>JBAMAV010001245.1:0-10000000 GCA_037043315.1 Amiota communis | reverse complement strand
TCTAAACAAATTAACACCTAAATGTAGTAGTCTAGCTTTGTTTTCAATAAAAATATGTTAACACATAATGTTAGAATATTTAATGGACAACAGGCTACATACACGTACTTACAATAGATACGATTAGACTTTATGTTTTAAGAACTATCGAGTTTAGAAGCTTCTTGAAAAGATAACTTCCATATT
Organism: Amiota communis; assembly: GCA_037043315.1. Lineage (NCBI taxonomy): Eukaryota > Metazoa > Arthropoda > Insecta > Diptera > Drosophilidae > Amiota > Amiota communis. Next base: position 9,999,814 of record JBAMAV010001245.1, on the reverse strand, counting down.
TTTAAAATTAAAACCCTATAACAAAATTTCATTTGTCATAAAATGTCCAGTAATGGCAAAATGATATTTGGCAGGGGTTAAACAATATATTTACTTTATTTATAATTTATTAATTGCTATAGAATCTCTCTCTCTCTGACATCTTTCTGATACTGCATGATGTCCGAGTATTCGTCGAATACATAGAAAAACATCGATGCAAGTATATTAATTTCTGTACATGTATTAGTGCTGAATAAATGAATTCGGGGAAGAACCCAAATGTGTAATTGACCAATATTAGTATTTTTTGTATTTAAAAAAAATGGTCATCTTGAAATAGATTACTCTGAAACAAGAAGAATTGTATATTGCATAGAACAGTTAATAGGAATACGTGAAAGATGGCACATCATTGGAGCTTTGTTTTAAATCGTGAACTTCAAGATCCTAATAAAATTGTGTTGTCATCAGCACAGTCAGTTGTTTTAAAGGATACACATCCAAAAGCTCAACACCATTATCTTATTGTACCGAAAATTTTGAAAATTAAAAATGTATATGAGGTAATTCAATCTTTAAATTTCTTTCTTTATACATTCTTATCTAAGTATATGTATACAAATTTCTAGCTGTCTGTAGATCACTTGCCTTTGCTGGATGATATGCTGCAATTATCCCAGAAACTAATTGATTCCTTAAAAATGCAACCAAACGAATTTCTAATTGGTTTCAAACTTGATCCATCAATGCAACTACTTAATTTGCATGTTATATCAACGGATTTTATGTCGAGGCATATGAAAAACAAACGTCATTGGACCAATTTTCATACCAAAATTTTCTTGCCACTTGGTACTGCTTATGATGAGCTGAAGAATAAAGGATTGATCGAGTATTTACCGAAAGATGAAATAAAAGAAGTTCGTTCATCAGTATTGAAGTGTAATAGGTGTGATTTTTCAACCGAATTTTTGTCTGTTTTAAAGAAACACGTATCCCAACATTGGAAAACAACACCAGTCGCCCAACAGAATGCGCCATTAGAATTGCCACAAAAGGTTTCTAATGTTAAACCACAACCTTCTTTAAAAGAGAGAGTTGAAGCGTTCAACAAGATATTAGAGACAGTTTCTTTAACAACAGCAGAAACGACACCAACTTCAGATACAATTAATAGAACAGAACCCGGTTTGAATGACGATCTTGAATGTGATCAAGAAACATTGGAACAAAAAGAAAATATATCACAAAATATATCTAATAGACACCCACAACCTTCACTAAGGGAGAGGGTAGAAGTGCTCAACAAGATGTTGAAGACAGTCTTTATTAAAACAACGGAATCGACAGATTAAACCACAACATTAAACCTATTATTATGTATTTCTTTTTGATTGTAAATTCGCTCGGAATATTGTACGAAAGTAGCGAATATATAGCATTGTATGTAAACATTATTAAAGAACCGTAAGTAAGTACACCCATCTTCAACTTGACAATTTTTTATAATATTATGTTTTGTTTATTCGATATGTACACTTTTTAATAAATTCATTGTATAATTATTTTGAGTTAAATTTTCTGGGGAATTACGGAGACGATATACAATATCAAACTCTAAATATTGCAATGCACATATTCTAGATTGGCATATGTACATATGTGTTTAAAAGATAAGGTCCCACAGCATATATACATATATGCATGTACTTAGAATATTGTTGTATTAACGCTCACATAAATTCCTTTCTATGGAGAGAGGTTTTCATGTTATAATTTTCTTATTACAGTGGAACTTCTCTTTATGGGATTTTCATAAGCGATAAACCAATAAAATTTTGCAGTTTGAAATCATTAAGAAGATATTAAAATATAATTGGGGGACTCCCAAAAAATGACAATTGAATCAAGAAAAAACTATATTTCTGTACAGCAAAGTTTCCATATCAAGCATTCCAATTTGCGGTCCAGTGTAAATTCATTATAGAGAAGTTTGACTGTATTCTCTTAGAAGAGAGAGGCATGCTTTCATGTCCAGTTTTTGACTGTAAAAAACAACAACGAAAAATGCATGTTTACATAAAAATTGCAATTCTTCAAATTTATTCAAAGTGATGTCAAAGAGTATGAATTATATAGAGTAGACTGAGCTCTCAATTTAAGCGGAGCTTTTTTTGTAGAGAAATGATGGTGTTTGATGGTTCGATGGACGGAGCTTGATCGAACCAGCATTTCACTCAAAATTGTGGAGATGCACTCAAGTACATAATTGGAAATGTTTCTTTTTTAGTACGGGCAAAAAGTATTAAATATTGTTATGAGCTATTAAAAGAAAAGAAACACAACAGAAATCATAGAATTCCAATTTAAGAATTAATACATACACATACTGTATACTTTGAAAGTGTCATGTTAATGTTATATGGTGTTATCATGCAGTAAATCAACTAAGACATACTTCAACTATGCATGACATTGGGTGGCTTTCAATGCACATTAGTATTTCATAAAAATAATTTACACTACGTCAAATATAAATATCCTGGGATACTAAACACAAATACATCTCTTCTAAATTCGCCACTAATAGTTTTCAACGCGTTAAACTACAAACCCTTGAATATTTCATGTCGCAACCAAAGTGACTTATGCCATTTTCAAAATAAACGGCTCATTTCCTCATCTTCTCAAAAGCTCTTTCTGTGGAGACCAATGAAATGATCATGCAATTAAAGGACAAACTGACAAACTGTTTCAGAAGTTTGCTAATCTAAAACTGTATCATGAATACTAAACTGTGCTTTCTGTTAACATTTTCAGTGATTTTCAAACTGTTTTTTTTTTTTTTTCCAGTACCACATAAACTGTTAACAGAGCATATTTTTGAAAATGTTATTGCCTATTGTAAATATTTTATTGTGGATATAAAACTGTGCTTCACTTTTATTGCCTGTAAATATTGAAAAGGTTTAAGTCACAAATCTTTGCCTTAAATATAGGCTACTATAATATTTATAAATATTGAATTAGTGTAAATCATATGTATTTGAGTGAAAAATAAATGAAATCAATATTAAAAAAATATAAAAAGTTGCAATTTTGCTTGCTGCTTTTCTGATTAATTTTTGTTTTATTTATTTCTGTATTAATTGATTTATTGATGTTTTCTTTTAAACTCTAAATATGTATTTGATTCCTGTTTGGATTTGTCTTTTGATTTCGTTTGATTCGCACTCTTTTATATACTTGTTTTATTGTCTTTTAATTTTTTTTTTGTTAATTTTGTGATATTTTTCACTTTAAATTTTTTTGTTTTTGATTTTTCAATTATTTTCTTTTATATCGAAACATCTATTCTATTCTATCGGTTGTCATCACCTTTGTTCTTGTCGTATTCGTTGCACTATCATTGTCATTTCCATCATCTACACCATAATCATCATTATCACATTCAATTGCGTCTTGTTTGTGTTGCCTAATTAAACTAAACTTTTTCTTGCCACTTTTTATGTTGGCGGCTCCAACTACATCCTTGTTTTTAATGTTGTTGCTGGATGGCAAAGGATTTGCCCCAAAGCAGTTTTTTCATTTTTGTTTTTTTGTTTAACTTTTCCAAATGAAGAATAACGTCACTGCTACATGCCACTCGCATTGTTCTTGCTGCAAAATGAAATGGTTCTTTTTTGTGTTTGGGGTTTGGTTGCATTGTGAGTGTACTAAGAATTTCTTACATTTTTCCTTCTTTCCTTCTTATTTACTCTTTGTCTTTAATTATCATTGCATTCGTCCAAAAAAATTATAAACTTGCGAGACTTTTGATTCCATAATTTCTTTGTATGTTATAGTAGTAAGATTTCTTTGCATAGTTTTGGTGGCGACTTAATTTCTATATTATAATTTCCACTGATGGACAAAGCCTTTGGGCCCCAGTCGTCTTTTCTGATTTATGTGCCAATTTACAATTTACTTATACAAAATTTAGGGTGTGAATGGTATGTCAGCTTCATTGCACCAAAGTTAAAGTTCTGTCATGTTTTCACTTTTACTAATAAGTACTTGGTACTATGTATTCATTGCCCTTTTGCAGTACTTTTTCACACATTTCCGTTTCATTTGCCCTTTAGAGAGAAGATGCAATCATTAGCTTGAATCCTTATAAAGTGCATCCGTCCTTCATTTCTCCATGCATTGCTTGCTTCATCATTTTGTGTCTTCTCTCTCTCTCTCTCTCATAGCTTCGAGTTCACAAGAGAATTTATAATTTCATTTTATTTTTCTTTATTTGTATATTCACATTTGTTCTATTCCATTTGATCCGAGGCCAAGAAGCCAAAGGAGACAAGCAGTTAGGTCTTTTCTTTTTCTATATAAAATAATCTTCAACAAGCGTGAAATTGTTGCACGTCGCAGTTGCAACGAAGTGGAAAAAAGTCGACTTTTCTCATCTCGTTACCTTTACCTTTGGTGAAAAGAGAATGTGTGTATGAGTGGGATGTGAATGGATAACTTAAGTTAAGCTAATACAATAATTTATCCAATTCATTTAGAAGAAGATGTCATTAAGGTTGCATGCATCTTTAATTGAGTCATAGATTTATTAAAGGAAATCTTCTCTAGTCAAATGGATATTATAGTAAAATGCTGATTTAAATTAGGACAATAAGTCGAACCTTCCCAGTTATTAATGAATTATAGAAATTTACAACCCTAACAATATATGATTTATGGTACTTATTCGATTTTTGGTTTATGTAGGCTTATTCTAGGTCTCCCAATCATAATTTTTGGTCTTATTTAAATGAAAACCCTTTTAGCCAACAACTTTCTCTTTCTTCTATTGTATTATTTTTTGCAAGCTTTTAAATATTTTTATTATTTTATTTGTTTACCATATTTCCATTTTATCATTTTTACATTGTATAAAATTTTCCATTTTATCATTTTACGGTTCAATTGTTAACCTTTGAACTTTTATACTCATTAAATATTTGTTGTTTTGTGCAAAGACAAAATTCACAGGAAAAGAAGAATTCTATTTACTACCAGATTATAAAATTTGCTTTAAATTCATTTTTTTTGTCAAATCTTTTCTTCCTTTTAGTAGAAGAACATGGCATTTGTACACATGTTATATTTTTGTTGTTGGTTGTTGTTCTTTGGCTGCCTGATGATTTTCTTATACACGTATTTTGTTGGAACAGATTTTTAAAGTTAAATTTCCAGGGGGATTTTGACATTACCTAATGAAATCTTTTAGATTGGTTCCTTTTTGGGGAAATATAACTTACAAAATATAAGTACGAGTAAAATAGACCTTTAAAGGTCGCAGTGCAATCATCAAATCAAACCAGTCGAATCAACAAAAAGAGCCAAGTCCCCAGGGGCAAATTTGCCACTTTGCCCAGGTCTTCGAAGAAAGGCTTCACGAGCAAATGGAGTGAAGGGCATTCACAAAGAAAGTGTTAAATGGAAAATTAGAAAAAGGGGAAACGATAGGCCTTCCTATAGAGAAACGCATTGTAAGCTACAATTTGTCATGGATTTTAATAATTAAAATTTTTTTACTTGATGCAATATAATTTCATTATTTTTTTTTGGCATTACACATTTCAACTTAATGCAGCAAATAAAGAAGATTTAAGTGCCCGACTTAAATGGAAACCATTTAACAGGTTTACTGTCTTTCTTCATGTTTAAACATGCAACATACCAACGAACCAACCAACCAAGAGTAACCATCCAACCAACAAATGAAGCTTATACTACTAAATAACAATGTATGTGTCTGTGTCTGCATCTGTGTGAATATGTGGCACCAGTTCTCAGAGTATAAGACTTAATCCCTGCAGGATGTAACAAACTGAGTGCAATTTGGTGTTGTTCACAAAGAGGAAGAAAAAAAAATTGGAAAATAAGAGAATAAACGCGCCACCGAGCAATAAACCAAATTCAAGGTATAAACGACCCTGAAACAACCGACACTTGCTTGGTTTTGCTGCCACTTACAATTTGTCCAAACAAGGAGCGACCAAGAGCAGTCAGCAGGCACAGTGAGTAAGTGAGTCAATGTATGTGAGTGAATTTACAAGAATTTTTTGTGCATTTTAGTCCTTGTCAGGAAAAAATTGGTTGAAAAATGAAGAGAAAAAATTTGTACTTCCGGTTAAATCATTAAAATTCTTCGCCATGCAAAAATGTGCATTGCAATGACTCCTGCAGACAATGAATGGTCTGTAAAATGTTTCCTATGGCCACTGGGCTAACTACCCACCCATAAGGAAGGTGCCAGGACATGTTTGACATACCCAGTTGATCGACCACAAGCAAACGTTTTGAAATAGAATTGTTTAAAATGAAAAAGGCAAAGGTTATTCATTTTGTTGTTATCATTCAATGTCTTTTTATTGTATTGTAGCCTCCTCATTTAAAAGAAATTTCTAAATGTTGACTTGACATGGCAGCAGCGTTCGTTAAATTGAGCAAACACAACGCAATGACGCACACACAAAGGACACAGGATATCAGTGGCGCGGTTTAACTTGCAGGCGCCCTGAAGTTTGTCAAATCATATGCATATATGAGGATTGCAATCTGGACTTAAATTTATGAATCAGTGTATCAGAGGTTTTTAGTATTTTCATTTGTATTTCGGAATCCTTTTCGCTCGAGGCCCCTGACCCAATTGCCCATGCTGCCCTATGAAAACGCGTCTATGCCACTCACTATTCATTGTTCAATGTTGTGGGTTGTTGTTTGAATATAGTACAATATAATGGAAGAAGGACTTTTAAATAGCAACGTAATGTTGCCACCTGTTATGCCCAAGCAACAGGAGGCCTTCATTCATGAAGAAGGCGTATATTATGGTGAGAGGAGAATGAGTGACAGCGTTAAAAAAAAGCTTCGAAAGCCAGTTCACTCATTTAGCAAAGGGTTTGGGTAGGGTGGTAGGTGGAAGGAAGCAGTGTTGAATAAAAAGCTTTTATTTTCCTTATTACAAAGAAGAGTGTGAAAACATTGAATGTTTTTCTTTTTGCTTTTCGTGTCAAAATGAAAGATGGGTGGATGGGGATGGGAGTTGGTGCTGGTAACTTTTATGTTAATGTAACGAGTTGCCAGATTGTTAATTAGATTACAAGAAAGAAAGAAAGAAAGAAGTAGCAACAAATTAACAGTAAGAAAATGGGATCTCAATTAAATAAGATATAAGAGAAAGTGTCAGACATGACAAATGAGAAATCTAGGGAAAGGATTGTAAAGAAGGTTGGGGATAGGAAGACATGGGAAAGAAAAAAGAATGGTTAAAGTATAAATGAAATGTAAGGAATGCAGAACAGGAGGGAATTGAAGGAAAGAAAAGTAACAAAGGGAATATAAAATAATATAAGAAATTTAACAAACAGAATAAAAAACAAGAGAATACTACAAGAAAAAATTACGAAAATAGGAAAGGAATGAGAAGAAGAGAAAGAAAAGTGAGGCAATTGGTGCTGGTAACTGCTCAGAGGAGTTAACTGCTCAGCTGTCGTACCGTCTACCAGACTGATGCAGTGTGTTCTATGCAGAGATCTATGTAGGCTGGCAGGCAGCAAAGCTAATTAAGGCTTTATGAGTGACCATATCGATTTATGTTGACAGCCAGGTCGCAATTGTCATTCTGGTGGATTAGCTGAGCCTGGCTGTATTGTCGTTAGGACATTTTGGCCTTCCTACCAAACTAACAGGACCTCCAAGCTCCTACACTTTAGCAAGAAAAGAATTCGGATGATGACGGGAGTAATAACGGGCCACTGCACAACTGTGATGATGACGCAAAGGATGCATGTTTCATATCATGACCCATTGCGGAACCTGGCTCTGTTCGTGGACTCCTCAAGTTGGTTTTAGAGGCTGAGGACGAACTCTGGGACCAACCTTAGATAGTAGTGGATTTCTCAAACCCCTCACAGTCCCCAACATAGTGATATTTTTAAATTTATCAGGCATCACAATGGCAGTAAGGCTTCTGTGTGAACTCGCGTGCAGTCGCGAGCGGCCTGCTTAACCTAACCTAACCTAACCTAAAATGAGACAAACAAAAAAAATAAAAAAAGAAGTAAATTGAAATGACAATAGTATATTTGTTCTGATGCAAGCTAGATTTACTTGTTTGCATTGTGATTAAGAAATACCTTGCAACTCAATGAGAAGGTAATTTCACTGAAACTTATATGATCTTCAAGTGATAACAGATTCCAACTTGAATTAAATTATCTTTGTAGTAGTATTTGTGCAACCTCAAAAGTTACAACTCTTTTTCTATTGCAATCATTTATATATTTTTAAAATATAAATATATTTATATATAATTTTAGTCTTTCATAGTACATTCAGGTTTAGTTCATGCTTTCTGATTATGCCAACTAAAATCTTTGCTTTTGAAGAAACTTATAAACACTTCATGAATTTTAAAGTTCTTAAAACAAGAGAGCATCCATTTAAACTAAACTTCTAATGCTCATATTATGTTTATGCTACAGGTTCAGATTTGACTAGACTTAAGTCCTTCAATTCAAACAATCTGTAGCCAAAACACTTTCTAGATGTCATGTGAGAGATGTCATGTCACGGCAATAAAAACCATCAAAATTGCTCTCGAACAAACTCTTGGTATGTACTATCATATCCGAACCGAACATTGTGTTGACATTTTCAAGTTTAAGAGCTTTAAAACATGAAAGAAATTTCATGCTTATGCTATGACTTTCTGTTGCGATTTTATAACCTAAGCGATGAGGACACACAAAAAAAGACATATAAAAAATGATAGCAACAAAAATAATGAAGGGGGAAAAAATAGAAGATACAAAATGTCGACAGTTGTATATGTTGCAAGGACGACCTATGATACCGAAAGGAAGTCATACACCACATTTATAAAATATATTTTTTTACACCTCAAGCTAAAAAATGTAAAATGTAATCATAAAAGTAAGCAAAGGATGAGTTAGTGAGTGAGTGGTGTGAATGAGTAAGGATGACTAGGTGCGAGATTCAGTGCACAAGTGAAAAATGAAATGAACAACAAGAATAAATGATAGCTTTGGTCTTAACAATGTTTACATACACTTCACATTCAATTTTGGTTAATTTTCCATCGCTCATTTTGTTCCAAAAGAACTGTATTTTTCTACAAAATCACTACCAAACTGGTCTCTTCAGAGCCATGTCAGTTATGATTCTACATTCATTTTTAAAATAAAAAGTTTCGTTTATATGAAGTTTGGATCAAATATATTGTAGTGAATAGAAATTTGTATGTAAAATTTCATATCAAAATCTCAATAACTAAGAGAGTTTCCTGAGTTCTTTGGGAAATCATTTGGAAGACCCGGTGGAGTGATAGTCATGGCTATATGCATTAGATTTCCCCTGTGATGCTGTTCATTCATTATATGTACATATGTTATAGCCTTTCTGATGAATCCTCTTCATGATTCTTTACACTAGTATAAAATGTATAATGAATGTATATATATGCTTGAGGTGAAAGAGTGTGTGTAAATGGTTTTCAAAATGGGAAAAAGAGAAAGGAAATGTGTTGCCGGCAACAGGAAATTTGTTGCTCTTGCATAAAAATGAAATTTTCACCATATTGCCATATTCCTCATACGCCGTGATAGCAACGTGCGTCAAAGCCAAACAATGGCTTCCAACAACAACAGTTTGGAATGAAAAATGAACAAACAAAACTAAGTTGCCACATGTAGTAATGTTTACCTACTATAAGAACACAGAGCACGGTACAGCGCAGCACAGCACAGCACAGCACAACACAGTATGCAATAATACCAAGCAATAACCAACATCTTGTACAAGCAACTACAACTTCTCCTCTTTATTTTCTCTCTCCATGTCTTTGCATCATTTCTGGTTTTGGTTTCATCGTGCCTGAAACATGTGTTGTGCATTAAAGTAGTAAAGGATTGCTAGGCGCTTTCATAAATTATCTTTAGCTGCGTTGTGTCGAACGATGACAACCAGAGAAGTTGTCATCACACTACCAAATAAGACTATTGCCAATAGTACCACAATTCTACTTTAATATGGTGAAGATGACGCCCATATAATATAATTGGGCGTATTTTTGCCTTGTAAATTGTTACGACGACTCACACAGTGTGTGGGTGAGGGAACAGAAGTAATTCAGTATTCCAAGGATGTGCTCCTCTGTCTCTACTATACAAAATATAATACATACACATATAAATGTGTACATTGTGTAAGTGGGAGGCAGGAAGTAAGCAAAATTATTGTTATTGTTCTTTGGTCGTTTTCATACTTCTTTCCATTGTTGTACTTGTTGTTATTGTATACATATTGTATTTGGTGTTGTCGTGAAAATTGCAAATTGCTTAAATGGCACAATTGATGTTTTACATGATAATCCTTTGGAATCGGAATGGATTAACAGCCCACACACATACACATATGAATATTATAAATATAAAGTACCAAATATACCTATATACATTTTTCTTTTATTATTTTTAATGAATATTGTTTTTTTGTTAATTTATTTTGTATAATGAAAGGGTAAACAGGGAAATTTAGGTAAAAGGTTTCATGGTTAATGGATGATGGGCGATTCTCTTTGAGAAAAGAATACAAGGTTTGAGAATTAAGTTATCCCAAAAGAGAAGCAATATAAATATTGTTCCTTGGAGATTTTTCAATGGTCATTGTGAATTTTGCTTATATCCCAGAAGTACGAAGACCATATCAGCTAAGGATTACAGATAATATGTACAATATGGAAACTTTTATGATTAAAAAAGAAAGAATGAAAGAAGTACACAAGATCCCTTTATGAGAGGATATTGTATTAGCTACATATATGCTGGTCCTAGATGTGTAGTTGCTTTATACAACCCGGTACTGCCACTCATATCATAGAGGGATGGATGACTAAGATATTAACTTAACCCGAGAGAATTTGAGTCAGAATAATATAATCTTTGGACATTATACTTATAGTGTGGACTATTTGGGTTTCTCTACATTACAATGTAATCATCGCTTCCTCTTGTCATCTACATTTCTAATATTTATTCATCATTGCGAATGACCTTTCCCACTTAAAGCTAATAGTGATTTGTTCTCCGAATATATTGGATATTTATTACTTTTAATGGTCAACATTTTCAGTCATATTCATTAAAATTAAGTTGGAAATCATTCGAATGTTAATTGACACTCTTAACAATTGGCGTCATTTGTTTGTGAACTCATCATCATTATCATTATCGTCTTCAATAAAATCAACAGTATCACAATTATCATTAAAACATGAATACAACAGCTTTCAATGACCAAATACACTTAGACTTAGTCACGTATTATGACCAAGTGTCACTCAATTTATTACTCTGTTTACGCAAAAGTAACACTTGAAAGCCATTTGCAAACAAGACTGAAGAAGAAGATACTTTGTTACAATAGAAAGTAAACAGTATGAGTGAATTGTGACAAACCGCCTACATAAACACACAGATACACTGACTCACTCATACATACTAGATCACGTGTCCTTGGATAAGTCATAATCATGAGATAGAATATGTACAAATGTTAGATAATAACTTGTTTATAAAGAAAAGAAAAGAAACCAACGATACACAAACTACAAATATTGTATCTAGATATTGTACTCAGTATATACATAGTAATAGAACATGAAAATGTAAACAGCTAAAGACAATTTTAATAAGATTTTTTCATGCTTTTCTTTTACTTATACTATTCTCCGCATGTATTTCTTTTTTATGATTAAGTCAAATGACGACGCAAAAATATCATGACTCGAAGCTTGGCTAAATTCATGGAAACACTATCCAGAATATCTATAGAGCCCAGGTCAGCACAATGTGAGTAACCTGAATGAAGGAAGGAAACATAATTAGAAAAAAAAAACAGAAAATTTAAGAAGGAAGGAAGGAAGGAACAAATTAAGATGTCAAGCAAACCTGGTATAACCAGCGCATTATGGCCGCTTTGTTGGCCAAGCGCACGCCAGGGATCCAATTGACCGTGTGTAAAGAAAACATTTTCATAAGAAGTAACATTTTTTGTTCTTCCGTTTCTGTTCTTGTTACTGTTGGTAGCGATGCTGTTGCTGATATTGCCAAAGAGAGCATTTGTCTGACTGATGCCCAGGGACATATTAGCCAAAGTGTATACTGACGACGACGATGATGATGATGTTGATGAAGACAACGATTCATTGCCATTGGCAAAGGCATCCAAGCATAAACGCTCAAAATAGCGTAAAGGCACTTGACTGCCAAAAGATATTTTGCCTCCTCCATTCGCAATGTTTGTGATTTGTTTTGCCTCCCTAGCTGTGATAGTATACCAACCGAACTCCTGGCAAGTCTGATAGAACCATTGACGTGCTTTGCATGCCATAAGGAAATTCAAGAAAATTTAAAACATTAAAAACTATCGCACTACAAGGAGTAGTTACACAGTCTGCAATTCATACTCACTGCCGGATGTCTGTTCTTCAATGTCTGTGAAAACTTCAAGCATACTTTGATAGCTAAAATCTTGACAGCCTCCTTTATTTTTGACATCAATATCCAAGCCAAAAACCATGCTTAGATAAAGAATTAAGGCTTCCTCATCATCATTATCATGATTATCATCAATCGATTGCAAGGACATGAGACGTTTACAAAGTTGTGGTATATGAGAACTGAATGGTGTTTTAAGTAGAGACCTTTTAAATTAGAATTGAATCAGATACTCACGTATAACTTTGAACTATGTATGCAAAATAATTGCCAATACCATTGAATAATGTTGCAAGATCATATTCATTGTGAAGATTGAAATTATCACATGCATTAAGACGTTTTAGTATTTTCTTGGAGTTATTGAAGTCTTTGAAACTGGTTGCTAAGGCAGCCATGCCTCGTTCGATGCGTAGGGCACAATTTGCACCATAAACGTTGGTTATAGCATCCGTAACCAGTTCCATATACTCTGAAGAAACAAATATACTATAGAACAGAATAGAAGTTCCTTCATACTCACCATAAAAATCTGCCTTTGCTGTCAATGGAGCACTTGAAGCCCAACTAGCACGAATCAAGTTAGGATATAATCGATTTATCCATGTTACCATACTACCAGCATAGGAACCACCAACTAATATGACTTTAGCATATTTCAATGCTAAATCTTTAGATTTTATAACATGAATAAAATGTGCTAGGTCTGCCAAAGCTTGTCTGACACTTAGATATTGTAAATTGGAGGTTGTAGAATTTCTAAAATTAAATTTTTTAGAGTATATGATTCATTGACAAGTTTATAGAGCTTACATGACTGGCCAACTTTTGCCATAATAACGATGTTCAGTGTAGTAAAGCATGCCACCTGTATCGGCAGCCATATCATGAGTTAGACCTTGACTTAACCAAGGTTTTGATATGGCCCATTCACCGCCAACTAAAATGTAAATGGGTCCATTTGGACGAAAGTACTGGGAGTTGCGTAAATAACGCTAAAGCCATTTCAAGTGAAATTGTATTGTAATTTGAAGATGGAATAATATATTGTGGTAAAGAGCTTACCATTTTCCAAGTCTTCTGATTCCGGGCATCAAAATGATTAACTTTTTGTTCCAACCAGAGTTCTTCTACAGCTGCTGTGCTCGCTTTCATATTAACATTCAAAGGTGGCTCTTTAATAAGTTCCAAAAGATTATGACGATATGGATTAAGTCTGACTAAGCCATGCAAATTTTGTACATAAACTATAATAAAGAGTATAAATATTTCTAGACTAATGTTTGCCATAATGGTTAATAGTTTTCTGATTTCAATATGATGAGTTAATAGCTTTTTATACTGAATTAAAAAAAGTAGAACTGATAAAACAAACCCCTATAAATTTATTGAGTTATGAATTCATAGTAATATAATAACAATATTTATTAAGGTTGATTATAGATTAAAAATAAATAAAAGTTCTTGAAATTGATCTTGAAATTGTGTAAAGTTAAACAATTGTTTTTGAAGGAAACCTTTAAGCAAAGTAGTACAATTCTCGTTAAAACTTAAAAACACTCGTGTCTCTATTAAGAGTGAGTGTTTAACTCATTCATGCTCAAACGCTCTCTTTCGGATATCACCCACATAATTTGCAATTCACTCATTTTGAGTTGAGTTAAACTCCTACGCAAAATAAACACAAACCCATACTCTTGAGTTTAAATTCAAATGTGAACGAATCAGAGGCATTTCTGAAAAAAGCGTAGGCGAGACGTGATGGGGTGATGGGATTTGTCATTGGAAAACTATTGGGTACATCAGAAATGCAAAATGCGTGGGCAGTAAAAAGGCGGTCGCATTATGAATAATCGTAAACAAGTTGTTCAAAATGTCATTGAGTCCATTTGGCGAATGGCATGGCATTGTTTTCTTAAATGTAAAATATGTTAATTAATATTAGTTTTTGTTTATTTTGTTGCAAGAAAATAAATTGGATAAATTTCAATGTGGGTGAATGGGAATAACTAAAATAATAAGAACTCAAAGGGGATTGATTTAAATGCCAATAAAAGAAAACTACAATTGTTTAAAGTTTTAATAGTCTCTATGGGGGATTTAATGAAAATTATACTAGTTTACGCGCATCCTCAAGAGATTTATAAAGTAAACTTAAGGATCAATGACTTATGTATTCCCCCAATTACTTCAAAGTGTTGTTGAAATATTATTGTGGAATGGTTTAAAAAAAATCTATCGAAATATATGGAAGTGAGTAGAAATAAGATAGTGAGAGGATTTAGAGGGAAATGAGACCAGTTCACATATAGTTAAAGAAAATTACTATATACTTCCATTTAAAATATTTGAGGAGATAGAAGATAGATAGAGGAGATAGAGAGAAGAAAATCGACAGAAAAGTTAGACAGAGAAGATATATGGAGAAGATAGACAGAGAAGATTGAGAAAGAGGGATATAATGCAAGAGATTGCGATAGAAGTTAGAAAGGAGGTATAAAAGAAGAGATAAGGTGTGAAAGTCAAGGTGTGAAAACTGGAATTGAAAGAAAATGGGATCAGTAAAAGTGAAAAGCATTTTATTATCCTCATTTTGCCTTTATAAAACTCTGAAAAATAACTATAACCTAAAAAGTGAATAATTTTATTGAATATCTGATATATCAAAATTCTGTATAAAAAATATAATTTTTTTTTTCTCAGTGTAACAACTTGTTGTGTGGTTTATGCGGCTAAAAAAATCAAAAAAACACTCAACTTAACGGTAACCATTTGGTACTGTAAGTGCAAAAGAAAAAAAAACCTAACCCACAACGAGAAAAACAACCTTAACAGTCTCATGATATGAAAACAGTACAAGAAAAAGATATTGTAACAACAACAACAAGGAAGGAAAGCTTGCTGGTAGCAAAAATTTATTTCAAATAGAAGAGTGAGTGGGTGTCATGATAAAAGAGCAACAAGCAACAAATGAGTGAAAGCATTATTGAGTTAAACTAACATAGAAAGAAGGGATTCAAAGAGAAAAAGTGCAAGGCAGGCAATCAAAATTATTCCTCATCTAATTTGAGTGAAAAATATTCTACTCTCTTTGATTTAAAATGAGTGAAAATCTTGCCATCCCATACATCGTTTATAGTAGAAAATTATCCTGTGAGTCACTCATTCTATTCATCCATATTTTTGCTTGCTTGGTATACACGTACTATTTTGCTTACTCTCAGTATCTCATAAAAATCATATAAAAGTCAGTGCAAAAGCTCTTAATGCTTCAGTCGAGTTTGAAACTTACACTCAAGCGGAGTTGTAAAAACACATTTTGTTCGAGTTTGTTGGCTCGTACTCAAATGTAAATATAAAATTTCAATAAAAATATATATTTTCTATTTCAAAAATAAAAAAAAAATATTATGTTTATAATTAAGCATATAGCAAATATATTTTAAAATAAACCTCATACAATATACAATAGTTTTTAAATGATGGTATTACCATCTTTACTAAACGTAAATAAATCTATGAAATTCTTTTCTTAATTATTTCTGTGTGCCTGAGTATCTGCATTTGTATGTTTTTGTGTGGCTCTGTGTGTCTTTAAGTGAAAGCGTGCAACAGTCGAAAATTAAAGAAGAGAACTAAAGTAAAGTGAACAAATAACATAAAGCTGAATTAAGGCAGCAGGACAAAAAAAAAAAAAAAAAAGTAACCAAAAAAAGGAAAAACCGAGTGAAGATTTTTTTTACAGAGGAGCGAGCGTGTTGCTCCTTTTCTGTGTGTGTGCGCTTCTGTGTTGTGTTTGTGTTTAGCATGTTTATACTTTGTCTGTCTGTTTGAATGTTTCACTAACTCCCTGACTGTCTATCTGTCTGCTTGTCCGCTTGTCTGCTTGCTTGTTTATGCGTGGCTTAGAGTTTTCCTTTTGGTAATTTTTGGATGTGTGTCCTTTTGAATGAATGTAAGGTGTATCTGTGTGTGTCTATGAGTGAGTATGCATGTCTGTTAAAAAGAAAAAAAGAAAACATCAAAATGATAACTTTACATTTGTTGACTGTCTTTCTGTCACAGCAGGAAATTCGTAAAATATACTTACAAAAAAGGAAACATAAAAAGGATAATGTAAAGTTGTTGTGTGTTTAAACATACAATACCTGAAAATATATTGTAGAAAGAGAATACTGAAACTGTTTAAATAAATAGTAGATGATATTTCATTACTTACTCATATGTTTTATTTATTTTATTTCATATATCCTTAATTTATTGCTTTATTAATTTCTTATTTACAATTTTATTTCAATTTACATTTCTTTGTCTCTCTGTCATGGAATGTATTCTAACATTAAAAAGAAAAGTATGCACTAGAAACATAAAAAGAATACTAAATGAATGAATGGTTATAAGCAATTTAAGAAGATGGAGCAACTATTTAGATAAATCGTATACATGATTTAGTATAAACTTCATTGCAATCTTTTATTTATGATTTCACTTCAATTTAAGTGCTTAGATTATCCATAATTTATAAGCCTAAGGGTTACTATATATTTGAGTATTTTAGTATTTTTCTTTATCTTATAGAATGTAAATTCAATAGAAATTTGTAGTTATACATATGATCTCTCCCATTACTCATACGCCTATGATTTACTGTATATTTTAGTTTTGTTTAATAATTTCCTTTAAATATCTTTATTATATTATTATTTCAATTTAGGTTCTCAGTTATATGATTGTTCATCACCTATTATACCTACAGTTTTAGTATTTATGTATATACATATTTTAAACCGTTTGTGCATTTGTTAGGAATGCATGTTCTCTGGATCTATTGATCTAAAATTACCGTGGGTTCGGTTCAATCTCTTCTGGGTTTCGGTTATGTTTTGGATCTGGTCTGGGGTAGCAAAGTCGAGGCCCTTAGTGTTATTTGCTTCATCCTTAAGTTAGTTTGTTTTTAAATTTAACTGTCTTAAGGTTCCGGAGAACATGCGTGCCATCGTGTACCGAGTCTGCTAGTTGATTTTAAATTTCTTTTTCTTTATATATATATTTTCTTATTAATTTTTAAGGGATAATCACATGTAGGTTCTTTATTTCTATATAAATTGCTTCATACATAATTTACTTTATCATCATATACTTATAAAGAAACCAAAGATAAAGATTCCTATAAATACAAGCCAAGCCAAGTTAAGTCAAGACGAAAGCAAAGAAAAATTATGCCTAATCAGAAGAAAGTAAAAATGTGAAATGGAAGGAAGCCATGAGAGAAGAATGGAAGGAAGTCTATAGGCAAACAAATCTCATTTTAAAGAAAAAGAATAAAATAAAACACATAAAAAAAAAACGTGTTATTTACTGTGTGTTTTTATTATTTTGATTGTTGCCTACTTTTGTGCGTTAACTCATTTCCTTTTCCTTTTTATGTAACAACTCACGATCGAGGGACATGAAGGCATCAAGGTGCCAAAAAAGAAGTCTCTATTTTTGCTTAGATGGTTGATTCTCATGATTTTAACTTTCTTCTTTTTGAATGTGATTTTGCTACGGTTAAATTATGCATTAAAGCCTACTTTGTTTATTTTACTCAGATACTTGCCTAGCTACTATGACAATGTGTGTGGGTAGTAAAAATTTTTGGGTTTTGACAAACAACATTTTCAGTTGAATTGAGTTGACTTGAGTTCAGTTCAGTTCGTTTGTTGCAAGTAAATTATGTAAATTAATGTTTGTTTGTGATTTTCATTATTATTAACAATTTTTCTCAGTTTCATTTTTTGTTTTGTAGACTTTCATTCAAACATATTTTTTGTGTTTTTTTCTGTTTTGTCATTTTTATGCCACATTAGAGAAAACATGTTGCTGCTGTTAGATACTTTTACAAAGATTTTGTTTTCACTTTCACATGGGTTTCATGGCCATGTACCTTTTTTGGCACATTTTGTTAGAAAATATGTGTTTGTGTGCCTTTGGCACTCATAAATACTTGGGAACTTAGAAATCAACTTCCTTTTGTTTGGTACTTTTGGTAACTTCTTTGGCTTGTTTACCATCTCAACCTTATTTTCATTATTCCATTCTTTTCTATTATGTTTGAGTTATTTGAATTTATAACTTTAAGTCGCTTTAAAATCTTCCCTTAGCTTGGCTTTGCCATACTTTTGGGATTTGTTATTTTTGAATATATTTTTGGTTTGCTATGATTTTTGATTTGCATCCATTGTTGTCTTTACTTTATTCATATTTTTCTCTCTTTTAAAGTTAGAAAATTTTCATTTTATTCTACTTTTTCGTATATTTTACTTACCAAAGTCTCTGGAGCCTTTCAATTCTTTAAGCAAGTTTTGTAAAGTAGAAGGTTGCAGGTTGTTTTTAGGTTTCAAAAAAGTTTTATGTTGTTATATTTTTCTAAATGTTTTCTTTTTGCCTTGTCTTGGCAAACTTTCCTGTTATTTGGCATATAATAACTAAAAAGTTTTGAATGTTCTCAAGGATTTTCCTTTAAAGGATATATCAAATGTTAAATGAATTCTTTTTTTTTTTTACTTTCCTTTATTTTGATATGTTTTATGTTATTTTAGTACACAGAATGGTCTTATTTGAGACACAGATGGATTTTTGTTTAAGCCCAACTTTAAAATAGTTTAAATAATATGAAAAGTTCTGAAGACCTTTACTTTTTTCTTCTGTCTTAAGTATGAGTTAAATCATTCCCTTCAATTATTATTTTAACAACCACAATGGGTAACTCAGTTTCTCTAAATATTTGTTTATAAAAATATCCTAACATTTTGTGGTGTATAATAAATAAACTTCTTTAGATATAATAACATATTCTTAGAACCTGTCTATTTTCTCAAGAATAAAAAATTGGCCCATTTAATGAGGGCCATAAATAAGATCTTGGTTTGGAGCTCATTTTTGATGCCAAAACATTGTGGTTGCTATAAAAAGCTTATAAACATAAACAACAAGAAAAGGTCGACAAGATGCCTTAAAGTATGTAAACTAGTTACTATGACTCAGCTTGTGTATTTTTAGACTCCCACACATAAATTTGCCTTTAACTTGATTTCAAAGCAGTTTTTACATAATTTTTATTAAGAAAGAATAAATTTCTTTTGAATTTTTCTTTCTATAAGTTGGAAGTATTAAATCATCAATAAATTTATATCTCTGCATTGTTATTTTACCTTGATGTTTCATATTTTTTGATATAAAATTTCCTTAATTTAAAGCTGCAAAATAAAATCAACTACCACAATGTTTTATGAAGACAACAATTAAATACAATAAATATACCAGACATTGAGAATAAAACACCTTCCTTAGTCAATGTCAACTTCAATTAAAAAATCCATTGTTAATTTTTTTATTTTATTTTATTGTAGTCTTCATTTTTACAGTTTTTCGTCCTTGATACAAAAAAAGGCACCAGTAATTTTTTATTTTACTAAGTTTACTTTGCTTTTTGTTTGTTGATGTGTTTGTTGTCGTCTGTTTTTGGGTCTCTCATGCCATTTTTTTTTTTCGTTCTTTGTTGGGGTTTTTAATTTGCTAAAATAAACTTGTAGGCGTCTCGAAAAGCTCAAATCTTTTAGACTGACCAACAATGGAGGAGTTTAACAAAAAATGACTAATTAAACATGAGAAGTTGTTGGGACACGCAGGACTTGTTGGCTGGCTGACATGCTTGTCTGCCATTAGTTCTGCTTGACAAATTAAACATGAAAAATATTCCTCATCATTTTTTAAACTGTTAGTCAGCAAAATTTAGAGTAAAAGTTAATGTACTTTCATCCAAGTTGTCTACATTGGGTTTGGTTTTTATTTTCTTTACAAAACAGTTGGGTCAAACAAAAGGCATGTGACTTTAAAATTTCTTTTTTCCATTTTTATAAAACTTTGGTTTTTCTTCAAACACTTTTGCCTGGTGCCCTTGCTGGAAATTGGTTTGCCCCCACAGCCCCAATTTAGAAAGGGTAACTTTGAAAATAATTAAAGGTTCATTGTGCTGGAGGATAACATGAAGGAGAAGGCAAACATCAAACCCAAACCCAACCTCATTTCAAATTGCTCAAGAGACTTTTAAACATTTATTTTTAGATGTTTTCCCTTAGCCCTTTTGCTGTTGCACGCTATAGCAAGAGAGATAGAGAGAGAGGGCTGGAGAGTATGTGAAACTGTTAGTAAGTAGATGTCAGCAATGTCTGTTTGTAATCACACCAGAGAGTCATTAGAAATCGCTTGGGTATGTGTTGAAGTCACTGAACATGTGTGGAATATGTTTTTCCTCCTTTTTGTGTTTTATTTTTTTGGTAAAAGGATTTTCCTTCTATTCTGTTTTTTTTTTAAAGTCATAAAAGATTATGGCTTATTTCGCTGAATGTAGGAATATATTATATGTACACACATATGATATATGTATATGCATAGTAATAGTTTTAGATGTTCGTTAAGCTTATTAGAAAATATTTTCTTTGCAATTAAAAGTTTTCTACTTTTAAATGACTTTAAGTCAAAGTGTCTTAATCAACTTGTGATGTGTTTTTATTAGGTGCTTCATTAAACACTTTTCAAAAACATTTAACAATTTCTTAAACACTTTTAATTAAGACGACGAAGGTATAGTGTGAGTGAATACCATGAAAGAGAAGAGATTCTTAAGAAATTTTAACTAAGCATTTTAACTTTTAACCTTATTTCATGTTACTTAAAAGTTTATCAGTCACTCAAACTTTGTTCCGCCATTTTTCATAAACAAGTAAAGGTTAATTGTGATTTTACAAAATCCTAAAAGACAGATTCATTATAAAAGTCAGCCGGGTAATTAAGGTTTTCTTCATTCACTTCTTCACAAAAACTATGAGAGATAATCTTTTTTTTAGGTAGCAGATTATAAATTCTTATCTTATAAACTCATTCTATTCATAAATTATATTGTCATTTGTTTTATTCTCTGTAAAGTGATTAATTAACTCACCTGCAGTGCAGTGAGACTAAGACAATTTTAAGTAGTAAATATGATTTTAAGAACACCAATGAATAGAATCACAAATTGCTACTAATTAACATATTTATTCCAAGTTCCTCGCTTTAAGAATATTCCAAAATTAACAATGAAGTTAATGGGCCACTCTACATAAGACAGGCATTCATCAAGATTGCTCATAGCCAGCAGGGATTCTTGACTTAACTTCTACAAAAGCATTCATCTTTTCCTTAGGAGATGGTTTTTTTGATGAATTGATAGACTTAAGGAAAGACAGTGGCTTCTTCAAGGCTTAATATTTTGCATATACTGTGAATTATATTAATCTATAGACATGCTGGTTTTGAAGAAGTTTCAGAATGCAGTTCTATGTATTTGGTGGTGTGTAAATATTCCCCTGTTATGATTCAAGTCAAATATGTTTGTGGTATGACATAGAATCAATAATGATTTCTGTCGTATTTTATCCCATAAAAAATGCTTCATCCTTTAGTTTGTGTATGTTTTGGTTATGCTTAGTTTCTGTATAAATTTTATAGCACAGTGTAAGTTGGTCTCTCCACCCTAAACATTCCATTACAGAAGTTCGTTTGGTATATTCACTACCAGTCTTATAGGGCTTACATAACAGATCTGTGAGATGATAGCTTAAATTAGATTAAATAGTTTAGTTTAACAAAGATAAGAGTATAATAAAGATTCCTCAACAACATAATAGAGTTTTAATGCTGACCCCGTCGGCAATCTGTAATGCAATGTTCTCATATGCTTATTAAGTTTTTTACACCTTTTAATTATTGAAATTGCAAAGAAATATTTATGAGACAATGAAACAACTCAATTGTTTAGTATCTATTAAAAAAATGTGTGCATTTGTTTCACTTTTGGGACCCATTCATTATAGTTAAATTTAACTAACATTGACTTATGATATTTCTCCATTTTACACTATAAACGAAAGGTTTCTCCCAGAGAAGTTTTTATTTTCCATTGATATATTTTTTAATAAATTTAACTTTAAGTCTTTACAAGTTGATTTCAATATCTTATCCGACTAACTAAGCTAATATACTATAGATCATCATTAAAAACAAAAACTTGTAAAGAACAGAATAACATACACCATCATCCTTAAGAAAAAATAAACTTTAAATCTGATTTAAGTAATAATAACTAATTATTCTTAATCTATTCTTGTTTCCTTCTTTATCTCGTTTCAGTGTAGAAAAATGTAAAAAGTCGACTAAAGCATATTATTTGCCTAGAAATTCTTTTCGGTTTTAAGTTTATTGCATAAATAAATAAAACAAAATATTTAAAAATAGAAAAAATTATATAGAAAGGATATAGCAAAAAAGGCATAACCAAGCAAGCTTAAGTAGTTGTAAAAAGTAAATTTTTGGTGCGAATAACTCCATTAGAAAGCGTTTAGGCAACAACTAAACATAACTACAATATAACTACTAACAATAAGAAAGAAAAAAAAGAATATAGAAATCAACTGGAAAAGAAAGGAAGAACTAACTACAAACAACTTTAACTCATTTAAGGAAAGGAAGCTCAAAGCAACGAATAAGAAAATCAACTCGGAGGCGCAACCTGCAACAACAAGGAGAGAGAGAGAAAAACCTTGATGTAAGCGAAAATTTACGCAAAGTAGACAAAGAAAAGAAAAGAAATAAGTTAAAGTTAAAGTAGAAGTAGAAGGAGTAAAGGATAATACAAATTTGCCGACGGTGCAAGACTTGAAGATTTCTGAACTTCACCGGCAATTTCTATTGGTGGTGTAAAAAGTGCAATAATAAAAAAAAGAAAAGTCAAGCGTATAAAAAGACACGACTTAAAGTGGCAAACGTGAATTCAAGCGCTCGTGAATAATAAAAGGAGGAAAATAGTAGAAGGTGAAAGCATAACAAAACTTTCTGCTCCCACAGACACTTAGACTATTGTTGAGTACACTCACTCACTAAATAGTTTTTGGATTACCTTTTCCCTACTTACTTGGTGCTTGCAATATTAATTTCAAGAAGTTGAAAAAAATAAAAACAGAAAACTTCTTGTTCAATAGTTTTCTTGACTTTTCGTTCAACCACAAGAACGACAAACAACAAAACAAAAAATACAACAATAAGTCTATAAAAGAACAGGGGAACTAAAGAAAGTAAAAAAGAAAGAAAGAAAGCAACACCTACGCTGAGCATTTGCCACTTCGTTAAATTTTTCTACACAGACTTGATTTTGGTCTCCTTTTACCGCCGCAGTATGCCGCAATACTCGGCGCGTGCTTTGCGTTCCTCTTCGTCTTTGTCATCTTTATCGTCACCTCCATCAACCTACATCAACTCCTATTCCTCATCTTCGTCTTCGTCATCATCCCTAGGCATGTGTCGCCGCTTAATATGGCCGCTTACATGCTTCCTGTTGCTGCAAACATTCAACGGAAATGTGAACGCCATTGATTTGAGTCGTTTGTATGGACATATGGCAAATCCGGTGCAGAAGCGAAGTGGTAAGTCTTAGTCTTAGTCATAGCTACAAATACATATCTTATACAATATTTGTTACACCTGGTGTATACGTAACTTCTGTTATATGGTACACAACCAAGTTTTCTAACTACCCACGTGTAATAGCAGTTATCTATTATACTACTTTGTAAAGTCCCTGTGAATCTAATGAAGTATATTTATTTGTTTTGCGACTCATTTACTTTAAGCTTAGGTATCTTTATCTATTGACAGGGAATTGCAATTTTCTCAGTCTTCATTATAATGATTAAGTTTTCCTTTTGAAAAATCCCATCATAAGAAAATTGAAAACATTAAAATAAATGAAGAATTTAAAGGAGGAAAAAATAAAAGAAATATACGTAAAGAATTTAAAAGGAAAAAAATCTGAAACATTTGCAAAAGTTCCTTGCGTGTTTATTGCGTCGATATAAATCAACTTTACTTTACATTTGTTACACCTTCGATAAGCTTCATTCAGTCGTTCGTTCATTCAGTCATTCATTCATTACTCGTACTTGTACTTACTTCATGCATATGTAAATTTTCAGTTAATTTCTTTTCTTATTTTTCATGTAGAATTTCTTTTTCTTTTTCTATTTCTTTGGGTTTTCCGCTCTGTTGGAATTTGTTACGTTCTACCTTCTCCTCCTCATGCAATCATTTTTTTCAACAAAGCTTTTCGTGTTAATTAAGTCACCTTGGTGTACGTATACTCGTACCACATCGACGACTCATCATTCTGTTTCATGGAGAAATACTTTGATATTTCTTAGAAAAGATAAAATATTACTTTAACAAAGTCAAGCGCTTTTCTTGAGGCACAACACAAAAAAAATGATGTTGAACTTTTAGCTTTGCCTCTAAAAAATTTCTAATTTTATTAATAAATTTGAAATGAAATATTTTGTGATTAAATTTTGCACTCATTAAATATTATAGAATTTTTTGTTTTCTTTATTTTAATAAGAAATCTTATAATTAAATTTCTGTAATTAAAATTTCTAGAACAATTGGTTTTATTTGGTTACTCTAATTTCTTATTGAAATGAGAAGAGATTTTATTCTTACAATATTAAAATTATATAGTATATTCAGATTTTATTATTCAAATAAATAATTTTATTATGCGAAAAATGAATTTTATTAGAAATTGTAAAATGGTAAAATTTTCCATTGAATTAATAAAATATTATTTATTTTTTATTTTCGAAGAGAATTATAGAATTTTTTGTGTCATGGAATATTTATAAATAATTCAAACTGAAAATAAAGTATTCCAAATTTTAAAATAAAAGAATCATTTTCAATGAAAGTGAGGATTACTGTTGAATAATTTAATATTTTCTTTTGGGCATCAAAATAATAACAGACTCATAACTTATTACGTATTATAATCATACACTTGTATTGGCATTACATATTATAATAGCAAGATTGTATGAAATGAACATAGTCACTCCGAATTTCAATCTTATTGACCAGAGTTCACTGCAAACAAATATAATCTTTATGTTTCGAGCACAATTTACTTTTAGGCCAAAACGAAACGAAACTTGGGCAATCAATACCTGATTAAAATATATATTTATTAATTAAATTATTGTAATTTACCTAATCTCTTTAATTGATTTCAAATACTTTAATTCAATCTTTTTAGTATTTTGATTAGAAATTGTACAACATTTAAATCAATTATTCATATACATATGTATCTATATATGTACAAAGTGCCTTAATGACTTGAGTATGCACTTACGAGTAGAATAAAATCTCTTAAGACCCATAAATTATAACAATTAATTTCTTAAAGCAAATAGCTGTCATTAAGGATATTGTAATAAAGAAAAAAAATGAAGGAAATTCAATTCGTTAACATTGAATAGTATTGTGTAAGCGATGAAATACAATAAAATATTGATTTCCTCTTATCTGAGTGTGTAGTTAGTTGTTACCTTGTTATTGTTACCTTTATGTCAGGACTCATCTAAACAATTAAATTAAAGCGCGCCCTTGTTTAATGAACAAATACACAACTAAAATAAACATTGAAACGACCTTTGACTTGAATTCCTTCCTGCCATCATCATCATTATCATCAACAACATCATACCCAACTCAAGGGAAAGGAAAAGACAAACAAGAAAAAATGTGATCGGATGTACCTGTAGTACCTACAGTAGTACATAGTTGGGATACATGATACACTTGGCTAATTACAAGTACAGAGACGACAGACAAAGAGTATAGTTACTGTGAATGTGGGTGACACTTTGCAAAAGGCCATGTAATGAATGAATGTTCCCGTGTACTTATGTAGATATAGAATAACAAGAACTGAGAAGAATGAACAACAATTATGTTTATAGATGTTTACAGTACCAGGTAAACAGGAAAAACGGTGTGATATAAGGCAAGTGGAAAACAGTGTGAAAATATTTCGCTTTTTTTGTTTTGAAACTAATTACAAGCAACAACAACAACAACACCAACTTCTGAGTCCAAATTAAGCTAATTAAATAAATTGCTTGACAAGCAACATTACAAATTATATACGATATGTATATATAAAACTAAAATAACAAGAAGTCCCATATTTCAATCAAACTAATCAATTAGTAGTCAACTGGCTGCTCTGAATATAATATGGGAGCAAGTGTGGGGGAACCTGATCCACGAAGCTCTATTAGTTTTATAACAATCGTGGCTCCTTTTAAATCAGGCGAGCATGCATATGTGTTACTGGCGTTACCTATGAACCGAAGCACAAACATTCACAACCACAAGGGAAACATGGACCTTGCTTAATCGTCCGGACAAATTGGTCATAACGGCTTTGGGTCATTGCATCATGGGCAGACATGGGTCGAGTTTCGTTTTTAACGCTTTTTGCCGCTGTTGAGAGTTAATTGATGAGTAAGGGGGCATTTTTTATGTTATGTGTCAATAAAATGAAGGTAACTTCGCTTCCTTGGTACACTATGTCTTGGCAGTCTCTTTGATCTTTTATCGAATCCAATCAGTAACATTGTTAAGTTCGCAGTTTGGTGTGAAGTTTCAATGAGTCTTCTCCCTCATAACAGAAGAGGGAACTGAAAGATGATGCAGAATTTTGAAACAAACGAGCAATGGGAAGCAATACTGAGAACCATTTGATCAAGCTCTCTTTTATCTGAAACAATCGAGATTGCTTGGAAATCATACCTACTCACATAGTGAAATATGAAATAAGATTTCATTAATTAAATTGTTTCGATAACAATTATTATTCTTTATAATTTTAATATCAATTTATTATACTCCTGATAAACTGTCGTCAACCAGTCAAATGCAATATGATTTTCTGTTCACAATGTGGTTTTCATTCATGTGGCCAACATGAGGTTTAAATGAACCTTTAGTGTAAAGTGTTGAAAAATCGCTGTCACCCGTTCACTGTAAAGGATTTTCTTTAATAACATGTTACTTTGGCATATGGCAAGGACATGCTTTGACTTGGTTTATATATTATTCTGTCACACGTACTTATTTACTCGTTTCGTGGCTTTTTAAACGTTGTTGTTAATGTCCTTGTTGCAGTCGCTGTTGCATTGTTCTGTTGTTGTCCTTTAATGAACTTGTTTGTTGTGGTCAGTTTTGGGTTTCTGGTGTTTTTACGGTCCTAATATATTTTATTATTTTCTTTTTGTTCAGCAAAGCGCAGCAACATTTTATGACATTGCATTTTTATTCCCCATCAAGAATTATGTCAGTGTTTTTCTCTTTTTCCACTGTGATATGTCCTTGTGGTAATTGCCAACAATTTGGACTCCACGTTTTCCTTTTAATGTGAGGCATTTAGCTTAGCTTTTAAGTTATTCAATGTGTCTCCAATTTATGCTTTCTTTTCTCTTACTAATTTCTATTATTAAAGAATTTTGTTGAGTCAGAATACATAATTCTCCATTACTTGGGTTGGACCTTGTCACTGAACTCTTATAATTATATTATTGGCTAATCAGAATTTTTTATCTAAGATGTAATTTTTTATTTGAAGAATACAATTTTGCTTACATTCATAAAATTTTAATGCCTTAATTTACATTTTGTAATCAAAATGCAGGCTTTAGGATATATAAGTATAGAAGTTATGGGTTATTAATTGCCAGTAATGACATTAAGGTATTCTAATTGGTAGTGTTCTAAAGGTTAACTCCTCTTAAATTGGTGGGTATTCGCATTAGAGTCTAACATACCTAAGACAAGATCATTGAAGTAAGTTTTAAGTTATCCTAAATATTTTTATTTGATTCTTGTGATTTCCTTGTTATTTTGCCTCTGTACGTCCACATAAACCTTCAAGGCCAAACACAACTCATACTATATAATATTCTATGCCGTACTTCTTAGCAGAGTCCAACAAAAAACACGGATTCATCGATGAATTTAGAAGAGATGGGAAGTTGCATTATTGGAGTAAAATGAAGACAAATGATCATGTTTTATATTAATTTTTAGGTACTTTGTTCACAGAATGAATTTCATATTTGCTACTTGGTCAGCTGGCCTCAAAATTTTCATAATCAATGTCATTCGATAAAATTTGACAACCTCTGATGTACGTACATATGCTGTTCTAAAAATTTCATAACCTTCTCCTACTCATTCCTTCCATTCATAAAAATCAACAAAAATCACCATAGACAAACATTTTCTAAATATTAAACAATTTCTGAGAAATATTTTTCATCCTACTCACTTTTGCCGCCTTCATAAATGTTGAAAATGATAAAATTTTCGTAACGTGAAAATATTTTCCCCATATGAAGCTATCAAAAATATGTTACCCGAAAACAAAGAAACCAATTTATAAATAACTAAGTTTAAAATAACATGCAAAATGCATGAGTGCATAAAACAAGCAAACACAATTGCCAATGTGGTGGTAAAATGGCAAAATAAAGCGTCTCAAAGCAACAAATTCTATTGTATTTTTGCCAACAAAAAACACCAAGGGTATATAGCGAAAAATAGAAATAATATCAGAATGTAAAACAATATGCCAAAGTCAAACACGTAACGCTCATATAAATGCAATTTCGCTTAGACGACTTCAGATGGGTTGACTTGAATCAACAAAAGTTGAGTTGTGTACACTTCTGTTCTGCTGAGCTGAGTTGAGTTGAGTTCAGTAGAAGTTTATCATTCATTCATGCATTTGCATCATTTATGCATATACAAGATACAATGAATGAACAAAAGCTGAGCAGAGAAAAAAAAACAAGAAAGATGTGGATGATTTTAAAATGATACCATATAAGCTGCTAACCAAGCAACCAACAATTCAGGCTTGGCAATAATATTGTAATACTGCTCATCATCATCATCCGTCCGCATCATTTTCATCATCAGCAGCATCAGCAGTAGCTTTTAGAGCTAAAAAAAGAAAAATATGCAAAATAATATTAGCTTAGTGATGAGGTTTATGCAATGCTGGAAGGGATGTTTGAAAAGTTTCTTAACTAACTTATGTTTGGAATGATACTCTTAACCCAAATAGGTGCCATCCTCAAAATTATCTTCCTCAAAGTCTCTACAAGAGGCCATCAGTGGATAGCTGTTTCGTGTACTGATTAGTTTGAACTTAGTCTAACATTAGATTGCTGTCGCTTAAAGAAATCTAGATTCTGATACTGACAAAACTAAAGTCTTTCTAGCCCTGCCATGTGGCCATTTAAGAAACTCTTTAGTCATCCCTCGTATAAATATGAGTTGAAAATATATGAGAGAGATAAGAATGGGTAAAGAGAAGTTATAAAAATTGTGCGACGTGATTTTTGCATCAAATTACACCACATTATGGCGTCAATATTTCCTGGCTTTCCTTCCGTTCGACCAAAGCAACGTATAACGATTGCTCGTTTGGCCGCCATTTTATACTATACCATATGAATGAGAAAATGAATGCAACGGATGTTTAACTCTAATTTCCGGTTGTTATAAATTTTCTATATACACGTATGTATGTGTCCAAATGGGTATAAAATGTTTTCTTCTCTTTTACGTTTAATAGTTAAATCCCAATTGGTATGAATCGTTTTGTCTCTGAAAGTTAATGTTTCTCTATCTGGGTCTCAGTCTGGGTGGGTTTGGGTGTTTTGGGAGTATGCATAGTCAATCTCCTGTTGCTGCTTGTATTTGTTTCTCTTAGCCAAGAGTATCTGGGAGTTTGGGAGTTCATGTCAACACTCCTGTTGCTCCTTTCTTCTTCTTCTTATAATGCTATTGTTATTTTTATTATACTAAAATAATAAAGTTTTTGCTTTTGACTTTTATTGTTATGTCTTAACTTGACTTCCCCAGTTGAATATAATCATTTGCTGCTGCTGTTGCTGTTTCTTTTATTCTTTCTTAACATTGGCTTGTCACTTCCTATATTTCTTGTTGTTTTCATTGTTGTGGTGTTTTGTATCTTGTAGTTTTCTTTAATGGTTTTACCTTAACTTCTTCATGTTCTTTCTTTTATATTGTAAGCTTAATCATTTTTATAAGAAAAACTTTACTGTAACTGTCAGTTTCGTTAATGTTTTCTAATTAATTTCCCTTCCTCCGAGTTCTTTCATTCACCCAGTTATTTCCTTCCTGCCAGCAAATCTTCTTCTTTTATTTCTTCCCACCTTCATTCCTTCCTTTCTTTATATTTATGTTCCTTAAACCAATAAGAAAAATTATTTCACTTTATTTTTATAACCTCTTCCTCTTCCTATTTTATTGTATTTATTCTTATTTCATTTTTTTTTGTTTTCTTTTCATTTCATGTTTTTCTTACACATGTTAAAGTTTCTTATTTTTACCTTCTCATGCTTTCAGTACCCACATGCTTTCATTAACTTTGTATGATGGTTAAAAGTGTGAGAACTTTATTTAGGATACTGAAACTTTTAATGGGTTTCAAAGATCCTCTCTCTGTTTTTTGTTGCTCCTTCTTCACACAGCACTCCTGGGGTTTTTGTGTTTTAATTGATAGAATAATAAAACTTTGTTATTGCTTACCAAAAAAATATGAAACATGGGAAAATTATAGGTTTTAAAAGTTTTGTTTGTAATCCTACACATAAAGTTATATATTTGGTTTGTTCTTTTTAATAGAAATAATTGCCCTGTGAAGCATGAACAATGAAATCAATAGCAGTTGTTATTTTAGTTTAGATTAGTTTAAAAACATGAGATTCTAAAGGAAAACTTTTTTAAATTGACCCCATAGAGTATGCTATGCATTTTTTGTTTTAGATTTTTTGAATTCCCTTTAAAGCATTAACAATTTAAAAGAGATCTACTTAGTTACTAATACATTGGTGTGTTAAAGTTTGCAATGCACAAAAGTATACTATATTTTTGAAATCATGAATAGATTTTCTTTATATTCCTTATACAATAATAAAAAGGAGACGAAAAATATATGTGTGAAAGTACTTAAGTAGCGTTCAATCAAACACTGTTTAGTTAACAGCAAATCTACAAAACATCAAATATTAAAAGACTTTTTAATGTATAAAAAGCTCAAGTGCACTACTATCCTTTTTATTGGAATCTTTGACTTTGACATTCAAACACAAAGAAAAAGTAAAGACCCATTGAGTCAAGATATGGAAAACGCTTAGTTCACTTCAAATCAAAGACTACATACATAAATATACAAAACAAATCGACAAATGCTAATTTGCTTTTATAACGCGTACAAGTGCAGCAAAGTGTGCTATGAAGTCTTATTTTTCTTAGCGCTGTTTAAAAAGTTTATTGAAACAAAAGCTACTCCAGATGTGACTGCTCAACGCCAAAATGCACACAAATGATGCTTAACACTTAATGCAGACCATCATTATCATCATCATCATGATCACATGGATAAATGCAATTGCAAACAAACAAGAATAAGGAGGATAAGAAGTTGCAATATGCTAGAGAAATATCAGAGTAATACTAGTAGTTGCAGTAGAGAACCGTGTTCCTTGCACGTACAACACTTTGCATTTGAGCATTGAATTAAGTCACAACCGTGAACCAGAACCGCAAACTGTGTGAACCACAACCACAATTGAGCCACTTCTGTGTATAACTTTTGGCCGTTTGGGTTATGCAAAAGCGTTTCCATTCCATGAAAGTCTGAACCTGAAACTTGCATTGGTTACCCATTGGTACTGTAAACTTGCTCCTCTTTGAATATCCAATTGCAATATAGTATACCACTATAAAATATATCGAGAGGGTAGATAGAGTGAAAGTAGAAAATAGAAATGCGAAGCAAGGATGCAATTCAATATGAGATTACGTGTTGTATGCATCTAACGAACATCGACAATGATGACTGGTGCAACATGGCAACTGATGCTGCTGCTCTGCCCAACTGTGCGTCTTTCATTGTGCCCTATTGCATCAGATGTTCATGCTCGACAGCTTTCATACGCAATGATGCGGCCAACACCCACCGTCCCCCCGGCAAAACTTTATCAATCGCTTATGGAGAAGTCTGGAAAATGGGCAGCTCTAAAGCAAGTGGAAAACATTTTACGGAAAATTTGATTTGATTTTTCAATTTTTCATACTAGCAGCGTACAAAAAAAAAAGAGAGCAACACGTAAATTGATTTAGTTTTATCTTTATGATGTTACACTCAACTATACGCAATCCAGATAAAACCAAATCAGAGCTTATACTACTATATAGGTGTAGGCGTCAAACAAACCAAACCGAAAAACTTTTGTGCAACTTTCTAAGAGCCACAGCATTTTGATTTAAGCTACGAAACTTTATTTAATTTGCACCTCACTCTAGTGAGAGCCATTGCTTTAACAAACTCATCCACTTGTATACATATCCTTGAAATTGTATTTAGAAGCAAAATGAGCTGCGTAACAATCTCTTTGAATTTCTCTCAATTCCTACCATATAAAAACCACTTAGGCTACACCACTTCTATTCAATAAATACAATACAAAGCAAGCAAAATGGTTTTGTTGGCTCTTTGATTTTGTATATTTTCTGCTCAAACGAAATTAACCAAACCGAAATTCGATGTTTGGTTTGCGTAATTAACTTGGTATATTTTCCAAGTAGTCATTGGGGTTTGGTTTAGAATTTTTGCAATTAGTGTGCTTTGTAAATGGATAAACATAATAATAAAAGTGGTAAGATAATACAATAGTATAAGAAGGGGTTAGATATCCAGTAGTAGTAATTTTATGTTAAGGTCGTAACGGTTTGTGTTTCTTCTTAAGTAAATGGAAGACAGAAGCAGAAAATATAATTTAGTATTGTATAATCCTCATGGGATTCATTAAATCTGAGTTGGTTTTTTATATGAAAAATTAAAGTTCTTTAGGTTGTTAACAAATGAAAAGAGTATTGCATCAGAAAATGTTTTCCAAATCCTTTACATTAGGAATTTCATTAAGATCTAGTGATTTATAGTTCAGAAGATTAATAGGAATCTTGATTTTGCATTCTCTGCTTGTTATGTGACCAATAATCTAGTGTAATTCTGAAGCATTATTAACCCTGTTCCTGTTCAATAAGGAGTTCATTCTTACTTATTTAAGAGCAGTTTATAGGGTGTCTCAATAAGAGTTTTAGAGATTAAGTATGAAACAAAATATCCGGCAAATGGCTGATAAATCGCATGCTCTTCGTACCCAGTTGAACATCAGAATTTCGTGAGATGATTTGGTCTGGAAATCGTTGCTGAAACCACATGTCATTCAGATCCATGCCATCCAGTTGAGGCCGCTAGAACTCTGTTATCGTGTTCCTGTAACTAAATCGTTTACAGTCACTGTCAATCCAAAAGAGAAAACTGTCAAATTTCAGAGTTTCCACTTGCACGAAAAAGAAATAACCAAATATTTAAATAGTGCACTTTTATTAAGACACCCGATAGTTCTGAAGAGTCTTTAGAGATGTTTGTTTGACTGACGCATATGTACGCAGGGTCATATAAATTTCTGCGTAGGGAACTCTCTGACACATGCTTCGAAGGCATGGAAGATTGTAGTGACTGTCCTACATACATATCAATCGTCCTATTCTGATCCATTTAAAAAACAAATAGTATAAAAAAAGGTAGCCTGAAAATCATGTGTTTCCATAAATTTGCCGAGTAACTTTTTAAATTTTTTAACGAAGACAAGTTTCAAGTACTTTAAGGCAAAACTTTTTGCTTGGACGAACCAAATTTTTTATAGCCAAGCACTCAATCTCAAGTTTTAACTTTAATTCCCATGTTATTCACATTTTTTGAAATTTATACTAAAGTTTCTCTACCGAAATCTCTCTCTCTCTCTACATACACAAATAAAATGGCAAACTTTTTTTGTAACTCCACACTAATTCTAAATAAGCAAATGCCTTGAAGCATGCTATTTTATATCTTTTTTGCTGTAATTAATTATTTATGGAATCTAAAAGTATGCAACGAAAGGCAGATAGCTCATGCATGATACTACTTATTTAATATGAACAAACTTAGATAGGCTAACTAAATATCCTTCATTTGGTGAGTAAGTGAGTTCTTTTTCTATTCTATTTTATTACTGTCTGCTGTGTAACCTTGCCATCACCATCAAATAGCA
Source organism: Amiota communis (assembly GCA_037043315.1). Taxonomy (NCBI): domain Eukaryota; kingdom Metazoa; phylum Arthropoda; class Insecta; order Diptera; family Drosophilidae; genus Amiota; species Amiota communis. The sequence continues at coordinate 9,965,175 of JBAMAV010001245.1, read as the reverse complement.
AATATAATCAACAAATATCATACCATGTAAAAGCACACCTACTAAACCGCGTCACCGATTCGACAAACCGAAAAACAAGAACACATTTGTCGTACGACAATTTCCTGTTGCCATTTTTATTGCGTAATATTATTTTACGACATTTATACAATATAAAAATGCCAAAAATATGGCATGAAAGACTTAGAGCCATATGGACCGTCATGGTCTTAGATATAGTCAGGGGAGAAAAAGGCGGCAAAAGGAAAAACAAAATTATTTTTATATCTTGTCAATTTGAAATTGCAATATTGGCAAGGAGCAACAAACCACCCTCAGCCACATGACACTCTGGTCTAGTCAGGGCTGGTCTGGGCTGGGTTGGCCAAGCTCAACAGAAGAAAGAAAAGATTGTTATTATTCTAGTGAAGTCGCCTCAGGTTGACGCGCCTCGCCTGAGTTTTTTTATTACGCTTTATACTTACTATATCTCTATTGTTCTTGGACAGTGGTTCTCAAACTAAATGAAGTCCTGAGTTTGTGACTCAACTATCTCCTAGTTTAGGTTAGGAGAATGGACCACAGTTTAAGAAACTCTGTCCTAGGATATAGCGTCGTAGTAGTAAGTCATTTATTATTTATAACGCACACCGACTCAACCAAAAGAACACACGGACTTTTGCAAATTTTACCTTACATATTTAATATGCAAAAAATAGAAAAGAAAAACAAGCTACTAGTCAAGTACCTTGGCACCATACACCCATATAAGTATATATTATACTATACTACACTATACCATATAACAGCAGACCACAACTTATTCATCATACGCCTTGGCAGCCATGTAATTTTCTCCATACTTTATGTTGGTTTGCCATGTCTCAGTCAGCCAGACTGAATGAGTTTTGGTTTTGTAGTAGTCTATTTTTAGTGACTTTTCATTTGGTAAAATGACGTCTGTGTGCCAATCAATAAATGAAAATGAAAACTTTAAGTAATAACACATCTATTGATTTTCATGCGTATGTCATGCGACGATGCCTAAATGTATGCAATGACTTTGAAATGTCTGCTTGGCCTACATATATGGAATAAGGAACCATGACACATTCTTTGTAAGTATGAAGGAAGCTCATGACGACAGTCATAGTCACAACGATAAAGACAAAGTTTAATTATTAACGATTTTCTAATTAAAATCAACAACAAAAGCCATTATTAAATGTCATTTAACACCGCAAACGCGGCCTATCAGCCTTGACATATGCTACATGATTTGCATAACAAATGATAATGACGAGTACATGAATATGTATACTAATGCTGATGATGATAAAAGACTTTACATATTCATATGTTTATTGTATATATATACTTACTATTGTAGAACTAGAAATGCTGAGTGCTGTCCTCATGGTGAATTTTGATTTAATGGAAATTTATTAACCGCAAAATTCAAATGTTGTTTGAAAACAATCATAGACATAGATACGTATACAACAATAATACTTAAATACAACAGATACAACAAAATATCGGTTGTCTGGTTGTTTGTCTGATTGCTTTTTGGTTGTGTTTACACGCTAAAATGTGTTTAATTGCGGTCAGTTTGGGATACATATATTATACTATACGTATGTACATAAAACATGCGATGAATGCGTAATGATTTATTATAGTAGTTCAACAGATCAACAAAGCATATTGTTTTGTATATATATATATATTTATACGATATATGGCTAATCATTACTTTGAATTTGCATAATAATTTTAACCAACCAACTGACAGACAGACAGACAGACAAAGATACTCACTTTCACCACATGTGAAAATGTGAAATGTAACAAAATGTCAAATATGCAAATTGCCAACGAAACGAGAAGAGACGCTTGGCTTGAATGGCGCTTGAAAGTATGCAACAAAGACCACATAAATCATAAATGGCATAATTAAGCTGTCAGCATAATTAAATTTATAGTGAGTAGGAACAGTAAGAACAGGGCAAAAGGGCATTTCTGAGGGAAATGTGAACTGTTACAAAGTGAAAGAGAAATTGCGTTAAAAAGGTAAAGAGAGCAAACATTAAAATAAAGTAAAGTTGATTGATTGTTTTCCTCTTGTTTGCGCCATAAAGTATGTAAGTATGTATATTTTGTTGTGCTAACAAAGTTAATGGGCATTTCAATGAGTAATTGTTATATGAGAAAGTTTATTTTCATTTAGGCCATGAAACAAGCAAGTTAAATGGTCAAGGAATATCTTAACTACTTTTAATTATGAATAAAATAATGATTATGTTTGTGGTTGTTCATAGTAGTAAAGCAAGTAAGACTTGTGGTATTAAACGAAATTATTTAACATAATAAGATCTTTTATCTATGATTATGTTTATAAATTGCTGAAGGAGAAACCCTTATCTTAACCTCTTATTTCTTGATACTTTGTAAAGGCGCTAAAATTAATTAACTTCTATGCGAGAATCAACAAAAGCCATGTGACTAGAAGAACAACTCTTAGAAGGAGACATGAAACAAGTACAAACTAAGCTCAACAATTAAAGACAATTTTAAGCATATTTGTCTCTCCTCTGACCTTATCAAAAATTAACTAAAAACTCACGAATCAAATTTCTGTATACATGGCATAATTTATTTAAAAGACTCAATGGTGGAAGTAGTTGTCGGAGCCAACAGTAAATATCTTTGCCAAAGATTAACCAAACGTGAATTGAGAGCAATTGCATCTGGGTGAATGAGATGGCATCAGTGGCATACCGCAGGCTATACAACTACAGAAGCTCTCGATGTGTGAGCAATGTCCTATATGCACTTACCAAAATGCGGTTTGTTCCATCGTTTTGCACAAGCCCAATTAAAGCGAATATGCAATTAGGTCTCTTTGAAGTATACATACTCGTATTTCATATGAATCATTCACTGTATACTAACTAGTACGAGTTTAAGAACTTTAATGTTGACTAATAAACAACAACAAAATGCATCAATAGGGAATTAAATTTTATCCTGTTTTTGGTAAAAGGATTCTAAGCACCCAGTTGAACTAAGTAAAACGATATTTTATTTTTAAATTGTTCAATTCTTTATTGTGTCTGGCAAAATTGTCTGCAAATTGGATTTTTTACGCATAAAATACATAATATAAAATTGTATAACATACTTTTTAGCGCCTACACATGCTTGTACATTAAACACAATGGGGTTTTTTGTGCGGTTATTTATGCGCATAAAGTTCAGAAGCCATTAATGGCGGACAAAAAATTGTTAAGTAATAACAATAAATACAAGTCTGTGTAGCCTGTGGGCCAATGTAATATACAATGTAAAGATATTGAGCGCTTTTTTCACACTCACTTACTCATCTAATCGTTTATACTTACAATAGAATGTGTAGCCTTCTACTTTCAAGGGGGTTTGCTTTTTGCATTTTCTTTACATTGAATTCGCCTTTCACAGAGGGCTTATTTAGGTTTGAAACAAGAATTTTTCATCTTCCATTCACGGGAATGTCTTTCAAAAGTCTCTTATTTTCATTTATACACAAATTTATGTTGATTCTGTATAGCATACTTTGCGGTTTTCCTATGCTTCATAGAGCATACAAATTTATTTGGTACACACGCTTGGCTAACAATTATTTTACGCTAATTACTTTTGGCAGTGATTTTCTACAAAATAAATATTTGTGTGACCCCAAGCCTCAAAGTGACACAACAAGAGCAGCAACAAGAGAATATTGTAGTATAACTTAAGGCAAACTTTTCTATTATACTTACCACTTGAAAAGTGATTGCTATTTTGAAGAGTGAACGTATTTCATGTGAAATAAACTTGTTTAGCACACGCTGTGTGCGTTAATTAAGCGAAAATTTCTTGTTTTTCATATTGAAGCATAAGCGCAGAATGATAATTTATTATGGCATACTAACGGGTATTTTAAGTGTAAAATGCACCATCATAATCTCAATTACTGATGATAATGTGCTACTAGATTTTGAGCGTTTAAAGCTATTATAAGTAGATGTGTGGGACCAAAATAGATGCAACATATTTAGAAAAAAAAAAAAAGAAGGAAAATGCTAATCGATTTTTCAAGTATCGTGTATTTTACGCGGCACGTATACGATATGAATAAAGTCAACATGTTTTCTTTATTACTTTGACATTGACTCTTGTTTATATTTTTTATGCGTCGAACTTTTTTTGTTCCATAGAAATGAGTACTTAACTTGTGTTGTCCGTCCGAGTCAAGTGGAAGCTTTGACATTACATGAAGAACAAAAAAAAAAAATTAGTAAAAAATGAAGAACCATGGGAGAGATATATCATGAGTGTTAACATCTAAATGAGCTATTGTATGGAAATGGGTCATAGACAAAAAATGTTCACTGTTCTGCTCCAAGCCCCGTGACCTTAGGAAATTGTACCTAAAATTAAACTGAGGGACCACCAAATTATCTTATATTACCATATACCTAATTAAGACCGAAATTCACCATTTAACCCTCTAGATGTTCATACATCAAATTGCTTGGAATTGCCATTACTAACTGATTTTAGAAACTTTCACTATTTACTCATCCTTATTTTTTAACCTTTTTTCCCATTTGCTCAAACAATGCAAACTTTTTAATAGAAAAAATAACCGTCAACAAGGAAAAAACAACATGCAAATAATTTATTTTTAGCGCTTCGAGTGGAAAAGATAAACTAAGGAAAGCAAAAAAAAAAACAGTGAAATAAAATATTAAAGGCAAGCGAACACGGCAAAAAAAGTTAGTTTGGAAAAACAAAAAGTAAAAGGCAAAAGTCAGTTAAACTGAGAGAGAGATAGAAACAATGGGAGAAAGAGAAAGGCTATATAGACTATGAGTTAAAGAGAAATTGACAAAAAAAAAAAAAAAAAAATGAAATCGCTGCCAAGCATATTTTTTTGACATGAAAAATGATTGAGTTCGGTTGAAATGCAATTTTTCGAATGAAAATATGTGACTTTAGCATTCATAGGAAATTGCTGAGCTGTTTGGGTTATTAACAAAAAAAAAAATAAAAAATAGAAATAAATATTACTAAATGACTGCATTTATGTGTATTTTCGAAAGGAACTGAGTCACTAGAGAGAAAGAAGGAAACAAAGAGTGTTTAAGTTAAATCCTTTCCTACTGATAAACCTACTAGTATGTGCCCACTTAAAATGCATGTTAAGCCTGAAATTATGCACTACTTAAGCTTAAGGCACAAGTGTTATTTACTGTGTGGGTTTATCAGGCAAAACACTATTCCACATGAAAGTCTGCTTGCTAAAATTGTTGTACGAATGTAGATTGTGTGTCGGAATGAATAAACTTGTAAATAAATGGAAGAGAGTCTAAAAGTAAATAACTACTACTACGTATAATGAATATTTGAGGGAATGAGAAACTGTGAGAGGCTGTGAAAGTGGCTCTTTACAAACAAAATTGTATGTGCTTGGACAAATGTTTTAGACATTTTCCATTCATTTCTTAAAAGTAAACTGTACTACGCAATGCCTGAGCTTATGCTACATTAAATAATATTTTCCACAACTGACAGAAAACAAACAACACACATATTCACACATAATAGACTTCTTTCATAGTGAAGAATCTAGTAGTAGTACTTAGATTTAACACTCACCAAAGAATTATTTTCTATTTAGCTTTCATCATATATAAACACTCCTTGAAGCTCGTTGACGTCACAAGTGTGCCTTCTGTTGAGCTAAGTTTTTTATTACAATATTAATTACATTCTATTTTGATAAGTTCTATTTTAGTTGCAAAATAGAAATATGATTTATTATTATTTATGGTCTCTTTATTTTAGTAACATATTTCAACACATTTGAAGTAGCTTCGCATGGAACTATTGGATGATACCAAATGAATTCAGATGATTATGACTAGGCATACTCTATTTTTTTGGACATTTTTAGCTTTAAACTTTAAGATATCCATGCTCTCTACAGCGAACAGTTCATAAGTATATTGTATAAATTTAATTTTCATTCATCCATTGAAGTAAAAGACTTTTATGTATTGAATTACATTTTAAATGAAATTTTCTTCTAAGCTTTCTGATGTCTTAACCCTTTATCTCGTGTGACACATGACTATAACTTGATAGCCTTGAAACCTCCTGCTTGAAGACACTCTGAAGATAAAATCTTTATGGCATATCACTTTCTGTGACACCTTAATGCACTTACCGTAGTTCTTTTGATATCTGTCTAGCTTCTGAAATATGAAACCAATTTAAAGAAAGACCCATTGCGTTTTTATATTTTTATATTTTGTAGTTTTTTTTTTGTTCTCTTCGTTAAAAATAAAAACATCTCAATTTTTTTTACACATTTTGTTGCAAAAATTGGTTCCTAAATTGACAGCATTGGCACTAATCTATTGTTATATATTTATTGAATCAGCATTGGCATTAATTGCAGTATATTTATTAAGTAATTGTTGGTAATTTGCTTCAAAAGGCTTCCTATTCGTTTTTCCACTGATTCAAACTCATCTTTTATTGGCATCTAAAAAGCGTCCTTAATCAGTTTCCAATTGAATTTTAGCCTTTTGATCCATTTTCTTATGGGATTTATATATTTCTTGTTTATTTTTCGTGTTCTTGAGTACATTTCAGTTTTCAAAATCATATCATCTAAGGTAAGTACATAATTTGGAATCTTATGTTTATTGGTCGGCACCTGCGGGATCATCGCCACCAGCATCCTTAACTGATGGCTCATCAGGCTCTGCATCAGCGGCTGCTGCTTCTTCTTCCTCTCCCCCTTCCTCTTCATCAACTGATTCGACATCCTCTTGCGGCGGCAGCCAACAGGTGCCTTTAATGAGTTTTTGTTCGACCTTTTCGATTTGTTGTTTATAATATTGATTGAAATCTGGACGATCCCAAATGCTCTTGACCCATTGCAAATCGAATTCATATTTCTGGCAAGTACAACACTTGCGACTCTTATGACAGCTCGGGCATTTGGCCTGTTTGCGTCCGGCATGGATGAACTGCTTCTTCTTCTTCTTGCAGCAGTAGGGACAGACGTGCTTAGGCTTGCGTTTGGTACTGCATGGTGCCGGTTCTTTGGCATAAACCAAATGACCACGTTTCTTGGCACAGAAACAACAATTGCAATCATCACCTTCTGGTTGTCGTTTGCGTGTCTGCATTCGATCATAGAATTTCTTATAGGCAATTTTAATCTTACTCTCAATAGCCAATTGTTCTACGCAAGACAGACCATCATAGCGTCCATAACTTTCAGCGGTCTTACGTGCTGCATGCACCCATACACATTCATCAGAGTAGCTAGGACGTCCGTTTTCGTCATAGCTGACTTCCTCCTTGGGTTCATAGTAAAAAGCTTTGAAACCGCGCTTAATGATTGTGTAAGCCAAATGTGCCTCCACCTTATTCATGAGCGACTTCTTACCCAGTTCATGGAAGAGATCCTCTTTGCGTAAACGCTTCTTAGGTGTTGTATCCAGACAATAGCACACCTGATCATAGTGCAGAAAGGAGTATGTAATAATGTCAATTGTCGACTTAGCCTTGCATTCGTGCAAACCACAAATGATCATTATCTGCGCTAATGTATTTGCTAGGTCCAAGACATTTTCCAGAAAAATTGATGAAGCATTCACTTCTCCCAAACACTGACATTGTGTATGCTGATCGATGATGCCGAGTGGTGCATGCCTTTGGCATTCCTTGTGGGTACAATTGTTCCGACATCGAAAGTCGGGCATAGCATGATGAGCCTGCATTATCGCGATTTTCTTTTAATCATATAAATTAGTGGTTTTTTTTTACAAATTTCTAACAATTTTAAAACAAAAAATTTTGATTTTTTTTTTAACTAAAACATTTCAAACAAAAGATTTTTGTCGAATGAAATTTAAGTGAAGATTTTGAATGAACAAAAAAAATGGAAAGTTGAATGACGTAAAAATCAAAGATTTTATTTTCTTCCAAACATAATCCAAAAGCAAGAAATTCAATAATTTCACAGTGTTGTCATTATTCTATAGAAAAATATCTCATTCTCCAACTAAAAGTGGAGACCCTGACCAAAAATTCTTTGAAACCATTTCTTATCTCTCCTTTCACTCACTCGCTTCTTAAATACTATCAACAAATCTTTGTTTTCCCTTTGAAGGGACTTTACACAATTTCCCCTAGTAAATATTGAATTTACTTGAATGCAATTTAAAAGCTTTTTTAATTAAATTAATTTGAAGAGGCTTTCATTAGAAAAACAAAATTCTACAATTAAATAAAAACTCTCATCATCAAGTCACATATTCTGCAACATCCCCATCATCACACAAAATTTTATAATAAGTACGAATATCTGAAAAAAGTTACTTACTTTCATACACATCTAACCAAATAGAAAAATATCAAAAGATATACTCGTACACAAAAAAAAAAAAAAAAGAAAGGAACCCCTCCGACCTTGAACTATGTATGGTATGTGTGAGTGTTTTGAGTCTTTGCAACAATTTTATACATATTCGTGCTTATTTATTTATGAACGATGGAAATTGAAAACACCCTTGACTGACTGACTGACTGACTGACTGACAAACACAACTCATAATAGTAGAGGAAAGACCTAAAATCACTTCAGCATAGTAGGAAATATGTATAAGTATAAGTAATAAAACTGTAAGCCAATTTAGCTTGAATTCAGAGGGGGTCCTTAAGTGCTAAAGAAATGTTGAATTTAGGTTTTTATTTTTTATTAATGCACCATCCAAGCCCAATAAGAAGAAAAGGATGAAGTACAAAATAGAAAAAACATGAAAAAAGCAAAACAAATAAAATAAAATCATGTAATAAATGATTTTATCTGTGTAACTTACTTGCTCACACTCTGTCATTATGTTTATGGGGTCGGAGGTCAAGTTAGCAAAAAAAAAAAAGCATACAAAATGAATTTGGACAACTTAAATACCAGCCGAAGCAACAGCGCGCTTAAACACTTACTATGTACTACCATAAGCATGAATTAATAGAAAAATAAACAGGGCAAAGCAATAATTTCGAGTTCACCGAATCTTAGATACCTTTTTTTCATGATTTTTTACATAATATGACTAATTTACCATAGTATCGGTTTTAATCCAAATCACACTTTGTCTGTGGCATAAATGAGCTGTTCTTAGTACTGGCTACTATCCCTATTTAACATAAAATATACTTAAAGAGAAGAGATACATGAGCCTTCGTCATTCCATCTCCACATCCAAGCTTCAATGTCACACACAAACATGCACTGGACAAATCGCTCCCTAAGTACAAAGAGAAACTTTTCCAGCCTATGTACATATTCATAGTCTTTGACAACTCTCTCTCCCATATAATATATATCCAAAAGCATATTAAATCAAATCTCTCATGATACTCACTTATTGCTGCTCTCTTTGTTTTCATTGAATTACCAATTTTTCTTTTGGTTGCAAGTTGCAACTAATACAGGGAGAGAGAGAACGATAGATCAGTTGTCTTTGAGTTTTCATAGTGCGTAGTTGGTCGGTTCGCGTTGGTTAGTTGTGTCTGTGTAGTATTTATTAAATATTGTATTTTCATCATAATTAATATAAATAATATTCAAAAAAGTGTGTGTTAATTATCGTTTTCATAATTTCAATTGAATAAATTCAAAGAATAATATAATAAAGTAGTTTTTTGTTGGCATTAAATTTGTAATAATTTCAATATGTGGAAGTGACGTTTTCGTTTTTCTTTTGTTCGATACCGTTAGTGAGAGAGTTTTGCAGTTGTTGCTCTCATTGCAATATTGTGTTGAAGCAAATGATCCACTCTCATTGCTTTGCATGGGAGCGAGAGAGCATTTGTATGTTGAGAGTGCTAAAAGACAATTGTCAGCTTGAAAAACTAAACAGGTGAGTGTGAGGAGTCATAAATGTTCTCCCACTGATGTTTCTTAATGCACCAGGAGTATGTGGAGTGAAGAACAAAGATTTGTTACAATCACATGACCAATTGAATATATTCATGCAATTTTGTAACATATTTTGTTGTTTGTTGTCGGTCATCCGTCGCTGTTGCTTGTCACTTTATTTTATGCATTGGAGATCCTAAAGTACCAATGAATTTATCACCATAAGCTTTAAAACATTAAAAAGCCGATATGATCTATATTTACCTATTGTACAGTATCTTTATTTTGATACATTCTTCTTTATCTGTCTATGCTGCAATAGGATGTTTTTGTACCAAATTTCAGTTCAACAGTTTAAAAACTAAAAGATTTCATTCTAGGATCTCAAACGATACAAAAAAGTTATTATGACTATGCACACTAGTGTGAAGGGTATTAAAAGTAATAGAAGGACGAAAAACAAATGAATAATGACAAGTTTGGCATGGCACATGATTTGAGGGCATTCAGTCATCGCTTTGTTGTTGCTGTTGTTCACAAATTTATGGTGTTAGGTACACATATAATTTTTTCTATTTTATTATGATTATATATTTTTTTTATTTATTTATTTATTCATTTTGGTTTTTCTTGTTGTTTTCTGTTTTTTTTTCTTTATGGCGTTACCGTCATGGCTGTCAACGGAAACGGACGGAAATTGTTGTTCTTTTGTTAGTAGTTTCATGTTCTTCTTTGGTTGGCGCATTGCTGACATTTAACTTGTTTAATAATGTCGACTTTGATGTATTTATTGAAGTCGTTGTCATTGTCGTAGTCGAAGACAACAAATGCTTTTACTCCCCAATTCGTAACCTTCGAAACACAAATTTTGTATATGTATAAGTGAAACAGGAGGAGCATAGAGGGCAGTCAAATATCACGAAATGTTATGAAGGTGGATTGGTGGGTTGGCAGGCAGCTTAATGTCAATTGATGTTCCCCACGGGCATCATCATACGACAGTGTGTCTTTATTTCATTTCATTTTCTTGTCTTCGTCGTCATCAGCAACATTCTTTATAACATTTTAGTTCAATTTTATGAACTTGTATCAACTAAACTAACCATGAACAAATTCTATTTATTCTTTAGATGACTTAAATATATTTGTATTTGTTCATCTTTTACATCATTTGGTTTATCACTTAACGAATGCCATTGATATGAACATTTTGACTTTTGACTTCATTAAAGTCAAAGATCCTTTCCTTATGGCCTTAATATGTTTCTAAGTAAAAGCGCATTATATAAATGAAATTTTTGATACTTTAGTATCTTTCAATCGCTTACATTATACATATCGACTTGTTGACGCTTCATTTTCAGAATTTTCAATTGGCCAAGTTTCATTCAAGGTTATGAATATTTGCCAAATATTTGCTTACACAACCCACTCACATCGTCACGTAAATACTGAATACTGAAGGTCGTCATCATTGATATAAAATTCATGCCGACATGGGGAGGTCTATGGTATATAATATAAATTATATTTTATATACTTACTTAGAATACTTGTTGAACTCTTTCATATTTTGGCTCGCCTGTATGCATTCGAAGCCAAATAAGTTTCATAATAACTTCTAATATCTAAAGTGCTGATGTATCTCAACTCAACGCTACATGGCAATTGAAAAGTTTTCTCTATATGTACTCGTATATTACTATAATATATTTTTGATGATGTTGAATTTATTGGTGTTGGTTTTTTTGAGTTATTGCATAAGTCGTACTAAATTGCAGAAATATTTTTGTGTGGTTTGAAGTTAAGTATCTTATTGAACTGAGTGTATGGGTGTGTATATTTTGTGTAATTTTGTCTGGTTGTTCTTAAAATTTTGTTTAGTTATCAAATTTAAAGATTTTAGCAGTTCTGTATATTAATATCCGTTTACACTATGCTTCAATAGCCTTTATTTACGATTTACAGACACACTTCTCAATCTCAATCGGTTACCCGCCTTGTTTCGCATTGATCATCTGTCTGTGAAACTTGTGTCGCTTTTGATCAGAGTTCAGAGAGGATATACTGCAACTTGTGTGACATGATTAGACAGTAGACAAGGACACTACTCATTCAACAATTGCTTAATCTTCTTTAAAAGTTTTCCTAATGCTAAGACGAATTAAAAAGATTGAAGACAAAACATAATTTAAAAACTTATGTTACAATAAATCTTCTTTAGATAAGCCCTTTGAATATTTTCTTAGAATTCTTAAGCAGAAAAACACTAAAATTCTCAAAGTTCCTTCCTTTTTATAAGTATTTATAATCTTATGGCTTATTTCGAATTTTATCTTTATTTCAATTTAAATATTTGTCATATTTTCCCTTTCTTATTTCCCTTTTTAATCCATCATTGTAAGTAAATTTAGTCTTATCTCATAAGCCTTTCGAATTTCTTTTTATAATCATTTCCAATCAATTTTCTCAAACCAAAAATGGGCTATAAATATTTATGAACATTACTACCACATGAAAGACAAAAACAAATCCCAAAATCCTTCAATAAATCTGATATTAAATACAACAAAAATGACAAGTAATGTGATTTTTTGTGTATATTCAATATAAGGACAGACTTCATCATTTTAAGCCGCATTATGTCAGTTTAATGTTGATGGCATGGTGGTTTTTTTTGCAATGACTGTAATTATGTTTAAAAATGCACCAAATGAATCAATAAAAAAGTAATTTTCCCAACCAAAAAATGAGCAAGAGAAATCACAGTGTATTTATTTAAAATGACAAAAATTGAATATCAACACCTTGCATGAGTAGGTGGGTTGATGGGTGTTTCAACATCGATTCACGTAATGAAAATGAATGTGAATAAGCCATTGAAATGACAACTACTTACATTTTAAATGAATAAAACAAAAAACACATCATTTATAATCAATTATATCATTTACAAGTAGATACAGGACAGGATGTATCATATTATAATACAATATTTAATAACTGGTCATTAGCGTTAGAAGTTAAGTACACCAAGTACCATGAATCGTGAATCACTTGACTCCAAACTAAGTTCATATAATTATTATTATTTTTAACTTGATTATGACTACTTTGACACTGATCTGTTGTGCTTGACTATGTCACTTATATGCTAAGGCTCTTAATATATAAATTCACTTCACTTGTATAGGGCTCTTTGTTCCAAATCATTGATGTTGTTCCCTAAAACTGAGATCATTTCCGTGAACAAAAAAATGTGTACAAATGTTTCAATGTATGCAGTTTCATATGCCTTATCAGAAATCAGATGGCGCACCCAGTATACTGATTTGACACAGTGATACAGTAGCCATCACTTTAACTTATCACATCTTTTGCATGCATAATTATTTATTTAATCCATAAATAATCTGTATGCGCAACGTTGTGCTTTTTAAAAATTATTATTATACTCGTATAATAAGAAAAGTGATGGAATATGATTTTAAATTGCTTAACAAGTGAATAAAAATCTGCTTAAATTAATTTAATTTTCAGCTTCTTTGTTCTCTTTCACAATATTTTCATTCATTCATTCATTCAGTTTTTTCATTTACTATAATTTCTCCTGCTTAAGAGTATTGTCCTTTGTGATGGTGACAGTCTATAGGAAATTTGCATAACTTAGAAACGTGACATTATTAAATAGCAACCAGTGAGTGAGTGCTTAAGTGTCTAAGAAATTTATTTCGAAACTTTTTCGACAAGCGTTTGGTAATTTATGTTAAATACACTTAAAAATACCTTTGAGTATTATTTTGAAATCGAAAAAGTTTGTTTCATATTTTGGCTTTGCATAAGGAGGAAAATTTGAAACAAAAGAAATTTATCATTTGACAAAAGTCAAATTATGGATTTTTTATATCAATTTTATTTCTTTGTTTTATTTTACTGGTAAAACTTTATTTATTGGCGTGAAAATTATACAATACCATATAATGAAAAAAGAAATACTTATGTATATAACTTTTTGTTGAATGACTGTTGTTGTTGTAGTCGTCATAAAGTTTTGTTTATTATGAGTATACTTCGTATTGTCACGCTCATTTATTGACAATGCTACAGAACACCATACTGCCACCGTACACAAAAGATATCAGAACAGTTCATTTGTCTTCATTTTCATGAATGTCATAATAATGTTTTATTCTTTGCTTCTGAAACCTCTTTCTCATCATTAACTTCTAGATGTGTTTCTAGTATTTCTAGTATATTTTACATTCGTTTATCATACTTTAGACAGGTTCTCTCACTTGTGCTCCACTCTTTAGATTCCTTCTTTTGCTTCTTTATTGTCGTTCACTTGAGATTTATAACATAATTTTTGACTTTTATAGCTTCCTGGTGCACTACACTTAGAGATGCACAAGTTTGTTGAACTTTAAAGTTATAAAGTTTTATGCATTTTGTTTTAACAAAAATCTTGTTTTAAAAGATTTTTAAAAAAGATTTTTATGCAACTCAATTGATCAAACAGTCTAACTTTTTCGTTAAAAATATTCCATTTTGTAATGCAGACATGTGGTTCAACAATTTTTCATTCATTCATTGATACTACTATCTAAACAACCATCTTGGTCGATTACAATTACAATATTTTGTGGATTAGGCAGATTGATTCATGGGTATTGCTTCGAGGATGAGCATTTATTTATTTATAGTCAAAAACGATTGATAATGAGAGGAGCAATCAACTTGTTGACCCTGTTACTGTTGCAAAATGTTAGAGAAAACAAGGAAGATTTGATCATGTAGTACTGTTTAACTATTCCAATTTAATTTTTTAATTTTGTAGTGTCATATCCAGTGGCATACGTAATGATAAGAATTGTATACTTTAAAATGCATTGATTTTAAATTAAAGGAAAACAATTTAATATTTTAATAAATAAATTTAAAAATAAAAAATAAATAATGAAAACAAAACATAAATGATGAAAGTCAACAAAAAGAGATATCTTTGGATTTAGTAAAAGAAAATTCATTGCTACCTTTTCAGAAGTGACTGATCGAAGTGACCAAGCCGTTAATGTAATATCTTACACTCATTAGATCGCTCGCTTGTATTTCCATTGTAATTGTCAAAGATAAAAAAAATTTGTAACATCCCAAAAAAAAAAAAAAATAGACCATGGAATTCCATTTCAAAATATCTATTAGCATTAGAAATAAATATAAAATGAAATTGTTGCAAAACAAAAATAATTTAAAGCATAATAACTTTACCAACTTCTAATTTATAACTAAAAAACAAACAAAATATCAAATACAAGAATAAGCCAAACAATTTATCAAACAATTACAACATAAAATGTCGCTAGCAGATCGAAAGAAAAAATAATGAATTATTAATTTGATTTACTAAAAAATAATGAATTTTTTATGGATTCACCACTCACTTGATTTTTATACTTTACTGGATAACAACTAAACACACTTCCCTACTGTTTTTTGTTTAATCAAACCAAACCAAACCCAATCAAAATCAAAAATGAAATCTGAATTCATTGATTCCTTTTCCAATTTGGTTGAGTTTGATTTACTATTTATGGGGCGTGAGGGTGTACTGTAAGGTGTGTTATGGTGTCTAACAATGCATGCATGTCATACCCCTATAAAAATGATGTTGCCATAAATTATCGCATTAGTAATTGCCAGCGAAATTTGCTGGCGGCATATTTAGGTCCCGATAACATTTTGAAGAACAAAAAATCACGTTTCATTGTTCGAATGATTGAAGAATGTGATACATTCACGGAAATTGACACACACTAATCTTGGTCATTCTGATAAAGAGGATTGATTGTTCATATTGTATGTAACTCTCTCTCTCTCTACAAGGAATTTTGTGATTTTTCTTCGACATCAGTGAATTGCATGTCTTTCCTTTCTATAAGAAGTGATTAAGATTGATGTATTCGACTTGTGTATGTTGATTGGTCAAAAAGAAATAGGGAAAATTCATCATAAATGTATATGTATATGCTTTAAAAGGCAAATGGACAACAAAGATTTGTCAGTAATAAATACATATAGTTTTATACCCTATAATTAAAAAATTAGATGGTTAATTAAGTTTTTGAGAACAATGGTATGTTTTTCATGTACAAAAGAGTAAGGGGACCCACTACCAGGTATAAATAACCAGCATTACTGTAAAAAGTTATCTATCCATGTCCTCCTGTCTGATATTCCGTTTCAGTGCCTGCCTCTCAGAATATATTAATATCTATTTTAATTGCTTTAAAGAAGTAATCAATTGTTCCAAAATCAAGAGGGTGAGATTGATTTATACGAGCTTTATCATCACTTGAGATCTAGACCGCACAAGATTACTGCTAAAATTTAATATGCAGCATGTTATGAATATACGTATTAGAATTGCTTTTTAGTTACTGCCCAATCGGTAGAAATCTAAAAGATGAGGTATCGTAACTTTTGTAGAAGCTGTCAAAATAAGGAAGAGTGAGTAAGAAGCACTCGAGCATCTTCGGTATTGAAGAAAGACTCGCCTTTCCAACGTCACATCAAAATTAAGTTTAACAATATTCCTCACATTCATCAATGAGAGTTCATGATGGATACAATTAATATACTGCACATTTACTTCTACTGCAAGTTTAATCAAACAAAAAATATAATGCTACAATATATTCTTGTAATCGGTACGAATCGGGATACGAAAATCAAGCCTGTGAGCTGACTTATGTCCGATTAAAAAGTCTATTAAAAAAATATTTAACATAACCAAATAAAGAAAGTACATAAAAATCATACAAATTAATTTAAGATTAATAAAATTAACTTCAAATTAATTTCCTATACCCCAAAGCAACAGTGATACGCAAAGTTAAATTTTTCCTTCATTTTCTTTGACTGTCAAGAGCAATTCCAGCGTATATAAATACCCATTTGGAATACCAGTTTCCAAGTGTATGCAGTACAACGGTATGTTATTGGGTAGATGCAAAACTCTTTTGAAAAAATAAAGATTGCAACCACCTCCTTGAACAAAGTAAACCCTCATACTTGAGCAGCATAACTTTGGGCGATTCTTTACACAACATGGAATTCCCTCAAATTGGAAGTTTTTTTTATCCGTATTGGCAAAAAGATGGTAAATAAAAATTATAAATATTTAGGTAAACAATAAATAAAAATAGATTTTCATATAGGCTAATATAAAAAAGAACATAATTACGATTTATTTCAGTTGCAAAAAAAATCAAGAAAAATAACTCAAAATGAACATATTGAAAAAAAGAAATTATAACTTTATTGAAGAACAACTAAATTAAAAACTGATAGCGATAGTTTTTAGTTTTAGTTTATGAGTAATTTGAGAATAAAATCAATAATAAAAAAACAAAAAAAAAATATTTAAGATTTTATACAATAAAACAAGAGAGATAACCAAAAAAAAATATAACAAATTTAATAATACGAATATGGGATACATATTCCTGAGATCGCTAAAAAGAAATTCCCTAAATCAATAATTTTTTAGTAATAATACGGTATACAAAATAGGCGAGTTGTTACAAATAAAGAAAGAAAAACATCGAATCAATTAATTGTTATTTATTATAACTTTACAACATTAAAATACCATATCTCCAAACACCAAGAGAAAAGTATAATCCCTCGTTATCAGTGTAAAATAACATCAAATGAACATTAAACTTCAATAAATAAAAAAATTAACCAAAAGAAAAGAAATTTAAATAAATAAAATACAACAATTTACTTTCTACCAAATACTAGCATGTACAATACTATTCATTTGCTTTTTTGTTCTAATTTTTGGAAATATGAATTCAATGAATAATATACATATTTTTCAAAGATGATACCTCATAACTTATGCATTCAATAACTCTTGTGTTATATTTTTTTTTTATATAAATTTATTGTATATTGTAATTTTATGTAACTGATAAAGTGAGAGATGAGGATGACAGATTTGGAATGCAGAATATCATGATTTTGCAACTTTATTTGGCCTTGTTCCAATTACAATAACACTCAACTTGTCATATTTAGTTCCTAGAAAAAAAATAAAAGCATTGGAAATACCTGAATCTGAAAATTTACTCACATAATCGGTTTCAAAATACCACAATCGTAAATGAATAAATGTTTATAGAAAAGAGAAAAAGATTTCCATACAAAATGTCATAAAATTTCACATTTTTCAATTTATTTCTATTTTCATCTTATTAATTGTTGAATTGGAAAAAATATATATATTCCACACAACTTGTAAATATTGTTTAAAGATCCTTACTATTTTCTCATTTTATATAATGGAATAAACTATTCATTTATTTAGCTATTTATTAGTTTCGATCTAACGTACATCATTTGTATTATACATTATTATTATTTTTATTTTAATTTGATTCAAATCATATATTTGATGGAAAAACATTATTATTATTATTTGTAAATTAATTTTTTTATTTGATTTAAATCTTAAAATATTTTTTTTTTTACTTAATTAAATTTTTTATTTTTATTTTTTCTGATAAAAAACGTTTCAGTTGTGGTCATCTTCATTTCTATCAAATCGCTTTAAGGGTGTAAATGGAATTTTTAAGTTTAAAAATTGTATGGGGTTTAACAAAATGCTACTGAATACGGTCCTATACCTTTAAAGATTCAGTTTTTATAAATTATTATATTTTTATTGTTTTGTTTTAAATATTTATAGATATAATTTGTTTTTTAAATATGTTCATTTATTTATTATCAGTCAGTTCTTTTGATAAGAGAAGGAATACACTTGATGTATAATTTCATTATTCCTTTTATTACAAACAAATCTTGCATAAACTCATTTATAGATATGAGTGTGTATTACAATACAATGCATTATATAAAACAGAATTTCTCGCTGTTCTTGATTTCCTAAAAAACTCGTCATCTATATTTTTAGCTATAATTTTTTTTTTAAATTTCTTTTCACTGTCTATTCAAATAAAATGCAATACCAACATTTTATGTTTAAAATAAATCATTCACTTATTGCAACGTTAGTATAGAAACATCACTATCACTTAAGTATCTCACTAACAATAGTTAACAATCAATACTTAATTAGTAACATTAACATCACGAAGAATGAAGCTCGTAAAACTTCATGTACTTTGACAATTCGTAAAGCGCCGACGGTTAGCATGTTGGTGACGTGAACTTATAAGATTTTCCACAAATAACAAATGCTCAACGCAACTAAAAAAGTTTTCGGTGTATAGAACTCTATGGGTTTTGACTATTTATAAATACATACTTATATATCTATACCCATATTTGAAGATTAACTCTTCAATACCCAGTGTCACTTGTAGGTGATAGAAGTTTAATACCACACGGCGAAGATTAAACAACTGAAGAAGCTAACTTCACTGCACATTGACTTCATATAAAATGGGTAAGTGAAATTGGCTTTGTAACGCTACTAATATTGTTCTCAGAACAATGGAAAGCAGAAAATATCATGTGTTCGTAAAACACATTTTTTATGAATAACAATACCATTCAAGCAAAGCAATGAGTTGTTTTATCCTCAAGGGGTAACATCAATTTGTTAAATCAATAATTTAATCATCCACAATCTGCTTACTGCCAAGTTCAAGTTCAAGATTAGTCAACATCATCAACTACATCAAGTACTTGAAAGAACTGCTTATATTATAAACAAATTTAAAACAAATTTGTTGAATGCCTTCGACATTCCCTTCTCATCTGTTTTCTGCCAGCAGATTTAATCACTCATTGCTAAGGCAAATACACAAAGCACTTATGAACGATTAAAGCTATAGCGCATCTAATACACTGGGTTCTACTATATTATGCTACATTATAAATATTTAAAATTTCCATTAACTTGAAAACAGTGAAACATAATCATACACATATTACCAGAACAGCCATCCCACCCTCATCAAAACAATCCGAATCCGCCATACCCACTCAGTCACAGGATATGCAAAGGACAAAGAGTATGCAAAATATGAGGAAGGGTATGTGGAAAGGCATAAGGAAAATCGATTAGGAAAAAGTTGAACGAGCTCTCTCCCCCTGAGTTTTGCTTTAAGTAATATTAATTCAATCAATTTTTGAAGAAAGTACGAAAACAATTGATAAGTAATTTGATGGGGGCAAGAAATAAAGTAGGAGTGAAGCGCATTTGGTAGATTGGATATGTGGGTGCGATGGGTGTGCGAAATTGTATAAGCAATAGAAATAAGAAAAAAACAAACACATTTCCCCGGAAGCACGTAAAATGAAGGAAACATAAAGAAACAAATCATTGTATACTTGAAAGAGCTCGCGTTGTCTTTGGTGTTGTGTTTTCTTTTTTTTTCCTTACAGTATTCTTTATTCGGATTGATCTCATGTTTGATTTGGCAAATACTAACATAACATACATATACTATGAGACAGAAGCTGACAAACAAAGTGTGACAGTTTCCTTTTGGGTTTTCTGAATTTTCTGACTTTTTTTCTAACGTATCCTTTCAACAACTTTCATGATTTAATCTTACTTTCAGGATTCACATGTGCTCAACTCACTTTAATATTAATAATTTATTGTATTTTCTTCTTTTTTAACACACACATATTGCAGCATTTTTCATTTTTGAAAGTGTAAAATTGTTTTGTGGTTTTTAAGTAAAATCGCATTTGCACGCAATTTGGTTTAAGCTCACTTTGTACTTCCGGCGGAAGTGAGTTCCGTGATAATCCTAGACTAGAAAGAGAGCAAAATAAATGCGTGGTAATCATGAAAAATTATTGCTAATAACTGACAAAATCATCTGCTACTGCTACCTAACATGTACTACCTTCATTCTACTACTACTACCATTGTTGTTGTTATCTATGGTTTGTTAGACTTGGTTGATTGTTGGCTTCACCATTTGGTTCTTGTTTATATTTTTGTGGTTTTGTTCATCGCTTACTTGTTAATTTACGCAATACACTCTACTGTTGCTACTGCTACCATCAGAATATGTTTAATATGCAAGGCAAATGTTTTGCTTGCGTGTCCTTGTGGCCTAGGCGGCTTCTATGTTGTATGTGCCCTCTGTATGCCCTTGTCCTTTAACTTTGCTATCCATTTGGCTTTCAGTTGGTTCTGCTTATTTGCACACGTTTCTCAATTTTGCCCCAACCGAATTTCTTTAAATTAGTCTACACATTCAAGCCACGTACTACTTTCATCCATTCATTGCTTTTGTTTGTTTATTCGTGTTTTTCTCTTACTTTCACATTCACATCTTCTTCTGCTTTTACTGTTTCCTCTTTTGCATTTCACTTCGCTTTGTTGTAATTGATAAATGTGTTTAGCATTCATTTTGATTAGCGTGTTCTTCTCCTTTATTTTCATGGATTTTTTGTAGACTTCTTCACACTTCATTCTGTAGTACTTTGATAATTCCGAAATTCAGTCTCAGTCTATGTTAGTCTACTGCTTCTCTTGACTTTGGCAATTTTGTTTCGTTGAAAGGTTTTAGGCTTAAGACATTGCTCAAGGTTATTTATTGCCTTTTTATTAGATTTTATGTTGGCTGTGGTCTTTCTTCTATGCAGCAGCAGCAGCACAACAAGTCGCTCGTATGCTTAATTAAATTAGTTTAATTATTGTAAATTATTTTAAGACAATTTATTGTTCACTTTGAAGTATGCATCGCAAATGAGCTCTTATCGTTTGTGGGATTTCATTAAAAATTATATACAGAGAGAGAAAGAGGTGTAAGAAAGTGCAAAATTGTTTTACAATTGAAATTTAGAACATGTTCGAATTTGTTTGCACAAAGACTGAGTTGATGTGGTGATTTGCTTCTGGGTTCTGGTCCTTTGGGGCATCTATACCTCGAGACGAGGGCCAAGAAGTGTTGAATGAAGCATCTGACAAGCTTTGTAAGCCAGTGATAAGATAATTTTTGATAGTGAAGTCTTGCCTCAGAAGACTATTATACTCAGTTCCTTATAATACTCCCAATAAAATTGAGTTTATCTTACTAAGAACTTACGATAATGTTTTTCCTAGACAATTTTGACCTGGGTCACACAATCTCCCTTTAGTTTTATGGTAATGGCCTTAGATTGTATATTTTTATTTACCTTTGCCTTGTTCTTTCTTTTCACATTTTCATATTTATATTTTTACGCATATTTAAGCTTTATATTTTATTTTACTTCAGCATCTTTTCAAAATATTATAAGTACATTTTTATTTTTATTTTTTTCATTTTTACCTCCTCGAAAAACTTTAAATTAATTTTCTTCAAACATAAGAAGAAGCAACCTTGAAGTTGCTCTTCAAACTTTTTACTTAAAAATTCATTTTATCCTCCTTGTCCTTATATTTTTCTTTAGTAAAATATTATATTTTGTTTAACAATTTTTAAGCATTTCACTTTACGCTCACCCATTTTACCCTACCATCTTTCTGTTGTTGCTCCTTACGCTATTTGACACCCTTTTTGCTTTGACTTCTTGTTATTTCATTCCCCTGCCTTGTTCCAATCTTTGACGCTTGTTTCCGTTTACCAAACCAATTTATATTCTCCTTTTACTTGTTATACCATCTCTATCCATGAATACATTTTACTTCCTTTGTTTCGTATTTATTATGCAAAAACACTCTATGTTCAGTTTTTCAGTTGCCATTACTGTCATCAAATCTCAGACCAATGTTCGTTTGCATGTCATTTGGAAGTTACTCCGTTCTAGGTTTACTACATCCATAACAAATTAACATTTTGTACCACTTCAATACGCAAATTGCAACAATATCCTATGAGGTATTTGGTATTGGATTTTCATTAAAAATTCTGTCAATATGATGAAAAGTATGTACTTTATATAAATGTTGTACAGTCAGTATGATATGTAGTAGTATGTCAACTTAGCATGACTATAATCATTGACATTTAATACTCAAGTGACAGGATATCGATCCACACTCACACATATTACTTATTGTATTTCCATATACCATACACGTATGTATTTATATAAGAACTTTGTATGTACGTTGTACGTTTTATGAAATGTTGTGGAAAATAGTTTAAATTTACCTTTTAAAATGTTGAAATGTCATTGAATATTACTGCAAGCATCGAAAAATGTACTACGTATAATTGCCTCTTGATTAGGAAATGTGATTATGCTTAAACAAAATACTGTTGCATACTTTTAAGCTGCAATAACATTTAAACAATGCATAGGAATTACACAAAATTTAGATAAATCATTGATTTTCAATTTAAAAGTAGAATAAAATGATGACTCCTTTGACATACTTATGATTGAAAATTTCTAAGAATTCTCCAAAATTTGTTATTGTATAATAAAATAGTTCCATCAATTATCTTAATTAACCATTTCTTACAACATTTGTTGTATTCATTTTGATGCTAGTTAGTAACTTCCTTCTGATTCTCTTCAAATATTCATGTTCATCATACTCAATTATGTTGATTTAAACTATTTTTGCTCCATATTAAATAAGATCAATTCAATTCCATAAAATTTCATTTATTATTCCTTACAAAAACACTACAAAATTCTATTAAAGTTCCAATAAATGAAACAAACAGAAAGTGCATGTTAAAACGGGTTTTCTAGGTCCCCATTGTCAATTCAATGAAAGGACATTGAAATAAAAACTTGCTAGTGAGTTTCACAATATAATGTAGGAGGATGAGTCTGACGTAACTTCCCCTGTGCTAGTGCATTTAGTAAGAGAATGAGATAAGGTGTCTTGTCTCTCTCTTTGTTATATAAAATTATGCTAACAAATGAACGGAAATTCTATCAAATTAATGACTTCCTGCTATTAAAACAGTCAATGTTTTATGTTTTTTTTAGCAAGTACGCAGTTAAATTTTATTGTAGAATAAAAATTAAAATTACAACAGACATACAGACAGGGGGATGAGAGCAAACAATAAAATTTATGAAAAGTTTTACAATGTTTTTATTATTGTTATTTTTTTTAGTTTTTTCAGGAAAAAGTGAACAATGATATTTTATGGCAAATTTTGTGTAAAATCGTAGTAAAAGTTCATAAAGCATACAGATTTATGTTTGTAAAAGAGAACAATGAATTGAAACTATAAGTTTTAAGTATTTAAATATTGTTTAATTGTTATGGGAAATGTTATAATCTGCAGTTTTTATTAAATTAAATGATTTTTTTTTGGTAGGTAAAACTTTTGTTAGATTTATTATATCATAGATTTTTAAGACAAGAGATATGAATATTGTTACAAGAAAAAAAGGTCATTGGTATACACGTTTTGAATAACCTTTTAATTAAACATTTGCTTTTGATTCAGTTACTCATAAAATATTTAAATTGCTGAAAATGAATATCTAAATGAACAATTCTGATTGAACATATAATCTAAAACGCTTCAATTACCATATGAAAAATAAAGACAGTTTGTTGAATTGTGTTGAGGATTATATTAAATTGCTTGATTCATATAGTATATATTATTTTATGGCTTATGCCAGTATTATATTTTGTGTTAGATTAGACAAACATTTACCAAAATCATCATCATTATCAACATCATGTCAGTCTTTATGTTATCGTTTTACTGTTGATAGTTTCCCATAGTTAGTTTTAGTATAACGAGAACTTTGACAACACAAACTCTGAGTCACAATAGACAGCGATGTATTTTTTGTGTATTTTGTGGTAAAAAATTGCCAACTGTTTCACATATGTTCATCATTGGTGTTCTTGTTGCTATTGTTGTTCTTTTGTTAATATTGTTCTTGTTCTTGTTTATTAAACTCTAAGTCCTTGCAGCAGGATATACTTCGTTTATTTAACAACACGCTAACAAGCAACAACTGTTGAGGGACCCACATAGACTTCATACAGCACAGACAGAGTATGAAGTGAGTAGTGCCTGTGGTATTGTGCATACAAATGACTGGCACTGAGCTCCATTGTTCATTCAACGAGGTTGCATTTGTTCCATTCTTATTATTATTGTTATTATTTTCCTTTTACTTCTTCTTTTTTTTTTTTGATAAATTCTATCAGAGCTAAAATGCTTATTTATTTTATATACAATATTTGGTTTTCGTATTTTTTCCCATTTTATTATTTATTTATTTTCTATACTATAAATTTTTCATTTTATTTAAGAAAACTTTCTTTTAGAAATAGCAAGTTGCATTTATATTTTGATGGAGTTTTAATGGGTTTTTTTTTCTCTATTGTTTGTTTTGTAGAATGGAAAAAACTTTGTTCAAGAGAAAGATTAAATAAAGTTTTTGAAATGTTGCAACTAAATTCTATTGTGTTTTCATATTTACTTCCATTATGATTTCAATCACAACTTTTTGGTTTCACAATATAAACAAAGTTTCTTTCATAAAAACATGAAATGATAAAATTAAAGAAACAATTAAAAAAACTAAACTAAACAAGTAGAAAATGTCATAAGTAGAAAATCCTCCCCCTCTTGTTATATGACTTTGACAACCAATTTATCTGAACTTGATTGTATATTTTCAAATTTGACATTTATCTTCTATACCAAGCAGGTTTAGGTTTGACTAAACATATTGCATGACTTTGAAAACCAATAAAATTGATTGCTTTTTTTAGGTTTTGACATTTGACTATAAAAATCAATCAAAATAGTTTTACGATTCAAATGACAAGATAGTGAGTGTTGGAAATAAAATGAGCAATTTGTGGCAGAAAATTCTCTGTTGCACATAGCGATTTCTTGAAAAATTCTACCAAAAATTAATATTTCCTTTTTTCTCTTTAAATTCTTTCATCACAATTTCTTTTACTTTTTCATTATGGCATGTTTAATGAGCTGAATGCAGTAGTATAAGGGTGCCGTGAATAATTATAAAAATACACAAGTAAACAATAACAATAAGAACTACTACTACTAGTGGTTGGTGTGGTGGTTGTTGATATTTTCAGTGGCAAGAATGACAGCCGCAAGAACGCCAATGTCGACAATGTTGCAAGTAGCAAAAGTGCAAGGACACATTATATATAGTATTAAGGTATATATTAAAAAAAAACAAGTTCAAATGACATTTCGTTGTTGGTGTTACTGTTACTGTTGCTGTTGTCGTCCTGATGTTGGTTGATGTTGACGTTGTCAGCCACAATTAAAATTTAAATTATTTATAATAATAACAATGTTGGGGTTGCGCTTGGCTATGTAAGACGTAAGGCAGGCAAGTGAAAAGTATTTTAGAAGGATATATTTGTAGAAACCAGTCAACATTGAGTGAGACTATTTAAACCCTCTTTTACTTTAAGATGAAAAGAAGCTTTTAGTTGTAGCAGGTACAGAGTGTTACTTAAGATCACCAACTAGCAGCTAAAGCAGTTCTGTGACTTTAAGAAATATTGTTTCTAGCCACAAGTAATAGAAGAATGAGGCGTATAAAATATCCTTTAAACAAAGTACCTCAGACTACTGTATCTCTATAGTAGCTTGATATCTTCACTACACTTCTCTCCAGCATTATTTTCTTTACTTAAAGTTCTACATTCAATACCATGATACCGTACCTTCCTCTCTGTCAACGAATCATTGTAGTCTGCTTCTGCTGCTCTGATGAGTTCTTTACTTATTCTTTTATGATTTATGTTTAGTAACACGTCAGCTAAACGAAAATATATCACTAAGATAACTTAATGTTTATTTACTACTACTAGCATCATCATCATCATAATTCTATCAAAATTTATGATTGTCTAGTAAGTAATAAAAATCAATGGAAATTTATGTGACATGGCATAATAAAATAAATGGAATATAATATTTTCTTTCCTCTATAATTGATATTTTTCCCCGATTCTGAGAAAGATAAACAAAAAACAAAAAAGGACAATAAAATCAGTCAATAGACAAGTTAAGTGTTTTAAAACCTAACCAGATACCTAGTGTTTGATATGCTTTTATTGGTTGAGTTTTGAAGACTTCGAAGCCAGAAATCAAAAGTGAAAAAAGGCAAAAATGGCAAGGATTTAAGGGAGAAATGGTAAAAGGGTGTTTTAGGAAGACATGGTGACTGCCTTTAGGCTTGTCTCGTCTTGTCATGGACTAACGAAAACTGGCTTTTAAGTTGTCCACAAAGTTAAACCAAAATCAAAAGCACTTACAACTGGCACAGAGAACCAAATGGGAAACTCGTTAGTAAAAAGGTCAAATGGTGTTAAAGAAGAAAGTCAGGCGATAAAACACATAAAGTGTTGTTCTTAAAAGGGTTGTGTTCAGACCCCCCTCAAATGGGGGGGATGGTGGTGAAAAGTGATGAAAGAAGCTACCAAAAAAACAAAAACCGCGAGAAAATGTTTTAGAAAGCACGTACCAACAATAATAAAAACAACAGAAAAAGCAACAGAATAAAATGAAAGTGACGCATACTTGTAGTAAAAGGTGAAATAAAAGAAAATAAAGCATACAACAAGGCGCTTTTGTTATCTCTCTTACTTTTATACTCGTCTCTATACATGCTTATGTGGTTGATATTGTGCGTGGCAAGCACTTAAATTCACGCCTTTGGCTTCATTTCATTTTTTATTTATACATTTTTGCTTAGAAATTACATTTCTAACACGTTATTCCGAAGGCGTGAATTGCATGAAGCAAAAAGCCATCAAGCCCAATTTTTCCTTTTGACACAATGTATACACTAATATTTGTTTGTTCTCTTTTGTCACAGTCTTTTGTCAACATTTTCTGATGCGGTTTAAAAATGTTTCATTTTATTTGGCATATTCAATTTTTGATTCAAAACACACACACACATACACATTTTGTTGACTTTGTTAATCGAATTGATTCGATTCGATTTGAATTTCAATGTGACAATGTCAATAAAGGTTTGTGGTATTTGTTATAGTTAAATATGATTTACTTTTGTGAATCGGGTAGTCATTTTATCAGTCTTGCTTTTAATACACTTCAACTGATACTCTTTGTCTTCAGTACTTTAGTTACCACATTGAAGTGATATTGTGTGGTTATGTTCAATTTCAACAGGAACAATGGATTTCTTCTTAAAGACATGATGATAGGTGCGGTATGTTAAAGTCGGTATGTAGGGTCTTTATGTAGTTAACTTTGTTAATATAATATTCCTGAAAGATATCGAAAGACTTGATTTCCTTCGCTACCTTAGCATTCCCTTGTATGAAGCCATCTATCCACACTGTAACTTAATATAGGGCTTTCCTCTTCTGACAATTTCTACATATAAGACAGCTAGGTGAAACACACTTTAACAACCGCTAATCTATTACGAGCAATGCACATTCTATTCTAACTAATTTCTTCTACAGATAGAACAGGCAGGCTTCAAAGCTTAATGGCTTCTTACCTCTCCTCAATTCTTTGATAAATAAGAATCCTTTTCTATTAAATTAGACTCTCATTTGTCATTCATTTCTCGTTTCAATCCATCTGTTTATATTACACTAATTTACTCATCTACTATTTAACAAGATGAACTCACAAATGTTTTAATTTACATTCACCTTGCTTTATATTCTCTTCATTGTCTTCATTAAGTAAAAAAGCTTTCAAAGCAACAGTTTTCCATAGAAATAGTCTTCAAGGAAATAAAGCATAATTAACACGATTAAGGATTGTCAACTGATGCGAGGACAATGAATTCGCTTAAAAAACAAGACTCAAACTCAACTCAACTCGTGACAGTTGTAAATTAAATTATAGAGAAAACACACCCATTCATACAAACACATTTACACACTAATTAAGATACATAGATACACACATGTTGACATATGTGTGCATTGAATTGCATAAAATGGGTGAGTTTATTGAAAAAGTCAACGAACCACGCAATGTTTACTGAGAACTTAATTAATTGAAATGTTTCAACGACGACAATCAATGACAATTTCATTAATTTATATATAAAATTAATCACAAAAAAGATACAATACAGCACATTGAATGTAATCAAGACAAATGTAACATGTTTCATTACAAATGTAAACTAGTCACTCTTGTGGTTTTAATTGTGATTTTGTGTATTTTAAAAACAAATAAAATGTACAATGGGTTGTATACGCAATTTTAATTACATCAAACTGATGTCAAACCCCAGAAGAAAATTGCAAAATAGTTTGCAAAAGGCAAAGTAAACCGACAATAAAAGAAATGCACAAACCAAAAGAACAGAAGGAAATAAAAATAATATACTATAAAAATAATGTAAAAGAAAGAAACCAAGGAATATCTGGCAAGATTGTGTTGCATACCTTAAGGTAAAAAAGAAAGCAAAAGCACTTGATATTACTTGAATTCTAGGGGAGTCTAATAAGTTTCTTAACTAACAAATGATGTTTCAAGTCATCAAAGATTCCCATGTAACTTCCTCATGTTAATCTCTTACAGCTGAAGCCTTTTCTTTCATATTTTGAAGCAGGAAATTGTCACAGGAAGCCATATCTTAATTATATGGAAAATATATCACACGTTTATGTGGTGGTCAACAAAGAAACTTATCAAACCTACCGAGTAGTTTCTTTTCTTAGAATATCTTTCTAAAAAGAGCTTAGTTTGGTAATAGCAGAAAACCACTTACACAATAAGAAAGAAAGACTTTAACTGACAATATATAAGATAAAAAGGAATTAAATGAAAGGAAAAAGCTGCTGCTCGTTTTAATACGAGTATAGTAGTTAAACTACCCAAACTTACTACTATTCTTCTTAGATACTATTATATTCTATACTGAATAGATTGTGCCACAATTGGTTTATTTCTTATGTAAGACAAAACTGTTTTAATAAAAGGACTCTACCCTAATTGTGTTTTTTGTTTAAATATCTAATAAATTGTGTGTATCTCCGTCAGAAAGTGAACAACGTTTTTCTAGCTATTTTACTTGTAAAAACAAATTGTCATAAGATTGAGCATCTATCCGTCTCACAAGCTGTCTCACAAGCTGTCTCACTGACGGACTGACTGATTGTCTGACAACAATTTCCGTGCTTTGCATGCATATAATTAATATTGCATAAATGTCTTCAACAAATACAAATTCATGGTAGAAGATGACAAATACTAAAAACAAACAAAAAGAATTCTTTTATCCCAACTTTCCCATTTTGCTTATTGTACTTTGTTCTACTTCTGCCTCAATGTTCAAAGTCAACTTAGTAACACGCAAACGACAAACTTGTCAAAGTCATACTTCTTTGTAAACGCAACAATGATAAAGCAAAAGAATAGTATAGTATAACAAAAAGCAAGAGCAAGAGCAAAACCAAAAACAGAAACAGAATATCAAGGAAAAAAGAGGAGGACAAAAAAATTGCCAAAAGCTGGAACTGCACGTGACAAGCAAACAAAGTGTTGTCGCACCTTGTAGCTTTGTTTGTTTGTATCTGTAACTGTATCTATACGTGGGTCAATGAATAAAATGTGAGTTGTTGTCCTGCGGCAAAAAGGAAAATGTTGAATGTTGAAATTTTCAAGGTGTTTGTTAACTCAAAGAATTTAGGTTGGTTAATCCTTATACAATACACCATATATTTTTTGTCACTCTGAAGTAAATTGTTGGTCAGATTGGTTGTTGGTGAAAGGGTTGTGCAGAAGATTTCTTATCTTTCATGAAAATATTGTACAATTCTACTGTTTAATAGAAGCACTTAATCATATGGATGATCAACTTGTTTATTCAACTTAACCTTGAATGATTTTCATTCAAATATTATGAGTGCTCTAAGATGGCTATCAATTCTAAGTTCAAAACTTTTAACACAAGAATAATTATCAATAGATTTCTGGATTTCTATTGCTTATATTCTATTAACTTAACTAACACTTGCTGCATTAACAAAGTTTTCTTTGCCTTTGAAACAACTTAAAGCTATGAATTTTCTCAATTCTTTTGACCTTTGTGTGAGTTCATTTTGTGTTAGGTCCTTGAAAAGTTTTCCAAATCAATAAACTAAATAGATGGTTGTTTTATAGCCGTTTGTTGCTGCACCATATTTTTCCCCCATTTTTAAGCAAAGCGCACAAAAGTATGCAATAAATTATGTACTACACACAACTGCAATGCAATTTCATTTGTTCTTCTACCAAAAACTTAGAAGCTTTGAATGGAATAAAATGGAAAAAAGTGGATAAATATTCCAAAACTTATTCGATAAAAATATTGGTGGACAATAAATTCATGAAATTCAAATGCAGCAAATGGCATTTTTCTTCTTTTTTTATTTAAATTGCATTTTTCACACTTTTTCCAATTTATGATTGGATTTCGTTTTTAAATTAAAGCATTTGTCATTGTTGGAAATTAAAATAATTTTGTGAATAGTTGAACTATAGAAATATGCAGAAAATTGTTGCTTTAAATTTATCTAAAAGTTAATGGTTATTTTTTCTGATTTTAATCCATGATTATATGAACATACACCCAGGGAATGAGCGTGCATATGTGGCATTTCCTTGGTTTTTATGCATTGAATATAAAGGCAATGGTGCACGGAAATGGTAAACGGAAATTTGAGGCAAACATCAGTGTTGCTAGCCATACAAAAATCACATCCCATTTTGAATGGGAAATTCCTAATTTTTTCTGTATTTTACTTACATTTATTATGTTAAAGTTTCTTGTTTATAAAGTATAATTACCTTGAACACGCAATCTTCTTATAAATACTTAACATATTCTACAATAGTAAAGTGTACTTTACCATTCTTGTTCAGAAATAAGTAAATAAGAAGAAGTCCTAAAGCGTGATCTAGTGAAACCTTCACCTACTATGTGTTTTACATATTCCTGGAAAGAAGAGCCATAAGAATAACTTAGTGTTTAACTCGCAGATGGAAACTATTTCTTATATCTTATTTGGTTTTATCGAATATTAAAAGTGTGTTTTGTGTTTTTCTTAATTAAAAATTAAACATGATTTTCTTACTTATTCAAATCTTTTGACAATCTTGATTAAATATATGTAAGTATTTTGTAATGCAAGTAAACTTTCATTTCAATGTTACACATTCATTAGTTAAATTACACAGGGAGGGAAATAAAAATATTTATTAATATTTAAAAACGAATAAAATAAGTATTTAGTTTATATTGCATTCATAGTATTGCATTGTATTTACCATGGATACACATGAAGTAATGTTTGAGGAGAATATGCCCCGTCGGAGTATTCTTCAAAATGAAGCATCACAAAGGAGTAGTAGTAGATACAAGCGTTTTCGTTTCAATGAAGCAAATGTTAAGGAAACAAGTGAAATTAGTACAAATCGGACATATGGCTTAACATATGTACATTCATCAAATACACCACATCCGCTTGCTAATCGCGTTATTAGTTAGTGAGTTGTTAAAAAATCTGTGAACCTCGAGGACAGGACAAAATCTCTAACACCAAGTCCACGAGGATCAATATCATTTGAAGAACGTCGTCGTCGATTCGATGAAGGAGAATACTCAATAACACGTGATAGACCAATGTCTGACCAACAAATGATGCCAATGTTCCTTGATGCCGATTTTCATCAATTTCGTTGGAGTGACGCTGATATTCGTAATATACAAAGGCATGCAGGATCTCAAAATTTACATAAGCTTTTCAAGTTATACAATACAATAATAAGTTTTGTAGAACTACAACTACTTATTATTTTGTTGTATATATTTCGGAAAAGGATTTATACATTAAAAATTTTAAAATAGTATTAAAAGAAAAAGAAAATGATATGAAAAAATGGCTTTTATTATCAACTGGTGACTTGACTTGTTGGGTCATAATGGAAAAATGCAGCCTTAGGTATATGCGTGCTTTCCTAGAGGCAGCTTGGGCAAATGCCAGAGACCCTGATCAATCAACGGATTTGTTGATTCACAGATTCATATGCAGATTGGTAACATGAAATGCGCAGAAGTTTTACATTTCTACCAAATTGACCACAAGTCAAAATGAGACTCTAGTCATTGGCTCTGGTTTCAGAAATCTTTCCAACCATTCTTTACAGAAATATGAAGCAGACATTACCATAAAACATGGAATGAAAACTCACCTTGTTAATAATTTGCTCCTTTGTGTCTTTGTGTTGCTTCTTCCAACTTAGTTTTGTGACTAAAAGTGTATTCCGAGATACTTCTATTCAGTTCAATTCAATAAATTTGTGTGTCTAATGTTAAAATTTATTTTAGCCTGATGGCTTGTTTTATTTATTTTGTTAGAATCCGTCGTTGCATGAAGTTCACCATGATGACTGGTTGCCTGCAGAATCACCTCAGATTACTGAGCAATCCAACATTATTGGAAGACATTCATTCCATATTCCTAAATACTTTATTGTACTGGCTTCATGCTTTTTTATTTTTATTCTTATATTTAACCAATTTATGTGTGAATCGTTTTATTGCATAATTAAATTTTAATTCAATTAAAAACAAATAAACTTTGTTGCCATCATAACATAATTAAATTATGATTGTCAAAGAAGAATATACAACATTTAATTTATAAGTACAGAAAATAAGCTTTCTGTTTTTCTTGTATTTATTATTTAAATTTTAAATGTTATGTTATTTGAGTTAATTAAATTTTCACCGCTTGAAACCACAAAATACATATTATCCTTGGCTTTTTAAGTTCATTAAAAAAATGAATGAATGAAAACAAAGTAAAGAACAAAGAGCAAAAAATATAATAATAATTTATGCCACGCGCCATTTTTGTTGGTATATTTTTTTTTGCAATTTTTTATGTACCAAAAATTATTTACAAGTTTTTTCTTTTATTACTTTTTAAGTTGAGTTCGTTCAAGTTTTCATTCTTCTCATCTTCATTGTTTCTTGTGGTATCTGCCTTCGTTTCTCGATTCAAAATACAAAATAACAAACCTCTTAAGGCTCTTTAAACATTATGTTGGCTTATAAAGCTGAAGGAATAATAAGAATCCTTAACAGTAAAACCATAAAATTTGCTTTTTCCCCTTTTTCTCTGTGTTTTTGTTCAATAATTTCTGAATGTTGAAACGAAAAGAAAATAAGAAATTGAGTGAAACCCAAAACTAAAGCAATCAAGACAAAATACTGTATCTCCTCATACTCGTATATGTAAAATTTTATAGTCTCGTATGAATATTTTTATGGGCTTGTGTTTTTTTCATTTCTTAAACGATAACGATGACTTTTATTACCGTTTCAATGATTAGCACTGAATGAATCCTTTTGAGTGAAACTTCTTTGCTTAATTTAACCTCAACTCACACTACTTACTTGCTTTAAAACATGTTCTTCATTTATTTGTTTATATTTTCCAGATGCCTGCCATCCATACGAACCATTCAAATGTCCTGGCGATGGAAATTGTATTTCCATTCAGTATTTATGCGATGGTGCTCCTGATTGCTCTGATGGCTATGACGAGGATATGCGTCTCTGTACTGCGGGTAAGTTGTTGTTCTTTCAACTGATACTAGAGTATGAGTTTAATTGGCAGTTCATGTTTATCATCGTCTACATGGCTACAGATTGTGCCAACATAAATTTCATTGGAAACTACTATCGACTTTGTATAACAAACATTGGCTTGATATTGGAACTTTGCCTTATCTATCTACTAGTTGGGTGCCCGCGGCTTCGCTCGCTGATATAAGTATTAGACATATTTCTTATAGCGATTTCCCGCTTCACTTCGCGCGGAATATTGTTTATATTAATAGAAATCTAAAATAAAATTAGCCTATGTTACTCCTTAATGCATCAGCTATCTGCCAGTGAAAGTCCCGTCAAAATCGGTTCAGCCGTTTCAGAGATTAGCGGGAACAAACAGACAGACAGACAGACAAAAATTGTAAAAAATGTCATTTTGGCATATGTACTGGATATATATTCATATATGCAAGAAGTAAAAATCTGTTCTTTTAATATTACAAACAGCAACTTCAATTTTATTTATCTGTATAGATGTAACAATAAAAACTGTATTCAATCTATACAGATAAATAAAATTGAAGTGTCTGTAATATTAAAATAACCGCTTTTTACTTCTTGCATATGATATATAGCTTTTGCCAGCGACTTCGTTCGCGTGGACTTCAGGTTCGTCCCGTCTTCTAGTAATAAGTAAGAAATACGGTAACTAAGCACTGCAGAGCCCTAATCATAAGCCTATAGGTAGCTACTGCAGTATGCTCCTATAAACTGCATTTAACGATCTTTTTCCTTCAGCATAAACATGCAGATTCTTCGCTTTGGAAACACGTGAGCAAGCCACATAGAGCTGACCGTGAGAAAAACATGGCGTGCCCAAATGTAGGCCTGCTACCTTCAAGGTTTGACCCTGCGATTTGTTGATCGTCATTGAAAATGCGACTTTTAATGGGAACTGCAGGCGTTTAAAATTGAATGGCAAGTTGTTGGGTATGATTGGGATGCGCGGTATAAGAACATTGTCTCCCTTGGCTTCTCCAGTTAAAATTGTAGCCTTCACTATATGCCTTCCTAATTCGGTAACTCGCAACCGAGTACCGTTGCATAATCTTGGCGCATCCAGGTTACGTATTAACAAAACGGGTACACCTACCTTTAATTCCAACTTGTGTGATGGCACCCCGGACAACTCTAAAGAGTTTAGGAACTCTACGGGATAACTTGTAGTGTCATCGGATGACATAACTGTGTCAATGGAATTATACACTGATGTTTCGCTGTTTATTTCGGCCAAGATTTTTTTATTTATTTTCGCAACAGTCTCATTTTTTGGTGCCAATATGGTTCTTTCACACAACCAATTTTCGTCAAGAATATTTTGTTGCAGATTCGGAAAAACTTGTTCAATAAGTTCGTTTTCTGTCTCCACAGCATGACAAAATTGCTGTGTGAAAAGAACCATACCTTCTTGGTCGGTGTTTAGGTGGCCTTCACCAATTTCTAGTAGTTTTTGAGCATATGCTCCTGATTCGACATCGCTGAATAACTGGACTCGCATGTTAGTGGTAAGATAAAGCTTTTCAACTTTAGACCACAGATATGAGGCTTTTAGACATGCGTTAATTTCATCTGCTGCAGTGCCTCTCTCGATAACAGGTAAAGTCTGTCTAAAATCCCCTGCCAATAACACTACCACACCACCCATCAACTTTCGATTGCTGTGAATATCTTGTAGACAGCGATCAAGCGCCTCAATGGCGCGTTTGTGTGACATAGTGCACTCGTCCCATACGATCAGCATACATTGTTGCAAGAGGGCGCCACGGGCACTGCTCTTACTGATGTTGCACGTTGGGGTTTCTTCGCTCGCCAGATTAAGAGGTAATTTAAAAACCGAATGTGCCGTTCGTCCACCGCTCAGCAATGTTGCAGCGATCCCAGAGGAAGCCACCGCTAATGCAACTTTACGGTCCTTACGAATTTTTGCTAGAAGCAAATTAAGCAAAAATGTTTTACCTGTACCGCCCGGGGCGTCAAGAAAGAAAAGGCCGCCTTTGTCAAGCTCAACTCGTTGTAATATTTTGTTATAAATGTTTTTTTGTTCGGGTAGCAGGCGTGGTTCAGTTTCGCTGACCTGAGCGTCTAATAAAGCAATATCGTAGCTTAGCTCTTTGATCAAATCGGTCGACAACTCTCCTCGACGCTCTGGTGTAGGCATACCGAAGTCAGACAATTTCTTACCGGAAATCGTTATTATTTTGTCCTCTATATGTCTCAGTGCTTCATTGAAACATAGATCATTGTTGACTTGATCCATCCTTTCAAATCTATGCAAGATATCCTCCGATAATGCAGATTTATACTTATCCCATAGTTGAAGGGGATTGGATAAACCGCAAGTGCATATCAATATTGCAAATAGTTCTCTTATTTGCGAAGGAGAGCGACACAGCACTGCCTCTTCCATTGTGGCATCCCAGTGGTTGTCATCTTCCAACAACCCCAACTTCTCACACGCTTGTCGAAAAGTTTCAAGTTCTTGGCCGTCAACTGTTTTTAGATCCAAAAAGCTAGTGGGGCCCTGTACTACATTCAGCAGCATTCGCAAACAGTAACATTCGAAGTTACTAACATGCACTGTGTAAATGCGCCCAAGAGCATCTCCTGCCTTCACACCTGGCCAGCCGTCGACAGGTGTGCCTTGTAAACGACGTTTCCATTCTTTCGACGACACGTTCCATGTATAGTAGCGGGGTACGTCAACATAAAGTAATGTTTTTGCAAATGCGTCATTTTGGCAAAGCAGGAAAAATGCAGTTAGTGTCGTCTTAGGTGGTGCGGCCATTCTCTCTCTAAAATTGTTTTCAGTGAAGTAAATCCGCTGACCATTAGGCAGATGAACCGCAAGGTGAGTGACTGTTGGGTGTCTTTCATGCAGAGGCAGACCCAAGATCCGCCACGCTGCTTCATTACTACTAACATATCTACCGGCTCGATACGTTTGCACCTCATCTCTCGGGTCAATATTAACATTCCCTTGCTGTCGAATGTTAAAAATAGCCTGGTCGCTGCCTTTGTTTATATATTTACAAATATATTTTATCGCCTGTACCGTATTGCAGAACTCTACATTTATGTGACAGTTATAAATTTTAGACAGAAGAGGAGAATATGGGACAATCCAGCTATTGTCAACCAATACTTCCTGTGTTCCACCTCGGGTTTTTAGAGTTATCGTACGGCCGCCATCTCCTGGTGTTCTACGCCTGTACAAAGGATAGCCTTTGTCGTTAGTTTGAGTATCTTTTAAAAGCGCCCTTGGATACTTTTTGGTGCATTTTCCTTCTTTCATGCATGGTGATGACGGATTTAGTGCACCACAGGGACCGTGAATCATATTTTTGGTTACAGTATCGTAGAGTTTTCGATCACTTTCTGGATTTGGTATCTCCGCACTTATGACTTCATCAATTTGGTTGGGGCGTAATTTTTCCGTCAACCACAGCAGTAAGTGCACGTGAGGCAGACCTCTTTTTTGCCACTCGATCGAGTACATGAAACACTTCATATCTCCAAATATTTTACCTTTTGTAAGTAGAGCAACCAATTTTTGTACTTTTATTTTAAATAACCTGGCTGTTAAGTCATGTCTGTCTGTTGCATTTTGACCTGGAATGAGCTCTTTAGTAATTTCTGGCCAAGCGGGATTACATGTCATTGTAATAAACAGATCAGGCCTCCCGTAGTTACGCACGTATGTGAACGCATCCTGCGTGTACTCATGAAGATATCTCGGGCTATTTACAAATGATGATGGGAGTATTACCAATTGACCCAAATTGTTTGGATCTAAATCCGCATCATTCCTGACCGCGTCTTGTAAATGTATATAATTTTCTGCTCGCAGTTTTGTTTGGTTTAAAGCAATAAACCTTAAGCGCTCACTCTCCACTTTGACATACATGTCCACCAAAAACTGAAGAAAGAGAAGCCTACATCGAAGCAATAAATTAAAATTGTTGCGACGTACCATCATATGATACGCATAAAAGTCTTTGCACGACACTTTTTTGTTCGGTATAGGCTGTTTTGTAACTGGGTTTGTCTGAGGAATATCAAAACTGTACCCCTCTTGTCCTTTCCAAAAAATTATCGGGTACTCGAGAGCATCATAAAATCTATGAGTGTCCGGAACTCTAGTAAGCCGGCCATCGTGCGCCTGAATAACAATGTCCCGAGACGCAGTTTGTTCAGTACTAACTACTACGGCAGCTATTTCGTTTGTGGTCGGGGCATTGAATCGTCTTTCGTGTTCACCACGTGGTACACGATCTGGGTGTATCACGACCTTGTAATTATCGCTAGTCACTCTATCTTTAGCCATTTTAAATTCATGCACTAAAACGTTGTGATCATGTAGAACTTTTTGTATTTTTTGAACTGTGTTTCTTTCCACACCTGGTACGTACTCAGAACGCCTATCAACTTGTGCTTCCTCATCACCCATGAAATAAACTTGCAAAAATTTTGGTTGCGTATTAGCAGCAGGAAGCAAAGAGCCAATTGTGTGGTATATTTGCCCTTGGATTGTAAAAGTCGGGCAAAATCCTGGCATCGACACAATGTTATCAGCTCCAAAAGATGTCATATGGAAGCATGTATTGTATTTTCTTATGTTTTTTAAAAAATGGCGAGACTCATCTGTTTCATTTGAAAAAAGTTCTTTAAGAGGTTCAACAGGCTCGTCTATTGAAGGAAGAACTACTTTTCCTCCCGAACAACACATGCCTGCAGCTTCCTCTTTCCATTTAAGAGCACCGCAAAATCTGCATTCTTTATTCATCGCTTCTATTTTTATAAGCTTGTGGCTTTCGTAATCAAGAGTTTCATCGTACTCAAATGCAGCTTTATCGAATACTCCCCACGCGTTTCTTGTAAATATTAATCGTCGCTGTTGTGCCCTTTCAGCAACAGCGCGTCTGCGAGCTTCAGCAGCTTCAACAGTTTCAGTAGCTCTTTGGGACCCTATGTAAGTCGCTTGCTGAAGACGCCGAGCTTGAGACTGTTCGGGTGTCTCAGAAGCCCGTTGAGATGCCAGATATTCAGCGTTCTGTTGACGTCGAGCTTGAGACTGTTCGGGTGTCTCCGCAGCCCGTTGAGATGCTAGATACTCAGCATGCTGTCGACGTCGATCCTGGGACTGTTCGGGTGTCTCAGAAGCCCGTTGAGATGCCAGATATTCAGCGTTCTGTTGACGTCGAGCTTGAGACTGTTCGGGTGTCTCTGCAGCCCGTTGAGATGCTAGATACTCAGCATGCTGTCGACGTCTATCTTGGGACTGCTCTGGTGTCTCAGCAGCTCTTTGAGCTGCCTCACGCTCTGCTTGTTTAAGCCTTCGCAGTTCGGCTTGTGGAAACGTCTCGTTAAGTCTAGCTACTTTCATAGTTCGAGCTTTATTAGAGCTTTGGGAAAGATTAGACTTACGCTTTCTCGGCATAATTCTTAAGTACGTGTTGTTTCTATACTTCCAAAAAATACAGTACGGTAGTTATTGTTATGATTGTACTTTAATGCAATCCTTGCCTATTTAATTAACCTATCTATATAGTAATTCAATTGTCAATGAAGTGAAGTAATTCGTTATAATTAACCTATTTATATAATTTGTTATAATTAACGGTAAATAACCTATCTATATAGTAATTGAATTATCAATGAAGTAATTCGTAAAATCATCAAATAAAACTTAGCGCAGTTTTTTACAATAAATTCTTTATCAAGATTACAAAAAAAAAACTTATTCTTTAAAATTAACTCTAAAAAGTATTTTAATCTGTGATATCTTCGAAAATATTTATTTAATTTACATGCTGTAAAAAGCCATATTGATCTTTATTAAATGCAAAATGTATTTAAGATACTTAATTGGATAAGGATTAATACTGTATTGCTTAAAATCGCTTCGTAAATAAGCCATTATTTCTCGTACAAAGTAAAGGATAAAAAATGGTTATTGTGGGTTACTCTTAAGAGATAAACATATACCATCACGGACTTTTTTGTAGACCTTTTTAAGTTGTACAATACTGTAGTAAATTGTTTTGATCTATCTTGTAGGATTCAGTCAGCGTTTGCAATGTAAGCGCAAAAAATGTGTTTTTTTTACGACCTCACATTAAAAACCTCAAAAATTGTAGCCTATGTGTTATTCTGATGTATAAGCTATAGCCTATGTGTTATTCTGATGTATAAGCTATATTGTGGTAAAGTTTCATTCAAATCCATTCAGTAGTTTTTACGTGAAAGAGTAACAAACATCCATACATCCATACTTACAAACTTTCGCCTTTATAATAGTAGTAGGATAAGTATCAATCGAAGCTTACTAGTACAATAGAATTTTTGATTTGAATTTTTGATTGAATTATGGTTCACTTCCTGTGTAGTCAAGTAAGTTGGCCACAAAAGACTGACAGGATATAAGTTATACTTCACATGTATCTTTCTGTTTGTGTATCATTGCAATAGTAGATAGACATGATTCGTGCTTGTATAGAAGAAATGTGGCTTAACTACTATGAGTTGTTCTTAAGTAAACATACATCAAAATTTGAATTCACAAATTCTGTTATGCTCGGTTAGGTTGTAATGTACAAGTATGAGTAGATTTATTGCTCTGCATAAGCAAATCTTTGCCAAGAATTGAAGAAAATTAAAGCATTTCACAATTTTGAAACTTTTTTGGTAATCAAAATCAAAGTTGTATTTCAATCAAAGTATAAATTTCATGCTTATTTTCGTACAATCATATTGGACCTTGAATCAATAGTATTTTCTTCCAATATAATCAGTTCCTGATAGTAATCAGTCAATTGAATACTTCACCTCTGGATTCTTCAGCTGTTTCCTTTCTTTATTTAAGCAATTCTGCTATAAATCTACTTCACAAAGTCATATCCTTTTTTAATCAGCTTTATATATTCTGTAAACAGGTGAATTCTTCACAAATCAGATGATTTTGTTTTTGCTCTATTAACCAATTCTTTGATTTCATCAATGCACAGTACAATTTTCAACTTTTAAACAGAAAATTGATTGCTTCACCTTTAAACTTATTCTTTGAGCTTCATGTCACGTCAACCTCAATGAATTCCTTTTAGATAAATAATCACATTAGTAAAATGAACAGATTAGTTCTCTATGTGCGAGGTTCTAAAAAAGTTTTAGCTTACTCTTGTGACAAGTTTGTGAGTCTTTGGTTAAAGAAATTTTCAGAAAATAATAAATACAAAACTATGGTTAAGTTAAATCTGATGTTACTCGTATATTATAATTAAAGAATATTTGATTGTAAAAGCACCAAAAAATTAGAAGAAAAACTAATTTCAAGTTGCCAGTGTATACATTTTTTATTAAAATCTGAACCAAGCAAAATATGCACAATTTGTCTAAGAGTGGGTACGTGTTTTAGGGATTGTAAGGGTAAATGATATTAAGGATTGAAAAAATAATATAAAAATAATAAGACAGTCCTTGGAAAATAAAAAAAGAAATCATAAAACAAAATTTATTGCAGATAAATTTGCAAATGGATAAATTTCTTCAAAGTAAAACCCTTTTGTAGCAATGCTCCGCTTTCCTTTATTCTTTCCGGCTTTTGTAAGCTTCCTTGAACGCGTGGCCAAGCAGCCAAAATGCTGGTCCTTCAAGCTTTTCTTGATTGTGATTTGCTTTGCTTGTTATCTCTTAACTTTTGCTCAGTGTCACCAGTTTGTATTCAATGTCTCTTCGTTCCTCTCAGAATATTTGGTGCCATTGGTAGACTTGCTTAATCGATAATACTTCAGCGCTTCGAGAAAAAGGCGTCCGGACAATTCCTTACTGAGCTCAACCTAGTCTCCTTAGTTCTTTAAATTTAATAATGTACATCCCATTTTGTCTTAAATTATTATTTAAACTTAAATTATTTAAATGCAAAAATTCTTCATGCATTTTACTTTTTACTTACATTCTATGTACGAGTACATTTCAACTTTAAAATATCCTTCTTGTTAGTATTTACTAATTCAATTAAAATTCATGAGAAAAAAAATGGTAAAGAATCTTTTCACCATAGATGTTGTATACCAGAATATATTTCTTTATTTATACGTACAATATATTTTTGTATTTTTATTTTTGTAAGCCTTTTTTGCTTTTGCTTGGTTGGGGTCACTTGAACTGTTCATGCAAATATACTTCACATTTTACTATTTTCAAATTCATGTCGGACGCACTTCACTCGTTTGTGTTATCCTTTTTTTTAAATTTTATTTTGTTGTTTTATTTTCTACTCGACTGTGTGACATAGATACGTACATACATATGTCGACCGCTTTTAGCATTTTAAATGGTCGCAAGGACATACGAAATGCA
The DNA here is from genome assembly GCA_037043315.1 of Amiota communis. NCBI lineage: Eukaryota > Metazoa > Arthropoda > Insecta > Diptera > Drosophilidae > Amiota > Amiota communis. The sequence continues at coordinate 9,922,313 of JBAMAV010001245.1, read as the reverse complement.
TAAACTACAACAATTCCTTTCTCTTGTTCATTCATGTTGCGCGTTCTTTCTTTGTTCAGTTTTTTTTTTTTTTCTATTTGTATATTCAGTTACAGCATTTTGTATTGTATTTGTTATGCAAATGGCACCGTTTCAAAGTATCTACGTATGTTTATATAATATTCAGACCTATACTATACTATACTATATTGTATATTTTCATTGCCCACGTCTTTTTTTATTATTTTATTTAAATGTGTGTGTGTGTGTGTGTGTGTGTGAATTTAAAGTCATGTTTGCCCTTAACTTGTTACATGTGCGCCAAATAGCTTCGATGTCAACTGATTCAGACTATAGCAACAGTTTAGATAAGCAAAATAAGTAGGTTCATTGTGTTCCACACTGATGCCTTAAACATTCACATTTACCAACATATAATATTTTTTTTCTTTTATAACGTGAATGGAATCTGAACAAAAAAATGTCAAAGTTAATTTCCCATGTGTAATTTACTCGTAAATGTGAATTTTTCATTGTTAACTTTTTTCTGTTGTTATTGAAAGTTATTGTAGATTCATAAAATTGTTTATACAATTTAGAAAAGTTGTAAAATAATTTACATAAAATAAAATATTTTATATTGTTTAAATTTCATCTAATTTAAATAAACCTCTTGAATAATTTACACCACTTTAGATTTGAAGTTTTAATTTAAATAAATAAATAATAGGAAGAAACTTTTTACAGAATATAACTTTAATACAAAATTTATTTAAATAATTAATGATTTAATTATAAACATTTATGTTTAAAGGAAATATAGAAATAAATATTAATTATAATAATACAAAATAATATTAGAAAAGTAACAATTTGCACTCAGTAAATTTGCCACGAAATTACTTCTGGTTAAAGAAGCTTTCGTCTCCCCATTTCTGACAAGCTCGAATACCAGTTGCATTTTTATAAGAAACTTTTGATGGAATAATAATAATACATAGATGATGATAGTTTACAATAATGAACCTTTCTATTATAAGACTCAAACACTTTCAAAAGATTAAAATGTATAAAAAGAAAAACATGAATTAGTTAAATAACAAGTACCTGCAAATAATCACATCATTACTTGATATGTCAGTGCAACTCCAATTATTATATTATTTTATATGAAGTCAAGTTCACGTTAAGCTGTAGCCGCTGCTGTTGCTGGAGTTTTAGCTGCTGCTGGCGGTGTTCCTGTTGCCCCACAACAAGGTCTTTCCCGCTTGATTGACTATTGTCGTAATCAACAATATCCAAGCTAATAGTTGCGTGATTTGACTAACCATATTGGGAAGTTTTCACAGGTTCAGTATGGTTCACGTTTCATACAACAAAAATTGGAAATTGACACAGCTGCTGAAAAGCAAATGGTTTTAAGTGAAATTTAGGGAGCTGCCTATAGTCTAATGAACGATGTCTTTGGCAATAATTGTATACACAAGTTCTTTGAGTTTGGTTTCTCATTGATGGGATATTGACTAAATGCTAAATATATACTTCTTAATCGGAATTATTAACATGTCTCATATGATTATCTGTATATCTTTAGTTCAGCTTATTTATATTATTAGTCTTATATTTTATAAATAAGTCAACTTACTCCTAATTGGATTCAAAATATCATATTAAATGGTATCTATGCCTGATAGTATGATACTCGTACTCATAACCTAAAAAGGATCTCTGTGAATTGTTAATGATTTTGTCAATATTTTTTATGTATCACATAAACTTCAGAACTTCATTAGCTATCTACCTCCACTCCTATGACCTTTTTTTATTACAACCTGAACACATTTCTGTATATTATTGTATATAATTATCTTATTTAATAAAAAATAAATTTACGAATGACATATTGTGTGAAATTTCCACAAGATGAAACAAAAAACCCACACATCAATTTTTAATTAATAAAAAAAAAAATAAAATAAAGGGAAGAATAAAAAATCAGCATATTCAGAATTATTAATTGAAATCACATATCAGTATCCTATTTTATAATTTATATAATTGACCATATTTATTTTTTATATATTCCCCACGGCATACAAAAGGCTCAAATTAATGAATAAAAGAAATTTTCTGTAAATTAAAATTGTATTTTTAACTAAAATATTTTAAATTTTTAATTAAATAATGAAATGAAAAAAATAAGTAAAACTGGAAAAAGGCAGACTAACTGACAGACTGTTTCACAGACTGACTGACTGACAGAAGGACAAGCATCAAATTATTATGCGTGAAAGACCAAATTTGGGGAAAATTGAAATGAAAGAAACTTTAAACAAACAACAAATTGTTGCCACTAATTGCACAACAATTTACTTTAACTCAAAATATAAATAAAAAGTCACGAGCAGTGGGAAGCAGTCATTGAAATTAACTGGCGAAAGCAAAAACGCCTACCCAAAATAATAATTGCCAAGGATGGTGGAGTTACAAAGAAAATAGGAAAATGGCCCTCATTGCAATGAAAATGAATGCGAAAGAAGCAAAAGTTTTCACACAATAAACACATACTACTACACTACATACCACATTTTGTATCTTGTTGATTGCCTTCATTGAAACTATTTCGGCAATGAATACATTTTGCAAGAACGCGAGAAAATCATCAAGGACGTTGGCTCAAAGTATGTTGTCAAGATGATTGCTTACTTGGTTGGTTGCTTGCTTGGTTGGTTGCTTGGTTGGTTGCTTGGTTGGTAGGTTCCTTTGCCTAGTTTGGCATCGGTTTAATGCTATGGGATATTGCTCGCCAGACCATGAATGCTTTTGATAAATAATTATGAGGCGGCACTTGAATTCAACCAGTAAAGGCAAGCAGACAAACGAAGCTTATGCGCTAACAGTTTTGGCAATTTGCGGCATTTTAAGTAGATATATGTTCATGAGCGTACTGAGGGATAATAGTGGAAGTCAACTGAGTTCCCCTTGAGCAAGAATGCAGCCACTAGTGCTGATGAGCAACGACGAATATGTGTTAAATAATAAGTACTGAATTATTCATTTACAGAGTTTTTGCTAGACTTTTATATGAAATTAGAACAAATAGAAAATGCAGATTTATCCAGACTCCTGTTTGCCCCCTCTAGGCTAGGTATACCTATGACTATGTCGTCTATTCAAACCCATCTACATGTCTAAGTAGCTATACTACATATGTTTGGTGTCTGGTCTTGTCTTGCTCTATCAAATTAACTCTCAAGAAGGCAAAGACTGAAGTAGTAGAACTATACTAAGTTGCTTATATAATAATAATGTAACTTAACTTGGCTGACGTGAAGTTTATTTAATCATCATTATATTTTTCTTTATAGCTAAACGTCCGCCTGTTGAAGAGACCGCCTCATTTCTACAGAGTCTAATCGCCTCACATGGACCCAATTATCTTGAGAAATTATTTGGACGCAATGCACGTGATGCACTCGCTCCACTTGGTGGTGTTGAAAAGGTTGCCATTGCATTGAGTGAATCACAAACAATTGAGGATTTCGGAGCCGCCTTGCATCTCATGAGGTAAGTGTACATCTTAAGTCCTTTAGTCCTTTAAGAACCAAACATAATCAAATCAAGCCAAGTTGAACATTTTAATAAAGCCATCATCATCATCATGATGAGGATGAAGAAGGGTCTATTTAAAATAAAAAGGCCACAAGGCAACAGTTTTTTACCATGTGTTCCTACCAATTTTGTACTATCTGCTATTCTCTTCTTGTTCATATTAACATGAAAATCCTTTTGTCTTTCAGACTTTATGCATAAAATAAAGTTTTATTGCATGCCCCAAGTCATGTGTACCTAAAATTACCCTTTTTTTTTGTTATATACCCACCACACACCCAAATACTCATGGATACTCCTCACTCACACAGATACTCTTAAGAAAAATATGTAGAACAATTTCTAAACAGTAAAAGCTCTTAAATAAACTTAATTTAGCTGTTGGCATTTTTTATTAGGGACCACTTTTGAATACGCAACATTCTAAGCTGACCCTCGTTTATTAAATGAGTGTGTGCGCCTTATGCTATGCTACATATATATATTTTTTTTATTTTATTGAAAGAATTCACTCTGTTGCTTTGTTGTTGCTGTTGATGATTTAAATAATTTATCTATGAAAACTTTAAAAAAGAAAGAAGAACGTATAGACATCTTTAATCCCATCAGAAATAGGATAATTTAATTTCATATTTTTCTTTTCCTTCATTTTATTTTATTTTATTACTACATTTTTTTTTTTATTATTTATGTTATAAATTATAAGTAAATGTTATCCTACCTAATGAAAGAAGACTACCATCATTAACTTTTGTGTTTTTCTTTTTTATGTTGTTTTGTATGCTTAATAAAGATAAGCACCCTTGATTTTTTAATTTAGAAATTTTTAATTAACAAATGTTTGTTTGTTTGTTAAGTGGATATTTTTATCTAGAAGCACTAATGACTCTTGTGGTGTTTTTGAAATGATTGTTAGAGATGATTCACAAATTAAAACACAGCCTCTCTTACACATTTAATAACATGTTTCATATAATATTATTATTAAGGAAATGGTTGGTTGGTCTTTTATTTGTTGTAATTAAACTTTGGATTACCCATAAACAGAAAGTGTCTTCTATGGAGATTAAAGCAACACCTGAAATGCTATGAAACTAAAGAAAATTCAATAAATTATATAATAGTCCACTGAATATTTAAAGCATGATGATGATCAACTAAAGGTTGCTGTTTTAAAGATGAAACACAATTCGTAGTGCACAATTCGTTACTCATGTTTTGACTATTAAATCAAATCGGCAGCATTCAAATGAATACATGTTTCGCGCAATGCAGAAATGTATTTGGTTTCATTCAATCGTTATTCGATGCCGCTTATTGCTAATTGTGTTTGTGCGAAATTGAAAGCTTAGTGCCATGTGATAAGCTTATGGGTATTTCAAACGACAATTTGCTAAAACCATTTTATGCCTCACGCTTCTTCATCCAATTGGTAATAGTGGCAAATGATAGTGCAGATGTATTAGTAATTTGAGTAACTTAAACATGAAGCTTAAAGCTTCATAAAAATATATTAGATCCTTTGGTATTTTATATCCCAACGCACATGTCAGGTAAGCTTAATACGTAGGAATAATTTCAAACTTCATCATTTATCAAAAACTTAACACAGAATGAAAATGATAAAATAACAAAAGTTTTCAAAGGATAATCTACTCCATGGGTTCTATGTATATAATCATGTTATTTTTAAAAGAACACATATCTGTGAATAGGTTTCTCTTCATGTATGAACATTATATTGTTTATTCTATCACCTAAGAAATTTAAATAAATTGGTTATAATTTCTCTTTGTTTTTTGTGTGACAAGAAAAATCTAAACCACACGTCTTTCTTAATGAAACCATTAAGAAAATGTTTCAAAACATACATGGTAGGATTAACACAAAAACTGCTAAATTTATTGTAAAAAAAATAGGAAATAGTAGCCACAAGAACAATAAACAAACAAAAACCTAAATTAAACAAAATTTTCATTAAAATATACGTATAACAAAAACGGACGGAAAAAACAATAAAAACAAAATGTAGTCACACGTAAAATAAATGCCAACAAACTGGCATGTGAAAAACATGCAACAATCACAATAACACAAAAAGCCCACCCCAACCCAAAGACAAACTCAAACACAACCAAACCAAACCATACCAAACCAACCTAACCCCAACCAAAGAAACCAAACATAGAACAACCTGAGTAACCCCAAAAATACCATATAACAACCTTAAAACCTTTCTGTCCACACGCAACATTCTCAAAGCCAAACCACAAATGCCAAAAGGAAAAATAAAGTGCCCAAGTTAAGAGGCAGAGTGAAAACAGGACAGAACAGCATAGGATAGGATAGAATGGGACAGGACAAGACAGAATGGTTTAAGGTGTGTTTCACACCGACTAGACATCAAAACTTATATGCCTTGATAAATTAGCACCCTGTGAATGAATGTTTCTGACTCCATTAAATGACTGTCCTCCCCTCAAAACCCTATTTGTCTTGAGGATGAAAACAATGTCTCGACGCAAGTATTTCATGTTTTGTAGTAAGTCATCGTCATCGTTGTGAAGTGGAATGAACTGAAGTGAAATGAAATGAAATGAAGTAAGTGTCCTTTTACGCAAATAAATGTATGATATTTTGTAAATTTCATCAAAGCAATTAATTGAGATCGAGTGGGTTGTGTTCTTGTACTACTTGTACACATTTATATATTAGGTAATAAATGTGGCGAGAATGAAATGTGTATAGAACTTGAATTGACAGTGATTAGCAGTTTTAGGCCGAAAGACAGTCATTGGCCCAGGTCTTGTTTGGTTGTCGGACCATTGACAATGACACACACACTAGAAAACCTTATTAATGTGTATTTTGTACTGATGACAATTACTTACTACAACATCCATGGTGACTATGAAAATGGCTTTACTAAGGACGATAACACAAAGCAAGAGTGTAAAGAATACTAGTACAGTACAGTAAATACGTACGTGAATGACACCTGAAGGGATTAATTAAGAAAAGCAAACAAAATAGTACAAAAGCAACAAATATAATGAAATTCTTCATATTCAAACGAGGGTTGATTAACAAAGAGTCTAATCAAGTACTAGGTGACCAAAAATTTCTTAAAATTTCATCAACTATCTACTTAGATATCATTGTCGTTTTGCAGTGCCGCTTATTCGTATCTTAAAGATAATGAAATCACTGTGCCATGTAATATGCCAATGACCTCCGACCATGTTTCGATACAATGTTTCATGGCTTGGACAATCTTCACCAGAAATGCTCTTTCGCCCAACAACATTTCTTAGATACGCCACCTGTCTGTTACACACGGTAACATATGAATTGACCCACGTATCTACTATATTCATATCAGTGCGGTCTATAGATATACGTACGTATACTATATTGTGTGCTTTACACATGTTTGTGGTTGAAATTGTATTTATACACATGTCGCTGGTTGTTGCGGTTACTGCATACATACATATAATTAACAATTTTCAGTCACTTTTGCTTAAGGATATAAATGACTCTCTATGATACTATGCTATACTATACTATAAAGTACAACAATGTGTCCGTTTGAGTTGTGAGTTTAATTGAATTTTGTTTGTCTTGTTCAATTTGAATTTATTGAAGTGGAAGAGGTTTGTTTAGTTTTCATTTCATTGAAAATTTGTAGCTTGAAAGATTTCCTGGAATATTCAAATTATTTGAGTCAGAAAATTGATGAAACTTTGAAGTTTGTTTATGATAGCAAATCATGTATGATTCCAAGAAAATATTCACAATTTTAATGATAATAAATCACATATCTCGTATGGAAGAACATACATACATACAAATACAATATTTAAGAATTGCTAAAACTTATTGGTGTTCTCATATAAGAGGGAATGAATAATTGTCAATGTAAGTAAAAATCGTTAATAGAAACCCATGCAAAATATATGTGAGTATTGAAAGAATGCATTAGTGAACCCACATGGGAGTTAAGTCAATTAATTGATGGATAGATCAATGGAAATCATTAAATCAATGACAGTGAAATAATATTAATATTATCCTTTTGTATCTTTACAGATCTGATCTTGAACATTTGCGTTCCGTTTTTATGGCTGTCGAAAATGGTGATCTAGGTATGTTAAAATCGCTTGGCATTAAGGACTCTGAACTTGGTGATGTGAAATTCTTCTTGGAGAAATTGGTTAATACCGGTTTCCTCGACTGAGTAGCACCAGATCCGGCTTCTGGATTTTATTACGCACACGCACAACCCATCAATCCTAATTTCTATTCATATTTAGGTACGCCCTATGATAATTATAATTATTAATTGCAATTATCATAGAAACATATCTAAACCAACCGAAAATGAAGAAAAATTTACCAACAAAATTCACACAAAAAACACAAGTTTATTTTCTCAAAAGTTTTTCTTTTCCAATATTTTTTTAATTGCTCCACAATTGTATTTTTTATTTTCCAATCCAGAAAACACACACTTTTATAAAAAAAAAAATATTGAAAAAAAAAACTACAAAAAAATTGAAAAACATAAAAAATTATTGATGAAAAAAGCAGAAACCACAAAAAAAAAGGAAGAAAAAACACAATTTCAACTTCAATATTCTGCCAGCTCCAAAAAAAAAATTAACTGCTTCTCTGAACTTATTCTTATTATTCTTGTCTACTCTTTCTCTATCTCTGTGTTTTATTATTTCCAATTTTCGAATTTTGAGAAAAAGAAAACAAGAAAAATATTTAATAAATTTTCGTGCAAAAGAAAAACAAACAAAATAAAACAACAAAAACTTTCATAAATGACATTAAGAGAATAAAATAAGGAAGCAGGATCGGTCAGAAAAATGAAATGAAGGCAAAACCAAACAAAAAAATTAATTTAAAATAAATTGTTTAAATAAAAATACACTAATAAATATATATTAAATAAATAAAATATCATATTTTAAAATATACTTATTAGTATATAGTAAATCAATATACAATATCAATACAATTTCTTATGTCGTCTATGTGTAAATTTTTTGATAAAATGTCAATCTATGTGTTTCAAGGCTTTTCAATCTCAAATATAACAAAACTCACACAAAAACAAAAATGGTATTCAATGAATATAAATCCTATTCAAAAAAAAGAGAGCTATCAGTAAAAACCTTCCAGATATCCTTTTCTTATTAAAATATAAATAAAAGGTACAAGCGAAAATAAAGTTTCAATTTTTTTATTATTCCTCTATTTTCTCTATTCAAACAAAAAATTAAATAAAATTATATAAAATTAAATTAAATAAAAGTTAAAGAATAATCAACCTAAAAGAAACTAGTGCTTAGTGTCTGAATGTGTTAACTTACATGATTATATGATGAGTATATTGAGGCACTTATGCAAATTTAAAAGAAACAAAGAAGAACACTTAACTAGTTTAGTGTCAATATATTGACATTGATGATGGTGAAGAAAAATTTATTGAAAAACTATAAAGCCCCTGCAGCTATTCAACTTAGTAGTTTAAATATATGTATTAAGTGTGTGTATCATGAATACAATATAAGCACCTTAAACATTTTCTTTCTTAAATAAATAGTAGTAGTTGAACATGCCCAAGTGCATAAGTATCTATGACGCAAACCAAACCGATTAAAAATAATATAGCACAATTCAATGTCTAAGTAAAATATAAAATTGTTAAGTGAAATTTCATTAAAAATTAATATAATATTATGTCTATTTGGATTTAGAATAAACGTTTTAATAGCCAGTTTTGTGAACAATTCTACTGACCCACCCTATAAGGTACCTAATTGATACTATACTCTATACTATGCAGAAGCATTTCAAGAACTTAAATTGCTAGGATAAGTTATATGACTTTGAATATTTAAGATGAATGTATAATGATTTTTGTTACCCATTTAATTCTTTGAGTGAGACAACTGCGTGTCCTTCAAAACATTTAAAGAACCAAATCTTTTGGCATATTCAAATTGTTTAAACATGAAGATAAGTAATACTTTCAATGGAATTTTTGGTAAGAAAACCTAGTGGGTTTCTTCTATCTTCCCGTAGAAATGTAGATTATTAACTTTATTGTATACAAACTCATTGACAAATCCAGAACCACTTCATCATTTAAAGTATTTGGAAGTATAAGAGAACAGTGTCTTCACTTTAAATTTTGAGCTTCAATATATGATGTAGTGTATATAAATTCAATGTTCATAAGCAAAACTGGCTCTTAAAGCTAATAAATGTTCAAAGAAATAAACTATTTTGAATAATAATATAAATTTTTGCAAAAAATCTTAATATTTTAGAAACACAAAGAACAGAAACACCTACATATCTGATACATATCAACAGTAAAGACAAACAAGAATGAAATAAATAATAGCAAAATAACTAAAAGAAACAAAGAAATTGCTAGAGTAGTGGTACTATATTGAAACCATTCAAAATGAAGTAAAGTTAAGATCTGGACAGAAAAATGTAACAACATTATGTGAAGTGCAAAGAAAAAATACTAAAATTAACTAAGTATTTTTATAAGGCAACTGAAAATTGAAATAATGGAAATATACAAACATATAAGTATGTATAACAAATAAAAATCAAGAGCAAAACGAACCCAACGTAGTAAAAAACAATTACCATAAAGTTTCTAAACTTCACTGTGAGTATAAATTATTATTATTATAAAATTTATTTATTTAAGTTTCAAATGAAATACTTATACTAAAAACAAATACATAAAACAAATTTATAAAAAGATAATGGAGTTATAAGTACCTTGAATTAGCTTGTAGTTTAAAGAACAGCAAAAAATATTAAAAAAAAAAAACAACAATTAAAGTTTATAAATTATTATTATTATACTTATATTATTATACTATATTCATATATTATATCAGTGTCTATGAAAATGTTACAAAATTATAAGAAAATTATATACAATACTAAATATTTAAACTAATACGAAACTATACACCAAAAAAAAAAAAAAACGAATCAAATACGAGTACGAGTAGCTTAAACACAAACAAAATATAATATAAAAACAGAAGAACTTGATGATCCATTGAAATTTATACATATATTAAAAATATATTAATTTAATATATACAAAAAAATATTAATTAAAAATATGATGTTTAAAAAGCTATGCATGATTTTAATAAGCGAGTATATATGAACCATTTTAATTATTAAAAACATAAATAAAAATTATAAACATATGATTTATTTATATATAAATGATATAAGACGAGTATATTGAAGAACAGAGTGTAAATAACGAGGCAACAAACTACTTATGGAGATGCAAAGCAAAACTATTACAAGAAGTAAAGAAAACTTATTTAAAAGCTATATGGAAAAATGTTTAAATGTTAAATATTTAAAAATATAAAGAAATAAACAAAAATTATTTAAAAAATCAATATTTCAAATATATATTCAAAAATAATCATTATAAACATAAAGGAAAATATTTAAAATACTTATTAAAAAATAAATTAATCATTTAATTATTGCAACTTAATAAAATTATTAAAAAATATTAAATATATTAAAACTTATTAAACAAAATTAATTTCAAATTAATAAAAAAATAAATAACGTGATAAATTCATTTTCAAAAATAATATTTTTCTTAATTAAATAATAAAAATAATTAAAATTGAATTATAAAAATAATAACATTGGGTTGGTACAAAAGTCAATTCGTTTTCACCACTTCGAAAAAAAGAAAACGAAATGATTTTTGTATAATATAATATAATAAAATTTATTTGAAAAATTAATCAATTCAATTTTACATAAAAATTAAAAAATAAATTAATTAATAATTTTACAAATTTAAAAACTAATTGAAACAATTTTACTAATTAATTAAATACTATTTATTTCTTCATATTTAATATATTCTTAATAAAATAAATATAGAAGTTATTAATTACTCTTTCTTCTCTATAAGTGTAACACAAGCATATCGTAAAAGGCTTTTCTTCTCTAAATATAGATGTGTACGTAAAGCAACCAAAACTTAGTAAATTAAATTAAAATGATTATTAGAAAGAAATTAAATAACTGTTCCATATCAAAATACATATCAACAAGTAAAACAATGCATATCAATTAAAGAAATTATAATTATAACAAAGAATTAGAAGAAGAAAAAAAAATTATATAGAATAATCCAAAAAGAAAATAAGATTTATAAATTATAAATATTATTTAATTTAATTTATTATTATTATTATTATTATTATTATATAATTTCTTAATATAATTTATATAATTTTATATTTCATTTCAATTTATTTAGTTTTTTAGTTCCAAGAGAGACTAATATAGGGGAACTAAGAATTTCCCCAAACTCTTTAATGAACGAAAGAAGATCCTTAAATTTTTGAAATCACAAGAAACTAAAAACAGAAGAACATCCAACTATTGCAAATCCAAACTATTGGTAAATATCAAGAGAAGAAGAATAAATGAGAAATTATTGCAGGTAATGTGAGTTATATTCTTATTATTTTTTTAATTACATTTATTATATTTTTATTTAACATTTTCATTTTATTAAATAATATATTTCTAAAACTTTTTATTCCCTTGATTAAATTTTTATTTATTTCTAGATAAAAAACAAGTTTTCTAATGAAAAAAAAACTTATAAAATTTTAAAAATTTTGTAACTTGTTTCAATATTTTACTTGTTAACTGACCCTTATAGAAAATTGATCTTGAAATTATGTTAAGTGAAATTTCTGCAACATGGAAATATTGAAATGATTTTACAAAATATTAAAAAAAAATTCAAATATTGATTAAATAATAATAAAATGAAAAGATTCTTTTAAAAATTATTCAACAATACAAGTGTCTAAAATATACTTATATCTCTTACATATCAAGAAACTCTTTTTAAATCTCTCTACTAATACAATATTAAACATTTAAAGAAACACTTAAAAAAATATCTAAACGAAACGAAATTAATACAATTATAAAGATATATATATACTTATATGAATATGAATATGTATTTAATTAACGATTATTAAACGATGATGACATAATGAATTACCAAAAGAAAAGAAAAACCCACTTAAATAAACTTTTAACATTCCAATGGAGTTTTATCGATGTGACGTTTCACGATTGAAATTATTGGTGTTTTATTTAATGGAATGTGATGAGGGATTTTTGTGAAGGTAAGATAAAGAATTTCAGGAACTTCTTAAACTATTAAATTCTGCAAAAACCAAGGATAAAGCATACGCAACATAAAAACCTTATAAAAAAGTAATAATGGGAGTCAAAACATTGGAAGACCAAGGAAACACTTTGCTAAAGATGGGATCGTGAATGATTCTATTGAAATATATTTCTATAAGAATCTTAAGGAATCTAGAAGTAGACAATTCGAAAGAAACTATATATTGGAATGAACACAACACTTTAGTTAATCAATAATTTCAGGAAGCAATGGGCCATGGATCATAAATATTGGATATATAAGCCAAATAAGTTTCTTTAAACAGAGATTCCTATAAATCAATTTGAAAAGAACTCTCTACTGAAGCCAATGTACCATAAATTAGATGAACTTAAGACGACAATAATCAAGAGTCTCTAAAATATGGAGAACGGTGAGTTTATCTATTGATATTACTAAAATGACAATAGATATTGTTCCTTCATCAAAAAAATAAGTAAAATATTGTCAGGATATTATTTTAGTTAATGATTGAGTTAGGACTAACAGATAAAGATGTTGACTCTGCCGGGATCAAAATACTGGATGTTATCTTACAACTCAGAATAGCAACATATGACATAAAGAACTTCTTTTGGTTAATGAATTGAATTTCAATTAGAAAAAACTTGTTTCGAAGATGAGATTCTAAGATATTGTAAAATTTATATTTCAATTAAAGAATTCTAAAGAGACATACTATAGAGAATGAGTACAATAACAAGATTTTGGAGAATATCTTCAAGAAAACTTCAATTAACCGAAAAGTTAAAGTTAAAAAAAAAATACATATGTACTTGCTCAGATGAATATAGGAACGAAGTCAAACATTTTCATTTCAATTGAGTGTGAGAGAGTTTTAATTACTCTCAAAGATTCATAGGCTTTATGAGCTTCTATCATATTGTACAATAGATGCATGCGTTCTCTTCTTCTACTTATGTACGATTAAATAATTGTGTACTCTTTGACTTTGTTCAGCAAATAAAGCATCATCTCATGCCTCTAATCAGTAGACAACAAATACACATATAACAACAATACCAACAAATTGTTTTACGAGTATTTTCTTATTGTTGCTTTTATTGTTGTTTTCTTAACTAAGTTTCGTATTTTGAATAATAATGTCTAACAATTTGTATTATTTATTTCCATTCTATCTTTCAGTTGTGAATATACACGAAGCGTGTGCGGTACGCCTAAGTTTCGCATTGACTTCGCCCCCAAAGATACTCGAACATAGTATTCTTCTGTCGTCTCGATGAGTTATTATTGTGCATAATAATTTAATTTATTAATTAATTTAGATGGGTGCAAGTGTGAATTACTAATATATAATTTATTAATTGCAAATTGTATTCATTGCTTGGTGTGACATTGTGTGAGATAATACAAGTCTACTATATAGTAAAGTATCTATTGTACAATAGAGAACAAGTTGAAGCTGCGTGTTAACAAAGCAATTTAAATAGTATTGTATAATCTTTGATAAGAAAAAGTTTATCTCAATTGTTCGAGAATAAATTTAAGTTAAAAGCATTTTTTTGTTAGCCTTGCACTTAGTCAGCGGAGAAAATCTCTTCTAGTATAGTATTAGAAAAAAGCTTATGAAAATTTAATGTCAAATATAAAATTTTATTGCATTTTAGATGAATTACTATGTATGTATGTTGGTTCATAAACTATTCATTGAGTTTAGATACATGAAAATCGCCTTAACTCAACTTGCAGTGTGAAAGTTGCAGCTTTTGAAAACATACATAATTTATTCAAGCTGCTGCTGCTGTTGCCAAAGGAATACTGTGTTTTTGAACATTTTACTAAAAGTAAAGAGAACCACGAAACATAAACCACCACATCATGTATGATCCTGCGGATTATGAAAACATCTACTCAGATACATATGAAGAGTCATATGGAGATGGAGAAGATACTTTTAACTCAGTGTATCATTGGAATGCTTGGTATATGCCAGCACAACAACCAATGGGTTATGATGAATTTCGACGGCATTTTATGGGTAAGTACAAGACAAGTCAAAATATACTATAAAACAGGATGAAAGGGTTAACTTTTAGTGCTACTAAACATTGTAAGGGAGCTTTAAGCACCAACAAAGTAATCTTCATCATATAGAGCTAGTGTAGTCTCTATAGGACTCCTATTTGAAGCATTTCCTTATGCATACTCTTTCCATTCCCACCACCGGTCGGTAGTCGGGTATTCCTTAATCAGTATTCCTAGCTTTACTATTATGCATATCAGTACATCCTCTACTATCTACCACAGTGCTCCGAATCTATAAACTTTGAAGTGTATACAAAGTTTAATAAAACCGTAGTTAAAGTTATCTATTGTCTCGCTTGATTATGTTTAACTGATAAGGAAGACACATGTTTGTTTCCTAGGTGGCGCTTGTAGTAAATCTAAATAAATAGATTTAACCAACTAAACAAGCATATGAAGAACTTATCAAAGAGCCCTCGTATCTTGTTATTTCAGCATCATAATTTGTGCTCCACTTCAAGAATTGAAATTTTTTGCAATTATTAAAGATGTTTATGGTTGGTTTTCTTGGAAAAAATTTCATTAAATGCTATCCTGAACATCTTTCTCCCTTTCCTTTCCCTTTTGTTCTGTTTGTCATCATCTTGTACTTATAGGCAGTTAAGTATGTAAATCAGCTGACATACAAAGGTCAAATGAAACCAATATAAAGAACACAACATACACAAATTTATACAAAGTAGCAAGTAAGTGGTTTAACATACATAACGGTTTATTTGAATGGTTGACTTGACCTGGACCCCTGTCTGGAATAAATTTATATCAATATAACAGAGGAATGAGGAACAAGCAAAGTGCAAGAAAGAGTAATAAAATGAAAAGAAAACAAAACAAAACAAAACAAAACACAATCAAAAATATGCACCAAGCCTCCACACACACTTACAGCAGCACACACTTGATGCAAAAGGGCTTTTAGAGATCTCTCCCATGAGAGATCCAATTCACTCTTTGTTTTCTACTTACAACATAAAACATAACAAATGAAACAAATACTTGCTAGTAGATGTTACCAAGCCGCCTCACACACAGCAGCACCCAGCGCACACTTGATCCAAAAGGGGAGCTTCAAAGGGCTCATACTCTCTTATGGCATCACTCTCTCTGGGACTCTCTCATTTTGTTTTCCACTCATACCAAAACAAATGAAAGAATTGTGTTTCATGCTCTCACAAACATTGCAACAAACTGGTATGGTGCACACAGTCAAGATCGGTAGGCCGGTTAAAATGAGCGCCTGCTTTTGACACAAAATGGAACATGGAACATAACACTTTATTAAATTCACAGCAGTTCGAGTTTTTCAGTTCGTTCCTATGAAACACATATTTTGTATAGTTTTTGGTTTGAAGAGAGCGGTCGAAAGACTTCAAAAGGTTAGTTCCATAACCATTCGTGAGAGAGCGGTTCTACGACGTTAATCGAAATTTAGTGCGCGGACGGAGTTACTCGTGTTTCGTTTGTGGTTTTTTTTGTGTAAAGTGAAATAGTAGAATAATATAAAAGAATAAAAGAAATTATAGTGAAAAATCAAATTCTTATTAGAAATTAAATCAAATGCGCATGGGTAAATTGTTTTACACAGAAGTATAATAAATAATGTGAATTCTATTCAATTGAAAATATAATAGAATTGCAAAGGAAAAGAAGAGAAAAGGAAATGCAAAAAAGAATCAACAAGTGACGCCAAATGAAGCCCAAAAGGCCAAAGCGTCTATATATTAGTGTCTGTGTTGTCTGTGTTGGTGCTGTGAAGTTTAAATGAAACAAAAAAACTGCATTTAATTGTTTTTCATATATAAAAATAAATAATAATAATCAAAAAACAAATAATAAGAAAAATGTGACTTCACCTGTTGTTACTCATTAAATTTTATTGCTGTTTTACCCCCTTCTACATTCTTCGTTTCTCTGTTCTTTCAACTTGTGTTTTTTCTTCTCTTCCGTTTTAATGAAACAATTTACCTTCACCTTGACTTGACTTGGTGCAGCGGCGGTGTTTCTTGTTTTAATTAATACCAAAATTCAACAGAAAAGAATCATTAAACGTTTTTATTTTCTTAAAAATGTATCCTTCTTTTTTTTGCCTTGGAAAAATCATTAAATTATATTTTCCTACCAATTTATGAGATGCGCCAACGAAAAAAACGAAAAAGAAACCCAATATGAAAGTTAAATGAAAAAGAAGTTAATTTCCCTCAAGCAATTCAAAGAATTCTTCTTCATTTTTTCTTCGTTTCGTGTCAATTTTTTTTATCTTTATTTTCTTTATGATTAAAATTTGTTTGTCTTTTCTTTTTATTTTCTTAACATTCTTTTCATTTTGTCTTTGCACTGTTGTTGTTGGTTATTACTGTATTTTGTTGTTGTTCTCCATGCATGCGCTTGATTACTTTGTGTTCTCTTTACTACTAGTTTTCTTTACACAGTTAACTCTTTTGCTCAATTTGCTTTTGTTATCCACAATTTATTTTATTAACCGCGTTGCCAACAACAATAACAACAACTGCAAAAACAATAAGAAGAAGGCAACGAAAACCAACAAAAAAACTGTTGCTTTGCTCCATTGTTAGCGGCATTTCTGGTTTCGTTTTTTTATTATTCCATTTTATTTAAGCCACTCACTCACCACATACTCTCTCAGTCACAGTCACTGGGAGCGTAAAAACAATCAAAATATTGAGAGAGAGAGACTTGAGTAGTGAGAGTGAGAGTGTGTCGACGCTCATCGATCTGTGCATTGTGCAACGAATTGAAAGTGAAACATATTCATTGTATGTGAAGAGAACATTAAATTGTTGTTACTAAAATTTATAAGTTATTCCATGAAATTCCAATTCTTCTTAACTCTCTAACTTTTAACTCTAGTTAAAAAATTGCATACAAATCTCAAGTGAAAGAATCGTTAAATTCACTTTAATTATTCAAAATGTTTGACAATTTTCATTTAAAAAATGAATTTTTAAATTAAATTTTTATCAATCATTTGAAATTTCTAAGTTTATGATAATTGTGTTATTTCTGTATTCCAATGAATCACAATTTCTATAGAATGTTTGCAGTGCGCTGCTCTTATCTTATCACAAATCTTTTTCCTAATCTTATTTTTCCTTAATTTACAAAAACCAATCACTCCCAAGAAGCAAAGATAAGTAAACTGAAGTAAAGGATTGGATACCGAGACCGGTACAAACAAACAATGATGAGCGTGGTGATCATGAGAATGGGAACATAGAAACATTTGAGAATGAAACATTTTTGAGATTTTGGAAAACAATAGCAAAACAATAACAACAGCAACAGCAACCTGTTGAGCGAGCGTCTACAAAATACAATGAAAATAAAAGAAAACAATATACATAAGTAGAAACAAATAAAGATAACTCTAAAAAAACAAAAACTTAAATAAACATAAACGAAGAAAATAAACAAACGTGCAAAGAAAGTCAAACAAAAGAATTGCAATAATATTCATTAATGAAATAAGAAGATGAATTAGAAGCAGTGAAAAAAGAAGAAGATGCATAAGAAGCAGTGAAGGAAAAAGAAAAACAAAATAATCTTTAGAAATACATACTGAATAGTGGAAAGAGTGTCAGAAGATAGAAAGAAAATCTGTGTTTTACTATAAAAAAAGTGAAGAAAAACTTTGTACAAAATTTCGCGCATTTTTCCTATTTTCTTCATTATGCATCTTCTTGTCTTTGATAAAATTGACAAAAGTTTCTTTTCTTTATTGTAGAAGTTTGGAAAAGAGTGTGAAGCCGCTTAAAATTATTCAACAAAATTATAAAGTGCTAATAATAAAAGAAAACTTAAATAATATGAAAACGTTTTAATAAACTTTTTTATTTTTAACGAATTTTTTTATTCAACGATTTTTCTTTGTTTTTATTTTTATTTTTTATTATTGTTTGTTTTGTTTGGGATTTCCTTTATTTTTTCCCTTATTCCCCCTTCCTTTTATGGTGGATTATTTTATTATTTAAACGAAGTTTTTAAACGATACGACAAAAAATATGGAACCAACGATTTTAATTGGTAAGCAAAAAAAAGATAAATATTGTACTAAAAAATTAATAAATTTAAAAGATTATATAATTTTTATTAAGGAGATATCATAATACATAATCAAAAACCAGTCAGTGACTCAAGACTCAGATTTGTATATAATTTTTTTCAAGAAATGTCTGATATGACGAGTGAATGAATGAATAAATAAATGATTAAATAAATATTAATAAAAGATATTTAAATGTATGCACCAGAGAATGAATTAATGAAGAAGTCAATGAATAATAATGAATGAATGATTGGGTGAATATATTGTATAAATAAAATTGATAAGTAAATATTGTATGTACTTCAAAGAGGTGGTTACCTTCGAACGATCGAAACATTCGTTGGCTATATGACTACATACTAATTTACCTCTGAAATGCACTTGTTCGGTCAATTGAGGCATTATATCGACATGCTGAGCTTTTTATCTAGAATTTCTTTGTTTGTTTTTTCTTAAATCATTGCTGCTACTGTCTGCTCTACCTCTATTGGTCAAAAGCCCTCGGAGTCGGTTCCGTCCTTATTATAATGAATTGTAGTGTCGATCAAGTTATCTCGTCTGCTAGATCGGCAGGCTGTCTATCTTTTACCAAAATTTTGTATAACTAATTCGCATAATGATGGTTAAATTAGTGATATACTTATGCTTGGTAATGTAGTCTTTGATGTGTAGAACAGTTTGCGGGTTATCCGCATAAACTTTACTCTTTAAAAAACCCCATAAGAAGAAGTCCAATGGTGTTAAATCGCATTATCTTAATGTCCAATTCTAGACTGTGTTAAAAACAGCTCACCATATAGGTTACATTCTCCCTTGTCCTCTTTTTAATGTACTGTGCTTTTTACGATAAAATTTCTTTTTATCTAATCGCAGTCTCTCCCAATTATTTTGGTTGGAATGTTCTTATTATGAAAAGTTTCTGTCTAAAATGAAATTGGTGTTGACACAACTTTTCAACATTTACAAGAACAATTTCATAGAAATACTAGGGGATTAAATTTTTATATCAAAATGGGTTAAAAGAATTTTGTTCCATTTCTGATAATTGCATTTTATTTGACATAAAATACAAAGAAATTCATTTATCCAGAATATTTCTGGATATATGTACATAATATAAAATCATTGTACCCATTTTTCAAAATAAACATTTAATGTTCATTCCCCGAATTACACGCCCTCATCACTCAGTCAGTCAGTCACACACTCCACCCTAGCAAGACCCTAAATACCATAATTTACAAGCCAAAATCAACTTTCCTCTTTATCATTATCATGGTAAGCTTAATACTTCACGCTTCTATGCCATGACTTTTGACAGCTCTTTGCCGAAATATTGTAACTCACTGAGTACGGAGTCATCGGTCACATACTCATCGTTGAACAGCATTAACAAGAAACTACCACCACCACCACCAGCACCAATAAATGGATGTGGCCACATGTTGCACACTCCCAAGTGATTAAAAAAGAAACTAAGTAAAGTCTTGCAATGTGGTGTACAATGCACACTTCAATCCAATCCAAACAACCAACTAAACCAACCCAACTCAACTCATTCATTTACTCATTTCATTGTAAATACATACATACTACTATCTGAGTGTTTAACGATCAGACGACGGGGAGAAACTGTCAACCGATATACACATATGTACTACTCGTACACACATTCACACACTTAATTAATTGCTAAGTACAATAACAACATGGGCAACAGTAACAGCAACAATTCTCGATGTATCTATCAGTTTGAGAACGTGTATATTTTATCTCTATTCTGTATTATTTCGCCCTCTCCAAACCCCATGAATGCCAGCAGTCGCACGCTCGCTTGAATCGTCACGCGTCGTGTAACCCGCGCTTTTACTTTATGTTTGCTATACTTTTTGTTTTCTTCCGATTTTTACTAATGAGATACAAAACTATGTATGTGCATATGTATCTATCTATCTATCAATTTCAGTGGTTCTTAAGTTTAGGTATGCCGCGGAAATCATTTTGAGCAACTAGGCAGAGCATGTTGAGCATTCCTAAAATGAAATTTGTGGATCAATTATGCCATAGTTCAGGGATGACAAATCCCCGTGTATTAAAGTAGGAGATTCATTTAGAATAGGCTAGTATAGTATATAGTTTATTTTCAAGGTTTCTAATCCAATGAGATGCCTCGGTTGTACTGTTCTTAGCTTCAGTGTCTGACTTCGACACTACCAATTGAAAGAACAAGGGAACATTTCGAGAAGTCTTTCAATTAGAATCAGAACTAAACTACTAAATGAGCTCATTTAAATGAGTCCGTTTACGAACCCCTGATCCATTCTATGCTATACTATTATAGTAAAGTAATTGAGTTTTTTTTGAAATCGAAACTATTTTTGCTGTTTGTGGTGGCAGCTCGCCCACATTTCTAGTTTGTAGTTGACTGTGTTGAATACAAGCAATGGTTGCCTCTAAGTCTGCCTTGATCGGTTATCCAATGTCTGTCCAATGTATCTCCCACTAATGCACACATTTCAGAGTATGTATGTATGTTTGGTATGTTTAATCGTGTGTATAGCAGCTGTGGAATGTTGTAGATACAATATTTGCATTTTTTCTTTTTTTTTTTTTTTTTTTGGTATTTGGGACACAAAATCTGTTCAAAAATTGAAAATCGATTTGTAAATTATGTAGTTCTCTGATAATAATTTAGATAAGATACTATTTTCATTGACATGCATTCATTCTCCCATTCTAACTAAACCAGATGGATACTCTATGAAGATTTATATTGTAGATACTTCAAACAAAAGAAAAGAAATCAAATCAAATAAAAATTTAAATTTATTTAACTTTCGACGAATAAATTAATATCATTTGTTTTGTTTTGTTTACATTCATTTTATTGAATGCATTCAATTCAATTGCTAACAAATTAGTGAGTGGAGACAAGACTCAATATAAATTTATGGTTGGCTTAAAAATAAATTAAAAACAGAAACAAAAAAAAAAAAACAAAAAAGGAATCTTTCTCCCATAAATAGCAGCAATAAAATAATATTTTATTGTTTTATAATTGAGGGTAATAAATCTGTAAAACATCGTTAAAGTGTAGTGGGCAGAGAGAGAGAGAGAGAGAGACAGGACGGTTCTCTATGCATATGAAAATCATGGGGAGTAATGACATCAGTCATCGTGAAGTCAAACGCCATATGCATTTACAATTGTATCTAGGGAGTTAAAAATCAATTCAATTCGCATACAAATGTTTTTGGTTTAAAATTTTTGCAATAAATCGACAAATGACAAATTTGAAAGAAAAAAATGGAAAAATAAAATTATATAAAATTTGCAATTGCAAAAAGTATCTATGGCAACTGTTGCTTGCCTATACAATTGTATATGAACATGATTTAAATGTTTTTTGGGCTTGTTCTGTACGCAAAAAATAAAATTGAACGCAATTTGCGTATAATTATTCTGATGGCATTTTTTTTTTATTATTTATTTCAAATGTTTTTTCTCTCTACTTTCAATTTAAATTTATTTCTATTTTTTTTTTGTTAATTTAGTTATGCAATAAAATAGAGAAAAACGAATGAACAAATTCAGCAAAATACTTAATCGAACTTCAAGGTTTTCTAATCGGCAGCTTAAATATTGTACACACATATTTCAAATTGACAAAATAAAAACAAAATGTGACAAAAAGAATTTGCGAAAAATACAGAAAATGAAATCAAATTGAAAAATTGTCATTGAAATGAACTTTTATGCTTGAAAAAGTATGTTAAATAAATAAATTGATAAAAAATACTGTGAAAATAAAATAAAATAAAAAAAAGAAGAAAATATAGATATTAAATGAATGAACCAAGTAAAGATGCCACGCAATGTGTGAACATCAAAAAAAGTTTAGAATCTAGAGTCTAGAAGTAAGTATTACGTATGCTGATTGTTAATAAAAAACTCTTTGAGCAGCTATAATTACTCAAACTTTTCCTACTCTTATTTTGTAAAGGCTCAAATGTCCTCATGCGTAATAATGTCAATTGTCTGGGCATAATATTAGACAAGAGTTTGTCATAGAAAAACAGACATGTAGACTTGAAAACTTGGCAAATGATTGAAACTAAGTTTTGAATACAAAATACGTTTATATATGTAAATGCATACTAAAGTCAGTTTGGACGTGTGGATTGAGCCATGGGAAACTGCACCTACTTATGTCCATCATTACTATAATATATCTCACATGATGACTAAAAGAAATCAGTTGATTTCCCTCTTCAAGCTCGAAGTTCAACCTATGAAAAAAGCTGTTACTGTATAAGGCCATACTGAAGCCGGTATGGACTTATAGTACTATATAACTTTGGGGCACTGCATCCAACTCAAATTTAGCAACTCTTCAGAGAATTCAATGACAATTACTGTTGAACAACAGCAGGTGACTTACAAGATATAATAAAATTCGCTGGTCTTATACTACGTTTATGAGGAGTCTTTAGGCTGGAACAGAATGGTGAAAAATGAAGAAAGTGTCTGAGTCTGAAGCTGAAGTCACTTCAAATCATCTGTCTCTCTCTGTCTGCCTCTCAAATGTCAAGCACAGCTGATTGATATTCAAAACAAAAGCGATAATGGATGAACCTCGAATTCTGTTCACCATTCTGTTCCAGCCTTATGTTCAAGCATATTTTATCTCAAGAATTTTGTACTACACAGAATTAAATTCTATTAAACATAATCACATGACCCTGAGGAGCATTTATAACTTATTTACCTTTATAAAGATGTTAAACATCAATAAAAATGCAAAATGTATATACTCAAATAAAAAATCATCAAATATTGATAACTATGACAACAACAACGACAAACAGACAATCAAACAAATGAACAACAGCAATTCACAGTTAATAAATTGTAACTTGTGTTTTTTTGAGTAAAAAATAAATTATTTTGCGACAATTTTTGAATATCTTTTTCTTCTGCCTGCCTTCTTTGTGTTTCTCCATATACTTCCAACATTCTCCCTCCTTCTTCATTAAACACCAAATGACGACAATCAAATTCAACTCTCCTTATTGTATTAATTGCAATAAATTATATAAATTATTCCTTTAATGTCATGGTAACCGGTGTTCGCTGATTTCCTTCCATATACTGAATACACATGATGATGGTGTTGATGATGATGATAATGACAACACTTTCATTTGTTGTATCTTTTGTTCATTCATTATATTCTCCAACACATTTTACAACACTGGAAAAATAATTGGCTTCTTCGCTTTTCTTTTTGCGTTGGATGTTGTTAGTTAGTTGGTTGGTTGGAGGTGGCAACGGCTTTTATATTACAGTATTTTTGGCGTTTATCTAAAAGCTTGTAAAGCGCCTTTAAACGACAAGCGATTTAAGTGTTTATGTAGGTTTTTAGTAGATTTTCTTGTTGATGTTTTTTTGTTGTGCAGCATGTTAAGCTGAACAAAGTTAAGGCAAAGCAAAGCGAAGTGAAGCAATGGCAACACAGCTCAACTCAACTCAACATAAAAGAAAAATACTGCAAATTAATAAAAAATATATATGTATGAATGTGCATAAAGCCAGTGTGAATATGTGGCAAGTAAATGCTCTTTTCATATACTATATGGTGTATCTGTGTATGGGTAAGTGTGTGAAAAACCATGGTGCAAATATTTGTTGTTGTGGCTGTCGTCGTTGTTGGTGTTGTTATTGCAGAAGTTGTTGCGCTTTAAGTGACTTTTAATGGTACAGAAAATGTGCGTATGAAAAATATGTGAAACACTTCACATGAAAAAAAATGTTAGTACTACACACAATAATAAGTAGGTATACATTCGTATTTGAGGGATCAGAAAGTTAAGCTTAACTTAGTTATAGAGAACACTTAGTTGGATTTGTTTCAAAAAGTTGTTATTAAAAGAAATTACATATTTAAACATTTTTCTATGAAGGATTTTAAGTTAGAAGAAGATTGATTACGAACATTTGGGATTCAAAATTTGATTTCAGCTGTCATAACAGCTGCAAATGTCCTTATCAGCCTATCGCTATCGATATTGCTCTCACCTGGTGATTTCTACAAATTTACACTGATAGTATGCGTTGTAGGGATCAAGGAACTCTGGAGATTTTATTCAGAAATATTATTCAAAATATTCTATTCCGAATAGACAAAACTTGCCTTTTATGTACCAATAAATAATTTAAGGAGCCCTCCTATACCTGAAACATCAGATTAAAGTCTATTTTATAATCTTCATATGATATATTGCGTCTTCTGTAAATATTTCTACTAATATTTTCAACTGGGTCTAAAGTCAAAACCCGCTCAATATGCAGCTGATGAAAATCGCTACTTGATTATGATGATGTTGATGATGATGGGAACCTGTTTTAATGACCAACATGAGTTTACAGCCGTTACCACTGCCACTGCTGCTGTTGAGTATTGAGTTGGTTCGTCGTTAACTTGGCTTTGCAATTAATGAATGAATTTCGCGATAAGTAAATTCAATTATCCAAAACATTAATGAATGAATAAAACATTAAAGAAATAAGGTAAAAAATGAACGCAACGCAGCTGGTTGTTGGTGGTATTAAGTTTATTTCTTTTTGAAGTGTTCATTTGGCTATAATTTGTGCGAAGCAAGAAAAAACCAAAACGAAAAACAAAAAGATATTGCGTGATTTTGTAATCAATTAAAGCGAAACTAAAAAGTTAATAAGGCATAAAGATACAATTCGATTCAATTCAATTTGATTCAATTCGATTCGATTGAAGAGGTAGGAGAAGATATATGTACATAGTATCTACCACAGTAGTAGAGCGGTTGGTGGCTGGCAGTTGGTTGGTAAAACAAAGTTAACAAAGTTTTCTGACAAATTGCTGTGTGATTCAAAGTGAGAAAACACAATTTTTAACACATTTTTTTATGCAAAAGTTCAAATGCCACGGGGTCAAACTAGCAAACAAACAAATAAACAAAGATTCACCAAAACAGTGTGTGCAAAAAGTCTGCGCCACTGAATCAGCAGGCAGCCGTCAGTAAAAAAATTTGATATGCAAATTTTGTTGCAAAATATACAATACAAGACAATAAAGTGACAGTGAGAAGATAAATATGGAAAAATATACAAAACAAAGAGACAGAAAAATATATAAGAATATTGAGAACAATCAATATCGGAAGAGATCATCATCATCGTCGTCATTGCGCCAAAAGGCAAATTGCCATATGTCGTCATCTGGTGTATCTGAGACAAAAATAATGAAATACCAATTGTACAAGACATGAACAACAGAAACAACCAAAAAGAATGAATTAAAACTTCCGTTCGTTTAACATTTGTGTTCGATTGATCGGACCGACACCACATACATAGTATCTCGAGGTTTATTGATTCTCTTTGCTAAGCATTCAATACACTTTACTACTATAATAGTAATTTTGTTTGTCGTTGGCGGGTTTGTTGTTTTTTTTTTATTCATTGTTCGCCTGCGGAGGCGTCACCACTCACTAAAATGTCAAAGGCCTGTGAGAGATTGAGACAAAATCATTATGTTTGGTATAGTGCAATGCAAGCAGTTTATGTTGTTTATCATGAGGGACAACAACATCTTAAGTTGTTCAGTGTAATGTACCCTCATCCGTATAGTAGTTTACTAACATATGAGGTAACACTTTTGTGATTTGAACTTGTTTGGTTGTTGTTTGTTTCTTGATAGATTTGTACTGTAGTTGTAGTAGTAGTTTTAAGGAACAGGTTTCTGAACTTATGAATATTTGTTGTTGTGTTGCTATGAAATGTTGATTTTTTGATATTTGATTTATGGCGTTAAATTCTTTTAAATTAAGTAAATGTAGTGGTCATTTTGTTGGTGTTGAAATTATGGATGATCCAAGGCATTGAATGTTGTTGGTATGTGTAATTAAGGGCTGCCAGAAGAGATTAATTACTAAAATGACATGATTTTTGTCTTAAAATGTGAGTGAGTGAGTCATAAAGAGAAATTATGTGAAACTAATTGCATTTCTACGGTATAAGAAAAACTTTAATCAAGTTAAAATAATATGAGGGTATAATCAGCAACGATGGCCATGCTATATGTATGGATAATATTAATAAATGTTTAACCTATTCTGAACAACTTAAGAGTTCTTGTTCTGAAATCCATCATCATCTTAATATCAATAGATCTTCCTTCTTTTTGATATTATATTGTTTACTGAATTAAATTTTTGCGACTGAAGTTGTTGGTCAATTGAAGACCACTAATGTTGTGGATTTCCAAGAGTTTCAACATCTCCTTGGCGTCAAAATCTACTTCGCTGATGTCGTGTTCCAGGGCTATCGCAAAGCTCCCGTTCCTCTTCCTGCAGTTTGATGGATATACCACGGTCTTGGGAGTGGCGCAAACGGCCCATGAAATGGGAAACATATTGTTCTTCAATGGTTTAGTGGGAATGATTGCGACTTCTTCGAAAATGCGTTTTTTGGTATGGAAATCAAACGTAAGACGCTTGTAATATTTCTCAATGATAACCTTAGAGGCCTTTTTGTGACTGTCTGGGTTCTAGCACCACCCATGCCTAACGATTTTACCGGAAAGGTTTAAAACTAAGGCAAATTCCTAGAAATAAATGTACTTTCTTGCCAACCCAATAGTTTTTATGTTTCATTGATTTTTTTTTTCAATTTTTTCCTTATTTTAATGGAAACATTAACTTTACCATTAAATTATAATAGTTTTGTCATTCTATTATGTAAACTGCCTTAATGACAACTACTTGCGACTATAAAAAGTTGAGTTTTAACCCATTTGAACTAATGTGTTATCTAATAAAGACCTCATCATCTCACCCATTTAATTGTTGTCATTGTTGGACTGCTTAATGTTTCTTCAGTCTATTGTATTATGTACTATGGTTTTTCATACAAAAACTCACTCAGCCATAAAACAATTGCATGTATTATACATATTACTGAATACAGTATTTGTTTATCTTATAAATAAAAAAAGAAAGTATATATTAAGTTGATGAACATGATATTTTAATACAATTTTTATTATAAATAATTTCATTTCATTTCACTTTATTTAAATTATGTAATGCAACAAAGTCACGATTTAAATTACAATAAAAAATAAAATATAATAAAATAAAGAGATTCTATTTAAAAAGTATCTATAAGTTGATACAAACGTCACTATATAAATTCATTGATAAGCTTAGCTATAGCTAGTAAGTATTCTTATCTCTTGTCTAGAGAGCTCAATACTATAAAGTTCTTTAACCCCTTTTCAAAGAGGCGAGCAAACATTCTTCAATAAATATATGAATGCCACCAAATTAAAAAAAGAAAAAAAGAAAAGGAAAACAAAACAAAACCGAATCGAAAGAATAATAAACAAAATAAAGAACATAAAAAAATATTGTACGTGACATACAAATGATGTTGATGATGATGAGGAATCGACAGACACTCAGACCCAGGAAGGGAAGATACTCGTATGTACATACATATAAGTATATGAGAATGATGATATGTTTCAGAATAAACATCATAATTTTTTATTTATTTATTTATTTCATTATTTGTATGTTTGTTTATTTGTTTAATGTATTTATTGTGTTTGTTTGTTACTGTCTGTTGGCCATTGGGTTGCCAACCGCATTGGCGCATGCCAAACTGCCTTCAAAATAACATATACAATAATAAACACACAGATTGTTGCCACAGATGAATGATTGTTGTTTTTACTGCTCTGTACCCTCTTAAATAATCTGTGATTTTATTACATTTCCTTCTTAAATTTATAATTTTTTCATTATCATTTCATTAGAGAAACGAAAAAAGGTCTGTCTCCCTTCAGTAGATAGAAGATATTGACATACAATAAAATTGTATTTAATTTCTATCTACTGATCATTGTTATCTCCTCCAATCCAATGTTAAATGATCTTGACTTGTATATATAACTGTGTATCTATTTTTACTATATATTATTGCATTTCATTGTTATGGTCAAGTGAGTTTTTCACATTTCATTCCATTGTTGATGATGATGATGATGATGATTTTCACTGACTTTATATTGACTTTGAATTTAGTTTCATTTTACTTTTAACTTGTTTTCTATGGCTTAAAACAAAACTATAAAAATAACTTTCTAATAATTTATTTTCTTCTCTATTTTCTTCATCTTATTACATACAATTTACTACGTGTTTTTGCACCATAATTTTTCGCTTTTATTGACTCTAGTTTTAGTTACTCTTCTTGTGTCATCTATGTCAATATACAACTGACAATAATAATAATAATACAAAATATTGTCAATATTTATTATTGTTGTTAGTTGTCAGTTGATTTCTTTGTTGATAAGGAAAAAACTACTTGTTGACAAATTTTGCACTTATCTTGTCTTGTTGTACTGAATTGTTGAATGGCTGTTACAATAAAAAGGTGGCAACAGCAACACTTTATCTAATTGTGTGTGAAAATGTTAAGGATTTTGTACTAAAAGACATCATCATCATCACTTGATGATAGGTAGATAGATGACTTCACATGAATAAGAAAGAAAAGTAAGTAAGTACTTTTCTTTTTGATGATTTTTGTTTTATAAGAAAAAAAGAAAGGGAAATGATAAATTGTCTTCTTAACTTTAATAAGTCATGATAAAAAAGATTGTTACTGTTTCTTTCTTTGGTATTCCAACAGAGAAGATTAGATTTCATTGGAGTTGTCATTACCTGTCAGAAATCTATGAGGATTACATACTACTTTAGTTTACATACGAGAAGTCTTGGCTGGCATGGCATATGATTGATGAATGTTTACATTTTACTAATAATCCATCACAATTTATATGGGTATTTATTGAAAATATCAGATGAGAGAACTCCTCCTACACATTTTTATTAATGATAAAATATTAAGTATAATAGAGAAATAATTTTATCACTACAGATCATTTGTGAATATAAGTTCTGAGCCATTTTTAACCAACTTCAAAAAATAGAGGAGGTTATCAATTCTACTCCCATATAAATTTGTCTGACCAGCAGGTATCTGTTTGTTACCTCATAACTTTTTTCTACGTGAACCGATTTTGATTATTCTTTTTGTATATTTAAAAGCTTTTGCTTGTCATGTGGTACCATATAAATTTGATCAAGATCTGATCATTAGTTAACTGTGTGTTACCTCAGAACTTTTTACTAGGTGAACCTATTTTGATGATTCTTTTTTTATATGATGGTAGCTATTGATTATCCTTTATAATGCGCGTTCCATTTGCTCTACTTGAGGTGTATTATGTGTGGTCTTCATTGTCGGAAGACACACTGCGTAGCCTTATTATTTCGGTTAACAATCTGTCGTCGTGTGGTTTATATAGCAAAGTTTTTTTTTTCTGTTTAAATTTTGTATTGAATTTAATTTTATTTTTATTTATTCAAATGAGTAAATTGCAAATAAGAATTTCTGTTTTATTAATCTCATTTATTTCTCGAAAGAAAGCACAGAATTTTAATTAAAATTGGCTGCATAACCAATTTAATTATTCTCACAACATTCAATATTTTTCCATAATTTTAATTAGAACCAAAACAAAAAGCGGTTTTCAGTGCATATTTATGGTTTTTGGTTTGTTGTCATCATTTGCGCTTTCATGTCTTGCTTTCCTTTCAATAGATACGGATACATATGAATGTATCTGAAGAGAGTAATAATATTTACAGTTCGATTACGAACATACAATATTTTGTACGTGACTTGCTTAACCTACATAAATTTTGTTGAAGTTGAAGTCTTGTTTTGGTTTTTCTTTTGTCGGCCAAATATTTTGTGCTTCGCATAAAGATGAGTTAGTTTTTCATTGACAATGATTTAGTTTGTTTTTATTGCCATTTGAAGTAGACAAGTGTATTGAAGCATAGAAATAATAAGAATTATTTGTTTTATTTGTAAGATATCTTAAATAAATATTAATGAAGTGTTGTTAGATAAGTAAAAAGAAAGTTAAAGCGGAAGTTTGATAGATAAAAATATAACAATTTAATTTAAGTATCTTTTAGTTGATTTAAAATGATGTCTCTAAAGTCATAAAAAACTTTTATCAGCAACAATTAACTCTTTTTAGTTAAAGGAGCCTAGGGTTTTACAGGGTCACGCACAAGTAATCAAGACAAGTGCTTGTGTTGATGGCTTCATCATTTTCCTTTTTTACTTTTTCTTTCATTTTTCATTTGTTACCATTTCACCTGGTACCATGTACTTCGCTTGCGGGAGTCTCTGAAGAATTTTCACACAATTTCTAATTGGAATTCATGCATCAGTTGACAGAAGAGTGCAACCAACATACACATATTGTAACTGCAACAGGATGTAAATAGAAAAAAAACAACTAATTGCTTGACAAGGAAACACATAGTAGTAGTCGTAACACCATCGGTGGTGGTACACATGTACTACAAATGATAGAATGATTGATTCAGTCAGTCAATCAGTCATTGAATAATTGTTGGATATTGTCGAGTAGTGTTTTTTTTATTTATATTGTAGTTGTGCAACAGATGCCAGAACCATACCACATTTGACCCATAAATCCCTTCAACTGTAAAAATCCCACACACAATCTTCAACAGATATTGTGAGTATTGTTTGAAAGGAATAGAGGAAGAAGGTGGATAACAACTTTGTCGTTTTTTTTTTTGTTGCCTCAAGGAAAAGGAATGAAGGAAAATGTCATATTTTTTTTGTTCTTGTTTGTGGCACTAAATCATGTTTAATGTCCTTAGTCATGTTGTTCTTGTGTTGTCTCAACCTTAAGGAATTGGGCGTTACATGGCTCCATCCATGCCATTCTACTTAAGTACCACACCTTACATTTAACTTAACTCAACTCAACTTACTGACTGCCTCAATGTTGCTATCGACTTGCCACAAAATGGCACATTTCCGCAATACTTAAGTTTAACACTTTAGAAAAAGAAAATTTTCCAAACATTTCCGTTTTTTCTTTATCATTAAAAATCAATTTTTCTGTATACTTTACCTGCATACCAAATTGCTAAGTGCCACATTTTGTATCTCTATACCTTTCACACACTACCAGTGTGAATAGGTTTTTTCATTTTGGATTGATGTTGGTAACGCATGGAATCGTGCATAGGAGATACAAAGACATTCCGACTCGCACATGAAAGCTTCCATACCTCAATACTCAAGCGCAAAGGAACGTTTTATGTCCAACTGGGAAACAGTTTCTGTCGACTATACAGTTTTTGTGAGAATTGCTGTGATAAGTGCGCATAGTGCATAAAGGAGTACATGTTACTTGTATTGGGACCCCTTCAGTTTTTTAACTTTGTTATTATTAACTGAATTACACATTCTGTGTAAATTTTAACTGTCTGCCTAATACGGTTCATGAAATAGTGCTCACTGACGGACGGACAACGTAGGCTTAATAATAAGGTCCCGTTGGAACCCTTTGAGTACAGAATTCTTAAAAAGGATATATGAAAATGATCTGTTTGGTAAGGAGAATCAATTTAGCGATGTCCATCATCCGTTCATGTGTTCATGTAATGCTCTCAGTTTTTGAGCAATTGAGCTGAAAATTGATGCAGACACTTGCACTTTGGTGTGTTAAAGTCATAGGTCTCCGGAATTCACCAGATTATTATTAGTGTATAGCCTTCTAAAGTTGATATTTTGGTTAAGATTGAGCGAATTTACAGTGTGATCATATTCACTGGTTACTAGCAGATTGTAAACACTCTACCGAGAAATGTTGTAAGCCGGGTTACTTTGCTCGCTACTCGTTGGCGAGTGAGCTTGTTAGCTAGTGAGCGATTGAAAAGTATTGTATGTCATCAATACTATCGAACTCGCTGGCTGGTAGATTTTAAACTCGCTCACTGTTATCGATGTATTATGAAAGGTATGAAGACTTCGGTGAAATGAAATTTAAGTTTTGTCTTGATTTTGTTATTTTTTCCTTTACGAGTATCTACGAGTTTCATAGCCTTCGTGTGTATCTATAATGAGTCAAGCTATGAATAATGAAGTATACTTTATGGCACACTAAGCTTGTAATACCAATGAATATTTATTAAGAGTTTTGTAAAATCATTGAAAAAAGAAAAAGGAAAAACATTTTCAATTGTACATTTTTGTTATTTGATGGTTTTTTTTTTATTATTTGTTGTTTTTTTTTTATGTTATTTTTTGCAACGATTGCAATTAAAATTGTTGTTTGTCAGCAACAAAAAGATGGATAGATAGATAGATAGATGAATGATAGAATGATACAATAATAGTACCAAAAACTATCAACTAATTACAATCGCGTAGAATAGAATGCCATCATCATCATCTGCAAGAAATTGTTCTGTGTTGTTTTTAATAAACTGCAACATCATCATTAACTTTTTATGCACTCTCAAACTCATCATATTCTCAATAGCATCAACATCATCACCATCATCATCTCTCATTATCATTATGAACTATAACGCCGTCATTTGCCATGTCATCAACAACAAGAATATCATTATTCTCATACTCTCATACTCTCATTGTAGTCCGTCCTTTCTTCATGTCAGCAGCATCATTTGCTTTTATACTCATTCACTTGTACATAGTTCTTTCTGTAACAACTTCAGTGTCAATTACAGCAATTTCAATTTTTGCTTCATTATTGCTTTTATAGCTTTCAACTCAGTTCTCGGATTCTCTATAGTGTCTGTCTGTCTGTTGGTTTGTGGGTATGTCTGTCTATCTATCGACGATGAGTGTCTCTGAAGTAAACTATAATTGCATACCCGGAAAGATATGTTTGTTTGCTTGCTCATCATGTTTGGTTCATTTAATTTTTTTCCTGCAATACTTTGTCAGAATATCAAAGGAAGACAGTTCTTTACATATTGTTCTTGAATACATAATTAACGAGAGGGAGAAGAAACAGTTGAATAGTTTTCAAAAACAAACTATTACTTATGAAACTCTTTTGTAAAGTCAGTTAATTGTAAACAAATGAAGAGTAGCAGATTTAAACTCGATTTCATTTATTATTTGTTTCTTTAATATACACAGAGAAATTATTCGGCATGATGAGGAAATATCTATGTCTGCCCGCTCATATATTTGCATTTATGCAAACTAGCCTCTTTATTTCCTTAGTTTTTCGGTTAAACTTTTATTTTGAATGCCGTCCAAATGACATAATGGTCTGGAGTTTGGAGATCTTAGACAGTGAATTGAATATGATCCGTTTCTAGGTTCTAGGTTCTGTTAGTCTTAGACTTTAATACAAAGTTTAAACTTACCACATATAGAATGTAGGTGTTTATATGATTTTAATTGTTTTTAACGCCTTCCTTCATCTGGTAGTAGCACTCCATGCTAGAAAAAAGTTGCTTTAATAACGTGTTTAACCAATTTTAAATTACTCACATGTTATAGACAACAACAACAATTGTTGTATGTAATTATAGGCGGCGACTATAGTGAATAGGGGTCACCAACAAAAACAAAAAAAAAAATTATTATATAGATGAACGATTGGTCTGTACGTACGACAGACAGTATAAACCTCCATCAATCAATTAAAATTTAGTGGCAGGCCGTAATGCCGTGACTTGAAATGCGTGTAAATTTCTAGCTTTGCCCAGACCTCAGTTTTGGTCTAAAGCATTTAACTTAATGCCTACAACTGTGCGGTTTTTGCACAAAACTGACAAATTGGCTGAGCTTGTGAGGTAGTGAGTGTGAGTGACTGACTGACTGAGTGACGTACTCAATGAACGTGCGAATGACGAGCGAATGACTAAACGATTAAGCAAGCAAGTGAGCAGTGCAGTTTGTGCATTGAGTTGAGTGAGTGATTCCTAAGCAAAATGACAAGAACCGAGTACCATGGTGCATGCAAAACAAGTACATAGAACAGCTATTCTTAAGCTAAGCATTCAATGCCATGTAAAGTAATGCTGCCGGGCCACAATTTAAGAACCACTGATCTAGAGTATGACATGCAAGCAACATTATATTCTTGTAGGGGTTTTAGGTGGGGTGTTAGGGACGCATTATGACGACTTGTTGTTCTCCTCCAATTTAATGAGTACTCGCGAGTGAGGCAATCGATCGTTGCTAATTGATTTGGAACATTTTGCACTTTTGCGACCGAAAATGTCAGCTCATTAGCGCAAGCTATCTGAACGTCAGAGTAGAGCTGCATTAGTTGTAAACATCTTGCATCGAATTGAATCACAACATGCAACCAGATACTTACTTTGTTTGGAAGCTGCACAATTCAATTTTGAGAGACCACACACATTGAGCACTCAGAGTGTTTTGAATAATGGCTTATAACGTTTTGCTTAAATCAGCATATTTAGGCAAAGGTCAAGGAATATTCATAGAGAATCCAAGAAAATTGTCTAATAAATCTTCTTTCTTTTTATGTTTTTCAGATGAACGACAACATATACAAAAGAAAACTTTTACAAAATGGATAAACTCACATTTGATGAAGACCCAGTGTTCCCCAGTAAATGATCTATTTGAGGATTTACGAGATGGTAATCGTTTGTTGGCCTTATTGAGTGTATTAACACAAACACAGTTGGTAAGTTGCTTGAGTTAAACTCCTCCGAAGAAACCTAGTAAACTCCTTTTCTTGTAGAAACCTGAAAAAGGTCGCATGCGCGTTCATCACATTAATAATTTAAACAAAGTGATCAATGTTATACAAAAACAGGGCGTGAAATTAGTTAATATTTCCAGTGATGACATAGTTGCTGGTAATCCAAAGTTAACTCTGGGTCTCATTTGGCTGATAGCACTCGAGTTCAATGGTCAACATCTAGTCAAGAGTCATTCGAGTAATGGGGTTGAAAAGTCATTGCTTGCGTGGGCCCGTCAATATACCGAACCACATGGACTGGCGCTTAGTGATTTCTCAACTTCATGGTCCGATGGAAGGGCTTTCCTTATGATTCTTGCCGCTCATCTTCCTTGCGTGGCGCTTAGTTCTGAATTGGCAAAACATCCATTGGCACGTCTGCACAATGCTTTTAATTTGGCGCATCGTTATTATAAGATCGAGAAGCTACTTGATCCCGAAGATGTGCATACACATAAACCAGATAACAAATCGATTCAAATGTATGTCATGTGTCTATATCATGCTATGGAATCGATGCGTAACAGTGTTGCCGGCAGTGATATATTCGATGAACCGGAATCAGTTGAAGAGCAATCAGAAACATCACGTTCGGAACCACCATGTACAAGTATTACAGATCTAGATGAAGTGCCTTTAGAACCAATGGATGTAAGTGCTAGTTTTCCCATCTTAGATACAAAATCACATTTATTAAGCTATGATAAGTCAACGCGACCTTTGAGTACAGCAACAAATGCTTCGGTTGAGATAAACTCGTATCAAACAGCTTTGGAGGGTGTACTCACATTGCTGCTGGAAGATGAGCAGCTGTTATCGCGTGATGTAACTGAGCCACATGATTTTCAAAGTGCAAAAGTACAATTTCATGAGAATGAACATTTTATGTTGAAACTGACAGAACATCAAGAATATGTGGGTGAAGCTTTGGAAGAAGGATCAAATTTAATCAATGAATCCCAAAAAAGCTCAGGGTTATCGGTGGATGATCAAAATGAGGTGCGTCAACAAATGGTGCTGCTAAATGAACGTTGGGAAACTTTACGCTTAAGAGCACTTGATGTGCAAGCCAAGACACTGCGACGTTTGGCAGAGTTCCAAACACAAAAACTGGACAAGTTGCGTCAGTTTTTGACTAGTGTAGAGGATCGCATATCACACATGTCTGACATTGGTCCAAGTGTAACAGAAGCAGAACAACAACTAAAGGAAGCACGTCGCCTGAAAGATGATCTTAATGAACAACAGGATTTGGTTGACAGTTTAAGCAATATGGTAGTGATTGTTAATGATGAATCAGGCAATTTCAATGATTTGGAAGATAAGCTATGTGCCCTGGGTGAGCGTTGGTCGCATGTTGTCAAATGGAGTGATTTGCGTGTAGAGAAATTGCAACAATATAAATGTATATCGCTGTGGTTAGATGCACGTGAACAAGATTTGAAGCACATGGAAAGCAAGGATGTTGTAGATTTGGGTAGCATTACGAAACGCATGAATGATTTGAATTATTGTGCTAAAGATTTACTTGAACTGCAACGTTATTTAGTTGATTTAAGACAAATGGTTGCTGCTACCTTACAAGATGGTGATGATAAGGGTGAACGAGTACTTATACAATTGGAGAGTTTCGAGGATCGTCTGGATGCCCTTAAGCAAATTGTTGAGGTGCAAACTGTGCGTATCGAGACAAAGGGCTTTAAGTTTGGTCGGGATCGTGCTTCATATGATGATAACCGAGTAGTGCGTCCAGAACATTGGGTGGATTATCAATTGATTATACGCTTTGGTGAAGAGGAGGAGGACGATGATGACGATGATGAAAAGAAAGCTATCACAAGTGAGAGTGATCAAGAGATCAAAGCAGTGGATGGACCTTTAGCAAGCAAAAAACGTAAGCTAAGGAATACAGATAATAATTATTTGCTAGAGGGTCACATCATGGATCATTTTAACTATATAACGGATGCTGAAGATCGTCTGCAGCAAGTGCAACGACAAAGTTTACGTAACCAATGCGATTTGTTAAAAGATCTGGAGTCAGAGGTGCTAAAGCGTGCAGAGACTGTGAGTGAACTGAAGACTCTATTTGAGGTATGTGAACAGGAGGCTCCAGGTCGTAATCTTATTACAGAGGCTTCAAATATCAAACTGATTGATGAACGTTATGCTCAACTAAAGCAACGTTTGGCCAAGCAACAAATCGATACTGCTGAAATTGTAGCCAAGGAGAAGTTCTACAATAGTTTGACTGGTTTCAAATTAGTTCTAGCAGATTCACGCGATTGGTATAAGCAACATGCGGGCACAGCCACAAAGCAAGAGCTAGAACAACGCCTTAGTGATATGGAATCATTGACAACCGAAATTGCTGCGGCTAAGGAAACCACAGCAACACTGAGTGCTGATTTAAAAGAATGGAAAGAGGATTTTAACTTATTCTATGATAGTTGGCACGACATGAAAGAAGCAATACAAACTCTTATACAACAACGTGGTGGTGCTAATGAGGTAGCAGCAAAGTTACAACAATTGCATGATTTTCAAGCTAAGGTGGTACAACTGAAGGTACGCGTAACTTCCTTGGAGATAATGCAGACACAACAACAAAGTCTTAATCAACTTGTTGACGAGTTGGAGGCCCTTAAGCCAAGCTATGATTATATACAGCAGCACCGAGCTGCAGCCTTAAGCCAAGAACTAGTGGAAGCCTATCAAAAGTTGCCAGAGCAGCTGAGTGAACGTGTGATAAAACAAACGACGGCCATAGAGAATCTAAATCACTTTACGGCTGAATATAATGCAATTATTGCCATACTGCGTAAGTTGGAGGCACAACTTAAGCAAAGTGGAGAATCCGCAGAAAGCTTTGAGGCCACACATGATCTCCGTAAACTTGAGATTGATGTGATTAGTGCACGTAATTTTAGTGAAATAATTATCAAAGATGCTGAACCAGAACATCGTCAAGCTTTGCAATCGCAAATTAAGGCATTGAATGAACTCTACGAACAAGTTGTGCAATTGCAGCGAGCTCAGGATGTCAAGCACAGTCAATTGGCAACAAAATCTGTTGAAATTTTTGAGAGATTACAACAAACAGAACAGTGGCTTGCAGAATTAGAAACAAATACACCGAAAACAAAAATATCCGAGATAAATAATTCCAATGAATTGTTTCAAATCAAATGTAAATTCCAAACTCTGAAGGAGACTTGTGAACGTGAAACTGTGAATTTCCGGGAACTCAATGAATTGGGTGCTGATTTGCTATTGCAAATGGATGAATTAAAAACACAGGGTGTAAATGAAATGGGTGATACCAAACATGCTGGACTGGCAAAGAAATTTACACGCCTTAATGCTCGTTGGACCGAGGTTACTTCTTTGGTTTATGCTAAAACAGCATTACTGGAACACATCTCCACGCAACTGGGAGAGTTTAAGAAGTTTGTGGTCTCTGAAACAGGTTATTTGGATCGTTTGGAGAATAAAATACGTGCAACACCAGAGAATGCTGATGCCGAAGAGATTATAGAGGAATTGGATGTGAGTAAACATGTATTTTAATATGTTTCATTTATAAATTTAACTGATTTAGGATCTTGAGAATGTACTGCGAGCTCATTCCGATGAATGGCTCGAAAAAATTCAAGAAATTGGCAATGAGCTAATTGATAATGAATTTATGGAGTCCACAATGCGTCAGGATATCGAACGTATTGTTGAACGTTGGACACAATTGGAACATAAGGCCAAACTGCGTACTGAAATACTGGAAAAGGAAGTCAGCGAAGCTGAGCAATCAGAAAAGTGCATTGTACAATTTGAGGCTTGGCTAACGCGTGTCGATGAGATACTCAGCGATCATTTGGAAAATGATGTAACGATTGAGGATCTACCAGATGATTTTCAGGTAAGTGAATAGAAGAGTACATCAAAATTATATCTTAAATTGAAATCTCCTTTCTTAATTGCAGCGTTTGGCCAACGAATTTGTAACGAACGAAGGCAATTTTAAGCAAATTGAACAAATAATAGCTGAACACACAGAAAATGGCAAAACCGAGGCTGCCAATCGCCTTCAGGAGCAACTCAATCTAATGGAGCTGCGTTTTAAGGCATGTCAAATGAAACTAAACAAATGCACAGCACCACAACCCGCCTATGAATCGCGTTTAAATCGCGCTGTCGCCGAATTGAGAAATGTTGAACGTTCCACTTTGGTGCTTGATGTGGCATCTGCTGGACCCACTACTGTGCAGGGACAATATCAAAAATGCTTGGTTAGTTGTTTGAACACATTATTCAAATTCCTTTTTATTATCTTTTGCTTTTGAATTGCAGCAAATCTATCGTACACTATCGGAAATTAAAGCAGAAATTGAATCCACAATTAAAACGGGACGCAAAGTTTGCGAAGATAAATTCACCAAATCACCTAAGCAATTGTCACAACGTATAGATGCTTTGAAACATCTTTACAATGCTTTGGGTGAAAATGTAACACAATCAAAGGCATTCCTAGAGGGTCTTTTGAAACTTGCTCGTCAACTTCAAGAGTGTTTCGATCAAGCTGAAGCACTGATACGTCGCTTTGAATCACCACAAGAGCTACAAGATCGCAATTCGGTTTTCCTGGAATTTGAAGATGTTTTGCAACGTTGTGAGGATATTTATACAGAATATGGCAAATCATGTGATCAAAGTTGTATGTCGGAGACAAGACAACGCATTGATGCGCTTAAGGCCACATATACAAAGTTAACGAGTGAGGATATTATCAAGCGTTTAAGTGAAATGAAATCAACACTACAGAATCTGGATAACATATCTTTGGATACTTTGAAGTTTGTTAAATTAAATCAATATTTAATTATTTATTTTAATATTCCCACTTCCTGTGCAGGGCAATGGAGCATGATTTGAAGCAGATTAATGTGCCATCAAATCCGGAAATTAAAAATCTTCAACAACAAGTCATTGATATCGTTGTGGTGCGTATAAGATTTACATACATACATATTTGTACATACTACATACATAATCATTTTTAAAGATACTACATGTAAATCGTTCTACTTGTCATTCCCATGCTGCTTTACATTATGTTTCTTTCATTCTTTGCTATTCTATTCTTTATGCACATACATACCAACACAAGTCTTAAAGCACATAGTAGCTTATATATCTCTTATATTCTTTGTATATATCAACCAACCAACCAAGGAGTATACCATACCCTGTACCTTGTTTACTTATTTTCTTGTTCTCAATTTACATTCTCTTCCTATTGGTTTTTTTTTTTTACTTAATTTTGTACGCAATTCAATTCCCAAATGCCAAATGCTTCATTCTTAGTTACCTTTTATTTATTATAGCGTATAGAAGTATAGTGTATCCTTGTCTATTATTCTGACCAGAATTCTTTTTTTTTTTTTTTGCTTTCTATTTTGGCACCTTTGGTTTACCATTCATTTTCTCTCACATACTTGGTACTCAATAATTTGTAGTGTAGTGTTTCTCACTCTCTCTTTATCCTTGTTTAGTTCACTCCTCCATTTTTCTGTAAATAATTGAATTTTTCATGTTCTTTTAGTGTTGCAACATTGGTAATAACAGAGAGCAAGGATAGATAGGGAACATGCCATGCTTTGTAGATACATTTTAGCAAACCCTCGAGTTTAAAATTATCACTGGTTTATTCTTTTTAATTATTTCATATTGTCTAATGGAAAGATTCTTACTTAGTTGACCTTTTAACCGTTTAAGTTATTCACACAAGAGAATCTAAATAAGTAAGTAAGATTAGAAGAGCAAAATTGTTGACATTTATATGGAAAATAAGTAATATAATAGAATAATGCAGATTAAGCAGGAAACGAGAGAAAATTCATGAATCTGTTTGTTGCTTAGTAAAATTTAAAAATAAATGTCAAAAGATATATCTTATCTAATCAGCTTCATTTTTATACATTTGTTCATGATTAGAAAGTCGGTTTTCTTCAAATATCGAGTTGAAAGGTGCTTCAAAGTTCAGCTGAACATCTTAATAATTGAGAAACCTTATATACTCATATGACTTTATACACACCCCATTCTAAAGTTTAACTTTTTAATGGAACCCATTTGAAAGTAACTGTATCCAGTCTTAACTAAGTTTCAAAATTAATTAATAACTGATTTCAGGATTTCTATAATAAATTTTAGAAGCAAATAAAATTGTATAAATTTTTGATTATTGATAAAAAATTAGTTTACTTTATACTGTTTTGTTTTCTTTTAATATCCATAAAGTAATGAACTAAATTATATTAATTAAATTCATGCAAATTTCTAACCACAAAAGCTTTATTTCTACCTTATTTTTTGTGAAGTATTTTAATTTATACAATTATATTTAATTAATCAACATAATAACATACTATTAAGTGGGTCGTCTGAAAAGTTAACAGTCTCAACATTTGAAATATGTTAAGTTATTTTGAACACTTAAATGTTTGACCAGATCATGTATTGAACGTATTGGTTGGACTCCAAGGTCCTATAGAGGAAATATACTGATATTATGATCGATTCAAAGAAATCTGTTAAAGTAACTGACAATGCTGCCTTCATGTTGAGGCTGAATTAGTTTCAGACGACCCACATATTGCCCTTTTTATTTCCTTTACCATTATTTATTTATTATATTAGAAAGTTTAATTAAAAAATTTATTATTTATACATACAATATTTGCCTAAAAGCATACCACATCTAATATGAAAACAAAAATACCATTAATATACCATAATCACCCAAAAAAAAAAACCTCTGTTGAAATTAGAAAATCAACAGTAATAATATATTTACAATATAATAAACTCCCATCACCGTATTCACTATCATTGTCAAATAAATCGGCGTTGCAAAATACAACATACTATGCGACATACATTATCTCGTGTTGGTGTCATTTTCACGCTAAAAAATCAATTAATAGATTATATAATTCTATAGACAAAATGGAAAAGTGTAAAAGGTTTGGTTATGGCTCCCGAGAAATACTTTATTTTTTTTTTTATGTAAATGTCCTTCTTCATCATATAACATCATCACAAAATTGCTACGCTTCTTTGTTTAATTGTTTTATTTTTTTTTTTTAATGGGAAAATAACAACTATTAATATACTATATATGAAAATAATTTATAAGCTATGAGGTGGAGACATATTTTGGAGAATACGAAAAATAACCGAAAATGTCATACCATTAAAATTTTGCTTTGCTAACATTGCAAGTGCGCATTTTCCTATTATACAATACATACAATACTATAATAAATAGTCTACACATGTGTGGAGACTTTGTAGACTTGTGGACTAATGAACAAAATGCATTCTCTACATTGTTTAGGAAACGTTAAAAACGCGTTTCAATGTCAATTCAATACTACAACCAGCAACAACAACAATTCAAGAGAACTCTACACAAAATAAAGCTGGTACTACTACCGCTGATGATAATGATACGGAAATTGTTATTGTCAGTGATACAGTACGTCAGCGACGTGCTCGTACACCACAATCCAATGAACAAGGAAATGTCTCCACACAAAGCGTTAATGCCTCGTCTCCATCTAAGCAGCAGCAGGACGTACCAACTAGTGAATCCCCAGAGGCCCAACAAGTCTTGCCAGATCTCTTGCCACCACAAACATTCCGTTTGGCCGAATCAAGCACTCTTTTTTCAGATATCTTACACAAACCTTTTGACTCTACACAACAAACTTCCAGTGGTGCTTCAAACAAACGCAAAGCAGAATCTCCACATGCACAAATGGTCGAGATTAAAGTCAAGAATATACAAAATGATAAAATGTCTGTGCAAAATATTGCACTCGAACCTCATGTTGGCGAAATTGTCGATACAGTGAATATTTTGGAGAGTGTTGAACCATTTGTACCTGAATATGTAGAGACCGTGCAAATTGTTGATTTATCCGAAGATTCCGATTCATCAATGCGTATCGATGTGGATGGCAATGAAGTGCGTCGTAGCAAAAGTAAACGATCTCTTAATGAGACAACTAGTACGCCTTCAAAGGAACTAAACAACACAAACCAAATATCTGAGGAGGTTGACGAAGTAGAGTTGCGGCCGGGAGATGGTAATACAAGTACACCATTTTTGCGTGTTGAAAAACAACGCATCTCATTCGATGAGAAACGTAAGCGTATTGAAACAGAACGTGACATATTACGTGACTCGGAGGAGGATGATGATGGTCCTGATGCGAACAAAAAATCAGGAGGTTCATCTGCAGAAGCTACCCGACCACCAAAGGCTAAGCGTTGGCGTCAATTGCAAACGACAATGAATGAGGCTGTGACTGCTGTTGGTGGTGAACCTGAATCACCCACAATACGTGATAGTTTCTATAGTCCGGATAAGGAGACAAGTTTTGATGTTGAGCCTTTAGTATTCTCTGATGATGAAGATATACCAAGATTTTCATTGGAAATGACACCAACAATAGATTCTGATAGTGATACGGTAATGCTGAGTTATAAGTTTCACTGAGAATTCTAGTTGTTACAGAAAGTTTATCACAGTCACATGAAATTTTAATTTGTATTTTCTGATTTTCATATATAGAGTCGCATTGAAACACCATCAACAAAGAAATCCAATCAATTCTCCAATAAAGTATTGAACTCAACACCTTCACTCGATGATTCAAATGTTACATTAAAGAGTC
Organism: Amiota communis; assembly: GCA_037043315.1. Taxonomy (NCBI): domain Eukaryota; kingdom Metazoa; phylum Arthropoda; class Insecta; order Diptera; family Drosophilidae; genus Amiota; species Amiota communis. Next base: position 9,877,848 of record JBAMAV010001245.1, on the reverse strand, counting down.
CAACACTTAGTAGTACAGCTTCACTGGAATTACGGGTACAAGAATTTGATAAAAACGCCAAACATATGATACGCAAATTGGAAGTTACTAAAGCAAAGATCGAACAATGCAGTGAGGGTGAAAGGTAAATTGGAACTACCATACTTTGTATGTACTATATAATTAAGTCGAATTCTTCTTCTTGTTAGCACCATTGAGGATCTCAAAATGTTAATAGCACCGGATGCAGCAACACTTATATCTCAAGGTGATTCACTTGTACTAGAGACACATGGCAAACAAGGAAGCATATCACGTGTTGTAATGCGTACACAAATTATATTACGTGAAAAATTCCGTGAAGTTCAACAGGCCAAGTAAGAGAAAGAGATAGAATTTTTATTTTAAAAACTGTAATAACAATGAAATTTCTGTTCATTTATAGGCCAAAATCTTCAAGTGCTGGTGATACACAACGTTCGACAGTGGAAAAGATGAGTGTCAATATTGAAGAGCTAGTGACAAAGGGTCTCAAACGCATAAATGTTCTAATTGAGAAACCTGTGAATTTTAAGTCGAGTGTGGATTTGGAAAAGCGTTTGCAGGATGTTGATGTAAGTAATGATTACAAGAATGGTTGTAGTAAGGTAAGGTGATGTATTAAGATAGATGCCATAGATGGACAACATGTTTCACAAATTTGCTGTGCAATTGGCATTTGTGTCATGTTTTTAAATGAACTTATTCATACGCTCACTAACCAAGCCTTACAAATAAAGTAGAGTTTGGCCTATTTGTATACCGCATTGCAGTCGAACATATGCGTCATTTGATTGTTTAATTTGGTACAATTTAGATCAAAACCATGGGGTTAATTATAAAAAGTATTTCTGTCAATCATCCTTAAATTCAATTTCTATGTCGACTTATTTTCTTCTTTTATAATTTCTGATTGAAAAGCTACACGACGAATCAACAACTTACTCATTTCAAGTTCACAATTTTACCTAAAAAAATTTATGCGATCTTCAAAATCTGCGTATATTTTATTGGCCTAAAGCCAATGGGACACACAATCACATATCATCTGGCTACATCAAGTGGTTTACGCTTGAAATATTCTTTTTTAAGTTTTTATTACTTATAATTGAAATCATTTATTCAGCGCATTGCCAACTATTAATTTTCTTAAACAAAGACAAAAGGAAAAGATAAAATCATCTAATCTGATTTTGCAAATTGTATATGTCGACATATCGCCAACATCACACGAGACATATGAGTTAATTGCCCTCTTGAGAATTTTTCTATTCGAAAGAAAAAAATAAAAGAAATATCAACCAAAAATAAACTTTGACATACTTTATACATACCAAAAATAAAGACATGAAATGAAAACATGTGTGTGCAGTTAGTAATAGTTGATGATGATGACGCCAACGACGACGCAATTCGTCGGCATTATAATAGTATCTCATAGTATCTCGAAGAATGCTTATGCTGTTTGTTGACTATGATTGATGCAATGAATGATGATGATGTGGGTTAAAGAGTGTTCCCGAATTGTTTATGCTTTGTGGCTAAGAGATATATGAATGTGTGAAGAGCATTTAAGAGATTTCATGAGTTATAAACGCTTTGCTATTTAGAACAAATTTGTTTCTATATTCGTTTTTGTTCTATTTCAATAAATTTCTTTTATTTTCATTTCTTTTTCTTGTTTTTTGTGTTAAGAAAAATAGTTGTGTATATGAGTTTTTGCCGCCTAGCATCTTCGCCGTCGTCGTCAATTGGACGCTTATTGCACAGTGGTTTAATAGATGGATTTGTGATGTTATTCTGTTATGAGTATTATAAGTTCAATTAATTAAAGACCAAAGTACACCAGCAGAGCTCATCGGCATCTTACAACCATTTTTTGAAGAAAAATATATTCGGGCAATAGCTTTAAAAGAAGTTTCGTTAACAAAGAAAATAGTAATGACCCTAGTGATAATCTCTCTGACCTTTGCCTGAAATTATCTACAGTGGTCACAGTATATCCCGCAATCATAGTTTAAAATAAACTTCCAAGCTATTGGACATTAATTGGCGGTTTAACAAGTGTTCTGATCTATTTGCGTTTCTTTAAATTTTAGTATTTAATCTACACCACTGTTTGACATTACATACAACTTGTAAATGCCGCCGCTTTGCTATTAATCATCATGATCCTTTGTTTTTATTTTGGTACAACATTTTCTTATATTTTTTTTCCTCTTTGTTCTTATTAAGTTTTTTGTTGAGGGCGCACGCCGCCATCGAAGAAGCAAAATAACCACAACAACATCATTAAAATTCTAAAAATATTAAAGAATAATTTTTGTTTTTCATAACAAATCGAAAAAGAGTAAAATATTTTCAGTAAAGAACCAATGAGTAGAGAAGAGTGCATGCCTGATCTGATGAATCGCAATTCATTGTTTGCTCTTTAAACTTTCTCAAATGCAATGGACGAGTTGCTTTGAGTAAAGTCCAATACCCGCCTCTGTTTAACTTTTGGTTACCATATTATGTACACATACATATTTCTCTCAGGTTCGGACATAAGAACCAAAAGCAAGCATCATCTCTTTACACGCAGCAGAACAAATGTTTGTTTTAAGTCTGCTGATTTTTTTTCTTCAGTCTTTTGGCGTCTTTTTACGCGACGGACGGTTTTTTATTTGACGACGCCTTTTGTGTTTGATGTCATACTAGAGTAAAGTAAAGTACTTTCGCGAATTTTATTGTTTTTTCACGAATATCGTTTTGAAATTGAATAAACAGGGGAAAAAATTGCAAATATTGGCGCCTTTTTTTCGTGTGTTTGCCATCATCTTTTGCTACAACATTGGATCCCAAATGCAATTCTGCTGGTTGACACAAGTTGTCAGTATCTGATGCCAAAGCAAATCAAAACCACTCGACGACATATCTACACCTATACTACACACAACCTTATTGTTTTCCCTTCATCATCATTGGAACTGGGATTGTCGTCGTCATCATCATCATCATTGATAGACAAATGCACTTGCAACTGAGAGTAGTGCTACAGTATATACAATAATATTTTCCAAGATTTTCCTTGGGTTGTTACACATGAAATTCAATTTTGCATTTCCTGTAAACTTCATCAAATAAACATACAACATACTCGTATATAAAGTTCACATCCTTCGTGGCTTTCACTACTCGTTCCTTCATTGGATGTTTCCGTTTGTCTTTGATGTTGATTTTTCATGAAAATTTTCTTTCCGTTCCCTCATACAAACAAACTTGTTAAATACACTACACTGTAAGATTACATTACATTTAAAAACTTGGTATTTTTCTTAAAGAACACAAACCTAAAATAATTTTCTATTCTTTTCTTTTCTTTGTTTACAGGATCGCAGTGACGATTTAAAGGTAATTGTCAGTGCGATTGGCAAAAACGCACAAATGCCAAAGGTTAGTCCGGTCATGATGAATGAAATTGAAAAGGTTAGTTTGGTGTTTTTATTTTATTTCCATTAGTTACTCTCTTTTTAAACTAAACCTTTTTGTTTCCTTTCCGAAAATGATTCCATAGACGAAAAACAATTTAGTAGCTCATGCGGATTCGATTGAGTTTGCTTTGACCGAATTGAAAAATGGTTCGCAAGTTATTGGTGCCACACAAAATGGCAGCAAAGGTGAGTTTGACAATTGTTCATGTTGAGTTTTAAGTGGCTTAGTGTGTGTTTTTTTTTGTGTGTAAGTAGATTGGTGGGGATGCACTGTGTATACTTTAATAAAAGGAAAAGAGAAAATTTAAGATTTATCGGTGGAAATTAACAAATGTGAGCTCGTTATACATATGAAAGTGTGCACATCCACAGAAAAGTTCTTGATTATATGTTGGTAACGCAGCTGTTTTCTTGCTAAGTCTATTACATTGTGATTTGATTAGCCTAAACCATCTCAAGACAAATTTACTGCTTTCTCATAGCACTATGATCATCTTAGTCAAGCCATAGAGAAGTGTGGTGGCATTCCACCATACATAACACTTTCACAATATGTAATACTTATATGCACAATAATACTGTTCACATTTTTTTCAACACAAATGACTCAGATTGACGTCGTTATAAAAGAACGAACTCTTTACTCAGGCCCTGCTTTCCATCAATCTTAATCAATTGAAAGAAATTAGTTCAGCAATCCATTAGATTGAAATATAACACTATCATACAGTTCTATACATAGTGAATGAATAGTGATTATGCTGCACGAATAAGTTTTCAAACAGTTGTGAATTATTAATTTGTAATATTTTGCAAATGCATTTTGAGTTCTACTACTGCAAAATCCAATAAATTCTTTTGTTATTTTCTGATTATAAATATATTAAATAGTATATCGAGTGCATAAATTAACCAAAAATGAAAATTGATACAACAATTCCAAACAAATATCTACAGTAAATTACAAATGCAAATCGCATTTCAAAATAAATGAATTTTCCACACAAAAATAATAATTCCACTTAATTGCATTCCTGACCAAAAAAACAAAAATATTTTACGCTAAATTTAACTTTGACAACAATTCAAACATCAAATTAATGAAATGAATATGCATAAAATAATTTGGTTGGATTTGCTGAAATGAGAAACCGCAGAGAAAAAAATTTAGACAAATTTTCATATGGCATGAAAACTATGGATGAGTTTGAGGTTGTTGTAGAGTTACTCCTGGTCATAAAACAACTCAACACTATAGAATTCATATAAAAATATCATGCCATAGAAAGTGGCAGATGAAGTGTTTGAAGAGTGGTACATGTAGAGTAAGTACTCTTGTGAATTGTATTGTGGACTGCAATTGGTCCAGCTCAGCCTCAGCCTCTAACAATAATAAAAATACTACTAAAAATGCTACAAAATTCACACAATTGATTTTGCCCTTTTATCTTTTTTTTTTTGTTTTGAATGTGTGAGAACGAACTATGAGAATTCCGACGTTGAAAGCTTTTCGAATCATTAAAACAAGAACAACCACAATAATGACGTTAAAAATTAAAAATACAATAAAAAAAGAAAACATATAAAATCTGTTTGCATTTTATGAGGATTTAGTTGGGAAGAAGGATGTGGGGGGTGTTAGGGAGGTGTAAGCTATTGTTTGTAGTAGCACAATAATAGCAACTGAAATAATAATCCAGTTTAAAAATATTGGTATATTTGAGTTAACATATTTGGAAATGCACGTATTTTGCAAACCATATTTGGCATTGATATGAACACATTACCAGTTTAGAATGTCTTCAAATGAAAAATTCATGTTTATTTATTGAAAAGAATGTTTTTTCAAGATAAATATGTTAGCTCTCCCCAGTGATGAGAATCTTATTTCTTGGGCCTAATTGACCTATCCTAATGGATCCTATCCAAACTATTTAAATATCACATATAAACCTTGACGTCTATTTGAAAACCATCAAAGTTCAGTCAATCATGTCTACTTAATCGAAAGTTTGGGGCTTATTGAAAAGAGACACTCACAACCATATACGAAATTCGTAGTTCTAAATTTGTGAAAATTACAGATTTCTAATCTTTGACATGAAGGCAATGTTAAAATAATCTCAAAAGCATGAAAAAGAAATATAATGAAATTGATGTGATTTTTATAAAGATGTTAACACAATAAATAACTTTTATTGTGCATTTTATATATAAGAAAATTACCGGACAAATGTACCTATTTGTAATAAACTGTGTAAAAGTGAGAATTATACTCACCCTTTCGATGCCCTGTGCACATAGATAACTGGTTCAGAATAAAATGTCATAAGCTTTAGTTAGCTAAGATAATGTTTAGAATTGAACTATAAGTGCTTTCTGTCACTCAATGGATAGAAAATATATCATTTAGTAAGAGATCCTGGATATAAAAAAGTTTAATAGTTTAATGGTGATTACGTATTGTATTGTCCATTAAAAGATAAAGTTTTGTTTATTAGAAGAACTTAACATGAATGTAGGGTATGAAACTGTTTGCACTAGCTTTTTCACAATTATTTTATCTGAACTTTGTGCAACGGAAAAACCACAAAATTGTAAATAAATAAATTTAAAATAAAATTAAATGGTTGAATAAATTTTAAAGCAAATTTAACAACAAACAACAAGTACAAATATGTAATTAAATTTGTCGACCATGCATAGGAGGCTCCATTAAGTGTATATGTATAAGGAAATGATCAGTGTAATAAAGAGAATCGAATGGGTCTTGTTCGTCCGTTATTATGCAAACTAATATCAGTTTCAAGCTATCAAGTTGGTAGAAGTATACATATGTCGTACACAAATAATACATATGTCGGAATTAAAGTTCCCCCATTATCTGAATGAGGTGGCTTTTCTCTTTCATTGTGTCAATTACAATATTCAACTTCCTTAAGATATTCAAATAAAACTTTATAAAATGATTTGAAATTACATTTAAGGCAAAAGACACACCGATCTAATAAAAATAAATAACATAAATTTATATTGCAAATTCCAAAAAAACTAAATTTTGTTCATCGACAACAATTTTGATTGCTTGAATTGCCTATTTTTCAGGAGTATCCCACATAAAATTTCGAAAAGTTGTTGTGATTTTATCCGATGTTCCAAGATATTTATCCTCTAGTGTTGCATCACCACTCGATCTTTTTCGAGAGTCACTTGCGCGACGTTCACTTTGAATATCGGCATGCTGCAAACGGTCGCTCATTTTTACCCCACGCGTTATTGAAAATTCACCTTCATCGAATAGACGACGACGTTCTTGGAATGATAGTTTTGGGTTGACTTTTATTTCAGGTTCAATGCCGAGAATGCTTTTAGATTTCAGTCCAGTCATAATTTTAGAAAATTCTTCTCCTTCCATCTTTGATAACTTATCAAGATCTTCATCATCATTATCATTGTCGACCGTTGTTACTGAATGCTTGGAGGAAAGATTTGTTTTTGATGGACTTGTTATGTCAAGTAAAGTTGTTGCATTTAAGCGTGCCACTAGTAACGATTTATCAACTGTTGAGAATGCGCGTGGAAACGGTGTTGAACTTCTAATAGTCCTTGCTCCCAAGAAGCCATATGTTCGCGATCCGTCTGAAAACTGACTAGTATTGAAAATATTGGCAGCACTAAAACTTACATTCTTCTTATAGGTAGATGTTGACTTCCCTTTTAGTATACTATGTCTAGTTGGTGTCCACCATCCCTCCATATTTACTTATTTTTTTGTTTTTTTTTTATTTATTTTGTGTATAAATTTTCTTATTTTACTTTTGTGTTTTTTTTTTTTGTGTTGCGTAAAATAAACGAAATAAATAATGAATAATAAATAATTAATTTAAAACAAATACTATTGAGTATATTTAGAAAACTTACTTAGATGGGCAAAAAAAAAAACATTCACTTTCATACAAAAGACTGGAAATTTTAGAAAAGGTTACAGTAAATCTTCCCATAAGGGCTCCTTTCTTTAGCGGTCAAATTTCTGCATTCATATAAAACCAAAAGTCAAAACACTTCGACCATAGAAAATTTCATTATATCCATAACATGTAAAAGCTAAAAGTAATCTGATCATTCTGATCTTATATGTACAATAAATATTGTCTTCACATTCTTATAAAGTTTGAAAATCCTTGGTGAAGAAATGAAAAGTTTTTTGCCCCGGTTTTTAGTATCTGGTATACTAGTAGTATATTTGCCTCAATGGACTGGAATGGGTATGAAGAAGAGAACACACCTCGACTGCCTGCTCTTCTTGAAAAGTTGCCATAGTTTCTTGGGAAAAGCTTGTTTGAGTATCTGCGCAGTTTGGTTTGTCAAACTGCCACTGGGATATGACTCTTTATCTATGGTATTCTGAAGTGGGGTTTCAATAACATCTAGGATGTACCTACTGCTCGTCTAACCCATCAATCCAGCATTATAGTGGTGTATGATACTCGTATACCAGGGCTGTCCAATCTTTTTGGTTCCCTGGTCTGCATTGGAAAAATCCGTGATGAATAGAAAAAAGTTTTTCCCTTGTGTGCTGGAGCGACGATGAAAAAAAGACTTTTCCCCTATGTACTTGAGCAGTGGGCCAAAGAAATTTCTGTTTGCCACTTCGGCAGCATACTTCACTTGGGTTGCATTATAGACAACCCTGTTGTATACTATAAAATCTTAGAATCTGTCGTATAATACAATACGAAAAATAAAATAAAAATAAAACCATGGTTTTTCATTTTCATGTTTTTATATAAATATATTCAACATATTTTTGATGATGATTTTTTTATATAAATACTATTAAAAGTACGGTTTTTTTTTGTCCCTTAAATAAAGCTCTTTGAATTTCAGCTTTTTTGTATGTTCTGTTCACATGCATTTCAAACTACTTAAGAATGTTTTACAAAATTCACGTTCATATCACGAACGAAATCACTTATTTTCATAAATTCCGAGTCTCTATTTGTGAGCCTGTTTTCATCTGCATTGGTATTATCACCAAATGATTGGATCATTGTATCACTTAACCTTTTACCTCGCGTAATTGAGAATTCGCCTTGATCAAAGAGGCGACGACGTTCCACAAATGAGGTTAAAGTGGTGTCTTTTGGTAAGCATACCCCATCAATTATTATTGATTTGAACCTCTCGTTAGTATTCATAAGTTCTTCGTTTAATTCCTTGAGTTTTTTTGACAACATTGATTGGCCATGATCCAATCCAATTGTTTGCAAACGTGCCTTTAAAGTATCAACATCGATGCAATGATTCTCTTTTGGATATGGTGTCATAGCTGTTTTAGTTTGAGCCTTTATAAAGCCATAAGTTCTGGTATCAAAGAGTAATCCGGTTGTTGTATTAATATTTACTTCATTGAAGTGCAAACTTTTCCTCTCTTTTTTAGCATGGCCTTGGCCATGGCCTCCAGGATTTTTAAGTATTGATCTACGATTGTTGGCCTTATTGCTCTCCATAATGAAAGTTGTCTTCGTTTTTACGTTTCTTTTCTTTAGTAAAGATTCGTATTTCTGTATCAGAAATGTGTGAATAAACTGAAGTGTAGTTTTGAAGTTTTTAAAGTATTAATACATACCTACTTCGTTTGGAATTTCTTGTTTTTGTAATTTGGGTCAGTTCTATTCTATTTGCTATGCTTTGAAAACTTCCGATACAACACAGATGTCGCATACAGACCAGAAGTACATGACCATAATCGGTCATATAAATATCGAAAAAATATCTATCGATAGTTGTAAAGCTTAAAAGCTTAAAGTTTTCGTCCACTGTACATACATACAACTACACGCTTTGGTTTATTGACATAGATTTTCATCGGGTTTTCTTATATTAAAATTTGAATGAACTTATTACCTATTTCAATAATCGGGCTAATTTTAATTGAAAAATATCAGCGTATTTCTCTCAGAGGCACTCAAAATGTGACAAACAGAAATGGCTGAATGGACTGTCATTGTTATACTATCTCCATTTGCATGGACTTCCATTATATTGTAGTATGATTATACAGGGTGAGTCAAAAAGGACAGATGTTTTTCAAATATTCATAAACTTGTTAAGGATCATTAAAGAAAAATTTTTATTTGAATTTTTAGAATCGTTAGGTCAAAGCATTTAAGAATGTCAAGTGTGGAAAATAACATCGGGCATGTGGTGACCCCCACCGGCGATGCGGCGCTGAAGCCGTTCCACAAAGTTTGCATCTACTCTCTCGAGCATTTGCCGGTCGATTCTGGCAGTTTCCTCGCGAATCGCTACCTTCAAAATAAAACCATGGTTTTTCATTTTCATGTTTTTATATAAATATATTCAACATATTTTTGATGAAGATTTTTTAGATTAAATACTATTAAAAGTACGGTTTTTTTTGTCCCTTAAATAAAGCTCTTTGAATTTCAGCTTTTTTGTATGTTCTGTTCACATGCATTTCAAACTACTTAAGAATGTTTTACAAAATTCACGTTCATATCACGAACGAAATCACTTATTTTCATAAATTCCGACTCTCTATTTGTGAGCCTGTTTTCATCTGCATTGGTATCATCACCAAATGATTGGACCATTGTATCACTTAACCTTTTACCTCGGGTAATTGAGAATTCGCCTTGATCAAAGAGGCGACGACGTTCCACAAATGAGGTTAAAGTGGTGTCTTTTGGTAAGCATACCCCATCAATTATTATTGATTTGAACCTCTCGTTAGTATTCATAAGTTCTTCGTTCAATTCCTTGAATTTTTTTGACAACATCGATTGGCCATTATCCAATCCAATTGTTTGCAAACGTGCCTTTAAAGTATCAACATCGATGCAATGATTCTCTTTTGGATATGGTGTCATTGCTGTTTTAGTTTGAGCCTTTATAAAGCCATAAGTTCTGGTATCAAGTAATCCGATTGTTGTATTAATATTTACTTCATTGAAGTGCAAACTTTTCCTCTCTTTTTTAGCATGGCCTTGGTCATGGCCTCCAGGATTTTTAAGTATTGATCTACGATTGTTGGCCTTATTGCTCTCCATAATGAAAGTTGTCTTCGTTTATACGTTTCTTTTCTTTAGTAAAGATTCGTATTTCTGTATCAGAAATGTGTGAATAAACTGAAGTGTAGTTTTGAAGTTTTTAAAGTATTAATACATACCTACTTCGTTTGGAATTTCTTGTTTTTGTAATTTGGGTCAGTTCTATTCTATTTGCTATGCTTTGAAAACTTCCGATACAACACAGATGTCGCACACAGACCAGAAGTACATGACCATAAGCGGTCATATAAATATCGAAAAAGTATCTATCGATAGTTGTAAAGATTAAAAGCTTAAAGTTTTCGTTCACTGTATTATATACATACATACAACTACACGCATTGGTTTTTGACATAGATTTTCATCGGGTTTTCTTATATTAAAATATGAATGAACGATTTAACATATAACCTATTTCAATAATCGGGGTATTCTAATTGAAAAATATCAGCTCAGAGGCAATCAAAATGTGACAAACAGAAATGGCTGAATGGACTGTCATTGTTATACTATCTCCATTTGCATGGACTTCCATGAAAAATTTTTATTTGAATTTTTAGAATCGTTAGGTCAAAGCATTTAAGAATGTCAAGTGTGGAAAATAACATCGGGCATGTGGTGACCCCCACCGGCGATGCGGTGCTGAAGCCGTTCCACGAAGTTTGCATCTACTCTCTCGAGCATTTGCCGGTCGATTCTGGCAGTTTCCTCGCGAATCGCTACTTTCAATTCCTGGAGGTTTCGAGGCTTGTGTGTGTATACACGAGCCCTAAGGTATCCCCACAAGAAAAAATCGCATTTGGAGAAATTAGGTGACCGAGGTGGCCAATTAATGTCCCCAAATCGGGAAATCACACGACCTGGGAAGTGACGGCGGATGACTCCCTTTGAGTTGTTTGCAGTGTGGTCTGTCGCCCCGTCTTGTTGGAACCAAACAATCCGAATCGGTATCCGTTTTCGCCTTAATTCAGGCGTGGTTTCGTGCAGAACGACCTGGGCTGCGCATGAAAGCCTTGCCTCAACATTTTCTGGCGTTCGAGCCGTCCGTGGACGTCCTGGGGGACGTCTGTTGCTCAAAACACCTCGGGTGCGAAGTGCTTCCACCCACCGAAGGATCGTGTTACGCGTGGGTACTCTTTGGTTCCGATGAATGTTGAAGTGGCGTCGGAATTCGCGCTGAACAGCGGTGATCGACTCGTTATTTCGCACGAAACTCTCGTAAGCGTAAACGCGGTGTTCCTACATCCACAGGGCCATGGCGGTGACTGAAACAAAAATGATACCGGACGAACATAACGGTACCAACCCCCCACCCGTCAGCCCTTTATGGGGGAACTACTAGCCTTTTCAAAAACGTTCGTCCTCTCTGACTCACCTCCTGTGTAACCACCAAAAACATCTTTTTTTTTTTTTTGTCATATTTTTTAATAAACAAATTTTTAAAAAATAATTTCAAAATATTTAAATTTTGTATGTTTGGTTATGTAATAATGTTTTTCTAACTCTTATTTTCATGAAGAACAAAATCGCGTATTATCGAATATTCCTGGGATGTAAAAGTTGAGTATCGTCTTACTAAATGCTTGCATTCGCGTTCCTGATTTTCATCATCAAGTGGCTTCATTAAAAGATCGCTCATTTTAATACCACGTGTAATTGAAAATTCGCCTTGGTCAAAGAGGCGGCGACGTTCTGCAAATGACTTCCTTTTTGCATCTAGCTCAAGTTGAGAAAACCGATCACGTTCACTTTTAATGTCTGTTTTGTGTTTGTCCTGAAATTCTTTGTTTAATTCTTTGATTCTTGATTTAGAGTCAATATTTTTTGCCAATACACTCAAACGTGACACTAAAGATGCAGCATTGATTATCCGATTTCCTTGTAGATATGGTGTAGATGCGCTTTTACTGTATTTAAAGCCATATTCTCTGGAAGCAGGATCCCTTAATAGATGTAAGTTTTCCTCATTGAAATGCAATGTTTTCTTCACCCTAAATTTCTTATCATTAGGCTGTCTTAGTATCGATGTTTGCGAAGAATTTGATGACATGTCCTTGTACAAGTCTTTTTTTTTCTTTTTTTATTTTTTTTTTTGTTTTTATGAATCTATTTTATTATTTTGTGTTAGTACGTCAGTGTAGTGTAGTGTTTCATAAATAATTATGAGATTAGCAAGATATTATTTTGAAATTCTTTAAGAAACCTACTTCGATTTGAAAATTCTTACGTAATATGTTGGTTGGTTGCTGAACTTCAAGATTTTGCCAAGCCGTTTCTAAAAATGAAGTATAGATGGCGTACTGTGCAACTTTCTCTTTGTGCATGACCATAAGCATAAAAACCGTAAGACCGTTAGTCCGTTAGTAGTTGTAAAGCTTTTAAAGGAGTGTTAAGTTCCTTTTAAGCTCATAAATTATTTTCTATAAAACATGGGATAAGACATTTCAAAACAAAACGTTCGCCGAAAAGGAAGTAAGTTGTTCTTGAACTTATTTCGATGGAAATGTAAAACACGAATTTAAAAGAAAATGAAGTGCAAATTTAATAAAAATATAGATTTTAATTAGACAAATAATTATGAACAATATTAAAAAATATAATAATATTGTATTATATTTAAAAGTGTTGATGGTGAAGTGAAGTGTTCTTTGTAGTGATTATATTTCAATTAAATCTATGGCCGCCTTGTCAGTGTAGATACTTAAGAAGAGTTTGTGTTAAAAAATATTCATTCAAAGGAATTATTGACAATCAAATGATTTTTGGTCATTAAAAGTGAAGAATAGAAGTTAGCCTAGATGATTGATGTATCACACAAAATATTGTAATTGTTTGGAATGTTTGTTTCAATGAATATTAATTTCATTGTTTATTTCAACAGTGATAAATGAACATCCACATTGAGTTTTGAAGAAAATAAAGAAAATATAATAGTATTTATTAACTAAATACTTATACCCTGTACCCATTCTGTCAAAGAATTTTATTATATGCACAAAGACAGACAGCAGAAGAGTTTGATAATCTTTGACCTGTGGTGCGATTAGACTAGTTAAGGAAAGGTAGAATTTCTGATTTGGATAGCCTACAATTTGAGTTTCGTTCTTTGATCGTGGTCTCTTTGACTCGGAGATCCATGAATGTGACCAAGTTAACCATATGAAAACGCAATTAATTGAGTGAATGTAAGAAAAATCATTTAATTTTTAATCACTAGAGAAAATAGTGTGCTAATTTTGCCAACCCAATAGAATATTTTCACATAATATTTCTTAGCAAAGTGCAATAAATAATTTTCATTTTTGTTACTAAAAATAATAATGCTAACTATTGTTTAAGTACTTCAGTGTAGTGTCACCATTAAAAGTGGAAATACTTTCATTGCATTCTGTCGAAGCATATAAAGTTAGATCACTTGAGAAGTGTTTCAATGCTCAAAGTCAACGAACGCAGTGTTATAAAGTGAAGTATTATGCTATATGCCACTCAACTGAATGATGAGATGTTCCGGCGTCATACATTCATTCAGTTACTTATTCATTCATTCATTTACTCATTCATTCCCCCACTTACTCATACTTAGATAGAGTGGCATTCAAACAATAAGGCAACAAACACCTTAAAAAGAAACATTTTTTACGCTTTCCTTCAGTCGTTTTTTTTTAATGAATTATGACGAACACTGCAACATATAATATTTTGTTATTTTCTATACCATAATACCTGAGACTCACCTGTCTGGTTTATACAAATATATATAGAGATACAGTGTATGTATAAACCCCATTTGCTCTCATTCTAGAAAACTTTTCCTTGTAAACATGCGCAAAGAAATAAGTGAAAAGAAATAATACTTAACAGCAAGTTACTCTTATGAAGAGAGGGTCCTTTAGGATTTGTTACCGTGTTTTATGTTGCATATAGTAAAGCTAGTGGCACTAAAGTACTTTGTAGTATTAAAATACACTTTTCTTGTGTTTATGCGCGAAAAGCTTTTCAGCGCATATCTAGTTTGTTTTCTTGGAAATCATATAAAGAAAGATGCTTGGTGTTTCATATGAAAATCTTCCTGTTTTAAGTTGTTCTTCAAAAGTGCCTTTGATTGCCTTCCTTGATGTTGTCATCATCATAATCATTTCTCTGATTATTGGCTAAGCAAACAAATGTAAACGTAAAGTAAGGTGGCCTCTTCTTAAAAATTGTCGTCGAAATCCTTGTCACCACTATCCCGGTGTTGGTATTTCTTCATACTACTTCGGTTCTCTGTCAAAGGAACCAAAGATTAAGAAAACGATAAGTGGGGAGAGAATACTAACAAAGCATAAATATTTTTTTTCTTTCGACACTCTGCATTCTGTTTTTCTTTTTACTTTTTTACTTTTATTATTTAGTTTTCTCGGCTTATTTTTCTCACAATCGTCTTGGCTTTCGCTTCTTTAAGCCAAAACTATACACAAAACTTTCATAACTTGTTACTTTCTTTCTTTCACTTACTCTTAGTTTGGCGAATCCTTTATCCTACTTATGCTTTACTACTTTAAGTTGTTCAGCTTATTTCTTTCTTTTATTGTTTTTGTTTTTATTTGTTACCAAGTATTTTAAGAGCTACTTGAGCCAAGTTGGAAAAATCTTTTTGCCTTTCTTCATTTTTCGTTTGTTGCATTTTTCTTCTCGTAAACTTAACTCTTCAATCCTTTGTCTGTCTTACGGGACTTATCTGACCATCATCATCATCTACTACTACATACTTTCAAATTGAAAATGTCATTTATTTGATATGAAAATGATTTTATTGCCACATTCTTGCCTGCAATGTTGCCTTGAAGTATGCAACGAATTTTTTCCTTCATCCAGAATAATTTTCTTATTCTCTCTTTTCTTTTCATTTTTTGCATAGTTGAATTCAATTTAAGTGTCAGCATGTTTCTCTTTTTCTTTTGTATAATTTTTATCTACCTTGGATTTTTATTTGAATGTTTTAGTTTTATATTTTATTTATTTGTTTTTCTTGGTTTTGTTCAAAAAAGACTTATTTTTAAATTTAATTTTGTTTATTTTTATTTATGTTTATATTTTATTAAATTTTCTTGACCATGACTATTTATTTGAAATTTTCTTATTTCATTTTGCACTTGCAATAAGATTTTTATGTTTTATTTGCCAATTAAAAATGCAGTAAAAATAATTCTAATGCATACAGTGGGTTCAAAGCTTTATTGTGTGTTTATTGTGTTTAAATGTTTATTTAAAGAAGAACATTTAGAATATGCAAATAAATTCAAAAAGAGCCCGTGCTCTGTGGTGTTTGAGATTGTTTAATTTGATCAAAGTCATTTTTTTTTTGTCAAGATATAAGAACTGTGCTGTACGTCACTTAGGAGCAGATCTGGCTAAAATGTGGGGCCCATGTTGAGCGAATTTGCCACTCTGAGTGAACTTTGATGCTTTACAATGTACCCGAACTTTGGTGGCTTTGATGCTCATGTGTAATGACCTTGACCATTTCTCTTTTCTTTTCAAAGCATTTGACCACTGTTTAGCTTGTGCCGCTTAATCTTCTATTTCTTCCACTCACTGTAATCCACTCATTCGTGATGCTTCTTCACAAAGTTCAGTGTTTTTATTGAAATTTTTTGTAGTTGTTTTTATTTATTTGTTGAAATGCAACCTTAATTTTGAGTTGACCAAATACAAAAGTTAAAAAAGAAAAACGACTGTAAAGAAAATAAAAAAAAAATCAGGAGCAAATATAGCAGCAAAATACGTCTGTATGTGTCAGTGTATTTGTATATATGGGAGTGTATGTGTTGTAACTGTAAGTGTTTATGTGTCTGTGTCATTGAAATGTAAAATGTGTTGACTATTTGTGCACTTGGTTGATGGTGCCACAAAACGAAGTATGCATAATGGAACAGAACGCAATATAAGCGGCGTTGTACGGTATGAATAGGCGGAAAGACAGCCAACAAACAACTGAACGTCAGACAAATAGAACTAATGGATAACCCAGAGAGTGTCTCTCTGAGGCTTTCATATATTTGCATAAAATGTAAATAGAAAAGGAATAAAAAATTTGTATTAAAAAGAGCTGAAAAAGGGAAAAAAAATACTATTCACCAACTCAACTTAAATTGCACTGAACCTTGAAAAGCACGCCACAAAGTATGCAATGAACTGTAGAGTACACGATTAAAGTTACCATCGACCGGCCCTACAGCACAGCACAGAACAGTAGACCAAATCAAAAGTAGACCACAAGTTTGTATAGCTTTTTAATGTGGGCAAATGTGGTGGTAATAGTGTGATTGGGGAGGATTTGTGCTACTGGTGCTGCTACGCCTAATTAGAAATATAGCACGATTTGATTTTATGCGCTCCATAAAACTTTTGTCTCCCATTGCTGATTTTTCATTTCTTTTTCGATTTCTTTTTTTGATGTCTTTCTTCTTCTTTTTCCCCATTATAGATTACAACAACGAAGCGTGCGGCTCGGGCGCTTTGGCTGGAAGCTTTGATAAGTCTGTGTTGCAAATTTCCGACTGGTTGACTTGGGAACAAAACATGATCAAGATACAAAGCGTTGTTGTCGATGATGTAGACGGTGTGCGTTTGGCCATCGAGAAACAAGAGGTAAGTAAGAGGAAGTAATGGGCAGATAGTTTAGTTTAGTCGGCTTTAATGTCCGATGATGACAATTTGTTATTTGTTCATTTTGCAGAAAGTTTTGCGTGAATTGAAAATGAAAAAACCGCAACTGAATGAATTGGTGCATACAGCGGAAGTCCTTAAGGGTGATGTCAAACGACAAGCATTACAGGAGAAAGGTATGTAAATATGATAATAATGGTCTAATGAAGACTTTAAAACAGTTGAAAGAATATTACAATAGTCATGATATGTGATAGATTGTCCTAAGGGGACATTACCCTCTTTTAAATTTATTTGTTTTTTTTCTTTGTTCACATGTCTAATGAAGACTTTAAAGCCGTTAAATGAGTAGTAGCATTGATATATGATAGATAAACCAATGGGGAATTTCAATTGGAACCTTTTACCCTTTTCAAAAATTTTGAATTTTGTTTCTATAAAAGGAAAACTTTACTTGTTTTATCTAACTTCTTTTATGGTCTTCAGAATATTTTTTTCTGAATGTCACTGAACACTAATGAAGATTAAAAAATAGTAAATAGTTTTGTGATTCATTCATTTAATGGATCATTGCAGTGCCATCACTTTCTATGGTATATGTGAAAGAATTGTAACCTCAGTGAGGTTTTTGTTTCGATTGACTGACATTGATTTTGTAGCTTCTAGAATATTTCTTCCTGTCAAAGTATCATAAAAAACAAAAGGACCTGTTGAATCTCATTGAATATTTTCCATTGCTATTGTATTTTTGAAGGTCATTGAACCCTCAGGCGGCTCTTAAATCCGACGTATTGCAACAATCTTGAAGCTTCCAAGTTCCTGCTTTAAACCTTACGTTGCTTGTTTCTGTAAAAAAAAGAAGAAAAAAATTCCAAATATTTAAAGACCAACAAAATTTTATTTTTCTTATCACAAAAAAAATCAAATACCTACGCGCTCTGCAACAATGTAAAGAACCCGCAGGCACTTAAACCCATTGCACGACACAGTAAACATTTTGCATTGCCTCAGTTCACCTTTGACTTTGCCTGTCTAGCACAACAACACAACAACAAGAACAACACAAAACAAAACAAAACAACAAATAACAACAAGGAAAATATATACAAAATATACAATAAAAGGAAGAAAACCCTGAACATCCTTTGGCAGGAGGACAGCAGGAGTCAGAGGAAAAAAACATACAACAAAACAGAACAGGCGTCGACGACGACGACTACGATGATGATGGTGGCAAAGTCAACTGCAAAGGCAAAGACAAAGTTCAAAAAGACACACAGACACTCAGATACTCAAACACACATACAAATAAAAAGGAGTTGACACACAGACACAAGGACTGACAGCCTTGCACAAATACATGCAAACACTTGAGTTTGACACTTGAAAGTAAAGTAAAGTAAGATGAAAGAAAATGGAAAAGAAGAGAAGTACAAAAAATAAAAAAAAAATAAAATAAAAAGGAAACGCATAAAAGACCGGAAAAACATGCACACGAAATCGAATCAAGGATAACACAGGAACAACAAGGAAGTGCTTTGAAAGAAAGAATGAAGAAGAGAAAGAGCCCAAAAGAAAACATAAATTACTATGAATTTTCAAATGAGAGGAAGAATGAAATTCATTGTAGTATTAGTGAGCGGCAATATGCAATATGATTTCCAGCTGTCTGCTTTGCTGTGGTGAATTTCTCAAGAGAGAATGACAGACCAAACAAGAGAATGCAACGTTAATGAGAGAGCAAAGAAAATGCATCAATGATTGTGAGAGGAGAGTGTGTGTTGTTTGTAGTATACTGCAAGGCGCATGTTCAAGCATTTGTTGCCGGCGTATTGCAGAAGTGACAGTTGTTGTTTTCATGGCAAAATAAATATTTTTATTAACGGCATTAAAATTTAATGATTTAAATTTACGCTCTTTACTATACTGAGCACAAATCTAAGTCTGTAAATTTTATGAAAATCCATTGACCAAAGTAATGAATGCATTATATCACCTTCTCTGCTCCTGTCTAGTGGTTTCATGTCGTAGGTTTATTACACTTCGTTCTTACTTTTTTAATAGACTTGAAGACTTGAAAATATTTGGGTGTTTTATGGGATTCGTAAGAAGTTCGAATTCGTTTCTTAACACAGTGATGTCTCACAAAACCAAATCTGGCCCAAGTAAGCTTTACCAGCAACCAGCAGTACCACACCTAACCTAAGAACATGATCAGTGGGAGACAAGAATCCAATAATTTTTATATCTATACAAACTATTTCCCTGATTTTTTAATTTTTGAATTCGAAGAAAAATTAATAAGAACCCAACATTTATTGTTTTTATTTCATAACAAATTTTTCTTGAGTGTATCATGAGTCCAGTTTGAAGGATATTTAACTGTCAATAAAACCAAAGATAAAGTTTTTGCCCATAATATTATTTTATTTTTGATTTATTTATTTAATTTTGATGACCATCCATAACCATCCACTTGACAGGTAATTGACAGTACTTTAAGCATGGTCCTGTGTCTGTCTATCTGTGTGTATCAAAAGTACATTTCATTGTCCTTTCGTTAAGACCGAACTTCCACTGCTAGAATACAAGTTGTGCCGCTATGCTTCGTATTATAAATTTAAATGTAGTTTTTGATTGTTTATTTTTATTGTATCTTTTTTTTATTGTTATCTTTTTGGAAATCATTTCTTTTCGAATTTTATAGTCAATGCATTCACCACGACAGTAGTGTGGTGCACTTGTTGTTAACTTACGACATGCAAGGATAACGCATTATGTGTGTGTGTATGTGTGTGTGTGTTTCCTGTTTGGTGGAGTCGTAATAGTAGTTATAAGTATCCTGCTTATAATTCTCTAAGGCATGCCAAGAGAGTTGTGTTCTGTATCGTCATTTTGTATGACGTGAAGCACCATGTTGCTGTTGGCGTCGTCATCATCATTGTTGCTGTTGTTATCCTAGTTGTAGTTGTTATTGTCCTTACGAGTGCTGCTTACTTTCAGTTGTATTGTATTTGCCTTGGTTATAGTTTACTTTTAGCTGTTGTCCAACTCATGTAGTACTCAATGTCTGTCCGCCTGTCTGTCGGTTTGTCCATCTTTCTGTTTCGCTGTCATGTGTGGCAACATTCAGTTCAGTTCAGTTCAGTTTTGTTGTCATAAACATTTGTTATTTGTAGTAGTTGTTGAGCTTTTAGGTTATTTATGACTGTTATTATGTTCCTTGTGTACTTTCTGGTTTTACAAATCTGAATGTTGTCTGTCTGTCTGCCTCTCCCTCACAACTATTTATTTGTTGTCTTTTGGATCATAGATGCATGCATGCATGCATGTGTCTACAAGGGAGACATACACATACAATAGTACCACAATATTTAGATGTTGTTTGCTCTGTTGAGTTGATGTGAATTTCATTTTTTTTTTTTTTTGCCATTAAACGAAGCTGTTGACTGTGATTTTTCAGTTGAGGCACAATTTTGGAAACACATATTATGTAAAACTCTCAGCGGTCTTTAACTTGTTCAACTACATAATAAAATAATGCAACTGTCCAAAAGTATGCTATAAAAAATAAATGTGACATTTAGTTAAATAAATTTGCAGTGCAAAAGCAAATCCATATTGCCTTTTTCTCCTCTTCCCCCTAACAAGTGTTCTTTGGATTGAACACTTTTGAGTCTTCTCCTCGGGATTCTTTACTCCAAATCACTGTGTTCCTTGTCAAAATCTTTATAATTAAACATCAGCAAATTCTTAAATAAATAAATGAAAAAGAATTTGAAAAATTAATTAATTTTTATGATTGTATATGCATGTGTTAAACCAAATTTCCTATAAATATTTTCTATAGTATCTTTAGACCAATGGAAACTAGCCAAGTGGCTTCTTCACTAATTAAACCATTATTTATTATCTTATTACGACCACCGCAGTAACGTAAACTTATGGCCAATAAAGTCGCTTCACCACAGAATACCAATTTGGCTTGGTCTGCTGTTACTCTGTGTGACTTGGTTGGTTTGGTTTGGTTTGGTTTTCTTATCTGGCGGGCAGATAATTTTATGTCAGCTACTAACAAACATGCACACTCACTCACATCTGTAAGTGTGTAGAAAGACGGAAGGCTTTATAGACTATCATAAAGAAGAAGACGACCGATAACAAAGTAGTTAAAGGCACTTGCGAGGCTTGGTTTGGTTTGGTTTTGCTTGTGCTGTGGAGTCGTAAATCTGTCTTTGACATGCAATTTGAGCGACTGACTTTAGAGTATATTGTAGAAGAAGATACACAGATACAGCAACTGCTCCTGAGTGCATTTAAGGCAACTGCTGCTGTTGTTGCTTGTTATTCTTGTTTCTGTTGTGATTCTTCCTTGTTTGTCACCCAAGCTCATATTCTTTGAGTGTGTATCTATGTAAAGGACAACGAACGCACTTTTGTCCTCCCTCACACATGTATTTCATTTTACATGTCACTTTACTTAAATTGCCTTCTAATTGCGGCATGGAGTAAGGACCTCTACCCACTTGTGTTGCCTGTCCAACACAATAATCATTTTCATCATTAACCACCCCACCCATCAGCACCACCTTAGCTTACCTACCCACTCATCATCATCATGAACATCATCAACATCATCACTAGTAGTGAGTGGCCGATTTCACGCCACTCCATTTCATGTCATTACACGCTTTAATAAGCCTCAAAGTTATCCTTGTCAACCTCATTCGTTCCTTGTTTTCTTTCTTTCGTCATCATTCTCCTAGTCATTATTGTCGTCGTCGTATTTCATTTTCTCCTTGTCCTTCTCATTCTCCTATTTCTCATACTCAATTTCTTATTTCTTTTTAATTACTCTAAAAAAGAAAATGACGACGAGAATTACTTCTCTTGTTCGTGTTTCATTCTTCGTCCTTGTGGCCTTTGGTTGAAGTTTACTTTAGCAGTTGGGTGCTGACAGTTATATGAGCTAAAGTAAATTCACTCTAACACACACACACACCCAACCATCTCTCCCTCTTCCCTAGGGTAAAGTCTTTCATTCTTTTCCTTATTTGTGTGTCTGTCTGTCTGTTAGTCTGTCACCCATCCAAAATCTTGTCTTTTGGCTTTGTGTTGTCACTACTGACTTTATGTCGCTTGTTTTGCTAAAAGGCAACATTAAATTAAATAATTGTCGCGTTTATCTTTTGAGGCATTTTGTTGTGTGCTCCTCTTCTCCTTCTTCTTTAAGATTTCTGATTTTCTCTTCTATTTTTTGGCTTCTTTCAAAGTTTCATAGAAACAAAAGGAAGAGTCGCCTAAAAGTATGCAGCATATAAAGCATATAGTTTTCTAAAGAATTTTATTTTGTGTTTCTAGTATTCTCTATCTTTACTTTGTTGTTTATTCGTGCACGTGAAATAATTTTTTTTGTAACGAATTTTCTATATAAGTACATACATATATGTTTTTGTTGTTATTATGTGTTGTTGGTTGGTACTAGGACGAGTATCATGTTTTTGTTGTTGCATGACGCCTAAAGGCTTGAGTTTTTGAACTTTTGACTGCCTTTAACCGCGTTTAACCCTCGTCATGTCTCGTTATCGTTTGGCGTTGTCGTCTTCACGGTCGCTTCACCACACCTCTCTTCTGTTTTGCTACTGGTATTTTAAACCTTTTTTTTTTCTTCCTTACATGCAACATTTACTCCACCTTCTTCAGTACCCTCCCCAACCATTATTTTGATCCTTGTATGTGCTTGTGTCTTCTCCTCTTACGTTGTTATTGCTCTTCATTTGAGTTTACAATTTCTAAGCCACATTTTGTGCTCTGAGGTGTTTTCATTTCATCGTTTTACAACAAATATATGGTATAAAAAATGTTGTTTCATTACTTGAATTAAATTCACTTGAGTTGAGTTGGATGCTTATACAATATCATTTTTTTCAACTTCTATGTTATGTTATATTGAAGTCCTGCAGGAGGAGACACCATTCTTTTTGTATTTTAAAGATTTTTTTTTAACGCATAATTTCTTGTTTCAACGAAGCAACTTAAGAGTGTTTCACACTGTGCGTTTGAATGCGTTTATGCGTTATGTCAATTAAAATAATTGCTAGGATCTTGAAAACTCTTCTGAAAAACACTTCAGAGATTAGGTTTGTTTTAAGGGGAAACTTGTTCTATTCTGATTGTAGGTTTCTTTATTCCACAACACATTTCTTTTTAAATAGTTTACTTGCCTCTTCGGAAAGATACTACTTGTTAAGTTAATGGAAATTAGAATATAAACTCAAATTTCATTGCAAACATAAGCATTACCATACAATAGTGCTCTATATTAGATCATGCGAAGTTCTTGAATTCATCATTCGTTCAACATTGATATGTTGAAGGTTAAGAGACGCCTTGTTTAAAGAAAAGTATTAATTATTTTATACTAAAACACTGTTCAGCAGTTCTGTTTAAACATCTCAAGGGATTAATTAACCTTCATATAATGTTTATTTGGTAGGATAACGAATGAAATTTGTATGTCATCCAACTATCCTTTTAGTGTTCTCATGCGAGAATTAAATATACCAATTTAAATCTTATCTCATTAAGGCTTTCTTTCAATGCATTAATCTCATTAAAATTCCCTTTAAAAAGTGCTTTCAAATCCCTTTAAATACAACTCTGTGTATCCATATGAAATGCAACAGAATTTCTTATCAGTTGTGCAAATCCTTTTGGAATCCTGTGAAAGCGCATGAGCAGACCACAACACCAACAAAACAAACCTAAACAAGCCACAAGGATGATGAAGTAAAACAAAACAAAACTCAAGATGATGTAAAAGCCGGCGAATGAGGGGGATGGTGGTAACAACATCAAGAAACGTCAAAACATACACAACTCATCTGTGGTGGAATTTTGTCAAAGAGAGAGACGGAGAGAGAGAGAGAGAGAGAGAGTAAAATTTGGTAAAGAGAACATATCAGAGAGAAATCGAGAAAGGAGAGAGCTCCAACACATTATACTATGTAGAACAGATGAGCCAGCTTAGTGCTTTGAGATACAAATGTTTTAATAGAGTGACTGGTTGGGGTTTGAGTTTGGGTTTGGTTTCGGTTTTGGAATGACAACTTTACTAACAAGGCTAAGCAAGCCAAGTGAAGTTGGGCTGTGTGTGTGGTGTAATTATGTTATTTTGGGGGTTGCATGCAATGCCGCATGCATGTTGGTTGTATAGCAAGCAAAGGGAAGCAGTGCGCTTTTCTAGTTTGTTTACCCATTTGGGGGTTGCTTTTTCGGCACACAATTGGGGGTATACAAACCACCCACCCACCCATTCCAGGGAGGTCTAAGTAAGGTGAGTTGTGCATGACGTGAAACGTAGTAAAATGTTTTTTGTTATTTCTTTTCTCTCACAACCAGTAGCACTCACAACAGACACAGAGAAACACAACGTTTTATGAGAAAATTTATGTTGAAAATTTTTCGCAGACATCAGCGTCGTTGTCGTCGTTGTAGTCCTGCTCAGTGCTCAGTGTGTGTGTAAACCCTGCCGCAGTTAAACGCGTCGCAGTCAAATCTTTTTTTAAGTTTTCAAATGAATTCTAAATGATTTCGCTTCGTGTAAAACGCTTGTGCAGCAATTTTCGATTGTTGTCATTTTCATATTAGTACACAAAAGAAAAACAAGGAAAATTGTTTGAAAATTGCGCGTAAAAAGAATAAATTTCTATAAATTATGTATATAAAAGAATATAGATATTTTTTAAATAATAAATGAAGTGTGAGAGTGTGCTCAATTAAATGTTGTGTAGTGTCGTTTTCTTAAAAGGACTAAAAGGACAATTTACTTTCTCTGTGGTTTCTTTCTATGCTGGCTGGCTGGCTTGGCTGGCGCTTATTTGCCTGCTGTGGCAGTTGCCGCTTGTGGTTTGCCTCATTGCTTTCTTTGTGCGCTCTGTGTGTTTCGTTCGTCGATCTGTCCTCATGTCTGTCGGTTTTTGTGTTGTGTGTAAATCAATAAAAGCGACGAGGGTGGCAGCAAAAAACACGCGTTTTTGCGGAAAAAACACAATGGCAGAATTAGAAATAATAAAAATGTCAAAAAACAATATAAGAAATATAAAAATAGAATACAATAAATAACAATTTAATATGATTTAAAAGGACATTTTAAAGAAACCATTTAAAGGAAGCATAATTTAGTATTCAATTGCGAATTTTAAATATTCTTCATATAAGCAGATTTGCAAGGATTTGTTTATATTTGTAGCCTTATTCTATAGTAATCCAATTGTTCTGATATGAATATATACCACATATGGCAATATATTTGTCATGATTCTTAGAATGGAAACACTAGGAAATTATCCACAAATTATGATTCTTAGCATTCAAAGAACTGATTTCAAAAACAAAGTTTCATGATAACAAGAATTATTCAGTCTCTTGTCTCGATTGGGGGAATACATATAGCATTATATTAGCATTTAAAAGGGCTAAGAATATTACTAATTCTGATTAAAACATATTATTTATATAAGATTAGCGTACCCGAAGCGGTTAAGCACGTATTGCATCCAGCCGGATATTTTTGTTAATTTTTCGTAGCATAGTTTTGGGGGTTTTTTGAATGTCCCGGATCTCGGAAACGGGGACATATATCGGGACCATACTATCCTATGTTGAAGCCGGGAACCAACTATACAAATTCACAAAATTTCAATGCAATCAGATAAACGGTATGGCATAGCATAACATACGAACAAACAAACACTATTTTCTAGATTGTTTTTGGTAAATTTAAACTGTTTATCATTGACGGACATGACTTAAAATCTGCGCCTTACACATTTGACTAAATTTAATCATGTGTCTATGTTATACTATTGTATATCCCTTTTCCTTTGTGAGTTGCGACTCAGTCTTCAAACTATTCCCTCTCTATGTATGAAGGGTATCACAAATTGTATAAAAAATAAATAACAATGCTATAAATAAACAATTAAATGGCAAAAATATTTAATAAATCGTAATAATATGAATAATTGATATGATGAGAATGAGAAAAAAAATTAGCAAGAAAATAAGAATAGAAAAGAAAATGTGGGCGGATTAATGCTGTGTGCCCTGCCTTTCCATTTGATGCCTGACTTGCTTTTCATCTTGTATAGTAGAAGAAGGAAAATGTGTGTCAATAAATAATACAAGTGGAAATAATGCAAAGCAGAGCGTGGAAAAAGTTATAGCATAGCTTAAGGCGCCGCCACAATCATACACACAAGCATAACACAAGCAGAAGCATCTAATAAATAGCTACTTACAAGTGTGTGTGTGTGTGTGTCTGTGCATGCGTGTATGTATGGGTGTTGTTTATCTGTGTGTTGTGCATTAGCATGTGAGAGAGACTCTGAAAATGTTGTGAACGTGTGTGGACTTATGGAGTAGTACTTGTATACTTTATTCATTGGCAGCAAACTACAAAAACAAGTCAAAGCCAGGAGCAGCAGGAGCAGTTTCACAGAAAAAGAAATATATAGAAATATGGCAAGAAAATTTGATTGCATACTCTTAGGCGGAAAACAACAATAAGAACTCTTTATACTTACTTATGGTATAGTAGTCATGTTGTATATGAGGAAGTTCATTATGTATTTGCATGGAAGCGTGTGTGGGTCTATTACGCTTTCTGTTAAGGGAAAAATTTTTCTAGGAAATACATACTACAATAGTTTAATGGAAAGCCGAAAAAGACATTGAATTGTTAAATGAAAAGAAAAACATAAATATCCTTTAAGGCTTTTGTTGAATTGACAAAGTTTTTCAGATATGTAAATGTGAGAATTTGTCGCTTTTGATAAAAATAAATCTTTCAGAGTGAAAAAGTTTTAATAAAAGGAAAAATATACTCCTTTATATACTACTATACTATATTGTATATTCACAAAAATATCGCACACTGTTGCATACATTTTGGCACTGTCTCGCCTTCTATAGTTTGTTTTTTTTTTCGGTTATCAACCATTAATCTTTTTGCTGTCAATATTTTGTGAAAACAAAAGAATACTCCCGAGGTACTCGTACTATGCCAGACATATTAAGAAGTCTATGAAGAGGGAGGCGCGCTTGCGTTATTGGATTTGAACCTATCAAAAACCATGGTATTGTCGCGTTTTTCTTTGGTTTATTTATTGTGTTCTGGACTGTTGAAGTTGTTGGTGTTGTCAGTGTCATGATAAATGGTTCCTTCATGAAATGAATAACGCTTTCAATTAGTTTTAGTTGGTTTATTGTTTCTATGGTGTGAATGGTGGAAAAAAATATATGTAATTTAAGTTGTTCCCAATAGTATGAAGGGCCATTGACTTCTTAGTTTTGGTTAAAGACAGGTTGTAATTTATAAATACCATAATACAATAAGAAGGAAAGAGTGAGTGATTATATGAATGAGTTGTGTCTATTCAAATGACTAAGAATATCTTCGTTGAAAGTACTTATAATTATGTTGAGTTGATTTGTGATAAGTTTCTTGTAATTAGTGGTAATTCAGGATTAATTATTGTTGTTGTTTATCAATCATTAATCAATCATAATTTAGTAAAATTTAGTAGTACCCAAATTCCAAAAAGTCTTTTATTTATTTTTTGTTTTGTAGTTAGCCAATATAGGAAGATATTCGCAGTAAAATTTATACCATTCATAACAAAATACTGTGCCCCTAATTTGAACTCAATATCTAGACAATCGGTGGAATAGTTTTTGTTCTACAGTACTTATATTCATTTCCATAAATATTAATTTCAACAGATTGAAATTTTAACTTGATATCTCAAAAACTAAGGGAATAGTTTCCATTCTATCAGATCTTATTATTCGACTAGTATTTCGACAAATGTTCACTTGTAAATAAACCTTGAAATCTTAAAGAAGGTTTATGTTCCTACTAATCAAAGGTATCCAAGATATTACTTCAGATACCATAAATATCTTTGTGCAAAATACATAAAATTATGTATTTCATAGAACCAAAGCAGATTAAATTCAAATTGAAATTTTTTACACAAAATTATCTTCATCTTGAGTTTCCGAAAAAAGGAAAAACTTTGTCTTATTGTTATTTATCATGCTTTTGTTTTTAGCAAATTTTTCTTTCAACTACTACTTCCTACTTCCTCTATATTTTGTTTTTAAACAAAGAATTTTAATTATCTCAAACTTATGTGGCGGCTCAAAATATTTTACCATTTTCTCACACTCACTCCTTCTCTTCCTCTTCTTCATAATATTACATTTTTTGAAGTCCAAACGGATGATGAAACTTAATTACAAAAAACTAATTTGCATAATTCCTTAAAAGAAGAAAAAGTTTTCTGTTCCTGTTTTAGTAAATAACAAAAGGTTCATTCTACACAAAAAGTAGTTACTGTAGTAAATTATTTGTACAAGTATAGTAGTTTCAGGCTGAAATTCCATTCCAGTAACTCATAAGTCCAACTTCAAAAGCATAAATAAGTAATGAAAAAAAATAAAATAAAATGGGAAAAATTGCATTGCAACTTTTTATCATAAATTTGTGTGCGACTAATTAGCAGTAAGACAGCTAACGAAGTTCCATTGAGTTAATGTGAGCGGGTGAGTGGGTGAAAGGGAGTAAGAAAAAATAATTGTTGCCTTCTTTCAGACTTAAATAAATCTGAAAAAATCGTAAAATACTTTGAAAGCAAGTGGAAAAAATACCTGATAAGTGCAAAAGTCGCTATTTAAAAAGCTATTAGCTTTTGAACAATAGCAGACGATGCCGGACAACACCTGAAAAAATGGAGGATTGCACAAACACACTCAATCAAACCCTCTAACACCCACCCATGTGTGTATGCATGGGTGTATCTTGTAGTATAGTTGTAGGAAGCATATGCTGCAGCATAGGAAACAGTGCAGACAGTAAATGTTGCCTGTTTTTTGAAGCGTGCAACAGTAGTAAAAGTTAAAAAGCAGCCGGCGTTTAATTGCATGACAATAAAAGAAGAAGAACAACACCAGCAACAACACCAACAATTATTAAACTACAACTACAACATCAAAGAAAGTTCTGATGTATATGTACAGGAACTGGTAGATGGTTCTGTTGAACATAAAAGTTTTTTGTTGCCGACTTATAGGCGTTGCATGAAGAATGCGTGAAATTTAGTGCCTGCCGGCATGAAAAAAAAACAACACAAATAAACGGAAGGAGTTCATTGTGGCTGTTTAGAGAGGCTCTTAAGTTTAGGTATAAACCACCTATTCCTTTTCTTTTTTTTCGGCACAGGCTGGGACAAAAGACGGAAGTACCGCCAAAAAGTATGCAATGAATATGGGATAAAGGTTTTAAATGAGTGGGTGAATGAGTGAGTGCATGAATGTGAGTAGTGAGTGAACTTTGAAAAAGCGGCTTGACTGACTGACAAAGTTTACCGGCGGATGTAGTACACAAAGTATGGTGAAAATGTTTTAACAAGAAAAGAGAGAGAGAGAGAGAGAGTGACAGATAGCAAGGAGAGAGTTTGTTGCGAGAGCATCAGTCTTCATGAGAGAGTAAATGTGTGAGAGAGGTGAAGAGACAAACAAAGGTGAATTTTTACTGTGTATTTGAGAGACAAAAGGAAGAGAGACAGAGTCATCTGCCTGGAAGGCCTCGCCATGCTGCCTGCCATGCCGTGTTGAATTTCCGTTTTATAAACAAACTCAGACCACAATATTTGTGTACTACTAAGAAAAACAACAACAAAACCCATAAACTCAACTGATCCGAACATTGAATGAGCGTGGAACTGCCAACGACCTCTCAGTCAGTCAGTCAGCACATGATGTGAAGCCGGTTTAATTATAAAAACACTAACGTGTTTACATTTGTCAATAGAACAACAACGACGACGAAGAGGATAGCATGTCAGGGAAGCATGTGAAAGAGTTAATTTTGTACCATATTTGTTTATTTTGTGTGTATTTGCGCCCAAGAGTATGCAATGAAAATTGTAAATGCTGCCACTTTATTTAGACAATAACAATAACAAAAGCAACAACAACAAGTTAGTCAAGTGATGTGAAACTATAACAAAAAACAAAAGACTGCACGTCGAACATTATCATTTATTGTATTTATCAATCAAACAATCAATCAGTGGATTAAACAATCAATATTTAAATTAATTAATAAATGAGTTAAATAATAACGAAATCAACGCTCAAATTCAACGCACACACACAAGGATATTTTTTTTATTAATTTAACAGTAATAATCAAAACAAAATGACTGCCAAGCCGCCACCACCGCCTTCTGCAGGCTCTACTAATGAACAACAACCAAAGATTGCACCCGAAATACCACGCCTTACTTCGGAATTAGCTGCACAGGCAGCAATGCGCGCACAACAAATCCTAAGGAAGCAAAGTTCACGCGAATCGGAATCAACGCCACCACCACCGCACAATGAACGCACAATGCCACCGCCATTACCGCCTGGACATGGACATGGACATATCTCTGCAACACTACCACACAAACAAGTGAATGCGGTACCGCCACCATTGCCGCCACAAACTCATCATAAACCAGTGCCTGCCATACCGGCACGTGGTGGAGGCGAACGAGCTCCACCACCAGAAATACCACCAAAACGTCATAGTCTAAAAAGTATACCCGATGGTGGATTTATACCCATGTCATCTGGGATATCAACAACAGGGCGTCAGCCCCCACCACCACTGCCAAAGAAACCAATGTCAGCCCAAAGTTCAGCACATAATAGCGCACAAAATTCACCCTTAGCTGGAATGAAATTTAAAGAAAAACCACCATTGCCACCAGAGAAGCCATCAGCCGTGGATGCAGCAGCATCATTGGCAGCAAAACGTAGCTCAAATCCCTTTGAAATGCCAGCACATTTACTTGCTGGTATTACTGCTGCTGGATTCGGTGGTGGTCACCTTAATAGCGAACAACCTAAATCAGCAGTGCCCTCACCAGCACCAACACGTGCTGCTGATTTGAAGAAAACACCTGTCAATGTCAGCAACAACATAACAAGTGCAGCTTCGAAAATAATGAATCTTTCACCCACAGAGGATTTTGGTTCAGAGGATGCTTTGCGTGGCA
This sequence comes from Amiota communis, assembly GCA_037043315.1. Lineage (NCBI taxonomy): Eukaryota > Metazoa > Arthropoda > Insecta > Diptera > Drosophilidae > Amiota > Amiota communis. Next base: position 9,846,522 of record JBAMAV010001245.1, on the reverse strand, counting down.
TAGAAAGTGGTTTACGCAACATGGAGCGTGCCATGCAAGAACAAATGAATTTGCGTTCCTTTGAAGCTGCAGCAGCACAAAATAATTTCGATTTAAGTTTTAAGGCGAGTCTTGTTGCTGCCGCTAGTGGAGTTGGTGGTAGTCGCATGAGTTCTGTAAATCTGCGGGCAACAGCCTATGAACGTAATCTATCATTGGATGAGAGTCGTGCGGGTGATTCGAGACAATCATTAGAGGAATTTAAACAATTGCGAGCCCAACAACAACAGTTGCATAACTCATCATCATCATCGGTATCATCGTCATCACAAGTAGAGCAATCAATGCGTTCTACCATTGAACATCATATGCGTTCATTAGATCGTAATTTACCTTTAGAATTGCAATACAGTCGTCATCGCATGCAAGCACAGAATAATTTACTTGGATCTGGTGGCGGAGGAGGAGGTGGTGGTTCTGGTCCTGGTAGTAGTATTATTGGTGGTACCAACAGTGGTGGTGTTGGTAGTAACCAGCAGCAGCCACCGATGCCACTGAGCAGCGAATTCCGTGAGCATATTCGCCAGCAGCTGTTGGGCAATATACCAGCTGGTGCAGGTGTGGGCGTAGTACATAATACTGGTCAAACGCCCGGTTCAGCAGCTGCTGCCGCTTTGCTCCAGCATCAGGCTCAGTCAAGGGCAGCTGCCGCGGCACATGCTGCTGCTGCCGCCGCTGCTGCAGCTGCCGCTCAAGGTCAAGTTGGTGTTGGCGTGGGTGGCGCTGTTGCAGCCTTAACACGCGAGGAACTACGAATGCGACGTCGTTCATCCCATGATGAAACTCAAATGTCACAAAGTGTTGTCAATGCAGCTGCTGTTGCTGGTGGTAGTCCTGGTGGTATGCAGGGTATGATGATGTTGTGACGCTTGTTTTTGTTATTTATAATATTATTTGTTTATATATTTTTGGTAAAAAAAAACTTAGTATAGTCTTGGCCATACTTAGATTGAAACTTATATTCTAGTCTCTCTGCTATTGTTTTCCTACAATACTTTCTTTAGTACCATTAAAATCTTGTAAACTTCCATTCATCTAGAATTTCAACTTGAGATCCCTCACCCATTATCTAGGTTTATAGATTTGTTCTTGAAGATTTTAAGTTCTCCACTCATCAATAAGAATCTCTCTGTCTTCCTTGTACTGAATTGCCCATACATTTTTTGTTTCGAAGTTGGATCTTACAACATTTCATTCATTCATTTACTTAAAACAATTCGACCTAGCCTAGATTCATATATATATTTCTTCTCAAAAATTTTAAGTTCTGATTCCTTATTATGTATTATACATATAATCGATCCTTCAATCATCATTAAGAATTGTATTTGTATTGAACTACTGACACCATTAGTTAGAAACTAGAAAACCTATTGTCCCTTATACTAAGCCTTGCTTTTTCCCTTTTTTAAACCCTTAAAGTTCAACTAATAGTAATTTGTTCCTCTTCTTGAAAAATTTCTCCTGCTAATCAAAATTCTTTTTCTTTTTCTCTACATAAAAAACTGTTTCTCTTATTTACAAAAAAATAAAAATAAAAAAAACCAAAACACATCTAGAACTTAAAAGGTTCTCCCTAGCACCGCATTGTTCAGCCGATTTGGATTACATGCGTTGCTGTCTAAAAGGTAAACCAAAAAAACAAAATAAACACAAAAAAACTTGAAACACAAAACAAGAAATGCACTGACACAATTTCCAAGTGTCGGCTAACGCAAGCTAACTCAACTTGGTTAACCCCCAGCCAAATCGCCGTTGCCCCATCCATACTGTAATACAAATTAATACCCAGCGAGAGGAGGGCAGTCACAAAACAATTCTAACTTTTGTTACTACTAACCCCCATTTACAATAAATTTCGTGCAAAGTGTTGTGTGTTTAAGAAACCAAATTTAACTTGGCTGGCCAACTCACTCCTCTGAAACGCAATAAAAAAAAAAAGCAACCATTTTTCTTAAATGTTTAACCCAATTTGCTCCTAGGGCCCCTAAAAACAAATCTAACTCTCTCAGCTACAATGCAATTGTTTTGGATACTAAGAATACATACTACAATAATTAAAGTGCACACATCTGTGTTTCATTGACATCGGAGCCGATGATGCCATAAATCACTACTCAAGGGGCTCATAATATTTTAATTTACAAAAATTTAATCATTCTAAATATTAAATTTCGAAATTATTATTTAAAATTATTTAATTTCATTTAATTTTCCTTTTATTACAATTATTATTATTATTTTTCTTTATGATATTTCTAATTTAATATTTTTTTGTATATTCTTTTTTTATAATTTTTATTTATTTATGTTTTTAATAATTTTTTTTTTTTAAATTTCTTTTTTCTTTAACTTTAACTTTTTTAATGTTGTTTACTTTTTCTTGTTGTCGCTAATTTGCCATAATTCTTCATTAACTACAATTTATTCAACAAATTTTTGCTTCAAACTAAAAAAGTTATACTTTCTTCTATGCTTTCTCTCTCCGTTAGTTACTCGTTTGCGTGAACACTGGGACGAGACTTCGCAATGCGTGTTGCAACGTGCCGCACAATTGAAAAATATGCTTGGCGACTCGCAGCGGTAAGTTCTGGAGCTATAAATTATTTTAATGGTTCTATTAATTACATTGCACACACCATGACTTTCTCCCTACACGCGTATTTGTTTTATAATTGCAGTTATGAGACCAAACGTTTGGAGCTCGAGAAATGGCTAACGCGCATGGAGCAACGTTGTGAACGCATGGGGACCGTTGCTACCACAGCGGATATACTGGAAGCACAACAAAAGGAACAAAAGGTTGTTTTGTGTTTGGTTGTTTTTTGTTCTGTTCTGTTCTGTTCTGTGCTGTCTGTTCTTGAATGGGGAATAAATGAACTAATGATTTTCTGTTATCTTGATATTTCTTTTAGTCTTTCCATGCTGAATTGCATCAGAATAAGCAACAATTTGAGCTCTTCAATGGCTTGACACAGAAACTGATTGCAGTTTATCCTTCCGATGATACTTCGCGGATCAAGAAAATGACCGAGGCCATCAATCAAAGGTGAGTGTTTTGCAAAAAATGAAAACTTAAAGAGTAGAATTTAAATATTGAAAAAATGACATTTTGGATAAAAGATCGATCCTATGAATCTGTAATGCTTTTGATAAAGAACAAAAATCATCCTTCATTTGGAAAGAAGTAGCTGGATAATATTTTTAAAAGGTTTGACTTTCAATCACAGAAACGTGGAATTTATTATATTGGAAGAAGTAGATTGTGGGTTAAGAATATTTACAGATTCAACTTGTAAAGAAAGACACTCTTAGTTTGTATTATAATACTTAGATTCTTTGAGTATATATTGAATAAACTTATAGACACCCAACTTTGTTCATCCAGATTGATAATAATTTAGCATAATAATTATTGAAATGGGTGTGAATTCCTCCTAGTAAATACTGCTGAACTAACTTAATTTACATTTCGATTGCCATGGGGATATACATATATAGATGGCTGCCCTTATCAATAAAGGGACTATTTCTTGAAACAATTTATAAGATTTATGAGACCATTTTTGTGTTGGGTGCAATAAATTAAAGAAAAGCAATTGACAATTGATGTATGGGGTATTTAAAGTCTCTCTGATTTAAAATGATAAATTTCAACACATAGGCGATGAAAAGACTAAGTTAATGTCTAGCATTTTTAAGGTCTTGTTTAGTTATTAGGCCTTTAAAGTAAGATATTTTTAAAGTTAAAATGCATGTATTTTCAAACCTTTGTTTTATTGTCAATCGCCTTTATCTTCCTTTTCTAGATATGCTAATTTGAATAATGGTGTCATTAATCGTGGCAAACAACTTCATGCCGCAGTGCATAGTCTTCAATCATTTGATCGTGCTATGGATCAGGTACTTATACTTTCCTCTTATGCTAAAGATCTCAATAATAATGTGATTTTTTGTTGCAAAAACAGTTCCTCGCTTGGCTCTCCGAATCGGAATCAGTTTGTGAAAATGCCGAAGCAGAAATTGAACGTAATCCATTAATGTATAAGGTAAGTGCATACTTCTATTGTATATCTTTTCTTTATTCACTTATTCTATCAATCAATATAAAAAAGCTATTTGCCCACCCGTTGATATTTTGAAAATGTTTTAATTTAAATCCAATCGAAGGCGATAATCTTAAGATCCAAAATGGCATATTTATGAGCTTTGAAGTATTTTAGAGCAATGTGCAATTTGGTCTCTGTCCACTAAAGAGGCCATTAACCCATAATGTGAAGAGGCTGCTATGCCTGTGTGGCCTTTATAATGATTGAAGTACGTGCTTTTATTGGAAAATTGTTCCAAGAAGTATGTGTTTTCCTTTCATTCTGTCTTTATTCGTTTATACAATAAAAAAATAGGCATTTATTGTTTGTTTTGAAAGCAATTTGCCATGTGTGCTGAGTCTTATGAGTCTCTTTTGAAAGAAAAGTTCTATGCTTGAGAAATATGTATATACGTAGAGAGCTGCTCTAAATAAAGTCGTTATCTTTATCATTTAATTTGCTTATCAGTTGGTTTAAGTGTCGTGACACCATTCATAGAATTTCTGGCTTTCAATTTGAGTTGCTTGCTATAGATGCATATATGTAGGTACACGCACAAACTAGAACCAATGTTTAATATCTCAATTGCATTTCAATCTGAATTGCAATTGTAGACTGATGAATGAATGAACAGACAGATGGTGAAGAATGGGCTGACTGAACAGTATTTGGGACAGACTTTGCCACGCAACAGCAATAACACCATTGATACATTACTCCCTACCATCTTTATTCTATGTATGGAGAAGTGCGTGTCTCTGCTGACTTTGCTTTGCTACTTCAGTTCAAGTGGGCATCATCGTCATCATCATCATCGTACCAACAACCATCCAATCCAAACCATCTATGCAGCCATCCATCCATCCATCGTCGTCGTCTGTTCTCTTGTGTACTCCAACCTCGCTTCGTTTGTTTGTAAACTCCAACACTTTATTGTTTGTTGTTGGTTGCCCCCACTGTCTGTCTGTTTGTCTTTTTGTTTGTCTTAATGTCTGTTTGTTTTATTGTTCTTGCTGCTGCAGATATTCATGGCCTGGTGGATTTTCTTTGGATAGTGGTGGTCGTGGCATGACCAGAGCAGTGTTCCCTAAGTGTTTGTGTGTGTCCAATTCTCCGCGTACCACTTCACAATAATTACACATTCGCCCATTTAAGGCAATTATTGTAAATGCACTTCGTTCGAGTCTCGCTTTTCCAGCATTTACATTTATTTCTCTTTTTCTTATTTTTATTTTGGTGGGGTTTCCTTTCTTTTTTCTTAAATTTTATTTCTTTTTGTTTTTATTTTTGTCTTTGATTCTTTTTCTTTCTGTGAGTGGTTTACAATGCAATTATAATTATTTCAATTTACTGTTTCCTTTGAACTTTTCCTTTCCTTTCATTTGATTTCGTTTCCTTTACTTGTCTTTTCTTTTCTTTTCTTTGTCTTTTTTCGACAATTTTCTTTTTTTGTTGTAAAATATTGAAGAAAATGTTTGGATATTGTTAAAAAAAAGTGGCTAATCGTGCTTTTGCTTGAAGCATTTCAATTTTCCAAATGAAAGTAAATTTCTTTGACTTGTAAGCTGTTTGATTTGCTATTATTATAATTTTCTAAGATGGACTTCATTATTCAATTGTGGTAGATGACAGTCATTCACTGTAAGCACACACAGAATCCATGAATCATTTCATTTCCTATTTCACTCAAAAAACTTACAGTTCTGTTAGCTATGTAAATTTCGATTGGGCACTGTGTTTATCAGATATTAAGTGTACATTTATTGAAACACAATAAAAATTATTAGGATGAGTCACCTTTTATATTACACTGTGTCTAATAGGTCGAGATGTAACTTACAACTTTACTAAACATCTGCATATTCCACTTTTTCGGTGAATGTGAGGATCTTGTATGGAAGAATCACATGGTTATTTCGCAACTGCAAGAATTTTAACATATACAATTTTATTTTATGCTTAAAAGATAACCAATCTAATAGTTATTACTTCACAACAATGTTGTTAGGGGACAATCTTTGGCTTAGAAATTCTAAATTTCTAAAAAATGATGAGAAGACAATAAAGTAAAACTAATTTAATAATAAATCGGAATTAAATTAATAGATGACTTCTAATGTTAGTGTTTCCTTTAGATTTTCAGAACTTATTGCCTTTCAAGCTTTGTTTCATCACCTTAGAAGCTTTTCTTTTGGTTCTTGCATTGACTAAAAATTTGGCAACAAGAATTTCAGTTAAGAAAATAAGTTAGAAAAATGTTATGATAAAGCAGAACCAAAGACCATTAAATATAATTTTATATTCTTTGACAGAACCTTTAATTAAAAACGCATGCGTGACATTAAATGCTCTCTTGTTATGCGTATTCTCTCTTTTATTCTCTTTTACAATTTATTCATTTTCCAAGCTGGCAATGCTTTGGTGTTATGCGGCTGCCGCTGCAGCATCTGAACTGATAACACACACAACAAACAAAACAAAAAGTCTCCACAAGTTTATGCATTTTGCTTTTGGCGCGTGTCAAACACACGCATTCAATTGTCTAAAGAGAGACTGTGTGAGTGAGCATTTGAGAAAACCCGATAGTAGTGGGAGAGAGTTGTAGAACAAGTCTACACGTGTAGCGCATGTTTTTGACATTTTTACCGGCACAACACATGAACAAAATACCGTTACATATAAATATTATGATTGTTATTGTTGTTGTTATTGTTTTGTGTTGCCGGCAGCTGTGTGTAGAGTGTCGAAGAAGATGATGATAGATGGTTGCAGGAGGAGGAGGAGGGGGCTTAGCATGTTTGGATACCAAAGCAAGTGTAAGCGTGCGGGTTTCTTTGTGTTTTGATATTGTATTTGGTTTTTGTTTTTGTTATTTTTCTAAAGTGACACTTGTTTTTAATATTTTGCTCATACTTGGGATTGTTTATTGTGAGACCACCACCACCACCACACCACAACACTTGATCTCACTCCCACTCTACACAAGTTTTGTTGTACCGATGCCGCTTTTATACTCACTTCTGACTGATGCTCAGCTGACTGCTTTCGCTGTTGCTGTGCCATGACATGTTGCCTCAGTCGACTTTGACTTTATTTTCTGTTGTTTCTAAACTAAAACTGACGTCGCAGCAGACTGAGACCGAACGTCAACTGCTCAGTTCGGCTGCTGGCAGCAGCTTGGGAATGAATCGTGATTCAAATCAGTTCGGCAGTTCGGGTTTTGATATTCGCCGCGTCGCATGTGAATTTCTTTGGTTACGGATAAAAGCGATAATGCGGAAATGAATGAGTGAATGATGATGTTGCGTTTTAATAAATAAATTGAATTTATTTAATTTAATCGCAATTAAATTAAAATTAAATAGAAAATCACAAGAAAAAAATTCAATATAAAAAAAATCTTAGGTAAAAAAATATGGGCAACTACAAAATAATAATAAAAAATATTACGATAACTTCATGCTGCTCATGTATTTGCATTAAAGGACTTCCGTTTTGCGCGTAATCAACTTCCGGTCACCCACAATGTTTTTTGGCATTTTAAAACATCCAAATGATGCCTACTGTATTCATGTTTGGTTAATTTTAAAGCACAAATAAGAAATGCACAGCATACTTTCAAGCGGTCAACACACACACGGACCCTTTCACACATATGCATGTGCATATCATCAATCATAACTCTGCCCAACAAAAATGGGGAAAAATCCGCAGAAAACAGAATCCAAAACAGAGAAACTGAAATGAAAATTTAATTTTAAAGTGCATTTCTGTGCAACAATTAAACACAAATGTATGCAACTACTATTTGTTGTGTTCGGTGGTGTTCAGTGGTATTCAGTGATTCTTATCTGACTCCGGGAGTCAGTATTCATTCTCGAAGAGAAGCATAAAACCAAAGAAGTAACAAACAAATACACAAATGGCAACAAACATATTAAGCAACAGCAAACATAGAGTAACAGCAAGCAAAAAGAAATAAAAAACAGGAAGTGTGGTGCGCATTGTGAATTTTTAGTCATATACAACAACAAACTCCTGCCTGATGTGCATCTTTATGTTGTAACAGTATCCCTTATCCTTCAGATCTATGTTTGTAACTTAGCTCTTCTCTATGTATTGTATATATGAGATGTTGTTGTATGCGTGCACATTTAACATGAATTTAAAAGTGAATTATGCATTAATTATGCAGCAAGTTTTCTTTTTTTGTTTTTGTAATATTCATTTTGTTCTTTAAGCTCCAACTTATTCTCTCATCACAACAAGAAGAAAAAGTACAGAGAAAAATATAAGAAAATTCTTTAAAGTGTATACAGTTAATTTATAGTGCAAAAGTTTCATCATTAATGATTTTAAAATAACATAAACATCAAGTGAATAAAGTTTAGAGTTTATAGATTTTTTCCCTATAAAATTTATTAATAAATATTTTAAGAGGTGTCTAAAGATTATCAATTGTCAATTATTTGCAAAGTTTCCCTTTGAGAAAAGTTGCAAGAAAATAATCAAAACTAATGAAAGATATAGAACTATAAAATCATAAAAGAAATAAATGTTAATAACAAAAATCAATAATAAAAAAAAAAAAATAAATAAAAATAAATATAATAAATAGATTAACAATTATCTAAGCAAATAAGAAACTTTAAAACAGAATTTAGCTTAGCTTAGAAACATTGAAAAATTTTAGGAGAAAAGAATATAAGTGGGCACATTTTGTAATGTGTGAAAAATCTTATGTACTTGTAACTTAGTTTGTACAGAATAGTTGAAAAATATACTCAAAGTTTTGACTTCTTTTTTTGCCACAACATGTATATAAATTTTGTATATTTATAGAAAAGGTTCAGAATATTTAAATTGAAATCTCAAATATAGAAAATTTTCTTAAAATTATTGCATATTTAATGATTTGATAGAGTTATTTTTGTTCGCAGTTTGTGACTTGTATATTTTTCTTCATAATCACTCATTCATTCCGTATTATTTTCAATTGGAAGTGATTCTTCAAAAATGTTCTCTTCAGACACATTTCCTTCTCAAGTCATTTGTAAAATTAGTACCAATTTGTTGTCTTTTCCTTGTTTATTTCCTTAAGAACAATAGCAGAGTGTTTTCTAGAATCTAATATCTTTCCTTGGTGTTGATTGTCGATGGTGATGATGATTGATTAATTTGTTGATCTCTTTTTCTTTGTTCAGAAGAAATGCCAGAGATTGTGAGTTAGAAAGTTAAGAAATATTTACTTTAAAACATTTGTTTATTAAGAGAATTTCATGATCTGAATGAAAAATAATCTGAGTCAAGTTTCATTTGCAATTTGTAGTTTCTTTTATGATTCATCATATTGTATAATTTCTCACTAATGTGCTAACTATGAGTTCTCAAGATTATTGCCAACTTATGATATTGTACTATAACAAAATGATGATTGCGATCTGAGTGATTTATTTCATTTAAATTTCTAAATATTGTATATTTCCAGCTGCAATGAAAAACAAAATGATTAATTCTAGTCTGCTGTGATTTACTTTTATGATATTTTTTTACTTACTTTGTTGTCATAAATGAAAGATTTATTATAAATTACTCTTCATTTATTCAATACTTTTGCCTAAAATCAGTATATCTTCCAGTGGTTTCAATTTAAAATATTCTTTTTCCAAACCCAAAAAGTTTACTATATATCGTCTTTGATAACATTTTATCTATTGTACAAGAAAATTAAATTCAAAACATTAAAATCAAATAAAATTCCAATAATAAAATAAACCACCCACACATGCTTTTGGTTTGGTAAACCGAATCATTATTTAACTAATCTACACTCAACATTTTTATGCATTTTCATCTTCATTCAGGTTTTTCATTAAATGGAAAAATGAGTGAGCTCCCCTTGGATAATAAAACACCACCTACAAAATTTCAGAAAATATTATAATTTTGTTAAAACCTTAAGCTTCTTAATGATACTTCAATTTTGTAGGCAATTAAATAAATCAAATCGCCATTAAGCATTTTTCATTAAAGAATTTATCTCTCCACAAAATGTTGTTATTTCCAAAATATTAAGAATACTTCATAAAAAATTTCTGATTTGTTTACAAGATTAAAAATCCACAAAAATGCATTGAAAATATTATATTTGAGTGCGTATTTTTTATCTATAAATGTTTAATCTGAAATATTTTTATCTAATAAATTAAATTAAGCAGACAATTAATTCTTAAGTCTGCAAAGTGTGGCTTTGTTTAAACTCATTCAAACAAAAAAGTAAATAATTTTTCACATTAAAACTGAAAAACCCACGCCAAACATAACTTTGACTTGACTTCTTGAAACTGTGTGAGACTCTGTGAAACTGAGAGCTAAGCTGAGTTGAACTAAGCTTGAGTTAAGAGTCCAACATGAAACTGGCAAAGGCCTACGCATGTTAAGCCAGACCAGATCTAAGACTAGACTACATGGACTTGGAATATAGTAGAGTAGAGTGAGCTGCTATAAACTATGTTACTATTTGGCTAACAAGCTATAGAAACACACACATCATTTGAGAGTTAGACTGACGACGACAGGGTCAGCAACAAGTTAAGACCAAAATCATGCCTAGGCCGATGCCCATTGTTGTTGGAGCTGTTAGCTTAGAGAGACGTGTGACATTTGTTGCAATACTTTAACTAAAGACATGAGCGTGAAATGTTTGAGTTTGTCTTGTTAGACAACTTGTAGGGTTTTTTGTATTTGTGTAATTTTTTATCTTTTTTGTTTTTGTTTTTATTTTTGTTTTCCAAATCATTGAACATTTGTCGGCAACGACAGCTTCATTGATCGGTTTTGAAAAGAAGGCTGGTAAGCGCCTGAAACACTTGGGTTCAACTCAAAACAACACTACTAACAACAACAATAAGATTTTCGAAAGTGTGGAAATGGGTTTTTACTTTTATGAATGAATGAATGAGTGAATGTTTGAAATGCATTCAACAGTTTATTATATGCTTAAGCTTTTGTCTGGTTGTTTTTGTAGATAAATAATCGTTTTATCATTTTTCTCTCTATTTGAGTTTATTCATTTAAGCCGCATGTAAAATCTTGTTAACACAAATTCCCCAAAAAACAAAAACAATGAAAAAAGCAACATTAAAACACGCACGATTTTTTGATATTTTTCTTGTTTTGTTTTCTTATAAACAAAAGTGTCTTGCACACAAGTATCTTCTATGAACAAATCTTTTGATTTGGTGAAAATTTCTTTGATTTCTGATAAAGAAAATCATTTGTTGAAATAGTTTAAAAGCTACTGAGTTTCTAATTGGATTTTTCTACTTCATTTTTATATTCTTTTAATTGTTTTGATAATCGCTTTCAAAGAATTCGAAAATGACTTAAATTAATGTGATAAAAATCATTTGAAAGACATGCATTTTTTGAAGGTTAAATAAGAAAAGAAAACTGTTTGGACAACTGAAGTTTTAAAAAGAAATATTACTTAAGACAGTCAGTTGTGACATGGCATGAGATCTTAAACAAATCAATACTAGTTGAAGTATTCATTTAAAAAAATCGAACAAATGAGATCAATATATCTTCTCCATTTTAACTGGGAATGATCAGAGATAAATAGGATCAGCTCACTATAGCTATAGAGATTTTCCCCAGTTGAAACTAACGTTGTTGCCATATCTATTTCCATTTCTGACACTCATTCATAAATAAATAGTTTTTGTATATGTTAAATTTCTAGTTTTCCCATTCTATTCTATTCAATTCTAAGTTTTTCCCTCATATTTCAATTTTTGTTTATTTTGTTTTTCTCTGTTTTATATCGTTTTTCCTGATTTTTGTACAAATTCTATTGCAACATTTAATTGTACTTTAATTGAATGAATGAAAAATCATTGAAATTATAAATCAAATTGCTGCATTTCCCATTATACATTATCGTTTTTCCCCTCCAATTGCTGCTGCTGCATCACCAATCTAAACTCCGAGCGATAGACCCTTGCTTTGCCCTTCTTTGGCCCCCATTAGACCCATCAAAACATAATGATTCGCGCGCCACTTGAGCGCTTACAATGAGTACATTTCGAGTGCACTTTGTTAGACCAATTAATTTACATTTCCTCATACAAAGCCACAAAATAAAAAAAAAAAAAACAAAAAATGAAACAAAAAGAAATAACAAAAATAGAACTAAAAAACAAAAGCACACAAAATAATAGGAGAGTAGAGAGTAGATGAAAAGAAAAACAACAACCGGAAAGCACTTGACTCAACACTCGACTCGGATATGTTTTTTTTTCTTCCTTTCTTTCTTTTTTTGTTATTTTGTTTGTTTGTTTTATTCTATTTATTCGCGAAAGAAAAAGAAAGAAAGAAGAGCGTGTGTGTGTGTGAGAGAGAGAAAGAGAGTAAATGCTATTAAAACCGCAAATAAAAAATATATTATATACAATATTTTTCTAGTGGACCTCACTTACATTTGAAATAGTTGTTGGTTGGTGGAAGTCAAGAGAGATGGCGAATGACTCAGTCACAGTCGCAGTCTGTCTCTCTGTCAGTTAGTCTGTCAGACGGCAGGCAGTCATCAGGCACATAACTTGGATATGGCGACCGGCAGTTTGACCATCTAGTGACGTCTCCACTGCTCGTAGTCCTCTTCCTCCTCCTATGACTGTTGCTGTAGCTGACCAAGCCAACGAACCAGTCATCATGCACCGCTGACTACAGTAACTAGTTTCAAGTGCACTCGTGTTGTCCTTCCGCAGGATAACACGAGCTGCACTCTTAGACCCGCGAACACAAAACCCACTAACTGACGACGTTGAATGAATGAATGAATGAATGTTTTAGTGAATGGTTGAATGAATGGTAGATAGAATGAATGAACGAATAACGTGGCAAACAAACGGAACGAATGCATTTTGTGTGAGACTCTGGTGGACGAAATGGTATGGATCTCTTTTCTACTAGTATGTCTGAGTGGTACTCATCATACCATGGCTCTTGCATGAGGTAGAATTGGCAAGGCAAAATCATCATGTGGCTTTTTTCTACTACAATTTGATGACCGTTTTGGTGAATGTTGAGTTCAGTTGAGCTCTATAATTTTTAGACACAATTGTGTCGCCTATTTTGACTGCTGCTAGTGTCTACAAATATTTTTTTTATATTTTGTTTTTGTTTCAAGGAGTTTGACAATTTCATTTTATACTTTTTTCTTTTTGTATAATTTTTGTTGGCCAATGTGGTTTGTGTTCTTTCACAATTTTTCTTTCTTTCTATTTTTGCATAGAATTCAAATTGTAGGTAGAGTGTTTGACTGTTAAAACTGTCATTGTCAAACGACAGAGGCGTAAATGGGTGGGAATTTGTTTGTAACAAAAAAAAAAAAAAAAATCCGAAGGATCAGATTTAAAAATTTCAGACAACATTGTTGTTTGGAAGTGACCCGTAGACAAAAATTTTTGATTGAAATAGAGATGTAAAGTAACAAATTTTAAAGCCTTTAAGCATAATATTACTATAGTCAAATGAGAAAAATTACTTTTAAAAAGGGAAACGCCGTCAACTTAGATTGAATTTACAGACCAACAGATGTATTGTATATTATTGTAAAATATATGATATCACGAGTTCTTCTGTTTAAATCGTTAATATCTAATGGATGCCGGTTGAATGTCACTCTAACTGAAAGAAACTTTTCCAGTTTAACTCTTTCCTCTGTTCTCTTAATGAATCTCTATGTGCTTCCTGCCTAAAATTTGCCTAAGTCCTATTCGCATTCTATTCTTAAGCCTAAGGCACAAAAGGGAAACTATAGCAATATAAATTCATTCAGTTAAGGCTAAAATCACAGGAGAGGTTTGTCCATAGACTTTATAGACATACAACCATTATATGCAACAACTTCCGGTTCGTTCTTCATTTTGTGTGTGTGTGTATGTGTGCGTGTGATACTTTTTAATGGTAGCGGCGAATAGCGCAAAATGAAAGAAAAACAAGCAGGAAGACAATGAAGTAGAGTAGAGAATACTGCAACATAAAATGTGTTGCATGTTGATGTATGTATGTCAGTGTATGTAAGTAGTGTGTCTGTGTTTATAGCAAATACAATAGCGAACAGGAAACAATGCAGTGAAGAAGTAGTAAGAAGCAGCCGCCCATCAAAGGCCGGCAACATTGAAGTGCGAGTATGTTGCTTTTGGAAGGAAAGTGAAGTTGGTGGAAGAAACTTTAACTCTTCTCAACATAAAGTAACACAACACCAACTCGACTCGACTCGACTCTACTCTACTCAAGTCAAATCGACTCAAAAACAACAAACAACAACAATATTTAAGTGGAGACAACATTGTTGCTGGTTGTTGTTGTAACAATTGCATATTCATGTTTCTGCAACTTATAGATACTCATACAAGCAAAAGTAGTAGTAGTAGTTGTTAAGATAGAGTGAGAGAGAGAGAGATGTAGGAAGAAACGCAGAAACAAAAAGAGACAGAGAAATTAAGACATTGAGTTAGGGAAAAGGCAGTCAAAGAGAGAGAGAGTGTGGTTTATAGTACATACATATAGTACAGAGTAACGCTTCAGAACAATGCCTTTGAAAACATTGTTTTCGAATTGCAACATGAGGTATACGAGTGTATCCATGTATCTACGATGTCTGTACGATTCCTTTCTGTATGATTTTCCATTTTCTTTTTGCATTCGTTGTCTCGTCTCCTTGTACCATTCCGAATGCCTTCCTTTTGTTCTATTCAGTTAAGTTCTTGTTCCATGCAAACCATGTGCAACATGGTGGTAGCATTATATCCTCAAGGGCTGCGTAGTTTCTGCTTTTCTTTTGTTTTCTCTGCAATTTTTTTGACTCGTTATAATTTTAAGCCCAAAAGAAAGAGTAAAGGGTAAAAAAATATAATAAATTTCCATTTTTTGTACTTATTGTAATGCGTCGTCGCCTGTTTTGTGTTTTACTTATGAGTCGTTATCTTTGCTTTGCCTTGTTCCTTGTGGTATCCAAAAAAAAAAAAAAATTTTAAAAATTGTTATTCCATTTAATTTGTGCCAATGTTTTCGTTTCCTAGTTCATTGAGGAGGCTTCCTCCTTCTAAGTATCTTTCACACATTCATATAATTATTCCATATATTTTAATCTCTTGCTCTAACTGTTATTTTTCTGTGTCTATATCTCTCTATCTAAATCTGTGTGTCTAGCCATAGAACATAAAATAAAAGGAATGACAACAGACATGCTGGATGGTGACTATTTTATTTTGTATAACAATATGCTAAAATAAACACCCAAGGATAAGTTCCATTGTTGCATATTTAGTCACATCCTAAAGCAGTTAAGAAAAATTGTAGAGAGACTAACATTAAAAAGGATTAAACATAAATTGTAGCACGTTTCTTTATTTAAGTAAATTGTTGGAAAAAAAATATACAATAAATAATATTTATTTAATTGCATAATCTCTTATGCACCAAAAATACAAATTTATCATGTCTGGGCTATGAAAATAAATAGAAAACTAAATGATAGATAAAATAATAAATAAAGCAAAGTTTCGATAAAAATGTTCAAATTTTGTAGAAGTAATTATTTTCATTAAGGGAAATGGCGGAGGCAATTCCTTTCTTCGAAGATCATGTCTTTCTAATGTTGAATTAATTGAATTCCATCTTCGGGTTCGTATGCCAAGACTATTTAAGGACAACTATAAGAACCATCAATGAAAGAACTCACTCTCCTATTCAATGTGCTTTTTGACATTATGCTGTCATAGCTTTTCTTCTTTCTTCATATTTTCAATAACTGTTTCCTAAATAATGATAATTATCCGTGTTGTTTTTATACTTGAAACTAAATTATTTACAATCTGAAAGCCATGCACATAACATTGCAACAAACTTATTCATATGTGGTTCAATATCTAAACAAAATATGAAACAAGTAAACAGAATAATTCTCAATGATTTGTTTAAATACTGGTTTCTCTCAATTTTGTACACTTCACAATATTAATAGGAGTGTATCATCATTTTATATTGATGTTTTTAAAGTATAAAACCAGGCATCGAAGATCCCATTACTCTAACAATAGATTGACTATAAGAATCCATTAATCCTGTCAGTTTCTATGCAAACTTGCCTACAGTTTTTGGAGCTTATCGATTATTTATTCTATAACCTTACAATTCTAGTCTCCTATAATCATGTTAGACAAAGTGTATGGTATTTCATCTTTGCTAAGACCAAAGTAAACTCTTTTTGTCCTTGTTGGAATTCTAAATGTCCAAGCACTAAAGGAAAATCAATATAAAAGAAAAGATTGTATAAAAACTAAAAATATTTACAACAAAAAATTATTAAATAAAAATATTTTTCTTCTTTCAAATGTTTGCATAGCAAAATAGCAAAAAAAAAAAAAAAAACGAAGAAGATATTTCAACAAATTCTAGTGCAATATTTTGATAAGATACAAGCAACACACAACTGTCAATCATAAAAAATATTGGAAATAATGAAATATCTATAAAAACAAATAAAACTGAATATATATATTTTTTGGCAAACTCTTTGCTCGATGTGAGGCATTCAATGAGTAGTTGGCCTTACTGGCAATAGATAAAATAGTTTAGTATTATTTTTATATTGCATTAGTGGCCAATTACAATACTTTTTGTACTTGCCTCGTTTTTATGTTTGAAATATTCAAATGAGAAATGTAAATATACAAAATCTGCAACTAAAGAAACAAAAATTATATGATAACTGAAATTCCTTTTATTTTACATTTGTTGCCAATGTAAATACAATATTTGTGTTAGCTACCCAAGACCTTTTGTTAATGTCAAAGTTAAATGAATGCTGAATTTTTTTTAACTAAAGAAAAATTAATAAATCATTACTAGAGATACACAGATATTTAAGTTTTGATTTAGTTTACATGAGGTAAAAAAGTTTAAGAGAAGAGTGATAATGATTTCAAGGTAGATACATATATAAAGGTTTTTATTTGAAGTAAACGATAAGCTTGGCAACTAGTCAAAGAGTTACAAGATACATATGAATATACTTACTTACATATTAGGTTATAAATTAAACTAAATTGTATACAAAAAGCCAGCAGAAGGCAATCAACCCAGTGTACATGCATAGATACAGAGATCGCTGTGCTTATCTTCATAGATAATAAACTTAAATATGATAAGGAATACACTAGAAAATGCTTTATTGTTATCTATGAAGATAAGTCAACAAATTAACTAAAGTACTATGCAATAACAGTTAAATTGCTGTATGGAATGTAAAATATAAATAAACAAAGAATATTTCTTATAATTTTGTGTTCTTGAAATTTTAAAAATTAATTTTCATCATCTTCCATACTTATTTGCATAAAATTTCATTTACTTTATCATCATGGTTTTAGTTAAAAACCTTGAAATTTTTTTTATAATTATTTCATTTCAAGTAACTGGGGGAAAAATGATTGTGGTTAATTAAATATGCTTTTTAGCATCATCAGCAATAGCAACAGTAACAGTAAAAGGGAGATTTGAAAATTGTGGCTAACAAAAGGTTTAAAATGTCAGTTGTTGGTCCATGGTTTTTGACTGATTTCGTTGTGGTGCCACAGTTACAGGTGTACGAGTTGGTTGGACTTGTTAGTTCAGGACAGAAAGTATCAACAGCGCAGTGGGTTACCCAAAGTGAGGTGTGTGGTTGTCATGGTAAAAACGGAAATTAGTTTCGCGAATTCGTGGTGCTTTGAAATATGCTACTCGAAATTTTTTTTTATTTAGTTTGTCAGTTTTGTCACAGCATTTTACTTGATACTTTAACTAAGTTTAGTCCGCTCCCCCTCTTTGTGGTGGCAAATATTTGTAGATGGTGTTTATGAAATTTGTTGATGTTGGATAGTAATTTTTGGTTGGTTTTTCTTTGTTCTGTGGTTTCACCAAGTATATATTCGCGATTCATTCATCTTGTTTTCTAATTTCTGAGTTTCTGAACTGAAATTTTACACATATTTGATCAATTTTTATAAGCATATAATATGCTATTTCAGGGAGTTATATCCCACATCTGATCTTATCTCTTATACAATTCACTAATAATGTTTTAGATGTCTGAGTTATCGCTCCTACTCCTCCTTGCTATATAAACACAATAGATTCTTTAATGAAACCACAATTAATGTTTTTTTTGTTTGTTATACAATTAATTTTTGACATTAATCAACACTGGTAAGGACTACCGGCATACCATTCTGACATAACTTTATTCAATCAACATTCATACACTAATTCATTATACACAAAAATAAAATAAACATTTTCATGAATCATTAATTCAAGAAACCAAAAAGAACACAAATCAATTTTCTAAATTACAAATAAAATGCCCATGAACTAAACAACAACACAAAAAACAATCCTTGATTCCTACCACAAAATAACATTAAATTGAGCAAAAACCAAACCAAACCAAACATAATAAAAAAGTGTATTTAAGCAAAACGTGAACAATGGAAACGATTTCCATTTGTATTGAGGTTCATTTTTTAACACTTTATATCCTCAAAGCGAGAGTCAAAAGTCAACCAAAAGTTCTTTCAAGGATTGAGAGATGAATGTAACTTGTTATTTTTTTTCAGAACGAGATGAGCGAATGAGTTTGTTATTGTGTCCAACAATTATTGCATCATTAATCAGGCGGCATTTGCAAATCCCCAAATCTACCAAAAAACAGTAAGCGAGCGCGTCTTTCATTCCAAATCCAGACATTCAATATCGACGACTTTTAGCTTTTATGGTAAAGGAGAATAGAAGATACAGAAAAACTTGAATTTTATTGATTGCTTTTTGCTGGTTTCTTGCACTTAAGTCATATGAAAGACTGAGCGACCAAATCCAAGTAAGTGAATGGGTGAATAAGGACGTCTCTATATCCTTGTTACATTAAGGAAGGGCGACTTACATATATACATAGTAGTAGTAGTTGCTTTGCGAAAAAAAGATGACATGAATAGGAAAAGGCACTGTGAAAAGAAAAGGCATTCATTCAATGGGCAGCAGGAGGTCAAAAAACGAAATGGAAATCCTTGTAACATGAAATCCATGCCTGCCATACGAAAAGAAGATGAATGAATCTCTTGACGTAGGCTAAATGAAATGAAAGCAGCAGCAGCAGAAGCAGTAGGAAAATTGAACTAAAAAAAAAATCCTGGTCAGAAGAGAAGAGGAAAGACAATCTAGAAACAAGAGGGAAAAAAAGTGGCGCTTAAAAATTATGCGAGTGAAACTGTTTGGTGAGATGTTTGAAGCGCCTGTGAAAAAAAAGGAAGCAAAAAGGATGCAAAAAACAAAACAAACATGAAATCGAAAGGATTTCCATATGACTTGCTTGAGGCGTTCTCACTTACACTACTCCTCAAACGTACACAAGCACACATGAAAAAACACTTATTTTTCACATGCTCTGGTAACCTTTTTTACTTTTTATTTTTAGCCTCCTAACATGTTTGTGTTGTATTAAAAGCATCAGTTATATCCCTTAACTCCCCTTTAAACCCGCTTTAGTAGTTAGTTGTGCCTTTCAAAAACGTGTACCAATAAATACCCTTACATGCATGTTAAGTAAGTTGAGCTGAGCTGAGTTGAGTTGAGCATTGCGTTGAGTGAAGTGGAGTAGAGTGGAGTGGAGTTAAGTTGTGTTGTGTTGAGATGAGTGTTGCACGTTATATGGGTCACTCCTTTGTACCATGTACATTTTCATCTTCTTTTCAGTCAATACTTTTGGCTTTGGTTAGTAGTAGTAGTAGTCCCTGACATGTAGACGAAAATTGTAGCATGGGGAATCAATATACCATACCAGCCACACACTATGCCGCCACTCTACACTTTTTGTAGTGTGAATTTCATATTGTATTTAGAAATAAACTTTGTATAGATACATGGAGTCAAAAAAATATCGAAAAACCGAAATAGGAAGAAAGAAAATAGAAATATTTTTATAGACGTATACGCATCATTTTTGATTTGAGAAAGAAAATATTAAGTATACACACATCAATCGATTACTTTGATAATTATAATTCGAATTTGTTAGTTTGGTTAGACGTTTTCCTTTCAGAATTCAATATATGTTTTGTATTTTTGTATATTCTCTCACAGAATTTTATTGAAAAAGATCTTTAGTTTGCCAATGATTCTTAATGCATTTGAGATCAGCGCCATAGTCGCTATTTCAATATTTTTGTTAAGAAGTCATTGTATATGTATATTTTTTCTAGTCACATATCCTTGACAATTCTTTTCAATCTAAAGTTGCCTACCATTCTATTAAGTTTAAGCAATTTCTTGTTAAAAGAAATCCTCGATAATAATATTGTTGTAATAACAATAATAATAATCATAAATTTATTGCTTATTAGATACTTTAGATACTTTAAAATATGTTTTACTATACAACTTAGTATCCACCTTACATGAAACATGAATCCAATCCGATAACAGTGCATTCAAGTAGTACGTGCACAGCATATTTTTATTATTGGTATAAAGAAAATACTTACTTATACCTATAATAAAATAAAAATTTTGTTAGTAAAAACATTTTAAAACCTTTTTCCCCCACACTAAAGACATTTAGTCTTTCAATGGGGAGACATAAGAAAGTAAAAACTTTAACTATACTACTAGTGAAAGAAAGAATTGCTTTTATTGAACATTAACTATGCATTAATAAGGTAAGAAGAAAAAAAATGGAAAAAAGTAATCATCCAAACAGGAAAAAAGCTTCCCTATAACTTCATTAGTTTGCAATTTTACACATTTTCTTTTCTTCTGATATTTTCCTCCAAGACAAGAAAATGAACTAAGTGAGCAAGCGCCAAAAAGTAAACTATGCGTTAAATCAATGCAAAGTTAAAGTTAAACGTGAGAAAAAGGGCATTAAGTAAAGTTAAGTTTTTGTACAGGAGAGTGAGTTAGTGGGTGGATGGGTGTTATGGGTGGTATGGTAGAATGCCAGGGGTAAAAGTAACCCAAGAAAACTTAACACAAAAGTAAAAACTTTTGCATTAAACGTGATTTTCATGCTATTTTCCTTTCCGAATATTTTGTTCTTCAGTTTTTTATCCTTAACGCATGCCAGAAAAGCAAAAAAAAAAAAAGAGAGAAAATTGAAGCAAGAAGTAAATAAAAATAAGAAAATATCAAATAAAGTAATTGAATTTAACAAATTGTATACAACAACAACAACAAAACAAGAATAACTATATCTGCAAGAGAGTTTTGTGTTAAGTTCCTGTTGGAAATTAATTCAATACTCACTCGGAACAATAATAATTTGCACAATAAAAACAGCAAAGCTAAAGTTGTCCAACACAAATATTGTAGAAGCAAGATTCACTCTTTGCGCCCCATCAGACCCTTAGATCCTTGGATGTAATGGTATAGATATATATATCATTCTAGAATGGGGAAAGTGTGCGTATGCTTCTCGCTTAGTTGAGCACATGAAGATTTAATCAAAGTTCAACGCTTCTACGTGTTCTAGTTTTGTTGTTATTTTTACATGCATACAAGTATACTTGTAAGTAGTAAAAAGGGCAAAGTTTTTCTCCGATTTGTTTTCGCCAATTTTTTTTTCTTTCTTGTTGCTTTTCTTGTTCTTTCTATGTTTTTGTAGTTAAGGAAAATTAATGAATTTACTATGCAAAATCGACAGCTACAATTAAGTTGAGTTGCCTGATAAAAGAGAGAGAAAGGATGGTGAGAAACAAAAAGGAAGAGTATTGTTGTAGTTGAAATCAGTGTTTTTAGTCAACAAACTAAAGTAACTAAAAGTAGAAGTTATGTTTGCAAATTGGTTTTTGTTATAACTTAACTAAAGACTCCTTTCATACTACTACTACTACTGGGGCAACAAAAAGAGAAGGAGAGGGTTTAATATTAGTTAGATATTATTTAACAGGACAAGAACCTTATAAGTATACATTTTTTG
Organism: Amiota communis; assembly: GCA_037043315.1. NCBI lineage: Eukaryota > Metazoa > Arthropoda > Insecta > Diptera > Drosophilidae > Amiota > Amiota communis. The sequence goes on along the minus strand of JBAMAV010001245.1, from coordinate 9,824,376 downwards.
ATTCAATTGAGTTGCCTTTTAGGCATATAAGTAACAATTTTAATGTCTACCAATGCCGCAGAGATTCTAAAACTGTTACTTTTCTTTAGTTTTAGTTAAATTTAGATAGCCAATCTATTCTGATTCAGGTCTATCTATCTATCTATCTATCTATCTGTCTATCTATCTATCTATCACTATGCATTTCATATCATTCAATTCATTGGTCATTTTGTATATATAATCTACTATTTGTTTGTCTTCACTGTTGACTATCTTATTTTCTCGAAGATTTGTCCTTTCACTCTACCTATAAAAATGCTATGAAATCATATGAAACCACAAGTCATATACTTAATATATTTATTTAGTGAGTCCAAAGAAGAAAACGCTATAAAAAAGATATAAAAAAAGAAGTGCAGATTTTCATAGCTCATACACACAATATAAAATGGATTCAGTTTCTTAATAGTTTCTTCTTCTAGTATTTTCTAAGAAGGAGGCGATGATATTCTTCTTCACTTTTATACCCAAAAACATAAACAATTCTTAATGCGAACACTTAATGAAACCTGTCAATCAACACCTTGAAAAACATGTGCCATACCACTTACACAATAGAAACAACAACCCGACGAAATCAACAAAAAAAATAAATCCAAACAAATCCAACAAATCCCCTTTTAATACAAGTAACAATAATAATAGCGAATAGTGGGTATATTGAGAGTGGTAAGGAGAAGGAGAAATCCTTTTTACTAAATTAAAACTTAAGCGTTTTACCTTAGATATCCAACAAACATGTTGATATTATATAATTATATGAACGTAACCATAACCGAAATCATCTATTGTATTATGTAATTATTAACATAAACCACCTTTTTGAGAGTTGAGAGTTGTGAAGCCGTGAAGGTGAACGTGGGCACTAAAACTCTAGTTAAACATCAAATGATTAAGGAATACCGGGATGAAGTGGCAAGGCATATAAATTGAAATAAAATAGGATCTTTTTCCCTCTTGTATGTGGAGAATCAATGGGTGTCCTTGTGTGTATTTTAAGACACTAAACACACACATGCATAATAAAATTGCGAATCACAACGTTAAATACAATAAATCCGCCTCAAATAAACCCTTAAACTTGAATTACAGAAACACAAGAAAAACAACAAGACAAGCTTATTGAGTGTGTGAGAGACGTGTGCTTTTATGTAACCCATCTTATGTGTAGTATATGTGTGTATCTTTTTAGTCTTGATATGTTTTGGTTGTCATATAAAATGCGTTAGAGCATCTTTCACTATAATACTACTAAAGAAAGGAGACGTCGAAGATACCAAACAAAATCACTAAAGATATGTATGTATAAGTAGATGAAAACTACAGGATAGTGATGATGATGATGATCTTCTTATTAGGGGGTTTTTAGGAAGATATGCGTGTAGCTTAAACTGACAGCAATAAATTGTTACTTTATATAAAGAGTGGGGTGGGGAAATTATAAAAAGAAGTATGAGAAAAGCGTTTAACGTAAAATCGTTATAATTAGTTGTAGTATATTGTATTTATGGACTTCATGGGATGTTCGTGGTATCGAGGGAGGCCATGAATTTTTTCAATTAACTGTTAATAAAATTGTCTAAGCAAAACTAATTTTTACATTTATTTAAGCAAAAGAGAAGCTTATAAAGACTAACCACAAACATAACGAGTCATTTTAACTAAACCTCCTTTTTCCCTACCAGAACCTTTTTCTCCCATTCCCTGAATTCTATTTACTTCTTTATGAAGCCTGTGACTTTATGCTGTGTTTTTGTGTGTGTGTATATTTGCAACTGTTTCTCTGTGTAGGTGTATGTGTATTTCAACACCAACTGACCACATAAATTTCCCTTTTGGTTTAGCGCACATCCTTTTTCGTGATCTAAAGCCAAAGGTTTCTTTGCTTGGTTGCCTCGTTTGAGGCGGAAGGAAGGAAGTTAGGAAGTTGCCATACTAATTGGCTAACTTAAGTACCGTTATGTGCTAGATATTCCATTTATTTTTTTTTTCTCTTTTTTACTTGGATATTTTTTTTCTTTTTTTCCCTTCATTTTTTGTGCTACTTTTTCGCTTTTACTTTACTTAAGCCTTACTATTTCTTTTTTGTTGTTCATCTTTTGCAGCTCAGTGAAACTTTCTCCTACTCTCTCTATCTCTCTCTGTGGTCTTATTTGTCTTGCTTTCTGCGCCCGCCTGTCGTCTCTCTATTTTACGCTCATTGCCCTTTTAGATAGTATTCCCATGATGGCATTTTTGCTTTTCAATTAGTGGACAAGCTTCCTTCGTGGTTTGTTTTCAACTTGATGTGGCACAGGTTCACTTGTTCGCTGTCACATTGTTATTGCTTTAGTCTTTACACCTGGTATCCCTAAATCCTAAGTCCAAGCCCCTACATTTTCTTACCCAAATTATTGTATGTACTTCATCAACCAAACAACCAACATCAGAGGAACTACTGCAGTTAAAGCTCAGTACCACCAAAGCTGATTTATGCTTCTTTGCAGTCAAGTCGTCGCGTGTTTGTTCACTGGTTTCTTTCAGTTTATGCCTCATGCCTTTCTTCCTGATGATGATACCTCATGGCTACTCTCAGGAAGCTTAGCGTGTGGCATTCAGCTAAGGACAAGGCAAGGCAAGGCTGCTAGGATGGTTGTTTCAGTTCGTTACTTAGTTTGGTTCTTTTATGCATTTTCTTGTTGTGCTTACTTATTCTGTCTTAGTTATCCTTTCTGTTTCGTTTCGTTTCTTTTCGCTTACCCTTTGCAAGCAAGAAGTATTGGTCTGGTCGACCGCGTTTGGCAACGAAGCGTGCTTATCTGGTCGCTACCTTAACTAACTCATCTTCATTTCTCACTTGGTTGAATATTTGCCATGACTAACGTCGTCTCGTCCCTGGCATCCTTGTTCATGCCGGTGTAGCTCGTGTTAGATATAGACAATGTTGCACGTGGCTAAGGTGATGAGGAATTGCTCCTGATGATGATGATGGTAAAGGTGGTTTGCATATTTGTTTTGATAGATATTTAACTGTAACTATATCATGCTATAAATGAATGTGTGTATTGTTTAGGGTTGTCAAGTATCTATATAGATAAATAAATTTCTCCAATATCTATCACATTTCAAACGCCTCATCAGTTTTCTACTTTTGCATTTGTTATTTCTCCAATTTACTTGATCCTGGCATTCTCTACTACGACGTCAACGATTCAACATTAAACTAATTTACATGCTTTTTATTGTGTTGTTGTGTTTGTTGTTTTCCTAAACTCCTCTTTCAACAACAACCCACCCAACTCGAGTAAGCAATGTTGCATGTGTTTCTTGTCATTTGACATTTATCATGTCGGTTGCGCCCCTTTCTTCTTTTTTTTTGTACATGGAACCAACCGGAACCCCAACCAGAATCATTCAACACCAACATAACCTAATCGTGTCCTATCACCTGCATATCTCGCGTAGTTTTTTCTCCTTCTTCTTTTGTTACACTTCAGTGGTTTTTTTCAACACTTACCAACACCATCATCATAGATGACTTTACCAACACTTAACATAGTCTTCTTTAACACCTTCATCAGACTCGCTCCTTTATTTATTCCTTTTCTCATTTTACAATTTGTTTTATTTGCTGTTTTTTTTTTTTTTTTTGTTATTCTATTTAACTTTGCCTGTGGTTTTCGCTTTTTGGATTTGTGTGGTCTTTTGTCTTTATTGTAGTTTTTTCCATTTTTCTTCTTGTTCCTTCAGTTATTTATCATGGCTATTTGTTTAGAGTCTTTCTTTCATACTAGTTCTCTTGTACAATATTATTGTAGTGGAGATGTTGGTTGTCTTTGTGATTTGATGTGGTTCTTATTTTCTGTTATGTTTTCTGCTTAGTCCTTATCCCTTAGTTCCCTTATACCATTCCTTACTCACACCCAATGGTTGTTATCCTTTACGATAACAGAAGCAAATAAAATATTTAAATCGATAGTTTATTTTACGTGATGTTTGTGTTTTCTTGTCGGATAATCACTTTGTCTTCTTTTTCTCTTCTTTATGGTACAATAGTATAGAACGATACTTGTGATGGCATGTGTTGCATTGAGATTATTGTATCTAATTTGTGTAAACAAAATGAGTTAAAGAGGTAGGGGTTAGGGTTAGTTATAAATGATACAAAGACAAATGTCTGGAACTTGAAGTTATGTCAAGAAAATATCAATGCTCTATTAATATGTTTAAGGGTGACTAAAATACGGAAATGTGGGAATTAGACCTAGTTACTGGACCTATTTATTTAATCACATCAGCCTTGGAACATCATTGCCTAGAACTCGGCTTGAAAAAGAAACAAAACTTCCCATCTTCTTATCGCACCCTTGAAAAATTACTTAAATATAGTATTTTCCAACTTACAAATCAAATGCTGCATGCAAACCCACAAAATAAGCTTAGACTCCATTTACAATACTTCAAATAAAACCTCAAGAAACATTAATTTTTGGTAAATCTCTTTTTTCACTTTTCAACTGTCTGTCAGCTAATGTTGATGGACGAAATCTCTCTCTCCGCGTGCTCCTTGCAACAAAATTGAAATCATTTAAAAGCAAATACTTAATTTATTCATACCTCAAACATTTCTCATACTAGTCATTTGGGGATTCAAGTCCACCACCTTATGCTCCTCCTACATTAGTTTAACAAGAAAGTGGAGATTTCAATCAAAGAAGATTATGTAGTGGGAGTGAGTTGAAGCAGAAGCCTTGAATTCGTGTGAATAATGGAAATTTCATCCTTTTTGGTAACTACAGACAAACTAGAGAAGTAAACCACAAGCAAATATGCCTTCATTAATTTTAAAACCATCAACAGACATACACATATACAGAGATATTTTCAGTCTTTCACATACACTCACATATTTCAAATTCACTTTGGTTGTCGAGCATATACAATAATAACTTTAGCAGGACAATCACAACTAAATTGGCACCAACAAGAAACCAACAATAAAATCACTACTCCTGTACTCCCTGACAGTTGGTTCCAACTATGTAAATTTTGAAAATATGTATAAAGAGATGCTCATGAGATACACACCATTTTTGCTTTCAAAGACAGGTACAGACAGATACTACGTAGAAGACAAACATCAGTTTGTAGTTATTACATTGCGTTGAGTTATGTTCATTAGCAAATTCAAAAGCATTTGTCAAAGATTTAACAGAGAAACCTATGTGGACGACAACAAGACCCAAGTACTACTAAAGACAGACAACATAGACAAAAATCTTCGTTAGGCATGGCATCTCTCACACAAAATGGATAAACACAAAGGAAGAGATTTGTAATTGAGGAACCATTGATGTCGTTGGCATCCTTATTGGAATTTTATTTACAACAATAATATTTATGTGATAACATAAATTTGATTTCAATGAAAGAATTTTAAAATACTTTGGGAACAATTTCTTACAGTTCTGTTCTTCTGTTTTAGTTGTTATGAGTCCAGCAGCATAAAGTGATGGGCGAATTTTTCCCATACCAGATTGAGTAATCTTCTTAGCATACTAAACCACTTATCACGGCATCCATTCTAATTGACTATCAGTGTACTTGATTTTGAATCACCTAAATCAATGTCACTACTGTTTGAAGTTCCTTAACTTTTGGATTTATTCTAACCTCAAATGATTATAAATACAGAACATAATAAATTTATTAGGCCAAATATTCATCATTCATATCATTCTTTACTATGCTATGACAAACCTTTTCATAGATTACAACGCATAATGAACAAAAAATTATCTTTGCGGCTAAAAAAAGGAAAATGGTCTAAAAACTGCAAGATCCTTTTTTTTGTCATCTTCGTTGATAGTCTTGTGGTTCATGAGCGATTATAGCATACTGACACACATAACATACACTTATACATACATAGATATACATGAAAACTTGAATACTCAAGGACACACACACAGATGCTATGTGGATATAGTAGCACCTACCACATTCGCCTGCTTTTGGATAGACACATATAAACCAAGTTGACATTAGACAGCTGAAACATAACAACAGCAACAACTACTACTACTATAAAAACAACAATGACAGCAACAACATGATGAGTTGACAAAGTATCTACATTGGGGTTGGCATTTAAATTTAGTTGCCCTACTCGTTGGCGTAGTTGCCTCTCAAACCTTTTTGTATACCCGCACACAGCTATGTACAAACCTAGTGTATCCATATCTACATAGTATATATTTTACATACATAGTTAAGATACTCAGATATACTCTCACTCTTTATATGAGAATGTGTGTGTTTGTATATTTTATAATTTATGCGCATTTTTTATTAAATATTTATACGAAATGTTGTCAAGTTGCTGGCATCGTACGCTAAACAAAAATGTCTCTCATGCCACATGATGAACCCTTTGAAAAATAAAAACAAACCAAACCGCATGCCACATGCCACACTCCTGCCTGTTTATATCTTGTTGTTGCTCTTGCTGTTGATGCTGCTGCTGCTGCTGGTGCTTATGCAACAAAACGTGCAAATGTGCTTTGAATATACACGATGAGATATACCATGATGATGGTGATGATGGTAGAATAACATCACGCTGTTGACACGTAAACACCATGACCAACACCATGAATCCTTTAACTAGGTTCACAACCATCCATCCGCTCGTCTTCATCTTTTCATCTTGTGCTCCTCCTTATTTCCTTTGTCTCATACCGCCGCATAGTCATAAATAGTTTCATCAGTCAGCTTCAGGCTTGTTGTAATGCCCCACACACACACACACTTAGATACGCTTGTAGATACAAAAACATATACAGGGTCTCAGATACTATAACCTCAATTTCAGACCCCATTGCTGCGGGGTCATTGTATGTTATGTTGCTACTGCTACTTGTCATTGTTGTTTGTTATTATTTGCATACATTCCAACCTGCAGCATTTCATCAAACCAGAGAAACTTATCCTTTCTTCTCTTCTTATAAGTTTTTCATATTCTTACTACTTCCACTTTACTACTATTCAACTTCTCATGGTATCTAGTTTTACTACATACCTGCTATTTCTTAGCCAATCCCAAGGCAGCGCACCTGGTTTAGTCCTGATGTATCCGATGCTGCTGCTGCTGCTTCTGTTGTTAGTGCCAGCATCAATCCTTTTCATCGTTTTGGCATTTGATAATGCAAAATGGCAATTTGCATTTCTCAGTTTACATTGCCAGCTTCCTGTTACCTTCATTTCATCTTCTATTGCCTTACATAGCATATTTCATCCTTTCTCTTAGAATTCCCTGCTTCCAAAATGAATTTGTTTTACTACTCTTCAGCTCTCTCTCTCTCTCTCTCTCTCCGACCATTGCTGAAGATATTTTTTTGTTTTTTAAATATATGAGATACATACTGACTGACTTGACTGTATTTGAAGTTCTCTCATGCACAAATATCTAAGAATTTCTCAATTGTGAAATAGTTTTTGCTCCTCCTTGCACAAAATGATGAGTGATTATATTTTATGATAAATATCAGATCCTTCTTCTTCTTCCTGCTTAATGTTCTTTGATTTTGAATTTTCAATTTTGTAAATTTCTAAAGTTGTTTTCAATTTGCCAAGCTGTAAGTAAATTGTATCTTACAAAGCTTTATCTATTACAATGTAAATGGGTTTGTATCTATGTAAATACAAAATATTGGTATTGATGAGAACTATGCAAATCAATGCATTTTCAATCTTTCCTTTTTAGTATTCTATTGTATTTATAAATGAATGAAGTGAGAGAAAGAGAGAAACAGTAAGAGAGAAACAAAATAAACAATTGTTTAACATTTGATAATCTTTTTTGTGTATGCTATTCAGCAAGATTCTTTGTGTATTTTATTTGTTCTTGTGGCTATTCGAAAAATGCTAAGAATTATTAAGAAATAATGTTTACAAAAACTTTGAAAGCATTTTAAGATTGCTTCTTAATGTTTATTTATATCATAGATATTTTGTTTTCTCTTTTAAAAGCATACATAATTAGTTGTCTTACATTAGTTGACATAAGATTAAGATTTTTAATAGCATATATTGGTTTAGATGCATAAACAGATATAGAGAGAGTGAGAAATGAAATCAATTCAATCAATAAATTCTACAATGTATTTCATAAGCAACTTTTCTCAAAGTGTAACTCAACAAATGAAAAAGCAATTATCATTTATTTTATAAGTGACAAATATAACTTACTCAACAATCTCAACTGAAACAGGCAACAAAATAATTGGCTAGAAGTGAAAAAATAAATAAACAAAAAAACCATGATAAATTCCAACAAAATGATGCCTTGATTGATTGAAACATTCAAACAATAATTCAAGTGCAAAAGTGTCAACAACAGAAAGAAAGCGAATTAACGCGATTACAACAAGTGACAGCAGCAACAAAAAGAACAACAATAATACCACTACGAAATATACAATACAACAAAAAAAGTGAAACGAATAAAAACTGCGAACAATGTTAATCAAGCCACGACGATGGCGACGATTAATGGCGGCGAGAAGGACATGAACATGAACAATAATAAAAGCAAAAAAGTGCTGAGCAAAAAACAAAAATAAAAACAAAACGAACAGGATCAGGAGAAGTAGAAGTGGAAGGACGAAGAAGAAGGAGGAGGCAGTGAAAGGAATACGCACGAAATGACAACGACAATAACGACAAAAAGTGCACAACAACGAGAACAACAACAGCAACATCAATATTATAAAGGAACAACAACAGGAGGCAACCAAGCAATTTCATACGGAAATTCCGCAGGACCAGCTACAACGACAAAAACGACATCAACATTAACGTTGTCGACATCATCATCGTCCTCCTCATCATCCACGAAAGCTATGAATGGTTTTCGTATAACAGGATATCCAGCAGCAGCCAACAACCCATCATCCTCCTCATCTATAAACAATTCCAACAATTCCTCAGCCTCTTCTTCAACATCATCAGCATCATCATCATCGTCTTCCTTTAGTTGTTCATCAACTTTGGTGGCACCAACATCATCATCATTAGCAGCAGCAGGAGGAGCAACAATTGTTAATAAAATGAATAATTTGACGGATAATGAACGTGCCCCATACTCAAGACCAATTTACAATAACAGTAGCAGTACTACCATCCATATTAACAATAATAACACAAAGTCAATGCCTCCATTACCACCACCACAGCCGCAGCAAATGATGATGATGAAGAAAAAACCTAATGAAAATGAGCTTGACTTGCATATCAGTGAAACGTTGCTCTTTCCAGGTGCCACCGCATCCACATCTGGCATTCTGCCATCTTTGCAGCAACAAAATTCACCTGAACCGCCACCACAACTGACAAGCAGCGTACACACAGGTGCCATCACAACCATTCCGGCACCTATTGCGCTCAAAGGCAACAATCCCTTTTTGAATAGCCCCTCCCCAACAGAACTAGTGCCATCAGTGGCGACGACCCTTGCCGCTGCTCCTCAACCGGTAATGCCATCATATGAGGTACCCGAATATGCGGAACCACAACGTTTACGTTCCGGGCCAGGAGGAGCCAAACAAAGACCACACAGTATTGCGGTAGGTGGAATTTACGATAGTGTCACAATTACAGGAGGAGCAGGCGGAGGAGGAGCCAATACAACAAATCAGCGTTCATCATTTGTGGACTATAGTACATTGCAGCAACAGCAACAATTGCGTCAACAACAATTGACCTTGCAACAGCAGCAACAGCGACTCTTCCATCTTTCACGACAGCAGCAACAATTGCGTAATGCTGTGAGTATTGTTAGTGGAGCTGTGACAGCCCCAGCCATGACAACGACAACAACAGCGAATAGTGGGAGCCATGGAGCATCAAGTGTTGATAAAGAGGCACTATATGCAGCCATCTTCCAACAATATCGTCAGAGTCCCACAACGATAGGCAGTAATCCAAATAGCAATGGACCTCCACCGCCTGTGCCAATGCATCGCAATCATCAGCAACGGCAGCAACAAGCAGCATGCCAGCCACGTAGTGGTACTTTGCCGCACCCAATTGTACCACGACGATCGCAGAGTACACCACGTCCTGTGAATCCAGCCACAGCCATGGCCACAACACAAATGAATGGTGTTAATAGTGGTGGCGGTGTTCTTAATGGTACCGTACAAAGACCACGAAGTTTAGATCGGTTTAATGGAGCCGCTGAAACAAATTCAAGTGGTGCACGATCACCATATCAACCACCACCCATACCTATGAGACGTTTTGCTCCAGGTCTAACTACTGGTGGTAACAATAACAATAGCAATAGTAGCACTCTCACACGGTCAGAGAAGAGTACACAGCCACCACCTTTGGTAGAGCGATCAGAAGGTGGTGGCGGTACTCCAAAGTTTCAAGGTAAAAAAAGCACAAGTATTGATAGCATACGAAATAATGGCTTTGCAGCTGCACATGGTTCACCAACCAATAGTGCTGTTGGTGGTGGTGGCATGAGACATTCCCTTACTTTTCATGGACAAGAGACTTCTTTATCAGCATCGGGAGCAGCTGCTGTTGCATCGGAAAATGGTTTCAATGATTCATGGAACAAAACCGAGCGCCCCATGTCTTATGCCTTTGGGGCTTCACCCGATCAGGCCTATTTGGAGAATCAATTGCGCGCCTATTCCGAACAACTACGTACAATAACTGAAAGTGTACGCAAATATTCCGAACAAGCCAAATTACTCTCGGAGCTGAAGAGACAACAACAGTTGGCCAAACAAACGCCACAAAATCAAATGAACCAAAATCTTTTAACACCAACATCAAGCCTAGGTCAAAACAGCAAATCCAGCAACAACTTTCAACCGAATATGATATCTCCAGAGATTGTTAGCAAATCTTTGGCCTCGCTATCTGCCAACACAGAACCTCAAACGCCATCAAATCAATTGCGCCTCTTCTTGGATAACATCAGAAGTACTATGCGTAGTGAGTACCAACAGAATATTCCTGAGGATGTGCTGAAGCCGATAGCAAGTGAGTCTAAGTCCAGTATTCCAAACATGGCAACACTTAAACGCAATAGTTTGGATAGCACGGGTTCCCCACAACGTCAAGCTGCCGCAACGAATGTCCCTTTAAATCAGCAGCCACCTATGAAAGATCCTACTACAGCACCAGCACCGGAACTACCAACACCCTCTGACCAATTGCGTCAGTTTCTTGATGCAATACGTGCCAATAAAATACCTGAAAATGATGAGAAACCTAAGCTTACAAACTCACAAACGCTTGACTCCTTCATCTCGAAGCCACTGCAAATGCCTGATGTAACATCAGGAACACCGGTTGGCCTGCCCTCCCGACGAAGACCAAAGAGTGTTATTGCATCAGGCACGACAATAACACCAACAAATTCCCTTAGTACTTCTAATTCTGCATCCAATGGTAATGTAAATGCCAATAAATTGGATAAACGTGAACATTCACTAGTCACTTCAGAGAGTTTCCATCAAATTTCGGATAATTTACGTTTAATGAGTGAAGATCTCAAAGCATTAAGTCCAAGTAAGGTACTAGTAGTAAATTCAGCGAGTAGTGGCAATTTAAAAGCAATTGCTACATCGGGTAGTACCATAACTAATAGTCAATCACTGACCACAGAACTTCGTGTGATAACCACTTCACCGTATAGTACTTCGCCTACAAATTTCAATTTTACAATGACCAAAGCAGCAGTAGGAGGAGGAGGAGGAGGTGGTCGTTCGGGAGTAGTCACACATCATCAAAGCACAACATCACTAAGCAGCAGCACACATCAAAGTCTATCAACGAATTCAACAGCAACAACGACACCATCGACTGCCCCTCTAATGACCGACTTCAATGAGATTCTCGATAGTTTTCAAGAAATGGCTGACAAGTACAAATCAAAAGGTTCCTATGACTATTTACGTAAATGTTCGGAAGCATTGCGTCAGCATTCACAGCAATTAAAATTGCATCAACAACTACAACTTGCCGCACAACCTGCCACTCAACAACAGCAACAACAACACCAACAACATCAGCAACAAACTTCTCAATCAGGAAGAGAGAATGGCGGTGGCGGTGTAGGCGGATGTGCTGGTCTAAATGGTTTCAATACAATGAGTAGTGATGATAGTAGTTCTTGTAGTACTACGCCTGGCAGTATACGAGAGGCGGTACAAAGTTTGTTATTACAACCACGTAATGGTTTCCAAATACTTGATGATCGTATGCGTTTATTTATTGATATTATCGATAGTCAGGATAAGCTCAGTCAGGTAAGAATTTATGCATAAGCTAGTCTATTATAATATTCCTTGTCTCTTTAGTTACTTAACATTTACATACTTATCTTTAATACCATCGTATTCTCTATCTTTGTTATAATTTTCAAGATATTTTCTTAATCAAATCAAGGAAGTTTGGTGATCTGAACAACTTTCAGTATTCTTACTTATTAAAAATGTAATTTAAAATACCATCAAATATTTTAATTGCTTTAACAAAATTACATATTCTGGCAAATAAAGTGAGTGATTGTAATCCACAATTTGTTCAGTTGATTAACTACTATAATGCAACATACTCACTCGTACATTCCCATACTTGATTATACATACTCAGACCAGACTTATGGATCGTGAGTGGAGCAGATAATTGCTTTAGCTGCTACTGATTCTGATGATGTGCACAAATCATCATCGCTCGCTCACATGTACTTGTTTATTGCATATCTCTCTAAATGAGAATATTGTTTTACCTGTTGTTAAATGGAAGAGGAAGGAAGGAAGGAAGGAATCTTCAACCATACCCTCCTTAGTGCCAAAAGGGTTCCAAAATGGTTTCCATTTCGGTTTCAAAGGCGTGCTAAATTGTATGAAATTAGATTTTACCCCAATATATTTTGCATATTAAATTTCAAACGCATGCAGAGACACACACTCACACACACATGACCCTTATAATGACATTTTGCTTCTGTTGCTGGTTATGATGGCGATGATGATGGTGGTAATAATGACAAAACTGATGCTTTATGATCATAATGGAAATGGGAATGGGATGGTATGTTATGATGATGATGATGATTATGATGAAACTGACAACGTTGATATGCTTACTGATTAGCCACTTTTGGGAATTGTCTTTGGCTTATCAAACTTGTCGCTTGATTACGACCAAATTTTACAGCCTTGTCTTGTTCCATCTCTCACTGACATCAGTTTCAGCCTTCCATGTTCTGTTGGTGATAGTCATTATTATTGTTGTTGGTTTATACTGCATAGTTTTCCGTATTCTTCTTTTTGGTTTTTCAGACATATGGAGATTATACATACATATGTAGTGTGAATATAATTCTTACAACAAGAAATTTGATTAAAATTTCAATTTGTTTATCTCTACATAATTTTTATGGTTTGGGATTAGATGTATGTAGGAGTATGCATAACTTATAAGCATTTGTATTAGTTTCATTTTTGATGTTTAACGATGACACTAAATGACTTTGTAGTTTATTAAGGTTAATTGTGGTTGTTGGTTTCGTTGCTTGGTTAAGTTATGATAGTTTTTACACATACTATTTAGTTGGGGGTGGGGGATTCAAAAAATGTGAGTTTGTGCGCTCACCATGGTAAATGAAAGGTGAAAAATTAAATTTCTAGTTCATTAGTTCATTTGATGAGTTTTTTTTTTGTCAGATTGATGAGTTAAGATAATAAAGTAAGGTAGAGGGTGTGTGTGTGCGGTTATGATTAGAAAAGGGCATGAAAACGTTTAAAGAATGAATTGAGTTAATTAGGGCATGTAATAGATATTTGTACATATATTCGATAAATGTGGAAGATAGTACATCATACTTGTGTTTCGGCACAGGGAATTTTAATTGTATGTAAGATCAAAAGAATATAAATTTTAAAAGAATAACTAACATGATTTGCTTAGTAGTACTGTTCGTGCGACTGGAGCCCTCAATACAAAGTACATCAAGACCGTATTGAGTCGGTACAGAAGCAATTCCTTCTTTTTGCACTTCGGGGCTTAAATTGGAACCCTGGTGTACGTTTGCCTTCTTACTCAAGCAGGCTTCTTCTTATAGATCTTTCTTCGTTGAGTAATCGCCGAATTTCTTTAGGAATAAGCTTTCTTCATAAACTTATTACTGGTATTGTTGACTCTCCACGGCTTTTGAGTCAACTTAGTTTCTGTGTCCCTAGTCGTACTACTAGGAATTTTGTTCCTCTTTCTCTAGGTAGGTGCACAACTAACTTTGCATCACATGATCCATTTCGTGTATTATGTGATAATTATAACAAAATTTACCACATCCTTTCTCCTGAGATTTCGCCCACCGCTATCAACGCTCTGGTCTTGCAACACCTACGATTCTCCATCCACCGTGACTGAATCTGGACGCACAATTTTGGATGGGGTGTCTAATATCTGTCTCTGACCACACATGCTGTGAATAGGGGCATAGCTAGCTATTTAGCAAATAAATTTCCCCCACCGGGTCAGAGACAGATTTACATTCTTTTTGCTTAATTAGTTGTAAGGCTTTATTTTAAGTATTTTTAATGTTCTTTGTTGACAGTATTTTGTCATAATTAAATTAAAATAAAAAAAAAAATAACTAATAGTGTAGTTCTTCCAGGACACATTCTTCTTTTGATGAAAATGTTCTTACCATAAAATATTTCAAATATTGGACGTTAGTTAAATCCAGTGGATTTTGGTTTTATTTCTATTCATTTATCAAAAATAGGGTCTCACATTCGTTGTCTTGTTTCCTTTCAATCAGTTCTCATCTAGGATTCCTTTCATCGCATTGTTAGAATGGTGGATTGCCTATTTAGTAGTTCGTGATAATTTCAAACAGCTTCAACAAAAGTTCTACTATTCTGACAAGCAGTATCAATCCAATTGGATTTATTACTCTTCTATTTAGAGTCCCTCAAATTTTCTGAAGATAAATTACAGAGAAATTGAAAACAGTGTGATGTATTTCATGTAAATTTTGTTTTGAGAAGAATTGAGTTCTTTTGTGAAATGAGTTCCCATTAAGTCATTAATACCAATTTGATATATGAAATTATAATTATCAAAAGCTAATAATACTAAGTAGAATGAAGAATAGTATAAGAAACCCTTGCCATAACTTTTCTAATCTTCATTCTAAATTTAACTCAATTTCAAGTATTAAACTAATTCTAAACAAATGTGCTTGGTTTGCTTGCCTGAATTGAACAACAACAAAAAGCTAATTTAAATAATTGTCTATTTTATTAGGGCCTATGAAAATATCTATGTAAATACACGTATGTGTAACTATGAATTGTGTCTGTTTGTTTGTTATGTTATTTGGTATTTATTTGTTTATTCATTTATGTTTTAATCATGTTAATGACAATCAAATGTCAAATAAATGTACTTTTGTCTACTTAGATTTCAGATTTGTTTTTAAGTTCTTGTTTTTTTATGGTTTTGGTTGTTTGTTTGATTACTCTGGTTTTTTTGTGAGCTCAATTCTCTGAACTCAATTTAACTAATGTTTAATTTTTTAATTACATTAAAATGGAATAAGGATGAATGGAATGGAATTGAATGTGTATTTAATGTATGTAGGATATACAATACAAACACATTCAGAACAATGATAAATAGTTGAATAAACAAGCAGGATGATAAGGAGAAATAGAAGAGATCAGGAGATAGAGAATGAATACAAGCCAAAACAATTAAATTTGCATATCCATTTTCCATACAATGAACGCCTAAAAGTATGCATTTCATAATGCAATTGCAATATAATTATATGCACAAATAAAGTAATTGCTTTTCACCGCAATACCCCCGTACCTTCCGTACTCTTCTCTTCTGCCGCCCTTCTCTCTCTAATAATTATGCACCCCAATTATATCTTTGCCTACTATTGTATAATACTTGCATATCCCATAGGCTCATCATTCTCTTGATTCCCTGGCTTTATTCATTGTGTATATTTATCTGTTGCTCCCTTTTTGTGTATCTCTGCAACTGTGTATCTATAAATATATTTGTGTACCATATATTGTATGAATGTAACTTTAAATATAATCTGTTTATCATATACATAACTGTATCTTTGTTTTCATATGTATATGCATATTTTTTTTTCATAGGATTTTATGAGATTTCTCTTTTACAATTCATCATTTTACTCTTACCGAATATAATGGACAGACAAATAGACAGACTATGGACCATTGCCGCAATTCAATGCCAATTTGTGTTGCATAAATTTACATTACAAAGTAATTATTTCAACTACATCAACAGTCGACAATAACAACAACTGTAACAGAAAAAGCAACAAGAATAATAACAATTATAACTGTGGCTACCACCGCAAACAGCAATAAAATGTTTGCTGACAGCAAGGATATGGTTGGCAATACATACTCTCTTTCTCTGTGTTCTGTTGTGTATTATCCTTTTGGTCATTTGACAAAGCCACGTAATGGCCAACAAAGTTAACTGGCTTTATTTCACTCACTTTGGTTCAAACTCCTCATTCTCTCTTTCAGTTACTATCACTCTAGGCAGGAGCAAAATATCCATTTAGGCAATGTAGGCAATTGACTAGGAGCTTTGAAGACCGTAAGGAAAATATATTAAAAAGAAATGTTATCAAACCACTATGCTTTGCGATTATTGTTCTATAGTTTCTACCTTAAAGAAATTGACAATATTGGCACGTTCATCACTTTGACAAACCAAAGGAGAGATGAGCCCCTCGACTGGTATTGCCTAGACGTCTCTATTTACCTTCATCCAGCCCTGTGTCTCTATGAACCATGAAAAGTCAAAATTAACCCAAAAATGAACTTTTTGCCAAATGAACTGTTGTGTATTGTCAATTGTCAAGTGTCCGTCCTACCCAAAATACTCCTTCTCTATCTTCTCTACTTACTGCTGCCTCGTGTTGTGTTGTCAAATGCGCAGCAGCGCTTTTAATTAGCTGCAAAAATGCCTAACATAGTCAGCTTTTAGGCTTAACAAACAAAAACCATTTATTGTTTCAAACAAACACAGTCACAAACAATACTATATTTACACATAGATACAAAGATACAAACTTATGTATATCCATGCATACTTGTATGTAAAATATGTTTATTTATTTATGAATTTATTTCGAATTTTATTTATTGATAACATTTATTGAAATTGAAAATATCCATAGGATAGCATCATACACTGCCCGGCTTTGTTGACTAATTATAGCCAGTCTGCGGTTTTAGTGGTTGTGAACTGTCAACAACTTTTCTCTTCATTTTTTTTTTTTGTACCTTATTTATCCAATTGGCCTGTGCTGGTAATGTAAGGTAGTGTTGCAGGTCGATTGTATTCATACACCTTTGCGCTGAATGTCCTTTTATTAATTGCCTACCATAAATCATGATTATGGTAACGCAACACTTGAAGTGCGCTGCTGCTGCTCATTGTTGTTGTTACGATTATTATTAATCCTTGTTTGCTGGCTGACATGGCCCTCAGGTAGTTATGTTTTTGACCACATTCAATCTAGTGAGCCATAGCCATACGCTCTGCCGCCATATCATGTTCACCAATGCGCCATGAGTTTGTCATCAGGTCTTACAACGTCAGCCTACCATGCCCACCATACATTGCCTCACAACTCTCATTTCCTTCTCTCCATCAGCATGTCCTTTGGCTATCTTGATTAATTACAAAAGTTTACTATGTCGTTGTACTCAGTCATGTATTGCCATAGCACACTCTTCAAGTTTTCCACTACTACAAGGCAGTACTAGTACTATATGTTACAACACAATTTCATCTCTCAATGGGTCATTTTTTCTTCTCATTTTTTGTTTTGCCTTTGGTCCTTTGGCAATATGTCAGTTTTTGTTGTTGTCTCTCTCATCTCTTGTGTGTGATCATCGTATGTGTTGCCAAAAAGACTAGTGTAACTTCAAAAAAAAAAGTACATTGAGTATGACAACAAAGTATTACATAGAACAAGAGTGAAAAACATGAGTAATAACTACATGTACTCAGAGTAAATTGGTTTTAATATTTAAAACACTTCATTACTCACAAACAGCGAAGTTACAATATCACGTGTTGGACTATGAGTATTTTGCTTTTTATTATTTTGTTTATCATTTTGTTTTTTGTACACGTATTTTTGGGATTAGTTTGCAAATTTGCTTATATAGTACTGATCATATAAGGGCAGGAAACTCAACTAATCAACTGAGCAGTATGGAGCTGAAAGTTGGTTAGGCATGGTGTCATGGGAGCATCTATCGTTGTAATCTTATCTTTAGAGTATTTTAAATTATTTTTTGCTTAAAAACTCATATGTAAATCTCATAAATTCAATGTTGTGCCTTTAGTCTCAGCTTCTTAGTCTTAGGTTAGATCACTTAAGTCAGATTTATTGAATTGTGAAGTCACTATGTCTTACTTCTTGGGAAACCAACTGAAACATTTAATTTGATTTAATTTTGAAGTTTAATTCACTTCACTTCAATTCACTGATCTAATCAACTCATAACTCAAATCCCATTTCTCTGTTTACCTGTAATAAAGGCTTTCTTTAATGCTTGAGTTAATCATGAAAAAAAAAAAAAAATCAAGTCTCTTGGCATTTGAGTTCATTATAGAAACATACAAAAAAACTACCAAACACGAAACTACTCCATGGGGCGGGCGGCTTGTGTCTACATACTTTTGTACGAATATAATACAAAACCTACTTAAATCGTTTCGACTCGAGCAATTGATGAGTAGAGTTCATTGTTGCATACTTAAGCATGTCAAAGGACATTACTCAATGTAATTGCATACAATTTTCCATTGTGATTTTCTATAGAACTTTCATATGTTGCTCTTCTCTCGAAATTGAAGTTTTATTTCATTTCATTTCGTTTTTTTTTTTGTTTTTTCGCGTAATTTTCACATAAAATGCAATTGAATGCAAAAATTTCGGCGACAGAAACGAACGAAATTGAAGACAGACAGAATGATGTTGAATGAATGCTCGTCAGGGCTCGATTCGACTCGACTCAAATCTACTGCTGCACATATATTTTGATTAATGAAGCTGCCATTCACAAAATGAAAAGCAGATACAAATATTCACATACACAAAGATACAAATATAAACAAACACATATGATGCATACTCAGTTAAAAACACGCACAAAAAAAAAATATTCGTAGCGAAATTGAGAGCGCTACCGTAAAGCCAACGAACCAAATGCAAGCAGCTGAAATTGTTCAACAAAAATGGGATAAAGTGGGTGGGAAGAAATTCATTCAGGGAATGTGAAAATGGAGAAAAAAATGACGAATTGGTTTACTGAAACGTTAAAACTGCTGCGTTGCATTGAAAACGATGAAAATATTTCGTTTAAATTTGCATAGCACTTTCGTTGAATGAAACAAGAAGGTGTACTAAGTACGTCCCGTGACACAGACACCCAATGCGCACCTCATTCAGATGCATTTGCTGCTTGCTAACCTAGATGCACCTGAGCATATACGCGTACGCATCATACCCACACTTTGCGCTATGGTTCCTGAACTCGATCACTGCTTCGCATCTGTTTGATATGAAAACGAAAACATAAAAAAAAGAAAACATAGATAGAAAATATATGTCAAAAATCAGCAGAAAAATCTGTCTTCAATCATATTTTGTTTTTTATATTCCAATTTTGTTGCTACTGCTCATGCCCCCGTGTCGCCTTTATAAATTTTGTATGCTAGGTTTGCCTTTAGCTACACAAAGTTTCATACTTTAGTGCATCAAACTATCATGTAGTAGTAGTATCTAGTTTATATCTACAAAATACACGAGATGAGCCAGTTAAAAAAAGATACACAACACAAAAATTGAAAAAATTCGAAATTCAAAGTTATGAACAACCTTTTTATCAGCGCTTTACATATTTATTGTAGGAGTCGTGTGTGCTTGAAACTATATAAATATTTTTTGTATTTTTACGCATGTAACAAACAAATTTCGTAATATTTTAGATGTTATACACAGTCATTGTGTGAGTGAGTTTATTGCATGAAGGGAGTACTATGATATTGCTTGACTTGATTGAGTTTGGGTACTTTATACGATAAGTTTCTATTTTTTTTTTATTATTTGTGTGATATTACTGAACATATGATGATGACGATGATTATGATGTTGTTAGAATACTTAATATTCAAAGGACATAGTCGAAAAAGGAATACACGGAAACATATGGTAGTTGAGTGTGTTGCAAAGGAAATTGGTGATGAATGTCGCAGTTCTTGAATATTACTAATGCTAAGGAGGAAAATATGAGGCCTCAAATGTTTGAAGAAATATAAAGTCATAAGCTATTTGTAAGAAAAATCTACTCCTTCCGAGACTGACTAAGAGTGGCGATCAAAAATATTGACAAAAATCCAACTTTTGTATAGTAAAGGCTATCATTTTGTTACACTTACAATATGTTAAAGAAACATTAAGGTCTTACGGTCTTATTGTTTGCAATTGGATAAGGGACAACAGAATCTTAACAATACTTCCTGTCTTTTTGTATTGCTCTGTCTTTCCTTTGAAAAGGAAAGAAGATCACTTTAATTGAAAATTAAGGAAATCCTTATAACAAATACTTCCTTTTAAAAGGATTTTGTACAATGTTAAGTAATAATAATAACGCTTCATTTCTCTTTTATGGTGTCATCTTTTCTGAGTTTAAGACTCAAGACTTCCAACAACATTACTTGAAGTAGTACTAGTACTACTGAAAAGTGTACTACATAGACAAAATTTACATATCAAAACGTTGCTTCTGCTGTAACCCAACGCAATCAATGCACAATTACCGTTTTGCCACGCGCTTTTAAAGGAAGACAAAAGTGAAACATAGTTGCCTACTTTTAGGCAACATGCAGCTTAGACAAAGCAACAGCATGAGGCGCACTCAGGCGTGCACTTTTGCATATTAGCGTTGAACATTGAAAGTGGTTAAAGAGCGAACAAAACTAGAGGGAACTAGTAAGGAGAAGGCAGAGGAAAATTAGAAACCTAGTAAAAAAAGAAAGGGAAGAAAGGAGAAATGGTAAAGCTTTTGCAAATCAAACACTTGGTTGAGATGATGCGCTGAGTATTTATTAAAGACACAGTTTGCAACCCTGGATGGATGGCAGGAACATACTTCCACACTGATACGAGGTGTGTCCCAAAAGTATCGGTCTATATCAGGCAGGAAGAGTCACTGGTTTTGCTTGTACTCCATCAAGATCGATCCAGTATTCTGACGGGGAATAGCACACTTTTGGAACATGCCTCGTGAACATAGAAGTATAGTTTGAAGTGTGGTAGCTCAGTCTGTCTGACTGCGTGCATATTGAGTGTGTTTGTGCAGTTTTGCAATTTATCTCTTTTGTGATTTACATTTTCTTAGTACATATACATACGTATATCTACATACTCACAGTTATCATCATCATCATCATCGTCATCATCATCATCTTTGTTGACTGCCATATTTTACGCGCTGTTGCTACTTCTGCTTTGCAACTTCAACCATTGCATTGCATTGCATTGCATTGCTTTGCATACTTTTAGCGGCACTAACTGCAAATTGAAGTCCCTTTTCGCTTCTTTTGGTTCCTTATTGTCGTCTGTCACCGTCGTCACAGTCACCGTCACCATCACCATCACCGTTGTTTGTTGGCATTCCAACTAGGAGCAATTTCACTAATGATGCCAAATGCGCGCACTTCTAGATTTGTGGATAGTATTCATATGATGATAGAATACAGTTAAAGTAGTTTAGAGTAATCGTAATCGGAGTCAGTAGTATGTGCAACACACAATTTGATTTCTTGTTTCTGATTACATACTACATACTTCCATTTCCTCTAATACCATCCTACTCTGCCTCTAGTATGTCTCAGTTTGCATTAGTTAAGAGTTACAGGAATACAGTTCAAGTGGTGTTGCCGACGATGATTTTAATGCTATTGAGCTGGTTGATGATGAGGACTACGATGACAAGTTTGCATTTGATTGAATTGCATTGAGAACTGAACTCAACTGAACTGAGTTAGAGTAACCGAGAATCTGATTCGAGTTAAGTTAAGTTGATTTGATGAATTGTGCGGTCGCATTTTGATTGAGTTTATCGAGTATGAGTTTTAAAATTGATTATACTTACACATATTGGTTTGGTTGGTTAGTTGGTTGGAAGCTTGAATAGAACTTAACTCTTGAAACTAAAAACCAGCAGAAGGGAATACTAGGAGTAATTCATTAAAGGTTCAAAAGCTAAAGCTCTCAAAAATGCCAAAAGCGAATCCTTAATAATTCATACAAGTCTCCCACGAGTAAAGTGTGCTACACGAAAAATGTTGATGCAAAAAAAAGCAAGAGAAAAACTAATGATACTAGTGACATACCCAGAAAGAAATCCACAAAAGGACTCAGTAATATGTGAAAAGCATATGACATAATCACATAAAACTAATGAACTCAGCAGCACTACCACTGCTGTGGATGTGGTGTACTGCATGCAGAAGATCTCTGTCAGAAGCGGATTCTGGAAATCTAATAGCGTTAAGCGTATTACATGAAACTAACTCGAACGTGTAAATATCTAACAACTTCATGGCGAGAATATGAGAAGATACAACAAACGAAATGAAAGAAATGTATGCGCGCTTCATAGTTTGTTAAAATGACATGGAACAACAACAACAACAACAAACAGGATATATGATGACATTCGCCACCCGCATAAAATGAAAAATAGAAAATGAAAGAAACTACATCAGTTGCCTTTTTGCGTTCTTTTGGTTTTTTGGTGTGTTTTCTTTTTCTTTTTTTTTTACTCATCGCGTCCTTCACAGACACGTGTCAGATACTTCTCTGCCTGGTTTTGGTCATGTAACTGGCAAGGATGCGACTGCATGTTGATAAAAAAGAATTTAAACGCGCAACTTGCGCCAAAACTAACTGACAACAAATGGACAGACGACCGACTAGAGTGACTAGGAGCATGTACTAGTATACATAAGTGTATAGCTGCCAGGTCCTCGTCCTCAGCATCAGCATCATAGTCATCATCATCATCATGTTAGTAGTTGTTAGTCTTGTCGCCATTTTGAAAAATGGCAAAACACTATTAGCTTTTTCATTCGCTTCGTTTTCGTTCGTTCGTTCTCCCTTTTCCACTATTTTCTATTTTTCACAGTCTACTTCTGGGCGCGTGTTCACGTTGAAAAGTTTAGTGGGAAAAGAGTGAAAAAATTGAAAAAACTGAAGCAAAACTAAAGCAAAACATGTGGCAAAAAGCATCTAAAATATTAGTTGTAACATTTTTCGTGTCATAAAACTTTATTTTGTCGAGTAGGCGAATCCCCTCCAGATGATGGTCAAACAACGCGTGGCATGAACAAGTACACTTCTATGGGAGAGGAGGATACAGATAGAAAGGGAAATTGCAGGACTTCAATAGTGTTTGCTCTGCATGCATGTGTGTGTGTGTGCAAAGTTGAGTGTACTCTTAGCTTATGTTAGTATGAGAAGTCAAGCGGTGCTAAGGGCGTTAGAAGACGAACACGACTCTGTGGCATAGCAAAAGAAAGAATCTGAGTATGTGTGTTTTTATAGAGTGTGCCAAAATGTTATAAGGTTTGAAGTTATTTAATATTTAATAATTAAGCATATTAAAAGGGAGGACAAGTAGAGTAAAAGAGAACTTTGTACTAAGTTAAATTTATTATTCAATAAAAGACAAAACAAAATTTATACAATTTCAGGACATTATTTTAATTTGACATGAAAAAAGTAATTTAATTGGTTTGACTTTAATACTTGATATCAGGGCAGAGAATTTCATCTGTACTTCAGTATTTAAAGGTACAATATTCACTTGAGCATTTCGTTTTATAACAATATTCTGTCATGCTTCCCATTGCTCGTATGTTTCTGTTTCATTTTATTATTAATGTTCCTCAACTACTGCTTCAGCACTACTACTGCATTCACTCTACACAATCACCCAATAGCATTTCATCACTTCAGCTTCAATAACAATGTATTATCACTTCTTATACCTCACACTTTCGTCAACAGTCCGTCTCTCTTACTTCATCACATGCTCATTTCAACTCCCAGTTCATTAATCCTGTTCTTCTTTCTTCTTCTTATCTCATTCCTCACTCTTTCTTCATCACTTTAGCTTTTAGTAAATTCTGGTAGCTTTCACACTTTTGGTTACCCACTAATATTTCATTCCTCAACCATTCTTCATCGCTTCAAACTTGTGCTCTTCGTCGCTTTCCCTTCTAACTGAGATTACTATGAAATACTTCCAAAAAAAAAAAAAAAAAAAAAAACCAATCTACTATGCAACCATATCCTACTCGTGTCTATCTAGCTAAAGTTCTCTTGCTCCCCTCTACTTCTTTCATATATACTTTCACATATCTTTTGCTCAACTGTCTGCGGTTCCTAAAACACACACATAGAGTAGCAGCAGCAGGATGTCTGCTTGTTATTTGGTGGTTTCTCTCACTTGTCAGTCTGGGGTTTTGCTTCTTTCTCCAATTTTTTGTATTTTGTTTTTTTTTTGTACCAGAAAACATCACTTAAAATTAGCATAGTTAGAGCAACTAGTCGACGCTTAACCATACAGAAAAATTACTTTAACTATGCGTTCCGAATATAATCTCTCATCATCCTGCTTTTTCCCTAAATTCGGATCTCAGTCCTTAAAGTGAGTTACAACATTTTGATGCTTGTTTTCCCAACTTAATGATGTGAAAATATAATGAACTTTTCACTCTACACACTCCACTCGGTATTTGCTTTCACTTTCTCAGTGCACTTCCACTTAAACTAATGCGTGTGCACAAGAAAAGATGAAGAAAAACAACCTTAAGTATAAAAAATAAAAATGTAAAAACTAGTATAGCATGCTTTTAGGCGCATTGTTTGAAAATGAGCAACTAAAAGCATTTAATGATGGCAACAGAAGGGAGAAGGACATGAATAAAGCATAAGAAAAGACATTTTTAACTAGAGAAAAAATATGGAGGCTATGGAGACTAAGAAAGAATAAAAGAAAGAATTGAAGAAAGGCAGAAACAGAAAGAAATACAGGTCACAACCTTAATGAGTTTGACACTTGCATCAAAAGCATTTCCGTGCCATATTTTTTTTGTTTTTCCACTCGCCTCATTTACATGCAACTGGGTTAAATTGTGTGCTGTGCATTCGAAGAAAATAGAAAAAATTCAAAACAAAAAATAAATAGTAAACTCTCTCACCTAGAAAAATATAAAAAACTCCATTAGCGTAAGCTTCATCTCATTTTGATCGTGTGTGTGTTTGTAGCAAGGATAATCCTTTTACTCCTTCTCCTTTTCTCTTATGCTTTGTGCATGTAAAACACTTTCAATTTTTTCTATGTTTGGATCCTTCTACCTTTGAGCCTTGCCTACGCATGCAGCTTTTTGAATGCCGTTAAACAAATACAAACAAATAATATTTATGTGTGTATGTGTATGTTTAAGTGTTGCCATTTTAAGCCCATTTTACACTCAACACATGCACGGATACAAACACACACACATACTTTTACAAAATTAAACCGCACAGGACAGAAGGAGGAGAATTGAGGATAACAGAAGAAAGAATCATCCTCATCATTTCTCATTGGGTTCATAGCAGGAGAGTCTGCTAAGTTTCTTTCCTTTGTCGCATGCTATTCCAATTGTCAATATGCTGCCGAGAAAGAACAGTCTCCAAAATAGATCTCAGTTTTCTATTCCACATCCAACATAATAGGTGAATTCCTGTCAGTCAGTAAGTATTTCTTCTTTAGATGGCTTACTGTGGAAATTTATCTGACCTCCCTCGTTTGGTCCTATGAGTAAAGAGATGAACGAAAAGTAGTAGCACCTTTTTACATTTACCAAAGGCAAACAAGCGAGCGAGTGGCGAACAGTATCACCATCATAGTCATCATCATCATCGAGGCTGTTGCTGAATTGACTCTGTGTCCAAACGATATGCCACAATGACACCACTTTCTGAACTCACCTCACCCAATACTTGCCCACTTGCTTCATGCTACAATATTGCGGTATTTGTTTAGCCTATAAAAAAGGAGGTTCTACGGTTTTACCTAGACCAGTGAAGAGCATCAAAGCACAGCATTCATTTGTTGGTAGTCATTCACTCTCTTTTACACTTGAAGGCATTTCGTTGTTGGTTTTTGTTTTCATTTTTTCAGTACTTTTTTTACCCTTAAAAAAATTGTACGTCCTTTACAACGCGTCGACTTTGTTGACCTAAAAATCTCATTTAGTGTTTTTTTTTTTTTTCTTTCTATCTGTTTACATTTTTTGTCATTTTTTTTCCTACGCCGACATCAAGTATTTTAGTCCTTTTTTTCGCATTTCCCACGCTTGTCATTTTTTACGCCATATTTTACTCATATTGCATACTTTCAAGCGCCTACAATGATTTTAAGGCCTCCCTTTACCAATTTAGAAGCTTTTATTTTGGCCGTCATCATTGTCATAGTTCGTCTGAAAATCCTTCATCTTTCAACGTTTTTTGCTGTTGCTTCATTATACCGAAACAAAAAAGAAGAAAATTGTCAAAATATCATAGCATGTTTTTACGCATTATGCGTGAGGTTAAGCTTAAGACCGACCGACCGCACATCACA
The DNA here is from genome assembly GCA_037043315.1 of Amiota communis. NCBI lineage: Eukaryota > Metazoa > Arthropoda > Insecta > Diptera > Drosophilidae > Amiota > Amiota communis. The sequence goes on along the minus strand of JBAMAV010001245.1, from coordinate 9,797,557 downwards.
CCCAATGTCTTCCCACTTGATTTTTCACTTGTTTTTCCTTGTGCTTTTAAGATTTTGTTTAGAGCTCCCCCACCCACACACATGTTGTGAGTTGCCCAGTTCTTCGTGCTTTTTGAATTGATTGTTGGTCTTTCCATCTTTTTTTTATGCTTTATGGATGTTTTTCTATATATTTTGGTTGTTGTCCGGAACAATTTTGTGGGTGTGTGTTAAAGAACAAATCTTGTTTTAAACTCATGATGACAGGTTTTCTTGACATATTTGTGTGTGTATTTTTAATAAATGTCTAAGATGGTGGAGGGGCCGCCTCACTCACAATGACATATAGCCTACTTTTGAGCTTAATGTAGGAGGCAACATTTTCGTGTTAAACTAATTAAAATTTATGTTTATTTTTTTGTATTTTTAACATGAACAAAAACAAGTCAAGTGACTTGGGTTTGTTTGTGACCCAAAAGGCTAGCAAATATTAATTTTTGTAACATAAAATCTACAAGTGTTGCCTACTTTTAGGCAACAAAATAAGTTTAAATTAGGTTAACATGGAACTACCTAAGTATTTCTAACCTTCCTTTATAACATAAAGCAAGCAACATTAAAGTTTCTAAACTAGGAAAATTCTCTTGTTTTTCCAGTATCTTTTGCCTATTTTTGTCATCTGATTTCATAAAAGAGCAGAACAACAACAACGGAAGTCAAAAAGGAAATGAAATAATAGTTCAAGTCCATTGAGATTTTTGCCCAAACATGCTTAAATGTTTGTTGATTTTCACTTGCCCGCATAACAACATGTACTTTTTTTCTCTCTCTCTCTTTTACTTAACCTTTTGTTGACTTAGGTAAGTTGTGCTAGTTTTTGGTCATTGTTAGATGCCTTTGAATATACCCAGTTTTTGATTGAAAATCAAAGTCCCTGTCATAAACGTAAACAAACAAAGCACTTCATTTTATGCTTTTGATATCCTTTAACAGTTGACTTGTGTGTAAAGGAAGGTAAATAAAGTATTCGAATAATGTTACCTCTACTGGGTTCCATAAAAAGGGGAACACAAAAAATTGTCAAGAAATATAATAAACTGTCAACAATTTCTAGAGATTTGTGTGTTGTGTGATGTTGCTTTTCTATTAAATTCTATTTCTATTAAATTTACTAAAAAATCATTTCCATTCTTTTATTTCCAGGTATGTCGAACACATTTTTCAAACTTAATTCAATTCCAAACAAAATGGGGTAAGTTTTTCCCTATAAGCCTTTTCTTTAAGTAAGCATGACCATTTTGGTTTTATAAAACGTTTAACTCTTAACTCATAAAATTGGATTAATCGTTTACAAAACAAATAAAATGACGTTGTTTGTTAAGCTTTTAACTTTATTTCTTTACTTCTGACCATGCTAATAGTCCTTTTATATTAGTAGAATAGAATAGAAACCTTTGATTTACTTAACATATTTGTGTTGCCTTGAACTTTTCTGACTTTTTATTTGCTCTTTTTTTCAAACCAAATTCGTATTCAATCCCTCGATTCGGTTAAGTTTATTGAGTTTTTGTCAATAAATGTCACAAAATGAGGGTTAAAGAAAATACAATACAAAAAGGATATTGAAAGATTGTGTGAGTTTAAGAGACTCTTAAAATAGGCTTAGCATTGGGCTTAAGTGGTGAAAATGTGTTAATCAAATTTTCCAGGAAATCAGTTTGTTGTGAGTAAATATCAAAGTGGGTTTCCATGATTGAATTGGAGGCCTTAAAATGACATCGCGTCAATTTGAATTTTACATTCTTTATCTTTGATGGAACTCATTGAAGAAATTACGAAAAGATACTAAGGAATTTCCTTCAGTTAAGTTTGATGATCAAATTGGTCCGTTTGTTTCTTGTTTTTCTGTCGAAGACCTCTGATCAATTGTGAATTAAAGGAATTCCGGTTTTTATATAAACAAGTTTTGTACTAAGTACCAAAAATAATAAGCAGCCAACTTACTCTTTATTGAAACTGAATTTAATATTTGATTTTTCATGATTTAAATTTAATTATTCAGTAATATTCAAGATAACTTCAAATCAAATTCCATCTAATCAATCAAATCCTCTAAAAATTGTTACCTAAATCATAATCACAATCAAAATTCTGAAAGACAGGCCAATTTAGAAATTTCCCGAGAAATTGAAAGCAATTCAATGCCTAAAAAGTAAAATTTAAAGAAAAAATCAAGCAAAAACGATGAGCGGGAAGGAGATGCAAGAAATGGTCTAGATAAATTTATCATTTGCTTTGCTTTCTTTCATTTTAAGCACATTTTCTAATTGAATTTAAATCGGATTTAATGGCGAAACAGATTACAAAAACAATTTTGAATAAATAAAAAAAAATTGAAGGAAAAAAAAACGTTGCATACTTTTAGGCAACAGCATAGCATAGAAGCTAGTGTGAGACAAAAGTAAGTCTCATGCGCATAAATGACACTTAATAATTCAAGAAAATGAAATATAAGGCAAGTAAAAAAATAAAAATTCACAGAAACGAAAAGAAAAAAACAACATCCATACAAATGTCAAATGCAAATCTAAATAAGCACAAAAACCAGTCAAAGACTTTGAACGAAAGGAAGGAAGGAAGTATGAGGGCTGAAGGGAAATTTAAAGAAAAATGCCAAGAAAAATGGAATACGTAAAATAAAGAAAGAAAGAATGAACGAATGAATGAATTTGTTCTATTAGCATTTGGGGGATGTGTGGTGTTTCCTCATGAAGGCAAGGCAAGGTTACTCATGATGATGATGTTGATTATTTGGTTGGTGGTTTCAGTCTTTGAAATTTTTTTTGAAGTGTGAAGGGAAAGTGAAAAGAAATTAGCGTAGATTGAAAAAAATAGAAAGAAGCTTCAAAAGCAATCAAAATGACAACTTAAGTAGGCTTCGTAAGGAAAAGTTTTACAAAAAAATTGGGGGTATTGCCCTGCCCCTCACCATCATCATCATCATCATCATCAATAAATGAAAGCAAAATAGACCAAACCAAGCCAAACCAAACCAAACCAAATCGAATCGAATTGAAGTAAAATCTGAACAGAAAAAAGTAGAAAAATAAATCGAATAATAGAAAAAAAAAAGAAAGAAAGAAAGCAAGAAAAACTTAACCTAATTTACATGTACCAACCGAAAAAAGGACAACGTCACGTTACAAAGTAAATTAAAATTGATATGTAAAGGGCGCGAGACTTACTTTTACTCCTCCTCCTTAGTTTCTAATTCACTTGCCTGTTTCTCCGACCAACTTTTTCTTTTTCAATTTCATCTATTTAAATAGAGCACAGAAGGGTTCCCTTAGGTAAAACCAGGTCCTGATTATTTAAACCTAAGGCCGGCTGTGCATGATAAATATAAGTCAAAGTCTTTTGTGTTTCATGGTCTAGGTGGCCTGAACTGGGCCTGGGTAAGACAAACTAAAAAACCATTTACTCTACATACTTCATGCAACAGTTTGAAGTCTATCAAAGACCAGTTCCACCATGCATACCATGGTGGTTTGCTAACTGGTCACGCTTGTGCTCTTGTTTTTTTGAGTGGATACCACAAATTTTCTAAATCGTGCGTAAAATTGTTTAAATAATGCCCAGAGTCTCAAATTGAAGAGAAGAGTGAATAAGTGAATATAAAAAATTCTTCAACTAAGAGTTTCTTAAGCAAATTACATGTAAAAGTTTTCTAGTAACAAAAAACACCGGAAAAGGGAAAACAACCCCAAAAGCCAAAAAAACGCGTTTAACATCTTTTTTTCTTTTTGGTCTCGCTACCACAAATCTCATGCTTTCTCCTCCTATTACTATCCTATTCATACTCCGAAAAAATGTTTCCACTTGAAGGCAACTTTTGGACATAATGTGCATAGCAAATGAGTACTTAAGTTGGCCCAAATGCGCATTTAACTTAATCAAGATTTTAATATTTAAAAGCACTTTTATTTTTTCTCTCAAGGCAAAGTAAAAATATTAAAAAACCAAAAACAATTTCTTTTATTCTTTCTTAAGCTCTTTTTTTCTGAAAGGTAAAGGTTTTAACCCTAACCCAGCATAATCTATAAGAAGAAACACAAAAGCTGACAATCCTTATTATGCCTTTGCTTTGCCTTTGACCGAATCCTTTCTTTCATGGCTCGTGAGTGACTTTGACTTGACTTGCTTTTGTCCTGTCCCAGCTTTTTTTTATCTTGAACGATTATCGTATGCCTTTTTTTTTTTTGGTCATTTTTGTATCTTTGAAGTTGAAATGTTGAACCCTACTTCACAAAGATACATGAACAGATACCCTCTTATACTATATACTTGTATTGTTTGTACATGGTTGTGTGTACCATAGATATTAGAAACAAAAAGATACAAGACAACACACAAAACTATCGCCTTCAATTGCTTGTAAAAACCACAAAAAACAACAACATAAATTTATATTTTCATTTTCATTTTTCTTACTTCTCACTCATGTTTTTACTTTTGCTTTTTCTATTCCCTTTGTATTTGTATTTGTTATATTTCACATATTTATTTGTTGTGAGTATCTGCTTCTTTTTGGGGGAAAGTATTTCGCTTTTTGGTTTTGTTTGGTTAGGTTTGGTTTAGTTTTTGTGTTTAGTTTGGTTTGGTTTGATTTTTCTGAGAAAGTTTGCCCTCAAAAAAGTTGTCATTATTCGTTTTACTTGATTTTTGCTCTGTCGTAGTAGTACAATATTTCTAAAGTGGTTTGTCTGAGGGACAATTGGGAAAACTTTTATTGTGTTCTATGTACTGCGTCTGTGTGTATTATGTTCTTTTGTTTTAGTGGTTTCCTTAATATTCTCAACTTCTGTCAGAGTTTATCACAATTTGATTTCTGTATTGCCATTTTGCCATTCTTCTTTGGGTTTTGTTTTGTTATACCGAAACCATTAAATATTTAAGTATGTTTTGTATTATGAAATCTGTAAAGTAATAGTAAGTTGTAAATATTTTGAAGAGCCGACAAAGTGAGATACAGAACTTTATTACAATATAAATGAAAATAAACATAAAATAATAAAAGTTTTTTGGAAATATTTAACATTGCTTGGAGATAAGTGATTTGTTTGAAGATTAAATTAAATAGAAATGGAATTGTTAATGGAATTTATTTGTAGTATTTGTATAAATAAAATAACATTCTTATAGAAATATGACTTAAGTTATGTACACAGGAATTTGGCGTACTAAAGATATAATCGGCCAAAAGAATGAACATGGGGTTAAAATTTAAATTAATCAGACTTAAATTCATTAGAGACTTTCTACAAATCAAAGAATACATTGGCTTGTATCAAAGAAGGATTCCTTATTGGTGAAAAGACAATGAGCCATTCAGCTTAATCGTAAGAAGACATGGTTGTTATCAAATGCATAGGGTACCAGTTTCTAGCGATTATCGTGAACCATTATCATTTCTTCCTTTAGAATATACACCAAACCAAGGATTTTACAAAATACCAATATATAAATTCATATTATTATCTAAGCCACTTCTAAAGTAATTCATTCTTCAGAAATCTAACCAAGTATAAGATTTTATGAAATCAAAAGCATACTTTAAGGTCCCTCCTCTGTTGTTGTTGCTCAACAACAAAAATTCAAAATCCCTTCTGAATAAATTTTAATTCTAAAGTAATTTTTTAGTAAACATTTGCCAAAACTAAGCTGAAGCCCATTTTAATTTTTCACACTCAAACTAGCGAAGTAACTTAACAATTTTGCCAAGTTTTGCTGGCATACTTTCAGGCGTCAACTATTGCCAAATAAACTCAAAGCAATGAGAACGAATGAGAAATGTGAAATAAAAAAAATAAAAAACAAACAAAACTAACAAAAATAGTGTAACTAAAGGATAAAGAAACATAGAAAAATGTTGTTGCCTTAAAAAAAAAAAGAAAAGCAAAAGAGGACAGAAAACTTAAAAAATTTGCATAGTTTCTGTACACAAAATACTTGTACATATTTCCTTACTATAAAGCTGCTTCTGCTGCTGCCACAATTTGTTGCAACAACCAAAATGTTGCAGTAGCAACATCAGCATCAACAGCAACATCAGTGTGTTAAGTCAGTCTCAGTGGAGACCAGGGCCTGTGCAGCTTTGAGACTCATTAAAATTCATAACTGAGCGAATGTGAACATCCTAATGAAAGGTACTAGTAGAACAGGACACTCAAGGGAAGGCAAAAAATAAGAAAGAGAAAATTCCTAAAACAAAAATATGAAATTCATAGCTTAACGAAGATTTTCCATTTTCATTTTGGCAAACGACAACGGTGGCGCGTAATAATTTTCATTAGTGGCATCCATGACAATCAAAAAATAAAACACACGCCAAAAAAATACTTATAATGAACGCAAACACACAAAGACATATCCTCTGCCGAAAAGTATGCTACTATAAATATAATTGAGCATAAAGTAAGGCAACAAGGCAACAAACAAACCTCAAACATACTCAGAGACATACAATGATACCCAAAAAAGTATCTCAAATTGTTGCCAACTAAGGCCAAGTAAAGTACGAGAAAAATAATCCTCAGCAAATTAGAAATTTATGTATGAAAGATTTTGGCGAGGCTCAAGAGAAAAGGCATTCGGAGTGGGTGAACTTAAGGCATACATACATATGTGTAAGGGTGTTGTGGTATATGAGTAGGACATGTGCTGACAGCTGCAGTTAATTTCAGGCACATGCTAGAGTAAACTGTAAGCCACAAAAGTCAGTCAATTGAATAAGAATTCTATAAAACCAAATAATTTTAATTTATTTTTCTAATATTTTTCTCTCTTATTTTATTTAGTACAATTGTCTAAGTAAATAAAATTTTACCAAAAATTTATAATATTTTCTATTCCCACAAACGCACCATAAAAATATTATAGAAGTGCAAACAAAGAACCAAGAAGAACAATAGAAGAAGTCACTGGTAATACGAAGAACAATAATTATTTCACTTTATCCATAAAAAAGGGAGGGTGAGAGAGTTCAAAATGTCAACAACAGAGACAGAGACAACAGTAGGACTGATTCAAATTCAAATATACCAAAATGAAGTGAAAATGTTACGCAGAGAGAGAGAGAGAGAGCGAGAAGCTGAAAAATAGTAGTTAAAATAAAAGACGAAGAAGAAGTTGAAAATGTCATATAAATTCTATAAAATATTTGCTAAAAGCAAATGAAATTTTTGTCAAACACAGACTACATCGCGTATGCTTAATTTTTGTGTTCTCTGAAGGGGACTACACCAATCTTTCTTTTTCTGTGATTCTGGTTTCTTCCTTCTTCTATCATTTTCCTATATTCTTTTTGCTGGGATAAAGTTTTTAATTCATTTATTAAACTAAAACTTTAAGTTAAAATGTTGTCAGCATTTATAGAGAGTGAGCCAATTTCTCTCCCTATTAAATTATTTTCACTATCTGTGCGCCCCCTACTTCTGGTTCTCCTCTCTTTTGCCTTTATGCTATAGTCAAAAACATGATCAGCTCTCATAGCTCAACAGGAGAGACACTTTTAAACTACTTAAACTTTGTGCAAATGTGGTTTTTTCATGGCGTGGTAATGATGATGATGCTGATGATGGTGATGATGCTTCTGGTTCTGATACTCACTCCTGCCACTGTTTGTTGGTAATGTTTTTTCTCTACTGGGAATGAACATATATGTATTCAAATCTACTATTTATACATACATCTGAGGTAGTTTTCACATACTACTTAGAGGCACATGCATACACTTAGACGACATGTCGTAAGCGCGCTTCCAGCACGTTTTAATACACCGCAAAGTCGTCCTTGTAAGTGCCATGCCATGCCTTGCGTAAATTTGTCGAAAATTGTCGCACATTTCAAGTAAAAAACCAACAAAAAATAAAACAAAAATGTTAAATATTCTACGAATATGTAGGACTTTGAAAATGAGTGTGTTGAAAGTGAATGAAAGACAGTGGAGCTAAAGGGTTTCTCATACACACATACATATCATGTTCAAAAGTATTTCCCATTGAGAGTGTGAGAAAGTGAGAAGAGTTGTCAAATATTTAGCTTTGCTTTTTTGATTTTCACTTACTCATTCGCTATTTCATCTGTCTGTCTGTCTGTTTGTCTGTCTTCTCTACAAATTAGTTACATTCTTGAATTAACAAAGTAAGTGTCTCTTTGTGTGTGTTTGTACTGTAGTATGTCTCTCTAGCATGTATGTGAAATTAGTTCTTTCAATTCATTGTCGAGTTGCTTTTCGGGTTAAATATATTTTCAAGTTTAATTTTCATAGGCAAAGAAAATCTTTGACTTAAGAGTTTTGGTTAAGTTTTTTGTTGAATGATGAATAAAAGTTAAAAGTTTTGCAGATATGAAAGACAAATTGTTGAAGGGTTAAGTCAAAGCATGGCTTTGTGAGTGAATTTTCGCACTCAATCAAAAGAATCTTTTTAAGAATTTAATATTTGGTGTGTAGAAGTTTTTATATAGGCACATGGTTTTTCATCATTTTACGATAAATTTTTGCAAATGATCATATATGTTAGTATTAAATATTCAGTAATTGGCTATGACAAAATCAGGCAGACAATAAGTATTCATCTACTATACAAGTCTCTCTGTAAAAATACAAAAATTATAATTATTTTTCTCCTTATATTTGAAAAGTATGTGCCAAGTTCTAAAACACGTTTTCCATTATGAAACTGCATTAAAAGTTGGTTGGCAAAAACCTCATGGCAACAGTCTATTTTCATACTATTGACTTGACTTGGCTTGACTTCATTATTACTGACTGAACTTGACTTTTATGATGACTTAGTGAGAGGAGAAGGAGGTAAGGGAAGGACAAAAATTGAAAATAATAAAAATCTTTTGAAAAAGCCAAGTATAATAGCAATGAAAGAAGCGAACTGCATTTTCTAATTGTTAAAATTTTAATTAACTTGCTAAACATGTAAAACGTACGAACGAAATAAGTAAGAAGACGACATGCAGAAAGTAGAAGGCAAAATCAGAAGCAAGGACAAAATAGTAGATGCCAAAGGAATGCCTTCAAGAAAAAGAGAGTATATCCTTGTCGGTCGATCGGTTGGTTGGTTACTTGCTTCGTTTGCTTACTTATTTGAGCTTGACTTGTAGCATATTGAGGCGAACAAAGTCACGTACACAGAACAGCAGCAGTAACAGTTACAGTAACAATAAGGACACAACAAGAAGGACAAGCAAAAGACAAAAAAAAAAAAGGACATATACTTATATATAGTAAGTACATAGTGTATAGAAAGTGTGGTCTAGGAAAGTTGTGAAACAATTGCAAGCAACTGGTTGAACTTATTTAGGGTAAGAGGTAATGAAGAATCAATTGAATTCTCGATACAAAGATATTTGTACTTACTTTGCAAAAATGCCAGAAAATCGTAGTGAAATTGAAAATTGGCTAAATGAAAATGATATAATGAAGATGAAGGCAAGTTGGCAAAGTAGGCTGGCAGGCAGGAAAACTTAGATTGTTATGTGTCCCCAATCTAAATGCAGAGCACTTACATATACACTTAATGAATTTCAATGACTTTCACTAACAAGATACAAATACATTCGATAGCATACGATAAATGAATGTGTATCCATACAAAAATATTATCTACAAATACCATAATGAACTCTAATGAGATACAGCAACAGCAATTGATTGATTTTTTTTTTTTCATTCTGCATTCTGTTCTGAAAATATTTAATGATTTTAAAGTTGACTAAATTCACTTTTATTCATTTTTATTCATTTTTATTGACATTTCAAAAAAACAAAAAGAAAAAAACCAGAATAATATAATACAAATTAAATACATGTGCATGCGCCCTAAAGTATGCAAATATGTTGTATTTAATTTTTATTTTATTATTATTTTTTATTTGCTTTTAAATTTTAATTGTTTTTATTTGTCAATTAACTTATTTTTCATTAATTATTTTTATGTTTATATATCTTCTTTTATTTTCTCTCTATTTGTTTCATTTTTGTATTATGTGTTTTTTTGTGTGTTTAATACAATTTTTTTTTTCTCTGTTGATTTCACAATAAATTATTTAAATGGATTTTTTTATTATTTGTTTTTTGTTTATATAATAAACATACAGAGAAATTTGCCATATTATTCAACATGCATATTAAATTAATATCCTTGTTAATTTGCTCAATTCACATGAAGAGAATTGTAACAATGATTTATTAATTAAGGCCAATGGTCGTCGGACGGCGGCCAGTCGCATATGTGATTATTATTTTGATGAAAAAAATTGTGTTGCATACATTTAGGTACAATGTCACATATTTTGTTTTTTAAATGTTTATTTTTTTATGTGTAGAGGGTGTCCTAAAATTCACACAAAAATAACACTAGTTTTAGATTGACTAGAGATAGTCTCGATCACCATTTACTCTTATTGCTTGATTTTCGAAGAGAGAATGACCCAATGATGCCTTCAACTCGAACCTCAAATCAAACAGTGACACACAATGAAAGCAATTGTTTCTAAGGGATTTTCTGAACCATATATGTGATTGTTAACGAAGCCATCAAATAAAAATTGACACTCATTGCTAGAGATGACTTTGTTAAAAATATTAGTAACTTATTATTATTCCATAATCCTATTTACAAATACTTTTTGCTGATTGTGGCTTCAGTTCTTCAATTGAATTGAATTATTGTTTGCAACCATGAAGATCCAAATCTTTCTTGAGAAAGTTATGCAAAAAATGTCCGAAATTTGACCACTTGACTTGGTCCTGGACTCTCATGAACTGTTTTGAAGTTATGTGTTAGTAGACTGGTGTCTTTTTAGTCAATCTATTCACAACTGATAAAGTTAAATAACTATTTTTATATAGAATTGCAAACTGAACCTGTCAAGCCTTCATTATAACAATGAAATCCTGCATAAATGTTGGGTCACCCTTTATTTATTGAATTAATTTTTTAGTTAATTTTACTTATGTTTTAAAAATTAAATTTTATTGAATTTAAAGTTTTTATAGGTGGTTATTTCTTTTATATATTTTAAATTCATTAGAATTGTATTTAAGTTACAATTTCTTTATAAAAAAGACTACTCACTAACCACAAACACTATGGTCACTTTGGGCTCTATGATGACCCTTGCATTTCCCCCTAATGGTCATTTAAAATAATATATGCTCATTTTATGTTAAAAATTTTCTATTTAATATTTTATTTAATTTAAATATAATTTTTTATTCTGTATATTTTTTTTTTTCACTGTCACTTTTTCTCTTTATTATTCTTTTATCGTCTATCGTCGACGTCCCTTGTCATTGTACGTTTTGCATAACTAATTAAAGTTTGCTATGGTCTTTGTTTCTTTGCCTGCTTCCTTTTTCCTTATTTTTTTTTCTCTTTTGCCCGCAAATTTGCCTCTTTTATGTGACGTTGTCGTTCGTTAAGCAAAAATTATGATGATCCTTGCGTACACAGCTGGCAGGCGAGTTAAGCAAAAAGCGCAACAAAGAAATCCTTAGATAAGAAAATAGAGTAATAGGGAGTTATAGTGAAAAGAATGACACGAAGTTGGTAGCAAAGGCACATTAAGGCACTTCTACTTAGATGTGCAATGAGCTAATTTTAATGCTTTGGTGCTATTTAAGCTTCTCTTTGGGGGAATGTGGCAACTTCAATAAGCTATACCATTGCATACTCTATGCAATTATAATGAAAAATTATAAAGCTTTACAATGATATTTTTTAGAAAGTAGAAGACAGGATCCAGCTGAATTTTTAGTTAGTTTGTAACATTATAGGAGACAAAGTATCTTGTATGAAATGTGTATGAAATTGATGTAAGAATTAGATAAAGTTTGTAGTGGACACTAGTTACACATTAGGATATCTATGTCTGTTTTGTAGCAAAGTGTCAAGATTTAGAAAAAGACTCATATTTCATATTCCACATTTTTTTAACAGATGCTCTTCTGCAATTCTTTTAACTCATCTTCTTCTACAAGTATTTCATTTTCTTAACAATTTGTCATACCTTAAACACATTTCAAGCTCATTCCGTGTAACCAACGGTTTACTCTTTTTTTAGTAATTACATATTTCAAAAGACGAGCGAGCTGCTGCCATAAGAATTTTGTCATGACACTCTTTGCATTCCTTTGGACATTCCTTGGTACTATGTACATTCTTACTTACTTATTGTACAACAAATAAATAATACTTATAATTCTACTTTAACATTTAATTTTAATCTTCTTTTCATTTTTTTTCACTCGCCTTTTTTTCTTTATTCTTTACATTTCTTTTATTTACAACTCGTTTTCTTATTGCAATCCATTGTTGTTGATGTTGTTAGTGTTCTATTTTGTTCTTATTCTGGTTCTGGCGCTGGTTTTTTTTTTTCCTTTTCCTTTTTTGCTTTGCTACAAAATATTTATTCTATGAGCGCATAAAGAATGCTTCAACGCCATTTAACATAAAAACTCAAGTGTCAGTGTGTAAAAGAGGCGATTCAACCCCATAACAATCATCATCATCATCCACGAGCCTTCCTTCTTTATACTTTTTTATGTATTTCTTTCCTTTTTAAGCTCTATGACTGCCCTACCATCATCACCATCATCCTCATCATTTGCACTGGTCATGCTTTCTTCTACTCTTTACACAATTCACGTATTTTTCCGCAGCAATCGCTTTTCCTTTTTCCATTTCTTCTCTCTCATATTTGCTGCTTTTCTTTTGCTGTTGTTGTTTTCTTACATAAAAAAATAAATAATAGAAAAGCAAATAAGAAAAAAAAAGAGAAATAAAATTAAAAGTTTTGCCACAATTTTCACACTTTTTGTTTTGCATCTTTTTGCCACTTTTATATTACGTTATTTGCGCAATTTCATTATGCATTTTTTATCCGCAATGTACAAATACAAAAAAAAAATATAATTTTTGTTGTTGCAAATTTTTAGGTGGTTTTTGCACTTACCGCATATGTTTGTCTGTCTGTGTGTGTCTATTCTAATGTTATAAATAAATAAATAAATTTTATTTAAAAATTCCTTTTAAAAAAATAGCATTTTAAGAAAATATCAAAGCCTTTCTATCTATCATTACTTATACAATTTTTATATCTTGAAACTGAAACTGGTGGCCTGACTTATCTCGCTCAATGATAAGACACTTGTGTGGCCGAATTGAGCATGCAAACAGAAAAGTCAAGAGGTTATATTTTGATCCCATAACCCTTTTAAGAGGAGTGCAAACCTTTTTTCATTCCTGTTCAATCTTCATTGTTTTTCATATTATTACTAGTATTTTTATTCATTTAAAGACATTGACCAAACACAATAAGTAATGAAATTTCATTTAAAATTCCTATTTAATTTATTTATTATTGCATAAAAACATTTTTTTTAACACTCGACACAATTTCTATGTGTCGGTTTTAATTTTATAACTAAATGAATTTTATTCTATAATGAATTCAAATTTTATGAATTTTAATTAACATAATTTAAATTATGCGCTAATATAATAATAAATTTCTTTTATAAATTTCCCTATTTTTTAATATAATTTATTTTTTTTTAGTTTTTATTTGATTCATTCATTCATTGGTTTTCCATTCATTGAAACTGGTAACTAACAAGCAGCATTCATGTTCACATTCATGTTCATGCTCATATATGCATGTATTCATTTATATTCTATTTAACCTCGAACACTCTAACCCTTGGACATGCATTGGATAGTAGATCCTTTTGTTCATGTTCAAGTTGTGTCCTTGTGTAAATGACGTGCGAATTGCTGGTCAACTTTAAAATTGCCAGTTTAGTTTGTAATAGTTTGCAGGAAAGTTCTTCATTCCATTTTATGTATTTGTTATTATTTTGTTATTTCTTTTTTTCAAAAACACACACATACAATAATAATAATAACCTTTAATTGTAAGCATCATACATGTGTGTGTACAAGAGTATAAGAGAGTGTCCTTGTTCAGGTGTTGCAGATCGTACTATGTTTGAAAAATATCATAAAAAGTTATGTAGCTCGTTACGTAATTGTTGTACGCAATTACTGTGGAAATTTCATTTTGAACATTGTTGATTGTGTTTTCATAATGTATAATTTGTTAAAAGTTCTATTGGGGAAAATTGCGTTATTGTTCGAGTTTATACCAAATTCACTCATTCAGTTTCTCTGCATGTCTCTCTATTTTTTTTTGGTTGGTTTCTCTATTATTTTTCACTATAATTTTGCCAAAGGTTAAAGTGTAAAGTTTAAACTTTGAAAATTGAAAATTGAGTTTGTGTCGTGTTTACAATTTTGCTACCTTTAGAAATTTTGTAATTTGAAATTCTCTACGAGAAAGCTATTTGCAATGAGTTCAAAAGTTTTTAATACCATTACTTGATGGTCCACGCGAAATTGTTTACTTGCTTAAGTTTAAAGGAAAAATTCTTAAAATTATTATGTATTTGTAACAAAGTTATGTTATACAACAATATTGAAAGCTTATTTTGCGCAACAAGTTTTTCGTTTACAAGAACAAGGACACATTACAAATTGTAGAGTCATAGGGGGATATAGATGTGGACTTGCTTTTTGCACTGTTGCTCTTGGAAATATTTCTGACAGTTCCATCAAAGCTCCTGTGTAGGTTAGTTGGTACTTCGTGTCAAAATCACCGACAAAAATTATAATGAAATAGAAAAATTTACCCGACAACACATAGAACAAGTTAAGACTCACCTGCAACGAATCCAATCAAAGCCCTTATATAGGTTAATTGTTGATCCTTGGTCAAGAGTAAATATAAATGACGAAATCAGTTGAAAATTCAATAAAACCCATGGATCATACACTTCCACTTCCATATGCATTTAAGACTAAAGAGGAATTATATTGTTTGACCTGTCATCATAGCAGAACTGTCACCACGCTAACTTAAGCTTAGCCATAGCTTAATAATTCTTCAGCTAAGTCCATAAGTCGACTGAAAATCCCACTGGAAATTTGTAAAACCCCAAATTTATATGTGTGAAGTATTTTTTATTTTATCATTATCTCTAATAATAAATTTGTTGCCACATTTTAAAATTGCCATTTCACTTTATCAAAAACACACACACCTGACTTTCAAGTTTCGAAAGGGAAATTAAGTTTTTTTTTTTGTGGCAACAAAAAGTTACGAGGCAAGAAAATGTTGTATTATGTGGTGGACTCTATTAAAAATAAGATTAATAAACTACACCACGTCACTAGATAACTTTACCCTTGAGTGTGCTTAATAAAAATATTTATTTTTCACAACATAACGACGTCTGTCCCTCCTTCGAACATCAAAAACAAACAAGCAAGATAATAATAATAATAAAACGAACAAGAACTTGAAATCATATAAGGCAAATCAACATAAAAATACAAGACCGAATAATATAATTTGGTTTAACCGAAACTTACATGCCCTTAAATTTGGTCTTAAGTAGTCGTATGCAATTCTTCAAAATATAAGTTGGTTGTAACAAACTATGGAAAATAATACCGACTATGAAGATAATTTTGTATGAGCACTATCTCTTCCAGTAATCGAAGAACTTTGTTTTGACCATACCTATCTTGACTAAGACTACTTTTTACTTATTCAACTCCCAATCATCAAAGCCAAAGTGATCCACACCATGAAACAACTTGAAATCCCATGAAAAAAGTCTGCTATAGTATGGTGGTTGTTAAACAAACATTAAACTTCATCTTAACGAAGAAGATTTCAAGTAGGAAAAAGTGAAAAGAGATTGGAATGGGCGGGATGGTGGTATGGGAAGACATAACTTTTGTGCGTTCGTAAATTGCAAACTGATTTAAAATTAAGAAAAAATGTTTTACTCAACTTTTTCATAACGATTTCTTTTTGGATTTTTACAAAAAAGTTTTGCCATAACGATGACGATGAAGGTGTGTGTTATTCTGCTGCATGCTCGTTCATCTTTCCTTCCGGCTTTGTTCAGTTTGTTTCTATCAAGGATCTTCATCGTCTTGGTGCGTAAAAAATGCGCAACTCACACACACAAATGAGTGTCATCAATCACTGTAGTATGTATTTTGTCCTTAGTTCTTGTTGTGTCCTTGTTGTTTGTTGGTTGTTGTGGTTCCTTTGCGTACCCATAATGCTTAACTTTATTACGTGCTATTGGACAAAACCCGGAAGTGAAAGTGCTTCTCATGCTGAACTGAACCAAACTGAGTTAGTAGATTCTGAAATCTGTTTGCTCTCCCACTGATGATGTGCACAGTTAAGTAGCTAAGGTGTGCGTGTCGTGTCGTGTCGTTCTCTATAGGGTTTTTTCATCTCATTATAATAAGGAAACGAGGTAGCTAACTCAGTTTTGTGGGGGAAGTATACTTTCAGACGCATCAGCTGGCAATGAAGAAGAACTTTTTCGTGTTTTCGTGTAAGAAACAAATCAGGCAATCAATTATGTTAATAAAACAAGAAGAAAAAAGAAAGAAAACAGTACAAAAAAAGGCAAACCGTTTTTTCGAAATAAGAAAAACCAAGAAGTGAAAAAACTCATTGCTACTTTCAGGCATATTACTTGCGCCATAAAAGTGGTACAAATTTGTTTGTGTTTTTTTGTTGTTGTTTTTTTTTTTATTATTGTTGTCATTGTTGTTGTCGAAGTTGTTATACACAACGCCTAAATACATACATTCATCGAACAAAACTTCAAGTTACTTCCCATTGTTTACCACTGCTGGTTGGTGGTGGTGATGGTATTGCTTGAGTCTCAAAACAAAGCCAAGAGGCATAACAAACTCATGGATCAAAGCAAACAAGGATGATGAGCCTAACTTCACAAGTTTTATCACATTGCCTCATGCTGCTGCTGCTGTGACTTTCTTTACTGTTTTCCGATGTCTGTCGTCTTATATCCTTCGTCTTCATAGCTTATCCATTCTTGGCAATCTTCTGTTTGTGTATGCCTCTATCTCTGTTATTGCTACTGCTACTACTGCTGTTCTTTTAGCTTGGCACACGCCTATCTGCACGTGTTTATTCTCCTTGGAGGCAGTCTCAGACACCCCTTCCCCTTTTACTACAGTATTGCTGGCGATAAAGTTGTTTGCCTAAGTGGCGCATTTACTCTTCAAGTTTCTGCGGTTGCAAAATACAAATCTAAACTTTTAACCAACACATTGTGTTGTCAGCCAGCCCCAATCCTCATTCGTTTATTCATCCATCCACCCATTTTATTGTTAACCCTCAAAGGCAACCACAACAATTGCCGTCTTTTTTCAAGTGGCTGTTTATGTCGCAATTGCCTGTCTTAGTTGGGTTTGAGCTAATCAGAGTCGAACTTGGTCCTTGTCGCATCACTGCTCAACAATATCATCATCATCATCATCGCCATTACCATCATCATCATCAGTCTCTATTGCTCTTTACTCATTGACTTAGTTAGAAGCATTGTTATTGTTATCCTCATCTTCTTGCTCTCTTATTTAACTTTACTCCTTCTTCATTCATTCGTGCTTCTCATATCTTCATCACAAGTTGAAGTCATTGTCGCCATCGTCGTTGGCGTTGTCGTCATCTTTATCATCGTATACGGAAGTTACTAAGCTTATTTATTTAAAATTATTTAGCGCCTTTCCTGACTACTACTTCAATTTCGTTCTAACTCGTATCCTTCTTATTTCTATACATAAGTGGTAGTACCTTCTTATCCTTCTATGGGCTTTGGGCTTAAGTAAACCGCAGGTACTTGAAATTAAATTATTTACATTTGGCAAAGTGAAGCCGTTTACTCATCTTTTCATTCTGTTGCTTCTCAGTCTGCCTTGCTGCCTGCCTGCCTTCATCATAATTTGTTGCCAATTTGCGTGAAGTAGTACAATTCTTGTAATCCTTAAGAGTGTGAGGTCTCTGTGTGTGTGGGTGTATGGAATAAGTTTATGAATTGACTTTTGAAGCACATGTTTTCCTAGTGATTTCTATCACAAAAGTTATTAATTTATTAATGCTGATTTAATGAGTTTTGGTTACTTCGCATAGAATTGGTGGGAGAACTGAAATATGCAGAGCTTCAGAAAGATATCTATAATTGAGTTAGAGACGATGAGATCGGAATAATTACATTGTTCAGAAATATCACAATAAGTTTGAACATATTTTTTGAAATTTAAACTTTAAGTGAGACTGAAAGAGTCGAGCAATGAGAAGCATGACTAAAAAACGATTCGTGTATGCAAACGTTTTCTACACGCTTATTTAAATCTTTTCACCTAAGTCCTGATTACAAACACACTCCTCAAACACTTAAATTTTAAGTGTAAGTGAAACCAAAACAATGAAAATGTCTTAAGTTCAACAAACAACAAAAACCAAATAAGTTCATTACACCTTAGAAGTTTTGTAAACATACATACCCTACCCACACCCAGACACATCCTGAAGGAAACGTGAATAGAAACAAATCAAAAAGGGCAACTAAAGAAAATCCTAATGCATAAATAAACGTCAAAAGGCGACTTTATAGAACTTACAAGATTTACTTTGCGCAGAAGACAAAGGCAAACAACGAAGGAAGGATAGAAAGGATGAAGAAAGAAGTTTAACACATACATAATGACGACGACTTCTATTATATGATGATGCTGATGCTGATGATTCTAAAGCTTAGCGGCAAAACTAGAAAAGAGATTTAGACACATATGTACATGGAAATATATACACGTATGTGTATAGAAAGAAAATCTCATAGGAATAGCAGTAGTAGTAGTAGAAGAACAAAGTAGAGAAAGTTGCATGCCAAAGGACTGTTAGCGTGTAAAAGTTTTTCAAGTTAAAGGACTTAACGCGCTAGTAAACTAAAACTACAAATACAAACTGAATAAAGCTAAGAATGAAAGTGTCGCTGTCTTCACATGCTTAACGCGTGAAGGCAAATCCTAAGTCAAAAATCTACTTGACAAACATACCAGAGAATAGAATAGAACAGCACAGAAGAGAAGAGAAGTTGCCCTTTCATTCATATAGAGTAGCATAAGCATCAGGAGTAGTCAAGGGCAAAAATATGTGTTGTATGTGGTGTATGTATAACTATGTGAGTGGTTTCGCCTGTCATGATTTTCATAGATAATCTGTGAAAATCTCTAAAGGCAGTCAAACTTAAGAGTGTGTCGTTGTAGTAGTATGTTGTGTTGTTTGTATTTCGCACATGTTTACAAAAGGCACGCGAGCGCAAGCAAACGATCTCCCGTCTAAATGCCCACAAGGACATACGTGTACATCATCAGTAGTCTATGATGTAGTATAGTAGAGGAAGATAGTAGTCCAAAATCATGTGCTGCTCGTCTATGGATAATGATGTGCTGCTGTATAGAGAAACACGGCACACAAATAAACAGAAACACACACTTTTGAGTTAAGTAGCTACAAGGATAATAATCATAATAAGCAACATGCCAACATGTGTTTGTCTCTTCATAGTACACATATCCTTAGCCACGATAAATTCACTTTCGTGTCTTTGTGTGTGCTGTTCAACTGTGTTATTCATCGTCATTTATGAATTATGTTTATAACTTTAGTCATACTTCTTTTCTCATAATTTTTGGTTACCCACACTCACACAGACCCTCGACCATACTCACTTTATTATTTTAGTATAAGAAGAAGCGATTTAGTGGTTGTGGGTGAGAACTTATTCTTCTTCGAGGACCCTAAAATAGTTTTGCGTAATAAATTTGATAACATTTCTTTCTTGTCCTTCCTTCTTTTTTGGGAATTTTATTGTTACAATTTCTTTTTGTGATTGTAGTTTATTCCGTTCTATGTTTCTTATAGCATTCGCTGCTGCTACTTGTTATTGTCATGTTAAACATGTGCAGATATCCTTGTGTGTGTTTCATTCTGTATCTGTATTCCGTATCTTTGTGTGTGTGTGTGTGTGTATTCAAGTATATCCTTGTGCAATTTTTCCACTTATTTTGCGTGTTGTGTTCATGTTCACTTTCATTCAGACCCACATACACAAGATGTGTTGCTGGATTCTTTTTTTGTAATTTGTCACTCATTGTGGGAGCACAACTTAGACAACTGAAGAAAAATCTATGGGTTTTTCCCTTCATCATCGTCTGTTCTGTCTGTTTAAGATTCATGACTTTGTATTTGTATGTCTGTCTTTCTGTCTATTTGTCTGCCTGCATTTGAAGCATTTCATGCCAATAATTTATGGCGTGCGAACTGTTTAATCTGTTTTATGTCATATGATTTCATACTACAAACTAGTACGCATTTCGTATTGAATTATGGTTTAAAGCCATGAGAAATGGACCACATTTAGGGACCAAAAGAGAATTCTAGCAGATGTTGTTCTTCAGTTAAGGCCTAACCTCAAATTAAGAATGGTCAAGGGTCCATAATTTATATAAAATCGAAGAGGAAATTGTACTTAACCCAAGGAGAACAAAATTGTTCTTCCTGAGTGATATACATATTTCAATCCAAATCTCTTTCGGAATTATTTTTCCAAGGGACTTAAAGCAATTAGTCAATTCTGGAACTGATGTGCATGAAGGGACTCTTTAAGATTATCAGATCCAATAGAGAGAATTTTATATTATGTTAATCTCTTTTTGATGTCCTTCCATAAAGTTCGTCTTTTGCTGGCATTAATAAAATATGTCAAACTACAAGTTAAAACTTAATTCACTTCTTCATTTTAAATGAATCAATCTATTTCACTTAACTTTCACATCAAAAAAATAGTGAAAACTTTCGTTTAAAAAACAAAAAAATATTGTTAAAAAAAATTCACATTTAACGACTTTTCCAATTAAAAGTTTAAGCGAAAACACAAACTGTTTCACCTAAAAGTAAACTGCAAAAAGTTTTGTTAATTAAAAAGGAAAACATAAAAAATGATGCACTAAAATTTTGTTGCTTTCTCTGAAATGTAAAAACGGAAAGAAATTTATTTGTTATTTAAGCACAATTTGTGTCCTTTTTTTGTTGTTTTGCTCATTAAAAATTTGACAAAGCGCAATTACCTAAAAGTAGGCAACAATTTTCTATTCAATTTTGACCACATTTTTTGGTTGGCATTCCAACTGAAATGCCAAAAAATCACATGCGCCATTTGCTCTAAGTATGCAACAATAAAGAAATCATTTGCGTTGTAATTATAGAAAACCAAAGCGTACAGGACATTAGATTGCATTGCATACCATGGGGCGATAAAGAAGCTTAGGACGTGTGTAGTATAGTTGAATTGGTCGAATTGCTCTGTGAAGCATGTAAAGCATTTGGCATAAAACAAGTGGTTGACAATATACGTGATACGCAGAGATAAAGGGTTGTGTTGTTGGGTGTTTTAGGGATTTTAAGGTGGATTCTGTTCTGGTCCAAATAGTGAGCGAATACAGGAAGTCTATGTTGATGAAGAAGTGGTTACGCAGCAAACATGGCATTACTTAATTGGCGCTTAAAACTGCTGCTGCAAAATGCATTAGGGAGCGAGCATCAGTGTTGGAATGTATGCGGTTGCATGTGATTTAGTAGAGCGCTTCCCGGTTACCATGATATTGTCGTCCACGGAGTTGTTGTTGGTATACACATATATATGTATGTGTATAGCAAGAGTGTCTGAGCCACGCAAGGACAAACAGCGGAAATGTGAAAAATGAGTCAACAACGTGCAATGGCGCATACAATGAGTGTAGCTTGCTACCCACTCTTAAATATATATACACATATGTATATATATCTATAAGTTTATGTGTAAGGATATGTGTGTAAGCCACCATCGTTTTCGTTGTGGTCGTCGTTGTTGTAGTCTTCGTCACCGCTGGCGGCAGCTTAAAAAGGGTTTACCTCGTATTCTTCCTGTTCAGTTTCATCACCCTTCTTTCCCACCTTTTGTAATTAATAAAAAAGGACATGCTATACGCCTGCATATATGCTACACATTTTCACTGTTGTTCAGTAAAAACGAAAAAAGAAATGTAGACCCATAGAACAAGGAATAGAACCACCCTTGCGAATGCCTTGCCGACTACTGAAACATAGAACGACATCATACACGTACATAGAACATACGACGGCCAGGAAATTACTGGCTTTTGTGTGTACAAATTAGAGGCATTAGTTGTGTGAAGCTTACAACTGAGCACATGGTAGAAGAAAGCTTATTTTTTTCCATACAAACCGTAAAGGGGAAGAAGGTGTTGTGTAAAGGGTCGCCTAAAAGAGTATGCTTTAATATCATCATCATGATCGTCGTCGTCGTCATCATCATTATTTTGTTATATGTTCATTCCACATTACAAATTGATTTAATCGGCTTTTAATCATCATGTTTAACATCACCCACCCATCAGCATCATCAAGACCAACATCATATGCCTATTACTACTGGTATTACGAGTATATACGAGGGTCATTCAATAATTCTTCGTTGTTGCACCTTCACCAGCAACCCATGTGTTCAATGGTTTCTTGCGTCATTTGAACCGTGTGAGGGCGAGCACTGTCGTAATAGGAAATCATGCTTTTCCTGTGAGATCCACTGTTTTTTCCGAATTGATGGCATTACTTTCTTCATCAGTTTGTCTGAGCTGATAACTATTTATTGTATTTTGATTGTCTTATTAATTACAAAAGTATCTCTTATGTTGCTTATTATCAGTTACACCTTCTCAACTGTTTAAGCTACTTTTAAAAATTTTAAAAAATTCAAAAATATATTAATTTGTCTCTAAACTGACCCTCGTATATAAATAGAAATGCATGTCCTTCGCAACAAAATAAACTTAAGTTTCAAAACGTCCGTGTCGTCCACCACTCTCTAGTGTGTACCAGTTTCCAAGCGAGTTGAGTTTTATGTGTTATGTGTGTGTTCACGCGTTTATCAACACTGTTGGAGTCATAAAAATGATGTTAATTAAAATTGCTTTGTTTCTGGGTTTCCATCATTCGCCATGTGATTTCCCCCATTTCTATTTTCGAGCTATTGACAAACAGCGCCATTTTTCACTTTAATTGATTTAGTGTGAAGAAAATACAATAAAATGCATACACACACATGGAAAATCTTTCGAAACAAACACGGAAAATAGAAAATGAGAACAAATTTTTATCGAAAAATACTAAATACTTTGATAAACTGGTATGGGTGGATGGGTGAGTAAGTGAGTTAGTATATCTATTTACTTTCCTTACCCTTTCTCCAACATTCTTTCATTTTATTTGGCTTAATGTCTATCTATCATTTTGCCTTCTAAATGAGTCCTTGATTCTTTTTACGTTTTTAATGAAGCTTTAATTAGAACAGCATGTGAATGAGTGAATGTGAAAGTGAACAAGGCAAACTTGCACAGCGTGAAATACACAGAGTAAATATCTATAAACTCATTCACAGACAAAACAAACCAACAATATTGAAACAAACAAAGGAAGAAAGGATATTTGTTATGCTCAAAAGGTTGTTTTGTTTTTTCTTTTATTTTGGTGATGCTTTTTAATTAAGTTAAATTGACTTTGAGTTTGATTGATTGATTGACGTTATTTTGTTGCTGATGTATTGTAGTATTATAGTTACATATGTGTGCACACCCTCATTGTATCAAAGATATAGAATAGTAGAAACACATATACTATAAAGAGAGACAATGTATCTTATGAATTGATTTACTTGGTTTTGATATGACAAGAAAGAAAGTTTTCCTTAAACTCCCTCCATTATGTCATTATAATGCTGCAATGCAATGTGTTTGCTTGTATGGATCTGATTTTGATGGAAAACTATTGTCAAATGAAAGATTGAATGATAGTCAACAATTTGTGTGTAAAGATTCTATACAAAAACCATTTTTGCAAGAAATATCTTAGATAAAGTCTAAAGCCAAATTAACCAGTTATTTAATCAGTTTTTATTAAGCTCTCATGTTCAAGACTAAGGAATCATTGTGAAGATATAACAGTAAATTTTCAAGCAAAAAGATTTAAGATTTTCTTGAGAATGAAATATGTACATTTTTGAAGCTAAGATATATTTATCTTGCCTACTTTAAGGCGTTTTAATATTGTTGACTTTTGCTAAGCACATTTCTAAAGGAATTTCAATTGAAGTCAAGTAAGAAAAACCTCATCTTATACCATATTTTAATGTCAACTGACTACATAAAAAGAAAGTAAACCGTGCTTGCAATTTAATATTAAAAACACGCATTACGCATACGCCAACACTGTCGACACCTTCTTAGCTTGTCATACAAACGAATAGAAAGTCATGAAGTGTTGGGAAAAAAATTCTAATAAAATTTTGTGTTTACATGACAAACATACACACAGGCACACACAGAAAAATCTAAAGGTGTTAAAATGAATGTTTTCGGTTATGTAAGAAAAATAGTACTAGGGAAATACGAAGGAGAAGAACCAAACGAGAAACAGGAAATAAACATAATCAAATAAAGAAACTTAGTCAAACTCAGTTGAATATGAATGATGTCTAAAAAAACATGCGGAGTGAGTGAAGTAAAGGTGAAAAGATAAAGAAAAAAACACAAACAATAAACAAAACTGAATTTATTTTACCTTTTTATTTTCTCATATGAAAGAAAATCAAATCAAATTTTCAGAAAAAGTTAGAAATGCAAAAAGAAACATATTCTAAATAAAAAATAAAGTTAAAATAAATAAAAAACAAGAGGCAAGTTTAAAATGCAATAAACACATTTCACCACATGTTATTTGTACTACACCAGAGCCCAGTTATCATCATCAGCAACATCATCGTCGTCACCCTGAACATCATCATCATTCGTCTTTCATGTTCAAATTTTGTTGTTATCTGAGTTGTTGCGTTTAACTGAACTCTAGACAACTTGAGTCGTTTCCATTTTAAGTCAACTGTTGTGTGACTGTGGCAACAACCATCAGTTGTCTTTAAGTCATGTAGGCATTGATTGTCAGCCTGTTTGTTCTAGGGCTTTAGACGCTCTAACGCATTTTGTTAGCAGTAACTCATTCTCGGAAATATTCCATTTGGCCTTGTTGTCGGTTGTTATTAAACAACATATGAAGAATATTTATTCATTGACTGACAACTAACAAAGAGTTTCATTGTCTGTCTAAGTGACTGACTAACTGACTCTCTCAGTAACTTACTGACTATCTAAGTGACTGTCTTTTTGAATGAATGTTTATCTTTCCTAGTGTCTGTCTGTCTGTCTGTTTACATGGTTCCTACAATTCATTCTTGTTATGCTCCATACCATACCATATATCCTAGGGTAGGTAGGGTAGTGTAGTATAGCCAAAATCATTCATTCATATGTGTTCCTTATTCTCTTCCTATATTGTTGTTGTGTTGTGTATTTCTTTGCTATATGATTTCTTTAGCATTTTACATCTGCTGATGTGTTTATTATGCGTCTCTAATATATTTATGAGCGCGTTATGAACGCATTTCAAGCACTTTTGAACTGCTCATTTTAGACTTGTATTTATCTTATACTACTACGTATTTGTCTGTCTTCATCTTTCGCTCGTCGTCATCAAATTCCTTAGAGATACAATACTAATGCGAAAAGCCTCTTTTGATTTTTATGTTTATTTCGTGTATGATGATGAGTGTGTCAATGACTTGGTGCGCTTCTATTATTTATAGTGACACCCAAAGGTATTTTTTTCTTCTTGTATTTGTTTTTATCTTTTACGATTATCAACACAACAATTTAGTATTATAAAAAATCATTTCAAATTCATGATGTTTTTCTTTATTTTATATTCCTTATGATGAAGGAAAAATTTTATTTGATATACAAAAACAACGGAAGAAAATCTGTGGTAACATTATGTGTTCCTTTGTGTGTAATTTAAGGATATAAAAAAAATATATTATATGAATTTTATATTGTTTTGCCCACACCATAAGATTGGTGTTACCGCACATGTTGATGAATGTCGTTTGAGTACAGAGAGACTTCTTCACCGCCAAGGTTTCTTCTCCAAAAGCATCTTTGTTTATTTGGACAAAGAATTTTCTCATCACTTAGCATAGATGTTTCAAAAAATCGTTTAAATATGAAGACGCAGACTGTTGTCACTAAATTTTATAGAAAATCACAAGTTGATCTTCTAGTAATGTTCTTTTGAATCAATTTACCAAGGATTTAACTAAATATTACCCTAGACTTCTGTTCAAGCCTTTAAATATTCTTAATTCTTGTAAAATTTGCCTTTCCACATATATGAAACCTTCTTTAGTATTTGAAAACAAAGGAAGGAGACCTTTAGTTGTGTGCTTCTTCCTTTTTATGTTTTTCATTTCAAGGTAATTTATGTAATCTTATTCTCCCCTTGACTGCTTTCTGTAATTATCTTTTGCAGCTTGCTTCAAAGAACCATATGCAATACAATTTTCTACACAAAAGAATTCTACACTAATGACACTTATGAAACAAGTAAATTAAAACTATTTAAAGCATACTTTTAGGATTTGAATAAAGATATTTACACACATTTTTAAAATGCTCACACACAAATAAAGAAAGGTAAATGTGAGAGAAGAGTTGAAGAGTGTGGAAGAGTTAAAGAAACATAAAATGTGAACTGAACTATGAATTAAGCAAAGTTAAAAAGCTCAAAGCTCACATAACCAACAAAGACAAACCACAAAGAAATTAAAATGAAAAGAAGCCAAGAATATAAAGAAAGCAACAAGGATATTTATAAAGAAAAATGATATGGTGCATTAACATATATAAACTCAAATGAACTCGTTTACTCACCTTCTGAAGATCCCCGCTCCTGTTCTCTAGGACTCACTTACCATAAGCTTCACTCCTTTGCGTTACCATTTTATCTTTTACTACTTAGTCTCTGTGTTTCTGTTTCTGAAAGACAAATAAAAAGCTCATAACTTAATGTAAAAAATCAAAAATACATAAATAAAATCTTACGAAACGTTAGACAGAACATAACCAAGAGGTGGAAAAGGGATAATCGAGGAAGGAGAAAAATATGAAGAATATATAAGAATGAAGTTTGTTTGTGTGTGTGTGTAAGAGTGTGTCTGTGTTCATATAAAATAAAGAAAATATTAACTTGGCGTTGACTTATCTGCAAAGTTTACGCTGCAATGCACCTGGCTAAGCGAACAGCAGTAGAGCCACAAACTAAGACTGTGAAAGGTGCACACAGATACTTTAGAAGCTTGTATATATGAACATGCACACATAATCAGCCAACTAACCACGTTAGCAAGTGTGGTTTGCTTTTAGCTTAAGCTAAACAGGATCTGTGATGTTGGTTGCGTGGCAAGGAATAACCAAAACCAAACCCAAGCTAACCACCTAGACAGACTGAAACACATACTCTCAATACAAAATAAAAAACAAGAAGAAAAATATTTTGAGGATGATGGTGCTGGGAACGATGACGATGAAGAAGAGCAAGTAAAGAAACCAGACAAGCGAGTGAGCAAAAGAAAGTAAAGTACGGTATGAACAGCAAACCTAAAAGTCAGCCAAGCAGTTAAAGCACAAAGCTTAGTGTACAACTGAAAGTACTTTACTGACAACAGCAACAACTGAGTCTATATTATATGTAGTAAGGATGAGTATGAGCTTCATCTGAGTAACTAGAGTTCACATGAGTTACCTATCCCGGTAGGTAAGGTAAGACCACCTGAGTTGTACGATTAAAAAAGGAAATGAGGAAATGAAAGAGTTTATAAGAGAAAGTGGAAACCGAGAACGAATGTAAGTTGGCAAATGATACAGGAAGCGAACATGCACACAAGTGAGTCCCTGGCTCTACTTTGTAGCTCGCAGCTGTTATTATCCTTGTACATTTTTATCTGTACAAAATCTACAAAAAACAAAAGGAAATACACAAAAAAAAAAAGAAAAAGAATCTTTAATTTACTCGCAGGACAACATTGGACTTCGTTTACTACTGTGTGTGATGCTGTCTTAAGGTAACATCTGAGGATAGTTAAAAAGTAAGAATGATTTTTTTACCTTTTGTGAGTAACATCGAAGATGAAATACTCTTCACTAAATGAAATGCTTCTTTTCCGTGTCTTGGAGTTGCTTTCATGGAATTTTGTTTTTAACTGAGTTGGTTGTCAGCCCAATGTTACCTAGATCGCCTGATATACCATATTATCTTGGCAATTTGGCAACCTTTTGCTTCTATCTGATGGCTGTTGAAAACGTTATCCTTTCGAAAAAAAATACTTGATCCAAAATTTCAGCATAATATTTCAAAAACTTAGGGTGTATACAATATTATTCAAACAATTTCCATAATCAATCAGTTTACTATATCACAAACTTTACAGAAAAGTATACTTACCATTTCATTTTAATGTGAAGAAGTGAAGTTTAAAAAATTGAGAATATGAAGAAGATTTTTCAAAGTCCAAAAGTTTGATTTTGTGCTTGGCTTTGGTATAAACTCCCTTACTCTTACTATGTATATGCTACTTTTAGCATACGTGCCAGGTTTCCTTACACCAAAGTGTCCTTTTCCTAACCACTTTTTTGTAGTATTCGTAATGTCTACGTTTATGCCTTTATTTTAGTTATAATCCTTTCTCTTTTTCATTCAACTTTTGCCTTTGTCTTTAGCCTTTGGCAAACACTATCAACAACAGTAATAAAAATAATAATAAAAACTTGATTCAAAATAACATGCAAAAAAGGCAAAAGTATTTGATTTTTCTGGTTATTTTTTCTGCAACACTAAGCGGCTTTCTTCAGGATTACTTTCTTTACACTTCATAACCAAACCTACTTCTTTAATAATAATAAGAAGAAATACCCATAAGACCCTCTTCTTTTCACTCTCTATTCGCTCTATTCTTATTTTTTTTTTTTTTTGACCCGCTTTAGTCGGCTGTTTTTTTTATTATTGTATAATATTTTCTCTTTATATTTTGTGCCTTTTGTGTAAGGACACGAGACGAAGCCTTTTTGATTGTTGCTGTTGTTCGTGTTGTTTGCAGGTGAGTTCAGTGTGTCAACTTTTGGTCCCAAGTCAACGTTTTGCAGTTTCTTCTATATTATTGTTTTTTATTCGGATTTTTTCCCTATGCCATCTTTACTCATCATCCAACTTCATACTCTCATCTCTAACTTCGCTTAAGTTTTTCTTTAGATTCACTTTGTTATTTGTTGTGGCACGTACATTTTTGATTATGTCGTTGTCGTCGTTGTTGTTTTCTTTTACACCTTATTTTCTTTGTTTAGCTTTTTTTATGTCCAGCACCACCAAGTCTTCGTCGGCTATTAACCCAAATCCCTAAAGTGTCAGTTCTATTTCAATATGTCTGACTCCTCTCTGGAATACAAAATAAACAAAGCAACTTTCTTTGTTTCTCTGGTTCTTTATAAACTACAATACAATATAATAACAAGAGACAATAGACTAGAAAATCCTTTGCTATTTTCTTCTTTTTTTATTCTAGTATTTTTCATTACTTTATAAAGTGTCAAGCGTGACTTAATTTACCCTCAAAAGAATGCAATGGAAATATTTCTGAAAAAATATTAATTAATTTATAATGAAAAATATGTGTGTGTGTGTCTTCAACACGCATGGGAAATTAAACTCAACTCGATCATGACATTATTTATGAATTAAAGAAGAAACAACAAAACTTGTTTTTAAAAAAGGAAAATAAAATAAAATAAAATAATTAAATTGCACAAAAATATGCAAAAAATTCAGCTGCTTGAAGCATACAAACAACGCTCACTGTGTTGCTTGTTAAATAAAAAATGCAACATGAAACAGTTTTTTCTTTAATTAAAAATGTTTTCTAGTTAAAAAAAAAAATAGAGAATATTTAAAAAATAAAAAACTATATAAAAAATGAATGAGAAAATAAAGGATATTCTCATTTTTCTGCTGCGGGGCTTTTAAAATATTTAGTTTTTGGTTACCATTTAGGGTCACACCAGTTGTGGCCGTTTATTGGGGAGGGTAGTAGTAGTAGTAGAGGAAGTAGTTTCAAAGCGCTTTATACAAATTAAGCGCATCAAAATGAAACCAAATCAAGTGAAATTGTGAACAATTTTTTCCACGAATAAAAACTTCATATAAAGCATTCACATTTTTTCCCCCAGTTTTCCACACTGTTTTTCTTCCTACTTTTCTCTTAAAAAAAAAATACTATAATAAAATTCAAAATCATTCAAGGTAAACTGTATAAAAAGTGATGCATAACTCCAGGGGCAAAACAATAGTACTCAGCAAAGTAAAATGAATAACAAAAATTTACATATATGTAACATGAAAATATGATATCCATTTCCCATATGCTGCAAATGGCCAAAATCAAATCAAATTGAGCTAACTGGGTCGGGTTGGTTGGTTGGTCTCTCCCACTACGCTCCCATCTACTCATATATAACTAGAAATAAAAATCCAGAAAAATAAAAATGAAAACATCATCGTATATATAAAATATTGTTGTGTATTGAAAGTAAATAGAGCGCATAATAAAAAGGTTTACTTTGCTTTCATACATATAAGTATTTTTTTGTATTTTGAAGTGTTTTGATTTGCTTTGGTTTGCTTTACTTTGTGGCTCAAAGGCAGAATTGTATGTATTTTTTTTTGTTCTACTATCCCAAAATGAATGATGATACTTGGGATTAGTTTTATGTGAATATATTGGATTTAGATAGCTAAAGGTTTCACCATTTCATTTTTGTAATTTTGTGGCCACAACATTGATTTAGTGATCAAGAATGACTCAATTGAAAAATAAGTGCTAAAGGTTATTTCAGTTTCATATTCATTTCGTAACTTTGATGATTGAAAAAATGAACAAGCAACTTAATGATTTGATAAATGGGAAATGGAATGATGATGAAGGTGGATTGCAATTCTTAAGCTAGGGGATTTCAAATTTAATTAAAAATAAGTCATAGACCATAACATCTTGGATAAGATGAAAAGAAGCTCATTGTAATACCTGTTTTGGACTGCTCTTGTCTTCAGGGTAAGCCTTCGTTCTAATGTATGGCTTAGTCTACCAAGCGTATCGCATTAGAGTCCTTACACCTACTGAATCACCTTACCATGGGGGGGCTATAACTTCTAACTTGCATTTACAATAAAATGAAAGTTTTTCTAAAAATAAACCTCTATTGAATTGTTATTGTTTGATATTTTATTTATGATTCAAAATATCTTTTTCCGCAAATTTTATTTCATTTTTATGAATATTTAATTAAAAAATGCACTTTGTTGCATATTTTTTCAATTGATTTCTTTATAATTTTTTATTCAATTAAATAACTACCATGAAATGTGAAATAAATCCACTCAAATCCTCTAAACACTACCCAGCTATAAAATTTCATTTATGTTTATGTTGTTTTGAATTCTAAAGTGGCACAAAAACACACACACAATGATGTTTTTATTATATTTTATTTCTTTTATTTGGCTATCCAAAAAAAAAAAAAACAAAAAGAAGAAAATTCGAACATTTTAATCCTTTTAAATGGAAACGTGTGTGCCACCTGAAAAACGAGTGAACAGCGACAAGAATGAATACACACAAATGTATGAATGTATGAATGGATGAAAGAATGTTAAAACTTATGGCTGGATGGGGGAACAAATAAATGGCAAAACATTTCATTTTTAACAGAACTTCATCTATATGCACATATGTATGTATTGCCCAATGGACCAAGTATGGTAAAAGAACAAAAATAACATTATTGCGAACAAGCTGAAAACAATAACAACAAGCAAAAAGAACAAGGCAAGCGGCTGATGATGTCAATAACGATGATAAAACAAACAGGATATGCATAGACATAGGCGCCAACATGAACACCCTGAAAGCCAAATGAAATAAGGCAACCAAAAAACCATAGAACCAACGAACCAAGCAACCAACAATAACCGCCGACTGGTCGGTTGGACTGGACCGAATTGAACTGAACTGGACAAGATAGGACAGGATTGTTGTCCGAAACCAATTCAAGCCAATGCGAAACAAATCCAATGTGAAAAACACCAGACTCCTCTCTGATACAACGTTGAGGAGCGTTTTATTCAATGAATGCATGGTAATGGGAGAGAGAGCTTGCTTCCATTGACAGCGAAAAGAGCGAGCGACATGCGGTTAATAATTGTAAAACGACCGCAACACATGCGGCCAATGGAGCTTAAAAACTTGTCACTCATGTCGAAAGTACAAACACAAAAGGAACCAATATGAAACAGCATCAGATGAACAGATAACAGAGCAGGAGGAGAATGACACACTGAGAGGGGGAGGATGAGAGAAAAAGTACAGGAGAGGGAAGAATATAAAAAAGCCTTGACAACCATAGAATCTAGTAGGCGAGACGAGATGAGTCAAGTTGGTGGCTTGGCATTTATTGATGTTGAATGGGTTTTGTATTCTACTCTATTCTATATGGATAGCGATAGACCCAATGAAAGGGTGAAAGAGACAGAGACTATGGGGGGTGGGGTATTGTTGGCAGCAAGTGGTTTGAGTTGAGTGAGTGGTGATGGTGGCTTAAAAATGTCACAAAGCCAGGCCAGAAAAGCAACAAACAATTTAAACCATGCATGACTCGTCATGACTCTCATTCAAAATTATTTTGTCAAATGCTGTCGCATATAGTGGCAGAGGACATAAACTGAACTGAAGTGAAGGATTTAAGTGGATAAAAGAAGGGGGTCGGTCACATGTACATAGTAGAATTATGATTGTTGGTTTGTAAGGCAGGCTATGAATGAAAATGTTTGCATATCATGATTTTCTCCACACCAGGCAGAGGCCACAATCAAAATGATGTGGTGCCTTTTGTTTTTCAATCGCCCTTTATGTTATAAAGAAAGGAAAGAAAAAAAAAAACAAAAAAATCCTTCGAAAAGGTGAAAAAAAATCATAAAATGAAATAAATTTGCATACTTTTAGGCACTCACAATCGCATTTTGTTTGTTTACTGATTCAATTCACTTTACAGTTTACTTTCCCAACCCCCTACCGTCTACGTTCTACGCTCCTTTATATTGTAGTAAACCGAATTCAATTTCCTGACGCCGGTAGCCAGTCAACACAGTCAAGTGGCTCGCTCCTCTCTGGGATATTTCGTATATCCCAGCTGTTGTTGCTGTTATAACAGCACTTATGAATAAATTTCGCACTAATTTATTACGATTTCCGCAAAAATTTTTTCTCTTCCTTTTGAGTTCTTTTTGCATGTTTTTCTCGTTTCATTTCAATTTCTGATTTTTCTCATATTTTTTTTTGTTGCTGTTTTTTGTGTATTTCTAGGACTTGCAATCGGAAATTGAAACGCATCGCGTCGTTTATGATCGTCTCGATGGCACCGGACGTAAACTTTTGGGTTCGCTCACCTCACAAGAGGATGCGGTCATGTTACAGCGACGCCTCGATGAGATGAATCAACGTTGGAACAATTTGAAATCGAAAAGCATCGCAATCAGGTAAGTGAAATCAAACGAATCAAAAGTAAAGTGAACAGAAGTCGTCCTTCTTATTGCCTTCATTGCATTTTTATTGTTTGTTGGTATTGAAAGAACAGTAGAGAACTACTACATTGTATTGTAGTTGGATTTTTGTTATTGGATTTGTTGTTTGTACTAGAATTTTTTTTGGTATTTTGGTAGAATTGAAAGTGGTTAACATCAGAGGCAGTAGTTTTCAAATCCGATTAGCAATCAAGAGATTTCAAAAAGAACGACTACGGTAGAAAGGAATATAAATGAAGGGAAAGGAATTGTTTATTTAAGAATCACCATGATGGTTCGATTGTAGTTGGACTATTTGAGCTTTTTAACAATTTTGTATTTACATAAAGACTTAATCAGCTTCTCTATGTCACTTTAAACTCTTGTAGATGAAACGATGCCATGTTAAGAAGCCTGTTCGTTCTGCAAAAAACTTCTTTCCCATGTCTACCTCTTTTTTACAAGTTTTCTTCATGTTCCTTTAACCTAACTATTTCAAATCATAGAAGTATAGGAAATATTGACACTTTTAACAAAGTACGATAGACCTTAGCATCATTTAAACTGCTCCTAAATTTCTCTTTTGTTACTAATTATGATAATTATAAAAATTCAAGCCAGTATTTCCCTTCTTTTACCCTTCATCTGGCGTCTTAGTAATTATTATAAATCATACACCAATGATCCTTTGCCATAAGTAACAATTAAACAAAAAATTACACAAATTTGTCAAGACTCTTTTCACAATGAATTCATGAATCAACACAACAATAGAATCTCAAGTAAGAATATGAGAAGGGATTAGGTAGGACATGGAGTAGAATGAGGTGTTAAAACGACAGATCATCAACGAATTTTGCGCAATTAAAACACACGTTGCACTAACCTTCTGGTTCCATCTACTCTTTTGCTCCTAGTCCCGATGTCGCTGTTAGACTCTTTTCGGTTTTCGTTTTTTCCGCTTGCTATCAAACGTGGGAACAACGCGTTAATTAAAGCAAATTAAAGTCAAGCGCTCACTCTCTGTGTGTGTCTGATGAAACAAAAACGAACCGAATCAAACCATGCCAAGCCAAGCCAAGCTACCAAGATAATGGACAAGAGGCAAACAATTTTGTTGAAAATGCACAAAAAGAAGAAACGAAAAAAAATGAAACCAGGCAGCAGCAGCAGCAAAAGCAGGAAGGAAGCGTTCTATATGTGTGCCTGTGTGAGTGAAAATAAGTAAGTGTTGTTGTTGACAGACAGCATGCGGCAAATTTGAGCATCATCTCAACGTTAACGAAAACGAACAGAACCAGGACGGCAAACAAAATGATGGTGATGACGAACAGAACAGAGCAGAGCAGAAGGAAAGCGGTAAAGTCAAGTAAACGAGAGTTGAGCTGAAAATCAATATGAACAATGCGTGAAAAAGCCGGCAAGAAGGGAGCTAGTGAGATACTACCTCGAAATGAGTGATGGTGAGTGCTGCTGTGTCCTGCTGATGCTCGCACAGTTCTTTCAGAGCTTTAGTGTATATTGTTGATGATGGACACAACAAGCGATGCCAATGAGCAAGTGACAGTCAAAGAGACAAAAGGACAAGACAGCACAACATGAAATCGAGTGGCAAGAAAAATAAAGTGCTTCTTGCTGCCACTGCCCGTCATAAATGAAAGCAAGGACTATGGTGACATATTTGTAATTTCCACATTTCATAAATAACGAAACAAGAAAGGAGGGAAAAACAAAAACAAAAAAATTACTGAAAAAAAAAAAGCAAACAAGAAAACTCTCGGGTAATATTGATGCTGTCGTTGTTGTTGTTGTTGTTTGTGACATTCTTGTTCCATCATGTAATAAATAATGGCATTTGGCACGCATCCTAGGAGTATCCTTGCAACGAAAGAACTTCCCAACGAACGAAACCCAACTGAACTGAACAGAACTCAACTCAACGCAACGAAACAAGTGTCATAATGAATATAAATGGCAATTATGCGGCTTGTATGTGTAATTTCACTTTACTTGTTAAGATCCTTATCCACACTCCCCGTCGTTACTTGGTTGTGTTGTGTGAAAATCACGCATGCTTCTGAAAGTATGCTGTAATTATTTTTACTCTTTATTCTTCATCTTCCTTCACCCAATGAGTCTTGAAATTGATTACATATTTTTTTTTTGTTGTTGTTTGTTTGTCCCCCAAAAGTAATTGAAGGCATTTGTGCCTCATTCCATTTGTTAACCGGAAGTTGTCAGTGCCAACCCAACCGTCATCTGTCATAATTCTCTCGCTCGTTCGTTTGCTCGGCCTCCTAACAAATGACACCTTAAGTGCTGAATGCCATTGAATCTCATGCGGATGCGATGTGGTGCGCTGCGTGTGTTCATCACTTGTTTTACTACCCAATCTCATTCCGCAGCAATGTGCAATGTTTACGAGGGAGTGTGAATAAGTTTCTTAACTGACCACATTACAATAACACCAATATTGTCAACATACCATGAATCCACCAGAGAACAAGAAAAAGCCAAAACATTAAGTACAAACTAACTGCAGAGCGTCGAGAAGGCATCAGTAGATCTACCGATCGGAGAGGATAATATTCAATCATGCTTTTTCATTGGAAATTTTATGGGGGCTACCTCTTCCAGTAATCGAACATAAAACAAGACTACATTAAGAAACCTTTCAAATTCTTCTTGTGCATAATTCGTTCTGATACCACCCATACCCACTTGCTTATGGGGGTTCTGAAACTGTGTTGATGGCTGACAATTGTTTCGACCATAGGGCACGGCGGCACTATAAAAACACCCACTCACATATATCATATTGGCTATTTCACGTTTCATCTTTTGGTTGCCGCGTGTTGACTGATTTTCTTTTGTTTAACCAAAACTCACTGAGCAGCGATTTTTCTTTGTCATTTCTTTGGCTGACGCTTTCGGCACTTTCTGTCAACACTTTTCTTCTTCACAGTTTTTCTTTTTTTTCTCGTTGTTTTCTTCACTTTGTTTGTATAAAATTTCAACGTTCTTTGGTTTTTTCATTTGTTTGTTTGTGTTCTGTTTGTTCTTTTTCTTCGTTTATTCGTTGGCATCCATTGTCCTCTCGTCCGTTCTGCGTTGCAATGCTTCCGCTTTTGGCAAACTTTGCCCGTTTCCGCTTGGAGTTTGCCTTTTGTTATGTTCGTAGGAGCAGCAGACAAAACTGAGATATAGCTTCAGATAAATAACTATAGCCCCCACGTTGTGGTTTTTTATTGTTAGCTTATTCTTTCTTTGGTTATTTCTCTCATAAATATTTGTTTACTTTGAATTGCTGGTTGCCGCGTTCTGTTGGTCTATATCTGAGTGAGTTGAGAGGCACAGAAAAGATTGAGCAAACTTTTCTTGAATAAAGAAGTAGTGAGAAGACCACTCAATGCAGCTTTAATTGGCTTAATTGAAGTGGTTTCTCACTGTAACTTAAGAATTAAGTTGGGTTGTGGCCAATTAGGAAAGTTTTGTTTGAAGTGTGATCATTATAAGTATTGTACTTGAAGAAGGGAAGTCATCTTGAAAGTAGTTTCTGAAGCAATTCACAGTGAATTGAATTCTATAGAAATTTTCAATATTTTTTACTCAAAACCAACATTTAAAACACATATTCTAATTATGATAATATGACCGTGAAATCTTACTAAAAAGAGACATTATTATGGAAGTTGTAGAATCTTTTGGTAAGGGGAACATGATCTCCAGTTTGAATTAGAAATTCTCAGCCCATAAGATAATTTTTTAAAAGGAAGAACTTACCTTTTTGATGAGTTTGGTAACCAATTTTTAAGAAAGAGATTAATGTTTTGGAACCCTTAGGGTTTTTAATTTATTTGTCTAATAAAAAGAAATATGTGGCTTGTCAATTTAACTGATTAGTTAGATTCACGTAATTCTATTATCAATCAAATTAAACCAATTAAATTCCCTTTTAATTGAGTTATGAATGCAAGTTCCTTCAAATTTATATGAGTGAGTTTAAAGTTTCTTAGCCTCTCAACTCTTTAATTTCTATCTTTCTCCAAAACTAATGAAAAAAAAAATATAATTTCCCCATCACAAACTCACAAATATTTGTCACACTTAACTTGTAATAAAAAATTCTAATTATACATTTAATTATCCTTAAAGAATAAAGACATTCCCGACCTGCCTTCCTTCCTTCTACTACTACTTCAACTCATTTCCTTAGTTTAGAAATGATAATAATTTAGGCTCTAAAGAGAATGAGGACAAATATACATACAATATAAAAATATGACAAACGAAATCAAAAGGAAAATGAGTCAAGTAACCCATATAGAGAGACAATGAAGCGCAAGATAGACACCAAGGCAGGCAGACAGACAGTTAGGGAGCAGATAGAGAGCAGAAGACATACAGGCAAATGAATAGTATAAAGAAAGACATGGTGATGGTGCAATTATATTTGGCGAAGCGATGTGGTATGCGCCTTAATTACAATGAAAAGGAAACTCACAAAAAACAAAAATGGAATAAAATTTCAAGAAATTTTCACCAAAGATAAACAGACAAAAGAACAACGCCGCAATATCCTTTGTGCTATAAGGCTTTTTCTATTTTTTTTTTTCATTTTAAAGAGGAAAATGTTTTCAGAGAAGTCAAAACAGATTTTTGAGATTTCTTTTATTATATTTCTTTTTTTTTTCTATTATTTTTATTTTTTTGCTCGTTTCGGTATACAAAATAAGTAGTACAAAAAGGTAAAGTGACAGGATGTGTAAGGGCAGCTTAAACCAAGGAGCAAGGTTGGGAAGGGAAGTAGAATGAATGAATAAAATAAAAATAAAATTGCATGACATTTGCAATTATGGCGACAGCTGAAATTTCGCATGCCGGAAATCAGGAGGAAGGCAGCAGGCAGAAATATAAAATATACTAGAGAGAAAGAGCATTATCTGTGCTTGAAGCACACTTTAATAGACCACAACCCACACATACCATAAAGGCAAAGCCCAAGTACTTATCCACCAAAGAAAGCAATTGAATTGAAGTTGAAGTTCTGTTGGGTATGGACGATTGTGACAAGTATAAACCGGAAATAGACAAATTGTCGACGACATTTTGCGGTTGTCCTTAACTTGTCTTCTTGCAAACCATCATCATAGACGACAAATGACAACCTAACAGATGATAATCAGCATAAAAATCTTGTCTAAAGTGCAAATTAAATATAATATTATTTTTCATCGCGTCCTTTTTTTTCCAATTTTTTCCACTTCAAAATGTCCTTTTTGTTCGCCTTTTCTTTCTTAGCTGCTAATAAGCTCATTTTACGCAAATTATAAAAATAGGATGGAAAAGCAGAATAAAAGAATAAGACCCTTTTTTCATAATATTTTTTTTTTTTTGAAAACTACTCAGACTCTTTTTCCTAACACTTTTTTTTATTTGTTTATTCTATTCCCTCTAGAAATCGTTTGGAATCAAATTCGGAACATTGGAATGCTTTGCTATTATCCTTGCGTGAATTAACCGAATGGGTTATCCGGAAAGATACAGAGCTAAGCACCCTTGGCTTGGGTCCGGTGCGTGGAGATGCTGCAAGTCTTCAAAAACAATTGGTAAGTGATAAAATTAAGAGAATAGAAAAAGGAGAAGGAGGCGGCGATGATGATGATAATGAGCAGTTGATGCAAAGTAGATTCCCTTTTTTGGGTGGGTAAGTTTCATTTTGACGCAATTATCATTTTTGCAAAACGAGTTGAGTTCAAAAGTTGTTTCAAAGTTGGCAGCATTAAGCACTTAACTGATGATGATGATAATCATGATGATGAGGACAACGAAAGTGCGTCCCAAAGAAATGTTATACAACCGCCACCATGATAATGAAGTTGATAATGAGGAAAATATTATACAAAGTCTGGCTAATCCTTGTGACGTTCGTTTTGAGGTTAAATGATTTAACTTTTTCATTCAACAACTTCGTTTTTTCATCTTCAGCTCTCATTTATGGTTTTGCTGCCAATTGTGAAATTGTGTCAGCTCATTTTACTCACTCAACTTTTCTCAAAGCTAAAAACAAAACCGACAAAAAAAATAAATTAAATTAAACTCTTCAATGTCCTTTTTTTTATTATATTTGCCTTCTTCCCATATGAAATTGTCTGTATAAAATTAAGTGTCGCATAATTTGATACTAGCGAGAAAGGAGAAAACCTTTTACATACACATGAACACACATGTGAATCCTGAATCCAGGATTCTTCCTCCTTTCATATGTCGTTTGAAATGTGTCTTGGCTATTTTTCACTTTCGAGCGCATTTTTGTGACTTGTAAGCGCGTTTAATGTACTGAAAAATAGGTCATTTGTGTGCTTAAAGGGTTAATAGTACTTCTGAGAGAGACTTACATCCTCGCACATATGTGTGTGTCCTTTGTTTGTTATTAGTCATGAAAATGATATAGTTGTGGTTTAATGACATGTTACACGATATACGACAAGTAGTAAGCAGGAGGAATATAAATGAAAGTGCCTAAGGATAAGATGAGAAAGAACTTCTACCTTTCAGCTAGCGATGACTTTGTGATAAACTTTTTCATTCATTTTATTTGTTTTCAGTAGATCAGTATGTATGTGTAGTGCATATATTTTTCAAAGATTCCTTAAAGAATTCTATGATTTAAAAGGGTAGCTTAGATTAGATTAAGTGACCATTAAATGCTAAATGTCGGCTTTTATTTGTCTTTGTTAAAGGACTGGATAAAATGGTTTTAATTATTTCAGCACCCTAAATCGCTGACTTTAAGTAGAAAAATCTGTTAAGAATATTGAGTCAGTCTTTTTTCCCAAGTACTTCATTTTTCCAACTGACCTTTGTCTTTTTCTTGTGATTATAGTGAGGCAAATCAGTTCTGCAGCCACTCTTGAATCTATTGAGTCTTTTTCACCTTATAAAGTGCCTTTATCAATATATTATATTATGACTTATAGTTGAATACAGCATATGTTAAATAGTCAAAACAGTAACTAAAGATTTCATCTAAACTCACCTTAAATTTATTATCAAAATGATTCATTATTAGTACTTGACTTCACTTAACTATTGCACATATCAAAACTCCTTTGTAAGCTTTTCAAAATCAAATCACACTTTACATACGAGTATAAGAAAATTAAATTCTAAACTATGGTACAATAGAAAATAATAAATTAATGAAGCATAAAGCCAAACACTTATTGGAAGCCAACCAGCCAAGCAACTTGATAAAGTCTTCGTGCTTTGAAACTTTCAAACAATCTTCATGTTATTGCCAAAGGATTACTGAAATTTGTTGTTGATGAACATAATAACTCATATTGCAAATAAAGCCTAAGATTATATACAATAATAATATATTGTAATTATTGTTATTTGTTGAATTTCAGAGAATTCGATTTAAAATTATGCATCAGAAGTAGCAGCAGCACCAGTAGGTTTTGTTTAAGAATTTCTTAATGATTTAATCGTTTGCACATGTTATTTTGTTCAAAATTATTAAGATGAATAGTTTTGAGAAAAGCATTCAAAATCATAAATAAAAGAGATAACTATACATGCATAGAAGTCTGCAGATATACCATGTCTGTATTTGTATATACACATATTTACATAATTATTCAAATGTACATATGCATAGAGACATGAGTATCATTTATACCAATTGGCGGTAAAAGCTTTCATATGTCATACATTTAGATGGGTGTACATTGTGATGTTTTTGCTCATATTATCAGACATGACTTGACCTTTTTATACTCGTACTGATTATGCTGACAGTGGACATGAAATGTTAATAAACATTTTAATGCAAACAAACATGTGATTGACAGTGAACAAAGTATCCAAAATAAAAAAAAATAAAAATGAAATATGAAATGAGAAAAGCATCAGGTACGCACAACTTTTAATGTTTAATGACACACACGCGGCGAATGCGTAATATTAACTTTTATTAAAATAAACAAGGGAAAGTTAAACAGAGAGAGAAAAACATGAAAAAATTATAATTGTTTAATGATGCTTATCAAGCCAGAAGACCATAACATACACACACTCACTCACACAAACACACTGTAACCCATACAGTTACCCACAAAAGTACAAGCAACCAAAGGAAAAAAATAAAAATTGATGAAGGAAAATTCGAAAAAAAAAAAAAAATCTGAATATTAAAAATACCAAACCAAAAATCCCGAAATACAAGAGAAAAAAAAAATTCAACCGGAAATCACTTAAGGGTTTGCGCTTGTTACAAAAAAAAAAAACACAAAATAAATCGCCATCAGAAATGAAAAACTAGCAGGAGAAATATTCATTCATTCCTCAAACACAGCAAGCAAGCGTCACTTTAGTTTCACTTAGCGAATACTTGAAAGTCGGGTAGGCAGACTACCCACTCGCAGAAATACATGCTCACAGGCCCCATCCCATAACCCATAACTTTAACCATACATCCACCCATCCAAGCATACACTACAGTACTAGTAGATACTCACATGGAGAGAAAGAGTACTTTACTTCTATTACAATTCGCCGCCACCAAATGTTGTTAAACCCCCTCTTCACTCGCATGTGATGTCCTTATATT
The DNA here is from genome assembly GCA_037043315.1 of Amiota communis. Classification (NCBI taxonomy): domain Eukaryota; kingdom Metazoa; phylum Arthropoda; class Insecta; order Diptera; family Drosophilidae; genus Amiota; species Amiota communis. The sequence goes on along the minus strand of JBAMAV010001245.1, from coordinate 9,755,385 downwards.
CATCCCGTTTATGCCTCAGCAAGTTACGCCTGCAAAACATTGTTGTAAATCTATTGCTTGACCACTAAGTTATGGTCTGCCGGACATTTACATTTTCGGTTTCAAGATTGCGCATCGCTCGCATCGTTCTACTATGAATTGAAGTGGTGTTGTAATAATGCTTGAGTGGGTAGTGGGAAGAGGTATACGAGACTGGTGCAAAAGTCAGCAAATGGCGTGTATATGTTTTTATTGTTGTACAACAACAAAACTATGAGTATAAGATACAAACATAAGTACATATAAATGCAGAAGAGTGTGTAATGTACTTGTATGTTATTTGTATTGTACCCTTATACACATGTGAATAGGTATTGGTTTAGTAACAGGAGCGTTTTCGGGTTGATGGTATTCGATTAACAATAATGAAAGAAATGACCAACCCATTCTTAAGAGTCAGACTTTAAAGGAGACAACGTTTAAGCATACCATTCAACTATGCCCTGTGTTATTCGTTGTTATACTGAATGTTTACGCTATAGATGTCAATAACTTATTTAAATTATTGACAACAGTGTCAGTTCATTGATATCGAAATCAAATTGGATTCTGATTACTAAAAAGGACTACATTACAGTATTGTAATATACTTAGATTACAATTTGGCGTAAATAGTATGCATTCTTAGGGTTAAACATCCTTTTCTCATTCTTATAGAAGGAGTTAAGCATTATTTTCTTTTTGTTACTGTGAAAAATAATTTGACATCAATTGAATTATTATCCGCCCCTCTCCAGAAGCAATAGTTCAAGCATTTATACAATAACAAGACCCTGTTCTACAATATTATCGTTCAGTTCTGTTCAGTGCTTCTGTGTTTTCGGTTAAATGCATTTCTATAGTTTCTTGATGTGTGAGTTGAAAACAACATTTTTCACAATTCTCTTTATCAATTCCATCTTTCCCCCATCCTATTTGTTGGTATTATTTATTCTTTTTATTTTATTTCATTTTATTCTGCCACAAATTGCGCGATTGACCGTTTCTAGTGCACGACGATGGACGTCATTGCCGTCATTCTTGCTTTATTCTGGTACTTCTGGTAATACTTCTACTACTGCTGCTGCTTCCCCATTTGCACTCATTGTGTGCAGTTTATTTGTATCTTAAATGTATTAAATACAAAATTTATTGTGCGCGCATTGACTTTGGCATTTTCTCGGGTTTTTTATGATTTTTTATAGCGCCACAGGCCACAAGGCAACGATGAGCGTCGTCGTCGACATAATCGAACCATGACCAACACACTGAGTTGTTACTGGGTCTCTGGTCTAGTCGATTGACTATAGTAGTTGGTCAGCATTTGCTCCTTCTCTGCACTCTTATGCCCTTCATTGTTAATTCAGTTCTCTCTCTCTCTCTATGCAGGCAGTTGAACCCCACTATGGTTGTCATCAACGTCGTTTCATGTAGCTTTAGTCACATAAAAAATACATAGTTTATGACTTTCAATGTGCCGAAATAGCACTAAAAATAAGAAATATTTCACTTGATCCTGGTCTGTATTTCTCTGTCACTATGTGTTAGTTGTCTTGAACTATTTTTTATGTATTTTACTGCACTCTCTTTAGGTTGGCTTGGCTTGGCTCAACTCCACTTGGTTGTGTTGACTGTGCGTTTGGTCAAACTCAATACATTTCTATTGAGAAAGATCTACTACTATACAATAGTATATTTTCTCTGGCAAAGCAAGCTACAATAACACTGCTGCTACTTGACTTTTAAATAAATTTCTAGCTATTTTTGTTATAATACATACTACTACATATTTTTCCCATTTTCAATGTGTTTTTTTTTTTTCATTTTTGTCTATTACAGGATGACCATAAAGCTTTCCGCCGTCAATTGGAGGATAAACGTCCGATTGTCGAAAGCAATTTGCTAAGCGGACGTCAGTATATCTCGAGTGAACCACCTGTTTCGGATACAAGTGATACGGAAGGTAAGTGCCAAATGGTCTTAAAGTAAAGTGTAATGGATGAAAGTTTAAAAGTTAAAATTGGAAGTACTAAAAAAGAAGTAATGAAAGGCATTTTACGTAAAAAATAATCATACTGAAGTAAAATGGTAATTTAATTTTAAATTGTAAATAAGCATAGTCAAAAGCAAAAAATTAGTAAGCCAATGATGTAATAAGATAAAAATTGATAAGTTGCTAAGCACTCAAACTATACTAGTTCTTAATATGCTAACAAGTGTTCCTAATCTTAAAGAAAAAATGGTTCCAATATTGTCAGTAGTTGAAAACCTAAGCTCTGCTTTGTACAATATCTACTTTTTAAGTCCTTAGAGAATACATTCTAAATACTATTACTACTTATTGGAACATTGTCATTCCGCTTACGGAACTATTTCCTTTCTCTTGCCACACTTTTTCCCAGAAAAATTTCTTATATTCAATAATAATTTTCCATGATTCGCACGAGTTGCAAACTAACCTTTAATACCTTAAAATACGTGCATCATTTTCGTTATACGATGATGATATCCTTGCTGCTGTTGCTCCAAGTAAGCTGCGTGTCTTTCCCCACAAAAGAGGAGAAGCAGCAACAGAAACAAAAACAAAACCAATAGTCAACACCTTCAACCAACTTCAGTTCAGTGAAATCCCCAAATGGCAATAGAACTATGTGAAACCATAGAACCATTTGGGAGTCAGGCAGGCAGCCAAACAGGATACTTGCCTCTTTGCTTGCTTGAATATTTTGGTCGTCCTGTTTTTACTCCCCTCAGCTTTAACTACTTAAGCTATTGTTTGCCCCTCCTCTTACTTGTAGCTGATGCCTCATCGTTGTTTGGTTGGTCGTACGTTTGTTTTGAACATTTGCTTGCTTTTGCTTTTTTTCCTTTTTCGTTTCTTTGCCTTTGCCTGGCTCTCGCTTTTAGACTTGGCTGGCAATTGATTTCCTAATGGCAACACAAATTTGGCAATTCACTTTTAGTGTTCGCTATTTTTGGTCAGTTTTGCACTTTTTTTTTCTTCTTTTGCTTGGATTCTATGTTGCTGCTGTCCGTGTTTTCTCTTCTTGTTACTGCTGTCCATGCTTTCTCCTTCGGTGATGTTGCTGCTATTTTTTTTTTTGGTGATTGCAGTTCACATTTTAGCAAATTGTTGGTCTTCTTGTTGTTAGTGTTGCTGTCGTTGTGGTAAGTATGCTTTGGTCAATCAGTGTACACACACACGTACACACTGACAGACATACGCTCATACACTTGCAGTGTAAAGCAAAATCAAATGGGAGAAAGTAAGCAAGCAAGCATCATCAGGCGACAACGATAATTGTTAATGCGACCAAGCAATTAGAGCGATTAGTGTGGTTGTTGCTCTTTCGATCTCTTTTACGCAATCCACACACACACACTCTCTCTCTCTCTCTCTCTCTCTCTATCTTATTCTGTATCAAATTATTTCATTTCCCTTCCTATTTTTGAGGTCTCTCCCATTCCCAGTCCCATTACTATACAATAACCTTATTCACTTTGCCTTACTTCATGTTTATTTTGTGGTCTTTGATGTTGGTTTACAATGTTTGTTTTTTGCTTTGCCTTTACTCATTCGCATTTACTCTTTCTTACACTCTCTGCTTTCTCTTTGCGTTTGTTTGTGTTGGTGTTTTCCCACATTTTCAGTAAAAGCAAACGGAAAATTAATTTTAATTTTTATTGAAATTAAAAAATTAGCCTTTAATAGTTTTGTTAATAGTTGTGTTTGTTTAAGTGAATTGTTTTTTTTTTTATTATCCTGTGTTTGTTTCCTCTTTATAATTACCGTAATGAGGTCATGAATTCTACACCCCTCCACATTTATTGTCATTCTAAAATATTTTGGTGTCAACATTTAATTAATTCTGTGGCCTCTGTGGTTTAAATTGTAGAATTTAATCATAGATAATTGATAAATATTTGATTATCGATGTAGTAGAAAGTTTATTTAAATTCAAAAGTTACGTCAGAAAAAGTTAAAGTCGGTTTCAGAGAAAAATATCTATTGAATGGTCTCACGATGCGTTGATCTGATCACTTTCAACTAATCTATTTAGGACTTTAGATGGCATTGCCTCAGTTGACATCTTGCTGCTTAGATATCATTTAGAGTAAAGTTATTTGACATGAATAAAATAGAATGAATCATATTTCTCAACTTAATTGATAGTGTTTTGATTAAAAATCTCTTGTCCCTAATTTGATTCTCATTTTGTTCTCATAGCTAACACCTTCCTCCCTCAAGTCAAGTCAACTACTACCACAATTCTTAAAATAATTGTTGGTCACTTGACTTTAAGATTCTCTTAAACGAGAGACTGTGTTATGTTGCTTATCAAATAAATTCACTTGCATCTATTGAGACATATTTAGTCATGCTCTAATAAACTACAGTATTACACCACTTTCACTCTACTGAAAAAACATAAATTATTGAAATATCTAATAGTTTTTCTACTCGTTCTTGTTTTTCTTCAACTCTTTTGGGCATAAAAATGAAGGCAAAAGTGCTGAAAGAAAATAAAATTTTTAGTTTTAAGAAAAACTGAAATAAACAAAAAAAACTTAAGGAAAGATGACAGAGGAAAAATTCAATCTTAAAATTGAATTTGAATAGTTTTCATTGAAGAGAAGAATAATAAAAACAAAAAGGGCAACTCAATATTTTCGATTTGTTTTTGCTGGCCAAGACAAACACCTGCAACAAACTCCACTTCATTTCTGGCCAAGAGTCCGACATTCTTCACTAGTAAAGATGATGATGAAAGAAACAATTTCATCATCATTTGATGCTGTTGCTACTGTAATCATCATCATCTTGAATCCTTGAAGTCTTCCAAAAGCAACTCAAAGAAGTGAACGTTTCCGTTCGTGCATTAAATTAAATTCAGATTTACCAACTTTTCCATGACATTCATTGAAGCTAAGCGTTTGTTCCTTCTACATACACATACATACACGTATATATTTTACTTTTCTCTCTAACATTTTCTATGTCTATCTACTACATTCCATCTACTGTCGTCTTTCTTTTCTGTTTCCTCTGGATTTTCTTCACTTTCTGCTTTAGTTTCTTCCTCATCAAAATGTCTTTTTTCTGTTTTACTGTTCCTGAGTGTGTCACTATGCTTCAAGTTGTCTCTCCATTACTGACTGTCTGACGCTGATGCTTGCTGACCTCCTGACCCCGGTCCTCACTTCCCTCATTCGCCCAATGTTCATCATCTGTCTTCTTTTGAGTTTATCTAGAATATTTTGTGTCTATGTAGAGCGAGTTTGTCTTTCAAATTTCATGACATTTTCTTAGCATTTTCTTTTGTTCCGCTTCTTTTTCCATCTGCCACAAAATCCACCAATGCAAAAGAAAAGCTCTTTTATACGTTTTTTTCTTTCTTTTTTTTTTGTCGAATTTGAAAACATATTTTCCTTGATTTTTTTTTTTTTTTTGTTGTTGTTAAGAACTTTTAACGCCATGATTTTTTGCTTATTTGAATTTTCCACGCTTTCCATAATTTCGTTTACTTCACTTCTAGTGATTTTTCGCTATTTTTGGTTTGTTTAGTTTATTAAATGAAAAGTTTAAAAGAAAAAAATATTGTCAAATAATTTATTTTCATTGCGCTTGCTTTGCGTAATTATGCCTTTGGCCAATTTGTTTGCACAAAACTTTGACCTCTTTGAGCTGTGTGGGACCTCTGTTTCTCTGTGCCTTTGTTCATTTATTTCTCTTTATTAAGTGTTTCAATTTCACTCAACGCAATTTGATTTAAAATTTAATCACTTGGCAATCAACATAATCAAAGCTGACAGACGCCAAGAGACTTTTTCACGCCAAAACTGCCAAATGACATCGACTTCAATTTCAATTCGACAAGACAAGACACGACGCAACACGATACGTCAAGGTAGCGCCTCCAGCAATCATAATACTTAATATCTGAAATTCATAAGGACTCATACTCAAATCACTTATGTATATGCCTCCTTAGATACTTATATTCATTTATATTTTCTTTTTTCTCTTGTTACAGCAGCACACGATTCGGATTCACGTTACATGTCCGCCGAGGAGCAAAGCCGGGAATTGACACGCAGCATACGACGTGAAGTTGGTAAACTTTCAGAGCAATGGAACAATCTAATCGATAGATCTGACAATTGGAAGCATCGTCTGGATGAGTACATGACGGTAAGTCAGCTTCATCACTATTTCTTTTATCCATTCTACCACCTAAAGCCCCCTGGCAACAAAGTTTTTATTGCTCATAAGCTGCCGTCGAAGCCGCGTGGCAGGCAAATATTCTCAAATATATCCTTATATACAATATTTAATGTGATGTACTTGTGTCTACCAATAGATGGATGATGGGTGGATACCCCACCCACCACTAAGTAATACTTGAGGCACACACCATTTGATTTTTGGGATCTGCTCCACAAGAATCATTTTGAAAAGCTAAAACACAAAAATGAAGTTGCTTCTTATATTGAAAGTCAAGCAGGCATGACTTTTGTGTTTGCATAACTTCGATCCTTTGTTCCTTTTGTATCTTCTCCTCCTACATCCATTTTGACGCCTTTTTTATCGCCTCAATTTGTTTGATTTGTTCGCACGCTTCCCCTTGTCTTCAAGCATTTGTTCAATTATTTGTACAATCGAAAAAAAAAAATGAAAAGATAAAAATTTCTTTTTCGCATAATTTTTGGCTTTTTAGCCTTTGCTGCTTTTGCTCTTGATGATGATATTCATTATAATAATGATGATGGTGATGGTTATGTTCCTGATGAAGATGAAGATGATATCGAAAACGTTTATTATTTTATTAAATTTGTTTGATTGAAGCATTTTTACTAAGGCAGTAGAGTATACTATACGTAATTTGTTCTGTTCCATACATTCTTTGTCTTCAATGGGTAAAATTATCCTTAGGCAAGGCAGGCGTGTGTGAAGTCATTACGACAATGAGGAGCAAATTGATTTTTGTTCTTTACGTTGAACTTAGTAAATTATTATGAATTTAGAGAGGAAAATTAAGCATCTTAAGTTCAGTCAAATGTACACTTTGTTATTGGAAGGTTATTATATCTGATTGTATACAAGGACATAATAAGGAAGTAAAATCACACAAAGATGTAGAGTGCCCCCAATAAACTTCGCAAAGCTTGTGTATTAAATTTCAATTTATTCATTGTTATGACATTTTTTCCTATTTTATTTAATATCAATTTAAATTTTATCATGTTCATCATGCAGAACCTGTTTCTGCTGTGATCAGTTGTTTTTTCATTCCCCGACAACTTCATGATATTACTTCACTATGAATGAATGAAGTTTCCAATTTTTTTTTACGAACTAGTGGTTCGTTCTACATGTTGCAGTACATAGTCTACATGAATGAACAAAACTGCAACATAAAATGATAAGAAAAACTTGAACAAAATTAACAACGAAATGAATCTTTTTCGCTGTCCTCTCTTTCTGCCTTTCCTTTTATTTATGCAACGAAACTTTATTTGTAACTACAAAAAATGAATAAAAATTACAAAAAAAAAAAAAGAAAAAAACGTCAGAAAAGTTTAAATAAATGCAGCAGCTTAAAACAATTACAAGGAAACAAACCAAAAAATGGGGTAAAGAAACTTTAGAATAATAATAAAAAAAAAAAAACAATCCGAACATCTGAAAAAAAAAAAAAAATTATACAAAATGTAAAGAAACTTTTTTGATGTAAAATACTCTCCCTGGAAACCTTAGTCAACTCAAGGCGTAAAGAGGCTCTTTAAATGCAAGTGAGTGTTGAGAGACATGAAACCTGTAAAAATATGCTTGGCAAATAGTAGAAAGATAGCAAGAAGTTTAACTACGCTAGAAGTTATTTACTCTTTCTCTCTTTACTTCTACTACTACTACAATACTTTCATTCCCTACAAGCTTTTACTACAATACTTTCTATAATATAGTAGTAAGTATCTAGAACTTAAATAAAATGGCTGGCATAAGTAACTGTTTCACAGCTGATAAAACCTAAGCTGCGGTATCAACTTTCGCCTTTCATGGTTGTAGACCATCATCATCAGCATCCTCACCATCTTCATTGTAATCATGGACAGTAGTCTCTCCTACACATGTGTGTGAATCTGGTTACATGCATCTGACTTTAAACTTTTTAGCACACGACACACAATTGATTTTATTAATTAAATGCAATGGACATAAAATGAGAAAAAAAAAGAGGAAAATGGTTAAAGTGTAGTGTAAAGTGTAACTGAGAATCTCGGGGTTTATGGAAGGGGAAGAATGACAAACAAAATCAAGTAAAAATAGAATTTCAAATTCAATTTGCACAGTGGCCAATCCGAAAAACTTTTTGCTGTCGTACTGTCAATGCAGCAGATACATATCCTCATCCTCTCTCTCTCACTCTCTCTTACCACATACATTTGCCCACTTATGTTGTGTATGTTGCATACATTTATTTTATGTAGCTTGATATGCGCATAAGTTGTGTTTGAACTGAACTCTATACGAGGGTTATTTAATAAATAAATATATCCAATTAATTCAGCATAGAATAGATAGAATATTAATGTCTTGGAGAACTCTAATCTGGACACTGATCTTTCACATAATCAAAGAAGAGGGCAGCTGATCATAGTTAAGCCCAGTGATACCAACATTTTATACATAAAAATATCAAATTCCTACTACATACTATATCTTTTCTATATCACTACTGGTCCTCTTTATTTATTGACTGACCTTCGTCAGTATATTATACAATATTTTTGTTCCTCTTCTTGCTATGGTTTTTATAGTAGAATATAAACTTTTATACGTACGTACATACATCATACGCCCCGTAGTATAATAATGGGATATGCGGAAGGCGAAGAATAGTTAAACAAGTGAAGTATGGAGAAAGAATATAGGAGGGAGGGTAGTGATGAAAGAAAGCCCAACTATGCTGCACGTTGAGGCGTGGCACATTAAAATGCATTAATTTTAATTTTTTCTTTACTTCCCTCCTCCAGCCCTCTTTTATATAATTTTTTACCATTTTTATTTGTTGTATATGTTGCTTTAATTTGTTTTTTCTGCTCTTTACCTTTTCCTAGTTTTAAGCTTCCTTTTTTTTTTTTGCTTTGTAATTTTATTTTGTTGATATTAAAAATTAAAACTAAGTGCTGCCAATACTAAAAATATTCTCACCAAAACAAAAAAGGAAAGAGATTACAAAAATAGTGAAACAAGAGATGAAGAAAAAAAAATGAAATTTTTATTAAAAGAAAAAAAAAAAAGAAAATTAAAATAAAAAACTTGTAACAAGAAAAAATAACTTCGACAGTGCAGTTGACTGAGCTCGAGCGCCGCTCGAGTTAACATTTCAAACGAGTTATGTGCGCATCTTCCTTTCTTTTAGTCCTTTTTTTTCTGAATCCTTTGATGAAAAACTGTCGGTTAAAAGTTTATAGCATTCAGCGAGCGCTTTTTTTCACCAATTTTTTGTGTATCAAAATTTTGTAGTCTCCCTCAAAGTTTTTGTTTCTTTCTTTTGTTTTTTAGTGTGATTTTCTGCTGCTGCTGCCGCTGCTCTACTGACATAATATTAATAAATTAAAATGAGAAAAAATTGTTTTAAAAGCGCTTTTAATAACACCGAACCACAATTATGGCTTATGGGAGTTTCATCATTCTCCTGGTCTCCTTACTGTATTTTCCTCCTATTTTTGGTAAAGTTTTTTATGTTCCTTTGGTCATTGTTTCCAAAATTAAAAAGTTTCCTTTTTGTTGCTGTTATTATTTTAATGAAATCTGTTAAGGACATAAAACAATGATGAACAACAAACAGAATAAATAATTTTTTAGCATGATAAAAGAAACAAATATGTAAATAAATTTGAATATAATAGAGAGAATATATTTCACAGTTCGAATTTTTTGTTTATATAACTTAATCATTTTATTGATAATATAATCACAAGTAAATAGAAAAGATTATACTTGTAAATACCATATGTTTATACTTATTTGTTTAAAGATAACGCTCAAGTAAACTTAATTTATTATTTTTAATTCTTTTCCAAATGTTAAACTTTACTTTGGTATCCCATTTAATCATCTTTTAACGTTGGCTCTCTTGATAAGATAACAATTTAACAGAATGTGTCATCATTTTTTTTAAAAGGTCAGTCTTTTGATCAGTCTTTGGATCCCTTATTTTCCCTAAAAGCCTTGAAGCGACTTTGTCTCACAAAGATCACCAACCTTTTGTTTTGTGTACAGTCCAAGGGTTACAATAATAACTAACTAAATTCTAATAGAATAATTTACTGGGAAAATAATTAACTATATCAATCTTAAAAATTCAAAGTATAATTTATCTATCATACCGTTGGATTTTATACAATATTTAATTTTTAGTTCTCCTTTTTACCATTAACCCTATTGTTTTATAAGGAAATAATCTTTAAATATGATTATTGCAACCATCAATGAACTTGTACTCGCGTCTCAGAATTTTATAAACTTGTTTTAAACCCTGCATTAAAAGTCGTCTTCAGTGAAGTATCTTGCCATATCACAAAATAAGTATATCTTTACTGCATAAAATTTCTTTCTTTCCTAAATTTCTTAGGTAAATTAAAATGTCGCTTACCTAAATGTTGTTAAATTTTTGTTTATTAAAAAGCATACTTTTTAACTTTAACAAACTAAATAAATAAGCTAATGAAAATTATGAAATAGGTCAGTTAATTTTATCAAAGGCAAATGATGAGGAGCATAAGCAATAACTAAACAAAGACAGTTGGTGCAGAGGGTAACTCGCAAAGAAGAGTGCTGTGTTCTGATGTGTTAAGCTTTAATTTTACCCTTGTGTAAAATTTATTACTTTGTAAGGTTAACGTGCTCTAAAAGTTGACCACAATTGCGCTCGAAAGTAGGCAATAAATATTGCATATAATACAATATTCTGTTTTCTATATTGTGTTTTGTGTAGGTTCCTTTTATGTTGCGCGGTAGAGAGAGAGAGAGAGAGAGAGACTTTACTGCGTATGAGTTATACAACAAAATATGGGCATAAACAAGCAATAAAAATGGTAAAGCGAACACAAAAAAAAAAAAAAATGGAAGTGAATTGGAAAAAAAATAGAAGGGAAATAGAAACAAAAAATTGATTGCAAAATGATGTTGCACAATGCATACACATATGAGTGTGTGTGTGTGAGTGTGGAATGGTGTATCTGTGTAGCATAGTAATAATTCTTGTTGTCACTTCATACGTTCGCCATTTTCTACACAATAAAGTCACCATATTGAGTTTGTTTCTAGCTTTTTTCCCAACATTTTTATCCTTTGTATTGCAAGCAAAAAGTTGCATTCACTATAACAAATATTGATTATGTATATAAGAGAAGAGTAGGTGGTAGAGTAAGACACATTTCCTTTTGTATCTTTGTATCTACACCTACTTGCGGATCCTTGTATGAAGCAAGTTGGTGTCATATTTATGCGTTCGCGCACTTTGTTGCACAAAAATTTATATGTGCAACACATACTTGATCCTTTTTGCGGCACATCCTTTGTATACCACACAGCCATACACATAAATATACTTTACCCATTCTTGGTGTTTGTCAAGATTCTATCAACACAGATACAAAACATTGTATCTCTCAATCTCTTTTGTCTTTTCTGTGCTGTGTTTGTTCTATGACATTTCCTTGTTTGCCTGCATCGCCTTGTTACTTTTGTAAGGATTTCATTCTTAGTCTCTTTCACTTCCTTTTATGTTGTGTGTCCTTAGTTTTATTATCATTTATATATCGATTTTCCTTTCGGCTTTTTTTCTATTCTATTCTTTTCTTCATACAATATTTATTGTCTTCGCCTTTATTTTGCTTTTGTTATTTTGTGTGTGGTTTTGCCTAAAAGGATTCATTGCATTTGAGATGCTTTCAGATACTTTATGCTTTCTTATGTGGTTACTTTGAGAAGGGGGTGACTGAATGAATTACATGATTGTGTTTTTTATGCCTTTCACAAGACAACCAACTCTTTGTCTTAGTTTTGTGGTTGTTTATGCATGGGATATACTCAATTCTTTGGGTCTATAAAAAGATTTACGTGTTATGCGTAAGTAACATTTGGTGCTTCTGGCTTATCGTCAGTACATCGCTTTGGGGGTGTATATTGTTTTCAGATTCATTTTATATCTGAAGATAACATAAAAAATGATTTGTTTTGGACATGATTGTAATGGTAAATGAATTTCATCCGAGTATTGTATCTGTTACTATTGATTAGGAAATTTCATCACCTAAATACAAAAACCGGTTTAATAAATTAAAATTGTCTTCAAAAGAAAACTTTCCCTTATCTCAAATCGTCCTTGTTCAATGTGCTTCAACCCGATTTAAACAAATTGATCCCATCTTATGCAATTTTCTCTACTAATGACCTTCACTTAGTCACTCTCTTGAATTTCGTATCACATGTCGCCTCATTTAACGCGCATAATCTACGAAAATTTGAACGTTAAAGTATCTACGACTACTACTGCCACTTTGCCATCAACAACCTCAATTGTTGCCACTTAACCTTTTGTTGCACAAACTAAAACTAACCACAAACCTTCACCACTTGACGAAGTCATAATGTCGACCAAAATAGAGATCGACTTACTGGCCGACCGATGGATAGACCGACCAACCGACTGACAGACCAACCAATCAACTATCGAAGGACCAAATAAACGAACTAGTCAACCAACGAACCAAGGAACGAAGTGAACAAACTTTCTGACCATGGCCAATGACCAATGTACAATGTGCATTCAACCCAATTTCCCCCAACTGAGAGATAGAGAGAGAGAGAGAAATGGAGAACTCAACATAAAACCACAAAATGTGCAGCGTGTGGTAATTGTATCCATGTATCTTTGCTGCAGGATAGTATTTGAGGCAAAGAGTATAATTTGAAAGGAAGTAAGTCCAGGGGAGCAAGGTTCATGTTAGAGATACTAGTACCATATGTACACTTAGATTTACAAATACATGACATTTCTAAGATTCACTTATGTTACTGCTTCTGCTGTTGTTGCAAGTGATGCTTGTTTCTAGTCACAGTTTCTAGTATCTGTTCTAATATTTTCTTTCTTTTAAAACTGTTTTATTGATTTCAAACAGTAAGAAAAAGAGGAAATTGATGCACATAACATAAAAAATAAGGAGAAAAATCTGTAAATAAATATAACAACCATCATGTTTATGTACAATAGCTTCCTTTTACAATTTACCTCCTGTTGCGTTGATGATTGTGGGGCAAAACTATTGTTTCTAAGTAGAGTTGAACTGTGGTTAAGGCATCATACGGAAGGAAAACCAAAGGTTTTGACCATTATTTAACCACATGTGGCTTTTTCTTCAATATTGGCTAAGTGCAGAAACCCCAGGAAACAGTAGCTGATTAGAGATGAGGAGGATGTCTCGGGGTTTGCAATTTCTCCAAAAATTGTTCACAATCTTCAATGCGTAATATAAAAGCATAAAGGCTTGATTAAGCTTTTTGGTAGTTTCTTCTCTAAAATAGTCTTAAATATTTAATAGTAAAAATGAAGAAATATTGTAAATTCCTAAACAGTGGACTTACATCTAATTTGCTTGCTGAAATAGAGAAATTAGAAATTGTAACAGAAAATCTTCATAATAAAACTTACAATTGAATGATCAGCCAAGTTGTGCACTAATCCCCTGTCTTTATATAACCCATAATCATCTGAGGAATAACTCTACTCTAGATATCTATTTAATCTCTGGAAAGTCACATCTCACTTATTATATAGAGTCATCAAGAAAGTCTTTATAAACGGTGTCGGAATGAGTATTTGTCTTTTTTTTCTAAACTTTCCAACTTTTATATCTCACATAATAATGTTTGACCCAAAGACATGACCAATGATGTTTGCATACAACCAGGTTGCATCGAACACTTGTATGAATTTCTATAGCAACTAAAAGTATGCAATAAAAAATAATACTTTCCGTTTATTTACTTCAAAAAGTCAATATGTGTGGGAATAATTTGTAACTTAAGTCCTGTTGGATGGACATCCACACACACATCCTCACTCTTTCACTCACTCTCTGTGTGTCTCTGATTTTCCAACCTTTTATTCATTTCATAAACAATAAAATGATTTATAAAATGGTTTATTGGCCACTTTGTCAACACACACACTAACTTACTCACTCACTCACTCACTTACAATGGACTGACTGAATTGGTCCATCTGACTGTCTGCCTGTGAACGACAAATACACAGGCCATTAAATGTTTAAACATTGATTAAAAAATATTGGTAAACATCAACAAAAAAAAACAAATGTGGAAAAGAAAAATAGGAAATGAGAGGAAACAAAAAACGATTGTAAAATACAAAAAAATGGCAACATTTAATGCCAATGAAAATAAATAAGAAATGACAAATTGTGCAAAAATTGTTCAGAGTAAAAATGTTTCATACCACAACAAAATAACACAAATGGAAACTTAACAGCAAAATGGCGGTTGCTGTTGATAAGTAAAGATGATTGAAGAGCGGAGTGGGAGAGTATGAGAAGAAGTTGTTGGAAAAATATGGTTGGTTGAAAGAAAAATCGTATTTACCGCATGGGAAATCAATTGATTGTCACGCTAAAATGGGTTTTTATCGAAGCTTGGATTTTGTTTTGTTTGTTGTTGCTGCTGCTGCTGTTGATGGTGATGTTGATGTCGTTGCAGCTGCGACACTTGAACCTTATGTTATGTTGGCTTGGCCCCTAACTACACTTCAACATTCTACTATTCTACTACCATATTTTTCTGATTCTTTTTCAAATCCACCTGAGTAGAGTTTTAAATGGATTTTTCTTTTTATATTTTTTCCTCTCTCTACGCTTTTTCGAGAGATTTATTTTTTATTTTTTTTCGCACTTAAATTGTGTACAAATATTGTCCGGAAATGCAATCATGTTTAATTGTCAACAACAACAAAAACAACAATTGTCACCAATATATTGATGTTGTTGCTACAATATTATAGTATGGCAACCAAATTTCATAAAAGTATCTGCGCGCGTATCAAACAAACACATGTATCTCTATTGTTACAATGTATTATATCTAGATACAGAGTACAATAAATATTGGCTGATATTGCACGTGCCAATTTCAATTTAATTTTGTATGCAGCAGACTAACATGTTGTTGCCAATTGTTGTTACTTTTTCTATATACGAGTATTTTGTTTTGTCATGCATTTCACAATAAATTTGTCAAAAATGTGTTGGTGTGCGTTCATCATTTTGTGGTTTTTTGATTTGAATTATTTGTGACAATTATTTTCTATCTAAAGTGTATTTGAACACTTGTGTTTGTGTTCATTGAAATACACATTTTGTATATAAATTAAGCTTAATTTCCGTTTGGAAAGTTTAAAAAGATACATGCATATTATAGTAAAAAGGTTCATAGTGTATGTACTAGATTCAGTGGATTAACAAAGAGAGTTTTAGGATAAAATGGATAACAAAATTATGTATTTTTGTTAAGTGATAAACTGTTTTTTATTTGGTTTATACGTAAGCTAAGTATGCTTAGTCAATTGAAAGTGATAAAGGGTTTTACATAAGAACTTTAATTATAATCAGAACAGAATCAATTGATCCAGTTTCTTAAAAAAATGATGAAAATTATAAGATATTTTTAACGAAATTCTTTCTATACTGAATTAGTTCGGTTTTTTAGGAAATACGCCATTGAGTGAATTATAGATGGGTGCATTGTTTTATGCGGAGGTTCTTACACATAAGTAGTTCACGGGCTCCATCTCACACATTATGTTTCTTTGGGTACCTTATCCTTTTTCCAGGCATTTAACATTGTTCCTAAAGTTAAATTATTATTGAATATTATTAATTTTACGATCCAAAGAAAGGAGACACATAAAATACTTTCAATACCACTGCAATTCCGACTTAATTTGAAACTAATGTTTAAACTAGTCTTGCCACATTTTGACCCCTTGATCAATCAATCTTTTTAAACACTTTAATTTTATTTTGAAGTATATTTAATAAAAGTAGATTTCTTCAATGGAAGCCAGACACAATTTTCAATTATTAATATTCATGCATAACTTTACCACATACTTTATCTCTAAATACATGATAAACAAGATACTTTCAAATAAATTTTAGTTTTTCTCTATAAAAATTATGAAAAATGACCTAAAAGATGTTATACACTTTAAACTATAAATATTTGCTCCAAAAAAAAGCAAGAAAATTCCAATTAAAGGAATTCCTGTTTGTTATTTTTTCGTTACCAAAAAAAACATGAAACTTTTGTTTATTTTTTTAAATATTGAAAAAGAAAACACAAAAAAGATAAAAAGATTCAATTGAAATGCGCAACAAATTAAGCATAAAATACAAGAAAAGTGGCAGCTTGAAAAATTAGTTTTGCGCTTAAAAATAGATTTTTCCATAACTTGGAAAACTTCATCTATTAATGTTGTCGCTGCTGTGGCTGCTGTTGCTTGGGAAAGCCGAACTAACAAATTTTAGTAAGAGAAAGAGATACACTGGATAACATAGTCGAAAAAAGAGACAAATTCAATTTAAGTTATAGACCACATACACACAGATACATACCAATTCACACACAAATGCATACTATTGAATAAGTGTGAATTTTAAGTTAATAGAAGAAGAAGAGGGCAGGGGAAGGATAGCCAGCATCAGACATGCAAAGGCAGACAGACAGACAGACGATAGTCAGACTGTGTGTCATTGAAATGTGCCAAGACAGGAAACTGCAACAGAAGGCGCCTTACGGTAGATACCCAAAAAAAAAAAAAAAAAGAAGAATGAATGAAGAAAAGATAGGAAATAATATAAGAAAAAAAAAAAAAAAACTGCAGTTAATAAATTTGTAGTTGTTGTTGCTGTTGCCATGTAAAAAAAGATTGAGATACTTTTCTATCTACTACTAGTTCAGCTTCTTTTACTCCTCTTAAGGCAGCCAACACTTTGCGCGAATATTATTTTTCCCGCAATATTTTCTTTTTTCGTGTTTTTCCCTCTTTTTCTCACTTTATTTGCATGGATTTTCATCTATGCGCCTTGTTGCATGTGGCAGCAAGTGTAGGTTGTTTGTCGCACACGTTCTTCATCGTATATTTTTCTATTTTCTTTTCTTTTTTGTTTTCAATTTTGCGGCTTTTTCCATGACGTTTAATAAACAATTTCAAAAGTGTTGCAGACAAATTATGCGCACGAATGTTTATTTGGGGGGGCTTGTGATGCTGATAATAAAGTTGTCACAAGTAGTTGTATAAGAAGAACAGTTCACTCTCTCTCCAAAGACAAGTATGGATTAGAGCAACAGGATATGTATCTATGATGATGCTATTTTTGGGTGTGAGTCTCTTCGTATTATAAATGACACCAAAAAGTGTGAGAAAGTATTAAAAATGCGGCAAGTTGATGAGTAAAGCTTTTTTCTTTTTATAACAAAACAATATCTACAACTAAAAGACTTCTTCCACACACGAAACCATAAAAGATACAATATCTTAAATGACTTTGCCACTCTTAAAACTGTATAGATACGCACAAAGGAACTTTAACTCAAATGATGATGAATCATTTGAAGAAACAAAAAAAAAAAAAGCCGAAAAAAAATCCAACAAAAAACTTCAATAAAAAATCATTAATAAAATTCATTTAAATCTTCTATTGAGATACAAATGTGCAACAGACAAGCAACAAACAAGAAGTGGCACTTTACCATTTATTAACAACTTCAAAAAAGAAAAAAGATACTCAAACAAGCCACTCAAATTTATTGCAGTATGAGAGGAGGCACAAGCACTCAATATGAATTGAGACAAGCACTTGAATGTTTTGTCTGAACATGACTCAAAAAATTCAATATTAAATGAAAAAAAAAAAAACTAAAGAAACAAGCAGAGAAATACTAAAAGGGGAAATAAGCATAAAAATGAAAACGAAAACAAAACAGCAAAAAAAAAAAATATGCCGACAAAAATAAAATAAAACAAAAGAATTCAGAGAAATAAAAACGCGCGTTAAAATAAAATGGAAAAAATGTAAACAAAATGAAATGTGAGATAGAGTGGAGTGAGCATAGAGAATGTCAGTTGTATGGGGGTGCTCGAGATCATATTCTTTGGCTAGATACATTAAAGCAACATAGGAGAGTGAGAGAGAGTGAAAATTGGAGTCTTTAAGACTGGAGAGAAACAAATGAAATGAACATTAAATGAGAGCAAACAAACCACAGAGAAAAAAGTTCACGTTCAGTCACTAGGTTTAAGTTACTTAGCCAACTCACCCATTAAGCTACTAAGTAGCTAAACAGCTATGTAAGTTTGTTGAGAGAGTGATAGAGAGAAAAGTCATCTAAGCAGCTATGTAAATAAGTTTGTTGAAAGAGAGAATAAGCGAGTGAATACTATATGTGGGAGAGAGTGTAAATTTGCTTTAGAACAAGTTTCATTTAGAAAATGGCCCCGCTCGCTCGCTCGCTCCAAAATGAATTGAGTGAGAAATAAAGAAAGACCAGAAATGTATTTTTACGAGTGTTTTATTTGACTTTCTGATTGACTGAATGCCGGCTAAAGTTGTTGCATTTTTTGAAGCTTCATTTCAGTTTATAAGTGGACGGCGTGTTGTTTGGTCGTATAGTTTTTTTTTTTGTTGTTGAAGAAGTTTGAAGTGTTTAAATAGAAGAAGTACATCATTCAATTAACGTAATTGTTTAACCAATAATAAAAATGCATTAAAGATACATTATTCTATAAAAAGATACAAAATCAATCTAAACTCTTTCATTTGAAGCAAAATATTGAAGATTTTAGTATTGAAAACTTATTCTGTATATTTTGAAAGTGTTTAACGCTTGCGCACATGCTGTTTTTTAAAGTATCTACAAGTTTCAAAAGTATCTAAAAGCATGAAATAGTATTCAAACGCTTGGAAACATTGATATTTTGTATGAAAACTCTTTAAAAGTATATAAAGTTTATAAAACGTGTATCTAAATATGTTTGAAGTATCAAAATTTGTATAAACCATCTCTAAATCAATCAAGTGTAATGAGACCTATAAGATACGAGTACCTTAATACTACAGAAGTGTATAGATTTGTAAAAAAGTGTCTGAAAAACCTTTTAAACAGTTTCAAAGTATCTTTTAGCAGAAGATACATGTATCTAAGTGCTACAAAAACATATTATATTCTTGTTAATATGCATATATGAATATACATGTCGAAACAAACACATTTAAAGGATCTTCATGTCAAAGAGCTCTCTTTGAAACAGTTCAATGGTTAAAAAACACTTAAAAGTATCTACAAACCACGCTTTGAAGCAATTTAAATGCATCTAAACTTAAACAAAAAAAAAGCACTAATCAACAAACATTTTCAAAAGTTTTAACACTTATAAAATGCAACAACGAGTATGCAAGCGAGTATCTACAAGTGTCTAAAGGATAACAGAAATACCAAGTGTATAAGTGCGCGCATAACTGCTAAAATGTTTAGCTTATTCAAGCAACCTCAAATTTTGTACAAAGAAATATATGTACATATATGTTAAAATGTTGTGAAAATATAATAAATATAAATTCGGAAAAATTCAAGAAAAAATCATAAATACAAAATAAAATTGAATTAAACAAGCCAAGTTCATTGTTCGTGCTTTTGTAAATTTACATGTTAACCGAAACGTGCAAAATTTTTGTATGCCATCAAAAAAAGAAAATATCAAAAATAAATATATAAAATAATGAAAATTTATTAAAAAATTAAATAAATAAGGTCAAAATATTTGTATGGTGGCTACGAAAAATTCTGTCTTCTATCTTTTGTCAACGCAGCACAAAAGCAACTCACACATAGTTGCAAGCAGGCAACAGATACAAGATACAAACTGTGTAATACTTATATAAAGCCAAGAATTCTTTATAACTGTCACGTTTAATATAGTGAAAAAGAAAGAACGAAATAAGACAGAGAAGAAATTAAAAAAAACTTAAAGAAAAATATTGAAAAACTAAGCAAAAACACCTTTTTTCATATTTTAAAAATATATTTTTTCCGACGGCGTTAAGCAAAATATGCTGAATCAACAATTCAGATACAATATTTATATATATAGTTTTTTTCCTTATTAAGAAATAATACAAACAAGCAAAACAAGCAAAGAACAAAAACCAGCAAGAAATGCAAATTTTTAAAGTCTTTTTGCAATTTTTCTCTTTGTTAAAACTTTATTAATATCCTTAAAACCCTAAATGATGTCAACAATAACAATGAAGATAATGATCACCATGTTAATAAAGTTAAGACTGACGCCAGATACAATATATTGTAGATACACCCAATTGAAGGTCATTGGATCGTCATTCTCATTTGTTTAATATTCATTTTCTGCACTTTTATTTTATTACATTTATCCATGCAATTCTTAAAGATTAAACCCACTCGTCGTTGGATGCCTGGTTGTATTGCATATTACAATATATATAATAATCATTGGTTGCCTTTATTTTATACAATAAAAGAAGATATGTAGATACTTTGCTCACTATGCATACATCAAGTTTATTTGTTTAACATTGTTCTTTGGACATTCTTTCTGATTGCATCCATGCATGCATGCTTACTTTGTTAACTTCCTCTACCCCTTCTCCGTATATTTACTTCACTGTCCTTCATAAACTTCAATATCTTTATGTATGGTAAAGATATGTCAGTTATATACTTTATCTTTGTCACTTCATTCTTTCTTCTTTACTTTACTTGACTTTACTTTATTTGTTTGTTTGTTTGTTGTTGATGATGTTGATGTTGTTGTCTGTAACAACTCATGATGTTTGTCTCTGAAGGTTTCACATTTTTCCTTTAAAGTATCTGTCAGATATGAATACATGGCTCTTTGCTTTTATGAACTCACGCATACACACTGATACACATGCATACTGACATAAATAAGTATCTCGTTGCATGCTTCAAAGTATCTTGCCTTTGTGTCACTTAATTAGTATAATATAGTGAGTCAAAAATAAAATAAGGAGTGATATTTCTTTGTGTATCTCACAAACAGTAGCAGAAGTTACTTGATTTTGGAATTAGTTTCGTTTGTTATATCATATCTTAAGTGCCATACAATACAATTTAATGTGTGTGGGAATTTAAGAATCATGAAAAGAAGATAATTTCAATGAAAAGGAAGATGAAAAATTAAAGTTGTTGAAGTTGTTATTATACTGACCACAAGTCTTTCTTTTTTTTTTTTCACAAACTATTATTGATCCTGATTTGAATCTGTGTTTGAAGGTATCATTATAATGCATAGAAACTAGTAAATTTCACATATAAGAATCAATCAAATCAAAGTTCTTTGTGCACAAAATAACTTCTAACTTTCTTATGTCCTTCAAACATTCATTCGTTCCATGAAGTAGAACCAATAATTTGAAGTTTATGCATCACGAAATTCCATTTGATGATCTCATTGATTTTGTCTCTTATTACTCTCTCTTTATTTCTCACTCTCCTCTATCAATTTGTCTCTTATATCTTGTAAGGCTAAATATTTGTTCTTCAACAGAAAAATTTTAAAAAGTTCATTACCCTAAATTTTGTATGTTCTCTCCTTATATTTTTGCAAAATCGTTAAATTTACTCAATTCATTTGTTAATTAGTAATGAAAGACTTACATTCCCCACAGTTAAAAGCATCACAAAATGAATGTTTAAATTTGTCATCACCAAGCAAATTCAACAATTTTATGGGATATACAACATTAAAACTTTATACTTTATACTATGATGACCTACTTAAGAGAATCATGAGAATAATTGTGAGACCTTCGTTCTGCATATATGTTTCAACATTAATTCACTCTTATCTCTAATGTTTTGGATTACCAAATGCAATATGGTTTTGCATGCAATTTATTACCAAAAATGTTAGCTTCCCAATGTATCTTTTTCTATTTAGAACATACGCAACTCTCGCTTATGTGTATAAATATGACTAATTTTTATTGCACAAGATAAGTCAGAATAATGTATAAACATAATGAAAGAACCAACTGTTGCCACTTTACACATACACAAGTGATACTAGATACGCATAAACATTCATATTTATCTGTTTTTATTTATTGTATTTATTCTACTAAATTGAAGCCACTGTGTCAGTTTTAAATGAATTTACAAAAAAAAAAAAGAAAAGGGGAGCGTTTTTTTGTGCCAGATACAAGCGAATCTTTATAAATAGCACAATTTCATAAATTAATTATTATTGTATAGTATGTTGTTTTTCGAAGTACTACTTGGAATCATGAAGTCAACCGAGTCAATAAATTCAATTTAGGGTGAAGTAGCGTAAATTGTTTTGTGATGATTGCCAGATTTAAATGGGGGAAACAAGCAACAAAACAGCAAAATTGAAAGAAATATTTGAAGTTATAAATTTCCTAATAAATTTCCGGGAATTGTTGTTTGTTGTACATATCTTTAAGGCACAAATGTCAAATCTTTGTCAGTTCGGAATTTCAATTAAAATTGACTGAAAAGAAAGAAATTCTATGCAAAATTTAATACGCAATAATTAAGTTTCATTTAAATTATTATTTTAAAAATATAAATATCATTAATATAAACAGAAAAAAATACTATTGTTTTGCAGAAAAACAGATGCAGATATATTTCATTTATATCACCAGATAAAAACAAAGCTGTTTTGTACATAAAAAAACACTTGATATCTTCATATTTTTCTTCTGTATATCTCTATTCCAAAGCCATGGATATATGTATATTTTAATATGCTTGTAAAATATTATGTGGGGTGACAAAAGGAACAATTGTTTTATTGTTTTTGTCATAAAAAACAGATACTAATAAATAATGAAAAAACGTGCATCATAATAATAAAAAATAAGGAGTGAATGATGTAATTAAAACCAAATGCAACTTTCTGGACAAGATTTTGTTCACTGTGGTGCAACCCACACATAAAACTTCATTATTATCAGCATGATGAGAAGATATTCAACACACACAGATTGTCTCAGTTGACAAAGGCGTAAATGAAGATGCAAATGATTATGATCCTGCATGTGCAGCGAAGTCATCATCATACGTTGTCTGGCCCTTCTTTTTAGTTATTTAGTTCATGTAAATTCCAAGAGTGCAAAGTCTTTTCAAAACAAAAAAATTTAAGTAATTAACAAGAACTATGGTTGGGTATTTACAAATCACGAGGCATGGTTAAAATATTGTAACTAGACTAATGCAATAATACTACATTATATACCAGGCAATCTTCATTTGAAAACTGCAATAGTCTCAACCTTGTTAGAAACAAGATTAATGCAATTTTCACCTTGAGGAACATAAAAAGGCACATGGTATCAGGTTGGGAACATAAGGCAAATATATGCAATACTATACACTAGCTATACTTTGGTATTGTATAAACGTCTTGACCAACTAGACTATTGCTTGGACTTTGTTTTGTATTAAATCCTATTTTCATATCAGATAAGTTTATAATTTTTTCCAATACATTTATGGGTGAGACGGGCATGCTTCAAATTAAACGTCTTCTCAGCTAACATTCCTGTATTCATAGCTTATCTGGCAAAACTCACATTCTCATTATTTTATAACCACACCTCGTTCAATACATAACCCTTGTACTTAATCTTAAGCATCGTTTTATTGTTTCAGACTTCATTTGAAGTTTTGTATTTACTTATTATTTCTTTATTTGTTGTATACAATAAATAAAGTACTACAGATACAGATACATTCATCCATACATCGAACCAAGTAAGCATTCATTCATCCATGTACTACATACAATACAATCGTAGTTTTACTTCATTTCTTTGTATTCATGCAAATATTGTACTCGTAGTATGAAATAAAAATAAAAAAATACAAAAGCATGTAAACAAATTCATAAACGAATTGTGCGGGCTTATCCTCTCTGTCTGATCTGTCTGTCCTTCTACACATATCTGTCAATCTGAGAAGTTTGTAGTCTTTACTTGAATTATGTGAGTTTTCGATAATGTTGTAGTAGATGGAGTTCTTTGTTTATCATCATGTGGCAGAGAATTGTGTCGAAATAAATATGTTCGTTTTTGAAAGATGAGCTCTTTAAGTAACAAAAAATAAATCTTTCAATAAAGAACAGTCTTCAAATTTCATAAAGGCATATCAAAATATCTACTCCCATAGCTTTAGTCTTTAATTGTCCCCAATAACCAATAAACCAAACCAAACACAAATACAAACTAAATTTACTCTCATTTTGTTAATTAACAACAAGCAACAATTATTGTATCTATTTGTATTTGATGAGTACTTTGGAGTGGCACATTTAATTGAGTACAAACTAAAATAACAAATTTGTACGAGTATGTAATTTTAGATATTGCAATTGAAATGACGCCATCTTCATTCATTCATTCATATATTGTTTGTTTGTTTGTATATCATTCATGGATTGATTGACTGATTGATTGATAATCACATGCATTTCATGTAATTTTCTGTTACATTGCAATGAAAATTCATTACATTGTTTTGTTATTTTATTGATCATCGTCAAATGTCAAACAAATCAACAAAAATTAATGCCTATCTACACATAAAATATAGCAAAAATAAACACACCAAACAAACAAACAAATATTATAGTTGAGGTATACACATTCACTCACTCACTTACTCATTTCATTTAAAGATACTTAAATATCTAAATTGATTTGGCGCCTTCAACGCTTCAATTGCCATGTTGGCTTTCATGTGAGTTCTCATTCTCATAGTACTATGTGCTAATTGTTGTAATAATGAAGTGTGTAACTCGTTCGCAAGTTGTCAGTTTTTTTTTCTTTCTTTTTACTAAACGTGGGTAATCAAAGAATAAAGTATCTGGCGGCCCAAGACATTAAAAGAAAAGAAATAGTACAAGAACTGTTGCTGCTAGTATTCAAGTTAAATTGAAGCAATAATTCACATTTTATCAGGTTTTAAAATAAATAAGTCAAAGTGAGGAGATAAAACAATAAACAAAATGACGCATAAATGAATTGAGTGCATTGCTTAGGTTAAGATAAAAGATACATTTGTAGTTCTTCTATGGTAACAAAGTTCCCTTTAAATGTGTCATGGGGACAGGATAATTTCAATGTAGTTTATTTGTTAATTTTGTTATCTTAAAACGATGTTCAATTCCCAAAGAATCTAATGTCCTTCACACTTCTTTTGCTTTATTTCCTTCATTCATTCCCCACTCATTCATTTATTCAGACAGCCCCATTCTAAGTCGCGACGCCTTTCATTTTGTGTTTCATGTGCTTGACAAAAAACCCATTTGTGTGCCATTTGTGTTGAATATTAATTGCCCAACACTTTGTGTGAATAGCTAAACGACAACAACAAAAATATAAATATATGTGCAACAAACTATAATTTATATGTTGCAACAATTGACATTGCGGCCTAATCCTATCTGCTGCCGGCGTCGTCTCATTCTCAAGTTTTTCTTAGAAAATTTAGAGGAAAATAAAGTAATGTCGAAGCGCCAAATGCTGACAGTAAGACATTTGTTAAATGCCATGCAAGGCGACACATTGTCGGCGTACTTAACACCAACTATTCCAGCCCCCACCTCCGGCAACAGCAAATCTACTACGAATACATATATGGTATATACAATATGTATATACATATAATACACTCCTATCTCTCTTGACTCTGCGTGATTTCAATGTGCAACTTGATGCGCAAAATTGCGAGTTTGAAGTAACAATAATTTTGCATTCGTTTGTGTGTTGTTCGAGTTGTTTCATGTGAAAAGCCTTAAATGGCATTTTTGGCGTCTTCAAGATTTTTTTGTTTTTGTCGCGTCCCGTTGAGTTTCTTGGTGTTTTTACTATTTTTTTCTATGTCTATGCCTTAAACTCCTTTCCCCCTAAGTCAGTGAAAATAGTCTATAAAATAATTGCACATTTTAAGCACGCAAATTTGCAACTTCTTGAGTTATAGTAGTTGCAACATAAATTGTTGCCTTACAATTTATTCTTGTTGCTGTTGTTGTTGTCGCACACTAATAAATACCAATTGTGCCTGCAGCGTTTATCAACCAACAACACACCCCCACCCAACTGCATTTCTTGTCCGCCCCTTTGTTGTGTCTTTACATACAATTTGAGCAACTTGCAGAAAATCTCAATATTTGTCTACTGCTTGTGCAACCAAGCAATCAACATGTTGCTTGCATATGTTTATTTGTTGCTAAACTCCTTTTATAGAACACAAGATACATACAAGTCTCTCCTCCTTGTCCTCAACTCAACTCAATTCAATTCAGCATAAAACGCCAAATTATATCTTTGTATCTATGGAAGTCAAAGTCTTATATGTGTACATATTTACTACAACTCAAGAAATTCTCATACGCATGCATAAATTAAATCCAATTAGCATAAACAATTTTCTCAACTATAACATAACAACATTGTGTATTCCCTACT
Source organism: Amiota communis (assembly GCA_037043315.1). Classification (NCBI taxonomy): domain Eukaryota; kingdom Metazoa; phylum Arthropoda; class Insecta; order Diptera; family Drosophilidae; genus Amiota; species Amiota communis. The sequence continues at coordinate 9,728,730 of JBAMAV010001245.1, read as the reverse complement.
CTTTTTTTTTCTTAAGTATTTGCTCCCTACATCATCCTTTCATTTCGTACCCTTCGTTCTTTGTTCCCTGGAACTTTGTAACTACCAAAACTATTTTTAAGACAAATTGTTAAGGAATTTTTATTTAAGTTTGAATTTATTTTATATTGCACATTGAAAATTATTTATAATTATGCGGAAAATCTTAACAACCGCAGGAGCTTGTTAGTTTTCATTAATATTACTTCAAGGAAACGAAGCTTTAATGAGAATAGTATGAGTCTTGATTCATGTATAGAGATTGGTTCCAGAAGATATTTCCACAATTTTGTCGGTTAAAGACAAATGCCCCAAAGTAGCTCTTTTTCCTTGCAAATTCTCACCTTTTCCCATAGAGTTATGTACATAATTGTTTATAGAAATGCAAACTATGATAGATTAATATTTAAATTCACAAGAATTATGAAAATCTATTTCAAACAATATCATAGACATGTGTGTGACCCAGCTTATCAAATTTATTCATTACCATAAGTATTACAATATTTAAGAGCTACTTAATCCACTTTTTGACTTTAATTTCCTTTTCAGTATTCCTCTTATCTCTGCAACTATTTGACTCAGTTCAATTGCAAATCTACTTCAGAGGTTTCCCAACTTCAACTAAAGTATTGTACAAACAGAGTACAATATAATAATAAATCATCATTAACCTCATATTAATCTAAAATCTCACACACGCAAACCCATTACCCTTTGACTTCACTCAATCTCTCTCTAATCGCATTTGCCTTTGAGTCTGCTGATTCTATCAAGTATCTGATGTCTCTATGTCTGTGTCGCATCCCCTACTTGTCTGTTCAACCAATTAAAAAATTATTTGATTGCGACGTTCCACGTTCCAATTCTTTCAAACAACATCAAAAAAATATTGTATATACAGAAAAATAAAAGAACAACAAACGAAATCATTTTATTCAGAAACTACTCAAATGCTCGTACTTCGTTAATAATATGCATCCAAAAACAAAATAACCTAACCAGGCCTTTATTCTATGGATCTTTATTTCCAATTGAACTTTCAAATGTAACAAACAAACAAACACACAAATTAATGAATCAATGAACAAACGAATGAGCAATTCTAATCAGCGCATTTCAAAGTTGTTGCCGGAAAACCAATAATCATCATCCAACTATCCATCTATGTAAATAATATTTACTAAATATGTATAGCGCAAACTTAGGTAGTTTAACAAAGCATAGTTAATGCAAGTGAATATGTAACAATGTAATTGCAATGTTGGAATTAAGGCATATAAAGGAGTGAATGAATGATCTAGTGAATCTCGGAATATGTCGAAGTTGAACCATCAACAATGGCATACATAGTGGTTCGTTCCTTCATGTAAATTACTGAGGCAACTACTATGCCTCTATGTTATTTCTAGTCAGTCAACATTATAATCATCATCATCATCATTAGTTTACTTGTGTTGTTGCACCATAAATTCTTGTCTTTATTGTTGTTGTTGTTGTTGATATACTACTATACAAAAGTCAAGTATTAATAATTCTGGGGACTCTCTAATGAGCGCAAATGTTTGTCAAATGTTGACAAGTTAATTGGGCAGAAAATTTACATGAGAAAGCATATAAAAGCAAAGAAAACTCCATATTGAAACTCATCATTGGTAATGATAAAAGAGACTACTACATGGATGAAGGGTAGAGTAGTGATGAGTGAAAAGTTCTCTGTGTTGGGTAGTTAGTGAAGACAGATGATGATGTGTATTGGTAAATAGATTAAAAGAATTTTAATTTTAAGGTGAAGTTTTTCTTTTTTACTATAAGAAATTTCAAATGAATGAAAAACTAGACAAGAAGTAAAGATTGAGTCATCTACAGTGGGTATACAAATGAGTGTAGTTGCTTTGGCTACAATAAATTTAAGGCTACTCATCATACAAGTAGCTTTAAATTCACAAAATGCAAAAAAAAAGTGCATTATCAAAAGATACTTTTGAGACAGGTGACGCTGCTAAGGGCATTATCATCATGTACTGCCATCTGTCAAGTGACATCAAGAGATCGACTTTTGTTTATTTATCTATGAATCCTCTTTTATGTCTTTATAATGACGACAAATTATTCAATCCAATAAATGAGAAATTAATGTGCCATCATTAAACTATCATTAATTCGACATTTATCCCATTTACAAAATAAAGTTTTTCACATCTACAAAGTTTCAAATCTAAACTCCATCACATGTTTCCAATTCATTCAAGACTCCACACTACTATTTCACTCACTTCTTTGAATTCTATAAAATGCTGTGCTCTGATTTTTGCCTTCATTTACTTGGATTATTGATGTCTTCTCCTCTTGTCTTGTTACTGATTGTTAATTCATCTCTAAGGTTGACTAAGTTTCTTTAACGATTCCCATCATTGGGTCCGAAATGGTTTCACTTTTGTCTTGTTTTAGTTTCTCATTTATTTTTTGAAGTCACTTAAGTTTGTGATTGATTTGCGTTAAAATGTCAAATGCCATCGGGTAAAAGTTTTATTTTTCGTTTTTCTCAAATGATAAAGTTTTTTCTGTGTTCTCTTTTCTTCAGTTTATTTGATGTAATTATGTGCTTTAGCAACTTAAGCCAATTATACGGGTATCTAAAGATATAATACTTCATGTTATAGTTGTGTTGATAGAGATGAATTGGAGTACAAAGGTTTTTTCTTCTGCTTTTTTAACTCATACTTTCATGTTTAATCAAGCGAAAGAATTAACAGTTGTAATTTTTGGGTATAAATTTCATTGAAGTCTTCATCCCACATGTTATGAAACTGACTCTTTAAATGAAAGTTTAAATAGTAACTCATAATTCTAGAAGAAAGTAACGATGATAATCTATATAGATTTGACATTACATTAGGTAAAACTAAACAATTTAATAGAAACAAAGAATCCAATTAATTTTAATATATTTACATAGAAATCCATTTAAAATTAAAACAAAACAACAAGGACTCTTTAGTTTATGTAGATAGATGATTCAAAAATATTTCAATTGTTCAATATTTCAACTAAAAATATAAAAATATACATAAATTTCTGATTATAAAACATTGATAAGGATGCAGATGATGATGAAAACCTGCAATAAATTCTTGTGGCTTTTTTACAATAAAATTTTTATTGTTCAACCAAAATTAATCTCTTTCACTCGGCTTTTGTGTTTTAGAAATTTATCATTGTTTTCGATTGATAAAAATTCTCATAAATATCATAAACAAATAACAGCAACAACTACAACAAAAAAGGTCATAAAATAAATTCCTTAAAATCGAATTTTGGTCAACAGAAATAATTTAACAAAAATTATGCAAAAAATAAATATTAAAATTGAAAAACAAATAAATTTTTGTGCAAAATTTACATAATTTTCTATTTGCTTTTTCACATACACGTAGTTTTGCACAAATTCTAAAAATATTAATTTCCATACACAAGAAAAAAAAAAGAAATTAAATAAATAAATAAAAATGTATCATAGATTGTTTCCGATTGATTGATTATTTTTAACATGCAATACATTAAATACACAAAATAAAATTACAAGTGCCTCCTCGGTTTTTGACTGACGTCTTCTCTTACATACTTATATGAATTCCATGATTTGTTTCGCTCATTTCCTTTTTAAAAATCTTTCAATATTCTGTCTCACAAATGTTTAGAACAACAAAGTTTATATTTTGTATATTGTTGAATATTTTTGTGTTTATATTTTTGTTAATTGTTTTTTAACAATTTCCTCTTGCTAGTTTTATTGCGTAAACTTTAAGTGCGTTCATTGCCTTTCCTCAATGTTCCTTGGCTTTCCTTGCCTACCATAGTATTTTCTGTGTAAATATTTGATTTTTCCACATTCCAATTAGAGAAGCAACACCAGGTGTTGCCTGCCTTTCTTTGCCGTTGCCTTTCCTGGCCTTGATTGCATTTAGTGCTCATCTTGATTCTAAATGAATTGATATTTGTGTGTATCTTGTTGTGTTAGTAGTTTTGTTGTTTGTATATGAACTTTGACCTTTTGTGTGAATATAGTAAAATTTGCCCTTGATGAGTTTTGTTTATTGTTTACGGTAATTTGTGAAAAGTTTGCAAAAAGTTTTTTTTTTTTTTTAGATTTCCATTTGCCATTCTTCAGGAAAATATACATTTCTAATATTCAAACTTGATAATTTCTTGTACCTACATTGTTTGCTTAAGATATTGTCATAAATATCCTTAATTTTCACATAAAATAGAGTAGACTAGATTTTATTTGCAATATCATTTATTCTATTTATCATAATCATATTTAGATGAGATTAAGTTGTTAACATTCAACAGCAGTTGTATCAATCAGTATCACTTACTCATAGTTCCTAATCATCTACCAACTTACTTCTACTATGTACTTTTTCAACCTGTTCTAAAATAGTATTGTCGTATTAAATAAACCCTTTACTTCAGAATATTTTTTCATAAATTTTGCTCCTAGTATTGTACTTTGCCTCAAAGTTGTCACTGATAGTGTTGTAAGACTCTATTCACATTGTATTGAATTTTTTTTTTTTATATCTTATCAATAAAATCCACTAAGAAAATCTGTTCACAAGCACAATTTCCAAATCAGCTTTCATTTGCACACTCAAAAAACGTCAGCATATAAAGATAGAAATAGAAGAAAAAGAAAGTATTTGATATTGTGGCTTCTTCTTCCAGTTTTTCAGTGTTCAATGCAATCAACCATAAGCGCATTTTCCAATTGGATTTACTCAAACAACATCATCGTTACTTTCAACACAAAAAAGGGAAATATAAAGGAAAACAAAATAAGCTAAGTTGGAGTTAAAAAGCTTTTACAGTAAATTAGAAAACAGAAAACTTCTTTACACAAACACGCCGAGGCACAAATCAAAATCTCTGTCTTTATGCATAACAAAGCCAATAAGAACTTTAAGCGGTCTTAGCACCAATTTTATTCAATAAGAACATTACTATTGAAAAAACTAGAGCAGCAGCAAAGCATATGGCAGTGAGAGTAGTATTGTAGGTACTAGTGCCCCATAGAAATACTAGAAACATACGAAACAGAGACATAATAAAATCAATAAGCTTGGTGAAGAAAAGTAAGAATTCCAATCAGAAATAATGAAAAATGAACCGGAAAATCTGTAATAGAAATACAAAACAGAAACTAGGGAAAAAGTGTAAAATGAAAAGTGAAATGAAATGAAATCAAACCAAAAGTAAACAATGAGAAGAGTAAAAGAACAACAAAGAGGAGAGGAAGTGGTGTGACATAAGTATAGGGAGGAGATGCAAGTGAAAAAAAAAACTAGGGTAGCATGACAAGAATATAAAGCCACATGCAAATGGAAAATAAAAATATAGAAATGTAAAGAAAATAATACCGATGTGCTACTTAATACTTAAATGTAAAAAAGTATCATCATTAAAGTATAGTCAACTTTTAGGCATTCAAAGCAGGGCTGTCGGTGCCCACTCTAAAAAAAAAAAAACACGGGATAAATAATTAATTACAATAAATGAATTAATGAATTTTGTATTTAAATTGTCGCCCTCAATGATTGCACCCGAATCTGTGGTTCATATTGCCTTGAGGTTAAATTTGCCTTCCTTTCCAGTTACAAAAAAAATTTTGTAAATTTTTAAACAAAGAACTAATTAGCTCTAATTGAGAGACATTTTCCATAAAACAAGGACATTAAATTATCTTCCATAAAAAAATAAAATTTTTTTTTAAGTTCCTTCCTTTCTTTTCGAGAATGCTCGCTCACTCACTATTGATTTGCGAATGCTTGATTGATTTTTATTACCATTTTTTAGTCGCAAAACATCAATTTCAAATGCGTTGGCGGGCGGCGTTCAATTTCCAATAGGAAAATCTATCTAAAACGCATATAATTTAAAAAATTGTGGTTGCACATAGAAAATGTTTTTGTTGTTATTATGGAAAGAAACAAAAGTGGTTGCATGTTGATGATGATGATGTTGATAGTAATGATGATGGTTATGTGGATGGTATTGACGATGATGACGCCGCGTTGCGTTGATTGGAACCACAAGAAAGTCAAACCGCCGCCTCCAAAGGAGTGAAGTGAGCAAGCGACCGAGCGAGCGACTAGTAAAATTAACTTAACCGCCTCTGATGACAGCTGAAGTTTCTTATTGAAAATAATGGCTATGGCGGCATCGTCGGCAGTATATGTGTCTCAAATAAAGTTGCTGCAACGCAACCTCAGTTGTGGTTTATTCATTGTTTGCCATTTACTACAATACTATTGAAGGCACCACATGTGGCAGCCATGACGATGTGTTGTGTTGTGTTGCTCAACTCAATTCAATCCAACTGAATTCGTATTTCTATTATTTTCTATATGGTTTGGCACAAAGAAAACATCATCCAACTGTTGACATAAATTAATTGAAATTAAAAACGTAAATTGTTTGCTGATAGTTGATATACAGAAAGAGGAGTCATGATGCTGTTGCCTCTACTGCTGATGACTGAATTTAAAATCTAAAATGCATTCATAAATACAATAAAGGCAACTAAGAGCGGCATTAAATTGGTTAAACTTGCTTTTCCATGTAATTTGAGTAGAGGAGTTGATCTTATAACTTTTCTATTTTATTGTAAGTTATTGATGATAGTGTCATTTTTATTGTTGGTGGTAATTTGTGGCAGACTTTTTACAGACATACTCTCTGTGTATAAAGTGAGAGTGTACACTGTTGAGTGGGCGTTCAATTGGCGCCATTTGATAAATTTATGTTTGAACAATCAAACAAACATTTTTGATCGTTTTTGATATTTTTGCTGACCAGTTTCTTGTTTGTTAAACCACTTAATCAAAACTGGTCTTGTAGTATATAGAGTATTTCCATTTAGATTTAATCTTAAAAAATAGTGTGTTACTGATTTTGTCGGCACATTTCTTGATTAAGTTGTGGATATTGAAAGCATTTGAGTGAACTAATGATTTCCTTATATCAAGACATCAAGTATGTCTAAATTTTGGTATGATTGCTTGATTATATTCAATATAATATGAATGGTATTATTGTTAAACTCATGTGATGCTATCCTAACAACTGAATCTAATCTCAACACCATAAACTGTTAAAATATTCCTTATAAATTGGAAAATTTTCAAAAACTTAACCCATTAGGATTAGGGTTTACCCTTGTAATTGCTCTTTTCCAAGAAATTTCATCATAATTTTAATTCCTAACAAAAATCAATTTTCATCATACTTAAAAAGTTGAGTTCTTTACAAGTTTGAACACTTCAACACTCTCACATAGCACCGTCTTTGGTTCACACTTTTTAATCGTAAAAAAATATAAAAAAAATATAATTTCAAAATAATTTGCCAACAGAAGAAAAGAAAAGTTTTGATCAACAATAATAATAATAAGTAAAACGGTCTTTAACCTTTCTTAAAGTGTCTCACAAAAACCATAAGAAACATGAAATGCAAATGCATAAAGAAAAAGGAAAAAATTTCTCGGTTCTTTTCTTAGGGTGGAAGGCACTTATATTCAGAAATACCCAGAAGGCAAAGGGACCTTTCTCAATGCTTTCTTCTCAAACATGCCCTGCAGCCAATTTGGCAAATAACAATAATAATTTTAATGAGTTATAAAAACGTTTTTACAACTCGTTCAAATACGCGTAATTTTGCGTGTTTTTTTATAGCCAAAACCAAGATGAGAATGAAGATGATTATGATGATGATGAATGAAGACGGAAGAAATAATAGAAAGTTGTAGTAAAAAGATTGTGAAATGAGGGAAAAATTTGTTTGTTTTAGGAAAATATTTGTAAACTGCGACGAGTGCAAGAAATTTGTCTTAAGAAAATCGAATATAAATGAAGGATGGATGGAAGAAAGCAAGCAACCAAAGAAAGGAATGTCAACATCACTGAGTATTTTCTTTATACTTTGCTCCACATTAAGGCGGCCGACAGAGTTTATGTTATATTGATATTCAAGAAGGTTTGAATGAGTTTTCCTTTCCTCCAAGAGTGTAAATATTTGGGTTAAGTGTTTTCCTATTATTTTTGGTATTTAACGATTTTGTGAGCTTAACACTTGACATCTTCAATGAATTGCCTTTAGCATTTTGTGTGTTTGTCCTTTTTTTTATCGTTCTCTCTCTAATTTGCTAGAAATTCCTTTTTAATGGTTTACCAACAAAATAATTAAGACGTTAACACCAAAATGCCAAGCAATAGAAATTGGTTTTTAATAGATTTTCATGGAAATTTAATCAATTTTCATGTTGTTAAATTTGCCATTTACATTTGTAAAAGTGCAACGATTCTAGGTTTCTCAATTTCTGTGTTCAATTAACCGGTTTTATGCACTATGAGCATGCGTCACATTCTCATTGTTTGTCAGACCAGACTCCCCCACTATTAAGTGAGTTTCCTATCGGAAATTCAGCAGCTCACAGTTCTGCATGATTAAACTGGCATTTTGCACTCAAGCAAAGCCATGCCAAGCCTTGCATTACTCAAATTTGTATAAAATTAAGTCACTTTTTTAAAAGATCAGATCAGCAGGGGATCACCTGGGAAGCATGTAAGAGAGAGAGGTAGCTTTCAATTGAAACAAAAATAACTGTGTTAGGGTGTGTTGAGCTTAATGGATTATCTGAATTTTTTTATACTAAAAAATTAAAATTTAATGGAAATCAAAAGAAAAGAAACAATAATTGAGGTGTCACTCATGATTGAATCAATAAATAATAATAAAACAATTTGTGTAAAGGATTAATATGTGAGTAAGCTGTTAGTCAGCGTAGGTCCATTGTCTTTAGATTGCTTTGCTTTACGTTAATAAAGTTAAGCTTGAAACTTCGATTAATATAATGAATACATAAACTTTATATAAGATAGTATTCTATTTGATGAGGTCTTCAATAACAAAAACACATTAAAATCAATCACTCTAATATCTCTATATCTGCAAGAAATCTACTCAATCACAACAAAATTCAATTAAATGTATTCAATTTCATTATTATTAAATTCAATTTCCATTTAAGCGCCAAACATCTGAAATTGCCACAGTCACACTCACTCTTCTATTCTATTCTTTGTTTAGTTGCTTTGTTTGCAGGACCAAAACTTTATTATCGAGCACATTATCGTCATTAGTCCCCCCTATTTACACACAATATAATACTAAGTACCGACTCATCATCAGTGCATACTTAGTAGCAAAATAATACAAAAAGAAACCGAGAATGAAAGTTTTTTGTCTGTTTATGAGGTAAAGTTAAGTTTTGTGGCGCCCCAAACGTTATTGCAACTTGCTGCTGTTGCTACATGCAACCTTTACCAACTTCATTCAGTTTCATTGTTGTCTAAGTTTGTATAGTACAGTATGTATGTATGTGTGTATGTTTGGTAAAACTTGCGCTTAATTCAATCTATTATCCTTTTATCAGAACGTTTTTGTACATGACTGCAATATTGTTAACGTATCCCAGGATCCCAGGATGTGTGTATGTGTTTAAGTGTATGGCAGCCTTTCAAATGCAGGTGTGCTGCTGCACCACAAAACTTACTCTCATAACTTTCTCTTAGTATATTCAATCTTTCATCCTCTCCCTCTTCATCACCCGTCCCTCCATAACTATTATCATCATCATGGTATAACCATTTATGTCCTTCTATAGTAGTTTGTGAAAATGTGTTTAAAACTGATTATGGAATATTGTACTAGAACAACAAAAGGAACAACAATAACAGCAGCAGCAGCAACAGCAACAACAATAATAATGATTGTGGCTATTATATGTTTTTAGTTTTAAGTTTTATTGGATTATCGCTTATTGAACAATTATATTTTCTATAAAGACTTAATTAGAAATTGTGTTTGATAAAAGTTTTTCACTCACTTTTTAAGTGAATTTTAATCTATTGTTCTATAGTATATAGAGAGAGCAATTTAAAGTATTCAAAGGATATTTCTCTTTTATTAATGTAGTAAAATTTAAGAATTTTATTGCAGAAGGGGCCCTTTGGCTGGTTAAGAAGAAGAACGTCAAAATCTTTAGTTACTTTTATAATTTTCAGATGTCTTTCACTGTATTTTTGTCTTCTTATCAGTTCCAAATTTTACTAACATTTTCTTCAACAGTCTGTTCTGTAAATAGAAAACATTTAGTTTTTCGAATTGTTCTTTTCATACGTAATTGAAGCATTCCTGATATGGATTAGTGAGGACCTTATAAAGGTTTCCTAATCTTTCTATTGATTCCTTACCTTTTCATAAATTTTTCTAACTTCTTTATAAGTTTATTTTTTAAATGAAAGCATTTTGTGTTTACTGATTACACTGTGTCACAGCGAAAAAAAACTTCTTATCAGACCTAGTGGAGGTTATAGGTCATAAAAAACTAAAAAGAATGGTATATATTAAATCTCTGATACACCCTCAAAATCTTGTTTTAGAGCCCAAAAACCGTTTTTAAGAGGTTCCTGTACATATTACCTTATAACTTGGACATTTTTTATCGGATTTCAAAAAAAAACTGTCATATGCAATTACAAAAAGTACAATAAATCAAGTAATTTTTAACCGATTTTATTCAAACAGGGTTCATTTAAAGCTTAAATCACTAAAATTTGAAATCCGATAAAAAATGTCCAAGTTATAAGGTAATATGTACAGGAACCTCTTAAAAACAGTTTTTGGGCTCTAAATCAAGATTTTGAGGGTGTATCAGAGATTTTTTATCTGCCATTCTTTTTAGTTTTTTATGACCTATAACCTCCACTAGGTCTGATAAGAAGTTTTTTCAATTTTTTTTTTTTTTTTGTAACACAGTGTTATTATTCTACCCATACTTGGATTTCACTCGGTTTTTTAATTTTTTGTTCCTCTATTTTCTTGTCTTTCTTTCTGCATCATTATAATACAATTTTATTCCATATTTTTATTTTAATATTATCTTATATATGGTAATCTTGTTTAGCTCAATCTCAAGACAATTCTTCAAGCATTATTACAATCTTCTTTCCAGACAGAGGAGAACTTACATTAGCCATTTTACTATTGCCATAAATTTCTGTTATTATTGTTATTATTGTTTTTCCAACACCCACCAATGCCAGCCTAACATAAGAATCCAACGCATCTAAGAAAGGACACAACAACCAGGACAGCAAGCAATATCTTTGCTCCTTCGCTTGAATCATAAAAATAACAATTTTCATGCATTTTTGATGCGAAACGCCATTTTCTAATAACACATTTATATTTAATCAAGAACCAAATCGTAAAATCTGAAAACAATAGGAAAATATTATAATATATATTGTAGAACATAAAAAGGAAAGATGAGCCAATAATCTTAAAAGAAAGAAAGTGCGTGTCCTCTTCAACACAGATAAATAATAGTTTACTTTTTATGGTATGCAGTTTTCATTTCCCCAAGTTGTTCTATAATTATATGGAACTATAAACAATTTAAGTGACAATAAAAAAGCAAATGAAGATACAATCGTGTTCCTTCTTCTTTGCGGTAAATCTTTAGTTGGATATAAAATATTTAATGGAATTAATTTCTTTAAAGTTTGAGTGTGAGTAGAAAATAATGGAGTACATAAAGAAATTATAGTGGTGAAGAGAATAATAAACTAAGAGCTCAGTTGGTGGATTAGTAAAGTAAAGAAAGGAACAGAAACAGGAAATAGTAGGAGTATGATGTATTAAAACAGTAGTTAAATTTGTTAGATATGAAGAAACTATAATAGCATAAAAGAGGAAAGAAAAGAAACAGAGGATACATTAAAAAGAATAATAAGAAAGATATGGAATGAATCTATCAGAACGACTGTAACTTGAAATCTAGAAGAGATCGAAAGTTGCATACTTTGAGTGAAATGTGGGCAAAAGATCACACTTTCACATGCTTCATCATCTGTATTCTTCTATCCCCAATTTCTGAATATTTTGATAGCAGAATGTATTTCATATTTGCTACTTGGCCCGCGGAGCCTTCAATATGTTCTCGATTTAGCCCTCTTTAAAACACGGTCATTGGTCTTATATAGTAGTTTCAAAAACACAGTCATCTCTTATATTATCTTTTTTTAATAACCAACTTTTGTAAGAAAAAGTATATTCCCAACCAATATGACATATTTAGCATAAAATATGAAAAATATGTTGAATTTAGTTGAATTCAATTCAATAAACAAATATTAAAGTGCTTTAGTGCTTCAATGATGATGATGACTTCTTAAACCGAAAAACCAAATAAATTTTATTAGAAAGAGTTGGGGGAAAGATACACAAAGGCAAATCCATTGAACATTCTTCCACACATACTATATAGTATTCAACCTTGTTCTTTCACTTATGCCTTCATTTCTTATGCGTATGCGTAGAAGAGCAATTTTCAAACAAATTGCAGCCACACAAAAGCGAAGCGTTGCATTTTTCCCATGTTTTCCCCCCAACAACACAAACAACTACAGTGAAAATACATTCAACATGAAATGCACAGATGATGCAACTTACATTTGCAACTTTATTTATCGCAAGAAAACATCTTGTAAATTTTCCACGTTATTTTCGCCTCAAGACATTTAACAAAAGAAAACGAACGAAGTCAAGAACGAAAAGAAAGAGTATGGAAGGTAAAGAGAGGAAACCAAGAATAACTTGAGTTCTGCATCCTCTCCCCTTCTTCTTCCGTTTTCCCTGTTTAACTCAGCCTGGTTTTGGTTAGTCTCTGGTTTGGTTTGGTTTGGTTCTTCTAGTCAGTCAGTCTCACTATGGAAAATTCAACAATTGATTTCATTTTATGCTTTTATCCACGAACACGACATTGAAGTCTTCTCTTCGCCTTAACCAAAGGAACATCAAGTGCTAAGTTCGCCAGCCAGGCAGACATAAAGAACCATGAATCGAAGGAGTGAACCTTTAGGTACGAATGAACGCTCGCGCACAATTCGAAATTGATATGAAAATTCGTTTAACCAAACGACTGAAAAGCCTTTTAAGCTCACATTTTGCAACACACCACCAGCAACGGCATAGCCTCCGATCCGACCCCCAATGCTAAACAGACACACCTTCCAAACGCCCTCAACTGACTGCCTCCCAAAAGATAGTTAGATAGATAGATATATAGATGGAGAGTCTGGTTCTGCATTTCCTTTTTGGGTAAGTTGTTGACTGTGTTCGGTTCCTTTTAGACGCCTGGCGCTGCCATGTTTTCCTATTTGTATTCAGTCGTCCTCCATACTCCGCAGACTATGCAGTTTTAGGAAAAAAAAAAACAGAAAAGAATAAGAGAATAGAAAAATAGTTTCTGGCGTGCAGCCTTGAGTAATTTTTTCTCAATTTTCTCTCAGCCCCTCTCCACCTCCTAATGTTTCTCCTCTTCTATTTGTATGTCGTCGTTCTTCTGATTCGTTTAGTTATCATGGTTGCACCAACTATGTCTGTTTGGTGGGTGGATGGTTGGCAACTCGCTGCTTGAGGTGTTCTTTATTCCAAGTAGTTTAACATTTTATATGATCATTTGATTGTGATAAATTGTGCCACGTTGTTTCGCTTTTGACTTTTATTGCTTCACATTGGTTGGTGAAGGCTTCGTCGGCCGCCGACTTGGCCAAAGATATAAAGCTCACGATGGCGGCTGACAATTGTCTATTCAATGTAGGATTTTTTTATTTTTTTATTTTTTCTGTGTACAATTTATTTTTCGATAAATTCTTTAAGTAGAAATTTATCTGTTGTTACTGTTGCACCACCTCATGAGGCCGTCAAGTGAGTGGCTTTCATCGTTTTGAACAATTTCTCTCAATTCATCACTAGGATTAGTTTGTCAGATACAATTCCAGTCAAGAGTTTTCAATGCTTGAAAGGTTTTTCAAGTTAATTTGTCAGTCAGTCACAGTAAGTTACTGATAAAAAATTCATTTGGTTTTGTCAGTCAATAATTCTATAGTCCTCAATTTAAGTCTCATTATCCCCTCTCTATCTCTCTCTCTCTCTCTCTCTAAGCTCTTCTGTAGTTTATTATCAAATTGACTTGTTTTATTGCACTTTACATCATTTTGTTTTTATTACTCATAGTCATAGTTTCATTTCTCATAATAATTTTATTTATTATGCCAAAATTAACCAGAGCTTGACGTTTTAATCAACCCCAAATTTTTTTATTATTTACACATAACAAAAGAGTCACTATAAACAAATAAAATTGACTCTTTAAACGGAAGACGCGCCTCTAACCAATTTTTTTGTCTTTTCTATTATATAACAAAAGTCATTTCCGGCATTTTGCATAATTTATAATACAAATTTTGATCTTCATGCTCTGTTCTCCATTCATTGAATGAATGGACAGTATTTACCTCTCTTTGTATGAGTATATGAAACACATTCTTGTTTACCCAAACAGAACTACAACATACTTAGGCAGACACTTCCTTGTTAACCTTTAAAGTACCTTAGGGTCATTTCAGTTTAGTTTAGACCTTTTTAAAGCTTTTGAGTTTTACTTTCAATCAAAAATAATTTAAAATTCAATAAAAATCATTAAGGCATGTCAATTTCATGCAAAATTCTATCATAATTTAGTAGTGATATTAACTGATTGCTAAAGACATGTTAAACTTCTTTGACTGACTGTATCTCCACTATTTACTACTTTGCATATTGGAATCGAAAGTGTAGTTTTAATGCGGCACAGCAAGACTTCTCAAACATTTTATGGACAAAAAACAAAACAAAAAAATCTGCTCAAGTTTTATTTAAATTAGTTTCCACACAATTTCATTATAACATACAAAATATTGTATTCATGTTCCACACACTGCAGACATAAGAAGAAAAAAAGTGTGTTGCGCTGTCGGCTTCCGTTGAAGCTTGAAATGAAGTCCGGTGGTGTCTGCTGAATGTTTTGGGGTCTGATTTTGTGATTTATGTGTTGATTCTCTTGTTTGAATGTAGTTTGTTTAAAGATTTGTTTTTCAGATTACATATATTTAGTTTGTTTTATTTATTTATTTGTTTGTATTTCCATAAACAAATGTAACAAATTCATTTGCGCGAATGAATCAGCAACTTGCATCAACTTTGCAATGCTTGAAAATCCATGAAACCTAAACAATGATTATTATAATCCAAAAACAAATCTAAGACGCATGCGCAGCATGTCTCTTACAAAACTCACTTATACCAATTTGTATATTTTGAAAAACACACAACATTCCAATCAGATTTATAAGTACATATATTGTTTTGAGATACAAATTAATCCGGAAACGATGCCTGTTCAACACGCATTCAGTCTTTTGTTACCTGAAGTGCAAAGAAAAATAAGAAAAATTGGTAGTAAATCTCACGTTTGTATTCTCTCACTTCATCATTATAATCATGATCATGTTGACTTAGTTTGGCTTGACTTGAATGGTTGTTTTGGTAGCTTATTTTACTATAATAGTTTGCCACTCAATTAAGATTTGCTTCGTGTTTCGTGCCTTTGATTTTTTCCTTTTTTTTGTTTTCGTACAGATGATTCTCTTTTGATAAGTCCATAAACAGCAAATAAAAGTCTACTTCACTTCAACTTCTTAAGATTATACCGTATATACTACATAAATAATGGTCTCACGTCGGCTCTGTTTTTTTGTGTTAAAAACCTACAATTTGCATTGAGAGAAAATTAAGCAGTGTTCCATTCTAGCTATAAACGCTTTGAAGATAAATTATACGATGATATGTGCTTAGCTTACGTAAATAATAGAGCATTGAGTTTATTTAATTAAGAATTATAGTTTTTAGTAATCTGGATCTTAATTTTAAAAAGTGGTTTATCAATTTGGGACATAGTACATGCGAGTATTAGATGACGGAATGATTTTGTGTGGAATAGGAAAAGAAAGGTTCATCTCTAGGGTTCATCTTTAAATTGAATGTGTTTTTAGGATAATAATAAGAGTTGAGTGCTGATTTCCCGATCTTATTCACTGTGCTATGAGTAATGGAATAATAATAACATATATTGTACTTGGGTCCATTTGTTACCCATTATAATAAAGACTTGAAGTGTTACTTTGATAAATCTCTTGATATTTCTTAGCTATTGTTGATTGAATGCTGTTGTTTAAGTTTCTTGAGTCGGTTTCTTAGATGATTCAGCTTCTGGAATTGTAAGGGTTACAATTGTATGAGCATTATGTGTTAGATTTGATAAAGATGCCATGGCATGCACGATTCCATGAAGTTACCAGTTAAGTGTGATACATTTAAATCAATTGTAATGCCAGAGAAATATCTAACATTCATATATTTGGCACTCTTTCTTAGCTGCCTTCAACTTTTTAATGAAAACACCACAGGCTCATATATTTAAAGTACTTAAACTACAATTTCACTAAACTTTTTCCATATATTTTAAAGTTTTCAAAATCATCAACTTATAATTATTGCCTTTGGTGCTTTGTGTGTATGTAATGTGATGTGTATGTGTGTCTCCAGATACTCAAAATGCTATCCAAGCAACTCATGTCATTCACTCTACAATCTTCTGTTAAAATATTATTCCGTGATTTCCGCAAAAATCTATCATTCATATGCAAGCATACAATATTTTGCATATCAAAAGCAAAGTTTCAGACAAATCTAAATCTCTTATGCATTGCCATAAACCAAGTAAACCAAACCAAAGCAAAGCAAATCTGGTTTGAACTATAGAATAAAGTATACAAATGTGTAAATAGTATCTAGATACAAAATGAAGTGAGTACTTTGTATAGTATGTGTACATAATATTATAGATATTTGCATTTGTTTGTTATAGTCATACTACCAGAGGACAAGAAGGCAAACAAGCAAAGACGACTTAACTCTTATGAGAGAAGTAGTGTGTGTTTAGAGATTGAAGCGAAAAGTGAAAATTATATATTGAAATTCATTATAGATTTCCCTCACGTACACATGAAGTACATCAATCAAACTCAAATGATGAATCTCATTTATGGTTCACTCTCTCGCTCTTGTATACTATCTTTTATCACTTTACTTGTTTTTTGCTCGTACTAACTTCAAAGACCCTTCCTGACTTGAGTTAACAAAATAAAAAGTGAAGCGAATTACACGATTTCGTAATCAAATCATACAAGTCATAGTATCTATATGCTGCTGCTGCTACTGCTGCATACAGACAAGATACTTAATATCTACGTGTAGAGTAAGTTAAATGATTTTTGAAAGTATTGTAAAACACTTTCATATTGAGAAAGTTTTTGTTTTTCGGTTGACATGTTTTTAATAGATTTTTATGTTATACTACTAAAGAAGATCTTAATCATCTATACCTTTGTATCTTGTTGTAAAGTATGGTGAGGGATTGAAGCTATTTTAAGTGGGGGCATCAAATTACATACTTGTTTTTGGCCCCTAAGAAATGAAGAAAATTATGGAAAATAATGGATACAAGAATCAGAGAAAGCATGAAATATAACCCACGGTCAGTTAAGAAGTTAATGAGCAGTTAACATTTTAAATTAGATTTTTCTTAAGAAAAATAAATTTAGAAACTAATTTAGTATTATTATCATTGCTTCCCTCAGGTAGTTTAGATAGTGCGACTCTGAAGTAGTGGATTAGGATGCACAAGAGACAATCTATGATTTGAATTTTTCAACTCTACCTGCGACTCTCATAATTTTTAAAATATATTTTAAGTGTCACAACAATACTTCTTGGCTAATGAGGATGTGAACTCCAAAGTTAAAGTTATCGGTTGCTATTGCTTTCCTTCCACAACCAAACTCAAAAGCAACCAGTGAAGATGCCAATAAATAGTTTAATTCTTTTTTAGAATATACGAATTGGAAGCAATGATCATCAATTCATCTCTAGATATATGAGAATGTCAGTTAAATACATCAAACGAATAAGTCAATGCATTCACACAAGTGTAAAGTGTATACAAATGCATTCATAAAATATACCACACAACAATTTATTTATATACTAGATAGTTTTCTTTATAATCGCATACTTGTTGTAGACTTTTGTTGCCTTAACTAATTAGATACTTGTCACATGTTATTATGCAAAACCCTAACGGTCATTGTCATTGTATTTATGGTATTATGTTGTCATACATCGGGTTTTATTCTTCATTCCTTATTCACATTGACTTAACTTCTTCAGTATTACAAAGTCTTGAAGATTTTTTTTTTTTGTTTTTTTGACTTTTGCTTATGCGGCTTTAGAATTTTAATGAGATTTTCTTGTTATTTTGTTATTCTTCATGTTACTGTTGTTGCTGTTGTTGATATTTACTTGAAAATCACATTTTTGAATTGTCATCTTTATGTAATTTTCATTTTGTTGTGTGTGTGTGTGTGACATTAAAATGAAGAAGAAATTTTTCCACGATTTTTCTTCTCTTCAACTTTGATATTTCTTTTTTCGGGTTTCATTCTCATGACTTGTTGAAACAAAAGCATAAAAGAAGAAAAGAAAGAAAATATGTATAAAAACAGAAACGTGTTGAAAAGTAAATAAATTTTATTTTGTTATTTCTTTTTTTTTTTTAGAGTTTTGTCACTTTTTTTTTGACAACTTAAAACAACAATAACAACATCCAAGAACACAACACAACTTCACTTTAACTTAACTTCTTAAATCATTTTGTTGTCATTGACTTTTGTTGCAACTTTGTTGAATTTTCGCACTTAACTTAATTGAAATTCTAGACATTTTTTTGTTTAACAAAATAAAGAAAAAATCTTAAAAGTATAAGAATTACTTACTACATAAAATATGCAATCTCAAGAAATTTTGATTATATCTCAAGTGATTTTTAAGTAACTGGCATTAAGTTTCATTGATGAGATTGTTGCTTCAATTAATTTTGTATGGTAATCTTTGATTTGTCTTGCTATGAAGACAGTTGTAAAGAATTAATGAAATTATATCCGCATATACCATAATTGATGTCAGACTCAAGTTGTCAATTAACTTCCTTCTTGGTATGAAGCTGATTATATCTAACAACGCTAAAGTGATAATTTAACTTCTTCAATCAAAGTTCTTCAGTACACAAAAGTCTTATAAGACTCATTTAGATTCTGTTGTATGAAGAAAAGACTAGAAAATGTTTACTTAGA
Source organism: Amiota communis (assembly GCA_037043315.1). NCBI lineage: Eukaryota > Metazoa > Arthropoda > Insecta > Diptera > Drosophilidae > Amiota > Amiota communis. Next base: position 9,709,513 of record JBAMAV010001245.1, on the reverse strand, counting down.
TGATTCTTGAAATGTTATAAAAGGTGCTAATGAATTTGAAAAACTCTTGTTTTCACAGTGGTGTAACGATGAGTTAATTTTAATCACTTAATATCTTCTTATTATCATCACTAATTTACAAGTATCCGAATGATGAAAAGAAATGTATTATTAAATAATTGCTTGATGTTAAAATTATATCTTTTTTTTTTTTTGTTGTGCGAAACAAGGAGGTAAAAATCTTCCAAAGATACCTATGGCCCGTGCCACAAGTTATGTCGGATTCATTAGCCTACCGACTAAAAAACCCCCTATCGCCTCAAGCCCCTTTCAATCCCTACGGTACCGCCAAGGCATTCCTTCGTAGGAAAAAAAAAAAAAAAAAAAAATAATAAATAAATTATATCATATGTGGGTCTTTGTTAGTTTCGACATTATTAGAAAAATTTTTAACATTTTAAGCTTAAGGTGTTAAGTATGAGGCCTGTGAGTCTTGGAGCATCCTCATAGCTAAGGATATGCATTTTTTTTAGTATTTATCGTCTCACCACGATCTCATTATTGACACATTAGAAAACCCTGTGATATTCGCCGAAGAATTTATAAATGTTTCTTTGTAAACAAGATGTAGTTGAGAGATCAACTTCGGAATGTCGACTTTTTTTTTTGCTGTAAACTTCTGAGTAAGAAATTTTGGACATGGTTGATATATTTGAAATGACAGTTTGTCTTTATTAAGTTTGAAATTGAGTGAGATAAGGTAGCCCCATTATAAAAAGTAAGGCCACTTTAAATACTAGTTGATGTGATCCATCTTTTATCGACGGATTTAATCAGCAAATCCTTTATAAGAAGCTTAAACGTTGCAAGACATAATTGAATTAAAGTGATGTAGCTTATTTCTTCTTTGTAAAACTATAGAAGATATAAAAGGAAATACAAATTGAAAGGTCTTCCATGCTTTTTAATTCAATCTATAATGTTTGATCAATTTAGGAATTACAAACAGATAAGACAAATTAGTGTATAGTCTCAATACTAATTAGATCGAATCAGATAGCTGAACTCATTCTGTGTCTTTGTCTTATTTGAAGATAGTAACTTTGACCCAAATATTTCTTTAAATTTTTATACATTTTCAAGTTTTAATATTCTCTGGGTATACTATTATTTTCCCCTATTATTCTCTATTATTTATTACAACTTATTCGATTTTTATTACTTAACAAATATTTACCAAACATTTTCATAAATAATAACAAACAATTGTATAAACAATATGTTCATTAGTTTTTAGCCCTAAAACATATTGAATGCGTTAATTATGTAGGCATAGCCTAAGTTACATTGAATGTTGACAAAGTTTGTTGAGAAACATTTACTCAAAGTTTGAGTTGAGTTCTTTTGCTTTGCTTGTTTTATTTTGTTTATTTATTTAATTATATGTTTACTTTTAACACAATCTTTTTGTTTAAAGATTATTAAAAGAAAAAGAGACACACCCAAATTCTAAGAATTTCTTCTTTCTATTTTATGATATTTTATCATACCATATTTTGTGAAGTGAAGTGGGTAATTTGGTAGTTTTATTTGCGTATATGTTTGTTTGTTTGCTATGTAAACATGTTGCACAACATAAAATGAATTGAATAATGAAAAGTGCATTTTGCCTATAGTAGAATAAAGACAAAGTACACTAAAAGAAAATACGAAAATAACTGAACGAATTAAAACAAAAAAAAAACTGGTTTCTAGTGATAATAATAATAAATATAATGAAATGTGCCTTAAACCATGTGATTAAAAGCGATTCATGTTAAACAAGAAAAAATCTGCATTAAAACAACATTTTCAAGAACGAAATCGTAAACTAAAAATAAGAAACAACATTTCAAAAAACAACAAAACATCATAGGAATCAAGAGAACAACATGAGGTTCTTTGCAACATCATCATCATCAACAATAACAACAAAAAATTCCTCGATGGCAACTTCAAATGCAAACAACATTGTTGGTGGCGTAGCAACATCATCATGCAGTACAACCTGTTCAAGTGATGAGGCCACATTGGCAGGGGATATCATAGAAAATACCCATACAAATAGCAAGGAATATGGAAGAATCAATGGAGGAGGAGGAGGAGGTGGTGTTGGATCAACTATGCCTTGGACTTCAATAAAAAGTAATGAGCGACGAAGTCGAAAGTATAAGAAAAGTCAACAGCAGCAACAACAAACTGCAACAATTTACAGTAATTGCGATGTAGCTGCTGCAACATCATCCTCATCGGCAGCAACAATGTTGAAGTCAAGGTCATTGGAAAGATATACCGGACCTCCAACCCACCATATGCTGGCAGCCCATGAAGGCGGCGGAGACTCATCTTCATCATCTGCAGTACTAGGTGCAGCAATGCGTCGTCGTACTTTGACGCCAACCTTGAATACTCGACGTCGTCTGCTGGCACCTTTTCGTTCAATGAAGCAACGTCGTAGCCGAAGCAGCAGTAGCAGTGGTGGAAGTCATAGTCGTTGCGATTTACAAGCCTATAATGTGATCGTAAGTAATGTTGATCAAGCAAATCATAGCAACAGCAACATAAAATCAAGCAACATGTTGATGGCGACTACCAAAGCAAAAGCAACAGCAGCAACAACAACAACGAGTTCCCAAAGCGGAGATAGTGGCACAGGAGGTACTGAACTTGAACATGAAAATGACTATAGTCGGACATCGGCTGCTGAGAGTAGTCAGTTGAGTTTGAGTTATTCGCAATTGAGTAGCAGCAGCAGTGGTGGAGTTTGTGTTGTGGATGATGATGGAGATGAGGATGAGGAAGATGATGAGATACATCCAGAAGATAATGTTGCTAGGAAAAATCACCACCACCAACAACAACAACAGGCTCAAATACGGCAGCTTCAACATGAGAATGATATTGATGATGATGATAATGTTGATGCAGTACAACATCATCATCATAATGATGTTATTATTAATAAGCCTATGGCTGCTGATGATGACTCTTCATCGGAGGATTTGCAACTACAAATGTGTGGCGATATAACACTCGTCGATGATACTTATTCAAATTATGATCCGAAGAATGATGCGGAGCGCATGTTTTTACAGATTTGTGGCATGTTACGCGATGAAAATGAGGTTTGTCGGTTTCTGTTTCTCTCTGTTTACTTGTTTGTTTATCTCCCATCTCTATGTATACAAAATATACTGTATATACTGTATTATATATCTTTGTTTGACTTTTCTCTTGTACATTGTTTAAATTAATTAATATTTATGCTTTTATCATTGAAAAATTAAAGGCAACGAGCTGTGTAAATGTTTACAGCCATTCTCCTCTTATGCACACACTCAATCATCCCCCCTTACTCTGCTATAGTTCCTCGAATTACCCAGTTCATTCCTTTTACTCGTTGTTATGGTAAATGAAAATAAAGTAAAGTAAATGCATTTAAAAATTATTGCCACCGATTGCATTTCATTTGCTGTTGGGCATTAAATTGGATTTCATAATACGTATGAATTTTCTGTAATTTTTTATAATTTTTATATGCTGCATAATTTTTGCTTATCCTCCCAGTGAAGTGTGTGTAATTTTTTATCTTCTTAATTTATATCATATATTTTATTTTATTTTCTGCATATTTTGTTTGTGGCCAAGCAACACAAACACACACACAAACACACAGTTTAATTTATGTTGTCAATGCATCAATGATTTATGATAGCGTCGAAATATGCACAAGTACCTTTGAGATTAAAAATAAAAAGAATGCAAAATATCAAAATGTTGTAATTTAAAAACCTACAATATTTTTGAAGGATTTTGCATTTAATTAAGTTGGCTATGGAAAATATTTGTTCAAAAATCATCATCATCATCATGTGAATTGTATTGGCTTTTATAATGATTTATTTCAGAAGAAATAGTCAACTTTTGATCGATGATCGTTCACAATATTGGTTGTTTTATTTGATTGAAATCAATACTCTCGGAACACTCAGAAACCAAAGAGTTGTGGTGATTCTTGCAACAGTTTTTGAACAAATATTTCTTGAAACAACAATAGGATAATCCCTTAGAGTTATTTCTTTTACTTTGTTATATTGCATTAAATCTCAGTAACTTATTTAAGTGTTTTTTCCTTTAGAAATCTACCTAGTCACCTTTCACAAATTGGCTTAAATATTCATTCAACTTTTTATTATATTTTACTATTCTATTCTCCAGCATTTTTTGTATTGCAATTTGTGAATGTCCTCTAAAAATTCTAAAACCGACAAGTGCAACAATACCCAAAGTAAATATGTACATATATACTTTTTTCTTCATTTTGTATTAGTGCCATAAACAGTGATTAACTTTTTGAGTTGTATGTATGTATAATTTTTTGTTGTTGTATGTTTTGTGGGGCTTCATTTGACAGGATTCCTTCCAATGGCGGCGACTCAACTCAACAAATATCCCACCATCTCATCACTCATACGAGTACATATTTCTATATTTTGAAATTTTCATTCGAAAGTCAAACAATAAAATTCACTCTATGACCAACCCACCAGCTCATATTTTTCTGTATATTTCCTCCCTCTCTAAAGGCTTAAACACACTTGCAATATACCCGGGACAGTAGTAAATAAAGGCATTTTTAATAAACTTCACGGCAACGAAATAATACAAATGAGAAAAAGTATCATCATCATCAGTATAGTACAATAATGATGATAGTTCGAGGTAGTGATGATCATAATGATGGATGGATAGTGATGATGATGATGCCATAGAAAGTAGCATAACCGCATAGCGTTAGGGTTTTTCCTGCTACTACTGCTGCCGTCATTACTATATTTGTTTTTCAATCCTCTTTAACTTTCCTTTTCGTCTTTTATTTTTTGCCTTTATTTTCCTTTTTCCTCCCTTACTATTATTTTTTTGGGTGTGCTTTGCAAAAAAAAAGCCTCAGCGCGTCTTTTGTGCCACCATCAACAACCAGCAAAAGGTATTAAATTGCACAGTGTTGCACTTTTCAGTACACAAAACACAAATTCCCCGTGCAACCTGCTGAGTTGAGTTTGTTGCAAGGATTCACACAATTCTCATTCCTCATTCAATTCAGTGCAGTTCAGCTTTGCAATGTGAAACTTGTTTAAAGATTAAATAACAAAATAGAAAGAAGAAAAGCAGATTGAAAAGGAAAACTTTAATAGTAGTTTATTTTAAAATACTAGAAACAGTAGTAGCACTAATTGGCACTAAGCGAATTGTATTTCTATTAACAAGAGACAATAGTATCTTTAAGCATCTGCAACAATATTTCTTTATCACAAAACTTCAATTTGAAATTGTATGGTATGTTGTCTGTCGAAGAATATAAAACAATCTTGAAAGTTCTTTGACATTCAACAGCAGCATATTGAGATGGATGGACAAGAGGGCATCATTTGCTACTTTTGCAATGTTGATTGACTATTAATTAGTAGAGTTTACTATGCAACAACAACAAATATATGTATATAACAGAGGGAAGCATGGAGTGAGGAGTGGCATATCTTTACCTTGCTGCATATTCTTCTTCTTCATTACATAATTATTGATTGCCTGTCATGTCTGACAGCAGATTGTAAGATGAACTAAAGACACCACCACCCATTTTCCTTGATTTCTTACTTCTTGTAATGATATGAAAGAAAAGTAGAGTTGAGTAACAGGAGAAAAAGAAGTACGAATAAGTAGTTGTAAAAAATAAATAGATTGTCTTTCAAGGAGTTTGATGTTGGCTGTGTTGCAAATTATTTTTCCGCTTAATTAGCAAGACAACGAACGTCGCCAATGTAAAGTTTTTACTTTGACAATGTTGTCATTTTAAGAAGGACAAAGGCATGCAAAGGTAAAGTGAGAATATACAATAATAAGAAGGAAGGAAGAGAATATAATGAGCAGCTTGAGCGAAGAATATACTAAGAAGGACATTGACAACGATCAGGTGCATGTAATTCATTAAAGGCATAGTTGAAAGTACAACTTAACTTCACTTAAAGGGTGATGACTTCTTTGGGAGTATCTAACTCCAATCACTTTATAGTGCTGCTTTGTACTTTAAGGTACAAAGAACCTTTAAAAAGGAAATGAAAGGATATAAGAAAACCTATAGATGGCTAGAAAGTTTAACCTTAATTAAACTAACATAAGTTCAATGGCTTTATTTTACAGGTTAAATCAGAGCTATCATAGATAGGTCATCTTTCCTATAATGGGTGCTTTTCAATCAATCCATGTTATGATATACCGTTCTCTCTCAAGAAAGTATACTATACTATTATTTTTTCAAACTCTTTTGACCAAATGACCCCAATTGCTTTTGGCTAAAATATTTTTTTAACAAAATTTCACTCACAATCCTTGCTCTTAGCGGCGGCAGCAAATGTTTTATATGCAAAACACATGATTTATTTTAAATGTTTCCCACAAAAGTATGTAAAACTTTTCAGAAATCAAAATATATGTGCATAGGAAAAACTAAACTAAATTTAACCAGCAAACAAAAGTTTTTAACGAAAAGCAAAGTGAAATCAGAGAAAATATATCTGAAAAATCAAAAAATGTGAAACTGAAACTAAATTTTTATAGAAAAATAAATAATTTATTTTTATTAGTTTACCAAATATACAAAAAAAGAAAAGTAGAGAAGAAATCTTTTGAGAGAGTGAAAATATTTCTTTCTTTTTAATGAAATGAAATAATAAACTTTGAATAAAATTGAAGGGAAAGATGCGCACCGTCTTTATATAGTTTTGCATGCGGCATGCAACATTCGGTTGAAAGCACAAAAGATGCGGGTGCAGTTTTAAGAAAAGAGAACAAAATGAAATGCCAAAGAAATAGGAAGAAACGGAAAGGAAGGAGGAACGCTTACAAAAACTATAGCATACTTTCAAGATGCTTACAAAGCTTTATACTACTAGTAGCAAAGGTAAAAGCATGATGAGGCAAGGTAACAAAAAGTTGTGTGTGTCAGGAAGACGAGAAATGCTATGAGAAATGGAATTGAAAAGCTTAAATGGGCAAATTGAACGTGCAAAGAGTCAAAGGAAAATTCAAAAGAAGAAGAAAGGAAACTATATGGAAAAACAAAAACTATTTGCTGCATGCGAGGTGTGTTGCAAAAGTATTTCACCTACATAGCTGGCATTAACTTCTTTATCCGGTTCATTATATCCTTTGAAGTAAACATCAATTGACTGAAAAACATTCACCCATTGGTGCTTCCACTTTTGAGCAAGATTTACTATTATGTGATCAGCTCAAGGAGGAGGAGGAGGAGGAATTCCTAGTAGTTTCTTTCGTACCTCAGTATACAAGTTGCTGCAACATGTTGGCTAATAGTTGAATACTTTAAGGACACGCCTCGTATTTTTATGTGTGCATGTGTTTCTTCTTTCTACCACTATTCTGTTTAACTAATGAAGAACCATGTGAAAATATAAAGAGATCTTCTTCTCTTGTCTGTTTGTATAAAGAAATTTAATTTTCAAACTAAGAAAAGTAGATACAATATCTTTTCTTCTCTTCATATGGTTAAATAAATATTTCCTTTTTAATAATTTTCTTTTACTTTTCGTCCTTCTATCACCACTAATCAAGAATCAAGTGAAAGGACAAAGAATTCATTCAATTCTTTATGTAAATGTGTGTTTTTGTCGAGAGAAATTTCATTTTTGAAACTAAGAATAGAAGTATATTATATCTAAAAGATACAATAACTTTTTCTCGTTCTTCCTTCATATGTTAAAATAAATATTTCTTTTTAATATAAAATAGAATAGAATGTAATTTCCATTGAAGCATATTTTGGACTTTAAGCCTTTCTTTTCCTTGCACACACACATCCTTTGCTAAAGAAGATAAAACAAACAAACAACTACTCATAGTAGAAACTTATTCATTGTTTTGCTTTTATGTAAATAAACTAAAGCAATAAAGGAATTACTTAATTACAATAACAAAAAAAACAACAATAATAACAACATCAACAATTTATACAGACAAAGTAATAAAAATAATAATGATAATAAAAAAGAATTTTATATAATAAAATAGCAGCAGCAGCAGCAGCAGCAGACCCAATGAATGAAAAGGAAAAGGAAAATGTAGAGAAAAGAAAAACAAAAGACTTAAAAGTATGTAGTATGCAATACAATAAGAAAGGACTGTAGAGCAGCATGCGTTTGCTCTGTGATTGTATTGTATGGTATACGAGGTATGTCCTTAAACTAACGAAAGATTGCTTCGAACTCACATGAAACTTGGGAAAAAGTTATGCGAAATCTAATGAAATGACAAAACATTGATAAAAGAATGGTATAAGCTGTTTGAAAATGGGAGCTCATTTGCTGAAAATGGCTCACATTCTAGCCGATGTGCAAGCACGACTGGAAAGAAATTTGCATTACTTTTAAGGATGCCATGAGCTGGCTAAAGAAGTACAATGCTGATGAGGAATTGTGACTGCAATTCCTTTACTTTTGGGACACACCTCGTATTCTAGTATGTATGTGTGATTGTATGTAAATGTGTGTTAGTTGATTGCCACAAATGAATATGCAAATTAAATGCACACACAGTTGGCAGTATCCTTCTGCTTTTAGTTTCCTTTTTGCCAAGGCAACGCATCAGAGAACTTAGTAGTATTGTAAAAGCTTCTGCTGTTATGAGGCGAACTTCCGTTTCCTCCTCCCCATTTAACTCTTTACTTGAGTTGTCTACTTCATCTTCATCTTCTACTCTTTCTTCATTTGCTACTCTTTCTTCACATTCTACGCCTTTTGGATTCGCAGCTCCCTATATAGTCCTATAAAGACATTCATGTAAAATTGTATTGTAGTTGTGGACAAAGATGCTGTAAATGAAGTTTTATGCATAAAGAAAATAGAATAAAACATGCCAACAATGCAATGACAAGAAGAAAATATAATTAAAATTATACGAAGAACTTCTCAAACTCAAACTAACTCTGATTCCACCAAATAGTATAAACAGACATTACCATGTCATTCAGTCAGTTAGTCATTTAGTCTGTCTAAAGTTGCATTTCTAATAAAGCTTAAGGCCAACATTTTTTCCTACTCCCGCTCACTTAATTAAATTTATTTTCTTTATATTTATGTACAATATTCCTTTTCTATTTTTCCAGAAAATGCGCCAATTCCAGAAAATCCTTGAAGACTTAAGCTCCCGTGTCGCTTCTGCTGAGGCCACAAAAACTTCATGGTTGCCACCAGCATCTGCTTCCGAGGCCAATGATCAAATGCAGCATTTGCAACGTTTGCGTGATAAAATGACAACGGCAAGCGCTTTATTGGATGATTGCAATGAACAACAGGCTTTCTTTACTGCCAATCAGGTTCTGGTGCCAACACCTTGCCTCTCCAAACTTGAGGACTTAAATACCCGGTAAGTCTAATGGAAATAATACTAAATATATTTAGATTCTTAAATCAAATTAAACATTTCTATAGAATGAAATTACTGCAAATTGCTATGGATGAACGTCAGAAGGTCTTATGTAATGCTGGTGCTAGTTATGCTCATGAAAATGGTGAAGATGGTCGAACCACATCGAATAGCGGCACAATTGGTCCATTGCCAAATCTCGGGCAGAGCGTTAAGCCGCCATGGGAACGAGCAACGACCGCTGCTAATGTGCCTTACTATATTGAGTGAGTAACAAAACAATTTCATTTCTATAATCTATCTATAAGTAATATAAAAGAAGGTTGCCAACCTGTTTCTGTCTGTCTAAACGCGATAAACTCAAAAACTACGGATTTTCATACGTTTTTAACCAATGAATGGAGTCATTCAATAGGAAGGTTATAGGTGTATAATTCATTAGGGTTTTGCGTAAATTAGCTAAAATATGAAGATGATTGTTGAAGATGTCGGTAAAAATCATACCGATTACTGAATGATGTACATATAACACCTGATTTACATTAAGGTATTCTGTGTCAGAGCTCTCTCTCTTAACGTCACAAATTGGTCATCCGTGGTAAGCCTTCAATTTGTGAGAAAGATAGCTGAAATGTTTTAAAACAAACCTAGACAATTACAGGAAGAAAAATTGGAGACAATCGAACTCTACAGATCATCACATATACAAAAACATCTATAGAAAATTAGTATTCACCTTGTAGTTCCTTCCTTTTGATGTGTCGTTTTATTAATAATTTCCAATCCAATATTTTTCTAGTCACGAACGAGAAACAACGCACTGGGATCATCCCGAAATGATTGAACTGATGAAGGGTCTCGCCGATCTAAATGAGATACGATTCTCTGCCTATCGTACAGCAATGAAATTACGCGCCGTACAAAAACGTCTTGGTAAATTTGGGAAAAACTCTACATAATTTCTTGTTCATACAGTTCTATTAATTCTTTCTTTCCCGTACTATCTATTGCAGCCCTTGATCGCATAACCATGGCCACTGCCTGTGAGTCATTCGATCGTCATGGTTTACGTGCTCAAAATGATAAACTCATTGATATTCCTGATATGACAACCGTGCTTCATTCACTCTATGTGACAATCGATAAAATCGATTTAACCTTGATGCTCGATTTGGCCATCAATTGGATCCTTAATGTCTATGATTCGCAACGTACTGGTCAGATACGAGTTCTTAGCTTTAAAGTTGGTTTGGTGCTACTCTGCAAAGGACATTTGGAAGAGAAATATCGTTATTTGTTTCGTTTAATTGCCGATGCTGAACGTAAGGTTGATCAAAGGCGTTTGGGTTTACTGTTGCATGATTGCATACAAGTCCCACGGCAATTGGGTGAAGTGGCAGCCTTTGGTGGTTCAAATATTGAGCCATCAGTGCGTTCATGTCTTGAACAAGCGGGCATCTCACAAGAAGGTAAGTAAAGAAGAAGTTTATTTCCTTCTTCCTTTCTTCATTTGAAGTAAATCTAAATAATGGTGTATATCCTTTCTTCCTTTATTGCATGGCATGATGATGATGATGATGTATCCATTAACTCGAACAGCAATCGATGGTAATCAAGAAATCAGCGTTGAATTGCAACATTTCCTTGGTTGGTTGCAACATGAACCGCAAAGTTTGGTCTGGTTGCCAGTATTGCATCGTTTAGCAGCTGCTGAGACAGCAAAGCATCAGGTAAGCATGGAACCAGGAAGACACAAGCAAGCAAACGACAAACCACATACAAATGGTGTGCATTTATCCATGCTTTTTGTTCGTTCGTTCTTTTACTTCTTTGCCTTTGTCGTCCTGTTTCCTGTGCCCCAAATATTTCAGCAAATTAACACACCATTTGCATATTTGCCTTGGTCTCAATTGGAGTTGTTGGTTTCATTCTTTTTGTGTCTCTCTCTCTCTCTCTCTCTTCTTAGGCCAAGTGTAATATCTGTAAAGAGTATCCGATTGTTGGCTTCCGGTATCGCTGCCTCAAGTGCTTCAATTTCGATATGTGCCAAAAATGTTTCTTCTTTGGACGTAATGCCAAAAATCACAAACTAACGCATCCCATGCATGAATACTGCACAACGGTAAGGATCTAAACACAAGGATATTTTTATATTTCTATCCTTCACTACTTGATGTTGTTTTCTTGTCATTTTTTTCTAGACAACATCCACCGAAGATGTGCGCGATTTCACACGTGCACTTAAAAATAAATTCAAGAGTCGCAAATACTTTAAGAAGCATCCACGCGTCGGTTATCTACCCGTTCAAAGTGTTCTAGAAGGTGAGGAGTCCTAACTCTCACACCCATTGAAATCATATAATCATTTCTATTCATTTGTAGGTGATGCACTTGAAAGTCCTGCTCCTAGCCCACAGCATACAACACATCAACTACAAAATGATATGCATTCACGCCTTGAGATGTACGCATCACGTTTAGCTCAAGTCGAGTATGGTGGTGGCACTGGCACCAATTCCACGCCCGATAGCGACGATGAACATCAATTGATTGCACAATATTGTCAGGCATTACCTACAAATAATGGTGGAGGTGGAGGCAGTGGGCCTGGTACTGGTAGCAGTGGTTTACCTGTTGGCGCTACAAATGCACCACCCAAATCACCTGTTCAAGTGATGGCCGCCATGGATGCTGAGCAACGTGAAGAGCTGGAAGCTATTATACGTGATTTGGAAGAGGAAAATGCCAGTTTGCAAGCAGAGTATCAACAATTGTGCAATAAACAGAATAGCACTACACCTGAGGATGGTGGCATGCAACATTCGAACTCAAGTTCGCTGGTGGGTTCAAATGCTTCCTCCGGCCAGGATGGACATGGACAGGTAACACACGCATTCACTAATTTAGTATTAATTTACTCATTCCTTGTATTTTTGTATTTGTGTTTTGTTCAGGACATGATGGCTGAAGCTAAGTTATTGCGTCAACACAAGGGTCGCCTTGAAGCTCGCATGCAAATACTTGAGGATCATAATCGTCAGTTGGAAGCGCAATTGCAACGTTTGCGTCAATTGCTTGATGAACCGAACGGCGCCAATGTACCACCAAGTGGGCCCGGTTCAGCACTTAACTCCAAGCCGAATACATTACAAACACGTTCTGTCACAGCCTCGCAATTGAACACCGATTCGCCAGCAAAAATGATTCAACAAAATGGACACTATGAGCAAAATACAAGTGAGTAAAAGGATTTAGGGGATTTTTTTTACTTAAATGGTGTCGGATTGTTTGTACGTATTTATCTACTATATATAAAGAGCATGAAGAATGGAAGTGTTGCTTCTGCTTCCAATTAATGCAATCATTGCTATAACAATTTCAGGGGAGCTTACAGATATTTCAGAAAAAAAGGAAACATAATTTTCATTTGTTATATACTTCTTATTTCGTAGGTCTTTTTAGACTCATTTTAAGGAATATTTGTATCTTTATTTTTTCAGTTATTATCGCTTTAGAGTTCACTATGAATCCTTAAATGTTTTTAATGTCATAACCTTAGAACCCTAAAATAAGGTTATGTTAAAAGAAAAACAATTTTGAGAAGAGAAATTTCTTAAAAATTACCTACCAGATTAACCTATGAGTGTTTTAAATCAATTTCTGACCAACAAATTTGTCTTTAATGTTTATTAAGTGCAAGGTTATGACATCCTTACGATGAGATGCGGTTTATGTAAGGCAATAATCGTGATAAATTGTTGGAAAAATTTTGATTACATTGAATGAAAGATGTCTTAAGTACAATCAATTAATGTTTTTTCAAAAAATATGTACCTAATATTTCCTATGAAAATCATCAAATCGTGTTGCTCACAGTTGGTTGATTTTGATTTTGATAAACCACAATCATATCACAATCATATTAAAATATCAAATTCGATTACATTGAATCTACGGTTAAATCTAATCTTGAATATCTCTTACTTTTACTTTTACTCTTTCTCCATTCCTTTGCTTTCTCTTCTCACTTTCATCTCAATCTCTCTCTTTCTCTCTCTCTCTGTGTTCATCATCATCATTAATTAATGCTGTCAAATTTGTTGTTTTGTTTGCTTGTGCGTTTTGTGTGATTGTGTAATTGTGTCAATTTCACGCCTTCCATTCCACTTGACTCTCCATTCAACTCAATTCAACTCGATTTGAACAACATCCAACATCAACGTCTCAATATCAACAACAAATGCTACATAGAAGGTTTAATGTTGCCCGGCATGAATAACGACCACAATATGCCTCATGGGCCGATACATGTACCACATCCGCCACAGTTGCCTGGTATTGCGGCAGCTAAACATCAACTGAGCAATGCGCTTAATGCCCTACAACATCAACAGCAACAGCAACATCATCAGCAGCAGCAACAACAACAGCAGCAACATTCTCATCATCTACAGCAACAGCAACAACAACATCTTCATCAGCAACAACAACGTGGTAGTGGTGGTGGTGGTGGCATTAACGCAACAGGCAATGGCCTTGGCACATCACCATCAGCATATTTGGGTGACGATGGACGTCCACCACCGCCACCACATTCAAGTTTACTACATAATATGAATGGTATGGCAACAATCACTCACTCACTCATCCCCGCACTAGCCTTGATAGCGGGCGGCATGCAAATTAACCGCGAGTCCACTGCCACATGCAACATTATATTGTATTCTATGAGATTGCTTGCTTGGTTTTTTTGTTCTGATTTTGTGTTTAACCCAGAAGATTATTCAGTTTTGATTTCATTCATCATTATTATTATATTGTAGTTGATTTAATGCATGTCTCGTGATGAAGATAGAGGTTCTTAAACTATGGGAGAAGAATACTGGAGGGTAAATGAATGGGGATTGCAAATTAATTTCTACTATGACTATTTTTCGATTCAGGGAACTGAAATATTTTACATCGGGTGACTTCTTGTGAATTGGTGGTGGGGAATCTCACTAATGGATAATAGACTTCTAAGGCAAGATCATTGGAATGAGCTTCAAGTCCAACTAAGTGCCTTTGATTTTAATATTTCTGTGGATCATTATGATTTAACAAATTCTAGTCTATTAGATTATTGAGTCTGGGATAATTCGTGGAAGAAAAGTATGTCAAAAGGGAGGAAGTCCAAGAATTAATATGAGTATGTCACTCCTGACCTATGTCTGGAAAGGGTGGAAGTCCACAGACTAGTACATAAGTTTAAGAACCTCTGCCTTATAGATTTCATAAAAAATATCATTGCTGCTTACTTTGTTGCCTTGCATTTTTTGTTTGTTTGTTTGTTTTGTTTGGATTTTGTTTTAAGTTCTAAGTTTCTTTTCCCTAGACTCTTTGCCTGCTTGCTATGTTTTTTTTTTGTTTCACTTTCATTGGGCCTTGAACTTTTGATTAATTAAATTTTAAAAATTTCTCTTACCTTTTTGCAACGAAAAAACTTTTTAAACTTGGCTGCAGATCATGCTTAAAAATATTTAAGCTCCAAAATTTGAATGGAAGATATGAAGGAGATGTGATGAAATGATGAAAAATTTCTTTTGCGGTAAATTTGTTAAGAATTCTTTATTTTTTAATTAAATTTATTTTTATTATATATACAAAATTTATTAATATTATCAATTAAACATAAAATCAATGATCTTATTAAATACTAAATTAATGCATTTATTTCTCCGCATCCTTAATTTAGATGCTGCCATTGAACATGCTGTCGAACAATTGGTCACTGTCATAACCGAACAAGAAATTGAACAAACCATGGAGGTTGAAGGCACTGATAATGATGATAACGATAATGATAATGATGATTATGATGTAGATGATGATGGAGATGATTCCAGTAGTGCAACGAACACGACAACAACAACGACAACAATAACAACAAGAACAAAGGTGATGACAACCGATAGAATCGATAGATGTTTCGATATAAAAGAAAATAATTGAAAAATCAAAAGCAAAAACAAAAACAAAAATATTGAAAGTGAAAAATATCACAAATACAAGTAAATAAAATAAAAAGCGAATCAAACGAGTTCAAAAGAAAAACCCAAACGAAAGCAAAAATTTAATGTTTAAATGAGAAAAACATCAATAAATAAATTAATACATTTATAAATAATTAAAAATTAATAAATACAAAATAAATAAATATCAAATAAATATATCAAAAATCAATAATAAATCAATAAAATATTTTAATGAAATTTCTACATAAAAATAAAAAAAATCTGCATAAGCAAAAGATACATAATTAAAAATATTTAAAGTTAAAGATGAAATGAAAAAGTAATGAAGGAAGTATATAAAGAAAAGATAAGAAGGAATCAGTATACATATAAATATATATATATATATAAAATATTCATATATATATATATATACAACTTATACATATACAAAATACACATATACATATGGCACATATTATTATGATTAATATTAGAAATTATATACATAAATAATTATAAAGAAAAATTAAAATTAAATTTTTAATTAGTTTTAAAAGAATTTAAATACAAAACACACAAGGAGAACAAAAAAAGTAAACTTGAAAAGATTTAAAAATTAAGAAAAAAATATTAAGAAAACTAATGTAAAGAAAAGGAGATCAAAGAATCGAAAATATGATGAAAAGATGATTCACAAAACGAAAAAAGTTAAAAACAAAAACTATTGTATGTACTTTGAATCTAAACAAAAAAACAACAATCCAAAACATTAGAATTAAATGCAGCATGTATTTTTATGCATGTGTATTTCTTTGTATAATTCAAATTGAAAATTTTACTGAAAATGATTGATTATTATTGTTTTATTATTTTGTCCAAACAAAAAAAAATTGCACTGTATTTATATTTATAGAATTTTTAATTCATTTTTTATAATTTAACTTTGTATTTATATTTAAAAATTCGTTTTAAGTTTTAATTTGTTTAATTTTTAATTATTTTTCTTGTGAAAATTGTTTTTGTAAATTTAAAAAAAAAATATGAATTTGTGAATTAAATTTCTTTTAAATAAAATATTATATTTACAAAATATTCGCATTTCTTTATTTTATTATAATTTTTCATGTTTTTAATTTTTTATTTTTCAATTTTATTTTATTTAATTTTTAAATTTTTTAATTATTTTTTATTTATTTTATTTGATTTTTCCCGATTTTTCCTGATTTTTCCCGATTTTTCCTGATTTTTTGTGATTTTTCCTGATTTTTTGCGATTTTTTTTGATTTTATTTGATTTTTATTTATTTTTTATTATTTTTTGTTCCGCTGCCCGGCTGCTGCCGGCTGCGCTGCCGGCGCATGTGAAAATGTGCCACTAAAAATTTTTTGAATTTCTACCAGGCGAACAGAAATGCCAGAAAAACAGCAAGCAAATTTTGCAATTTTTTGAATATTGATTTGGCTTATTTTTCAGACAAATCCATGTGATGTACAGCAATTCAATATTTATAATTATTATAATAGCCTATATATAAGGCAAAGATTGGTGATTTAAGCCGTTTCAATATTTAAGACACATTCATGTGCTTTTGCGCAAACTATATTCAATTGCTGGAAGTTACAAAACTTAGCATTTTTTAGTATTGATTTCGTTTATTTTCCAGGCAAATCGATGTGATTTAGACCAATTCAATATTTATAAATATTATAGTCGCTTAAATATAAGGTAAATACTTGTGATTTAAGCCATTTCAATATTAAATACACTTTCATAATTGCTTTGCGCATAGCTGGCAGCTACCGAACTTTGCTTTGAATATACCAAATAATATAAATATTAGATTGCTTTAAGTCACTGGGCATTGCCTTACATGTAGCTAATTATAATATTTATAAATATTGATTTAGGGTAAATCATGGCGCTTTGCTACAAAATTAGGATATATCACTATTAAAAGAAATTTACATTTTATCATTTTAACTCAAAAAATGGTATAATGAATTTTGGCTGTAACTTTGGAATGAATGATCCGATCATTATAAAATTGGTGTCACCAGAAAGCTTATCACTTCCTCTCTTCGAAATGAGAAATCTTTGTCTATTGCAACGACTCAAAAGACCAAAAATTTACCATTTTGCATTTTTGTTTCGGTTTTACTCATGATCCGGAAAAAAACCTTGATACGGATAATCTTAAAACTGTAGCCCATCTCTATAGCTTTCATATGGCATTTGTTTCATTGAAATTGGTTTTGTCATTCTCGAGATATAATTGAAGAAGCATTTCTGAAAAGTGCCATCCACCTGCTGTGCATTTCTGTTTGCCTAGTACCAGCTGGTAGAATTTGATGTTTTTTTTGGTTTCTCACAATGTGCCCCTCAAAGTATGCAATACTTTTGCTGCAAATGACTCGTTTGCTTAATGGTTTACAATGATCTAATGAATTTGGCTATAACTTTAGATTGACTTATCCAATCACTATGATGATGATGTCATCGGAAAGCTTATTAGTTTTCCTTTTCGAAATATTTGGTTTTTTTTTCGTAAAAATTAAAGGAAATCAAATAAGATAAATTATATAAAAAAATGATTATGTTAAAATTCAATAAAAATGATAGTAAAGTTGGCGTGAATGTAAAATTTTGAATCTGTGAGGAAATGAAATTTGGACATCTTGGATTAAGTTAGATTCTTCTTAAAATTTTAATTTTCCTTATACCATAAATAATAATTGAAATTTCTATAAAATAATCATAAAATCAACTCTCAATTTTAAACAGAACTTAATCATGCTAAATATGCATACTGAACACAAATGGACCACCTTTTCTACGCTCTTTTTCAAAATCTTATAGTTAAAACCAAGAAAGAAAAAATTAGATATCATATAGCAAAAATCTAAGATAAACTCAAACTTTTCATAAATTAAAAAATAAAAAACAATAAATTTTCAAATGAAGTATACACATAAAAAAATAAATAGAAGAAGCTCAAATGAATTTACTGCTATAAAACTTAAAATTTGCTTATTCAAAATAATACAAAGAGAATTTGATCAAATGAAAAAAGAATTGAATGGAGAAGGAATTAAATAAAATTACGCAAAATATAAAGAAAAATTATTATGATATAAAACATTAAGAAAAATGCGGCCAAAGACATTTTCAAATTTCCACCAGCAAGAGCGGAAAGGACAATATATTTAGCCATAGTTAGCGACTGAAAATGATAGAAAATCTCCAAATTTTATAGAGAGAATGAAACCCGATAGAAGAAAGGATATGGTAAACCCGCATATCCATTAAAACTTAGCACAAAACGTTCTACTAATCCAAAGCTTTAGAATAAACTAATGATGATTTTTCCATATATGTAAGCTTTTATGATAAATAGAAACACATTAAATTAGCAGCTATAAAAATATTTAGTAAAATAATCCAAATAATCCAAAAGAAAATAATAATAATAATAATAATAACCCTTAAACATATTTTTAGAAATAATAAAATAAAATACTACAATACCACAAACCCAATCAAAAGTTTTTGACCCTCCGTTTAATGTAACACAATACATACATATGTATGTAGAATAATTCAAATCATAATCATATACAGAGTACACTTAACATATGTTAGTCGCTATTATACTATACTATATATCAATATATCATCATTAGCTAATCGAATTGTACCAAAAATCAAAAACTAATGCTTTCCAAAAAACATAATATAATATTAGCATAAATATTTATCATATAAATTAATTAAAAGCAACATATCCATGATAAATTAAAAGAAGAAGATACAATACTTAAATATCATTTACCTTTGAGGCATCAAAGATTTTATTCCTCTTCCTTAAATGTTGTAGAAACATAATAAAGAACGTTCTAGTTTGTCATACAAATCAAAAAATTCTTTGATATGGGAAATTACTTTTACTAACCTTTTTTCTTGTGAGAAAGATAGTATTATTCTCGATATTTAACCACTTTTCCTCAGTAAGAAGTCACACGAATTCAATTATTTCAATTTTTATATAAACTATTCACTTTTTCATATTTTCAATACACAAACACGTGCTGTCGTTGAAAGTGTCACATTCGAACTAACCAAACTTATTTCAACTTAACATAACAAAGCCAATGCTTATGCCAGAACAACAGTTATCTAAATATCATGTGATAGAAAATCACCAGCTTCTTATTGGTTATTTCGGACCACGGTATGGGGAAGAAACATAACTACAGTTATTGGACAAAGCAAAATGTGACTTATTCACTAATTTTTGCAATCTCTCTTTGTGACTAATTTGACTTGAAAAATAGAGTCAAGCAAGACACAGTCACAAGTCACAATTGAATTATGTTAAAGAGATGATTCTTTCAAGGCAAATATCAATGCTGCCCAAGTGGCAAAAGAGAAAAGAAATCTCTTTCATGTTTTTGCTTGTCACTCAGCAAAAAAAGACTTCTCTTATGAAACGAATCTAACTAGGTTTATGTCATTATTTCAGTCATTAATCTCTTTCTTCTTTATTGTTTAGTATTTTCAAAGAAAACAAAATATCAATATCAATAAAAGGAAAGGAAGGACAAAATCGAACAATTAATAAATATAACGAATTTAATATATGAAAAGAAATAGACATTTTTAATACCAATAAAATAAAATAAATAAATAAATGAAAACACAAATATTGATAAAATAGCATGCATAAGAAAATGTATTTATTAAAAAATTAAATAAAATATTGGAACTGAATTTGCAAAAAAAAAAAAAAATTATACTAAAGAAAATTGAATAAAATTAAATTTAGAATCGACATATCCATGACAGATCACTAAAATGAATAACAACATATTAAGAAAGGAAATGAAATCATAATCAATAAATGATATATAAACTATTGAATATTTATACATAAACTTAAGCAATTTGCCATTTTACTATATGCTTTAGTCAGTGTTGGACAATGAATTATTTTTATTATTACTAAGCGTACTAAGCTTTGCATATAATACGAAAGGTGTGATTGAGTTGAGTTCTTTAAAATTGAAATTAAATGTTTTTTGTTATATAAAAAAATACATAAAACAATAATAGTGAATGAAAAAATTTCTGTGAATTCGTGATATATTTTTCTTATAAGAAATTTAAAAATTTTCCCATTTTAAAATG
Source organism: Amiota communis (assembly GCA_037043315.1). Classification (NCBI taxonomy): domain Eukaryota; kingdom Metazoa; phylum Arthropoda; class Insecta; order Diptera; family Drosophilidae; genus Amiota; species Amiota communis. The sequence goes on along the minus strand of JBAMAV010001245.1, from coordinate 9,688,877 downwards.
ATTTTACTACTCTTAAACTGCTTTTATTTTTCAAACTAAAAATTTTCAAATGAAATGCGATTTTTTTAGTTTTACTTTTCAATTAAAAAATGACATATTAAATTAAACTGCGAATTGAAATTAATTACATATCTCAGCATTGTCCAGCACTTAACTAAGCCCTAACAACAACAGCAACAAAAACAACAACTAAGAACGCGCCATTATAATTTCAAATGCTGCCAATTTAATAATTTTTTTACATAATTTTATTTATTTATTTAAAATATAAAACAAATTAATCTAAAATTTTTATATAAAAATATTAAATAATCAATATTAAAGAAACAAAATAATTCAAGCATATCCCAAAGACAGTCTTCAACGATAAGTGGTTGTCTACTTACACTTACTTAAATCTATAAATTTATAATTTAAATAGTTTAATTGAACTAAAAATTAATATAAAATATAAAAACAAATAAGAAGCAACAATCAACGAAAATATAAAAAATAAAATAAAATAAATATTAAATATTATAAACATTTAACTAGGAATTTATAACAAGTTATTCTATATCATAGTATTAATAAATAAGATTATCTATGAAAGTTTGTTAGTTATAATTTTTAGAAAAAAACATTATAATTTAATTTCATATTGTAATAATAATTAAGTAATATAAGGCATACTAAATTTTGCATGTTTTGTCAGCGTTAAAACATTAAAAATAATAATAATCTAGAATAAAAAATAAAGAAGAAATTAAAAACTAACCTATCAGAGTATAATACTGTATTTAGTAAAATTCTGTCCACAAATGATTGAAGAAAATCCCTTAGTTAAATTTTCCACAAACAATGACTCTGTCTGACTAAGTAAATTTAAGTTGTACAACCATAAATAATTTATTTAATTTTTTTACTTATTTCAAATGCTTCGAATGCTTGATAGATATACTGATAACTGATAAATGAGAGACATAAAAATAGAATATGTGTGTTTAATATCATAGGATCCGAAGTATGAATGAATTGTACCTACTATCTTTTGATACCGATTATTACAAATTTAAGGACTATAAGTAGAAGAAAGAAAGAAGTTAAGAATGAATCAACAATATGTGTATGTGTAACTTTACTTACAACTATACTTATACTATACTATACTATACTATATCAAATGAATGAACAAATATCACTGAAGTTTTTCACAATGAAAATTCATATATTAACTTATATATATCAGTATACATGTATTCTAAAAACATAGGTTTGATCTATCAAACAAACTCTTACATTTATATTTTCCATATCCCACAAAATATGAAAAATTAAGAAAAATTTATAATACAATTGAAATTATATCAAAAAAAAAACATAATCTGTCGTCATATTACTAAAGACGACTTAGTTATACTAAACTTACTTACATACATATATCGTATATACATGACAAGTATACATAACACCGAATATTATATTATTCAAATATATATAAACATAATACAACATATAACATATGGAAAGATACAATACAATACAATAAATAACTCATTAATTGCGTTACAAAAAAACATATACATAATAAATACATGCATATATTTCAATGAGACTTAATGGTATTTTTATTCTATAAGAACATATTTTTAGGTCAAAAACTTCTTGCTTGGTCTGTACTTGCCAAGAAAGCTTTATCTCACGGCATCTAGTACAGAATGGATGAATTAAATCTGAAAGTTGAAACTTATCTAAAATATATGCTCCTCTATAGGTCAGCACAACATCTCCGCTGATCAGGAAGGAACAAGTTCAGTGGGCTCTTAATACTAATCAGAATCCTTAGGTCAGACATAGTACGCAAGGAACTGCAACACATTTCACATCCAAAACTGTCCTACCTTGCAGTTAAGGAGTTTAAACTTCTGTTTTATGAAATGGAAAGCATATACAGGCTACTCGCCAAAAGTTCTTAGCTTCAGTGTTCTCCTTCAACCTTACCGTCATGTCAGACACTTACAATATCCAATCGGTCTTAGGTTTCTTACACATACTCACCCGATATAGACATTATTACTTATGATATAGGTATGTATTGTATTATGAGTTTAGAGACAAAGATTTCTTTATTTCATAGAATTTGTATTTTATTAAGGAAAAATGCTAAACACACTTAAACTTAGGATACAACAGCACACAACTTTACAATTAAAATGTTTCATTTCCATAATGATAGTACAAGTGAGTATGAGATTCAGAGTATTACGAACAAGTAAAAGGATAGCAGAGCAATGACATACAAAATAGTACAGGGCATATAGGGCTTAATAGGAATGATATAGAGCAAGATTAGGTAAATAGAAGAAAGAGAAGAAAAAGGAATGGTAAGTAAGTAAGCATGGAATGATGAAAAGAAATGTCGCCGAACTAAGCATACATTTAGAATTAAGGAGAGAAATCAATGTGAATGATAATACTGAGCATGATGATCAACTGGAGCAGGTGCTGGAGCAGCAGGTACAGCATAATGTGCATAAGGACTATGTGCTAAAGCTGGATAGGCGGCATGAAAATGTGCTGGTGCAGGAGCAGGTACGGGTGCAGGAGCTGGAGCTGGTGCTGGTGCTGGATGCAAATGGGCATGATGAAGTGCACTCAAAGCAATTGGATAAGAAAGAACATGAGCTGGAGCTTTTGGCAAAGGTGGTAATGGTGGTGCTGGTGCCACCACAGGCAAATGAACTGGTGCTGGCGCTGGTCCAGGTGCATGCACAGGTGCTGGTGCTGGACCTGGATATGGTTTATACGCAAGTGGTTCCTTACGTACGACAGCATTGAAACCATGATGCGGATCAGCAGTATAGTCTACAGTACGTTTCGTACCATCAGGATCAACAACAGAATAACTACCTTTGACAACATCACCATGACGTGTTTCATGTTGCGACTTTAGATCGCCCGTGTAGCCATCCTGTATGTCATAGCCAAAGGAATACTTTGGATCAGGATCATAGGGTTCGGGGGCCGCATGCTTAGGTGCTGTGTGAAGTAAGAGATAATATTGAAAGAAAAAGTAATGAAGGAATTTTTTGTTTTAAAATGAAGCAAGACTAACCTGGGGCCACATATGGTGCAGCATGCACTGGTCCGCCATAATGTGGCGCATAGCCAGCATAGGGAAACGGTGGTCCACTGGGTCCACCATAATGTGAAGCGTACGCCGGTCCGATGACGCCGGCTTGGCTTAACGAGAGCGTTGTCGCGCTCAATAGAAAAATCTAAGAAATAAAAGGATTTAATAAAATCAAACACTTGAAATTTTCAAAAACTGTTTATAGGTAGAATATTTAGCAAACATGAGTGTGAGACTTTCTTTTGAAAGTATTGTAGATACTTTTTACTTAATTTTAACAAATATAATTGATTCAAAAGACACAATCTGGTAGTATTATCACAGCCGCGGAAGGACTGTGAAACCATCATAGGTATATTGACAACCAGGAGAGCTAGAGGCAATATCAACCTTGAAGTACCTTCTATAGGGCACCTAGTCTCTGACAAAGCTGCAAGAATTTCAAGAGTGGAATGTTCATTACATTCTTGCGTTTGTAAAAGCAGTCTTTCACTTTCTACAGAATCAGACTAGAGCAACTTGACAAATACATATATACGGATCCCTACACAAGGGGTGCTACTTAGAACCCAATCAAGTCTATGTCTTCCTCCCAAGTGAATCTTCAGGAGAAGACCTGAAAGAACTGCTAAAAATATTTGAAACGACTAACAACACATATCTCCATCAAGTTATGGTTCTTCGCGGGCCAGCCAGATTAACCCAATGAATACAAATGTTCCACTGTAATAATTAAATATCACACACCTTCAACATAAACATAATCCTTCAAAGAAGACCCTTGTCTTCCTCACACACTCTCAGACGCACACACGTTATCCTTTAGCAGCGTCTAACTTGCGGCCAAAATAAGCCAAATCGAACGCGAACTAAATCGACCGATGACGACAGATACAACTCGACGAGTAAACGATCAATGACAACTGCAAACGAAAAATGCAAGTGTTCTTTACTTTTATAGCCAAAACAATGGAAATGCAACAAATGTCGCTAGCTTCACATGAATCCAACATCAGCAACACCAACAGTCTCAGCAACAACAAGCAACAGCAACAGCAACATGAGTTCCAATGAAGCGACGACAGCTGCAACAGCAACAACAACATGCGGCTAAAGGAACACGTTAACAATAAACTAATTTAAGAGTTGCAAACGAATGAGCAATAGCATAGACAAAAGCTCCAACTCCAACAAGACAATATACCAACTCTAAAGCAAAGCATAGCGAAACAAGTCAGACCAAATTTGAAATCAAGAAAACTTAGTTTGAACATGCGGCGACTTAAGACTTTCATACATATGGCATGCGCATGCGTTGTAAGACCTACGAGGAGGATATGATAAGTTTATATCGACTTTGTAATAGTCTTGACTCTAATGGTTAAAGCGGAGGATTCACCCTATCCTGGGTTTTAATGACTTCATCTAATCGGAACCTATGCAGCCATTTATCAAGCTTAAGTAATATTCACTTGTATGTCTTAGACGGGAAAAGAGATGGTCGTATACTCACTAGTACTTTTAAAAGTAGCTTTCAAATCTTATATCTCATAGTTGAGGAAATCCTACCTCTTCTAGCACTCAAGTGAATACGAAATCCTAAAACATGAGAATAATCCTGACATGAGGCTGATTGCCTTTTCAAGCATAGAACTAGACAGTTCTTTATTGATCTTGTGCCCTTCTGAATTAACAAACCCAATGGGCTTATGGAACCACTTTCATATTCAACCGTTGATAGTGCATAACGAGGATTAGCGAATTTTTGTTTATATTTTCTTCCATCAGAGCGTCTTTGGACAAAGTGTAAATATGATGGGAGCCAGTGGCCAATATTGGTCAGTTAGGAAACTCATCAATCATCCCTCATAAGACTCTTTGTGAAGGCGATTGGCTATTACATTGTCTGCTTGTTATAGCAACAAATAATAATAACAACAACAACTAGAAAAAAAGGTTATTTTATTCTTCCGCCTGACGCCATTTAAGGGTCTCTCTCATTGGAGCAATCGGTTCAAGCCGCATTTTGCCCTTTCACTTTTATCAACATCAACTTCAATTATGTGAAAATTTATTTTCGGCAAATTTGTTAGGCAATTGAAATGTTAAACTAAAGACGCAAGGCAACTAAATATAATACGAGTACTATTTACTAGATGCAAGATGCAATACGAGATGCTACCCTGAACTCACTCCATGATGAACTTTATACCGAGGTGTCGCATGTTCTTTCTTGCTAAATTAAGAAATATTTCTTCTCATATGCAAAATACCTACAATACTATTGTATAAGAGACAAACTCATGAGGACGCATCTTCATCTTCATCAATATCATCATCATCATGATCATTGCTATTATTATTACAATCATTAGAGCTAAGTAAGTATGCTAAACAGACGCCTACATGGAATCCGATCCACACACAAGTTGAAATGGCATAAGATGTTTGCTGAAGTTTATTGCATGCAGCATCAGAAGGTTGATGAGAGGAAAGCGGAACATGCGCATAAAGGTCAAATGCGCAAGACAATTGAATTAAGGCAAAGGCAAACTTACACCATGCAATGCAGACTCTAAAATGCTCTTCAAAGTTACAAAGACCAACGACGATGATGATGATGATGAAGCCAGCAAAAGGTCAACGTGCCGCTTCTCAATGATCAGTCGGTCCCATAACCCACAATTGTATCTTCGAGGAAGCAACAGCAACAACAGCAGCAACAGCAATATCCAAGTACCAGTCAGCACCAGTGACAGTGCCAGTGGCATCCATATACTGAAACTGAATGCTATTAATTTGATGTTTTGTTAACGTTTAATTTATAGCCGACTGCAAATTTGTTCATCGTGTCTTATAAAGTGTTGACATACTCGAGCTCAACTTAAATACAATACAATAAAAACAATTCAAAGATACAATAAAAAATTGTATGTTGCATTAAGTACAAAACTTCAACTACTACTTACTTACAATACTCGCATATACCTACTATAGTTTCTGGTAAAGACATGGCAAAAAAACCTAAGCAAATGTCGCTCGTTGCAACATGAAAATCTTGTTGCTGTTGTTGAAGTTCTTCTAACATATTTCTATTGTAGATCAAACATTGCGATTTGCTACAATGTCAACTATGTACAAAAGATAAACTATCTATGAGTATGAGTTTCATTTCTGCTTGAGTTCAAATGTAGAACGTTTTTAGTAAAAAGGTACAAGTTACAATTTGAACTAAGAAGGTTAAACAGGCCACAAAATACCGAAAATCACCAAAAACACAGTTTATTCAAATACATTAATCACGCTTGGCTAATCGTAAGAGGGTCAAAAGATACAATCAACAAACAATCTAAGCTAAATGAAAGAAAAACATCCTTTCTTGAATCATTTACTAAGATAAATAACTTGATTAAAACAGACAAGGGTTAAAACATATTTGATTTAAAGAATAGATACTGTAGTAAGTAATATACAAGTACAACTTGAGATTCGGTGTTACATGCAACGTTTTTCTACAATAGTTTCATTGCAGTTTTGGAGGTGAATAGTAAATTAAAATCTGAATTTATTTAAGTAATATAGTTAAAGCGATTGAAATTATAATATAATCAAGGTTTTCTAATACTAATGCTAACTGATGATCTCCAAAACTGTAATTAAATGAACAATATTGATTGCAAATTCGGATATTTTATTCACTTACAAGAGACAGCAGTTTAAGATGATTGATATGATTTTCTGTCAGATACTCGCATTCATCATCTTTACTATCTACAATACTATATGGTCACTAAAATTGGTTCCATCATCATGCCAAGTAAATATTTTAAACAGAGATGATCGATAAAAGTTGGTAAATAATGCCTTTAGAATCGAGACCCTCTTTTTAGTTTAGTAATAGTGCAACTAGTCCCTTCTTAGAAAACTTTGTGATATAGGAACTGATAGTCTTGGATGAGTCTCTCCTTTTCGAATGCTATCCTTTTCTGTAATGAAGTTGTTACAATTCAGGAAAAAGTAGTAATCAGTTAATGCAATGTTTAATGACTATGGTTGTTAACAGAGAGTTTCAAGTAATCATCTTTACCACGGCAATTCTTGACTTAACTATAGACATGACTATGACAATTGCCGATTTATGTTTAAATTATAGTAGACATATCTCATATATACCTTATTATACCGTATTTTAGTAAAATAAAATTTCGAACTTTATTTCTTCTCATTAACCTATAAGCGCTATATGCACTTCTTAACATTTTAACATTTAAAATATTATTGACCTATATACAATAAAATATGAATTAATTAAATTTACAATTTCTTTAGTAGAAAAATACTGAATATTATAATATCATATGCCGTATCGAGATCATTTGGGTGTTTAAAATAAAGCCGAGCCATCAAATGAGTTTCCTTTAATGATTGAAGGCGCTAACGTAACCACAGACTGAGTACGTTTTTCCAGAAAACTGAAGGTGTACCAATGTTCGTTTTTGCCAAAGTTTTCACCATCCTCCAGTGATGTAGGCAATGTACGATGCAAAGTCTCAGGCAACATAAGACACAAGCCGGCACCCAGTAAGGAAATGCAACCCAAAATAATCTCCGGCATTGGAGTAAAAACCGTTCGTGTATAAAGAATGAAAGAGCTGAAGAAGGTAAAAGCATAACCCATAACATGGACGGCAGCAACACCTTGGCCACGTACACAAGTCGGTATTAGTTCTGTAGCATATTGAGCTCCCGAGTTATAGGCAACAGTAACTCCAAAACGACCGATAACAGAGAGCAAAACCAAAAGAAGAGCATCTTTGGAAGAAATTTAGTGAATACAATATAATTAGCTTATATTTTCTCTAAGGACTTACTCTGCTTTGTGGCATTAGCAATGCTAAAGAGTATCAGTCCCGTTACTGTGATAAATATGCCGCTCATCAGTAGCGACATAGAAGCCATTGCCTTCCGACCAATACGATCTTGTAGGGCGATCAACAGTAGACAGGCGGGAAGAATTGTTGTAGCGCTCAGCGTGAACATGATGAATGGGGAAATGCCAAGGCCTTGAACATTACGTGAGACAGCGTCATAACAAAGTGTAATCACCATGCTGATGATGAAGAAATGTGTTAATGATGATGATTTACTATAAACGTTCGCTCTTTATGTCAAACGACATGACACTCACGATTTGAAGAATAAGATGAGTGTATTGCGTCGAAGGCGCGGTGTCTTGAACAGATCCAAAAGATTTGCACTTGTCTTGATATGTTGTTGACTATGTTTACACTCTTCTACAAACTCTTTAAAGGCAGCATCATCCACCGTCCGTCCATTAAACTTTGCGACACGTTGAAGACATTTCACTGCCTTATCATATTTCTTCTTGGAGATTAACCAATGTATGCTTTCGGGTACAACGAAATAAAAAAGCGGAACAATAACGAAAGGTAAAGAGGTGACCAGCAGGAAACCACGCCAACTACCCATGAGTACAGCAATCCATGGTGCTGCCATTGAGCCAGCACAATAGAAGATACCAATGCAAATACTAAGACCCACAGTTCGTAAACTAGAACGCATATATTCCATTACTGAAAGAGAAACACTTAACAGAGAAAGCTTTGAAGATTCCAAGAGAAACTTACCCAAAATATACATCATAACAAAATTACTATCGGTTGCAATACCTGAGATCAATCTAAAGATACAAAACAATGGTAATGTCGTACCGAAAATGGTTAGTAAATTGCCAAGCATGGCTATGACATTGGCCACAATTAATATGGGCAAACGTCCCACAATATCTGCTAAATAACCCAATACCAAAGTCCCCATAACAGAACCCACAAAAAACATAGATTGACCCAGTGTAAGCTTCCAGGCATCATCGCATATCCAATTCATATCACTCGTAAAGCTTTCATAGCCCATATAAAATTCGTATTCATAATGAGAGCAATAGCCATGCGTCGTTTTATAATCAGCATCGTTAGGGTTCAATGGCTGACATGAAGATTTAGCTGGTGGCGTTAACAACGCAGTTTCATTATCTTGCAAACCATCAGTGCACCTGTGCGAGAAGTAAATAAAGATTAATCAAAATACATGGTTATTCACGCCGGTTCTCATATTCTTACTCACTCACCAATATTTTGGTGTAAAACTTATGATCGTCTGAGAATAATAATGCATTGCTGAGAGTAGATTTATGAGGCAAAATATAAGCAACATCATGAGTTGCAAACGATGAAAATCGCCACATTTCTCAAGTATCTTGTCAACCTCCAGCATGACGTTCCTTGTGCGCTGGGCTGCGATATTTAAAACGAAAATTTTTATATAATCAAATTGTCTTGGCAAATTTCTGTTTCTTCTTCTCTTAGCTTTCTCTCAATTAAACTTTGACTGAGCTTTAAGTTGCGTTCTGATTTCATTTGCTTAATTATTCCTATAGTTTCTGTCAACACCAACATTCTTCCAAAACTCTTACGTATCCACAACTATGAGTCAGTCAACTACTATTTGCTTTCGTGTATCATTTGTCTTCTTTTCCACTCGTGTTTCGTTCTTTCTTTCCTAATCTGAAACTCAATTAGTTTTGACAGATTAAAAAAAAATAGTTCCCACACAAAAATGTATCTAGTTTACCCTCATTGAGTTAAAAGTCACTTTCATTTATGTAATTGAAATTAAAAACAAGGAAATAGATAAGAAAGTTGTAGTAAACTATTAGTTTAGAAGCATTAAATGAAGGACATTGAAAATAATAGTAAATGACAGAAAAAGAGTGAAATGAGACATAATTGTACACATTTTATGCAGGGCGAGAATAATCATAGAGGAAATGTATGGAACTGAATATGAGACTCGAGGAACTGAAATCTCTGATTGCAAATCCTGACAAAATAAAAAAGTTTCTCATAATCATATCCTTTTCCTTAGCAAAGACCGTTTCTATGACTATTTGGGATAATATTACACGTATTAGGTTAGATAATATTTTTGAAATAAACTATAGAAGGAAAAACAAGGTTCTTTGGAAGGTTAGATAGATTATGATAGATTCAAATCTACTTTAGATCAGTTAGACACATAGACTGTTTGGTTTCGATTGAAACAAGTGAAATAATTTAAGTCGAATTTATAAAGATTAGTTGAAATAAGCTTTTAGAAAGGTGGTTATGAAGGACTAGAGGTAATCAGTTGGAGTTAATTGACTTGATTTACAATTACATAGTCTTGATCGGTATAAGCTTAGATGGATTAATTTTAATAAACTCGGATACACCAAGTAGAGTGCATTAAATTTGGTTATTTGACTTGATTAGTTTGTTTGCACTGTTTGCAAAAATGAGTTATACTCGTAGTAGTTTATTAAGAGAAGTTACTTAGATTGATTCAGTTTAGTTTTGTTGCATGTTGTTATAGTATTGAATATAAAAGTCCAGTCCAGTTTCATAAAATTGTAGTGGATTTCAAAATAAAATTATGGATTGTTATTAGCTTCAGTTAAACCTATTAATGGCAATTGATGTTAAGAAAGAATTTAACACACGTGTGCATAATATGCATATAATAAAGTAAAAAACATTACAATTGCCAAATGTGAATATTACTTTCATCGATGTGAATAATGATGAGTTTTTGAAGTTTATTAATAATAAATAAGCTAATTTGGTAATGAATAATTGGGCAAAATTATTTAAATTACGATTTTTAAACAGTTTTTATGCAAACGCGTTTGGGTATTTTTAAATTTACTTTGTATTAGGTCAAAATAGCCGTACCTAGTCTATAGTCACACATGCCGAATGCATGATGAAATGAATCAAACTAGGCTTTTTGTATCCACAGATTTCCTTGTTAATATGTAAGGTTAACTGTTACTTGGTGTTGTTAGAAAATTAATCATATATTATAGAAAAATCTATACCTATAAACTAATTCAAATTTCCTGCTATAATATATTTAAAATGTGGATTATATGGATCAATATTTGACATTGAAGCCACTGGTTCAAAGACAAAGACAATTTGTGTTTTGCAAAGTATTGAAAAGAAATTTTATAGAAAGATGTGTGGTTGTATCAGCATATTATACATATATCCATAAATCTGTATACAAGGTAGACATCTCTTTCAACCCAAAAATAAATAATCAAGTGAAACATTTTAAAAAGACATAATGCAATACATTGGAAATTTTGACTAACTCAACTAATATTCAATTGAACTTCTATATTATTAATATAATTCCTCATAATACTTCATTCCCTCAACTAGAATCTGACAAGGCAAATGGGCAAGCGTCGGTGGAACCATATATTGTATAATTTCCTGTTTTGTTTAAATATTTAGTCTTTATATAACTTGTAGTATTATTCTAAACACAAAAACCTGCATTATAATAATAATAATCCATAATATGATATTATTAACTTAATAAATAATAATTTTAGGTTTATGTACACATTTTAAACAAATAAAACCATCAATTAAACACACGAATATTGATATATGCATACAATAGTATTTTGTCAATATACTTTATTCCTTTCTTTTATATGCAATGGAAAATTTTACTTTTTAATTTATTAATTTATTATTATATTTTATTTTTAAAATTGAATTTTTTAATTTCTCTATTTTTGCATTATATTTTTCTTTATGTTTATTATTATTTTCTTTTAGCAAGAAATTTTAATTAAGCGCACTTTCTATTTTTATTCATTTGTTAAAATATTTTTGTGTGTTTTCATTATTTATTTAATTAAAACTTTTGTTTGTTGAATAAATATTGGATATTATTTTTGTCTTGTAGTTTACTTAATAATAAGAAATTCTATGAAATATTGGATAGTTTACACAGTTGTTGGATTGACAGTAAACAAATTTTAACACATTTTACTTGCACAAAATTTTTGCTTAAAGAATTCACTTCATCATTGATGAAACCTTTAGCAACAAACGATACAATTCTAATGAGAATCATACAAATTAATAATTGTAACAGTGAGGTGTAGACGAAATTCTTTATTGATAAATAAATTATCATAAGTTATACACAAAGAACATTTGAATCACAAAACACATTTTCCTCAAACTCAAAGGTTAAAAAAAAAAAACAAAAAAAATTGTATAAGATTATATTATATATAGAAACCAACTGACTTCACGTGCTGCGTAATCGAGGTTTTTTTATTTGTATCTGGTACACGATGTTCAGACAGAACAAAAAAAAAATAACTCTTGGAAATTTAAGAATTATTATGACAATATTCCTATTCCTACGAAAGCAAAATAAAGAATAAAGAAAGAAAAATCAGATGATTTTCACTGACTTCGACTTGAGCGCACGGTAGTCAAGTTTGAATTGAAAGTAAACACGAAAGTATCGGACTCGGAAAAACAAAAACAATTACAACAAAATCAAAATCAAAATGAACAATTCCTAGGCAGTCGGGTAGTTGATGTTGTTGTTGTTGTTGATAAGTACTACATGTATTATTAACTGAGACTTTGCAATCTCTCAACAAAGGCAGACAGGCATCAGTAGCAGCAGCAGCAGCAACAGTAGCAGCGGCAAATTGTATGCAATTTTAATTTTCGTCAACTGCATGCCTAAACTGATTATAGCGCTTCCAGAATATCGGCGTAAGATCATATATACAACACATATTCGTGTGTATGTAAGTACAAACTCAGATCATCATCATCTACCTATTGTGTTGTGCATACAAGTTATACATAAATATAAACAGGAGCAGATTATCAAAGGGCTCGCCCAGGGGCCCTGCAGCCTTAGATTATTTTAAATTATAGTGAATTATTGACTTGAGTTCGAAGTTAAAACTTTACCTATTAATAAGGACACTATATGGCTTACATTGCGTCCTGAAAGTAAAACACTTCTTTGATCTGACTTAATTTAAAGGAAACGTTGTATCATCAATCATATTTTAGGGAGCAGTTCTTAAACTATGATGAATTATACATAACAATCTTCAGTGTGATTGACATTATCGTGGTAATGGAGACTTGCATTGCCTAAGCGACTCTACAAATTTCCATCCGGCCCTGACTATAAGTCTGCCCATATAGTACACATGTACCATACCTATTCATGTACATTGGTAAACAGGGAGTATTTTGTTTGTGATACACGCTTGCATGACCGATAAGTGATGGCCATGGCAGTGACATTTAATTTTTTATTTTGAATTCATTATATTTTTTTAAATTATTTTTTTATATTATTTGCCGTTATTTACTAGATGTAAATAAATATGTACTGTGTTATTATTTATTTATTTATTTATTTTTCTTTATTATTGTATTTTTTATCTATAAATAAATCTCTTTTTGTTGCTGCAAATGCATGCAAATATTTTAATTGGATCTTTGCCAAAAATAAATATTTGGTTGACGGTTCAACGACTCAACCAATAAAAATTATTTTCATTTTGCACCCCAACATTAACAATAGATTATATTTTATTTTGCATCCTCTCTATAAGGGAGAAGAAATGGGAATCAGTATATGTATGCCTATTCGCAAGATCTATGGTATGAGAAAATATACTTATAATTTGTTGAATGAGAAATATTTTATACACTTTTTCTTAGAAGGCACTTTGCTACCTAACATAATAAGAGTTGTATGTACACTAAAGAACTGAAACACATTTCTACCTAGCCCTAACTTTAGGTAAAATTTACTCTTTGAATTTTATAAATTTGATTTATGGAACAAAAAGGTCAACCTTAACAAATTGTATTGTATTTAAAATTTGTGCCATTTGACACGCTTATTGAATTGCATGTAAAAGATATGTTATCTTCTATGGGACCTGTGTGATCTACAGTACATACTATTGAACGTATATAATCATATAGCATTCATATTTTTTGCATACAATATAAGAACAGCGTTGGCTGAAGCGATACATCACTTAAACTATATATATTTCAAACTTTTCTATAGCAAGCTACTTGAAAAACACTAATATTCATCAAGTCTCCTGGTTCTGATGATAAAAGACACAATCGAAAACATGCCTCACTGTTGGAGACTCTCCACATTGATCTCACTCACGATTTACCTTCTCAGTTGTAGTGGCTATACCTGTCGACCTAATTATTACAATATTCATATTTATTTTATATCAAACAACCAATAATGCACACTTTCTTTGTTCCAATTTATTATAAATGTGCATTTTTTTTAACAAAATAGTAACATATTTATTATTGTATATCTTTTGGTTTCATTTAACATTTTTATGAATCATTGCCTATAGCAAACATATGTACAATATCTTGCATTTATGTAAGTGTGTGTTATTTTCAATTTATAATTAACTTGTCAAATGAGTATTACTCTTACTTAAATAAGAAGAAGAAACTAAGGACAAATGTACTTACATTCTATAGGGTATAGTATGTACTGTATTTTATTTAGATATCAAAAGTTAAGTTTGCATGTTTACACATAATTTCGATTACAATAACAAAAAAATAAAACAAAATATTTGTCATGCATCTAATCATTGAATACTCGTACATCTATCTTTATAAGTAAGTATATTAATAATAACTTTTCATTATTTATTTTTATTATTTGTTCGAAACAAATTATTCACCTGATTTTTTGTTTTCCGTCTCTAAATATAATAGTTTTATAAATTTGTTGACCTACGACAATAGATGTGTATATACTATTGTATAATCATATGTTTCCGCATTTGAACTAATAAAGAAATTATAAATAATAACAATGTAACATAAAACAAGAACTTTTAAGAACTCACTCACTTACTTACTAGATACATAACTAAAAAATTATTTGAAATAGTGTCAATACTAAGGGTAAATGGTCTATGCAAAATGTGTATTGAAGAAAAGGAGTCTCCGAAGAGGATTTTGCGGCCGCATTGACAAGGTGTACTAGTTCCATTCCCCTTATCTAATAATCTCAGGGAAAGTTTTACTTACATTTATTATTTCTTAGACCAATGGAAGACATATGTAGCTACCATACACTTAATTCAAACTATTACCTTAGTTTTTATAAAGAGAAAGAAATTATGAACAGTAGAGAGCTGAATAAACTACTTAAATCCTTAAATTATCTAAAATACATAAATATTAAGACTTTGTATCACTTCTTCTTAGTGACTATTTTAATATCTTTCCATAAAGTGTTGTTATATTTTATGGTTCTTTATTATTTGGCTTATGAATTAAAGCACGTGGCATCTTAATTGTTATAATATTTAAATTAGCTTAAATTAGTATAATATAATAAAATATTTAGAATATTCTTGTTTCAACATGAAAAGGGTGTGTCAAAGCGAAGGGGTCTCTAATAAACCACACATGGTTGTTTCTATATACATAGAACACTCACACCTTATCCCTTCTGGGTTACTCTAACACTCTATGTGAGGGCAATTAAAATAAAAATCATCAGACCACTGGAAACATGTGATGATGCTTAGGGAAAAATATGAAATCGTAAGCGAGAGTCATAAATCTTTTGATAATCATAGGTAAAATGTAGGTTTTCGTAGATAAAACAAAAATATTGCACATAAAAATGAGACAACAAAAGATTGGTTTGGAGAAATGGATCAAAGTAATAGAGAAATTTTTACTCAGCAAATGCGACAGATTGTTAACTCTGCAATGGATTTCCTACATGGTATAATAGAGTTTATATACTCGTATCTCAAATAAATACTACAACGGGTTTTATACTTAAAAACTATTAACACTTGTATTTCCGTTAGTTGAGGCCTTGTTATTGTTTTGATCAGCAACATTCAATGACTTATGAAGAATATAGGGGAAGATGATCATAACTAAAGGTGAGAGTGAGATCTTGTCTTAAATAGATATTGTTATGATACAATTTAACATGTTATAGTTTATTTGTTTTTGGTTTTATTACTTTATTTAAATATTTCGTTAGCAACATCAATGCTCCCGATTACTACTATCTTCAAATGATGATGAGCTTTAGGCAAATAAACGAAAATTATTGTCACATAGAAAACTTGATTTGATAATCGAATGGATCGTACTCTCTTGAACTCAACTCTCTCAATCAAAACTCTCTATTTCTAGTTTAATGAAATCAATGGAGAATTTTTAAAGATGCCATTCATAAAATAAAAACAAAATTTAATCATTAATAAACATATGACGAACTTAGCAATAAAATAAACAATCGAAAACAAATGAGTAAAATAATTTATAAAGATTTGATCCACAGTTGTATGCCCTACGGGGCTTTATATGGAACAGATATACGTAATTTGCATTGAGAGATCACAAAGGATGGAGATGCAAAGTATTTAAGTGCTTCGCAGGATCACAACATCAATCAAAGGGGGCCCACTGCCATGAATGGAAATGGATGCAAATAAAATGCAAATTCTCAAAGAAATCAAAATATAATCGTCCCTCTACACTTGTTCTCTTTTATTTGAGGACGGACTAACTGAACTGAAGTGATAACAAACAAAAAGTGTTTCCTAATCAAAACTATTTTTATTTTCTTTACATAAAACAATGTAAAGCAATTGCAAATGTCTAAGAGCCCCACATACCTTAATCCGCCTCTGGGCCTACCTTTTTCTTCTGTTGCAATCTTTATAATGACAAACGTGTAAAGGAATTAATACCGTAATCTCATTTGTAAAAACTTATAAAACAAAACACACCCACTAACTTACTTACGTGTGCCAAACAACTTGTTGTTTAAACAGTTAGGGGATCTTGTGATACCCAGTTTCTAATTGCACATTATTAATCCATAAGAAATACAATAGATAGATAGTAGTACCCGAAATACGAAACAATTCGCACGTCAATTTATATTCTTGGCAGTGGCAATAGTATAAGCAGAAGCAGAAGCACCAGCAGCATCATCGGTAGTCGAAACAAGTCTCGGCAATATCAAGACATAAAGGCATCGACGTCGATAAACACGAAAACATTAAACTTAGAACCGGCGCGGGTCGCGTGTCGTCGTGCTTAGCGTAAAAGCACAAGAACATTATACATATTATTTTTTTATTAGATCGGTCTAAAGCGTCTTATTAACAACAGACAAGCGCAATAGTACTACATATATTTGATACGGACACAATGGATTTTGATCGAGTGCTTGAGAAGTGCGGCAACTATGGACGCTATCAATTTGTTTTGTTGTTGCTTTATGGTTATACAAATATATTATCCTCATGGCATTATTTTGCACAGACAATTATAACATTTACTCCGGAACATTGGTAAGTTTTTTTATAACTGAAATATACTAGAATATAGAAATCAATTAAAAGATCTTCTATCTACTATTTAAATCAATAGGTGTCATCATCCTCAGTTAGTTAATCATACAGCAGATCAATTGCGTGATATTTATTCAGACTTTAAGCAGCCGTCATGTACCTTGCTATCTCAATATCATCCGGATAATAATACAGCTATTATTGAACCTCATGGACGCTGTAGATCTTGGCATTTTGATCGTGAATCGGGTTATGAAAGCGTCACAACTGAGGTTAGTAAAATAGCGCGTTTTACTAAGAGATGGATTTAGTTTAACAACTAAACACTCAAAAGTATGCAGTGCTTTTATATTATAATTCACAAATACAGTACCGTCTAAAATAATGTATATTCTGCTTTCAGTTAAAATGGGTATGTGATAATGCTTATCAAAGTGCCGTGGGCCAATCGATGTTCTTCATTGGCTCTGTATTGGGTACAATCTTTTTTGGTATTTTGGCTGATAAAATTGGACGCTTGCCGGCATTGATTATGACCACCCTTACAGGAGCAACAGGAGATTTCCTTACATCATTTGTGCATACTTTTCCATGGTTTGCAGTTTCACGTTTCATATCGGGACTGTCAACAGATACAATTTATTATTTAATGTATATAATGGGTAAGTTTACTTCTGTAATGAAAGATTTCCATACTCCTTACTTAAAATTATTGTTTTATAAATTCCATTTTAGTCTTTGAATATCTCAATCCAAAACGTCGCACATTTGGTTTGAATATTGTGTTAGCTTTCTTTTATTGCACTGGCCTCATGTGCTCACCTTGGCTGGCCATTTGGGTTGGCAGTTGGCGCCAGTATCTCTGGATTGCTTCTCTCCCAGCTCTGGGTGTACTCATCTATCCTTTGTTTATCTGTGAAAGTGCTCAATGGCTGTTAACCAAGAAGAAATATGATCGGGCTGTGAATTGTCTCAAGCGTGTAGCTAAGTTCAATGGACGCAAAGTAGAGGAATCAGTCTTTGATGAATTTGTTAAATATTATCAGGAGAAAATGAACTCTGAAGTGAAATTAAGTGATAAGAAAGACACATTTATGGGCATGTTCAGAACGCCACGATTAAGGAAGTTCACAATTATTTTACTTATCAAATCGTGAGTATTATTTGAATTTATATTTTCCGGAATCAAACTAACTTTTATTATCAATTTCAGCATGATCATTACACTTTCCTTTGATATTATGAGCCGTAATGTCGAAGGTCTTGGCACTTCACCCTTTAAACTTTTGTCTTTTACGGCAATTACCTATGTACCTGCTGGTCTTACCATTATCTTATTCCAAAACATTATAGGCCGTAAGGGCATGGCTTGTGCTTCGCTACTAGGTGGTGGTCTTATTACTGCTGTCACAGGTTTTCTCATTGCTTTTCTTGATCCCAAAGAGAATGCTATACTCTTAGCTTTAATGGTCGGTTTAGGACGTTATGGTGTTGTGGTGGCCTATGATGCTGAAGCTCAATATGCTGCCGAAATTATACCCACAAGTGTTCGAGGTCGAGGCATGTCTAATATTCATGTTGTGGGTTATGCATTTAACTTCTTGAGTCCATATGTGATATATTTAGGAACTTACTTTAAGCCTTTACCTTCGATATTCATTAGCACACTCATGTTTTTGGGTGCTATTCTATGTCTTCTTCTACCAGAGACATTACACAAGTAAGTTCCATATATTCATAAGATTCTAAAGTCGATATAAATTAAACCTATTTATTGATTATTTGTTTTAGAAAATTGCCAGAAACCCTTGCAGATGGTGAACAATTTGGTCTCAATGAAAAATGGTATTTCTTTCCATGCACCAGTCGTCAGAAGAAGGATGATAATGACAAGCAAAAAGAACTAAGTCGTTTATAGGAAAACAGATATTTTAGATATAAGTTTTATACATAATTTTAAATAAATTACAATAAATAAAATACAATTTTATTTTAATGCTGATCTGTCGATTCATTCATTTATAACTACCCAATTATGGAGGGATTAAGCAAAAGGCACGGCCGTAAATACTTTCTAAATTATAGAATCTCATAATTGAATCTCCAAAGCTCATTAATATGGGGCATAATATATGATACAACTCCTCAATATGTGACTTGTAACCTACAAACAATTATTGTTAAGTAAATCCACACGTTCTTATTTTAATAAAGCGGAAATATACGCCATAAAGTCTATATTTGTAGAACAAATATTAACAAAGCCCATTTTTTTACTAAAGACAATAATTAATATTATCTAAACCAGTTTAGACCAGTTTTTATACGATCCACACATTATACACAAAGTTCTATTGAATTTTCTCATGGGATATAAAACGGAAATGGTGCATTTTTTAACAATTACAAGATCAACAAGTGACTGGACTAGATGAACATAGTTTCACGTAGATCTTAGATAGTTTGTCCATAGTTACTAGTTACATAGTAACTCATTCATATCATAGAATACTGTACTTGATTACCATAAATCCCAGTTTATGATACTTTTTATTAGCCTGAAATAAACATAACAAAACAAAATATGATGCCCGGAGCTAAAGGCGTGACTTAGTACGGGAGCAAATTCTCGTTGAATCATAAACTTAAGCTGAAAGATAAACAGTTGCTTTGCACGAGATCCCCTTATAAACAATAACATCTGTAAGTTAGTATATACTCGTACACATACGAGTATACTACAATACATAAAAACAGCTGACAATGAGGCCTTTCATTAGAAAGAAAGAGAAGTTCAGGGGAAAAACATGACAGAAAGGGTACAAACAAGAAAAAGAAGCGTGCCAATGATCGAAAAAGGCCCCAATAAAAATATTGAATTCTTACTACGTAGATAGAATTCAACTGTACCCAATATTGTGCAGAAAAAAAAGTAACAAATAAAAATGCCAGGCCAATATATTAAGATGAATAACTGAGATTGCTGCTCCAACTCTATTGTATGTTATATCTATTGTCATTGTTAGCGTCGTCATCAACAACTTTGTTGTTGTTCTTGTTGTTGTCTTGTTTAACTAAATTCATATTTGTTTTGGATTTTAGTTTTAACCAAAATGCTGAGATAGCCAGTTACTAATTACACATTTTAATCTAGTATAACTTATACTATATATAACGCCACCAACTTAGGCATTTGGTGTCACTCTGAATACAAATTCGACGACAGTTAAGCGTAAAACATGTCAGTCGGCAGATACTAAAAGTACTTACTACGAGTGTTTCTTCCTCCATAAGAATATATATAAAGTGTTATTTTGTTAATAAAAGAGTGAAATTATTAATTCAAAACATAAACAGAAGGCAAAAAAAGAAATTCAAGCCCCCAAAATGGATTTCAATCGCGTGCTCGAGAAATGCGGCAATTTTGGGCGATATCAATTGGTGTTACTACTCCTCTATGGTTATACAAATATGTTATCGTCACTACATTACTTCTCACAGACACTTATAACTTTTACACCAGATCATTGGTAAGTTTGCCTTGGATTCATTTGGGATGACAATCATTATTGTTTCTTATCTTCAGGTGCGATCATCCAAAACTAAAAAATCTAAGTGGTACAGAATTACATGAAATCTATTCGGGACATGAGCAACCTTCTTGCACCCTGTTGGATGATGTTGTTAATGGTACGGGGAAGATAGCTGATTTTGGTGAATGCCGACAGTGGATCTTTGAACGTGAAAATGGTTATGAGAGTATTACAACAGAGGTGAGTGCAAGTTAGAGTTAGAGTTAGTGTATAAATTTGTGTGTAGATATTGAATGAGGTGTACTTCGATAGGTCTTTGAAGACTTGAAACCTTTAGAGCCTCCAAAAATATATCCATCAAGCAATTATATTCAGTTACAATGAGTTGGATTACCTTCAATTAATTTAGTGCCATTAAGACATAATAATAGGAATTTCATAAAAAATTTTTACTGAATTCATCAGATAAGAACCTTTCAGATCAATATGTTCCACAACTAATGATGTACCGTATCGCATGATAATTTCAGCTCCAATGGGTTTGCAATGATTCCTATCAACCAGTTGTAGGTCAATCTTTCTTCTTCATGGGTTCCGTTGTTGGTACAATATTATTCGGTTTCTTGGCTGATAAAATTGGTCGTTTGCCAGCACTTCTCATGACTACACTTGCCGGTGCTTTTGGTGATTTTATGACTTCATTTGTACATACATTACCCTGGTTTTCTGTAACACGTTTTATATCTGGTCTTTCATCGGATACACTCTATTATTTGATGTACATAATGGGTACGTTCAAAAATAATAATAATTTAATAATAATCCCTATAATTTCGACACTGTGTTTGTAGTTTTTGAATATCTAAGTCCAAAACGACGCACATTTGGTCTTAATATAATCATGGCAGTCTTCTATTGCATCGGTTTAATGACATCACCATGGTTGGCCCTTTGGGTTGGAAATTGGCGTACTTATTTGTATATTGCTTCGTTACCAGCCTTGGGTGTACTCATATATCCTTTGTTCATCTGTGAAAGTGCTCAGTGGTTACTTACTAAAAAGAAGTATGATCGCGCTGTGAATTGTTTGAAGCGTGTAGCTAAATTCAATGGTCGCAAAGTTGAGGAATCAGTATTCGATGAGTTTGTTAAATATTATGAAGAGAAAATGACAGCAGAAGAAAAACTTTGTGATAAAAAGGACACATTCATGGGCATGTTTAGAACGCCACGTTTAAGGAAATTCACTATAACTTTATTATTAAAATCGTGAGTTGCTTTTTCCTTTTCATTACTCTTCATCAATTAATAGTAATTTTCTCCAAAACAGAGTGATTATAACCTTGTCCTATGACACAGTGAATCGTAATATGGAAGGTCTTGGCTCATCACCCTTCAAATTGTTTGCTTTTACTTCATTTGCTTATGTACCGGCGGGTCTTACGATTCTCCTTCTTCAAAATATCATTGGTCGCAAGGGCATGGCCTGTTCATCTTTGGTTGTTGGTGGTATTATCACTGGAGTTACTGGTTTCCTGATTGCTACCCTAGATCCAAAAGAGAATGCTATGCTAATGGCTTTCATGATCTTTTTGGGTCGTTATGGAGCTACTACAGCCTATGATTCGGAATGTCAATATGCTGCTGAGATTATACCCACAAGTGTGCGGGGTCGTGGTGTCTCAAATATTCACGTTATTGGTTTGGCAGCAAATTCATTTTGCTTCTATATCATTTATCTGGGGAATTATTATAAACCATTGCCAACGCTACTCATTAGTTGCTTGATGTTTGTGGGTGCCGGTTTGTGTCTAACTTTACCAGAGACCCTTCACAAGTAAGTTTTAATGATGAACAAAATATTGAGGGATATTTTCTAACAGATTGACTTTGATATTTTTTATAGGAACCTACCAGAAACTTTGGCTGATGGCGAACGGTTTGGTTTACATGAGAAATGGAATTATTTCCCATGTTTGCAAAAACGTCGTGAAAGTCTAACAGAGAATGTTGAAACAAATGGCATTTCCAAAATAGTTAATCGATCTGCATAATATCTATAATAATATTTGCAAAACCCCACTCACACACTCACTTACAACCAGCACTGAACATTATGAACCTGATATATTTAGTTTTTAAGTCTACGTAATCAAAAAGGTCTGATAACCATAATTAAACATAATTTCTTTCTTTCTTTTTTTTATATATATATATATATATATTGTATATAATAATAAGTAAGCTTATATTGTAAATAATTAATCAATTATTATCATTGTTTAGTTTAAACTTAAGCTAAATTGTGTTGAAGAACAATTTGTTTTAACTTTCGATAAATAAATAAAAAAATAAAGAAATTTATAAGAAAACATTTAATAATGAATTAATATTAATACTTTAATTATTCTAAACTTTGTTAAAGAAATCTTTAAATTAAGGAATTTACTTATTTACTTTGTTAATATTAGGAAATTTAAGAGACCAAAAGAAATCCAGTGTGACAATCTTAAATGAAAATATTTCTGCTTGACTATTTGTTTAATAAATTCGACTTCATTTTAAAAGATCCTTTAAACAAGTAACTTAAGTTTAGTTAAGAATTACAATCTGTATGACAAATGATTCATATCTTCTTCAGGTCCATTTTTGAAGCCATATTCCTTAACAGTACAAGAAATTGTGTTATACAGAATACTACTTAGTTCAATTGGTCCTAAAACTTTACTTACATCCAAAAATTCATAATTTACTCTAAGATGTTTTTACTGAAAAACATTTAATAGAGAAAATTTGTACACAACAATCCAACCTACATACAATGAATACGATATATTTCTGTATTTCATCCAATTTTGCTTACAATTTCATTTCTTCTTTACAGTGTTTAAGTATTCAATTTGTCGAGTTAATTTATTCTAATATATTCAGGATGAAGAACTTACTTGATTACAAGACAAAACTAGTATATAGAAATGTTCTAGGGTTTCCTAAATTGAGAACTATAATTTCAAAACTGTTCTATATAAACTTAAAGTTCTTAGAAAATTTAACTAGTAAGTGCTTTCAAAATTTGCCGTTTGATGTCAGCCAAGTTCTTGTCTTATGCGGCCCATACATTATGCGACTTATTGTACAATCAAAGATCAAGACTATTTGATTGTCTAATAATCATAATCTAATTAATCAACTCTTCGTGCATCACTTTAAACCAAAGAATACCCATTGGCTTCATGATGAGTGCAGAAGATAGTAAGGAAAACAAACGGTTTTATTTCCTATTGTTTTCGAATGTTGTTGATGTTGTTTATCATATCATATCATCATAAGTATTGTTCATCATTTTCAAAGAAGGCAAAGTGAGATGAGCAACAGCAAGAGTGTATTGAACAGTTATGCTTTGTTTGAGATGTGCTTCTATGTACTGTGTATATACAATATTATATGGTGAACAGTATGAAGTTTAATAGAAAAGTTTGAGTGATCAAAAATTTGGACTTCGTGCATTCAAATCTAATAGTTTTTGTTTTATTTAAACAAGATTATTTAACACAAGTTCGAATGATAAAAAACTTGGAATCTTCGAATTTAACTCGTTAAGACGATGTCTCTTTTACTGCAAATTAAATTTCAAAATTTCTTATTTAATGACCCGATACAAAAAATTTTGATTAATAAGCAATGTTCTTATCAAAAATATTTAAAAAACATTTTCTTTATAATTATGAATTAAGAAGATCTTTGTTTCTTTTTTTTCAAATTTCTAATAATTTTATATATGTATAAATTTTATTTATTTTGAATATTATTATTTATATTTCTATAATTCTTATTAAGTGAAATTGTGCCGCTTAAATGTTAACTTTTTGAATAGGTTTTTCCTCATATTTATTTTAGTTTGCGTAATAATATTTAGGATACTCGATATCAAATTTTAGTTTTGTTTTTTTTTTTAATAGAATTTCTTTCTTGGAAATGACATTAAATGTTTTGTTAAGTTTCTAAGGTGTATAAACTACTTGGTACAATTACATATTACATGTACATATATTATAATATAATATATATTTATAGTTAAGATACATAGTTATAGATATTTAGAGTAAGTAAGTTAATAATTAAGTAAAAGTAGCTAATAAGTGTAAATGTCTTCCCTAAATATAAATTGATTTTGTTTTATATATAGAAAAAGAAAGGCAATTGAATATTTATAGATTTGTTTCTGAGCACCCACATAGTATAGTAGTCACATATGATGTGTTTGCCAAATTCTGTCTGTCCATTTGTTCCTTACATATTTTTTACTAATATTATATTTATCGTATAAGAGTAATTAAATATTTAATTACTTTAATTAAGTTGCGATTTCAGGCTTGTGTCGCAAAATTATATAATATTATTATAATAATCTAATGCCTAAAGTTTAAGTTTATATAGGTAATTACAAAAGTAGAATAAATCCCCCCCAAAGTATTTTAGTGCTTAGAAAAAGCAGCCTTTTTACGCAAAACTATTACAGTTTGCATCCTTCAAAGCTTGTTCCTCATGATCAGCCTCAATGAGAGATTGTTTGCGTTTATATTGTTCTGTTTCGTCCATATCTGCTGTGATCAAGGATTGTTTACGTTTATATTGTTCCATTTCGGAATCAGATTCCCCATCATCGGAATGATGTTGCAAGCATGGGAAGTCCAGCATGCGTTCACCTTTGCCAAAGACTTCACCCTCTTCAATGGTCTTGGGTAGAGTTCTGTAAATAAAAATTACAATGTAATAAGATAATCAATATCTTGAACTTTTAATATACCATATATTGTATATTACCTATTGAGAGTCTCTGGTAGCAACAGGCATACAAATGAGCCTGCAAAGAATAGCACACCCAATATAATCGAAGGCGCTGCCTTAAAGAATGTGCCCAGCCACAGTATGTAGGGTGCCAAAAATGAGGCTGCAAAACCAGCAACATGCACTGCAGCTACACCTTGACCACGTACGCAGGTTGGTATCAATTCTGTGGCATACTGGGAACCTGATTCATACGATATGGCAACACCAAAACGTGCCGCAATTGTTAGACAAGCCAGCAACACTGCATTATGATTGTGTTGTTGATAGGCAATGGCAATACCCGATGCTGCTGTAAAGACGCCACCAACTAAGAGAGAACCAGAAGCCATACCCTTTCGCCCAATACGATCTTGTAGTAGTACCAATAATATACTTGAGGGCAAGACAGCAATAGCACTGAGTGAAAACATGACGAATGGTGAGATGCCCATACCTTCAACATTACGAGAAACAGCATCATAACAGAGCGTAATCACCATGCTAATTAAAAAAAGAAAGATAATTTATGTAGGAGTTTTGGACCCAATATAGAAAACTATAACTTACGATTTAAAGAACAAAATGAGTGTATTTTTGCGCATGCGTGGCGTTCTAAACATATCAAAGAGTGTCGCATGACGTTGATCATCACCTCCTTGCTTTTCACGTTGTATCTCACAATGCTTACGGAACTCATCGAATTCACTTTGTGTTACTTTACGTCCATTAAATTTGGCAACACGTTTCAGACGCTTGATGGCCCCATCGATATCATTGCGTGTGACCAACCATTGAGCACTTTCTTGTACAATAAAATAGAATAGTGTCACCAATAGAATCGGTGTGGAGGTGCAGGCCAAGAATATTTGCCAGTGTCCAGCTAAAACTGCCAGCCAGGGCGTAAAGACCAAACCGAGACAATAGAAAAGACCAACAGCCATATTAAGGCCAAGTGTGCGCATAGAGGGACGGATGTATTCGAGCACTATAACAAATGAATTATTCAGTCAGTTGTTTCAGACTATTTTTGTTGTTATTGGTATAACGTTTTGAAACTTACCAATTATATACATGAGGTAAAAGTTTGTATCTGCTGCTAAACCAGATATAAAACGACATAGTGTAAATGTTGTAACAGTCCTTGCGAAAATCGTTGAAAAATCACCAACGAAACCACTTAAATTTGATAGAATCAAGGCAGGTACTCGTCCGATTTTATCAGAAAGTAGACCATAGAATAATGTACCCACAACGGAACCAATGAAAAACAATGATTGTCCAATGCGTGCCTTGTATGCTGAATCACAAACCCAGTTTAACTGAAAATGCAATATTATTAGTTATTAATAAGTCGAAAATGAAGACCCTAGAGTAGTGCTACTTACCTCGGTATTCATGCTTCTATAGCCAAAATCATATTTATATATCCAACGTTCACATTTCTCTGTGCTTACTGTGACATTGGGTCCATCAATTGTATCCAATCGTGTACATGATGGATTTTGAAACTTAGAATAGATCGCTGCAATTTCATCGAATGTCTTATTTTCTAAATCCTTATGATAGCACCAATGATCGGGCACAAAACTTATCACAGTCTGGGTAAAATAGTGCAACGATACGATGATGTTGATAAAGCCAAAGAGCGCTAATATCATAAACTGATAACGGCTAAAGTCGCCGCAACGCGCGAGTATCTGATCAAAATCCATTATTGTTTTCTTAACAGATTTCTATTGTAGTTTTACTTTTATTGAGGTTAGGTTTGCTTATTGTATTGTAGTTTATGTATATGAGAGTAGAGTGTCTATGTATCTCAATCTCGATGCTTTTGTGTGTGTTGTATGCTTACTAATGAGGTTACTTTTCTGCAGTTCTGGACTGAACCAGTCACGGTTTTTGTACTACGGATTTTTGAGTTCTTGAGTTATAATTTTTTTTTGTTTTGTGTTCTTTTAATGGCGGTGTTTGTTGTTTGGTTTCGGTTTTGAAGTTTTCTTATGCCTTTTGTTGTCACATTTAGGGGAGCGGAAGTCAAAATATAAATTATATATTTCCTTGTGTTTTTTTTTTTGGGGGGGTACTTCTTCAATTAGTTTTAAGTAAGCAGTGTTGTTTACAATTTGTTCACATTTAGTCCAAATAATATTACATATTTGGGTTCTTGTTGTTGTTGTTGTAGTTTCTATTGTTTTCTCTTCTTCGTATTATCACAAGCCATGAAAAGTATGACATGCGCGTGAAATTGTAGATTTTGAATTGATTTGAAGATCGATTATGGGCAACACATCTCATGAGTTTGTTTGTTCTTGGAAGCTGTAAATAGAGGAAAGGAATTTTATTTAAAATATGAATTAATACTTATATTAGTGCAATATAGCTTTGGAATATTGGACATAAGCTGTAACAGCTAGATTGTATTTAAGGTAATGCGTTCATAGACAACACAAACCATCTTTTTTTCTATGTAGCAGATGGAAAGAAGGATGAATGGTTCAAGAAAGCAGAATGACACCTTTAAGAAACAACAATATAGTCAGGCAGGTGACAGAGAGCAATTAATACTGAAAATTGCTTCGATTGCAAGTCTGATCACGATCAGTGATATACATAACATACGCGCTTAACTTCATGTGTCTTACTGAAGATACAAGAATATTATCATAATTTTTGTATTGTAGATCATTCAATTGATAATACTATAAGTAATAATTTAGATGAAATTATGATTTGATTCCTTGTTTTGTTATCATTGTACTATAAAAGTTATTGCTCCTCTTACTTTTATTTATTATTCGCTATTCTTTTATTACCTACAATTTTTTATTATTAGTTTGTTTTGTTTTCTCACTCCACTTTGTTTTGCGTGAAAACGATTCTCTTTTTTTTTCAGAACAATAATTACTATCACCATCATCATTAAGTGCTTATCTTATCATCATCACCCCAATGCTGCGTATGATATGTATAACTAATTTGAATAATCCACTTGACTTAACTTAACTTTGTTTCATCTTCATCGCTAATAACAACGGCGACAATAACAACACAAACAACAAAGTCAACAACTTAACAAGCAACAATAACAACATTAACAAAAACATATTAAAATGCGCATTTTGAATTTTGGTTGGAGACAGTTTTTTTTCTGTTCTGTTTTGTTTTGTTTTTATTTTTTATTCTTTTGTTTTCGAATTATGAATATTCAACACAATCGTCGTCT
This sequence comes from Amiota communis, assembly GCA_037043315.1. Classification (NCBI taxonomy): domain Eukaryota; kingdom Metazoa; phylum Arthropoda; class Insecta; order Diptera; family Drosophilidae; genus Amiota; species Amiota communis. The sequence goes on along the minus strand of JBAMAV010001245.1, from coordinate 9,659,880 downwards.
GCAACTAATTAGTTTTCGCAATAAATTTCAATTGGATTGTATTCTTATTTTATGGAGTTTATGGAGAAGTGAAAGATTGTAGATAAAAGGGAATATTGTGTTATCATTATTTTTGATCTTACATTTAACAAAGTCCAATTTGAGCTTTGAACAAATTTACTAATAATTAAATGAACAATCATATTATGTTTCCTTCAATATTGTTGCTTGGTCAGTCTCTAATCTATAACAGATCTAAAGGATGCAATCTCTTTAGTCTGCTCTCTGTTGTAGGAGTATCCACAGAAGGTTGGTAGCTAAGGGGATTTGGGGACTAGCAACTCTGTCTGATTGTAAATATACTAAGTTTTTTATTTCAATTTTAAACTATTCATGAAAATTATGGATTTTTTTTTTATTTAATTATTTAAATAATTTATTTAAATTAAAAGCAAATACATAAAGTTCCAAGAACAAAACAACTTATTCTTGCTCACCTTAATTGTTTATTTAATTATGATTTATTATTTTATTAATTTTATGATTATTTCTTTATTTTTTTTAATCTAAATTGATACAAATTATATATTTTAAATCAATGAAACAACAATAAATCTACTAACTGTCAAATTTAATTAGATCAATTACAATTTTTTGTGGTCTATTTTTGAAAAATGTTGTCTTGAAAAGTCATTTGTCAATATGAAATTTTGGATTTTTTAATAAATAGTTTAGAAATTATATTTTTTGATCTAGATATTTAAAAATTTGTTATAATCTTCACGCAGCTAATAATGCGGTAATAGAAGTTTGTCAAGATGTTTGTAACACACAGAAGAAGACCCTGTAAAGCATCTGTCTGTCCGTCAGTCCATCTGTATATATGAAAACTAGTCTCTCAGTTTAAGAGCTACAGAAGTAAAGATCAAGTGATGATATTGCAATCCAAAAATTGTTGAAATTTTTATTTCATGTTATAATTTTAATTATTGTCAATTAATTCTCTCCTTCTGGAGTAACCTCATCAGTTTGTATATCAATTATTTTTTGTTTGTTTTTTTCTTAATTTGTTTGTACTTTTCTTTAGTCTTTTCGGGAGTGTTAATAATTTACAATTTAAGTTTTCCTTCTCTCCAAATAATTGGTTTGTACGTTATTTGTTTCACATCTTTAATTTCTATTTTACATTTGAAATTACCATTTATTTTAATTTCTTTTGATCAATTTTGTTTATTATTCTTCTCTGAAGAAATTTTTCAACCTCGTTAAGAAAAATTATTTTATATTTTATTTTATTTATTTTTGATTAGTTTTTTCTATTATTCTTCTCAGAGTTATTGAAGGACGAAGTAAAAAGAAGTCTTTTGGCGTTGGTTTATAATTGCATAATTCGAGAAGCATTTACAGTTCGAAATATAATATTACATATTCTGATGTGAGTCAAAGTTTTTATTTTAGTTGGCATCTTTCCATTATCCTGTCTTTTCTGCTTATTTAACAAATATTAATGCAGAATTTTGAAAAGATCTCATCATTTTTTTTCTAGAATCTGTATATATTCATTAATACGATTTGTCAAGAATTTTGTAACACACAGAATGAGACGTCGGAAAGTATGTGAAGTATTGATCAGCTCGGCGAGATGAGTTAATTAGCCATATCAGTTTGTCCGTCTGTATGCTCATTCACAAGTTCGTGAAGTGAAAATACAATGATTATATTTCATTAGAAGTACACCAAAGTATATACATACTTATGTACATACATCACAAACACTCAAAAGGATGCTTTGAGTGCGGCACTCAACCGCCTCACGCGACGAACAAAGAAAATCTACTGCCACAAGATACTACTATAAAAACAGCAGCAACAATTTTAAAACAAAAAATAATAACAATAACATATCTTTAATAAGAACAATAAGAATAGCAAATACATAAATGTATTTCACAAGTAACTACAATTAATATCTGTAATTAAATAAAAAACCCAGACATAAATTTTGATAACTAGACAAAAGTGTGAATCAAGAAAACATACTGATTATCAGAACACGACTCAACTGAACTGCACTGAACTGGACGAGGGAAAGAACCCCACTAATGAGTAAAGTATTTTATTTATTTTTTTAGTATTACAATATGTAATTATAATGATAATAATAATATTTAATTTATTAACGAGTTAAAGTCATCACTTCCAAACATATAGGTGAGTCAGACTATCGGATGTAAAAGCAGCGTAGAAGAGTAATATATAAGTAGTAGTAATCAATACAATTGTACTATGAGTCTCTAGGAAGGGTTATGAAGTTATCAAATTGACGTTTTCTAGCTCTTTAAATTTCCAAAATATAATGGCATGGGTGGACCGACAGACATGTATACTAGTTGCATTGACAATGGTAGTCTCAACACTCTGGTCCATATTTTCTTAGGGTTCTCTTTCCCTTCTACTGATTGTTACATATATTTCTATAAATTTAATATACCCTCTTCATCAAATACGTGTACATGATGAGTGCAGAGTACAAAAAGGAAACTGACTAATATTAATTGCCAATAGTAAATGAGAAGAGGGTTCAATTCGGCATTGAAGCTTATCTGATAATACAAATTGCTTGACAACTACAATGTATTGTAGATAATTGCGACACTAAAGAGAAGAAAAAAAAAACGTTGTATCCATGAAAATCGAAACATATGCGAGTAAATGTGAGTATGTATCTGAGAGGAATTTGTGATACAATATGTGAACAGCACAACTTGTTGCCAAGTCCCCTCATGTCGTTTTCAAAGCAATTTCAGTTGGTCTTTCATATATATATATATTCATCATTATATTGTACGAGTAGTATGTTCCAAACACGTGTTTCAATTTGTGCTGATGCTTAAAAGCAGCAGGCAAGAGGTAATCAGACAACCAGCTAGGCAGCATTAACTTGTTTACGCATTCTATTAGAATCTAGTATGTTAAAACGAAATTACAATAATTTTGTACAATAATTTATGATAGCCTCCGCTTCTCCCTGTGTCCCACTCAGTCTGTCTGTGTCTATGTCTATGTCACTTGTCTAATTGTCACACTTCATTTTGATTCGATATACTATTGTATATACTGAGTTCGTTGATAGCAAAACCATGTCTTGGTCATTATTATTGCCATAGATACGCATTACTCTGTGGTACTATAGATACATAAGATATAGAACTTTGGTTGGGGCAAATACTGTATGTTTTTGGCAACAGGTTTTGTTCTGTCTCTTGATTTGATTCTTGACTCCTATTTGCTTATTTTTTTTTTGTGCAATTATTATTGCTGTTTTAATTAAAACATGTTGCGAGTTACGAAAAACATATTCAAGGTCTGACATTTAGAAAAAGTTAAATGAATTCCATCATGGGTTATGGAAAACAACTTCTTTAAAGTAAATACAATATGTTTGTTGAAGATATAATTGCACATTCTAAAAGTGACTAAGTAATAAATTGATAAACGATGATGTGTAGTCATTAAGGAATTAGAATCAACTATTACAATTCTCACATTTTAGAATTGTTAGGATACGAGTATTTAGGATGACCACATATGTTGATATAAAATAAAGAGCATCAGGATACCTAGGATCCTAAGAATATACATACTTAGTTCAGTAAGAGATCATTGATTTATAAAAGGAATTTAAAAGAAGACAAAGAAACTTCACAAAGAAAGATGTTAAATGAAGCAAGGCACAGATCTCATTGCTTTTCCTAAAATTATTGGTCCAGCACACACAAGCACTTCACAACTTCAGTAAGTCGCTTAAGACTTTACATTAAGTTTTGAAATAACCTTCATATTATACGACAATAAACTCAGGATAGAATCAAACTTTTTTGGGATTTTTGTACACGTCAAAATATATAATCTAGAAGTTCTTGATGATATTTTGATAAACCTTAACACAAGTTATGGATCAAAGTATGCCGCGCAATAGAAATTATTGTAGAATAAAAGAATTATTCAAATAATATACACAAACTTAAGTATATTTTTTTCTGGAAACGATATGAATATTGTTTATTTGTTGGAAGAAAAAAGGCGCAAACAAAATCTTACTTAGTAGCTTCTATGAAATCAAAACACAATTTCCAATGTAAATGACCCGAACAAAATGCTAAACAGATTGCGCGGTGAACTTTTTCTTTTAATTTTTAAAAAATATTCAACAGTTTTTGGCACACAATTTTCCACAAAACACAACACAATTTTACTTTAGATAGCTAAAAGAAAATCTCTTACTTCGGCATAAACAACAAAAGTTCAATGGCCAAATGATAAAATGAAAAACCGAAAAATACTGAAAAAAACCGCACCAAACACACAAAATAAAGTCAATTCACGATTTTGGTTATTTTTTTCCGAAAATTTATTCCAATTTTTATTTATATTTTTTATTTTTTTGTTGAATTTTATTTTGAATTTTTCTATATGAGTATTTTATTCGCGAAACACACGCTGCGTTCCGTTAACGCGTGTCACTTTAAGCGAACTGAACTGCAAATCGCTGAGTTTTGTTTGTTAAAAGGCAAAAGTAAAGCAAATTAAATGAGTGAACAGCTGTTCGTGGAACAACAACAACAAACACAATAACAAAATCAACAAATCGTGAACATGCAGACGACAAGTAAATAAATTTTATTATTATTTTTGCTGGTACTGGTGGTGTTGGCTGTGACGATGACAACTCAAACTTTGAACATGAACGAGTTTTATTTTGTTTGGTGTCGATTGCTGATTGCTCCGCTTTGCTTTTACAAGCGGCATCGTTCACCACCCCCTGACACGATGGAGAATGGCCTATAATGGAGAAGATTGATAGCAATAAAAACAGAAATTAACACAACTGAAACTGGTACGAACTCTACTAATTTATACAAAATATAATCAAAACATAACATTAAAAATCAAAATCATGAAGGCATGCAAAATTTCATACTAAAACGAGTTTGAGTGTCTATGATGTTGGCTATTTAAATTTAATCATACGCACTGTTTGACGCAATTTGGGGGCTTATTTTAATTTTTGTCTTATCTACTGATCTATAGATAACCAAGCATATTAAATAAATACATTCGTATTGAACTAATGACAAAGATAAATATATAAATCACACCTCTAATTTTGGGTTTCTTTTTACATCTTGTGTAAGAGTATTTACATTTTAGTCTCATGTTTGACACGCAAGGAGATGATTATATTGATATGACAATACTCGAGAAGAGAACTGATATACTTAGTCCAAGCCCACTAAAAAGGCGTAACAATCAAATAAAATAAACAATGAAGTCTCAATTAGACCCTTGATTTTTAGTAATGAACTTGAAATGCTTCAGCTTCAGTAATTCAATCACTAAAAGACTTCATTTGATGTACAATACATGAGTTATGGTCTTCTTTTAACTATACGTAGTGCCATTAGATAATTTATTTTTGACCATTGACCATTGAAAGAAATCAAACTGTGACTGAAATTTTTAGTCCCGATTTTCCGAAGTAGAGACCAGAATTGTCTAAATAGCTTAACATCTTTCATTGTAATCTCAATAACATCAATAATCCGATCAATTGATGTGTTCCTTTGAACTATAAGTAACTTTTAATCTTCCTTTTTCTATTCATAGATCCATTAGATCATTTAGTTCAGATCATTGCCACCTCATGGTTAACCAATTCCTCAGTTTGAAAAGTAAAGAACTGAAGCTTTTCACAAAATCGCCATCAAATAATTTTGTATCAATATCTCTTGAGAAGGCATTACATGAAGTGTATGAGCATTTTGGTGAGACCAAAGTTTTTTTTCCTCTTAATATTTATTTATTTTATTTGTTTGTTAAAAATAAGCACAAATCTCTTTTCTTATAATTTTTTCGTGAAAAAAAAACAATATTATTAGAGCATAATTTTGTTGATTTTATTATTTGATCTATTTTTCTTCTATTTTTAAAGATTAACACATTTTATGAGATTTTTTTATGTACTAAACACATGTGCGAGTGTGGGCATTTCCAGAAATCACGCGAGTGAAAACTCATATTGAAGGTTAAAATTTGTATTCGAAAGCAAGAAATATTGCTTATGTTTTATCATAACAACAATTTTCTTAATAAATTTACTGCTACATACTTTTATTGTATATTTTTATATATGTACTTTTTTTACTGATAATTTTATCTTATAATTTTTAACATTAAAATACTTGTATGGCATGACAACAAAAAGTTTGTACTCGTGAACTTTAAATTTCTTATCCTATTGTAATTAAATAAAAACATCATTTCCGTTTAACAACAAAAATCACAAACACTTCAGAGAAATGTAGTCACATTCTATGGAATTGAAGATATGAACTTTTAATGTGAAGCACCTACTTGTAGATGATCTAACTATTAAGTGTATAAGTATGTACATGTTATGATATGGTCACATGGCAACAAAACAAAGTATCTTTAAAGGTCATTAAACAATTTAAATACAATAGTAGTAAAGAGATACTAGAAAGTGTTATAAACTTTTATAGTTACATCATATCAAAGAAAATCAAATAAGTAATTTGAAATGTTAGCACCTAATAAAATTATGGACCTAGTAAAGTTATAGACTTATTGCACTTAATATGTAGATTAGACATTTTCTATAATCTCCACTTCTTTTTTATAGCAATAGACTATATAATGAAGACAAAGATCCTAAACTTTATACTACGAGGGACTATGCTAAATTCACACATAACTTAATACAACTCTCAACTTTCTTTATAACATTCATTGTGAAGAAATAAGAATTTTTTTTATGTACACATTTGTTTAATGTTTTTGAACTTTGTACATATGAACGACAAAAGGTGCATGATATTCAATGGAACCGAAGAACCATAAATGTTTATTTTCCTCATTTCAATGCAGACTAGCAGAAAAGCAGACAGATTCTATGATATGTATTATAACTACACGTGTATCGTATATGACCATATGAAAGATAAAAAAATGAAATGCTCAGAGAAACTTTACTATAGACTATTGTATGTAATTAAAAATAGATAATTCATATTAGCAAACTAAAGCAGAAGGTTAAAGCATTTGAATTGACATTTATATTAAAGTAAATATTGATTTATCTTTTAATGATAGTATCTCATTTTTCTTTGTAAATAAAGAAAAATTATGATGTTGTATTCACTCAAACCATATTAAAATTTTAATTTATTTACTTTATTTTTTTATATCACTTTATAAGATATTTGTTCTTTATATTGCAGTTTTCATATAACAATAAAAACCTCAGAGTATGCACTGCAAATGATTGAATATGATATACTAAAATGATTGACAAGAAAATTGCCTCAAATGCCATTTACTTGTATTTCTCGTCCAATCTCACAATAATTGAATTGACAAAGAATGAAAAACTTAGCTATTACCAATCACTATGAACTCAAGGATATTGAAGGACATTGAATTCAACTTCAATTTGCAGAACAATTGTAAAACAACTTCATAATGTCTTCCACAGCTATGTTCAGTTCAGTTGAGTTGAGTTGTCCAATGACATTAACAGGAACAATGAAAGAAAAGTAAAGTAAAAAGCAACGTGACATCGTTAATTGACTCATGGTCTTCTCTTCTTTCTGTATTCTTTAATCTTTTTCTGTTTATTTTTATGTTTTCATTTTATTTTATTTTATTCTTTCTTCCTTGTTGTCCTTCTTACAGCATTAAATAATTACAACGCTGCAGTTGTCCTCGATGCGACAAAACTACAAAATAAGTATGAGATTGAAAGTATTTCTATTAGCGTCTCTTAATAAAATCAGATTCAGTCTAATCGAAGTGTTTTTGACCTTTATTTTTATTGCAACTTTCTATGCAAGTTTTATCACATAAAATATCCATAAAGTTTAAGTGAAGTGTATTTTCAAAGTTCTTGAACATTGTCCATCGATAGTTAAGTCAGTGAACAAAAGCTTAGATGGTTACCCAAGAAAATGAACAATAAAAATGCAATGTCTTTGTCTTCAACAAAAGCCAAAAAGTAAATAAACTTATTGACATTTAACGTAAGTTTTATTTGCAGAACCAAAGAATAGCAAAAATCAGACAAAGAAACAAAGAATTGCATCGAAAGTTGGTCGAGTTAAAAGAAAAATGAACATGTCAAAGATGCTTAAGTCAAAAGTACAAAGTAGCATTTAAAATGCACTGCACAAGTGAACACAATGGAACACAATTCATGAAAATGCATGTTAGGTTTAGTATATCTTATGATTAAAGACTATTACACCCAGAGCTGCTGCTGCTACAATACAAGAGTACTTCCTTACCGTGATGGGCATGAGTACTTCCCGGAACAATCTGATTTAGTCGGGCATAAGTTGCCAGCCTCCTATTGAAATAACTAACAAGAACTGGTCTACTTTATAAAAAAGATTTTAATTCAAGCGTAAAACCCAGCATTTCTTAAGAAGATCAATATTGTGTTGATCACAAAACTTTCTCCAACTTTCACTGTACACAAATCGTAATAAAAATCATTGTAAAATATGTTAATTAATTTATGAGGACAGAAACCCCAATCTGCTTTAAAATGTAACACTTATAAATCTTCTTCTATGTCCTCATATAATTTGTTTTTAAACAAAGTGATCACGACCTTTTAATCACAGACCCATCACTAAACAATAATAACAACAACAAAACAAGAACAAATTGCATGTGTAAACATGAAGAAGAAATTGTAGACAATAAAAAGACAGAAATATTCCATAAAATATTATAAATGATTCATGAGTAAACTCCCAAAGGCAAATGACACGTTTTCTTTCTCTGATCAACAACACAACACAAAAAAACAAGCAATACAAATATCACTCATACGCCTCATTTGACGATATTCAAATGTTGTAATTAAATGCCCTCATGATGACAAATTTGTTATTTTCTCATAAAAAAAAAACAAAACAAACAAAAAACTTATCGAATTTATTTAGAAAAATTAAATAAAAGTCGAAAAACGCGCGTAGAAAGGGCGTGCTAAATATAATTTGACACTTTATTTTCCACAAAAAAAGCTTATTACAATAAAACATTTTTTGTTATTGTATCTTTGTTGCATAAAAACTTAAATTCAAGGTGTGCGACACCGACAAAAAATATAAAATATAATAATTTTTTATGCAAATATTTTGTTTGTCTAGGCAGTGATTTGAATTGACTTGAGATATTTTTTGGCAGTTTTTTTTATTTATTTATATATTTTTGCTATAACACTTGGGCGTCTGAGCTGAGTGGGCAGAGTGTGGAAGGCATGATCGCGACGCGTGCTTGCTTTTATTTATATATGTTTATATTTTTAAAAAAATATAAATTCTTCTCCTTTATACATTTCTGATATTTTTTAAAGAAAATCTGCTGCCTTATTATTGTATGTAAATATGCGTTTGTTTGTTTGGCTTTAATGTACCTTCAAACATAAAGTGAATGAATAGTATTATGAATTTATAGTGAGGTTTGTGACTCTTAACGAAGATAAACTTAATTATTAAATTATTATTAAGATAAATAGCAATTCTTGATATTTCATTTAAATGTGATGTTTGTTTCTGTCTAATAATTGTCTTACAAAGATAATATACAGGCTCAGGTCATCAATATAGGTACTACAAGGGCCATTGTCTGGCCCCTCAATCCATAAGACAAAGAAGTTAAATTTAGCTGTTCACTCGCAATACACCAACAAATCTTTATAAAGAGATGAGTCCTGCTTGCATTACCTTATTTTATTGTACCGATTAATAAAACAGTGACCAAACATTTAGCCAATTGGTCTTATAGGTATCTAAACTTAGCTTTCATAAGACAGAACTTCTCATTTAAAAGCCGTAATTAAAATTATCAATTGAACTGAAGAGTACTCAAAAATCAATAAGAATTGAATCTGTTTGCCAATGAGTTTAGATTATTTACATATTTAATTCTGTGAGTTTCGTTGTATTTTTAAATATTTTTTACATATTTTCTAATATATCGCAGACTATTTATTGGTCTAAAATTTGTTTTAATTTGTTTTGAATTATTATTTTTTTTTTTTTAAATATATTTATTATTATTTTTATTAATTTGTTTACTAACATTTATTAATACATATTACAGGTTAGTTTAATCCAACAAAAATAATACATTTTTCTTATTTTAACTAAATTCTTTATTTATTTTTTTTTTTTTTAAATATCTTTATTTATGTGTCCATTTATTTTTTATTTATTTCTTAATTATTTATTTTTATTTCATATAAATTCTAATTTTCTTCATTTATTTTATTTCTGTTTATTTTTTCTCTCTGTTGTTTTTCTATTTACCTTTTCTGATTTATTTTTATTTATTTATTTTGTTTTTTTTTTTTGTATTTCAGTTCCACACTTTGTTTCTCTTGTTACTGTGTCACACACACTCAAGTTTACTCACTGAACTTAACAATTCGCAACGATTTTAAAACACAAAATATTCACTCGTGCGATCAGTTTTTTTGTATTTGATTTTCTGTTTTTATATTTTCATATGCTTTTTGTTGTTTATTTTGTTTTGATTGTTTTTCTTATACTAGTATGTTGCTACTCGCGTGACAACTGAAAGCGTTTTGACTTCAAGTTCAATGAGTGTCTTCGGTTATAAATGAATGGGTTTTGCGTGCCATGCCAATTGCTTTCTTATAGTCGTCATCGTGTTTGGTTCTCTAGAGACAATACACTACTGTGCAGTTTTGTCTGTTCTGTTCTGTTTATGGCTCACACTAGTAAAGTGAGATACTCTCTTTCTCTCATACTCGTACATATACAATAATAATTCTTAATTCTCATTATTCCATACTCAATTCTACTGGACCTGCCACTTTCTTTCTCTTAAGTAATTGGTTTGCTTTGATCTTTTATCAAAGAGGTCTAACTTTGGGTATTGGTCGTCACTATGTCTCTCTCTCTAAACCACGTAACTATTAAAATTATACAAATATAAAAATAACTAAATTTTATAGTCATTCATCGCCACCATCATCACCATCATGATCATCATCAACATTGTTTGTTGACTTCAATCTATTAATATTAGAATATTTAATTGTTTTTAATAGCAACAATATCAGAATCATAGCGCCCCAAAATGAGGGTATCAATTGAAATGTTTTGTACACCCAACAAATGTATGTATAGATACATTTCTATCTACAAAACATTTCCATATGTATGTAAATACATTGTACAATTCCATTTAGTTAATTTCTTATTGTTACATATGATGCACATGCACATTCAGATTCAGATACCCTAGCATGCATTGCAGTTGAAAACGATCTTACAAATTTTCCATTGCAATATGCATGTGTCACATTTAATCATGTCATATAAGATCGATCGAGCGAGCGTCTGTTGTGGATGATGTTATGACAGCGCAAAGAAATTGAAGTTGAAATGAAATGAAATACAAACTGTTTCTCCAACTCAACTTGTGAGTTTTTCTTTTTATTGTTTTGTTATTAATTATATGAAGTTCAATGGAAATTTCTGTTGTCATGACAACTTCACAATGTCGTTGTACCATACATACAATACAGACATTGTTTTCTTTTACCTATCATTTATTTTTTTTAATTACTCATGGCATTTAAGACAAGACTTAAGTATGCACTAGTATATCTTAATCAAATGAAATTTAGAAAGAAATATGTCAAACAATTGGCAAACCCATTTTAAAGTTGAAAGTTCTTGAAAAACAGGAGCGGTTCTATCAAACTCTCAAGGTCAGGTGTTGGCAAAAATTATTTTTATCTATAATATCAAATTTTTTTAATGGAAAATTTCTCTTTCTTTTGGTATTTTTAATATTGTGTTTGTGAATGAACACAAATGAAACAAAAGTATTCTTAGTTGGGATATTTGTAGCCTCACAGCTGGAGAGTTAAGCGGTCTAATCGTCCCGGGACAAAGACCGAACCCCCTGTGAGATTCGCATTTGTTTTTGATCTTTGGAATGTACCAGCGAAAATGATCATATTTCCATTGAACTTTGAATTTTAATTTAAATGTAACAACAAGCGTTGTCACTGTACAAAATCATTATTTAAATTAGTGCAGTGAATTCATCCCTATTCAACAAAATAAGCTTAATACCCTTTTTTGTCTTTTCGTGGTAAAAGAGCTTAAGGTGAAAGGCAAACAGTAAAGCTAGGAGCAGTCCAAACAACCGGCCGTAAACCACTACTAGAGCTCGGGTTGGTCGTCTTTGTTTTCCAATTTAAAATGACTTCTTCAATAGGTACAGTCTCCTTTAATGAACTTGATGATCTAAGAAGTATGGGTGTATTCTGAGGACACTATGTGTCTGGTATAATAGTATAGTCAATTCATTCTTACTTTTAAAATTTGACCAATTTTGTATAATTATTTTTTTAAATTATAAATTTGTTCTTCTCCAGTTTCTCCTCTTCCATTTGATACCGACTTTTACGATATCGTGCTTAAAATCTTAATCTTATTAAGTTAATCATTATATAATAACTATAAGTACCCCTATAAGAGTAACATGTTGTCATTATCAATAAGACGCTATATTTGATCTCTTTCATAAAATGTATGTTGAAACTGTGTTTTCATGACATTCGCTTTTAGTAACCGAGTTTGAAGGCAATCAATAAAATCCCGCAAACCTTGAGTACCGATCAAAATAATCATCATCATCATCATCCTATCATAAGTAGTATGTTTTTATGCGTAGATGCACTTCAAAATAAAATAGCAACAAATGTATATAAATCCATAAGTTTATTGATAAGATGTCTCGTGGCGGTATAAAGAAACCCATCCAAACAACCAAACAACCAACAAACAGACACTTGTAAAAATTGATAATGTCAATACTATAAAGGTAAAAAAATAATGATGCCCTTAGCGAGAGAGAGAGTCATACCGATTGTAAAAATAAAACGGAACTGATATAGACTGGTTGGAGTCAGTTGGAACTACTTTGTTGCTTTGCGTTGTAGAAAAACATATAATTAAAACAACAAAACTTTGTCTGTAAACAAAGAAAAGTGCGATTATTTTGTTAGTAGAAAAAAATAATAATAGCAGCGGTGCTGGTGAAAAGATGAGATAAAAATCGTACAGTTTGTTATCAGTCATTCACGGTTTAAACAAATGAAATCTGGGGTAAACATACTTACTAGTATAAAATAGTGCAATAATACATCATAATTTGGATTAACAATTTGACCTATGAATGGGAAAGTATAGAAGGTCAATTCTGTTGTATATAATTTGGTATCACATACAACAATTTTCACTTATTAAACAAGAATTTGATGCAAAGAGAAAGAGTTTTGAGTCAAATACATATTGTACATACTCATATTCTTCAAAATAAGAATATGGCAGAACAACTTTATGCCTAACAACATATGATGTAACTGTAAAATCCTATCTGCTAGACCGATCTCTTCCTTTCCGATCCGCTCCTGCATTTAATCAACACATTTCCCTTTCACCCAAGTTTAATTGACAAAAGTTATGTCGTTAATAAATATTTATTTGTTTATGCGGATGCTTCCAAGAATCGCAAAATTATTGCATAATCTTAAGCATAAATCAAGAAATTCGGTGGTATTGATTATCGAATACCCTGTGTCTCAATTGAAGTTTAAAAGCTACAAGTTTCTTTGAGATACTGAAGATGCACTGAATATTTAAAACCAAGGTTTTCTAAACTTTGGTGTGGATCTAGAGGGAATATAATATTATAACATACATATCCATATGTTCAAAAAACTGATCCTTCAAATTTTTAGCTCTTATAGTTCTTGACTGGGGGATAGGAGCCTAGATTAGGCTACTTTTGGTTTGTACTAGAACCTTCATAATATAGTTAGTAGGTAGGCAGTACGGAAGTGTTTCGATTCAAGACTCAAAACGATATGGGGAGATACACAATTGATTTGTTTCGGCATTTTGATGAAGAAGGTTAAGTAGAGTCTTCGACACATATTCTGTACATTAATAGACTCTTTTACCCACTCATGGTTACAGGGTATTAAAAAAAGAAAGAATGTTTCTATGCCGGAATATGTAAAGCGTGCCAAATCAATTTATTACGATGCGATGCCATACCAAAAGTCTCGTATATCATAATAAATAAAATAAAACGAAATTTCAACTAAAAGAAGAACAAACATTCATTGAAGTACTGAACAAACAAACAAAAACTGGACAAACGAAACCATTGAATGAGTTCATGGCTTCAAAATCACCGAAGGCAACAAGAATATCTGATCAGCATAAAATTTTATACTTTTAGGAATATTCCATTATGATATTTTCATATAAGTATGCATGAATGTAAACAGAATGATCTACGTACAGTGGACAAGTAAGTGACAAATCGAAAGATCGATGATAGAACCTAGTGGTAGTAGTGCCAAGTGCGGGAAACAGAAAAAAAGGAATAAAATAAACGAAATTAAGTGAAGGAAGAGTGAAAAGCGCGTACAAATCGATGACACAATGTTGTTGTAAAGCTAAAAACCGCTTATGTTTGGTTAAAATTGGTTTTTGCTATGAGAAACTTTCAACAGCAGCAGCAACAATAACAACAACAATAAATACTAGAGGCGTAGACTTTGCCAATGATGCCAACAGAAACCAAAAACAAAAAAAATATTACAATCATCCTCAACGTCATGATCAATAAACTCAGCAACAGAAGCCAACAACTACAATGTATTGTAACTACAACAACAACAACAGCTGATTTTCAGACAACAACAAAACTGCACAACAACATCAACAATTGAAAAAAAAAGCTAATAGTCTTTGTATGCAAATACGAGTACAGTTGAACTTCGATTTAATTGAGTTGATGGGTTTTTTGATCAGCACATTTGAAATAACTGATCTGCTTATGAATTAATGAATTAGCATCCGTTTTTCTCGGAGTCCAGAGCATAATACCCCAGTTGTATGTTAGAGTTCAAGGAAAACTAGTACAATATATGACACCATAAACTCATATACTCAGAGTAGAATTTCGAGGTGCTTAACTTTAACTTTGTAAATATAAAACAATTGTGGAAACATCTGTATATGTACAGATATAACCCCCATGGTGTGTCGATAAATTTATTAAACAGAGGGTATATTTTAGAAATATAATCGCTAATAACTATTAACCACAGGGCTAGAGTTGGAACAACTAACAATTATTAAACTCTATTTTTTTTTAGGGTTTCGAATTATAAACGGTCCGTTTTGCTGAAATCATCGTTGCCTATGTTAAGCTCGGTACGAGTAATACGAACTATCGAGGTTCAACTATAGTCTTTGTATGCAAATACATACATTGTATGGTATCTGCATAAACTATGATACTCTTTCTCTATTTTAACATTCTTCTCTCATACAATATTAAATTTCTACTCATCAGCAACAACAATAAATAAGCTTATGCTTTGCTGACAATGATATTATTCTGATATCGATTGATATCAAAAGATTACTCCTCTCTGTCTCTATGAAAAATCTGTCTCTTGGTCACAAACTCTATCTCTCTCTACTTTCTGTCTTCTTTGTTGTCTTTGTTTGCTTAATATTCTTTTTGCTCAGTTAAATGCCTTGTCACTTGTTTCAATCGCTTATTTAATTGCTTCAATGCATAAATGTACTTATACAAACAACCATCAACAACAACAAAGTCTATTACGTTGACAACAGCAGACAACAGTCATAGTATATATGTATGTATGTACGTATGACACTTTCGGACCGTCAGATTCTGATGGTAGTAGGCCGATAGTCGCCAGCAAGAAAGAGCTTTACTAAATAAACGACAGCGAAGGCGATGACGACCCTCACTTACTCAACCCAACTCAACTGAACTCACCAAACTACAAAAATATGTTCGATTGAACACAATTAAAATAGAAAAGCGCAACGACATTTAACATTAATTAATTTATTTATTTTCTATCTATACATAGCATTATTAATCATACATAAAAATATACAATACTTGATACTTTGTAACCAATTGAACAAGACAAACGTGTATACGATAGTCTATAGACCCATGTACATGTATTGTACAAAATTATCTTTGCTTTACAATTGATGATTCTCGTGTTTACCTTTTCCTGTTTTTATTATTATATTTTTTATTTTTATGTTTTCTCGAAAACGTGACAATAGTTTTGATAAACGTTTTTTGACCAAAAGAGTAATTGAGTTAGAAAACAAAGGAATTCTTAAAAAATATGTTACAATATGAATGAGAAAGTTTTCCCCCAACTAATAGTTTTGAGTACCCCAGTAATATAACCAGTTAAAAATCTTATACCAAAATTTATTGTTAATAAAATTAATTAATCAATTTGTCTTATCCTTACTTTACACCTCACAATCAAAGCATAATTCTTTCGAGTTTGTTACCAAGTTTTTTACTGCTATTACAAGTACAAACACATTCATAACCATAGAGAGAATTGAATTTGAATTTACAGAACACTCAATTGAAGAAAAACTGAAAGTACTTTCAACTTGTGAAGTTATTTTGTATTGCTTGTAATAATAAAACTTTGAATTGAACAAATCAATGTGATGTACGATTATCATTTTGAAAGTAAGAATCATTTCTGTTTATTAAACCTGTTTGCAGTAAACCATATCACGATTGTCTTTGTACTTTGCCTTATTTATGCCGAGATCAATTTGAATCAACAGGCAAGGCCAAATGATTCAAAAAAGCCTAGAAAATTCTAGCAATGGTTTTATTGGGACTGAAAGAAATCAAGCTTGAAATAGCTTCGACCGACATGGCATGTTGAGTAAAGTCAGACATGATTATAATAATGCATGATCACATTGTTAAAGAACCCAACTGCTTCCTTACTTTGAATAGTATATTTGGAATTATTGTCCATATATTCTGAACTTCAGTTGATTGGGTTACTATCTCCTTTTTTCTGGTGTAAAATAAACAAAAAGATCGATGTACTTACATAGATGTAAAAGATCGACCAAGGCAATATAAAAACTCTTCTTATGATATTGTTAATAATTAGAAGTAAAGGTTATTATTTTCTGATTAAATGTTATTATTTTCAAAAATGCCCCTCGCATATCTAATCTCCCATAAAAAACAGCCAGACACTGTATTGTTGTTAAATAAAATTAAATCCAGTTCAATATTTAAATTAGAAATCAATAAAATAAAAACGTGACGTGACTTTTGAAGTGTCTCAAATTAATTAAGTCTTTCACAAACAAGAGACAAGACAAAAAAACAAAAACAAAGTTATAAACTCCAAAGTCTTTATAGGATTTCAAACAAAAGAATAAAAATAATCATCATCAGTCTTTCTGTCTGTCTGCCGCAATATAATTATGCATTAAATTCAATGAGTTTTTTTATTGCAATTATTGTGTTAAAAAAAAAATACATTGAGCCATTGTATTTGATTTCTAGGTAATCAGCATTTGAAGCGTAACCAATTATATCCGGATCCAAGTACAATATCATTGTTTGACTTAAGTGAGTTAGTGAGTGAATATTTATTTATTTCCTCTATATAATACAAGTATCATTTAGAGGCATGTAGTATCACTATTTAGTATGCATAGATATTCTAAGAAATATTACTAGTGTGCACCACATGCAACTTCAATGGAACTCGTTTGTCTTAGTTGAAATAACGTACTTAGTAGAGTAGAATGTATTATGTATTTGAAAGATTTCAACTGCAATGCTTAATAAAGTGAATGTTTGCACCTACATACTTACATATAAGTAATAATTATTTTGTATTATTGCAATTTACCATGATAACCGATTTGCAAAAGGGCAAATTTAGTGTTGGTTGGATTGAACATGAAAAACTTGTTGCGCATTTGAAAAGTACATAAAAATATTGGATTGTATATTGTACAAATATACTCGTACTTAGTAAAACTTGTTTCAACTTGTTTAAACTGGGTCGGCAGGCAATTTCTTGATATACTCGTAGATAGACAAACATACAATATTTCTACCTATGTAAGTGTTTTATGTGTCACTAAACATTAAATGAATATTTACATTTATTCAATCTAATCTTTATAAACAACAATGCGCCCTTTCATTTTATTATTTGTATGCAATAGTTGAACTTATGTTTATTTTTATTCATAGAATTTCTAATAAATAATTGAAGTAGAGAAAGATTAGCAGCAACCGGAAGAAATTGAATAAATGTGATACATGGAATTTATAGGAAAAATATCTTTACTATACAAATAATGCAATTGATATACTCAATTATTGTTCGAATTGAATCCCAAGGTATATCAGTCACTTAATTACAATCCAAAATACAATATCTTCAACCTTATAAATTATATTTATTTACCTATTCTTATTTTCGAAATGCCACAATTATTAATATATTTTCTTATCAAATTTTATCTAAGCCAACATAAACTCACCTATCCGATAACGTCCCAATCAAATTGTAATTCTATTGTTGTTCATTTATCATTTCATTTTCTATTCTGATTTGCGATGGATAATACCACAATAGATAAGATTCCTCATATTCTTATATTCAAGGGAATAACCCTTCATTTTTCTATTCCACATGTAATTCACCAATGCAATACACCAATATTCATCATCATATCTCATCCCTTGAGATAATTTTCAAACGATTTCTTTTTAAAATCTTAAAATCTACCCCTATCCATTGTATGTACGTATATATGCTTTTTCAATACACTTTTATGATCATCAACATATGTTGCACAAATACAATAGTTTCCATCTCTGTAAGAGTCTTATTCCATTCTAAGTTTATAACCTCATCAACACTTTTCAGAGACGATGAGTCTCTATAATTTTTAAACGATTCTTAAATTTTAATGATTTCATCATGTGAATCACATAAAACTAACCAGGAACAAAACATAAAAAAAGTTCCACAGGAAAACAGAAACACAAAAAAAAAAGAAAATCGAATCATTATTTCAATGTCAGACAAACGACAAAAGCTTTTGAAAATATACGACAGAAAAAGTTTCATTAAATTCAGAATAAAATGAGTTTGCAACATGCAACACCAGCAGCGACACTTAAGTACTTTGTCTGCTACGACAAGGAAAAGCATAAACTTTTATATGTTTGAAAAAAAGGTAAAAAGCTACAAAAGTTGCTTATTTCGAAGTTGTTTTTCATTATCATCATACTAAGTTGTACAAACTCAATAAAAAGTTTTTAAAAAAAACTATATTCTTAATTATGAAAATATTTTACATTTATTTCTATAATAAAATTAATTAAAATCATTTTCTTATTCAATAAATAAATATAATTGTCTCTGAACATAGCAGAATATGAAGTCTGATTCTTCGAACTTTGTTTTAAAATATATTGTACAAAGAACTAAAAGAGGTTTTATTAAGTCTTAGAGTGGCATAAATATTGTTCTTCATTCGCATGAGTTCACCATCTGACTTAATGAATTAATCTGAATTAATTGCGTTTTCTAAAATTGATATTTGACTATAAAAATCATTCAAAGTAAGAGTAAAATCACGATTCCAAGAACAAAGAAATATTGTTGAGTAGTGATTAGCGATGAGAAATGGATTACTTCAATAATCCTAAGTGCCAAAAATCATTTTACTAACTATGTAGGTAAAGCAGCAAAACTAAAAAGTTGGTCTTGGCTGGAACATGCTATCCCATGATGATTACTCATCTGACTTAAAGGCTTTAAATACTATGAAAAATTGATCCTAAGAAGAAATAACTTTTCTAAGTATGAAAATTCCGTCCATCTCTACAAAACTTTAATTGTTGAAGCTGGAAGCTAGCGACGGAAATTATTTACAACGGAATATGATAGTTCAATTCTTCACTCATTTTTCTTGGTTTTTAAGAAACTTTTTCAAATTTGTTAGCTCTTTTTAATCCTTAAAAATTATTTAATAAATTAATCAATAATTTAATAAGAATTATGTATGTATTACCTTATTGCTTTAGCATCTTCTATACTTTTTGCATAGTGTTATTAATTTTTTTTTTTAAATTCAAAAACCACAATCAATGTGTTTTATTTTAATAAAATAAATTTATAAATAAATTTTCTTGCACAAAAAAAAGTTTCCACAAATTTATTGCTATGCAATTTTGTTGTTATTGTTTCTCTTTCGATTGAAATGAATTTCTTTCTTTCATTCTTTCTTTACATAAAAAATCACTCAACAATTGTTTTCAATGAATTTACTACAATATTTATTTTATTTATTTGCTACAATTCTTCAATTTATTTATTTACTTTTATTTTTAAACGGAAAAAGAAGAAATGCAGCAAAAAGGAAATGAAACAAAACTGAACTATTTTTAAACAAATTGTCAATTATTTTATATATTTCTATAGTTTTATTGGTTCATCACATATAAACACATATTAGCACACATACTATAAATTTAGTTTTGATTTCTTGTATTATAAATTTATTTTTAACTATTTATTTTTTCTATTAATTTACAAGGTTTCTTTTCTCTGTTATATTTATTTATTTATATTTTATTTTAATATTAAACTGTTGTATTTTATTTATTTATTGTTATGATGCCGTCGTCGTCTTTTATTATTTTATTGTATTTAAATTTTCTGTTTTATTTTGCGTGCGCAAACGAGCGTCTAAAGACCAACAGCAGAGACCAAAGACTAGGCAATGAACCGCTAACGGCGCATAGTGACTGTTGCCGTTCAACACTAAAAACAGCAAAAGCAACAATAACAACAACACACACTCAATACAAGCGGGGAATGATGATTTTTCTTGTTCTTTATGTTGGTGCAGCATGCAGCGCAGCCATCAAAGCAGAGATTCCTTTGCAGGTACGATTACAAAACTAACAACAACAACAATGGCAAACGACGACCATGACTTTGAAAAATTTGTACTATGAAATGTAACAACAACAACAACAACTGAAATACGAAGAAAATGAACGACAACATAAAGCAAAAAAAAGCAAAGCAAGAGAAAATGAAAATAAAAACAAAATACATTCATATCAAACTCAATTTCATTTGCTTTGCATTTCCTTGTTTCTTTAACCGCTCAACTGACACAGTCAATGTAAGTTCTGCTCTCATGCACTCACTGTCGTACACTTACTCAGCTAATTACTCATTTATTCTCTCAATAGTAGTGCCATTTCGCTTGATCTTCTTATGATATTGTATTTGTGTGAACAATTCTTATAATTCTATGCTACTAGTGTGATAATATTGTGTTTGCATTCGTTATGTGTTTTTATAAGCTTTGGCTTTGCTTTGCTTAGCTTTTGCTTAGTGTTGCTTTGGTTTGCATTGCTTTTGGTTTGTTTTATTATTCACTCACTCTCATATTGTTATTGTGCTCTTTGTATAATGCATGGCAAATGCAATGTTACTTTCCATCTTTCCATACTGTAAGCTTAAGTTGCAATGCAATCCTACACTGCTTTCATTTTACTGTATGTCACAACTCTTAGGTTTAGGTATAACTGACAAAAGTTATTTGTTTAAATAAACAGATAAATAAAGAAACATGTCAATAAAAGAGTTAATAAGATGTATTTATGATAGTAAAAAAAAACTTTCCCTTTCTAACTTAATTAATTAATCATTTCGGTCCGAAACTTAATCATTTGACATTTTTTTATTTATTAACTCTCTGATGAAGAAAGACTGAAAGCATGAATTGATGGAGTTAATTAATAGGAAAATGAAAGGTTGGTCGAAATTTGAGTTATGTATCATCGTTTCTTGTGATTATTGTTATGATTTATAAATGGTGGATATGATTAAGCTGCGAACTATAATGATCGATTGTGACAAAAGCCCTAGGCCTTTAAGTTTGGCATAGAGACCAAACCACTGACCCTCAATTTCTTAAGATGATTCCTGAGACCACAGTGACCGGTCAAGTATCTATTTAGAACCAACAGATCGTTTATTTACTTCAGATTATATGTACCTGTGGCCACAATGGTCAAAGAGGTATATAATCGATAAAATGCGTATATCTTTCCTGTTTACTCGAAGATAACGTCTATAAGATATATTTTCTTGTTTCTGGTCTTTCATATCTTGCGCCAATAACTTGATTCTAGTGATATTATGATAACGAAAAACCTTTCCAACCTTTCTACTTATTTAATTTACATTAAAAATTGTGTAAATTTCTTTAAGTGTAATTTATTACATGCTCGAATGCCAGACAAGGGTTTTAACCCTACTATCTCAGAACGAGTTTTCTATTTTATTTATTTATTTTCTTTTTTTAATTTTCTTTTTCAATTTTCCAAACACAAAAATCACGATAGTAAAAACCCATTGCCTCAGGTAAAGACAATTTTTTTTTTATTTCCCTATTAATTGTTATTTAAATTAGTAGCAATTATGAAAACGCACAATAGCCTAGGGTAGAGTGAGAGAGGGTTGGTTGCATTACTCAACCCAAAAGTACGTCAATGCACTTTCATGTTAAACTCAGAGAGAACGTTAAGCACTGTAAATCCAAATTAATGAATTTAAAATAAAGATGAAGAGACAGTGACATAGACAGAGAGGGAGAGGGAGACTGGGTGAGAGAGTGTAAAGGAAACGGTAATTTTTACAAACAAAAGTAGCAACTGTAAATGTATTGCGCTGCACCAAGCAGTGGCATGAGGAGGGGATCATAGGGGCTTATTATTGCACATCATAAAATAAATCAAATCAAATTAATTAATAAATTTTTATATTTTTCATTTTCTGTGTTTGCTTACCGAATTTAACCGGATTTTTTTGTTTACAGAAAGCGAGGGTTTGTTGTTTGTTTTTAGAATTTTTTTTTATTATGTATTTATTAACATAAAAATCACGTTTTACATTTTTAGTGAGAATTTTTTTGGATTATTTGATTTCTTAATTTTTATTTTTATTATATTATTCTGTGTTTTGTTTTTTTTTTTCAGTGCACAAAATTCGCTCACATTAATCATGACGACCTTCGGCTAAAAAAATTTATTTTGTCTTCTTTATATTGTTATTCATTATTTTAAATTTTTTTGCTCTGCATTGCGCAGGTTCTTTTGGCATCCAAAAGTGCTAAAATCAACATAAGAATTCTCTTGGCGCATCTTAAATTGTTGAATCGATACACATTTCTTCTTTATATATCTTTAATTCTTTCATTCTTTTCACTGCGTCAAAGATCAATGTTAAGGCCAAAACTAAAAACCCAACCCGTAGCATTATATTTTATGAGAAAAATTGAAAGAATTCGTATAAACATACCTATATACATATGTATACCATATATACGAGATGTGGCTATATAATAGCAATATTAATGCTTCACCAAAGTCATCCAAATCGCAGGAGTCCTGTGTAAAGCCTCTTTTTCGATTGCTGATCCTCCTATAACTGTCTGACTAACAGTTCTCTGACAAAGCTTTTAATAGACCAGCTGACATACCATACACAACTTGGAAACATCGGCTCCTGAATTTTATATTTCTCAACAAATTGTGAATGTGTTCTTCATCAAGACAAAGGACCGACACAAACTGCAATTTCCCGATATCAGTATGCCCCTTTGTTAAATCATGAGGCCTTTTTTCTATTTATACCTCGTACATTTCTATATGTTAAGTATAAATATATACAATTGTATCTCTGTATTTATTTGTACAATTTCTTTAATAATTTTAACATGTGTCAAATAATGATAACAATCTTTCGTTTTAAAGATACAAAGATGTATATCTTTGGCACTAATTGCGATGATTCTTTAAGCACAGACATTTCCTACATAAAATAATTAAGAAATACAAAACATAATTTCTCTTTTCTAATATGCCCAAAAACAATCCATTAATTTATTATGTCAACACAAATATTATTTACTCAAAGCTAGAAAACATGTAAATTAATCAAATTCATTTGAAATTAAACTTTTAAGAGCTTTAAAAGCAATACAATCTAAAAACTAAAATAACAAAATCAAATTTTGTGAATAATTTATTTAAATTCAGAAATAATCAAAGAAAATCCAATAAAATGTCTCTTACTACTGATTTTACAGTCTAAATTGCTTCATAGGCGCCTTCAAGTCTCTAATAAAAATCATTTTTATTGCATTCCTTATCTGACTGACGCTCTTTCCATTCGATTTAGAGCCTCTTATCAGTATCAAGTAGCTTATAATGAATAAACCTCAATCAAAATTTGACATGATTCTTTCAATCTAATCAAATTCATTAGTATGAGTGTAAGTATTTATCATATTTTATTAACTTAAATTGATTGGTATGGAAATTTCCTTGTATTTAACTTTCTGCTATGGAAACCTTTTAACTTTCCATTGACTTGTAAGTATAGTTTAAGATGTTATAACACTAGAACTCATAATCACCCTTGAAGCATGAAAGACCTTTTATAACCTAATTCTAAGTGAACTCAATTCAAAAGCATTTTGATTGTATAAAACATATTACATGACTTGGCCATGAATCAAACAAATGCTGTTGCATGCCAATTGACTAGTCAATTTTATAATCTTAAACTACTCCACCTCACTCAGGTCCTTGTCATCACTATATCGACACTCATTCCATGCTACTTTTGTGTTATTTGTTGTGCAATGTATACAGGCATAATTCAATGTTGGTAGATTCATCTACATACGAGGGTTCATCAAGAAGCACTTACTTATATTTCACAGAAAAGTGGCATTAATGAAGGAAGTTTATTATGTTCTTCTAGTACTGCCATAAACATATCAAATGGCATAGAGAGATTAACTGTGTAAACTTCTGGGTATGAAAAAGCTTACGGAAAGAAATCTAACAAATTTGTTAACTATTGAAGGCTAAACACAAATTCTTTACTATACACATGGGATGAAAGAATAGTCAAAACAATGGACTTAAGCAATTATCCCCTTACGAAGCAATCTTTCAATGGTTACATTAACCATTTAGAATGTCTCATCAAAGCAAAGCATCATTTAATTCAATTAATTTTCCTAAGAACTGCGTCCCATTCTAGCATATTCCCCGCTTGTGGCTGCTTCTGCAATATATTTTAGCATGATTACATCTTGATTACCTCTCGTTATTTTATTGCCGCCTGCGTCATTCAAAGCGGAAGCCTAGCAACGTGCAACAGTTTTCTTTCTGTATGGGACCAAAAACGCATGAATATGTTTCCATATAGTACATATACTATATTTAAGTTAAATGTCAACAGAAGCCACAAGCAAACAAATCAAGCATTGAGAAATTATTTCATAACATAGAAAAACATCAAATGTAAAAAAATAAACAAGATGGAAGCACTTAAACTGTGCCTGATTCATTTATTTACCTTTTTTAAGTGTAAGAAAAATACTAAATAAAATATGAAATAAATAATGATAATTTATATAAAAGAAAGTTGAGTTGTATAAACATCTCATACAATTTTGAAAAGAATTGTTATGGATAATCTTAATCATCACTTAATACTCGAATGGATCAAAATCTTTAGGTCTGTAAAAGTATTTCTTAGAACTAACCTTTCTTAAAAAAATCGATTGAAATCAAGGAAATCTCAAACAAAATACTGTATGATTTTTAATACATTTTTAATTATTTTGTCTACAGTTTACACAAATTCCAAGTTGTTAATACAAAACTACAAGAAAATTCAAAATTTGTTATTATTCATAAAACACCATCCGGTCCCAACATTGCCATATGAAAAGAAACAGACGCAGGCACACCTCCAATGTATCTATCCGCCCGTCTCGACCATAAAATTCTTATTGAAGCACCACACGCGAGTTGCATGCTTACAATATCATTTTCTTTATATAATTTCCCAGAGTTTCATTCGTTGTGATGAATACAGTTTGGTTGTCCTTGTAAACTATAAATAGATGGAAATTTCTCCACACAACCACAAAAACACAACCAATGAAAGCAATATAGAATATTTTCCAATGAATTATAAAAAAGAAGCATGCAATTCAATGGTATCTGTTTCTGGTTATACTGAACTTGTCTCCTGTCTATCTTTATATATCTATCTTCATGTCTGTCAGTATATTTTTTTATGCACCTATCTGTATATCTGGCAGTCCATCTATCTAGTATTTATATGTTTGTCAGTTAGTCTGACAGTGTCTTGAGAATTAGTCTATCTAAAGTATCTTCTCTTCATTTATTATTACTATAAAATGTCATCTCTTTATGATTGCATTCATTTTCACTTTCGTGCTCATGTTTTATTCATTTATTTTAAATTCATGATGATGATCAATAATAATTTCATTTTCGATTAATAAACTCATTGGCAAATCATTTTATTTTGAAATGTTTTAAATTTCAATATTCATTTATTTCATTTTACTGTCATGATGAATTTCTTGTGAGCGCAAATAACTTTTCCATTGTCAAAAGTTCGTCATTGGAATTTGTTAATTAAAAAAATTGGTATTCATTTTTTGATTTTATTACTTTGCTAAAAAATTATCAACTTCTGAATAAAATATTTTACTAAGTACAATATAATGGCGGAAATGTTTACTCATAATTAACAAAATTATAAACCTTAAGAAATATGTTAATAAACTTAAAGACGCAATATGCATTATTCATTGGATTATTTGCTACAAGTTGAAGGTTGTTTATAAGGATAAACAAATTAAAGGGAATAATAAATATTTATATATACAAATTCGCAAATTCATCAACACTCTGACTAATGAAAACAGTGTTTTGTTAATATTTCCAAACAGTTGCTACTACAATCAAGACCCTTGTGGTAAATCATATTTCGTCTCGAAAACCAATGAACATCAGATTGAGTGGGTGAGTCCATTATGATAGGACAATGATACAACATATTAATAGACATAAGTATATGAATGAATCATCATCATTCTATGAACAAACTTACATCCTTACAATCATGAATTATATGATTCATCAAACATATACTTTTACGTGTAACTGAAAACATTAAACAGTTTTTGGCACATGTTGTAGTACAGAATAACATTATTTAATACTCTGTGATATAATACACTATTAAACCAACAATTTGTATGAACTCTTTATGTATAATGCATAGAACACATCATCTCTTTGTACAATATATTGATTTCATAAGAAATGTCCTTCAGCTAATATTGTATGTAATCCCATGTCATTTTAAAGGTATTCAAAAAATATTATTCACTTTAATATCTTTCATAATTTACTATAAACTGACAACTCATAAAACTTTCATTATATTTTCACTGACACGTGGCGTATGCGTAACACTGCAATGCCTCACTAACTTTTAGCATTATAATTTAACGCTTTACGTTAATATTTGTAGTTACCAAATTGTAATATTTTATTCAAAGAAAATAATAATTTTCACACCTGTTTTTATGTTCAAAAATAGTTTCTCTTTTATTGAAATAGTTTACATGAAATTCAAATCTGATAACAACAAATTCATCATATCGAAGAGGACCTTAATCTTACGAGGGATCTCACATACTAAAGAGATGAAGCTAGTCCTTTTGGAACCAGTACTAGTTCTAACAATCTTCTCATATTTCATATATTCAACTAGTGAATTTAACATGGCGATGTCATTACCATTCACCAGCCATTTCACCGTTGACTACACCCACTTGCATTATTGTTCTCCAGTCGTGTCATTAGTCATTGTCATCGCCTGCATTTCCAACGAATAGTAACTTCACTAGCCACCAGTAATACGAAAAGGGGCTCCTGACTGACTATGGAAATGCGCACTTACTGGTTCACCTTTACATAACCTGCAACTAGTGAATTTACTAGCCACCAGATAATAAGAAAAGGTGCTAGAGAATTACTATCGAAACGGGGACTATTGTCACCAAGCATACTACATAGATGTAAGTACTCGTAAATGGCATACATATGGAGGCCATTGCATAGTATTTCACTAAATTCATTGATTAATTTAATAAATACAATTATTTCCAAGCATCTTAAAATAAACAAATTTCTTGAAAAATTTCAAAAGAAAATCAAAATTAACCATACACATTTCTTTCTCTGAAATATCTTGCTAACACATTTGTTTTCTCATTATTAATTGATTTCTTAGTTTATAAACAAAATTGAACTTGAAATTTTTGCGTTTCCCTTTTTCACATATTGACAACTTTTTACCATATGTTTCTCATTATATTGAGATCATTGACTTGGCTTTTAGAAGGTTTGTCTGTATCTTTATTTCTGTTTTTCCTACCCCAAAAAATAAAAGCTCTAATAATGTTCCATATGTGAATGAACCTTAAAAGACCTTCTACGTTTTAATAGCCAAATGCACAATGAAAACGAGAACAAGGAAACCCGACTCTAACATCAAATGATGTCATTTAGAAGGATTTTCGGTCAAAGTTTCTGTGTGTTTGTCTATTTGTTCTGACTTTGTTGTTAATGACAGCAAATATGTCTTCACGCCTTAAATTATTTTTAGTCTGACATAAAAAAACTAACGAATTTAGGTCATAGACTTTTGTTTGTTTTGCTCATTTGATTGTTTATTTGTTATATGCGGAAATTTTTGTATGGAAAAATTAAAAACATCATTGATGATTGATTTTTGAATGTAAAGTCTAAAAAGCATAGTGTCATCAAATGAAAGTATGTAATTAAAATACATTAAAATTAAAACGATTATTATCATTTACAAAAAGAAAATGTCCCAATAGAAGCTTTTAAATGTCAATAATAAAAAAAAAAACAGAATAATAATAATATTTATTCAAATGTAAAATAAAAATACACGTATTTACACATGTGTATTAAATACTCATTTAACTTAAACAACCAGACACGTTGCGTATACATAATATGAGAAGGACGCATCAAAACAAATGTGTATGACACATGTAATTGCAAACATGCATACATATATAGTGTCTACTGTCTTAACATACTAACTACAAAAGAATTTAAAGAAAAAGGTTTCCAGTTTTGTTTTTAAGAAGTCCTTCTTGATTATTTTATTACAAAAGAAGTAGAAGGAAATAAGCTTAATAAGTATATATGTATATAAATATATACATAACCTAAATATAAGTATAAAGAGCTTATAACTTGCCTATAGACTTGAAGATATATCAAGATGTTTACACACACACACACTACTCACTCAACATGGTACAAAACACAAGCGACAACTGTCTGAGTTCCGGTTGGCTTGACAACGCAGCTATGAAGGAATCTAATGTGGCATGTAGTAAATATGCCACGAACAATTAAACATAACCTCACATACACACAAATACACACAAATATTATATTTTTTTATATATGTCAAAAGTATGCAATGGAAAAAGTTGTAAACAATGTGAAAATAAAATGGAGAGATATGCAAACAATTCCAAATTTATTCTATATAATACAATAGTAAGTATTTGCATTGTTTCATTTGTAGAAATCCTTGTTAATATTTAATGAAGTGAAGTAAATATATAAGAAAATATTTAATCAATAAGAAAAATGTGTTGAGAACTCAAATGAAATGAAGAAATTCATTTATACTTGCAACAACAAAGTATACAATAATAATAATAATACAATAATATTTCTGTCGACAGCTCAAGGCAAAAGTCAAGTTGAAATATATTATAAATAAATACATTTGCCTGAAGACAACTTAAATCACTTTTCGCCAACAAAAACAACAAAACAAAGGAAAAAATAACATAAAACATTGAGAAATAATGAAAATGCAAAAATGAGAAAGAAAACTCAACAAAGAAGAATAAATGCAGACAGAAAATTGGCACTTTATAGTAAAATTAGCATGTCTTAGCTTTATATACTACAATACAATACAATAATATGAAAAGTGTCAGACAGGAGAAGCAAAGAAGTCGCCTTTTGAATGCCGCAACGGAAAAGTATTATGCTTTTTCAATTAGGGTGGTCCAAAAATGTAACAGAAAGAGTAGAAGAAATGTTAATTACATTCAAAAGATGATTTATTGCAATTTTCCTATGAAATATGTTTAGAAATTTGCTATTTAACTCTTTCCACATACAACCAAAGTACGTAATTTATTCTGAATTAATTGAAATTTTTTTACCCGACTACGACAAAGCAGAAAGGAGGGTTATGTGTTTGACCGGTATGTATGTATGTATGGATGTTCATCTGTTCCCTCATTACTTCTAATCATAATTTGACAAGTGAGGTATCGTTGGAAGTGTCTTCAATGTCCGCTAGTTATAGGTTATATGGCATCACATTAAATAGAATATGGCGCCCTCTAGAGGACATAAGGTCATGTATGCTTAGTTAGCTGATTTTAAACTGTTGGCATACTATTTGAACTTAAATGTTTTTAATATATAAGTGTGTGAAAAAGAATGGATCGTGTTGTAGTAGATTGAACCTAAAAATACGAAAAAGCGATTGAACTGAACTTCTATAATTCAGCACTTACTTTTACTTCAAATTTTAATTTAAAGCCCTGACTATTTGATCATAGATAAATGATTTATATTAAAAAGTTATTATGTCTTCTATACTTTCTGGCACATATCAGGGTTAGTGAATCTCTGATGAATATTAAGCATGATTATGTTTCATACCAATCCATATTTTGGGTCACCCCAATGCAGTGCATGCGATGCAACCCTTGAGCCTGTAACATTATACACGTATGTATATATGTATATATGAACTGAAATCATACCCATACTCTTAATCAATGTTTCTCTTTCTAAATGCCTTTCTCACCACCTTTAAAACCAAAACTTCAAAACTACCGAAAATCAATATACTACTATATAAGGGATCTATGAATATCCTAACAAATGACAAACACAAACTGAGACACTACTACTAAAAGGGATTATAAAATGTATGATTAAAAAATATACTTACGATTGTTTGTTTGTTTTTCTTTATTTCCGCTGTTTGCCGTTGCTTTACATATTCCGGCTTTGATTTCCTCTAAATGAACATTTCTCTCCTACTGCTTTGCTTTCCTTTTCTTCTTTTCTTTACACAACAATAAAAACTAATCAAAAGTTATTTTCTTTTTTTCTTAGAAGTATTGTTTTCTTAACTGTTAACTAAGTATATACAACAAAAGTAACAATTAACACAGAGGCACAAAAACTGAGACACACAGAAACACTTGACAAATGATGTAAATTCCGTTGATGGATATGATGGAGATAATTATAAAGACATGAAGGATTATGATGATTATTCATTTAAACAGATGATGCATTCATCATGTTCTTCTTAAATGCCAACGACGCTAGAAACGCCACCGCCATTTCAATTTTTCAATGTTTACACAAGAAATCCGTAGAACAAACTAAATTCAGAATAAAATTCACAAAAGCAGAAAGCCGCAAACAAAAAATTGAACTGAACCCAACTGAACTGAACTGAACAGAACAGAAACAAACATGTGCGCGCGGCTTATTCAATCAGCTGAAAAACAACACATTTTTCTTCTTCTCCTCTTTGTTGTTGTATGAGAACACAAACAATAACAAAAAATAACAAAACAAAAAGAATATCCCAAAACAGTTGCTTTTCTTTGCACGTTTTCTCACTTTTGTACTCACTCACACACACACCAACACATATACACAAGTACATACACAGTTGACGTCATAACCTTTGACATGCGCAATTTTCATTTTTTTTCTATGGCAGCGTCATCGTCGTCATCAAGTGATTTGTCTCACTTGCACAGGTTATATGAGTTAAAAATACTCAATTTGTTGCATTGCCAAGTTGCTTAAATGTTTGAACACACATTCTATCATTGTATGAGTGTAGAAAAGAAGAAGACATGAGAGAAATAAGGGAATCTCTATAGAAAACACTCAAATCTTCATTACGCGGTTAAGTATACGAAATGCATGCTTGTTGCTTATGTCCACACTGTTGTTCTCTGAGCGAGAGATTTTCATTGAGTGCTTTTTCTTTGCTCTCTCTCTCTCTGAATAGTTTTAGACAATTGTCATTAAGTGGCGCACATGTTTGAACTACACACTTTGTTTACTATAGGGTATATTATTAGTGTGGTCTTTGAAGATGGATACATGGTAAGTATAAGGAATAGTAAAAATTATGAGCATACCTCTCAGCATGTAATAAATTTCTGTATTCATTATTAAAGCATACTTTTAGATATCATTATTATACAATGAAATTGTCCGGCCACTAAAGACATACATTGGGACTAAGAAATTTAACCGGCCACGAGAGATGTGCACCTGGTGGAGATGTGTGCGACTAGAGATTTTACTGTATCTAATTTCAACAGATTTAAATGCATGTGATTATTTGAATCTTAAATAGTAGTAAGTATATTTATCGTTATGAGCTGACTAAAATGCCCATTGCCTTCAACATCATTTCACTGAACCATTTTGTCTAAAATTGAAATGGTTTATCAGTCTTATTTACATACATAGATTCATTTATCAATTATTTAATTGATGTCAACTTATCTTGCATCAACAAGAATAAAAGCAGTTAAAAGAAATATAAATCTTTACTTTTAACCCAAGAAGTTTTTATGTAATATGGAGAAATAATGAAAAACTATACGTTTTTATAATATAATCAGATGTGTAAAGAAACATCTATATTTTCTAATCAAATTTAACTTGTATTGATTAATACAAAAAACAAACAATATGCAATGCTTTTCTCATTGGACTGTACTTTCTAAAATCGTATACGTGCTATGTGCATTGAAGTCAAAATAATGCTTATACGCCATGTGAAATAGGACACTTTGTTGGGTGTTTCATCTGGACAACAGCACAAAACACACATCTATTCTGGTTAAAGACTTTCTAAGGAGGAATAAAGTATAAGTTCTTCACTTCACTGCGCTATCACCATACTTGAATTCCAAGTGAAGCGTTTTTGGTCAAATTTATGCTGATAAAGTATGCAAATAGTATGGTATAATATCTATCAACACATATTCAATGTATATAACAATTATACTTATATGTATAGGTACTTTAAATTCAGGTGTTTTAGAGGAAGGAGAAAGGTTCAAATACCAAATTACTGATTTGATTCTGCTTTGGTTTTGTTTGCCTAACAATACACTGTGGCTTGGTTTTTTGATTAATAATTATTGGCGTTTACCAAGAGCTGGTAAATGATATACTTTTCAATTAAAGTACAAACTAGTCTTTAATATTGGTGCATAACAATTTCCTAAAATTGTTTAAAGAAAAAAATGTATAACAACAATATCAGTAAGAGTATAACTTGTTATATATTATATTATATAATCCAAATATTGTATTGTATTTTAATACGAAGAAAGGCACATTTCTTTGAATATTTTTATTTTTTTTTTTTCATTTACAAGAATTTTATTTCAATTATTTTTTATTTTATTAATTTAATATTTTCTATATTAAAATTACATTTATTAATTAAAAAAATAACATTCAATTTATTAAAAATATATATTAATATAGAGATTTTTTGTTTTTATATTGCAATGCAGATATTTTTTATATTTTTTGTATAGAAATGTGAAAATAAATAAACAAAAATCTATTGGCACACAATGGAGCACATTTGAATGAAGAATATTGTATATACAATCAATGATCAATGATTATATACTTGTATGTATACATGTATATTTTAATTAATTAATCTAAATTATCATATGTAAAGCTAGTAGTATTCACTTTCAAAACAAAATTCATTTAATGAAAACAATAAATTTCAATATAGAAACTAAGATTTGTGTATTTCACTGACTATTTTTTTAAAATCTGCTTATTATCACTTGATTCTATGATAAGTAAACCCCGTTATATCATATATTTAAAGCACATTTCAAGGTATTTAAGGAACTCATATCAACCAGAAAACAAAACTTATAAACTAAAATTATTCGAAAAATGAGTGAAAATTTGTTCTTAAATAAATAATGTCAAATGAAATCAGTTTTCATAAGATTTTGTGAGTACTAAGTACCAGCATTGCTGTAATCCCTCTTTCTCCTAACCAGCTTCACCAGAAATACCAGTTATTGTATCATCACCATGTATGATGAGATCCATTTGTGATTGTGATAAATTGCCACTGAGTAGTTTCTCAATTTTTATGAATTTATTGTTGGGTTCATGATCAACAGAAGCACTATCATGATCGGCTGTTGGACGTAATGATGAGCTGCGCTTAAGGCGATCTAGAAATATAAAATTTATCAATTTACAAACCAAATTTCATTAAAAGTGATAGCAATATTTACCTGTACGTGCCCGTTTGGCCTCTTGTTCAATAATTATCTCATTGGTAATGTAAACCTCACGACGTATTTGATCACGGAGCTCGACACTCATATCGGGTATGCACCAACGCACCAGTATCATGACTAAGGCGACAAAGTTCTGCATGAAACAAAAAATAATATTATACACAATCAGTTATAAGATTTCAAACAACTCAAGGCAAAAGCAAACATTTCATCATTATCATCAACAAAATGACAACAAACCAAGTTTTGTTTTTATGTTGTGCCAAATACAATAAAAATTTGGGTCATTAGCACGTCGTGTACAAAGACAAGTGAAGCCAATGAAATGTTATAGTTATACATAAATGCATTTGTTTCTTCTAACCAAATAAACCAACATCTATTCAATTTAGAATACCAAATTGAGCTCTTGTGCTCCTCTTCTCTAGATTTATATTGATCCTTTAATATAAGAATTTTTATTCTAAAGAATCGAAACCTTTAAATTAATCATATACAACATTTTTTCCAAAAAGAAAGAATCATTTAATTAATACACAACTGTTAGCCTCAACCCTAATTCAAAGAACATCAACGGCATCGACAGCGAATTAAGCACACATTAGCACCACGCACCCTAACCATGTTTCTGGTCAACCAAGTCTATGCAAATTAACCTTTTTCTATGTGCAGATCAATGCACTTTTCTTTAAAACATAAAATACAATATAATGAAATGAAATAAAATAAAATAGAATAGAATAGAATGGTAAAAATATTGAAGATACGAGTCCAAACGTTTTGCTTTGACTTATTTCTTAATTCAGTAACTCATTGTACTTCAGTCTAATAACAACGCAAAATTTGCTAGAATATAATTAAAAAGAATTCCAAATAAACTAAAGGAAAGGAAAAAGGATTTTTAAAATTATAAAAAATTAAAATAAAAATAAGAATACAAAATGAAACGGTTCGCTTGTTTAAATTTGCGTGGTGCTGCTTTATCAATTGCCGGCTTTGATGTCCTGTTTTCGTTGTTCACCTTATCCCTGTGCAGTTATTATCTTTATAAGGATTTTACTTATATGTCTATGGAATGGCAACAGGATGGCGTTGAGGTCTTATCACCATTTAGTTCATTCATCGCAACATTGAGTGCGTATAATTTTACTATTTTTTGATAAGATTTTTTGTGAAAAACTATTCTAAAATATCTTGTTATTTTCTCAATTTGTCAGTTGATTACATTTTGGTACATGAGTTCTCTCAAGCATTTTATATGATTTTGACGGTTACTATTTGGATTAAGGCTTTGATTAATCTTGTGGTGGCCTGCATATTGGTCGATGGCATCAAAAAGGTATGTTAACAATTATTTAATAGGATGACTGGTTTAAGAATATTTAAACTTAATCTAATCTGATAAAACTTGAAAGGGTATAGGGATTATGAGGGGTTAGGGATAATCCACAACTGTCCAAGGTTGGCCCCAGAGGTTCTTTAAATCCAACCTGAGGAGTCCACGAACAGAGCAAGATCCCTCAAACTACCCAACTCTTCGAAGAAGGGCAAGGCAATCACAGAGGAGGTGTTGCATGTTCTCCGGTTCCTCCTCATCTTCACAGCTAGGACCATCAACCCGATGGTGCAGTGTCCCATCATAACTTTAATAACAATCGATTTATATGTTGATTTTATCTCAAGGTCTGATAAATTCATCATAAACAGAAATGAATTATATGAAAGCCTTTGCGAGTTGCACTCATTAAAAGTAGAATTTATAGGATATCAAATCATATCTAATCTACCACAATTGCTCACTTCTTATTGTACTTGATCGTACACGCAAGGTATTTTATAGGGAAGTTACTAAGAATTCACATATGTATTTTATCATAATACAATAAGATATACTTCGGAGGTTTAATCGTCTAGCTCAGCTTGATCCATTGTAGCAAATTTTATATTCAGTAAATTGTCTAAATCTTCATCTATAAAACATCACAAATTCAATAAGTCAATTACCCTTGGGGAATCCCAGTCACTTCGTAATATAAATAAAATTTCCAAACACTTCTGATTTTCAATTAATTGTTCCATTTTTTATGGAAGAGCAAAGTGTCAAGCAGAAGTTATAACAATGTAACTTAATAAATTCCTATTTACTTTCTAGCAACGTCTCATCTGTATTGCCCCATGGATAATCAATACAAGCGTATCAATGGTTTTAGAAATTGCCATTTTCATATGCCTTGAGATAAAAATAGACGAAGTCGATGCATCGATAGATCGTCGTATAGCACGCAGTGTGGTATTCGGTGTATTCATGGGTAAGTTAATTATACTAAATATTCTTATATAGACTTCTCATATCATCTATGATCTGCAGTGCTGAATGCATTATTTAATTTCGGCATTTATGCGCTCTACCGAATGTTTAAGACGACTGCAAATGAGAATCGTCAACTACAAGAGAGTATTGTGGAGACTGCGGGTATGTTTCAACATGTCAAGGTCTAAATCTTAATACAAAAATCATTAAAAAATAATGTTAATTAACCAATTATTAATAATTTGTAATTTATGCATTGCATTTCAATAGAGAGCAAACTTGTTTAGACGTGAAAAGGTATTTGTTTGAATAAAATAAAATAAAGACAGACAATTGTTACACCAACACCCAGCTTAAGTATTTTTAATTTTACCTCAAAGACGACAACAAAACCAAGGCGACATGCTAATATAATATAAAACATGCTGCTGAGTTGGTATTTATGTGGTGATTCTGGTGGTTCGCGATAGTCTGTGTAACTAAAGGAAGAAAGGTAAAATTGAATACGAGATTTTTGAAGTTTAAGAGATCCTCACTTACCTGCATGTGGTTAAATTGCTTTTATCACCTGCCAAACTATTTAGAGTTGGTGAATCAGATATTTTAAAATCTGATAGAGTAAAATTAAGATAACCATTTAAACTGCCATTTCGTGAGACAATTGTGCTATAAACCATCCGCGGTATCATGTCTGAAGTAAAAGCTATAATAAAACCCTAAAAAGGAATTGATTTTTATGGTAAAACAAATTTAACAAAATCTTATCATACAATTGGATAATACAAACATTTGTTATGACACTTAATTTTCCAATGCAATCCAATATACGATACCACACACCAATATCTCTTACACGCTGAGATACTGGACGCTTGTGATGAGTCAATAATTTTCTTGCATCTAAACGCATTTCAAGTATATTATTCAATAAGGCAAAGAAAGGAGCCAAAGGAAAGGCAGCAACAAATATGGTAACAAAACCATATTGTAAAACCATTTCTAAATATTCAGGAAACAAACTACGTGAACCCCAATCAAGTAGTTTAAAATCACGCATCCAACGGTCATCTTTGGTTTTATCAGTTTTGGGTCGATCATTGAACAAGCGTGAGATGCCAGCTTGTATGGCCAGGACTTTACGCCAAAACATGGGCATTATTACTTCCAAAATTGTATTAAAAGCTTGTTTGCCTATCATAATGATGCCAAGCTGTATACAAAGTTCAGTCAAACAGCCACCAGAAGAGCACTAAAATTGATAAAGAAAAAGGGTATTATTGTATGTTTACTGATAATAATATTGATGTTGTCTCTTACCTCTTCTTGGCGATAATCAAATACTTTGTTGTATTGCCCAGGATGCCCAACAAATTTGCCTTTAAAGAATGCTATATAGAATATTGAAGCATAATAGTTGACAAATTGCAGTAAGTAAATCTTTAAAGTAAGCGAATCATCAAATTGTGTTTGTGTACGCCACATTTCCAGTTCAGTGAGATACTCAGCAAGATGATTATACATCTGTTAATATAGATGATACACATATAAAATAATCTCTTATCTATATATGATTCATTGACTTACATAATTCAATACATAAAGCAAACATAAATTGACAAATGCCGCCAGCGCAGATGAAACAACAATTGCACTTGATGTTGTCATTGGCGTCGCGCCCAATTTCAATGTAGCTAGCATAGACATGCGATAGACTACCACAGCCAGTAATGCTACAAAAGCCAAAGCGATTAATAACAAAACAACGGAGAAACTAAAAACTGTCGCTGGTAATTTCATACGCCAAAAAGGCACAGTTGGTTCTTTCATATTTGTGACATAATCTGTACGCGTTGGTGGTATATGTTCTAGGCGTGCCAAGTATTCAGGTCGTGGATGCTCTTCGTGTACATCGAAACCTGTCAAATCCCAACGATGTGTGATTTCGGCAGAATAACGTTTCCATAATTCAAGAAATAGGGTTGCCCAAAAGGACATAAAGACAGCAAAAAATACTGTACTAGGATTATCAATAAGGTAAGTAATTTTAGCATAGACACAGGTTTCTTTCAGGTCCCAGAAATTACACCACTCACAGAGTGGACACATTGTGATGTTTGCACCTACACTTGAACAAATATCTTTTCTATAATACAATATATGGATTATTGATATATCAACAGAAATAAATGTATACTACTTACACAGGCACATAGTTTTTGAGCGATATCCATGAGTATATAAAACAAATGACCCCCACAATTGAGGCCAATAACAACATATAAGTATAATAACCGAGCCAAGCAAAATAAAGACCAATTTTAACACCATAATATTCTTTAATATCATCCAAAGGTTGATAACGATACCATTTACGTAGAGAAGCCCAATTCTTATAGAGTAATTCACGTACTGTTCCCACTTCAGTAATTTCTCCCTATAGATTATACATAGATTATTATAGATGATTATCAATTGTATGCTGTTCAACTTACATCATGTAATGGATATGCCGTACAATAAACATTCTCAGATATCAAACGAGCTACTCCAAAAGCCATTTCATCTTTATGTTTTGCTGGAAAACGTTGACGATCCAAAATGAACTCTACAATCCGAGAACGTACTGCACTTGTAAAGAAACATTCCTGTCGTATATCAAATCTGTTTTTCAATTTAAACAAATATTATAATATTTAGTATATATTCTTTGATATATGTATCTATATAAGAGAAGATGTTTTTTTAACTTACAAATACTCTTTATCACGACTGTAAATTGCAGTAAATCGATGTGCTCGTTGTGGGAATATCGTAGCATCCACATAGATATGCCTCAACAGAAATTTAAAAGCACTCTTGAGACCCGAGAATACACTTTTTGTTGAACGATTTACCACAGACATGCCTGGTATCTTGTTAATTGCAAGACATGGTAACAGAAAATTTTGTAAAAAATAAAATCAATTTATGTGATTTATGAATAAATGAAATGAAATAAGAATTATGAAAATTAACATCGATGCCTCGAAGTTTCCATAGTTTTCTTAGTTTATTAAGTATTTACAATAGATCTATTTCAACTAACATAATCCTTAACCTGGATGACCATTGAGACCAACTAACCTACCCCTACCACTTATCATGTATCAGACTACACAGTAGACCGTAAGGCTTCTGAGTGAACTTGCACTATGTGGTGAGATACCTGCATATACTACGCTATCCTAATCATATGTGTATATTGTAACTGTCTAATCAATTTAACAATATCAAATATATCTAACATTAGAGGTAAAGTTCTTCTAACAATGTCTATAATATGGATCTAGTGGTATTACTTTACTAAAAGAGTATACTTATAGAATGGTATTCCATTTTAATAGAGTCCCTTTTTGAAACTATTGTACTCGAAGTTTATTAATATTATCTGAGGAGCGAAATCTTTTGCAGTGCTCAAGGCCTCTGAAAAGTTCAATAACCATATAGAGATTTAATTTCAACCATTTTAAGAAATATTGAATTATAAAAAGGCTATGCAGAAACCTAGGCAAATAAATAACTGAGTTGTGGCAATCTTAATAGAATTTATTTTATTCTGGGATCTCTAAAATCTGCTATGCGCTGTTACTATATAAAAGAAATGAAGAAATGTAATTTACATACAGACTTCAAGTCTCCAAAAACTCTAAAAATAAAAAAGGTTGTAAGTATTTGACGAACAAAGCTTATAAAAAAAACAGCAAGCAAGATAACATTTATTAATTTTATTGGGATAATAGAGGAATTAGGGATTATGAAGAAATTATCTTACATAATTTTTCAAGATTTTTTAAGAATGAGAAAACAGGAATTTGCTTTTACGGAAGCTTACATACCTTTCTCACTTACACTTATAAAATGACTCATACAGGAACTATAATTCTTAGATCATTTTATAAGTCAATAATTTGTTCAATTAGTCCAATTGGATTATCGATGTGTTGTTATAACAAATCTGTAACATTTGTGCTATCTTTCCAACTAATATGTCAGTTGCGATCTTTGTAATTTTACTATATCTTCCAGTAATCAGGAAACTGTAATATCTGTAAATTTTAGCTAGCTATACAGCTAAGGTCTAATTTGCATAGAATCGGATGGACGCACATGACCCCATTGATTCTCTTCTTATATGTCAATTAATATTTCCAATACACTACAAACATCTTGCCTAAATAAAAATACCTAATCCCAAATAATTAGTGTGAAAGGTATATATTGTACAATATAAGAAAGAAATCACATCAAAGCAAATCCATTAAAGCGCTTAGAAAAACACAAGACAACAATTACATAACATAATTTTTTTTTGGAATGGATTACAAATAGTATCCATAGTTTTTAGTACGAAGCGGCATAAATATATATGAAAAAAGCTTTTAAGAATATCCAAATTTTTTCACCAACAACATTGAAAAAACTTGCAGACCTTTTTCGATAGATAATTTGCCGCATTCAGTAGACGTCTTGATTTTTCAAATATTCGCACATTACAATATAACTATAATTAAAAAAAGGATAAATCAAATAACAATATATGGATGGATAAAATGGTAAGATTATATAATAACTAAGCAAAGGACTCTTTTAAAAGGGGGGTTAACACACATTGTTTCAGCACTTCTATTTTTTTATTGCATATATTTTTTCTTCTGTTTACAGAAACAGTTTTATTTTAGTAAAAATTTAACAAACTTGGCTGCACATACTCGTATAACCTACATGCTGGAACAATATATATCAAATAAGCTCTACCAATAATAAAAATTCCATTAACATTATAGTTATTTACCTCTTTCATGGGCATACGCAATTTAAGTATCTCTGCATAACGCCTAAGTACTTCCAAAGGTGCGTGAATCTATTAAGTAAAATTCCATGATATAAACAATTCAAAAAGTCTATACTCTTTAGAACAAACCTTAACAAAATATATTTGTTCTTTCTCTTTTAAGGCCCGTTCAATTTCCAGACCTTGATTTATGAGATTCGCTTCATAGACCCGACGTTTTTCTGTATTTTCTTTTTCAACTTCTTCATTGGGATTAATTTTATAGGCAAGTACAAAATCAATGGAACGTGTTTGATCATCAAAGAATAATGATGTATTAATTTCGGATCTTTGGTAGAATTCACGTGGTGCACTATATTCACGTTCATCATAATCGGTGCTATTAACTAAATTCAAATCAGTCATTGGCAATAAAGGAGTTGAGGTGTTTGTATTATTATTAGTATTATAGGAATAGTGCGATTGTTTGCCGTTAGGCAGTTCTAGTTGTTGTGGATGATGGTGGTGGTTCTGTTGGATTTGATGGAGATAGTCCTCTTCTGTTTCCTCTGTAGGCAGTGGTAAGGTTGAAGCGTCTCTTATATTGTGGGTACTGAAATATTGTAGAAGGGAAAGGAATAAATATAGATTATTTATCAATTTGGTTTACTTTCTTGTACTTTCACATTATTTTTTGTTTATACTTGTATCTACTACAATTAACGTATTATCGACAATTTTAACACAATTCTATTGTATATACATATGTACATATAAGCGTAAGCTACCTTAACAATAAAAGCTATGCCATGATACTGAACAATATTGTATTTTCTGCAATATTTTCCTTTCTAATTTAGACAATTTAACTTTCAGAACACAGAGCACATTAAAATGCCATTAAAAAGATCCCCATTGGCATGAATAGTATGAAGTGTTGCCACAACTTGACCATGTTCATGAAAAATAATATAAGTATATAAAACACTGGCATTCATTTTCGTATTGACAAAACAACCACATTTCAGTAGCAATAGCAACAGCAACAGGCGCCTTCTGGCATGTTAAGTACGCATAAAAATGACAAGGATAGTTGGGAGACTTTAAGGCCACAGGAACAGAGGAAGAAGGAAAGTCTATTCAACATATGTTTCAGTATTTATTGTAGTTCGCATGAATTAAGTTTATGAGAGAAATGAAGGTAAATTAAGTTGACCTATTTTTGTTTTGCACCCGCATAAACACAACTGTCAAAGATACTATAATCTATTGTATAGTGAGAGTTTATATAGTACAATAACTCATAGATAGACTCGTGTATTTTCGTTTAGAGATTGAGAAGAT
The DNA here is from genome assembly GCA_037043315.1 of Amiota communis. Lineage (NCBI taxonomy): Eukaryota > Metazoa > Arthropoda > Insecta > Diptera > Drosophilidae > Amiota > Amiota communis. Next base: position 9,617,033 of record JBAMAV010001245.1, on the reverse strand, counting down.
AATTTCATTTGCGTTCTTAAGCACGCTCATTATGTAATTTACATACTACAACACATGGAGAGAGAAAAATCACGCAATGAACTTTGTAATATTTACTTATTAATTGATATGTGTGTATTTTTCAAAATTAAAATTGGAATTTATATTACATATTTATTGAATTTAATTATTATTTATTTTTGTATTTAATTATATTTATATTTGTTTATTTATTTGTTTTATTAATTTTAAATTATTTTATCATTTTTATACAATTTGTTTTTATAATGAAATCTTTGAAAAAAGTATGATTCAACAAGATACGTATAAAATCATGAAAAATCCAATCTTAAAGGTGACTTGCATCGTTTTTTAAAACAATAAGTATTATGAATCATTTTCGTTCAACAATGAAATCATTTAATATACAATAATAAATTAGTAGGTATAACTTTACTTGAACAAATGTGAAAAAATAACTTAAATAGAACTTAAAGAAGGGTAACAAAGATATTGTAGACTCAGCTGTAATCTGATTGTATATACATATGTACAATAATATTTAAAGATATGCAAAAACAGGCATCTCTCGTTCTTACTTTATACAATAATATCTTAGACTTATTTAAAAAGAAAATAAACAAAAACAAATTGTAAAATAATTAGAAGCAAATAAAATTCTACTACATCAGTTGGAGGAAGCTCATAAAAATGTTATGGAAAATTTGTGTTTATGAGAAAATATTTGTGAAATTGCACTTTTACACGCTAAAATGTGTTTTAATTTTTTCCATTATTTTTTAAATTATATGTTTATTGGCTTATTTTCAAAATGTCAACACAAATTGTTTGTAATTATTTCTTATACTTTTGTGTTGATTTAATTAAATAATGGGGATAATTGAATAGTTAAACTAGTCAACGAAAACTAACAATATATTATTCATTTAAGAAATCTTAAACCCATCCAAATACCCTTTCATGTGAAATGAATATTTTTCACAATAAATACAAAAGTTTAAGTATTTTGTATAGATACAAAAACAACATTTCTGACATAAAACCAATTTAAACAAAAATATTCTAAGATACCCTAACTAAATTTGGGTAAATATGTAATCTGATCTATTGATTTACTTGACAGGCATAACATGACACGTAGATTCTTATGTATGGTGTGTTAACTGATTTATGCCCTATTTTTTGTTTGCCCAGAAGGGTGTGTGATTATTATAAAATCAATAAAATGCCAACAGACGCCTTTTATTAATTAACTTAATTGACTGAACAAGTGCAACTAACCTTTGGTTAAACAGTAGAGAAATGTTCTAATGTCAGTAAAATTAAAGGTTTAAAGAAATTTGTATATTTTGAAAGACTGTAAATGGCTTGAATCAGAGAGTAAATGAAACATGAGTAAGGAATACTTATAGGACTTTAGAATTCACTTCATTAAAGACAATTTTGCATATAAGAATAGATAGCTCTTTTATACCTTTATGGCTTACAGTAGCTTTCGCAAAAGAACTCAAAAGATAGTAAGGCTAAGTCGGAAAATATCCATATAGTCTCAGGCATCTTATCGAGACATTGTAGAGTTATGAAGCACTTAGAAAATAAAAGATTACTATGCTACTGTCATGATCAAATTTGAATTCAGACTCCGATATCTAGATAATAGAAAATCTTGAAATTCATAATGAATGCCAGTCTCTGAGAGTCTCAAACTTAAATTACCTTTAAATATAAAAATGTAACTTTTTGAAACAGAAAATCCCCCATGGGTCTCTTATAACCACAGAAAGAAACAATCAGTGAAAGTCCCCCTTATTGTTTTTAATAGTTTCTTTTATATTGCATGGTGTATAACAATTCCAGATAGAAGTCCAACCATGATTGTAAAGAATATTTTTTCAAGAAAATCAAAGTCATCGCAAAGGATAGTAGCCGATGGAAACTTTTTGTGAAAGCCATAGTTTCCTACAAGGAACAAAGCGAACATTAGTATTTAGTATTGACAAGTATGACAAGGTACTATGTATAATACTGTTAATTTTGGCCTTAATATTTTCAGGAATGATGAAGATAAGAATAATTCAGCAAAAAGGTCAATTCAGAGGCAAGAATATATAGCGTTGCTGGAGGAAATTATTATAATAAACTTCACTATCAAGTAGTCTTTATTGAAATAAAATTCTGTCTAAGTAATTTCAAGTTTATATCTTTATATAGAAGTGAATTATATTTCAACTTGTGTAGGATTTAAGCATCAACAACTTTAATTACCTGTATTAACTTATAATCTTTCTTTCCACAGTCTGAAGAAAAGATAATTGTGACTGAAAGTGTTGAAAAACTTGTCTTGAGATACACGCACACACACAATTAATTCAAAATTTGCATGATTCTTTGTTTATAATAACATGGATTTCTCTTCTTTATATATATATATATATATTTTTTTTGAATACCCAACACATCATAAAAGATCGAAAAAGGCCTCCAACAATACAACATGCGTATGTTACTACAAAAGCTTTATTGACTTCTTCCGTTTATTGTATTATTTGAGTACCTAACCTTCAGGCAGATACAATGTAATTATGATGAATGAAACCAGCACACAACATAAAGAATAATGTACAATATATAAATGAATACAAATTATTACACGTAAAACAATAAACAATCAAACAGATAGAAATATATTTACAGAGAGCAATGTTTTGGCGACAATGTATGGGCGGGCGACACTCTTACTTAATCAAGGCCAAATGTTGGCATATAAAAACTTTTGAATAAATTTTGCAAAAATTTTATTAAGGTTAAACAACACAAATTTACACAAAATTTTTATTTAGAGATTGAAAAATGTTTGCAAGCTTATTTTGCAAACAAAAATAAATAAAAATAAATATTTATAAATAAACAACAAAATTAGTCTATCAATTGATATTGTTTAAATAAAATTTCCAACAAATTGCAAATTAAATCGCATTTAATTATAATTTAATATAATTTTATTATTAAGGAAATGGTTTGTTTTCTTGATAAGTTTTATTTTATTTTATATAATATTATTCCATGTTATCATCATTCAATGAACTGTGGAAGATGGAAGTCTATCATGAAAATTATTGCATATTATATTTTTAAATGAGCACAGCACAAATATGATACTTTTTCATCATTAATTTTTTTCACATTTCAACTGATTAATCATCCACAAAGCAACAATAACAATAACAGCAGAAGTATTAAGTTAAAGACTAAACAAGAATGGCAAAATAACATAAAATATACACATAAGTATAACAGTAGACTTGTTTATGAAACATTTTATTTAAAAAAACGTACCAAGTAAATATATATTTTATAAAAATTATTATTAAAACAAAACGCTCCACGCGTTGGTTTCATATATATTATATGATATAAGATACATAACAACAACACTAGACACAACAATAAACGAATATGATGACGAAAATATCTTTTTCAACAAAAAATTAAGAAAATCCGGCACAAGAAATCCAAACAAACACACGTCGTTTGGATCGGAACAACCGCCACAAACTGACAGACAATGAATGACTCTCGAGATGCAAGCTAACAAAGCGTATGAATCAATGAATACGGGAACCAAAACAGCTGAGTTGAATTGAGCTAAGAAACCGAAACAGTCACAAAGCAAAGACCTCACAAAGGTGAACCGCTCAGCGCTCATCAATTTAGCAAATTCATAAGTTTATATTCATACCGGCACATATGGTATGGCATTTGAGCAAAAGATACATTCAAATTGCTCTCGGTGAGATACTCTCTCTCTCACTCTCTGTCCGGTAGTCACGATGCCGGTGTTCGGATTTGCTGGATGATTGTCTAAACTAATTAGCTTTGATAATTCTACTTTACACTCACTTGTTGAGTATTAGTGAATTTTACTGATCATAAAATAGTCTTGTGCTCTTGAATGTGAATGTGAATGGATAAGTATCTGACTATCTTAGACTGATGTGAGTAACTTCGACGCACGTGTATTTGTTGTTTTCAAGCTTTCATTAAGTTTTGTGATTTTTGCAATTTTGTCTACCATCTTTTCAAATGATTTTTTGTTTGATGTTTTTTTTTTTGTGTTGTTTTTGCTGATTAATGATTTTTGTTTTAGTCAAAGAAAAAATCTCTAGTAGTGTTTAGGCCTGAATTATAAATTTTTAATAGTCTATTGTATAAATATTTCTACAACTTTTAATGATTATATTTATATTATTATTAGGTTTACCCTTCCGGGTGTTAGACGCGGTCAGAAATTGGAATATTCATAATCGATGATTGTAAAAAATGAGCGATGGGAATTAAGAGTGAAATGACTGGGAGAATGTATGCTTTTCAAAACCCAAGGCGGTGTTTAAATACTGGCAGCCTTTTCTGGCGTAAATGCCAGGGAGGGTCATATGGAGTCAGTGTAGTGTTAGTTAAAGACACTTAAAGTTAGTATTCATTAAGGGATAAGTCGCCGAATGCTAGTAATATCTTTTGGAAATTACCATCTGTGTCCTATAGACATTTTATGATACTTTTTTAAAACAAGAACTTTACATTCAGCCCTTGTGCTTTAGTATCAGATAAAACAAGGATTATATTGATATATTCTCCAAATTGTGTCCCGATTTTATATCCAATTTCTACGTATCCAATCTGTTTTGTACATTTCCTTAACCAATATCACGCTTAAACAAGTCCAACACAAAATACCTTCATAGTTCTCTTCCTATGATCTAGTATGATTTTCTATGAATCTATTCTTATGTGTCTCATTTTTATCTCTTCAAACAGAAAATACAATAAACAGTCGCCTGTTTTCCTATGGTATTCTTAATATACTTATGATTTTATCTCATTCTTCTGTATTTCAGATCTTCTTTATACTCAAGATCTCTATCCTTTATAAAATTCAAACAAATCGAGGTTACTTAAATATAATCCGCTTAACTATGTTTTCCTTATTTATTGCCCACTCAAAATGACACAATAACACCAAGAACAACTCACCTTTCTTCAGCGTAAATTGCATGTTTATCTTTCAAACTAAGTGAATCATCTTCATGCAGTAAAGAACTGTCCCCACTATTGCCTCTGCCATTGCCATCACCTCCACCGGCTAAACGTTCATGATGCATAAAGCTCGTCATTTCTGTTGATTTCGTTGCACCAACATTTTGAGATGATCTCCTTCTCCTTCGCTCATGAGCACGTTCTATTGATGGCTTTGGCTTTGGACGATTTCTCTCAACACGTTCCAGTAATTCCATATCAAATGGTGCCAAAGGCGCAGTAAATGGACGTTGTACATGGACAGCAGGCAACAAATTATCAGATTCAACATCTGATTCCGGTTCTATACTTTCTATTTTGTTGGCAGTGTTATTATTCATTGTCATGTATGCTTTGGTGACTTCTTTTTCATCAATATTGTCATTTATTAAGGTGGTTTGCAAATTGTGTGCCTCCTCTGCAGCATCATCATCATCATCTTTGTTTTCTTTGTCTAAATTTAGCATTCCTCTTTTTGTGTTTGTTAATATAATACGCGTAGATTAACAAACAAAAAAAGTGGATTTCATGGTTGTTTTTATTATTTTTCACTTGGTTTTTTGCTGCTCTACGTCAATATCTAGTTGTTCTGCTTCTTCCTCTTTTTTCATTGTCTTACGCATACATCTTCTTTGTTCCTTTTTCAATAAGTTTGCACATGAATTGCCAAAATTTTACTTTTAACTTTCACTTTTATTACATTTTTACCTTAATCACTTGCATAATAAATTGTTTAAATTAAATTTTGTACTTTGTACATAGCATATGTGAGAAACAATTATTGACCAATATAATGGACCAGTGATTTAACGCGGGCAAACAGCAAAAAAAATGCTCAAAAAACAACCGCAATTCAATCTACACCTCCGCACCTGTTCAAATCAGAAATAAAACTGAAAATTGAAAGGAACAGCTGGCGCCGTTGAACATTGAACAGCTGAGACGAAACACATTAGCACTATCTCACTCGCATTTAGTTGGTTCTTTTTGGACCAGCAGCAAATCCAGTGCTGCCAGATTGAGTAAGTCCGAAAAATTAGAGAAATCAATTAAAGTTTTATTCCGAATTTTTAAAAATCAATTTTATCATGGCATAAATTTAATTTATTAATAATTGGATAGCATTTTATTTATACTCATTTAAAATTATGTAACAATGACATTTTTCCATTAGAAAATATATAAATAAACCCAATTCTTAATGAATTCAAAGAGGTATGTTATTTACTTAAAAGAGCGTTTTGTGGCCTGTTACTCTGCCCGCCCCTCTTGTTCGTAAGATGAACCTCATCTAAAGATGTACTGTGTGTAGTATTTTACATAGGATTTAATACCCTGTTGTGTTATCAGAAACCACCCAAAATGCCTTAGCTTATTTTTGACATGATTACAAATTATGTGGCTTAATTCAGAATTAAGGCATAATTATGACTAACGATAGATAGCATTGACACATAAATTTCTTATATAAACTTTTGTATGGAAAATATAAGACCAGACGATTTTGTTTAAAATATTCAATATTAACAATAACAAAATATAAAGAGAAACAATCTAAATAATAACTTTAGAAATTCAAATTAGTATGTCAAAGTGATTTAAACTTATTGTGATTATGATAGTCAGTCAGCTGATTCTACTCAGGTGACTGCATACAAAATATACATAATTGAAAATGAAATCAAAAAAATATAATAACAAATAACGTTTATTGGATTTAAACATAAAAATAATACATTTGATTTGTTTTTTTTTTTCCTCACTACATCGTCATCATTATACTGAACACTTGAATTGAAACGAATTTAACAGATCTATATATTTTTTTTTGTTTCTTTAACCAAGAACGACAACAACAAAATATTTTTTTATTTATTATACAATGGAATATGATTTTAAGAATTTCTTTGAGTGTGTTGGGGGGCTTTCATTATTATTATTAGTATTATTATTGTTCACTATTTAAGAATTTAGTTAGTAATCCAAATTGGCTGAGCGAAAATGCAACCAAAAAGATTTTTACCGAAAATTTATGAGTTCTAATTAAATGTGCAGCATCGTGTGTGCTTATTTCTTGGCATAATTTTTGTGCATCTCAGGCTGAATGTTGTAGACGTAGTGGAGAATTTCATTGATGACGGGTTCCTTACGGCTGGAAATTGCACGTTCCATTTCATCGAGTTTTACGCGTGTATCTTGATCGATCTTGGCTGCAACACCTTCGCGTGAGCCCATGTGCTAATTAAAGTAAAGGAAAATGTACATAAATAAAGATTAGAAATGAAGTTATTAGATAATAGTAATAAGATGGACAAATAATTTGTGGTAATTTTAATGTTTTACATACCTTAGCCTCGAATTCTTTGAATGCACGTTCGCGCTCCTGACGGAATTTCTCAATCTCCTCAGTTGCCTCATCCTTAGCTTGCTTTAGACGCTTGGCCTTGCCTACACAAAATTAATATTTTCATCATTAATTAATTAATTAAATATAATTAATTTACATCATTAATGATGATGAATTTTAATGAAAAATACAGGTAGAAAAAACAACAACACTATCTAAGCTTATCATGTGACACGATTGTGAGAAGAAAAAAACAAGTGTATCTACACATCCAATTGGATTTTTTTTCTTCACTCCCAATTTATATGATTTTATTGTGCGTAGTTAAGTTTTACTTACGTTTTCTTGCCTCTGCTACCTTTTCAGCAGCTTTTTTCTCAGCGGCCAACAATTGCTGGATGCCTTGGGTTTGACTTGCCATTTTGTAATTTGTAATTTACAAAACTAAATTAATAAAAACTGCACAACTGATGACTGATGCCCTTCTTTCTTGCTGTTGTTCACACGACAAATTGGAAAAAGCAAGTGATGATTTTTTCTTTGGAAGAAAAATGTCATATGACACACAATCGCACGCACACCAATACACACATCTAAGGGATGCCTTACACGATTTTATACACTGAACATCTCACTCACACTTAATGACAACTTTACTTTCGCAACACTAAAAATTGATTTCTATAGAAAGCTATCTCACTTCCACATCATAGACGATATTGATAAAGTACTTTAATTATCAGTGCGTGCCAATCTCTTTTCTATTGTACAGCACTAGAAACCATGTGAAGTAGAGTAGGTGGAGAACTATAGATAGTCAACGAAAGTTTTTTGAAAACCATCGATAGTCGAAAGTATGTTGATTCAAACAAATATGTTTACAAAAATATAGTTTTAACTTAAAAACAAGTAAAAAGAAAATTAACTTTGGCTTTGCCGAAGTTGTAATACTCTATCTTGTAATTATTGTTACCAGTCCGGCTGTTGAAACTTACGAAGTGGGGGAATATGGGTCAGGAACAAATTTGAGGTGTTACCGCTCGTCTTATATTCTTTAGCACAGTTCAGACACTTGGCAAGCTTTTTGTCATCCGACCTCTTAAAATACTTCCAAACTTTGGAAATTTCTTTTTTTCATAATACTCACGCCCGAGTCTCTGCTCCTGCAATCGCATGGCACTACATCCTTGCTACCAATGAATTCATCCATTTTTTTATACACATATATTAAACAAATCTATAAAGTTTAACCACTTGCTTTGATCTACAATTCTAAAGTGCGCCTTTTTTGGTGATGTGGAAAGCTCTCAAGAAAAACTATCGAAAACTATCGATAGTGCTGGGCTACTATCGATGGCAGCTCGATATCGCTCAACCATCTATCCATGCTATCGACAGTTCTCCACCTCTAACGTCAACCCAGCTGTCAATATAGAATTTTTAACCAAATACGGCAAAATACTCTACTTTACTACAATCGAAACGAACCCAAACGTATGCCAAGCAAAATCATTCACATAAATTTTATTTTATTTGATTGTAAAGTAACGAAAAAATACACAGAAGTGACAAAATTTTAAGCATTTTAAATATTTTTTAATATTCATCAAGGAAAATGGAGAAAACCGCTGGTCGTAGCAAGAAAGAGGCCCGTGAGGAAAAACTTAAAGACCAAAAACTTGAAGAATTTGTAAGTAAAAATCTTTTATGCTTATGAAATAAAAGATAATTTTCTATTTTTATTATTTTCATAAATGAAAAAAGATTTTAAAATCTCTGGAAGATTGTGGTGGCCCAGAGGAGAAACTAAAGTTTTTGTTGCGCAAACATTTTGATAGCGAAAAGAAAATTCTAACACTTTGCAATGAATTAAAAGTCTATCAGCGTAATTTCGAGGCACAACAGCGAGAAAAAGAGCAAATGCAACGTGAAATGAATAAAAATGTCCTGATGCGTGACAAACTGCAGGAAGTTTGTCGTGAACAGCAGAAAATCATTAAATCGGTGAAAAACGAAAGTATGCTGAAGATACGTGAGGAGGAGGAGCGACGCAAAGAAAGTCAATACAAATTTCAGGCTTCATTGAATGATATTACAGAATCATTGACTAGAAACAATGAAGAAAATCTTAAATTGCGAGACTATAATGTTGAAATGACCAAAAAGTAAGTAGTATAAAAATGTAATTTGGATGGAGTGGCAACAATAACAACAATACCAAATTTGATGCCGGCGACAAAAACAAAATGTGTGTCATGTGCATGGCTATAACTATTTATAGACACATCACACAGAATCTATGCCGCTTCGCTATGTTGATTGTTATTGTTGTTTTTGCCATTTGTGCGTTGCGTATACATAACAACAATTAATTTATTTATATTCTATATAATAATATTTTGTTAGGTTAAAATACCTGGCCGAACAATATGAAACACGTGAGAAACAATTGGAAAAGCTGAATGAGCAAGTGGCTCTGGAAGCACAACTACATCGTGCTAAGCTTAATAAAGCCCAAGTTGAGGCAGCCATGGAAAAGGAAATTCTAACCAAGTAAGTACTTACCTTTTTAAATCCTCATTTCAATTGACATTCTTTAATTTTTTGTTTAACAGAGAGAATCAAATTGGTTTAGAGAAATTGTTACAAGCTCAACGTGCGATTAAAGATCTCACGGAACGTGAACAAGATCTTAAAAGTCAACTAAATATTTACACTGCCAAATATGATGAATTTCAAAAATCCTTACAAAAATCCAATGAAGTCTTTGTCACTTATAAACAAGAACTAGAAAAGGTAATCATAATCATATTCATTAATCACTTTAATATATAAACAAATGATCTTTCCACATTAGATGTCTAAACATACAAAGAAGATTGAAAAGGAAGCCTTGGGCTGGCGTGTCAAGTATGAAAAGAGCAATGCCATGGTCATTGAATTGGCTACGGAGAAACAATATCGCGATCAACATGCTGAACGTTGTAATAAACAAGTTGATCAATTGCAGAAATTGTTGCGTGCACTTCAAACGGAAAGGACAAATTTGCATAAGACTTTGCGTGACAATCATATTGAGATTCCACCAATGCCAAAATTGCCGACTGAACCAGAGCCAATGAAGATTGAACCGGTTAATCAGGAACAAGATAAAATGGAAATGATGTCACGTAATTGTGCCCAATTAAAGGAGACTTTAACAAATTTACAAAAGCAAATGAAAATGATAACTGCCAACGAGACAAAGGAAGCTCAGGCACAGGCAGCAGCAGCTGAGGCAGCTGCTAAATTGGAACAACAAAAGGCCGAAGAGGCAGCGAAATTGAAGGCTAAGAAAAAGAAGAACAAAAAGGATCGTAAGAGGAATAAAGCTGGACAAAATGAAGTAGAGGTTGATGCAGATGGAGCTGGTGGCGATAATAATGCAAACACAAATGAATTAGAAGACAAAGTTGCTGAAAAATCTGAAGATGTTGATGCTGGAATTGACACCGAATTGGATACTGCAGCTGAAGATAATTTAACAAAGGCTGCTGATGCTCCCATTGAAACAACAGGACCTTCATTGGATTCACTTCCACTTGTCAGTTCAGGTGATACCGAAAACGACTATAATGAGAATAGTGAGGAACGCTATAAAAATGGTGTCCCATATGCTATGGAACCAATTTGCCCAGGCCCAGATACTGAAGAATTTATTGATTTACTCAATGACTTGAGTGGTTCACCACCACATTCATCATCTAATCAAGAACAACAACAAACACCAAGTCAATCAGACCCTGAGTCTACATCTTTGCCAAGCGATATACGTTCATCTCCAGCGCTCTTGGAAACTGTACATAATTAAAATGAAATTATTATTAATTAGAAGTTCTAGACAAGAGCACAAACAACAGCGGGAGAGTATACAACATTTTTTTATACAAAAGCAACCAACTGACAGACAGACAATATTTATTAATACAAAAATCACCTCAACAACAACAAAATAAGAAAATCCAGTAATCTCCTCTTCCTCATATTTCATCATTCTTTTTTATACAAAATCGATTTACACTTTTCCATTTTGTATAAGTATTTTCATATACAAAACTGAGAATAAGAAAGAAATCCCATAATCTTCGATTCATTGCAACAAAACATATGTAATTTAGAATTCATTCATATGCCAAGCAAACATCATTTCTTTGTTGTTAACAACCATAAAATATTTATTATATTTATATATATATTATTTATATTATACAACAAAAAAAAAAGAGTCCTTTATTTGGTAATGTCTAATTCAAATGCAAATTTTTAGCGTTTACGATTTTTGTATTTGTCATTTAAAAACAAAAAATAAATTAAATGTTAATTAAAACTAAGAGAATTTGTAGTCACCATTTTTTTTTTTTCAATTTTATATTTAAATGAATTTAAAAATTGGAGGGTAATGCGAAATGTTGTTATCTTAACTATCTTATATATTATGATCAATTATACGCACTGTATATCTGACTGACATTAGATTGAGTATTTGAATATGTATGTATTTGGTATTTTTAAAATATATTATCTTCTTATAATAACGACAAAGTAGCATAGTTGCAATATTTAACAGCCTAAACAACTTAACATACTCATAATCAAATTTGACTTAAAGATCAATTAAAGACTCCACTTACTATATACTAAAGCATTTACAAGAAATTTGTAATGAGCATCATGAGTATATTTGCGAGTATATAGAGACTATAATGAAATAGGCGTGGAGTTTCATAGACAGTAAGAATAAGACTGACTTTAATGGCGAGTGTTCGGGTAGACGTATAAATTGTGCTAATGTTGGTTAGTATTATTGTGACAAGGTCCATGAATCACATTGGACAATAAATAGAAATTAAATTCTCAATAAAATGTCTTGTCTTCTGTAAACAAAATAGATATTTCAGAAGTATTGGTTGTATTCCTATGAAACTGTCGTTTTTCCGCCAAATTTATTCTGAAATCAATATGAATGAATACGTCAATAAAAATAACTACCAACGCTGGTTATGACTTTCGTTCATATGTCAGCAAATCATGGACCACCCAATTTTCGGATTCTTCGTATTATTACATGACTTTAAGAATCTACAATTTGGAATAAAAATGAGAGATTGGAAGATTGATGACACATTAGATATCCATTTGAAGATTAGGATGAATTTGAGAAGAAAGAAGATGCAAAACTTACGTACTAAGCAACATTTTCATGGTAATAAGTTCTCTATCCTGAAAATGACGAATCTCTCAACTTTTGTAGTATTTAGTAGCGTTTTAAAGTTATTGTTATGAATCTATAACTATTGCTAAAAAATATTACAAAGTTAGCAAGATTTTGAATGTTAAGGAAATTCTCTTTTTCTCTTTATTTATATAAAAGCAATCACCCGTTAGTTGCTGGATTCTGTTACCTAGTATAGTAGATATACCACCTTATAGTGCTTCATAGAATTCTTAGAATGTGTTTTGCAAGCTTTAAATCATTTCTACAAGACGCTGTCCTGAGCAGAAGGCGCTATCACAACTTCAAGTATCTCCTTAAATGATTTTATTGCACATAAGTAGTAATTTAAGCATACAAAATCACTATTGCGAATAATATACATACATACATATGTATGTATTTTTCATACAATATTTTTGTGATCATTAGTCAAAGGCAAAACTTTGTTTATGCTGACTAATTAGTATCTTTAACATGCAATTATTTAAAGGAAAAGTGTGACAGCTGTCAAAAATTTTTCACAACAAAAAATTGAATGAAATATGCGTGTTTTTTTGCCAATCACAATTTTGTTGTTTTGTCTGTGTGTATTTCTAACGCCTCTTAAATTTTTTATTTTGTTGTTGCTTTTGGAAATTCCCGCCATGAGGCGTATACGCAATTTTTCAATATGAATGAAGGAAAACTACAAGAACAAGAAGAAAGTGACAAATATTTTGTGTGTGTATGTTTAAGCGTGAGAACATACATAAATAGGCCTTAAGAGATATAAACACATAGATACTCACGCATTAGCACAAGCATACAATTATTTCTTGGGGCTTACTATGAATGCACACAAGGTCATCAGTGTTCACTAACACTTAGTATGAAGAGAAAGGATGAAATGATAAACAGTATACAAGAAGATGATGAAGGGGGGTTTGGGTAGATATTAAAGCACACAAGTGTGTATTTATAATTAAGCTATTTAAATATATAAAGCACTAAAATAATTACAGAAATTAATTTAAATTGCATAAAGCTGACAACTGAGCAACAGCAGCAGCAACGATGATGATGATGTTGAAGCACTCAACTAAATACACACGCAGATTTAAACACACACACACACACACAAAGTGTGCATTATGCATGTGTATGTGCATAAGCTTTTTGTACGTTTAATGAGTTAATACGCTAAATTTAAAAGGCGAATAAGTGCAAAGTGTGGTGTGGGTGTGTGTATGTTTATGTGCATTTCCTATTAAAAGTAATGTGAAGCAATGAATGGAAAAACGCAAAGCAAAGCAAAGCAAAGCAAAATAAGAGTGTGGTGAGAGAAAGAAAAGAACCAAAGGACTGCACAACAACAAAAAAGCAACAAGAGTCGTTTGCTGCTGTGTAAAACAAAAGGTTTAAAGTACACACACACACACACACAAACATAATACTACTTACAAAGCCACTTGTCAGTTGGTTTTAAACAACACAACGCAAGCAACCAAGAACAGCAACAACAATGACGACGACGACAAGCAAATACAACAACAAAGTCAAGTATGGCAATACCAGCAACAACAACTATTATATCTACAAGCAGCAGCAGCAGCGTCTACGAAAGCAGCAGCAGCTGCAGGACAAATAAAAGCCAAGAAAGCCAAGCTCTGCGCGTAAAGCTCTTGAGAGCAATTTCAGGCTGAGTGAATTGATACCGCTGGTTTCGGGTTCTGCTGCCACTACTGCTGACGCTGTCATGGTTATCAACAATGTAACACCAACTGTGGCCGGAAGATAGATAAAATAAACCTCAGAGAGAGCTTGAGAGTGAGTGTGAGTATGAAGAAGAGTGTATATGAGTATGAGAGTGGAAATGCGCAAATTAGAGAGCAAGCATATAAACGCTAGCATACATTTGACCGACCATGAGAGAAAGATAAAAGCACAACACAGAGTAGTAGCAAAGACTATTAAAATATAATAATATATAATTTATACTCTTTGGTAGTAGCGTGTTCAGTAACAGCAACAGAGATATTGCTGGGGAGAGTGTGCAGCATGAGAACTCTCACCTAGTGAGCCTGCCGGATAGGCTACAATAGCTTCTTTATCTCTGCTGCTGCTGTTGCCTTGTTAGTTTGTTAGCCTGGCTGGACAGACAGAAATATGTGTGTGTGTGCCTGTGTGAGACATACTAATGGTTGGTGCTGCCAGACTGCGTGACTACACGACTTATCATTATTGTTGTTTTTGTTACTGTTGTGTTGTTCTTGTTTAGAACATCGTCATCATTGTCTGCTGATAAGAACAATTCTTACTTACATATGTACATACTTCCTTGCTTGCGTATGTTTGTGCGTAATAGTGAGAGTACCAGAGAACGAGAGATGTAAAGCTATTAAAAAATGTGAGAGTACTTTTTGAACATAAAATGAAGAGAATGTGTGTGTATGTATGTGAGAATGAAGTTTAAAAAAGGTTAACAGTATTTTGAAACTGTTAATTTATGAAAAGGGAGCATAAAATTCAATTGAATGAGATATTTAAATGAAAAATTCAAATAGTCACCCCAAAAAACTGGCGTCGTTGAGGAAAATTAAATGTTAATATGAATTATGAAGGAATTTCTAAGCATTATTTGTTAGCTACGGTTCTAAGGACTCCTTGATTTGCTCAAAACTTGTTCAAACTTTTAGAAAGAATCTTTAAAACGCATCACAATCTTCTCTTTTAACCCATTATCATACTGTCCAATTCCCTGTACCCCCACTCATCATAGTTCGATTGAAGAAAACATTTAAGCAATGTAAATGATAACATAAATTAAAACGTGAATGATCTTAAAAGCCATCATCAGCCCAGGGGATAGAGAAGCATAGAAGCGCTAGACTGGATAGTCAGTGAATCATATCTTCCATTCTAATAGTCAGTGCTATGGGGAATATTTTGAATATTTGGTGACTACCACTTTCCTGTCTTATTAGGAATTGTAAGGCTAAAAGACATGACAAGTCCTTAAAGAGCTACTTCAGAAACAAACAAAATTGTCTCCTCATTCCATTAATATTAGCTCAATGGTTAAAGAGTGACTGCTCTAAGGGAGCCAGGACCAGGATTTTGTTAAGGTATTTATTACATTAATAATCTACACTTGTAAGCTTCGAGGTCCTTATATCGTATTAACTATTAAAGATACAGGAATAGACTTTCGAGGCAGTTTTAATTAGTAATATAATATCTACACTCGACTAGGTAAGGAAGCTACCCCTCCTGCCCGTACCTGGCTACGCCCTTGGACCACTCTTAAAATATCAACATTCAGAGATCTTAAACTGATATCAGCTCTGTCAATCCATTGAACCAAGTAACATAAAATGTTCAATTTCATACAACATCAAGAGACATTTTTGTAGGTCATTGAAAGTCTACGAAATCCTTACAGTTTGTTTTACAAGTTACTAACAATAAAATAATAAACAATTACATTCTGCCTTCCAGAACTTACAATTTTTAAATATGTTTAAGCCAACATATTCAAAATCATTTTCAATTGTTCTGTTAACTCCCTCACACTGTTAATCATTCTGTTAATAGCAGTGAAGCTAAATCGTGGAGCAGCAAAAGCAGCTGGCTAAAAGGATACACGCAAGCAAAGCAGCAAAGAAAAGTAAAATTCAGTTGTGTATAGGACATTCGCGAGCGCGTATCGTCGTCGTTCTCGTGTTTGTGTTTGTCCTCGGTGAAAGCAAGCCAGCAAGCAAGCTAGAAAGAAAGGAAAAATAAAAGAAAAACATTGTTAGTGAGTTGTTTGCTGATTTTGCTGGTGCTGCTACAGCTGTCGTTTGTCATTTTTATCCCGTTTTGTGTTTGTTAAGTTCGTTAGAATTCGTGTCCTATCTGTCTGTCGGTTGGTCGGTCTGTCTGTCCTCTTTTCCTCGGTCTATTTGTCTGTTTCAGTGTGTGTCTTTTGTATCCATGTGGTGCTGGTGGTGCCTGTGCTGCTGCTGCTGCTTCTATTGATACAAACATACAAAAACTAACGTTAACGCTCTTATCCTTATCGCATACATACGCGCACACGAAAGACCAAACATGAACGAATAAAGAAACATACATAGGGACAAAAACATTCCCAAAAATAAAATGAAATAAAAACGGAAAGATATAAAACAAAATTAAAGCTGCGCCAAATGTAAGCTTTGTTCAAGGAATCTATGTTTAATAAATTTCTTTTAAACTTTTCTCATTAGGTGGTTTTATCATTTAAATTTGTTACAAATTTGTCTTATAATTTTATTTATTTTTTATAATTTTATATTTATTTGATTTGAAATTTGTCCAATTATTTTATTATCTTGTAACTTGTTGTGGTAGAGTATCTCGCACCACTGTGCTGGCGCTTGTACTCGGGCATGTGCTGGTGTTGTTAATGCTTTCACATCCAATGTTGGTGGTACTTATGTATATGACGAGGTCCTTTGCGCCATTGCGCCCTTATTATTGCTGGCAATACGCGCGCTCCTTGACAGCAGCAGACACAGAAGAAGGGGCACGAGGAGGAGTAGCAGCAGAAGTAATAGTAGCTTTCCTTCTGGTGCTTTGCGTCAGAGATAAAGGATATACCCGGATCCTAAAAGATACACAAGTTCACTTCACTTCGGTTTGGTAATTTTTTTTTCTTCATTTCCTTTCTTTCATTTTTGTTGTTGCTTTATTTTTCTGTTCTTTTTTTGTGTTTTGTGTTCCGTTTCTTCATTTTCTGTTAGCTACAACGTAATTTTTGTTGTTGTTATTCTTTTTGCTACTCATCTTGTTGGCTGCTTCTTTTCTTGCTCTTGAAGAGGAGTAAATTTTCATTTTTTATGAGTTTTTCATTCATTTCATTTGCTTTTTTTTTTTTTTTGAACAAAAATTTATTAATAAAATAGTGGAAGTGATGAAATGGAATTTCTAGATAAATTTACTCAACAAAATTTCCCAATTTTCCCCTTTAAGATAAAATGAAGTGTTTGGAACTTAAAGCAAACAAACAAACATCATAAGTAGTAAAGTGAAAGTCTACTCGTCTCGAGCTCTCGAGTGTTTAATTCAATCACAACAAAAACAGCAACAGCAATACAACAACAACAACAACAACACCAACAAGTAGTAAAAGAAAGTATGCAAATAAATAGATTAATAAGCAAATCATTAAACAAATTAAAACAACTCAACAAAACACGCAAGCCAAGGTAAATGAAATGAGCCTCAACTCCATAATAGTAACAAATTTCATTTGTCTAAGCAAATGAAAAACTTAATAACATTTGAGAATTCAAATGAAGTTCTCACAAAGAGAAAGAGAAGAATAATGAAGAAGTAGAAGTAGAAGAAAATATGAAACTAGAAAAAATACTAACAACAAACACAAAAACTCTTTCCTCATTCTTCCTTCTTCTTGCATGAAGAAAATCATAAAGAAAAACCTTCTTCTTAACTTAGGTGAATGAATATTAGTATATTGCTTTAAGTACATGTGTTTAAGGATGATTGTATGTATGAATGTACATATTTGTATGAGTATGAGTATGAGTGTGTATGTATTTTTGTATATTGTTAACATTGAATTGGTTTCACTTTTACTTTTATTAAGGTTTTCTCCCAAATCACTTTGTAGCCTCCCTCTTATGTTAATGAGAAGTCCTTCTACTTACAACATGAATAACAACAACAACACAAATACCCACGCCAACAACAAAGAATAGTATGTACTTAGAAGAATGAATATGCAAAAAGGAAAAACAAAATCAAATAAAGAAATTAAAAAGAAAAGTAATAACTTCAGTTTAATGTTAAAAATTTTAATAGCATGAGAAATTTTATTTTATTCAAGAAATATGTACATATGTACTTATTATATAAACAATGAAATTGCTTTAAAAAGAAAAGACATTTTAAGATTTAAATTTATATCATGCTGTCACTACAATGAATAGCATGCGATATCTTTGCTTAGAACTATTAAATTTTTTTTTGTATTTATTATTTATTTAGAATCTATCAAGCAATGTGTGTAGATAGTAGCTAAATATCATGAAGTATTCACATATCTGGAGGTAGCATATGTATTAGGTCACTGATTGAAGCGGGAGGGAAGGCCCAAAGGACGATAGCGCTTTAGTCGCCGGAGTTGCTGACTGTAGTTGAGTTGACTTTCAATTCGATGTTCATAGAGGCGGCTATAAGCTGTGTTGATCTCTGCAACCGTAGCGATCTTGAGGGTGCAATGAATGATGTCGTTGCGAACATTGAAGGGGATATATTCTACAGTGCGAAGAACTTTGGACTCAAACCTCTGTATGATGTTAACAGAACTAACAAAGTAAATTAAATGGAATAAGAGATGAAAATAGAGATATATTAGTTAGATAATTTTGATGAATACTGATGTACTTCTCTGTTTAATAGCAAGCCATAAAAGTGGAAAATGAGTTATGAGAAAAGAAGCTTATATCTTAATGAACTAAGGATAAGTTGGTGGTTGTAACCACTAGAGACTAGTAAGCTACAAAATCACACCAAAATCATTGAGAAGAATCTAAAAGGGCCAAGATACAATACAACGATTGTAATACAAAATTTACGTATGTGTGTTTGATACAGCATACAACACATGCAATAGAGTAAGCGCCCATTTTTTTTTTTATCTTTTGAAGTGTGCAGACGACAATGTCAATGACGTACGAAACATTATTATTATTTTACTATGATAAAATTGTTTTACAATACATCGAGATAGCAAGATCTAAATCGTAGCCCCACTGCTAAGTATTCCACATGTCTACATAGGGTTCAGTATTTTCTTGTTAAACAGAAGCAACTGTCAATATTCTTCTACTCATGATATCAAATGTTCGATCAATCTACTATCTAGTAAGTATATTGAGTGGTGAAGAAAATCTTGAGATAATTTTTGTGTTTCAAAACTTACATACATCAAACAAATGGAAATACTTCAAAAATATGCACTTAACATTTCTTAAAATCACCAAATTTCTAATATGCAATACTTTCCTTCCAACACAATTCATTTTCTTATAACATTTTAATATTTTAAATTTAAAGCATGAGAAAATTTTGTATTGATAAAATAATAGATTTTACACCATTGGAAATACTCAAAATAAAAGTAATATACTACAAGATATGAGAAGAAAGGAATGATATGTATATCATATCTCAAGGTTGTTATAAAAATTGTATCCTTAGATGCAATATGTCACATGCTTCTTCTGTTATACTATGCGATAATTTTTGTCCACATTTTGTTGGAAAGACATTTGTCTTTTTCAATAGCATGCAATAATTTTTATTGTTAAAAAGAAGACCTTTAAATCAAAGGAAAAATGCTTAATGATTCCTTGAAAAAGATAACACATATGTACATATATTTTTCTTTAAATAGCATGCTTTATGTTTCACAGTTTTTGTTAAATGAAACCTTCGACACTTTTTATAGCATGCGACAATTTTCATTGTTAACGAGTAAGAAGACCTAAGAAGCAAAAGAAAATGTAGAAACTGCTTGAAATAACAATATGGACACTTCTCACATGCAAAATATAAACTACTTTTATAGCATGCGAGATTTTTTCTCATTTTTATTTTTGTTAAACACAAAACTCTGACAACGCGTGGTCGTTGGTCGTGGTATTAAAATGCAGCAAAATCACAGAAGCATAACAAAAACAGTTAAGTAACTAACTGTTTGCAATAACAAAACAAAGACAAAAACAACAGCAACTAAAATAATAATAACAATGACAATAGCAAAAAAGCAAACAACTTTGAACTCAAATATGCCCTGCAACTAATGGTACATCTGCTATGAATGTATGTGTATATATGTAGTTTTCTATTTTCTTTTTCTTGTTGTTTTTCTTATTGTTATCTTCCACACGCGTGCATGTGCAAGTTAACATTGGGCACACGTGTGCATGACGCGCTTTTTCTCTTTGATCACTTCAACTCATATGTTTTTCTATTCTCTACACTTCCCTCTCTTCTGTACTAAGTCTTTCAATTTCTCCCCATCTTCCTTCTTCTTTTTCAATCACTATTTGTTGCCCTCTCCTTCTTCTCTATCTCTTTGGTTTTAGTGTCCTTTGCTTTAGTGGGCGACGAGTATTTAAATTTTAATGTGTGAAAAAACGTTTTTGTTGTTATTGTCATTACAAACGCATGCACTTACATATGTCCCTGTGTGTATCTATGATGCTTTTTTCACACTCAGACAAACATAAGAGCGTGTAAGCAACAACAACAGCAACAAAACACAACAAGCAAAGTCAATTGCTGCTTTTCTTGTTGCTGTTACTTAAAATAGTCAGAAAACCATGTTGTTTTTACTATTTAATGCGCCTTTGGTTCTTAGGTACACTTAGACTCGGTGTTGTTGTCCTTGTAGTCCTTGTTAGCAGTTAAGATAAGCAGGCTGAAAAAAATACTCGTAAATAAATAACGCCTGTTGGTATGCAATAGAAATTTATGTGTGAAGCATAGAGAAACAAACAAACCAACCAACACAACAGCAACAAAAACATAATAATAATACGCCATGTAAACCGCTTGAATGAAAAATAGGAGAAAAAACAATCTTCCACAGATACACACACCCATGCATACATACATCCATTTAACATAAAACATAAAGAAAAATTGTTTTAAAAATAGAAAAAATAGAAAAAAAAGAAAGTAAAAAGAAATTGTAACCCTCGAAAGTGTAGGTGAAAGTTTAATGACAACATATTTTTCATTTTAATGTGTTTATTTTAGGCATTTTCTTTTTTTTGTACGGCCAAAAGCAAGCACGTTTCATATAGAAAAAATAAAAAATAAAACAAAAAGTTATATATCGTATATTTTTATATTATCTGCGAAAATCAAAATCTAGGAAGGAGGCAGTTGGGGGATTATTGTGATAGAAAATTGTTGTTGTTTCAACTATTCACTATTCATGTTTGTTTGGCATTGTCAATTGTTTATATTGTTTTTATAGTTTTCAAATTTAATGCATGAGTGTTTTTTAGCTTCTATTTTTTGAGATAAATTCCAATTTTATAGCTATTTGTTTTCCGACAAAATGATAAAAAAAGAAAAATTGATTTATATGAAATGCTTTATTCTCAATATTTTATTAAAATATTCTGTAGGGATTATGGCAGATGCTGGAAATGTTTTTAATCCCAATGGTATAGTTTGTTCTATAAAAGTTTCATAAATTCATCAAATTAATGTATAAAGATTCATTAGGAAGTCCAAAAGTAGTTTAATTTAATGTTCTATTGATTCTATGATAGTCCATCATGAAACATAGATTGATTACTTATATCAGTTGAATTGGTTCTTAATACTTTCTATGGTATATGATCATAAATCATGTTTCTCTCAACCAATTGTTTCGGTTTGGAAATAAGAAATAGTCGTGTGTAACTAAATCCAGTAATTTGATAAATTCGCATCAAAACTCTTTCAGGTTTAACCATCAATGCGTGGTACTTAAAACCAGTGCATGGTCTTAACAATAGATTACCGTCTACTTTTCATCCTCAACCCTCTCATAAAAATTCTTAAAACAAATGCATATTCTATTCCATTAAACATTCAAGTAAAAACAAATAAAACCTTTTAAAACGTCACCCCTTTCATAGTTTAAATACTGCAACATTTACTATGGAAACAAACACAAATTTTCTAGCCACATTTCTAACCAAAAGTCCCACTTACTACTCTCATCATTTCTCATAATACTTTCTATTTTTTCTGCTAAATTTGAAATTGTTTTCGTTTTGTGTTTTTTTGTTATACTATTTTTTTCAAGTGTGCCTATGTAGATTTGTTTTGTTCTTAGTAAGTTGCCTAATTGCATGTCGTGCGCATATGTTGCACGTTCAACCTTCACTTTCGTCATCACAATCACAATTATCATCATCATCATCATCACCAGTAGCAGCAGCAGCATCGTCACAATCATCATACATAGTAAGTATTATAAACAATGGTAATAGTAGCAGCAGCCACAGTGGTTGCCAACAATGCTTAACAATCATCATCATCAACAGAGTCATCATTGCCATCATCATAATCATAATCACAGCTAGTACCATCGTCATCATCATCAGTAGCAGTAGCAGCATCATTATTATTAATGTTAGCGTCATGTGTTGATGTTGATGGTGCTGCTGTTGCTATTATGCGTTCAAAATTATGGCGTTCATTTGTTAAATTTCTGTGCCAAAAATCTGTGTGTTTGTGTGTGTGTTTGGCGCCTGTTCTACAAGATTTTAATAAGCTTGTCAAGCATTGAATTAGATGGTTTTCGAAAAACTTTCTCAAGTGGAAAATTTTATGCAATGCGCTGAAAATGTGTTGTTGTTGTTATAATTGTTGTTATGAATGAAAGTGGGAAGAAAAGCAATGAAAAGTAAGAGTGGGTTGATGAGTTAGTGAAAAAAAAGGCTTAAGAATTCATTATATGCGTGCAGTATGGCGTATGCGTAATGCCTTCTATAATCATATTGTTTAACTGCTTATTTACTCACTACCATTAATTGTTATTTTATATGTTAATGATGTGGTTTTAGAAATGTTTATTAGGTATTTTCTTAGCAAATAAATACAATACAATAATTGTTTTTAATGATTTTGGATTTACTTAGTAACTATAATTAGTATAGCCCACAATTTTAAATTAAAGCTTTGAATATATGTATATATGTTCTAATAAATTATATGCTTTAGTCATTTCCCCATCCATTCATGCATCCATCATTCATTCATTAATCCACCCATTCCTAATATTCAACTGGGTTAGGATATAATAGTAAAAATAGGCTGCTTAACTTGAAATAGAGTTCCTTGTAGGCATTTTGGGTTAAGGCTTCAGTCACACTTTAGTCTGTATAAGATGTGTTGCAATTTCACTGGCTTTTAAAGGAAATATACTTATTTTTAGTCTCCAGAGCCCTGTTAGCTTTAAAACAGATCATTATATGTTGAAGAGGTTGTCATTAAAACAAGCAGTGCTGTAAAAATATAAGCACTATTACAATCCCTTGCGACACTAAAATATTAAACTGTTTTTAAATGATGCTTGTAGGAATGTTTTCTCCTAACTCTTTATTGAAAAGGAATCTTGTGTTATGGAATATCACTCTAAGTATCATCACCTTAGTAGGTAACTTTGCTTTACTGAAATATCTATCTAAGTGCTGCCCTTTTGTCATGCTCTCATGAAATTTAATTAATTTAATTGAATTTAATATGTTTTACTAAATGATTCATTACAATGCTTATATTTGATTGTGCCTTCTTAAAGTTTATAGTAAGAAAGACTACTACCAGCTTCAATATACTTAAGTTCAAAATTCTTTCTGTTACCCTGTTGCAAATTCATTATCAAATCATCGAAAATCTTCCCAGGTACTTCTCTAGATGTCCGAAACTTAAACTTTATCATACTGCAAACTCTTTCTCAAAGTCTATACAATCATACAGTATCCATTTAATCAAATGAAAAGGTAAACAGACTATACATCATAGATTTCTAACTTCCATGACAGACAGTTCAATTTTATTTACTTTTTCCATTTACTAATTTTGACACATTCAGACTTTCCTAGCTTAGCTTTTCTTAGCTTCACCTATCACCTGTCACTGCATAACACACTACTGCACCCAAAAATTTGCCACTTAACTTAAAGAAATGAATGAATGAAAGAACGAAAATGGCAGTTCTCCACATTCCTTATTTTATTATTATTATTATTATTATTGAAGAGAATGAAATGAATACACACAGAGACACCTAACAACCAACACTCATATCCACTTAATATCACTTCCGGCTCATGTAAATAATCATGATTGGTTCCACACCCAAAAATACAATACAACATAAAAAGAAAGAAGAGAAGCCAAAATATTGTACTATACTATAAGAAATAAAAGGTAAAGAAACCAATTACAAAATGTAGAACTATTTGGAAGCAAAGTAAAAGGAAGAGAATTAAAGACCTAAACCTCCATTCTATTGTACTGACTAGTTATGCAAATAATGAAACACTCTTTCTAATGGACTTGGCACCTTCAACCTATGACATGCTCTGCCCCTTGGCCCCTCTCTCTCTCTCATTCTCTCTTGAACTTCATATCCATCTTCATTTATAGTACGTATTTCTTTTACTATTCTAACACAATTTACATTCATTATGTAAATTTTTGGGTTCACAAATTAAGAATGCACATAAAATCGTGTTTGAAAAGTTCATTAAAACTAGTGAAGTCCATTAAAGTTCTTAGTCCAAAAAACTATTGTATAAACATAGGAGAAACTTGTAGTGAACCATGAAAAACCACGACAGACATAGGAGACAGAGCGACATTGCCATTGCCCAATACATGAAACACACTGAAAAAGAAAAACGAGCAAAAGCAAAACAGAAAAAAGGACATAAAGCAGTAAAGTCGTAAAGAAAAATAGTTTCGGCAAACTGCATAATCTGCACAAACCAACTTAGCATTTTCCACCAAAAAAATAAAAGAAAGGAAGTGAAAAAAGAAACTGTTAGCAAGGAAAACTAGAGAAGTGGTACTGGCAGCGGAAGTGAGTAATGTGGGTAGTTTTGTGAAGATGTATGTGTATGAGTGTGTGGTTTTCTTGACAAACAATAAACCAAAAAGAAAAACGCAACTTTCACAGTTTTGCTTCAGTTTACAATCCCTACCATTTGTTTTTGTTTCCTTTCCTTTCATTCTATTTGGTAACATTTCTTGCAATAACATTCACTCATCGTCATCGTCAGTCTACCTTTAGTTAGTAGATTCCTATAGATGTTGATTCCTATGTATGAACACCATATACAATAGTATTTATAGAGTCGTGGCATTTCCGGTTTGACTAACAATGAGCAAAAAATAACAAGAAATAAAAGTCATGCAGGAAGTAAAATACGCAAGAAACTTTTAGTCTTTATTTATTCTGTTTTTTATTCCTTTTTTTGGATTTTAGATTTTTCTATTGTTATTGTATTTAGTTTTTTCTTCTTTTTATTACTATTTATTTTGAATTTAATGTTTTTTTTAATGCTATTGTTCGTTCAATTTATTTATGTCTTATTTATTTTATATATCTCGCTTAAGTTTGATCTCTGATCAGCAAGATGAGGAGAATCGCAAGGGGACACTACCGTTCATCCATTTCAATATAATCAATGCAATCATTGTCCAAGATAGACAATATATTTTGACTGGATCTCACAAATTACTGGAATAGTATCTCTTCAATAACAAACTAAAACTGAGATTTCCAGCCTTCATTGCTTTGTAACTTCCATATTATTTGAGTTGAAACTACATATAGAAAATATCCATTTCTTTTGACCAATATTTCATCCAAAAATAATGACTATTCTGTGAATAAGTTCTTCATTCCCTCATCTACTGTATAAAAGATATATAAGATTCATTAAAACATTTCTTATTTTATGCATTTCTATAATATTTGGCTGTCTTTGATTGAAAGAGAACCTGTGCACTCTATCACAGGGAAATACACCTTAAGACCAAAAAAAAGTCTTTAGTTTTCTTATTATTTTCATAAAAAACTAGTTCAAGTGGATCAGAGAAGAAAAAAAAACACAAATACCTACATAGTAATAAATCCAAAGGTTCATCTTTAGTTTTCTGCTAGTTCAAGTGTCACTTGGTATTGCATGAAGGACTCTCTCCACTTTGTGCTTTGTATTTGTTCCTCCTTTTTTTAATACTTAGTTGAGTACTTGAGAAAATAAAATGGATTTTTATATTGAATTTGAGACGTGCTCTAAGTGATTTGTTTTTTGTTTTATATTTCGTATCGTTTTACGAAAGTTTTGAATTAAAAAATGAATAAAAAACAAGGGAGACTCAATTTCTTGAATGGATTGCTAAAGGATAAAGGTTGCTAAGAAATTGTCATTTGGTATAGGGGTTTTTACTTAATCACCTCAAACTTAATCTGTTACTTTTTTAAAAAGGCGAAGAGAAGACTAAGAAGAGGTTTCTCTAATAGTATGGACATGCAAAAGGGTTAATTGGGAATCATGCAACATACATAAATAAATAAATCAGAAATTAAATTCTTATTATAACAATAAACATGGTTGAATAAGATAACCTTAATGTTTGCCTTAGTAATCATCATTCTCAACTGTTAAAAACATTCATTTACTTTTATTTATTGTTTTGAACAAATTTTGCACAAAAAATTTGTATGAGTGTCAACAGATAACAAAATTAAAAAGTTACATACAATATTTGGTGTATGCTTCACTCAGTCAGTTGTCAGAGGATGCACAGCAAACAGGAAGTTTACCACTTGCACTTTTTGACAACTGGGTTCATCACCAAAATAGTATTACAAGTAAGCTCATGTTGAAACCAAGTAGAACACAATAAAACAATTCAATTTTAACTTACAAGAACTACAACACAACATAAAACTATAGAAAAGAAAACATAGTACATAACCATCTGGTACAATACTATATCCTTAGACCAATCATAAACTTTGTGTTTCATGTGGACTTTTTCAAGGAATTTTTGCTAATCCTAGAGAATGACAATTGAGAAAAAGTTGCAAAAGAATCATTTGTCATTTACAATAAAAATATTACCTTGAAGTGTCAGAATCTAAGTATATTGGACCAAAAAATGTCAGTGGGCTGCTTTACACGTCGACTAAATTTCAAGGAAAATCGCCACACAGACCTCGTAACATAACTTTGAAAATACTGAGTCTAACTCAGGGTTCATAACTAGACTTTGCAATGCATTGCAGGGGAATGTAATATTTGAAAATAAAATGCAAAAAATTAAACTGTGGAGAGAGAATCTGTTATGACACTGTGAAAGTCTATTTATATTGTGTTTATTATGAACATTAAACCGCTAAAGCTTCAAAATATTAATGTGAGGACTATTTACAAATACGGACATTGAAATAAATACAACTTACGGGAAGGATGTAATTTTATCAACTAAGTGTTGGTAAGTCATTTAGGTGTAGATTTCATTGTAACGGCTACTTTAGAAGTTTATTTGCTGTGAAAAAGTAGGGATGCTGAGGTTGTTGTGGAGCGTTAAATTCCTGAAAACCAAAGGGCATTGGTGAATGCTGTGAGGGACTTGTATTGAACAACATGAATTTTCCTGCTATTTTGCCATTACATAATAATGTTTTCTCATAGCATCTCTAATTATAGAGTGTTTTTGTTCAGAGTCCATGGTAGTGATAAGTTGAAAAGTTCCTCCCCTTTCTCTAATCTAATTTAACTTAAATAAACTCATTTAAAAGGTTGCAGAACATAAAAAACCGAATCCATATTATGTATTTTGAAATAAATTTGATTAATGCAACCAAATCAACTCATTTAATGATCTCATTTATTTAAACTAAGCACAAACTAAAAGTATAACTCTGTTATTTTATCTACAATAGTGTTGTTACAGTAGAGTCCCATTAGAATTGTGCTTATCATTGGCAAAACTTTCCATTATTCACTACATTGTTACAGTATTTTTTCCAACTTCACTCAACCCCACCTATATCACCTTACACTCTTAAAAGATCCTTGCTAAAGTACTACTATGTAATGTCGAAAACCATGTACCATTGCCACACCTACGACTCATTTATCGTACTACTTACACACTATAGTACAATAGAAATTGTGTGTGTGTAACGCAATCAAATCAAATAATATGAACTACAAAAAAAACACAACACAACAAATTTCAACTCATGCGGGCGTCATTTAACTGACCCCTAAAAATAAAACCCGAAACCAAAATCTACAACTCGTACTAGTACATACTTACATACTAACTATAAAACATTGCTACCCTTCATTGGCATTGCCCTAGAACGCCTTTGGCCATTACCACGCAACATTTTTTGGCTTATACTACTACTATGAGTATTTATGTTTGTTCGTTTAACTTTTGGACAAAATTCATTGTACATAGGACTAGGACTGAAAATAAAACTACAACAACGACGACGACGACGAAGGAAATTTGACTGAAATTTGTGTTCTACTCGTATGTTTGAGTTCTTTTATTTTTTTTTTTTTGCCATGCTTCGCTTGCCTCGGCACGTTTAATTTATGCGTTTCTTTAATTTATTATTTTGTTGCATAAACGCACGCACACACATGCCCATACATACGATAGTATTTGTGTGAGAATGTGCGTGTGTGTTCTCAAAATAAATCTCTTACTCCCACAAAAAAGAGAAAATGAAAAAAAAAAAAAATTGGCAAAAGGCTGCGAGCAATCATGCCAACTTAACTTGACCAGAACAGAAAAGAACTGAACTGAACTGAAGAGAACGGAACAGAAATGAAATGGAATTGTTAGCAAAGGCAACATCGTTGACGCTCATTGAAGGCAACAGAGCATTTTATTTCATTTTTATTATTGGCTGAACTTAATTTTTTTCTTTTTTTTTTTGTTGTTGTTGTCCTTTTTAATACCCTTCATTAAAAATAGGGTATATTTATTATAAATAGAGGCAATTTAAGCATATGGAACCCGTGTAAAAGATAAATCAATGTCAATTGTTGTCGATTGTTTTGTCAAAAGGTTACTGACACTTTGCTGTCTATTCCAGCAATAAGAATCAGCATAATTAGCATTGCACGAGACTGGATCTCTATTGAAGACTTCGAAATAATGGCTGACAAATGAGAAAACTAGTCCCTGCGCCTAGAGACGAGCCCCAATTCTTTAGTAGCATAATGAGGTTCCTAAAGGACTTCATCCGCTCCTTTTACTGAAACATTAACTTATTTTTGATCAATTCGACTAGAATAATCAATTCAGCCAATCGAGATAAACTTCTTAATGAGCTTTTTGTTTATGGAAGCTCTAGAAAGCATGTAGGAGAGTAAGATGATTTCATCATTATTGATCTTTTGTATCCACTACTGGTATCCCTCAGCCCAATCATACTTATGAGGATCTGAACCGAGTGGTAACTGTCCGTTTTAGTATCGTAGCCACAGACCAGAAATGTCCTAGATAATTATTACTGCTGTAGGTGCTTTTCGGGTAGAAATCTTCTCTGGATAGTCACAAAATTTGCAGATGATTTTCAGAAACAGTCCCAAAATTCTAACATGGACTCTAAGTTAACAATGAGCCATGTAATATTATGTCCTCATTTTTTTTTCTTTCCAAAGAAGTGGGCCTTTCCTCTTTTTCGGGTATTCTTTATTCCCATGTGATCTGAAACTCATATTATGGTACTTTATTCAAGCATCCTAGTTCGTTAACTAGTTATAAACATTACTATATTGGATAGATAGATCTTTGGAATCGAGTGCTCTTGTATTAGCCACTTGACAATCTGACTTGAATGGAAACTGTTAGATTTCTTGACGCTCTAATGTTTCTTTTAATGTTTTCTTTAATCTTCCTCTTCCTTCAGGTCATAAAAACTTCACTATAACATATTCAGAAATTATTGTATCTCTATCATTTACTCCTCTAATATGAGCACGTACTAAAATGTATCTTTTTGACTGCACATAAAACAATGTCTGGGATTTATATCCAAACATATATGCTTTATGTTTTGGTTTTTTCTTTATAGTTTGTCAAATGCGTTTTAACGTTTTATGAAGCAATTCTGCTTAGTAAGTGAGTAAGTGTCCACTCCATTTGAGTAATCTATCTTGGACTTGACTTATCTTGACTTGACCCTCACTCACTCACTCTTATGTTATATGATTTAGTTTTGCATGCCAACAAACTAACCAACTAAAAACTAATACCAACAACTTCGACTTGCACTAAATCATTTTTTTGCCATCAATTTAGTGTCTTGATTTTTAGACTCAAACATTTTGGCATACTTTGTTGGTTTCTTTTTATTTGGCCACAAAATAAATTAACTAACAAAAGGAATGAATGAAAGAATGAAAGAAAAATTATTGCTATAATTGGAGTTGATTTATTATCTTTATTGACTTTGTGTCTTGGCCAAGTCTAGTGGAGCAAATAAATGAAGTAGCTCCGAATTGACCAAGTCTCAGTTTCAAATAGACCGCACGACAATCAGTTAGTACTAGTTACTCGTGTTATACTACTATAGATTCATGAAGTCACTTAATATTACATAAAGAAATTAATTAATATAAATATTTAAATGGAAATTGGTTTTCTTAATTTGAATTATTAATTAAATTATTTCACTTTAGTGTGGTGAAGTGCATAAAAAGCAATTAATTTGAATAGTGTTTATTGAATCACCATTGCTGCAAAAAATTATTAAAAAAAAAGAAATATTTTCTATTGTATTGTATTTCCTAACATTCAAATGGTTTATTGAAAAAGTTATTTCGTTGCCCTGTGGCACTGTGCACCTTCATGTTCCACTCAGCGTCAGTAGAAAGTCATTTGAATTTGTATTTCTAACCACATTTTGCTATTGACACTTTAATTAAAACCTTGAAAAGTTGAAACGATTTGGTCAAGTTAAATGCCTGCGTTTGTGGTTCAAGCAACAACAACTTTATGCACAATATTCTCTATAAAAGGGAAAGAAACTAATTAAAATAGCAGGGGAAAGTTGTGTAAAGTATACGGCAAAGAACTCATAACAAAATGACAGTTCATTTGAAGATGCTCATCGCTTTCTGAGATTGACAAGTTTCTCACAGACAGAATAGGAAGTTTTATGAACGCGTTATTTCTTCGATAAATGCTTTATATACATTATAAAATCTACAAGGTGTATGTTATGTTAGCTTTGATAGAATCCAAGAAATATACTTCTAGAGAAATGTAAGGCTAGATAAGGTGTATGCATTAAATATTGACCATTAAGATACCGAAATTTCCTTCTCTCTGTAAATTAAAGGGTTTTTATAAGTATGTACTTACTTATAACAAACAAAAAAATTTAACCTTAAAATAAACATTATAAAAATACAACCAAAAATAAAGAAAAGAAATAAAAAAAAGCAAGTGAACTGAACTACAAAAAAGGAGTTTAAATTACTGTAATTTAATAACAAATGGCGGTTTCA
Source organism: Amiota communis (assembly GCA_037043315.1). Classification (NCBI taxonomy): domain Eukaryota; kingdom Metazoa; phylum Arthropoda; class Insecta; order Diptera; family Drosophilidae; genus Amiota; species Amiota communis. The sequence goes on along the minus strand of JBAMAV010001245.1, from coordinate 9,585,268 downwards.
GTTATTATCTGACGCGTCGCACTTTTGCTATTATTTTAGACTGCTTTTGAACTCGATGTCGCCTTTTGTTGAATAAATGAATGAATGAATTGAGGGGAATTTCCCGGGTCGCTGTAGTCGTAGTTGTGGTCGTGCTAGGGTTGCGTGTCAACGTTGGTTTACCAAACTGTTACTTTTGTTGTTACAGTATTGTTGTAGTTGTTGTTTTTATTGTGGCAAAGAAGCACTCAACCAGGCTGACACTCCTTTGTCGATGCCACCTATACTGACTGACTGCAGTGCAGAATATCAAGAGTATGTCCATGAAAATGGCAGAAAAAAACAGAATACACAGCAGGATAAACTAAAACCAACTGAACTAAAATAAATATACGTATACATATGACATGTATCTATGTGTATGGTTTGGATGTTTATATGAATGTTAAAAGAGGAGAAGGACACATAAGATCGTTGCATGATTGCATGCAAGCCTTGTCCTTCACTTCAGTCAGTCATATGGTTAAACCGTGCAGAGCAGCGGAAAAAAAAATAAATAGGAAACCTGACATGAACATACACAGACACTGACATATACATACATTAACAATGACAGATAGATAAGTAGGGGAGAATGATAAATTTCTTAAGTGATCTTTTGACAGATAAACTATGTCAGTCAGTCAATATCAGACTACATTTGTGTGAAATGGGAAAACCCGACAGGAAAAAAAAGAGGATGTGGATAAAACTTATGGGGACATCTGCATCATTGATGAAACATATTCAAGTCATCCCAAAGCCCTCACTTAATACAGAAATGATAGAACAATCCCTGACATCAGATGAACAGACGGTAAATGAAGTTACTCAAGATAGCTGGCATTGTAAACATCTCTACAGAAAAAAATGAACACCCATTTCTAGAAAAACTCTGTATGAAGATGCTACCCGCAAGATAGTGTTATCTCAGTGTTTGGCCATGATTCACAATAACCATTGATGGGGCATGGATCCACGACTACACACATAAGGCTCAGAAACTACTAAAACTGTGGTTCTATTGCTTCAAAGAATTAATAAGGCAAATTTGGTTCCATCAAAAGGAAATATCACGAACTACCTTGAATCGAATCCTTAACGACCGAAAGAAAGAAAGTGCTTCTCCATAAAGACAATTCATCGGCTCACTGGCAGTCACAATGGGAAAAATATATGAACTAGGCTATCAAAAAATGCACGATTAACCACATTATTCTCCATATGACTATTATCTGTTGCCTAGCATAAAGAAATAGCATGGTGGTAAGAGAAAATTGTAAATAATTTGAGGAAATTTAATTTTGGAAAAGAAAATGATGAATAAATATTCCTTTATAAGTCAGGAAACTTATCAATCTTCCCTATTATCTATACACGTATGCATATGCATACAATTAGACAAATGAATAAACATACGAAACTTGGCATATATTCCATTTTCATTTTCATTTTTGTTTTTTTACTTTGTTTTTTTTTTTGCAAACCATTTTCATTTTCATTTCCATTTCACATTTTCACTCGCATGTGATTTGCATATAATACTTTTTTTATGTTGTTTTTTATTTTGTGATCCTGTTGTCGTTGTAGGTCATTAAAATTTTAACGCTTTAACTTTTGGCTTAAGTATTTAGACAGTTCAAAAATTTGTAGAAAGAATTTTCGTAAAACTTTTTGTTTGTAAGTCACAAATTTCACACCAATAAAAGAAAATAAATTGAAATACGGTGAAAGTTCACATTAAGGATAAATTTCTTAGACATAAAGTTTGAATAGTAATTTCCATACAAAATAGATATTCATTTAAGTGGAAAAGAAAGAAATTTTGGAATAAACATTTCTTTTGAGGGGGCATCCAAAACAAAACGCAATGGTATAAAGATAAATCAGCATCCACTTACAACTGATTTTGTTCCTTCTAGTCTTCTTATTATTTTGAGACCGAACCACTGTAAATTTTGCGCGATGAATTTCTATCATGACAAGTCAAATGAATCGCCAACTAAGAATTCATAGGCATAAATAAGTAAATACTCAATATCTTATGCTTAAAGTAGAATTTAAAATAACCTTAGGTTTAATTTCTAATGTTTGGTTTCAGCATATGTGAGATTTCACTGTAACCTAGTCGACACTCGTTGCAATTCACATGGCCCTGTTTAAAGTTTAATTCAGTTTGATTGCTTACTTAGGAGCTAAGACCGATTCTACTTAGTTGGTTACTGAGTTGCAACGTAATCAAATTGCCAGGCAAGGCAGGCATATGCACAGGCTGGCAAACCTTTGACGATACAACACATTTTCACTTAGTTATCCTCCCCCACCTCCTTCTCTTTTTTTTTCTATTTTATTCATCAACAACCGTTTCCAATGAAAGACCTCCTTCCTTAATCTTTCTATACCCTTTTCATACTACATATTTCTATACTCTTTCATTCTCTATCTATTTCTGGTTTTATATGAGACGCAATGGCATGCCTGACGTATACGTGTTATTTCCTTTTCGACAACTTTTGCTTGCTGCATTTACTTGCAAGCGATGCGAGGGTGGCATTTCATGTTGCACTTTCACTTTTACTACTTTCTACTACTTACTGCTTACGATTCTTGTTGTTATTATTGTTGGTGTTGTTGCTGTTGGTATTCATGTTGTTAGTAATGTTGACGTTAATTTTAATGTTCATTAGCAATACTATGTAAAACTTGTGTTGAAGACAAGTTTTTGTGATTCCTTTTTTAATTTTTCATTTTTTGTTGTTGACTTTTATTTACCATAGTATGTTTGAAGGGAGGAAGAAGGACGAATGCAGAAAAGTTTATAGAGAGAATTTTCAACTTTTCTTTAATGAATTTGTCGGAAGGGAAAATTAATTTAATTTTACACAACTTGAAAGTTCTTATTTATTTAAAAACACAGTTTTGAATAGTAAAAAAAAACTTTAGAGTTTTTGGGAGAAAGTTAAATGAATTGTTATGCTTACATTCACACTAATATGAATAGATAATAAGTACAAGTTGGTTGTGATGCTAAAAACTTTTGTAGTACTCTCATAAAGTATATATTATTATTCAAGTGGTAAATGCATCTTAAGTGATCACTCAAAATACCAGAGGTACCTCCACAGCTTATATCTTGGTATGCTTACCAATATCTTAGCTCTTTTGGCATTCAAATCTCAATGTTGGAATTTATTATTTATGAGTAGTAGTATACTTATTTGTAAAGTAGATTAAAGATAAACTATTATTCATACTCGTTATTGAAACAACAAGCTATTTGCAGAATGAATCATTGCCATTTCTTTTATAAATGTGTATCATTAGAATGGTTTTATTAGTAGAGATAAAGTTTTTTATGATTCTCACATTTCCCTTATTTTCCTTTCATCGTAATGCTACTTTCAACTTTAAACTTCTATCGTTACCAACTGATTGTTAAAGTTTCATTGTTATGCTTGTTTCTTATGTTACTTTATTGTGATAATTTTATTGTTATACCCTAGTTTCTACAGTTTGTTCGCTGTTGTAAATCGACATAAAAGAGAATGATTGACTAATACTTAAAGAGAAATTGTCAAAATGCACTTTTTACTAAAACTTATAGAGGGGAATGACTAGAATATTTTGATTAGAAGCAATATAGACAGGTGTGAACATTATTTGAGATTCGTTCATATCTGAAGGAATACTAGTCAATGATAGCAAAAACATTATATGCTGCTATTGACATACTTAACAGTTAAAGAACCATCATAGATCATACCATCATACCAGGGAAAATATTAGTAGTTGTTGTTGTTTTAGCTGCAAGGGGGCTGTAGCATGGACCAATGGACCCTGCCGCGAGGCTGTACATGCTGCAGCTTCAGTTGTACATACAAATATTAGTAGGGGCACATGCCTATAAAATGGGAATCGCTATTAAACCTATGTTTATGATGTGCATTAGATATAGAGAAAAACTTATCCGTTGTGAATCTCCAACGATCGTATAGCTTACAAGAACATAGTTCAGATATATTGTAACTCCCCTATTTGAAAATTCGGATGATATTTCATTAGGGCAGCTAGCAATAAAACCACTGGTATCTTTCAGGATGCCTACTATAAAATCACTTATCTGTACGGCTTTATATGACATCGCTAGGAACTAAAGAGATTATGCTAGTCAAAGAAACCTTTCATATTATCAATGAAACTTCATGATTTTGTGTATAGAAAAGAAGTTACTAGGAATATTCTTATATTTTCTGTGATAGAATCTTAAGAATATCATTCTACATTTTTAAAAAATATTAAAAAGATCCATCATATCCATTCTCATATTCACTCATCTTTTCTCCCTCTATCCTAGGTACACATTGTCTATTGGTCTCTATAAATAAAAATAATAACTCATACGACATGTGTTGCACATAATTAAATTTCCTAAATAAATAATTTTCATATTAAACACCAATTTGCCACACATAAATTGCGAGAAAAAATTATATAAAAAATATGTATAAAAAAGGGGGAAAATTAATAAACGCCAAATGCATCCAACGCACAGACACTCAATTTAAGTTGATTTATGGTGTGCAATAATCACCATCATCATAATCATCATCATAATCATCATCATAATTCAACATCATTTACATAATTTATGAAAAATAAGAGGCAACAAGAACAGCAACAACAACAACAACAACAACAAAATAGAACTATGTATAGGAAAAGCGCTAAAATGTCAGTAATAAGAACAACAACAACAAAAATTATAGTAACAGCAACAACAATGATGGTGAGAATGAGGATGACTTCCGTCTAAGGGGCACTTAAGTGGTGAACGGAGTGTGCCAACACAGCTTGATATTGAAGCACAGAATAGAGTAAATAAGAGTAAAATAGAGTAGAACAGAGGTTCTTAAACTTATGTAGACCGTGGGCCTTCTGTAGATCAGTATTTTGTTGGTACTTTACATCATTTTAAGCCAGTAATGGAACTCTTTATCAATTGGAGAGAAGGGAAGGGAAGCACACATTGTCTTAATTTAAATTATATCTTAATTATTGCTGTTGAAAAGATGCATGTCAAAATTGTTTAACGAAGTACCAGTAATGACCCTTGGGAGTCTGCGAACCACAGTTTAAAACCCACTGGCATAGAGTCAAATAGAATAAAGTCAACAAATTTAACAAATACAACAACGACCAGTGGAAGTGAGTTCTTACAACTTATATTGTAAACCAACAAAAACAAGAATCGCATGAAGCAACACTAATGACATCGCAAATGCAATTTAAGCTGATTTATGCAATTTTCTACTACAACTAACAATTTTTCTTGTTCTTTTTTACAGTCACTCATTTATTTCTCATTTTTTTTGCTTTCTCCTCTTTTTCACACAAAATTACCAGATGCAGCACTCATTAACGTCCTAAGGCAGCAGACACAGTCAACAGTCCAAGCTGTGGAGGGATTATAAACACTGGCACAGAGAGAAAGAAATGAAATAATTTCGGGCAAAAAAACAAACCACCAAAGAAAAAAGTTAGCAAAACTACAAACCAACAAAAAAAAGAAAAGAAAATAAAAATAATATAAAAATAAATACGAAAATATTTCTATAGACGAAGGACCTTAAATAGGAGCGAAGCAAAGCAGAGCACCTAAAACAAAATTGAAGCACAGCAAGTGTAGAAAAGGAAAGCCTGTTGTCATCTGTTACTACGGCTTCCTTTGCTTTTAACTAAGTATATCATCCAACCAACCCCTCCAAAATAAGGTAACGTTCTAAATAGAACAGCAACAAAATACAAAATGGCCTCACCACCGGAAAGTCCCATCGAGGAGGTGGTCTACGAATTAGAACACACACGAGTGCCTAAGCCAATACCAGTGGCGCTAGAGGATTTGTGCCGTCAGACCAAGTTCACAAAGCAGGAAATTCGCGTCATGTACAGAGGATTTAAGACGGTAAGTCAACACATGCAAGTGATGAACAAAGAATATGATGATGCTCACTGGCGGACTCAACTCATTATCAGGGGCCCAAGGCGGCAAGGCTTAAGCATTTTACTATGGAATCTTTTGTTCCTAAGATTGGTCTTCAATTTGTTATTTCGATTAGATTTTACTAGATTATGAAATACTTCTTGAGATTTAATGGCCATCCTAGACCCTAAGACTCCATTCACCAATAATTCGCCAGGGAAGATGCTACTGCTTAAAGGTTTCTTTCAACACAAAAAAATTGCCATTAAAGTTTTTGAGAAATAAAACTGAACAGAACTTAACGGAACGGAACTGAATTGACATGAATTTAACTCTTAACTCTTTAACGACTTCAATGAAATGTGATGAGTTGAGTTGAGATAAAAATAAAAATTTTTATATATTTATGAGTTTGTAGAGCGAGAGAGCGAGCTATTGAGCTGTTGTAAAAGCACAAGAAGCCAATTTGATGCACGCGTTTTGAATTTCATTTCATTGCCAAAAGAGTCCTTTGCCAAAAGTCCTTTACAGCAGTAGCACCAGTAGCAGGAAGTCAGTCCTGTGGCAATACCAGCAGCACCAGCAGCTCTTACAACATTACAAGTTGATTGCGTACTATAAGCACACTTTGGTAATAATAACTTGACTCTTTCTTTTCGTTCGTTTTTCTTCCATTTTTATACCACTCTTCAATATCATCGTCCTGGACGTCCTTGTCATCATCGTTGTCATCGTCTTCTTCAAATTGGTTGGTTGGTTGGTGCTGATGCTGATTCGCCTTTGGCAGGAATGTCCCGAGGGTGTGGTGCATGAGGATTGTTTTAAGGATATTTATGCGAAATTCTTTCCGCATGGCAGTAAGTATCGCCTTCAATTACACCCACTATACTCTCACTTATAACACACACACACACACACACACTTCTCCATATAAACTTACATGGTCAACCAGAAAACTCTTCCACATATCATTACATTCTCTACTCTACTTTACTTCTACACTTCTTTTCTTTTCTTTTCATTTATTCTCTTGTTTTATAGTTTTTGCTGACGTTCACTTAACTTTTTCTTTTTCTATTCATTGACATTTCACTTTTTCTTACTTTCTTCTTCATACAATTTCTTCTTGTTTCCTTGTATTTCATCCAAACCAATTTTCTTTTTCTTCTATTCCTTCAACATATACAGATTCTAGTTTATATGCTCATTATGTGTTCAAAGCATTCGATGTTAATTGCAATGGCGCCATTAGTTTTCGGGTAATTAAAGCTTATAAGGCAATTTTTGGTTGAAAATCTTTGAATTACTTTGTTTTTTCTCTTCCCCACAATTCAAGGATCTTTTGGTCACCTTATCAACATTGCTACGTGGTTCAGTATATGAACGTTTACGTTGGACATTTAAATTATATGACTTGAATGGCGATGGTCGGATTAGTCGCAATGAATTGAGTGAAATTGTTTTGGCAATACATGAGCTTATGGGTCGAAGGGCGCATCAACCAGAAGATGATCGGAAGGCAAGGGATCAGGTAAGTTTGTGTCTTTGTTACAATAAATTTTAAGTAAATGACTTGCCAAAGAATGAGTGTGTTAAAAAAGTTTTCATTTACTGACATTTTTAGGGAGTTTGAACTTAAACTTACTCTACATGATAATACTAACAATTAGCGAGAAATGAAAGACAAAAAGATAGTCAATAGTTTATTAATTTATGTTTACATAAAACAATTGACATTCAATGAGAAAAATCAACAGAAAATTTATATTCAATTTAATATTGCAAATTTCCAAGAATCGTTTTCACATTTATTAATACATTTATCATAATTTTATGCATTTTACTTATAATTACAATAATATTGAATCCTTATATTCTTTAGAAAACATTGCAATCAATTAAAATTTATGCTTGAATTCGTTTAAAAAAAACTTATGCATTCACATGCTCATTCATCCATTATTTGATTTATTCATTTACTGAGTATCTATTATATTTTCCACTTTAAAAAGCAAAAAAAAAAAAAGAATCAAGAGGAATATGCCACTTCACTCAATATGTAGTATGTACATGTACATGTATTTCTAGTGAATCCTTTTGTTAAAATTCTGTCCAATCCAATTAAAATTATCATAAAGCACGACTATGGTTTCATCAATTTGCTGACTGACTTGATTGTAAAGAAAACTCTCAGTCATGGTTGGGAAGCTTAAATACAATATACCACCATACCATGTCTGTACACAAGTAATGTGGTTTTCCCTTTATTTATGCTTTTTCATTTGATTTACATATGCACACATGCTTCATTAAATATAAAAAAAGAGAATGGGGGAAAAAATCATGTTAAATGCAACAACATTTTACTTGCATGCATGCATGCATACAAAAGTGTAACTGGTATATATCTACCATGTATCTATATACTATATTTATCAATGTTCTGTTGTTATTGTATCAATTCAGTTGCATTACCATGCCATCCTTTGGCATACTTGGCTTAACATGGCGTATGCGTAATTGTAATTATACATGTTGCATTTGTTGCCTTGACGCGTCCCCAAGGGAATACATTAATTCATACATATCTTATATCTCCATTTGTGTATATCAGTGTGTATTTGTCACTGTGTGTGCATGACAGGTAAGATAAGATAAGTAAGGAATTTTATGAAGACCCATCGGAAGGACGGCATGAATTTACTCTAGAGAAAACAAAGGAAATTTAATAACAAAGTTTGTCATTCTGTCACGAGGGTTAGTTCAAAGAGTTGTTTGAATTCTAACAAGTCTATCCTAATTAGAGAAAATATATTGTATTAATACTACAATACTTTAATAAAGAGAAACTTACATTCAATCAATTATTGAATCAAAATCCCTGTATCAAATCGACTTTATATAGAAAGCTTGAATTTGAACTCTAGTGTGTCTAAATCTTTGTTCACTTTAGAAGATTCTATACCAATTAGAAAAGAAATATATTTAAGAGTCCCAAACCATCAACATCGAGTGCAAGACCGTTTTGCTTTTTATCGGGAAGAAGACAATGTTGAGTTTGTTGTGGGATTACATGGGCTAAAAGACGTGGCAAAATCATTTTGCAGCATGAACACGCTCGTGCATATTCGCACAAGCTGGTCAAATACATCTTTCCCCGCCTGCCTTATGCCCCCTCATATAAACATTTGATTTCATCATTGAATCATGTACCAGCTAGGCAGCATTTCACAACATGAAGAGGCTTGGTGCATGTATGTTGATGAAGGATGAAACTGCCTTTTAGAATGGCATCCATAAATTGCCTGAGAGATAAACAAAATGTGTAGAAAGCGAGGGCCGATACTTTGAGCAAAATATCTTTTGCCATTATTCCAATTAATAAAACTACATTTTAAACTTTTACGCCTGGTATATAAATCTAACAAGAGCATAAAATCTTAAATCTGAAATACAATTTGTCCTTTTCTTTCTTTATTTTCACAGGTTGATCGTGTTTTTCGTAAACTTGATCTTAATCAGGATGGCATCATAACCATTGAAGAGTTTCTTGAAGCATGCCTTAAAGATGATCTTGTAACGCGTTCATTGCAAATGTTCGATAATGACCTTTGATGACAAGCGGATGAGCCCGTGATACGAAATACTAGGACTACAATATCGCTTATAGATCTTTAAATAAATAACAACAAAATAAAATCAATAAAAAAATTAATAAAAAATATAATGAAATCCAAGCGAATTAAAAAAAATTGAAAATCAATATAATTTACTCAAGACAACCAAAAAAGAAAACTAGCAAGTAAAATTAAGAAATCAATGAAAAAATTCACAATGTCAAAATGTGCTAATCATTCATAGATATAATATAACAAAAGAAATATTTTTAGTCTTAAAGAAAATTTAAAAAATAACAATAATAAATGATATACAAAATAATGTATGTATTTAATTTTTTTAGGCCAGCTAAAAAAATATAAATAAACATTAAGAAGTAAAACAAGAAAATCCAAATATGAACTTTATAAAAGATAAAAAAAATATATACCATAAATTTAAATGTGCGTACATTTTTTGAGAATACTTTTTTTGATTTTCAAGAAAAGGCGTAAATGAATTTAATCCTGCCGTCAAAGCGAATTGGTCTTATTAATGAATTATGTAATAATAAAATAATAATAATTAATAATAATAAATTTAATAAGAAATAAAACACACAACATAAGCAAATAAAATTACACAAAACAAAAAAATGCAGTAAAAAATAAAATAAAATAAAATTCAATTTAAAAATAACAAAAAATATATTTCAATGTAAACTAAACCACCAAAAAAATATTAAGAAAGAAAACTCGAACTTAAATTGTGCAAACTTAAAATGAAATAAACACACATTTTTTTTTAATGGAATTGTTTACGGAATTATTACTTTAAAAACACAATAACAAATATTAAAATAAACTTAAAAACAACAACATAATTTCGGTTTTACCGAATACAAAATACTCTTCACACAAGAAGACAGGAAAAACCAGTTATATAATAAAATAATCTTCTTTATTTAGAATTTTATGAATAAAAATAAAAATAAATAATATATCAACCACACTATCAGAATAGTAATCTTGTTTAGATATACAATACAACATAAGAGACACAACTTGTTTGGGAAATAATCCTGACCTTCATATGTATTTTTAACTGGTTAAGTTAATTTCCTAGTACTTTGTAAACACTAAGATTATCTATTGACTATACTTTTTGTGCATTGTTATCTCAAACTATTCTTGACGTCGGACTTTCAATATCTCCTAATTCAACACCACGTTGATCATGTTAATAACAAACAGACCTTTTCAGTGATGCTTAAATTACATGCCTAAGTAAAATAATATTGTCTTATCTTAAAATAGTTGTATTGATAACTTATATACGCGATTCTTTGTGTTTATTAAACAAAATTTCATCAATAGGACATACAGTTTTACAGATAAGAATACTAGTTGCCGTCTTTGTACTCATGTTCATTCATGAACAGTTACTGATTCCTAGTGGAAAAGATAATCTATCTTTTCAGATGCTTAGGCTTATTTGAAAATTTAACAATGCACATGTATGTAAGATCTATTGATGCTATTTTTGTGTACATAACACAAAGAATTCTCGACAACTCTGACAATTTTTATAAAGTTGTAGGTGTCAAATATTTTGCATAAAAATATGTTGAACACAAAGTCTACAAGTATGTTTTCAATTCAAAGAAGATCTGAGTAAACTATTGACAAATTAGAATTAGAAACCATTCTTGAATAATTATTTGCCTCTTGTAGAAACCTTAGATAAGGACTGTCTAACCTGCGGCCAGCGGGCCACATGTGACCGAAGTGAAGTCTCAACGCGGCCCAGACGCGGTCGAAGTGACAACATGGAAGAAACAGAAATTTTCTTTGGCTTGCCACTGAAGCAAACTGGCGATTCAACTTATTACGGATTATTCCAAAGGTGGGACAGCCCTCTGAAAAAAAACTTAAAACAAATGCAACTCAATTAGCTTTATAGTAATGAAGCGACTTGGTTTGTTCTTGGTATATTTTTTTCATTGTTGATAGATACATTTATTACTAAAAGTCTTGTTTACTATAGACACCTTTGTGTGAAGGGTATAATTACAATAAATAAATAAATAAAGATAAATACGTGTAATAATATTAATCTACCGAAACAAAAAACATATATTTCTTTATAGATAAATGTCTATGTAAATTAATATAAAGATAAAAATAAAATGAAAAAGAAACAATAATAATATTACCTATATATTTATATTTGTGTGATTTTTTATATTAAATAAATTGTGTTTATTTTTTTTCAAACTAAATAAAATACAATTTTTCTCTTAATTTTGTGTATAACAAAACTTAATACTGTTTCTTTCCTCATAAAAAACAATCAATTTATTTTTTAAACCTTAAAAAGAAATGAAAGAAATTCAAACATTTAAGAAACATACAATATATAAAAACATAAAATTTAAATATATTTTAAATAAAAATTCTTGGTCAATTAGTGCAAAATTCACATACACACATACCATCACATAATCACCAACACACAAACACATACTTATGACATTAAATGTTAAATAAAATATTATAAAAAGACAACAAAAAAAAAAAAACAATTTCTAAAATGAAAAATACATAAACAAATGTTTTCAATTTAAATTTAAGTTCAAATTTTATTCAAACAATTTAAACAATCAATAAATTCAATGTATGTATATTTTATATATTTACACAGAAATACACACATACACCGAATAACCACCACCGATGTTGTATGGATAATAGCCTCAGACAATTAACTTTTTATTTATTATAAAATACAATATACACTTTGCCTCCTCCTGCTGCTGCTATGCGCCTTGGCATATGCAATGATTATAGTTAGTATACAAATGTGTGCAAACTACAACTATAACAACAAAACTACTTAATTTTCCCAATTTTTATGATATAATTAATTTAACTGATTTTAAGGTAAATGTTAAATAATTTAATGCAATCAAGATGTCTTGTCATGCTTGCTTCAGCAACCATGACCTCAATTTAATGCTGGGTTGTGGTTAGGTGACAGAAAATCATCAATTTTAGACAGCCAGGCAAGCCATGAAGACACTGTAAACATTATTAATGCAATAGTCAAGCAATTTCTAAATAGAAATTGAAATACCTTAAAGCATATACACATGGGTGGTTTAAATATACAATAAATTTAATTTTGAATATCATTTTCTTATCTACATAGTTATATTTTTATATAACAAACATTCTGGTTCTAATATCTTATAAACACAAACTATGAATGGTATTCAAAACTAAAGAAAACATGAAAGTAAAGAAATACAGGTATTGGATCATCAAAGTTATAAAGTTCGTAGAGACAATCAATGTGCTTATAGTTTCTTGCACTTATAATTTTCTTAAATACTCACCAAAATACAAAACACTAAACATATTCATATACAATACTATAATACTATAGTACTATCATATGCCATATAACATACATACGATAGATACGATATATACTATGTTAATATACTGATACTACAATACATGCCATAAAAATAAATACATAAGTTCTTCCAAATCATCAGCATCTTAAGTTTAATATTGTACCTATGGTAAATACTAGGTTCTATATTTTTCTATTGAATGACATTTCGGGAATTGGAATGAATGAATTGAATTGTTAATATGAACTAATGAAATACTAAACTGGATTTGTATATTGATATATTTAACTAACATTATTTGAATAAAAAGTATTTGAAGGTAGATGAAAACAGTAAGTAGACATGATCTCAACCTCTGTTAATCACATCTTTCAACTTAATTTTAATGATTTATGTAACTAAATTTTAGTGACGAAAGTATCTTAAGACGAAACTCATTGAAAATTATTCAAAAGAAAAACTACAGTAAATAAAGAATATCAAGAAACATGGAATTGTCGGTGAAAAAGTTCCTTAAAGGCATAAGTAAGTGATGTTACCTAGGAGCCAATAAAGAATCTAAGCAAAAATTTAACTTTATTGACCAAACCAAACGCCTACTCATACGAGTATTAGAGTTCCTAGCCCATCAAGTGTCTGAGCTAATATTAAGTTCATAAAGCTCCACAAAAGATATACTAAGTTTCAATGAACTTAGTCTTACTTAGGCAAATAAGCTACTTATGACTAACTCGTTTCTTGATGTTCTTGTCAGATTGATTTACTTTCGTTTTATGTAAAAAAAAAATCTTTTTGTATATTATGAGAAGTTATCTTATTTTAAATAATCTTTAACTGTAACTAATTGAATGTTCAATAAGTAAATTATTGGAAAAAACACTAATAATAATCTTTAAATTAAAAACAATTTTAAAATTGAAGAACTTTAAATAAAAACTCCAAACTATTAGAAAACTTATATGGTAAAACTATTCAAATTGCATGTTGAAGTAAAAGTAAATTTTAAAGTATTAAAAAATAAACTAAAAAATCTACTACTACTAGGAGAATACTGAGAATTGTGAAACGCTTATATTAAATTTAATTAAAAAATAAAAATTATACTAATGTGAACAACAAATTTCTTACTTTTAAATGTTTTGTCATCAATAATTTTTTAATCGAAAGTAAAAAAACAAAATGAATTAGGCAGAAACAACAAGTACAGAGAACAACCACTAAGAACTTAATAAATAATTTATATTTGATATACTTATTAGTCGGTGTAGTTAGTTGTCTTCGATGGAAATTAATTAATAAAATAATAATAATGTAAATGTAATTGGATATGGATGGCTATGGATATGGATATGGTTTATTTATAGGAAAATAACTAGAAGATTTTTACTCTCTGAAATGGTATTTTTATTCATCAATCGGTTTAACTAAATTTTAATCAAAAATGTACCTAGTAAATGTAAATTATGATAATAATTTCTTAAATTAAACAAAGCGCTATCATAAATTTAGTAAATAAATAATTAATTCTGACCTCTTTTCGAGAAACACTGCTAAAAATGAAGAAACTCCTTAGTAAAAAATTGATCTACATATTGTATTTTTAAATATATTTTTTAGGTAAATTTCATTCTATTCTTACTCATTGTAATTATAATTAATAAAATGAATTAATAAATAACAAATAATAACAACAAACTCTTCAATAATAATATAATATATTAAATTAAATTTCTCAAAAGAAAAGAGAGAGAGAGAAAAATATACATAAAAAACTAAAGAAATGGAATAAATACTGAAAAATCTATGTGGTTAGTGATTTGAGAACTTTAAAATAATTAATTTAAATTGATTCAAAAATATAATATAATAAATTTGAAAATTTCAAAAATAATCTAAATTAATTTGAAACTGCATACAAAATAATATTAAAAAACCAAATAAAAATGCATTAAACATGAATTCATTTTTGTAAACCAAACAAACTAATAAATTCAAATATTTGTAATAACATTTCATTTTCTGGGTGTGTATGTTTCTTTAACTAACAAAATTTCCATTCATTTAAACATTCTATATTAGTTCTGAAGAAAATAATATGGTATCTTATCTGTTTATAATTTATATTCAATATTATACAAAATTTCATGGCTAAGATTATAATTATTTATGTAATAAAAAAATAAAATTTATAAAACAACCTACAACTAATTTTAATAAAAATAAATTTTCCGAACAGAATTAAAATGTTTTTGGCTTTGTTGGAAACCCTTAACTAAAGTGTTAGCCAGATTGAACTTACATATGTCTGTATATATGATTGAAGTACTTTGGCAGACACTTCTATTGATTAATTCATTGCATTGATCCGAGAACCTTTGACAGAGCCTCCGATCGCTCATGTGATTGAAATAAACTTAACTTGACTGAGAGTGTCTATGTATGATTTCTCCTCAGGACTATGTTGTTTTTGGTTAAGCTTAAAGCTCTGAATTACAATCTCAATGCGAAAAATACATAAAGTAAAACAAGTAAATGAAAGTATAAGTAGTACGTGTACCACAACAATTCAATTTAGGTAAACATTAACAGCGGAAGCCGCCTTCTAATATTGGTGTGATTTAGTGAACAATGATGAGCCCGTCATTAGACTGCAGTCTTTTAAGTCGACTGTATGATGTGTTTATGCAAACTGTGGCTACTACCGGGTTTGGATGATGATGCAGAATCCTCCAAATGAAACAAAGATCTTTAATTTAGTTAAAACCAGCTCTTACTTGCTGAACTAATGTTGCAATTTAGTGGACTAGTAAGTGTAAGGACCTGGAAGCAATCTCAGTGCTGGCAAGGCTGTCGGTAAGGTCTCTCAATCATGTACGGTCGTAGGTGAACACTGAAGCTAAGAGCAATCTCAATGGGCTGTATGGCTTCTGGGTGTACTTTCTCTGTCTATCCTATCCTTAGTAGTAGTATAAATAAGGTATTCTTACTCGTATTTCCTATCTCTTACGACTTTCTATGGTTCTAGTCACACAGACATTTGTAAATGAAACACATTCAAATTGGTTTAGTTATGTATCTTTATTGAATGAATGTTAATGTTTTTTATTTATTTGTTGTAATTGTTCTTTCTTATCTTATATTGAATATAATTTACTTGTGATTTTTAAGATGAATTATTTAATATTTGCAATTACTTATTTTTTATTTATTAATATTAAATATTTTTTATTATATTAATAAATGAGTTTTATGTATTGTATTGTTGCTATATTATTACTACTATTTTCTTTTTTAAATTTTTTTAATTATTTTTATGTTGTTTTCTATGAAATTGAGCATTTTTAAAAAGTTTGCTGTAGAAAGTTTTTATTTTCTGTATTTATTTGAATACATTTTTTTTATTGTAATTAAGTTATTATTGCTTGGTTTACTTGAATAACGAACGACGATTTACATATCATCAAATTCGTATGGTTTATGTATTTTATGTATGTAAGTATAATATATAAAGTTAATTTTTATTTAATAAATTTCTACGCAAAAACTTTTATTTGTATAGTAGTATAACCTTCACAGTTTGTTGAGATGTTTTCAATGAATTTTGGGTGACATGAAAGATACCATAATCATTTAGCGGACAAGTAGATGGTTTATTCCTTACTTTCTGAGATTTCAAGTTGAAATCGTAAAAGAAATAGAACATTAAGTCTACCATAAAACAAAACTTGATAAGTAGGGTAGGGAAAGGAATCAATCTAGACAAAGAAGAGTACTATGTATTCAGTTTTTGTAATATCAAGCTGAAATTGGGACATCAACTACCCTATAAACCGCATGATGATACATCATATCCAAATATAACTTATTAACAGACTATTATTTACGGATATGGAACTAAGTCTCAAGTTTGTCAGTTACCTCAGAGAACAATAAACTTGTCAAGAATTATGCCATAAGTTTTATATAAATGGTATTACCAAAAACTTCAAAATAATTTGTTCCTTTGTGAAGGCTATTCCATCTTTGATATCACCAAAGTCAATTTTTATTCTTAGTATAAATTGTTTGCTATAGCTAAATTATTAATATTGTATATTATTTGAATTCTCTATAATAAATGGGTTTCTTTTATATGCAACAATAAATTTCCCATGAAACTTGCCCTTAATTCTACAAATTTCTAAACATCCTTCATTCATTCTAAATTTGGTTTTATATCAATTTTAATAATTTTCATTTAATTTTACCAAGATTTGTTTATGTATTCTAATTTAATATTCTTAATTTACTAGAAAAATTGTAAATAAAGTTTATTTAAGGTGTGTTCTTTTCTGAAGTTTTCTTATAAATATATGTTTATAAATATTTATACATATATGTATATAAATTTTGTGTAAATTTGATTTAAAAGTGGTTAAAAAGGTTACAAAGTAAATAATCTTTCTTTTTTTGTAATTTTCATTATTTTGTTTTTAAATTTTACTAACAACAAAAATGTATAACAATAATAAATTGATTTTTTAAAAACAAATTATTTAGGTATATTTTTTTTTATTTTGGTTATTAATAAGAAAAATAATTGTATAAAAAAATATTTATTCACTTTTCTCTTGGATAAAAATATATGGTACATATAAATATATTTTGTTTTATTAATTTATATTTCATTTATTAAAAAATAATAATAATAATAATAATTATAACATTTAATGCAGGTAAGTAGTTTCGAAAAAAAAAATTTCGTTTTCGTGCATGTTTTCTTAAGTACTTTTGGAGATTTCTTAGAGTATTTGAACGATCTTTTATAATGAAGCATCCTAGTAAATTGTAATAAAATTGTAAACGACAAAGGGCAGCTTTGAGCCCAACTAAGGTTACTTAAAAAACGCCCTTGCTTCCCCTTTTAGTTTTGTGGCATCACGATGGGTGAACACGCTGTCTATGGCAAGAATAACCCAATTAATATTTCTTAACTTCAAATGTTGTTACGATTTATTGTTACGATTAAAGAAATAAAATTATTCAGTACATTATACTTGAAACACCCTGTTGCTTTTGCCACTGTTAAATAAAATGTCTGTTAATAGCAGTAACAGGAATGCTTACTCTTAACATTTTAACAGAATGGAGAAATATTTCTTTTTCTCAATAAATAAAATTATATTTAATAATTTTTTGGCATAATTTTGTTTTCAAACTTCTTATTAACATAATTTTTCCAATTTTTAGTATTCTTTTTATAGAAATAATAGGAGGATTTTTGGAAGCAATGAGAAATTTAGAGGAACAAACATTTGATGGCTGCATAATTTTCTGTTTGTGGAATGTCTCATGCTTTATTACATCAATTTTTGGCTTTTCGAGTTAAGTAAATATAAACAGAAGACAACAAACAAATGGCCATATAAATTAGTCTTGTTTTTTTTTTTTAAATAAAGTAATTTTTCTATTTTTTGGCAGAATTTCAAAGAAAAATATAGTGAATTTGTTTTGTTTTTGTGTTAAGCCAAAGACAAAACTAATCTTATACACGATGGGGTGATGGGATTATTATTTGAGGCCTCATAATTTGATTTCTCTTCTTATAAGATTTTTATCATTTAGTCAAGTCAAGTATATTTATTGACTTTGGTTCGCTTGCTTAGTTAAAGTACCTTACGATATTCTCTCTCTTCAATCAAATTTTCACATATATTTAACTACTTTTAAAGTGTTTTATCTTTTCATTTTTTGTTTTTTGTGTTATATAAATTTTTATATAATTATAATTGCTATAAAAATTGTTTATTGTTTATTTCCCATAAAGTAAAAGAGCAGCTGGTGGAGCTCAAGTTGATTTCCAAATTGTCCTCAATGTTAATTTATTTACACAAAATACAAAATTTCAATTTGAAAAATTCATCTTTTCTTTCTTTTAATGAAGAGAAAATTTGTATGCACATTCAGTTTATGAAAAATTAGTTGTAGTTTCTCCAATTGAACTGTACTGAATGGCATATAAAGATTCTTTTCTTTTTCTGTACCGAGAATGTGTCTCATTCCAGTTCGAATGATGTATGCTAAACCTCTGCAGGTTACTGATTACTGCCACATCATTCAATCAATCTACACACAAATTTGTCTTCATTAAATCATTCTTTATACCTTACACAAAGATAATTGAAGTTCTCCAAGATCTATTAATATACAATATTATAGCATATGTATGTATATTAAGTTCTTCTATATGTTAACCATTTAACCATATTTTGTTTATCTTGTGATTAAGTTCTTAAAAAATTGACTGAATGTTTACTTAGTTCTTTTCTTTTAACCAGATTTTATTTTAACCAAACTCCAATAACTCATATTCAATAGTTTAAATTTGAGTTTTGGTATGATTAACTTTCAGCATGATTGTGATGAGTCTATGGTTCAAGTTCTTTATGCCTCAAATATTATACAGAGACTCTTTGCATCAAGATCCATTATATTTTGTTAATAGTTTGAATATGAGTTTTAGTATGTTTTATGTTTCTTGGAATTCTCCACATTAGTACCCAAATCTTTATTAAAAATGTTTTTATACAAACATCAATCAATCATAAAAAAAATTCAAATACACACAAATTTTTTAAGTCTTTGTGTAAGGTATAAAAAATCATTTGTTTAAATTTCTTTATTTTTATTTTATTATTAGTTGGTTTATTATTTATTATGCCTAATTTATCTTATATTAATTTATAATCATTAAATTTCTATTATATTTTTAAAACATTTATTGCATTTCTATTATTATTTCGTATATGAATAATTTTATTTTAATTTTTGTTTTTATTTTGTTAATGTCATATAAATTTCTTATTTATTTTTTATTCATATTTTTTGAGTTTAATTTTTATTATTTTCAATTTTATTTTATTATTCAACTCTTTTACTTTTATTTTATTGAATTTAATTCTCTATTCGATCGTTATTTATGATGATGGTTTCCTTTCATTTTTCCCAATTCAAAAATTACAAATTCACTTCTTCCTTTCCTTCCATTTCCTTTTATCAAGGGGGAGTCCATTTTATTGGGATTTTTATTAGTTTCGTATGACTAACTTAAATACATAAAACATTTAACATTTTTCTTTTCTTCTTTAATTTAATTTAATTTTATTATGAACTGGTTGTTTTGCTGATTTGTTTCTTGTCTTTTCTTACTACAACATTCAATTTATTATGTTTTTATCTTATTTATGTTTTAAATTAGAATTTATATTTTTGGTTGCTGCACACTCTTTTCTTTTATAATTTTTTATTCTTTGAGATGCAGCATTCATTACCCAAAACTTAAATTTACTTATAATTTGTGCTAATCGTTCGGCTATTTACTTCTTTCTTCCACTTCTATTTACAATTCTTCGTCTTCCACATCCACATCTATCAATATTTTGATCTTTGTTACTGCTTCCTTTTGTCATTTTCTACTTCCTTCCTCATGTCCTTTTTAACTTTTTTTCTTTAAACTTAAATGCAAAATTCTTCATTCTTTCATTCTGTTATAAGCCATTTACAAAATAAAATTGTATGGCTTTTCTTCATTTTTTTCTTACTTTTAACAAAAAAAAATCTTCATTTCGAGTATCGTTACAAGAAATGCGGCTGTAAGCTGCACTGGCTGTATTCCTTGTAGCGATATTAAAAATAATTATCATTAATCATTTGGTTTCTTTTCTGTTCTTCTTTTGTTTTCTTTTAATATTTCTCATCATCAGATATTTCCCTTTGGGAATTCTGTAACTCTCAGGCTTTGTAATGTTGATTTCGTACTGCACAGCACAGGCTCAAGGCGAAGATCAAGGAGATGAATTCAAGTAGAACGACAGCAACAGTCAAACCAAAGATGATGACCCAATTTTCATATATGATTTCGATTAATTTATCAACGCAACCCTGTAGTAAGGAGATAGAATAGAAATAATTAAAGTAAATGATCATTAAATTAAAAATTTAAAGAGTATGAATTCAATGTCATCGAAGTCATCACTACTTATTTGTCTGTCTTACGACTTTGATGCATGTTATAGATATTCTACAGATACAATATTTCTACTTTATAACCACACCTCGTATGAGAAGAAATAATATTTAATCAACAGTTTCAATTTCTTTTGTTTAAAGATTTAAGAGAGAGAATATTGTCGTCTGCTGATGCATAATTTGATAGTGTGAGGCGGGAGTAGAGTTTTTTAATCAACAGTTATACATTTCTTCTGCTTCTCTCCTTCATCTTATGCAATCAAATTTTTATTGTTCCTTCTATTCTCTGTTTTGTTATTATTATTATTATTGTTTTGATGTTGCTGTTTATATACAATAATAAGTATGAAATGTGTCGTGTTGAATATCAATTTTAATTAATAATTTTCTGTCTTATTTTTATCGAATTTGTGCATGCTAAAGTTGAATTTTTATGTGAATTCGTGCTTATCACATTTTATTCTTTGTTCCGCCTCTATGCCATGCTCTTCGTTTGTTATTTTAAGTATTTTTTGTCCATTTTTCCATTTATGGTTGAGTGACAATCAATGGATGAATGAATGGATGAATGGATGGTTAATAATTTTAATATTTATTAATGCAATGGAAAAATATGTGAAGAGAATTTGCGAAAACAATTTCTCATAAAAATATAGCGTACACATTAAATACAGTGAGTGACCAACCCAAGACATCATTAAATTGATGAAATTCTATAAGGATAAGTAGGTGGCCATACCTTGGGTAGACTGAGATTCTTTACTAAAATGAATACATATTAGAAGATAATCTCCCTTACTTAACAAAGTACGTAGACATTTATTTTGGATTATCTGGTTATTAAAACTGTTAGTACTGCCTTCCTATGAATGGTTCATCTTTTCATCAAACTACAATATAAATATAAGACTACAATGATTGATCATAATATTGTAATAGCAAAGATAAAATCCTTAGATTATGAGACTTAGCTAGATTTCTATCTAAATTGGATGCCTAATGATTGCTGGACATGCATAAAGTGTATATTCTGAAGATATAGATAGATATCCTTCTCTAAAAGATTTTTTCCTTGTGAAAAATCATAAAGAATTTTTCAATATTCTTACTTAATTTGCTGAACATTTGACAAACTCCCCTATTGTGTGATTAGAAATGGATTTCGCTCTCATATTAATTGAAACAACTTTACCAAGAATTACTACAGTAAACTTTTGGAGAAAGAAGGTAAATGGATTCAGTTCTGAAGAGTCATACTTGCTCTTCTCTTGAGAAACTATGATTTCCTTCATATGCTTTATTTCATTGCCTTAGTCATTTGTAAGTAACTTACTACTTCTTCTTACAAAGCCTTTGCATCAAATAACATCCGTTTTCAACTTCTAATGATCATCTTTCCATAACTTCTAGGGTTATTTGCTCCATCACATGTCCAAATTTGATTACCCAACATTAAAATTCGTTTCTTTCATTTTCAAACTTAATTCTTGATTTTTTTTTGCATTATTCCTTCTCCAACTTAAAGACTCTCAATACCAATGACTTTGACTTCTTCTTCTGATACACTTGGTTGAATGATACACTTCCTTATGATTTTACACACCTGTTGATAGATTGCAGTATTCAATGGACCACCGAACTTCAATTTACGAGAAATTTCGCATTCATTCTCCTTCAAATTAGCCTTACAACATGATTCCGGTATTTTATAGAAGACATTCATGGATGATATAGCAATATCCACAATATTGGTGCGATCGACATTATTGTAACGACTTGTTGCCCAATCACCAGGACCATCGGCACCACAACATTCCAACTATTGAAATAATGGAATTAGTTTAGTAAATAAATATTGAACAGATAGAAAACTCAGAAAATTCTTTATTTTCTTACATTCTTTTGCAGAGTATCAAACGTAACTGTGCGTGAGCTCATCGTTGAGTCTCCATATTCCTCTTGAACTGAATACTTAACGGCGGCGCGTACAATGTCATCAAGCTTATCTTTATTATGGAAGGCCCAGGCGCCAGCAGCTATTTGTGCAACCATTACGATGAGTATAACACTGAAGAACTATAGAAAAAATAGGAGATAAAGAAGTAAACAAAGAATTAGTTAGTTAAGTGCAACAAAACTGAAGTCAAAGGAAGAAGGGAAGGTAAAGTGGTGTAACACACTTGTGTAAGTATTTGCGTGGTGGTCGTCGCCAATCAGACAGTTGGAGGCAGTAATAAATTTTGAAATACAAATTCTATAGGCCTCCATCGACGACGTAGGCGTCGACCATAATAACTTTGTATTTGGAGCCAAATGTGCGTTGGGGAATTTAAATAAATAAATTTAATTGCATTTGGCACACATACTATGTACGAGTATGTATAGCAGCTGGAATTTTTGATTTGCATACTCACCGACATTAGTAGACATTGTGACTCTTTGCAAACGCCACAACAGCCAAATAATGCACCAATTGTGATCAATATACCGATGCCGAGGAAAACATAAAGGGCTACATTATAATGACTATACGATTGGGTCATCGATAGCATAAACGTTGGATCTGTGAGTAACCATACTGAGGTTCCCACAATTACTAGACCAATAACCTGTGGAAAGAAAAGAATTAAGTATTTGATTAATGAACAAATACATAATGATATAGAAAATAGTCAATACATTAAGGAGAAAAAAACAAAAATATCCCGTGGAATTCTGTATCAGTAATTGTAAATTTCTTCATGCCAACATTATAATTTTGGACTTATAGTTAACCATGAAGTCTTCAGGCTGAGAATTGAGAAATCTCTGTTTAATAGAATCAACAAATGTATTTAAGTCTCTTCTAGTAATATTTAACCAAAGAAACAACAAAAGTTATTACCAGAAGTGTTTCATTTTCATTACTAAAGACCGACTGCTACATGTACACATATCGAAATTGATTTCCTTTGTTATTCAAGTACATAAGTATATTGTACATAGTAGCATACATCCAATGTTTCTTTCAACATGTAAAAAGCTTAGGATAAATATACATTTCAATTCAATTCCATTCGTTAAAGCGATGCAAATATAGTTCATTGAATCTTCAATCAACACAATCGTTAAATAGATTTCATAAACAAACGACCGTACGAAGAAGAGATCTCGCGTCATCTAGTAATTAAATCATCATCATCATCTTTTGTTGCCACCGCACAATCCTCTTTCCATAACCAGTCGTCACATGGCAAACGTTCTACTAAATGACGGCACAATCCAAAATTCAACAAACCCAATAACCAACCAAACACCCACCCACCCGATTGTTCGTTCAATACCCTTAGTTAACCATTTATATAGTGTAGCAGAGCAGGCAGAAAGGGACGCAAGCAGGGAGAAAGAAAAAAAAATTGTGTCTCAAGAGTGAAATGTGTAACTCATGATGTCAGCTTTTCCTATTTTATCTCATTGTTTCTATTTACTATTTGCGCAATGTCTCTATTATTTTCCTTTCATACTACAATATGATATAGACAAATATGAATAGAACTTTTGGCATGCGCTCATGATGTTTGTCACGACAATAATGGTGATGATGATGATGGTGATGATATACGTGTATGTACAATGTCTCATGCCATAAATGTAAATACTTTTAATAAAATTAATAAACCATTTAATTAGTATATTTTATTGCAAGTGTTTCATAAATATTTGTATATGCATATAAGTATGTAAGCTCAAAAGCCCATTATGGTTAATATGACAGCAGATAAACAAGATTCATTTGTATTTGTTTATATTTTTGGGGGGTTATCGGATGAGGTCAACAAAACTTGCATCATATTCTATTGTACTGAAGTATAAGGAAAGCAATAACCTTACTCAATGTGAGTTAATATAAATAATTTAATTTATTCGAAGAGACATTACATTAATTTAATGAATTTTTTTGTTATACTTATTTATAAAGAGGCCTTATTATTCATTAATGTGTCGTGGTATCTTAGCTAGAATATTAGAATAGAAATTGTTCATTAAGTCACTTGACCAATCTTTTCTGGGTCATAAAATTCGAATTATTCTAATATACCATGGAAACTTTATGAATCAAAATGTGAGATAATATTTAACACAGAATAGATTCTTATAAACAACAATTTTAAGTGCACCCTCCACTAGCCAATATAAAATTGACTTCATTTAATGAGAAACCTATATATTGTAAACAAAAAAGTAGTTCATTTGAAGTAAATAATAAGACAGACAAAGGCAAAGGCATTTTTCATCAAGAACAAACACAGTTTCCTAAGAAACTGATGATCTTTTGATTTGAATTTTAAACAAGGAAATGGATTCCTGAAATTATAGAAAGAGAAATTCTTAGAAAGACAAATATTTATTTAATAAAGCTTTGGAATCTATTTAATAGGACTAGACACTTTGAATGATATTTGTTAATTTAATGAATCTTTTAAGTGTAAGTACTTGGTAATTGTACTTGACATTGACCATTCTCCTCTACAAGAAACCAAACGAAAATTGGAATCTTGCCATTTTAAGTCTCTTTAGAACACAAAGATTAAATGGATTTTCCCGTTTCAGACATACCATAATCCCCTATTTTAATCGAAAAGTGTTCAGTAAAGAAAATAATGATGACATTCATAAGACTTAGAGAACAAACATATGCACACAGTGGTGTGAAGATATAAAAATAGATGATAAAGCTATTATTAGATATTTAAAATGATTTCTTTAATTACATGAAATCTAAGGAATTTAAAAAATAATTAGAAAATCAAAGCCCTTTACCCAAAACCTTTCTACATTGTCTATATACACTAGTGGTCTTTAGAATGATTTCTAGTATAATGAAAAGAAACCTAAGGAATTAAAAAAATGATTAGAGAAAACCTTTTTCAAATCCTAAACATTTATACCTTATCTCATACTTATTCATAAGAAAACTTATCTGAGGTCATTAATCATCAACAAAAGCTACTAGTGACTACTTCTGACTGAGACTCAGTCCCCATTTCGATATATTTATTTACCTTGTTTGTTAATGCAATTATTCTTAATTAAATTGTAATTTAATTACAACGAATCAATAAAAAAAACTAACAAATAAACCTATTCACATATTTATAGATAAATTTCATGCTTCAATTAAATTGAATCATGATATATTTTAAAGATTTTATCCGATTTTTCTCACATGCATAGTGAAATGAAGTGAAAAATCACTTGAATATATAATGTTGATGTGATGTGAATCATAAACATATTTTTTTCTATTCTATTTTTTGTTTTTATTTTCTATAATTTTTGCAAAATTTATTGAATCAACAGAAATACAAAAAAAAAAAAAAATTTAAATATACAAAAATACAAAAGTTTGCAAAACATGAGAAAAAAGAAACAAAATTAAGTAAATGAAAAATTGACTTTTAAGAAGATGGCGTCAGAGACAAACAAAAACAGTCTTAACGCTAAATCTCAAAAAAGATAAATCGAAAGATAATAGTATGATGACAGCAGTTTCTTACTTGGGGGTCAAAATACCAATGGGTTGAGTTAAATAAGTATCATCAAATTAAGAAACTTAAGCTTTGAATGAAAATGAGTGTAAAAGGATTAATTTTTTTCTTCGAAACAAAAAACTTTTTTAATGAAATTAAAATTAAAGATTCTTTTTAAAATCCACTTTAATAGACTTTTACAAACAAACTGAATATACAAGACACTTTTTTCAAAGGAAGGCACAAAAGTATGCAGACCCAGACTGA
This sequence comes from Amiota communis, assembly GCA_037043315.1. Classification (NCBI taxonomy): domain Eukaryota; kingdom Metazoa; phylum Arthropoda; class Insecta; order Diptera; family Drosophilidae; genus Amiota; species Amiota communis. Next base: position 9,558,468 of record JBAMAV010001245.1, on the reverse strand, counting down.
CTCTAAATAATTGCGACGGCTCAAAAAGCCCAAGCGATTGACCTAAATTTGGCATGCGAAATACACACAGAGAATGAAAATTGTAAGAGATTATATTATATACATACATACATAATAATCCTGAAGGATCAGGGGTGGTAGCTTTGGAAGGGATTAAATTAAATGAAGTTTTATACACAATCCCTTTCTCACACAATTTTTTAGTCAACACATTTATTACACACCCTAGTCAATAGTCAGTATGCTCCAATTGTTGAGTATAATATATCATTTATAAACAATTGTTTGCTCGTAATTCATTATATAAGTTAAGGAGTCTGAATCATTTAAATAATTTCAATTAAATTTTTTATAAATTAATGATGTTTCTGAATGGAGAATTCCTTAACCCCAATTGAAGAATTTTAAAAAACATCTGCAATGTTCCAAGACAAATTTATGAATGAGCATCTCTACACAGGCTGATTGATGTTCGGGACCCTGGGCCATGTTAACCTTAGAAATCTCACCTATATTGTTACTACTATATATCCTTTCACTACACCCATGCTTATGTACTACTTACGGTACTCTCATTTCATGGCATTTAGTTAAAATTTTTCAGCTGAAAGCTAAAGTCAAATTAAGGAATGAAAATGAGAGAGACTCTGAGAGATGAAAAGTCTATGAAAGAGCAACTGAACTAAAATGGTGAAAAAAATCAAGTTAAGTACAACAAAGTGCATAAAAAGTAACGACAAAAAACCGCAAAAGCTTAAAAACGTTTGACAAATGCAACAACAACAACAACTGCAACATGTACTCTACTCCCACTCACTTCAATACTCATTCACATACATGCTTATAGATACACTCATACACATACTTGAACACTTCAAATAAGTGAAAATGTGTAAAATGTGAAAATAGGACAACGGAGAACATACGAGTCACTGGAAAATCTTTTCTATGTAAATGTACATTTTGCATTGAACTGCCTGCACAATATACATAGATATACACATGTATACCATACTATGCAAACTTAGTGAATGGAAACCCAAATTACAGCAACAACAACTGGAAACAGGAACAGATGCAACAACAACAATAACGACAATTATGTACAACAATTTTGTATCTTTTTTATTTTGACTACTATGAAATTGACTGAAAATTGTGTTGCTGCTTTAAATAGCCAGTAGACATACAATTTTATTGCCCAATAGTTGCGGGTTTTCATCGTATGTAGGTGTTAAACCCAAATATTGACCAATAATTTTGTAAGTGTAAATATTTGTATCTTTTATGAAATAAAGATGAAGCTGCAAATGGATGCCAAGAATACCTTAACAAACTATAGACAGGAGCGAAATGGTACAGCTCCAAATGCACAAACGAATGCTTTATCCCAAGAAGGAATACTCCACCGACTGTGCATCTGCGACGTCACTTGAGCCCACATCAGAGGGTGACTTCCAGGCAAAATATCATGTCGCTGTTACCAGGTTACAGGTTACCACTGATACCCCAGGAACTAGAATTGTATCAAGCAGCCGTTAAGGATCGGATCACTTTCCACATCAGATGATATAACAACCGCTTAGGCAGGTTTCAAGATCTTGCGGCTCAAAAGACTCTACTTCGACTTTCTTCAACGAAAGATCAGGCATCCCTTGAGACGCACAAGATGACTAATCAGTCAGGTCCAGGCATAGTTCATTATGCTTATGATAATGTGTATATTTATGCAACACATTTGTCTAATATTATTGTATGTCTACTGGCTGCCTTACAAAAGGAATCGACGGGGGCAAAAACAACAAAAGACGACAAACACGCGACGAAGGCACGAATCAACGCCGACGACAACGAGTACGACAACAAGGCACACACCATTACAACAAAAATACCGAAGCATGCAACGAACACAACAGCAACAACAGGCAACAATGGCAACATATGTTTGAGCCAAAACGAGATATCACCATAAAATGCATATACTCGTAGTAGTGCAATATGCAATGAAAAGAGTCAGCAGCCTAAAAGCCCTGGAGTGAAGAGACACCGATTTCTGAATATATGTACATAGATAGAAAGAAAGAGTGTAAGAGAAGAGAGTAAGCCAATGACAAAAGTATGTTGTAGTAGTAGATTGAAGAAGTAGAAGCAACAGAAGGTGGCAGAAAATGTATGCCAAATGGGCAATAAAAGTGCAAAGTCCTTGACTGACCTACATTTTACTTATAACATAAAGAACACAAACGAACGAACGACAAGCGAAGGATGTATAAAAATGGAAAATGTGAAAATAAAAAAATAGAAAACTAAAACAATTTTCTTCTTGTTGGGTCTCGTCGTCTGAAGTCTCATTCAAAATTAAATACTACAAAATGGAAATGGAAATGCAAATGCAAATGAAAGGAAAATTGCATTCAAATTCAAATTTATGTATTTACATAAAAGAAAATGAGAATGACAAGAAGGGAAACAGTAAAGGAAGACAATTACTAAGAAAAAAAAAAGCCACAAATATTGACCACACCCTGCCTCTGTGAGTGTGTGTGTGATTGTATGGAAATAAGAAAATATTTTGAACAATTTTTCATATTAAATTAAAATTTTAAAATCAAAGAAGAAAAGAAAATCAATAGGAACAACGACAAACACTAAAACATGGAAATTTATGCCGAAAGGAAAAGGAAAAGCAATCAACAAAATAAGTTTTTTCAAAGAATAACATGAAAATTGTAGGAAGAAAATATTATAGTAACAAAGCATCATCAACACCATCTTCATCACTCAGATCTTCATCATCATCATCACCATCACCTTCTTCTTCATGATCTTCATTATCAGCAACAAGAAAATAGAAAACACAATCAAGCATAAAATATTCATATGTTTTTCTTGTTATTCTTCTTACAGTTGTTGTTCTTTTAGTTGCGGTTGATATTCCTCTTCTTGTTTTTGTTAGTGTTGTTATTGTAGCTTTGCTTGTTTCTTAAATTTTTCTATGTTGTTTTATTTCTCGAAAATAGATTTTGACTAATAAATAAATTCTACTATAGGGTGGATGATCATGATGGAACAAAGAAGCAAAGAAACACAAAATTTTTTGAGAATTTTGAAAAACTTAAAAGCCAAAAATACAAGAAAACGAAAATAAATGATGAAAACCAACCAAAAATATTGTAAAGACAAAACCACAAGGGGTGTGGGAGGAGGAGACAGAAGAGGAAATTATGAAAACATAGACATGGAGGGGACTCATGTTTGTCGAGTCTTGTCTTCTGTTGTCATTTCTATTCTATTCAATTATAGCAAACATATGCAACAATTGATTTACTTTGATTGAAAGAAAGAAAATTTCATTAATTAAATGATTTTTCAAATTGAAAAACAAAATCAAAGAACAACAACAATAAACTGGGTGAGGCGCTTTAGCAGGCCTCCTATATACCATAGAATAAACAACCCAGTCAGTCACAAAGACACATTGAGAGAGTGAGTACATTGAGCAGAATGGAGTGATTGGATTGGAGTGTAGTGGAAGGAGAATGTATAAAGAGAGGCGCCTAACAAAACCAATAAGAATCCCACTGCCTCTGCTATAAAAATAACAAAAGCAAATAAGTCCTGTTATGTAGCTACTGACTGACAGCCCTCGCTGCTGTTGCTCTCCTTAAACATTTTAAACGCAAGTTTCATTCTCAATCACTCACTCACTCACTTCCTCAATCACTCACTTACAGAGGTCCCTTACTTATCAATACACAGCAAACTCCTACCGACAAGCAAGCAAGCATACGTTCTAACAGAGGTTCTTCATTTGAAGTCCAAGGTGCTACTACCGGGGGTTTACAACACAATTAAGTTTAGAGACCCAACAATAACTCAATAATCACTTTTGATTGAAACTCTCACTGATTGTTGACCAAAAACTTGATTCAAGAACAGCATTAAATAACTATACCAAGGCTAACGAACACAAATTGATTTACATCCTCATCAAAAATGTATCTAGAGACGTGAGGTGAGCCAGCAAAAAGAATTGAAAATCCCTAAACTGAAAACGACTAATGGACTCACCCCACTCTAAGGTTCCCCATGTTGACCTAGGGGTCAAGATGGGCGCTTCACAGACTACATTTAAATTTAAGAACCACTGCATTATAGAAAGACTTCAAAAAAACAAAGAATCGTTTATAGTTGATAAGCGCCAACATTGAATAAGACTGCAGAAACAACAACACAACAACACAAGAAGAAATCGGAAAGGAAGACAGACAAACGGGAAGTGAATTATGTACGCATGGAACAGGCGAAGTGAAGAACATTTGAAAAAAAAATTTCAAATCAAATACAAAATGCACACAATAAACAGGAGAAAAACAACAACAACAGAACAGAAAAGGAAGAATATTAAAAGTATTAAGGAAGAAGAGGAGAAAATGATGATAGGATGAATGACTGAGTGAACAAATGAATGAATGAATAAATGAAGTAAGTTAGGAGCATACACAAGTAACATAACGAGAGAGAGTGTGAGAGATTTGTAGGTTCAAACTCTGTGTATACCTAAAATAGAGAGGGAGAGAGTGAGAGAGAAAGTGCGGAGGCGCTAAAGTTGAAAGGTAATGTGTTGGAAAGAGAGCAGAGTTGAAAATGGGGATTGGGACTGGGTCTGGGAATTTTTCTTCTTTTTGCGAGTGTGAGTTGCCACCGTCGACGACGACGACACTCAACAAACGGTAATATGCGTGAGAGCTAAATAAATGCGTTTGTGTGTGTGTTTATAGAGTGTGGGAGTAAGTAGCGCGCTTGCTCCTCTTTACCAACAACAACAAGAAGACATAGTAGATGAAGAAGCATAACAACGATGATGTTGTTGATGATGATTGTGGAGGAGAAGAAGAAGAAAACTATTGTTTATTGTTGTTGTTGTAAAGTAAAATATTCTGGGTTTGTTGTTTTGTTAGGTGGGCGGCAGGGCCCACTGAGTACATCCAGGCTGACAGGCAGCTAACAGAGCAAAGCCAGACACTTATACATACACATGTGTAATATATACACACACAGAATACGCATAATAACGGATGTAGGGAGCAGCAGAGCAGAAGCAGCAGCAGCCAGCAGAAGCAAAAATAACAAAAGCAAACTTAGGGCAACCGTGGGAGTCAAGACCTTTCTTTATTTCTTTATAATCACATATACATTCATACACATAAAAACATACAGTATGTCACACAAATATTTGAATAATGTAAAATTGCACTTAAACTAGTTCACTCAAAGATTTTGTATAGATAATGATGAGTGAATGGCCAGAAAATGATCAGTGGCTGAATTTGATAATCAAAGGGGCTCAATGGCATATTAAAATTAATTTTAAATTACAACAAAACATTCTTGATCCACCCAATAGAGCCAAATTCGTGGGACTACTGTTGGATGGAAAAATGGGCACCACAAATAAATACAAATACTTAGTTCATAGAAATACCTGAGGATTATGACTTGGACAAACTAATTGTTTCATTTTGCATACATTTATATAACAAACTGTACACACATATGGAAGTATGTGTGCCTATATGCACGTAAGAACGAATGGGTGTTTGTATTTCCTATTGTTTTTTAAGTTCTTCACTGACTTCCCGTTTTTTTGTTTCTCTGTTTTTATTAGAGCTTTAAAATTCTCTCACATTCAATCACATCTCACAATAACTGTATGAATAAAAACTTAAGAATATTAAAGGGAGTAGCTAACTATCTGGGAATACTACTAAAAAAATCTTCACTTATCTAAGGATGAGTTATGACTTAATAAAACTATACAAAATAAGAAGACAATTTTAAAATAATCTTTAAAATTTCGGTTACTAGTAGGTACTTACCCAAAATAGTAAATTTATAAGGACCATTAAATATTTAACACACGAACAACAGCCGCTGAGACCCATTTTTGCTTTTATGCTGTTTATGGACTTTTTGTAATACTTTTCCACACAACTCACAAATAATCACACACACACAAACACACAATTTTCCTGCTTTTCCAAGCTTAAACAGCAGCTACTAAGAAGAAAATGATGCTGATGATGATGTAGTTGTTGTTGTTGTTGTTGTTTCTTTAACGATAAAAAGATACAACAACAAGAGTACAACCACACTCACACACGCTCAGAGAGAACGCGCAATATTCCAAAACAAACAATATCTATAAGAAGGAATGCACAATTTGTTGTTGTTTGTTGCACTTTAAGTTTGATTTTATTAATTATTTTAAATATTCTTTTATTATATTTTATGCACTGCTTATTAAGATTTTTCTGGATTTTCTTTTAAGATTTTACTCAAATGCACACACATCCGTTTTGTCCGCGGCACTTTATTTTTCATGCGTTCGTTAGTTTCGTTCTTGTCGCGATTCCATCCACTTTGTATCTGTGTATTGTGTATCCGTAAATCTGTCGTTTGTTGCAGCGCACATTCGAGCTGTGTGGCTCAACGATAGCATGTGTTATCGATAGCAGAAACAGTGTGAATTGCTCTTGAAATCGAATTCTCTCAAGTGCTCAAGTGTTCGGCATCATGTTGTATGGTGTTTGAATCAAACATTGTCGAACCAACAATGAAATTGTTGTTAGAAAAAGTGAGAGAGATAGACCTGAGTACTGTTGCTGTTGTTAGATTTGTGAATCCCATGCAATACCCATTGCAGGTGGATTATGTACTATTGATCAAGAAGACGAAAAAATTGTTATTGGATCAAAATTAGTATATGATTTGCTTATGGTATAATTTGATTGAAATGTTTCAAATATGCATTTGAAAGTCTTTGTTGAATTTCCAAATTATCGGCAAAATGTAATCAGTCGTTAGGCTGACCATAGCATTTTCTTATTTATTATGCTGAATAATGGGCAACACTTAAATGTTATACTGAGAGCGGGAAGATTTAATTCTGGCAATATGAAATAATTTTGTTCAGAGAGCGAAGTGCATTTATGTTTTGGGAAGTAATTGTGTGTCTAATGACAATAGTACAGGGCCTCATCTTCACACGTTACAGCTTCTGCAGAAGTTGCATGCGGGTACCCCCAGTTTAGTGACCATTAGACAGTATCTTGTTATGACCACCACCACTGGGAAAACATCCCCCCGACTGGGCATAAGAGATTGATCAATCTAATCGAAAATTAAAAATTGTACTACAGACACAATTTGAATTCAGCATCATACTAGCCCTTATGACAGCTGAATTGAAGTCTACAAAGTGGCAACGCCACTTGTTGTGTTCATTTCTTATTTTTTACAGAAATATTCTTATTTTTTTTTTAAATTCGCACAAATTTGTTTCGAGTGCGCGCATTTTTCATAACGTTTCAATTAACAACATAAGAAGTAAGCGGTAAATTAATAAACAAGTAACAAGAATGTGGTAATAAACAAGAAAACAAAAGCCCAACAAAAGGCGACACAAAAAAATCTGAATAAAATAAAAAACAAAAAATATTAATATTATATTATTGAAAACAAAAAAATTGTGCGGAGTGCAAAATAGAAAGAAAAAATAAAATTTCATAATGTCTTCGACGCCTGTCATTAATGTTGTTTGTGTAATCGATACCGTTCTAACCGATGAGCGTTTAGAGGATCGCATGGCGGCATTGGAAGAGGTCAAGCAAGCGGTACAATCAGCGGGTGCCAATTTGCAGCGGGTGTATGTACGTGATTTCACTGTTGTTGTTGTTGTTATTATTGGATGATGATCATTTCGATTATACAAAATTTTACAGTTTGATAAATTGGATTTTGGTGAAACAAATGTTTTGGATTTATTCTATAATGCCGATGTTGCCGTTATCGATTTAAGCATTCAAACACAACAGAGACCATTATCCTATCATTTGGGTGTAAGAGAAAGTTTCGGAATGCGAGAGAATATATTAATCCATAATGATATTCATTCAAAGCAAACGCTATGCCTTAAGGTAAGTGTTATTGTTATTTATTGTATTACTTAAGAAAGTACTAATAATAATGATCTTTAGCCAACTATTGGATTGTATAATAATGAGTTGTTTAGATAAGATAACTAACTAAGTCATATAGTTGGTAATAAGCATATTGATTTCATAAAGTTTTCACTTTTCGTGTCTATTTTGAGTTATCAAAATCAATTGGATTCATTCCAACCGGGTGAAATAATTAATGATTATTTTTACTTTGTCTGGCATTGTATACCGCCTACACAATGTTAAGAGTCAAGCAATAACGGACTAAGGTAGAGACTGTCTTGGGCTTGCTGCAAAGGGGGCTACCAAAATCATATCCCACACGAAGCCAAAATCCATCCAAATCTCATGAAGAGGACCTTGTTGCATCCTAAGAAAGTCCTATGGTCCAGATAGGACTTTCAATTGTTGTAAAGTCCTATAAAATGGAACACCAAACTAGGTCAATATGTGTTCAGGGGACCCCAAATCTGAAGAAATCTCTCAAAATATTTTGTTACACCTTCAGTTGAAAGAAGATTGGGATGGTACCAATACAAACTGACATATGTTTTAAAGACTCGCTGTAATGCCACAGAGGGCTATGTGAATATGGTGTAGAGAGAGTTGGGGAGGATGGTATGGAAAATATGTACCGCCTGCCTTGTCTGTATTAGCAGGGCTCACTACGTGGCATTAGAAGAAAAGAGGCTATACATTTCTCAGTAAACTCTGAGCCTTCCTAGCACTAAGTCCGCTACTGTAACTTAGCTGTGTTAATGTTAATAACCTTTCCAAGCTCAGTAAATGCATCTGATGAGTTGCGGTTGCGTGGGTTGAGGTCTTCTGAAATTATTATGTATTTCTTTTTATGGCTTCATTTTAATTTATTTAATCAACGTCGTTCACGCTCTCAATTTGATCAATTTACATATACAGCTCTCTTGCGCCAGTTATACATTTCTGTCGTACAAACTCAATCCAGAGACAAATCAATGTCACTTAACCAATTGCAATAAAGAGGTGAAAGAACCCTCAACTGCCGATGCCCGCTTGCCAACAACACTGCAGACACGTCTTAAGCGGATGCTGCAAGATGTTGAAATACAATCCAAGTAAGTGTGAATATCTTTCTTCTCTATACAATAAAGAATCAATCAATTAATACAATAATGTATTTCAGAGCCCACATGCGTGAAAAATTCCTTGCTGATCTACGTCTGGCACGTGATACCTGGGCTTCTCAAACCCCTAAACTACAAAGTGTTTTACATGAAATGCGCAAGCGTCTTGATGATCAGCATGTGCTGTCCGGTGAGGTGGTACATAGTTTTATGTGTTCCCTGCGTGATGTACAAGACTATGATGCCATGGTGCGTTTGGTTACTGATTTGAAGAATATACCAAATACTCGTAAATATGTGGAAACCGGTAATATGAGTTTTCTCTATGCATTCGCTTTGAATCGTCGTAATTTAAAGGGAGATCGTGAAAAAGCTTTGGTATCATCATTGCGTGCGCTGGAAAAAAAAGAAAATCATTTTCCTGATATGTTATGCCTGTGTGGACGCATCTATAAGGATATATTTGTTGAATCAGATTATACAGATATGGATAGTTTACATAATGCCATTAAATGGTATCGTCAGAGTTTCGAAGTGCAACCAAATGAATATGCGGGCATAAATTTGGCTACACTCCTTGTTATCGAAGGCAAAGAATTTAGTAATACCGAGGAATTGCAACACATTGGTATGACGTTAAATAATCTCATTGGCAAAAAGGGTAGTCTGTCAACTCTAACCGAATACTGGGATGTGGCAACATTCTTTGAAATCTCAGTACTTGCCGAAGACTATGCCAAGGCAATACAGGCAGCAGAATGCATGTTCAAATTGAAACCACCAGATTGGTACTTGAAATCAACCATTGGTAATATATCATTAATACATCGTTTTCGTAAGAAACCCGAAGATTATCAGCCCACAATTGAGGAGCAAATCTTTCAATTTTGGATGGATTATTTTCTGGAAGCAACAAATCCTGAAAGTTCAAATAGTATAAGATTTCCTATATTGGTAAGTACAATCATACATCATACATCAATCATCATATGTAATTTTATTTATAATTATGTATTTCAGATATTCGAACCTACAAAAATCTATTTGCCCAGTTATGTTACCATGAATATGGATGCCGATGAGAAATCTATACAAATTGTTAACATTTGTTTGGCTCACACAAAAGACGAATGCAAGAAAGTTCATGATTTTCTATTTGTTGCCTCGAAAATCAAATCAGTGAGCCTTTATAAACGTGATGAACGTTGTGCCTATTTATATGTCCATCATAATTCGGATGATTTTCAAATTTACTTTCCGTCCACTGTTTGTCGACAGAAATTCTATGATTTAATCTTAGAAATGACTGCCGATCAAGAAGTCTTTGTTAATCTCGATAATGATGTTGCAAATATTGAATATGAATATGATTATGATGATCAAAATCGTAAGGTAAAACTGGGTCAAGGTACATATGGTACAGTGTTTGCTGCACGTGATAAGCAGACACAAGTTCGTATTGCCATCAAAGAAGTACCCGAAAAGAATTCACAAGATGTTCAACCCTTGCATGAGGAAATCAAATTGCATTCACAGTTGCGTCATCGCAATATTGTTCAGTATTTGGGTTCACGTTCAGAGGATGGGTTCTTTAAGATATTCATGGAACAAGTACCTGGTGGTTCGCTATCCGATTTGCTAGAAAAGAAATGGGGTCCTTTAAAGGGCAATGAATCTACAATGGCTTTTTATTCAAAGCAAATTCTGCAAGGCTTGAAATATTTACATGAACAGGATATTGTACATCGTGATATCAAAGGTGATAATGTTCTGGTCAATACATATAGTGGTGTGGTTAAGATTAGTGATTTTGGAACTTCGAAACGTTTGGCACGCATTAACCCAATGACTGAGACATTTACCGGGACACTTCAGTATATGGCACCAGAAGTTATTGATCAAGGTGTTCGAGGCTATGGACCACCGGCTGATATATGGTCTTTTGGTTGCACAAATGTTGAGATGGCCACTGGAAAACCACCTTTTGTTGAACTCGGTTGTGCTCAGGCAGCGATGTTCAAGGTTGGCTACTACAAGGCTCATCCGACTATACCCGATGAGTTATCTCAGTTTGCTAAGAATTTCATATTACGCTGTTTTGCCATCAGTGTTACAGATCGTCCCAGTGCTTCACAATTACTAGATGATCCTTTCTTAGCTGAGTAAGTAGTTTCAGAGATTTAAATATCACTGTCTTTAAGTTTATTTATTATTTATAATTTCTCTCAGAAAACCACGTAAACTCCGTATAAGTCAACAAATCGCTGCCACCGATTTTAGTCGTAGTGTTTCAGTGCCTGCAGACCGCTTGATACATAAAACTCCTCCACCTTTAAATACATTTGCCAGTACCACATGCAATACTCCCACCACACCAGAATTGGAGTAAGTAAACCTACTTTTATATATGAAAAGAAAATAGTTGTTAAATGTAAAAATGTATCCTCAATTCCAGTGTTGTCCATAGCGCTTCTGTTGATGTTGAACACAGTAATCAATTAGCCTTCGAGCGTCGTAGTTCTACTGGTTTCCTACTTTCACCTGAAATCGAACCTTCTACGCCCTCATTACGCACAAGTACTGGTGAGACTAGTGAAACAGATGGTTTCTATAGACTCAAAAAAGACTCGCAACGTCGTACAACATTATCCAAAGTTCTTGCTCTCGATGAGACAAAAATATGCGATATTTGGATAAAGAAAATCAATACAGATAATAATACAAACATTATTATAACCATATCCGAGTTACAGGATCTGATACGTGGTCTACGTGATTATATAATCAATGAAAATGAACGTCATTTGGAATCAACCATAAATGAATTGAAGAAAAAATTAAATTATGATGCCATTGCCTTAGATCATTTACATTTGGCTTTGTACTCATTTCAAGATGCCGTTGTCACTGTTCTTCGATCACATTGTATTAAACCCCATTGGATGTTTGCATTAGATAATCTCGTGAAGCGTGCCGTACAGGCGGGCGTTACAATATTCTCACCAGAATTGGGTGCTAATTTGGCACCCCAGGATCTCTCAGGGAATGATGATGAAAGTGTACACAACCCGCAGCTTACATCAACAGACAGTCAAGAGAAATCAAGTCTAGAGAAATTGTCACCAAGTGGTAGTGGCAGTAGTGGTCAGACAACAATGGCCACACCAACTGGTCATGATGCAGAAGAACTGGCACCGGGTACATCAACTGCAACTGTGCGCCTATTGCGTGATATACGTGAGAATAATAAGCAGTTTCAACGTCAACTTATGGAGCAACAGCGTCAGAGTTTACGTGCCTTACAAAATATTAGTCATGAATTAGCTCATATCTATATGGGACGCAAGAGATTGAGGTTTGTTCTCTAACCATGATTGATTGATTAGGAATGTTGTAATTTTACTGTTTAATTTACAGAAGTACATTCAATGGTTTAACTAAGAAGTTTAATAGATCCGCTGCCAAGGGCCGCAAACGTACACTGAATAGGCAAAATTTTGATGTCTCCTTTGTGGATGAGCAATTGCAACGTTGGCTAGACCAACACGATATTGATGAATTCTCAAAGACCATAATTTTGAGTGAACATTTTCAATTTGATGATTTCATTTATCACATGGAGAAATTGGATCTTATGCGTTTGGGTCTACGGTAAGCTGATGACCTTCTACTAACATAAAATCTTAACACCAAAAACAAAATTTACTAATTTTAGTAATCCAAATTTTAGAGTTGGCGTCGAAGTGCGTCTCTGGAAACTTATTACCTTTGAACGTGCCTGCATTTCAGAATGCTTAGAATCACCTCCAAGCACTTATAGTAAAACACAAATGTCATCGGTACAACAAACTTCATCACCACTAGATGCCGCCTTACAATCACAACCAGAACCAAAAGCCCCACAACAATCAGGAAAACAATCAATGAAACATCATCAAGAAAGAAATAAATCTGCAACTGTTGATCCAAGATTTGTTAAAATCAGTGAAAGCGAATATGATTCGTGCACTGATTGATAATTCATGATTATTATATTTAAGATTAAAGTGTGTGTTTTTTGAAAACAGTAAAACAAAAGTTAAGATGTTTTCATCTTCAAAAGTACTAATACAATAATTGTAATAAATGCAAGAGTTGCCTTAAATAATTGTTAAACAAAAGATAAAAAAAGAAACAACAATCAATTTTTATTATGTAGTAGTAAAACTAACAAGTTTTTGTAAGTGAATGTTGTTAAATTCTTTTTATACTAAATCCTATTTATATTTTATATTAATTTTTTTGTGTAACACATGTTAAGCTTAAAATTTTGTTAATCCTTAAGTTTGTTTAATTTATAAAACTGAAAAATGAATCAGAAGAGAAAAGAAAAATGAATTTCAAATTAATTTTATATAAAAACAGAAGTTGGTTGTTTGTATTTTATTTGTGGAAAATTGGAATTTTTCATTGTTAGATTTGTAAACCTTGAAACTATCTCTAGCCTTCTTCATTTTATAGTATTCAAAAGAAATTGAAACTGTTGGTCTTGTCAAAATTTTATTGTAAGTAAGCAACTCAACCTTGCATAGAAATATGAACTTGAGTCTGTAGTCGAGGACCAGATCGCCTTTCCCACAAGCCGAGGCTCAAATGGCTGCATTTTAGGTCTTTGCTGCAAGGGAGCAGATAAGGCCTTAGGCGCACTAGGTTGTATCCCGGCTTCTTCATACCATGAGTAAACACTTTGACACTTTAATCCTTATTGAATACTGTTTAACACGATTAACATGTAAAAAAAATTGGAGATATTTTTTGACAGAGAAGCAATGCGAAATGTTTCGACCTTAAATGTACAAGTAGTCTAAGTATTTGCATAAGTTTATTGATAATCATTTGATGCATCTTTCATCATTTTTATTGTATGATTTATCAGGTTGTTTATGAATTAATGAGAGAATAATTTAAAGGAGAATAAGTCTTGTTTGTCCATTATTGGATCTCTTGGTAATGGGTAGCTAGCTATCCGTTCTTAGAAGGCACAGAACTGAATTGGAATTCTTTTTCGTACTCGCAGTGACGAAAATTATGATCTGAGGTTCCATTCTCCTAGTCAGCATTTCAAAATTTGAAACAAAAGAAGTACTGAGAGCCTGGTTATTCTCTTATGTGCAGTTTCAACCATCCTATTTAAGAAATGTAGAAGAGTTCATATAATAACCACATACTGCAGCACTATGCTGTTTTGGTGGCGATTTCTTCCATCAAATTAGGGAATTGCAACTAGACTAGTTTGCATTATGGCGTCATCTCTCTGATGTTACCTGGATAACTTGGATTCTCAAAAACTATACACATTTTCTAACTTAACATTTCACAGATTGTTTTGTGATGTATTTCGTCCAGTAATTAAGGTCCTTCAACTAGACTGGTTTGAAGAATCACACAAGAATAAACATACACACCACTTTATCAAGTCTTCAATTTCTGAATGCTTGAATATTATATTGAATAAGTAATCATCATCATATAAGAAATTTATAAATATTATATATCATCATTGGATCTCTCGGAGAGATTCTCTGAAAACTTTAGATATTTTCTAACTTCTTTAGTTTGTTTGCATTTATTTTTTTTTTATTTTTTTTAGTCTTTAATGACATTGCAATTTTATTTAAATTATTTATAATTTTTAATTTCTTTTTATAACAAATTCCTATAATTCGAAAGCGTTTCGTTCTGTTGCTGCAGTTGTTCTGTGTTCGTGATGTTGTTGTTGTTAAAATTGGTGGTAATTTAGATGTTGTTGTTGTTGCTGTTGTTTGAGTAATAATTTTTATAATTGTTCTTAATTTATTATCATAATTATCATTATTAAAAACCACATGATGATGGTAATGTAAGTATTTATGCCTTTGATTCGGCTTCACTGGCTGTTGCCTGTGATGTAGCATCACTTGATTTGCCATCATCGACCTTGCCAAAGACACAGCATGGGCATTTCTCCTTGAGGGCAACACGGTATTTAGGATGGCTAAGAATGATATCAATCATTAGGCATATGGATAGGATATTTTAAAGTGATTGATAGGCTTACCTGATACCGTAGACAATTGGGTTGTAGCAGGCAGCCGATTTGGCAAAGCATGCACCCCAGATGGTGTTCAATGGTGTCAAGCCCTCGAATTTGAAGAGACCCATGCAGTTGATGACCAAGTATGGTGTCCACGCCATGAACCACAATGAAATGGTAACCAAAGCAACCTTGGCAAGTTTGCCCTCAGCGCTCTTGTCGGCATCCTCAGACGAGCGAAGAGATTTGACATTCATCTTCTTGGCCTGTTCGCGCATGGCTTTCTCGTGGGCAGAGACGGCCTATTATTCATTAAAAATGTATGTGTAAGGATTCATGTAGAATAGAGTTGATATAATGACAACTTACAGCAAGGATGAACCAATACGAATAGCAGATCAAGAACAATGGGATATAGTAGACAAAGATCGAATAGAAGATCAAATATGAGCGTGGATTCCAATCACGTTCCAAGTAGTCAATTCCGCATGAAGTCAAATTGCCTTCGGGCACATACCTAATCATCACATTGATACATATAATTGAGTTTAATATTTGATGTTAAATAATTTAATATTACCTGCTCCAGCCCATAACTGGGGCGAAGCACCATATGCTTGCCATGAACCAGATGTATAAAATCTTAAACAAAGCCAATTTAATTGTCATTGGTTGGCCGGCCATACCCTTGACAATGACGTTGTAACGATCCAAGGAAATCATGCACATAGACCAGATGGAACTGCAACCGAATGCTGAGCCCAAACCCGCATATATGTCGCACATAAGCGGTCCCAGTACCCAGGTTTCGAAATATAGATTGATGCCCATCATTGGCGTATTTGTGATCATTATACCGAAATCAGATACCGCCAAATTGATGACCAATAGATTCGCAGGAGTACGCAGAGATTTTGTTGTGGCGAATATGTAAATCACCACGCCATTTCCACACCATGAAATCATGCCAATTATGATCATGTACGCCGTTAGGAGTTTAGCCCACATTGGATCCATAGCTGGAAATTGATTCCAATACGGGCTGACCAAGTGCGCCATATCGGGGGTGACCTAATAAAGCAAATCAATTAAGAAGTAAGATTTTAAGATTTTCCACTGTGGTCCTAATACAAACTTTGTCTGTCACTGATCCATTGCCCAGTGCGGCAAAGTGTGGTCCAAAAGAGGACTGCACTGAAGCGAAACTATACCAAATATAAACAAGAAAAATTCCAATTATGTAAGGTCCATATTTAATCTCACTTTCTCATATCATACCTGTCCATATTTATAAAGGTTTTTGATTAGGTTTTGTTGTCTTTAACTATATCCCACTTGTTCAGCTTTCTTTTTTAAGAAATTATTGCGTAATTTACATAAAAAGTAGCAAATTAACTATTAAATCTCATCACTTTTTAGGGTAAATTTTTTATCCGAGGTTTTGAATATTTCACTGGAGCGGACTATTCGCGGCGATTCCAATATAAACCTGCGCCCGTAGCTGATTCTCATTGTGCTTTTATAGTTTTTTCCCATCTTCATCTAACAAGAAGGTAAACAAATTAAATTATGACCAAGACACACAGGGTCTGTGTTTTTTGGCTTGCAACCAACCAAGAGCCTTCTAAATTGGCTAAAAATATTGAAAACAAAAGCAAATTGGTAGAACTTAAAGGGTTTATAACTTTCTAAACAGACAAAATGAAATGAAAAATCATTATTATTATTTATATTATAATTATTGTTATTATTAGACATTCATCGTTGGTTTTGGTAGCCAATGTCAATACTACTACCACCTAGTACAGCATATGATGGTATGGTGTTAAGGTAGCTTATAGTCTTGAAGGGTTTCTTTTTGCTTTGTTATAATTTCTGGTTGACTGTGCTTTCTTTCTTTCTTTCTATGGGGTTCTGCTCTGCTCTGTTCTGTTCTGGTCTTAGCTAATTACAAATTAGCCTAAGGTTTGTTTGGTTTTCTTTGATTGACATTGCATGGGTCTGAAAGTTAATAAACGTTCAATATGTCAACACAATCAATATTGGCAAAGGCTTGACGAATTAGAGAAAATTATGTGAGAAGCTTCCATTTCATATTACAATATATAATGTAGTTGTAAAATTAAATAGATTACAATTTAGACAAATTACTTTATTGGATTTAAAAGTTTTGAGTAGTCGCAACAGAAAGAGGCTGCAGTTATAACTTCTTCCTTACAAGTAGATTGAATCATCCTGGGGCAATACTAGGTGATTCAGAAATGTAGGTATATAGATTTAACAACTCCAAACCAGGAAATAAGTTCACTTGGGTGGTGCACTGAAAGCAGTGGAATGTTCTTAAAGGATTAACAATTTCCTTAAGTAACGCCACCAGGTGCTTGTTGATTGAACCTTCTATAAACACATCTGTTAAACTTAAAATGCTCATTTGCAAGATTTTACCATAACCTCTTGGTATCCTATATAATTCAATCTGATTATATAGTTTTCTATGACATCCATTCAATTATCCACCAATTATCAATCCCATACTGTCCTCTCTTTATCTGTTTTAACCTGCTTAATGCTTTACTATATTTTTATATCTCAATACTTTCATATCCAAACTTCTCCAATCTTTCTATCTTCATCACTTTCTGTTCTGTCCTCTTTTGTTATTATTCTATACTATTCCCTCCAAAGTTTCTTTAGCTGAGTGTGTTAAAATATAGAATTCTATAAATCTTCCATTCAATTTTATTTACAGATTCTTACACTCTTTTTCCTCTTTCTCTTTTAATTTTAATTAAATTTCAAATCAATTTTTGCATTTGTGATCATTTGATCATCTTAATTTCATCATTATTATGCAATCTAAGCCAATACATCCATACATACTATGTATAGAGTATATAAACTCCCAATACCTGATCATTTTTTAACACTTTAACAAAAACAAAAGCAACAACAAGAACAACTACAAAGTAGAATTTCAAAGTTTCACGCTAAAAATAACAAATTTGCAATGATTGACGTAAAAAATATAAGTATTTTGCAAAAACAACAAAACAAAACACAAAACAAAAAGAACACAAAATTAGTATATGAAAATGTTCTGACATGTTTAGAAAGACATAAAAATAAAGGTTTGCAAAAACCAAGTTGTCTGTTATTCTGAATATCTGAATATGCGTGTGTGGCAAAGAGTGTGTGTGTGTGTATGTTAGAAAGAGAGAGGAAGAGAGCGTGTGCTTGTGTGAGTATGTGTTTGCTAAAAACAATTACCGCAAATCAACAAAACCGGAAGCTGTTGTTGTTCGCTGCTGTTGTTACTCGCTGCTTTTGTTGCTTCTGCTGTTGCTAAAGTGAGCCACGAACATTGTTACTTGCGGTTGGTTGATTGTGTTGGTTGGCTTTTAGTGTGTAGAACAGTGGTTCTTAAGCTTATGTAATCGGCAGAACCCCAATTGTTTTCGCAGGCCACATCCCAGCACATAATGATCTAGTCATCTACTATATGGCTGAGTTTCTTAACAAAAATATGGTTCTGGGTGTTCTTTATACCTTACTTACTAGTGTGAAAAGGTATTAAGTATTAAAATGATTTGATGTTTATAACACATAGAACAGTAAGTTGCAGACGAATATAATTTATTTATTTAGCGATATCATTGTACATATGTTATGTCAGCCTTTGAAATATCGAATTATACGGATGTTTTTTTATTATAAGAGGCATCTGTTTTGGTAAAATCATAGTTCTCAGATTACAGAAAGAGGTAGCACTTCTATAGAATTCACTTAAAAATGATGGGTGTTGTCTTATCTTCTCCATAGTCTACTAGAACCATTAACAAACTTTTTGGTTTTAAGAATCTATTTATTTAGTGATATTCGTCCGTGTATATATATACTATGCTCTCAGTTTTAGAAATATCAAATTATACAAATGTTTTTTATAATCAGAGGCAGCTGTTTTGGTGAAATCGTAGTTCTCAGATTACAGAAAGAAGTAGCCCACCTAAAGAATTCATTTAAAAATGCTTGTTGTTGTCTTGTCTTCTCCATAGTCTACTAAAATCATTTAAAAACCTTTTTTTCATGTGATCTAATGAGAGCAAATTTGCAAGAGAGAAGGTGTGTAAACTTCGTTGAACCAAAGTTAATGATCTGTCTTGTTTTTGTTTACTTTTTTAATTCACATTTAATATTTATGTACAATGAATCTTTTAAAGAACTTTGACAATTGTAGGTGAATATGGTGACTCAGTTTCAATTGGCGGGAAAACAGCATATTTTCCTTTATCTCTTATGTTGTCATTCCTCTTGGACCTAAATTCTTTATAATTTTTTTAGATGTACATAGTTACATTGGTATAAAAAATAAAATAGTTTCAAGATAAAAATTGAATGTAAACATTGTTAAAATCGGCCGTCATGCGTCATGGATGACAGTCTAAGAACCGCTGGTGTAGACCAAGGTGCGCTGTCGCCTCATAGAACAAATTGTGAGTGTTGGAGAGATGGTGACGACAATCATCAACAGGTAATAATAACAACACGACAAACTACAACAACACAATGGTAGTGCTAACAATTTATTGTTGTTGTACAGAAAAAGTTGAAGTGCAAAATTAGCAAACAAATAAATAAACAAATATAGTATTGTTGTATAGTATGGTATAATAATAATAAATGAATGTTAAGCATCAAAATTCTTAATGCTTCAAAAATCATCAATAACAAACAAAAAGAATTAAAAACAACCACCTACACATGCATTCATCCACCAAGCGAATGAAAGAAACAATAAAATCAAAAAAAAAAAAGACAAAAACTTAAAATTAAATTAACTTTACATAAAGAAACACCAAAACAAAGTGTTAACAAATAATAAAAACAAGAATAATAGAAACACACACACAAAATTGCAGCAACACCAACAGTAAAAACTAAAAAGTATCAATGAAAACCAAACAACTTAGAATACTTTAGTCGGGTGGGTTGACAATAGGATACTCTATACTCTATCCCCACAATATGCAATATTTTATCATAATACATAGTATGATTTCCATTGGGAGTAATAAATTTGTATGTGTTATGTGGTTTAGGAGTTATGGATATTGTGTCCCCTAGATATTTTTAGAACTAAAGGAAGGTCATAAGAGTAGTAGATCTTTGTACTGCATAATCGTTATCAAACTGTGAGACTATGAAATTAACAGGTGATTATCTATTGAGATGCTCTGAGGACACAGGGAAAATGTGTTTCATATCATTATACAAAATTTAAACATTTCACGTTTCATAATAAAAGGGTTTTCCCCAGCATAGGTTTGGAGTTACTTAATATGCCCTGTCTATGTGGTCATTTTCAGCTTTTTTACTTTTAAAATATTGAAAATTTCCAATCAATATGTTGAAAACTCTGCAAGTTGCAGGTAAATTTACACAATATAGCTTAGGAGGTGGAAGAGGAAGTTCCAATGAAGAATATATAGCCTGACTTTCAACTTTCTATGCTTTATACTTTTTGCATAGTATTATTGTTGAATTCAAATCATTTGTTCTTTCCAAAATAAGCGGAAATACATAATAAAGAATCCGACAATATGGCTAAATTGATTCTTTCATTCCCGCTTATCCACATGGACTTTATGGGGTCTTTCTCGAGTGACGACTAAGAGAATAACGAGCAATTGTACAAAAAACTTATGAAATTGAAATTTGGAAAACTTATGATGAACAGTGAACGAGATTGGCTGGATGATGATGATAATGATTCGCTTTTTTCTGTGTCTTAAATTCATACAAATTCAATATACTCTATTATCTATTTTAAACGTACAGGGTATAACAAAAAACGCATTTGAGTTTTTGTAAATTTCGGCGTGGGTAAACCCTTGTCTCGTATATACAATACAATACTACAAACACATGCGTATTATCGTGCGTTCATTTCTACATACAAATGTGTATGTGTGTGTGAGTGGGGGTAACTGATCAACTGATCATCTATCAATGAAACAAAATAAAGCAAAAGCAAAAGCAACGCAAAGCAAACCTGAAGCACAAAAGAACAACACACACATATTGGGAAGAATAAATAAAATAACAACACATAGTGACTAGTGACGGAGACGACGACGACCAAAGTAAATAAATAGCGGCACCTGCAAAGCATCAACCACAAGAAAACAACAACAACAACCAACAAGAACAACAACAACAAAAAACTCACAAAAAGACACAGCACGCGTTTAGTGAGCATGAGTAATGTCAAAGAGTTAAACAGAAAACAAAAAATTATTGAGTAAATGAGTGCAAGTGATAATTTTGAATGTGGGCGCATTGGGGCGCACTCTCAATTTCACCTCTGCTAAAACAAAGACTCTCGCCAGCACAATGCAGTCGAATCGTCGCAGCATTCAGCATTCTTCATAGTCAAGCAGTCAAGTATCAGCATAGCAGTAGTTGTAGTCGGTTCGTAGTTCAACGAGTGAAGTGAGTGAGATCACCAACCAAAAACAAAAAGAGGCGTTCATCGTCGTGCATTGATATGAATCTCTATTGCTTTGCTCTGCTCTACACCGGCTATCCCCCACGCATGACAAGCTCTCAGTCAGCAAAACACTCGAAAAGCATTTGATGAGGAAGTCACTATAAGTAGTATGTGAGCGCATTGTGCCGTGGAGCCAGCCGATGATCTGATCTAAACGAATTTATAGTATTAAATTCAGCTGTCGATTGTAGCCGCAACAACAACAAATTGAGAAATACTACTTAAGAAAAGTCTTATTCTAATTGTATTTGTGTGCTTTGTGTGTTCGTTTTAATTTTAGCTCAAACTCTCGCACCTCAAAAGTGAGAGTGTTTTTTAGAGATTTATTCCTGGCGCTCTGGCGGCAGCAGCCAATGAAGATTTTTCCGAGCACACTCACACCAGTCTAGTCTAGCACGGAAGCTGCTTCGAATGCTGCGCGGCGTCTAAATAATTTAATTATATTCCGTGTTCAAAAACAACACTCAAAAATTAATAGAGAAAAATATTTTACTTAAAAGACACTTACTTATTAACCTTTGTTTATTCTATTAATTAACAATCATCAGCACTATGATGTTGCTGTTGCTGCGGTTGGAGATGATGATGATGAAAAACGAAATATTAGTGCAAAAGTTTATAAAAGAGCAATTAAGAAGAAGAAATTAAGTGTGAGTGTGTGTATAAATAACAGGAATTTATATAAAAAAGAAAATTGTGTTTCTGTGTGTGTAAAGAAAATATCATCTTCATCGTGCAAGTAAATGTAAAAGCAGGAAAAATAAAGAAGAAAAGAAGAATTTCTTCGTTTTCTTTCAAGAAATAGTACAAAGTATAAGAAGAAGCATTGACGGGAACGCATGCTTAGTGAGTGTGTGTGTGTGTGTGCGTGTCTGAAAATACTAAAAGAAATAGGAAATTTTGGTATTTTCTATAAAAATAGAATTCGCCATACGACTACGGCATAACGGTTTCAATTTATACTGGGTGCTTTGCTCTCTTTGGCCCCACTCTCCGCACTTACTCTCTCTCTCTCACATGATGTAGATCAGTGTATGATGTGCTTAGATCAAAAATGATACAAGAGTGAAAAGCATTAAAGAAAATAAAAATATGTGAAGAGTGAATGAAAACAAGACATATATTTTGTTAAAATTTCGAAAAAATAAAATAGAATGCATTTTTATTTAAAATAAAATAAAATAATAAAAATAAATAGAAATATCAAATCATTTAAATTATATGAAAAATTTGTTTATTTCAAAAGTATTAAAAATTCTTTAAATAAAAAACCATGCAAGCGGCAACAACAAAATCAACATCAACAACATCAGCTAAAACGGCAACAACAACTACAAAAAAGTTGTCAGCTATCAATAACAATAACAACAACAACAACACTAACAACAATGTTGTTGTTTCTAGTACGAAAACTCGAGTTTTGAAAAAACCATCCATTTCCGCTGGTTCGACCATCATCAACCACCCTATCACCATCTCAAATGCATCCACCAATGCCACACCATCATCATCATCAGTACACCAACAACTTGATCCCAATGGTGAAATTGAAGAACTTTCCAAGAAAATTACCGAACATGCTGATGCTCTCTATCGTACATGGCGTATACGTGGTTTAGCTCCTACAGAACTACCAGAAATCTATACAACAAATCCCACTGGGAATACTACTAATGGTGGTAGTGTTGGTGACGGTGATGATTTCTTTGGTGGAGCAACAAATGCTGCATCAGCGGCTGCAGCAGCTGCAGCGGCGGCAGCAGCAGCAGCAGCTAGTGGAACAACAGAAAATCTCCAACAATTAGTGAATACTTTCATAATAAAAGATAAAGAACAAAGAGGTGTTAAGGGAACAAAGAAAACTACAACGGCTGAGATCAGTAGCAGTAAGACGACAACACTTAAGAAGCCGGCTGGGCAAAAAGTAAGAGCAAAATCACCAACAGCAACACTGACATCAGGTGCAGGGACAACAACACCAAAGACAGCAACAACATCAAATATAAAAAATGATGCCTCTGTTCTTCAGAAGAAGCAACAAATTGAAACAACGCCAAAGAAATCTTCTTCATTAGTGAAAGCAACGCCGCAGTCCACGTTGTCGTCATCTGTGACAGCGGCGCCACTATGACCATCCCCTCCACCATTATCTTCATCATCGGTAGCAGCATCTTTAGATGTTAATCTCAATTTTGATTTAAATTTACTCACAAAACAACAAACCGAGAATCTTTTGAAAATCAGTGAAATACTTCAAAAGGAGCAAGAGAAAGAAAAGAGCGGAACTAAAACGTTGACAAAGAAGACAACAACGACAACAACAACAAAGATAGAGAAAGATAAAGAGAGTAACAACAGCAGCAACAACATAAGTAGTAGTAGTAGTAGTAGAAGCATCGGCGGAGCTCGCAAAATTGCAACATCAAATTTGAGTACAACATCGACGACCACGGAACCCATAAAAACAAATTCACTAAAAGCATCAACATCAAAGGCAACAACAACAACAACAGCAACAACAATTGATAGTAGTAAAACAATTGCCAATAATAAATTGCTCAAAAATAATGTGGATAGTGTTGATGCAACAACAACAGCAACACCAACAACATTCATGAGTGCGCGTGATAGGGCGATTACTGCTAATGCAGCTGAGTTAGCCGATCCTACTATCACCATCACCAATACAGCAAAGACGAAGACTTCTTCGACAACGACGAGTGATAAAATTAGTGCATCAAATAATAACAAACGAAGCACATCACCAGCAGCGCCAGCAATTAAAACAAATGCTGAGGAAAGTAAATTACAAAGCGCTAAATTAGTTAAAGCAATTAGCAGTGGAACATCAGTAATACCAGCCAAAGATCCCAGCAACATTATCACCAGTCAACAAGATCAACAACAACAACAACCAACAGAAGCAGGAGTATCACTTGGAAAAGGACTAACAAGTATTGAAACTAGTCCACAACAACGTAAAATATCCAAAGATAAAAGTGCTGGTGGATTACAACAACGTAGCACATTGGGGTCAAAATCATCAAAAGCCGGTGGCTTAACTGAAACATCTTCGAATTTGCGAACAGCTGGCAATATTACTACTACTAGTGGTGGCGGCGGTGGTGGTAGTGGTAGTGTTGCCAACGGTTCTGTGGCAGGTGCAGCAACAAGCGAAGTAGTTACAGCACAACAACGCACAACGATGCCAACGCTCAATAAAGTCAAGCCGACCAGTGGTCGGGCAGCACTCACAAATGGGCAGGATAAAAATTGTATGGATCATATCGAAACCAATTGAGAAATAATATCTCATTTATGAAATAAAATTCCCTATTTACAGTGGGTCGACCGATATTAACGCGTGGCTCTGTTGCGGAACGTGTTCTCATGTTTGAAAAGTGTCCAGATGTGCGCAATTCATTTTTGAATATAAAACGTCCAGATATTGCCGATGCACCGCCAAAAAGTCTACTCAAGGTGAGTCCTCCCTATCTTTCATTGATAATATTATAGAAGAATATGGAAATATTTGAAAAATTAAAAAAAAATGTGTTTAGGTTCAAATGTTCGTTTTTTGGGTTTTATGTGATTATCTAACATTTTGAAAATTCGTGAAAATTCAACAATTAAATTAACAACAACAAAAACAATGTGCCGAAACAACAACAACAACCACAACAACAATAGAATAAGAAGAACATGAAAAACATTTACAATACAACGAGAGAAGATCATGAAATTAAATAGAAATTAAATGATTTGAACAGTGACGTAGTGACATTGATAATGTTCCATGGGAGGGATAATTATTTATTGATATTCATCACAAAAGGAGCTTTCATTAGTTTTTGTTAAGTTTTTTGTAACTTTATATAGGAATGATTAGTCTGGATGTCATTTAGAACATATCAACCGATAAATACATATCTTCTCTCTGTATTGAGCGAGCTTACTATCCAGAAAAAACCGACTGAACGCCACTTTTTGATACTACATATCTGCATCCATTGGTTACAACAGAAGTTTTTAGAGACCAAAAATTCAATCAGAAATTCTATAAACCATAGGATGGTTTATTTCGTCGAAAGATATTAGAATCAGAATAGTTCACCGATTATTTAGAGTGACTCTAAGCCATAGCCGGGATGAACTGACAGAATATATTTTAGTGAATAGACAATACCTACTTAGATTTATAGTTTTCTTCTGGTCTGTCCGTTTATTAATCATCATCATATCATTATTTCCCTTGTTTTGTTTCAAGATCTCTTAACTTATTTCTTAGAGCTATAACAACATAAAAACATATATAGCTCTTTAGTTAATTCATTGTTATATTTTATTAGTTATTAGTTTATATTATATCTACAATCACTACCACTGTCCAATATCTTAGTTGTTTTGAAACTTTCAGGTTGAGCCAGGTTCTTTATAAAACTTTAAGTGAAACTTGTTTTAAGGTCTTTCGAATAACATCAGTGGGATTCTTCTTTTTAAGACTCTACTACTCTAAAACTCCCAGAACTTATATGCGAATGAGAAGTTAAGTGGTAGCAGATAAGGTAGGATAGGATAAGCAGAGTCGAATACATCCATAACCTTTATAGCCCATACGTATCCCTGATATATGTTAAATGATACTCCGTAATTTATAATTAACAGAAATTACATAAATTTATAGACTTTTCCTTCCTGAAATAATTCCTTTAAGGGCCCTTCAATCAGAACAACTTACATTTGTTTTAAAGTTATTCAATAAGATATACGAAAACTATTCACTTAAGATCATTTCACTGGAACTAGAAAGTAATGTCTAAAGGAGAATTTTAGTATTTTTTCTTCTTTTTAAAACCCCTTAGAAATCTAACTGATTCATTCATTATTTATCTACAATATAAATATTTATAGTTGAAACAGCACTTAATGCATCGTTTACACGTAGACATTCTTTTCAATTTCATTCGATGAAAATTACGAGTATTAAAAGATACGACCTAGACATCTATCTGTCTAATCAACCATCTTATACTTTTACTGATCCCCTATAGATATAGATATAGTCTTTTTGTTTTTCGATTATTTCAAGACCCTTTCCCCCCGATGCACCCTAGCTAAGCATCTGTGATGATATGGTGTGATGGTGTTAAGTGTAAAAGAAGCGTGCTGATATGACGACGAACGAGTAAATGAGCATGAAAGTGGCTACGGCGAATGAACGAACTAAACTAACATCATCTGTAGAAGCAGCAGCAGCAGCATCATCATTGATTGATTTAAGGTTACGCTAAAACGCTTGCCAAAGACACATACTATATACATACATGCATGCATAGATATTGTTACGAACAGATACAGATACTTAGACATGGCAATAGTCATAAACAACAAAACACAAATAACGACAAAGAAATTGATTAAGATCTAGGTAGTGATCTGTAGTGTTGTTCTATAGATGTACTCAGTCAGTCGTCAGTCTATCAGTTAGTATTGTATATTCAATGGGTAGTTTATATACAATATTTGTTGTTGTTTCGCTTTTGTTTAATCACTTAATTACATACACAAATTGACGAAAGGAGCTTATGAAGAATGATGATGATAGTGATGATGTTGTTGAGTTAGGTATACTTTAGGTATACTTTTCTAATTTAATATTGCTTTTTCTTTTTTTTATTTTACTTGCAATTTGTGTGAATTTGAAAAAATTAATTTTTATTTTCTGTGTCTTATTTATTCATTTGGCACAGTGTGAAATGTGCCACAAAACACAAATGAAAGAATGAACAGGGCAGACAGAAGAATGAAAATGTACTTTTGTGCTAAAAATACGTTTGTGTGTAGATACATTTATACTCATCATTCAAGTTAATATACACACATATAATATTCTTGTTTCTATTGGTTTAATTTATTATTTTTCGTGCAACATGACGTATGCGTAATATAGAAGAAAATAATGAAAAAATATATACCATTTCACAAATGAAAATCGGTGCGTATGCGGAATATTATAAAATTAAAACAAGTATACAAAAGAAAAACATTTGTTTACGGATTGTTTACATTTTTTTTTAACAGTTGTCAGGTGTTTTAAAAGATTAATTTAATTACCATAGGCCCCATTTATGTGACGCGTCGTCACGCATATTCTTTGCCAATTCTCTTTTAAAGTTGATACACAAATCTTTGGACATTCACATGAGTATTCTGTCTGGAATATTGAGACATTAGTTTAGTTGCCTTTATTGAAAATAATTTTAGCGGAAGGTAGTGGTGTGGGTTGACTTTAAGGGAGTCTGAGCAAAGTTGTCCCTAGGAAAATTGTCCCTTTGGTTGAGAGTCTGATTTAAGTGGATTTCAGCATGACTAACCGCCTTCAACGTTTCAATCACTCAATTACCGCCATACACACGATCAATCAACCTTAAAACAAACCAAATTTTTCAATATCGTTCTTGATTGTTTATAATATATAATTTTATGTAATTGTAGTACCCTATGAAACATTTAACAATTCCATGTCAAAGTTGTAAAGTTTAAAAAAAAACCCCTAGACGTTTTGTGTTTGAGGATTATGTGCATACTTCTTTTAGTAGTCAGGGATTCTAAGAAATATTTTGTGTTCAATAATGAAACGAACGAGTCAGTATCTGTACCAATACCTGCTTGATAGCCTGTCCCACGATCGAAATAAAATATGTCATTTGACATTATGTAAATAGAAAAAATTCGATCGATCTTCTTTGCCACGTTAGTCATTTTTACATAACTATACCAAGTCTATCTATATATGTACTAGAATCATAAACAATAATATTTTTATTTTATATTGTTTCTAATGAATGAAGAGAAACCATATTTCAAAGAAAATAAAAGAGTATGAAAATTATTATATTACAATACCATATCAACTCCTAACTTCGGCCCGGAGGTTAATTATAATCCTTCCTGTAGGATGAAGCCAGCCACATGTAAATGTTCAACGAACCACCCCACTGGTCTGAATGAAGTCTGAATGCAGCCCAACTCTAAACTTAAACATTTCGTTTTGCTCCTGTAGCCCAACTCTTTATGGCTCAAGGAACCAAAATGGTTGTATATGCATCAATACTCTGCAATGTCCCCTGTGTCTATACGAATACTCCAATTCGCTATTTAAATTCCCTGACACTTCGTTCATAGAGTATACGAACATTGCATGTTTGCTACTTGACACAATTAGGACCAAACTTATTCAGATCTGTTCCTTTCTAAAAAATGATTAGTTGGCCTCTTAATTATTGTGTTATAATAAATTCAATGAAGTAACTTTACTGCAGACTGAGGATGTCGTTTGCTGCACTTGTTGTTAGTTTGATGTTACATATTCGCTTTATACAATTGAGAGCTGCAAAAAATATCATCAAATCTGCGTTTTCTTAGGTAAAGTAAAGTTCAGTCTTTGTATAGAAAACAAACCTTACACTTTATTTTGTTACTGTATGCTCTTATACTTAAACTCAGCCAAACTAAAAATCAACTATAATTATTGTACAAAATCAGACAAACAAATAAATTATTTCCATGAACTCAACTACTAAAAACAAATTTGTTGTTAATTAAATTTCCATGAATAAAAATTTACTAGTTGGTTTCTTCCAAACAGATGCAGAATACAGAATCATATACAATATAAAAATATAACAACAAATTTCTATAAACGAATACATTTTAAATAAATCTTATATACCACACACCAACATCATCATCTTCATCATCATCATCATCAACAACAAATTCCTATATCTTTTTATAAATTTTTCTTTAATTTTTGTTTAATTTTGTGTATTTTATATTAAATTTTTTGTTAGTCAATTACAAAAGAGAAAAACCAAAATAGAAACAAACAATAAATTGCCATAATCTTCTCAAACCAAAAACCAAAACAATTGACCAAATGTAGCATAAAATATTAGACCCAACCCGCCGTAGGATTGCCAAAGGCGTGAAAAATTGAATTCTGTCTAAACAATTTATAAAAAATATTTGCAATTTTATTGAAAGGCGCCACTTAAATGTTTATAACATACTACAATACTATTGTACATACCACAAATATAAGTATCTATATACATATGTATTGTACATATGAGTATAAAGAATTTCAATTATCTAAACAGATTTTTATAAACATTCAAAAGTGTACGTCGGTCGGTCTCATTATTTCTGTAATATACAATATTTTTCAAAGAATTCAACAATTTAATAGATTATGAGAATCAAGTTCATGTAATCAGTCTAAACTGGGGGAACAGATGTTTCTTTAGTATAAAGAATATAAGAATTTTTACCGGCAAATATACTAATGACAATTTATTTTTTAAATATTATTTTTTTTTAGGTTAAGTTACATGCCACGCCGCCATCATCAAATCAAGATCAACAGACAGCTCTACAACGTGAAATAGGCTTCACAAAGTATATACCCAGGTTAGTATATATTATCATCCTCAGTAAGTTCCAACAAATTGAAACGGGAGGATGTTTTCTCAGGACACTATCTAATGGGCAGTAATGCCACTAGACCGGGGGTTCCCATAAGCAACTTTTATGGGGAGGAAGATCAAAACCTAATCTAATATAAGTTTTTCTATTTCTTCTTAATGCAGATTCTATTTTCCACATGGCAAACCACAGCCAACAATTGCCATGGAACGTGTTTTGCGCGGTATCCTGGGCGCTTTTGATTCATTTCCGAACAATCAAGTAACCAAAGATGAATTGCCTCGTATATTGAAGCTTTGCGGGCTGCCATTCTATTGGCGTATGCCTGTAATGGTCTTTTGTCAACCAAATAATTCGGGTTTAGTTGAACGGCAGCGTTTTGTTGAATTCTGGAAACAGTAAGGAAGAAACATAAATTTTATAATAAATGTCGATTAACCCGAAAATTTCTTTGAATTCAGAATGAATGTTTATTGTCATGATGCAGAATCACGTTTTGTTTATATTTTATCGCGTGGTCAACGTTTCCGTTCATATATTGTACCCGAGGACTTAGTGCCAATGGTCCAAGATGTTGTTGATACACATCCGGGTTTGGCTTTTCTCAAGGAAGCGACTGAGTTCCATTCCAGATATGTGCATACGGTAATCGCACGAATATTCTATTCGGTAAATCGTAGTTGGTCCGGTAAAATAACAATAGCAGAACTTAAGCGTTCCGATCTATTGGAGGTAAGTTCTTCATATTACTTTACTAAATGATAAATTCTATTATCGATTTTCTTCTGTGAAGATGATCACTCTGCTTGAGGAGGAAGATGACATCAATCAGATTATGGCCTTTTTCAGTTATGAACATTTCTATGTCATTTATTGCAAATTCTGGGAATTGGATAAAGATCATGATTTGCTTATAAATCAAGAAGATTTAGCTCGCCATAGTGATCATGCTTTATCTACACGCATTGTGGAACGTATCTTTTCCGGTTGTGTGACACGTAATGACAATAAGAAACCAGCAAATGAGGAACCCAAGATGTCTTACACAGATTTCGTTTGGTTCATACTCTCCGAAGAGGATAAACGTACACCCACCGCCATTGAGTATTGGTTTCGTTGCATGGATGTCGATGGTGATGGTGCCTTATCAATGTATGAACTGGAATATTTCTATGAAGAACAACAACAACGTATGGAAGGCATTGGCATTGAGTGTTTACCATTTGAAGATTGTTTGTGTCAGGTGCGATTACATGATAAGTTTCATTAAGAAAAATTTATTCTAACTATTTTTTTTTTCCATCGATATTTAACAGATGTTGGATATGATTAAGCCCAAAAATCGTGATTGTATAACATTGGGCGATCTGAAACATTGCAAGATGACGCATGTCTTCTTTGATACTTTCTTTAACTTGGAAAAATATTTAGATCATGAACAACGCGATCCATTTGCATCGCAACGTGATGAATATGTAAGTTAACAATGAAACAGATGTGTTTTTCTTTTCCAGGAGAATATACTTTAAAATACCTGAAGTTTAATTGGATCAATTGCTTCTCTCAAAAAACTTCTGAATTCTTTGAAATGAAATCCATTTACTGTGAAGATAAAAGCCTAGAGACCAACAGATCCTAGTTTAAAATAATCTCTTTGGCTTTAAAACTCCATAAATAATAATATTTATGCAACTATTGACTAGAACCAACAGAAATGACAAACTTAACTTCAAAGAATGTCATGGAATTCCTTATGAATACCTGAGATTCTCGAAGTCCCAGTATGGGGCACAGTGTCGAGGTGACTAGCTATGTCTCCAGCCCTTTCCTAATCTAACCTAAGGCGATTAAACTTTAAATAAAATTTGAAGTATTAAACGCTATATTAATGAACCAAAACTTTTCTTTTTCTATCTACTTACAGACTTCTGATTGGGATCGTTTTGCGGCGCAAGAATATGAGCTATTAATCACTGAGGAAAATGATTAAGGAAACTAACAAAAAGATAAACAACAACATCATATTTTTAATAATAAAATAAAATATTTTACAATTTTTTTATACAAAAAAGAAAAATCTAAAAAAATTCAAAAAAAAATATATATATTTAAAACTCGTTTCCTATTAAAATATTATACAAGAACAATCACGAGGGAGAGGAGGATTTCCTTTAGGAAAACCGAAGGAAATCGTTATAATGAAATCCGTAAAGTTTTGATTTTAAATTATTTTTTTTTTACAAAATTTGATTTTTTTTTTGTTTTAAAAAACAAACGAAAAATAATTAAAAAAACATATAAAATATTAATTAATTTTATTAAATTTAAGTATAAACAAAAACTTAGTCGTTTTCTAGCCAAAAATTATTATTTGTGCAATTTTAGTTGTTTAATAAAAAATGGAAATAATGAGAAAACAAAATACATATTTATTTAAAAAAAATAAAAATGCGAAATATATTAACAATTGAAAACAAACATGGGTTTTATCTTTAATGTATTAATCCGGGAAATGGATAAGTGACTGGTTCCATTATTGAACCAAGGATTATATAATATTATTTTGGGCACAAGAGCCAAAAAGCTACATACATACGACGACCAGAGTTAATTGGTGAGTGCGCTTCTAATGATTACACACAAAACATTCTACTAGCTCAGTTGTCGTCATTTTGTAACTGTAACAACTGAAATACTCACTTCTGACTCAAAAGTGATTCACTTTGAAATTAATGAGTGTGTGTGTGAGAGAGTACAAACAGGCAGAGAGTAGCGAGTAAAGTTGGACGCCTGTCAACTTTTCTCGTTGGCTTGTTAACACTCTACTCGCATCAAACCAACCTGTTGATGAAAACAGCATTCTAATATCATTATAGCTTGGACAGCTAGTCAAATAATTTAATCACTTCTTTGGAATCATTCATAACTCAAAATCTACCATGCCAGGTGATAAAGATAACTTGCCTGCAAAACATGTTTCCGCCTGTTATATTTCAGGGCTTAAGTTGTTTGATGGCTCTTTCAATTTCCTCCCGTGTGTGTGGAGATGAAAAGGGAAGAACATTGTCTGGACAAATTGGTCACGACGCAAGTGCAGTTGATCTTAAACCAAATGTCCAAAAAATGTAATTCAGTGTATCGAAGACTATCGATAAATCTTTTAAGGCAGGGGTGATGAACATTAAGCAAAAAATGCCTTTGGCAGTGTAGCCGAACATCGAGCTTGGCAACTTCAGTAACTTTAAATACTTTCAGGCCGCATTAATACTTACTTTGGGCCACATGATGCCTGTGGCAGCCCCTGTTTTAGGGAAAATTAATTAGACGTAAGACAGAACTTTGGTGCCTCGTAGAGTAAGGTAACATCCTCAAGTTGAACTACTGAGGACATAGTCTTCTGCAAAAAACAAAGCACTTAGCGCTTTCGCAAAACTTAATATTTTTTAACCTGGTATACAAAATCATCCATGGGATGTTAATGGTCGGCCTATATTGCATTACAGAATTTTTTTGATTGCCTTGTTCCACCTTCACTTAAGGAATATTAAATGGTTACTTGTTTTTTTTTTTTAATTTTTGTTTTTATTTTAAAAAATCTTTTTTTTTTCTTCTATCATTTAATAAAAACCATTAATAACTATATATTTTTTGAATAATAATTTCTAAGAAAAATATCGGACAACTTGTTTTTTTTTTCCTTTTATAATATTTCTACAATCATAATTTTTTTTTTTTTTTTACAAAATTGCTTAGCACGATTAATTACTAAATTGTATATATTTATTTATTATTATATAAGTAGTAGTTGTTATATAACTTCTTCTTATATTATATTTTTAAATATTTTTCCTCACTTCGTTCACTAAAGCTATGTTCAGACTATCTAAACACATTTGATTTGTTTGTTAATATGGATCGATATTATTATTATTATTTTTTATCCATGTTCATAGTGGATCCATGGATGGAGTGGGAGGAGGAGGAAGTGTTGAGATTTAGTACAACAAACACACACAATTTTTTTTCTTTTTTAATTTACAAAATTGATGGGGGATCACAAATAATTTTTTATTAATTAAAAATTTACATTGGTTGCTTTTGAAAATAATAAATGTTTTCGATCGTCAATATTTCATTTTCACTTTTTACTTCGCCATTATATTTAGGAGTCTTTGTTTAAAGAAAAATTTTGCATTGCATCGAGAATATTCTGTCTATTTTTTTGAAAGAATTGACTGAATGAAAGCCGTCAAACCAATCAATAATAAACAAACTAAAAGAAGAAATTATTATATTATATAAATTAATGTAAATTTATTTTGTGTAAGAGATTTGGTTTTCTTTCTTTCAATGGTTTGTTTTGAAAAAGTAAAAATAATTCTTAAAAATTTTGAAAGTCGGGAATTTTAGTACAGAATGACTTGATACTCTAAAAGCTGATCATCTAATCTGACAGGAACATGCAAAAGAACCTTCAAATCATGCTAAGAACTATGAAGCTATATTCTTATGTTCTTTTGGTAAGAGATTAGTTAAGGAAGTAGTGGCCTACACAATGTACTGATGATTCACTATAATTCCCCGCACACCCCATGATTCCATTCCAACAGTCTGCTAAAAAAAACTGGATAACCCTTCTCGCTTTTAATATGAATATCACATATTTTATTCTGAACCTTATACAAATGTAGACTACTTTATACAATAAAACCTCTCTAATTATTATTATTGTGTACAATTCAAGCTCATGTGATTATTCATATTAAGGAGGCATTGACATTAGCAAATAGAATTAGGAAACGGAGGGAGCTAGTCTTCTCGTTGGGTCTAGGTAATAGTTGCTTAGATATTGAATATTGTTGTCTAAGAAATTTAATGATTAATGTCTGCACTTTCACTTTGTTCCCTTTTCGTAAAACTTAACTTCCGTAAGAAAATCATAATATAATTTAGCAAAATTAAAATTACCACATTATTAAAAATTCTAAGGAGGAAATGATAAACTAAAATCTTTGTGTGAAACCGACTGACTGACAAAAAGAAATAAAAGAAAATAAAATATGTGTTCGCATAAATAAGCCAAGATCTAAAGGGATTCGCTTAAAGCAAATTGAACTACTTATGAAGTATTCAGCAGAAGTTTTCAAACTGGTTGTAAATATAGATAATGTTGTTTGTTGAAGAACTTTTGTTGTTGTTGTTATTTAGTTGTTATAGGTGACGATTGATTGATTCTGGTATTTGGTTTGTTTACTGTGTAACTCGTACTTTTTCACTATCCTCATAATTTTTTGGTTCCGAGCTGGGATCAGGATTTTCAGTTTCTGTTGACGGTGTATCATCTTCACGTCCATAAATTGGTTGAGCATCACCGCGTACATAATCAGCTGTTATATGAACAGTTTTTATATTAGATCCTGGGACTATGAACATTGGATCAAGTAGCAATTGTTCCTGCCATAAAAAAAATTAAATTTATTTAACAATTTTGTTAAGAAGAAATATTTAATTAGATCTTCACCATAATTGAACGTAAACCACGTGCACCGGTATGTCTTTCCATAGCAAGTGTGGCTATTGATTTCACAGCATCTTCGGTGAATGTTAAATCCACCTCATCGAGACCCAATAAGGCTTTGTATTGAGGCACAAGAGCATTCCGCGGTTCAGTTAATATGCGTACAAGCATACTAATGTTCAGACTGTGGAAGGGTACAATAACCGGAAAGCGACCAACGAATTCCTGGATTTACATATAAAATTGTAATTTATTAAATGAAAATTCCTTGATAAATGTGAAAAAAGATTTTACTTACTGGTATCATACCAAATTCAACGAGATCACGCGCTTGAACTTTTGTTAGACATTTGTCACGTTCCTCTTGATCATTATCCATGGGATTAGCAGCTGATTGGGCAGCACGTCTACCTGATGAGCCCGATGAAGGCATGCCGAATCCCAAATACTTAATACAAAAAGGGAAATTGTAAGAAATGTTCCAATATAATTTCAAATTGAATATTTACCTTCTCATTTAATCTTCTTCCTATTAGACGATCAAGACCAGTATAAGCTCCGGAAGCTACAAACAATATATTTGTGGTATCCACTTGCACAGTTTCACCACGCAGTTTACGCGGGGAATTACGTTCTGGTACATTGACTACGGTACCCTCAAGCATCTTCAGCATACCCTGTTGAACGCCTTCACCACCAACATCACGCAATTGATGTATACCAGGCACAGCTCCAATCTTGTCCACTTCATCAAGGAAAACTATGCCGGTTTGTGCACGTTCAACACTGAAAAAGGAAGTTTAATATTAATTATTTTAGTTACACCTCAGCAATCAATTGCAACTCACTTATAGTTTGCATCTTGTAGCAATTTAGAGATCACACTCTCGATATCTTCACCGACATAGCCGGCCTGGGTGAGTGTCGTACAATCACAGATGGCAAAAGGCACATCCAAACAACGTGCAATAGTTTGGGCAATCAGTGTCTTACCAGAACCTGTTGGTCCCAACATGATGATATTGCTTTTTTCCAATTTCACTTCATTGCTTTGTTTCTCCAAAATTTCCGAACCAGATTTGTGATTGGCCGCTGTTGCTGTTGGTGACAAATTACCACCGCCGCCTCCGCTAGCACCCATACCTCCTAGACCAGCCATTTGTGTCTTAGGTGGCAGTTCGCTGCCTGGTGTGCTATTCAATGTATGACCAATGCCGGTTATATGCAATAGATCTGGTCTTGCTAAACCATCTGGACCCATGCCGCCGTTACCACCAGCACCACCACCCTGCTGTTGCACCAATTGTGGCAGATTGTAATGTATACGTTTGTAGTGATTGTAAACTGCAACGGCGAGAACTTTTTTCGCAAAATCTTGTCCCACAACATGTCTATCCAGATATTCCATTATCTTTTGAGGCGGTGGTGGTGGCTTACGTTGATTTTTCGGTTCTTCACGTGTATTGCGCTTTGAATCGATTTCGGAGAGTACAACAAAGAAGTAATTGCATTTGGCGCACTTAACAAAACGCGTTGAACTTACAAATGTTTCGACTTGAGTGCAGGCACTGCCACACTTCGGACATGATAGGAATTTATCACCACCCGGGGAATCACCACCGGACGTTGTTGTCGAACCACCACCACTACCAAGTTTTGAAGGTCCTGTTGAACCGCTACTATTAAGTGAGCCTAAAGGTGTAATACCATTATTAAATCCATGACCATTTGCTTTGCTGCTATTGTCATCCTGTGCGGGCAAACCATTTGTGATATCAATATCAATTAATCGAACAGCCTGTGATATTCTATGATAATTTCGAGTTGCCTGATAGAGTAGACTTCGTCTTGTCGCAGACATGATGACTTTCTTAGATGGTGTGTTATTGACTCTGGTTCCTGGAAGCCATAAAATAAATACAAAATTTTAGTTGAAATCCAAATTATAAATCAATCAAATATTTTTTAAATGTAGCTTTAAAATCACATTCAATTTGCAGTTATATCATGTTAATTTGGTTCATAACTCAGCACCAAATATAAGGTATTCAACAGCTATCATTATATATAATACTACTTATATCATTGGCATAGGCTTCACTACACTTTGCATACCCTGCACAGAAGAAGTTATCTAAAGGGAGTTGATGAATTTCAAAGATTTCCCTAACATTACCTAAATTTGTATGATTATTTAGAACAAAGAGAATATTATATGAAAAATTAAAGTCTTCATAAGAATAAGTCAGACTTAGTTGTATCGTTTGCCCACTTGTCTTTTTTAAAGTGCGTTACTAACACCAACGCTAAGTTGTGTAGTATATGGAATTGTGAAGTGTGTTTGTTGAAAAACCAGACACCAGTTTCTCAGACAGTCGACCAGACTTACCATAAAGCAATTCAAGTTCAGCACGGTATAGTCTCTCGTTGTTGATCGTTTACTTTGATTGAAAAAATCAAACGAATAAAATAACAGCAACAAAAATCAACACACGATAAAAAAATCAAAGTCGCGTTTGATATCGTAACATGACGACCTTCATATATCGATCTGGCAAAACCGCAAATCCAAGTATGTAAAGTGAGTACCGTGCACTAAAACTTGACTCACAAAAAAAAACTGAGATCCAGCAAATGAAACAGTGCAGAGAATTTATTAATTACATTCAAAGGCACCAGCGAGTGTAGAGTTCAGGTATGCTCAGATTTATCAATAGACTTGAGGGCTTCATATACTTTTGGTCACGTCAGAACTGAAACAACGTTAAATTGCGAAATTCTACTTCGCCTAGTCAAAATGGGCCATTGGCGGATTATCTCAGTGTTAGGTTGATTACACATTTTTTATGAACTATAAAACCACTGTGCATTTGCTATTTTCCCCAACATTTCGCTATATAAGACTGAACAGACAGAATACAGAAGAAGAACAGACAGAATACAGAAGAAGAACAGACAGAAGAAAAACATTAAATTGAGATAAGGCGTAGAAAACATACGTTCGTTTATTGAAGAACCCAGCACCACACAAGACGGACAGAATAAACAAAGGCGACGGCGGTGGCGGCCACTGTGCTAAAAGATTGAAGATCGTTGCGCCAATAATATGAATATAATGAAGATGTGCAGAGCAAAGTGCACACACTCACTCTACTTATTGATGGCAAGTATTTGCCAAGTGATGATGATGATGTAGTTGATCACAATAAAACGTCATTTACACGCTAATAATAATAGAGATTCACAGGCGGCGGGCCGAAGAAGAAAGTAAAAGCAAAAAGTATGAACAAAAACAAAAACTCTATAATAGTAAAAGGTACTACAGAGTTTTGTTATTGCCATTGCTGTTTATGCGATAATCATAACATAACATAACCAGTTTTAGCTCCTTGCATAAAATGAATGAAATAACAAAACAAAAACTTACCCTTTGCCCATACACCAGCATATTTTGGCATTTGGCCGAGGAACATTATACGCTTGACCATACTCATAGCGCAGCGTAAAACGCAACAAATCCACCAAATCACTCACTCACTTGCTCCCAACAACAACAACAATGTTGATTGTTATTATGTTGATTGTTGTTCCCCCTTATGATGGTTAGTTAATTGACTTGCAGCAATATCTTTTATTTTTTTTAGTTTTTGTATTTGTTACGTTATCCTAAGTTCCGTTTTATGTGCTTTGTCGTCGTCGCTGTAGTCTTTGTTGGCGTAACAACATACACGAGCGCTGGCTACTTATTCACTGGGCTTACGAACTATGGTGATAGATTAATAGAGGAGCCGCTTTGCTGTTGGATACTTTGCTTACACTCACTTTTCAAACTTGCAATTAATTTTTTTTATAATAGAAACCACTTTTATAAATTTTTTTTTTCTTTCTCACTACGACGCAATTCTTTCGTCTGCCTCTCGTCCGTCGGTTGTATTTTTCTTCTCGTTGATGGAAAATATGTGAATAAATAGATTTTTTTTGCGCTTTTATCTTTTGCTTTTTATTTTTCGTCTAGTTCCCTTTTATTATGCTTCGTGTGCTATTAGCTGAACAAGAAGAATGAGATGAAGAAGAGGTGAACACTCGTTTGTTTAAAAGTAAAGTGAATACTTTGACTTTATTAAATTTAAAAGGTCAAATCCACACGTTGCTTTTTCACTTCTTGTGAGAGCAATAAGAACCTTGAGAGAGTAAGTGTTTCTTTTCCAAAATCAATCAGAACGACAATAATTTGATAATTATGAAATAAACATTAACAACAAACAACGCATATTAAAGTTAAGTTTAAAATAATAAGATATTTACCTCTTTTCCTCTGGTGGCTCTTGCATTAAAGATTTCTTCAAGAAAAATGGTCACCCAATCGATAGACTGATAGAAATACAGACTGATGTTCAACACTTCAAAATAAGACAGAAATCAGCTGATGGCTGGCGAACAGCTGTTGGGCTGCTGGTGTTATTTTGATATTTTCTTAATTAAAATGAGACAGGTGTGTTTACACCATGGAGGGATTCCGTTAATTCCGTGAAAACAAAATTTTTGCCAGTTTCGAGGGTCCGTGAGATGTTAATTCAAAAATCTGAAGATTTTGTTAGTGGTACCAAATATACAAAGAATTTTCTAAAAATGTGAACAACATAATTTTGTGCCAATTTAATTTATGTGGTCTAACATTTGTTTAATTGAAATTTAGGAAAGAATTTATTACGGAAAAATTTGTAAAATTTTGAAAATGTATGCAAAACAAATAATATTTTTTAATTTTTTTATACAAATTTTATAGACAAAATAATCTTCTGACATATGAATGTCAGTTGATATAAGGAAATTTAACAAAACATGACAAAATTTGATCAGAAATTTCTAGAATGTTATTTGTAGTTTACTAACCTGGGTGGGTGTATGAAAAGTATGTTACTTATTATAAGTTAATTTTTTATAAGATCAGAAACTTAATAAACCGTATTAGAGATCCATTTAGATATCCTATTCTATTTTTCCACACAATAATTTCCCTGATGTTTCTCGAACCTGCTTTTTTATCATGAGCTTTTGAAAAACTTTGTGGAGTCTGCATTATATATGGCCTTTGTTTGTTTAAGAACTCTGCTTAGATGTATTCAACTCCACGCAAAGTTGTATGACCATTTACGAATCAACTCCATTGTGATACCTGGGGATCCAGTTGAGTGTATAAAAGGGTGGACATGTTTGATATTATCAATCCTGTTCTTTAATACTCGATAAGATTGAACTTTTTACTCTTAATTTCCTTCTGCATCAACTGTGGCTCAGCATGTCTGCCAGATTTGGCTAAACACTTGTCGTTGGCGGTGAAGTCTAGGAGCTTATACACGGTTCATCGGCAACTTGATGCAATTCAATCCTAGGTCTTTTGGCGACAGAAGCTCCGACCCAAGCTATGGAACGGTATCAAACGCAATAGTTCACATTAAACTTTGTCCTTAACAATTTCATCCAAAAACTTTAATTTGTACCTTGGGCCCGAATATGTAGCAAACGAACAATGTATTGCTTGGAACGCCACGAAATCTTAAATTGGTGTCTTCAATTAGATTTTTTTTTTTTAAGTTTTGATGTGGGATGTGAGAGGAAGTGAAAAAAAGTAACATCGCACGCAATGACAAAATGTAAATATACCTCCGCTAAAACTCCGTTAAAAACATGCGGTGGTATGATTTCTTGCGGATGTTCTGCAGATGCGGAGGCGGATGCGAAGTTGCGTTATAACCCTAGTCTGAACTATATGTGGCCTTTGTTTGTTAAGGAACTCTGGCCAGATGCATTCAACTCCACGCAAGGTTGTAGGACCATTTACGCATCAACTCCGCACAAGACGCACTACGAGCAATCAGCACCCGAGTGGCAATTCTGTTGACGTGTTCGTTTTCTTTTGCTCTCTCTAAATTGTCGGTAATAATAATGGTCAAAGGGTGGACAGATTAGGTATTAACAATACTGTACTATGATACTCCATAAGATTAATTGCCTTCTACATAAACTGTGGCTCATCGAATCTAGTCAAATGACTTTTGGCATCCTTGCGCCTTCTGTGCAACAATGCTTTAAAATCGCAGATGGTACACTAACTGGTTGACTTTTACATATGGGACACATACACAGTGAATCTGTTGCAAGAGGGGTCCATGGCTTTTTGCATCCACTACCTAAATCCATCCTTTACCATTCTCAATACTCTTAATAGCCTTGCGCCTTCTGTGCAATAATGCTCTAAAATCTTCGATGGTACAATAACTCTTTGACTTTTATGTATTGGTAACATGCACAATGAATCTAATACAAGGAGGTCCTGATCGGCAATTAGTTTGGTGCCCCGTAAGTTTAAGATCTTTGGGCAGATGCTCATATAACTTATTTAGAAACTCTTAATAGGCCTCTATATTAGCATATTAGATGTAGGTTCATCTTTTACCTTCTTGGCTTATTAAACGTTTTTAACCTCAATAATTGTTAATTTCTTCAGACATTTTTTTTGTTACCATGGTTATTGAAGTGTCATTTCTTGTTTTTCCTTTGTTACCATGGTTACTGAAGTGTCATTTGTCATTTTACACAAGTCAATTGATATTAGGAATATTTATCATTTCTCATTGTGCTCTCGTCGAGTGAAGAGCTCCAATTTTTTTTTTTAATAAAATATAAAAAATATTTTGTGGTAAAAAAAGTGAAAATTTAAATTAAAAATTATTACTAATCAGTGAAATCAGTGAATACAAAAGAAAAAGTAAGTTAGATATAGGAATTTCTTTTTTATTTCTATATAAATTATTTTTATATAAAATT
This sequence comes from Amiota communis, assembly GCA_037043315.1. Classification (NCBI taxonomy): domain Eukaryota; kingdom Metazoa; phylum Arthropoda; class Insecta; order Diptera; family Drosophilidae; genus Amiota; species Amiota communis. Next base: position 9,515,930 of record JBAMAV010001245.1, on the reverse strand, counting down.
TCTTGGAGAAACTTATCTAAAGTTTTTGTATTAGAAACCCGGTATAACTCGTCCCTTTTTGGAGGCCTTTTTAAGTTTTCTATTCTTTTTATCCTTGCTACGCTTTTCAAGATTATCTTGACGTTTCTTTTGGCGTTTATCTTTGTCAGTTTCAACGCGTTCCTTGCGTTCTGCCCACTTAGTTTTAGCCTTCTTCTTTTCAACCTTACGCTTCTTAATCGCCTTGTACAGCAGCTGTGGATCATCTTTGACCTTTTTGCCTTCGACTTTGTCGAATGCTTTTTGCCACGCCAGATCATTTTTAATTTCTGCTGCTTTTTCTTCATCACCTTGTTCCTTGAGTTCGGTAATTTTACGATCGGTATCCTTGATTTTCTTTAAGATTTCCCTCGGATTCTGATGGGATTTTTTGGCTTTCATGCCGGGTTGAGCAGCAAAATCGAATTTCGAGAAAACAATTTTACCCTCAGCATTGAAAATCGGTTTTTGTTTGACACGCTTAATTTGTGATTTAGTATCATCTGCAGCATCACCATTAACTGATTTCTCAGTTTTCATTTGTTTATTGCCTTCATTTTTCAGAGATTTGGCAGCCGACACCAAAACTTTCTTGAATTTCTTGCTATTTTTCAGTTTTTTCGCTTCACGTTTTGCCTTGGCTCGCTCTGTTGTGGGTCGCTTCTTTTGACGCATTTTGTTCTTCATTGTAGCCATACGATCCTGCAGTTCATCAAGGGAAGCCTCTGATGCAACACCATTTGTTGTTTCCGTCCCATTGCTGGGCAAGAGATAATCGTCTTCATTGAAATCTGTTCATGAAGGGGAAAATATTGTTAATACACATAGTCACATATTGTAATGTCATGGTAGGCTGGCACCAGCAACGCTACCATGGCGCATGGCGGCACAAACAATGTTATAACTTACCGTCTTTTTCATCTGGCACATTATGTGATATTAGAAAATTTTGAACATAATCAATTTCTTGACGTATGAAAGCCCTTAGCTTTTTCATATTTATTTTGCCATTCTTGACGATGTCGCCGCCGGGAAGAGCTGTTTTTGTAGCCATTCTCTCAACACGTGTTTACTTTCTGACACAAATTATGACAGCACTCGTTATTTTATGTTCTGATTACTTTAAAGCAACAGAGTATTTGATTGAATGTGAATTATTTAGTTTTTATATATTATTTCATATTGTTTAATGTAAAAATTTAATTTAATAGAGAATTAAAAACAAAAGACTGACAATCTGATGAGCTGCCAACTCGTAAATTTGCTTACAAAATATCTTTTGTCTTTAAAATAAATTAAGAGAACATGACCACAAAATCACATGAACTGTGATAGTCTGGCAACTCTACTAGAACACTGGTACGTTAAAGTTGTAAAAAATCGATTTCCATCGATGCTGCCAAAAATATCGAAACATCGATGTTATCGAACTGTTAGGGGAACGGGAAAAGGGGAGGAGACTCCTCCAGTGTTGCCATCAAATCAAATTTGTCCCGTGGTGCCAACCATGCCATTCAAGAAGAAGATAACTTTTAACTGCATTTCATTTTTTGGTATTTGCGTATGTGTATTGTCGTATTGTCGGTAGAGAGAGAATGACTAATTTTTGCGTTGTGACAGATTTGCTAACAAAAAAATAAAATAAAAAAGAGAATTTACGAGGAAAAAAAAACAGTTTCGGAATTTCAACAATAATAAAAAAAAAAAGTTCAGACATCATATATTATATTATTACACAATAATTAAATAAAAATATAAAGCAAATAAAATGAAGAAACAATTTACTAAAATTAAAATTGCGGCAGAAAATCTATCGAGGTAAGTTCATCATAAGAAGAAGAGGTAGTTCAGCTTTTCACACACACACACACACACACACGCAACAGCAATAGCAGCAGCAGCAGCAGAAGAGCTGTATAAAGCATAGAGAGGAAGGAGAAGAAGTTCAAAGGCCAATAGCAAAAACAAAAACAACAACAATAGACAGACAATAGGCAAATAAGTATAACAGCAACAAGAGCAGCAGCGCAGCAACGGCAACAGCAGCAAATACAAAATTTCAATGCATTTGGTGGAACTTCAATGCCAAAGTTTATGTTACTCTGCTGTTGTTGTTATTATTTTTGACAAGTGTCGCTCGCATGTTTATGTTCGTGCGTGCGTGCATGTTTGTTCATGTTTTGTGTGCGATTTTGTAAATATGTATATTTGTGTGAGTGCGCCTAACTTTGTACGTACACAGGTGTGTGTGTGTGTATGAGTATAAGTTTATGTGGAAGTATTGGGAACGACTGTGTTTTAAATTTTTTTGCTGCTTGCTTGCGCTTATCTCATGCATATGCGATAATTATTGCTTAAAATTACATCCAAATTCTTCCATCCCCTCACTTGTTCATCTTTCTGTATTTCCTTTTTGTATTTCAGTCCCTTTTCAACTTTTTGTCACCGTCTCCTCTTCAGACATAACCTTGTTTCAAAAAAAAAACAAAAAAATATTTAATTTCATTCGATCTAGAAGCCTTTGCTCATGGAACCCATTTTTTTTTTTTTTTTTTTTTTTGACATTTTTCTATTTAATTTTCATTTGATCTGAAAGTTCTGTCATATTTGGTGCTCATATTTTGTAAGATTATATTGTCGATTTAAGTTTGTTTAATAATAAATTTTTATTTTATTCTCTATTCAGATCAAATAAAACTGATTGCAAAGATTTCGAATTGGAAATCATAGAAAAACAAGTGGAGAAATACCGTGATACAATTGAGAAAATATTACGCAAATTGCCTGCCATCAGTAGTGGGAGTAGTAGCAGCAGTAATAGGGGTGAATCCAATGGTGGTCATAATGGCAGCAGTAATAATGAAGAACTTGACAAGAGAATCAAGAAAAATGCACATTATAAAATTGGACAAGCTTTAGATGAATCTTCCAAGGAATTGTCAAAGGACATGCCATTGCATATTGTCTTGGCGAATTGTGGTAAGCGAAAAAAGAAATAATAATGAATATAAAAAAAATCTCAAAAATAAAAGAAGAAGGTGTGTTGTTCTGTGGCGTGGCGATGCATGTTCAGACGCACCCTCTTTTTTTTGCCATAAAGAAGTAGCAGCAGCAGTAGTGGCATGTTATCACATCATGCATGTTTGATGCCCAAGCAGAAAAGCAACCCTACACTTAACCCCATGGCGAAGGTGCTTGGCGCTTGCTAGTGTTGTCGGTTCTGTTCGTGTGGCGCTGTTGTCAGCGACATCTTCACACCCTCTCCATAAACACAGCTGTGTATGTGCGCCGTATGCCACTTGTCTGTCTTGTCTTTTTGGAGGGCGGCCAATGGGTGCTTGAGGGTTTCCTATATGTTTGGGACTCATGTGTTTTCTGCTGCTGGCTGCTGCTACTATGCATTATGACGGCCTCGCCTTGCTTGCGCTTGGCCTTGTGGCTTTTCCACACGCATACTGAATAACAACAACAAAATAATAATAACAACAAAAAATTCGCGTTTTTTTTTCTGTATTTATTTTTATGTTTTTTTTTTACATTTTTTGTGATTTATATTCTTCTCCCTTTTATTTTTTTGTTTAAGTTATTTTTATTATTTCTTTTGGTTGCTCGTTTTATTAATTTTGCTTTCTTTTGGCCTTTATTTTTTTGTTTTTAATTATTTTCTATTATATTTTTCTTTAACTTCAACAATATTTATGAATGCGGTTTATTGTTGTTTCTTCTTTTTGCTTGTGCTTTTGTAACAAGTTCGCCGCATATAAAAAAATTAAAAGCAAAATAAAATTATTGTATTAATCTTCATTGTTGTTATTGTTGTTACTATTGTTGTTGTTGTTGTGTATCTTGTATTTTATTTTTCACTTATTTAATGTCGTTTTGTAAGAAAATTTATTGTTCGTTTAATTTAAATTTCAAAAGAATTGAGGTTTTTCTTTATTAATAAACAAAAAAATTGGTCAGTGAAAAAAAGTAAAAGTGGTTTGTGAGTTTATGGTGGCACACCAGTCTCAACTGAACTCTTACGAGGCTTGTTACAAAATAAAATAATATATTGGTTACAATTGGAATGAAATAAGACAAGACCCCCTAATGTGTTCATTGGCCTGAGAAGCATATGCTGCATGTCTTGCATGCCTTGCATGCCTTAGCCCAGCGGCTTCATTTGGCCCATCATCAGCATCACTTGGCCCAGTTAAGGTTGCCTAATCACCATATAGCGTATGCGCCCTGCCTTTCTCAATTCAAGATTCTCATCCCATTTCGCGTTTGTATTGTTTAAAATACTTAAGCCGACGCCGCCTTAAGACTTCCGCACTTGAGAAGTTATTATACTCTTACTTACTTAGATGTCATGTGTTCTTATTTAATATGCCACTTACTTAGCCAATCTATTCTTTATTTTCTTTTCTCTTCTCTTCCTTTAAGGCGAACTTGAAAAGTCAATTGCCGAGTGCATTATCGAGAATGAACTGGAGACGGAAAATCGTGTTGTGCGTCGTTTAAAAAATATCTTGGATAAAGAAATTCAAGAGATCTCAACATTAAAACGGAGTGTATCACGAACCTTACAGGAATATACTTCCTTAAAACGAAGCTATGAGGTAAGTTGAAGTCAAAGGAAATTTGATAAAATTTGTACTCATTGTATGTGCGTGGACAAAAGACAGTTCAATCATGTATTTGTAATTTGACTCTGCTTTGTCAAAGAACATGAAACTCAAAGTTTAGTACCTGCTTAGAAGATTTATTTTAATGTTAGAAAGCATACTTCTTTCTTGTTCTCGGGATGAAGCATATTTTAAGCACAGCTGCTTTATGAATTATTGTATTTGTGTAATAATCATATTCATTACGTACGATACTTCTATAAAGAAACTAGTTTCACTGGTTAGACCTTATACTCACAGAAGAAACAGTATACACTGTTGCAGGTACATGACATCAATTTTAATAATCAGCATATATCCTCATCAAGTCATTGGGTGGGTTTAGGGGAGATTGCCTTTTCTTCTGTACACATTCAGAAGTACGAATATCAAATTTGATGGATTGTACTTGTGGTCGAAACAATCATCATAAAGGAATTTCTTTAAACTAAATTATATAAGTTAGAGTAACCTGCTGTGATGTAATTTTGAGTCTGAATGAAAACAATCCCTGGTAGTAGTGTGTCTAACACTCTGATTACTTTAACAATGACTGTGAAAACATTTTAGTTTTCTAATCAATTTAAAGTTTAAAGGTTTGCTTACTAAATAATTTAATTTTAAAGTTTCCCACTTTCAATTGTGATGGATTGAAATGTGTTTTTAAGTTAGTATATGAGAAAGAAAGTCTCCTGAACGAAGTCAGTTTGAACAAAAAATAAAGTAATAAAGCTAATATCTGTAGATCGCCGCCGGAACCAACCTTAAAGAGTCAAACGACGACAAACTGAAATTGAAAAGCAATCGAAAAGTATAGCAAATTAATTAGGAAACGTAAACCCAAACACAAAGAAAAGTAATAATAAATACATAACAATAACAAAAACAACAACAATCATACAATACAATAATCAAGTAGTAGTCATGTCGAGGCATACAACTTCAGTCAATCAGTCAATTATATTATGTATATACAGTTATTTTTATAAATAAATATGAATGTATTGTAGATATGTATACATCTACATCTACTACATACTACCTCAATCTTCCAGTCAGAGTCTCTTTACTGTTTTTATTTTTTTTTTTGCTCTCTTGCTTGCTTACTTTGCTCCCTTTATCTCTTTTTTTTTTGATAACGACAACGACGACGACATCGTCAACTTATCCAATTGAGAAATTTACGTTGATTAAAAGCAGCACAAAAGTTTGCCTCATTGCTTGACTTTACTTGTATACTTGTATCTAAATACAACAATTATTCAACACGTACATATGTGTATGCCTTTTAAGCAACTACTTGTTGTAGTAGTGGCCTCAAATATCTGGACAAGCGCCAAAGAAGTAATCCAAATGTGTACAATAACATAAACTTAGGTTATATTAAAGATCATATGCCTTTCAAACAAACAAATATGTGCTCGGAAAAATTAACATTAATAGGATTTTCAAACCAAAGTAGTGCTTAGCATTTCCGTCCAGCTTCTCTGATTGAAGAAATATAAAAATTGCCCATATAAATCATTATATTTATAAGGTTTCCTCTGTGGCCATAAGAGACTAGGCTAGTTTACTTAGAATTCTTTTCATAATACTATATAAGTATTTCCATTAAACTTAATTTTCTAGATTTGTTGGTTTATTGTTTTCTGCAATGAAAAAATTGGCCCGAACGGACGGTCATTTCATAATATTGAATTCTTCTTGTAATATTGAATATATTCATGTGGCTTTCCTAGTTCATATGAAATGAGTTGATCATATAAAAACTCTTTTACTCTTTTTAGCTTTATAGTGCAATAAATGTTGAACTATGACTGGAACCAGCGACCATAATTTGCTGCTTATAATGTTCTTCTTAGTGATGTGATGTCCAGCACAATATAATTTTTTCTTAGCATTACAAACATCATTGCAAAGTATGAATAACCAAACTAAAACTATGATTGATTGGTATGAGGTAGTAGAGGAGACAAACATTAAATTTGTTTTTAGTTCGAACTGTAAACTTTTTTGATTCTGTTTCGTCGTCTATGGACAGACAACATACATACCTACAACATATGCCACCACCATTATTGTATTGATGTGTCGCCCACCTTTGGTTTGACATGGCTGCCATACAAGTATGTGAGTTTATTTATTTTATTTGTTTGAGTCTCGTTCGTTCTGCAATGATTTTGCGGGTTTGCGTTCTGATTTCAAATAGGTATTATTGGCTCCAATGTTGTTCTTGTTGTACTATTGTGTTTGATTTCAACGTAGTGATGATGACGACGCGACACTTGTGTCAATTATTATATTACAAAAATTTGTATTATTAACTGCCATAGTGTTTGTGTTGCTGTCGTCGAATATTTTTCTAATTATCAACTATTAATTTGTTAGATTGATTTGTGTGTTTGTTTGCGGAAATTCAAGAAGATCCGCAATAATAAAATATGTACAAACATACATAAGTAAAATATGAATCAAAATTTGAAGTCTTCAAAAAAAAAAAATAACCCCCCACATTTGTAAGTTTTATCAACGACACACTTTCTTGCCATTTTTGGCATGCATAGTTAGTTATTAAGTGTTTCTGTCATTGAGCCATGAAATATGAAGTATAAATGAACGAACATCGACTTAACTTGACTTGAATCGGGTTGGATTGGATCAGATTTGAAGAGTGGCGTCATTCTTTGTTAATAATCGTCATGATGTTGATGACTGATTCATATTCTTTCCACTTCGTTGAGTTTTTCGTATATACTAGTATTGTATTTTTATAGGTACATACTATATTTTTCTTAAAGGTTTTTCTTTATTTATTTATTATTTTGTATATTTTTGTTCTTTCTCATTCATTTGTTTTTTATTTTTGTTTTTTCATTTCTACTAGTATATCAAGTTCAAAGTTAAGTGTCTCGCTTTGCATTTTGCAATTTGTATTATGTGTGTGTGTCTGTCTGTTTGTCAGTCAGTCTGTTTTCTTTGTTTTTGTTTCTTTATTTATTTATTTGTTTATTTGTTGTATTTATAATGATAAAATCGCGCTTGATTTGATATTCATTCTTTGGTCTTATCGCGTGCTGTTAGTGGTTGTGTGCTCTTTATTGATTTCTTATATAGAAACTTCTGTTTTTGTTACAAAGGATTATTCATTTGTTATTGTTGTTCCTTTAGTATATGTTACATTTTTCATATTATGAAATCATATTTACAAGTGTCTTCCCCTCCGTCGTCTTCTTTATATTAGTCACCATATTTTATACTATACTAGTATGAGATAAGATTAAAGTAAACCAGAGAGAGAGGGAAGGAGACGCTGATTTTGTTTAACACATTTGTTTTGTAAAAGGTCACTGAAAAGGTCTACGCGTAGTTGGTTATGTCATTTTGATATTAGAGACGCAAATGAATGAAGGAAAGTCTTTGTATTTGGAATTTGGAATAGAAAAGATTAAAGCACATACATATATTCATATTTATTGCTAATACTTCAGAGCATCATCCATCCATAATCTTTAACAACTTTGACATTTCATAATCTTGGCGATGCAAAATGTAATACCATAGAATGCTGTCTTAACACTGTGATTATCATTTGCTATCTGTAGATAACTGTTGCTCAATTTATTTTATTCTATAATGAATACTTAATGCCTTGCAAATATTTTAGTCTTTTAATTGCATACAACTATTGAGTTTTGTTTTTATATAATCACTTAAATTAGTAATGGGAGACAATAGTGGTATTGGGTTTTCGCCCAAAAAAAGCAGCTCGCTCATTAAATGATTATCACAAAACAAACAAACAAAAAATAACCTTGAAAATATTAATATTTATGATATTTATTACTAACTGTTATAATTCAATTAAAAGTAGCCTTGATTTCAGTTAAAATAACACAACTCAGATGACCTTGCTTGCTTACTTGCTGAGCATATTTCAAACTATGAGACTTTAATGAGTCACACCTTTTTTGAATGAATGAATGCATGACCGACCGCCCGCCCGCCCGTCCTCGTTAGCCAATCGCGCAATCAAATTAAAAATACATACTAGACGATAAGAAGAGTTGTAAATAAAAAAAAAAAAACAATTAAAACAAACAATGTTGGATTAAAGGAGGAGGAGGAGAAGGGAAGAGGTCATTACAACATAATTGTAAATTAATAAAATAATAAGCGCCGCCGCCAGACCATGCAATGATACAATACATTGTGCTCTACTGCTTATCTCTACTTAAGTGAGGGACTAAAGGTGCCATTTGCTCCGGGCCTTCAGTTCAGAGGGGCCTCTTAACTACACAGTCAAGTGTGAGTCCGATTCTCATATGAAGTGTTCCGTACTATCGTACAAGAAGTTATTTAGTTACTCAATATTTCTCATCCGCCTGTTTTCTACTTGTGGCAGTGATACACTGATTTATGTGAGTGAGTTATCTAAAAATTGTATGATTTGTTGTTGTTATATCGGCTATAGAAATACACACTGACGGACGGACGGACAGCGTAGGCCTTAGTAAAAGGGTACGGAACCTTAAAAAGGGCCCCAAGTAAAAAAAATTCTTCCGCCAGTTGTTGTTTTTCTTTACTTGGTTTGTGTGAATATCAAATACAAAAGACGACGACTCCCTTGTAGACAGAGCAAAACAACGACTTAACAATGATAAGAACACTAAACCTAAACCTGATACATAAACAATTGTCTTAATCAGTTCCTTTTCGTCTTCTCCCCAATCTTCGGTAATTCAGTAGGTTTGACAAGAAGGCAAGCAAGGCACACACACTTATTCAGTCAAGTATGTAGTCGGTTAGTAGTCTTAGGCACAGGGCATTGAACGTTGGTTTTACTTACTACACTTTATATTTATTAAATTATTCTTTTTCTTAATAATTTCAGGCCGCCATACGATTGGATGAACCGCCATCGAAAATAAAACATATAAAGGGACAACAGGAGGAATGTGAAGTTAAATTAGAAAAAGAACGGGATATATGGGCAGCTCAAATGTTTGAGCTGATTGCCAAAGAAGATGAGATAGTTAATTGTATACGTGACTATGTCCTGAACCAAAGAAACTATCATGAACGTGCTCTACAACGAGTGAATGCGTCATTAGCTCGTATACAGGATACGATACAAGCCACCGAAAAATTACGCTTTGGTACATCACTTAAAGAACACTTAGCTTCATCACAACGTGAGATCTCATATGTGATTGAATTGTGTGTTTGTTGTCTTATCGAACATGGCTTGTGTGAAGAGGGTTTACTGCGTTTGGGTTGTGCTACAACAAAATTGAGACGGATGAAGCATGCCCTGGAAGCACAACATATTAAGACTCCATTACCTGTAGAATATCAAGATCCACATATGATTAGTTGCATTTTAAAATTGTACCTACGTGAATTGCCAGAACCATTATTAACCTATACTTACTATAAGGATTTCATACGCATTGCTGAGCTTAGTTCAGAGTCTGAACGTAAGTCAGAAATTAAAGCAATACTAGCAAAGATACCAGAAGAGAACTATGCTAATTTACGATATCTAACACGATTTCTATGGCTAGTCACACAAAATGTTGAACAGAATAAAATGAATTCACACAATTTGGCCATTGTGATGTCACCGAATATGTTATGGCCTCGGTTGGATAAAAGTAGTCCGGCTGCTGCTGATTATTTGGGGCAAGTGAATAGCTCATCGGCCTCAAATGTTATTGTGGAAATGTTAATAACTCATTGGGATTATTTCTTTGATGGGGAACAAGTGGATTTCTTTGTGACATTGCAACGACATCGTTTATTTGTGGAACGTAAAAGCAAATCAAATTCATCGAATGAACACTTGGATAGGCATGATAATAATGGTAAGCACATGGATAGGATTGGATTGCATTGGATTGGATTAAATAAAATTAAACTTACCTATTGTTATTTTGTTTTGTTTACAGAAGTTTCTGATAGTCCACGTTATGGAACCATAAGACGTCAAAAGCCCTATGCTCCCTCACCGCCAACAGCCTCAAAAGGAACAAGTGATAATGCTCATGCGAATATTAATGGCGGTGGCGGTAGTAGTAGTAATAGTAGTAGTGGTGGAGGAGGAGGAGGAGGTCACATACATGTCAAAGAACTTTTTCCGCAACAAATGATTGATAAACCTGAAAAACCACCAGTACCAAAGTTACCAGCACAATTAACTTTGCATCAACAGCAACAACAACAGGTAATAGTTACTTTACAAGAATCTACCCCAACAACAACAACAATAACATCAACAACAACAACACAACCACAACAACCACCACCACCACCACCAGTATTGACACCTAAACCGGTCCCCATGACGCGTACCCAATTCTTTGGACTTGATAATTTACCATCACCGACAGCAGATCGCAAAAGTAATGATAGCATAAATTCACTTACTTTTAAACCTGATCTCCCGCAAAAACCAAAAATACCCAAAAGACCAATGGTCTTGACCTTGGGGGCAATGGCAACTAATAAAAGTGATGATGATCTAACACCAACAATGCCAACATCACAACATTTCGATAATGGTAGTAGCAGTGGTGGATTTGTACGCATTACAACTGAGAAGTTTATTGAGAAATTGAAACAGGAAAATTGTGATAATGGAATGATAAGTTCTAGAACAGGAAGGGGAGGAGGAGGAGGCCACAGCAGAAATAGCAGCAATAGTAGTAATATAATGACGATAACAACATCAAATGTTGTTAATAAAGAAAATAATCATAATAATCAACAACAACAGCAACAACAAGTGATGGTGGAAGGATCTGAACAACAGCAGCACCAACAACAGCAACAAATAAATATAAACTCAGGAGTAACAGCAGTAGCTGCTGGTGGTGGTGGAGAAGGAGGAGGGGGACTAAGAACAGCAGAAACGACGATTAAGACTTTGACAACAAGCAGTAACAATTCTACACAACCACAACAACATCAACAACAACACAAGACATCAACACCAACAACACCCATTTCGCCAAATATGTTTCATACACCAAAACGACCTACAGTGCCGGCACCGCCGCCACCTATAAATTCTTCTGCTGTGAAAAAACAATCAGACTAGTTTTAGACATTAGTAGTACTAGAGTAGATATAATATACATATAACAGATAACCAACTACTATATTGAGTAATTTCTAGTTTTTATATTTTTAATCTTTTGCCAATAAGTCAAGCAGACTTGAGTCATGTCAACTCAGCTGACTAACAGACACACACAACAGATCAGTTTAGATCTAATTGCCTTGACTAAATTTTACAAAAAAATAAAAATGAAGGCAATAGTATATTGGCTCTAGTTTTCTCTTCTTACTACTTAGAATTCCTTATATAAAATGATATATGATTTTCCTTTAATATTATACTACTTATTATTATTTCCCGCAACGTTAAACGCACACAAAGTTAATTTTTTAAGTATATTCTGCGCTCTAAGCCTCTTTAAGTCTTATACATACATAGATACATACACATATTTAACCATATATATTTATATATAATAATAATATATACTACACAAAATATAATCAGATTTAGTAGAGTTGAAACAAAAAAAAAAAAAAGATATATTATTATTATTGTGATGTTTAATTTTATTTTGTTTTTTATTTTTATATTTTTTTTTTTTTTAAACTTGCATTTGCTAATTTTGTAATGCCAAAACAATTCCAGCAGTTGGAATTTTCAGACAGCAATATTTGTTGCAGTTAACCATACCTTCATATATTTAGTGTTTTTGGATTTACAACATTTATGTTGATAAAACACTTATATTACACTGAAATTTATTCAAAGATTTTTATTCAAATGTGCCTTTTTGGTTGAACTACAATATTTGATTTATTAAATTTGCATTTTCAGTTCAAACAAAGTCTTTGTTTGTTTCACCATTGTGATGTTTAATTTTATTTTGTTTTTTATTTTTATTTTATTTTTTTTTAAACTTGCATTTGCTAATTTTGTAATGCCAAATATATTGGTTTTTATTTTATCATTTTTCACACAAAAATTTGATCACCCAAAATTTTCTATTGTCAATTGTTTATCCTGAATATTTTAAATTTCTCTAATATTTTCAATCAGGTTGATTAAAAACTGAGGAGGATAGGTGTTGTACATACATACATGTATTTAAACAGTAATTTGTAAATTTTTTTTGTTAAGCTGTTCGATGATGCTCCTACTCGTATATGGAGCACACATAAGGGTCTTTAGATACTCTGAACAGTTGGAAATAGTACAATCAAATCATCAAAATCACAAATTTAATTAGAATTAGATACCCTGAAATTATTATATCAAAATTTTTAAAAGTATCTGGAATTTCATAACGACAATTTTCCCAATGGAGTGTCATGAACAAAACGTCAATATTTATTTATAAAATTAGATGTTTGCTCAACGAGAACTTAAAATGTTGAGTATTACCTTTGCAAACCACTCTTGGTTTCAAAACAAGGCCGTAAGGCTTCTTAACGTCCGGCTTGCGCATATCCTATCATATCACATGAAAACTGGAATTATTATTGTACTTTCTTTGATTTTCCCTTATTTTTTCAAAATTTCATTTGTTTTTTTTTTTAAATAACTTTTTCATTAAATTTTTTTTTTTTCTTTATTGTTTATTTTTTTTATTTTTCATCCCTGGACATCCATTTATTGTGTGCCTATCTAAGAAATACTTCTTAATGTATATGGGTGTATGCATATGATTCTGCCCTTTTTTGTGAAAACAAAACAAATTTGCTTGTTTAGAAAAAGGAAAATTTATTTATTCAAAGTATGCCCCATCTGCAGCTACAACCTTTGCCCATCTTTCAGGCAATTTACGGATTCCTTGCATAAAGAAGTCCTGGTCTTTTGAGGCAATCCAATTATGAAGCCAAATTTTGATATCTTCATAAGAAGTGAATCGCTCTCCCGTAAGATCAGACTGCATCCTTCGAAATAAATGAAAATCTGAAGGGGCTATATCTGGTGAATATGGCGGGTGGGGTAGCACTTCCCAGTCTTGTCCATTTAAATATGTTTTCACAACATTTGCCGTATGCGGTCTGGCGTTGTCATGTTGAAGAATTAATTTGTCATGCCTATTCACCCATTCCGGTCGTTTTTCTTCTATAGCTACCTTCAACCGCATTAGTTGTCGTCTGTAAACATCGCCAGTGATAGTATCAGACGGTTTCAGCAACTCATAGTGCACAACACCTTTCTGATCCCACCAAATACAGAGCATAACCTTGGTACAATGAATATTTTTCTTTGGCTGTGATGGGCCGGCCTCACCTGGCTTCAGCCAAGATTTTTTGCGTTTAGGATTCTCGTAATATATCCATTTTTCATCTCCCGTGATTATCCGATGCAAAAAACCTTTTCTTTTTTATCTTTGAAGCAGCATTTCACAAATGGATATTGTACATTTAGAAAAGAAATTTTTCACTGGCAGATCCCATTGGTAGGTCTTGCATCTTCATATGTTGGCACTGCGGTAGTTATGATATGATTTAGCGATTCAATCATATCGAGAATTATCAAAGCGTGACTCGGTTTCACGGATTTTTGGTTATAGGTCTTTTTCACGCACACCTGCTGGTTGAAAACAGAATAGGTGTTGTACTTCCTTTGAATCTCTTATTTTTTCAAAATTTCTTTCAGTTTTTTTTTTAAATAACTTTTTCATTAAATTTTTTTTTTTTCTTTATTGTTTATTTTTTTTATTTTTCATCCCTGGACATCCATTTATTGTGTGTCTATCTAAGAAATACTTCTTAATGCAATATATAGGGCGATTCGGGCATTTGTGTGGTCTATATTTATGGTTCATTTTACGATGGTGTGTACGCATATTCGATGGGTTAGCAAAAGTTTTTTTGGCTTCTCAACCGTAGGGTCCGCGTGTGTATGATTAATGTAGCTTAAGGAAATGGTGGACCAAGCGTGTCCATTCTAAATTTTCCTTAAGTTTCAATAGTATGAAAATCAGGTTGAGAATTGATTCTCTCTTATTTTTCCAAAATTTCCTTCGTGTTTTTTTTTTTAAATAATGTTTTCATTAAATATTTTTCTTCAAAATTTTTGTAGTAAATAAGTTTATATGATTTTGCTCTTTCATTATATTGTGTAAACTTGTTTACCTTTTCAAATTATCTATGTCTTAGTTTTAAACAATATTTTTAATTTTCTTGTTTTGAAATCCTGATTAATTTAAATTTCTCTTATAATTGCAATAGTATTATAATCAGGCTGATTGAAAACTGAGATGAGATGCTATGATTTAGAGCGTTCTGCCTTGCGTTCCATCTCTTTGTCCTGCTCATCAATGTCTATGGATTTGAAAACTCAGATTGGCTGGCTTTCTCTTAGACTTTCCCTTCTCTTTCCCATTTTAAAAAAGTTTAGTTTTTTATAATTAGCCAAAAAAAAAAATATATATATGCACGTGTGCAGTTAGTCGGAATAACTTTAATAATAATATAAGCATGCATGTAATGCCAATATTTATTATTATTGTACTTTCTTTGATTTGTCCTTATTTTTTCAAAATTTCCTTCAGGTATATATTTTTTTTTTTCATAAAATTTTTTCCATTATTTCTTAATTTTTTTTTTTAAATGTTTTTTAATAAATAAGGTTAATAGTTAATTTGAATACTCATGGCGTTGGCGTCGAAAGTCCCTCATGAAGTTAAAAAACGGATTTTTGGCTATAGGTCCCTTACGCCCAAACTGATTGCTGATTGAAAACAGAATAGGTGTTGTACTTCCTTTGATTCTCTTATTTTTTCAAAATTTCATTCGTTTTTTTTTAAATAACTTTTTCATTAAATTTTTTTTCCTTTATTGTATATTTTATCCCTGCACATCCATTTATTGTGTGCCTATCTAAGAAGTACTTCTTAATGTATTATATAGGGCGATTCGGGCATTTGTGTGGTGTATATTTATGGTTCATTTTACGATGGTGTGTACGCATATTCGATGGGTCCGCGTGTGTATGATTAATGTAGCGGCTTCTACCACCGTAGATTGGCGTTGTGGCGTCCGAAAATCCCTCAAAAAGTTTAAAATGGATTTTTGTTGATTGAAAACAGTATTCTCTTATTTTTTCAAAATTTCATTCGTTTTTTTTTTTTTAAATAACTTTTTCATGAAATATTTTTCTTCAAAATTTTTGTAGTAAACAAGTTTATATGATTTTGCTTTTGTCCATACATTCATGTATTCATAATTAGACACATTACACAAAAATTACCATAAATGTTATGAATTATTTTATAATAATTCCTCTCATTCAATTTGCAGAGCCTCTACGTGTAATCGCATCCTCGCGAGTCATTATGAATTTATCCTAAAATATTAGTCTATTTTTCTGACCATTTTATGCTAGACATCTCTCTTTCATTATATTATGTATACATATTCTAAATTTCAGTGAGTGCCAGTTCCTCCACCTAAAGACAAGTAAAATATATAATTTTTATTTCATTTTATACTTGTTTACCTTTTCAAATTATCTGTGTCTTAATTTTAAACAATATTTTTTATCTTTTTGTTTTGAAATCCTGATTAATTTAAATTTCTCTTATAATTGCAATAGTATTAAAATCAGGCTGATTGAAAACTGAGATGAGATGCTATGATTTAGCACGTTCTGCCTTGCGTTCCATCTCTTTGTCCTGCACATCAATGTCTATGGATTTGTTTTTTGATTTTCTCTAAATTTTCAAAATTTCCTTCAGGTGTTTTTATTTTCAAATTCTTTTTCCATTTACTTCATTTTTTTTTTTTAATGTTTTTCAATAAATAAGGTTAATATGTGAATTTGAAAACTCAGATTGGCTGGCTTTCTCTTAGACTTTCCCTTCTTTCCCATTTTAAAAAAGTTTAGTTTTTTATAATTAGCAAAAAAAAAAAAATATATATATGCACGTGTGCAGTTAGTCGGAATAACTTTAATAATAATATAAGCATGCATGTAATGCCAATATTTATTATTATTGTACTTTCTTTGATTTGTCCTTATTTTTTCAAAATTTCCTTCAGGTATATATTTTTTTTTTTCATAAAATTTTTTCCATTATTTCTTAATTTTTTTTTTTAAATGTTTTTTAATAAATAAGGTTAATAGGTTAATTTGAATACTCATGGCGTTGGCGTCGAAAATCCCTCATGAAGTTAAAGAACGGATTTTTGGCTATAGGTCCCTTTCGCCCACACTGATTGCTGATTGAAAACAGAATAGGTGTTGTACTTCCTTTGATTCTCTTATTTTTTCAAAATTTCATTCGTTTTTTTTTTAAATATCTGTTTCATTAAATTTTTTTTTTCTTTATTGTATATTTTTTTTTTATTTTTCATCCCTGCACATCCATTTATTTGTGTGCCTATGTAAGAAGTACTTCTTAATGTATTATATAGGGCGATTCGGGCATTTGTGTGGTCTATATTTATGGTTCATTTTACGATGGTGTGTATGCATATTCGATGGGTTTGCAAAAGTTTTTTTGGCTTCTCACCCGTATGGGTCCGCGTGTGTATGATTAATGTAGCTTAAGGAAATGGTGGACCAAGCGTGTCCATTTTAAATTTTCCTTAAGTTTCAATAGTATGAAAATAGGTTTGAGAATTGATTCTCTTATTTTTCCAAAATTTCCTTCGTCTTTTTTTTTAAATAACTTTTTCATTAAATATTTTTCTTCAAAATTTTTGTAGTAAATAAGTTTATATGATTTTGCTCTTTCATTATATTGTGTAAACTTGTTTACCTTTTCAAATTATCTGTGTCTTAGTTTTAAACAATATTTTTTATTTTCTTGTTTTGAAATCCTGATTAATTTAAATTTCTCTTATAATTGCAATAGTATTAAAATCAGGCTGATTGAAAACTGAGATGAGATGCTATGATTTAGCACGTTCTGCCTTGCGTTCCATCTCTTTGTCCTGCACATCAATGTCTATGGATTTGTTTTTTGATTTTCTCTTAATTTTCAAAATTTAATTCAGGTGTTTTTATTTTCAAATTCTTTTTCCATTTACTTCATTTTTTTTTTTTTTTAATGTTTTTCAATAAATAAGGTTAATATGTGAATTTGAAAACTCAGATTGGCTGGCTTTCTCTTAGACTTTCCCTTCTTTCCCATTTTAAAAAAGTTTAGTTTTCTATAATTAGCCAAAAAAAAAAAAAAAAACATATATGCACGTGTGCAGATAGTCGGAATAACTTTAATAATAATATAAGCATGCATGTAATGCCAATATTTATTATTATTGTACTTTCTTTGATTTGTCCTAATTTTTTCAAAATTTCCTTCAGGTATATATTTTTTTTTTTCATAAAATTTTTTCCATTATTTCTTAATTTTTTTTTTTAAATGTTTTTTAATAAATAAAGTTAATAGGTTAATTTGAATACTCATGGCGTTGGCGTCGAAAATCCCTCATGAAGTTAAAAAACGGATTTTTGGCTATAGGTCCCTTACGCCCACAGTGATTGCTGATTGAAAACAGAATAGGTGTTGTACTTCCTTTTTATTTTTTATTTTTTCAAAATTTCTTTGTTTTTTTTTTTCTAAATAACTTTTTCATTAAATTTTTTTTTTCTTGTATATTTTTTTTATTTTTTATCCCTGGACATCCATTTATTGTGTGCCTAACTATAATATTATATTATATATCACGTTTATTTATACTGGATATTGTACATTTAGAAAAGAAATTCTTCACTGGCAGATCCCATTGGTAGGTCTTGCATCTTCATATGTTGGCACTGCGGTAGTTACGATATGATTTAGCGATTCAATCATATCGAGAATTATCAAAGCGTGACTCGGTTTCACGGATTTTTGGTTATAGGTCCCTTTCACGCACACTTGCTGATTGAAAACAGAATAGGTGTTGTACTTCCTTTGATTCCCTTATTTTTTCAAAATTTCTTTGTTTTTTTTTTTTAAAATAACTTTTTCATTAAATTTTTTTTTTTCTTTATTGTATATTTTTTTTATTTTTCATCCCTGGACATCCATTTATTGTGTGCCTATCTAAGAAATACTTCTTAATGTATTATATAGGGCGATTCGGGCATTTGTGTGGTCTATATTTATGGTTCATTTTACGATGGTGTGTATGCATATTCGATGGGTTTGCAAAAGTTTTTTTGGCTTCTCACCCGTATGGGTCCGCGTGTGTATGATTAATGTAGCTTAAGGAAATGGTGGACCAAGCGTGTCCATTCAATAGAGAATCCTTATATTTTTCCAAAATTTCATTCGTGTTTTTTTTTAAATAATGTTTTCATTAAATATTTTTCTTCAAAATTTTTGAAGTAAATAAGTTTATATGATTTTGCTCTTTCATTATATTATGTATACTTGTTTACCTTTTCAAATTATCTGTGTCTTAGTTTTAAACAATATTTTTTATTTTCTTGTTTTGAAATCCTGATTAATTTAAATTTCTCTTATAATTGCAATAGTATTAAAATCAGGCTGATTGAAAACTGAGATGAGATGCTATGATTTAGCACGTTCTGCCTTGCGTTCCATCTCTTTGTCCTGCTCATCAATGTCTATGGATTTGTTTTTTGATTTTCTCTTAATTTTCAAAATTTAATTCAGGTATTTTTGTTTTACAAAATTTTTATTCCATTTTCATTTTTTTTATAAATGTTTTTTAATAAATAAGGTTAATAGGTGAATTTGAAAACTCAGAATGGCTATAGGTAGAGTTTAGTTAGTTTTCTATAATTACCAAAAACACACGTCCTTACGTGTGAAGTCAGTCGGATAAACTTTTATAATAATGTAAGCATGCATGGAATGCCAATATTTATTTTATAAATTTAGATGTTTACTCAACGAGAACTTAAAATGTTGAGTATTAGCTTTGCTTACCACTCTTGGGTTCAAAACAAAACCCCTTAAGGCTTCTGCGGCGTTCGGGTTGCGCATATCCTCACTTGATTTTCTCTCAATGCAATTTTCAAACTATTTTAACCAGTTATTGGAATAAATAAACAATATACGGTGTTCAATGCTGTATGATCCGTTATGAATTATAATGCTCTATAAGGAAACCAAGAAATTTATCTTGCCTCTTTTGTGGTCCCCTCTTCATTGCACACTCTGTTATAATCAATTACAAATTTTGAAATCGAAAGTTTTACAGCAGATACTCTTCATAATAATAATTTCAATGACTTACGTGTGGGTCCTCTTATTTCATTTAAGATTTATATTCTCTAGGCGATTATTTGAATGATTATTATCAAAAGAACTTAGACAATCTGAGTCGCTATCGACTTGGTAAAGGTCCTGTGGTTCCGGTTCTGGTGACAAAGTTTACGATTTTATTATATGTATATATTCAAAAATTTCAGTTGTTCAAAAAGGCACATTAAAAATCTATTTGAAGGTTTTGAGATCTTGTCAATCTAAACTGCTTAATCTTGCTTTATTTATTTGTTTAAAATATACAAATATATATATATTCATATTTGATGTATGTATGTTATTTATAAAGCAGAAGTTTTTTGTAGGGTTGTGTACCATATACATACATACAAATAAAATATACCATACACAAAAACATATAATTTATAAATGAATAAATGAATAAAAATTGTAATAAATTAATTTAAATTATGGTGAAACTAAAAGAAATTTGTAAATGAATATTATTTAAATATTATTATGTACCAATTGTCATTTGTATGTTAATGTATTAGAACTTAAAAGAAATATTATATTTATGTATTGTGTACATCAAAAAGAAAATATTTATATACAATAATAATATTAAAATTGAAAGAAAAAAAATTAAAGAAAAATTTGTTTTATTTATTTATTTAATTTAATAATTTTGTAGAAAACTCATAATAAAATGTTTGGGTTGAGTTTTTAGTTAAGTTCAGTTTTATAATATAGTATATAGTAAAAGATTAAGATAATTATTATTTTTGTTTAGATACAAAGATTTATGTTCAGATTTTATTAGAAAAAAATGTATACTTCTTAATCTTGATTTTATTTTAAAACATATTTGCTTACATTATAAGTGGTTAATGCCTTGAAGCAGGGGCCGACAAGTGCACTCAAATTAAGAAAGAATAAATCCTGATCTTATAGCTACATTTCAATGCAATGCATTGAAAAATGCAGTTGAAAAACTTCTTTTTGGAGAACCCCTGATGATTACTTTATTAGACTCGCCGTGACAAGACATTACCTATTTGTATGTACCTGATGATCTCTTGAACTTAATAGGAACATTTAAATCCAAGAATGATGGATTTTCAGATATTGTCACTCTACTGAACTCTTGATAGAAGAAGATGAAGTGCTTGTTTATTAGACTCGCCGTGACAAGACATTACCTATTTGTATGTACCTGATGATCTCTTGAACTTAATAGGAACATTTAAATCCAAGAATGATGGATTTTCAGATATTGTCACTCTACTGAACTCTTGATAGAAGAAGATGAAGTGCTTGTTTCGACCCATGGCCCGGAGTAAAAGAGAGTAAGTACAGTAAAGAGTTAATATTGGAACTATATAATTTGAATTATTATAAATGTATACGTTTTTACATTTGGATATAATCAATATAGACAATGTTGTATGTTGTATGTCATAACATTTATAACATTTCTTTATAGATAATTAAGTATGTATTATGTATTTCCAATTGTTGTAACACTACAAATCAAATTATTATTCATTATACCAACAATATTTAGGAAATGTGTATAACTTTGATTTGCAGAACAATATAATTCCATTTCAATTGATGGATTTCCCATCGATGTTGCTGCAGTATTATTCTTATTATGTTCAAATAATATACTATTTTTCGGTTCATTTTGTTGTACAAAATCCATAAAATTATCCATATCCAAAGCAGCAGCAGCAGGTCTCTGATTAATGGTTGTTGGCATGTTTTCTTTTTGTATTTTTCGGTTAAATTCACTGCGATAATAATCATTGATCATGGACATCATACCTTTGGAATACCAATAGATAATGCCAATTAATAACATACCCTGCACAAATGGGCCAACCATTTTTGTATATCCTTATACCATATATATTACTCGTATTATCAATTTGCTAAATGTTTTTGTTTTAATTTTTGAAAATTGACAGAAGATTACAATTTATTGACGTCGTTCATATTGAAAACTTTCCCACCATTGATTCAACCAAAAGAATTGTTCCCGAATATTAGGCCATGCCATTGTAACAATTAACATTATAGTATTTGCAAAAATGAATAATTTCATCATTTCAAATGCTGTGGATAGAAATTATTATTGATTTTAATATATTAAATGAATTGTGAAAATATTGTGTATAAATTGTAATTAATAATTTACAGACCCTCCGGCGTGCGTAAGTAATCGCCGAAACCCGAATTTAGATCCTTATCCTTATCAATTTTTTTGTCAGCATTATCTTCAAATGGATTCTCATTTGGTTTTCCTGCATTTTTTATCATTGCATCTCGTTCATTTCTTGATGATGATGATGATGTATTACTACTACTATTTCTATTGGTAAAGTTATGCTTTTGTCGACCGTATCCTGTCGATGAATTGGCAAAGGCGTTTTTCTTTGATTTCATTGCCCCAAAATTGTTGGGTCTTGAGTCTGTTGGTTTTTCTTTATGCTATACTTGTGGTCGGTGCGCATACCCAATGTTAACTAAATCGTATTTGCTTAAAGCAATAGCATATTTTCCACTACGAGTCTTCTTTGCAGCACTTTGTTGGTTTCAAAATTATTGATTTCTTTGAGTTGTTATTCGAAATAAGAGGAGAAGGAATAGGTCAAAAATGCGCTTAAATTCTTTGTATGTATGTATGTATATTCTGACCAGGTTTACGAGGTATTTAGTGCGTGTACTCATCACTCATCATTGTTTTATTTTAGGTGGAGGGTTGTTTTTGTTTTGAATTGGGTTTTGCTTTTTAATTTGTTATAAGTTTGGGGAAAAAAAACATTAGATTTATAAATTTATTACTACCAGAGATAAATAGGTTTCACTTCTAAGAAATAATACAAAGCAACTATCGGATACATCGGATTTATGGGGCGTTGTCCATTGTGTGACTCTTGGAGTGGGTTTTTATTGGAAGTTTTAAAGCAGGTGTGTCAAACGTTTGGAATTGGAAGAAGACATGGTGACTTGTGCCTCTAGAGAGAATATCAATATATTAGCATAGCTAAAAAAGTAAAAGCAATGCTTTTTGTCAATATGGCTAAGTGACGAAGCAAACAAACGAATGTTCTCTGTGAAGCCACTTGGGAGGCATGGGGTTCTCAGGTTGGACTGGCCCGCTTGCAATGTAATGTCCATAAGGCGAAAAAGGGGGAATAAGCTAATATAAACTTGTAAAGCTTTGTTCTAAATTTTATACATTTTCTCAAACATCTAGTAGGATCAAGGTTAAAGGTAAAAAAATAGAGAGAAAATAACATGGAGCGCTACCTGCATTTTCTGCAATGGTCCCAGATTAAGGCTCGGATTGAGGTCTGGACTTCAACATAAATGGTGACTCTGACAGCTAACACTGGGTATTTTACGGGCATATTTATGTTATTGTATATCACACTAATTTTAAATTTCTCTAGAATACGCTGTCATTCCCGGTGAAATGGTGACTTGAACACGTCTATATTCTGTGTCTTATGTTGCAACCTTCTTCTTCAAAATATCCCAGATAAAAAATCCAACGAGTTTGCATTCGAATAATGAGACATCGGAGACCTTATAAAGTATATGGTATATTCTTAATAAGCTCGACGAGACGCAAACTAGTCCTTCAGTTTTTAAGCTAGAGAGCTGAAGTTTTCTTTTTACCATACGCTGCACATTTGCCGGAATCAGCCGAATCGGACCACTGGGAGGGGTACCTAGGATTACTGGATCGTATTGCTCCCGATATGTGTGCTCAATCACAGGAGGGTTATGTATTCATCCTAATTTCAATATAACAATAGTCACATGTAGATGGCGCTAAATATGTGCTTGACCATGTTACCCAGAACGTAAGCCAAAGATACCCTTCTTTCTGGTATTTTATTTTTCATTTAGTTAGAAGAGGGATATCTCAGATAATATTTATTATCCCCTTCACAGTATCGTCTATTTGATTTAATAATATTATCCATTCTTCAAAGAAATTAATCGTCGATTATACAAAATGATTTCTGACAACAGATACCACCGAAACCGGGAACAGATATGTACATATATAGGTGTTCTCGTAACTTTTGGAATATATCTTGTGTATGTATTTGTTTTGTTGAATTTAATAAATTTGGCATACTTAGGTAAAGTGATAAGACTTGTTTTTTTGAGTGTAATCTATGACACACTTTGTTTTCTGTGTACAATTTTTTTTTTTTACGGATCACCATAGCAATGATTGATTTGTTTATTTAACAAAACTATTCATTTGATTTTAGATACATAAGTGTACAACAAATATAAAAATTCTATTGAAATATAGATTTTAACCGATTTCACAAATAAGAAAAAATGAATATAACATCAACATTTTGGTAAGTTTTTGGAGATACAATACTTAAAAAATCAAATTCAATATGTGTTTATATTTACGTTATTTTTAAGTTGGACCAATATCTGGGACAAACATACACTCCAAAATGTCGGTCCCGATGTTCTTTCATTACGTCAAGGCAATACCATTAAATTCATGGACTTAAAAACTAAAGGCACAACATATTTTAAATGCGAGACGCCAACAAATGGAGCTGATATTAGCGTTTATTGTGGGCACAATCGTATTCCATTGTTTGCCATAGCTGAAGTGATACTACGTCCAAATATTTATGTCTATAAATATCCTGAAATGATCAAAATGATTTCATTACCAAGTAAGTTGTACATATAAGCAGAATGCTATTGCAGGTTAGTGATTTGTTCTGTTTCTTTTTGTAAGGACTCGATATTGTCCAGTATATTGATCTACGCTTCTCTGAATATGATTTAATTGTGGGTATGGGTGGTTACCCTGATTATTCGATATGTGTATTTAATTTTCGCAAAGGAGAACTGCTTATAAGGCATGCAACTAATGTGATTTGCGGTCCAAATTCATTATGCATGGAGATTCATCAACTTCCGATTTATGTTCAGTATTCGAAATTTGAGAATAAAATCTTGTGCTATGATATGGCAAGTTATGATAATAATGAAACTAGTTTGAAGATTGTAGCTGAGTTCGAATTGGATGCGAAATTCAGAAAATCCACATTTTTTATGTGTTTTGCACCAGATGATTATCGCGTTCATGTGGTCGATGATTATGGTAATTTTTATTCGGTAAGAAGTAATCAATTCGAATTAATGGATGTAATACTTAATGAGCTTTCTACTACATGTTATAGACTGATTTTAGTATTAGAAGTTTGTTGCTTCGTTGGACTCCGCCACAACCAAAACGACCATCATCAACAACAACACCCGATCAACAACAAGGTGAAGAAGAACCACAACAACAAGAACAACCGGAAGAGGAACCAAAAATAGAAGCACAAAATCACATGATAAACTATTATCGTGGCGGCTTCTATATTAATAATCTAAGAAAAGGCTATTATATCAAGAAAAAGGTAAACACCATGACACTCGAATGGACCATTGATGATTTGACAATGAATATTTCGAAATTCATTTGTACTGGTAATGGGGAAATTTACGGTATGACACCAATTGGTGGTGTTTTTAATTTTGCCATGGAGAATAATGAAACTACTATTAAGAAAATAGCCAGTCCCGGTGAACCTATTAAGGATTATACTATAATAAAGGGTATAAAAGATGAAGTTGTATTGGTATTGAAACCAGAGGGTTCAGTTCAAGTGGTTGAGCTTCTACGTGCGACAAAATTGTCAATATTAACTATTGAAGGTGCCAGTGCTTTGTGTTGTCATAATACTCAGCCTATAGTGGCTGTTGGTACATCAACGGGACGCATTGTATTGGTATCATATGAAAAGATTTTAGCTCCTGTCATAGTCTATGAATTGGAGTGTAATACGCCCGGTGTTGAACGTATACAGATTCTGGAACACACTTTTCTTTACGAAGATGCCGACGGACATTTTAACATAGCCTTCATGGAAGTGAAGCCGATAAAGCTAACAATGTCCCATACCATTGATGAAGAGGAATTGACGCGAGGGGTTTTCATTTTAAATTATTTCTTGATTGATGCCACTCGCATTTTGTTTTTTGTAAATCGCGGGCCCACGGAAATGATTCAGTGTGCTACTGAAATGTGGCTTATATATTGGACCATTAAAGATAAACTATTGCGACGCATAGAATATGATTTACCTGGTAAATATGTAAACGTTTGCATAATGCCTGCGACAACACGTGCCTCGTCGACTATAGAGTTTGCAGCTATACCGCAAGGTACTACCATTTTTGAAACATTTCAAATCGGCAGTACTCCCAGTAATCTGGTCAAGATGACACGCACTCGTACTACGCATTTTATGCCCATGTGTAACTTGTTCGCAACTAGACATTTACTCACCTGGGGTGTTGATGGTCTTGTGATGCACTTTCGTACACATAAACGTTCCAGTAAACCCTTTATGATATCACGTTTCCTAAAATTGTTTTTTACTCCGCGCATTATCCATCGTGCTGAGGAATGCTGCACTTCCAAGTGAGTAGTAATACCAGATATACATACGTACAAGATACGAGTTCATACCACTTTCTTTTCATTCTAGGTTTTTAATATTATTCTTTAAAAATGGACTTATGCGTGTGTTGCGTTTGCCATCATTGGTTGATAATCTACGTGAAAATACCAGTTTAGAATTGGTTGCACCCAGACAGGCGGCTGCCGAATCGTCAGAGGGAGGAGAAGAAGAAGAAGAAGCAGAAGAAGAAAAAACAGAATTTGAACCAAAAGCTTTTGTAAATACACCATTAAATCTATTGACAAATGTTGTCAAGGAAGTCGAACATTCCACAGCTGTTCTACGTAAACGAGATAAAGTATTTCAAATGATAGCCGAGTTCTCACAAAAAGTTACCGAACTCATTGATTATGATATGAAGGTAACTGGTAAAACTCAGGGAATCTTTAAGAAGTTTTGCTTCAATTATAGTTGGTTGGATAGACTGACGGCAGAGGCTAAAAAATTATGTGAAGTCGAACGTCGTTCAATTGAAAGGGCTATTGCGGATCAAGCGCGCATACGCGATTGGATTCTAAATTTGATAACAAAAGATTCTGAGGGAATTCATTATAAAGTGCGTGCGATCTTTGCCGATGCCAATTTCGAGAATTATACACTGTCTAAGCGTATTGATATGACAATGTTTGATAAATATCGTTTTTATGATTGGGAGGAATTTATGCAGACATCAATCGATGAAGATTTATCGATCGAAGATGTTAGACGTAGTACGGCAGTTGGTGAAGAGGAAGAGGAGGCGGAGTCAGATGAGCAAAAAGGATTCAAGGCAAGGAATCGTTTTGTTGTGGAGGGTAAAAGTATTTTTGAATATATGATGGCACCACAATTTGCATTGCAAGACAGAAATCTAGTAACATCCAATCAGGTCTTCAATGATTTTGTAAAATATAGGGTATGTATACCATTCGTACAATCGTTTATAATACTTGATTGCATAGTGTGTGAAAAGGGTATAAGCCAATGTTGGCATTAATCAATTAATTTTTTAATTAATCAGAATTAAAAAAGCAGGATTAATTTAATTAATGATCAATTCATATTTAATCAAATCATAAATTATTAATTTGTCTAACATTCTGGTATAAGTTTAAATCATAGATATGTATTATCCCATTGAAATTTATAAATGTTTTTTTGTTGTTGTACTATTTCTCAGTATTATCTACATGAGCCTCTCAAACAGGAATTCAATAAACTTTTTCATGAAGCTCAACAATTCAAACAGGAGACAATTAAGGCTGTCATTAACACAAATTCGAGTCTGTACAAGATCTATGACAATATGAATATCATGTTGCGTCTCTTGAATATGCCAAATTTTGAGACAGCAGTACTTAGTGAGCCCAATTGGGAGAATGATGAAGTAGTCGCTAGAATTATGGAAGTCGATGATTCCGAGCTGAAGTCAATTAATCGACGCAAACGCAAAACAATCGATACCGGTGGTAAACGTGGTAGATTGTTACTTTGGGCTGTTGAGTTTTGGGCAAAAGCTCTTATTACCATGATGGATGGGGTCGTTGAGAAACTATGGGAAGAGGAAATCAAAAAAGATTTACCTATACCAGAATTCATATTGAAAAAAGAACCGCATGAGTATAATTTAGAAGAACAGAAACTATTTCGCATCTATGAAGAAGCATTGGTTCAATTGGCCGAGGATCGTAAAAAGTATTTGCGTATCTTAGGTGAGAATGAGATTAAGACGCTGGAATTGAAAACAGATCAAATACTTAAGCTGAATCGACATGTAACGGGCCTCATGCGTTTGAAATTAAAATATGATTTTGCCTTAAAACATAATATTATAAGAATGCTTAATCTGCAGACGTTGCACTTAAGACGTCAGGAATTGCGAGATCGTATTGAAGAGCTGCGTCAAAGGGATAATAAACTTGATTGTTATATGGATGTTAATCAACATGTTGTGGAACATTGTGAAGCAATGTTACAGGATATTAAACAACGTTTGGAAGCAGTACAGGGACGTGATAAGGCTATTGAAAGACAATTTCGTAACAATTATTTGAATACAGTGCCACATGCCTCACATGAAATGACCAAATTGTATCGTAAACGACCTAAAATACCAGGTAAAGTATTCTCCTCGCCATTATTGTGCTCCGAAACAGCCAATAAACTTAGTGGCAAGCAAATGCAACGTGCTGGCTTCCCTTTACCTGAAGAGGTTCGAGAATTCCTGGCCATAATCGATGAAATTGATAATCAAAAGAATTGTCCACCATCGGTCGATCAAAAGTCCTGGGATACTTTTATAAAATTGCGTCGACAAAAAGTTGAGAGTGAATTACGTATTAAGGGAGTAATGCTTACTCTATTGGATGTTACCAATAAACAGGTCCGCGTTAATAAGGACTTTGGTGGATTGAAGGAAACTCGGGCTCAGAATCAATCCACACTGAATGAAACTGTACAAAAATATGTAAGAATTTTATTTTTATTTTATCTACAACAGAATTGTAGCAATTATTTTTATACCAGATCGAAACCCAACGTAACTCAACGTTGCAATTAACACTTACAATGGGTCAAGTTGAAGTTCATTTGGGTGGTACTGCTCAGAGTTTATCTGGAGCTGTTTTAATGCATGTCGATGATATTAATCAAATCAATGACATGATAAAGGTAAATTCTCTTAAGCCCAACAACAATCTAAGTGATCTATGTAGTGTATAATTGACAAAATTCTTAGGAAGCAGGTGCCAAGAAACTTAAGGCTATGACACGTGTTGCAGTCTTCCGACGTCAGGTTATCTACAAAGAATGGGAACATAAAGTCCATCGAGCCAATATTGAATATCTTAAGTATATGCTTGATGCTGTCGAGAAATGTAAAGTATCCGCTGAATTTCTGAATATCCTACGCAATTGGGATAAGGTCAAAAAGGAACGTGCGAAATTCATGGCAGAGGGGGCCATTGAACGTGTTATACAACAAAAGATCTCTGCCTTTCGTAATCACATTGACCGTGTGTAAGTAATCCCACTTTATTTATTTTAAGTTCATAAATCCTTAAACATATTTCTTTTTTCTTGATAGTAACATTAAAATTGATATAGTGAAGGATAAAATCCATCGCCTAAAGCGTGAGAATCACTCTATAAATCAGCAGGTCGAAAACATGAAAGTTGACATAACATTATTCGCAATGAATCGTGATCATATGCTGGAAGAAAAACGTGATCGTGAACAACGTGAACGGTATGTTTGGCTCTATTCTTCTGATAATGTAGCTTTCTATAGGTGATTTTTGAAAGACTTAGCGATCTTTGCATGCTCAGAGAGAGTATACAGTATAAAAAACTTGTGAATTGTTTTGATTGCACAGACAATTTCTGATTAGACTTCTCTTAGGCCTGAAGTTGGTTACGACCAGGAAAATCGCTGTAACTATTTTAGGCATTTTGATCCATATTCTGATTTAATAGATAATATTATTTTCTTTAATAAAAAAAGCTTTACAAACATATATTTTCTTCTCTAGAATGTCACGATTGAAATGTCATGCCAAATTAATGGATACCATACGTTCTGATTATGCACGTATAATGGAATTGAAGACTATAGCGGAGCTATTACGTTTGCGCACTTATCCAACATTGGGACCGGCACCGCCAACCTGCTCCGAAGCTCCTTATGAAATATAAGATTTTTTTTGTTTTTGATGGGTCAACATAAATTTTTAAATTATTTTATTGTTATGATGTTTGTTGGTACATAAACTTTAATAAAAATCAATAATAAGTATCTGAGCATTACAAATCACAGTATTATATATAGTAATACAAAGAATAAGTACAAGTGTAGAAAAAGCCAAAGCCAATAGATTCTGGAAATAAATAGAAATTAGAATATTTTAGTAATTTCTTAATTCTATTTTTTGTTTGAAAGAAATTCGAAAAATTTACTTTGTAACATGAAGTTTATTTGCATTCACAGTGAATTGTTCACGATGTAAATATTTATTAATCCCAATCACATGTCGACGTACATAATCATTGTAATCGAGTTCCTCAAGTTGCCAATATAGTGTGGGAAATGTTCCATTTTCAATAACTTTTTTAAAGTAAAAGCGACTTTGGTTTTTAAAAATCCATTCATTGAGCGAAAAGAAGCTACCTGATAATGTATTCAATTTAAGTTTGTAGATCATAGATTATCCATGTGGGCATGGACTTTATGTGGCCCTTCAACATACCTGCATAACATGCCTGACGAAATTTCCGTGCAATTGGTAAAACAAATCGTTGTTTTCGCCTTAAAAGAATCGTAAGTAAGTCCAAAAAAAATGCTGGCACAAAATGTAAAACAATAACTGCTAACTCATGTTTCCAGGCGTTTCGACGGTATTTAAAATTTGGTAACATCAACATTCGCTTAGTGGGATAAATGCGTGACCATTTCATAGTAAGTTCACCTAAACGTTGCCAGCTAATAGGATTCGTAACCCCCGAAGTGGCATTACAAATTGAAATGCTAAACAAAAAAGGTTAAAGAAAAGAGTCACATTCAATTACATGGTTATAAGCCCACCTGCCTAATTTGGCACACTGTACCATCATAATCATGGCATTCACCACATAATCCACCGGTATAATGTCACAAATCAAATCCTTATCACCGAGTATACTACTTATAGTGCCTTTGCCAATTTCCATCATAATGCCGCTGATCGCTTGTATATTATCAATCCATCCGGGATAGGGTTCTCTATAGGCTGCTGTAACGATCGATGGACGCACAATAACAATGGGCACTCGTTCTTTGTAGGAATCTACAATTTGCTCAGCAATCGATTTGGTAAAAGTATAAGTATTCACATGTGGTCCTTTGATATAATCGGCTAAACGATTTACATACTCATCGGGTACTTTGCTTATGCACGCAAGAAACTGACGCCAATCGACGGGTGGCAAAGTTGGATAGATGCATTCATCGACATATTTACGACCAGGATTACAATATGCAGTTGAAACATATATGAAACTCTATACAATTCAGAAGTGAGAGAGATAGTATCTTATCATTTATTGTAATGTATAAGGAGTCTTTGTTTACCTTGAGTTGTTTCATTTCACTACAAAGCTCGAGTAGATTATATGTGGCAACAGCATTAACTCGTGCCGCTACCATTAGACACTCATTAAAACGTACCTATTAAAAGGATTTTAACCATTGTTTTTCTAGATATTTTTGCCGTAAAAATTTACTTACAGTTGCTGCACTATGAAATATAATATTCACTTGAGCACACAACTCTCGACGATCCTCTGCACTCAAACCAAAATAATCATCTTCAATGTTACCAGCAAAATAAGCAATTTTCTTTAGACGTTCTGGATAATGTTCACGTAATCGTTGAAAAATTGTATTTCCAAGAAATTGTTTGAAACGTTGTTCCACGGTTTCACCATTTTTAGCTCTTATTAACATAAAAATGCATTTGATTCGTGGAAAAGTCCATAGCAATTTTTCCAACAAAGCTTTACCCACAAAACCAGTGGCACCTGTTAAATGGGTTGGTTGGGTGTGTGTTCAGGTTTAAAAAAATATTGTATTTATTCATTGTTACCAGTTATAAAGATCACAGCATTGTCATAAAGAGTCTTAACAATTTCATTAGATTTTCCTTCAGCCATTTCTTCCTTTTATTTAGAATTATTAAATAAACTTTCTTTAATTTCTTCAAAAATTTCAAATCAAATTACATCACTATTTCTATTTCACTTATGATGATGTTGATGATGGATGGATGATCTACAACGTTTGGTCACTTCAAAGCAACTGAATTTCAATTCAATGCTCAATTGCATGTTTACTCATGTGTTGCGCGCTTCAAATGAAAGTGAAGTGCATTTTTCCACATCATGCAATGGCAATGTTGTGTGGAAAATTCGCGCAAAAGTAATCCTAGAAAAACAAGTTTTTATCCAAACATGACTTCATCTCGGTGGCAAGTGTTTTCCACAACAACAACAACATCGCTCGTGTGTTAAGAAAGTATGATACTAGTATGTATAGTAAGTAGTTTATCGCTAGATGTAGACTTGCGCAACCTTTTGGCGAGGCCTTCATTGTATACCATCATCATCATTATCATCATCATATCGTGATCATATGCTAGTAGTTTCTAGTTTTTACGAATCAGGTTTATACAATACATATTAATACGAAGTTTCATTCACAAATTTTTCATTCATTTATTCATTCAATGAAAAATAATCACTTGAATTGGAAGCTAACATACAATAAGCTTGAAGCTTTTGATATTAAATACTGGAAGTATCTAAGTACAAATTTAAACTGAAAAGGCTTTCAAGCAATTTGTCAATGTCATGGGTGTACTTAGCTGAAATCAGTAATTTCCTGTAAATAAATAGGAAATCAATACTAAATATTTAGAACTTAGATTCTAGGACCGAGAAGGGAAGCTTAGTGTAGTTGATACTTTGTTTATTGAAAATTTTAGTCTATTTAAACTTGAGGATGATATGATTAGAAACAAACAAGTCAAACACATCACTCAATAAAATTAAGGCTGAGACCTATGTAGATAGCATGTCTACGACTGCTGCATGAAAATAACTATCAAATCGCTCAAATTGCATTAAAAATCTTCGAGGTGCTGAAGATACAGCAATAGACTTTAAAGGCCGCCTTTATCTCTTAAGAATCTACAACTTAGAAGAAGTTGAATGTTTTTCTGGATGACAAAACTGTGTTGTCTCTTGGAAGGGATAATTGAAAAATAGGATAGTCTGAAGAGTAGGACAGTCTGAAGATTATTCCTGTGTGATATGTAGAAGTGTACATCTACAGAGGACTCATTTGAAGGAGATAACATTAAAACGGATAATTCTCAACCTTTTTCAACAAGCCTTTTGAAGTCTTCATTTTCTTAGAACAACTTTACAAATATATTCGTCTCTCACTTTTAATTGTAATCAAATTTAATATACCTAAAGTTTGTTAGATAAACACATCTAAATTGTATCAAAATTTAACACATTTTTTAACTGATCACAAGTACTAAGTGGTAGAAGCAGCAGCAGCAGCAGCAGACCTTTTCAATTGTCAACCTTTCGTTTGGGTACATAATCTATTAACATTTCTATTCAATACCAATCAATATTTAATACAAGTGTGCATATTAAATAATATATAATATTTACATAATGACGACGATGTCGTTCCCTAGTACCATGAGTAGAATCTTTCAAGTTCGCCTTGCAGTAACACATTATCAAGGCAACAGAGAAGTCATTGTAAATGGAGGAGCCACAATCAGAACAAACCAATGTTCAAAGGACTCATCAAAAACATAATCAAATTGGATCGATTAGCCAAAATATGCGTGATAATTGCATTGCTAATATAGGACAGCATGAAAACACAATATTACATAATGAAACAGTACAAACAACTAGTGTCAATGATCCCAGTGAACCAGATATCATTGGGCAAATAATTGGTGATTTTGGCATTTGGCAATTGCGTACTATATTGATTATCTTCTTATGTAAGATCCCAGCTGCCTGGTTTATGGCTTGTATTATCTTCACAGCACCGGAACTGTATCCGAATACAGAATATCAATGTGATCCAAGTGAATATAGTGATAATTGTACTGTGACTAGAGAACAATGTTATATTGTTGAGAATGTGGGAAGTGATAATTTTTCATTGCGTGAATGTCGTCGCTTTATCTATAGTTATGGATTCCATTCCCTGATTATGGAATTCGATTTGGTGTGTATGTGTGATGTTTTTGTGGCTTGGTCTCAATATTGGCATCTCTTTGGAATGTTAATTGGTGGTGTTGCTGCCACAAAACTTCAACAATGGATCAGTCCACGTAGCTTATATATTGTTGGTCTGTTGGCACAGATCCTATGTGGTATAATCACAGGATTTGTATACGATTTCAGTTTACATTGTGCATTTCGTTGTCTGACAGCAGTTTGTTGTTCATTTATGGTTACTGCAGGTCAAGCGTTATGTAAGTACACATATCATCTTTTCACTTACTTAAGGTTTAAGTCGTATATATATTTAACGATCCTAAACTCTATTTTTTATAGTTGCCGATATTACTGCAGGAAAACATCGCATGGGTGTCATCATACTATATGATACTTTTTGGTCAGTTGGTCTAATATTATTGCCTGGCATTGCAAGCTTTACGAATAGTTGGCGTCACATCTATTTGAGCATTACTTTACCCACATTTTTATTAATATTTCTATTATTTTGGACTCCTGAATCACCACGTTGGTTATTGCGACATCTAAATAATGACAATGGACAGGCAGTGGAACGGGTTGAGAGAATTATCCATAAGGCTGCCCAGATCAATGATCGTTGCTTTAAGATACCACATGATTTAAGGCAACAACTATATAAGCTAAGAGAGTCAATGCAATCAGAGAAACCCACATCAAGTTGGTTGGAATTGTGGCAAGGTGGCAAACGTACCAAATTGCATATGATTGCAGCCCATATGGCACTTGCTGCATTCCTTATTAATTTTATGGGTCTACTTTTGAATATACGTTCGTTTGGACGTGAATATCTCGGACCAAATACAATTGCTATAGGTGAGTTGAAACTACATATAGGATTTGTCTTTTTACATATTTTATTATAAATTTATTTCAATTGCCTTAGGTGTCTCTGAGATATTTGGTTGTTTCCTGGCTATTCATTTAACATTTAAACAGAATGCATGGAAATGGCAATGGGCTGGTGGCTTTAGTATCATTGCTGGTTTAATTGGTTGCCTATGTTGGTTCTTTACCGATGTTGAAAGTGAGTTTATGATGTTGAGCTTTGTTATAATCAGATTGTTACAATATTTTGTTATGCAGTGGCTGAAATACTTGAGATTATTCTATGGATGTTATTTGCTACCATACCAAAGGCTGCAGTCTCATGTTCTCAATCAATGCTAATGGTCTGTATGCATGAGTTTATGCCTGCCCATAAGCGAGGACCCTTTACCTTTTCTGTCGTTACATGGGCTCGTGTTTGGCTACTCTCAGCTTCATTCCTAACTGTTCTCAAACAGATTAATATTGCTTTGTCATTGAGTTCCTATTGTGTTCTGGTCATTTTTGGCGGTATCTGTACTTCCCTATTATTAACGCCAAAGCCATCTAAATCGGAAAATAATACCAATGGACATAGTAGTAGTCAAGTTAATAATATAGATAATAATGTACATTTATAAATGAAAAAGAGTGTAGCTTAAAATAATCATAATCATTTTTTAATCACTTAAAGTAATCACAGTAATATTAAGTACAAAGAACATAATTTAAGTACATTAATAATATCAATCTGAACAGATCAGATTTTATTTTGGAATAATGGATAATACATGGAAATCTCAATTTCACTAGATGTCATAGTTATAATATCTTCTATATTTCAGTAACTATTCAGGTCTTAATCCTTACAACTGATGATCCATTTTTCTTATATAGACAAGTATTATGATAATAGAAACTATTTGGATCTCTGACATACTTTCAGGTAGGTTTATATATTTATTTAAATCAATTAAAAATTCCTTCTTCCTTATAGACTCTAACTACTCTCTCGCTCACAGCTTAGTATTATTCTCATCGGCATCTATAGTCCATACGGCCGCATTCAATGGTGATTGTTCCTTTTGTGTTGCCACTTCTTGCCCTGGTACTATGGCTGGTCTAGACACTCTGGGTGTTAGCAAGAGGCACGTGCAAATTCCACCCACAATGCTTAAGACACAATATGAGGTCAATGATAGAGCTACATTGATCTTTTTAAGAACATTCAAAAATGGAGCCGACAATAACCAAATGCGTGCCCAAGTTACAACCGAAAAAACAAATGGTACTTTTTTATTTGCTGGCACAAGTTCATTCATGCAGGCAAGTAACATGGATTGGGCACATGAAACTCCTGCCTTGGGTATGGTGGCAATAATCATCCAGAGTGTTACTTTTAAGGCAGCATCCACTAGAAAGGGAAAGAAACAAGAAATTTATTAAAATGTGAGAGATTAGATATGATAAAATAAATTACTAGTTGGGACTCCAGTGAAGGTCCAACCCAGACAACCGATTATGCCGGCAAGTATATTGAAGCCTCCTGCCCATTGCCATTTCCATTTGTTGTGCTTTAGAGTAAAGTGTAAAGCCAGGAAACAGCCAACTATTTCAGAAAAACCTGATATAATGGTAAAAACAAAAGCGATTAATAGACCGTTGCATACATATATCGAAAAGGATTAAGAAATAATAATATACATATCAGAAATTTTGGGTTTGTTCCGAATTGAATTTAATTACAATTTTCCTTTTATTATTATCAATTATTTGTTCTACAGTTCTTTATATACAAAAGCTATAAACACATGGGTTTTAATCTTATTTCTGTATAAGTTTTCTTCTATACTAAAAGCACAACAGTTCCTAGATTAGGGCTTACCAACCATCCAGTGCAAAGCTATTTGCACCAAATACAATTTTTGTTTTTTTAATGGGAAAGAGAATTTTAAAGAATTTTTATAAGGATTTTGTACCTCAACTTAAACTTACCCATTGCTATAGTATTTGGTACTAGATAATCTCGTCCAAATGAACGTATATTCAACAACATGCCCATAAAATTGATAATGAAAGCTGCCAAAGCCAAATGTGCAGCAATCATATGGGTCTTGGCTCGTTTTCCCTGCCATAAGGCCAACCAAGGGGCAGGTGGTGGTTGCTTTTTAAGTGTAGCACTTAGTTTCTCAAGTTGTTGACGAAAATCTGTTGGAATCTTGAAGCAACGATCATTAATCTCGGCACCATCACGTATAATTTCCTCCACCCGATCAATGTCATATTTATTCTGGGCATGCTTCAATAACCAACGTGGTGATTCAGGAGTCCAATTGAGAAGAAGCATAAGTAGTACGGTCGGAAAAGTTATACCCAAATATATATAAGTCCAAGTGTTGAAGAATGAAGAGAGACCAGGTAATAAAATGACACCAATGGACCAAAAGGTATCATATAGTATAATGGCACCAATGCGATGCTTCCCAGCAGTGATATCGACAACTGTGTGGAAAGAAAATATTCAAAATTTGAGTCTTACATAATAGAGTACTACTTACATATTGCTTGACCTGCAGTAAACATAATTGCACAACAAACTGCTGATAGACAACGAAAGGCACAGTGCAAACTGAAATCTCTTGCATAGCCAGTGACAACACCACATCCAATTTGAGCCAATTGACCAATGAAATAAACATTTCTTGGGCTCAACCAAAGCATTAACTTAGTGCCCACCACACCACCGACTAAGACCCCAAACAGATGCCAGTATTGTGTCCAAGCAACAAAAATATCACGTAAACAAACTAAATCGAATTCCATGATCAATGATTGGAAATCAAAATTATAATTGAAGTTTGTACACTCCTTTTTAGCATAGACATTTTCATAACCACTGACTTGTTCCAACACATAACATTGATCACGAGTTATAGTATAGTTACTGTTATTACTAACCAAATCACCGGGATCACAATTAAATTCTGTTGTTGGACGTAACTCGGGAGCTGTAAAGATTATACAAGCCATAAACCAAGCAGCGGGTATTTTACAAAGAAATATAATGAGTATGGTACGCAATTGCCATATGCCAAAATCTCCAATAACTTCACCAATTATATCTGTACCAGGTACTGTTGGCATTGCAGTTGGTTCAACTGGTGCCGGTGGTGGTGGAGAAGGTGCAGTCGGTGTCGGTGGTGTATCATATTTATTATTTCCATGAGTTGGTGGCGGTGGCGGCGGCGGTGTCGTATCAAAATCATTGGTCAATGTTGCAATATAATTGTATGAAAAATGTCTCTGAGAAATTTGTGGACTTGGTGTAGGCGAATTGCCACGACGATTTCGTTTATTCATAATTGTTCTTATAACTAATTCCAGTAGCATCAATTGTTCGAATTCTGTTTCATGCTGCAAAAATTGTAAAAACAAGAAACTACTGTACAATAAATAAAAAATTCATTACAAAACTATTGTTTTTTAATAAACTTGAAAAGAGTTTATAGTTTTACAAGTAGAAATATAAATCTTTGAATATATTAAATTGAATTTAATTGAATGCGATAAACAATTGAAATCTGATGAATTTTCTATAGAAGAATGTTGTATGTAATTTGAAACAAAAAATAAATGGAAAAAATGTTTAGTCTAGACCCCAAGCTAGCTAGCTTCCATGAAATTAGATTTTGTTTTGCTTTTGAAAAGACAATCAAATGGATAAGAAATAAACACTTATTATATTACGCAAATCACTCATTATTTTAAGATACCATAAGCATAAACAAATGTACAATACTTATTAATACGCTTAGTATCATACAATAAAATTGAATTGAATTGACATATTACATTTTACTTTTCATGAGACTAAAATCTATTTAAATTGAATAAAGAAGTTGTTTATTTGCTTCTCTCTTCTGGTGGAAATCCCTTGTAGGCCTGTGTAATTAGGACCAGACTGAAAGCAATGTGAGATATTTTCATAGCATTTTAAGATTAGAGTGTTAAATTTTTGAACAGTTTCTTACTCAGAGTATTTTCCTTACCAAAGAAAGAAAAAAGAATTAAAGTTTCTTATTATTTAGCTTAGAACTTCTCATCAGCTATTCGCTTCCATAGATGCTTTTATTGTTTGTATTCTCTTTTTTACATTATTTATTTATTTGTTTATTAACGGTAATAAAGTTTATAAAGCTAAGATTAACGTAAGGGGAGCAGTGGCTACTATTGCCTTCGGCTCACTTCTTTTATGTTTTGTTTCTTCATACCATTCATTCTATGATACTTAGCTGCACCAGCTGCTTACTTATTGAGAGTCTATGTTTAGTGAGTTACGTACATTTCAAGCAAACGGTAGTGTGTTTTATGTTATCAGTGGATATAACAGTAATATCAAAAGTCTCAACAACATCAACATCATCATCAAATAAGTGATTAGTAAAGGTGTTTGTTATCAGTGAATAACAACAAGTAACAACATATCATTAGTAATAGCTAAAACTACAAAATAACTAAATAAATTATAATAATAAATAATAAATATAAATATCATTAATAAAGTGGAACAAAATAATAAGTTTTCTTTAATCCACATCAGGATTTAATAGAAGATTTCTAAGTTTATTGTATAAAATTGTAGATGGGAAAAGAAGTCCATTCAAACTACACCCATGTCGCGGAAATCAATTTGATTCTCTAAAGAATTTAGCAATGGTACTGATTGGGTTGGATGAAATATCACAAAGATTTCTGAGTAGCGACAAATAAGAAACTGATGCAGAAATAATCTATTGATGTTGATAACATGTTTGCCTGACATGCATTAAAAGTAAGTACGAGTAATTCTAATTAATAAAAACCGATGAGATCTGAAGTGATTCATGTTAAGATTTTATTTAAGGATTTAATATTTTATTTTTAATTTTTATTTAATTTAATTATGACAAAATACTGTCAACAAAGAACTAAAAATACTTAAAATAAAGCCTTACAACTAGAATGTAAATCTGTCTCTGATCCGGTGGGGGAAATTTATTTGCTAAATAGCTAGCTATGCCCCTATTCACAGCATGTCAGAATACAGAGACAGATATTAGAGACCCCATCCAAAATTGTGCGTCCAGATTCAGTCACGGTGGATGGAGAATCGTAGGTGTTGCAAGACCAGAGCGTTGATAGCGGTGGGCGAAATCTCAGGAGAAAGGATGTGGTAAATTTTGTTATAATTATCACATAATACACGAAATGGATCATGTGAGGCAAAGTTAGTTGTGCACCTACCTAGAGAAAGAGGAACAAAATTCCTAGTAGTACGACTAGGGACACAAAAACTAAGTTGACTCAAAAGCCTTGGTTGACTAACAATACCAGTAATAAGTTTATGAAGAATGCTTAATCCTAAAGAAATTCGGCGATTACTCAACGAAGAAAGATCTATAAGAAGAAGCCTGCTTGAGTAAGAAGGCACTAGGGTTCCAATTTAAGCCCCGAAGTGCAAAAAGAGGGAATTGCTTCTGTACCGACTCAATACGGTCTTGATGTACTTTGTATTGAGGGCTCCAGACGCACGAACAGTACTCGAGTACTGGGCGGACTAGAGAGATAAAAAGAAGCTTTGTAACGTAGGGATCGTTAAATTCTTTAGACCATCTTTTAATAAAACCAAAAATACTTTTAGTTTTATTAACAGTTGAAGAAATGTGATGGTTAAAGCTCAGTTTAGGGTCAAAAATGACTCCGAGGTCACTGAAGGTAGAGACACGCGCTAATGAATTGTTGTCAATCGTGTAAGAAAGAAGATGAGGTTTCAGGCGATGAAAAGTCATAAACATGCATTTTGAGCAGTTAAGCTGAAGAAGATTGCATGAACACCATGAATGCAGTGATGTTAGATCATCTTACAATCTGACTTGCGAAAGGATGTCATTAAATGAGAGGCATAGTTTGACATCATCAGCATACATCAGAACACGAGAGTAATTCAAGGATGAAGGAAGATCGTTTATAACGGCGTGCTCAGGCCAAAATTTTGCATCACAAACAATAGGAAAAATGCTGTCAGGAACATTTATTTTGAAAGAAGCAATATCACGTGGATTAGAAAAATTGAACTTTTGAATAGATGCCTTTACCTTTACTTTGGCTGCTATATAAGAAACAACATCATCACAGGATGTGTTAGCTGACAATCTAGAAATGAAGACATGTCTCCGTGGAGCAACAACAGTGAAGACAGGAGGGGAATTGGAAACTACAGGTGGAATGACACAAGTTAAGTCGGGTTTTGGAATAACAACAGGTGAAGCGTTCTGTACCTGTGGAGGCACTGAGAGTGATGAAGAATGAAGTGGAGATTCAGGAAATGAAAGGGAAGGCACAAAGGGCAATGATAATTGTAGATTAGGAGGGGGATTTGGGACTAGTAAAGTATTAGTAGACCGAGGTGACTTTGAAGGCATGGAAGAATGGATGGAAGGAGACGTGTAACAAAATGCGAGAGGGATATGCTAATTATGCAAAAACAATGCAATAGCACTTGATAAGATAAAGAAATCAAAAAAAGAGAAAAAATACAAAAACAAAATACAAGCACCAAATCAAATTTATAATTAATTTAGCAAAATACACTTTTGTGCACAACTAAATAAGCAAAACACGATCAAATAAATATTAAAGTATTATAAATTCAAAAATTAACAACAATAAAAGATTGAAAAAAGTAAGATAAAACAAATAATATCACAGAGTAACTAAAGCACGTCACACTCACAAGAAATTTGTTCTCTATTATTGACTACATAACATTAATTGAAAACAAACAAGTTTGCGAATTATAATCTGTATTCGGGTATGGTTAATCGAGTTTGTCTGTCTTTCTGTTAGTGATCGAGTTTTTTGCCTTCATTCTTGATGAGTCTTTTAATCAAGGAACACACAATATAAATTACTGATAACTTGCAGATAGTAAGTATTGTATAATGCGAATCATAAGCATAAGATATGTCACTAGTACTTTAGATATAGAACTAAATATTTAGAAGCCATATATTGAACAAATATATGACATGTTTTAGATTTCTTACATAGGTTTTTTTATGTTTCTTGAACCAAGATAATAATATTTACTATTTGTTCTAACTGATTAAGATTACAATTTATAAGTTTAGACTCCTAATGTACTACTTACTTAGTAAACAATATTCTTGCAATAATTTCTAATTAATTCAGTAAATAAATAGTAGTACGAGTAAGGAAGTAAATTAATATTGTAATGCAAAAAATAGTAGACTTTCACAAGTGACTGTTAAGTTGTGATTTTATTGAACTAATAAAGAGTTCAAAATTAATTAGAAATATTGTAGTATTAACAAAGAACACTTGTCTCAACATACATGCATTCATCATTCGCATGAATGCAAAATTTCATTAGAAATCAGAGCAGTTGAAGCATTTTCGTGCCATGCACTCACTGATGACAAACCACAAAAAATTACAAAAAAAAAAAAACACCCCACTATCCTCAAATCTCGAATTCCTTAAAACTTGAACATAATTGAAGCTGAAATTCAAAGGTGTTAATTATCATTAGTTAATCAACTTGTCATATATTGACAAGTAGTACGAGTATTGTAAATTCAATAAAAGTATAAGTACTATATCTACTAGTGAGACTTGGTTAGACAATTAAACAGACAATCAAATTGCCTTTGCACACAAATATTTCAATTTTGAATTCAAGACTTCATGATAATTATATTTGTAAATATTGTAATAATTTTCAGTGACATTTTTAGTCTAAACAAGTTTGTTTTGCGAATATGTAGTTGTGTACCCTTTATACACATGCAAATGAATGGTAGTAGGATTATGACTTGAAGCTTGTTACGCATTTATGGAAGGTTTTCTAAACCTCATAGATAGGAAATTTGTTTTAATCATATCTGCTTGCTTTTTTCTATGTAAGAATATGGGTCATGCAATCGGTAACAAAATTTATCATTTCTTAAGAATAAACCATAAAGATTTTACCATAAAAGATCCAAGGTGGAAAATCTAATGTAGTTAGTTTTTGCATTTATAACATTTATTTACTATTGCTAATATCTTAATAGAGAAAAACAAAGTTTCTTTGTGGAATTTATTTCAACTTGTTGAGCTACGTTATGCTCGGTATAAAGAAATTTGTTATATGAATGAATCTGATGTGAATATTTTTCACAAGCGAAACAATTTGATTATTCCAATGATTTGTTATATCTAACAAAGCTAATCATATAGGTTACAAATGTCTGTTATATCTAGTGAAGTAGGTAATATAAGTTTTCATATGCAAATCTTTTTTATATATTTTATTTATTTTTATGTGAAGGGTATATAACAATCAGTGTAAATGAAGTTTATAATATTTTGTTTTATACAGAAAGGTAGGTCGTGTAAATTAACACTGCAACTTGTCTTTATTTAAAAGAAAATTTATTAATTATAGTTAGAACTAATCAAGTGACAATGAATTGATAA
Organism: Amiota communis; assembly: GCA_037043315.1. Taxonomy (NCBI): domain Eukaryota; kingdom Metazoa; phylum Arthropoda; class Insecta; order Diptera; family Drosophilidae; genus Amiota; species Amiota communis. The sequence continues at coordinate 9,472,352 of JBAMAV010001245.1, read as the reverse complement.
ATGATAGTTTTTCTCCTCCTTAATCCTCTTACTACTTATTACTTAAAGTGTTGCGCGAGTATTTTATTGGAATTTTTATTATGGAATTTTCTATGCACATAACTTTGAATTTCTTTATGCAGTTTGCTATATTTTTTTTATTGAGATAGGTATTAATTGTATTTACGATTAATTTGTTAAAAGGCGTTTAAACAAAATCGATAAATGGGTTTAAGATCAATAATATTTGCATAATTAATATTATTTAAGGGAAGTCATTTGTTACAGGTTTCTTTTGGAAAGAAATGATTTAACAGGTGGTGGTTTACTTAAAATTTGAAGGCAATTTAAGTGTCAAAAAAAGGGAGTAAGCCCATTGATTGATGATTAAGGAAATGTTTTTTGATTTTCTTGATTTATAATAAAAGAGAAAGAGTTTTGTGCGAACACATGATATCTCGGGGTGCTGTTAAGTGACATTAAGTACTACCAGAGACAATTACTTTTCAGCATCTAGCAAATTTATAATGCTGCTTAACAGACTATTCAAATTTCTTCCATGGGCTCGAGTTGAGGTCTATAAATGCAGTTCTGAGAAACAAAATCAGTGGACCAAAGCATAAAATTTAACGAACATCTATTTGCTAAAGAAAATAATCTGTATAGATTGTTTATCAATTATCCTTTGGGTATAGACTTTGTTAAGAGTAAAGGATAAATGGGCCAGCAACAAATTTAATAGAGCTTTATCACTGGAAAACTAAGGTTGCTGGAGCGTGGGACTGCAAAAATTTTTCAAATTTTGTAACTATGAATTGAAATGAAGGGCCGATCAGGACAAAGTTCCAGACTACTGTTTGTTTTTTCAGGATTTATACTTTTAGCGATAAGAGAACAACTTTTCATCAATCATTGGTAGCAGAGAGATTAAAGGTCCTCTTTTTAATTTTATTGAGTCCCAAAATTACAAGAGTACTTCTTTACACAAGATTTGGCATTGGTAGGATTTACAAGTTCTAGCTTAGTTCTCGGTAAAATATAAACATCAAAAGAGTGCAAAATAATCCTAGACACTCTGGTCAACAGTTTATTCTAGCTTATTTATAAATCAAAATAATTGCTGATATCTTCGGTTCTTTAAAAAACATGTTTTTTGCACTTGTAATCAGATACTTTAATAAGAAAAGTGAATCAGGAAAAAGTCTGATAAAATATCTTTGTATATCTAACACTCCAATTTGTTTCTTTAGAGACATATTCTTAATGTTCATCACTTTTATTCATATACTCGTACACTTTTTCTTACTTTTTTCTATTAATACATAGTGTATAAACATACCGATCTTTTTTATTTTTATTGTTTGTCTATAAATTGATTTAAATTTGTTTCTTTATTGAACACAAATTAATAAAAATTATTTAAATTATTGTATTGTATATATCACTTGATCAATTGTTTTAAGACTCATGGACACGACAAAACGATAGTAAGTAGTTGATTGCTACGCTGCGACAATAGTAGTATAGCGAACTCAATCGGTTGAGAATCAAATTGAGACTGAAAGCAAACTATTGTCAATTTATTGAATGTGATACAAATAAAGAGAACTAAAGCGAGAGTAGCCGGTGCCAATAGTTAGAAAGATATGTATAAGTATATAACTCGAAGTGTCCACAGTAAGAATCAAACAAATAAACGAACGAATGCGAAAGCCTTTAAACGATAAAACGAACAACTGAATTATAAAAGAAAAACTTTTAACCGATGCAAATCAACCGTCGTCAGTCATCGTTATTACTTACTATAATGAAACGATGTTATTTCAATGCTTTATTAATTTTCTTAATGATTATTGTGTTAAATCCCGAGTAGTACGTTCCGGTAATTAAAAAAAGAGTGTTTCAGATATTGAGAGCGAATTAAGGTATTAGAAAAAGAGAGAGAGTAGAGTAGAAAATAAGAGATCGGATATATCTGTCGAATGTAGTATATTCTCATGCATGAAAATTATCTGCTTTTATTCATAGATATTTTATTTACAAACATACTAAAGAACTTTCCTACGATTCAGGGGGTCGAGTCTTAAGACGGCTATATTTACCGATTTCGTTTAATATCATCGGGATCGTTAAAGCTTACATGGGAATCTCTGAGGTATATTTATGTTAGTGCCCCACGTCTGAATTCTATAGTATATCCAAAAAGATTTCAAAATTATTTGCTTGTTACCTGAGGCCAAGTTTTTTTTTCATCTTAATAGCAATTTGCTAATGCCTGCGCTTGATAATAGTCTCTCAGATCCTTTACAATCTAGAGAAACTGGATGGCAGTTCTTGAACTCTTGAACAGTAATGTGAATCTACTTTAAATAGAAGAATTCTTTATCTTTTCAATTGATTATGATGTTCTAATCATATACTTACTTATTAATAGCCGTTTTAGACAGGGCGATGATGCGAGTCTCTCATGATGCGACCAATGACTCGCATCACAATCGACAACAACCATAAGGAAAATGACGTCATTCAGGGGTTGTTGTTGTAGAATGTGATGCGAGTCTGTGTCGCATCATGCATTGATGCGTCTTTGATGCAGACCAGGGCTGGGAAATGTCTGTTAGTGTGGCCAAGATTTTTGCCATTTCCGGTTAGATATTGGCAATTTAAACGTACCAGCGTGCTTGCAATTATTAATAATTCTTTTAAATAACATATTTTCCATTTTAAAAATGTTTTTTTATTATTTTTCTTATTTACTGTCTCTCAATTCAACAAACGTTCTCTTCTTCTTATGCACATTCAAAACAAAAAACAGTTTTAAATGATACGAAATGGCTTGTCTAAACACCAAAGCGTATCATCGTGATGCAGGGCCTGTCTAAATCGACTATAAGTCAACAAAAGTCTCTGAATAACACGTACTCACCTTACCAATGATGTCAGGACATGCTTCATCAACCGGAAATGATTCAAGTTCAAAAGGATAATATTACAAGAGAATAGCATGTCAATGTCATTGTATTTTGTTTTTGTTTATGTTTTTTGTTTAGATGATAAATATTTAATTTAATTTAATCCATTGAAGTCGCTCCTTCTTTTGTAAGCCAAAACAAAAAAAATCAATATTAAATTAAATATGAAATCATTAACAATAAAAGGTTTTTATTGCATTTTTTCATTTAGAATTACTAATAAATATTACATACTGTTATAATGAGGTTCAATGCAATTAGTTAATATCAGTGGGACATTATACTAGTATGAGATGTAAATGTGCTGTAAGTTGCCTTGTTTAAAAACGTAAATGAACTAATTTTGTTTAGTAAAAACTTTAGTAATCATTGAGATGTAAGAAGTACAGTGAAAACTGTTTAGATGGTCAGTCTTGTTTATGATTTTATTTCTATCCAATATAATTAAATAGTTTCTTCATGCCATCTTTTACATTATTTCTCATAATATTGACCAATCGATCGATTAATTGATTCAATAATATCCTACATTAATTTGCTCTTGCAACTACCATATAAAATTGTTGATTGTATTAACGATATAAGTACTTGTATCCTGGGTAGTAAGATATTGGTATAGCAGTAATGAATATCTGGACTAAGCAAGTCTTATATATAAATGATCATCGAGATTATGAGAAATGATTGATTTTACTCCTTCTAACAATCTGTCAGTTTCTATGCAAATGAGAGTACGAGCTTAAGGCGATGAGTAAAATTTCGGTATAAATACAGCTCTCACAGATTTTATATCGCAAAGTACAAAGATTATTTATCGAAACAATAGTTCCCCGATTACTGAAAGTGTTATATACCGAAATACTCTTAGCTATCAAACGCAGTTTCTATACATATTTTCATTTCTTAGTTAAAACTGCGAACTTTACAATCCGGATTAGATATTCAACTCAATATTTATATTATTATATAAATATATACTCTTTAAACTTCTAACCATTATTTTTTAACAACTGCGTAGTCTTTTGAAAAAGTTATTTTTACTTATGATTCACTGTAAATTTATCAAAGTAATGTTAGTGTTTTAGTATCTTATTTTAGATACTATCTAAACATTATATAGATTCTAGATCGACTTAGAGATGCCCAAACAAACAAATCATGCGTAAGTTTAAAAATAACTACATATGTATGTAAATGTTTTTTCTTTCTCATTTTTGAAAAAGTTCAACGCGTTCTAAATGCGTGGTGACAATGAAAAATTCTCAAAAAGTCTCTTCTTTAACCAAAAAACTAACCTAACACAAAATAGATTTCCATTATACACGTATGAAGAACGCAATGCAAATGAAAAAAAGAAAACGTATACGCCACGTGTTCAATGCAAATATTGTAACATTAATTACAGTCTTCCTATCTACTTAACTAAATAAAATGCAATTACAATACATATAGTATCTTTGGCGACTGTCATTACAATCTATTGTATAAAGATAAAAACAATTTCTATTATTAAATAGAAGACAATAAACTCATAATTGTGTGAGGTCTACGACGACGATGTACGAAATGTAGTGTGATTAAGTAGTAAGTATTTTGTTATGCTTTAAACAGGAAAATATTGTAATTGTAATGAAAAACTCTTACTTTGGTTTCACTAAAGTTGATGTACACTTTTCATAAGATGGTTATTGAAATATATGATTAGGAGGCTATCTTGAATTAACTAATATATTTGTGAAACATAAGTGTAGACAAGTGGTTTGTAAGGTAACTATGTAACTAGCTTCAAAAGTTTATGTAATTGTAGATAAGAAAAGAGCACGTTCCACTTGTGGACTAAGCTCACCGCTTTAACAATTTGTTAAATTACTATAAACTTTGTATTATAAGTTGAAAACGGAACAAGACAATGGTTCGATGACACCTTGCATTGTTTACGAGTTGCTTCAAACTTCGAGTGCCTCCTCTTGAGATTTGAACTCCCCCTTTAGCCCTTTAGTAGTCCGCCTGACACCGCTTAAGAGCACTCTTTTATAATATACTAAGTGCTAAACTCAGTGTAAAATTTTCTGATCTCCACTTTGAATCCATGTGGAATGTCAAAATATGCATTATGAGTTCATTGTTTCACAATTGAGGTATTTTGTAAGTCCTGACAAAATGGCAATCAAGCAATTCGGTTTAGGAAGGCAACTAAAGGTTTCATTAGACAGGCCTGCAATGGTTTCTCCCCAGAAAAACTGAGTAGTAATATTGATAGGCATTACTTAAGTAGTCTTGGGAAAAATATTTAAAAAATCCATCACGTAAATGTAATGAGAATAAGTTTTATTTTCAATTTTCTTAGTAAAAGGTGGGCCATCTAATAGTCCGATTTTGATTTGGTCATTAAATGTACAAAAATTAATTTTTTTTCAATAAATTTTACACTATTTGATAGAGTGATTCTTCCGATTGAGTATTTATACTTAAAGATATTAAATGTAAATTAAACGAAATATGAGATACAATTAAAAACGTTAAAGACTATGGCCTACCGACCAGTTCAGTGACTAGTAAGAAGCCTAGATTATCTCTGGCATATAGTATTTACTCTGATTGCAAGTGAACTTGAACTTGTGAACTTTGCAAATACAATATGTTAGATCAGATATACAATACTACAATATTTAACTATATAAAGTGAAGTGATGTGTGAAGTGTGTAGGGTATCATCATAAGTATTAATAATATTTCATGCAAAGAACAACTAAAAAACGCCGCATAAAGTCATCATATTGTATTTACTTTCTGGTGAGATAAATAAAGATTATATTTACCAAGCTGATTAAGTTCTATAAGCGTTAAATGTTTAAATAAATACTTAGGTAGGTGAAAAAACTTATGTCAAAGAGAAAACAAATTAAGTTTTGATTAATAGATCATTGTTACGATACTATAAATACAAATTTATTGCAAATTTTGGATTTGATAATACTGAAAACTTAAATTTACAAAACTAATCATTTTATTATATTTTCATAACATTTTCACTTTCTTTACATGCTTCTGGCTCAGTACTAATATCATGTTCATTGATTGTATCGAAATTATGATGCCATAAATCGGATATACTAACAGCTAAAATATTGGCGTGACAACTTTTCAAATCCAAACTGAAACCACTAAAATCAGAACTTGCTGTAGAGCTGCGACGGCGCAAGATGATGGCTGAATTACGACGATAAGTATTCGGTGTGGGCACTTGGCAAATGTAAGGTTGCTTGGCATTCCAATAGTAACGATTAAGATGACGTAAAAATATACCATAAATCCAGCCCAAGCTGGCCACAATGGTAATGGGCAATAGGCGATGAACGACAGTTAAAGTGGTCAAGAAAGGTGAGAAGATAAGACAAATACGACTAAATGTGATCACTGAAAGCATAAGGAGAGCACGTTTCTCCAAGGATACCATTTCACAGGTACAGGTAGTTAGGACAGCAATGGAGGCAGCATTGGCAAATTTCAAAAGCATCCAGAAAATTAATTCAAGACCTACACGTCTTGTATCACGTGCTGAAAAGAAAAACGTACTCATTAGTTATGGGTAAAGGTGAGGAGTATACTAAAATTAAGACTTACTTGTTTCTGGCAATAACCAAACTAGATAAGTACAAAGACCTGCAACAATCATAACATTACCAGCCCAACGCCAACAACGACGTGTATATAGTATTATATAGAGACCCAAAAATAAGCCCAACATCTCTGCAAAACCCAGACATGCTGTATTCACATGCACTTGAGCTGCACCCAATGAACGAATCATCAATAATATTATATTATACAAGACCATAGCACATGCCCAAATCCAATGAATGTAGATCAATTGTAAATGTGAAGTCTCTCCATCCCATATCGAACAATAGCTTATTTGACTTTCCGAACGTAGTTCTTGAGCATAATCCTTCAATTGGACTTCAAGGTTAAGAGGCACACTACGATTATTATATGTTGCCGATTCCAACATGACATGCAGAGTACTATCGATTTCATTATGACGTAACAACCAACGTGGTGAATTCGCTATCCAACGATGTAATCCAACAAGTATGAATAGTGATGAAGATATGGCAATATAAAGATGACTCCAACTGTCGAAATATATTGAAATAGCCGGTAAAAGTATGAGACCAATGGACCAAAAGAGTTCGGATAATGTTATAACAATTGTACGTGCTTTTCCAGAAGTTATGTCGGTTACTAAACAAGAGAAGGAATAGAAGAGAAACATTAATTTTGGATCTACCAAATAGGGAAATACAATATTTAATAGATAAATTTAAGACTAAGAAGAATTCGATTTATCTTTTCATAAATGAGTTAAAAGTTTCAACATATTGTATTTTGTTTCACCAATGTTTGAAGGAAGTCCTTTGCTCATAAATTGGAATAGCTATCAACCTATATTCTGGTAATTCTTGGATCAGTCTTCAAAATTTGTCCTATCGGCAGATGTTGACTTATGACAGTTACTTCCATTTGGATGCTTAAGAGAAATATGTTACACATATTCATTTATATAAATTTAAATAAATTCTTCAGCATAGGTCTACCATATTATATGGGGGATGATAATTACTCAATATGTAAAAGAAAGTAGATAAGTCTTCCGTTCTTTTTTGGATCTATTGTACTTACAAATAAACTGTCCCGATGTATACATAAGGGCACAGAACATCGATGTCAGACAACGAAAATATATATGCAACTGATAATTATCGACGAGACCGGTTAAATTGCCACAGAATATTTGTCCGAACATGCCTAGTAACATAAGACGACGTGGGCTGATGCTATAAGATCAAAAATTAATCATAAAATTTTTATTTAAAGATATAATATATATTATACTCAACTGTTTCAGAGCTCGATGTGCTACGAGCCCTCCGATAAAAGCTCCAAGTGCATGAAACGATTGTGTCACAGCGACAAGCACACGACGCGAACATATCAAATCGAATTGCGTTACAAGTGAACGATAACCTGTAAGATGTTTCACACGACTACAAATTAGTGATCCCGATCCATTTTTAGTTTCATTTAGGTCCACACCATATTTGGCCATAAAATCTACAGCCAAACTTCGGGCATAAGCATTGCATACATCAACATTAAATAAACGATCTGTTTCACGTTGTTCATGCCAATGGGTTAAAGGTGTTTCCGCTGTTCCAGTTTCATTAAAGAATTCTACCGGTTTACATAGAATTTGACCTTTTTGTGGCAATGGCGCCGTATAAATGATAATTGCCATAAACCAAGCTGAAGGAATTTTACAAAGGAATATTAAGAGAATCGTACGAAGTTGCCAACGACCAAAATTTCCATTAACTTGTTGTACCACATCTGGTAATGATGATGAGGATTCTTTCGTTTTCATAGATTGTGGCATATGGAAAATTTAAATTAATTTCCCTGATTTTACTATAAATGCGTGCTTCAATGGTATGTCCACACGATGTCGTTAACCGCAACAGACTAAATCATGTTTTAGTTTGATTTTTGCGACAAAATCCAAATGAAATAATCTTATTTAATTTATTCATTAACTCAATTTAAATTGGGTGTGAATTACTTGAGCGAACTAACAAAAAGAAAGAAAGAAAAAAAAAAATAATATTGGTAAGAAATATCACTAATAATTTTATAATTTTTATTTTTGGCTGTAATTGTCGATTTATTTAATATATTTTCTTACATTTTTATAGAATAAATAATAATTCCTTTCATCGACAAAATCGCTGGATGATGTACGATTCTTCTGCGTTTTTTACCGCTCAGCTAAAACAGCGTGACTGCTAAAAAAACCGCTGCGTGTTTGCTGGTAACGATTCACTAGACAAAGTGGATGAGTGCAGAAATTTAAACAAATGACAATAAAAATAAACAGCTGGATTGTACCAAAGGAATGGTTCAACGGTTATAGTTGAGTAATCGCGCGGTTATTGAAATCGTGCTTTAAAGACACGTAAGAAAGGCATTCTGACTGTAGAAATCGCTCGCTGTTTAAATCGCGTAGCGTCTTGAATCGCACAGCCTTTGAATCGTTTGGGCGACTTTACTCACTTGGCGACTAAAATCCCTCAGAGACTTAAATCGCTCGGCGCATAACATCACTCGGCGACTTAAGTCGCACTGATTATGAAAATAAAAAATTTTGCCACAAATCTTATAAAATTTCAGATGAAATACCAGGCAAACAGAAATGCACAGTAGGTGGATATCGCCTATTCAAAAATGTTTTCACGGTTATATCTCGAGAATGGATTGTCAGATTTTAATGGAAGTAGTGTCATTAGAAACGGCATGAGTTCTTGTTCATACTATATCTTGATCTGACCTCAATCAAAGGTCAAAATTTGACATCAAAATGTGTTTGTAATGATACACATGTAGTCTAATCATTGTGGAGATTTAATTGTTTGAAGTTTAGTTTGAAAATCATAGCAACAGAAAAGTAATGCATACTTACAGGGATCAGTATTTTGAGCACATATTTTACCTAATTAATTATTTTGCGCATAGGTGGCGTCTCACTCAATCCTAGACACAAACCAACTACTGAGTCGGGTATACAGTGAACTTATGCCAAATTTTAAAAACAGTCATCCCCACAAGTATGCTTCTTGAAATTTAGTGTAAAGGATAATTTTGAATTTGATTGTTTCAATATTATAACTACTTATGCGTCAAGCAATGCCCTATATTTTGAAGCCATTCAATACTGTTAAGTATTAGATAGGGCTATGTTGCAGGCAAAGCATTTGAATTTAAAGCAGTTTAACACGCATTTTGCTATTGATATGTTACTTTTGCATATTAAATTGACCAAAACTACAATTGTTTATATCTTGAAAACTATTTATCCGATTCGAAAGTTATCTACACGGTTGTTTAGATAAATAGTAGGGCTTTCTTATGAGTTCAGTTTGGAACATAGTCTTAGTGTAAGAAGTAGTTTAAATCTTGATAAACGTGTTTCGAAGTCAATTTTTGACCTTTCATAAAGGTCAGATCAAGGTCAAAGATTTATGGCATAAAGTAGAACTTATGACCTTTTTTATGACATTTTTTTCATCGAAATCGGCCCACTCATTCTCGAGATATGAATTTTTAAACATTTTTGAATCGGCAATATCCACCTACTGTTTTCTGTGCATTTCTGTTCGCCTGGTACTTGGTGTAAATTTTAGTAAAAATTTTTATTTTGCCAGAAAATGCATCGTCATCTACCGACGGTTACATTTTGAATGAGATTTTTACACTAAACTTCAAATCCTTATAACTCCAAAAGTAATGGACGAATTTGGATGAAACTTTTTCCAAGATAAAGTTTGAGAGGTTGACTTTCTGATACAATCCTTTAGAGCTCCATCCAGGATCAGGAAAGTATTCAAATAAGGATAAACGCAAATATGTATATTTTTACCTTTTGTGTAGGTCACACCAAGCTCAAGGAATATTGGATGATAGAGAAACTCATGAACTTTCTAGTGTGGCTTCCATCATTCAGATCGGTCTATCCATTCCCGAGTTATAAGGATTTGAAGTTTAGTGTAAAGGATAATTTTGAATTTGATTGTTTCAATATTATAACTACTTATGCGCCAAGCAATGCCCTGTAACTTGAAGCCATTAAATACTGTTAAGATAGGGGTATGTTGCAGGCAAAGCATTTGAATTTAAAGCAGTTTAACACGCATTTTGCTATTGATATGTTACTTTTGCATATTAAATTGACCAAAACTACAATTGTTTATATCTTGAAAACTATTTATCCGATTCGAAAGTTATCTACACGATTGTTTAGATAAATAGTAGGGCTTTCTTATGAGTTCAGTTTGGAACATAGTCTTAGTATAAGAAGTAGTTTAAATCTTGATAAACGTGTTTCGAAGTCAATTTTTGACCTTTCATAAAGGTCAGATCAAGGTCAAAGATTTATAGCATAAAGTAGAACTTATGACCTTTTTTATGACATTTTTTTCATCGAAATCGGCCCACTCATTCTCGAGATATGAATTTTTAAACATTTTTGAATCGGCAATATCCACCTACTGTTTTCTGTGCATTTCTGTTCGCCTGGTACTTGGTGGAAATTTTTGTAAAAATTTTTATTTTGCCAGAAAATGCATCGTCATCTACCGACGGTTACATTTTGAATGAGATTTTTACACTAAACTTCAAATCCTTATAACTCCAAAAGTAATGGACGAATTTGGATGAAACTTTTTCCAAGATAAAGTTTGAGAGGTTGACTTTCTGATACAATCCTTTAGAGCTCCATCCAGGATCAGGAAAGTATTCAAATAAGGATAAACGCAAATATGTATATTTTTACCTTTTGTGGAGGTCACACCAAGATCAAGGAATATTGCATGATAGAGAAACTCATGAACTTTCTAGTGTGGCTTCCATCATTCAGATCGGTCTATCCATTCCCGAGTTATAAGGATTTGAAGTTTAGTGTAAAGGATAATTTTGAATTTGATTGTTTCAATATTATAACTACTTATGCGCCAAGCAATGCCCTGTAACTTGAATCTATTCAATACTGTTAAGTATTAGATAGGGGTATGTTGCAGGCAAAGCATTTGAATTAAAAGCAGTTTAACACGCATTTTGCTATTGATATGTTACTTTTGCATATTAAATTGACCAAAACTACAATTGTTTATATCTTGAAAACTATTTATCCGATTCGAAAGTTATCTACACGGTTGTTTAGATAAATAGTAGGGCTTTCTTATGAGTTCAGTTTGGAACATAGTCTTAGTGTAAGAAGTAGTTTAAATCTTGATAAACGTGTTTCGAAGTCAATTTTTGACCTTTCATAAAGGTCAGATCAAGGTCAAAGATTTATAGCATAAAGTAGAACTTATGACCTTTTTTATGACATTTTTTTCATCGAAATCGGCCCACTCATTCTCGAGATATGAATTTTTAAACATTTTTGAATCGGCAATATCCACCTACTGTTTTCTGTGCATTTCTGTTCGCCTGGTACTTGTTGGAAATTTTTGTAAAAATTTTTATTTTGCCAGAAAATGCATCGTCATCTACCGACGGTTACATTTTGAATGAGATTTTTAGACTAAACTTCAAATCCTTATAACTCCAAAAGGAATGGACGAATTTGGATGAAACTTTTTCCAAGATAAAGTTTGAGAGGTTGACTTTCTGATACAATCCTTTAGAGCTCCATCCAGGATCAGGAAAGTATTCAAATAAGGATAAACGCAAATATGTATATTTTTACCTTTTGTGGAGGTCACACCAAGATCAAGGAATATTGCATGATAGAGAAACTCATGAACTTTCTAGTGTGGCTTCCATCATTCAGATCGGTCTATCCATTCCCGAGTTATAAGGATTTGAAGTTTAGTGTAAAGGATAATTTTGAATTTGATTGTTTCAATATTATAACTACTTATGCGCCAAGCAATGCCCTGTAACTTGAATCTATTCAATACTGTTAAGTATTAGATAGGGGTATGTTGCAGGCAAAGCATTTGAATTTAAAGCAGTTTAACACGCATTTTGCTATTGATATGTTACTTTTGCATATTAAATTGACCAAAACTACAAATGTTTATATCTTGAAAACTATTTATCCGATTCGAAAGTTATCTACACGGTTGTTTAGATAAATAGTAGGGCTTTCTTATGAGTTCAGTTTGGAACATAGTCTTAGTGTAAGAAGTAGTTTAAATCTTGATAAACGTGTTTCGAAGTCAATTTTTGACCTTTCATAAAGGTCAGATCAAGGTCAAAGATTTATAGCATAAAGTAGAACTTATGACCTTTTTTATGACATTTTTTTCATCGAAATCGGCCCACTCATTCTCGAGATATGAATTTTTAAACATTTTTGAATCGGCAATATCCACCTACTGTTTTCTGTGCATTTCTGTTCGCCTGGTACTTGGTGGAAATTTTTGTAAAAATTTTTATTTTGCCAGAAAATGCATCGTCATCTACCGACGGTTACATTTTGAATGAGATTTTTAGACTAAACTTCAAATCCTTATAACTCCAAAAGGAATGGACGAATTTGGATGAAACTTTTTCCAAGATAAAGTTTGAGAGGTTGACTTTCTGATACAATCCTTTAGAGCTCCATCCAGGATCAGGAAAGTATTCAAATACGGATAAACGCAAATATGTATATTTTTACCTTTTGTGGAGGTCACACCAAGCTCAAGGAATATTGGATGATAGAGAAACTCATGAACTTTCTAGTGTGGCTTCCATCATTCAGATCGGTCTATCCATTCCCGAGTTATAAGGATTTGAAGTTTAGTGTAAAGGATAATTTTGAATTTGATTGTTTCAATATTATAACTACTTATGCGCCAAGCAATGCCCTGTAACTTGAAGCCATTCAATACTGTTAAGTATTAGATAGGGGTATGTTGCAGGCAAAGCATTTGAATTAAAAGCAGTTTAACACGCATTTTGCTATTGATATGTTACTTTTGCATATTAAATTGACCAAAACTACAATTGTTTATATCTTGAAAACTATTTATCCGATTCGAAAGTTATCTACACGGTTGTTTAGATAAATAGTAGGGCTTTCTTATGAGTTCAGTTTGGAACATAGTCTTAGTGTAAGAAGTAGTTTAAATCTTGATAAACGTGTTTCGAAGTCAATTTTTGACCTTTCATAAAGGTCAGATCAAGGTCAAAGATTTATAGCATAAAGTAGAACTTATGACCTTTTTTATGACATTTTTTTCATCGAAATCGGCCCACTCATTCTCGAGATATGAATTTTTAAACATTTTTGAATCGGCAATATCCACCTACTGTTTTCTGTGCATTTCTGTTCGCCTGGTACTTGGTGGAAATTTTTGTAAAAATTTTTATTTTGCCAGAAAATGCATCGTCATCTACCGACGGTTACATTTTGAATGAGATTTTTACACTAAACTTCAAATCCTTATAACTCCAAAAGGAATAGACGAATCTGGATGAAACTTTTTCCAAGATAAAGTTTGAGAGGTTGACTTTCTGATACAATCCTTTAGAGCTCCATCCAGGATCAGGAAAGTATTCAAATAAGGATAAACGCAAATATGTATATTTTTACCTTTTGTGGAGGTCACACCAAGCTCAAGGAATATTGGATGATAGAGAAACTCATGAACTTTCTAGTGTGGCTTCCATCATTCAGATCGGTCTATCCATTCCCGAGTTATAAGGATTTGAAGTTTAGTGTAAAGGATAATTTTGAATTTGATTGTTTCAATATTATAACTACTTATGCGCCAAGCAATGCCCTGTAACTTGAAGCCATTCAATACTGTTAAGTATTAGATAGGGGTATGTTGCAGGCAAAGCATTTGAATTAAAAGCAGTTTAACACGCATTTTGCTATTGATATGTTACTTTTGCATATTAAATTGACCAAAACTACAATTGTTTATATCTTGAAAACTATTTATCCGATTCGAAAGTTATCTACACGGTTGTTTAGATAAATAGTAGGGCTTTCTTATGAGTTCAGTTTGGAACATAGTCTTAGTGTAAGAAGTAGTTTAAATCTTGATAAACGTGTTTCGAAGTCAATTTTTGACCTTTCATAAAGGTCAGATCAAGGTCAAAGATTTATAGCATAAAGTAGAACTTATGACCTTTTTTATGACATTTTTTTCATCGAAATCGGCCCACTCATTCTCGAGATATGAATTTTTAAACATTTTTGAATCGGCAATATCCACCTACTGTTTTCTGTGCATTTCTGTTCGCCTGGTACTTGGTGGAAATTTTTGTAAAAATTTTTATTTTGCCAGAAAATGCATCGTCATCTACCGACGGTTACATTTTGAATGAGATTTTTACACTAAACTTCAAATCCTTATAACTCCAAAAGGAATAGACGAATCTGGATGAAATTTTATCCAAGGAAAAGTTTAAGAGGTTGACTTTCTGATGCTATCCTTTAGATGTCCATTCAGGATCAGGAAATTATTCAAATAATGATAAACGCAAATATGTATCATTTTACCTTTTGTGTAGGTCACACCAAGCTCAGAGGAATATTGGATGATAGAGGAACTCATGAACTTTTTAGGGAGGCTTCCATCATTCAGATCGGTCTATCCATTCCCGAGTTATAAGGATTTAAAGTTTAGTGTAAAGGATAATTTTGAATTTGATTGTTTCAATATTATAATTACTTATGCGCCAAGCAATGCCCTGTAACTTGAAGCCATTCAATACTGTTAAGTATTTGATACGGGTACGTTGCAGGAAAAGCTTTTCAACTTAAAGCAATTTAACACGTAATTTGCAATTGATATGTTACTTTTGCATATTAAATTGACCAAAACTACAAATGTTTATATCTTGAAAACTATTTATCCGATTCGAAAGTTATCTACACGGTTGTTTAGATAAATAGTAGGGCTTTCTTATGAGTTCAGTTTGGAACATAGTCTTAGTGTAAGAAGTAGTTTAAATCTTGATAAACGTGTTTCGAAGTCAATTTTTGACCTTTCATAAAGGTCAGATCAAGGTCAAAGATTTATAGCATAAAGTAGAACTTATGACCTTTTTTATGACATTTTTTTCATCGAAATCGGCCCACTCATTCTCGAGATATGAATTTTTAAACATTTTTGAATCGGCAATATCCACCTACTGTTTTCTGTGCATTTCTGTTCGCCTGGTACTTGGTGGAAATTTTTGTAAAAATTTTTATTTTGCCAGAAAATGCATCGTCATCTACCGACGGTTACATTTTGAATGAGATTTTTAGACTAAACTTCAAATCCTTATAACTCCAAAAGGAATGGACGAATTTGGATGAAACTTTTTCCAAGATAAAGTTTGAGAGGTTGACTTTCTGATACAATCCTTTAGAGCTCCATCCAGGATCAGGAAAGTATTCAAATAAGGATAAACGCAAATATGTATATTTTTACCTTTTGTGGAGGTCACACCAAGCTCAAGGAATATTGGATGATAGAGAAACTCATGAACTTTCTAGTGTGGCTTCCATCATTCAGATCGGTCTATCCATTCCCGAGTTATAAGGATTTGAAGTTTAGTGTAAAGGATAATTTTGAATTTGATTGTTTCAATATTATAACTACTTATGCGCCAAGCAATGCCCTGTAACTTGAAGCCATTCAATACTGTTAAGTATTAGATAGGGGTATGTTGCAGGCAAAGCATTTGAATTAAAAGCAGTTTAACACGCATTTTGCTATTGATATGTTACTTTTGCATATTAAATTGACCAAAACTACAATTGTTTATATCTTGAAAACTATTTATCCGATTCGAAAGTTATCTACACGGTTGTTTAGATAAATAGTAGGGCTTTCTTATGAGTTCAGTTTGGAACATAGTCTTAGTGTAAGAAGTAGTTTAAATCTTGATAAACGTGTTTCGAAGTCAATTTTTGACCTTTCATAAAGGTCAGATCAAGGTCAAAGATTTATAGCATAAAGTAGAACTTATGACCTTTTTTATGACATTTTTTTCATCGAAATCGGCCCACTCATTCTCGAGATATGAATTTTTAAACATTTTTGAATCGGCAATATCCACCTACTGTTTTCTGTGCATTTCTGTTCGCCTGGTACTTGGTGGAAATTTTTGTAAAAATTTTTATTTTGCCAGAAAATGCATCGTCATCTACCGACGGTTACATTTTGAATGAGATTTTTACACTAAACTTCAAATCCTTATAACTCCAAAAGGAATAGACGAATCTGGATGAAATTTTATCCAAGGAAAAGTTTAAGAGGTTGACTTTCTGATGCTATCCTTTAGATGTCCATTCAGGATCAGGAAATTATTCAAATAATGATAAACGCAAATATGTATCATTTTACCTTTTGTGTAGGTCACACCAAGCTCAGAGGAATATTGGATGATAGAGGAACTCATGAACTTTTTAGGGAGGCTTCCATCATTCAGATCGGTCTATCCATTCCCGAGTTATAAGGATTTAAAGTTTAGTGTAAAGGATAATTTTGAATTTGATTGTTTCAATATTATAATTACTTATGCGCCAAGCAATGCCCTGTAACTTGAAGCCATTCAATACTGTTAAGTATTTGATACGGGTACGTTGCAGGAAAAGCTTTTCAACTTAAAGCAATTTAACACGTAATTTGCAATTGATATGTTACTTTTGCATATTAAATTGACCAAAACTACAAATGTTTATATCTTGAAAACTATTTATCCGATTCGAAAGTTATCTACACGGTTGTTTAGATAAATAGTAGGGCTTTCTTATGAGTTCAGTTTGGAACATAGTTTTAGTGTAAGAAGTAGTTTAAATCTTGATAAACGTGTTTCGAAGTCAATTTTTGACCTTTCATAAAGGTCAGATCAAGGTCAAAGATTTATAGCATAAAGTAGAACTTATGACCTTTTTTATGACATTTTTTTCATCGAAATCGGCCCACTCATTCTCGAGATATGAATTTTTAAACATTTTTGAATCGGCAATATCCACCTACTGTTTTCTGTGCATTTCTGTTCGCCTGGTACTTGGTGGAAATTTTTGTAAAAATTTTTATTTTGCCAGAAAATGCATCGTCATCTACCGACGGTTACATTTTGAATGAGATTTTTAGACTAAACTTCAAATCCTTATAACTCCAAAAGGAATGGACGAATTTGGATGAAACTTTTTCCAAGATAAAGTTTGAGAGGTTGACTTTCTAATACAATCCTTTAGAGCTCCATCCAGGATCAGGAAAGTATTCAAATAAGGATAAACGCAAATATGTATATTTTTACCTTTTGTGGAGGTCACACCAAGCTCAAGGAATATTGGATGATAGAGAAACTCATGAACTTTCTAGTGTGGCTTCCATCATTCAGATCGGTCTATCCATTCCCGAGTTATAAGGATTTGAAGTTTAGTGTAAAGGATAATTTTGAATTTGATTGTTTCAATATTATAACTACTTATGCGCCAAGCAATGCCCTGTAACTTGAAGCCATTCAATACTGTTAAGTATTAGATAGGGGTATGTTGCAGGCAAAGCATTTGAATTAAAAGCAGTTTAACACGCATTTTGCTATTGATATGTTACTTTTGCATATTAAATTGACCAAAACTACAATTGTTTATATCTTGAAAACTATTTATCCGATTCGAAAGTTATCTACACGGTTGTTTAGATAAATAGTAGGGCTTTCTTATGAGTTCAGTTTGGAACATAGTCTTAGTGTAAGAAGTAGTTTAAATCTTGATAAACGTGTTTCGAAGTCAATTTTTGACCTTTCATAAAGGTCAGATCAAGGTCAAAGATTTATAGCATAAAGTAGAACTTATGACCTTTTTTATGACATTTTTTTCATCGAAATCGGCCCACTCATTCTCGAGATATGAATTTTTAAACATTTTTGAATCGGCAATATCCACCTACTGTTTTCTGTGCATTTCTGTTCGCCTGGTACTTGGTGGAAATTTTTGTAAAAATTTTTATTTTGCCAGAAAATGCATCGTCATCTACCGACGGTTACATTTTGAATGAGATTTTTAGACTAAACTTCAAATCCTTATAACTCCAAAAGGAATGGACGAATTTGGATGAAACTTTTTCCAAGATAAAGTTTGAGAGGTTGACTTTCTGATACAATCCTTTAGAGCTCCATCCAGGATCAGGAAAGTATTCAAATAAGGATAAACGCAAATATGTATATTTTTACCTTTTGTGGAGGTCACACCAAGCTCAAGGAATATTGGATGATAGAGAAACTCATGAACTTTCTAGTGTGGCTTCCATCATTCAGATCGGTCTATCCATTCCCGAGTTATAAGGATTTGAAGTTTAGTGTAAAGGATAATTTTGAATTTGATTGTTTCAATATTATAACTACTTATGCGCCAAGCAATGCCCTGTAACTTGAAGCCATTCAATACTGTTAAGTATTAGATAGGGGTATGTTGCAGGCAAAGCATTTGAATTAAAAGCAGTTTAACACGCATTTTGCTATTGATATGTTACTTTTGCATATTAAATTGACCAAAACTACAATTGTTTATATCTTGAAAACTATTTATCCGATTCGAAAGTTATCTACACGGTTGTTTAGATAAATAGTAGGGCTTTCTTATGAGTTCAGTTTGGAACATAGTCTTAGTGTAAGAAGTAGTTTAAATCTTGATAAACGTGTTTCGAAGTCAATTTTTGACCTTTCATAAAGGTCAGATCAAGGTCAAAGATTTATAGCATAAAGTAGAACTTATGACCTTTTTTATGACATTTTTTTCATCGAAATCGGCCCACTCATTCTCGAGATATGAATTTTTAAACATTTTTGAATCGGCAATATCCACCTACTGTTTTCTGTGCATTTCTGTTCGCCTGGTACTTGGTGGAAATTTTTGTAAAAATTTTTATTTTGCCAGAAAATGCATCGTCATCTACCGACGGTTACATTTTGAATGAGATTTTTAGACTAAACTTCAAATCCTTATAACTCCAAAAGTAATGGACGAATTTGGATGAAACTTTTTCCAAGATAAAGTTTGAGAGGTTGACTTTCTGATACAATCCTTTAGAGCTCCATCCAGGATCAGGAAAGTATTCAAATAAGGATAAACGCAAATATGTATATTTTTACCTTTTGTGGAGGTCACACCAAGCTCAAGGAATATTGGATGATAGAGAAACTCATGAACTTTCTAGTGTGGCTTCCATCATTCAGATCGGTCTATCCATTCCCGAGTTATAAGGATTTGAAGTTTAGTGTAAAGGATAATTTTGAATTTGATTGTTTCAATATTATAACTACTTATGCGCCAAGCAATGCCCTGTAACTTGAAGCCATTCAATACTGTTAAGTATTAGATAGGGGTATGTTGCAGGCAAAGCATTTGAATTAAAAGCAGTTTAACACGCATTTTGCTATTGATATGTTACTTTTGCATATTAAATTGACCAAAACTACAAATGTTTATATCTTGAAAACTATTTATCCGATTCGAAAGTTATCTACACGGTTGTTTAGATAAATAGTAGGGCTTTCTTATGAGTTCAGTTTGGAACATAGTCTTAGTGTAAGAAGTAGTTTAAATCTTGATAAACGTGTTTCGAAGTCAATTTTTGACCTTTCATAAAGGTCAGATCAAGGTCAAAGATTTATAGCATAAAGTAGAACTTATGACCTTTTTTATGACATTTTTTTCATCGAAATCGGCCCACTCATTCTCGAGATATGAATTTTTAAACATTTTTGAATCGGCAATATCCACCTACTGTTTTCTGTGCATTTCTGTTCGCCTGGTACTTGGTGGAAATTTTTGTAAAAATTTTTATTTTGCCAGAAAATGCATCGTCATCTACCGACGGTTACATTTTGAATGAGATTTTTAGACTAAACTTCAAATCCTTATAACTCCAAAAGGAATGGACGAATTTGGATGAAACTTTTTCCAAGATAAAGTTTAAGAGGTTGACTTTCTGATGCAATCCTTAAGATATCCATTCAGGATCAGGAAATTATTCAAATAAGGATAAACGCAAATATGTATTTTTTTACCTTTTGTGGAGGACACACCCAGCTCAAGGAATATTGGATGATAGAGGAACTCATGAACTTTCTAGGGAGGCTTCCATCATTCAGATCGGTCTATCCATTCCCGAGTTATAAGGATTTGAAGTTTAGTGTAAAGGATAATTTTGAATTTGTTTGTTTTAATATTATAACCACTTATGCGTCAAGCAATGCCCTGTAACTTGAAGCCATTCAATACTGTTAAGTATTAGATAGGGGTATGTTGCAGGCAAAGCTTTTCAACTTAAAGCAATTTAGCACGCGCTTCGCAATTGATGTGTTACTTTTGCATATTAAATTGATCAAAACTACAATTGTTTATATCTTGAAAACTATTTATCCGATTCGAAAGATATCTACACGGTTGTTTAGATAAATAGTAGGGCTTTCTTATGAGTTCAGAGTCTTAGTATAAGAAGTAGTTTAAATCTTTCATAAAGGTCAGATCAAGGTCAAAGTTTAATAGCATTGAGTAGAACAAATGACCTTTCCAACAACACTACTTCCATCAAAATCAACACACTCATTCTCGAGATAGAAGTCATTAAAAATTTTTGTATTCGAAACTAAAATTCCAATAGTTATAACTCGAAAACGGTTGGACTGATCGTGTTTAAAGTTTCACAATTGGAAAGTCTAACTTTCCAACTAAATAAAAATAGTACCACCAAATATATTTTATATATTTTTTGTTCTTTTATTTGAAAGTTTCATTTTGCTTGCATTTTTTTCTTTTTTAATTTGATATTTTTTTATATGATAAAAGAAATTCTTTCATAATCATTTCTTTAATGATTGATAATATGTTTTTAAATACAAATTACTACAAATTACATAAAGTATTAAATTAAATTATAACAATAAACATAATAAAAAAATGTTCTCTTTTCTCTTTTTACAAAAATGGCACTGCAAAATAATTTTTTATGTAATTGTTGTAAAAATTAATTATTTATTTTCAGATTAAAAGACTTCTCAAGTATCTTTAGAATAAGAAAGAGGAGTATATAAAATGAACATAGAATAGAAAATGCCGAGATCCTTTCAGAATATTTTACTTCCATATAAGATAATCCTATATAAACAAGTTTGCAACTTGTAAGGATTGTCGAAGAAGAAAGAAATTCTGTTTATTCGAGAATTGTTTCTATGAAATAATAAAATAATGGAAAAAAATAAAGATAAATAATAAATTTGTAATAAAATGAAAATAAATTGTAATTGAAATAAAAGATACTTGAGAGTACATTTCTTTTAATTTCCTTTTTTCTGACTGTCTTCCTTGTATTGTTTGTAAGTTTTTACAAATATTTATATTTTTTATGTGTTTCTCTCTTAACTGAATATTTTATACATTTACTTCAATTTGATATTTGATTTTATTTTATTTTGTTTTGTATCTTAATATTATTGTTACTATTATTTTATTCAATATTATTGTTAATAATTTATATTATTATTATATTTTGGATATATTTTTCTTTTTCATTTTGCAAGCCAATTTTTTTTTTATTTATTGTCTTAAATATTATATATTATAATTTATGTTCACTAACAATACTAATGCATATGTGTGTATGAGTATAATTATATATTATTGTATATGTAATAAGCATTTTTATGTATATATTGTATTTCTTTGTTTAAAAAATAAAATACTAATTTCAAGTGATTTTTCTCATTATTTACAAAAAGTTTAAAGAAGAGAAGAAATCAAAAAGAGGCTCTGGCGGTCTAACCAATCACGATTGAAAATCGGCCTAGACAACGTTGGGCTGGCATAAAAACAGCACAGAATCCTTGGATAAAAATCCAAATTAAAAATTAGAAAGACACAACATTGGCTAAGTCATAAGGAGGTCCCAATGAGCAACAGGCCAAAGCACACAAGGAGCTGTAGCGCGAAATATAATTGAATTCATTTTCTAATGCTTCCGCACCCTGCACTATATGGCTATCATTGACTTTCTTAACTTAAGAAAATGAATAAAATAAAAAAGAAATTAAAAAAAAAAACAAAACAAAATAATAAATTTAAGAAAAAAAATTAGATAAATTTTGTTCACTTGAAGGCAACTTAATATTAATCTTAATTTAATTTAAAATGTAATATTAAATTTGGCCTAGTAAATATTTCAAATATTATTAACTTATTTTATTTTGTATTCCAAAATAAAAAAAAATTTGTGTGTTTAAATACAAAATTATATTGTACCATATAAACTTAATTATGACGTAGTTTATGCGTTAACCCAACAACTACAAACATGACACGTTTAACGTTTTTTTCTTTCTTTTTTTTTTAGTTCAATTTCATTTCCATTTTCTTTCTTTTCTTTATATTTATCATTTGCTTTATTTTCTATTACATACAAATATTTCTATTATATACAATTTTTATATTTTATTTTTATTTAATTTATTATTTTTCTTTTAGTAGTTTGCAAATGAATTGGTATTGGTTTTTTGTATAATTATTCACTTAAAATTAAGCGTAATACAATAAAAAGAGATATTCTTTTTTGTTTAACAACCTTCCTTTTTGCAGTATACCTTTGACACTTTGTTGTGAAGCTTGTAACATATGGAATGAATGATCAGAATTAATTGGGCCTATGGAGTTTCTGTTATCTAAGACACATAGAATCGAATTGGACATGGACATATCAGTCTCAGAAATGAATTGGATTTCATACTTTAAAAGATTCAAAATTAAAAGATAATTTATATAACATATTTTCTTATTAGATCAAATGTATTCCTGTGTGTAGCTTTTATATGATCTTATATGTTCCATCTGTTTTTCATGGTAAAAGTAACATAGTTGCCTTGACATCTATGTATTTATACACGATGAGACATTTATGTCATCTGCAGATCATTGAAAAAAGCATCACAATAGACATTTTAGTTTGCAGTTGTGATCTGCTGGTGGCCTGTCTCATCTCTAATGAAGACCTACTTAAGTCGACCAATAAACTTCAAATTATAAGATACTAATCATACGTAGACAATTTAGATGGATAGGCCACACTTTATACAAAGATACCGGGTAGCATGTTTGCAGGACAGCTCTGTGGTGGAACCCACAAGGGTCGAGAAATAGTGGATGTATGGTGGACGATACTTTTGTTTTGGCTCTAAGCTTCAAATGGAGTTAAATGAATTGGTATAACTAATATGTATATAATGTGATTAGCTTAAATTTCTTAACAACAATGCAATACAATACTGGATGTGGATACATATGAAGCTCATCGCTTTGTATTTTGTCAACTATGTAGATAGATTTGGATACTCAAGAGTTTCAAATGTCAATATCTACACAGTTATAAGAGTTACCTGATTAGTTACTATGTATTTTAAATGAATTTTTAGAGACTTCAAGTAATATTTAAATAAGAAACTAAGTAAAATGTTAAATAAAAATATCAAGATATGTACTATAAGTCCAATATTTGATATACCATATTTATCTGAATAAACAAGATCTTCAATTTATGTATTAGAGTAAGTGTCAAGGGTATGTAAGCTTCGATGAAACCGAAGTTTCATTCATCTCTTGTTGTTTTTGAATTTTTTTGTTTGCTTTAATTTTGCTTTTGTTTTTCTTTTATGTTGCAATTTATATTAATAAATTATTTAATTAAGAGGTTTTGGTTATGTTTAAGTGTCATTGTATGTATGTGTGAATTGTATTTGTCTGTAGGTGTGTACATATATAATTAATTAACTGTAAGCTTAAAACTATATTAAAGTCCTTTCGTTTTTACCATTTTTTTTCTCCATATTTTTTTTTAACATTTTTTATCATAATTTTTTCATGTGATGTTCGGCTTTGTTTTGTTTTGTTTCATTTTGTTTGATTATTCAGTTTATATTGTATAAGTATATTGTATATATTCAAATGCCAAAACAATCGTTGCTCTGCTGCTTCGATGCTGATTTGATTTCTTAAAATGATACTGCTGCTGCTGCTACTACCTCTAATCTATTTATATAACTTACTAAATTATGTGGTAGTAATTAAATTAATAATTAATATTTGGTATATTCATGTCGTTCATTTTAATGATCCGTACTGAGGGCATCCTCAATGTTGCTATCCCAATTGAATTCCGTGACTCCTTGTTTATAATAAATATTACCCAAATTGGCAAATCTTTGTTCGAAATTGGCATCTTTTGCCTTCAAATGTTCAAAACTATGTATAGAAAAAATAGAGAAAGGACAGTATTAAGTAACAAGATCTTTGTTAGTAGTATAATCTAAAATGACAAACCGTTGAAATAATAAATTCTTGGCAAATGCATATAGTTCAATATCCAAACTATTGAGTTGATCTATTCGACGCCTTTGATCTGGTCTAAGATTTGTTACTGCCGCTGCTGATATTGTGGTATTATGTTGCTCAAATGGTATGGCAAAGCGTAGATTGAAGGTCTCTTCGAATATATATTGGGAAATCTATATGAAAGAAAATTATATTAGATTTTATTAGATTTTCTTCAACTCCAAGGTAATCACCTTTTGATACTCTGTTAAACCGAAGTAAGCCATTGCTTGAAGATTTCTCTTAGCACTGGCCAACATGACACGATCACGTTCATGTGCCGGCATTGATGATTTATTGTAGCAACCCACAAGGGCCAAATCGGCCAACATCCGTGTCTGACGATTCGCTGCCAAATTGGAATCGCATGCTGCAAACTCATCCAGACCAACATCAAGCCAATCTTTGCCTTTATAACAGGCAGGCAATTCATTTGGTGTTGCCTGACGACCCAAACACCAATGTCTTGATCCTTTCCATGTTGCTCCACGTCTGACATGACGATATTCCGACATATAACGTGATATGGGTTCACGTAGCAGTGTAATATAGAAATAGCGACGTTTTGCTGTTTCCCCTTCATTTTTATCAAGTTCAACATCGACACAACTGGTCAATTCAGTCCAGTCAGCATGGAGGCCACACTTCCAACCTGTTGAGTAACGTGAGAACAGCCAGTTCTCATTGCGATGTGGACGAAAACAATAGCAACGTTTACGTTGTCTTTGACATTCACAGGGGCGCTACAAATCGATACAAATTAAAAGGTGAAAATTCATCATAATCAATCAAACTACACACTCACCTTCAGATCCAAGTCCCTTACTAAATGTCTTCCAAAAGAGGTGCCTCCTGTCTTTTGTATATGCAAGAAGACCATCACATCATGTCCATCCATATCAAATTGAAAATCATCATTTAACACATCCTCATAACTTAAACCCGGATTTATCATATTCTGTTGTTGGAGTATTTTAGCAGCACTCATGGCTGTCGCTGAGCCATAATTACTAATGCTATTTTGTCCCATTGTTGCTGGATGATGATGGACGCCATGAGCATTGTTAGCAATACCAGCTGAAGAGGCTGCACCTATGGATCCACTCATGGGTGGTAATGGTGGTACTTCATTGTAGGCACTAAGCATATCAGGTTGCAGGATCATGGCACGTTTCGATAATGCACAAACCTGAAATGAGTGAGTCAGTAAAGAATATAAGTATATATAAGAATATATTATTTGTTGCTGTTCTTGTTGAACATGAATTTTCCATTACAAATTGAATGGAATAATAAAAAATGGCATATAAATTGCATTTTAAGTGCTTGCGAACAACATATTTGCTTTTATTATTAATGTCAATCAGCTGATTGGGTTCAGTAGACACACTCAACTTGGAATTGGATATCGTGCTTTCTTTCTTTTTTTTTTATTACAATTTTCCTATAAAATGCTTCCGCTTGATATTACATATATACCATCGTACTCAGTTTTTATACACTGTAATCTCTTATACAGATGGTAAGGGTGAATGAATCTATAAAAGCATGACACTTTAAATTATGTATGAACTATTGTTCTTTGTTGGTGCCAGGGCCTAGTCTGAAACATTTTTCTTATAATTTGAGGAAAATCTCTTAGTGAAGGTCACAAAATGAACATTTCCCAGCAAATCCAAGTAGAAAGTAAGTAGAAGTTAAGATAAGCTTTTCCAAATAGTTTTTCTCCTAAAACAATATTTCATTATACATATCAATATTTCTTTTATATTCGACTTAATATCGCAATGGTTCTTTGTCAATAATTGAACAGAACAACAGAAAGTTGGTGCACCTTTAGTTTAATGAATAACTTAAATTTTTAATACACTTCTCTCAACACTATGTGGGACTATCATTTGTTTAAGAGGTTTGTGTCCAACCAGGTAATGGCTTGTGATGAAATTCTCATAAAGAAAAATATCTCTTTTGTGGATCATTTGTACACCTTTATATCTTACCCTCTGATGAAAAGCATAAAAAAGAAGCCTTCATTCATCTCCCTTGCCAAATGGATCTACCAATTCTGTCTGCAGGTCTTCCTTCTCTTTAAATTCAAAAGCCAACTAACAATGTTCTATTAGTATATCCTGCTTAAAACTTACATTTGTGACCACGTAAGTTTTACGTAAAATGTAAAGATGCAATGACGATAATTAAACTCATTAAAGCTGGAGATTTATCAATTAATAATAACAAAAATATAACAGTAGCCAATGATACAGGTATACTTGACATCTCAGAATTCAAGGCTGAAGTACAAAATCAATTTAACTGGTTTCAAATCTGGAACATACTGTCAACATTAAAAAATGTACATTTAGCTTCAGATTTGATGAATGTCAACTAGTTTCAATATATTATTTAGTCATTGGATTGGTTCTTGAAATTAATTGTTATATGGACATTTTTCATTATATTTTGTAGGAAACATAAAATCTTTTTCAGAATTTTTTTATTAACACATAACTTTTTATATCTTTAAAAAAATCTATTGAAATGAAGAGTATAAATCTTTTGTGCAATCAAAGTTAATGAATTCCCTATTTACATTCATACTTTTGTTCTACTATAAGCATTGTAAATAATTTATTTAATTTTCCATTGAAATTAAGCCAATAAACAAACAGTAACAAAAAACAACTGTGAATACTCACATACTTGATTTATGTAAATTCATTTTTTATTATTTGATTAATTTCAACTCTTTTTTTTTCTTCTTTAGTATTGTATTATATTTCATTCAACATCATCATGATGATGAAGATTTATGAAATATAATAATTTCGTATTTTCAATTAATTTTAAATTGATAAATCTTGCTATTAAATTTGTTTAATGAATTGTTAAAAATGAATAAATAAAATCAATGAAATCTTGAAGAAAATCTTTACATTTGTTAAGGAATACAAAATAGTCATTGGACACTGACTAATCGGCAGATATATTACTAATCTGGGGTTTGTGTTCCAGCAAGCGACTTCTGCAGAAGCTAAGAGTATGAAGAAGAGGATGAGTCTATTAGTTTGTTGCTTATACCCTGAATTATCAATCAGAAGGTTTAAAGTACTTGGTTCACACTTCTTTAATAAACTTAACAATCTGAAAGGCTTGAACGTCATATAGCTCAACTCT
Organism: Amiota communis; assembly: GCA_037043315.1. Taxonomy (NCBI): domain Eukaryota; kingdom Metazoa; phylum Arthropoda; class Insecta; order Diptera; family Drosophilidae; genus Amiota; species Amiota communis. Next base: position 9,444,311 of record JBAMAV010001245.1, on the reverse strand, counting down.
TCAGGATTAGAAACACCAAGAAATAGGATACATTGTGTCTGTGTCATCAGTTGACTATAACTTTTCAATTGATAATTTTTTCAGATTAATCCCATGTTGAAGGGTATTTAGAATAGTTTATGGAAAGGCAGGAGCTAGTGTCATCAATAAGGTATATTGTAACATGCCATAAAGGGCATTTATCTTCTTGACGATCTGAAAGGGATGAAGTTCATATGGCTAAACTCAGTATCTCCAGGAAATAACACACATTATTACTATATCATCAGTTACATATAACTTTTGAAATGATTCATAAAAATTAAGATATTTCTAAAACTTTTGTCATTTGAACAAATTTTTCATATAACCCTATGTTAAAGGGTACTTAGATTAGAAGAGAGACTAGCTTCCGCAGTCACGTCAACACTACTTCCGCCATTGGTCTTATGAAGGGTATTTAATATCCCACGAACCTGATTATGAGTTCTTTCCAGTGTATTCATACATTTAATTTATTATATGTTTGCTTTTTATGCTGCTTTGCTTTGTCAACCGAAAACAAAGTGAAAGAGCTCTTTAGAAAGATTTTGAATGGGGGGAATGAGGATGACAATCAAATCGATCATAAGAGAAATTCAAAGCAAAAGTATAATAGAATGAATCTCCACCACTGCTACCACCATCATGGTGGACATTTAAATTAATATACATTAATTTATGTAATAAATTTACTTTGTACTTGCAGAATTGTGAAAATAATTACTTTTTTTTAAAGAGAAAGAAGGAGCACAACACAAAATTTTTGACCACACAAAAAACCCACTAATGGATAATTTAATTTCATTTTCCATGGACACACAGACATATACATATACACATACAATATTAGTATATCCATGTGCCCATAAACTCATTAATTTAAATTCGCGCTTTTGCGTTTCACGCTTACTTTACCACTTTCTCTTTTTTTGTGGCCCCTCTGACTCTTTTTACCTACCCTAGGATCCACCATGAATCTCCTATAGACCCATATACAATACCATATACAACGTGTAATGATGATGAAACTAACAATAAAACAAAATGGTGCAATGCAAATAAGTAATAACAAAAGCAGCAACAATAACAACAAAATAGCAACTCATTGCCAAGCCAACTTAATTGCTTTTTATAGTCTTGTGAAGCAAATATTCAAATGTTTGTGTGTGTGTGTGTGTGTGTGTGTGTAAGTGTATTTGTGGCAACATAAAAAAAGCATACATTTGCGGCACGGTGCTATTTCCCTCCCTTTGTTTTCCTTGTTTTGTTAGGCAATCATTGAAGCGTTGAAAAGTATGCAATAATAATATTGTAATATGCGCTATTGCTTGCTGTAGGTTGGTTGGTTTGTTGGTTGTTACACCACTTATATAATAATAATCATCATCATTATCATCATCATCATTTTGTATTTTGTAACAAATTTTCTAGAAATTTACACTAACATGGAACACAACAAAAACAACAACAAAACACTAAACTAAACTAGGCTATGAATGAGTACCATGGAGTGTACTTAAACAGACTTTTCACGGCTACTTTTATTTCAATATACTTGTAAACAAAAGTGTTTGGGTGTTTGCACTATCTGCGAGTGTTTATTATAATGTGTGAATCATTATGAGTGTGTTAGAGTTGAATTGAATGGATTGAGTGAGTGAGTGAGTGAAAGTACTATGAAAACAAGAAAATAAATGCTAAATGTTTCTGAGAACCCTTCACATGTTTATGTGGTGTCTATTTATTGTTAATGTGGAAAATGTATAAATAAGAAAAGAGGCTAAAGTAATTTAGGGCAAGTATTACTGATAGTACTATAAGGTACTTGAAGTACCATATGCTTAGGCTCACGAAAAACATATTGAAATTAAAAGAAATGCCAAAAGTGTGGTTTATTCTACACACTAAGTTATGCAAATGATTGCTTGTTGTTTTACATAGTAGATTGACCCAAAATATTTGGCCTTTGGAATTCTTAATATACTCGTATATCAATATTTTATCACCAGTAATGATAGTGTTTATAAAAATGATTTCGTTTTGTGTCTTTGAAGAAAAACTAGTAGAAAAGTTTGTCAGTTTTCTACTTGTCGATAATCACACACGTGTTTGATCCTTATGGATCTTTTGCATAGCAATATTCTTGACTCTTTAATGTGGTTCATCAGTGAGCCAATACTGGAAAAGGTAGTCACTGGAGTGTGAATCAATGGTAATGGATTTCAAAGATCTATCCCAATGGGAACTCATGCAAGAAATGAACTTATAGTACAAGCAGTTATCAAAGGCAAGAGAGAATGACTGTCTTTATTCGACGAATAAGGTTACCTCGACACAACACTAGAATGGATTCCAGGATACGAAAGACACGAGGATAATAAAGAGCTGACAATCTGGCTAAGCATGGACCTAAGCAGCTCTCTATTGACCCAAAGACTCTCTGACTAACCACGTCATAATGAGAAAATGGAAAAACCTACAATTTACTATTTACTGCCAAACCAATAAAGCCAAAAGCAAGCAACATATTTCCTTCATCCAGTCAGTGGAACTTGTTGAAGTTACTTCTATCTACCTAAAGAGGATCTACAGATATTATTAGTTTATTTCCATCTTCCTAAGGAGGATCTACGGATATTCACAGTAAGTATATATCAAGTTATTGCTGCCTTTGTTATAATTTTTAGAAAAGTGGCCTGTCAGGCACTGAGTACTATCAAATTAGAACAATCATATCTAGAGATCGCATTGGTATCCCCATCTAGTGTTTCTTTTAATATGCTTCAAATACCAAACTCACACGCTAAATAAAAAATTATCAAGTTCATTTAAATGTTTTTGTCACCCAATGGAAACGAATGGAAAATGACAGAAAACATAGAAAATAAAATAAAAACAAGAAGAGAAAGGGGAAAAACAAACTTTACACGCCACTAAACACCTCAAGTGCGATTTATCAAGCTCAACAAAACAGTAAAAGCAACAAACGACAAAAGACGATGACAAAAGCAACAATAAAATCAACAAACAAATAAACAAAAACACAAACACAAGTAAACCACATAACAAAATGGCCGCCTTGGGGCAAACATATCCCAAATATTTTGAAGTCACAACAATCTCGGCCCCAGTTGAGCGCTTTGCTTTTGCTCCATTGCAATGTCGATGTCATGTCGATAACCGAAGAATGAAAGTATCTCACACAAAAGTTCTCCATATATTTTTTGGTTGGTTAATCGAATTTGTGGTTGTTTGTTGGTTTGTTTTTCCTCTTTTTTTTTAGTGAGATTCGGTACTATTTGTACTATAGTATGTTGATGCCAGAAATAAATTCAAAACTTTTGGTTTTGTCGTTCTGTGGTTACATTTATCGAGGAACTAACACAAACAAACGAATGAACGAACAAATGAACGAAGGAAGGAAAGTTAAATGAAGTAAAATGAAATTTTTAGAACGCGTTTCTTAGGTGTCTTTTATTATTGTTATTATATAACAACAACTTTTTGGCGCAGCAATTTAAATGTGAGAAAGTTTTCAATGCGACGAAATTTATAAGTTTACACGCACCTATGAGCACATTAGAGAAATTGACTCAAACACACGTACACACACTAGGGGAGTCTCATAAGTTTATTCACTAATAAACATATTTTAGCGATAATTTCCCAGCCACCAATTTGAAGAAGTGGTTGAAGAGATCGAAATGGATTATACAATATACTAAGGCAACACTTTATGTTTCCCATTCATTAAACTTCCTCATTTGTGGTACAATCTAATGCCATTGAACAGTTTCTCCGTGTTCGAAAACAGATAATAGACGCAGGGAGCCAAAACTGGAGAATAATAGTCATTAAATTACTTTCCTGGCCGATCAAATATGGTCTTTTTGGACCACTAAAGCCCCCTTTTACCCACTGTTTTGACAACTCCTTTATCCTAAAACATAGCCAAACTCTTGATCAAAGTCTTCATTAGAAGGCTTACAAATTTCTTATACTGACAAAGTTTAGACTATAAGTGATCGGTTAAGAAACTTATCAGGCCTCCCTCGTACTCAATACATTGCAAACACAATCAGGTAGCAGTCAACTGAATTCCAAATAGAAAGGGTTGTAGGGCAAAGAGCAACACAGACAGGCATACAGACCGACAAATAGATAGATAGATAAAGATATGAAGCTATACTCATAGAGAGAGTTTACGTATTTTCCTTGTGTGGCATTTTCAGTTGTGTAACTTTGTCTAAATGAAAATATCTATGCGTGTGTGCATCTTTTAAGTGTTTAATGACTGCAAAACCTTGCAGAAATGTAAAAGTGTTCATAGTGAGATAAACTGTTGCTTAAAGCAGCAGAAATAGTATGATAAGAAAAGTCGAACGAACACACAAAACGAATAAATATACAAAGAAACTTTCAAAATGGCATCCTATCGTCTACCACACATTAGGAAAATTGCATCCTCTCGTCTACTAGTACTGGCAAAATTAAGTTCACTAATAGTTAAAGTTTTTCTTTCAAAAATTTTCTTTTTGCTTTTGAAGTTGTTGTTATAAAGCAACAAACTTCAAATGAAATTTACCTTTACCCTTACACAGTTTTTTTTGTTGATTTTTCATGTAATAAGATAGAGATGATGAAGTTAGGCAGGCATTCCAGAAATGTAACAAGATGCATTTGAAAAATACTCTAAGATGTGCTGCTCAAAAATTTGAAAAGTTCAAGTTTGCAAGCAGCTGAGAAAATTTCTTCCAAACCATGAAGTTCTAATAAGAATTAAAGCATATTTTGTTGCAACAGTTAAATGCGCTTGAATGCATTTCGCATTGCATAATGTGATAGTAGACAAGATGCAGGTAGTTTAAATGAACGCCTAGATGTATGCAATGAATTTTGTAATTTGTAAAATTGAGAAATTTTAATGAAAATCTGGAAAATTACATTAACGAAAAAGAAACTTTTAATTACTTTGGGCAACTAAAACTTGGGGAATATGTAAGGTAAATTGACATAGAAAACTGACAAAAGAGAGAGGATGTTATGGCTAATATATATTGATAATCTAAAGTGAACCACAAACATTGATAAGAGTAGATTGAAATGGCGTGAGCTTATCATTTTCAATAGCCTCAATATTTTTATGTTATCTTATTTATATACATAAATATACATATCTTATTTATAGTTTAAGTTTATATTCATACTTGTGTCCTATTATATTTGGAATATCTTTGGTGGCATTTCTTAAAATTTGTCCATAAAAATAACACAAATATATAAAAAATAAACTGCCCTTACAATTTGTAACCACAAAAACGCCAACAGTAAAAGTAATAACAACAAAAAATAAAAATAAACTTTTCTACTACAATAAAATCTCATGTAACATTTGAGTTTTGTTACTTTTTTATCGCATGTATGGTAAGAGAGATGCTTAGATCAAAATCGCATATGACAAAGACTGGAAAGCCCAGACACCAGAGACAAGTTAAGACATCATGAGAGCTAAAACAATTGTTATGATTTTTCTTATTGTTCCTGTCGTTGCTTTTTGATTTTATTACAAATTTTGTGTAAGTAAAAATACGTCATAAATGTAAAAGATAAGATAAAAAACAAAGGAAAAATAAATAAAGTTTAGAAAAAGTAGAGAAAGAGAGAGAGAGAGAAAGAATAAAGTAACAAAGAACATAAAGTGAGTGCTATAAAATCTTATATGTAAGCAAATCAAGTGAGACGAAAGTCAAGAGTGGCATAAGTAGAAGTCAAGACAGTACTTTGACTTTTTGCTATATCAAAGACATATAGAAAAACATAAGTGGCTTCTTTACAAAGTTGTAAATAAAATGCAGTAATACCAATTGACATATATAACTATATAACCAAATGTGGGTTCAGTTCTTTGAATAGATAATAGAGTTGTATAACAATGACTATAGAAGGCGAATAAGCTTGTCAAATTTAATTGTTGCCACATTTGTCAAAAGAATTTCAGTTTTAAGCGTAAATCAGTGAAATATATCACAAAAAATTAAGGTAATGAAATAGCTCTTTCAGTTTCCACAGCGAAATATCCACGATTTGATGGTTTTCAGATATTACCAAAAGCAATCAATAAATCATATTGCCTTTCGATTTTAGTACATTTGTGAAACATTTTCTCAGTCTAAAGACACTTTTTTGCATCCGAATTTTGTGACCCATAGAAATGGCAGATGAGGTAAAAGATCGACACAAAGAAAGTAAGCAGATTTTATGTGCGAAGGGGACTCTGATTGTCAAAGGCTCATATAAAACTCTTTCGAATTTGATGACACTGAAAACAGTCACAGAATAACAAAGCACAAAATCTCTGAAATTCTCCCAAGCATCATATACTATTACACAATTTTTTTTTAATAACAGAATTTTGTTAAGCAAAATCTAATGCTTGTTTATATTGAGACTCGCTAATACTAATAATACAAATTACTGGGAAGAACATTTCAATGGAGTTTAATTATTTTAAAAAAAATTGAATTGATTGATTAGTTAAATTAAATATTTTGTACACAAAACTTTCGATGATACAGCCTCCCTCCTTGATAAGTGTTAATAAGTAAGTTCAATAACAGATTGGATCGCCCAATTCGTTTTCAACGCAGACTTTAAAAAACAAAATTTAAGGTAAGTACAATGAAATATTCTAATTTAATAAAGAAATTAAAGAAAACTTACTCGTTTTATTTTTCCACATATTTTCAGTGAGACAAATAACAACACTAAAGATTAATATAATTAAACTAGGAATTCTATTCAAATGTTGGTGGTGTTGTTTTGTAGTTGAAGGCATTTTGTTAAATGAAAATTATTATTGTAAATAAAATTTCATTTAATTTGTTGAAAATGTAGTGAAACAAATTAATTTGCTACTTCAATTTCATCATTATGAACGCTTTGAGTTGATTTTGGACAATCTCTATGTCGTACACATTCCGTAAGATTATCTAAACGTATGTAACCAAATTCACAGAGACAACCGAAGTGACAAGTTTTATAACAAGACATTGGTTCATTGGTGAAATATTGAACAGAACATGTTGGCTCAAAACAAGGCAAACATCGAAGTTCTTCATGTGGATTTGTACAAACTGCGGAGTAAATTTTTAAGGAAAATATTCAAAATATTTTGTGTGAAATATGCAAACCTGTTCTCAAATGATAGCCATAGGTGCTTAGACTAAAGAAAACAAGCAGAAATATTCCTAGACTTATGAGGAGAGACATTTTCAAAACAACTAACACTAATCATCATCATCATCACATGTTCAACCATGAGAATGAATGATGATGATAAAATACAAAATTAGACCAAAGCAAATTGATTTTCTATGGGTTTTTAAAAACGCTCATAAAACAATTTGGTGAGACACAAAGAATTTTAAGTTTTTTAAATAAATATATCAACATCACGAAGTCATATGGAGGAGAAGAAACAAAGGGAGACTACTAGTGACATAAGGAAAACACAACCGTTACAAATAGAGGGCATATGGCAGGCAGTCAGTCACTTGTCCTATCATCATCATGAACTACAATAAAACAGATAAACATCAACACAAGTGAATTCTGTCTCTGGTTTGGTTTGTTTCTTTCTTCTCCTCCTCCCCTGCTTTAGTCTGGTTTATTGCATGCAAATGGCATATCAACAGCAAATGAAACACTCAACAGACATCAGATACACACAGATACTTATGTAAAGAAAAACTATGCCAAAAATGTGTTTGGAAAAAAGGACAACGACACAGGAAAGGAAAGCCCTTCTATTTTGCCAAACCAACAATAACAAAAAACAGAAAGAAATAAACAAAGGATATACAACAAAATGTTCGTATAAATAAAAGGCCAAAGCAACAAAAGCTCGGCATGAAGCGACTAAACTTAGTTCAACTCAACTAACTGACGACTACTGATGACTGAGCCGCCGTTGCCGCCTCCGCCGCCGCTATAGAGTGAACCAACCAAATGATTAATGATGTCGACTCCGGCAGTTCTGGTTCTGTTACTGGTCCTGGTTCGTTCTTGGCGCTTCTCTCATTGTTAAAATGCCTTTTATCATTACAGAAAACAAAATAAAAATAATAACATAACATAAGAATATTATCTTCGGTTACACTGTATCTTATATACCCTCACAAGAATGAGATAATCATTATCCACACATAAATAGACACAGAAATATAAAAAATGAGAGTAAAGATTTGAAGAAAAATCAAAACGTTTTGATTTTCGTTCAACATTTGTGCAACCACACAAACAATGTCATCGACAGCACAAATGGTTTGCGCTCACTCTCTTTTCGTAACATTTGTGCAAATATTTGTATGGTCAATGCCTATCTTTACGCTAATCACATTACCTTTAATAGTGTATGGGGTGGTCTCTGATTATGGGTTACAAACATCACTACAAAGTGATTATACCCATTCATTCATAAAGAGTATGATAGTCATAAAAATTTGTACAACAAGAAAAAAAGGACCGCAAGAAAGGCTTAAAATATAAATGAAAATAATTGCTGGTCTAAATTTCAGATGAAAGAAAGGAAAAAATAAAAATAATTCAATAGACTAAACAACAAAACTAGAAGATCCAATTAAAAATAATAAAACAATGAATTTTTCTAACTTTAGCTTTACAGAAGATTTTATTTAAAGTATTTTACATATGAAATCCTTTAAATAAGTTTCCCTCATTTTTAAACAAAAATTTTGGGAATTTATTATTGAGATAGAATGGTACATTATATTTGTTTTGCCACTACCCATCATCTGATATTCGATGATTCGAAAGAACGTTTCATTTTTTCTTTGGTATGTGAACACATTGCCTGCTTAGGCACCCTTTTATCTAATTAAGAATCACGTCAATCTAAAAATTTACTAATTTTTCATTATTTTTCCTTTACTTTTTACTGTCGATTTTCTGTTCATTGCATGTCCTGTTTTTTTTTCTTGCCCTTCGTTTTTTATTGTATTTTATGATTCTTTTAGCCATGTCATTGATGGGGCTTCCATTATTTACCAGAAAAAAAAGGGAAATGGTGAAGAGAAACATGAAATAAAAATTTCTTTTTAAAATTTTTTGTTCCCTTCCCTTTAAAGATTTCTTGTTTTTTTTTTATATAAACTTGTGTGTGCATGATTTAAACATTTTGTGTATTATAATGAAAATAATGAGGGGAAATGATTTTACATGAAGCGCATAATCATTTAGGTAATTAGGGCTTAGAAGGCGTTTCATTTGTTGTTGTTTTTCTTTGTTAACATGTCTCATTTGTTTCTTATTAAGGAAATTGCACAATGACATGCGATTATTATGTATCAATATGTGTAAGTGGGTGAAATGTATGTGTGTATGAGTGTCAGTGTTAAAACAGTGAATGAACATTTCCTGTTAAGATTCTATTGCATGCTTTTGGGCAAGCGTGATTTATGGAAATCTAAGATTTTTTTCTTATAATTTTTAATTTAGGTATAACTAAAGAATAATAATTACAGTTAAGGATATCGAAATTAAAGGTCTAAAGCAGGGCTGTCCAACTCGTGGTCAAATGAAGTCTGAATGCGGCCCAAACGCGGCCGAAGTGACATTAGAGAAGGAATTGAAATTTCTTTGGCCCGGTGCTCTGCCACCTTTTTCTTTGAGTTGAACGAACATCCCTAGCCTAAAGGGTAAAAGCTTTTGATTATGATGGATTTATGCACTAAGAATATAAGAGGTATATGGTAATTTATTAGAGTAAACCTCAAGTCGTATTGCAATTCCCTGTCTGAATCTTCCCTGATGAACAAACTCCAGCTTATCAAAAAGCAAAAGGTAACAATAGAATACAAGGTGAGAATTCAATTTTAAGACATAATGTTAAACATTTTATAGTCAAGGAAACTTTGTTGGGTTATCATTTGAATGATAAATCGAAATGACTATTCCAACGACTGTCTGCATGAATTATTAAGGTTTCTTTCGGGAATTGGAGGTTATGAAAACTTCAAAAAATATGTAATTTCCCAGGATGTTAAATTGTTTTTCGTTTTAAAAATAAGGGAAATCTTTGACAGAATAGACCCATGTGTCTTGTCGGATGACATATGTATTTGCCTTAAAAAATGACAATGCCTTCTTTACCATTCCATTAAAAATTAATGGAAAATATGATCAAAAATAATATAAAATATTTGTTAAACAAAATATTAGAATTTATAAATATTGCAATAAAACACCAAAATCTTTACCACTTACAACTTGAAATTTGCATATATAAATGAATGAATTCATTTACTTCCGTTGACAGCCACTTCCTTTTTTGGGTTTAGTGTTTTTCTTCATAAAAATTGCAATTCACCAAGCGAAATGTTTTGTTAATACAAATTTTCTTTTCTTTATTTTGTGTATTTTTTACCCAAAAGAAGATGGAAAATGGAAAATTTACTCATGTCAATGTGAATATGGGAGTGAAAAGGGTAGGAAGTTTTTGTTTTAAGTAACTTTATATTGTTATGAATATTTTTTCCTTGTTCACTGTTGCTTTTTCAAACACATTTTTTTCGCTTCTTACAAGTGATGAATTTTTCATAATAAATTCAACAATCCTTTTTGCTCCTCCTTATATTTGAAGGGACTCTTGAGAGTTTTCTTTTTTATGTTAGTTTTTTTTTTTTGGTTACTTCGCTGTTGAGCGTGGGTGACAATAACTCTTTCTAACCAATTTTCATTCTTATTTTTTCTTGCCTTCATTTTTCCCTTATTTCTTCCTTGCTTACACACTTCGTTTTAACTGGTTCTTGTGCGTTCTTGGTGATGTCCTTTGACATTATTGAAATGTTGTATTTAACTGTTTGCCGTTTCATTTATCAAATGTGTTTGCCACATTTCTTTTTTGTTATGTAGTCTTTACCCTTTAATCTCCTGCATATCCTTTTCACCCATTTGATTTAGGTTTCATTGGTTTGTTTGTCTGAATTTCAAGTAGCTGAAACCCTTTTTTTCTTTTCTCTCGATTCACTTAAATGAATGGATGCGTGTTGACGGTTTGATGCTTTCAAGCATTAAATCATTGACGGGTTCCATATATTTTCTACACTCTCTTATTTTTCACACAATTTGCGAGAAGCCTAAAAAGCGATTTTTCACTCTTTTGGTCCTCGAGAATTGGTCCTCCAATACCAATGGCCAATTTATTTTAAGTAGCTGCCAAAATGAAGTAAATTAGTTTCGATTTTCTCACACTTGCTCACACAAGAAATGTGAGATGCAAATGAATGAATGTTCAAATTGAAGGGATAAAAAAGTACCTAAAGCCAAAACTTAATTTCATGGAAATAATCTTGGAAAATTTTCAGCTTACAAGGCAATTGTCATGATAATGATATCTGCAAACACACATACGCATACACATGAGATACTTTATCATCTACTGCTATGCAGAAGAAAAATATTTTCAATTTACACTTGACCAGCAGCAGCAGAATAATTTTGATTCAACCTTTCATACTCTACCATACTGGCTTGGTCAATATTAAGTTGACCATCATGGTGATGATGATGATGATGATGAGCCAAGCAAAGCTAGCAAAATCCTTAAACCGTAAAACATGAAACCAACCACACCAAACCAAACTAAGTATAGCAACCGCAAGAGGTGACACAGACGGCAAAACAAGGATATTAGATACATAGACAATTCGACAAACAAACAGACAAGCACACAGATGAATGAATGAATGAATGAATGGATGAATATGGTAACAGTAGTAGTGTTAGTAGTAGATGGGGCGACACACCCTTAGATAAAGAAACATAATTCAGAAACTGTAATGGATTTTGACATTTGGCGCGGAGCAGTGCTGACCAGTCAAGCCAACCAGCAGAAGGACCAAACCAACCACTAACAACAGTTTGAACTCAAATAAACGCACGCACAGATATATGAGACAGCACACAAGACATGGCAAAGTAACTTATACTGGCACCATCATATGCCCAGTAGTAAAGCTAATAAGCAATGGAATAATACACAGCAATACTAAAGCGGTGCATGGACTTAGAATATAGTTGCCCAATAGTTAGGTTCGTAGAATAACATTGATTGTTTGTAGATGAAACAGAAACAAAGCAGAGAATGTGAAGGATTGTTAGGACATTTCCAAAGCAAAGATCCCACAGAAATATCAAGACAAGCCATTGAATGGAATCAATTTTGGTACACATGGAAGAAGATGCTTGTAAGGAAGATTCAAACTACAAGATTCAACACAAGGGAATGCCCACTTTGAACAACCTAATCTAAAATAGTCTCAATATTCTTATGCAATATATTTGCCCACTTACATCGTCCGTCTATGATCCGCTTAAGACATCAGAAAAATGAGGAGTTTGAGACAAACAAAACAAAATGCTTTAAATGCTAAAGATAAAGATAACTTAGGTCATTTCAATGCGTTTGTAGTGGCTGCTGTTGATGTTACGGGCGTCCTTAGTCATTATGTCGGTCTGCCGGCCTGTTGGTCTATTGGTGTTTCATATGAAGTGTTAACGAATGATAACAAACAAAAACAAGCAGAAGAACAACAATAATAAATATAAATACAAACAAGTTAAAGGACAAGAGAACAAATTTCATCAGTCCAAACAACAAATAAAACACAATGAAACACAACTGACATCTTCTACTGTGCTAAGTTTCTTCCTACTAGTTTCCATAGAGTTCCCTGTACTACTGTGTATCTTTCTTCTGCTTAGCATTGTTGTGTCTAATGATTGTTATAGAAGGAGATGGTTGATCTAAGTTCAAAATTCATTCATTCATTCATTTATTCTTTCATTCATTCATAGGGCTTTTGCTTGTCTTCACTTTGTTTTCCTTCTATTTTACCAATTTTTGTGTTTTTCTTTGTCATGTCATTTCATTTTATGCTTTTAACGCTTGTCACATTCTTTCTTGCACCCACCCTCCCAAAAAAAAAACACAATTCGCATTTAACTCAAACCCAAGAAACCGAACCGAACTGAAAATAAATGAAGTGAAACAGATGATAAAATAAATCAATGTTGTTATTTTTATTATATATTTTTCTTTTGGTCTTCATTTCTTATATTTTTCTTGAATTTTTTTTTTCGGTTCTGTCTATCATATACAAATGCAAGGATATAAAGTCAAGGAAAAAGTGTTGCATATTTTTTTGGGTGCTCATTTATAAAATGATGACATTCTACTTATATCTTCTATACATACATAATAATATTGTGGATTTTGGGCTTAAATCTGAGTGAGAGAGTCAAATAAAAAATTCAGTAAAATTGCGACGAAATAAACATGCATACGCACACATACACAAAAGAAAGGAAAAATGTTAACAATTTTTATGCGAATCATAAAGTGCAGAATTTTATTGTTGCAGGCAAACACAACAACACACAGAAAAAAAAAGCATCCTCCTAGACACTAAAGAACAAAATAAGAAAAAGTATCTACAAAAGCTACAAAAAAAAAAGAGATGAGTACTGAAAAAAATAAAGAAAAGAAAAGATAAAGTAACAAAGGGACAGAGAGACAGAGGGCTGGTTGCTATGTCCTTAAACTCTCACACACATAGACACTGAGAATCCTTATTAGCAAGTACAACCAAACAACATACACAGCTGTTGCCTTGACTTGGGTCGTTTTTAAGTATTTTTATACCCTTCATAAACTGAAACTGAAAGAAAGAAGAAATGGTGAAATCAGTCTGTCATGATGTTTGTCATAAAATCAAGGAATCATCCTTCATCCAATAGAAATATAAATGGAAATGATTGACATAACATTGATATTCAGTTCTCCATTTCTATGCAATCAGAGTCACTGTGTGTGCAAAGGTAAAGGAATCTAATGTTGTGTTTCTTTGGAAAAAAAAAAACAGATAAATACTGATTTCTCACATACTGAATGCCATAAGTTCACACATAAATAGGTGAGAACATTTTGGTTTGAAATAGGTTCGAAGAAGCTCAAAGATGAATGTATGCTCGCCTTGAATCTCGCTGCATTTCACATGAGATTGTAAGGCGAATGATCAGCTCAACAGATGACTGGTGATTTATAGCTATTGAAATTGGTGACATCATGCGTGGGTGCCACCATTGGCGACTAATTAATGAAGGATATTATCCCTCCCTAGGAGTCCGACATAACTTGTGGCACAGGCTGTAAGAATCTTTTGATGATTTTGACCTCCTTATTCGCATAACAAAAAATTGTCTTTATTTTATAAATTTTTTCAAGACTTTGATTCTATTGTAAACTACCTAACGATTCTCTAAAGATTGGGTTTATTATTCTCCTTTCATTGGCTTTCATGAAAGTCTCTCTTGATTCCATAAAATTCTATACAACTTGCCCTATAGAGTTTTCTTTACTGGTTGATATCCTATTAAGATCCTTACCTTAAAGAATGATAGTATTGATTGGGAACTAGATTGAGACTAGTTAATTTTTAGCTAAGACCCACATTTTCGGGTAGGTTATAAAATTCTGAGTCTGACTGAACATAATTAATTTAACATGTACTTTTTTCTTAGTTTTTTTACAAACAAAACAAAAAAAAAAAAACAGTGAAAGCCACTCTAAAAAAGGACAAAAATGTGAGAACAATAAAAGCCCCAACAAAAACCGCAGTACTGAGTAGCATATGCCACTTACGTATACGTAATAATTTTAATTGGTTTCTTTAGTAAATTGGTTTTTTTTTGTTACTACTACTTTTTTTTATTTATTTTTTTTGGGCTTAATTTTCTTCTTTTGTTTTATTATACTCTCATTATTCATGTAACAAAAAAAGAGAAAATTTATGAAAAATATTTTTTTTTTTGCATTTCTTTCTTTTACTACTTTCATTTTTGTTTCTTCCTTATAAAAATATGAACATTATTTCATTTTTGGAACTTATTTCTTTAGCGGACAATAAACACCAGCAAAAAGTTTGAAACAAAAAAAAAACATTGCATACTAAGCGGCGTTTTAACAGCTTAACAACAACAGTAGCAGCAGCAGAAGCAAGCATCGCTTGCCACTTGCCTGCTGCCTCATAAAATTCACTAAAGTATGACCTTATGACTTAAATAAAAATGGGGAAAAAAGAAAATAAGGAGAGGGAGAGAAAAAGAAGCTCATAACAAAACGCAAGCGGCGTGAAATCTTTTTGCATAAAAAAAAACATAGGAAAGAATCAAGAAATAGCTAAAGTGTAAACTATACTCAGTGTAGAGAAGAAGAATTATGTTAATAGATTTTCATGTTAAGTGGCCTTTTTGACTTGGACTTGGTATTTTTGGCTACTTGACTTTGGTTTCCCTGGTTGTGGAGGATGTGGTTTATTTTGTTCTTGTTCCTTGAGTTGTTTATTATGATTATTGTCTCCTTCAAGTTTTAACAAATAAATTAAAATGAAGATGAAGAGAAGCTTTTCTGCTCAGTTGTTCCTTCTTAATAACAAACCATGCAACAAAGTTATGCCGACGACTTTGGTGTTGTTTTGTTTATTGGTGTTTTTTGTTTTCCTTGCTGTTTATTTGTGACATTCATTTAAAAGTTAATTGGATAAAAAAGCAGGTTAAATGAGTTTTCTCTGTAAAGATACGAGCGAGGTAAGCTGCTTAAACTAAGCCGAACTAAACATAGCTAAGCTAGAAGAAAATTATGCAGCAAAAGATGGAAGATATAAGGAATGTTTAAGGGTGGAATATTGTCATAAATTTAATAAATATGATTTGATTTTAGTGGTGTGAGTCATTGTGGTGCTTGAGAAAAAGTCTTTGTAGCGTTAAATAGTATAAAAAAAGAAGAACAGTTGTTATTTATTTGATGTCAAATATGCTCTGTGATTTCACAATAATCAAACTTGATGAATGAACTAAACAAAGAATGAACAAAAATATTGAACTGAATATTTTAAATAATAAATAATTAGAGTTGCCTGTTTGAGCTATTTTTGTTGAAAATATTGGTTAGAAGGTAGTCAATTTAACGTATTAATATTAAAACTGAGTCCTAAGTGAATATAAGAAAAAGAGCATGGTGTGTGAAACTTCAGTTCTTTAGTTTAAATACTAAGGGAATAGAGCATAACAGCAAGCTGTTAAATGAAACTTCTTAGCTTTACGTACCGATATTTGCTTATTTCTATACCTTATTTATGGAGTATTGGGTGTTTTTATATGTTGTTTAAGCCAAGTGATGAATGAATCATTCATATTTTACCACAAGAAACCATAGAAACATACCTAAAAATAGACGAATAAAAATATTTATTAATATTAGAGAATATTGAAATACATATTGATGATAAATATCTAGAATAGGGGCTACTAATTGTTAAATTTATACTTGGGGAAAAATCATTGATGGCTTAAAGATTTTTCTTTTATTTATTTTTTAGCTTAAAAACTTAAGGGCAAAACAACAACAAGGAACCACACACAAAAAATTTATTAGACAAACACTTCAAATAAACACATTATGAATATAACAACAACAAAAACAGCAAGAGCAATGGCAATAAGGACAATAGGGATACGTAAACCACAATTTAAAGGAAAAGCTGAAATGTAAACAAATAAACAAGGAGAAAAAGGGACGAAATGCAAACAAAACTGAGCGACTCTTAATGTAAATGTGCGGTCACAAAATAACTGAGAGAACATGGTAAAGGAGAATAAATATAAACACACAGAGACAGAGAGACAAATAAAGACACACACACACACACACAGATACATGTGAAAAAACAAAGACAGACATATTAGACACAAAGACTTGCAGAAGCAAACTGGATGTGTGGAATGTAAATGAATTTGAAAAAAAAAAATAAACCACCAAAACCAGAAACCACATGCATGCATATTATAGTATAGTAGAATAGATAGATTTTGACGGTTTCTAACTGTGCAAATATGTGCCATGTATGTAAGTAGATGGAGAAGGATGATGATGGTTATTGTTACCACCCCCATGCCGCAGCATGCAGCGCAACAAGGTTTCCTTTAATTTTATCATGTGAATTTCTCTTTTTTTTTGTAAATATATTTTTATTTTATTTTTTATAATTTTTCATTTTTATTGTTGTTTGTCATTTGTCTTGATTTGTTATTGTTGCATTGCATGCTACAGCATAATAAGCTAAAAGATACTTATGTATATACACCCACATACACGCACACTCACACATTTACAAATATGTGTGTATAGATTCCCTTGCATATACATATGATATGTCTATATTTATTGCTAGTATATTTGTCTTGGTTGCTTTTGGTTTTGTTTTGTTTTGTGTTGTTAGTTAACTGAAACGAGCCAAGTCAACACTCATACGCCTCGTTGCACGTGCAACAACTTTTGTTATTCATGTTTATTATGAAGCTTCCTCTACAATACATACATAAGTATACACACATCCACATACATGTACAAACAATAAACAATGTAAAGATACACACAGCTATATTTAGAGCTTCAATTCGATATGCAAGACGAAGCTATTATCTTTCACTTGCCTAGTCACAGACAATATAATTCTCTCTTCTGATATCTGTTTACTCAATTTGAGTCACTCTATATAGTATAACATGATGTTGATGATGATGATAAAAATAAACAGATAACATATCTTTAAACTAAAGAGAAAATCATCTTTTATTGTAAGAGATACTCAGTGAATGTTTTATGTATAAATATTTGTGGCTACTCAGTTATTGTTTTAATTAAATTAAATTATAATTGTGTTTGTTTGATTATATTGTTTAACTTATAGTTGTTTGACTGTTCTAGTCATGTTTATTTTAAATTTTTAGGAAGATAAACTTTATAAGAAACTATATCAGAGATAATAGAAAATATTAACATTATTACAATATTTTTTTTGAATCAAAAACCGAATTTTGATGGAAGGTTTGGGGAAATCATCTTCCTCATTTTGATAAGAGTTTTGTTAAATCATTTAGAGATCAAAACAAAGCATCTTTCAATTATAAGTATATTTTATTGAATAATCTTATTTATGTCAAATAAACACAATTAATGTGCCTTTATAAATGTTCCATTTCCACTATATAATTAATAGATATAATAGATAGGGAAGATGGTAGTACATATATGTATATTTCCTCCCAATCAGCAAAAGAAGCTAATAGCTTCTCTTGTTTTGTTTGTCACTTTTTATCTTTGTCATCACTTGTCAATCTTTAAATAAATACATAAAAAGGCACTCAACCGAAACAATTACAAAAAACAAACACTCGTCGTATGAGTAATGTTCTTAAAAGAAAGCAAAGCAAGCAAAACCCAAGATGATGATAAACAAAACAAAAAAATACACAAAAATAAAAGAAAAACAAAAACAGAAACCCCAGAAAAAGGCACCACAAACAAAAGGAAACCTAAAACGACAAATAACATTTTTATAAGATTAGTTCGCATTTGATTATTGTCAGCATGTGAAATACTTGAAATAAAGACTAAGACTAAGATAAGCGATAAGATAAGAGTTCCACACTCTCTATCAGATCCAGGATCCATGCAGCATGTATGGGGTGAACCCCCCCCAAAAAGGACAATAATAATATTAAACCTACAATACAAACAAAACAAAAATGCTAACTAAAGTTAAATCGAACCAAATCAAACTCAAATAGAATAAGATATACGCATGAAAATGAGAAAACAAAAAGGGAAAATAGAAAAGGAAAAACTTGATTTAGTCAATTTCAATCAAACATTGATTTGATCAAGTGAATCAAGCAAAGGGAGAGAGAAAACAAGAAACTAAACTAACTTGAACTGAAAATGAAAGTGTGCGGCGTTTGCAGAAAATTTTATGAAAACATTTGACCAAAAATCTTCTCGAGTATTTTTTTTGTTGATTTTCCTTTAGTTTTTATGGCGGTCAAGGCAACATAAACACAAAATAGTGAAAGTGAATGAATGAAAGTAAGAAAAATAAACCAAGAAAATTATAAAAAAAGACAGAAAGTATATTTCAGTATGTAAGACCATCACATGATTCAAATACTTGTTATTTTTATGCTGTGTCTGCAAAAGGAATAAAATGATAAGGAGGAGTGAGCAATTTAATAGAGTCTTCAATGCCAAAGGAAAAGAATATGATTTCTTTTGATTATTTCTTCATTATACGTTTATGATGTTAAAACCCATACAAATGTATTTATTTATAATTAAATTTGAGGAAATGAAATGCAGAGACTGGGAATTCATTGAGACTCTTAAAGATGATCAAAATAAATATTTATATTATAATTCATTCTATGTAACAATTTCTTTAATTCAGGGGCTTACTATTTTATCAAACATAATTAGTTATATATTATTGTCCCCTTTCTGGTGATGAATAGTTTTGCTATCCTGTTAATAGGGAGAGCTGTCAGTCAGACTTCATCTCTTCATTAAAATTAAATCTATTAACACTGAACAAAGTCATTTTTTAAGGTTTTGAAATGGAGAATATTGTAGTCCAAGAAGGTTACACTACTTAGCGCTTTGTACTTCTGGTTTAACCCTGGAAAATCTTTTCTTATAGAATCCTTTTATGTCTACCCATCATACCTTTTCTTAAAATATTCCCACAGACTTGGCAAATCCTTTTGAACATCAATCTAAGTGACTTATTCACATTTAGAAAATATAATGCAATCCAAAGGATCTAAATTTTGTACCTCAGAAGTCGTATACTTCTGGTATTGCCCCATATAACCTTTGCCCATCTAAATTGGTCTAATAGCTCAATGCGAAGTAAACCACTTATTTGTTTATCCTAAAATCCTTGACCCTGAAGTGTATTCAATTTTATTTTCAATGATTCTCACTTCTAACACTAAGCCAACTTGATAAGTTAATGTGATTTAGTAATGCTCTAAATATGAGGCTAAGTTCTTTATATTGTATCTTCAAGCTTTAATATGTTCACTTTTTATTTAAAGCTTAAAATCTTCAGCTTAACCCATTTCATTGTACTACATCAAGCAGCTGTGACTGATTTATACTTTCAACCACACATAGAACGACTCAAATCCATCAAAGAATTCATTCTATGGCACACAAATACTAAATGGACGCTGGCAATTTAAGATTGTGAAAATTCTTTGGCTCCTCTTGACTTATATAAGCTCTATTATTGTAAGTGTAGAAAGAGTTTGATTACACATACGTAGTGTTGTTCCTTAGCAACAAAGGTTACATATTTTTCTTTATACATACGTAGTATATGAAACGAAGAACAAGGACATTCATGTCCATGTAGGAGGCATACTCGTATGTCCTTTGCAGCATTGTGTCCTTTTGTTTGTTTGCTTTTTCGTTCTTTTGAGTTTGCTTACATTTTATTATATAATAAACTTCTTAGGTTTATTGTGTTTGCGGCAGTTTTAATAAATCCTGATCCCCAAAGCAATTGACTTTTCAATCTTTTATTTATTTTTCTCTTTTTTTTTTTTAAATTAAAGCCACAACTTAAGTGAGTTGGAGATTTAAAAGTATTTAAAACTTAATATTTTATTGGAATTTCATGTTTAAATAAATTCAAATATGAATTGAATTATTAATTAAAACATGACACCAAAATGAACAAACAAAAGTCATTTAGCACATAGAAAATACAAATTGAATTAAAATAACAAAATTTTAGTATTATGATGGATTTTTTGAATTTATTAAATAAATAGTTTCAATTTAAATTTTGCTATTGAAATCATCACATTGCATACTAATTTTAATATTGTTATTATTATTATCATTAAATAATATAATTATTATGTAGAAATAATAGAAACATGTACCAATTATTTTTAGAGAGAAGAAAATATTGATTGATTATGGAAATTTATACTAATTGAATAAAGACAAAAACTTTTTATGGAAAATATATAAAACAAATCACATTTTTAATACAAAAATATGCTAAAGTTATTACTCATCTGTCATTAGTATCCCAAAGAATTTATTCCATTTGATGACTAATTGAAGAAGTTTAGAAATGACATGGTACAGACTGAGCAGCGACAATGCAAGAAAGCGAAGAAGTCTTTGGAGCATCACACACTCGTGAGCACGCTTGAAACACCTAAGCCCTAGAACAGGGCTGTCCAATCCGCGGTCCAAGGCAAGAATCAATGCAGGGTTTTTACATTTAGCGAGTTTGCAATCTATTAGCCAGCGAATTCACTATTTGCTAATGAACTTGATCAGCGTAATCATGTTGACTATTTACTAGCTGACTAAAAAAAATCTACAAAGAAAAGTTGAAAGTTGAATCCTTGCTAGCTGTTAGTACTCTCACACACACACACTCTCATATCTTGTTAGTGAATCACTAGTGAGGCAGCTACGAGTTTTCCAGTTGTCTACAAAATGATTTGAGTACTTCGTTACTTAGCAGATTGCAAATTCTCTAAATGTAAATGGGGCTTAAGTGCTCGTCACTCAGCTACATTAGAAAAATGCCTTGTTTTTGTTAATAACTTGTGACCTAAATCACCATGTCTGCTTCCAATGTAGCCTAAGGACACAAGAACGTTGGACACCTCTGCCCTAGGAGAACATCAAATGTGCAAGTTGAAAGCGATTTCAGAAGTCGAAAATGGATTATCATGAAATTTTGAATTATTGCCTGAAGTTATCATCTGAAAGCCAAATGGATTATTCATTATAATTTAATGACAAATATGGAAACTAAACAGCTTAGTGACAAAGTATACCGATAGCACACAATTTCTGTAAAGCAGAGAGAATGCCATGCAGTTTCAATCATAATGTCGCGCGGGAAGAAGATGCTTTATGGTCCTTGTTCCCCAAGAATTAAGTATAAGAATCATATTAAATCATAATCTTGTAAGCTGATCTAATGCTAATAACACTTAGTTGGTGTGTACATATGAATTCTTGAGTGCGTTCATAGTTATGCACCACATTGTATGGGTATCGTCTTCAGGACATACAATAGTTAACATACTTCAATGAAAGTTCTTAAAAACATAAGAATACATTCTCCTAAGAGTGAATTGGTGCCAAATAATGTTATCATTTATTTATTTCATATGACAGACTTTTAATTATGTGTTTTTCTTTATGTTCTAATTGAAATAAGTGAAATTCTTTTTCAACATTATTGATATGAATAATATTATTTCTTGTATGTTTGCAATAATAATAAATTTCATTTGAGTCTCAAGAATTCCTATGAATTCATTCTTCTGTCGTCAACTTGTGCACATAAATTTCCCATTTGACCAATAAAGAAATTATTATTATAGTATACAAATATATATCCTTCTGCTTAATTGTTTCTTTTTTCATTCACGTAACCTTTTTCATTATATAAAATCGCTTGTTTTCGCTGTTCTTATTGAAGTGGTCTTAAAGGCACGTGGTTTTTTCCTTATGCAGAAGCTTATTTAATAGATTGAGAGAGAAGCGATGGCTCTGTTTAAGTAAATGTGCGGAATATTACAAAAATACACACATACACATACAGCCAGACTTGTATGATTTATGTTGACAACCAACATATACATACGTATATAAATACATATAGTATGCATTATAACCACAGCCACCGAATGTGCTGCACATGTGAAGGAAACAAAAGGGAAGAAAGGCCAGCAGGAGGTAGAGAGTTAAAATGGCCACATGAAATGAAGCGATGTGAAGTGCTACAATTTTCTTTTATTGAAATTGGCTACAAAAGCAAACAAGTAAACTGAACCGAACCGAACCGAACTGAACTGAACTGAAGCAATGCAAGGACATTTACCCACAAACATACATACATGACTATATTCATCCATGTAAACCCAACCAAAACACACCCATTTAAGTTGCAATTGTCGTCATCATTGATGTTGATGCTCACATACTGATACTGATGATGATGATGATGATAATTATAATGATGATGATGATGACGATGTTCTTGGTGATGGCTTGCGGTGTGGTGCATGTGGTTTCTGTGTATGAAAACAGTTAACTGGTTTCTTTTTTATTTTTTCATTTTTGACATGCCTTAAGCGAGTTCAGAAACCACAACGTTACGCGTTACGTATACGTAATATGGGTTTACTTATGAAATTGCTCATACGCTATGGAAGCTAGAGTTCATTGAATGTGTATACTATATGACATATGCCTTTGCATAGAGGAAATTAATATGTTAATCAAATTTTTTGTTTACGTTATTGTGGTCTCAATGAAAACTATATGATGTTGAAAGCCTAAAAAAGGTTTAACAAGTGAGTTAAAAAAAACCTATTAAAACTAACAATGCAAAAGCAAAGGTTTTCGATTAACTAAACTGAATGTATGGTTTTCTAGGAAGAACTAGACCTTGTCGGATTACCCTTGTCAATTTGGATACAAATCTGCATCACCAATCTCCCATTTTATGGTAGATACAATACAGCAATACAGGCTGTTCTGGAAGAACACGACTTTGCTGATAAAAGATTTTCTATTGTTAATACTTATGTTCCTACATCAATTGAAGTTCGTTATACGAATATCTGCATCACTTGATTTTATTTAAATATATTTTGTTCCCCTTGATTAAAGTATTAAATTTTAAATTAGAAACATAAAAATAGAAATCTATCTAGAAATTATAGTCCACTTGTTAGCAGTTTTTATTTCAATCTCCAAAGAAAATGCAACTTAAATCTAAATTTCTTTTATTATTTATTTTATTCTATACAAATTATATTTGCTTTGTTGAACCATTGCTTGAAATACAAGAAGAAGATATACGAAAATTATGTTATAAGCCCAAGCCACGTATATTTTATTATTGCAATTCAACTGATATTGCAGTATTACCAATTCGTTTGCAACTCATGTATGAAGAATATTATAGAAAATCAAGATTTTGTTATGGTTACGTTGAACATTCTTATTATATTTGTAAATCATTTAATCATGTTGCTTATATTGATGAACAACCCAATTTGCCGCGACGTGATCATGAATTGTGTTTCGATGAATTGCATCGCACTTTTATCTATTGTGATACAAAAACAAAAGCATTTATCAATGAGGCTATTGTAAGTGCATATATAAAAGCTCAAATGTATTTGAATATATGTCATTATACAAAAATAGATGTGTGGACACGTTGCCATTCAAAGTTGCCAATAGTATAAGGACAAGGAGGCTTCTAGGATGAAGATGTTCAAGTAATAAAAATGACACAAAAAATGTTATACTTACTTATATTTAATAACAAAAATTTGTATTAATAAAATGGTTAAAAAATAAATTGAATCGCAGAATTGGGCAATAGCGGGTGACTTTTTTTGAGGCGGCGTTATAAGAGCTGGCAGTTATCAAAATATAACTGTTTATGGAACAACTTTTAGTTACTGAAGGTCTTGATTGCTGTAAATAAGTATAAAATATTGTTGTATGAATGTATGATGATTGACAAGGAAACATTTATAGAGAATTGACAAAGAGACGGGCTTCATTTACACGTTGCCTGCTTAAGCATGGTGAACGCAGAGGGGATTGTGTTTAAAAATATCTTAAACTTCGTCGATAGTGTCAGTTTGCCTACTCTGCTGACTTCTCACCTCTTCTCAGCTACAAAACTTGACAAAGACTCCTACTAAATGTGGCAATACGACACTCAATCTCTTCACACAAAAGTCAGTATGGCAACACTTTTGTATACTGATATGATTAGATTTGGTAATTTGTTCTAGAATATTTAATTTCTTGTAATCTGAGTCATTTAAGTATCACTTTCCCTGTTTATTTATAAAACAAAATCATAGAAATATGAACTAAAGGAAATGTCTTGACTTTTACTTGTGGATGAAGTTTCTTAATAAAACAAAAACTATATTAACTCAATTAAACCTCCCACAGAGTGTCAAGGAAATAATAATAAACAATATGATGTTAGTACAATTAAATGAAATCAATAAGAAAAATATGTCAGTTGTTTCCTAAACTTGTTGTTCTCTTTTATTATTATTTAATACTTAATTAGAAAGCGAGCAACTTAATTAATTTCAATAAAACTACACACACTGACAATTAATCGTATATGAACAACAAGAAAATAAAAGAAAATTCCATGATAGAAATAAGTGAATGAATGAAAGAGGAAAAGCTACCAACGACGAACGACTTCGTTATTTCATTAAAGTGCAATAAACATTATTTATAATGAGTTGCGCGTTTATTATGAAACAAGAAAATAATAAATGAGGAACATGCAACACCTAAGCTAAACTATCTCATACAGCTTCTTGGCCACACCATCAGCATCATTAAAGGAGCTCACAGCATGCGGCACAGGCATTATCTTTAATGTTATTCAATATATCAGAAAAGAAAATGAGAAATAAATAAAAGAAAATGAGAACAAAAACAAAATACATATAAGAAAATGAGGAAGACAAACAAAATGAGTCAGATACGTGACTTAAAGAAGCACCAAGTAAAACTATTAGGATGCTATGAACAAAATTAACAAGTTTGTAAGTAAGAAGTGAAGTGAAGTTTACCAGAAATTGATGTCAAGTCAAAACCAACTGAGAATATATGAGAGGCGAAAAGAAAAATAGACAAACATTTGCACCTTCGAGCATATCAATTTTTTTTCTTTGTTTTCTATTCTTGGATTTGTTGAGGGCAGACAAACAGACACAGAAGTCACAAAGGACCATAAGTCCATCTGACAAATACATATTAGAAATGTAATATTTGACAGTAACAGAAAGTCAAAAAAAAAAAAAAAAAAACCAAAACAAAATAGGAATAGAAATGAAACAAATGTTCGACTCTATGAGTGTTGAAATAAAACACAAAACTAACATTTCATAGAGAGACGGACGCATGCAAAGAAAGAAGAAGGAAAGATGAAAGGCAGCAGGAATAACAGAATTTTGAGATGAAATATGGAGAATGGATATGCGAATGGAAAGTGGGAGAAAATATTGCATTAAGTTATGTGGTGTGCCCCAAAAGTATTCGACTTGGTTTTATAACTCCATGCTGACATTGTTCTTTTTCTTTATATTTTGAACTGATGTGCATTTGACTGAATCGTCCATCCATCGTTTCTGAAATAGCCTTCCTCGCATTCTTTTCATTCGTTTTTATGTCGTCGAATAGGTGTCTTTTGAATGGATTTATTTTAATATAGGGAACGCAAAGGTTGTAGGGCTTTTAAGCATCCTCAGTGACTTCGAAACTCTACAGTAAGTAATTTGGGAAAAAATCTAGCATTCTAGAAATTCCAAGTCTAAACGACTATCTTCATTGAGCGCAAGACCCACTGTTCGATATGAGTGAGTTCATGAGGAGTCACTGGTTTGAATAATACCCCTTAAATGTTAGGTTGTATACTTTTAGAACTCGCCTTATGGAAGTCAAGTCTTGTGGAAATTGCGTTTACTAGAAATAAAGAGAACTCAACTGTTGCCCAAATATAATAAGGAGTGTTGTCTATGCTCATGGGTGAGTTCTTCTTTTTCTCTCTTGCTGTATGTCTGTTTAAAGCAATTTAAATCATCTCATACTCTTTCTACTTCACTTCTCCTTTCAGCTGCTTCTTTCTCCTTTTTCTCTATCTCGTGACAAATAAACATTTCTCATTTTGACGGGAATTGCAAGTAACCGCAATATTTATTTTGAGATACTGGACCACAAAGCTTAAAAGTATGAAAATAGAACAGGAGGGAGAAAGAGGAAAATCAGCACAAATAAAAAATGAAATATCAAATAAAATGAGGAAACAGGAAACACCAAACGAAATGAAACACCACAGGATATAATAAGCAGAAGCAGACGATGAAGAAGTAAAAAAAAAGGGAGCAACAAAAACTACACGGCAAGTGTACGGAAATTGAAGCTGCAGTAAAAATTATATTTCATTTCTTGTGGCAGTTTCACATGAAATACTCCACACAGAAAGAGAGACAGAGAAGTGGAGTAAAAAAAATACGGAAATAAAATACAATAATAAAATGGCATAAAAAAAAACACAA
Organism: Amiota communis; assembly: GCA_037043315.1. Lineage (NCBI taxonomy): Eukaryota > Metazoa > Arthropoda > Insecta > Diptera > Drosophilidae > Amiota > Amiota communis. The sequence goes on along the minus strand of JBAMAV010001245.1, from coordinate 9,417,218 downwards.
ATGGTAAAAGAAAAAGACAATAAAAAAATTAATAAGAAAAATTAAAAAAATAATACTCAAGTTACTTTTTCATTTCTCCTCATTTGGTGTTTTATTGTCCTGCTGCAGGCCGTACTTTTATGTCGTTGAATGATCATCATCAACACCACCACCACCATCATAAATATTTACTATCATCATAAGGGTAAAGAATGCCTTTTACCAATTTAATTTATGAACTTTCATGGGAATCTTTAATTTTATTAAAAAATATTCACTTAATTTCAGTGTTAAGTGTTTTTTAATTTTCCATTGAGAGAGAGAGAGATATTTTCTTTTTAATACAATAATAATTAATTTTTTATTGATTGATAATTTTATAATGCAATCAATCAACAAGTCAGAGTAGCAAAGATCTGATGCATTTTTTCATGTCAGTGTCTTCAGGGAAAATATTTGCTTACTGGTGTACTCCAGACTCCAATATATAGTGGTAATTCTTCTTGTCATATCTGCAAGTATCTGCATTTGATGAAAGGTATTTACAAGCAATTGATCTCTCAGCTTGTTAGATAGTTGTCTGACTTTGTTATTATTGCATGTAGGATTAATTTTTCTTCACATTATGTTGGCCATCATAAAAGTTTAAATGGCACCTGAGAGAGTTTAGTTAGTCTTTGAAAACATAAATGACATAACTTCAGGAAGATCATTCATGTATGATGAAAGCATCCTCTTTTCAAACAAGTATAATTGGTTTTCAATAGAACTGAATCAAGTTTCGAAAAAAACACTTCACACAAACGTTTTTAAATGAAATTTGTGCTTTAACTAGACTACAATTTCCACATCCAGCCAATACGATTTGAGGCTTTCAAATTAATACGAGAAAACACTTTCAGTGTTTCATTTTTGGTATTGGTTGGTCGCTTCTGTTACATAAAATATTGTATAGTTACAATACAAAAAAATGATGGGATGATGATGATAGAAAAAGTATATGAGTGTACATGCTAGAAAAATATGCCTCAAAATATAAAACTTCGTCGTATAACACAACATTGCGTATGAGCAATGCAATGTCATCATTGCAAGTGACATGTGTGCATGTGTGTGTATATGTGCATATAAGTTTTGCATGTGCATATGTGGTGTGTGTGGTATGTCATATAATTTTTTTCTTTCTTCATCGGAACAAGTCCAAGTCCAACAATATTCCAGAAAACTTTTACAAAATTATGCTTGTACCACATATTTTTTGTGTTTTATTTTGTTTTGTGTTCTTTTACTCCATTTTCGTTGCTTTCAGCTGCAGCTGTTGTTGTCATTTTTTTTTTATTTGGGTGTTTTTATTTTTGTTCTTTAATTTTTTTTCTCCATTCTTTCTTTTTTACTGCATTTATTACTCGCCTTATTTTTTCTTCTCCTAAATGTTGAAATTTGTAATTTTCTCTACCATACATGTATGCGTACGTTTGGATGGATATAAGTAACTGGGTGCACGTATGAATGAGTATATGTAGTGTGTTGAAATTAACAACTCTTAGAGTGGAAGAATAGTCAAGGATATGACAGCACAGTTGTCGAAAAGTTTTTCGTTTAGATTTTTACATTTTTGTGATTTTCCACTATGAGAGGTGTGGCTATAAAGTCATCAGACTAATGCTATAGAAAGTTTTATTTCAATGTTGGTACAACCCTACTATTTTCTATATGAATGCTAGAAGTCTGTTTCTGTAAGCTCTTTTATAGGGATTGCAGACTTTTCTTCATCTGAAAGGGTCTAGGTCTATTTTTTCTTTGAATGCAGATTGGACTTTGGAGCGGATAAATATTCTAAGGTACCAGGTCAAGCAGATGGTCTAGCACTTGAATGTTGTCTTCACTGTGAAGACCTACTATAAAAAAATGAGAATATTGCCTTGAGTTTATTATGTTAAACTTCTCTTAAGGATTCTTTGTCGTTTCCTTCAGTTTCAGCAATCGCATGATTAGTTAAGTAGTAGTTGTTTATCCATTATCGACGTGGATTGACTTTAATCAATTCTCTTGGAAACTAACAGCTATTAGTCGTGCAACTTTGGCACACCAATCTCCTTATTCAATTGCTTAACCTCGTAGTTTATTTATGTATTTTTTCTTTTTTTTTTATAATTTCTGTCTTTTTTTTTGTTTCTCTTTCCAACTCAATTTTTCCATTTCTTTAAAATTTTTTTGTAAATATCTTTCCATTTTCCTTTGTACAATAGATTGACTATTTCACTTCATTTTGTATTTTGCTTTATATTTTTGTCCAAATGTACAACTTTTTTAGATTTGTTATAATTTTTTCTGTTGTTGTTATGAAATGTATTGTTTGTTTAGCATTTGTTGTTTTGACAGATTTTCCATTATTTTCTTTATTTTGTTTTTCATTTCTTGTATTTAAAATTTTGATGGTTTTTGGATTTTCTTAACTGATGTTGTATACCTTTTCACAGTTGGTATTCTCACCATTCATTTATTGTTCAGAGTTTTGACATAGTTTGATGGACTTTTGACAGCATATCTAAGTTACAGTTAACTTAGTTGAAAGGTGAGTTGCTAAGAAATAACGACCATTGAGTAGTATAAAATATAAGTTTTGCAGTAAATTGAGTTCCTAGCTTATGGATATTTTCATAAAATGTTGATAGTGCATGCAATAATAACAAGGCCAGAGTTTTTAGCTTATTCAGATTCATAGATAGGGAGCTATATGGCCTCAATATTTAATATAAGAAAACAGAATCCACAATATTGGATCGCAATTCTACCATGAGAGCAGCTCCTTAGAAGAAAACAATTAGACAAACCATTAGAAATAGAAATGGTCGAATTCTTAGGTTTAAATGTATGTAAGAGATAAATGAATTCCTTATGATATTGCAGCACTATTCTATTCTGAGGATATTTTCTTAGAAAACCGAGCTTCATTGAGATTTTGACGTATGTAAAAGATGAAGGGATGTACAGTACTAAACCACTAATCTACTATGGGGGCCAACAGGCAGGAAAGGTGATTTCATTGACAATTTGACAGACCTAAAGTACCAGGGAAGGTAAGAGCATCTATTTGCAACTTATGTTAATTGAATTTTCAATAAATTCACACTAAATTTGACTTCAATCATCATTTAATTGTAATATTTTCATTAAAGCACACACATTTATTGGTTAGTTTTGTTCTAAAAAACAAACAAATAAAAAAGTATTATTTATTTATTGATTGATTGTTTTTAAAGCTCGCTTATGTTTTGTTTAATCCATTCTCGATTTCCCCACAAATTCTTTTTATTTATTTCATTGGTGGTTTATGCGTTTTTATCATTGAATTGTTTTTAAATTGCAAATCCAAAATGGTTGGGAATATATGCAGGACCATTTGTTTTTTATTTATTTATATATTGAATCTATTTTAAATTCATGTGTTCTCAATTTTTTTTTATCTATCAATCCAACCAAATACAAATTTTTAATAAAATTTTCTATTAGCTTTTGGTGTTTTTAACCACAAATTGCATTTAATTGTTTTTCATTTCAATTTTTTTTTATTTTTAATTTTGGTATTTAAATTGCTGTATAAAATCAGAGTTTTTGTGCTTCACTAAATATTTTTTTCCAGTTTATAAATGACCACAAAACAACAAATGATTTAAAGGTAGGAAAATTGTATTTATGAACAAACAAACCTATGAGGAGAAAACAATTTTTCAAATATTTATCCTTACTACTTTAAAAAAAAACAAACACAAATATATTTCTATTCTCTTGTAAAACATCATCATTATCATCAACAACACTGACAACATCATCATCATCATTGCCAACCATAGTCAGCAAGTCACTATTCAGTCTTAGTTCATTCAGCTGGCATCATGCAAATGCAAGGAACAGCAAAAGATACTATTGTATCTGCAGCTGTAGCAGCAGCAGCTTTCGTGCGACAATTACACGTTGTCGACAATAACCGGAAGCTGGAAAGGCACTCACACCTCTACACATATACACATCAACAGTGCAAACAGCATAACAAGAAAAAGAAACTAAAGAAATAAAAAAAAATTGAGATATACATACATCTTTATGCAGATACTTTTCCTTATGCATTTTTTATAGATACTTTTTGCTTCTTTTGTGGTTTGATGTTGGTTAATGATGATAGTAATAGTGATGATGATGGTGATGAATGTGAGAAAATATAAATGAAAGTAATGTTGATGATGATGATGACAATGACGAATCTCTGAAGAGTCTGTCTGTCATGTTATTATTGTAAGTTTGTAATGATGATACTTTTGTTATATGTTGAATGTAAAATAAAATGAAAAATAGTTTTTTATTTTAAGAAAAATGTCAAGGACATGTTGTGAATAAGAGACAAAAAAGGAGGACAGAATATTGTTACCACAATAAGAAAAATGTTAACTTACTTTTAATGAGTTTTTTGTTTTAGTTTCTTAACCTACATTAGTTTAAGGTAACGTAAACATAATTTTTTAACTATTTGCCATCATTTCAGATGTTCTAACTGAAATCTTCCTTAAGTGAATTCACAAATTGACCTTATGCAAACTTTGAACTCACTTCATTAGAAGTCTTTCAAGTGAACGTAACTTAGACTATTAACAAGGGAGATTCATCATTGGTATTTTTATAATCTTTCAAAGCCAATGGAACAGAAATGAGAAACCTTGCAAGCTATTGATAACTAAAGATGATTTGACGATCAAATATGCATGATGTCACCCTTTTGAAAGAAGCTGACAAAAGCCTGAAGTATATCAAGTTGACAGTAGGAACAATCGGACTATGAGACTTTTGACTAACATCGCAGCAATATACAATGTCCTGAAAGCAGTACCAAATCCTCAGAAAATACCCCAATATGTAAGACAAGGGTCAAGGTTTCATGGATGCGTTTAAAGTGGTAGTTCAATGCTCACAATGAAAAAAATACCTCTTAAAATTTAGAATAAAATCCATCCAAAAACTCTGAAATGCCATATAACCTTCTTAGTTTGGGAACTAAAAAGGTTTAAATTTATGAGAAAGAAACTCTCAATCAACTTAGTAGTGCAGCATACCAATGAAGATTAACTCTAATAAATTCCAGAACTTATTATATTGTAAGAATAATACTAAACCATAGTAAATAAACCATTTCCATACAAACCAAATACCAGTTCTTATTATTTTACTTATTAAAAAGACGTGACAGAAATAGTATGATTTGATGACATTTTTCTGCAACATTGCACTCTTTGAAGCTAAAGATTAAATGGATGTTTTACCATAAGCTTCTTTTCGGTCAGGTGTAAGCATATACTAGACAGTACATGGGGTAAGTTCCATGCTTTACTAAGATCATTTTATGAGTACATTTAACCCCCTTAAAAATAAGTAACCAAATCAAATCAGAACTTCGTTAGTCTCTGTCTTCTATTTTTTTTTAACAATTTTTTCCGATTACGGGTTTTTCCTTCATTTTCTTTGTGTTCTTCTTTAAAACCCATACCCCAGCCCATTACTTTGGTTAACAACTAAACTTGCGTTTAACCACAAATTCAATTACCAACAATTTACAACTTCTTTCACTTTCCCTCCTCCTTTCTCCCACACTCTATGATTGCCTTTTCAACTCTTTTTGCTTTGCGTTTTATCCCCTTTCCGTTCACCAATACTACAATATACTGATTGGTGTGCATAGTAACGAGTTCAAGTTCTATCGTCATCGCCTGCCTTTACCTTCCTATCAACATTGACTAGGATAGTGAGTGTCATGTCGTTTTGTGGTATTTTGTGCGTTTCGCTCTGGGAATTCCATCTAAATGGCGTACAACAACATGCAATTGAGAAGAAACTCTTTTGCTTTTCTTTTCCCTATTTTTATTGTGTGTTTGTCAACGTTGCTTTCTCCGTTCACCGTTCTCCATGGCAGAAGGATAATAACTAAAAGCTGTAAGAGGAGTTAAGGGAATTGTTCCTCTTGTTATTCAGTGTCTGTGCGTGTTTGCTTTGCTACGTGATTTCTCTCTCTATTGTGTGTGTGTGTTGTTCCCAACTTTTATGTTTTATGCAAAAACAAATTTTATTGTAGAACTCGACTCTACTCTGCCCTACTCTACCTAGTATGATAGAACATTGGGATTGTGTTGAGCATCGGTAAGCTTCAGTTTCAGTTTACTAAAAAGCAACGAAACAAAACAATTGCAAATGGTTTTATTTGTTTGTTTTTTTTTTACTTTATTTTCCACTATTTTTTATCTATCTGAACTGTGTGTAATTTTTGGTTTAACTTTTGGTTTACGGCAGAGATTTGATTTATCACTTTAGGTAAAAGTGCACACTAAAGGAATTAACTTACATTGTTTGCAATTTTTGATAGGTTGAACACACAATTCATTCTTACCTGTAACAAAAAAGAGAAGAATACAAAAAATTTAATATTGGTTTGTGATTTCTTTGAATATTGGAATATTATAATCTTAGAAATAAGTTTAAATATATGACTTTTGTTCAGTTTATTTTATGGGTTTCTAATGCGGGACAATTGATTTTGTCTTAGGTTAGATTACTTGTAAGTGTTACTAAGGGTTGTGATGTCACTGACATAGTGTGTCCTATTGCTTGGGATCCAACATGAAGGGTTTAGGAACTTGAAGAGACAACTGCTGAACCACATAATCTACTGAAAACCTTGATGTGCATAATTGAGTATAACAATAGAAATAAATTGTGAGATATTTCTTAACTAATATCCAATTTCAGTTGAATTTTCTTGTTAAGAGTATTTAAGAAAAATATCTCTCTAATTGACATTAACAATGTTTTATATCTAAAAATAAAAGGAAATTCTTGAATATACCATAATAGATAAAGACAGCTTTCTACTTGTTAACAACTGTCAGATATATTTTATTGAACCAATTAGGTAAGCAACAATTGGCAGATAAAAAAAAGGTTGATGTATCTTACTACCATATTTTCTTTCGAGTTTTCAAAGCTTTAAGTTAGAAACACAAGGAATGATACTATAAGGTTAGGTAGGCTATGAAATACCTTATAATTGTAAAGCAGTTGTTACTGATTAGATAACTTTGACTCTCTGCTCTCATCAAGACTATGTGGCAATATAAATATTTTTATATCTGAGTCTGAAGTCAAACTGATAAAGGGTTTTGTGTGGTTTTACTTGTCATTCTCTGAGTGTCATATATTGAATAAACCACTCTATTAATGAGTATATGAGGCCGTCCTATTATTATTAGCTTTGTCACAGACATTGATATGATAATAAATCCATTTATACCTGAGCACAATTTTAACAACAAAATTGTATTAATTATATACAATTTTTATTCATTCATTCATTGTACGATATACATATATTCTCCCTTTTTATCTCTTTATTTTTTTTTTATTTTTATAAGCATCTGTAAGCAAACATCTGTCACGTTTGACTTATAGACTTTCAGGCAAACACACAAGCATTGTTCATATGTGAAACGAACGTGTGATGAATACTTTTTGCAATTAGGTGAAGCTTTTTCATGTTGACACAAACAGGATAATATGTACACATGTGTGTATGTTTTTCTTGGAAAAATCATGTAATTTTATGTAAGCCCCTTTTTCTTTTATATCTCGTCTTTCGTGTTTATTTGTTTGTATTTTACTTGGAGCAACTTTTCGGTACGTGAAAAAAATATCTACAAAAAAAAATCATAAAGGGACAACAAAACTTAATTCATTTTGTTAAGAAAGAAAGAAAGACTGACAAAGGGAGACATGATAAAATAAAAAAGAATGGCAAATTAGGAAGTCTTAAATATATTTTTTTTATATGGAATCTACAAGTATTTATGCCTTAAACGATTTTCAACAGATGGTATTTATAGGACACTATGTATACTAGCTTTCTATTATCTATATTAATTTTTTTAGTTTGTCAGTGACCACAAAGGTCAGGCGATTTAGAACAGGATAGGAATGGGATGCGATGTCTGCCTGATAATGTAAGACTTAACCAAAGATGATAGTATAATGCGTGATCAGTTAAAAGTTATGTGAATTATAGCGAGTGAGGAGTTCTAGATTACTTGCCATGTACAGCAGACCTTTTGTGATGACCACTTGATTTGATGAACACAAAATGCCTTGTATTGAATTCGCTTCTTTAGGGTTTAAGCATTCAGTGAGCATTTTCTTTGGAACGGGATTAATAAGCTTCCTAAACTAGGGATATGATGGTCACTTCTGATGGTAAACATTTTCAAAATAAACATATTGTACCAAATTACCCAAGTAAAGATTCACCCATCTCAACCAAAAATGTTGCTAGAATTGCTTCAATTTACATAGTAATAAATAGTATTTTAGTAAAACTTCCTTTTATCTTCTGTGTATTCTTTCTTAAAGACAATAAGCTTCCATTACTATTGATTTTAAATTACCAAGTTATCTCAATTACTCAATGTATCTTTGTATTTAAACTTAACTAAAGCAATAACAATTAAATTGTTTGTACATAAATCAAGTGAGACTCATTTAAAATAAAATCTCAACAGCTTTTAAAGACACGACACCCCACAGTGTTTAAACACAGCACTCCTTCTTAATACACGCATACACTTACTGAGACGCAGATACTTGTGTATCTGTCTAGCATAAAAAGAAAGTATAGAGAGAAAATGTTAAATAAGGAGAAAAAAAAAAGACAACGACTTTATAAAATGTTTATGCAGAAATTGAATTGAATGATGAGGGTTGTTTAATACGAAAGCAGCAACACCTATCTTGGTCTCATGCCTCAGTTGGCGCTTGGATATACTATGTTATTATATATATATATATTATTTTGTATCTCATGCTAAAGCTATTAAAAAATAAAGTCAGTGTTATTCACACACCTACGCATATTCATATATACAAATAAATACAAGCAACACTACAAAAAATAAATGCCAAGATAATATGATATATTGAAGGAAGGAAGGAAGGTGAGATCTGGGAGTCCCCTTCGACTTCATATACTTATGAGTGACTTGCCCTGTCTGCCGTTTTTTTTTTGTCCTTCTTGTTTTTACTATGAGGGTGACAGTGTATCTGTGTATTTGAATGTATATCTGTGCTTCTGTGTGCATGTCATGTCAACTGTCACCAGATGCGCATGAAATTCATACACTCAAGAGCAAGCAAAGCGGCAGCCTGACATGGAACCCTTGGCGGCGCCACCACCACCCTAAAGAAATCACATAGTCCTCAACATCAGGAAGTTGCAAAGCAGTTGAGTTGATAGTATGAAGGGCCTGAAAGATAAGTAGATACTACTACTACTACATATGTGTATCATCATACCTCATGCTGACTTCAGTTTAACTTGCTTGCGTTGCTTTGCGTGCTTGTATGAATTCATTGTTTAAAACTCACATTTCAGACATGTTGAGATTGCGCTTTTTTTCTTGATTTTCGCCTTAAGCAAAATCTGCTGTTCACATAACATAAGGAATAGAAGAAAGCACACAACAAAAGCGTTAAGTAAAAGCCTCCTACACACAGCTATGTGTATCTACACTCCCACACTCATCCATATGATTTGTGTTAATGTCAATATGATTGTCTTTATATTTCGTTTTCGTATTCATGTGTATATTCTATTCTTGTCAGCTGTTGCTAGGTAGACAACATCAGTATCAGTATCATTAGTTACGCATTGAAGCAGGAGAAAACAAGTGAAACCATTTTGTGTTTCAACAATGAAATTGGATGACAATTGCCATAAGCATCAATCAAAATGAGTTGTGATGAGGTTGTTAGAATTTTGTCTCAATCTCTGGGTGTAAGTATCTATTAATACAATTATATTAGTTATAAATAATATTCAGGCCAAGTATGTGTGTGTGCGTGTAAAGGGTACAAAGGTGTTGTTCCTAAGCCTCTTCTGGTAAGAAAGTAGCTCAAGTATTTCTTAGTATATTGAAAATGTGTCAGATTAAGAATGAATGTATGTCAATAAGTCTCAATTTTGAAAATGAATAAATGCTTCATTTATTCAATGTAAGACATACAAATGGAATTGCAAGCTATGCAAAGGTATATGTGTGATTATTCTTTACTTTTACTATTGACAATACAATGAATGTGTGTGTGCGGAAGTAAATTATAGTCATATGAAAATGGAAGAGTTTAAGACAATGTGGAGTTCAATAAAGGCAGCTACTGATAAAATGTAGCATATCAGTTCAAAGAAAAGACGACAGATGTAACGATCATCTACCAAGAACAACAAGGAAAAACAACGAAGAGATTAAGTGATTGAGAAGACATTCGTTTTTCTTTCAATCATTTGTTAATATGCTAATTTATGCACTATCGGGTTGATGGCCTACAGGATGGTGGTTCAACATCATGACTTTTTTCGTGGCTGTGAATATGAGGAGGAACCAGAGAGCATTCAACACCTCCAAGCAATTGCACTGCTTTTCTTGATAGACGAACCCGTTTTCTCGGGAAACTGTTCTTTGAGGAGCCTGGTAGTTTGGCAAAATGCCCTTAGGGGAACCTGGCTCTGCTCGTGGACTCCTTAGGTAGGCTTTAAAGAAAGAGGGTGATCTCTGGGACAGATCTTGGACAGTAGTGGATTATCTCTTACCCCTCAAAATCCATCTACCCATTTACTGTTTATCAGGCATCACAATGGACCTTACCTTAACCTAATGCTGGTTTATAGAATTCTTAAGATAATAGATTGCCTTCTTGTACTTGGTACAATGATCAGTACCAGAACAACAAAGTGAAGTCCTCATAGAATGAGTTGATCATACGGGCACAAGCCGAGAAAAAAAGAATGAAATAACTGAATTTTGAAATGCAAGGATAAGTACGCTAAAGAAGATTCATTTTGCTGCAAATATAAATTTCTAAGAACTTGAAAATAGTTTCAATTTTTCATTAACTTTTCATGTTTTTTATGATTAAACATTTGTTGAAATTTTGAGGCCCATAAAGAACTGGTTGCTGTGAGTTATTCTCTCAAGAGCTGACAGTCAATGTTAAACTTAATCTTTCCTTTAATTATATGTACCATATTTCTTTATATTCTACACACCATTCTTTCTTTATTACTTTTAAATTGTATTGTACTTAACCCAAAAGAAAAGTTATTTTTCCGATTTCGGTTGTTAAAGTCCTTTTTACATCAAGCTTAATTTAATATCCTACTATGGAGAGAAAGAGTTCTTTCCTTTTTTGCGATAAAAATATTCCAAGTTTGTTTTTTCTTTTGCAATTTATGAAAAGCAATAAATTCTATTAAATTCTTTAATAATTCCATTCAAATGTTTGTGTGCTTTACAAATCCATAAATAAATAAATAATTTCTTGTTTTCGCCATATTGAAAACGCAAATATAAGATTTATGTGCAGTAAACTGGATTTTTGTGTAATGTTTTCATGTTGTAGCCATTGTCGCTTAAGCTCCGACGCCATTGTTACAATAAATTTTGAGCCCGCTTCCCCTTTTTACTGTTATTCGATTTTATTTCTTTGTTGTTTATTCTTCTCTTTTTATATTTTGTGTGTCTCGTTGTAAATCGAGATAATCACAGTCAATAATTCATAACCATAAAATATCAATTTTTGTCTACAGCACAGCTTTATGCTATCAATGTAAATAAATTCAGTAAAAAAAAAACAACATTATATCTACCATCTCTTTGATTCTCTACCATATATACCATACAACAAATAGCAACACACATGTGTCGCGAGTGTTAAGCATCATGAAAAGGAGCTGGAGTCACTGGTAGCAGCCGAAAAAGTTTTAGTCGAAAGTAGCATCAATTTCGACAAGAGATTTAACAACAATAACAATGACATGACAGGCAGTTATAAGTAGGAGCGTGTAATAGTAACAAGAATAATAACAACAACATACACATAGTACATATATAAAGAAGTTAACAATAAGAAAAAACAAGAGCAATCCATATACGCTTTAATGTCATATCAATAAAAATTTATACAGATAAAACAGATACATTCACTTTATTTCAGTTTCGTTTTATCGAAATTTTCATACTTTTCAAATAAATGGAAACAATCAAAATTGCATATAAAAAAATGTTCCATGTATTCCATTATTTATATGGGAGTTAAGAGTTAAAGAGAGTTTGAAGTTCTTCACTCAATAAACTCCAAACAAAAAAACATAACATCAGGCTATGACAAGAATTCTTTGCCCAACACTTCATCTAAAAAACTATTTAGCATGTATTTAGATTAGATTGGGGGAGGGATGGGAACCAGTACACCAACATCACTGCGGCAGCAAGTGAGCCTATTGTGACAAACCCGTAATCACAGTTCCTCCAAAATTCTGGTATTTATCAGGAATCTCAAGATTTTCTTCGAAGACAAATCTGCAATTTCAACTGATCCCAGATACTGGTTCCTAGGTGGCTGAGTCTGGTTCAGATTAGGCCCTCGCAGTGACATAGTACGTGCTCTGCTATCTTCTCTTCTACACAGATCACTACGACTGATCCGCATGTTATGTAGGTGTTTCATTACACTGCAATGTCCTGTCCAGTAATTTGAGACTATCCTTGTCAGACCCACTAATTCCGGTGTTCTTTTGCGAGATCTAGTTGGCATAAAGAGTTTAGCCACTCTAATATTCTTCGCGTCTACCCAATAGTGATGCGATTTGTTATTGAGCCGTAGTTTGAGTTTAGTTTTCATCGAACTCCAAGGCAGCACGCAGAATGATATTAACAGATCCATTCCAGGCGAGTTCATCTACCTCTTCGTTCCCAAGATACCTACTATGTCCAGATACCCAGATTAAATTAATTTCAAATTGAACTCAAAAGCATTGAGTGCTGCAGAGTAATTGTATATGTGCTTATTAGCAGTGACTCACTTTAGTTCTTCCCTGAGGCATATTTCAATGGCATGTAGTATTGTATATTATTATATGTATATGTATTGTATTAGTATAGTATGGAAAACTGAGTTCTCTTGTTATGTTTACAAAAGATTGGACGAACAAACCTAACAAAATTCTATTTATGATTCGGTTTTAAGATCACCTTAGGAAGTCTACAATATCATCAAAATATTACAACAATTGAATGATATCTATTCTTCTTTACTATTTATTATTTAAACTTTCTACATTTAATTTTGAAAATTCCACTAAATTCTACTTTAAGAATTTTCTTATTCTTTTTGTAAAGACACTTCTCATATTTGCTCACTTCTCCTTGTCTTTGGTCTCATGATAACAAATGGATTTATCTTCTTTACTATAATATTTTCCTTTTCATGCCATTGACTTACTATATACTTTCTCTACATGCCTTAACTACATAATTTTAATTCAATTTATTTGCATATAAATATTATTTTCATACAAAATCTTAAGGATTTTATGATAAACAAAAGAAATCTACAAATTCGATTTATTTTCTTTATTTATTTATTTTCATTGTGTCATCATCGATAAAATCATAATCTATAAAGTTAATTTATAAATTTATTGTTGTTCATGTTGCTTTTCTGGGTGAGTATTAAACAAATTGTTAAGAAAGTTGATTTAGATACTCATTTGTTCTTGTTATTTTGAATAATTGCCAAGTGATTGTTTTTATGGAGATTTTAATATTGAAATAAATTATAAGGAACATGGAGATTTTAAAAGCTGTCAACAACATTTTCATTGACTAATTTTTGCATGTTAAATAAATGAATTTAGTGTGGAGTTTATGTTATTTTGTAGTATAATAAATGAGATTAAGTTTATTGAAATGAACTTGTTAGTGAGGCTTCTGAGTAAGATAATTAAGCAAAGAAGATTAGTTTTCATTTACAATTTATTTTTGAAATAATCCTGATAGTATTAAAATGAAATTGCTTTAATAGACTTTTATTCTTTCATTGCTAAGCTTTTTAGTCAATCAGGGTCACAACAAGTAGATTAGGTTGAACATCATTCCATGTACTTGTAGTTGTTAAAATTGATTATTTCTTTGAGTGTGTGATTCAATTTCAATGTAAAAGCATTTCACTGTTTAGATTTTTAGTTAGAAATTGTTTTTTAATCAATGAATTTTCCTACAAATTTTCCATTAGAATAGACAATATTTTCTTTAAGTATCCAACAACATTTTTAATTCCATTTCCAAAAACTTTATAATCATAGAAATTAAGTTCATAAACTGACAATAGGGACAACTAAATCCTCATTATTGTCTCTCAACCTTTTTCTAGGATTACTTTTCCATATTCGCAATTAAACTAAAAGCAATTAAAGGAAGAATGAGACAATGAAAACCATAAATGGGTGTGGAGATAAAGAAGAATTTTCAAAATATATACCAATTTATTCATTCCAATTGCCAAGAAAGACTTTTTCGTTTACTAAATTCATTTGAAAAAGGACGATAAAAGGGCAAAGATGTTGGTTCAGTTGAGTTGAGTTGAGGCCAATGCCAAACCAATGTAAGCTTTTGCGGCCAAAAAAGGATTAGCATATCAATGTCGTTGGTATTTGCACATGAATTGATATGGCTTTTTGGCTTTATTAGCCTTTGCCTGCCTGCGTGCGTGCCTGCCTGACTGACTGACTTCTACTTTACTAAGACCTAAAGAGACCAAAGGAACTTTATTTACTAAGTGAAAGAAATATGCTTATTTCACCATGCATCTCCCACACTCTTACCATGTTGGAGCCCAGAAGTATGCACTATAAAATTTATTCTACCTAATGACCACGTACACGTAAAGCTTATGAAATCAAATATTGTATGAGCACCGTGTGTAATTGAGTGCGAAGCTTAGGAAAATATTGTTTTCTTTCCTTTCCATGCCTTTCACTTTTATTGTATATTTTGCTTTATTTCTTTTTTGTAAAGAATATTTTATTGTTTTGCGTGTGTTGGATGTGGATGGCGCCTAAAAGTAGGTTTTTAGAGCTTATTTCCAAGGGATGTAAACAACAAAAAAATAAGTTGGGTTCCGTTCTGCACATTTGTCACGCTTATCAAAATTTGACCATTTCTCGTTTAGATTTTTAGGGGGCTTCTAACTAAACCAAAGAGATACCATAAAAGGGAGTGGGTGGAAAAGAGAAAAAATCATAAAAAAGAAGGCAGTAAAAGGCAAAGTTATAAAAAGAAATTGGTTGAGTTTATAGACTGGGCGTGATTATTGCTTAACTTTATATGAAATTAGAAGTAGGAGAAACACAGAACCAGAACCAAGGACTGAGTACAATCAAATAAAAGTCTGTCATGGTTCTTTTTTTTTCGTTTTGATTGGATTGGTAGGAAGAATTGTATGCTTCAAAAGAAATATGGCTTTGTTAAGGTTATAGAGATTAGGAAAGATTTCATAAAAGGTTTTCTGAAAATATAATTTAGGGAATTTTGGACAAATTCACAAAGCAGGTGTTTTTGGTAAGTATATTTCGTATCATTTGTGTATTTTAATAGAACGCTCAGGAAGTATTTGTACTCACAGATCTATCGATCAAATGTGCTAAACTATTATGATTCTTTTTCAAACCTATTTACTCTTCAGTGAGTAGGGTACACAAAGGCCCAATATCGAAAGGTTGTAAAACGTCACCAATAGAAAAAGCTTTATTCAAAATTCATTGGTGCGTGAGAAGTTTAACAAAAATAAAATCAAAAAAGAAACAGAAATAGAAACAAAAGAAGAGAAAGGAAGGGAAGGGAAGGAGTAACAAACAACCTATAACCAATTCTCGAAAAATCATAAAAGGGAATTACATAAAATGAATATGATAACAAATAACATAAATAATAATAAAAATATTAAGTAGATCTACGTGAAAATGATGCCTTCATGTCTAGGAACAGCAAACAAGTAAACTTAATTTGTTTGGAAGGTCATGATGAAGAAAATGATACATGATGATGATGACATTTGACTTGCTTAAGTTTCATATAAGTTCAAGAAGTTACAGCAGAAACACAAACATTTATATTATGTCAAAGACAAACTCATGTATTCTGAACTTCTGGTTAAGAACTTTATGCTGGCATTAGTTCTAAAAAAAGAGGAAACTCATTGGTAGCTTGGACATGTAATATTATTACTTACAAGGATTGCAAACAAAGTTTCTTTCAGCATATATCATTATGCTTCACATTTCATTTCAATTTCGATAGTATTTCGTATTTCATTTCATTTATTTATCGCAAGTAGTGGAAGACGAAACACAAACAACAACAGACCCACACACACAATTCAACTTCAGTTTCCATGATGAAAATACATTTCTACTTTATTGCTATTTTGCATACATAAATATAAAGCTCAAAACAGAGGAATATAAAAAGGGAAAATACAGATAGATAGACAGACAGAGTGAGGTAAAGAAAGGTGAGTGTGAGATACTTTCTGGGAATGCAAGACACTCAAGTCATCCAAGCATGGCAATCGAAATAATGCTGTTCTGGCACAGGTCACGCTTGCAACTAAGAGCAACGCGATATCAAAAGCTTCAGAAGTCGACAGTATGCTTTATATGTATGTATATAGTTCTCCCTTCTAACAAAATTTCAATTACAGAGGTTCTTAAGCTAGAGAAGTCCATGGATCACCTCATGCATAAATATTAAAAATAAATATCAAAATTGTTTCGCAAATGATGTTACTGCGAATCACAGTTTACGAACCTCTGCTCTAGTATAAAAGCTGGTGACTATAGTTAGGGTATCTGTCCGTCCCTTGCCCCTAAAGAAACATATCAATTTCGTTTACGCTTACAGCTTTGTTTTTGGGTGCAATCGGTAAGGAGAAAAATATGGCAGAGTACACAGCATTTGGGTCACCATGTTGTTGTTGTTGCTGCTTATTTCACTCTTGTTGCTACTTCATCTTATTGGGTTGCTTCAGCTTCATCGCCTGTAGTTATGCTACAAGTTTTGTATTTACGCTATAGCTTTAGTTCCATCGTTCGTTCTTTGGCTGCTTTTAAAAGTATTGAAACGTTTTTCTTGTTCATTGATTCGTACATACGTGTATTTCATATGATTTCTATTCACATAACTAAACATGAACACGTGTGTATGTGTGTATTTGTGTGAGTGTGTGAAAAATGGCGCTACGATAAAAATTCAATTTTGTTTATAAGTACATAAGTAGCGAATGGAAAATAAGAAAAAAACGAACAGTAAACTAACTTAAACATATTTTTATAAATGGTGTATGGGTATACTATTGTATATGAAATGAAATGTTAGTTTATGATTGGAAAAGAGAGTAGATTAAGTAGCTTAAATGGATTGTTATGTGGCGTGATAAAATGACTTGGGTATAATACTTGCAGAAAGCAGAAATAGTCTTAGATATTTATACATTTTCACGTTATTGAATTGGAGGATATAAGTTTGGTGGACCTAAGACATAGTCCAATGAACTTGTTGATTTGGTAAAAAGTTGAAAAGATTATTGAAAATTACTCAAGGGCAACAAATTTGAATGAATATTTTAAGTACAATATTAATAAAAAGTTTTGAAATTACCATTACTAAAGATTGAAGACTATAAATCTTATGAAGAAGAATTTGTCAATTATAAATGAGTCAAGAAGTGGACCTATTAAATCAATCATTGAGGGATAGGATCAAGTACTTAATAACATAAATAAATTAAGTGTATACATGCATTTTAGTCGATCTCAACTATGACATACATAGTGGAAACATTTATCTTCTCATTGACGTAATCAAAAGTCTCAAATGTGTTTATAAATATTAAAAATTAGTTTAATTTTCTAAATTGAGTAAGAATTCCAAATATTTACCAAAAATGCATACAACATTTTAATGAAGCTATGAAAATTTAAAATTAAATTCAACAATATTTACTCATAAACATTTTTATGCTCAAGTAATTTATTTTTAATTTACATATGTTTTTTTCTCCATTGAACAAAATGTTACACATTTAATCAAATGTCAAAAGAGTGGACACTTTAATTAACATATTAAACTGTATGAAATGAAATATTACAACATATAAATATAAATTCTGGCTGATAAAATGATACATGTATCCTTAATTACACTTGGCTAAATTGGAATATAAAACACGAAAAACAACAAAAGTTAAATAATTTGAAAATGACAGAAGAGAAAAAATTAAACAAAATATATTGCATAATGAACAAAGGTATAAAATAATGTCCAATTAATTAAATAAATAAATAAATAAATACCATATAAGTATTGGTAAATAATGATAAATGTTATTTTGTTAATGAACATCGCGAGATGCCGTCTGCCAAAAGTCAGCAATAAATTAGCAAAATTATTGATAATAAATAAAATAACATACGAAAATAATGAATGACATTCGAGAGATAAATATTATTATTTAGTATAATGTATTTTTGACTATTTTTCTTTCACCTCTCACACATTCAATAAATTTAGAAAAAATGGCAAAATATTAAATATCATAATTTGTATGATCATTTTACATGACAGTATTATACGCTTTACTAATCCTATTTGAATAAAGGAGTACTCTTAGATTGGGTCATACAATAGTTTTAGCTTTCCAGTAAACGGGAAACTCTGCGTACTGCGTTTGTTTACCTTGCCGCCGAAATTGAAATGCATTTCATCAGAAAAGATGATTATTCTTTCAAAATCTGGGTTTTCGTTTAACCAATTCAAACCCCACTCAGTGAAGCGTAAATGTTGTGGAAGGTCATCCGATTTAATTTCCACACTTAATCGAAAGAATCATTCTACAAATACGGCGAATATGTCCATACCAAAATCGGACCAGCCTTTACAATAAAAAAGGACTCACTAGATTTTTATTAAATATACAAAACTTTGCTTAGAAATAGAAAAGAAAAAAACATGGAAACCTTTGGCAGTGCGGATTATTATAATACTTCATGAAGTCACTGATGTCATATAAGCAAAGGTAAAAAACGAGTAAAATATATTCAAAAGCAAAAATGCAAATTTATAAGTGTAAAGATTAAATTGCTACAAGCATAAATGAAATTAAATAAATAATGCAACGATAATTGGATGAATAAATGAATATGCGAGCAATTCACTGGAAAATAAGTGGTAAAATTAACATGATGATGCCACTTAAATCAAAAATGGTCATTTGATAGCCTTGATATGCCAGCTTTGAATAGAAAGAGAGGGTCAAATATCCTAGAGTTACGAGTTGAGAACAAAAATAAAAGGGAGAGAAGTGTCACTGACTAGATAAATTAATAGTGGCAGGAAAATGAATAGAAAGCAATTGAAAGAACGTGACACCAACACGAAGAATAGAAAATTCCCAGTGCAAACTTTAAGTGATTAAAGTGGCACTACACAACAGTAAAATAACAAGAACAACACTAACTCTACTAACATACAATACTATTACAGACAATGCTACAAACAACAAGTAGTTGCAACAAAAGGCAATAACAACAGCAACAACAACAAGAGAAAAGAATAATGTGTCAATAATGTGCGATAATATCGTATCAAACTATAGACTACAAGTATTTATTGAACATATAAACGAACCAAGGAACGCGCAACAGTACAACAGAACATCAGAAGAAAATAAAAGATATGAAACTCTCTGCACGAGTAACGATAAAGCCAAGATAGACAAGTGGGTGTGTCAAATGGGCGTTTAACATTGAGTAGTTGTGCAATACTGTTCCATTATTTTTTTTGTTTTTTGTATGTAACAGTATAAGTTTGACATAACACAGAAGGCAAAAGATAGATAGACATTCAGACAGATGGATAGACTGACATAGAACTAAGTAGTATTGTAGTAAGGAGTAGGACCAGCTGGACAAAGTTAAGTGCAGGCGAAGTTTTCTTAGAAAGACAAAATAAAACCAAAATTAAAGAGCAATATAAGAAGTTGGTAAACTTTGAAAGATACATATGAGCTACGTATACCAAAAATGAAGTACAATTTCAGCTTGATATCTCAATAACCAACAGAGACGAGGACACATTTAATCGATTCCAATCTTAAATATTCTATAGAATCCCATCACTAATATTCACATCCTTGTGTTATCTGCGTATACCAAAACCGATCATAATTTCAGGTCTGTATCTCATAAATAGAGACAATCAAACTGTAATATTGTGTTATTACAAACCTCAAGACACTAAGCAGCGATTAAGTTTACTGAGTAATAATTACTTGATATAGATTTTCTCAACTGATAATTCCATTCTTATGTTATAAAGATGAGAGTCTCCAAATGCAAAAGGAGGCCTATGATTATTTTTATATTAGTCCCATTTAATAGTAGTTTAGTTCGCTTAGTTTAAAGGACTAGAACTATTTCCTACATAATACTAAATAGAAATGAAGTGTATAAAGAATACAACAAATGAAATAAAGGCAATGTATAAAAATAAACCAAACATATATATATTTTTTGTATCCTTATAAAACTTACATCCTGTTAGTAACAACAACAAACAAAGAAAATCTAGTACTTTTTAACATTTTTCTTTAGCAAAAGAAAAAATGCCAAAGAAAAGAGAAAAAATAAATAAAGAAAGAAAAAAAAAAAGAAAAGAAATTCAATTGCGCGCAAATTGAGTAAATGTCATTTAGACTTCCGTTTCCTGTCAAGGCGATAAGTGTCGCAACGTACACTCCCACACACACACACTCACACACTTCAACACACTCAAGCCACAGTATCTAGATGCGAAGAAATGAAGCGCCTTTGAAGTATAAGAAGAAGAAGTAAGGAAGAAGGGACGTTAGAGTATCAACACATTAACAAAACCATTGTTAAACACATTCCTTGACAGTTATACAAGATATGCAAACACTGGGCAAAAGAGAGTGCATAGGGAAGAGAAATGGAGGAAAGTGTCAAGCAGGCAGGCAAGCAAACAGGATATCCCCGTCAACAACGCAACGCAACAAGGCAAATGGAAAGAAACCAAGAGAGAAAGAGAGGTAGAGATTGTATCTCTACAGCTTACCCAATGACTTGTGGTGTTGCTTTGCCTTGCCTTGTCTTTCCTTGCCATGTCTCTTCCCACATGCAACACATGATACTAGTAGATACACAATTTGGCATTAAGATATAAATATATCTATGCATGTACGCATGTGAGTAAATTTTGGTAATTTGCAAACACTTCAAATAAACACAATACCCAAAGACAACAGAACCATGATACGACATATCATGTTGCATGCTAGGATTGTGTATTGTATACCAACCATTAAATTGAAGAAGGAAGATGGTGGTTTTAGTTTATATTTATCTGTGGTTGTGGGTGTACGGATGTTTACATTTGAGGTATTAACTATTGAATGAATAAGATTACAACAAAATTTATTTAGGCAACCAATTTGATGTAAACTTTTGGTTTAATTAGATGCCTTTTGTTGTACTATTGTACTCGTACTAGTAAAGAAATAACTAACAATAGAAATAACAAAAGCAACAAATGCAAAGTTGTACACCTTGAAGCTCAGTTTATTTCATTGAATCATTGAAATTAACTTCAAAGTAAACAATACTGCATTCTAACGAACTACAATATAAACACAAATGAAAGGGTTTGCAAAAAACATGATTTAATTAAGGATAATGAAGTAAGAATTAAATTATGACCAGAGCATGATATTAAGATACTGTTGTATAACATCATTGCTAAGGCTAATCAAAGAATCTATTTTGTTTGGTTTTCTATGAATATGTAAGGTATATCAACTTGATATCATCAAGATTCTTGTAAAGTTTATTAAAATTAATAAAGAAGAGATGAATTTGTTTAAAGCCACAATATGATTGGATGGCTTTGTTGGCTTGAATATACTTAGGACTTTATTGTAGTTCATATTTCCTTAATAACAATTTAGCATGAAGAGCTACACTTTTTATTGAACAGATAGATTAACTTAGTTTGTTTCACACTACTACCTCTGCTTCACTTTGAGCTTTAAAACACTTTCACTCTAACATGATTCAAAATTTCCTAAAAAACAATAGGCCATTTGTTATATTGTATCCTTGAAAAACAATGTTATAGGATTTCAAATTATGCCAAGCCACACCAAGTATGACAACAATTTAGTTGCTTCACTTATTCTATGTTAGCATTATCACAATCTTTTTTTTTAAGCCAAGGATATCAATTTAAATATTGTGCAATTTATTCGACATCAATAAAAAATATGTAAAATATCTCTTAACAATTAGTTACACAACAACATGCAATTAATTTCTTCAATATTCTAAACACAATTCTTGCCATAGGGGTTTTTTCCTATTTTTATTTGTATTTTATTTATTTCCATTGCCATTTAAGCCATTAAAATGTAACACAAAACATGAAAAAAGGTAAAAAATAAAAGATGGAAACTTTGAAGGAAAAAAATATGTTGCACAATAAAATGCTTCAACGCTTCGTTGCATGATAGTTTTCATATACATTTTTCAACACTTCTGCACAAATACAAACACATTCACACACACATGCAGTATAAAAAACAAATACAAAATAAATACATGTAAAATCAAATAAAATATATAAAAGTATCATATAAAAGACATCAAAACATGGTTTAGAAAAATCTCGTTTCGTTTCGTTTGCTTTTGTTTAGATTTTATTTTTTAACAAAAAACCAAATCCTTTGAAAAGGAATAAATGAAAGATAAAAAGAAAACAAAAAATATAAAAACAAAATTAGAACATGAAAAGAGTGCAACATACTATTTTTCAGATTTACAACACATGGGAAGCATTTAAATAAAAAATAATAAAAAATTAAAAGCAAAATAAAATAAAGAAAATGAAAAGAAATTTGTAGCACCAATGAAAAACTAAAATGTTGAATGAAGATCCAAATAAAAAAAAACAGATATAAAAATAATAAAAAGTAGCATCAGTTTAATTGTTGTATGACCCACAGTGTTCACAAGGACCGGGACTAGCAAAAGTACCAATTAACACAACAGAAGGAACAACAAAAACACAAAATACAAAGAACAGAGTTAAAAAATGAAACTGTTGTCCTTAAACCAAAGTAGAACTGAGCAGGCTAATGGGAGCATCATCGTATGCTTGAGTTGAATTTATAATTAATATATTTTTTTTTTCATATTAATTAAAAATATCTCTTTTATAAAATTGTTAAAATATTTACTTGTTTATTTTCATAAAACTATCGACTTCAAAAAAAAAGTTTATTATTTTCAAATTAAGTCACATTTTTTCTTTATTATTTTTGGGTATATGTCCAATCAATCCTATATTTATTGTGTTTATATTATTTATTTGCCAGAACTTCACTTATACGAATATCAGTAAATATAATAGCTAAGGGTCTAAGGAACAGAGAAATTAACAGCCACGGAAGAAAGAATATAGAACTTTCTTAAGATCATTCTTGAGACATCTGGTGCCTCCACTTATTATGAAACTAGATGACAAAGTGATTATTGGAGCTAGACAAAATTTTCAGACTTCCAAAAGAAACACTAGCTTCTTGAAGGGCTCTTACTATACCATAGAATCACTTAACCATAGTGGTCCAAAGCATTTGGGTTAGTGACTTTTGACGTATATTTCCTCCTATTATCGTTCGGTCTTTGAAAAACAAGAAACCAATTCAAATTTATACTTTAATCTTTACTTTCTAACAGAGTCTAAGAGCTTATGAGAGGGTTTTTATGAGAATCTATTTAAATAGTCTAGTCATGCTCATACCTTAATCTTCAATTCAATCGAAATTTAGTCAGTGAAACACAAAGTCAACCACATAAACCACTTTCTTTTCTTTACAAATTTTAAAATAAATCCTAATTTTAACCAAAAATTTACTATACAATATAAAAATAATAGGATTAATTGATTTTAATCCCAAGGGCCCAAAAGATAGAGTTAAGTTCTATAGAAAAAATGAAAAAAAAATATTGTCCTACTTAGCGCAGAAAAACACACAGACAAAATAAAAGGGATAAGAAAAAACGGGAGCAAACATTAAGTGACGCCTGCAGGTATGCAGCAATAATGTTTTGTATCCCAACATTTGACTGTCTGCTGTTGGTTCGTTGCCTTTTCTCTTAACTCTACTTTATTCAACTTTATTACTACGTGCTACTGCAAAGAAAACTTTTCGCGTGCGCCAAAAATAACAAGAGCACAAAACAGGGCAGGATAAATAGACAATTGTAAAGGAAGAGAGAAAATAAGACCAAATTGAAAAAATAAACGAAAAAGATTACACACAAAACCAAGTAGTACTATAGAAAGAGATGATGGTAAAAAGCAAAACATTTGGAGGACAAACAAAAAGACAAAAAAAAAAAACGAATAGCAACGTTTTTAAGCTTAAATCGTTTGAAAACACGCCGCGAGCATTTAAATCAGATCGAATGAAAATACCAAAAGAAAAAATAAAACAAAAATAATAATGATGATGATGTTGAATAAGCAAAGGTATTTTGTTGTTACACCAATTTCTATTACAGGTAACAACGTTCTAGATACTTTTTGTTCTACTAAGGAAAAGTGTGATTGTGTAGTTGATTGATTGTAAGGGTGTGTGTGTGTGTTTGTGAGTTAGAAAAGACTCATGTGGAATTGTTCGTCAGCAGCTTTTGTATGCATGCAAATGAAAATGCGCTGAGCACAATTTGTAATAAATTTTCAACGTTTGCACGTAACAAATTCCATTCCACACATTTACCTACATACGTACATAGTGACTTATTCTCTTCGTCTCTCTTTCACCATACCTTTCTGCACTCTAGACTCTTCTTTCATCACGGTTTCATAGTATATAGATATGTGTATATACATATTTGCTTACTCAAATGCATTGCAGCGTACAAATCCGCTTGCTTTTTTATGGCAATTTGCTGCTCAATTGAACTCTTTGCTGCTTCTACAATACTATTGCTGCAGTCAAAGCGGCCTCATATACTATAGGAAGAGGTGTGTGGCATGAATATAAATACAGATATAGCAATATACACTTATGGGAAAAATAATATGATTCAATACTTTAATGTATTGCACAAATAAAGTTGAAGAAAAATATTATGATAAAGACCATTGTATATTGCAAAAGATATTCATTAATCTCATTAATACTTATCAGATAATTCAATCTCGTTGCGATTAGATCAATAAAGATTGGATTACTAGCAACACTTTAGAGAAATTAACTAAGATAAGAAGAGTTGCCAGGTGTAAATTCCCTAAATATCGAAAAACTTGGTTTTAAAACATAACTTATTATTTTGTCCATGAGTGTATATATGTTGCATTACAACAATTCCATGCAAACGTGTATTTTACATAAGTTTCATCGAACGAGTGCCTTTATTCATGTCGAATTTGACTATTTTTCTGCAACATTTTGTTTTGGCTATGTTTATTCCTTTTTTTTTTGTCTGTTTTACATGACACACACACACACACACACAGAGAGACACATATGCAGACTTATACATAAATATCTGAACACTAACGAACTCATTCATGTGCTGTGTGTCAACGTGACGAGTTTTACCACTATGTTTTTTCTTTCTTTCTTTATATTTTGTCATTCTTTCTCGACCCTTTCTTTTTTTTTCTGTTTTCGGTTTAGCAACAAAGGAAGCAAGGAAGCAGCAAACTGTCACGAAGTTGCGTTCATTATGTTGCAAGTGCTTCTGGTCTGGTCTGGTTCTGGTATATTGAGGTTGGTTGGTTGCTTTTGCTTGCTTGCTTGCTTTTGACTGTTGTTGTAGGTGTTGGCTGCTTCCCTTTTGGTGATTTATGTTGGCAATCAGGCACTTTGCATGCGGTTTACGTATGTCGACCACTCTTTTCCTCTCCTACTTTCAATTCCCCATCATTTGTGAGAGCTTAAAGTTGCTTTTGCGATTTGTTACTCATACGTACTGTGGGCGGTCATACACATACACTTACATACACATACAAGAATATGATTAGTTGTATGTGAGTGTGACTTAGTGACTGTGCTTGTATTGTAACCTTGTGGCAGGCAATAAATTTAAGTATTTTTGGCAATGTTAGCAATTTAAAGTTCATTAGGCTTCTTTTGGTATTTTTTCTTTCTTTATAAATCACGTATACGCCCTGAAGACTTTTTGTGTTTTTTTTCCTGTTTACAGCAAATCTACACTTGCTGCTTTTTATACTGTTTTTATATTTTGAAGCATGTTTTTTTAGTTGTGTTTACAATTGTCTGAAAACCAAAGCTCGATGCATTTAATCTTTGATATATGATTTTATAACAGATCCTTAGTTAATCAAGACTTTGTGTTGATAACTTAAAATTTTCAAGCATTTTCATTGCGATAGCACTTCATTCTTATAGAGGAGTGCAAGAAACAAAAATTTTTGATTCCTTGAGAAAGCGCCCCTCTATAACTGCCTGTCATAAATTAGACCATTGAGACTTTGACAGAATAAAGTGTTGCAGGATGGTGCTTCCCCAGCAAGACTTTTGCTGCAGCTATGCAGATAAAAAAAGTATCAGAATTGATCTAACAACCTTTTCCTTGTAAACTTGTCACTGGGGGAAATTGCTTTTTGCGTTTATCTCCTAAAGGCACAGAACACCAAATGAAACCAATTATTCTCGACCTTGTATCAAGCAACCTATTTATCCTATCGTAAACATAATTCCTTTCATTTATCAAAGTCATTTAGCCATTCCTCTATTTAAAGGTTTATGTACTTCTTTTCTATGTTCACTTTCTTCAATCAACTGAACTTGATGACTTAAACTTCACCACAATTAAGCTTTAAACCAAATCCCTGATGTCTAAAATACTTCAAAGATTTTTCTGTTTTTGTGGCTCCTTTTTCCTTCTTCCTATTTTTACAATATTATATTCCTTATTTTGTTTTACTTTATTTTACTTGTCCTCTTATCAACAACATTCCCTTCACACATGAATGCTTTGCCAGCTGGCAGACAGACAAGTATATGTGAAAGAAATTTTGTGCGTTCTTAAAGCCAAACGCTTTCACATATCCTTAAAAGGCAAATTCATTTCATTTTGCTTTATATTGTAACTTCATTGAACGCGTTTTTTGCTTGGAGCTTTTTAAAAATCATTTTTACTTTATGCTTTCATGCATTCATTCGAGGGCAACACAAACATACAACAACAAAGAAAATGCATTACGCTAAAAAAGAAAAGAAAGTAGAACATAGACTCATGTCTGCGTTGCATGTGGCAACCAAAAATAAAAACAAAAAAAACCAGCAAACTTTCAACGAAGCAAATTCAAGTAAGCTTAAGTATCTGTGTGTACCCACTTTGCCCCAAAAAATGTGAAAAGTGATAGAATGAAAGAAAGCATCGAGGAACCAAATTGAATTTCAATGGCAGCCACTTCAGCATGCATGCACATCTTTCTACTGACAACAGAACAGGGGCAGAATCCCTGCCAGTGTTACTGCGGCAACTGCAGCTTCAAAGGCGCTTTAGCGTGTGAGTGCTGCGGCATTTTGCATGAAGATGCCATCATCATCATCATCAGCAGTAGCATCAGCTTGAGCATGATGATGATGACGATGGCAATAATTGTTAAGCCAGCATGTGTTGCATACAAACAGGCGCAGCAGCAGCATTTTGTCTATTGTTATATTGCATTGTCCCCTACTGTTATACCATGGTTGTCATTTTTGTTGTTGCTGTAATAGTTATTGTCAACATGATGCCGCTTGCCGCAAGCCCTGACACAGTTCCTACTACAGTCAGTCCTCCATTCTATCCCCCATTGGCATCCATTGCCATTCTCATGCATATTTGCTGAACGTGTAAATCGTAAATTTCCGGTACTAAATGAATGAATGAATGAACCGAATCAAGTTGCAACCAAAATGCATTCTTCCAAAAAAAAAAAAACCGTATCTTCACCATATCTCACTTTTGTTTTTGCATTGAGTTGAATTTTGTGTGGGCAATTCTTATGCCTTTGGGTGGGCTATTGGCCAGTGACGTACGGCGTGTGTTTGGCACGGGAAACAAACGAACAAACAACAATGACAAGCTAAATCCCAAATGCTGGACAACAATGACTACAACGAAACGATGACGATGAGAATGGCTATCAGTGCAGTGAGTATCAGTGTACGACGATATCCGTTTAACTGACATACAATACCAACAACAACAACGACAACAGAAATTGGTAAAAGAAATGCAAATTTTATGGGCAACATGACAGTGAGAGGGTGACAAATGTGTCGGGGAACACAAGTATTTGTCAATGTGGCATAGATACACAAATTTATGCGAGGGTCATTTAAATTGTCATCTATCTATTCATTCAATAATCTATCTAACCAACTATTACTCTCTTCAAATACTTGAGCATCAATCTTTTCGTCTATGAATCAATTTATCTACTTATCTAACCATCTATATACTTTCTTATCTTGATGATTTCTCAATTATATATTGAACCATCAATCTACTTAACTACCTACCAATAAATTTATCTATTCATCTAAAATTAACCTATCTTCCCTTCTACATATACTCGTATCAATATACTGACAAATATCCATTCATCTCTCTATCAACCCATTTACCAACTCAATCACCTAACTATCAATAATCATTGAATTATTCATGCGACCCTCTTACATTGCCATATATTTTTGTTTGCTTTGCTATGCTTTGCTATGCTTTACCATGGTTTTGGTTTCCTTTTTTCATTTCAGATTTACCGAAAATAAATGATGCCATCGAAATGTAGTAGAACACTTACATGCGATGCGATGCGATAAGTGTGTTTTGTGCATATCACAAAATACCAAGAAAAATGTTGTTGGTGATGCTATTGTTGTTGTTGTTGTTGTTGTTAATATCAAATACCCTAAAGTGCAAAGTATGTAGTATTATCAATGACGATGAAACCCTACAGAAAAGCCGGTGTTATCTCATTTTCAAGTATCCTCCGGAGAACAATAAGTATTATATAGGCAAAGTGAGAGCTGAGATGAGCTGAGCGGAGCTAAGCTTAATAAATTAAGCACACTTTAAACTGTCAAATGCATAAAATTCTTATTAGTAAAGCCTATAAAACCTTGAAAAGAATACACAAGCAGAAGGAAGTAGAGTGAAGCGGATGAGAGCAAAGATGCTAGATGCATTGTTGTTGGTATAAGTTTTTCTGAGCGGAACTTGTAAGCAAAAGTTTTTGAGTACAAAACTTAGACACACTTAGCAGCAGCAAACGCCATTCAGATTCAGTTCATATTTAAACAAGTTTTATGCGAGGAAAGGTTAAAAAGTTTAGTAAATAATAAGCATAAAATTGGCATTAAGTGAAGGACAAAATTGTAGATAATGAAAACATTTAATTTCATAAATGCAACTTCTAAAGTATCTTTAAGAGACATGGTTCTTAAGACACATAACTATCCAAAGAGAGAACTATTCAATCCCACCTCTTATTTATTTACTTAAAAAGTATGTGTGCTTCATGAACAAGGATGAGCAAGGAAACAAAATCTAAAGTCAAAACAAAGACGTTGATTTCTTAACATCTCACTTCAAAAACAAGAATAAGAAAAAACTTAAGCGGAAAAGAAAAATATTTTCCGTTTGTTTAACTTAAGAAAATAGCAACGTCATATGTATTTTAAGCTACCTCATCTCATAGCTATATCTGTGCCTTCATATCTCTTTCCATCTTTGAGTAAGTTTCTTTCTGCATGTCATCAGAGTTGACTGCCGCCAAACACTAACAACTCCAGACTAGTCAAACTCAACGCACTGCAAAACTAAACATCAAAACTTAACAAGGACGATGGATGATGTTAGTAAGTAAGTAAGTAAGTAAGTAAGTAAGTGAGTGAGAACTCAGTATGAAGTAGATGAAGATACAAGAACAATCAACTACAATAATAGTGCCTTAGGTAATTTACACTGAAATTGTTTGTTTTGAAACACTTTCAAAAAGCGAACGAACCGAAGCAAGCCAAGCCAAGCCAACTGAAGGCAAAAAACAGGGAGTTCTCTCAGGGAGCTCAGCTTTACGCTTAGTAACACAGAAAGAAGCTAACATTTGTTAAGCAACAGAAGAGATCTAGCAAAGCAAAGCACAATTTAGTATAGTAAAGTCAAATAGTAGGACTCAGAGATGAAGAAGGTAAGAATAGTATTGCAATAGGACATATATGTTTTAACTATTGACACATATGTCTGTCAGCCTTTGTAAGTTTCCTGGATATTTTTTTAAAAGCAGAAGCGGAAATGTGCATTATTTGATTTGTCGTATATTTTTCCTATGCCCTTTAGTTTTTTATTAGAGTCTTGAAGTCTATGAAGAAATATTGCCTCAAGTCATGTGTGTTTGGATTTACTTGCCAACTTACTGGATACAGTCATTTTTTTAATAACAATATTTTTTATACAATTCTATTTATTCAATAAACATAATTGCATTTAAGTGGAAAAAAAGCAAGAGACTCTGCTGCAAATCAAGAAAAATAAGTCAAATAAACTAACTTAGAAATGAGGAGTGCAAACAGATAGAACATAAAAAAAATAAAATTAATAAATGAAATCAACTTTCAAAGTAATTGAATTTAATTAAATTAAATTCTTTGAAAGATACCCAAGTAAATATCAGCTGTATGAGGTCATGCAATACATAGAATTATCAGTTTTATAACTTCAAACCTTGAGTCTATTGAGCATTAAGAAAAATGGTATAAATGACCAGTCTTGAGAGCCATAAGAATGATTTCCTTTAATTCATTTTATAACTTAATATTTCTCTTACTTGAGCTACAAAATCTATTTTAAATAATTTAATATTTTCTAATTTTGAGTTTTAAAAACTTTGCCCTTGTATCCCCGTAATCACAAACTCAATTTGATTTAACCAAAACATCTAAGTTCTTCAATTTACAAATTTGTATCCAATTATATTGATATACTTGTAATACTTTATTCTTTGAAATGTTTATTGACTAAATGAAGAATCTGTTTTTCAATAAATTCGATTGAAAATAGAAACAAATATTTGTTATTTGCAAAACAATTTATAATTTTAAACAAAAGGAACTTTTGCTGTTTGTTGTAAACATAAAACTTCCTAGTACAACAAAGAGAAGAGAACTTTCATCATCGCCATTGCCTGAAACCAAATCGAACTTATTTAAAACCATCCATTCCATTCATACATCTCTGATGGAACCACTCATTTATTGTAGTACTAAATGTTACTAGCGAATGTTATGCATAACTTTGATATAAACACATACACACACCGCACAGAGAGAACAATTTCCCGCAAAAACTTTTTGGCAAATTCCAAACAACTGAAACACACAAAATAAACAAATACATACAAAATAAAAGCCAATAGCTTTATGTAGAAAACTCCAAGTAAATTAAATCTAAAGTTTTCAGATACACATACTTTGAGTTAAAGTCTAAAATAACCAAAAATAAACAAAAGTACAGAGAGAACCATAGACTAGCAAGCAACAATATAAACTTGAAATCAGCGCAACAAAATCATAGTTAACTCCACCAGAAACATGGCGTAAAACTTTACACAAACGTCTTAAACAATAACAAAAACATAAAGAACAACAATTTTGTATCTTGGCTGGGGTTAAGACTAAGATTGAGATTGCGATTGAGATTGCGATTGAGGAGAGTTGAACTGACCGACGGCGTACCAGCTATAAAAACAATAACAAAATCTGAGCACTTAATACAAATTTTCGTGCGCTTACTCTTTTTCACTTTGTCTGGATTATAATAAAAGACCGAATAGCGTAGACCATCACGATGCCCTTAAAGTAACTTAAGGATTTACTTTTATAACTTTTGTTGCTCTCTTCATTTTTATTGTCTCATTCTTTTCTTTGTTTTCTTTACCCTTTTTGTGACAAGAAGAAATACGCTTTTTGCTATATCACCTTTGGCCCTGAGGCAGCGGCGCCTAAATTGTAGTCTAAGGAACCATTAGCGGCGATCCGCGAAACTATCTTGACAATAGCTTTACATATCCCTTTTTCAATAGATATGATATTTATTTCTATTTGACTATGTTGCATCTAATCCAAGAGGACCTTCGGCTTTTGCCATTACAGTAAATAAGAAGACTGGTAGACAGGGATACTGTGAGATTAGTTTTTAATAAAGGCGTATTATACTTAAAAAGTACGTGAAACAAAATGCTATTCATGACGAACAAAGCAATGAAAATTGTATTTCAAATGTCTATGGACTACATAAGTTTAAGAATCACTTCTCAAAAGCATCTACTATTACTGAATAAAGAAGGAAGGCTATATAACAAGAACCTGTAGAAAAACTAATGCGACATACTCACCATCATCACTCATGCTTCGGAAATTCTGAGTTGCTTGGAAACCAATTAACGCATACAAAACTCTGAGTACTGAATACTGCGACGCGCAAATAACAATCGGTTCACGATTCACGTGTCGTATGCGTAACGCGAATGAAATTTTATTCGCACACCACAAATATGGTATGAGAATGAGAATGCGAATCCTTTGGTATGTTGCTGCTGCCAAATGCTTTGAATAACTAGAAATTACTCATGCCGTGTTACGTTTTTTGTTGGAATATTTTAAGAAATTCTCTCGCACTCAATAGCAGAAATAACAAATGGAATTTTTAAGAAGAACAATACCCAAAACCATTTTTCTGTGGAGTTCATTAAAATTTTAGGTTAAAAGGTTTCCGGACTTTATCAAAAGCTGTACACAACGACACCACACTAGTGCTTTTAATAATCCTTGTCTTTGCCCTCTAAGCATCATAATTGATGAAATTTCTGTGAAATTTTTATTGTATTTTAAAGGGAAACCATGTTAAGTTTAATAATACTACTAGAGAAACTCTAAACGGTTTAAACAATTTTCCTAAAATTTGTATACTTTATTTTTAAGTAGAATCAACTATTGAACTCAGAAAGAACAAATGTAAAGCGGTAACGAGTCTAAAGTGAACCAAGTTGCAAAGTTTTTTTTCTTTATACTTCTTCTTATTTTCTATTATATTTTTTGATTTGACTTCGAGTTTCCAAGAAAAGTTTTAAGGAGCTACAGTTTCCTGTAAACACACACACACACACTAAAATATAAAGTTTTTTCTTTCTCTTTTTAGACATCATCAAGACTTGTCAATGTCTTTGGCATGCAACGCCGTACTGATGAAGTCTATAGTAGTCTCAACTTTTCGGAAAACTGTCAAATGCAAGCGCACAATCGGAAATTCAGTGAAAGTTGAAGAAATTGTATTTTGGGCTTGAATGAAGAAGCCAAAAACCACTGTTAAAACAAAAGACTTTAAAATTATTTGATGTCAAGAGGAAATGTAAGATTTATCAATGCAAAAGATGAAAGGGAAATTTTATATAACAAAGTTCAAGAATGCTTAATAGATACTCGTACAATAAACTTACATAAGCTACATTAAGTTATAGAGATTTTTATATCATTTAAATATCTGAAATTCACATACCTGAAACGAGATAAAAAGAAAATTGTGTTAGTTATGATTTTGTGTTACAAAAATCTGATTTAGATCTTTGTTAAGTGTAATTACAGATCTATTAGCTTCTGGTTATAATTTGTCTTCTATTCTTATTTAGTTACAACCCAATATAAGTCAAAGCTTCTGTGAGTATTTTCTTCCTCAATTAATGGTTTATTATTTTCGCTTCATAGTGGCTCCTTACAATAGCATTTTGGTTTATGTCTCTATGACCTTTTCCTTCAGACTAAAGTGAAACAGGAGACAATCTAAATCATTCCCTATATTATTATTATCTTTCTTAACCTATCTTTTGCTTTCCAATTTTGTTTTTAACCTTGAAATTATCTAATCTTATACATAATTATCAACAATTAGTCCAACTTGTTTTATGTGGCGCAAATATAATATGCAAATATTCATTTTGTTCATGCCGTCACAGTTGTTTATGATCAACACAAAGGGGAGGGGCGCATAACAGACAAAAATGTGTATTAATTAATCATACTCAATGAAGTTATTTGTGGATAATTAATATGTTATTATAGTAGTATGTGGTATGTAATCAAATAGAACCATTCATTATTACATCGTAGAATATCTTTAATTACATTTTACAATATGCGCCGCAACAAGATACAAAAGAACAAGCAACATGACAACGTTTGAAGTAAAAATATACTTACTCTATTGATAGATACCTAATTGACAGTGTTTTATTATAGCATAGTCTAGTAATTTACTTCTTATGACTTAATAAAAGGACACTAGTATAAATTGTATCTTGTACTAGAAAAAGAATTTGAATATTTAAAAACCTTGTAATTTTATACAAGTGACAAGTATCTGTTCATGGACATTTGATTTGTGATTTGTTTTTAGTATCAACTAACATAGTTTTGTATTTTAAGACAAATAAACTTGGAACACAAAATATAATAAAATTGTTCAAAGAAAAAAATGAAAAACCGCAAAAATGTTTCAAAGCAAAAAACAAGGTGATGGAATTGCTAGAGAAATGATATAAAGAAATGGCACGTGTAGTCACGTTCTATATACCATAGTACGAAACAAGAACAACCAACTGGCACTTGTTTTCAGAACACATTTTACAATTGCAGCTGCTAACCCAATATAACAAACTACTATTCAATATACTCATAGTACAAAGTAGTAGTATGAAAAGTATCTTTTATAGTAACTACAGTTTTTTGTTACTGGTTGTGTCTTGTGTTGTGGGTATTTTTCTCATATAATATATGTATTTCTAGTATATTGGACTCTCAATTGCTGTTGTGACACATACGAAATGCATATTGATTCTGTGGTCCATCAGTTTCATGCTGTGTGATTTTTTCTACGTTACAATGTGGTGATGGTGATGATGATGACAATAACTACTCTGGCACTCGTTCGTTCGTTCGTCTATCTATGTTTCTGTATGTCTACTATGTCTGTGTGTAGTGAGACAAGTGCCACAATCATGATACGCATCAGCAAACAACAATAACACCAACAAAAAACCAAATAAAATTTTATAGAAAATACTCAAAAAATAAAATCCAAAAATCTCTCTCTCTCTCCCTCTCTGACAACACAACAACCTGGTGGCATTTCTACAACCATTGACAGACAGAATTCTAATACTGAGGAGTAAATAAAATAAAATAAAATAAAATGTTGCCACGTCTCACAAAATATATTGTGCAAACGAAATGTAACCGCATGAGAACAAAAAAAAAACCAAAGGCAAATTCGAAATCAAATTCAAATAGACAAAAATACTAGAGAACACAAATTTACATGTATATATTCCTTTTTGAGAAAAAACATTTTAATGGTAACAAAAACAAAAATGAAAAATATGCAGTATAAATTTTTCAAACTCAAAACTCTTTTTTGGTTCAGGTTTTTAGATGATAAATTTTGGTTATTAGGAAGAGTAGAGAATATCAACAACAATCACTCACTATTTGAATAGATAAAGAATTTATTGTCACCATAAGTGGGTAATCTTTAGCAATGATAACTAAGAAATATCAATGCAAATATTAAATTGAAGGACACTTCACTCGGTAACCATATCTTTTAACTCAAAGCTAACAACCAGATAGTAGTGAAAGCAGTATGTTGTAATAGTATACTGAATATACACAGGAATTTTCATTTCTCACACAATTTCTGAAAATAATTTGCACTTGCATGCAAGATTGCAATACTCATATCTCACAGATAATCTAATTTGTAGTATTTCATATGCAATACAATATTTGATAAATGAAGTTTATACAATTCTTAGATAATCATGATACAATTTCAATGCACAAGTGATTATTTTGAAGGTTAAAGCAAGTCAAATGTTTCAATTAGTCTACATATACAAACAAATTCTTTTCATTCCTCCTACATAGTGTAGTCGTATTAGTGATGCTAAAAACCTTTTCTCTTCTCTTTTGTGTAGTCAGATATAAAGTTACAAGTCATATTCACTTGTTGATCACATTCTTTTGTTTATGTTTTCATAGCAAAAAGTCAAGTCTTTTCATAACAAAATAATAATTTAACAATAAAATCCTTTTGTTTTCGAATATTTATTCATAAAAATAAATTTATTCAACATAGTATTTAATCATTCTAAAAATATATTGTACAATATTATCATGGACCAGTGACAGGCAACAAACATATAACAAGCATTATCAAAAGGCAGATAAAATGACAAACAAACAAACAAAACAAAAAAAAACAAACTTGTATCTTATATATTGTTAAATTCCCATTGCAGTAGAAGCAACAATATGGCAAATAATTGTATCTACAACAAAAGT
Source organism: Amiota communis (assembly GCA_037043315.1). Taxonomy (NCBI): domain Eukaryota; kingdom Metazoa; phylum Arthropoda; class Insecta; order Diptera; family Drosophilidae; genus Amiota; species Amiota communis. The sequence continues at coordinate 9,380,828 of JBAMAV010001245.1, read as the reverse complement.
ACTCGTAGTTGTAGTAACAATAACGATAAAGTTGTCATACTAAAGTAACAAACAATTCATCACAGTCATTGTGATAAATTATATTCAAAATAAACAAACACAGATACATTACACATAGTAAATACACCACATACAGATACGTACTCCACACATATGCACTCACATTCATATGAAGAGAAATTGTTTTAAATTTAACTTGATGTAAGAGAAGCAAGCAGCAGATGAAGTTGAAGTTAAAAAATAAGATAGGCAACATTGATGATGCTGCTGCTGCTGCTGATGATGATGATGACTGTGAGTGAGTGAGTGATTTCAGTAAGTTGGAGACATGAAGACTAGGATTTCCGTAAAATTTTCCAAATTACAAATGTACACTTATGATAATAGAGACTGTAATAATAATAATGATGATGATGATGGTGATGGTGATAATAATAATAATGATAAATTGCTATAAAACAATTGAATTATTATCAATGATAGTCGAAGAGAAGAAAAGCTAAAATTGAAACAAATGAGTTTTGTTTAAATTGAATTAATTTATGCAAATGAGACAAGTTGGACAATTGAGTATGGTATGGGAAAGATGGAAAAATAAAGATAATCAAATTAAAGAAATCACAAACAAAAACATGAAAAATAAACAAAAAAACTTCTTTGACATAGTTTTGTAAGATTAGATAGAGGGGGAGGAAAAGGGAGAGTAATAAGAATAGGGTAAGTGAATGTGAGAAAAATTGTAAATGAGTTTAACTAAGTTAAAGCAAAAATAATTTAACTAAATTTCATAAACTGGAAACAAATTACTATCAAATACTACCAATATGACATCTGCAACTTAAAGTGATCTGATCATTCCAAACTTCCAGGACTATTTAAAGTGAAACTCGCTTCCTTTTTATCATACATTTTCCACGTTTTGAGTGTTTAATAGTCACTTCAAACCATCTTTGTATGAATGACTCATTTGATATTGACAGGTTTATATAAAGGCCTTGTCATTCAATCGTTACAATTTCACTTCTTATGTCATCATACATGATTGATTTGCCAAACCTAGGTTGACACAGCGATATTTTAACAACTGAACTACCTAAATTATTCAAAAGCAGGGAAAGAATATGATTTAATTGATTCAGAAATTCATTCATTCAACGAATTATACAAGTCAAACAAAAAATCAAGCAAGAGAAAGTTTTAAATGACAGTAAAAGTAAAAAGTATTGTATCATGTATCAAGTAAATCCATTGACATTTAAACTTAGCTAAAGAAACAATCCTTGCTCGGAGCGGATTTTCTTAAAAATTGTAATTAAAATTCTCATGGCAACCATCCATAGTCTCATATATAAGTACATAGCAAAGGTCCCTCTTTTACTGCCTTCATACAAATTTATACAATTGGTATAAAAAAAGTATAACAAATGCCCTCCTCCCTTCAGTATATGTATATGGCAATAAAGACAACAAAGGACCTTAAAATGTTGGCTATGATTATTGTGGACGGCTACCAGCATTTGACCCAAATTAGTTTTGTTGTCCTTGTGCTTGTTCAACTCACTCATTTTGGATGCTTTCTGCTTGCATTTAGCCACCCCAGCACCCTTTCTATATTTTATTATCTCAACATTTAACCACCTTTTATTGTTTTTCATTGCGCGAAATTTATTTCGATGGATGTTTGTTTTTTATTCTTATTTTTCCTCATTTTCCTTTCTTTTCCTTGTTCTTCTTGTTCTCTAAAACGCATTAAACGTTTTTATTTAGAAGTCCAAACGTTAAAAAGGATCTACACGAATCTTGTGGTATTTCTGTTAAGGTTTATTCCTTACAATGTTGTTATACTTAGTCCTAAATGTGGCTGCTGTGCGCTATTGTTGTTAATATTTAATTCTTAGACAAAAGGCGCTTAATTTCCAAGCATAAGTCAAGGATTTTCATTTCATTTTCATTGCTCATTGTTTTTTTGTTTGTTTGTTTGTTTTATTTTTTGGTTGTTCTTTGTTCTTAGCATAAATTTTATTTACGCTTCGTGTTATATTTATACAGGATTCATTGCATATCGCATAAATTTTGTAGATCTCTATCCTTATTTACAAACTCCTCCTATTCATCCATCCCACATCTTCTCAACCTCATATTGTCTTAAAGAAAGGAAGAAAGGCAGGCAGGGAGTTAAGAAGCCATCCCTCTAAGTGCAGTGAGCGCGTAAAGTTGCGTTAAATATTTTATTAGCAAAAATTTAAGAACATTTTTCAAGTTTATATTGCGTTGGTTTGAGGTTTTTATCTTAGGCTAAAGTAAGAACAAGGTTTTTGGTATTATTATTGTTGTTGTTGCTGTTGTTCTTGGTGTTTTTAATGTTGTTAAAATATGTTGAATTCTTGTAGTATAGAGGATGTAAAAGTGAAGTGTTTATTAGGGAAATTTATTAAAGTTAAGAGATCAGACCTTTACACTTTATGGTTCCCCAACATCTGATGTTGTGATGTATTAATTTTGGATTTTAAAGTCAAGTAAGACATTTTTATTGTTATTTAGAAGTAGAATAACTAAAGTATGTATATCACAAAATGAATAAAGATTTATGTAGGCAATACCAAGAAGTGTAAAGCAAGTGCTAAAGTATCTGATAATATATCAAATTTGATATTCGAAATTAAAAGTCATAGGAAAAGAAGTTAAGTGAAATTATTATTCATTAAATTTGTAAGAAGATGTAAATATGGATACCTCAGGACTTAAATTCTTTTGAATATGTAAGAAAGTCCATTGATTTATAAAATTTAATTCAATTTGCTTGTAATTTTCATTTAAAAAAATGTTAAAAAACAAATCATCTCAATATGAATGAGCACAGAGAAAAAAATAAACCTAAATAAAATCTGTCAATAAAAATCATTAAAATAGAACATTTCCTTATTTTATTGGGTGCAAATAGATACGAATTTATGAAGTTATGCCACAAAAAAACACGATAAATAAATATTGAAAGTAGGCGAAAGAAAGATTATATAAGAATGGAATAAGGGGGATGTAGGTGAAACAAGAAAGAGTCAGTTAATGTAAACACATGACGACAACAGACTATTTTCTCGTAGTATGTTTACAATATACACATCGAAATTGCCACAAAGTGCAAATGAAAACATTTTCCACAACAACAAAACAAAAATGAAAACATCAATAAGGAAAATTCGAAATTGTGAAAATCACTTCAAAAGATTTTAAACTGAATGTATCATAAGTAAATGACAGGCAAATGACAAGAGAAATGTGTACAAATAGATAGATAGATAGATAGATAGACAAACAAATAAATGAATTTAAAGATGATAACATTTATTGTAGTGTAGACAGACTTTTATAAATGAACAGATGAAAGACATGAGAAACGTCCAATTTGCCTTTAATACTTGTCACATTATCCAATCAACATTATTTTATCATTTGACAACATAGGAAATGAATCATACAGGTACTTCTAGCCCTTAAAAAGTTGACTTGTATTACGGATTAGCAGAGCATATTGCTTTTGTCCACAGATATTGCTGATAAAATCATAATCTGTTTATTAACCTTCTGTAATAGATTTAAGACCACTTATGTTAAGCCATATCATTTTACAAAAAACTTCAAACTTCTCTTCAATAACATTCTGTATTATAGCCTCAACACCATAAGGCCTAAGAGATTGGTCAGACTGCTTGTAGATGGCAGATAATCTGAAGATCTGTCAGCATTAAATCTATATAAATGAATCTCTAAAAGTGTTGGTAAGCGCCAAGAACGGCTGGACTAATTTTGATGAAATTTTTGTTGTTGTACTTACGGGGTCAACTAGTAGTAGTTCTGGAGATACAGACAGGGGCATGTTTCTCGCATGGCCAATAGTATGTTTCCTGTTCCCGTGTTGGAAAGCCTTCAAATTTGTTTGTTCACGCTCCAGGTAATCAAACAAAAAATGTCGTGTACCAAAAAGTATTAAGAAAATATCGTACATACATATATGGTAAACAATATTTTAACGCACAGAACGCATTACAACGAGCATTTCAAACACCATCTACAACCTTGACTGGAAATATGACTCTAAAGTCAGGGGCATAGCAACCTGCGCCGGGTCTACTAGTAGTACATATTTTTTTTGTCTTTGTAAAATATGTCAGTTTAATTCAAAATTTTAAATGTAAAACTTCGGTACAGAGTACGTTTGTAATCAGAATTATTGTAGAAAATACTGTGAACAAAACAAGCAATGAATTTGAATGGGAACGATTTACGTGGCAGGAACACATTACGGGCGATTCCAAGATTCCAAGAAAATCGGCAACAACCAAATCTTGGTAATATTTTAAATGAAGAAGTTGTTCGTGAAGCTCAACTTGAAGTCGTTGCGGAAAGGGAAGTTAGTGACACAGAACTACGAAGAAGAGCTGCACATGATGAACTGCCTTCTAGCTCTAGAGTAGCTGCCAACCAGCATTCTACAGCTGCTAGGATTAACCAACTGCAAGCGGAACCAGTAGTAAATCGCGATATGCTTTCTCCAGTCATAAATTACCAATGCCGGATTTGCAATGGCAACGTACGCAATGCTGTCACCACTATTTGTGGGCATCTTTACTGTTGGTCCTGTCTTTGGGGATTCGACTATTCGCAATTTGACCAAACTCGGTGTCCATATTGCAAGTGCGTTATACGCATGCACGAGGATGTTTTTCCAATTTTTGGAGATACTACCAATGACGAAAATGAGGACATTGTTAATAACACTGGAGCAGAGAGAGGAGAGATAGTACCGCGACCTAGCGCATTTCGCGTTTCTACCGCATTTCCTGTGTGGTCCCAACTTGACGATATACTTGCACTCCCAGATGATACAGTCCCTACTGGCGAAATTACACCATATAATGAAGCAATGCGAATTTGGCAAAACGTCATCAAAGCAGTAATATATTTGGCATTGTTAATTTGTATTTATTTAATATTTTTTTGATCAATTCGCTTGAAATTTAATGTAAATCATGTATAAATTTTTGGATTGAACGTTGTAACAAATTTTATGTATATTTTACTCTAAAAAACTGTAAAATTGTTTAATAAATAAGAAAAATTTAATTAAAAAGCTAATGAAATATTAAAAGTAAATAAACTAAGTAAGCAGCACTTGCTGCTCTCCATGCGCGCGTCAAGTGCATTTAAATGCCAATTTTTCGCACGAAATAGAAACTAATGAACAAACTTCGTGGCCCCGGGGAGAGGAATGGAGACATTTTGGTGCAGCCAATTGGAAACCAAAGTAGCAACAGTAACATTGCCAACGCCAACGACAAGACAAATCCAACCAAACCAAACCAAGCCAAGCCAAGCAAACAACAATCAACAGCTGTGCCAGCTACAAATTAACCATGACGCGGTGAGTGAGATTGTGAATCTGAATCTGAATGAATTGGATAGAGTCAATAGAGGGCGGGCGACACAAAGTGGGTGGTTGCTGCTGGAAGTTTGGTTGCAAGGCAAAATATAATAAAAAAAAAAACAAAAAACTGCAGTCCACATTTGGGATTATGTGCATGAATTTGAGTATACTTTTTATATTATTTTTATTTTCTCACTATGTTTTTATTTTTTGTGCTTAATTTAGAAATTCAAACGCGTATGTGCAGTCAAAACATAATACTATATATAAAACTATATTCACGCAAGTCTGTATCTACATACATGTGTATTAAAATTTTATTAACTTAAAATTAAATGAGTTTCAAATGAACTTCGACGCAATGCACTCGTGGTGTACATACATGGTACGTGTTTATGCCCATTTGGATGCATGTTGCATATAGTAAAATGCCACAAAAACACAGGAAGGAAACCCATCCACCCAACACAGTCAGTGGTTGTGTTCATGCTCATGTCTGGGGATGTGCCATTTTAATGAACTCGATCTGCTGCTACTCGTCTTTTTTCTTAAATTTATTTACTTCACACACCATACATTGCATTTGTTTGAAGTGAAGGAAAGAAAAGGAATGAAGACCTGATAGGAAAACCAAGAAATTCGTGCACAAATCGAAATTTGTACATTCAATAAATTCGTTAAGTCAAAACAAAAGTTGCTGATTGGCAATTCTAGTATTGTAGATGTAATTCTGATTCTTTAGCCAAAAATACATTACTTCTACTATTTATTTTTTTTTTTATAAAGAAAATTTGTAAAAATATTGCTAGCCAAGCAGATGTATACATGGACTCATTTAAGCTCATTCATGTTCATCATGTCCACCACATGAACTTTAAAATTTATAACATTTTGTCATGAAAGTTGTAAAAAGTATAGAAAACAAAAAGAGAATTGAAAAAAAAATCTCTAACAAAACATGAATGCTGACTAAAGAATTCAACTGAAGCTTCAAGTTTTTTATCATCAGCATCATCATTTACACTTGTATAAAGTCCTGGACTATGTGAGGGTTTGAGTCCCTATGTGTATAACTAAGGGAAAAAAGTTTGTAGAGGAGGCACAAGGATTTTTTGTTTTGCTTTAGTATTCAATTTTATCACTTTTGTTTTTTCCAAATGGTTTCGTTTGATGTTGCATTTGTATTGAGGTATCAAAGCAAGGCTTCTATTACATTTTTGCGGTTTACAATGAGTTTTCCTCAATTTTTTTATCCTACAATATCATATTACACTTTTATTGGTTTACCTGAGCAAAAGGCCTTTTTCCAACGATGATTTTTTTTGTTTGTTTGTTGAAAGAATCTATGTTTTTATGCTTTAAATTATTTTTTGTTTGAATCACTATGCTTCAGTTGAAGGACCTTCAAGCCTAAGATACAATAATAAATTTGTTTGTTTGCCTTGAATGTATGAGTGAATTAAAGAAGAGAAAAGTATACTCAGATCATTGTTGATCTTTAATAACTCGTCTTTTCTTCTAGAAGTTCAATCATTCTTAGCAGGCTCATAACTAAGAGGAGGCTGGCCTCAGTTATACATATGTATTATTACTAAGAGGCCTAGTTGTTTATTTCTGCTACATGCTAATATGTTGCAGTGTTGAACAACGAGGACCAGTAAATATGCTATAAGAAAACAAGTCACATCAAATAAATAGTCGTAATGCCCTTAGAGAATTCATAGTGCTTTCAATAAAAAATCGAAAGAAAAAATAAATATCTTTACAAAACTTTATAAACATTTTCTTTAGCCACAAAAACTAGTTGTCCATTTTAGTTTTTTTCTTTGCATATTTTCTTTTTTATTTATTTTCTTTCTATCCTCCGTTTTTTTTTTTGCTTTTGCTTTTCTTTCCTTCATCACTTTGTTGACCACAAAACGCAAATTCTTCCGCTCAGGAAATACTAAGAATTTCTTATGCTCTACGCCTTTCACTCATTTATGCAAAAATCAACAACAGAGACATAGAGAGACAGGACTAAGGAGAGAGAGATAAACACAAATCAAATGACAGAAGTATAAGAACTACAAAAGCAACTAAATATCTTTTTCTATATATAATCACAAAATGAATGTAAAGAAAATTCAAGATGAGAAAAAAAAAAGAAAAATTGTTAAAAATATTCATAAAATATTTGCAGACAGCTTTTGTACAAAATACAATATTTATGAGGCAGACAAGACACAACCTCGGACCGAATTCAACTTAAAAAAGCTGAGCAGGAGTGTACTGAACTGAACTGAACAGAACAGAAATGAATTGAAGCAAGGAGGAGCTCAGGAAATCATAGAGGTAGGAAGTGTAAGACAAGTCATAAGGAAACAGAGAGAAAACAGAGAAATATTGAAGAAGTAACAACAAAGAAAGAAAGGGTAAAGGAAGGTTAAGAGCGAGAGAGAAGTTTCAGTTTTCGAAGAAGTTTAAAGAAGAGATAGTGATGCTTAAACTTTTATTGTCCATAGAACTCATTTTCTTTTGCAATCTGACATTGCCACCGAACTAAAGTTTAAGAAACACTGCTCTTAAAAAAGTAAATAGTGGTAAAGCTAGGTAGTCTTAAAAGGTTTTTGAGTAATAAACCAAGGACTAAAGAGGCTGCTGCTTAAGTTATTATGGACGGCATAGAAAGAAAGCTGTAGACTTGTCTAAACCATTTTAAGTGGTACAAAACCACATTGAAATCCACAAGCAAAGTACCAGATTCTCCATTTAGATAAGAACAAAATTGTATAAAACTTATAAAAAGAAAAAACATCTCATGAAAAATTATTTCACTTAAACTACTCATAAATTATGGCGACACAAAAACGGCCAACAGCCAACTACCCCCTTGAATAAGTGGTTACCAAAGTATTCCGACTCAAGATTAGAGTTAAGAGTGCATAAAATAAGCTTTAAATAAGCTTTATGCGAATTAGTATGAATTACTAGTCTACACAAAAGTATTGTAATAAAATGGAAACTACTAAAACTAACTTCAAAGTCTAAGCTAAAGAATGATAATTAACAAAGGATGTGAGAAGAAATGTGAGTTAATTGCTATTCCCAATTGACCACGAATGATGGGATAAAATGAGGGAATACATATTGTATATACGCTCTTGAGTCTGTTTAGTGTCAAGGCTGGGTGAGTGGTTGAACTGAAGGGTGAGATTGCCAGCTGTTTAGTATCATGTGTGTGGGCAACTAATTACCATTAGTTATGTAAGTGTGATGATTCTGCCGCCTACAATCGCTTAGAGGGGTAAGAATGGCAGGCCTCTCTCTCTCACTATTTCGCCATTTGTTTGTTAGTTTATTTTGTTCTGGTGTGTTACCAAAATTTATGGATAGCAAAATAAGCGCTGGCAGAGACTATTCGCCCTGCTGCTGTTAGTGTAACAATGTTTTTCATGCCATAAAATTTTGTTTTGTGGTAAACAAAAACACAAATGAAATTACTAAATGATGAAAGGCAGAGGAGATTGGAGGAGCATATGATAAGCAAAAAATAACAACAAGGACAAGTAAGTAAGTATCTTTCGATGTGAAAATAAATACTGAAAAGAGTTTGAGGTTTGTTGACTTAGCATTCTAGTGTAGTTCAATATTTAAATGAATTCAACTTAAAGCTATAAAAGTTCTTCATCATATAATATTATTCACAGCATAGTTTCATGGTCATTAAGCCAAGTTCAGTCATACAAAATTCATAGGAACATATTCTTCAAGCATATTATTTATTATGAATGGGGTGATAACGAAGTTAAGTCTCTTTTTTAATAGATTAGTTATGTCAGAACGTGGTATGAATATCAGATGTAAGCGCATTTAGTTGATGACACTATTCCCCAAGAACACAAGGAATATGTTCTGTAAAATTAAGTCCTTAGACCTGATGGTAAACTTTTCAGTTGAAGACTTTCATTGATCCTTTAGTTCTTCTGACATTGAATAGTACAATTCTACTGGCCTGGAAAAAAGGATTTCCTCTAAAAAAGGTCAACATAAACTGTCCAAGAAATCATCATTAATTTATGTTCATTTAGTATATTGAAAAAAGTTCTCTTTCTTTGCCTTTAACCCCCGTGGTAAGTGACACACAAGCCATTAAAAGGCAAATCATACTTTCAGTCTTCATCAAACTACTTATATCAAGTCATATAAATTTTAACTAACTAATATCACATGCATAAAAGTTTTTGTTGTTGTTGTAGTAGTTTGCTATACCTTTCAATCCTTCAATTAAAAATTGTTACTACAACACTCTCTGTTAGTAAAATGTAGAAAATAAACCTCAAACTGTCAAATCTCAAATGGAATTCTATTAGCTTGGCATACAAAATGAGATTGAAGTAATTGAAAGCGATCATTTTGACTAGAACTAAAACATACACTCACTCAACTACACAAATAGAACATACCACACATAACACAACACTAGACTATCTCTAATATGACACAACACAACACAACATATGTGTGTGTGTGTGAAAGAGTTCTATGCAATGCCACAAAGCAATTAGATTTGCGCTCGTTTTCTTTTTAATTCGGTTGATTTTATTTCTCTTTTTTTATTCTCATTTGACAACTCTGACATCAAATCAAATAAGCCAAAACAACCAAACAACAAGACAACAGACGACATAAGGACAATAAGGACAACATGAACTACAAAAAGTACTATGCGATAGTAAAAGGTATAAAAATTCCATGAAGGGTAGTACAACAGAAGCAGTAGCAGTAGCATAAAATGTTAAGGATACGAAGAGCTAAAAAAGAAGAAACTATTTAATTAAGCTAATCTATTTGCATTCGTTTTTAGTTCCATGAAGGTAGGAGAGAGAAAGAAAGAAAGGAAGGAAGGACAACACAAAAACATGCATTTAGACAAACACGCCCAGAAAACAAGACAGTTGAATAAATCGGAGATTAAGGAATGTGGAACGTGGTAGGAACGAACTTTGCTAAATTGCTACACGAGACAAGTAAATTGTCATATAGCGAGCACTGGGGAGCAACATATAGTACGCCCCTAAAACTATGCAAAGCAATTGCAATAAAGCGCGAGCAAACAAGTGAAGCGGTTGGTTATTTGTCCCCCATCATGTACTGTAGTAGTTTACCACATTTGCATTTGCAACATGATTTTCGAAAAGCACGGAAGGAATGAAGAAAGGTAGTAACATTGGCAACGCACGCCAAATGGGACATTTAACGAACATTCCAACAAACGATCGAATAACGAATGCCAGGTGCACGCATCTACTTACCATAAGTCCGTAACTTTGTGCTTATTGAATTTTCCTGTACTATTAGCGCAATAGCAAACTGTGTTATTGCCAACGAAATGTAGGACACCAACCACCCACCACCTCATCTCTAAGCACTGAATGTTGCTTAGTACAATAATTGGGCTTTATTGGTTTTGCTAATACCCATAAGCCAATATGAACTGAATAGTTAGTTTAGTTATGCTTTCGTAGCCTACTTAAAAGGGCAATTCATAAGCAAATGTGTTGTCTAAGAATATGAAACATTTGTTTGCAAATGGTTAAGAGAAGGCCAAGCTGTCCAAGGAAAATTTAAAGAGATACACGTATCTTTGTGTTGAATATAGCCAGAAAATAGACTCAATACAAACTTATGTACAGAAGTTTCCAAATGGAAATTAAATTAAAGAAATATTCTTTGGGGTACAAACTTAATAACTTATTATTAACGAATGATTTTCTAAATAGAAACTTCCCTACAACACTAAAATTAGCAGTCTTGTTTGCTGATGCTCTTATCTTTCAGACTAATGAGCTCGTCTGCTGTCAGAATGAAGTGTTCCAAATGATGAAGCATTGTACACGCATATTGGTTTTCAAAATCAATTTTCTCTTAGATTTTATGGTATACCATGTAGTGCTTCCGATGTATTTTTTATAGGCCCTAGTACATTCATCCTTTGAAATGAATATTTGATACTATTGCATACTAATTTCTGAGTGGTTTTCATCTGAACATCGTGTACTTGGAGATGACGGTCTTTCTATCCAGAAGTTCCTATTGTCCTTTTCTTTAAATATATGGTTTAGGAACTCGCATGCGAGGCACATTAGGAACTTATAAACATTCATAAACCAACTTTACTTTTGAATAAGGTGAATGAAATAGCTAATAAAAAAAGTCAGATCTTTAAACAAAAGAATTAATAGAATGACTTGAAAAAGTCAGAAGGACTTCAACAAAAGTTTGACTGACTGACAGACAGAATTGTCTGTGAATAGATAATAGTCGCTTCTCAAATAGATTGAGACTCACTCATTCATACATGACTACTTACTTTATTTAACAGAAAATAAATGTTTCTTTACTCCCACTCCACACACCCCTATCCCACCACTCTCGTTGATTGCATGCATGTTTTGTTGTAGTATACGAATATGTATGAATAAAGAAGAAATCGACAAGAAAAGTGTGAAAATAGTCTAGCGTGAAAAAACCGGAAGAAAATACAAAGAAAAACAACGAAAAGCTCTTGAGAAACTCGTTTTCATTACAATTGAGTGTGCAAAGTGGCGCGTGTGAGTGTACATACATGTATATATATACAACTACAAGTACAAGTATCTAGATATAAGTTTGTATGTGCTGAGTATGTCTGTATTTGAGAATGTGAATGAGTGGGTTTATATAAGTGTGTGTGAATGAGTGAGAATGTGTGCTGAGTATGTCGAACTGTGTTAAAGTTCTTGAATTAATTAAATTACTTTTAGACACTTTTCACAAAACTAACACATGTGTGAATAACTAAGTGTAGATACACTTAGATAAGACGATGATCATGGACCTAACGTAGTAGTTACATTTGAAAAATGCTGACTCACAAGCAAAAGATACTACTACTTTTTCAAAGAATGCACTATAGAAGAGCAAACAGGTTATTTAAATCTCATCCTTTTTATAAAAAAACAATTCCAATGCAATCCTTTTAATTACTCAACAATTTCCTGATTCTCTACTTTTTTGTACTACTTGTTCTTGTCGCCAGTTAAATGTGTTGAGAACTTACAATTGAATTGAATTGAATTCATCATGATCATCATTATCATCAAGAAGAAATCCAAACTAAAACCAAGTCAAGCCACACACACACACACACACACACACACACACACTCTGTTCACAAGTTCAAATGAGTTCGAAATTGTTTTATATTAAATTTGTTAGAAAACTTTCTTAAACGTCTGTCATCATCATCATCATCATGTGTGGCAGATAGGTTGTTAGATAGGTAGATGATAGTAGATAAATGAGATAAAAATACTGTAAATGTTTGTGGAAAATGAATGTGATGAAAGTTTATTGAACAAAATACATGAAAAGAAATGGGAAGAGAAAGTGATTACCGCGAATTTAAATCAATGAAATAAAAATGCCACATTTTAATGGCATTTGAACCGGTTTTTATTTTGTTTTTTTTTTTTACATCAAAAGTAATTAATTTCAATTTAATCATGTGTGGTAATTAACAATTAAGGATTACGCTAGCAAAAACTATTTAATACAAATGAATGAATGAATTAATTAAAAATTCTGTACAAAAAAAAAAAAAAAAAAAAATTATTAAACAAATGGCTGGGGAAAATATAGGAATGCAATTTGAGGTACGGGTATCGCTATACCATATACGATTCAAGATTAAAAACTAAACTTGTAAGGGTAGCAGCAGAGATTCGGCAGCATCACTTCGACTGCTTGCGTTCGTTTGTGTTCGCCTAGTGTGTACTTCCCCTAAAGAGATGTTTGATAAAGAGCGAAACATATTGGGTCGAAAACTATCCTATATTTCAAGCTGGAACCAACCATACACATTCACAGCATTTCTTTGCAATCAGATGATCGGTATGGAAGCGCATTACATACAAACAAACAAACAAATATTGGTTTTCATTAAATAGATGATAAGATGAATGTAGAACAAATAACCAGTTCTTCAAGACAGAGTTTCCAATTTTCCTTTGTGTAACAGAAATCACGACAATGCATGAAACGTTGCAACATTCCCGGCCACTTCATGCTTTTTGAACACAGCCAAGAGTAAGATTGATAATATCAATCAACATCTAAGACGACAAGGGCAGATTGGAACCTAAAATGTTGATGATCGGCAGACCCAAGAAGCAAACAATAAACACATTCTGTCAACAAAGTATCTAGTAAATGTGATAGAAGATGCGGATGATGAAGCATTTCATCTTTCAGCTACCATTCACTTCCAGAGGTCAAATCATCGTTCTCCTGAAACCTTCTTAGTTAACATAAGCAAGCAGTGAGCCAAAGTAAGTATCTTGAAATTGTTATGTCTACATCAAATGAAAAAATGTTTGCGAAATCATTTAACATTCTCTCAAATCTCCATAAGCTTCAACTTTTCCATAAACCAACAAAACAAAAATGCCATTAGATTGACATATTCAATACTTAAACTCATGTTTCTTTTTAAATAAAATTCCACCTATTAAGATCGCAAACAACTATAGAACTTCAGAGTCAAACTTCAACTCATAACTGGCAGCGACTTCAAGTTAAACAAGTCAAAGCTTGCTAAGCTTTCTAAGCATACATACAAACAAAAAGTAAACCCTTTCGCCAAAAATGGAAAAAGAAATCAGGAAAACTCCGTACAACTGACAAATGTCAAGTGTCAAGCCGCAAATGTCACCAAGTGACATGTCAAGCACACACATACACATACACACTCACTGATAACCATACATACTAGTAGACATAGTGAAAGTAAAGAGGCATAGAATGTGTGAGTAAAAACCAAACTCAAATAGAAATGAAAACTAACCGGCAACTAGTGTATGCCGGTGGCTAACGAAAAAGTGATTTATGCGAACGTGTAGTTAAGGGTCCATATGTGTATTGTATCTATGAGAGTGTGTATATGTTAGTTTATGGCTGAGTGCGCGCGCCTTAATGTATGCAATTGCAATGGAAAAGTTTTTGTGTGCTGCTATGTTCATTTATCGCGGCATGACAAACAGTTTTAGACACCAAAAACTAAAATCCAAAAAGAAAAATAGTAGAACGACAGGTTTAAGCACAGTAAAACAAAACAAAAAGCAAACATAAGTCAAGTAAATCACATATGACAAAACCGTGTACACACACACACGCACAGAACCATAGTGACTCGATTTAACTCGTTTCGACTTAAATGTGACTCGCGAAGCGATCCTTAATAAACTTGCCACATAATGTTATTATGTGCACATTATGTGCGGTTGACTCACACAAATGAAACGAAAATGAGCGAGGATTCAAATGGTAAGTAACTCATTTAAAACATGACTTCCACACACTCACGCACTTAGAGATATGCACATACAATGACAAATATACAAAACGTATGAGTAATGCTTATGGTAATGATGTTGCGTATACGTCGTATTGTGTATAATGTGAGTGAAGTTGAATGAAAAAGAAAAACCAGTAAAAGAAAGATGAAAAAGTGTATGTGATGATTATAGCATCTATAACTCATATGATGAATGTCATCATTTGTGAGTTTTATTCGACGACCAGCTAAACTAGAATTATTAAAATTTATGTCAATTTCCTTTTACTTTACTATTACACATTTTATCATCATCTGCCCCACTCAAACATAACACGTGTCTTTTTCACATTTTTATAAATTACTCTAGAGAGTGTCATCATGTTTATCACAAAATCTAAACATTTTCAAATAAACACAAATTTCAGACTGTCAAAAATCTGTCAAATATTAGAAGCTGATTAAATTTTCAACTATTATCAAGAGAGCTGGGACTATTTTCACCGATAGCATATAGCAGTTTTCTAAACATATCAGTGTTCACAGTATTTTACTTCAAATAAAAACATTTTTCAACAATTCAAAATAGTGCAGTGCAATACAGACTCCAGTGAATATTCCACTCAACAACATTAACCAACAAACAATCTTTGGACGGTACATAGAGAAAGTCAAAGAGTCAATGTTAAAAAATGGATCTCAAATTTCGGGAACTAAATGATCAGGAAATGAAAAAAGTTGCATTATGGTTGTATAACAATAATGTAAACCTAGAGGATATGACAGCCTTTCGTAGAGACTTTTCTGATGTGTTCCCGTTAGCTTATATTCTAAATAAAATCTATCCTGCATGGATTAAAATGACTAGTTTCCCCCGAAAACAAAATATTCGTGATAAATGTTTTATTTGGACGATATTTTCATTTGACATAGCGCTCAAATTTAAGATATCACTATCTCGCGAGCTAATTACATTAATAGCAAGTGAAAGTAGTGGTGCCATAGAATTTTTGATATATGAAATCATTCGCCCAGATATAGAAAAAGAAAAGAAGGAATGCAAAATATTGCAAGACGAACTTCAAAGTACAATTGACCAGATCTTGTTTTACGAAGAGGCCTTAAAAAAATTGAAACAAAAGAAAACCAAAATTAAAAACGAGCAACTTAAAAAGATAATCGAAAAGCAAAACGAGAATGAAATATATAAGAAAATTGGAAAATTTCTAAATTACCATAAACACCGTAATAGCCTACATAAGTACGATTCTCAAAATACGGATTATCAACAGTATGTATCTTATACAAATGATTTGGTTTTGTGTGTAATCAATTCGATATTATGTGCGCTAGAGACTGTTATTTGGTTGCAACATCGAAGGATTTCAAGCCTAAGTTGCCAGCTATTCTCGTATCAGAAGAATTTGAAATCTCAGAGTAAGTATTTAAAGCAAATGATTTGGTTTTGTATGTAATCAATTCGATATTATGTTCGCTAGAGACTCTTATTTCGTTAAAAAATCAAAGGGTTTCAAGCCTAAGTTGCCAACTATTCTCGAATTAGAAGAATTGGAAATCTCAGAGTAAGTACACCAGTCTAAATCTTGGCCTTATATATCATTAAAAGCATTTGTCGGTATATGGTGATTAGATTTTGATATTTCTCTTTGAATCTCCAATACATTGACTTCCCTTTAGAGGGAAATCCTTGCATAATCACTTCTCATTTTCGAAAATATTATTAAAATAACAATATCAGACTTTATCTCTGCTATGGATGAAATCGTTACATTGCTCATCTCTAAATGTTTTTATTCAGTGCAACAATGATAATAATAATAGCACGTATACGCAATGTTGAACACTGACTGACAATGAAACAAGTAAACGAGCGTATGACAGCCGCTGCCTTTGATAATATGATTAAGTCAATCATGCAATTTGTGGGCATTCAATGACGCTTTTTTCTACACCCACATACACACACACATAGATGAATCAAAATACATGCATATGTAGATGTATGTATGTTTGTTCCACTTTAATATAAAAAAATCTCATATATTTAAAGAGAAAAATCAATGAAATGAAAAACAATGAAAAAACCTTTTGTCTTCAATACAATGACAATATCATCCTTATGTGTTTATTCATACTACATAATAATAATAAAATATATTGTATGTAACACGGAAAAGCTACATAAAATCTACTAGTGACAGCATCTCCAATGTTATAATTTTTTTTTTTTACAATATTTCTTAAAACCAAAATGCGCGCCAAGTTGTGTCGCGACAAAATCTTGATTCGTTCAAGGCGCGTGCTTTACAACCTTTATCTCTCTCAAATGGAGAATGTCCTCCGTCTTCAACGTCCTTGTCATTTCATAATACACTTAAGAATTTTTGTCATTTTTTTTTACTGAATATATGAGTATCTATTATAATGGCTGTAGAGCAGATACAATGCTGCTTGCCAAGCTTGATAAAGGAAAATTGAGAAGAAAAAAACATATAAAGAAAGGCGCTCGCGTTTACTTTCGTTGACGTTGCCAAAGTCAAAGTCATCAAAACGCGTCAGGTCAAGGTTAAACGTTCTCACAGTAATGAAAGATATGTAATAAGAAAAGATTTAAAAAAACAAAAAAAAAATATCAAGAAAAGAAACTTACTACAATTTCTTTAAATATTTCATAACTTTTAAGGAGAGTATAAACCTACTATATAGAATTTGTCAATAAGCACAATCGATAAATCAGTTCAATTTTATAGTTTTATATGTAAATTGTTATTGTTGTTAGACGCCTTTCAGAGCGATATGTTTAGTCTATAACAAACATAAAAAAAACATCTTTTAGAGATACAAAAACATGGGTACTATAGGCTATAGTATTGTTATGATGTACATACTTTGTGGAACCTTTGCCAATCATGTATTTCAATTGATTTAAATCAATGAAAACTAAATAAATTTACAGAAATTTCAACTTAATATCTTCAAAACTTAAGATTTCCTCAGCTTTTTTAAACACACATAAAAAATCACATTTAATCTCTGATTATATTTAATAAATATTCTTTTTATTCTAGTTAAAAGAAGTTCCATGGCGTGGTGTAACACACAACCTGAGCAGCTTTAATTTAAAGGTAAGGTAGAAGATTTTGAAATCAAATATGCTCCAAAGTCTCTTAACTTTTCAATGCATTCTATTTATTTCAGAAGTTGATTAAGTTGTGGGTTATCTTGTTCACATGATGTTCGAGTTCATTTTGTTATTGGCATCTAACTTTCAAGGATAAAAAGCAAAAAAAAAAAAGTTGGCAGACATAAAATAAGGAGAAAAAAAAATACCATTATATTTTTATAAAAACCTTAAAACATTTTCAAAATACCATAAATATCTTTTCCACAGCATACAAAAAATAAAAAAAAAATTGTACACAGAAAAAATAAAACCTATTTTTGGTAGAAGTCAAGGTTTGAATAAATTAAATTTATATTTTTACAATACTCATTGCTAGCACCTTCATCAACATGGCGCCATCATCATTTTGGCATGACAGTTATTGTATAATTCTATACAATTTGAAATTTCCATTTGTTGTTACACAAATAATCAATGGTTTAGAATAAATTATACATTAAAATGAAACTTTGTAATTTTGTAACGAATTTTAATTGATTACATTACACGACATTTTATTCACTTGGAAATCATGTTTAATGAGCCACATTAAACGTACATAAAACACACATAAAGTAGAACAAAAACAAATATATGGAACTAACCACAGAATTATTAGGAAGTCATGCGATTTTTTGTGTGCATTGAAAATAATTGTGCATTAGTTAAATGAAAATCAATAAAAAAATAAATGTGTGTGTGTGTAATACAAATGTTTCTAACACGCATAAAACAAAAGCCGCACACAACACATGTGGCAACAATTGCATCTATTTCAAAATTGGCTCATAAATGCATTCAATCACTTAGTCATTCCTTCATGTATTCGTTCATTCCTTCATTCAATTGTACCAACCAACCAACCAATAATTGTTGCCAACAATTTGCATTTCAATCTGCCATTAGCCACTTTTGTTGCTGCTGCTTCTGCTACTACTCGTATAATATTGTATTGTATTCTCCTCGTCATATGTGGTGGCACATGTTATTGCCGCATTGTGTGGTCAACTTATTTTCTACAAATACAAATAGTCTTGTATGTAGTATATATATGTGTTTTCTGTCTGTTCAACAAATGCTAATCAAATAACATATTGCATTTATTCGTGTTTCGATTCGTTTGGATTTATTCGATTGTGTTTTACATGTGCTGTGTTGCGCGTATGTGGGGAATATTGAATTAATGTGATTGAATGTAACAATATTGACAATCAAATCGACTGACTGAATTCTTTTGTCCAAAAACAAAATGACAATCATAGCAACAACAACAACAACAATAAATAACAATAAACACTTGTATGTATCTATCGAATACTAAAGCTTAGTAACAAATAAGAAGAAATACAATATTTCTATGTTTTGCAAATAAAGATAGCATATAACAACTGAGTAATACAACAAAATCCTTGTTTGATTTGTTGTGAATACAATATCTTTAGTTATACTACTAACCCAATGGTGAAAAAGTTATTACTAAGCTTAGTTCCCTAGTACTGGATACCTTTTCATTAATTCAAAACAAGGTATAATCATTTAATTTGTTCTACTTTATAGGCAGGCTAAGGTGAGTTGCTATATCTTTTTGATGTGTTTTCAATAATTGATACCCTGACATTTGAGTTTTAACATTCATTATCAGAAGTTTTAATTGATGAGAATGCCTAAACATGACAACATTGTCAATTGTAAATAATTGATATTCTTCACAGAAAAACCTACTTTACTTTGCACTCCACTCACACGTGAACTCATTTATTTGCACTTGTCATCAAGGAACTCTCAATGTCAACGCAACAACCATTTCAACTCAACATCTATCTAATTTAACAACCCTGAAATGTTTTAACACTCCAAATACCAAATAACAACACAAAAAACAGAAAAAAGTTAAATTAATCAAATTAACAAATTTGTAGGATTTTTTTATTTTATTTTTTGTAAAAGTTTCAAGTAAATATTTGGTGACGCAGTCTAGCGTAACCTGATGCTGATGATGATTCAGATACTAATGATGATGCTGATGCTAATGGTGGTGTTGGTAGCGATGATGATGGGTAGAAATCCTCATCAACAATGCAAATGACGTTAAAGCTGACATGATGAAGTTGAATATGCGCGTAGGCAACTGATGGCAATGATTGTTGATGAATTCAGTACAGATAAAGAGAGCAAGAGAAGAGGAGAATGTTACTATTTACATACAAGCAAGCAGTAGAAATGGTAGGTGGTAATGTAAAAGCAGCAGGAGAAAGATTGTTAATGTCAGAACCTTGATGTTGTACTAGAGTAAGAGGAAACTTCCCTTATCCTTGTGCAATTAATTTAAAATAGCGTTAGCAAATGATGACGGCGGAAATAGCAGCCAGCAACAGCAGTAGGATTGGCTATGCTTGCATAAATTATCAAATTTAACTGTGAACAACATTTTAATGTATCCAATGTATTTATCTTATCAAACTCTAATGCAAAACGAAATGGGCAGCATTAGAAGAATAAAGAATACGTTTCAAGTGTAAATCAGCATGCCAAATTATCAAACAATTTTTTCAAGTTTAGGGTGTTGGAGAAGAAATTATGCGCAACAAGGAGGCCCACAGACACAAAATGAATAAATGAGATAAGAAAAGAAAAAACTTTGTAATTGTGATAAAAAATAATTGGTATCAATTAAGTTAGGTACGATTCGGGAAAATTGAATAGCAGATCTATAGAGTGACTGATACATAGTGTTAGTGATAAATAGTGTCCAAGGATAAGTGCGAAGACACTATTCTGTGGAACACTTTATAAAATGCATTTGATCTCCTACTTAGAATCGAAGCATTTTTCAAAAATTACACAGAAGTATGACATTTTATTGTTATATATTTTAATTAATTATTTTTTTCAGAAATTTATTTCAATTTCTTTCCACATTTCTTAATTTCTTAATTCTCTTCTGTTTGACTGAATTCTTAGGCATTTTTTTCTTAAATTTTTTATTCGTGATTTTTGAATTTTTTCTTGTTGCTTTTTTTGCCCATTTTCTTTTCCTCTACACTTAACACTTCGCCGTCTGTCGTCCCGTTGTTGCCAATTAAAAGTCGTCGCATTCCATTTGGCATTTTTCACGATGGGCACAAATTTTTCTCTTTTTTTTTGTATCATGGAGTTTCCTTAATTGCCACTACAGAAACAACAACAAGAAGTAAAATGTAGAACACATCTACAAGAAACGTTAAACAAAAACAAGTACAGAGCACGAGACATCATCATGTGCGCTCCTGCAGCGTTCCTCATGTGCGTGCTTATTTCGCATAGTCAAGCTACTTTTGGCAATCTGCTTTAACTACTTTGTTTTTCCGGTACTGTCTCGTCATCATTGCAAACCAACTTTATCACCATCATTATCATCATGATTATCATGGTGATCATCATGATTTTTCTTGTTGCTCTTCTTTCGTTCTTGTAATTTCTCCCCAATGATTTCACTCACTTACTTTAGGTGCCTCTTTCTCTTTCTCAGTCCCGGTCTCGAGGAGGCATTTAAAATATGCACGGCATTTGACATTTTAATCAAGCATGGCTAACGCGAATGACGACAAATGAAAAAAGGAAAAAATGAAAACTTTTTTCCTTCTTTTGGGGAAAAAAAAAACTTGCGGAAATTCCTTAATGAATACAAATGCGTTTGCCGTGTTGGGAAGACATGAGATGACAAGTATCATCCTCAACTGAGCTCAGAGGAGGCAAACCGAGGCAAGCGAATTGTTGCAATTGCCACAGAATAATTGTTAAATGCCACATTACTTTTGATTTCTCTCTACTTCTTTCTCTTTACTTCACTTCTATGCATTGCATGAATGAATAAATGAAATGTCAATATTTGACAATTGATTTTGTTTTTGCTGATTTTTTTTTTATATCAAACTTCTTTCAACAATTGATGGGATGATTTGAAAAAATGTGCGACTTTAATGAAATTCATACCACAATTAAAATGTTTGTTGATGGTTTAACAAATTAGGCCTCATGTGGTGATTATACTCCATGTTAAAACATAAATCTGTAAAAAGCATTTTGAGCATTTTATTCACCATTTATGAATTTATTTATTGATTGCAATGTAAAAAGGATTTCGCTGTCAAAATCCGATATGATTTTGATAAATTAATGTCAAATGACATTTCCTTTTGATATTGCAGTAATAATGAATTGAAAATTAAAATCTTTTATACAAAAATGTAATATTCACTGAAAATTTCAATTTTAGTTGTGCCTATCAAAAATATTTCACTTCCAATATGATAATGAAATATCAGTATATCAGTTTGTAATTGAAAATCTCTTCTTTTCACAGTTTCTGAAATTATTGCTATTATTTATT
This sequence comes from Amiota communis, assembly GCA_037043315.1. Lineage (NCBI taxonomy): Eukaryota > Metazoa > Arthropoda > Insecta > Diptera > Drosophilidae > Amiota > Amiota communis. Next base: position 9,358,498 of record JBAMAV010001245.1, on the reverse strand, counting down.
TTCAATTTTCCATTTAACCGAAAATGTATAAACTCATTTATAAAAGGGAGTCCAGTCTCAGCATCATGCAAATAATTTTATCGGTTTACTGAAAAAACTTGCACATGCAGGATACCCATGATGGTGATGATGATGATGATGTACAGAAAATCATAAAATGAAAATCTTTTAAGCTCAAATTGTACAAGTTGTTTCAAGTGAATATTTGCTTACTGAATTTGGAACAATACTAACAGCATCAGTGAAATACTTCGACTGGCAATGTATCCTTCCTTCCTTCTTTACATAATATTGTATATAAAGAAAATGTGGCAAAATTAAATGCAATTGATTGTTGATTTCATTGGCATGAAGAATGATTAAATTAAAATGTTGAAAACAAAAGGAAATTTTTCGTAAGTCAAGTTAAGTAAGTGGTGTATTCATTCAGTTATTAAGAGTCAATTCGTTGGATAAAGGATACAGTTTACCTTTTTCATTCATGTTATACTGTTCTTTCTTAATCAAGTGTCAATGAAAGACTATTATCAATTTATTACCAAATTAAGTGTCTGGCGACATACCTGTAAAGAGAAGAAAAGAGTTTTATATTTAAAAATGACGTAGCAGTAAGAGACAGGATAAATAAAGAAAGTAAATAAAATGTTTTTCAAAAATTAAGAAAAATTGCAATCTGAAGTTATCCAGCAGGCAAATTTTAAATATTTGTTATGTGGCAAATGACGTTTGTCAAAGGTTATATCATGAGACTTTCTTATCATGATTGCAGAATATGTAGTGAGCTATGAAAACAGAAACCAATGAGCATATCTTATGCCTGATTTCTTATCTCTAATTTGCCAACAACACTAGCCTACTGCAGTGCTAATTCCTTGTATGAAATAGCATTGCAGCATTCATGCCTTGTATGAAATTACCTAATTGTTCCATTCCATTAACACACCTTTTTTAGTGTCAACGGTTGCAAATGCTGCGGGCTGAGCTGACGGATACTATTGGTCTTATCACACCGGAAAACATCATCTAAAAGATGACAGAGACTGAAGTCAACTGGAACTTGAAATGGATGCTTCTTATGTCACTCAGTAGGGCATGACTGTAATACCAGGAACAAGATGTAACTTGAAGGGGCTACCGGCAAGAGTCACGGGCCTGATCTTTTCTTTGCTCATTTATTTTTTTGCAATTGCCTCCTCCTTTATATGTTACATATGCTATCTTGTTCTTTGGTATTGCTCTTAATTATATACCATTTGGTTCTTGCACTTATTTTCTTATATTCTTTCTCATTTTTCTACTTCAAATGATCTTTTGATGCAGATCTAAGGCACCTGAATGTCAAGATGTAGAAAATTGCAGCTTGTTAAATTTAAATTTACTATTTTCATATGCTAAAAGTGTTCTTTTCTTAACACAAAGGAAGGATTTCTTTTATCGCACTTTACCATACTTTACATTACATGCATACATATATTGTAGAATATCACCTCGTTACGACATTTTGTACAGTCAAATGCAGCTGAGCGTGATTGCATTTATAAATATTTTATGCACTTGACTTGACTCTGACTTACCTTAGTCAGCAACTCGCACTATGACTGAATGACTGTGTGAGACACTGAGTACAGCTGACTGACTGACTGAGTGTTTGACTGAATGACTACTAAGGAAGGATATTTTCTTGCCATATGTAAAATTGCAACTGGCAATGAAAGAAGACGACATAAGGCCGTTTTCATATCTACTTCCGTTGTTGCAAAACATGCTGACGTATTTCCGAGGCATATTTCTATGTCTAAAACAGGTGCTAGAGAGACCAGACTTATGTGGATGAAGTCTATGAAAGTATAAATTTACTCACACGCAATGGAATTTTTATTTTTCATTTCTTGATGTTGTGATTTATGTGAGATTTCACTTCGTTAGGCCGACGAAGTCATGTGTTTTCTTTTCCTATTTTGTTTGTTTTTGTAAAGCAAGAAAACTTTTTGTTGCATACAATAAGGCGTTGGTTGCGTGTGTTTTTCTTTCTTTACTTCTTATACTCTTCACTCAGTTCTTACTTTATCAAGAAGAATATGTAGCGAAGCATTCTTGCATTAAATTGCACAGCAACACAGCTTGTTGCTGACTTTTGTGACTTGGCAAATTTTCTTCTTTCCTTCAACTTTAAGGACTAAGATCCTAGTGAGTACTCGAAGTGAAGTACGCCATTTTTTGACAAGCGTCTTCGTTTCGAAATAAATTATGTCAGCGCAACGACAATAAACTCAAACTCATTTTGCTCTTTCCCAACTCCTTGTTTCTTGCCTATTCCTTGCTGATGTTAGTGATGCTGTTGACGCTGCTCTGTTGCTGTTATCTACTCGATAACATAATTATCTGCTTGAAGTGCTTAGTGTGCGCAACGATGGCATCACACCCAGGCATACACATACTCAACGTGTCTGAAAACGAGTCCTACTAGTCCAAGTCCAAAGCGGCATCATAGTAGCCGTGGTAAAGTATGTCATGTCAAGTCATGTACTTAGCCACTTTGCTCTTTAGTCTTGGGTCTTGGTCTAAGATGGTGTTGCCCTCATTCCAAGTCAACTTGGCAGGCAAACTGAACTCAACTCATGACAAGACTTTAGTTAATTTTCATTGCACGTAATTACTTTTGTCGACTTTTTTGTGTTTCATTTTCTTTTGTATTCTGCAGTTCGTTTTTTTTTTTCTTCTATACCATCCAATTTTTTTTTCTCCTTCTTATAACAAAGACAGTTCAAAAGGAAACAAAAAAAAAAAAAAAGAAAATTATCTATATGACGAGCTCTAGAAGAATACTATGATGAAGACAAGGACATCAAGGCGCCATAATTAATTTCAACGCTTCGCTTATGTCATGAGATAAGTGCGTGGCAAATGAAGAGAAGGAACAAAATAACAAAAGCAAAGTGATGAGAAAATGGCACAAGGCACAAGGCAAACCAAAAGCTAAAGCAACACAAATTAGACAAGTATCATCCGCCAACTTGTAGAGTTTCTTCCGTTCCGACTTGAGAGCAATGCAGTATTATTTTATCTGTGTGGTTCTTGATTTTACTTGCTGAGTGAGCGTGTTTCCTTTACAAAGATTTATTAAAACTTTTGCAGCATTGCAATTTCTCCCATCCTATCCTTATCCTATTCTATCCTATGCCATCCACCCATATCCTTTTCCTGTTGCCTTTGCCTTTCGACAACTTAATACATCATGTTTTAACTGTGTTGATTCTATACTCTGACTCTGTCTCCACTGTCTTCAATCTTTGGCTACCATCACCTCTGGCTGGCTTTCCACACTTTCTGTTCACACACAGCTAAGTATAATCTTAAGTCATCGCCTTGATTTTGTGCTTGACTAATTTTCACTGATGCTTTTCTTTGCTTTCATTTGGTCTTAGTCTTGGTTTTGGTCTTTGGTATTGCTCTTTTCAGTTCCAAGAAACTTTTACTTTATTAAAGACTTTTTACTTTTGTAGATTTTTCTTTTCTTATTTTTTGTAAAATATATTCTCTTTTCTTATGAATTTTTCCCCTTATTCTCTTTCTTTCATTAGAATTTATTGTATCTTTTGGATTATTAGAGAACTGTGGCTTTTATTCTTTTATTAATGTTCTATTTTTTGTGTTTGTTTTGCTTTTGCAAACTTTTGTCATTTGTTTATTTCTTTAAAGTTATGAATATTTTAAGCATAATTTAGTCCAAGACAACAATAAGGACAATAACAATGAAGCATTAAATAAGCAATACAAAAGTTGCTTGGCAGATGAAATCCAACATTTTAAGGATAATGAACAACAAAGTTTAAGGAATGTGATTATACTCAAGTCTTCATAGTATTATTATTATTATTTTTTTTTTAATTCTGAGAATCTTGTCTTATTATTCTTTGTAGATTATTGTATATCAACAATTAAGAGAGCTTTCCGTTTACAAGAAGGAATAGCTTCATATAAACCTGGGAACCTAATATTGAAGTAATAGTTTGATTGGACTAATGTCAAAAAATATTTACATTTATATGCTCATAAGGCAAATGAAACGATAGAACTTATTTATCATAAAGCAACCGGTCTTCATAATGCAGTGACGTTCTACATTCCTTTTCTGTGAATTTTTGTTTTGAAGATGACGCGAATATAACGAACACAGGAAAATCGGGCCAGCCAAATCGAACAAGACGTTTTCATAATTTGTTACCTTTTTCAACGCATCTCCCCCCTTTAATAACGTAAGTGCGCAATGACAAAATTTCTCTTATAGGCACCGTATATACCTTTATTTTCAGAGTATATAAATTATTTGGCAATACGGATTTAAAGTAACGAGATATATTAAAAATATTGGCGACACATTTAGTGTTTCATATATATAACAGCGTCAAATTTTGATATGACATGTTAATAATATATTTCCTACCTAGACTGAGCTAATCTGCCTCTTCAGGAGTACCCATTATGATAGCAATATTAGTGCCTAACCTTAGATCATCCGGCAACTAGACCTTACTGAGGAATGATAATAACAAAAGACTCTCAGTGATGGTAGAAGTGTTCTTCATACTATCTACCATATACAACAATTTATACATTTTTCACCCTTTCATCTATCTCTAAACCAGTTTGGTTCTAAAATATACACAATTATTTATATTAAACTACAATTCCATGTGCACTCAAATCTGTAGAAACTCTGGGGAAAAATCTAAAAAATCATAACAACTTGAAGTATGCAAAATAAAGTGCGGAGAACTGCAGAGGTTGTTACCACTCACTCAAAATATTTAATTTACATATTTTTCCATATAAATAATAATATTTTTTGGTGCTGCAGACTTGTTGAAAACAAATATTGAAAAGTTTTGAAAGTTATTGCAAAACTTTCTACAAAAAAAAAGGAGAAAATTAAGAAAAATCCTTAAATAAAAAATATGGAAAAACTATATAAAAAATTAAAATGAAAATGGAAAAAAAAAGTGCAACAGCATACGCCCATAAGCTGCTTATGATGAGCACTCAACGTGCAAAAGTATGCTACAATGAAAATAAACAAAACAGTAAAACTTAGGCATAAGTAGAGAGAAAGAAAGAACAAAAAATCGCCTGCAACACTTTAAAATATTTATTTAAAACCATACAAAAAAAAAGGTAAATTAAAACAGAAAACTACTTAAAAACAGTAAGGCATCAAGTTTTGAAATTTAAGTTAGTTTCTTGCATTATTTTTTTTTAATCGCGAGTAAAAAAAGGGGGCTTAAGAATAATGGAATAAAGACTGAAGTTGAAGATGAAAAATGTGCCTCAAGTGGTTGCAACACGCCAGCAATATAAAAAGGCAAAAATAAGAAGCTCAACACTAAGAACAAGGATCGACGACTCATTGAAACATAAAGGAGGAAAAAATCAACACTTGAGATAGCAACAACAAGAGCCTATTGAAGAAAAAAAGAAACTATGCAAAAAAAACCAAGGGGCAACGCAGAAAAATCAGTTTGGTAATATTCTATGAATAAGAAGGATTTTTAAGCTTATGCATCCTCCTCCTCCAGCTGAGAGGTAACTATGGACTTAAGATTGCCTAAGGCACGAGTATCGGCAATTGAGTAGGTGAAGCAGTAAAAGTTGCCAGTAGCAGAAGAAACAAGAACCTTGAGTGCCAGGTAAGTTTGCCACATCAACCACCACACAATGGCTACTCTACTCCACTTGTCTCATTTCCAGTTTTTTATATAGATTCATGAGGCTCTTGTGGCAAAGAACCAAGAAATTCCGATCAAGTTCCTTCTAAGTTATGCAGTCACGAACAAAGCGCGCAACGTATAAAATGCAGCAAACCAAAGACCACAAAAAAAGAGCCAAATAAGATGGAAAAAAATTGGAAATAAAGGAAAAAGGTATGCCCAACGTGCAGATACAAAGCAAGAAAAAATACATGGGGAAATAAAGTAGAGAAGAAAAAAATAAAAATGGTGATGCACATGAAAAATATTTTAGCGGCATTTTAAGAGCAACCGCGCAATGTTCTATGTTATTGTCTTTTCGTTGAGTTATGCGTGGGAAAAATCTTCCTAGCGCATAATGGCAATTGATGGAGATGAAGAATGGAATAGAAATGGAATTTAAAAAAAGGAAAAATTAAATTTTATGCCATTCATTTTCATTCGATTGAAGAGGCAGGGCACACAACACAAATGAAATGTGGTTGTTCATTAGTTCTGAACATCAATGCAGCAATGATTTCTTTTTATTTTCTCTAAAAGCCTTGGATTATCAATTAACCTTAAAGGTTAATCTTATTTACTATGAGAAGAAAGATTATTTATATTTATATGCTAATTTTTTTCATTTTAAAGGTCAAAAAGTATACAATGATTTTCTTTGTTTTGTTATGGAAGAAATTTAAATATTATGAAGACAAAATTTCTTATGAATTAACAGAGAATATTTGATTTAAGGTTTGAGGCCACTTTGTAGCTCATTAACCTTTCAAGTATGCAAAGATTCTTTTCACATTAACAACAAAATAATAAATATATACGCAGAAAAATTCTTCAATTCATTGGCAACTTAAACTCAAGACTGTCTTCATAAGTGTAATAGCCTTTAGTGTTTTTATTTCATTCTTTAAAGTTTTCCAAATCACAATGATTTTGTTTTATTTCATTGTGTAGTTTTGTTAAGCTAAATGTCTACTTTTAAGTCCACTGTCTAGCAACTAAGCTCATGGCTTATGCTCATGTACTTGTAGTTTAGGATTGACATTTACACCCTTATCCTGATGGTGGTGGCTTTTTCTGTTATCTTCATCATCACATCTCTTAAAATGCATTACCTCTGACATTTTACTGCAGATTATACCCCCACCAATAGTTGCTTTAGTTGTTGTAGAAACCCAGTCATTACTTCTTTCTTTAAACAAAACATCTTTGGTATAAGCTTATCTCGTCTTTCCCTTGTCTTCATCTTCCTATATAATAGTCTCTTTACTTAGGCCCATGTTTTCCCACCTTCTCTATTTGTAAAATTATCATTTTCTTTTTCTAAACCAAAATTCACACTTTACCTACTCTAAAAACAAGTCTAACTAACCGAATCATCACAATTATCATCCATCGTCTATCTCACTAAGCTTTGATGTATGCAGTTCAAAACGTGCCACATTCAATTTATGCCTTTTTTTGTAACACCAAATACACTAAGCCATAGAGAAGCAGCAGCAGTAGCAGCATTGCAAATAAAATTCAATACGAGAAAGTTTTTTAAAAGGCATACAAATCCAAACACATAGACAAACGAATGCATAGTTATGCCCACATGTATCTAAATCTTTTAATCCGTTTTTAATTGCTTTAAAACCAATTGGAGCTGTGGCCTACATTCATGTGGAATCAACTAAAAAATAACAAATGAATTTCCTTCATCACTTGCTATGCTTTTGTTTTCACTTAGCCTATTTTTTCTCTTTGCACGCAATTAGTTTGGAATAAAAAGAAAGAAGGAAAAAATGAATAAAAATCGTAACAAAGACAAATCTGTTTAACAAATTTTTCTCCTTAATTCACTTTAGAAACAATTAAAAAAGTGAAAAACTCCCATAAAATCGCACAAAGTTCCAATTGCAATTTGCCTCACTATTGTGTTTGTATTCTGCATTTATTAAACTCATTTTTAACCACCTCCTTTGTCTCTTCAACACACTTTTGGATTGTTTTTTAATTGCATTAAAAAATTCAACAACAAGATTCAATTAAAAATGTTTCTTACAATTTTCATTTCATTGACATGGAAAATTGTTTCGCTTTTAGGCTAAAACTTAACTAAATTGCAGCTCAGTAGTGAAGCAGTGGAGCAGCTTGATTTCGTTTTTATGTACCGTACTTGTTGGCATCTAAACAATGCTGCGTATGCGTAATTTAATTAACTTAGGTGACATGGCACACCCAATCACTAATTGGATTTAGTGCTAACTATTGTTTTACAATAGTAGTTGTTGTTGTTGTTGTGCACAGATGCGTACGTGCGTGTTAGCATGCAACATATGTTGCATACTTTGCGGCTTTCAAACATTCTCTCTCACACACTCAATTACAATATATGAGAGTACAACAACAAAAAATTTCAATCTTTTGTGGTTTTGTTTATGTTGGTGAGTGAGTGTATCTATGTGTGTTTGTTTTTTACAATGTATAAGTATGAGTAGGCATGTGTTGGATAGCAAATTAATTAATGCCATTTTAATGCTATTAAAAGGGTTTTGGTTTTTATACTTTCCAAATCCACGCACACACACATACACAGTAAAATTAATAGGGTATATTAATTTTTCAAGCAGAAACATGAATGTTCCTATCAGAAGTAGAAGAAGAAAGTATGACATTATACTCGTATAACAAATTCCGGAAACAAAATCAATTGAACTTTGTCCACCTGTCTGCATGCATATTTATGGAAAAACTGGAAAGAGCTACAAAGCTTAAATGCCATTGAGACATAAGCTAATATGAGACTTCGACTTTATAGGGACAAAACAAAATCTAGCCAACATAGTCATAGAAGGTAATGAAAAGGTTAAGACAAAGCTAGGAAAGCAGCCATCCTTTTTTATGGATAATGCTGTTGGAGGTCTGATATTAGGTATAAGACTCAAAAAAGTATATCTTGGTTCAAATATTTGGAAAAATATGTAATATTTGACTCCTTCCCTACCAAACTATATGATATCTTTTGTGATGCAGGTCTCTCCAATGATTTTTATATCAAATCTTCATCGCTAGGAATAAACAAAGGTATTAAATAACAGAGATAAAAGGGTGAAGTTTGCATCACTTTCACCCTTAATATGTTATCTTAACTTGTCTTTGTACTTCACCATAATCTAACAATCATTAATAATGGAAATAAATTCCCTTTTAATTACTCAAGTCGTAGGGTATCCGATACAACATCAAACAGTTAAAACTTATCCAAATTACTTTGCCTTAGAGATTATTTATTGTAGTTTCATAAGTAGTATGTCTAATTCCTTTGTGTTGTTTATGGTGGTTTTGAAAATACTTTGAGGCGAAAAAGAAAATAATTGAAATTTTGTTCAATATTTCATTTAAATCCATTTAACATCTTAAAAAATCCGTTTGCTTTACTATGCGTGTGATTGAGTGTGTGCTAAAATTTATAAACCCTTTAACTAATTTGGCATATGTTTATGTCATAAAATTAATTGTCCTTGTGCTCTTTTTCCACAAGATGACTTTGGCAGTAATAAAATTGTGAATATTTGATTTATTTACAGCACACGAAATAATTATAAGCCTCAATCACATAGTATTGGTTCGACTATTCCAATTTTTGAATACACTAAGCGTATTATCAAAATAAATGATAACAAAGTTTCCACAAATGAAATTTACTGCAGATACGTGTCCTTATAATTATATCGATGAGTGTTTTTCATGCATGTAACAAAGTAAGTAAGAATAACAAAGCAAACACGTGTAAATGTTTGCTTTTAGACATATACACATGTTTGCAGTATGTTTATGTTTGAGTATTTGTTTAAACGTTTATGACATTCATGTTGTCATAACGAAATATAAACAAAAACCATAAAGCCTATGAAAAACAGGAGTTAAACCACCTTTGTGCATGGTTTACAGCTAAAGGCAAATATATGTACATACTATATAGGAGGAGAACTCACTCACAACAAAACAAACATTTACAATAAACCTCAATACACATTTATAAGCCTTTAAATCTTTGTAAATCTCACCATAAACTCACTCACTCACTCTCTCATGGACTTCATTCACACTTCTTTTCCTAGGGGCTAAATTAAGCATGAAAAGTATTTAATTAAATTTGTTAAACGTTAAAAGTTGAAAAACTCTTCTTTTTTTCCACACGCATTCTGGTTTTTTTCCATCCTTTTTTTTCTTGTTTATTTCAGTGTAAAAGGCAAAATCAATTAAGTTGAAGCAATTAAGTAAAGCGCGAAAATTTTATTAATAATATGCACTCAAGCATACTTTTCAACAGTCATCGTCAGGCATACAGATACACACACACACACACACGCATAGAGAGCATTTTATAAAAGTATGTGAGTTAATATGTTTGTATGTAGATGACAACACCAGGAAACTTTAAGAGGAGTTATTAATTATAGGGAACAACCAAGTGTAGGAGGGGACTGAAGTAAATGAAGTCCTTTGATAGAAATATGAGGAGGATTGTTCACTAGTAATGGGAAGAAGGAGCATGATATGCTGGAACCAAATCATGTGAAAAGCTGCAGGCAAAAAAAAATTCATAGAATTAAAGAGCAGAAGCAGCAGTTGTACCCTCAGAAGGACAGAAAACACAAGCTACTTCAAAATTGATATTTGGTTCAAATGTACTAGCAACGGTCCTTTTCCTTTGTAGGCGGAGATATTATGATGTGGGGATGATTTACATGGTTCCTACACAGAAAAGATTATTATGAGTAAATAAAACTACCTATGTAATTTTCAAATTTCGAATTTAGGCGATTTTGTGGACAACTCCTCCTATTACAAGATTGTGATTTGAAGCAAACGGCGCACTTAGTCAAGAGTTGACCGTATACAAATCTTTAAACAAATAAATCATTTTGTAGTCAAACATCTTAGGTGGCATTTGGCAAAAATGGAGAGTGAAATGATAAGAAAGCATCACGTTTTTTGTCAGGCAGTAATTCATGAACCGTAAAGGTAGACAGAGTGTGTATTTCTATAGCCACTATAAGAACAAAAAATTCAATTATTAGATCGATCACCGGAAATGTTCGTAAATCTCAATAAAGGAGTACTTACAATTACAACATATTATGTTTCAAGCAATGCTTTGTAACTTAAAGCAGTTTGTTATTACCATATTTATGTTAATTGCCTCCATTACTTTGTTAGGACGACCAAGCTATTACACAAAGTATGATCGTCGCGTAGTTCGTTTTGTTGCATACTTCTAGGGGTTTCTAGTAATACTTTCATGATACTATGTAGAATATTTATTCACTACAATTATCTCTAACTAAATAATTACAAAGCATACAATTGGAAGTTCGAAATCTCATAAATGAAGTTTACACTTTATTTAAACATGTCAATTAAACAACATGAAAGCTTACAATATCCTAGACAAGGAAGTTAACAATAAATTGAGTTTGGAATTTTGAGCTAACGACTTCCGCATTAACAGTAGGCTGTTGTGTCAGTAAAGCCAGTAAGCAGCAAATCAACTACTTCTACTTAACTACTATACAAACCTAAGTCAATGATTATGATCTTTGATGAGGCATAAGTAACATTCTCAATGCAATGTTGTTGCAATGTCGTTGTCTATAACATGACATTCTCTAACATAAGTCTTAGGAAATCCACACAAGTCTCTTGTCCCGTATTTCTATTTATTGTTGTGTTCCGTTCTCAATACATCATTCCGTTGAATGCCATTAAATGACTGACTAACTGACTGACTGACTGACTTACATCAAAGTTTCAAATTCCCATACAAGGCGACGACTGAGTTAACCACAGCTTAAAATAATTACAAACTTATAACTCATGTCGTCCATATGGCAATCATTTGTCTAACCAAAAGGATTTATTATGCAAGGATGCTATATAGAAGAAACAACATAAGCCTGAAGGAAGGCAGACAGACAGATAATGTTGAGTTGAAGGAAAGTCATTTGTAAACATTTTCATTATAAACAATAATGACCCACAACTACAAGAAGAGTATCTATGTATGTACGTACCTCTGTTTCAGCTGCAAGGTAATGTAACTTTAAACATGAAAAAGTCAAATGCATGTCAGGACACACATTTCCACTTCCAATTTAATGCCAGCAGAAGCGTGTTGATGTTTTCGCTGAGTAGCAGGATATTACACCAAGATAACAATAACAAAATATGTTACTACCCAAGAGTATAGCAACGAACTCATTATAAAAACTATCTACCATAATCATACAAAGTAAGAGCATGAAGTATAGTAAAGAGAAAGAAGAAAGTGAAGAGAGTAGGGAACAACAATCCAGACGCCAAGTATGCCAGACAAAAACATTAACTCACACTCACAATTTGGCCTAGTCTCAAGCTCTTGTACTGTACTAAGCATGCATCTAGGAAAGTGAAAATGTATCTTTATACTAGACGAGAGCATGTGTCATAGTTGCCATTTGCCATTTTTGCTTGGTAGTAAGTTGAGCATTGCAAACACGTACTTAGTAATTAATTACAATATGACTACAATACAACACAACACATAAAGCCCATATAGTAAAGCCCCTATGGAAGACCATGAAGCCCATGGAAACCGACAAAACCCAAGTCAAGTTAAGTTGAGTGTGAGTGTGACATGCGATTATGCGCTTTTAGCATGTGTTGGCAAATTGTTAAATGAGTTCAGTTCAGTTTTGAGGTTTGAATCATATACATATATGACACAAAGAGAGAAAGTAAGCAAAAACCTACTGGCAGCACTATTACAAAAAATATATGTGTTCAAAAAGTTATACACATATACTCGTACTAGTAGAAAGATACAAAGTTTTCATGAGAAATAATATTGTAGTTAAAGAATTTATAAAGATATAATACAAGGCAAAACAAAATAGATATCGACAGATATATTTTCAACAATGAAGGCAGCACATGTCAGTAAATATGTGTGCCTGCGGTGGCAAACTGATTAAGTAGTAAGACTTGAAGCTCATTGACTGCACTTGACACTTGAGTACTTTCGACAGTAAACCAGAAGTTAATATATTGTAAAAAAGAAAAACAAGTAAAATTAACTTCAGTTTCAGCGAATGTTGCATACCCTTGACACTAATAGTTTGTTAAAAGAAGGTAACAGGTTTCTCACGAACTGAAGTGCAAATGATCAGAGCTCTGATTCAAACAAATATGTGATCTTTCTGTAATCAACAGGGCTATTAGATTAGAGTTCTCTGTATCTCTTTAAGTTCTTGATTATGTTACAAAGTACCAGGAAAGTGATAATAAAATGTACACTGATCCGGTCAGCTCTTTAATGTCTCCTTCAATATGTTACATACACCAAGACAAAATGTTAATAACATTGCCATTGTATTTAAATTTACAAAAATGAAGAAACAGAAAACAAAACTTATCGTACTCAATACAACTTTAATTTGTTTGTTGTAGAAAACTTTGCCTTAACAAGAGACTTTGTGGTTTAATCCAATTACAACAGTTCAATCTCACATCTCAAATAAGTACAAACTATACGTACTACATATGTATATGCGCTTAAACTTAAGCATTACAACTTCATGTTACAACAGCAAAAAACAATTTACACTTCATTACATAATGAGGCAATGACGTATGCAAGAAAATAAAGCTTACGCAATGTCATGTCAAGTCATTAACATTTCTGTATGGAAGAAATGTGTCCTTTCTGTCTATCAAAATGGTAATGTAATTTGGCAAACATACACACTTGCTTAAAATTTTCAAACAAAAAATACAATATTATTTGATTCAATAGAGCTTGTCCTTTATTTATTATCATTCTCTCTCTTTAAACGACTAACTTACTTATAAAAACTTATTTATTTTTATCTTTTACTGTAGAATTTTTTATTATTTCTTTCCATTTTGTTTTCTTTCTATAAAATGGTGGCCACAGCTGTTTTGTCCTGTCAGAACATTAAATCAACTTGTTTCACTCAGCACATGTGTCTGTCTGTCTGTCTATTACTCTATGACAAGGGTTAAAATGTCTATGGGAAAATATTTCTAGAACTATTTTCTCGTTTTTTTTTTTTTATCAACTACACAATTTTTAGTTTATTGAAATGTCATTTAAGAGATTTTTTTTCTCTTTCTCTTTGGCAGAAAGTGGTGGTTGTGGTGATTTGTTGAAAACTTTACTCTAAAAGTTGTGTAACTAATTAAAAATATTTTGAAAAGTTTTAATTGATTTGATGCTGAAAAAGAAGTTTCGTTATTGTTGTAATTGTTGTGTTTTAACATCTTTACTGATGTTTCAGGGAAGATGAAATGCTTTATTTACATTCTGCAACTTGATAAGGAAAATTTTGATCAAATCAGTACAAAAAGTTCATATTCTTAATCAAATATATGCCTATTCATATATATTTCAGTAGGTTCAACTTTTTCCACCTGAGTATGATTATTTCCTTTCTTAGAATTCAAACTATGTAATCACATCTTTGGTCATTTCAAAGGGCCCATATGACCATGATACTATTAAAACTGCTTATCTTCAGCAATCATTCCAATGTGACATTTGGTAAAGAGAGTTTTTTTGAAATGCGATTATTATAAAGTGTCCAACAAGTGTACATGAGAACCCTTTTCTTGCCATAATGATGTGATTAAACTAAGTTTTCTGTGACCACAAATGCTCTATAATGTCAGTTTCTCCATGTTATCATTACAATGTGTCTATTTTAGGAATGTAGCCCTGAGAAAGAGACAACTTTTGGTACCAAATATGAAAAAACTTATTAAGATTCTAGTAATGAGATAGTCAATTTTCATTGTTTAATCAAATAAACTTCAACCCAATTTTGATTTCAAAATCTGAAGGACTAAAACTACTTACAGTTGCATATTGTTGACTAGATGTTAACACATTATATTGCAAATATATTTGTAAAATATACAATCTGTAGACTATGCCAACTAATAGTTTTGTTGAGAAGCAAATGTAATTGACAAAGTATCATTCATCAGGAAGGGACATGAAGTTTATTTTGTTTTGAAACGAAACAAGAGGGCAAAAATTCACAAAACAGTATAATTCGATTTAAATTATTTAACTTCATTAAAGATACAAATATATGTGATTCTATGAATAAATCAATAAATTTTGCCTTTCCCAACAAAACCTCTTTACTTTGAGTGGCCTTTGACAATTTAACACCACAAACTCTTGAACACCAATTGGCCACAAAATTGTCTACTTATCAACTTAAAAGGAAACCATAATCATAATTATAATTTACGCTTACTAACATACAACCCTCTACTAATGAACCCACTTGACATGCACGTCTAAATTTAAGTGGCCTATCAAAGTGAGGAGGTTAAATCAAAAAGAAAAAGGATCTCGTATATGTCCAATTGAAATTAAAAACGAATTAATAATAACCCAGGCAAGCAATAAACACACATTAAAGCCAACTACTACTTAGTTTAGATTAGTTTAGCTTGGCTTGTGCTGAATGCAAAAACATGGCGCAACATGTGGCCAAGCAGAGAAAGATGAAAAATAAAGGAAAACTAGAGCATAAAGAGTGATGGTGTAAGTTTGCTAAAGTTTTAACTAAGGAGCAAACGAGTACAGGAAATACCACCAATTAATGCCTTGAAATGACTCGTGGTAAGTGTACATAATGTATTAATTACCGACAATGGGCTTAGAACGTTTAAGCCCCGGCGGTCGAAAAACTAAACTTAGTAGCAGTGAATGACTCTACACACACACACATAAATATCATAAGTAAGTAGTAAAAGCAAAAAGCCACAAACTATTACAAACGAACTATGATGAACATTGTACGTGTGAACATATAAATCGAGTGGTTAAAGTATTACGACGAGTTTGCCAGGAGGAGTGTGAGACCTTATGAAATTGAATAAAGCAATCAAATGGATGGGAATATAAACCGCCTTTGCATGCCATAATTACTTTTTTATGGCATGCAAAAAAAAAAAGAAACAAAACAAATGTGAGCACATTAAATCCTACACATCCTTGCCGCTTTGTCAGTTAACTTAACACTCTTTACTCTCTTCTTTCATATGCTGTTTTACTGTATTATTTGTCATATTGACAAAGTCACGTAGAACCAGAAAACAGTGAAAACAGAAGACCAGAGTAGCATAAGAGAAGAGACGACGACGACAAGTGCAAAAAAAGCATCATAAAACTTTTCTTTATGCTTTTTCATTGTCGATTTAGCCAGTCGTTCTCCTTTTCATATTCCTTGTTTTAAGCTTCAGTACACATACGTTTAACGTATCGCGTTATGCAGCATAACGTAATGAAACATATAAAAAAGCTATAAAATAGCATAATGACATTGATGCCGTTAAATGCAGCAGTAAGTATGATACCAACTCCTAGCAGCAGCACAGTCACAGGCAACAATTTATCGTGAACAACAAGAATATTTTACTTGTGTCACATTTCATCCCCATCCCCATCTTCATCTGCATCTTTCCCTTTCTTTACCCTTTAATACCTTTATATATAGTGTGAATGGGTACTATTATCATTTTGGAATGATACTTCAACCCATTGAAGGAGACATTGGTGGCCTCATAAAAGATATACAAATATGAAAATGATCAGCAGCACGATGAAGGTTCTTTTGGTAACATATTTTCACAAACAAAAAAAAACGGAACTTATCCACATCACAATACCTTGGGAGCAGACAGATTGAATATTCCATGAAAGGATAATTAGTTTTTGTATGGAAATTGTTTGCTTAAGTAAAACACATTCAAACATTGCATCGATCAGACCAAGAAATCTACTAAAAAAAATTTAATTTATATGAGTATCTTAGTCACTGATTTCTAGAGGTTTCAGCCTCATATATATTCATTTGAAAGGGTATTTAAACTTCAGTGAAACTGTTTGTTCTCATTTCAACTGTTTTTGGCAAGTGTGAATTTTATATCCTTTTCATTTTATGACTCCCACAGCGTCACAATAAAAACAATAGCAACAAACAATGAGAAGACCAAATAACTGAGAGTGTGAATATAATAAAAAAAGGAAAATGAGGAATCAGTTGGAGAGATAAACATACCATATAGCACAAATCGTTGAGGCGTTGATAATATTCTACTGTCATTACCATTACCCAATATTTTTGCTTTACGTGTTAAACATGAGTTTTAATTTAATTTTTTTGTTTTATTATTTTTCGGTAATTAATTGCAATCGTGTTGGTATTAGATTTAATAGCTAAAATTGTTTTAATGGGAGTATATACACACATATATCTGTATACACATACATACTATATCAACATGGTAGTGGAAAGAGTATGTGTTTGCGTGATTGTTGGTATGCGGTTTTGATGCTATAATTCTATGGTCTTTGTCATTCCGTGGGCGATGATCTGGCATACCTTAATCGTCGGTTAACATTGCAATAGAGAGTACTGTACAATATATTTTGGAGGTGTAGGAGAAGTAATTCGATGATTTCCTTAATTGCTTAAGTATGTTTTTGATTAGATTGAATATTGTAGTACTGTGAGTGCTTCATGCAAATAAAGATGATTATGGCAGGCAGGCAGGCAGGTATTGTGGTATTGAAAACATATTGAGATGATGATGATGGTGATGGGCGTTTTTGGCAAAGTATCAAGTATGAAGTCATGTTACCAAGGTGTACTGCAGGTAATAAAATTAATGAATTGTACGCGTCGTTATTGCTTTATGTGGTGAGGTGAATATTAATGGGTTTCTTCAAGGTGATTGAGTATATATTAAGTACGTATTGTATATTACTTGAATGCTCTTAGGCTATTTATAATTGAGTTGTTGCCTTGTTTAATTCTAAAATTAAAGATTTCCATATTTTATATAAACATTGCATATATTGGAGTCTAAAATATTGATACTAACATTCTATACTTTATCAAAACGCGTAACATAAAATTTCAGCATAAAACCTCGAAAACTACTGTAGTCCGTTTCACTCTAACACATATGTAAGGACAATCTTTACTAAAAAGTTGAGTCTTTTATATTGGACAATGATTTTTCATTTCGCATATCTTAAAAACATAAAATGAAGATGATAATGAAGATATTGATATGAAATTTCATACAAAGACGTTTGGCGCATCAATTTACTATTCGATTTCATATATAATCAGCGTTTGATATATGTTACATTATCTTAATAGAAATAGCACACTCACCATTCGAACTTTCTTTATTACACCTAAAATTTTCTTGCTTAGACTCGCTTTAACTCCTCTACAATTTTGAATTTCTCATCTTGAACTCCTGATGAAATGAAAATTCTAAATTCGAAATACCCCCTTCACTACTCCCATCGGCTTACTAATCAAGAGAACGTGCCGTATCTGCCCATAAACATGCCCATCTCGTAACTATAAATAAATATAATTTTTGCCATAAACTTACATGAATGGGTTTCATTTTTTATATGCATCGTGTTTCAATATAAAATTAATACACACGTACAAAAAAGATACATTTTCTGCTTCTTTTCTTACCTGTAACGAAAAGATAAGGTACAAATAGTATGAGTATCATAATAGACAAAAGAGAAATGGTGGCAAGAAATTTCATTAAATTCATTGCCTTCAACAATATAAACTTAATTTAAAACCTATTAAAATAAAACGTTATGTACTATGGAAACTACAACAAAATAGAACAAAAATAGCAAGAAAAAGCCTATTAAAATCTAAAAAATATATAATGGGGGTAAGAAGAATATACTTACTTACTTGTATTTTTAAATAAAACTTGACCCGAGGACAAACCGCACGCAGCTGCTAGAAAAGAAAATATCCTGCTGCCTGCCTGCCTGCTTGCCTTTTTGTATTCAGGCACTTGTAACTTCAACTTTTTAACTTTTTACTAAGTAGTACTATGTCCTTTCATTTACGAAATCATTTTTGCTAGGCGACTGTGACCCGAAAAAATAAGAATCGTCCTAGTAAAATGGGAAGGCAGCTCATATTTCTGTCGCCGTCATACACTTTTCAAATTATAACGTAATTAGAAAATGGCTAGGAAAATGTGATAGAAAATTTCGTAAATTGTATTAATGTAAGACGCGTGTTCCACGGACTAACAAGGCTAACCAGAGGCAAGATGAAAAATAATATTATAAAAAAAATAGTGTTTGAATTTGGTTTGAGGCGCAAGAAGAAAAAACAGCGTGTGACCAGTGCCAAGGATTCCAAATGCCAGTAACATTTGTCAACAACAGCAGCAACAGTAGCACGTGGCCTGAGATACGCGACAATTTGCGCGAATGAAATCCATTCTTTCTTTCTTATTTTGGTCTTTTTTTAGTATTTTTTTATTAAAAAAAGAAAAGAGAAAATAAAAGTCAAAGTAAATTCGTTGCAATAGCCTAAAACGAGGTCCTTCTTCTTATTGTCATCGTTTTCATCGTCTTAGGGGTTTGTTGTTGTTGTTGTTGTTGACGGCGTTGTCACAGCAATTTAGCCAGAACCACTTGAGTTTGAATTTCGACTTAGGCCACGCTCTGTAAAGCGTGGAAAATGTGTAGGTTAAAACGAAAGAAGGTTAAAAAAGCAAATGAATTTGAGGCAAGATGAAATGCTCAGCCAACTGAGATTCATTATGTTGCCACTTAAACAAAGAAATAAGAAAAATTGCAATTTCAAGATACAAATAGAAACAAGTAAGAACATTTATAACGGTTCACCGAAGCTTATATACCTTGCTGAACCCATTTTTTTTTTTTTTTTGCTTATATAATATAAGTTGATAGTCATGAACCATCATGATTTTTTATTAAATTTAGTAAGGGGCCATGCCTTCCAGTAATTGGATATTTGTGATTTGAGCATACCACCTCAAAAGCGGAGAGCTTATTGGACAAACAAACAGATAGTCGGGCAAGGTTTAATCGATTCTCCTCTCCACGTTTCTATGCTTTTCAAACATTATGTCAATGTGATAATACTCGTTCATAATAGGGTGCAAGATATAAAAACATAAAGGAAGAAAAAGGAAATAGGACCTACCTTAACTTATGTACTATATCAAAGATCCTTTCATTTCATTTGGAATTAGAATCCAGTACATTGTTTCTACAAATGTGGTTGACCGTAAATGACCATTTGGGATGGAGACCTCAAGTAAGCAGCAAGCAAATATTATTTAGGTTCTTTTTAATATGAAAAAAAAAATGGGGTTCACACTTTAAGAAGAGGGGCCTTAACAAAAATTTAACTCAATTTCAAAAGAGACACAGAACAACAACAACATACAATCTTGTGGCCGGAAAATCTACTTAAACATGTTGGCAACTGTTTCCGTTTCCTGTAACCATCACAAGTAGCATCATCAACTAACAACAAAATGACGATGACGATGACGGCGACGACGATGGTCACAGTGATAGCGGTTATGTAAGCATTGCTCTTCCTGTTTCCGTTTCTAGTAGTTCCATGTGCCACTTCTAAATTTTCGTTGGTAAAGTTGTTTACTCGTACTTATTGTCAGAATGAATTGGAGCTTCTATGTACTACTTAATATTGGTAGAGGGGTGATGGTTGGTTACAATGTTAATTGCCATTGAAGCTTTTCACTAAGCTCTACATTATTATCCTGTTGTGCTTTTCATACTACTTTATTCTTGTTTTGTTTGCTATTTTGTTGTTAAATGGAGAGCACTACACAATTTTTTCCCTTTTATTTTTGTGTTTAAACCGAAGGGCTCATCAAAATGATAACAACAATAGTAAAGTTAAGTACCAAATAGTATAATATTGTATAAAGAAAGTATAGCAATGAAGTGTGTGGAGGAATCAGTAAAACTGGTATGAACTGCTAAGAACGACAGAAGGAAGGAAGAAGCAATAGAAAATTTAAACTAAAAAAAAAACACAAACAAACTTTAATTAGTTGTTTTCATAATTGTCGGTTTTTAGAAACTTCGTTAGTACAATTGAGTTGAGTCTATTTTAGATACTTTAATTGCATAACTTTTATTCAACTGTTGTTAAACTTTTAGATATAAAAATGAGCCCCATGAGATTGAGAAAACGTATTGTTTTATACTATTGTTATCCAGTTGTTGAGATATCAAACAGAAATTTTACTAAAGCATACTCGGGTAGCATAGGATAGAATTTTTGTAGAATTATTGAGTTCTAAGTTTGAATTTAAATTGGAACAATGGACTTTGCCTTGCGGTATAAAAGACTTTAACTTTTCTTATCTAATTCACATTATTTTGATATACAATATATAAAGAAAAATACAATAAATAAAAAGTACAAGTAGCTCTTATAAGAACATTACATTTTTCGTGGTTTAGACCATTCAACTTTGAGAATGAGATGGTCACATCACAAACTATTGAAAACTTCCATTGCACAAGCAGCATCGACAGAGTCCGATGTTCTTTCTAATGCTCCAAGTGGCATTACCAAAGCTTCTATGTCAGCCTCTTTCACCGATGGACATGATCACCTATCTATACTGGAGCATTCTAGGGTAAGCAGCATTGAGTAGTAATCGATCAATTATTCCATACCATACCACCGACAAACTGGCTCTTACTCCATAGGGAACCAATCCAAACAGGATTATTACTTCTAACGAGAAGACTCAAATGCCTTCATCACCTAAATTTGCTCATTAAATATGTTCATTTTCATAATTATTTCAATGCTTTCAACTAAATTTTTACCATTAAATTTTGTGGAAGGCTTTAAGTTTTACTACTTTCCTCCCTTCCATTGCATTTGAAATGTATTCTTAATTATTTATAACATACCCTAAGGCGCTTTCAACATATTACTACTATGTTCACTTAGTTCACTCCCCCCTTCTCACGTTCTATGGTATAAATTTTTCAAAACTACTATATTTTTTATTATTATTGTATTTCATGCAACGCTATACTTTTCCAATATATAAATTTCTAGCAGGTGAAAATAATGCATTTTCTTGCATTTTGGTTTATGAATTATTTAGTAATATCCATTAACTCAATACGTATACACTCTCTTGAGTTGCTTCAACGACGATGATGACGACACAATGGCAATGATGCTGATGACGATATGCGTCATGAAACTAAAAGGTGGCAAATGAAAAAGTAACAAAAATATTATATTGAAGTAATACTTAACATAAAATATATGTACTTGCTTGAAAATAGAAGCCATGACCTCCATTACAAGTAAAGAAACTAACAAATTGTGTAAAAATAGGAAAATTCTATAAAAATGTTAAGAGTTAAGATTTGAAAATAGCATACTTAAACAGGAATAGGGAGAGTTGCTATTGTAAGCGAAAGTGGTGCAGCACAAAGGAATTGGAACCCCTTAAATGAGTGCAAGTTGGCGAATTTTCAGCACTCTGGTGTTTTTATGTTTCTTAACTTTTTATTCATTTTTTGTTTCTTTTTTTTTTTTAATAATATTTTGTTTTTATATTTTTTTTGAGTATTTCTTTATTTTTGTGTGTAGTACTAGTACC
Source organism: Amiota communis (assembly GCA_037043315.1). NCBI lineage: Eukaryota > Metazoa > Arthropoda > Insecta > Diptera > Drosophilidae > Amiota > Amiota communis. The sequence continues at coordinate 9,336,206 of JBAMAV010001245.1, read as the reverse complement.
AAACATGGCTTTAATCCAAAGCAAAAAGTAAAGTACATGAATATGTTCATACATGGTAAGCAGACAAGTAAGCATTGCGAGTAAAGTATGCATGAACATGTAGGTCAAGCTTAGAGTAGAGTAGAGTGTGTTGTGTTGCTATAGAGGAGACGGCGATGCAGAACAACCAAAACCAAAAGCAATTGCACCAACAACAGCAACAAACAATATAAGCCCGCTTCGTTGGCTTTACTAAAACGAAATGTGGTTGTTATGTTCATGATGATCATGATAATGATGATGTTAGTTGATGTTGGTTTCTTGATGTTGGTACTACATAACACATACGCAATTTGGTACACCAAATATCAAATACTACAGAGAAAGAACTAGGAAAAGGAGTCGAGTATGCATATACAATAGTATTACAGGCGCTTAGGGAGAACAAGGCACAATATAACATAAGAATCAACACTTGAATCTATGGTGACTCCACAAAGTGGTTTGTTTTAACACGCCTCAATCTTATACTCATAATACTCGTACTTCTACAATAAACTGGTACCCTCTAACAATTATATGACTTGACTTATTTGGCCTTCCTTTCCTTTTTGATCTTTGTTCTTTCTCTCTGGTTAAGATTACTTTGTCCTTAAATAAAGATTTAAATTTAAAGCCGAAAAAGGCGTGATATACAAATCAAATAAATCTTTTGCTTTATCTTCTTAAATATCATCATAATAAATCTAATCAAAGTAAGAAATCTTATTCTCCAAACTGTTTAACAAAGCAAACTTAATAAACAAATAAATAAAATAAATGAAAGAAAGCTACTACTTCTACACAGTTACTAAGAAGAAAAATACAATATTTTACTCATTATTAATGTTGGCGCCAGACGCCAAACGAGATTAACCACAAAGGCAACACCAACGAAAACATTCGATTCGAAACGAAAAGTCATAAAAATTTATATCGGAGAAGAAGCTTAACTTTGGTTTCAACAAAGCTTAGATACACTTCTCATAAGTCATTTTTAATACATTTTATTCCAGATGTTTTTAGTTTGACTAATTCATATTTAACAGTTTGGTTTGCCTTCTAGGGATGGGGGTAATATTGGTTGCCGACTTGTTTTAATGTTAGGAGAACTCAGAATCTGTGGAAATAATTTGCCTATGAACAGATTAAGAGACAAATCTACAGCGATCCTCCTTTATTAAAGGATCTGTTTCTTTTATATGATGATCAAGTATCATAGTTGCTTGATTGCAGTGGTTCGAACTTTGATCTGTGTCAAAAACAAGAGACCATGTGACAAATTCTATCTCAAAGAACTGTAGAAGTAATTTGCAATGATCAATGGTCAATCGGTTCCCTAGCAGTGCTGACCCTACCATGCTGATTATTTTCACGGCTAAAATGTGTCATAAGCTTTATAAACCCCAGTGTGAAGTGTGCACAACTAAATAATTAAAATCAAATAAAAACCCGACTTGAAATATGGTACACAGAGACTCACTAATTCATTGCTCATATTGTGTCTCGCCACTCTTACCAAAAAAGAAATAAAATCTCAAATGTCATTTAAGTACAATATAAATAAGAAGCGATATACCATTCATTTACGTATAAAGAAGAAAGAAAAGACAGATTCTACATAGTAGATAAATTGTTTAATGCGAAATGTGTTAAGCACATGCAAAAATAAATAAAAAATAATACAAATTATATGAAATCATCTTGAATAAAAGTCAAAAACTGCGAGACGATGCTTGATTGTAAAAGATATAATAATTTATCTTAAAGTTACGCGATATGCATTAATAGTCAATGTAGTGTGAAGTGTGAAAAAGAATATAAAATAAAATAAATAATATTCAAGTTAATAAATCAACGCAGTTTTATGCGTTATTAATGGCGACAATGAGGCGGCAAAATTGACATCTGTCTTCAATATATACACAGTATTGTAGATTTCATATATATAGAAGACAAGATAGCAACTATGTATCTACAATACAACACTTGAATGCGCGTCAATTGAGAGTATCTCATTCATAGTAGCATGGGCGATGAAATAACATGGAAATGAAAGGAATAATATTTTTACCGAAGCTTTTCATTAATATGAAAAAATAATTATTATGATTTACTTTGTTTGTTAAAAGGAAAGCAGTAAGTTATGTCACTTGTTTATTCTACTGTATGACAGAAGTTGAAAATAGTTGATTAATGTTATGTATTCTACATAGTATTGTAGATGGTACTACTTTGTTTTTATCTTAAACTGTGGGATATTAAATGACAAGTAACTATGATTAATGATGAAAGGCAGACGAATATGAAGACTTTGATTGATTTACATAAATTTAAATTGAGTGTAGGAAATCGCTTAATTAGCTAACATCATTATCATGAAGTGAATCACCATCATATCTCATCACATCACATATTTTTGTTATTGGTCATTAGTTAAAAAAGATCAGCTTACAATAACTGGGGAAATATGAGTCTTGCTGTAGAGTTAAATGTGGAACATTGTATGACATTTCAAAAAGCTTGAAAAGATATGAAATTTGATTGTGTCCAATACAAACTTTCCATCCAAAAAGCATAATAATTATGCAGTCACTTGTACACAATATTATTAGGTATTGAGGATCAAAATGTCGTCTCATTTCATGTATATTTTTTGAGATCTGTCCCATTAAAAAAAAACCTAATCCTTAAATTATAGTATGACACATAGGGTATCTTCTTTAGAATCAACATCAATCAAGTAGCTCATTATTTGTTGTTTCTTAAGTATTTACTTCCTAAACAAGAACACATTAGCATAAACTGAACACTTGAGTTAACATCTTCAAACTCATCGACTTCCTTCCTTATTATAATTTCATTAATATTTGGGGTTTTTATTTGTTGTTCTGTTTTTTTGTCTGTTTGTCTTCCTTTCGAGTTTTTGTGTGGCAGGAAACAAAGTCGATTAACTTAATCCGGAGGCACATACTCAAAAATTCATCAATCATTTAACTAATGCCACTTCACACTTGCCACTCATTCTTCTAATACTCATTTTCATAATCAATATCGGCAAGTTTGACTTGAATCCCTTAAAGTCAATGACAGCATATAGGAAAGATAAAATACAAAAAACACAGAGTAAGAGATTGATAAAAGTCTATAGAGGGGGAACGAGTATATGATTGAGCGACAGTTAGTCTGTATGTCATAGCTTTAAGATTGACTGACAGCAATGCTAAACATGCCACCTCACATCGCATATCATCATCTTCATCATCACCATTGTCATCATCATTATCATTATCTTTGTCGTATGCATTGTGCGTTCTATGAAAAACCAAGTGCGCTTGCCTTATGCCACATGCTTCAATGCTTGGGCTGCTTGGACACAAGTTTGACGTTTGTCAACATTAACTACACTTAATTCAAAATGTCACTAGTGTCACCATTACGATTTTTTTGCCTTCTTTTCCTTCATAACCACCATCTCCTCTCTTCCATGTCTCATGTCTATATCTATGCACTCTTGATAGAACACTCTGCTGGTTTGAACACTTTTGCGGACATCATTCGCATTGATGTCGTTTTGTTGTTGTTTTTGTTTCATTGGGTGTTAAATGCGCTCATCGCCCTCATAATAACTTAACACAAAAGTGGTCGGTCGGTCACACGTTCATTCTTCATCTAACCGTCTTTGGCTTCATTTTCTCTATATACTTTTAGTTAAGCTTCAACGACGACGACAAAAGAGATTGCATAAATTATGTAATAAAAGTGGCATTTAACTCTTCTCTTTTGTTACTGTAATTCTTATTTTATTACTTTTGTTAGTTTGCGTTAAATTGCATAAACTGCAACAATTACCACATATAATTCGCATTTTTATTACAATTTTTCTCTATTCATAAATTCTCATTTTCTTTCTTCTTAAAATGGCTTTTGAACTCTTTTCCAAGTTTTTATGACCAAAGATTAGAATTTATGCATGCTTCTAACATATGATGATCATAGGCATCATAAAATGCTTATTGCTTTATTAAAAGCGATCTTCAGATACTCAGTAAGAGAGAATGATAATATTGAAGTATGATATGTGAGAAAATAAAATAGAGGTTGTAAGATGAGGATTGTGAAAGGCATTTATTATATGATGATGCCGATGAGTGTTAAAGCATTTATGGTACTTAATTATTATATTATATGAAATTTATTGCAATAGTTACCCCTTAATGAACCAACAATTCAATGATAATAAAAAATTGTAACATAACGGAAAATTTTTAATTTAAAATGTTTAGAATTCCAGAAACTCATTCTTTCTTTTCATGGATTTGATTCTTAAGTTCATCTATTCAAGAATTTTTTATAAAGAAATTTACTAGCGATTATTCTAATAACAACAACAAATTTTGCTAATAATACAATTTTTTCACATCCCAGGAGTGCTGAGCTCCAGCAAACTCAACCAATATGCAACTATTCTAATATATAATCCATGTTGAAGATCTTACACATGAAAACTTTTCAGGCGCCTTATATACATGACCTTTTGTAACAGAATTATAGGTAAATTGTTAGTATGATTTTTATTTTTAGCTGCATTTGTTTCGCTTTAATGTGGGTCTTCAGGTAAGCCTCCGGTCCAGGTACACTCCTAGATATTTGACAGTGTGGCGCTTGTGGGTTAGGTGGACAGCTTCCCCCCTTCAAGGTGAATGTTGTTTGGACTGACTTTTGTTTGTTGACCACAATTTTTTATTGCCTCAGCCATTTTTCGACCATGAGAAGTTGATTTTCCGAGTGCTGTGACACCATCACATTATTTTTATTCGACCGCTTTGGCGTCTGCATATGTTGCAACCTCAACATTATTTCCCACTGGCATATCAGCAATACATATTGTGTATAGGATGGGGCTAAGTACGCTTCCCTGGAGTACCCTAGCATTAACTGCATATAGAAGAATTGAGTATATTTTCTCTATTTGAAAGTAATCAGTTATGAAGTTTCTTGGCAAAAAAATTTAGTGAATTCAATTATGTTCCGTCTATTATGTTGCGAACTAATCTTATTTTTCAGGAAATTAATTTTATATAAACTAATCTCTCATCTGCCAAATCTAAATCACATTATTTCACTCCTATTCTTCCAATCATACGATACAAATCGCATAATATTAAAACATTATATTCTTCTAGAAGAAATCATTCTCTTTCCTTTTTATTTCTCACATTGAATTAGGTTTTTTCATGAAGTCAGCAATTTGCCAATGTCTTTACTTTATAGCTATACGGGTATAATATCCGGTGACAACTTCATGATGACCTGCATTTGATTTGCAATATTTAATTTAACAAAAGGGCGCCACCATGATGGCAACAAATTACAATAAATAATACAGAAGAAACAAAAGACACCAAATTAGAAACTTTATGCTGCCATTAAAAGTGGCACAAAAGCAACTTCAAAATGATTTTTTGCATTTGTAAATGCCAATGAACGCTAAATAACTTTTTGCTTAGATAACTAAAAAGTAACAACAACAACAACAAAAAACACTAACTCGGAAATGGGAGCGTGGAAATGAATAAGTAAAGCAAACGAACAAATAAGCAACAAGAGTGAGTTGCATAGTAGCAAGCAAATTGCTCGCATTTCGCACTTAATTTTTAACAAAACAACATAGTACAATACAATGATGAATGCAAATACTGAATTGCAGATACATGGCTATAGATACAATGCACAAAAGCGCGCAATTTAATTCAGTACTTGCACAATTTTATGCAAATAAAATGAAAATAAAAGAAAAATTTAACAAAAGTTTTTTTTTATTACATATGCAAATAACAAATGAACAGTGAACAGAGAAGAAGGCAGGCAGAAGAACTACTGAACTAAACGACCGAGTATACCAAGTTAAATAGACAAACTACTGTATAGTAGAATAGCATGAATATGAATGTTTCATTAGTTTAAAGTTGAGTTACCGATGACGCACAAGAAATGCGCTACGCTTGAGTACCCAAGTGCGTCAGCAATAGCAGAGAGAAGCATAGGAAAAGCAACGGTAGCATTTACACATGCGAAACATTAGTAGCTTCGGGCCAACAAACAGACCCCTATAGACCTTTTAACCATTACTATTGCTTCCATTATACTACAATATTATAATAATTTGAAGCCATTGACTTGCTTGTTCTTGTTCTATGTTAAGGCCAGTCTAGGCCAGGCCAGATCAGATTAGGCCAGACGAGACGAGACAAGACTAGGACATGCAGCCACAGGCCGGGCAAGGCAAAGATGAAATAAACAGAAATTTTAAATGCGTCACGCGGCATTTGAGACAATTGCAGACAAATGGCGGCGTCAACATCATCATCATCATCATCACCATTTCAAATCATCACCATCATTATTAATACATATTCTCATTCATTTTCAACACCATAAAACTTAATTATCATATTCTCATCATCGTCATCATCATTATCAGAGTGAGTACGCGATTGTCATCACATTGCAAAATAGAATACTATTTAGCAACAACTACAAAATTTGTATAGTCGACCGACGTTGCCAATAAAATGTTTGCAATGTCAATGCACTTTTTGCTTACATTTTCTTTTTTTATTATTTGTTTTTGTATCTTTTTTGTTTTCATATGTTTTTCGTGTTTTTGTTTCATGTTTCGCACGAGTGAAAATGTGTGACAAAATTTGTTGCAGTTTATTTTTTTTTTTAACTCTTATTTTTTGTGATTCTTGAATTAGAATATTTTTATTTATTTCAGTCTTTAGTTTCTTTTTTGCAATTTAAAATTCTATTTTCTGCAACTTGAGCATGATTAAATTTGAAATTTTAATCAGAAAACTTAGACAAATGCAATGACAAAAGTCGGAATTGCAAAAAATTTGTCTAACAATTAGATTTTATTCATATTCTTTTTTATTTTTCTATGAAATAATTTGTTTCGTTTGCTTTAAATAAAAAAACAAATTAACATTGACTAGAATTACATACACAGAAATGGAATCTTATACTTGTTATAGTCGTATATACTCTCAGATTATATTCAGTCTTGTAATATGAAGTATGTGAGGACCTTTAAATTAGCAAACTCAAATGAACCCACAGTGTCAGAAACGCCTCAAAATTTTAACTGAAGTGCCTTCAAAGCAAACGACAAGTTGTTGCTTAAAAAATAAAATTCCTTCAATTGGTTTTAATCTATCCAGCCTTACAGATAAAAGCAGATAACAAAGAAGTCATCGCATGGAGACGCTTGACCACACATCACACGTATTTTGGCAGGAGAAAGCTTCAGGAATTGGCATTGAAAACTCTTCATCACCCACTCTACCATAAGACCTTTCACCAAAAGCTTGCCACTTTTTCTTGTATTTAAACAATTCTGTCACACAAAAAAAAAATTCAATTGCAAAGAGGCAATAAAAAATGCATTTGAGGTGTTTATTGATTACTGAAAAAAAAAGAGAAATACTTCCCGCAAAAATGGCAAAAGTTTGTCGATGCCAAGGGCACATTGTATAATAAAAAATTAAAACATTCAATCCAAAATGTATTGATTGAATCTGCATTTCTTAGTGTCTCATTATTTTTCTATGAAAATCTGAAATAGCTTAGTACATCTTGGTAAGTGAAGTTTGTAGTGAATTCATCAATGATAAAATATAAACTAATGTCGTATAGTTCCAGAGGTTTATTAGAATAGCATATTCATAAAGACTTTTCCAAACACAGGCGAGGCTAAGGTTTAATAGGCTTTGAACATGAAAATTGACTAATCTCAAATACTTTAAATTTTCTGAATGTAAAATCTAAAATAAGATTACAATATAAATAGATTTCTCTAAGGCATTCCGTTTTGTTATTAGCTAAATTTGTTGGCAGATGTTCATCCAATTTTAAATATGAATAAACATTTTATAAATATCCCAATTAATATGAACTCAATGTACGAATAACACGAAACTAAATATAATTTAGTTATTTTTAATAAATTTATACACTTGCCATTATACAACCCCAATTAATATCTAAACCTATTTAGCAAAATTTAAATACCATTCTATGAGTCTATTTAATAGTAAATTTAATGCAAAACACTTTACATTTTATCAGATTAGCCATCTATGTTAGAATTTGTTTCAATACACCAATATCAGCCAACATTATTAAGTGATTCCCAATAGGAAACGATAAAATCTCAACAGTTTATTGGGTAACCCTTTAACATTCTTACTACTATGTAGCAAACGAAATTACTTCTTTACCGACGACTTTGATATATACGAACAAAATTAATTTTATATTAAAATTAGATAACAATAACAAAACAAAAGGAATCACGACACCACCAAGCAACCAACCAAAGCATTAAACTTTATATCCCACTCACTTCTTACACCTTTTGAGTTAAAGCAATTAGTTTTACAAGTTCCGCACACAACATACTATATACAAGTATGTAAGTATGTATATACTAACAACAACAGGATCAAGAACAAAAACATTAGGATATAATACAACAACAACAAGAACAACAACAACAACAATAACAAGTTACAAGTAACCAACGCAGAGAAACACTGTTTGTGTTAGAAGGATGTTGTAATCCCAAATGGAATTGCCAAAAAGTAATTTACGCAAGCTTTATTAGCATTTTAACAAAGCGTCAAATTATGCGCCTTAAAGCAGGCAACATACAATTTCATAAACAAGGGAGCGTTTGTTAGTATTTGAAACATTACATTGTGTGTGGGTGATTTATAATTATGTACATGTAGTACGCGTGTGAATGAGTGTGTATCTCTGTGTGTGAGGTACAGTTGTTTGTTTTTTAAAGACCCTGATTGAAACACGCCCAAACATACATACAAGTACACATGAGAAGCTCATCAATATTCATAACTTTGGTTGGTGGTTAAAGGCCAAAAAACCAAAGTATACAAAACAAGTCAAAGAAAAAATGGTAGGTGGAAGGATACACAAGGGATTTCTTTTCTGTAAAGAAAGTTAACTCAATTGAGACTCCTCTCTCCCTCTTTGTGGGTAATTAACAGTTCATTAAATAATTCAAGAAAGTTTATTTTTCTCTTTTTTTCGTTCAGTTTTGACTTGAATAATACAATACTCAGGATGTTATACTGAATATATTGATATTGATCAGGTAGGTTTAGAAGATATGAACTTCAAAAAAGAAGCGTAACATTGATCAAGTGTCAGTCGAAAACTGATAAATCTACATACATTTTAGGCTCACAATATTTTATTTATTAGATCTGAACTCCACCTATGAGTAGCAATAATTGATTTGATAATTGAGTACAATGAAACAATGCATATCTTATGCACATTTAAAAGGAGTAAAAGTGACAACGGGGCTTCTTGATGCTATAAAATTCAAGTTATGTAGTGAATTTATAAAAATTTAAACTTTCCAATCATTTTCCTCCACTCATATACTATTACTATTCGAACGATCTGACTACCAGTTTTACTTTTATGTTATTGTACATTAGACATAAAAGAAGAATTTTGTGCAAAATTCCAGAAAATTTTCTAATTTAACGCACCAATCGCCTTGTTGGCTTCATCATCAACTCACCTGCTTTCATTCCATATTCCGTCCCCCTCTTCCCTTGATCTAATTACAACAAAATGACAAAGTAAGTACTAGTATAAAACATTAAATCAGCATAAAATTCACATTATGAAAGCGTTTACTAGATTTTACATAAAATTTCCGTGGTCTTGATTTACACTCGAACTCAACTCAACTCGGTGAGGTGATTCTCTGTGTTTCTCTCTGACTGTTTCAACTGTGTTATTATCTGATTTTCTATCTAAATTTTATTAAAATTGTCGAACGTTTTATGTATGGTATGGTGGGTTCTGTGTCCGTATGTTTGTCGTCTTTCTATATATTTTTGCGTGAGTATATGTCCTCGGGTAACATAAGCATTAAGATGAACAACACAGAGCAAGCAGAGCAGCAAAAGCATCAGTTGTATAAAGTTTCACTTGGCTCCATGCCAATAGTAGTAGTACCAATCTATGTATGGGCAACTACCACCTTCATACTCCTCAAAACTCATTTAGTTGACTTACTTACCTGCCTGCCTGCCTGCCAGTTGTCTCTGTACTTTTGTTATTACTCGTTCTATTTTTTTTTCTTTTTTTGTTTGAATTTTTGGTCTATTGGTGTGTCTCCTGGGCTGTCTGTTATCATAAAATTAATAGCGCTACGCCTGGTTTACGACAGTCGAAAAAGTTCTGCCGCAACATTTTTGCAACAGCGTAAAATGTTGAACAATTTTCTCTGTTCTCCAATCTTTTTGGTTTTTTGCTTAATTTGATATTATATTTTTTTGTTTCTTATTTTACTAACGCTTGGGCAATATTGCGCTTTGATAGGCAACATGAACTTTTATTATAGAATCATTATTTTTATAGTTTTATATACCATACTACATAGATGAGGGTACAAACAATATTTGGAATGGCAGCGCAAAGCTTGTTGCGTTATATTCCCAATTTTAATTAAAAATTTTCTTTTCTTTGTATTTTTGTGTTCAGTCTAAAATAAGAGATAATAGATTGGAAATGAACGAAGAGCTTAAAATTTAATTCAAATAACCAAAAACAGATGAGACTCTTTAAAATTTATTGCCAAACTGGAATCTAAGAGGAAACTTCTTGTTCTCATAATAAATTGATAATTTTATTCTTTAAAAATTGTTATTCAAATGATAATATAATAAGATGCAAAATTGTCTTTATCAGATTTTCTAACCATAATAAATAGTGGGTGTAGCTTAGGTTTGTGGTATAAGAAAAATGAGTATGGCGGAGTACGAGTAGCCTCAAATCAGAATACAGTCTATGTAGTCGAAGTTATGAGTATGCCAGGGACTCATTACGCGTTTTATTCAAGCCCTCTGTGCTTAAAACTCCATTCAAGAAGGAAGACTAAATTTGTTCACTCATCCTTTTGTGATCCGATATCCTCTAGAAATTGGGTTTCAAAGGCTATAAGGATAAGTGATTACAGTATGGGCCATCAACTCATGTACTATTTGGAGTGCACATTGGTAGTGCCTGTTGGCACGAAGTCTGACCAGAGGCTGTGTCGGGTACCACAGGTGGTCAGGAGCCCACGAAACTTGTTCCTTCCTGACCAGTGGGTACGGCCCCTTTATGGGAGTATTGGTTTGTTAGCCAAATGAGGATAGAGCATTGCTCGGAGTGGAGTTGCGTGACATGTATGCAACCGGATGCTGTGACCCAAAGAGCAGCAGAGGTTTTAGATAGGCCTTGTCACCGAACAAGGAGTCATACGACCAAAATAAGTATGGCTCGTAATTTTGTAACCTGGGGATATATGTTCAAGGGGACGCTGATTGACGCTCAATCCGAGTGCTAAGCACCTTGGTTTTTCGCCTTCCATGGCAGGTGCCCACGTTAAACTAACTCGACTTCTATCTATATAGGCAAATGTTTATGGTCCACTACTTGGGACCCGCGCCCTTTTATACATATGTCGATGTTTTAATCTACAAAAGTCTTATACGAAACGGAACTTAAACTAAGAAATATATCACTAAAATATTCGCCCTCGATTGTTAAAGGTGAAATTTAACTAAATTCTTAATTAAGTTTACAATTCAAAGCCAATGATGTATTTAATGTTAAGGGCTACAGAAAAGTAACTAAAAAATGCTACACAAAACTCAATAAAGCAAGAAAATGCCTAATAATTTCTTACACAAGAACAAATTCCTTCAAGCAAATGAAAATGTTCTGGCAATAATGTGTAATTAATACAGGGAACAACATAAAATTTATTTAAAAAGAATTTCAATTATTAATTCAGACGAATTTATGCTCCTCGCACTCTTTAAAAATTCTAATATGTGGCTTAGTACTATAATACCAAGTTCTAGGGCGCACTTGTTTGGATTTAAAATTCACAAAAATTATTTTTTCATTCATTTAACAAAACATTTAACACAAGAGCAAATTATATACCGAAAACAAAAAAAAAAGAGAAATCAAGGGAAGGAAAGAACCAATTGCCTTACCACCATAACAATTTTATGGCCAAAGTAGAATCATACGTAACCGGCACGCTTAAATAATTAAATAGCCCAAGCGTGAAGTAGAAGAAAATACTTAAGAAAATAATAAGAGAGAGAAGAAATCGCTTTATAAATTTTGGTCACGCTTTGATTTCCTGTATACGCTGCTGTTGCTGCTGCTTGCTCCATAAAGTAACTAAGAAGCACAGTAGGAGAACCCATTGAGAAATAGAGAAGAAGACGACGACGACACGTTGCCCGTATTATTCTATTAACACGTTGCTGAATGGCATAGCTAACCAAACTGAACCGACCCAGGTCGGGCCTACAACAGAGTTTTTGTTGTTGTTCTTATTGCCACAATCACAGTTAGCGCAATGTTGCCTGTCAAAACTGGCTAACAAAACATACGACAGAGAGAGAGAGATACTACCTTGAGCTAAGCAACTTTTCTTTTTTACTTATTTTTCTTCTTTGCTAATCGAAAAGCAACCCTCGCACGTAATTCTGTTGAATGGTAGCATCATCCGTGAAAAGCAGTAGAATCATTGCCTGATGCCGGATAAGATCTCCTGTTGTGAGGTACTGGCGTCAAGTTAAGTGAAAGCGAACAGTTAGCAAGACGTGGCTTGTGTATAATTTCAAATGTTGCCTATTGTTTTCTTTAAGTCTAAAAAAAAAACGAACGAAAAGAATTCAAAAAGAAATCTCAGTCTCTCTCATTGTACTCAAAGTTTAACTTAGGCGCATTTTACTACCTTTGTCACATCCATTCATTCATTCATAATAACAACACACTTCAACTGAAAGCTTGCGTACTACTTCTCCTCCAGCTTTGATGACGCTATTTATATGTCTACTTCCTCATTCAACAACGTAAAAAATAGACAATGATTTTTCTTTAAATCAAAAACAATTTTTTTCTTATTTTCTACATGTACTTGAAAATTGGGGTTCGCCTTTCATTGGGTTCTTCTTTATTCTTGTAGTCTTTGTTATGCGTAGCTTTAGCCAAGTATTCTCAAAATACAAAGAATTATTCAAGGATATCATTTCCTTCATTCATTTTTATTAATTATCTTTAAAGACTTTAATTTGGTTTATCATACTATATCACACTGGAATACTATACCAGAACAAACGAGACTAGTTTGTTGAATACATACTTTTTATTGCTTTTTTTTAAATGTATCTATCACATTATTTGTAGTATCAATAATATTCTTCCTCAGTGTCATCATCATCCTGATCCTTCTTATCCTCCTTATCCTCCTTATCCTCCATATCCTCCATATCCTCCTTGTCCTCCTTATCACTCTTATCACTCGTATCATTCTTTTCATTCTTTTCATTCTTTTCATTTGAGTTTTGCAATTGAATTTCTGTAGCAGAATCACACCACTCAGTTTTGTTATCACAACATTCTTGACGTTTTACACATGCGCCTTTATGCCGATAATAACCCACTTTACAGACGCAAGCATTTTCACAATTATTCATATTGCAAGGGGTGTCAACTTTGGCCAAAAAGTAAGTGCAAGATGGTTCAAAACATAATTTACAACCATATTCTTCATTAGCATCTATGCATGAATCTTGATAAAAAGAAATAACATTTTTTTTTAGAGATTACATTCTCATATTCTCATTCTCTTAAAAAAATTACTTACTAAAATCGGCTTGACCGTTTACAACATGCAACAGATTAAAGTAAAAACAAATAAAATTTATAAGAATGAAGAATTTATAACGGAGTCTCTTCATGTTTTAGTTTACTACTTGATGTAAAGAAAGTAAATGTTATTATAAACTATTTAGCACCATTTTATGCATGAGTTGTATAATTTTCATAAAGAAAGAAATTTAGTTGTAGATCGAATCAATTAGGTTAATCCATTTACCATAATATCCTATACCCTACATGCAGCTATATCAGATTCAACAGAAAGTAAAGTAGCTTACAAGCGTTTTCTTTTAAAAATGTTTAGTGATTATAAAAGCGATTTTATTCAAACCCAAAAAAGTGAATATTTGTGGTAGCTGACGCCTGATTCGTGACATGTGTCAAAGTCAAACATGCCCATTTGGTCTTGAAAAGACTTACACCGGAACAACATTTACAAATTCTTCAATATTTGAATTGCAGCATTGGAAGACAACATTACTCGTGTCATTAACGATTTTCCAACCAATATGCTCGAAAAAGTGACTCGAAATTGGACTTGAAACGTAGTCGTGGTCAACATTTAAGCAATATCATTTTTAAAAATTAAATGTCCAGCATTGGTCTATCAACACAAACACGGTTTAAAATGCTTAGCGTTTATGAGGAATTTCAAACCGATTCAACAAGATTATGAATTCTTTAAAAATTGATCGAGATAATTCACTCAATGTGTTTAAAGCACTGTAAAGCTCATAATTGTAAATACCATATGACAACTCTGACTGAAACATTTTGTGTACTTGGTGTCTTATTAAACAAAAGTACTAGAGGTGATAAAGTTCATTAATGATGGTTTAAAGAAAAAGAAATTCGATTTTGCTTTCATTCAACTATTGTGAAACCCGAAATTCAATACAAAATATCTTATTTCTTTCAGTATACCATACATACTATATCTGTATGCAACAACACACTTACCGCATCTGATTTCTTTGACAACTTTTTGTTTTTTATTTACTCGTATTAAACTCACAACGGAAATTCTATGCATAGATTTATCTTTATATTTATCTTTTTATATTTGTGTTCTCTCTTAACAACTTTTTCTACCTACAGCAAGGATTCACTTCGATTAATGCCACATGCATTGCATATTAATTAGTGGCAAGTTCTTTGTCGTACATACTTAGTGTGTATCTTGTGTGTTGTGCTGTGATGTGTTGTGTTTTCTGATTATCTTTACTTATGTATGATTATCATTCGCAAGTACGAGTATCTGTTGCTGTTCATATTTATAGATACTCTCTGAATGAATGTATGAATGAATATGGTTTGCAGCTCAAGGAAGTTGTAAATCTTTGCTTTAATACTTTAGTTGTTGTTTATTTTCATTGCATGGAATGGAATCGGTGATTGAGTGACTTGTATGATGGAATCGTCTGACAACAAGTCAAAATGTCATTGTGAAGTAGCATTTTATAATGCAAAAATTGTACATACTATAATAAAAACAAGGAGCAGTCTGTCATATAAAATTTACCAAGAAAGTTGTTAAATATGCAGTTTTTCGAATTTTTAGTTATTCAGGTAAAATTTTGTGTCTGGCAAAAGTTTTGATTACCTGTTGATCACAGAGATAGTATGACTAAAAGAAGGAATCAAGAAAAGGTCACAATAGTGGGTGAAGAATCTGATCTTTCCATCTAAAATTATTATTATTATAGTCTTTAAGATTAAATGATCAATCACTAAACTACTTACATATACATTCTGTTCTACTTAGAAACCACTTGTTATCTTTTAAAGGTTGACAAACCCTAATCTATGAAATAGAATCTTGACTACTATCAATCAAAAGTTTTCATTGTATCTATATTTCAATCAATTTAAAAGCGCTAACACATCATAAAAGAAAATAAATATAAAAATGCAACAAATACAATTTCGCATGCTTTTAACTTTGCCGCATGTTGAAGAAAATGATGAAATGATGAAATGATGAAATAAAGAATAAGAACAAATTGTATGAAGACCGCAATAGATGAAGAACAAACAGCTGTCAGCAATCTATCGGCGGAAAAACTCAACAGCACCCACTACTTGTACTAACTGAAACTGAGTGAGTTTGAGTTCTCAATTGAAATTGTTAGAGTGCAAAAAAAAAAAACAAAACAGAAAAAAGGCCGAGAACGAGAAACAATTCATCATCGGCTTCATCATCATCATCACATCAACACTAAAGCAAACAAATAATAGCTTCGCACTTTGTCTGTGCAAGAAAAGAATAGATGGAAATGGGAATGGTAAAAAAAAAAGTATCTGCAAAGATACGCGCAACGTCAGCGGCAATCTTCATCTATGATTGAGATCTTTTAACAAGACTATTACATAGCACTTAAACTAAAAATTCACACAGACCATACCAAAAACAAAGACACACACAATTCACAAACAGTAGCCGCCCTCAACTCAACTCAACTCATCTCAACTCAACTGAACTGATAAAGTACATAAAAGATGAAGAAAAACTCGAACAAACTACAACCAAAAAAAGAAAAAGGGAAACGCTAAACGTGGAAAACAAATTGTGCAAGGCGTGTAGAAATGGAAAACCGTGTGGAAATCACATACTCAAATGTAGTGTTTTGTACAATAGTAAGATATGTATGTTATTGTAGAAAGGCGTGAACTGTAACATGTTGTGTTAACATTTCGAGGAATGTCTGACATGAGGGTACTGAAGAAAGAACAATACAATAAATATCAAATGGAATGGAATGTGTAACTGACCTAATCCTATCTTTTTTTAGTTTCTCAAAAGGAGACATAAGACAGGCAATGTTGGTTAGCTTAGGAAAAAAGGGAATCTTACAATTGTATTCGATGAAAGATAATCTGATCTAAACTCTAAGGATGTTAACACATGCGGCCCAACATGTTTAGAGAATGAGATGTTAAAATATGTTTGCATATTTAGTCTAAGCTCAAGTTATCAGTCAAAAATATCAGAAGAAAGGCAGCAGAAAAAAAAAACTTTAGAGCTTCTTCTCTAAATGGAAATCGACCTCTTTCCATCATTCAAAATTCAGTCATGATTACTTTCAACGCGGAAATATGCATTGCAAACAAGTAGAAGGAAACCGTGAGTTGAACGTTGTCTTCATTATCATCATCATCATCATCAAATTGAATCGTTTGTAAGACTATTCGTTTTGGTTGTTTGTTTGTTTGTTTGTTAGTTTCAATGAATGAATGAATGAATGATGTATATTATAAGTATCTGCGGGTATTTTTGCCCCTTTCATAGAGCCAATGTTTATACAAATATGTAAAGTAATACAAGCTGTTGTTGCTGTTGTTGTTCTGGTTTTTTCTTTTTGAATTTCTTGTTCTTGTTATTATTCCTTTACTACCACCAGAACCAGGCGAATACAAAACAAGCGTTTATATGTTGAACATATGGTGACAAAGTCTGAACAAAACATACACAATACTATACAAATAAATGCTAAGAGGGACGGACAGTCATTCAGACAGACTTTAATATGTCTACGAAAACTAACCAAATGCAATTGAAACCAAACGGAAGTTGAAGTTTAACATAAGTATGTTTGTGTTATGTAGTAGTTGAGTGTAATGTGTTATGTTCTTTAGAAATCATTTAAGTATTCTCTCATTTGCCATGCATGCATTCATTTATACATTTATTCTTTCAATCATTCATCTACTAGTAAAGTACATATATGTGTTCTTAACTTTTTAGTTTCATCAAATTGTTATTATTATTAACAGGAAATTACATTTGACAACTAAGCCTTTAGTTTATAACATGTTATAAGCTGTTAAACATAAAAAATAATATGAAATTGTAATGTTAAAGAAAGGAAATAAAGGTTTAGGAAATAAATAAGCTTTGGAAAAGTATTAAAATACCATTTTATTAAATGTTAAACATATGAAAGAATGATTATTATAGAGGAGTGATTTCTTCAAACAAATGTTCAAATTAAACATGAAATGTAATATTTTTTTTTTTTTTTAATTTAAATTTGGTTAGTTTGGCTATTCATTTTTAAGTATTGGATGTAAAACGGGAAATCATCGATCTTGTTATGCAAGTCAATCCATTTTTTGAGGAACTAGTAGCTGATTTATTGTGTTATCATGCTGAAAATTAGCACAGACAGTTGAATCAGAGTTTCCCGATTGTTGGAAGAGGTAGTTGCCAAACAAAAAGAACAATCTTTCATACTACCTTCATCTCTTTCTAGAGAGACATAAACATATACAGGGTGTCGGTATGGAAACATTGAATTACTTTAACATTTGTCAACCGATTGACTTGAGTGAACATGCCTTTGAAACGTCAATTCATTACAATTTTAACCATGAATCGCTTCACAACGAAGCAACGAGCCAAAATAACGACGCTGTACTTTGAAAATAGTCGTTCAGTTGCATTAACTTAAAGTGTATGCTGTCGAAAATATCGTAGGCAACAGACACAGTCTAACAACACTATTCGTGGTTTGGTGTCAAATTTTGCTGAGCACGAGACAATGGGAGATCGTCAACATGCCGTTCATCGACGACCAAGACGTTCCAATGAACTGGTTGAAGTGGTCAGAGGGATCGTTGCTCAGAACCCAAAAGTGTCGTATCGGCACAGCGCTCAGCATTTTGGCGGCAGTGGAATCACTTTTCGGCGCATTTAGAAGGATGATTTGCATTTGTTTTCGTATAAAGTGCAATTAACACATATAATATTGCCGATAGACCGTCCACGTTGCTTGGAATACGGCCAAACAGTCAGATGTCCAGAAGAGGCGACATTGACTGGTCACCCAGATTTCCAAATTTGACCCCTCAGGACTTCTTTTTGTGGGGTTATTTGAAAAGTAAAGTGTACGCCAGCAAGCATCAAACCATTGACGAGCTCAAAGGTAAGTTCTTGATTGCTTCACCAATGAAGAAGCCTAGAAAACAAAGTTCGACTCTAAAAGGCAGTTCTGAAGTCGGTGTGAACATATGCAATGTAGCTGTGGAGAACGGCAAGTATCTCCAATGATGTATCAGTCAAGTGCTCCTTGGTATGTGACCAATTTCCCTCCATAAAAACCTCAAAATAACATTTATTAAGGATGAAATAAGAATAATTTCAAATAAGTACATCACCAAACTGCATAACCATACCAACAATTTAGCTAGAAGTCTGCTAGATAACGATATGGATATAAGGCGCTTGAAAACGCGTCATGTGTTAGATCTTCTAAATAGGTTACAGATTAGAATAGATTTTTAGTTATTTGTCTAGTTTTATATTGGTTGAGCTCGATCACTTACGCTGCAGTGTCTTAAATTCAATCATTTTGAAGTACCTTATCACTCCTATTATTATAATTTGGAATACGCACCTGGAAATAAAAACAAGAAAATATTAAAAATTAGTAAATAAAAATAATCAATTATTAAAAAAAAAAAACCACACAAAAAATGATTAATGAATTATAAAAATCAATCATACTTTTGCAACACTAAATCCCACAATGAAAATATAATTTTGAAAGCCAACAATATCGTTTGCCAAAAAATTCTATTGCCAACAAAAAATTCACGCGTTCCCACAAAATATCGTAACAGCGCCAACAAAGCAAACAAAAACAACAAAATTCATAAACTGAAACCACAAACAAAAAACATGAAAATAAAGAAGAAGAAAACAAAAATAAATACAGGAAAAATTCATCCAATTAAAACTTGGCCAACAATTCATATAAAGCCTATTACAAAACAACAAAAAATGAATAAACTTTCCAAACACACACACACAGAGGAAAGAAAGTAAAGAATGGAGAGAAAAATAATAACTCAACACAAACTAACAAATGAGAAACTGAACTGAGAGGAGACTTAAATACATAAAGGACGAAAAAGAGGCTAACAATGCCAGTCAGTTCGCCCATTTAACGAGCTGGCAAAAATATCTAAAATATATATGACAGATAGATATGTACCACTAGTACTATAGCAAAAGGATTTCCGCTTCGTTGCTTGAAATATGAGCAGATTTGACAATTTTTCCTCTGATTTCTTTCTGTTCTGTACTGTTGTGTTCCATGCTTTATTCGTTCGTTGCATTACTTCGTTTTTAACATCTTCACAGTTGACTATAGCAGAGAGAAAATTTATTGTTTGCTGGAAAATTTATTTATCCCATTCTCTGTTCTCAGAGTCTCAGTCTCATGACTGCCTCCTTCATTCTGGTAATGTTGTTAAATAATGATTATTATCATTGTAATAATCATCATTATCATCATAAGAAACATAATGCTGTAAATGAAGATGATAATAATAGCTCATGGATTGTCATTTGAAATCTAAAGTTAGTAGCTCCTTAGATAGACTGGCATCATTATGATCATCATCATTGTGGTACTACTAAAAATGTAAGCGGCGTGTTATGTGATTTAACAATGGTGGATTCATCATATTGCCATGGCTAATTTTTGTCGCATATTATATAGTAAGTAATATGTATATAAGCCTTGTTCTTGGTTCTCAGTTTACTCAGTTGTTGTCAAACCGTCTTGTCGTTTGTCTGTCTGTCTTTTATATTGTATCTGACTGTATGTCGTTGTCCACTCAAAAAACAATATTTTGTCATACCTCGTCGCATTCACCATATTCACCATCACTTGAACAACACATGAATGAGCTTATTTAATGGCAATGGGCCGCCGACCAGCGTATCGGCCAACCGGCCGTTGGGCCTTAGAGCATTTGGACAACCGGCAGCGGCGGCGGCGGCTATTGCTTTTCGTCAGTCTGCTCACGTATTAATTGCTCGAACACAAGCAAGCACAAAGCTAAGTTATTGACCGAGACATGTGTTTTGATGTTTTACTATAATATATAGAAGAGGAAAATGAGGCAAAACTTTGTAATTTTCTGTTCTTGAAATGTGCAGAATACGTGTTTGACGAACCAAATGACTTCTTCAAACAGACACACACAACATACATTACAATACAATAAAATTGAATTGAAGTTACAATAAATAAATGGGAAATAATGATGATATGAGAAATCTTATAGAAGATCAGTTGAACAAACACAAACCCAAGATTATCCAGAAATCTTTTTTCCTCAAAATTCCAACAATATAAAATAATAAAATCAAATTTAATCCCATATAAGAACGTGTTATTACTACAAATATTTAAAAATAAAATATTGTATAAAAATCATTGAAAAAATTCCAAATATTCGCAATAATCTCAATAAAACAATTGGAGCATACAAATTGTGCTTCAATATAAAACTAAAAACAAAATAGGCAATAAAATTCTAAAAATAACTAAATTTTTTATTGCAATGATATATGGTAAATGAAAAAAAATGAATGAAAAAAATTCTGTATTAAAACAATTAAGTCAAACATTTGTTTTGTTGTTCATTTCTAAAACGAAAATATGTGTATTTTTCAATTAATCCTTTGAATAAGCAAGGGTATGTTAACTTTGTGATTCAGTTTGTAACATATTGTATGTATGCCGACTATATGATTAGTTGAGGATATAGAATCGAATTAATATTGATCGTTGACACTAGAGAATTGAACGAGTCAGCACTAAGTTGTGTTAACAATCCACACTAATAATGCGCACACCATGACATTGAGTCATGTGCGTTTTTAAATCCGCAATATGTGAGTCATTGACTCAAATTTTTGCTGTAGTGTGAGTCGGTACAAAACTAACATGAAAAGGCTCTGTCATCTATTGTCTTCGGATATGATAGTGTGTAATACTGTCATAAAAGTATACTGTCGATCAGTGTCTTCCGCAATGACTCGGTATAACACTATTTGTTTGCAACAGTGTGTGTATCTGCTTCAGTTATGTGTATGCATCGGTTTATTCTATTTGATTACGATAGGCGTGTTGTTTATCGTCGCTGTCTTCATTAATTGTTTTAGTGAGTGGAAATGGGACATCATGCATGGTGTGTACACATCAATTAGTTTTCATCCAAAGTTGATTATCTTTCATAAAGAAGTTGAAATAATGTTTCACAGTAATTGTACAGTTCAATTTTGACTCACAAAGTCTGAGTTCTAAAATCAATAATTTCTCATTCCTATAAATCTGAAGTTGAACTGAGTTCAAAAATGTAAAGCTTCCAGTACAATGTAACAAATTAGCAAAGCTGATGATGTATAGGAGCTTTATGAGTATTCTTCCGAATATAAGCTACCTTATGAACTATCGAAAATCTCATTTACTCTATCACAATATGTTCTTTTTGTAAATGATTGCTCTTTTTAACCTTTTCTTTTTTTTATCCGAAGACATATCGTTCTTACTCATTTGAAGTTTAATGTTTCCGACACCTGATATCTACTTCCTACCTACTTCTTCACATTTCATTCCTACAAATTTCATTCAATTACTTAATGAGCACATACAAAAAAGAACCTGTACATAATCGATTTACTACCAAATGAAACCATTCACTAAACACCAAAAAAATAAGAAAGAAAACTGCTTCATAGGATCACCTTTCATAAAACAATATAAAACTCTAGAGTATGATGATCTTTAATGATCGTTCAGTCAAAAAATTGTAAATGAAGAGTTTGAAATACAAAACCTGTTTGCTTCATCATCATCATCATCATCAGAAGATATCAACACTTTTATCAAAGGTGCTTTATTTCAAAAATTCAAAAGAAAAAGTTTAAAGAAAAGGGAGAACGAATACAGACTGAGCCGGCAAATATCGTTATGCTGACCAAAGGGGCTAATTTGTCCAAAAGATTTCAACGCCAGATTTCGGCATATTATCGCAAAAAAATATTCAGACATTCAACCAGTAATTTTAGCCAAAATGCAAGCAAATGCAAACACACAACAAAGAATCTTTCACATAAAATAAGTAAAGGAAATAATGGAAAACAACAGAAACCGAAATAAGATAGAACAATTACTTCAGTTTTAGCGAAGCTTGCATACCTTTCACACTACCCAAGTTTTCTATATGTGTATTGAGTTTATTGTTATTATATTTGAAAATAGACGGTGGAGCTACCACCTTCAACTATTATAAAACTCTCATTCTAACATAGCAAATACCCATCATAGCAGCAGCGAAGGCAAAAAACTTATATATTGTTCTTCATGGGGTCTCTCTGACATACGATTCAATGCGTTACAAACATCAACTCAAATTGACAACACTTGTTTGCACTATTGTGAAACGTAAAAAAAGAGAGGAGACTCATACACCAAGATGGGGAGGTTGTATCTTTTGTAAGAAGGGGGAGAAATGAAATTGTGATCTGTGATCACTTTGATCTTTTGCGTTCGAATTAACTTCAAACAAGCGTAAATAATGTGATGATCTTTTTAGAAGAACATTTATATTTTCTACTTTTTGTTATTGTTTGTGGTATTTGTCTCTTGAGTCTCTCTCTTTACGGGGTCTTTTATTCAGTCTTAGTGTATCTGATGAACGATGATGCTACCTAATATTGTATGTGTGTGTGTGTGTGTGTGAGCCTTTTATTTTATTGTTGTCAAGTCCATTGTTCTTATTGAATCAGAAGAACTGCCTCCTCCTGTGTACAGATATTTCTTTTTTTTTTTTTTGAAGTTGCAGAGGTCTGTATTCTCTGTGGTTTTTGAAAGTATAATGACGTCTACAAGTATAAGCTGGGTTAATATAAAATTCATTTGTTTTATATCCCCCATCATAAACACAAAGCGGGCGAGAGATTCAAGTCCTAACCACTTAAAAGTGCCGCTTGTGACACGCGTCTTTTGTGGCTTATGACATGCGGTTGGTGATTTTCCTTTTACTTTTACTTGTTTTTTATTTGTTTTCATTTTTGTAGATTTTATTTGAATTTCATATTTCTATTTGTACCAACAGCATGCTGTGATAGTTTAATTAGCAAAGACCTTATGGTTTTTGCGGTTTTTGTGCTTCTGGTCTTGAGCTTTGCAAAAACTTCATGCCACCACAAATCATTAGATTGTGTAAGAGAGCAGCAGCACAGCACATAAAGAATAAGTTGAACTTGATTCTTGGAAAAGAACTCATACTTTGTGTTGATATACAAAGCAAGGCCATTGTTATTGAATGATATAGTAATCAAAATGGGAAACTAAGAAATGTAAATAGATAAAAATAGTATGTACTTTTATGATGCAAGCTTTGCTTATCTTTAATGAATCAAAGATAGTACATAGTAAAGTTAGTTCATTGTACGATTTTCCTTCAATAATAAAAGAATTTGTTGTAATTGATCTTTTAAGGAAGATTCCAATCCACTTTACATCTTTAATCTGACTTGTTTTCCCATCATCATTATTAATTGAATTATTATCTAAATTTTCTCATAAGTTGCTGTCACTCTTAAGTCATTTACTTGATTTTTTCATTATCATCAAGTATAGATTAAATTTTTAATCCACTCATAGATCACTTCATTGATTAATCTAATAATTTTCTCATCTATTGATTTGCCTCTTAAGTCATTTACTAATTTACTACGACTTACATAGATTCATTGAGTTATTCATTGACTCATTTCTGTTGTATCTTCTCACATTAATCTTTTGAATTTTTTTATATACAACATTAACAGATAATTATTCGTTAATCACTCTTCCTATTGACTTATAATAATAAATCTATCCATTAAAGTCTCTATTGCCAATGGATGAATGAATATTTATATTAACCTATCAATCAATATACAATATTTATTTGTCAATCGATTAATCTCCATGTCAATCTCTATTTCATTTGTGGTCAGTGACAGTGATTCATTCAATCAATACATTAAACCATTTTAAATCTATTAAATGAGGATTATTAATTTAACCAGTGATGTATTTAGCTAGGAACATATTTCAGATCTCTTCATTGATATACTTCTTAAATTTTATGAATTATTTTACCAACTGATCAATCTTTGATCCATTATTTCAGTCTTACATCAATCATCAATGACTAACTATTCCAATATCAATTGATCAATCCATAATCTTTCCAATGAGTCTCTTGATCTATTGAATATTCCGTTGATTTGATCATCATTCTTTAAATTATATATTTACAATCAATTTGACCATTGACCTAGCTAGAAGTATATCCACTTTTTATTTTATTCAATGTGAATTCTTCGCTTAAACAAAAAACAACAGCCCTAATTAGACACTTTTAAGTATTTAATACAAGAACTCTGAACTGAACTCTCTATTAGATAAATATATGTTTTGTGTCACTACTTAATTTCTCTATCACTTATCTAAATTGCAAAATCATTATAACAAATGTTCGTACTAAAAAGTATCTTTGTTAATTATCTACATGTCCACAGTGACCTCACAAACAAACTAAACAAACTGCAATCCAATGCAATCCCAACCAATTCAACTGATACACCAAAAAACCAATTATGTTTTTCGACAATTATGTTTTCGTACATACTTCAACAAATGTCAATATTTACGCAACAAAATTCGCGCAGTAAAATATTTTCTGAATATAAAATAAAAAATAAAAATATATTTATTTTTAATAAAAATATGTCATTTTTGTTTGCCATTGCAATGCGCGCATAACAATAACAATTCAGAAGGCGACATAGTTCATAATAGTATTTGTCTCGACTCTCGACTAATTGCATGCAATTGCGCGATATCCAAAATTACACAAAAACTAAAATCCCTCAAAATATAAACAAAAATATATTAAAATGTCGAAATCATACATTGGATGATGATGATATGCCCAACCCAAACATAAACCCCAATGAATAACATGAAGATTTTACTAAAATAACAATGGAGATTTTCTAGGGAAATGGAAGTGAACAAACACAAAGTGTGCTTAAATCACACACAAAGTATTACAAATCGACAATGTCATAGATGTCTGTTGTTTGAGTGCTGACGGCTGCCTGATGCTGCTGCTTAATGTTCTCCATGTTAGTTTATGGCTTACAATTTTAATGGATATGGAGAAAATGTGAAAATTGGGGAGTTTTCTCATCATATTAATGGAAAATATAAAAAGAGAAAATTTCCAAGAAGAAAATGTACTCGTATACCAATTGGTTATAGTAAGGGACCGGACCGAACCGGATCGGTCAGTTAGATGCAATCCAACTTTCAAAATATTGTCAATAATATTTAGTAACTAAAAAAAATAATGAATAAAGCAAATATGTAAAAACTTTTTTAGTCTGAAAGACAATATAAAAATTTTCAATAAAAAAGTTTATGTAAAAAAAAACAAAATTTATGAACCGAAAAAATCATAAATAATTTTACAAAACATTAACATAGTATTGATCATCATTTCTGTTTACAAATGCATGCAAAACAACAACAACTTCAATACATATTCAATCGACAACTGAGAAAAAAAACATCAATATTTTGACATACAAAGTTGTGAAGATAAAAAAAGATACAAAACTTTAAATGTTTTATTTTTACAACATACTAAAAAGCACAAGCACAACAACACCACAAATCTTTTAAAAAATGTTCATGTAAATCGGCTTAAATAGAAAAAAAAAATAACTTTGGATATGATGAAGTTATGATAAGCCCTACACAATCACTCAATAAGTTTTAAGCATTATTGAATAATTGATAAAGTATCCAATATCAAGGTTAGTTTCATATTTTTTAAGAAAAATAAAAGGCTTTCCCTTTTAATAATGACACTGTGCGTCTGTGCGTTCCGATCCGCACGAAACTTCACAGGAACACTCATCAGACTACGCTTTAGTTTCCCTTAAAATTCGGTCCAGCAGTTTCGGAATCTATAGGGGTCATACAAACATCCACTTTTATGTACTTATATAGATGGTACATACTTTAACTTATCTTAACTTTTAAATGGTGCGTGTTAGAAGAAAACCGATTACATTTTTGTATGGACCGAATGTTCATCATCGAATCGCTGCTGAAACGCAAGAAAATTTACCCATTTCTGAAGCGGATGGTGACTGGTCATGAAAAGTGTGTCACTTACGACAATGTCAAGCCAAAATGAACGTGGTGGAATCGAAGTAAACCGGCGCAAACGGCTGTCAAGCCTGAATACCTGGATAGATGGTCCAATAAAACTTTTTCTGTATGTTTGGGGGGATTGGCAAGGAATCATCTACTATGAGCTGCTCGCCTAACGTCAAACTATAAAATCGGACCTATACTGTCAACAAATGGACCGTTTGAAGAAAGCAATCACCCAGAAGCCGGCAGCTTTGGACGAAGGGAAAGGCATTACGTTTCATTAGGACAACGCTAGACAACACACACCGATAGTGGCTCGCCAGAAGCTCCAGTAACTTGGTTGAGAGCATCTAATGCATCCACCTTATAGTCCGTACTTGGCATCAAGTGATTGAAAAATTCGGCTCAAGAGAAGAGGGACGAGGCCTTCTAAATAGCAACAAGTTATCAAACAAAACAGTGTATATTTGAGATAAATCGGATCATTCTAACAATTCCATCAATTTCATACAAGAATAATTTCTTTTCTTTTATTGTACTACACCCAATATATCAATATATTTGTAGTGTATGACGAAAAACCACCTCAACTGAACAAACAATAAACAGAAATAATGAACTTTTGTTGCTTGAAAATTATTTATTTTAAAACAATTTAAAAATCAACAAATATATCAGAATACTATGTACATATATAAGTCAGATCGACACATTTGTATATTTTTTTTAGTTTTATAATAACAAAAAATGAATCTCAATAAAAAAAAATCGAACAACAATAACAAACCGATCAACCAACCAACCAAGAAAACAACCGAACAAACGACCTCATTGTCAAAATACATGGTAATAATAATTTATGTCTTACCCAAAGGTGTTTGTTATTCAATCAAGTTAACAACAACAGTAACAAAAAAATTGTAATAATCAACAACAAAAACAATCAATCACACAAAAATATTATACTATAAAAACATTTAAGTAATGGGTTTCTTATCAATTTTCATTTATTTAGATTCAATGAACTGTGAGTGAGTGAGTGAATGAGTAAATGACAGAAAGCGTGTGACACTTAAAAAATTGAAACAAACTTGAATAGTATAAATAGAATTGGAAAAAGATACAATGAATGTCAAAGTCAACCATAAAAATTTATTACAAAGAGATCTTTTTGTTATACTTAGTATGTTTATTGTATTATATTTTGTTAATCAAATAATTGCTCCCATTGGGATTGTCTGTTTCTCAAAATAAACTTCAAGTTTATGTAAAGAAATTGAAATTGAAAGAAAACAACAACAAAAAAGAGATAAATTTATATAGAAAGAGGGTGTTACATCTATAATGCTATTATATTGATGAAAATATACACTCAAATGTGATAATTTTGTTACCAAAACTTATTATATTTCTGTTTATCTACAAATGATCTTCATGCTTTGCTTTTGACTTCTATACCTTCTTGAACACTCACACATACAATATACCATATAAAATACTAGAAAGATACAATAGATATAGATAGAATATACAGTCAAACATATGTGTAGTATGTGTAGTATTGTATCTTCATCATTGTCAAAATGAAATGAAAAATGCTTATTAATTTTCGTCTCGCTTTATGTCATTTTTCAGTTTTTCGGACAATTAATTTTGTGGTTATTTTTAACCCGAAACGAAAAGAGCAATGCGTGCGCCCCTAAAACGTACATATACTTATTTTTCCTAAGCATAACAAAAATGTTTGAGTGAATGAGGAGTGTCTGCCATAAAGTCTCGTCATATAGCATGTGAGAAACTACTACTATTCTCATCTAAATTGTATAGGACGGGAAGTATTAAATGAAATACAAGATCGCGTGCCCGTTCCCTTAAAATAGTTTATACTATGATAGATACTTACTTACTATACAATCATATAGATACAAGATACAGAAATAATGAGTCAAAATGACCAGTCAACAGTCAGCTGTTCACAATTAGTGTCATTTTATGTATGATTTCAATTAGTTTTCACAAGTCCAAAAGATAACAAATGAATAAAGAAACAAGTTAGTTCGTTAAAGTCAAATGGACCCGACTAGGGGATACCCTGTACTCCCAAAATCATTACAAAACGTAGTATTGGGAAGTGATATAGCAAATAAGGTAAATACTGTCAACAATTAAGATAAAAATGATTTAAAAGTCTCAGAACAATATCATTATCCTCGACAATGATCGAATGTAAGTTACAAGGGTGGTTTAGCCAAAAAATTTTAATACTGACATCTCCAAATTTGGGACAGTTATAGGTAGTTTTTCAATATGACGTCTTTGAGTGACGTACGAATTACATTTTGCTTTCGGCTTGGCCTGGAGCTCAGGCTGTCAGACTATTTCTGTCTATCTGATTATTTCTATATAGACTTTTTGTGGTCTTCCTTTTTGGTACAGGGTATAAAAATCTATAGTTGATTCAGTCATTTATTAAATTAACAAAGGCAAAATATCGTATCTACAACAATAATTTTGTTTTTCTTATTTAAAAATAATAAATTGTGTGTTTTATGTTGTAAATTCACTGAAAAGATTATTTTGTTAATTAGTTTCAAGTTCTTCAAAACTGACTTCATGAATGAATAAATGAATGAAAATGTAAATGATAAAATGAAATTTTATAAAAAGAAATACATTCATATTTAGTAAAACACATTCACACTACAACAAAGTGTGAAGTCTTTTAATTTGTTTGTTTATTTTTTTGTTGTATAAAAATAAATTTATTTTAGTTTATCAGTTTCTCGTTAAGTGGTTTAAAGTGGCTCAATTTATTATAGTTTTCAACCTATTAAGATTAGACTGAATGAATGCATGAAAGTAAAAGTATCATAAGCAAGCGTTCTACGAACAAAAAACTTCTATATTGTTTTAGTTTTATATTCTATAGAATTTTGTATTGTATTGTATGTTCTACTTTTTTAAGATAAGTTTATTTTATCAAAAAAGTACAATATTTTATTTAAGAAATAATTCAAATTTATTTTACAGTGAAATATACTTATTATGATTTTAGTTTGATGTTTGTTTTGTATCTAGTATTTTATATGCATAAAAGTATATCTAATGAGAAGTGTATATAGACTTATGTGAGACGTTAAATTATACAATATTTGCTCTTGAATTTGATTATATTTAAATAATTTTTAAAGATCTTGGTTTTACGCCCACTTAAATAATCTTAAAATATTATTGAGATGAAGATTCAAGAAATTTGTTTAATTTTTTTTTATACAAAGTTTCTGTTAAATATACAAGTATAAGTTACTGATTGTCAGCAAATGAAGATTAATAAATATTTAAATAAGAAAAAGATATTTTTATAAATGTATAAATTTTTGGAGTCTTTGCGTCAATTGGTGTTGACTGTATAATATTTCAAAATGATGACTGAGCTGTTTTAAATTACTATTTATTTTTCTTTTATGAATATTTTTGAAATTAAGAAATCTTAAAAACCACATTATTTTGGTTACAAGAAATATGTTTTTAACCTTCATTCATAACTAATCAGAATTATTTAGTATCTATTGTATCATGTTGAAATAATTGATTATTAAAACTCTGAATCTTATTGACTCAAGTGTCCATTAAAGACTACAAACTCTTAAGCAAAGTCTAATTCTTCTTCTAACTATGGAATCAAATTCAAAGAGTATTGACTTGTTATCCTACAAAGAAAGCTAAGCTTAACTAAGTTTACTCTACACTCGATGAGTTTCTTGATTCACAAACCATAGAACATCTAATCTACTCCCGGTATATCAATATTGTATGAATTTATAAAGAAACCAAAAAAGATTTTACCTAACTTAGTAGATCATGAATGCATATAAGCCCATGAAGTCTAGTTGAACCTTGTTTCACTTGTTTGTTGAGTTAGTATCAAGCCAATAAAAACCCCTAGCCATTTAGATTAATTATTACTCGATTTCTATGAAATATTATCTCAATCAAGTCCAACTAATATTGAAATAATGAATATATAACGTCACTTATGAATTGTAATTGATAACTTCAGATCCCGACGATGTTATTAAACTAGAAGCTTTACCCAATAATCTTCATAATGGATTTAAGTTGGCAAATATGAAAGATAATTTGATTCTAATTATTGTAATTTGAAGCAGGTGAGAGTTGTCTTAATACAATACATTGCTCATTCTATTGTATAATACTTATTTAACTTACAACCTTGCACAATACAATTTTATTTCTAACACTTATGTTATGTGGGTAGAACTGAGTACATTTAATAAGCACAAATGCTTTACCTTTGGACTTTCAATTAAAAGATTTATTATCAATATTGTGTTTCTCCAACAATTAACATTATTTATAACTCAAGTTATAGCGGCAAAATATTTATAAATAATTTATTTAGAATAAAATTTAATGCATTCACAAAAAGACAATCGGTTTGGAATATAAAATGAAATGAAATGAAATAAAATGAAATGACAAAACAATAAATGAATGGATTGAAAAATGAATGAATGAGCGAACTACAGATGTCTATGGGGGGCTCTCTGACTGGTGACTAGTGACTGGAACCGGCAAAATTCCCGGACAATAAATTTATAAGCGCATAACAATTTTTTATATGTATTTGTATGTATATTTGTTGTTTTTTGTTATTACTATTATTTAAGCCAAAACAAACAATCAAATGAAAGAAATTAATAAAACATTTCATTTTTTATATTTTCCATATTTGTTTTTGTTTTATTTTTCGCTTTTTGTATAATTTTTGTATTAACCCAAAAGAGAGACAGACAGAAAACACAAAAATCACTGAAGTGAGGTAAGGTGAGGGAGAATATGAAAGCATTGAATAAGTTAATTTATGGATATAAGCATTTATGTAATTTGTGTTGATTATTAATGCTAAAAAATAAATAAAACTATGTAAATAGCAACAAAGAATTATAAATTGTGCTAGAGAAAAAGTATGAAATTCTTTTTGAAAATATTTTAATTCTTACAAAAAAAATATTAAAATTTACATATAAATGTTTTTATTAAATTTTTATTTTTGTTTACCCTTTGGACTTTGAGTGATTGATCTTATTACCTTGCTTGTGAGTTTTGCATATTGAGTGTTATGAAGAAAGGGGTACCAGATGAAATATACATAGACGACAATTGGTGAGAGAGGAGTCGATTTTGCTTTTATTAAATTCTTAATTCATCATATTGTATTAGAATATTATACCATGTAATTAAAATGATTGTAGCAAGCTGTAATTAACATTTAGTGTATGTTTCATACCAATCACAATAATTCCAATTATTTGTTGATATCTGAGTAAGTATTTTTCCTCCCAATTACTAATAAAATAAAATGTCATCTACATGGAAGGCAGGACAACTAGTACTTAATAATCTACAAGCAATCAAAGAAAACGTTTTGTTTTAAAAATCTCTTGGTTTCTGGTCTTAAAGATTCAGAACTTTATATAAAACCAGTAAATTAAGTTTCAACTCCAAGTGTCTCTTTATTTCTGGACTTAGAAACGCTTCAATTAAAAGTGATTGAAGCTTCGGAATGATTGGGATCACTAACATCTATTAATAATAACCGCAATAATCTGGTCAAACACACTAAATGGTAATGAAACAAGTCATAATACCTTCTTGTTCGGAGCTATTGTCCTCGTTTCATAGTTCAATGGTAGTTGTGTAGTACAACGCAGGTTCGAACCTTGCTCAAAGTTGAATGTAATCTTTTTCGCAATTATCGCATTTCTAATAGATCAACAAAAACCACTTGGTCTCAACAATTTCTAGTCTTATAAATTCGAAACTTTAGCTTAAGTAAAATCTTTAAACTCAAAGTACTTCAGCGTCGGGATTATTGGGATCACTTGGCCCTGTTGATGCTCCCATATAATGATTTGAACAATCTGGTCTAACAAACCAAATAAACAGATCTGAAACATTAAATTTCATTCAGAAAATCTGTTCATTTTTGGGCTCAGAAACTGTAAAGGGTGTTAAACTTTAAATAAAACTAAATGTTATATTTCTTTGCATAATTTTGAACTCATTTGCATTAGCGGCGCCAAATTTATGACGTAAAGAATATTTGGTATTTGGTTTTTTTTTTTGTATTTATTTATTTATTTACTTTATGTTAAACAAGTTTATTCTGCGTTCATGACTTTTAAAATATTTGTTGTTGAATTTTGTTTTTTGTATTTTATTTTAATGTAAATTATGATGATGAAACTCACCTGATCTTGACAGAAGTAACCAAAGCCAATAATGCCAGCAATGGCTAAGAATAAACAGAAGAGTATAATTGTTCGTATTTTGGAGCGTGGTTCCATTTTTTTAATCTCATAAACACCGCTCGGTAGTAATAAGGCAAAATCACTATCAACTTGTACAGAAACGTTCTTATGCATATCCATCAGCATGTTCCATAAGGACGACGACGATGATAGGATCAGATTTTTCTATTATTATTATTGTACTTTGTTTGTGTTCTTTCTTTTTGTCTACACTTTTTTTTTAAATTTATTAAAAAGGATATAATGTCTAAATAGAAGAGCGTAACACGTAGTAAATGGAAATGGTTAATGTTCCAAATTAAACGAGAAAAATTGGTAATAAAAAGGAAAAAAATAAAGACGAGAGAAAAATACAGTAAAAATCGTCTAAGAAAGCAGAAATATGCAAACGTTGCAATCGCTTTTCTTTTACTTTTCCACACTTTTTTTTTTTGTTGACTTCTTTGTGTTCAATGAAGCTTTAACGTGCGGCGTTTTAAGTTTAGTTTTCGTTTTTGAATCGCTTTTGACTCGATTTGACTTGAATTGACTCTATGCCAATGCAGCTGCTACTACTGGTGATGTTGCCTTGGCCAACTGAGTTGCTTTCCTTGTCACGTTATTGACTCGTAGTAATGGATTCATTTTGCCCAATGCACAATGTCGCCCGCGTTTGGCTAGCATCGTCACCAACATCGTCATTGTTGTTGTCATCATCATCATCTCCGATATCTTTATAATCATCATCATCATCATCATTATCATGGTGTTGCACGTTGCTTCATTGTGCCACGTTTTAAGCATTGCACGCTTTCCACTTGCAACGACAACACACACACACACACACACACACAAAAGGCAAGTTTTCTTCTTTAATGCTTTTTCTTTGCTTCTTTTCTATTTCTCAATTTTATTTACTCTTCTTCTATTTTTTTTCTGTATTGCCTTAAAGCTAATTCAATGCGAAACTTTGAGTGCCTTTGGGCATTTTGAACTTTACACTCCTGAAGACTGAAGTCCATACACTCTCTTCCTGCTTTCCGTTTAGGTTTCCTTTATTGATCCTGTCTGTCTGCTTGTCTGTCTGTCTGATTGCCTACTTTTCTTTTACTTCTTTCTCTCTATCTCTTTCTCAATCTATAATCACATCAAGTGAGTTTAAAAACACACATTTTCCGCTGGCAAACGTTTCGAAATGCAATTAATGTCTTTCTCTCTCTCTCTTTCTCTATATTTCGTCTTTGATGTTTGCTGCTGTTTTAGCCAATTTTATCTAGTATTCCTCATCATCAGGTGAATGTTGGTGGCTGTAAAGATAACAAAATAAAAGCGTTTTAAAATTTATTATTTAAGAGATTAATACAGTCGAACTTCCATAATTTGAACTACTATAACTGCAATACCATAGTGTTATGGAGCAAAAATTCTATACAATTTTTCTACCATAACTCGATTATTTATATAATTCGAACAGACAAATCGGCACGTATATTCTTACATTGAAATTTTCAAGGAAAACCCTTTCTTTGAAGAACAATTTTTGTGTACAATCATGGGTCAAACAATAGGAAATTGATTGAATTGATGGGACAATGAAGATAAAATATCTTTAAGCTCGAAACTAAATGGAAACTGATTGAACCCTACTACAACTTCCAATGCTACTTTTGAGGATAATATTGATGTAGACAATGAGATTATTGCACAGGTAATTAATCCATTATTGAACATTATATCGTTGATTCAACTTTTCAAGTAACATGAAAGGTGATAACCATGGTTCTGTGGAAGAAATTACTCAACAGACTAATCCATCGCATCATTGGATCTTTTAACTCGTAGTCTCTAAGTTTCTTAGTGTTTTGAGTCATAGAAGCTTGACTGTATTTTATTTTCTCTCTTATGTTTATTAAATCAAATCTAATCTCAAGTTGTTGATGCTCTTTACTTTTGTACTGTCTTCTTTATTTTCTCTCTATTTATGTGTCACGCTGATAAGCCTCGATTAAGTTACTCTGGGCTCTGCTCTGGTTGACCAAGCAATCTGAGTAATCTTTGCATGGTCCAAAGCTTTTTGTTTGGCATATTTTTATTGCATACAGAGAGTGTGAGATAAGACTCACTTACTAGTCCACTAGTAGCTACAAAAAGAAAATAAAAAGGTATTGGTTGGTCGGTCGATCGATCGGTTGAATCACAAAACCTTATCGACGTCATAGACACACTTGCAACACAAACACACACACAATCACAATGGGGGTTATCTATTTATGCTTATTTTAATGAGATTCAATCAAGGTTTATCGGTAATTTTTAAATTTATGACCATGGGACTTATGAATTTAATACCACCGATTTTAAGAAGGCCAACACTCCCACATTAAATATTAAATTATAAATAAATTAATCATAAATAATAATAATAAAAAAACATGTAAATATTATAAATAAATTTGTACAACAATAAATATGGTAAGCAAGTAACAGTTTTGGGTGTTTAATTTGAAATTATTAAGATTATTTCTAATTAAATTATATGGCAATTTGTAGTCAATGATTTCTACCCAATTAGGAACAGTCTATCAATATTTATTGAAAAGATCTTCAATCAATGGGGGGCCAGAAAGTTGAATCAATAGAATAAAGAGGTAAAACAGAGACACAGATCACCTAAAAAAAAACTGCTATCCAACTAATCATTGGTTAATCTAGGAAGTCTTAAGTGTCTTAAACAATTGTTCACAATTTAATTTTTATGATATTTATTGAGATTTTAAGGTCTCTACGTAATAGTATTACGTACAAGTATTCCCACAAAGAAATTTTTCCCACTGAATTTTCAGTCAGCTTAATTGATTATATGTTTGTAAAGTCTTAATTTGCATCTCAAGTTTAATAAGGAAAAACAAAAGGATTTAACCACCAGACAGCTGTAAAATCAAGATAGACTATAAAAATGTAAAAAGAAAATTGACACGTGCACCTGGTTCAAAAACTCTTCCTATTCTTATTTGTAAAAGAGCCTTAACCACCAGGAAATTACATATGGGGGTCTTTCTTCTCTGCCTAAGAATAAACACAATCAATTCATAAAGATAAATAGAAAAATAGTCTTGTATCCCCTATCTGTACCAATTTGTTTTCTGATGTGGTAAGGAGACACTTCGGTTTATGTATCGCCAGTTCTTTTTTCAAGACCACATTGCATCGTGACATTATGATGACAACGGTGATCGAGGAAATTCATTTTTTTAGTAGCCGATACAATAGAAATATTGCTTTGGTAAACGTCTCCAACTCATAGCACAACTAGCCGTCGGCTGAAAAGACTTCATCCCAATCCTTTTTAATAAAAGATATTAAAATTCCTTACATTAGTCATGTTTATTTTAAGCTCTTGTAAATATCTTATGGTGATGATACAAATTATCCGGTCAACATCTTGTAAGTTGTCTATCCGTCGGTATATGTTAAAAAAAAAAACATAAAGGTGAATAAAACATTTTACAAAAGAGAGTAGAAGATATGAATATTATACAATATTATCTGAATTTATCATCTTGAGCAGCAAAATTCGAATAAACTGAGGAGATTACATGAATAAGTAATGAGTAATGAAAACATCTGAATGATGCGTCTATATTGATATTTCCCTAGAATCGGGCGATGGACCCAATCTATCAATCTTCTATATAATTAAACGGCAAACACATGTTTTGTGAACCCTTTCCAGCCTAAACCACAGAACCGATTTTGATAAAAAAAAGCATTTTATACTTCTGAGACATCAGATCATCGCCATTTATTACGTGATAGTAGTGTTTTTCCAAAGAACATTGTTTACAGAGAAGTTATTAGCACTTAAAAGAAACAATTGTTCTTCTAGAATGCGGTCGATTGTGTAGGCCGCGGGTTACCCTAGTACAATCTAATTGGCCTATGGTAACATTATATAAGGTGAGCTTCAAGTCGCTCTCTATGATTTCGACTAAATACATATTACATCAATAAATCAATTGACAAATGCAAGAGATAATGATGATGATTATTAGTCAAGAAACCCAAACAAAATCAAAAATCCCTAACACAATTCAAATAACAACTAAAAACTAACAAACTAGGGGAATTCTAAGTAAACCATATAAGGAAACTTATCAATTGATATACATAGATAGAGAGACTTAATACTTGGTAGAAGATACTTGCAATGAACTTATGATGAGTACAATGTTATCTTTTTAAAGAAAAGAAATCATGATTCTCTATGGTGTAAGTACCAAATACCAATCCATCTCCTGATAAAGGGATTACGGCCATGAATAAGTAAACTAAAATTGATTTTCATGATTTTCAAGACATAAACACTCGCATCATTTTTCCAATTATAAATTTCCATATTAAAAACAAACCGAAGCAATTAAAAATCAACAAAAATGTTAACGTAAACAAAACAATATATGTATGTACGAGTATAACCGGCAAAAATAAAATTGTTTTCTTTAGAGTTTTTTCTTTTTCTACTTTTGATGTCCCGGTTTCTGATAGCGTCAAAAGACTGATTGACGCCCATGACGACAGAACGACACAGAGACAGAATACAGAAGAAGAAAAACCAACTGAAATTTAACAAAAACATATAAAGAAAAGAAACCAAAAGTAAGAAACAAGAACGCGCGCCAATGCAGTCAGATATATGTATGTATGTATGTAAGTATAAAAGAAAGAAAAACTTTTGCATTTAAATGCAAAACGACAAGTGTAAAGAAAAATAAGCAGAAAATGAAAACAAAAAGCAAAAGCACAACATTTGAAAAGAAAACAAAATAAAATACAAAAAATAGCGGATGTAAATGACGCCTTCTTATATTGCAAGTATATGAGTATTATAATAAGAAGAAACTATAAAATTTATATGATGATGAAGAAATGCATAAGATACTCAGAACAGCAGAGACAAAAATAAACAACATCAACAAAAAACTAATAACGAAAATGCGTTGGCAACACAAATTGCAGCAGCCGGTTTAACTTATGTATCTGTGTATCTGCTCCTTTTTGTTGTTTTCATTGCAATATGACAGAGAGATAGAGGAACAAGCAGACAGACAATGGAGGCCAGACAGACAAGAGATTGTCTGACATGCAGACAAATATTGTACAATGAGTGCGTGAATGACAGACAGACGGAGATGATAAAGAGACGATGCTTGGCAGTCGGCGGCGCCATAACAACAATTACAGCAACAAAACATGGCAACTTTGTCGCAACCTCAGTTGGGGGTCAATAAAAATGAAGTTGCTGCAACTCTTTCAATATCTACATTTCTTTCAATAACATTTATTCCCAAAATTAAACCAATTTTGCGCTATTAATTCACACAATGTTGCGAACCGAACGAAGAAGCAGGTGAACAAACAAAAAATAAAGAAAAACACAATCAGACACACACACACACACGCAAAACAAACAGTGCCGCGCATTTTTCTAGAAACCAAAAATCAGCTGTTTATCGCTTCTCCGCTTCCAATTGCATTTTCTTAATATTAAAGACGGCAAACCAATTTAAACAATATAATACTGTTAAAGTATAAAATTACCTAAATCTCATTTCACTAATTGCAATTGCGAGTTTTGTTTATTATTCATTAGCATTAGTTTGATTTATTTATATTTTTGCTTAATTTTGCTTTTACATGCTGTTTTATCGCGCTCTTTTAGACATTTCTACGCATTTTTATCAGCAGCAACGCGCACACACTCACACAATAACAGTAAATTTCGTAAACAATTTCGTTTTATTTATAAACAAATTGTACACACACGCATTTCATAATTGTTTATTTATAATTAAATTATTGTTTTAATTCGATTTGATTCCATTAGTCCATTAAATTCCACTAAAACACTATTAAAATTGAAATAAATTCGCGTAGAATGTTTCCGACCAAAGAATTCACGTTTTTCTCTGTCGACGACTGGCGACAAAGTGACCAGCAGCTGATGCGAAAATACCAAACAAGAAAATATGGTAAATAACATTTCAAAGCGGAAAGAAAAAGAGTGAAAATTCTCTTCTCTCTCTCTCTCTCTCTTTTAGAAGTACAAAGTACCGTGTGTACTGGACCTTCTTAAATTAGGAAGGTCAAAGTACACACGTTACTTTTTCATTTCTTCCGTTTTTCAAACAGCTGATGCGAATATAGCAAAAACTGACATCCGGCAATTGAGTTTTAGAATTGCATAGCGCTTGTAAACTACGCGCACTAATGGTCATGTCTTTACTCAAAGAATATTAAATGCATTTATATTCTTTGTAAAGTACCATGAATTCACCTTTTTTAATATTGAACATTATTAAATTGGGCTATATTCATGCAAGTGTATTGCAATATAAGAGAAATGTTTATTGAAATTAACTAAACTTTCATTATTTTATTGCTTTATGTTCCCTTAAGTATTATGCTATATAAGTGGAAATCACATTGAAAATAATAAATTTCAGTTTTCTTTTTCCAATATTTAAATTAAATTTTCATTGTAACCTGTGCCATTTATTGTTAATAAATACAATTATTAAATTTCCATTATTCATTTATATTTATTATATTTTCAAACGATGGTTTTATACACACTTAATTGAGTATTATTCGAATGCTTCATGTGCTTAAGCGAAAATTCGATTGAATACATGAATAATGGTTTCATTATTGAATTGGTTTAAGTTCATACAGAGAACATGCAACATAAGTAAAATCATTATTGAAAGTTATGAGTGTGTGAAATTTGCCATTAAAGCATTTAATTTAATAAACCGATATATATAAGTATACTTCTTCCTTTTCATTTTAAAATGTGACTGTTGGAATACTTCCATCTTTCATTGTTGATTCCTTTGTATTCACTATAGTATTGACCTTAGCAATTTGTTTTAAGGTATCCATTTCCTTGATGTAAATAGCCAAAGCTTCTTTTGTTTGTGTGACATCAGCAGTTTTGAAATCCGTCATATCATCTGCATACTCCAGTGCTGTGTTAAATAATAGGGAATATTAGTATACTCTCCATTTGTTTTTCTTAGCAATAACTTACCATCAATTTCCGATTCAATGCTACACAAATGTTGCCACACCAAATCCTGTTGCACTTTAATGTGATCAAGTAAACGCACTTGACACTCTTCTGGATCAATGGCTGCTTCAGGTTGGGGTACAATTGGTATATTATTTGCTGCCGGTGCCATCTCACCTGGTTTGACGCGTTTCGATGGTGAATTCATTAATTTCAACGCATCTTGTTGGCCACCAACATCTCCGTCTTCCTCCCATTTCTTAGCCCACAGATACAATTTGGGATGCAGACGATTACTTGCAATATTCATCTTGTAACGCAATGAATGCATAAAATGTTTTGTCTCTATTAAATTACCCGTCAGGGTATGTGATTGTCTCAGAATTTCGGAAGTTCTCTCATAATTCGGATAGGACTGATGATAAGTGGCCGTAGGTAATCTTCCATCAAAGAGCCAATCCTGATCATGTTTAAAACGCAAAGATTCGCGTGCACGCGGTGGATTACGACAAATATAACAAACATACTTTTCAGGTACATCCAATTCCTTAATGATGCCATTGCAAGCGCCATGCTGCCAGCAAAGACACAGTTCACATTGAACCATAAGGCCATCCTCCTCACCATAGCCACAAATGCAATTGATAATCTCCTCTTGACGCATGCGAACAATTTTTATGAGTTCACCATTCTCCTTGATATATTGGGGTGTAGGGACAGGCGGAGCAGAGGCGACTGCGGCGGCGGCAGCAGCTTCATGATCCGGTTCATTTGATGTTGGTGTCGAATTGGCTGGTGATTGCACAGAGCTTGCTGGTGTAGCACTGGCAGCAATGCGACGCTTTTTTGGTTCACTGGGACGAGCATCGGGTGTTGTATTGTACGATTGACGGCTAGAGTCCTCAAATTCTGAAGCCGGTACACTGACATCACCAGGCAATGGTGGCAATGGTAAGACACTGGGTGATGCAGTAGCTTGAGCTGCTGTTATATAACGACGTGTAGTACGTTGGCGATTGCTTTTACGTGAACCTGTCGAACGCTTTGAAGAAGATGTAAAACGTGAGCGTTTCGATGATGAAGATCTCGGGGCTGGTGACCCTAATGGAGACAGCATAGGAACAACACTAATAGGCGGCAATTCTGGAGTTAAGACAATGCTTTTTGGTGTATCAGCGTCATTAACTGTCACTGCTAATAATTCATTATTATCAATCTTTGAATCGTTTGGACTAGAAGGAACAAGCTGCTGCTGCTGCTGTCCACCACCACTGGGTGATAAAGTACTGCCTGCATTTGATGCCCGCTTGAATGAACGCGACTGTTGTATGTCTTGTTGATGAAGTTTAGCGAAAAATTGTTGATTTGGTATTTGATTTTTGGGTTGAGACTCATGTTGTTCTATTGATGTGGGATGAGTCCGTTTAACTGCTAATTCCTGCATTTTTGGACAATCACTAAGCAATCTAAAAAGGTTTGTGGCTTTATAACAAAGTTCAAAATTTAGTAAATCACATAATACTCACTTGGCCATATCCTTATGGTAATGTTTTACATGCATGAGCACATGATCTTCCTTGCGGAAACTCTTAGAGCAACCTTCTTGAGGGCAACGGAACAAATTGTCCACAATCTGGACCTTGAGACCACCAAAGTAAGCTGCAATATGGTAACCATTATCAATGAGCACTTAAATATACTCCATTTATTATTTACTTACCAAAACCATCTTCCACTTTCAATGCACTTGACAATGAAGGCGAACCTGCTCCTCCTCCTACTCCTACTCCTGCTTCTAATATTGATTCATTAGCTTGTGATTTATCTGTCGCCTGTGGTGACATTAATTCCATGGGCGGTACTAATGGTGCCACTGGTACTTCAGTATAAGTTCCAACAGTTGGTGGCAAAGGTGTTGAAGTAACAGGAATTGTTATCTTTGTTGATTCATTCAATGTTGTTTGATCTAGATCTGAAGTATCCGCAGTTTTAGTTTTGGGGGCTTGTGGCTTATATTCAGGAGTAAAGGCATAAGCATTAATATCTTTGGCACGACGACGATGTATGCTAAAATCATAGACATCAGGATTATAAACCAAATTCTGATCTTCAAGAAACACTTTCAGATCAGATTTCGATCGAAAACGTTTGCCAGCTGGTGAGACCAAGATGACATCCCATTTGCCCAGCACATTGGATCGTTGATACATGTGCTTTACCCAACCGGGAGGTAAACGCCAATCCTCGACAACGACAGTGGGTTTACGATGTTCGCCAACAATAAGGAAACCCTCAGTGCCAATTGGTTGATCATTAACCCAATGGCAAGTCCATTCACCATCATGAGGAATATCAGGTAAATTAAGGGAAGCTACAAACAGAGAGATAGAGAGAGAACTAATACACTAACATACTATTAAACATCTCATGAACCACTTACCCAAATCCAATTTGGACATATCCAGCAGAGGCCAATCCTTACGCTGATTTACAGATTTATTTTTCTTATTGCTTGATGATGCAGCATTAGATGATGATGATGGCTCTGTAGATAGTTTTATCTTTTTCGCAGGACCTGGACCATCCACATTACTCACTGTCGTGTCGACTGTGGTGGCCTCACTGCCACCTAGCACTGGTGTAGCAACATTCTTGCGAACTGGAGATTGTGTACCCTCATCTGTTAACTTTTTCATATGCACAGCACGTACATTTTTACTGTAACCATCATCGAAGAGCACTTCATATGTATCATGCTCGAGTAGCTTCTTAATTGTACCGGGAAACTTGTGCGGACCAGACCAACGTGCCATGCAGCGTTCTTCCAATTTGAAGACTGGTACACCACGTGGATTAATACGCTGGCGACATTTTGATTTGCTAATCCACTCCGGTTTAAGGTCATAGGTCATTTTGTTTTTGCTACTCTTCTCAAATCTAACTAATACCTCACCTATATCCTCATCAGTTCTGACAACACGAGCCAAGTACCATAAGCCATCGGCACGTTGCACTTGAAAACGTGCACCAGTTCCAAAATATGTTACAGTTTGATATTTATTACTGGTTGATGGCACATTTACAGCTGGTGATGTCGGCTGCGGCGGCTTTGTAGTGCTGAGGCTACTTATATTATCCAATGCTGTGGGTGGATCAGGACCAGAAGTTGCTGTTGCTGGGGCGACTGCTGTAACAAAAGTTTTGGATGAAGCTATTGGCTTACTGCTAGTTCCGGCTGTTGCTGCATTTAGTTCTGCAGTCTCGGCAAGAATTTGTGCAACTGTGGCTTCCACAGTTGCTTTGGTTACATCCTCAGCACTGTTATTAGTAGCTGCTACTGTTGCCGATACA
Organism: Amiota communis; assembly: GCA_037043315.1. NCBI lineage: Eukaryota > Metazoa > Arthropoda > Insecta > Diptera > Drosophilidae > Amiota > Amiota communis. Next base: position 9,292,659 of record JBAMAV010001245.1, on the reverse strand, counting down.
TTGACATTGGAATTTCGTAACGATTCCTGTTCGGCTTCGATTTGTGCTTGATCTAACTTACCCCAAGGAAAGACAGTCGGGAATACTTTTGCCTTTAGTAGATATTTGCCATTACGTATAGGCTGGAAATCACTGCGACGAAAATGACGTGAACACACCAATACGCTTTTCGTGATTTGCCGATCGAGACTGAGTCGTGTGTTCCTAATCCAAACTGAACGTATGGCAGCATCAAGGGGAAAGGAATGATAAGTGACGCCGTTATGTTCGGGCAAACGTGAAGTCGATTGACAACCAGCTATGCAACATCGACGTCCCATGGTTGTGGTAATTTATGTAATTTATGTATTTCCTTAGATTAATAGCGTCCTACAAAAAACACAATAAATAATTTAGTTTTTATGCAAGAAAATTCCGTCACTTCTTACTTCTTATATTTCCAAATGCAGACACGTTTTCTATTTTGATTTTATCAAAAATTAATTTCCACAAAATTCTCTAAACGGATTTTTATTCCATAAAATAGAATGAGATGTTTTTCAACGCGTACTAATTATGAATTTCTTATAATTTCACGATTTTACGATTTTATCGTCTTCTTCTTATTCTATCAGTTTTTATAAGTTGGCTGTCCAGCGTCTTTCTGACGAGCTGCCAACTCGCTAGTATTCTTGAGCTGCCAGCCGATAACAGCCAAATTTTCTTTTTATCGATTGTGCTGAATTATTCAAAAAGCTCGTTGCTACAAAACTCGGAGTCAATAAGTTAGAAATAGAAAAATTCACAATAATTTTTAAATAAAACAATTAAAATAATAAAAATACTTTGATTACTTAAGCAAAACACATGAAATATATTAAAACACGAGAAATACATGATTGTTTTGTATATTTGCCAATTATAAATTGTATTTTTACCATCAAGTTGGCAATGAACTTGTCATGAAGATTATTGGACTTTATTTTGTAAACCAAATTAAATATGCACAACAAAGCACATAAAACATACAAAAAAGGTGTCATTTTGTGGATGTCAAAGCGGAAATGCCGCCATTGCATTTATTTTATTACAAAAACGCGCTAAAAACATTAATTCGATGAAAACAACAATTAATTTTAAGCGATAAGCGACTGCATCATCAACAACATCAAAATAATCAACTGACTGACTTCATTCAAACAGACAACAGACCAAACTAGCCGACAGACAGATGGACAATTGTGTAGATTGGATTGACAATGGCACACTGCAGGCATGCTAAATAAAATAGTAATCACTTTACGCATAAATATGTCGAACGCCTAAAAAATCACGTGGACATTTTGCGGGTAGACAAATAAAATTGAAATTTCTTGCTTGCCAAGGTTATTTGGTTTTCTGTGGAATTTATGCCAAAAACCTAACAACCTCTGTCCCGTGTCCCGATAATACAATAGTAATAATAATAATTTCGGTTATGAATTTTGGAATTTAGGTAACATTGCCTTGTGGAAAATCCCATATAGAAATTTACTTCAAATAAAATTATTAAATATATATATTTTTTTTTGTATTGTTTCATGTACTCGTAATACAATAATATTTTTTATATACTTGTACTGCACATTAAAATGCTTCTAACGTTGTTTTGATTTCAATAATTGAGTGATTTTTTTATGATTATCAACATGGTTGAGTTTAGTCTGGTCAGGTGCCAAATGTCACAAAAAAAAGCTTAAGGCAACCTTGGCCTCCAAAACCAAATTTAAAATTCAAATTTCATTTAATGGCGCCAAGCCAAATGTTTTCTTTTTTCTGGAAATTCAATAATTTAAAATGTTAAATTTTAAATAAATTTTGTGGAAATTCTCTTATGATTATTTGTTGACTAAGGATTGTGAGGGATTGGTTTTTTTATCATCATGACTCATAATCTCATTAGTCATGTTGATTTCTATTAAAATACTGGAGAATTAATGTATTTAGTCGTGACTAAGTTTTAAGATAGTATATTAGATTGTGACTTCATCAATTGACTTGTCTAAGGTTCGAATTTAATACTTGAATTAGCTTTATAAGAATGGGCTTAAAGAAACTCATTGCGCATCACCTTCGATTAACAAAAGCTGACTGAATGGGCGCAGTTTCTGCCATCAACACCTCGACGTGTACAAAAAATCAGCTTACCCATCAACTTAACCGGACAGGTATGCGGGACATTCACCTCTTCAACGGACCAGTTCTTGCACAATGCCCTCTCTGTCGACCTTACCGTAGACCGATTTCTGAACTACTGCCTAACACTTGGGGAGTATTATGGCCTCTCTTATTGGATCCCAAGTCCCATCCCAACTCTTAAAAACCCTAAACAACTCTTCTTACTTTAATTGTCTGGTGTACTTAATGTTTCCATTGACAAGAATGTATAATAGCTTAAGAGTCCTAATTCGGGCATAGATTCATTTATTCAATTGACATGATTAGAGTTTCAACTGACAAGAATTTATCTTCATTGTCATAAGGACAGCATAAAGGCTTTAATAATTGTGATTTTGGATTTATTTACAGTGACTGTGATTTTATAGTTGTGATTTGAAATTGAAATATATTTACTACAGCGAAATGCATCATATGATTTGTCCTAAAAATTTTATCAAAAATCCCAAGTGCATTTTTATTTTATATTCATCACAAGTTTCTTACATAATCCCTCAATCAATGTAAGTCTTCCGAAAATTTATGTATGCCCTAAGTATAAAATATTGACTGAAGTTCAATTAAGTCACTTGAGGGCACTTGTTAACCATCACAAAAAACCTCAATAACTCAAATAAGTGAAATTAAATAAATAAAAGAAAGAAACCGAAAAGCCCATAAAAAACAACAAATTACTCTCACACGGAACTTACCTGATTAGCGAGTTGTGCTTATTTTTTATCTTTTATTAAATGAATGAGAAAAAATTTGTAATTACCAAAAATTAAAAAAAAAATATAAAAATAATAAACGCCCAAATATTTTGGTAAAATTTAAATTGAAAAAAATCTCAAAAGCTACTCAAACATGGGCTTGTCATTTATAAATGAGTATCTTTGTATCTGTGAGATAATTTATACTGAAATCTGTGTGATACTTTACACCGAAATTTGTGATATACTCGTACAACAAGTGACAAACAATTTAAAGAAATATTTGTTATAGCAATAATGTTTAAAACAAAAGCCGCCATAAGTTTGTGGCATGCTTCAATGCACGTGATTATGATGATGATGATGATGATGACGATACAAGATACACAAATTGTTCAGATTATGAGAAATTCATTGTAAAGCTCACAAAGATAAGAGTTAATTTTAATGTTTATTTTCTTTTTTTGGTGAAATTTTATTGTAGTTTCAATTTCAACTAAATAAACTCATCTCATCTCATCTGATTTGAACTGATCTGATCTGTTCAGGTGTACATACCTGTGTAGTAGTAGTATCAAGTAGTTCAAGTGACCTTGATGAATTTTGACAGCTTACAAAGGGCAAACAGGCTACAAAGAAGAAAGCAGAAATTTCATGAAATCTTCATCATCAAGATCATCATTTCTTTTGAGGGCAACTTATGTAATTGAAACCTTTTTAGTTTTTATTTTCATTTAAAATTTCTTTATTATTTTTTCTGTAGTCTTTCTTTCTTTCTTTGCGCTTCAATTTAAGATGAAACTACTACTTGTGGGTCATAACAATAATAAAGTGATGATAATAATCTGGAACTGTCAATAAATATTTATTTCTTAAATCGTGATGGGACAGAAGGGTAAAGAGAGAGAGAGAGAGAACAAATGAGTGGAGGACCGAAATTGGCATTACAACATTTTATTTTCTTTATGCAATATTTTTAAGAAGGGAAACCCCGTCCCTAGTCTTCAAGTAGATATATCCCAAAAACTTGTCTCAGTCATCTCAGTTGTCGGTGGGCACAATTGAGTATTTTTGAGTGCAAATATTAAAGGAGAAAGTCAATTTGCTGTCAACTGTATTTTAAATATCTTGTTGATGTTGATGTTGTTGTTGTTTCTTTAAACTGTAAAAATAATAACAAAAACAATTTATTTAAGTAATTTTCGGTAGAAGGCGCTAAAAATTTGCGCTTCAAGAGACGCTTTTTTTATTTGGTTGAATTTTATTTCTTATTGTATTTTTAGTTGCCAAATTATTTGCTTAAAATTTCATTTCATTTTTATTTTGGAGTTCAACAATTGCATACAATACAATTTTTATTCAAATATTTGTATATAGAGAAAGATAAGAGACTTTCCGGTATTTTTTAAATATTTTATAAACAAATAAGTATCTTCATTTTATTCGTATTCAGCATATCTACTGATGATTTCCAAATTGACAAGGTTTCATTCATATTTCAAAACTTGGAAAGAAATTGATTTATTGTTATGATGATCAAAACACAGAACCCTAGAAAAAGTCTTATAATCAATTTTTGAAAAATATAAATAAATATTTAGCTCCTGAAATGAATTAAAATATATCTGGTAAAGATACTACAGCGATATTTGGTCATCTATCGTCCTAGAATCGACTGCAACATGCACAATTTGGTACATTGCTTTCGCTTTTTAGTGAAGTAAATTGCTCTTGTCTTATCAAATTTAAACTTTATTTACCATCATTTAAATAGCTGTAAGTAAGCTCTGAAGTTTGTTGAGGATCACATTGCAAGATTCTCCTGAACAGTACAAAGCCGTGTCATCAGCGAATACTGACATTATGCAGTCTTCAAACATTAGAGTATCATGAGTGTAGGACAGGCCATAGTACAAATTCCAGAGGGACTCCCCAGCGCAAATCAATTTTTTATTGTTTGACATCCATTCATAAATAAGTGAAAGAATCATTCAGGTAGGAAGCTTTGAATGGTTTTAGTGAGGTACGTTGGAGTGTTTGTTTTCGATAGTTTACGGATCATACAGTATCAAAAGCGGCTTACACATCTAAAATTACTATTCTAACTGATTTTTGCTGATTGAGCTTTTATTCGCAAAATTGGTCAATTTCTCTAAAGGAAGGATGGAGTTAAAAAAGGATCTGAACAGCGTGAAAAAATTTATTTATATTAAATGTCTGTCATATAAATCATAAAGTTTCTTATCAATGTGTTAATTTTTTACAATAGTCAATCAAAACTCCAGAAAACGTTCTCATACCCAAAAATTTGACAGACCGTGTTGAATTGAATGTCTGCCACATAAACTGATTTGGAAGTTATAATTTCAGAATATTTTTTATGTTTATTAGCTGTGGTGTACTTCATTTAATTTTCTATCTTGTTAGACTTGCTACAATCTAGTGAGCAAACTCACGAATGGAATTATACTTAGTACCTAATATCTAAATTCTTTCATTTATAGGAACATGTTCTGGATGATTATGTTACTTCCTTATCATAATTTTACCTGTTGCCCTTCATGATAAAAATCTTTTCAGGTATCTTAAATTCCTTTATTTATATACACGTATACAATAATTCATAGAATAGCCTAGTAACCACAACAAATACATACAATGAACGAAAGACAATAATAAACTCAGTTCATAATTGGCAACGATTGCCAATAATTATAATTTATGTTGACGACATTCATGAGTCCAATACGAGTATAACACATAAGAGAAGACACAAGACAAGATTTCAAGTCAAAATACTTAATAAATAATTATTCATTTTATGACACAAACGTGACTAGTGGCTCTAATCAGTTGCAAGTGATTTGTTTTTGACAATCATACGACGTGTATCACAGTACATTTATTTGAAATCGGGGGAACAAAACAATATTCAACAGGGTCATAAATTATATAAGCACCGAATATTAAATTATGTATTTCTATAATAGAAAAATATAGTATGTTAACAAAATAAGGATTTATATAGATTTCAGAGAATTTTTATACCATGCGATTAGTCAAGGATTTTAATAATTAAACAAGAAATAAGCTCATGATAATTGTAAAGTAAAATACTTAAAGTCTAGCATATAGCACAGATGGGGAAGTCTCTATTCTGTGTGAATTTAGTTAGGACATTTGAATATCAAGATTGTCATTGCAGTATTCTCATTGCTTCTTAGACATAAACTACATATTGAAAACAACTAGACTTCACCTGATTAAAAAGTTTCTTGTTTGGAATCTTCAGGATAACAATAAAGTAGGCAGACATGTCAATAAGTTTAGCTTACCATATAGATTGGAATGTTAAACAAGTTTAGATCTTTATGAATTGCATCTGTTCAAATATATTGTACTACAGGCGTTACGTAAAAAAGCGCTAATGCTGATCTATAAATAAGGTCTAATAATATTATACACACAATCTGAGTCTAGATTTAAAGTTGAGTATACCTTTGTGTTTGTATTGTAGTTTCATGTGTGTTTTCTTTGCTTCAATGTTCAATGTTTCTTGAGTTTGGGGAATTGCAGTATTATGTACTATTTAGACTTTGGTTTTATAAAAAAATCTTGAACTAAAACATTAAATGACATAACAAATAATATTAACAAACAAACAACAAATTCAAGTGTTTTACACCAAAAAAAGGTCAACAATTGAATTTAATTGAAAAACAAATGTCACCTGAGAGACAACAAACTAATTAATTTGGTCAACTAAATTGAATTTTCGTATGTTTCCATTTTTTTCTCATTTTTGTTTAACAAAAAATGATGTAATAAAACCAAAAATAAATCATTAAAACAAAACAACTGAAATATTTGTTATAAACAAATGGAGAAATAAAACAACAAAAGCCACACAAACAATAAACATAAGTAAAATGCATTAAATTATGCAAAAATTGTAAAAATAAATACACGAAGTACTTGTACTAAATGAAGATGAAGATGATGAGACTTGGTTTAAAAGACTTGCATATATTTTTTGAGATTAATTAGTTAAAAGTTTAGAAAATAATAATCAACAGACATATAAATACATAGATACATATACAGATAAACATACATATATATATAAATATAGGAAGACATATGGACAGACATAGATAGACAAATACAGAGACTTACAGATCGACATATGGACAGTCATATAAATACACATTTAGACACACATAAAGACAGACATATGAATGGCAAATAGATAAACTCATACCACATAAATGAGTTAGTTCACTGAGACATTTGCAAAACCCCCAAACCCCCAAGAAACACACAACAAGTGAAAAATATAAATAACTTAAGGCATATTGAGGCATTTTGAGAGATTTGTTGGGATATGATGAGTTCCAGCAAACAGAAATCGAAACCAAAAATTTAAAAACAAAAACACACAAAAATTTGTGTTGACTTTGTCAATGAAGTTCACCACTTAAAATTCAACGTTAGCAACCACCAAGAAATTTAAGCTTTTTCAAAACCCCACTTAAACACACACACTCAAGTTAAGCTCAAACTTTGAGATTCACTCAAAATTATACTCACTCGAAATATACAAAAGCCCAAGCTCCAAGCTGGTGTAGTTGTGTAGTTGCATATGATTGCGTACGCATATATAAGACAGAGTGCCACAAAAACTAAAGTGTCATTACTGATTATAACGAATCAACGATCGAACGTGTTACACGGACGGTTGAATCGATCATAACAAAAAGGAAATACCTTCAGTGTTTTGTGTGTTTGTTTGTGTGTGGATAGTGAGTGCTCTCTCTAAAGATTGTGAAAAAGAACTTAGAAAATCATAATCAAGAAATATGAAAGCATTCATTGTTGCTAGCATTTGTTTGTTCAGCGTATTAAGCTGTAGTGTGGCACAGTTCCAAAATGGACGTTTGGAACCACCAAATCCACAATTGTGTGCTCAACGTATTATACATGAGAAGACACCCGATGGCAAAGGGTGAGTTCTTAATCAAAACCCTAGAAACAATAAAGGATAAACAAAGTGTTAAGAAAAACAAATTCAAAATGAAATCAAAAGAAAGTGCAAGAATGGAAAGTGTGGATCTCCTAGATAATTTCCATATTATTATTATAGAACAAAGTGTTTCTTATCTCTATAGTCATTGCTAGATTTTTTCAATTTTTTATTAATATGAATTATATAAATTTCATTTCCTACTTAGTTACTTTTTCTCATGGCGTGACCCAAATTTAAAAGGCGTTGAAGAGGATTGGTTAACTGCACGTAACTTCTGTCGCCGTCGTTGCATGGACTCAGTCAGTTTGGAGACCAGTTTAGAGAATGAATGGATTAAGCAGCGTCTTGTTGGTGAAAATGTAAGTGGAAAAACTAATTAAATTTTGAAATTTCAGTTTAAAAGTGTTGAGAAGAAAAATCTAATGAAAAACAAATGACTTAGGCAACGAACTTGTTCGTATTTCTTGTTTGCTTTAATGTTGCGATTATAAAGTTTGATATTTTAAAGAAAACTGAGGTATAGATCTTGCCTTTCCATAACCATCATAAGATCTCTGAAAACAAACAAAAAATATTGCTGAATCCTTATTTAAACATCAGTTTGCCTTAAAATCTATGGCTGTACCAGATAGATACCTTCATAGCTTAAAATATAATAAGTTAAAAGTTCTAGAAACAAATTACTGGGCAACATCTTCCAAGTATTTCATCTTAAATATTTTCACATTTAAATGGAGGCAGTACCCCAAAATTGAACGCTATAAATCCTTTCTACATAGACAAAAAACAACTTATTGAAACTCTTAGTCTTGATCAAATTGAATACTTCAAACAGTTAAAATTGATCTCTTATAACACTTATAATACATATGCCGCTATATTGGATCTCCTTTTCAATAAAACCTATAAGCAATTCAAAAGACGGAGAACATCATAAATTTAAACATAACTATTAGAAAAACGACAAAGCAACTTACTTATATCTTCCTCAAATTTATTACTTTTCATACTTTGAAATCTTCTTATAAGATTATAGTAAGTAAATAATATAAAACAACTGTTACATTCTACTCAATTTCTAAGAAAGCCAACTCTTGCTAAAAATAAACAATCCATTTCTTGTAACTAATAAAGAAAATAATGTAAATAAGAAATAAATGTCTTTGAAGTCAATGAGTTGACACCACGTAATAGTTAAACAATGAACTTCCATTGACAATAAAACACAACAATCCACAGCACAACACAACCAAAAAAAAAAATTAATTATTTAAAAAGTGGCACAAATTTCAACAACAAAACTCTTGTCGTCGATTTACTCAAAAATAAAAAATAAATAAATACTACAATACAAAAAAAAACATAATGAAAGTGAAAACGTAACAAATCGCGCTTTTATAAATTTAAAAAATCAAATAAAAAAAATACACAAACAAACAAAATATTGTTGTAAAAATACTCAGCAGACATGATTAAATATAAACAAGAAATACCATTAGGACAGATGACTGAGAGACCCCAATAATGTAATGTATGAAAAATACTATAATACTCGTATAAGATGAAATCAATCTCTTTGGGTTTCGCATTAATGTGCAAAATAAAAATTAAACTTCAGATAAATAAATAAGCGTAGTAAATATTTTATCAATGAATCAATGAATATTACAATAAAAAAATATGACAGACAAATTAAATAATTGGAAATGATAGAAAAATAAATTAAATTATAATTGTAAATCAAATAAATTGAAGTCATAAATTAAAAAAAAAAATTAACAAATCATCATAAATTAAGAAATTGACTAAATTCAATTTAATTTAATAAGTTTTCTTTCGTAATCTTTAAGTAATAGAAAAGATTATTATGTATATGCATCAATCTGCTTTAATTAAGAAGAGATAATTAATTGCTATAGCCTATAGCTGCAGAATATAACATTTTTATGATAATTGAGATGGGCAATTTACCTACTTTTTTGGAGAAGATCGTTCGGGTGCAGTCTCTTTAGTTGGATGAGTGCCGTTTCAAGAATATTAGGATGCATTTGAAGCTGTTGTTTATACAGGCTTACGTGTATGTGCTAATTTATTTCATCAAAAACTGTAGTTGACTGACGATCTATATGTAGTGTTGCGGACAAACCATGGAGCTCCTGTGATTAGCTTTAGAGAAGGCCTGTCCAACCTGCAGCCCGCGGGCCATATATGGCCCAAATGCAGTCTGCATTCGGCCAATGAGACCCAGATGCGGCTGAAGTTACAACAGGGAGGAGACAGAAATTACTTTAGCCCGTTGCTCTGCGACTTTTTTGCATTCTTTCGACCCAACTCACTACGGATTTTTCCAAAGTTTTGACAGCCCTGTTTTAGAACTTTGTTTTGGGAAGCTTGAACTTTCCGTATGTTGTTTGGGGCAGTTCTGGTCCACCTTTAATCTATAATTGAAACATAATTTAATATTGTATATTAAAAACTTAAAAGCTTGTCTCATGAAACCTTTGAAGAAAAGAACGAATGAAGAAAGTCTCTATTTGATAGGAATCCCTGATATTTTCTTCTGAGCACAAACATTGTATTACATTGATTAATCTCCACCATAATGAAGTGTACAAAAAGTATTTAAAATAGCATAAAATTATGCATATCGAATGATACTATAAATGCTTTAACACGTTTTGCGACAGCATCAACAAATTAACAACAAAAATTTGCAAAAAAAAAACAAAAAATACCTAAAATTATCACTAAAAGAGAGTCATAATAATTTATGCCATGAACTTAAGGCGTTTATCAAATTAACTCCTTTTATCGTAAACAGTTTAACATAGTTTTTGTTGTTGTTGTTGTTGTGTTTTATAAATTAATTATTTTCGTATTTATATTAACCTTCTGTTTTTTAGCATTTATTAATAATGTCAGTTGTGTTGATTATATTAGCGCATTTTTTGTATAGTTTGGTTTATAGTTCACACTAGTGTGAATATACATACATTTTAGAGTGATGTTTGGATTTAGTACAATGAATCTTACCATACTTCAGAGAACTCATTAAATAAGTATATAAATAAATGATTATCATGATGAGAGGAATTCATTTGGTCTCAGATAGATTTGATACTCACACCGATAGATAAATGGGAATTGTCTGATTCATACATTGATTTTTTGCGCTACAGCTTTTTGTAAGCTTTGGCCTGCTGCACATGGAACCTCCATAGGACTGGGTCCGATTTTTTTGGGTATCTATCAGAGGCATCTTTGCTGTTTTTAAAACAATTAATAGTTGGGTTGCCAGCCCAATGTCATTAATGCCGATTTTCAGCTGTGAAGGCTTATACTGCCCATACTTGGAAGATAAAGTCCCCATACAATAATCATTTTGAAATTATGACTGAATTTTTTGATAATAAAGTCAATGGTTAAAATGGAATGACAATTTTAATACAAGATCCCAGTTCCAAGATGGAAGTGGGCACTCCTTTGCAGAGGAGCTAGCAGCTCAACTATCGTAAAAAAGCCTCTAGATGCATATCGATTTATGTTGATAGCCAAGCAATGCCTGTTTTTCTTACAGTTGATGATATTCAAAGACCTCTACAAGACATCCTTTCATGCGTGGAAACAAAAACAAAGGAGCTAATAGGTAAGCAGTAGCTGAATGAGTCAGGGTGTATTGTCATTAGGACACCTCCAATGTGACTGCTCTGCTTTTGGAAGAAGAACCCTTCTTCTCGAGAAACCTTTCTTTGATGTTTTGGGCAGTTTGACAAAGTTGCCACTGAGGGACATGGCTTTCTTTGTGGATTCTACTGTTTGTTTTAAGAGACTGAGGGACACCTCTGAGACGAACAAGGATTACCTTGCTCTAATCCCCTCTCCTTTCTTTTTTTCTATAATCAGGCATCACTCCGAACCTAACATAAGTCATTCATTCATAAAACCAGTTTATGAGAAGTTCATGTCAGCTAAGACCAATGTTATCTTTCTTCTTACCAATTAGTACCATCAAAGAAGTACACATAGATGACGAAACTATAATTATAAATAAATGAAATAAATTTGCGGTGGAAAAGATATGCAAAGCATCCTGGAAATCACCTACAAAATTAACTGTACCATTCATAAATGCCAATACAAATTTATCTTCATTTATTAATTTATTCAACTTTTTTTTTATTATTATAAGTTTGTTGTTTATGAAGTCATTAAAAATTTAATTTGACATAATTTTATTTAATTTCATTATTAATGCGGGTCATCGTAATTTTGATAAGCTTTGAACTAAAGACAAAATGTGACAAGGAGTTCATTGTTCATGAAAAGAAAACTAAGTTAATTGCATTTGGCAAAATTTCAACTAAAAAACCAAAAAAATAAATAAATAACAAAAGTTACTCTACAACAATAAAAACAACAAACAACAGAAAATGACTAAATTTAACAAAAAATGACAATGGCTTAGTTGATTTTCCGTTTGTGTGTGAATAATCACAAAACATGTTTTTAATTGCAAAAGTTTCAAGTCATAAAGTTCAATGTGAAAAATTGGTAATTTTCCTTTCTTTTATTATATTCACAAGTGTCAGTAGACTCTTTCTCTCTTCACTATTGGATGTTATATAGTTCACTTAATAAATATTGTAGTTTTTCTCATACATTGTTTTTCCTTATGATTTCATTCAAGTGATTTAAGTAAAAGTTTTGTTCAATTGTTTCAAGTATTATTTGGATATTCCAAAACTTAATTTCATCAATAGTCTTTTGTATGTATCTTTTCTTCCTAACATTCCCCCCAACTATCTACATTTATCACTTGTCTAACTACTTCATTTGATCTGTCATGTCAAGTCTTTTCCAACTGTCTCCCCTTTTTTTTTTTTTGTCTCCTCAACATAAAAACCATTTCCTCTCGTCAACCACTCGTAACTCCTAAATGAATGAACAAGTATAAGTAATTTTGCTACCTGCAACTACTTACATTGGCATAACTTATGCAACATCCCGTTGTCTGGTTGCCAATTGGACCTACATATACGAGTATGCATACATTCATGTGTACATAACTGATTGGCGAGGCCCCTATACACTCATAAGTGAGATGCGCATTGCGCTTGTGCATGAAATTGAAATTTTGCGCACGAAATGCGACAAAAAACATGAAATGAAAACGAAAGTTCATTTGAGCGTGGAACCAACAACAACAACAACAACATCGGGGAAAATGAAGATGCACGCACACTTAATTGTGTAAAAAGTAAATCAAAAACAACAAGTGTAATAATGCTTTCCGATAATTTCAAATGAAACACGTAATGACTCATACTGAGCACACAATTTGTGTGTTTGGAAAACAAAAGACTTAGACAACGAACTTTTTGAAAATAATGGAAAAATTTCCTTGGTCTTCTTTATGTTTTTTATAATGCAAATTTTATTTTGGGGTGGTAGTTATTTTTTGTTATATGAAGAAAAACAAAAGATGCAAACAATTTGAAATTTTCCTATGGAAAACAAAAGACTTAAGCAATAATCACTTATAATAAACTTTACAATTTTATTTTTTCAGAAAAATTTTATAAAACAAAAGACACAAATTTAATGACCCAAAATTTTATGGGAGTCTTAAAACAAAGTACATGAAACTGTGACTGACTTTAAGCGTAATTGCTGTTTGTTATAGAGATACTTAAAAGCTTCTTGTGTACTGTACATCATTTGTTATAAAAATTTAATGGAAATCTTTAGAAAAAAAAAATTATTTTATGAGCAAATTTGGTAATTTTTGAATAACCAGTCTATACCATATTTGATACGTCTCTTTTAAAGAGAATAATGAAAGTGTTTGGGAAGCCGACTTGTTGAAAGGAAAACTTTACACGATCTGTCAGTCCATTATTGACTTGAAATCCAATCCCATGACAGAGAAATGGACTGATGGCCGAACTTATTTATCAGTCCATTTCGATTCCCAAACTGATGGCAGACACGTGGACTGAGACTGAACTGACAGTGTATTGTTTATCTTGGAAAACAAAAGTCCAAAACGCTTGTGGCACTTTGTGCATCACCAGTCTTTATGTTCCATGAGTATTACTGAAGAAAAAGGAAACTTCAAATGAGATCAAGACCAATCACATGTATTCGTAACATACTTTTAAAGCAATATTTTTAACCATTTCCTATGAACCTTCTTAGAGAAACACAAACGATGGATGAAAAGCTTATCTAGAATCTCTGGAAACATAAGGAAACTTCTTTTAAGTTCAAAACTAATTGTTGTGATCTCATACTAACATTTTATAGATCACAAGTATTCATCATTTCATATGAGTTTTTGTAATGGAAAAAGGAAACTCCAAATAATGTCACATATTTCAGAAGATCACCAGACGAATTTAAAAAATTTAGAAAAAATGCAAGAAGAAATATTCTCATGAATCATTAGTCTATATTTCCTAATAGAAGTTTTTCCTAGCGTTGCGCGGAATTCCGTAATTTTGTGTGTAAATTGTTGTTGTTGTTAGAGACTTTCTTTAAGAGCGTCTAGATTTAGAGAGATTTTATAATTAGTATAGATTTTTGATACCTTGGATTTTCGTAGGAATCTCTTATTATCTTGAAAATAAAATAGAGCCCATGTTACTCGCTTATAATGTAGCTGTCTATAGTTGAAAGAATTTTTAAAATCATTTAAGTAGTTTTTGAGTTTATCCATTACAAACAAACAAACATACAAAAAAACAAATTTTTCATCTTTATAATGTAAGTATAGATGAATAGTTTTGGAACAAAAATTCTGGAAAATCCGAAACTTCAACTATTGCAATTTGTTTGTTAAGAAATCTATAGGATCTTCTTATGATTCATTAGTTCAATATTAAGAAAGAAAGAAAATGGCCTTTAGCAACATTAAATTAAATTCTGATCACATTTTTCTTTACAATTGAGAAATAATGGGAATTCCTTAAAGAAATAAATTTAAGCAACACACTTGGATTTCAAACTTTTGCTTTCTTTGTACACATATGTGCATACATACGTGTATATTGATTTGATTGAAATAAACTTTATATGCAATGTTCATTGCCACCATAAAATACTATAGCAATAAAGCCCTTGATTACTTCAGTTTTTCTACTCTTCATTTTTCTACTACTTGTCCATAAATTGCCATTGGAATGACAACAATTCATCATCATCATCATCATCAACATTACATTGCTGCCGACAATTAACACAAAAAAACAACATCAACAGCAAACCATAAATTGCTGTAAATATATCCATCCATCCAACCATTTATCCATACATAGACAGAAACACAGACAGACTTATGTATATGCACACCATATACCATGAACATAGGCCTATCGTTTGAGTAAATGACTGACTACCTTATGGTTAGTAGCATTACAATGGCTATTAATAGGCTTCCGCGCCCAACCAAACCAAAAGTCATAAATTCAATCGAACAAAAAACAATTAACAACTTTCCGCAGTTCGATTTGATAAAAAAATAATGATAATGATAATGGTGATGGAACAGAAAAGGGTACAACTATACGTTATAAGTATTTACTATTATACTTAGACTACTTAATAAGAGATTGGTTGGTTTTTCTTAAAAAGGTTTAAGATCTTGTTATATGTATCTACAAAGACTTAATAGTGTGCAAACGAACGACACCAAAAGACATAAAAACTTATTTCATTTTTATGGCCCATTGGGTGAAAGTGAAGCCGATTTCGATTACAGAGAGAGACTTAGTTACTAGGGAGGGTGCTTGCAGGTGGGTAACTGGGTGCGGCCCCAAACATAAATGCTACGAAAAAGGGCAAAGCAATGGTTTTGAATAATATTTTACAACTATGGATCAATGTTAGGTAGTAAGTAGTTTGAGTTGAGTATTTAATCCGTCACTCTTAACTACTCAAAAAATAGGTGTGCCAACAATAATAACAATAACAATGACATCAATTGGTGTCAACGCATTTTTCGTAAAAGGGAAAACTTTGTCACTTCACTTGAATTTTCTTTACATTACTAAATAAAGTCCATTGAACTTATAGTACTAACATTACCACTTTCTTTTCTTTTTATGGCTTACAGGTGAAATATATTTGGACTAGTGGTCGCCTCTGTGACTTCAAGGGCTGCGAGCGTTCCGATTTACAACCTGCCAATATCAATGGTTGGTTCTGGACAGCAACTTTACAAAAATTGGCTCCCACATCAGAGCGTTCCCAAGGTGATTGGTCTCCCACTGGCGGTATTGGCTTACCTCAACCCGATAACCGTGAATTCAAGCAAAATGGTGCTCCTGAAAACTGTTTGGGCTTGTTGAATCAATTCTATAATGATGGTGTTAACTGGCATGATGTCGCCTGTCATCACAAGAAACCATTCGTTTGTGAAGAAAACGATGCCTTATTGAAATATGTGCGCTACACTAATCCTAATCTGCGTATCTAAAATGGATATGATGCATGTGGAGAAGGGAAATACAAAGCGCTTTGAAAGTTTTTTAAACCAAAAAAAAAAAAAAAAGAATTAAGAATGATAATCTCCATACTATAACTTTCATGATTTTGTCAACGCTTTGTGTGCTATAATAGTTTCTAAACTGGAATAATTTTGGAGCGAAATTCAATCACTATCAGTGCTAATTGATTGCATTTCAGAAAACAAACAAAAAAAAACTTGAAAAATTGAACACACACGAGAATTCTCTAAGTCTTTATTGTCTATCGATTGCTCTCTCATTAATTAGTTTAATTTAATAATTTTGTATTAATTTATATGATTTTTTTTAAATATATAACAAATATTAAAAAATTTGTTTTATTTAACCATATATGATAAAATTACCCAACTTTAAACAGTAGTTTTGAGATCATCGAGCAATAGCTTCCGGTGTTGGTTGTATGCTGGTTTTGATGGGGAAAATATAATGCGAGCATAGCTATGGTGGGGACTCTAATGCATGGGAAGCAACCAACACACGTTACTTTATTAAGATTTAACATAATCAGACATGTATCGATGATGCTGAACTCTTAGGTCGCCTGACTTCGGCAGTTGTTCTAGAAAATCGTTGTTCTAGAAACACCAGAAAAACCTTTTATGAAGTGACTTTTTCAAGAAATCAGTATGTAAGATTTGTTAATAAGGAAACTGTGCTGAAAATTGGCACAAGTTTGCTTATAGAGGGACCAATAACAGCAACAAGTTTACGATGATTCCGATAATTGCTGGATCGCTGAATTGTAATTATAAGATATTTTTTGTTGTTATGAGACTATGAGTGGAACATGGATCCACCATTACACAAAGAAAGAGAAAGGAAAGTTGATTTTCTTCATCTTCTGTTCACATAAAATGATGAAAACGGACTGTACTAACGGCCTTAAAGTTTGTCACGAACTATGGACCATCGCCTATAATAAAAAATTATGTGCATAGTTCAACAAAACCTCCTGTTACAAAAGAAATAAATCATCTCTTGTCAAAATAATGCACCAGATGTAAACAATTGATGGAACAATCAAATACAACTGCTGTATTTCCTTTGAAATATAATAAATCGATTAATAAGCTCATTTTAAATCGATTGTGAACACCCTGTTGTTTTGATGTTTCACATATAACAAACACCCTGTGCTGTGAACAGCTGATTTTGTTTAAAGCAACAAAACCACTTTTCAAGAAGAAGACCAAGGCCTTTAATTTGCCAAAATCAATAAAAATCATGGATATTGGTGAATTACTTTCATTTAAAGTAAGTAAAATTAATTAATAATTATAGAAAATTTACTAATTAAACTGGAAAACAGCCAGAACAAACACCAAAACGTCCACATGATGATGATGAAGAATTTGCTGAGCCGGCAGAACCAACAAGCAAAGGAAATAAACGTAATGCTGGCGATGCTGGTTTGGATGAACGTTCTAAACGCTTAAAACGCATAGCCGAAGCTAAGGATAGTGCAAATTATGCAGTTAAAACTACAGGATCCAGCACTCCTGGTGTAGCAGCAAATTTAGATCTTGATCCTGAATTGACAGAGGAAGAACGACTAAATATTTTAAAATATGTTGAAAATGAAGAAGCCGAAGGTGAAGTCCTTGATGAAACAAGTCTTAAGAAACTTATACTGGTCTTTGAGAAACGTAATCTGAAAAATCAAGAGATGCGCATTAAATATCCAGATAATCCAGAGAAATTCATGGATTCCGAATTGGATTTACACATAGTTTTGGATGAGCTAAAAGCTATTGCAACCGTACCAGATTTATATCCTTTGCTAGTCGATTTACATGGTCTACACAGTTTACTTGAGCTGTTGGCACATCAAAATACTGATATCTCAGTTGCTGTAGTTGATCTATTGCAAGAGATTACAGATGTCGATATCCTGGGTGAGAGTAGTGAGGGAGCTGAAGCTCTAATTGATGCCTTGCGTAAGGAGCAAATCTTTGCCTTGCTTGTACAAAACTTGGAACGTCTAAATGAACAAGCCAAAGATGAAGCAGATGGGGTGCACAATACTTTGGCCATAGTGGAGAATCTTACAGAAATGAATTCAGAAGTAGTTCGTGAGGCAGCAGAACAAGGTTTAATAACTTGGTTACTCAAACGTCTCAAAGTCAAGGGCTATGAACCAAATAAACTCTATGCCAGTGAAATTCTATCGATTCTCATACAAACAGATAATGTCAATCGTTTGCTTCTGGGTCAATTGGATGGTGTCGATATATTGCTACAACAGGCTGCTGTTTACAAACGTCATGATCCTTCTAGCAATGAGGAGCAGGAATATATGCAAAATCTTTTCAATTGCTTGTGCTCAGCCTTGATGGCACGTGAGAATCGTGATCGGTTTTTGAATGGTGAAGGTTTGCAGCTAATGAATTTAATGTTGCGCGAAAAGAAAATGTCTCGCAACGGGTCACTCAAAGTACTCGATCATGCCATGTCTGGACCGAATGGACGTGACAATTGCAATAAGTTTGTGGAAATATTAGGTTTGCGTACCATTTTCCCATTATTCATGAAGACCCCAAAGCGAAACAAACAACGTTTGCTATCGGCAGATGAACATGAAGAGCATGTGGCTTCAGTGATTGCTTCAATGCTAAGGAATTGCAAGGGAGCTCAACGCCAACGTTTATTGGCCAAATTCACAGAAAATGATCATGAGAAAATTGATCGTCTACTGGAATTACATTTAAAGTATTTGGCTAAAGTGGAAGCAGTTGATAGGGAAATTGATCAGCAACCAAAGGTATGATGGAATTGTATTAGAAAATACATATTTTTATAATTTTTCTCATTATTATTTAGGATGCCAGCATCGATGAGGATGAGGAAGCTGAAAATAATTATATAAAACGTTTGACAAGTGGCCTATTTACCCTACAAATGATTGATTATATTATTCTGGAGGTCAGCACAACATCAGAGAGTGTTAAGCAAAGAGTTCTGCAAATATTGAATCTTCGACGTGCCTCCATGAAGACAATTAGGAATATTATGAGAGAATATGCTGGCAATCTGGGCGATGACGGCGATAAAGACTGGAAGGAACAAGAACAATCGCATATATTATCCTTAGTTGATCGTTTTTAAGCATTCTAACCATACTACTTATCTACAATATTATTCTACAATATATATAATTAGAAAGAAATAAAGAAATTCACATAGAATGTTGATGTATTCACAATTTTGAAATTTTTAATTCGAAAAACATTTTTACTATTCAAATTTCAGATCGCTCGTAAACAGTTTTTATTTTCATTCTATGCCAAATTTCGCTCGTTTGTTCTCTCTCCATCTCTCACTTGCTACTTGGAGCCTTATTATTTAATCGTACACATTTGACTTTCTTCTTGAATAACATGATATCACCACATTTCCGGAATTCTCCATGTTCTTCAAAAGCATATTGTTTATTTTTAAAAGATATTAATTTTCGTCCTTTTGGCAAGAGAAGGTAACATTTCCTATAATTATTACGCTTCTCAATACGTATATTATGGATTGGGTTCTCTTTTTGTTGATTGCGTTTATAATAGTTCAGTATATGATCCTCTTCTATTGTGTTTTCATCATCATCTGGTACATATGGATTGGGAGTGCGTTTTATGGTCGGTATGCTATCTGTCATATCTTGTATAGTATCTTTAGTTATTCGGACAATTTGTGTTGCTTGAGTGTGCATTTTCTTTTTACTAAAATAGGGTTTTTTTTTAAAGAGTTTTAAGTATATAGTAATGGTAATAGATGGAGCTTTGATTCGGTTGGGAATCCGAATACTTGGGTTTTCTATACACTTCACACTACTAAGGATCCTAAGAGGTTTCTAAGAGGAAGAACTTTGTTTATGAATTGAGTGAGTCTGATCTTAAATATGATAAAATTCTATATGAAATTTTTATGAAAGTTGATCAGAAGAATCTTTTGTGAAAGAGGAAGGTGTTTGAATCATATATGTATTGGGATTATATGAATATTTAGAGAATTATTTCTAAAACTTAAGTGGCCTCCAAAAGTGATATACGGAAAAGGTGAATTTATATAGAAAACTGAAAGGATATAAGAAAATGTATTATTTTTTTGTGTATACGAAAACCCATTCAAACCTGGCCCTAGTCTGGACAATTCTGGGATCCGATAATAAACTAAAAATTTGATACAAAAAAAAAAAACGGACTGAATTTCTATGGACCTTAAAGTGTGTGAAATGTATGGAATCTGAATGAAACGAACTTGGATTGATTTACAAAAAATAAAGCTATAATTCATAGTAAATCATTTAATTTACAACAAAATTTGGTAATTGGTAATATTCATAAAAAAAATATTTAAAATCGGGGGCCCTTTGTTTAGGGACATGTTTCAAACTTAGTCATACAGATCGGTTTATATTTTTGTGTTTTGTGCCAGACTTAGGCCAGGCATTGGATTAGAAGTTAGAGGAGTTAAGTTTATAGTAGAGATGAGAAGTCAAAGCTTTGTTTAGTTTGTGTTGTATAAGAAGACTGTTTAGTGTTTTAAATGTTACTTTTTTGAATCCTTTGAGGAGGCACATGGATCTTCTTACTTTTTGTCACATTTATCCTTCGGTGTTGCTTCTTTCTTTTTTCCACATGGATCACCACCTTTACCTCCTTTACCACCTTTACCTTTGCCCCTAAGAAATTATTGAAAAATTGTTTTGTAATTTTTTGTTTTTATATAATTTTCTCGTTTTTTCATAATTTAACTAAAAAATGTTGTTGTTTTGGTTCTTTCTCTCTCTCTTGTTTTTAATAATGTATCTGTTTTGTTGTAAACTACTTAAAGCAGCAAACAAATGGCGTTTAATTGTTTCGAGTTAAGACAAAACTTTGCAAAGTTTTCATTATTTCTTTCTTTTTTGTTATTAATTAAAATTTACTGATTTGATTCTTTTGTTTTTGTTTTCTTCTTAGGTGCAAATTTCAACAATTACTTTCTTTATCATATTACAAATGGTGCAATAAAACTTTAGGCTTAACATTAATAATATAAGACAACAACTAATGATCATTAATCAGATCATGAATACCTTAAAAAACTTTGCAAATTTCTTTCGTTTGTTTTGTAAAATTAAATAATAATAAAATTATGTTTTGCTAACTACAATGATGAAGCTTTGCAGGACAAGTGTGAAGCAGATGTTGTTGTAAATAGTTTTCCTGATCAACAATTGTTGTGTGGTGCCCAACTTGTCTCCTTAAACTACTCGAGATGCATAGTGTATAAATTGTAGTATTTTTATAGTTTTTTGTTGTTTTTATAGCACGCTTTGTAGTAGTAGTGGTGGTGGTAGATGTAAAAATTAGTTGACACTCTACTTCAAGGCATCGGGAATCTCAAAGGTGACATCCATTTTCGCATTGCGTGCCAATTTGACAATTTGCGCCAAATGCACAGTCAAATCGGCAGCTTCATCTAAATCGTGACGTGCAAGAATCTTCAGACCAGAATTTTTAATTAATTCACGTGCCTCCTTTACTTTGGTACCCTTAATAAAACAAACAAATACACAAATTATTTTGGTGAATGAGAGATTTTTAAAATTTCTAAACAAACCTGCAAGCGTACAACAACAGGCATTTTCAATTCTAACTCCTTGGCAGCAGCAATGATACCCTGAGCAATAATATCACAACGCATAATTCCACCAAAAATATTCACAAGTATGCATAACACTTTTGGATCGGATGTAATAATCTTAAAGGCTTGCTTGACTGCTTCTGCTGTAGCGCCACCACCTACGTCCAAAAAGTTAGCTGGCTCACCACCATACAACTTGATAATATCCATTGTTGCCATAGCAAGACCGGCACCATTCACCATACAACCAATTGTACCATCCAAAGCAATATAGTTCAGACCATATTTGGCAGCTTCCACTTCTTTGGGATCCTCTTGCGTCCAGTCGCGCATGGCAAAAAGTTCCTTTTGACGGAATTCAGCGTTGTCATCAAAACGGAATTTGGCATCCAATGCGAAATCTATAAAACAATGAAAATAATATAAATAATTTATCACAATAGGATATTAATTGACTGGTTGTTGTTTGGTAAAAGCTTGCCACTTTCGAATGTGTTATTGAATAGAGTTATGGGTTCACAACAGATTAAGATTTGTTCTTTAATTTGTTGTCATTTTGTAGGTTATTTCATTAGCTTTTAGAAACCCTTCTCTCAATTGGCAAAAGACTAAGACACATGATTGAACAACACAATTTTCACTCAATAGAGTATTGCGGTCATTACTATAAGGCGGATGCATGCAATAAAACATCCCAATCAAGTTCCCAAAGCTTCTGTGGGGTTACCAAAGATGTATGTGGCCTGGTCTTGTCCAGATGGAACACAACTCCCTTCCTTTTGACCTTACCTTGGCTTGGCCACCGGTCAATTACAAAATATGTATAGCAACATTTCGCCTGTCTGTCACTTGTGAATGTGAACTAATGCCGTTTTTATAACTTATATCAGGACCTGTGAAACGACATACAAAGTTGCTAAATGCTACTTTATTTGCTTGGCGCACAAAGCATCAAACTGCCTCGGCAAGTCTTTACCAAACAACCATATTAATATAATCATAAGGTTTGTAAATAAATCTAGTACATTATGACTCATACTTACAGCCTTTTGGTTTTTTATATGAGCCCAAAACAGATGCCAGTAGTGCAATATGAATTTATGGTTATACATTAAAGGGGATAATGGATTTTTAGGTTATGGAATTGGAGTAGAAGAAACATTTAAGAAAAACATGTAGTATATTAGATGAATATTAGAAACACAGGATGAGAAATGGGTTAATTTAAAAATCATTCAAAAATTATGGTAACTTACAGCCCGTTAAGGCATCCTCAGCATAAGGATTGATTTCAATGAGTAACGCATCCTTTTGTACAAATAATTTGTACATATTTACAAGCATATTAACGTGCTCCTGTTGATTATCACCACCAAGGCCAACTCTTTCAATCATTTTGCAGGCTTGTTCTTCGGTAAGACCATCAACAATATCAATCGGTTCATACATAATGGCACCTGGGTTTGTGGCAGCGACTTCTTCAATATCAACACCACCCTGTGATGAAGCAATCAATACGGGACCCTAAACAAAAAAATTGATTTTAATATTAATAGAATACAAATTGCATTTGATTTTTTATCTCTCAAAATACATACATTGAAGGCACGTTCTAACATGACAGCAAAGTAAAATTCACGTCGTGGAAATTTACGTTCTGCTACCATAACTTTAGTGCAAAGACGACCAGCTTCGCCAGTTTGTTTAGTGATAAGCAATTGATTCAGCATTTTAGAAGAAATATCTTCGGCTTCCTTGGGCCTGTGATTGAGGATGATTGATTATATTTTCTCTATATGTACAACAGAAACTTACGAATAAACCACACGCACACCACCTTGAAGGCCGCTCTTGAAGCGGCCCTTACCACGACCACCGGCAAGTACTTGAGCTTTCAAAACCAAATTATCAGTTTTCAGTTTGGCAGCAATATCATGGGCTTCCTTGGATGTCTTAGCGACAGCAAATCTGTACATAATAAATAAAAAAATACAATTAATAAATATGTCTAGTAATAATTCTTAATTCTAATTAGAGTGCTACACAAAAACTTGCTTAAGTCTGATAAGATTAGCTATCAACCATAAAATTGTGACGTAGTAGCTGAGATGAGGCTTGCTTATCAGGGCACCACCCTAATAAAATTTTAGTGGTCAAAGTCTAATAGGCATGAGTAAGATTTTTAGGCGAATGTCCCAAAAAAAAATCTCTTTCGCAGAGGAGATGCTTTCTTATCATGACTTTTAATCATATCTTGTTTAGATGAATCATTTACAGTCATTTGAAATGATTCAAACGACTCTTTCAATGAAGCAATTTCTCTCTATTTATATGAATGTTATCTTAATGAACTATGAAGCACCCTAAATGCAAACTTAATTAGGTTAATCTAAATCGCAGTTTTTTGTTCCATTTACTAGTGTATAAAGAAATGCAGTTTTGATTTGTGTTGTCATTTTTGTACTGATAAGCAACAAAGCAACAGTTGGTCGCTGGTCTCGGTATCAATCTCAGCTGATTGCATTATGCAAACTATTGACGTAGTTTGTAATCATGCCGGCCTCCTTACAAACTAAAGTTCAACGTTTGATTGATGGCAGGCAAGAGACGTAAATGAACTTTGAACTGTTTACATATTTAGAAGGCAAATAGAATAAATAATATGACTTTACCTTGGTGTTGGTATATCATTTCCATTAAGAAGTGTGTAGGAGACATGTTCCTGGACATTTAAATTTCTCGTTTGTTGAAATGCGGCAGGTGTCAGTTTCATAAGCTGAAGTAAATATTTAAAGAATAAACAAACAATTAATAAACAACAAACAGAAATCACGGGATCAACAAGAATTCTAATGAATCACGAGTCTGCCAAACTAACATAGTAAATTTGCAAGCTAAAATTAAATTTTTAATTAATAACAGAGAATGCATATAAATTTCCATACATCCATTCATTTTTTATATGGTAAAAAAATCGCGACAAACTATGTAAATTAGTTTGTTTTTTTGCGTTCAAGGTCTCTCTCTACTCAATGCTGCCCTTGTAGTGGGTTGAGATTCGTTGAAGCTCGCGGGGGGCAATCAGGTGGTTAATGGAGCCACATATACACTCGCGAGCATAAACACATATGTATGCACACACACAATAAGAAGTTACGTCACATAATTGTATTAAATTATTTTTGAAAATAGTATTTTCCGTTTTTTTGCGCTACTACGCTACTTCTCAATCATACACAACACACACTTTTTCCCAACCTTCTTTCTCTCTTGCAATTATGTAAAAATGTTCATTTTCTTTGATTTTCTTATTGCAAATTTACCTTTGTCAGCGACTGAGGTTTGACAACCGCATTTTTTACGCCAGTACGTGCTAAGAATGAAGCCATATTTTATTTTTACTGAAAATATGAATAGAAAATTAATTTTTACTTATACAAAAAAAAAATATTAAATTTCGGTTCACAAAACAGATAATTTTGAAGTTATTTTCATTACCGAAATATGCCAAGCTGAGCGAGAGAACGACCTGACTGTGAAAGTTTTGTCAGTGTTCTGCGTTTGTTTAAAAGGGACGTGTGTACTTTGACTTTATTAAACTCGAAAGGTCAAAGTATTTAAACATTTTTTTTTTTTGAGGGAGGGTCGGTGATAAGAGGAGAAAAACTTTTGTAATTTGAGAGATTAACAAGAACCTTGAGAGAGTAATAAGAGCCTTGAAAGATAAGTGTTTCTTTTCCAAAATCAATCAGAACGGCTATAATTTGATAATTAATGAATTAAACATTCACTCATTCAACGCATATTAAAGTTTAGTTTAAAATAATAAGCCAAAAAACAAGTCATAGCAACGAATAAATCACTCAGCCCACATACATTGAATAGAAGAGAGAGAGAGTGTAATAGTCAGGGTTGCTTTGATCGACGAAAAGTGCTGTCAAGTTGCAATAGTCCAAAGTTTTGTTACGTTTTATTTTAAAATTGTATTTTATTTCTACAATATTAAATCAATATCATATCAATTCTAAATATAACAAAATATTTTATACATAAATTTTTATTAAATATTTTTAATCACAGCACCTGCAAGAACAACTTTGCATGGTCAAAAAATAAGCAAAGCAGCAAAAAAATAGTAGTAGTCGACTTGCAGGCAAATCACTTACATAAAAGACAGATTGAATTGAAGGTTTTACGTAAAGATTGGTCGAATCCATGCCTAGATGTCTTAAGAAGGTGCTGAAGTCCTAACATAAAATAGTAATGTTTATATTGATATTATAAGCATTATCGTTTCTTATGTATTGTTTGTGTGTTATTCATGTGAATTTCAATAAATGCCAATTCATTAATTTTATTTCATATTAAATTTGAAAAAGGGTGTATATTTTATAATGACGATCACCGTATGCAAACTTATGTATGTATGTATGAAGTGAAATGTCTGATAAGATTTGTACAGTTTTGTTGGATTAACATTTTTAGATCCGCTCATTTACTATATGGGTCTCTCCCTTTCTGTTGCAAAAAGCAAAGACAATACAAAAATTGATAGTCTGGACAAATTACTTTCAAAATTGCGATATCTGACAATTTTCTGCTGAATTTTAAAAAATAACTGGAATAACTCTCTCTCTCTCTCTTGAAAAATGATCGCCTCTCATGCCACTCACTCTCTTTCCGAATAACTGCTTTATATAAAAAACATCCGTTACTTCAATACCAATGCTCATTGATTGCCCGAGAACTCACACACCCACACAGAAATGTATTTTATCATATGGATGAATGATATACGTATACTCAAAGAAGCTCAGTCATCTCCCGGTTCAAAAAGAGGCGGCAAACCGAATTGCACCGAATTGCACTGAATGCCTGTCACTTTCGTCAAAGCAATGGCGACATTCAGAAGTAATTTAAATAGCGTGCCGAACACTAACTCCTTGACGGCATTTGGAGAACGTCTGACCACGTGTTTTCAACAGTTGTGGCGCCACAGCGATAAAATTGGTCAACAACATAAAATAGTAATCCAACAATCAAAAAACCAACAAGCCAAGGAAAAAAGATTTTTATATAATTTAATTTTGTCAATAACATCATCAACTACAACAAGAACGGCGGAGCATTCCTCATTATTCAGTGCAGCAGGAAAAAATAAAATTATTAAAAATTTTAATACGAAGTTTAAGAAAATATTTAAAAGAAATAAAAAGTGCCAAGAGTCAAGTGAAAGCAAAAGCAGCGAGCAGCCAACCGTCCAAGTAATAGGTAAACTTTTCTCATCCACGCTTATAGCGGCTGCAACTGAAACTGTGACACAAGAAGTTGGTACTCAGCAGCAGCAGCATCATCATCATCAACAGTTTAGTGCAATTTTTAGTGAAACCGAAATAATGACGATAGCAGAGAATACATTTTGCGCGGTGCGCTGTGAGAATCCAGATATTGATAATGAAATTCGCGCCATATTAACAGCGAATGCCCAACATGGTTCAACGATAGCACAAATCAAAGGTAAGAAAGAATGAGAGAGAGAATTGAAACAATATACAATGACTAGACTCTATTATAGATGAATATCGCAAACAAACGGGCTGTTCATTTCCTTTATATGGCAATATCACAGATTTTCTATTAACCATACCACGTGTCACCGCCGAATGTAATGATAAAGGTACCATCTTCTTCAATATCAAACCATCGGAGAAGACAAAACACATTTATGACATGGTTTTGACACAAAACAACCGAAAGATGAGTACCAACAGCAGTAGCGGCAGCAGCAGCAATTATGTACCCAATTGGCGACAGAAGAGTCTTAAGCCATTGCAGCGCCTGCTTACCGTTCAGGAACCGCCAAAAATCAGCGAAAACCGACATGTGATAAACAACAATAATAATAATCATGTCTTTTTTCCTAATATGAACAAGAATCAATCTGTTAACAATGGCAATTTTAATGGTGTCTTGTCCATGGCTATGGCTGCACATCGTACAGATGATCAACAAACGCAATGGAAGCGTCCTATGACTCCAATGCCTCGTGTTGATGCCAGCATACAGACACCAGCAATCATAGAACCAAGCAATTGGTTCTTTGAAGATAATTTACAATATTTGTAAGTATACAAATATTGATTTAAAAAATGGTAAACTGTTTACTTAACCAAATCTCAATCAATAGAAACAATCGCTTCAGAGGTGCTGCACAAATTGGTGGCAGTCAAATGAATTTTGTTACTGTTCCCATGGCGGCATTGCCGGCCTCACATCCAGAGCTGGATTTTCGTTTGCAACCACCACCGCCCCCACAGCACCGAATGATGGTACCAACAGTTGAACATATTTTAGGTAGACCATCGGCTGCTTCATCAGATGTTATTAGTCAACAAACCGGCAATAAAGAACAATATATAAATGCTTTACCACGGGCCTTATCACCGCGTAGCAGTAATCAAACGACAAGTAATGAATCTTTATATAGCGATAACTCGGATTACAATGCTCGAATATTGGATTTTCCATTACTTGGTGATGATTTCTTTTTGTACATGGCACGCATGGAGCTAAAATGCAAATTTAAGAAATGTAGGTCACTGACATTGTACTTTTTGTATTTTATTCACTGTATTGTTTTGTTTGTTCAACAGATGAAAGAGTTCTTCAATCAGGTCTTTGTGTTTCTGGACAAACCATTAATGCTGCCATGAAAAGACTTCGTCAAATGAATCCTCCGCAGAATACTACGGTTATAGTTAACATTGGCTCAGTTGATATTATGCAGGGACGACCTTTAGTCCAAATTGAACATGATTTTCGTCAACTGATCATCCTCATGCATAGCATGTGTCTAACGCCTGTGCTCACTACTCTGGCTCCATTGGCCAATCATGCCCACGATCAAGTTATCAAAGAGAAACTGATGCGTTTTAATGAATTCATCAAACGTGAAGGACAATTTCTTACTGTCATTGATATACATAAGTGTCTGGTGAATGAATATGGGACATTGCGTTTCGATTGCTATCAAAGGTAAGGCACAAATCTTTGAATTATCATAATAGATTATATTAAATTCTATTTACGAACTAGTCAACCTCGTACAGTAACAGGCTCTAAAATTGCTCATGTCTTTTGGAATAAAATCGGACGTCAACGAGTGCTTCAATTAATTGAGGCTAATTTGGAATACTGAATCTGTGTATCTGCTGCCTAAATTGTTGGACCATCAATTCAAAGTTTTATGAAATGAAAGAAAAAGTCACGCCTATTTTAAATTATTTAATTATGTATTTTTGTTTTTTTTTTTAATCTGTTAGTGAATGTCCCTAATGTGAATGTCTTTGTCCTTTCTATATGTATGTGAGTGTATGTCTAAAAATTATTCATAAATTTATCGTTCTTTAGGTTAAGTAAAAAACAAATTTTTCTCAAAGTTAAATAAGTGTAAATTAATTTTTTGTTATTCTTTATGGATTATCAAAAGATCTTCCGTGGGTCATTTGAAGCTCATAAAGAATAACATTTGAAAATTGATTTTGAAAATCTAATGAATTCTATTTTGTAAAAAATTATTATCTTTTTAAATTTTACAAAATTTGAATTCATTAAATTTACTTCATTGCAATGTTGCTGTTTAATGTAATGAAAAATTTGTAAATCTCAAATCTCAAAATAATGCATATAATTTGTATATGCTGTGCACAAATATACATTCAATTATTATGCATTATTTTGATAATACAAATTATACATATGTGTTGAATTTGCTTAGTTTAATATATTTTAAGCTTGCACAAAAATCATATAACCGCGGTTGATTTTTTCCTTCAAGTGTTTAAGTTAAAAATTAAACTTAACCAAATTCGCCTCGTCTTTATTTATGTGTCTTTTGTGTGTTTGTTTTTTGTTGCATTAAATTTATATATTTTAAAGCCATTTTTTTATAAAATGAGAAATTTTGCATGCAAAGTTTTTCATTAAGAAATTTATTATTTATATTATCAATTGTATATATATATATATGGTATATCATGATATAAATTGGCCAATTATTTAATGTAATTAAATTTATTTATGTTTTATGTTAAAAATTGTTTTGTGTGCTTGTGTTTCGAATTGTCGTGTCATGTGAATTATGTTGTGTAAAACCCAGAACAAGCTGCAATGTAAAATCAAAAAAAAATTTAAAAATCAAATTATAAAAAATTCTCGAGAAACAATTTGGATAGTTCATTTTATTTTGGGATACAATACAGAAAATATGTGCTTAGCATACGGTTATGACAGATCTAATCCTGCTTCCTAATAAGCTCTTTGATTGTTGTTGTAACAGCAATGGGGCAGCAAAGATATTAGGAAAGGTAAAAGGAAACGGAGATTTGAAGATGCAGAATTAAATAAATTAAATTATGTTACTAAAAATAAATAATAAAAAATAACTAAAAACATATAAACCTAAGTGTCAAATCCTAAAAAGGAAGCCACTTCTATCGGTTAGAGCCATAAGTCAATTGGAGTCAGTTTGGTCGGTTTATTAGGATAGCGATCATTATCTAAGAGACCTATACGTTCTCTATAAGAGGATAAGAGACCAAATCGACCTTAACTGAGCTAAGGTCCGAATTCTACGAGGAAGTCTCATTTCCCTGTCATCAGGTGGAGGACGGCCTCCTAGGACAACATTGTTCTAATGTGACTCTGTTACTCTCAAGCATTTTCAACTGCCCTCTGTTGTAATTCATCACAACCCGTCTTATAGCGACCACTATCAAGAGAGCAGCCTAATAAAAAGGCTATGTCTCTATGCGCATTCATATTTGAAGCCAACAAAAACTGCTTAGAAAGCAATTCACTATGTTGGCGAACCAATAATGATTTTGCTTCCTTTTGTAGATGGTCATACAACATGGTGTCATTAAGAACTAAATTACTGATACCATTTGTGCATTTATGACAGCTGACCCTACCTCCTCCTTGTCTAATAGTGTTCATGACACACTTTTAACTGAAGACTTTAATTTTAATTCGCCATAAATTTGAAGGCTTGTTTTGCCTAAGACAGCAAAGAGATAAAATTCAGAATTTTTACATTAAACACTTTTTTATGTTAACCAGCATTTTATATACTCCAGTTTTAAGTAGAATTGTGCACATTTCATGGTCATAAAAGTACTTTTTATTACCAAATAACAACATCAACTTAGCACCTGGCGATTACCTATGTAAGAAAGTCTCATAAACAGCTGCAGCTTTGGATCACTTTAATGGTTTAAGTCACTTTCGTTTTTTACTGAAAAGAAAAGTACATAATTTCTTTTTGATAAATTACATATGAAGAAAATTGTAAACCCTTAGAGATTAAAAGCGTGGCTAACTTAAGAAGATTGCCAGAATATTGTCAACTAGTGGGGAGTGAAGAGAGAGCAAATGTACTATTGGCTTCATGTGGCGTGGCGCTTGAAAAGGGAAATTTCCATTCCTTTATTTCAATAAATTAAATTGTAAGCTTTCACATTCTGAGGGCTTGTTGTTGTGTAACCCTTAAGAAGAAACAGAAAACACCCTTAATCAATGATTTCTAATGTCTTGGGATTGGATTGGATTTTCTCTGATTTAGTTACATCGTTTATATTGTCATACTCGTATAAAGGCCAATGAACCTTGTGTGGAGGAAATGCAACAGAAACAAATAGGTTTAGAGAGCTTTAGACAAACTCTTTATAGAACTTAAAGAACAACATGATATGTATATACTATGTAAGTAAAGAGAGCTCGTTCCATCATGGCAAAGCCTTAATTAGTTGTAACATAACATGGTGACAACATGCCTTGACTGATTTCCTTTTTGCAAAACTTGTTTGTGAGAAGAACATTTGTCATGTTCCAAGTATCGACTCCAACTACAAGATATTATAGTATTTTTCTCTTCAAAGTTGATCCTCACTTGCAATGCATGCGTGCGTGCGTTCAGCCGGTCTACTTTAACATTAACACCCATTATTCTAATTGTTCCATGCAAGTTACTTTAGACTAAAGTGTACTCATAGTTCTGTACTTTGTTGCCTTTCTAGGCAATTGAATGATGAAGTTGTCAATCAGAATGCCTTCACTACTGCCTTTACCATGTTGACATTGTCGGACGGGCAGTAAAAGTGCTTGTCACCAGAATAGAATGATGGCAAGTGAGACTGTAGTTGATTTACTTGTTTTGGTTCTGTGGTTGTTGATTTCATAGTTGACTCTATTTGTATCTAGATAAATACACGTATGTTGTCTGATAGGTAGATAGATAGATTGCTTTTGATATGAAACTACAACATTCCACCTACATACTCGTATATCATAGTACTCGTAAAGTAGAAATATGAGTCTTGTTCGTAGAGTTCAAAATTCAGTATTGAAATGAAGTGCAATTTCATTGAAATGTTTCTCGTCTATTGACTGATTATTGATGGACATAAAACACCTACCAATCGCCCGACCAACTGACTGAAAGTATGCCTGACTGACTGATTGACTAACTGTCGTACATAAATCGAATGACTGATTTCGACGCTGTTTTTCTAATTGTCAACAAGTGCATTTCCGTTGTAGTATGTGCAGTACTATGAGTTTATTGCCGGCAGCTTTTGGTGTTGGTGTTTCTAATCTTGTTTCTAGTATATCTACTCAATTCAAATGAATACATACACGTGTGTGGTGTACCTGTTTGGCTTGGCTTTATTAGTATTCTATGGTAAAATCACATAGTAGCACATACATTTTAAAATGCTATTCGATAATCAATGTTTTCAAAAGGCGGCATATGATTATAGCCTCACACAATGTGTGGAATTTTGTCTAATAAACAATTATTTCATACATAAATTACATAGATATTTCTTATCTTGTGGGTTTATTAAAAGCTTATATACTGCAATTATAAATATCATAGTTGAGACCATATATGGGGTACATTAAAAAGTAATTGGATTGTTCTATGAAGAGAAGGAAGGAAGAAGGGAAGAAAGGAAAGAAGTGTTATATTGGTTTGCACAATTCAACAATTTTTGTGACAATTGAGCTTTAAAGCCAATTTAGTTTTGAATAAATTGTTAAAGACTGAGAGTCTTCTTTTAAATAGAATATTTACTTGGCTCATATACCCGGAATTCTATGATTAACATTCCTCATCGTTTATCTAACTATTTGTTGTCTAAAGTCAACATATACTCGCTGTTGTCAATAGCCCTTCTTGCTCAGGTTAACATAGGACAATATCAGGGAAACACATATAAGATCATAGCGGAAAGTGTCAACTAATTCTGTGTACAATCCTGTCTTCCTTCCTCAAAAGTCCTATTTATATTTTAATTGAAACAGAACCTAAGGATTCAAGTCGATTCCTAGATTGGTTTACCCAAAGATTTAAAAGGTTTAAGTGCTTAAGACCATTAAGTTTGTACAATGTTATTTCAGCTAAAGTATTGCAAAAATTCCCACTTCCATAATTTTTTCCAACATGTGTAGATGTGTAGAGAATTTAATACTAGGCTACAACAACAATAACACCTCATCTCAGGCATGACATTTAAACCGCAAATAAGTATGCCATTGACACTCTCTCTCACGTCTCTAAATCAATTTACAGCAACACCTTACATATGATAGTATATGTATACCGTTTGTTCCTGGAATGCATATGCACAATTCCTTCTTCTCATCATTATCCATACACTTATGTACTCATCATCATTAAGAACAGATAAACCGTTCTTTTGTTTTGCATGAATGCATTTTTCTGTTTCTTTCTCTTCACGACTGACTATTGGTTGCTCTATAAATTGCTCAAATCGTATGGTAGATGGAGATAGACATCATTTTGACTGCCTGCCAACATCTGTTATCAGACTATTGCATACATGAACTTTTCATCGGTTGTGATTATTTTTGGTTTTTGTTGTTGTTCTGTTGTTGTAGAGTAAATGATTCTACACCATCATTATCGGCATCAATATGTCTAATTATGGGTCTTTTGTTTAATAGCACGAAGGGTATACAAAATAGTACATGCTAAGTAAGAGAACAAACACTGAGGAGAATTTAATAGTAGTGCATGTAGTACTGTATAAAAACATGTATACTTATTGTATATAGTAATTACCTCAAACACTTTGGTTATGTCAAAATAAGAGAGTTGAAATCGTTTTTAAATGTTTGCGAATATGCTAATTTTGGATTATTGTTTCAATTCAATTACCTGCCCAATGCACCTGCCAAAGGCAAGTTTTCCGATTAAAAGGCGGCCCGGACAAATGCCATGTTTTCCGAATGCCAAATCAATTGAAAACCCTAAACAAAACCCAATGCAAGTTTGCTGTTCCTACTCATCTCTACTCTAAGATTTTGGGAGAAGGGGTTATTAGGCAGTGAAGATAACAACCTCCTCAAGATGTATATCACTGAGAATGAATGAAACGAAAGGAGATGCATGTTGGATGAAACATTTTTCTTGTACGAAAATATCCATTTGAACTATGCATATTTAAATTATTTGTAAAGAAAAGTGGACCTTCAATTCCTAGTGGGTTGCTTCAAAGTGACTTTCTGTAAACACTTTAATACAATTTTTATAAAAACTGCAACGTCTGCAATTCAAAAATTCAAATGAAAATAAAATTTTATAAGTCATAACGTTATAACTTATTTACGTTGTTTACGTCGTATTAGTCTCTCTCTCTCTCTCCCACTCTATTATTATTTTTATTGCTTTTGCATTGTGCTTTTTGCTTTTACTCTTTGTTTGTTTATTATTTGCTTTTGCTGACTTGAGCAGAGGCGTCGCACAAGGGACCATGAAACACATTACACTACCACACTACCATGAAAATAACCACTAACAATTCACTACGTCTATGTTTGTTGTTGTTTTGCTCTTGGTTCGCAGAAGCCGGTTTCATTATTCAGTTGTTGTTGTTGGATTTCAAACAAGAAGTTTTGTTTGAGTTTGGTTTGTAGAAAACACCATCAAACACCATCGAACATCGAACAAACGAACGCTTGTTGTTTCGTGTTTTCGTGGAGTGGCGATTCATTTGTCTTTGAATTTTCATACGAGCAACGAATGTGGATGATTTGTCGGATTATGTCGGATATATTTTAATTCTTAGAAAATCGCGTGTGTGTTTTGAATTCTTCGTTTTTAAAAATTAATTTATGTTAATTAAATCTAAGCCAATAATGAAAAGTGCAAAAATTATTAATTATATTAAGTTTTATTGATGAATGAAAATTTTACTACCAAAAAAATAAAAATGGAAAACAAAATGAAGTTTCAAAAACAACAACAACAACCACCAAAATAACATAAGAGTAACAACAAGAAGAGAGTAGAAGAAGAATAATAGTGATTGAATGAAAAAATCAGTAGAAGGAGAATAATCAAAAGAAGTGTGCAGTGTTGTAACGAAAATCTGAAACAAAACAAAAACCAATAATCACAAAACAAAACAAAATGACTCGCGAAGAAGAAGAGGAAGTGCGTTCATTGCTCCTAAGACATCAAGAACGCATAATTCTTGATCTTGGAGCAACAGATTTACTTGCAATCCTTGTCAAAAATCAAGTACTAACACAATCTGAAGAAGATTTGCTATTAAAACCTGTGACCACTGGTACAGGAGGAGAACTGAGTGCACCATCAAGTGTGGGTGTCACCAAACGTAAACTAAGTGCTGTTGCTAGCAATGGCAGTGGTGGCAGTAATAGTGCCCATGGTGGCAGTGGTGATTATAGTTCAAGTTTAGCTGGTTCATCACGTAGTGCTAGTGTAAATGGTGATCATGCGCAAAGTGATAATCGTTCATTAACGCCATCAGTTGGCGGTGGTAGTGCCGGTGGTAGTGGCAGTGGCAGTGGTGGCGGACAAACAATCACAACAATATCATCATCATCGGATTGCACAGAGGCAACCATACATCATAATTATAATTCAATTAATGATGTCGATATATTGCGTGCTCAGTGCACCAGTCTTATTGAGATCATAGCCAAAAGTGGTTTCGAGAAATTTAAACAATTTTGTTATGCCATCGAATGCGAGTGTCCACAATTGATTGAGGATTTAATCAATGATCGGCTTAAGTGTGGTAAGTTTTAATCTGATCTACTATCTAAATCTTATCTACCATATAAAACCTTCTGTCAAGTCTTAATTCAATTATTATTTTACTCAACGTAATTTACGTGTTTCATTAGTTGTTGTATCTTTGAAACAAGTTTTACGTGTTTCTATTATTGAATTAAGATACTTACTTATTTTTAGTAGTAGATATTTTTTTATTATAATATTATGCGGGTAATTGTTAAATTCTTTGGAACCCTCCAATACAAAAAATTAATGTATCTAATATTGCATTTGCTAATTGGTTATGTTCATTGAATATGAAAAGCTTTTAAGGCGTGGACCTGGTATCCATGTCTCTCTAATGACAAGTCTCACTATTGTACAATAATCTTGCAATTATTTTAAATTATGCAAATCTGTTTTTTATTATTTTTTCCTGGATTTTTATTGTTGTTTTGACTCAGTTTTTCACTGTTTAGAAATTACATTCTGTCAGATTGAATTATTTTATATGTATTTGGATCATTTTTGATATTCACAATTTGAATGACTCATTGATATTGACAATGCTTTAAGCCAGGGCTGTCCAACTCGTCATGGATGCTGCCCTTTTTTAAGCAAACCAACAACAAAGATTTGAGAATCACCAGAAACAATTGGGGATTCCCAAAATTGCATTTCTTCTGATTGTATGAAGTATATAACACATATTTGTAAAACAATCAGTACCCATCAATTTTTAAAAGTTTTATGGGATCTTATGATGTTTATTTATCACACTAAGATGTTAAGTTTCATATTTATTGTAAGTTTTGTTTTTGTTTAATATTTGATCATTTAATTTGAGAAAGATAAATTTGTGACTTTTTCTCTATTTTTCTTTATTTAGACAATTTAATTAATTTTCAATAAACATGTCCTTTGATTGGCCCTATATTACTCTAGGAAGCCATCGTTGATTATGGACCAGGTCCCTAAGTGTCTCATTAACTGGGTTAAATTAGAAGCCAAATCATTACCAATCACTTCAGTTTTAAGTAAACCTACCGCCTGATTGGGTCTTCGTGGCTGAACAGTGTAATCCTTAACAATATTCCAAGTTCTTATGCCTCTAAAGATATATTTTAACCCAGTTCATATAGTTCAATAGATGGAATAAGCTTTATACCCTTTTATTAACAGACTAGCGTACTCGCCCCGGCCTCGCACGGGTTCCATCAAATCGAACGGCGACAAATGCCACATATCAGATATGCTTCCTTTCTTAGTCATGCTATGTCTGTTAAAGTTTGAGTATCAAGAAAAAACACAGTTTGAGTATCAGCTGTGAGCACAGTTTGAGTGGCAATATACAGTTTTGTATTTTTTATTGGCTCCTGGCCCGGATATTTCAGCTAATCCTAAAAATAACCGGACTTAGTTTTAAATATATATATAGATATATCCCATGACACTCAGTGACAACGTAGCATACTACTGGTGAAAGAATTTTTAAAATAGGATAAGTAATTTCGAAGATTACCCGTATCATCCAAACGAGCATGTGACCCTTTGGAGTTGCTTGTTAATCAAAGTTTCTCTGAAAATTATTAGTTTTATAGTTTCTTGTATTTTTTACATTGAATTCAGGTTCTTTGAATTCATCTTCCACCATTTGATTATGGGTTTATCAACTCAATATTCGCACCGCCCAACGACCTACATATGTATATTCTAATTCTTTTCTCTATAATTGTTAACTCTATTCCGTGTTGAGTAACTTCAACCAATAATTAATGATTTGTTACACACTAGAAAGAAAGAATTAATCAAAAGAAATTTTGCAAATCCAACTAGATTGCTACAACAAAAAGTCCATATACCTTGGATGTCTGTTTTTCTATCTATGTACTTTGTATCTGATCATCATCATCTGTAAAATACAAAAAGAAAACAAAACGCAAAATAAGAAACCTACAACAAAATAATAAACATGAAATAAAAACAGAAAGAAGAAGGAGAAGAAGTACAAGTTGGTAGTAGAAGGAGGGAAACCCGTCATGGCAACCCACTTAAAGCGCATAAAATCACAAGTTGTGAGTAGTGAGTGAGTGGAGTAGTAAAGTGAGTCGTAGTAAAAACAGAAACCCAATGGCAAGCAAAGCAATCAGTGATAAAGCTAAAGAAGTAGGACGACGAAAGCGCGAAACTCGTGTGTGTCATGGATTGATCATAGGAAGAGTGAGAAAGAGAGAGAGAGTAGCGGAACAAATGAGGAAAAACAGGATATGCGCCAAAGTAAAAAATAAAACCCAAAAGAAGATTGTTTTGAAGGGAGCGAGGAAAGAAGTTAAACCAAAAGGAAAAATCAACAAATAATAATAAACAAAAGAAGTAGTGACATAGAATAGTATTAGGGAGAGAGAGAGAGAGCACAGCATTTGAACAAACATAAATGCATAAATGACTGAACCGAACAAACTGACTATTTGTCGATTTGCCATGCTGTCTGACATCGGCCACCATGGCAAAAAAAGGGCAAGGCGACAATATAAGTAATAAAACGTCAAATGCGTAAAACAAAAATATAAAAATAAAAGGAAAAATAAAATTAAAAAAGAGATTATAGCTAAAGCGGCATAAATTATCATCAAAAGCAAACACACACACACAAACACACACACGCACATAAAGATCAGATGCGCAAAACTAATCTGAGATCAAAATCTCTCTCTCTTCTGTACATGCTCTTTCAATCTATTATTCTCTCTTTTTTAAATGGCTTTTGTAAATATGTAATTGTAATTGTTATTTATGGTCTCTTCCACTCACTCAAATTGTATTCTCTTCTGCCAGGCAGCCAGCCACCGAAGCCGAAAGCAGATTACGAAGAAGGTTTACCTGAGTTTACTAGGAAATGAACAACAAACGATGAGCAACAAGCAAAGCAAAGGAAGAAACACGTACAAGAAATTAGCAAACAGAATGAGTCCAAAGCAGGCAGCAAAGTAGTAAAGCGAACGTCGTCGGTGTCATAAAAACGAAACGAAAGAATAAAACCGAATACGGAATAAAAACAATACAATAAAACAAAAAAGGAAAAGAAGAATAATGATCATTAACACAACATAAAGAATATTGCTGATAATGAAGATCATACTGATGATAATGATGATCATACTGATGTTGATGTTAATCATACTGATGATAATGATGATGTTGACTCAGAGCTATTGACTCTCTCTTCGTTCCTTTAACTTATCTCTCTGTAATTTACTGGACAAACAATCAGATGTGCTGGTTTTACAGACTCCAAACATCATTATGAATATGTCCATTTGTTGATGATGATCATGTTCATGTTGACTCAGGGCTATCTGACTATTCCTCCTTTCATTTAGAATCTTTCTGATTCACAGGAAAAACTGATCAGATGTAGTATAGTAAAAGGACAGATTTCTTGCCTACACCATTAAGAGCATGCCCATATACCAACATATTGATAATGATGAAGTTTAACTCAGGGCTATCTAGTCTCTCTCCTTGGCCCTTAACCTCTCTCAGATTTAATGGACAGACAGATCAGTTGTTGTGGTATACAATAGTAGTAAATGGACAGATTTCGTTCTTACACAGACTCCATATACACTAAATACTACGACAACAACAACAACTCATGCGAGTCTGTTCTTTACCATACTACATAATACTATATTGTGTACCACTTCTTCCCTGCATTTCTCTCTCTCCTTTCTCCATCCCATGAATCTTTGCTCCATAGTTCTTTAATTTTTTTTTTATGTTTTTTTTTTTTTTGTAATCGTGCCTGAATCAGAAAACGTGATCGAGGGCTTATGTGGATTTGTACTTTTCTTGTTCTTGCTCTTGCTGTTGTTATTGTTGTTTCTTTAATTTTTATTTTCTTGGTCTTGTGTTTTTATATGATTATTTATTTTTTCTTTTCTTCTTCTCGTCTATTACTTGGAGAACCAAAAAAGAACAAGAACAACTTGTTGTTTTTTCTGTTTTATTTTTCGCGTAGTAGTTTCTTAACTGCTTCATGTTGTTCTTGTTCTTGCTCTTGTTTTTTTGTTTTTTTTTTTTGTTGTGTTTTGCTTTTGTTATTGTTTCATTATAAATTTGATGTAGTAGTAAAACTCCCCAAGAAATTGAGAGTGTGTGGATGGCTGGCAATCGTCAGTCAGTCAGTCAGTTAGTTAGTCAGAGGCAGGCAAGCATGCGAAAGCAGGGAGGCTGAATGAGTTGAGTTTATA
Source organism: Amiota communis (assembly GCA_037043315.1). Classification (NCBI taxonomy): domain Eukaryota; kingdom Metazoa; phylum Arthropoda; class Insecta; order Diptera; family Drosophilidae; genus Amiota; species Amiota communis. The sequence continues at coordinate 9,252,235 of JBAMAV010001245.1, read as the reverse complement.
GCGCCGACACCGCCGCCGCCGCCTGGGACAGTTGGCTTTTGGCCCATTTGGTTGTTTGTTAACTTTTTCCTGTTCTTTTTCTTATTCTGTTTTTGTGCTTTGCTATGATTTCTTTTTCCTCCAAAACAAACATTTTTGTTATTATTATTTTTTATGGATTTGTTTATTTTTGCAATATTGCGTTAAATTTTGTATTATTGTGTGTAGAATTTGTATAAACAATTGTCATTATTGACATTAATGGAATTCGATTTGCAATTCATAGAATTCGATTGGCAAAAACTAAAGTCACATAGTCATTTTTAGGGACCTTTTAGCAGGAATTCCTGGAAGTGTGGTTCAGGAGAATTTGCATAAATATTCATATTCATTATTATCATATTTGAAAGGAGCCCACCCATATAAGTCAATTTGAAGTCATAAAACAAGTAAGAACATCAAGATTTTATTCTTTTCAAGATTGAAATCCCTAGAATATTATCAATTTAAATGTCTATAAACAGTAAAATATCCCGAAGCTTCCAATGAAATTGTCCACCTACGATAGATGTCCGCTCTTCGAAATGTATTTTGTTCTACAAACATAACTTGGGACTAAGAAATTTTGTACGGCCACATAAGATTTCCGCCTTGGGGAGCTATCCGGGACTAGAGATTTTACTGTACTATACTATTTACACAGAATTTAAAAAAAATCAAAATTCCATCTAAAGGGGGGCAAGTATCAGTGCGGCCCAATGCGCTCCAATTGACAAACACAATGAAGAAAAGAGAACAGAAATCTAGTTCGTTTATATGGTTCCGTGCCCAAACGATGCCAACGGGACCCCTATAACTAAGCTTACGCTGTCCGTCCGTCCGTCCATCCGTGAGCTCTAATTCATGAACTGTAATAGGCAGACAGTTAAAATTTTCACAGAGAGTGTAATTTAATTGCCACTAAAGACAATGACTAAAAATAAATTAATGTAAGAAAAATAGTTATTTTGATCTATTTATTAATTCAAAACTGCATTTAAAAAACGATCATTCATCGAAGTGATGTTCAGTCTTCTTCAGACCTATGGTGTACCAGAAAAATCTATTTGATCAAATGTTCCCAAACTTATTTCGACCACCGCCCACTTTGAGCTTTTTTTATCTATAAGGAGTTAGATTTTACCTGCCATTGCCCATCTAGATTGCCTTAACGCCACCCAATTTTCTCTGAGCCTTCTACTGCCCCCCAAAAAGCCTCCAGTGCCCACAAGGGCTATAATAATCGTCAATCAAGCTTTTATACTCTTCCAATTTTATGATGGATCTTTTCTTCCTTCATCTGCAAGGTTTCAATCGCCTGATCTGAACTTCAGGAAGCATCTTTCAACTTTCTTCATTCGAATCATTATCAATCCAATATAACCTGAGGGATGACATCAATTTAAGTAGCCAATAATTGGAATCGGATGCATCTTCAGCGTTGATAGCTGCTGCTATGAATATGAACTTCAAGAGTGAAGTAAAAAGTCTTAATTGTGTTTTGTTTTTCATGAAATGAATTCCCATATTTTGTTCAAAATCTATACAATTGTATTGAAAAGTTCATCCTTTCCAATTGAGTCCAAAAGATTGAAAAAATACAATGTATCGTATGATGGCATTGGTCTGCTGCTTCTCTTTTCAATCAATGGTGTTCTTAGCATATTCATATTCACTATAACATAGATCCAACTATTAAAAAAAGTGTGTCTTTTCTGTTGGTATTGTCGTTGGAGTTGCTGTTATTGTTTCGTTTCCTTTGTCAAAGTCTAGTTAGTCCTCAATTACATTCAGTCAAGAGTCAGTCGTCAGTCAATCGTCATTCACCACTCATTCACTCACTCACTCAGTCAGTCAGTCAGTCAGTCAGTTAGTTAGGCCAGACTTCTTATAGTCTCAAAATTTTGAACAACAAAAAACAAAACTGGTTTCTCTCACACACATGACCATTCTTTTTTATTTTGTTGCTGTTTGAATTTACTTTTCTTTCTTTTTTTGGATTTTACAACCATAGCACATGGAACATGAGGCATGAGTCATCATCCTACACTATTTTACTTTACTTTACTTTGGTTATATTACATGAATTGTGTGTGTGTGTGTGTTGTGTGTTGCATGTGCAAGTCTTGTTACGATCGATGTATCTTAACATATATTTTTTTTTCTTCTTTTGTCTGGCAGCAACAGATACAAACGGCAGCAGCAACCATTACCGGTTGCCAGTTGGCAGTTGGTGCTGCAGTACTACGAGTATTAACTGTTTCTCGTCGGTATTAACAACAATCACCACCAGTCTCCCAGTATAAGTTAAGTCAAGAAACTGAGTCTGAGACTGAATGACCTGCACTGCTGTTGGCTATGGCTATGGCTATTGGCTGATTGTATAGCTGCTTTAGTACAATTGTTGGCGTCTCTCTGTATATCTTTAATTGTATATAATTCTATATGATTGTCTGTTTGTGCGTCTATATATCTGATTGTATCTGTCAGACTAGAGTAGAAACAGATCAACCAAGTGTTATTGCTGCTGCTGCTGCATCGTTTTGTCTATCAATGAATTTTATGACTTGGTTGTATCGCTTTGACTTCTTACATGATTTCTTAACTATTTTTACAAGTCATTAGCTTTAATTTTCACTGTTTCTTCAAACACGTTCATCCATTCATTGATCCAGTGTGAAATACATACATATAACATCAGAAAATATCATCCATTAATGCAGGGTGATAGAGAGACAGGGACTAGATTCTATAAATATTTAAAGAATTTTATTGCATCAATTTTGTTCTGCTTCATAAATTGCATCCGTTTTCATTTTTACCTTTTTATTTATTGATTTACTACCTCAATACTCGTATTTGATGTATACGACTCTCTGCAATGTTGTGGAGCCCATTGTTTCTTAACTCAACCATTACTCTATTCTATTGATTCATTGTCATTATTGTTTTTGGAGTTCAATAACTCCATCATGATCATGATCATCATTATCATGATTATTATAATTATTATTATTCATTTATCGCAACTTAAGATACTCACTCTTGTCTCTCTCTCACTCAGCTAGGTTGGTGGCATTATTATGCCTAAAGATATTTTTTATGTTTTTTTTTTCATATTTTCTTTTTTTTTTTTGGTTGCGTTCCCTCGATCTGTTCCGATACGATCTTTTATTGTAAATTATGATTGATTAGTTGTGATAAAAGCAGCAATAACAGCAACAACGACAACATGGCCAGTATAAAATAAATAAATATTTGATTTTATGGTTCGTTGATGCGGGAAATGTTTTACTGTTCGACATTATTGTCTCTGTCATCATCACGATTCAATGACTCAAATAACGAATTATTAATTAATTAATTTATTATTGTATTAAGTTATGATTTCAAAGTATCAACGCGATCCAAAACACAAAAAAAGAAGTAAATAAGAAAAGATATTGTATCTATGATATTGTTTAGATCATTACAACAATTTTAAATAAGATAACTTGATTTTTTGACATTATAATTTGCATAAACATTTTAGCCTTGAGACGTTCAATGCTTTAGATATTTTAATAACTCAAAAATTTTGTTTGTTTTCTATACACTTCACATTAATTTGAAATCGATATTGTCACTTTAGTTCGATATTCGTTTGTAGTATATTGGCTTATGTATCAGAGGCCCAATAAATAATGTTATATATTGGCATGATTCTGGTTGCTAAGAGCAGTGTATCAATAGTCTAGAATGTCAATCCTTCCTTTGGCTTGATAGAGACTCAGTTTTTAAGAAATGAAACTGATAACAAACTTTGTACAGAGCCTTCTTTTTTCTAGTTAAGAAGTCCATCCGTCCCTTGGTTGATTTGATTCTCAGTTTTTGAGATATGAAGCTGTTATCACACTTTATACATAGCCTTCTTTTTCCATGTAGTTAGCACTTGACATGAAAACGGTTGCTAAGAGGAATGTGTCTAGCCGAGAATGTCCATCCTTCTTTTGGCTTAATAGAGACTCAGTTTTTGAGACAGGAAACTAATATGAAACTGTATACATAGCCTTCCTTTTACATGTAGTAGATCATTGATTGCAGTTGACATGAACACTATAGGGCAGGACTTCCCATATGGCCAGAGGGCTGCATGTGGCCCAAGTGAAGAGGGAATGAGATCCTATGCTGCCCAGACGCATCCAAAGTGACAACAGGGAAGAAACAGACACTGAAGCACACTCGCGACCCAACTCACAACGGATTTTTTCAAAGGTTGAACTGCCCTGCTATAGAACGTAGTCACCATGTTAACAAAAACATGTATCAATTTGCCTGTTTCTCAGTGTATTTGACCTGGTAACTAATCCTTCAGTTTATGATATTTCAAGTGTATGTTTTGTACTTGGTTTTATGGGTTCTTACATCAGATCTTTCGTCTTTCGGCATCGTGATCCATAGCCATAGAACTATCTATATAAAACTCCACAGTTTTCGATCAGTAAGATCAAATTATATTTCCCAAACCATAAGTTGCAGCAACAGCTAAACACAATGCTCATATACAGTGAGTATCTCTGATATTGTAGATTTATTCATACTTTCATGGCCTTTTTTATAATTGAATACATCGAACTATCATGATTCTGTCCAGATCTTGTCATATTCTACACAAGATCATACTATAAAAGCTCAAAAAACATATGTAAGGTCAAATTGATAAAAAGAATAAATTGTATGAAGTGTATAAAAATTAGGGTGATACCAAAATTATTAAGAGTTTTGCATGTTTTCTCATTTTCAAAATATGAAACTGATTTGTGATTTTTATTCTTTTTTTCCACCAAACTAGTATGTTGACATTGCTTCAAGTATTTAATGACAATCAAAATTAAACCAATTCGAATGTTACTTTTTTTGTATCTTAATTTTTGTTTTTGTTTTGATTTTGGTTTTGGTCTTAAATTTCATACTCTACTACATGAGTATTTTACCCGTATTTACTTGTATATACTTGTAGACTTTATCCATAGTAATTTTCTTGATTTTAATTTGAACTTGTACTACATAAATTACTTGTTCGTGAAAGTCTCAAATTAAACTTGATTTTCTTTTGTTGTTTTCTTTGTTTCTTTTCTTTGTTTTTTTATTAAATCATTTGTTATTCGTGGTGGTCATCCTGTTGTTGTTGTTGTTGTTGTTGTTGTTTTTATAGTACTAAGTTCTGTCATTATCATTTAGGTAAAATAATTTTAAATTTGTTTGTTTCCAAAAAGAAACTCTTCTTATAGTACGAGTACTATACGAAATTACTGTGTACTTATGCATGTTTTTGGTCAAAAAAGTTTCTAAAATTAAGCGAAGAAAGTGTTTGCTAATGATAATAAATGAGGGTCTCCTTTCAAATGCTGGCAAAAATGTTTTCTATGTAGATACATTTTTATGGTTTCCTGTGTAGAATGGAATGGAAATTACTATAACATTTTTGGTAGATATAGGTACATTCTATAATATACCCAAACATGTAACCTAAATGAAATTAAGGGAAAATATATTCATGTCAAGTCATAATATGTCTTTCTTAAATTTGATGTACGGCTTAGCGCAATGATGTCTTCATAAACCTGTCAGATTATAGTAACAAAACTATCGACTTAAGACGAGGTCAACATTTTGAATTCTAGGTAGAAATCTTATGTGTCATTGGCCTAAATTGACAATATAAAACTACAAGAATATTTCGTTTATTTCCTTTAAAACAGACTAGCGAACCTGGCTTGCATTGCTACGCCCCCGACGTGATGTTAGAGCAATTGAACTACATATTTTAGAAAAATCAAACGAATCAATGATTAATATTGACATAATTATCTGATATGTTTGACAAAGATGACCTGATTAATTTTGTATTTAATATACTAAATCTTATCCATCAATTTCTCCAAAACAGCAAGTCTGATTAGCATCAAGAACACTCTCCAGACTATTCTAGAGTTTCCCTGAAAATTTCATCAAAAACGGCTGAGCAGTTTCGGAATCCATAGGAAACACACACACACAAGTGCTTTAAATCGAAAGAATGCTGTGATGGCAACCCTAATTGCTAAATACATTGATCGAGTCGGCTCGTTTCTAGTCGATGCATCTCTCTGACACACACATACAACCAATTTTATATAAGTATGTACTCATGATCTTATAATTATTCAATCTATGTTTCAACACAAAATTTGGCTAAATTTTTGATGCAACATATTTTGTAATCTTAATGACTTTGTTATGAACAATTCGTTATTTCGTTTACTTTTTTTTTTCTTTTACAAAATATCTAAAATCAATCCATCATCATATGAAATAACCATTATGATGAAGTTGATTACCCATCAATAAGATGCTTTTAACCATAATATTCCGGAGGCTTAATGCCAATTTCCTTAACAAATTATTATGTTACACTTCGTTTAGTATTTAGTTCAGCAGCATCAAATTATAACTAAAATTGTTATAAATCAATTTAAATGACATGTAATTTATCTTAAGAGAAATATGTATACAGGTGCAACAACATGAAGATGCTGCCATGCGATGCAATCAATAATCGATATTTTGTTTTGAAGTTTATGTTGTTATATAATCCATGTCATGTAAATTATAGTAGCAATACTCTATTTAATGGAATGGAAGGAATTTAGTCATGAACACTTCATCATCATCATCCACATCATCATCCACATCATAGCCAGTCATAGAGATTGAGAGTGGAAAAAAGGCAAAATACTAACTACAATATTATCAGACCCGCAGTATGTAGTCATGTCTTAAACAGCTTCCGGCTAATTGTGTTTAAAGCTCATCGAATGAGCAGACAAATATGCACTTGAATTAAATATATCGTACTATACATATTGTATTTCTACAACTGGACCATAATAGTACTATAAGATCTGCTGTAGCCTTAGTCTCTTGTTTATCTCAATCATCGACAGCCATAGAGAATTTGAGCAGCAAGTTCATGGCATTCTTCTTGTTTCCACAAAAGACCAGAAAGAGATAAATCTTGATAATTTTATATACACAAACACACAAGTTTTTGCTTTCTTTTTGCTTTTGTTCAGATATTCTTACTACATAGTATAATGAAATTTCTTAATTGAACTGGACGCCGGCATTCAGAATGAATATCAGACATCAGATATGTTTTCAGATGTAGTACGAGTATGAAGTATGTAGTAGTTGCTTCTCCTGGTTCTACTCTTGCTCTTGTTCTTGTTCTGATTTGATCTATATTAATCAAGCTCACGCTTGCTTGTGTTTATTATTAACATCACACACACAGATACTCTGTTATATACTTGAAGATGTGTACATCTGAAGTTGAATAATTGAGTAAGGCATTTGATTAATCAGTTTTATTCACTTTTGATTAAATTATGGTGATTTTGATTTTTATTTTATTTTTATTTAAAAATTAAGGAATTATTATTGCTTGCCCTTCTACAAAAATTCAATTATTGTATTGCCAAACATTGCAATGATCATTAAATCACATTTACTTTACGTATACTATTATTTTGATTCTACAAATATTATTAATGGCAGCAGAATCATCTTTAATTTATCTTTTGTTCTTCATTTATATACTCGTAAATTATATAGTTTTGTTCTTTTCTTTTTCTGTTCTTTGATTCATCCTACTTGCTTTGATCTTACTGCTGCTGCTGATGATGATGATGACTACTGATGATTTTGGTTGACTGACTGACTGACTGAAGCGGATGTTGAGAACTTTCAAATGTTATCTGTGTCTATCTGTCTAATCATCATTAGTAGCGATTTTATATTACGTAATAACATGTTTCGTTTCTTATTTTTTCAGTGTGAAGAAATATAATATTGTATTATATTTTTTAATGATTTTTTCAAATGGGTTTTTTCGTATGGATTTCAAAAGGAAGAACTTGTTTGAAATTATCAGTGTTTGATTGATCAAATCAGTTCAATTTTAAACAGTTTGTTTATTTAAAAGACTGTAATTTTGTGAAGTGGTAGTAGAAGTCATAAAGTAAAGAATTTCTATTTTACTTTCGAATAATTGAAGTTGTTTACATGTACTAATTTGATGTGGATTTTTATGGCATGACCGAATACTTAACTGTAGCTCCTGGCTTAACCATCCCTCTGGTATACAAAACTTTAATGATATTGAACAGAGATCTGATGAATCAAATTATCATTACCAAAGTACTCATTACAAATTACTTAAAATTCCTTTCTTCAATTCTATATTTAATTTGAGTAAATTTTCCAATAACTTTTATCATATGATATTTGTTTGTCACTTATCAAAAAATCTTATCTTAACTTTACTGAACTCAAACTCAATTTATGTACTTTCACAAACCCCACTTGACTCGACTTGAAGATAACGAAGCAAACGTGCTTTGACATTTTTCCATTTTTTATACATTTTACCAAACATTGAAATACAAAAAAAATGTGTGAAGTTCATTAAAAAAATGAATAAAGAAAATAAGAAAAACACTATTAAGACTTTCTTAACAATTCAGTTTATGGTTTTTTATTGCTTACAAATGAGTTTAAGAGTTTGAGAGGTCGGAGACCACACACATACTAACTTTTCTTTAAATTGTTTGGAAGATTGAGTCAGTGTTGTTTCTTCATTGCAGAGAGATAGTAGTTATCTCTATGATGTTTGATAATAGAAAGGATTGGTTTGATTTAATTAAAAATAAATAAAATTTCATTTTACAAGAAATTAGTTCTCTTTGATCTTTGAGTAGTAAATTCAATGAAATTACATGGACACTTTCCATTTTATTTATTTTTTGATATTTGATAAAGTATAACGAATTTGAAATCTTGTTTATTGTATGATGATGATTTGATGATATTGAATTCATTTAATGATTCCCTTCTAAGTGATCATTAAAAAGTTGGTTGATTTGGAATTGGTCATTAAAGTCAATAGTATTGTGGTTCTATATGTGGTTATGTGTAAAGAAATTGCCACTTAAAGGCGGGTTTTATTGATCTTATTATTGGTTTAGAGATCATTTAAATACAAATTGTTTTATTATTGAAAAGTGTTAATAAAAAGCCAAGTTAATTTTATGATTCAAAATAAAAGAAGAAATTTTATGGGAAATTGTCTCAGTTATTAGTATTGGTTTTTATTGTATGTTGAAGTTAATTGGACCTAAAGGAAGTGGCATTTCAAAACAAGATCACTGAACTTCTACTTCCTATTCAGATCAAGTATCTTCGTTGTGAATCATTTGATTATACATTCATTTGTTCTTCACTCTGCCTGTTAACTTTCTAGCTTGGTGCTAAGTTACTAGTCTATCAGCAGGAATAAATAGACTTCTGTTGTCAAAATTGTCATCTAGAACTTTTGCCAAATGTTGATGAGTTAGTTAGTTGCCTGTTAGTGAGAACAAGTTCTGTTGTGATCATAGTTCTCAATCAGAAGTTACTATGGTCAGAATTGTCTGTCTACTTTTCCCAGAACACAAATCATATTTGAATGCCCTTTTTTCTACAAAATCACTGTGACAATTGTTTACAAAACTCTTTAGTTGATAACCAGATAATACTCTCTAAAACCATTCAAAATCTATAGTGACATAGTGACATGGGAACATTCACATGACCATTTCCTATCATCATTTAAAGTTTTCTTTCTTTCTTTCTCCCATTGAAATTTGTATCACATGCATCATCCTCTAGCACCCTTTACCCATGACTATTGCCAACAATAAACTCTATTGGTGCTTCATCTCTCCCTTCATTTTCTAATTAGAAAAAGGTTAAACGAATAAATAAACTACTACTAATAACAAACCAACAATACAATAACAAAACAAAACAAAACTGATTGGCATCTATTCAATATTAGATCATAATAGAGAGATACTACATAGATAGATGGATAGATAGTTATAAAAACAAATCGTATCGAATTGAATAGAAATGTTCAATATTTCACCGACACATCACGCGACGAACACGAACACAAACACAAATCAAATGAAATCAAATCAAGTTTAATTTAACTTAATTTAAAAATAAAATATAAATGGAAAACTCTGAAAGAAAAAGAGAAAAATCACAATAGCAATCGAAATTAGTTCAATTTGAATAAGTTAAGTTATGGTACGAGTACTACTACTATGTTCCTATTGTTTGACTGTTGATTGTTCAGATTCGCATTATAATTAAAACCCAACCACTGCTGTGTTACCACGCACACATCTATGTGTATATTGTAGAAAGTTAAAGCATATGAGCGTGTAGTGAGGATTGCGGGTTGTTGTGGCGCATATAACTTATGTTTATGTTATTATATTTTTAGTAATCATGTGTGATATATACAATAGTTGCATATAAAATAATAGGCCTACACACAATCGACCGACCGATCAACTAACTAACGCCTGCCCTTGTGTTTGCACCTCTCGCTTTAACGCCTGCGTTCCTCATGGTCTTAGCATTTGACATGGTATGGGATATGGTTATGGCGGTTTGGTTTGGTCTTGGTCGGTCTGGTCGCTGGTTGTGTCAATATTTGCGCGTGTCATGCAACGGAAATGCATTGAAACAAACACACAGACAAATACAATCGTGCACATAAATGCATTGACACTTTCCCCTCTATTGAAAAAAAAAAGAATGAAAATAAAATAAAACTAAAAACTTTCATATTTGTATAAAGGCAGACAGACTCTGGCAATTAACGTTGCAATAATTTTCCATCAGACCAAAACAAAAGGCCAACCAACAGACTGACGAAGACCAGCAGAGTCAAACCAACCAACAAACAGACAACCAAAGCCATGAGATTCTCACACATATACTCGTACTAGTAATAATAATGTTTATCTATGCGAAAATGTACTCGTATATAAATACCATATTTTTCTGTATTCGCATTTTCTTTGGGAAGACAGGCGTGATTTGAAGGTCTTTATGGGGTGGTTGATTCATATTCATTCATTAATACATATGTATATACATTATTCTTTGGATCTATCTGTTGTGAGAGCGTGCATGCAAGTGTGCGTCAATGTCCTGTGGGAAAATATATAATTTTCAATTGTTCAATTTCTTTCATTCATTCAAATGTATTGCTTGTAGTACCCACTCCAGTAGTACTGCATAATGATCTATAGTTCACAGTTGTACAAGAGTACAATAGAATTTATGCGTTTCATTGATAAATCAATTATTATAAATTATTTTCTGCATTCATTCATTGTAAAGCGAGAGTGATGTGAACAAAAAATAGAAAAAAATTATGTCTGAGTGGTCATTAAATATGATATTATAGAATAATTTGAATGTGGTTGATTAATAAAAATGAAAAACTTCAATTTTATTGTCATGTTTTCTATAAAATAAAATAAGTGAAAGTGGTTGAGGGATTAAAGTGAGTTTAATGAAGTTTCTATATCCTTTTCATAGCAATTTCACACAGGAAATGCTTTAATAGTTCATATTTTTCATTATCAAATGCGATGGAGGTCTTACCGACGACTTATAACAAAATTTCTTCATATTAGGAACTAAGCAATACAATAGACTCATGTACAAGTACACACCACCATTAAAATTATTATTTTCTGCAAAGACTCTTAATGTTCTAATACTCAACTGGATTTGGATGTATAAAAATATCAGGTGAACTAACTTATCTAGACTCGGATAGTCTCAGGTTTATTGACAGGACATTGCAGAGTAATGAATCATTTACATGACATGTGGATCAGTCGTAGCGATCTGTGTAGACTGTGTAATAAGTCAACAGACCACGTAGTATAGTATGTCACTGCGAGGGCCATATCCAGATTCCGCCTTGGAAACCAGTACTTGGAACCAGTTGAAATTGCAGATATGTTTCCGAAGATAATCCAGTGAATTTCTAATGAATACCATAATCTGGGAGGAACTGTGATTACGTGAGTTGTCATAATAGACGAGGTGTTCCCGCCCTTTCCTTAATCTAGAGTTGCCATGCTGGTCATAAATGTACATCTGTATACTGATCTATAGGATTTCCAATGTCTTTTTATATCAGTAATTAAAGGTCAATACAATACGTATTGTTTTATTGTAACCATTGTTGAAAATGTCAATTAAATTTTATCAAGCAAACAACCGGAAAGAGGAGCACACACATTTACTTAACTCTTCCGATATTCATTAATTTATTGTTGTTCACATATGTCCATTTTTTAATGATTTTTTTTATTTGTAGGCTTAAATGAAGCATTACGCCTGCGTAGATTTTAAAATTTATTTTATTTACTTTTATTTTTTTTATATATGTAAGTATTTATTTTATTTACTTTTCACTCATTCCCTTTCGTTTTTTACTTGCATTAATTTATGCAGCTCTTTAAGTTAATTTATTTTTATTGTTGTTCCATTGTCTGGTTTTTCTTTCTTCATGGTACATTTGCTTTTTGCTCAACTCTCACAGAGAGATTGACTAAATGCAAGACATGGAGTGGTGAATTTATTAACAGACATCAACATTCATTGTAAAACTTGTGGAAAACTCTACTATAAATAAATTAAGTAAATAAATAAATAAATGAATATAAAATTTAAAGATTTTATCTAGCATTTTGAACTTGTCAATGGTCTCATTTATTATTATCTTATGATCCATATGATTTTAAATTAGTATTCAAAATTTTGACTTATAATATCCGGTCACTTCCACAACCCTTTTGATGTTGTGTAGCTTGTTAATTTTGAGTGGGTGTAGTCTGTCATCGTCACTACAACCATTTGATGTCATAAGTAAATAGTATGATTAGTAAGTCTTTGTTGATGTTGAGATGTTGAATACATTCGGAAGTGCTAGAGAGAGAGCGAGAGAGTTGTAACCCTTTTTCCAACAAGACCGTATAAAGAGAGGCGTAACTTTATTTTGTAAAAATATTTTCTACACAATTATGTATTGTGTTGTCCCACTGGAATTGAATTGCATTCAATGATTAGGCAATATGAGAAGGGTCAGTTTTGGTTAAGTTCTAGACCAAGTTATATTTTATACTACAATAGAATTTTTTTAAAACGAGATGAAATTTTACTGGTGTACCGCCTTTTTCAATCTTCATACGAAGCATTAGTAATCATCGATGAACTGCACCAAGATGTAAATTAGCGAACAGTATTTATATCTTTTCGATGCTCGACTATATCTGGCAAACTGGCTTGAGCAGATCATATTCCAATTCTGATTAATAGAACTGTCATTGAAATTCCATACGAATTTCCATATAAAATCCATTGTATATGAGAAAAATTTGACTTCTTATGCAGTTTAAAGGAAATGTCTTAAAGTTTCTAAAAAAACTGAACACAAATCATTGTAGTGTATCTCAAGAACAGTGCAAAATCTTGTTGTGATTGTTATTGAACAGATGTTCCATTGATTGAATGCTAAAGAGCCAAAGCAATAGCTTGTCAACCACGCCTTAACGACATCGGTTTCTTCATCTTGTCCATTATCATAATCAAAAGCAACAACATCTTTATGAGGAACACTGGCCGCATCAACATCAACATCATCATCATCATCATGATGATGATTTCCATCATCGTCAACTCTTCGACTTGTCGTGGTTAAAGTTGCAAACAGCTACTTGACTTCCACCACCTTCGATTAGCATGAATTGTGCCCGTTGGCTATGCTTCTTCGTCGCATTTTTTTTTCTCTTCTTCTCTTTAGTTCTGTACCCACTCCGAGTGGCTGTCGGTCGGTCATCAACTCCCACCGACCAAGAGCAAGCAATAGAGCCGGGCCGAGCTGATTTTACTTTGATTTTATTTTTAAACCAATGCAAGCTATAATTTTATTTTTGTACTCTTGAATTTTTTTTTTATTTTATTGTATTTTTGGTGCTAGCAATGGACATCACCGTCACCATAGGCAGACGCATGTCAAAGTCAATGAATTGAAGTGGAGTGGTCGATCGGTCGGTCGGTTTTGGACAGGCTGCTACGCGTTGGTTTTGAACTCAACTCTGCTGCCGCCGATGTTGTTATGAAAATAAACAAGCGAGCTTAATGGCGGCCTCTTTTTCTCTTCCCTCTTATGGGGATTTTTTTTAAGACTTTAGGCCAATATGTTGTTAGTGTTGTTATTGTTGTTTTCTGTTGGTCACTTTCGCCGCGCAATTTATTTGTAATGTTCACTCGGTCGTTCATGCATCGCTCATCTCGTGTGCTGCTGCCACTTAAACAGTCGGTCATTCAGTCAGTTCTTCATTCATTCAGTTAGTCAGTGTATCTGTCAATCTGTCCCTTTTACAAATCTGTCTGTCGTTTGTCTGCCATTGTGGCTTACAACTCGATGTCCATCGCATATGGCGCGTCATCGTTCGCAGTGCTGTTGAGTGGGCGCCCCAGTTGTAAATACAACTAAGATTGGTGGCAGTATGAGTGTTCCTGTGTGTGTTTAATCATGTTTGAATACATTCATTTTGACCATACATACATCTATATAGTATATGTATGTGATATCCATTTGGACCATTCGATTTATGGAGTTGAAGCTTCGTAGACCATGCCGCCATGCCGTTCTGATGTTGATGGTATTACGCTGTGGTTGGACACATGTGACTCCTACACTTGTTTGGGGTTTTCTGTGTTTTTTTAATGTAAACATATTCAATATTTTTGTTGCTATTTTGTTTTTTGCAAAGTTTTTACTATGTTTTTATTAAAAAACTTTTAGAGCCGTCACTTTTGCTTAGTTCAATTCACACTTTTAGTGTTGGCGATAGAGAGAGAGATACAGTGGTTTGATAGATGTAAAAATTATACAAAATATAATACAATTTTTTTTATATTCTTTTGAGTTTGATCATGACTCCACTGATTTAAATGCAGCGTATTTTTTAACCTTCCCCTTAACACATATTTCAAACCATTTAATTCTTCAGACTTTGTTCTATACAAAGCTCCACTGCCAATCATGCTATATCATAGTAGCTGTATCTCTTATCATGTTGTTCAATGACCAATATTTTACTCTTCACATGATGATTACCAACCAAGACTTTGTTGTTCTAAGATTCAGATTCTACTGTGTTAAACCAAATGATCTCAAAACTGTGACCACTTTTTCCTTATTCCTCATACCACTGTTGTTAGAATTTATTACTATTTTGATTAAAAACAAATT
Source organism: Amiota communis (assembly GCA_037043315.1). Taxonomy (NCBI): domain Eukaryota; kingdom Metazoa; phylum Arthropoda; class Insecta; order Diptera; family Drosophilidae; genus Amiota; species Amiota communis. The sequence goes on along the minus strand of JBAMAV010001245.1, from coordinate 9,237,018 downwards.
TAAATTCAATCATTTTCCATTTAGGTAGACACTTTGACTTTTATATTTTACCCATATATTTATTCATCTGACGGATATGCCATAATTAATATTTAATTTGCTGATACGAGTTTACTACTGCTTTTATTAAATTTTTATTTCCGATTTTATAATTCTGATGAAAAATTCAATAATCAAACAAAAATTGTAGCAACTTTAAATAAAGTTCTTTTCGAGGAAAAAACTCATATAAAAAAATTGCACTTTATAAATTTTTCATGTTTATCAATTTTGTTCATTTTTGGCGCCAAAAAAAAAAAAAAAAAAAAAATAAAGGTAAATTTTCGTGAAAAAAATATAAAAGCGGAAAAGGAAATGCTTACGCTAGCGCCTTTTGCTCCATGCATACACTGATTGCACAAGAGCCCCGGGCGTCCTATAACAGATAAAAATCCATTTAAGTTTTTTTTCCTCGCTGTCAGTTCATTTTTAATCTTGTTGCCTGTCGTCTGTCTGCGTATCTATCTGTCGGTGGCACCACGAAGAAGACTCGATTTGACTTGGGCGAAAAATGAATTAACATTTTGCATGTTTTTTCCTTTCCTTTCCTTTCGTGTATTTGTATAGGTTTGTGTATCTGTGATTTTCAGGACTGCACTTTGCTAGCATGTACTAGTATATCCTGCAGAATAAGCACATCCTGCTGTTGTTCTACTATACAATTTGCTTTAATAGTCGAAACGACTATACCACCACCACCACATTCAAGTTGATTTTTCCGTTTAGTTTTCCTTCCATTTTTTTTCGAGACATTTTCCCATGTTTAGAAAACATATACATACTACCATGGATGGAGTCCTGTTGGTGTCATTCTGTTGCCGCCCACTTTTTGATGCATAAATTTGAGGGCGTGGTTCAAGTGGTATTTACGCCTTTTTAGTTTTAATGGTATAACGGTATAACTTTATTTCAAGTGTGCAGAAATTACATGTGTGTGTGCAGTGGCTCCATTTTTTTGTTTTGAGAGTGCATTTTTTTATATCCTTTTGAGCGTTTTGTGAAGTTTTACGGTTCACGGCATATGAGTCCTTGAGTTCTGGAGTCGCAAAATGCTCTTCAAATAGTAGTTGAATTTAGTTTTATTACGAGTATTTTCTTGTTGAAGAGAACTTAATGCTAAACGGTTGAAATAGTGTTGAAAAATGTGTGGTTAAAAGCTTTTATGTGAAGAAATAAAACTGGGATATAATTTATTTTGTTTTTATTGTAAATGGAAATGGAAATGAAAAGAAGTTTTGTTTACGATTTTGATTTTGGTAGAATTTTATTTATATGTGTTAAATGTCGAAGAAATGCATGCAATATTAAGGAAGTGTTGGTAAATGCTTTTAAAAGAAAATGACATTTACAATTAAATAAAATTAAAGTGAAAAAATAATAACAAGGAAGTTTTAAAGTGCTGCAAACTGTAGCCCAAGCTGAAGCCTTCCTTAGACTTACTACAGTATATTTTATTTAAATTGTTATTCATCAGAAGAGATGCACAAGTCCACAACTTTAAGGCAACGCAGAAGTAGAAAACAGAACTAAGCATAAAAAAATTTTGATGCAGCATTTCATACACTTCCTCATATGTAAATTTGATTGCCCTTTCTCGGATCATTCCCATGGCGCTAAGACGCAAGATAAACCAATAACACCTCCAGTTTACCTTCTACAACGTACAAATTAATGGAGCATATTCCCCATAAGACTCACTCAGGATTTGACGAACTTCTGCTGCAGTTTCCTTCGCGATTTGAGCTTGGTAGGCACAAAAATAATTGCAAGATTATCCGATCTGACTTAATACTACTAAATACATTTCCATCTGTTGAAGTTTCCTTAAAACTCAATTGAACATCCAATTATCATCAGATTAGTGTTGAAAGATGCAAAATATTGATACAGAGGCATGCAAATTTATACGCATGGATTCAGAAGGAAATCTTTCATTTGATTATTTGATTCAATGGTATTCTTTTCATCAATCTTGGCTTGTCTTTACTCTATATTCATATATTTTACTTAGTATTTAGTGTTGGTAAACGCTGCTATCATGGAAAGTGTTAATACAATTTTGCACAGCTTTGGTTCTTTAATTCTTTGACTATTCAACCAGACTTTACCATAGTCTCCCTTCAGCCTTGTTTTTTAATCAAATCCTTTTAACAATTGGTGTCATTGTCCTTCTGTTACAATGTTGCATGTTGTGTATGTATTTCATGATATCAAGTTTGTGTATTATGTATTTGAATGTTACCAGGATAAAGAGCGTCAAACAATTCTCATTATATTTTGTTAAAACGAAAAAGGAAAAAAAAAACAAAGAAAAAAAGCTGGAACCAATTTGCATGTGATTGTCATCATTTGCAGCTGGTGGCAACCTGTTCCTTTTGTCTGTTGCGGAACGCATGAAAGCAAAGGATTTAAAAGGATTACAATGACTGTCAGGCTTTGCCAGCATACTACTATACTGTTGACTAATACTACAATGGTAGATAGATAATCTTGTTAGTTCATTTAGAGGACAACAAAGTCAAATGGTGAGCAATGCGACACAAAAGTTCATAGGCCAAAGTGGTGGAGGGGTTACAGTGGATGTGAGTGTGTTGTAGCATGCTAAAAAATAAATGAAGTCATAGAAGAGCAACCAAGTTTTAATGAACTTGTGTATCTTTTGTCTGATAAAATGACAAACAGACTAGTGCAAAGTCATGTTAAGAAGAAATATGTAGTACTTTTAGGCTGTTTCTCTTTCTCCCTTCATATTATTTGGCATTAAAAGGAGTCATTAAGAATAGCGCTGTCATTTTTTTTAAGGTTCTTTGATGATATTTGTGTGTCTTCTTCACTAGAAATAAATTAGCCACCATAACTTAAAAGTACTTTTTTCTCTGAGTATTGTAACAAACATGAATTTTAAATAAGTAAATACATTATCTTCTACTACTTCACATTTACAGAGTGTGATAGAGCAAAGTGTAAAGCCAGTAAAGCATATCCATCCAAGTCCACTTTGTTTTGGGTCTCATGTCCGAAACAAACATTAATCTTTGAAGGAAGAATGGAAGGCAGGAAGGCATTGTTTGGTATTGTAAGTGTCAAGGGAGGGGAAAATGAAACGCATGCAACACAAAAAGGCGCGATGTGTAAAGTAAAATCTTCTTCACTCAGCTGTGTGTTGTGAGTTTGTTTGTTGTCCTAGTGGTGTCGTTATAAATTATGCAGGATGTCCTGCAGACATCTACATGCATATACTCTTGTAGTTTATCACATGATGAGGAAGGCAGGGAGGAAAAGAGAATGAGAGACCAAAGTGACAGTTTGAGAGAGAGAGACAGAGTGTGTGATGGTGATGCAGTCAAGCGTAAAATCAAATAAAACGTTGTCTGTCAAACTGAGTGTTACTGCGACATAATGTTGCAACGACAACAGAGCAGAGGCCAACCATGATACTCCAAACCACATACGAGGTGTGTCCCCAAAGTACCCGATCAGTGTATATATGTAACTCTGCACCATAATGTTAGAGTGAACTATTTATGGGATGGGAACGCAACCAATGACTCAAATCTGAATTGGTATCAATTATTGCTTTAAATGGAAGAGGATTATTTCGAAATATGAAATCAAGTCATATAGTTTTTGGATACACCTCGTACATGGGCAAAAAACGACCACCATTGAGCCATGTTGACTTCAATGTGGTAGAAGTGGTTAGTTGGATTGTTTCGAGTGGCAGAGGAGACAAACTGTGACATGCAAGTGTCAATTTGGTTAGGCCAAACGAAGCCATGCCAAAGTCTATACTGTGATGGCCTCTAAAGTGCTTTTGAAGTGGTTTTCGGTCATGAATTGGTTATAAGCAAAAGAAAAAAGCATCATCAAAACCTCAAACAAACTTTTAGGCGTTGATTACCAACTTAAATTTAACCACAAGTTGTATCCGAAACAAAAAACTAGAAGGAAAGATGTTGCTGCACCAGCAGAACTACTATAGAAAGCACACAAGAATAAATGTGCATCAAAAATGTTTAATTGTTATTAATTTGTCAAGTATGTAAAACAGATGCAACTATGTGCCACAAATTATGGTGTGGTGTGGTTGTTGAATAAAGTGTATGAGAGGAGGGCATATGCCAGATGCGGGCATACATTTGTAATATGTGGTATAAACTCAATGGCTCACAGTTTCCTCCAAAAACCAATAAGCAAATAAATACAAGGAGAAAATTTTATATATGGTATAAATGCTGCATGAGGCATCAGACAACAAATAACATACAATACACATATGTGTCTGGTAGCACGAGCCACAATGTGGTGGCATAGGCGAAGGGGATCTACTTGTATTTATAGGGATAGGGTTGGCTATATGAGATATACTGAGTATAAATCGTATGTGCAGCATTGCAGCATGAAAATAGTCAAAAGCTAAGAGATAAATGAAATATTTGTAGTAGTATAATATTGTATAGAGAGAGATGAAGTGGTGTTGTATATTGCAAAGCAATGCATGCAACCACATTACGAGGCACGAACTATTATACTTACATATGGTATCTGAACATAAGAAATCCAAGACCTGAAAAATAGTATAGTATTTGTGCTGCTATTGCTATTTTTATATGCATTAAATTGAATGCAATGCCAGAAAAATCGCTTTCAATTTTCATTTGAGATTTAAGATTTTTGTTGTGCTTTTTATTTGGTTTGATTTTTTTTTTTGGCTGTCGAAATTATTTATTTGGGAATTTGCCTATAGAGTTTTCGCAATGAAATCAACAAATTGTATGCACATAAAGCTCATTTACATATGTATGTGGAAATGTGGGGAGATTTACCATATACACAATTTTATTTATACTATTTAAAGAATGAAAACAATTTGCAGTCAGAAATTTTATAATCCAGTCGATTTTATCATTCAATTTGAGAGTTAAAACTAATACTTATATATAAGATAGTGATAAGATCTCAACAAATATATCAGCCAATGGAAGACAAACATTTTAATTAATTTCTTTATAAAAGAATCGTTTCTATCATTCATCCATAAAAACTTGTAAGTAGTAATAAGTTCTTAAGTGTATCATGCAAGTAATTGTGAGTAAATAGACTTAGGAGGTGACCATCAATACATACCATCATGCTACAAAAAAAAACATACAGTCAAGTGTGAGCCCGACTCGCACAGGAAGGGTTCCGTACCATCGTGTAAGGTACTTATGCTATGTGACACCAGGGGGTCAATAAAACCAAATTATGTTTTTGTTTTTATTCAGTTACTTAATATTTCTCATCATTTGCTCGCCTTCTACTTGTGAGAATTTCCTTTTCTTTTACAAATATGAACCATTACAATATGAGAAATGCTTGTCCACATCACACTGCATTATCAGTCACACACAAAATGTCGTAGACAACAGAAAGCAGATGATGGAAAGCCCGACATTTCTGATGGATTTTCCAAAAATTTTATTACTCGTTGTTATAGCGACAATATAAATACTTACTCTATGGAGACTTTAACACTCTGCCTTTTACGTTTCATGAGATAGTGCTCACTGACGGACGGACGGATGGACGTACGGACATCGTAGGCCTAGTAATAGGGTCTCACAGGCACCCTTTTGGCATGGAACCCTAAAAAAACATCTTTTGACTGATATTGTATTAAGTTATATGAGGTTTTTCCAATATTTTACTTAACGTAGCTAATAAATTCTAATATTATTTAAGACTCACAGAAAAATGTACAAAAAGTACTGTTGTTTTTCTTCCTTTTAATCTCTATAATATATACAATTTTCTCCATCTACTCTTTTCATCTAGTATGCTGTCTTTTCCTCCACCACTTTATAATGCAATAAAACTTTCATGCTCCATATCTCTTTGTTTTTGTTTTTATTATTTTTACTTTCCCTTTCAAATGCAACCAATTAACATTTTTAAGTGCAATTAATGTCTCTCATTTCTATAAAAATATTCAAGTACCCAAACTCTTCAACTCTTTGAACAAAAGTACATTATTTAATCTCAAACCGAGAAAAACCGATGAAACCAAAGAATTTAAATGCAATTAACATAAAGAGTTGAATTCTGTTTAACACTAAAAAGTATTTAATGAAGTGTGGAAATAATTTTCTTGCTTAGAGAATGCACACAAAATTAGGTCAGGAAGAACAAAAATATAAAGAAATAAAACTTTGTTTATTTTACCAAGAACATCGACCACAGCAGGGCAGCACCACAAACATCTAAAGCAGCAGCAGGTTCCAAATTCATCCTAAACTCCTACTCCATGAAGAATCAAACTGATACTTACATTTAAAATGAGTTTATTTGTTTGGTTAAGATATTTTGTTTATAGAAATTAGGTGAAGAACTGTATGAAAACAACATTTTAACTTACTAAATTTATACAAAAATTTAATATTATTTCTTATCTTTTTTCTCTTTACAGGTATGTATCTACATGGAGAACTTATATCTTTTGTGAATCACTTTCAATGAATATGAAAAATGCTAATGTTTTGGGTAAATATTTATTAGTTTCTGAGAAATGTCAATAACAAAACAACTTGTTGTTGAATGAATATTGTCCATCAAAACAAGCTTAACAAACTCGTCCATCACATTGTCACAAATTGGCAACACAAATCTGTCAATATATTCTGGAAAATCGAACTCAACTTGAACCGACACAAGTCAAGCGCATAAAATTCACCTGTTACGACGATTACTTTGTCTACTGTTGTATGTAGTATCTCATTTCATAGTCAGTAGATGGAGTTCCCATTCTTTGCTTATTACTGAGTTAAGTCTCATGTCTTACAAGTTCAGACCAGTCTTAAGTTGTTTCAATTGTTGGTTGGTATGGTCTACCCAGTCTCAGCCTCAGCCTCAGTCTTAGGTTGGCTTGGCTTGGCTTATGCTGACCAAAATGCTTAACAAGTTTTCAATTTGTAAACGCGCGTGCTTTGAATATTCGTAAGACAATTTAAAAATCGTATGTATGTATATAGTATAGAGCAAGCGATCAGCGCAGCGGCTCCGACTATATGAGCATAATAAAAAGTCTTGTATATTGTTGTCGTGCTTGCCATTGTATTATAGTTGTATCTCTTGTACAGTAATTGTATCTACAATAGATGTTGTTGTTATTTAAAGCTTATAATGGCGGCACGCGCGCTTCTTGCGTCTTTTGTCTGGTGCGTCAGACAAATATGGCGAAAATTGCTCACAGAAATCGTTACAAACAACATTTTTTTCATTACTCGATTCTATGGGGACAAACAATCATCATCATTATCATCATCAAATGGTATTGTCGGCCTAAACACAACAAGTTTTGTATTTGGAAATTTAATTACATTACCGAAATATGCAAAACATGATTAGGTAATTGATTTTAGTTTCTTAAATTACTAAGTAGTACTCTTCGATCAACGAAATAACTACCAAAATTGTTTCCAAATGATTTCAAGTTAATTTCTTATTTAATTTTAAACAATTTTTGTTGTTTTCATGTTTCATGAGAGCGCTTCTTCAAATTTAATGGGATTTATTAGTTTTCAAAGTTTGTCTTAGGGCCAGCTAGCACCAGTCATGTTTTACACCTTTTATGTAACCCATAATTGACACCTTTGTCTTGCTTGTCAAATATTTTGATGACCGATCGCCCTTAGGTAAGGAATTTTATAGCAAACAATGAATGAATGAATGAATGGGGGTTTTAAGTGTTTGCCAGCACAAGGAATGTTAAAAGGGTTTTGAGTAAAGCAGAGAATATAGGTGCATTGCTTCCGTACTTTAGAGAACACTTTAAACAAAAATGTGTTTTGTTTGATTCCAAAAATCATACTTCACTTTTTATGTGTGGTAAAACATATGTACATTCCACAATTTTATAGAATTATAGTGGATTTTTTTTAGATATTTCATTGATTAAAGAGAAACAAACATTTTCAGTACTTCTGATTCATTAGATTGACTAACTCAAAGCTGGTTTTAAAATTTAGTTAATCACTTTAACTACAATACATTATCTTTAACACAATTGTTTCCTTGATTGAACAAATTCAATTCCACAAATGTTTTGTTTCAATTCCACATGATAGAATACAATTTACAGAATTATTTAAATGCATACATTTGTTTTTTTATTGTTCTTTTAAACATTTTTATTCAATGTTAAACATGTTGTACTTAGTAGTTGTACGAGTATTTCTCCTTTTTATTTTGTCTACAAATTTAAGTTCTCATTGTTTGTTTATTTTTGCTGGCATATTTTGCACGTGTTTGGCATCATCTGACGACTCAACATGAACAATGAAAATGAGTAAAAAAAAAAAAACAAATAATGAAAATGTTTAACAAAGTCTTAAAATATACAAATAAAACAACAAACAATATATGCGGCTTTGAAATTTTACACTTTGATGGCTTACTTGACAATGAGCCAAAAGAATAAATTTCAGTTAATAGTTTTTTTAATGCTTTTTATTATTCTTATTACACGTCACACTATAGTAAGTAAGTGAATGTATGAAGACTTTCGTATGATGTTTGTTAGGCATAGGGAATCGTGGTTTAGTGATCATGGAATGTATGGAACTTATTGCAGGAATTAATTGGTCAGAGTCTGTCAGAGACGAAATTACGTATACATAAATTTTATTATCATTATAATTCAACTGGAGTTTTCCAACCTCGTTTTTTGTTTTGTATGGAGAATTTAGGCATTTCTGAAGTGCCAAAAACAGAAATATATTTCTAAGACTGCAATAAATATATCTGCCATATAAATCTATATAAACACATATAAAATTGCACGTACAGCCAAAACTACACATCCTAGATAGATGGTGTTTGTGTGCGACAGTAGCCAGAAGTCTCCAATCATGCACTATGCTGGTTGAGCATCGATGGCTTTAAGGGTGTGGAAGATATGGAGGTTGAAAGTGGTTGAATATTCTTATATTGGTACGAGACAAAAAAAAAATCAAAGCGATGTGGGAACTTGCAAGTTGAAAGTTCTTTATTTCCTCTGTTTAGGGAAGCATACATTTTACAAAGCATAAAAGATACAGTAATACCGAATCTTTTGCTACTTATATCTTGTGTTTGAATTGAAGAGACTAACAGAGTTTTAACTTTGTAATATAATAGAAATATCAACTAAGAACTTATGTTACAAGACTTTTATATAAAATCAAAACATGAATTTATTGAAGTATGTAGTATGTATGTATGACTTAGCCATTGGACAAATTGTCTTTGCCAAAAAGAAATCTGGCAAATTGATACCATAAATATAAATGCGACATAAACAACTCAAGAGAAGCCATAAATCAACATAGTTTCTATTTGAAGCCAAAAACCTAACAAATTATTAGCAAATTTTTCTTATATTTCACATTTTATAATTCTTCATTTTCAACAAAAATGTTCAACACCCGAAAGGAGTTGAAAAAAAAAAACAAAACACACAAAAATAAACATCATCACAGTTTGAAGATTGTTTTTCTTTTTTTGTTTTGGGATTTATTTCTTTAGTGTCCATTTTGAGTAGTATTTTACAACATTTTAAATAACAATATTTTGGTTGGTAGTTTTTCGTTTTGTTTTTGGTTAAAACCAATCGATCAATAAACATTTTTATGTTGAATGGGCTTAAAATGCCAAATGCAGGTGGTAAAAATTAGACAAGTTATAGCGCCAAATAAACAAGGTAGTTGCTGCTGCTGGTGCGTGGTTCAAGCCAAATTGAATTGGATGGAAAATTTACAATGCTTTAGATGAAAAAAAAACTGGAAAAATTAGTACCAAAAACTGTGCAAATACACTAAAAATGAACTGCAAATTTGGCAACGCAATCAATTTGTTTATTTAGTATGGTTTTTCTTTTTCTAATACTATTTATTTTTCTGCACTTTTTGGGAAAAAAGAAATTTCCAAACAAATAATTGTGCGAATTTTTTTTTCCCCAATATTTATCATTGATATTTTTGTTGGCATTACTTGTATTTATTGTTTGTCTGGTTTCGTTGAATTTTTGTGTTTGTTCACAGCAAAATTGTGTATATCTGAAAAATGTTATTGGCACACAACCGATGACGACGACTGGTCAAAATTGATTGTAGTACTTTGTTGCTTTCAGCTGAAGGCGCCATAGAGTCATGCCAAGACAACAGCACATTTTTCCCATTCCAATCCACTAGAATGTGTGATAAAATATTACAAAAGTGATCATTTTTTTCCGTTTGGCTTTTATAGTTTTGTAAATGATATAAATTTTGGCAGTGTTTTGAGTTTATAAAATTAGAAGAAATTATGATTATATACTTCACACTTTAGGGTGAATGTATCATTTTTAGTGCTATGAAAGGCTTTCACAATGTCCGTTTTAATGGTAGAATATTATCTGTTTCTGTTTGACAAATTAATATGGCACTAGAAACACTAATACTAGAGTGAATCCATAGAAGGATTTGAGGGTAATAACAGAATTGACTTGAACCATTCATTGGACACTTGCTGCCCTTCTTCTGCACACAAGCAGCTTGCAGGCTTGCATCTGAGTAAAAATATCACCAGGATTTTTTATTACAAAAAAAAAGAGAAAAAAAAACAGTGTTCCAAACATTAAAGTGTCAACGTGATTACTCATGGCCTGGGGAGGCCGAGAAGCAGCCTGGTGCGCCTAAAGCATTGTCTGCTTCATTGAAGCAAAGACCCAAAATACAGCCTTTTAAGCTTCCGAATTGTGGTTGCATTGATCAGTGTTATATTGACTAGTGTAAAAGACGATCTAGTCCTTAACTACCGACAACACATATCTCTTGTTCTACAAGACTCGTAGTCTCTTCCGTTGGGATTTAGCAGCAGTTCCCCGATATCTGGATGCCGTATCTCCATACAGGGGCAATGATTTGGGCATAGACTGTACACTTAATTCTGAGAGAAAGTGAGCTTCTCTCGTTAAGCAGCCAGTGAGGCCTGACGAAGTGATATGCTGACCTAAGCTTGAAGATATTATTCTTCTTAATAGTAAAAACCATCTGGTGTAGATTCAATGATAAATTATTGCTTCTTTTAAGTCTCATGATTCCGAAAATGTTATTATTTACTACGAGTATATAATAAGTTTATTATATTCACTCTAGTTAATGAGATACAGGCCTGTGTAATTTGTTTATTTCCTCATAAAAATTACTACCCAATGACCTGCTCATTTCCAATTTTTTACTCCATTATTGATACTCTTACTACTACTATATAATTTAATATTATTTCTTCTTACCATAAAATGAAAAAATCTCACATTTTTGCAAAATAAAAATTAAAAACAAAAATTCACACAAAATAATTTGTCTTCATTAAGTTTAATGACTAAAAGATGACATCATAATATTTTTTAAGTTAATTATAATATTTACTTTGTGTTTATTCATTAAAAAGTATACAGTATTTTTACTAAAAATATACTTATAGAACGCATTTTTTCAAAGTATATTGTATCTTTCTATAATATATGCATATGAGCTAGAAATATTATAAATATTTTTATTTTGAGGTGCAGTGAAGCGCGGCATAACACTCGATTGATTTGCTTGGTTAGGTTTTGGTATGTAATGACATGCCTCATTATTGTATATGTGATGCCTTCAACAGCAAGGAATGAATGATTCAAATAATTGATTCGTAATTTGTGTGGATGACAATAAGCATTTGCTAAATTCCGAATTTGCATGTTAAAACAAATGATGATGATTGACATATCTCTGGTTGATTGAGTGATGTGATTTTACTAGAAGCAACAATTTTGTTAAGTTTAAGTGATATTTACAGATATTTGAGATTGAAATCTTTTGAAACTTTAACACATCACAAAACACCTAATAAATTTTATGAGTTTTTCACTCCAAAAAAAGAAAAAAAGAATAAGACTTTAATCCTCAATTCATCCAAACAAACACTTCACTCATTAATGCTGCGAAGCCAAGCCTGTAGGTTGAGTTGAATGAATCCAAATTCAAAGGCTTGAGGTTGAAAGATTCTATTGTATAATAAAAGCCACTGACAACTTCTGTGATACTCTGATGGCTTTTCGCTTCGTTTGTTTGATTATTCTTTTTATTTTATTTTTTATGATATAAAATATAAATCCATGTTTGTTTCACTCGTTTATGGTAAACGTGCACAGCTTGAAAACACCAATTTAATTTTTAAAAATTTTTATTTATATTTTTTTTTCGAACAGAGTAACACGCTACAGTGAACACTTCCAAAGAACTTCACCCACTTGAATTATAGAATTTTTTTTGAATTTATTGTATTTATTGTTTTGATTTTGCCATTTGTATCTTATATTTCGGGTGTGACTTGATGTAGGAGATGTCTGAATGCGCTTTAAATTAGCTAAATACCATAACAAATTACGTATATGAATCTTCTATAAATGAATGCAAACCCTAAACCTTATTGAATTGATTTCCTTGATTTAATAAATCAACTTAATAATTATTAAAGAATTTTATGTTAGAATCATATTTATCATTGAATTCAATGATATTATTTGAACTTGGAATGCATTATGATTTTAATCATCGTACAATGTTAAGGTCGGGTAGTACATAATCGACCGGTGTTCAGTATTGCTTCCCATTGCTCGCTTATATTAGCTCAATGTTTAACACATTGAATGTTATGAATGTGAACTTAATTTAAACTTTTAAACATTTTATGATAGAATTATATTAAAGATTCTTCTATTTACTTCAATATTCTCTAATATTGACCTTATAGTGTATATATATTGACTTATTCTATTGACTTTGTTCGATATTTTGAAAAATTATGATTATTTGCCAAAGCAGCGCACCTATGAATGATATTCTTATGTGATTGAAAAACAACAATCGCTCAATACAAGTAGCCAAGTTCAGAATTGCTTTTTTGGCACAAAGATTAAAGTGTTTTTAATCTTAAATATTGAACAACAAATGTGGGAGTGTGTGGCAGCAGTAGTAGTCGAGACTAAAGATATGTATTCAAGTTTATGACTCAGTGATATTTTGAATTTAACTTGGGTCGACAATAAATATGCACACATACTGCGAACAAGTTTCAAAAGTGTTAAATGAATTTTAAATATTTACTTTGATTTATATTCCATGCTCTCGGCACTTTGACATTAGATAGAAGCAATAAAGATTTAAGTGGACTATAAATATTTGCAACAGAAACTTAGCTCAGATATTGAAACCGATCTTGAAACTTAAATAGTAAACATTTTAATATTAGTTGAGATATTTTACAATAAAAATTGATTTCCAAAGTTTCAGTCATCAGACAACAGACAGGTTTTTACCTTTTTGCCTTGAATAGAGTGTTGAATTGAGTTTATGTTCCCAGCATTATCAGAAAACTTTAAGTCATAAACATATGTGTACATATGTATGTGTATCTGTAAATGCATTTGTGTTTATTACCACAAAAACCACACTACGGAAATATAATATCTCAGAGTTGTGTGTGAAGAAGTTGAGAGATAGGATAGGAATGAACATGACATTGCATAAAAAAGTATGTATAAATATTGATATGAAAACAACATATAGTCGTATAATAAATGTTGTCAACATTTTGAGAAAGTCTCAGAGGAAAATCATATTTTGTTATATCTCACCAAAGCCAAAGTGAAGTCAAGAAGTGATGGTGACAACTTTTCTTCTTTCGTTCTTTCAATAATCCAAGTGCAAAAGTTTTACTATAACGGATGTGTACAACCATTCTTGTAATTGATGTTGAAGATACAACAGTGGAGCACTTTGAATTGGAGAGGGGTTCATAACATTTTCATGTTGGTTCCACATTTGATGTATGTGGTTTGTTGTTTGCTTAAGATCCCCTTTTGCTTGGGGCTCCTGCATTTGTGTCCATATGTCCCCTATGAAACTGCTCTGCTGCACATGAGAACATCATCAACAACATTAACATCATAATCTATGTAACTATTATAAATAATAATAAGAAAAGTCTTCTGTCATAAAAAAGCAAATTGATTTTTGTCGCTTATAAGATAAATGATTATCATAACATTTCCGACACACATATTTTCTTAGGCATACTATGTACTTCATACTTGTGTTCATTTTCTCGAATGTTTTTCAATTTGTTGCGTTAGTTTATTTTAGAGCAAAACCATTGACCGCGTACTTAATTGATAGAAGACAGAAGCCGGCAAAGTCTACCTGTTGTGTCTCCCCTTGGTCTCCTTTCCAATGATAATGATGATGATGATTAAAATAAACCCAAGTCGGCCGACAGACCACAACAAGCTGTCAACTTCAACTTCTTATGCTTCGAAACGCTTCGTAAACAGGATGTTCAACTTGAAGTGTGACTGTTTAGATTGTCTTAATGTCTCACTGAATGACGGACTGACAAAGACTACTTCTTTATTTCTATTAGACTTAAAACACACACGATGGCAGCAGCAGCAACGACTAACTTTCTGATTTTGATGGCAATCCGATCTAGTCAGTTACTCACTACTATTCACCCGCCATTTAGTCTGGCATGGTTTTCTTATAATTTTCCTCATTCCTTCTTTTAATTTTTTGTACTTTATTTTCTTGCTGATTTTTTAATTATTTTTGTTATACTCGTACAAGTTAATGACTTTCATTTGCTGAAATTACGCAGACGCAGCATATTTTTTTTTTTGTTTCCACATATCAGAAATCAACTTTATTCACTTGAAAATATATTACTTGGATAGTATTTAGTTTGGTAGCAGCTTGGTTTCTTTCTTTGCTTCGGTTGGCTTAGTTTGTCTTGTCTTGTTTGATTGACCATTTAACGATCGAATCGATTGTCGATTTGTCTAAAATAATTGCTTTTCATAAGTGTGACCTGTAACCTAAATTGTTGCGCTAAATGTTTTGCAACGCACGTGTTGTTCGGAACAAGTTTGATCTGACAACTGGTTTTGGACTTGGTAGCACACTGGTAGTTTTATAATTGTTAAAAATAAACTGGGGAAAACTGGGACGAAGTCTGACAAAGTGGAAAATTTCAATCAATATTTGTTAATATCTTTTAATTGCAAATAATTTGGGTCACTGTTTTGTTTAATAAATTCTTAACTAGCAGGAGGATTTTGGTCTTAAAGGGCTTCAATATGATAAATTATTAAAAACTAATGAATGATCATCACTGACTAACATCTACTATCTAACAAATTCACTATCTGCTAGTAATCATATTAACTTTTTACTAGTTGATTCTAAACAACCTACCCAGAAAGTTGAAAGCTGATTTACTTTGCTCGCTACTCGCTGGCGAGTTGGCTTGTTAGCTAGTAAACTTACCGTCATCATAGTTGCTAGTGATAAAGCTGCGAGTGTCTCATTTGTCTACAAAGTGCCGACGGAGTCGTTAGCTAGTTGTTATCATCACTATCACTAATAAATCGCTGGCTAGTAGATTGTTAACGAACTCAATGTCATTGACGCTTTAATGAGACATTATCCTTGAGATCTTATACCTTCCAAGCTTAGATGATCATATACTTAAACAAATCTCTGGCAAATCTATATTTCTTTGATGAATTTTTTTCATTTTTCTGTGTTCTTGTAAATCAAAAAGCTATTTTCTTTCATGCTATGTATATGAACATGTCTGCTCAGCCTCATTTTCTACACTGCCTCTCCAACTGTAACATAACTTACTATTATTGTTATTTAAAAAAAAATTTATTGTAATCTCTGCAATCTAAATAAAAACAATATAATTATGCACCTACTAGTACAATAACTTCAGAACGGAACATCATTTTATTATTCCACTACTATGTATAACAATAAAATAGAAAATTACAATTCAAAAAATCTTCCACACTTTTCTCTATCTATTCATACCCGCAATATATTTCCATCTATAGAAATTCAAATAACTGTCATTAGATAGAAACTATAGAAATATTCACATAAAAGGCTGAACCACAAAATGTATTTAGGCTAATTCCATTTTCCTCTGAATTCAAATTCCTCACAATCGTTTATTCATACACTACACTACTATGCCGGAACATTAAAAATCCAAATAGAATGGAATGGAGTCGAGTATGTGTATGAATAGTGACAACCAAACAAACAACATTCAAAACCAGAACGTGCGAATATTTGCATTTACATTTGTGGTCGATCCCCGAGAGCTCTTTCCAGAATCACAAAACCACAATACCATATTATAAAATGCATCATCGTATGAGAGAGAAAACTATTCACTTTAAAATTTAAATGTAATTAGAGTCGGAACAAATTTATACAATTAGTTAGAGAGAAAAATTTCAAATAAAATTTTTATTAATAATTAAAATTAGAAAAGTTAACTAAATGCGTCATTGGCACAAGTAGTGAATGGATTTGACAGAGAAGGAAGTAGTATGTCTACATACGAGTATAATAGTGTAGTTAAAAGTGATATAGTGAGAGTGAGACATAGTGGCGACTGTTGTTTATACTAACAAGCGTGTAGCAGCTGCATTGAACCTCGAGTTCAAGTTAAAATTGAATATAATTTCTATTATTTTATAAGAGAATGGAAAAATGAATAGACTGTCAGTGGAATAACTAAATCAACTGCAATTAACTTTTATTTCATTAAATATTCCATTTGGTCAAACAAATGCCGCTCATTTAGTTTTAACTTAAAATGAAATACTACTCACCAACAACAATTATGATTATTTTCGACCACCGAATCATTTGTGTATCTAAAATACTCATTCACTTAAACTGGATAATTGCTGTAGTTTGCTGTTTTAATTGCGCACTTTTCCGTCTTAATTGCAGCTCAATTGTCATTCCATTGTCTTTATACTTACTTACTATTGTTGTAGTATAAGGTGACACCAAAAGCTAAGATGATGGCGACAACGACAAATATTTTGACTCAACCATTGAATTGTTCATACAACTCATCATTGTCGTTGTTGTTTTGTTATAACAGTGGTTCTTTAATTCATGTACAATTTAACAAGTTTTTCTCCTGCCAGAAATGCCACCGGACCAAGGTTTAAGAACCTCTGTGCCATCAGATGAATATTACTGCACCCAAAATGCGCAAACACTTATAATGAGTTGCATGCATCCACTGTCGTGTTTTCAAGTGCATTTCGTGATTATTTAAGTTTTCAAAGTGTTTCAAGATTTAGTACTAGTAACACTAGACCAGAGACTCTAGAGCTTGGAACTTAGAACATACTACCATATTGTAACTTTCAGTGTTTACTTTACCACCTGATTACAAGTTGATTGATGGTTATTATAATCAAATGTTTTTGTATTTCTATAACAAATGCAATAAATAAAACTTTTAAGCGTATACTAAGTATGAGAAATCTTATAGATCACGTGGCATCTACATATTATAGTATAGTTAGCAAAACAGTGGGTGATTATTCAATTAGTAGTATGTCTTGAAAGGATAAGATTTATTGTATTAAATTGTTTTATTTATTGAAAGGTTATACTTAGTTATTAAAGATTTGATTAGTACTAAGTAAAATATTTAATATACTCGTACAATATCAAGATATTCAATTTAATATATTATTTTATGGATGCAAGCATATCTCCGAAACAAAACGACTGATTAACTAATCTCCCTTTAAAGATAAGTCTTGGAGAAATTTGACCTTTTTTTTTTTTTTTATAAATTTCTCATAGCCAACCATAACCAAATTAACGCTATGAGCTATGGGCATGGGAAAATATCCCCAAGCTATGATATTTCATTGATTGACTAATTTTGGTGGCAGCGGCAGCCCCTCTATATCACGACACAATTCAAAACACTTAACAACAGCAACAAAAAATCTACAATACAATATACTTTGATAAATATGCCAGCAATTTGTCAAATGTTATTCATATACCAAAGCTAATCCCTTTAAGCTAAGCAAACAAACGAATCACATACTATAAACAGACAGAGATGATAGGCCCCACTAAAAAAAACAAAAATGCAACTACAAATTTATAAACACCAAAGCCTAGAAAAAGCCTTTTGGAAAAAATTAAATACATAAATGCCTCCACCATCCCCATCCTCATGTAAAAGCATTATATTTAATGCATAGCTATGGATTATGTCTGCACGCTTTACCAATTAATCAAAATCAAATAAATAAAAAAGAATTTATTTTTTATGTGCTTTTGGTAGAGCTTTAACTATTATAGTAGACATAGTATATGGTAGTGTATTACGACGAGCCCCCATATGAGTCCATAAAACAACATGCAACATACATTTGAGTATATAAATAAATAAATTTATTTTATTAAAACAAATTGTTGTCGCGTCAAAGTTTAACTCGCACAATTTACATGTTCCATTGGTTTGGTTGGATTAAGTGTAAGTGTTGAGCTTATCATATCGGGAAAGGGTGTCGCATTGCAACACTTATTGTACATACAACACTTGCCACATCTGTTTGTTGTCGCTATCAGACATGCGACACTGGCTGCATTGCTGTGGGATTAGACCCCGGACATACATAATAATGAGTTAAGTGTTAAGAGCATTTGGTTTTATTATCATTAAAACTATATGCTATACTATGTGGCATACTGTATTTCGTAATTGATCAGACAAATTAATTGCTTTGTAATTGAGAGCGACAGAAAAGAAGAAAGAGGAAGTTGTTCGTGATAATGATATGAATCTTTATTAATATCACCCAACACCTTCAACTGTCAAATATTTTAGTGATTTTTGGTTTTGTACTCTTAAGTATTACTTATTAGTCAGCAGAAGTTCACTACTCACTTAAGTATCTAATCAAATGCCGCCTCAAATTGTCTTTAAACTAATCTGTTCCTATCTATAGCAATATCTCTCTGTCATATAGTATGAGAAATATGTAATGAGTCAGCTGATTTTATGTTTCATATTTATTGTTCTCAATTTTATTTTGTAGTTTTTTGTTTTCTTTTATTATTATAAACAATTACATTTGAATTTTTGAAGGTCATACTTATACGGTATATGAAGCCATACAAAAAGGTTTAATACTTGTAGTATCTGATTTGAGGTACAAAAATATATTTATCCATAAATAAAAATCCAAGGTTTGCGTTTTTACGATTTTATGATAGACCACAAATCATATTTTGAAATTAAAACAAAAAAACCATTTTAATAGTTTCCCATCAATAATCAACACACACAAAAAATGGTGGTGAATAAGCGCAAAAATGCTTCCGTTCCACTTAAAGAAACTACAAAATAATTTTTGGATTCGTCTGCTTGTTCTATAAATTTGTTATGGTTTTGTATGTGTAGTACTTCCTTTACAGCATACACACAATCATTTTAATGAGGAAAAGGAAGGCTTAGTGGCATTACTAATTTTATGTACAATGGTGATTTTAAGAGTCTCAGTACACTTCAGTGATGTGGTGTATTTATAAAACTATGACCATTCTAAATTTATAATATGTAATATAGGAAACATGTTCATGAAAATCCATAATGACTCTTTTTGTCTATTTGCTCCGTAAACTTGAAGAGAACTCTAAAGTACCATGTAATTTCAATACTTTTCTTAAAAGATTTCATGTTGTTTTGCCTTACACTCTTTGTCTTTTTATGAATAACATAAAATATGGGGATTTTTTATGAGGTCTATCTCTTCCAGTAATCAGAGTGCTCTGAAATTTGCTTACGACAATTAATCACCTCTGTACCAAAGTTTGTTAGCTAAAATCTGCAATCATATCCCTTTCTCTTAAAATAATATCCATAAATATATTGTAAGGTATGGAATTAAGCCTTTTCCAACTTTTCAAACGCCAGTGTCTAGACTATAGACTATCCAACATTTACAGAAATTAATGCAATATATTATATTCTTTATTTTCTTTGCTAATCAATTCTAAATATGTTTGAAACTATCTTTGACTACCTTAGGCTTTCTGTAAACGCTGGATAGTCTAATAATGTTATACGATTTCAGTGCTCTATATATTGTTCCTTTTGCAAATTGACTTTATCATATTGTTGAAATTATAAAGTCATTCTATAGGCACATTTTGAAAGCACCTATAACTTATTTTTATATTTATTTCTTTTACAACTTGATTTTAATAAAATTTCACAATTTTACACATTTTATGACTTCAAAATTTTTGTCATTTACTGAAGTAATTACAATCTCACAATTTTTTACTATTTCCATTTGTCAATTATTGTGTAACCACAAAAGAACATTACTGAAAGAAAACCATAAAACTCGGAAAACTATAAAACAAGCACGTAAATGCGGTCATGTTACAGGAGCAATATATATATTTACTGGAGTACTAGTGCCTTCGGCTCTACCCTCAATGCTTAAAGCAATTCATTAAAGCCATCATCAAGAAGAATAAGATGCCTGTAGTGGTTGTAGTGGCGCATTGCACTTAAAAATTATGACCAATTCGCAGACAAACTACTCAGTGACTGCCTGCCACTTAATTTAAGTTTTTTTTCTCTTTCTTTTTTGTTCCCCCTTCTTCAATTTCAATTGAATGATGTATTGAATAATACTTTACAAAAAAAGTACTCAATATACTTATACTACTATATATAAAAAGCGTATCCGAAAAGAATTCTCTTCTCTCTAAAACGGAATTTGAAATGAGGCATAAGCGATTTTGTTTTCCGTTGATGACAAGCTACAAATCAACAACAAAACCAACAGCAGCGCAACATCCTTTATTTTTAGCAATTCTTTTAAAATAGTAGGTACTACATGAAATATGAATGAGTTAAGTCGGCCAGAGACCAGTTCGTGTTGGTCGCACTGTGAAATGGTCAGACAGACGGAGAGTGATCCCCCGACAAACGTCAGAGGACAAGAAGCAGTCAAGCATATTAAGCGACACGCTGCATGCAACAGCTGCAAAATTCAGTTCAGTTTTAGAATATAACGAACTCTTCATTCTACATATACTATGTATATATATTAGGTATATAAAACCAATGTTGAGTAAAAAAAAAAAAAAGAGTGCAAAATTGTATTTAATTTTTTCCTTATTTTTGGTAAAATTGCAAATTTTATTCTCTATTTGATATTAAGGGATTATTTTGCACATGTTGAATGATGATGACGATAATGGTGATGATTCAGAAGGTAAGGGTGGTGGAGATATAAGAAAAATTTACTTCAGACAACATCAGGAGTGGATTTTGTACCAAACCAAATCATGAAAAAGGGTTGTTCGTACAATAGTATCTGAAATGAAAAAGAATGAAGTCTGTGCTTTATATCTTGGGGTGTATCATATTTCCTAAATTTGAAGGAAGCAAAAAAAGCTGTGTAAAAAGAAATTAAGGTTCAAGTTCAACACAAATATGGTACTTCTAGAAGAAAAGGATACCGGGAAATAAAAGAAGCAAGGTGGATGAAACATTGATTGAACGAGTGAGTACTCACTCGTTTATACACCTATGGAAGCTTCAAGAGCACTTGTTATTGTGTCTAATGTCAGCTGTCAATAGCACGAGTTATTGCAATTTACGTTTACTTCTGTAAAAGAAGGTAAAAACGAAAAAATCATGTTTCAAGGGATAAAAATCAATAACATTGCTGGAGAGTTGATGAAAATGAATATTAAATAATTTAAAATGTAAAGAGTACATAACTCATTGCAAAAAAGGGTGACATAGTACAATTTTGTATAAAAAAAGATAAATCTCATATGGGTAAGATATATTTATAAAATGGACACAGAATGGCAAAGGTGAATACACTTCTGTCGACTAAATGCAGTAGCTTTTATCAATTTAGGGACTATATTTTATTCCTTTGGGTCCAACTTTCTAAACCATGGCAGTCGGTATATCAATATTTAATGTTTAAACTAAATCTGTTTCAAGTATTTCTAGTCATGAGACATTATCTTTCCTCTACACGTGAGCCTACCAATTTAGTTTTTCCTACAATATTATAATATAATACGTACTCACTCATCAGTCTGTAGTACAGGCTCAGTAGACAAGATCTGACAATTATATTGGAAACATAAAATTGTAAGTAAATTTTTTAATTAGCAAATTTTGCTAATAAAACTTGATAAAAATGGTCTAATAAATTGGAAATAATTGTTGCTATTATTGTACCATTATATGTATATATTCTTTCAATAACTTGAAAACGTTTTCAATCATATTAGCCTCCAAAAA
This sequence comes from Amiota communis, assembly GCA_037043315.1. Lineage (NCBI taxonomy): Eukaryota > Metazoa > Arthropoda > Insecta > Diptera > Drosophilidae > Amiota > Amiota communis. The sequence goes on along the minus strand of JBAMAV010001245.1, from coordinate 9,214,752 downwards.
ATTATGTCACTTGTGGTTGTTGTGTATTGTTTCTTATATTTATTTGAGTATTCAATTACTTTCTGTCTTGGGAACTTTCAATGTCTTCTCTTGACTGAGTCAGTGTGTGTGTGTGTGTGGGTTACTTGACACTTGTATTCAATTGCCAATGCGTGACAATTGTATCTGGAGTTTCTGAAACTATTATCTTGCTTCAATGAAGCTACCCAGAGTTAGTCATTCAAGCACTTAAGGCTAATAGTATTTTTTTAAATTTATTTTCCATTTTAAACATTTTTCTATGGATATTGTTATTTCTTTGTTATTTATTGTATTTGTTTATTAATTGTGTACATTGTATTGGGTTAGTTAAGTGCCTACAATTCTATAATTTGCTTAATAAGATTTGTTTTTGTTCTTTAATTTCTTTAGAACAACTTTTGTTCCCACGCTGATTTATATTCATTTTTTGTTTAACTTTTTTTTGATTCTTTCTTTATTTTTGTATTCAACTTTAATTTCTTTTGAAATGTTGTACTAAGGTATTTAAACATTTGAAACCATCTAAGCATCTAAGACGACTTCTGAATAAATAAATTCTCTTACATCTTAAAGGTGTCTTTACAGCTCAAATTACTTTTTAGTGGTCTACTGCATGTTGTTAAGCTCCTTTTATACTGTGTTATGTTGTCGTAGTTATTTCATTTCATTATATATTTATAATACATTCTATCGTCTCGCTACTTTGGCACTTCTTACACTCATCTTAGTCAATTATACTATAGTGAGTGTAGTGAGTAGTGTTCTGTCGTTTGTCTGGGAAAGTTTGCAATTTTGCGCTATTTTATTTCATACTTACACTTTACATACTTAAAGCAAATACATATGTATATATATCTAGCTATCTATTCTTAATGTTTGCCTGTATGCATGTATGCTATGAATGTGCTTGATTTTCTATACACACATGCTTAACTTGAGTTCTCAATTACATGGCTTTTGCAGTAAGTCGGTTAGCCTAGCGTGAAACATGCTTAAGATACATAGATACTTACAAGTTGTCTTGCCAAGCCTACTAGGGGGTACAAATATACTATGTAAGTGTATTTGTTGTGTATATTAAAAGAGACCACAAATTGCCGCAACTTGCCCTGACAACATTTCCGCTTCCGTAGTTGTGTCATTCATTTACCAGAAGTTAAAGTCTGTAGAGTCGTTAGACGTTCATTCGCTCTGCGTGTAATTTATCTTTTCTATTTTTTATTTTTACTAAAAATAGATGAATTTCTTCTGTCTGTCTACCATCCAAAATTTATTAGCCCACAAGTTATTTAAAAATCAATATTAACAATTCAAAAACCACTCTAAATCCAAATTAGTAAACGAAGCAAAGAAGCAAATTAGTAACAAGAAATACATTTAACTTAGATTGCCAATCTTAATAACTTATTAATATACTAAAAGGCAACGGAACAACAATCAATCGTTATTTTGGTTTTATATCTGTATAAATTAGCATTTAATTTAATCTGTAAATTGAATTTAAGAATAGAATCAGCAAACCATAAGATAAAGTAGTTGTATGTCTACAGTAGTAGCAGTAGTAGTAGTAGTATGTTTGTAGTATTATAATTACTAACTCTTTAGGAATAATAAATGTCCCCAGACAATGAAACAGAACTACTATAGAACTACTAGTATGCCTGCATTGCTGCTAAATCCATAGGAAAATTGAATTAAAATTCAAATATTCATATACTAAATCATAATTAACAAAGAGCTAAAGTAAATACAATAGAAAGACAAGAATCAAACAGACTCTAGGAGAGAGAGAGATTGAATTGTAAATGATTTATGAATATACATAGCTAAGACAAGTTGTTTATAATAAAATATAATAGTAAGAATAAGTTAAACCAAGTTAACCTTTACATAAGAATAGATCATAGTTCAGTATTAAGATTTATTGTTTAAAATGGGAAATTAAGAGCGACAAAAAACATTGAATTGAATACAAAAGTCAGCTAGCTACCATAGACACCGAAAAATGTCAAATAAACAGTTAAAATACATGACATAAGTCGTAGTAGATACTAGAATGTACATGGCTTAAAAGCTATAAAAAATAATTACAAGAAAAAACAAAGATAAAGAAATCCAGTATTGTGTAGCGACTGACCATTGCTTAAAAAATATATAAATGTTCTGGTAATAAAAAGCCAAATGTATTAACATTCGGAGATCATTTTGTAATAGAGACATACTGTGAAGTGTAAGTCCAATTCACACATCAATACTCAATCGCAACGTGATGTTTGTTTCAATGCACATTATCGAATATGAAGAAAATGCAGCTAAATCCCATAAGGAACGGTTTATTTCCAACAGGGAAGCAGCCTATTAAGGTTCACTGACAGACGGATGGACGGACGGACGGACAGCGTAGGCTTAGTAATTGGGTCCCCTTTGGGTACGGAATAACAGAATTAAATAAGTTTTTCATTAGTTTATTGGCCTTTTGTTGAAGTCTCTGTACTTTTGTAAAGATGTTAATACAATTACCGAAACAAGTTGATTAAAACTTTAGAACATAGTAGAAAGAAGTCATAGAGTTTGACTGCATCAAACATTGAAAGCAACAATAACCATTACGACGAGTGTAATAGTAGACATGTTGGCAACATGTTTGTGACTATCTTATATGAGTATCTGGATATGGATAGATACTTTAATTCATTTCAAGATGCCGAGCGTTGGCCGCCGACGACAAGATAATACCACTTCAAGTTCAATACAATGGGAAATGAAAAAAATTAGAAACTCAGTTATTCAAAGATTCAATCTGAGCTTCAATATGAATGAGTGCTTTTGAATTGTCATTGAGTGAGTGAGTGAATGAATGAGTGAGTGGTTAAATGACTGACTAACTGACTAAATGTATGTATGTATCACATATGATGATTGAGTGAATGAGTGCAAAGATCAAATGTACAAACCCAAGACCACCAACACTACAAGTTATGATACCAAAAATACAATGTTGTTGCATTCGCTTATATGTATGTTGTACTTAGTTTCCTGAGTTAACTTATTGAGTGTCACATGCTGTATTCAACCGACTATGGCTAAGTAGTACTGACAAGACTTCAAGAGAGTTGTATTGGCTTTAAGATTGGACAAGTGCTGCCAACATCATATTGTATTTTTTTTTTATAGTACTACGTAGATATATTTCGAAAGCGTAACTGAAATGAATTTAACGCGCAGCAAAATGAGACGCCAAACAATTTCATGCATGCAAATCGGTTTTATGGCGAAACAGGTTTCAAACAAATTATTGTAGTACAAAGCATTATCACTTCAATGTGAGTGAGTATCTGTGTGTAAGTCAGTGAGTGAGTGAATGAATGACTTACTTCATTTAAATTGTCGATGTTGGTGAAATATTTTTTGTACTTTAATTTTTTATAAATCATGTATTTTTGCTTACTTGCCTCTGGTTTTGATTGCCAACAAATATTTTCCCATGTTGCATGCTAATTTAATCAAAGTCTATAGAGATACGAGTATACTAAACAAAAAAGAAACCAAATGAGAATAAAATATGGTGCACATGGTAGTAAGTAGTATAATTGTTGTTTGCGTAGAGTTGGTTATTGTTATTGTTATTCTAGGCTAGGTAACTTGGTCTTTGTATGAACATGTAATATAAGATGGGATGGGATGAGATGAGATGATGTTTTTGTACTTACCATAGAGTGTACATGAGTACATGAGATCTTGTTGTTGCACTTGAAAAACTTACTCGTGCATATCCTAGAGACATGCGTGAGAAAAACATCATAGAATTTCTCACGGCTACACATGGTTAACGTTGATATATCTATCTATATCTTTATACCAAGCAACCTTACTCTGTCTCAGTAAGTAGGTAACAGAGTAAAGAAAGAAGTGTTGAACCAAGAGTTGTGCATCTACAAGAGTAAAGATATTAAATGAAACAATAACTTGAGTCAGTGGTGGAGTTCAGGTGAGTAGGTGTGTATCTCCTTACTAAATAATGAATGCAACAAATTCTCTAAAGGCATAAAGTAAGTACTAAAGAACTTTACTCATACTAAGTTCACTAGGTGTTTATAATAAAAAAAAAAATGCAATTTTATAGACTGAATGCATGAATTTACTTACCTTGGAGCTAAAACCAAAAAAGGGTAGTTTGAGTTTGAAATAAAAAAGCAGGCCATGTTATACATTGAGTGAGTTCTTCAAAGAATATATGTATGTACATTGTATGCTTGTGTAAACATAAGCCTTGTTAATTTTTGTATTTCAAAGATGCTTAGTTACTTATCATAATATGTAGTTGTTCTACTATGTAACATACGATATTATGTAAATCGTTTCAATGAAGATACTACTTCACATAATCAACTCATTTATGGCATTGAGGTAGTTAGTATTCAAGGTAAACTATAATAAGCTAAGTGAACTTACAAGTGACTATGAGAAATGTTCGCGGTCAGGCCATCATACGGTCAAGAACTAATTGTAATTGCCACAGAATGCTCTGTAGTTCTCCAAAATATATGTAAGAGTTTTCATAAATTGAAGAGAACATGTATGAAGAAACTAAAATAATAAGTACTATAGAATTAAATAAATTCTTCCCTTCGTAGTACGGTGGAAGCTATCAACCACGCTCGGCAGCACTCGATAACGCTGGGTGCCTAGTCATTCCGGTCACTTAGGTAATGAAATTGCGGACGAGTGTGCTATGAAAGGCTTGTCTGTGTCCATAGACCATTCTATGGATTTTCTCTCAGAAAACGCTGGCTGCAGTGCCGCTAGTAGACTCTAGCCTTGCTACCATCCAAAGAGAAGCTCCGAGCTCCCACACTTTAACAAGAAAAGATTTCGGACGATGACGAGAGTTATAACGGGGCACTGCACCATCGCGCTGATGGCCCATATGATGGTTGGTTCACATCATGACTTCTGTCGTAGTTGTGAAGATGAGGAGGAACCGGAGAGTATCCAACATCTCCTATGTGATCGCCCTCCTCTTCTTGTTAGACAAACCTGGTTTCTTGGGAAACCGTTCTTCAAGGCAAAATGTCCTTTGACGGACTTGGCTCAGTTCATGGCCTCTTCAGAGGCAGTAGTGGAATACCCAAACCCTCTCACATTCCCCCTACCTATTGACAATTTGTTAAAAATTCTATTCTTCATCACAAGCGGCCTGAAGGTTTTTGGGTGAACTGTTTAACCTAAAACTAAAACCTTAATAAATACCAATAAAAAATTATTAAATAAGAACGTTTCGATGATAACTTCATGAGGTCAAGGATTAATTTTCTCAAGAGCGAACAGCAGCCATCATAATGATATTTCTCTTATTATAGTAATACATCCAACTTTTGTCTTAAATCTTAATTCAAATTTTATTTTTAATTATGTTTTCTCTCTCAATTACAGATACAACTTTAAGTCATGACAGTCCTGGCGAAGAAAAAATTCAAAAAGATATCGAAACGATCGATTACATTGACAAGTGAGTACAACTTAAAAATTACAAGTTATCAACAACCAAAAACAGAATATAAATCAAGAAAATCAATAGCCACAGACTACAATGGTCACGCCTCAGTATACGATAAAGAATACATTCAACAAAAAAAGGTGGCAATCAATTAAATGCCAATCAGAAGCAGCAATGCAAGAAGAAAAACTGAACATATATGTAGTATCTGAAAACAAAAAGTACTCAACGTCAATGCCAAAAAATGTTTGGTTGAAATGTAGTAATTTTTTTGTTTGTGATGCCAAAAGTACTCGAAACGGTAACACCCCTTAAAAAAACCAATACAAAATCCAAAAAAATAAAATAAACAATAAACAAGTTTGTTGAAAATAAAACAAAAATGGGAAAAAACAAAAAAAAAACAGTATCGGCATCACATAAAAAATTTAGGAAAAAAATTCAAGACACCAACAATTACATATTGAATTAACTTGTAACCGATTTCAAAACCATAATTGTTTGCTAATCGCAATCGAGAGTGAAACTCTACATTTTTTTTCTTAAAAGAAGTTGAAGTTAAAATTGTCTTGTACGACGACCAAGCCCAATTTTGGTTGAAACAACTCTTGAAGTCTTGAAGTCTCAAACATCATCAACATCGCCAATACACAACTGCCGCCTTTTATCCCGTTTTTGTTTTGTGCTCCATAAGTGTGAATTATGCAGCAATTTTTTAATTATTTTATTACTTGCGGTCATGAGCAGTGGATTTCTTTTGTGATTTTTGTTTTTGTTTTTGTTTCATTGAAAGAGAGTTTACAAAATAATAATAATAAAAACTGTGTATTAATATCAGTAGTTGTGTTAGGTTGTGCTACCCATTCTACTCCTAATACAAGACAACAGCAGGAGTAACAACATCAATGAAAAATCGAACTGAAATTGATATTACACAATATTTAATTCGTTAAAACAACCGTGAATAAAGCAAAAAATAATCAAGAAAAAAAAAAACAACAAAGTGACTTGGTTTAGTTGAAGTTATTATTTTTCATTCATTGATTGCTACTCATAGTTTTTATACCTCTTATATGAATATGTATTTTCATTTTGGTATAATGTTTGTAATGCATACTCAGAATTGTACTTTGGGGATCCCATGAGACAATTGAAAGCAGTCGAAATCATCATTGCAAGGTGAATTGTTTCAGACACTGGACTTCTTTATTTCAATACTCTTTTGTTATACTTCACAGAGGAGAAGAGTTGGAAGATAGGCTTCATTCTTGATCAAAATAAGTATGACTCATATTTGGTACCTTATTGTCTTGATATTCTGAAATGGGTAGAAATGTGCGTCCGGGGCCTTACAAAGTATCCTATCAGTAGCTTGATGAGGAGAACTGATATGTCCAACACTGTTTCTATGCAAAAAAACTCTCACTGTTTTTGAGCTATTACGTTGATATTTGATACATACAAGTCACTTGTTAAAATCAAGATTAGTCGATTACTGGAAGATAAAGTTCTCATACAAAATCAAAACAAACTTCTTATTAAGCTGATTTTTTTCCTGTTTGATTAGTAAGACAAATTGATTTAATAAATATAAATTAGCATCACATATTCACAACTGAGATCATTGAGAACAGTTTTTCATTTATTTGCCATACAAATTATCCTAGAAAATGTAATAACCAATTGATTACACAGGTCAACAACGTTTTGTTCTAGGAAAGTGTAGGGTCATTTTCGAAGTAATTTTTTGCGTAGAATCCGAATCCGGGGTTTAAATTGCTCTATCACGTCAGGACTTTGAGATATCCTAACCTAAAAGTGCAAAAAACGCTGTTTTTGCCCATTTTTGAGGTTATGTAGCTACGAAGATTTTGCTCTTCATAAAAAAGTAGACGTAGTATTTTAAAGTATAAGTCTTCCTCTCTTCCTTATTTTTCACTGAGATATCGCATTTTGAAGTTTCCATGTTTGTGAATTTTTCGATATTCGAAAATCCATTGAGATAACATGAGACGTGATACGGTCGATTACATACTCGCACAAAAAAAATATAAAAATGCGATATCTCAGTGAAAAATAAAGATATTTAAGCAAACTCAACGGCATTTAAAAGACTTATACTTTAAAATACTACGTCTACTTTTTTATGAAGAGCAAAATCTTCGTAGCTACATAATCTCAAAAATGGGCAAAACAGCGTTTTTTGCACTTTTAGGTTAGGATATCTCAAAGTCCTGACGTGATAGAGCAATTTAAACCCCGGATTCGGATTCTACGCAAAAAATTACTTCGGAAATGACACTACACTTTTATAGAACATTCCGAACCCATTTTTTTGCAGACCTGTGTTATTTGTGATGTGAAAGGTACATGCACTTCGGTGGCACCAATTTTTTTAGTTTTCCATCGGGTGTTGTTTAATTTGGCTTAAACTATATAATTTTGCATAAGGTGTGCTTGCTTGCATTCATTCAGTCGATTTGTTGTGTCTCGCATATTATGATATATGTATTTTTAATAATTTCCTTATAGTCAGTCAGTCACCGAGTTGAGTTTTTCTTTTCCTTAAGTCTTAACTCGATTTGCTTATGTCAGTTTTTAGGCATTTGATAGTGTATAATACATAATAAAATATACTTATATCTTTTGCGCTTCGTTTATTATGATTTACAAGAGTTTAATGACGTAAAATTGTTATTTTGTTAAAGCACTTTTTTGGTTTCTTTCTTGCATTGCTGCTTTGCTTTCATTTTCTCTTTCTCTAGTCTTTTTTGTTGTTTACAAATTCTTCGTAATTTTATACTTGCCTATGGTATACTACTAGTATACGTAATTTACTTCCCATAAGATATTAATTACCTTGCAGGCGCCTTTTTGTAAATAAATGAAAGAGTAAAAATTGTATAGAGGAAGATGTTAAGGTATGATGAAGGCAATGAAAGAAACAAAAGACTTGGGCAACGAACTCGTTATAAGTTTCCTACTGGAGACGACATAAAATATTATAAGTATTATAATGAATTTTTGATTGTTTTTCGGTGTCGGTCGATGATGTGGGCGTCATATCAATAAAATTAGAATGTAATAAAAATTTTCGGGTTTTTATTTTTGGATAAAATTTTTAATGTTTGCCAAATGTTTATGGCAAAATTTGTTTTTAATTTTATTTTTATGTATTATAAATAAATTTTAGTCTCTGCAGAGTAATTAATTTTCTGTTATGTCATTTAGTTAGTTGTTTTTCAAATTAAAAATACATTTTCTTGTATAATATTAAACCATAACTTAACAAGGCAGTAGTCTTAATAAACTTCCCTTGGACATAATCTTCAAAAAAAAAAAAATCTTTGTGAAGAAAGGAAAAATTTCTGAAATTAATTCTTAGAAAGAAGAAATGAGATTTTATTAAAACATCATGGTTTAACTTTCCTCATAAATTCATTTAAAAGCTTCATAATCGCTTCAACCATATAAAAGATAGCGCCACCTTTCTTCTATCTATCTTTCTTGACATGTTTCTTCCATTGTTTATTTCTTCTTGAATAATCTCCACTCTTAATTTCTATGCAGATTAAAACCATAAAAAATGAAATTCAATCAAACGCTCTAGAAAAAACACCTACTACTACCACTACCAACTAAACTAATGAAACGAATTTATATCTTTAAATCATCATATTAAAATCTATAATTTTTGTTTCATGCGACAAAAGCAACAAATCAAAAGTGAAATACTTTCTTCTACTTATACAGTTTCGGTGACAGCGTCGCTTCAGGAAACAAAGCAATGCTCTCAATTTCACTTTTCTTTCGTGAACCCGCATAAATTTTAATAAATCGAAAAAGTCTTTTATTATTAAAAAAAAAATATATACAATATATATAAAAGCAAATGTTATCAATACCTAAAAGATACTGGATGTGATGAAGAAAAAAACAAACGATAAAGTTATGTTAATTTAACAACAACAACAACGAAAAAAATTGTTAAAGTCAACAAAATCACGATTTAAAAAATCAAAATTGAATCTCATATTTTTTTGCTTGGTTGTTTTTTCTACTTCATTTAAGTTTCTTTTTTCGTTAATTTTTTTATTTTTCTTTAACGCATAAAAAATTAGCATTAATTCGTGCGAATATTGAACTCTTTATAGCGTGAAAACGATTTTTCAAATCAAAAAAAAAAAAGAGAAGCTTAAACTTGTTTCAACACAAAATCGCTTTATGAATGAGGATTGAGTTTGTGTTTTTAGACCAAAACTTTCACTGAAAAATTAAAGCAAAGAAGGCTTTTGACTGAAAAACATGTATGTATAAATTTTTCATAAGAGGATTTTTGTGTTAATCAAAGAAGAAGAAACTTGATTTTTTAATTGACGATTTTTGCACAAAATTTGTTTATGAATTTTCTGTTGTTTTTGTTTGCTTGCATGCAATTTAAATTAAAATTTATTAGTAAATGGTATTTGATTGATCATGTATCGTCGTCAAACAGCTTAATAACATTTTATCAAAATATCAAAGCGTGTAAAATTTGTTGCAACAACTCTTTTTTTATTTACTTGATTTGATGGCTGTCGGAGTTTGTTTTTAGTTGTTTGTTTGATTTGCGTTTTTGATGAACTTTTAAAATAAAGAAAGACTCCACAAAACCACCCAAAAAACAAACTAACAACCACCACCAACAACAAGTTTTTTGAGGATCAATTTAAATCTCAAAAGATTCAATAGTCAATGAAGCTGACTTTGGTTAGCGGCTACTACTTGTAGATACTACATGATGATGGTTCAAATAAGCAAATTACGTTAGCATAATATTTTTTGTTTTTATTTTACCAATTTTTTTTTTTAGGAAACAGGTGTGACCAGTCTACTATGGTGGTTACGTGACGATGAGATTATTTGTTGTTATTTCTTTGAAACAAAAATATTGGTAAAAAAAAAAAACAGTTTATAAATATGCAAGAAAAACCAATAAAAAATTTGTGTAGTTGTTTAACTATTTTGCATCTTCATTTGTTGTGTTTGTTAGTTGGTTAAAGACTTGCAAAGAGTTTTTTTTTTTGATTTTTTTATTGTTACAAACACCAAAAATAAGTATCAATAGACTCTTTTTTTTATTGAGTTGCTTTAACATGTTTGTTATCTTTAGAGTTTGTTAACATAACAATAGAACAAGTTAATAAAGTTTATATAAATGATTTTTTATTGATAAAAAATCAATGAATAAGAAATAAAACAAATTTTATATTGTAGATTTCTTTGAATGTCATATATGAGGTTGCTTTATTTCAAATACACTTGAGGGTGTTAGAGGATAAAAGTGTAATAAAATCATCAAAAATGTGTCTTTATCAAAACTTTAGTATCAATTTTAATTCAATAAGATCTTGTTATACAATAGTTTCTCATTAGATGATTGCTTGTTAAATTAATAATATATATAAATAGTACAAGTTATGTTAGAAATAAAATTTTGTATTAATTTTCCATTAAAGCTCTCAATTTCTTAGATGAAGATCGCTTGATATACCAAGGAGCCTTCTGTTCAGATAGTGATAATGTCATAATGCCCAGCCAAACTAATCTGTTTGCTATGCAACAAGATTCTTTAGCTTTATGTTAGTTTACTAAACAAAATACTAAATCATAAATCGTCTTTTCTTATTAAGGTATTCTACTAATCAATCAGATCTTAGCTTCTAAGCCTTACAAAAATCGTTGAAATAATACAAAAATACCACCTCAAATTCTATTAATATCAAATGTTGATCATTTCTCTTACAATTGTGTTTATGTTTACAACAATAGCCCTTGACATTTTTCGTTTTTTATTGAACTCTTTTATATTATTTCATTTCATTTCTTTTAATTTATTCAGTTATTCCAATATCAGTCATCATCTTCGATTATAAAAACTTAATGGACATAATACGCATATATTTGATTGCCTGCCAAGTAAATCGAGACCATCTATAATAAATACTTCAATACACCTTATACTACTACTACTACTTAGTATAGTAGTCATAGTACGAGTAGTAGCCGCCTTAATGGTGTTGTTTAACAAATTGAATAAGTAAAACAAAAGCCCAAAAAAAAAACCGCATGATTTTTTATTAATTTATTTCTTGTCTTTATTTTGAATTCACTTAAATCAATATAACGTAACACCTCAGACAAAGGAAAAACAAGTTTGTCGCTTAAGTCTTTTGTTTTGTCATTAAAGAAAAAAATACAATACAATAAAAAAAAGATTTATTTTTCTTTCAATGAGTAAGAAATCTTATAAAACAATCATAGAAAATCCGATCTAAGCTCCGTACTGCAACAAAATTAAACACAAATCAAGGCAAATATATTTACAAACACAATTCCACACAAAATGGGAAAATGCATTTATTGCACTAATTAAAGAGTTATCAGATTTTGATAGGAAACGCCCCATACAAAAATCTAAAGACACATTCGTATAAAGTGAACTTTCAAAAATTGTCGATTTCAAAATAAATCAGTGAAAAATCATTTCCAATTTTTTTTTTAATGTTGTACTTACAACACAATTTAAAGCGATTTTTACAGTATACTTTAGAGATAAGCATTAGTCCTACTATTTTTATACACTTCTCTATAGTAGAAAGTGTATTGGCACTTCGATGGAAAGTTCGTAATTCATAGAATCATGTTTAGGAGATCCATAGTAGAAAAGTATATGCATATTGCCATAAACATCTTTAAGAGGGAAATCACAAGGACCATATTTGTACAATATCTGCTGGTCTGGTCTTTGATTGAACTTACAAAGTTTGAGAAGCTGGCAGACCAAAAACTTCCTGGCAACACATGTATAGAAACCCTAACTTAGGAAACTTAATTAACTTATTATCTAAACGGTCCAAATGAATTAAAGGAAATTATATAGGGCGGCTATATCACTACGCCAGTACGATCTAATTCCACCGTTTCTGAAGTTTTGAGATAAAATTTGATATTAGGTATTAACTACAATTGTGAATGTCTAACACCATCTTGAAGTGAATGGTATGTAATAAGCTTTGTTAATATCCATAGTTTATCTATTTTTTTTTTCTTTTTCCTGAATTGTCTTATAAATAGATTTTTCATTATAAGTATTAACTTTATTTTTACTACTTCACAATCTCTGTAAGATCTTTCCCTGATGATGTTGTTGCTGTTATTAGTAGACCACCTACAATTATTATTCCATTTCAGTTCATATCTTTCGTTTCTCTATGGGCTTATCATATTCATAACGACAATGCAAGTACCAACTAATATTGTAATAGTTGTTGTTGTTGTTAATGCTATCTATTATATTGTTGTTAAGAGATCAGTTACTTGGTAGTGCAAAGGCGAGTTCACAGAAAATCATGCAACTTTTGGCGTGGCACGCGCTTTTGTCTTGAATTTTAGCTAAGACTTCATTTCGGGAGTTGTAATGCTGCAATACAACAAGTTTCAAAAAGGCAAAAGGCGTTACAGTATTTATTCACGTTCATATTTATTGCAGCAATCATTGTTGATGTTGAATAAATTGTTACAAATAAATTTTATTAATGCATTTTTTATGAGATATTTTAGGTTGAATTTTCAAATAGTTTTAAAATATGTTGGTATTATACCCTTTAAACTTAGTTTTAAAGCTATGATCACTTTTCTATAAAGTTTATGAATATATGTCCATATTTGTTTTTTTTTTTAAATTTCTCACACTCAAAGCTCATGAGCATATGTACATATTTCTAATACAAAATACTTAATATTTAATTGCCTTCCATAAGAAAAATTATAAAAAATATAATATAGTTATTAAATTTGAATACACATGTATAGAGAAATGTCGTCAAATGTGTCATGAATTGCATGTAAAACAGGTAGAAAAAAAGGGGAAAAAAGAAAGAAAAGGTTAATTTCTATACAAAGTACAAAGCTCATTTCTTAAAGCTTCAAATAAAGTAAACAACTCACGTCTCACATTCATAACGATGAGTTGAAACTGACAGAGAATCAGATACATAGACACAAAGGGAAAGAAATACTTTCAGTACTTTGTTTGTTGGTTAGAGGTTGAGAGGAATGGATACATAATAATACATCGGTAGTGTCAAGTTTTGCTTTAACTTATTCTTCAATTTTAAGCACAAAAGGTAGAAATTATTATTAAACAGTTAAACGTAACTTCACAACATGCAATATAACAGTTTATCTTTCTTCATTTGTAGTTCACACCTTCTTTTTATAGCAACAATGTACACTCATATAAAAAGAAAACAAAGAAATAACAGTTGCTCTATACACAACCAACACAAGAAAAGTATAATATTGTATTGTATAATATTAACATATGATAGGAGTAGGAAGCTCGCGTAATGCATTTTAAACAAAATAAAGAAACAGAAGAAAGAATATGTAGGAGAACAAATATATGTTAATATTATTGTAAAAAGGTAACATCAAGAAAATCAACTTAGATACATCATGGGACCAAATGTGTCAAGTTTAAGTATTAAATTTTGATTAAAAACATGATTTAAATATTGCAAAGGTCTTGTCTCCGATTGATGTTGTTCAATTTTATATTGAATTACCATAAAAAGGTTAGTTTGAAGAAGTCATTGAACAGATGCCTTGGATCCAAACAGGGATCATAAATTGTATTAGAATTATGAAGATGTTTTGTCTAAACATCTCACTTCATCTTTCCAAACTGAAGCTTCTATCATCATAATGACCCTTAAAGACTTGACACTCATTGCCTTTCATAGAAAAATCTCTTAAATAATGGGATTGAATCATGTGTTGTGTGTGTTTATGACAAAATTTGTCATATACACGTATTTATCTTTTTTTTTTTTTTATTTGGTAAAGGGAATATTTGATCAGCGTGCCATATAGCAAATATAGAATACGTAGTACATAATAATAAACAAAGTACCTTTTACTCCCAAATTAAGACTTTCAAACTCTTCCAAAGTCCAAGCTATAGCCGGAATCCTTCCAAGTGGTTATTTTGGCATGTGGATTAGATTAAAAACGGCTTGAGATTGATAAACCTATCACTTTTCCTTCCTTAGATAACTTTTCTCTCTTTTAAATGCATTAAATTGTTCATAGGACTTAATTCCTTATTACCTTTAAGTTCAAATAAATTAAAATTTGACTAAAGGGCAACCTTTTGGCATTCATTTTGATTGTACAATTTCTCTGTGCTAGTACATGATGCTTTATGATGCTTAATAACAAAGAAAAATATCCTACAACCACTACAAAAAAATAAAGAAAATGATTTTTATTATGTTTACCCACAGCAAAAGGTGAGTCAGCTACATCATCATTATTACAGTTAGTAGCTTTTGAAATCAAGCTAACTAAAGCATAAGCGCCACATTTACTTCTTACTAACTACTGAGTGGAAACAAAAAAAGAAAAACAAAAAACATGTTTTACTTCTTAACAAAAGATTGGTTTGGTTTGGTGGCTGGCAACACGCGCCATTGGCAACATGTTGCTGCTGTCACTTTTGTTGTGCATATTTCAATTTTTATTGTGTTGTAGTTCAAGTCAAGTCGGTTGTTTTATTTCTTAAACAATTAATTGTTAGTTAATGTAAGTTAAGAAATAAACAAAATATAAAATGTAAAGGTTTTGACTTTTGTTAACCATTTTTATGTAAATATATATTAAATAATATTGAACTGACTTAAATTAGACTTTTTCATTTTTCCACATTTTTGAAAGTAATTAGTTGCAACATTTTCATGGTTTTTTTTTTCTTTTGTGTTATTTAACATTCATTTAATGCGGTTTGTGTTTCGGGGATGGCTGTTGAAAAGGTTTCAAATAATTACCATCATCATCAGGGCGATTTCAAATGCTACTGTTTTTGTGATTTAGTTCCCCTTGGTTATATGTACTATTTTGATTGTTTAAGCGCTGCAAGCTTCCACTAGATATTTCTGTTTTTGTTTTTGATTTCGTTAAGCCTTTTCTCCCGTTGGTCGTTAGTTGGTTTTTGTTGTTGTTGTTTTTTGTATCAAAATTCGTGCTTTTCAAGTTATTTAAAATTAGTTGCGGTTGTCCATTAGTGTAGTTGGTTGGGTCCATTGCACTAGTAGCCACGCGGAGACCACACTTTGTTCACAAGCTTCAAATTTGTAGATTATTTTTCTATTTCTGTTTCTTTTTTGGTAAAGAAAATTCGAAAAAGAAATACACAAAAATTATGACTCAATTTGCTACAATTTAGTTGCTGCTACTATTACTACTGACTGCTGTTACTGTTACTGCCATTGCAATTGCTGTCTATCTTTCTGTCTATTTCAACTCGATTCGTGTTGCATTTATTGTACCAAAAAAAAAAAAAAAAAAAAAAATTATAGCAAAGTCTGCACATCTCATTTGATTTAGTTTTGGTGCCATGAATTGCAAACTCTGCAGGCTATCGGTAGTTTCTTTTGGTTACTTATGGTACTAGCATCAATTCGATTTCGTGATTTTGCACAATTTCAAATTATATTTTCTTTATGTTTTTCTTTTTTTGGCCATATATTCCACCCGCGTTTATTTTGCTGTTTCTCTTAGTTCTTTGATTTGTGTTGCATGTTGCAACAAGTGTCAATATTTGACGTTTGCATGTCAAACATATACATCAAATTCATGCTTGTCATTTAAAATAGTTTGGCAGCTTTGAATGAATGAATGATTCTTTTTTTTTATGAAAGCATATTGCACACACAAAAATTTCCAGGTGTTTGCATGTTTTGAAAACATTTTAAGATTTATGAACCCCACATAAATTATGATTTTTCAATTTGAATATGTTAAAGTATTTGATTTCATTCAGAAAAACAGAAAATCAGAATAGAAGGGAAATCGGTGTATTAAGAGAAATATGCTTATACAAATAAGAATAAAATAAAAGGTAGCTTTAAATCATAGATTCCCAAAGTAAGCGATAACGCCCCCCTTGAGGGCGCTGATGGCTTTTAGGGGGCAGTAGAAGGCTCATAAAAAATTAGGGGGCGTTAACGCAACAGCATACAAAGATTTAAATATCTGAATTAAGAATATAACATCTTTTAAGGCGCAGTGTACTACATTATATCATCTCAATGATTCATAATCTTAGTCTCTGAGCTCTCTCCAACTCTTATATGAAGTATGGACCTATATTTTGTTCACTTATCTACTACTACTTTAAATACTCTCTCTTTTCTATCTCTTTCAAGTGTTAAGTGTTTCATATTTTCTAAATTAAATCATAATTTCTGAGTTATTTTCCTTTAACGATTAAACTTAACCTAATTAACTTTCTGAGTCATAGTTTTCGTTTTCGATTTTCGATTTTCAAATTATGAAGTCAGCTGGAGATTTTTTAACACACACAGAGTTACTACTACCACTTAAATAGGAAAAAAACAAAACAAAAACTTATAAAGAAATAGTATAACATAGCGGGAGATGACATACAACTCATACTCCCATAATAAACATAATAATAATAATCATTAAATTCATAATCAACTCAGTCAATTTGTAAACAAAAACCAGCATTTCTCCAAATAAATTATTACAATTTTTTTTTCCTATCAATTAAAAGTGTTAAATGTTAACATATTTAATATGATTATAATGTCATTATGTGTTTATATAGAGACGAAAAATGGAGTAAAATTAAAGTCATACTGTGTTAATTATTTTGAATGAAGATAAAAATGATAATGATGATGAGATGAAGAAGTAAATTTGTAACAATTAACAAGTAACATCATTTATTTAATAAAACTGTCAAGATAAATGTTGATCATGACCATCAAATATTAGATATACTATTACAATTTGTATATTACATATATTTTCATATATCATGAATCACATCATCAGTGACAAATGTTCAGATTATAAGAAAATGTTCAATATCTCATAAATTTAGGTATGTGTTTGTTAAATCAATTCTCTTTCACAATGCTGATCTTCTCAATATGCCTTATGCCTTATGAGGTGTTTGATCCACTTTCCTAATACCCGATTTACATGTAGCGAATCAGTTGCTTGTGTTTAAACTGAGCGACAGACGCAAAGCAAATATTTTCACATTCCTCACTCCTGCTAACATCCCTTACTAAACAAAAGAAAGACAAGGAAAAACATCGGCAGTAAGTCTGCCACAGAGTCGCTGCATGTAAAACGGGTATAAGTGTTACAAACTTCATACTAAATTGATAATACACTTTACACTAGTATAAAGTGTATAAGAAAGAAAAACACTAACCATAAAATTGCGTGGCAAAAGGTGTTTATATTTTTCTTAATTTTTTAATATTGTACTTTCACCCAAATTTAGTGTCTGTTTATACTTTAATAAGGTGCGTGTGGCACAAGTCTCGCAAGTGCCACAAGTTAAATGAGCCTTGTGGTTAAGTCATCAGTAAGTGCAACAAACTCAACCCAAAAAAGGCGTTAAAAAATTAGTTTTTAATCGTTCAGGTTTTATTACTTCCGCGTTTTTCTTTTTATTTATTTATATGGATAAATAAAGTGTTTATTATAAATAGTAAACAATTTTAATTAGTTTCTGGAATGCAAACAGGTAAATGTGGATTATAATAAACAAATAAACAATTAATCTTTTGAATAGTAGGAAAATTTTATTTATTTGATATTATCTTAAAGACCTTAAAGTATAGAAACGAAACTACTTTTACTTGGAGGGTCCATGGTCATGAAATATATATTGTATTTGATAGACATCAAATGAGCAAGTCTTAAAGACTGACATCTACGTGTGTTTATTTATTGTTAAAGCAACAAGACTTCTAGTAGCGATATATTTTATTTTGTTGTAGAACACAAGAGTATCTCTCCTTTCTGTCATTGTGATTTATTGTCACATTGCTATAATTATAGAAGCATCCAAAATACAGAGAGAGAGAGAGAGAGAGAGACGCCACTCTGCATGTTGCCAGACTCGTGCCACATTTTATGTTCAAGATACTAAGAGTAAGACAGGTGCGGTTTAAATTTAAAATTTTTATAATATTTTTAAAAAACAAGTTTTCTAAAAAATAAAATAAAATATTTAAGAGTTAACTATATTTATAAGTACTAACTCCTTCACTTGTGGTGGTTTTTTCTATAATAAAAATCTAAGTAAATGTGCCAAATACAAAACACGACTGGTAATAAAATGTTTTTGATCTTTTATATGGCGCCTTTTATCCATTATCTTCTAATACTATACTATAATATTTCATTCAAAAATACAAATGTATGTATTTTTCTTTATTGTTGTAAGTTTCATTGGCCTTATTTATGTGTGACGTTGCCTCGCCATCGTTTATTTTTATTATAGCATATGTCTTTATAATTATAGCAACACAAAAAGACAGATAAACAGATAGATAAATTCATACATTCGTTCCTATTTGACACACTTCATCATTGTAAATATAAAAGATTTTTCTTGTGTGTTGAATTTTTTCTTGTGATTTTTCCAACCATAATATATTTTTCAACACATTTAGCACCTCAATTCAAACGGAATTCAATTCCATGCAACTCAACTGAACCAAACTCTTTTTCAGCTAATAATAAATTGAACAAAGGAGTTTTTTCTTGGATATATTTCCTTGTCCCCCCTCTCAATTTTATTAAATTATTATTTATGTTGACAGATACAGGGCACAACAATCTTTTTGTGTGATACTACAAAGATAGAAAAAACTAATAATATTTTGTAAGATATTTTGTTTGCCGCCTTTTAATTTGTTTAAAGAAATTTTTACTAGACCGGCGCTACTGTTCAAAAAGAAAAACTAAGAGATTTATTTATAAGGGGAAGAATATGAAAATCAATAAAAATTCTATTTTTCAATTATAGATTCTTTCTCCTCCCGTTCATTCTCAAATGATTTTAGTCTTAACTAACTTGGTACCAATTTGTTTTAAGCAACCGCACTGATGGTGGCGGCGCCGTAGCTTTTTATGCTTTGATTAACGAGTGAAATGTTCGAGATCAAGATCAAATCACTAAAATATGTACTATGGGTATTGAGGTCTGTACACCATCTGGACTAAATTACTCAACAAAACTCATACTAGACTAGACTAGAGTGGGGATGAGTCGTTTTTGCCAATTTATTTGGTTTGCTATGTTTTAGGTAGAGAAGCGTGGGCTCGTTTGCCAAACCGCTTGTATATATGTACTTTTTTGTATCTACAACTAACACGCCGTGACTCAATAAATTTTTTACGCAAAATTGCATGCTTTCTAAAGCAATGGGGGCCAAATGGGTTGGTTGTTTTACTGTTTCCCTGTCTGTCAGTTGGATGTTTGTTAGATCAGTTTATCTGGTATAGAAGAATATTTTATGTTTAAACAACAATTTATTGGTTTGTGCTAGTGAACTTGAACTTAAACACAACTAGTAAGTATATGAATATTTCCTTAAATATTCAATAGTATAATTTGGTTGTGTATCTCATTTAAGCACGACTTACTTACTCATTATTGCGTTTTTATTATTTTTTATATCTTATGACACGTGCCAACAACATTAACAACAACAACAACCATCTGTCATATGCTGTGCTGTCATCTGTCAACGAATTTTATTGTATGCATTGCATGTATCTGAAAAAAATATTGTATCTATATAGCTGTTACCATACCATAAAATCATTGGGTGCTTAATTATCGCAATTCTAGTTTAATTTGCCCCCATGCCCATGCCATGACTTTGTCATTTCTGTCTATATAAATTTTATATTCACTCATAAAAGTATTCGTTGCAGCTGTTCCTCCTTTACTTGAATATGCATGCATTGTCTTATGTAGTATCTTTTTGCCATTTTATGCCTGAAAAAAAAAATTTAAAAAAATGAAAAATTATGAAAAAAGGTTAAAATCATTTGACACTTTTGTACTTTTATACTATAATGTAATTATTTTATGTATTGCACTTTTCTTTATACTACAAGTATGCAAGTCATTAGGTTGGTTTTGATCTTTTGGTGCTTTTCTGGTTGTAATTAATTGAATTATCTTTCATTGGTGAACCGAACCAGTCTTGATATTGTTAATAGGTTTTTACTTAATGTGTCGACAGCTGTCACTTGCCACTTAGTTCAGTCTGCCATCGATTTGCTTAGTATGGTTTATAGTTTGGCTTTTTGGATATACATACATACTATAATTTGATAGTAGTTTGAATTGGTAACGATGAAGCTTGCCATTTTTGTGGAGCATACAAGATTTTCATATAAGTAAATGAAGGCTTTAATTTAATTGGATGTCACCATATATGAGATACACATATACTCGTATAGACAGTTTTGGAAGGAAGTTTAGTACTTTATTAAACGTCATTTATATATTTACATGTCTCTGATTCAATTTTTGACAAAACAGTCATACTTATGATATCCCCCCCATGACTGTATGAGAAGATAGAAATATTGACTCTAAAGTCTCCAAAGATTTGCATTGAGTATTACTGAAGACTATACCATATGTCATTTATTAGGAGACCAATATAGACATCCTTATTCCATAAGGAGAGTAGAATCCTGACTTAAGAACTTTTTTTGGTGTCTCTATAGTCAAATGTGAGTCCGACTCACACATAAAGGGTTCCGTACTCAATACTCAAGCACATTATGATGCTCGTCTCGATGCACATTATCGCACTTGTGAACAAAATGCCGCTTAATTCCCGCAAGGAACTTTTTATGTCCAACTGGAAAGCGGTTTATGAGGAATATATGTCGTTTGTTGCTACAAAGGTTGAATTGGTTGGATCACAATGAAAATATGTTGTTTACACTTTAGTGGAATGACAGATGCTACTGACAATCAGAGCGATATGATGAGTCCTTAACATGAATAGAGTTGCCATATGATGCAAAAAGCTCAAAACTTATCTGTACACCCAATTTTTTAAAAGAGTGAAAAGAGTGTCCTCCTTCCAAAAATTCCTACTCAATCACTTAAATGACTATAAATTGTTGGTTGGCTGTTAGTTTATTGTCTCCCCCTTTCATTAAGTCCTATTTGTATGCCATATTTATCTCGGTTATCTAGGCATATTTACCCTTATCTTTTTATCTAATTTTCTCTTCAATATTCAACGACCACAAATTAAGTTATTTTCAATTCCATTTAACTAAAACAACCACCCAACTATGACTTTACTTTACTTGCCTACGCATAGCAAAAATCTTTTCTGTTTTTTTTTTTTGTTTATTATCAAACAATCTTATTTGATCGATCTTATCTTAATAGCACTATTACCACAAATGTCAAATGAACAACAAAATACCAGCATTACACACACTTTAGTACTACATATATCGTAAGTAAGTTACTGTCTTATTGACTGCAAGTAGGACGGACGGACGGGCAGACAGACGGACGGACGCAGATTTAATTGCATTTGCAAGCATTTGATGGTGACACAGTCAGCCAACAGTGCACATTTCATTGAGTGTAATGTGTGCAATAAAGTGCGTGACATGCAACGTCGCATGGTTTATAAGTCCAAAAAGATCTATCCAGTATTCGAACTATTGTGCTATGCGGGTTAATACACACTTACGTTTTACAGTTAATTAACAAGTGTAATTGATAGTATAAGAGCTCTGAGAGAATATTATACACATCATGGAACATGATGTCGTTGGGGGTAGTGTAATACTTCTCGTAATCACGACACACAACGAAAAGACACAAGATAAAGAGGAAACATGGAAAACAAAAAGAAAAATAAATGTCAATAAACCAATGGGAAAGAAATCGGGTAAGTAAGAACCAACAGAGAGACATCAGAGACACCCCATCATGACACACATTCGCAGACATATATAAATATATGAAAAAGCCTCAATAAAGAAAAGAAACATTTGATGAAAAATTAAGAAAAATATGTGACAAGTGAAGCGACTGCCAGATAAATGTATGTATCTTTTACTGGAGGAGTTAACACAGTCACGTCATAGTAATTTTATGCTGAATTGCATCATGTGCAACAGGGTGAAAGAGGGGAAAGAGGCAAACGAGTTTAGCAATTTATATTGCGTGCTGACATTTTAGCTCAGATCAAGAAACGAAACAAGCACCTCAGCGCGCCTCTTTTACTAAAGTGTTTAAGTAGTATCTTCTTCAATGAGACGATCACAATGATGATGATGATGATTGTGATGCCGACGTTGTCACCGTTTATCCAATTTTGTGTGTGTCAACAAACAGAAGAAAGTCTTATTCTACTTTTACTCATACTCAGACACACCGAGAAAATCATCGGTTCTTCTACTGGCGACAATCATCAGACTCGGCTGTTCGCCTATTATTCATTTATTTTTGAACACACTAAAATTAAGCAATTTAGGCGCATCATCGTCTAGATATTTTTGTTTTTCATTTTTCTGTTTTATTTTATTTTATCTTATGTTGTTTGTTTCTCCTGCTCAATGTGTTTCATTCATTTTCGAGTAGCAGCAGATTTTTGTCATTCAGTCTTGTCGGTCTCCGTGAGTCTCTGAGATTATGGCGCATGGTGATGTCTCCTAGGGAGGGTTGCCTGCCTGACTGCCTGGTTGCCTGCCTGCATTCATTCACTCACTTCTACACTCACTCATTTGCTTACTCATGAACTTATTTTCCTCTTCCGTTCTTCCGTTCTGAGTTTTTATTTATATCTTTTTCTCACTCACTCACTCTCTCTGTATCTACTACTACTTCTCTTCTTTGTGCTGCTTTTGTTTCATCTGATTTTTGTACAACCGACCGACTGCCACTCGACCCACTCGGCCAGGCATGAAATGAAATGAAATTTTTGTTTTTGTCGCCCGGTGTTTTAAATCAGTTGAAAATTCACTCGCTCGGGCGCTGACGGTCAGCAGCATGTTTTGTGTTAATCAAGAAACATTTTTATATATTTTTATAAATTCGAAAATAAGAATTTTTAAGTGAAATTTTTTTAATAATAAAAAAAAAATATAATCAGTTTTATATTCTTAATTTTGTTGTGGATTTTTCATGAAATACAAATGAGTTTAATGAATGCAGGATCATTATTATAAAGTATAATTAAATAAAATTACGTATACGTATGCGTATTTGTTGTGAATATTTTTATATGGCAAGCGAATTAAGTTTTCTCTGAATCTTTATTCAAAATACATACATTTTTTGTTGAAATTAATTGCAAAGCTTCATTATGGCACATTTGGCAAAAGAATAAAATGAAATAAAGTGAAAATAAGAAAGGAAATATTTAAGATTTTCTGTATCTTTATAAGTGGCTGGATCCATTAGATTTGGTTTATTATAAATTTGTGCTGTGTTTAAGAGATAAAATACTGTAATATATCTCCCCAAGGTGGAATTCTTACGAGGCCGGACAATTTCATGGAAACTGTTGCTGTCCGCCCAAGCCAAATTTACTGTATTTATAAAGAATTTCTTAACTTGAATGAGGAGGAGGTCTCAAAAAAGCCACAAAAGAGCTTTCTTTGTTATAGAAAATGTACCAAAAAAGCCATTTGTGACTCTATTAGCATTTTTGACTATTTTGAGAATCGGTCGGTTAGAATGAAATGATATCAACACGTTCTTGAAATTACATCCGCTGGAATCAGTTTAAAATCACATTTGCTAGTTCATACAACATCCTCCTTTATGTGAATAAAGTTCAAAGAACTCAGTGTCCATCCAAATCCATGAGATCATTGAATTTGTCATTAACCTTACAATGATATACAGCTATAGATTCTTTTACTTCCTAGTCTGTGTCATGGTCAATGAAAATGCATTTCTTTCCTCAAGTTTTTGCATAATAAAAACCCATCCATGATGCAACAATATACAATAGTATAACTGACAACAAAGTGTACAACGGGTCGGTCGTCTATAGACAACTTGACCCATCTGTAAAAAATGAAATAATTTCCATGACTATGCTAATTGTGTGTGGATCTCTTTTTCCTGTTGTTGTTATTGTTTGTCGGCTTCTATGTTACCCTTCTTCTATTGTATGTTGCATCATCATTCAGAAACTTCTTCCTCTCTCTGAACAAATTTGTCGCAAAAAACTCTTTTTTTTTCCGGTTTTTATGCTGCATTCATTTAATTGCTATATTTGTTCAGACTCTTCTCTTGATTGAAGTCATCACAGCATTGTACATTTTCAATTATGAATATTTATACATTTATATTTGATGTAAAAAAATAACAACAAGAGAATAATGAATGCAGATGAGAAACTTCAACTGTGCGGAAGAACAATTCATTAACAATTCATAATTTTAATGCAGAATACTCGTAGTATTATCATCATCATCATCATCACGATGACTCAAGTTGTGAGCCCCATTCTCCCCATTCTGTCGTCTTCCTATTTCTAGATTTCCTTAATTTTGGTGAGAGGGTGGGTAGAAAGCAGAACACTTGTTTTATTACATTTTAAATTCATTTATCGTCATTTCAATGGCATATTATTTATAGTGTTGAGAAACATCTGTGTGCACAATTTTCATTAATAATTTTTGCCCTTTTCTGCACATTTTGTTCTTTTGCCAGACTTCTTGGCTTTTGATTTTGTTCACGGTATTTTCATGACATTATAATTGGTTTGTTGATGGATTTCGTAGTTGTCACTTTTGCTAACTCATTAAGAGTTAATAAGATTTTATGTAAATTTCTTTTCAATTCAAATGAGAAATGAAGACAAGGGTGTCAGTTTCAGTTAAGTAGTAAGAAATAATTTAATCTGAATCTGAATATGAATATATATATTATCTTGCCAAGATACAATATTTTAAAAAGAGTTTGTCTTTAATTCAAATGCTTGTCTAATCTATTGAGTATCAAAAAGATAAGTTTTTTTATGAAAGAACATATATTTTCTTTACCAGACCTTTAAGAAATTATATTATGTCGCGTTCCACGCCTCGGATAACTGCCAGTCATAGGGCAGCTGCTTACAATAAGCGTACTCATTACTTTCTATTACTGCATGACCGGGGACCCAAATATTTTCTTCTTTTATAGTTGACATTCTATCCGTGCAGATAATATATTTTCCTTTATTTGCTTGCGCTATGTGAATAGCTTTTACTATTGCAACTACTTCGGCTGCAAGTAGTGAGGGAGCAATCCCTTGGAAAGAGTGATACCCCGTTTATTAACCACAGCAAACGAGGTGCTTTAAACAGCCAGTTCCAATCTATCAGCCGTAAGTTAGATGTTTCCTCCGCCAGCAATTGACGGAAAAGCTTGAAGTTAAAGATTTGAGTAAGCGATTAAGAGTTGTATTCATAGAAGATTGATGCAGAGCCCACGGAGGATTGCGTGAAAATTTATTGCAGTGATATGATTCGAGCGCATCTCCGGATAGTGTATAGTGCGTCGTCCTTTTCTTGGTTAGGATGTTGTTGTTGGAACAAATCAACTTAGGGATAAGTTTGTAAGTGGTTTGAGGTACTCTGCTTGGAATATCAGGCAGCCCAGCCTTGGCAAGAATATTGAAATTTATGTGTGAAAGGATGGCTAGAAAACTGATTTTGAACATCTTTAAGGATTAGTCTTTAAAATTTTAAGAACAAAGACTGAATCAAACTACTAACATTATATATTAATACTCTTTCTTTTAGATTTTTCTCTTAATAGACTTAGATGCTTTTATTCCCTCATATTCTGATCATTTGTCTTCTCCCCTTTTTAGTATTTTCTATTCCATCACAAGTCTTTTATTAAAAGTTGCTTCTAATACTTTTCTCAAGTCATTTTCTATTTTCTAAATGATTCTTTTTGTTCAAAACCAATGTTTGTTAATTATAGTTTCGTTTCAACTCTCATTTTCCACGTTCGCAACTTACAAAAGACACAAAATACTTCAACTAGCCGTTGGCATGAGTCTTGACATTCAGAAAGAACCACCATCACTAATGAAATATACTTTTATTTTAAACGTTTTTTAATAGTACACAGAAGCAACAGACCAACAATAAAAAGAAAACAATAAAAGAAAATAAAGCAATATTGAGAATAAAAAAAGAAACGCTTGTCAATGACAATTTAGTAAGTGACCACGATATACTTTTGAACACAATTTCTTCAAATTTTAAACTGTAATTAGAACATTAAATTGTCGTTTATCAAGCGTAAATTGTAAATAGAAAATGTCAACGTTAGCATTAATTAAATAATTCAAAGACAGCGGAACAGTTGTCCATAAATAAATAATGTTTGAAGATTGAAAATATAATAAATAAAATATTATATACAAAATAAAAACGAGATCTAAGCGTGGGAAAACGTACGGAAATCATAGTAATTTTCTTCCGGGAGTGTAAATTATAAATTTTTAATTATTAAACCATGTCTCAACTTGATTTCACTGCTTATAATTACACTTGCTATACATTACCTGAGTGTAATTCTGGTGAAGATGATGCTGATGACAAAGATAACCCGCAACAACAAGAACAACAGAGAGAAGCATCCCGAGAATGTTGTAATAGCAGTTGTTCCTGTGATTCTGATGATGGTGCATCGACAAGTTCTTCTATAGAAAATAATATATTACGTCATCATCAGCAGCAAATGCAACAAAAATTCTATCATAAGAAATATTTGACACCAAGTCCAAATTTTCATCAGCAACAACGCATCTCATTGCCACCAATGTTGCGTAGTATGTCACGGGAAATGACTCCACAATTGGGTGCTTTTCATGATCCCAATCAAGCAGAGGGTACACCACCTCAATGGGGTTATTTTGTACCTTTAACGGCAAATTGTTTCTTTAGTCCACCAATGCAAAGGCGACGATTTAGGTGGGCTTTAAAGAATAAATAATGATTTTATTAAGAACACGCTTTTCAAAATATACTAATTTCTATTTTTTGTATGTTACTTTTTGCAGAGATAAAGAAAACGATCGCAATCGTCGTGCTGTCAGCTATGGTGGTGACATAACTACTCCTTCAACAATACCACGTGCCGCTCCACGGCGTGTACAACTCATGAAAGAGCCTCCACCACCGCCTCCAAAACCAGCATTGAGTGCAAAATCATCATCGAGTACTACTTCGACTATACCAAGCAAATATCCACAATCCGAATATAATCTTATACAAAAGATAGATTCCAATGGTACACTCATGGCCCCGGCACAATATCAACCACAAAATTATTATGCCAACACCGGCACGATCTCATCTACGAATGGTTACTCATCATTGTTGTGTCATGCAAGTTCCACTTCGAGTCCATTGGCTGTACGCAAACGAGAGAAACTCTTGCATCGTTTTAGTGATGCAGCAACATTGGGACGTAAACTTAAAAAGAAGAAGAATACAAATCGCACATGCCGCTCCATGACAGAAGCCATTGAAATGCTTGCCGATCCGGTGATTGAAGATGAATTTTTTGTAAGTACCAGCAATTGATTTCTTTTCTTAAATTTTTTTTGTAAAATATTGATGAAGTTAGATGGGATCTTTCGAACTTTTAATTCAAATTTGAATGGATTTCAGGATATAGATAAAAGTCATATAGAGTGTAAGATCTTTAAGGCTATTTAGACATTGTGAAGAGACTTAAGCCACTCAAAACCCCACACACGATATAAGTATTCATTGCCATATACTTCTAGTACATGAGATATCGAGAATCAATCAAAACTGAAGGCTTATAGTTGACGATCGTACGAATCTCTGTTGAAATTTTCATGTCATTATTTTGTAGTCACACCTCGTAGAAAATATTAATAAATATCAACTCGTGTTTTTTAATCAGCTTGCGCACATTATTTCGAACTCAAACATGTTCGAAGGCATACAATCAATCGTCAGTCATCAATCACTCAAATTGAAAAACCACACACATCAAACACTTGTTAGACTTCGTTCCATTTTTATTTATTTTCCATCAAAGCTTTGTTTGTTTTTTGTTCTTTTCTTCAATCCTTATCCCCTCCCTGTCTCTTCTCTACGTTTCGATTATATTCATGCAATTTTTAGGGGGTGTCTTTGTTTCCCCCATTTGTAACTCTTTGCTTCCCCTAAGTGGTTGGTGACAACACTTTACGAGCTTAGTTTTTTGTATCAATTCTTTATCGCATTTCTTTTGTCAGTATTTATATTATTCTGTTGGATATTTTTTTGTCTGGTTCTCTTCTCGTGTAGTATGTTGCTTTGTTATCTGTCATAGTCTTTTGTTGTATGGTTAGTTTTTCAAATGACAAAATGTAAAATTTATGCGTGTATTCAGTATAAATTTGACCATTGGCGCGCATAGTGCACGAATTTGCAGTTCGAATAGAATAAAACGGAAACGGAAGTGCATGGCAAGCCATGAAAGTTTGTGAATTTGTTTAAAAATAATACAAAATAAAAATAATCCAAGATAGAGAAGAAGAGCTAAATGAATTGAATTCTTCTATTTAAATTTTACATCTTCACCAGTTTGATATACTGAAAAAATCTCCACAGATCCATGTCAATGTCCAACAAGTAACATACCACAAAATCAACCATATAAAGGGGGCGTCAATTCTATAATCTCTACTACTTGTTTGCCGAACTGAACAGAAAAGAATAAAAAAATAAAACTAACGAAAATGAGACTCAAATTTCATGCTTTAGCTTAAGACCATCGATATATTTATCTATCATCGATGGACGACGACAACATCGACACTGGCATCGCATTAACTGGTTCGCAAGTATTTGGGTCACTTCAGAATGGCTTAGAAATCAAACGTCGTAATTAACTATTGCATCTAAAATTGACAGATTAGCATAGAATTTGATCACCATATAATAACCAACAACAGTACACCAAGCGAGGAAGAAAAGATACAAAGGTTTTAAGCTCTCTCAGTTGTATTTCGTTTGTTTTTGAAAACCTTTCTATTGTGTCTGATAGTATGTATTTCTATTGAAAAGATACAAGCAAACTAATAGATGAAATACGTCAAAGGAGAAAAAACTGTGTCAATTCTTTGGAAAAGTTACCTTGTGGTGGAAATGTAAAGCGTTCTTCTGCTATAAAGAACAACAACGAAAAGAGACAATTCAACCAACTGACAATTACTACAGCAAAATAGAAGAAAAGTACTTGTAGCTAAAGTCATGAGTGTATATGGCAAATAAAACAACAACTAATTGGATTAGACGACGACAGAATGCAAAAAAGTTGTTTGTAATATCATCAAATCTAACGCAATAGTGGTACTAGCAGTGAATAATCGAACGCGTTTCGAAGAAGAACGTTGTTGTATAAAAAAGTGCGGAAACAAAAATAAAATAAAATAAATGAAAGAAAATGTGAAACTTAAAATAGGAAAAATCAAATCAAAAATGTTTAAAAACTTCTAAAACTCTTTAACTTCGTTTATCAAATGATGTTCGAATTTTATATATGTTTGATTGAATTCGGATAAACTTCATATCTTTCAATGAATTGAAAAGTGTTGCAGCATTTTGGGCTGGCTGTTCATTTTTTTTAATACTATAAAAAATGTATAGCATACTTCTGTGCTTGTGAAAAATATAAGAAATTATATACACATGACCATTATCAATTTCTTTGGCTTATGTTAAAAGCAAAGCCTTGACAACTTAAAGCAAATGTTCAAATGATAAATTAATTTCAATTTCTACTTGTTTTTCGAACTCAAAAGACATTTGTTTTATTATTTAAGAAATATATTTTTGTAATAAAAATTCATCATGAAAATAATGAAACCCACTTTGCGTCGACGCAGTTTTACAAAAGCGAAACCCCTTAAAGCAAATGTCTATAATCCTTTTGTGCGTTATCGTCCTACTGCCTTCATACGGAATGGCATCATTGGCGGTGGTGATGGACCCGGTAGCAATGGTCTTTATCAGATCGATGATCGTGTTTATACAACAACAAAAATGTTTATACGTGATGGTTATATGTATCCACGACAACCTGGTCAAACAATGGATCCACGTTTTCCACTTGAGCTGCATGAATTTCCTGAGCAATTGGGTGCCACAGGTTTACAATTGGTAACCACACCAAAAGTTCATATTTCTGGAGAATATCTAGCCAATGGTGGCAGTGAAGGTGGTGGTGGCAATGGTACTGGTGGTGGTGGTGGTGGTCCACATGCTCCATCAACTTTGACACGACGTAATGCACGTAAAGCAGCTGCTGAGATTAATCTGGCGAATCAAGTTTACTGGTTACAAAAACAACAACGTTCACGATCGCGTAGCAATAGTTTAGGTAATAAAAGTATTGGCGGCTTAAACTGTACGAGCAGCAATAATAGCAATGATGGAAATGGTGGTGGTAATAGTGTCATTTGTGGTAATGGCACGGGTACAATTGAACGACCCTATATACGTAATGTTGATGATTTGTTGCAATCGTTATCGGGTAAACAATCAACTGAAAGCGGTCGTGGTACACCGCATTCGGTGTCGTCGCATCGTCGTCGTAAGAAGGTAAGTGATAAAAATGGCTTAGGAATGGCATAATCTTAATACAAAAAAAAAACATCGTAAGCACTCAATCCATCATTATTTTTTTATAAGCAAAACAGTGTCTTTGATCTTGAGCCTTGTTGGCTTAGTTTAAACTTCAAAGTGATTTAATTGATAAGAAAAAAGGGTTAGGCTTAAGAGCAGCTTAAGTTCGAAAATGGGATTTGTGAATAAGAAGAGTTTAGTTTTAAATATAATATTTATGTTTCTGTGGTCTCATTATTTACCTTGTTATGTTGCCTTTCGTGCTTAGACATTGTTCATTGTTCGAAACTCCAAACTCAAAAGTCATGCCAACTTCAAGTTTAAAGTGCCAAAGCATTAAACGCCCATTTCTTGAATAAGTTAAATTGTAAAAACACCAACCACATACACCTTATTTACCGGGAGGGGTCTTACAATTACTTACTCACTTCATGCAGCAGTGTCCAAAACGCAACCAGCCTACAACAACACTTCAACGCCAAAGTGATATGCGTCTGCGCGAAATTGAAATTAATGATGTTCGAAAAGAAAAACAACAAAAAAAAAAAAATAATAAAAAAAAAAATGAGTAAACAATGCCTAAGGCTTTGGCGTTGTCGTCGTTGTTATCGTCTGTAGCCAACTGAAGCGTCAAAATGAGAAGCTAATTTGTTGATGATGGACTTACCCATAAAAATACACCTGCCCCCAAAAACAGAAGTTCCAGAGCACAGTGACTTTAATTTTGTGAACGTCTTTTTAACAAATTTTTAATTATTATTTTCTGGTTTAAAAAATGTCTACAGCTTCTACAGATTTACTATGTGTGTGCCCAAAGCAACAGCAAAGCATGTTCTTTCTTGATTTTTAATTGAAAAAGAAATCAAAGGCCATGAAGTAATTCATTCAAAGGGTTCTGGATTCTTCGTGTATCAGGGTTGTAGTACTCACTATATAGGTTGGTTGATTGTGTTATGTTGCCGACTGGTTGCTTCTTTGCTTATTCATTCACTCATTCATTTATTCATTTATTTTGACGCATGTTGCAATATTTTTTGTACTTATATTCCTTTAGCTTTTGTAAAAGAAACCTTGGCACAAGGGTTCGCAAAGACCTACTATTGTACATACTACAACATAATACCAATGTTCGTTCATATACCGCCGCCTTACCTTCGCGGTTTAATGCATTTGCTTCTGATTTTTAGTCGCTTTTGCTTTTGGCCTGTTGTCGTTTCGTTCGTTGGTTGGTCTTGAATGGATTTCCACTATCATCATTAGTGGTTCTTTTACTGTGGGCACAATTTATGCGCTTCTGTTTCGTTTCCGAAGGGCATTTGAGTTTGAGAAATTGGTTCTGTTGATTGTAGAATATAAGTAGTCAATACAGTGGGTCAAATGTTATTTTCTTCATAAAAGGAAGGGGGAAAAAAAATTGGAAAATATTGCAATTTCTTTATTTTTTAAAATAATATAATAATATTCGAATGGAAATTTTTCATTTCTCTTTAAAATAAAATTTGAAGATGACAATATCTTTCACAATTTTTTGGTAATCATACAATTTGTTTAAGGAATGTTGTTTAATGTTAAAATATTATCTATTTTTGCCCCACTGTCCCACATCCCAACCCAATGACTCAACTTCCGCTGAGTGAATTCCATTTTTAAATCATTCCAATAAAAAGCGCAAAGCATAAAAAAGGGAAATACAAAATTACTATGTTGAAAAATGTCTACCTGTAAGTAGATTTTTTAAATCTGAAGCAGCGCGCCTATACTGAGTTAAGGTCGTGTGAATAAAATGATAGAAATCCTTTGAATTACGGGCAATGTGTTGGAATTTAAACGAACATATGAAATAAATTCTTGACTAGAATGCAAGACTTTCTTCTCTATGGTAGGAGTAGCGAAGGCAAGGCAAGTGTTGTCCGCCCTTCAATCCTTTTGGTAAATATTTTGCTATTCAGAATATGGGTGGTGTTGTTATCCCTTTACACACTTCACTTCACCAGTGAATTGCATAGCATTTTCCCTCCGTTTCAATATGCAAATAATGCACACATCTACCAATGCAGTTGGTCATAAATTCCAACATTTAAAGCCCGATGGCCGATGGCAGTGTCAGTGGCAATGTGGAATTTGCTCATTTCATATACCATGCATACTATAGTACTACGATAAGTTGGGCTTTTTGGTAAAACCCACAAAGAAAGTAGCAGCAGCAGCACAGCGCCATCGATTGAAGTGTCGGACATGAAAACAAATTGAAGCTGACAAGTTTTTTGGTTTGTGTTTCTTATGGTATTTGTATGTTGTTTATCTGAAATCTGTACGAACGATAAAAAAATGAAAATAAAATTGTGTGCAGTCACGTGCCAAAAATATCAGCTGAAGAAAAATATCTCTCTTGTAGACCGTAGACCTGCAACAAAAGAGACTGAGCCAGCCAAATCATACTTTTGGCTTTATCATTACAAAGTCAGAAACCGAAGCAGAGGCCAGTCTTGCATTGAATATGCTGAGCATGTTTTCAGGGCAAAGTGCCAAAAGTATGATAGTATTGTAGATTTGAAATATTTGGCTTTTAAAAAAAGATATTTTCTTTATGGTATATGGTATGGTATACAAACAAGAAAATATAAAGTTCGTGGTCTGCACTTTAGTTTTGTGGTTCATTGAATATCATTAAGTAGTAGTTTTGAAAGTAAATTGTATTTTCAGATTTAAAGCAACTTAAATTCTACATAAATAAGAACATGGTTTCAAAAAGAAAATGAAAATATGTATAGTAATTTTTAGATAGAATTTGCTTGTCGAAATATGTGAACAATTGTCGGATGAGGTTGGGATCCGACTGCACTATGATAAACAAAACCATCATGCTTTAAACCAAAAACCAGATGATCGTGCTGTTTAATCAGGTGACCGCGCTAGAAAGAGATCACAAAGATGTCGGCAGAATCGGGTGTTGTTATCCGTTTTAGAAGTCTGTTTGGTGGTCCGATGTTAGAAGAAGACATATGTATATGGAAGAGGTTTGGGGGAATGGACGGACGGTGATCGTGACCAAGCTATGGTAGTCTGAGTTGTATTTGGGAATTGGCACAACTGTCAATTCATGGTTGGGAGGGAGCACCAGCCGCCAATAACATATACGGCCGCATGCATGGATCTGTTAACTTGAATCATATTTTATACCTAGACAAACACCTCGCCTTAATCTGAAAGTGCAGTTAATTGATTTTTCTGAACTATTGCCGGTGTTCCAATGTTTGGCTCAAGACTGCAATCTTCGCAAGTATGATTGAGTCATATCCGGTGAAACATTGGGAGCCATCTGGTACCGGCATATCCGAAGTATTGTATATAGAATTCACTTTTTAATGCACTATTTTTGAGTTGAAAACTCTGCGACTAAATATTTTTCTTTAAAAATTTGCTTGCAAAATCAATGTCTCTCATTTTTCTATTTTTTTTTAACGAATTCTAACGAGGTTATAACTTCATTTTAACCACAAAGTATCTAACTCACTGATTTTTATCGAAATTCTTTTTCAACTTTATGGTTGGTATTCATGCCCATTACCTAACCACATAAAGTACACTTTAAGCTAACGAGTTGAATTGAATACTTATTTTCGTGCCAAGCTCAAATTATCACCCGAAGGCGTAAAATGTTTAAAATAAATACAAAAATTGTGGAAATGCAATGGAACCAAGCAACAATTGTGTCAAAAATGCTTTTGCAAACCCATGAATTGCGGTTGCAAGTGTGTTGTGTGTTCATGCACGTGCTCAAACTCAGTAATAATAACAACCACAACAAGAATTACTATTAGATAAAATTGGTTACATTCAACTAAGTTAGATTGAGTGAGGAGATTGAGTGAAGTTGAATTGCATAAGTTAGCATAAACCATTAAAAACTATTAAAAGACCAATAATATTTTTAGGACATTAAATAAAGTGATCAATAAATAATATAAATAAACATAAAATAAATAATCAACTGTTAAGTACTTAGAATTGAATGAAGTCTATGAATTTTGTGGATTTTATAGTTATGTATTTTATATCTTTATGTCATCGTCTACACTTCTTTGAATTGGTTTTTTGTTTGCAGTTTAATTAAAAACTCTTAAAATTCTTCAAATAAATTCTTGATCAATAAAATCAATAGTTGGCAAACATTCATGGTTCCAAAGTAAAGAAAGGAAGGAAGTTTGAATAAAAAGAAAATTGTGAAAAACGACAGATAAATAGAAATAACCTACCATAATAATAAACATGTTGGCACATCTCTTTTACTATTCACAGTACAATGGGCTTACTCTGCCTTGAAAATACACATTTCTATATATTATATTTTCTTGCCTATTCATGCTCTTGAAATGAACATACATAGTAGTAGAAAAGTTGTCTGATAAATCTTTGGGCTGAGTGAAGAAGGCAAAAATCGAAATGCACAACTTTGTACTGCAGTATGGGAGAAATTAAAAATGAAAAATAAAATAAAAAAATAGGAAAAATACAATCGAAGCAGACACGACTTTGTATACTAGTACGAGTATTTGAGACCCAGCCAACTCAGCCATATCTAGAGACATTGAGACAGATATTCAGATAGACAGACGGACGGACAACACTTACATTCAGACACGCTCGCGCTCAATGACAATAGATTTACTACCCTACTTCTTCATTCACCCCCACTTTAATTTTTCCAAGTACTTTATAAGTATTTGAGTGCACTTTTCTTATGTAGATTTGTTTCTTTTATAAAGCAAAATAATGTTGAAACTTGCACATTATACTCGTAGTATACACATATACAATAGAGTAGTGTATTGACTTTTGAAGTGCATTATTTTTGGATTCGTATAAAGATTTACATGTAAAGAATTTGCTTAAGTAGTCAGAAATGCTTATTGCAATATTTTTTTTAGTTTCAGGATTGATATCAGTAGATAGTAAGTAAGTAAGTAGCTAAGAAGTTGCATTGTGTGTGGGATTAAAAAGTTTTTTGTCAAAAGAGTAGGTATATGAAATGTGAAATCTGCATATTGCAAATATCAATTCAAAGACTAAAGTAGTTCAAAAAGTTTGTTATTTGAAGGATCCATTCAAAGTTGTATCTTATTCTCAAATAATGCTTAATATTAATGGTCTGCTGGAAATGGAAATATGCAAGTCAGGAGAAGAAATTATTTATCTCTTCTATAATTATTCTAGATTCTAAAGAATCTCATCGATATTTCCTATGAATTGCTTATAGATTGGGTCATGTAATGTAGACTCCTGTATAATAAGTTGAATAAGTTTTGTAGATTAAAGTTGGAACTTCTTCACGTTGGTCAAGGCTCCTTGGCAACAATAGTCTTAGATCTTCTGATTGATCATTGCATTATAGGAACAAACATGTCCAATGGCTTAAAGCCCCAATTACATCAGCATGTGCGATAGTAATTATGACACACAAAACTTTCCACTCGCTCAGAAGTCAAGTCATTTTATAGGCAAATGAAATATTCGCAGCTATTTCTCTAGCGATTCACTTTGAAGTTAAGTGGGAGAGTGTGTGTGAGTATTAGCAGCCAGCGACTTTCCTAGGTAGATTGTATACAATCTTCTTGTTACTAGTCAATATAGGCTCATTTACACTTACATAGCTAGTTGACGTGCAGAAAATTAACAAGTGTACAAAAGAACGGATTGGTGAGTGCTCTTGTAACGATTACACACAACAGTTTCTATTTGCTCAGTTGTCAAGTCATTTTGTAAACAACTGAGTTACTCACAGCTGCCTCAATAGTGATTCACTTTGAAAATAAGCGAGAGTTTGTGTGTGAGAGTACCAACAGGCAGAGAGTAGCGAGTAACTTTTCTCATCGGCTTGTTAACACTCTACTTGCAACAAGCCAACATGATTACACTGGGCATGTTTGCTTGCAATTAGCCAATTCGCTGGCTTTTAGCTTGCCAACTAGACAAGTGTAATTGAGGCTTATAATTTGATTGGGCGAGTGAGTTAACTAGCAGATAGTGATGTAATT
Organism: Amiota communis; assembly: GCA_037043315.1. NCBI lineage: Eukaryota > Metazoa > Arthropoda > Insecta > Diptera > Drosophilidae > Amiota > Amiota communis. Next base: position 9,177,669 of record JBAMAV010001245.1, on the reverse strand, counting down.
GAGGCTATAGAAATTACTACCATAGTTTTCGGTCCATTGATCAAGTACTACAGAAGCAATAAAGAGTCTTTGCTATCTTGGTGTACCATTCCTCGTTTGTTATGAAATGTTTGCGCGCATTTGCTATTTAAACCCCAAAAAACAAATTTACACTATTCAATCATGTCTAGAACTTCCAATTATAGTTCTTTACCTTGGAAAACATTGAAGAATTATCTGCTAATCATTGACAGAATTGAAGATAAATACTTCAATTTGTATTCCCATGCAAAAGAATGTAAAGATTCCATGTGTCATTAACTAATCTTAAATAAAATCAATCTAATTCACAAACGTTCGATTGAACTCTTTCTCACACTTCTTTCCATCATTCTTTCTTGCTTTTCTATTATTCATTTTATGTACTTTAACTAAACATTTTTGCACAGTGCAAATCGAAGTAATGCAGAATGAATAAAATATAAAAAAAAGAAACAAACTGCACATTCCTTTAAATACCATTTCACACTGCAATTCCTCCTCATATAACACACCCCGTTCCCGCACAACGCCCGCATGTGAACTATAACAAGCTTCAACATGCCATAAAGTAAAAACAACAATACATGAAGCGACCGACCAGCAATCTCAACCATCCAAGCAACCAACCAACCAACTCCTTCAACATGCATCCTCACGCTACAAAAATGACTTGGACTTGGATAAAACTTGTTTTTTTCAAATGGAGGAGATACAACAACAGAACTCAAGTAAAACAAATGTAGCTTTGTCGCCCGACCAACAAAACTTTTGAGTGAGAAATTTTCAGATTTCGAGTGAATTTCGTTCATTCGTTTGTAGAAATACGAAACTGGTCCCAAGTTTGTGGTGTTGCCAACCAACTATAGTACATACACCATATACAATAAGCCTAACAAAAGTCTAAAGCTAAGACAAAGTTGAAAACTTATAAGACTGACAACAGTCTACAAAAGAGTATTGGATGGTGGATGTGCGGAGTATCTTTTTTTCAAAAACTTGTACAGCAACATTTTTCAGTATGTTGCTGTTGCTTGGGTTTGCCTTTTTTTCTCTGTACCTTTAACGTTCGACTACCTGAACTGAACGATTGATTCTATACACACAAAAACTATCTACAAGTTGCTTGCGCTGCGCTCTGAGTGAATAGTGTGTTGGTTCATGCATGTGTGTATCTCTGTGTATTTGTGTATATCTTTAAGGTGCGCTGTTGTGTTTTGCTTTTGCTTTTGATTATTTTATTTTATTTTTGAGCATATTTCTTCACGTAGTCGGCGCATAATGTTGTGTTTGGTTTGGTTTGGGTTGTTTATTTTTTTCCGATTTTCAAACCAACTCAACAGATATTAAGATACTCAATTCGAGCCGACTAAGTGAGTTAAAACGCATGAGCGTCCATTTCAAAAGTCGACAAGGTTTGCTGGCGAGTGGACGCGATTAACGGATGAAAAATCGTGATTATTGTTAAGAAGTGGTAGTGAGTTATTTTGATTTTAGTTGTTTGTTCGTTCGTTCGATTGTGTTGCTGTTGCCTTTGCAAACTCCCGGCTCCATTCTTGGTTTATTTGGAGACACTGCCAAGTAACGTGTAACTTACCTTTGGTGTATCTGTACTTTTTTTTGTTCATTCGCGTGTCTTCTTAAAGTGAATTTTCCGTTTTGGTGCTCCCCGTTGCTTGTGTTCGCTCGTGTCCGTGATTTTCTTTCATTCTTTTGTTTTGTATCTTTCATTTGTTACTAGCTACTTGTCTTGACTGACACTGAAAAAGCAACATTGCAATTTTGTGGTAAAATAGAAAAGAAATTATATCAAAAAAACGCTTTAAGCGTTTCGAGTCTGAACAACAAAAAGCACAGTCAACAATCGAATCGAATTGTATCGGTTCGGATCGGATCGTGTTGTTTTACCGCATTTCAAGCGCGTGTCTTCACCAAATTAAGAAAAGTGCCGTATTTATACACTGTTTAACAGCGGCGAAATCAAGCTGTGCCCAAAATTGTTTTCTATAAATATTATAAAGTTAATTTTGTATAAAATAAATCAAAATTAAATTTTTTTTGATTTTGTTTTTTGCTAATGCGTGCAAAAAAGTATCTACAAGAAGTCTGTCAGTCGTCGTAGCAGTATACCTGTTTCTGTGTGCTCAGTCGAAACAAACGAACCTGTTGCGCATGTTGAGCCTTTAAAACACACACACAGAGATACATGCTTACATGGTAGTACTTGCAGATATAAAGATACAAAAACACATGGTTATATACATACATATGTAGTATCTACATATATTTATGATTAAATAAATACATAACTAGTAAATGTGCATACAGACAAATTAAATTTGTTAAACCAAAACGACGTTTGAATGAAGTTTTGAAGAAAAAAAAAAGTCAAACGCAAACTCAACTCAAATATTTTTTACATTAATTTTTTAACAGCCCACTTGAGTTGAGTTAAGTTCTCTTATTTTACAATATTTTATGTTGACCGTGTCGTGTTTTTTAGTTTTGTGATTTGTTGCCATCATCATCAGCATCAGAGTAATGTTTATGCAACATGTTGCATTGCTGCTTGCCATATATTGTTGTGTTGCCATTAAATTTTTGAAGCAATAAAACAAAAGTTTTATTAAGAAAAAAATAAAAACAAAAAAATAAAATATCATATTGGATTACATTGTCTAAACTATGGATATAGTCGGTAACGGTACACCAAGTGTCAATCAATTGGTCTTACCGAATAATCATTATCGTCATGATTCAACAATACAACAACAGGTAAATTGAATTTAACATACAAATTTTAGTTATGGTAGAGACCCCACGAAGCTTCCTACTTATAAGTTTATTTTAATATTTGTTGTTCTTTTCAAGTTGTCAATGCATTTGATATGGCTTTGATATGGTAATAGATTGTATGGTATTTGAGATAAAGTATTGAAATTGTTGTGTATAGTGTTTCCTTGTATTCGAATAGCATAGGCATGAATAGGACACCAATATCAAAAAGTGCTTTGGCAGCTTTACCATCAATACCATTACAGCCATAAAGTTGTGGCGTTTCAGCTGTTCAGGTACCTCTGATTGATTATTAGGATTTATATCAGTGGTATCAGTGGAAGGTACCTCAAGAAACGCCTTTTCCAATCGATAAAAAACTTCTTGTTATTTTTTATGCCCGAAAGTTTTGTCTTCATAATGATTCAAACAAAAACATGTGTTTTCTCATGTCTCCTTTGGTGCAGCTCCTTATTTTTATAAATTCAGATATTACTAGTACAATTCGAAATAAACCTATGCACATAGTGCAGTGTCCGGAATTAACTAATTCATCTACGTGTGACCTGAGTATGTCGATGGACTCAAATTATTGTCAAACCAAGTCTGCAGCATCTCACATTACTGCATTTACACTACTCAAAGGGTGCTTTAAATGGTCAATAAATTGTGTATCTTTCAATAAATAGCTTAGTTAGCTTTTGGTTTCAATACCGTCTACATTTTAAACCTGGATAGAAGGTCAATGCCTTTCTGAAATACAAAAGATGATCCCTAACATATATATTATATTGTATGGGTCAATAAATCATATTGCATTGTTTAAAGCACAAATTTATCAGTTGCCTTAGAATTTAATTACATAAATCAATATCTTTTAATAAAGAATTTTATTAGATTTTATCTTAAGGAATGACATTAATAAGCGTTGCAATCAGAACTATTGTATAGTAACCAGTTTAGATTCTCATGGGTTAGATATAAAAATTCTAACTAAAGAATACCAGCTTTGGTCAAACTGAACATAAATTTAAATTTTATAGTTTTCTTGTATATGAAATTTTTCCATTTATTAGAAAATTATTGTATTTTTTTTTTTCTTTTTATTATACAATTTCTTTACATTAAAATTTCCTTCATTCCTTCCTTGATTATATCTTTTTATGGATCTCTTATTTCTTTTCCATAAAAATGGCTTTAAAGAAAAATAAACTCATAATAATAATAATAATATTTGGTAATAAATAATTTCATTGTAAATAAATCTTTGCATTTCATGTAATCAAAGAGTAGAGTAACCAAAATGAAAACATTAAATGGATGAAAATCAAGTTTCACTTTTCATGCAAAACTTAATTAATTTTATGAGTTTGTTTGCTACTGCTGCTGTTTTTTCTGTCTTCAAAGTTGATTGCATACTACATACAATGCAATATAAAGTGACGTTGCAGGATATGTTTTAAACCAAATGGGACATTGACTTCTTTTGGGGAGAAAAAAAAAAAACAAAAACAACGAATGACTACTTACTCTAGCATATCTAGAAAGGCAACATCTGGTTTTGTTTTTTTGCATTGCATGATTGCAATTTTAATATCTTTTTTTATTTATTTTTTACCAGTCTCTTTTGATTATTTTTTGTTGAATTACAGATATTTATATTAATTGCTTACATTGCAAAAATTGTTGCTTACACGAGATTGTTATCAGGCAAATTTTTTGATTGATGCCTTAAAAGTATTGACAATCAACATGAATTCCAAACTGGTTACTAGTCTCAGTGTATAAAAAGTTTATCAAAACATGAACATTCATATATATGTACTTCAAAGTACTACAAATTGAATGATTTATTTTTCTTAAGAAATCAAAATAAAAATCTTAACTTAGAAAGTTGGAAAACACTTTCTAAGCTGATTTTCTATAGAGTCGTCGTCTTAAGTATTTATCATTTTCACTTTGATACTATGTAGTATACAGACAATTTGTCAACAAAAATTTAATTAGTAAACTATGCAGGCTCGTGTCTCTCCATAGAGACTTCAAGACCTATCCATAAATACAAAAAAAAATGTATGTTTTTCTTAGTAGACTTGCATTATTGCATGGTTTTTCTTCTTATTTAATTAAGCAACTTTTAATGGTATTTGTTTGTTGACTTTTTATGGTTTTCACCACCATAAAAAAAAACAAACAAACGAAATAAAAAAATTGCATTTTCACTTAATGTAAATGTTCAATGAATGATGAAGAAAAAAAAATCAAGACTTTTCTCATTGGAAATGTGCAAATATAATAAAGTAATATGGGCGTGATTTTTTATGTTGTCTGCAAAAAATAACTAAAATAAAAGAAAAGAAAAGGAAAAATAATAAAATAGTAAAAGCTTTTGTCTTGAACAAGTGAAAATTTTAAAGTTTATGTATATTGATTTTTAATAGGCGTGTTAAATTATTGGTTACTTAGGACTGGAAGTTTGTAAAGCATTCCTCAATTTTTTAAAGTTAAAAATTGAAACATTGCACAGATGACAATATGAGACTGTCATGTTAAATTCACTCAGTCACAATGCCATAGTTGTACGAACCCTCAAATTCGATCAGTTTGATTTTGTCAGTAATCCAGTCTACCTCCCCTATCTGAGACTTCCCAGTTCCTATTACTTCAGGAGCCAATAAAAATACACTCAAAAAATCGATACCGAGGTACTTTTGTTGTTCAAGAAACGGACACACAAAAAATCATCTCCTTTTCCTCCATCCCTTTGCAAATTACAGCTACTTGAATTTCCCCTATAATCGCACGGCGAACTTTGGAAGCTATCTCTACATTTGTAACCATGTGCTCCTTGGTAAGGTGCAACCTAACTCATTCACCAACTCGCGACCTTCTTTTGCCAACAAACTCACCGAGGCCCTCGTGTCCAGCAACCCATGTGTGAGCTAAGAAATATTATGGGAATTTTTCATTTAAACACTTTACTCACTCATTAAATAATTAATTATCTCAATCTTCACCTCCTTTGTTTTTATTCATATCTATAAATATTTAAATTGTGTCAATTTCCATTGTTGTTATGTCGTGTTTGTTTCTACAATATTTTGTTGTCAATATTGATTTGAACCCAAAGAATTTCAAGGTAAACATTCTACTATTAACGATTAAACAACCCCACAAACAATAATAAAATACAATAATAAAACGAAAGAAATAAACTCAGTTCAAGTTCTTATTAAACTAGATATACTATTTGTATATTATAGTACAGTAAATGTATCTGCATATTGTACAAACAAAGTAACATTGATGGCAAAGCAAATAGTATGAGGTTTTTATTATTATGAGTATTATTATATTGTGTTTTTTTCTTTTTTGTCTACATGTTATAGTATCTGCATGCATACATAATTTAATAGGCTCACATTCTTGGCAAGCTTTCAATAGATATAAAAAAAAACTTGAACTTGTTTTGTATCTTATTTATTTTATGAATTCATTCAACATAGTCATACATAAGTGCACTGCAAATCACAAGTCTATAGAAATAGATACTAAAGACATACTAAATGGACAGATACAATTATAATAGTGTGAATAATATTGATAATCATGATGATGATGATGACTATGAGTTTTTCTTCTTGTTACTTACTTGAAAGTAGAAGTTATAGAAATTATAAACCATTTGCTGTGCACGATTATGTGATACTAGAAATGTGAAAGTAAAGTCTTTGGTTTTTTAAAGAGAAGCCTCAGCAGCCTCGAGGCTTTCATTACTTTTGCCTAGAGCATTTGTGTTTTGTAGTACTTATAAAAAAATAATGCTTTTGTTGAAATCATGATACAATTCTTTAAACCGATTTCTTAAAATAAACCCAATGAATTTGAAATACTCGTTCGTACATAATACAATACATGAATTGGCTATAAAAAATCACCAATCAAAGTCAACATAAAGAATCTTTATTTCTTTAATGCCCCTCAAAAGAAACTGGTTTCACCGCAGTTTTGTGAAGTTCAAAAGTGGAAAATTAACACACAAAAACATGAATACACTTTATACATATACATATGTGTATTCATATCTTAGTGTTTGTGTCTTCTTAATGTCGCCCTAAGTAAGTAAGCCAGACCGCAGACTCCTCCAGATGCTACTTTACTCATGGTACCACAAGCCAAGTTTAAGTTAAAAAGGGCAATCCAATCCAACTTAAACATGTTCAAACTTCTCAAAAAATACTCAAAATAAAATAACTCAAGCTTCTCAGAGTACTCAATACAAAAGAACTCAACTCAATGAGTGAAGAAATAATTCACTCATTTTTTTTTTTTTTGTTATAATAAATGATATAAAAAGCTCAAAACAAAACTTGCTTGAAAAGAAAGAAAAAGTCTTTAGAATTTAAGTTTAACTTGTTGAACTGGTTTGTTTTTTCTTAAAGAGCGTGCAGCAGCGGCGCAAGCGCACCCTCGCTTGAGTTTCTTCTTGCGGCATATTGCGTTTCTAAAGCGTTTTTAAACGCTTAAAAACGCACGTTCCACTTTTGTTGCTTTCGATGCGGGTGCAATTTAGGCGCGACTTGATTCATTCGTCGCGTTGCCAAAACTATTTATATTGATTTATATTGGAAAATTAACGCCGCCATTATGTGGGCTAGAAATATATCTGTTACCTTTTACAAAACAGAAAAACTGAATGAAGAAAATCCATTTACCTTTACTTGTGTTTTTGATTCGTTAAGGTACAAACATGCAACATGCTAGGTAAATTGTAGTAAGTCAATGTTCGAACGATCAAACAATTGAGTTGCTTTTTTTATTTTCTTTGTATTTATTATGTATGAGTAATAACTTCATATTATGTATGTATAACAATCATATAGTTACAATCTCTATTGGGTGTTTATGCCACCGCCCCTTAATTGTATTTATTGTACTTAGTTGCATTCGTTGCTAGGCTTTCGTTGTTACAGGGTCGTTTCCCTAATTGTTTACTTGTAATAAACTCTTCTTTATTTCTGTCTTCTTCCAATCTTTTTCTCTTGAAGAAAATTACCTTTTATAATATTTCCTTTGTTAACCCAAACGACTCGACTGACTCAATGAAACTATTATACATATCTTGTAGTATATAATGTTTTATCATCTGATTAGTAGTTTTGCTACTGTTATTTTTTGCCTTAGTCACGATGTTTATTATTGTAAAATACTCGTATATATAAAATGTGTTAGCATTTTGTTTTTTTTTTGTTGTCGATGTAATTAAGTTCGATTATTAGTTGAATTTAGTGTTTTGTAGATACTCTTTGAAGAGAGAAGTTAATTTTGAGTTTATAATTAATCCTAAAATGGGCAGACACTTAAAGGTTTAATTGAGTTAATAAGAAAATTTTTAAAATAAATATGGTAAATATACATCAAGGAGATTCTTATACTTGTGTTTAGATATGTGGTAAAGATGATGAAAGAATAGAAAATTTGATTTGTTTAAGAATACCAATTTTAATTATTTTCGTCTAAAAATCAATAAAAATATCAATATGCTCTTATAAATATTTTGTCTTCTGATGGGAAATTTAACAAAAATTGATGAAAATTGTGATTATAAATTTCGGAAAGAATTCAATAAAATTGTAAAATATTGCAAGAGTTTTTCAATTCGAAAACCAAATTCTTCTCTACGAATTAAATAAAATTACGAAAAATTGTTAAAATAAGATTGTTAATAAGACAATTCATCAGACAAAACCACAACAAAGGCAAATCTTTTTTTAACTAAAAAATTTCAAAAATGCAAGTCTTTGTCTGACTGAAATGTCATGATTGGAATGTCATTTTAGACACACACCACTTATGGTAAATCATTTTGGTTCTGCTTCATTTGATGTGAATTGAATACAATAGAGTGAGAGTGACAGAGAGGATATAATTTATTATTGTCAATGCATTAAAATAACAAAATAATGCACACAAAAGATTATATAAAAATACATAAAAATTTGTGTCGCACCTTCTTTTTATTTTTTTTTTTTGATAAATTTAAATGAATATCAAGGACATTGATTTACAACTGAAATGAAAACAAGTTTCATACCATAAAACACCAACACCAATTTAAATGAATCACAACTTCACAATAACATAATAATAATTTTTGCAGAAATATTTATTTGGGTGCGACATAATAAACAAATCACAAGTATCTCATAAGTATCTTGAAGCACTGATTGAGATACAAACCAACAAAAACTGCACACACAATTTTCATCCATTGCTTAGTCTAATGTCATGTCGTATATTGTGTATGTCTGTCTATCTGTCTAAGCTAATCTGGTTTAGACTACTGTGCTACTAACTTCATTTTCCAAGCGTCAATCAAATGCAAGTGAAACAATGATTAAAGTTAACTAACGACAATAAAATTTCGTAAGACTTACAAGTTTTTTGTCTGCTGCAGGAAAACTGTGATCTAAAATTATTTTTCCATCAAGTTTACATACTATTTTGTTTTCGGGGTAGACTGATTTATCTGTAATAGATTGTCGTTTAAGATTTCCACTTTATCTTGTAGTATGTAGTAATAAATCTTTTATAATAAGTTTATTCAAGAAAATATATTGTGTGAATATGTAGTTTGTTTTTGAAGGTTTTTCCAAATCTTTGAGAATTTTTTACATTTTAATTTTTTAACAGGTGTTCTTTTATGTATTGTATAACTGTTGCACACACTTGATTGGATTGAAAACTATAGGGGTGACAAAAGGAAATCATTTAAATTTAAATGAGTTATAAAATTGTAAATCAAAAAGTTATATTTTTATCGCTTTTCCGGTGAATGCGTTCAATAACCTTTCAAAATTTTACGCTTCAATGAATTGTGCTGTGCTGCACCCTTTCAAATAGGTAAAACAAGTATAATGAGTTCTGACTAGAAAAGAGGCAAATTTGGATAGTTAAAAATAGGAAAATTAAGGGTGGAAAAGGAAATTTTTGAAAGCTTAAAGTCATGTGAAAACAAGTGTAAACTGTTGATGTAAAAGTTAGTATTTTCTAATTCATAATCTTAACATAGTTTAATGGATTGGCAAGTAGGAGATTCTCAGGTGACACTTGTGAACATACATATATATTTAATAAACTGTGCGCTCCATTATTAGTTAAGTTTTCAGAGGTTGAAGGTTCTCCAGTAGGTTTTTCCGAAAAGTTTGAGGTAGGTATATGTGACATTGATTGTTTTATTTGATGAATATTTGCCATCTATCGGGCAACTGCTTAACTACACATAAAAGCTACTTGCAAGGAGCAATGGAAGTCTGGAGCATAAGTTTCTGCTCAAATATTTGACATTCACTTAAAGATTAGTGTCATCTTTAGAGAAAAGCAATGATTTTTCTGATTAGCCATCCTAAACTATACAATTCATTTCAACGCTTTTCTTTTCAACTCAACAATTGCCTTAAAATATTATCACTCTCATAAAAATTTCCAAAAAATTCACTCTCAACGTAAAAGTTAAAAATTATCCATACACATAAAGTATAAAAATAAAAACTTCATAGATGCAATAATTTTCCACAAATTTATATACTCAGCAATAAGTATAAATGACTTTTGGCATTTAAAATTTGTGGTGATAAAACTGAAATATCTTATGTTTTGTGGTATTTTTAAGTTTTTTTTTTTTATAAAAGAAACAAAGAAAATCAATTTTCACACCTTATATTATTGTGAATTGTGTAATATTAATGTTTATTTGATGTCTTTTGTTGTTTGTTGGCATAAACATAAACATGAAATTGCTCAATCAGCATCTAATGACTTTGACTAAATCCACATACTACATATGTTAGTCTATGACCGAAAGCTAAATAAACTTAAACAATCATCAACCTTTCACTTTCTCACATAAATTTTACAAGAACTAATCACTCCATACACATATGTATATTAGATATAATAGTTAAGATATGTAAATTCAAACATATATACTTATGTATGTGAAAGTCAGTTTATCTACTGCTAACCTGATTTTAAGTTGGCAAGCAAAAGTTATAGATTTTTATAGAAAGATAGTTAGAAATAGAATAAATTAGAAAAGAAGTGAGTAAAGGCAAGGCGAATATTATATGCCTTATGATACTTCGCAATCTTTTCGAAGTTTATAGATTGGAAATGATGATCTCCTAAACTATTGTTCAATGCAGATTTTTATCATAAATGAAGTTAGTGATCCTAAGCCAATATGTAGAAATATAAGGCAGGGACCATCTTGCAAATATTCAGATTTCCAAGGCGAATAAACGGGCATGACTGTAACTACTCATATTTTCAGACTTTTCAAGACTATATAGACCAGGACTGTCCAACATTTTTAGTTCTCTTGGCCGCATTGGAAGAATACGTGATTCTGTTTACCACTTCGAACGCATTAGGCCGCATTCAGACTTCACTTGAGTCGTGGGATTGACAGCCCTGATATAGACTTAGAGCCCAATTCTTTTCACATAATTAAAACAATAAAAATATTAAAATAGAACCCAACTTAATCAGTACCTTAAAGAGTCTATATAACAATATTTTATATTTCATATATGTACTTGTACATATCTAGGAAACCGATATCCAGATGGGTGAACAACGGCCTTGATTATAACAATGCAGCTTCGGGGTGCTGGTCAAAAATAAACATCATTATGAACTTTGTGTGGTCTTGCCTGCCCTTCTTCTAATTATTACATACATTTGCATAAATTGAATATTCCCCTTGTTATCTCCAATATATGGTTACAGGGTATACCATAAAAAAATCAGTTGCCAATTTTATATGCAAATCAAACTTTGGTTTAACAAAAATCTTTTCTTCTTTCTGTTTGTTTTCTTATTTTTTTTTTACCCATAAAACTTTTTGAAAAGTTTATTCATAATAAAGAAACCTTTCATTATTATTTTTGTGCAGAACATTCTCTGAAATGCCTATGAATTTTGCATACTAATTGACACCATTGAAACCCCTTTTTGTTGTTTGAATACACAAAAGATTGATTCATATACGTAGAAGTTCTTCATGATGAATCATCATACTCACACTCACTTTGTAGTCATCAGTGAATGCCTTTGTTAGTGACCAAAACAGACAGAAGAAAAAAATCATGGAAGAGATAACAAAGAATATAAAATTTGAAAAGAAATACCTGAGTCTCTGGATCAGGTTTGATGTTGCATATATGCGAAAAAATGTGTCAAAAATAAATAAATAAAAATACATTTTTGCATTTATTATTAAATAAGTTAAATAAGTTCTTGAACCGGATTTTTGTTTATACATTTTTATACATTTTCTTTTTATTAATAATGATTTTTTCTTCTCTCTTCTCTTTTTAGGTAAGTTATACTATTCTCATAATATGTACAATAGTCTCAACTAATGAATAATGAATTGTGTAGTAAGTAAATAAACAAAATTGTAATAAAACCTAAGGGCGCCAAGAGAAAGTACAAAATTCCATTAAATGATAAATCACCATGATGAGATTATGTATCTGATGATAATGTTTGTGAACCTGAAGTTTAATGAGCAAGAACTTTGAAGCGTGCGCGACATGAAAACTCATTAAAAACATTTAAAAAAGCATTTAGAAGATACTTTTGTGCATCCATACGTTGTCTATGTATAGATAGAGAGAGAGAGAGAGAGAGACTCCATTCTAAAGAGACATCATTAGCGCACGGAAACAAAGTGACTGACAACAGTTGGACAGACAGATCGGTAGACAGACAGACTGGCATATACTGCTTACTTAGTATGAGCGAATGAATAAGCAAACTATAGAATCTGTTGTCATCAGGCATTACTCGTAGTCGTACAACTTGTTTTTATTGCTTGATTTTATTTTTAATTTTCCACTCGAATGCATCAACATACTACACATACACATGGATGTGCATCTAGATAGATATTGTAGATAGATACTAGTGTGTGCAATTGTAAATACAATACATAAAGTTTATATAACAAAACTATGCAGATAATTGCATTTGATTGTATAAATGTATCTATGCATCTCTATAGTTTTGTTACCATGTATGCAAGCAGTGGCAAAAGTCAATGATGCAGTACTTCTCCTCCTCTGTGTGTGTGTGTGTGTGTATCTTTCAGTATCTTTTGTGTTGTGGTGTGACATCTACAATAGTCATGAATGTTGCTGTTGCTTTTGTTACTGCTGCTGCTGCTGAGGGTGTGACTTGAAAGTCAGTTTTAAACTAGTTTGGTTAGGTTAGTTACACTGGTAGTAGAGTTAAGTTGGTTACAACAGAATGTCATGTATCTATAATTGAATCTGAAAGGCATGCAAGCGTAATCAAATGATATTTTGTTTTTGTACAAAACATACACAATCTGCAATGACAGACTGATGTTGCATTCATTAAGTTACGATTTAACATATTTATAAGATACTTCTTTTACATATACTGCTGACTTGCATACGAGATAACCTTGTTCACTACCATTTATTGTTATTGAAAAAAATAAACATTAAAAACACAGAAATTGTATATGATAATTGAGAAACGATTTTAATAATTTAAGAAACAAATTAACAGAGATATTATTAAGATAGTTTGTGTAGGTCGTTCGGTCGGTCGATATATTTCATTGGGTCTAGAGTTGCCACATACTGTGATATTTTTTGCATATTTTATACCCTTCTACTTGTTGATTCAATAACTTGTTATATACGTTAGGTTAAAGTAAACAGGCCCCTAGCGATTGCATGTCAGTTCACCTAGAAGCCAAGGTCAGTCACAGGCGTGTCCCTCAGCCTCTAAAACCAACCTGAGGAGTCTATGAACAAAGCCAGGTCCCCCAATGGAGAATTCGCCAAGCTACCCAACTCATCAAAGAACGGTTTCTCGAGAAGACGGGTTCATCTTCCAAGAAGAATACTCTCCGATTCCTTGTCATCTTCACAGCTACGTCAGATGTCATGATGCGGAACATGCACCCTTTGAGCCATCAGCCTGATTGTGCAGTTCCACTTTATTACTCCCGTCAGCATCCCAATCCTTTTCTTGTTAAAGTGTAGGAGCTCGGAGGTCCTTTTTGGTTGGTAACAAGGCCAGAGTACCATAGTGATAGTCATGTCTGCTAGATTCTTGGTTTATGCTACCAGTCAGTCCTGAAAGGATATCTTGTAAGAGTCTATGAATATTGGCAACTGCTAGAGACCCATGCAGTGCCGAACATTTTCTAGCACACTCATCCGCCATTTCATTACCTATGAGACCTGAATGCTCTGATATACAGCGGTCCGATAGAGTCTTGATAAATGCCTGGAAGTCAATATAAATCGATATGAGCGTTAATTACTTTGTGCTTGTCAGACCGCATAGATCTGTACATGAAACACACTGCATCAGTCTGGTAGACGGTACTGTTAGCTCCTTTGAGAATATACCAGCACCAGTCCTGGTCTTAGAGCCGTCTGTACAATGATGAAATACAATTATGTATGAGAATTTTTCATTAAGTATCGCTTAGTTATTGAGATGTATAGCTGAAATATTACAGCTTGAGTTGTATACAGATTTCTTAAATGTTGGTTCTCAAAATGACATCAGAAGTTATTGGTTTACTTTATCCATATATATGTATTGTATATTACAACAACTTGGAAGGGTATTTCATTTAAAATTGATATCCAATTGAATGAGAATCTTAGGTTTTTCTAATTTTTTTATTACGCTAAGCCAATAATTGACTTGTTTACAAAATACCAAATAAAATAGTAGATACTTTGTTCTCTAGTATTAGCTATGTTATGCTTCATTTGCAAAATATATTTTTTAGCGTGGGTTTTTATTATTATTGTAATTGTTAGCACTTATTTGTTTTTATTTACTACTATTTTAGTGATTTGATTGGTTTTGTTTTTTGTTGTTGTTCCCGTTTGTCAATAATTACACAAATTGACGCCAAATAAAATTATCATTGTTTGCAAATTAAATGTCAGCACTAATAACCTAGATAAAGAAAATCAAGTCATTGTTTTTTTACAATAATTGGTTCAACTTGACGCCAGTTTTTCATATACTATTGTATGTACATACTTGTGTTTAAAGGTTGGAGTTGCATTTGCATTTGCTTTTGTAGTCTTTAAAGTCAAACAGTTCATAATACCATATTTTTTGTATCCCACTGTGCTCTATTTTACTATGATGTGTTTAAGACTTTAGACACACGTTCTCAAAACAAGCAAGCAGGCAACCAGGCAATCCATTATACTCTATTGTATATAATAAGTATGTATCTTTTTGTATTCTTTGTTACACGGTTTACATTTCGCTTTTCTGTTTGTTTAAGAAAATTGCAACCATTCGGAACTGTTTTGTTTGTTCAACTCCTGTAGATGATGAAGGAGTGTAAATTGTTTCCTGTTTGTCATTTTCCTTCCTTATGCGTGCAACATGGCAACTGAATGAGGCAAGTAGAGTGTAGAACTCTGCCAAAGGCGAAGTAAGTCATACCATGCCATGGAGCGTTCCGTTCGTTCAACGTTGACAAGAAGTGAAAGCATATATGTTGACACATTTGGTTCTTTGAACTAAGAAAAGATGTGATTACATATGTATGTGATGATGATGACTTGGTGATTAGGATGAATTATTTTAAAGCGAAACATTTTTAAATAGGTGATGTGAATACATAAGAATATAAGACAGTAATAATGATGTTAAAGAGTTAATAGCAAATCTAGGCTTATTCGAAGAATTGGATATTGGATATCTGTTTCTCCCGTGTTGTCACTTCGGCTGCGTCTAGGTCGAATTGGGCCGCATTCAGACTTCACTTAGGCCGCAGATTGAACAGCCCAGCTCCACATGGTATTGAAGATTTTAAACTGTATTGAAAATATGTTTCCATGGACATAGATTTTTCTTATCAATCAACAATATTTGACCCATAAAAGAAATTATTCTAAACATTTCATGGATGTGGTCTCTAAATATACTTTGATCTATACATGATGTTCTAGTTTTCATTAGTTTCACACGGTTTTATCAAAGATATTCAATCTTGAGACATTATCACATACACACATCATTTCCTCTTTGACCCATCTCAAAATTCTTACTTCTAACTCCAACTCTTAAATGCCTCGGTTACTTTCAAATTGTCTCTACACTAAACATAAAAATGCATGCTTGAGCTCAGTAAATCAAAGTATCTAAGACCTTTTTTCTTGTTGCCTCCCTGCCTATTTACTTGAAATTTTTGTAGAAATCTGAGACGCACTTCACTCACTCACATATGCGTCAAAGATACATACGAGTGTACATATGCATGCGTAAAAAGATTTCAAATGAACAATTATGAAGTTCAAGCACGTACCATGTGTCTAGTAGATACTTTCAAGTGACCATAGAGATATTCAAAGACTAGTATGATGGGATGAACGCATGCGCAGCATGAAAGAGTTAAAAAAGCCTGTTTTTAATATACAGAGAGTTTTTTTTTTTTTCGAAATCAACACGTGTTAAAGAAAAATTACTAAATTGTATAGAAATTATAATCATAGATAATGATAGCCTTAAGTACTTGAAGAGTGAGACGCGCCCAAAAACAGAAAACTTTAATAGACAAAGTACAGTATTATGTACAAAAATATAAAAATATTTTCACGTTGTAATGTCACATCAAAGCCAAAGCATAAAAATATAAATTCATTGACTGTTATTTTCTTTTTTAGAATACTTAAATTTTCACAGCCAATAATCGTACATACGTGTTCATGTTTTGGTACTTTAGAGTACCATAAAATCATTTTACAAAAATAAACTTATGTCCTGTGTGTCCAAAGACTTGAACAAGTGATGTTTGATTACATTTTCTGTACTTGTTGTCCTTGTTATAGTACTAAGTAAAAACTCTCTTTGTTGTCTCTTGTTAATCGTTCGTTGCTCATATTGTCATCATCATCATCATTGTTTGGCATACATGGCCAAAGTCTCTGTTTTTGCAAGCAAAGGAAAGCAAAATCAAACCCGAAACATGTTTCTAGCAAACGACAGTGACAACATATAGTATCTTTCAGATACATGTCCCTCTTTGTGTGTGAGTTTTTTTTCCACTTATTTTCTTTTTGTGTTGAGTTCTGTAACTTCAACCTGCCTGACTTGCATACGAAAATAGTTTGTTACTTGGTTAGTTGGATGGTTCCTTCCTTTTTTACATCCTACATATATCATCATTAACATCCTCAACACCAAAAAAAGAACACAAAAACTGCGCAGCAGCAACATTGCTTCATTCTTTGTTCTAGGTGGTATAAGAAGAGTTTTTGCATTAAATATTCATTTATTTAGGAAAAGGTGCATTGCATGTGTCGTATGTTGAAGTAAGAAGGGCCTTATAAACTTTGTCATGGAAATACTACAACATTTGTTGTGCTCTTGTACCATATATGAATGTGTAAGCGGCTTTGTTGAACTTTAGTTTAGGATTCTAAGTAAAATATTTTAAGCTTTTTGTAAATTGTCCTTATTGAAATATGTAAATTCCTGAGTTGTGTGAGCAAAAATCAAATTAAATATTCAACAACTTTTATGAAACAATTAAAGTTTATCAAAAATAAAAAAAGAATAATAAAGTGTAGAAATTCTATTGAAAAGTTCTAACATTGAGTAAAATTAAGAGTTCTTAGCTGATCGTAGTATATAAAAATTTGTGTTTGTTTGTATCTTATGCGCTGCCATACTGTTCATCTGATTGCATTGAAATTTTGTGAATGTGTATGGTTGGTTCCCAGCTTGAACATAGGATAGTTTTGGTGACCCCTTTCCCGAAATCAGGAACATTCAAACAACTCCCAAATGTAATTAGAAACTAATATTTCTAGTAGATGACAACCAAAGTTCTTTATATATTTAATTGGGCCAGCATTTTCATGACTTATTCTGATGTTGGATGACAATACTCTTGAACAATAATTGCAATAGAAATCTTAAGTTCAAGTTCCCCACATTTCTATTCTATAATAAAATATCCTATTGAGCTCCTATCAAACATGTATCAAGCATTTATAAAGAACACCACAACCATCATCATCTGATTCTTTTATAGTGTTAGAATATTCTTGGACAATTACTATTATATAATAGAAAGAGATCTTAAGTTCAAATCAATATTTCAATCACGAGACTAAAAGTTTTTTCTATTCTATAAACATAATTTCCTATTGACCTTCTATCAAACTCATGAACCAGACACCATCATCACAATCATCATCATAAACATCATCATCAACATCATCCATTATAATCATCTATTATTATCACCAAGACTGCAATTTCGAGTTGAAAAGTTCACATCACAGTGCTGCATGCAGTTCAAATTCAATTAAAATCTTCATTCTACAATTCACTCATCATCATCATCATCATCTACTACAATGGACTACAATGTTCAGACAACTCTCACTAGACTGACAGATAAACTCACTTATAATGAAAGAAAAGCATATTTTATTATAGCAACACTTATTCAATTAAAATGTTATTCATTTAAAAAAGCAAAAGTATGTGACACTTTAGAAGTGCAAGAATTGCAAAAAATTAAAAAGAATTGCTAAGCTAACAGAGATTCTAGGGTAAAATTTCATTAGTAGTATGAAATTTTTCAGAATTCTAAAAACAAGTATAAAGTGATACATTGAAAACGGAAGAGACTGCAAACTAAACAAAATGTTAAAGTATAACAAATTCTAGGAATTTAAATTCCATGATGGACTTGAATATGTTGAAAATAAAAAAAAAAAAAATATTGTATATATTTCAGTTAATGAAAAATGTCTATTATTCTTCCTTCCTTGTGCTTTCATTGTAAAAGAACTTGCTGCAAACTCCAATTTTGATGTAGTGTAGTAGTTCTGTCCCAACTACTCCTTGTCCATCGTCTCGCTTAGAATTCATTACGTTTCACATGACACATGATGACAGTCTCACTGTAAATGACGTCTGTAGTTTTCTCTCGCATATTTTAATGCAAAAATTGAAGTCACAAACTGCCTGCCTGTTTGCTAAGCTACTACTACTACTTCTACCTACTTCAATTCCCTTCAACTTTACCCTTAACTTGAATCGTTGTCATTGCCATTAGTGAACGATAGCAATATGCCATTCATTGGCATTACTACTCATAGTGAAAATTTTGTATATACAATAAATGGGTTTATGGAGGGGGGAGAAAACAGTCTAGTCTGGAATTTGTTATATGAAAAAAATACCAAAAACAACTCATATTTGATATAAGAGTAAGGAGGAGGGTTTGGTTTATTCAATACCCTATCTGTCAGTGAGTTTATAGATACCATGATGTATAGAAAATAAATGTAGGAAATCAAAAAAAAAAAAAAAAAAAATCTATAAAAACAATGGCTTTATTTTGTTTGCTGGCTTCGTTCGTGTAGTTGTCGTACTTAAAACAAAGGCCAATATATTGACGATTTATATGAATATCCGAAACTCCTACTTCAAAACACACACACAATCGACAAAATCGTAGAATAAAATATTGAATTGCATTAAGTGCTTTTGGTATATGAACAAGACCGTCCGACAAACAATTCTAATAAATTGAAATGAAAATCGTAAAATATAATAGAAAAATAAAACAAAACAGAACATTAACTACGGTTCAACGAGGTTTGCATGCCCTTTATCAGCAATCACTTCGAAATCTTTATTAAAATATTTTGTAAAATTATTGATTTATAAGCTTCGACAAGGTTCTACAGCTTTCCAGGTTTCGGTATCATTGCTATTGCGTAACACAACAAGGCTTTGAACAATGCCTTCTGAAAGAACACTCACTTCTAGCTATTTGAGAACTTATATGACAATAAGGATTATTTGTATTAAATTTCAGCTCCAAAGCTCTAAAGCTGAGGTACTAGTTTGCATAAACGACAGACAGGCCTCCAAAAATATGCAAATATGCAAGAACTGAGTTTATAAATACTCGATCCTTTATGTTACAAACATCACGACAAAGTTATATAATATTTTCATAGTGTGAAAGGTATAAGAAAATCTGTTTTTATCTTTATAGTATGTATCTTACTTATTTAATTAAGAGAAATTCAAATCTTAAAGAACAAATGAATGAGAAAATACAAAAATCTATAAACCATTTAATTTCTTTCTCAACACCTTCCCTGCATCCATTTCTTCCAATCTAAAGTCTGAAGATCGTTACAGTTTTCACCCTTTAAACTATTTATCAAAGTATCAACAATTTCAAATGATTTTTTAATCACAAAAAAGTTTTTTTTCTTTCGGGTTCTTTTCCTTTGTTAATTTCATGCTTATATGAAATTCTTTGTTGTTTGCTCTTCAGGTAGTGAAGTACCATACAATAGTATCTTTTTTCAATATTCTCTCAACAAACTTGTTTACCATAAATTGTTCTGAAGGGTCTACAAGAAAGAAGATAGAAAAGGATGCTCAAAGAAGATAGTCAGACAACAGATCAGGTACATGAATGAAAGACGATGCAAACATGTATAGACATGAAATAATCTTGAATGTAAATTGTGAAATACATTTTGTGTGGAAATTATGTTGATATTTTGTCTGGATATTTAATGGGTTCATGCTATGCTGGTATCACTTGTTAGATCTTTAAAAAGATAGTCTCTCTCAGCACACATTTTAATGTGAGTGATCTTTTTTAATAAGAATCCTTGGAGTTTTTCCACAAAAATTCATCTTAAATGTGGGTTTTTCCATACTAATATGAAAAAGGTTCTCAAACAAAATATTTCTCGGTGTTTTCGCATAAGATATAAGTAGAACAACATTACTTTGTTTAAAATGTGAGATAAATTTTTTTCAATTTCAAAACTTCTTCACAACCGAAAAAGTTTAAAAATCTCTGGTTTTAGCGTTAAATTTTACATAAAATGCTATTAAATCTCATAACATTTGAAATTCACTTTCTTTATATCAAAAAAATCATCTTAAGTACAAACCATAAGGCACGTTCGTACGTTCATACATACTCAAAGGCGTCGAGTTACGTTCCACACGATAATCAAATGTGGAACGAAGTCGTAAAGTATGGTATTTGCTACAAGTGATTGAATGACTGACTGACTTTGCTAAGAGAAAAGAGAGTTCAGTCAGTCAATCTAATGCATAGAAAAACGAACTACCACAATTTTATACTCAAACTAAGTCAGTCATTCATGACGGCGCGGAGAGACAAAAGTTGCCGGATACCCCTAGTACCGAGCGAGAAATCTTTTATCAAATATTGTTTTTACGTTTTGTTTACATTATTTTCATTCGCTTTTCATAGCAAGCACATACACTTAGTTCTGTAGATACATGATTACTGCTTCTTCAAGCAAGAGTAGTATCTTGTATCTACACAAACACAAGTCTGTTACGTTCGTTTGTCTGATGGACTGACTGAATGACTCCATATGCTACCGCGTTTAAGCGTTCATTTTGTTTTGTTGCTTCATTCATTGGCATGTCTATTTTGTTATTTAAGTTCTTTGCTCAGACGCTGCTCGCTCGCTCGTTCGTTCGTTCGCTCTTTTGTTTTTGTTTGTTTCTCTCTTTTTGGATCTTGTCGAATCGAATGTCTGCGGTACCATACTACCATCCACAAACGTTGGCCGTAGGTAAAATAGTTTCAAAGCGTGTTTCAAGTCGTCAAGTACGCAATTGTGAAGAACGGCGTTCGTCGATTTTGTTGTTCAATAGTTTAATATCTGTTAGTGTTAACATACATAGATATAATTTGTATCTAGATACTTTATAAAGTACCTTTTGTGTGCCCTTTTGAGTGGTTCTGTGTTAAAAAAAAAAAATAAAATAATAATAATTTAAAGTTATAAGCAATGCAAAGTAACAACTGTTCAAATAGGCATCCTAACTTTGGTTCTTTGAGATACTTTACTTGTTTTTCTTATACAATTTTTGTTGTTGTTGAAATTTTCTTATAAATAAAAGTTGTAAACAGGAAAAGGCAAAAGTCTTAGCTAAAAAAAAAAAATAGTAAAGTCACCCAAGCGCAGCCAAAAAGTGCTTTCATGATGATGAGTTACGCTCCTAAAAGTTGCAAAGAGCACTCACTAACTCACTCACCATTTCACTGACTGGCTGACTGACTGGCGCACTTATCCACCAAACTTATTGTTGTCTAAAAGTCTTGATACCATGACTATCTGACTATCTGCACGGCCAAGCAGCCACCCGTCTATATGTCTATCTAGGCACATTTCACTTTCAATGTAGTGTAGTGTAGTGTCTTGTGTGAGATACTTTTGCAACGTTGCTATGTTGTGTAGTCAGGCGCGTGCACGTACCAAATTTGCAATGCAACTGGTCATTGGCTCTGAAGTGCAATTTTTTTTACAATAAATTGTAAAAAAAACCATTCAATTCGCTCTTATGGTATATGCATACTTGTGTGACTATGTGTAATTTGTATCTTTAACTGCTGCTGTAGCTTAGCTTGTGTACTATTATTCTATAAACAATACAAAGCTTTCAAATAAATACCAAAATCTGACAACAGAAGATAAGAAATGACATGAGTATCTTATTAAAAATATTCAACAATCAAAACTAATATTTACTTAAATTCTTTGTGCCTCAAAAATCATTCATTCATTCATTCAGTTTGTTTGTGTTTTGTGTTTATACAATACATTAAAGTTAATTATGTTTTGAGATTATGATACATGATTAAGCTTAATAAGAAAAAACACCAAACTCATTTAAACAAAAGCACGAATTATGCATAAAATCATTAAGAAATCTAAGCACACAAAAATGTAACTAAATATCTCTAGGAAACCTCATTATTTTTTGTTTCATAGAAAAAAAAAAACCCAAAAAAGTTTCTGAAGCTGTGACATATTTGGTATTAGCTTCATTTGTATGCAAAAAGGCGACTGTGTAGCATATGTTTAACCACATTAGAGTACAACAACAAAACAATTTATATTTTTTTTTTAAAAGTATCTTATTTAGATAAAATACAAATTTGTGCAAGCAACAAAAAAATGAGTATTAAAAAACAAGTTTTCTTTTTTAAAACAATAAAAATAAACAAAATAATTTATAAAGAAATAAAAAAATATACAAATGCATTTGTCATTAGTAAAAAAAATTGAACAATTTATCAATAATTCAATTTTTTCTATGATTTAATATACAAAAAAAAATATTTTAAAATCTGTGAAAGTGACATCAGCTCATAAGATTCTCTCATCTCATCTCATACATATGTCAGCAACAATGAGTGACGTGCTTGTGATTTTATTTATATTTTAAAAATATATTTATTAATAATAAATATTAATTTTTTAATTTAGCATTTAACAACAAAATATTTATGGTATTTTGCTATACAAAAATATAACAATAAATAATAAAAAAAATGCCGACCAAATGAAATTAAATGAGTTTCAAAGTGATTAAAATTAATTTAATTAGAAAAAACCCCAAACCAAAAATAAAAAATTAAAATCTTTTTTAATTTCTGAAAATTAAACCAAATATTGTATTATGAAATTTCCGGATTATATACCAAATAATATGCTGGTAAGTTTGGTATTTTATTTCATACAATAAATAGTATATATTTTCCTTTTGTTTATGTGTTTATTTTAAAAATATTTAAAGATTTCATTATAGTTTTTTGTAAAAAATTAAAGATGCACATAAAATTATAATTTAACTATAAATCAAGTCGTTAAACAAATGACGGTCTTCTAAACGTGACCAAAAGCTATGAAAGTTGTGATTACATATGAAGATAAAAATGTTTTTTTTTTCTTTATTTTCTTTTATTAAACAAGTTTTTTAGGCGTTTTTATTATAGGATGTGTGTATGTATGATTTTTGTTTTATTTGTTTTGGGGTTTTTCAACAACTTAAGTTTTAGTTCTCATGATGAAACAGATGTTCATTGAGTTCTTTGGAAAGTGAAACTTTGAATATCTTCTCTTTTTTTATATATCCAATTCCGGTGTGAGTCTTTTCCTCCTAAAAGACTTGACGAATTTTAATGATTTTTGTATTTATCACCTGGTCACCTGGATAGATTCTTTGCTATATTGGACCCATTAGGTGGCACTGCTATCGATTTGCAGCAATTCATCCAGCCTCTTGGTATCGGTATCATTCGAAATGTGTTGAGTCTGAGACTATACCCAGCTTTTTCTTGTAATACTTGAGTCTACAGTAACCACTCAAAAAACTGGTGAGGGAGACTCATTCAATGATAAGAATCCACAGTAAAATAATGGATATAAGTTGTTAAATCACTGTGTTCTTATATCAATCTTAATAATGTCATTAGACTTTTGGTGTGGATTGTATAAAGAGATAAGTATTTCTCTCAATAAACATCTGATTGAATTCTTAGATGAATGAAATTTGATTCTATTGCAAAGCTACTGATAAATTCTTCACTCAATCATAGTGTTTTCGTATTCAGTATAAGTTTCTTGAAACCTGAATAAGTTCTACTTGTTACTGCATACAAAGACTCTCTTAATTTTATAAAATACTTTAGGAATTCTTCTTTATTCTTCTGATAAAATGATTCCTCCTTTTAATAGAATCAATAATTTCATTGTTTCACCTTTTAAATCTCACAATATTTTATTATAATCTATTGGAATTCTTCAAACAACCATAAGATTTTGGATCAAATTTACATTCTAACCTTTTGGAAGTGTTATAATGTCTTCACTTATCAAAATCTCAATGTAACCTATCATATTATTATTTTAACCAATCATAACCCCTTCATAGATTTGGATTCATTTATCACTTTTATCTTCTTGAAGTATGGCATTTCTGTTGATCATCTTCATTTATCAAAATCTAACCAGTTCTTTTTCATAAATATAAACTCGAAAAATACACCTCGTATACCAACGGCATTTCAACGCCTACTTCTTCCAATTGTTAACGAAAACGAATGAAAAATTTCACCTGCAATTAACTTAATTATGATTAAAGTCGCTCACTGGCTCCTAAACAAAAAATCAACTCCATTTTATACTAAATGCATACAAAGCAATAAAAGAAAAAATAATTTGTTTGTGTTTAAAAAATAAAAATGAAACAATTTTATGCAAGCGTAACGTTTTAATGAAACCAAAAATGAAAAATTATAAATAAAGAAAAAAATAAAAAGATACAAAGAGTAAAATCATATACATATATGCTTATGAATACAGAAGAAGAAAGCAAACAGAAAATGAGGAGTGTACAATGGTATGGTATGGTATGGTATGGTATGGTATGGTGGATGTGGTGTTTGAAGTTACCTAATTTATGCACCTGCACTCAGCACAAATACAATACTATACGCAGATACAGTATATTGTTGATGATTGTAGTTTAGTATAGTGTGCAGTATCTTTTTGTATTTGCCTAAATAAACTTCCAAGTGAAGCGTTTGCCCACGCTGTCTGATATTTATTTTCTTTATAAAGAAAAAAATGAGAAATAACAAAAAATTGTATGGAAAATGAATCTACTATTTTGTTTTAGACCGCACGTCGTGCTTGCAACATTATTGTATTTCGTATATAATGATATTTTTCTATATAAAAATGCTTTATGAATATGTTGATTTCAATATCTTAGATTTTCCTTACAGTTCGAGCTGTACGCATCATATCTATAGAGTCTATTCGTGAGTTATAATTTTAGCGCCCACCTTAAAATGATGCGTGGAACTAAACTAAATGAGCCAAATCGAATGGGATTTTTCTTAGATGAAGTAAAAATGTGTTTAGCACCATGACTAGCTTATAGGATCATTTAAATGACAATATTTTTAAATTGATTGCTTATATGAATCATTGCAAAAACAAAAAATATATGTACATAATAAAAATATTTCATTCGGAAATGTTAAATGATATATGAATGAATGAATGGATGAGAGGATGGTGGATTTCTGTCTCTCTTGCTATGGTATATGTGTCTGTCTGTTTGTCTTTATGAATGATTGTTGCATACCTAATTGAAAATCAATTTGATTTGAGTATTTGATTTGGCTTTTGTGAGATTTATGTATACATTAACACTGCATAAATGTCAGATACAAATTTACAATTAACAATGGAGTTTTATATAAAGTTAAGTGTATTTAATGACATTAAGTATGTGTTTATGCAATACTTGTGGTTGATTGAAATTGATGTGGAATTTCTATTTTAAGCTTTAATTTAAATGATCTGTAATAGTATCAAGAGACATCTTTCTTGTAAGGTATAAAAAATGCATTCAATTTTATGAGTTCCCCATTTTTATTACCAACCAAAATTATCACCCCAGCAAAGCAGTCGCTGCTGCTGCCGTCTTCAATGCTTAAAATAATAAATACCAGAAATATGTCATAAAAATTCTTAAAATAAAAACCATGATTTATTGTCAAAAGAAAAAGATAAAATTTGAATAAACTACTACTACTAAGAGAGGAGGTATCTTCCAAAAAATAAATAAAAAAAAACCTACTCACCGGAAGTTGCATATAACATTTCCGTTTGATAACTATAAATATACATACATATACAAAAAATAAAAATCTTAACTACTTTTAATTAAAATAAATTGAAATGCACGTTTATTTATCTATGTATAGTAGTATCTATCTACCAAATGAAACTTCAACTAACTTTAATTCCTTATTCTTTTATTTATAGGGCGATCGCACCACATGGGAATATCATACAGTTTCAGTAACCCGTGTGCCTGGCTATGGTTTTGGCATTGCTGTTTCCGGTGGTCGTGATAATCCTCACTTTGCAAACGGTGATCCATCGATTGCAGTAAGTGATGTACTCAAAGGCGGACCAGCTGAGGATCGTTTGCAGTAAGTACTATGCACAATAAACACATCATTACCTTATGAAATATGTTTTCTACTACCGTCTCTTCGCTAGTCAACACTAATGACAGACGACACCTATAAAATTTTCTTCTACCACGTATTTATGAATATGATTTCGTTATTTAAATAGTCATGAATCGTTGTGTTTAGTTGTCGTTATTTATTCATTATCTTTCTCATATGCCTTGTCAGCTGTTTATGATATTCTTTGTTGATAAAAGTTGAAGAATTTTTCGTTACAGGAAATAGTATTTTATATGTAAATTTGTCTCTCTCTCTCGCTGTATACTTATATGTTTATTCTCCAACCACCTCTGCTCCTTATCTATCTTTGCTCCCCATTAAAATGCATTTTCGTGCTTACTTCATTCAATATTGTACTGTATAGTATCTCATATTCGTTCGAGTTTCATTACTTTGCTGTTCTGTGCAGTCGGTAGTCAATATTTGTCTTGATTTTGTTTTCTTGTTTTGTTTTGAATAAACAAATATGAGTAGACGAGCCGCGTTTGTTTCTTCAGTTTTTTCCAAAGACTTCATTGTTGTTCTTTGGATTACATTGTTGTTGCCTTGATTATGTGTTTTTGTTTTGTTGTTTTCGGTATCTTTTTATTTCAAAGTTCTTTTGGAAAATATTTTTATAGGCTTCATGTTGATTATGATTTGTTTATGTTAAATGATATTCAGGTTTTTTTATTTTTTTATACCCCATTTAGAATATTTTTCTGGGAATCTTTTGAAGGGCAACTGAATTCTTATTTCCATGGATGATTGTCGTTTTTGTCATAAAAATTCTTTTCCAAAATCATTTTTTGGTTAGGCAGTTCTTCAATGAATTTATGTCATGTTATCCAGAGTAATTATTCAGTAATACATCTATCCAATTTATTACGAAAACCTTAGCAAACCGAGTCCAGTTTTGAAATGACCTTAAAGGCTAGGAGAGCTTTTAGAGCCCCTTGGTTTGGTACTTTGATATTTCAGGGCTTCTGTTTTTGTTAATATTTGATCTTTCTTTACCAAGCAACTCGACAGAACAATTATTTGCAAACGACACTGTCTATTAAAATCACCGCTTTACTTCTTTAATTTCCTAGACAAGAACCTCGCATTTTCATAATAAAAATTCCAAAAGAGATGTTTTCTATAGCAAAGAATCTAGAAATACTAAAAAAAAACTTGTTATAATCTGTTTTCCCTAGAAACTATTTACAAGATAATTTAACTCAACATTATCAACCGCACTCCAGCTCTTTGCTGCTTCCCTCTGTATAGAATGACAGACAGAACTTCTCGCGTTCACTTACCTGTGTCAACTCTACTTAAGCAAATACTTTGTAACATTCCTGTTACAATTAAGCTGGATGTACTCGTAAGAAGCAAAAGAAAAGATACTAAAGATTCTTGAAGTAGAGGGAAAAGAATGACAATGACAAGTGTAAATTAGTTGCACATAACAGTTGGCCATATAATATGATTGTGTCTCATACTAGAGTTTTAAAAGCATTCAACCAAGTTAAGCCGGCCGGGCTGAAGTGCTGAAAACTTACCAGCACAGAACAGAACAATGCTTACTTGATGAGTCGACATTTAATTTCATTTACACATATTTAGTTCAGTTCTGCTTGAAAGCAAAAATACTATAGTTGATTTGAGAATGCTTACTATAAAAATATCTATAAATTTTCAATGGAATGTTTATGTTTTTCTTCTACTTCTTTCTTTGTTCTAATTCTATTTCGTTTCCACTCAAAACTACTTTCTATAAATCGGTTGTTTAATTATAAGCCAAAGACAAAGTAGTAATAGCAATAGCAACAGCTATTTTAATACCGTCTTTTAAGAGTCAAGAGCTTGTTTTCATGAATCTCAAATTCCTTTCAATAAGCATGTGCAGCACCCACTTTTTAAAATTGTTTACTTCTTTAAAACAGTTTACAGTTCTAAGCCCCCTTTAAAAGACTTGCATGTCTTAGAAAAACACAAATGAAAACGTACTTCATGCACTCTTAGACAACTTAATTATATCTTTTAGTCATTCTTCTTTTTTTCGTATTCTGCATAGAATGTTTGTCTATACGAGAGGCATTCAACTATTCCACATAATTCTCACCAAACTGAAAATTGGAGGAACAAGCTCCATGAGTGGACGACACAACAGAAAAAAAACATCAGTGGGAACAATATCTTGACTCTAGGAAGGATGAGATAGTTTCTTCCAAGAAATTTTTTCAATGGTGGTTTTGGGTCACCGATTTAAGGACGAACATTGTCCTGTAGAAATACACTGCTTTTCTTAAAGATCCGCGACGTTGTTATCTTTTTGTATTGCTGGCTCTACTTTCTTCACCAAAATTCCTAAGTAGTAGATTCTGTTTAAGTAATCCTGATCTTACAAATAATCACAAAAGACTTCTCTTGTTCGTGATTTCATTCTGAATTTCTTTTTGTCATGACTTTGGTCGTCAGTCACTGAAAGCTCACTAAACCTTGAGTTGAAAACTTCAACTGGACATACTAGTATCTCTCATTTTCCCTTAGCTGATCAGAACTCTTCTCTTAACTTATACAATTATTCAATGACCCTCTTAGATCTTGTGGTTCTTTTATGGCTAAACATTTTTACGCTTTTATCTATTCATTCATTTCTATATAAAAATTCTTCTGTCATTAATTCGTCATGTGCTATTTCTTTAGCTATTTTTACTTTTTTATTTCAACTTCTTCTTTTGTTTTTGCATTTTTCAATTCCTCGAATTCTAGGTAAGCGGCGGCGGCATCTTAAAGATGGAGCCTTGTCATATTATATTCTACATAATGCGTGCGTCTTAAGTCTAGTCTAGTCAAGTCAAGTCATGTTAAAGTCTTTAACTAGTTATTAGCGTATAAATTCGATCTATGTCTAACCTGATTTCTCTATGCTAGTATTTGGCTAAGTACTACTATATACTTCTTCTTCAAGTGTTTAAGTTTGAGAGGATTGGCAAAGAGATTCAGAGTTTTTCATTTAGAAGTATGTAGTAGCTTCAATCAATTGTTGTTTTGTTGACTTTTATGGGTGTTGACCGTATCTTTTGTTTATAATGATGTTTTCATAACTTAAAGTTTTGCTTTTTGTTTAAACTATTATTTTGTGTGGATGGATGGATGGATGGATCTGTGGTATGTGTGCTACTGTGTAGACATCATTAATTATGGCTTAATTATCGGTTGAGTAAGTTGCTAGGTTGATTGGATTTATGCAAGGCCGTCAACATTGCGGCATAATGACCTGCATTTGCTATAAAAAAGAAAAATAGAGATATGAATAGAATAAAATATAATAATGAAAGTAAAATGCTTTTCAGCAGGAGGCCTTCAAATATACTCCTAATTATATTTATTTATAGAGTTTGAAGCATGGCCTGAGAGATTGAAGTCTCTTTAGTCATTAAAAGAATCGTTGTTATGTTTATAATTATAATTTAATATAAAACCTTGCCCAATTCCAATTAATGAAAATATTGAATCAGTTAATCAGTCCAATTCAGGTCCACAGGGACTCCTAGACAACATGGCCTCTATGGAAAATAAGGCCCTAGTTTCTCACACTAATATTCATCAATTCAATTTCTCTTTTATTTTTCAGAGTAAACGATCGCATAATCTCTGTAAATGGTGTTTCGCTTGAGAACGTGGAGTACGCCACAGCTGTCCAAGTGCTTCGTGATAGTGGGAATACAGTGACACTTGTTGTAAAACGACGTGTACCATTACTCAATAGTAACATCAATAGTAATAACGCCGCCATAATGAATTCTACACAACATCAACATTCACATAGTATGAGCTCTGTGGGTCTAACAAATGGTGGCGGTGGTGGTGGTATTGTTGGTGGTGGTCTTCCATTGAGTCAAGCATCCAGTGCGGTTATGACATCATTAAGTCAACCGAATTCATTGAATTCATCACTAGTACAAAATGCCAGTGGCGGTCAACCGATTAAAATTACATTGACCAAGGGTAGCAAGAAAGATGATTATGGCATTGTGTTGGGTTGTCGTTTGTTCATCAAAGAGATCTCTGGCAAAGCACGTGAGCAACTTGCAGCAAATGGTTATTCAATGCAAGAGGGCGATATTATTACACGCATACACAATACTAATTGCGGTGATACCATGAGTCTAAAAGAGGCCAAAAAGATTATTGATGGCTGTAAGGAACGTTTGAATGTTGTGGTATTTCGTGATATTACTAATCAAGCAGCGGTGGTCAATCAATTGAATAATTCGAATACACAGGCGAACATTTATGGAACGCATCAGCCTCAAGTGTCCAATTGCAGTAATAATTTAGATGATCCATATTTGCCAGGCGGTGCTAGTTACTCGTCACAGAATTTATATGTGCAACCACCAACGCGCACATCAAATGGACCCATGAATGGTTTGAACGATGAGAAGAGCAATCTGACACCACGTGGACGTTCACGAGGTCCCATAATGGATGGCGTTTCACTGACACAACTTGATCGTCCTGTTTCACCAACAAGTGCACAACGTTCAAGAGCTGATGAGCCACCGAGACCGCCACCACCACGTGGTAGCAGTGGTGCTAATGAGGATTTCTATAGTTCACGACGCCAACTCTATGAGGAAGAGACGCTTGCGCGTAATCGTCAATCGGCTGAGCCACGTTTTATATCATTCCAGAAAGAGGGTAGTGTCGGAATTCGTCTTACCGGTGGCAATGAGGCAGGTATATTTGTAACTGCTGTTCAACCAGGTTCACCGGCCTCTTTGCAAGGTCTTATGCCTGGCGATAAAATACTCAAAGTCAATGATATGGATATGCATGGAGTAACACGTGAAGAGGCTGTACTCTTTCTGCTCAGTCTACAGGATCGCATTGATCTCATTGTTCAATATTGCAAAGAAGAATATGATGAGGTTGTGACGAATCAACGTGGCGATTCTTTCCACATCAAGACACATTTCCACTGCGATAATCCCTCAAAGGGCGAAATGGCATTTAAAGCAGGCGATGTCTTCCGTGTCATAGATACTCTACACAATGGTGTTGTGGGCTCATGGCAGGTGCTGAAAATTGGACGTGGTCATCAGGAAATGCAACGTGGTGTTATACCGAATAAGTCTCGCGCGGAGGAACTTGCAACGGCTCAGTTCAATGCTACAAAGAAAGAAATGAATGCAAATGAATCACGTGGTAATTTCTTCAGAAGAAGACGGTAAGTTCCATTAATCCAGTAACTTTATTTTTATTAAGGCTTTCCTTGTTTATTTCCCTTATTAATAGATCAACACATCGTCGCTCAAAGAGTCTCTCACGTGAGAATTGGGATGACGTTGTTTTCTCCGATAGCATTTCCAAGTTCCCTGCCTATGAGCGTGTCGTTTTACGCCACCCTGGCTTTGTAAGACCTGTCGTTCTATTTGGCCCCGTTTCTGATTTGGCGCGTGAAAAACTTGCCAAAGATTATCCCGACAAATTTAGCACACCATTACAAGATGACGATAAAACAGCATCAAATGCGAAATGTCGCATTGTACGCTTATCAAATATACGTGACATTATGGATCGTGGGAAGCATGCCTTACTCGATATTACACCCAATGCTGTCGATCGTCTCAACTATGCGCAATTCTATCCTGTTGTTATCTTCCTAAAGACCGATAGTAAACACGTAATCAAACAATTACGTCATGGTCTACCCAAGGCAGCTCATAAGAGTTCTAAGAAGCTGCTAGAACAATGCCAGAAATTGGAACGTGTCTGGTCGCACATTTTCAGTACACAAATCGTACTAAATGATGAAGAATCTTGGTATCGTAAGTTACGAGAGGCAATTGATCTGCAGCAAAGCGGCGCTGTTTGGATGTCAGAGTCTAAGGTGAGTTCTTTCGTTATTCTCTTACACGTACATATTTCTTCTGTAGATGTTTCAGTAGTCATCGTCTTTATAAATAATCTTAAGTCTCTCTCTCTTTCTATCTGATCGATGTTGTACTCTCGTGTCAATGTACTAGTGATATAACAGCATTTATAATACATAAAACAACAATATATTTTCAAAATTTTTGGTGGCGGATTATCAAATAATTTTTATAATACTCCTGATAAATATTGGGGGCTTTCTCTTTACGGAATTCATTACGAAAGCTTAAGGCACAAGTTGAAACGAAATTTACTAAATTAAAATCCGCCCCAATAAAGACTTTTTTGATACTTTTTGAATAGATGTATGACTTTAACATAAATCCAGTAAATCGAGGTCTTCAAAAATCTATTTAATACATTTCTGACTTTCTTGATTTACTGATCTTTACTTTATATTATATATAACAATTATATATAATACATAATTCTTTTTTTATTATTTTAATCTTAAATTTTCTTAAATGGTAATGGTAAAAATCTATTTTATTTATTTTCTAACTTTTTTAAAACACTTTTCCCTACCCTTTTTTCCCCACAACCAGCTTCCCGATTCCCCTACCGAAATGATATTCCCACCCTATATAGCACAGCCATGCAAATTTCCATGTTGTCGACCAACATCTACCTCAGTGCCACGCTATAAAGCCGTCGGAACCGGCCCCTCCGCTACCTACGTTAGACATAATTCATTTTCGCTATTGCCTAATGAAAGTCTAGAACCTCCACCACTAAGACCACCGCCAGTAGGCTATGATCACAAAGAAACAGTTTATAATGTTAGACCAAATACACGGGGACCACCACGTTTGAAATCTTATACAATGGTACCCATTATCAAGCCTGCCTCTTCAATGCCAAGTGGTTTGGCAACTAAACAACAAAGTCTTTTGAGTGTTAATGGCATTAATGCCAATGGTGTGCATAGTGCAGATGATGCAGCAACTTTGACAGATGATGCAACATCACTTTATCATAGTTCACAACCAAATCTCTTGAGTAGTTTTCATAATAGTGGAGTTGGTGTTAGTACACCCAAGCACGATTCAAGTCTGTCGATATGCAATATGAATTCAAACTCAGCACTCGCTGCTTCATTCACACAATCTCAACTCACATTGAGCAGTAATTTGGGTAATGGCGTAGGTGGTGCCAATGTTGTTGATGATGATATATGTGGTAGAGGTGGTGGTGGTGGTGTTGGCGCCTCCACCAGTTATGTGGGTGCTGGTGCTAATTCGCGTTACTATAACAATCGCGCAGCATCCACAGAGCGCCGCACGACGCCCTATTACTATCATGAATTACTGCAAAAAAACGTTTTCGATTCAAATTTAAATCTTCTTAATGAATCTAAAACGAAGCAAGAAAATAAACATGGTACACCATCATCATCCTCATCTGCTGCACGTATGCCGACTGCTATGTCTGCCGCCGCTGCTGTTGGCAAGGCAGCCATGGGTCAACGTGTGCCGCCATTTCCCAAACCTCAGCAGCAGTTACATAGCAGTAGTAGTAGCAGTGCCAAATTAGCAGTTGCCTATAGCTCTAAATCTGTTAGTCGAGATTCACTTAGCGCTGGTGGTGGTGGTGGTGGTATTGGTGGCTATTCCAGTTATGCTTCATCAAGTGATTTACTCAATGCGAATGGCAATAGTAGCAGTGCTGGCACTTTGGTCGATGAATGTGCCTTTAATCCAATACCAGCAGTTCGAAGTAATCTAACTTATCAAAACAATCAAGCTGCTAAACAACAGTCAACAAATATCAATCAATATCATAGCAACAGCAACCACAACAACAACAACGGTAGCTTTAATGCTGATTCCAACAACAATGTTGGTCAACAAAGTAACGAATGCATTGCATGAGAATCGGTGTTAATTTAGTTGTGGAGAAGATCGTTTATATTTGGAATTATCAAAAGAAGCGAAAAATTGAAAAAGAAAACTGTCCAAATTTTCAGAGAGAACTTTAAATATTTGTATATGGTAATATAAATGAAATTGTTGTTGGAATCTTGGAATCAGAAAGAAAAGAAAAATTCACTAGAATTGTTGTTTGCACTTTCCAACACTACTATACAAATGTTTACCGTTAATGGCACAATTTGTTTGACCAACTCTCCACAACTGAATATGTTTGTTTTTGCATGTAGTTGTTGCCATTTCCTTATACTAGAGAGTAGTTTATTTTTTCCGTATTATCATAGAATACTATACATGTCTTGCATGAAATTCTTTATATGTTATCTAATCTAGAGAAAACCACCCTTTGTAGTGAATCCTATATAACTGTACATACTTACATCTTTTAAATAAAAAAATAAAATTATAAATGTTTTTCTTGCATGTAGTCTATCATCTATTAAACATTTTCTATTTAAGTAAACTAATGAAGAGATTCTAAAGAAAATTCTATAATTATTTGAAGATTATAGAGTTTTTATCTTAGAGTCTCTTTGTGCTATTATTGAAACATTATCCTCCTTATATGTAATCAAACAACAAAAGTTGCTAACTAAATGTGTTTATTTGTTTCATTTGTTTCTTTAATTTTATTATATTTACATACAACAAAACATCATCATGGTCATTTCCCTCGCTTCAATCATCCATCCTTATAATGTTAAAAAATATCCCATATTTTAAACTTATAAAAACCTTAAACTTGCATTAAAATACCTCAAAAATACAAAAAAATACCTGATAAATGCAAAACAAAAATCCTAAAAAAAACAAAATTATTTTAAAAATATGAATAATATCTTAAATATACCATAAATCTCACAAAAAATACCAAAAAAAAATAACAATAAATTAAAAATATCACCCATTAAATTATATCATACCAAACGAAAAAATCTCATTTGTCTTATGTCCAAAATTGTGTGCGTCCAAAAATTTATATAATGCTCGGCAATCAAATGTCTATCGTCAATCTATCTATCAATCAATCGTACAATCAATCATTTTATGTTCCTTTGCTAATTTGTTTTTTGTTTTATATTCTTTAAAATTTTATAAAAAAAAAACCATTTATGACAAATCTCGTTTGTTGCTACTTTTCAAAACAATCAATCAATTGCTACATTTTACAACCAAAAATTTTTTTTTGACTTTAACCAATCAAACCGATTTTACCTACTAAAAACACTAAAATGCTTTAAAATGCCTTTTAAATATCCCAATCCCAATTCCCAAAACTTGAAATGAAAAAAATCCCAAAAATTATCAAAACAAATAGCCTGTTGAATCCTTGTCCGATGATTTCCTATTCCCAATGACCACATCCCGTTTGTCGTATGCATCAAGTCCCGAATCTGACTTGGAATTAAGTCCCGGGCCATCAACATCATTGTCGCTTGGCAATTTACCGCAATTGGTTAAAGCGAGCTCAGATCCATCGATTGCCACTAATCAGGATAACTTGGATAGGGATAGAGACATAATTGGTGAAGGATTGCCACCTCCATATACGGTAAGAGGCAAACACAAAAGAAATTCGAAAATATACCAACATACCAATAATATTAATACGAGTAACTTTAAACATCATCAAAAAAGAAATACAATTAAAATTGTGTTTAATTGTTGCATGAATGAGCTTCCACTAAAGAAAAAATTAAATAAAAACAAACAAATAAATTGCTATTAATTTATCATAATAGGAAGATCGTGAAAAATATGGTTATCTCAATGTTACTAATATACTATTTCTTTTTTCACTTAAACTACACACAAATATGCACACACTTGTCACACACAACCTACGTCATCCAACTCCAAATCGAAAAAAAAAAAACTAAACCAAACACAGGTGCCCTATGAACATTGCATCAATACTGCTGTCCCACCACCCTCGGCGACTCGTCGTCAGACCATTGACTCGAACAAGTATAGTATCTATGGCAGCCAACAGACCTCGGTCTCTGGACAGCAGCAACAACAACAGCAGCAGCAATCAACTGAACCCAATACGCCTGCCTCAACACGCCCACAATCATTATATGGCATTAATGCACCCGATTTACCGCCACGCATTGACCGTCAATCGAAACCAGGTGATGTTATACATGCAGCCACATCCGCAACAAATATGTCACGCAATGGCAACAGCAGTGGTAGTGGTGGTGGCACTATAGGACGTTCAGCACAAGAAAGACTATTTGGCAAAGCAATTGTCAATGATGATGTACAGGCAGAGTATATAACACGCAATGCTTTGCATGCTGTTGGTGGCAATACCGGTGGTGGTGGTGGTGTTGTTGGCAACACCGATTCAATGGAACGTCAACAACATGCTTCATTAGAGCGACAGGCACGCTTGAATGCCGCCATGGGTAGTCCAGCACAAAATAAAATTAATGGTTCAACATATGATAGTGTATCCAGTTATGATTCATATAATAATACCATGCAGAATCTAGCAGGTAGACTGGGACCAAATGCTCCCGATGATCTCAAATCAGTGCCGAGTGCAAAGTAAGTACATTAATAGTGTATTAAGTTTTTTGCCTAACAAATATCAAATGTATTATTTCCAGTGGTGCTAGACCTTTGCCACCAGTAGGCATGAACAGTCAGACTGCAGATTATGCAAGACACGAACATCGTGCTTTTGCCGGTAATCCCAACGATTTGAATCGCCAAAGTAGCCCAGGACGACCACATTATCATGATATGAACTCAGCCCGTAATATAGGTAAGAATCAATAAATCGACACACATTTTTCTTGAATTAGGGGCCCCGAAATTCGACTTTCAAAGGCCTTTACTAGTCAATTAAATTTAGTCTAATCTTCTAATCTAATGACTAATCTTCTAATTTCCTTTTAGATCCACGCAATGGTGCACCACAACGTCCCTCAAATCTGGGTCTTGAAGGCAGTCCACGCAAAGCCTTGGTCGAAACAAAAACAGATTATGGCAAATATAGGTAAGAAATAATATGAAAAATCTATAAACCGACAATCTTTAGTATTCCTAGTAAATCCAAAATCAATTTCTAATCTATGAAAAGTTATTGAAAAACTTTTCTATTTCTTTTTTTTATGTTTTTCCAAACTTCTCGAACTTTGCATGCGATTTAAAATAAAATAAAAATAAATGACGTAACTATAAAACTCTTTAATTATGAAAATCCTTTGTGATTATACTATACATCTCTATATGTATGTCTAAATGTGCCCTAGACGTTACCATTTGCATTTACAACCCATGCACATGCATTCAGCATTTAACAATAATAATAATAATACATCACGTCGTTATGCACCAATGCCGCCATCCTGTGTTGTGCCTTCTTCATCTTATGCCTATGGCAATTATTATCTGCCACCTCCGGCTGCATTTAATCAATTTGTTGTGTCCAATCTGCAGTCACGCATGCGCCCCATGTCCATGCCTGCTGCTGCTGTTGTTCCAAATATTTATGATACGCTTGTCTAAAGTTTTCCATTTTTTGTATGTTTTTAAATCATTTCAATCCTCAATTATCGTCTATCATTGTCCCATGCCTCACATGTGTCTCCAAGAACATACTCTTAAGTACTACAATGAAGATACTGCCATATTTTGTGTGTGTGTGTGTATATATCTGTAAAACTGTGCAATTTTTATGTTTAATAAATTATATAAAAAACATTGATAAACATTTAATATTTATTTTTTGAAAATCTTATAAAAATTCTCTCATTTATCATTTAATTGACTTATATAATTTTTTCTTTTTTTTTTAATGTGCTCTGTGTCTACCATTTACATTTATCCATCACTACAAACACATCTTCTCTACATTTGCACATCAAAACACACACCTCGAATTCCTCCATTGAATTCTCATCCTACATAGTCGCAACAACTCCGCCTCACAAGCTGATTACAGTAAGCTGCCGAAAAATCCTCATATGGTGGTGCCACCACCTAATATGAATGGTGGCACGCCTAGTAGTAATGGCAGTGCTGGTCCATTTAAACCTGTGCCACCACCAAAACCGAAGAACTACCGGCCACCAGCTCAAGGTGGTGGAGTTGGTCCCAATGGACCAAATAGCATGTCCAATGAACGCTGGGAAAATGGGGTAAGTATTAGAAGTTAAGAAAATTGTAAGGAGTTACTATATTCTATTCTCAATTTACACAGGACTCTAGTTCACCACGTTCACCTCCAAATGGCTTCTATTATCCACCAACGCCTTCACATCATCATTATGGCCAACAGCAACAACCACAAACACCTGGTTCACCCCACCAAGGCTTACAACAACAGCCGACCTATGGTACAAATGGTGGTAATTATGGTCAGGCACCAGTACCAGGTCAGCCACAACAGCAACAACAACAACAGTATCCCAATGGTTATAATGGTAATAGTCATCATTATAATGGTGGCAGTGGAACAGGACCATATATCGCACCACATCGTGGCATGCCACCACCAATAGGTAAGATGTAATTTATTTTAACTTATAGATAAGAGGTCCTTAGACCCGAAGGGGCTCGTCTTTCCATTACTGGGAGTCCGTTTCTTATATAAAAAATAATACAATGAATTTATTTCCAAGAGGAGTGATATCCTAAACAAAAGGTTATGTTCCTCCTGCCAATTGAAGAGGAGTCCTAAATTGTAGGTCTAAAATTTGATGAGTTGCAACACTTTGTTGAGAAAATGGGGCACGTACATACATATATCTATTCGCCATCCTTGGCCTATAAGATTACTGAGCCAAAAATTTAGTATTAAGAAAGAGCTAAATATCTTATTGTTGGGATGAGATCTTCAAGAAACATTGTTCAAGAAGGGATTGTTACAAATCAATCTAAATTAAACCTTTTTCTTTCTCTTGAAGGCAATCTACCACCCCACACACCTGAACGTCATGCATTGGATCTAGCTGGTAGTCGTGAACAACGTGGTTCCGCATTCGAATTATATCGTAAACCTCAAATTGGAGCTGCCGGGCACCATCATAACATGAGGTAAGTCTCAATTTTCAATAAAATTAACTTCACCCCGCCTGCCCCAAAACTTTGGAAACAATTAAGCTCAAAAAATCATACATAAAGACTCTTTGAAGCGTATGTCAAACCAATCAAAAGAATGTTCCATTCCAAAACAACCTTCCAAGTTCTCAACTTTTATTGTATACTACAAAAAATTAAAAAAAAAAAAAATAAAAAAATAGAAAGAAAGAAAACTCTCTTATTTTGTGTTAACGAAAAATGTTTTAATTTTTGTTTAATTAAATTGTCGCTAAAAATAAATAAAATCAAGATCTATCAATCAATCAATTGATTAATCAAACAATCAT
This sequence comes from Amiota communis, assembly GCA_037043315.1. Taxonomy (NCBI): domain Eukaryota; kingdom Metazoa; phylum Arthropoda; class Insecta; order Diptera; family Drosophilidae; genus Amiota; species Amiota communis. Next base: position 9,137,698 of record JBAMAV010001245.1, on the reverse strand, counting down.
ACATTTTGTCAAAGATCATGTCATTAAATAATAAAATAAATTGTTACTTCATGCGGTTGCTGGTCACACATTTTCTGTATTTTATTATATTAAAAAAAAAAAAATCCATTTTATTTTTGAATTTAGACAAAAAATAAACCTTGAAATTTTCTCAAAATAAAAACTATGAAATGCACAAATTGAACAAATTTATTATCCGAAAAATTGAGAATTCTCTTAAGAAATATATAACCTTTTTTTGTATTTTGCAATAACCACAAAATTATTAACATTAAAAAAAAATAAAATGATGCTGATTATTAAATACCAAAAAATTTAAAAAATAAAAAAAAAATATATCAATAGAATTCATTTAAACGAAAATAAAAACATTTTTCGGGTTAACTATTTATTTTCTACTTACTAAGTTCATCTTTAAAGAAAATGTTGTAAATTTTCTAAAACCTTTTATCATATCATTTCACACACTTTTTCTCTCTGATCTCTCTCTCTACTGATCTGATCTGATTTGATATACTTCTTAAAAATACATCAATCAATCATCATAGAATTTCATTTAAGAAAGAAAAACATACTTCAACATTGTAAACTCTTGTAAAAATTCCTTTCTTTTTTTTTTTTAAAGCAATCGTAAATATCTCTATTTTTTAGTGTGGTTTGTAACCCCCCGGTTTTGGGTTTATACATATACAATATATAAAAAAAATATATAATTTGAAAATCATCCAAAACTTAAAAACTAACAAAAAAAAACTATTCTTCTCTCCTAAGTAACTAAATAAAAAATAGTTTGTTAAACAAAAAAAAAAATATTTATATTTAAAAAGATAAACAAACTTAGTAATGTAAAATGGTAAATGGTTTTCCTTCCTTCCTCTCTTGGTATTTAAATAATTACAGAACTGGTTTATTTGCAAAATAGTTTATATATATTTTTTAAGAGACTTCTAATTTTTAGCTTAATAACATCATTTTAAGATTATCAAGACAACAAGAGATAATTTTTACTTGTGTGTCATTACCAAATCTTGTAGCACAATTAAATTAATGAAAATATTTATATCGAGGATCATTTCTCAGAGATCGTCTCCTTCAATAGATATACTATACATATAGTCGATTCAAAGAAACACAAACTTTTTCATATGATATTATTTTTGAATAAAATTTCTTCTTCAAAGTTTGCCTTTTTAACTATTTATATTATCTGAAAGATTGAAGTTCTGGGTATCATCTTAATAAGACAATACTATATATACTATATACTAGATCTTCTTTTTGAAATTCCAAAATTCAACCAGTGCCTCGTCATTTTCAAAAATATTTTATGTAAAATTTCTTTTAGCATTTAAATTTTTCAACTACATATAGTTTTCTATATTACATATAGAAGATTCCAAATTTGGGTACCATCTAAACAATATACATATGTTTTTTTTTCTGTTAAGACTATTTTAGACTTCTACTTAATTGCCTATTGAAAAAGTTTGTGTTTCTGTTATAGATTTCCTTTATATTTTCGAATATATGAAAACCTAGAGCTTCTCTCGCCAATCTTTAATATATCTACCTATCTACCCACCCTAATGTCCAAAACTCTCTGTATGTATTGAAATTTCTTAGCGAAATGGAGCCATACGATCCTAGGTATGATGATTATTATTCAATGCCACCACCACCGCCACCAGGACATCCATCTAGCATGCGTTCACGTTTTGCGCCACGTTATCCAAATGAAAGGCCACCGCATGCACAAGATCCCACTTATTATGATTATCCACCACAACAACAACAACAACACGGATCGCAACCCTTGCCACCAAACCAACAGTATTATGATGAACATGGTATGGCATTAGCGCCACCACCACCATTGCCACCACCAAAGAAAAAGAAATCAATGCTTAAGAGTCCTTTAACAGCTATCAAAAACGCTTTGATGAAGACCACTAGGCCACTGCGCCGCATGAATAGCATGGTTGAACCAGAACGTAAAGGTAAAGGTCTAAGACGACAACATTCTATGCTTGAGCGCGGTATGCAGCGTCCTTATTATCCCGATGAGTATCCAACTTATCCAGCAGGTTTTGAGGAACGTCAATATGGACGCAGTGGTAGCGTACCAGGTAGACGTGGTGGCATGACGCCACAGGAATATGATCAGTATTATCGCAATCAACAATATGGCCCCCAATATGGACCGCAAGATGTAATGAATAGCACTTATCAGAATTTAGAAAGTGAGGATATTTATGGTAATATTGGAGGAGGAGGAGGAGGCACTACACCACGTGTGCATTACCAGCAGCAACAACAGCAGCATCAACGACAAGAGGCTTATGGCAATGGTTATGGCGAACCACATGATGATCTTTATGCGAATCGCGCTTGTATTGATCTGGAACGGCGGCAAGCAGAGGCTGCTGCTGTGCGTAATGGTCGAAGAATAGTAAGGCGTCATAGCACTACCACATCAGATCGCAATGGCGGAGTCCATAGGCGTCCAACAATGCTAGCGGCCAGTCCGGGCTATGATCAGGCCATCGGTTGCGAGGATATCTATCAGAGCCAACAGAATGCCTATGTAGTAGACGGCATGGGTGCTCAACGTCGGGCACCGAGTTCAGAGGTAATGACACGACGTCGGTTCTATCCGGGTGCTGCAAATGAACAATTCGAGGAGCCTATCTATCAGACACGCCGTGATATGCAGCGTGAGATGCAACGTAATCACATATATCAGTCAAAACGAGAAATGCAGGAGCGTATAACGCAAGGTAAACGTGAAATGGAAAGGGAATTTAGTCCCCAGAGTAGTAGCCAATCTGAGCGTAGCAATGATGATCGTTCAGAGCGTTCAGAACGTTCGGCAGAGGCGATCTATCAAAGTCGTCGTGAAGTAAAAGAGAGTGCTCTAAAGACACGCACCCAACTGCGTGAACAGATTTATCAAACACGACGTGAGGCGTTGGACAGCATGGCTGAGCCGATTTATGTTTCGAAACGGGATATGGGTCGACCGGCGCCTATTTACGAATCAAAAGAAGAAAGCATTTTACAATCGCGTGAAAATGAAACTGATGAAAGGAAGGAAGGCAAGGTCGAAGAGGAAGTGGAAGTAGAAATCAATCAAACAGAGGAATCCTTAAATCGTTCAGAACTACAAAAATCTTCAGATACTGTAATTGAGAATACAAACAGCCAAACATCACCACAGACACCAATTGGACGTGCACCCCTAGTACAAGGGGAAGATGATGATGATGATGAGGATGAAGACGATGAGGACGATGTCCCTGAAGATGAATCCTCAACGGAAATGACCGAACAACCAACAGCTATTGAGAATGCCCAACACAATCAAGGCATGCTAGCAAATGAGACTATGGAGAATTTTTCAGATGAAGTCTTTGATGCTTTACCGCAAGCCATGTCTTCTCCTATTAGTGGTGGATTGATAGTCGAAGGACCTCCTATTGTACCACTTGACCCACCTAAACCTACACTTCCATTAACGCCACGTTCAACACGTGCACCATTCCATATATCGAATATTCTAAAACGCACAGGACCACCACCAACACCTCCAACAGCAACAATTGGTGATAGTTTTACATCAATCGAAACTCAATATACATCACAGGCTAGCCTACCCGTTGGCCCACCGAATGCTACTAGCACTCCATTCAGTAGCAACATGTCATTACCCATAGCAGGTCCTGTGCCCACAACAGCCCCGGCTGCTGCATCTATTGCTTTCCCCAGTATGCCGCGTGAGCCGACTACAACCCGCGGTGTTTTCGATGCAAATGGTGGTACACTTGCCGATAAAGTCTGGAATGTCTCCCTAGAAATACCACCTGGTGCTATTGCAGCCGGCGTAAGGCAGGAAATCTATTTTACTGTCAGTGATCCGCGCATGGGTCAAGCCGTGGGCGGACCACCGTTGGACATGGAAAACGGTTGGTTCTTCTCTAAAAAAAATAATCTCTATAAATATTCTCTAATCACTCACAATTATTCACTTTTATTCTTTCAATTTTGTACTATATAAAAAAAAAGACAAAGCATATCAATCCTAATTTTATATTGTATATTTAATAATCAAATCTGCTCGTTATCTGAAATTTTTTGTAATGCAAAGAAACCACAGTTTTCTATATAATTTCGAAACTTTATCAACACAAATTATAATATATATATAATTTTTAATACTATAGTTATGTTGTTTTTATGTTTTTCTTGTTGTAGTTTCTAATTTTTATTTACTAATCCTAAAAAATCTACTAATTATGGGGTTTATTGATCAAATTTTTAGCTTTACTAAATCGTAGTTATGTGACTAATTGTATTTTGTAGACTTTGCATGGTTTTGATTCACTGATATATGTATATATTTTCTTATTTCATGTATAACATTTTGGCTTTTCTCAAGATCTCATAAATCTTTATTTGAAATAATTTTAATCTGTACAAAATTTTTAATCTACTAAAAACTAAATTATCCAAAATTTTAGAATCCATTTATTAGTTTTGAATTAGGATTTGAATATGAACAGTTTGTATATATAATTAAAGGGAGAATCTATCCAATTTTCAAATAAGATTATCAGGTCAATCACATCAGTCCTTGTTCACAGACCTAGAATCCTGAAATTTCAATTCTATTTAATGTTTCAAAATAATAAAGAGTAGTAGTACAAAAGAAATTCAATCTAATAACAATAGGACTAATCATTTTAGTTCCGGTAATTGTCAGATCTAGAATCCTAAAATTGTAATTCTTATTCATCTGAAAACCCACAATAATAAAGAGCAGGAATATGTACCTCTCACATAGTGAAACAAAATGATAATTTTTATTTTATTTGATATTCTGATCAAAGATTTTGGCTTATTTTGACCGAAATTATGTACTTCCAACAAACACATTCTATGAAACTTTGAAATAAGAATATTCCTATGGATTCTTCTTTAACTTATTCATCTTTTGTGCTACAGCTCATTGTGAACTTTGGCCTGATGTACATGGGACCTCCACATGACCCAGTCCTTTGTTGTTACAATTTATCGGACCGTCAACGTTTTGGGTTTCTATCCGAGGCTTCTGTGCTGTTTTCAGGAAGGGTTATACCTTCCACACTAGTGGCCAAAGCCTCTTTTGTATTGGCAGGATGCACCAACCGCCAATATTGAATGGGAGAGGCTTTATTTTTGCAACATTATCACATTAGCATCACACTTCTTTAACTAAGATCTTTAAAAGCTTTTAGTAACCCAATAAAGTACATCTATGTATCATACATTTTGAGACCACTCTCTAGAGAATAAATTCTTATATCCAAATTTAAGATTTTTAATTTTATTTATTTCTACAAAAGTTTAGTTTAAAATACTATTACTTATTCCTTCTAAAAGAATCTCTTAATTCCATAGATTTCATTTCTGTATAAATAAATTTTAAATCCCTTCTATACCCTTAACTCAACAACTTCTTACAACAGAGAATAATTTCAACACATTAAACACTTTTTGTAAACTTTTTTATTTCAACAATACGAACACATACACAAAAACCCACTTAATGTAAATCATGATTATCCATTACCCTAGTAAACTTAACTAACCGCCATTTAATATTTTTTTTTAAATAGGTGAAACCATGCTGTCACCTCTTGTCATGTGTGGACCACAAGGTCTTGAATTCCTTGTGCCAGTCACACTCAATATACCACATTGTGCCGGACGAACAGCCTCACTGGGCCTAGCAGTTAAGGCAACCGATAGCGAGAAGAATCTACATACCGAATGGGATAACATTGATCTGCCAAGTAATGCGGCAGCTCACACAGTTTCCGTTAAAGTCGATCATTTTTAAAGAGAACAGACGAGATAAAACACCCTTAGATATTAAGAGTTATAGACGAAAACATTAAATATACTCGTACAATACCTATTTATATTTATGGTAAAAGATATTTTAGATATTTTTGAAAAATTTATTCATTTTAAATTGTAAATATTTTTTTGAATATGCAATTTTTATAAATTTGTTTTATAGTTTTAATATTTTTTATATAGCATATTATATATACATATATATATATATATTTATACTGATCGCTACATATATTTTTTGAAAAAAAAAGAGGAAAAATGCATATTCCATGATTTTAGCAAAATATGTTAATACCCACGATTTCTTTAGGGGATTTTTTTCAAAGCAGTTTACAAAATCAAGGTATTAAATTTTTATTACTTTAACAATTTTTTACTGCCTTTAAAAAAAAAAAGAAATTAAATAAATTAAAAAATAAACTGCTTTGATTTGAAATTTATACATTAAAAAATTATTTATAAAAAATAATTAGTATAAAAGAAAAAAAAATGAACGATTTATATAATAATATATAATAGACCATTTTTTTTAGTTGACAAATAAAATGTATAATTAATTTTGTATATAGTAAATAAGATTATTTTCAATATAAAAAAAAGAAATCCAATTACATTATTTTATTTTTTTGTGCATTTTTGTGTTATTTGCTTTTGGCTTTAATTTTTTAATTTTGTTTTGATTTTCGCAGCATTACAAATGTTAAAAAAAAGAGAAATACATAATACTTAAAAATTAAGTGCATTTTTCATATATAAAAAAATATAAAAAACCAAAAGAAAACCCACTTTGTTAGATCAAACAAAATCTGTAATGGCATTATTATACTATAATAAATAAAAATATATAAAAATATGTGTTTAAAAAACAAATTTATTAAGTACTTCATATCGGAGTACCCATGAATTGGAGTCTTATTTAGAAGACCTTCATTTAAGGAGAAAACAAATACAGCTAAATTTAAAAACTAGAAAGATGTTCTGGCTCCTTGGACCACAGTTTCAACTTAGCATAGGGAATAAAGGCGGAAGGTTCTAAAGCCAATATGGGTGTAATCAAGCAACTTTAAGGAACGGTAAGTATGTTCAATATTGAGATACTGCAATAATATTAGTCTGTGACTTAAAGTTGTGATAGTTTAACAATTGCCATTAGGGATGAATGTCATATGTCAATAAATTGCGTAATGCTGTTAATGACATATCAATAAGTTTCTATGGATGCCAGGTGCCTATCATGTCTAGAACCTTCCAGAAGTATAATTGTTGTAGTGACTCATGATAAATGGATGGAAATATTATCAGACAATCTTAATTATAAATAAACCAATTTTTATAACGATGAAAACTTAATAGCTCGAGCTCAAGATATATTCCTCTATGTATATCCAGTAGGGGTCTCAAAGATTTTGAAATACTGAGCTGAAATTCATTATTTTATAGAATCTATTTGAATTTACTGTAGATGGTATGTATTATGTTTATGAATATAATAGATAGAAATACTTTGGCAAGAGTTTCTTTTAGATCTCTTCATACCTTGATATATGACATTTAGGTGGCTATATAATTTATCATCGTTTGTGCCATCATCAGGATATTTACATGAACTAGGATTATCATGATTTCTATGGAATTTTAAGATCTCCTATCTCTCCTCTTCTTTATTCATATGTCGACTCTAGTACCTGCGTCTAGGTCCCGCTTCTTGTATATTAGTATCCTTTCAATGCAGTGAGCTACTTGTGCCCAGTTGTGCTTACTTAACTACTACTACTATATTTGCTGGATTGATGAGTCCCCCACTGTTCCCCAGCGCCTCACGCTCTTGTTGCCATCTATCACATTCAAAGAAAGACTAATTTGTATCGTCTACTTTTGCTTCCCCATTAAAAGCAACTTGCACTAGGCTCTTTTCCTATTCTGTGGAAAATCTCCTATTAAGGGTGAAGTCTTTTTAACGGATAGCGGCTAGTTGTGCTTTAAGTTAAAGACCTTGCCAGGGGATTCAGGTGCTTCACCAATCATCACTTCATTGAAATTATAAATTTTGATTTTTATGGTTTTTGGAATATAAAATATTTTTTTTTTTTTGTATTTCTTTCTTTTATTTTTTACATTTTTTTTATAACATTAATGAGCGCGTTTAGCAAAAATATAGAAAATGAAACACAACACAGAGCGATATAAAAAATGATTATAGTACTATTTAAAATAGTTATCTGCAATGTTAATTAATAAATAATAATGTGTTGGTGTTAACACCAAATCTCTTAGATCGGATCACGTTTTCATATCAAAATTTTGAAAAATCTTTAACAATAATGAGTAACAGAGAGTTGGCCATGTTTTATAGATTTAACGATGACCACAAGACACGTTCTGATTCATTGAGGCGTTCGAAGAACAATGGGAAATGTTCACTTAACATGAAATTCTGAAAGAACTTCGACAGACTTTCCTCCATATCTTTGCCTTGGAATAATGGATCACTAAGGAGTTCTTTAAGCATTTGATCATCTTCAGTGTGATCTTCTTCATCTTCAAAATAAATATCTGAGAGAAAATCAGGTTTTGTAGGTGAACAATCCTTATCCGAAGAACTATCATCATCATCATCATCATCATCGGAATCAGTTTCTTCAGCATTTGTCTTAGTTTCTTTCAAATGTGATAGCTCAACAATAAGCAGCTTAAATATTTTCACTAAAGCTGGAACAGTTTGCCAATTCTGAGGATTGGCGCCTTGAGAACGTGTACGAACTCTAAAAGTGCTACCACTAGCAGTGGTGCCTTCAGTGGGTTCTTTGATTGTCACAGATGTAAGGCGATTGTCTTGGGTAGTGACTCCATACTCGAATAGTTTACAAAGAGCCATGGTAGTAACCTGCGGAAAGAAATTTGGAACATAAAATTGATGTAATAATGTTGGTTATACTATGAGTACTTACTCTACGTTCATATGAACCAAAGAATAAGGATTGTTTGCATAGCCAATTGCTTAGGACATACTGCAATGCAGTTTCCCCAGTGGGACCAGGCACAGTCGATAAGAAATTGAGTGCTGCCTCCATTTGTGTTAGGAACAAATGAGCAAATATCACAACTAAACTCATGATCACCTTCAATGTTTCAACAAGTTGCATTTTGCTTATCACTGCCTTTAGCAACATATCAATATTGGAGCCCAACATATTTCCCATTTTAGTGATAATTGTAATCACAAGACGTCCCACTTGACCAGCTGTCGTCTCACTATTCATGGGATTCAATAGCATTATAGTTATCTCCATGACATGCTTAAGGCCTTCGCCATTTTTAAAGTTAAAAATCTGTTCCGGTGAGAGGTAAATAAAGGCACGTATACATTCGCCACCTGAAACCATGACTGCATTATCTTCGGTACGACGAATGCAATTAATGACCGATGAGAATGTTGACTCAAAGAGACTCTCTGACAATGGTGCATCTGAGTAACGCACAATGTTTGTCAATACATCGAGAGCAATATCTTGCTTGGCAACATTTGCTTGATGACGGCCTTCAAGTGACAATATTTGAACAATGACTGGTAAGAATTTGTCTTGCAAAGGTTGAAGGCAGCGTGGCTGTTGACAGAGTGATTTGATAACTTCTTGTACAGATTCTATGATGAAAGGATCTTCCGGGTATTTTAGAAACACAGCCAGAATCAAAGGTATAATCTTTTCGTGTGCGGAGTAAGCAAAGTCATCATCATACTAAATTTGTAGAAGTAAATACAAATGAATAAAATATAATCTGAATCTTTTTGTGATTTCATCATAGACTTACTGAAACAATAGTCGTTAGTGACTCAAGTAACATAGAAAGTACAGAACTCTTACAACCCGGTACGATACTAATGATGCCATCTAGAAAACCACCCAGTTTTGTTATAATCAAGGCACGTTTTTCGCCCTCAGAGGTTTTGTGCACTTGCAAGAAACCATGTATGGCACTAGAATGTAATTACAAGTAGTAGATTATTCATCATTTTTACTATTAACAACTAAATACCCCAACTCACCGCACAGCACTTATACGCAAAACAATAGATTTATCTACTGCAAGACTACTTTCGGTAACATCCAAGATTTCCTTTAACATTTGTGGATTGTATAAATCGGAGTAGGAATAAGTACTCAGGGTCCAGAGGGCTCGTCCTATTAAATGCGGAGCCTCATGATGATTGAGTGAATTGCGTACAATTGTCAAATAGTTTATCAAATCGAATTTCGGTTTGTGCTCGAATATAACAGCACGGAAGATATGCACAGCAACCATGCAGGCTTCCTGGATCTTCCACCAATTCACATTGCCAGCAGTTTTCTCTGCTTCTGCCACAGTGAAATGACGCAGCAAAGCATCTTGCAGAGAGGACAAGGCTTTGACTTCATATTCCTCTTGGATAGCCTATGAAATATCACAGGTGAAAACAAGATAAAGCTAAATTATGTAAGACACATACCACTAGAACATCCTGGCCACACATACGTATGGTTAGTTCAACGCCAGCATCATCTTCGTCTTCGACAAATTTATCGGGATCTTCGAGCCAATTCTCAATTTGCTCGACAGGCACTTGTATATAGACTATAGTAATATAAATCAAATCAGTCAATACACTTTTGATATGATTACGCAATTTGCCAGTAGAGATGACACAATTGATGAACTCAAGGATTTGTGTGATCATTGTTTGGAAATTGGTTGCTTCATCATCTTCTTCATTGTCACCACTGGGAAAAGGACTCGGTTCAATTTGATTGACTGTCACTTTTACATAGATTTCAGCAACTTGTGTTAGCAGTTGCCATATTATAGGTAAAATCTTCGTCATATAAGGCTGTACGTACTTAGGCAACTCGGTGACCAGGAAACTAAGCACTAAAGTAAAAAATTTAGATAGAATTACAGCGTAAAAAGAATGTAATAATAATAACAAACCTTTAATAATTTCAGTGCGTAGCAAAAAGTTTGAACCCGTTCCACTGTTCATACTCAAATAATGTATAAGCTTCTCCATGAAACTCGATAGTATGGAATTCATCATGGTGGCCAGTTCCTTTTTGTCGAGAAACAAAGCACTAATTGACACGAATAATGATTTAAGAATCTTTATAACCGAAACACGAGTCTTAATGCTATAAATGTGCTCTGATTCGAAAATGCGATACACCTCGGAGATTAAAATTGGTCCCAGTTCCTTGATTTGTTTGTAATTGTAAGAGAAATCAGTCAATATTTGCATAGCGCCATGTATGGAATCCTCATTACCACCCAGACACTTTATAATTATATCAAATAAATCTGTCCAAATTGTAGGATAATCTGTTGAAGCAATGGTTGAAATGGTATGCGCCACCGAGGAGCGTATCTTTGAATTGGGATCGTATAAGCCATTTGGCAATATATTCCTTATGGTGCGCTTGGCTTGTTCCGTTGCAATGCCACGCGGATCATTGCGTACACCATCATCGTTAAACTCATTCCAATGATTCTCCACATAGCGCGTTAGCATAATGCTTGCAATTTGACGCAGTGGCAAATCAAAAGATTGGTTCATTATCAATTCTGACAAATATACGCCATAGCCTAAAGTATTGACAATGATAGGTTAAATGACCATGTCGACACACCCACACCAACAACCACAATCAAAAACACACATGTTACCATTACCTTCTGTGAATTCCAATTGCTTTATGCGTTTTTCTGCCGCCTGCAAAACCAATGTATCGCTGCTGAGTAGATTCTGTAATTCCTCCAGCAGGACTTGCTTCACGGATTCGGAATCATTTTGAAATGCAAAGGACATGATTGTGAAGCAATATTACTGTGTATTAATTTAATGCGTCGAAATAAATCAAATGAAATTAAGCGCGAATATCGCCGGCACCAATTCTCATGGCGGTTCGATAACGGAATGAATTGGTTTGTGCTGACAGTACCCCAGAGTTGCCAGCTGAGTTAACTCACATTGAAAATTACAAAAAAATTATTATTCAAGAAATTCGTGTGTGTTCACTTGAGAATATATGTATTTGTTTTAATGTAAATGGTGAAAAAGCGAATAATCAAATCATATGAAATATAATTATTTATTTAAATTGACTTGAGTGATATATGTTATCGATTAGTGAATAATCGAATTTATCGTAATCGTAGAAGACAACAAGTTTGTGGAGTGCACGCTATGAATTGCTTAGCAAATTGGATTTGTAGTGAAATATCCGTTAAATAAAAGAAAATAAATTGTGTTTATATAGAATTTGTGTAGCAATATACTTGGAAATTGTGTTAAAATCTTTGAAATTTGTTAAAAATTAATGTAAAGTAGAAGTTTTCAGAAACTTTGTAAATATTTTGCCAGTGGTGCCAAGCGAGAGAAGTGACAGAAGCGCCAAGTGCAAGAGATGCCAAGTACAAGAGAACAAGCTGCCAAGTCATGCAACTGTTTTTTGTGAGTGGTGCCAATTGGGCGTGCAGCCATTTGAGAGTGATGCCATTTGCCATAATTTTTTAAGTGAGAACAGTTGGTTGTTGGAACAGTTTTGCAATAGTGAAAGAAGAATAGTTTAGTGTGTTCCCGCTTTGGCTTTAATTAAATATTTTGTGTCTATCCGAAGTGCAAATTAAGAAATAATTGAACAAGGTAAGTGAATCTTGTTATTTTTTATCTTATTATTTATTGTATAAAAACAAATGTTTTTAATTTCAAGAGATTGTTTTTTTGTTGTTTTAATAAAATTATTTGTGGGATTTGTTTACAGTTCTTCTTCTTGCTCTTCTTCTATGTCCTCTTCTACTCTCTTTCTCTTAAGCACATTTATCATAATTTGCCACTAGTTTTCTATATAAATGTGCAATACGTGAACTCTTTTGACAGACTGTGCCTCCGCCACGCACCAATTGATGTTGTTGTCGATTGATGTCACCTACACAAGTCCAATCGGCACCTCCAATACGCCAACGGAAGATTTTCACACCAGTTTCTTGAGACACAGCCCACTTGGAGTGATCACTAGTTGTTTTGAAATCCACTTGCAAATCTGGTGATTTGATTTCATCAATATTGAAGACTCTGCAGTGAAGAAAATCATTTTAAAATAATGTTCTTTTCCAATTTCTACACTTATCAACTTACTTATCATCCAAAGCACAACTATTAGGCAAATTGCCTTCACCATGTCTCCAGGTTTCCACCAGTAAACTCACATCCAAAGTGGGAGCCACTAAATCTGCATATAATTCTTCTTGAGCTCGAGCACTCTTACCAAAAGCCTTAAATGTTTTGCCACCTAGGGTAGGAAGCTCTATAACCTTGTGAAAAGGTGGTGCTGTACGCCATTGGCCACGCAAAGCTCTTTCCAAATTGAGAAATTTACTATTACTCGCAGACAGCATCAAGGTCTCACGTTTGTAATAGAAATGTGGTTCATTGTAGATCAAAAGTTCACCCACTTTATCTATGCCTTCGGCATCCAGTGTCATGCACAGCAAACTTTGGGCATACATTGCCCCAGTCGATGGATACTCATAGTTTGGTATGGCTGGGAATTTCGGTACTGAATGCACTAACCAAATGCCAGTAGTGCCATCAGTGGCCACTACACCTTTAGCATGGCCACCATTCATACTGACTGTGCCATTGGGAAACTCATCATTGTAGGCAGCCAGCAATATGCGTTGATCAGCATAAATGGGATTAAGAGTCTGAGCAGTAAGTGAATCAGATTCACTGATGCGAGTCTTTGATAATTGCCAATCATCATAGCTGCTGCTGGTCACATAAAAATAGTTGAGACCCTTTGGTTCGGCAGTGTCAGCACTGCCATAGTTTTTTGGTAATTTATACATATACCACCTAAAATCATATACATAATTTATATAAATTTTCCGTCTTCCATTGAGCATCAACTTACCAATCCACATTGTTGCCTTGCTCATCCTTGCAAGAAACTCCCGATGAACTTGATTGTTGTGCCTTGGTGTGAATACCAAAGCCAGCAATCATTAAAATTGCTAAAGTCAAACGCATTTTGTTGTTGATCAATACAATTTTCTGTTCGTCTGGCTTTGTTGGTGTCTGAAACTAAACTGCCGGCGTCTGGAAATTATTTTATAGAAGCCACCATGAAGTGTGGCTTGAGTCATGATTTTTTGTGAAAAACTGGGTGGCTCAATTGTTTGTCAGCATTTGCTTATCACATTCAGTCAAATGAAACTCGTGTTTCATTTTGTTACAAGGTGATGATGCCTTATCGCTTTTAAATATTTGTCTATTGCGATCCATTTAATTCTCTCTCTCTCTCTCTCTATGTATTTGAGTGAAGACCCTGTATTTGATATTCTTCTTATCTATCCATTGAATTGTTTACTTATTTAAGCAGAACCGAATTGTAGTTACTCATGTATACACATACTCATATGTATATGATGTTATTTGCTTAGGATGTTTGTTTTTGCATTTTCTTGTATTTATTTGTTATTTATGTTGATAAAAATTCTCTCGAGGTTATTTATTATATAATATGGGTTACAGATGTTTTTATTGAAGCATATTCACTTTCATCATACTTATGTTAGTTTTTGGGATTACATAGTATTGATAAGAAATCACTGTGAAGTCTTATCTAAATAAGTATTGTATAAATAAGTCAAATGTGCATCATCAATGATTTGCTTAGTAAAAATTTGGTAGATAATTTTCAGATAAAGAAAATACCTTGAAGTTACAGTCATCACGAAATGATGATTATTATAATATTAGGAATTTGTGTGTCACAGATATTTGTAAGTTACACATTGGTTCCGGGTAAAGAATGTTGTTCAAATCACCTCCTCTGCTAGCTCGGCAGGCTGTCCGTTTTTATCAAAATTTTGAATAACCTTGTCGCATAAAGATGGTTCAATTAGTTATACATATTTGATCGATGATGTTGTCTTTAAGATGTTGAACTGTTTGAGGATTTTTCACAAGAAGTTCAATGGTATTAAATAGCATGGTCTTCTTCTTTCAAAAGATTGATTGATTCCATTGCTATGTGGCATGTTACAAAGTTGTTCACTCATGTAGCGATCCATGTTAAATAAGTAACTGATGCTAGGATTTGTGTTACTTAAATTTTCTTTCAATTGTATATACTTTGCCGATTTATCTATTCAATATACTTTCTTTACTTTCCGATTGTTTAAGTTATAAGTAAAGCATAGTATGCTTGGTAAAGTAGGGATGGTATCCGGAACCAAGGCTAACTAACTTAGGTCATTGTGATGACACAGACACAATGCAGCTTAACTAGACCATGTGCAATACCTGATACAAATTGATAACTGCCGTTGAAAAATGACAATAATCTGTGAAAATGGTCTTAACAAGGTCAGCCTGGCCAAAGCATTCCAAAGGCGTTGCTGTGCATTTAATGGGATTGGAATGGTCCTGTGCATTAAAAGCTGCTCCAACCTGGGCAAACGATTAAGTGAGAACTCTATTATCAACAACTAACAAGACTTAATGAAATGCAAAAGCAAAAATGGCTGCAACTGGTCATCAGTTTTCCACTATGATAACGCTAGGCAACACACTTCTTTTATGACTCGGCAAAAAATGAGAGAACATGGTTGGTAGAGTTAATGCACCCAGCATATAGTCCGGCCTCGCACCATTTACTTTATTTTATATTTACTTCGTTCCATGCGAAATTTTCTTGGCGACGTTATAATGTATATAATTCCATAGACGACTGCCAGTTTTATTTTCAGAAACCCGCGAATTTCTATAAAGACCGGATTACCTGAATGATGGCTATCAATAATAATTGAAAATACGAGTATGTATGTGATAAAATTAAGTTGCTTTGTTTTATGAAATACATTACTCTCATTTTCTGAAGTTACTATTCCACCAACCCAATAGATTTAGCTGCCATATAATACTTTTAATCTATCAGATTTCTACAATAATTCTTACTCTTTTGTTATATCCTCCATTCCTTGAAATAAAACTCCAAATTTGTACAATTACACAAAACAATTTTTAAATTTTTTATTTATTAATTTATTATTATTTGTTGTTCTTCTTCATGTTGTTGTTCGTCTCCTCTTGATTCTTCTTTCTCTTTTTTGTCATACAATATTTGCAATTACATATGTGTAAAATTTGTTCTTAATATTTTTTTTTCTTCATCATTTTCTGCTACAATACTTTTTCACGCTTTACAGAGAAAATTATCCTAGTATAGAGCGATTTTTTTTTTGCAATATTTGAATGCCAAAAAAGATTTTCGTTTTTTTTCTCATTTCATATTATTATGAATTTCAGAATATTTGTATTTGCTTGCAACTTGCTGTTTATTTATTTTTATTTATATATAATAAATTATGTATGTAATAATTGTAATGTTGTTGTTGTTGTTGTCAACGCATATTAATTACAAGAGCTCAGAGAGTAGACGATGATGTTGTTTGTTTTTTTTTCAATTTCATTTTGACATTTTCATCATGATGCTGTTTTTGTAATTCTTATTTTTTGCAATTATTAATTTTTTTGTATTTATTTATTTTAATTTTATTTATTTAATTAATTAATTGCACTGTTTACTGAATAAATATCAAATTAATTAATTTATTTATTTATGCATAAAATTTTATTGTAAACTTTGCTGGTCATAGTTTAATTTTATTTCAATTATTCTGATACAATTTTGTTGTCTTTCTTTTTGTTTGCCAATTATTTTTGTTTAATTTAATTTATTTTTTATATTTTTTTTGTTTTTGTTTTTATTACTGAATGCAACAATACGTTTAAACTCACAATACAATATTTTTGCTAAATATTTATATATGTTATTTTGTTTTGTTTTATTTTAATTATATATATATATATATAAGTATTAATATTTTAAGATTTTATATTTTATTAATTTTTTTGTATAAAGAACAAGGCTGTTATATAATTTTTATATTGGTTTCTTTTTTAAAAAAATCGTTTTTTAGTAGAAATATTTATTCGGAAAATTAAGAGTTTGTTTTGATAATTTTTATTTAATTTTAAAAAAAATGGTTGAAATTTAATGAAATAAAAAATAAAATAAAATTTTATATATTTTTTTTTTTTTTAATAAAATGAGCGCAAAAAACATGAAGTCTTTATAAAATACATATAAGATTATATGTATGTATATAATAATAATTTTATTATTAATTTTTTAAAAATTTTTTATGTAAATATTTGTAATTTTGTTATTAATATTCATAATTTTTATATTTATTTTTTTTTTAATATTTTTTCTTTGTTTTTTTTTTTTATTATAAATAACTTGCTATAATTAATAGTCATAATATTTTTTATTTATTTATTTATTTTTTATATTTTTTTTTATTAAATAAAATTTTTGCTATTTTGTAATTTGTTATTATTTAATTTTATTTTTTTTGCTTTAAAATTCCGCATATATATTTTTAAGATTTTTTTTATGTATAAATCAATCGGGCACGATTTTGATATGTTTTGAATTTTTCATGTTCATTTTCCTCTATTCCCTTTATCTTCTTTCCTTTCATTTCATCAATTACTTTCACTTGTTGTTGATGTTCTTCATAATCATAATTTTATATTATGAAAACTACTTGTTTGCTTTTCTTTTTTATACATACATGCTATTTTTTTTGTATATTATAATTTATAAATTTGATATAATGTTAGAATGGCAAAAAAGTCTTTGTCCTTTTTCAGGTGAAACACTTAAGACAAGGACTGTTTTTGCACATCCAATAATTTACTTATGTATGTGTGTTTAGTAATATTAAATATTTATAATATCAATTTTACTACTTATATTTATTTAACAAATTTACACATTTTTATTCATTTATTTATTTCTATGACTCGCAAACTCGAAGCATATTTTCTTTATTTATTTTTTTTCTTTAAAAATGTTTTTATTTTGTATTTGTATACATTTATATAATGTTTTATTTTATTTTTATAGCTTAATGTTATTTATTTTTTAATGTATAGTTTTTTAGTAAATGGTTTTTCTATGTATATATTTGTTTTTTGTTCTTGTTGTTGTTGTTGTTGTATAGTTTGATGCAAAAAATGTTCCACTAATTTAAAATTCGTTTCTTTAAGGTTTTTGTTTTGTTTTTATTCTGTCATATAATTTTATTATTATTTCACCATATAATATTTGAAAGTATAAAATACTAAAATGGAAATTATTTTTGTACAACATAAATAATTATTGTAAATTAAAGAACAAAATTATATTAAGATAAATTCACCAATTGTTCCATGATTTGTCTCTGTGTTTCGTTTGATTTCTACAATTGAAAATTAACAATAGCAGAGCTAAAATACCATTGCACTCAAACCTAGTAGTAATATATACACAATATAGGCTTCTTTGTATCAATATCAGAACCAGTGAATAAAATATTTTAATAAAGAGCACTTGGAATGAGTACCATAAGCACATTACTAGATTAAGTTGCTACTGGCACTTTTCAACACACTTTTCTGTTTCTGTTACGTTCCTGGTTCAGTCCCAAATGTAATGGATTCTAATTCGGTTCTGGCAACATGGCTTAAGACTTAAATGAACTATTTTTTTGGTTCATTTTGTTGTTACTTGTGATACTTTTTCATGTACTGAATACAATACTACAACTACCTAATTCAGGAACTGTGTATTTCTAAAAACACAAATTTCAGCCATTATTATTTATTGCTTTAGCTTTCTTTGGTACTATAAGAAATTTATCCAAGTATAAACGTATACATCAATTGAATTGTTTTCCACTCAGAAGTGTATATTTTGGTAAACATAATTAGAACTGCAGTGAGACTTTTATATTGTATCCTCTAGTACCATAATTACCACAGGTACTATCTTTTACCAAAGATCATTATAGACTGGAGAATTCGCTCACGAAACATTGCGTTCTCATTTTTCAATTTTGAAATCTTGAGTCAGGTAAGTATTGGTATGGTATTTAACAACAAAATCCAATGAAATTGTTGTTGAAACCTTGTCATATTGAATGGAATCTTCAGATTGAATAATTTTGAGAGCGAAACCAATTTCGTGAGCATATTGTCCAGTCTATGTATGGAATGGTCTTTGTTACTACTTCTTCTTTAGTTGTAGTGCTTTTAAAATCTTTTCATTCAATTGATTTCTATATAAAGGTCAAGTCATGCTGGCAATCAAGTCTTGGTGGAGATCAAGCCATGGTAGAGATCAAGTCTTGGTGGAAATCAAGCCTTTTTTGAAGGAATAAATAAATAAAAAACAATTGAAAAAGAAACCAAAATAAAATCATATAATTTTTTTTTTTTAACGAACAAAATTTATTTTTCTTTTTTTTTTCTTTTTGAATTATTAAACATATTAATACCGTTTGATTAAAAATTGCTACAAATACTATAAAGCAAAAAGCTTAAGAGAAATTATATAAAGAGAATAGAGAGAGATAAAAGAGAAACACATAAATTACTTAAATTTTAGTACAAAATTAATTAATCAATTAATTAAACATATTATATTATATATAAAAATATGTAATAATAATAATAGATTTTGTTTTTTTTTAAATTATTTTATCAAATAATTTTTTTTTTAATATAACAAAATTTTATTTAAATGAAGGCAATAATAAGGCAATTAATAGATTATATAAAATAAACGAAAAGTAAAGAGAAAATACACTGAAATAATGTTGTTGTCATGTTGATAAATGATATATGCAACTATGATTTTTTATAATATTGTAAGTATGTATATGGTTTAATAATAAAGTTAGGTAGAAAAGAGGCTACTGAGAAAAACTCCAACAAACACAAATAACATACTTATGTCTATTAAATTTTATTAAAGAAAATATTGTAGTAGAAAATATGTTTAAAATTGTTCTGAAATTTGTTTTAGTATTTCTCAGCAAAACCTTTTTGTTAATGATTATGCTAATATATAATATTTTGGTTTTTCTGTTTTAAATTTTTCATTTAATTTAATTTTGTTTTGTTATTTTATTTTCATGTGTAAAATGTATGTTGTATGCTTATTTATGCATTTAAAGTTATTCCCTAAATGTATGCAATATTTTTGTTTAAATTTAAAATTATTTTTTATTTTATTTTTTTTTTTTCATGGTAAATTGCTATTTATTTATATTCGTTTTAATATTTTTATTTTGTTTTTTTCTTTTCTTTTTTTTTTGGTAACTGTTTCACATTTTATTTTTAGTGATAATCATTTAATGTCTTTTTAATTAATATATTTATATTTAAATTAAATGATTTTTGTATTTATTTATTTATTTTTTTTTTTAAAATGTTTGTTTTTGTATTTGTATAATGTTTTTTGTTTTTTTTCCTTTCTTTCTCAATTTTGCTGATATGTATTTGTTGTTGTTGCGTTAGTTGAAATATTCATGTTTTTCTTTTGTTTTGTTTATAAATTTATCATATTTTTTTCTTTTTGTTTTATAAATTGTTAAATAATGTTCCCATAATTCATATCGTTTAGTTTTTGCTATATTTATTTATATATATATATATATTTATTTTATAATAATAATAACTAAAGTTTCTAGCAAGTTTTATATATGTTCTTGCGGCTTTTTGTTATGATGTTTCTATTGTTGTTGTCGTTGTTGTACACTGCATATGAAATAAGATGAATAAGAATATAGAAAATAAAATAGAAGAAATATATAAAAATTATGAAATTTGTTTAAAGGGAAACTTCCTTCTAAGAATTACAAGCATCAGCATCGGTAAAAACTATTCAGAAGATTGTATAGGTAATACTATTTACTAATATAAAGAAGTTAACTGTCATACAGGCATTAGTTCCCCTAATATTCACTTAATAGGTTATTGCTGGGGAATGAACTGTGATAATTTTCTTTATAAGCAACTGGAGACCTGTCACTGCCTTTTCGGGTGCATAAGACAGCCTGATTCTTCATCATTCTGAAGTATATTGCGCATCAGTTGAAAGTTAAATTAATTCAATATTGACAATATTATTTAAGCCACCATATAATCAATAGACAAACACTTATTTAGAATTAGAATAGAATGTATAAAAGCCTTGTCCAACAAATTCTCTAAATGACACTGAAAATCGTATCAAAATCCATTGCGTGGTTTAAGAAGTTTCGTATAGGAACAGGAATGTCGACTTTATCATAGATTTAATTTCTTTTATATAATTTTGACTCATTTACATGCAGTGTACTTCAATGTCTTTATTTTCGCTTATTGGTTTTGGGTTTTTTTTTAAATTTTTTTTATTGATAAATTTAAATAAATTATTAGCATCTATGCTTTTGTTTTTTCTTCATATGAAAAATTAAATTAAAAGAATAATAAAATAGCAGAGAATATTTTTCTTTAAATGAAATAAAATATTTAAAAAATATCTTGGTGTTTCGCAAGCGCCGTCACGCTTAAGAGGGAATAAATAGTTTTATTTCCCGTTTTTATTATATAATAATATTTTTATAAGTTTTAATTTTTTATTATTCTTTTTTAAATTTAAAAACAGATTGCTTTTTGTTTACAATATTTTTTCTTTTCTTTTGTTCATTAATTTTTAAATTTTTTATATTTAATTTACAAATTTCAGTTTTTCATTTATTATTTAATAAATATTTAAATATACATAAATTTTTGACTGCTTTAAAACTTACGAAAGTTAAATTATTTGTTTTTGTGTTTTTTATATAAAATAAAATTTTCGAAAATATTTTTTATGAATTTTTGTTTAGATTAATATTTTCTATATTTTTCGTTTTTAGGCTAGATATTAATTTAATAATAAAGGCGCAATTTTATGATATGCATTAGTATTTTCTTTTTTTTTTATATATATATAATTATGATATATATATATATATATATATATATATAAATTGACGAGCGCTTGCGATTTGTTTCTTGAACCAAAAGAAATTCAAAATAATATGAAAAATTATATAAATTGTTTTGTTTTTTTATTTTTTTGTTTTTTATTTTAGAATCGGCAAAATATTAATTGGACGGAATATATATATTTATTTATATATATTTTATATGATTTTATATATATATATATATTTTCTTTTTTTTAAACTTAAGTATAAAAATAATAATACAAAATTGATTCATTTTCCTTTGATTAAATTTTAAATTAAACAAAATTACAACAAATAAAATTGATTTAATAATAATAAATTAGTTTAACTGATAACTTTGGGTCTGTCTAGTGTTTTTTATTCTAGACTGGCAAGGTAATTTTCTCTTTGTTGTTCCATTAGTAATGATATTTGCCACCAGTCTAGTCTATAGATTCTCTAGCATAGTTTAGTACAATAATATTTTATATTTTTCTGAATATTGATGAAGAATGCCCTTTACATTTCACAAAGATCAATGAAGTCAATATTAGAATGGAATATTTTGATTATGTTTTACAGAAAGATGGGGTCTTCTAACAGAATCCTTATGACTGCTTGGACTAATTTTGTAAAAGATTAGGGTAGAGGTCTCTCTCAGCCTCTAAAATCAACCCGAAGACTCCACGAACAAATCAATGTCTCCATTGACAACTTTGCCAAACTACCTAATTCATCAAAGAAAGGTTTCCAGAGAAGACAGGTTCGCCTTCCAACTGATGTTGAAGCTGAAGACGAAAAAGCGTGCACAAGGAAACATGAAAACGCTTGAAAGTGTGCACAGTGCAGGCGAAGATGCAGCCGAAATGCAATTTGTCAGCTTCAAATTGTGCGATATTGATTTTGAAGATGAATCGCTCGCTGCGAACACATGAGAATAGAAAACAACAAAAACATTGTAAATGATCTCGATTTTTATCAATTACAAATTTGCGTGTTTTTGTTTGATTCGCAAGGAATTCGTCTTGCACTTCGGCTTCGTCTCAGCGTGCACTATAATTGTAGCCTTAGGAGGTGTTGAAAACATTCTGATTCTTACTCAGCTTCACAGCTGTGACCGAAATCTTAATGTGTAACATGCCATCAACTCTTGTTAAAGTGTAGGAGCTGGGAGGTCCATTTCAGTTGGTGGTAAGGCTAGAATGTCTTAGCGACAATGCAGTCTGGCTCATTCACCCATTGCATGGCATGCCAGTTTCTTGGGTTTTGCTTCCAGGCTTGAAATAATGTCTTCTCATAAATAGATTTTATATCTCTTAAAAACACTAGAATGGGTCTATCACAAATCGGTTATTTACCCCATAGAACTTAATTTGATATCTTTTTATTGTGTGTTTATGTTTTGTCATTGTAAAAGGCATTCAATCTTCGATGAAATCGAAGTTTTAACATATGTATGTTATTTATCTTGTTTTTATTTTAATATAAATATTTTCTTTTTGTTTGTTTGTTTATATAATTTATTTTGTTTTTTTTTTTCTAAAAATTTCAAATATGCCTTTGGTATGTCTAGTTTTTTAAACTAAGTAAGAATGCGTATTTGTTTTAGTTGTTAATGTGTTGACATTATTTTTTCATTTGTTTCATTACAATTTATTTTAATTGATTTTTTATTCATAATATTTAAAAATTTTTAAATTGTTAAAACAATTAATAATTGATTTTTAGTAAGGACAACTTTGGTAAAAAATATAAGAACAAAAATAAATTAAATATTAAAGAAACTTTTAACTTCTCTTTCAAATGATATTTTAAATATTAAGAGAATAATGAAAAATAATTAAAAATAATTTAAAATAGTTTTTTGTGTTTTTTGAAATGATTGATCTTATTATTTATTTGAATTTTTTGTGTTAGCCGCAAAAACTAACTTTATATTTTTTGTTTTTAAATTTTATATATTTTATGTATTTTTGTATATAGCATTTTTTTCTTCTATATATTCCCTTTCTTTTATGTGTATTTATATACTAATTTATTAAATTTTATTATATTATATTTTTATTTGTTACAATTTAATTTACTTTCTACGTAAGATGATATGTAATTGATTTAAATCAACAATTTTTTCCACGTTTTTGTAAGGTTTTTGCATATTTTTATAAAATTTATTTTTATTTATTTTTAGTTTTAATATTTTCTTTTTCTTTTCTTTAATTCTAATAAATTTATTTGTTTTTATTTAGATTTTTATTAATTTTTAACGCTTTTTTTTTTGGTTGCTCTTTCTTTGCATTTCCTCTCATTTCCTTTATTTGTTTATTTCTTCCTTCGGACCGCTGTTATCTTTTTTCACCAAATTTACTTCAGTTTTTTGTGTGTCTCAAAAGTGTTTTTTTGTTAGTTTTTTTTTGTTTTGTATAGCAAGAAAAAATTGATTGTTCTAGCATTTTCAAGAAATAAGTTTGTGTTATGTTTCAGTGAGTGATTTTTCCAATAATAAAGTCACATTCATTGATGGTAAAAGACATTAGTTAGAAATATTACGAAGGAATAGAATCGCTTAGGGTCTTACGACAGTGTGATTTCAATGAAACTTGAAGTTGGTACTATTAAAAGTCGCACGTGAGGGAGTTAGTTAAAGATTATATATCATTAGTTTTGATAATAGTTTCTCTTCATCTAGTTACTATATCATTGTTTAACTTCTCCATTTCATTGATCTCACTTTTTTAGAATTTTTTGTTTATTATTGAAATGACAGCATTCATTATTTTGTTTTTGGTTTAGGAGACAGCGTTTGCCAATTTTTGATAAAAAGTATAAGTACTTTATAGCGTTTCTTTGCAAGTCTTTCTAGTCATAATTTGTTGAAGAGTCCTTTGATTTGTTTTTTGTTTTTGTTTTGTTTTATAGTCATCTCTCAGCATGTGGGCGGAAAGTTTATAGAGTTTGTGTATTTTGTGTTTTTCAAGATTTGATGTTTGTTTAATGATAAAAGTCATTATACTAAGTATATAGTTATTACTTATATTTGCTCGGAATTTTGTAGTCAGTTTGTCAGTTGTTCAATAGTATGTATTCAGTTAAAGTGTTTCTCTAGTTTAGCTAGAATTAAGTTGTTTAGTGTTATATAAAAAAAAGTTTAGAGTCTTTTCTTTTAGCGCACATCTCACGAGTGGTCTCATTATTTTTCTCTAGCATAGAATGCTTCTCTTCATCTTTTAAATCTCCTTTCATCTTTGTCTCATTGGTATTATTATTTTTTAATTAATAATTTATTATTTTTTTTGTTTTGTTCTTTCATTTAATTAAATTTTTCATTGATTTTAAAAATTTGTTCATGTTTTCTTTCATCCATTCTTCATCATCAATCATCTGAAGATCTTCTGCTTATTTGTTTATTTGTTTCTTGAGGATTTTCTCTATTTTTTTAAATAATTTTCGAAACCACTTTTTCTTAGATATCTCTTTGTTGTTGTTGTCTTTTCTACCTGTTTTTATTAATAGTTTTTTTAATCGTTGTTAATTTTGTCTTGTCTTTCTTTTACTAACATTCTTCGTAAATTTTTTCATTTAACATCTTTTCTTTTTTGTTTTCTGATCGCTTATTTTCGTGAAATTTTGTATTTTTTATTTATTTATTTTTAACATTAATTTTTTGTTTTTTCTTTTATATATTTTATTACTAGAAAAAGAGCTTTTTAAAGGGCACATTCGGTTAAGCTATAATTATTTATATTTTTTTTTTTATTATTATTACATATTTAATTTAATTTTAATGTGAATCTTGATAAAGAAAAAGGAGAAAGGAAAAGGATTGTTAAAAAAACCAATATTAAATATTTATAAATATTTTTTCAATTCCTTTTTTGAGAGAACTTTTTTAAATATTCAAAAAAATATTATAAAAATGTATATTTTCATTAAGAATTTTTTGTTTAAAAAAATATAAGAAAAACACATGCAAACTTACGTAGAAAATAAAATTAAATTGTTTCAATTTCAATAAAAATATAATAAAATTAAAATCATTAATAAAAAATTAAATAATTATTATTACTTTTTATTTATTTTTTTTATATAAGTATACCTGTACTTAGTTGTTTTTTTTTTAAATATTTTATACATACATTTATATATATAAATATATGAGAATAATAATAATAATATTTTATTGTTATTATTATTATTTTTATATTTTGTTTTTAATTTTAAATTTAAATATGCAATAGAAATAACAACTGAAAAGGTATTAGTATATATTTTTAATGATTTGATGTCTCATAAACTACAATACAATACAATAATAATAATAATAAGTATAAGTATATTTTACTACATAATTTTTCTTTGCTGCTGTTGCTCTTTCTCTCATAATTTATTTTATTTTTATGTTATTTTTATTAATTTCTTTTGTTTTGTTACCTAAAATTTTGCTCCAAAAATTCCTTTAAAATATGTTTCTTTTGTTTTTTCTTGTTTTTGGTTGCTTGACAATTTTACTAAACTGGGTTTCGGGGATTCTTTGCCTTTTGTATTTATTATTTTTCATATATGTATATATTTTTTTGGTTATTTTTTTATGATTTTTTTTTTTAAATATTTTTTTTTTTTTAGTTTTTTACAACTCATTAATTTTTTTATAATTTTTTATTTGCCTTTTATGCAAACTCAATTGGTTTTTTTGCCGTTTTACAAAATATTCATCATCAATTTTTTTACAATGCAATTTAAATTGCTTTCTATATATCATCATTAAAATTGTTTTAATCGTCATCATTCTCATGTGTGATCATCATCCTCATGTTTATAGCAAATGCAGCAACATGTTGTTGATGTTGTTGGTTACAGAGCATTATTATATATACTATGCAGCAATGTGTGTTGTTGCTGGCAACACATATGAATAGAAATGTTGTTGCTGATAGTGATGCTGTTGTTGTGGTATCTGTTGTTGATGATGTGTATAACTGATAGCCGGATGTATTTGTTGAAATGTTGGTAATTGTGCTGTTACTGCTGCTGTTGTTGTTGCAGCAGCTGCTACTGTTGTTGCTGCAGTTGCTGTCAAAACGGGTCAAGTTGGTGTTGTCATCAGAAACTGTTGATGTTGTTGATGATGATGTTGTTGCTGATGATGATGATGTGGATGATGATGATGGTGTTGTTGTTGTTGATGATTATGCTGTTGATGGTGTTGTTGCTGATGCTGATGTTGTTGGGTATGATGCTGATGATGATGTTGCTGCTGCTGTTGTTGTTGATGTTGATGTTGTTGCAGATCGCGTTCAATTTTTTTACTTAGTAAATCATGCCTTGATTCCATACCCGCTCCTCTGTTAGAAAATAAAAAGAAAAATATCCAAAAAATTGTCTTAAATAATTTATTTCTTATACCATTTTCTATTTATGAATTA
The DNA here is from genome assembly GCA_037043315.1 of Amiota communis. Lineage (NCBI taxonomy): Eukaryota > Metazoa > Arthropoda > Insecta > Diptera > Drosophilidae > Amiota > Amiota communis. Next base: position 9,110,474 of record JBAMAV010001245.1, on the reverse strand, counting down.
TATATTATTAAATTAAATTAAATTGAGTTGGGTTGCTCAAAAAGTCATTGTATTTGGTATCATTCTGTTTTCTCTCAGACAATTTCTGTGTACCCTAACCTCCCATGTGTCTAACCAGCACTTCTTTGAAGACAGACATGTTTTCTCGGAAAGCCTTCCTTGGTAAACTTGTGGGCTGTCTGGTATATTTGAAAGTAGTGGACTTGGTTCCTGCTTTGTTGATTAAGGACAAAGGGCGACCATTGAGATCAATTGAGGCAAAGCAAAGCAAAGGGCTTTAATGCTTCTGAGTGACTTGGTTACTTTTTATCAATTCTGTGGGTTTGTTTCATAGACGAAGGGTGACTCTCTTTGTCTGGCATATCCTTTCACATCATAAACATCCTTTCTGTCTTAACAAGAAACTTATCAGGATGCTAGTTGATAAGAAAACGACAATAAGTTCTTGAACAACCCATAATATATATTTTTTTATAATAAATATAATTAAAAGTTAAAGTAATTAATAAAAAAAGTTGAATATTCAAAAAAGTCCTTAAGTGCAATGGAGCAAGAAATGTTTGTGCGCTTCTTTTATGTTGGCAATATTTCTAGATTTGAACATTGAAAATGATATACATATATACATTTAGATTAATGATTAATTTGAACACAAATGTCTTAAAAAATAATATAAAAATGATAAAAAAAAGTCATAAGAAATGAATGAATATTTAGAGTAGTTGTTATAACTTTTTCTTTCTTTTAGTTGCCCATTACATGAATGTTCTTGGTCACCATAAACTTGAATAACTACACGATTAACTATTTATGTAACATTATACAAATTATTATTGCTTTGGGATGGTGTGGTGAGGCTAAGGTGGGGGATGATATTAACCCTTTTGTGTTGAGAATTCATAAAACATAGAAAGTACTTTTAAAATATATTAAATAATTTAAGTGGCGTGGAAAATGGTATGGAAAAATATAAAAATAAAAGGGCAACCACATGGATGTGCAACGTAGAATGGTGAATGCTGTAGATGAGGAGTAAGTGTTTCAATATGTGAATGTGGGTCTACTTTACTCTTGGGGCAATTTCATTTATATACTACATATAAAATCGTTGTATGTAAATTAGACACTTCTCACTCTCTAACGACTACTTGACTTCGTTCCTATACTGGCAAACAAACTAACAGACAGACAGACAGACTGACAGACAGACAGAAGGAAACAGAGAAAGACAGACACGCATAATATAAAAATAAAATATACATTTAACTTGTTCTAAAACTCACGCCCTTACCCCAAACCAGTTCTTTGTAACAAGCAGAAATTCCCTCCCTTTTCTAAGGTAACAAAAACACTTTAACTTCCGCTAGTTAAATGCGCGCTTCCGTTTGCCTTGTTAGTTTCCGCTTAACTGTTTTCTGTTCATTTCTTTTTTTTGCTTTTTTCATCCTCTAAGGTTTTCTTTTTAGTTACGTATGTATATTTTTATGCGCTCTTACATTCGCTTCTAATATGCGTGCGTACGTTTTCAAACTACTAAAAGACCACATAAATTTATTTTTCAATTTGTGCGCATTTCCACAACAACAAAAAGAAAGAAACACAGCAAAAAAAGTGGATTGGGTGGGTAGTTTACAAATAATGCAATACATGCTCCATAATCACACCCACTCAAAATGTACCCTCGTCCTCACTGTACTGAGAAAAAGGTGCGAGAAATATGGAAAAAATAAAAACAACCATGCCAGACGTTGGAAAAATGTTTCTATTATAAATATTTTCTTAACTTTTTATGGTTATTATAGTTGGTTGTAGCAACTAGAAAATCAATTTAAATCGTTTACATGCTGAGGGCGTTTTGCAAAAAAAAAAAAAAACGAGTTAAAGATACTTTTCTCCTTTGAGTTGATGATAATGATGATGATTTTTAGTATAGTACTAAAGGCAACTAACCTAAAGTCAGACACTTTTTTTTGAATTATTACTTTGTTTTTTTTTTTTTGAAACCTTGCATTATTAGTTTTGTTATGAGGAGTACATGATTTGCGTAAAGTTTAATATGTTATCTTTGAACAAAAACTATCTCATGCGACCTTAAAAAATCCAGTTAGGTTAGGGTGAAAACTTCTTGATTCTTATTCTCAATATAGAGATATTATTCCTATAAAGTTTCACAACTTATTAACTTTTCTTATTGTCTATTATTGTGTCCAATGACACTGGTATCGTAAAGCCAATCAACTCACTGACCCATGTTTATATGAGAGCATCATCTATTGAAAACCTTTCCAATTCAGAAGAATTTATTGAATAAGGTGTCAATCTTCTTTAAAGATCTCTGGAGTTCTAAAGTATTTATGTCGTTTTAATAATTCAAGTTGAGTTGTTGTAATATCTTAGATTGAAGACCTTTCCAGTGTCCTAGATATTCTGAAGGTTCAATGATTAAGGTGAACTGCGATGAGATGTTAAGCCTTTCGTATTTTCATAATTAATTATGAAGTTTTATTGACTCTAAATGTCTTATGTTGAGATGACCAAAGTTTATGCCTGAGATCGGGATCTTTATCTTATATCTATGAAATACTAGGTTTTATATTATAAGAAAAAACATTTAAAAATATATTGGAAAAAAGACTTTGGGTCATTAACTAATCTAGAACCTCTACAAATTACTTATATACAAATCTGATAAAATTAATAAATAAAAAATAGGATAATAATAAAAAAATAATATGAATAGAATTAAAATGATCTATAGAAATACGTAATAATAATAATAATAAATGTAATAAGACTTTTTCTTGCCTTTTACGAATAATACATACGTCTCTAAAGAGATGATTTTGGTGGTGCTGATTTGGATGAAGTTGGTGCTGTTGTAGTGAATTATTATTATTATTATTATTGGTAATATTGGTTTGAATTGGTGGCTGTTGTTGTTGTTGTTGTATTATTAGTGAAGGTTGTTGTTGTTGTAAAATTGGTGCAGTAGAACGACTATTAATAAGATTATTGTGAGCAACATTGGATGATGGATTATTATTATTAATATTATTATTATTATTGGAAGCGGTGACAGCAGCACTAATGGCAGCGACACTAACATTCGAATTATTTGCAATTGTTGTATGCAAAGTATGTGGTAAAGTTGGTAAAGCCGGAGCAACATTGCCATTGTATAAAGAAGCTATGGATGCTGAGTTCAATTGTTGTTGCTGATGCTGATGCTGAAGTTGCTGTTGCTGTTGATGATGATGGTGAGGATGTGTTGGATAACTATTAAAGATAAGCAAATGTGGTGGAGGCGGTTGTACAGCTACTACTGGTTGCTGTTGCTGTTGTGGTTGATTTATTATAGTCATTGTTGGTGCTGTTGGCAACTGTTGCAATTGCTGTTGATGTTGCTGTGGTGTTGGTGCTGTTGATGGTGCTGGTGCTACTGCTGCTGTTATAGATTTCATAGCATGATGTTTTGTATTATTATTGCCAAGCATTTGATGTTTGTTGCTACTATTGTTGCTGTTGATACTGGTGTTGCCATTGCTTATGTTGCTGATGTAATGATAATTTCCATTAACAATTGTTGCTGGTGCATCATTAATCATTTTTGATTTGGCAAATTCTATGCGTATAGAACCACGATCTGATGAAAGTAAATATTTGCCTTGCAATTGTTGCATGGCCTGGGCAGCTGTTGTTGCATCTTTGAATTCTATGAAAGCAACAGGATGTGTTGGATTGTTCAACTGTTGCTGATGTCCATTTGTTGTTGCTCCAGCTCCTGTCCCGCCTGCTCCTGATTCTCCTCCTGCATTAGCATTGCATGTAAGGCCATTTAAGACTGCTGCTGTTGCTCCTGTTGAAACTGATGATGTGGTGGTTGCTATTGGGGTTGAGCCATTGACTGTTTCATCATAATCATTTATTGTAGATTGTAGAGATTGATCGTTGTTCATTGAGGTTGAGGATGATATTGTTGAGAAGTAGGAAGTAGTTGAATTTGAATTTGAAGTAGTCAAAGAAGTCAAAGAAGTTGTGATATTGTGCGTACCTTTTGTGTGCATTCGTAGGCGACAAAAGCCAGGCATACTGTGCATATTTTATTTTTTTTTTATATATTTTTATATATATATATATATATAAATATAAACATATTTATATAGTTTAAACATTTTATACAAAGAAAACACATGTGAAAAATAAAAAAAAAAAATAGAGAGAAAAAGAAAGAAATTTTTTTGTTTTTGATTTTTGTTAAGAAAATTATGAAAATTTTGTGCGCTTGTTTTTTTTTAATTGATTTTTGTTTTACTTATTTTAATGGTGAAAGTGAATTATATATATTAAATTGTTTTGAGAAATTTGTATGCGTTTTTTTGTGCATTTTTGAGAACTCAAATTTATTTGTTAGTGGTGAGAAACAGAGAGACAGATAGATTGATTGATTGATTGACAGAGATATAGATAGATAGATAGAGAGATGTTATTTTGTTGCATGTTAAATTGTTAAAGTGTTGATTTTGTCATATAATGATAAAAAGAAAAATATCTTATTTACTTATTTTAGTTTAATCAATTTTTAAACAAAGATTTGAGTTCATCAAAAAATAATGTTCAAACTTAATTTAATTTCAATTCTTAATTTTCATTAATGAAAGAAAAAAGGGAGTGAGTTAAGCTTACCTTGAGAATACCTCCTTAAGTTCATGCTCAGACACAAATTGTCCCAAATTGGCAACGAAGAGTGTCGAGCATGGTGCATTTGCTGCTATTGGTGGTTGGGCCGGTTGCATTGTGGCTGCGGCATTATTTGTAGAACCGGCCGGACTCGCTAGAGCGGGACTTGATAAAAAATGATGATGATGGGCGGCTGCTGCTGCTGCGGCAGCATTTGGATTGCCTGTGGTACCAGGTGGTGCACCACCATTTTGAGCTGCAGCCGCAGCAGCAGCGGCAGCAGCAACAGCAGACATATGCATTGCTGTTGGTTGATGTATTGCGGTTGTGGTCTGATGATGGGCTTGCGGCATTGTTAATTGAGTCTGCATTAAATGGTATATGTGTTAAGTAAAATCAATTTCTCCTGCTTGTCCTGCTTACTTGATGCATAGGCTGCTCCATTACTTTATCTGTATTTAGTCAGAGATAAGAGCGAACCGGCACTTGCGGATGCAGTGCCGGATGTACTAATGTTGCATGCTGCAATGCAGCAGCTCCCGGTAATTCACCAGCGGCTGCTGAATATGCTAACGGATGATGCCATAACTCCGGTCCACCGGGAAAGAATGGTCCACCCAAATCTATTATTGAAAGTATAAAAATTCATATTAGTTTTATACTCATTTTTATTCGGATGTTCAATTTCTTTTGTTAGATACAAAAATTGAATATTAAATTTATTTTTAATTATTCAGAAATGTTCAGTTCGTTTCCTAAGTCTTTTGTTTGGGTAGCGTCTTTAATAATAATCCCAATTTTTCATGAGGATCTTAAAGTCTCGTGTTCAATTTATAAAGAAAACAAAATATTTTAAAATAAACTTCTGCATTTAAAAGATCCTTGTTTGTATTTACATTGGTTCAAGAGATTAAGAAATATTCTATCATTTTTGATTTGAAAATTCATTTATAAAGAGTATTTGGAAGTCAATTTTGTTGTTTAGACAAAATATCAATACCGAAGATGAAAGGTTCTCATGAAACTTGACCTGTGTTCATCCTCGAATGAAAATTTTGTATTCAAACAAAGTCGAATATTTTATCTTATGGTTTCAGTTTTTTATTCTTATAAACAAGATTTTTATCAAGTATGTAGTTGCTTGTGTTCCGTATTCGGAGATAAGTTGTATGAGAATATTGTGTTTATTCTGTGTAGCTATTAAATCGTCGGTCATTATAATTTTCACAATATTTTTCAATACATAAACAATGATTAGTAGATCAAGGCGAAGAAAGAAGCTACACCTTTCTGCCTACTAGCTTAAACTGTCTTCTAATCAAATATTTTTAAATAGACAAAGCAGAGACAAAAGATCATGGTAAAGAAAGAATCTTTAGCTTTCTGTCAGCGGATCTATTTGTATGTCTATCTGTATGTATTTTACATATGAAATTTGATGAAGTGAATAATTTTCTCTTCAAATCAATAAATTGTATTATATTTTTGAATAGACAGTGATAAGTCATTAGTCAGTTAATTTGCTTGTATGTCTATCTGTATTTTACATATGTAATATCATATGCTTTGAAAGTGCAATACATTGAGTCAAAATTCTATGAGGAATATTCTCGTCGACTCATAATATTTTCAATAGACAAAGAAGAACAGAAAAGATCAAAGTAGTGAAAAGGGGTATGTATATCTTTCTAATTATTTGTCCGCCTGTCTGTGTGTATTTTACATATGTATTTAAACTTAGTAAGATTATGTATGGCACTAGTTCTGTCTTCAAATCGAAATACTATTAATTTTAAATAGACACAATGAGAGCAGTAATATGTAAGTAAGTACGAGTAAATCAAGGTGAAGATAGGAGCGAGCTACATATGTTTGTATGTAATTTGTAATTTGTTTCTAATTTGTATATGTATATTCATAATATTTGTCTATATATGATATATATGTATGTGAGTGTGTATATTTGTATGTGAATGTGTGTTCATGTGTACACAGTTGTGATTGTGTTCGAGTGTTTATTTTTGTGTATTTTGAATATATTTTTCTTTCGTGTTGAAATTTGTGGGCTTTAACAAGTGAAATCGGTGCATATACATATTTGCTCAGGGGTTCTTATAATTGTTGTAATTGATGTTGTTGTTGATCTTATTATTGTTGTAATTGTTGTTGTTTTTAATAAGGATTACATAGAATATTTTTCTTTTTTTTTGTTTTGGTCAAACTTTTAGTTAAGTTTTCTTAGTGCGTTCGAAGCAAAATTCTTGATATTTTAATTTAGATTGTTTTGAAAGGAATAGTAAATAAATACTTTGGTGTGTGATTTAGATTTATTTTCTTATAGTATTATAGTAAAAAGATTCAATTTTATAATCTTGAATTCAAACAGAGGATTATCATGTGCGCTTTTATTTGTTTTGTTGTTGATTGTCAGTTGGTCATTATTGTTTATTTAAATTTCATATAACTTTTGTATTATTTTAGTTTAACAAAGAAAACAAATAAAAAACTAAATATTAGAACCAATAAACCCTTTTTTTTTTTCTTAAATGAAGTTTCCTTTCATTTTTTTGTGATTTTTCTTTATTTTTTTTTTTTGATTATTTTTTTACTTACGTCCAGTGAGTGGGTGCATCAATGCAGGATGTGAGGCTGTTGTCGCTGTATTGGGCTGTGGTTTGGGTTTGCTCACTTTCGTGTTACTCTTGGCGAATTCCAAGCGAATTGTTTGGGGCATATCGGGATCGAAGCGTACACCCTGCTGTAAATGATCAATACAGCGGTTTGTATACTTTTTGTTTTTCTTTTAAAACTCTTTTTTTTATTATTTTTTCGTTTTGTAAAATATTTTGTATATAATTTTGCTTTGTTATTTTCTATTTGTTGATTTTCAAAAAATTTGTACCAAAATTTTGAAAAATAACAAAATTAAAATGTTTTATTTATATTTATTTCTCTTTAAGCAATTCGCCAAAAATAATTTTATTTTGTAATTAACATTTAGTGTTCATAGTACATAATAGTAAACATAAATTATTCTTTTGTATTTTGCTAAATTAATTTGCTTTTTCATAGTCTCTCTGAGCTATAAATTATTTTCTGAGATAAAGAAGTACTATGGAGGAGATAAGGACATAGAACCATCTCATATATTGTAAGTACTATGCTATAAATTTGTGCTTTGCATATAAAAATTTCACTAATATTTATTGATATATCGAACAGCTAGTGTTACATTTGACTGCTTGAGTTGAGTTTTGAGGGGCCCTTTGAAACATTTATTGTTTTAAAGTGTGTAGATTCATGTGGAGTTTGAACTTTTGATGCAAAATTTCATGTTTGATCTTTGATTTGATGTTAAAAGAAAATTGGAACAGAAAAAAATAACAAAAATTTAAAATGATCCTAATGTGGTTTAATGTTTAAGGGAAATTCGACTTGAAAGCAGGGACTTACAGAATGAAGGTAAGACAGAGAAAGAGAGTGTGTGAGAGAGAGAGAGAGAGAGAGAGAGAGAGAGAGGCAGATCAAATTTGAGAAGAAAAATTATAAGAATGAATGATTTGGTTTTTGAATGCTTTCAAATATTTGATAACAAACATAATTGATTCCAATGATTTACACAAGATATTTACGTAGTTGTTCAGAACTTGGTCTCTATAGATTTTCTCCATTAAATATTTCTAGAAAAATTTTGAATGTTTGTTTGAATATTTATCTATCTACTTGAGATTTTACCTTTTAAATGGTATGGGGAATGAGAAACTGATTCATATAGAATGATAAATTTGGCTGTATATATCAATTCCTTTGACTCAGGTTGGAGCTTAGGGCCAATTTGGCTGTGAAAGAAGCTTTTCTATCTGAATTTTAGATTTTTATGAATTTACTTGAATTTTAATTTGAATTTAACTTTAAAAATTATATTGATTCTTAGCAAATGTAGGGGTTTTTAATTATTACAAATATTAAGGAGATTTAAAGTGTATATTTAATGTACAAGCATGTGCCAGAAATCTCTTTTAACCCCATATCAACCTAATTACAATTCTCTGGTGCCACAAATCTCTTAAACATCTAAGCACAACTATAGAGAAATTAAATTGATTGGCATAAAAACCGCCTTCGATTTCTGGCACATGGGTGAAATATTGACTGTAGGCAGGAGCAACCCCGTCAGAATATTGGGTGAGCTATTAATCACCTTAAGTAATCGTAACCCTATAACATCAATTGACCTTTAGTTTCTGATAGAACGTCAGTTTACCATCTCCTAATGCTTTCTCTAAAAAACTATTTTTTGTTTTCGAACATAACTTCGAATGAAAAAGTTGCTAGGGACTCAAGTTTTAAATATCTAACACAAATTTAAAGTAAATAAAGTTTCCTATCTAAGAAACTGGGTTGAACTTCTTTTAAAAACTGATTTTTGTTTTCGAACATTTCTTCGAATTGAAATACAAATATTTGTTAATAATTGAAAGAGCAAAACTATTCTATTGTTAATAGGTTATAAATATTTAATCTTATTAAAGCTTTCTATTCAAAAAATATGTCTCAAAGAAATTCGTATCGGAATCCTGTGCATTGATTGACTTTAAAACATAAAGAGTTCATAGTTCTAATTCTTTTGTTGGTCATGCAAATGTTCTAGTATATAAATAGTTGGGATAAAGCCTTAATCTGGATTTTGGGGGTTTATCATACTTGAGCTGAGTGTTGAGTGATACTTATTTTTATTACTACCAATCAAATTGATATATTTGAAGCTTTTATTTAATAAGGTTCTTTAAGGGGGGAAAGTGTCATGCACCAAGTAAGAAAAATTTCAAAAAATTTAATCAAATTACCAACTACACATTAAAATAGTATATTGACGACCTAAGAATTATACAAGAAAATTATAAGAAAATAAAATAAAAAAAAATAAATAAATACATGTGACAAGATGTGGTGATTTTGCATATAATTAAATTAAATTTGTAATAATTATAAAATTATTGAAAGCAAAACATAAATTTGAATAAAAGTGATGAGTTTTTTTGTATATTATTTTTTGTTGTTGAATCTGTTTGCCTTTTGTAGTATATGTCTCAGATATCATCAGAGTATGCAAGCACAAATTGAGTGTGTTTATGTGTGTGTGTGTGTGATAGATAGATTGAGATATATGTATAGATAGATAGATAGATATAGAGAGTAAGACAGATATATAGAAAGTTAGAGATAGAGAGATATTATCTTTTGATAAATTGTTTTTGAGTTCATTATATTTAGTTTTTCTCAGTGTAAGCAAGGCAATTGGTGCTTTACAATTATTGTGTAAATGAATGAGTCCATTGAGAGTAAATTGAAAATGTTTTAAATAGTTTTTCTTGTTTGTTGTATAATTTCCATTGAAATTGGGTCCTTAAATTTTAGGTGTTTGATTGTGTGTATTTTTCGAGGGGGGGTCATTGTAATTTTAAACAAATTGTTGCTGCTTTAGTTGTTGTTGATTTTTGTTGATTTTTTTCTTATTATATTTTTTGCATACAAAATAGTTTACAATATGAAGAATAGATATATTTCATTTTGATATGAGCTTTTTTTATTGATCATAAATTATGAAGAAATAAATAAAAATATTTACCTGTAAATCTTGTTTAGCAGCTTCCGCACCGGCTCTTGTATGGAATGTAACAAATCCAACAGGCTAAGGGAAATTTGTATATATTTTGTATTGATTGGTATCATGATGTGAGTTCAATATTCTTAAGAAAAAAATATACTTACCGATGCAGTTTTACCATTTTTACTAGTGACTTTTAGTAGAGATCCTTCGTAGCCCTATAACAAATTTCAAAATATAACATACATTATATCTATCTCTATTAATTTGGAAAATCATAGAACACTTACATCATAGGCTCTGAATAACAAATACAGTTCACGTGGTTTAGCATCCATAGGTAAACCACTGACAAAGAGTGTGCGTACCTGGAAGTAAACAAAAATACAAGAAAAATATTATATAAATTATATTATTAAGTCTTGTCATTTTCACAGTTCTCCCTTCTTCTTTGCATATATGTATGTTCGTAATCCCCTACGCATACATGTAATTTTATATGATTACGTAATTAAGACTGTCACGACATTGTGTGTCATACTAATTCGTTATATGGTATTTAATATAGTTCATGAACATTCAGCCCTCAAGGTTTTTAAGCACTCATTCTTATTATACGAGTATACATGAGTATATACTATATTTCGTGAACCACGTTTTTGTGAATGTTACTTGTTTGTGTGTATTTTCTTGCAGCACAAATATTTAAATGAGCTTTAACCCCAAAAGTTCATATGACGTTGCTACTTGTGTAACATGCTAACGAAATCACTTGAGTCACATCTAAACATACCTTATAACCTCTCCTCTGTGGATGTGCATAAGTATCTTTGTGAGTGTGTATCTGTGTGAAGTCATATGAGCAAACTGACACTTACTACACGTCCCTCTAGATTCTAGATTGTTGGATGTCGTCGGTTTGTGTGTATGCGATAATGAAGGCAAACGGAATAAGCCTCATAAACGTTGAATTCATTAAATGAATGAAAAACCATGAAGAAAATACACTTACAGAATTTCTTCAAACATATTTAAATTTATAATGAGTTGTAAACAAGGTTACAAGGAAGTTCTTGCAGATAGTTATGGTCTCAGTTCCAAACATGAATGATCATTTTATTATATGTACTAGGAGATAAGACATTTGAAGCTGTCCTTATGCACCTATATATAACAATTTTCCATTCGAACCTAACTTCAGTTTCTAAAGTTATATTAAACTATACTTTATTATATTTTTCAGCCTCAGAAATTGCAATACTCCAGCTGGAAACCTTGTCGGATTGTAAAGACAGTAAGTAGTCAACATAAATTCGAATTTATTGTTTTTGTTTAATGAAAGATTATTCAAAAATAATTTCTTACAGTGCAGTGTTATTATTAATGACTAATGCACAGTGGGACCATGTTCATATTCTTTAGTTCGAACACATTTCCTGACACAAAACCCATATATCCTTTTGTTTTGTTAATTTTATGGAGTTTTTATTTTTAACACCTTTTTTCTGAGTGGCTTTGATGAAAATAATAAAAATAAAACTGGCAGAACCAATTCGCATGACTGAAACAGGAAAAGGGGTGTAGGGAGAGACAGGAGGCTGCCTATGAACAGTCAAACCGCATAAAGACAGTGTATTTTGTATCCTCAGTGATGTTGTCAATGGATTTTCAACCGTTTATTCTGTTATTTTTTTGTATTAATTTTTGGTTAAAAAATTAAAGTAAAATGCAACCAAGCGAATATGAGTGTGGATAAATATACATGTACATGTTTGTGTGTGTATTAAAACGTGTTCTATCGTAACATCTCCTTTTTTTTGTAATATAGCTGATGAGGTTCAAGTTTTCCATGTCGCGAGTAAAAATCGCATTGACTATCTGTCTTTTCGTCTGATTATATATCCGTTGCTTCTCTCTGTTTGTCACTTTCAGTGGTTGTGTGTGTTATTTTAAAAATAGCGTTACATGTGCAACATGTCACACATTGACAACTCCTGTGGCACTACCGAACAAAACACATAAGATACAAACAAACGGCAAACTGTCATACTCATAGTATGTATGATACAAGGATATGTTTATTTTTAGTCACATATGTACATAAACATGTATGTATCTACACATGACAGTGATGATGCTATCATTTCTACATACATATTTAGTATAGAGTAGGTGTATATAAATACTGCTGCCATATACAGCTATATGGTATAGAGAGAGATGGTGGTGTGGTAACATTATCGACCTGGCCAAGAGCAATAACATTTCTTTTATCATATACCCACCCACCGTATCTAACTCATTTTCTCGTAGGTTGTTAATTTCATTTTAAAGTTTCTATAAATAAATCATAAGGAGGCTTTTAATTCTAATCTACTTTAGATTTTTTTTAAAGAAGTTTATGAGATTTAAAAGTATTTAAATTAAATAAAAAAGAAATCTTTTCTTTGATGAAAAATTGAATATTTTTTAAGAATTTTCTAAAATGTCATTAACCTGAAGTTACCTAAAATTATCCATGTTTCATATTATGTTTTTAACACTTTACAACACTAACATCCTCAAATCCAATGAAATTAAATTACAAAATTTAATAAGCAAAATTTTGTTAAGATTTTCAGATTTTTGTTTTCACTTCATTTTAGTTTTCTTTGAGAATTTTATGTATTTTTCGCCTCTTAATTTTTTTGTTAATCCTTTTTTGCTGCTGTCGCCACAACACTTAACTAAGTTTTGTGGTTAAAATAGTTGATGTGGCGTCATTATGACATTGGTTAAGTAGAGTGTGGAGGCAACTTTGACGTCTCGGTAGTACCCACTTTAGGCCACACACTTGGCAACTAAGTCGGGCGTTACCGACGCCAAGGCAACACACAAAAAAATGGCAAAAGAAAAAGTAAAATTAAAGTGAAAAAATATCAGCTAATTAAACTTCTGCAAATGTGCTGTGCTGTGCTGTGCGCCATAATGAGGTGTGAAATGTTTTAGGGGCAAGTTATGCGCTTTGACGTTTTTCTTCATGGCAAATTAATTTCACTTTGTGTTAAGTTGAGGTTTATAAAGTTGTCCTACCGCAATTTTAATTCAAAATGGTTTTAGAAAAAAAAAAGGAAAATTAGTTCAGTTTTCATCATGTTTTAATCAATTTTTTTAGATTTCTTGGACATATTTATTTATTAGGTTTATTGACCCTAAAACACTTATTTAAATTATATGTATAATTAATTATTTCATTCATATATTCATTCATAGATTAAAAGTAAAAAAGTGAATTTAATTAAAAACGCAATGAAATAAATATCCCATTTTTTCTTCTTCTGTTTGTGTTTTTATCCAAATGAAATTTACAAATAATATACAATAGTAATTCAATTAACATGTTGCTGCTGCAGCAGTGGTCCCATAACAACTACAACAATATCTACTTCAAAAATAAATATGTACAAGTATTGTTGCAACACTAACCTAACCTAACCTAACCGCATTGTTGCAGTAACATCAACTCTGCATTGTTGTCTATCTGTCATTACTGGTTGCCATGTTGCCATGTTGTTTGATGTTGTATTGTATTCTTATGTGTTCATTATGTGTATTTGTGTGTTTGTTTAGAATTTGCAGCAAACTAACTTTCCTTTTTGTGTATTTGTTGTGTGTTTGTACTATTGTTGTCAAACAAAATAACATACGCACTAATAAAACAACAAACTATTGAGATTATTATCAGGTGTTGTTACTACTGTTGCTGCAGGTCATTTGAGACTCTTTACCACCTTACCTTACCTTACCCTACCCCTTTGTGCTATTATATAAACAAAATGACAAAATAATAATGAGTTACGCATAACAAGTTTTAACTAGTAACAGATACACAATTATGGTATGACAGAAGGAGGGTTGAGATGGATATACAATTGGATACTGCAGTCTTTTAGCCTCAGGATTGTTACTACTAATGTTTAATGAGTAAAAAAATAACAAATTAAAATATTGTTTAAGTTGGACTAATTATGAGAAAATATGTTAAGCATATTATCAATTTGTTGCTATGGCAAGTGAAGTAATAAAAGGGAAGGTAAATGAGAAACATATGTTTGTTTATACATTCCAAAAACAAAAAATAAAACTAATTTTGATGAAAATAATAATTGTTGTATTTTAAAAAATATAAAAGTTGAGCATACTTTTAGAGCTAATTTTAATGCATCATCATTTTGGATTAAATGAATAAATTATAGGGGAAAAGTATACTTCGTCCCCTTACTTCTATTCTTAAGAAACCTCTAGCAACCCAATCGTTATTAGCCCCCCTTGGTTACAATGTATGCAGGTGTTTGTTTACGGTAATCCCGATTTCCTGATAAAGGGAATAAGTTGACAGTGGCCGTCATGTAAGAATTCTTATATATGTTTTGTTGAACTACAGACTGTGCTTGACATGTAAATATGATCAAGAGCTGACCAGTACTTATCTGTTTGTTACCTGAGAACTTTTATCTAGGTGAACCGATTTTGATGATTCCTTCTTTTTGGTCTACAGTTCCTTTGTATAGCAAACTTCACCTTCCGCTTCCCTATTACCTCCTTCACCATTTGAATTAATATTATTGTCAACATCTGTCGTCGTTTCAGCATCGTTTTGACGAGTTGTGTTTTTATTATGACCTCAATGCATCTTCATTTGTGGATCATATTCAAAAGAAATCAAACTGTTGCGCCATTTTGGCATATGCTTTACTTTCAAATGATGCAAATCGCTAGTATATATCACCAGTATAAAAGATGCCAGCAGTGTATCGGCCTTTGAAATTATTCCTTATAAATTAATAAATCAAAAATATAAAGCACATAATTTTAGGCTTTCAAAAAAAAAATGTGTGGTTCAAAATTTGTTTAAACAATCCCAAGTTCTTTATTTCTAAGAATTTTATCTAAAAGTAAAGCTTCACATAAAAAAATATATGTGAATTTCTTTTTAAAAAAGTTTTCTTTATGATTCTACTCAATTATGAATTTCAATATGACTTTCTCCTACATTTCTTACCCATATGTTTTATATAAATTTCTCTAAACTCATATTTACAAGCTAAAATACCAAGTTTTAATTAAATTCTAATTTTCAAATGAATATTTAAGCTAAAAAGTTGACAAATGTGTGTTCACATTTTCAAAAGTACTTTGAAAAAAAAAAAATATTTATAAGTTTGCAATAAAAATGAAAATATTTTTCTTGTAATCCGTCCTTCCTTCCGTTTTCGCTTTGTCAAGCTTCAATTTTCTAATCATTCCGAAAACAAAGTTTCCAACATCAAAGGATATTTTTGTGATGTTTTTATTTGCATTTTTGTGAAATGCCAACGAGGCGCACACGCACTTGCATACTCATAAACAAGGATTCTATGCATCTGTACCGAGTATCTGTGCTTATGTTTTTATATTTACAGCACACCAGATACATTTGCAAAGTCAAGTCAGTCAGTCAGTCAATCATTTGCATATGAAATCAAGTGCATAGACAATTGTTATGTCACAATAATACACACAGAAGCCAACAAACTTTGGCTTAGTTTCAAAGCCAAAGTACATGATTCTATGGTGAAAATGCAACTAATAAAAATAAAGATAGACAGAGAGACATAGTTAGAGTGAAAGATACATAGAGTATAGAGTAAAGTAGAAATGTATTGCATCTATGAGAATATAAAATAACAATTGACAGTTCTTATGTCGCATTGCTTTTAGTCAAATGTAGTAGTATTTACTTACACATACATGCCAATGGATGTGGGTGATTTTGTGTTTTTCTAATCGACAAGTAACTTTTTGTCGACATTCATTCTCTTTTCACTACATTCTTTCTTTATTTCTCTTTAGCTCTGTTTAGCTGTGTTTAGCTTTGTTTGTTTGCGTCCCTCAACTTGAAAATAACGAACTAAGACCACCAACTAAAACCACAATGCACTCCGACAATAAGCTAACTAAGGCACACATTTACAAACATTGTATTTAAATGTATACGCATGTATCCATATAAGTATATCCATGAATATCTATGTGTATATATGGGATGAATTTCAATAGTATACTATCTAAAAAATCTTATTTAAATGAAGCTATGCCATTGAATTTTTTAGTCTTTTACGATATACATGTGTCTATGGGTATATTATATGGCCTTACAGTAGTAGTTGTATTAGAATTGTTTACTGTTGACTCCTTGTTGTTTTTGCTTCTTTTCATTGTCAGTTGGCTGTGATTCTCTGTCTCTATTCTTGACCATTCATTCATTCGAATATATGGAATGCAATGGTTGGTCAAGACCCTGTTGCCAAAAACCACATAAAACTGTGCCAAACCTAACCGAGTACAGACAAAGTTATGTTTGCTGCTGTTTCTGTTACTGTCTGCCTGTCTGTTTGCCATTACAGGGACGCTGAAAAGGATTACAACAAATTTTAGTTTCATATATGAGAGATACAGTGAGTAAGTGGCTGAATATCTTTTCCTCGGATGAGTGACAGTTGTAAATACACAAAATTAGTTCTTGGATAGGTTGTTTATAGGATGATTTACTTCTCCGGGTGGCTTTCAGAAAGCATACTTTACCAATGGTGGTAGTTTAGGCCGCGTAATTGTTGATGTCGGCACCAATGCTCACATTTTTGAAGCATTCAATGTGTTTTTCCCAGTTCATAGTCATACCAATAAATAGAGAATTTATTCTAATCTTTAATAATGTCCAACAAAATATATAAACAGCACTATTTTGTTTCAACACCCCTGTTTTACTAATACTTATTCTGTTGTTAAGCTGAGTTCAACTTAATAACTACTCTACTCTATATCCATGTCCATTCATGAATATTTTGGCTTAAATTTGGTTTGCTGTTTAGCCACAACATATGCTTGTTGTTATTTATTATTATACTATATTTGTGTTGTGTTGAGTCTCATCTCATCTATTGTATAATTATTACTTGCAGCATTGCAGCAGCATCATAAAAAAGTTCTTGGAGTATAACTCAAGTAACCAAGATTTTAAAACGAAGAGAACCAAGTTACGCATAATGAAGAAATTGTTGGCCTTGTAGTAAATTTTTATTTGTTATTGTAAGAGAGAAGAGAGTTCGTTAGAAAGTTCAAAGAAGTAGTAGTAGTCATCTTTTGCATATTTAAATTGCTTTAAGTTTTTCATCCAATTCTATGGAAAATGCTAATTTTTCTTGTTAAATTGAATTAAAGTTTTTTGTTTTAAGAACAACAGAAAACTAAATTGAATTCTCTCTGGTCTGTTGTACACATTTAAAATTCATAAATGTTTAATTAAAATTTTGGAAAATTAAAATGGAATTTTTGTTTATAAAATTCTACTGATATCTTGGAATCTTAAATATTTTTCTCAATTTTACTATAAAATATTTGGCAAACGCGTTCTACCCAATTAAGCAGACATTTTCAGGCTTTCAGTTCACATTGTATTTGTCTAATTGCGTCATGCAATGCTAGTTCATTTATATCTATCTGACCATAGTTGACATCAGAGATCGCAAACATTATAAAGTTGCTAAAAATTGTTGCTACTTGTTGGTCAACTGTGTTTAACTTACTAAGTTTGGTTCAATGGTTGACTGGTTGTTAGTTGCACCTTAGACCAAACCAAACCAAACCCAAAAACCAACTTCTCTCAATTCAACCGAACCCAAGTCAACTCAACTGCACCCAACCTAACATGAAAATGAAGCTGTCATCTTAAACCAGTGACTATTAGATTTTTTATGTTTTTTTAAATGGTGAATGGTGGGTGGAGGTTTGTTGATACTTAAATCTTTAAATATCTTTAATGGTATATAGTTTTTGCAAATAAACTTCATCTTTACTATTATACTTAGTTGCAAATAACTATTTTTGTATAGACTTTTATTGAAATAGTTTGATTTTTATGTTAAACAATATTTTTACTTCTTTCAATTTTCATTAAAAACTTATGAAGTATTACCAATTATTATCCTATCCTGGACGAATTATTGTTTGACTCATGTGAGCAGAAGAACAACCTTACTTGAACTCAACTCAACTATTCCTTTAAATATAAATTTAAATTTGGCAAAAATAACCAACCAAAAACGTAACTCAAACTCAACAAATAACAAACCAAAACAAAACCAAATGAAACTAAACTGAAGAGAAACAAAATGAAAACAAAATGAAACTAATGTGAATATGACCAAAAGTTTATTGTCATTTACATATAGATACGTTAAGTTCTGCAATTTATAAGTCTGTCCCCTCTATATTTCTCTATATCTGTCTGTCTTTTGGTTTGTTGTCCTTGTCCTTCTGTTTCTGTATCATCAAGTCTTACTAGTATTTGTTGGTTTCTCTTAGTGTATCCTAGAGGTTTGTGGTATGTTTGTCTTCCTTTGGTTGTTTTTAGTTCTTATTCTATTTTGGTTTATCTATTTGTCTGTCCATTTGTCTCACTGTCTATCTGTCTGTCTGTTGGTTTGTCTAACTGTAATTTAGTTATAGAGTTAGTTCAGATGAAAACAAATATTTAAAGTTTCTTTCTTCTTGTTGCCTGCCAATTTTGTTTTTGTTCATAGCAGTAGGTTTAAATTTAATAGCATTTGTACTAGTATTATATACTTCTATATACTCTCAAATATACATATTTTTATTATATGTTATAGTATGTATGTGTAGTATGAGATAAATTAAAGGATACGCTTTTGACTTTGACTGCAAATTGGAGTCAGATTATCTGACTGACTTTTGGTAGTTTATCAAAATTTGTTTATTTGAAGTTTTTAGTTTTTTTTGGCATTTGTTGTTATGTAATTAGAGTCTGTAAAGACTGTTTTAATGAATAGTTATAAAAGTTGGCTACACAATTTTCATTCATAAATCTACTATAAGGATCATGTAAAGTAACATTTTACTGCTCACAGAAACAGAAAGAATACAAAAGTATTAAAAAATTAAAGGATTTGTTTGCAAAATCAATTTACCTCATCATGCTTTATGATGAACTTTTCTATGCCTTGGTAACTTCAAACTAAAGTTTTACAACTAATCATTTGATAGTTAGATACATAGATATTAATTGCAATGGATAATTAAAAATTGCAAAAAACTTTGATTTAAAAAAATGTACAGAAAAATAAATTGAATAGCAAATGTTAAAGAAAAACCCAATTATTAACACTTTTCACTGTTAATTACACAAAAAACAAGTAACTTTGATTTGTCATAGACAAAAAAATATTCAATAAATTTGAAGAAAAATAAAAAGAAATAAAAATTGTAAAAAATAATCAAATGCTTTTGAAAAAGCCGCAATGGCGTCTGTTGTAACCATAAAAAGTGCATGCAAAACAAATTTGCGATAAAATTAAGTGAGCGTTGAAAATGATTGCAAGATACAAGATATTTTGCAACAACAAGTGCTCAGTTGCTCACTTCACTTAAAATAAAAAACAGAAAAAGATACTACTCAGTTTTTGCGTAGGAGCTAAAGTCAATAGATATAAGTATACATAGATGCAGAGAGGGTGAGAGAATAGTGATACTCCTAATGGTGATAGATCTTAACATATATTATAGGTAAGATAAATAAATATTTGTAAATAAAGTGAATAAAGCCGGACACCAACGCAGCAAATACTTAGATACTACATAGATTTTACATTCAATGACGATGACGATGATGATGTTGATGACGACGGTCATTTAAACTTCAAGTTAGCATTTGAAAAATGACACTTGGTTGTAATATTGCAGTTAATTTTTTGACATTTGTTCAACATTTTGTGTATGCTATTTTTTCTGTATCTTTCTGTCATTTTAGTTTATTCATAAATTGCTATATGTACTGTTGACAGTTGGTTTGACAATGAACAAGAGCAGTTTATGTTTTGTTGTTTTGTTTTGAAGTGTTTTCAATGCAAATTAGTGTGAGATTTTGAATTTGAGATAATTTTATTTATTTTAGCTGTTTGTGCAATAGATACCTTTGTAGGTTTATTGAAAAATCATGCTGTTAGCAGCAAATACATACAACATTATGTATGTATATAAGTACTTATGTATGTTGCTCGTAAATGTCGTTGTTAATTATTGTAAATCAACAGATGATTGAAATATGATGGTGAGCGTTAAACAACTTATAAACTATGGGCAGCGTCATAGTATTTAGTTTGCCAAAGATCTTGAGTAATAAATCTTTCACTTGGTTGCCCTGAATATAACATACATAAATAAATGGTAGACTTTTTGCAAAATATTCTGTAGAATTATAAGAAAGAATTCATGTGTACTAAATCACAAAAAGCCTTAGAGTGGTGGTGCTGCTGCTGCATCTTATAAATTAAACAAAAAGAAAGCACTTCATCAAGGCAAAAAATGTGATTTGTACTATGTAAAAATCATCTTATAAAATAATAAATTTTCTATAAATTTACATTGAGTCTAAATTTACTTTGTTTTTAACTCAAGGCAAACGAACGAATGAACATTTCGTCGTTCTTATGTAATATCAAGAATTTTCTAAAGCAACAACAGCAGCTGACACTTTTCCAACATTTCACTAACTACTGTCGACAATGACTGACTGTCAGTCAGAGTGAAGTGATGTACAAATTTCTTTAGTTTTGGACTTTTGGTTGCCTTTCCTTTCGTTTAAATATTTATTAAACAAACAAATAACAACTTAGTCAAAACTTCATTCAACAACTGACGATCGACCGACCGCCCTTCTTGTTCTCTCACTTTTCTCATGTTGAGCAATGTTGCAACAAAATGTTGTGTTGTTAGTTTAGTTTAGTTTTGAGTTGCACGCCTTACTTCATTTGTTATTTAATCTTAGCGAAAGTGTTAATGAGTTTTAATTATTCACAAAAAAATAGAGAAAATAAAGGGATTTTTGAAAAACAAACTCACTTTACACTCTCTGTTCTCTCTCTCACTCTTTATAATTTTCTACTACTATCTACTCATAACACATTTTGTTATTTCTGCGTATATTTTGCAAAACGTAAAGGTAACTGAAAAGATAAAGTTTTAGTTTAGTTTTTTTCATTCGAAGTTACTTCTTTATTTTCAACTTTTTACTGATTTTTGTGTAGGAAATTAAGCATCAACCTCTGACTTTCCCTGCATCATTCTTGATTTTCAAAATTCAAGGAAATTATTGTATTTTTATTCTTGTTAATTTCAGAATTCTGAGTATATCTCATGATACAACAAATGTGTTGTAAATACTTAGTTTTTCTTCTTAAGTTCTATCCGAAGGAAATATTGTACATTAATTTCTTTCATTATTTCTTATATGTGTATTTTCTAAAGTTCAATTAGCTATTCTTGTGAACTCAAATTCAACGAACTTATGTACAATGTTTCCTTCAATAAATAAAACACACCAATGAATTCTGTTTATGTAATGCAATAGTTTAGTAACACTTATGTAGTAGTTAAAGTTTTCTTCTGAGAAGTTTTACATTATAAAAGTGACTAATACAATTTAAAATAAATGTTAAGCAATCTTAAATTCATCAAAATACTATTTACCATTCTCAAATACTTTGTTGGTTGTACTGCTTCTGCTTAACTAAAGGAAAAAATCATTTAGGATGGTATAATAAAAAGAAGTTGCACTTAAGATGACTTTAATGTTTTAATTTCCTTAAAATTTTATTAAAGAACAAATTGAAAAGAGGAAAACTTAGAGTGGAAACCATCAGAAAAAACACAAGTCGACTGCATAATTAGAACAAATTAACATAAATTACAGGGCAACAACAAATGGGGAAGACTTGGGCAAGATCAAGTCTACCTACCATGGTGGCGATGATGATGATGATAAGCATCAATGTAAGTCTGTAGTTTTGATAAGAAAAAGGGGAAAAAAGCATGACAAGCAGGGAGGAAAACAAGAGGAATAAGCAAGATTGGTGTATCTCATGGTTATACTTAAGTGAAAATAAGGGAAGAAATGCAAGAAAAGCGCTAATTACCGCACAATTGTTGCTTTTGTTGTTCTATTTTTTCTTAAAATTGAAAAAAGAAAATAAAAGAATACAAGAACAATAAAAGAAATGCGGCAAACAAACGCTGAAAGGATATTAGCACGCTGAGTTTACTCTAGAATAAGCAACAAGAAAGGACACAGCATGAAGAACAATAAGAACAATAAAGGAGGTAACACAATAATGATAACAACAAGAAAGAAAGCAAGACAAGTAAAATGTCAAGAAAAAAAAAAATACAAAAATTAAAGCCAAGCCAAGTTAGTAAAAAAAAAAAAACAATAAGAAAACAAGAAGCAACGTCTACGTGAGAGATTCGTTTACAAAGTAGCTTTGGTGGCACCAGAGTTGTTGAACTAAACGACTAAAAATAATAAAGAAAAATAAAAAATAACATAAAATAAAAATTATAAGAATAGAAATAAAGTCAAAACAAACTTCTCATTTTCAATGCAACAGAGAGTGGCACATGAAAGTGAATAAAGTGGTCAGTAGACGTACTGGATGAGTAGGATAAGATATCAGAAACCTTACAGCCCTACATTGTGATGAAAGAGAGAAAGAGGGTTTGGTTTGGCGGTATGGTATCCTTAGAAGTCTCAAAGATTGTCCTAAACCTTTGGAACCAATCCACAGAATGGACAAAAAGAGCCAAATCTTTCATATATTATAAATATCGACAGTTTTTGATTATCCGCAATCCAATCAATTTTAGTTTAATCCCATCTACAAACGATCAACTTTGCTGCAAGAGCCAGTGTTGTCATTCATCAATTAATTTTTTAATCAATTAAATAATTTGATTAAGTGTATGTTTTATTTAAATCTGATTGCACGATTGATCATTAATCAAATATTTTGATTAATCGTTAATCAGATTAACTTTTGGCCAATACTGACATGAACTCAACTATGTGGGCAATAATATTATAAGTCTATGCGATTCTTTAAAAATGATGAAAAATGAAGAATTTTTTATTGCATAAAATGAAAAGCTTCTAGCGAACTTAAGATCTTTAAACATAAAACAAGACAAAGATAAAATTGAAATAAAAAAAAAAAAATAATAAAAGAAGAAGGAAGAAGTAGCAACATTTTTGAGTGACTGCAATGCAGCAAAAGACGCAAGGGTGTTAAGACATGCAAATACATAATATAAATATGTATGCAAAGCACATTGAGAACACAAGATGAAGGCATTCATTTGATTCTTTCTTCATTCTGCATTCATTCATTCACTTGTTCATTCATTCATTCATTTATTTATTCATTGTTTGACGCGCCCAAGAGCAACACTGGTAATTGTTGCCAGCAACAACTACATTAAGTAGAAATGCAAAACAAGAGAAACAAATGCTACTAAGAGAGGTAAATATAACAAGAACAAGAGTGAAACATCATCACAGTGACAAGAACACGCCACGCGCCTTAAGTTATGCTACAATCATATTGTATTGTTTTGTTATGTTTCTGTTTTTTATTTGCATTTTATTGTAGTTGATTTTGTTTTGTGTTTCGTGTTTTATGTTTTGTGTGTTGTGTGTCCTTCTAGTTTTTCGTCTTTCGTTTTATAGTTTTATTCAAGTGTAAGCCGCAGGCATCTACATGACGTTAGACTTAATTGGTTGCGCGATACACACACACACATACATAGTAACATACTTTCCTTTTTGTGTCCATACATTCCTTTTCTTCTTTAGTAGCTTTCTCTGCATTCTACTTTGACTTAGATTACTTAAAATATTATTTGTTTTATTATTTATATAAGATTTTTATGATGATTATTCATGTTTTACGCTTTGACAAATAGTATACAAATGTTGAGATATGACTTTGATGATACCCTGAATTTGTTAATTAATCAGAAATGCACTTTACGTTGAGAAAATATATGAAATATAAATGATTTTCTCACATTTTTGTTATAAGTCAAGGAGAAATGAATCTTTTGCATAACAAAACTATGTCGAAATGGTTTCCATCACTATCGGATCACAGTTTTTAGGTTAATATCATATGTTTAAGCATAGTTGCCAAACCACTCGTATGTTATCCATACTAAGATATATTTTCGGAACTCTGAAGTTGTTTATTTTATATGAAATGTTTTGATTTGCGAATCGAAGAATAGAAAAAAAGGTTTTAGGATTAAAGAATAAAAAAAAAAAATAATATTTTTTTCATTTCTTTTGAAGAACAAGTTTCATTTTGTTATCGTTCATTGTCATTGCTGTTTTTGTGAAGTGGAAGAAACTATGCTTTGCTAGTATTTAGATATTTCGAATTTTTTTTCTCAGGTCTTTTTTGTTTTTCTTGTTGATATTTTTGTCATAGCATTGCTTTATCATCATCCTCTGTGTGTTCTTATTTTCTATTTAACAACAATTTTGCATAACTACAAAGGCACTTTGTGTTTGTGTATCTTAGTTCTCTACTATGTTCGAGTTGATTACAAAGCTCTTAACTAGGACAAGGATAAGGACGAATATTCTTGTTTTTTAACCGACGCTTAAAGCAATGTCTCTTTTCTATTGTTAAAAAATATACATAGTACTGGATTCTTTTTCCTTTTTCTATTCAAGTAATTCAACGTAAGGTAAATAAAATAGAAAATATAGAAAGACAATTGTCACAATAATTGACAGGGCGCATTATTCAATGTTGTAAAAGTTTTACCTTAGCACGCTTGGCACATTAGACAAAACTCACAAAAAGTATCTATACATACTACTAGCTATTACATAGGATAATAGTACTATAGTAGTAGTATATCACTTACGTAACTAGAGCTTAAGTAGCAAAAAAGAACGTTGAAAACTTTACACAAAGCAGCATAACTGATAACAAAAGATAGAAGATGCTGATGCTACCTAAGTAAGAAATAGACAAAGGCAGGAAGTTAGAGAATTTGAAATAGGAAACGGAAATATTTACGCAGCCATGCAATGGAAACTTTAAGTTTTACGATAGAATGGGTGTATTGAGATATAATAATGAAGAGACGTTAAGGAGAACTTTTACTTGTATGTTTCTGAAGCAGGTAAACTAATTAATAGGTAATGAAACAACAAAACACTTGATGACACTTCATGAAATATAAGAGAGAGAGAGAGAAAGTTAAGTTGAGATGAGTTGAGTTGAGGACAAGAGTTTGTAGTAAGTACTATCATAGTAGTACTATAGTATAAGATAATATTGCTTAACTTTAAGCGGCTTTATGAAATATTTGAGTTGGCTTATAATTAAGCAAGTGCATTGTTCTATACAAATTCATAGATATGCATGTACCATATACATGACTTTAATCTTTAGAGGCAAGGCATAATAGTATAAGCCTAACAAAGTTTTGAGCATTTTAAATGCTAATAAAGTGCATTGGGGGCGTATACGTGTTATGGTCTGACTAACATTATTTAACATACTCACTTGTATATGCATGTGGTCTGATATTATATTGTACTACTATACACTAATTAAGATTGACGTTGCTTGGTAACACTGCTTCACTAATGTTATTTTGTTATTTTCTGGGGGTGCGTTTAATCCAAAAATGTTCATCATTAAATAAAATCAGAAAGCATTTTAGAAAAAGAGTTTGAAGGTTGTTTAGTTTGATTATATGCTTATATAAATAATATAAATTTATTTGAGCAAAGTTGGTTAGCTTAGTGGAATTATATAAGCAGAAAAGGCGTTAAAGTGTGTAAGTGTAGTTATAATAAATGGCTAAATTTGCCTTAAGCTGTTGCAGTTTATTCCATGGTATATAAATTTATATAAAATTAAAATAATTAAGGAAAAATAAAAATAAAGCGAGACAAACCCGATAACTGGACAACTGGATGATTAAATTGAACTGTACTTTGATTGAAAATTCTCTTAAGGTTTTAATCCTCTTAAGAAGAATTTGAAATTCTGAATTTCACTTTAAATTTCCATTTAGTTTATGTATATTGATTGCTATTTTTCTAAATCTATTGAAACATAAAAAAAAATGAAAATTCATTTAAAAAATTTTTTTATATCGAAATATTTCTTTCTTTTTTCCTTTCTAATAGTACACCACATAAAATTGAAAGAAAATTGAAGAATATTAAAAACATAACATAACAAAACACAAAACATAACAAAAATTGAACTTTCTCCCAAATGATTTAACCCAATTTGAAAAGATATTTTGTTTTTGACCGCACACTCACTCGACCTACTCATGTTGGTTGATCCTTCTGTCATTTCATTTCATCTCTTCTCATCTCATCACAATTCAATCCAATGCCTATGAATTTTAGAACTTTAAATTTCAATAAACGCAAAGCATATTTTCTTTCCTTCCATCCTTTCATTTCCTATACTTCCACTCCTTTTATTTATTTTTTTTTGTATATTCTTTTATTTTGTGGTTTTTCAATTTTCGAACAAATTATCTAACGACAACTAAAAATACAAGTAAAAAAATTGTTAAGAATAGAATAAAAATGGAAAAAAAAGATTCAAATCAAAAATAAATTTTCAAGCACTGTTCAACTAACCTAGAGCGAGTTGAGATGAGAAGAGTTCATCCTGGACTTGTGTACATACATTGATACAAACATTCATGGCTTAATAGAGCAAAATCAAATTGTATCAGCGTATTTTTGGGTCAATCACGATGATTTTGGCAAAGTATATAGAGAAATTTACGTGCTGCCTGGCAAAGTCAAAAGCAAAAGTAATAAGTAGTAAAGTGAGTTTGATTTTTTGGTTTGGGTTTATATCTCTCTTGATCAGGAAAGTACTGCTGCTGCTACAATGCTTGATTCTTGATTTTTGTTTTTATTTTTTTTTTGTGACTAAAATGAACTCAACACAACTAACGAGCGAAAATGTTCTGCTTCGATTGACCAGCTTACAAGTTCTGCATATTAAATATGTTTTTCACATTCTGTTTTTTTTTCGAAGTTCAAATATCGAGCGTGGTTTTCTCTTCTCCTTATTTTCTTATGTTTCCTATTTTTTTCGGGTTGGTTGTTTGGTTGGTGAATAAAAGAATCAAATTTGTTTAAGCCTTGAAATACAGAAAAAGAAAATACATGGTTGTCGTCGTCGTCGTCGTTGTCAAGCATCGTAAATAAATGATGGCTTAGTTGCGGTTATATTTTTGAGTCTTTTGAGCCTTTTATATTTATTCGTACTTGTTTCTATTACCTCTGACAGTAATGGTTTGCTCAAGTATGCCTTATGTATATTTATATATTTTTACTTCAATTTTATAGCTTTCACATACAGAGTTCATAGAGCTTCAGAGTGAGTATTATCATTTTGTCATGATGGTTGTAACGCTTAGAACTGAGTTTTGTTTTATAAGTATATGAATTGATATGATTGGGTTGACTATATAAGCCTCTTTGTGTGGAAAACTTATTCTTTTCTTAAGATATACTAAAAACTGGATCGGTATAGCGCTTAGAACTATATTTTGAAGATCCCACAAAGTGTAGCATACTATGGCTATGACAACTGTAGAACTATTGCATTATTTTGTGAATCTATTTTGATTTCTGTAAGATCAAGTTCTTCTTATCATTATCAAGAATTGAGAAATGTATTCAAGTTTCAGTAAGACCGATGTTAATTGCTCTACCATATTTTGATTTCTCCTTTATTCATTTGCTATACTTTTCTACTACTTTTGAACTGATTTATTTGCTCTTATTGCGAATTTGCTGCAGTCATTTCATTGCTTTTTAAACATTCTTAATGATTTAACTTTTGCTCGCTTTTCCCGTATTTATTTTACTTTTCTTTTCAATTTTCTTTTATACTAGTATAATATTTTGTTTTTGTTATTTGCTTTCTTGTTGAAATGTGCTAATTGTTCTATGGCATTTTAATGTGCCAATGCAAGTAAAATTTACACTTAATTGTTTAATGGATTTTCTTGCTCATTTTGTTGTTATTTTGTTCATTTATTTTCCTTTTTTTTCATGCGGTGGTTTGTTGCTTTAATTTTTGTTTTGCAAATTTTCTCACAAATATACATACATACTTCATGACTTTGAATAGAGGGAGAAGCATTATTTGCATTTTAAGTATTCATGACAGAACAACAACATACCTGAAATGAGAAGAAAAATAAGAATATATAATTATTATGTTAATTAAGTAGATTTTATATTAAATTGGGGATATCTTTATGTTAGAGAGGGGATTTTCAAGAGAAATATTCTTTTATAATAGATTGTAGTAATCTCTGCACGATCTTGAAGTTCTTTAGTTAGCAAAGTATTCATATATCATATGCCATACTTCTTATGATTTTACCTGCATAATCTGACCTTAGGCATAGTGACCAATGTTGTTCTAGGTACTAGATGGACCATTGCTCTTAACGCCATTCAACAATTTTCTTATTAATTTCTTAGACCAATTTCCTTTATATCTTAATACACTTTCCCTATTAGAAAACGAAATTCTGCACTTTTCTCTAAAATTATTAAACCCTTCTTTTGAGTCGTAAATCAATTTTAATCAAAATATGATAAATAAAGCTAAACATTTTTAACACTACAACTCTACAATTGATTTCCATTGATTATTCTAAATTATAAACAACACAATTTTCATACAACCATTTATTATTTGGAAAAATTCTATCAAACAAAAGGATAACACAAATAATTTCGAACAAAAACCAATGTCAACTACATGAAACTTGGTAGGAAACTATTATAACTTGGCCAATACCACAAATTGACAAACAGACACTGACAGACTATAATGCGCTCTTGCCAACTGATAACTGACAAATGCAAAAACTTTAAACAAAAGCAGCCCCTGACAGACAGAATATAGTACTATAATACTGCATGGTATATAAACATTTATGAAATGTGATGTGCAGCACAAGCAAATTGACAGCCCAAGTCAAGCTAACCTAACCATCAACCATCCACCCATTCAACCAACTAACCATTTAACCATCATTTATCTATCGAAGCAGTCAACTGACAACCATAAACCGAAACCATTAGCTATGCGTTGACAACTGCTATTGCAGACAATTATAATTATTATTATGAAATATTCATAGCTAAAGTTTGGAAAATAGAAAACATTGTTTCATAGTTCAACAATATGAGTGATTGTTGTACAATACTAAGTATAAACCAATCGGCTTTTGGTGTAGTGAAACAAGCTGAACAGCTTTTGAGTACTTAAATATTTACGCAACAATTCAACAACAAACCACGAAACATTCACTCTAATACCATATATTATAAATATATTGTAGTAAAGAGGTAGCATTTCTAAAATACATGATGATGATAATATGGATGTGTGTAAGTGCATACCATGAATTGATTTTTGGTGATTTATGTTTATGTTTAGAAAAGCATCAAATTTTCATGAGGCAACAATTGTCAATTTACAATTAGAAGGAAATAGTAGTATATGAACTTCCTGATTCAAGCAGGGGCATAAGAGATAGGAAGTTAAGGTTAGAAGTCGATTATTGTTGAAATTTTCGACGTTCAAAATAAAATTCTATAAATTTTTGAATATACCATAGGGTATACTAGATACTAGTTGACATATACCACATAGAAGGGTAACAATGTGTCAGCTTAATTCATGTATGTATGTATATGTATGGAGAGTTAGTTGAAGCCAAGTTGGGAATTCATATGAAATTTGTTATTCAATTTTATATGAAGATTGTTTGAGTTTGAGAGTAAGAGTAAAAGATATTTGATATTTGGAGGATGGTTAGTAGCAATTTTTGAGTGAGGTTAATCTGCCGTAAATGATATTATAAATAATTAAATTTATATTGTCACATGTTGACACATGACTTTTGATGCTTGAACAAATATGCAACCTAATGCATTATTTATTGGAAATGTTTGACATTTGAAATAAGAAAAATTCTGGTATGGTTAATTAATAAATACTTGTATTAAATTTTTTTTAAGAAAATTCCCACAGTTAAATTTTTTTTTTGTGGTCATTTCCTTTAGACCTAAGGATGGCAAAAAATATAAGTGTATAAAAGACTATGAGATGATGCTTAAAATAGAATGGGTGGATGAATTTTTTATATAGTTCTCAAACCAATCTTCAAAATTGAGCTCTTGACTCTATTTAATGTTTTCATTGTCATTTATGTTAGGTAAGGTTAAACAGACCGCTCGCGATTGCACGCAAGTTCACCTAGAAGCCTTATGGCTCTTTGTGATGCCTGATAAATTGAATAATGTTAAATATGTGGTGATTGTCTGGGATTTGGGTACTCCAGTACTAACCAATGTTGATGCCAGAAGTGTCCCTCAGCCATAAAAGTCAACCGGAGGAGTCTACGAACAGGGTCAAGGTCCTCAATGGATATTTTTACCAAGCTACCCAACATTAATTTATGTTAGTTTTAAAAAGTTTCAATAATTTTCATTACATAAACTTTAAAATGATGGATGTAGAAAGTGCTACATTGGTCATACCCTTATTGTTCTACCATCCTTAGTATATGTTTATAAATGTGTATTGAGAATTGAAGTCACAGTCCTTTGTTTTTTCATTCTTTTGTTTAGTTTTCATTTATTTATTTATTTTTTATTAATTTATTATTTATGTTTATTATTATTTATTTTAATTTCTTTTTGTTTTAATTTGAAACTGTTTCATGCTTTTGTGGTCAAATACAACAAACCGCAAGTCATGCTTGAAATGCATTAAAATTTTAACTAACTGTTTTTATTTGTATTGTTTCCTTTTTTCTATTAAATTTATTTCGATTACACAATTCTTTTATATTTATTTAATTATTTATTTAATAAATAAATAAATAAAAAGAAAGATCGCGTCACATTGTGTTAACTTGTATTAAATATTAAATTATTTTTGGCATTTATTATTAATAATTGAGAATAAATTCATTGAATTCATGCAGAAAATGGATTTTTTTCCTGACACTTTGATAACCTTTTGTGTTTTCTTTTGTTTTATTTTTTCAATTTATTCTAACACATTTTACATAAATCTTCTTATTGTGCCAACAAGTCAAAATGGCGTCTTCTGTGTATCCTGATGATGACAGGTTACCTGCTGTTTTAGAAAATGAGCAATGAGCCTAGGAAGTCTTGTATCATTTTAAAGTTCTTAAATTGATGATGATGTTGTTAAGGCAATAAAAGAAATTTAATATTATAAAATATTATATTAAACTGAATTGCAATTTGCTTGGTGTCTCTCTCAATTACATTTATTGGATGAGCATGCGAATCAAAATAAATGCGTTAAAATATTTAATCGATTTTTGCATATTCGCTTTGGAGAGAGATAAACCTTTTCCCCACTATTGTTTTTGTTTACAAATTTTTGTATCACACATGGAAACTTAACAATACAAATAAAAATCAATTTGGCAACATTGAACAAACATTTGAGCCAACAATTTATTTTCATTGCACAAATCAGACAAACATCGAGCGCGTAATTGAGTATCGTTGAACAAATGAATGACGGATACAGGATGGCACAGACGAGGGGAGAAGGCTGAGAATACAAATGTTAAAAAGTAAATAAAATAAATAAAAATTGGGAATTATTGTCTCTGTGTAGTCGTCGTCTCGATGTAAAAACTGAGTGTATGAGGGAAGATAAACATGAGCAATGACGTCAAAAAGTCAAACAGACAAAATGCACCATGCACCGAACGACGTTGTCATATGTCAATAGACATCAAAAATGAAAATTGTAATACGTTATATCAACAACAAACGACGAATGGACAGCATCATCATCAGCACTCGACATCAACACTAGGCAACACATTCATATTGAACACATTTCGACCGACAGCATACTCTAAACCCATTCAATATAGCTGACATATAGCAGCAACAGTAGCCATATTGTATGAGTACTATAGTGTATTGCAAAAAAGTAATAAAAACAATACTGCATGAATACTCGTATGTTGCCATATTATTGTTGTTTTTGTCAGTGCAGTAATTTGTTCAACAAAAAAATATATATAAAAAAATAAAATGGTAAAATTGGGGAGGGTGATAGAAAAGGAGTCAACCAATGTTGACAGCAACAACATCAAATTCATTAATTTCAACGACGAATATACTAGAGGTAGAATTCTATAAAGCCCGAGGCAACAACGCCAACGGTAGGTAACCATCCAGACAGTGAGTTAAACAATGGCACTCGACCGGAAGTGGCAACACCAACGCGTCAAGGTGCAGGTCTTTTGTTACATCCACCCTTTTTTTGTTTGTATTTTTATTGTATTGATCCAGGACTACAATAATATTATTTTTTGGAAAGTTTACTAACAAATATCAGAAAAAATGTGTTGTAGAATTTAACATTGTTTTTGTTTTTCTTCTGCATTATCTGTTAAAGTTGCCAGACTTTGTCTTGTAACAATCTGAATAAACTAACTGCCTGCCAATGAAGTGTCATTTTTATTCAGATATAAATTTAAATTTTTGATTATTTATTTATTCAAATGTTTTTATGATGCAATAAAAAACATGTAGATTTATAGTACATTAAGCCATAGGCATTGTATTGAACAAATTGTTTCAAATTTAAAATAAAATGAATATCTTTGGATTTCTGTCAAAAGGAAGCTTAAAATAAAAGATTGTGTGAAGTGAACAATCCAATCGTGATATCAATCAGTGCATTGTGTCAGTTTACGTTAGAGGAAGGGATTCTGAATTGTCATTTATTCTAACCCATCCCTGGAAATACGAAAATCTATAAAAATAGAATAAAAATCTTTTGTAAAAAAAGGAAATCCACCTTATCTTACTATAAGTCTTATCAAAATAAACATTTTGGTCATTAATTCTTAGTTAACGTCATTTGGATTAAGAATTTCTCTTTTATGTCATTAAATTTTAAATGATTTTGATTTGTTTGATTAATGAAATGTTAAATAATTATTTGTATTAATTGCATAATTCATTAAGTTATATGATTCAATTATGGAACTGTGATTTGATGTAAGAATTTCTTTCACTTACACAAGTCAAAAGTTCACAAATCAATTAAAATAATAATTAGACTTGTGGATTATGTAATCTCTTAGGTCATTGGTAAAAATAGAAAATAAATTTCAACGAAAAGTATGGCATTGCATAATGTGAGATACGCCTAAAAATAGACTGCAAAAATATCTTTTATCATTAGCCAATGAACATTTTAGAAGCAACTGATGTTGGTTGATGCTGATGGTTTTCACACTTATTTATGCATCTGTGTTGATGTGCATCTATGTGTAACGTATTTGTGTGTAGATGGCATATAGGTTTCTATGGTTCTTGCAAACTCATTGTCACAAACAATTAGGAACTGAACTAAATATAGTAAAAAGTTGAAAAAAAAACGAAACGAAACGAAACAAAACAGCAGATAAACTGACTGACATTATACACAGAAAGCCATGGTTAAGCTTTCTCGTCCATGCCGTGTTAGTAAGTAGCCTTATAGAGAAAGCGACACATGCTGAGCAAGTCTACAGATCATGATGAACATATAGAGGGAAAGGTAGGGAGGGAGTGTGTTTAGCATATTTTGTTATTGTTATACTTTATGTTGATATGTGTGTGCATGTCGTATTCTATGAATGTGTGGGCTTTGTTCTGAAGCACACACTTAAACAGCGAGTGTCCTTCAGCATGTCTATTTGGATACTTAGCTTGCGCTGCTGACGTCTATTTTTATAGCATAAGCCCCTCTCACATGTGTATGTACACATGCTAGATACAACACACATGCATACACACACAATGACACTCATGCTAATGAAATGCAAACGTATTGCTTTGTTATGCGTTACATTGCGTTTGCCTAACGTTACGTTAGGTTAGTTGGTTGGTTGGTTGGCTGGTTGAATGACGAAAGTGTTTACGTGTGTGGACTTCAATACGCTCGGTTGGACAAAGTCTACTAGCATCATAGATCTAGTAATAGAGATGGATATGGTGGTGGTGGTGGGAGCCTAAACAGGCTTCCTCCTGCTCATAGGTTTCATAGCAACAAACCGACGGCATCATGCTGTTGTTGTTATTATCCTGCTGCATATTAATATACAACACATATTTATATAGCTGAGTGTATGCGCACTCAGATATGCATGAGGCGGCTTATAGTCAGTCCTCTCTCTTAGATTTGTGGTAGTTTGAGGCTTTTTTGTAGGTATATTAAAGGAATATGATATGATAAAAAATATACTCATATATGCTAATAGAAAAAATGCTACTGAAAATAAGATTAAATTAATTGCAAAAAAAAATCTTTTAATGTAAATTTAATCATCTTATTTTTGTTTGTTAAATTTTACTTTGTCACATATTTTGTTTATATAATAAACACATTTTTAATGAAGTTCACTGGTAAAAAACAAGTAAATAATTTACAAGGAAAACCAAGCTATATAATAATACAGAAAAGTATTTCAGGAAAAGAAAATATGAATGGAGTCTTCTCTAGGAAATATATAAAATTTTTACATAATTAATTTCCATGAAACTTTTGAGGTTTTTTTTCAGATAATTGTTTCCTAAGGTCTTTCAGAAAGTCACCTTGAAATTGTAAAAGTTATGAAATTTCTTACTAACAATAATGAAAAGTTTATTGAAGCTTGTTATGTAAGCAGATCCCAAGGTTTGTCAGAAAGTCAACTTGAATTAAGTAAGCAGTTTTAAAAGTTAAGTAATTTACAAGGTTAATCTATTCATGTACATAACTCTTTTTGTCCAATTCAACAAATTTTAATATCGCATACCATACAAAAATTGATTACCTAATAAAATTTATTTATTTTTAATATGAGCAATAGCGACAGAGCTCTTCTGA
Source organism: Amiota communis (assembly GCA_037043315.1). Classification (NCBI taxonomy): domain Eukaryota; kingdom Metazoa; phylum Arthropoda; class Insecta; order Diptera; family Drosophilidae; genus Amiota; species Amiota communis. The sequence goes on along the minus strand of JBAMAV010001245.1, from coordinate 9,075,317 downwards.
TCTGGGGGAGAATGATAAAGGATATGGGGAATTTTATTATTATTTTTTTGGTCAAATAAGCAAACAATCATAAGAAAAACCCAATCAATTTTGTTGTCTAACAATTGTCATAAGCTAATAAAATCTGTGTGTTAATACTATAGCATACTTTAGAGGGCTTTTGTTTAGATTTCTATTGAATTGGCATTTCTCCAGACAAAATATAAAACAAAAAAGAAAAATGTTTATCATAAGAAAAAAGAAATAGCAATAAGAAAACTTTTTCTTTGTTAATTTTCTGGAAGAAATTACATGCCCATTGACACGCAACTACTACAATACAATTGTTGCCTCTTCACATATTTGATGTCAATAGGCTGTTAGTAGTTCTACCAATCCATAGAGAGATATAGATAGAGAGAGAGAGAGAGTTTGAATAAAGCTTAATGCTGACTTGAAAATGGAACAACATGAAATAGCTTAAAGGATCTACACAAAAAGTTGTTAACAAGCCAAGCCAAGCCAACTTGTTCAAAGTTTGCCAAGTGGTAGAGAGAAGCCATTCAAGTGCTAACCTGGCACTTTGGGATTTTCTCACTTGTTTCAGTTAACAATTTTTCTTTTAAGTTTTCTTTTTCTTTCTTTCCTTTTTTTAATTGGTTTTAAGGAGATTTTTTAAACACCTTTTTTATTTTAGCAAAGCTGGAAGCTATGTCACTAAAGTGAGTGAAATCGAATTAAACAAAATCAATTTAGCGCCTTGGGCTAGGCTAAGATGTTATTTATTTTTAATTTACTAAAGCTGATTATTTTAGCTAATAGAAAGAGAGACAAGAGAAAGGATTTTATTATTTTTAGTTAAAGAAAATTTAGAAAAAAAACCCAACACATGTTTTTCTTCATTTTTTTTATTATTGCTATGCCTTCCAATCTTTTTTTCAATAGTTTTTTGTTTTGAATATATGTATTTTCTTTTAGAAATTATTTTTAAATTTTCCTTTTTTCACTTTACTCATTTCAATCCTGTCCTTCGTGCAGAAATTCTTAGTTGCCTGTGATTTGGTTTCTGCGTTTGTCGCATTTTATCGTTTTTCTTGCAATTTTCTTTTTCTTTTTATGAGCATCTAAGATTGTTACATCTTTTTCGTTTTTTTATTCTATCGTCATTTCTTTCTTGGTTTACTTGTTATTTTTTGCTCGTTTATCTCATTTTGCCGAAGACATTTTGTAACAATTTTTATTGTTTTCTGTGCTTACGAGAAGCAGGGGGCACATGTTTGTCTCTTCACCATGCTATGGGTTGTCTATAGATACTTCTGTGTGTGTGTACTTTTATCACTTGTGTGATATATTTCTGGAACTTTAGTCAATTGTCAATGATAAGCTAAGATATCTCTCTGTTTCCTTTTTTTTGTTGCACACAGCAGTTAGATGGATTTGCGGCTGATCAGGAAGATGATAAAGCGCGTCGACAACAAAATCGTTTTGTGGCTCAACTTGTCTTTGACATCGTTAAGTTTTAGCTTGTCTTTGGTCTTGTCTTTTTATGTGTGATTTTTATTTGATTTGCTTTACGCATTTATTCATTCAAACAAACATTTACTCAAACATTTATTCCTTACTTCCTGCCTTCCCCATAACACTTCAAATTAAACGCATGGGAGTTCGTTTCATTTATACTTCAAAATTGTGTCCTTCCGCATTTTCAATTCATACATGATTTCATCTTCGATTGCTACTACTACACATGTTCTAATGCCGATTTTCCCTTGACTACGAAGAGAAGGCTTCCATTGAGTGACTTCAAGTTAAAAATGTTCATTCGTGATGACGACTATGCTCATGATGATGATGATGATGATGACTATGGTGCCTGCAGCATTTTAATGCAATGTGCCATGCCTAGTCTTGTGCTCCTCCGTGCTTGCCAAACAGGACATCCGCAGTTAGTCCGCAATAATTTAGACACAGAGAAGTGTTTAGAAGAGAATCTAATGCAAAAAGCATAAAGAAATATGAAGTGTGAAGGATGGAATGGAATATGAAAGCGAAGCAAAGAAATGAAAGTTGAAATTAAATCAACCATAAAGTAGGTCTACACTGCAACTGGGGAAGGCTTTCCGCTTGACGCGTACAAACTGCTCGTCACTACACCACGCTCACTCACTACCCATCATCACTTCTCAACAACTGACTTCCTGTTTGCCTCAATACTTCAAATGAATCGCTTTCTTCTTACTCTTTACATTGCTGAATCTTCTGCCTTCGTCAGCAAATCAAAATTCGACCCATATTTTTGTGCCGTGCATCGAGCAATGTGCAACGTGCCTTGATGCAACACACTGGTAAAGTTGGCAAAGCTTCTTGCATTAAGTGTGACGTTCACTGACATGAAAGCAAAAGCATATCTAAGCCGTAAGCGTACTACAACTTTCCAATTTCGTGAGCTTTAAGTCGCGAGCGCATTCCTCCTAAATAACTTTTGCCTTTTTCTACTTTCTTCGTTGTCGTCGCATTGCACAACAACGTATCTCCATTTGCTACTACTCTTGACTCTTTTTTTCATCTAGTCTTCACTCTCGGTACTTAGCTTGGCTTGACTCTGACACTTGATTTGATTTCCTGCCATTTTGCTTTGACTCATATTTTGTGATTTTTCACATTTTTGTCATCTCCTTGTTTTAAACTCCTCTCCTCTTCCGCTTCCTTCATTCATCAAAATGGTATTTTTTCTACTTATATTTTATTTTATTTTGATGCAATTTCTTTCTGTCTTCATGGTTGTTTTTTGTTCCGATTTGTACGGACAACGTTCAACAGCTTCGACGTTTTCTCGTTTGTCATCATCATTGCCTACAATTTGCTTCAATGCAGTTGCTCACGTTTCTCCTAGTTGTCGGTTTCTCATCAATATTATAAGCTAGGCGAAGGCGAAGGCTTTGGCTAAAATATTTATGGTATATCTGACTCTTCTTGTGTGTGTTTACTTGTATATTTGTCAGAAAAAATAGTAAGCTTTTAGGCGCTAGGAAATCAAATTATGGTATGAAGAAATTATTATTGGTTGACTGAATTGGTTAAAGAAGTTGGAATTAGAAGTAGTTTTTTTTTCTTTTTTAAATTGAAGTTGAAATTGGAAAGAAGGAGGTTACAATTTAGCAAATAATATATTTAAAAGACTTGAGGAGATAAAACTTAAACATATTGGGATAACTTAAGGAAACATGAGTGGAGTGGATATAACGTGAAAAACCTGTCATAAAATACTTAGAACCACGGTGTCGAGCACAAGGAGTGAACGTCAAACGGCGTCCCCTTGGATAAATATCCGCAGGTGCCAAATCTGATTCATACTAATACTTGGTCAAGAACGAAACCTATTTGAAACCTACGAGCTCTTCTGTGAGCTCACACTCTATCTACATCTGAGTAACAACCACAACCGCCACGATACTTTCATAAGGGGCCGTACCCGTTGGCCAGGACGGAACAATTAGCATTTAACTTAAGGAAATAGTAGAATTTAAATATACTTATATTGTGGTAGTAGTATTTACGTTCATTTAGGACAAGAATGAAGTGAAATCAATGAAACGAAACGCAGCGTAAGAAGCAACATACCGAGACAGTAAGCCCGTATCTTTCCAGGGTTGTGGAAGTGTAAATAGTTCTATTCCTCAACAATAGATGTACAACTAAAAATATTGAAGATTAGCCTTCGGCCATGTATGACTATGGTACAGTGACCTTTCATAAGTCCATTTTTCCCACAGAAGATGAACCGATACACCGAGAACTTATTCAAAGCTGAACGGCATCGCACAACTTATTGTGAAAAAGAGTTGAATTCAGCCAGGGCTTCGATAGCAACTTATAGATAATTTTTAAGAGTATAACTTTAACTTGCAAGTATATAATTTAAGGAACAATCTTAATGAAACAAAATTTCATTTCAGTGAAAAACACTTAAAACATCTACAAGGAGAAATAACGCTCGAAAGTATGCTATGATTTTATTCTCTTTCCATATTTAGAAAACGTAAGTGCATTAAAGTTTGTGTTTTTTCAGCACACTTTAGTTAATATCTTCATTTTGAAACCAACATCTTCTCAACCGAATTGTGACTTTTTAGCAACACTTTAATGTGCGCTTTAAAAAAGAAATAAGCTTACGCCATAAAGTATGCAACATAAAAATCATAAAAATTACTATAAACTTATAAGAACAAAAGCAAAAACAGCAAGTATGACGAAAAGGTATAAAGATGGACACACAAGTGTGGAGTCCTTATAAGTTTGGGAATATACACACATACGTGTATGTGGGTGATGGTGTTTTTGGGGGAGAATGTTGGGATTTTTGTGTAAGTTTAAACACGTTTTTGTAATACTTTTGCCACTATTGCCACATGAAAAAGCGTAGAAGAAATTTAAACTTGCACCATCAATGTTGAAAAAGCATAGAACATCATGATGTTACACATAAATGTGCGTCATTTTTTGACTTTTTTCCTGGCACTTTCTGTTTTTTCCATTCTTTTGCTTGACGTGGCAGCTGTTGCAGCTTAAAGTATCCTATAGTAGAGAAGATGGTGACACTAGTGCTAGTGCAACAAAATGTGATGAACAAAGAGAAAGGATAAAATACAGATGATGAAAAGGAAAAAAAAAAAACCTAAACGAATTTATGCTTGAACACGACACTTGAATTTGCTAAGGGAAGATGGTGTTGGTAATGGAAGGGTTACCCATGACTTGAGTTTGTGTATGTGGTAGCGATAAATGACTTTGACACTTTCTGTTGTTACTTTCAAGACTAGTAAGAGATATATAACAATAAAGAGAAAGGGGCAGGGAAATGGATACTATGATTCTTCATGTTTTGTTTTGGTTAATACGCCCTTTGATGTTTTACTCATCTTAAGGGAAAATGAAATATAGTTGTAGTAGTAGTAGTATTTTTGGTTTTTCTATGTTAAACATGACTTGCAATTGAAAAAGAGTAAGTGAGATATAGAGAGTGAGAGAGATATAGAGAGTGAGATATATAGATTGAGTGTCCTATAAACCAAAGTATAAGAAATCATACTACTAGAAGATACAGCTGCTGTTTTCATGGGTCCCTAAACAACTTTTGACTTTTTATGTTTTCTTACATTTCGCACTTACATTTCTCTCATGAAGGAAATATACGTAGAATTTTTTATTTTCTTTACTTTTTTTCCTCTCCCTGTTTTGTATTTTTTTTTTGTTATCTTTTTGCTTTGCTTTTTCAGTCTCTGCATTCTTGGATTTATCAGCTTTGAGAGCCAACAACACTTACAATATTTTTGTTCTTCGTTATAGTAGTATTTTGCTTCTTGTTGTTTGTTGCTTTTGCTACTGATCGTTGTCAACGTCAAAAATGATGACAAAAACAAGAAAAGAATAAGGAAAAAATGTTGAAAAAAACTGTTAAAATAAAGAAGAAAAATTGTATAACATGAAAGAAGAAAACTTGAAGTATCTTTGTCTTGACATGCAAACTGACAGCTGCTTATATTGTTTGCATTTTTACTTTATATTTTCCTTCATGGTTTTTTATTCTTTATTTTGTGTGTGTGTGTGTGTGTCTCTTGTCTGTAGCTGTTTTTGGTTTTAGTTAACTTTGTAGCCAAAAGCGTAGTCACAAAATGAATGGCAAGGTTTTTCTTCTTGTTATTATTGTTAGCCTTCTAAGCACTATAAGAAGGCTGGTCAAATAAGTTACTTAACTCCCAAGACAACTAATCTGAATAGTTAAGGAAATTTATCAATTCTTTGAATATATTTTTTTATTTAACAAACTTATCAGACATACCTCTCAGGTCACTAAAAATATCAGTGACAAAAAAGGAGATACAAAAAAATTCACAATAAAACAAGAAAATATCATAAATTGAAGAGTGCAATAAATCCTTCCGTTTTTTTTTTTTGCTGCGTAACTAATCAAATCTTGTTGCGCCGTTTATCAAGCTCAACTTTTAACTCCAAGGATTCAAGGTGTTGTAGGTGTCGCTAAAACGATTTTGGCTTCAAGCATACGAAGCAATCAAATTTAGTCGCTTGGTTGGTTGGTTGGTTGGATGGTTGTTGGGTTGCATGGCAATGAAGCTGATAAATAAATACATGTCTGTGTGCCTGCCTTCTCTACTATCTTTTCTGTCTAGGCAGCCTGTTTTTTTTCACAACATGTGATTAAATTCTTTAGCCAGTAGCCTGGAATAAATTGATGAAGGCATTTAAGTCGAGACAGACAGGCAGGCTGCAAAACAAGTTCAGGAGTCGTTGCTTGCTTGGTGGCCCAATAAAGGGATGAGCACAGGAAGCAGGATTACCACACAAATTGTGTTAGCATTTTATGCGTGTGAGTGATAAATTTTCAAAGGATAAGAAATCAATTTAATGATTACAGAACACCTCGCGTATACGCAATGTAATACAAGTAAATATTTTTTATTAATAAAAAAATAAAGAAAATTCAAATAAAATTCTATTTAAAGCTATATAACTAAGACGACACAATCAACTAATGCAATCGAGCATAAGAGACGAAAATCGAGGAGTTATACAGCCAAACAAAATTGGAAAGAAATAGATTAAGTGATAAAGATATTCATATGATATCTTGTAGAGTATTTGATGGGAGAAACTTAAATTCATTTACATCACTCACTCACTCATTCACTTCATCACCATTTCAAATGTTCCTTGTCTGAATTTTTTTTCCAATCTCTGGCACATATTGATTGCATTTCTCAATCAACGCCAATCAAATCAATATCGTCTAATGGCATTAACCCATCAACTTTGTACTTTAGTCGCGCGTTTCTTTCTCTCTTGAACTCTTTGTGATTTTACTTCATACGTGTCCGCTTCATTGAGGGGTGTCTGCACTTTGATTTGATCAGTTCCTATACTATGTACTTACTATCTATCTATCTGTCTGTTATGTGAGTGTGTGTGTGTCCATCTGTGTTTGTTAGTTTGCACTTAGTTTTTTACTCCTTTTTTTTCCTAGTAATTTTATCATTTTCAATCGGTTTGTTTCTTTTTTATTTAGCAACTCTATTGGTTTTTTGTCGTCTCCAACCATATCCTATGGTTTTCTGTTTTTACTACTTTCTATGTTGGGTTAGAAAAAACAAAAAAATCATAGCAAATTCAATGCTCACAACAACATACCTGGATATTGTTGGTATGCTATATGTATATCTAGATATGTATCTATCTGTATGTCTGTTAAAAATTGGCGGTTGTCGTCGGTCGTCTGTTGTCTGTGGGAACAGTAAAAGGAAATGGCAAATGTTGCCGCAAAGCGGAAGTTGCATGTCATAAAAACTGCTACCAATAGCAACTACTTTTCCTATATACCATAGTAGTAAGTCCATTGCCTCTATACGATTCGATAGAATACGAGTATATAGTACCATAGATTGCTTCCCACTGTTTTATTGTATGTAATGAGTATAACTGGTTGCCCATCATTTCTGTTTCTATTTTTTTTCTATTTTTTGTTGTTGTGGCCTTTGGTCTCAGTACTGCGCTTGTTTAGGCAAATAAACTTGAAATTGGTTTTGGCTAGCGATGCATGGTGCCCAAAAAACAAAAAAAAAAGGAATACCTGCTGGATATTAAATAATGATAAATGAAGCTCTACTGTGTGCACAAGGTGCTTTAAAGGTCAATAACTTCATAGGTTGGAAAAGACACTTAGAGATTTCAAAATGCACTTAAAGCACATTGAAATTAAACTTGAACAGTTTACAATACAATCATCTTATTGGTACTACTACTTAAAGGGAAAATTTTACAAAACTAATAGCTTAAATTATTAGTTTCCTTATTTTAAGAAATGCTATTTTCAGAATCATAAATTACCTGAAAACCAATTATGTATCTTCTAGCTAAGTGTAAATCGCTAAGTAACCAATTTTTCAAATGATTCTTAATATAAATATCCATTTGTCAAAGGTTAACAGCTTTAAAAATAAGAACACAAGCAACCAAACCTAACCGAACTAAAAACTAAACTTCTATTATCGTCTATGCAGGTGCTGCTTTTGCACTAATAAGTTTTAAGACCACAAGACCAAAAATTACGTAAAATGTCACGCAATAAATTAAGTGACAAAATTATTATTAATGAAAGGACATTAATTTTTGTCATCGACTAAATTACACCACCACCACCAAGCAAGCAGCAACCAACAAACCACAACAACGACAAATGTCAAATGATGAGCACCAAAAATGAAAAGCAAAAAAAAAAAAAAAAGATAAATCCCTTAAAAATATTTAAGCATATGCTGAACACATCTGCCAAAGTCAAAGTCTGTTTGTGTGTCGGTCTGTCTTTTTGAATTGTATTGAGGTGCCCAGTTTCAGTGTTAGTCTCAGTCAATGTTTGTCTGTCCCTAGATGATTTTATAAATTGTCGACAAGTGCGCGAATTGTATAAGAGAACGTTCATTCAACATACATATGTATGTTTATTTATTGTATCTGTAAGTTGCTGCTGCTGCTTTTGCTGCTGATGCTACTGTGCAACACTTTCAATTCAATTCATGTGTTGATTAATTACAATTTGATGCTAAATATTGCATGCATTCGCACGAGTTGGCATTAAATTGTGTGCCAGAAGTTTTATTTTTTATTTATTTTTCTGTATTCAAAAGGTACTACTAAGTATGAGTTATTCATGTGAAACAGCATGAAGATGAAGCAAGTTGCTTTAACACTTTTGCCAGCAACTTGTAAAGTGGCAAACCAACACAAAAAAAAAAAAAACAAATCTATACAAATATGCAACAGCCGTGTGCATGCAAAAAGTATCTCTGAGTTGAGTGAGTAACAGGGAATGAACACGAGTCTAAGTGAGACATACTCGTTGTAGTAATACAGATCTCATCTTCTTTTACTATACTCGTGAATATGGTATATGAAATTGTTTTGGTAAATCCTTAAGGCATTGCATCTTTGGTGTCTGCAACATGTGTCTGTCTGTCTGCCTATCTGAATGAATATCTGTCTGTCTGTCTATTTGTCCCAGTTGTGTCTCTTATTCTTTGAAACTATGTACCATATATTGTATATATGTATGAATATTGTGGCGGCGCTTGTCTGGCATTTTTTGTTTTAGTATGCTGAGTCTGCATTTTTATTCTTTGTTATACATACTTTACTTACTAACTACACATGAAGTTGTATAATTTGAACAACAAAAAAAAACAAAGAAGAAAAATAAAAAACAAAAAAATATGAAAAAATTTATGCATTTGCAATTTTTATTGCTTTTCTTGTTTGTGCATGAGAGAATTGCACTTAGTTTATTAAAATAAGAAAAGATAACACATAAGAAGAACATTTGAGAGTTTGAAAGTTGAGAAGATAAGAGTTATAATTTACTAAAAATCTTTAATAATAATTCTCAATACAAAATTCCCAATATGATTGTTAAAAACTGTTTACCAAAGTACAAAAGCATATTTTCATATCATATTTGTTATAAATTGTTTCATTTTATTAGATTTTTTGGGGAATTTCATTATGTTGTTAGAAAGTATTACGTTTGCAGATTTCAACTTTCTAAGTTTTATTAGTCTTGAAGTTTATTACTATAGAAAAATGAAGGATCAAGCTCAATCAACCAATTTGTGTGCTCTTTTATTGATTTTTGTTTCTTTCTTTAAAACATGTAATTTTTTGATATTTTTCAACAATTCTAAAGTTGAAATTTGATATTACTTTTAATACAATTTGTGTCTTGTAAATGTGTTTCAAAGATGCTTTTCAAAACTAAAGCAATCAATTCAATCTATTTGATAAAATGCAACTCTATAATAGAATTCTTCGCTTCTAGAAATTAAAGTATAAATACTGCTTCAAATTGTTTTAATGTGTTAACTTTTTTGAAAAGGGTTCAATAGTCATGTTAAAAACTAACGCTGTGTTCCATTGAAACGCTGTTGGTGTCGCCAATACTTGTTATATATCTCGTTTCTCAAAACTCTTAGCGCCAGGCAATTTATATGTTCTGAAAATAGGGGAATGCACGTTGCCTATAAGAACAATTTTGTCATTGTGCGATAATGTGACAAGGGGGGAGGGGCATTGAAAATGATAAAAAAAATTATGAAAATAAGAACTTTTCTTTGTAAGCGTATCTCTTGAGAACGACTTGACCGTTTGGCTAATTTATTCATTGTTGAAGATGAAAGACAACATTAAATCTGCTGTCTTAATCAATTTTAAACTTTGTTGGTATGTAAAATCTATATAAGCTTTGTTAAGAACAAAACTATCTTCAGTTTTTTGTCAAAATTTTGGTTTTTTGTATTCAATTTTGAATATTTATTAAAGTATGAATGAATGAAGCTTAAAAGCTCAACTTGCCAGTTTAATATCCTTTATTTTATTACTACGATTTCCCTCTCAAACTCTTATTGCTCTTTTACTCTTTTATACACTATGCACTGTCATTTGTGCAATGTACATACGGGTATGTAATCCCATTGGGGTATGTTCTGTTCTGTTCATAGTACAATATAAAACATTGTCTCGTATCGAGCGAGCTCACCAAAACATAAATATAATAAAATTTCATTGAAGTTACATAACATAATACAAAACAAAATATTGTTGTCTATATATTCTTTTGTTTTTTCCAACACTGGTTTTTGGCTACCACCTCAGTTTCATTCATTGTAGTTTATTTATACTCTCCCAACGAACATGTCACGTGTGTTCCATATTTGTGATGGCGCGTCACATCGCGTGGCGTGTTCAAAATGCATGACATGTTTTAGTAAGTTTCCGAAAAATAATACTTAAAATATCCCAAAAAAAAACACAGAAGGCAGGAAGTGAAAAGAAGAAATAATAATATAACTAACGAAAAAACGAAAAAGTCAAACTGTAGTCTAAAAGGCATTTTGGCAAAAGAAGAGAATGTGAAAACTGTTTAGGAACTTTGGTGCAAACATGAACCAAGCACCAAAGTTCTTTCTTTCTTACCCATCAGAACAAGAAAGTAATCGTTTGCCTTGACGTTCTTAAACTCCCCTCACACATACTAGAGAATAGTGATGACAAAGACGACGATGATGGTTGGTAGTAGTGATGATGAAGGCTATTAAAATTCCGTTTTTGTCAGTTTTCAACGTGTTTAGTTTTCATGTTAAACATTATTGCCAAAACACAAACAGCAGAATATTTTTGTGTTCTTCGAAAAATAACAGCAAAAACTGTTAAGTAGAGTAAAAATTCTTTACTATTATTCAGTGCAAATTAGGCTGCTCTCAAAGGCTCGTTTGCTCGTTAGTTCAATTCACATACATGCATAGATACTGACAGTACTACTACATGAAATGATTTACAATTTCTGACGTGCTTTGGCAAACACTTGACTGGCTCTCAATAGAGGGTCTAGAGAGTTGGTTGGTAAACCTCTCCAAAAATAAGGGAAAAAATTGGAAAGCAAGCAACACAAGTGCTTTATTGTTTGCTTATGTCATGTTGACGCTTAATGTATGCTTCCTGCCATCATCATCCACATCAACATCAACTATTAACATCATCATCATCATCAGCATGATTCTCATCATATTCGCTGACAATGACGACAACATTGACAAGCAAAACTCATGCTCGACTTGGTCATGTCAAGCAATCAAACTACTTGACAACATTTCATCAATATTTTGCCACCATTTTATAATGGTTGCAATTGCTTCCCTCTACCCCCTCTCTCCCCTTTTCTCTTTCATTCCATGTCTATATTATCATTACATGCTATCACTACTACTAGTTCTATGCTTATATCTCACTTATTCACCCACTTGACTCAAAAGTTGTTTCTGCTGCTGATACTGCTGCTGCTGTTATCGTGTTTCGGGTTAAGCAAACTTGTGTCAGTCAACTCAGCTCAATTCGTTTAAAGAGGGAAAAAACTTTGCCAAATTACAAAAGACCAACTGACAACAATAGTCAGTGAGTGGTGTTTACTTGGGTATGTCCCACAGTTTGTTCGTCAGTCAGTACCTCCATCTGTCACTTAGTCAACCCCCAGACCTAGTCAGTTAGTCTTAGGACTATCATCGTCGTCTGTTTCGGTGTTGTTTTTTTTCTTCTCCGTTTCGCTTTATGTGCCACTTGATAGTCTCGATGTTATTATATGTCATAGAGCAAGCTTCTATTTTTCAGTTTTTATATTTTTCTATTTTTGTTGTTGTTGCATGAATTTTGGTAGCTCCGTAGCTAGACATTGTAAGGTTTTTGGTACGTGCCTCTGCCTCCCTATAGCGTTGGACGCGTGATAACAATGACGCGCGTGATTGGCTTTTTATCACGTTTTGTTGACACTTACAGTGTGTTGCAAAGAGATACAAAAACATAGAAGAAGAGTCGTCTGAATGGGACTGAAAGCAGCTAAAACACTTGTAATAATTTATGTGAATTTAATGGTTTTTCCCCCTTTTGCGGTAAGGTTAATCAGGGGTAGGGGAAATCAAATTAATGGAAATAACTTTAATCTTAATTTAGAATAATGTGAAAATTTTCATCAAAATTTGTATAGAAAATATTGTATAAATCAAAAAGACTCTTTAAAGATTATAAAATGCTTAAAGACTCACGCATAAGTTTCTTTTTTAGTTCGAAATTAGGGTTTTTCAATGTAGTTACATACCTGGAAATATAAGAAAAGAAAAATATTTTTAGTACCTTTTTTTTTTTAACAATTTTTTAAGGATATAAAATTATTTTCTAAATATTTCATTTTGAACTAAGATAATAAATCAATATTATGCAAAAATAATATTACCTTAGCAATTTTCAATATTATTTACATTAATGTAATCACCTTAGGACCAATTATTTAAAAATAAGATAAGAAAAATAGTAGGCTCAGTTGATCTGCGAGAGAATAATAAGGGTGGTGAGTTAAGAAATTTATTGAAAATTCGACAATAAAAGACAGAAGCATCCATCATCTTTCCACCTTCCTTAAAACCTTTTTATTACAAAGACTCTAAATATTTCATTGATACTAAAATGACCCAAATGGGAGTTCAAAAATGCTATAAATAAACCAAACATTGAAACTCCTCACCTAAAAAAGTAACAAATAAAAAATTCAAGGGTAAAGTAAGTACCAGGAGATTCTTGCAACACTATTGCGCCTACCTACCATCATTGTGAGGATGCCAAAAATATAACCATATTCACCAAATTGATCGGTAACAGTAGCAGCATCCTCGTAGTAGTATATACAAACTATAACCAATGGCTCGGGTCAGTTTCACTCGCTAGCGGAAGTGGTAAAGAAAGAAGCATAGTACAGCACAACATACAGTGCGTATGCGTGATTTAAAGAGGAATTCCATTTGATTCTCAGAACCCCACATAAGACCACAATGTTGAGTGCAAAATAATTGGGGAAGGAGAGTAGAGAATGGAAAGGAATGAAATATTTCACGCGTGCCATGACTCCATCTCGATTCGCTTAAGCACAAACATATTGCCATACTCAGTTGCATTGTTTCCGTTTCCGTTTGTGATATGTATCTGTGTGATTTTTTTTCTTGCTTCACACAGATAAAGCTTGATTTTGCGTTAAATTACGCGCATGCATGGGATACATAAGAGTATCTCATAGTTCCCAGCATATATCTGTTGTTATATCAACCTAGTCTTCTTTTTCAGTTTGTTTGTTTGGTGCTTGCTTCGCTATTTGGTCACAGGACAATAACTGGCCATGTCCTTTCCTGTCTCTATTTTTTTCTTATTCCTCCTTTCACTTTGTGAAACCACAGCAAGGTGTATGCAGTCATATCATTGTGCATTCGAGCAGCTGTTTATGTTTTTCCTTCCGTTTTGCCTCTTCATAGTTTTCCATTTTTTTCAGGATTTGTCGACAAACTCTTTAGCTATGAGAATGTCCTTGCAACATCAACAACAACATGCATTTGTTCATTTGTATTTTGTGTTCTATTTGTATGTATTTTAGTTAGTTTGTAGCATAAGTATTTGTATCTCAGTTTGTTGCCATCGCCATTGCCATTGCCCATTTTGCATGGTTCGTTTGGTGCGCAACTCGTGACATGTATATGAGAAATTATACCGATGAGTGCCCAAAGGACACAACCAAAGGATACAACAACGAAGATGACGACGACATGCTTTTCATGCTCAACTGTGCAGCAACTTTATAACATTTTTTTTTCTTCTTACCTTTTTATCCTTTTTTATATTTTGCATTTGTTTTCTTTTTTTTTGATGTATTTTATTTTGGTATTTTATAACATTCTGCATTCGTCTTTATTTCTGCTTTCTGTAGCCATTTCGAGGACTTACACCTTTCATTCGGTTGGTAGTCAGTGTTACCTCAACTCAATATTTGTCGTTGCCGCAGCTGATCCTGTGCCAGGACCATTGCCATCGCCATCACCATTTACCATTGTTGCGTTGTCGTTGTTATCCTCTCTTCAATACTCCTCTTTATTCTTCTTGTATGGTAGTAACTTGTTCTTCTGTTGTGCCTGAGCATTGGGAATAATTTATTATTGTTGCGACGAACTCTGTACTCTTGGACGAATGCATAATTCTTGTCCTTTTAACATAGTATGTTTTGGTTTTTTTCCTTTCTCCTTGTATTCCTTTTATTATTTTTTGTTTCCCCTTTATTTGTTCAGTATACCTGGCTGGTGCTGTTGTGTAATGAAATTATTTGTCAGCGTGTAAAATATCTCTCAAGCTTATTTAATATTGTTTGCGTGTCGTTAAATTTATGTGTTCCCATCTCCTTTCAAATCTCCACTTTCTCTCTATGCCTGACAAAATGAGTTTGAGTTAAAGTTTGTTTATGGTTTTGGACATACCAGTACCATGAAAGTGGTCTTTAGGGTGTTGGTAAAATCGACAGATAGAATTTAAGAGTGAGAAAAAATATAGTTAAATTAATTTAGGACGCTCAGAATGAGAGGGTTTTAATTATTGTACTAGGAAAAGGATATTGTTATCATAGCGCTTAGAGGACAAAACTAAAGGTTTGCATGATGTGTGAATGTGCAACAAAGTTGCCTTGAATAAGAAGGATTGGTTTTTGATATGACAAAAATTGAATTTATGGGAGTAAGCGTACCAGGAAAGTTTTTGTTTGGTACCTTATAAAGGTTAGAATAATCTTTCTTGTTCCTGAGCTTTGTCTGTCAAAGCTTTAGTCAATAATTTATGATCACAGAAGAAACCTTGCTATAAAATTAATGAAAATCCATGAAATTTATACCCAAATCTTATTATCAGCTTATAGATTAAATGAATCCTATCATTTAAGAGGGCTTTCAGCTTAATCTTTTTGAAATTAGTTTCCCATTGAGAGCTTTAAATATGTTGCTTTTGATCGATATAAATTTCTGCCTCCTCTCTCTCCTAATTGGTACATTTTCATTTTCACTAAAAATTCACTATAATAGCAAATTCCATGGAAAAAAGAATCCATTGAAAAAAATGATGTGAAACTATTGCTTACTTAGCAGATTTTGCTAAACAAATGCAATTTTAATGAAATTCATCTGAAATGCAAAATGAAAAATGAAACTGTATCTTTTTATAGAGACAGAAATTGTGTATACAAAAATAAATAGAGAAACATTTGCCTCTGATACATGCATATATGTATGTACACATATATGTACGTTGTGTTGTGCAGTGTAGTGTAGTGTAGATGAACGTACATTAGTATGCAAGAGCGCGTTTCAATAGAGCTAAATCTTCTGAAAGCATGCAACACATATCAACGAAAGTGTTTGCTTTAAATCAACTATAAGCTGTCTACTAACTAACAACCGAACCGTACTGAACTGAACCACACCCATTCAACACACCCAACACACACAGAGTATAGCAACATATGAACTAACAAACACATAGTCGGTCTTCTGTCTGAATTAACGAGTTTAGCTTATGCAGTGAGCCACCATCAGCCCATCATCCAACAGCCTATTTTGTACTAAAATATTAAAGTATTAATAATAAAATTTGAGTTGCATATTTTTAGGTTTCAGTGCCACAAAGTCAATGCGCGCATAACTTGTTTCCTTTTATCCCTTAAATTAAATGCATTTTTCTATTCACGGAATAAATAGCAAATATTTTCAGTCAACACAAAATGGTAATAAGCAGCATTAAATGCAATTTTTATGCAAAATTTATTGCCTACCTTTGGGCGTATAATATTTGTATGCATGCATACATACAATTTGATGTAATTTTTCAACAATACAACGAGATCCCTTTGGTATTATTAGCTAGCAATTTAAGTATATGCATTTTAAATAGTATCAAGTATTATTATTATTTCCATGAGTTTTTTCCTTTACAAATTTACATTTTCATTTTGTGAAATTAACATTTCAATTTTTCATTATTCTCATCATTTTCTATGTCATTGTTGCTGCTATCGATTAATTGCCTTTTGATAAATGCCAAACTAATGCCAATTTAATCGAGCGCATGCAAAGCGTAACTAATAACTTTGCCAATGACAGTTGAAAATTCTCTTCTACTACTACAATAGTACTATATTACATCTTCTTTATGTCGGTGGGCGGGAGGAGAGAGGGTCTTTACCAACAAACGCAATCAATGTAGCAGAACGTGACATAATTAGGCTATGACCTTTTTTGGTCAATTTGATGTTGTTGATGTACATTTAAATGTTTCCAAATGATTTTTATTTTTATTATTCGATATTTATTGAACACCACACCCTAGTGAATAAAAGACTAGAAAAAAGCAACTCAATGAGAGATACACCCGATTTTGATATGAAATTTTTTTAAAAATTAGTTTTTCTGCATCAGAAATTTGCATAGGCAAACAAACAATTTAAGGCAGTAACGGAAGATGGGGATGGTGAGATATTTTATTTAAATAATTTGATGTTATTAAAATATATGAAAAAATTGATTGTGTTTCTTGATTGAAGCATATTTGCTTTTTAAAGAATTCTAAGTTCATTTAGTCAATTGTAAAAATCTGTGGTAAATATCCATGTCAAAGAACATGTAATGCTAATCAATCCAGTGTTATTAGTAGGGTGTTACATTGTCCCTTCTTGGGTGCATATACATATGTTTTATACACTATGCTTCTTATTTTGTGCACAAATTGGTATTCAAAGTAGTATTGATACACCAATAAATTCTGAAGTTTCTATCTAAACTATCTTGGTTTCTTTAATTCTATAAAAACTAATGTTATAAAATTATTATTGTATTGTCACTTTGCCAAGGAAAAGGTAGCTATGAAGCTATAAGGACCCTAGGGCCATGACGGTGGTAGTCTAACCTGTGATAGGGTTTCTCAATGCCGGTAAGGTTGATGGCGAACACTGAAGATATTTTTCATTCAATTAATTGATTTTAATCAACAAGAGTCCGGGACTATTTATAATGACAACCCTGAGCAAGATAAAATAAAGAAGTTATTATGAGGATGATAATGGAAGTATAGTGATGATATTGCTTAGCGATAGAAAGGTTTAGTTTTTTCATAGACAGGTTGAGCTGTCTTGCGACCGATCTTGTTGATGCTTGTTGAACAAGTTTTATTAGATTTTTTTGTTGTTTTTTGATAGATCATCATTGAAAGTGACTGAGATGGCTATGCAAAGATTGAATATATTATTACTCCTATATTTTTTTAAGAAATTGTCTAAGGTTAAACGTCTCAAAGGAGAAGTTTCTTTGATAGAAAAAGGGCTAAGAACTTAACATTCTTTTCTCACCTATTTTTTATGTACCTCTTGCGGCTCTTTCACTCTTATTTATCAAGACTCTTTCTATAAATTAAAACTCATTGAATACTATCATATATTTACATAAGAGAATCAATTATCTTTATATGCGATTTTCCAATAAATAATTTATTTACAATAATTTTTTCAAATTCTATTTTAATGGTAAATTGATTTTCATTTAAAATGCTTTTGGTCGCCATTTTTAATTGGCTTTTATTTAATTAATATTTGTAATAATATTAGTTTTTGCTACACTAGTTTTTCAAATAGTATTTCCTTTTATACTATTCACTCTAAAAAATCAAATTAAACTAATTACCAAATTTAATATTTTCCACCGATTTTTCAATTTCAAAAAACAAATAAAAAAAAACTGTTTTAATTATTAAATGAAAACAATATGCTTTTGATATTGTTGTTAGCATTTTAATATTTTAATTAATTTAATTATGTGTGATGGCTTAACAAAACAACGATAAAAGAAAATCTTTAATTAAATTTCAAATTTTGTTTGTCATTAAAAAGTTAAAAAAAAGAAGGGAAATTGTTAAATGCAAATGTTTCGATTAATATTTGAAAATATTTACTTTGGTTTTATGTTCGCACGCACGCATTACTGACCACACTCAATAATATGCTGCTGCATACTTTGAGGCGTATGAAAGCGTAATGGAAATTAAAAGCGAATGAAAGAAAAGTAGATGAAAAAAACGAGGAAGGAAGGAAGGAAAGAAAATATCTTTTCTTCCTTTAGTAGTCGTAGTAGAAGTAGTTGGATACATATTTTTTTCCTAATTAAGCGCGTACTTCCTGTTTATCTTTCGCAAGTTAAAGTAGGCAACCACCGTCACTAACTAAAGTCAAAGTAATTAAAATGAAACGCAACGCAAAGAACGTGTAACTGAACTCACTCTCTTAGTCAGTCTTTCCGCTTGACTATTTGTCCATTCTGTCTGACTATCTGTCACTTAGTCCGTTCGTCTCTCCGTCTGTCTGTCATTCAGTATCTGTGTGAGTGGGGCTTAGTAGCCATGTGGAGAAGATTGAAATCAAGGCATACCAAAGCTTTAGCGACATCATGTGCGACGATGCTACTCGAGTTTTTTGTAGGCGTGTAGGAACATATCTTTATCCTACTGCTTCTTTCCCTACTCCTTTTTCTCCTCCACTTGTTCATCATTATTCTTACTATGCCTGTGTTTGGTATGTCCTTTCGGTTGTACCAAAGTCAATATGGTGCACTTCATTATAAAAGAACGATGAAGTAAAGCAAACTGAAGCGCATAAAAATATGCAACAAAATAAAACGAAGCATTAAAAGGGAAGAACTTAAAACCTCCATGAAGTGTTGGGGTCAAAGGTGGTGGAGATGACGGGACCATGGAGGTGTTACAACAAAGTTGTCTGTCTGTTTTAAGGCGTGCTCATGTTTCTCTATTTTCCCCCATTTTTTGTGTGGAAGGAATTTTATTTTTTTTTTTTAATCTGTAGTTTTGTTGCTGAGAGAGCTGATACTGTCCAGTAGCAACAGTAGTACCAGCAATGAGTGGTCCGGACGCCTTGATAAAGCGTGTTTAAACATGCTCAAGCGTGTGACTCAGCGTCATTCATTAGTTTCTTTGGTTCGCTCAGTTACACGCTCGTTAGTTCATTCTTTCGTTGTGAATGACAATGTGGTGGGCTTTTGTGAGTTAGTTGCGCAGAAAATAAGAGATAAGAGAAGAATCCGTGAGTGGTGATTAGAGAAGAGAAAGGCGTAAGAGTACGATGAAGAGTGAGATAATTTAAGTAGATATAGAAAAAGCACGTTTAATAAATGCTTATAGTTTCTTTTATTAAACCATGACACGGAAGCAGAATTAATGATTGTTTGTCCAAGAATAAAACAACGCGTGGGTGTAGTATAGAAAAAGCGATTGGAATATGAAGGATTAGGGGTTTGCTTGGAAAAAAATGATGGAGGCAAAAACAAGTAATGGAAAATTAATGAGTGATGAATTAGTTAGTGAAACACAAAGAAAGAATGGTAAGGAGTGTGGGACTAAGTTATTAAAATGAAATGAAACATACAATATAAACATTTTGTTTGAAAAGATAAGATGGCATAAAAACTAGGACTGGTTGTTGTAGATAACAATATTTGAATACCCTTTCAGGAAGAAAAAATGAGACGGCAACAGCACAGAAAGACACATATTTTGTCTTTATTTCAGTTATTTGAAAAATAAAATACAGAAAATTAAGGAAACTTATATAGAGTTCCCAGAATTGACATTTAACAATAACCTATTTTTAGTTCCAGTCGTTGGCTATTTCAGTTTGCGTATAACATATTTATTCCTCGAATTATTGAAACCATACGAATTGCATTTCCAAGGAAAAACGAATCCTTTCATCAAAGGACATAGCAACGAAAGAATTTATTCATTTCTCCGTAATAAAGAAATTCATGGAATATGTTTCTATTTTTAAATGCAGTGCTACTTAATTAAAGTATAAATGCGCAATGGCAATCATCAGCACTGTGTGCGTTCATCATCATCATCATCATCAAATGATATATCACAAAAAACTCATAAAGAACTGAAAACAGACACGCAATCTGTGATGGAGAGCAAAGCATTGAAAGGAAAAAATATTTAAAATTCCATTAAACCACGAAAAATGCGCCAAATTACGAGTAAAAAGGACAACAAATGATGACGCATAATGCGGTTAAAAATGTTTAAGAGTGAGAGAGAGAGAAAGAGAGGGGAAGACAGTATAAATGAAAGAAAGATACAATCATTGGCGAGGCAACAACAAAGAAAAAGCAATGCGATGATGTGATGTTGTGATGAAATGAAATGATAGAAAGCAATTGCAATTGTAATTACAGCAACAAATGAACAACTACAACAACAAATGAATGAATTGCACTGTTACAACAACAAAAACAACAACAACAATAATAATAATGAAGTTACAACAAAAGCAATAATGAAGTTGAAGGTATAGTAGCGTTCAAAATAGAGCCAACCAACAGCAGGCAATTTTAATGCGTTTAACTATTGTAAGTACCATACTTTGTCGAGTTAATAACATGACTCGATTTTTAAATAAATGAGACAGAGAGAGAGAGAAAGAGAGAGATAGTTAAAGAGTATATGAATACCAAACCAAAGTGAATGAGGCAGTGAATCAACTTGCAACAAGAAAAACAATACAAAAATCACAAAAAAAGAACTCAAAAGTACCTCGTACTTATTATCTTTACAAGAACAAGACTAACAGCAATAACAATGGTAATGATTATAATAATTATGACGATGATGGTAACAATAAAGTTGCAGTGTGTGTATATTATACGACTATTGTTTGTGTTCTCTGACTTTGATTTAAAGCAATGGCAGTAGTAGTACTGGGTGCAATATTTAGTTGTAGATACTTTAAGATCAAGAGAAAATCCATCGTAAAAATAAGGCCATGTTGAGTCATGTTTTATGGCTTCTTACAATATATTAAAGGTTCCATAGTATCTTGTCTTCGCATTGATTCACAATCAAGCGATTCAGGAAGTAAATATTCTTACAACTGATCCCAATGAAGACATATATTATGTACTAGTTGACCTGGGCAGACCTGCAGATCTTGTCCAAAGACATGGAAATGTAGATCGCCCTTTATCTTCTTTTATTAATTTAATTGTTAATTAATATCTTTTGATTCTGTAGGTCAATTTTGATGAAATAAACCTTATAAGTTACTCACAACAAAGCTTGTTATTTTTCAATAATTCGATTTTGAATCTAATGAGTGGCTTTTACGTGATGTGTGCACAAACACCTTTAATCTGCGATTTTAGTATATGTTTAGATTTGGAACAAAACGAATTGAATAATTTTAGAAATTGTTGATTGTTTTATGCCTTTTCTCTCTAAGGATAACTTTTTGGGAACATAACTGGGCATATGCTCATAAAGTATTAAAAATATCCATAACTAGATGGGATACCCATTATTTCCTTCTTCATGTATTAAAATTTTGGTTTGCCCATGAAGCCAAAGCAACTGAGCAACGAAGTTTGCTTTAGTTTCTCGTTGCACTTGAGTTGAGAGAAATGCGCTAATTAGACGAAGGCAAATATGTTCATTTTGATTTTCATATGAAATATATGTAGGTTGGTTCGTTCGTTCGTTTGTATCTTTATAGTATAAGTAAGGTGAATGAGTTGCTGTTGATGTTACTATTGTTGTTGTGCTTGTTCATTATCAAAAGCACAAAATCAAAATGAGAAATAGCGGCAACAATTGTTGTTGGATGTGTGTGTGTGTGTTCATGGAAACAGGGCCAACTTCCACTACAATTGTATATGGTAAAGGCCCAAGTTGTAGGCAAATAATAGTAAAGGAGAAGGCAGACAAAGGTGAAACTAAGAGAGAAGAGAAGAGGAGGAGAGGAGATTCAGAGAAGCCAAGTAGAAGCGCACACAAAAACCAATTACAATTAAATCTGCGCTTGGTTAATCATGTGCGGTAATGTTGTTGCTTATCGTTGTTTGTTCTTGTAGTTGCTGTTGCTGCTGCTGCTCTTTTTGCTGTTGTAAATTATTGTTGTGTTTGTTTTATTGTTGTTTATTGTTGCTGGTATTTGTTATTGTTGTAATTGTTGTTGTTGCCACCAAATACTTAAAGTTCACTTCCGCTCAATTGTGTCTGTGAATTTGCGCGTTGAATTTGCTTTTATTTTTTTTCTATCTTATAGTACGTTTTTTCTTATTTCTTCTCTTACTGCGTTAAGTTGAAGTTGCCTGCTGAGGTTTCACTTGCTGCCTGTGGATTTGATTATCTTACTTTCACTCCCCCCGCTCATCCATTCACTAAATCTCGTTTTGTCATTCTTTAAACTATGTGGGTGTGTATGCATGTGTAATGATATTTATGGCGCTGCGTGTACTTTTCTTACTGTGCATTGTTTTTTTATCTCTCCTTTCAACTCTTCTTTGCAAGTTTTCTCCTCCCTTTTCATTTTGTTTTATTGTGCATTATTAATGCTAAGGCGTGTGTTAATGCATTTTTCTTTTAACCCAAAACGAGTTGGAGCAAAATTTGTTGTTGCTCTTTTCTTCTACTACTCCTTTTATATTTCTTAGTATCCTTCTTTTCTGTTGGTTTGTCTTGGTTTCTTTTTATCTTCACATTGTGTGAGTGTTTTATGCTTCTTATTATCATGTTATCACAATGATTGCTTTTTTTTCTTCTTCTGGTAAATCAAGCTTAATTTGCTTGCTATGGTTTAAGGACATTGAGAAATTACTTGGGTCCTTGTGAGTGATAACACAGGATCAAAGATAGTGATGATGAGTAGCTGTAGCAACTAATTGTGGGTTAACAAATAGTGGAAGAAGTGTTGGAGATCAACGCGGTTATTGTAAATATGTATGTAGCGTTTTTTGGGTAGATATAAAAAAAGTATGTATGTAGGTATGTTTGTTCCCTATGGATTACGAAACTGTTAGATCGCCTTTGTTGAAATTTTCAAGCAATCTCAAGCATAGTCTGAAGAGTGTTTTTGTAGAGTTTGGTGCGGATCGGACCAGCCGTTGTCGAGAAAATGGTGGTTAAATTTTTAATTTTTTTTTTTTATTCATTCTTTTGACAAATTCTCTTCAAATATGATAGATTGAATATTAAATTTTGCCATAAATACACACATCCAAAATTTAAAGTCATTAATAGAACAAAATACAAATAATCTCAGTATGATTCGTGAACAAAAGCGTTGTGTGTTGTAATGCCAAAAATATGTTACAATTCTTTGGTTACACCTTGATTGGCGGTTGACAGCAATTTCGCATTTAAGCCTTCATCCCAAGTCTAAAGCGGCGTTGATTATACAAAACAAAGCAAAACAAACTAAACTAAACTAAACCAACCATTGAATGCCAAAATCAAACCAAACCAAATTCTGGTAATTGTTAAAGTCGCCTCCTAATGTGCTGCTGAAACCTACAATCAGTTCAACAACAACAAAAAATTATACAACCTAAAATTTGCAGTTAACAAAAAAACCAAATACATTTTGCGTTCCAAAGCATTGAATTACCCCTCCTTATATCCCCTGCTGTACTTAGTATTTGTGTGTTGGACTCATACGTAATCAGTTGCAAATCATGTAATCATCATGGCAATACCTAATTCCATTTTGAAATTTCATTTCTTCTTTTGTTGCTCCATCCGTTCCTGTTTCCTAATGGTGGCGTCCTGCTGCTTCTGCTCCTATTCCTGTCTCTGCATTGTATGCGTAACATTTTGCAAGAAGAGGGGGCAAAAACAAACAAAGGCCATAGGAAAGTGAATTAGTATTGAACAACGAACAACAAATTTCGACTGCGTAATTTTTACCTTCCTTTAAAAAATTTGTTGCTGTCGTTGTTTTTATTAATCGCTCGCTCGTAATCAGTTTGCTAAAGCATTTCCATGTTTTTAAAAGTTTTTCTATTGCCTTGTCCCTTTTTTTTCTAGCCAATGGCATTGATTGTTGATGTGCCATGTGCCACCATTTTGTAAATTAAATATGCCACAGACAGAGTGAGTTTTTGTTTGTTGCAACAACAACAAAATTGCATCACTTCGCCGTACGATGGAATTCGATTTTAGATTTTTGTGTGTAGTGCGTCGTGATAGTGAAATTTGCATGAATCAAGGCTTTTGTTTTAGTAGAGTAGATAGATAGTAGACCAACCAGAGTACTGAGTTGACCAGACTGAGTGACCAGACTGACTGATCTCGTTTCAAGTAAGTTTTTTATATATCTATCCATCTATATGTCTGTCTGTTTGTCTGTCCACCCTTAGTGACTCGTTAGCAATGCGCACGATAACCGCAATTAAACTGCAACAGCTTAGCAACATGCATGCAACACATTTACTGCATATTAAGTTTGAAGAACACATTGGATGATAGTCATTGATTTACTGTGGTTTTTACCTTGCCTAAATTTGTTTATCAAAAGAGGTAATGATAAGAATGGAAAGGTAAAAAGGTCCTTTAAATATTTAAAGGTTTAAAACAATTCCTACGCTACTTGGGTAAATGTTCGGGGGCATATTCTTGAAATTCAGTGAATTTTATTCATCTTGTCAATCGTCCATTCCCATATCCTCTTTATCCAGTAAAGTATTCTCATTATTTCCATTCAAAACAAAATTTGATATTTAACCACTTTACTTGCTCTCTTAACTGATGTTTGCCTATTTGAAAAGAAAAATGAAGTTAAATTTTTATAGAAATTGACCCTAAATAACTAACTAATGAATAGAATAAGTATATACCCTCCTGCACAATAATAAATGGCTTAAAAGTGTATCTTTCTTTTGCTATTATGACCAACGCTCAAAAGTATACTAGAGAAAAGTATACTACACTAATTAAACCACATTTTTGCATTAAACAAAATAAATACAATTTAAAATAAAATAAAAATAAAGCAAAGAATATAATCTTTATGCGCATAATTTGTCAGCTCCGAGAATAAAAGCCTGTAAAAATATCATAGCCCTCACAACTAGAAACCAACAAAGCCCGAAAAAGTATGCTACAAAAAATAAAAATAAATTTTAAATGTATTAAAATATGCTTGCTTCTGTTGAGGGCGGCGGCGCCGGCTGCATGCCAGTGAAATATGGGTCTAAAACTTTAGAAAAATAGGAGAAAAATATATCTTAAAAATAATAGGGAAATAAAATGTATAAAAAATCATAAAAAATACCATTTAATGCTGCACGCTCAAACACACTTTCGTGACTGACTACCTGTCACTCTCACTTCCTCAGTTAGTCAGTCACTAGTAGCACTTAAACCCGATTATTTACTTCATTCTCTCTATATATTACTTACTTACTTACTTTTGGGCTTACTGACATGACCCAACCTGACATAGCATGGCATGGCATGTCGAGATTTGGTTTGGGTTGGGTTACTTTGGCTTGGCTTGGGCTTGATGTGCGCGCCTAATTTTCATGTTCACAAGGCAAATCCAGATGGAATTGCGTTCTTAATAATTAACACATAAAAAGGCTCGTGCTCATTAACATAATGTGCGGTTCATGTTGTTTCATACTCTCCCATCCCACCTCACCATTTTCTCTATTTTTTTCTCTACCATTATGGGCATTTCATTTTTTTTTTAAATTCATTTTTGTTGTTACAGTTTTATTCTATGCGGTATTAACCTTACTACCAAAAAAAAAATAAAAAAAAAAAAAATGGTAATAGTAGAAAGCATTTTTTCTCATCTCTCTTGACACAAAAAATAAAAAATAAAAATAATAGAAATTATGAATTTAAAATAATTTTTTAGGCGTAATAATGCTTTGCTGGTTAGGTTTATACTCATTTAACATTTTTTTTGTGGTCATGTTTTGTTTTTATTATTTTTGTAGTCACAGTTGTGCTGTTGTTATTGTAATTGAAAAGTTCTTTTTAATTTGTTTAACACAAAAAAAGAAAAATAAATAAATACAAAAATTAAATAATATAGAATAATATTTTCACTTAACCAACCAAGCTAATGCCAGTAAAGCTCTCCAGGGAGAGTCTGTGTATTAATATTTTCGCCTAAAAGAATTTAAATTCATTTGTAGTAATTTTTTTTATATTTAAATAACTTTTTATACACAGTATGTAAGGGATTGTAATGATATGAAGGTACGTGTTTACGTAATTTTTTGTCGAAAGTAAGGATATTGAGGAAATGAAGGTTTAGAATAACCGAACACATGATCAATTTTGGTGATTTTTTTTTGTACTTTGTTATATATCATAAAGTTTCTCAGCACATGTTTACAGATGTGTTGACGCTCGGTAGCGTCTTACATAAGATGAAAAATTTGAATTTGAAGTCATCACCGAATGCGACTTTACAGAATTACTGACAATCTTGAAGTAGTATGTTATACATAGCTCTCATAACAAGTGCTGACCACTTCTTACTATGTAGCTATAGAACATTGCTCACATAGCAAACGCTTCTCTTCTCTTTCTCCTTTTCTTTTTATATCGCAAATCTTTAGTTTTTGAAGAATCTTGCTTGGGTTATGCCTTGCCAGTGATATCGGTAAGCCTTTATAAAAGTCCTGTTAAACATAAATCATGGTGATCAAAATTCATTTAATTTTGTAACATATTTCCTTCAATTTCTTCAGATTAGTCTCACTGTTTTGAAAGCTCATCAGCTGACTTTTGATATTGGTATTTTCAATTGTAGATCTCTTGTAAATATCTTTTGTTTGGTTGCAGTTTATGGTGCAGTTTTATGGAGTACAAAATAAACCATATTTTTGGTTGTTTTATAACATTTACATTCTTTCAAAATAAAAAATTTCCATAATTTTTCTATATTCTTTTCCTCTAGGACTTTTTTATGAACATGTTTGGCATGTTTTTAGCGTGTGTCATTTTTCACTTTGTTCTTATAAAAAATGCACAACTTGTTTATCGAGATGTAAGTATGAAGTTTTTCAGCCAAGAAGTTGAGTTAAGTTTGCGAATCATGTTGCATACTATTGTATTTTTATGATTTTTCTAGTTCTTTCCCGTATTGCAGAACGAAAATGTACGTGGTTTTATTGTTCCCTATGTAACTATAATCAAAAATAAAAGCTTCTTGGAAACAAGTCATGGTATGAAATTTATATAATATTCTTTAAGTTTAATATCAACTAAAAATTGAATCGTAGTTACTTTAAGAATGAATAACAGTTGATTGTTAAAGTTTTGAAATACTATTTCTGAATCAGAAGAGGATAATAGGTGGGCTAATAGCCTTAGTCTCTATGAAAAAATCAAATTGTCTTTCAAAACAGATATACTCACACAAATAATCACTCTTCTCAAAGCAGACATTCTATTAATTTATCAATTTATATCTTTACTTACTATATTTAATTTAAATCACAAGTGTTTAATCAACTTTATTGACACATACCTGCAAAGACACAAAAAGACAAAAATATATAATTATTATTAACGAACAAACGAACAAAACTTATAAAATTTGAGGTAAATAAAATGAATCAGTAGCTCAGTATAGACTTCAAGATCAATTAAATAAATATATCACAACATGTAGTAGCTGCAAGCCACAAAATTGACAATGACATGTATCACAATTGAAATAAGAAATCTCAGTTCTATGAGAAGCTTAGCCAAAGGGCAAACGACATAATATTTACTGGCTTTCTACGAGTACGAGTATTATAAAAAATTAGAAATACAATAGTTTTTATAAGAATTCTTGCACTTGACGTGTGTTAGTTAAGATACTTGCTACATACAAACCAACAATAAAAACCACAATAAATACAACAATAACAATTACAAGAACAACTAGTTTTCAATGGTTGTCTAACAAATTACTGTAATTAAATAAATGTGTACTTGACACATGATTCTTCTGTCTGCACAAAAGTTGTTTGTGGGTTCACTTGTAGCCTCAAGACAGCGAAGTCAAACTCATTGTTGTCAACTTATGTTGCTGCTGCTCATGTTGTTCCTAGTATTGTTCTTGTCATATACTAGTTTAGTTGTGTTGTGTTTTGAGTTTGGTTTTCTTGTCTTTCTACTTCTACTTCTTCGATGTTGCTGTCGTATGAGTTTGAGTTTGTGTCATTCGTCAAGTCGCCTTAACTTAATGTGACATAATAATAACTTTCCATTTTGCTTGCTTATTTCATTTTGTATCATTCAGTTATACAGTCATTCATGAGTTTGTGGTTCCTTCACTACTGGTATCTGTATCTGATATCTTTTAGATAGCAATAGAAACAGAGAGAAACATCATCATCTTCATCATGTATACGAATATGCCTCACTAATTGGTTTACTGAATATGCCAAGTGCAGTTATGAAATATATATATATACGTGTATATATTGAATAAGCATATAACATTTCTTCATCCTTTCAAAGTTCTTCTTCCACTACTCTTACATAGGTAAGAAACAGTTTAAAGTCTTTGAATCTTCTTCTGTCTAAGTTGTCATTACCATGTTGACAACATAAAACCACTTGAATATTATAGTTTCATGTAGCTAAGACGACTACCCTTACTTTATACCATTCAACATTTCTATTGCACTCAAGTATTTCTTTTTATTATATACCCTTCTTATGACTTAAACAGAAAAGGTAACTTTAGTTTGAAAGAAGACTTATAACACACTTCATTTATCGGAGATTTGTGATAGAAATACTAATAGAAATTTGATACAGAATCTTCATCTTGTTTTATTAATAACACTGTGTTACAAAAAAAAAAAATTGAAAAAACTTCTCATCAGACCTAGTGGAGGTTATAGGTCATAAAAAACTAAAAAGAATGGCACATAAAAAATTTTTGATACACCCTCAAAATCTTGACTTAAAGCTCAAAAACCGTTTTTAAGAGGTTCCTGTACATATTACCTTATAACTTGGACATTTTGTATCATGTATTTTGTTATCATTTAAATTCATGAAGATACAGACCAAAAACTTTCCAAAATTTTGATTTTTCCATCGATTTTGCAACCTTAAGTCTAATTTGTGCCCCTTATATTTTCTAAATTATATTTTTTCTCAACGTACATCGAAAGTTCAGTGATTTTAGCTTTAAATGAACCCTGTTTGAATAAAATCGGTTAGAAATTACCTGATTTATTGTACTTTTTGTAATTGCATATGACAAAAGTTATAAGGTAATATGTACAGGAACCTCTTAAAAACGGTTTTTGAGCTTTAAGTCAAGTTTTTGAGGGTGTATCAAAAATTTTTTATATGCCATTCTTTTTAGTTTTTTATGATCTATAACCTCCACTAGGTCTGATAAGAAGTTTTTTTTCGCTGTGACACAGTGTAATTTATAATGTCAGTCGAATTCGTTGCCGAAGCTCCATATAGACATCAGTATAATCGTATAACTATACATAGAAATGTCTTCACTTTTCTTAATGACACCAATCTATTTCCTAGTAGGGTATCCTTTCATTGAATACTACTTCTAAAATGAATGATATTTTTCTTAGTTTTTTCTTTCATTTTTCTTATTAATTTTTCTTTAATGGTGATGATGGTGCTCAAGTAACTTTAGTTAGAGATGAGGATGGGGTCTTCGGGATGGTTCTAGATTGCTTTAAATTAGATGGCGATTTATAGTATAATATTTATGTACAATTTCTAAAGAAAGAAATACTTCACAAATCGTTTCTCTATGCTAAATGAAGGATTTTTATATATTTTTCTTTTGAAAGTATTTTATTTTTAATGAGTTGCAATGCATTGCATATTTCTAGGGGGGACTCAAAGAAAATAAATAGTTATGAAAGGTCAATTTTGTTGTAATTTTATAATATTTGAATAGTTAGAGCTTTAGACAATAATATCCTTGTTGGTTTTAATCCAAAAATATATTTATTTGAAAGTCTTATCCTTAATCTTAAAGATTTAAAATAGAAATTAAATATTAAATGTGATATGACTAAAAACAATGAATTACTATCTTATGGCTCACAAATTAAGTAAGCTTTATATTTAATAGATATCAACTATCTTTGTATCTAGCTTTGTTATTTTTCTGCTACATCATGTTGCTCATACGTCACATGTCAGCAAACGTTTATGTTCAAACACTTTCAACTAATGCAATTGTCATTAATAAATTGCTGTCAGCCATTAAATGACATACTAGACGATATAAGGATGATGGATACTCAAGTACTAGAAAGAAAAAAATAGAGAAAAAAAAAAAAATGAGATAGATAAGATGTATCTATATGTACTATATTTTTTTATTGCCAGACAATGCTAAAGCACTAAAATGTGAGCTTAAATGATTCACATAAATATGACTAAAAGCGTTACAAGCTGCTTGAATTGCGTTGCGTCTTCACCATCCCCATCATCAACATGATTATACATACTCTACACTAAAGATGCTTTGCTAAAGATATGAATGAATATATCTATACAGCAGTAGCAGAGTGGAGTGGAGGCAACATTCAAGCATGATGTCCTTGCAACGCACAAAGTCTTGAGAAATTGAGAAGAGGCAACGCAACGTTGGCTGGCAGATTATGAAAAGTCATGATGTATTTGTGGCTATTAAAGTGCTGAAGACTTAGATATAGATACATAGATACATAAGAATGAAAAAAGAATGAATAAGGGAAGAAAAATAGCATTTATTGAAGCTCTTTAGTTGTTGAGCGCGCGCTAAGGAAGTAATGAATATTTATGTTTTGATTGTGTTGAGTAATTTTTTCACACTTTTGTTACTCGAAGAGGGCAAGTGACTTTATATAAATGTTGATGATGATTGCAATGCTTATGATGATGATGATGATGATGATGAGGTTACAAAGGACAAAGGATACAATATGAAAAGGCCAAGTACGAATAACTTATGTTTTTAGTCTTATTTGTATTGCTCTCATACTCATTCTTCATTCAACTTGACATTATTTATGACAATTCTTTTTCAAGTGCTTTTATGTAAATATTTGTATTTATTAGTAACAATATTTTTCTATTTCTGTTCTTTTCTTTATAGCATAACAGCGAACTTCAAGTAAAGAAAAAAGAAAAGGAGGCTGTGTGTTGGTTGATTGTTTTCTAAATGTCCTTAAGTGCAATAATTGACTGTGACGCTGACTGTGTTTTATTGAATAAGTGTTGAATTAATTGTATGAAATTATTTTTGAAAAAACAAAAACACACAAAAAACTAAAACAAAAGGGTAAGTTGAATAATATTATTACAAAGACCATAATTTATTTCAATTATTAAATACAATTATTATTTATCGAAAGTGAAATGTGATGTTGCCTAAGGCTTGTTTACAGAAACTGATTAAATAATATCAATACCATTTCACTTTTCATTCACTTCATACTGAATTAATAACTTATTCTATTAGCTTGGATATTAAGAAATATATCTGAAGTGATAAAACTAATCAAAACTTAGTTCTAGGGCCCATCCATTGTTAATCATGCTTGAATCAATCTATGAATTTGGCTTGAGCCACTTAATCGGAAGAATTACTCTATCAAATAAAGCATTATTCATTGAAAACAATTAACAACAATTACAACAAAATCAGACCAATAGATGGCCCAACCTTAAGATGTAGAGAGTTTGTAGCTCATTTTAGTATCAATCATTCTGGAGACTTTCTGTGGATTTACAAAGTATAGACTATTCTTAATAATATATATAATTATTATTTGACGAAGCCGGATCTTCAGAATCAGTAGCATCACTCCAATCTATAGTAGTCGACTGCGCAGAACTTGATTCATCATCACTCGATGATTCTTCAGAAACCGATTTTTCAGAAAAATTGATTCTACAGTTTCATGACTTGAGTCTGTATCATTTGTATTAGTATTACTTGAATTTTCTGTCTCATTTGAATCAGTTTCGGTTGTTTCTCTTTTGAAACTGCTGGACTCAGATTCAAAATAAATTTTATGTAATTTCGTGCCTCTGATCTTAGAACGTTAGACTTTGCACGTGTTGTGATAATAATCTCTTCTCTCATTAAAGTCACACACAAAATTCAATGAAAAATCTGACATCCTCATTTTTGAAAGTAACAACGTTTTATAAACTGTTTTTGGTTTTCCATTCTCATGCACACATTAGCGAAAATAAAACTTAACTTAATTTGTCACCAGACCATGACTTTAATAATTTCACATAAAAAGAAACATTATTTTAATCAAAAAACAAAAAAAATTACACAAAATAAAAAAAACATTAAAATTACGCATACGCAAAGTTTATTTTTGCGCTTCGTGCAACTTTTAAGTCGTCTAGCGTATGCAGCCGGGCTTAACCCGGATAAATAACATAGACTCATAGAAAGTCTGTCTGCCTCTGCAGTAATTTCATTCACCTCAAATTATATTTATGCATGTGATATTAAAAAAATGAATAACTTCATGCGACGATGGCATTTAAAGTTAAAGTTGCAAGGTCATGTTCATGCATTTATATTTTATTTTAAACATTTTTATACATTTATGAAACTTTTTTCTATTATGAAGCTGTCAACAAATTCAAGCATAGCATGACAGCATCATCACCATCATCATCATCATCATCAGAAATAATATCAGCATTATCATTGTCATTATAATTATTGACACGTTATGCACAAATTAAACCTGAATTAATCTATAGGCGATGCGCAACAATAAAATGGCGTTTAATGAAACTTCAATGCCTTTTAGGTATTCATGACACGTTCAAAAAGTCATTAAGGTTCCTTGTCCTTTTTATTATAGTATATGATTAAAGTTTGGGATGTGGTAGATGGATGGATGGGTGAATGGACGGAATGATTGGACATGGTAGGTGGATGAGTTGGGTTACTTAATTGGATTCCTTAGTAAAGTGTTAATGATTTTGGGTCGTTAAACAAATTAAGTTAGAAAAGATTTGTGAACTCAACTAGTTCCATCCATTAGGACGTTTAAATGCAAATATTTTGTGGTGTCAAGAGAACACAATTTATAAATAATGCATTGGTTTTTTTGAAGGATTTAGTTCTTGAATGTAAACAGATATAAATTTATAGTTTTAGAAAACTATAATATGAACACAATTATGAGAGGCTAAGGATCATATAGGTTCATATGTTTAAAGAAAAATTTTTGTAAAATCGAATTTATGTAGAAGGCATATAAAATTAAAATTTTAGGAAGTTATAAGGTTCGTGATGGGTTTATAGAACTTAAAATGTAAGAAACTTCTTGTACACAGATTCTATATACAATGGAGTAACTTTAACCCATGCTTGTGTTGGTACTTTAAGAGTGAATCTTTAATCACTTATTCCTTACTTCCTTCCTACCTACCTACCTTTACTTCTCTTTATCTCTTTATAAGCCTATGTCTAACTTCACTTGAACCCCTAACTGTGTATATGAAACCCTTCTTGTTGAATGAAATCCCAAAAGTGCAAATTACAATTTTGGCAACTGAACAACAAAGACCAGCAACATCAGCAGAGTTGCGCCAACTCTGACAGCAGTCAACTGCATGTAACCATTATAATTTTGTGTTTTTTCTTCTGTCATTATACTTTGTTTAAATTCAAATTTCCAACTCAACTCCAGAAAATGTGGTTTGCCATAAAACCCAAAAATTTTATACCAAAAGATATAAATCTGTAACGCATGAGTTGAGTTAACGCTGAGTACCGCAAAACAGCGCAACTAACAAGACGCAAATGCGCTCATTAAAATCACGTCGACTTGGCTGTCTTTTTTAACTTAGAAGAGTTGAAATAAAAAGGGTTTAAGTAGAAGAAATAATGGAGTTTTGAGAAGGGGAGAAAGATAATCAAGAAATTAAAGATGGAGAAGAAAGAAGATGATTTTGTCATATGTTTTTGTCTTGTCTTATTTGTTTTTAGAAGAGTTAAAAGATCCCAACTTAAGTGCTTGGTGGTATACTACTAAGTAGTTAGAAGAAGATACATAATTTGCTAGCTTAATGTGGTAACATCATTAGTGATTCCTGTATCTTGAAACAAAAGTTTAAGTGTTAAATACTTCAGTGAGTGGCTGAGGCACATAACATATCCTTTGGCTGTGTTAAGTTGTACGAGTATCCTGTTGAATTTGCCATCAATATTTCTTGCAACTCTCATGCACGCACGCACGCACGCAAAGCAATAAATTTATATGCTTAACATGATAGTACAACACAAACACAATAACAAATTGCTCTTTTCACACAAATTATATGAAAGTATCTCTGTATGATTGTGTGTGTGACCTTTGACTATAATTCTTTCCTTTTTATGTTTGTTGTTGAGTTAATGATGCATGACCTGGGTTGTTTTTTTTGCTGGCAAATATAAAATAAAATTATAATAAATTTATCTAATAAAATTGAGTCACTAAAAAGCACAACATTAATTCCATATTCCATTAGAAGATTTTCTTGATTTACATATTTTTCACTTTAATCTAACTGTGAATGGTGGAATCTTTAGACAAATTTATTTTATGGCATTTTCAAGTAAATAGCTCGGCAGTCAGTCAGTCATTGAAATGCTTTACAGCAGCGGTTCTGAGACTTTAGTACGCAATATTATATCTTAAAAATATCTCTGGAATTGGTTTCGGGGACTCTGAATAGAAATATATATAGAAAATGGAATTAAATTATGAAATCTTATCGTTATTTGAAATATACATAAACAATATTTCGAATCTCATATCCCCCGGCTTCAACTTACAGAAACACTGCTCTACAATATTTTATGTGTCTAGTCTAGTAAGTATGTTTCTCTTAAGCCACACACTGCTCTCTTTTCCTTAAGTATTTCTGTGATGGAAGAACAATGAATTATATTAAAACTGACATTTTAATGAGCTTTATGATATTAATCTATGTCATACTAGTAAGATAGTACTACATAGAGAGATACAACATATTCATTCATTCATTCATGTTGCTGTTGTTATACTTTCGTGATTGTTTTTTCTTCATCATAGTCATAGTCAACAAAGTCTCTCTCCTCCTCCATCAACATCAAAGTCTCCCTCTCCACCTCCATAATCATCTCCATCATGTCATAACGAATCAGTGGGTCTTGTATCTTGTGTGAAGTGTCGAGTATCGTCAGCTTTGATGAAGTGAAGTACTGTGGCGTGCGTCTTTCCTTTATTTGTTCGCTCACTTTCTTGCTCATTAAATCAGTAGAATATTAAGAAAAACATAGAGATACATCATCATGATGGTGATGATGGTAGAGGTGAATGATGGTGATGATGATGATGGAGGTGGATGGATGGATGAATGTTTTGGTTTTGGTTTTGACTAAGATGTGTGATTTTTATTTCGTTTAATATTATATATTTTCTTTTTATTTTTCCTTAAGTTTTGTTAAATTAGAGTTGAGCGGTTTTTCACGTGTTTCTTTGCTTGAGTTCCTTGGTTGGTTGGCGGTTACATAGACTTCTTCCTATCAAGAGTAACCATGGTGGTGATGGTATTTTGTGGTTTTTACACATAAGTGAATGTGTGTAGTGGTGTATCTAAGTGTATGTGAATGTGTTGTATAAGTAATTAAAAAGTAATTATTTCTTGTAGTCATTTTGGTTTGATTTACCCTTGATCTAAAGAGTGTTTTAAGAAGGTCTAGGTGTTGTCTAAGTAAGCTAAGTGTAGTATGTAAAATGAAGAGATTTATGAAGCAAGCAACCAAAATATTGTACATATGTAAGTGTGTGTAACTTAGAGTCTTACTAGTTTGATGAGTTGGTTCTTTTTAATTAGTAAACTAATTTGAATTTTTACCAATTTCTCAATGTCTTTCTCAATTGTTTATTATCAATCAAACTTCCTCAAGTTTATCAAAAGTAATTCATCATTTAATTACAATATACCATAATTTACATTATATTTCATCAAGTATTTCGATTAATTTGTATTTATTAATCCTCTTTCGTAACTTGTGTTCAATCAGTAGACATAATGACTTTTCTATTGGTTCAACACTTTGGATAAATTGTTTTCTAATTAAGTATTATTAATCTCAAATTTCAAGAGAAGAAAAGACTCTGGCCAAACTGTCAAACAAACTTGAATAAATGAATTTAAAGAAATTCAACTTAAGACGACAACCATTATGTCTTCTTACAAACATTTAACCCGCAGCTTAATAAAATTGTACCCACAATATCACTATCATGTTTTGGCCAAAATAAAATAGCTTCTTGAAAGACACCAAAAAAACCATTTAAAGCAAAAAATAAACACACACTAATACTTATGTTTTCTTGGTCATTGATAAAATCCAAGTAAAGCCAAGCCAACCAAGTGAAACCATGAGTAGTCTCATATTGTGTTGCCAACAATACTACAAGTATTTAAGTCTGTTTAAAAAGAGGAAAAATAAAATCTGTTTGTCTCCCATTTTTCGTACAATAACCTAAGTTTGCTGTATGTATTCATTCTCTTTCCTCTATCTACACATTATTTTTATGTACTTTTTATTTTAATTTGTATGTTGTTTTTCTTGCGTTATTTTGTTTCGTTTCGTTTTGTTTTGGTTCTTTCTGTTATTTGTTTGAACAGATGAAATTGTTGTGATAAACTTGATGAAAGTGTCTGAGGCGGCGAATGCGACAAAAAGGACAGATCAGGCAGACATAAAGAAGGCGACGTTTATCAAAACTGGGCAATCTGCCGGCGAGAAAACAAAGTACATAATTTGTTTAAAAATGGCACACACACACACACAGCCAAATGATTTGATGCTTCCTAGGATAGATGGACAAAAGAGTGCGGAAGAACTGTGTGTAACATGAAATGAGAGACAGAACAGATTAAATTGTTGTTGTGTTGTCTTTTCGAACAAATATTAAAATGTATAAATTATTTTTCTTTCTTTTGTTTTAATATTTGCAACAAGTTTTGCTTGTCTTTTTGAATTTTTTTTATAAATCAACGCCCACTTAAATTGAGAATATGCCGCCCATTTTGATAAAATTCACCCACATAAATTTGCATACAAAATGGTGTCTTTCTTTTGTGGTTTATTAAAATGTCAAGAGATTTACAAAGCAAGCTGACTGTGTGTCTCTGAGAGAGGATATAAGAAAATCTGATTAAAATATCTTATTAGGAAATCAGTGAGAAATTAATTTCAACACCACAAGTGACACAGTGAAGGAGAATGAAGAGATATGATTAAGTAGACGTTGAAATAATTTACAACAACACCACCAATACACAAACGACAAACAAATGCCCACAGATACACATTCTTTCATGCATATACTATGGTACTTAAATTTGTACATATATATTTTGTCATTTCGCCAATCATTTGCTTGCTGTTTTGCGCGTTTTAATTTTGGTTTTCATAGGCAATTTTAGCCGGGTGTCTATTGCACGATAAAATCGCATTAGTTGTTTTCTACTATCGTGTTGCCATCGTTAAGCCTACAAAGTGTCAAAATGGCTATTAGTAGATAGAAGGGCATCAGAAAGACAGGGAATAGGCTTTTGCAGACAATTTGCTTAAAACTATTAAATAGTAAAATGTTTTCACAGCATTACACAAAATTGTTGCATTGTGGGGAAGGAATTAGAGGGATATAGTTTAAGTTATTGAAAAACTAAGGTATGACAGAGATTTGTTGTAAATTGAGAATAAAAAGAAAGAAAGAACGAACATGAATGATTTATAGAGGAAACAAAGCAAAAGTTGATGATTTATGTATATTTTTCGACATGTCTCAGGTTCATGAGGTGTTTGGCAACTTGTACGATATACAGAAAGATATGAGAAAGATTTGCTATAAAAATTAACCATCTTCCACTAACTTATTAGTTAATTTCGGGCTAGAATTTCTTAAAGCGATTTTCATGCGATTTCTTAAGCGTTTTTTATATATTCTATTCAAGAGATCTTCATGCATACCCTTGCTGATAAAAAGAAGAATCTTCTTTGAATACACAAATGTAAATAATATATTAGCTTCAAGATATTCAATCTTTTCAAATGTTTTTCATAGGAATTCAAATATATTTCTATTTACATTGTAGTACAATAGTTTGCATGACTTTTCACTTTTATTTTCTAAAGCGATTGTGATGCGTTTCATAAGCGATACTTATTTAAAAAAACTTGCTGAGCTCTGAAGACATGAGTAATAAAGAATATTATATTTCCATATTCTTTTTATTTTTAATATATTTTTTAATATATTTTTTCTAAAAAAACAAGAGCTTTGACTTGAATGAACAATGCAATTTGTTGTCAGTACTTACGCATACGCTTTCTCTGAAGAACTCTTTATTTCTATAATATATAATTTTCATAAATTCACAGTGACTTGTGTCTGTTTATTTTTCTTCAATTCAATTCATTATATATTTTCCATGTTCTATGCATTATAAATCTGCACCAAAGAGGAATAATAAAATTGCCCTGTTTTGCAAAGCGATTTATGTGCGTTTTTTGTTTGAAATTCTTACTGCAATGCGACTTCTGTTTAAATAAACTAAAGCGCACACACTTGTCCTAGAAACAAAATACTACAACATAATAATGATAATAATGTTTGTGATGTTTGTTAATTTAGTTTCTTTTTTTCTATTTGTTTGTATCTTTTTATTATAATTCCAATGAATGCTTGATTTGACATGCAACATGCAACATGAAATGAAAAGAAACATGCGTCGTTGTTCTTCTCATGAAGTAAAACAATCTTTTATTATTGCATAAAAGTGTGGGTGTGTACCTACAAATGCTTCTTATCTTTCTTCTGGTGTTTCTGTGAATGTTTTGTGAATTGGAACAAAGTAATCAAGTGTATAGTTACATGTGTCTCATGATTTTGGTGAGGTTTCACGTTTAACTTGTGGGCGATTTTATCATGAAATGTTTGTTGCAAGCGAAAGTTGCTGTACAATATATTCATTTAATTTATGGAATATACTTTAAATTAATTAAAATTATTCAAATTGTCTGCTTTCATTTAATGAAGTCATTAATAAATAACACAACATTCTTTGTATGAATGAAGGAGAGAAATGGGAAAATCAGTTTGCATAATGAAAGGAAAAATACAATAATAAAAGAAGTAAAATCAATGCAGGCTCATTTAAATAAATTAAGGTTTTTACAAACATTTAAGTGCAATTTAAATGAATTGCTGCATTGACATCAAATAAACTACGTTTACATACAGGGAAACAAACAGTAACAAGATAAACAAAGTAGAGGAAAAATGAGGGAAGAGTCCAATAAAATCATTTGCAATAAAAACAAAATACAAAAAAAAAAAAAAAGATTAATAACAAATTGCGCAAGCATGCACAAAAATAATTATTTATAATTGAATAATTATAGTAAATGAAATTTATTGTTATAGTTGTAGTACATACTGTACAAAGAGAGATAGAGAGAAAATTTATACTACATGTATCTGTTGTAGTATGTACATATACATATGTATAATTGCCCAAAGTCGCGCACATTTTTCGTTAATCAATTGTCGTTTGTTGTTATTTGCTGCTATTGTCTTTATTGCTGCTGATCTTGTAGTTGATGTTATTGTATGTACTAGTAAACGGATGCTATAAATTAATTGCAGATATCATCATTAACATCAACAGCAACAGCATCATACTAGCAACAACAACAACGACGA
Organism: Amiota communis; assembly: GCA_037043315.1. Classification (NCBI taxonomy): domain Eukaryota; kingdom Metazoa; phylum Arthropoda; class Insecta; order Diptera; family Drosophilidae; genus Amiota; species Amiota communis. The sequence goes on along the minus strand of JBAMAV010001245.1, from coordinate 9,035,319 downwards.
CAACGACAACAATTACTCAAATTGCTGCGTTGTCGCTTTTCAATGAAAAAAAAAAAAGTGAAACGTTTTCAAGAACATTTTTGCCTTTTTGTTTTTCATAATTTTCTTTATAACAAAAACAAGACCACCTACTCACATTTATAACTGATACAATGATACTACATATATAGATAATTCCTATGAGCATATATGGTTATACAGCTCCCTTATATTGTCCGCCCACAATCATCAATAAAACTTAATTAAAGCAATTTGATGACATTCGTGTGCCGCCTCGCGTGCAAACATTCTGCTGAGCATGAACAATATTTTGATCGCGACTGTAATTTTATCATTAAGGTGCACTGAAGGCAATACACAATATTAAAGAGACCTTCTAATTAGTGAATGATATATTAAGTTTGTCACATGTTTAAGAAGATTTTGAAGCTCCACTAGAGCATGAAGAACATAATAATATTTGGGTCTATTGAACCAATACTAGGCTTACTGTTTCTTAGTTAGGTAATAGACAACCACAACATGTCTTAATGTTTATCTATCTTAACTATCTTTTCCTTTATCTTTTCAATAATTTTACATTTAATAACACATACTTTCCCTCATTTAAAGAGTTTCCTATTTATATAATTAAGTCTTCCATTTAATTGTATTGCTACTCTCTCTCTCTCCTTTCTATTCATTTTAATTTAAATATTTAAGATCGAAAGTGAGTAATTGCCTTAATGTCTGACTTGTTGTGTCGGAAGTCTTAATGTCTCGTTGTGTCTAACGATGTGATTTATATATTATTATATCATTAAATGCTTTTAAATGATATTTTAACTATTAATACTTTTATAAAACAATACAATAGTTCAAAATGCATAATGTCATGCATATGAATGCAAATTTTCCATAATGAGTATTAACGAGTAGAAAATAATCTGTGATTTATTGTAAAAGCATTAATAGATGGCTGATGGCATGAAGAGACGGATAAGGAGAGTAAGAGATGAATTCATTCCCTTCAGGCTTGTTTCACGTTCTACACCTAATTAAAACATTCAAGATGCATGCAATCAATTGAAATTTAAGCTTTTGCAAGATGTTGCTATTGACAATGAATGTTGCCAGATTGATTGAATTGAGTGAGGGTTGGGGTTTAAATTATGAAGGTAATTTGTGACTTGTAGATATTAGATTTAAAATGTTATGATGGCATTTAGTCATTGATTGTTGAAGATTTTTATTACTATAATTAAAATGATATGCATAAAGTTAGGTATGCTGATCTGGTAATGGTGTTTGTTTAACTTGTTGTGAAATGAAAAGGGTGGCAGCATCATTGTTCCTATAATTGTAATCAATGTAAAACAGTATATAAGTATATCAATCATATCATCTGTTAAAATACTTTATGACTTTTATGAAATAGTTTATTATTTTCATTTGGATCTACTTTGTATAATAATCATTAGATAAGCCACGTGTAGTCCAAAAATTTTATGTATATACAATATTTTTATTTTATTTTAGAATAGATTTTTTTGGAAATTTATCTTCCTTTTGTTCCTATTGTGTCATTGTGTTCATTGTTTTTTTTTGTTGGTATATTTCACTAATTTGTCAAACATTAAAAAGAGTCGTAAATAAAACAATCAACTTTAGACATTTTGACATTAACGTATTTTTCCAACCGTGAAGGTTAAAAGTCGGTTGTATATTTTTTGTATTTTGTATATTTTATACTTTTCCTTTGTTCAATTTTCATTGTAGTTGCGAGTGATGTCAGTCAGGGGTCTGGGCTGGTTCTGATTCTGGTTATGGGTGTGTGTTAAAGGAGGTGTGGAGTGTCATTTGGCGTCAACGGTAGCGTTGACGTTGACAATTTGGACGCCTTCCCTATGTCATTCAATGGTTCGGGAATTAACAAATAAAATGCGGGTTCAATTCTCGTTAGCTTTGTCGCTTTGTATTGACTTGTTAAGATAACAAACTTTTTTTCGTTATAGACAAAATAAAATATACAAAATTCAACTTAAATTTTTTAAGTTTCATGTTTTTAAAGGCAAGGTAATAATGAATGATACGAAAGCAAATGTTATGACATATAAAACAAACACACAATTGGAAGTAATCATTTGTGTTGAAGGTTTGTGACAACATGCACACATATAACAATCCACTTGTCTCAATTTTGATTTATAAGCTTTTAAAATATAAATTTCTTGATGTATATATGTCTTCAGTTTATGAAAAGATGAAGTTGCTTATAGAAAATGTTTACTTTCTGGGCTTGTGAAGAGAATATAGTATATATAATATAATAGTAATAGTAATAGATAGTATTAGGTCAATAAATGTAATGCTATCAGAAAGACTATCTGTTTTAGGCAATACAAAAATTCTTAAGGGGAAAATCTCTTTCTCACTAGAAGCGATCAATATACAGGCCGCTCGCGATTGTAAGCGAGTTAACCCAGAAGCCTTAAAGCCCATTTTGGTGCCTGATAAATTGTAAAAATTGTTGAAAAACCATTAGATTAGATGAGGTTTGTTTGCGTGGTTGCCTCATGAGAGCCTGGTTGGTTGGTTACCGTGGTATTGTTTTGTCCACTACGAGCCGCAGTAAGCTTTAGAGCGCCGTTTTGAAATCACTTCCTCGCCTAACGTAATCAGTATTACTAAACCCAACCCAGTCTCTCCGCGTACACACCAGTGAGCAGTAAAAACCGCTGTGAGCCTTTCGGTATCTGCACGTCTTCTAATGATGAGTCTAAGCGACCTATTTTAGTTCATGAAAGTCTACTATGAGCCTATATTAGTTCCTCACTGAATCACTCTTAGTTCTTTATGATTGCAATCAGTTTCATTAATTTAATTTAACAATAAGACTTTAAGAAAGATTTTAGTTGATTTTTTGGAAATATTGGTTTCAAATATCATTAGCATCATCTTGCTTAATGCTAAACAATTGAATTTGTAGCTCATAGTTGAGACCTTCCAAAAGAACTTGTGATTATTGCAATTAAAATGAGCTTTAAAAGATTAAATATGATTTTCTACCTCTTTGTTTTGTTGTTAACCAATTTTATTGTAATTCTCATGAAAAAACAACACGAATAATGTCAAAAGTCGCCCACGAAAATAGTATATGAACAATTATTATTGCTGTGCTAAATTATTAGTAATTATAATTTGCCATGCCAACACAACTACAACAATGAATAGAAATAATATTCAACTAATGTGAATAATGACTAGTTTGGCTAGTTATGTGCTTATAGAACATACAATACATATCTGTATGAGTGAGTGGTGGTGTGTGAGAATATGAATTGTGGGTGTGCATACATATGTATGCATTTAACTCTCACAAATAAAATTGAAGGCTTCAATAGTACTACTATATAATACAAAACAAGTACAGCCAACTACACTAAAAGTACAAATAATATTGTTGTCAGATAAATAGACAGATAGATAGATACAATATAGTATACAATACAATAGATAGATGAGTATGACAATTGCGCATTTGTCTGTCCAACAATTTGGTTTGTTTCTTTACCCCGTTTTTCTTTCTTTTCCCCGCTGTCGAGTCATCAAAGTAAATTAGCATTAAGCATGAGTAATTAACTTAAATACAATAGAACAATTTAGTTATAGAATTATATACACACTCATAGATAGAAACATGTGTGTGTTTATATATCTTTAGCTTTGTATTTGTATCTTTAATTGTAAATGTATATAGCGTATTTGTGCAATTGAATATTTTGCATGTTCGTTGTCTCTTTCTCTGTGTTCGCTGTTGCGTGGCGTGTTGAGGAAGTCATTTTATGTCGCGTCGCAACACATCGCGGTTCGCCTGACATTTGACTGTAATTACTGTTGCTATCTATAATCTATTTTTCGAGTCATCTATCTATTGTGTTCTGTCTTTGTTTTTGTATTCGATTCTATTCATACTTTTGAGTATATGAGTTGATATATATGAATTTTATTGCATATTGTTTAGCTATATGCATATCTTTCTATCTTAAACCATTAGTTCATATCTCACTTATGCATATGTATGTAATAGATATGACCTAATTTTGTTTTTTGAGCAAATGACGGTTTAATGGACTTTGCTGATATTTTTGATAATTTTATGTATTGTCATATGTCAGTTTATTACCTTCTCTCTTACTTGCGTGATTTTTATTTTTAATAAATTTTCATAATGGTTTTTTTTTAACATACCTGAAATGATAGAAAGAGAATGAATAGATTAGTGATATTTCAGAGGATTTGTTTTTATGTAAATTATATTAAAAGGATTTTCAAATCAAACACGAGAACTCAATTAGTCTCATTTTGATATTAAAATTTATTTATTCATTGATTCATTTGAAATTTTTATTTTCTTAGATATCTTACTAAAATTTTAACAAAACATGACTAGTATTACCTATCTACTTAGTCTTCAAAAACTTGTGGTACTTGAGAAATTATTCACTTATTTAAATGTAAGAAATTTTGGCTTTTTAAACAAATTTTCCTTTGAAAAATTTAAATTTCTTCTGTTGGATTTGCCTGAGCTATAGAATGTTAAATAAGACAAATATACCATAATCTTTCAAGTCCCATCTCTCTCTCTCCCTCTCTCTCTATTTGACTACATCAATAAAACTCCTTTTAAATAAATATTTTAAAACCGCTTACAAAACCAAAATCGCAAATATTTATGTATTTATTTACGAAATTCTAAAAAAAAAAATGAAAGGACCAACCATTCAAAGCTATTGAAATATTTTTCCCAGCAAACAACAATGAAACCACAAACTGGCACACAATTCACATAAACCAAAACACAAAATCTATGCACCTCATGAACTCAACTCAACACAACTGAGTTGAGCATTCAGCAATTGCAAAACAAAAGCCAAGATTTTTAAAGGATTTTTTAGAATTCTCATTGAAAGAGTGGTGTGGTGATGGGGAAAACCAAACTATTTCATAACTTAAAATCAGCTGCACTTCAGCGCCTCGATACAGCATAACCTTAAGCCCAAAGCTCGTTCAAATACACAACTCTCCATTCAGGTAGGTTTACCAACAGGGGGTTCCCCGGTTGGATGCAAGTAACTCAACTGTGCCACGGGGCAGCACAAAGTCAATAATAAAATATTAAATTTTACACTCACGCATAACCACCTTCAATGATACTCTATAGAAAAATGCATACATATATACATATGTGTGAAGGATATCTAGAGAAAGGAAAAAGAGTGAGGAACGCAGAGAGTGGAGTGTGTAGACTGTAAGTGGAACAAGCTGTGTTGATGATGCTGATGATGAAGATGATGATGAAGCAAATTGCAAAAATGCATTTGGAAACTGAGAACAGAAACATGCACATGTTTTGATACCAATAAAAAAAGTGTGTAACTTCTATACTATATTAAAGAGATGATAGGAACAGTGAAAGTGAGTTGAGAAGAGAAAGAAGGGTATATGCGTTGTACACTTGTGGTTGTATGGAGTGCGGGACAGTGTGTCTGTGTGGATATTCACACTCGAACAATTTGTGCGGAAACAGGAAATCAACTTTAGGGCGCTCTTTTGTTTACCTTCTTTTTATAAGATTTTTTTTATTTTCTATTTAAAATAAAAATCATGTAATATATTTTTACAGTTAACCATTGAGCAAATACTATACTAAATAAAACGAAGCATAGTTTTAGGCTTATATGCATTTTTTTTTACTTTTGCTGAATACAAGAATATTTCTGAATGCTTTTTAGTTTTTATTTTCCCCATTTTATTTTGTGATTTTTTTTGATGCAAATTTTTGTTAGATGAATAAAAATATGTGAATAATTTTGTAGCATTTTGTTGGAAGCATAAAAAAATTTATTTTCTATAAACACAAATTTATAAAAAACGATTTATTTTTTAAATTGAAAAAAAAAAAAGGAAAATTTCATCAAAGGTTAAATATCTAAATTTCAAGGAATCTCTTACTATGAAAAACTGAAAAGAGTGTGAGTGAGATGGATGAACGAGATGGTTGGAAAAGTAGGAATAACTCCTGTTTTTGTTGGATATAAGCAAAGAATTTCAAAAATCTTCCATTAACAACAAGAATTATGAACATCAACTCAACTTTGCTTAATTCACTTAATGGCACTTTGGTCTTTTGTATGATGGCATGGCATCGTCTGTCGTCATCTACTATGATAAAGGAAAGAAAAAAACAGAAAACAGCAACAAAAAATGAAAGAAAAACTTGAAATTTGAGCGCCACTTAACATTAAAATGTTGTTGCTTCTCCTACTAAAATGGATTAAGGAGAAAAGGGCACAGCAGAGCAGAAGAGATGTGAGGGAAGTCATGAAAATACAATATGAAAAAATAGTATAAAACATAAAGAGTGTGTAGTAGAGGAGAGCGCAAGGTAGAGTGGAGGCATACCAGTTCATTTACCTCATCATATTCATTTTTACAACACAAGTCATAAAATAAAAAGCATGAAATGAATGAAAAGAAGAAAAGGAAATCCATAAAAACAAAAATTATGGTCAAAAACCCATTCAAGCATAATTTTAATAGCTAAAAGGAACGAATAATGAACGAATGAAAGCTCAAATGAAGAGTCTGTCTGCCCAATGCTCAAACCACAACCTTCTCATTGCACTTCACTTAATTTGCGTGCGACGACTGACTTTGTTCATGTGAAATTCTTTACTAAGAAGCACAAGCCTACAAAAACTGGGAAAGTACCTTAAGGTATGCTACAACTCTCAACCCAGGCATATGTTAACTGACTCACACATATGTACGAAATACAAACAAAGTGTAATTTTCCTGGGCAAACATAATTTTCTTTCATCAACCATTCAACAGTGGGAACTTACTATGTGAAGAAAGGTTGTAGTTGTTTCTATTGTATTATACCCCTTCAACCTTTCTTAAATGCACAGAACTTTACTCGCATTTCACATGTGCCAAGATGCGATGACATGTTAAAGCTTTATTTTCCGGGTCGCGCCACCTAAAAAGCATACAAAATATTTAATACCCAACCAAGGCAAGGCCTCGAGTTTAAACGACTCACTGAGCCAACGGACAATGGGAAGCAATGAGGAGCAGTGAAAGCAAAGCCTATGTGAAAAGCCATTAGAAAAATATCCTTTTGGCGACATTTGAGATTGGCTGCGAGTTGTTTTTTGTGTATGTGTACTAGGAAAATAATTGTGTCCAGCTTGGATTTCAGAATAATTCCACAGCAAATAGGAGGAGGGGGGATTGTTGCCACTTTTGTTACTATTATTTTTTCTTGTTTCTTTTACTGGCCTTTTGTTATCGTTTGCTACTTGATCAGATTTTGAGTCTCTTTTATATGCGACAACAATAGAAGAGCGTTGTATTGCATGTTGAACAGTTGGACCAGGACCAAACTCAATCAATAAAACGTTAAACTGTTGATTCAGCAGAAAAATAAAGGAACGGCAATTTAGTGTTTTGATTTTATTTAAAGAATGACTAAATATGAGATGAAGAGTATGATGTTTCCTAAAGCTTCATTATATTTGGGGAAACAAATGGATTTTCAAGAAATTAAAGGGTTTAATATTATGAGTTGTCTCTCTAAGCACTTAATTTTGAGAATGCCTTAGTGACTTTTGTTCACACTTACTAAAGTAATTTATCAACTAATTAAGATAGACAGGCTACATGTTGATGATCTAATAAAATGCATAGAAATCTCTAAAGGGATTTCATTCATCTAACCAATGTCAACGCACCAATCTTTGTCTTTATTTGTTTTCTCCTTTTATATCCTGTCACTCCTTTTATGCCTTTAAAAAAACATGTGATGTGATGATTATGCTTAAGTAAATACAACCAATTTTTGTCACTTTGCAGCTATACCATAAACCTTGACGACAAGGAAACAAGAACAGAAATAGAAGATTCAAATACTCCTAAGTCCTTAAGGGCGTTGTCAATTGTGTGCGTGTGTGTTTGTGTGTTGCTTATTTGACACTTTGTAGGCCTTTCATTCAATTTTTGCTTTGTTTCTTCTTTGTGTCATATATAATTTGTGTTTTTTCTTTCATTTTTAATGTAACTACATGATGCCTCGCATGTACCAGAGCAATATCCTTTATTGCCAGTTGCGTGTTCTTGTTGTATTAGAATTGAACATGTTAAATACATTAGCGGACGCGCAAGTATTGTGGATTTCATATATATGTATGATTTCTGTAGGAATCTTATGGTGCGCGCCTTTTCATATGCTACAATTATTTATTTTCAAACGAATTTATGAAGCATAAGAACGCACGCGTGCATAAAGGTTTGATTAGACATTTCGCATACACGCAATTCGTGTGTTTTTCACTTGATGATGATGTCCTTCATAAATTTTCATTTAAGAGATTATTTTTGTGAGAATTTATTTTCTCTCTCTTTCAGTTTTTCTTATTTATTGTTACATTTAATTATTTTTTTTATAAATTATTTATTTTTTCTTGTCCTTCATAAATTTTTCTTAAAATTTATTATTTTATTTTATTTTTTTTTTAAATAATTTTTTATTTTCTTGTTTTCCCACTTTCAATTTTTTAAAGTTTTATTTCTTTTCTTACTTTAACTTTTCTTTGGTTCCCATTGTTTTTCTTATTTAAGAATGTCTTTAATTTAATAATAAAATTTCCAATTGATCTCTTTCTCTACTCCTCTTCTTCGAACTAAGTATAAATATTTAATTGAGTTTAACCTTTTTCATGTTTCATGTTTCTATTTTGTTGCTCTTCGTTTCGATTGAAAAAACCACAATTTGCCTTTCCTGTTTTGTTACCAATAAATAAATAACCTTTACTTATATCCCTTTCCCAACTTTTATACAAAGATCCTATCTCTGGATATTGTTCACCTGCCTGCCTGATGTCCTCCTTCGCTTTCCTTCTTCAATATCATTCTTCTGTATGTTTTTTTTTAAAGGACCTCAAAGTTCGTAAGGAAAACTCAAATAAAACTTCAATTATTCCACGTAAAAAACGCGTAATGCTTAAATTGTGTTTGGTCACGATTTTATATTTGCAAAGACCACAGCACACACACACACACAGTTGTGTCCTTCCCATTTGTCCTGTTTTCAGAGTTTTCTCCTCGTTGTTGTTTTTGGTAGGCTCATTTTATGTTTTTTCCCCTTGTTATTTGTTTGGTTGATTTGTTTGACTTGCGTGTCGTTGATGACACAACAGCAATTGCAACAGACAGAAACAGGACCACAACAACAGAAGAAGGAGAAGGAGTACAAGGACACCCAGTAAAAATAAGTAAAAATATAAAATTTTTGTGCTTTCATAAAATTCTTCACTTGTGTCTTTCTTTCATCTTCTGTCGTGTATGGTTTTTTTTATGATTGTCCTTGCACGATGTCCTTCCTGGTCAGTTTTGTCTTCTTAAAAATTGTTGTTGTTGTTGTCGCCACACGCCTACAAAATAATAATCATAAAAAGAAAATAAGGCTGCCATCCAGTGTGCTGTGTCCAGTGACCATGATGTTTGTTTGGACAGCAAGCAACATGTTTGAAAGGATATTACTATTGTTGGTGTTGTTGTTAAACGGAAATTGTTTCAAATGTCAACAACATACAAACTTCTTTTCCTTCATGTCTTTTATAATTCTGTAATGTATTTTTTTTTTGTTGCCTATTTTATGGGCCTCTTAATACTTATGTATTTGTGTTGATTTTATTTATTAAAGATTCTTTTATTTTTCCTCGAATGTGTGTTTTGGTAATGTATGTTTGTGAGTATATAGATATTGTACACATGTGTATTGCTTGTGATATGCGTTTAACATCAATTTCCGCTTGTATTGAACCAAAAAAACAAATCAAATTGAACATTATTTTTTGGTCGCTTCCTGTGATTTTTAGTCTCAAAATAATAATAATAGATAGTGACTTTTACTATTTTAAACTTGATTTGTAATGAATATAAATATTTAATTTATTTTATTATTATTTTATAATAAAATTCTAGAGTGGGGGACAAGCTGCGTATGCTTAATAATTCCCTCTTTAAGTCACCAACTGAGGTTGTTTTTTATTGAAATTATTTTAATTTTTTATGATCTTTTGTAATCAAAATTATAATTTTATTATTATATTCTCATTTTACCATGAGATTTTCAATTGCGTTTGAAGGCATATTTTGGAGATCATAAAGAAACAAGGCCTTGATATAAGTGAATTTTTATAATTTTATGAAATATTTAGAGAGAGAAAAATTATAGAAATAGAAAACCAAGTGAAGCCTAAATTAAAAGTGCAAACCTCTGATGAAGCCTTAATGCAAAAATCAAAACAATAAACGACGACGCCGCCGTTGAGCGTTGAGCATTTTGTGCATTTCATTTTGTGTGTGCTTTGGCATTTTTTTATAATTTCATGATGCCTCGCGTGCATTAACAACATGTTAAACGTCATGATGATTACGTTAATAATGAGTTCAGCAAACAAGTAAATAAACAAACAAACAAACATCAACCAACCAACCAACCTAGTAACCAACACAACAAAAATCAAGGCTGGAAAAATTTAAAAATGGCTGAGAGAAGGAAAAAAAAATCATAAAATAAAAAAATCATAGAAAAAGCAAAGAAAGGAAATGCGCCACAATTTTTTAGTTGAAAAATAATATAAAAAAGAAGGAGGTGTAAAAGAAAATTACCACAGTGAGGCACCGCAATAAGCGAAACGAGCCAAGGATACTATTAACACATGACAGTGGTGACGTTGATGACGATGAGGTGTTTTAAGTTACCCATAAGTCGATGCCAGCCAGTTGGCATGCAAACAAAGTCAGTCAGATATAACACTACTCCCCTCTGACATACACACACACACACACATATACTCTCTTTTATACATACATGCGAATAGGGTCAAGGGAAATTAATGATTGCACGCTAGTTTTCTTTGACAGTTTGCAGCAAAGCTGCAGGATATCAACATTAACATCATCATCATCAACATTACCATTACCATCGTCACGCAGTAGCATTGTTTCCCCTTCACTTAAACACATTCTTTTTTCATACTCATTGTCAGTAGAGTATAGTAGGTGATAGTAGTAGTGGGAACAGTATCTGATTCTTGTTGGTTGCATTTGAAATTAACCGACTCTGTGCTTTGCTATGCAACTGAGCTGTCAGTTTGAGTTTTGTTTGTTTCTTCCTAGTTGCGAAAAAATGAACAAAAGTTGCTCACACACACACAACTCACTTGATGCGTTGAGATTCAAACAAAAAGTAAAACAAAACAAAAAAAAATAATAATAATAAAAGGATCAAAAAGGATGTTTATACAGGACGTAGAAGAACAAAAATTACGTATTTGCATGTTACATAATTAAGAATTATTGCGCATGTTAAACTCCTGACCCTTTGTCCATCTCTACATAACATCTTCTGAGTCTGGTGGGTGTGTGTGTTGTTGGTTTTGGTATTTTTGTGTTGTGTATCTGTCTGTCTGTGTATGGGTTTGCATATCGCTTACTCGGCATATTCATGTTCATTATATCCACCACCAACTCCTTGTTGTTATATATGTTCTTGTCCATGTTCCTGTCCATGTCCATGTCCTGGTCCCTGGTTCAAGTCAAAGTTTTACACAGTCAACACAAAGTTGACCAGTTGAATTTATTATTTTTTTCATTATTTAAGCGCGTAATTTATGTTTAAATTTTTAATTATACCATGCTATTTTTGTTGTTCTTCTTATTGTTTTCTCATATACAATATCATCATAATTATCATCATGATGATGTTGTAGGATGAAGATAATGAGTATGGTAATGATAAGCAGAGTATTATGTACCTGATATTTCATTTCATAATTGTGTTTTTGAGGGGCTTCTGGTAGAAGTAAAAGCAACTTCTATAGTTCAAGGAATACTTGCATATGCATATGGTTATGAACATAGTACATATGTATGTTTATATAGAGTGTGTATGAGTTTATGATTGTACTTGTGTGAGTGAGTGAGTGAGTTGATTGCTCTTTGTGTTTGTGGGTGGCTAGAAGTCATTAATGCGTGTTAAATGTATAATGAAAGTTAATTAAATGGTTTAAAAATTATTTGCCTTTTCACATGAATTAATATTTTCTCTTTCCTTCCCTTCTATGTCTCCCTTTTTCTATCTCTCTCACATACATTTTTTCTTTAATTAAATGGTTTTTCATTAATAATCATGCTTTTATGGGCTTCTGAGTATACTCGTATATGTTGCTAAAGGGGTTACATTGGTTGAGTTTTAAGTGAAAGGACTTTGTGAAAACTTATACCATCCCTTTGACATTAAGCCTTAAATCTCTTTACATTCTTCTTTTAACAGAAGACTTTATAGTGACTATTTTTTAATCATTTATTTATTAGATTTTCAATGAAATCAACTAGGTTTAATTTTCAAGAGATCTGTAGAATAAAACATTAAATGCTGCTATTGATGATGCCTTGAAATACTATCTTAAAATATTATGGTAAATTCGATTTGAAATTCCACAAATTATCAACTTTTTTAACAAAATCTCTGTTTCATTATCTACGAAGAACAAAAGAAAGAAAACCCCAATTAATTAAGATAATTTTAAACTTAACTTCAAGTGTCGAAATTAACACCTCAACAAGATAAATTCCACACTGACCAACACTTAAAACCAATTTGTTGTAATGCTCAGAAATTAAAAAGCGATAAAAATCTTTGGCAACAAAAACTTTCATAGCTTCCTTCCACACAAGACTCCTCTCTTATTTTCTTAGTTTTTTTTTTTTTTTACAATATTATATTTTATCTTAGTCTGGCCGGATTTGGTTTAGTTTGGTTTGATGTTGGGGTCTGGTCGTTGTTGGTCCTTATTCATGCTTTCTAAGAACTTTACTTTTGTAAAATAAAGCAAGCAGCAATTTTATGATTTTACACTTAATAATTTCATTAAAGAGTAAATTGTGCAAACTGAAATTAAATTAAATTAAATTCTTTAGAAAGGCAGCAAGTCAAGGCAAGGCAAGGCAAGTCAAACAAAGGAAAACAAGAAGGTAGCATAGCATCGAAACCATAACATACAATATAGTATGGTATAGTATAAGATCAGGCGTTGACTTGAAACTTTATTAATGGCATTTTGCGTGGACATAATTATTATCAGGAATTTTTATATTTTTATTCTTTCTAGTAGTATCCTTAGATGCTGCTACCTCACTAAAAATTCTATTCAAAGGCGCAGAGAAAATTTGAAGTGAAGGCGAGCAGCAATTTTAAGTAAAGTGAAGTTTTAAGCCACGACAACGATACTTCAAAAACTCATTGAGTGAGGCATCCACTTAAAAAAAACTAAGGACAAAAACCACTTGTGAAAATGATGAAGAAGGAGGAGAATTTGAATTATAAAAAAAAGATGTGAAAGGAAGAAAAGAAGTTTTATGTTCTAATGGCTTAAGCACCACTTTGCTTTAGATTTTTCTTTTATATTTTCTAGATATTTTCATTTTGTAACTAAAAACTTTAGTTAAGTGCAAGTGGACATTTTATCTTCTTTTTACCTGAGAGTGCATCAAACATTTTTTTTCTATATGACATTTCATTTTGTATTATTCACAGATCATTTAACCCAACCTGCTGTCATGGCATAGTTGAATTTATATGATTTTTGTACAATATATTCCACGTAAAATTTCAATTTCAGGATCATGACAATTCAATGTTCAATAGGAAAACTTAAGTTGACTCTCGATATATACATATATGAGAGTCAATGTGAGTATACTATGGGTGAGGTTACTGCAAAGTCAACTCTCAAGTACTCTTCTTTGAGTACTGTGTTGCTTAAAAGCCTTGTCACAAACTGTTTGGGCATTAGAGAAATAACAAAAGTTTCCTTTCTGTGCATGCACATGTACCATATAACATAGATACTCATATAGTATACAATATATTTTTATAGTTGACATTTCACTTAGAAGCAACGTATGTTTGTATTATATATTTTCAGTGCAATATGCTTCCCTCACTCTGATATTTTTGTTTAGAAATTCATTGTTCAAAGTTTGGTCCTTTTATTTTTCAATGTTATTTGTTATTTCTTTCTCTCTGAAAACTATTTTTGTTACAATTTATTTTTGCATTTTTGTTTTATTTTGTTTTTTTTTCTTTTTGTTGCATACAGCATATCCTTGTTGCCTCCTGCCATGGCCCATTGTTGCTGCTGCTGTTACTTGTTGGTTGCCTCTTTATTTATTTATAACAAAGCAAAAGTGTCAAGACACAAAATAAATTTTGTGCTTTGTAAGTTTTTCTTGTGGCGTGTGTATCTGAGAGTGTGGGTGATGGTGATGGTGAGGGGATTTGGTGAAGGGAAAAGTTATGTAGTTGGCAGGGGAATTGGCAAATATGCAAAAGTCAGAAAATATAAAAGTTGATTTTTAGTTTTTTTTTTGTTTCCTTCCATTTTATATTCTGGTTACACTCAAGGAAACGTGTTCGAGAAAAGGTCACCGTGATGTATTTAAAGTGGCTTGAATTGTGTGACTTGGACATGAGTGGCGAATTTTAGACAGTTTGTGTTTGTGGTTAAAGGAACTTTTAGATAGAAAAAAGGTAAATGCTGTATTTATAAAGTATGATATGCTTAGCTAGTAAAGTTGGTAAAAAATGGAATGGTTCATTTTAGATAGGTTAAAATAATAGCATAAATAACGGAGGAGATTTGTTAAGAAAAAGATGAATGGTAGTAATTGAATAAGTAATAAGGATGAGGCCATGGTTAAGCAAGAAATTTAGCAAACATTATGTTAGAAATTTGTTAAATAAGGGAATAACATTGGATAAATGGATGCAGATTAAAGATCATTCAGACTGGGTTCAAATTGGGTATAAAATGGTATATTATAAAATGATTCACACAATAAATGATATAAAAAATCATATGAGAAGATAAATTGTGAAATGACAGATGAGTTAAGATAGGATTAATTAGAATGATGATGACTATTCACAAGAAAAAGAAAACCTTTCATAAACTTAAAGTAAAGATTCTTTAGATTAAATATATCCCTCAACAAATCACGGTTTTATAATCTTTAAAAAGATGTGTCCTAATAATTTACCTTATTTTTTAAAGATCTTATTGGGCCCTGTCTCAAGGTAGGTCTAATAAGTTGAACATTGCTGTAATTGTAGCCAACTGAGATCGAGAGCAGCGCTTTGTTCGTGCATTCATTGTTGCTCTGATCGCTTTATAGTACTCTTTGGTTCGGTTAATTGTGTTTTGTTTTATTCTTTACATCTTCACTTTAAACAACTAGGATAAGGGCAGGACTGTCCGACCTGCGCCCACGGGCAGCGTGTGGCCCATATGAAATATGAATGCGGCCAAGACGTAGCTGAAGTGACAATAGTGAAGAAACAGAAATTACTTTAGTCCGCTGCTCTACCATTTTTTTTTTTTTGCTCGTCACTGAAGCACTTCGTCGACCCAACTCACTGCGGATTCTTCCAAAGGTGGGGCAGTGCTTTAGGCATTGAATTTTATAATAAAGTTGTTGACCTGCCTTCTAGTAGATCGCCTTTTAACTTTTGCCAACAATTGCAGAAAGAAAAGAATGAAGAGCGCAATACTCTTGTGCGTACTCAGCTATCAATAAATGAGTGGAATAAGTACAACAATAACAACAACACACAAAATCAAGCAGCAAAGCATAAACAACGAAAAAACGTACGAAAAATCTTTTTCTTTATGATTACACTATTGAAACATACACTAAATGTTACTTAAAGCTTGATACAATACATAAGTGAAAACCCTATTCAAATCGGTTAAGCCGTTTCTGAGATTAGCGTGCACAATATCACAAACAAAGAGAAATGACTCGCTTACGATTTTATTATACTTATGCATGAATGGTGCATCAACAAAACGTGCTACAGATCAGTGGACTTATTTGCCCGTATTCATTTTTTCGACAATTTTGCTTTCGGTATTAACAGATCCTTAAATAAATCATAAAAAATTAGGTTTCGATCATATTTCATATAGAGATTTCCCTATTTGTAGTTTCCTTACTTATCATTAGAATGTAAAGTTTCACCTTTACAAAATACTGATTCAAACATCTTTCAGTTCCTTAAATATGTAAGTTTTCCGGTGTTTAACTAGTTATTTCTCTAAGTGTTTGCCCACAAAACATAAAAATCTTACAATAAGAACTAAAAAAGCAACAGTTTTTCTACATCAACAACAAGAAATAAAAGTCAAATATTGTTACAAAAAATAGAAATACACAAAAAAATCTTCCTGCTCTATTTCTTTTCTCTAGTTTTCATTTTATTTACAAAATAATTTTTTTTTCTTTCTTTCTGAGAACAAAGTTTTTGCTGTGTTTTCTTTTTTTTGTATTTATTTGTTTTATATTTCTAGTATTTGTTTGTTTGCTTATTTGTTGTTGTGAGTGAGTGTGTGACTGAGTGAGTACTCACTGAAGCCACTGTCAACTTTTGACTTTGGCTATTATTTTATTTACAATAAAACAACACAAAACAACAGTGAATAGAACTTCCATTTTGCTGTTGTTGTTGTTGTTTTACTCAAATCAAATTCAAACTCAAACTGACCAAAACCTGACACATGCACTAATGCAAGTGATGCCGCCCACCATGACTACATACAAGACCCAAAAAACACGACCTTCTCTGACAGTTTTGTATTTAGATCTGCCACATGCTAATGTATCTGCTACTAAGTAAAAAGAAAATTGTTTTTGTTTGTTTATTTTTTCCTGTTGAAGTTAAAAGTTTAATTGTGCGCAACCAAGTTGACAACTTTTATGAGATGCAAAAGTTTGTTAATTTATTTTTTGTAAATTTTTTCTTTACAATTTTTCTGTGATCTCTTTCATCTAAATAAAAAAACCCCTTGATAAGTAGATTATTTAATTTAATTTATTTCTTATTTCTGATATCTCCATTTTATGTGGTTAAATGAAAGTAGCATTTAATTCATTGTCAGATTTCGCACTCAATATATGAGTCCTATCCTGTTTCCTGTTCTGAGTGTGTCCTTTTGAAAAAATTTATATATTTTTGTGCTATTTCTTTTTTCCATTTTAAAATGTCATTTATTTTAATCCTTGCTGGCCGAGGCTTGCACCAAATTAAAATGAAATAAAGTCGCAAGTAAATGTACTAAGAAGAATATATGAACAAAAGGAGAGAAAAAAAAATGAACAAAACGAAGGAAAAATGTCAAATTGAAAAGAAAAGGGGATTTGAGGCAACAAGCTTCATATGAAAGATATAAGAAAATAAAGCATTGCATACCCTCAGGCGAGTAATGTTTGTTCGTTTG
The DNA here is from genome assembly GCA_037043315.1 of Amiota communis. NCBI lineage: Eukaryota > Metazoa > Arthropoda > Insecta > Diptera > Drosophilidae > Amiota > Amiota communis. The sequence goes on along the minus strand of JBAMAV010001245.1, from coordinate 9,017,929 downwards.
TTTGTTTGTTTGTATTTGTGTATGGATGAAGAGTGTGTGCCTGCCTGGCAAGGAAGTTGAAATATTTACGTACAATCAACCTCTGTCATACTTTTTTAATTGACTTATCATTTATTCATGCACATAGAGTAGTCACACACACAAACACTCAGATATATGCAAAGATACAAGTGTGTGTGTGTGTAATGTATATCCACTTATACATAGATACATGTTTCTGATGATGATCATGACGATGATGATGATGATGATGCGCGACCAAGTGAAAAGCCATCAACAAAACAATGAAAGAACTGCGGCGAGGCCAGTAAGGGTTGCTTATACAGAATATGACTTAAGTGCAAGTTGACAGCAGCAGCTGCAGCAGCAGCATCCATAAGGCTAAAGGGTTTGACAAAGATATAGGCTTTGTTTTATAATATTTTTGTTTTTTTGGACAGGCCAAGGAAAAGATAGAAAATGGAAAACAAAAATCACTTGACTCAAAGCAGATTTTATGAATAAAAATATGAAAGGAATTAAAGGATATTTATGTAGATTAAATAGAGAATTGTCTATTTAAAATATGAGATGAAGACAGTCAATTATTAGGAAGAGAGAGAAGGGAAATAAAGAATAATTGCATGAGACTAATTTAGATATTGAATTTCAAATCACATTAGAAATAAATTTGTGTTGACGGATACAAAAAAAAAAACACAATTAATAATACCAAGAGAGTATCAAAGAAATTGCATTAGTAATAAGACTTTTAGAACTACTAACCTTACTTTAAACAACTACATTATCCATTTACCCTATTCACAAGTTAATTCATATCTTAAGATGTCTTCATTAGAGAACAGCACAAATCCATTCATTTGCCGTTTCGAATTCATCCATATGTAAGAAATTTTACATCTAGCTTCCATGCATAGTAAACTTTGTCACTTTACCACTTTACAAATCAATTCATATGTCTACATCAAGAAAAAAATACTTTTCTAACTGATTTTTTTGAGTTTGATTTAAATAAACTTAGATTATCTTCAATGTTCTAAAAGTGTTTTGTATGAAGTTCGATCAAACAACTTTTTGTTATTTAACCTAATCTTCTTAGAGATGCTTTATATTAGTTACTTCGTATTAGGCATAGGTTCTCAAAGTGGGCGATGACGTCCACTTGTGGGCGGTGGAGGCTTTCTGTTGGGCAGTAGAATGCTCAGAGAAAGTTATGTGGCGTTAGGGTAATTTAGAGGGTTCAACAGCAGACAAAATCTATCTTCTAAAAGTAAGTTAAAAATTTGAGGGGGCACTATAACTTTCTTCAAAAAAGTATTTATCATGAATGATTTAAGATATATCTGTATAAAAATTTCAGAAAAATACTAAAATATCTTTGACACTAATCTCACTATTTTGCTTTGCCAACTTCAACTTCATTTTTCATCATAGTATTTCATGATTTCCAGTTCATTTCACTCAAATCCAAATATAAACTTCATCTGCATATACATTCATCATACATACATACATTTACCTACTAGAATATACAAATATTCCTGTTGCTGGCAACTTTTGTGATTCCCATAAATTCTTTTTATAATTTTTTTTTTTTGTTAACAGGTAATAATAAATGTGTATCTCTGTATGTGTGTGTGTATGAAGTATACCTTTGTCATGTGATTGATGCATTTTTAATGCGCCATTTTAAAATGGATTTTTATATACAACCTACTGGTTTTCGCTAGAAATGGCAATAAAAAAATAATAAAAATAAAAATATAATAAAAATGGAAAAAAACAAAAATAGACGACGCATTTAGAGTACCATATTTGTTAGTGTGTTGTCAAATGCAAAGCGTGTTTTTGGGATATGAGAATTGTTGAATGTTGAAGTAGAAAATCATATGAAAATAAATTCAATTTTATATGCTGCCGCATGAAATTCCAACTAATATCTCTTTTGAAAAGTTTCAACGAGTTTTGAATCAGTTCATGAAATAGAATTTGTATTTACATACTCTCGCTAATCTGGGCATTGAACTGTATCAATGCAGCACCAGCAAGTGGGGATAGAATAATGCAAAGTGAAGTTGTGCACACATATATGTGTTGCAAGAGGTATTTATTAGATTATTTGATAGAAATTGAAGACTGATAGATATTAAACTAATTTATTTAATAAAAATAAAAATAAATATTCTTCAACAATGAAAATAATCAAAACTCCATTCGGTTATGAAACGGTTATTCCTGAAAAAACATTTCAAAGTGCACATATGATTATTTTAAATGAAAATATATGTTAACTATAAACAATTTCAATGCCAAATCAACGTGTGAGTACCTTTCCATTTATTCATACATTATTAAAACAAAATACAAAATTTTAATCGAAATCATCATTTCACACTGACACTCACAAACACTCAATATACTTATATATGGGTGGGTTTCATCAACTAAACCAACCAATACTTTTTCAACCTTTCTTAATACCAGGCGCCAACAAAATCACATTCCACATTCAAAACAAAACTCATTAATACTGCATGAACTGATTTTTCGTTACCATGCCTTGTTGATGATGATTTCAATGAATCCTTTCTGTCTTGTTCTGTCATACCTTTAACCATTTTTTTATATTTTAACATATGCAAGAACACAAACAAATCAGCGCAGCATTTATAAATTTATAATGAAAAGTCATCGTTGTAAAAAATTGTAGCAATGTTTTTTTATCATACTTGCTACTAGTACAATGCCAACAAACATTGCTTGCAATGGTAACAAGAGCACAGTCAGAGAGAGAGAGATGGGGTTTTGGAAGGAAGTATGTCGAATGAGGCGCCTATTAAAAAACCTTTAAAATGATTTTACTTCTTCTTTTTCTGATTTAGTCTAGTATATGTGAAATCACATAAATAAATGTAAAAACAGATGATGGTGATAAGGGAAAACTGAAGAATGGTGGGTGAATGCAGAGTGTTTTTACTGCTAAGTAAACCCGTTTTATGCAAGCGGATAAAATCAAATTTTTATTTCGCATCTCTCTAGTAGAAAATTTGAAAAAAGTATTTTAAACGTTGTTAAAGACGCACTTGACATGGGCATCAACACAGAGACAGAGAGCGGCATATACTCACATGCAGAATCCGATATGTTAGTATATTCTCTCTGAAACAAACCCACACATATCCATGAGATGATGATGATGTCGTCGTTGAACAAACACCACTCACAGGATACTTTGAAAGCGACCCGCTCGAACTCAAGTGCACATTTCTCCCTCACATACATACATACATACATATGTGTGTAGTGTGGGTGTGTTGCATGGTTTATATAAAAGTGGATGTGTCAGTGAGAAGCTTCTTTTTCTATATCACCAACATCGACATTAGAACAAAAGAAAATGTTGAATTTCTGTAGATCAAGTAGAAAATAAATGCAAAAAATGGAGGAAAAAATCATCTGTATGCATATGCCCAGCAGGCAGCACCACATAATCTTACATACATATATATATATGTGAAGGACCAAGAAAAAGACTAGAAAATGAATAAGAAACAAAAGTTCTACAGCAGAGGTGCTTAAATTGCTGGTTCGCGGATCAAGTACAAAAATAATTGCTATTCTAGACCTACAAAAGCTTAAGAACCACTGGTCTCTAGAGTATACATATGTATATGTCTTGTGTGCATATTTGTTTTTGTGATTGCATTTTAGGATTTTTATAGTCAAAACTCAAATCAAAAAATCATACAACGAAAATGAAGCCCTCAACTTGAGTTGTGGTCTTGGCCTCATCTTCAGATTTATTCCCCTTAATCGTATTGATTGACATCTTAACCATAAATATCTTTGTTGATTTTTTCATTGGTTTTATTGTTATTCATTCTTCTTGTTTTGTTGTTTTTGTGTTCTGGTTTTTCTTGTTGGTTTAGCTTTCGTTTGTTTGTTTGTTTGTTTTGGCTTTTCTTTTCAGCCCGCACTAACATCAAATAAACTTCCTCAAAATTTTATTCTTTCCAGCATATGATATCCTTCGGTTCAGTGCATTATTCCTTTCTTTCTTCCTGACTGTGTGATACCGAGTGAGACTTGACCCAATAAGTTTTAATGTTCTTGTTGTTAATGGCAATGGGGCAAAAGCAGTTCTTGTTGTTTTTGTTTACCATACTTGACTTTTAGCTTTATTTGTTTTTTAACTAAAATTTTTGTTAGAAAATTTCTCCTAAACTCCCTGCAATAATAATTGTGATTATGATTATTATGATGATAATGATTATTGTTAAATGAATGTATTTCTTATTCATTTGTTTAATAAATTTTGCATGAAACATTTAATTTAATTTGTTTATTCATAATTCAAGCGGAAAATGTCTTAAATATTTTCATTCATTAAGATCTTCGAGAGGAGAATTGAAAAGTATATCATGAAATTTGTTCTGTGTGTTTGTTTTCATTGTCGTTTGTTGTTCTTAAAGAAAATACATATGATTATATCACATTTCCAAAACAAATCTGAATAAGTTTAGTGTACTGTTTGTTGTATTTTTGTCTGTTATTTTGGTTATGTTTAGACTACAAGACACATTTGTAGTGTTATATGTTACCGACATTCGGAACACTTCATATACATATAAGCTGAAGGAGGACTTTTTTATTTTTTGATCAAAAAAGAGATTGACAGATAGCTTATTGCTAAAAAGTACAACGCCAGACCACTTAAGCCCTTTAGATGGTAACTTTATTGCTCAGGGTGAATTGACTTCTGGGCAGAGAAGGAGAACTTCATTACGAAATTAACATTATTTTCTTAACTTGATACTATCTTTTTGATACTCAAGCTGTCAGCCTGACTGGTTGTGGCCATCAGAGATTTTTAGAGGCTACATAGCCTATCACCGACATGGTTATCAGAATCCTTACCATGACAAAGGTGCAATCTTCTTTGGTATTTCTGAAGATTAATATTCGTCTGAATTTCTCAAGGTGTTTAAGCGAAAAGCATCTCTTCAATTGATGTTTTTCTGCTATCCACACATATTCCTCTAGACCACACAATTTTTGTGATGTTTAATATTTTTTGTGGGGAAACTCTAATAATTTATAGTATTATGTCTTGAACTATGTAATCTGATTCTCTTATATCTTTTACCTAGCCATTTTTAAACGATTTTTCATGTAATCAATTTAGTTTCCATTTCCTTTTTATCAATTTTCTTTATTATTATCTTTGTGACAATATATTTTCTATTTTTTGTTTTTTATACAAAGAAATAATTTACAATTCCCCAAACTGTCGCACAGTAATATTACTCATACTCCCTATACAACAATTTAGATTCTTATCATCCCCCACTTGTTATTTTCTTTATTTTTATTCTTTACTCATGATGGTACTGTGTAATGGGATGAACTTACCTCTTCTTCATTGCTGGCGGTGTTCACAGAATCCATGCTTTGTGACAATCCCAATGGTGCCAGAGACATTTGATTTTCCATTTTATTTGGGGTTGTTGATGCTGTTGTTATTATTGTGTTTGTATTGCTGTTGCTATTATCGCCTGTATTGAGAGCAACAGTTGCTACTGTTCCGGTTGTTGTCGCTGTTGGTGAGGGTGTTGTCGACGCTGATGAGGAAGTCGAATGCGATTCGTTTGAACTGGCGGCTGAGGATGAATTATTTGCAGTTGCTGCTGCTGTTGTTGGTGCTGCTCCTGTTACTGAATTACCTGTGGCAATAGTTAATGCTGTTGTTGCTGCTGCTGGTGAGGTTGTTGCTGATAAAGGCGAAGTTGACGATGACGACGACGATGTTACAACAGTTGTTGCAGGTGTTGTCACCACAGCCGTTGAAATTGTGTTGCTGTTGTTACTGCTGGCAGCCACCAATAAATGTTGTTGCTGCTGCTGTTGGTGTTGTTGTTGCTGCTGTTGATAGTGTCTTAATTGTTGATATTGATATTGTTGTTGTTGTTGTTGCTGCTGTTGTTGTTGTTGTGTGTTATAGTGAGTTTGTTGCAAAACCACAACGTGTTGCTGATGAGCAGCAGCAGCTGCTGCAGCTGCGGCGGCAGCGGCGGCGGCTTGTGGGTGAGTTGTTGCTTGTCCTACACCACCGGCAGCGTTATGCAAATGTTGATTTAAAAGAGCAGCAGCAGCCGCGTGGTTAAAATGTGCCAAACGTTGTTGTTGCTGTTGCTGTTGATGATGGTGTTGTTGCTGTTGATGTTGCTGTTGTTGGACAACAGCGGCTGTGTATGCTTGCTGGGCTGTGTGTTGTTGATGAGCTGCTGCAGCGGCTGCGGCGGCAGCAATTTGATGTGTTGGATGTGCGTGTGGATGGGCTCCTACGGCGGCTGCTGTGGCTGCCAATTGAGCAGCGGCGGCGGCACTTGGATTAAAAGTCAATTGATGTCCGGCCTTAAGTGCAACGGCTGCGGCAGCGGCTGCTGCTGCTGCTGAGGCAGGTGTGCTGGCGTACTGGATTTGTGGTGGTGTTTGTAATGCGGCGGCTGCGGCAACGGCGGGCAGTACCGAGACAGCGGCGGCGCACTGTCGCTTGGGTGACAACACCTGTGGGGCACTCGCTGGCGTTTGCGGCAGCGTTGGCCTGCGTTTAATCGCAATCGACGAAATGGTGATGGCTTTTTCGAACACGTTCGTCTGGGGGGGAGTTGTCGTCGTCCTTATTGTTGCTAATGTGTTGCTGTTGCTGTAATTTTGGTATTGTTGGTGGTTGTCGTAGATGTTGTTGTAAATGTAATTGTTATAGGCGCTGGTATTGATTGTTGTTGGATAGTTGGTGATTAGATGTGGTTTTGTTGTCGTCGCTGTGTTGTGAAGGGTATATATGTTGTTGTTGTTGTAGTTGATGTAATAAGGATAATGATAAGGAGTGATGTTGTTGGTGAAAGTGGCGTCAGCGGTTGCGTCAATGTTGCTATAGATGAAGCTATTGTTGTTGTTGAAGTAAATGTTGTTGTTACCGTAGTCAGCTATTTTAATGCTTTTTGAGATCCTTTTTGATGATTATTGGTCCTTTATAAGTTCTGTAAAAATAAAGAAAATGAAGAAAAAAGTTAGATATACACAGAGTCATCTTATTCGTATAATTTTTAGGGTAAGGGTGTAAATGATGAAATTTTGTAATTTTCCTAAACTTATTTCTTAATAAAAGTTATTTTTTTAACTTTCAGAACTGAATCTGTGATTATTTCCCCAAGTGTTTGATTGAGAAAGATAAATTTAAAGAACGAAAGACTGCATTTCATTGGAAACATTCTAGAAAATGGCAGTTCCAGCATTTTTCTGGTGGTTAATCAAAAAATATCCAAGCGTTTTAATTGACTGCAAGGAAAATAAGGTAAGAAACAACCATGTAGTCAAGTGTGAAGGGTTCCGTACTCAATACTCAAGCGCATCGTGATGCTCGTCTCGATGGACATCAAACTTGTGAACAAAATGCACTTAAATTCCGTAAGGAACGTTTTATGTCCAACTGAAAAGCAGTTTGTCAGGAATATATGTCGGCTATGCAGTTTTTAGGAGATTTTCTATTTTTTGTAATTAAAGAGGCAAAAGAGCTTCGTTATTTTGTGAAAATTTTAACTGTCTATATATTACGGTTCGTGAGGTAGAGGTCACTGAGGGATGGACGGACGGACAGCGTAGGATTAGTAATAGGATAGTCTTTGGGTACGGAACCCTAAAAATGGAGACCCTAATTTTCTTATACAATATTCTTTCTACCATATTTACCAGCATTTAAATCAGGTCACTGGTGAAAACGTTTATGAGGATGCTACGCTACCAAATCCGAATATTGTGGAATTTGACAATTTGTATGTGGACTTGAATGGAATAATAAATTCGTGTATTCATCCTAAAGACAAACCACCACCGAAGAATGAAGAGGAAATGATAATGGCCATATATCATTGTCTTGATCGATTATTTTGTATTGCTCGTCCAAGAAAATTATTGTATTTGGCAATTGATGGAGTTGCTCCAATAGCAAAAATGAATCAAAAGAGATCACAATGTTTTAAAAATGTTAAGGAGATTGAAAAAAAGAGATTGAAAAATGAAAAAATGCGTGAAGAAATCATTATAAGAGGTGAGTTCTTATTATTGCAATACACCATAGATTTTACAATTTCTCATTTTGTAGATTGCAAAATTCCATCGCCACCGGAAGATATAGAAAGTTTTGATTTGAATTGTATCAACCCAGGAACTCAATTTATGGACCGACTAATCAAATGCCTACATTTCTATATACATGATCGTTTAAATAATAATGCTGCTTGGACTGACATTAAAGTCATATTCTCAGATGCAAATGTCCCTGGAGAAGGACGGCATAAGATTATGGATTTTATACGAAAACAACGCTTTCAACCTGATCATGATCCAAATACCCAACATTTAGTTTGTGGTCCAGATGTACATCTTGTAATGCTTGGCTTGGCAACTCATGAACCAAATATTACTATAATTCGAGAAGAATTTCTACTCAGTAAGCCTTCGGATCTATGTGATGTATGCAATCAATTTGATCATGATATGAAAAATTGTATAGGTCTCATGGATCCTCAATCATCCTTTGGAGGAAACTTTACCCCAGACAACTCGGAAGTTAAATTTGTATTTCTTCGTTTGAGTTATTTACGAGCATATTTGCGAAAAACCTTGGAAATGTATAATTTACGATTTAAATATAATTTTGAACGTGCCCTGGATGATTGGATATTTCTGTCCCTCCTTGTGGATAATGAATTCTTACCACCTCTATTATGTTTACAGATACGAGAAGGTGCAATAGATCGTTTAGTAGACTTGTATAAAAAATGTGTTTATAAAACTGGAGGCTACTTGACAGATTCTGGTGAAATAGTATTGGAACGACTTGAACTCATATTAGCAGATTTGGGATTCCTTGAAAATCATATATTCAAAGGTCGTTATGAGCACGAAATCAAAATGAAACAATTAAAATTGAGAAGAGCACAAAACAGGAATATAGATAAAGCTTTAAGTGATGGTTCAACTGGCATAAGAGGACCACAAGTTTATGCTAATAGAAGAGGAGGAAACTTGGGAACAAATCTAAAGCAACAATCAATTTCTTATGGTGATGCTGATGCTGATGTTGAGAATAACGATATTGATGAAGAGGAGGAGGATGGGGATGAAGTTCGTTTATGGGAGCATGGTTTTAAGGATCGTTATTATCAATTAAAATTCCTCACAGATCCAGATAATTTATGCTTTCGTTATACTGTTGCATTGCAATATATACGCGGTCTCTCTTGGATATTTAAGTATTGTTATCAAGGATGTCCTTCATGGACTTGGTTCTATCCATATCACCATGCTCCCTTTGCATCTGATTTTGCCATACTTCAGGGATTATCGATAGAATTTGAAAAAGGATCTAAACCGGTAAGTGGTTTTTGTTTCTTGAGAAATAATTTCACATAATAATAATAAAGTGAATATAATTTTAGTTAAATCCATTGGAACAATTAATGAGCATATTACCAGTTGCTAGTAGCTACCTTGTACCACAACTATTGGCACCATTAATGTGTGATCCAATTTCACCCATTTTTGATATGTATCCGATAGACTTCAAGATGGATATTGAAAGAAAGAATGATGCTTGCATGGTTTTCGCTGTACTTCCATTCGTAGACGAAAAACGTTTAATTAAGACTCTTCAACCATATTTCAAACAACTAAATGATGAAGAACGTATGTCTTGTGATAGTATAGAACTATATAAATCTTACTATCATTACCTCTCTTAGTTCATCGTTACAAACAAGGAGAAACTAGATTGTATCTTAATAAATTACATCCCAAATCGAATTTACTTATTTATCTGGGAAAAATGTTGGATTACAACAAAGAAGTTTCTTTTTTGTCAGATGGTATGCTCGGAACCATTTTGTTATCCAATCAAAATATCCCACTTCATGGGTAAGTTGCAATAACAGAACTTTGAAAGAACTTTAAAATTTTACAATCTTTTTATTTTAGATCAATGGTGTGCCCTTTCCCAGAATCACCTACAATCACAGACAATGAAACAATTACTGTACGCTTCAGAGATCCAATATATGCAGAAGACTTTAAATTTCCATCTGTTCGACTTGCCAAGGCTGTTGATCCACAGTGTTTACTTTTGTTAGAATCAAGGAAGAAACAATGTTATAATTCTGTTAAAGGTTTTAAACCAAACTTGTCTCAAGCAGGACCCAGAATGCTTCATTACCATAAAAATAGTCATCAACAGTATGCACCAAGACCCCCTCTAGGTGTTTATAATATTTTCAGTAACTACACCCAAGGTAAGGAGGGAAATTTAAACTTTGCGTATATCATTAAATTCAATTGGAAATTTGGTTTCAGGTCATCATCAACATTACCAACAACAGCAAGGTATTCGGATGTTTGTAACCAATCAACCCAATCTCATGCTAATACAACATCCTCAAAAGCAACAAGTGCAATATAGCAATGCCTATTGGAGTGTATCAGCCCACCAAAACAAGATGAAAAATGTGAACCGTGGTCAAATGAACATCAATCCTAATAGGCGTGATGGAACTGTTGGTTCTCTTAGTCAAGACATTAGATATCAAAGAGGAGGAGTAGGTGAGCACTCTCAAAATGAAAATGATCCAAATCATCAGCAACAACAGCAGCAACAACCACAGAAAGAGCAAGGTGCCAATCCCTTTTCCAGCGGCAGACAACAAGAATATCAAAAGAATCGTAAGAATCACAGCCAAGAACAATTAAATAAAACTAATCCTAACAAATGGAAGGCACCCAATCCTAATCTGTTTAAAAATGATAAAAATTAATTTTTAATTTTTTTATAATTTTGTTGTAAAAATATAGTTAGGGAGAGTTGAAGAATGCTAGTCTTAAAAGCTAGAGAATGCCTAACTTTTGCTATAATTAATATCATTCAATGAAGATTTGAACCTATTTTTTTGTTTGTTAAGAATCCATCGACAATTAAGTCTAGTCAAACTGTGAATGCTTATTATAACATAAATTTCTTAATGATTTAAAGCTTGTCTTGATTGTTCCCCAATGTAAGGCTTATTTTAAGTTTGTGCAATTACACCTAGAACTAAGTAATACTTATCAATAAGTACAATAAGTTCATAATCCATAAAAAGAGATAGATCAATACAGTCAGGTCTACAAAATACAAACTCTAAGTACCTCACAATTGAAATTGTTAACGATGTGGTAACACATTTAGGAGAGGGTAAGACTCTTTAATTAGTGAAAAATATAAAAATTAATGGATTAAGCCCTAAGTAAGACTAAACAATAAGTACAATATGTTCTTGACCCATAAGAAGATATGCATCGATGCAGTCATGTCTGTCCATACGTATAATATTGTGTAAATCGAACGCGTCCAAAGTCGTTTTCTCACATTCTGATAATGAATACAAACACTGAGTGTTTGACGTTAGGAATTGTAACAAATATGATATTTGATGGAAGATAAGACTCTTAAGAAAATTTCTGTAATGATTTTAAAGAAGAACATGCCTTGTACAAATTTTAACAGATTATATGGTATGTTTGAGCATTGCAGTTTTCGTAGTACATGTAAATAGACTGGACGCTCAGGAAGAAACAGCTTCCTCCACATTGGGTATACTGAGATTATCCAACAACGAATTGTGTGCAATTTTGTTGATTATCACACAATTTGTTGTTGGATATGCTGACATTTAATAGAAGAAGAGCGAAGAGTAGTTGTGAGCGATTTGTCCCATCTAATGGACGTATATAATGTCATAGTCTTTGCTTGTTATTGTAAATTGTTCTGTTTTTAAAGAGATGCAAATAAATTCCTATTAAAATACTCATTAAAGCTCCAATGGCTATCATAAATTTATAATATTATAAGCTATTGATTAAATTTTCGGAATATATTCTTACAAATAATCTATTTACAATATTTTGTTGCTTATCATTTCAAATCAATTTGATATTAAGCATTCTTTAATGACATCTTCTTCTTAATTTACAATATACAGAACTTTTTTCCCTTGCCTTCATACCATTTTTCCATTTTTTGGAGAAATTAAACAATAAGTATGTGCAAAATATGCTTTTTGAAACTCTCCAAAATTGCAAGTGCAAATAATCTCCAACAAAATGCATACTAACATATTAATCTCTTTCTCTCTCTCCACCTCTGCCTGCTGACAACTCTTTGCTTTAAATCAATTCTACAAATCAATTCCTTTAATACTTGCAATTAGAACAGAAAAGTGACAAGTGAGATCAGTTGCGTTCGCGTTTTCAAAGTGCGTGGTTCATCGTGTCGGGTCGGATGTTATATCGGTTAGTCGCGAGTGATTAGTGATTAATTAATTGTCTTATTATAATCATAATTATTGTGTTTTTTTATCAAAAAAGTGTTAGAATTAATCTTGGTTTAAATATTTTAAAGTAAAAGTATTAATATCATTAAAATTAAAGTTAGTTTTTTAACAATTTTTGCAATACGCAATACAATTTTATATATGTGGAAGTGTCGCTCCGTTTTCGTTTTTCTTATGTTCGATTCCGTTAGTTTTTCGTCAAGTGAGGCTTGTGCACTTATCTCTGTTCTGATGACAATTGTTTGCTTTTAAGCAATGTGGAACTTATTTACTTGCTTGCAATTGAAGCAAGTGATGGAGATGGGGAGAGAGTGGCAGGGAGATGAGAGTGCAATATGACAATTGTCAGCATTAAAATGTACAAAGGTAAGTCATGCACTTCTAATGTTCTTCTTTCAATGTTTCATTAATTGTTAAATCAAAAGAAGGGTAGCTGAGGTGATGTTTTCGACATATTCTATATGCTTTGTGGATGACGTCAGCGTGAGTAACTGTTGTTGTTATGCGTAGTACTACTTGTTACTAGCAAGCAAAGCAACAAAAAAATATCACAAGCAAATGACCAAATGCATGCATGCATGTATTCGTGGAAATTTATTAAGAATTTTTGTTGTTTGCCGGTAGTCGTTGTTTTCTATTCTAGCAACAATTTAATTTCGAAATACATATGCGTATTAATTTTTTCCTGATAAATTGAAAATATGTTTTCGAATAACAGCTTCGAAAGTCACAAAGTTAAAGCATGCAAACATCATAATGAGCATTAAATGTTTTATGTCATAGAACAACAAAATAGGAACAGACAAAAAAGAAGAGAACAGATTTGAGAAGCTTAAAGCTCAAGCTTAAGTTGATGCAGCGCAAAAGTAGCGGTAAATAGATAACGAAAGAAGAGATCAGACAAAGATGTGATTAAAAATTCCATTGTGTTTGCTTTTGATCTTTAATTTCTCACATTATACAATATATGTATGTATGTACTATGTAATAGTATTTAAATTAAGTTTGTCTACATAGTAGACAATAAGAACAAACAATGATGATGATGATGAAGTCAAGAATAATTCACATGCAATAAAATCAATTTGACAATAACAACAAAACCAGAAGTCAAATTTACAAATAAATCAAGAAAATGTGAAAAATATACAAAGATATGGAGAGAGGGTGAGAAATGCAAAGATACATACACATGGAGAAGTCAATACAATAAGAAATATGTGTATGTGTGCATCTTAAGAATAACTTTAAAATTGAATTGACAACAGAACTTGAATTTTATTAGTATAAAACATATATACAAACACCTCAACACCACACACACTTAAAAGAAGACATACGCTTAAGCGGGAAAATATATTCACAGATACAACATACATTCATACACTAAACACTCGATGTCTTACTATATGCGCATATATTGATATTGAGATATGTTTATTTGTTTGTTTATTTGTTGTATTGAAAAAGATACAAAAGTAAAATCATATGATATGATTGTCAGAATTGAGAAGAGGTGGAAAATGATATGCAACAAACATACTAAAGCAATGATAGATATATATACATACATATACGAGTAAGTGTAGTACTCTCATTGTAAGAAGTGGAGAAGGTAAGAAAGAGTAACAAACAGCAAAGGCCAACGGCAAACAACAATAAGCAACTTGATAATGTCATAGAAGCTCGAAAGTGTTTTATGCATATCTCTACATGTTATTTTATATGTATCTTCATATGTATCTCTCTAGAAATATCATTGTATGTAGATGAAGTTCGCCATGTACAATTGTATCTCCATTTACATACATACATACATAATATAAACAAACTTCATTGCATATGAAAATATGCAAACGTAACCAAAATGATACTTCTTCTATGATAATATCTGCGTTGGAACTTAATGAGTTCAGTTGAATTTCGTTGTATATCTAATACATACATACATACATATTTCGGTTTATTATTGCTGTCTAATAAAACATTTCGGAATCATTTTCAAAGCTAAACTAAACTCATATCATATGTAGTATCTCTTTACTTTACATTCAATGCCAGAAGCATGTTGTTGTACTACTAATGTTACATTCAGTAGTATGCTTGATATTCATAAACATAACTCTGTGTGTTTTTAGACATATCTTTTCAATATCAACGTATCAAAGTAAAGCAAATTTCATTCATCGACTGCATCTCTAAGCAGATAAGTAAAGGGCAAACGCACGAAAGACCAAAAGCCTGTGAAAGTCATTTATTTGCTTATTGAATTGAACAATAATAATAAAACAGCAGCAGCAGCAAACTATGCAAACTATGTGAGGTTGAATCATCAGCTGAAATGTATAAACATGATGATGAGAGAGAGTCTTACTAATAGAGGACATAGGATCGTCCGAGTTGGGCTTCCGGACAAGAGTTGCCTCCAAGAATTGCCTTCAAATCAAATCCAATTAAATTCAGCGGCCTCCAAATCTCTCACCAAAGGCTTGAGTCCATCAATGAGTCTACAAAAGTCTCTTAACTCTTTTGACTTTAGCTTATACAAAAAGTACAACCTCATCATAGCAATTATCATAATCATTTTCAGAAAGACCATGATTATTAACCATCACAGCTTTATCAGCAGTAGCAGCTTAATACTCAGTTCATTCATATACTTGTACATACATATTGACTTTGTTTAGTCTTTGGTTTGGTTTTTGTTCGGTTCGTTGGAATTTGGGTCAATAAGGCGTGTAAGTGTTAAAGTTATGCTCTGCTGATGGTGATGGTGTTTACAGTGGTGATGATGGTGATGATGATGATGAAGCCGAGTGATGTGAGTATTAACACAAATTGAGGCGTGTTTGTTATTGTGGTGATCCAACAAAACCATCATTGTGGGTGGTATCCTTTCGCTTCTGCTCTATTTGTCAGTTGAGTTAATTGTTATAAAATAAACAGAAACGTTAATGTATTTAGCCTTCATTTAGAAAAAGAAAAAGGAGAATTATCGTCTGTCGTCATTTAATTTTATGGTTATTTATATTTTATGCTGCGTTAGTTGATTGCAGCAGATAAGTGATGATGTGATGATGGATAATGGATTAAATGCATTGGAAAATAATGATGATGATGATGATGAGAGTGAAAAGTGTTTAAAAAAGATAATAACTATTGTAATTAAATTTAATGAAGATGCAGCAAAGATACTACATACATTTGTATATGAATAAGCAAGAAAACCTTCCTTTATTGCTATCTTCATCATTCATTTATATAAAAACACCTAAACAATAGGTGACAGATAGCTTAAAATAGCATCTATTTAGATACACTTCGAAAAATGCAAATTAACAAGTGGCAAAAACAACAACAACAATAACAAAAAGAGGGAAAAAAGATAGATAAATAAATGCAAAAACAAAAACAAAAAACACGCTTCAATTCTGAGACTTTTGTCTGAGCGGACGTTCAACACTCAGCATTCAGCATACAAAAATATACAAGTTAGAAGATTCATAGTAGAGATACAGTATATACATAGTAGTAAAACAACAAATCAAGCGAAACAAGCAAAGCTAATCGATGCACACCCACGGCTTATAGAGTTACGAAAAAAAAAGAACAGAACAGAACAGATGATAAATAAAACTGCAAACAGCAAAATAAAAACACGAGGTAAGTTTATAAAGTAACTAGCTGTGCCCACGACTTCGTACGCATGGTATTCGACATATGTTTGTAATAGCGTGTATTTTGTTGACTTGTTTCCTAATCATCAGCTGTTTAATATTGGCGCGCAGCAAAAGAGGAAAACATTCTAAAATCAGCCAAAAAGTAAGCAACAGAACTGAAAATATGAATAACTTTTGATTTAGTGTATTGATTTGGATAAAATAAACGCTATATGTTACAGAAAGCTTGCTACAATACATTAGTGAAAACCGCATTCAAATTAGTTAAGCCGTTTCTGAGATTAGCCTGCACAGACACGAAATGGCTTACGATTATATATATAGATATAGAAATATAGATATAGATGAGTTTGAATAATTGTTCAACAGTAGAATCTGAGTTATGACAAGGTTCCGTTATTGTCTATTCTAGGGTAAAATTGTACTATTCTTACACAACTGATTCAATAAGTGGCTTTTATGTTTCACAAAGCCAAATCTAGTTTTAAAATAAAGGAAACTTTAGGCTGTAAGAGTTGAGGAAGAAAAATTTCAGAACCCAAAGTTTTCCAGCTCCATTTCTTACAATGGATTATTATAGAGATATATGTAGTATGGATGTATCAATTCCTTTCACTCCGGTTGAAGCATATGGCCAAAAGAAAAATTATTAATCATCATTCGGATATTGTGCGAGAAGCTTTAGGCCTATGTTTGATTATACCGGATTTACTCGTTGCGATTCTGCGGCAGAACTCTCTCTCGTGACACTTGCTTGTTGAGAAGGGATGCACGAGACTTACAGTGTTGCCGTCACGCTTATACCAGCAACACACGCATTGCTTTGCCGGTTTTTTTTTTTTTTGCCTTCTTACGAGTATTTTCGCTTTTGTGGAGTGAGGGCTGTGAAAATACATGCTTGGCTACATGTAAAATGGGTGTAAGTACTAGCTCAATTGAAAAGAGATGATGAGGGCCCATTACATTCTTACAATTTTATGCACGAAATTAACGAAAATATGCATCAAGCTTCCGGGTAAGAGCAGTTGTTGTCAGCGTCCAAGACTCACAGCCATTCAAAAGAACATCTCTGATTTTATGTTAGATTTGAAGATACGAAGTTTGGTGTTGGGTGATATGGAAAAGCGGTACGTGCTTTATTTATCTGATGGTTTGTAGTCAGCAGTTCACCAGTTCCACCTGTGTGTGTTACTTTTCTTCGATGATAACACCACTCCAAGGGACCTCACTATCTAATTTCACTAAAGGCTCGACTCTTTATTTAATAAACACACCTCTCACACAAAAATGTATAGAAGAATAAAAAAAATGTAATAGAAAAATGGAAACAAAAATCATTGGCATATTTTAGTAAAAACTACTTTTTCGTTTAAGAAAATCCTCATTAGAATTGGAAAATACTCAGAAGCAATTGTATCTACTACGTATTTAATCAATTGATGAAAGATATCATCGAAAACATCGTAGCTAATCAAATGACAATGAATAAAATGAAATAGGTAAAGTGTGGCAGTAGTTCCACTACTTCCGTTGCTTCTTTTTTCCATTATTTATATGATATTTAATAGATAAATGTGTGTGAGTTGAATACTTGAAGATATGTAGATAACTAATTATGCCCACGATAAATATAAATTTATTTGTTTTGTTAAAATAAAAATATAGAAAAAAACAATAGCTGAAATACTTTACACCTGACAATGATGATGATGATGATGATTTGAGTGATTTAAATTGTTGATTTTAATTTCAATGTTTTAAGCTTTGCTACATCTAAGTGTCTTAGCTTGTTGTTAATCTTGAGTTGAGTGAGTGGTTTTAACCATAAATGCATTTTACTAAAGTTTATGGCATAATTAATATTTCATATGTGCAACAATACCGACAAACATGGAGACAAATTCATATATATCTTGTACAATAATATTTTGAACTTTGAATGTTGATTTTAAATTCTTCATGTGCTATTTGCAATCATTTGTGAATATTATTTCTATAAACATGATATGATCATCATAGAGAAAGAATATTTGTTTATTTCATTTGATTATTTTGTTTCTTTATTTTTGTGTATCTTTTATGACATGGCATCATCATGCTCTAGTTGTGCATAAGGTAAGTGTAAGTGGTAGATAGAATATACTTAAACTAAGACTAAGGCTCATGTATCTCAGATAGAAGTAGACGTATATTTTCTTATCTGCATTTTCTTTTTATTTTTTGAAAAATTACAAAATCCATTAAGTTGCTTGCACGCAACTTAAACATAAATCCATCATACGCCATGTAGAACATAGAGAAGGTATACCAGAAGAAAATACAAAACTAAGAAATAAAAAAACACACATACGCGATGTCTTGCTGATGGCACTAAGAGAAGTAGAGTTCCAGAGTTGGAAGGAAAGTAAGACAAGTATCGTCGTCATGAACGTCATGATGCCGCCTGTTTTTATTATGCACGCTATATTAAAGATACACGCAGACAAACACATTAAAGGAGAAAGATACACCTTGTCAGATACTGTATACATACATAGTTGGGTGTGTATAGACAGATAGTTAGATGGATAGGTGAGTAGATCCTATATTTGCTTGCATGTGTTGGTGCTTTCAATTTAATTTCCTGCCATTTTTAGTTTTTTCATCTTACGCTATTTTTTTGAGTTTTTTATGCATGTCGTCGTCGTCGTCGCTATTTTCTCTTTTTATTCACAGATACAAAAGACCAAAATGAATAGTAAAATCAACTAAAAAAGCAAAAGGATATTTATAGGTAAAAGTTTTTCTCAGTCGCTCAGTTGTCATTTTCATTTGCTTTGCTCATCTGTGCTTGCCTTTACTTTATGTCCTTTTTTTGCTTTCGACATCAGTTAATAGTTTTTATGAAACGATATTCTTCCTCTTTTCATTCCATATATGTATATAGTTTTTTAATGCTATTTCAAGTAATCAATAAATGACAAACAAACTAAACAACTCATCGTCTTTTTAATGGTATGGTATCATTGTCTTTTCCTTATTCTTAATGGATCCTTTTCCTTTTTTTATCAGTGTTTATTATACTTTTCTATGCTCATAAATACACGTACTATTGTAGTATCTCTAATGGCATTTTATGAACTTCCGATTGCTTTATGGGTCATAAAAAGTTGAAAAAATTAAATGATTAGTTGCCATTCAAAAGAATATTTTTACTTTTAAAGTGTCTTGAAACCAATTACTTCATTAGCCATCTAAATAAACCAACCAAGCTGATTGCTTGCAACCAACCCTTGTCCATTTAACACCTTTTCAAATTTGAATTTATCAACTCTGTTAAGGGTAAAAGAATGGATGGAATGATACTGTCAGTTTGTATTCTCATGTGCCATTTTACATACTTTTACCTATTGTATTGTAAATATTATCTCTATGTTTTTAGATACTTTCAACAATAAGAATATTTAAGGTTTTCCGTTTTTTATTTTTTGTGAGCACAAACAATAAAGATTTGTATCACAAAATTCTCATCGTCACCGGCCAGACCGACCATAGATACAAATCTAAGCAAATTATTTACATCTGACCTTTTCCAGTGACCCTTTTTTTCTTTTTTTCTCTACATTGCTCGCGCTCTCTGTGGCCCCTTTTTCCTATTTTTAGGTAACAAAAGAAGCATTCAATTTGTGCTTAAGTGACCACGCAATTCACAAACAAAACAGTGAACAGAGAGGCAAGGAAATCTTCTATTGAACCAAATGGAACAAAAAAGAAAAGGTGAAAAGAAAACACAATTGGTCCAAAGGGTTTGGCATTTTACAAATGGTTTTCTTTCTCCAATTCAATTGACTGCAAAACGACAGGAAAATATAATAAAAATGTTAGGAAATAAAAGAAAAGAAAAAAAAATCACCTAATCAAATCAGCTATGAGAAATGATATCAAAATGGATTTTTACTTACTAAAAATGGCAAGAAAATGGACTAGTAAATCTTTGGCAATTCAATCTTGAAAACTAACTAAGTATCGGACTAAGTTCTTCGTCAAACTATTTACTATATTATTATGTTTTATTTATAGTATTTCACCACCCGCTATTTAATCTTAAATCTTTTCATTTGTCACGTCATGTGAACAAACAAATTTATTATTAAAAAATTCAGTTTATTTGTCATTAGAATAATTACATTTAATTACGTTAATTTCGAATGTGATTTCTGAGATAAAAAAGACAAACAAACGAAGAGAATGCAAACAGAAACTTCAAAAATATTATGATAAATTTAATTGCTAAAAACTTCCGTTCAAAAGCGTAACAAAAACAAAAAATGTAAAAGGAAAGGGAAATAAATGAATAATTATAATTATACTAAACAGTTAAAAAAATTAATAGGTTTCTATATCTCTATATAAATCATTAATTTTGGGGGATCGTTGGAAATATGTATAATGAAATGTGTACAATTATAAAAACAAGAAAGAGAATGTTCATTCACATTAGAATGATGAAAAAGATTTTATAAACAATATATCACAATAGTAGAATTAGATGAATCATTACTAAGCACTCAGTTATACAAGTGATCGACATGATTGATATAGGTACATAATTGTGATTAGATTGGCGAATGGCATGAATGACAAAATTGTCGTTTGGTGTAAAACTAATTCGATCCATCAATTAATTAATGAATTTATTACCAGGAAGTTTTGATAGAAAATTGTGTTCTTTCCTTGAGATGTATGGGATAGATACTTTTCATTCGAACTAATGAGTTCTTTGAATGGTTGGCTTCGGTACTGCTAAGAATAGCCTTTGAATTATGTTGCTACCAACAAGTTGTTATTATTATGGGTAAGTGGTGATTGACTACTGTTCACACTATGCCATTCATTTGATTTGCAGTGGTCGTGATGATTGACATCACTGTCAGAATAACTCACTTAGGACATTAAAGGTTCATTGCGATGTCACAGAAACAAGTCTTTCCTATGTGATTCCTTCAGGCCAACCTGAATGTAGGACTTGCTAATTCATAGAAGTAATATGATAAGCAATTTAACATCCTTTATTCTGACATATGCTCGCTACGAAAGAAGAAAAGAAGTCCCATTTTTCTTCACTATGGTACCTTATATGTAAAGTAACTCTTATTGAGAGATATGAACTTAAGACTAATCTCGATCCATATGTGCCCTTACTGTTGGTTCGCTCTCTCTCCCTTACAAGGTAATCAAAAGGAGTTATAGTGATCGAATCTTTATTATACTAATATTTATTCTTTGGTTGAATCAAACTTATACACCTTTCAATCTTTATTAATTCTTGATAAAATTTAGCATTATCTTGAAATAAATAGAAGTAAACAATTTTGAAGGATGATGGCTAAGATCTTTGTGAATTATTATTTGGCCAAACGAGTCAACTACTTATGGATACTATATATTTTTATCTCTCTCAAAGTTCAACATTTTTCAATTATATTATTTTTAGTATTCAATTTCATATCCGTTTGTTGTATTTTTTAAATTGTAACTGAACAATTTTACTTTACATATATTTTTACTATTGTATATTTATATCTCTCTTTCATCATTCAATTCATGATGATGATTGTTTTGTACTATGTATTATTATTATTATTATTATTTTTTAACGAATTTTACTGCAAATTACATGCATAGAACTCTCGCATTTTCAATAGAGTTTCGTTATTTCAACACACGATTTTGTATATCTAACGGATGTGGGGTTTTTTTTTCAAAATATTTTCACTGAAATCTATCTATCAATCTATTTAACTTTTAACTAACAATCATTTGAATTGTATGAACACGACGGCAACATTTGCAAAATAAATCAAATAAATCTGATTTAATAGAGATTTTTCAAATTAAAATTGTAGTACGAGTATTTTTCCATTTTATTATTGCAAATTGACAATTTTAGCATCTGTTTTAAGTTTAAACATTGCAATAAAATAACATATTTAATGGGTTTGAATATAATGTTCCCTGTGTACTAGTTAAGTGTTGCACAAGTTAGGGTATAATGGGATGATATAAGCTTCAATGGAACTAAAGTTAATATATAGATATTTTTTTCATTTGGATTCATTTTAATTAAAATACCAAATAAAACCGAAATAAAAATAAAATAAAATATAAACTGAATGAACTTAATATAATAGTAAAATTAATTGCACAAAATATCAATTAAGTTTTGGTATATTTACTTGCTTACTTATATCTGTATACTGTTCATTAAATTTACTGTCTATACTATTATGTATACATGTATGTATATACTATTTGTGTGAGGGGTCGTAGAGCTTGACTCTTCAATTGCCCTCACATACGCTTCAGCTAGCCCAGTTTACTTTTCGTAACCACAATAATAACAAATATGACACAAGCAACGCATTAAGTAATTAATCCAATACAGTTTTTACTCATAAATCTCTCTTTTACTTAGTCCCCTCTGCCCTCCGATCTGCTTCTTTTATCCTAATATTCATGGGCGTACCTGATAAGAGTATAGTACTCTTACCATCCAAGTGGTTGAAGTTTAGTTCCACTGATAGCTGCCCTACACTGGTGTCTCCCTTGTTACGCCTATGATAATTTTAGTAAATACTCATTTAGTTATTCATATTTAGTAGAAGTTCTGTCTCTCACTGCACAATAGTATGTGTATATTTTTATCTTATTATAATAAGCTAGCATTATAATGATTACTTTATACTACTACTATGAAATACACAATGCTTTATTGAAAGCAAAACATTCAAATTTCTATTAATTATAAATCATGGGGGATTATGCTCATACTTTTGGTTACTCTACTACAATACTTTATTCTCTCTTTCTTTTCATCCTCAATTTATTGTATTTATATGCTATGCAATATTTTTTTTTATTATTTTACTAAGTATATTGATTACTATTTGTTCCAATTAGATTTAGTGGGGATATTGTTTGGTTTTCGCATATCATATGAATGATTTTATTTGAATTCAATTAGTTTTGTAGTGTTAGGAATAATAAATTTTCTGGTAATTTATTTAGTACTTATGTATGTAGTATATTCATTGAATAATAACAGTTTGCAGAATCATCGAAAGTTAATGATTGCTCTGTTTTTGTAATAGTTTTATTATTGTGACTTGAATTAATCGAATGAAATTAAATTATATTTGGAAATATACAATAAATGGTTGGAAAATATATTATTTCTTTTTAACTTTAAATTAGGTGTATTAGTCATGAAAATTTGTTAATTTATTAGCTCTTATTTCATATTAAACAAATGTATAGCTATCCATATCTATATATACATATATAAAATCGTAAACGTGCTTTTGTCTGTGCACTCTAATCTCAGAAACGGCTTAACCGATTTGAATGTGGTTTTCACTGGTGTATTGTAACATTTAGCATTTATTTCATCAAAATCGACCTACTAAATCAAAAGATATTAATTTTAAATTAAATTTTGAGTACTATTGGGCTGATTTTGGTTGATTTTCGACAGTCTTCCTCGCCAACATTAAACAGCTGATAATGGCGTTAACTCTTATACTAATAAAATGACATACACAGCTAAATAATATTTCTTTAAATAAGTTGCCTGTTGAATTCGATTTAGGGACATAATACAACAAGACAGTTTCCAAGATATATGATAATCTCACTGTATTTATGGAATTACCTCAAGACCTCCTCCAGAATAGTAGCTGTTCTTTAATGTACAATGTTTAAGCTTATTTATGTCGATTAAAGGTTCCTTTTTTATCTAAAGAGCTAAGGCAAGAACCTTATACTATGAGGTCATATCGCTCTCATGCATAGAATGACTTTATTTTGTCACATTTTCAAGTGTAAGGTTGCTGTTATTAGATTATTTTTTGAATATTTGTTATTTGTTGTTGTTTTATATCTTACTTGTGTGATTTTCACTGTTGTTGGATTGTGATAATGATTTTCCATACCTGAAAAGATAGTTAAAGATTGAATAGATTAGTAAATAGCTTAAAGGATTTTGTATGAATAAAATTTGCATATGATAAGTAAGGTTTAATATTATAACTCGTCAAGAGTCCACAATGTTTTGTCTCAAAAAAATATTATGTTCTGAACACTCTAGCTAGATATTTCATATCATCACAAATGAGAGTAGCATGCAACAATGTTCTATGTCTTATGTTTCTTTAAAATCTCAAATATCAGAACCAAGTGATGAGATATGATATGGTTTCACTTATGAAGAGCCATTTTTCACAGAATGTAATATACAATTTTTTGACTAGTATACTTTTTCTATTGAAAGAAAAACTTCACAAGTCATTCAATATAATTTACTGCATTTGTAAATTTACCTATGGCTTTCTAAATCATATGTTCTTGAAGTGAAGCTATAAAATATCCCATCATCTTATAATCTGCTAATTAAATTCTTATTTTCGTAAGTTAAAATCTACTCATCAAATCTATTACAATATTTATTATCTTGAAAATCTAAAATAAAAGCAGAATCATGCACATATATACTTCTAGTAAATAATTTATTCAATGCTTTCAATCATTTGCTTTATTATATTTCATCTATGTAGTCGTACATGCATATATGTATCTTTAATAAAATTATCACTTGATTACAATCAGTGGCGGGCTTCTTGATATGATTGGAAACCAAACCAAAACAAAAGAGAACCAATTGTCATGGCTTAGCTAAGTTGAGCTGAGCTAAGCTGAACTTATAAATCATTTACATTTACAATTTAAGTTTATTTTCGTTTTTGTTTGTGTGTGTGTGTGTGTGTGTGTGTGTGTTATTTTTTTTAATGAACCAAAAGCAGTTGAATGAAATACTTCTTAGAGAATGTCCAAATCGAGACTTAGCAAACAACAAAGAAGAAAATTACAACAACATAAAAAAACTAGCACGAAATCTCATGAAATGGAAAAACGAAGAAAAAGTAAAACTCATGCGCGCATGCGCTCGCCATCAAAGACAATGGCAACGCGATTTGATGTAAAGAAACGCGAACTAAACAATCTTGCAGCACCCATCAGCATTAATAGTGGAAAAGACTGTGTGCTGATGATGATGATGATGACGATGGCCAAGTTCGCCATGGCTTGCCTCTGGCGGTTAAACCCAGTACTATGTGAGTGAGTCTACAAAGTCGCGTCTGAAAACTAGTTCAAAAGTTCATTAAAACTACGAGTGAACGAGTGAGAAAAGTAAACCAATGGGATGAATGAATGAAGAAACGAATAAGAACTAGACAAATCAGTTATTTCGGCTCAACGAATCTTATATACCTTTTATATCTTTTGAAAATAAATGAGTTTTCATTAAATATCCAATTTCCAAGTGAATTTTGTAAGCAGCCTTTCTATTCCAGTAATCGAAGAACCTTGAATTCAATAATATCAGCTGCATATGGTTGTCTCTGTATCTCTGAATATATGGGATCACCGATATTTCTATGGTTAACAAACATCAAGTCATATTTAAGATATCACTTCACTGTGGTGTATGAAAGGTTTAATATCTTTTGCGCAGTATTTCTTGTTACTCTTAGTTTAATGGCAACAATTCCAGCTGCAAAGTAAGTTTTGATGTTTAGGTCTATTTAGGCACATATCTTAATTTCCATTGTGCTATGACTCATGAAATTTGATTTGATTTGGAATTTGGTAATGATTTTCTTTGTATTGTTCAAATAAATTCAAAATTCAAATTATGAGAGCCACAAATCGATCATCGTCATCATCATCATCAAACAATTGACAAATGTTTGCCGCAATCAAATCAAATGAAGGAACATGTACATCAAGATCAAATCATTATGAACTACATACTACTATTTGAAACAAAGCACACGTTTTGAAGTCTCGATACAATAGTACTAAAGAGAAGGTTCTACAGTTGTCGTTCCATTGACAATCATAATGATGATGATGATGATGATGATGACAATTCAAATAACTGTCATCAATTGTGATGTTGCACTTTACATTGCAATTGTTGTCATTTGTTTCTGGCATGACTTTGAATTGCGGTTAACTTTAATATTCTCCATCTCGATAACCAAAGTTGAAATGCATTCGAATTCGCTATTTACTAGCTTTTCAATTGTTCTCATCATAGTAACATATATGATTTTGTGTGTCTGGCATTATTGGCATTTGTGTGGTTTTTTTGGCTTTCTTTCTATTCATTCTCTTCAGTGTGCCTGCCTGCCTGCCATAGTCTGTTTACGAGTATCTGTCGATTTGTCTCTATCCAAGTCATATTGAGTAGAAAGAATAAAGCCTTCCATTTGATTTTATAAAATTTTTGTGTTTTTGTATCTCTTGTAAACAGGTGAATGCACTCACTCCATTCTATTCTATTCTACACTGCGAGCTTTATTCTTTCTATGGTAGGTTTGAGGTGTGGAATGTCTTTTCGATAGATAGATTGTACAAGAAGTATTTTTATGGGAAATTCTATTGTGTAGTTGGTTTTTTGTGAAAGGTACTACTTACTAGTAATTTTGAAAATATTTCTCGTATCTTATTGTCTATCTGTCTATTGCTATTACATACTGCATTGTTAGATAAGCAATGATAGAAAATAAGTGTAAATAAAAGTACATATTACTACCATTCATTATGAATATACACTATTGTACATATGGTAGATGTATTTGAAAGAGATTTAATTAAATTTGATTTTCTTCAGGATATTTGGAACATAAATACTAAAATTGGTAATAAGAGAGGAGAGATTTTCATGTGTCCTTTTGTATTTCATGATTATCAAAATTCAATATTTATTGAGTATGGAAATTATTAGGTAATATTGGAATTTATTCACCCATAAAGAGGTTTTAATGGAATTCAATTTTGTCATATCAATTTTGTCATTTCCAACAGATGAATATTCTTTTATGTTTCATAAATGGAAAGGTTGTTTAGCACCACTTACTTGCATATTTTCAGGATAAATTTAGTGAATTTAAAGTCACTTTGTAAAGCCTAATTAAGGAGTTTTAAGCTTGAACTTTTAAGAGTAAGTCAAAAAAGCTCAAGATTAATAATAAATTAAATATTTTTAGGGCCTCCCATATTCTGTTATGTTTATTTTTCATTAAAAAACAGCGCATGCTAAATGTACTATATAGAGTGTTCCCATATATTGTATCCATTGAAAAGACACTTCTGACCGCCCGACTCTAAGTGATGATAACATGATGATAGCATATGATATACTGATGAAACAGCCCTTCTGGCCTGGCCGGCCACTGCCTTATCAATTTTACAGTACCATTTACACATAATTGGGGCATGGTTTATGAGATGGAACGTTGTCAACGCAGACAAATCTTCACATGTCTCGTTCACTCTGTAACACATATCCTGTCCCCCGGTCTAGCTAAACCTACACCTAGCCAAGTACTTTGGATTGACCCTTGATAGGTGGTTGACCTCACATCAAAAGCAAAAGGAAACAGCACCAAAATGAGCTGGCTCATGTGACACAATTCAAAAATAAGCGCAAAAAATAAGTTTCTCTTCTAAAAAAACCATTCTCAAACCGGTATGGACTTATGGAATTGAACTTTGGGGCACAACTTCAAAATCATACGCCCAAATCATACAAAGTCTTCAATCCAATGTCCGAAGGAGGCTTGTCAACGCTGTATGGTATGTCCGCTACTCCGACATCCATACATACTTGCGGCTGTCAATTGTTAATAAAGAAATCATGAACCGAAGTAAAAATCACATTATCCGGCTTAAATCACAAGAAAACCACATTGCCTTCAATTTGTTGGACAACAGCATGCACCGGATGACTAAGCAAAGATCTTCACACAATAAAAGTCCGAAAATATATGGTCTTAAGTAGTATTACAACATGCCAATCACAAAATTCGATGATTCGCCCCTTTAAGACAGTTGCGAAAAAAATTCATTAAAAAAAAAAAAATTGTCAGAATTTTCTGGATTCTATAAACATTTCCAAACAAGCTGCTACATCATCCTCATACATTATAAGTAGGATTTTTGAATCTCTTTGGAGTCTTCTATTTTCTGTTATGTTTGTCAAACTTTTTTCAATTAAACATTAACGAATTTTTTTATACATGGAAGATGGGATATTATATTTGATTCCTTTTGTTTGTTTTGAAAGAAATATCTTCCTGAATTCTATTAGTATAAAGACATCAATTCCCCAATTGAAATTCCCACTACAACTTATCTTTTATGTATAGGGTTCTTTACCTTTATCCCAATTCAAAGTCTTTGTTCCTTTATCAACTCAAACATGTTTGTCCTTCATCAAGTGAAGGTACATATGCCGTTTTTCTGGTCATAAATAAATGAGTCCTTGTAACCTTTTCAATTGTATATTGTTCAACCGTGTTTTAACAAACCCTTATACATATTCCCCATTTTTATATGAACTCATAACACATAATACATACATTTGTGTATACATTATTGTTTTTTTTTTTTTTATTACAATATATTTTTTATTAATTCATTACATGTTGTAATCCTTTAAACTTTTGTCGGCCATATATGTGTATGTTTTGTCTTGTATTGTTTTCGTGTAAAAATTGGCTTGAAACATAAAGTTTTACTCATTTAAAATGTGGTAAGGTTGAACAAAAGGAAGGAAAAATGAAGATGAGGGTGGAGGAGAAATGAAAAACTCATGGGAAAAATCGAAATAATATTTTTTTGTTTTTCTTGTTTTTTGTGGGTAAAAAATAAATAAATATATGTTGGGAACAAAAGAACTGAACCGAGTAATGGAGGAAGAACAAACATAAAGCTCTAGTAAAAATCATGTTGAATATGGTAGAAATGAAAATAATATAATATAATATTGTTATTATTGTCATTGTTGTTGGGTTGGGTTGAGTTGGTTTAAGTTGTTGTTGTTTTTATTTTTCCAACTGAGATTAATTAACGTTAATTTTTAATAATTAAATTGCGCATGCATTTGCCAACTGCCATCTTTGTTTTTGTTTTTGTTTAATGGCTTCTTCCTCTCTTTATCTTACCTACTCTGTATATTTATGTGTGTATGAGTATCTGTATCTGAACTCTCTCGTTCATCTCATTTTCACTCAATTCTTTTTTTTATGAACACAACACAAAACAAAGCTGTCCATTCCAGGCCCCAGCTTAATAATAAAGAAGATGTTAAGTATGATGATGAAACTGATAGAAATGGTCCGAGCGATCCGTCGCCATTCCGGTCCGGGTTTATTCAGTTGATTATGTTTGGCAACATGATAATGTCAGTGGCTGCTGTCATTTAATTTAAATTTCATTTTAAATGATGCTTTATTAGCCATTTACATGAAAATGCTTTCAGGTCATGAAAATTTCATTGAGTTGATTTTAATTTGTTGTAATTTCATTCATTTTATTCTTTCTTATATTGAGTTCAATGAAACTGAATGTATATTGTAGTAAGTGTGTATCGAGGTTAATTTGACAGTCAAAGAACTTATTATTATATGATTGCAAAAAATATTGAATATATTTGGTAGGAAAATATAAGAAATTAACCAAATAATCTTAGTTCTTCGAGTTCAATGATTCGAATGTCACCACATATGTTAAGTTATTAGAATTAGAGAATGAAAATGAAAACTGTCATGAAACATGTTCTCAATGCTAAACCAACAATCTGTCATAACTCCACATAACTCCAATTTTTTTTCTTCCTATATTGGCAACTGACAGGCAACAGGAAATATGTTTTTCATTTACTATATGGTATATGGAGATATGTATATATTTTTTTTCATATTATTAAAATCATAAAAGCAAACAAACAACATGGGCAGAGAGAAGAGTTAAGGAATTTGAAAGAAAAAGGTGAAGACCCAGAAAAGAGGGTCGACGAAAAGGTGTACAAAATAAACTGACAAATGCAGAAATAAGTGGTCAACATATATGGTATATTGTAGTTAGCATATGTCCAAGTATGTATGTGAGATACTCGAGTAGAATAGTATGGGAAGATGATGAGATACAAACGAGCAAGCAAGCAGATTTAGTAGTAAGCAAAGAATATGCTTAAGAGGATTTTTGTGGTTTAAAGCTTTTTCATATACATAGAAAAGTACATACATACAAGACTATTCAAATTGTTATGCGTTTGTATATGCTATACATGTATGGTACGTGTGTGTGTGTGTGTGTGTGTGTGTGTGTGTGCGTTTGTATGTGTTTAAGTAAGTGAAAATGTATCGCTTAAAGTCTGTTTGTGAAAATCATTTGTGGTTTTGTTTGGAATATGAAGTGCGTAGTGAGTTTTTACATAAAAAATATCATTGAAATAAAATAAAATCAAATTATAATAATATTCTTAGAATTTAAAATTAAATATTTAATAGTAGAACAATAAAGAAATAGCAAGAAAAAATGTAGGAAAAAGATGAACTCAAATAAAATGCTTCTGTTGTTTCGCAGTCATAGTGACCAAGTAGTTTTGTATAGTTAGAAGTTACCTAGTACATGAGGGCTGGTGCTTTTGAGACATAGAGTGTATGTGGCATTACAATGAACCAACTAAGACCCAATTGAGCTGCTCTTCATCACCGGCTATCATTCCACCTACAAAGGGTAGTGATTTCTCTGATCCTAGTCAAATGTAATTCACCTTTTTGTCATACTTTGATTTGATCTTCATATGTCATTCAGCAACCTTAAGAATATACATAATTTGAGCTCTTTATTAAATCGAGAAAAAAGACTATTTCCATGGAGAAGCTTTTTTGTTTATTAAAACCTCTGCTTAGTTTCTTACAAAGATCATAGAAATAAGGAAACTCACTCTTCCTTCTATCCCAATCCCATCTAATCCACAAGTATCACATTACTCAACAGTCACATATCCCTAATTTATCATAGTTTTTCTTTAAGGTACAAAAACTTAAACCTAAACATTTTTATCTTCTGGCATAAGAAAAAAACAATTGCTTTGAATTGCTCTAATTTTCTATAAATTTCAAAGGTAGCTAACCTTTGCCTCAATTTTCACTTCCACCACCATTTACCATTTTACCAGTTAACAAATCATTTTGTGGGGCAATGAAAAAAACGAAAAATAAGACAAAAAAAATGGCTTAATTCACATGAAGATAAAATAATATTTTTTAAGCTTTCACCATGCAACCGTTATCCAAAATATACTAAGATAGAAGATAGACAAAAAGAAAAGAAAAAAAAGGGCAAAGCACACAAAATATCTAAAAATGGATTACAAAATGTTAAGATAGAGTTCTTAGATTTAAAAAAACACCACCTAAACCTAAACCTAAGCCTAAGCCTAAGTAACTTATAATGAACACACTCTATCTACAAAACACTTATGTTTATACATATGTACATATGTATCTCTTTTATACATATTTTGTTATAAATATATTTATAGTTTATGTTTTCATATAATGTGTTGGTTGGTTGGTTGGTAACTTGTCTAATCATTGCCCTTCCTTTCTGTCTTAAGTAAAACAATAAATCATATAAAATTTCCCAGTTGGATTTTCATTTTATTGCATTTACTTATTACTATTATTATTATTATTATTTTTTGGGTTTCGGCGCAGTTTCTTTTGGTATGTATTTTTATTATATTCCATTTCGTTTCGGTTTGGGTTCACATGAAAATACACAAAAACACAAAACACTCTGATTTCTGCCGCATATCTTAAAGACCTTATAAGTAGTAAAGGGTGTAAGAAAGCAGGCGAAAGTGGCCTATACATGTGGAGTTGTTCATATTGCTGCTGTTGCTGTTGATAGATGTTTGTTGTAAAGTTACTGTGAAAGTATTTTAATGATTTTCTTTCTTTACTTGACTTCACTTCTACAGTATCTATCTTTCTTGCAGTGATTTTATGTATATTTTTCTTTACATGATAAGCTATAGCTAAATTCTTCTACTGTTTTTTTTTTAGTTTTATTTTGAATTAAACTTAAGAGTCCAAATGGAACACGTGCCATTTCATTCATAGAAGAAGAAGGCATTATTATGCTTGTTAATGTGGGTGTATGTACATATATATATCT
Organism: Amiota communis; assembly: GCA_037043315.1. Classification (NCBI taxonomy): domain Eukaryota; kingdom Metazoa; phylum Arthropoda; class Insecta; order Diptera; family Drosophilidae; genus Amiota; species Amiota communis. The sequence goes on along the minus strand of JBAMAV010001245.1, from coordinate 8,985,753 downwards.
TCATATACATAATTATACTATGTATAATGTTGTCGCTCATTTACTGTATATTCCACATGCCTGAATTGAGCTGAACTCAACAATGATCAAGTGCGTTTTCCGCATCTAATTGACATCATACTGAACTCTCATTCACATTAATTAATGACATCATGTGCTGTGCGTTCAAGTTGACAGATACTATTAAAAAGAAGAATATTATAAACTGGCAATAAAAAAGACGAAGACAACAAAATGTTCTATATTAATAAAATAGAATTTTTATTTTATCATAATAATAAATGCATAAATGAAATACAAGGCATAATAATAAGACCAAAGCAACTCTTCCCTTAGTGACTCAGAGCTGAGTATATTATCGTTTAATTTGGCATTTGAGTGAGGTTTTGACAAACTGCAAGGAAATACAATTGAATATTTCTTATTTTTTTTAAATACTTTTTATAAACTCAGGACCTTAATCAGGATCTTAATTTAAGATGTATATGAATAAAAATTCGAAGTATTGTTTCAAATGAAAATAAATAAAAACAATAATAAATAAATAAAATAAAATACTAGTAATAAGAACAAAGCAATTTTTCCCTTAGTAACACAGAGCTGACTATATATTTCGTTTAAATTGGCGCTTGAGTCAAACGTCGAACGTCAGGAAAACAATTCCATTGACTTTTTCACGTTTTTTTTTTTAATACACTTGCAAATGCATAAATAAATGAAAGAATATAAAGAAATTTATAATAAATTTATAAGAAATAATAAGGTGTACGGTAAAGAAAAGGATAGGAAATAGAATTTCACAAATTGTATTTACAATAAGCTCGAACTTAACGGCAACTTGCAATAAAACATTTGCAATGCGACTGAATAGTGGGTGGAAGTTGGTAAAAAAAAACAAAATAATAATAATAATAATTAAAAACAAGTAAAACATAAACCAAATTATTTAAATTGATTGATTACAAAGAGGAAAAAAAAAATGGTATTCAACAAAAAGTTGAAAAAAAGGTCTAATTTATATCAAATCCTTTAAATATCATTTTAGATTAGCAATTAAAATATAAAAAAAAAATAAAATAAAATAAACGAATATGAAAACAAGAAAAAATAAATTTAACAAAAATTAGAATCGTAAAAAAAAAAATCCGTTCCACTGAATATAAAACAAAAAATTTATTATTATATTCAAATCAAAAATATAAAACATTTTTGAAGACGGGTCCACATGTTTATTACAATTAAAACCTCAAAAATAAAATTAAACAAAATAAGAACAAAGCAATTCCTACCTTAGAAACACCAGAGCTGGCTATAATTTCGTTTAATGTGGCACTTGGGTCAAGCGTCGAACATCAGCAACTCAATTCCACTGACTTTTTCAGATTTTTTTAATACATGCATAAATACATGAAAAAATATAAAGAAATTTATAATAAATTTATAAGAAATAATAAGGTGTACGGTAAAGAAAAGGATAGGAAATAGAATTTCATAATTGTATTTACAATAAGCTCGAACTTAACGGCAACTTGCAATAAGAAATTTGCAATGCGACTGAATAGTGGGTGGAAGTTGGTAAAAAAAAACAAAATAATAATAATAATAATTAAAAACAAGTAAAACATAAACCAAATTATTTAAATTGATTGATTACAAAGAGGAAAAAAAAAATGGTATTCAACAAAAAGTTGAAAAAAAGGTCTAATTTATATCATCAAATCCTTTAAATATCATTTTAGATTAGCAATTAAAATATAAAAAAAAAATAAAATAAAATAAACGAATATGAAAACAAGAAAAAATAAATTTAACAAAAATTAGAATCGTAAAAGAAAAAATCCGTTCCACTGAATATAAAACAAAAAATTTATTATTATATTCAAATCAAAAATATAAAACATTTTTGAAGACGGGTCCACATGTTTATTACAATTAAAACCTCAAAAATTAAATTAAACAAAATAAGAACAAAGCAATTCCTCCCTTAGAAACACCAGAGCTGACTATATATTTCGTTTAATGTGGCACTTGGGTCATGTCTTGAATGAATTTGACGGAATTCCATTGAATTTTTCTAGTTTTTTTTGTTTATACACAAGGGTGTAAGTAGGTAAAATCAAATAATTAAAAACAAATTAAAAGAAAAACTAAAAAAAATTAATAATAATAATTAAAAACAAATAAACCATAAACCAAATTATTTAAATTGATTGATTACAAGGAGGAAAAAAAAAATGGTATTAACCAATTCGTTGCACAGACTTTATTCATACCAAATCCTCTAACAAAAATTATTTATTACAAAAAAAATTGTTTATTACAATTAAAACCTCAAAAATAAAATTAAATAAACAAAATGATGAAAACTGAATTCGAAAAAAGTATCTTGAGAAAAGTGAACCTTTAGTATTCAAAAAAGTTAGATACCATTACTTGAAGACGAATCTTATATGGCGCATCAAGAAAACAATTGCCAAAAATTCATTTCAAATATTTATCTAACAAAAAAATATAAATTTAAAAAAAAAAAGAATTCTTAAAAAAACAAACAAAGAAAATAAAGTTAATCCCATACTTATCGTATGCCTTAAGATCTTAGAAGGGAATTTAAATAAAAATAAAATTTTTCTCACTTTTACGGAACATTTTATTCTAATTTTGAGGCTTGAGAATGGAATATTTTAATATGAGTAATTGAAGTAAGTAGTAGTTAAAGATAATTTTCTAAAAGTGAAAATATTATTTATTTGCTAAACTCACGACGTGATGTTAGTGCGTGATGCTGTTCTCTGTTTAATTGTGGTGCATTGCGCATCAATTGAAATACTTTTGAAAAACAATCAGACGAATCATTTAAGTATTAATATTGACATAATTATCTGTTGTATTTGACAAAGGCGACTTGATTGATGTTAAAAAATATGTCTCTAAGCTTTATATGCAATATTGTATCCATCGATTGTACGAGAAATGTAGGTCCGATCCACACCAAACTTCACAGGAACATTCTCCAGTTTATGCTAGAGTTTCCCAGGATTGGATAGGTTGGAATATTTAATAAAAGATAACATTTTATGAATGTTATCCAGGAATGGAATATTAAGGAAGGAGGAAGGTAGATTATCATCCAGAAGGTGTTTGCTTTCTTAATCAAGGAACAAGAAACTGAGGTAAAGACGGCCATTACGTTTTTCATTTTTAATTTTTAATCAATCATCAATTAAGTAGAGAGATCTAGATACAAATTAATATTGAACTCCTATCAGTTTTTCATCAGTTATATTTTAAAGGTGTGGAGAAACCGTCACAACACAGGATTAGATAAAAATGTGGTAGTGGGTTACCAGTATTCCAAAGTAATTCTTGAAATTAAAGTTCTTATATCGGAATGTTCATAATTTTTTTCGAAGCGGCAAAACAGTTATCAGTAACGAACTGCTTTCTGCTATGTGCGATATTTTTAGAGTTAATCAAAACATAATCGGCAGATTCCCGTTTATATTGCAGAAGCTGTTTAAGAGAAGACAATTCAATGTTCTCAATTGCGCAGTGGTTAGGGTGTAAAAGTGGCACGTCAGAGTGCGCGGGTCGGTGTTATTTTTTTATAATGATTCTCATAATTCTCAACCAAAAAGGGTTATTTAATTATTGCCCTTTCTTAATCTGTTTTGTAGGTATTTTTCCTTAAGACAAACGAGTATAAGAATTTCTGAAAATAAACATATTAACATACTGGTATTTGGATATTTCATGGGTTGGTTTCCATATTGCAACATATTTGTTGTTTTTTTATTAATTCAATATAATAATATATACAAGAAAAATATGGTAAGTAAAGTATCTTTACATATATGGTGTAATATTTTCTTAAGACAATCATAATAAATAAGAAAACTATTTCAATTATACAAAGATATTGATAACATATAAAGAAAACACCTTTTTCTGAATCTACATACCATGCATTCCTATTGTGTGAGTGACTTTGTACTACTTACATTCGTTATATATGGTAATAATAATATTTAATTAATACATATCTTTAAACTTACTTACACTTGAATAAATTAATTGATTTAATTTTTCAATAGTAGAATGAATATCAAAGTGTTTGTGTCAGATACTAGTACATACCTGTAATGAAAAGAAAGAAATAAGCAAATTAAAAATTTTATTAAGTCTGTGGTCAATTAAAAATTGGGAAAAAGAAAAACACATTTCTAATATACGATCAATTCACTTTTGACCCAATTCTTGAGAACATCAAAAGTTTCCGAATTAAGTTTTTGCTTGTTGGGTGTAGTAGTATCCAACTAGTCGTACTGAGATAGAGAAATGAACTCAATGGAAAACAAACAAACATAAATTGATTCAAGCAAACACTTTATCAATGAGAAATAATTTGCAATTCAATTATGGTTTAGCCACCATTAAAGGATTCTAAAGATGAATGAATGCATGAATGAAGGAATGTTAGTGTGTTTGACTTTTGAAGCAAAACTACGCAATTAGCGCATACATCCGGTTATCCAAACAAAATGATTCAGATTCAAATTCAGCATACTACAACTACAATACTACAAAAGCAACTAAAGTAAAACTTTACCACATTTATCTCGCTTTTGAATTTGACTCAAAGTTTTGTATAGCATAGTACTGTTGTATGATAGGATATGAAATGGGATGTGGAGGGGATTTTCTAAGTATTGCCTAAGAACATTCAAACATCATCAATAAAATCAAGCACATGGAACTTGGGTTATCTCCTTGCTTGCCTTTCTTCCTTTATGTTTGCATGCCATTTGCTTGCTTCACTTACTCTTACCCTTCTTCATGTATGTGTGTATGTATGTATGTATGTATCTTGTGTCTATCACTTGGTTTTATCCTTTCGCCTGAATTGTGGTCTGAGTTCATGTGCAATGCATACAACGATTTGAAAGTTTATTAACTTGGCTTTTAGAATGTTTGCTGCACCAGCATCCGATATAGACAGCAACATCTACACCATCATCATCATCAACATCAACATCTAAACATGGTTTAGCTTAAATGAAAGTCAGATTAACACACACACACACACACAGAGAGAGAGAGAGAGAGAGAGAGAACAAAAAAGATACAGAGGTAAAAGAATTGTATCTTACAAATGGAGAAGAAGAAGCTTAGATTTAGCATATGGGGCGTTTAGTGCTCAAACATATTGGGGAGTAACTCGAAATCAAACAATTCTACTATGTTAACGGGTTTAACTGTATCTTGTTCAGTTATTCTATTTTTTTGTTTTGTTTTGTTTTTGGGGCGTGCAGCGAAAGGTTTCGTTTCTTTCAATGACCATGGCCGCATAGTACTACATGCATTTTGGGCAATTGTAACAATTTGGAATTTAAATTTCATTTTGTTGTTTGCTGGAGTTTTATTTCTTTTTTATTTTCCAGACTTCAGTGCAGATACTTGGAGTGAAGGTAGTTGAATGCAAGATACTTGTTATTTATGCATGATTCTTTCAGGGTGAAAGGTTAATTCTTTGTTCACTTTGCCATTCTCTGTCTTTAATTGGAATTCAAGTTCAGTTTTAGATTTTGTTTTTTAGCTCTTTTGCTGCTCAATCCCAAAATAAGTGACCGTTCAACTGCCTTTCACTTATTGATTTGGGTTGGTTTTTTTCTGTTTTTTGTGTAGAAAAATTCACTATAGTTAGTTTTGTATCTGTAATTAAGCGTTAAGTCTTCTAATCCATAGATAAAGGAAACGATGCATAAGCGATGCAATCAATAGATACAAAATGCAGCCCAGCAAGCATTTATGGTATAACTTTAGGCTGATTTTATTGTTTTATTGTAGATACACTGTGCAGCATAAAGAAAAGTTATTTTTATTGATCTTTTCTTTGCTCTTAACTTTAAATAAAATGTTTCTTTTTTGGCCTTTCTAACAATTTTCTTCATTCTCTTTGTCTTTTTCTTTTTTGTATTGTCATTATGTTTTCTTTCCTCTTTCACGCTTCGTGGCTTCTGTATACGATATATGTATGTGACTATGTGTCTAGTGTTATTTTTCAGTTGATGATTCCCTTGAATTGGGAGTGTTGGTACGTGTGTGCTCTTGAAGCAGTTTTTATTAACATGTAATTGTTGCGCTTGTATAGCTGATTGTATCTGTTTCTATCTTTTGCCATTGCTATCGTTAGATACATGTAGTCGTTTACATATCTATCTGTATACTTCTATTAATTCATTCATGTGGAAAAAAGGCACATACTATTGGCAAATATGTTGTTTTTATTTAGAAAAGAAGATTTCTGTTAACTATTGTATTACTAATACTATTCTGCTCTGCTCTGTTCTGTTGTGCTATCTTCATATGATATTCTTAGGAAAATTGCAAGGTTAACAAAATCGCATTATGTGCAAATGCTTGCTTATTTCTATTTGGTTTTCCTAATGATTTGTAAATAAAGATACTTATTGTGAAAGAGACATGCACAATATTATTGTATTATCTAAGTGACATAGTATTTACACATTGTCAATAAGATAGTATTGCATTGGGTTAAGGGGGAATATTTCTGAGTAGTAATGTATAATAGTAGAGTAGAGAGGTTAAGGTTACATGTAGAAATTGATAATGCACCACTAGCAAGTGAAATAATATTGTATTTCAGACATTTTTGAGCCATGAAACCAAATTATTTGTTAAAAGAAGAATCGTGACATAACCTTTGTATTGTTTTCAAAGTAAGTACTAGTAGAGCTCCAAAAGTGAACAATATTCAAGATAAAGAAGGCTTCACTTTCCCAGAGCATCTCTTTTAGAGATGCGTACCATATCTTCTATATACTTATATAAACATTAATAGCTTTTTGTCGAAATTAACAAGTTGTCCTAGTGAAATTGCAAAACATAAGAAACATGACCATGAAGAGACTTTGGTCATGTATTCAGCAGTAGTTATGTGTACTGGATTTAAATAAAAACCAGGAGAACCTGCATTTTCTCAATTATTCTCACAAAAGAAGAAGAGGAAGAAGAAGGTGAAAATAATATGGGGAGATACAACAGAAAATGGCCAAATGCTAATACAAATGTTACAGCTAACTACCAATTATTATCCAATAAATATTTGGGAAGGAGAGGCAGAGTAACTTCTACCCGGGTCTACAGAGTCCACTTAAAATACCCATAAAAATAGTCAATTTCTTCATTAGTAAGCCTACCAAGTTCCTGGCTTGTGTGAGACTAAAATCTTCTGTATGCGCCTTAAGGAAATATTCAATATTTATCTCGTTTGGTTGAAGTATCTTTTCTTCAGCAGATCACCAAAAACATAGAGAAGTCAATTTCCAAGGCACAGCACAGAGATGCAACTCGTTCTCGACTGCATGATAACGACATGGTAACAACTTGGAAAAACTTGCCAAAACTGTTTTATAAAAACAAAAAATTCTTTAAAATTTATCAAATATCCTTTTTATTGTTGTATATTTAAAATAATAAACTACCTTGGAGAATACTTTCTAATTAGCTGCATAAAAACACAATCACATAATATTCGTAATAAATAAAATACTTGTAAAATATTTAAGGAAGGAATAAATATTTTTAAATATCCGGTTTTCTGATCAGCATTAACCTCCCCATTTTTATTGCATCATACAAAGGCGACGATGGCGAGACAAGAAAATATCATACTAATAAAATATTTCATTTGGGTGGTTTCTTTGTCGTCTGTAAGCAGAATAACTTCCACCATTCTCCATAACAAACAAACACCCTTCCACTTGCAAGTTGTCAGTGAATGAATAAATATACAAAGATATATGAATATATTCGTACAATACTATATATATGGATATAAGACTCGGATTACATGCTGGTGTCACTTAAGTTTACTTTGGTGTGGCATAAACAAATTCTTCTTTTGATGAATATTTTTTTTATACATTTTTTTGTGGTGGTGATGACAAAAACCTTTTTGTCTAACATAACAGGAATGTGAATATGATGATGATAAAGAAAAGACATATGTGAAAGACATAAACAACAAGAACAACAACAATATGAGGTCTAGAAATCACGCCTACAAGATTTCTTACAATCAAAACGAAAAAAAAAGAATAAAGGGTTCAACAATAAGGACACAAAGTAATTATAAAACAAAAACAGGTTTGCATGAACAAAAAGCAAGCAATGTTTGTTCAGATACTTTTAGTACATGGGTGAGTGAGTAAAACTGAATGAATGAACAGCTGTTTGACATATGCAAGATACGTATGTTTAAGGAGGAAAGAGGAAATGTACAGGTGCTTGAAGTCATGGTTCCCAAACACAGTAACAGTTAGTTAATCGATAAAAGTAAAGACAGAGGAGTGAGTGAGATATAGATGAAGAGTTAAAAGCAAAGATACAGATCAGAAAAAGTTCTGTGAGAAAAGGAAACCACAAAACGCAAATACCTAAAAGAGCAATCACAGCCACACAACAACAGCAGCAGCAAACAATCAATGGCAGGCTGGTATGCTCTTCTCACTCTCTCTCTCTCTTTCTCTCTATTTGTTGTAACTCGTATCCTTAAAGGCATAAATACAGACAGAGATACGCATTCACATGTATCTTATATGTATATGGTACATTCTACATATAACAATCAACGTGTTTGGCAATTTGACGCCAACTCGTGCGGCTTAAACGTCATCAACAGTCAGGCAGCAGGCACAGTCAGGCAGGTGGGCACAACAAAAGACAACCAGAGGAGTATCTAACCAGGCAGGTAGGCAGGTAAGCAATTTAGGCGCCATTTCACAATGCAGGCAGGCAGTGAGGCAGGCTGGCAGGCAGACAAAAGGCAAACAAATGTAGCACGCAAGTTATACAAAAAAGGATAACACAATAGACTCACTAGATGACTAGAGAGATATAAGGGAGAGAATATAAACTGAGAAGAAATCTGTTAGGAAAAAAGAAACTTCATAGCACTTGATTTTGATGATACTTATAGGCAATTTTTGTTTTCTTAACTGAACTTAACCCCCTTGGGCCTTTCACCTTTATACTACAATTTTATACATAAGTATTTCTCTAAGATACATTTTTATTTTCTATACTGATGTATTTTTTTATCCATTCTTTTGTTTCTTTCATGAGGCTTTATTGAATTTGTAATTTTAGATAGATTCAATAAAGCTGATCCATCGATCCAAACAACCATCCTTCACCCTAAAATATTTGTACATAGATGACGTCAAATTTAATATAATCGTAATACAAGGTTTGAGTTGGTATTAGAGCAAAATTGTTATGCTGTGCCTCATGTTCATGAAGATGTTGACGAAGAGAAGGAACAGTATATGACAAGACCCATGTTGTACTGGGATATATGTTAGTAGATACATATATCTAATACACCTACGCATATCAATGGAGCTTACTTAGTATTACCATAATTATGTTTGTGTTCAATTTGGCATTTAATTAATATGATTTTGACTTGATTATGCAAAAGTGAAACCAACTTGGTCTATCATATGTACGTTCTACATACGAGTAGATGGCATCTCTTGATTGGTTTGGCAACTTTAGTTATGTACTCAACTTCATCTACAAAACATACATAGTATATGTATGCTCTGAGGCTTTATTATTTATACTATTATATGTATAAGAAGGAGGTAAACAATTTTGGAGAAATTTGCAAAAAAAAATTAACGCATAATTGACTTTAAGCCTATTTAACTAGCAACATATACGAGTATACGTAGTACCAACTTACTTTGACTAGAGTTAAGTTGAATAACACTTCAGGTTCTATAGGACAAGCGCAAGTCTAACAAGCACTTCTTCACACCTCAAACCATGAAAACCTAAACACACACGTGACACACCATCAGAAAAATGGAAAAAAATACAAAATTCTTGCAACGACGGCAAAGTTTTTCATACTTTTGATTTTCAGTTCAGTTTTTTTTCCCCCCATTTTGGTATTTACTAAGTTTTGAGACGATGAACGATGATATCAACCCTCCTCAGAGAGAGCGAGTGACTAACACTAACTAGCTCACGCCCTGCTTTAAGGCGTTGTAATACAACCCTAGCAGTAGTAGAAGTAGCACCACCAGAACACAATCTCCTCAAGCATTGCTAACAATGCAAACCACTTAACATGCTCATCAATTGCCTACACGGATCAACGTCGTCATCATCATCATCAACATCTCACCATCATCAGCCTCCCCCATCTCCATCCGTAGTAGCATAGTAGAAATGTTAGTCACTGACTTTTTGACATCGTGTCAAGGCGGCAATGTGTTTTGTAGACGGGTAGTACTATCGTATACCATAGTATGGTATGTAGTAGGACATCTTGAGGCGGCTGTTGAGGCTTCGGAGGCTGCTGAGTTGTATAAAGCAATTTACATGCCTTTAAGAAATGTAACAAACTTTTGTATACTGTATAGTATAGTTTACTATGCCTTAAGTTTTGTTAGTTTTTTGTTATATGAGAATAAAAGCTGAAGAAGAATACAAAGCACATAAAAGAAAAGTATCCTAGAAGAAGGTATAAAAAGACCAAAAAGCTAAAAATGTGTTACCGAGCGAAAGTAATTTTGTCTAAGTCATTGCTGTTTGAGCGGGCTGGAGAGCCAGTCAGCCCATGATGGTTAACGCATGTTTCATTTAACAAGGCAGGAAGTGTGTCTATACATGTATATGCATCTAAATATTTCTATGTATATACATATATGTGTTTGAAGAGGTTCTGGGTTGTAGGTTGTTGCCATATGTATTTTAGTTGGGTTAACAATTTAGATGGCATATTAAGACTAGGCCAAGTTTTGTTTGTAACTATGGCAAGCAATTAATATGAAACGAGCATGGAAATTAGTGTTTGAATCTTTAAGAACATTTACACAAAAGAAACTTATGCTTTAGACATACATATGTATTTCTTACAAAGGAAATTTAAGGAAAATTTAAAGAAAATGTTGAAAATTTATTTTATAAATGAATTATAAAGCTATAAATCTTTTCAAAGAAAATTTAGATTGTAATACGATATTTTAATTCTTTTTGATATAAAATCATTTAACTTTTGATTTCGTTTGTGTTTTGTAACTCTCATTTACTTCTCAATTCACATACATAATTTCATTTAACCACAAATCTTACTTCACTTTAAAAAATGACATTTCCTTAATACAATACTACACCCAAACACAATCATCATCATAGATAGATAGATAGATACACTTTCCTTAATAACATCGTATTTTAAACTCGAAACCCTAAGCCACAATGATGTAGATGATGATGATGATGATGATGATGATGATAGTAATTGATCGTACGCCCACAAGGTTTACATTTGTCAAAACACTTTGACTAAACCAAAGTTATACTAAACTAAGCACAAGTTTACTCATATTTTTTTAAAATTTATTTGATTAATAAACAAAAAGTTGTTTCTGTTGCTGTCACTCAAAAATATTGTTGGATGATGTTGATGTTGTAGTTAATGCGGAATGTATCTCTTCTCTAAGACCGAAATAACAAGATACAATAACTCAATCAGACAGTCAGTCATAGTAGTAGGTCTATTATTGTATATTATACTGTATAGTAGTATACAACCCACTTGAAGAAGAATATTTTGACATTTTCTATTTAGTATTAGTATAGTATTTTGCAGTTTATTATGGCCAAGTTCAACGAACCGGTTTAGAGGGCTCGCATTGCCCTTTTTGACAACTACAAATGACTGAAATAATCATCATCATCATCATCATAAAGTCAGGGAAACATGTCAAACAAGTTTCACAGCGTTTTAAATGCGTTTTGAAAATGAAATGAGATAACCAAAAGTTCAACGGATAAGAATGTAAAGATTTGAATATTTATATTCATAAATTTATGACCTACTGGCTAGCTAAATACTTTAAAGTCTTAACCTATATACAAGATACATTGACTCATAGAAAAGAAAACAAATAGAAACTAATTAATGCATAAAAAATTTGATTTGATTAAAAAACATCAACAAATCTATTTAACAAAGCAAAAAATAACATTATTAATGTATTGATGATACAAGACATGGGTCCCATAGATAAAAATGATTAATTTCTATTGCAGATGCCGACATAGATTTCATACAAAGTGTTTGAGTCTTTGATTTGAAAAACCGTAGGTAGTAAAGTCGTCTTCATCTATATGATTTCTATGATAAACAATTCAAATGACTTTCCACATGTGAAAGAGTAGGGAAGATTTCCTGATGATAGTATAGAGTTTGATGATATTGAGTTGACTTGAATGAGTGCTGACTAAAATTATTAGCAAAGCAAAATATGTTTGTAAATTTTATGCAAATTATTTGTATGAATCTATTGGATGAGACTCTATTCAAAATGAACTCACGCGCTTTAAATGCGAAAGAAATTTGCATAATTATGTAGTATAATGAATAGAAAACTATTGTACATTTCTCTGGAAGTCAAAAGATCAAAAATATTATGTTGTTGGCACATGTGGAGAGTTTGGGTAAAGTTTGATGATGATTTGATGTTTGACATGTGTTGTGAAAACAAGAAGAAACATGAAGCTGAGCTGAGTGTTGGAAAACATTGTTAAAACATAAGTTTTAATATAAGAAACTTAGATGTTGGACAAAATGTTTAACAATTGAGAAAATCTTTAAAAAATATGATTAAAGATGAAACGGTCATCTGCTTTCAAAGTAGGGGATTTACTATATAATATATGATAACAATCAAACTAAATCTTAATCATTATCACACTATGTGTGTGACATCTATATATACGAGTATATCACGCAACATAACACCATATATGAATATATTCACCTCAACATATGAAACCAGTAATCAGTAAACAAGTTACTCATTCATTGATTGATTGATTGCCACTTTATGCTTATTATGAAGTAGTATCTTTATATTCAGATACAATATTTGACACACAAATTTTCACTATCAAAAAAATGCGTGTGCGCAATTTATTAAAAAAGAAGCTTTTCGGTTTTTTTTTTAAAGTTAAATCAACTTGAATACATGCAAAATATAAGCAAAATCTTGTTAAGCCATATAAATATAAATATTGATTGTTGTATCTAATATTTTATAGAAATATATGTAAGTTTTGTTTTTGGCGGCAAAATGAAATCAATTCAAAAGTGCTAAACAAAGGCATTAAAATTGAAAATGAAATATTGATATGCAGATATCAAAAAGCTGACAAATTGATGCATATTAATACAACATTTTTATATGATTTTGAATGTGTAATATTTATGTATAAAATATAAATAAAAATAATTAAATAAAATAAAATATAAGAAAAAACAAAAGATAAGCACAAAAAGCTTAGAGAGTGAATATGTATGTGTATGGTTGTGGATAGAGAGAGGTTTGGGTGATTGTATCGCATGATGAGGGTTACACAATACACAATTTGAAATTTGAGCTTAGCTTATAATAAAAGGAAAAAACAAAACAAAATGTATATTTACAAATAAGTAATAGTATAAGACAATAAAAAGCAAAGCAAAAGGAAATAAAGTACAATAAAACAACGACAGTGAAGCTACTCATATTCATTCGAATGCAGCTTTATAAGTGCAAACCAAAAACAACAAAACAAAACTAAAACAAACAACTTTGGTTTGAGGTTGAGTTGCAATTGTACTGCTGCAGATATGTACGTGTACATGGAAGTAACATAAATACAAAGATACATATATACTACCTTTCATATGTACTCATATATTCATATACTATGATACCTTGTATTTTAAATATAAATATAGTATATAGACAGATACAAATGTAAGTAAGTATATTTTCTACATGAAAATGAAGTCAGAGTCACTCTTTTGCATTTGTTTGTTTGTTTGTCTAAGCCACGAAAACCTCAACTTCTCTCTGTGTGTATAGTATAAAGATTGATCAATTCACGTTTTAAAGAAGAAGACAACAATGATGACGAAGAAGTGAGAAAAAACAATGACTAAGCAAATACAAAATAACAAAAAACAAACAACAACAAACAAACATATGAAAACAATAGCGTTGAAGTAGCGAATACCAATAACATGCTACGTACAAGCACACCAGTACCTTCATATAAATATTGTAGTACCTATAACAACAAATACACAATGAAGTTGGAGTGTTAGAGCATTGACGTTGTAGACACTCGTACTTTAGTTTAGATATACTCATGTACCGACATATCTACTTTGCACTTTTATTTTTCATCTTATTGTTACGAATACACTACTTTAGTTAGATACAATGTAAGTTTGTCTATTACAAGCAAGCAAAAACTGACAATGAGACGATGAAACTGTTTGTTTTTCTATTTATTTTTTAACCATTTTATGCTTTAGTTTGCTGTTTTTTTATTTTTTTGTTTGGTTGGATGATATATGAATCTATGGAATTGGTGTATGTCTGCCTGCCTATTGAGATGCATGTTAAGGAAGAGATGATGATGATGATGATGCAATTCACAAAAACTTAGCGAAACTGAGATACTTTTGCATGCCATAATATGGTAGATAGATAGATGTCAGTACTCATATATAATGTTTTTCAACATACATGTACATGTCAGTTACTAAATATGTTTAAATGAAAGTAAAACGTTTTGTATTTCATACAAAAAAAAAAAACAAAAAATAAAATAACATAAAATAAAGTAAAGTGAAGAATTTCGTAACAAAAAGAAACTTTTAAGATACAAATGTATATGGTTTATTTAGTGCATATTGCAAAAGTAAATTGTTTGCCTCATATGTATGTATGAACGTTGTTATGGGCACCTGTTTCGTTTATAATCTGGTGAGTATATACAAATTTATCTTTGTACCTAATGAGTATATGCATATAAGTACACGTATATTTGCTCTAACGTATCTATGCACATTTGAAGCTTTTGTTTATATCATTAGGTATCTATCTATTCAGGTGTCTTAGCTGTTAATTATTTTTTATTGTGTCACGAAATTTATAAAGCATTTTTGTGTTGCTGCGTTTCTTTATTATTTTCAATTTAAATTAATTTTTCACTTTACAAATTGTCTATTTATTTAAATTTGGTATAATATTTTTATTGAAATTTAATTTGTCTATTTTATTTTATTATATTTTATTTAACGTTTTATTATTTTATTTTTTTGTGAATTTTTTTCCAAATTATTTTGCATTTTTAAAACATTTTTTTCTATATTATTTTATTTATCAAAACTCATTTAAATTGCATTAAAAACTTGTTTGTGTTTTGTCTTGTCAGATTATTATTTTTTATTATGATTGCTAAACTCCTCCTTGCTTAGACACTTGGAAATTTCTATCTTTGTATCTAATTTTATTGATTACTAGCTTCAGGGTGGGCTGTGCTTCTACTTTACTCATTTGCTTTCTTGGCATTTTTTTTCTCAAATATTTTATGCCTTTCATATTTAATTTTATTCAAAGCTCATTTACTCATTTACTCTATGGTAAAATAGGAAAAGAATAGAATGAGAAAATTCACGCCTTTTTATTATCCTGATGGATGGATGGAAGAATGGAATGTAGTACGTACTATGCTGCCGCCCTTCAGCTGCTCTCATGTGGGCAAAGCACGTGCGCCCACAATAAAATTAGAAATTTATAGCATTTGACCAGTAAAACCAGTAACGAGAGAACATTGTGAGTTGAAGTGGCGGGCTTAGGTTTCTCCCTCCATGGAACTCCGCGTATGCAGAAATTGCGTGCAAGAGTCCTTACAATACAGGCACACATACTGCTCGTGTATTGTTTTATTTTTTTTTTTTTTGTGGTGGTTGTAAATTACGGCAAACCACACGCTCACTAACTGAATAACTCACTCACTAACTTACTTGCTCACATGCTTTATACTCTTCATATTAGTATCTACAAGGTATAAACATTATCATCAACCTCATGGTTGGTTGGTCTGTCCATCTGTCCGTCCATATGTTTCCTAGTATCTAACGAGCCTTGCATACCGTTCCGACAGCTGATAGTATTTCTAACCAAGTTGACTTGCCTTTACCTCAGCGGACGATACCTTTTACATTTTTCTTACCTTTCCTTATTTACCCTGACTGTGACTGACTTAGTATGGCTTTGCCATGAATTGAACTAAAACTGGACGCGGGCATACGAAATTTTATTACTATCAAAGGGCACTGAACCGCACCTTAAAACAAAAACATACATTCTACAAAGTGAGAGAGAGGAAAAAAATAGCAAGCAGCTTGATTAAAATTGTGTAGTATCTACTATATATATATATATAAATGTGTGTGTGTATTTGTCATTTTAATAGTTTCAGTTTGACCCAACCAACAACATAAGCGTAAGACCCGCTTCCATATGCTTTCCTCTTCTCTCTCTTTTGCTTTCTGTTATGTGTATTACCTTCTGCTTTCATATATTATTTTTTCATGTTTTATGTCGGAAGTTGGTTATAATTTTTTCTGCTCTTTTTTTTTATACATTCGTCTTCATACTACTACTAGTAGTAGAGTTCGTTCATGAAGTCCCTTAAGTCATTGACACACCTGTGTGTATGAGTTTTGTTTTTTTATTTTTTACTCTTTTTTTTTTTTACCTTACCTTACTTTATTTTGATATGTATGTTTTTTTTATTCCCCCTTCATCTTTGTGGTTAGTGAGTTCCTGTAATCGATTAAGGTTGTGTCCACCGTGTCTGTTTTGTGTGTGTGTGTGTGTGTTAAAAAACATAAAGCAGGAAGAAACGTTTGCATGTAATACTCAGTTCAGATTACATTCTGATATGGTGAAATAGTCCTTTTCCTCGAAAAATAGGAATAGGAAGGAACATGAAATTGAAATAAATTGGATAAACAAAATGCGATTTGAAGAATATTGAATAGATTAAGCGGTTGTTAGCTTGAAGGATGAAACTGCTTTCTTGATTTGATATACAATGTAAATTGAATATTTTAAAAAATTTAAATAGAAGAATTTCAAAGAAGGAGTACTGGAGTAGTAGAAAGCCAAAACTACAACCCTACATACCAAATTGAATTAAATTCCTTATCAATTTGTTTGTGATTACCAGGTGAGAGTCTTATCTGCATTATTAAATGAAAGCGATAGGGTGATGAGGACATATGCAGCTGTTGGGGTTAGACATCATCAGGTAGACAAATTTTAAGTCTATAAAAAAAGACAGCAGAGAGTTCGACATTATCTGTTAATATAGAAGACTAATTCTTATGTAGATAGGCTCATTGAAGGGGACAAAATTCATCTACTCTAAGATGTAAATTAAGTTTTCTTTTAGTGCATGAAAGCAAAAATGTCTTCTCATCACTCCCTAGAGTTACATAAAATAACTTGAATTGGGTACAAAAATGGAATTCTTTAAGTAGTAACTTAGATTGCATGCTATATTTTACTCTGCAAGATACTTTAAAGATACTTGTATCAAGACAAGAAACCATTCACTAGAAAAATGAATGGTATAACATTTAAGAAATACTTTAAATTTCATTTCCTTAATTTATTGGTAAATGAAAGTAACATTTCCGTAAAGCATTTAGATCTTTTGAAATGATAATTATTGCATAGTATGTATATACTTTTATAATACTCACACACTCCATTAGAGAGAAATACTTTACAAATAGAGAACTATGGTATTGCATTCAATGTTATTGTTAATGATGATGATGTTGATTACTATGACCCACATATCTAAGTACTTCCAACAATTGTATTGTATAAAACTGCATTGTTTAAAATTAACTTAAGCTGCAGATGCCAATGTATCGAGGGACATATAAAAATAATTCTTCATGCCCTTATCAAAGAAATAATCGAATTGAGGAACTAATGATCGCATTGTCTTTTAAAAGAACTGTGTTTATTGCATTGATGATGATGATGATGATAATGACGATGTTGATGGTCAGTCAGTATTTTGAAAGTACTTTTTTTTTGTTGGTTGGACTTTAATTCCAATTTGTTGAACTCAGTTGAAATAGAGAGAGTGTGGCACACACACACGCACACGCACACGAATTCAATTAAATTTTATTGCTGATTGATTTTGAGAACTTTAGCAGAATGTCGATGGTAGTCTAAATCAACTCAACTGAAGGCTTTTGAAAATTCTTTCATCCTTCCTCCTCCAGCCTAACTGAATGAATTCAACTAATTGTATTTAATTCAATTAAGTGAGTGAGTGATGAGAGCCATTGCATGTACATATGAGTATCTCTGTGTGTGTGGCACATAGAAATATGGGGGGACCTAAGTAAACATGATATATCACTTAAATAAAAACCAAATATTGCACACAATTTATCAATCAATTGAATTTTTTCCTCAATTCTAATATATAATTTTTTTTATTTATTTTTCAGGTAAATAAATTATTTATGCGCGTATTTCACAATAAACATAACTAAATATATGCACACACACTACACTATCTATGTGTATCTTGCTATCTATCTATGCGTATCGAGGCATATGTTTGTCTTTCATGTACATATAATGATTGTAAAAACATATAGAAAATATAGAAATTTTAGAGATACATGTGCATTTCATATATGTATTGTATATAAGTAGAATGTTATCTATTGTTGTGGTATTCCGTAAAATAAATAAACGAGCATATAGATAGATATAGATAGAGTATAGATTGCTGGTTGGATCGTTGGTTGGTTTATTAAAAAAAGTAATGCATGTCATTGTAAGCGAATACGAGGCACACCACACATTTTGGTGTGGTTTTTTTTCCTACTGTGATAAGGAAGAGACTCACAAGGTAAGCAAGCCAATTTTTTATATACTACACATACTTATAATGAAAACTATGAGTAATATATTATTAACTCTTTGTAGTTTTCTAAGAAGTTTCAATATTAAGTATGTTGTATGTCAAATGAGAATATCATTCTACTAATCCCTCTGTTTGTCAGTTCAAATGAAGTCAACTGTTTGATTTCTCGGAATTGCATAACAATTTTGATTTCAGAATCAGTAGCAAACATTCTATATTGCAAGAAATTTACAATATTAAGAGGGAATGATACTCGCATCATTTACAAGGAAGTTTTCGATTGTATATTCCAATATTTCTTCCATATAAATGCACGTTGATTTCCCATGAACACTTATACAATTGTTGTTTCTCTTTAATATATGAAAGAAATTACTTTTTTTATATTCTACTTTATATTTTAAATGAAAAAAACATATCTCAATATAATACTATTTTGGATGAATTTCATGGCAATCCTCTTTTTCATTAACTTGTTTACTCTTCTTCTAAGTACTGAAACTGCATATTCTCTTTATTGTATTCTTTTGTGTTTTCAAAGTTTGTACAAATAAACGATCAGGAATTATAAAAAATTATTGCTTTTTCTATCATAAATTCAATTGATTAAAATATCAACCAAAAAACTATCTTTCATGCAATTAATGAAGCGTAAACAACAATGATATAATGTTATGTGCAACTTATCTAAAACCAGTAATAAATCAAAGTTTAATACCTTTGAAACTACTGTGAAATGTGTTGAGAACTAATGGCATATCTCTATATTAGAATACCCTTTACTCAAATCAGGTACTACACAGAACTGTACAGTGATAGAACTTCTTTCTAAGTCTGAGGCTGAGGGCCTCCGCATTCTGTAGTGACCTTATAAGAAATGAGTAAAGTACTTACTAAAGAGATCTCTATATATGTTATTGCTATTATATTATATCTTATTATCGATCGATTGAAGGCTGGAACAGAATGGTGAAGCTGTAGCTGAGTCAACAAAATCATCATCGACACGCTTTCATCCATTTTCGCTTTTGTTTTGAATAGCAATCAGCTGTGCTTGTCATTTGAGAGACAGACAGAGAGAGAGAGAGAGACAGATTTGAAGCCGAGTGAAGTAAAACTACTTTGACTTCACCGCATTTGATCTTTTAACCACCTTCAGCTTCACTATTCTGTCCCAACCTTTAGCCATTTGTCCATATGACATAAGAACTATTGATCTGTATTTTAATGTAAATACAATGAAGTTTGATTCATGTCATTCCTCCCCAGAGATACACACACTCAATATAGAAAACACTCACATATTTGGAGATATCGATCTATTGTATATGAGATAAAGGGTATCCTATAATCGATCCAACCTACTACACTTTTTTTTATTATTGTAAAATCAAAATTGTGAGAACCTTTTTCAACTCGAGTTGTGTGTTTGTTATCAAAATGGAGCAAATAGTATAACTTTTTGTATAGCATTGAAGAGCGAACAACTTAATTAAAACACAAACAGTAATAATAAAATACAATTAAAAAATATATATATAGAAGAAAGAAGAATAATAGAAACATATAAAAAACTTTCATTATCTAAAGCCGGCAGAAAACGTTTGAAATAATTTTTCTTTATTTATTTTGTTTGTTGAAAAAAAGCCAGCGGCGTCAATATATTGTATAAAAATGAATGTATCTGAATGTGTGCTTATGAAATGTGCAAGTTAGAATAAGAACAAAAAATATATGCAAAAATTCTATTTGTCATGTGAGAATATTCAGTTAATTTTTTATTTTATCTCGATTCAGTGAATTTTGTCATATGATGAAATTTGATTTGTTGCAAATATTTTTTTTGAATATTTCATTTATTTCATAAAAAATATGATTGTCAATGTTTTAAATGATCTCTGTCTTTTCCAATATTTTATTAATATTTATAGATACTTTTTATTTATTTATTAATCTATTTAATATAATTTATCTATATTTGTTTATATGTCGAAGTTTATTGATTGTTGGCTAATTGCTGGCATTTAATTAGTGTAAAAACGATTTACGATAAATATATATAGGTATATAAATATATTTGCCACAACGTGCCACTTGAGTTAAGTGAAGTTAAATTGAGTTATCTCTTGCATTTATATAAATTATATCTATATGCTTCAATAGTCAGGCAGGCAGTCATCCAACCAAACAACATAGTACTTATGGTAGTACAATACTATAAAAGAAACAATATATCTCGCATGCGATAATTTATGTGTTAAAACTTATATGAAGTGCTTTGGGCATGTCTCATTGAGTGTTGTTTTCATTAATTTTGAAGCGTTGAAAAAATATATTATATATTATACAATTATAATGAATTTCACATACTTGAGTTTATGATATGTTGTGTATGAGTTGAGTTATAAGGAAGTAAGTTGGGTGTAACTCATCAAAGACTCTTGATACCAAAGCCAAATGATCTGATGACTTTGTATTGTCATGATGTCAGTAAGAAATGAATGAATGAATGAATGAATGAAAGTAAAGTAAGAAAGCGAATAAACAATCAACAAAAATAAAAGCAAAAACTTTCAGTAAAATAGTTTCTTTAATTTTTCGAAGTCAATTAAAATGAACTGTATAGATAGATAGATACAATACATGTGTAGCTTGTTGTGTATCTATACCCTGAAACATACTCGTTACTCAGCATGAGTTTTGAAGAACAAGTCATTGTACAATTTATGCGCTTATTTTCTTGTTATTTTTATTATTTCTGTTTTCTTATTATTTATTATTATTTTGTTTCTTCTCATTCCGCTTTGACTTTAAAATCATCATCACAGTCAAAGCCGTCATCGTTGCGCATCTTTTACATCATCTGTACCCGCTCTTAGATCTACAAACTCAAGCCCTACTATAGACACAAACAGATTTTAAATACAGAATCGCTCTCACATCTTATAGTAGAAGAAAAGAAAAGAAAAAAACTATTTGATCGATGCTTTGAAAAGAATTATTGTATGAAATTCATTTTTGTTTTGCTTATTCTAAAGTCGCAGTAAATGAATAAACGAACGACCAGTCATAGTTTGTAAGCAAGTAGAATTGCTATAACATATTTATTGAGAGAGAGGGTGGACCCTTGTTTTTTCATTATTTGTTATTATTTTACGACGACGACGATGACGATGACTAGTTTACAAGTTATAGTTACATTTATGGGGCACTGTGTGTCCGGCTTGCTTGGTTTGTACAATATTATTGTAAGTACTAGTTGGTTGAGGGGTGGGTATCTCTGAGGGTCCCCTTCTATTACTCTAGGGAGGAAAGAGGGTATGTGTGTAAATAAACAAGTGTTAGAGAAAAATGCTTGGTCTGTATGTCATGTTTTTTTTTTGTAAACTTGTTTTCAGAAGTGTAAAGAAATGACTTATGACGACGGACGCTGTCTCGAATAGTTTGAAATATTATTAAAATGTAATTTTCTGTAAAGAAAAAAAAAAAAATGGCTAACAAAAAATTGTAATTGAAATTGAAATTCTTTAATGAGAGTTCAAGGGATCAAATAAATTTAAGTTTAATAGTTTTGAAATATTTAATTTCAATTTAAGTCATAAGTCAGTGTTGGTTAAAATGGAAATTTGTCGATTTGCACTGAAGGAAAAAACAGTTAATTTAATAAACAGGTAGAAAAACTGTTTATTTTTACAAAAACCACAGGGTAAAGTGATGTAACTGTGGATTGTTGCTATGGAACAATTAAATAAAAAGAAGAAGTTTATAAACAACTGTCTTCCTTAACAGTGTTGGGAAATTGCAGCTTTTTGTAGGTCATTTTGGCTCTTTTTCTCTTTTCTTTTTTCGCCGCCAAAAATAAAACAGCTGATGATGGCACATAACATTTTTAAGTAAACTATAAATTGTTTATTTTTTTAAATTGACTATTAGAAAACTCAATTGAGGCATCAAATTAAATTGATTTGATATTAGAAAGTAAGGAGCTTTTTGAAATAATTTAATGTGAAGTTAAAGATCATACAGTGTTGGTAAAAATGAAAAAATATTGTATATAATAGTAAGTTATACTTGGAATAATCAATTAAGTTCTTCTTGAGAAATTATATCATTAGAATAAGGTCATTCAATGATTGTAACTGTAAGTATATATTTCCAACACTTAAACTCACACCTGCCCTTTTTATACTAGGTAAAAGCTCCGCTTATTTTTATATCTTTCATTTTTTCACACTTTCCTGTGAATGCAGTTCGTATTTCTAATTATAACCAAAAGCTGCCATATAAATTTCTACATCATTATTATTCTACTTGCTACTTATAATTCACAGAATTTTGCACAAAATATCACGACTACCAAACAGCAAAGTGATAGTGGCTAAATATACATATACTAAGATAATATTTAATAATGAATGAATGAACCAATGAAAGAGTGTATAGTACCTCTGTAGACCACTATTTAACGTTATTGTCACGTACAACGCATAAAAATTATATAATGAGAAAGAATGACGTTGAGTTGAGTATTTTTATATGCTTGTTTTTTTTGTACTAAGGCTTGGGCTTTTACTGATAAAGTTGCCGACCCCTTCAATTATATGTATTGTACTATATATATTGTATATTATATCTATCGCTCTTTTCATTCTTTCTTCAGTTTTGTGCATGATATCGCTGCCTTTTGCTGTTTCGCATAATTTCTGGGTCAAGTACAAGTTTTATGGTGAAATTATATTGTATAACATTTTTTCTTTATTTTGTTTTCATTTTATATAAAAATAGTTTCAGAAAATGTTAATTGAAGACCGAAGTTTCATTAATTTAAAAGCATTGATTGCAATAAGAGAGGAAACATGAAATCATACTTGTTTGTTTTAAAAAAAATACTGAGATTAAGTGAACTTGTGAATCATGTCTATAATTAATTTGAAGAGTTCATTAAGGTTAAGTTAATCTAGTAGACTAGGTGGAGTCAGATCCCGAAGTAAATGATTCTAATTAATTATTATATTGATAATTACTATTTGGGGTTTATTATTTTGATTAGATTAGGTCAATGTGACCCTTTCGATCTCTTACAAGAGACCACTTGGGGGTCACATGCTTCGGTAGAGCCATAGTAGATAAATAAGATATTTCTATACCTTCGATAGTTCAGTTGATAGAGCGGAGAATAACAAATACATTTCTAAAGATTTTTAATAGCATTTTTAGCTTGACTCATGAGACTTTCATATAACTCTATATTCCAAAAGTCAAGGACAGAAGCATTTGGGGATTTCATGCAATTGATGGATCTTGTCAGTCACGTTTTATAGTATGCATGTTTGGTTACTAAGTAATGACACCTGTGTTTATTCTGCAGTCCTTGTTTGAAAAACTTTTTCTATGTGGTTATGTTCGTCTAAATAATTCTGTATGCTCTTACTAGAACACTGTGACGACTCACTAAAAGCTGTAAAACCTAATCTTTTGATGAGTCTCATAACGAATAAATGAAATTATCAATAAATCAGAAAAAAAAACCTTTAAACTTATCAGAAATATATAAAATAAAATAAAACTTTACCATTATGATAAGTTTAGCAGCAACAATTTCTCACAAGACATTCGACATTCGATCATATACAAGACAATTTTCCAACTGCTGGTGTTTTTTGATCGTAATTTTCTTATTGATGATGAAGGCTTTGTTGCACTTTAATTTGATATTGAAATATGATCAAAATAGTTTCAGTAAATTGGATATTCGTAAAACGGTTTTCATCAAACGAATAGTTTTCACGGCTATTAAAATTGGTATTTTGCTTACTTGGTTTGGTCACTTTAAAACTGGTTTTCCTCCAATGTTGTTACTCTTGTTACTGTTTCTATTATTGTAATTTTGGTCACTGACTTTTTACTACTATGCCAACACAGTTAATCTATTGTAATTTTTTTTCTCTTGAAATTGAAATTGTTTACACACCCACTTTTGTTTTCAAATTTTTCTTTTAGTTTTTATATATGTGATATTTATGGATTTTCTCGTTTGCTTTTTTCTCTTTTATATGAAGTTTTGCATATGACACTATAATTTTTGCATGGATCTTTTTTTATTCCAATTTATGTAAAATTTTTCTTTTATTTTATTTTTTGTATTTACTTTCACAGATTAAAATTAATCTCAGATTTTTAATTTATCACAATTTCTTTTAGTTTTTTTTTATTTTCTGCGAAAATTTCAATATTTTTTTCTTTGTTTTGGTTTCTATCAATTTTTTTCTTTCTTTCAGGTTTATGTTGCAACACAATTTTTTTTCTCATATGCCGCAATTGAATATATAAATTTGTATTTGTTTTTAGTTACTGGAAAGATTAAAAAACCGATTAGTTAAAATATTATCAATAATACTATCTTTTTGTTTCATTGAAAGTGAATTTGTGCAAATTTTATTTAACGTTAAAATATTATTTTATTTATTTATTTTTATTATTATGAGTATTTTTAATATTAATTTCAATATTTTAATTTAATTCTTTAATTAAATTTATTTGTTTTTATATTATTTTATTCATTTAATTTAGACCCTTATTTCTTTAGATATTGAGATTTTGTGATATTGTGAGTCATTTTATCGTTCTACAATCAATTTATTATATATGAAAAGAAATACAAATATTTAATATGAAGAGTTTTTCATTAATTTCTTCTGTTGAGAACCAAAGATGCAATTATTAAGTACTAGAGATCGATCCCTGCTTTGCATAGGTGTATTAGACAGCCATTTTCCATTGCCATTTCTTCATCATTTTGAAGCAAATGATGTTTCATTCATGATTCATTGAATAATCATAGTTCATCATACTTCATATGAAACTTCTTCATATTGCGATTTCTTAATTATTTTCGAACTAAAAACCAGTTATTTGTGTGAAGAAATTAATTTGAACATTAATTAATTGACTCCTGTCTATAAAATACAAGAGATCATAAAACGGAAATATTCAAATTAAAGGTCATTAATAATTTTATGTTGTTAATTAAAACGCACAAAATTGAAGAAAAGAACATCAAGCTAAAGAAATAGAAATATTGCATACTATAAGTTTAGCAAAGAATATATTGTATATACTACACATATATTTATTTTAGTATAATCATCATCATCATCATCATCATGATTCTAATGCCTTAAACAAATAAACCTGTTAAATGCTATTTGGTTTTTGGTTTTTTGTCATTTGATTTATGATTTCTTAAACGTTGGTGAGACTCAGAGTGAGACTTAACAAGACCGGTTCATCCGGTACATGCATAGCTCTCAGCTAAGCTAAACCACGCTCCAAGACAAATCAAGCCAAATCGATTCATACTTAAAATGAAAACAAAATTAAAAACCTCCTGCATTAAAAAGCTAATCGATATTTGAATAATTGCGCTTTGTGTGGGTACACACAACAAATCGGGCTTGGCCAGTATTTCTTTAATTCAACTCAATTCAATTCAATCTATCTGTTGTCTATTCATTCATCTATGTAGTATGTGTTTATGTATCTATTGCTTGGTGCATTCTGTAGCAGCAAATGAAATGCTAAGCGCCTTCACAGCAATGTTTTTGTTTAATTTTTTATTTTTTGCAGCTGTTTTGTGGCGCGTCAGAGAGTCAACAACTTTGGCGCAAAATAATACCATATCAGCTGCCTTGAACCCAAGAAAATAAATAACATACGTATGTACATAGTATAAGAAAGTATGGAGCGTGGAAATATTATTACAAATTCCCCTTCATCAAAAGAGAAAAAATACAGAGAAAAGGGAAAACAAAACAAAGAACTCGAGACAAGTGCAAGGTAAAGAAACATGTGAGTGAAAAGGTCTTTTGCTTCGCTATTTAGCATGGCTTAGATCAGAGTTTCTTTAACAATACACTTAGTGCTTCGCCTTAGAATTATAAGTGATCTGTGAAAAAGAAAGGAGTGTTTCGTTTAAGAAACTCTGTCTTAGAGACAACGAGGCAGGCATTCACCAGGAAGAGTTGAAAAAGTCTTCAGTTAAGTTAAGGTAATGAGCTAACAACTGTCCAACAACAATCAAATACAGACAGGCTAAAGGGTAAAAGAGAGTAGACAAGAATTTAAGAAACAAGTACTAGCTCATACTCGTACTTGTACAAGTAAAAATAAGCATGAAGACCAAGAGTCAGTCAATGGCACAGTCTGAAATGAAAATGTCCAGGTGACGCATGAACAAAGAGAGAGAAAGACCATGACAGATAGACAGACAGACAAACCAACTAATGGTGGGACAGACAGACTTCCTAAAGGTAAATAAAGTTCAAAACATAAGTGGCAGCAGCAGCAAAAAAAAAAAAAAGATACAAAAAAGCGAAAAAAATGATGACGCCAAAAGACGTTAAAATCAACCAGTCAAGTCAAACCCAACCAGCCAAAGAAGTTGTGAGCCATCGCAAAACGTAAGCGAACACGGCGGTGAAGACATATGAATGTAAGTAAGTAAATAAGTATCTATTTGTATGTGAATAGTGTATGTGAGTGAGTATATGTGTGTGAGTGAGTGAGTGTTTCAGCGGAAATAATCGTAAAGTTTTGTTATAGTTGTTTTTGTTGTTATTGTTGTTACGTATTATATTATTGTAATAGCACGGAAGACGACAACAAAAGACATACAAAAATACAAGCACAAAAGAAAATATACACAATCAAATAAAGTAAAGTGAGTAGTAAGAAGGAACTAAGAAAAAAGTAAGTAAAAAGTTTAACGAAAAAATGGAGAGAAGAAAAAAAAAACATTAAGTTATAACAGAGAAAAAATTGTCTATCTACAATATTTGGGAAAAGATTTTTGAGAACTCAACTCCCTAGAGCCCATTGATTTGGTTTTTTTTTTTTTATTTTTTAGTTTTTAGTTAAATAACAATCAATTCACTCACTCACTCACTCACACTCACATAATGTATGTTAAAACTAAAAGTCTCTTTTAAAAGAAGGCATATTGAATTTGGTATACCCTTTGGCGTTTTCAATTCTATTCATTTCTCTCATTTATCTGTTTGTTTGTTTCTTTCAACTTCAAAAATGAATAATGACAATCTCACATTTGTCTATTTTTGGCAATTTAGAAACACGTTTTCACTAGATTGATAATGATTTGTACTCATAAGTTGTAGTAGTATAGCAAGCGCAAATAATCTATGAAAGCTTGTTTAAATTGGGAACTGGGAACTTCGAATTATATCTCTTAGTAGTAATGCTTAAGGCAATAAGTTTTTAAAAATATCATCAGTAATTACATAGATGTTTTTATGGTAGATACAAAAGAGTATAGAGAAGTTGAAATCAAAAATACAATATAAGGAATTTGGTTTTTCTAATAAAAGAAAGATGATTTTATAATTTGTTTGTTTAAAGATCAAATTAAGTTATTATAGAATTTAATTATTAAGGTCTTTTATAAAAATTTCTTTAAGGGTTTTATTCATGAAATTGGACAAAAATGAGCCATTTCGAAATCTTATCAAAATCAAATAATATGAACATCATCTGAAGACTTCAATGTTGTTGTAAATGTTTTCTATTATTATTATTATTAAGAAGAAGTAGCATAATAAATAAATTCTTATACTACTTTGTGGTAAGAGCGCTAGATGCCATGCCTTCTAATGACGAAGTTCTTGTGATGATTTCATTGTTTGATTCATAAACTACAAGACATAGTAGTAGCATATGTGGATTTTTTAATAGTTCTAATCTTAGACCAATAGATTTAGAATTCTTATAAGGACTAAATATTCCTATAGACAGATAATAATCACATAGTATAGTACACTTGCTTATAATATTTCCAAGACATTTTTTGCTTTCAAATTTGTTAAATTCTTTAGTTCAAGGCTTCTTCGGCCATTCTCTTTAGAATTAAATTTAATGGATTCTTTTGTATGAAACGACTTTGAGGGCTATAGATGTAAGAGTTGAAGGAATCATAATAGATAAATGTACATGCATATATAGTTTGATTTTACTTTCATTGATGTATGGATAGATTTTGATGGTAAGGCATTCATAAATATCAAATGTCAAAGCTAATAATATTAGACAATTTTGTTTAAAGAATTCTTCTCTTCTGAGATTAAGAAGTTTTAAACTTTTGTTTGACAAAGGTTTGTTTTTGAAGCGTTTTCCCACAACAATTTAACTGATGCAAAAGTATTTTATGCTTTAAAAATTTTATATAAAAATTAACCAACAAACAGAATTCACTTGTTAATAAAATTAACTTTTTAAGATCTTTTGGTTTTCATAAATTTTGTGTTTTCTGATTCTTATAAAACCATCATATCTTTTAACTTGAATGCTAGGTGTCACTAAAGTTGACTGTGGTCTACTTGCCTCTTCTTTATATAATTTCATTTCTTTTCATTTTCTGTCTTTGCTGACTTCTTTATACTACATACTTTTATATTGTATTCTTTTCTTTGTAAAGTCTTTGGCATTTTTGAAAACTTCAGTATGAAGTTGATAGAAAGAGTTTCATGACGGTAAAGTAACATAACGTAACGTAACTAAACTCAACTAAGTTTTGGCGCTCAAATTGAGAATGATGTGTGATAGTGTAAGTGTGGAGTATCTGTAAGTGTTTGAGTACTAACTACCATAATATCATGCTGTGTGTGTTGCTTTGAATCAAGCGGCTGTGAACTTTATGTTGGCAACAACAAAAGCAGAGTTTTTTTTCATATAATAATTTCTTTGAATCTCTGAATTTTTATGATATTTTATGCCCTGCCTGCCTGTTTTACTTTTCTTGTTACTTTTTTGGTTAATTTGTAAAAAAAAAAAAATTTATTGACCAGGAAATGTTGCTAGTTGAACAAGAAATGAAAACAAATGAACTTTAATTAAATGCTTTTGCTGTGGGAATTTGTTCTGTGTTAAAAAGTAAATAATTTCTCATGTCATAAGTATGAATTACTATTTTATTTTCTTTTTTTGATGAAAATTTAATTGATTTTAAAAACATTTTTATTTCTTTTTACCATAAACGTTGAACGTTTATCATTTTTGGTATTTATTTTTTATTATTAATTGCAACATTTATTGCAACAGATGCCTAAAGTTCTTTGAAACAAAAACAGAAAAAAAGAATTGTATAAATTATTACTTCGACCTTGTTGTTGTTGTTGTTCTGTTCTCCTTATTGTTGTTACTCTATTTTAACTTTACCTATTTGGTTTATTGTGTTTGTTTTTTTCTTCTTATTTTTGCCATTAAAATTTGTGTTTTTATTGTTTTCGCCTTACAATTTTAAAGTTTTGCAAACAATCACGACTTGAAAATTATTATTTGATTTATTTTCAATAAATTAATTTTATTATTGTGTATTTTTTTTATTTTTATGTGGGGCAATTAGAAGTATGCGTATTTTTTAAAATAAATTTTATATTATTTTATGATTTTTAATATTGAAAGTTTTACCAACGTTTGTTTCTTAATGGCTAGCTATCTTAACAATCCTTCTACTTCTTTGCAAAACTTTGTGTGAATTATTGTTCTTGCAAGGTTGAACATGTCTTCACTAAGAGTTCTCAATCTCTGAACCTATATGTCACTAATCATAAACTTCAGTATTTCTGAGATTTTTCGCATAGTTCGAAAAAAGTAATAAGCCTGTTTGGTTGCGATTCTCACTCCAACATTGAGACTCTTTAGAGTTATCTAACGAACTTCAGCCAAACACTATAAGGTACAGCATTTGAATCAGTCTTATGACTTATAATTTAGATTCTTTGAATTTTCCCAGATGTTATTGGCATTGTTGTCAATTTATAACTTACTAAAATTTATGAGTACAATATATTTGCATCTTGCAGACTATCACAACCAGTAGCATTGATATTGTTTTTGAACTCTTTTAAATTTTAATAGTTAGCCTTTCAAAATCTCTTTTTGACTTTGTCTTTTGTTTTTCTTTTTGTATAAAATATTTCTAAACAATACAAAACAAATTATGCTTGCCTAAGCCATAATTCATATTTTTGTTTATTTACTCAAATGTTACAATGTTGTTGTTTTCAACAAAGTTTATAAAATAAGCAGAAATATTTGCATACAAAAAAATTAAAATCTTAAAAAAATCAAATAAAAAACCAATGAAACAAAATTTGTATATAAATTTTGGTTGCGCTTTCTTTTAATGCGATTATTAATATTTTTCGATTCATTTGATTCTGCGTGTGTTTTTTTATTTTGTTAAATTCAATGGAGGAGACACGGTTACTTTTATCTTCTTTTCGGTTAACGGTTTTCAAATTGATTATTTGTTTAAAACCGAAACCGGCTTTATAAAATAATATGAATACAAATTCATATTATTAGAAGAAGTTCCATTAAATGCTGTTGCGCTGCTATTCTATCATAAAAATACTAAGTAGTATTGTATTCATAATGTTTCAGTGAAGTATATACCAGATCTTTTTAAAATACTAAATGAGTAATAATAACTCCATTGAGTTTTAATAATGGTTGATCAGAAAAGCACTTTGATCAACATGTCTTTGGGACCTGGTTCTAAGCAAAATGTTCTCCGATGATTGAAGATCTAGAGCTTAGATTTAAGCGCGTTGTCTCATTTCCTCAACTTGGATGCAACATGAGCATCAAAGTACACCACTTGCACTCTTACCTGGATTAATTTCTAGATAATTGGTAATTGGTAATTTCAACAAAGAACAAGTGTTCACCAGTGTAATGTTAGTTTCAGTTAAGAGCTGAGAACACATAAGATCAGAATGCCTTTCTTTGTCTGATGAAACATCAGTATATTGTTTCTTAAGAGACAACACACACCAAAGCAAACAAGACAAAATACATATATATCGTCATGAAAGATATGTCTTGTGTCTGATGAAATTTTTCATTTTCATGTTCGGTTATGAAAAATAATAACATGTTTTCTTTTCTTATTAGTCAAAGACGTTTTGTCTGATCTGGTGTTTTCTCAGCCTAAGTGTTTCGAACACTAGAAGACTTGAGCAAAGAGTTTAAAATATATAGGGTGGACAAATCAGTTCAATTAAAATGAACAATTTGTGTGTAATCTCGAGGAAATAAAGAGAAACACTGCTTAAATTGAGCGGTCTATATAATTTAATAGTCTTGGCCACAATCTACTAGTACAAAATATACTTTAAATTAATTATTGATTCACAATTACAATGCTTAGGCTTTTCATAATTCTCTATAATTCATAGGACTCAAAATCATGTCCACCTATCTTCTTAATTATCACATTTATATTGATAATCATAAAAAGGGTTTTTTATAAATGTTCATTATTCATTATTTGTGTATAAAATTTAACTTAAAAAAATAATCTCTACTTTTAAACAATTTTATTGTTTCTATTATATAATACTTCCTATATTTTTCTTTTGTCTGTTAGATATAAAATATTTAATTATATAATAAAAAGATTTTTATTTTTTATTATATAGTTTTTATATAATTTTTTTTTATATTTTGTTTTATTATACAATTTTTTTTTATAAGTTTCTATTATTTTTTTTATGTTCATTTATTTTATTATTTCTTTATAATATTTTTTTTTTTCAAATATCATTGCACAAAATCACTTTCATTTTGTATACGGTACATAAATATTTCTATTTGTAAATAATTTTAATATTATAATTGAAATAATTACATTTGTTTCTTGTTGTTGATTTTGTTTTTTTTTTTAATTATCGCCAACGAAACCGCAAAAGACGGAAATTCATAGATTATTTTTTTTTTAAATTTTGCATTTAATTTTTTTTTTCTTTTTGTATTCAATTTGTTTTTGCAATAAATTTTGTTTTTTATTTATTTATTTTTTTGTTCTTTCACTTTGTTGTTTGGGTTTTTGTTTTTTTCTTTCAATTTGTTTTGTGTAATATTTTTTTGTTGTTAAATTATTAATTTATTATTAATATTTTTTTTTTGTATAATAAAATATTGTATTTTGAAACACAGACACACAATAAATTTTCGTTTGTTTTCTATTTAATCCGGTAAAATTGAATATTTTTTAAGTAATTTATTTTATTTTTTATTTGTTGTTGAAGTTTGTTTGGTTGGTTGATGATTTGCAGTAGAAGATCGGTACTTTTTATGTTTTTTAGTTAAATATAATTGTTTTATGTTTGTAAAGACAAATAATTTATTTAAGAAGATGATGATGATAAGGAATTTGTTTTTTGTTCTTATGAGTTGAGTTGAATTGAGAGAAGAAATACAGTTAGTTATTGCAAGTAGTTAGTTAAGTTTTCTTTCTGTTTTTATTGTTTGTTGTTGCTGCTGATGTGTGTAAGTAAAGTTAAACTGTATTTTGAACTTCCGCACAACGAGGCTGCTAACTGCGTTTCTGACATTAGACTGAGTGAGCGTCTGACTGACTGAACTGAACAGAACTTAACTGTGACCATTTGGTTGAAAGTAAGCAAACACGAGCGTCTGAGCAACCAACCAACGAACCGAGTGACAAATAACGAACAAACGAAGCGAAGCAATCGAATGAACAAACGAATGTACGAAACTCACGAAGCATCGAACACATGCAAGCAGCATTTGAACGAAGTAGCAGCAAGCAAAGCAAAGACTTCGTGCAACCGGGTTTATTATTGCTGCTGCTGATGGCTTCGTCATATGTACTAAGTACTACTACTACTAATTTATATGAAATACTACTTATTTTGTATATGAAACTTTTACTAACTTTTCATTGCTTGATATAATGTTTTGTTTGGGCCGCACACACTGTGAGTTGGTTGCTTGGCAATTTTGCCTCTCTCTTAAAATAATAAAACATTGTGGAGCACAGCAACACTAATGTATGTGTTAGTGAGTATATGTGGACTCTCCCTATTTTTAAAACTTGTTTTTTCTCTCTTCAAACATAATCGTATATAATTTTCATTATATTTGTTTTGGTTTTACATTTCTTGATGTATGATGATGAAGTCAATTGTATCTCATTATTAAGAGATTAATAAAAAGAGAACAATAAGCAAAATTTACTCTTAATTTTGTGGATTGTAACACTATTTTAGCTGGCACTGTAAGCATTATACACTGTGCCGGCATTTGTATGAAAAAATGTGGAAGTACATGTGTCCTAGGAAGTCTTTTAAACAGTGTAAAGATCTCTTGATATAAAATATGAAATTGACACTAAGCTTCACTTGATTATGATAGACAACATCGAACAGAAAAAAGTTGGAAATTGGGTCTTATAGTGATAAAGATAGATGTTTTGTCATTTAAGAAATGTTGCTCAAAAGACAAAAAAGATGTAACCATTTCTCATAACCAAGACCAATCCAAAACTATGGAAATCATAGATCAGAACCAGTTCTATTCATTCCAAAACGAAATATCCATGGATTTGCTGGATTCAATAAGGCTTCACATATCATGATCTGCGGAAACCATTTTAAACCATTTATTTACCGTTAACAAGTCCTGCAAGTCCTGTTCTACGCCGTTGGGTCTTTCTGCTGAGCAGTTAATGTCTAACATAGTCGAAAGAATTGGAATTCCTGATTTAAAGAATAGATGGGGATATATATAAATATTATAAATAATATAACTTTGTGTAGTTATTTATGGCTAGACCAGAAGTTATTCCCGTACCAAATATGTTAAGAGTGCAACTAGTAGAAGAAAAAAAGTAAAAGCAACAAACATAGTAATTTTTGATTTAAAAAATTTGTAATAAAGAAAGACAACAGAAAGAAAACAAGTTGAATTGAAGCTTATGTAATGTAAACTGACACAACAAAAACACAAAACACAAAAAAAAAAAAACTATACCAGGCAAGCTTACAAATGAACTGAAGAAACAAACACATAGGAAACACGCTTGCTAGCACGTTCGTCTCTTGGAGATCAGACTCAAGTTGAAAGATACATAAACTAAGCAACCAACTAAAAAAAAAGTATCTTTTGCTTACTTGCTTAGCTTAGCTTTACCACCTTAACTTGGCCTGGCCTGACTCCGCGCCTAATACAAGAAACGAAGAAAGAAAGAAAAATCTTTTTCCACTCTACACATGTTTTCCATTTGAACGCACAGTTTATCAGTGTGTGTGTGTGTGTGGTATGAATCTATGTGTGAGTGTACTATGTGAAGTGGTACGAAGTAACTCGTAACCTATTCTGATTTTTGCTAGTCTGTTGAAAGTATATTGCTTGCTATTTTTACACCCGCACTAAATTTTCAACAACCAAAACACAACTAACAAAACAAAATCTAAAGCAGAACAAAACAGAACAATCCTCATACAAGTTTTAGTACTCATATCTTTTAACTTCTTTCTAACTTGCTAAAGTAAGGAAAGAATTTAGCTTAAAGGCGCATATTTGTATTTTTACTGCAACTTGCACTTTTTCTTTCCTTCTTCTACTAGTACTTTTTCTTAACCCAATCCTCTCTTTATTTGAGATGCATTGCAACAACATTACAACCATTGTATTGTAGATTCAAGTTAACGTTCATTAGTTGCCCCAATGAAGTTTGTAGTAGCTGTGTTGAATTTAGTCTTCTGGTTTAGTTTCATTTCGTTTGGTTTGGTTTTGTATATATTTTTGTACGTGGCTTTGCTTTGGAGAATTGCTTTAATGTCTTGTTTTACTCTTGCGTCTATTGTTAGCTACTACTAGTACAAGTAGCAGCAGAAGGTTGGTTAAAGTACATAACATACACTAGATATATATATATAAATAGATACATCAGAATGCGTCATCTTTTTTTTAATAGGAAAGTAAGCTTAACCTGTCAAAATGTTGGTGGGTTCTCTTCTGTTGAAGTTACACTGTGAAAATTAATGTGAAGTGAACACATAATATTATATTTTTAATCACTTTTATCACATAATCAAAAGTATATTCATTTTTCGATTGAAATTTCAACAAAATCTGTAATTTAATCATGTTTTTTAAGCTAATTTTCAATGAAATAATGAAAGCATTTTAATTTCTGTTGCTTAATTTTTTTTAACAGATTAAGGTACTTTAAACTATTTCATAGGGTTTTCTCTAATGTTTTTTCTCTGTTAATTATCAATTTTTAGTCACGGTTATGCAGTGCAGTAAATATGTATGATGATGTTGGTAATATAAGATTGCAAACATAAACAAAATCTCATTTTATTTAACTACAATTACTTTTCAAAATGGGTTTTCTTGTTTCTTAAATTAATTTCCAATTGATTGTGTTATGGTTATTTATTTATCCATGAAGTGAATTTAAGAAAGTAAACTACCTTATATACCTACCATTTTTAAATTAGTTTACGATACAAATTACTAAACAGAATATCATTTATGTATGTGTGTATGAAATATTATAAATTAATGTAAATTAGTGGCCTATTTCCCTATTTCTTTAGTCTACTTATTTAGATTAAAGAAAATTGCTTGAATTTTGTACAATTTTCCCAGTGCATTTGGTATAACCAAGCATCAGTAATAGTATAATAGTAATGTGCAGACAGTTACGCTTCGTTGCGTACCGCCACCGCTTCTGTTTAAACGCTCATATATACATATATAAATATACATACTTCAAGGTATGTTGTCATGTCATACAACCCTATTGGTCTCTAAGTAGGATATCCCATTACTAGCATACATGTACTGTGAGCTCAACTGAATGGACTCTTGCAACTAACTCAATATATCTGTCCATTGTCTATCTAGTAGCCATACCTACATTTGTGTATATCTAAACATCTGAGTTTTTCCCCCTCTTATGTTACATTGTTAGCATTTTTTAAAGTATTTCTTTATAGTCCGGTCTGGTCGCCTTACTTACTTGTACTGCATACTTAGTCACTTCGATTTTTACCTTAGTAAAGCGGGGTTTTGTGTCTCATTATTAATAATTCAACAAAAAAATAAACCAATCTGAGACTTGTGCGAAGCCGGTTTCAAATGTTTTAGTTACAAGTTTCTTTTAAACGTTCCTTTTGTCCAAGCACACAGGCGGAACAACAACAGTATGTGCACTGTGGTTTCGTTTTTATGTTATGAATTTTATATTTAATAATAGTTGCTTGCCTTTTGTTTGGTTTTAATGAGGTTTTTTCTATTGTAGCTACTAGCTAGCTAGCGGTAATAAAAATTTCTTAATAATAAGACTTAAGACTGGGACCATCACCACCACCACCACCACCTCATAAAATACAAAAATATGTTATATGACAGGCACCATTAGTTGCAAGCGATGTCGATAATTTGTCATAAAAATTGATCAAACAAATGCATAACAAATGACAAAATACAATTTGCATGTCATGCAAGAATTAAATTGAATGTATTCTCTTTCACAATAAAGAAGGCTACCACCTCCTCATTCATATTAGGCAATACTCGGTATACTCGTATATTTTGTTTATGAATTATTCCTGATATTGTTTTTTTATTTCTTACAGATTTTCTTGTATAAAATTGACGTAATGCCATCATTTTTATTTATAAGGTGAGTTTATTTAAGACATAAATTATTGAAGAATCAAGAAAACAGAGGCGTAGTTCAGGAATATGAAAATGAAAATGTCTTAAACCCCTTTTCTTTTATTTCCTATTCGTACCTGCCTTTCTTGATTGAAGTTCCTATTTCACTAATATCCGAGATAATAACTGTCAATCCAAAATGTTAAATGCTTTGTCCCATATTTACGAACCCTCCTTTCTTTCCTGGGCTGACATGTGTTCCCTAAACACCCTCAACTTATATCAACTTCTGCTAATAATCGTAGAAGCACTAACCCGTATTTAAGTAAATTGCTTTTTAACCGTTTTTCTAGTCAAACTTAATATAAAATTTAAATGACTTTGGTGCGTTAGCTAGCTATCCCTTTGATGGCATACAGTATCTATCTACCTATCTATCTATTTATTTTTCTATAGGGCACTTCAATCAGCCGTTCAATCATTTTGTATCAGTGCTTTCATGTCAAGAAATAATTATAGTATGTAAAACTGCAAAATTAGTTTTCTGTGTTTCTACTTACAATAAAATTTTTACCCAAATAACCCATTACTCTCTCCCACCATCTCTCTCCGTCACCACCTTTCTTCATATTTCTCTTTGTCTAGATTTGCAGTTGTTTTTGTTCCAAACATAATTTCCACGTGTCATTCATTTTTGTAAATCCTGACGTGATTTCATGTCATAAATTCATAATATTTTTTAGTACATGAAATCTAAAAAATCTAGAAAAATAATAACATATTTTTATATATTTTGATTCCTTCCCAGTCTTCATGGACGACTACAAGTAATAGTACTATGACAATCCATGAAAAGTTTGTTTAGACTTGAATAACAAATTATCAGACATAAGTTATGCATATGCAAATGTTTATTTCAATTGAAGTTTGTTTGGTTAGAAGTAAGTATAATGGAAGTCTGATCTGCTTTACTATTGTACTCGTAGTACAATAGTGAAATAGTTTGGTTTTATTGTATCTGGTTTTGGTTTACACTTTGTTGTTTTTTATAAAGTATTTATTGATTTATTAAATATGCATGAGAAACACGCAATTGAAATTGTTACAAAATAATTTCATTGTTTTTTTTTTCTAGATTTTTTTCCTCTGACTATGCGTGTTTATGGCTTCAACTTGTTATTTTATAAGTTATATGCTAGTTGTTGGATGGGTTGAGTGAAGAGTGTAAAGGTCCAAGGTATGCATTAGCTGACAATATATTATTGTTGGTGATGATAAATATAAAGTTGTTTTCTTGAAACTAAGAAGACTTAGAAAATCATTAAACCTAGAAATCTACATTACCTTTATATAGTAAGTAGATTGTGAAAGGAAATGAGTTGTAACTCCTTTAACATAAAATGAAAAGGTATTCTGGTGAAAAATACTTTATACTTTAAATACTAAGAAAAAGCAAAGAAACTCATAACAGTTGTACCCCCAAATTATGAGATCAAATAACAAACAACATCGCATTGCCAGTGGTTTTAAAACAAATAGATTTGTCTGCATATTTCCTCAGACTTTTCCAAAACAACATAAGAAAGAAGTTTGTTAAGATTCACTACAAATTATTGTATTTTTGATTGATAATAATAAATTGTGAAAAGATCCTTAATGCTTAAAGCTGTCTGTCAATGAATAATACCAACA
Organism: Amiota communis; assembly: GCA_037043315.1. Classification (NCBI taxonomy): domain Eukaryota; kingdom Metazoa; phylum Arthropoda; class Insecta; order Diptera; family Drosophilidae; genus Amiota; species Amiota communis. The sequence goes on along the minus strand of JBAMAV010001245.1, from coordinate 8,946,720 downwards.
AGAGAACATACTAATTTATCTCTTATGTTATTTTCAATTGAAAAAAACCCAATTTATCTCTCTCTTAAGTAATTCTAACAACTCTTTAATGTTTTGATAAAAAAAATACTCTTAAAGTGCCCATGGTAAAAGGTAGCAGAAATGTATCAGCCGGGTAAAAGTGTAGTAGAAGAGATTAGAGCATGTGATGGTGATGGTGATGATGAAGGCTAGGCTAAGATGCCGCCAATGAACGACAAACAGACAGACATACTGACATATGTTTGTGACAAGAAGCAGCAGCCAGCAACCAACAGCCGTGGCAGGCAAACAGTAGAACAGGTGCATAAAGTACAACAAGATACAAAGATATGTTCTACCAAAAAAAAAAAAAAAAAAGAAATGAAATTTTTTACTGTTTGCGTTTAGGCCGCTTTTAGTTGCTGCGCAGTCTTTCATGTTTCTCTCTTTCTATGATTCTTTATGTTTGTTAAAGACAACTGAGCGCGAAGTCATCGTCAGGTGTATAATTTTTTTTAATTCCTGTAGATACATTTGTTGTTGAATAAAATTTTTGTGGATTGCATTTCCTTTTTTAACCGTTTTTCTTTGTTATTTTAATTTTCTTCTTGAATTTTTCTATTTATTTTCTTTATCATATAATATTTTTGTATGTTTCCTTTTGTCGTTTTAGTATTTGCATCCTTCATGCATTAATAAGGTAGATTTCTTTTTCGCTATGGTATTTGCTTGCTTGTGTCCTTTTTAATATGTTGGGGTTGGTTTTTTTTTTCTTTTTGTTTTATTCTATGTTAAGGGGGTGTTAAAAAAATATTCCATTATTTTCTTATTGTAGAAGTAAGACAAAAAAACATGATAAATGTTGAAATTTTTATGTTCTCTGCACACTCTCTCTCCCTCCTTCATTCGTGGCAGGCATTTGATGACTTTAGCTGTGTGTCTGTCTGTCTGACTGTCTGTCTGTCAGTTTGAATTTATTTAAATGGAAAGAATAAATGTGTTATGCCTTCAAGGATATGAAGGATATGTGGCAGAAGAAGAATGTAGGTGTGCTTGTGTAACAAAGTAAAATTACAATTTTGGAAATGACTTTCACATTATTAGATTTTATGAATTGTATAAATTAAGTGAAACTGAATTTTCAGAAGAATTTTTCAAAGAAACTTTAACTACTATGAAGTGTTTAGTGTTTTGATTAATATAAGATATTTAATCAGATATAGATGCATGAAAATTTATAATGTCACAATGACAATTGTATTTTCAAGTAAAATGAACCAATTCAATGCCTTTTTAGAAGTACATAATTGAGATGCCAACAATACAAAATATTAATGGTTTACATAGTGTCTGGTTTTAGCGAACTTGTTTCATAGTTCAATGGTGGTGCATATCGTAGAATGACGGTCTTCTTAGGATTTCTTCAATTCTATTCACTTTTCATAGTTCAAGAAAAAGTTCCTGGACTCAATACATAGAGTATTAAAGAAGCATAAGTATTACACATATGACATTGTATTAATGGTACTTAAAGGAATATGTGTATGAAGTATTAAACAATTATTTCTTGGTTGGTGGAGGGTTTTTGCCATCCAAAACAATTCTTGAATCACTTATCCACATTTCATTTATCCCCTTTTATCGATAAACACTTAACACATGTGAAACAAATGCTGCCTCTAATAAAAAATAACCCATAAATCAGCAGTCTGAACTTTCTTATGGTGCCTTTGGACAATTTGTACTTAATGACGGTCTGACCAGTCTTCAACTCCCTCTACAGATATCAACCCAAATTACTAGCTGTGCGGCTGGTGTTTTATTAAAATTTAACAAAAAATTAGCAATTAAAATTAAATTTTCATACTTTTGCTCTGCCTAATCATCAGGTGTTTTATGATTTTGTGGGTCGATTATTGATTAAATAAACGCTGTATGTTGAAGGAAGCTTGTTACAATACACCAGTGAAAACCTCATTCCAATCGGCTAAGCGGTTTCTGAGATTAACGTGCACAGACAAAAAGATGTTTACGATAAATACATATAGATGGATTTATTATAAACTATAATTGAAAAGTACTTATTGTTTTTGAACTATTATACTGCACACTGTCACTTATGGTAAACGAATGCCTTAAATGCATTTAAAATAAATGTTTCAGATGAAATTTTCATTGTAACAGTATCATTTTTATCATCATTCCATTCATTTCTAAATTCCAAGCAGGTTCCCCATTAAATGCTTTAAAATTCACCTATGTGCAATATCTGTGATATTTTTCTACTCATTTATTGAGTTCACTTTCATATTTCTTTTTAGCTTTTGCTTTTCATTATCCTTTTATTTTCCTTCACATTTTGTTTGTTATCTTATACTTCATTCAACCTCTGTCTAGACCAAGCCCAATGAAGCCTTTTATAACAGTTTGGTGTTGAGTAAAACTCCCTTTTATAAAGATACTGATACAATATTTCTTCTACGTAGTCAAAGTAAAAACTTTTGCTGGTTTTCTTATTGTGTACTTCATCATCATTATCATCATGATCATCATCACCTTTGTATTTCACGCATTCGTGCCATATTTTGTTTACATTTAGTGCTGCTTCCTTTTTATAAGTTTGTGTTTTTAGGTTCGCTTCTTTTAATCTTCTATTATTTGTTGTTTTTCATCATCATACTCATATAAACATTTTAATGAACTTCTTCCTCTTTTAGATTTTTTTCTATACACATAAATAGATACATTTGCTAGTAGGTCTACATGTGTATATGACTGTAATTATTTGTCACACCTGAGTTGCTTCCATCACCGTCATCATCAACATCAACATCAACATCATTTTCAGAGAAGCGAAAATGGAACCATAACAAACTATACGACTATGTATTGTATGTCTAAGTTGGGTTTGAACCGTGCCGAACCAAGTTGAATTGAATTGAGTTGAGGTAGTGTACTAGTGTAGTAGAGTGAATGAGTGGCAAACGACGCAGGTTTCACATCGTTGCACACATGTATTTATTGTACAATACAATATCTGTGAGATACGCTTGCCTTTATTTTGTGTTCTGTTACACTCTTTTTTTTTTGTTAATTTTATTTTTTGAGCTTTTTGAAAAAGAATTTCATTATATTTACTATCTTTGTGAGTCCCAATTTTTTGTATACAGACCAGATGACGTAAGTCCCTTGCCTAAGTAGACAAGTATTGTACGAAGCACCATCAAAGTAGTTCGGTCTTTGTATTCCATTGTGTAGTTTATTCCTTTGAGTTGATTGACAGATTGATTGCTTGTGCTGTCATGGCACACCCCATATTGACCCCTATATAGATATAGTATATACTCCATTTTATAGTATTGTCCGTTGCTAGATAATGTCAACTAATTAAAGCACTCACAAATTGATAGAAAAGAAAAACCTGAACGTCAGTCAATTTGTATGACGTTATTCGAATATTTAATGCATTTTTTGTTTTTGTTTTGTTTGCGATACGCTTTCATAGACAATTATTTGTTCAGTTTTTTTCAAATAATTTCCTTTCTTTTTTTTATAATACACAATATTATAAACTTGTATGTTATTTGTTGTAGTTTTTGCCATTGGTTAAATAAATTACAATAAAGTGTTATTAAGAACGGAAACGGAAGCATTCGCTGCTGCGTACGCATTCAAGCATAACCCGATTCAATCGAATTGTAAACCATTTGCCCACCTCAATATCGTTTTTCGATATTTTATGAAATTTTATTTCTGTTAATTTCTGGTTTTTTTTTTTGATAAAATTTTGCTAACGAATTCGATTGTCGATGGATGGCAATCACATTCATTTATCGTAACCAAACATATTCGATTGGATTATGTCAAATAATTTTAAGCTTGTAATTCATTAAAAAACAAAAATTTGTTATTTTATATGAAACCAAATGCATGAAATTCAATCGATTCTCACAACCATTTAAGTAATCATTTAATATGATTGACACTTTATTGGTGGCCACTTAACAAAATGATGGATTGATTGTATAATGAGTTTAAGTCATTTGTGTAACTTTATGTTCAAAGTCAACACATCTGTGATTCTATTGATACAATCATAATGAAGTGTTGAAGGAGATGAAATAAAAGATAAAGTATTGAAAAGATCAATTAATAGTTAAGAAGATAAACAAAGTGTTGAATACTATATAATTTAAAGTTAAAGTTTATTAAAATATCAAAAGAATTGAGATAAACGAAATATTGATTATGAATATCAGAAATATAAGATTTTTTGTGTATTAAGAGGATTGGATTATAGAAAAGTATTATAATAGGCTGGAGTTTGAAACAAAGATATGAATGATACCAAATTTATACAATATACTCGCACACGAAAAGTTCCTTTCCACCTCACAAGATATAACAATATGTATGCAAATTCTTTGGATGTGAAGTATGTGCCTCTGTCTGAAATTATATAAAATTAATTTGCTTTTGTGTATGTCACAAAAGTGAAATATTTAAGCAGCACCTAATAGTACCTAATCTGGGTGCCTGGACATAGTGGATGTCTTGGGGTTGAAGAGGCAGATACCCTCTCTAGAAAAGGATCCTCATTGGACTAGAGCCAGTAGCAGACTGCATTGGAATGCAATAAAATCCAAACCCTAAGAATGGCTGGATGACAAATCGCATCTCCATTGGGTAGATACGAGGAATGCTAGAGCGGCTAAAATATTCTTGCCAACTAGATCTCGCAAAAGAACATACTGGGATACCGTATTCGGATAGTCTCAAGTTTCTTGACAGGACATTGCAGAGTAATGGAACACCTACATAACATGCGAATCAGTCGCGCCGATCTATGTAGACAATGTATTGAAGAAAAGGATTTAGCAGAGCTTGTGCTATGTCACTTCGAGGGCCTTGGAAACCAGTACTTGGAACCAGTTGTAATTGGAAATTTGTTTGCGAAGAAAATTCTCTGAATTCCTGAGGAACTGTGATTTATCCCAATAGGCTCACTTGTGGCCGCAGTGACGAGGTGTTCTAGTTACCGCCATTTCCCTTATATAATCTAATAATATACTACCAAAAAATTAACGAAAAAGAGAAGTAAAGGTTAAAACTGCGTGCAGTGCATATTGAAGCAAACGTTTCTTGTATGGGGAAGTTTTTAATTTTTTCACTTTATTTTATTTTAATTATTTGTCGTTCTAAACTACACACTCTGTAAAAGTTTTAACTGTCTACCTATTACGGTTCATGAGTTAGAGCACACTGACGGATGGACGGACGGACATAGAAGGCTTAGTAATATGGTCTGGGAGAAAAAATTTAAGGAAAATAAAAAAAATTAGTATATGAAGAATAGTTGATTAAAAAATTATAAATATCAATGGAACCATTATTGAAATTGAATAAATTGATAACAATATTCAAGTAGATTGGCCAATAAGATTATTGTAAGACACAAATTTTTAAGAAAACTAATGAATTGTAATCATTTGTGTTGAATGAATTAACTACAAATTGAAAGGATAAAAGAAAAGTAGAACAAACAAATTAAATATTGAAACGTTTAGTACACAATAGCAATTGAATTGATTGACGATATATTGACAGAAGGTGTAGGTATGGCAGATGATATTGTTATATCGTATAAATAGATATACATTTCATAACATAAATAATTAGTTGAATGCAAATTTGATTCATAACCAGACTCAGTATCAGATTTCAAAGGAATCACTAGTACAAAAGATTGAATATCATCAATCGATTAAAATTAGTTGCAATCAAAAGGTTATAGATGTGAAAAGACTAAATGCAATATAAGATTTAATTAAACAGATAATATTTTATTCATAATTATGAATTGATTTCATTGAATTAAATTTCTATTATTGTATACCACAATTAAGTGGAAGATTATTAACACATGGCATACTTGCAGGTTTCATTCTACTGCATATGAATATGTTGGCATTAAGAAACCAATGAAATAAGATTGTTTAAAAGATTAGATTCTATTAATGAATCAAATATTTCCTTGTAATAATCTTAATATTGTAATTTTCTTTTATATTTTGCCGTTTATTGTTTTCATTGTTGAGTTGTTTTCAATGCATCATTAAGGAGTTGACTATATGATTTCAATCTATTCAATCAACTTTCGATTGTTATTGCATCTTTAACTATTAACTACTAAGAATGTTTCAATAAATGCACACTCATAAATTGTATCTTTGTATCTGAAATATCTTACATAGTTATTATTTTATTATCACTTATTTTGATTTTTAATACATCAACATTTTTGATTTTTTTTTTTGCAAATTGCAATCAATGTAAATTGCAAATTTATTTTTAATTATTTTTTTAATTTTCAATTGAACGGGAAATCATAAATTACACTAACAACGACTACTACAATGAGCATAATTAAAAAAAAAATCAACAATTCATTGAGACGTTTTTTTTTTATTCATAAAATCACAAACAAACATGACAAGTTTCTATTACAAACAACTTTTTTTTTTTTTGCCAAGTTGTTTAACAATAATTAATGGCAACAAAGAGATTGAGAACATGTTTGAGAAACTTGATTAGTAGAACCGTATCCAATAAGAAAATTGCATTTGCATAAATTTTCTATATAATTAATGGCTTTAACAGTGAATTACCCGAAATCAAAGTGGCAACCATAACATGACAGCAAAAAGTCAAACATAACAACACTTTGGTACATAAACATGCAACACTTTAAAAACGATACACGTTAACACCCGCGTGACTTTCATGTGAAACAATTCTCACTTGTCCAATACTTGGTAGTGGGTGTAACAGTCTGGTAAATCCAATTGATTTATTCGCTTAAGGCAGCGAGTAAAATGAAGCAAATGTTTGTTGGTTTAAGAAAGAAAACCGTCTTCATGATTTGAGCAATAATATGCAGAGAAAAATTTTACTAGCCATTGCTTTAAAGATTAAGACAAAAGTCTTCGACTATTAAAGCTTATTAATTTAAGATTAAAATTTCTGGCCATTAAGGCCACTAGTTTGATGATGTCATGAAGGGGAAGTTGTCCAGATATTTCCTATCTGACTTAACCATCCTGAGAACTCAAGTTTGTTAATACCCAAGACAATACTTTCATTAAAAAATCCCAAGTATTTCTGTTCCCTTGCAAGGTGATCGGTCCTAATTAAGAGATTGGGAATGGTTCTTGAGTTCAATAGGAGTGAGAAAAATACGGATATACCCTTAAGATATTATGTTTGTCCTTAAATTAAATTCTGTAAAATATTGAACGTTACTTGATTTAACTTATGAAGCGTCTAAATGACTGACTAAATTTGTGGCATGCCACAACAATTTTTCCATCTACTTTTCTTTAGGGAATTTTCTTCTGTTTTTTTTTTTTTTCTTTTTTGTTTGGCATTGAAATTTCTCGAACTCCGCATTGATTGTAAATTTGTGAAGCGGAAAATAACTTACCTACCAAGTGATAGAGATAGAATCATAAAATAAAATAACACACAACTGACGGTGGGAGACATTTTTATGCCTCATTAAATAGTGCAAATATTTGCCAACTATTTATTGACCTAAAGTCAATTGAAGCGAAACTCAGAAAAGCATTTTGAAGGAAAGAATTAACATGCTTAACTTGTTAATCTTAGAAAAGAATTTGCACATAACTACAATAGTAGAAGAGTTATAACTTACATAAAAACGGTTCCTTCTAACTAGCATAGTCAGTAGAATAGAATAGAATTCTAACTTAAGTTAAACTGAAATTAGCAATTTTCATAGATTCAACTTGTTCTTCATTTATTCATTCATTCATTCATGCAATTACAATAATCTGTTGTTGTGTAATAATAAAACTGCATTGTCAATGACAACAATAAAAAGATACAAGATTCGATTGAACTCAACTCGACTTAAGTCAATTCAACTCTTTGCTTGTACAAGTATATAGAATCTCATAGATTTGCAGTTTGGTTTGGCTTCAGACTTTGGCAACTTAACTTAACTTACTATTACAACAAATTATCTATAGAAACACAAGTCTTGGCTTGTGCATTGGATTGTGGCATTGCTTTGGTGGTTCTCAGCTTTAGCAAAGTAATATCTATGAAATACCAATTGAGTTGAGTTTTACACAAGTCATGCTTCAACAGACATAACTGCATAAGACACTATTCTGTTTTTTCTCAATTTGTGATGTGACTTTTTTTTTTTCGTCTACGATAAGTGAGGAGTAGATGAAGTTCCTGCTTGTAATAGAACAATAAATGGCATGATTTGCCAGAATTATGCGCATTAGAAAAGCGGAAAATTCATGCAAGTTTAATTTTAGGCGACGTCTGTTGAATAAATAAGGAAGTCTGCCATACAAATGATGCTTCCAATGGTGCTGCAGCTACTGCTGGACATTGCACTTTGACCGTAGCCAATAATTATGATGATGTTGTCATTGATAATGACAATGATGATGCAGAAGATTTAACAAGTTAAGCGACAGTTATTGCAAATGACATTCATTCATGATAGGTTGTAAGAGTTCGAAGTTTATTTAGTAATCAAGATAAGACATATCAATATCTTAATCGATGGATAGTATATACTTGTATGTTCCAAGTTATTAACTTATCAACTTCCTAACCATCTAACATCAAATTTAATTTACGTCAAAGAAATTGTATCTTTAACCAGTTTAGTAAATTACTATAATCACCATTGTTCATATTATCATTTGTTTCATTGTGTTTGTTGTTTAAATCTACCAAAAACAGCAACAACTAATTTTTCGCACCCACTTAAATTACAATAATGTGAACTTTTCTAAAGTCGATTTCTGTTTCACTTCGTTTCGGTTTTTCTTTTATTTTTTGTTTTTTGTTTTTAAATGAATTTTCACACAATAAAATACCATACAACAACAATATCAGCAACACCAACAAAATACTGAAAAAGGAAAATATGTAAGTATGAAGAAAAGAAACCAGTTTAAATTCACACGAAACCGGATTAAGTGAAAAATTTGTTAGTAAAAATCTTCTATAAGCCAAGATTTAAAGGAGAATTTTTTATTTTATTTTATTTTTATTCAAATATTTGCATTATTTTGAAGAGAATAAAAGTATCTCAAACTCAAAGTTTTAGTTGTAAGTAATAAAAATAAATAACAAAAATGTACTTACCTTTTTGTTTAATACAAGATTCTTTTTTGTTTTTGTTAAACTTTCGAGAGCTGCAAATGAATGGTAAAGAGAAGAGAGTTTTTAATTAATATAAATTGAATTTATATAATTTTAAAGGGTGTGTTTTTTGAGAGGTGTAGATCTTTACATTGAAATATTACACAGATATATGATGTTAATTGTCATTAATTTGGCTTTATTCGAAAGATAATTCTATGTCATTTTTATTTGAATTTAATTTCCGGCATATGGACACCTCGGCTAGCTCGAAGGAAGTCCAACAGCTAATGTTGTCTTCCAAGGCGTCAATCGTCTTCTGTGATTTCACATAGGCCCCAATAAATACTACTTAGGTGTTAAATCGCATGATCTTGAAGGCCAATTCACGGGTCCATTTCGCGAAATTATTCGTTCACCGAATGCTTCTTTCAATAAATCAATTGTGTTACGCGCTGTTTGACATGTTGCACTGTCTTGTGGAAACCACAGCTCATCCACATTAGGTGCATTTGACTGTGGTACAAAAAAGTCTGTGATCATGGTCCTCTACCGATTACCATTAACTGTAACGTTCAGATCAATGATTCCACTGGCCCATGAAGCATATTAAACAGTGACTTTTTTAAGTTGAAACGGTGTTATGATTTTCTGATAAACAAAATTTTCTTGTGTAATTCGGACCAACAACACAATCTCAAATAAATCAAGTAAAAGTTTGTTTTCATTAAATTTGCTTACCAAAAACTATGTGAAATTAAGAAAATATTCCTTCTTTTTCTTAATCTTTTCTATCAAAACTCATAAAAGGACTTAATTCCAACAAAAAAAAAACACAGGAATGAAACTTCGTAATTTACGATTTCCACGTAATTTGAGAATAAAACGTGCTTTGAAAACTTTACTTTTACAAATGTTTTACGCATTCCTTAACCTCAAGTTATTTTTACTCTTTTTTTTTATAAATTTAAAGGATTTTCATTTCGCCACAAGCATTTACAAATGTCCAGCACTTTTGAGTAAGTAAGAAACTTATCCCTTATCCGGTTATCCTTTAAGTATATTGAATTATCACAATTGTGTATGCCCAATCAATCAGTTTACTCTTTTTATATTGTGCCATGCGTCATTTATTAAACTCAGTTTTTAATGGCACTTGAATGTGGATGGAAGGACTCTATTTCTGATACTCCGACACTCGCTCCTGCTTTAGTATGTACACTGGGCAACAATCTAAGGCTGCAATTTATTTTCATGCATTCATTCATAGACTCCATAGTACTATACTCAACGCTTTACTGCTAAAGTAACAGCACTTGGGGTTTGTTGTTCCCTGCTACCAGTATACTTTTGATCCTTTTCTTTTTCTTGTTTTGATGTGATGATACTTCAGCTTGTTTTATACTTCAGTTTTGTTCGCTCACTCGCTCGTCTCTGCTACTATTTCTAGTACATATTTGTGTTTAATCTTTCAACATATTCTATCCTCCAATTGAAGTAATTTCTGTGCTGCTGAAACTAACCTCTAGTTTTTTCTATATAGTCCAGGTTCCCTACCCCATCTGCCTTCTCTCTCATGCCTGCTTTTTAGTTGCATTTTATTTGTGTGCCAAATTCAATGTATTGCAATGCATTTCACTTTTATTTTAGTATTATTTTCCTTTTCTATATACTCGTATATTTGGTTCCTTTATTTTTTGTTCTTCTGCAGTGCTTTGCACTTTAGTTGAGTTGAGTCCTCCTCAACTCGTGTGCAATTTCGAAATTTCAATTCAATTCAATTTATCTTTGAATTTCGTTCATTTTTTAACACAAAACCAACCTCAGTTCTTCAGCCTTCTCCACCATGAAACTGAGATACTATTGGATCAACCAGGAATAGAACAAATGCCGATTGCTGCTAGCAAGCAGTTGCAGTTTGATTAATTTTGAATGTCTGTTATTCTACTTCCACCACTTTCATTTAGCTACGTACATACTATGTATATCTATCTATCTTGGGCACTAAAATAAAGTTACACATGGTGAAATCTATTTAAAATGCATTAGTTTCAATTATTGTAGTATTTTTTCCAGTATTTTCTTTTATTTTCTTACTACTGTAAGTAAAATATATTTTTTGCTAATTAAAATTCGGTATTCGTGTTCGGTGATGGTTGTGGCGGCTTTTCTTTAATGTCGCTACTGCGTTTTGCTATTTTTCTTTGGAAAATTACTATTGTAATTAACATGCCACACCTGTAAATTACCAGAACCTTACCTAAGCTTAGTAACTAGTACTTTTGCCATTCATTCTACTTGCCACACACACACAAACACACACCTTGCTAAATCAATTCTACAATACAATAGTAGAGTACTAAGACACTCTACCCTGTTCTTTTGAAGCTTAAAGAAACAACTCCCTTACTACTTACTAAAGCCCTTTCTAGTAGTAATAGTAGTAGTATATAGTAGTAGTATGTGTTAAATGATATGATGAAAGGAAGTGCGGCGCTTTGAGGACTTCAATGTGGCTCTAAAGGAACGGAAGTGTTGTAAAGTGCCACACGAGAAAAAGTGCATTGTTGTAAATTGTGCTTGGCCAATCGTAAATTTTCGAAAACATTTATGCAAACGGTCGAGGCTAAGGCTACTATACCCATACATACTATACCAAAAATACCATATAAAAAAAAAAATAAAAAATAGTAGATGGCGCGCGAGAGTGTTCAACACAAAAATTGCACACAAAGGCACTAAAAAAGAGCAACCAAAATATTTTAGTGGAGAAAAAGAAGAAGTAAGAAGTAACCGAGTGTGAGTTAGAGAATTAAAAGAATAAAAGTTAAAATCTGAGTAACGCGAGAGTTATTCAGTAATACAGATAAATTAATAAAGAAACAGTTTATACAAGAAGTTTGGTGATGATTTGGGCTTGACATGACTAGCTTGGGGTCTGAAGAGCTAAAATACAATATTCAGAAAACATGGAATGGAAGCATATCAACTCACGTGTTCAAAAGAAATTTATTTGGAAAAATCATGATGACCTTCTTTTGGAAAGCCCCAGGTATCGTCCTATATGATTATTTGGGAGAGCAGCATACAATAAACAGTGTCTGCATTACTAACACATTATGATATACAAAGTAAAGCTAGCACATCTCGAAGAAAACCCGTGAGACTCCTGCAAAACAATGCACTGAGTGTAGAGATTCTCCTCGTATCTTATCCACGGCACATTTGCTTTGTCTATTCAAAGGGGCATTACGAGGATAAAAATTTATCAGCAACTAATGGTCAAAATATTTGTGGGAGAATGGCTTAAGTCACTGGACAAAAACTTCTTGTAGGGAATAGGGCATAACTAAAATAACATAAATGTTATTCATCATTCATCACAATTTTCTTCCAACATTCTCTTATTGAATGACCCTCGCAAAAAAGAAAAAGAAAAAATGAACCCATAAACATGAAAATAGACTCACTTTGGTAATTTTGTTGTGGCCGGCCTTACTTAGCCTTAGACAACAGTTACTGAGTTTAAGAGGAAAATTGAAAATTTTACAATGCCTCTCTCTCTCTCTATTTCCTCCTCCATCCTTTCTTCTTGTTAAACCACATTCAGTTTGGTTAGAACATATGTCTATGTATGTCTGTATGTGTGTTAGTAACTTAGTATCTACTCGTCTGTGGAATAGTAACCCATTCTTACTATACCATTACATATTTGGTCTATTGTTTCCGCTCGCTTGTGCTTTTGTGTTTGTCCTTTTGGCCATTTGGCTACTAGAACTACACTTTGTTTGGAGTTAACCATATGCAAGTCTTGCTTTAGTTTGCTCTTGTCTTGTTGTTGTTGTTTAAATGTTTAATGAAATTTTAGTACCACATGGTTGCATATTTAAGTATGGACAACTTTAACTCCCTCTCCGACTGAAAATCTCTTTCGGTGTCTTGTTGGGACTTATTGTATTTGCTTGGTTTTCTACTACTTTGGTTACTTCTATCACTTTGGTATTAGAGACTCAACATTCACACACTAGGACAATGATGATGAGAGAAAAATGTAATAAACTCAGGCTCAATTGTGTTTACCATTTTTGGTTTTATCCTCGTATGTTTGGTACGACTGGTACTATGATATTTGGTTTTCTAATACAATTTCTTTTGTGGTCTCAATTTTGTTCTCAAAGATTTACTATGCATCTTGGTTTTTTAGGTATTTGTTTGTAAGAACGATACTAGTTTGTTGAAAACCAAAAAAAAATATGCGTTGAAAGAGTAATGATGTTAAATGAAAGAACTTATTAAATTGTAATTAGAGAAATGTAGAGGGTTTGTGTTGAGTCATTTTGTCATTTAACCAGTTATATAAAGATTAGTATGAACCTATCCATATTCAGAGTTTAAAATATGATTTATTACCAAAATTTCACCTTTAATTCAAGCACAAATCAAAGGTAATGTACGTGTATAAAGATATTGACATAATTAGATAAATAGAAATGTAAATCTCAAAGGTACAATAGACAATAAACAATCGAAAGACTCAGGCAGGCTCATATATTGATAAAAATCTAAAAACATCTACCGTGTTACACAAAGGCAATGCCCAAAATAATCGAAAATAAAAATAAAGAAATACTCCTACTCAACAAAAACAAAAAAAAAAAATTGACTAAATGTTAAAGCTGTCAATGGCACGAACTAAAAAGATACAAGATAAGTCAATTAATCCATAGAAAACATGACAGGGCGAAGAGCAAAGAGAGAGTGAATGACAAAGGTTGGTAAAGATGATATTGATGATGATGGTGCTGTTCATAGTAAGGGGCTTCTTTTGATTTGAGAGCAGGTGTATTGGCATTGAAAGAAGTTTGATGATGATAAAAAAAAAAAATATACAAATAACAAATACAAAATGTCATGGTAAGATACTTCAGGAAGGCAAAAACTTGGAATGGCAAAGCAAAGAAAAATGACAGAAATAACACAGCACAGAATTGAGAAGAAATTCAATTTCATTACGCTAATCCATTTATCAGAATACAATGGTGTGCTGTGCCTTGCCTCTCTTGTATAGGAGTAGTATGTAAGTAGTAGGCATGTTATCATGGCATGTGGCAGATCTGAAGTGAAGGTGACTACATACTATATAGAAAATTGTAGTTTTGAGTACTGTTGAGTAGCGTTTGCAATTTATCTAATGAAATTGTTTTTGTATTTAGAAAAAGATGTGGAAAAAAGATGAAAAGATCCGGAAATTCTCAAAATTGTTGAAAGATGAAGGCATTGAAGCTTGTTGTCCAGGTTCATGGAACTTTATTTTCCAAATACAAACTGCAAGCAACCCAACCTAAACCAACCAACCAGTGATTGCAATCAAGTTCAGTAACAAAAATAATAACAAAATTTTCTTTTTATCATGTCCTTTAGAAACTTAAATGCAAACATCCTGTCAATTAAAATGAAAATGTCGAATAATTTTCCCAAACATTTCCGGCCACTCAAGGCATCAGCTTACTTATTACATAGTTTGCAACTAAACATAGTTCGACTGACTTGCCAGAGAGACAGACAGACAGACATTCAGACAGATCCATAAAGTACTAGAGGAACAAGAAAGAAAGGACTTGGAGCATAGAGAGTTTTGTAATGTTGATTTTTATCGTATTTGAACTTTGACCTAAATTCACTTTTCGAGCAACAGAAACAGGAAGAAATAACAAGACAAACAAATCGTTTTACACATAAGAAACGAAAAATAATAAAAAGAAAGTCTGGAACTGCTTTAGGCCTTCGACTTTGGCATATGTCTTAGCCTGTCTTACTCTATTTAGTATGTTGCATATAAAGAGTCCCGTTGCATATACGAGTATACTATGTTCACATATGTTGTTGGCTGTTAGTTGACTGGCAGCTTGCAACTACTGACACACTGATTGCACGCGGCATTCATCCATTCATTCATTCATTCATTCACTCACTCACTCATTCGTTTGTTCGTTCAGCACAAACGACTCACACTTATTACTTCTATGTATACTGGAAATTGACGTCTTCAACAACGAGTCACGGAATCTAGAGTAGAATAAAGTACTCGACTGAATCGTACATACATATGAGTATCTGCAACATACATTCATTCATACATGTTAGTTATTCGTTTTTATCTCTTTTATTTTGGTTTTGGTTCTGGTTTTTTTAATATTGGTGTAAGTTTATATTTGGCTGGTTGTCTATATACACTACTACAATAGATATGTTGGTATGTATGATTATCTCTATGTGTCTGAGTATGATTCAAAGAAAACGAATCATCGTGCTAATAGCCTCGAGCCGCCTTAAGCTCAAACTGCTGCTTACCAGTGTTAGTGTAGTATGTCGTTCGTTGGTTGAGTGATGGACAAGTAAAGAGAAAGACACTTGCAGTTGTAGTTACAGACACAGATACTTGCTCTAAGGCAATGCCAACATGCAATGCGAAATGTATTTAATACACTGAAAGAAATTTTCATTGCTGCAGATTAGGTTTTTACTTGTCAAAGCGCAATTCATTTAAGGTTAGCTTAAATTATGATTTAAAGAAAATACTTTTTGAAATATGAAAATTTTAACAAATAATCAGAGCCTAGACAAGAATACTTTTATACCTTTTTTTTAATTTATTCCATAGTAGAAAATAGGCGAAGGACAGGAACTAGTCGCCTCGTAAATGTGCCTTCAGTTGGGCATATTGTTACGTCGAATATATTAAGAATTTATATTTAGCCTTCACAGCTTCAATGACCTGTCGACATCATCCGGTAAAGTATCAACCGTTACACCTAGTATTTCCTTCCTACTAGATTTCCGAATTTCAGGTGTATTGGTGGATTTATAAGCGTGATTATAGTTTTCCCCCAAAAAGTTGTTCCCCTAGTTAGAATATAGGGTCCCATAACAAAGTAAGGCCTGAGATGCATTTTTTAAACGATTTTGTGGAACCATTTCGAATCCCAAGCTTGAAAAGATTATGACCAAACATACTGCGCTTTAAACCCAGATTCTACTGTCAGAGTCACCATATCAGGTTCAAAGCCCAGACCTAAATAAAATAAAATTGGGTAAAAGCAGGTAATTTTTAATAAAGCCAGATAATCGAAAGGGGAAGTGTGTTGTTTATGAAGTATTGCAATTTGTTTTCCGGATCATGTATTAAAACAGTTATTTTTAATTACTTATTATAATGAAATAACGAACGTCCAATAAAACTACTTAAACCTTCTGAGTACCGAATTTCATCTCAGTTGCTAAATCAAAGGATCCGAACTAGACAATTGTTGTGGAAAATGAGCTATTTCTCTTTTCGAGCAGCTTATTTCCATATGTATATCTCTTTTGTGAATTCTAATCTATAGGTACATATATTTCTTTATATGACTATATCGTTCACTAGTCAAGCAGATCTAGGGGGCAGACAATAGAAAAGCTTATGCCTGAAGATCCATTCACACCGAAACATGCACGTTTATGCATTTTTTACTTCTTTTTTAATATTTTTTTGTTTTTTAATTTTTTGATTTTCTTTTACAAGTTATTTTTACTAAAAAGTTTTGGTACGTGCCTTTTTTGTCTTGGAAAATTTTTTAGTAGTATAATAAATGCAAGTGACTGGGTGAGTGAGTAAGTGAATGAATGGATGAAAGAGCAGGATTTGCCTTCTTTGGTATTTTTTAGTAATACAAAATACAAAAAAGTAGAAGTAATAGTAGTAGTTTAAAGAAAACATAAGGATAAAAATGGAAGATGAACAGACATAGAATGAGAGAGAGAAAGAGAGATACTCAGTTATATAAAGACAGGAACAACCAAGTACAGGATATAACAGGATAAGGCAAGGCTCGGCACATATTGCCAGAATACTTAAAACATACATAAGTAGAAGTATTGGATGTACTCATAGTTGTTTTTTTTTTTTTTTTTGGTTTTATATTCTTCAAAAATTTCATTGCTTTTCTTTTCTTTTTTCCTAGGCTCCTTTTTGTTTCTTCTTTTTCTGTTATGTTCTCTTCTGTTCTGCTCAGTTCAGTTTATTTTATTTTTATGGAAATGGGTGTAGTAGTATATAGGAATGTCCTAGTGCTACTAGGTACATATTGGAGTTATAATCTTCATGTGAGTGCGGATGAAGTTGGATTCGAAGACGTGCAGCAAATTTTATGCACAAACTTAAGTACAATAGAATATTTTTTGTTCATTTTTGTTTTGTTTTTTTGGGAATTTCATT
This sequence comes from Amiota communis, assembly GCA_037043315.1. Taxonomy (NCBI): domain Eukaryota; kingdom Metazoa; phylum Arthropoda; class Insecta; order Diptera; family Drosophilidae; genus Amiota; species Amiota communis. The sequence continues at coordinate 8,929,274 of JBAMAV010001245.1, read as the reverse complement.
TGAAATAAACATAGTTCAAAGTGCTTTTCTGGCATTTTAGAAAAAAAAAGAAAAGAAAGTCTGAATTCTAAGATGAATTATTGCCTACTTACATATTTGCAGGATGAAGTTTGCGATGCAGAGTGAGTTGAGTAAAGAAGACTAAGGTGTAAGCTTAATTTCATTGTAGTAATTTTTTCTTTATCACCCCAACTCTTCACCCTTTTATTATTTAGTAGATTTATATGAAAATAAAATAGGAGAAATTGAAATGAATCATTGGCTCTTCGAATGCACTTAATTTTTTTGATTTAAAAGGGGAGTCTTATAAGTTATAATTCCTTAACTAAAAAAGCCATGACCTCACCAACTGGTGGAACCAAATCTGCCTTCTTTGGACCAACAGAACCCGCTTCTTCTACCCACTGTTTAAACTTGCTGATATTGACAAAGTCTATACATATACGAGTATTAGTGACATATTTAAGTTGCCATTTATGAATTATATATCAAACCTCCCTCGTATATTATAATAGTTTCCTATATTTTTTAATATTCATTGCAATTTATACGTTCATTCGTTCGTTTCTCCATTCATTCTCAATTTATTCAATAAATTCAAAAAGCGTGTTAATTGACAGACCATGAAGAAAAATATTTTCGCACTCAAGTCGACTTAACGTAAATGTAAGCTCAACTTAAATGAATTAACTTAACTTGGCTGTGCTACTGCTGCAATTGTATTTTTTTTTCACATTTCAGTTTGGTTTGCATCGGTTTCATTTTGGTTCGACACGATTCTTTCTATAACTTCAAGTTGTTTGTTTGTATAGTAAGTAGTATATGGAATTTGGTTTTTGTGGGTAATAATAAAGGCAAAGTTCTTCTTACTGGTATTTTTAATTTTATGCTGCTATTGTATTTCTTATTACAACAGAATCTGTTGCTCTTAATATTGTTGGTGGATGTTATTCTTCTTACTGCTGTTGTTGTTGTTTTAAATATGTGGTCAAAATGAACAGTTAATAAAGCACTGTTGGATTTATTTTTCTGCTCTGCATGCACTTTTTTTTATCAAGTTAATACCAAGACAACCAACCTACTGGCGATGGCCGTAGACTACTGGCATTGGTATGAATTACCACAAGAAGCTGCAAGCAGGCAGGCAGCCTAGCCAACTTCGCTTCTGTAAACCATTTTTCTCTGTTTTTTACCGCAATTATGTTAATTTTTTTTCTCTCTCTCCCTCTTTTTTCATAGAGTTGTTTTTACTCAACTTGTTTTCAAGTATAAATTCTTTTTTAATTCTTTTGTGTTCTCTTGTGTTCTTTTGTTTTTTTTTAAAGTGGAAAAGCTTACATGGTAATGAATCTATGAAGTTGAGTTGGTTGCTTGGTGTCTTTAAGCCAAAGAAGGCATCATTATCAGCCTTTGGCTTAAAGTAGTGTCCTCAGATTCATTTAATAGTAGGGTTTATTAAGATAGTAATATGTTGGGTAACAAGGCATAAGATGATATCGTAAATATCACTTTAATGAGAGTAAACTATATTACAATGGGAAGATATTTAAGACTTTAATGCAATTCATATCTTATCTTGTAGTGAGTTTACCAAATAATTAATTAATACTTGCATTGAAGTGGAACAAACTTACCAAGATGTAATTTTAAATATTGAACATTGACTGCTTCTAACAGAAACTACAATATTGAATAACATTTTGCAAAGTAACAGAGTTGCCTCATATCTTGTGATTGTAGCACTATGCACTTGTATTTGAGACAATTATTAAAGACATATATTGCATTGTGATGTACTAAAATATAAATAAAAAATAACCCATATCTTTTCATTCCTCTTTTCAGGTAGAATATTGCCTCATACATAGAAAATTCGGGTAAGTTATTCACTCTATACATTTATATCATTAAATAAATCATTTTTTCCTTTTTTTGTGAGAACCCAATAGCTTGAAATTAAGTTTCTTTAAGCAATCTCTAAAGCGATGTATTCTTTAGGTTATGGTATCAGAAACTCAATAACAACTTCCTCTAGTTCTTGATTAAAGTGCCTTTCACTGCCATTTTACCCAGCATCGGCAAGTTTCGATGAAAAAAATATTAAGTTGTACCCATACGTTTCCTAGGGATTGAATAATCTATGATTGTCCTTAGCTTCTTATAGTAAATCAAACCAGAAAATAACTACTATAAACCAATCAAATACAAATATTTTTTATCAATATTATGTATAAGATTCACTGTAAAGCCTGCTTTACATTTGGTGAGTTGGCAATATGCAAAGTAACGAGTTCACAAACGAGCGAATAGATGTGTGTGCTAATAATGATGACACACAATACTATCTACTTGCTCAGTTGTCAAGTCATTTTATAGATAACTGAAATACTGGCAGCTGCTTCACTAGTGATTCTCTTTGAAAATAAGAGAGTGATTGAATACTAACAGGCTGCGAATAGCGAGCTGATTTCAACTTTTCTCAGTAGATTGTTTCCAATCTACTAGCAATTAGTCTCCATGATTATACTGTTGAGTTCTCAAGCAAACATTGAAATTACTGGCTAGGAGATTGCAAATTCGCCAAACGTAATAAGCGTCAAGAGAAGAATTTCAGTATGACAAGACACTCTGTATGACAAGATTCTCAGCAAGACAGTTTGTGAGATATTATTGAGAAATTCTTATAAGATGGCTAGGAACAAAGAATCTCTGCCAAATCGACCGCAATATTTTGTGCAGACATCCCACTTTAAAACATATTTTTTTGGAATCCAACCATGTTGTTTATCTAAACGATAAGGTCCTCATTTAGTGAGATATAAGGCTGAAATTCATTCAATATATATTTTAAAAATAAAATTTGATATTTGACTTCAACTGAAATAATCAATAGTTCTTGATAAACAAAATGATATGTGTATTGAAAGATTTCTTCCTAATTCAATTGATTTATTGACTCTATCACTCTATGTCATTTGACAAACCTACCAAAGTCATTCATTTGACTTCATTGAGTAACCTTAACCATTTCAGAAGAAAACAAAAAAAAAAAAAAAAAAAATGAATAACCATGAAAAGCCATAATTTACCATATATGCTTCAACCAAAAAATTTTCCTACATTTCTTCCTCTTTTCCATTCACCTGTCAGTGGACACTTGGCAACGAAACCAAGGCGGGGACAAAGAAGTCCAAGCAACTAACTAACTTGAAGTAGTATATGCTAGGCAAGGAGGCGGCATACAGAAAAATCGATTAAACAAACTGTCAGTCAGACAAACTGACAAACTGAGTGACTGACTCTACTTTTACTATACATATACGGCTATAGGCACAACCCACAGATACATGGCTTTTAGTCTCTTTTTTGTACAATATAAGTATATAAAAGTATCTATATACTTGCATATGAATATGTGTGTGTGTATAGAACTACTTACATATTTTATCGTTTATATGTTCTATTGGTATGGATTTTTCCTTGAATGTTGCTAGGTAACCAACTAAGTAACAACCACAATGTCCGATACACACAAAGACCACACGTCGTCGTCGTTGTCGTCGTAGTACTACGTATACGCAATGTTAGACTTTGGACTCGACTCGATTCAACTCCACTCAACACAACACAATGACTTAATCCAATTTTCAATAATTTTTGGAGACTAACAATATTTGTAGTTTCCTTTTATTTTTCAAGTTTATTTAATTTTCTTTTTCTTTATTTTCTTTTCAATTTTTTATATTTTTTTGCTCACTCAAAATATTTTCACTTGGGGCAATTGGTTTTATGTTTTGCCAATTGCTGTTGACTGTTGTTATTATCCTTGCGCAATTTCACAGTTAATTTTTTGCACATTTTCCTTGTATAATTGCGAATTTTAAATATTTTCTGGGCTAAGGACATTTTAGTATATTTAAATTGTATTTTATGTCCTTAAAAAGTTTGTGATTTTATAAATGTGAAAATATTTTTGCACTTGTGAATTTTATTGAAAACTTTTGTTGAACTGATGAAATTATCCAGCGCGAAAAATCATTAGGTTGGCTATATAGACACGCAGCACTGAACCAAGCCAAGCCAAGCTGAATCCTTGAGTCAATTCAGTTTAGTTGAAATTAGACCTCTTGGCTTAACTGCGTTCATTCAGCGACTGTTATTGTTTTGGGTGTTGGCAACGCGTATCCTAGCAATTTCTGGTCTGGTGTGGTCTGGTCTATTCGGTCTTTGGTCTTTGTTCGTGGTCGTTTCAGCCATAAAACAGAGTATCCGCTACCAAACGCGTTAGCTGCACCCTTAGCATGCCATCGTTGGTTCCCTGATTAGGTCTAACGGCATTTGCGTGTTTTATTCTACTAGTATTCAATGGTCTCAGTTGGTCTCATCGCCATTGTCGTCATAGTCGTTATACTCGTGTTAATCGTCATTCCCGATGTGTGTGTTGGATATTTCGGTCTAGTAATGTACACTTATTTTGTGGCCAGGAACTAGCATTTCTAGTATACTAAGTATAAACTTTCGTAGTTCTCTCCCCCCCCCTCGCTATGTACTTATTTTAACAATTTGCTGTTCGTGTTGTCGTTTGGTATTACCATTGTTATTTCGTGTTTTGCCAAAAAAGTTCGTGTTTCTTTTTCTATCTCATTCTCTCTCTTTTTCTAGCTATTTCTCTCTCTATCTTACTTATTTCATAAAAGTCTTTCTCTCTCTATCCCTTTGATTATATCATGTTGTCATGACTGCAACTTTGGTAACAACAAACGTGGGAAATGCTTTGCTTTTGCTTACATTGTCTAGAAATGACTCCTCTGCCTCATACTATATCAATGAGTATATGATATGAGAGTGTATGTGTGTTTGTGTATCTTGGACAATTTTCCATGTTAGCGTGTCTTAATTCCATGTCATGTTCTAGAAGTTTTTCATTTGTTTTTCTTGTTTTCTCATTTTTTTAGTTAGCCCCCTCATTGGCACTTTGTTTTTGTGGTTATTGTTAATGTTGTGTATATTCACTCGGTTAAAAATAATGATTTTTCCTTTATTTTTTTATATTCTACTAAAAATTTCCCCATTGAATCATTTTTTTGGAAAGCTTTTAGTTGGGAGATGTTTCCTAATGCTGTTGGGTAAAAATAATTTAGAAAAGAATTAATTGTTTAGAAAATTGTTAAATGTTATGTTCTGTGAAAGAGGAGGACATGAGTGAAAAGCAAATAATTCCAGATTAGTCTGAAATTTTGAACTATCTGAAGTCTTTTAGTTTTTGAATTTAATAGTAACTTTTGTAGACATTTTACATGAAATTATTGAAATAAATTGATTCTTAGAAGGCTTCCAGAAACGAATCAACCAATATCCAACAATGTTCTCTTACCCACATATTCTCAAAATAGTCACAAATGCTAACAGGGTCACAGAAAGCTGTTAACTCATTGTTAATGGCATTTTTGGTACATTTTCTATAAGAAGGGCAGCTCTTTCTGTTACTAATTGTGACTTTTTTTAAGAACGTTAAGAACGTAAAACTCTTTTCGTTAGAATTTTTGTGACCCTTTTGAGAATAGGTCGGTTAGATTCAATTGGAATCTAAGTACGCATTAAGACATTTTTATGGACTGAGCAGATTAATGGAATACCGATTAATTATCCTATTTTATGAAACAAGTTGCACTGTCATTTCAATTTTCCAAATCTCTATAAATTGGCAATTTAGTTGGACACTTTTACCTTTTCTATATCCTGGCTAATTGAACTAAAAACACATATATATTTTTCTTATTTAAACTTTCACAAAAAAACAAAAGTCCACCTGCCAATCTTTTGATATTGTTAACTGATAAGCATTGAATATTTTATGGAAATTACACGCGACATTTCATGAGTAAACTCAATTAAATAAAATGACAAAAATTGAATCAATTAGAGAACAGAAAGAATCGACAAAATGACAGACGGACAGACAGACAGATATATAAGCATATAGATAGACAGAGAAAAGGACAGATGGAACATTCAGATATACATAGTAGAACAAAGAAAATATTGCAAAACAAAAAGCGCAAACCAATGAGACCATTAAAAGCCAGAACTAAAACTCGAATGGACAATAACTTGAGGGTAGAAAGCCAAATGAAGGAGAGTGAGGCGACGACCAATGAGGCCATTACAGACCACTAAGCCGATGCCGCCTACTATTCGTAGTAGGACAAATGAATGGATAGTGGTACATGAGTATGCATCTATGTGGATGGTTGTGGTCGGGTATAAATAACAACAGAAACCTGTTAATCGAGCTAATTGCATAAATTACGATAGATAATGGCTAAACGAATCAAGCCGCAGTGGACAATGTGGCCAAATTGAAGCATGGCTTGGACTCAAACGGAGACTGGGACTGAGGATGATGATAATGATAATGCCTGCCTGCCAGCCACTGCCTGTTTCTGTGCTTTACTTTAGTTGAATGAATACAGAGTATGGAAACCAAAACGAACAATCAGCCTAAGGATATACTACATAGCAAGGACAAAATATAATGCAATGTGCAAAGGAAGTGCTCCTATTTGTCTGACAATAACAATAGCAATACCAATGGCAACAGCACAACAAAGACACTAACAACATCTTAAATGACTGTCAAATGCAGGCAAAATATACAACTAAATATTAGTGAGGATTGAGTTTCCGTATAGCTTTGGGAGTATTTCAGCTGGATGAATGGCAATGGCTTTGCATATACTATGGCACAATACTTCAAAAGAAAATCAATTTCACTTTAAGCAATTTGAATTTCAATTGCGTTTTCATTAAAGGTAATTTTGTGTTTTCCCTAGCATAAACAACTGTTTCTCCCTTTTGCTCGCGACGTGCTCCATTTGAATTTGTTCGAAAAAAAAAATGAACAGAAAATTTCCATAAAACGTTTAGTAACACTTGAGCCCTTTAGTGCTTGCCATTGCCCCAACTCTTGCTGAAAGTGTGGCATAACTTCATTCACAGAATATTGTGAGCCCTTCTCTTTGGAATTTTTGTTGAGAAGGGGATAATATAATACTTCAATGACATAACAACAACAAGAAAAGAAAGAACACAAATTTAAAACAGCTCATAAAAAAACATACAAAAAATTGATTTCTATTATATTCCTGCATGGCAATTGTTGTCACACTTTTCCAAAAATAAAAGGGTCCCCTTTTTCAGCATCTAAAACTTCGCAAACAGATTTTGTGCTTTTATTTTTGTTCTTGAATTCTTAGTAGTACTTGGTCGCTCGCCATCTTATAGACGACGGACGCCATTTTGATTGACATTTGTAAAAAAATGTTTAGACTTGAAAGTAAAATGATTCTGATTTTGGTTTCTGGTTTTGACAGCATATCGTTAAGCCTTTATTCATTGAGTTCTCCAGCCCATACTGTCCAAAATGAATGTTTCTGCAATAATTTCATTGCTTTGTTTAATAAATGTTTCCATAAAAATAAAAATTCCAAAAAAAAAAAAATGTATCCTTTTTTTACATCAAAATAATTGATAATAATTATGACTTTCGCTCATCTGTCAAGCATATCATGGACTCTGCGCTTGAAAAGATCCTGGTCTTTTGAGGCAATCCATTTGACCACCCAATTTTCGACTTCTTTGTAAGAAATGGAATTGCTGTTTCGACAGTCCGTGCTGCATCGAAAGAATCGAATGGTAGTCTGAAGGGGCTAGATCCAGTTTAGCCATATGTGACCGGGCATTGTCATGAAGCAAAATCACTTTCCCATATCTGCTCGCTCATTATTTGTGTTTTTCTTTAAGTACTCGATTCAAATCAATGAGTTGTTGTCGATAGCGATTAGCAGTAACCGTTTAACCAGGTTTAAGAAGCTCAATTTTCTGATCCCACCAGATGCTGACCCCAACCTAATTTTTTTTACATATATAGTTATTGAAATAAGTCCATTTTTCATCGCCATTGACGATTCGATACAAAAAACTTTCTTTTTTCCCAGCAAAGCCAAACCTCACAACTGGTTTTTCATCTTTCCATGTCTCTTTCTTTCAATTCGTATGGCATCCATTTTCCTTCCTTTTGAATCTCTCCCATGGCTCGTAGACGTTTGGAAACTGTTGTTCGACAAACTTTTAAAGTGTCTCCAAGGTGTTGCTAAATTTGACAAGAATCCTCATCCAATAATGATTGCAATTGGTCCTCTTTAAACTTCTTCTCAGGTCTACTACGCTCTCTCTCATCATTTTTAAATCGTTGGAACCAGTCTCGACATGTTCTTTCTGAAAGAGCACGTTCGCCTAGACTTTTGCAAGCATGAGCTTCGGCAGCAGTTTTCATCCAATGAAATGACAAAAGCAAAACTACTACTGCCAACTTCAAGACAATTTCGGCAATTCCGGAAAATAGAAGATTCATTTGTTTGTCCAATTAGAATGTCCATGAATTGAATCAATAAATTTATTTAAAATACTTGAAATTAATTTATTGATGATTTGTTTTGCATCCGTAAAATATGCAATTTTTTATTTTCTATGAAAAATGTATAAGAAATATTCCACAATTTGTTGCATTTGTCAACAAATATTTGATAAGCATGAAATTGCATTGATGCTGCCTGCCTGCAAAGCTTACTTCATCCAAATCACAAAAGTGGACAAAAAGTTTTCAACACAAAACACTATTGTTGTCCTTGCAATGCAGTTCTTCCTTAAGGAGTAGTAAAGCATCTGCATTGTCCTTGCCTTCATTTTCCAAACCTTCTTTCACCATTCACCAATCAACTAAGGTATGCAAAATGTATTTTCATTTTCATTCATGATAGTATAGTATTCCCAATGAATGCATTCAGTTATCATAATAAATTAAATGAAGAGCTTCAATTTACTTTGCATACTCTTTCCCCACCATCCCTGCCAACAGCCAATAAAACTCCTCCAAACATCAATACGAGTCAAGGCTTTACTGTATACAATTGTATAGTAGATTGTATTGAATTTCCCTTGTTCAATCAAAAATACTTGGGATTTTGTATTCAATTTTGGCACTCAACAATTTTGAAATTATTAAAAATTTAAATTGAATACAAAATACTTTAAATACACATACACACTGATACATACATATATACAATAAATTACATGATATCCCTTATATCCTTGTCATTATTTGTGTCGTACTTGTCAAACATTTCCGTTTGTTCCCTTGTTTCTCCCGTTTTCATGCATTCATTGCTTTATTTATTCATTCATTCATTTGTTCGTATCACATACTCTACTCTGCTAGAGTTGTCAAGCCAAATGAATTTTTAATTTTAATTGTTTACAAACATTTGTGTCTTTCTCTCTCTCTATGTGTGTGTGTGTATGTGTGTGTATATATGTGTGTTAGTATATCTATGAAAATGTGTAAAAAAAAACCTTTCAACTCATCTACCCTTTATTGGGTTGTTGCCATCAGAACTTGTCAATTTTCCTGACATTTTAATAGGACAAATGAAAAGTGAACTTAAGCAACATCGCCCTCAAGTAGGCTATGAAATTTTTATATAAAATGAAATAAATTGCGTTTTTAAGGGGTTAATGAAAAATTCCTTATTTAGACATTAATGACAATATAATTATGCTTCTCTACTTGTACATTATTTTGATTAAGGACTGATTACCTGATTCTTGGAAATAAGTTTTTACTATGAAAGAAATCCTTTTCCTTGAGAATTGATTCTTTCTTCCTGTAGCTAGTTTGGTTTCATGTTGAATTAGTCCTTTAATAAAAGGGAAAGGAACTCTTTCTAACCTGCATATATGGAAGTTTTATTGATGCAAAATTGATAAATTTAGATAAGTATTTGAGATAAATAGGCACCTAGACCAGGAAACAAGAGAATGTTAGGTTAGGTTAAACATGCCGCTCGTGGCTATACGCGTGTTCACACGGAAGCCTTAACGCCCGTTGTGATGCCTCATAGAATTTTTAAAAATTGTTAATAGGTATGGGGAATTGTGAGTAGGTTTGGTATTCCAATAATTTCCAATGTCGGTCCTAGAGATCACCCTCCGCCTCTAAAACCAAACTGAGGAGTATACGAACAGAGCTAGGTACCCCAAAGGAAGTTTTGCCAAACTACCGAATTTGTCGAAGAACGGTTCCCTGAGAAGACGTGTTCGTCTGCCAAGAAGAGCAGGGCAGTCACAGAGAAGGATGCTGTTCGGTTCCTCTTCATCTTCACAGCTACGACAGAAGTCATGATGTGGAACATGCAACATATGGGGCGCCAGACCGATGGTGTAGTGCCGCATAATGTGTAACGTCATTGTCCGCATTCTTTTCTTGTTAAATTGTGGGACCCCGAAGGTTTTCTTTGGATGGTATCAAAGCCAGAGCGTAGTAGAGACAGTGAAGCCAGGCACATTTGCCCACTTTATGCCTGCTAGATCTCTGGATTTTGCTTCCTGTAATGGTCTATGCACATCGGCAACTGCTTGAGAAGCAGGCAGTGCCAAGCCTTTCCTAGCACATTTCAATACCTAGGAGACTGTAATGAGCAGGCTGATGTAGCTTAATGAATAATTAATAATTTTATAATAATAAAATTATATAATTATAATATATAATTAATTTTAGAGAAATTTTCAGTATTGAAAGCACCATTATCTCTTAAATGACTAATCCTAAATGTTTGGCTGTACGTTTTTATATATCAGATAATATACATAAATATTTCAGTTTAATATCATAAAAGTGTTGTCTTGTTTTACAACTTTAATTGCTTGCATGCTTCATTGACACTAAAAATCATCTTTCAACTACCATTCTATTTTGAATCTTGAATCTGTTCAATCTTTGTGCAATACACAATAAATTTAAGGCCAATAATTCACATTCAAATCACAGTGTTTTCCTGTTTAACTTAACAAACAATAAAACAACGCCTGAAACTGAAATTGAGTTTAATTGATTTCACAAACAGTTGCCATATAGCGCCTTATCATGTTCAATGCAGGACATGTTGTATCCTTATGCAGATACATGGGAAGCATGTATGTCCATTTCTGTATATTCACAGATGTATGTATCTGTGTATAAGCACGTATGTATGTGCTGATTAAATGCGGCAAATAAAAGTGGAAAATATCATACATACCACATTTTGTGGAAAACAAAAATGAAACTGAAGATATGCAAGGATATTCAACAACGTAAGCATTTGGCATAAGCAGGACACTACGTAGTCCTTACGTAGGAGCACAGAACAACTCCATCATTTGCAGGAGTTTCAGAATGTAAACTGAGTGTTGTCCACTCAGGGAAAAAATAAAGAATTTTTTTTTTTTTTGTTTTCGTTTAATGAGATTATTGGTATTAAGCTTCAGACAAACAGACAGGAGTACACTGATTAAGTGAGAGAAGAAGAAGAGATTCAAAAGAGTAGAAAATGCGTCAGGATGTTATGTTCTGTGTTGTGTTCTTCGTGTTCTTGTTGGAATAAGTAAGGCATTAAATATGTAGATCTGTTTGTTGCTCTTCTTCGTTTTGCTACTGATTTTTACGCAATCAATTTTGCATTTAATGACTGAACTTATCCCTTTTTGTCCTCATGTAAGGGATGAAAAGGTAAAAAGGTTTCGTTCGTAAACATTAAATGAAGTATGGGTTGGATATTATAGTCTAGTAATTTAAAGAGAATATTTTACATTCACCTCATTTTGAGCCTGCTTATCATTGCTTGTACTAAAAGCAAGTAGTAGGTAGCTGTGATGTGTCTAATTCAGTCAGTGAATTTATGTCAAGTTGACATTTTGACTAATTTAAACATTAAAAAAGAGAAACAGCAAAAGGAAACTAAGAATTCAGACTAAACATAGAAATGACGTCTTAGAAAAAGAAAGCAGTCAAGCCATGCCATCAAAGGCCACAGTATAATGTTCGCAATGAATAAAGTCAAGAATGAAAGCAGAACAAAGGATAGGAAAGCAACTCAAAAGAAAGTAACTTACACAAGTAGAAGAAGAAAAAAAGAATAATAATAATGTTGTATGACAAGAAAATGGGCGAATAGTAGCATAGCAAAGAACAGAAGGAACAGAACAGAAGCTAAAACGACACAGACGAAAAACATATTGTATCCTGAAATTACACATTTATGTTGCATACTTTGAAGGGTCGCAAGCGCGCTTAAATTTGTACAAATTGTTAAGGAGCTACTACATAGAACAACACAAAGAGGTTTTATTTAGAAAAGAAAACAAAAAGCTAAAATAAAATATGTAGGCGTGTTTGTATGGAATATAATTTTTTTGTGGTTCAAAGCAAAGGTTGAAGGAGAAGAATGAAGAAATGGAAGTTAAAGCTAAAGCTAAAGCTAAAGGAATCAAAGGAAGATACTAAGTATTTAGAAAAGAAGAAGTGGAAAGAAGAGTGATAAGAAAGAATTGTGTAAAGTAATTGGGAGAGGGAATTCTAATAGAAAGGAATTGTTAAAAGGAATTAGGGTTCAGGTGTAAGTAGAAAGAATTTGTGTTTAAGAAGAAAAATTCATTTAGGAAAATTAGGTAAAATGATACTGGTAGAACAAACTGCTTGGAGAAATCATATGATTTTAATCTGTAAATGGAACTAAAATTGGAAGAATAAATTAAGATAAGATTTGAGACCAAAAAATGGAGAAGAGGAATTGAAAGAGATATCGAAATTGGACTGGGTAGTAGGAATTTTGAGAAATCCATGAGCAAGGGAACCTCATACAGTAGGTGAAATTATATAGAAGAAATCAGTGAATCTAAACACTTAAAGCAAATTGTGAAAAAAATCAGTTATATAAATCTTTCGAAGGAATAAGAATTGGAAGAATAAATAATGAAAAGAGATTGGGTTGAGAAATGTGGTGAAAAAATAAAAAATAAGATGAGAAATACATGTGAGGATATTTAGAAAATTAGAATAAAATGAAATCAAGACGATTGGGACAGGAAGCGTGTTAAGTTGGCCATCCACGACGAACATTCACGTTCGATCTGCTCAGCTTTACGTAAGATATAAGGAGTTGTGGAGTGACGAGTTAATAAATGGAAGAATAGATAGAATTTTTAATGGAGAAAATATTTGATAAAACGCACAGCTCATTCGTAAATGTTCTGCTGTGGCAACCGCTTTGGCTACCACTTTGTGTAAAAAACTCTGCATATGCGACAGAGAAAAAACTCGCAAACATAAAAATGCGTTCGAAAGAGACAGTCTCCGTCGTCGCACACATATTTTTTAACCCTTGTTGAGACAATGATTGGCGTTATTATCAGCTGAAGAATAACTTCGAATGTTTTCCATTCCATTTGAGTGCACTCATATTTGGTCGGCATTTAAAACGAGACATTTAGTTTGGCTGACCAAATACTTGGTATATTTGTAAATGTCGGCACATCAATGCATTTATTATGTTTGGTACTTGAAACTTACTTCATTCATAACGACAGAAATGCCTTATTTGCCGTTTCAATACCCTAACTTCTACATAGAGAATAAATTCTGGAGTTAAAATTGAAGAATAAATCAAAAGAGAAAGATATCTGATCAGTCAAAGGTGTTAAGAAAACTAAATGAAGGAGAGAACTTCCAAAGTGATAAATGTGAATATTTATTGTAAAAATACCAAGTAAAATACAATATTGAAACTCTAATTAGCATATTGACTCTTGATGCTTTGCTATTCCTTGAATTGATGGCATAACTTAAGAGCGCGTTTGTTGGATTAAAGGTACAACATAAAAGAAGGGAATTTCTTAGAAAAACAAAGTCAAGTGTGCTTCTTAGCCACCATTGTAATATTCTTCGAATAAACTCAGATATTCACTCAGATTCATATTTCGATGAAGAATTTAAAAAGTATTTTTTCTTAGAAATTGACGCCTGATTAAAAATAAGTAAAAACGTTGAATAAAAAGAAAACATAAATAGAAGTAGAAGTAGAAGTAGAAATTTTGTAATAATCTACTACTGAAGTAAAAGAAAAGCAAAAATACAATATTAAGAGATGAAGGGGAGGACAGTCAAGAAGAAATCAAGGAAGCAGAAAAGCGCCCAAGGCAAAAGAAAAATAAAGAACACACACAATGTGAATTCTATAAAAGGAGAAAGCATTATAAGGTAAATGAACTGAACTGAATTGAACAGAGTATAACAGAATAGAACATTAAATTAAATGAATCTTTTTTCTATTACTTACAACAATTTAAATTACTTTCAATTAAAATTAAGCGTTCTCAAGATTCGAAGACAGAGAATGTATATTTCTTTCATGCCTTCACATTTGCCTTTAGGCAAAATACAAAATCATTTCGCGGCTTACTTATGGTATTTATTTACTTAATTATAATGTTTCTGCGAAATAACATTTTATTGTTGTACAGTTATTTCCTTATGCTTCTGTCATTGTACTTTAAGGTTATGTCACTTTATTGAACGAACTGACAAAGGACCCGAGGTGACACCCATTCACCCAATCACCCACTCGCCCATATCGCTATAAACACCCATCTTTCAGTATCTTTGATGGTGTTTTTGGCCTCGCACAAGTAGCACAATTCTCATGCGTATCATTATTAAATGAATGAATGAACTTACACGCTTACGTTGCCGTGTGCCCTGTGTGACCCCAAATGGTCACTGGACATATTCACCGTCATTTACTATGCCGCCATATACTAGTCATCGTCATCGTCATCGCATACATTATCATTAACTTAATGAATCGTTATGTAAGTGCATTATAATTATCAAGTTGCCATACTACATCACGAGTATGAAACTCTGGTGGACTGGAGAGGGAGGAGGATATTCATTTGTATAATTTCAAGTGACTGCTTTCTTTCGTTTGCTTGAAATCGATATTCTGGCTTACAACAATATTTTCCTATATAAAAATCTGTTTTTCATGTATTTCCATCTACAAAATCTTGGCCCAAACAAATTCCTTTCATACCCGTAGCATGAAATAAAGTCTTGCTTCGTGACATTCTTTTCTCTTTCCAAAGTATTCAGTACTTTTCAACAAGGAGAAAATATCAAGGAAAACTATGTAAACTAAAGCCAAAGTTACAAGAAATTTTAACAAGAATTTGTTATATCTACAGTATTTTGATCTTTTTTAAAAACGATTTCGTGACACATCATCAAGAAAAATCAACGACAAGAAGACTGGGGCTGAGCTCACCTTTCACTAGTCGCTTAACTCCCATTTACCACTCACTCCACTGTGTTCGACGAACCCAAAAAAAGTAAATGCAAATATTGACAAAACATTTTCTCACAGACACGCGTTCGTTCATTCTCCTCCTTTCAATCCATCGAACAACAACGAAACATGAACTGTGAGAATGAATACTATAGAATGGCAAGGTAATAGAAGTGAAGTGGGGAGGGCCATGTCAGTTTAGTTTAGTTTGAGTTTGTTTCCTGGTACAATTCAAAGCCATTTGCTTATCTTAAATTACAAATCAGTCAATATCAAATTGAAAGCAAACAGAAATCCAAAACATACACACATGCACACACATCCAATATCCCCATGTATCTATACGCATATCTACATGTATCCTGACACCTAGGGAACTATAACACATGAGTATAACTTAAGGTTATAAGAATTAAGTTACTCGTTTGTTCATAAAATGTGTCTGCATTTGATTGTTTCGATCTCCAAACTCTCTTGTTCCCTACTACTAGTAAAGTGAAGTTCCTTTAGAGCATTTAAGTTGCTTAAAAAAAAACAGAAAATAAGAAAAGCACTCAAGTAAATAGGAGTTATGTAAAAAGCCAAAAGAACTTTGGTTAATATAACCCATTTCATATTGGCTTAAAGACTCAGTTAAAGGTTTTAACATGA
This sequence comes from Amiota communis, assembly GCA_037043315.1. Lineage (NCBI taxonomy): Eukaryota > Metazoa > Arthropoda > Insecta > Diptera > Drosophilidae > Amiota > Amiota communis. The sequence goes on along the minus strand of JBAMAV010001245.1, from coordinate 8,913,402 downwards.
CAAATTGAGACAAAGAACAAGCAATACCAACCAACCCACACATATGTTTTTTTGTGCGGACACAAACACACTCAGACACATTTAAATGTTTGTTTAGTCCTAATACTAGTAAGTAAGTGTGTGTGAGACCATAAAAATCGATATAAATACTCGGTGTGCCCTTTAATGTTATGCCTTTTCAATGATTTTTTCCTTTTTCTTTTCCTTTTCTATTTGATTACATAAAAAGCAATAGGTAAAGGCAATGGCAAAGCCAAAGGTAAAGGCAATGGTAACGGCTTTTATTAGTATAAATAGGTGTATAGTTTCAGGCTTTTTGCATAGTTGATATTTCAAAGAAGGAATTTTCGCTTTGACCAGTTGTTCTTTTAGTTCTTTTACTTAGTTATTTACCTCTATTGATTACACTTAAGCTTATGATTATGTGTGACTCATAGACTACTATAGTATATTTAATGCGTTTTATGTTATTGACATGAGTTGAGTTTTTTGCTGGCAATTCATTGACATTTCATAAGGGAAATGGTAATCATAATTACGAGGGTTTGAAGTATATTTCTTGCTCATTATATCATTTTCATCATCTTTTAGCTTAGTACAATTGCATAATTTTAAATGTTTCTTTATTCATGCGAGCGATAATGGCTAAGTCAGTATTTTTATGTTAATTAATTTGACTTCTTTTCTCGTATATAATTTCATTTCAAATATAAGTAATAGAAATCAACATTAAATGAGCATGTATAAGGGATAGGGTGGGCCATCTAATGGTCTGAGTTTGGTTTGGTTATTAAATGGATTTGGAATGGATACATTGCCGAAATTGGCCAGGAAACAGTGGACAAAGTGCTTGAAAACTTGTGTTCCGGGATGGCCTACTGCCGAGCCAGCCGCGGTCATTAATTGAATGAAATCATCCCTAATACTTAATAGGAAGAATCACTCTATCAAATTCAGTAAAATTCGTTGAAAAACAATTAACTTTAATCCATTTAATGACCAAACTAAAATCGGACTAATAGACGGCCCACCCTCTATGTTCTATCTATCACATAATCCTTATTGGACAAGTATTGACATTTTTAAATACTTAAAAGACTATCACAAGTTTTCATGAGTAAGAAATACATATATCTTTTAATTTATTTCATTTTGCCTTGCACTTTATGAATGCCTCAAAGTCATTTTCAATATTATAACATCGCATTCACAAAAACACTCACTCACTCACTCACTCACTCATTCATTCACATACGAGTACACAAGTAAAGTAAAATATAAATAATATTTTTATTAAGTAAAAAATATACAGAAAATACATAAATGTATGAAATACCATATTGTATAATATTTGTACAAACACGTATACTACATCCATAGGCATATGTATTTCCATATTCCCAGCTTGAAATGTCAATGCGTCAATCAGAAAAGACAATCATTCGGTCAATCAGTCAGTCACTTAGTCAATCACTCAGTTAATCAATATTTTAATTCTTGATGTCGATATATTTATAAATATTTAATGGACACTATTGGCCATGTTTGCTTTCACTTTACTGTTTCCTTTTCAGTCTCATTCTCATTCTCTCTTCCCATATACTGTATATCTTTCTCACTCTTTGTCCCTTTGGCAGATTATAGTAGCTTGTTCTTTCTTTCATTGTATCGTTGTCAGATTGAATGCATATCCTCGTCGTTTGTAGAATAGTAAGTGACAATTATTATAGCCAGAGGGCGGCTTTATAGTTATTGTTTCAATATCTGGGCGGAATACCTGAACCCACTAAGCCCTATAGTCTCTTATTCACTCACTCATTCACTCACTCATTCACTCACTTACTTACTCACTCTATTACTCACTCACTTGATGAGACCAACGCGCTTATGTCAAAAACAGAGAATGGCATTTGTCTTTCTGTTGGTTTTTGGATGAATAGTGGAGTGGATGATGAGGATTTTTACCTTGAGTTACCATTAAGTGTAATTCTTTGTTAGTTGGCACTCATTTCATGAATTAATAATGAATTCTAAGGAACCAATACACTCATTCTTACACACACACAAATACTTTTGTAGGTATATACTCAAATATTTACTCATGATGTTGGGGAGTGGTTAAAAAGCGCGTCAGTCATTCAAGCGTCTAACCAAAATACCACAAAAAAAAAAAAAATATTGAAGAAAAAAGTAAAAAAAAAAAGGAAAAAGAGAAAACAGTCAGAAAAAAAGCAGAACTGAGCAGAGTCCGTGTCACTTTGACATGAAATATATTTCGATGTGTTGTTCATGCCGACACTTCTCACGGACGTGGGGTGAATTGCGGTTCTTTTTTCAGTGTCATCTAATGTAATGAAGCATACAAACGGAAGAAAAAAAGTGGCTGTAAAGATGAGATGAATGACAACAAGAAAGTAGCAAAAAAGAAATGAAAAGAAAAGAAGACAGTTCAAAGGAAGGAAGGAAGGATATAATGCGTCGTGCATTTGTTCTATGGGAAATTCAGAAAGAAGGTTTGAGGTTTTATACCTACTTGGTAAAAAGGAAGTCTCGAAAAAAAATAATGGAGCAGGCAATAAGTGGGCTTGAGCGACAGACGCATCTCACAGTCACTTGCCTACTTTCTGTGGATGTTTCTTTGCTTTTTTTTTTGAAGATTCTTCTCTTTGGGAAATGAGTAGTATGACATTTTCAATAGAACCAATCTAAAGAATTGCCTTGAGGGAGCTCACAAACGCACAAAAAACCATGCACGCATGAATGTGACAGAAGCTCTAGAATGTATCTTTCCCATTCCATTTAAATTATTGATATTTTTATGGTTGTGTAAGTAAAAGAAGAATTTTAATTTCTTTGTTGTGATTATAATTGACATAAATTTGTTTATTTTAACAAAAATTAGGCAATAAAAATATGAAAAAAAAAAATGAAATTATTAATAGTACAATATGTAATATAAACTCTTTAGATTTTGAAGCGTAAGAAGAGTATTTGTATAGGAAAAGTTGTTTGTCATTCATAAATGAAAGAAAGAATAAGAAAGTTCAGGACACAACTTGTCAGGGAGTTCGAGATGAGGTAAGCATGGGATGGGATCGCTATTAATTGTCAAGTCTGTCTCATCTTTAATTCTTATTCTTATAAAAGAGTTCGACTCCATGACAGCAATTTGTAACCCATTACTCACTCTAACCAATGGCAATCACTTAGAATTATTTAATAAAAGTATTCAAAAGGCTCTAGGTTCCACATCATGACTTCTGTAGTAGCTATGAAGATCCTCCTCTGTGATTGTCCTGGGAAATCGTTCTTCGAAAAATTGGGTAGTTTGGCAAAATGACCTTCGGGAGACCTGACTCTGTTAGTGGACACCTCAGGTTGATTAAGGATTAAGAGGGTAATCTCTGGGACCAACCTTGATCAGTTGTGGATTACCCCTTATTCCTCATTATCCCCATACCCTTTTACATTTTATCAAGCATCACAATGGCTTGTGGGTGAACTCGTGAATTAAGTAATTTCTTTAGTTTGAATCAGTGTTGGCTAAAAGTTAATCTGATTAACATTTAATGATTAAAAATTAGAAGCAAAAAAATTGATGAATGATTAATCTTGATTAATCAAATTAAGTAATTCGTTAAGCAATTAATTGATTAATACCAATACAGGTATGCTTGAAATCGGCCTTGGCGCCTTTTCTTTTTTTTAGTGATTGTATTTATTAGTTGAAGGATTCTAAGACGAATTGATCACTTTATAGTGTCCTTCTTTTTTATTTAAATTCTTTTAATTCATTTATTTCTCATGAGTTTGACAGCAAAGAACTTAGAGTCTCTGCCACTGAAGCAATCTGGCATTATTGGGATCAGTTTTTCAAAATCTTCTCTACCCTAAATAAATTGTGCTTACAACATTCTTAACTTTGATTCCTTCTTTAAAAAATTCATTCATTTCTTAGTTTCTCTGAATTCTGTTGATGTTCTTTAAAGAAACTTCTACCCCCATCATAATGAAGTCGTACTATTATTATGTTCTTATTAATCCTTCATTCATTTTAAATTTTGTTCACACCCATTGAATTCATTTCAATTATAAATATTGATTAAATATGTATGTGGTATAATGAAAGACTTCTTCAAAACATTCATATTTTCTGCCTTTCAATGCCACATCAAAAAGGACCTAAGTGAGCAGCAACACTTAATTAACATCCTATCTAAAACAACAACAACAACCAAAAAATCGAAGGATGTAAACAGAAATAATGCTTGATTAGCGCGTAGATGTGTAATAACGAAACCAACAACAACAATAAGTAAATGGCAGTAAAGCATAGCATACTTTGCGGCGATAAACAACAACAAAAACAACAAATGGAACAACTTTGGTAAACTTAATTAAAGCAAAAGTTAAACTTAACCTGGCAGGGAAACTACTAGTAAAACACAACACACAAAAACCAAAAAAACGCACGAGCACACAAACACATTCACGTGCATGCACAATTAATAGCTCAAGGAAAACAAAATGCGAATACATGAATAAAAAAAAGAAAGGCATGGAATGGGAAGGTTAGAGCAAAAATCCTGTTAAACAAATTTGCCGCAATGCCTCAAAGTACGAACACGAACAACCAGAATCAATATACAAACACAAAGAAATTTTCCTGTAATGATGATGTTGACGACGATGATGGGGCTCAATGTTTGGATATAAAATTTTCATTTTTATGATTATCGCCTGCGAAAATGCAAAACAATTGCAAAATTATATATATATATAAACACCAAAACAAAAACACCCCCACACACATTCCCGCAACTATTACCAACAAAGAGGAGGAGGGATGAAGAATGAGTGTAGTTAACATGAATTGTATAGGAAAAGTTTGTTTTGTAAAGATTTCATGGTGCCGGTTATACCCTAACTAAATATGCTGAAGGGTATCTTATACTATACAACAGTGTGTATGGGAGAATGTGTGATGGCGTGTGTGTGTATCAATGTTTAACTTTGACGATAAAATTAAATTTAATTTTCAATTACTGCGGTTGGCATTTGATGGCGACACACAACACAACAGAATAGAACGCTAACTGACGACCCGATTTTGTTCTAACAACAAACTTTCATTGTTTATTCTACTGTAAAGCGAGCAATCATCCAACCAAGCAAACCAAATATCCAAACATTAAAACATTGAACCACCTTTCTTTACCAACTCATCTCATCTCATTTACTCGCCATTTGTAAGCAGAACTAACAAAAGTTTCTATTAACTTCATAACTCTTAAGCGGCTTTCTTTTGTTCTTAAAAATGCGTAAGCTTATAAAGATGATGATCATGATGATGATGCTAATGATGCTGATGATGATGACTTTTACTTTTTCATCTCAGTTGCCACTTGGAACTAGGTGATGCTCCCTAAAGATTTTTCACGTTTTCTATTAAAGAATTTTAAAGTTAAAAGACTTTACGCAGCTGTTAAGGCTTAGTTAGTTTCCTTCCAGCACTTTATCTCCATCATCTCACCCACTGACAATATACTTATATAGTGAAAAGAATTCTTGGTAAATGTTAGAAAGCATAATTTTTTGCTTCACAAACTTAGCTCGCCTTGCCTTGCCTTGCCTTTGGCACTAATGTTGACTAAATCGCTTTACATGGAAAATCTGCAAAAGCGCGAACTAGAAAAAAAAAAGAAATATACTACTACGCGGAAAAATGACTTTGGTCTCACTTTGGAATCGCCGCTTTGCCTTGTTTTGTTAAGTTATTTTTGTTCAACACTATTGCATACTTTCAGGCGCTTAATGACTGCGAATATGTATGTGTTGGTAAGCATAACGAGCAAGCAACTGGAAACGGAAACGAAAAATAACCAACAAAACAAGAATGCAGGGTAAACTTAACACACACAAAAAAAAAGGACAAAATAAAAAATCATAAAAACGAAAACAAAAAAAAAAAACAAAGGAAAAAAGGCAAAGAAATGTTATTAGCCGCAAGTGGGTGAAGGGTATTTCGTTGCTATAAATTTTTTGCTTCTTATTTTCTTCCACATAATTTTTGTTCTCTGATTTTTTAATGCAGGTTTTTCCTTTTATTTTCCATCATCCCCTCTCCTTCTTCTTTTTTGTAGCATGTAATATGTTTTCCAATTTATTTGCTTTAGTTTTGTTTTGTTTCGCCTTCAAAACATGCAAAGCTTAAAGTTTTTTTCGTTCACATTTGCTTTGTTCTTTTTCTTTCTCTCAATGATGTCATCAACGATTTTGTTTCTTTTTTCCAACTATAAGCTCCCCCACCCCCTCCCCTTGTTGTAGATTACCTGATAATCGCGTCATGCTACACTTTGTATCAATTCACATGGTGATTTTTTTTGTTTCTCTTTAATTGGAATTTATTAAAACCATATGAGGCCAACCGCATTTACCAAGAATTTTCTTTAAATACATAATGTCATACTTAGACCGACCATGAGAATGTAATCAGCTGCAATTGTTATTCAATCATTTATTCACATACGAGTATGATAAATTAATATTTTAAAATAATCGAGACAGAAGCTACAAATCACAGGATTTTTAAGTAGAACATGTGCTAGTTTTATTCATTGGGTATAATTACTTCAAGTGAATACTAAGTATTACCACGTCAGTTGAAAAGTAAACTGAAGTATCATTTAAATAACAATATAATTATCATATTGTATTAAAATGATAATACAATTGTATTTGAAAATCAAACTAGAGCAAGTTAACTTCATGTACAGTATGTTCTTTTTACATTTTATCATATTGTTCATGGCTTAACATTGTTAAACTTCATACAATAATATTTTAAATCAATTTTACGAAGACATCCAAAAGTATGCAATACATTTTATGAAAAGTTCGTAATGCGTTTCATACAAGTATAAGAAAGCATTTAAGATGATTAGAAGGATTTATTTAATTACAATAATAGGATGGTTGTTGGTTTCAAAAAATGAATGTCAGTATTAAGAATAATATTGTTTTCTGGAAAACACTATTTTGTGTCAACGCTCTTCCTGCTGTCGATGCTTTTGCTGTTAACACACATTTTTTCTTCTACTCTGTGACTGCATTCATATGATTAAAAAGATTAAATCAAATGCTTGGGAGATGTTTTCAGGAAGACAACAATAGTTGCAGTTTTTTTCTTGAAAGAAGGTCTAAATTAGCTGAAGATCATAAAAGTGATTTGCGCCCATCATCATCGGCAGTTAAGTTGACTTTATGTTTATGCGTTTAGCTGTTGTTTCACACCTTTGATCTGCTTGCAGGTAACATACTGCGTCTTGTGGCTTTTACAAGTGAAATTTTTACCGGTATGTGCGCTTAAATAAAGTGCAATTGGAAAAGTAACCACTAGGTTTTAAATACAAGCGGTACAGCAACAACGAAAATCGCAATTTTGGTGATAGTTTCAAAACTTAGAATTGACTTAGCTTGATTACCATTCTGCTCCCTATGTATACTTACAATTAATTAGTTAATTCCGGGGACTGCACAGGTTTATTTGAGTTTATATTAGTAATATGTGAATTTATAGCAATATAGACTGGTGGAATCTGAATATTCCAACAATTTGCATCCCGATGGCTGCACTATTTGCATTTGATTCCTGGGATATTGCAGTTTGCTGAAGGAAAGAGACAAAAGCGAAGGCACGTTGTGCTTTCTTCAGCATTCATTACTGCCTACTATTTCATCTGCACTACCACGCAATATAAATTAATATTAGAAATGAATGCGCTACCGAGGTACCGCTTGTTTTCAAGAGCGACTGCCGTACCGCTTGTAGATGTTAACTTATATAAATCAATGTTTGTTTGTCTGGCTTTACAAGAACTATTGAACTTAAATTTATTTAAATTTACCATGAACCGTACCGGTTCAAGCTCTTCCGGCTTTTTTTTTTTTTGGTTGGACCTAGAAGATAGCCCTGGGGTGAAGTTAAGCCGGAAGCATCAATAGTCTTTGCTTTATCAAAAAGTCAAAGGATTTAGGAACCATCAATTTTTTCAAATTTAACTATCGTAAAGTTTTGAAAGCAAAAGAACGTTTGCCGGGATATCTAGTCTATTGTAGTAACTAATAAAAACTCTCTCGTAAAGCCAATTCGCATTTAATTTAAGTTTCTGCAATGATTAAATATATCCAAAAACCTTACTCAGTAACACTCATAGTTCAAATGTTAAGGAAACATGTATAATTAGTGCTTACACCATTGGTAGCTCATCAGGATTTGCTTATTAAATGGGTTTTTTTAATGAGGAAACTTATTAGTACAAAAGAACTTACCTTGCTTTATGGCCAGCGTAATAGTCCAGAAGTACCCAGTTTTTCAATATTTGAAGTTTTATTAAATTTAAAATCGTAGATAATATTAATTAAATAGATTTAGATGTTTGTTATAAAGAGAAGAGAGTCTTTACCAAAGAGAGAACTCAAGATTTCAGATTGTTTTTTTGTTTAGAAAATTTGGATTTCCTTTTTGCTTATTTCGGTTTGTTTATTTCTTTATTATTTATTAATTAATAAACAATTCTAGTTTTTATGAATTTATTTTCTGCTAATCAATTCTTTGTTTAATATTCTATATTTTCTCTTGTAAATAATTATTATTTTCTGTATAAATTTAATGGTATTTATGTATGAATTTATTTATTCATCTATTTACTAATTTTTTTATTCTTTTAATTGCTATTTTTCTACATTTATTTTCTATTTATTATATTATATTGCATTTATATATTTTATATTAAATTTATGATATTATAATTTTCAATTTTTTATGAGTATTTCGCTTCGTTTTTATTTATTATAATTATTAATATAATAAAATATTTGTTGTGTTCTTTGTTGTTTTAAGTATAACAATTTTTTATATAATAATTTTAATTTGCTTTAATATTTGAACTTCATTGATATGTTAATGATTTTTATGATTAAATATTATGTTCGCCTTCCTTCATTGATAAATCGTATAAAAAAACGATATTACAGATATTTTGTTGATATGTATGTATGTTAATTTATATATATTTATTTCTATATAATTTTTTGTTGATATTAAAATATTAATAAATATCTTCAAAATTACAGAAAAGGTCTCTTTGGAAGAGTGATATGTATGCGATATTTGAAGTATTTATTAATTGACTAACTCATTAGATTTGTTTATATTATTTTTGTTTAAATAATATTTTTTATATTATTATTTCATATATTTATATATGTATATAATTATTTAGGCATTTTAAGTGATATGTTTCGTTATTTTAAATTTCTTTAAATTATTTTCTTATATTAAAACATTTTTTTTTTTTTTTTTTTGTTTAATTCATTCCTTTTATTTTATTTATTTGAAATTTCTTTCATTCAAATTTGTTTATTTTTTAAATGTTTGTCGGTCTCTTGGAAATATTGTTTATTTTTTTTTTAAATTTTTATTTTAATTTTTCTATTTTTCACATTTCTTTCTTGTTTCACTGCAGTCCAATAACATAGTCCTTTGCTCTCTTAGGTTCAAAACATGAGCTCTCTGACTTTTAGAATCTCTCTTCTTTTCTCTTCTCTTATGTTTACATTACTTTGTTGTTATATTATATTTGTATTTAACACATGCCATAAAGCTGCTCTCTCTCTCTTGGTTGCTTTGACACGCGCTCTTCACCTGCTTGACACTTGCTCTTTGCAATGCCTTTCAAGCCGCACACACACCTTCTCCTTTAAACACTTACGTTCCCGCTTTCTCTGCTTTTGCCACTACAATTTATCCTCACTCACACTTCCATTCAATGTACCGTTGTTATGGGCTTTGCTTTTGTTAGCAATGGTAGGTTGGTTGTTTCTTCTTTACACTGTTTCGTTTTATTTTTCCTTTATTTGTTCTTTTGCTCTTTTTGCCGTTTTTTTTTTTTGTTATTTTCGTAAAAATTGTTTTATGAAAAAAGTCTCAAGTAGTAGAAAAATAACAATAATTATTTTTGTTTTGCTTTGCTACTTGTACTTCACGAGCCAACAAGAGCAAGAAAATCAAAGCTTTAATGGCAATAAAAAATGAAAATTCTGCAATTAAAATTTGTAAAAAATTATAGCATACACAAAGGCGTCTCAATTGTTTTTTTGCTTAGAAACCACAAGAATTGTATAGAAAAATGTTTGATAAAAGCCGGAGAATAAGTTTCTTGTGTTTATTATTATCTTTAATTTGCTTTTCTTCTTTTATTTTACTCTATTTTCTTTTCTTTTATTTGTTTTTCACCGCACACACAAAATTATACAATCAATTGACACGAACAACCGCACGCACGCACTCACTGAGCACTGAATGAAGAAAAAGCCTCCGCAAGCCCCAAGAAAGGCAAATGAAAAATTTGAAATTGTATACTTAAATTTATTTAAATTAATTTTTATTTTATTATTAACAATTTTCTATGGTTTTCTTTTTCAAGCCGCTAATGGTGATTTCTTGTTCACATTTATCGTTTTCTTTCTCAGCACATGCAAAAATTTCGCTTCGTACTATTATTCTTCTTCTTATTCTTTTTAGTTGCTATTTGTTGTTGTTGTTGTTATTATTATTATTTATATTTTTTTTGATGTTGTTTGTCGTCGTCTTCTCGTTTTCCTTTCGTTTCGTTTTGCTTTCGTACTCGTCACGGTCGAAGTTGTGAATGCGAATGCTGCGACCGCTTCAGTATGTTTTCATTCGAAAGAATTCTCTGTCAGATGCTGCTAAGCTAACTGCAGCAGAGGCAGATACAAGGACTGCGACGTTGACGTCTCCATCATCCCATCATCTCCATCAGTGGTTCAGTGTCTCAATGGCTGATGTAGTGATAAATTTTTTATGTTGTTCATAATAGAAATTTGGTAGAGCTGCTGAAGCCTCTTCTGCTGCTGCTAGTGTTAGTATGGGAGGCTGCTGCAGAGATTATGCTGCGTCAAATATAAAGAGCGGCATAGTACTATTAGAGTAGAAATGGGTAAATGTTTGAGGGTATTTGGTTAAGAGGGTTTCTGCGCTTACCCAAAAAAGGAGTTTTGAGATTTCCTTGATGCAGCAGCTTCACTTAAACTTTAGAAGTTTGTCATATTATAATAAATTATTTTATATTTTAATAAATTATATTAAATTATTTTCTTTTAAGGGTGCTACTCTTTTAATATTTTTATTATTTTTTGAAGTGATGGTGGTGGTGGTTTGTGTTTGCGTTTGAATGAGTATGTAGGCCCACTCTCTCATTTTGCTTTGTTTAAGCTTTTATTGTTTACTTAATACTCTCTTACACTCTTCACCCACTCTCTCTCCCCTACTACTTTTGACTCACTCTCTTTTTCGTCTCTTGTTTGTTCCACTAAACTGTCACTTTGACATTTGTCATTTGGATTCTATCCAAAAATGCGCATGCGCTTCGTACAAAGGGATCCCATTTACCTTTAAACTTTAACTTAATCATTAGAATACGACATCTGTTGGTTGTTTGTTGCATTAAAACTTGGTTTATGCTTCAACTTGGTTTGTTGAGAGAACTTTTTTTCTAGCTTTTTCCAAATTTATGAACTTTTCCAAAAAGAAAATGACTGTTGTACAAAATTGGAGCTTTTTATAAAGCAAAGGATACAAACTTCTGTTAAAAGTAATATATATAATTCAAATTTTTAAGAGGAACTATGAGTTGCAAAGATACTTATGACCCGTGCCACAAATTATCACTGATTCATTAGCGTACTGAGTAAAAAACCCCCTATCGCCTCCAATCCCGTTTAATCCCTACGGCACTGCCAAAGCATTCCTTCGTAGGAAAGGAGATTTATTGTTTGAGGATTGTAAGAATATGTTTATTGAATTTTCATTAAAATATCTTCTTCTAGAGCTGTCTAAAAAAGGACAGGTCTAAACTTCGTTTGAGTCTATCGATTTACTTACTAGGGTTCAGTTCCTAAGTAGGGAGTGTCTTGTTATAATGTTATGCGCTTCATTCTTGTCTGTGTCTACAAGTTTAAAATACAAATCGAATTACAATATTAAGTCATGGTTTTCTATTCTTAAGTAAGATTACTGACTCTAAACGAATACTAGAAAAGTGATTCACTTAAGTCCCGGAAAGAAAGCAAAGGTAACTGCACTCCACTTCGTTTGTTAATTGCAATAACTCAACGTGACTGGGTGGCCTTTTCTGAACCAGTTGATGATACCATGACAGGTTCCTCCGGTATGAACCTTGCGCTCCAGGTCCCTGCTCGCACTTCAAAATGTTCGATTCTTAGGTAAGAAAAATTATTCGCTTAAGTCGACTGCACTCCACTGGGTTCGCTTTTTCAATGAAGAATCATTCATTTCTTTGAGTTTATACCAATTAAACCAATATTCAATATTTTGTCAGAGTCTTCAACCTAACCTGTCATAGTAACTGCTGCTTCAGTCAGTTTGTATTGAAGAAAAATGAACATACTAACAAAATCAAATTCATTTTTTTAAAACTAAAATCATCAAAAAGTGAGTTTCTTGAGGACTATAAATCCTATAAACTGCTTTGATATTCAGCAGCAATCAAAATAGAATCAAAAAACAATAGTCAAAAGCAAATAAAATTAACAAAATTCATTCATCACAAAAAGATGAAAATAAACAAAGAATTATGTAGAAAACAATAAACATGTGATTTATTTTAGTAAATAATAAGGAACAATAACAAATATGACAATGAGTACAATCAAAATTATGTTTATGCTTAAAAACAAATAACAAATAAAAGCAAAACAAAAGCAAAGCAAAGAGATGAAATACTGAAAAACCGGTAAGCAAATAAATGAATACAATACAGGCACACACAAATGGTAGGCAGATTTCCATACACACCAGAAGGAGAGAATAAGAAATATCATATACTCGTACATATGAACAAAAAAACATATGTGATAAATATTGGGTAAAGAGTAAATAAACATACACACAAATAATCTAAGCGAAAACTGATTACGTAGTTAGCAGCAGTTGAATTCCAACTCACACTCAAAGTGGAGAGGAGGTAAAGACCACAGCACATACTAAGTAACAGAAACAGCAGCAGCAGCTGTAAAGCTTTTCTTGCTTGCCAACCATTTGTATATATACAGATATACAAAGATACATTCATACAGATATAGATATACATATATGTGTATAAAGCGAGTCACTATGTCTCCAAAACTGAAGCAATGAAACGCACATTGCCGCATTGCATACTCAAATGCCGTACGGCATTTTCACCATTAACCTTATGACACGCAGCAGAAACCATAGAATAATATAGCATACAATCAGGCGCAGCTTCCATTCAGTGTTTCTTAAATTTAGTATGTTGTCTAGAACAGCTTTGTTCTTTGGTATGAATATTTTGTCATTTCTTTACGCAATAAATGAAATTCCTTCATTAGATTAATATTCGAAATTCCGCAGTTCCCGCAGAGAAGATGCTCTACTGCTCCTGTTCTTTTGAAGTTTACTAATGGCATTCGCCAGTTTAAATGCTTTTAGATTTGTTTCAATATCTCATACCAGAGAAAAGAATACATTCTTGCAATATTCTTTGAATCATGTCTTTATAATATTGGTACTATTTTTAGCAGATTTGTAAAGTTTATGAACCACTGGTATAGTTAAATGCCCATGAGTGCTCACAAACATACACGAAAGCCAACATCATCATCAACATCATCATTGTTATCATCATCATTAAAACTTAGCCAACTGACATCTGTTTCTTAATGAGAAGGACAACCAAGGAATGACGCGTCGCTAGGAGAGCCAAAGAAAATATGTAAACGGCGTCAAAAGCGTGTACCAGCAACAGTAACAGCAGCAAACAGGATACGACGAGCAATGATGATGCAGAAGATGGTGAAAAAGTGGAAGATTTTTGCGCAAAACAACAATAACAACAGCAAAATAAACCATATGAAAATCAATAAAAAGCTCAATGACGTCAGTCGAATATAGCCAAACAAACATATACACACTCACACACACATACAGAATTACACTATGCTATTTACTTTGTTCTTAGCAAGACGCATGAAGATAAAAATCTGCGGTAGAGAGCAACATTCGTTCAAGTTAAACGAAGCAATTGACGATGACAACGAACCACGCACGAAACACACAGATGCTAACACACACTCACATATATAAACTCACTTAGTTAAACGCCAAAGGCATATAAACACTCATTCAGTCATTCATTCTTTCACTTAGTTACACTCAACATTTTGAGTGAATTTATTTCTAAGAAAGTAACAAGAAACCAAGCTGGACTTGCCATTGAGTTGAAGCTTAAGCTTAGGTTTTCTCAATGGAGTTGGCCTCTGCAACATGTTTCTTAAGTTAGCTCAGCTAACTTCATTGATGGCCAACTATTCTCTCACTCTCGCTCTCTGTGTGCGCTCTGTCAACTTTTCAACTTCTTCATAGCGAGTAGCAAGAAGATAAGCAGCATTGCTTAAGACAGTGGGTCTTCAACTGTGAACCGCAGACATTCAAGGTTGTGTGGAATATGTTTAATATGATCTTTACATTCATTAGTCCAAGGAAATAGATTAGTGGAAAAAGGCTCCTTCAGAACAAGACGGTCAGACGCATGTATGCCATACACTAAAATATTAATAATACGTATAATTAATCTAGAAAAACTGGTGTTGTGAAAATCACATATCAGGTGTCCTCAAACAGATTTGATTAAGCCAATGTATTATGAATAATAGAAACTTCCTTGAGCTGAAGTTATCAGGTCCATGAAAGTATATAATAGTGTATTATTCCATAGAAGGTCGGAGGAATAAATAATAAGCTTATGAACCACTGAGATATATCAATGCTAGTGGCATAGAATGAAATACTGATGAGTATTCTCATGCTCACTTTGATGTGCTTTGTTGATTTAATTTCTTTTTCTTTTTTATTTACTATTTTTATATTTGCAATTTTACGTTGTTGTTATTTTTATCATTTCTGTGGTTTGTTTTACGTTTGTTATTGTTGTTTTTTATTGTCTTTGCGGTTTTGCTTTTTATTCCTTTTCCTATTGTTGGTGTTGATGTTGCTGTTGTTGTTTACTCGGTAATTACGCGAATATTAAACAAATTAACAGGGTACCCGCCTTTCAATCATTCATTCATTCTTTTGTTGTTGTTACCTTTACTTTTTCCATTCAGAAACTAAAATACAATAGCAAATTGACTGAGTTCAGTTTGTTTTTTTATTTCTTTGTTTTTCATTTTTTGTTTTTCTTTTCTTTTCTATAACTGTCGTATGTGCTGTTTTTTTCTTTTATTTGAATTTCATTGAGTTTTATTTATTTGATTTAATGATGCAATTGAAACAAAGTATTGCCTACTTTTGGGCTGAACTAATTTTTGCTATGCAAAGCGGGAAATTTTAATTGGATTTATTTGTTTAGCCAATAAATCTAAAACATCACATAAATAGAAACTTTTGGGTATCATAATCATTGAAGGAAGAGTTTTTAACTTGATGTGTAGTTTTGTGACCACACAAATGTAATACTCAATTTAGTATTTGGAGAAATAATACCGAGAGGGCATTGGTACTGTGATGTTCCACCTCCTTGACAGGTATTGAATTAATACACTTTTCACTTCCTTTTGCTTCTGCTGTAACATCTTCTGAGGAACAAAATTTGTATTTCCCTACTGCAATTTTATTAAACCATTCCTTTCCCAAAGAAATAAACAGAATCAAAGCATAATGTAAAACGAAGGAAAGTAAATAAGTTGATGCACAATAGCGATGACCCGTGAAAAATAGCTAAGTATTGTGCATCAGACCAGAACTTAATAGGTTATGGTACGTCCATAACCATAATGATAATGAACAATTTTTATAGTTTTCTATTAACATTTAAGGCCTTGAGATTTTACATTAACTTAAATCCTAATAAGTAGCATAATAGTTGAGTTAAAGTTTAGTTACACTTTGATACAATAAGATGATTAAATACTGATAAAATTATTGAAGATTTTATTTAAATAAGAAACATTTAGAAAATAAGATACTGATAAGCTTGGAATACTGAAGACCAAATCTGAAATTGATTCTTATTTTGACAAATTTAAAAGGTTGAGACTTTAATAAGCAAAATGTATTGATTTTCCAATCAAATTTTGGGTTTTTTTAAATGAATTATTTCTCCAGAAACCGTCTGAATCGCCAATCGAATGACAATGCTGTCAATCTTGTCCACCGGTGCAAATCACTTGATTCACAGAGTGAATGACATAATGTGAACGGTTAGCAATCGTCATTCACCCCAAATACTGACTATTTGTCATTTGGCAATTTAAACATGTTTACATCTGATACTTTACTCCTGAGCTTTCTGTCTCAAAAGAGTTTCCAGTGAACTGCAATTCAGTCTTATCTTGAATTACCTAAAGTAGTGTAGCCAATAAGTCTTTAAACCCGTAACATCACAACAATCTCCTACTGCTATTCTTTCAACAACTCCACATGGACAAAAGTTTCCAACAATTTTCCCATTTTTTTTTTTTTACATTAATACAAAAACAAGAACAACAACAACAACAACAACAAAAGGAATACAAAAAGCTTTTCATGTTATGAAGAATATCAAAAGTGTACCGGAAATACTTGTCGCTGACGCCATAAAATCCTAGTAACTGAGTTAAAATGACAATGCACACCTGTAAATGAGTCAATCTGTCTCACTCCCATTCTCTCTCACTCTCTCTTTCTCTCACACTTTCTTTTAGAATGGTATATGCCTATGTGTGTGTGTGTGTGTTGGTTAGTTAGTTAGAAAGTTATTTTTTATGATTATAGAAAATAAACTTTAATGTTAATGTTTGGAACTAATAATGTAAGCAGCAAAGCAAAAGCAAAAGTAGAAGCAAGCAAGCAAAATGACAAACGGAAGGAAGGAAGGAAGTAAGAAAGGAAGGAAGGAAGGCAGGAAGAGTAGAACACATGAACTCAGTAAACGAAGAAAATGTCTAAAGGGAATACAACGCACATATTGGCACAAATATACTCATTTGTTAGATGATTTGGTTTTCTTGGTGTTTAGTAGGTGTTGAAACCAACGAACCAAGGAACCAAGCAAACAACAACACATTGTTACAACAAAAACAAGAAAAACAAAAGCCAAAGCAAAGCACAAGTAAAGTAAGTAGTACTAAAAGTAAAATCCCAGCTGAGCGAATGAGTGCAAATAATTGAGTGAGTGATTTACATGAGTGAAATGAGTGTGTTAAGAGAAAAACTCATTAAAAATGAAATTCACCATAGCGCAGCGCATAGAAATTGGAGCACATACCACACCACACACACACACACACACACAAACTTTTGATGGCTTTTAACGGGAGCGAACGAAAGCTTAAAGTAGGAATAGGAATACCACATAACTTAAAGCGACCGAGGAGAGTTTTGATGGTGGATAAGCTTCTTCTTCTTGTAGCGTGTATGCCAGAACCACTTCAATGCTCAACACTCGAAACGATATGCTTTAGTCGTTGTCGTGTCGTGATGTCGTTGCCGTCGTCGTCGTTGTCGTCGTCTTCGTCATCGCCATATTTCGCTTCTACTGCTTTGCCGTTGTCGCCGTCTTCGTTGTTGTCGTCGTCGCCCTCGCAGTCGTCATTGTTTTTGTCCTTCTGCTTGTCATCGTGCAGCAGCAGCAGCCACAGCAGCACAAGAAACAACAGCAGCAGCAACGCGAGTGTATAAAAAAAAAAAAAATAAAAAAACATAAATGATGAAAAGAATAGAAAAATAATGAAAAGATCAAGAATAAAAAGAAGCATACACACATACTTACATACTACATACGTACATAAATGTATATACATACATATACATAACAACAACAACTACAACAACTAATATACATAAGTGAATTAATTGTGATTGAAAAAAACCAAAATACCATACATAAATAATTTAGAAGAAAAAAGAAAGGAGTAAGCACAAGCATATTTTGATTAAATTTATTATTATTTTCTACTGTAAAATTGAATTAAAAAAATCAGTTTGATTTCTTCTTCTCCTCCTCCTTTACTTTCATTTTTTGTGTTAATTTTTCTCTACACGCAACGCCGCCCTCCGCCACACTCACATGGTCCGCCGCCTTCTGAAAGTCTGAATATAGAAAAAATCATTTAAAATATTCCCCAAAAACCTTGAATCGTGAAAATTAAATCAAATAAAAATAAATTAATAAACATATTTCGAAATCAATTAAAAATTGTTAAAATATTCATATAAAAATTGGAAAAATCTGTGTGTAGGATGGCACAAAAAAAAACTCCTAGTTGAAAAAAATATTCATTAATCAAAAGTCAAAGCAAAAGATAATAGAAAAATAACTGTAAACTCACTCACGCACTCAGCGAGGAAGCTTCTCCCCGCTCTCGTTCTCTCTCTCTCTCTCTCTCTGGCATAGTAATGTTACTTTCAACACAATACAGAAAAAACACTCACTCAACACTTACACAGAGTCACTCATTCACTTAAACTTAAGTTAACTCAACATTCTTTAACCAAGCATCATACAATAATATGAAGCGCAAGCACGTTGAATTAAAACACGAGAGCTGAGTCAGAGCACACACACAGGGAGCATTTGGGAGAGCGCTGCTAAACCCCAACATTGGGAAAGCCTCCCTCTTAAACTCAACAAGCAACCAAAAGCGCACGCACATGACAACAAAGCAGAAGCAGCCGTAGCAGCAACAAGAACAACAACATGAAATTAAAAGAAGCTCTCATTACTCATTGCACTTGTCTGTTCGTTCATATGCTTGCGCTCTTGTGTTAACTGAGCAATGGTGTTCTGCGTATGTTTTTCTTTTAGTTAGGAGGAAGATGCCCATTGAAACCAGTATTTGAAACTGATTTCCCACACACCTCTAGCTCTTTCAGTGCATCTGCCAGTGAAACGTGGTCACTTGCCATTTGATAATATGAGAGAAACTTTCAATGTTCGGACATAGAGTAATATTTAGTGTAAAAAAAGCATGAAACTGCGTTCGTGTAAAAGACAAGAGATCATCAGCATACCGCAGCATCATCGTTCTTTGTAGTAGTAGTCATTGTCGTTGTAGTTGTAATTCGTCGTCGTCGTCATCATCATCACATCATCATAAACAGTTGCTTGAGTTGAACTCGAGCATTGAGCGTTTTTCGCGTGAAACAGAAGGTTCTAAAAAAGCAGTGGCGGACAAAAAAAATTCTATATTACCAATTAATTCTTAAAATTTCAATTATTTAAAAGAAAAGTTTAAAGAATAATTGAAAACATAAAAAATTAACTTAAATACAAGTGTTTTAAATATTTTTTTATTGAAAACCAATCATAAATTTTCTTGTGCAAAATGATGACAGAAAATATATTACAAGAAGCATAATTTGATATTTTGCCAAATGCATTTGTTGCATCTGAGCCGAACAAAGCAAGGATACGAACGAACAAATGTTCACACTCCAAGCTCATTTGACTGGCCTACCCAACAAACAAACAAACACAGCTACACTTGAGTTAAACGACAAATTATTTTGTATGTATGTTATAACTTTGTGTATATGCGTGTGTGTGCCTCAGGCTCTGACCATGTAGATACGTCATAACTTTTTATTTTGGCAAAAGCGCTACAATTGAAAATTATTTCTCGTATTTTTTTTTTTTTTTAATTTTCTTCTTTTATAGCTTTACTTTCTGAGGTTATTTTTATTCAAAGTTGTTTTGTTTTTGTCTCTAGTGCATCACAATAATAAGAAAATAATTCTATTTATTTTAAAAGAGAATTTAATCCAAAAATTTAACCAAAGTCTTATGTACTGTTGCTCTTTATTATTCCATACAAAATAAATTGCTTAGAAATTACATAAAAATATTAAAAAAAAAATAATAATAAAAATATTATAATAGAAGAAAAATGTGTAAATATGTAAAAATGAAAATAATCTTATAAAAAATAAATAAAAAAAATATATACACAACTCAACTTTATTCAAAACAACGAATGTTCACACAACGCTGTTTACAAAATGTCTTTATGTAAGTAGAAAATAATAAAATATAATTTACAATAATATATCTATATCTATCTTTATCTATATATATATACATATAATCGTAAGTCTTTTCGTGGCTGTGCACGCTAATCTCAGAAACGGCTTAACCTATTTGAATGCTGTTTTGACTGGTATATTGTAGCAAGCTTGGTGTAACATTTATCGTTTATTTTATCTAAATCGAACTACTAAATCAAAAGATATTCACATTTTTAATTCTGTTGCCTACTTTTTGGTTGATTTTCGAATGTTTTCCTCTTTATCTGCGGGGCAACATTAAAGATCTGACAATTAGAGAAAAATATAGCGTGCATTTTGTTAACTTTTTTTCCTAATCATCAGCTGTGTAATGTTGGCGCGCAGCAAAACAGGAAAACATTCGAAAATCAGCCAAAAAGTAGGCAATAGAACTAAAAATATGAATATCTTTTGATTTAGTGTGTCTATTTTGATAAAATAAACTCTATATGTTACAGGAAGCTATAATACACCAGTGAAAACCGCATTCAAATTGGTTAAGCCGTTTCTGAGATTAGCCTGCACAGACACGAAAAGGCTTACGATTTTATATATATATAGATAGATATAGATTGATTTCTTTATATATTTAAAACAGTGATCTTCAAGACTAATTAACATATTTGAGAGTACCAAAATAAGAGCTACTGCTTATGTTACTATGATATCAATATGAGTATCAATTATATTAATATTTTAAGAAAATAAAATTTAAAATATTTCTAGCTCCAACACGATTTTTCAATTGATGAAATTATCACATTTTCCAAAGTTTATTTGGTTACAATTTAAGATTGCTCACAACTAATTATCGTATGAGACATAAAAAATACATAATATCCTTCAAATCATTACCTTTCTATGTTTTTGAGGTGAATACGTCTATGTTATTGCTTAGATGAGGGTGCAACCAAAAAAACTGATTATATGAAAATAATGGGATCCATTGTGATGCTGTAGCTACATATCTGTAATTTTTATGCAAAATATAATTACACCACTCGATATTTAAAGGATCAAAGAATTTTTTACCATGTGTGAGGTCTTTGACGCATCGCCGGTGGTGGAGGGGGCAGCAAAGCCATTTCCACTATTTTTTGCTGAATAAATTTTAATATTTTACAATAGATGAAGGAGGTGAACAAAAACTGCGACGTATGTTTGAGTTTCAATCGTTAGCTCTCCAGATTTTTGGTTATTTCCTCTGCAGCGTTTTGGCCTAGGTGCCAGTTAAAATAGAGAAAGGTACTGTTTGAATTTTTTATCTATTGGTAAAGCATGACGCACACAAGTTGTGATCTGATAAGAATAATAATAAGGAAATGCATTTAATGAAATGTAAAAACTTCTCCAAAAACACTAGGCAATATTTACCAGAAATCTTGATGTGTCCTGTATGCCATTTCTTTTAGTACTTTTCATATCACAAACCTATTATTAATAAAGGTGCAAAACAGTAATTATTGACGACGCATTTGTAATGATTTTCCTTTTTCATTATCATAACTTTTTTGGACCACCTATAGTACAAGCAATTAAGATTTTATAGAAAAACTATACCACCAAAAATTGCAAGGAATTTAGTTCTTTCCAATGTTCTTCTGCTACTTGAATTGCAAAATCATATGTATTTATGTTGTGTTCATTTTATTCGTAACCATTGATTATATCAATGATTTGGTTCATCTTACTAGTATGTTTTAACTATGATTATATGATTGATTCAATAATCTTTTCATTATTATGTGACATTGGTAACCAATGATTGTTGAGAAACTCTTTCATTATAGTACTCGTATGATTGATATCACATATTAAGTTTTCTAAGAAATAGAAAACAACCATCAAATGACTCATATTTAAGTATCTCACCCTCTCTTGACTCTTTCTAACTTAATTCCTTGTTAAAAATAATTGTACGTGTTATACAAGCTTTATTTACGAGTATTTATTACATATGATTTATTTAAATTGACAGCAATTCCTTGTTATTTTTAATGACAAGAAAAATATATCATTTCCTGATAATTTCAAATTTAATGATGATGTCTTCTCTTCAACTAAAGTAGCTTATAAACGCTCTTATGAATACATAAATAGTTTCTGCATAAATGCATCTCATATTCCATACCATTATGAATTTGTTGTTGGTTTTATGAATTTCTTTATTTTTCTTTATAAAAGATTTAAATTTTGTTTGAGTTCCATTATGTTAAAAATAGTCTCTATTTCAGAAGTTAAGCTCTTCTTACTTCATAGTTAGATGCATTTCCCAGTTAACTGAATTTCTATAGTCATGTGAATTTCTTTTCAATTTCCTTCTAGTATTTACCTTCAGCAGAAAGCCATTAGCCAGAATTTTTGTACTTTGTTCATAGAATGATATCATTTTTTGTTCATTCACTTCACATACTCGTCGTTTCTATGGCAGCTTCAACATCATCAAACAAATCTGCAAAAAAAAAACACTATGATTAGAAGATACTATACCAACATTTTTGCATACCTTTCGATGACACTCAATGAGTAGTTGAACTTTTCAAAATACATACAAATAACAAGAACAAAAATCAAAATGAAACCAAAAAAATGATTGCATTCAATATAAAGTGCAGTCATCATACACTATGGTATAAATTCTCATTCACATAGATACACATATACACAAGAAACTAATCTCAGTTGAGACCGAAAGCAATACCCACCCACCCACTCGAGCAATGGGTAACCGCTTAGTAAAGTATTGACAATTGCCAATGTTAGGTGTGGTATACCAGAAAGCTTCCCGAAACGTGAAAGGGAGTAGGGAATTAAGTCTCATATCAGTTGTTGCCATGAAGCCGATGACGATGTAACAATTCCTGACTATTAAAACTTGTAATTGTTTAGTTCAATTTACCTTTTACCAAGCTAAAAGGACCCTCAACTGCAAATTCAATTCCAATTCACCAACATCATCATCCCCACCATTACCCCCATCGTCATCATCATCATCATGATTTCCCTTGCACAAGTTTCACTATTATGTCCAGTTTGATTTCTACTTTCTCTACTCTATCTAAACATACATACTACTATACACGTGTGCATTGCACACAATTTTCATGCAATTAAAACAAGAAACAAAGGAAAATAAAACAAGCGCAAACGAAAGGCAATGCAAAAGGAAAACCTTGCAATGCCAATTTGTTGTGTTCGTCAAGCAAAAGTTGAAGCCCCTTACACAAACATATACACACAGACAAATACATATAGTAGAAATAGACGAAGGACCCAGGATATGGTGGGTGGACAACGGATATATGCATGCAAGAGTATAGATAGATAGATGGATGGATGGATGGATGGATGTATGGATAGGTGGATGGACGGAGATGGAGCAGAAAACTTTTGTTTTGAGTTTTTCTCATTTTCCGCTTGTATTTTTTTTTTAATGTTTTAACATATTTGCAAAACAAAAAGAAAGGGGGGAAACCATTGAAATAGTGCAATAATGTGGTAGGTTTGGGAGAGAGAGAAAGACTGTGGTCAAGGGAATGAACTGAATGATGGCATGAGTAGTACAAATTGGTTATAAACATGTCAAAAATCATCGACATAAAAATAAAAACAAATTATGCGCTCATTGAACTCGTGTAAAATGAAAATACAAAGATACTACTACAATACAAACTTGTGTGAGTATAAATTTATTGAGAAGGAAGGTTCTTCACATTGTCTTCAGACAATAGAATATCATTCAGTACAATAATCAATTCAAAACAGCCTAAATTAATGTTTATGGTTTTTTATCTTATTTTATGTCTGATAACAACGAAACTAAGGACCCCATACCGAATTCCACCATAAATTTAGGTTCCAATCATATGTCGAGATAGTTTTTCTATACACTTCAGATGTTTAAGTCTTATACTCCTTAATAATAGCCTGATGAGGAGACTCTTTCTATGCTAAAATGAGTCTTATTATAATTTTTAATAATACAAAAGAACATCACAAAGAAAGGTGATTATAATGGATATTACCTATCCAATAGTAAACCTGAATGGAAGACCAAGGGGGTGAGTCATCTTGAGTCGGCGGATGTTGTTATTAATGATAAGTAGGTACGTATTTTCTAGTGAATCTGCCAATTGCATTTTGATCCAGGGAACATGAAGTTGTCCATGTATTGTTATACTTCTGACAAACAATGGTGCATTCACTAGTCTGCGGAGAAGCTTTGAGTGGAATCTCTGGAATAGCAGAGCACCACAGCTGTATTCCATATGCCCATACGAGCTTCCAAACTGTCTTGTACAGCAGGAGTTTGTTGGACAGAGACAGTTTTGAATTGTGGCTATGAAGCCAAGACATGTTTCTCATTTCAAAAGCCAGCTGTTGGCCCTTACGTTTGATGTAAGCATTCCAGATTAGGCCCCAGATATTTGGCGGTGTGCTCTGATGGTTTTGTTGTTCAAAGATTTAGAAGGGAAATTTTAAAGTTTAAGCGAAAAGTAACGTTTGTAAGTAAAGTTTGTCGGTGATGAAATTTCATGCAATTTTTTGAAATTGTTTGAATAAATTCAAGAACAAACATTTATCTTTCAGATACACATACCTACATAATGATATTTCAACATATTAATTGACCATAAAAACTTGTTTGTTCATCCTACTGATGCTAACTTATATTCAAAGTAATTAAAAGATCCTTTTAGTAAGTTGCTCCCACATAAATTGTTTCTTAATTCAATCAACTTTTAGTAAATGGAAAAAAACATTTTATTTATTTAGGTGGGAAGGGTTTAAAATCTTTGTTCAAACTAAAGTTAATATTTCTTTTTGTTATTTTGTTTTTGTTTGTAGTTTATTTTTTTTTTTCTGAAAAAAATAAACAAAATGAATTGAGTTGGTTGGTTGTTTGATGGTAGTTGCTCCTTGTTGGTTTTTAGTAGTGAATGATGATGATTTTAGAAATAAAACACCCACGTTTTTGTTCTCGAATATATTTCGTTGTTGTTTGTTGTTCTTTGTTATGTTGTGGTCTCTTTATGTTTCTGCTGCATGACTGAATGACGTTATTGAATGAGCGTGGGTTGCTTTTTGTTGTCAATCTTTGTTGTAAAATAAAATAGCTGAGGGCGTCATGAAATGAATATTACTCATACGCCGCCTCATTGAAACAAATTTAATAATGTTGTGAGTGTTTGCATTTGTGTACATTTGATCTTCCATGTCCACTATGTGTCTGTATGTGTATGTGTATTTGGTATATGTTCTTGGTGGTAGCTGTCAAACATTTATGACGTCTGCTCTTTGACAATACTCTGTTGCTACTACTACTACTTACTTTATTATTGTTCTTGTTGCTTGTTATTTGTTGTCATTGTACGCATTAAGAACTATTTATAGCTTAATAAAATATAAAAGCAAATCAAGCACTGTAGACAGTAGTGTCTGTCTGGAAAAACAGAAACAAAGGGGCGCTCCTTTACACACACATATAATGGGTTGTTTGAAAAGTCAATGGTGATTCTTCAATATATGACATTGTTGATGTTGTTGAGTTTCTGTGCATTAAAGGACATTGACACTCTAACTAAGATAAAAGGCAAATATACAAACTGGTGGTGGAATATCTTACATGATCTGCTACAAAGAAATGAGTTCCAATATCTAATGCGAGTTGGCAAGAGATCCCATTGCTCACAAATGTCTTAAGATTATAAATTTTGATTCACTTCACACATCCCAATTAGGCGGCAAAAATTTGTGTTATACCAGTGTTTAAAACCTGTAAGTCATTTTCATTTCTTTTGAAATGAAAATAACTGTTGCTTCGACTGCAGCTTCAAAAAAGTAAAGATTTAAAAATGAAAAACTGCGAAGCGCAGAATACACTATCACAGTTGACTTCCATTTGTTTTTCTCTTTTCAATATTTCTTGAATGATAGAACCAATTTATCTTCAAAGGCTTCACAAAGAGAGTTTTTGGTAGAGTTTTATAAGCACGCAATGTTTTATGAGTAGATGTTTATAAACTTGTTCAATAGAAGGCAAAAAATAATTAAACAAAATGGTCAATACATCATTGATTAAATTTCATCAATTGAATAAACTGCAAAGACTTTTGGAGCTACCCAATATAATAATAATGCTCTTCTTCACTCACTGACTCACATTCATTGACTGTGCTTCACTTCTTTCGTTTATCATTCCCTTCGATTTCATTTCTTATCAACACTCATGCTTTCCATTTTTTTTTTTTTTACCTTATCAATATCGTGATATCCTGTCGTTTGTGACGTATTCGTTTTAATTTCCCAACAATTTGTTCTTTTTAATTTACTCCTGTCTCTGTCTCTGCCTCTACTCTTGTCTTAAGTTTTTCGTCCTTCTTTTTTTTTTTTTTTTGCAATTCACTTTTCTTTCCTTTTGTTGTTTTCTTCCTTACTGCTGAAATCGCTTGTTGATATCTGTCTAAACATTTACCTTTTAATTAAATTTTCGCTCGTTTGCTTTATACGCTATTTTTCTGCTCTACTTTCTTTCTGTTCATTCGTTTCGTTTCGATTCGATTCATTTGATTTGCTTAGCTGTATATTATATGTATCTTTTCTTGTTCAACTCATCCTTTATACTCTCTGACTTACTATACACACTTTCTTCTTTCTCACTTCTTTTTTTATTTGGTGTGTGTGTGTGTTACTCTTTTGTATCATGCAATTTGCCTTGCCTTTTGTAGACAAGTCGGTCGGTCGACGGTTATACAAATTACATCCGCCTACAAGTAAAACTAGCATTTATTATTATTATGTGTGTAGTTTTTGCATTCTTTCAATCGTTCGTTTTGCCTTCATCATATTGAAATGACGACAATGAGTTATAGTATTCTATATAGTAGTAGTAAGTAGTATTCTGATTGTTAGTCAGTATAGTAAATGATGTATGTGTAAGTGTATATTGTATATTTTCCCCCATCTCTAGGATCGCCTTTGTCTGCGAAACAATGACGCAATTTTAGTCATTTGTGTTATTGTACAATTGTAGACTCTAAAGTTGTCATCCTTCATCTCTATTCGATTGTAATAACCCATCATCATCATCATTATCATCGGCATTGTGTGTTCTAGGAAATGGTCATTAGTCCGTTAAAGCATTACACTGAATTTCTTTCTTTGAAGTTAATTATGTTCCATATTATGAAAACCTTCACATACATATTATGACATACTTACATAAATGATTCTGAAAGGATTCCATCAAATGAAAGTGCAGAGAGAAAAACATGAATGCATGAAGAAATAAGGTTTATTTTTAACTGTTTTTAATGTCTTAAATTAACAAAAATCGAAAGTGAACCATGATTATTTAATTACCATATAAACATACACATATCTATATTAACTCTCTGGTAGATCCATATGTTGCTGCTTGAGCATGTGTAATGATGAGGTTGTAAAGCAATAGATTTAGTTGTAACTTGTGAGGTTCAACTGATGCCAATGTGACAAGATATGCACTTATCACCCTTCTGTAAACACCCTGCAGTATAGATCATAGATCCAAAACTGGTTAGTCCCAGAATTGTTCCAACTATCTCCATTTGCATGTAATCAGCTGGTGAATTTAACATGGCATTGTTAGTGGAAGGTGTCAATTGCCACCGCCTGCATTACCGTTCACCAGTCAAGTCAATGTTCACCGCCACTTCCTGCATTACCACTCTCCAGTCGTGTCATCAGTCATTGCCACCGCCTGCATTTCCTATGTCTAGGCACCAGTCCTCTGGTTTGCCTCTGCATAACCTGCGACTAGTAAATTCGCCACCAGGTAATAAGAAAAGGGGCTCGTGAATAACTATCGGATCGGGGACTATTTCCACCAAGCGTACTGCAGGGCAATAATATACATCTTCTAGCTTGTAAGAAGTTGGAGAGCGTCTTCCAAATGGTGTAGTGTGTACTTAGAATTGCTATCACTCTGCACCACTTCAGTTTTTTGGGAAAATGGGTTGCATTCTTGTCTTGCAAGGCTTCCCAGTTTGTTCATTTTTGCATCATTTGATGACTTCGATGCTAAAATTCATTCCACCACAGTACAGTACAGTAAACGTAGAATCCGATTGAGTGGTTAATGATACCACTGAAGTCAGGAATACCAAATTATTCCTTGATTCATTACGCAGATAAATTACGATGCATTAAGGTAGTTCTTGCCCTTCTCCTAATCTTTTGCTGAAGTGAACTACTCGTTCACACTATTCAATTCTACTATTTCCAAATAAGTGACAATTTATTGTATGTATGAACCAATGGTTTTATAGATTTTGTTATTTCATGTCAATATTAAACAAATCCGCAGTTCCCGATAACCATTTCCGGAGGAGATACATTTTTTCTTTTTTTTCATATAAGATTGCTGTGAATGCTGATATCAATTTCATTAAAACGAATTTCCTTTGCACAATCAAATCTCTTAACAAAAACAGAATGTATATAAAATCTTCGTTGTTTCCTATGAAATGTTACAATTATTTTTACTAATATTTTGAATTCTTCATATTGTTATGACTTTTCCACATAATTAATTAAAAACAAAATACCATTTAGTTTCCTTTGAAACATTCTATTCAAATGTCATTTTTTAATATGCATACTTCATTCTATTATTTTATTTTTTCTTTGTTTGTCTTGTCTGTTTTTTCTACTTATTCTGTTTCCATTTGTGATTCAAGTTAAAAGTATTTTCACTGTTTTTATATTGAGTTAGTTATCTCCTTGTGCATCCCTTCCTCATATGGAAACTTGTAACCATATTACTCATACGTAGCGTGTGCTGTGTAATTCAGTTATTTCGTTTTTCTACGAATTCATTTCAAAATATTCATCAAACCAACCACACACTAAACCAGCAACAATAACAAGAACAACAATAGCAACAGCAACTAGTACTGAATGCATTTACTATAAAAGTCAAAGTTCAAACAATAATAACAATAAACAACAATAACAACAGGAACAACAAAATACACGTATTGTTGTACGTGTAAACAACAATAACAAAAGAATACAAATATTCACAAATCATTGAATTGAATACAATTGAATTGTTTATTATTGTGTATGAGCTTCATGGAAAATTAAACTCACACTTCTTTACAATTAATTAAAAACAGTAAGTGTATCAAATAAACAAAAGAAAAAACAAACTAAAAGAATATAAAACACTATTAAAAAAAAATATATTCATCTGAAATCCAACTGTCCAATGCAATTTATTCCATTTTAGCAATAAAATTTTTTTACTAGGATAATTATTTTTGCTCCTCTTTTTTGCTATTGCCATTACTATGATGCTTTTTCTGAGCAATGAGCATTGAGAATTGCATGCAGCATTGCACGCTTATCAATTTTGTAAAGGTCAAAGGCACATTATACAGTTGAAGCATCCAATGTTGCTGTCAAAACTGATGATTCGTGTGAGGGTGGTTACAGAAATAATTGAACAATATCAGATGACTTTAATTTCGTCCATAGTTTACATTTTCAGCTAAATGGGTTGATATTGAATAACTTTGTATGTATATCATGTATATAGTACTGTAAAATTGTTAGAATACTGGAACTAATGGTCTCCATGTGACAAAATTAAGTAAAAACGGTGCCCTCTTTCCATTTCGTTGTATTTTTGCCTTGATAATCGTTAAAATCGAGTACTCCTATGATGCTGAATGGGTTAAGATCCTTTAATATTCAGAAATTATTTGAGTTGATTACTAATAAGCAAGCTTAGCTCCTTCAAAGTCACATTTAACTAAATTAGTATTTGCTACTGCTATTATTATTTTTTGTGAGGTAGGTAGGAATCCCTTCGGACCTATAGCCACCGTCCACTATGTTATCTCCATCCTCATTTCCTTGATATACCAGAACTGCTTTATTACATCAAAGTAGGCACATAAGGCTTACCTTTAAAATTAAGAGCACCCTTCCATTCCCCTTAATGGTCAAACTTGTAGCCAGCATCATGTTATATGCTCGTCTTCTCCCGCAGAGCGTAGATCTACTTCACTATTGCGTGTCATCACTTCTTCATCATTTTGTAAATTTTTTTTTTTTTATTATTTGTACAGAAGGTTGAGGGCAGTCGCCATGCTCCATGACTCGGGAAGGCGGGGTTGTCAGACTTGTCACTCTTTCCATGTGTCGCAATGCTCCTGAACCATACTTGCTAAGTAGCAAGTAATAAAACATTTGGCCGAGTCATTAATGCCTTTCCTGCTTCCATCACCTTCATCTACCCATGATCAAATCCTTCTTATCGTAATTCATCAGAAATTCAACACTTGAAGCACTTGAGAAGTGCATGAATACAATTTGGATACAAAAGTCAATCTTGTACTGAAAGTACTTTTGATAGTACCCTCATATATTGTTGTTGTTATTACTGTTATTGTTGTTGTATGAAAACTTTGAAATTGTAAAAATTCTTGTTGTCATTGCT
This sequence comes from Amiota communis, assembly GCA_037043315.1. Lineage (NCBI taxonomy): Eukaryota > Metazoa > Arthropoda > Insecta > Diptera > Drosophilidae > Amiota > Amiota communis. Next base: position 8,882,767 of record JBAMAV010001245.1, on the reverse strand, counting down.
GTTCATTTTTCCACTTTGAATTTTTTCTTTTTTTTTCTTCTTCATTTTACGTTTTCCTCTCGTCTATTTTAATATTTTATGTAAATGCGCTGCCAATGATCTGATCTCTGTACCAGGAAGACTAAATGAAATTATGTACAGGGAAGTGAGCAACGCAACGCAATAAGCATTTATCAGGAAAATCACTATTGCTGGCAAGGAAGGTATTGACTGACTACGTTTATCAACTTACTTAGTACATACTATGTACATGTATATTGGCCCTTACTCATATATTTTTATGTTTTATTTTCTGGTGTTTTTTCAGTTCTTGTTTTTATTTTTTTTTATTGCTGTGTGACCGAAACATTCAGAAAATGCCAAAAGGCCAAATTGATAAAGTCAAGGTAGCAGCAGTACACGCGCAAGCAAAAAATAATGTTGTCTGCAAATTGAATAAAAACATTTATAGAAGGATAAAATGAAGAAATTGTAAACTTTTTATTGACATTTCTCACTTTCACTCTATCTACTTATGGTATTGTATATTATATTTGTGCGAGTATATCTTAGTATTTAGTAATAACTTAACTTTCCTACATACTATTTTATTTCTTATTTCATTTTTTATTTGTTTGCCAATTTTGTATCCATCATTTTTCATTTTGTCGTTTTTCTTTGCTTTTTTTATTTTTTATTTGTGCTTTTGCTTTCAATAAATTTATGTTAATTTGATGATGGCTTTACTTTTGTTTGTATGTTGTAAAGTGCAAAGTGCAATGTCCGCTCGCTTTATAGTATCTTTTGTTGTTTTTTTGTGTTTGTGGGCAATAATTTTCTTGGCAACGCTTGTGTTTAGTTTTACTCAAAGGGAAAAAACCTTAAATGAGTTGATAATAATTGGTCAATTATAGTAATAGTTTTTGTTATTTTTTAAATCTTTTTTTCTTTAATTTTCTAATGATTTAATCAATCAGTTGTTTAATCTATGAATCACATAATCAAACAAACAATCAATCAATCAAAAACAGTTTGTCAATGAATGAATCAATTGACCAATCAATTATTTAATAAATCAATAAATCAATCGATCAACAAATGAATTGTTGAATGGATGAATAAAACAAACAAGCATTCAGTCAATGAATATGTAAGACGTTAAGTAAAGAAAAGGAAGAATTTGAACTAATATTTAGAAACAAAAGAGTACTTTTAAAAAGTTTAAAAAAACCTTACAACTAATGAAATAAAAACAAAATAAATCTAAAAACAAGATAAATCTGCCTCCGGTGGGGGAAATTTATTTGCTTAATAGCTAGCAATGCCCCTACTCACAGAGACAGACATTAGACACCCCATCCAAAGTAGTATCGTCCAGATTCAGTCACGGTGAATGGAGAATCGTAGGTGTTGCAAGACCAAAGCGTTGATAGCGGTGGGTGTATTCGTTCATAGGCAAGTGGACAGTGCTATCGACCTACTACAAAGTAATAGTTTTCAAATCAAACTGTTCTGAACAAAGCCTTCAGATGTGCTCTGCATGCACCTTGTTACGCATCGATTCAGTTGCTACTACTATACAGAGATGTGCGAAGTCTCATGTGGAAAAGATAAGTGTACATATTCATAATTAAGCTTCAAGCCTTATTACACTCAAGTGGTTGGAAAAATTAAAATTTAAAACCAAAATGCCGCATCAACTCTTAGAATAGGTAGCCCAGCAATCAGAACGCCAACAAAATAATTAGCATTATGCTAAGCCCAATTCAAATCGTCTGATAGTTTCAAAACTTTAAATAGAATTGAAGATGTAATGAGAAATAAACAAAAACATGAATCTCTAAACGAGTCTGACAATGAAATGCCAGAGACTGTCAATGATTTAATCAGTCAATGAATGAATCAATCATAGAATGGGTCAGTCAATTAATTTATATATTAAGCAATCTCTATCTATTCATATAAGTATCCATCTTTCTATCTACCCATTCATCTATATATCCATCTATCCATTTAACTTTTTATCATAATATCAATATATCTATCCATTTAATTTTCTTTTCATTTTCTTACAAAATTTCTTTTACTAAAATTTCTGTTTTATGTTGCATAGTTTTAGGCTTTTTTTTTCCAATGATTACTTTCTTATAATGAATTCCAATTTTTCTTCTATAAGACCTTGACTATGTGCTCAGTGTTCCAAGTATCCATTCCATATTGCATTTATCTTTTTTCTATCAAAACCATCTCACATCAAATTTATATCTGCAGGCATTCTTAATTCTTCTTCCTATAGAATTCATTTACAAAAAAAAAAAAAAAATGATGCATTTTGGCTTACATATTTTTGTATTGTATGTTTTGATGATGTTTTTACTAATAATTTCACAGGCGCTCCGACTTCATAACACATACTCATAAGGATAACAGATTCACACACACACACACACACATATTTACTTACTCAGTATTCATAGACTATCGGAATTTATCCTTGTGCTTGTTAGCATATTTTTCTTCTCATTTATTCAGGTTTTTTGTTTTTTTTTTTTGTTTTTTTTTGGTATTTTGTTACTTTTTTGTTTGTTTAATTCTTTTCATTTTCTTTGTTTGATTCTCAGTGTCTTATGAATAAAGGGAATTTTTTTTTTTTTTTAAATATCCCCAAACAAATAATGGGAATTTTCTTTCAATAAAACAGTGAGACAGTGATTTTCCTTTAATTGTTTCCCCAATTGACCAATATTCAGAGAGTTGAGTGGTTTTTATAATGTTGAGTTGAATTGTGGTGAATTTCTTTTGAAAAAGAGAGTGCATAACAGGGAGAAAGAGAGAGAGAAAGAGAGAGCTTCTCTATTTTTGAAGCTTTTAATATGTTTTCACTCCCGAGTTGTGTCCATAAATGTTTGTGTGTCATTTCAGTAGCTTTTCTCCATTGTTGTAATTTTGTTTCTGTGTTTTTGTCTTTGTATAATTTTTATTAGTTTTTAATTGGGTTCACTTGATAAATATTTGTTGCTGTTCTGTGTTAGTTTCGTTAGTTAGTTTTGTTAGTTTGGTTGTAGTTATATAGTATTTCATTTCATTTTATTTTATTTTTAGTTTCAAGGAAGCTCATTAATTATGTGTTTAATTAAAGAAAACACAATATTACTCTTCATTTAGATATTTTTAGTGTGAATATTTATTTTTAGTTTTGCTACTATTTTACATATTTGCTGTATGGTATTTTATGTCAATATTTTTATTGTTATAAGTTAGACAAAACTAAAACTAAATTTACCATCATGGCGTATGAGTTCTTTAGCTTTATCATATGTGTTTTTGTCATTTAAACAAATGTTTTGAATTCTAAAATGATTTTAATAGATTAGATTATTTAATTTTCATTAATTTCTGATTTTTTGCAAAGGTTTTTTCATTATTTTTTATTTAAATGATAATTTTATTTTCATTCTTTAGTATTAAGTATACGTACAGTAGTCATGTAAGCAGGATAAGGTTTCATTTGAAAATTGGAGCTGAGACATTAAACTAGGATAGTTGAAACTTGGTAGCTGAAGCCTCTCATAGAGTCAGTAGTGATTCCATATGGAGTCCCTTTTCTGTTTTGTTTAAATTTTTACTTTCACATTAAGTATACGTAAAGAAGTCAACAAGCCAGTTAATGTTTTAGCAATGGTTTTGTAATTTTAAACAAAGGTTTCAATATATACTTTAACCAGGGACATCTTTGCTAGTTGAAACTACCATCGTTGTCTGAAGCCCCGCAAGACCTGAGATCCATTGTAGTACCAGATGGAGTCCCTTTTCTCCTATGGCCTTACTATCAATACTTGGAACTTCCCAAAACATATCATATTTTGTACTTTAAAGATACAATTTAAGGAGTTTGAATGCATCAACCATTATTAATGCATTATTTTTCCGTTTTTGGATATTTGTTTTGCTTGTTTTTTTTGGATATTTGTTTTACTTGTTTTAGTTTCCTTTCAACTATTGATCTTCAATTGTTTTGCACTCGTTGAATATTAAAAACCAATTTTCATTGAATACGAAATGGATTCCATTCCATTGAATTCATCTGCATCAAATTCTCATTAACAATTTCTTAGTAAAAACATTCAACCATCCATCCATCCATCCATCACACTCACTCACTTACACACACACTGACTGTCTGACTGACTGATTGACTTTGTCAATCTTAGTGATGTTGCTGCTGTGCTATTATGCTAGCAAGTTGACCTGAAAGCATTAAATGAAAATGTGGTTGCAACAAATTTTTGATTTCCAGTTGCCATGAAATACACAAGTTGGTTATTAAAGTGACAGCAGCAGCCGCAGCAGCGCAACAACATAAAGAAAATTCATAAACTGTATGAACGATACTCCTGTGCTACTACACTAGTATCTTTATATAAATTATGCATTGATATTATAGTGAATGGTAGTGTAGAGAAGATGCAACAAAATGTTGCAGCCAAGTAGTAAATTTATTATCAACAACGAGAGCAGCAGCAGACTAAAGTAGAGCCAAGTTGAGTTGAGACCTCTTCAAGTATGCAAGAAAGGATATCATAAAGTTGATGCTTTTATCTTAGTTCACTCGCTTCACATACTTTCGTACTAGTATGTTGTATAAACGATGACAAGAAAAGAGAGATGAAAGATGAGAGTATCAATGAGTCAAGGCATGTCAACCAGTTCCTTTATCCTTCTGCTCCACTGACTACTATCTATCTTTATATCTTTGTATTTGTGTATGTGCCAGTCTGACTATGTCTATGTGTCTTTCATTTCTTGCTTATCATTCATTTTGCTTGTTTGCTTAGTTAAGATTGTGCATATGCTTTTGTTTGGCTGTGTGTTTGTGTCTCTGTGTGTGTGTGTGTATGTGTGCCCTAAGGATATTCGAAATATAACAACATCAACAAAATACATTTAAAATGTATGCTTTAACAGCCTTGTGCAGTATTGTAGAATATCCTTTAGCTGCTGCTGCTGCTGCACACTGAAGTCATTTGGAAATAAGGTCGATATCCTTTTAATAAAGTTTCTATATCCCTTTCATACTCAGATATGTATGTGTATGTGTTTATTGTATTGTAGCATCTTAAGCACTTTCTTTGTTTGTTTATAAGATACTTTAAGCTATATGATAAATTTCTTGCTTTTTGTCTGGTTATTTGTAGAACAAACAAACAAATGTGTGGTCGAACACAGTCTTTAGAACTATGAATGTAGAACTTTAAGTTTTATGCTTTTGATATAAAACTTAATGAGCATGAAGTTAATTCAAATTTAAGTTATAAAAAAGTGAAAAGGATTAACTCACGAAAACTAAATTAGTGGAATATCTTTTATGTTTTACTATTCGCCTTTATTCATCAATGCTTATCCAACATAGCAATGCCCTTCATCATTTCCAGCAATCAAGACCTTTGACATTACAGTTAATGGAAAAGCAATTCTGGTTTTAAATCACTCTAATCTAATATTCAAAGCATCTATTTAGAGATGCCATTTATATACTATTTTTTATCAAAAATATTTTGAATGACGTCAAATGGCATCTAACACTTCTAATTTAATATCCTTTAAACATATATAAATAGTCTTTGCATAAGCTTATGGTAAGCATAAGTCAAATACAGAAATCATTTGGCACCTAAAGGCTATTGGTGTAGAACAGCATCAGTTTTTGGGTGTAAAGAAAAAAAAACATAAAGTGGTCTACTTCCGTTTATGAATGAGAATTGCAGGATGCATAGAAAAGGATATGAAAAGAAGAAAAATATGGTTTGTAAATAAAATAAGCAGGATGTGTGCTTCTATATGTGAAAGGAGATAAAATGAAAGGAACATCAAAATGTGTAGTATGTAGTATTTGCATTAAGAAAAGTGTCAACTTCCGTTGTCATCTTGTTGCACATTCAGTAGTAGATTTAGTAACTGAATAAAATAGTTTAACATAATGTCATTTTTATTTCAAAATATTTAAAAATTTCTTTATCTATTTTTTTTATATACTTTCAGTGCTGACAACTTTTATTAACTTCATAGAACAACAAGAAATTTATCAACTTCAAAAAGATTTGAAAAGAAAATGGCAAACAACAATAATAACAAGCAACAACAACTACAACTACAACAAAAGCGACAACTATTACAACAACAACAACAACAAGAATTGCAACAAGAAACAACAACAATTTCCAACAACAACAAATTATTGGAATATAAAAAGCATAAATAAAAAATTAATGAATTTCAATGAGAAAAATTATGAAAAATGTTGGGATAATTAAATAAAAAATTATGTTAAGTTGCTGACACTCATACTCACACAAAAATGCAAACAAACACACACATACACATTTATACATACAAACATAAGTGAAGAAGAAGAACAAAAAGCACACAAAAGCATAAAACAAAAAATACAAAATACACTTACACAAAAAATATATAACCAACAAGACAAGAAAATGTGACACAAACAAAAAAGCTACAGAAACAAGGAGAAAAGGTATGAAAAATAAATAGAAAAAATTATAAGAAAGCCAAACAAACAACAACAAAAAGTGACCCAAACACAAGGAGAAACATAATAAAGATTATGGTATACAAATTAAAGGAAAATAATAATGACGAATAAAAACACACACAAAAATAATTAATTAAACAATTTTCTTTGTTCGAAATCGCTGAGCCAAAATTATTTTCTCAAAATATCATAAAAAAAAAGAAAGAAAGCTGAACAACAACAAACAAAATTCAACGAATTTCTTTAAACAAAAAAAAACATAAAGAAAAGTAGTTAAAGAAAATATTTAAAAATAAATAAATTATATATAAATAAATGCATTTCACTGTGATTCTCTATCAGAATGGTTTATAAATAAAAATATAGAAATATTTAAATAAATTATTATAAAAAAAATATTAATGAAGAAAATTTATTTATTAACATATAAAAAAAAAACAATTTGAAAGACAACCAACAACAACAAAAAAAATACGCAAAATAAAACTTAAAAGCTTTAAAGAAAATCTCAAATAAAAAAAAGTAAAAATGCGATACTTCTGACTAACAAAATTTATTTATAAATAAATAAAAAGCAAAAATATTTTTAAATCAAATAAAGAATAAATAAAACCAAAGTCACACAGCAACGAATTATATATTTCTTTATTTATTAAATAAAAATAATACAAAATTATTTAAATAAATTTAAATCTACAAACAAAGCAAAAACCTTAAGACCATAAGCTTTTTATTAAATGTATTGCATGATACAAAATATAATAATATATAATAATATAAAAAATCAGAAATTAATAAATCATATAAAATAAATACAATAAATAAATTGTGCTGCTTGCGTTCTGTGAAGAAAGTTGCATTAAAAATAAAAGAATAGAAACAACATTTTCATAATCATATTTATTATCAAAAAAATAAAAATAAAATAATAAATAAATAAAACAAACTGTTGTTGTTGTTGTACATAAAATACTTCAATTCATAAAATTATTATAATAATATAAAAATAAAAGTTATAATAATAATAATAATAATACAAATACAAACCCAAATAAAACGAACATCAAAATGGATGAAATGCCAGATTTATCACATTTAACGCCACATGAACGCATGCAAATTGAAAATGTTCTCATGCGGCAGAAACAGGAAGAAGAAAAACAAAATGAAATAATGCGGTAAGTCATATTGGAATATATTGTATATATATAGTTGGCATACTTTGGATATATCTACAAACTGTGTACGTGTATATATGGAATGCAAAGCAAGAACACAGAAAGTAGATTGCATTATATAAAGAATACGTTTGAATAGTTTAAAAGTTTAAGTTCCTTTTACGAAAATTTAAATTGTACATAAAAGATATTTAAGATAACAATTTATTTGAAATTGAAACTAAAAGCTATGCCAGATATTTCTTTATTTAATTTTTGTTTATTAGAACTATGATTATAACTAATAGGTATAACTTAGTTATTTTTTAATATGAGCAATAGCGACAGCGCCCTCAGAGGGTGAGTTAGTTAAGAAGGATAGGGGTAGACAGGATTCAAAACCCGTGCCTCTAGGATGTAAGCTTGGTGCCGAGTCAATGAAACATTCGAGATATTTCTATATAATTTAGTTAATTCCTCTATTTCCAGTTGAATCGTAGAGCCAAAATTTTTGTTTTTCTTCCACAATTTCTTTTCGGTTTCGTTAACAGGTTACTTAAAAAAATGGAGAATTTGCCGAGGTTCCCTAGTTCTTTTGATTAAGCGGTGCAATTTTCAGGCCATTCGGACCTGCCGTATTTTCACATTCACCACTAAACTGTGGTCAGATGCTATCTCCTGCCGTTGGCAATAATATGTAGACTGTTTTCAGCTTTGATGCTTACCTTCAATTTGATCAGCTTGGCAGTCCCTACCAGTAGCTAAGCTACTGCCGGTATCGCTCTCAGTATCACTGCACTTACTGAGCCTCCTTATCAGGACAAGATAACAATCCTCAAGGAGGAATTCATTTATTCATCAACACTTTTCGTTATTTGAAAAAGAATCCGAATGATTAGGTGTCTTAAGATTAATGAATACTTCAAAGTCTCAAACATCGATGTGCTAGTATATAAATTAATCCGTTACTACCAGTAGACTACACTAGTATGAAATATCTGAGTTTTTAATAGATGAATCTGAGCTCAGCAATTTGCATTCAAATATTCATTATCTGGGACTTGTTTGGCAATTATACTGAATAGGAGAAAGAAGCCAAAGCACGTTATGCATACCAGACTGCCAGTTCAATTGCTCTACCACGCATTGTAAACCTGAACACCGACAACTGCGCTGTCGCGGTACCGCCTGTTTTCAAGCGATGCGCAGTACCTGTTGTTTTCAAGCGATAACTTATATATTAGGTTACACCTTAGCTTATGGCAATGTATGTAGCCGCATTTTGTAACCATAACACTCAAAGCCTAATGACTTAGTTTTGGTTTTCAATTAAAGTCATGATATGTTTATATTAGGGTTGCGCTTATTTATAAAAGTGACGTTGTCAAAGGTCTCAGGGTCCAAAAATGTTTGCTTTGGTTTAAAAGGAGAAAATGTAAAATTTCAGCTTGATCTGACTATCTTTAGAGGTGGCGACTTGAGATGAAATTCTAAATCTTCCACTTACGTACCATACAATTCAAATCTTAGAACTTCTCATTTCTTGTTATTTAAAAGATTTATAAGCACTATATTTGTTATTAAATAATCAGTGTCGAATTTATTACAATCTTTTACTTTTTACCGCGCACATGTTAATTGTTGTTGTTCTGTGTTGTTGTTCTGTGTAAAGCTAGTCTGTTTCATTATTAAGTGCAAGGTGTAATAGTCGCTCCTAAAGCAATTTTATTTCACATTGTTTCTTATTGCAATTGAAACGCGTTTTAAGTGTCACGAATATGGCCAATTTACGTTCAAGCAACAACATTTTTTTAGTTGGCCATTACCATGCTCAAATTCTGGGATCCAAGTTACATAAATAAAAGTATAAGCACAAGTCGCCACCTCTAAATATTATTCGATCGGGCTAAAACTATACACTTCATTGTTTTATACCAAAAGGAACATTTTAAAACCCTGAGACCCATAGTTACAACACTTTTTTTTACCTTCATACAAATAAGCGCAACCCTAGTTTATATAATAAATTTGGATATTTCCCATGACTGGATGAGGAGCCTAAAATAGGTCAGATATTACTTGGCTGCAGGTAGAATAAGGCCTGTTAATCTGGTTGGCGAAAAAATGTGTTGTGTTTTCTTGATAAGAAAGAAGATTTTATATTTTTTTATATTTATTGCATCCTATTTTTTATGGTTTAACGAATGTCCTGCTATGGTAACGAATGTTTTCGAAGTATTCAGTATTAAGGCAGCATACTCTATGAGACCCTACACATTGTATAAAACAACACACCTATTCGGGTCCTAAAATTTATTAAAATCCTCAGCCTCAACTGTTAGGTAATATGGTTAAAGCATCCCTTCATCTTTGCGAAGTATAACAAAAGCCAAACTGGAAATAATATAAATAATAATAACAAACTATGATAACAATGTGTAAAGGAATTTTATGTTACAGCTCTTTTAATTGGAAGAGACCAAATATCTTGTAAAAATAGTGATACTTTTAAGGATATTGTAATGTTGCTATGTAGAAAATTTTCAATAATTTGTATACCAATCATTAAAAGCTTATTAAACCCCAGTATCTTTTACTACACGATGAATTTATTGACAAAAAGAGAATAATTAACTGCACAACATAAGAATCTCCTTAAATTTTTGTATATCTTAAGTACTAGTTGGAATGCATTTTAATTTATGGTAGATTTGTCAAATAAGTTGCATAAATCTTATGTACCATACAACATGATACCACTTTTATGTTGTGACCTGACCCACTTTTAATATTAACATAAATATTTGAGACATTTTAGGAAATACAAAAAAAAAAAAAAGAAAAAACCAGAAACACAAATGAAGAATGAGGAAAAAACTATGTCTAATTTTTTGCTGACATGCTTTTACTCAAGGTCTTTGTTTATTACAATATTTGCCATTTGAAAAAAAAAGTATGCACACAAAAAAAAGAAAAGAAACGAAAATAAATATTTTCACAATATTAATATTAGAATATTTTTGTTCTTGTTTCCTCTATGCTTTTTACAGACGCAAGCAAGATGAAGTTGTCAGTTTGGAAATGCAAATACGTCAACGTTCTGAACAACAGAAGAAAGCCGGTGTTGAGCTTGATGCGACATGTCACATTTGCCTTAAGACAAAGTTCGCCGATGGTGTTGGCCACATTTGTCATTATTGCAACATACGTTGCTGTGCACGTTGCGGCGGCAAAGTAACGTTGCGCAGCAATAAGGTAAGAAAAGATACATACTACTTCACTTCACTCACTCACTCACAGAATATCAATTTTACTTTTCCATTTACTCTACTCATTTCTTATTTCAATTTTTTCCTGTTTGTGTTTCCCACTCACTCCACTCCACTTCATTTTATTTTATTTTCTCTTCTGTTTGTTCCATTTAGTGGCGGTATTAGAGTGGAATTTTCTTCTGTTTTTGTTTTTGTTTGCAGGTGTTGAGATACTTAGACAGCGCGACACATTTTCTAACACGTTGACAGTTTGACAAAGTCCTCCTCATCGTCGTTGTTGTCGTTGCCGTTGTCTTGCTATGTGCCTTTCAAGTGCGCGCAAGATAATTACTTTTATAGTATGCTATATGGCGGCAGGAGTTGACAAACATTGGTAATGTTGGGTACTAAGTAATAATGAGCACAAGCCGCCATCATCCATGTTGAGTGGCAACACTTACTCAAGCCCAGGACTACTAGTATTATTTTCAGTCAGCTCAGTTCAGTTCAAATGATAAATGTAACTTTGTTCCTTAAGTTGAATTGAATTGAATTGAGTTGAGCTGAGTTGAGTTAAGTTGGTTTGCCAGCAAAAGACGCCAATATTACTGGCGTCTTTGGCATCCTTGTTGTCCTACTTATCATCATCATTTTCCTTCATCATTATTACCATCATTATAAGCAAAATTGTCATCATCGTCATAATAGCCTTTAATTCAAGTGTCTAAGTATAGTGTGTGTTGTTATTAAGACTTCTTTTCTTCTACAATATGTAAGAGTATCTGTTTCTTCCAAGTACGAGTATTAATACTACGAGTATCATGCGATGTCTTTGCTAAATCTAAAATAGTATCACTCATACCACATGTGGGATTTTTTATACAATACATATTTTTTGTCATCTTGTTGCCAAGTGACGCATTTCAATTCATTTCATTTTGAGGCAATTGGAGACAATTGGTTGACCGAGGTCAACTTATTGTGTATTTCTAAGATTGTGTGACGCATTTTCTCACTTCTCACAATCACACACTCTCACATCATCCATGAATAACATAAATTAAGGATTTCAAACTGATGATGATATTCATTCATTTCATAAAAAGAAATATTGCCCATGCCCAATGACTATGACTATTTTTTTTTAATTGCCCTTAAGCCTTAAATGGTAATTGAAGCTGCTCATATCAAAATCGCCTTCTAAAATGCATTTGGCATTTTGTCAAATTGCTTTGCTTGATAGCTTTTTGGACGCCTCCTTGTTTTGTTGTTCTTTATTTCGTTTTTGTATTTTTCTGGTTTTTATTGTTTTTCTTTTTTTTTGCAACTCCATTTTCTATTTTTTGAATATTTTTTCATATGCAAACAAGTTGGTGGTTGACTTTATTTATGGGTTTTATTTTCCAATTCAATTAGAACATTTTGTCAACTGTTGGCATTTATTGTATTTGAGTTTTGCCAATTTGTTTTCACAGTTCACAATATATTTTGTTTTTTTTTTTTCAAAATCATTTATTGTTCTTATGATAAATGAGTGGCACTCATAAATAAGGGAAAATCATCACAGCAGTTGGTTTCGATTGGCCTATAAAATGATTGAAAATTCGAAGTTAACACACACAATTTAATTGAGATAAATTTCATTTAAACAGGAAGAAGAAATTATAGAATGCGAAATCTCTACATTTTATGCTATCCTTGTTGTGCTTGTGATCTATTACAATTATTGCAACCACTTTGACCGAAAATTGTATTGATATTTATTAAACAACATTCATGAATGCACTTTGCATCATATCACTTCCATTATGGTAGACAGCTACTTAAGTTCCAATGAAGATTTCATAATACTTACGGTTGAAATACTCTTTAAATGGTTAACTAACTATAAAGAATATAAGAAAATCTGAAAAACATCCATCATACGCTTATAGCCGATTTACAGTGAGCTAAGATTCGAATCTATGATGATGCGACCATTGATTCGAATCCTATTTGGCAACAACAACAGGGAAAATATCAAAATTGTGAGGTTGTTGTTGTAGATGTAATGATTAGAATCTCAAATTGATACGATTTGATTCGCTTTTTCCGAAAGGTCGCTATTAGCAGTGTTGGGCAATTTTTCCATGGAAGTTGGCGTGCTTTTGTTAACAAAAAACAGCTATGTTTGGTACTAAAATAAGACTGTGAAGCACAAAACCGAATCATCGTGATACGACACACTGTAAAGCGGCTATTAGTTTGCTGGCTGAATTCTTAGCTAAAACTTTAGAATAATTATTGTGATAATTACTGAATAGGCTTTTTAATCCACAAAACAAATCCATGACAAAGAAAAAACAGAATCGGTCGTTTATTCCAACATTCTGACAATACTAATACAGCAGTGTAGAAATCAACTATTCAGTCTTCCTGATTTATCATTCGAAAATCATTCCGAATAAGTTCATAATAAAGCATTGTGCGAGTCAACACTAAGTAGTGTAAACAGTCCACACTAACACTGCGCACACCATTACACTGAATCATGTGCGGTTTTAAAACGTATCTTACCGCGACATGTAACTTTTTTTACGAGTCAGTCATTGACTCACATTTTTGTTGTAGTATGAGTGTGGTATTACAGTATGATTCAGTATAACACTAACATGCGCTGTCGTCTAGTGTCTTCACCTATGACGTGGTATGACCCTATTTGTTCGCAATGGTTTATATGTATGTATCTTCTTGATTTCGATGTGCGTGAAGTTTGTCGTCACTCCTTCAGCGATTGGTTTGAGCGGGTGCAATAGTGTGCACAGTATCAACACTGCGCACATTATGAGCACTGTGAAATTGCTTTAAAATACGTCATTTCGAGTCATGTTGGGTTTTTTCCTTTTGCACAGTAATTGACTCAAATTCGTCAAATGTCTTCGGCTGTGACAGTGTGTGATACTATCATAAAAGCACACGTTTCGTTTGAGCGAAAGAGGATAATTATTTGCTTAGTGTTGACTCGTGCAATACTTTATTGAATCACAGGTAGAAGTATAAAGAAGATACAATATTTGGTATATTCAACAAATAAATTTTGATTTTTATTAATAAATAAAAAGTTAAATATTTAAATCATTTTAACATTTGACTCAAATTAACATTGCAAATTTTTCGTCTTCTTTCCAAATTTTACAATAACAAATTTTACTATACGTGTCTACCAAAATTTTCTAAACGTAATTTTCATTGCAATGTGTATATAAGAAACAAAATCTGGATGTCTCCTGATGAAAATAAAGCCAACCAAACCGTAAATATTTCCTTGTAACATGCATTGCATCAGGGAACAAATAGTGATTTCATAGGCCCAAAACCTCCAAGTTCCTCGCATAAAATATAAAAATGGAAATCCGTGCCTATATAGAAGTTCCAATAGAGTGTAGATATTTGGAGTAGCAAGAAATTCTCGAATAGGTCTATTATTATTGTTGTTACCACCATGGAAATCGTTTTCAGTAACATCAGAGTAATCGTCGGAATTATGTTCGGAATTATCATCCGATCCATCATCAATAGTACTAGTGCCAACAGCAACGACATTATTATTATCATCACCACAACTATTTTTATCAGCTTCATTTTCATTGCTTTGAACTACTAAATTTTCATCATTTGAAGATTGCAAGTTTGTGTTATTAGCATCATCAGTACTGATATAATCAGACATTTTGTAGGATTGGGATTATAGATTAGCTGAAAAAGATAAAATAAAGTTGGAAATTAGTTAAAGAAATCTTCTTTCAATCTTGTGTCAAGGTGTTAGTGTTCGCACTCCTCCGAAATGGCTCGACTGACTTTGATGGTATTTTTTTTTGTATATTTGGTAGAAATGAGAGTTGTTCGTAAAGTATTTTTCACCTTCCTACCCAGCCCCCACCCCCTTCTTTTTTACAAGAAATATATACGTGTTTTGTGACAAATACATTATCGACATACCGTTTTTCATCAGTAAGTACAACAATTTAGACTATTTGTGTTTGTGTGTTACAGTGAGCAATGCCACCAAGCTCATTTGGGCCGTCGAACAAATAAAGCAACAAACGTGCTAAATAGCAGAGCAGAAAGAACAGACGAACAAATCTAACAAAATAACGAAAAAGTACGTCTGAGAGTCTCTCAGCATAAAACTCCTTTTTAGAGCGGTATTGCATTCATGTGTAGAGCAACGCAACTGTTCGTCGGATCTTCTTTGTGCTTGATAGCTAGCTATTACATTTATGCGCGTGCAGACAAGCAAATGTTTCCACATTCCTTTGCATTTACTATGTTTGTTTGAGAAGGTATGCCTTCTGCCGCAGAGCAAAAATCTTTACATTCCGCGAATGCATTTGCATGTATCCTCACTCTGCGAACGACTGAGCAGCCCGCGCACTTCCCTTACCAACAAACGAAAATTTCAAGAGAGAGCTCTGTCTCCACGCACATAAGTGTAATACCGCACTTACTAATGACAATGCAGAAACAGAGCACAATGAAAGATAATGAAAGATAAACGGACTGCAATAACAACGACAACAGCGAACAATGAAAAAGTGAACTATGCTGTTTTATCGGCGGTCATCGTCCACAGCGCTACATTCCTCTTTCTGTCATAGATCCAATCCGACATATACGTTTGATCTTCATCAAAGAAAAAAATGTTGGCATACGTATATGCTCGGTTACCCTGTTTTTTTTTAATGGATAGCATAGAATGCGCGCTGGGGAGCTAGTAAATAAATAAATGTCTTTAAGGATTACTCACGTCTGTTTTATTTAATAACGTTGTGACGAAGATAAGAAAGTATTCACTGCTGACTTTAACCGGAACCTTATAAAGTCTTCTAGCTTGCCTTTTCCAGGAACGATAAACTCTTACGTAAATTGTGTGTAGAGAAAATTGAAAAATATTTTTTTAAAAAATAACAACTTGTCTGTGTAATTTGTTTTCTCCAAATGTGTTTTATTTGTGATTGAAAAAGCAAAGAAACTTTTCTAAATTTTCTATTCTATTTATTTTTAGGTTATCTGGGTGTGTATACTATGCCGCAAGAAGCAAGAGTTACTATCAAAGACTGGTCAATGGATGAATAAGGTAACAGTGCAACAAGATGGTTTCATCAGACGCATCGAACCGGATGGCAGCAGTGTAAGTAACTATTACTGAAATCAGATCAAAAAAACTATTAAACTTTACATTTCTTGTAGGATATTTCTCAACAAACAATTGTTGATCCTTATGATACAAATGACAAGCGACCCAAATTGGAACGTACTCGTAGTGCTGCAGAAAAAGAGAATTTACCTTTGCAACGCACAGGTAGTGTTCTAAGACGTCAGTATTCTCAACAGGAACAACCAACAAATCGACGTATGTCGGCTTCGGATAGCGGAGTCGATGTTATCAGTCCAAGTGGCCAAAGACAACGTATGCAACCCATGAATCCAGCACAACAGCAACAACACTATCAACAACAACAAATGGGCTATGGCTCACAGCAACAACAACGTATGTCTGGTAGTATATACCCAGAAGATGATCCAAGATATTATCAGGTAAAAATCACTTAAAAATATTAAAGGAAAATAAAATTTTTAATAAATGGAAATAATAATTTTAGGGAGAACTTGATGGTTTGATGCGACAACATCCACATTTAGCACATCCCAGTCAACTGCAGCAACAGCAGCAGCAACAACAACAAGACCAACAAACAGTGCAACAACAGCAATATGGTAATGGTGGCATGTCACAAACACGACAATTACCACCAACTGGCAATCATCAACAGCAGCAACAGCAACAATTGCCACACTCTCAACAACAAAGACTTCCCAATCAACCAAACACTTATCACACTTTACCACAACCAACATCCAATCTCCATCATCAGCAGCAGCAGCAGCAGCAGCAGCAACAGCAACAGGAACAATCGTCTGCCTTGAGCTATCAAAAACCACCACCTCTGACACGTAATCTAACAATAAGCGGAGGTCATGCCATGGACCCAACTGCCTACAATCAACAGCAACGCCGAACACTTGCTGGCTCCCAATATGCCTCACAACAGCAACGATCCTTCAGCAGTTCCGAAGAAGAATTCCAGCAACAATTGCTTGCTGCCCAAGCACAAGCCCAAATTGGCTCTGAATATGATGGTAAGTCGATTCGTTTGCGCCAATTCCATTTTATTATTATCATTCTTTTTGGGTTTAAATTTGTTTTAATCATCATCTTCTCAAAAAGTCGTATAAAAAAAGAAATCTCTAACTGTCGTCTCTCTATTCCTTCTTATTACTTATTATAAACTATTTGAAAGTCTTTCTAATTGTCTCTCATTCACTTAATACACGCTCGATCTTTATAACAAAAAACACTCTATCTATAATTCTACCTACCTATCTAATCTATCTATCTATCTATCTACTATATATACATATTTCTTCTTTTAAATATTGAAAATCCAAATTGCTTAATTTTTTTAATATCCTATAAAATATTAAAAAAAAAGTTTATAAATGTCAATATGATAATATTTCTCACTATCTAAATGTTTATGGAGTGTTTCCTGTATTTTTTCTGTTTATCTTTTTCATATGTGTAAAAAAATCTTTTAATAAGATTTCAAAGTTTACATCTATCTATCTGTCTGTGTTTATCCTGTTTATCCTAAAAAACAAATTGTCTACAAAATAACACAACGTTGCCTTTTTGGTGCGTTGTCTCTTTTTTTTTTCTAAATATTGTTTACTATTTTTTCTTTGATTTATTTCCTCAATTTTCTCCTCAATCTAAACTATTCTCAATCCTTTAGTTGTTTTATCAGTTTATTTGTCTTTCTCTAAGAGTATTAATTTTTGTTGGAAATTTTTTTGTTCTTCATTTCTAGATTTGTTTTAAATTTCAAAACACTTTCTCTCGCTACAAACTACTATACTCTTTAACCTATTTGGTTTGTTTTGGTTAATTTTGATCTATCTAAGATATGTCTAAGATATTAATATCCAAAGGTAACTTTAAGTCTTTAAGAATCTTGAAGAGATTCCTAGTCGTATACGTATTATTGTAAAAAGGTCTAATTGAAATTAAGTAAGTCTATCAGGAATTAAGATTTCCCTTGGAAATTAATTCATTATTCTTTTAAGTATGCAAATTATATACACATATGTATTTATATAAATCGCTTAGAGGATCAAGATTCTGATTTATCCCATCATATTGTTTCACACAGTTTCCTCTAAGAACATTAAACTTAGCTCAGCTTTGTTTTAATGTTGGTTTTTTCCATTTTGACTATCAAATACACTATAGTCTCTAGTTGCAGACATCACTCGTGTCCTGACAAATTCCTTAGTCCCAAGTTATGTTTTTAGAACAAAATTCAATCCGATGGGCGAAAATCTCACGGTTTTTCTTCATTCGAGCCGAAAGTGACGGACCACGGGAGACTTTACTGTTTACTATAAGTACATCAGACATTTCTAAATTTTCATTAATAGAGGTACTTCTGTTTGTTATGTTCTTCTTTGAGAAATATTTACTCGTATTATAGATAAATGCACTGCTAAAAGATATGTTAATTAGAAAATAGGAATAGTTTGCTTTACTATTAGATATGATGAGTTAACTTAACGCCATTGGCAGATCATTCAACTAATTGGTTTATCCGCGAAGTTTGCGAGCGGTCTCAGCCTAATTTTTCTCATTTTTGTATTGGGTTTTTACAATGATGTGACATTTCTTCTTTTCTCTGGCGCTCCTTTCCCATTAGGTGTATTGTTACTTTATTTCTGTCTTGACTTCATTGAGAAATGCAATTGAATTTTAACAAGGATGGTTATCGAACATTGCTTGATTTTCGGAAGATCTTTCTTTAGTCAGTCAGTCACCAGTGTGTAGTCCACCTAGAAAATAAGGCTTGGAATAAAAGGGATGTGGAAAAAAAAAAACGCGAAACACATTCTGCATGACTTAACAGAACATGCATTTACATAAACCACAGCTCAGGCTCAGGGCACAGAGTAGAAGAACAACAACCAGGCAACAACAAAAGAGTTGGCACAAAACCACAAGAACAAATGAAAGAACGCAAGAAGCATGTTGCAAATATATACCATATATGCTGGGTTTTTTTTTGACAGTGCGCCAAAATGCGCTGACCTCTTTCTCCATACAAATATACTCATACACACACACATGTGCATAGATGTGCATACAATAAAATACACAAATGAAACATAGTACAAATGACTTTGTTGTGTATGTTGGTTGAAAGAGCATAAAACCAATTTCCATGTCGACTTTGGCGCGAAAATGCAAAAAGGAATAATGAAAACAGAAAAAAAATAAATAAAATGAATATGTAAAACAGTGAAAAACAACAAAGAAAATGAAAATGAAAGGAATGTTTGAAGTAAACGAAAATTGTGGATAAAGGGAAGGAGCGCAAGGAACTTAAATTTCCACATAATTTAACTGTAAATTTATGCAACAGCAAAACTATTTTAGACATTTAGAAACACACACAGACAGGCACACACATGTGTAGCTACTCACATATGCAGTGTATCTATGTAGTATGTGAAGAAAGGGCAAGTAAATGAAGTTTGGTAGATGCAAAAAACATATATACGCATTCCTCGCTTTTCCCTTTTTTTTTTCCTCCTATCTATTCCTTGTAATGTTGCATACTGTAGTACTGGGTGCCATCGAATTTGACATGTGATGAAAACGAAAATAGCATGCAAGAAAAAAAGAGTATGGGAAGAGTCAGAGTAGATGACCCAATGAAAGCAAATAAGTAATGCAAGTGTAAGGAGGTTACCATTGGCAAAAAGATGAAGTATGCCAAAGGAAGGAGGGAGAACAAGTAGAAAAACGTAATGAAAACTTGAACTAAAGAAAGAAAAATATTTTGTAACGGAAACATTTCAACGCTTATCTTGAATGAATGAAGGATTTTTTTTCCATTCCTTTCGTTTTTCGGAGCAAGTGAATACCATGTGCCATGGAGGACGAGATGCAAAGATAAATAGAAAAGGTTGGTGCGGTCATAATAAATGAAAAAATGAAAGAAAAAAGTACTTTAAATAGCTTTTCGTAGAATTTACTTCTGCTCAATTTTATTTTTGGGCTTTTATACAGGGTCTGTTATACATGTATGTATATAGGTAAGTGCCTAAGGGCCCCACGATAACTAGAGGCGCTAGGGTTTGTAAGGGAAATATATCAATGTTAATTTGACAACTGAAATTCTCTTTAATTATAACTCCCCTAGGCTTAGATCTTTGTTAGCTTTACTTAAGCACTATGTTGCTTATTTTTGATCTAGAGAAGCGAACTAATTCTTAGATGTGAGGTTGAAAACTTAAGAGCCTCCAGCACTTTCATACTGCAATTATATCTGAAAATGTGTTCATAAATATTCTTCATCAAATAAGGAATAGTATCCCAAGATTAATTAAAGCCATTGTTACCATTCATTAGTTGGGTCTACCACATACCCAAGGAGAGAGTGACTTGAGGCTTATATTCCCTAAATGCCTCTAAATAGCTTCATCCGTCCCTGGCTTGTATACCTTCTTTAAACTGCAAGAGTATTTTTCGTCTTTTTCTCTTTACTATAAACATCTGAAGTGCATTTTTTGTTGCATACTTTTATGTACAATGAATGCCTGGTCCTCCTTCTCTACATCTACACTTTATGTATTCTGTAAGGCGAAAACTTAGTTTTGCATGCAGTTAAGTGCAATCAGCATAAATTATAGAAACAAAATAATGAAAGAAAGAAGGAAGATTGTGAGGAAAATGTAGAAAATAAATAATAAATAGCATGGAAGAAATTTTAAACGCACGAAAGTAGGCCGTAAATTTGATAAAAAGAAACAACAAGAATAATATAATAAATGAAATTAGAAAAAAATGAGGCAGACCCCTTCCCAGAAAAAAAAAAACAAAAATTAGAGTAGAAAAATACCATATTGTATGAAAAGAAAAGTCCAAGAAAAAAAACTCAAGCTGAAATTAAAATTAAATAAATAGAAAAAAATTGCCTGCCAACAACATCAACAAGGCAGCTGACTTGGCTTGCCTACCAATAACAACATTGAGAACAGAAAATGACTTTTGGCCTGTCCATAGTCAGCAGGGAGTGTGAGAAAAAGTAACAGCAGAAAAATGGTCAACAACAACAGCAAGAACAACAAGAAGAAGAATGCCACTTGGCACTAAACGCCTCTGACCCGAAAACATATAATTTTTTTTCTTCTTTTCCTTAAAACATTTTCTGCATCTTTTTCTCCTTTTCATTTTTTTTTACATATATTCTTTGAGCCTCTTCTTTCCTTGGTTCGCTTGGTTGGTTAGTCGAAGGCAAGTAGCTATTTTCTTCTTGATAGCGCACAGTTGTATGCAACATTTTTTTCCACATCTCTACAACTAGTATCTCTCTTCGAATCCTTTGCCTTAAACCTTTGTGTAGCATGGCGTGGCATGCCTTGTCGTGTTGCATTTCGAAATGTGTTTCGCTTGAGAATTTATTATACTAATTTGAAAGTTTGGCTTGCTTTCTGTGTCTGTATATCTGAGTGTATCTGTGTGGTGTATCTTTGTATGAATGTGTGTGGTGATGTTGTCCTGCGTATGTTCTACATTTGCTTCTTAAAGTATGCAACTTTTTGCATTCACAAAAGAAGAGCAGGAATGGAAAGGAAACCTTTTTCTTCTATTTGTAGTATTACAGTGTTTCTTTTTTTTTTATTAAAAAATAATTTATTTTACATTTTCCATTTTTCTCTGAGGTTCTGAGGTTGTTGGGATCTCTGTTGGAATTCTGATAATTTTACTCCATGCTTCGACACTCGGCAGCTGTTTGTGCCATTTTCAATTTACTTTGTGAAACTACAAAATAATAATAATTATTGATTTTAAGTTTGTTGTAACGCCTACACACACAAGGCAAACCACAAAACCACACAGAGATATAAACACTTATTCATTTAAAACAGGAAGTTCTTGCATTCACTGGTATCACTTGCAAAAGGAGGTGTAACATAAAATCTTTTGGAGGCAAAACTTTTGCCAAAAATTTTAAATGCAAACTTTTGCTTTCATTTTTACTTTGTTAAACTTACTTTTAGGCTGCTTTGCGTGTAATTTGTAATGTCCTTGTTCTATATATATACAAATATATATGTATGCCTTCTGCCATTGTCGATAAAAAGTTGTCAAAGTTCACTGTTAATACGTAATTTTATGGTTTCGCATGAGTTTTGCTACCAAGTCTTCGACTTCTTATTCATTATCATCTATGTTGCAATTGAAACAAGTTTCTTCAGCTGCAGGTGACGCCACCATTTGCTTTTTGTGGTCTTTAAGCACATCTCTTGCATGCTTCTTGTGCATACATAAATCTTTTGCACTTTATTTCATTGAATATTCTTATATTCTAGGCGCCTACTAACGTACTGTTGCAATTTTAGTGATAAGCAGACAAATGTTGGTTACACACTTTTTATGGCCTCAAAATTGTTTACAATTAAATAAAGGAAGGTTCTTTAGGTTAGGTTAGGTTAGCTTGGCTGAGCAAGAGATCTCAGATAGACCAATAGTGGTCCTTAGTGTTGCCAAGAAGAAGTATAGAGACCCATTAGATACTGTTTTTTATGCACTTTTTTGCGAGATCTGAGATAACTAAAGCGTGATCTGTAGAGAGCTGGACATTGGCAAAGTAGGTGTTCTAAAGTTCCCCTAACATTTACCTCGTTGCATATGTACCATGTGTACCAAGCCCAATTTGGCTGCGTAGGAAGGCGTAAAACAATGTCCCGTGAGTATTCCGACTAATAATTGCAATCCTCTCTTGGTAGAGCTAAGATGTAGTTGGTAATCTTATTATTAACAGAGCGAAGCATGATTTTTGAGGTTCTGCAAGAGAGTGTTCCATCCCACATTCCTTTCGCTTCCTGAATCGTTGCTGCGTCTATTTCTGTTTTTATCGAGGCCAGAGAGGGACGTAAGTATGACGCACTTACCTCAGCTTGGCTAGCGCCAGCTTTAGCGAGTGCGTCTGCTTCCTTGTTCCCTTCAATTCCTTTATGTCCCGGTACCCAAAAGAAGGTGACGCGTCTATCAACACAGAGTTCGTCAATTTTAGTTCTACATTGCTAAACACAGTTAGATTTTGTCATCACCGCCGCTTTTGCCTTTATGGCTGCTTGGCTGTCGATAAATACGTTTATTTGGGTGTTGAGAGAAGTTTGCTCAGCTGCTAAGTCTGCTGCTTTTGTAGCCGCATAAATCTCGGCCTGAAACACGCTACAGTAGTCTGGAAGCTTAGGTCAATAACCAAACCATTCCATTAAAGTTGGCCTGGGGAATAACATGGTCCGAGCTAGTGTTTAAACCTTCATGTATCTTACTGTGACCATAAGGCGTCTGTATAAACTGTCCCGTTACGTTTAGTCTTAGCGCAGACTTCTTTGGTTGAAGGTCGAGTATTCTATCAAGTGCTGCTGTAGAGGTGGTGTACATTGCACCAGTTATACAAAGCCCTGCGGTTCTCTGTACCTTCTCCAACTTTTTGACGTATGTCTTTTTGTTGACACTGGTCCACCATACCAAGATACCATAGAGTAATATAGGCCTAACCACTGCCGTGTACATCCAATATGTTAGACGGGTAGATAAACCCCATGTCTTACCGAGCATTTTCCTGCAAGCATAAAAGGCATTGAGAGCTTTCTTCACCCTTTCTTCCACATTTAACTTCCACGTCAGATATTTTGTAGATATCTTTGGTGCCAGTACAATGTTTCTTAATTTAGGAGGGAGCCAGTGCGGAATCTTGTTGTGGAAAGTACTAAGTCCGTCTTGTCTGAATTCACATCCAGTCCAACCTTACTTGCCCAATCGTTAATTTCTTTAGGCGCCCTCCCGAGTATTTGACTCATTGAGCTAAGGCACCTGCTTGAGATGATTACGGCCAGGTCATCTACGTAGGCAGTTAACCTTGCACCCCCATCTCGTATTTTGTCAAGAATTTTATTCATCACAAGTGTCCAAAGCTGCGGAGAGATTACGCCCCCTTGAGGCGTACCTCTGTTTGCTTTCCTTGCCAAACTCGTCGCACCCCATTCAGCCACCACTGTCCAGCAGTTCAGTAGATTGCCGATCCAGTGCCGTATGGATGGATGTGCTTCAATTGATTCAAGACCCTCTAACAGTCTTCTATAAGTGTCTCCATCGTTTCCTTTCCGTCTTTGGTCCATTCGCCTGTGTCTTTGCGGATCAGTGAAGGGATTATAGGAGACTTTGCAAGTATTTTCCGAAGTCTCGACGCCTCAGATGTCTTGTCCAAATTACCACAGAAGATCTGCCAGGATCTCCTCTTGGCTCTACTTATCTCTTTTTTGTATAGCAATAGTAGTGTCTTATATTCTTTCCAGCACTCTTCACAATCATCAAGTTTGGCTAGCTTAAAGAACTCTCTAACTTCCTTTCTTTGCTTACCAATGTCCTTAATCCACCATGGGGGAAGGATTTTAGATGTTATGAGCTCTGTCACTGCCTCAACGTCACTGCTAGAAGCGATCTGAGGAACATTTCTTAAGTATCCCTTTAACAGGTTCTCATATAGTCCCCAGTTCGTATTTCTAGGGTCCAAAATATTGGGTTGGGGAAAAACTAATGTCGTATTTTGTCAATAGATGACGACACTTAAACATATCTTGTGTTGTACTTATCGGGTCACTAAACGGCGATTTGAAGACGACAATCTGTGCTATCTGTGTCACTTTGATAGTGTTGTGATCGTACGTTTCAGTCTCAAGTTATAGCGCGCCAAAGATGCAGTCCACCAAGCAAGAAATTCGTCATATTTTACGTTTTTACTACCTGAGAGGTAAAAATGCAACGAAGGCGGCCACAAAAATTTGTGAAGTTTATGGGTAACGATTCGCACAGCACAGCGTTGGTTCGATCGATTTCGTTCTGGTGTAGTGGATTTCGAAGATGCACCCCGTACTGGTAGGTCAATCGTCGTAGAAACTGATAAAATCGTCTAAATCATCCAAGTAGACCGGCATGTGAGCATTCGCTCGATTGGCCAGGAACTAAATGTAGACCATAAAACCGTTTGGAACCATTTGCATAAGATTGGATTCCAAAAAAAGCTGGATGTTTGGGTGCCACACGAGTTGACGCAAAAAATCTCTTGGACTGAATCAACGCCTGCGATGCACTGCTGAAACGGAACGAACTCGACCCATTTTTGAAGCGGATGGTGACTGGTGATAAAAAGTGGATCACGTACAACAACGCCAAGCAAAAAAGATCGTGGTCGAGGCGCGGCGAGCCGGCCCAAACCATCGCCAAGCCCGGATTGACGGCCAGGAAGGTTTTGCTGTGTTTTTGGTGGGATTGGAAGGGAATCATCCACTATGAGCTGCTCAACTATGGCCAGACCCTCAATTCGGTCCTCTACTGTGAGCAACTCGACCGTTTGAAACAGGCGATTGCCCAGAAATTGATCAATAGGAATGGTGTTGTGTTCCACCAGGACAACGCTCGGCCTCACTAATCTTTGATGACTCGCCAGAAGCTACGGGAGCTCGGATGGGATGTCCTATCGCACCCACCGTATAGTCCGGACCTGGCACCAATTGATTACCATCTCTTCCGGTCCATGCAAAACGCTCTTGGTGATACAAAGTTGGCCTCAAAAGAGGCTTGCGAAAACTGGCTGTCTGAGTTTTTTGCAAATAAGGAGGGGTGGTTTTGTAAGGATAATGAAGTTGCCTTCTAAATCGCAACAAGTTTGCGAACAAAACGGTGCATATTTGACTTAAATCGGATAATTCTAAGTATGTTAAATCAAGCTTCAAATTCCGATCACAATACGACATTTCATTTTCCCCAACCCAATATTTCTTTCGTTCTTTGTGGGATCTTTATATCTACAGTGAAACTTATATATCTATGATCGGAGAAGGAGGGTTGCTCAAGCACCTTCCAGTCTAAGATCTGTATATTGTCACCGTAAAAAAGGGTGATGTCCAATACATCCTCCGATGTTGGACCCTTATAAGTTGGTATATTTCTCCTATTTGCTATACTTACATTATACTGTAATATATAGTTAAAGAGAATTTGGTGAGTTGGTTGGTATCCTTATTGCCCCCTTGAGGGTGGTGTGAATTAGCATCTGCACCTACCACTATCTTAAATCCACGTTGACCGGCTTCCTCCATAAGGTTTTGTAACTCCATGGGCGGTGCCTCGGCGTCGTGTGCCATGTAGCAGGAGGCATGGAGTCCAGGCCCATCGTCCCCCTCTACGACAATCACTGCCAGGTCATCTGTGCTAAGATTAGATAATAAGTATGCATTAATATATTTCTTTACAAGGATGGCAGATCTAATCTTCCTTACCGTTGCAGCGTGAAAAATTTTATAGTTATTCGACCCCAATCCAGAGACCTTGTTCCCGTAGGATAGCCAGGGCTCTTGGATCAGGGCCACGTCTTAGCTGCCTTCCTCTAGCGTGAGGAGCAGCTCGGCCGAAGCCGCCTTACTGTGATAGAGGTTGATCTGCAGAACTTTCCCCATCCGGTTCAGTAATGCGTTGTACGGGTGTAGCTGTAGTCGCCGACACTCCGTCTGTCACCTCCATCTTTCCGTCCCCGTGCAGCTGAAGGGTTTCAGTAGGGTTGGTCACCGATTCGAGTCCGAGATCCCTCTCTACCTCTCCCGCCTCCAGCGTGTTGTTGTTACCATCCTTCGGTTGACGTTTCTTGAGGCGCAGGTATACACTACGCGTTCCCCACGACATCTTCCCGTGACGCTGGTATAGCATGTCCTCTGCCTCCTTGTTTATTTGGAGGATCAGATCGTGGTTGCCCTTCATGTCCGGTTTACCGGCGTGAAGCAGCTTCCAATCGGCAGTTGGAACATCAGGACTCTGCCGCCGGAATAGCAGTAGAGTGACTTCCGATTTTACCGTGTTAGGTACTCGTACCATGGCACGCGGTACTCACGGAATGTCGTTCCTGTCCACTATCTCCAGCTTTGCGCCCTCCCAAAGTCCTTCTATCTTGGGAGCTACCTCAGTGATCCATTTCAACGTTAGCTCATCGTTGCTTTTCAGGATCTTGACTCCCATGTACCACCCAGCTCCTTCAAACGAGGGCGAGGGTTTGTCCGGTTCGTCCGTCAGCCTGGCAACGATGGCATTGAAAATTTTTGCGTCCACCTGTTTCCATTGGTCCGCCGTCATCTGTCCATTCGGTCAATAAGTGCTACGATCAAGTGCCGTTTAGCTACTACATTGACTTTCATCGCATACGTGGAAGTGGTTAGCTGGTCAATTGGTGTAACAGGTTTTTGGGTGCGAAGACGTTTGGCCTCAGGTTTTCCTTGTCCTTAGACCGCTGTCTTTTCAGCTCTTTAATGTTCTTTGCTACATTCTCCTCAATCTTGTTCACGAAGGCAGGATGCGTCGTCGCATGTTTTTCACTCTGCGCGAAGTGCTCCCTTCCTTTCGTGACCGTTTCAGTAGCCAATTTAAGGTCCTCCCGCTCCTTAGACGAAAGAGTAACCTTAGTTTCCAGGCGTAATTTTATCTTTACCGCTGCCTTGTATTGAGCAAGTGCCTTCAGGCTTTCCTTACTGGGCCTCTTCCTCGGCCCACTCCTGCTAACGGATGTGGTACCTGGCGTCGAGGCCCTTGGAGAACTAAGAAGCTCTTCCTCAGCAGCTGTGTTTACGGTCACCACGCTACTCACGTTTTCGAGGTCCGAGTCTATGTCGACCGTAGTACCCCTGATGGCTAACCCCTTTTGCACCCGTTACAGTAGAGGTTTGGCCACTGGTGACACGGTTCGTAAACTCCCCGTGCCCGTCGGTGGTAGCAGCCAATTCTCCCACCGACGTTTGAATCAGTTCAGCATCCCAGTTCGTGTTTCTTCATGTTTTTCCTCCATCTGAGTTTTTTAATCGGTGGTCCTTACCCCTAGCATTTTATTCTTACTACCAGGAACCTCTTAGCAAAGACCTTTGTAATAGCTCCCCTATCCCTCCTTGGGGTAACATGTGAAGTTATCCTCCGAGAAGACACAGGGAAGTTCATACATCGGTCATTGCCCAGTCGGCACCCGCTGGGAGGGTGTAGCTGGAGGAAGGTTCTTTGACAATTTGTTAATAATTACAGCAATCCAGTTAATCTGAAAATAAAGATAGAATATTTAGAAAGAATTGTAAATGTCTTTGATAATAATTTTTTAAATAAGTCTTAAAATTCAACAGAACAGAACAGAATTTAGTATTCAACGTTATAGGGTTGGTTGGTTGGTTTCCGTGGCTGGCTCGTATAGTCCACTACGAGCCACAATTAGCACTAGAGTGCCGTTTTGATACCACTTCCTCGCCGAACACAATCAGTATTACTAAATCCAACCTGTCGAATTAAGGTATTTGAGTAAATCACCCGGGCATGTGACTGAACAGTCCGAGAGATTGTCGATGAAATATTTGCCCAGAAACTCATTTCTAGTCTTTGCAAAGGCTGGGCATTGACATAGAAAGTGGGTGAGTGACTCTTCTTCCTCTTCGTTTCCGCAGCTCCTACAATGGCTTCTAAACGGAATACCCAGTCTCTCCGCGTGCATCCCTACACACCAGTGACCGGTAAAAACCGCTGTGAGCATTGCGGTATCCGAGCGTCTTCTGTTAATGAGTCTAAAAGACCTATTTTCGTTGTAACAATGCTAGGTAGCCCGTGCCGCTCTGCAAGATTCAAGATCTTTCCACCGTCTGTTAGCCAGCTGGCGGAAAAACAGGAAGTTGCTCCTCTTGACGACCGCCAGGGGAATCGAGACCTGTTCCGCCAACGATACATCAAGAGAAGCTCCAGAATGAGCCAATTCGTCAGCCTTCTCATTCCCCTCTATGTTCCTATGGCCGGGAACCCATAAGAGAGTGATATCAGCTTGAGGACTTAGATCGCTCAAATTCGACCTGCATTCCTTAACGAGCTTTCACTTCACAGTGGTGGATTGCAGTGCTTTGAGTGCCGCCTGACTGTCAACGAAGATAGCTATCTTACGACCTTCCGGTACGTTATTTTTGGCCGGCCGACATGCTTCCTTAATGGCAAGGACCTCCGCCTGAAAGACTTTGGTCTCGTCGGATAGCCGGAAAGAGTGGTCCATCTTATTTGTGGTGAGTGCACCCCTGTTCCTACACCGCATTCCATCTTCGACCCATCCGTAAAGATTGAAATGTCAAAATCACTCCGAAAACTGTTCTCTTTCCATTCCATCATGGTAGGAAATTGTGCGCCACTATATAGTCTGTTGTTTTCTTGATCATAGGTCGTTCTGCCCAGCAGCCGGTTTCTTTTAACCTTACCGAGCTGTTGCAGACCATGTTTTTGATATGGAGGTCAATTGGGAGAAGATATAGTAGCACATTGAGTGCTGCCGTAGGGCACGTGCGCATGGCTCCTGTGATTCTTATATATGCCGACCTCTGCACCCCGCTAAGTTTGTGCACTAATTAGCTCTTTCCTAGAGCTGGCCACCAAACAATTGCCCCATATGTAAGAATCGGACGCACTATGGCTGTGTACATCCATGCTGTTATTTTAGGGCGTTGGCCCCATCTCTTACCAAGCAATCTTCTGCAAGAGTAATAGGCCACAGAGGCTTTCCTAGCCCGTAGCTCTATATTGGAGTTTAATTGAGTTTTGCGTACAGCATAACTCCCAGGTACTTGGCCTTGTTGGAAAGATGAAGCTGTTGGCCATTCAGAAGAGGAAGGTGGAAAGTCGGTATTTTGGTTTTCGTTATGAAAAGCATCAGTTCTGTCTTGCTTGGGTTAACGTTTAGACCACATCCTGTGACCCATTTTAACAGTCTCCCCAGAGCTCCCTGCATGATGTTGCTTATCACACTAGAAACATCCCATACCATGATCACAACGTCGTCCGCATAGGCGACTACCCTTGCCCCTGTCTCATCTAAAACCATGAGAATGTTACCTATGACTAACAGCCACAGCAATAATGTTAGTACGCGTGCTATCCAGGATTCTCTAGCTAGGATTGGCGTAGAGGAAGACATTGGGGAATGGATAGTTAACATGCTTAAAACCAGAACAGTGCAGTCAGAGTTAGGAAACTCGACTCTAACCAGATATGTCAGTAGAGGGACACCACAGGGCGGGGTAATCTCTCCACTGCTGTGGCTGTTAGTCATAGATAACATTCTCAAGGTTTTAGAGGAGACAGGGGCAAGGGTAGTCGCCTATGCGGACGACGTTGTGATCATGGTATCAGGGATGTTTTCTAGTGTGATAAGCAACATCATGCAGGGAGCTCTGGGGAGACTGTTAAAATGGGCCACAGGATGTGGTCTAAACGTTAACCCAAGCAAGACGGAACTGATGCTTTTCACAACGAAAACCAAAATACCGACTTTCCCCCTTCCTCTTCTGAATGGACAACAGCTTCATCTTTCCAACAAGGCCAAGTACCTGGGAGTTATGCTGGACGCAAAACTCAATTGGAAATCCTATATAGAGCTACGGGCTAGGAAAGCCTCTGTGGCCTATTACTCTTGCAGAAGATTGCTTGGTAAGAGATGGGGCCTACGCCCTAAAATAACAGCATGGATGTACACAGCGATAGTGCGTCCGATTCTTACATATGGGGCAATTGTTTGGTGGCCAGCTCTAGGAAAGAGCTACATAGTGCACAAACTTAGCGGGGTGCAGAGGTCGGCATATATAAGAATCACAGGAGCCATGCGCACGTGCCCTACGGCAGCACTCAATGTGCTACTATATCTTCTCCCAATTGACCTCCATATCAAAAACATGGTCTGCAACAGCTCGGTAAGGTTAAAAGAAACCGGCTGCTGGGCAGAACGACCTATGATCAAGAAAACAACAGACTATATAGTGGCGCACAATTTCCTACCATGATGGAATGGAAAGAGAACAGTTTTCGGAGTGATTTTGACATTTCAATCTTTACGGATGGGTCGAAGATGGAATGCGGTGTAGGAACAGGGGTGCACTCACCACAAATAAGATGGACCACTCTTTCCGGCTATCCGACGAGACCAAAGTCTTTCAGGCGGAGGTCCTTGCCATTAAGGAAGCATGTCGGCCGGCCAAAAATAACGTACCGGAAGGTCGTAAGATAGCTATCTTCGTTGACAGTCAGGCGGCACTCAAAGCACTGCAATCCACCACTGTGAAGTGAAAGCTCGTTAAGGAATGCAGGTCGAATTTGAGCGATCTAAGTCCTCAAGCTGATATCACTCTCTTATGGGTTCCCGGCCATAGGAACATAGAGGGGAATGAGAAGGCTGACGAATTGGCTCATTCTGGAGCTTCTCTTGATGTATCGTTGGCGGAACAGGTCTCGATTCCCCTGGCGGTCGTCAAGAGGAGCAACTTCCTGTTTTTCCGCCAGCTGGCTAACAGACGGTGGAAAGATCTTGAATCTTGCAGAGCGGCACGGGCTACCTAGCATTGTTACAACGAAAATAGGTCTTTTAGACTCATTAACAGAAGACGCTCGGATACCGCAATGCTCACAGCGGTTTTTACCGGTCACTGGTGTGTAGGGATGCACGCGGAGAGACTGGGTATTCCGTTTAGAAGCCATTGTAGGAGCTGCGGAAACGAAGAGGAAGAGGAGTCACTCACCCACTTTCTATGTCAATGCCCAGCCCTGGCAAAGACTAGAAATAAGTTTCTGGGCAAATATTTCATAGACAATCTCTCGGACTGTTCAGCTACATGTCCGGGTGATTTACTCAAATACCTAAATTCGACAGGTTGGATTTAGTAATACTGATTGCGTTCGGCGAGGAAGTGGTATCAAAACAGCACTCTAGTGCTAATTGTGGCTTGTAGTGGTTTATGCGAGCCAGCCACGGAAACCAACCAACCAACCAACAGCCACAGCAGTGGAGAGATTACCCCGCCGTGTGGTGTCTTTCTACTGACATATCTGGTTAGAGTCGAGTTTCATAACTCTGAATGCACTGTTCTGGTTTTAAGCATGTTTTCTATCCATTCCACAGTGTCTTCCTCTACGCCAATCCTAGCTAGAGAATCCTGGATAGCTCGTGTACTAACGTTATTGCAAGCACCCTCTATATCTAAGAATGCTGCGAGAGAGTATTGTTTATAGTTAATCGCCCTCTCTGCCGTGCGGACATCCTCATGTAGAGCCGTTTCCGTGGATGTACCCTTGAGGTATGCGTGTTGGCAAGTCGAGATGCGAAATTTATCAATAATGGATCGAAGATGGAGCTCCAATACCCTTTCCATCGTCTTCAAGAGGAACGATGTTAGGCTGATTGGCCTGAAGTCTTTTGCGGACTCATGACCAATTTTTCCAGTTTTTGGTATGAAGACTACCTTGACTCTTCTCCAACTCATTTGTATGTAATTTAGACGAATACATGCTCTAAAAATCAACCTTAGCCACGGAACTACCCTGTCCCGTAGCATCTGTAGCATTATCGGAAGAATTCCGTCCATGCCAGGCGATTTATAGGGCGAAAACGTATTGATTGAGTACTACGAAGCACTGAATGTTATGAAGTTTTCAAACAAATCTCGCTGGCTAAAAATAGAAACCCACACACATTCTTGAAAACCACAACATGTACATCACTGTTATCATCATCATCATCAACAGCAGCACCACCACTTTCATTATTATCATCAACTTATAGCAGAAACATCAGAAGCAGTAGCAGAAGTCGAAGCAGCAAAAGCATCGTCAACATGAACTTCAAAGTCATGCTTATTACTATATGCGAACAAAAATCTAAAATGTCATTTACCACGCGCAAACTCACCAACAACAACAATGATGTGCTACAATAACAACAGCAACAACAACAAAACCAAATCAAACCAAACCAATGCCGACAACAACAATATGAAGTATCTGAACAGCAATGTAAAGTGAAATAAAATGAATGCCAAAGAGCGCAAAACGTGCGCGATTTCTAGAGTAGAAATCTACAATATGATGATTCTGGTGCTGCTTCCTTCAACTATTTTTCTTCCTCTTACTGCCAGAATTTTGAGCTCACATTCACAATAGTAGTAGTTTGAAAGCAAGTCTTCTTCAGTCAGTCACTCATTCAGTCATTCAGTTAGTCATTTAGTCACAAAGAGAGAAACTGATTGAGAACATTTGGGACATGCGTTGGAATGCAACTTATGTTTCTGCTGCTGCTGCTGCTTCTTCACTGGAATATTCCCACACACAAAATTTACGTGGTCAACAGTGCGCAGAAGCTGGAATTTATAATTCCCAATTACATTTACACACAAGTAAACAAATACACCTACACATTCACACCAACACTCACACATACACCTACTCACACTAATACTTGGAGAAAGTAGAGAAAGCAATGATGAAATGGAAAAGAAAATACGCGCGCAAAAATTGTTTTTACTCGTACTCTCAGAAAAAATGAGTCTCCGACTCTGCTTTCCAATCCAAATCTTCTAACATCAACCATACTGAATGCAGAAGCATGTGTTTCTGTGTCTGATTGTGTATGTGTGTGTGTGAAGGTTTCTGTAAATGTAATAGTATCCTAGCGTGCGTGGCACACATTTCCTCGGCCTCTACTTTCAAGTTGGGGTAGCTCTATAGTATGCTTTCTTCCTTCCCTAACCATTTGAGGAAGCCGTGCCTCATCGCGTAGCACATGGTGGCATATTTTGTTGTTGTTGTTGTTGTTGTGGTTTAAGCGCTCAATGTTTATTTGTGTAGGAATTTTCATTGTCACTGGAAGAGTTGTACATGGCTTTGAAGTATCTATATATACTCGTACATAGAAATAGTACCTAGGTGACCATGTGTGCGTGTTTAGTTATGTTCAAGTTTACTTACTTTGATTTTATACTTCATTCAGAATTTGTTTGTTTATTAATATTTACTAGTTGTATGATTCTTACCCACCCATATGTATGTTGATTTTGGTCTGAGTTTCCTTTCAAATTTAACACGTGATTTAACTTAATTTATACTTATTCTATAAATAAAAATACCTACGTACAATAGTATATAGTTTTAGTGAAGAATGTTCACTTAGATCTATGTTCTTTGTAAAATACTGAGAAATTTTAACAATTTATTATTAGAAAAGTAACTGCAATTGTCTATCATCCCAGTGAACTTTCAATTCATTTGAAGGCTTAATTAAGGATTCATAGGAAAACAGAAAATTATATAAAAATAAATATTATTTGTTCGCCCCAAGCCCCTTTCATTTGAAGACTAAAAGTTGAAAGAGTAGAAATAATAATCCTTTCTGAGAATTCCTACCGCTATTTATAGCTTTAGCATCATTTCTTTTGGTACTATTAACAATTTTAGATACTCACAGGAATACTAAATGTTGCATCTGAAGATATTTTAGTATTCAATGAGTTTTAATGAAGCCGACAATCGAAACATAAATTGATATTGAAACATATGTATTAAAAAGCAAGTACCTCAATTAAATTACAAGTATTTTAATTATTAAATAGTATATG
This sequence comes from Amiota communis, assembly GCA_037043315.1. Taxonomy (NCBI): domain Eukaryota; kingdom Metazoa; phylum Arthropoda; class Insecta; order Diptera; family Drosophilidae; genus Amiota; species Amiota communis. The sequence goes on along the minus strand of JBAMAV010001245.1, from coordinate 8,848,229 downwards.
AAATATTATTGGCGAGATTGTTCTGAAGTATCTTAAAATTATCATAAGATACTATTTAGTGCTAAAACTTAGTTTTAACGTGAAAAAAGTGTTTCATAGTCTGACGCTGTGTTAGATATGAAACGCTGAATGTGTCGCCAATACTTTTAATATACCTCGTAACTCAAAAGCCGTAGCGCTAAGTAATATACGAGGACAGTTCATTAAGTACCCGTGTTAGAAAGACACCATTTTTTTCAAAAAACTTTTTTTTATTTTTCAACATAGTCCCCTTTTAGAAAGATACACTTCTCCCAACGTTCCGGCCATTTTTTTAACCCCTCCAAAAAATAGGATTTGTCGAACTCTCCCAAATACGCCTCTGTTTCGGCGATGACTTCCTCGTTTGAGCTAAATTTTTTTCCCGCGAGCCATTTCTTCATGTTAGGGAACAAGAAAAAGTCGCAGGGAGCCAGATCGGGTGAATACGGATGTGCGGCAGCGATTCATAATGCAATTCATGCAGTTTGTCGGAGACAACACCAGATGAATGTGCTAGTACGTTATCGTGATGAAACAACACCTTATTTTTCGCCAAATGCGGCCGTGTCTCCTTTAATTTTTTGTCGAAGCGGTTCATTAACTCACTGTAGTAATGTCCAGTGATCGTTCTTCCTTTTTCTAAAAAATCCATGAGGATGACGCCCTTCGCATCACAAAAAATCATCGCCATGACCTTACCGACCGATGGGACCGTCTTCGCCTTTTTTGGTGCAGATTCACCGGGAGAAATCCATTGTTTTGATTGTTGCTTAGTTTCTGGTGTGTAACGATGAATCCATCATCAACGGTTACAAATCGACGCAAAAAGTCCTTCGGATCTCGCTTAAATTGCCCCCAAACACTGCTTTGAAGTTAACAGGCGCATCCGCATGTTGTCCAGCGTGAGCAATCGCGGCACCCATGTAAGATATGAATTGCCGTTCCGGTCGACACACCTACGGCCTTTGCTACTTCGCGCACTTTTGTTCGTCGATCAGCGAGAATCATGTCGTGGACTTTTTCAATGATTTCCTCGCTAACCACGTCTGCCGGGCGTCCTGGTCGCTCTTCATCAAAAACGGATGTTCGCCTACGTTTAAATTCGTTGAACCAATATCTAACTGTGGTCATAGATGGTGACGTGTTTCCATGAACAGCATCCAACTTTGCTTTTATCTCCTCACATTTTTTCCCATCAAAATGCGAATTACTGAACGATACTACTCTTTTTCCATCTTAGCGAAAATCACGAAACATGTCTGACTCGGATGGCTGCCAAATCGAAACTAACCTATTAATCAGTCTGAAAGCAGCACACGATGATAACACTAACTTCACTCAGGAACGTCCTCTATCGTCAAACACGGGTACTTAATGAACCGTCCTCGTATATATTCAAAAAATAGATAGTGTCTGTATGAGCAATTTTGATACTGTGCATTTATGTCATCAATAAATTTTGTCAATTAACAAATTTTTATTCATGGCCCAAAAAAAAATAGTCTTAAGGTGTTATCACGCCACAGAAAGCCATTTCGAGACGTAAATTGCTCACCAATGTTTCATTTGTGAGAAATTCTCCAAGAAGTAAGATTCAATCATGATATGGCTAGTCAGTAATATAATCCTAGGATGATATGATTGCTTGTGAGGGAGCAAGGTACCTCGTTAGCGGCACTGTATGGTAATATATGATCTATCGTTTTTAAAAAGACTTCATAGTCATGTCAAAATCTGACGCTGTTTCACATATGAAACACTAGATGTGTCGCCAATATTTTTAATATATCTCGTGACTCATAAGCCATAGCACCAAGTAATATATATATTCTGAACAAAGCGGAACATACGGTGCCTGTAAGAGCAATTTTGTCATTACGCACATATGTCATCAATGGGAGAGTGGCGTTGAAAAAAGTAAAAAAAAATTATGAAAATGCATTTCTTTGTAAGTCTTACTCTTGAGAACGACTTGATCGATTTGGCTTATTTTTTGAATGATTTACAGTCCAATTTGATGTCAAAATCGGTTATTAATACTCTACTTTAAAGCCATTTAGATACAGGAAATGAAAGAATTTTCTATAAATTCTGATTAGCTTAAATTTAGTAAGAGTTTATTATAAGCATTGCTACCACTATAAGTCGTGTTCTTCGATTAGAATTTCGATAGTTAAATAGTTTATTGGTAGAAGAAAACTTTCTTGTCAAAAGCTCGCTGTTAAATTTCTTTACTGAAATTCCTTTCCAGGAATAAAAAGTACAAATTCTGTTGCATACTTTTGTGGCAAAACCTCAAAAATAGAAACCAATTACCTTAAAATAATTTCATGCTAAATTTTTGCACTCAAATAAAATCATATAGAATACAAAATAACTTCGAATGTGAATGTCACATACCGAAACTGTAGCATACCGACAGGCGCCCAACACAAAATATCTTTGTTTGTATATCATTTTTTAATAAATTCTTATACAGAAGTCATTTCATTATTATCTTCATTGTCAACAATCCGATAAACACACAAACAAATCTCATACGTACAATAATGAAGCATCTGGTTTGGTTTGCTTTGCTTTGCCACATGACAGTTTAACAACAAAAGATACATAGCTACACTCTCTCTCACACACACACACACTCACTATCCATACTTTACTCATATATACTATAAACACATGGCTGTCCACAATACTACAATATTTAGTCAGTTCACAATCAAATCTCAAATTTAAACAACAACAAAATCAAGCAAAAATACTTAACAATGAAAAGCTGGAAAGTAAAAGCAGCAAAAGCAAAAAGCACAACAACAAGAACACCATTACAAGAAAATTGTAGTTTCAAACCTTCAAGGTAGAATACATATATAGAAAGAACATATTTTTGAGTAGGCGACGAACATCAAACTTCATGCAGCACCCAACCGAAAAGGTCCAATGAGGATGATAAACAATATACACAGTACTCGTATGTAGAGGTTAAAAAACACAGAATATACAATAGTACGTCTAAGAAACGTAATTCAACGTAACGTAACGCAACGCAACGAAACGTAATGAGTTCAACATGAAAACGCAGTGAAAGCAAAAGCAGTTCAGAGCAGCTGTCAATGTTTTGTTGTTGTTGTTTCAGTAAAGTATCTTTGTGCCACGCTTAAACGTTATTTTTAGTTGTTCACTGGAAGGCACAAAAAAAAATTCATCTGAGCAGCAACAACATCAAAAACACCAACAACAACAACATTGTATCTTTGTTATTGGAAATGTGTTGCAAAAAACAACAACAACAACAACAACAAAAAATACGAAGATGCTAAAGGCAACAAACGAATAGACGAACGAACGATAGTATGAGGGAACGAGCGAACGAATGAATGTGAAAGTGTGGAAATGAAAGACACGAAGAAATTTTTCCATTGAGATTTTTTATGAAATCGAAACAAAATTAGTTTTCGATGAACTTTAAAAGCGAAAAGTAAACATTTCCCTCTAGTGAAACGCGCGTTATGCGTGTTCGTGAAGAGAAAAAATTCACAAAAATAAAAAAAATAATAAAATATTGTTATTAAATTTAATGAACAAATGTGTGATTTTTTTTTTGTAAATAAACATTAAAAATGAAATTTATATAAAGAAATAAAAAAGAAAATAAAATACCTAAAATCACTTAACATCCTTTTATCTTGTAAATATATATAAAGAACTATAAATATTTATATAGATATATAAATATATAGCTTAGTACGAGTATATATATAAAAAATCTTGTCCTATGTTGCCCGCCTTCAAAAAATCTTATGCCGCAACCTTCGTCTCTCAATCACTTCCTTCATTCCTCGCTCGCTCGTCCGTTCGTTCGCTTGCTTTCTTTCTCTGTTCTCTGTTGTGTGTGTTAAAAATAACCTTGATGGAAAAAAGGAATGAAAGAAAACACAACAACAAACAGAGCAACTAAGACAACAACAAAATTGTAAAATTCGTGTAAAATTAAATAAAAATACAATTCTCCACAAACAAACAAAAATTCAAATTAAAAAAAAAGAAAAACAAAAATCAATGAAAATTGTTTACTTTGTTCAATTAACATGAATTTAGTATCTGCTTTCATCAGTTTTTAAAATGTTATAAAATGAAAGTAAAACTATGGCCAAACTTTCGATTTATGAACATGAATTTAAATTTAAAAAAATAATTCATATCAAGAAAGAAAAACAAGTTCAAAGTAATCATGATGAATAAATTTGTGATTTAATTGTACAAAAATATACATAATCATAAATGAAATTAAAATAAATAAAAGTGAATTATTTCAAAATAAAATGTTCATATAAAAATTGTTACAAAATAATAAAAATATATAATAAATAAAGAAATTTACAAAACAAAAAAAAAAGAGCCAATACAAGTTGCTGATGTGGCAAGTGAAACAATCTACTGGTACCTATTATTAAATAAAATTTCTATCCTGCAAAGATATAATAACGTCAAGGTATAGAAAATTTCATAAAATTGTAAAATCTTTACACTATTGCAAGAAATTAACAATTTTATTTAGTAAAATTTATGCAGGACGCCCAAAAGTATGCAAAAAATGCTTAATATTCTTATAACCAAAGCATAGTAAATTGATTTGTGATTATTGTGAAAGGAAATTTAAAATGAATTAAAATAATACTGTGGAAATGAAAAGATCCAAAAAACTGGAAACATCTATTCACCAGCTGCTTTGACGTTCTTCTTTAGGCTCCAAGAAAAGAATGAAGACGAGTAGGATTTCATTTGAATGTGAGCATAAGAACCAAAAAGAAACAAGAGAATTTTGAAAGATATTCCCTAAGGTTAATGATTCCATAGGCTTCAAACAATTTTTACTCAAAATTAAAATACTTAGTGAGTTCAATTTCATTTGAACCACAACATCTCAGGTTTCTGTTTTCCTGAAAGAAACACTAAGCAGAGCTAATTATCATTTTTGTATGTACTTACAGTGAACAAAAATCAATTTTCAATGGGTCCCAGTTTGTAAGGTATTCTAAGGCAACTTTCATAGATGTTCTACACATGTATTTGAAAAGCTTTGTGTAAATATTTGGAAGGGATAACCCAAGCAACATTCTTTAAAAACTTGAGATTGTTCATTTAAAAAGATAAGAAGAAGAGGATGACTGCTTGATAAGAAAGCAATGTCCTACAACATCCAGTTTATAAGTTTGTCAAGTAAAGTAGTCATATAATAATGAATCAGTAGGAAAGGAGCTAAGATCGATTCCTATGGGAGCAGCGTCCTAGAATACCTTACTCCAATAAAGTCAGTAATTCGGTATTATTGCAGCCAACTGTTAGCGGTAAACAATTTTATAAGTAGTTTATTCTCAAGCATGAAAGTGGGAAAGTAGCATTCGATCGATTCGATGTCCATTTTGAAAGTCTGGATAAAGTCGATTATATTTGCTCATAAGAAGGTCAAGTTGTTGTCTACTTAGAGTAGAATCAAGTCATTTCGATATTCTGTGTCACATCCTGACTTCAAAGATTTTCTTAACCTTCATTCCCTCTTCCATTCTTCAGTGCAGGCAAAAAATGGCCCAATCACTTAAAAAAATTATTATAAAACAGACTTCCCTTTTGTGATGACAATTTTAATGAATTTATACATTTTTAATATACTTAGTTAACTTCGCTGTGCTCTAAGTAAACCTGTCTTCAAAGAAGTTCCATATGTTCCATCAATAAATCACTAAATGAATAGAATAGTTCAGAATAGAAGATTTATCTCTCTGTTTAGATATCATGTATGCATGGAAATGAAAACCTTTCAAGTGTTGCAACTTGAAATGAGAATTCTTATTCAATAATAAAATTTCCTATTCCATCAAATCCATACTAATTGGTGTGCTTGCCAATTTCGAATAACAATTGCCGGAAAGAACAAGTTGCAATTTCTTAATTCCTTTCAACAACTTTCATTCTTTCCTTTTAGCAAGCTTAAATCGTTTCCTGTCATGACAATTACCTTAAAGTTTTTTGGCACTTTTATAGCTTTTTTAAGTAGCTTTGTGCATACTAGTTCAGTTCTTAAGGTGAACTTGTAAGGCTTCAAAAATAGTATTAAATTCGACAAATGATTTAATCTTCTTAGGACTTAAGATGAAATTCCATTTAAATTGAAGAGTCGTTTACAAAAAAGTACTAACAAAGTGGCAAATATGAAATACAACTTCGCTTAAAAATTATATATTTGTTTTACAGTGTTCTGTTAAAAAAAATTGAAATAAATTTAATGAAAATCTTCTTAAAATCTTAAGTGAAAAATTTTAAATGAAAATTAATTAAAAAATTCAAATAAACTCAATCAAACTACAAACCTACTTTATCTAAAGCCAAGAACAAGGTGAGTTTCATCTCACTTATTAAAATCATTTAAAAGATAAATTCATAGAAATTCATAGAAAATTCAAAACCAAAGAATAATATTTAAAATAATCAATATTCAAAGCTTCAACTCAACAAACACATTCAAAATAAAATAAAAACAGCTCGAACACGAAAAATTCACAAATATAAAACAATTAAATTTGATTTTTGGCTTAAAAAATGCACTGCCAAGAAATCAAACAGCAAAATCATCAATTGAAATCAGCAAAAAAATATGAAAGAAAAAGCCTAAAAGCAAATAGAGTATAAAAGCCTCACAAACACACACAGCAACATTATTTTCACTCAAACAATAATACCAAAACAGCACCAAATTTGTGCCAAATATGTCAAAAGGCGCACAAAACAAAATAGAAAAGAAAATATTGTAGAATCGTAGGCAAAATTAAGTAAATAAGTCAGCAAACAGCAAAAAATTAGAAAGAAACAGTGAAAAGAAACAATGAAAAGAAATTATCATAGAATTCTGCAAAATCAGTTGATAAAAAAAAAATCATCATCAAAAAATAAATCACTAAAAGTTATTTGCATAAAAAGAGAAAATCAAATATAATTGTTCCCTTGATTTCTTTTTTGCTGTTGCTTCTTTTTGTTAGGCATACTACAAAATTTACAAAATTTTATAGTCGACATTTAGACATACACAGTAATATATCAAATATAAAATAATATAGAGAAAACAAAAGAAAATACCATAGTTTGATGTCATAAAAATAGAATATAAAATCATAAAAGTAAGTGCAAATGCACTCATGAAGCTTTTTTGGCACAACAAATCAATGAATCACACTCGATGTTTTTTAAAAGCAATCAATCGTAATCATCTGCATTCAAAAGATATCATTTTCATCGACAACAATCACTATCACTATTCATGTTTAGGTATGTAAATGCTTATTGAAAATATTCATTTAAAGGTTTTTAATTAATTACTTAATATTCGAGTAGTTTAAGCACAGAAGTATGCAACAAAATATTTATTTATTTAAATTTACATATTTTGAAGAATATTTAAGAATATAAAGTATTGTAGATAAGTTTTATGAAATTTCTATTACAAAAAATAAGATGAAATTTAGCAAATCAGTTTAATAAAAGTTAATGATATACCAGGTGATAAAATTCCATAACTATCCTAATGCCCAGATTCAGTGAATACAACTGGTAATCCAATGTTCGAAAATTACGTTTATCTGCGAAGTGAGCAAAGTGTATGTTTACGTTGTATCCGTATTAGGATTGGATTCCTATTTGGGCTAAGGCAGTTCTTCACACCACCACACCCTTTCTTCACACAGCTGATTTCTTTTCTGTATTCACCACACCTAAGATCAACAGAAATGTGAACTCGTTGCCAGATTATCCGTTCCTCCTCCAACACAGAGTATGGGTATCTGGCAATTGCCCTCCAATTCAGTACAGTGTTGTATGATTCCTGGTCAGCATCAGCCTCGCCAGTGACTTTACACTGATACATGGCAAGAACTTATTCTACATTTCTTCTCCATGATGTTTAACATATAACACTAGTCGACAAAATTTTGTAACAAGAATCATTTTAGTGCTCCTTTACTAATTCGAGGTCGCTGAATCGAATCTGCCCTAAGTTTTTATATGTTTTTATGTCTTAGGTCTCTTTTTGAGATACAACTACTTCTTCCTTTTTCACCCTCACATAGAGTTTGTATACATAATAACACTACTACTAATGTTGTATATGTTATTGAAAATCTGAAACATTAAATCATATAAAGAAATATCAACAAATTCATAATAATATAGTTTAACAATAATAAAGTGTTTAATATTCATAATATTTTAGTTTAAAAACAAACAAAAAAAAACATTTTTAATGGGTGTTGATAAGAAATTAAAAATAAAATATAACGGTTATCGATACTTCAAAGATCAAAAGAGAAAGAGATAATAAAAGTAAAGGAAGATTTGCAAGAGCGTAAGCAACATGAAAATATACGTCATTCAATCATCACACACGAATTTCTGTTTTTTCCATTGCAATTGCATTGTTTTGAAAATGAGAAAAGTTGCTTTACTTAAACATCTGTAATTTTTAAAGTAAATGCCAGATTGTCACTTATCGTTTGAAAATTTGTAGTTTCTAAAAATCATATGGATTTATCAATAGTGGCGCCTTCTATATATCATCCTACGAACTTATTGCGTGATGTGTAAGCTTCATGTTTTTTTATGATTTTGTGAATCTTCCTTTACTTCCATCGGATTTTTCTCATTTTATCTTTAAAGTACCATAAATTGAGTTATTTTTAGAAAACAAAATAATACAAAATCGATTACCGATTCCAAAAAATAAGTGTTTTTTTCTAATTAAACTAAAATATTATGAATATTAAACACTTTTTTATTATTAAACTAAATTATTATAAATTTGGTGATATGTCTTTATATGATTTAATGTTTCAAATTTTCAATAACATAAACAACATTAGAGTAGTGTAATTATGTATACAAACTCTATGTGATGGTAAAAAAGGCAGAAGTAGTTGTATCTCAAAAACTAGACCTATTACCAAATGGGCAGATTCGAAATCAGCGACCTCGAATTAGTAAGAACCACTAAAATGATTCTTGTTACATAAAAAAAGTGTTTTTTTTTTGTCGACTATTGTAATCTAAGTTGAAGTAGGCATTATAAAGTAATAGTTAAGCTTATTCAATGGTAAGCATCAATAAGATTTGATAGAATATGAGTTATGACTGAACAAAAGCTTTATTGCATAGTAATTTAAATGCCTCATATTATTATAATATGTGTTTAGAATTGACTTATGTATCTGGAATTATTAATCCTTTATACTCTCAGTCTTAGATGAAGTATGTGTCTTCAACTAAGTATTAACATAATCCTTCATACTCTCAATGATCTTGTAATTAACTCACTTTTAGAAGGACTTGGCCATGATCATATTGATCATAGATTTATGTTGGTTGTTAAATTTTTGCTATAATGTTAACTTGATAAGGGGTTATTATATTCTACTATTCAACATATGTGCATTGTTTTTAAAACTTCTTATTAAGAGCGAAACAAGCCTCATCAATTCATACAATTCGGTAGGTCTTTTACATATGAATCGTGAAAATCAATATTAAATGAAAATTGAAGTGTAAACGTGGTTCTCATGGAATGGGGAAGCCGTGACGTACCCTTGTGCGCCCAAGGCGCTGTCTACTCCATTAAAGCAAAGACACAAAATGCTGCCTTTTGAGCCTCCGAATTGGGGTTGCACTGATGAGTAGTACATTCATCATAGATTTTCTATGAAATATTGTTTACAAAATCAATTGATTGATTTACAATTTTGGCACAGTTCTAACCCTTTTCAATTTCAAATGCTTATAAACACAAAAACCAAAACCAAGTTATATCATTTTAATTCAAATGACAACAAAAAGAGGATTCTTCTATGCGCAAATTTCCGCTTGATAATTAAAAAGGCATCAATCAACTGGAAAATCATAGATTGCATTTGTTAAAAGTGAATCACTTTTTTTTACGGCTCACAGCAAGTCTATACAAACTTATATCGAAGGATATCTAGAATGAGAATGAGGCAAGAATAACATCATACATACTAGTATGAGGAAGAATCGAAAAAGAAATAATTAAGTTTTGTATACCTTTTTAATTGAAATAAAATCAATAATTTACCGTATAAACCAATTCGAAGAGACACACCGAACTTGATTGAATATTATATACTATGTATGAACATGTGAACACACACATACTGTGCCATGCCATGCCATGCCATTCCATGATATGAAATGAAATCAACTTATGCCGGATGCACAAACGCACCGCACATACAGGACGAAGTGAAACCCACATGTTGTTACATGTCGCACTACAAATTTTATTTTTACAAAAATGTAAAAGAAAAAGGCGAAAAAATTTCACAAAATAAAAAAACATTCAGAAAAAGGCACCAGAAACCAGCAAACCAGCAGCCAACAGCAACAAAAGTAAAATGTGAACGAGTCGCCACGTCGTTGTGGCAATAAAAAAAGCAAAACTGTCAACCACAATAAATTGATGCTGTAAATATCCGAAAGCATGCGTCGTCTGCACATACTTGTATATATGTACAATGTATGTTTGTTCCCCAACCTTTCTGACTGCCTTTTTGCCTGCCTTCCGGTGGGTAACACTTTAAAATAACAACACCATGGTATATGAGTATCTGTGTGCATATGAGTGTTTGATATACCAAACGCGTTTTTATTTTTATGAAAACGCAACGAAATGAATTTAATTAAAATGTTTTTTATTTTTCTTGCTTCTTTGCGCTTTTACGCCCACCAAACTTAGCTCAAATGACCAACAAACACACCAAATACACCAAAGCAGTCAACAGTGCGTATTAGTTACACATACACATGTGTACCTATGTATGTATGTATACTAATATCAAATAATACTAAACTAAATGAGTGGACCAAAGTGTTGGTCGGTCCATCGTTTGTTCCGACAGTCACTCAGTCAGTTGGTTATTTGGACAAATTGACAGACTCCGTCCGTCAGTCTTTCATTTTCTATACTGTAATTCGTATAAAATTATCGCATGTGCAACTGTGCGTATGAGTGACATTAATGTGAATATTACCCGCACTCATACACGCTGGCAGGACTCTCTTTTATTTATGTATGTTCTATACTTATAAGTGTGTGTGTGGTTTAAAAATAGAACAGTTTGTATGTGTGTGAGTTTCGGTGTGCTGGTCATGTTCTGTATATGTATGCATATGTTTCTGTTAGTGTGTGTGTGTGTGTGTGTGTGTGTTGTACGCGTGCCAACAAACAAACAAAGCAACTTTTGCTGTTGCTGGTTTTACTTCTGCTGATGCTGCCTTTGCTGCTGCTGTCATTTTTCGTTCATTCAGTTCAGTTCTCTTTTATACTGTTTATCTTTCTCTGTTTCCATAACTCTGTGTTTTGTACCTCATTTTTGTATTTTTTCTTTTTTTCTTTTTTTTTTTTTGGGTATGGAGGCTGCCTGACATATTTTGTTATAATTTTTTTGTTGGTCCTTTTGGCTCCTTGTGGACCAAAAATTGCGCATTTTCACAGACTAAAGACTAAATTTACTGCTGCAGTACTAAGAGTATATGTATATAGAAACATATACATATACAAGAGTGTATGTGTGTGTGTGCGCTACACTTAAGGACATAAAATTAATGTCATCAAATTAAAACATAAATATTGTAATAAATCCAATTATTGATCATGGTACCTGGTTCTTTGCCTCAATAATAATAATATGGAGATGATGAAAATGACCTATGATTGACCTGTTAAATTTAGTGTAATAAGGTTATTTTTAGATGGCACACAAGGAGTTCATTGATCCAAAGATCTCGTTAAAGAAAATTTCATTTTATGAATTCAAATTATTAGTTGTGCACTTGCAAAATTCAAAAAGATTCAAGGAAGGATTGAAAATATCCTCCAGAATGTTTATGTAGACTATTTTGCCATCTGTTGAGGTCGTCTTTTTACTGCAAAATTATTAATTAACATTTCTTCATTTTATGAAATCAATTAACAAATTGCTATAAATATATTCAAAGTATTTTGGTAATAGAGGTAGGTTAGGTGAAGTGGCAACCCTCAAACGAGAGGCTCACTTAGGCACAAAAAAGAGTATGGCCCACAATGTGATATCAGCAAAAAGTTGACACGGCACCCCTTTGTAGGAATGATAGTTCGGTTAACCTGGAGAGAAACCCAGAGCCTAGGTGGTTCCATCTTCTTCTGGCGAGGGAAGGACACTGGCACATGAGGTGAAGCACAGTCTCCTCCTCCTCCTCCTCTTCTGAGCCGCAGCTATTTTAATAACACTTTCTGCTTTAACTTTACTATTGATTCGTAATCGATAAAGTTAGAAAGATAAATGTCATGTCATTTTTTTCAGAACCTTGGTTGCCTTAGTAAATATATAATACTATTAATAATAATAAATAAATGGCGCTGATCTGATGTCTCAGAAGTATGTAAGAAGTAGTTAAGCTTGTACACATCCAGCGAAGAACACCTTTCAATTTGTATTTTTTTTTAGCAGGAAATGATTCATAAAACATGTGTTTGCCATTTAATTATATAGAAGATATATTTATTGTATCTTTCCTTAAACAAAATTTCAGAAACAATTGATTAAAAATGATATTGAGGATATTTCTTTAAGTATCCTTCTTATACAGGATCTACCATTCTATCAGAACCGATTATACCTTAAAGAAGTCAATAATGATGATAGTAACTATCCTTGTCAATGCCTGCTAATCTTCATTATAAATTGACTTATGATTAATATACTCATTATATTCAATATATCTCCTCATCTTAGAGCTTGTCAGTATACTAAAATGAAACCAGAAGGAGTTCATAATATATTCTTTTATAGTAGTGATTAAGTTGAAGAATTTATTGTATTTTTACTTAAATACTTTGTGTATACAACTTGTCTCATTTCAAAGTAACAAATATTCTCGAATGTTCAAAGCTATTATACCCTTACTCTCATATGTATTATATGCAAGGAAATGTTACTCACACTTACAACTTATTTTTGTGAAGACTAATTTCTTTACAAATGAATCTACTCAAATTCTACCTCAAATTGAATGCGTTGCAAAAGAGAATTCCTTTTACAAATCAAAAAGAATCTTAACTTTGTTCTATCTACTTTGCATATTTCCCTAATTCTATGCCCATGATTGTACTACACATACACAAACTTATATTTTGTTTGTTGCCAAAAATATAAAATTATATTATATACACATACTGGTACATTTTTATTTATGACTGGCAAGTCATTTAGCCCATATAGCACAACAATATGTGAGTAAATAATTTTTGTTTTATTTTTAGTTTCTTCTTTACAAATTTTTTTGACCAAAAAAAAACAGAAAAGCAAGAAAGAAAATTACCAGAGGAGAACAAGAAAGCAAAAAAAAGAAAATTGAACGCGTTGAAAACTCGTCGACCGTGTGTTGATTGTCTTCATGTCATTATTGATTTTCTTGAGCTCATGAAAAGTGCGTGTTTCTTCTCTTGACTCTCTTCACTCACTCACTCATTCACTGAGTCCTTTTGATTTTCTTTTCTGTGTGTGCTGGTTTTTTTTTTTTAACTTTGCTTTTCTTTTCTTTTTATTTTGTATTTTCAATTGAATTTTTTTTTTTGCTTTTGTTTACATACACAATTTATTTTTCTTCTATTTTTTTTATGTAATTTTGTTAGCTATTATAGGTAAAGGGCACACACTCGAACATTCCTTTACATAGATACACACATACATACATATGGGTGTTTGCCATTGTATTCTATAAACTCGTACATGTGTACTTGGGCTTTTTAGTATCGTGACCAAAGTCAACTAAAAACTATGCCAGGGGTACTTAGTCATTCTTTCTCTTTTGATTTATACTATTTGTTGCTATCTAAGAAAGACCTAATTCTTGGCATTTTTACTATTGTTGGCTGTCGACGTTTTTCTGACATTATTTAATAAAAAAATATATGTATGTTCACATATGTATATGCATTTTTTTTCAATTTAAAAATAGTTGAACAGAATACCGAAAGAAAATCAGGAAATAAATTAGTTAAATATGTGTATAAGATTAAGTCAAAGAGGTTAAGGTTATACTCGTATGTGGTTACATATGTGCATGCACATGAATTTGATTATTCATAAATGAGCTTTACGAAAAGAATTTAAAATTATGGATTTATTTTTTCACTTGAAATTTGATGAATTTCAATTGCTATCACGTTACAATTTCTAACTATTATTAAATTAAACATATGTTTAAACCAATAGTAACAACAATCCATAATCTTTTATATTATTGACCATAAGACACGTGAATAATATATTCAAGGTACTATCTTCATTGCATTGGTATGCTAGCATTTTTCTTAGGCATGTGTGATGTGAATACATTTAAAGAAAATGAAAACCAACTTAATATAAAGTAATAACAAATACAATATACTCGTATGCATCTCTCTTCTTAATGGATCGATATACAAACAATTATCTTTTACTGTCAATGTCCTTACTTGCACTTGATATTCATATGTCATGCAATAGAATTTAGTTGTACTTGCAAGTATCAGTGTTTACATAAGTCTAAACTTGCTATTCTTGAGTTCAGTTTAGAGAAGAAGATTATGAAAATTAAAGAAAGGTACAGAAAGTGTTTCATAAGTATATTTAATGATTTCTTGAAATTTCAGTACAAGGTCCCAACGGACCTTTTCACTCGTTCCCGTACTAATCACCTTTAAACCTCAATAACCTTTTGAATTAGAACTTTTTTTTAAACAATACTACATAAAATTTCCTTGGAAGACATACTTCCCATGGACCATCAAGGAGTAATTTCAGTATGAAAATGAAAAATATCCCCAGGGACTTTCTCACTTATTAGAGGGTTAATTATTTATTTGTTTGTTCTTAACTTATGATCTTAAATTACAAGCTAACATGGTAGTATCATTAGCAACTGAAAGCATCAATATAAGTATATTTATACACTTAAGCTAAGAAAGTTTGTTTTAAAAACTATTAAGATATGTGTATTTAAGTATGAACTGAAATTTATTATTCAATATAATGAACTAAGTATATTACTTATAGGGTCTGTTCAAAAAAACATGAGAAAACTCTTTTATCGAAAGAGGCAATGATTTCGCCTCTTCAACTAATTATGTGCTTCAAAGTGTAACTCCTTCAATCATGCCAATATATTTAGTAAGTAGTCTTTTTAACACAAATCCAAATGCTAAAATCTAAGAAGAGTCCTGGTTCTAATAATATTGGTACTAGAAGAAATGCCAATGCCATGTTAAGCATTTGCCACTTCCCAACACAATGTGAAAGAGCATTGATAGTAATGATAACTAAACTTGGCAAGTCGAAGAATCTTGCTGAATCCTATAGACCAGGGCTATCTAACCTTTGGAAAAATCCGAGGAGAGTTAGGTATATTTCATATTAACAGCAGGTTTGCATAGTTGTTTCTATTGTGTGATTGATTACTGGTTTTCTATAGTTTAATATAAACTTAATCGCATAGCATTGTTTAAGTAAGCACTGCATTATTATTTGTGGACCATGTGTTCACAAGGATTCAGGCAATGTGTGAGTCCTCACTCTATTACTGCCTGCACCCGAGAAATTGTTCTCTTTTTGATGTGATTTTTCTGAACAGACGCTTTAAGAATAAATATATCATATTACATCTACACAGAGAGAAAAACGCCGGTCTAAGAACAGCATGGATTGTACTTAATTATAGAACACACCAAATTGGGTTGCTTTTGGTGTAATGTGCTTGAAATAAGTAAGATTTGCGCACTTAACTTGAATTAAGAACAAACAAACATAAATTGGGAACAATGTGAGCTTATCTCGCAGCTATTAGAAAAATATAGCGAAAATGTTGTTATTACAAGTGAAATGTTCTCACTTCAAGCACGTATTTTCAAGATCAAGAAATCTTGAATTGAGTTTGTTTTGTTACGTTTTTGATAACCTTATGGAATTAGTACTTTAACAACAAGGAATCTGTTCATTACGACACCATTCGGTCTTGTTTTAAAAGCAAAGCAATTTAAAGTGAGACCATTTCGGTCTCAAATCAAGTACTGATTGTGCTTTGGGGTCTGAAAATTAGAACGGAACTTATAAGTAAATAACATTTGATTAAGTCCTCAAGTAATGATCAATTATTTTATGTTGTGCTTCCTTAAGTATTTAAAAAACCAACCTTTAAGTATTGATATTTCTGCAATCAAGTCTATTTAAGTATTAAATTTCTTTTAAAAATATATTTGTATAACAATAAAAAAAACCAAAATAGATAAAATGAATCTTAATTTGTTAATTATATATTTTTTATATGCTCTTTTTCTCTCTCCAACATGTGTGTGCTCCCACCAATTTACAAAACCAAAACAAAAAAAAAAAACTATCTATCCCTTTCTTCTTCTATCTATCTAATCGAATAAAATCAAAATCAAATAATCGACTAAATTGCAACCACCAAAATCATATATGATATATTATTTTGTATATTAAATAAATAAATTATTAATTGAATTGTGCTGAGGAGCAGCAGGTAATTTTGGTGGTGGCTCAAGTATCCAAACTCAACAAATTATTCTCTCGCCCGGCGAAGTACAAATTCATGCAAATGTAAGCGCAAATTACCATACAATTAATTAAAAATAACAAATTTTCTTTATGTGTGTGTGTGTGTCTTCTCTTAAGTATTTTATTTACATAATTTCCTTTTTTGTATAATTTTTTTTTTTAAATTATTCTTACTAACCTCACCGCAAAAAAAAAACTGCCAAATAGCCAATTTTCTGGCATGATGTATATTTTTTCCTTAACAACAAAAATTAATTGGTTTAAGAAAACAAAAAAAATTGCACTTTCTTTTCTAACAAAAAACCAAATAATTTCCTTTCTTAGTATTTTCTCTTATGAATTTATATATGTTTTCATTGTTTTTTATCGATGTTTTGTGTGTGCGTGTTTTACTCTTTTATATATATATAAAAAATCAAAATTATATATACTGAAAAACACTTCTTACTTTACTTTACTCAACTTCAAAATGAAGAACATTTACCAAACAATAAAACACGAAAAACACCCAGACAAATTACTCAAACCACCCACCACCACCATATTCTTTTGGCTGTCACTTGGCTGTGTTTTACACCAAACATATTTTATTATTTAATGTGCTTTTTTTTTTCTTCTTTTTTGTCTTCTTTCTAATTTAATTTTTCTTTTAAGATTTTCCTTTTTTTTGTGCGTTTTTCATTTAATGTAAAATAATTCAATTTTTTTGTGAACGAAAACAAAACAAAATGTGAAGAATTTGCATGGATATCGTAACGCTGTCTCCTTTTTCCCAAAAATTCTACAAACTCCATTTGTTTTAATCAAATTTGTTTTAAAATAAATCTACACAATCTGAAAACATAACACAAAACAACAATTTTACAATAATACTTACATTCTCAAAGACATAACAATTTTACAAAACCTATACACATCTTGATAAACCAAATCAAAGCAGTTTCAGAAGAATTCTATAGAAAGAACTCAATGTTTAGAAAGAGAGAGGCTTATCTATTTAGGAAAGGATCTTCATATTGTAATGAGTAAGGATATTGGTGATCAATATTTTTCTTCTTATATTCATACGAAAATTGTTTAAACAAAATCTTCTTCATTAATTTTGAAATCATTAGAGAAGAATGAATAAGACTAAAGGCAATGTATCGGTCAACGCTTTTTGCACATTTGATCCATCTTTTAGGCAATTTATGAATGCCATTCCATCGACATTCATTCACCAAACAAGCCATTCTTCCATTTCAACGAATGTTGTGAAATGATGCTCAGTTAGTGTAGGTGAGAGTTCCCAACCAAGGGCGGAAATTGTTTCCTTGACCAGATTAGTTGAATGTGCATGAGCGTTGTCCTCCTGCAAAATGACTTTGCCATGTCTTCTGACCCATTCTTACCATAAGAAACTTTTCCTGACAACATTTCAATAAACATTTGATAGTGATACGTACTAGGAATTAAGGATGAAAATGTTCTGGGAATCTATCTTTATGACATTCTGTTTTCAGAGCGGGTGATCCTTTTGTCTTTGTCTCTGATAACCAAAGATTTAGTTTTTTACAAATTTAATTAAAATTTTACATTCAGTGAGTAGTAAAATTATATATTAGTACCTTTTTACCCCTATTTAATGGTTTTTTCCCGAGTCTGTTTCCCATGAATTAAGTTTGGACCCTTCATAAACTATTTGGTATGAGGGTCAATGAATATAAAAACTTTATAATATTGATGCCAATGCTACAAAACTCTTAAATCATTAGTTCATTTTTCTGAGAGTATTCCTAGTATTCCCTAGCATCATAAAATTCTAAATCCTTTAGAGCACCTTTATTGTAACAATACATGTTACTGGTTAGATTATTCCACAATATTATATTGTAATAATAGATAAGTGTTGATTAGTTACACCCGTTTTACACGTTGCTACTCAGCAACAGAATTCTCTCTTCAGACAATTGCTTGTTGAGAAGAGACACGGGGTATCTTTGTCGTTTCAACCAAAGTGTAAACACTTTAAACAATCATTGACATTATGAAATTTATTGTTATTATTGTTGGGGGATGTAGCACTGCGACCTATAAGATCTATTGTGCCCCCTTCATGGACTTAGAATATTTCTCCTAGCCCAATACCCTCGATGAATTTTAGTATTGGTCCTACCTCACAGAGTCTGAATAGGGTGAGTACGCCAAGGTTTTTGCTTCTCCTGCGCATCAGGGCAGAGTTCAACATGTAGTGCGGTCTCATCATCTTCCCCGCAGAACCTGCAAAGACCATTAGACAAGATTCCCAGTTTTGTTAGGTGACTATTCAACCTACAATGTCCTGTTAGTAACCCCGTAATGATTCTTAATTTGTTCTTTGTTAAGTTCATACAGTCCTTGAAGCGTTTCAGGTTGTATGTCCCTAGCGCTAATTTGGAGTGTGATAGCCCCTGTAATTTGTCCCAGTGTAATCTCCTTTGTTTGTCCTCTTCTTCCCAGATAATACGGGAGATGTTACCCAATCCTACTCCACAGAATGGTTCGGGCCCTACAAATGGAGATGATGCTCCGATTATGAAATTTAGTACCAGCTTATTATTTCCTAAGCATTCTTATTTTAAAAAAAGATCATTTAAATTGTATCATTTATAGAAAATCATTGACCAATTTGTTTCAAGATTAACAAGATGATTTACATTTTTACTTAAACATTTAAATCATTAAAACTTCATTAAATATAATCAATTGATGATACCCATATCCAGAATTAAAACTCTTATCATAAGAGAAAAATGTCTAAACCTCCAAGTTCATAGCAGTTCATACAATATTTTTTATTGTTGCAAAATAATGTTTCCCCCTTTTCCGTTTAAATGGTTATTAGAAGAACTCACTCACTTTCCCCAACTATTATTTAGTTTAAATGTTAG
The DNA here is from genome assembly GCA_037043315.1 of Amiota communis. Taxonomy (NCBI): domain Eukaryota; kingdom Metazoa; phylum Arthropoda; class Insecta; order Diptera; family Drosophilidae; genus Amiota; species Amiota communis. The sequence continues at coordinate 8,828,650 of JBAMAV010001245.1, read as the reverse complement.
GAAATATCTTTTCATATTGTACAGTACTTGAATCCACTTAAACTACTTAAACTTAAACTAAGGTAGCCAAACAACACTATTAAACCCCATTACTGTATCATATTATAGTAAGCACTTCTCTGTACATACTATTTCAGAAGTTCGCTTATTACAAAATTAGCTAGGCCCTGAGCTCAGCCTCCTATTCGACCCCTACAAACACTTCCAGCTTTAAAATGATTTCACCAATATTCCTTGTTAAATAAATGATGCCTCCTCAACCAAACTATATACTATTCTTCATGTCTTCTATATTCCCTTCAAGTGTTAATCTCTCAGTGTTTATTAGTATAATAATTAAATGTGTTTCCTTCCCTTAATCAAGAATTTACTACTATAAATTGCAATAAAAATAATTTCTTTATTAGTCTAATGGCACCGAAGTAGTTTAAATTATAAACAATATTTTTAAAGTAAGTTCTACTAAAATTTCAAGATAATAATCTTTAGTATTAAACATACGTATACACATAAACATATACTACACACATACATATGGATACACACATACATACAGACAACATTCATACATTCAATTAATTTATTTAAAATTTCCAACAAAAATTTTTCGTTACATTATATTTGTGTTAAAAATATTTATAAAAAAATGTATTCTTGTATAATCAAAAATCGTAATGAAGTCGAATTCGAAAGGACAACAAACTAATGAAGGCAATGTGTCAAAATGAGTAGATTTAGTCAATTCTAGAAACGACAAACAATTCAATTATAATTGGTCCCATTATATCGACTGATGAAGAAGAAGAAGACTCCTCTCAGAAAACCCTTCTTTATGAAATTATCACAAGAGCGATTATCGCTTGAAAACATATAGTACAATTAAACATAAACGCTCCAAATTTATCCTCAGGCCAACGACTGCAAGTACGTGGTGAACCTTGGCGCCAACAAAGGAGCCTCAATGAACGCGATCTCTTAAGCGTAGCCAATTCTTACGGTGCTACTGATTTCCGACAGCTGGCGCATAGCAATCCACGTCTTTATTCATCGGCCGATCGTGATCGTTATGAGTTACAGCATCAGCATCGTGATCGCGTTGAACAGTATCCATTAACAAGAACAGCTCGATTGGACGTACAGCAACGTAATAATTTCAATCGTTCTAATCACGATCGGCAACTCAGTGCTGGGGTCTATCCACATCGGCGGGCCCCGCCATTGGCTACAGCAAGTGCCGGAAGTAGTAGCAGTAGCACAAGTAGTAGTTATTATCCGCCAGTGGCCTCAGCAATTGCAGCACAAAGCAAGCCACAGATTATTATTGGAAATAGTCTCAGTGCTTCATCATCCTATGAACGTTACGGCGGAAGCATGTCTGCATCGGCAGCAGCAGCAGCTTCTAGTGTCGACGGGGTCGTTCGTCGTTTGAGCCATGAGCGTAGCTTAAGTCGTGAGCGTAGCTTGATTGGTGGCTCGACTGGTTCCATAGATCGCTATTGGGATGATAACACAGATGGCAGTATTAGAGGTGGAGGTGGCGGCTCAAGTTCATCATCGTCTGCTGCACAAGATTCACGTCGTTTTACAGAGCGTAGAATAAAGAAAACTGTGCGCTTCGATGCACACGATGAGCCCGTGACATCTATTCTGGGCATTGGTGGTGGCTCTGGGTTGCCACCAGTTACGACAATACTGCCCTCGACTGCGGTCGATGTGGGCGCAGCGACAATACTAACCAGCGCCAAGCTGGGTCAAAACACTGCCGGCAATAATCCAAATGCTAATGTCATTGTTGATGATTGGTCACGTTGGGATGCCGAACGCCAGGGTAGTCAGGATTCTGCTACTAAGGATTCAGGCATTGATACGAGCAGCACATTTACAAGCAGCGAAGATTCAAATCGTGGAGATGGGCCTAAGGTACAACAACTACAATAGATCACTCAACCAAATAATAAATCCAAGCAAAACCAAAATGTCTCTAAGTGTATCCTTCAAACGTTCGTCGTTCGTTTGTCTCTCTCTCTCTCCTCGTCTTTGTATTGTATAAAGAAACAAATCCTACGAAATCTTAAAATCCTTTCCATTTTTGTGTATAAATCAGTCTTTTGTCTGATCTATTCCTATTCTATCTAATCTGTTCAAAACTCGTTTGACTTTGCAAATTTTCTATCCTTTGAAATGGCAATAATCTTATCTTATCTTATCTTATCTAATCTAATCTAATGAAGTGTTGAACAATACAACAAACTGATTTCATTGTCTCGACAAAGTGCAATTGTTTGTTGTTCTTGTACAATTTTCATCATATCATCCTTTGAGTCCTTGAAACTTATCCATTTCCATATACTCGTACATCTATCATAAATACTATTGTAGCTTTTTTCCATAAAAAACTATTTAATTTCTTATTCATCTCAACACAACCCCCCTCCACTATTTAAGTACCCCTATGATCAAGTAATAACTAAACCAAAAATATACCCAATTATACAACAACAAAAAAACCAACAAACAAATTCAATATACCAATATAATTCAATTCTATTTTGATGTAGTAAAATGGCATGTATTTTATGTGTATCTTTTTGTATGTCAACTTAATCAATGTTGTGTGTTTTAGCTACTTTCTAAATACATAATATTTTGCACTTAACAATCAAAAACATATTAACCCACCTAAACAAGCAGCCTAATCCAAGAAAATGACGACACATGTTTCCTGTCTACAAATTTTTATCATTTACCATTTTTGAAAAGAAAAATCTTTCACATCTTCGATACATAAAATTCATATTCAATTCAACGAATCCTTGATGGTATTAACCAAGAAGTTATATCAGGGAGAAATACTGCCTGAATCACTAGGATATGCTAATTTAACAGTACATTGTGATCGATCCATAATGGACCAGGCAATAAACACTTGATTAGATGGTGGATCATTCATTGGGAAATACTTCTCTATTCCATCAAAGAATTCAAGAAATAAGTACTTGTATAATAATGTTAAAGCTGGAGATGAGCTAAACAGTGACACAGTGATTCTAAACTGTGATTGAGTCACAGTCATTTGAAGCGAGAGACACAGTTTACTTTAGTGTGTCACAATCAATCAAGTTCATGCAGAAGCCTTACGGTCCATTGTGATGCTTGATAAATTTATGAATGGAAATGGGGTGGGAGGATTTGGCTATAGTCCACTTCTATCCAAAGTTGGTCTCAGAGGTCTAGTGACAGTGCAGCCAGGAGCATTCACCAACCATGCCGGCTAACTCCTTGATTTTTGCTTCCACCCCTGAAAGAATATCTTGTAAGGATCTATGAATTTCGGCTACTGCTAGAGAAACAGTCAGACTCAAACCTTTTCTAGCACACTCATCCGCTATTTTGTTAGCTATGAAATAAAAATGGCCAGGCACCCATATTTGCATGATTGAGTGCTGCCAAGCTTGACTAAGAGCCGCCACCGTACTACGGATGGTTTTGCTCTTAATGCTGTGAAGAGGTAGCAAACAACAGTCAACACATATTTTCAAAGCGATCTCATCACTGAAATACAGAAACAAATGAAGGCGACTCGATTTCTATCTACACTGAACACCTATTTTTCACAGACAACCCGAACGTGTTGGCTATATATGTTCCATAGCGTTATTTAACTTTGCTGCCTGTCAGACCGCATAGATCTGTGCCTGTAACACACTGCACCAGTCTGGTAAACGATACAATAGGTGAGCTTTTACCTCATCTGAGAAAATGCCAGCACCAGTACCGTCTTCGTCTTAGAGCCATATGTATAGATGATATAATTGTTTAATTTATTACAACTAGATTATAATTTCAAATTTTAACCTAGTTATTTTTAATATGAGCAATAGCATCAGAGGCCATCAACTCAGGGGAGAGTTAAGAAAGATAGGGGGAAGAATTAGAAAAGTATAGCACCAAACATGAACGGGAATCGAACCCATGTCTCTGGAATGTCAGCCATATATCTGTGGCAATAAGTCAAAGTAGCTTAAGTCCAAAATCTATGGTTTGAGGTATTGCCCATTTTGTGTAAAATAATTCCTGTTTGGTTTTATGACAATGCTTTTAATCTCAAATACACTAAAGTAAAAAGATAGAGCTGTGTTTCTAAGAAGTATTTTCTAAAAAATCCTTAGTCGGATTACGTGTTTTGAAGTGATTAATAATGATAGCATTCAAACTCAATTTTGATATGATAGAGAATATTTTTAGTATAAAAACTTACAATTTAATGAATCCAAAATGATGGAAAAATTGAGGTTTCCATAATATGCTCCTTAGAAGTGATTGTTTTCAAATTGATTACACTCAAATTTGACTCCTGTAACTGTGATAATCTGCAACAGAAATTGAAATTGAATTGAATTAATTAATTGATTTAAATCTTTTTTAAACTTCTAATTAAACTTATAAATTTTTCACATCCAATAATATGCTCTCCTTGTACTTAGCACTTCAATTCTCCAATTTCACTTGCTAAACAGTCAATGCCATGAATATAGATACACTTAGTCAATCAGTACTATATACTATATAATCACTACTCTAGATAATGTACATGTATCTGCATGCTTTTATTTTATATAGTATTTTTAGTAATATGTTTTTCAGAAAAATAATAATTCGAAATATTTTTGCGTGTGTGTTCTCAAAACTACTTATGTATATACTTATAATGCTGACTGTATTATCTAATGAAAAAACAATATCTATATATATAAAAAAAATAATGTTTATTTTATAAAGATGCAACTCTATGATTACTAAACTGTGCTTTTTAAGTATTTTGTGATGATGATCTATAAAATCTATCGTAGTTGTAGGTTTAAGAAAGCAGAAAAAAAAACAAAATAATGTTATTGAAAAGAATTTCAACTGAAGAAATGCCAATGTGTATAAAATTTGATGATTTTATTTTATAATAATATTCTATTTATAAATTTATAAGACTAACAACTAATTTTACAGATTGTTTTTTAAGTTACGAAAAGAAAAGTTTGATTGAATATTCTTTGATTTTTTTTTTTTTGGGTCTTTAAAATGAAACTAAAAATTCTAACCATTTATCATTCCGTATATGCACCAACAATCAAAACAAAAAAAAAAAAAAAAACAACCAACCAATCACCACAACCAACTTATCAATCCACAAAATTCTAAAACCCACCAAATTGTTCCCAATCAAAATCAAATTGAAATCAAAAACTAAATTATAATGGGGCCACATATCACTACTACCACCACAACCACTATAAAAATTTAAACAAACAAAAAACAACCAACAAAATTGATAAACGATAAAAATAGCATTCGGTTAATTGGCAAATATCATCGGATACTACACGCATGATTGGTCATATGGTATTACGTAAATATTATGATGGAGAGGATATATTAGGCTTAAAGGTAAACGGCGGTCAGCCGTTGCCATATAACAGCGAGGGTTGCGGTGCCATTGTGGAGAAGGTTAAACGCGGTTCGGTGGCCGATCTAGAGGGTCAAATAAGACCAGGTAAAATAGACAACACATCTCATTGATTCATAGTATTTAACATAAACTTGTCTTCTCTTTCTTCTATCTATCTATCTATCTTTCTAACTGCTATGTACATCATATCATCATTTGATTGCTTGTTCCCCTCATCATCATTATCATTATGAATATCGAACGTCTCAATTGTCTCATTCAGGTGATGAGATTATTGAATGGAATGGCCGAAGTTTACATAATAAAAGTGCCGATGAAGTCTATGAAATTATTGACGAAAGTCGTTTAGATGCACAAGTGGAATTGATTGTATCACGTAGTTTGGCGCCCCCTTCGGGCGCCAGTAGCAGCAGTGGAAGCAGCGTAAGTCCCAGCAGCGTTTCAAGCGGTACGCGTAAGACCTCAGCAAATTTCCCACATAGTGGTTTGGCCAGCAGCATTGCGAGTAGTGCAGTCGTTAGCAGTGGTGGACGTTATCTGCAACGTAAAGGTATTTTTCTAATCTACAATACAATTTTCTACCATAGATGTTAGTGGCATTATAAATATGCCAACTAGTGTGTAGTTGAAATACAAATGAAAAGCATTTTTATTAAATGAAAACTGTAAAATCACCATTTGTCTTTAGGACAATTTCTTGAAAAAGATAGAAGATCAAGAACTGTGTATGTCTAAGAAGATTAATAAAGGAAAACAATAATTTTACACTTTCATTCTCCAAAACACTCAACTAATCATAATTCTTTATATGCTAGACACATATATAAACTAATATTTATTGTATATTTCATTCAATCAAATAGCACCTGGCGTTGAATCAATTGATATACATCGTGATAAACCGAGCGTACTTATCACTTCGCCCGGTTCACCGGATTTACACGCCAGTAGTGTTTTGCGTACGAATGTACGTCAAGGTGCTTACGGCGGCAGTGCACAGCAGCAGCAGCAACACCAACAGCAGCAGCAGCAGCTCCAGCAACATCAGAGATTGGGAACAAGCAATAGTAGCAACAGTAGTAGCGGCAGCGCCAGTAGCACAACACCAACGACATCAAATAATTACAACTACACCAGCAATACCAACAACAATAATAACAACGCAACAACAACATCAGAAAGAGGAGGAGAAGGATCAACAAAATCAACCCTACAACAGCAACAAAGCACAACGACGGCGGGCCATCATCATTCACAATATCAAGAACAACAGCAACAATATTGCCATCCTTCAGCGGCACCAACATCATCGGCATCGCACGCGTATGCGTCACAACAACATTATCATCATCAACAACATCATGATGGCACCGCTATCACTAATTCGGGAGGAGTACCACATATGCCCATTGAAGGACGATTGCAGCTGAAACTTGGCTATGACCAGCAAACGTTGCAGTTAATTGTTACAATTGTTTGTGCTACTGGTTTGACTGTACGTCAAACTGGTGTTGGTCGCAATCCCTATGCTAAAGTATGTCTTCAGTATTATTATTTTAATGGGTCATTAATCCTTAATAAGATCTTTTGAACTTATGCTCATGCAAATAGTTGCCTCAGGCCTTCTGTAGACCACTTTCTTTGATAAATCAATCCACTAATTTACTAATTTGTCAATTGACAAATCCCAGAGAAAATAGTCTACAGGTGTCATATCACACGATATCAGTTGCCATTTCGAGAGGCAAATTGATCTCCAATGTTTCTTTTAGTACGTTGATCATGAGAATACTCAAAAATGTCAAATCACTTTGTGTTATGATGTTTTTGTTTTAAAGCTTGTGGACTATCTTCAAACCAAGTGCGGGACCTAGACACCTCGCCAGTATTGAAACTTCCAATAATCGAGAAATTGATGGATAAAATTTTTTAATTTTTTTTTTATATGAGATCTTGTTGAAATTAATTCGTTTCACACAAATTAATGAGAAAATTTGATTGACCGTGTGTCGCTGGGCCAGGTGCACTATTCAATTTCTCAAATACAAAATTTTATCAAAATCAGTCCAGCAGTTTCGGAATCCAAAAGGGTCAGAGATGCACCATTTTTTTTTTTTTTTTTTTTTTTTGCACAAAGATGATCATATGAGTTCTAAGTCTTTCTTAACAGATAGACCCGAAATTTCACTCGAGCGACTGGTTTTATATTAGATAGTCAAATGCCCTTCTGTTTCTTTGCATAGTATACAAAGGTATACAGTATGACTAAGTTTTTATTCTATGTAGATGTTTCATTACCCTATGTTACAAAGTCTAATTAACAAACTAAAGACTATACGGCTACCCGGCTATCAGAGTTAAAGTTCTAAAGATCTTATTTAGTGACCCAATCATTGGAGCTATCTACTAGTATTTATTATAATCAAATTCAACTTTAATTTTCTAGGTGTTCCTGCTGCCTGATCGTGGCACAAAATCAAAACGACGCACTAAAACTTTGGCCAATACATGTGAACCACGTTGGGGTCAGACATTTGTCTACTCCGGTCTAAGACGCTGTGATTTAACTGGTCGTTTGCTAGAGGTATGTGATATCTTAGAATATATTTACAATAGTATCCCAATTTCTTTATCTCTTATCTGTTTGTATATAATTTAATTTTTTCTATTCAATTATTAAGGTCACGCTGTGGGATTATGTTCGCTATGGTGCAAATGATTTCATTGGCGAAGTTGTTATTGATTTGGCTCATCATATACTCGATGATGAAGCGGAATGGTATCAATTGTTACCGCATCAGGACACCTCGTATCTCGTATGTCAGACACTAACATCCCAAAAAAATACACTCTTGAAAAACACTTTATCTCTCTAACTCTTACTATGCTCTAACAAAGTTTGTATGAAATGATTTATTATTATTTTTATTTTATAGAAAGTTTTAATATATTTTTTTTTTTAATTTGGTTTTGGATTTTTGATTTATTTTTGTTTATTGATTGATATATCAATTGATTATGGCTGAAGTTTCTTACAATAGTATGGATGTGTATGTATATTTATGTAAGTTTGGGTGTGTGATTGTGTGTTGGTTTTTTATGTTAACATCATGTATTTCTTCATTCAGTTTAAGTTTCAAATGAAGTTCATACAATTATTAAATGATCATTTCTAGGCATAAAGTTCCTTTGAAGTTTGGAAGTGATTTTAGATTTAATTTAAGCAGAAAATATCCAGAATTCACAATCAAATGAATGAAGAATTCATTCCCAACTTCCAACGTGGTTTTGCAAAGGAAAAATGTTACACGAAATATTTTCTTTTATATTTTTTCTACATTTATTGAATTCTTTTATATATTTTTTTTGTTGGAGATTTAAAGAAAATTCTCTATAGAAAATATTACAAAAATTCTCATACTTTTTTTATTTTCTTCATTTATTTATTTATTTGTATCTCTTTGTTTCTGTGTGTTTCGTCGTGCACCCCCGTAACCCCACATCGTCTGTCACCGCAAATTTGCAAAACATGTGACATACTCTACTACTACAAACCAATCTCTTCCTTTGCTTCAAAAATTCATACAATATAAAAACCATTTACGCATATATGATATATACATATGTGTATGTGTATGAAAATATGAAAAATCGAAAAACAAAAAAGTTACAACGCGATGAGGCAAGTGAATCAGCAACTACTACTTCTTCCACTATGGATGGCATGGTACTGACACCGACAGATCATTTATCACCGCCGAGCACAACATCGCGTCTCAGCGATTCAGATACAACTTCTGAATGTGACATCGATGGAATGACGCCTGGTCGTGATGGTGCTAGCATATCATCAATAGGCAGCTCAACCAGTCCGCCATTGCCAGAGGTAAAACAATCAAAACAAAAAATCCAAAAAAAAAAAAAACCAAACAAACAAAACCAGAAAAAACAAAAGCCAACAACAGCAACAACAACAAGAATACTAGGACAAGAATACAACTACAAGAACAACACGAAACTTTCTCTTGTCTTTTGATAAAATCGTGTAACAAGAAATGAAATATAGAAAAAAATATATTGTAGTAGTAAAAACAGCAAACAAAAGAAAACACTTGCCGACAACAACTACTACAAACAACAACAACACACTTGTCGCTGTCATAAACACATACACACAGAGGACACACTCAAATTGTCACAGATACATTGACAGTATTTTCAGTTAACCATATATCACAGTCAGGCAGGCACAACAGAGACTCTCCAATATTCACTTAACAACATAAAGTATACGCACAGCAATGCCAAACTGTATAAAGATATATAAAAATATACTATTATCACACACACATACACACAAACACACACACTATCAGATACACAGTTTGTGTTGGACAAGAAAAAATTATAAACTTTTTTTCTGTGGCTTTTATAATAAATATATTCTTTTGTATTTGTTCCGTTCAAAACTCTGAGTGTCTTTTTCTTCTGTGTTTGTGTATGTTCTCTATCTCTAATACATTCATACACATACATGTCTCTCTAACTTTCTTTCTGTATGTGCGTATGTGTGTGTGTGTTTGTAACTGTGTAAATCTCTCTCTCTCTCTCTCTCTCTCTCTGTGTTTTTTTACTCTAAGTGTCTCATTCTTCTACTTTAAATAAAATATCTCATCTCATGGTTTCATCAACAACAACAACAACATTTCATTGTTATAACAAAATATTGTTGTTCATTCATGCATTCATTCAATCATTCATACATTCATTGTTTGATTGTTGTCAACTGAATTCATTGCATTGCATTTACCATCTCTATTAAATAAAAGAAATGTACTACTAAAACAACATAGGAAACATGAATGGGATACATGATACATGATGTGATGCGATGACAATCAAAGATTGTTTTTTAAATAGAATTTCTATTATCATACATGTATGTTTTTTAATATATGTAGAAAAATCATGTCATCAAATTTTGTAATACTTCATGGAACAATTGATTCCCATAGACATGTTTAATTGAGAAAATTTCAAATGCATAGTAAGGGCTGAAGATCAGTCAATAAACTTAAAGTATTCAAACAATATTCCGAAAAGTTCATCTCATGAAAGATGAATATAATGAGATATCCTTCATGCACTTCAAAACATTAGGAAAAATTTTGTAATTAATTTCATGGGCACTTAAAGTTTATGGAGCGACACGTGGATCTACTAAATACACCACCTTTAGCAGATGGACGTTTTGAAGACGCTCAACAAATGTCTGAGAACAAAACAATATAAACTTTCAGTGTATTATTTTACCATATTTTTTCAACATTTCTTTCATTCAAAAATCCATTGTCCATGCTCCATTTATCATTTAAAATTTTACTTTTCTTAAATTATTGATGTCGTGTATAATTTTTTCTCTTCAAAGCCATGTACAAAAAATCTACAGAACTACTGAATGCTCTAACTTCGCTGCTAGTACTACTGAGCTCTATCAAAACTCTATATGTATACTTCTATACTATACTATACTTACTTATATAATACTTCTCTTGTATGAAATGATGTTTTATAGTATTTTTATTATTTTTTATTAATTTTCTTATATAAACAAAAAAAAAAAGAATATCTTTTTCTATATGAGTGTGTGTGGTTTTTTTTTAAACAATTTCTGTATCTCTATCATCAGGTATTACTAACTGATTACTATGCTTTCTCATTATTATTTTGTTTAAGTCTTTTATACTATACTACTATACTATAAAAAAAAAACAAAGAAATGTGTGGTTTTTATAAAGTAAAACTCTTATTTCAGGATCATTAACTAAGTTTACTAGTCTCTAATATTTAAGTCAAAGAAACTAAGATTTACTATATTAAAAAAGTAAAAAAAAAGCAAAGATATATTTATAAAAGTATGAGAACACATACTGGTTAAAATTTAATATTAAAAAACAAAAAAAAATCATTAAATATTTAAAGTAAAACAATTAATATTAATTAACAAAATAGCTTCCTTAAACAACAATAAAATTTACTAAAAACCGCACTTGAGCTTAAACAGAATTTCCCAATTTTCCTTTTTCTCCTTATACCATATAATTTCACTCACTATGGTATCTTTAATGCTTGCTTGTTCTCTATACGTGCTTTCTTCTTAATGCTTGCTTGCTTATTGTCTTTTCTATATTTTTAGTATAATTCTCCATGTGTAGTTAGCTACTTAGTAGATGCTTCAAGTAATTTGTATTAATAATTTATGTATCTACAATAATTTGAAACACTTTCAAGCACACACTAAGAAACCTCTTAAGCAATATAAACTACCAACTTTCCAAAAGTAAAACTTCCAATTCATCATCCATTACTACTCTGACTGTTGCCTACCTACCACCTAAACACTTTTTAATCTCAAAATTTACTATACTAACAAAACAAAAATTCTATTTTCCTTTTTATAATGAAAATATGTTTACTACTATTTACTCTCAATTTCAAATGTACCATATCTCTCTCTCTCTCTCTTTATATCTCACGCTTTCCTTTTTTGGTATAATTTTTAATTTTTTTTTTATATATATATTCTTGTATTTGCCCCTAAAATACCCCAACCGTAATCCAAATCCTTCAAATCAACTTCATAATTTATTGGATAATTAAATCAATCGATCGATAACAGATCGATCTAAATGATCGTCGCTCAAGACGTGATATGTCACCACAAGGTCGTAAACGTGTGGCCGGTATGGTGGCTCGTGATTATCGTACGGTATCTGGCATTGGACAAAGTTATCACAATCAGGTTTGCAAAAACAAATAAGAAAAAAATCTATAGATTTTAAGATAAGTTTACAAGTTCTACAAGAAAAAGGGATACTAATAAATCAAAAAGAATGGACCGAAGTTTGGATTTCAAACAGTTTTCTGAAATCATCTCGATGTTTACTAAACAGAAACAGAATATAGTTTATTGCTATAAATTAATATTATTTCTTATGATTCAAAACCCTTTTATAACGGGTGATCTACAATATTTTTGTCATATACTAAATTATACCAGCGATATAGGGCAACATTGAAAATCAATCTTGAGTAGTACGATCTGAGTCCCGGAATGAAACGACATGAATCAAACCATACATGCTGTAATAATATAAGTTTGCCTTCCATCTGGACACAATGGTCCTATAGTCGTTTTGATTTTTTCTTTTTGGCATAAATAAAGAGAATGGTTTTAACCAATCGTCTATAGAAAAACTAGATAAGTGTTCAAAACGGTCCAATCACCCATGTCAACCAATGTAAAGATTGAGTATTGAAATACATGTTTTTAAGGCAAGCAAAAATGAGTGAATAATTGTCATTTTTACTCATTTTGGTTTGTGGGAGACAAATGGCTCAATAGAAAATTATGAAAAAAAAATACCAGATATTCCTTAGATCATAAATAAAAGACTCTCAAAGTCACTTTAGCGAAAAATGAGATGCAAGCGATAATAAAAAATAAAAACCAAAGCTACCTGCTTTTACTCAATAATTCGACAAACTTTGGGACCAATGTACAGGGTAACTATTGAACTAGTACTGTCTATGAGTTAGAATCAAAAAATCTTTTACACAACAATTTACTTCTCCTTCTATCTTCATTCAAAGGTATTCAAAATTATCATTATTCTCTTCACACCCAATTCTCATATAGTACTTACTCTTCAATTAAAGCAAGTGAATTCTGATACAAAACTCGTATATTGGGCATTTATCTACAAATCACAAACACAAACAAATGCCTTTTCTCACCTGTTTTTTTCTCACTCTAATGTAATCCTTTGTGAAATATTCCCACAAGTCTTTGTTAGGATTATCATAAAGTTCCGAGAACCCACTATAAAATGAAATGAGTACAACATTCTCCTATTTGTGTTTTCTTTTTTCATTGAAAACCCTAAGCCAACAATCAAAGCATCGTGTAATACTCATCATAACATCTTCAAGTACAATCCTTCCGTCTTAGTAGTGCCATTAGTCTATTATGCCTAATCACTTCTGTTCTGTTCTGTTCATGTTCATTAAGTGCTAAGCTTGTGGCACTTAACAAATTCACAGGATATCTCAAAAACTGCTATTCATAAGAAATCATTAAAACCCTAAAACAAACAGTTCTTGCAAAAACACCATATTAACTTAGTAATTGCCACCACGTCCACAGATTTGTATACTTACTACCAAACTTGAAACGCCTTGAACTTGATTGAGCCTTTTTGCAGTAAATTTTATGCACTTTTCTTTATGTTTATATAATTTTCTTTTCCTTGTGTTCTTTTAAATGTGAAAACTTAAATGTATTTTAGTACTTATAAGTATTTCTCTATCATAATTTCTTAACTTGATTTCGACAGAAGAAAATTGTAAGCATTTTCCGTAATTTCTCTTGCTATTTAAGGATATGTTTTCAAAACTCTCTAAATGTGTTTTGTTTTTGTTTTTCTTTTTCTTTCTTTGAGTAGAAAATGTTTATAGTAAAAATTATTTGCAGCAAAAAACAAAATGATTAAAGTCAAACGAATATCGTCATTTTGCAAAACACTTTTTTGTGAGATAAAAAAAAAGATGCACTTAAATGAAATACAAAAAGAAAATGTCAAAGATTAAATAGTAAAAACTGCATAAAATATTTATGGATGTGAAACTAATTTTTATTGATATTTGCCCTATTAAATTTAGGCTTCTGGAACAATCGGTAGTGGTGGAAGTGGTAGTGGTTATTATCGACGCAGCGGCAATGGTATTGGTCCAGCCACCGGACCCGGTGGCATGAGCCTAAGTCAACGTAGTCATTCGGCCGCACCTAGTGATAATTATCATACGAGTGGTGCACCCGGTAGTGGCCATCATACGACAACTGCCAGTGGTTACGGCAGTTATCGCAGCAGTAGTCCACGACGTGGTTCCTTATCGCCGCCAGACGATCGTTACATAGACTATCCAGTTCTTCCAATACATGGTTCGCCCAGTGCGGCGGCAACAGGCGCTTACGCAACTGATCGTGGACCAAGTTCAGGTGTTGGTGGCATTGGAGCGACAACACAACAGCAACGCTTTCAATCACGTTCAGCAACAGCAACACCTACAGGTTCCCCCAAGAAAAGACAATTGCCACAGGTAGTCTCCATATATAACTGAATTTAATTAATTTCATCATTATATAATGATTTATGTTAGGTGCCCCATACCTCAAGAAGCGCCATGCTACGTGATCGTCTTGGCCAAGATTTTGATGAACGCATGTCAAGCACTGCTAGCGGTAGTGGTAATGGTGGACGTTTTGGTCGCCATCGCTCACGTCAACCCCATCATCAAGCCACATATCGTAGTACTGGCATGGGTGGCTGGGAACGTCATTATACTGGACTCTCTGATAGTGATTTGCATTCCATGGAGTCACGTATGCGACCACGACATTCATTATCGCCCGACAAAGATTTCATGGGTGAATTTGGTGATTCCGATATGGAATCTGTTGTTAGTGTTACATCAAGTGCATTTTCAACACAATCAGAACGTCCACGTGGCTCTCGTGGTCTCAGGTGAGTTGGAAATTTCTCAGATTCTTGTGTGTATGTGTGAATGCAAATGAATGTCAGATGCTGAGTGATTGTCTATTGATACCACAGCAAATAATCACCACAGTGGCTTATAAAAATTTAAAATTCAAAAAATATTGTATCAAAGGGTTTCAATTCGATTAAAAATGCACCACAAAAAAATCACAGATAAAAGAAAGAATTTTTCGGAAAGAATTGGTTTAGTTTTGTATTTTCTTTATTACACCCAACAACAAAAGCAAAACACAAAATTAGGCAAAAACACATAATCAGAGTATGGGATAAAATACAAAAATTTTGGATCAAAAATCAGAAGCAAACAAAATTTACACAAATTTCAGAAATAAACATAAAAAAATTAACAAAAATAACAAGAAAATTCACCATTATTTTTATTATTTCAACACAAAAAAAAACAATAAATCAAAAAAACCAAAATAAACAAATCAAAATGAAAATGAAAAACAAAATGCTCGACGGCGCTTCTTTTGTGTTGAAAAATGCTTTTTTGCGTTCATCAAACTCAACATACAATATACTTTAACATAATACAACATACTCACCACAATGACAACTCATTCAAACTCATTAACACAACCTCAACTCTACTCTTTAACCAAAACAATCTGAATTCCAATAAATGAACTCACAAACAATCTTAACCAACACAACTGTACTCAAATCACAAACAATCTTTACTTAACACAACTGAATTTAATCGAACTCAACTGTACTCAACTCAAAACAAACTGAACTCAACTCACAAACAATCTTTTCTCAACACAATACAACTGAATTCAATCGAACTCAACTCAAACAATCCTAACTCAACACAACTGAATTCAATCCAACTCAACTGTACTCAACTCAAAACCGATTTCACCACACAAACAATCTTTACTCTACCAAAATACTGAATTCAACTCATTTGAATTCAAACACAACATATTTCTTTTCAAAACTCACCATGACCGGTACCGGACGTCATCTTTTTTGCTCGCTTTCCGCCCATTTCCCCCGTAATCAAAACTTTTAAAAAAAATATTGCAAATTTTTGAATAAAATTTTTTGAAACCCAAAATTGTTTTTGCTTTTTTATAAAAACCAAAAATATGTTTTTTTTTTGTAAATTTTACAAACCAAAAAACAAAAAAATGTATATAAAATCCACCACAATTAAACAAAACCGGAAACACACACTTTTGCATGTGTTATGGAATACAACAATAACAACAACAATAACACTTCAATTTAAAACAACAACAATTACAACAACACTAAATCAAAAACAACAACAACAAAAACAACAAAATAATAGTGGTTTTCCACGCGATTGGCGCAATCTTTTTGGCGTACGAAATAATAGCTTCCTTCCCGCCGGTGGCTTGACTTTGACAAATGGCCATAGTAGCCATTATCGCTTGGCCGCCAGTCATCCACGTGCTGGTTGCTTTGAACGTTATCGGGCTAATACCATTGAAGTCGATGACTGCGATTATTTGCCACATACTAGTGGGACAACGACGGCACAACAACAAATGTTGCTACTTGAGCAATTGGAACAATTGCAACAATTGGCTGCACTGGCAGCTGCGGATTCACCACCGAATAGCGCAACGTTGCATCAGCAACAACAACAACAACTACTTCATAATACACAACAGCAACAACAACAACAAGTACATTCACTGCCAACCCATTTAATGGTAACTGACAATAGCGGTGATCTTGTCGAGCAATTCTTCGTTGAGCCAGGAACAGTGGCCACCGAGGATATGTTGCTCGACTTGGAAGCCGCCGAACAGCAGCATCCAGCGACGACATCAGCCAAGCAAACAATTTCGTCCAGTCTGCAGCACACAACAGCCGCACAACAACAACAGCTACAACTACAACAACAACATGAACAATCATTACCACATACAATACCACCGCCAGCACATCATCACCATCATCATCATCAACAAGGAAGTGGTTCACATTCATATCCTCATTCCCATTATACGACACCACATTCATCATCATCATCAGCACATTACTTTCCTCATGCGTTGCCCGCATTCAATGGCCTTCATTTTCCTGAGTTTCTTACGCATGCCGCCGACTTTACACATCTACCCGAACACATGTTTCGTCGTAATGGACGCAATTTGGGTGGCGGCGGTGGTGGCAGCGTTGGCGTTGGTTTTGGCTCTTTACCCACCACACATGGTTATCATTTTGCTGAACAACTTCCCAGTTTTGAGCAATTCAAGCGAATCACTTCGCCTGTAATGAATTTCTTTCGTCAATATCCAGCGTCAGCGTCTGCATCACCGCCACCACCACACGAACCACACGATCATGCGCACACGGTGTCCTCGTCGCCTTCGTCTTATGTCGGTTATGTGCGCGATCATACCGACAACACTTGCAGCCATTGCCAGAATGGCAGCCAACCCGTAGTGCTTTCGACTAATACAGCACTGGCAACTCCCGGTCTGGCTATTGGAACATGTAATGATCCCTATTGTCTAGCCGATGCCCATCCACATCCTCAACATCATCCGATTGCTTATCCCTATACAGCTGAGCAATTGCTAAGGCGTCCCTCGCTTTCAATGTTTCAACCAACTTCGGAACCATCGCTGCCCACCATGGATCCGGCAATGTGCGGCGAATGTGTGGATCAGCATTTCGTAGGTGGCCTCACAGGACCACAAATCAATTTAGGTGCTGTACCCACTTATCATGTACACACGCCTACACCGACAGCGCACAAAAAAGCCAAGTCACAATTGGCTCCGCCACCGCAATTGCCCACACAATCAGTATTACGTTTGTCACGTCAACTCAGTGAGGATGCTCTAATTTCGGCTGTACCCATAGCCGAATCGAAGGTAATAGGTCAACCACCTTCTATTTTAAAGAAACCTCGCGGCATGAGTCAAGCTGCAATGGCACCAGTTCGTAACTCTCTGGACCGTCGAAAAGTGTTCCATGAAGGTCAATCACGGTCACTCGACTATGATGACTTACATGCCAAAAGCTGGGGTCGGCGACGCATACGCTATGAGGATGAAGTCTATTTGACACCTACGGAAGAGCTTTCACGTCGTTACGGTTCGGAAACGAATATACGTCAATCGTATATGGGTGCCAATGTAGATGCAGCAAATCCTTTGAGTCATTCGCATTTTCTGGTGACCGATGATAAAATTGTTACTATCACTTATGACTCAGATGTGGGTTGGACCCGACGAGGTGTAGCCCCATCACTGTTTCGTGATTCAAGGCGTCGTGGTATTTATAATCCCGATGCTCGTAATCATATGTCCTTAGATTTACAACGAACTAGCCAACAAAAGCTTTATGGCCCAGCTCAACCTTATTTGAAGAGGCGTCGTAATTTGCCGCATCCGCCAAGTGCTCAAAATGCGCACAATTTCTCACCTGTAGAATTCATGATGGAAGATGGTGGAGGTAGTGGTGATCCACATCAACATTCGTCTGCAACATTGCCGCAACATGGAAATATGGTAAATGGTGGTGGTGGTGGTGGCGAAAGACCAGGACCCGTGGGCATGTCAAAACGTGCTGGAGGAGGAGGAAGTGGTAAAAGTTCTATGTCACAACACCAACACCAACATGAATCCGGTAGCGATCGCAGTAATTTGGTTAGCATCAATGATCAACCGGAGTACTTTGAGTACTACGATGATGAAGATCGTGGTGTCATCGGTTATGGCGGTCGTCGGACTCAACATAACACACAACAACAACAACAACATTTACAACACCAACAACAACAACACACAAGTAGTATGAGCCAACATGGCCAACATCATCAAATCAATAATAGTAGTGGTAGTAATTTAGTTAATACTAGTAGTAGTGGTAGTAGTAGTGTTAGGCAAAAAGGGAAAGAAGTTATGGCAACAACAACAACAATGGAATCAAACCATCAACAACAACAACAACAGACGAAATCTGGTAGTGGGAGTGGTAGTGGTGGTGGTGCATCTTCTACTGCTGCTGCTGGTAATATCGTCGTCGGTAGTAATAATGCTAATAATGCTTCTTCTTCCTCTTTTGCAAATCCCCCACAACAACATCATGGTGTCGCTACAACAACAACAACAAATACAACAACAACAACTACAATATCACCAAACAAACGTGCCTCATTGAAACATGACATTAACAACCATGACGGTACAACGACAACAACAACAACCAATCAATCCATACAACCACCACAATCCACAAATCTCACCACAACAACAACAAATCTAACCACTTCATCATCGAATGCAAACGCAATGACGACATCTCCGGCGGCGGCGGCGGCGCCAAACAACACAACAACGACTGCTACAACAACTGCCACAACAACAACAACGAATAATACTGATCCAAATGCCGCCACAATGGATCCGGATGCTGATCCTGATGCCCCACTTGATGTTATCGATTGGGATGCAATCGATGCCATGTTGGATGATGATTTCAGTGAATATGATAAAGATAAAAACGGAACCGATGAGAAAAAAAATGATGCAAATTTTAGTCAAAGTGTCGATGAGAAAGTTGGTAAGTACTAGATCACACAATATAAGTAACTATACTATCTATATTATTCAGATATTATCTAGAAAATCTATCCTAGAAATATAGAACAGAGGGGTTTTTTCCCCCATCCAAACATACAAATTTCCTATTAAGATCCTACTAAAAGGTTTGACACATCCAAATGTAGACATCGGCCATATAAGCTTTGTGATTGCAATTGCATTGTCCAAATATGTGGATGGATAAAATAATTTATAGCTCTACCAGATCTATCTAGAAAACCCAAAAGGAAGCTAGATGTATTGTACTTACAAAAACATCTTAAGTTATTTGAAAGTCTTGCAGAAAGATATAGATCCATTATAGTCATAGTCACCAGGTCGTAACTTAGTATCATATAACGGACCTTTTACTCGGTCAGTTCAGTCTCTGGCCAAGTGTCTGTAAATTCGGCAATCAGTGCATTTCTCTGTTGTTTCTGTTATCGGTTCGGGTTCGAGTCGATAATGAACTGAGACAAAGGCTGAACTGACCGTGTAAAAGGTATAAAGGTAAAAGGTATAGATTTAAGTAAACAGGTAGAGTCTTTTTTACTTCGCCCGTTGGTCTTCGGAATAGGGCAGAAGCCAAATGTTTAGGGCACGTCTGGTGTTTGTTATATGCCGGCTGCTATAAAGCTGCATTGTCTCTAAAACCGTGGGTATTTTAAGATCTTTATGCTACATGGAGTTTCTGACAAATCACGGGGCATCTGTGATTCTTCTGAGTGCATTGCTCTGTAGTCTGGAAATGTTGAAAGTAGCCCAAGACCTGGATTACATTCCGCAATATTGGTGCCAATATTTGTAGGTAAATGTGCCTTATATTGCCAAGTGACAGCTGGTTTGAGGGCCAGAGGAGCCTGTCTAGCTTCTTCAGTTTTATATCCTTAGTGGAACTAAGCAGTTGCATATTATGGGGTTACAACTATAAAACTATTTAACTCTATAGCAGCATCTAATATCGCTAGGGCATAAAGAGTCTATGCCAGCCAAATGTATATCTCTAAACTAATAAATAAGCAGTCGAAAGGTTTTTCTTAGTCGTCCCTCTCCATTAGTTTCAAGATCCAACTTTTATTCTGCAGTTGAGTTGTGTAAATTATCCAGAAAATAAAAGTTATTAAGTAATACAATACAATAAAATCAGAGAATTCTTTCAGATCACAAATCAAGATTCTCTTTGACTTTTAACCTTCTTTTGTTAGGATACAATTAATTTAGACTAAAAAAGCGAATAATTCTGGGAATTCTGATTACTCTAGGATTAGTTCTTAATCTTTACTCACAAAGATCTATAATACATATGTATACAAATCGTGATCTAATCTCTCTTACTAAATTTTTCATTTCTGATACTCTCAAAATAGACGGCAGCCTATCGGATACAGCACAAGATCGTAAAAAAGGTACCGTGGACCAAGAACGTTCACCAAAAAGTAACAGCGGCATGGGTAAAAAATCGAATTCAACATCACAACTATCAGCAACAGGTAAGTTTTATCCGTTTCAATAAAGTTTTCGTTACGTTAAAAGTTATGTTCATGTTATCGTATATAAAGAAATAATTAATCAAAAAAATACTAAAACCATAAATGAAAAAAAGCGAATCGTTTTACAATAGTACGAGTATTGTATCGCATTGTACTTCTTACATATATACATATTTGCATCATTTACTTACTACTACTACTTACTAACCTCATAACCAAATTGATTTGAATCGATAAAAAAAAAAATAACAAAAAAGAAAAAGAAAGTACTCACAGCTGGAAAAGAAAAACCTTTGGCATTAAATTCAATAATTTTTTCGGTTTTACAATAATTAGTTTCAAAAATAAGTTTTAGTTACTTATGATTTTCTCAAAGCCTTCATTACTTAGTTTATTAAAAAAAAAAATATCATTTAAATATTTTCTGCAAAAATTTCTAACAACATTTCAATTCTTACGTATTCATTATCAAAAAAAATCAAAAAACCAAAAAATAAAAAACCTACGAAAATTTCAAAATATCGAATTGAATTAAAATGAAATGAAAAATTTCGAAAAATTTGATAAACAAATCAAAGGTCGTAAAAGACGTATGGGCTTTGGAAAGAAGGGTAAGAACTCATTTACGGTGCATCGCAGTGAAGAAGTTCTGCCAGGTGAGATACGCGGCGCCTTGTCGCGTGGCTCGTCTTCGGAGGCCGATGGCGGCGGCGGTGGTGGCGAAGCGTACGCCGATGGCGCTGGTGGGGACAGGTTCGCAATAAGTTCTAATTGTTTTTCTTTACTAAAATTGTCTGCTATTTTGATTTTTCGAGTTTTTATTTTTTATTTAATTTGTTTTTATATTTTTTGACTTTTTATTTTTTTAAGAAAAAAAAAAAACAAATAATGTTAAGAACCTAAGATGATGATAAACATTAGTAATTAAGCTACTAAATATAAAAGAAAACAAAGATACAAAAAATAAATTAACAACAACAAACTCAGTAACAATTTACAGTGCGAAAGCTTTTCAACATGTGTTACCAACCAACTCCCACCCCCCTAAACTCGAAACACTAAAGCGTTTTTTCTTTTATTTTATTTTCTATATATTTTCTTTCAAAATTGTTTTGTTTTTTTTGTTAAGGCCCCCTTTCAATAAATTTATTTAAGCGCTTGTCTAAATTCGGAATATTAAAAAATTTCAAGCTCACTTTCACTTCCTAACAAATAAAGAATTCTCTCTCTTCGGTTTTTTAAGCGCCGCTCTAGCATGACAAGTCTAGCGACACTTTAATCCTCTGGGAAACCTACAGCAATATTTCTTTTTTTTTTCTAATTATTTTTACTTATATTTCTTATTTTATTGAACTCTCTCCTCCTTGCCACGTTTATACTTATTAAGCTACAAGAACATAAGACAACAAAAACTTAATAAATAAATTAATGAAAAATACCAATAAATCAAATCAAAATCAAATAATCCAAAAGGCGAATCAAGTCAAGAAACTCCAAAGTCGATACGTATTTTTAGGCTTCTTTTGACATTAAGCAACAAAGAATTTCCAACACATTGGGAAGTCAAAGTTGAAAAAGATTCATGCAAAAAGCTTTTCATTGCAACAGTTGTTCCGACCAGGGGTTACCATTCCATTTGTTATATTTTAAACTTAAACAGATGTGTTATCCAAATAGTGGTTATTGGCCCAGTTGGAATAAATGTCGCCTAATAAAAGCTTTTTGTCTTATACATACATATGGATTACATGAATCTATTACTTATGACACATGCAAAATGCCAAATGCAATTCATTTTTATATAATTACAGTTACTAAATGCTTGTTTAAGATTTTCTTTTCATTTAATATTTTTTTTTATTTTAAAAAAACATAATTTAATAAGATTTACTTATATCATTTTGTAGTTTAAACTAACAGAAATAAACTCTTGAAGAGCTGTGTTTTTTGCATTTGCATATTTTGTTTAATTCAATACAACATTACACAAATTATATTTCATAATTTAGATAAGCTGTTAAAATTGCATGCCTCTTCTTACTTTGTATTAGTAATAAATAACTTTAAATTTAAAACAACAAGACCATACTACAATACATACTACTTATATAAAAAATCAATTAAAAAACAAAGTCTATTACAGCAAATTTACACACGGTAAGAATCACAAGTACCCAAAGCGTACTGTGACATAATCAAACTAAATATAATCATTAACAAAACTATTAGGAATCATTCATCAATCATTATTTTGACAAAATATTTCTATGTCTTAGATAGATCACTATAAGCGGCCAAAATTGGCATTGGACATGAACCTTTTACTATATTGAATTTCATTACCGTTCATCAAAATAAATTGTACAAAATAACAAGAGAAAGTCATTGCACTGAATATGAACTTAAGGCATATATTCATAGAATGAAATTTGTCATATTTTCACAGTGTAATAAAATTAAGTACTTTTATTCGACAGAGCACAACAATATCTTATACACTTATCTCAAGAATAAGATGCAGCTTCATTAAATATTTGTCCTATGCCATCACTAATGATTTGTGTTTCAAAAAAGTCCAAGGTCCACATTTGAATATCATTTTGAATCATATTTTGAAGTCATAACACTTACAATTCAAAAATCTAGAGATCAGAGAGAATTAAAAGTAGAAGTATTATATTACAAGAAGATTCTGTTATGTATTTCTTCTTGAGAATTTACAATCTCTTTAGGAGTCTTATAGCCTATTCACACCAAAAATTACACTTCATTTTGTTTTAAATCATGTATTTTTCACTACTACCTACTAGAGATGAGCTAAACAGTGACACAGTGATTCCAAACTGTGATTTAGTCACAGTCATTTGAAATCACTGTTTAGCTCATGTCTCTACTACCTACTAGTTTGTTCAAATATGGATACTAAGAAGAGAACAGAACTGGCTATAAGAAGTTTTTGTTCTGAATGTTTTCTTGATAACTGAAAATCTAGAAATCTTAGTTTGAGCAGAAATGGATTAAGTAACGAGCTGAGTGGTGGATTTCATTATTTTAGGTACTCTGATTATTTCCATTTAAATTTTTCATAAGAACATAATTTTTAATGCAATATTCGAATACAATAAGATTTTATGAACACTTTTGATACTTTTGTATCCAAATTCACAATAAACTCTGGTGATTCCTATTACCGGTTGCTCTGATGTCTGTCCGTAAATGGGCTTGCCAAGTCAAAGAAGAAGACTGAACGGCAGCCCATTCAATTCTTTTCTTTTACTCTTACTAACCTATTAAACAATTAATTTCGTACAAATGCTTTTAACTTAGATTAAGTTTCTCTTCTTAGTTATAAGATAATGAAGAGAAAAAACAACAATTCAGACAGATAATGATCGATAAACTAAACGGCGCAAACAAACTCATCAATAAGAAGACACTAAATTTTTTATCCGATTACAATTTAGCCACTCTTTTTCAATTCTATTCTCCTCTTTTCAATCACTTACTAAAATTTGATAAAAATATCTTTAAAAATCGAAAATTATTCAATTGAACATTCAGACCTTGAAAAAACTTATGGAATGCGACATAGGATAACAAACATCATCATGGATTTTTGTTATTTTGTTTGACAATACAATCAGCTTAGATCAAGTAACATAAACACCCATTAAGTAACGTGGAAGAGATTTATACTTATGAATTATATCAATTCAGATCTCACTATTTAATTTAATATTAAAAATGCATGTAATTTAATCAATTTAATTGTACATCCAAACTAATGTTTATCATCTTCAATCTTCAACTATTTTTATGTTTTTATATTTATATTTTCTTTTATTTTAAGTAATCATTTTTTTTATATATACAATTTATATACAGGGAGGCGATAGAAAACATTTTACAAACACACAAAAAGATCAACAAAAACATACAAAAAAAAAGAAAACACAACAAATACATCATAAGGATTATTATAATAAAGCACCACAGAATTGGGATTACAAAGAAAGAATAAAACACTGTACAAAAAATTAATCAATAAATGAAAATTAAAGTCGCACTTAGTTGAAATAAATAAGGAAAAGGGTTCTGTATCATAAATGAATATCAGATGCAGGAGAAGAAAATTGTATTCAATGTTTAACAAATAACAAAATGTGTCTTTCTGAAGACATTGTGTCAGTATTTTAGTTTTGTATATTTTATTAAATTAATTTATTTTTATTTTTTTAATTTCCTGCTTTTAATTGTTGCTTTTTAATTCTAAAACAAAAAAAAAGAAGAATTTATTTGCGCTTATTTTTGTTGTTATTATTTCATTTGTTTTATATACATTTTAGACATTGTATTATTATTATTATTATTATTTATAAAAAGATATACTCGTATAAGATGCAGCAATTTGCATTTTTTATTTTTTGTTTGTGGTGTTGGCAGCAGCAGCGATTTTTCATAACATTCTCGATTGATTTCTTTCCACGATTCATCAGCAGAGTACAACAACAAGAAAATAATCACGCAATAATCAAAAAAACAAATCAAAATCAAAATAAATAAATTAAATTAAAAAAAAAAAAAACAATTTAAGATTAAAAATTATATAAAAATTAATTGAATAATTCTGTAAATCGGATCTCATATATATGAAATTTGTTTCTCTGTGTTTTTTGTGTTCCATTTTATTTTCCATCTTGTGTCTTGTCTGTAATTACGCCGCTGCGCTATGATATGATATGATATAATAGATCAATATCAGGCACAATATTCAGCTTCTAGTTCCACTTCGTCCCAACATCAACATCATTCCACTACAACAACACATCAACCACCACATTACCAGCGTCAATCGCGCGGATCGGCTGGCAGTATTCAAAGATCGGTTGAGGTGCCGCCATCTGCATCGTCGACGCAATATCGTGCAGGCAGCATACATTCGATTTCTAGCTCCGAGGGTTCATCGTAAGTTTCTTAGTTGATAGATTCATTGATTGATTGATTGATCCCTCTCTGGGTCAAAACAATATAGTTTGACTATTCATTGGTTCTATATATTCGCTTGATCGCTTGGTTGTCTATCTCTCTCTCTCTATCTCTATATCTATCTCTCTATATCACTCATTCACTCACAAACTATTCTATCTACATCACATCTATCTATATCTCTAATTCTATATATCTAAACCTATTTATATATCTGCCATAGAGTCCACAAAGGGTTCTCCGTTCAATTTTCCTTGTACATTTTGAATGTACCTTAACCTACACTATTTATCATTTTGAATTCTCCTAAACTCTATCTATCTCTGACTATCTCATTTTCTTTCCATTATCATATATCTCTACAATTCTCTTTAACTTTGTATATGTATGTACTTATGTGTATAATGCTACTCTATATATATATATATATATGTTCCGCTATAATATATTGTACTTAAATGGTCTTCTAACCTAAGTTATATTTTCTGTGTGTTGATCTGTTGTGCTTTAACTCATCATTCTCACTTTCACCACTATCTACTACTTTCTACTGTCTGTCTTTCTCTCTATATAATTTCTCTTGGCTACTAGTTCCTCGATTCTACTATTGAGCTAAATAATGTGTGCTTTACAAGTTTACCAATATCTAAATGTATTCTTTATCTTATTTTCTATATATATATATATATTTGCCAATATTTTCTTTTATCCTTTGTGTTTTAATTTCTTTCTACTATTTCTATGCAATTCGATGTAAAAAAGCATTTGTTTTATCCTTTATTCTCAGTGTTTTATGTAAAGAATGATTTTTATTTTTTAATTATATATTTTTATTCTATGATTTTCTATGTATATATATATTTACCTTTTTTTTTTGTGTATAATGTACAATATTAAAATAATTTTCCAGATTTTTGTATATATAAAAAACAATAATTCAATCCTTAAGGACTTTAAAGATACCTAAGAGAATGTTAATCCTTACTAGGAATTCATAATTGATATTTAAGCAATCAGATATCGTTTTTTTTAAACAGATCTCTATATTTTATAGATCAGTGAAAACTTTTAAATAAATCATTTTTAGCAAATTTTATAAGACTGATAATGTTATAAATATGATTAAATAAAATTGATATATATTATTTCCATTTAAAGGACTCTTTATCAAAGAATACAATACTGAGGAAAATTCTGTATGAACTTATGCAAATTTTTTTAATAATTGTTATTGGATTTTCCAACACTAGAACTAATGAATTTAAGGTTTAGTTAAATTTTTTTGGGTATATGGAGAAACCAGCAAAGCTATTCAAATATGTGTATTAAAATTTTATATTTCTATTTGACTATATGATACCTAGATAGGTAGATAGATGTGGTAGTCGATAAAAGACCTAGGTAGGAAGATAGAAGCCCATAACAAAAACAACTTAGCCTAAATTTTGATCCTAATTAATGAGATTCCTTGGGAAACCAATTCAAACTTTTTACAAAACTCTAAATAGAAATGTTATCCATATCTTTCAAGTCATCACATATATTGTAGTAAGAAAGTATTGAGGTCCAAGTATACTGAACTGAACTTCCCAAAAGTGGAGGGAAAAAATCAGCCAGTTTAAGTACACAAGCCTAGCGGTATGTCTGCCCAGTGTTTAATGATAACTAATCATGGTTTCTTTGTGCACACTTTTCTCAGAAACAGATAAACCGATTTGAACATATAGCGTTTATTTAATCAAAATCAACCTACAAAATCAAAAGACATTAATTTTTAATTAAAATTTGAGTACTGTTGCCAACTTTTTGTGCATTGTTATCAAATTTTTGGTTGATTTTCGACTGTCTTCCGATTTTTTGTTGCGCTCCAACATTAAAAAGCTGATGGTGGCGGAAGCTAGCTTCGAACACAATGCATACGAAATCGCAGGCATAGCTAGTTAAAGATAAAATCAAACTCCAGCTTTCTTATGCATTATTTTATTGAGTAAATGAGAATTTGTTTAGTGTGTTAAGTGTTGTAAAACACAGTATTTTAAATATTAATTTATATCTAAAATACATACTTATATTGTCCGTGATATGAATGAAAATTCTAAGTAGAATGAAGATTTGTTGTTTTTTAGTCGATTTACACTGAAGGAAAAAACAGTTTATTGAATAAACAGGTAGAAAAACTTTTTATTTTTACAACAACCACAGGGAAAAGTGACGTAACTGAGAGTTGTGACTATGGAAACCAAAGTTATTTATAAACAGTTAAATAAAAAAAACAGGTCTATAAACAACTGTCGACTGGTCACCTTAACAGTGACCTAGTGATAGTGACAACTCTAAGTTACGTCTCTTTTCCCTGTGGCTGTTGTAAAAATAATCAGATTTTCTACCTGATTATGGAAAAATAAACCGACTATAAGTGAATTTTATATTTTTGACATTTAAATCAAATTATATAAAATTTGAACAAAATTACAACAACTCTGTTCATTCATTAAAGAGTTTCACAACACTGCTTCCATTTTGACTTTTAATTTTAACGAAAATTCAAATCAAAAATTTATAGGCAAATCTTGGGTATCAGGCATGTGCCAGAAATCGAAGGCGGTTTTTATGCCGATTGATTTAAATTTCTCTGTAGGTGTGCTAGAAAATGCGGAGATTTCATATTTCGAACTTAGATGTTTAAAATGCAAATTTATACTTAAAACAACTGAAATGGTGAATTCTTTAAATGCACATATTACCGAGGAAAACAACATGCTACAGTTGTTGGTATTTTAATTTTTTTTTATAACTTCAAATAAGGGACAATTTAACCAAACCAAAGGACAGAGATTTCAGAGCCATCGAAAGAGATTTCTGGCACCAGAGAATTGTAATTAGGTTAATATGGAATTGAAAGAGATTTCTGGCACATGCCTGTATAATTAAGTACTTAACCACATCAAATATTTGAATAAGAATCTCCACAGAAGTTCTAGCCTAGAATTAGAAAGATGAAGAGTCATTAATGTATGAAAATTTAAGGCTTCCAATGATCTTTGTTGAATCACACAAATTTTAGGCTTTAAATATATTTAAAAAAAAAATAAATTTTAAAAAATTGCATGTCACTTTCATATGATGAACTATTTCAATGGCACAATTAATAAACTTTTTAAAACATGTGCACACTCTACACCAATTTAGCTGAGCCACCCATAAAGTATAACATGATACAAAAACACCTCACTACCACCACTAACAATAATAACACCTCAACCAGCAACCACAATAACACCAACAATAACAACAACATCCAGAACTGTCTTTCTATATACTCCCTGTGTATAAAAATATATTATTATAATTCTCTATAATTTTATTTGTTGTAAAAATGGTAAAATGAAAATTCTTCTTTCTCTCTTTGATTGATTTATGATTGATTTTTATGTTTTTATTATAATAATATTTTTTGGAAATGTTTTCCTTAGCTTCTCATAGTACATATATATTTTTTAGCATATTACTGATAATATTTCTCTTTATCCCCCACTATTATTAAACACAAACAAATGAATTGAAATGGTATAGATTTTCACCATCCTTGCGTATGAATGATGGACAATTATCAGAGTTCATTGATGGTCTTGGTCCTGGACAATTGGTGGGTCGCCAAGTATTGGGTGCACCATCACTGGGTGATATACAATTATCGATGTGCCATCAAAAGGGTTTCCTAGAAGTAGAAGTTATACGTGCAAGAGGTTTACAGGTAAGTCCTACTCCAGACTATTATAATATATTAACAAAAACTATATATGTGATCTAACCAATATAGCAAAAGCCAACTTCAAAAATGTTACCAGCGCCCTATGTAAAAGTCTATTTGGTTTCGGGCAAACGTTGCATTGATAAAATGAAAACATCAACAGCGCGTCGTACACTTGATCCACTATATCAGCAACAATTGGTCTTCAAACAACCCTATCAGGGTTGTATACTACAAGTGATTATCCACCCTCTAAACTATTACACATCATACAGATATAAAAATATCTATATATTTTTCAATTCAGGTTACCGTTTGGGGTGATTATGGTCGCATTGAAAAGAAAGTCTTTATGGGTGTCGCTCAAATTATGCTTGACGATCTTAATCTATCGAATATCGTCATTGGCTGGTACAAACTCTTTGGCACAACATCACTGGTCAGTTGTCCCACTAATTTAGGTTTAGGCTCTAGGCGTTCATCACTAGCATCACTCGATTCACTTAAACTTTAAATCAAATCAAGAAAATATAAAAAAAAAATAAAATTTGTGCCAAATCAACAATTTATATAAATGAAAAATCACAACAAAAATTTACAAAATAATCTGTTAAATCTGAATAATATCACAGCAAAAAACCACATACCACATACCACACATTCCGTTTTCAATCTCTCACATACACCTACACACAAACACACTTGTAGTGCTTAATTACTTTAGTATATTTTTGCAAAAATCACAAAATCAAAATCAAAAAATATCTGCAAAAATAATCCAACCGAAAAAGACATTGTTAACCCCAAAGAAACCACATTTTTACAACAAAAAGAATGTATAAAATATCCACGGAAAAAACAAAAACCATTTAGAAAAAGAATTAGCAAAGAATTCTAGTTAGTTAATAGTATAAATTTGTTACTAGTTTTTTTCGTTCATTGAGTTGCTACAAATATGTAATATTGTTGGCTCCTAATAATTAAAATTTGCTTGATTTGTTCTAATGAAAATATTAACCAGCAAAAAATTAAATCAGAAAATAATCCATAAATCAATTTATTAAAATAATTCAAATTATTTACATGCACATTTCTATACACACACACACACACACTTGAATACACACTTGAATACACACACACACACACAGCTTATACTTAACAAAAGATAGTAAGATATTATAAGAAATCAAATGTGAAGAGACATACTATTGTATGTAAAAATAAAATTAAAATCCATCAATGCATCAATATCAATGAAACAATTGAATTGTATGTATTTAGCACATGTATGACAGCAACAGTATTGAACAACAACAACAACAACAACAATAGCAACAACAACAATAACAACAGCAACAACAGCATCAACAACTAAAAACTAAATTTCTTCAATCACCAAAAAACAAAAATACAAAATAATTATATACATAACTACTTACTACTAGTATACTTGTAATTCAATCAAATTAAATCAAATTAATTTAAATCAATCAATCAATAAGTCATCACCGTTTTTGGCATAGAAATATACTACTACATACTTCTACTTCTACAACGTAGTGTTTTGCATAGACCCGATTTACATACTACTTATATAAAAAAATAGGTATGTTCTGCTATCAAAAATGATTCATTACATTAAAACACCAAGTTTATCCTATTTCTAATATACTTACATACATACATACATACATATATAAAATGATATACACATATCTATGTATGGTACATACTTATAAAGTAATTTGATGCATCTCACATTTCCTTAGTATTGTAGTTTCAAATTTTACTAAATTTTAACCTAATTAAAAGAATTTTAAAAGGTTTATTAATTTGCCAAAAATTTGTGTGTATAAGACACAAAAGTATTTACATTATTTCCTATGCTTTTTAACATTTAATTTTAAATAATGTCAATAGATACTTTCTGTGAGTTCATTTAAAATTATCTTTCTTTTTTTTATTATGACTTAATTTTAAATTCCCTTTCGCTTAAGTTCAAATGATACAAGTTTGTAGTAAAACCAAAACAATTGCATATAATTCTGCATTGTCATTTTGAATACATTCAGTTAGGCAAAAAAAAAAATAATGAGCCAGTGCTTATCACAATAAATCGACAAAGGTATAAACTGGATATGCCTAACACAAAGACACACATCGATATGCTTATGACTAGTTAAACATTCGTTTAGTTATATGGTCAACGTGTTTCACAACAAAGGCTCTTGAGTGTTCAATGGGTTATCCAATTATTCCAAAATCAAACACATCGGTTAAAATATACGCTTACAAATAAAATCATTTTCATAATTTTTTACATTTTTCAACGCCCTTTTGCCCTTGATGACGTAAGCGTAATTACTTGGCGCTATGGCTTTTAAGTCACGAGATACATTAAAAGTATTGGCGACATCAACAGCGTTTCATATGTAACACAGCATCAGGTTTTGACTTTAAAAACGTTTTCACGATTAATTTCTATTCTAATCTACATTTCAAAACTATTAAGGACC
This sequence comes from Amiota communis, assembly GCA_037043315.1. NCBI lineage: Eukaryota > Metazoa > Arthropoda > Insecta > Diptera > Drosophilidae > Amiota > Amiota communis. The sequence goes on along the minus strand of JBAMAV010001245.1, from coordinate 8,796,249 downwards.
CCTTTTATATGGTCGAAAAGCAGTATCAATCTTCATCATAATGTTACTGAAATATTTATGTATGCATGCCATTTTGCCAAAACTGCCAATCATGTCAAGCATACATGCGCATTTTCGGTGAAATATTTGCAAAGAAAACAATTTGTTTTTGGAGATGCTAGAACTATATCAGAATTTACCAGTGTTATGGGATAAAGGTGATGAATCTAACAAAGATCAGCTATATGAAGTATAAGCTGTTATTGACATCTAGTTATATGCACAATTCAAAAGAAAACAAGAAATGTACCATTAATGTGCTCATCAGAGGTCGAAAATGTCAGTCAACACTACAAAGACTATAAAAAGAATATAGACTGGACAAATTCAGCGCGCTCTCTTTCTATTTTTTTATTTTGACATATAGTTTGTCGTTAGGAAAAAAAATAGAAAGAGAGCGCGCTGCGTTTGTAGAGGGCTCGACGCATTTGTAAAGTCTACCCAATCATAGACATTTTATATATTGTTTGTTACATTTGTGAATACCATATACAATTTACACAGTCAATAATCAAAACAGGGCGTCCATGCAATTTTGTATGAAATACTATTCTATACTGATTTCCTTACTCTCCGAGTTTTCGCATTGCTCATCTTGAAGCACTTGAATGCAAATAATTGATACTGCTTTTGGATCATGTATAAGAGAACTTGTTATAGCCCCTTTGCAATCCTGATATCAATATCAATTGAATAGAATTCCCTACAATTTTGCAAACAAAAAAGTCAAAATCATTTAGCTTCATAGAAAATCCATGAAATATAAAAGGCTCTAAAGATAACTGTTGCTTAAATTTTGTTCAGCATTATTTACTTTGATTATTAAACATCTTGTTTTTAATCATTGATGAGATGATGAGATTATTTGGCTTTTTTTTTTCTAAATTTAGAATTTTAAATTTTTCTTCTATATCCCAAGTAATTTTGGAATACGTTTTATTTAATTTTTTTTTTATTTTTAGGAATTTTAATGTTTCCTTCTGTAGCACAAGTGATTTAATAAAGAATTGTTTTATTTTATTATAATTTTAAAGTTTCCTTCTGCAGCCCCAAGTAATATATTACTTATTTCATTTAGATTTTGATTTTGCATTTTACATTTTATTTGTTACTTTTTATTTTTATTATTTAATGCTTTATTCATTCGATGTTTAATCCACGTAATTGAACTGCCACATAAAATTTTTAAAAAAAAATTTAAAAATGTAATTGCAATGTTAGTTTCTTCGCCACTGACATCTTCGTCGTTAAACTTATTATCGGTATATGTTGATAAGGCTTTCAGAAAAATGCCATATAAAATAAGGCATTTTTCCAATATTTATTTTTATTTATTTGAATTGATTTCACCTTTTGGTATTTGCATTAAAGAATATATTTTTGTTTTCAATTTTAATTTAAATTTAAATTTCATTTGCATTTCTTACAAAGTACACCACATTCCTATTATTAATACTTATTATTTTGAAAACAATATTTGTAGTTGGTTTCTCAGTTTTATTGTTGAATAAGTTCAATGGAAATTAAACTTCCACGTAGAGGCATATTATAAAATTGTTATTATTGCATTATTTATTTATTAAGTTTTATTTTAAATTAATTTCTTAGTTTCCTTGCTCAATTGAGTTTGCTTTTTATTAATTTTTATTATTTATATATTTATTTTAAAAACAATATTTGTAGTTGGTTTCTCAGTTTTATTGTTTAATTAATTCAAAGGAAATAAAGAGGGGCTGAGATAGTTATACATATTTTTATATGTTTCATTTTGAAATTTTTTTTAATATATTTTTTATCCTTTTATTTCTCTTCTTCTTCTTCTAAGATAATATTTCATATCTTCTATTTATAATGTTAAAAGCATTGAGATTCAATAAGAAAATTATGATTATGATTTGCGATTATTTTTATTGATTTATAAATTGTGTTTGCATGAAACTTTATATTATTTCTTTATATTTAACATTCATTGGTAGCATTTTGACACTGGATTGGTTGATTTCTTTACAATTGAAATATATGTGTTTGAATGGTTGATTTTCTTAATTTTGTATAATTTTACTTCATTCCATTTTAAGTTTGTTTATTCTTTTAAATAAATAAGTCTCTTCTGTGTCTTATTATTTGATTTAACACAATTCTCTGTTTATTTTTCTTTATTTGAACTATTTATATTACAGAATTATATTTTTATTTTAAGATTTAAGATTATTTTACAATATTTTATATATGAAACTCTATTTGAACTTTACGGAAGAATTGTATTTACACTTAAAACTCTTCTTATCTAATTTTTTATAATAGAAGATTGTTCCAGTTCCTTTCAAACTTGGTTTTTCTACAAAACAATTGTTTCTCTATATATCATTGCAATGTCGTATAATTTAACATACGATTATACTTAATATAAATTTTTCTTTAATTTTATTCCTTCTTCATTTGATTCTTTTTATATTTCTTTAAATTTATTCCTTCTTCATTTGATTCTTTTTATAATTTTACAAAATATCTTCTTTCTTTCATATACTTTTCTATCTCTTGTTTGTGTTCATAATTGTAATATTTAAGTTATCTTGTAGCCAAAAACTAATAAAAGGAATTTTGTCAGAATTGTGAACAGGAAGCTGAGAATAACAAAGAAAAGCTATTTTTTGGCGAACGCGCTGATAAATATGCTAAGAAACATGTGTATTTGACTTTTTGACAAGCGTCAGACTCAGCTTCATCATTCTGTTCCAGCCTTTAATCATCGATAAGTTGGCATTTTTATTTTGAATTTAAAAGTTCCCTTCTAAAGCCTCAATTAATATGATAACGAATTAATTTTTTGTTTTTATATTTTATTTATTTATTATTTTTTGTTTGTTTCTGTTTTTGGTTTGGTTTTGTATTTATATTTTTATTGGGAGATTGTACTTTATTTATTCGATATTGATGATTAAAGAATCTCCAGAAATGTCAATTTAATACTTTCATTAGTTTCAAGAACCATTTTCCTTCTATTTGTTTGAATTTAATTCAAGGAAGTTACTTGGTTATATTTAGTTTTTTTTTTCAAGAGTTTGATTTGCAAGACTTTTTCTTTTTATTAATATTATTTATTATTTATATTTTAATTAAACAAAAGTATATCAACATTTATACTGTTCTTCATGTTTTCTTTTTTTTTTTTTAATGTGGCTGGGGTTTCTTCTTAATGCAACTGTATTTATTTTTATTAAAATGAATTGATCACTTTTTCATGTTATTTTTTAATAAAAGTAGTTCGAAATGCATTTATATTGATTTATGATTAATCAAATTCTCACAAATTACACACTTACCACACTTACTATTAATACTACAACTACTTACTATAAGACATTCCATTATTATCAAAGCCTAGCTTACATATATACTGATTAATTAAGGCTTTGAAAATAGAAAATAAAATGGCTTTTCTTCCTTTCATAAAACATGAAATTTTATATAGAAAAAACAATAGCATTCAATTCCAAAATATTTATGTATTTATAATTACGTTTAGTGATGACATAAATTAGAAAGCTAAAACATTTGTTAATTATGTAATTGAATTAATTATTAATTAAAAATGATTATATATAAAATACTATAAATACTAAACAGGGTCGTCCGATTGTTTATGGTGCTGGCGAATCGATTATTGAAGAGGAGGAAGAGGGTGCCGCCTAAAGCATTTTATTACTGTATATATAAAGAACTTCTTCAAACCTAACACAATGAGCACAAACAGATTCAAAGTTCAATACACACATATATATTTTTTCTAAATAATAAACAAATAATTAAAAGAAAATTAACAACAAAAAACAAATTAAACATAAAAATTTAAAATAAAATCTTTTAAAAAAAGAAACAAATTGTAAGTTCCATTAAAATGTATTTATTTATTTATAAATTTAAGAAGAAGAAATGCTTTTTAGTATTATAAATATGTATAAAGCTAGAAATGCCATTTTATTTAAGACATGTATGTATATGTTTTTTATATAAACAAATATTCTTTGGAGATATATAATTCATTTATAAATTAATATAATTTTTATAAAATTTTACAGTAACCTTTACCGAGAGCTGCTACCCAAGCAGCCAAATAATATTATGAGAACCTCTTAGCGTACACCGGCAAGTTCTACAAGATGATTAAACTTCTATTTAACCCCTAGCCACCACCATTTGAGCAATGTATGTAAGCAGTATGACTAAACTAAACAGATAAAGTGAATGACGAGACTTTGTAATAGAAGTTGATTATGAAATGAAATGAGTCAAATGATGTGTAATGGCAACTCCCATGATTAAAAGAAAAATACAATAAAATTATAATGAAACCAATTAATAAAATGAGAAAATAAGAAACAAAAGTATCGTAAATCGTAAGTCATGAAAAACAATGCATTTACTAACACAAACAAAGAATGACAAATGATGAAATAAAATATTTAAAAAAATAATGAAAAAGAAAAACAAAAACAAAAACCAAGAAATTACAAATTGTGAAATGTAATTATAAAAAACCAATATATAAATAATAAAAAAAAAAATTACAAAATTACAATATTTTATTAAGACCATTATTTATTTCGTAATATATTAATTAATTAATTAACTAATTTAAAATTACAAACAAAAAAAATATCTTGTTAAGAAAACTAAACAAGAAAACTAGCAAAAACCAAACCAAACCAAACTAAGCTACACTTAATACAAAAAAAAAACAAAATAAATAAAATTAAATATAAATATTAATATATATAATATGAATATGAACATATTAGTTGTTAATTCTATTAATTATAATTATATACAATATTATATACATACATATATATATATATATATATATATATAAATTTAAAGCAAAGACCACTTAACTTTAATGAAAGTAATGTTGATAAAAATTGAAAATATAAGAAAAGAAAACAAAACAAAAAAAGGTAATTTTCCAAAAGAAAAACAAATTAAAATTATAAAAACAAAAAAATATACTTATTAGACATACACACACATACACATACATACACACATACACTGAGCTGTTATTTAATAAATAAATAAATAAATAAATATTATATTATATTATCTGATAATAATAAATTGTGTATATAATTAAAAAAGATATGAAAAGAAAATGAGAAGACAAGAGATTTATTGCATTCAAACACTAGAAACTAAACATAAAACTTTTGTTTTTTAACAAAAACTCTTTAAAAATATGAAAATGCAACACTCAAACTGTAAAGAGAATAGAGAGTGTAGAGAAATCACTAAACAAATTTAAGAAATTTTTCCATTAACATATGTTTGTACAAGTATATTGTATTTTATAGCTTTCCTTTCCAGGATTTCTATTTTCATGATAGCAACAAATACTAAAACTAAAATAAAATTCAATATTTAAAGTGGTCTCCATACAAGAATCGTGTGCTCCAATATGCACTGCGCATAGCTTTGTGATTTATTTCGTTTAATATTTTGGTCATGTTTTTTTTTTTTTGTGGTATACTTTTAGGCTTTATGAATATTTCGCAAAAGCTTTTTGTCAATTTCATAATAAATGCATATTCATTGTGTTTGGAATTGCTTATGATGGTACGGAATTCTCCATGTGCGAGTCCGACTCACCCTTGGCTGATTTTTATTTGGTTTTCTTGTGATTTAAGCTGGATATGTGTGTTTACAACTTCCTTAGTTACCATTGACACCTCCACGTCTTTGTCTATCTCAAACCTATATTCACAAGCTTCCTTAAGAGCTTGAACTGATACTTTTTGTCCAATTTTGGTATTTGATTTTGTATTTGTGTGAAAAATTTACAAAACTACGATAATTTAAAGCCTCTTTTTATGATAATATAAGAGAGAGAAATGAGATTTTATTCTGATAACTTCTTATAATGACAAAAAATGCTTTAACAATTGTTCATTGTATTAGAAGTAATTCATTTCCCCGGTGCATCAGCTATGAGTCATTTGGCCTTATTTTTTGTTGCTGGTATCTTTTTGATGTTATAAAGAGTAGTGGTCCCCCATATTTTGATGCCAAATCACCCAAACTGGGGCCACTACTTGTTGTTTATATATACAAAATCATTAATTTGTTGTTGAGTCCGCACATTGTTTCTTCATCTTATGAAAGTAGCATACAGTGAGTGACAAGTGATGCGCTTGTCCATGATCAAACCTATGTATCGAACATGAATCATCTCATCAGGAATGATTCTTAAGTCGTACGTTTAAACTGGATATATGAAATATGAGGCATTTTTACTACTTATTTACCAATTCTTGATTTACTTTCCTAAACAAGATCTTTGTATAAGTACGAGTACATTTATCATCCAATTATTCATACTTTGATATAATGTATGTTAATGGAAATATGACTTTTGTAAAAAACATTTCTTTATTAACAAATCATTTCTTTATTAGCATATGAGTGCAATTGGTGCAAGCATTTTTGCATTCTCTCAATATCATAGATACATATGTATTTCAATACTTGAATGATTACATACATCTAAAATTTATTTCATTATATGCTTATTTAATGGACAAAATTTATATAATTTTTTAGTCAAATTTATTGTATGATTTAATGGATTTGTAAAAATTCAACAGTCACCCCAAAATGTTTGAATTTCTGCAAATCTCTCAATAAAATTAAATATGATTTTTTGCATTTAAAAAGTTTACATTTTCTGCGAAATTCTCTTCATATTTTCCCTTAATTTTTACTTAAGCAAATAATAGTAAAAGATATATGAATATAAAATAATAAAAAATAGTTACATCAAATAAAAAAAAAAAGTACCTAAAGACATAAAAATGAATAAATAGTAATGAGCTGTAAAAAAAGGTTACCTGCTTGCAAATAATACTTAATATAACAGAACAAATAAAGTTATATAAAAATATATATTTCAAATTATATATATACACATAAAAACAGAGAATGATGAATGGACAAAATCATAATTAAAAAAATAAAAAAAAAAAATATTCATGCTTACAAAATATTGTAATAATAATCATAATACACAAACAGTTTTCGAAATATTAGATTTGATTTGAGATTCTCTTCCTTATAATACTATAAATATGTCATTTTTAATGCATTTTTCTTATTTATTTTTCTCTATTTTTCATATATAAAATAATAGAACACATATCACAAAATTCATAAAAATAAATATAAACAAAGTCTTGCAATAACTAATCCATATTTTGCTATATAACAATAATACTACAAAAAAATAATAGATTGTTGATGAATTTAATTTAATCTTATAATTTAGTATCCTTCACAAGAGAAGAATGTTACAGTATGAGAAATCTATTCACTTAGAGGTCAAATTTAAAAATTTTTATAAAATGAAGATAGAACAATAATTTTAGATCATTGAAAGATTTAGTATACATTGAAAACTTGGATAGTATATTATTGTATCATGTTTCACTTCACATTGTTTATGGGACACTTTACTTAATATTATCCTCATTTCTGCCAAACTAATCTTGTCTTTGTCCCTTATGTCGCTAAGTCTGCATTTAGACTATAGGCTCAGCGACAGCGAAAACTTTTTTTTGTAGTTAAGAGAAGTGAGGCATTGAGGCAAAGCTGTGATGTTCTGAAAACGGCGTCATGAAATTCTCTGCTGACGTTTTTCTTTGTTCTCTTTCGCCACATTCGGGTTTTTCACAAATTTTTGGCTTGCGTAGCGTGAGGATGCATGCGACATGCAGAATATGGTAGCCAATAGGAGCGGAAGGTGAAGAAATTTGTTCTGCGACAGAACGCACACTTGTATAAAGAAACATAAATGAAAAGGAATTAGAAAAACTATGATTTTCAACCGTGACGTTTGTCTAAACACAAACCAAAATCATCAAAGAAGAATCGATCATATGACGTTAGTCTAAATGCAGTCTTAGACCAGAAAGAAGGCTATCATTGGCTATGCCAAGGATTTAATACTCTTCACGCTCCTCTGGGTTGCATCCAACCTTCCTTTCTTAGCATCACTGGGGGTTTGTATGGGAGGTACCCCTCCTAGTAACCATATGATCATGAAATTTACATGGTTAATGAAAATTAATCAGAAACTTATATTGTCCAATTTTCAATCGTTTGGTAAAAAGAAGCCTATGTACAAAATTTCAGCTCTCTAGCTCAAAAACTGTAGGACCAGTTTTGCGAACAGACAGACATGGCTAAATCAACTAGTCTCATCGAGCTGATCACAAATATATATACCTTATGTGGTCTGCGATGTCCCCTTCTTTGTGTTACAAACTTCATGGCAAACTTATAATACTATTCACTCCCGTGAAGAGTATAAATATGATAGAATATGTAGGCTGCTCGCCACTTGTGTAAGTCTACCTAGAAAGTTAACTGCTTTGAACTTGAACTGCTTTTGGCTTCAGTGTTTGCCTTTGATTTTACCGGCATGGATAGCCTAGGCGCCGTTCTTATGATCTTGAAATATATTGAGCAAGTTATATCACTACAAAGTGTCAATAGATCAGGGGGAGGAAGCCCCTATTAGCCAGCTTTCGTGTGATATCTATGTTTATATATATCAGATCGATGAAAGTAATGTAGTTAGAATAGAAACGCTAGATTCTCCTATTCTTGATTTTTTCAATTTAATTTTGTGCTAATTGAAAACAAATCACATATTCTTCGGTTCTATAGAATCAATATTCAACTTCCGGGACTTATGTCATCAGTTGAAGTTTGAATTGAGTGACTATGAACCTTTAAACTCTAATGTGAAGGATACCATCATACTGTATTTATCTTTAACTTTCTTATTAGTTATTGATCCAATAACTCTTAACTATATTAACCATACAATAATCTAAACAGTACATAAACATATAGTATACAATTCTAACTTACTTACTTTCAAACTATCTTACGAGTACTATCGATCGATTAAACATATATATTGTATTAAAAGGTTTTCTTCAACAAGATTTACAAACGCACAAAACAACAAACAAAATACGATAAGTATGAATGTATTTAGATACTTTATATTGTGAAATTTCTGTATAGAGCGTTTATATTATTGTATATGAGAAATATGTAGTATATGAGTAGGTTTTATGAGTATTGTAACCATAACTAAAAATCGATAAAGTAACTTTTGTATGTGACTATTAGAGATTAGAGTAAAGAGAAAGAACATAAGAGAACAATAAGATATATACTTATACTATATATAATAAATAAATTAATCAGATACATAATTACAAGTTTATAAGAATTTATAGAGAACAGAATAGAAAGTTTAGGAAATTTTTAAGGAAATGAATATTTAAATATTTTAGTGCAGTTTGAAGAAAATGAGGAAATATTTTTTTAGTTTTATCACATTATTTTGCAGATAGTTTTTTTTATTGTTCGAACATTTTATTTAAATATTATTTCAGCATTTTTCCGTCCGTTGCAATTGAATTTCTTTTTTTTGTTTTATAAATAAATAACAAAATATGATAAAGAAAATTATGTATTCATATATTCATAAACTAAAAGCAGAAAAGCTGAGATAATGCAAAATCGATCTATCCATCCATCAATATGTAACCTACTTACTTACTCTGATACAATGGTGATGATGATGATGATAATGATGATGTAGAAATTACATTAAAATTTAAGCAACTTACAAAAAAAGGAAATGCATTAAAAATGACATTTATTTAATTAAAAAAATAGTAAAAAAAAAAGCTTATGATTTGCAAACAAATATTTTAATAATTTAAAAAAAAAAAGACAGATAAATATTCAAAATTAAAAGGCGGAATATAAAATTTCGGTTCCACTGAAATTTACATACCTTTCACACTATAATCATACCATAGAGTTACTACAATTTATAGGTAAAGGAAATCAAGAAATTGATTGTTCTAAAACAAATAATATTGGTCCAATTAGTCGGAGTTTCTGTATATATAATAATGTCAGACAAGCTTCATTAGTATTTCTGAATTCAAGCTTCTTCTCAGTATGCATAAGAACTTGTCAAATGCTCTTAGGGTCTTCAAAATCATAATACATAACAGTCAACAAAATAAAGTGTATGCCTGCTTCTGTATAATGGCGAACGTACATGGCTAGGGTTCCAATTTAAGCCAAGAAGTGGAAGCAGTGAATGCAATCTCCATATGATATCACTTAAGACATCAGGTCAACATGGTGGTTGAGTTCATTTACTTTCTTTCGTCCTAGTTTTATATTTATGAAAACTATAAATCCGATCAGGTTATATGATCAGGTAATTTCAATTAGTTTTGTTTGGTTGACACTTTAACTTGCAAAATGTAGGAATTATTGAGAACTTCAAGAGCAAACATAACATGTGTGTATATTTTCCAAACAAGGGTTGTTTTGTTATTTTTTATATTGGAAATTATGTTTTCCAGAATTAAGAGAACTCTGATATACTAGAAGAAAGATCATTGCTTAACACTAGAGTGGCTAAACTATTTTACAAGGACATTCCATTTGATCTATTACATATCTCTCTCTTCCACTCTTCCTATTTTTGAGGGCCCTTGACAAACAAACCATGAACGATATTCACACAATGATGTATGAAAGGTATAAATGTCTAAAAAGATAGAAAAATCATCAAGGTTTCCAAAACTAAAAAACAACTATATTATATTGTATTTTAACTGTTTATTTTAATTTATTTATAATTTTCTATTGAATTTTGATATCAAATTAAATTAAAAAAAAATTAAATTAAATAAAATTAAAACAAATCATAAAATATAATAATATAAATTTCAAACTAAGAGAACAACTCAAAAAGAACAATATGAAAATTTATAAACAAAACAAACAAGAAGAAAAATAATACAATACAACAAAATATAACAAAATTTATTTATTTAAAATAAATAAATTAACAAATTTATGAAGGCAAATTTTCTCTTAATCAATAAATTTAATAAAGAACAATAAGATGACATTGAGGCAGACTAAATACACACAGCGATACAAGCAGAAAGAGACACACATTTACATAAAACAAAAAAAAATATTTAAATGAATAAAAACAAAAATTGTTCTTCAGCCTTACTACAATATCATTACAACTCCTCTCTTCAATGGCAAACAATTCAGAAATTTATTTCATTTAATCAACAATTTCATTTTCAATTTTCATATGATTTTCTATTTAACAAAGAAAATCTTTGACAAAGTCAACGCTACACACACAAGAAAGAAAGAGTTCTAAGGCGCATTATAAGATGATGATCATCATGATGAAGATGAAGAGTACGGTTAATGATGTTTAAACTGATTAAACAATTAAGAAAACAAAAATCTCAATATTTCATTTATTGCAAAACAAAAAAAACAAAAAAAATGAAAAAAATTAATGAAAATTTATAATAAATAAATATAAAAAAAAATATAAAATTATAATATTGAATTTGTATTTTAAAGTCTCGACAACAATCGAAAGTCGAGAAACGACAATAAACTGTGAAAAAAATAAATATGTAAAAAGTAAATAAAATTTAAAAATAAAAACTTATAATATTATTTAATTAAACAAAAAAAATATATTAGCAAAAGTGAAAAAACCAAAATAAAAAACAGAAATATTAAATTAATTTAAATTAAACTAAACACTTGAAATTGTGTAAACTATTAAAATGATGAACAAATAATGAAATCTGTAACAAAGATAATTTAAAAAAATAAAAAAAATTATTGAATAAAAAAAAAACGTTTTCTAATAAAAACAAATGTATTGGTATTTTTATTTCTATTTCTATTTTTTAGGTGCCACATAATAGCAAAAAAAAAGATCAGTTCCCCAAGGATGTACTCGAATTTTCATTAAAATCTATCCATTTAAAGTTGCACATATTATTACTCATTCAAATTTGAAATTCAACGGATTTATTGAACTTAAGTATTGCATACGCTAGGGGGAAAACGGTCGTAATAAAAAAAACCAAAATTCCAGTACAAATTTCAACTGGGAGCACCAGGCGAACAGAAATGCACAGTAGGTGGTGTTTAAAAATTTATATCTCGGGAATTGCTTAACCGTTTGGGATAAAACTGGTATCAAAAAAAAAGCTTAAGAGAATGGCTTCATTCTAGTAGTACATTATATCCGGATCCGGTTCCGAGAAATCATTAACACCGATGTAACAAATGTAAACTACGCATTTTTTTTTAGTTTTAATGGGCGGTTTTTAGAAAATTAGAGCGAGAAAGGAACAATGACTACAAAATCGCACACTAACGGAGCCCCAGCAACGAGCGCTGTGCTATGCTAGTTCAATATACTTTTCTCTTATGTAGAAAAGTAAAAGATTAGAAGAAAAAACCATAACTAAAAATTATACACATAAAGCAAAAAGTGATAACAACTAAAGCAAATAAACAGTACTTCATGTCAACTCTCTCTTCTTCAAAAGCTAAAAAGGTAAAGTCATTTATTTCTATTTATGTTTCTGAAACAAATTTCATATAACAAGCGACAATGACAGCAAATGAAAAAGCTTTTGTTGTACAACTGACTTAAAAAAACAAGAAAAGCTCTTACTAAAGTTACACAAATGTATGCATGCATATTCATGTTCACGTGCTTAATATTCTTGCAAAGAATGAAGAAGAAAATGATTATAATCACTTACCTTTTTACTTTACTTTATGCAGACGAACGTTTAAGCTTTCAATATACTACGAAATCTCTCATTCATTATCTCATTTCCACATATCGATCACTTGCTTCACTCCCGAATAAACAAATACAAGAATTGCAAAGCTGTAAAAGTAACTGTTTCGAACATAAAGAGAAGAAAAACGATGCGACGCATGTACAGACATGTTACAATGACAAAATTAACAAAAGAAACACATATGTAGTATTATTGTAAGTCAGTACATATGTATATATACAACGTAGTTAGTGAATTTTTAATATTTTTATTAAAAATATGGTAACAATATGTAACACAATCACTTTTTTTAATACTAGCTACAATTATTAATATATTATAACATAAACTATTATAATTTACTTGAAATTTTGTATAATACTTATCACCCACGACTAACCGACACGACTTGAACCGACAACTTAACATTATGAAGACACGAACAAGACTAAACTCGTTCCTCATTTTTATGTTAGTACATGCTGATTGCAATCAATCAAGAGCTTTATGTTGAGAGAGTGATATTAGATCATCGTATCAAATAGAGTCACGATGCGAGCCGATCAACTTACATACATATGTATATGAAATTATGAACTGCGTATGCAAATGTACATACTTACATATGTACGATGAGTTCAATGTTAAGTAAAAAGACAAAATTACATGCGCAACTTAAAACGAGCAATAGTGTGCTGTTCACAAAAGTGAGAGATGAACCAAACCTATCTCTCTGTCTCTCTGTTAGTTGCAACCATTAAAAGAAGTGTTATATAGAGTTATCATGCGAGAGGGAGATTATATGTGATATGTACATTGCTCGCTCGAAGGTCACAAGCACTGCATTTTGTATTTTCATTAAAATCTATCCAAGCAATCTGGAGATATACTCATTTAAAGTTGCACATGTCATTACTCATTTAAATTTGAAATTTGACGGATTTAATTAAATTAAGTGTTGCATAAGCCCGCGGGTAAGCGGCCACAATGAGAAAAACCAGAATTTCAGTACAAATTGCAGCTGGGAGCACCAGGAGAACAGAAATGCACAAAAGGTGGCTATGGTTAGTTCAAAAATGTTTAAAAATTTATATTTCGGGAATGGCTGAACCGTTTGGGATTAAACTGGTATCAAAAAAAGCTTAAGAGCATGGCTTCTTTCTAATAGTCTGATGGATTTGGATCCAATGCCGGGAAATCATAAAAAACGACGTAACAAATGAAATCTACGCATTTTTGTATAGTTGTAATGGACGGATTTTAGAAAAATGATATCGTATAGATAGTAGATCAGTTCTCCATGGATATATTCAATTGAGAAGAAACACAAAAACATGATAAAAACTGTAAAGCAAATAATCAGTACTTTTGAGTCTCAAATAACAACGGCTTCTAATAAATTCATTTTGGATTATTTACTTCTATTTATGTTTCTGAAACAAATTTCATATAACAAACGACAATGACATCTAATGCAAAAGCTTTTGTTGTAAAGCTAAACTAGAAACAAGAAAAGCTCTCAATAAAGTTACACAAATAAATGCATGTATGCACGCATGATCATGTTCTCGTGCTTAATATTCTTGCAAAGAATGAAGAAGAAAATTATAATAATGACTTACCTATTTACTTTATTATGCAGACGAACGTTAAAGCTTCCAATATACTAAATCTTTCTTTTATTATCTCATCTCCACATTTCGATCACTTGCTTCACTCGCGAATAAATAAATACAAGAATTGCAAAGCTGTAAAAGTAACGGTTTCGATCATAAAGAGAAGAAAAACGATGCGACGCATGTACAGACATGTTATAATGACAAGATTAACAAAAGAAACACATATGTAGTATTATTGTAAGTCAGTACATATGTATATACAACGAAGTTAGTGAATTTTTAATATTTTTATTAAAAATATGGTAACAATATGTGACATTACCACTTTTTTAATACTAGCTACAATTATTAATATATTATAGCATGAAATATTAAAATATTTATAATTTATCACCCACGACTAACCGATGAGACTTGTACCGACAACTTATCAATATGAAGACACGAACAAGACTAAGCTCTTACTTCTTTTTTATATTAGTACATGCCGCTTGCAATCAATCAAGAGCTTTATGTTGAGAGAGTGATATTAGATCATCGTATCAAATAGAGTCACGATGCGAGCCGATCAACTTACATACATGTGTACATATGTATATGAAATTAAGAACTGCGTATGCAAATGTACATACTTACATATGTACGACAAGTTCAATGTTAAGTAAAAAGACAAAATTACATGCGCAACTTAAGACGAGCAATAGTGTGCTGTTCACAAAAGCGAGAGATGAACCAAACTAATCTCTCTGTCTCTCTGTTAGTTGCGATCATTAAAAGAATTGTTATAGGGAGTTATCATGAGAGAGGGAGATTAATAATGTGATATGTTTAATGCTCGCTCGATGGTCACAAGCACTGCATTTTTGAAATGAAACTTCTTTAGCGAAGGGGAGTAAATCCAAAAAATATGAAAATGAAAAGTGACGAAAATCAAAATTTGACGATGTGTGTTTACGAGCCCATTCACACAGAAATATTTTTCGACAGAATACAAGCCAAAGACATGTGCTTGTTGGCAAGAAACTTGCGACGCTTACGGGGTAGCTTCACTGTTGTACCACAGACGCTGTCGACGTTTCTAGCCGAACGACCGACGTTTCTGTTCGGTTTCGTCGTGTGTTTTGTATTTGTATGAAATGTGCTTGCCGAGTCGGTGCACAATAAGAACGAAGTTGAAAATATTAGTCTAGCACGAATCTGTCGGGTATGTCTAGCAGCGTACTTCGGTAAAAAATATTCCAACAATGTATTTGTATTCTTTAGAAAAAATATGTATGTGTGTATTGAACTTTGAATCTGTTTGTGCTCATTGTGTTAGGTTTGAAGAAGTTCTTTATATATACAGTAATAAAATGCTTTAGGCGGCACCCTCTTCCTCCTCTTCAATAATCGATTCGCCTGCACCATAAACAATCGGACGACCCTGTTTAGTATTTATAGTATTTTTTATATGAATGAATTAATTTTTAATTAATTACTAATTCAATGAAATAATTAACAAATGTTTTAGCTTTCTAATTTATGTCATCACTAAACGTAATTATAAATACAAATATATTTTGGAATTGAATGCTATTGTTTTTTCTATATAAAATTTCATGTTTTATGAAAGGAAGAAAAGCCATTTTATTTTATATTTTCAAAGCCTTAATTAATCAGTATATATGTAAGCTAGGCATTGATAATAATGGAATGTCTTATAGTAAGTAGTTGTAGTATTAATAGTAAGTGTGGTAAGTGTGTAATTTGTGAGAATTTGATTAATCATAAATCAATATAAATGCATTTCGAACTACTTTTATTAAAAAATAACATGGCAAAGTGATCAATTTATTTTAATAAAAATAAATACAGTTGCATTAAGAAGAAACCCCAGGCACATTAAAAAAAAAAACATGAAGAATAGTATAAATGTTGATATACTTTTGTTTAATTAAAATATAAATAATATTAATAAAAAGAAATAAAAAGAAAAAGTCTTGCAAATCAAACTCTTGAAGACAAAAACAAAAACTAAATATACCCAAGTAACTTCCTTGAATTAAATTCAAACAAATAGAAGGAAAATGGTTCTTGAAACTAATGAAAGTATTACATTGACATTTCTGGAGATTCCTTAATCATCAATTTCGAATAAGTAAAGTACAATTTCCCAATAAAAATATAAATACAAAACCAAACCAAAAACAAATAAGTAATAATAAATAAATAAAATATAAAAACAAAAATTTAATTCGTTATCATATTAATTGAGGCTTTAGAAGGGAACTTTTAAATTCAAAATAAAAATGCCAACTTATCGATGATTAAAGGCTGGAACAGAATGATGAAGCTGAGTCTGACGCTTGTCAAAAAATCAAATACACACATGTTTCTTAGCAAATTTATCAGCGCGTTCGCCAAAAAATAGCTTTTCTTTGTTATTCTCAGCTTCGCTTCAGGTTCACAATTCTGACAAAATTCCTTTTATTAGTTTTTGGCTACAAGATAACTTAAATATTACAATTATGAACACAAACAAAAGATAGAAAAGTATATGAAAGAAAGAAGATATTTTGTAAAATTATAAAAAGAATCAAATGAAGAAGGAATAAATTTAAAGAAATATAAAAAGACTCAAATGAAGAAGGAATAAAATTAAAGAAATATTTATATTAAGTACAATCGCATGTTAAATGATACGACATTGCAATGATATATAGAGAAACAATTGTTTTGTAGGAAAACAAAGTTTAAAAGGAACTGGAACAATCTTCTATTATAAAAAATTAGATAAGAAGAGTTTTAAGTGTAAATACAATTCTTCCGTAAAGTTCAAATAGAGTTTCATATATAAAATATTGTAAAATAATCTTAAATCTTAAAATAAAAATATAATTCTGTTATATAAATAGTTCAAATAAAGAAAAATAAACAGAGAATTGTGTTAAATCAAATAATAAGACACAGAAGAGACTAATTTATTTAAAAGAATAAACAAACTTAAAATGGAATGAAGTAAAATTATACAAAATTAAGAAAATCAACCATTCAAACACATACATATATTTCAATTGTAAAGAAATCAACCAATCCAGTGTCAAAATGCTACCAATGAATGTTAAATATAAAGAAATAATATAAAGTTTCATGCAAACACAATTTATAAATCAATAAAAATAATCGCAAATCATAATCATAATTTTCTTATTGAATCTCAATGCTTTTAACATTATAAATAGAAGATATGAAATATTATCTTAGAAGAAGAAGAAGAGAAATAAAAGGATAAAAAATATATTAAAAAAAATTTCAAAATGAAACATATAAAAATATGTATAACTATCTCAGCCCCTCTTTATTTCCTTTGAATTAATTAAACAATAAAACTGAGAAACCAACTACAAATATTGTTTTTAAAATAAATATATAAATAATAAAAATTCATAAAAAGCAAACTCAATTGAGCAAGGAAACTAAGAAATTAATTTAAAATAAAACTTAATAAATAAATAATGCAATAATAACAATTTTATAATATGCCTCTACGTGGTAGTTTAAATTCCATTGAACTTATTCAACAATAAAACTGAGAAACCAACTACAAATATTGTTTTCAAAATAATAAGTATTAATAATGGGAATGTGGTGTACTTTGTAAGAAATGCAAATGAAATTTAAATTAAAATTAAAATAGAAAACAAAAATATATTCTTTAATGCAAATACCAAAAGGTGAAATCAATTCAAATAAATAAAAATAAATATTGGAAAAATGCCTTATTTTATATGGCATTTTTCTGAAAGCCTTATCAACATATACCGATAATAAGTTTAACGACGAAGATGTCAGTGGCGAAGAAACTAACATTGCAATTACATTTTTAAATTTTTTCTTAAATTTTTTTTTTAAAAACTGTATGTGGCAATTCTATTATGTGGATTAAACATCGAATGAATAAAGCATTAAATAATAAAAATAAAAAGAAACAAATAAAATGTAAAATCAGAACAAATAAGTAAAAAATAACATTTATCCCAAAAAAAAAACTTAATTCGTTATCATATTACTTGGGGCTGCAGAAGGAAACATTAAAATTCCTAAAAATAAAAAAATAAAAATAAAACTTATTCCAAAATTACTTGGGATATAGAGGAATATTTAAAATCCTAAATTAAAAAAAAAAAAACAAGAAAAAAAAGCCAAATGATCTCATCATCTCATCGATGATTAAAAACAAGATGTTAATTAATCAAAGTAAATAATGCTGAACAAAATTTAAGGCAACAGTTGTCTTTAGAGTCTTTTCTATGAAGCTAAGTGATTTTGACTTTTTTGTTTGCAAAATTGTAGGGAATTCTATTCAATTGATATTGATATCAGGATTGCAAAGGGGCTATAACAAGTTCTCTAATACATGATCCAAAAGCAGTTTCAATTATTTGCATTCAAGTGCTTCAAGATGAGCAGTGCGAAAACTGGGAAAATAAAGAAATCAAACAGGGTCTTCACACAAACGTGTAAAGAATAGTATTTCATACACAATTACATGTATTTGTGTGTGAATCAGCTCTTTACGAAAGAACGTACGAACAAGTGGCCGAATGACCAAGCGAGCGTCTGTGGTGAAGGGAGGTGATCGACGTACGTAAAACCAAAGGCTATGTACGACTTTGCTTGTGTTGTTGATGCTTTTATTGGTGTTGTTGTTGCTGCTATTTGGTTTTGTGTACAATATAACAACAACAACCAAAGACTATGACTTTGCTTGTGTCGTTGTTGTTGTTAATGTTGTTGTTCGGTCTTGTGCAAGAAATATTATTATACTTATTATTATTATTATTACTTAGTATTAAGAGCACCAGCTGCCATGGCTTCATAAATAATTACATAATAAACAAAATATAAAAAAAAAAAATAAAAGAAACATAAAATAACTTTTTTGTATTGAAACAATATAACACTACAATATTCTATATTATTGCTCGACCATCTACTTTAGAAGTTTCACTTCCATATTGTGATTATGAGGGTGAGGCACACTAACTTCTTTTTTATTTTCATTAAAATCAATCCAACCAATCTGGAGATTTACTCATTCCAAGTTACACAAATTATTACTCATTCAAATTTGGAATTTACTGTATTTAATGAAATTAGGTATTGCATAAGCCCAGGGGCAAACGGCCATAACAAAAAAAAAACCATAATTTTAGTACAAATTTCAGCTGGGAGAACCAGGCGAACAGAAACGCACAGTAGATGGATATGATCAGTTCAAAAATGTTTAAAAATATTCATATCTCGGGAATTGCTGAACCGTTTGGGATGAAACTGGTATCAAAAAAAAGCTTAAGAGAATGGTTTCTTTCTTGTAGTAAGATGGGTCCTGATCCGGTTTCGGGAAATCATTAAAACCGATGTAACAAATGTAAACTACGCATTTTTTTATAGTATGGGCTGTTTTTAGAAAATTAGAGCGAGAAAGGAACAATGACTACAAAAATCGCACACTAATAGTACGACGGGGCCGCAGCAACGCGCGTCGTGCTATGCTAGTTCCATATACTTTTACTCTTATGTAGAAAAGTAAAAGATTACAAGAAAACGCCATAGCTAAAAATTATACACATAAAGCAAAAAGTGATAAAAACTGTAAAGCAAATAAACAGTACTTCATGTCAACTCTCTCTACTTCAAAAGCTAAAAAGGTAAAGTTATTTATTTCTATTCATGTTTCTGAAACAAATTTCATATAACAAGCGACAATGACAGCTTATGAAAAAGCTTTTGTTGTACAAGTAAACTAGAAACAAGAAAAGCTCTTAATAAAGTTACACAAATGCATGCACGCATGATCATGTTCACGTGCTTAATATTCTTGCAAAGAAGGAAAAGAAAATAATTATACTGACTTACCTATTTACTTTTTTGTGCAGACGAACGTATAAGCTTTCAATATACTAAATCTTTCTTTCATTATCTCATTTCCACATTTCAATCACTTGCTTCACTTGCGAATAAGCAAAGACAAGAATTGCAAAGCTGTAAAAGTAACGGTTTCGAACATAAAGAGAAGAAAAACGATGCGACGCATGCACTGACATGTTATAATGACAAAATTAACAAAAAAAACACATATGAAGTGTTATTGTAAGTCAGTACATATGTAAGTACATATATACAACGTAGTTATTGAACTTTTAATATTTTTATTAAAAATATGTAACACAATCACTTTTTTTAATACTAGCTACAATTATTAATATATTATAGCATAAAATATTATAATTTACTTGAAATATTGTATAATACTTATCACCCACGACTAACCGACACGACTTGAACCGACAACTTACCATTATGAAGACACGAACAAGACTAAACTCGTTCCTCATTTTTATGTTAGTACATGCTGATTGCAATCAATCAAGAGCTTTATGTTGAGAGAGTGATATTAGATCATCGTATCAAATAGAGTCACGATGCGAGCCGATCAACTTACATACATATGTATATGAAATTATGAACTGCGTATGCAAATGTACATACTTTCATATGTACGATGAGTTCAATGTTAAGTAAAAAGACAAAATTACATGCGCAACTTAAGACGAGCAATAGTGTGCTGTTCACAAAAGTGAGAGATGAACCAAACCTATCTCTCTGTCTCTCTGTTAGTTGCAACCATTAAAAGAAGTGTTATATAGAGTTATCATGCGAGAGGGAGATTATATGTGATATGTACATTGCTCGCTCGATGGTTATAAGCACTGTATTTTGTATTTTCATTAAAAATCTATGCAACTAATCTGGAGGTATACTCATTCAAATTTGAAATTTAACGGATTTATTTAAATAAGCCCGGGGGCAAAGAGCCACAATGAGAAAGCCCAGAATTTCATTACAAATCTTAGATGGGAGCACAAGGCGAACAGAAATGCACAGTAGGTAGAAATGGTCAGTTCAAAAATGTTTAAAAATTTATATTTCGGTAATGGCTGAACCGTTTGGCATGAAACTGGTATCAAAAAAAATCTTAAGAGATTGGCTTTTTCCTTGTAGTATGATAGATCCGGATCTGGTTCCGGGAAATCATTCAAACCGACGTAACAAATGTATCAACTACACAAAATCGCACTCTAACAACCACATCGGGGCTGCAGCAACGCGCGCCGTGCTTTGCTAGTTCAATATACTAGAAGAAAAAGCCATAACTAAAAATTATACACATAAAGCAAAAAGTGATAAAAACTGTAAAGCAAATAATCATTACTTTTGAGTTTCGAATAACAACGGCCTCAAAATTCATGAAGGATTTAGATATGATTCAAGTCAAGTCTCTCTACTTCAAAAGCTAAAAAGGTAAAGTTATTTATTTCTATTTGTTTCTGAAACAAACAAGCAACAATGACAGCTAATGAAAAAGCTTTTGTTGTACAACTAAACTAGAAACAAGAACAGTTCTTAATAAAGTTACACAAATGAATGCTTGTATGCACGCATAATCATGTTCTCGTGCTTAATATTCTTGCAAAGAATGAAGAAGAAAATAATAATAATGACTTACCTATTTACTTTTTTGTGCAGACGAACGTATAAGCTTTCAATATACTAAATCTTTCTTTTATTATCTCATTTCCACATTTCGATCACTTGCTTCACTTGCGAATAAACAAAGACAAGAATTGCAAAGCTGTAAAAGTAGCGGTTTCGAACATAAAGAGAAGAAAAACGATGCGACGCATGCACAGACATGTTATAATGACAAGATTAACAAAAGAAACAAATATGTAGTATTATTGTTAGTCAGTACATATGTATATACAACGTAGTTATCGAATTTTTAATATTTTTATTAAAAATATGTAACACAAACACTTTTTTAATAGTAACTGCAATTATTAAAATATTATAGCATAAAATATTATATTTTACTTGAAATATTGTATAATACTTATCACCCACGACTAACCGACACGACTTGAACCGACAACTTACCATTACGAAGACACGAACAAGACTAAACTCATTCCTCATTTTTATGTTAGTGCATGCTGATTGCAAGCAATCAAGAGCTTTATGTTGAGAGAGTGATATTAGATCATCGTATCAAATAGAGTCACGATGCGAGCCGATCAACTTACATACATATGTATATGAAATTAAGAACTGCGTATGCAAATGTACATACTTACATATGTACGACAAGTTCAATGTTAAGTAAAAAGACAAAATTACATGCGCAACTTAACACGAGCAATAGTGTGCTGTTCACAAAAGTGACAGATGAACCAAACTAATCTTTCTGTCTCTCTGTTAGTTGCAACCATCAAAAGAATTGTTATTTAGAGTTATCATGAAAGAGGGATAATATGTGATATGTACATATATTGCTCGCTCGAAGGTCACAAGCACTGCATTTTGTATTTTCATTAAAATCTATCCAAGCAATCTGGAGATATACTCAATTAAATTGTCACATGTCATGTCCTTTTAAATTTGAAATTTAACGAATTTAATGAAATTGAGTATTGCAAACAAGAAGAGTATCGAGAATGAAGGATTGAAGGATGAATAAATTTGAAAAAAAGTTTTGTACGGTGGTATACCGGAGTGGGAAAGCTGAGATTTCTTGTCCTTTATTAAATTAAAATTTGTGTCTCGATTTCTTCGGGTTTTTGTACGTGCTAAATTCGGCTACTCAGGCGATTCCATTGGTCATGTGTTCACTGTGCTGCACCCTGTTGCCAAATATTCAAAAAAGCGCTACCTGTGGCCCATGCCATGAACATCGCGGGAGGCGTGAAATAAAACCGCGCGAAATAAGATCGTGATGTGAAAATAAATTAAGGCCAGAACGGAAAAATGAATTTAGTCCTCGCGGCTTAATTTCATTTTCATGTCGCGGCTTAAAATAATTTTTTACAAAACACTGCGCGGCCTTATTTCTCACAGTAACCGCCAGCTGACAAGTTAAAGTGGGCTAAAAGCTTATAACTTAAGAAAGAGTTTGTTGATCTGTATGAAAGTGCCACATCAGTTTTATAATTGATTATCCATTGTAAGGCATAAAGAAGGATCTTTCATATGATTTATCTCTGAAAGAAATTCCACAATAAAAATGAATGAATGACAAATATTTTTTTGGGTTTTACATGAAGCGGTGGTATTTATTTTATTTACCATTGATAAACGATTATACTATAAATCATTTTTAATTACACTGTTAAGCATAATTTAATTTACTTATAATTTTCATTTATGTTTTTATTTTCGATTGGGGTTTGTGTTTTTTGTTTTTGTAAAAGCTTGAATTATTAATTTACAATTAAATCTGCATGAATATTCTCAATAAAGATTTCTTTAACCTTATTTAAATTTATATTTTTGCATTAAATATATTTGTGTATTTATAATTTTAAGTGTTTTTTCTTTTATTTCTTTTTTTTTTTTTAATTTAAATTGTATTGCGTTGCTTCTTCTTTTAACTTTCAATATGAAATTATTGTACAAAAGTGAAAATATATCATAAAATTTGATAACACATATTGGAAATACTAAGAAAACAATTTACAAAGTAAGAAAAGTTTGCTTTTTTTTCTTTATTTTTTTTTTTTAATTGTTAATTAAATTAATTTTATTTATTTTAAGGAACTGAATTGTTTTTGTTTATTAAATATAAATTATATTTTAATTATTATATACCATATGATAATTTATTATAAAAATTAAATTAAAATTAAATTAATTAATAATAGATTTTTTAAATCTTTTATTATATCATCCATTAGTTTATAACATTTTTTTATTAAGAAAAAAAAAAAGAGATTCATTCGAACATCATTTCCTTCCCCTTTTTTTTAATTATACTAATAAATATAGTATAATAATAATAGAATAGATATATCTTTTATTAGTATATAAAATTATGTAAGCCTAGAACTCCTTATTCAAATTTTGTTCTTGATTTTGAACTTATTCAAAAACAAAAAACGAGTTCATTTAAACGTTTATAGTTTTCCTTAGTGTTCATTTATGCAATTTTATGAATTGATGTTTTTGTATTCAATGAAAAATTCAAATATAATATATGAACTTTATTAATTATGATTTACCATATTGGCATATATAGTAAGTATCAAATCCTGTTTTTTATTCAAACAAAATCAAAATGAACA
The DNA here is from genome assembly GCA_037043315.1 of Amiota communis. Classification (NCBI taxonomy): domain Eukaryota; kingdom Metazoa; phylum Arthropoda; class Insecta; order Diptera; family Drosophilidae; genus Amiota; species Amiota communis. Next base: position 8,771,706 of record JBAMAV010001245.1, on the reverse strand, counting down.
ATTGTTTTTACATTCGAAATATATTTTATTCAAATCAAATCTTCGAATGACATTTTGGCAATCAAAAAAACATTATTCTAAAGAAATTTTCCATTTGATTAAGACTTAACTCATAGATATTCATTTTTTTGCATTTCATTCAAATATAAGCCTTTTTTGACATTCAAAATAAATGTCATACATGTATGAAAGAAATCTAGTGTTCGAAAAACAACAAAATCCATTTCTTTCTATTCTTCATTCAAATTCATTCAAAGATACAATGATTTTCAATATAAAATATCAGATCAGAATTAGAGCCCTTCAAAAGCATACACTAAGTAGTGTTAACAGTCGGCAATCACACTGTGCACATTATAAAATCGACTCATGTGTGGTCTTGAAGCAAGCCTTTCAACTCATTTTGTTTTATTTACTTTACGGATTCTTTGACTATCGAGTAACTCTTGTCTAATGGTATGATTTGGTATTACAATGTCTTTGTTAACGAACTCAACTAAATCTTTGATTTTCAAAATCACACGAGTTGATTCATTAAGTTGATTCTTTTGAGCGAGAAAGTGCTGTGTTGACTCGTGGAGCACTCTAATTCGAACATGTGTATTTGCCATTCGATGAATCAAATTTTATATGAAAATCATGATGTTCATTTATGCTGAGAACATGTCAGATCAGACAAAACGTCTCTGACTAATGAGGCAATAAAACATGTTAATATTTTTCATACCCGCTCTCTAAAACTCAACAGGCCAGCTATCAACAATGATACATGTCTATCATAACTGATTTGCTGACTCATAACAACCAATGTACTGTTGTTTTACCAGATCATGAAGGAAGTGTGTTCTGAGCCTTACATTTTACTTTTTATTATTTTCTTTCGAACATAGTTTCTTTTAATCAAACTTATATTGTAATATTTTTAAATCCAATTTCTTATATTGCTGTATATGTCTCCCAGTTAATTTTAAATTAAAAAAAAGGTCTTTAACATTTAAACACTAGTCAGTCTTTAAAATTAAAATGGAAAAATTATAACTTTAGACTGTGAAAATGTATGTTAGATTTCAATTGTATAAAAATGAATAATGAAGGGTAAACAACTAATAAATTAATACCATAATTAAAACAATGAAATGCTAAAGAACGATATGTGATTCTGTGTAAAGACATTGAAATTAAGGAAAATAGTTTTGTTCTTATAAAATGTAAGTATCTTTAGATCAATTACATATTGTGTATATTGTCATATTTTCTTTTGAAGTTTATCTGATTTATAAGTATTATATATTATAATAATGATAATAATACATATAAGTATCTATTTAGGTGTTTAAATTTTTTATTGTGGCATAGACAAATGATTTCTTTGGTTCTTCAAACCAAATATTCAAAAAATGTGTTAATGGAACATTAAAAATGATAGTCTTTTCTGACTTTTTTGATATACATATATTTCAGCAAGAGCATTTATTTTTTTTTTATTAAGTATTTCATTATTTAAGACACAAGCAGAGAAGCATTGCTAATATATAAATTTGATAGTATGTAATTGTATGATTGATTAATAGATAGTTAGATAGATAAATAGATAGACAGATTATTGTATGTCATATGTGTATATATAAATACCGATTTCTGCTAGCTAATTATTTTTGAAAAACATTCATTTCTGTGTATACTCGTATCTGTTATGGTGATATTGTAGTTTTAAGATTTATTTCATTTAAAACCATATATTTCTTTATATTAAATTCGTTTCGCTTGGAATTCTCTTAAGAAAATGATTTTCTTTTTTTTTTTTTGAATAAGGATTGGTGGTAGATTTTAGATGCTGATGGTCTGTTAAAGGGTACTTTGAATCATGATCATGTAGATGATATTTGAAGATATCTTGAGATTAGATTAAAAATGTATTCATAATTTTTAAAATAAGTTGAGTGTAGAGTATTGATTGTGAAAAGGAAAGAATTAAATGTTTTAGGTTAAAGATTTTCAAATGCAAATACTTATGTTTTAATATCAATTCTTTCTATGGTCTTACGATGGTCTAAAGCAAAGTTTCGTAAGCCTTTTTTAATACGGAACAGTTTTGAAATTGAAGAATTTATTTTGGTTCCATCTTTGCCCGAAGGAACCCAGTTTAAGAAACTCTAGTCTAAATGAGAATGATGGATAAATCAACTATTTATAGTATTGATTTAATGATGTAACATAAAGAAATTAGAGAATTATATCAAGGAATTTCATACAGAAAATAATAATAACTCCAATTTTTTTAATTATTTTATTATTTTTTATTTCATTGTAATTTTTATTATAAAAATAAACTTAAGAAACAAAAGCTTAACATAAAAAAAATGGTTTATTAATTTGTTTTTGGGACCTTGGATTCATGTTTTTCTATAATAAAATACCATATATTCATTCATATTGATATGATAGTTTTTTTTGTTGTTTGTTTTTCTTATCATTTCATAATTTTTCTTTTAATAATTTTTACAGAAAAATAATTACATTTGAATAAATATTTTTCTTTCTTAATGCGAAATATGTAGTTAGTTATGCTTACACTTGTTTAATATTTAAATAATTTTATGATTTATTTTTTATTTATTAATTATTACTCGGTGCATTTGTGACCATTTTTTGTTTGTTTATAATTTGGCTTGGTGGCTTTTCTCTTTGTCTTTAAGGGGAACACACAATTTATTTTTTTTTATTTAAACATTTTCACATCAATATAAATATATGTATGTATGTATATATATAATATATGTAAGTATATATATATTTGTTCAATTATTTAAATAGTTTTTCTTTTCATTATGAAGTTTTGTATGCTCAATTATTTTTCTTTTATATTTTTATTTATTTTTATATATTTTTGTGCTGCATAAATTTTCTTTATTTTAAAAAGCTTAATTATTATTAATCACACCTTCTTTTTTATTTTTTATTTTATTCTATTATTATTTTTATTATTTATTTTATTTATTTGTATTTATTTTATTTTTATGTATAATTTATTTGCTTTCTTATTTTCATTAGAAATTTGAATTCAACTAAAATTATTAGTTAATTTATTTAAAATTATTGAATGCTTAATATTCTTTTCTTTTTAGTATGTTGATTCAATTATTCCAATTATAATTTATTTAAAGTTTTCAATTAGTAATTATTTAAGTATTGTAATTATGCGGAAGCAGTGCAGCCATTTTGTTGTTTCTGTTTATTAAAAATTGTCTATTTACAAAGAAGAGAAGAAGAGTTTTTTTTTCTGGAATATTACAATTTATTTAATTTTGAACTTTAATATAATTAATTCAAACATAAAATGTTCTTTGGGTTTATTTTTTGCAATTTTCAATTTATTTTTAATTCCAATTCTAAAAATTGAAATTTAATTGGATCTACAATGTGTAAAGAAGGTGGCAGCCCTATCCTTTGTAGGCAGATTCTATGCTCTCAGTGATTTCTTTCATAAAAACATCGCAAGCGTTTGGATTTTGAAACGATAAAGTTTAAATTTTAACATTTGACTACAAGTATATTGAATGGTCATGCAGACAGTTTCTATGCTGTGTAATGGGGAGTTTACTTTTTCAACTTTTCACTTCAGTCATTCCAATAAGTATCGACAAGTTGACTACACTGTCCTATGTTCGCAAATTCTATATAACTCTTGATATTCTTAGTAGAAATCAGGAAATCAAAAATCATCCCGCATTTTTTGATAATATCAAAGTCAAAATAATGGAAAGCATTTTATCTTTCTCATAAAAAATAAGAGCACCTTACAATATATTTGAAATATGATACTTACAAATCTTTCAGTATGAAAGAATAGTATAAGATAAGCAAGCTGCTTTCCATAGAGGCGAGTTTACCCAGGAACTTATTGTTTTTGCATTGGTTATTGATTTCCGCTATGTTTCTTTAAACTTCAAAGTTCGATAATCCATTAAAACTTCCTGTTAACAAGTGATCCAATTTAGATATTTCCTATTATACCATGTCAATGATACATCACCTCTTGGAACCAAAATCATTGTGCCTAAAATTCTAAAATTTATTAAAAATTATTGATTAAAATTAAGAAAATTCTGTGATATGTTGGTCATTATGGGGGAGAAAAGAACAATACTATTTTGGCGCTAAATACTAAAACGTTCTGTTATGAACGTTATGAACTAAACTTAGTACCCAAAATACTTAAACTAAAGTTTAAAGTCCTTAATATTATATTGTATATAGAAATATTATTATCTGCTAGATAATGTTTACTGGTTAAATGCTCTTATAACTTAGACGACGACAATGATGCACATAGATATATTTATATTTTATAATTATAATAATATAATAATAATAATAATTTGGGAACTCATGGCTGTGCTTCATGACTTATAAACTAATCATTATTTTTTTCATATGACATTTAATATTCTTTAGTGATATATGTATGTATGTATTTATCTTATAGACTACAGACTATTTAGTTATTTTGTTGTTGGTTGCCGTTGCTATTGTTGCGCCTTGATTTGCACTCATTTTTCTAGTGTAGTTGTTGAGCTGTGGCATATAGACCACAATCCTGTTCCGATGTCATTGAATAGTTTGCTGAATCACGATCCTCGGGTATTGCAGTATTGACCAGACTATGCGAATGGATCATTGGTTCACCATGCATCAATTTTGAGAAAGCATGATGACCGGCACCCAAACCAAGATGACCATAAGGTGATTCAGCTGCTTTGCTGACATGTGGTAAACGACGTAAGAAATTTGGATTTGAATAACGTACACCATTTGCCAGGGTAGTATGTGTCAATTGTTGTAATTGTTGGGCCAATTGTTGTTGCTGCTGTTGTTGCTGCTGCTGTTGTTGTTGAAGTTGGGTAGCCGCTTGAGCCCCAGCCATAGCAACCGATGAATTCGCATAGAGTATGGTAGGCAATTTGAAACTAGAGATACTTGGTTGTTGCATTGAATGAGCTGATGATGTTGAATATCCTGGAACGCCGACACCGACGCCATCACCACCACCACCACCGCCGATTTGTTGCTGGCTGTGACAACCTATCGGCAATGGCATCGTACTGCAATGCGCAGTGTAATCAAATTTCTGTTCAGCTCCAATACTACGCTGTAGCGGTAAGGTGGCACTGTTATTGCTGCCACCCATACCACTGATATTACTCATACGCGATTGTGTCATGGGATCGGCATTAAAGCTAGACATACGCATATTGGTGCAACGTCCATAGGGTTCCTCTTGTATTGGTGGCTGTGGTGGTTTCGCTGGTGGTGGTTTGCATGCAACACGTGGCCTAATAACAACTTCGACATCACGTTCTTCACCGGAATGAACGCCACTCGATGATTCGGAAGGTGCACGTTCTGGCGGTGATATGGTACTTTCTGTGGTCGAAGTTGTTTCGCTACGTGGTGTCAACGCTTCATTCGGTACTCCAGAGTCGGCGCGACGCAAGCAACGGGGTGTGGAACTGGAAGCGATCTGGAAATCGAAATCAAGAACATGAACATAATAATAGGAAAGGATCAAATGGTAAGGCCAATTGGAATTGAGTTAAGTTATTGTTAGGTGTTGGTGATGGTGATGGTAAAATTTTAGGGTTTTTAGTTGTTTAGCTGAAAGTGTATGAAAATTTTGTTGTATTTTTGTATTAATTTTGAAATTGTTTATCGAATTCGAGTACCAAAAACTTAGTCTAGAAAATCTAGAAAAATTAAATTAAATAATACTTAAGTTATCAAATTTAGTGTGTTTACTCAGTGGCTCCTTTTTACTAGTGGGGGCCCAGGATATAGTAGAATTTCAGGGACTTTAACCTCAAGTAATCAAGGATAACTTGGTTTATTTTTCTAATAATACCAACTACAAATGATTATTTGAAAGATTCCATTGATTGTCAATGATAATGATGGTCAATGATATTCTTTGTCAATTTAATTGATTGTCAATGATATCGACTGGCTGTCAATGGTATTGATTGTCAATGAGCGCAAGTATTTGTGTGACTGTTTTTAAACTATTAATGGTAAAAATGCTAAGAATATCAAATGCTTGCAAACATTTGAAAGACTCGGTGTGTTGATTAGATAAAATTGACACTGTTAATAGAATTTTAGAACCAAACCTATGCCATAGAAATCTTGAAATTGAAATAAAATCAAGATGAATGTTATGTCATTAGATGGTAAGGCGGCACTCGTGCTTCTCGGTGCTACTAACCACATCATGCACACAAACAAAGTGTCAAACAAGTCAACCAGATTCACTAGTGTGAGCCTAGGTCTGTGATTTATGCTGTCTCATAACAGCAAACATAAATCTTATGCCTCACTGCACATTTTAGAGTGAAAAAAACACACACACACAAAGAGGCACATAGACGACAGACAAACAGACAAGTTCAGACTCCCATACAGACAGTCATGGGCGCCAATGACAACATGACCTGACCCCCACCAAACCGAATCCGACATGATATGATGCCTTGGTCTCGGTGCATGTAAATCAATTTATGTACCTCAACCACCATCATCTCAGACTCAGACACACACTCATTTTAGAATGAGAAATTTGTCATACTCACATGAGCCTCATTTGTGTGTACAGTGACCGTGACCGGTGCCAGTGGGCTGACTAGATGCTGTTGCTGCTGCTGCTGCTGTTGCTGTTGTTGCTGTTGTTGCTGGTGTTGCTGCTGCTGCTGTTGTTGCTGTTGTTGGTTATATGGCTGATGTTCTGGGGATGAGGATAACTGCATGATCTCTGGCATTGCTTGTGGCGCACGTCCTATACCAGTAATTGTTGTTGGATGTCCACCACGTACTAGAGGTGGTGGCATTACCATAGCTTGTCCGCCCTTTGCTGGTAGGGCTGGCGGTGGTGGCAATGGTGGCGGTTGTGGTGGTTCTAGATCCCGTGTAGATGCATATGTCACACTGTCATCGCGTACGCATGCAAGTAATTTTCCCTCCTCCGAAATGTTATCATCACTGATGCATCCATTACTACCTGCACCTGTGAGATTAGCATAATCGCCATGTACAGTGGAAATCAGTTGTGGCGGTGGTGGTGGCAATTCATCGTATTCGGTTAAATGTAGAATTTTAACACCACCGCTACCAGCTGTTGGTTGGTTGACATTACCACGTCCAGAACCTATGCCAATGCCTGTGCCCACGTTACTGATGTTGTTGGAATTATTTGTGCAGTTACCCTTTGCCGTGACGCCACCCATTGTTATGCCCACTACAGTGGCAGCGGTTGCGGCTCTCAGTGTCGCGTACTCGCCGTCGTCAATTTCCCCCGCAACACTGGCAAAACATACCGTGGTTCCACGGCTCGTATGGCTGCACTCATTCAATTAGGTAATTGCATGAAAGAAATTCCAAAAAGGAATAGAACAAAAGTGTAAAAATATTTCATTATTCATTTGGATTCATTTCATTTTACAATTTTTTATTTTAGTTTTTTTTTTCTTTTTTTAGTCTTTAGTTTCAGGCGACGAATCTTTTAACGTGTTATGTCTTTCTTTAGTATTTTAATCAAATGTGAGTTTAGTTTTATCAAAAAATTTTTAGTAATTTTGTTGATTAATTTTGTTTGTTAGTAGTATGTATTTTTGTTTTTGTATAATTTGTTGTTAAAATACTTAAATTGCTAAATTATTCTACCTAGAAACTAACAATGAAGGGCAAGACGATGTAATTACGAGGTTCGATTGAAGGTTTTAATAACTAACAAACTGAAGTAATATATTGAACTAATTGGAGATCAAAGAATGATGATTTAATAAGTGCATTGCTATTATTTCTGGGATCAATAAAGACTACTGCTTTCAAATTGAACAATTTAAAGATTCCCTATAACGATATATAATTTGTCTAACAGGAGGTAACATTTTCTATCATCAAACATCATTTCAAATTGAATATATTGTCAAATTTATTGACTAATGTAGAATATGCTTTCTTCTCTACGAACATCAGGTCTCTACGAACATCACTTTACCTGCCTTGAAGGTACACGGTTAAAAAATTATTATTAACTATAGATTATTGGAATACATAATTTTAAAAAGTATAACTTAGTGCGTTAGAAGAACTACACATTAATATTCAAATGGCTTTTCTGCTTCAACTAGAAGAAATCTATGATATCAGATAGAAGATGCGTGATGTCTTAAGTTTTCGACATTTGAGCTAGAACTGAGTAAATATGTGAATATATGAAGGTAAACTTGGGTAGCTGCACAATTACACTAATCATATAATTTGAAAGGCTCGGAAGAAATATTAATACAATTCATTGGCCATTATCTATCTATATATCTACTATAAAAAGTCGCTTAAGCATTTGTGAGCGACGCATGTTCTCCAGAACCATAAGAGCTATCGGGTCATTTTTACCGAGGATTCGGTTCAAGGTCTTCTTAACTTAGTTTATTTAATGTAGCTAATTTAAAGTTCCGGAGAACATACGTCCCTAACGAATGCACAAATTTTCTTTGAAAGCAAAACAACGTTTGCCGAGTGTTCATATTTTGAGCTGTTGTGTTCTCCCATCAGTGGTAAGAAATATAGAGCCGAAACCAGCACCTTAAAGTCTGTAGGTAGTGCAAAAGTACCCACAGCTTAGGTTAAGTTAACACCACATAAAGAGTGCAAAAGTGGTAAAGCCACAACAAAAATTAAAGTAAAACTGATGACCGATTGAGATAAACGATTGTACGTAGGTCTTAAATATAATATCTTTTTTATCTTAATTTAATTGTCGCGCCGTCACCCTGACAACAGCGTCATCGTGGAAGCAATCATGTACGTTCCTAAACACCAGGTCAGATAGTAATTATTAACCCTAGACCGTCATCCTTATTTTTTGTACACTATCGTCATCCTTCGTCATATTGACTACGTCCTATTAAAAGTCGCTATAAAAAATATCATGAACGAAAATAATGACCATAATGGATTTAATTTTTTTGTTTACTTAATTTTTAATTCAAATTAAAAGAAATTCTTGTTAATTTGTTGGTCCTTTAACTTAAGCAATGATTGGGTATATGCAAAGGAACTTGACGAAAGCTACGTATGATTTATGTTGCCGGAAGGGCAGGTCTAAAAGAGAAGGTGAGTCGGCGAGTCAAATTTTAATATGCCTTCTTAAAAAATATAATAGAATATTTCAAATTTCTTCTGATAATTATTGTAAGAATAAAAGCTGGAAATATTTTCATGGAAAATTTTTTATCATGGTAGGTTCATAAGCATTGAATTACAGTTGTTTTTTTAAACTATGAATGATCTAGATATTTTGTGGTTTTAAAAATCAATTAGTACTAAGACTTTTGCCATCTTAAATTTCTATGATTTAAAGGAATTGCTATGGAATGCTATACTAAATTATTCTACAGCAACAACACCAACAACAAACATACAAAAACAAAACCACAAATCAAAATACAATTTATATACGAATACAAGTACTTAAGAGTGTTATAGTAAGATCAATTGTTACCATATATGTTTGTAAATATTTTAAATTATTTAAATACTTTTCATTATTTAATAATATTTTCTTTTGTTAGTTAAATTTTGTTTTAGTAAATTTATGACATAATTTATTGTATTAATTACGTTTGTTGTTTTTCTTTTGTTAAAATTAAAAATTATAAAAAGAATTAAAAAAAAAAATATTTATTAAAAAACAGGCGACAAGCGGAACAAAATAGTTTCTCATTTTTCTTTTCTATTATCAATTCAAATTCAAATTTTTTTTTTTGTACATTAATTTGTTTATATAAAATTATTGTTGTACAGTTTTTACAAATTTTAATTTGTTTTCTCTTTAATTTTTTTTCTAGGTGGGGTGAGGGGAAAGACAAACGGAAATGCTAAATAAACATAAGTTTAATTGTAGTATGATTTGCAAAACACGAAACATTTGGTGGTGAATTTTTTTAAAACATTTTTTGAATGATTTGTGTTAATGAATTTTTAAAATTTTGGTGCAATTAATAAAGTTTTTGGTTTCAAAACAAAATGGAGAATATAAAATTCAAATGACAAATGCAAACAGAATAGATACAGAAAAAAAATAAATGGAGAATTAATTTACATGAAAATTATATATAACAAAATGTTTTGGGGGAAGGAAAATGTAAATTTAAATGTTTTTTAATGAATGCCAAATGAGCAAAAGTTAGTCACGAAAAAAACTTACTGAATTTCATTTCATTTCATTTTTTGTATTTTTAATGGGGAATTTTTCTTTTTTACGTGCAAAATTAAGTGTTTTTTTTTTTTTTGTGAATAAAAATAGTTTCAAACAAACCAAAAATTATCTATAGAAAGTATATATGTAAAAATATACAATACAAAAATGTAAGAAACAAAAAAACAAACAGAATGTTTTGGAAATGTAATAAACACAAATGGTGGGAAGTGTAGTGTATCTATGTGACACATAGTTGTGTGTTTGTGTGCGTATGTGTGTGTTTAACGAAAAATTGAACGACAACAAAATAAAAATGTTATTTTTTTTTAACTTTTCATTGATTGCAGCAAAAGAAAACTGTTTGGAGCTGAAAACAAACATTGATTAAATGAATGAAAATGTCTGCAAATGGCTTTAAAATTGATTTAATTTGATAGACACATATTTTTTCCTGGGTATTTTTTTACAATTTTAAATATTTTTGGGGATTTTATGCTATTTTCCACACATTCAAGGTGTGGTCAATTTTTTTTTTTTTTTGGATAAATCCATTTAATAATATAAAATATTTTATTGTAAAGAGTGGAAGGCTTAAAAGTGATTATTTGACTGATATGTAAAGGATTGTAACCCTGAGCCTGATACTATTACTATTTATATCTTTTTATTTTTCTATTCTATTCTATTCTATTCTATTCTATTCTATTCTATTCTCTTCAGTGATGCTCTTACTATATTTCTTATTATTTTTATGCTAAATTTAACACTTGAAATGGGCATCCAGTCCCCTCAAAAAAGCATTGTCTCAGAACAAATATTCGATACTTAATAAGAGGGCTGGTATTTATATTTCGGGAATTGGCAATACTAATGTCAATACGTAAAATCTGGCAACGCCATGATAAACTTTGTAATTTTTTAGCACATATGTACGTACAATTGGTTTTTGTTTTGTTTACAATAAGTTAAAGAAATCAATTTGGCAAAATAATGGAAATTTCTCGTGAGGGTTTTCGTTGGATTATTTTTCACAACTTTCGACGTGGATTATCCCAACAAGAATGTGTCGATGAACTAAGTTCTTTGTATGGTGAGAAAGCATCATCAAAAACGACAGTTTTTCGCTGGTTTGCAGAATTTAATCGTGGTCGTAGTTTTCTCCAGGACGAATTCCGTGAAGGTCGTCCAAACTGATAGTGCAAGATCGACATGTGACATATCGTGAGATAGAGGCATCCTTGCACATTAGTTCCACTTCAATACATTCTATTTTGCATGAACACTTAGTTGTAAAAAAGGTTTTTTGCTCGATGGATACCCCATAACTTATCAATCGCTCAAAAAAAGGCTCGCGTCGATTGGAGTAAGGAAATGCTTAAAGAGTTCAACCGTGGTGCCTCGTACTTATTTTCTACAAGAAATAACTTTATGGCAGACCAAGTACAATATAATGGATTTAAGAGAAAGACTTAAGCAAATGTTAAGCCCCAAGTGTCAATTATACCATAATTACTGCACTGGACAAAGGAAAATCAAAATCTAAAAGGTCTCCATCTCTCTAACCCAGTTGTACTTCTTTTATCTTTTGCCTCTGAGATTAGTTTATAAGTCATAAGCAAAAATAACCTATTTACCATCTATCTTAAGATCAATTCTCAGTCAACTGTTTCAAATTCAATGGATCTAAATGACATTTTCAATTTTCATTTTTCATTATTGTCATTGGGAACTAAAATTCTTTCAAAATTTTAATGAAATATTTGAATATTGCACATTTGTACTAGTTTCTTAGAATCCTCATACATTTTCATTCATATTGTCAAATCAATTGGTGTTTTCTTTTCTTTTTCTTTTGTGATAGTACAATGATGGGAATGAATGAATGTTTTTCTTGTTCATAGTTTTGATTTTGTCTAGAAAAAACGATTTTTTACCGCTTGCCATCAGTTTGTTCATGGTCACCAATAAGTAGGACATCATCAGACGTACTCGTAACTTCATTGAAAGTCACTTTTAACTTGGGCGAACTCGGTGTCAATTTTGGCCAATAGATTTCCTCCTGAGCGCTTACAATTCCACCACAGCCACCACCACCACCCATTAGATCGCCACCAGATGTATTCATGATGTTGCCGTTGCCATTCCCATTGCCATTGCCAGATTTTTGTCCATCGCATCCAGTAGACGACGAAGTGACTGATGAGGAGGTGTTGCCACCCGTTGTGCTCGAGGTACAACTACCGCTACCACGTGGCGTGTTGGTGGACATAAGTAATGGTTGTGTTGTTGCCTTGTTAATGATGCCATACGTGGTGTCCATCGGTGGCAATTTAAAGTGCCAACGTCGCTTCACTGTCAAGCCAAGCCAGATTACGATCCAAAGCAATAAATGTACGACACTGATGAGTGCTGCATAGAAGGAAAAATTGAAATGAAAGCATTGAGTAGTGTTGGTAAATGACAACAAAAAAAAAATGAAAGACAAAAAGTGGGATGATATTCTTTGGTCTGTAATTGAAACGAACTTTGAAATTGTACACGTCGTTTTTTGGTCAATTTAGGAAAGGAGCAAGGTATGATGATGTCGGGGAATTCTGGTGTTGATGTGGCATTTGATGTGCGTGGTTAGTCATGTTTTGTTTTTGGCGAAAGAGGGAGACTTTGAAACAACTTGAAAAAACCGCACACCACATACATACAATACAAGTGTCATTCGATATTTTTTTCGAGCTGTTGAATTGCTTGTTCATTTGTCGCATTATGCACGACGACAAGCTCGCAATCTTCAATGTTAATTAATGCATTCAACATATCTAATTGGCTTAACCTTCAACGTCATGATTATCGGGGTCATTTAGGTTTATATGTTGAATGTAAGTAAGCCATTGAATGAAGTTTATTGCCATGACCACCACACGCAACCACAAAACCAACATCAACTGCCTTGGTGTAATGGTGTACTTAATTTAATGATGATGGAATGATGGATGGAGTATGAAGGGCTTTTGTAGTCTTACAAGTTGATTAACCTTTGTAATTCACTCACTCACCTGATATAAATGTTGGACAATGCAAATTATTCTTATAGGTTGCACTCAGATCATTCAAAAGAGGCGCCTTGACCACAGCCAAAGCCAACACGAAACACAATGAAGCACAATGAGCAAAATAAATCCATGTCTCAGTTGATTTCAAGGTGATTAACGAACGATCACGCATTCTGGTAGCCAATCGACCGTGTCCATACAAATACATAATCATCGAAGATGCTATAATCAATATAGTCGATAGCAAATACAAAGCCAATGTCACAATACCATTTAAAATCAAACCAGGTATCTGAACAGGCATAGCTTCACTATAGATTTGCAATTTATATAGATTAGAGATACCAATATAACTGAAGATTATATCCAAACCAGCAAAAACCATTTGCACACTAAATATGCTACCGAATGTCTTGGAAGCAGCCCAGAATACTGCCGGGTAACGTACTACCCAAACCAGTAGGGCAATGAGTAAATTCACAAATTCTGCACTTGGTGGTTGTGCAAAGATTTGCACATCAATCGGTTTGTCAATGCCAAAAAATATCTGCAGCATGCCAGCAAAACCATCTAGTTGTACTAATGGTGGTTGAATTAGAAGATTTTGCTTGGTAACACTTTGTGGTGGTGGTGTCTCAAATGTTGGTTGTGGAAAATCCTGTTCAATGCTGTCACCTTCAATGGCCTTGGCAATGAATTCACTACTCGAAGCATTGGGCAAATCGCCAATTAAATATTCTGGTTCGATTTCAACTTGCAACTCCTCAGTGACCCCAGCTGAATCCACCATGCGTTTGACAAGTTTTTTGGTTTTGGCACGAATTTCGATAATCTTTGAATTACTTGAGACTGGAGTTGAGGGTATAATCTCTGGTAGTTTTTCTGGTTTAACAAATTGTATGTTAGAATCACGTGTTGTTGTCGATTGAGAGATTGTTGTTGCTGGTGTCTTGGTATTAAGATCAAATTCATCTAGACGATTGTAATCAAGGATTTTCGGTTGCTCAAAGCTAGAGAAGTTGTTATCCATTGATTTATCCATGGAGGATGTTTCGTGTGAAGTGACATGATGTCTTCGATTGTTGTTGGCACGCTGACGTTGGTGATGCTTGTTATGTTTACGTGAATTCTTATTGTGATGATGATGATTATGATGAGTATTTTGTTGCTGGTGTTGATGATGTTGATGCTGATGCTGATGATGATGTTGTTGTTCCTTCTTAGAATGTTGATGATGTTCTTGCTGTTGTTGTTCTTGTGACTTGGTTCTGTTAAAGTCTTCCAATGTGACCAAATACTGTTTTCTTGTATTAACCTCGACTGATGTTGAAGTCGGCAACGTTGTCATGATTGCCATAGTTGTCTTTTTGCTTGGCATAGTTGTGGTTGTTGTCGTCGTCGTTGTCGTCGTCATCTTGGTAGTTGTTGCTCCTGTTGCTGTCATTGAATTCTTGGTTGCAGCAGCATCGGTTGTTGTGGTTGATGAAGTTGAACTTGTGGCTATAACTGCTTCACCACTTGACAAACCATTCAAACTATTTGCTTTGCCGAGCGTTCCCAACTTTTGCCAATTTTCAATATTATATTTATTTGATTTTGTTGTTGTTGCTGATGATGTTGCTTTTGCTGTGGTTCCTTCGGATGATGCTGCTGATGATGCTGTTGTTGCTGTCTTAGCTAGTTCGAATTCACTTGATTCAAATTCACGTAAAATGCGTGCTTCTCTACTACCGTCATCAGTATCAATATTGATATTCTCATCTGTCAGCTCTTCATCTTCATCCTCACCACCCACATCTTGTATATCTTGTTCTTCAGCTTCAATAATACTATCTCGATTAATTAAATCGGGTACCTCAAAGTATCTTGTCTTGCCTTTAGTCGATACTTTGGCTTTAAGTTGTGCTTGTACATTTGGTTTCCTGCCGCGTTTATCTGTACCTGATGACGAAGCATCAAGTAAATTATTGTTATTATTATTGCTTACAACGGCAGTGAACATCGTATCATTGTAGTATTCTTCATCTGTAGTGTCTGACGATGTATCCGCAATGACTTCCAATCGAGCATTGCTTACATTCTGATAGGGAGAACCATTGACAACGGATAACGCAACCAAATTACGACGATTGATAACAATGAAGTCAAGTTCCGTTTGCCAGATATTTGCTGTAATGAATACATAGAAATAATAGTAGAAAGGTTAGTTCAATATAAACACATGAATAGAAAGGACAGGTAGGTACTACAATTTATTGGCTTTGTTGCCTGTCAATGAGTTTTCTACTCTCCCACTATATTTGTTGGCTATTGAAATTGCGGTTACTTATGCCTGATTGATTTGAATATTCAACGAAAGTTACTTTGAACTTTGTATAGACCTTTGAGTAAATGCCTGACTGACTAGCTGCCAAAGTCAACTAATTGCTAAACAAAACACAATACTTAGTTGGGTTCCTCATAAATTCTTGGTAAGAGTTATTTTTATTACTCTTACGAAACGGAAAAGTATATTACATTGGTCCTTAAGTTTGCCAGGTTAAGCAAAGAGTCATCGTACTTTATACAAGTACATGGTGTGGGTATGTTTCGGATATTATAAAGAGGAAATATTTGCCTTTTTGTATGTTTGTTTGTCATCAATTAACTCAAAAACTACTTAACTGATTTTAAAAATTCTTTCACCTATAGAAAGCTACATAATAAGCGAGTAACATAGGCTCCATTTTATTTTCAAGGTATTAAAAATCTATAATATTTACAGAATTGATTATATTCAAGCAATGTATAAAGGCTTTGATTAAAGCAAAATGAAGTTGTCTAGTACAAGTTAAATGAAATGTTTCACCTTTCATGAAGGGAATTAAATCTTCGATAAACCTTGTGCTAGGATTATTAGAAGCATGTCTTCGTCAGTATATCTTGTGTATAGGCTACGCCTTTGCCTTCTATTAATGAGCAGAAAAACAAACAAAACAATTCAGGAGCCGTCGTCGTTAATTAAATGAGGCGTTGATAGCTTAGATCTGCGTGGTATGACGGAAACGGAAATGATGTGGCGCTTATGTACGAACATCTATTGATTGACTTCGGTTGAGTGATGATTGTATTGGAACTTAGTAGGAAACATATACTATCACCATTGCTATTAACCTAAGCCTTAAGTAAAACAAAAGCATTTTAATGTTACTTACAGTAAAGTTCCCATTCCTGTTCTTCATTATGCTCTTTGCATTTAATTTCCCCTACTCCTTATTCATTCACTCACTTTATCTTCTGCTACAACTCACTCTTGAGCATCTAACTAAGCACATATGTAAGTAGCGCATAAGTGGTAATTAACTGTATATTTTTTTTATCCTATAGTACATATGTGTGTGTATGTATGTCCAGATATCATGGTTTTTGTTGTTATTATTATAGTTGTTTCTCTTTTGTTGTGTTATTATTGTTTGTTCTCTTTATTAGTGAGGGGCTTATATGCCTTTCAATGGATTTGTTCCTTTTTTGTTGTTGTTATGTTTGTTTTTATATATCTTATTTCTAGTACTCCTAAATATTTATTACGGTCAAGTGTTGCTTGCTTCCTTGTCTGAGGTAGTAGATGTGTGGTGTGGTGTGGTGGATGGATGAAACTTTCCTCTCATATGGCAAATTAAAATTTATGTTAATTGTTAAGGACTTTTTGACAATAAAAATTGTTGAAGAGAGATTTTTATAGCTCAAGCAAATAAGGTGTAATGTGTTTGTTGAATGGGTTATTTTATTGTGGTTTAATAATGATCCCTAGGGTGTATGCAATAGATATTTCATATTATTATAAATTGAGTAATAAAACAAACATAAACTTTATAATGAGAAGACAAATTGTAGTACAGGGAAGTTGATGCTAAAGGATACTTAGACATCACTCTTATGATCAAGTCATCATATAATTTACAACTTTGCAAATGGTATGAATTTTGATTGAATACCATTATTTAAAAATTTATTTCTAATAAAATTGTAAATTCTGTAAGACTTTATTCAACTTTTCTGCCTTAAACAATTTCATTTTCAATTTACATGAACAATATTCTTACAAAGAACTTTTCTCTATCATTGACTCTACCCTTTCTCATAGTTGCCTTTGCTATCCTGTTCTGTCCTAATCTACATTTAAGTCTTGCAAGCTTTAATAACATTTATGCCTTAATTGAGTTTGAATTAGATTGAGAAAAACTTTAACAAATTCCCCAAACTAAATAAACATAAAACATGAAACACAAAAGCACCACTCATAATTCATTTAAACAATTAGAACAACTAATTATAGTTTATTCTATCATCACTTGAATTAAGATATAATCCTAAGAAAAGGGATACCACTATGTTTGTAGAGAGAAAGACATAGAAAAGTTTAATAAAATTTAATAATAATAATAATTCCCAACCTGAAACCGAACTGAGAATGGAAACTTTAGTCAGCATTAGAAGACAATAAAGGTCCAAAGAAATACATATTAACCAAGTTAACACTTTCATCATAACAGAAATTTATATGCGAAGCATAAAACTTTAAGATAACACAAAAGGAATAGGCCATATGGTAGGCAGGATATATTGAGGAATGTTGAACAACAGTTGGAAAATAAATGAGAAAATGAATGAATAAATGAATTTGAATTAAAGTATTGTGGAAAAGAAGTAAGAAACAGAAGAAGGAGGAATGGATGTGTTAAAGAAGATATCATTTAGAATATGTACAATATTTGTGTGCATAATTCCCAACTGTCTGACAACTGCCGCAGTTGAAATGACAAATACAAAATACAATATTATTAAAAAAGATAGAAAACAAAGTAAAGTAAAGCAAATGAAGGAAGGAAGAATGGTGGAGCATGGTGGAGAAGAATGAGTTAGCAAGGATTGGGCATAATCAACGCATTAACAATAAGGAAGAAAAAGCGGCAAGTGGCTCGTAAAAACCGACAACACCCAAAAGCTGCAGATTAACCTAAAGCACAACAACAATGAGAATAATAACGACGAACACAAAAGCTGAGTTAAAACCGACAAAAACAGGAAACTGAGGAAAATGGGGAATATATAATTGTTAACCAGGGGGGACAAGGAGGCTGGAGAAGCAGAGACATTGAAGGCACATGGAGTAGAGGCAGCTTATAACAAACCAAACTGGTGACAAAACCTTGGGTAAAGTAAAGAGGCGTAGAGTTGCAGAAATGTGAAAAGACAAGGAAAATGTAAATGTCACTGACAAGAAGGACTGACATACACTACACAAAAGGAAAATGCGCAAATCTACGCGTATTAAATTTGCACACAGATACAAATACTCACCATACATTCACACACACACACACACACAGGATATAATATGAAGTGAATATTATAAATGAAGAGTGTGCGAGCCACAAAGAGCTGGATAAGGCAAAGGCTATGCAAGCTTAGCTATGAATATAGAAACTAAATAAACGGACAAAGCCTTAGAGGAGACATAAGGTGTACGGGGGTCGGGCTGAGTAGAAAACGATCGGGTATACTAGAATACTCGTTAAGTCTTTAGCATGAATAATGATAAGTTTCATTAAATCTTATAGTAGTTGTTCCTATGCCGTGCTTAACTTGACTTTGCTTTGTCCATGTTTATGTTAAATGTGAGATGGCATAGTCATAGAAGCATCCATTGCCATCTCATACAATTTCATGAAGCCACCAAACCTAGTTAAATTTCCATTTTAGTTATCATGATAATGATGCTGACCAGGCGAGTAGCTTTACTCATATTCGAACGGACTCCTTTTCAATCTCTCATCTCATATTTTTTTCTCTATTCAATCCAGTGGCGTACGCAACTTCACCCAAAAGCCCATTGTGATGCCTGATAACAATTTATACATAGGTGCGGGATTGTGAGGGTGTTTGGGTTATCCATTACTATTCAAGGTCTATCCCAGAGGTCACCCTCAGCCTCTAACAACAACGTCATGAGTCCGCGACTAGAGCCAGGTCCCCTATTGGACATTTTGCCAAGCTACCCAACTCTTCGAAGAACCGTTTCTCGAGAAGTGAGGTTCATCTACCAAGAAGAGTAGGGCAGTCACATAGGAGGTGTTAAATACTCTCTGGTTCCTCCTCAATTTCACAGGTACAACAGAAGTCATCGCATTTTGACTATTAGGGACCATAAGCAACATTGAATTTCAGGGCTCCTAAAACCATGTTAATCACAGTATCTGAGGACGGAATAGTTTCCATTGCTGATCCTTTATCCTATGCATAATATGTTTGTAGGATTTTTGAGCCTGTAACTTCATTCTCATAGAAACATGCGCCTCTGATTTATTCACACCTTCTTTCTCTCCCTACTAGTACTTTCAGCATTACTCTTTCTTAAATCATTTGCACCAAGCAACCCTCTATCAATCTCATTTTCTCTCTCTGTTATCATAATTCATGTTGGTTATTTTAACAATTTTTTATGTGCTCAATATGGCGTCGTCGTATAACATTTCTTTTCCTTGTTTGACTTCAATTTTATTTCCTTCTCACTCTTTTCTACTTTTCTCACCCATTTGTAGACCCATCCTTCCTTCCTTACTTCCTTCCGTACCATTCTTTGGTATTCTATTATGTTTTGTTTTCTTCTTTTGAGTCGTCGTCGACGAGCGGCATTAATTATTTATGAGTAGCCACTAGATGTTGGTGATGATGGTGGTGGTGGTGGTCAGATCCAGGATTTTGCAACGCACAACAGGGCGTATAAGTGATTTTTTATATTACTCTGAGTATTAAAAGTATTTAAGTTTTTTTTCTATTCTATTTTGTTTTGTTATTTTTATTAATATTTTCTTTGATTTTGTTTGCATTTTTTATTAATATTTTCCATTTTTTTATTAATTTTTTGTCCTCTTTTTTTTTATTAGTTTTTCCCATTTCTCCTTTTCACCACTTAATGAATTGTAGCTTTGGGTTAATGGATTCTAAAAACCTTTTAAAACTTTGGAAATTTAATTTGACGTCTATAGTTGAATAAAACATAATCCTAGATAGTTGTAATAATAACTTTTCCATTAAATATGTTAGCATTCTTTATTCTTCATACATTTAACCCACTAAATAACTTCAAATCGATTGGTGTCCTGGTGTAAAATATTCCGTGATTACATTTGGTCAATTTGTATAATATTTCTAATTTTCACTTAATTTTTTGCTTAACCCTTCATAAACATAATCCTATTTACCAAGTGAGCTTCATTTAATGGACTCATCAACCCACTTCAACCACTTCAAATCAAATCAAATCGTATCCTGGGTGTAAACTAGTTGAAATTATATAAAAGCTCAGACTATGTTTTACACTGCAATAAATGCCTTCCTTATCAATTGCAGCCAACTGCAGGATTGAAGACTGAAACACGAATATAAAAGGAAACTCCACTTAACAAGGACTTAAGTCTTTAAAATTGCATACAAATCGCTTAAGCGCGAGTTAAGATGCTACAAAAAAAAAAAAATGGAGAAGACAATCATGAAAAGGGCGATGAATGAAGAAAAACTCGTATACAAAGAAAATAAAGGAAAAACTAAAACCAGATAACCAACGGTGGGTAAAGAAAGAAACTAAACAAGAAGTCGGCAAAGGCAGGAGGGAAGGCAAGAAGGCACATTGACTTCGACAACAAGCAGCAAACAAGGAAAAGCACAAATTCCAATAAGAAATTACAGTGCAGTGCTGCAAACACAAAATCGGATGAACAGAAAAGAATGCAAAAAGGCAAAAAAAAGATACTTTAAGAAGTATTAGTAGTAGCAATAAGTAGTAATGGCGGCTGGCGTTCATGGAACAAGGCATTTCACTTAACCAATGACCAACTTCGGACAAGTAGCACCAAATGCACGCTATAAGCTTTAGTAGCTGCATGCCCTTTTTTTGTCCTTTAGATTGCATCTTTCTTTCCGAGTTTATGTGCGTGTAAATACTTTCCTGCACTGCTAACTTGCGTTTAATAATGATGAGAGGAGCTTTGAGGGCAAATGCAATGATGACGCGAAGAGAAATGAGAGGACATGGCAAGCAGTAGAAGCCAACAAGTTGGCATAGCCAGTCAAGCAGAAATAGAGCAGAAAAAAACCAAGCGGATAAAAGAAAAATGATTAAATGGGGGGATGCCAGAAGGGTGAAATAGTCAAGGAGCACGAAAAATGCCAGTTAAATGAAGAAATTGCAATGCAACGACAAGGAACATGAAACAGTACTAGTAAGAACAGAAACAACAGCAGCAAGTTACAATTGATGGAAGACAGAATAATATCAGCAGGAGTAGAAGCAGCAGCAACGAACAGTGGCAGCTACCGGATTTAAGTGTATGGCAGCTGGAAACAGAAACCGGAGAGTATAAGTAGTGGCAGCTGTAAACAGATTTCACTCTAGGGTATCCACACAGCTCTCTAGACTCCTTTTTTCGTATACTACTACTTGCTTTACACCTTCTCCTTCTCCTTTTCATGTTGTTCAACTCATGTGCAATCGACAGACGATTAAATTGGCAAAAAATAACGAAGAAAATAGACGAATACATAAGAGAAAAGTATTGTATGAAAAATAAAAAAGAAAATTTATAAAAGGAATAACAAAAAACTAGCGTATGGCGATTGGAGCTTTGCTTTCTCTGGTGGTCAAGTTTGATATAAATGAACATTGAATGCAGCAGCAGCATGCAAACAAACTTACGAGACAAAGTTTAGTTAACTTTGTCAGTCCACAGAGTTTGGAGAAGGGAAGACTGATTGTGGAGTAGAGTAGACAGTTTGTGAAGAAGAAATTGGTTGGTTGGTGGTAAGAAACAAAAAAAAAACGAATCAATCCTCTTAACAGAATGCAGATGAACTAGAGCAAATAGAGATCGAAACGATTGGAAATCAGGGATGCACAACAAATTTGCCTTTTTCTTCTGTTGATGAAGATAAAGTGCAGTTGTCACAAAGAATATTGAACAAATTTTACCATACAATTTTCTGTTTATTATAGAACAACAAAAATAACGATTGGTAAAAGTGTCACCATTTTATGAATATTTGATTATTGGTTTCATGTTTGATGAGTGATCCCTATCAGTATTTCAATAAGTTTTCTCGTGAAAATGTTCTTAAAAAGGGCTCCATTGTCATGTCAAAATCTGACGCTGTTTCGATATGAAACACTAAATGTGTCGCCAATGTTTTTAATATATCTCGTGACTCAAAAACAGTAGCGTCAAATAATTTATATATTCAGAAAATAGAGAAATATACGGTGCCTATAAGAGCTATTCTGTTATTGCGCGCTTACGTCAACAAGGAGGGGAGGGGCGTTGGAAAAGGTATACAAATACTTTTCTTTATAAGCGCATATCTTCAGAACGGCTTGCCCGATTTGGCTTTAAGAATTGTGTTGAACAACTACAGTTGCAATCCAATCCTAATACTGTGGTTTAAGTCACGGAAGAACCTGAATTTGAGGGACAAGGTGTTGATACCCAATGGAATATAGATCTATGAAGAGTAAGTATTATTCTTTTGAATAAAGAACCACACAGAATACTGTAGTGTACAGTATGTCGATAGGTCAAAGATTACAAACAAGAATATACAAATTTGAAAGAAAAAAGAAAATTGAATAACTAATTATAAAAAAGAAAAGATAATTAATGTTCAATTTTCACTTGCTGGCGTTCTTGCATTAAACCAATTTCATAAAGTCAATAGCAAAACAACAGAAGACTGACAAGAATGAAGAGAAGAAACACTCATCTCTCTATAAATATTGTATGTACATTTACCAAAGTGAGTCCAAGTCAGTTTTAATTAAAAAAGAAAGTAAAAAAAGAAAATAAATAACAAAAAAAATACTTGAACATCATCAATAACAGGAAATCATACCAATGGCTATTGGCCCATCATTGACGCAATTACGGTCTTCAATCATCTAACATCATTATGATCATCAACATTGCCATCATCTTCATCATCATAGTCATCAACAGTTACATAGCCTTACATCCAACGCGAAAAATGTCAGTAACAGAAAAAAAAATATTCGAAAATGAAAAAGGAAAATAGAAATAGAAAACAAGCAACAAGCGGCACTGGCCAGTGATGATGACCATGTTGATGATGACGACGGCCAGGGAAGGATCCTCATATTTTACATTGTAGACTTTTGCAAGTGAACGTCGTTCAATGAATTGCTGCCCTCATTCCTTTTTAGTCCTTCTTTTCAATTTATTTACTTTTTTTCTGTTATTTGCAATATTTTTTTTCAATTAACGCCATTTTCCATTTCCCTTATTTTTATTTTTACATGACTCACTGATTTTATTTATTTATTTTTTTGCTTTACAAACGTTTCAATTTTGTAAAAAATATTTTGTTATTTTATTTTTGTATTCTCTTAATTTTATTTAGTTCAAAATACCATACTATATACACCAAAATGGTGTTCCCAGATTGAATGAATATAGGTTGAGATTTGTTTTGAAACTTTACACTGATACATATGTATAGGCATGTGTATGAGTGCTGGTATCTATATGTGTTGGTATGAACAAACACAAATGTAATTATGCAAACACAAACAAGGCATCAATGAGGCTTTAACCACTAGCTGGCTTACTTGCATTTACTATTCACTCTAGGATACAACTGTTGTCCTGATCTAATAGTCTCCCCTCCTTCTACTAATATTCCAATTGGTTCTCTCAACTCATGTATGAGCCTTTGCTCAATGTTTGTCTTCTGTTAATAAACGTGGCTTAGATTCATCCGCACATAATAGCGGCTGTTGCTCTCTTACATATACTATGTGAATCTATCTGAATATACATACTCATATTGTACATATGTTGATATGTGTGTGTATAACTTGTTTTTCTAGCAAATTTCCCAAGCGATTTACATTGCTTTGGTTTCATGTTCAAACTCATGTTTAACTTGACTACATTTGGATTCACTTTGCTTTGCTTTGCTTTGCTTTCCTTCATTTTACTTTAGACCTTACTATACTTTACTTTAGTTCTGCTTTTCAAAAACCAGTAAGAAACCAACCTGTGACTTTTATGTGTATTAGGTTAAAATTGTTTATTAAGGTTACAAATTTATATTTAATTATTTTTTAAAAGCAAATTTTATTTAATTTGACTTTAGTTGAATTATTTATTTAATTCAATTTAAGTTGGTTGCTTAAATGGATGTTTCATTTAACAGAAGAGTTTTGTGTTTCTAACAACTGAAGTTAAAGAAAAAGATTTGTACACATAAGCAAACACTAATCAAGAACATAAAGTTTCATAAATTGCAAAAACTCATTAGGGATAAACAAATCATATTGTATATACTGTCTTATGAGAGCTGCAATATTATTTGTTTATGATTTGCTCCATTTCTACTCATACCCTATTGGTGCGATTTTGGTTTGGTCATTGGCTTCTGTCCGTTCCACAAATTCTGCAATTTTGTTTGTTTTCGTAGACGTCGAGATGAAAATGCTTATCGTCAGAAAAGATGATTTTTCTTGCATAATCTGGGTCATCGTTGAACTCATTCAATGCCCACTCAGCGAAGCGTAAACATGATGGAAGGTCATCCGGTTTCAGTTACACACTTAATCAGTCTATTAAATAAAGTGAAATTCGTTTAAAAAATTTAACTTTTGTCCGCCTTTTAGTTTCATATGTAAGACTTCAATTCTGAATCATTGATCCGGATGTAGCCACAGCTGTCCTGTAATACGAGTAGAGACTCATGCAGCCTTGGTTGAAGAAATGGAACATCTGCGCCAAATCATACACGTTACCTTCAACATAAGCCACTCGACATACCCTGCCGTTTTCATCAACGGTGACACCATTGCAAGATGCCCCTCTGTGAATTATCTAGGACTGACACTGGACGGGCGTCTTACCTGACAACCTCACATTATGGCATTACGAAACAACAAAGAATGAGTTGGATGCACAGATCAAATTCGAAGCTCAACCTGCGTAATAAGCTGTCACTGTATAAGATCATACTAAAACCTGCATGATTTTGCGGTACACAGCTTTAGAATACTGCATCCAACTCAAGCAAAACAATTGTTCAGATTCTTACGGATCCCAATGATAAAAGAAGAAAGCACAGCAGCAGACATTAGGTTGGAGGCCAATGTCAATCAACCTCTTGGACAATTGCAATCAGTTGCGCTTCCCGGATGAATGATTAACTCATCAAAACTTACTAAAGTGACTTACATTATATGATAAAATTTACTGGTTGCCTCAAGATACTAGCAAATAAAGACCATCATTTTGTCTTATTGGTTTTTTGACAAGGAACTTCATTTACATTCTATACAAAACAGAAAGAATGAATGAGGATTATATGTATTAAGATGACATGACTTTAATTGTTTATAAATATGTCTTGCCATTATATGTATGGTATACTAATATAATATCTATTCATTGGAATACGAGTACAATAAATCAAATTTAAAATTGTCATAATGTTATCAAAATGATAATGAATTCCATTAAACTTTGAACTCAATTTCACTTTGATATTATTGCATTAGTTTGTATATCATTTTCAATTTATTTATATATCATTTAAACTTATATAGTACATACAAAAATGTTTACCCCATAAACTGAATTAACAATATTTAATTCTCATTATTTGAACTATATATTTTAATTCTTATTTATTTCAAAATTGACAGAATGAACCAATTACTGAAGTTCGGTTACGAAAAACTTTAACATGAAATGTCAATGAAATAATTGACACAGCATTACACATAGTAATACTTATAACAATAGCAACAATAATTGTATTGTATATAATATACAAATTTAAATGTTTTTCCATACTAAAATTAACAAATAAGAAAGAAAAATTACCAAAGTTTTTTTTTGACAATTTTAATTTAATTAAAATTGATGTGAAGCGGCATAGGGAAATTGAGTGAGTGAGAGAAATAAATAAATGCACAGCCGTCGATATAAATAGCAATGAAAAACTAATTGAAAATTGATGTACAAAAAATGGAAATGCTGGGAGAAACCAAATGGATACAAAAACAAAAAACAAAATGGCGACAGACCAAAAAAAAAAAAAAAAAATAAAAGGAAAAATCAACGTCAATAAGCTGTCAATACAAATTGACAACATCAATAGAGCTGGAAAAAAAGTGTCTACAATCACAGACACCAATACTTTTTTATGGATCTACTATAGGTGGGTATGTTCCTGTGTCATGTCGCAACGCATTTCATATGCTTTTTAAGTAGACAAGCAACAAAAAATGAATGTATTGAGCCGGAAGCGCTTTAAAAGGAAGTAAGTGCATGTCTGAAAAGTGTTGTCATTGCATTGACAATGGAACAAGTAGTTATACATATTGTAGTAGTAGTGGTACTATTTATTTGTTATTGTAATAGCTATTGTTGTTGTTCACATTAATTGTTGTTGTTGTTGTTGTTGTTATTCAATAAAGGAAATACACATCAATACACAAGTAAATTTGAATGCAACTACAATAAGAACAACAAAATGAATAGCAAATGAACAATGACAACAAAAAAAGAATGAAAATAACAATGATAACAACAATAAACTGTCATCATCGCAAAATGGCGTACTTCCGTTTAGTTGTTTGCGGTTTCAATCAACACTCACCATCATCATGATCACCATCATCACCATCATCAACAACATAACAAATAATTCACATTCTCACACAAAAACAGAATTCCATAAAAATTCATTGCATACTTCAGTGCGTTTCTATCATTATTATCACTATTCGGAATATTATTAGTATCAGCATATTTCAATTGAATAATTTTGAAGAATAAATTTAAATATTGCAGTTAGAAAATTAGAGATAATAATTTCTCTAGTCACTTGACCATCTTGTACTTCACAAAAATATTTATTAATTAAATAAAATTTTATTAAAGTGATAAATGAATTTTAGGATTTTTTATAGAGGTGTGTATGACAAGAAAGCCACCCTTTAGGTTTGATTAAACAAGTCCCATGATTTTGACTCAAGTCAACCAGGAAAATTAATGGCAGAACGTAATATCCATTGAAAGAAGACCATGCCTTACATCTCTTAAAATAGAATACGAGTGCCTTGCATCTCCTGGAATAAGGTATGTATGATTTATTAGGGGGTCTGGAAACTTGGTAAGATAGCCACACGAAACCAATGATTCGTGCGAACGGTAAGTGGAAAACAAACAAATTCTTGTTGATTTTAGTCCTATTTAATCCTCAAGCGTCGGAGAAACATCAGAAGCACTTCTCTGAGACTTGTTACTGCATCCGGCTGAATCACTAGTCTTAGAAGCACTCCTTTTGATTATCATTTAAATCGGTCTATGACTCACTTTCAGAGCAACATCTCAATAACTCATAACATGAAATTCTAATAGTAATTACTTTGAAAAATAAAAATCTTCCATCAATGGAACTGCGTTTCGTTTGTTCATCTTTTCTACCATAAAAATCTCACTGAGAACTTTTCAGGACATTTCTGTAGTATTTTATTGATATTTACTCAAGTAAACCCATGAGGAGTACGTACTATGTGTAAAAACAATAAGTCAACCAAGGCAATTAAGAACATTCTTATTCATATATTGTTAGTAAATAAAAGTGCTATGTTTTAAATGCTGTACAATTTTCACTGCATACTTTTCAGATAAAACAAAGCATTTCACTCCTTTTTAAAACTTCCTTCAATGGACATATGCAAATTAACTTAAAAACATTCCCGAAAACCCATTACTATACCCCAGAGTATACATAGTATGTAGTATAGTACAATTCATCAACGTCTTAATTACCTTTCGGCAACAGTCCATTCTCAATTATGCGTGCCTCCAATAAGAGACGCGGCAACAGCAAACACAAAGCAATCACGATATGCACGAAGGCTGCTGTCGGTCCGCCATGTGTCCAAAGAGCGCGTAAAGTACCACCACGTGATTCCTCCTCGAGACCGTCATGTGGCGACATTGAACAACGACGCGACTTGGCACCAGTAGCCAATTTGATGCCATCGTTGGCCAAGTTTCCAACCTGAAAGCAAACAAAAAAGAAGAAAAGAAAATACAAATAAAATATATTGTATAAGAAATGAATTAAGATAAAGAGAAAGGAAGAGGAGGAAGGAGAAGGGAATCAGTGAGTGCTCAACCATGAACCGGAAGTGTTTCTGTTGTTGCTGTAAACAATTTTTGATTGCTTGTAGCAAGTAGTAGTAACAGAACAGATGATTGCACTAAAGAAGGGTATAAAATATAAGATTTTCTTCATCCCTTTGGTGTAAAATTTTATTTAAAAAGAAACCCTTTTGAAATTGGTTGGTCTTTTCTCCCTCTCTCTTTCTCCCTCGCTCTCTCTGTTTCTGTCTATTTTTATTTTGGCATGTGCAGTGCCAAATCTATGAAATTAGTTTTGGGCTTTTGGGCGCACACAACGTCAATAAAAACTGTTTGTAAAAGACTCAAAACTCTGAACCAAAGTTCTTATGCAACTTGAGTTGCTGCTTTCTATGCTACTACTTTGCATACTATGTAGTTCAAAGATATTCAGGAATATTCCCTCATATTCATTCATATGTTGAAAGCCTTAGAAAATTCTAATTCTAAGGAAAAATATTTGTGCAGAAATATAAAAAAGAACTCAATAGTAAATCTTGAGATTATCTATTGGTGACCTATTTTTTGTAGTTAAGGAGGAATTTCTAATAAGCTACAAAGCCTAAAAGATGATTTTACTTCTTCATATACTGGAGTTAGTATTCATATGAGTCAATGTACACAATTGCTTATATATTTGTACAAGTATATAATACAACACAACTCTTTATGACTCAAGAGAATTTACAAAGAATTTATGTAGATAATTTTTATTTTTATGAATTTTTTATATCCAACAATAAATCAAGAGAAAAAATGGTCCCACGACTTTATGATAAAATGAAATGCTGATGAACATTTAATAAAAATCAAGCGTGGGAATTTTTATTCATATTTTTTTATTGTATTGTAAGTATATTGTATTTTGTAAATAGTTTTATTTTTCATTATTATGGTATTTTCATTCTTTATTTTTTCTTTTAATATTATCATTTGTATTTAATTTTTATTATTTTTTGTATTTCTTTTTTTTAATTTTACTTATATGGCAAGCAATCATTCAATCAAGCAAGCGTCATTGCACAATGCACTTATGTCTTTATTGTCTTTTAATATTTTATTTTATGCACAGATATATGTACATATTTTTTAACCATATTCATAGCGCACATATGTGTACGTGTATACTACATAAATCAGATAAATCTCTATAGAAAACCATAAATCTAAATAAAATTGAGGAAAAAAATTGCTGTTCACTCGATGTGACAAATGGCGAAAAAATAAAATAATTTGACAAATGGAAAAATATATGCAAATATGTAAAAAATATACAAAAACAGGTATTTTTAATATGAGTATGGAAATATTCGCGTATTTGTATCTACCTTTATATGATAGACTTTTATATCTAAGTTAGAAATATACTCTAGTGTTTAGAATAAATCATGCAAATAAACCGAGTTTGACAGATTTGCAGCTAACTGAGCATGAGACTGTAAAACAATGATATACAATGCTTGAATAAGTGAACTAATGAAAGAATAAGGGAGGCAATGGTACTAGTGGTATAAATGAGGCTATGATAGATGGTGTGAGGAATTGAGAGAGCTGGAGTATGGTAAGGTAAGTAGGAGGAAAAGCAAAGTTGTGGTAAAATGTGTTGACAAAAGAGATAAATACAAACAATACAATACCATAATAGTATACAAATGAGGATTATTAGGTGTAAAAGTGATGTGAGACATTTAATGATTCTGTGATAGATACCCCAGTGGAAAACATTACTTATAATTATAATTATGGTAAAATTAAATCATCAAGACAAATAAAAAAGATATAAGCACAAAGAGATGATGGGATGTTGTTAAGCAGTTTGATGAGCCCACATCTTGTGATAGATTTCTTATCATTTCAAAGTAACATCAGATTAGTATTCTAATAAATAATCAATTAATGGTCAAAGCAAGTTTTTTGTGATGAATATCTCACTCAACTACTTTACTACTTCTTTGATTATATGCAGACAAACTGGACATACATTCAAACTTTAATGGGAAACAATTTGATGGTCTTCCTACATCCTCTTCAAAGAACTAAAGCACATTCATAACTTTTCAGTAATTATAATTAATCAAACTGTAGTCATAAGACTTGTTTGATTGAAGTGACATATTCAGGGTTGCCACAGAAAACTCTTCCTCCTCTATTCCACCAGATTTTCGATTTTAGGTTCCACAGAAAACTCTTTTGGGAGTGTTTGATTCATCCTTTTGTGTTTTTATATGCTGACAGCCCTATTAATATTCAGTTGAAGTGATTTGGTTATTCGATAAAATCACCGAGTGGCCGATTGGAATGCAAAACTCCATGCGATGAAAACACTAGAGTTTTCTGTGGCACCTCTGAATATATGATAATGATTATTTATATACTAATTTAATACAATTGAAACAGAAATTTTAAAGACATTTTTAGATTTTTTATGTATGCTTAAGATATCTTCTTTATCTTTAGAAAACATTCATGCAAACATTTCCAATTGGGTTGGTGCTGGTGCTGCTTCTGTTATTGTTATTGTTGTTGTTGTGATGCATGCATGCACTACTCAAATAACTAAAATACTAAACCAAATGCTTGATTCGAAAAACAAATACAAAATATATGTATACGCAATATTTTCTTGTTTCGCTACGTGTCGCATTTGTATGCTGAGCTCAGCTTAGCTCAGCACAGCAGCACAGCTCAGTGCAACAAGGCTCTGTGGCAATATGGTTAAAACGTTTGACAAACATACATAGATACATAAATACACAAACATTGAGTACTCGTTATCTATACATACTATACATACACATTCTCACATGGACATTGCTCGCACCCACAAAAGCGCGTTAGAAAAACTGTCATGATGGCAGCCAGCCATCATGGTGTATTTCCGTTTTTCAAAAAGCATTTATTTTTTGTTTATTTCTTTCTTTTTTTATCTTTTCTCTTGCATTTCTTTATATTCTTTGGTGTGTTTGAGTGTGTGTGGTTTTTCTATTTTCTAAAATGATTTTCAGTTTCTCGTTTCGTTTAATTTCGAATGTCTGTTGTAGTACTATGTACTTATTTTAGTTTTTGTTGTTTATTTGTATATATTTTCCCACTTTACTAGTTTCTCAATGTCTGTTTTTTAGTCCAAGAGTATTAGGTGTAGGTATTCTAGTACTAGGGGAGTTTGATAAGTTTCTTATTCATTCATCATCTATACCATATATATAAAAATGGATGTCCAAAGAAGTACTATCTGCTCGATAACTGCGGCACTGTTTGACCGATTACCATGAAAGTTGGCACATATATGTATATTTTCATGGAGAAGCTTTTAAGGCTATCTAATATGTTGTAGTTTGTCACTAGATGGTGCTGCAGAGATCACCTTCTACACCATTGAACCGATCGCCATGAAAATCGGTATACATTTCATTTTTACACATTTTACTATAAAGTTTTATAGCAAAAACACCCGAACAACACATTGAATGACTTGATACAAATCGATCACGTTTCACTTATTGAAGGGAAAGAATTAATTTAATGTTGGCGGCATTCAATTATGACAAGAACAATGACTACAAAAATCACACACTAACATCATGTTGGGGGAGTAGCAAGGCGCGTCGGGCAAAGCTAGTTTATTATAAATCACTTACTAGAATTTATTTATGCTAAAATAGATAATATGCATAAGAGGCCTAATGTAGATGAATCCGCTTTTTTGTTCTAGATAAAACGAGATTTGACTTCCATCCACTATTTTGTCAGTTCCTTGCTCACAGGCATGTACAATAGAAGCAAATCCATGATTCATTAAAGATTAGAAATTGACAAAGAAATTCCTTTGGATTATGCGGAAACACACTATGAATTCTCTTAATTCTTTCGGGGTTTCTCCAAAACTACAACAAAGAAATAAACTAAAGAATTTAGTGAAGTTCTGAAATCTGTTTACTTTGAGATAGTGAAAAGTTTGTGTTAGGAAACTGTTAAAACCTCCCTCACATGAACGTATGAAAACTAGTATGTTGACTTGGTAGATTCTGTTAAAATTGAGTGAGGGGTTTGAGTTTGGTTGAGTGTGGTAACGTGGTTTACCATATGCCCACAATATTGTTTGTATATTTGTTATCAGCATTACACATTATTGCACAGCCAGTGGCCAAAAATTAGTTTTTAGCCACAATAACAAAAAACCACAGAAGCAAACAGCAGCACAGCACAAACAATTGGCAAAAGATGAAGGAAAAAAACTCCTAAATAAAAACCATAAAGGACTCGCTGAATACAAAAAAAAAGGTACGCAATATATACCACTTGGTGTGTTTGAAAAAAACTAGCTTCAAAACTATTGAACCATATTCATCGCCCTGTATGTAGTACGTGGATTTTTAGTCCTTTAACTTTGCACACTTATTTTCTTATTTTGTGTTGTCTTTATATGCTGTGATAGTATTTTTCTCACCTCTTAGGATTATTTGCCTTCCTTATACTACAATATTTTAGTCAGTCATTTACTCATTTAACTGGTTAGTTGGCTTCTATCTATCATGCTTCCAGGGTCTGCTATTTTGAATTAAGCAAAACCCAGTTCATTGCTTTGTGGCATACTGAGGAGCATCAAACGTTCATTAAGCTTTCCTACTGTGGTCATGATGAACATGAGCTCTTGCTTTCATCATTTATATGATTCTTTCATTCATTCAGTCATTCCTTCATTTGCCTGGATGCATTCGCGTACATAAAAACGGTCGGATCATTATCATCATCAACATTGCTGATGTCTGGTTGTCTGCCCTTCTGTCTGTTTTTCATTTGCCTGCATTTTGACTGATATGCTGAATATCAAATACACCATTGTATATGATGTTGTACCATAGTCACTGTCCTGTCCTGCCCTGTCCTTTCCTATCCTGGCCATTCCTATTTCTGCGCTGATGATTGTTTGAATGGTTACTGGTTACTGGTTGCATGACATTCAGCTAGACCGACCAACCGCATGCTGTTGTCTCGCTGTTTATTTATTACACTTTATGCACTCCGTTGATGACTTTTTTCTCTCTCCTACACTACATCATTTTTTGTGTTTGCCCTTCCCCCACTCAATCTAAATGACGTTTATGTGCAACTGTTTACATGTCTGTCTGTTTGTCTCCATTTTTTGCCATATCCTTTTTATTTTGTTGAGAACGTGTATTCTCTCGCATAAAGTGCAGACTTAATGCAATTATTTGTTGTGTTGGTTGGCGGTTCTTTAGTAGAGAGTAGAGCGATCCATGGATTGCAGCCTAGCTGTGCTATGCTTTCATTTTGTGGCTTCTACTCGCGCTCCTGCTCCTGCTTTGGTATCTCATACTCCCAACATGCATAATTGTAACATTTTAGTTGGCTTTATTAAATTAGTCCGCGTTCGTTTGCTATTGTAAAACGTGGTTCATTGTCTTGTTATTGGTATGCATGCACAAGTTAATCCTTTACAAAATAATGTGCGCACTTAAAATGAACTAAAAAACAGGACATGAAATAATGTTTCAAATGTTGGGTAATTTAAATACACGAAAATTGTTAGATTATACAAAAATATGGTTGGTAAAGGCATGTTGTGGCATGGCAAGGAAGGATGTTGTTACCTTTTCAATTTACATTTTAAGTTTCTTTAAAATTTTGTGTTTTATATTTTTAATTTTTGACTTCAATTTAATATCGGATTTTATTTCCAATTTTATTTTTCACTAGCTGTGCCCCCGACTTCGTACGCGTGGTATTCGAAATATGTTTGTTTTTTTCCCTAATTATCACATCTTTAATGTTGCCCCGCAGCTAAAGTGGAAAACATTCGAAAATCAGCCAAAAAGTAGGCAACAGAATTGAAAATATGATTATCTTTTGATTTAGTAGGTCGATTTCGATAGAAATAAAAGCTAAATGTTACATCAAGCTTGCTTCAATACACTAGTCAAAACCGCATTCAAATAGGTTAAGCCGTTTCTGAGATTAGCGTGCACGGACACGAAAATGCTTACGATTATATATATAGATAGATAGATTTTATGTTTTCTTCATCGGTTTCAATTCGACATAAATTTAATTTTCAGTTTTTTCTCAAGTGGATGATTTTGTTTTCAATTTTTTTTATCATTAAATTTTCTTTAGTTTTATTTTTCAATTCTTTATACTTATTGATCAATTGATTCTGATTCTCTTACAATTTTATATGACTTCATTTTCAATTCCATTTTTCTATTTCATTTATTATTTTCAATTTTCTTCCTACAACTCTATTCAATTTTCTTTCAATTGTTTTCAATTTTGTCAATCATTTTAATTCGTTTTATTCTATTCATTTCATTCGGATTTTACATTTTACATTTTTTTAAATTTATTTTAAAATTTATTTATCATTTCCATCATCATTTTTTTCCATAAAATTTTAGTTCAATTTCATTTAAATTTTTTACATTGATTTTCTTTTTTCATCAACAACAATCAATCATTTTCGATTACAATGTCCAATCAGTTACAACTTTAGAATATTATCAAGATTCTTTTCTGTTTCTGAATTAAGTTGTTTGATTTTATGATTGCACCAAGTTTTCAAGTTTGTTCTTCAACTTTTAAAGATTCTCAAGTGAATTGAGTGAGTGAGTTATTAATCATTTGCTTTTTTATTTATGATTCTTTTTAAAGTTCTTTTGAGTATTAACTTTCTTGAAACTCAGTCAAGCAGTCAATATGATTTTGTTCATGGTCCAAAAATAACCACTTAAAAGACACACTCATTTTGAAAATATATTAACTATATGGTATATGTGAGCAATTATTAGACCTATGACACTAACAAAAGCCCAAGCAGGAGAAATAATTCATGCCCAATGGAAAAATGGAAGGACAAAACAAAAGCCAAGCCAGTTTTGTGGCATCAAATATGTAGCACTTTTGTAAAAAAGGACAATAAATAAACGCAATACAAAAATCAAAAACAAAAAAAGGAAAAAAAGGAAAGAATTAAAACTGTATGGAAAAGCCATAATTGCATTTATTATCCTGATAAAAGCATGCAAGCATACAAACATTCTCACACCAAGCTTAGCCATACAACATATTCATAGTAGATAGATAGTAGCAAGGACAACTAACAAAAGCAAAAAAGTATCATCAGTAGCAGCAGCCACAAATACAATCATAAGCTCAGTAGAGAGAATATGTCCTGCCGGTGTTTAAGCTTAAGTGTGAGTGTGTCTGCACTATCAATGATGGCAGCCATTTTGTGGTTTCAGCATACACACAAACTACACACAGATATTCCCATAGAGGCTGGGCTCTTGCTCTACTCTGCTTTTTAGTGTCATTCTGATTTTTTATTTATTTATTTTCTTTTTTGTGTGTTGTTTCCACCAAACAAAGGACAATGAGAACGAAAGGACGTATTATGAGAATGAACGTTGTTGTTGATGATGTTGATGTTGCTTTTGTTTGCAAATAAATTTAATAACGAGTATAATGCCACTAAAAATAATTCACTCACTCACAAAATGAAAAACAAGAACACCAAACAAAAAACAAAAACAAAAGACAGTAGCAAAAAAAGAAGGAGGAATTTAATTATAATGATAGCTGGCAACGTTGCCAACTACTACTACTATAACAAAATGGAAAAACACAACAAAAAAATACATATTGTACAAAAATGCGTGTGATAGCAACAACAGAGGACTGCATAAGAATAATGATAAAGAGAGTGTGTGTGTGTACATGATAGGTCTTCTATTGGGTCCTTCGGGTTTCGGGTGCATTGCACTATGCTGCTACATTTTTATAGGCGTCAAAATACTATACACCCAAGGACTCGAACCCAAAAAAAAGTACATAAAACTCAGGAAAAAAAGAAAAGAAATTAACTCATTTCAATAAAGCAACCCAACCGACCAAGTGAAGCGCTTAATGAAGTTGTTGAACATAGTTAAATAAATAAAAAGGCAAAACGAGTAATAAAGTAATAAAACAAAAGAATATTAAAATAATAATACAAAGACAAAAAAATATAACTTAAAGTACAGCATAATCTTGATAAAATGAATTAAGAAATAGTAAGCGAAACAACTAATCAGCTGAACAAAACTAATTCAAAATGTTTCGGGCGTCAAAATCCAGATTTTCTGCATATTGAATACCAGCATTTGAGTGTGGATATTTAACTCATGGATATTGGTTATCATATTCATAA
Organism: Amiota communis; assembly: GCA_037043315.1. NCBI lineage: Eukaryota > Metazoa > Arthropoda > Insecta > Diptera > Drosophilidae > Amiota > Amiota communis. The sequence goes on along the minus strand of JBAMAV010001245.1, from coordinate 8,734,968 downwards.
TCATTGATGTTCTTCTTCAATCTGCATGGTCATTAAATTCATTGGCATCTTTATTAACCTCATTATTATTATGTAGAAATATTTCGACAATTATTACATCTGATTTATATAGTAACATATCTAACAGACAAAATGTCTACCATCATCACATGTTCAATTTAACGACAATATACTGTACTTACAATGAATATTATTGTACTTACTTTGAAAACTGCTGATGTAAAGAAAAGCGGCAACAGTATGAAGACAACACCAGAGAGCACAATTTGTATATTCAATTCGGCCACAGGCTCAATTTTCCAGGGTATCAGAGAACAGCCTGCGGTATAAAAATATGATAAAAATAGTATGCATAAAAATCACAAAGTCACACAAAAAGAAGAATGAGAGATAGAGAAATGAATAGACAGATTAAAAGATGGAGATAATGTTGGAATTAAAATGAAGTAGATTATATCATCATTATTTTACTTATCATTTATTTTACGTGCACAATTATCAAATTACTTAATAATTTGTAGTGATGAAGTCAAGTGATGCGAAAACAAAAGCCATGCAAATTACTTACTTATATTTTCATTATTATTATTGTGGTATTATGATTATTATTGCTTAATTTAATAGAATTTAATAACAGTAAAATATTATTTTGCATGCCTAAATAAACATCATAGAGTGTTGGAAAATTATTTGACTTTAGTTTCTTGTATCACTAATTGGTATAATTTTAATTGAATTTAATTAATTGGGTGCAACAAAAAAACACAAATAATAATATTTATTAATCTAATATTTTGGTTAGTCTATGCCTGTATTGAATTATTTGTAGTCTAATAATGGAGTTTGAGTAAAACTATTAAATAGGTGTCTTTAAATTAAGCTGAAGCTTAAGTCTTTGAATTTGTTTTTCTTTGTAGTCATTGTGATAAGTTTTGATTAAATTATTTAAGGGAAATTTAATTACCATTTAAATTTATGATGGAAATTATTACACTTAAATATAGAAATTGAATCAAAAATTTTTGAATGCAAAAGTCATAACACGACATTCAAAGAATTAACTTAAAAATACAGAGTAAAATATAATAAATTGCAGGAATTTACTATACAGATGACATTTTCATTATCTGGCCTACTGAAGCAACAGAGATGATCAAGAATTACCTGCAAAGATTCCATGCTGCCATGGGCCATCAATTCAAGCAAATCGGTTAATTGTGATTTCACACTAAGGCGCGACATTTCCTAAATATCGTGATCAGCTAAGAGACTATTTCCAAGGTGGACCAAATCCGGTACCCCTGTCTAATTCTGTACAAATGGCTTCCTTACCTGTCGTGACAATCACGGCATATTGCTAAGCAAACTCGCAGAAGTTACATTCGCAGCTACTTCCAACCAGTAAAGTTTCCTTAGAAAACAAAAGACTGATTTCCATGCTTGACTTAGCTTACCGCCATACAATTTTGGAGCTTCACTGTTACGAGCAACATATGGTAAGTTTATGCTTTCCAAATGAAGGCTCTGAGACAACTCACGGGACCCCCACTACCCTACATAGAGATCTTAAGCTACCTACAGTCTTTGAAGCAATACATTTACACAGCAGACATTACAATCTACGGCTTCAAAGGCATCACAGTATTCTTGCGACAGCACTCACCCAAAATGCATCTCGATGTAGACTAAAGAGGATGCATCCAAACGTTTTTTAACAAAGAAATATGTAAATTACCCATCTAAATCTCAATTACCATTAAAATGTTTTCAGCTTTCAGTTAAAAAATAAGGGAAATGGAATAATATCCAAGCGACTCACAAGTTATCACTTGGAGTCGATGTTCATGACTAACTAACTAATGCGCTATAAAAATACTAAGGAAGCTTAGCATGTCTGATTATACTGTACCATTCTGCCGTTACGGCTTCCTACAGTATTGGAACATATTATTCTCTTTTTTTATTACTTAAGTTAATCCCTCAGAACATAGCGTATTGTAAATTAAAATGGTATCACTTGGCTTCAGTCAATAATATTTACTTGTAAAGTTAATGTTAACAAAGAAATTCTTTAAATTTTTGTCATGAAGTTTGTTTAATCTGTTTACTTCATTCTGTTTGCCTATATCATCAATATTGTTAGATTTATTTCAAATCTGCTATTAGCCTTCTCAAACTACAAAATACCAAATGTTTGCCGAAATATCTGGCGTATGAACAATTTTTAATTTGTTCCTTTTTCAAACAAAAGTCACTTAATATTACTATGTTTCAACATATTTTCATGTTCTTCATCACTAAAAGCAAAATATGTACATATCAAATTCTCATAGACACATAGACTTAGTTAAATAATCATGATCATGATGATGATGATGATGACGGAGGGTAATATGCTAAAAATGTTACTCACCCAAGAACCTATAGGCGCCATGCATTGCCAAATAGCCTTGAAAGAGAGTCAGAAGGACACCATACCATATCGACCATAAGGAATTCAAGTGTAAATAATTGTTCGAATCATGTAGACTGCTTGATGCATGCAAATTGCTGTAACGCGTTTGATTTCTTTTCGATTTGATGTATTTCGCTTGCAATTGTTGTTGCTGTTGGGTAAGACTATTATTGCCAACATTTGAGCCATGACTATTGCTATTGTTATGTAAAGCATTTGATGCGTTCGTAATGATAGAATTCGAGATGCTCGAATTGAGACTGGGCGTACAATTTTTACCCATTTTATATAGTATTGTTGTTGTTCGTACTCTTGACTACAGATACTACTTTGCTACAAGTAGAATTTATTGTGTTATAATGATGAATGCTTGTTGTACTACAATGTTGTCAGTTATGGACTTGCTACAAGCCCAGTGATGATGTAGGGATCCTTCTTCTGTCAGACGATGCTACCAGCCTTAGACAATAGCAGTACAACACAATTGTTGTGGCTTGCTTCTTTCTATTTTCAGTCTGTTGCTCGCTCAGCTTCAATAATAAATGAGGCAACAACAAGGATATTATTGAATGTTTCTTTCTCAAGTCCTGATGGAGATGGAGGACAAATACAAGGACAATAGATAGAGTAGGGTGTCAATGCTTAATATTGCTTTTGATTCTACTTCCTCTTCTATTCCTTAGAGTTTTTGTTGCTTTTCCTTTTCGTATTTACTTTGGTTTTCCTTTTTTTTTTCTTCGTTTTCCTCTTTGCTTTTATTATGTTTGTTTTCAATTACAACAAATGTTGATTTTATTTATCTTTGTATTTCTATACTTATTGATTTACTCTCTTTTTCTATGTTTTTTGTTGCCTTTTCTGATGATGATTGCTCATTGTTGTATTTGTTCCCAGTTTTGGATTTATATGTTTCATTGTTTCTATATTGATATGCCTCATTATTGCATTTGTTTGATTCATCATCATCAACATCTTCATCATCATTGTCTTCTCTATTTTCATAGACATTGAGATCACCATCATCATCATTATTATTACTATTCTTATTATTATCGTTGTCGTTGTCGTCGTCGTTTATGGCGTTGTTCATTCATTGAATTGCACAAATTAATTGAACTGTAAATAAATAGAAAAGAAAAGAATAGATTTAGTTTTAGCAAATGGTATTTCATTAGTCAATAATAGTATTTAAAGGCAATTTCCTTCTTATTTTTTGGTTTTCCATGTTTTCAAATTTAAATAATGTTGAATGAGTTTCATTTTCAAAATTCTTTGTTCATTTGTTTGTAAAATTGAATGGAATTTATGGATTCAGTTGGAATGAACTAGGAGCTCTAGAAACATTTATTGAAATCAATAAGTCAGTAAATTTTTGTATATTTCATCCATATACATATGTATGTACTTATAAAAAAATGGAAAACTGAAAGTTTGTTTGTGCACGCATCATGAAAAACGCACTCATTGGATACAAAATCGAATTACTGAAAAATAACAAGCTTTATTGTGAGTAAAATGTAGTGTTTATTTCATCAAAGTCGACCGACCGAATCGAGAGTTTTTAATTAAAGATTTTATGTAACCAAAGACAAATAAACACAATATTTCTGGCTTTGTATAGAGGAAATGAAATGTGGTACTGCTGCTTCTTGTATTTTGTTATGTTTAACATGAAAACATTTTAGAAAAGAACACTTCTATAGTCACGTGAAAATCTGAAGCTGTGTTACATATGAAACGCTATTGGTGTCGCCAATACTTTTAATATATCTCGTGACACAAAAGCCGTAGTGCCAAGTAATTTATATATTCTGAAAATAGATTTATGCACGATGCTTGTAAGAGCAATATTATCATTGCGCGCTTAAGTCATTAAGGAGGAAAAGGCGTTGAAAAAGGATAAAAAAATATGAAAACACTTTTCTTCGCTTTCTCCTCTTGAGAACGGATTGACATAAGCAAAACGATGTGCGCCTTTGTGTCAGGCATCTGCATTTTATGCCTTTAAGGATTGTGTTGGGTCACCAAAGTTGTTGGTTCATTGTGTTAAGCACCAAAAAACATTAAAAACTTAGAGAAATGCTTACGGTAGTATAACGTTAATACCGAGCCCGATTTTTGCTCTCATTTACTAATGACTGAGTTGCGCTCTCCGTTCTTATCTTTCTATAAATGTTTGTATTCGCCAAAAGATAAGAGGCAATCTACATGGAAGGCAAGACAACGTCTGACCAGGTCAACTAGTTTTACAATATATGTTTGCCTTTCATCAAGAGAGGGTTATATTAAATTTATAAAAAAAAAGTTACTTGAATGTTAAAGAAGACCTTAGGACCAACAACACTATTTCTAGTAAACTTGAAAAACATGTGTTCATCTTTCTGTACCACTATCCAAGTAGTTTCTTCGTTTCTAAGGTTTCAAAGTTCTTATAATTATTTAACATCCTCAATTATTCTATATCAAATTTATATACTGAGAGCTACCATGCTCTTGCTTACCTTCTTTCTTCAATCACATAAATTTCCTTCTTAATTAAATAAATACCCAATTAGGTATACATAATGAAACCTAACAAAATTATCAATTATTGTATCTTTTTTGTAGTATACTGTGTAAGTCGCTATTAGCAACCAATAGTAAATACAAAAACAAAGCTTCAATTAACTTGATTTATTGGCAATTACCAAGAACACAAAAACTGAAATCATAATGCCGTAAAAGACATTTCACTAAGTAAATCTGACAATCAATCAATAAATCTAAATACACCACAAAACACACAGTACAGACAACACAATACTATGTCAAAGATAATAATGTTATATGCAAAGATATATATAGATGCACACATAGATTATGTATCTACAGATATGTAGAGGTTAACAACAAATTGCGCATGATTTCCGCATAATTAAATCACTTCTATGAACAAACAATAAGACAACATCATTTTCATCGTTACAACAATCATAGATATTAGAAATAGAAGCAGCAACAATATGCGACAGAGAACAGAAAACAGTAGCAACATCGTCTTCATACTCATCCACATCATTGGTATTGTTATTGCAGTGATGGCTTTGTAATTGTATCTAAATTATAGTTCACACTAAAATGTGTTCGTCCTATTAAAATCCTTATGTCCCCACACACACGAGATGTATCCCAAAAGTAGCCATGCTGGCGATGAAGTACTCCCCAATTGATTGAACAATGTTTTCATATGCCAATGCAGTTCTGGAAATCAGTTTGCGGAATGGTCTTTAATGCAATCATATACTTTTGAGTCACACCTCTTATACATTTTACTAGTAATTCTACAGAATTGCTACCATTTCTACTAGGAGTTTTCATGTTGCCATGGTATAGTAGTTGTTTTGTTAGTAACATGCATAATTATATAGCGACAGCAACAAAATAAAACGAAACTAAACGTTAGCAAATAAATGAAGTCATATGCACTGAATGAACGCAAACAAAATACGATGATCATCATAATGATGACATGTTGCATGCAATGCAGCGCAAGGATTAACCACAAAAATGATTATAATGGGAACTACTACGATGACAACAACTGCAACAACCATGATGTTCATGATTAAAACAAGAACAAATTCAAATTTACAATCACAACGACAACGTCAACATATTTGTTAACATAAATTTACCCAGAAACCAAAGCTGAACAAACTACCACCATTCATTTTTCTAAAATGAAAGAGTTGGAAAGGATCAGAGACTCAGGGAAGAGGGGATAATATTGTATAGTATTTACAAAAAAAAAAAAAAAATCATTTCGAAATTAAAATACAAACATGCAAATTAAAACATGTTTAAACATGTTTTCTGTGTGCATGTATGTGTTTAAATATGCGTGTTTAAATCAGGATTTAAAATTTTTGAAATAATGACATGATTTGTTCATTCGCTCGTTCAAAGGACACCTATTTAACAGTACCTGACGCCCAAGTTGTTGGTTGCATGGTTTAATTATTGGGCGTGAAAATCACACACACAATAAGTATGAATGTAGAGTAAGGTGTAAAGTTTATCATATTTGATAATTGACATTTTAATTAAAGAGATTTCAAATAAAGTGTTATGGTACAGAGAAGTGAATAGAATAAATAGAGTATATGTAATATGATAAATAAGTAACATTTATGGCTGGCATTAGACAGAAGCAAACAAACATGTTTTTTGTTTTAGAGGAATACATTATTTCTTATGAAAGCGCATACACCAAAGGACACAAAACAGATCACAATCTTGTCGACAAATACAAGTCATTACATACGGCCTTATACTTAAGATGTATTTACAAGATGGCAAGATCGGTATTCCGGCTAAGTGCCATCAGAGTTGGCAGCGCTTTTCGTACAGTATCACATGAAGCTCTTGGAGTTATAGCAATTGTAATGCCACCAGACATAATGGCTCCTGACCTTAAGAGAGTCTATGACAACAGCAAGAACATTGGAAGGCAGTTAACGAAAACAGAGCGAAAATAAGAAAGACTAGTGAGTCTAAATAAATGCAAAATAGCTAGGACTTATTGGAAATGTGCACACGTGGGTGAAAAGAACATGGCGAAACTGATTTTTATCTGACGCACTTCCTGACGGGACACGGCTATTTCAGAGAGTCCCTTTATAAGTACGGATATGATGATGGAGTAGCTTGTTCTTTCTGTGGTAGTAGCAGCGAAAACGTAGAGCACGTATTCTTTTACTTCCCAGAGTATACAAAAGAAAGGGAAACCCTGGAAAGGGTCATGGCAGATTGACTGTCGCCAGAAAATATAGCGAGGCATATGCTGCAAACGATGAGAGTGTGGAGTATGCTGAAAGATCTGACTGTAATGGTACTCCAAGAATTGAGAAAAGTAAAGTGCTTAAGAAGTCGTAGTAGAACTGTGAATTGAGTATTAACCAAAATATTGATGTGAGCCAAAAGGCTAAGCTTTGCCATGCAATGTTATGTCTAAAGATGGTCCTATAGGGTAATTAAAAGCTGTAGGTGACGGAGTTCATGGTTTAATACGTAGGCGTATTGTTAAGCGAGTCCGGTGTAATGAGATAATATTACATGGGCGTGGTCCCGTCAGTGATATGACGATATCTTAGGAAGATTCCCTCTTCAACAAAAAAAAATCTAACAAAAGTTTAAGTTAATCAATCGCATAATAAAATATTATTATGATGAAACTCTATTAAAATCTCTTAACATGCTAAGTGAAAATTTACGATCTTCTTCTATTTACCCTTCTTAACATTTTGTATTACTATAAAACCACACACACAAAAAACAACCCAGACACATTAAAGTTTAAAATAACACAAAAAGTTTTCACTTAAATTTGCATTAAGAAAACGTAATGTGAAGAGTACAAGTTGTGTAATTCTGACAGAGTTCCTTACGCAAAAGATATAAGGAAGAAAAAAGAGGATAGTATGTAATAAGTAAAATCCAAGACTAACTAAATAAAATGAAATAAGAAAAAGTTTTTAATTTTCTACACAGATAAGAAAATCCCAAGGCGATAAACGCAACAGTAGAAAATAAAACCAAACCAGAAGTAGAAGTAAACGAACTAACGAACGAATGAACATAGAAAGAATAATAACAAATGCAAAAGCAAACGCACCAGTAGTAGAGTGACGACGACAACGACAATGACAACTAAAGGAAAAACCCCTTGCGAATGCGATGAAAAAAGCGCATTTTAATTTTCCGCCATAAGCCGCAAAGGGAAGTGTTACCAACGCAACATTTAAGCGCTCAAAAGGACACGCAACGACAACACAACACAACTATAAAAAGACGAAGATGAAGGCAATGGTTAAGGACATCAACAGCAACAGCAACGAGTGTCAAGCACCACCACAAGACGATGGGAGACATGAAAACACAGTACGTACACTTGGAAGATATGAAAGTATAAAATAAAAACAAATTCAAGCAGCGTATGCCAACCAACTAAGCACAAGTGAAAGGCGACAAATTGCCAAAGGGTGTACAAGGATACATCAAGAAACCAAGCATGGGTACTACGACGTCATGTATGTATGAGAGCGCCACTGAAGTTTAAACATGTAAAAAGGACATGAAGGAAGCAGAAAAAATAGCTAAATGTAAACATCTGCATTTATGACTTTTGCGGCAAAGCTAATCTGATGTCAAGCAAGCAAGAAAGCATGTCACCCATTGGGTCTTTGATATTAGCTCAGCAAAAAAAAAAAAAACAAGACGATAAGGCGCATCATATGCGTTATCCTTTATCTACTAAATATGCATATGTATATGAAAATTACAGAAGGATTTGTTTCAACAGACAAATAGACAAACAAACAAACAAACACGTAACTTTTCTAATTAACATAAAATTAGTATCAACAACATTATGAAGCCTATATCCTGATATTGGCATACAAATGTATCCTGTTGGCTGTTTTTAACATGTTTGCATGTCTTTGCTAACTTGCAACTTATTGAAAGCTATTTGTGCTTCAAAATGTAAGACTCCTTTAAAGTCTTCCCTTTCATAAGGGATTTAACATAAAAGGCTGAATTGAGTTTTCTAAATCCCTATGGGTGTTGATGTAATGGAGCAGAGTTATGTAATGTTGAACTTAGGTAGAATAAAGTTGAGTACTTTTTTGTATTAGATTAAGCCTTAGTGTAGCAAAGGACAATAACAAAATGATAAAAGACTAATGTGTTTTAGCACAATAACACACAGTTGAAGACAAATTCAATTTAAATTGTGATTTATTGTCATTCGATGAATGTTTAGGTAAAGTATTAGGAGTCATCCTAAATGAAAATTTTCCATCTATGGTTAAAAGTAGCTTCTTATCAAGAAAGATTTCTACTTGGGTCTGTTTTAATGACTCAGATCGATTACAAGTATTCATAACCATGTGCAAACTGTTCCATCTCTGATTAATTTACCTGCATTCCAAGAAGTTGCGTTGGAAATATGAAGCATCAAGCTTCCATACCTCCACATAAAGCTTTCTGCTCAAATTTTTGTATACTATATCTCTAAAACTATAAGCAAACAATTGATAAATTCTTCACAGACACATAATTTCTAATTTGCAATTTGCCCTTGTATTTCATAACAAAAATTTGAAAAAAAATCTGCTTTAATTAATTAAAAATCCCCAAAGTTAATGACAAAATAAACAAAACAAACAACTTAAGATTTTCCCACCACCATTCAACAAATTCCTGTTAATTTTGTATAGACTAAAAGTAAATAAACATTATTACAGCAGGAAGAGACATCCCCAATACTATGCCAAGAACAACATCAACCCCCAATAACAAATTTCTGGATTACAAAAATCATTCAAAAACTTTGTTTTTCAATAAAATTCAAAGTGAATTTGTCACGCACGTTCTCCTCAACATCATTCTCACCCTAAGCGACCCCTCGCTGGTTGCCAGGATTTGTTGATGAAACTAAACCGATTTTTGAAAATTCATGAACGAAACCATATACATAATAATAACAATAATAATAATAGTTGAGTGCATTTTTATACATAATACCAAGAAAAGGAAAAATTTAAACAAATTTCTATACAAAAAAAAAAAAAAATGGTAAGGAAAAAGTATCAACAACACTTAGATGGATATGCAAATATTTGTCTAACTAAAAGAGCATAACAAATAACAAAAGACTTGTCTTGATAATATTATATTTGGAGTTGTGGAAAGAGGGAGAGACAAGTAAGTGGGTCTTGGTGACAAATGCAATATGCAAAAGTGGCTTTTATTAAAATAAATAAATATTATAAATTTCATGAAATGCTTTTAAACGAAGCAAACACATGCTGAGTTGCAGAGTTCCAGAGTCTGAGTGTATCAAAAGTGTTTACAATATATTCTGGAAGTGACTCATGAATGGAGCAGCAGAGAGACAAGAATATTTATTTATAAATAAAATAAAATAAGTTTTCTCGTCTAGTGTCACAGCAGACAGAATGATATACTATTTTTGCTGAGTCCCCCATTTTCTTGTCATTATCATTATCATCATCATCATTATCATGGAACAGCATCATATCTTTCTGCCACTTTCAATGAAATACACCATCAGGTTTATTTGTTTGTTTTCGTGGTTCATTAAACTCTAAAGACAATCACGACTTTGAAAGGGCGGTTTCAGTTTCATTTGTTTTCCCCAAAACATCCTCAACTCTTTCTCCTCTCATGAGAGACTCCCCCCAGATATTACTTAACTCATAAAAACAAAAGGATACTTTTAAAAAACTTTTTCTGAAATTAAAATACTACACATACTTTTATTGTACCATTCAGTGAACCAGTGATACAGTGAAACCAACATTACATAAAAGCACATTCATGTTATTCTTACAGCATGCATATGGGGATGAGAAAAATAAATATATGGCACGCATTGGTATGCGTTTAATTGTGGCAATGCGTCAAGTGAACTGAGAATGAATAAGTTTAAAGTACTTGTAATTTTTTGAGGGAGAAATATTCACACAAAAAGGAGGTAAACAATTCTTTTGCATTAGCATATCAAAGAAGAACAAAAACAAATAACTTCAGGCGCTTATTGTTTTGTCGGTTGTTGTGATCTGAATGAGTTTCAAAGTGAAGTGAGAAATGAGTAAATAATGATATTTTTATTTTTTTTTTTTAATAAATAAATTTGGTTTTGTTTGTGTGTTGATTTCTGTTAAAATTTAGGGTAAACCATGTGTATTAAGGCTAATTAAAATTTAAATTTAAATCACTTTAAACCAGAAATTAATCTCAATGATTTGAAATAATTGGCTAATCTGTTTAAGTGTTTATTTATAGTTATTTTTTATTTCTTAAAATAATAGTTGCAACATGAATGGTGGATTTCATCATGTTGTGAATGCTCTAGGAAAGAATAGAGTATTAAAGACAGGTTGAACGGCCTAAAGTGGAGTTGATGGACTATTATTATACTGTATTGTTCGATTGGTTGTTCGATGCTCAATTTTTAAGAATTTAGAAGTTTTGTTTATCAAATTGCAGCCATAACGACCTCTTTTACAACTCACAGAAAGGCGTGATAATCTGCAGGTTTTGGCTCCAGGACTCTTTTTAACTGGTGGAATGTGAACAGGGTTTGCGGAGCTGGATCTATCTACCATAAACCCAAAATGCTTAAAGCATTGGCAAGTCGTTGGTGAAATAGAACAATCGTTCTGGAAGGTAAAGAGTATGGCATTTCTCAGTCAGTTGCAAGAATGGCGGTTAATCATTCTTGAGAGTGCTCTGGTGCTACTTAAAGATGACAACCTACCACCAATGAAGTGGCAAATCGGTCAGGTGGTTGTGATCTTTAAAGGCGATGATGACGTAGCTCTTGTTTTGTGTTCTATCAATGGACGAGCATAAGAACGGAGGGAGCATGTTGAGAGTAGTCAGATAAGAATTTAGTGTTCTTAAAATCATGTTTTATTTGTCTTAATAAACATTTCAAGAAGTTTCTTTAAAACTGTTCTACTTTTGGCCTTTGGCCACTTTGCTAGTAGTCTAGGTAAAAAACTACAATAGTAGAATTTTAAAACAAAATTGTTTTATTTGTTTTAACTTTGCTTAAGCATCTCAGTTTCTTACTATTTCTTTAACTAATTCGTTGCCCTATTTCTTTTCAACTTTACTATACAATTTCCTATGCCTTTCTTTATACTTAGCAGTACTTCTCTTGTTATTTTTATTTTTACCATTTTTTGCATTTATTCTACATTTGTAGCACATTTTTCATTGTTCATTTTTGTTGCCCCTTTCTTGTTTGATTTATTTTATTTTATTTTCTTTATGTTTTTATTTACTTGTTCCTATTTGAAAACCCATTTGAAATTGACAACAACGCACTTTTTCTTTTATTTAAAATAACATCAACAAAATAAAAAATTAAAAATGTAGAAAAACAAAATACAAAAACCCAAAAGTAAGAAGAAACAGAAATTACATTACGCACGCTTTTTTTCGTGTATTTTTTACTCCTCATGTTTTTGAAAGTTTGTTTTGTATTTTGTTCAAAAAAAAAAAATCACAAAAAAATACTAAGAAAAACATCTAAAAGGAAAAGGCAAAAAAAAAAAAGAAAAGGTTGAAACTTGAAGGGTGGGTAAAAGAACACGCAGCCAATTTTTCAAGTTGAGCGTGTATGTCAGAGGATATTGCTAGCCAAGTCAAGTCAAATGCGGAAATGCCTAAACAAAATGCCGCTTAATGTAGCAGAATGTTAAAGGAGAATGAAAAAAATCTACAAAGGAAAAACACAACATACAAAACACATAAAAACATAAACCAAATTCCACTTACACACACCTGCTCAAGGCATATGGTATGTATATGTTGTATCTGTGTTCATTTTGGGGCCATTTTTTAAAGCTGATATTGCTGCTGTTGCTGTTGCTGTTGTATGCTATTCAACTTAAGCTATTTATTGATTTTCTTAAATAGAAATTTTGTGCAGCCTTTTGGACTTGAATTGCAACAAATAAACAAAACAACGAAAACAACCCTCCTGGTGCTCCAAAACCATTTGTGAAAGCAATAAATTCCAGCATTTTGAAAACGGAAAACCGCCTTCAATGTTTTTATGTCGATATGTCGTGTTATGTCGTTCGTAGAATTCTGGGTTGTTGGTTAAAATTATTCTTCATTTCAATTCGTTTCGTTTGCATATGAAAGAATGCAAGCAAGCAAGCAAACAAGCAGACCTACTATGTGCTACTAAATAGGTAAAGTTATTCACGTCTGGGAATCGCATGCGTCTACTGCATTTCGTTAAACTCAAAAAGGGGGTGGCTTTCTATTAAACACAACATACAATTGAAGAGTCGTTTAAGCTGTTGGGGGGGAAAAAAGGGTGTCTAACGCAATTTAAGCAACGAAAATTGCCGTATTTGAACACAAATTTCAACTCAATTCTCTTATTAAGTTGTTTCAATGACTGCCTTCGGTTAGAGGAATGGGGGTGTTTGGCTTTCGTCCTCCCTTCTTTTAGTGGATTAAAAAGGGTGCTATATGATGTAATTTATGGAGTATAGGAAGTAGCATTGATTGCATTTAGTCGTGTTTTGATTTATAAATGTTTTGTTTTTGGGATATCAAGCAACAAATTTACATGTGCCATGTGCCTTGAAGCATGTAGCATGTGCCTATTATGCATACACATATCTTAAATTTATGTTCTTTTCATGTTAACCAACTGTTTGTAAGCGCTAATTTTGTATAATTCTAAGGTACAGATTACATAAATTTAAGAACCAATATGATTTCTCTATTTTGCGTATACGTAATGTTTATTTAAAATAAAAGTTCTCCGCCCCCCCATTAAGTGAGCTTATACTTAACTTTTGTGACTTTTGCAACAAAAACCATGTGATTATATGACAAAGAACGTTCAAAAAACTAGCAAAACAAATGAGTCTGTTCAGTTTGTCCGCCCATTTCAGTGTTTTGTGCTCAACTTTTGATGAACTGCAAATGGAACATCATTCATCAAACTGCCAGCTATATAAGTGGCAACAACACATATGTATAAGCTAAAAGTAACAACTAACACATTGAGAGATACATATATACATTGTTACAGATACACTCCAGGGAAACATATGTTACACTGACCAATTCGCTTTAAAGCATACAGCGAATAAGTCAGGGTGAGTCAGTGGGGAGGCTTATTTGAGTCGCTGAGCTAAGCCGTTTTTTCATTTTCAATCACATCGCGTTGCTTAACAACAACTAGCGCACAATACAATCTGACCCACAAATTCACAGATACACATACATACATATATATGTGGAATTCTCTCACATACTCTTACACAATATAAAGACAAACAAGAGTAGTTACAAAATGCTAGCCGCCAATGCTCGTGCCAATGATTTCAATTGGAATCATTATGAACAATTGAATGGTAGAGAGCATTATATTCTTTTTTTTTTTTCATTCTTGCTTTGGTTTGCCTCTAGCGATTCCTATTTTTTCCTTTCATTTTACCTACACTCAGTAAATTCCTCACTCCTTTGGGAACTCTTTTTTTTTTTCTTTTTGTTGTAATCATTTGTTTCCTTTTTCTGCTGTTAACCCGCATTGTTGAGTTGGCTTTTTTAATTTTCATTTGTTTTTTTTGCTTAAACCCAAGTTTTTCTCTACTCATTTGCTATTTGGTTCTTTTGCCTTTACTTTGCCAATAGTTGGCATGTGGTTTACTCAGTTTGGCCGATCCGATCTGAGCCGGTTGTTGTTATTGGCATAACAACGTTTGAAGGCATATAGTATGGGTGGCAATGGCATTGGTAGCAACAGGAAGCAGCATGCAGCAAGCATCAAGTCGTGCTCAAAACTGACCAAGTTGAAATATACAGAAAGAGAAACAAAAACAAAATACAGAAGTTCAAAAAGATATACAAAAACTACCAACAAGAAAAAAATCATTGAAATTGGTTTCACTAAAGATTAAATACTCTACAAACAATCAAAGTAAAATGGCATACAAAAGTACATAGATTTTATTGTATTTTTTGATTGAATACATGTTTCAATTAAATTTTGAAGACCAGTATATATGTTATAGTCATTGGATAAGATCACTTTGATTACTATATGTGAAGATGCATTCAGCTCTATATACATACAGCTCTGTGCATGACAAAACAACAAATAGGTTATCAAAAATTAGCGTGCTCTGATACTCTTGACTAATAGATGACACAAATCACAGTTTGTTCGCGAGTTCACTCAGAAGCCTTAAGTCCCATTCTGATGCCAGATTAACAGTTAGAGGGGTAAGAGGTAATCTACTACTGCACAAGGACGGTCCCAGAAATCATTCCTTTCCCTTAAAACCAACATAAGAAGTCCGCGAATAGAGCCCGGTCCCTTAAAGAATATTTTGGCTACTAAATGAATAACTCCTTCTACATTTTAGCTCAATAAATATTTCACTCTGCAAATAAAGGGTATTAAAAGGTTCTCAAGAATATGAAATAAATTCTTGATTCATTCGACATGTGATGTGCGCCTTTTCTATATAAAACTGTGTACATTTCGAGTTGTTATTTCCAAAAGAATTTTTTCTCTTTTGCTTTTTCTCTTAATATTGAGTTTCATTTTTATTTTTTCCCCATTTGTAGTCATTCGTTTTTCAGTCTTTTAATTAAAAACCCAATTTTTTGCCAAATCTTTAGCAAATGGTACGGAAATAAACTCAATTACAATATGAATGGCTACAAAATGACACAAAAAAGAAATATGAAATACAAAAATTCTTCATTTTGGAAAAAATTTGGATGGTTTAGTAAAGATTAATGAAGTAAATTACTATTAAATGCTGCAATTAAAAAGAGTTTTCCTTTAATTATCTTTGTTTGAAAGGCTTTCGATGGTGCAACGTCTTTATAGGAGATCTTGTCTATATATATATATAAAATCGTAAGGCTTTTCGTGTCTGTGCACGCTAATCTCTAAAATGGCTTAACCTATTTGAATGCGGTTTTGACTGGTGTATTGTAGCAAGCTTCGTGTAACATTTAGCATTTATTTTATCGAAACTGACCTTCTAAATCAATAGATATTAGCATTTTTAATTCTGTTGCCCACTTTTTGGCTGATTTTCGAATGTTTTCCTCTTTAGCTGTGGGGCAGCTGATAATTAGGAAAAACATAACAAAATACACGCTATTACAAACATATTTCGAATAACACGCGTACGAAGTCGGGGGCACAGCTAGTTTTATAATAAATTACAAACTAGTCAATGCTACTTTGGCTTACTGTTTGTGTTTACAAAACTATTTATTATTTAACTATTGATAAATTGACCTGAAACATTAAAATAATTTAAAACTACATTTTTATATAACGAAAGATTCTCTTTTTCTAAAGAATATTAAGAGAAGATTACCACTTATGTGCACATATAGGCAGAATTTGATTCCATCAGACAATTACAGTACACATTTTTCATATAAGCTTCACTCATGTGAAGGAGTATGACTAGAGAAACTTAAATATCTATAAATAAATTTGTAATCAACACACCGAAGTTGAGTAGATAAATAGTTTGTCTATGTTTTGCAATATTCTTTTCAGTTTATTTAATAGAAAATTTTCTCTTTTATAAATTGTAAACAAAATAAAATCAAAATCAGGATAAATTTTAAACAAAATTACGAATTTTATTTTATAATATGAAAATAGAAGAAATGCAGAAAATGAAAGTAAATAAAATAGCAAAACCTCCCTCTATCTAGTTCTATTTCCTATATTTTACCTACTTTGTCCTTTCGTTCTTCTTATATTTTTTATAATTTATCTATTTATTTTACTTGGTAACAAATTTCAACACTTTATTAGTGACTTCGATAAGAAAAACGTAAAAATTTATGTAACCAAAAACAAAAGAAGTCCTTCGATAAAACAAAAAAGAATTGAGATAAATTTTACAATTTTCTTTTTAAAGCATTTAAAATTTCAAATACTGTGGGCAAAGATCAGGAAGCAGAGTAGAGTGTGAGTATGTGAGTGTGAGTGAGTGAGTGACAAAGTATTTTGCACAAGTTTAGAAGAGAATCACAGCTGGTTACAATTGAACATAACACTTACTGTCACAGGACATTTTGCACAAGTCCTTATTGTTATCAGTTAAAATAAAGAAAACTCAAAGGAGTAAGGATTGAAAGGATTGACAAAATAAGAGTGAGAGGAGTTAGAGGAGTGATAGAAGTGAAAAGAGTTGGAGGACTTTAAGCCGATGAAGGCAAAAGTTTGCTTAAAACACATACACACACGTTTGCAGTGACACATTGTGTTTATATTAGTATGAGTACATGTACATGTTAGATATCCTTTTGGAACATAATCCTTTCTTATTGAAAACAAGATTGCATTGTTGTATGGTGTGCCCTGATATTGCTGCTGTTGTTGCTGCTATTGCTATTCTGTGCCTTTCAACTTATTTGGTGCGTTTCACATATTTCCTATTTCCTATTCTAAGTATCTATATATGTGTATAATTTACTTCAACACGTGCCAATCTCTCCCTATCTCTATCTCTCTCTCTCTCTGTGTTTCCTCCTGTAGATAGAAGCCCCCAAAATGGCTGTTAAAGCAACTCATAATAGTACCCTGGAAAAAGATAAATAAAAAATTCACAGAACGATAAAAAAGAAATCCATGTTTCGAATAATGAAATTTATTACTTGATTGTGTATGCGATTTAATGTTTTATCTTTCGTTTGCGTTTTGTAGCGCCAGGATGCGAACCAAGAACAGAGAACAGATAATAAATCTCAATGCCACCATAACGATGACGATGACGACGACGATGAGTTCAATGAAGTCGAATGCATTAAATTGGAAAATTACAAAATAATATATTTTACTTTTCTACCCTCTATAAGTCGGTAGATGTTGTTTTTGTTTTTCTTTTAATATTTATTCAATATCATTTATTTTTTATTTTTCTTCATCATTTGTAACAATTTAATTTAACGCTTCATTGAGATTATTTAATTTACTCGGCTTTCTTTATACAAAAAAATATATCAGTTTTTCATATTTTTCTTTTATTTTGCTTTGCTTTATGTTTTTTTTTTTAAATATTTCATTAAATTTTTTTATGGAGATTTTTTGCGGTGCATTAAAAAACAAATAAATATTTTCCACATATTTTATTAATTAATACAATATTGAAAGAACAATATTTAAAAAATAATACAATAAGGATACTTAATTGCTGCCTGAAGCATATGGTAAGCGATTCTGTCAAGGCTTCAAAGGCCAACATTGCGTATGAGCATTTTTTTTACATTTTAAACCGTTTAGCCTTTAAACTTTAAAGTAGATTTTATCAATGCAAATATATATGATTGATTAAGCTTGTGGTTTGTTTAAGGTTTTTATTACATAATTATTTGATTGTTTTGTGTTTTGGTTTTGTAAATGAGCAAAAGATTGAGAGATACAAAGAGAGCGAGAGAGGGAGAGGCAGAGAGATTTAATATTAAGTTTTATTAAGTGGTTTGTGGTTACTGTAAGCTGTTAATTTACTTAATTCTATATCATAGTTAAGTGCAAAATTAATTAATTAATGTGGAAATGAAGTTATATTCTTCCCTAAATTCTCAAATTCAAATTCGGCCAATTATTTGGGTATGAAACTCGATTGCCAATTTGGTGACAGTTCCAAGAAAAAAAGTAACAAACTTGATATTAAAAAAACACGAGATATCTCATAATAAGCTGATCAACCTTATCCACACAAGACAAATTATTAATATACAAACAAGCCAGGATAGAGTTATGGAGCATAGCTAGGTGTTGACATTGAGCGCGACCCCGAAGTGAAATCTGTCAATGCAGAGATAACAAAAAATGCAGCAGCCCATAAAGACAGGCTAATAAATTGTATGAATGAACAAGCCTCCACTCTAAGTGAAGTCAATGGGTTAGTACGAGGGTTCAAGCGCATCAAACCCTATGATCTTATGGCTTCATAAAAACTCTAGGGATTAGACTATAATTGTCATAGTTGCTTTAATTCAATTATCTTCTCCAAATGAGCTCTATGTCCATAATTCTATACAACTTGGGCCGATTTCCTCACAACATCGCTTTGACTTATCCTCCTTATAAAAAACTATTTTCAATTATAATTTTCTCTTCACCATTTAAATTATTATTTGCATTATTTTAATGATTTTTCTCTCTTAATTTTCTCACACTGACATTTTAAATGAAAACCTTTCCGGTTTCATGTGATTTTTCCTTTTTTTGGATTTTGTTTTAACAAGTCACACTCTTTTATTTATGAATTGTCTGAAAGCGGAAAAGTGTAATTAAGTTGAATACCAACAACACCTCAAACAACCAAACAACAATAATATCACAAGACCAAAACAGAATAACAGCAAAATACATAGTACAGTACGCACAAAACTAACATCAACAAAACTACGAAATGCATTAACAACATTTTATTTATTTTCCTTTCTCCCTTTTTTTGTTGTTATTTTTTGAAAGGGGAATAAAACTGCAAAACTCAGAATTTAGCGTTACAAAAAATAAAAGCAAACTTCTACTTAAATACCTCGAAAAAAAAATAACAAACGAAAAGTATCTAAGCCAAGCTAAATTGTGGATGAAAATGTATTATTCATTTGCGCACAAAATGGCAACCGGGCAGGAATATCTTAGGACCAGGTGAAGAAAGAGAACTGAACAGATAAACGGAAGTGAAACTAACAGTGACTGTAAGTTCAGCAAAAGAGTCCAACTGAGTTAAAAAAGTAAATATATCTATTCTTTATTTTGTAGTTGCTGTTGTAGTAGTTGGTTGGTTGGTTGCAGTCGTCTACAAGATACTGAAATAGTTGAAATTTTGAACAAATGTTGACAGCGGCAAACCAAGTAGTAGCAGTAGTATGCCGACCATTAAGGTTAAGCTACTATCTAGAAAAGAATAGGAGAATGAGAAGGAATTAAAGAATTGAAATCTTGAGTAAGTGTTGCCATATTGCACTGAACTAAACTGAACTAAAGTAAACTACAGTAAACTACCCTGAGTCAAGTTGAATTGTGTTGTGTTGAACGTAGCTGTCACTTTGACATGCTTGACAGTTGGTGGCATGACGCTTGACAGAAAGTTTAATTGAAATTCTAAAATGCGAAAGCCGCAATGTATAAAAAATACAAAAAAAATATTGCAAAAAAATTACGACGAATAGAAGAAAATTCGCCATGACTGCAAAAGAAAGAACAACGACACAAAAATGGAAGTTGTTAAATTAGTTTTACATAATTTTTATGCTTAAAACTTTCATATAAAAAAGTAAAGAAAAAAGTTATATGAAGAAAGAAAGCAATGATGATTATGAAGGTGAATAAAAATCAAAAGAAGAGTAGAAAAAGATGTTAAAATATTGCGCATAATTTATTTTTTATTCAAAAAAATAGAAAACAGAAAATGATGTTCTTATTTCATAAGTATTAGTAGGAAGAAAACAAACTTGCAACAGAAGAAAACTCACAACTTCAAGTCCAAGTAAAGCACTTCAAGTTAAAAAGAAACGAAAATTGCTCCCTTATACTTCTTTCAATTAGTTAAACACTTGAAAAAAATTAAATTTCCTATTAGTGAAGAAGACTAAAGGCTACAGACTAGAGTAGAGTAAAGCGGCAGCAATACTATGAGCCACAAGAAGATTTTTCTTATTAGCAAATCAAAGTTGGGAGCTCTTAAAGTATTTCACTTCAGGCGCACCCTTCATAATTACTAAGCCCACCACCATCACCCTTAAAATGCACCAGACCAAAATTACAATTTACAATTGAAGATAGAAAAGGAAAATAAACTCACTGGAAATATGATGAGTTAACATCGAGAATACAATATGTGCAATCATTTGGACAAGGTTTTGTATTGTATTTAATTGAGTTATATGAGAACTGCTTCACCACCTGTAGTTACAGCGGTAATAGAAATACATACTCTGTGAAAATTTTAGCTGTCTACCTTTTACGGTTCAAGAGATAAAGCATACTGAAGGACGGGCGGACAGACGGACGGACAGCGTAAGATTAGTTGCATTCCTTGGATACGAAACCTTAATAAAAAGAGGAATAAAATCTATGACTACAGCAAATTATTAACTCAATGTCATGACCTAATGCAAGACCAGTACCATGACCATATTAAAAGAATGATTCAAAGTCATTAAGACAAGAAAAAACTCAAGCAACGATGTTAATACATCAAAACAAAATTGTAATCAACAAGAATTTACCTAATCAAATTAGAATTGTTGTGAAAAGCTCTTAGTTAGTGGTAGATTCACTTTAAATTTTTCAAGTTTTTTACCGCATAAGAAAATCCAACCAACCAGAAAATTCATTATCCACTTGACGCGTGTAAATATTTTATTACAATATTTCTTTCGTATGCTTTCTATACTACTTGTTGGTTGGGTTGGTTATTCTTACACAATTTACTTCTCCTTGTTCTAAAATGTTGCTTGCCTTGTGTCATGTTGAAAATTAAGTAAAATTTCCACTTGTGGAAGGGAATTATGAAAAATACATACTCGTACTACGCATATATGATGATGATGAACAAGCGAACGCTTAAGCAACTCAAGCGTAAGAAGCTGCTTAAAGTGAAGCTGAAGACAAGTTAAGTGTATTTGAGTCAAAACGCAAATACACACATACTCATACGCACACTTATAGCGTTACTCATATACTTATACATATATACGTGTACATACATAAACCGGAAACGTAAAGCCGGAAAGAACGGCAAGGAAAAGTCCAACGCAATGGCGTCAAAATTGCTCAAGTGTTTGGTATTTGTATGGTTGAAGGCAGGCAGGCAAACTGAGTCAAAGTCTAAATGTGCGTGCGTGTGTGGATGTGGGATATATTTGGCTGTAAGTGTTTTGTTTGTAAGCACTTAAAACATCAAAGTGTTTAGGAAGTAGCAAAATAAAAATTATCTCTTACATAGTATACGAGTATAAACCTTATAAAAAATATATAAACTTTGTTTAAAGTTGTGAAAATGTGAAACAAGAATTTTTAGTGTGATGTTTTTATTTGAAAAATATAATAAAAGATTGTGTGACTTACACAATTTATTTAGTTAATGTGAGACACAATTCATCATCATTGAATATTTATTCTTAACTTTAATAAATAATACAATTCCCCACATTACCAAATCGTAGAATAATCTAATTAGTCTCACAATGAATCCTTATTTACGTCAATAAATGCTCTTCCCACCAGACATATTTGACATTTAACTATGCTATTGTTTAATCCATGATTAGGGCAAATAATTACTTAGGATTAGCATACATCCATAATTTTTTTTTTTTTAACCAATCAATTGTGCAATTGTTTATGTAAATCAATAGCAGAGGACAATCAACTAATATCTGCTCTATATGTTTTATACTCTTTGCTTTTATTTTGATGATAAGAATTTTAGTATATTGCAGCTGCATTGCATAGATGAACCGAACAGTGACTAACAAAGTGAACTTTGATCATAAACAATAGCAAATAACGGCATCAGCAGAACTAAGCAAAAACAAGAAACAATAAGAATGTATGTCTGCTCATTATAATTGTTGTGGTAATAAATATTCATAAAGAAATTAACAAACACAGTTTGTGTTTTAATTTTTTAAACATTTGATTTGTTATCCATTGGAAAATGTCAACAAAAAATAATGTTGACTCAACATTGATACATACATATTATAATAAAGCAAATTGTTGTTTCAGAGTATTGTAAAATGAATAAATGAATGAAAATATTTATATGAGGTGTTCAATCACAGACGTACACATAACAGACACTTAGTTCAACACTTCATTTTATAATGTAAACATAGAAAATATCTATACAAGTGACTGGTTCGTTGGCTCGAAGGTAAGTGCGCCGAGCTCACATCCTCTTCCCCAGAGCTGAAGGCCTTTGTCGCTATTGCTCATATTAAAAATAACTAGGTTATAATTTATATTTATAATCTTCGTTCTAATAAATAAATAATCTATACAAGAATGCTTGCTACTCATGTATTTTAATTATTCATTTTATGCTGATTAGTATTGGGTATAGAAGTATGTTCTGAAGGACTTTCCAACCTTCTATCCATATCAACGGCTTTCAACCGCAATGAAACGGCTTGCTGAATCACGCCTTTCGTTGCCACAAGTTTTTCTTGGGCTTGAGACTGGTCTTCATCCAAAATTTCATTTGACATTTTGCTGCACCTTTCTTCAGATGGAAGCAAAATGTCAATGCCTACCGCGAATGGACAAAACTCCAAAACAAAACAAAAATAGACACAGTTTTCGAACGAAAAAAATATGTTGTTGAGATGGAGTGACATTTATTCTTAACTAGCTGTGCCCCCGACTTCGTACGCGTGGCATTCGAAATTTGTTTGTAATAGCGTGTATTTTGTTATGTTTCTCCCTAATTATCAGATCTTTAATGTTGCCCCACAGCTAAAGAAAAACATTCGAAAATCAGCCAAAAAGTAGGCAACTGAATTAAAAATTTAGTAGGTCGATTTCGATAAAATAAACGCTAAATGTTACACAAAGCTTGCTACAATACACCAGTCAAAACCGCATTCAAATAGGTTAAGCCGTTTCTGAGATTAGCGTGCACAGACACGAAAAGGCTTACGATTTTATATATATATAGAAGATATAGATATGGGAAAATGATGAAGCTTTCACATAAAGTTGGTTCCAACATGGTTCGGATGATTAACTACTTTTGTTTAAACTAGTGGAGTTCTCAAGAACCCTATATTTAATAAGTAAAAACTTTCAAGGTCGTCAGACATAAATTGGTAACAATTGGTTTGTTAATGTTTATATTTTAATATTAATTCCTTTCATCAATTGCAATCTCTCCTTTGGAATATTAATTTCTTACAAGTCAAGTATTGATTATAAATGAATTATTCCACAGACAATTGAATCACAATACAAAAAAGTCCCTTAAACTCTATAGTAAATAAAATAATAAATGTTAAGTCATTTTAACACTTTTTGTTATCATAATAGCCAAATACAAAAACAATACTTTAAAATTATATTGTTTTTGTTAAATAGACATATCAATTTACAAAAGCTAAATAACAAAAGACAGAAGACACAAGTTCATTCATTCATTCAGTAAATAACAAAAACCCAAAAGGATATAAATAAATGTGCAAACAATCCCAGTCATATACCATAGTATATGATGATGAATATGATGAGGATGAAGTTAGGTAAGAGCATTAATAAATAATAATTTAAATACCAAAAACAAGAAAATTTTCATATTTTCACAAAATCAAAATCTAAAAATGCAAAATAGTTACAAATAAACCAGGAAAATAACAAAAGCCAAAATACAATTTTAAATGTAATTTATGCCAAAAACAATGAAGAAAACAATAACACACAATAACAATGGCAATGGCAATACCAACGGAACGATACCAACGAGGAGGAATCTATTTAAAATGTGTGAATGCCATTTGGCTTAAACTATTCAATTATTAAGTCGTTATCGAGATACAAAAATATGCAAAGTATGTAAAAGATAGATGGAATAGCATTGGATAGGATAGGATAGACAGATAGATTGCCACAAGGTACCTAACATAACTAAAAAACCACAAAATACTATAGCAATATATGTACCATGGAGATAGATAGATGTTGAACATTGAAGGAATCTTTTGTATGTACTATTTTACCATAGTAACTCAATATTAATCAAATGTAAATTGCTGAAGGACAAAGTCAAATAAATGATTTCAATTTTGCACCGCAAACGGAAACCACAAGTCAAATTGAGAATTTTAAAGGGCTAATGGTTGAAATGATTTCATCGATAAAGATAAATAGTTAAAGAGAATGAATGAATAACAGAATGACTGAAGGAATGACTAAAAAGAGAACTATTAAAAGCATACACATGAATGGCAAAAAGAATTAAATTTATAAAAAGGTAAAATGTGAAATGTAAAAAGGAAATGAAGTCAAGTAGTTTTCAATTTTCAAACAAGAAGCAAACAATCTTGTGCAACACTAAACAGAACCAGTATTGCACAATACTATGTACCATAAACAAACAAATAACAACAAAGTAGAATGCAACAAACTGAAGCCAAAGTGAAGAGCAAAACATATCATAAAACCTTAAGACTGAAAAGAAAACTGCATAAGAAGTTGCTCGTATAAATGAAGAAAGAAGGCATCAAGTACCAAACAAACAAAGCATTACTTCTAGATATGTTATACTAAGGCAGGACAAAAAAAAACAGGATATTCTTTCCATCAGCTTGTGTTTGTGTGGATGGCAAAAAGGAAATATACAATATTAAATGTATATGCTTCAAGTTGACGTCGTCGACGTAGTAACATATGCTTACTTTGCCTGGCCTGACTGGCATAGATACAACATTTATATGAAGTACTACTGCTATACTATATAACTAGCCAATATGGGAAGGCTGCAGATGACAGCAACTGTCAAGGATTATGACACAATTCGATGTTACATCCAACCAAAATGGGCAACAAAAAGAAGAGTCGTAGAAGAAGTTGCAGAATGCTGAAAACGTAGTATTGAAAAGAACACACGAGGGGTATCGCAAAAGAATCGAATTTTGAGCCAGAATTTCGGAGCGAGCAAAGACTTCTCAAGAACTTATTGCTTGTTACTGTTATGGTAAAACTGCTCATAGAGGAGGACAATCCATAAACTGACATACAGAACTGCTTCAGAATGCGAGTGTATTATTCAATCAATTGAGGATTACTTCAAAAGTTTTTATGAGGCGAATGAAGAAAAATAATGACAACGCAGAGTTACGAACACAGGTCGTATACTTTTGTGACACACCAACAACATGTACATGGAAGGGAAGGGAAGAAAAAAGAAATGTGTATGAAATGAATGAATGAACAAACGAAGATAGCTTGAAGTGGCTTTCAATGAACTGGAAAATTTTGCAATAGTTTGCATGCAGCTGGGCTTCAAATACGCAGTAAGAAAAAAACTATACTATACCATAAAAGTTGGAATGACTTCCCAAGGAGTCAGATTCAGAGAAGAGTAAATGAGGACTGCCAGACGCATTCAAACCCAATCCAACCAAACCAAATCCTTACCCGAAACTCTCTTCTCTCCCTATCTCAACACACATTTGCACATATTTGCATAAAAACTTGGATGCAGGAGCCATAGAACAAAAAAAAAAAAATTATTTGCATCTGCTGAAAATACAAGCTCAGCATACTGGTTAAAACTGAGACAAGGTTGGTGGGTGTTAGTGGTAACAATGCTTTTGTTAAGAAGAAGTTAAGAAATTGAAATATGCAAACATGATCGGCATAGTTTTTTCTTTCCCCATAGAGCGTATAGTAGCTTTCTTCGCATGTCATTTACTTTTGTTTCTCTGTGCTCAGTCAACTTGAGGTTAGCTTCATAAAACTTATTTTCTTTTGCAAATGCCGCCATTTTTCTATGTTTATTTCAGCTTACGTCAATTTCCGGCGCACAAGCACGCACGCACTTAACTTCCGTTGTCATTGTCTTCCTTCCGTTTACGTGTAAATGTCGATTTCACACGTTTCTTTTTTCTTTCTTGTTTTCATTCATTAATTGTTCAGTAAGATGATGAAGTCAATGAAATTTTTTTGCACATTTCATTCAGTTCACTTCAGTTCATGTCATTTATTGGTTTTACTAACACATTGTCATATATAATCATATATAAAACCATCCAAATCAGTGATTCTTAAGCTTAAATATACTCCTTTTCCCTTATTGTGTACTTATGACTTAAAATTGTTGCATGGCCCTCAGAAATGTTAACGTGGGAAGTCCTGGATCACAGTTTAAGAACCCCTAACCTAATGTATGTGTTATTTGTGTGAATGTGTCAAAACTTTTATCGAAAACCAAGATTATTAAATATTGAAAATATTTTCTGCGGCAAAAGTTCATTTTCTTGTATTTTTATTTGACATAAAAAACCAAGAAAAACAACAACCAAAACTTTTATTGCAGTTTATGAATATGAATGTATGAACTTGTATAATATGATGATGTTCCTTCATCATCTTCTTTTATCATATGTAGTTTTTGTTATTCACAACAAGATAAAAGTTTTTAAAACAATGAACGAGTATGGTTTCATGAAGTGGTAAAAGTTAAAATAGTTTTGATAAAATTTTTGTTTTTAGTTCTTAATAATATAAAGTGCTGCATTGTTATTATTGATCTTAAATGTATTCAAGTTAAGTTAACAAAGATAGTGAATCATTTCGATATTCTATACTAGTTGACCCATTACAGATAGTATTGTATTGGAAATGATGGACGGAGAAAGCTATGGAACTATAAACAGACGCTATAGACATACGATAAAGCTTTTGGGAATATTGTCAAGATTGTGCTTGGAATCAACAGAAATGGAACACTGAAAGTTAACAAGATATGAGGTCAAACACTCAGGACCCATGGGTGAACCACACAAAATCTTCTGATCAGAAATATTTCTCAGGCGCTTATAAACAAAGATATTACTGTTATGATATGTCTGATGCCAAATGCTAAGAAGAGATAAAGAGGCAAACCACGAGGCTTAACAAAATATTCAACCAGCTTACCAATAATTTGGCCATATTTCTACTTGACAACTCTCAAACAACGAGGCGTCTCAAGAGATTGCACCTTCCTTCCTTACTGAAGAACATTGCCAACTGACGTCATAGCCTGCAGTAGGAAACATTGGTCCAAAAGTTGTTAATGGTTAGACCCTTTAGAACGAGTACTATTAACAAACTCCTTTTACATGTATTCAATTGGTGTTCAACAGGTGAATTTAACATCGCTATGTCATTGGAAGGGATCAATTGCCACCGTCTGCATTACCGTTCTCCAGTTGTGTCATCAGTCATTGCCACCGCCTGCAATTTCCTACGACAATTCACTACCCACCAGTATTGCGAAAAATGGATGGATTTGCATAGCCCCAAAGTGACTATTTGACCGGCAAATGCTTGAAATGCTTCCACGCAAACTTCGTGGAACGGCTTCAGCGCTGTATCGCCGGTGGGGGTCACCACATGCCCGATGTTGTTTTCCACACTTGACATTCTTCAATGCTTTGACCTAACGATTCTAAAAATTCAAATAAAAATTTTTTTCAATGATCCTTATCAAGTTTTTGAATTTTTAAAAAACGTCCGTCCTTTTTGACTCACCCTGTATTATGGGAATTTTAAGAACCATTAAATATGTTAGGAATCTAAAATAAAGTTATCATTATATGAGTTCCCAGTAAGATCTGATTACTTTTGAGCATTAAGGATCTGTAATACTTGATTTAAACTGTGATGCTTAAACAACATCTGCATCTACATTCTTATTGTTAAAAAATACTGCCTTATTAGAGCAGATCATAAATTTCTTAATTTTGTTTCTACTTTATTCTGTTCTTTTTTTTTTTTTTTTTGTTGACACAATTTTCAGTATCTTTATTTTTCAATAATGAACAAATTCTATGCAAATGATCAATTTGAATGACAACCATTTGTATGCTGCCAGTGTTGGGTTAGTAACACTAAAATATCATCTTATGATAAACAATAGTCATATAAGAAAGATATACGATTACATTACCAATGACTTGCTGAATCTACATACTATAACAGTACAATCATGAATATCTTTAGTAAGATAGGTTTTTCCAGGTGAATGGCAATTGTTTTTAAACGTTGCCATCTTGATTTTATACTTCATTTAACACTCATGAATAACACACAGAATTGAAATCGAACTTTTGCTAAAACACAGAATAAAACAGTAAAAAGAAATTCAATTTGGATACAAATGCAAAAGTCATGAAGTCGAATTACAATTGAATTGCCCTTCAATTGCACGTGTCACATGGCAAAAATATACTTAGAATAAAGAAAACCTACAAAATACGAAAAAGTAAAAGTTTTTCTTTTTTGCAATTTCGTTAGGATTTTGGCTTTTCCTTTTTTTTTTTCTTTGTATGTTGTATGAGAGAAAATTGCGTTACGCATTGCGAAAATATGCATGACACATGGAAAAATGTACAAAAATTTTTGCTAATAAGAAAAATTGTTGCGAAAACTGAAATGAGAAAGAGCCGCGATATTCATCATCAAGCCTAAGGCTTATAATAAAATATGCTAAAACCCCTGGAACAAAGTTACTGTGTGAGTGGTGTGTGGATGGGTAAAAATGTCAAACATTTTACTGGTGATATTTGAATTTTTTTTGCAATTCTTAGTAATATTTTCTTTTTGCATTCATTTTTTTTTTTCGTTGTTGTGTTTAGTCCTTTGACATGTTGAAGAAGAGAAAGTGTGAGAGCCAGGGACAGTTAACGTGACATGCATAAATAATTGAGTTTGAATTCACAGGCTCGACAGTAGCAGCAGCAGCAGATGGAAGGAATATGGTATGAAAAACAGGATTAAAGAACAATAGTAGGATATAGAAAATAAAGTTAGCGGATGGTAGCTGTAAATGAATGAAAAGAAAGAATACAGAAATACAGGAAACGGAAATGAAATATGGCACACAATAACAAATTTCATTAGGTTCAAGGCAAAGGCAGAGGAGGCTTTACTATTCTTCATATAAACACCCGAAAACATGACTTATTTTTGCATCAAGCATAAAATATTTATTTCCGAAAAACATTTATAAATATTTTCTTTTTATTTTCTTTTTTTTTTTTTTTTGTTGTTGTTGTTTCTAAGCCAAACAGGATATAAGCATTTCCAATGAGGAAAAAATTCTTAGTAAGGATCAGGTCAACCCAACTCATAGCTTAACTTAACTTGACACACACACTCTAAGTGTAGAGGTCACGCAAATTTCTATATACTCCTGATGTACATACACATGTGTGCAAAACAAAAAATCCCTAACAACTTCAAAAAAATAAGGGAAAATAGAGCGACAGATATTTATATAAAATGTCCAATTAATCATCATCAACAACATCATCATCAACATTGTTGATAGTTGTTGTTATTGTTATTGTCAGCATCATCATGTTCTACAACATCATTAAGGATTTTATAAGGCAATCGACCTTTTACATATAAATTCCTTTTTCTTTTTTTGTTCCTTCTTTTCTTCTATTCCTTTCCATTGGCCATTACCGTTTTCGGCCAAATTATTTGAAACGTATATATTGGCAATAATCATCATTTTATCCTTCTTGTATTTAGGCCAATTTATAAGCAATCAAAATGCTTGTCCAACAAAATAGTAAAATATTATTGACTACTCACTTATTATTGAGCCATTTCAATTGGGTGAAGAGCAGCAATATTTTTATGAATAATATTTTTTTAGCCCTTTCAATTTGTTATTTTTGTATACACATACAAAAGTATATGCGAATTTCTATACACAGATACACACAGTTGATGAAAAGCATATGAAAGCATGATAAATTTCATTGCAAAGTTACAAAATAACCAGCCAAAAGTGTATAAAATTTTATTGGGAAACAACAACATAATTTTGCTAAAAAAAGGTGGACTAGACACAAAATTTTAGTACTTGAGTACTGAAGTACTGTTACAAATACAGAAAAACGAAAATAAACAACAAGTACATTGACTTATGTTTGAAATGTAATGAAAATACAGAAGTAAGTAGTTGTCAAGTATAAAAATATGATTCGATTTGCTCAAGCACAATATATTTTGTTATATTTCACAATAGTTATTGACTTAAGTCCACGAGTCAATTGTACCAATATTTTATAAGAACAATGATAAAAGATATACTTATAATAACAAGTACTTAAATAAATAAGAAAGAATCAAACAAGATGTTAGCATTTCATTTCTACAAAACCCATTACACTTGAAAAATCAGAAAAACACAACAAGTCATGTATGAAAGTAAAATGTCAATGATTTCATAAGAATATCCAAGAAAATTTGCACTTGTGAATATCAAATGCCTAACAGTTTTTCAAGTTTCAAGTAAACAAACAAAATTTTTTGTGTAAATCACCATTACCTCCCATTTATCTCTTATATTAATATATAGAAATATTTTCCACCCTGCTGGTTTTTTTCTCAGGCAATTTCCTGTCTTAGTGGAATTGCCAACGAAATATAAATTTTAAAAATTATTACTAGAATTCTGTACAATTTCCTAAAAAGCCATTTTGATATTAAAAATGCATAAAACATTTTCACAACTTTTTTCTATATATTACATACTATATATAGTGTGTGATGTGTATGATAAATTTAAATATTCTCTCTTTCTATTCTCCAATTGTAATTTATAAAAATTATTATTGAAAGAAAATTGTTGCATGAGCATGAGAAAGAAATCAACTTAAATGAAACTACATTTCAAACTAATAATTCTTTCTTAAATTGCTTTATTGATTGACTCCCACTACACTTTCTTGATAATATCAATAGTAATAGTAGCCTCTTAAAGATATCGTCAGTCCAATTAGTAGAAGTCAAGATACATACATACATTTGTGTTCATATTTCAATTGATTTTTATCCAATTATTGTAAGTACAAACATATTTTTAAATATACAACACACTTAGCTGAAGTAAGTGAACCGTAATGCATTCACTCACTCTGATGGAGACGAGAATAATATTTCATTCTTGATGGTAGTGGAAATTACTATGGCATTGACAACACATCAGCGCTTATACGTTTAATTAAATTGCTTATTAAAAAATATATGTAGAAACTTGTATACACATACATATATCAAATTACATTATATATTGTAATCATTGTATTAATTTTTTATATTTTTCTTTGAAGGCATTAATTTTCATTATTATTACATTCAATTTATTGTAAACAATTAAAAGGCTCAAATTATAGACGAGTATATCATATCGAGTCCTAACTGCGAAAAGATCGTCAGCCACAAAAAGCAAATTTTTCTGTAGAGCATTGTTTCTACCGCCATGACTGGCAACGTAAACGATAAAATTTAATTTGTAATGTCTCCGTAACTGTTACGATTATCGCTATAATATTTTACCAGGTGATGTGTTAGTGTCTCGAAAAAAAATTTGCATCAAAATCAATTCCAAAATGATTTATGTCAATAACTAAAGAATGATTGTAGTTCATTCATATTGAAACCAAGAGATTAATTTCTTTTGTGGTGAGTTTCTTAAATTTATTGTAAGTAGAATTAAAAGCAGATTAAACGCAGCTGCCTCCTCTTATATCAATTGATTTGTTTGTTGATTTTTTTTTTCAGTTGATCACTAGTTGTTGCTTATCAATTTTATTTCTTCTTTGTGTCTGTTTCGCTTAGAATAACGTGTCAAATATCATCAAAACTCTTTTATCAGCACCATCATATAACACAAACAACAATAAGATTTCGCTTTGATAATTGGAAGAGACACAATAATAATAATAACAATAACAAACGGTATATCGATCTCTTTGTAAACAAATAAATTGTATCATAAACTTAGCAATCCATTTATTAGTAAAAGAATCAAGTGCGTTAATGATAATTAAGTTTAATTATAATTTTGCACATATATTAAAATTGGTAGAATGCTTTTGGTACTAATGCTGAGAAAACATATTGCTGGCAACATATGCAGATGACACGGCCACCCTAGCAAATGACGACTCCCCAAAAGTGTCAGCGGATAAGACTCAATCATACCTACGACATTTCCGCGCTTGGGCCAAACGTTGGAACATCGGGATAAACGCAGAAAAATCCATGAACTGCACTTTCACTTTAAGGCGAGATGGCTCTCCAGATATTAAATATGGCTCAAGTATCATGCCACATGTGAATCAAATACCTCGGATTGATCCTGGATAAGCGTATACCCTAATGATCTCCTCGCAAGGAGAGTATGAAAATAAAATACTTATAATAATATTATAACATTATCGTAAGCGTCTGTGACGGGCTCATCACTGTTCACTAAATCACACCAATATTTTAAGGCGGATTATGCTGTTAATGTTTTCATATATATGTACATATGTAATAAAAAAAAAAGCTAATGCTGATTACTTCCATATATCATCATTATCATCATCATTACATAGTATAAAGCAAAGTGGAAATTCCAGAAAGTTTGAATACTGATTACTTCTAAACCACGCAACGGATTTTGATACCGTTTTCACTGTCATTTAAAGATTTTTCTCCGAAAAGTTTTCATGTACAACACATTTTAGTTAATTCTAATTAAAACTATGCATATTGGTTATAAGCTTTCTTTGTTAAACATATGTTTTTGTCAATTCTTTGTGCGTCAAAGTTTGTTTTGAATAAATGAAATTGATGTTGTTTAAATCAATTATACCAAGAATGAATGACTCCGTATATGGGTCGTAGAAGAAAAAACGCAAACAGGCTTCAGAATGATGAAACCGATGAAGAAATGGAAATGTGATATGGCTGTCTAATGCACCCGCGCATCCGTGCTAAGCAGGGACGGGTCTCTAAAATAATGAGGGTGATCAGTTAATGTGTTACATACATTGATTGAATTTATGAAAAGGTATGAATTGCGATCATGAAAACTTAATCAGACATCTCTTGGCAATAGCATAGCGTCGTAAGGGCAGGAGGAGCAGCTGCCTTTAGTAGCAGGGTGTAGATATTTTATTACTTATTAAAATTGTCACGAAAGTCTATTGCAGTATCTTCAATAGTTAATACGATATTTTGTGAAGGACCTCGAAGGTTATTAGTGTAGATTATTAGTGTAATAAATACCTGTTTTGGTCAATATCCTATTCTATTCAATGAAACACTGTGGTAATTTAACTCAACTGATGTTAAAGCATTTCATGTGCTTAGTCAGTGTTAAGTCAATGATTATATAGTAGCTTATGAATGGTAAAAACCTGTAAGTTTTGCTAACATATTTGTTTGCCTATATCATAGTTGATTTAGTAATAAATATTAAATTTTGAAATAGAAATCCAATAAAAAAGAACAATATTCAAATAAAAAAAATAACAACTTCCAATCTGCCTTACTGACATGTTAGAATATATTTTATATATACGAGTATACTATAAATAAATATAATTACCATTATTGATATTGTAAAAATTCATTCAATTCATACCGAAGCTAACAACAGTTTCACTTTTTCTAATTTTTCAATAAAAATAATAAAATGAAATAGAAATAATGAAAATAAAAATGATTTTATTTTTGCAATAAATTTTCAAAATATTATGTTAAATATTGCAATAAATAAAACAAAATATAAAACATAAAATAAAATGAAATAAAACATGAAATAAAATATATTGTAGAAGAAAAACATTAAAATAGAGAAATTTAATAAACTTTTTTGCCATTTCATATATCATTTAATCAAAAGCAAACGCCATAACTCTTTACCCGTATAAAGTTTTGGAGAGAGAAAAAAAAACAACACACTATTTATATATACAATTTTTTTTATTTATATAAAAGCTTAAATGAAATATGCACAAATGTTGACATCTTTCTCTTTGGCCAAACAACAAACAAACAAACAAGGAAAATAAAACAAAAACCTTTTTCAAAAAAAATTACAAAAATAAAATATTATACTTTTGATTGTTGCTCAACATATGGTACACTCAACTCAAAGTTATGGTAGTACGTAGAGTTGTTGCCACGATACAACGATGTGCATGCATTCAGAGTTGGTTCCAGTTCAGCCTGACTTAAATTACAGACTCTACTATTACGTTTGTTTTTTTTTTCTATTTTAGTTTTGCAAAAGATAAAACTACTTACTAATAGGAATATCAGCACTCAATGCACTTTCGCTCTAACTCTCACATCTCATGTTTTTTCCTCATACTCTTTGGTCTTTACAATGGAATGGAATGAAACTCAAACTTCGGAAGTCGGAACAAGTTGAACTCGAAGTGTTAAAACAAATAAGCAAAGTTCATTTCATTTCGTATTGCTTTGGTCCGTTTGCTCAGCCAGTTGGTTGGTTGTTGCTTCAAATCAGTTTCAGAGTTTCTTA
Organism: Amiota communis; assembly: GCA_037043315.1. Lineage (NCBI taxonomy): Eukaryota > Metazoa > Arthropoda > Insecta > Diptera > Drosophilidae > Amiota > Amiota communis. The sequence goes on along the minus strand of JBAMAV010001245.1, from coordinate 8,699,871 downwards.
AGCTTTTCCCTGCCGCAAGGCACACTTTTCAATTCCCTACATACAATTTTAACTGTATAATTCTGAACATGTCCTCCACCCTCAGTTTAAGAAACTCTGCTTCAAATCATTTAAGTTGAATTTTTCACTTGAGTTTGGGTTGGGACTTTCAATTTGCCATGCTTAAGTGGCGTTGAAATTGTTCTTGTCAGAGAGCAGAGCACAAAGTTTATTGAACCTTTCCTGTATGGGTTTTTAACAGAATCCTCCACTTCTTGATGATGATAAATAGTGTGAGATTTGAGGGGGGTGCTGGACTTTAGTTGCACTAGTATAATGCACAGCGTGGAATTTCTGTTTATTGATTATATAAAAGAAAAGTATTGTACATTTGAACTACTATAATGCTAAGTGCATAATTAAGTAGATAGCATTTTCTCTACTTTCTTTTTCCTTTATTTTGATTTTTTTTTTTTTTTTTTATTTATTTCTTTTACAGAGAAAGTTTTCTATGAACTTTTTATTTTCCATTAAAATAATTTATTCTCATTTTTTTTTTCTTTTTTTTTATAAGGCCAAAAGCAATATTTTTTGTATAAAAATTTTGAAATATTTCCATTTCAAATTAGACATGAATTGTTCATTATTAATAATTTTGATCGATAGCTTCAGGCTATCATCATCATCATTATAATTATGTAGGACAACTTAGGTTTTTTTTATTGAGAAAAAGTTTTTGTTAAAATCATGGAAAAAATAAATAGGGAATAAATGAAATTAGGGATTGAGAGACTGTCAATTAGGAGTGTCCGTAGCCTAAAAATAAATAATTGGGGAAATTAAATGTTTATAATCAGTTTACATTATATGCTTATAGAAGTTAAGGTCATCAATAGCATTCAGTTTGAAACTTATATCAAACAAAATGACCTATTTTTAAGCCCAATTTATCACATTTTTAGTTAAACATAACATAAGTAGCCTCAGCGATGGATGACGTCGCTCAGTGATTCAATTGATTTTAATTTTCATGCATCGCTCAGTCGGACCAATTGAATTTCACTCAACGCGTAGCCCTACCCTTATCCAAGCTCAATAGTGTGTCTTGCAGCCACTACGGCTAAACTAAGATACTATCCCATAAAGGAACTCATTTTGAGCCTTTAGTTTTAATGGGAGAAAAAGGTCTAGAAATTACCAACTGACACTTCTTATCAACAATACATAAAACAACAGCTTGTTCGTAATTTCAACTCTCTATCTAATACTATATATCTATCTATCTGAATAAAGCCACATAAGTACAAAGAGGGATGATTAAATTAATTTCTGTTTTTTTTTTTTTTGATTAAATTGGTCATACTCTCCTTCTTTGTTTATCATAAAACTAATTCCCTATCCCATTGACTGACCTTAGTTTATTGAAGCACGTTTCAATTGCCACTTTAAAATGTTACACTTTAACCCCAATAAATTTGGTTTATATACATATGCACATATGTGATGTGTGTAACTAACAAATTGTTGCTTTTGAGTCTAATTGAAAATCTTATTTAGAGTAAATAATAAAAAGCACTTGAACATCATTACAGATGGACACAACATACATATTGTATTGTATATCATGGACGGAAACGGAATAAGACTCCAAAAGATCATAAAACATACATACACACTCACACACGCATGTGACAGATGCCAAAAATATTCCTATAAGCATCGAAAAAAGAAAAACCAGATGAGGAGGGAAAACCATTTAAACATTTATATGTATGTTGCTTATTGGCTAAACAAGTAAAAACTACTACAAGCAACAAAAGCTTTTCTTTTCTTCAGACCTTTCATATTTCCTTTTTACTTACTAGTATGTAGAAGTAATTCTTAAAAGAAGAGAAATGGACAAAAAAAAAAGAGCCATGCGTTCATGTGTGTGGCGCACTTAAAAACCATTACAACTTTTATACAACTCAACCAAAAATAAACTATAAAAAAAACACAAAAACAACAACAAAAATTATTAAGGCAGAAAGGAAAATGTGTGTTTTATGTACCGTGTCTGGGTTTCTGTGTAAACTTTCACCATTACACACCCATAGAGAGAGGGAGAGAGAGGGAGAAAGAACTAAGGAAAAACTTCCCAAGTGTGTCAGTCTTCATCATTTCAGCTCGTAAAACAATGACTCAAGTAGGAGTGTGTATTTTTTTTTTGTTTTTAGCATCAACAGCATCAGTCAGTCGCCTACAAATTTTATTGTTTTGTTGTAGTTTTTGGTACTTAAAAGGAAGGAAAGAAAAAAATCCAATAGTATTTGAAGCATCGAAAGTCATCATCTTCATAGACGTTGCTGTAGTTCTCGTCTTTTGTGTGCAATCTTTTTAAGTGTTGCTCAAGTGTCTACTGCCATTCACCATTCATCTATCCGCCCATGGGATAACCCACTCACCCACTTACCCACTGACTACCTTTAGGCCTCTACTACTACTATACTATATATCGTACTATTCTACCAATTTTCTTGTCATCTTTTCCTTTTTTTCGCATTTCATTTTAGGCACAATACAATACTTCTAGTTTTGTGCTATATTTTCTGTATTTTGCCAGGAGTTTACACAATTTTAGACAATAGCAAACATTTCTAACTTTCCTTTTATACTTTACTTTTGCTTTTGCTTTTTTATTCCCAACATTTTGCCATATCCTGGTTTTTCCTTGTTATTGCATTTACTATAGTGTATGTACACATGGTAAAATTGAATAAAATCCTGCAAAACTTTACAAGTTTCTTGCTTCAATATTTAATGTTGTGCTTTAGTATTGTTATTATTCTTGATGTTGTCTTGTTGCATGATGCACATTCTCGTTAAACATTTACTGCCTTCTAAATACTAGTATTCGTATGTGTGTGTCTCAAAGATACTACTTTACTTTTATGTAGTATTTGTATTTTCTGTATGACATTTTGTTGTCTTGTATACTATGGTATACAACGCCTTAAGCGTTTAATGTTTGGCTTTTGATATATTTAAATTGCTTTAAATATTAATTGTTTTCTTAAAACTTACTAACATCAGCAACAAAGAACTAACTTGGCTCAATTTTACAATAGTTTAGTCAAAAAGTCTTAGGCAAATTCAGTTTAGAGAACTATGTAAACTTTACTATTTGGTTACAAGTTGTAATTTTGCCAGTAAAATTGTAATTAAAATGTTTTGTAAGAGGAAATATTGTATTGTAGTAGCTGACGTTTTGTGAGAACGAACATGTTTCAACTTTGGTTAAATTGATTTTTAAGACAAAATATTTTCCAGTGTTCATTGGTAAACATTTTGAGAATTTTTAAAATTTTAATTTGATTGAGTTTGCACTCTAACCAAAGTATGTAAGTACATGCATAGATGCAAAGAATATTAAGTTTGATCAAGAGATGTCGGTTTAACAAAATCTATTAAATTGATGATAACTTTACTTACTGTTCACCTTAGATGATAAGTATTTGTATGAGTATGGAGAGAAAACCAACTCTTTATTAGATGAGTGTTTTGATAGGTCATAAATATATATATTTTTCTTTATTTATTTTTATTTTATCTACAGCTATCTTAAGTAGATTTAGTAAATGTCATTCAATCGGCCTCGTGGAATAAGTGATCCATCACGCTGACCCTTTCATATACATACAATTCTATGTGAAAGATACCATATAATAATTTTATTATAAAAGCAAAATATATCACTCAACCTTCAATGCTGTATCAATCCATCAAACGAATGTGTATGTTCCGAAACTGCTGTTCCAAGTTTAATGAAATTTTCAAAGAAACTCTAGCTTAACCTGGAGAGTGTTTCTGTAAATGTTAAATGCGGTTCGCACACGCCGCTTGGAAACATTTATTTAAAATCAATTAAGTCGTCTTTGCAACACATTTCTTTTTATCATTATTTTTGAAAATTGTTTCCATTTCTTAATGGGACAACAAAATAAAATATTAAACACAAAAAACAACATCCAAAACTAGGCAAACAAATGAAAATAGAGCATTTGAAACGGAAGAGCAATGAGAATATCGCCTTGAACAAAACAGAAACAGAGCATCAACATCAAGAGCGTAGCAAAGCATGCCGGGGTCAAATTGGATGTGTGTATCCATAGGGAATATGGATTCCGAAACTCCTGGTCCGATTTATATGATATTATCAGGGAAACTCTAGCATAGCTTGGAAAGTCTTCCTGTGAATTTTGGTGGATCGGAACCGCTGTTGTTGTAAAATTGGTCTAAAAATGTTTACATATACAGCTTAGAGACATATAGAGTAATCTTCATTTTAACTCACTTGTGCTCTTTTGGTTTGTTGTTCATGTCGATTAGTTGCTCTCTTTTCTTTGTGTTTCCGTTCTTTCTATTCTAAGCATATATATTTTAGCGACAATGTAACATAAAAGGAAACGAAACCCTTTACCAAATTCCCAATGTAGTAGGGAAGAAAAATGTATTGTCTTATTTTATAATGTTGAAATATAAATACCAATTTTATTTGAATTCAAATGTAACTGCTATATTATTTCCGTTTTCATAACTAAACCAGTGAACAACTGAGCAATGTGATCGAGGTGACTCAATTAAAAAAAATTATTATTAAAAATTATTTTCGTAACTAAGCAAGCTAAGTTTGCATATAAATTGACCCTAGTTGCCAGATAATGTATTTATTTTATTGATCTGACACATCTGATATCACAAAATATAATTCAATATTCAGTAAATACAAGAAAATATTCGTTAAAACACAAATATGACTGCTTCTGAATTTATAGAATTTCGCGTAAGTTTTTCACATTCACTGAATAAATATTTCTTGATTTAAGCGATTTATTTTAATAGCGGTCAGAACTTTACCAAGATATTAAATTGAAATGTGGTCTACCACCAACTACACAACTTGTCAATACAAAATGGAACGTAACGCGAGGTTTGATGAAACGTGAACATGGCTTAGCATCACGAGCATTCAATGGTGACTTCTCTCGTGGCCAGCAACGCAGTATAATGAATTTATATCCACCGAATACTTGGACCCGAACAATAATAAAGTCACCTTTCTTTAATGGTCTTCCGACTGATAAAATAAATGCTTGTCGTTTCGATAAATATGGAAACAAGTTAGTTGTGGCTTATTTGCATCATACAGGGACAACACAACACAACACAACAAATGGCATGTGTATTTTTAATGCAGAAAATAGTCAATATAAATTTATAAAGTCTATCGAACCAAGTCTCGTGAAATGGGCTATAACAGATGTGGATATTAGTCCTTGTGGCGATATGATAGCCTATGCAACATTTGCTAATTCAAGTAAGTAAGATCCTATTATGGAAGAATATAAAAATATATTTGGTATGATAATTTTAAGTTTACATCAAACCCATCAATGGTCCAAACAATTGGGAAAGAATTGACTTATTGGGTCAGCGTGATACTCAAATTGTAATGCCACTACAATTTACACCATGTGGTAATAAGCTAATTGGTAGTTATAAGAGTGTTTCATTCTTTGTTGCTGATATCGAATCACATTCAGTTCAAGAAATACCACTTATAAGAGAATTTGATGAGAATTTTATGTGTGCTTTAAGCGTAATAAGTAGTCGAAATCCAAATTTATACGCTTGTGGTCATTCGAATAGTGGTTTGATGGATATATTCGATACACGAAGTCCGACAGAATCAGTTAAATCAATTTGGTGCCATAATGATGGCATAACTCATATTGATACACGCAATGATGGAAACTATATCCTAACCAATTCAAAGGATAATAGCGCAAAAATCTGGGATATAAGAAAACCACCCAGTGAAGAAAGTGAGTTCAATATACAAAATTTACAAAATTTTAAAACCCAAAATAATATAACTACATATATCACAAATTAAGGAATTTTTAGAAAAAGCGATAACTTTGTGATGAGCTTTGAAGGTCACTGTGTCATAACATTTCAACAAGCAGCAAAATTTTCACCCTTAGAATTGACTGGACAACGTTATATTTATTGTGGTTGCAGCAGGGGCAAAATTATTAGTAAGTTAAAACATCTTAATATAATTGCATTTTTAACATAACTAATGTATTGTAAATTTCAGTTTATGACATGCTTACTGGAGAAACTAAAGAAATAATACCAGGTCATAAACTATTTGTTAATGCATTGGAATGGCACCCCAAACGCAATGAAATAATATCTGGATCGGTAAGTGATATTTAACAAAGCAAACATTTGATTAAAATTTTGTAGCATCCAAATGTAGTGAATATCAAAAATATTGGCAACCCAATCTATATATTTTGTATATAAAATAGGATGAGAAAAATAGTTTAATGGCGATGAACTCGAACAACGTTTGACCAATCAGCATGAAAGTGGGCATGTTTATGTATTTATTCATGAAGAATGTTTATATGCCACTAACATCACGATGGGGCCCTAATAACAGGCGCCAGGCTGCGCTGGTATATTATACAATGGATATATTTGAATTTGTTTTTCTCTGAAATCGGCTTAACTTGTATGAATTTATTTTAGCTGTTTATGCCCGCGACGTCATTGCGTTCTTAAGGGCGGTCATATCAGTAGTCGTCAGTTCATTCAATTCTTGATTTTGTACAACACACAAGCAGTTTTTTTCAATGTTGTTGTTGTAGCTCAAGCATGATGCACTTTTGAGAACTGTTAGTCTGAACTGATCAATTCGTTTGTGGAGAAGGGAAGTGTGCGGATCGCTCAGTCACTATGTTCATTGTACGAAGAACAAATCAAATCGGTGCCGACAAAGAAGAACTGATCGGCTTCAGTCGCGTTGTTCTGATCCATCGTGTAATATTGGTATAACCTGTAAAAGGGCTAGGCATTTTTTTAATGCGCATTACAAAATCTTTAAGCTTTAAAAATTGCCTTCGTGAAGTCGCTTCTTGTGGTCAATGCTCACTGAAAAAGTGTTTATGCATGAGTTCTGAGTCAAGCATATCTCAGTGAAAACCGATTCGGATGTCGCATAGACAGTGTAATAGATAGATTAGAGAATATTTGGATTTAGTCATATCGTAAGCGACATAAGGTATGTCATTATTCTAATAATCTCTATATCTACATATGCTCCGAGGAACTGGTGTTTATTATAAACTCCAAGACTTTCCTAGGAGTTATGTTCGCAATGCTTTACGATTATTCTTTACTCATTGTTCATTTAAGAAACCTCAGACAATACGAATACATGTACGAATTAAATTTATTGTCTCTAAGGCAGTGTTGGCCAAAAGTTAATCTGATTAACGATTAATGGTTTATGATTAAAAAAGGAAAAGGAAAAGAAACAAACAGTATGACAAAAACTAAAAGGCGATGGTTCTAAGCGAAGTTCCTTCATTGAACAAACATGCCATACATTTCTTTTAAAGCCAAGCTAGCTGGTTAGCAAATTACATTGCTCCAGCTGGTCAGAGAAGGATTTAACTAGTCAAAAATGTTATAAGCTTTATTTTATATATTTTTATTTTGTGTAGCAAACTTAAGACTTCTATTTCCTTTTCAGTGGGATGGTGCGGTACATTTGAATACTTATAAGTATCCTAATTATGAACCCCCCAATATACCCCTAGGAGATGCATACGATACTTTGGAAAATAATACTAAAGAAAAGGTTTCCAATAATATTTTTTTTTCTCCTCTAACTTGCAAGTATTTCCTAAACTTTTAATGTTATATATTTTTAGGATGAAACCTTTTGGTCAAAAATACAAAGCTATGGCTAGATTTATTTGAAATATTATTCAACTCTATTGTTTTTAAGATAAGATTTTGTTTTTGAATGAAGATTTTTAACAAAACTTTTATAGAAAATCAACATACCTTTTCATAATATTATATGTTATTTGTAATTTCTGAAAATAAATGAATTGTTAATTAAAATACTGATTATTTAATTTCGGATTAAAATAAAAGAATCGAATTCAAATTAAAGAGTTACATATTTATTTACTGGAATTCATTGAATTCCCTTTATCGCTTGGACTTTCAATTCTCTTAAGCATAATCTAAATAGTCATAAATCTAATATAAAAAGGAATATATTGTATTTAGTTAAAATTGCCATAAATTATAGCATTAGTTAATGCGCCACAAGATATGCTATGATGCTACAAAATATATAATATGAATGAACTGAAATAATGAAACAAACACAGTCAATTTAACCGAAATGAAACATAGACAAATCCCACAACTAAGCCAATCCCCAATAGCAAACCCATTCGATTCCAGCCAAGTCAAGTAGTCAAGCGTATGGCATTAGGATTATTAACGTTATCGAGTGTCAAGGAAATAAAAATGCCGTCATAATGAGGGAAAATAACATGAATATGTATACACACATAGATACTTAAAAGGAAATGGAATATATTTCTTTTCACCCATATTCATTCACCCATTTTGCTTAAGAAAATAGACAAGAAACAGGGGGAGAGAGTATGGTCACATTTGAAACACTTGCTGGATTTTAAATGGCGACATAAATATTTTGTAGATTCAATTCAAGAATTTATGGACAATCAATTGCTATAAATGTAATAAAAAATACATAAAAATGGAGGGCAATCAAAGATGGCGCGAATAGGGAAAAAAACACAAAATCAGTAGCGTAACAAAACCGGCATGTAACCCAAATATGTCAAATTATACTTAGATGATGATGATGAAGACGATGATGCTGATGCTGATGACTATGATTCCTATCATGTTCGCTCATAAGGGAACAAATCACCGACACAAAAAAAAGCTCAAAAGGGCGTGCATACTTACATATATGAGTGAGCCAGCCCCCAGTTGGAAAATGATTCGCAACGGGTAATAAAATATCTATGGAGGGCGATCCAATATTTGAAAATGGTTTCTCAAGGCTTGAATTTTTATTATTGTATTTCTGTTATCGAAAATCAAAAGCATTGCCGCTGCCACCGCCGCTTCTGTGACAAACTAAAAAATAAGATTAAAATGCTGACATTTTAAAATGAAAATAAGAATGAACAGCAATGCATGGAAAAGTTAAAAGACGATTTGAAAATTTCTAAAATGGCGTTTGACGTTGACGTCTATTGACAGTTTTTCCATTTTGCCTTTGTAGATACTTTTACTAAAATGCCATACAAAGATGGCAACACAAGAGATGATGATGATAATAATGATGATTCTCATTATGATGGCGATGTTGTGTATGACAAAGACATGCTGCCATTGATGGTTGGAAGAAAAAGGAAAATCAAAAGTGAATAAAGAAAATGTCGTCACCAACGCGGTTAAGTAAATGCAAAGTAAACAAATTGAAAGTACTTGAGGTTTTCTTCTCTTTTTTTTTATATTGTACTATAAGTATTTATAAGTAGAGTAAAAGCACTTCGACATAGTACAATACATAGAAGAGTGTAAGTTTAACTTTAGAATGGGGATGAGGATGATGGTTTGGAGTATGAAGTCACGTAGTCTTAAATAGAACACGATAGAGTGCACATTGTGTAAGGAGTATTTTAAGAAATTCTAGGTGCTTGCGTGCATTGTTGTCACAGATACACATTAAGAAAGTTAAATAAATGAATTGAAATATGTATAAAAAGTATAATACAATCGATCCTTATAGCTGAAAACTGTTGCTCTACAAATTTAATCATACCATTCAGTTTAAAATCTGTATAAAAAGCAAATTACAACTTCTAAATGGATATTTTGATGTTTATCTATCACTTGGATATGAGTCAATCAAACATATCAAGTACAATTACAACCAAGCAATGGCAAGAGTGATTGAAAGCCAATTTGTCTAAAACAGTCGAGCAATGGGAAGCAATACTCATAAACAATGCTCATTTATAAACTGCTCTAATACTGCTCACAGTAGTGATTCATTTTCAACTCATAAGATTTCTTTAAGTGTAGTATTTCATGCTTTCAGGAAAATTAACGATAAAATGTTGACATATAGTAGTACAAATGATTTCCACTACCGCAATCACAGTGACAAAGCAACTTCAACAACAGAAAATATGTATATAAGGAAAAGAAAATGTTTCACCTCAAACCCCAGAAACCCCAGAAACCCCAGACCCCAACAACAGTTCCTTTGAAAAAGTTGATACCAAGTCATTTCCACAATGAAGTCGTGCTTCATTTTCATATTTTAACAAAAATCTGTGACAATCACCGTGTGGGCGATGGCATAACGCTAATCAAATCTACGCAAACGAACAGCATAGTCTCCTGCCTCCTCTCTGTGTCTCTCTCACTCTCTCTCTATACATATAATTTATAAAGAAAGATTGAAAGAAAGGCCAAGCCAAGTGGCCCTACTTCATTTCAATAAGTGGGCCGAAAAAGTAATTTTAAGCAAAATTTTTGTAGGACACTTGCTTGGCTATTTGGGTCGTCATCATCACCGTCCTCATCGTTGTTTGTTATTTGTCAGTTCGTGGCCCATAATTGTTTATGAGTACAAAAACTTCAATGATACCAATTTGTACAAGTTTGACGCACTTTTTTTTTCATTCATTTTTGTTATGCGTAGCCCTTGTCTTTGTTCTATAGAATTTTCAATTGTGATTGTCTAAAGGTTAAAGAGAAGTGAGGAGTCTTACATGAAAATTTTCTCAATTTAATTTATGTTTATGGCAAAACTTTTCAAAAATCTATTAAGCAGACAATACCAAGATATAAACATACACATATATACATAAAACACAAAACAAACTATGGAAAAAAAAATAAATAAAAACTTAAGTCATGAAAATGAAAATTTTATTAAGTCTAATTGGGGTTTTGTTTTTGAGCCTCTTATAGTCGTAAGAAAGACTTGTTCCATACATGCATGCATGTTGATAAACAAAAACCAAGGCACGCACAAATTTTGATTAATTTTAAGACAATAAAACCAAAGGACGGGACAGGGCAAGACAGGTACTATAGTGGGCCATGGTATATGCCCTTCATCTTTTGTTTACTTGGATAAATATCAGTGTTATGCTTAAGTATACAAAATATTGTAGCATACTTGTGTGCGCAATACCGGAAGTTACAGGCCAAAGCACGTCGTCAGTGTTGTCAGAATATCTTTTGCTTGAGGTTTTCTTTCGTTTGCACCATAACCACAACTTTAAGGCATGCTTCAAGTGGCAGCAGCTTAATCAAAGTTTTTCACCCAAAAGTACAAACTTTATTTCTCTTCACTCAACTCAACTCGATTCAACTCGACTCAACTCATTTGTTCGTTTGTTCATGCTTTATAGCTTAGAATTTTCGCACGTACTACTAGCAAAGTTAACTCGTTTCAAGTTTTGTTAAAACATATACAAAAAACATGAAATCCCTTTCCATATTAAACTATCTCACCTACCGACCGACCGACCGACCTATTACCTTTGCCATATCTATCACACCCTTTACTTTTTGTTTGCGTGTTTGACTGACATTTGTCTAAGAAAAGACGCATAGCAGCAGCAATACTAGTACAAAGAATTACTACTCAGAAAGTCTTTTCAGCAAAAGGATTCCTCCTCCTTCTTCCTATTCGCAATGTATACGCATTGAGGCTAAAGTCCGACAGTAACAAGAACAGGAAGAAATTTAAGAAAATTAATGTTCTTGTTGCTGTCGGAATTTCCCGTCTTTACCGTCTAACACGCCTGGTTAAAAAAGGTGAAAGAAAATAAGCTGCCCGTAGCCAGTGAATATGGCTTAAAGCATTTAACTTTTAATTGGATTCTCTCTATGCATTGTGCAATGGTACATACACTTGGCTCTAAGCAAGATTTTCTTGCATTTGCCTTTCGACTTCGACCAATGCTAGCTAGCTAACTAGCAAATATTTCAAGCTACTTTATTACATGTACCATTAAATTTAGCTACCAGCAAAATTTCGTATTTTTTTGAACAATTGACTTCATTTTCAAGTGGCGCAACAAATTAACTTAACATCAAAGAAATGAAATGATGAGAAGAGAAGAGTATACTGGAATTGTGAATGGTTAGACAGAGAGAATATTTGTGTCTTAACATTGGGGGGCAAAATATATTAGTACATCAGGAATGCTTGTATATGGTATGGAACTATGACTGCTTAGACTTAAAAACCATGGTAAATTAAATTAAAAAGAATAAAACAGGGGAAGGAATCGAAATTCTTTTTTATATATACAGAATTTATCTATTACTAGTAGGGCAGACGTCATCCTGCCTTCTATATAGAAAGAAAGGAACGAAGAGCACAATATTCTTGTGCATACTCAGTTATCAATAAATGAATGGAATAAATACAACAATAGCAACAACATACAAAATTCAAGAAGCATAAACAATGAAAAAACGTTCGAAAATCTTTGTGCTTGGTTTTGGAAAAACTTAATCATCAACAAAAACATATTATCCTTAACCTGATGTGGGAATGATAGGTGATCAGCAACAACGACGAAAGCAACGATTGCGAGAGCAGCAGCAACGACGTGAGCAGCACCGACGACCAAAGACGACAACAGAAAAAGTCACAGTCAAGCTCTCAAAGGATAAAGACGACACAGCGAATCGACGGATAGTGATCGGCTTTATATGTAACTAAACTAAAACCAAATAATTTATAAGTTAATAAACTGTATTATACAAACATAAACTCTTTTGTTTGTGAACCGATTGGAATGAACAATAGATCAGTTCAAATCGATTTAACCGTTTCTGAGATTAGCGTGCACAATGTCACAGACAAACAGAAATGAATTGTTTAAGATTTTATTATATATATGATGATGATATGATTGAAACACTATTTTCTTACACTGACCAAACTCTGTAAATTAGAAAAAAAAACTCGCTATAAAAATGAGAATTTTATCTAAGAACTCATTCATCAACCTAATGGAGCTTCACTTGCAATATATCATTTGTAAAGATGTTAATACACATTTTAAAATTATCATGCACCTAGACTATTAAGGGTTTTTCACTTACTTTTGCCTAAATTATGTGTTTCTACTGCTTTTGAAATATACATTTTTAATTACAAAATTTTTACCCCAAAACATATTTATGCATTTTCTGTGAAATTCATTTGGGGATTTTTATTTCGAAAATTTTTCCTTCACCCCTCCTTATTTATGTCAGGGTATATTAAAAGAACATTATTATAATTATTATTATTATCAAAATAACATGTTAAATGAAGAGGAAAAAAAATTGTTAAAAATAATGGTAAATAACATTTTTCTTTTTAGTAATATTTCCATTTTCCCGCCTTTGTACAAAATACAATAATTAATTGTATTAATAAATATGAAAATTAATTGTGAATGCATGATTTAGTTATAGTAATTAATGAAAATTGTAAATTAAAAATCTTTTTGTTCTTTTTTGTCATTAATTAATGATTTTTCACAATTAAAAGTTTTATTGAATTAAGCGATTTTTGTCTCGGACACAAATTAAAGTAGAAAAGTTATTGACTCCTAAATGCAATTATTTTATAATTTTATTTAACAAGATTTACAGTGAATTTTTAACATCATTTAGTCAGCAGAATGTCCCTAATTAATTTATTGAATAGATCTTTATGAAAATGGAATGTTATGGAAACATAATAACAAAGGTTGGATAAAAAATATGATCAAAATTATTAATGTCACATTTCAACTATAGATAAATATAAAATAAATTGAATAAAATTTCTATATTTGTATATATGTGTAATGTCCTATCGAAACGAAGTTGGTGGAGGAGGTGGTAGTGGTGGTGGCGGAGGTGGTGGCGGTGGTGGTGTCGGTGGTGGAGGAAGGGGAGGAGCTGGTGGTAAAGGAGGCGGCAAAGGCAATGATGACGGAAATAATGATAAAGAAAATAAGTCCAATCGGGATGGTGAAGATGGTGGTAAAGGACGTGGTGGACGAGGTGGTGATGGCGGTGGTGGCAAAGGTGGTCAAGGTGGAAGTGGAGGTGGAAATGATAAAAATAACAATAAAGATCAAAAATCTAGTGGACGTGATGGTAAAGATGGTGAAGATGGAGGTAAAGGCTATGGTGGACGAGGCGGTGATGGTGGTGGTGCCAAAGGTGGCCAAGGTGGTCGTGGCGGTGGTGCTAAATCTTCTAGTGATGATGATAGGGAAAGAGATCAAAAACATAATCCTCGGGATGGGCAAGATGGTGGAAAAGGACGTGGTGGTGATGGTGGCGGAGCAAAAGGAGGTAAAGGTGGTCAAAGTGGTAAATAACATCAAGCTAAGAGAATTAGCTTGATACAGAACAAGTTCGAAGTTATCTGAGTCATTAAGATATATGGAGAGAAACCAATCCTTCATCCAGATATCATAAAGAGATTCTGTTGCTTTGCTCATCCATAAAAAATGAAATTTATTATTAATCGAATCATAATAAAATTTATATAAATTGCTATTAAAACAGTCCCAATGATCATTTCCAATTTTTCCTAAACATTTTACAACACTAATTTGAAGAAAATAATCTTAATTAGACATGAGTATGGTATAACTTTTAAGGAGTGACTTTGTTTTGTCATTATTTCTCCAAAGAACAACACAAATTAATGCTATTAAAACAAATTAAACGCATTTGCCCAAAAGGGCACTGAGAACAATGAAACCAAAAAATCTTGTCACATTTTTTATTGCAACCCGAACTTTGGTAATTTAACAAAATACTATGCAAAGAAAAAAAAGAGTGGAAAAATCAAATAAAAACAAAATAGGAAAGTCTTTGGTAAACCCAAATCAAAGAAAAAAAACAGAAACTTTTTTAACCTTCTTTCATTTTGAACTTCCTTTCGTATATTTTTCTTTTTTACTACTTTTGCCGAGTACATTAAACTGTGAATATCCTTTACCATCAACAATTTATCACTTAGCAGTGAACTGAAGAACATTTACAGAAGGACAAAGACACAGTGAAATACAAAGAGAAAGAAATTGCGAATTGGAAAGGACGAATGAAAAAAAAAAACAAAAACAAAAGCACGACAGCATGACAATCGCAAGGCGTTTTTTATTATTTTTTTGTCGCGCTTAGAAATTTATTTCCTTCAAGTCAACCAAAAAGAAAAAAACAAAACAAACCGAACTAAGGAGAGGAAGAGACAAAGAGCATAGTAAAATAAAAGACAAGAAACCAAAGGCAAATAACCTTTAATATGCTGAGCGACAAAAAGGATATGCCAAAAAATATATTGTATATATATAAAAAAGGAAATTCAAATAATGCCACGCACATTTCACATTTGCCTTAAATGCGCAACGCGCAAGTTAAAGAAAGGCAAATAACCAAGGAGGCAAACAGGAAGGCAGGCAACAACCAAAAAAAAAGGACAATCAAATGAAGCGCATAGCTCCTCCAGGCTATGAAAGCTGGCACTAAAAACTGATGTTGTTGTCGTCATCATCGTCGTCTTGGTCGTTTTGGTATCCGTTCGATAGCGAACGGAAATAAAAATAAATATAAATTAAGAAATAACATTTAAGTTTTGCATGTTTTAACACGAGTTGACAATGTCTCTCATGGAACACGCAAAGGGACAGAACACAATGAGTTAGGCGATCGACCTAAAAAGCTTCACTTTGAATAAGTGAGTGTATTTGGAAATAGAATATGTTGATTTGGGTATGTTTTTAGGGAATGAACACATAATGAAAGTTGCTGAAATGAAGAATGGGTTTGAGAATGAGAATGAGACTGGTCAAACATACATAAGTTTATGAATTTCAACAAAGAATTTGTTAAGTTAGACGATATCTATTATGCAATATTATAATATTATTAATGGTATGTAAGACGGAAATTAAGGGAGAGAGAGTTAAACAACTCTGTAAGAAATTAATTATAATTTATTTCAGTGGATAAAGGGAAAGTTTTCCAAAGATAAATCAATGTAACACTTCGAGTATAAGACAAGGCATCATATTAGATATTTCGGATACTAAAATATACTGGTTTATTACTATAAATATGCTATCCCACTTTGTAAGAAGTTAACTACTTAAATGAAACGTTTTCAATAGCAAGAACCATGTAATACTAGATACAGATATATAGGGCTGGGAGCAGTTAAGACCTTAGCCCATTCGTGACTCCCATTTGTGGTAGAACGGACACTTATGTTTGCAGGCAGATATCCATGCAATGCCTCAAGGAAGAATTAAAGTGTCCCACTGCTAATAAGCACATATACATTCACTCGGATAGCAAGACTGCACTATAAGCTCTAAATGGTTTAGAATTCGAAGTTGGTTTGTCATTGCTTGAAAACCAGCTTCGAACAATCATGTTTACTTAAACTGGGACAAACAAGGAGGCAGCTAAACTCACCAGAAAAGGATCTGCTAACGTCCTCATTGGACCAGAGCCATTCTGCGGACTACCTTGAAATTCAACGAAATCCAAACTTCAACAATGGCTGGATGCCAAATCGCTTAGCTATTGGATAGACTCGAAGAATATTAGATTGGCTAAACTCTTCTTGGCAACTTAATCTTGCAAAGAACACAGTAATTGCTGGGACTAATACGGGCAGGTATTCGGATAGTCCCAGGTTTTTTGACAGGACAGTGCAGAGTAATGAAACATTTACATAACATGCGTCTAAGTCGTAGCAATCTGTGTAGACTGTGTAATGAAGAAGAGTCAGTAGAGAACATACTATGTGATTGCGAGGGCCTAATCTGGACCATACTTCGCCACCTTGGAAACCAGTACTTGAAACCAGATAAAATTGTACATTTATCTCTTAGGAAGATCTTGCAATTCCTGATGAATACCAAAATCTCGGAGGAACTGGTTTTACGGGGGTTGTGACAAAAGGTCCACTTGCGGCCGCAGTGACAAGGTGTACTAGTTCTCGCCCTTCACATAATCTAATCTATTACCTACCATGACACAAGATTAAAGAAAAATTAACCATGAATATTAAGTAAATGTGGCACCATTGTGTGTATTCCTGATGTTATACTGACACAGTATCTAATTTGAAACAGTTTCAGTTTTCAAACATCAACTTTGACTTTAATTTTAACTTTCAACTTTTATGATTGCATGAAAACATTAAGATATTTTGAAATTGTTTTTGACATTAAACATACACACATAACTCATAAATGTCCAATAGTTGTTGGGTTATTACAATTTTGATCCTTCACTCAAAATGTTTGCATCACTTGTAGAATTTTTGGTTTTTTTTTTCTTTTTTAAAGAAAGAAAGCAAATCTCCCCAAGTTTATAGCGTAATAAAATTGCTAAAATATGGTATTTTATTATACAAAATATCCTTAGATCATGTAATGTCGTGACGTTGACCTGTAAAGTTAGGGAAGAGAATGTTTTTTTTTATTCTACTTCTTTTTTGTTGTTGAAATGCTGCTGCAGACACAACAAATACTAGAAAAGACTCACCTTTCAAACACACAGTACAAGCACAGAAATACTGTAGAACTTGCTTACATGCAGACATAGTATTGAGGAGAAACTTATACAACGCCCGCATAATTCCCTGCGTCAAAGGACACGTGCTGGTCTAGAATGGTAATGGTTAGGTTAGTTGTATGTTGTCCTCATAGAAGTATAAAATAAACAGGACAACACACAACGTACGAGGAGGTTACCATAGTAACACCCTAATTTATTTTCACAAAATAACATGAAAATTCAACGACGACGAATGTGTTCATTCTAGGTTATTACTATATTTTGCTTCGAGTATTTGCTTTGCTTAACTGCTGCTGGTTGCCTTTCCTGTTAGATGGTTAAACATTTGTAGCTTTAATTTATCGATATTCGAATGCGTTTGTCAGTTCTTACCCATATCCTTGGGTAATCATACATACAATTTTGTTTTGTACGAGTATAGAAGACATGCGTATACTATTTGTACATTTAGATTAATAACTCTTGACAGGAAATAGTAAGTAAACGAAGGACTAAAAGCATACACATGTGTTCTAATCATTTGGGTCACCTTTGCTTGCCTTTGAACAAGTCAAGGGGTCAATAGGATACACAAAATATGTGAGGCTCGAATGGAAAAAAGGGTCATTTCAACATATAATTTAGGCGTGAAAATAACAAACTAATGGGACTCCAAAAGGTGCAGAGAGCTGTAAGATGTGTAATTTGATTTAGCAAAATGGCAAAACCAATGTGTTTAAGAATTGACTAAGTGAGCATGGCAACAGGATATAGACAAGGAATTTATATTAGTATAACATATAAACAAAGAAAGGAACAAAGGAGGAAAAGGCATGTTGCACACACTGCATAAACATCGAAAAGCCATAAAGGTTTGAGTATGTTCGTGATGTACAGTTGCACATTAATAAGGATATACACATATAAAAATGGTTTTTCTTGTAAGCCATTTTTTCTTAGATTGAATGCGATTTGAATATGGCAAACAAAGCTTTCTCTATCTTCAGTCTTTGTATTAAATAAATCCAAAACGATTTTTCATCTTTGTTTTTTCTTTCTTTTATTCCTTTTCCATTTCTTTTTTTTTTTGTTATTTTGAATTGTACTAAGTATTCAACGATTTGTATGCATAAGAGCAAAATCTAAATTGCAAGTTTTTGCCCGTCAATCTTTGGATGCAACATGATGCAAGTTGGTGGCTGCCACATGCCACATTTGCACATACCAGACAACAAAGAATAGCACAAAAACTAAATACAAAATTTATCATGCTGAAGTGCAAACGAAACTTTTTCCCTTTACAAAAAACAAAGAAAAAAAATGGAAAAATTCTAAAGAGAAAAGCTCAAACAACAACAAGAATAACAATAACAGAAGAAGAAGATGACTCAAGAAAAAAGTAGGGAAAGTGCTTTTCAAATTGGCTGGCAACGCTTAATTTTACGCCAAAAATCCTTTTTGACATGCAATAAATGTTGCATGTGTTGCAATAAAATGATGATGGCAACATGATAGAAAACTAAAGTAAAGTAAAGTTGCCTTTTTGCTTGGTTAAATTGGGTTGGGAAGTTCAGGGAACATCCTCACCAGATTGCTTTTGTAGAACTTAGTACAATACTTATAAGAAAAACTTTAACGCGTACAGCTCACAAGCCAAAGAACAAAAGTTTAAATTGCAAAGAACAGCAAAAACAAAGGAACTGAACAAAGGAACATGAAACAACAACATGATGAAGTATGTGCGTAGTCAAAAAGAGAAAACATTGCCAAGGATATATGTATGTAAGTCTAAGTGTATATGAAATGGTGTATCTGTGTATGTAGGATTTTGTGTGATTACTTGTGTGTGTACGAGTATGTGTACAATTTTATGCTAATATTTTGCCAAGTCGAATATGCCTGAAGCACATTAAATGGTGTTGCCTCATAATAATAATAATAACTAAAAGCAAATTGCTGTGAACTACAGAGAATGAGAATGAAACACAAGCAAAACAATCAAAAAAAATATGAGAAAAAGAGAGTTTAAAGAGACAAGATGATAGAAAGGAGATAGCAGTAAGGCATGATGTACAACTTAATTGTTATGTTTTCAGATTATTTATTTTTTAGTTTCATTCCTTTAAGAGTCATAAAAGTTAATAAACCGTCCCTAAGTAAAAGAAAAAACATTTGTTAGTTAATTAAAAAAGAAAAATTGCTTGTGATGTATTAAACTGTTGATTAGGACTTCAGAATTAAATGAAGTGGTATAATCTAAGTTTACATGTGGGTCCGATTCAGAGGCCTTAAGTATTTTATTCTATTTCAACTCAATGAATTCGAAATAAATGAAAATGTGCATGTGTGACTTTCAATGGGGTTTTATCAATATCAATATAATTTCTGAAAAGCAATTAGCCAGAATAGAAAAACACCTAATACTTCATTTCGATTAAAGAAGGCTTGATGGACTACTCTGGAAGAAAAAATGCAGTCTACCAGCGGAATTTTTCTTCCTTATCAGAACATAATTATTAAATCGATCATTAATGGTTAAAGTAAAAGCTGAAAGGTCGACTAGACGCTACAGGGTAGTGTTCTTGGGCCTGTTCTGTGCACTCTGTTCACTCTAGATATGCCAACGCCAACAGATGACAATTCTCTAATTGCTACTTATGCTGACAATACAGTGTGACTCTTCTAGCGATCTAGCTGCTGATGTCTCCCAAAGAGTTCTAGACGAATTCGAAACTTAGTTCCGACGATGGAACATTGGTATTAATAGTGAAAAATCGCAGCACTGTTGCTTTCCGATGCGCTATAAACGCTGTCTATCACTTACTCAGAAAGCCATGCAAATCCCGTAAAATCATTAGTAAAATACTTGGGCATGATCTTGAATTGCCGATTGACGTAGTCTAAACATGCAATTCTAATGCAGCTACTTGTAAAAGCAACTTCCAAAATTACGTTAGCTTAGACGATCCGGAAGCTCTCTCAATCTCGCTGCCAAGGTTATGCTATATAATGATTGGTATGGAAGATTAAAAAGGCTCTACCCTTCGGACCTACGTCGATTTAGTCATAGTTGTCAAATCTATCCCTTAATAGTGTTATTCACGCTTGATTGGAATTTCTAATAAACTGATATCAACAACAAAAAAAAATTAAGGGGATTCACATACCAAGTAGAAAGACAAACATGGTATAAAGAGTATACTTGATTTTATGCTTGCAAAAAACTCATTTTTTAAGAAATCTTCTTATAAAAAACCAGGTCATTAGATGTACTTTACCACCCTCCATCTTTCCCATTTTTTTTTTAATTCTCATTAGTTTTTTCACCATCAAATTATCATTTATTTTATGAACTGTAACTTCAATATAAGGAGAAAAAAAAGCACAACTCTCAAGCTTTGTACTCTTATCTATTAAAAGTATCTGTTTAATAACACTAAAAATAAAGTGCACTTTATGGTTTGATGCCACTAAACAAAACACACACACAATGCACACTCACCACACTCAGACACATTTGCACCAATACCTCAACTTTCACATAGATACATACACACACACGTAGACATATGTTCAACTCCATTTTTACTCGTATGCACAAAATTATCGTATAGGACCAGAAGGAAAGTACTATCAAAACTCGAACTAAGTATGTAGTGTATGAAGAAGACCTCAATGATTTTTCTTGCCTTAACGCGCACACACATACACATTTATTCAACATGAGAAAATGCACACGCATGTTGAATGTGCGCCTTAATTTGCTGCTGTTACTTTCGTAGATGGAAAACCATCTGAAAAACCATTGCAGTAGAAGCCGCTTAAACATCACCATGATTAATCTCAACACTTTCCGACCCATTAATTTCACAACCACACTCTCTCTCACACTCACATATATAGAACACACAAATGTGTGTATCATTTTGTTTACTACCTTTCTTTTTTTGCACTTTTTCGCTTTCTCTTCTAGTGGGGCAACAATATGAGACTGTGGACTTTGGCAAAGGATAAATAAAGCTCCCTTAGTAATGTGCGATTATGTGAAAAGGAACAGGCGGTGGCCATCATCGTTGATGTTTAGACTGCGCTTATTCTAGTATGCGTGAAGTACTTATGAATGAATGTATCTGGTAGCTAAGCTACATAGCTACCTTGATGAGTCAGAGAATGAGTCTGTGAGAGAGTCCTTTAGTTAGTGCACGAGTGAGTGGTTGAGTGACTGGCTGAATGAGTACATACACTAATGTGTGACACTCAACTGTTGTAATGATTATGACGAGACGATGACAATACCTTTGTATTGGGGTGCGAGTGATGGAGTTTATTAAGGGTGTCTACATACTATAATATGTGTTGTCCCATTTTTTGGGGATTTTAAAAGGAACGTTCCCCTTTTTTGGGCATAAAATGCACAGTTCAGTGTGCGATTCTATGTAATTCTTTCCTTTTTTTTTTTTTTTGTATCTTTTGAGATTAACAGGGTGGCAAAAAGCGATTACCTGTGTAATACGGTAGATAGGTAAGTGTGAGGCACGGTGATGGGATTGTGGTCCTCTTTAGCTCTGTGACATGTTGAACGACAAAAGTCTTGTTTATGTGCGGCCTTAAAAGGGGCGCAACATATGACTGTGATTTTCTTTTTATTTTTGGCTTTAAGTGCTCTCCAAGGTATGCTCAGGAAAGAAATAAAGTTGTTTGTCGTCGGCTCAGCTTAGCATTAGAGGTTAGGGTTCGCCATTTTGTTTGTTAACTTATGCGCAGTTTACAAAAATGGACATTTTTTATATAAAAATGAAAGAAAAAAGAGAAGAAATAAAAAACTTTAAGTGGCATGAAAAGAATATTATGAATGAGAAACCCTTCAGGAACAGAGAGAGAATGATAAGAATCAAAAAGAATAATCAAAAGAAATTGAGCGAATGAAAATAATTATGTGATCATGTTGGATTACTTGTCGTTATTATGCTGCACTGTTTCAATCATTTTTACGTATAACTGTGCCGTTATTCATGTGAAATATGATGTATGAGCGATAAACTGTATGATCTGTAAGATTTTAAAAGGCAATAGCTCTCTCTTCCCATACATGTGTAACTGGATCTTCTTTAGTTATGATAAACTAAGAAGTTCAAACATATTAAGTCCATAGTCATGGCAAAATGTAACACTGTGTTACATTGAAACGCTTTTGGTGTCGCCAATCCTTTTAATAAATCTTGCGACTCAAAAGTCGTAACGCCATGTAATTTGTATATTCTGAAAGTAAAGGAATACACATTGCCTGTAAGACCATTTTCGTCATCGCGCGCTTGGGCCATCAAGGGAGTAGGGCGTTAAAAATGATGAAAAAATTATGAAAATACCGTTCTTTGGAAGCGAATCTTTCTCGTTCTTTAGTCTTAAATGTATAGTTTTATATGTTATTGTTTTATTTTAGTTATCCTTCCAGCTAAGCAACATCCTTTAAACTCTTTCATAACCCATCTTGCTCAAATTTCATCACTTTTCAATCATCAACTTTAAAAACGATTATTTTATATACTTCATATATTTCTTAGCCATCACTTCAATCTCCTTACAAACAGTGTTTCTTTAACAAAACTTAAAAAGCGGAAAGAATCCTTTCCTTTTTTCTTGTCACCTTTTTTTATTTATCCTTCATAACATCGATAAAAATCACTGTCATCATTAACTGTACTATGTTTTCTTAAAGACATAATAATAGCGCACCTCATTTAGATCTGGATCATTTAAGGAACCGGTTAACATTCTTTGAATTTAGTACAATGCATTCTAATAGGAGAATAGTCTCTACCTTTATCATCATCATCATCATCCCCATCGTGAGCCGCCACAAAGTATGCCACACACAAACCAGCAGCAACTTATCTGAAACCCATTTTTGTTCTCGTTTCTCTCTCTTTTTGCATCTTGTCGAGACAACAACCAATGTTCTATAAAGTGAAATATTTAAAATGAATGTGTCCCTTTTTTATTTTTCATTTTCACCTTTTACATCGTCATCATCATCATTGTCGTTGTCGTTGTCGACTTCTTTATGTTTGCCTTTTCCTATTGGAATAACTTGGAAAATGAGCTCAAAGCCTACTTAATGTAGAGGCATCTAATTTCTGTAGGCATTCAGCATTCAGTAAGTTTGAAATTGAATGTAGAATGGTGTTAAATCTGGGATGGTAAGAGAACTGTACTCTGTACTCTATTCAATGTAGCACAAAGGACATCATAGCAGCTTAGACATGAATAGAATGTTTGCATGCAGCAAAAGCAGGAGCCAGGACACAATTTTACTATGTAGTACTAGAAACACCTGCTAAATGAGACTTTAATCTAAGCTATGGGAAATTTTACTTTAGGTACAGTTTGTTTACAAACTGAAGACCAAAATACCAGAACACCAGATGAAAATAGAAAAAAAAAATAAATTAGGAATATTTTCAAAGCAAAATGAAAACTTTAAAACCCATTTTAAGGGAATACGTAGTAATACTTATGCTGATAGATACATTCGTACTTAAAATATTTGTAGTAGTATGTACTTGAATGGATTCATGTCTATGGTAACTTTGGCTTTCAGTCTTAGCTACTAAACCAGGCTACGTAATGAGAGTAACAACAACGTAAATTAGTGGGGAAATTCTGACAAATGAATGCAACTCGAGCGTAATGCGTTGTATCTTCTTCATCATCATCCAAATGCACATCATCATCATCATCAGTAGTAGTTGCAGTAGTTGAATGGAAAACTAGTAGAATTAGTTGTTATAGTGGTTATAGTGATGGGTTGCAATAATGTTTACAAACCGCCTTAACCACAACTGTCAAGGCACTAACCACATTCAGTCAGTACCAGCAGCATATAATGTCTAAGTTAAAATGTTCATCTCCATTGCAGAGCAAATTGTGATGTGAAGTCAGTCAACAAAGAGGTAGACAATCTGACATAAATATATATAAGCTGTAGATAGATATAGAAACTTCTGCTCCAGAAGAGTAAGGAACTTGCCAACAAATTATAGAGAGAGCATACACTTAATGAACGAATCTTACCTAACTTTTGGTTGGTTTTCCATCCTCCTGCTGTCACTCATTCACTTTGGACTGTGGACTGAGGCTGGTACAGATTGGTTCGAGGTCAGTATGAAGCTGACAACTTGATTTCAACATTACAAATTGTTATTGACTTGACAACCGATGTCAACTCGGTGTCCGAATGCCTGATGGCAATGAACACACGATTACACCAAAAAAAAAAGAATAATGGAAAGAAATTGAGGAAGATTACAAGGATGTAGAGTATGCTATGTCAAGTGTAGTAGAGCATGTGTGTGCGTTTTCTTAAATTTCCTTTTTTTGGTTTTCCTCTTTTTGCTTCATTATTTTCGACCAAATACTAGGATATTGCCTAACATCATCATGATGATGATAATCAACATCATCTTCATTCACACATGTTAAGATGTGCTCCATTGCCCAGTTATTGCGTATTTTGAAACCATTTTTCAACATTTTAGCAGCATTACTCAGAGTTCTCTAGGCCTGTAGGCTTTGATTTTTTTTTTCTTCCTTTCTTTCCTTATCCTCATCATCGTGGGCTACTAGTGTTCTACTGTCACATGCCTACCATGAGTGAAAAATGATAAATAAAAGGTATCATGCGACATACGCCTACGGCACAACAGGCAACCAATGAAGCATTCATACTACAGTCAAGTAGTCAGTTAGGCACATTGAGACAAACAGACAGATAGACAGACAGGCCCTTGCTTCAGTCAGTTGATAGGCACTCATCACGTTCTATGCCCATAGACAGAATGATGATGATGCCTGTCTCACAATGTCTATCACTCATTCCCTAAATCTCTGTGCTTTTTCTCATTTACACTTGAGAAGCAACTCAAGTGGCGGTACCAGTACTCTAGCTCCTAACACATCATCATCATCATCATCGCCATCGTCATCATAAGATTATTCAAGCGATTCGCATTGACTTATCTTTTTCTTCATTCTTTTATTCCTACTTTATCTATGATAGAATAGAAAAACCAGTTAAAAGTGTTTATTGTAGGAGAATGTTAATTTTAAAAGGGCGTGAAAGGGTTAAAAAATGTTTTGAATAGGGTACAGAAGAGATACGAGTATTTCGAGTGTTGCTAACTGATTTCTGAACTTTATAAACTTTTGCCTTTAGATCAAGTTGTGAATAGAAAAATGGTTTATATTGTAGGTGTAGTAAGTCATGTCTATAAAATTATATCCATATGATTGATTGTCAGATATGCCACCAGACGGAGAGTCTTCTCGAACGAATTCTGCAAAAGCTGTAGGAACGAAGAGGAAATTAGTCACCTTCTTTGCGTCTTCTCAGTGTTTATGAGAAGTAGGATCAGACTAAGCTTAACAACCAAAAAGATATGGACAGTTCCGGCTTAGCTCTGTAAAGAGTATGACAGACAAAGTGTGTCTATGGCATCATAATGGTCCCACAAGTATGTAAATTATTTGCCTGTAACGTCACACTACCTTTCTATTGACTTTTTACTAGATGATTCATATTGTTCAATACCATGCATACCCTACGATGTCCGTCCGTCCGTCCGTCAGTGAGCTGAAACTCATGAACCGTAATAGGTAGACAGTTAAAATTTTCACAGAGGGTGTAATTCAATTGCCGCTATAATGATAAACACTTGACTGTATGCTTTTTTTTTTTGATATATTGGTAATGCTATTGAATTTTATGGAGAATCTCTTTTGATACCAGTAACTATACTACTTTACCCTAAATAAATATTTCTGAAATATTTCAAATCATATTCTCTTCCTTTCCATATCAATTAACATTTCTTGAAATTATGACTTCCTCTCCCCACTAGGCTACGAATTTTCATCATCATTTTTGATTAAGCTTTAATTTTCAGACAATAGCATATGCAGAGTTGAATTTCTTATGTTCAGAGCTTACTTACTCATCACTAGTAATTCAAACATCCCTCTAAAGAAGATGGGATCATCTGGTAAGCTATAATGCAACACACACAAGAACATAAAGCTACATATCAAATAGTAGTATTCTAACAACTTTCCAAGCTTTGTTATTTTTTACACATCCTTTCCACTCGTACTACTTGGTGCTTCGTTCATAATCGACAGCATCTTCTTGAACAATGAATGCTTTTTATATGCATGCCGCATACAATTTTCAACAAATGTCAAACCAAAATTGTTCACTATTTTCATTTATTTTATGCCTCACCTGACTTCCATACCTTCCCAACATCCATACCTTGGTTGCTTGCCTTCCTTCTTCAATCATTTGATGAAATCTGCTGCAACGCAAAACAGCAAACGAATCAACAACAATAATCCAACTCCAACTTCCCCCTTGCGACCAGATAGATGTTCATTCACGTACCACCCACAAAACGTGAGTTTTTCTTTCTTTACTTGAGTGTACAACTCATAGATACACAAATACATAATTTCTCACCCCCACTAAAGTTTCTCAATTTTCTGTTATTCTTATCGATTTTTTGTGTTTGTGCACCAGAGTTTTTCATTTGTTTTGGCAAATGCCAAAAAAAAAACGAAATCAAAAGAAAGAAAGAAAAACTTTCGTGAACATTGAATGACGCATGGTAGTAGTAGATGCAAAGATAGATTTGCAGACAAATATCCAGACAAAGCAAAAGTTATATGCACAATATATGGAATGGAGGCAGAAAAACGACATTCAAATTTTGAAATGTAAAATCAACTTGAGTTTAAGTTTGAGTTTGTCAGTACTAAAGTACAGTAGAGTAAAGCATACATAAATATTCGTAATTTTGGAAATTTAACATTCGGAAACGTGTCTGTACTTCACCAAGGAAGGAGAGAGGGAGATATCTTAACATTTAATGAAGGAAACATTTCCTGATATCTATCTATGGTACATATATATTTGTAGGTATATCATTTTGATCTCGTACTTGACAATGCTGATGGGAAAAATATACCTGTGTCTTGTATCACGTAATTCGTAAATATTTTGTGAGAAATTGTTATTCTTGTTAATAATGACATCAACAATTGATACTGACTGACTGAATGAATGACTGACATCAACTTCAACTTTGGCATGGGCATGGGCATGGACACAAGTGTTTTGTTCTTAATTTTTTGATAACTGTCAGTTTTCCCGTATAGCTGACATTTTGTTTGTTTGGCATTAAGTACTATTATTATTATTGTTTATTTGGACTTCAACGATTGTTTTTTTTTTCCTGTTTTTTGATTTCATTTTTTCTGTTGTTTTTTCTTTGTTTTTCTTCCAGTTTTGCTGTTGTGTTGTTTATAAGCATTACTAAAGCGCACTTAAGCTAAAAAGATAAATCTGTCTGATCGGATTTGCGAAAATGTATCTTATTTTGTAAGCTAGTAGTAGTTGAATGACTCCCACACTCACTGACTGACTGACTAACTGATGGATGAACTGTCTGAATGAATGTTTGTTTAGCTCTCCTATCATTTTGAATTTGTTTTTATTTTTTCCCGTATATCTCGATGTACATAAGTCGTAGTGAAGTACGAGTATTTGTGAAATGCTACTATAATTGGGCTTTTATACCAAAAGATAAGATTATCTTTTCTTTTACAAACAAATAATGATTTGATATTATCGTTAGTTAGGTACATTGGCCTCCTAAGATGAAAGTAAGTAAGGTGAGAAGGCATACAATTTTGCTGAAAAAGAAATATTTCCTATTATTTTAATGCAAAATTATTGAGTTACTTAGATTTATGAAGTGGATTTAAGGTAAATGGCGTTACAAGAAATAAATATCAAACTTGAAACTAAACTAAAATAATTGGCCACATTTTATATTTTTTTAAAATGATGGCATAAATACGTTTTATATTTTTAAATCTTTCACAAAAATTAACAATGCTTCAAACCTCTACATAATTAACTTTTTTTCTGACTGACATATGTTCTCTTGTCACAAACGATAAAATCAGCGGGCTTATACATATCAATCATGAGCATAATGTGGGCAGAACCTAACATAATAGGGTTGCATCCAACCGGTTATTTTATTTAATTTATTGTAGTATACTTTCAGTGATCCTGATCTCAGGAACGCTTACAAATATCGGGATCAAAATTATCCTTTGTTCATGCCGGAAACCAACCATATCCACTCACAAAATCTCAATGCATTCAGATGAACGGTATGGCAGAGTATAACATACGAACAAACAAACTCTAATTTTTATATATTAGATAACTCTTAGGTTATGCACGCCGCTCGTGATTGTTCCCGAGCCTCTGCTATCCAAGGTTCGTCCCAAAAATTACCTTCTTTCCCTAAAACCAACCTGAGGAGTCCATGAACAGAGCCAGGTCCCCCAAAGAACATTTTGTCAAACTACTCAACTCCTCAAATAACGGTTTCCCGAGAAACCGGGTTCGTCTACTAAGAATCACAGAGGAGGTGTTGGATACTCTCCGGTTCTTCTTCATCTTCCTAGCTACGATCATGATGTGGAACTTGCATATTGTGAGCTAATAGCCCGATGGTGCAGTGCGCCAACGTCCGAATCCTTTTCTTGTTGAAGTGTAGGAGTTCGGAGGTTCTGTTTGGTTGATAGCAAGGCCAGAGTGTCCTTGAGACACAACAGCCAGACTCATTTGCCCATTTCCTGGCTGCTAGATCCCTGGTTTTCATTTCCAGGCATAAGAGGATATCCTGTAATGTTCTGTGAATATCGATAACTGATTGAGACACAGGTAGAGCCGATCCTTTCCTGGCACACTCGTTCGCCATCTAATAACTCTGGATAACGGACTGACCCAGCGCTTAGATAAGCGTGATAAAGTGTTGCCGAGCTTGATTAAGAGCTTCAACCGAGCTTCAATATAGCTATTACTTCTGTAGAAACTCTCACTTCTGTAGAAAATAAGGGAGAACTTGTAAGTAATTCATATTTACGACCTCCTCCGTACCATATGTTAGAAACCCAAATATCTTGTTCCCTATACAAAATTATTATGAAAATTGAGATTTAAATGTACTGGTAATTTTTACATAATATTCTACTTAAGTGATAATTGAAAGAGATAAAAAACTTAATAAACTGTAATTTCAAATTTTCCCATTTACTAATTTAATCATCTCTAATTCCTTATAAACTAAAATGTGTCACACACGTCAGTTGCCTTTCATTTCATTTCATTATCTGAAACTAAACTTTTACACAAATCAAAGTCAAAGACATGCACTGCCACCTCCTCCTTTCTTTCTTGTCAAACCATCATGCATTTCTTATGATCATAATATATTTGAAACGTTGCACACAAAGTAGCAAATAATAAAGTATCTACAAGACAAAAAACACGAAACAAAACAAAAATCATATATATTTATGATTATAATTACATTTACACCTTGCATACATGCATATTACAAATTTTATGCATAATGCGCTCATCATAACGACAAAGTCAACGTCAAAGTCATATGTATATTATAGATACAACATATTTACAAATATATTGTAGTACTTACTTATCAAGCAAAGTAGACGACAACAAGAGCTACAAACAACAAAAAAAGAAAATACATAAAGAAAAGGAACAGCAAATTATGCTCAATGCATAAAATTAAATTAACACGAAGTCAGCGCTCAAGATGAAGACTATAACGATGACGACGACTGCAGGTTGCAGCTTCAGATACAAACAAAGAAGATATAATGATGCAGAGAAATACTTCTACAAAGATATTCGTCGCATGTGTTTTCTGCTTGTCAAGAAGACAAGAAAAAGAAACAGTAGCAGGTAGGAAAATAATTTATGACAATTATTTTGACATTCTACTGATGATGATGATGATGATGACGACTATGCAATGACGATGACAACAAGTTTCGTATTTTATTTCTACTACTACCTGTGTATGTTAAAACTAAAAAAAAGAAAACCATGTACTAGTATACTACGTGGTATCAAAAATCTAGCATCTTGCATACAGTTGTGAAAAATGACAATAATGTGCGCATATAAACGATAAGTATCTTAAGCATATTTAAGCACTTAAGATTAGCAGCAACCAAACCAAGCGCCGAAAGGCTCCTTCCTCACCAACATTGCCTGAGCAAACAAATTGTAAAAGGACTATTATGCCTAGTAGTATAATAATAAAAGCAAAAGTAATGTAAAGAAAAAAAGGACGAACCTTACTCGACAGGTAACAAATGAACGAACATTGAACAAAAGCAGGAAACAACTGAGCAAATATTCGTATCTTTAAGATACACGAAAGGCAAACCAAGTTAAATCGAATTAAGCAAGTGATGGTTGGTGCCCCTCAATTTTTAACTTAAAGAAAATAGCAAGCAGCAGGTGTGCATCACAGAAAATATAAATGCGAACAAAGCAAATCACAAACACAAAGTTGCTTGGGATCGGGATCACGATCACAAAAGGCAAGAGACAACAGACAGATTGAAATATACTGTAATTCCCCTTAAGGTTCAGGTTCGATCAGAAAGCCAGTTGTGTATGTCTCTGTGAGTTGTGAGTGAAGCTTCCACCAAATAATTTGCACCTGCCACTTGGTCAGTGAGGCATATCGAACTGTTAAATCAAAGAAAAGAGAATCAGGCAAAAGCAAAACCAAAAAATAAAAAAAAAATTGTATGTAATTCGATCAGTTCATGAGGTGAAGAGTTTCAGATCAGATGCAACATATGCGTGGTTTTTATAAAACGGTTGTCGGTTTTCAGGAACAAAGTCGTCGTCGTCGTTGTCGTCTTCATGGGACGGACAGACAATTAAAGGCGCTGTTATTAATATTGTGGTCAAACAAGTTTTTTATTCTTTGCCCTCACATAGTAGTCTTGCTTAAGAAAATTCCCAAAACCAAACATAAACAGCTTGAAGTTGCAGATTCACAAATGCAGCTTTTTCTTGAATTTTAAAATTTTAACAGTTTGGTTTTTGTGTTGAATTCTGTTTTTTTTTTTTTATTGTTAACCCAAAAATAAATTTGAGTAGTTTCAGCTTTTGCCTTAAACCGCGAAAGGTGTTTTTCAGTTTTTTCTTTTATCTGCATTCATTGCCTTAGCAAGTATCCTTTATTTTTGATATGGTATAAATTTAATTTCGTTTGCCTTAATTTGGTATTAGCTTGTAGTATGTAGTAGTATAGTTTTAATGAGTTTCCACATTTTAATGGGTTTTTATCATG
Organism: Amiota communis; assembly: GCA_037043315.1. Lineage (NCBI taxonomy): Eukaryota > Metazoa > Arthropoda > Insecta > Diptera > Drosophilidae > Amiota > Amiota communis. Next base: position 8,668,150 of record JBAMAV010001245.1, on the reverse strand, counting down.
TAAAATTCAAGACAGCTGTTAGATTTTTATTGTTGTAGTAATAACAACAATAGTATTGATTCATCATCACGGAAGTTGTTGAAAGGTTTAATTATATATGATGAACTTGTGAAATGAACTGTTACACAAACTTACCTTGACATTGATGCATAGCAATCTGAAAAGAAATGAAATAAATAATTTTAATTAATTATATACAACAAAATAGAGTTGTCACTTAATAAATAAGCATATTTACAGTTTTTGTGACATGAGTGAGTTCGAATTAAAAAGAAAGTTATTTAACGTTCAATTAAAAACCCTTCAAAGCATGGCACGATTCAACACTAAATAAAAAATTATCCTCTGTCGCTCAAACGAAACGTATGCTAAACGGACAATAGCTCTATAATACTATGAAATAAACTCATGTGCTGTTGTGTCTCGAAAGCACCAGAACACAGTGCATTTTCATGATAGTGTTATACCGAGTCATACCACAATACACGATACGCACGAGAGCATGACCTCCATGATTTCCTCTCACTAAAATCACAGAATCAGAACAAATACTGAAGATAGCGACGATAGCAAACACGCACATCGAAATCAAATAGATAGTATCTATTAGATACATACAAATAGTTGCGAACAAATAGTGTCATTGTGAATGCAGTCTACACATCATGTGCGATTCGCGTCTGTGGTGCATTTCGAACGGTATCAAGCAATGCAATCCTGGTAATGCCGGTTGACTTAGTTATGGCAGAGATGAATCGACTGTTTGTCGCTAAGAGGAGCACTGGCGTGGTGAGAAGGCAAGATGAAAGGTCTCTCAGTATGGTGGAGTGGCAGCAGAGATGGCAAAGTTCTGACAAAGGAAGGTGGACCCATCGGCTCATTAATAACGACGAAGAATGGGTCGGCAGAAAGTTCGGCAAGGTCAATCATTACCTTGCGCAGTTCCTGATCGGTCACGGATGTTTTAAAGAATAAGCAGGAATGTGATGAACCGTACTGTCCGACTTGTAGAGGCGAAAACGACAATGCTGAATACGTCTTCCTGCATTGCCCGAGATTTGTTGAGGAACCAACTATGGTGAATTGCGTTCAGCAACTTGGGGCGATGGGGTTTTGTGGGTAAGTCAAGTCCCACACTTGGGATAGTGATCCATTGAACTTTTAATGTTTCCCCCTCAAAAAAAGGTGTCATATAGAGTCATAGCATGAGACACTAGGCAAGAGGACACTCTTATGACAGTATCACACAGTGTCATAGGCGAGCCCCTACCGCAAAAATTTGAGTCAATGACTGACTCGTTAAAGAAACTCACATGTCGCAGTATAATTTGTCATGGTGTGCGATTTGTTAGTGTGGACTGTTAACACAACTTAATGCTGACTCGTGCAATGCTCAATTCATAATTTTGTCAATCAAGGAGATGAACATATACATATTTTGATTTGTATCTAACAAATTCATTCTTTCAAAAGCAAATTAATGCTGAGTATAAACAATTCTCCCCTATTCAATTAATATTTTAAATGTTCATTAACTGTTCCCTTGGCAAACCCTTTTCAAAAATCATTCATTTATTCATTTCTCTTTCCAATTGATTGTATTGTATGTATACTATACAAGTAGTAGGTGGGGTTTTGTTTATCCCAACCAATTAAACAGATTATTTTCAATAGCATCATTTTGTGCGCATAATTACGAACATTAAAAATAATTAGCAATCATTAAACATTAATCAGCAATATTCTCAACAACAAAAAACAATTTATTAATAAAAAAAAAATGTAATTAAAACTTTAGCTCATCAAGAACAACATCAACAATAATAACGAGAACTCAAACCCCCACACATAGAAATCATTAAAGCATGCGGCATGCGAAAGTGTAACAAAACTTGCTCATTTTAACACAATGATGCTAGGATCATAATTATATGGCAACAGCAAACATCATCACACACCACACACCATCATCTACCACCACCACCACCAACTCTCTATTACTTCTTAGTAAGAGGAGGACCCACAATGTAATAAAGTATGCTATCAATATATTTTGTTATTTTTCATCATATTTATTATATTTTATACGCAACGACATAAAAGTCACCTAATCGATTTTTGATTTCCTATTGACGATGACGACGGTTATAACGATGACGATGACTATAACTTTGATGATGAAAATGTTCTTGACTGGAGGGCCAAACACACCAGGTTGGTTGCGCTTATTGTTTATGCGACAATATGCGACACAAACAATAATGATGATTATTCATAAAGTTCTTTACCTAGAATTGCTTCTGACAAAGACCAAGAATTTCAATCAAAATGTTGGAAAATAATGAAAATATTTATTAAAGTCACTGAGTGAGTCAGTTCGGGGGTCTTAATTTCTATGAAAAGAAGCCAAAAACCAGGTAGTTTCTGTTGTTCACATTGTTGGCCCCTTTTCAACTTGAGTGACATTTTGTGTTAATGATTTTGCGCTACTTTCATTTCGCAAATTTTCCACGAATTACCTACTAACATATAAGAGATTCTTAGAAAATTTTGGTTGAAAATTATAAAGAAAAGTTTCATGTTTCATGGCAATGAAGTCATGAACTTGATATGTTTAAAAAATCAAATGATTTAGTTAACCTTTTCCTTTTATTTAATGACAATATGACAATAGTAAGGGTGAAGTTCAAAGTCTTTTTTCTTTCAATAAGGGCAAGTTTTGTGCTTAATAGAAAAGACCATATGTGTAAGAAATAAGATATGTAGTATAACATTGATTTACTTAAGGCATATCGATTGAATTCAATTAATGAATGCGATGGCATATAATGATTTTGGTATTTGTTATGCTATTCATTGTTGAAGATAATGGCATACTAGTACTAGTTGCAATCTATAAGCTTAGGTTAATTCATGGATTTGTTACGGTTACGGTTAAATACTCATTATCTAAGTTGAACTATGTGTTGTAAGTTTTGTAGTACTTGTACATACTTGGTTAATGATGTTTGTTAGTGGCAATGCCCTAAAGGCTTAATCTCTATTCTCTCTCTATATATTGTACTTGTATAATCAGTCTTTGTTGTTTTCGCCTATATGCATGCATGAATGGCATTAATTCTTGACATAAAATAGCTTAAATTCCAAACAAAACTAATTAAGTTGCATACACAATGGCTCAGCTCTGTGGTAAGATACGCTTTACGTTTGACTTCTCTACCTATCTCTGTACCTCTACTTGCGTAATATCTTATCATCATGTTGTCTGCAAATACATAAATACTTAAGTAGTTGACTATGGTGGTGTATTTAGTACGGAAATCCATACAATAGAATTTTTAGCAAGGCGGGACTCTCATTATTATCATCATCTACATATAGTATAGTCTGTAGCAGGCAGTACTAATTGTTTGTTCTACGTTATTTCAATTATTTAGTTCCGGCAATTGTTAGTTAAACTTTAACCCAAAGACCCAAGGTTGAAGGCCGCAATATAATATAACATAACCATGGTCACTAAAGACTTGTCAGAGAAACATCAAAAATATAAATTAAAATAATTTGAAAGAGGTAGATGAAGACAAAAAAATCCTTGGAAACTAACATAGAATAAATTTCATTTAATTTCAAAATTTTAGGTCATCTGGTACTGATTTTGACAGGTCAAAATTAAAATGCAATTCTATACATAATAAGGTAGGTATTTTCATTGTGATGGGTTTGCTATGGATTTGGACATTCACTTGATGAAAAAATATATGTTAAGTTCATAAAGATTCAGAAAATCTTTATCTGAAAGTATTTCTCCTCAAATTTTAAGTAATTTGAGACATTTGATGAGCGTAGGTTGTTTTTGTTATAACCATATTAATTAAACCTTAATTATTGGATTAAATAAAGGTCCAAACATATGATATTGTCTAGTCAAACCTCAATTATATGATAATCCAGGATATTGGAAATTTGTTAGTTCATGATGAAAAAACTACCAACTCCACATGCAATATGTTTTATGAATTCTTTACTTGGATGACCTTTTGTTGCCTATGATACCTGAGCCTTTTTCTATTTTTGCATAGCCACGAGTTAAAGACATGAATTTTTGCCTATCTGATCTAGACTGTGTAAATCTTTTCTATTTTTAGGTACTACTGGTTGATATTAGAAAGCATTTGAAACGACAAACAAGGCATTTGTTTCGTTATGAGAGAAGTACTCGGTTACCCAAATAAATTAAACAGAGTTTTGTGCCGACATTTACAAATACCAAATACTTGCTCAAACAACCAACATGTTTTACCATATTTCAAATGAAGACCTAATGCGAATGAACCAAATTTCAAATAAAATGAATAGAATTGAAAACATTCGAATGCATGGAAGTTGTTCTGCAACTGTTGGTTACGCTGATCAATGACTCTATAAGTAGTTGCAGAATCTTAACGAATGATTTGTTTTATTTATTTTTTCAGACACCAAATGAAATGAATTGTCGTATGTATTTGGAAATGTTTGCTTGCGAATGCAATCGTGCAAGACTCTAGTTGATATCCATCATCCTACTTTGTCTAGTCTCACATTCTTAATGATCAATGAAAGGGTAATCATGGAGAGTTGCCTTACTTTCCTCATTCCTTATCCATTTTGTCGTCAATATTAAATTTACCCTTTGTCTTTAACTGTACTCTTTCTTTTCTTCTGTTGTCATTCCTATCGATCATGGAAGTTTCTCTTTAATCAATTTAAAATTAAAAAAAACTTTGTTGCATAGCTGACCAACTTATTTATCCCTACAACAATCCATCTACGAAGTTATTTTCAACCTTTTACCTTGTATATTTTGTAAATACTATACAATATATTTTTCTCACATTTATTTCGATCTTTTACAGAACGTGTATCAACAGAAAAATTAAAATTGAAATAAGAAGTTAAAATAATTAATTTTTACAGAAAAAATAAACATGAAATGCATGCAAAAAAGTCAAGCATGAGTCGCCTTTTAAATGCATACCCACATATTTATATGAAGCAAACAGATGCAGATACACAGTTACATACAGATACACAGATATACATATACTTACAGATAAGTAGTTAAAGCTGATTATAGAGAACGCAAGTTAATTTACATTATTATTGTCGTTGTTGTTGTTGTTGCACTTTGTCTTCTTCAGCATTTTAAATGAATTAATGCGTTTCAAAAGTCAAACAGGGCGTGAAGGACACAAAGAAGCGCCTACTTAACAATATAAAAAGATACATTAAATGCAGTCAACTCAAGTCAGTAAGATGCATCAACATTACATACTATGTACATACAATATAGCAATGGAATGGTTTGGAAGTAAAATTTTGTTGCATTATTAAGAATTATTAAATTTTTACGTTTATCATACCGAACCAAGAGTTGCCTACTTTTCTTCTCATTTAACTACTTTTCTTCGTCATTCCTTCATCTCTTCATCCTCATCATCATTCATCTTCACATCATTTTCTTCTTTAATTCATTAACATAATAATTTTTGTGGTAATACTCTGCTGCAACCACAATATGAGACATCCCAACAAGTCAGTCCACTCACTCCCTACCTATTACCAACTTCTCTCATGCTATTTATTTCCTTCTCTTTAATTTTGTTTTGTACCCCCTTCCCACCTTCCTTTCTCTTTATCCTCTTCATTTTCCTTCTCCTTGATCTCGCGTTTATTATGCAAATGAAAATAATTCCATTTCGTATGTTTTTTTTATTTGCTGCGTAAATGCCACCTTAAGCCTCACCAAGCACTTTTCGCCCCATTTTAAGTATCATCATATATGGGATCTTGAGTCTTGAATCCTTCTCCATACTTTTTCGCCCCTCTTAACTTTATCTTGGATTTTTCCTTTGAACCTTCCTCCTTTTTTATGTTGTTGTGTTTTTCACTTGTATCATTGCGTGACTTCTGTGACTTTTATTTGGCAGTTCTTTCATTTTCGGCATGTCATCGTCCTCGGTATGCAACTTACAACTTACAATATCTACATATCTACATATTTCCTTAAAAAAACCATTTCTCATTCATTCCTTGGGTTTCTTCGTTCGTTTACATCATGCTTCCTTCATTATATTGTATATTGTGTATTTGTAAATTGTATATGACGAGTTAAGCTATATAAATGCTTGATGCCTTTTTGCTTGATGACGATAATTTTGTTAAAGTTTTACAATTTGCATATGACATCGCAATATAACATATTCAGACTTCAGACTTACTTACTCTTCCCTTCCCTCCCCTTCTTCATCTTCTATTATATGGTGTTAAACTCAGGTTCTTGTCACTGAGAAATCATGCGTTTGTCTGCGTCTGGTGTAGGCTTAAATATGCGTAGGTGTTTCTTTCATACACCTACGTTTCTTTCATATATTACGTGTATGGTGGCAACCAGAAGGAACCAAAAAATATTAACATTATGAAATGCCGCACTATTTATTTCATTTTGTTTTATTATGACAAAAAGGTTAAGGCTTCTTTTGCATATATGGATTGTATGAAAAAGTTTGTACTTTGGAGGTGGTGTTAACCGTTGACAAATTGAGTTTATGGTTTTTTCAAAATGCCAGTGAAATGTCATGAAAACATGATATTGTAACGAATAATAAATTGGTAGGTGTTTAGAGTTTTTATGAAAAGAAAGAAATATACTGTTAACATTAGTAAAAGTACAATAAAAGAGAGAAAATATTACATATATAATGACAGTTTAAAAGGGAAAGCTTCTTAAAGAATTGATCAAACAGACATCAAGTTTGTCAAAAGATGTGAAGATATATTTCATCAATAAGTTGAACAAACAGTTTAAGATGATGATAATATAAGAGACCTATAAAAACTACTCACTGAAAAACAAATTAAGAACTCTAGTACACTGAAAAACATGCTCACCCAATGAACAACATACTCAGGAATAAATTGAAAAAATAACAAACATTTTCAGAGTACCATTAAAGACAAAAGTTATCACATAATTGCACAGAAATATGATAAATAATCAAAACAATAAAGTGGCAAATGCCCCTAAACTATTTGCACATTAAAAAGTTTAAATTTTTTAAATATGTTTACGGTGCTTAAACCATTCTTCTTCACACACTCAAGTAAATTTAATTATAAAAACAATTTCAATAGTAAAGTTTAATTGCTGCAGATAAAAAAATGATATAAAAACGAAAAATTTCAACAAAAAATTACTCAATGAAATAAAAATGCGGTAGAACCCAAAAATTGTATAACGTATTCACGTACACATTACAATAAAAAACAAAAAATCCATTCGCACATGACTACCCAAATATGGATAAGAGAATAAACAGGATAATAACAATAATAATGAGTCCAAGTCCAAGCAATAGCAACAGAAACAAAGTTGCAATAATAGCAGAATATGGGACAAAAAAGGATGACCAAAAAAACCAACAAAACCAGCTGCAGCAGTAAGCAATTTTAGCGACTTCATTTTCATTAACCTTCTTTTCCTCTTTTGGCAACAAAATGTTGCACATGAGCACAGAAGCGCAAGTAGTAATAACAGCAATGACAGCAATAACCAGAAGACCATAAGAAGTCATGAGTGCTTAACAAAGAGATTAAAATATAAATAATTTTAATTTTACTATTATCAGAAAAACTTATAAAAGCCAATTAGTTTTGTTATATAGATTTCAATAAAAACATACAGTCAAGTGTGAGTCCGAGTCGCACCAGTTTTTGAATACAACATCAATTAAGAGGCCGCCTCTATTGATCACAGCAAAATGTGCCCTTTTTACTGTATTTCCATTACCTTTTCGTAATCTTGAGCGCTATAGCGATGAATACGGCACGAATGTCTGTCTTGAGCTCGTGAATGGTCAGAGGCTTCCTGGCGTATACTTCACTTTTTCCCACAAAAAGAAGTCCGGAGGGATCAAATCTGGAGATCTGGATGGCCAGTTAATGTCACCTTTTCTTGACATCAGACGTGCAGGAAATTTTTGGTTCTGGGCAAAGGTCTCTCCATCTCTCGCTCTCTGACCACTCCAACAAGTTTATTGCAACATCTTGATCGTTGATGAATGGCATGTTGACGATCTCTCGCTGTCCCGTGCTCAACAAAATTTGACACTAAACGACAAATAGTGTTGTCAGAGCATCACTATTTCAGCGCATTGTTTCGGTGTGATGAGAATCATGGTTCTCTCAAGTCAATCGGTTGACAAATGTCAAAATTATTCAATGTCTACATACCGACATAAAATATGGCGCTTCCTGTATATGTTGGCAATTCAGTTTTTATAAGAATTGCTGTGAAAACTGCCCGCAGAGCATTTTGGAGCACATGTTTTTTTTTTTTTTTGATATTGGTCGTTATAGCAGCAATTGAATTACACCCCCTGTGTAATTGTCTACCAATTACGGTTCATTAGATAGAACTGTACGGACGGACGGACGGACGGTCACAGTTGGATTACTAATTGGCACCCTTTAGGTACGTAAGCCTAAAAATGAAATCATGTAAAAATATAACTCGAATTCAAGAAGATGCTCATTACTACATTATGTTATGGTATTTTTATCTTTCCCTTCAAAATGGTTATCTTTTTCTTTCTTCATCATTTAAAATTTATATATCTACATAACTTTGATTCTGATCCCGATACTTAAGATATTCTACTTCAATACATAAGACATTTTCGTTTAGGGATAAGCCTTAGCGCACCTTCATTTTAATGTGGACAAGAAGTTCATTTTTTGACTTATCTAGGAAATAGTGTGCGGTCATCTAATTCTCAAGGTATCACGCATATAGAATTAAAGCTTAAAGGAACTTAAATGATGGCAGGGAATCAAAGCATTTGAAAACACTTGGGCTTAGTGTATTGACATTACATTAAAAAATAAAAGAAATGCTGATGAAAACCTTTAGTCATCATTCCTAATAGGGTGCAGGGTAATTGTTAATCGACCCTTACATAACATACAATTGTATAATCAATTGTTTCATTTGTTTTTATACAACTCATGTTAAAGCTGTTCTTAGTTAGACCTTTGAATCAACTTACAGTTGCTTTACTTAAACAAAAAAGTGACCACAAAATGTGACAAAAAATATAAAAAATATTGTACAACCACAACGACAACATTGGCATCAACACTGAGCATGACACTTCTTATTCTGTTTCATATTTAATAATGACAAAAACAATAGTCAGCTACAATAGTACAATAATACAGTAAAGACAACAACAAAACGCAATACAACAACGGTAATAATAAAAACAAAATGTCTTTGTTGGTGAACATTTAAACTCACTACAAAAAATAGTAGTAGTAGCTATGGAAAAAAGGCATAAAAAGTAGTACGAGTAGTAACTTAAAAGTGCAACAAAATAAATTTAAAAAAAATACCGCAAATGCGGCGTTTAACCGCAATGTCGCCACACATTGCCCAGTTTAGCTACACAGTTTGGGGCCGAGGTCTTATAATACTCCCTATGTATGCGCCACGCTTCAAGAATTCCAACTCACACCTGCTACCGCAGTCATAGTTGCACTTGAACGATGCAAACGGGCAACAAAACTAAATGTTGCAAGTAGCAAACCTAAATGATGCCAAAGGGCAAACTCAAGCAGGCAGGCAGGCAGGCAAAACAGGCAAGATGAACCGACAGATATAGACATGGAAATGGGGAGTGGGACCAACAACAATACAGTTAGCAAAGTTAAGGCAAGTTAGTGAGTAAGTGAGTGAGTGAGTGAGTGTTGGAAGTAGTTGTGCAGCTACAATTGTTATTATTATTTAGTAAAGTGCTTTTTCGCTTACAAAAGTTAAGTGAATGAGTTGAAAATGAAAATGGATGGTGGAGATGGAGTTGGATTAATATAAAGAGTCAAGAGGAAGAGTAAGAACCCTAGAATTGTAGTAAGAATGACGTATACAAAATGGTACCTTGTAAGCTAAAGCTAAATGGATTTTTTTTGTTGTATCTCTTTGCTGTGGCTCACTAAAGAAATGGAGTGAAGTATGCATCTAACTCTTCTTTTATTGTGCCGCTCTTTTTAGTTATTTTTGTGTAGTTAAGAGTAAAAAAACGTTAGTAATATCAAGGACCCAAAAAAAGGTGGAATAAAGAGACACTCTCAAAAGCACTTCGCTTTGGCAAAAGCAAGCAAAGATGAATGTGGGAACGACAGACTTTAAAGGAGTCTCAGTCCCTGAGGATGCAATGTTCAGATTCTGTCTGTCTGCTTATCAGCTTGACATGTGCGAGACGTTCTAGTCATGTTGAACTTAAGCTTTTTGATAAGAATTTCGTTTTTTGTATAGAGTAAACTTAAGGCGACAAAAGATTATTTAAGAAAAGGATAAAACATTTATAAAAGAACAAGACAAATTATCAATGAGAATACTAAAGAGCTTACAGGATTATAGAAGAATATTTATATAAATATTTTTAGTAAAATAATATCATAATAAATGGAGTAATCTCTTTAGATTTTAGTATTCATCTAATTCGTTTTGAAAAATCTAGTTATGGAGATGTGATGCAGAAATTCTTAATATAGAAACTACTTATTTTGGTTGATAGTACTTTGAAGTTTAAAGATTTCATTCCGGTTGAGTAAAGACTAAGTTTTATACTGAAGCCATTATTTCTTTTCCTATTAATCCCCTTAGTTCTCCTATAAACATAAAGATAATCTAATGTTTTTCTATACACAATATAATACTAATCTGTATAGAGAAACAAAGTGTAAAATCTGATTAGCATTTTATACCATTTAAACAATTCACACCCTAAAGGCATAAAAACCAAAGACTCCAATAGAAAATATTGTATATACATATATGTTTTTTTATATTGTAAGTCTATGTATGTATATTTCTCTATGTTTTTCTTTATTCTCTTCTTTTCAAATTACAATAACAAATCCCATATAGACAAGCTAAAGTAACAAGAACAGCAAACAAGCTGAACAAGTCGAACGAGTGAATGGGCGACAAAATCCCGGGAACAAATGTGCAACAAAGCGTACAATTGTAATTTAACTGCAGACTACTAGTTGGAGGACACAATAACAACAACAAACAAAAACAACAAGAGAAATAACAACAAAAGTAAAACAAACACTACAGAGAAATGTTATAGTGACAATAACAACATGGGATGAGAAGGGAAGGGTAAGGCAAGGAAGGGAGAAGACACAACAAAAGATATGGCAACAATAATATTAGAGCCCCAAGTGTTTTAAGCGGCTTTTGCTAGCAATTGTCGTTGTTTTGGTTGCACGCTGGGTGTATGGGAATGTGTGTTTATGTGCATATGTGTTTGTGTGTTTCACAACAAATGACAAAAAGCAAATAAAATGCAATAGCAACGGCAGCGGTAACGACTAACAATACTACAAAAATGAAAACGAAAAAACCAAGAGGCGCACATAATCCACTTGCAGGCATAACTCACGCACACACACACACACAGAGATACTTAAGCACACATAGGAACATACATATGCATAAACACACACATGCATGTTTTCTATATATAATCAGTGAGTCTGCGAAACAGAGCATTAAACAGGAAGTTACACATACGCCCTGTTGTGCGAATAGAAAAAATCACACAAAAATAAAAACGAACTTACTTTTTTGTCGTTTACTGCGGCTACATTTTGTTGTTTGAGTTACGCTGGTCTACGTTTATTTGTATGTGATTTGATCTCTTGTTCCATGTGTGTATCTATGAATGTGTTTGCATGTACTATGATTGTGTTAGTTGACAAATGTCATGATTGTCAAACCAGAATCCAAATCCAAGTTTAGATTCAACATCAGAGACATGAGAAATGATGAGGCGCCGCGCACTATGTTATAGCATTGCTCTAGTCAGAGATTCTAAACTATGCTCCGCAAAGCATTTTTATTTAACTTACAAACTATGAGCAACCATAGATAGTTACAGAGACCTAATCCCTTAATATAGGTGGTGGGTAAATGGTTTCTAGAGACCTGCCCGGTATCTTAAAAACTGATTGAAATGAATAAAGGCAAAGCAATTTCTTTGATCTATTCATGGCAATTTTTGTTCTATTGAGATTTAAGATCGTATGCCTTTTTGGCTACATCCAAGTGCATTTCTTAGCATGTGTTGGATTGGTTCTCTTGATATATTTAGCTGGGGAGCCAATTATGTGCAACTGCAACTTGAGCTTCTATCAATTGGAGTCATTTAAAAATAGTTTTCTTGCGTCTGGAAATGTTGGGAGTATCATTGAAACAAAAATTGTGGGTGACATATACGATATATACACATTGAAATGCCTAAGTTCTAGAACAAATTGAACGTTTTCATACCAATGATTGAGAAACTCTGCTAAACTTAACTGATGTGCAAATTTTTCAACGACAAGAGAACAGTGACTGTGACAATCGTTTGCATGCAAAACATAACAAAACACAACATGTGACTAAGTCTAGGGAGAGTAAGAAATGCTTAGAAGACCGGGGAGCGGAGAATGGATAGGACATAAAGATAAACAATGCAGTTACAAAAAAGTGTCTGTAACAATTGTAAAACAACATAAAACACTCATTTTTTGTTTGTTGTTGTTCTTATTGTTGTTATTACTGTCGCTTTTGTTGGTCTTTTCTCAATTTTCAACAAAACTTCAGCAACAACTACGCAACTATTGTGGAACACATACTTCTATGGTACATGCATACATATTCATTCAACCGACGAACAACGAAGAAGAACACCCATCAAGAACTTGACACTTAATTGTGTCTATGGCATTTTTGTCATGATGAGTGCAATGATTTTTATTGTTGTTCTTTTGTTTTATTATTTTGTTTGTTTGTTTGTTTGTGTGAGTTTTCCATAAAAGTTTTCTCTTGTAATGGTGGTTACAGAAAAACAGCATTAAAGTTGGAATTTTTATGGTCTTTAATAAAATGATAATGAAATGGAAGGAAAGGAAAAGAAGCTGACTAAATTTATATTCTAATTTATATGGTCTCAACAGCCTCCATATAGTCCAAGATCTTGTGCCATCATACTTCAATTTATTTGGCTCCTTGCAAAGTTCTTCAATTGTGGGCCTTAAGCTTCTGAAGACCTCATTACACAGTAAATTGACAAGTTTTTTGCGGAGAAACATTGGAATTTTTATGAACACTGTGTTAGAAGGTTTTCTAGAGATTTTAGACAATTATCAAACAAAATGTTCAATAGTAAATCATTGATTAATTTATATAAAAGTACCTTGAAATAATTTGAAGAATAAGCAAAGACATTTGATAAGTCCAATAATAACAAATTGGCGTCACTAATTTCTTAAAGTCATATGGAAACACTACCTATTAGGCCTATTAACATACCGAAAAATCCCATAGAAAAGGAATACTTTTGAACAACACTATTTCTCTTACATGCAAATGCTTGCTTCATTACAAGATAGTTAGCCAATCTGTTATTGTGGTTCTTCAGTCTATCATTGTACTGACTTGAATGAAATATAATCTGCCCATCAACGTAGACTACATCTAGGTAATGATGAATACGGCGTAGTTCTGTTATTTTTTCTACCATCAGTTGATGGGACCTGGCTGCCGTTCCCCATATCTGAATCCCAAAACTCCAGATCGGCGCGATAACTTGGCAATACACTGTCCTTTTATTCTGTAGAGACAGGTGGCTTCTGCTACATAGTAGCCAATGGAGGCGATGCAATCTGCACCTACAGGTCGCTACTCTGACTTGGATGTGTCTTCGAATAGTGAGACGCCTATCCAATATAAGTCCTAGGTATTTGGCCTCAGATTTTTACTCCAGGTTCACTCCATTGAGGGCGACGTGTGGGAGAGTCGCGTTCAAAGAGTGAAGCAAACATTGCTGCTTTTGGGTGGTTTGAGCTGCACGTTTCACCTCCGAGCTCAGGCTGTTAGTTTGTCTAAGTAGTTCTGCAAGACCAGGGCGCTCGTGGCGCTTCATGTGATACTCAGCATAATGCAAACATCGTCTGCATACGTCTCAATGAGTAGTTACTTAGGTTGGATTCCGTTTTAAGCAACCCACATTATAATGAAGGAATAGAATATTTGACCATTACTATTTACCAATATCTGATATCTCTTATTGTTATATGCTGTAGAACTTGTAAGCACTCTTCCGCAATCATTACTGGTATTTTTCATTGTCACAAGTTTTGACTGCATTATTTTCCCACCACACCATCATACCAAATCTGTTCTAAAGCCATAACTATTCCATTCCCATAAACAAATGACCTATACCCGTTTGAACTTACCCTACTGACTATGTCATAAATTGTCTCGATAACTGGCCACTTGTTTTAAGAATATCCAAACTTTTATAGCAATAAATTGCTCATAATTCCTTTGTTTCTTCAAAGTTTATAACAACATCCTTCTTCTTAACACTATTGGCATTTTTAAATTTTATTATTAATTTCATTCATTCATTCATTAACTTTCATTTTCCAGTCTATTGTAAGCCTTATCATGAACATTATCATTAGCTAAATCCCATCAAATGGACGCTTATTGATGCAATAACACTTCATTAGCTAACTTTTCTTTTAAGAAAAACCTCAAAAGTACCATATTAAAATATAGACAAAACCCATTATTCTAACACTTGCATCCGAATTTATAAAACCAAGCAACGTTCATTTTTATGGGCAAACATTAAAGCCGCTAAAGTCAATAAACGCAATAACAAAATATGTAAAACAAAACAAAAAAGAATCTAAAATTTTGAAACAAAGTTATAAAGATACGATGCAATTTCAATTCCGTCACGTCGCAACTGAAGCCTATAATGGTTAGATAAAGACAACGACACGAGCTCCAGATATACTCGTATATTCTGTACAAATAAACAAACATAAAATAAAGCCTTAAAAATGGCAACAAAGTACTAGCACTTCAAGTTTATGGTGGCGTTGGAAGCTTTTGGATGCCACCAAAAATGGCACATAAAACACAATCAAGTCGCTGAACATGCTGAACTGAGGTGGAGCTCAAGCTGAAGAGGACCAAGGGAACTAACAGACAAGACGACAAACGCTTTATGAGCATCATTTTAACATTTTTTTTTTTTGTCTTTATTTCTAAACGTTGTATCCTTAAACGAAAGGAAATCGAACCGACATAATGAAGAAATCCATAGAATGTTGTGAAGGAGGAGAGAATAAGGTAAAGTAAGGATGGCAAAAAATACAAAGTAGAAATAAAATACCCAAAAATTAACGACAAATTGTGCATCATTAAGAGATGCCAAAAAAGAATGCGAGAGCACAAGAATTCCCTAAATAAGTTGCGAAATTACCCAAGAAACATTCAGGATACCATCATGCCATGAGGATAACATTGGGGTATAAGAGCAAAGTGAAATGCCAATCGTCGTTAAACATAACAAAAGCTAATAATGTATTCGTATCTCTATCTATGTAGGTATACTATGTATTATACACAGTGTAGAATAAAACAAAACAAAAAAAAAATGGTGATGGAGCTGCAAAAAATGGCAGCAAAATAAATGAAGATCCTGAGCTTGCTCGCTTGCTCGTCCAAAGTAAAAGCCCCAAGCAATGCAAAAGGGAAGCTTACCACCAGCAACTACAACAATAAGGCAAAGAACACACACCTGGGTGTAGTCATTTATTTGATTACATGCCACCAACCAAACACAATACAACACAACAATAATAACAACAAAAACAACAACAACAGGAGAGAACAACAAAACAGACAGGACCTCTTCATCAAAGTGTAGTAGGATAAAGAGCACAAGAGTCAAATGAATGACGACGGGCTTTAAAGGAAGTGTATGTTGAATGTTCAACATAAAAATTGCCAAAGGGAATCGCATGCTGAGCTATTAAATGACTGTTAGAGAACCAGTGGCAGTGTTAGTCCAAAAGTAATAACAAGGGGGGGAGTTACCAATTAGAGAATTGGGAGATGCAATATTGTGGAGTTCTATAGTCAAAAGAAAAGGAAAAGGAGGAGGAGAAAAGAAGAAAGTTTAGGAAACTAAACAAAGAAAGAAATTTTAAAATAGTTGAAGCTAAAAGTTTCTTTGAGTAAAATTCACTGATATTGATAAGTCTATGAATTAAGATCTTCTCTTATTAATCGTGTTATTTTCTAATTAATTTTACAAATTGAGGATGGCATTGGAAGTTTATTAAGAGAAACTTCCTATTCATCATGAAAACTCCCAAAGTTTCACCAACTAATACAGAGACTTCTAAACTCATGAAGTACCAGAATAAAAGGTTCTGCTTTGTGTATTGATTTCTTTGTGAATGACAATGATGATATTCCTAAGGGAATCCAGTTGATATAAATATATCTACACCCTTTACTGGTAACACAATATGTCAAATTGTTTGGCATAAGCGTGATCAAATGTTCCCATCATATACTAAATTACAGTCTAAGGAAATCATTCCATGTCCTTGTCTAAATAAAACTACTTCATACATTATCTCAATCACTAGAAAATTTTTAGTCTCTGCTCCCTTTATTTATCATAGAAAACAACACCCATGTCTCGAATAAAGTTAGCACGTCATTCTCAAAGCATTGTTAGTCAGATAGAGTGCAATATGTTTAATACCTCTTCGAACTATAGATACAATACAATAGTACGTACTGGTACATAGCTATGTATGTGTATGCATGTCTATTATCTATGAGTTCAACATCGGAAGGAACAAAAGCATAAAAGGAATCTATAACTGGGAAAAAAAAGTGAACTAGTACTACAAACCACACAAATACAAGACCAAGAACATGTAGTACTACAAAATAGAAATGAAAATGAATATGAAGAGGAAGTACAATAGTTTTTTTTTTTTTTTTTTAAAAAGGCATGAGAGAATAGTGAATTATAGTGTGTAATAGTGTTGTGAAGTTACAATTTGATAGTTGAGTGGGCGAGTGCAGGAGTCAATTAGATTGTAGTTTGTCTTATATATTGGAAAATAATATTTTGTTATTTATGGCTTGACATGTGACACGATGATTCAATAATATCCTGATGTAATGAAAATGAATAAGAAGAATAAGAAGAAGAGGAATGAATGAACATAAATAAGCAATCAATAAAATAAGGCTTTCACAATGATTGAGTAGAAGGTTGAGAAGTTGAGACATTGAACATGTTCTATTAGTAGTTAGACTAAGTGCAAAAGTACATATTTTACAAAGAACAAGACACAAAGACAGGACAGGACAGGACACGGACACGAATATCAACATCACCATCAAGCAGAAGAGTAATAATATCGTAAGTACAACAGCGTAACTTAATTACCAGACAAAAAAGGTAAAGCTCACTTTATATATTTTACTATCTATGTATTACAAAGACAAATACAAATACAAATTTGTTTGATTGTTTGTGTATGGATGTCCTCTTGTTTTTGTTGTTGTTGTTGTTGGCAAACCGCCAGTGCTGCCAGTAACAGAACATAAATTTTTCCTTTCTCGGTGTTTTTGGGTGGCATTTCTATGTCAATGTCTTGAAGTGAACTGACTCACCCTTAGAAGGCAGACACCGCAAAATGTGTCGTCGTGTAATATGCCACACGCTCCATAATTTCGTTGTTATCCTGGCTTGTCGCGGCGACAGCTGTCAGCGCTTTCGACGACAACAACGAAGACGATAGCGCCCTCAAAGCTTAGCAATCTCGGATGTATGGATGAAGGCAGGAAGGCATGCAGAATATGAAGGAAGTTAGTCAAACGCCACCCAGCGGTAACATTTAGAATATTGTAGATATTTTTTAACATATTTTAAAAACTTTAAGTTAAAATTTTAATATTTTTTTGTGCCTTTTCCGTTATTTTTTTTTTTATTATTTGAATTTTGTTTTCTTTCTTTTTCTTTTTTGCTCATTTTTGCATAATTTTAATTACATTTGAAAAAGTCTTAGAGATTGTCGCCGTCTGTTGGATTCTTTTTTTTTTTTTCTTTTTCCTTAATTAACATTTTAAGACTTTTGAAATAACTTTATAAGAGTCCGCCACTTGATTATATGCAAGAAGTAAAGAAAAAACATTGCAACAGAATTTGATAGAAAACAAGATATGAAAACATATTTTCAGATTCCAAAAGTAACTTTTATACACATAGTAGTATTCTTGCCTTGATTTCTTTTCTTCGACAACTTTATTTTATCTTTTAAAATTATAAAATATAAAAAATTTTAATGAAAAAAAGGATAATAAGAAAATAAGGTATTTAGAAAAAGAGAACAATCAGAAAAACTACCAAAAAGAAATTGTAAAAAATGCATTTATGCATATTTATTTTCTCATTTCATTAATTTATTCATTAATTTATTATTTCTTAGTTTTCAGTTTTTAATTCCAATTTTCAAAATTAAGATTGAATACTCATCACATTGAAGTGTGTCCCGCTTTGCTGATGAGTACAAGGTACTTAAACTTAAAAAGGAGCTCTCATCTAAAAGTAAATTACTATCACTTAATCCTATCATTGGTTCGTATGGTCTAATTTGGGTTGGTGGCTTCAAAATTCTTACTTGGATTATGATGCCAGGTACCCTTATGCTATCAATCTAATTCTTAAGTTCATGAGATTTTTCAACATTTTCAGTTGAAGTGTTCCAAAAAATGATATAAATAATCTTTAATAGTTTAAGGAATAAATTTTGGCTTTATTTCGGAAATAAATATACAGTTTTAAAAATCAGACAATGTTTGAAAAATGGACATATCGGCTTTTCTACATGGGCAATATCTTTATTTCATCAGCTGGGGTGCAGAGGCTTCGATGCTTCTCTTTTCGTTGTCCTTATCTCAGATCTATCATACATTATTTTTCATATTATATTTCATGGCCAATACTAATCATGCCACACAAACTCTGTTAGCTAACACTGTTTCCATCACCAACTCTCATTATTAAACTGCTGTAGTTTTGTTTGGGTTGGCTTCAAATTTCTTGTGATGTGTTGATAAACGTCGATAAGTGCAAGCAACGATTGTGAATAAATAGCCGTAACATTAAGTGGATTTTTGTCTCCAAAATAAGTGATGCGAAGATAAAAGAGAGTGTTTTCGTTGGACCTCAAATCAGGAAGTTAATAAAAGATCCGTGTTTGAAGAAAAATTGAATGATCAGCATGAATATCTTTTTAAAAACAGGTATTGCCAATTTTCTAGGGAACCATAAGAGTGACAGCTACTTGGCTTATCAAGTGAAGTTCGTGTGGCACGACAAAGTTCAAATTCTGTTGCTCAGTGTAATTGAAGTTTTTCTTTAAGAAACTTCCAATGTCTTGGTGAGCCTAGGGGAGCTATTTATTTGCATAAAAAATTCTTATTTATTTTAATGTTTCTCTAAGCAATGTGTGAAAAACTATACTTTCTTTGAGATCCTTATTTATTAAATATACAAACATACAATAGCACAATATGGTATTTAGTATTGGACTTTTCTTTAGTATTTTCTCTGTTTTCTTTCTTGGTTTTTATGCTTTTTGTATTATGTATTATTATTATTATACCGTGCCTTTGTGTACTTTGTCCCTGTTTGTCCTTTTAGCATTTATTTTTTTAATCAAAACATAATGCAAAATAATAATGTTTTAAACAATCTTCTCCCAACCACACACACCCTGATACTACAAAATGAAAAGAAGAAAAAAACGGAACTAAAATCTTCCTTTTTTAGTTTCAGATTCTTTTTTGTGTCACTTCGTTGTTATTTTCTTATTATTATTATTTTGTTTTCTCCTCTGTTTCTTGTAATTGTTTTTGTTGTCCTTGCTGATGTAGTTGTTTTTTGTTGTTGCTCCATTGTTTTTTAACAAAATGCCACACAATAAACATGAGGTGCAAAATATCGCTTAAGGCGCCACACAAAAGCAACAGCAACAGCAGCAGGAGTAGGAGCAGAAGCAACAACGACAACAGCATCAAGAACAACGAAGGACATCAACAACAAATAACGACTTAGTTCTACCTTTCTCTGCTTTCTAGTCATTATATCACATAACATAGTAGAGAGAAAGAAAGTAGAGAAAAAGAGAGTGCATAAATTTCATTCGTTCATTGTTGCCAACAATACGAGTATAACAACAACAAGGAGTCATGAAGGAGGTAGTTATTGTTTTTAAAAACACCATGCCTTTTTTTTTTGCATGTCCTTCCCTTCCCATCTCCTACTTCCTACTCCTATGTATCCCATGTCAACGCCTTATTGTTTTGCTTTATTTCTCGTGGCAACTGTCAGTGACATTACAATTTTTTCTGCATTTTTCTAAGTTGCTTCTTTTTTTGTGTTTCCTAATTCTTCTTCAATTTTTCTTAAATCTTCTTTTCTTTTATCTAAGGACACACACATACACAAACAGAACTTTGAAGCTCCTTTCTCATGCCAACTCAACTCATCTGCAACATTGACACTTAGAACGTGCCTTATGTATGGTATTTTTTTGTAGGTCTTTTCTTTTTCTATTTTCCAAGAAATTCAATCACCTACTCTCTTACTATTTAGACTTCTTTGTAATTTATGTTCGACTAATTGTAGTGGTTACTTTTGTTGCTTTTGTTTTTAGTGGATCTTTTCATTATTTAAGTAATTTTTGATTCACACATGAACACTGAAAAGATGGACAAATATTTATAGTATAACACAAACATCAATTCAATTCAAAATACAGTTCTATCTTATCGTAAAGTTTCTCCATGGATTTCTCTAAAATTGTTAATTGTTGGCAAATCTTTCAGTTTTAAATAACATTAATCAAAACTTCTTGAAATCTAAAATTGATTACACGATTTGCACTCTTAAATCATGAATGTTTGGGAAAAGAATCTTTTGTTTAAGATTTAAGAGTTTAAATTCTAAGAAAATAGTATCACTTATCCAAAGGTAAAAGTTTGTGGTTTCGGCAAACTTTTCTCAAAGAAAACATTAATGGTTTTTCTCCTTAAAATGTTGTAGAAGTCATACGAGGTGTGGTTATACAATTTTTGTGATTAAAGTTTCTTCAGAAGAATTACTCATACTACAAGGTAGTACAACTAACAGCTGTGCTATTAAGTCTTTACTCGATATATGATACTTTATTTTACAGTTCAATTTTCATAGCTTGAATTATAAACTTTTATGATAATTCTACTTTTTCTTGTGTACCTCTTTCAAACTACAAACTGAATATACTTTATTTCCTTATAGCATCTGTTTATATATCTCGCCTTTAGTCATTCTACAATTCATTCATTCCTATCATAAAATATCATCTCTCAACACTCTTTATCTGTACTTAGCTACCAAAACAACTTCGCACTACTAATGTATTTCTTCAGTTCCGTTAGCACGTACTAAAATGAAGCAATATTTTTGCAATAAATTGCTTTTGCATAAAAATATAATTTAAACTTTTATTCTTTTAATAATAATCATATTCTCCGCAGTCACCACATTGCATACCAAAATAAAACCAAGCTAAAGTGAAGTACTATATACTGTTGTCACGTGTTAAACATTTTCTTATTTTGCGTACATAACTCATTCACTACTCCACCAAACGAAAAACTCATTAAGTTAAGTATGAACGAACAGATACTTTTGTGTTGTACGAGCAAACATAGATAGATACAATAAATGGAAAGATATAAACGTTGACTTCCGTTACTATATTTACAATAGGGAATGTATGCACATAATTTTTTGAAGTACGCACTTGAAACAGTGCATGAAGGGAGGGACTTTAGGAATGATTTCATAGATACTATACTGCTCGTATATGATCATGTATCTTATAAATGTCAAAGAAATGGCAACATACGCACGAGAAATTGTCGCCAGGCTTATCAAATGCGTATACTCGCATATCGCCAAAAATAGCTAAAGCAACATATGTCTGTGTCAATGCTTGTTTTGTATCTATGGCATGAGATGCAATGTGCATATGCAACTACATGTCTATCTATGCATGCAGTGAATTGCCGTCGTCTCTATCTTTTACCCTAAGTTAGTGTCAACAACAGAAAAATTTTCCTGATTTAATTATATTTATTTTTATAGATTTTCTTCTTGTTGTCTTTTAGTACCTAAGTACTATAAAGGGAACGGAAGTCTTTGTCTTTTCTATTATGTTAGTATTTGATTCTGAATTTGGTTTGTTGTCTTTATTTATTTGCTTTTAAGATTTTGTATGCAAAAGCAATGTATCTTAAGTAGTGAATGACTTGCTGTCCAATCATTTAGTTTCTTGTCTCTTCTCTTAAGAGTTATTCAGTGTTTGAAGTTTAATTTACCCTTTCGTCGTCATAGCATAATATTAATCTATCCATGTGCATGTATCTACCATACAGTAAGTATATGCATAGGATACATTATAAGATACATCAAATTACATGAACCAAATTACGTTAGTTGTATGTCTAGACGTTTGAATGTTAGCTTTTGGCATTAGTTGCATTGTTGTAGTTGCTGCTTGTGGGTTCTCAATATGCTTGAGTATGTATCTGAGTGGTGTACTGAGTGTATCTAAGTGTACTGTGTGTTTGTGTAGCTAACTAAATGTGTTCAAATCCCACTGGTGCTGTTGATATTTTGCATATATGTTTAATCATCTCTACAACTCATTGTATCTTAAGTATAGTATACCACAATATGAGTAAATTGTATATGTGATATTTAAACTATGAATGGTTGGTTTATAAGGAACATTTGAAGACTATCTATGTACTTAAGATCATTCACATTATGCAAAGATATGAAGATGTGTGGTCATTTTTAGGAAGATTTATTCAGGTGCTTAAGAAAATTATTCAATTTTAAACAACTTGGTCAAAGGACAACTGGCTTCAACAGAATGGAGATAGGTTAGATTAGGTCAAACAGGATGATCGCCACAAAACGCGAGTTCAAGCCTAATATGAGTCTCAGAGAGAGTCATCAGCCTCTAAAAGCAACATGAAGAATCCACAAAGAGAGGCATGTCCCCCCGTGACAATTTTGCCAAACTACCCAAATCAACAAAGAAAGGTTTCACGAGAAGACGGGTTCATCTTCTTATAAGAGCGAGGAAGTCACATAAGATATGTTGATTCTTCCTGATCTACGCAGCGGCGACAGAAATTTGAATGTGGAACATGCATCCTTTAGGCCATCAACCCAATTGCGCATTGCCCCGTTATGACTTCCGTCATCATCCAAATCCTTTTCTTGTTAAAGTGCAGAAACTCAGATGTTCATTTCAGTTGGTAGCAAGACCAGAGTGTCCTAGTGGCAAATTAGTCTGACTCATTCACTTATTGCATACCTTCTAGCTTTTCTAAACCTGAAGTTATGGCTTGTAGAGAACTGTGAATACAACTGCTTGAAAAGCAGACCCTTTTTAGCACACTCATTCACCATCTCATTACCTAAAAAACCTGATTGGCCAGACATCCAGATTAGTGTAATTGAGTGCTGCCGAGCTTGGTTAAGACACATCTTCCAAGAAGAGCAGTGGAGTCACAAGAAGGTGTTGAATACTTTCTGATTCATCCTCATCTTCTCAGCAGCGAACATACAGGTTCTTTTCAGTTGGTAGCGAGGCCCGAGTGTCCTAGTGACAATACAGGCTGGCCCATTTGCCCACTGCATGATTGCTAGTTCATTGGTTTTCGCTTCCAGACCTAAAAGAGAGGTCTTTGAATATCAAAAACAGAAACAGATCACTTTCTAGCTCAGGAAATGGCCAGGCCACGAGATAAGCGTAATTGCGTGCTGTCGAGCTTGATCAAGAGCCGCCATAACAGTATGGAGATTCAACGCACATAACAAGAGAAAGCATTACGCTTCTGAAGAGATTGTCCCCAATTAACTCATATCAAAATATAAGATTTTGAAATGGCCAGCGATATCACCAGATTAATCTGCGGTAACTACAATAGTTATAATGACTTTAGAGTAAGAGTAATGGCTGTTTCTCTGAACTAACTATTGACTACACTTCAAAGTTAATATCTTTTTGACTTAAAACCTTTACAAACGAATGACTTATTTACCATAAATATGTTTGAACTTTACCGGTGACATTATGTTAATACATATGGGATACTCATTATTATTGTATAATTCTTGAAACCCTCATATATGCGTGGTTGGTTGGTTGGTTGGTTAGTTTCTTTCATGCATGTTTATGTTTAGTACTCAGTCTAGACTAACTGCTCTATAAAAATTTACAATACTAAGTACAATACACAAATGAAGTCAAGCGTTTCTTTTCTTTAGGTTGTTTCTTTCAATGCATTTAAGAATGAAACATGTTACCAAGAATTTGCCTTCGACAGCTACAAAAGTAATTTCCGATTTTCGCGACTAATAAAAATAAAATAAGAAATATTCGCACTGGCAATCACATATGAGAAGAAGAAAGAACAACGACAGCAGTTCAATAAGCACACAAAAATTCTATGAATGCACGTACTCGTACTCACTCATACTCATACATCATTAATGCAAGAAGCACAACATGGCACTTCCATTGAAAATCAAGTCATAAAAATCTGAAGAACAACACAAGCCAAAAAAAGAAGAAATGAACATTTCGAAATCTTCTAAACAAAAGAATAAAAAAAATAAATGAATTTTATAGTACACATCTTGCTTGCAATTGTTGAAGAGTGGGGATGGATACTGAACTTTTCTCACACATATAAAAGCGATATGTATCTGCAAAAACAAAAACAAAACCGAAAACCGAACAAGATTAAAAAAGTAACAAGATGAAAAGGAATGAAATGAGTCTCTGAGTATTTGAAAGATGTGCGCAGCTGACTCAGTGCAATCGAATAGAAGGAAGCCCCACGAATTTGTTGATTTAGAGCGAATTGCGGTAGCAGCAGCAGCAGCAGCATCAGCATCAGAACATTTATGCATATTTGCAGCTAATTATAGAGATTGAGTTGCAGAGAATTGCAGATTTTTCAGTTTTCTTTTTTCTTTATTTTCATTTTTTGATGATAGCGGAAATTCATGGCATTTTGGGTGGCGGCATTAAATGTGATCATAAATTTGTTGGATACTCCACACATCACCTGCGTCCCCTCAATAGCTCTATAAAAGCAATGGCATTAGTCATTTGAGAGTGAGAATACATAGTATCTGTAGAGTCTCACATTGCACGAGTACAAGTTTTTGCAAATGGACTGCATCGAATTCATAATACAATATTTCAATGCAAAGGGAATGGATTAGGATGGCATGGAGATAGAATGAGATGCAATGCGATGCAATGCGGTAACTTTGTGTGCGAAATGATGACGACGACGCGTTTGTGTCTGTTTTAAAAACTTCCGCACGGAGCGTTCAGCTTCAGTTTATATCCGTTTTCTATCTTTCAAGCTATCTATCTATCTGTCTTTCAGACTCTTTGTAGTGTCTGTATGTTTGGTTGTCTCTTTGTCCGCCTGTCCTTTCTATATCCTATTCTAGTTATTTTTAACAGGCTCCCTCCTTGGCACACACACACATACACACAATGACAATGCTCATGATGTGCCTTTTATCATTTTCATATTCATTTTTTTACGATATTTTGTTTTCATATTTTCGCATTTTGTGGTTTGTCGAAACACATTTTTCCGCTTCTTTTTTCCTTTCTGTATAATTTTTTCATTTTTTTTTTCTTTATATATTTTACTGCAAAACTTTGCTTATTCATAAATTTTAGAATTTTTCAACATAAAATTGTAAGCTTCCTTTTTTTAGTATTTTTTACAGTGAGCCTTTTGGGTTGAAGTCCGTTTGGCTTGGTTAAGCTTAACATGGTTTAGTTCACTTCAGTTCGGTTTGGTTCGGTTCTGTTTGGTTGCGGACTTTCACGCGGTTATTCATGAATAATTTTTAATGTTTTTTCTTTTCCTTTTTACTATTGGGGCTTCCAAATTTATTATTGTTGCTGTTGTAGGTGAAAGAGTTAAGGAGGCGTTAGAATGAAGAATTGGGATTGAGTTAAAAAAGAAGACTTTCATTTTATGAGCAACATTAAAATTATTAAAAATTTTAAGATTCTAAATTACAATCGGATTTGGATTAATGGAAAAAATTATGACCAGCGTGCCAAAGGATATCATGATCTGCTTAAATGTTCCATTTAGTATTATATTTGATAGGTTCAAGGCATAAATTGGTTTAAGCTGATTATATTCATAACTAACTGATGAAAAGAAATGCCCCTAATAATTTTATTAACTTTCTGGTAAATGAAATCGGAAGATTACAATGATGGGAAAGGCATAGTAACAGACACATCTCACAGTTGGACAACAGCAGACACACGAGTCACCTGAAAAGGCAATACCTTATGGATTTCCCGTTCCGCTTAACATCTACACCAAAGGAAACCTTCACATATAAGATTCTAGTCCATTAAATTTAGCCTACAATCTTCATTTAACAGACAGATTGCATATTGTCTGATATGGACGTTTAAAGAAGCACAACGTGCCTTGGCTTCTTTCTCCTAATCAGCATAATTTGCAAAGAAATCCCAGATAATGAAATGCACATAGTGCAGTAAACTGGAATACAAATTGCTGACCTCAGATTCATTTATTTAAAACCCAATTATTTTATGTCTATTGACATTAACGGATTAATTGGCCAATGGATTAGTTACTTCCAGGGACTGCACTATAAGCATAAATTTACATGGAATTTAACTGGTGGTTTCTGATTTTTTCTAGCAATTTGCTGGGATATTGCAAATTGTTGAAATTAAAGAAGGATGCAAAAGCACGATGTGCTTTCATCAGCATTCATTTCATAATTTTCGAAGAAGAATATTTTTAATTGATCCCCTGTAGTTGACCTAAATACATAAAATATGGATAAGACGTAAAAGTTTTGTAATTTCTATACCAGACTTTACTAGACATACATGCTTATGCAGCAGCTTATGCATAGTAAAGCAACAGCCCCTATTCTCATTACTGGTGGCAAGTGAATTCACTAGTCGTAGGAAATGCAGGCAGTGGCAATGACTGTTGACATGACTGGTGCACGGTAATGCAGGCGTTCACTAGTACTGATTCCAAAGGGACTAGCCAGTGGTCCAGTGAATGCAGGGATACTATCCAGAAACTATATCTTTTATTCAAAATAACAAGCTAAACCATTGCTACAAAGCATTCAAGGAAGGTTGTAAAGTTTTGTCTCAAATTTTAAGACGATCGACTTCTTCAATCAATGTAAACATCGACAAAATGAAGAAAGTTAAGCCAGAAAATCGCTAGCAGAAGATCTTTCCATCTCTCAAACAAAAGTTCTTTTGATGTTAGTGAATATTTTGGACTAGAAACGCATCAACTCTTTGACTGCTTCAGAAGAGATAAATTTTATTGAAAATCAGTGTCATAAACAGGTCTGTGGGAACATGTTGGATCGCATCAATTATGACACTACTCTACCAAATAGAATGGAGGATAAAAAAGAAGCCGATAGCTAATTAAAAGAGTTAAAGAAAGCAAGTGATCTTACCATCACTGAAGATGTTAATGAATATGAATAAACTTGAAACGATCATACTCTACCAAAGTCAAATTGCATCAAAATGGAATACAAAAACCCGAGCCGATAGCTTATTAAAAGACTTATTGATCCAAGAAACAGAATGCTAGAAATCAAAGAGATTTTAAATAGTCTTAGGAACTAATAATCTATATTCAATATATAAAAATTAATTGCTTTGTGTTAGGCTCAAACGATTTTAGATTTTTATTTGTTTTTATCGATATTAGATCATAAAGAGACTTTGGTCATGTATTAAGCAGAAGTCATGTGCAGTGTATTAAAATAAAAGCCAAGACAACCTGAATTTACCCAATTATTGTCGCAAAACAAGCAGACGAGGAAGAAGAAGGCGAACATAATATGGTGAGATATGGCGAAATTTGGCCACAAGCTAATTTTAACGAATAATGACGATTTTCTAAAATATTTGATGAGAATTAATTATACAAATATTTCAGCTAACCAATCAGTATCCAATAAATGTTTGGAAAGGAGAGGCAAAGCAACGTCTGGCTGGGTTTCTAGTCTTTTATAATTTAAGAAGTTCCTGCTGATTAATATTTTTAGTTATTTTAAACATTATATAGTACTACAAGTTATATATTTCTATAAATACAAATTTATTTCTTAAATAATTTCAAAAATATGTACTCACCACTTTATGAATCCAAAACTCCGTCTTTTTATTGTAGAATACACAAGTCTTTTCTGTTCACTACTATTAAATTATGCAATACTACACTTTAACACTTTTATAAAGTATCTAACATATACTATGAAATGAAGCTTATGTTGCTCATAAGTATATCCATATGTTTGTTGTATTATTTTTTTATTATTTATTGATAAACTGATGATACTCAGTATGTGTAAGTAAGTAAGTTCAGTTTGAGGATATGAAAATTCAATTGCTATAAATCTTGTCTTAGAGAATGAGAAAAAGCATAAAATTCAAATTGCTTTTAACAAACACTGGTTAATATTTAATATTGTTTATCGTCGTATTTACTTGAAAAACACTTGTGACCACCAATTCATGTAACAAGTGAAGTTTAGCAAGGAAGACTCTTTTGTCCTCTGGAAAATTATATTGATGATGGTATATTCTTTTCTGTATTATATTATGTTATTCAGATATGTTTATTCAATTCTTTTCTTGTTTTATTTTATGTTATTTTATATAGAACAGTTGTTTTTATCGAAGTTTATGAGTTTCGGTCAATAAATTTGGAAATTGTACCTGAAAATAAATCAAAGAAAGGACATTTTTAGTAAAGTAAGACTTGGTTTTGTTATATAAATTTGTTGTTTCATTGTCATAATGAAACCCTTAAGAAAATTAATAGTATCTTTTAAGCAACTCTAACAGATCCTTTGTGTTTATCTGGATTCTCTCCTCTCCTTCTAGTCAAGTAAATTCGTTTATTGTACATTAAATGTGATTTTGTTTTTTTGGCAAATTTCATTCTCAAAAGTGTTGACTTGGGACAAGGAAAAGAAATACAACAAAAGACATCAGCATCGTTGTCATTATCATTATCGTCATCATCATCATCATACTCATGAAAATGGCGCCAAACATAGAGGACAAGGGCAAAGAATGAATTTTAGCATGTCGTCTAAGGGCAACACAACTGCACAGGACAAAATCAAGTCGCACACACACACATGCAGATAACTAGTATGTACTACTACAATGAAACAAAGTTTTTCCTTGAACAAGGACAAGGCAAACTTACAATCAGACAAGGCAAAGCATAGCAAATGTTGCATAAACTTGCGGGCATAAGCGTGAGTCCATTGTATGAGTGCTTGTACTATATGTGTGTGTGTTTGGCTACGCTTACTCATGCAGCTAAAGTTGCACAAGGTTCAACTGCTTTAACTATGTCTAGACAAGGACAACGATGTAATAGTGAGGCCGGCTGGCTGCATGACCAAAAAAAAAATAAAAGGAGTGAAAAATCCTAGCGAAAATTTATGTTGGCGCAATGTGAAAAAAAGGCATTAAAAAATAGAAGGATAATAATTTAAACAGACGGCGTAAAATGTAAAAACGCATGAGTATAACATTTAAGACAGGTGTTGGTATTTTATGTTAACCTTAACTCATCAAGTCAAGGATCCAGGGAGGAAGAAAGATAAAGATACCTTTCCAAAATCCAAAAAAAAAAAAAAATAGAATGAAACAAATTTCATAGTCAAGTTCAAAGTTGTAAGGCTCACCACCATGAAAATAGAAAAAACACCACCCCAAAAATTACATACACTTTATGGTATTCTGCCTATCATCATCCCAAGGCAGATTACAATGGCTCACCCCTCGTAATTTTGATTATATTTTATTTTATTTGACTTGACTTACGTAGCGCTCAGCTTTCAACCACTTTTTTTTTCAGTTTTTGCTATCCCATTTGAGGACTCAACATCCCACCATCATCCCACCATCATCTCACCATCAACATCATCATCATTTGTCTATGAACATCATCATATGTGTCTCTGTGAGTTGTGAGAAATTCCACTAAAGTTTTAGATGAAAGCATTGAAAACAAAATACGAAATAAATATTGTAGATAGATAGATAGAAATCCAATAAGAATAATAGAAAAATACCAAAACAAATGCGCCAAAAATGAAAATCAATAAAAATACAACAATACAAACAATGAATACCAAAGAAATGGAGGAGTGTTTTTACACTGAAAGAAGTTTTTGTACAACATTGTGTTCGGAAAGCCTAAAAACTTTTGTTTGAAGATAGATAGCATTGCTAGGGGAACTTGTAATCTCGGTCATTACTAGGTATGTCGGAAAATGGAGCCCCTATAAGTGTACCTTCATTGCGCAGAGTTGTTAACTTCTTTTCTAAGTTATTTAAATCTTTTTCGTAGTTGATCTGCGCTCTGGGTACTAAGGTTATTTTGTCTTCCGGGATGTCGTCTATTAGATCTCGATGTTCAATGATTTTCTTCTTATATTTGAACATTCTGCTGGCGGCCTTGATTAAGCCGCTTCCTGCGTTTTCTTTTAGACGATGATTGCGGAGTTAGTGAGCGGAAAAGAAGACCTATCGAACAACTTTTCTTTGTTCTGAAAGTCTCTATTTTTATTTTCAGTGGGCTTGTCTTCATGTTCTTTTTGGCGCCCTGACAACAGCGCCCTCGTGGTACCAAGTATGCTCATTCCTGAACAAGGCACGTCTTCTGCCTTGAAGTCCCGGGTCTTTCCGTAAATTTAGTTGTTTCGAGACAACCGGTATGTCGCGGGATTTTGATCGTGGATTGTGTCGATTCCAAGGGCTTTGAGATTGCCAATTTGTTGTTGGGTATCCCGAGAATTGAAATTTAAGAGAGATGCACAATTTCGTGACCGATTTGTCCAGTCTACTTGTATCATGGATTTTGTTGCGATAACAAAAGATCTTAATAAAGATTATAGGGCCACTGTATCTTCACTTTTAATCATTAAACATTGGACAATAATATACAAATGTTGACGTACAAAGATTTTCAATGAAGATGGTCTACGTCACAGGCTCCCAAAATGGGCATTAATATCCCCATGTGGGCGCTGGAAGCTTTCAGAGGGGCAGTAGAAGACACATAGAAAAGTAGGGGCATTAAGGCAATCTACGGCAATAGTAAAATGTTGGGAGCACTAGAATTTTTCCAAAGCTCAAAGCGGATGGTGGCCGAAATACAATAAGATCTATGTTAAAGGTTCTTAAACTTATACTTATAATCCTCTGGCATTCTTATCAACAAAATTCTTTCAAGTGGCCCATATTGCACCTCTAAGCTCCTAAGCATTTTCTAATAAAAGACTGATATATTGCGTTGAATTATTATATGAAAGAAAAAGATGAAAATATTCTGCAATCTTAGAAAAATGTTGCATAGTTCAATGGGCAAAGGACAAGAAGGCAATTGAAAATCATCAGACTCAAGGTATTTTAGAAAAAGCAATAAGGAATGAATGAATTGATAAATGGATATACATAGATTCACTAGTGAAATATGAGAATAAATACAATAGTAAAGAAAGGGAAGGAAAGGATTCGAATAATGGCAAATTGTATGGACTGGAATAGCGAGTTTAATATTATAAATCACGACGCATTTTATAAAGTGCTAAAGCAGACACATTAATAACAACAACGACAACACCACCAAAAACAATTATGTACTATCAAAACAACAACAACAAGAAGAACAACAGCATGAAGAAGAAGAACAACAACAGTAACAGCAACAAAGAGCATAACAAGAGGCAAAGGCATTTTCCAAAAAACACCAAAACAAAGAGACAACAGAGACATTTTCATACTCACAAACCAACAACTAAAAGCCCGGCATATTTGCATATTTGAGGCAATGGCGACAATACCAACAGAATAACACACACAATAACAACAAAACATAATGTGTAACAACAATATCAACAATAAGGAATGGAAAGCGCCAAAAGCCGGCTAAAGTCAGACAGAATGTTATCCTTTCTCGACTCACTGAATGTATCCAAAAACAAAAACCAAACAGCAGCAGACGCACAGCATTACAAACACACACACAGATATTCTCACACAGACATTCATTCTCATACCAATGCATTCAAAGAAATAAACACATGAACAGAAAGTCATAGCCAGACAAAAGGTGCCGCGGGGGTGGTTTCTTTTTTTTTGTTACTATCCTTTTGATTGTGACTGTGTGTGTGTTTGACTCTGCTGCTGTGTTAGTGCTTTTTGCATATGTGTTGGTGTATGTGTGTGTGTTTTTGTTTTGCCGGCTTTCAAATGAGAAGGAAAAACCGCCGTCTCTACTGCTAACAATGACGACGCCAAAAGTTTGTTAAAGGAAATATCTTATTGGAATATTCTGAATATAATTGCATGGAAATTGTTTGATGTTTTATTTTTTTATTATTTGAATTTTCTTGCTATTTTTGCATAATTTACAACAATAACAAAACTTTAACTTACCGGCAATTTTTAATTGTCTAAAAAACTAAAGAAGCCGGCATGGATACACTCGCACTCATTCACTCTTCACTTCCACCCACAATCTTTGTTGTTATAATATTAATATGAAATATTCTTTTTATTATTTTATTAATTTTATTATAATTTTGTTTTCTTTTATTTATTTATAAACATTGCACAAAATAAAACCACTTGGTGGCTGCTGGTCCAGCCATTTAAGGCCAGAAGGATATGTTTCTTCTCTTCTTAACTTTGGATTCTCACATAGAAAAAACACCAATACCATAAGAAACCACCGACGACAACGTTTCAACGATTCAACAACCATCCGGCATATACACCGTTATCGATAACATAAAATATAAGAATGTCCGTTCGGTTAAAATTGGAAATTTGAGTGAGTGAAGTGAGTTTCAATTCTACCGTTCCACATTTTGAACATAACAACAACAAAGCTCTTATGCTCTTTGCTCTCGCAGATTAGAGTGTTTCATTTCCATTCTGGCCAGAGGGTGCATGTTTCATTGGTCAATATTGCGGGTCGGAACAATTCGTGTTTGAAGGTGTTTTATTCAAACCAAACTCAAACAAATGTTCACATTTTTATGAAACTTATGAATTCTATTAAAATATACTCTAGATCAAGACATAAGGGCTTTTAATATAATATATTATATCATGATATGCATTCCAAATGCTGTTTTTCTACACATAAATGAGTAAAATGCAAGGAATACTACCATACTTTGTTTGAATTCAACTTCAAGTGAAATGATTTTTGTAATAAATTCCAATTCACATGACCATTTTCATTTATAATATTTAGGTTTGTAATGCTTGTCATTATGTGTTACATAGTCAAACTCAATACTCACTCTCATCAAACATGACCAGCAACTAAAACGGAAATAAATTTGATTTCCTCTTATAACTTTAAAAGCATTTTAACAGAATCGAACTTTAATGAAATTGCTAAAATCGTATGAAGGGGAAAGCCAAAATGTGAAAAGTTTTCTAACCTAAACTTTATCCACAGTATTGGTTAATGGGAAAGAACTGAAAACAGTTGTTTTTTGAACCAAAAAGAACTGTTTGATGTTGTTCAATGAAAACAAATACATGTTTTGGTGAATTTCAAACAAAGTGTTGTTCTCTTTAGTGAATGACAAATATGGATAATAATAAAAAACCATGTAATTATAATTATAATTATTTATCATTAATAATTTTGTATTCAATAATAATAATAATAATTCAACTGATACACATTCACATGCACAGTCAACGTCGCTTGTGTTGTTTGAAACTGAGGTAGCCCTAGTGCTGACAATACAGCTTATCGGCGATGTCGTTTGTCTATTTCTACCTTCACATTGATAAATTTAAAATGGAATATTACTATTTATTTATGAATGAACATGGTTACTACCTGTTAATCACGTGATTTCCCAAATCATAGAAAGTGCAAATTTAGAGGAAACTCATTAGGGTTTCCAAGAAAAGGCAAACACAAAATCAAATAAACATCATTAGGATAAATGGCAACCCCTAATGAAGATTAAGAGTATAAATAGAGAAGAATAAATTTCAACAAAGAATAAATATCATAAACAGAAAGTAAAACATTTAACTTCTCTCGTAATAAATAAATAAATATATCGATTTGCCATTCACAATTGACAATGACAACATTTATCGAAATAATCGTACATCCCTTATTTCCAGGGCTGCCATCATTTGTTGGCAAATCCACAAAAGGAAACCAACATTCGCTACAAATTTCGTAAATTTCTTATTACAATTTAAAGTTTTTTATTAATATATAGAACAAAATGCGGACGTTTGAATTGCCCAAAGTGCAAAGCATATAAGCAACATAATTCGAAGAGTAGATTGTAAAGGCAATAAACATAAAAACAAAGGAAAAAGCCACGCGTCTGTGCCTACACTGAGTTGATTGACGACGACGACGACGCTGTTGTTACCGCTGCCGTCG
The DNA here is from genome assembly GCA_037043315.1 of Amiota communis. NCBI lineage: Eukaryota > Metazoa > Arthropoda > Insecta > Diptera > Drosophilidae > Amiota > Amiota communis. The sequence continues at coordinate 8,633,571 of JBAMAV010001245.1, read as the reverse complement.
CCACCACACTCTACATAGTAGAAAGAGAAAAGAAAATTTACAATTTACAAAAATATATAAAACAAAAGAAAAGTTTTGTACTTTAGAAAAATAATCAATTAAATAGTTTAATCAAAATGGATGTTTCACAACCGCCACCCCAATTGACATTACCCTCCGCTTTGGCAACAAATTTGACAATGCTGCCGCCACCACCAAGTGGTAATCAGCATTTTCGCCACTTCCATCCTCATCATGGTGGCAACAAACAAGGTGGCTATCAGCATTTCAAACCATTTACGCCGGGCGGATTTCAAAGACCATTTACTATGTCACAAGATGATTTCGATGGTAAGCGTTTGCGTAAGAGTGTCATGCGTAAAACAGTTGATTATAATGCTTCGATAGTAAAAGCTTTGGAGGTAAGTTAAGCAAATAACTAAAGTATAAATATGAATCAATGTAATTTAATGAATTAATTGCAGACTCGTCTTTCGCAAAGAGATTATCGTGATCGTCATGCCCTGCAACCAGAAAGCATATATGTACCACATTTGCTGCCACCATCTAGTTATTTAGATAATCCCTCGAATGCTGTAACAACACGTTTTGTTAAAACAGCAACAAATAAAATGCGTTGTCCTATATTTACACTGGCATGGACACCAGAAGGCAGGCGCTTGGTGACTGGAGCCAGTTCGGGTGAATTTACTTTATGGAATGGTTTAACATTCAATTTTGAAACAATTTTACAAGTAAGTGGATATTAATAGTTTGTAAAATCACCTAGTCAAGTCAATTAATTGTGTAAAGAGATTATTTTTATTAAATTTTGTATATTCTCATGTTATGTGTGTGTGTCTAGGCTCATGATGTACCCGTCCGGACAATGGTATGGTCTCACAACGATAGCTGGATGGTGACTGGTGATCATAATGGTTATGTTAAATACTGGCAATCGAACATGAACAATGTGAAAATGTACCAAGCGCACAAGGAGGCAATTAGGGGAATAAGGTATAGCAAACTAATCGTAATTTGTATTTTAGCAAAAAAAAAACCAAAGAAAAATACTTTCATATGACTTAATAGATTTGTTTCTTATACTAATATATTACTTAGACAAGTTTACTTATATAGGAAGAAAATAAATAAAGAAAAGATAGTACAGTAGGTGAGTGTGTTAGTAAATCGGTTTCAATTTGATGTTGCTGAAATAAATAAAGCCGTATCCTTAAGCAACATCCTCAATATTATTTCTAGAATCTGTGATAGGAGGATTAGGTTTTCTTTTTTTTTTTTTTTTTTACTCATTTTTGATCTCTCTTCTGTTTTTTAATTAAGAAACAAATTTATGTTTGTAAATTGACTGTGATATAATAATAAATATAAAACAATAATAAAAGAAATAAAAACAAAACCAGAAACATAAGAACAAAATACCCGCAATGCAACGACGATAAACAAACACAACAAAACCCAAGAAATACAAAATAAAGGATATGCATACATAAAAACACTGTGTGTGTGTGTGTTTGGTGTGTGGTGAGAGAGAAACCCCTTCTTGTTGGACGGTGATTTTGAAAAACAAATTTAAATATAAATATTTAAATCAAATTTTAAACAAATTTTTTGTAAATTTTTGCAACAAACAAATAAAAAACAATTTTTTATTGAAAATTTTTAAAACAAAAAAAAACCTAACAAAATAAACGATTTTATTTGAGCGGCTCCAATATGGAAATAAAAGAAAATGGGTGGCAGTCAGTGAATGCTGAATGCTGCTGCTGCTGCCTCATATCAACAAAATAAAGTCAAACATATTTTACGCACAAAATCGGGGGTTATTGTTTTTTATTTCTTCTTTATACTACTACATACTATACATATACCACATATATATATATATATATATATATACCTATATAAATTTGATTGATCTGAACAATATGTTGGAAATTTTGGATTCAAAAAAGCAACCACAAAAACAATTCCTTGCCATAGATGAAAATTATATAGTAAATTGATTAGATGAAATAAAATACTCTATTTTTTTTAACATTATGATGACTCCATTAATTGACCACGTTGCTATCTGCTATCTACTTACTACTAATACTACTACATATGTATATGAACTACTTATATTCTATTAGAAGATCGTACAAAAAGATCATTTTTAACCTGAAAAATATTAAAGATTTGCAAATCATTTGTTGTTACTCGGTTTTTTGTTTGCATTGCACAGTTTCAGCCCCACGGACAGTAAATTCGTCAGTTGCAGCGATGATGGCACCTTACGCATTTGGGATTTCATGCGTTGCCAGGAAGAGCGTGTCCTACGAGGTAAGTAAACACAGACCACAACCACCCCCGTACATTGATTCAACAAATTTAATCTATTCATATATGAACAAAATAAAGGTCATGGTGCTGACGTTAAATGTGTTCATTGGCATCCTCAGAAAGGTTTAATTGTTTCCGGCAGTAAAGATAATCAACAACCCATTAAATTATGGGATCCTAAAAGTGGGACAGCTTTGGCAACACTGTAAGACAATATCAAGTTTCCCTACCGATATATATCGACCTATAAAATCAAATTTCTTTTATAGGCACGCACATAAGTCCACTGTTATGGATTTGAAATGGAACGATAACGGTAATTGGCTGGTGACAGCCTCAAGGGACCATTTGCTTAAGTTATTCGATATAAGGAATTTACGTGAGGAAGTTCAAGTGTTTCGTGGACATAAAAAGGAAGCCAGCTCAGTATCATGGCATCCCATACATGAAGGACTTTTTTGTTCTGGTGGTTCAGATGGTTCCATACTATTCTGGAATGTGGGGTAAGTTCGATTGTCAAAGTACTATGTATATATCATTACTGAATTCATCATTTGATATAATTTTCAGAACTGATAAAGAAATTGGTGGTGTTGAGACTGCACATGATAGCATTGTTTGGACTTTAGCCTGGCATCCGTTGGGTCATATATTATGCTCTGGTTCCAATGATCATACCATAAAATTCTGGACACGTAATCGTCCTGGTGATCTTATGCGTGATAAATACAATTTGAATACACTGCCCGCCAGTTTAGCTGCCTTGGATGAATGTGAATATGGTAAGTTTAATGAATCCTCCAATTCTCAATCAAATATTAAATATTTCTTTATATTACCAAATAGATGATGCTGTCATTCCGGGCATGGGTCCTGAGGATCGAGTTGAATTTACTGAAAGTCTGACAGCAGACAAAGGTTTTATACCTGGTCTTGATTTAGATCCAAGTAAATTATCGGATCGTGATAAGGAAAAGAAAGTACCCTATAGCAAGCCCATACCACGTAATTTCCAAGCACAATGGGCTGGTGCGCGTGGCCGAGAAGATGGTGGTTTTATTAGTGGCAACGGTGCTACTGGTACTGCTGGTGGGGGCAGTGGAGTGCTTGAGGAATCCCCACCTGCAACTTTGCGTGATACCAAAGACAGTAATGGTATCTCACCGCAACAAATTGGTGAGAATGCTATTGAGAGCATGCTAGCCAGTGGCAATTTAGTTAATATGGAACCCAACTCGATTGTCGGCATACTTGTATATGGTCGCTTCATACGAGTGCATCAAGACTCACGATTAATGCTTGCCGTACGCCAGGGTCCAGATTATTTAAATAAGTACATTGATGCAGGTAAACTGGAAGAGTTACGTGATGTGTTGCCAATGCGTGAACATTCACGTTCGGTCTCACCAACAATTGAAGGACGTGAAACATCGCCACCTTTGAAGAAATCACGTTTTGAACCACGACAACATCAACCAATGCCAGTGTATGTGCGCGAATTGTTGTCTCTCAAGAAACCATTCCTTCCCTGTTTAATTGCTCTGAAGGCACAGGTGCAGCTGCAACCCCAACAGCAGCAACAAATGCCAATCAAGTGTGACATTATGTTAGATGAAATGAATGATAGTAGATCACCGCATTCACATGATATGGGCGGACCAGGAGGGCGTCCAAATCCTTGGGCAAGTAATTCTCCATGGGCGCAAAATAATGGTCCCAGTCACAGCCCTGGCAATAATAATCAAAATGGTTTTAATGGCAACAACAATAATAATAATGGTGGCGCTCCTTTCAATGGGCCCGGCGGCTTTGGTGGCGGCAGCGGCATCAATGAACAGAATTTCAATGAACGCGATAGAGAACGAGGAGGAGAACGTGGTGATCATCAAAAAAGCAATAATCAAAACAATAATAGCAATAGCAACAATAACAGTGGCGGCAGCAACAATCGGCGACGTCGCAATAATAACAATTCAAGTAGTGGCAACAGCGGCAGTAACCGCAATCGTGGTCGTAACAATAATCGACGTTTCTAGACATAAACAATAACAGACCAATAATTCACATACCAGTATGTGCCCTCTTCATACACCTGCTCCTCATCATAATCATCAATGAATTTTGTAATAAAGTGTTAATTAGTGATTTATGCCAATAATGATATATGTAATCCATTAAACACAAATAGGATGGAAGATCAATCATTTGGCTATATAACTGTACAGAAATATATAATGATTCTTCAGATTGTTAATCTTTATATAATTTAAAAAAAAAAACCAGAAATTAGATTAAGTACACAAACAACCCACAACAAATATGTTAACCTTAAAGAAGAAAGAAAGAAGAATTTGAATATACTTATATATAAAAAAAAAATTAAAAATAAAAGAAATTACAATAAGTAAAAAGTCGGAAAATACCGCCGTTCTAATCCATGGGACTGAAGAGAAGGGATCTGTACTAAATTTCAGGCCAATTGCTCAGAAAGAAGGGGGATTAGTTTACATAGAAACACAAACTAAGCCTAGACTGAGGCACATTACATTAGTAAACTACAATATTAGGTCTACGTTCTGGAATCACCCGACATTATTTGGACAAAGACTCATGCAGTGCCCCAGTGGCTTCAGTTGTACAAGCTGCAACCCCTTTGTAGTTAAAACAACAACAACTACATTATAAGGTGGCTCTGATAGGAAACCTTACAAAACATAGTCTAATCGAGACTCATGTGTGAAGGTTTAACCTCTATTTAACAGAAGAGGAGACGAATGCAATTCAGCACCTATTCTGTATGTGTCCAACTCACACTTGAAACAGGTATGAGTCTTTTTAATATAAGACATTGACAACTTACAAATCAAGTCTTTGTAATTAAAAGCTTATGATGACTCAGTCGTAGCATTACAACAGACCTAATTAATGGCCACACTAACACTAGTTTAAAATGAAGCTACTTAGGCTACCTAGAAATTGAAGGGGTGCAAAGCTAGATGCGTTTTTTCCTTATTATCTTACATACTCTCAGACTGAGATGTAAAACCTTTAGGGTTGCAAGAATTCGTGATGATTTGGGCAGCAGGAACAAAAACAATTGAATTTTCTTCCCTCCAACAAGTTGGCGAGAAAGAACAGGGTTTTCCCCTCAGTGTACATAAACAGCGAGCAAACAAAAAAGCCTTTTACCAAGCCAAATAAAAACGCTGACCAGCGGCCCAAACTAAATTTTGTTTGCCACTTCGGCCGCCTGAATCATATTGGGCCGCGGTTTGGACAGCCCTGCTCTAAGAGATAATTTAAAGTTCTCTTTCCATCATTACAAAACCTTTTAATATCGATCGATTGATCATTGTACCAATTTTCATTTGATCCAAAGTTGAATAAAAAATTTTAGAAAATTGTAAATCTACTTACCAATTATTTCAATTTTAACACCAATCAATCAAACTTTTTAGATGCTTATGGTGTTTCCTTGTTCTTATTCAATAACTGAATTGGAATCTGTTTTATCAATTTGTATGGACGGATTCCTGCTGTTGCTATTAGCATGAATAAATAGCATATAATCTGATCCAGCTAAAATATTTCTATATGTTTCCAAAACTATTCCAATAATGTCTGGAAATATTCACTCAAATGATATATTGTTAAATTATAAAAATATGTATATATACCGTGTGTTTAGGTGTGTGTGTGTGTTCACTGTGGTCTCTTATCCCACCACATCTTATAAATCTTATAATAGGCTTCTAGAATCCGAACTTAACTTTAAAAACTATAATTATTTTATTCACTTCACTAAAACATTTTAAAATCTCTTTTTTTTTTTCTAACTTTTTTTAACTAAATATTTGTTCAATTGCCTTAAATCGACAATATGTATCTATGTAACTGCAAATGTCAATGGATGATTAAGATTATATAAGCAGGAATTATTATCCTTTCTTATCAATGACCTTATAATGTACAATAACACTTTGTCATAAGATTTAAATAGATTTTCATTGAGTTTGTTTTTGATTAAGCGGCTATTTCTTCGCGTGTTGAAGTACTACGACGTCTATAAGAATCTTTTTCATCGTCCTCTTCCTCGTCCTCTGCTTCTTCATTCTTTGAATTCACCAATTCTCGTTCTTCTGAAATTTGTTGTTCTTCTTTATCATTAATATTTTCATTAGATGCTTTCAGTTCCACAAAATCTTCATAGAGTTGCGTTGTGGTTACTTCTTTTACATGTTTTTGTGTACGAAAGTTTTTCCTGATTTCACGTTCTTCTTCGCGCATTCGTTCCTTAGTTTTATTTTCAATGGTAGCCTTAATCTGCTCAGCAGAACGTACCAATTCATCTGTTTCCAAAACAATACGATGTGTGGAGGGGCTGCGACTACGACTACGACTGCGGGTAGAATGACGATCAGAACGACGTGTACCACCACGACGGGACCAAGAACGTTTTGAACGATAAGAACGTGAACGGGATGGTGATCTTGAGTAATCCGATGAAGTACGTGAACGACGTGTGGACACAAGTTTCTTGTTCGTACGCTGAGATTTAGTGGATTTAGAGCGACTCCTTGAATGTGGTGAATGGCTACGTGAGCGATTTCTATAAGACCAAAACACATAAATTAGGATTGCTTAAGAAAATGGGGTAATACTTATATTAATTGATAAGCTCACCTTGAACGTGATGAATACGAAGACTTGTGGTGATGGGAACGTGAACGACTGCGTGTATGAGAACGACTGTGGTAGTGGATAGAAATCAGTATTTTTAAATTTCTATCAAAAAACAAAAAACTTACCGCCTGGAACGTCCTCGTGAACGTGAACGACTCCTGGAATACGAGCTGGAACGTGAACGATGTCTATGGATGGACCAGAGTTATAACATAACTTCAATGCTTTCCTTTTAACAAAACTCACCTGCCACGTGAGGACTTATAATAGCCACTATTTTCATCCTCATAGCGATCATCATCATAGTGTTTACTATAATAAGAAGAATGACCACCTTCATAGCCGCCACCACGGCCACGTCCACGACCGCGTAGCCCACGCCCACCACGGGGACGTGGTGCAAAACCACGATAATTGCTTGATACTGGAAATGGAGGTGGTGGCCTATATAAGGTTGGAACACCCGGAAAAACACCAGGAACACCATATGGAAACATTGATATTGATTTCATCCATTCACTTGCTGCTTCTGCACTATATGGTTGAGCTCCTGCTGCCGTTGAATTTGGTACTGCAGCAGCTGCTAAGGCAGCAACTGCCTTAAATGGATTAAGTGAATTATTTACCATATTAACAGCAGCAGCTGCATTCGATATTGATGTTACACCATTCATGGCAGCCTGTTGTTGTTGTTGATGCTGGTTATCACGATGATGATGTTTTTGTGCAGCATAATTATTTGCCTTTGATTTGTTTTTACTATCCGCATTATCATCATCATCATCATCACTGGTGTCATGATTCTTTTTCGTTTTCATTTTAAGTAGACCCATCAAAGGAGTTTTACTTTTAATATCTTGAACAATTTTACGTTGATCTTCCAGAAGTTTTTCTGTAGCAGTTTTATATTTCTCAACCAAACGTTCACGTTGTTGATTTTGTATATCATCATAGTTATGTTGACGGCGGGAATGTTTACTTATATGTTTTATCTACAAATAATAATGAATAGAATTATATGATTTGAATATAAACTAATGTAATTCACCTTTATGCGATCAAACAATTGTTCCAATATTCGTATACTCTCCAATTTACGCTGAGCTATTTGCAATTTACGCTCTTCAATGCGTATCTTTTGTGATATTTCCACTTGGCCACGTTCTTGGATCTTTTTCAAATGTTTCTCTTTACGTTTCTCTTCACGTTCACGTTGTTTCTCAAGTTCTTGTAGTTTTAATTGTTCTTCTTTTTGCCTGTAATTTGTTTATGATCGCTACTCTTCAAAATATATTTTTCACATATATTTTTTGTTTAATTTTATAAATGATTTTCTGTGTGAAGTTTTTAAGGTTTTTCTTTTTTGTTTTTTTGCTATAAGAAGGAGAAAACTTAAACATTTGCCTAAGAATTTTACAAAAGAGATGAAGACTTTCTCCACAAATTATTTACAAAAAAATACCAAAAAGCTTGGCCAGAAAAACATAAGAATTATTCAAAAAAATATTCATATTAATCAAACCTTTCACGCTCCAAACGTAATTGTTCATCTTTTTTGGCCTTCTCACGTTCTTCATCTGCTGCCTGGGCTTTTGCCTGTAGACGTTTCCGGACACGTTCACGTCTAACAATCTGAGCTTCACTTAAATGTTTGGTCTTATCAAATGTAACATTTATATTAATCGCTTGGGTTTTATCAATAAATTTTCGTACTAATTTCATGCCACGAAATTCATCCATGGCACGCACAAAGCCAGCATATTCCTCAAATTGAACATATCTAAAGGATGGACATTGATTAATATCAAGATATTTCAAATGAATAGAAAGACAATATACCCTTCGAATAGAACATCTTGTTCAAAATTAAATGTCTTCATACCACTAATGTCTACGTTCATATTTGGACGATAGAGATCACATATTGGTATATCCACAGCACGAACACGTCCGTATTTTTCGAAAATACGTTTAAAAATGCTTTCACTTGGTTTGGGATTGTCATCGTTTTCAGCATGACGCGGACAAAACCAACGTATTGGTAAATGTGTTAAATGTATGGTGTCTGGACGTTCGCCAGCCTTCATTTCATCCATATTACGTGCATCACGAAAATATGAATCCCAATCATGACGTGTGGGGAAATCATCTTTTACTTCTGTGCAACGTACACGAAATAGTTCACTGAAACCTGACAAACGTAGTGCTACACCATCGAGGCGTCCAATGGCAGTGCGTATACGTTTATGTTCATCAAGTTCAGCTTCAAATCGTATGCAGTTTATAGTACTTTTGGATACCTGAAAATAATACATAGTAAAATAGATGCATTTTCCTTGATATACATATGAATACTTACTTTGAGTACTAGAAATTTATCCGGTTTTAGTTCAGCACTTAATTTATCCATTATCTCCAAATTTGATATGGATTTGCCTGTCTTATTTGTGGGCAAACCCACAGATATATGCATTTTCGCCAAAGGCTTAAGATACAAGCTATGTGGCAAATACAATGGCGAACAATCGGACACATTTTCTATGGTCTGAATGTTGAACATTGTTTACGTTTTTTTATTATTATATTATAGTATGTAGAAGGTTTTTTGATTTTGTTTTTGATTTTGAATTATTTGAAAAATTTTGCAGAGTATCACGTACCAACAAAGTGCATTCAAAATACATAAGCATTAATTAATACATAAAAAATTGTTGTTGTTTTATACAAGGTAATTAGAAAACAAAAGTTTATAAAAATAAAAATGATGAAAATTACTTAAAACTAATATATATGCATATATATCATAGAAATGTATACGTAAAACCCAAATTTTGGTGAGGAACTTGGAAAGGTAATGCTGGAGGTGGTGGAAAAAAAGGAAAAATTGGAATAAATTGTATGTTAATATATTTTTTGCTTAATATCTATGCTAAACGAATTGACTTTTATTCAGAAGTATTCAGAATTAGGTAAAAGTTGAACTAGTTTAGTAAATCACTAGTTTTTAATCGTTTTTTCAACAAAAAATTGCACTTTTCTGAAAGAAAAAATGACCGAACGAAGACGACGAAGAGAAATAACGTAAGAAGAAGAGGTGTCTGTCAGAGCTGCCAACCCAATTTTAGATTTAAGAAGCCTTGGCAGCACTTTTCCTAATAATCATGGCATCACTGTTTTGAAATAAGCTTGATTTTTAAATATTAAACCAATTTAAATGTTTTAAGTTAAAAAAATAAATAAAATTTTAAAATATTGTTAATATGATTGAAATTATTAAATAAATTATTTATATATATATATATATATAAATATTGACTAAACAAACGCCCATGTGACATTGCTACCAAAAGCTTTTGTTGCTTTTTAACACCAACTACAAGCAATCGCACGGGGAGAACAACATGACAGTGTTGAACACCCATCGAATTAATTTTTTTCAAATCTCTGCAACACCCATCGAACTATGAGCTTTTTGGTGAACGTCAAACACAATACAGTACAAGAAGAAGATAAACCAAAAGTGCGTTGTTTAATAATTTTTATATAGAGGACAAAAATTCAACAATAAAATTAATAAAAATGTGTACGAGGGCATAGGGATAATATAAACAATATATTGGGGCTTTGCACCCTCGATAATATTAAATGGCAATAATAAATTCAACCCACTAAAGTTGAAGGAAAAAAAAAATAGAAAAGTCTATTGAGACAACGACGAAGAATGCCAGCAGAAGCAGCAGCAGTAGCAGCAAAAACAACAACAACGCAATTGTGATAGACAAAGAAATAGATTAAGTGAAAGAGAGAGGAATGCAAAGTGTGTTGGAGGGGCGAAAAAAAAGCACAGAACCACGGCGCAGAGAAGAAGCAAAAATCAACTTGAATAGCACAGTAAAACGGCAACAAGGCAAAGTAACAACAACAAAAAAAGAAGAAATAATTTCCGCATGAATAATAAATTAAATATTTAAAACTTAATCACACACAATCAAACAAACACACACACACACGCAGAATTTTAAAGCAAAAAGAACCAGAACAAAATTAACAAACAATTAAAGAGGAAGAATTAAAACTACATACAAACGACGAAACGAGAAAAAAGTCAAAAGAAGAAAAACCATATAAAAACGAAAGCAACAACCAACCAACACACACACACAGAAGAAGCATATCGTCGATTTTACATTTACAACAATAGTAATATGCATATGTAATAAAAGAGAAGAAAAAGAAAAGAAAAAAATAATAGTAATAATAATTTTGTACACGCATCATCATCATCATCGCTTCGTCGTCATCATCATATAAATATTATTATAAAGTTCAAGAAGTGGCCCAAACGAACGAACTACAAACAAGAAAATAAGGAGAAAAACAAGACGAAACGAAAAATAAATCATAATAATAATAGAAAGATAGAGCAAACAACAGAGCGAAATAAACAACACAAGTCGTCATCCTCGTCTTCAATAACAAAAAAAGAGCACAGCCAGTGAGCGAGAGAGAGAAAGAGAGTGTGGAGCGCTCAAAACAACGTTTTATGAATGTTTGTGTGTGTGTAAAAAATACACAGCGGGAAGAGAACGTTAGCAAGCAATAGAAGAGAAGAGAATACAAGTGTAGTGTGAGAGTAAGTGGTGTGTATATAGTGTGCGGGTGGCAATTTTTTGTTTTCCTGTTTGCTTTTTCATCCCAAAACACCAATATAACATAAGTAAAAAATCAACAACAACAGCAACAACTATTCAACCCAAAAGCACTAACAAAATAATATTAATAATAACAACAACAAATACCACAAGTCAAAAACAATAGGAAAACCAAAAGCTCTTTTTTGCTCTAAGAGAATTCAGTATAATATCAACTGTTTGTTCGTTCGTCCGTATGACCATTTGTTTGTCTGTCTATATGTTATCGTCGTCGTCGTCGTTGCCTCCGCCGCTGCTGCTGCTTTTTTGATGTGCATAAGAAGGCATACAGGGAGCTGCTGCACTGCACTGCAACAACAACAACAACAACAGTAATAGCAACAATAATAATAATAACTAAAACAACAACATCTAGAAAAACAAAACAAAAAAAAAAGAAATTAATAATTTGCAGCGGCAATTGTTCGTTCTCATTTTCAACACAACAATTTTGATATTTGTATATTGTAAATATAATAAGTGCAACAACAACAAGAGGAGCTGTGCGCTTTTTCTTAAAGAAGCATAATATAAAAAATAAATTAATTTTAGAAAAGCGAAATTAAGTTTTAAGGATAAAGTGGTAAGTACCCAGTTAACAAACACTAGTTTTCCATTATGATTTTTTTCTAATTTGACTTTAGTTACTGCAATTTTCTCTTACTACTGCTATCAACCACCAACCCAATAATGTTAGTTGTTGTTGTAGTTGGTGTTTTTCTTCTTAATTTTCTTTTCCTTATGGATATAATCGTATGTGTTTGTGTCTGTGTATGTGTGAGTGTGAGTGCGCGTGTTGACAAGAGATGTGTGTTTGTGTGTGGTACACCTGCTTTTGTGTGAATGAAGTTTTTTTTTTCTGCTCTCTATTTGCGCCCTATTCTTTGTCTCTCTATGTGTTTGTGTGTGAGTGTATTGGTGTGTGCAGCCCTACAAGAACGTCAGTCAGTCAGTCATTCAGTCAATGCAATCCAACCCTGCTACCACCACCCTAAATGCCGCCATTCTTTTTTTATATTTTGTTTTGTTTTTCTTTCTGTTTTTCTTTTTGTCATTCATTTTTATGATCAGACATGTTTTGGTTCTGGTAAAAGTAGTGAGTTAAATAGTTAGAGGGGGGAAGGGGAGGGAGTGGCAGTAAGTAATAGTATGAGTGTGTGTGTGTTATAATTTTGTTTTGGTGGGTTGCCTTTCATTTGTTTATTCTTTGGCAGCCATTTTTAAAACGATGAATTTGCAATTAATTACAACAATTTACATTTAAAATTAGCTTGGCTTTTAATTTGATTTGATTTTCTTCTTCTACACAATGTCTTACAACTGCTGCTTTGCTTGTCTACTTTCTTCTATTGGCTGCCTGCATTTGCTGTTCTTCATCATCATCATCATCATTATCACCCTTTTATATATGTATGCATGTACTTGTGTACATTTTTCTTTTATATAAAACAATTTTCATTTTGCTTACTCATTCGTGTTGTTGTCCATTGGTTATTTTGTTAGTTCATTCGTTCGGGGTTCGGTTATTCATCATTATATTTGTGTATTTTTATTCGTATTTTTCTTTTCTTTGTATAAAAATGAAAAACGCAATGGAAAATAACAAAAGTGCATCCCCTAAATGCATGCAACGCTACGACCGACGTCTGCCAGCAATCTATTTTATATTGTAATTTTGTATATAGAAATATAGCATACATAGAATGTTGTTCATACATATATAGAAGAGAAATTGTTGTTCAGACCCCCCTCCAACAAACAGATTTTGACATTTACTTATCAACTAACTTAGTAGTGTGTCGTCGTCCAACAAATTGTTAAACCAAATATCAAGAGTAATCAGAAACTATTGTCACTAGAATTAGAGACATCGATTATCCGGTCTCGGACCGGATCAGACCTCCTTTAACCGGCTATATCTCTTTGCCGGGAGACTGAATAGTTGATATTATATATCATCTATTATCCGAGGCTTCATTTTTTCTATTAACCGCGATTTATCTCTTTTATCATTCTTGAATTTCATATGGACATAATCTTTATATGGATCAAATTCCTTATAATAAAGTGGAGGATAATACAGAAGAAACTCCCTCCCACCTTGGCTCAAGCTATAACTAATTGGGATGTATCATGAGTTAAAAAAGCAGATGATACCATAAATATTGGCATATCTTTAGATTTCTCTTGAGGATTATATTGAGCTGGACAGCAGACTTATTCAGATGATATTGAAGGTATTATTGAGCATTATACGAGTAGCTCATAACTAATAAATCAGTCTTCAAGTGCCATGAAATATGATGATAAAGACAGAGTGGATGAATATCGTAGAATTTGACATTAGGAGAGGAGATGCTAAGATCCGCCATTGCTTTCCCTCAAGGCCTTTAGTGTTAATTAATTTATGTTTATTTTATAATATTTTTGGCTTTCTATAACATAATTGATGACATTCAATCATCCTCTCTCCATATTGGTTTGGTCAACAACATTAATACTTTTGACTATTAAAAAAATCCCCATGCCATCGATGATTTTATTATACCATACAGTATATAGTACAATACATATGTATATGTATATATTTCAACCGGCAAAGTTTTCTATATTATCATTCATTTGTGTTTTATGTATTTTGTTGTTGTTGGCAATCACTTCTTTTGATAATGTGCCACTCCAGGCATTTTGGCGACCTACTTTTCTTTCATATGACAAACACCAAGCCAACAACCAATGAAGCAAAGCAAACACTATACTACTCGTATACTACTACACAGAATACAAGCGAATGAATATAAAGATTTGGGCCATAAAATTATATTTTTAATTAGTATACACTTAGCCTGTTTTATTTTCATTTTCACATACATATGTATATTGTTTTTGTTTTCTCCTCATTTTGTTTTTATGTGAAAGTGTCCATTTGTTTACTCTCTTTTATTATTTGTAATCTCTCAAATCATTCGCTCTTTGTTATATTATTATTGTATTATTTTCTTCTTCTGATTTTGTTGTTTTGGGGTTGTGTTTGATAAGCTTTATCAGTAGTAAGAATATTTGTTTGTATAAACACTTATACATACATACATATTAATGTATGCTAGAGTATCTGTGTGTGTATGTGTGTGTGAGTATCTGTGTTTGTTTGTTATGCATAATCATTGCCTCAGCACACACATAGTTCATGGCCCCAAACGCAACTCTACACGTTTTTGTTGATTATAGTGTTGCCAACCTCAATCCATCCATCAATATCATCTCTCTCTCTTCTCCCCATATTGCCAACTTCTTCTTTGTTGTCAATAGATGTGACTTAGACATCTTGAATGGGATGGAATGGGATGGGATGAGTTGGGTAGATGTGGACCCCCTGATAGCCTTCGTCATTGTTGGCTTCTCTTATACACTCAAAAGTTCAATGTGCTGTTGCATTTTGGTCACACTGTCAATTTGATACATGATTTATAATATTCGTGGCGAAAATGCGCTTATATTATTGTGATTAAACATTAATATTGTAGCTACAACAACATGGAAAATGTTAATGTATTTTTCATTACTTGATAAATTGTTATCGCCTTTGACCAGGCCACCAACCAACCAACCAGTCCAGTTAGTCAGCCCTCTGACTGACTGACGTGTCTTAATAGACAATAGTGCAAAAGTTTTTAGTTTTTTTTTTTTCATTTGTTTTGTCTAAAGTTTCCTTTTTGTTAATGATTCATCTATCTACCTCTATAAGTCGTATGTACTTTTTTGCAGTATAAGCTTTACAAATTTCACAAATCATTGCAACACTTTTATCAGATTGTAATTGTGTGGTTAGATCAGTTCTTTGTTATGTGGAATTCATTATACGAGTAGTTCGAATCAATTAAAGCAGTAGTGATGGAGCAACTTAGCTTGAGATCGAACTCTCTGTTATAAATTTAGTTTAACTTTTTGTTCTTAAGTGAAAAGATGTGAAAATATTTGATTTAGACAAAACAACAAATTTCCATAGTTTTTTAAATTTTTAATTTATTTTGTGAATAAGTATCTCCTAAGTACTATGGTAATTAAGGTGTTTAATATAGTATGTACTTACATATGTTTTTTATCACACCATATTAATATGCATTTTGTTGGAATTTCAAAGAAAGAATAGTACATATTTAATTGGATTTTTAGCGGAGTTGTCCCTGAGTTTAGAAGGAAAACAAAGTCATGGTGAATAGTATACTTATTAGTGTAAAAGTTGAGCTGATAACAACATTCGGTTAGGTAACGAAGATATGATAAAATGATTTGACCTTTTTCTTTTGGGACACTCCAGTGATCTCTGATAGATATTTTGATTTGTTATATAATATATAATTTTATCGGTTCCCAACAGAGATGTGCCCAGCTAGCAACGGCCCAATGCGGGGTTGTTAACCACTCTATTAGGACAGGGCCGGACAATTCATCTAATTTTATACTCCACCAAAACTCAATATCACAGTTAAAGATAAAACATTTTAATCTACTCACAACTAATCGATAAAACCAACATGCACTTATCTCACTAACCTACTCAACCACCTACCTACAAGACCCATGCGGCCACTGATGATATTGGTTACGAGTGCTCCATACCAACCATGAGTCGACCTTTGTGCCAACTCTTTTAATTTTAGAAATATTTCTAATCTGACAAAAGTTTAAAAGATTTAAAATAGATTGATAAAGCTGAAGAAATAAGATTTAATTACAGTCACATGGAATTATTATTTGTCCTTCTGATAATTGAGATTGGCTTCAGAACTGATCAATCAAACTCAAAACAGCAGCAGTGACGAGTTGAATTAGATTCCACCTTTGCCCTAATAGGCTAAAAACTGTTTAGATAAGATTAAAAGAAAAGCGGGAACTAGAACACCTCGTTATTGCTGCTACAAGTTTACCTATTGTGACAACCTTCGTAATTACAACTCCTCCGAGATTTTGGTATTTCTTCGTAGACAAATCTCCAACTTCATCTGGTTCCAAGTACTGGTTTCCAAGGTAGCAAACTGGTCCAGATTAGGCTTTCACAGTAAGTGCTTTGCTGACTCCTCCCAAACAGGTGTGGGTAAATTACTTGAAAGCTGCATCTTTTCAATTTTAATATCAATCTTTTTCAGTCACCTTAAGAGAAAAGAATCTTGTATTATTACTTATGATTTAAAAAGAGCAAAGCATATGAGGGTTAAGGTTTGTTTCTAACTCTCCATGGGTCATGTTTAAATAGATTGATAAGTGACAGATGGATAGATAAATACGTATATGGTGTGGTATGTGTCAAATAAGGAAAATAATGCAATAAGTATCTAACTAACAACTGAACAAAAATACATACATACATACATATGTATGTATGTATATATGAAAGTGTGTATACTTGATGGACGCTTGGACCAAGGCTTGCTCTATAATGTATAGTGGTGTTGCTCATCATAATCTTGTTGGTGTAGTTTTCCATAGAAAGGGAAAAACAACAGAGAAAAGAGATCAACACAAACAAAGTATATACGATTGTATCGTAGATGTGGCAATGCTTAGCATGCAGCTCATGCGCAGTATATAAGATATAATGGAATTGATGTTGTTATCGTTGTATTGATTGAGTTTTTCCCTTGAGCACTTTTCTTTGTCTAGTAAAAGGACGTAGCGTGGGTATAAACACACACACACACACACACACGCATTGTACATAAGTAGACACAAAGGCAAACATCATGTCTGCTGTATGTAAGTTGCCACATATCTATATAGTATCTATACATAAACATTTACATTACATATTTTTTGTGGGTTTGTTACTTTCCTCTGTTCGCATCCAATTGACCTAACCTAAGCATTTGATAGTTCACTGCTTTCCTCTCGAATATTTAAACGCGTATTCTTTCGGTCCGTGTGTGTCTGTATGTGTGTTTTCTTATTTAAAATCTATTTTATCTGTTTTCAAATTAGAATATTTGAATAGTATTCTAGTATGTACATACAATCAAAGTGACTAATCTAATGTATAGAAAATAATCATTACGACATCATTTATGTCTACCAATCATCATAATCGTAGACTTTGTTATTGAAATAAATTGCGCGCGCGCCACATTTTCAATATAAAATTATTGTATTTACAAGTTTTCTTCCTATCTGCGTTTCTTTCAATGTTTAAAAAATAATAATAAAAAAAAACAAGAACAAAAACAAAACAAATTACGTTATCAAAGCAGAAATTAATAATAGTTTTAGTTATATAGCAAAAAAAAAAATAGAAAGAAAAAAAGTTTGCCAGACTAATTGTAAACAAACTCAAAAAATTGTAAGTATTCACTCGTCGGCTCAGTTTGCTTAGTTCACAATTGAAGAATTTAATTTATTTACGTCTTTGCCTTGAACATTTTTGAACATTCTCTATTTGTTTTTTTTTCTCTTTCATTCTCCGCTCCCTTTGAATATTTTAGAAATAAATATTACACAAAGAATGAGAAAACATGTACTATACATACATATTTAGATTAGGAGATTCTTAAGAATTTTATTCAAATACTTTATAGATCAGAAACTCTGAATGATGAGGTCGAAAAGATCTTACTATAGTTATCCATTTGGCTTATATTTCCTTTCGATTCTTCTAACATCATCAACATAAGTTGAAACTATCAAATTTGATCCGTAGAGAATACAACACATGACATCACAATGGCCTAAGTTACTACTACTATCTCTACCTAAACTAACATAACCTAGATAAAACCAGAAATAAGGTTATCATTGGCTATACGGAAAATATAATACCCTTTAGCTCCATAGGGTTGCATGGGAGGTACCTGTCCTGGTAACCCAATGATCTTGAAATTTACATGGTTGATAAACATGGCTCAAAAATGTATAGTGTCTAAATTTCAGTTTGATACGTCAAGAAACAAAAAACTTTTTCTAATAAGAACATTAATTTGAATGGGGGTTTGTATGGAAGGTACCTCTCTTGAATATGGTTCAGAAACTTATAGTGTCCAATTTTCAGTTTGATACGTCAAAAAACAAAAAAACAAAATTTTCTGATAAGAGCATTAATTTAAATGGGGGCAAATACCCACCCTAGAGGTCCGATTCATCTGATGTCCAGCGTATGGTAAAAAGAAACCTATGTGCCAAATTTCAGCTCTCTAGCTCAAAAACTGAGGGACGAGTTTGCATACATACAGACGGACATGGCTAAATCAACTCGTCTCATCGATCCGTTAATGTGGTTTGCGATGTCTCCTTCTGTGTTTTACAAACTTCATGACAAACTTATAATACTATTCACTCCCTTGAACAGTATAATTACAAAGATTTTCCTACACTTTTGGGTTTCGTGGTCTGATTTTTGAATACATTGTATTTAACTGCCAACTGACATAAATACTAGAGTCGTACGTACTGTATTTTATACATATCAATGACTTAATACAGTAAAATCACCCATGCGGAGACACCTACGATTCTAATGAAATTGTCCGAACATGGGATGTCTGGCCACAGGATAGTATTTTGTTCTAAAAATATACATAACTTGTGACTAAGGAATTTGTCCGCCTGGGGGAGATATCCACGACTATGGAATTTAGTGTATATCCTTAAATCTTGATACCTAATAAGAACCAATTTTAGATATACTTATAAAGGATATATCTATCATATACATATATCAATACAATAGTATCAGGTAGATTGGTACGTATTAGCCACTGATGACATACTGAATCACACTTATTAGATCAGTAAAGATCTGATTCTAATTCTTATTCATTCTAAGTGAAATTTGATTACCCTGATTTGTCCTCTATTTGAATGATTTATTTGTCCAAGTTAAATGAAGTCTCTCTCCATTATTTTATTAGATAAGGACAAGCTACTCATCTTGTCACCCCATAATTACAGCATCTCCGAGTGTCTCGTTAAGAATTCCAAGATTTTATTTGGAGATATGTCTGCAATTTCTGTTGGTACTCTAGGTAATAAGTAATTGTAAGCTTAACTAACATAGGAGACAAAGGAATGAATCTATTTTTTTGTGTTCAACCTTAACATAAAGTTATACATATTTCTAACAATTTTTCTTTGTCTTGATTTTCTTTACAGAAAACGCCAAAAAAAAAAAAAAAAAAAAAAGTTGTCAAGTTGTTGGAAAAGCAAAAACGCACACCAAACACTGACAGACACATAAATTAAAAAGAAAATTAAGCACTGCCAAAACAACCACAGACAACAACAGGACACCACAACTACACACACACACACATACCTTATTTGATTTTGTTGATTTGATTATATTAAAAGAAAGAAAGAAAGAGGAAAATACTTATTCATGATGCTGTACGTTTTCCACGTTGATGTCGGTCGTATGTTGACCTTCGACATGCATGTTGCCGTTTCTTCAGTTGAGAAGCTGAAGGAGAATATTGAGAAAATACACCACATACCCGCGAATAATATTGTGCTACTTGTGAGTGGTGGCGAGATGCTAACACATTCAACTCAAGTGTCTTGCTATTCCGCTGGAACAGACACTAATCCGATATATATGTTTCTAACGGGCGATGATCGACCGCCACCTACGATACCAACGCTTGAATCGGATACTGAAATGTGCCGGCAAGTTGATGAGAGCCTTAACTTGCCGGCTAACTTGGAGACCGTGCGTCGTCGTGCTTTGCTAGCGCAGCTCATGTACGAAATGGCACGCGACGATGAACGTCAATGTGAACAACATGTGCATGAACAACATTTACAGCAGCAAGGCTGGTCAGCGGTTGTAGCAAATCTTGAAGATTTAATCAATGAGTTTAAAATTCGTATGACTAATTTTGGACTTATGTTTGATACACATTTATCACAACGCCAAAATCATCTGGAATTGTTAAAAAATTTCAACGATGACCTTCAGACACTGTCGCGTATACCCATATTGCCGGGTTTAATGTCCTTAGCGGCAGCAGATTTTCATGGCTTCGATGATATGTATGAGACTGAAGCTGAGAATGCCTTTGTCCGTTCACAAATGCAACAAGAATCGGTGCTAAAAGAAGCAGTAGCAGAAGCTGAAACAGCAGCATCGGCATCAGCATCTGTTACCAATGCTATTGCTATTGCTGAATCCTCCTCCTCTTCAAATGCTGCTGGTAACAATGTGTGTGCAACAAGTAGTGATGATAAAGTGATGACAAGCACATCATCAACTTCACCGAATAAAAAGCAAAAAATGGGTGATGATAATGATGATGAGACTGGTGAAACTGCTACCATTGGTGATAATGTTGTAGTAGCCTCCTCCTCGACAACAGCAACAGAAACATTAGTGTCGGCTGGTTCGACCACAGATGCGGCTGATAACACTAATGCTACTACTACTATTCCTGCTATTACTACTCCTGCTCCTGCTATTACAACTACAACAAAAGACGAGCCAGAACGTGCCTCACAGAGCTCTGAATTTAGTAGCTCAAATCGCTTAAACTTAAATTTACTACAATGGATCACTTCAAAAGAGAACCACAATACTCTTCGTAACATGGCCGATGAATGTATACAAGGGTTACAAAATTTCGACGAAACTGTCTATGATAGACTTAAACTGGAAGTGGCAAAGATTATTATAAATGCCGATAAATGTGATGTTCGAGAGATTAAAGGTTTAAGTGATCGTCTATGCCGACTCGAAGAGATCAAGTATCGTATTAAGAAAATGGTTCAGGATCAAAAGGAATTATCGACTGCTTTTCAACAAAATCAGCAACGTGCAAGAAATTTGGGTGATACTTCAATACTGCCTGATCTCTGTGCCTCGCATCAATCGCAACTTCAAGTTATGCTACAAAATCATCATCGTATTCGTGAACTGTGCCGTTGCATTCTCAAGGCCAAAGATGAGTTGGGCCTTAATCTAAATTTGCGTTTGAAGCACATTGTTCTCTTGGAGAACACCATGAGTGAATACGACAACCGTTTATTGTTCTATCATCGTTGTTTACGTCGCGCCGAACGTCATTTGAATATCATCGAACAGATTCATCGTGCCCCACGAATCTATGTTGCTGCTGTCACCGAAGTTGTACGCCGTAAGATCTTTTCCGGAGAATTTCGTTTGTGGGCTTCAAAATTGGCTGAAGATTTTGAAGCGATTCATGTTGAGGAAATCAATCGACGTCAAGATTTTAACACCAATTTTGAAGGACATTTCCTTAACATACTGTTCCCAGGGTTGGGAGATATGCCACCAGCCTTTGCAAATGAGATCCCATTAATATTCGATGCACGTCTACCGAATCTAACGAAATCTGATATTGAGATTTTAACACAATATATTCCCGATTTAGCATCTGATATACAATTACCCGATATGAGATCTGTGATACAATTTTTCGTTGCTCGTTCGGGTATACATCAACAGGAGCGTATTGAAGAATTGGTTAAGCTAGAGGTGGCCGCTTCATTAAATATGATGGACTGTGGTATGTCCGGAGGAGGAGGAGGAGGAGACAAACCATTGCTACAGCATCAACGTTTGGGTGTGCTACGTGATGGTGGCAGTGGTGCTTGTGATGAATCTGAAACCGATACAGAAACAGATTTTGAAAAAGTTACAGGTGGTGAAGGAGTAGCCACAGCAAATGCTTCAACATCAACCATTGAACCTCAGATGGCTACTGAGACAATCGCACGCAGCACAACGACTGAAGCTCCCTCGATGCAAAGTGCTGAGACCCTAACAGAAGAAAATGCTGCCAGTATACGTGCCGAAGTCACACGCTTGCGTAATGTCTTGTCGTCCATGTCCCGCCTGGCAATAGATTGTTTGCACACAGCACGTACAAGTATGACCAATATACGTGCAGATTCGGTTACCTATCGTGATGAGATATTATGTGAACTGAAAACTTTGCATGATCATTGGGATGTGCTACGCTTGGAATGTATAAACCGTGATCAACAACATGGTGTTGAAGTTGTGGATCTTAATAATGAGATACAACGTCATGAATGTGAACATCAGACGGATAAAACTCAAATACAATCACTTAGCATAAGATGTGCTACTCTGGAAGCCCATTTGGAGGAAGTAAGGGAAAAATTGAGGATGGCAGAAGAGGACAAGCAGATTGCTGTTGCCGAGGCACGTGAAGAACTGATACATGAGCATAAAACTGAAATTGAATCGTTACGTTGTCGTTTCAAGCTAATGACATCCATGGAACGTTCACCATCGGACACAAGTCTAGAGAAATTAGAGCGTCCGACAAGCAGTACTGATCAAAATATGATTGATATAGTGCAACATGAGCAATTGATGGCACAACAGCGTGCCGAACTTGAGGCACAAAAGGAGCGTGCTATTTTTGCTGCCGTCGAAGCGGAACGTACAATCTGGCAGTCTAAAATCTTTCCATTGAACTCAGAATCTGTGATGGCTAATGTTAGCATACTAAAGGATATGCTCGAAGAGAAAGAACGACAATTGGATTTATTAAGGGAACATGAGAAAATTCGTACACAAGAGAACTATCAACTAAAAGCACGTATCGATTCTTTGACCAATGAAGAGGGAAATAGTTGGTTAAAGGAGAAAATCGAATATCTCCATCGTGATAAATGTCGTCTAGAAGAGGAACTTAATATGGAGAAATCGAGACGTGTGGAAATGGAGACAAGTGTAGTAGCTACTACCAAAGGGTAAGTTACATACTATCTTAAGACTTTTCTATACAATATTTAAATACCATATATTCTCTAGATCCACGTATGAACGTCTTAGTAGCAGTAATCGCAATATTTCTTTGGAGAATTGTGCTAAAAATGACTTAGTTTTTGTCGTGTGGAGTATGCGGCATTGGCAATTTATGGTTGTCCAAGATTCCTCTACTTTATACTTTGTCCATAGCGACAGTTTGCCTGCCTTGAATTTGACAATCCCACAATTTAATCCAGAACTCAATAATTGGGGACAAATTCCATGGCCTTATTATGCCATTGGACGTATACAAGATAAAGAGTATTGTATGGCACGCAAGGTAAGTTATTATACTATTATATCAATTAAATTTATTATTATTTATCTAATTATACGTTCTCTTAATGTTATGTAGGATGAAAATCGTTATCGTGTTCAACGTGGTACGAAATTCTATCGCATAAAATTGACACCACTCAATTCACGTTTAATAGCTCGTCGTGATGAAGAATTAATGAGTGTCAGTACTGCTTCTGTTATTGTTCCAGTTAGTATTGCTGCTTCAACATCTGCTTCATCTGCTGTTGCTGCTGCTACTGCTACTGCTTCTGCTGTTGATACAACAACCGAAGATATAACTAGCAGTCAAACTGCTGCTTCTGCTGCTGCTGCTGCTGGTGATTTAAAAACTGAGAGCAGTGAAGCATCTGCCATTAAAATTGATTATTTTGAAGCTTCTTCTGATGGTGCTGCAGCACGAATTGAAGAAGCTGCAGCAGCCACTGGTATCGATGAAGCTGATACAACAAATAATACTGCTGAAATTATGGAAGCAGAAGCTGCTGCATTTCAATATCATTCAATTACTTCAGACATTACTTTAATGACATCAAAGGTCGATTATGGCAGTGGAACTTCAATTTATGAAGGCAGCGAACTTGAACATGATTTAACAAATCCAACAGTTGAATATTTAAGTGCAAGATTTGGTCCGGAAATTGTAGCAGCGGCAGCAGCCGATGCTTTAAAGCTTAGAATGCAAATGAAAAAGCAATCGGAAGTTGAAGCGGCAGCATTGGTGGCGGCAATTCCTACTAGTGCAATCAAAAGATCATTTACAATTCAACCAGAAGAAGCTACAACAACCACAACATCCACAACATCAACAATAGAAGGAGAAGCAGATGTAGTAGTAGCAGCAGCATCAATAAGCAACATGGAATTGCAATATCAACAACATCAACAACAACTTCAAAGTGAATATGATGAACCACATGCAAATCCTGTGATAACCGAACAGCCAACAGCAAGTAATTTATTATTGAATGTGGATTCATTGTTGGCAAATGTTGAAATAGAGCACCAACAACAGTTGCTTAAAGAGCGACAACAGCAACAGGATGAACAACACGATATGGAAGATGAATTAGAGACACGTTTGCATATGGAGGAACAACAACAAGAACAAATGCTAATGGAGCAAGATGAAATTCAAGAAGAAAAAGAAAAACTACAAATGGAACAACAGAAAGAACCACAACAACAGCAACAAGAACAACCTGTAACAACAACAGATCGCGGTTTCTGTGATTATCCAGATTTTGGTTACCATATGCGAGAACAATATAATAGTCCCACAATTTATACAACAGAATCCTCCTATACATCATCAAATGATGCCTTCTTTTCTGCATTGCCAACAACATCAACAGCAGCGGCAGCAGCAGTAGTAGCAGCAACAACAACTGAAGAGAAAGAATCAACAGAAACAGCAGCAATAACAACAACAATAAAGGAAGAAACAAGTACAAGCACTGCTACTTCTTATTGGAATTATGTAGCTCCATCAATAAATGCCTTCTTTAGTGCAATACAAACAACAACAGAAGAAGATAGAAATGCTGTTGCTGCTGCTACTGCTACTGCTTCTTCTACTTCTAAAAATTGTGAGCAACATGCAACACCAAAATGCAGGGATGAATATTATGAAACAAGAGGCATGATGGATGAATATTTACCCCCAACATTTAGTAGATTAAATAGATCGTCGCCTCCACTTAGCAGAATGTTTACAACACCCGATGATAGCATATTGGATGTGTCGGATACACTATTGGATGATGGAGAACTAAAATCATATACACCACCACCTACTCTGTCACTTTCATCTTCTCCACTGCCAATGCCAACAACAACAGCAATAACAACAACAACAACAGAAGCATTAGCATCAGCAGAAACCACACATGGTGGAACATTCAGTGAGGATTCGGATGAATATCGTTCATTGGAAGGTAAAGATGATAATGAATAGTGAATTTCGTATGCAATGATAATGATGATAGTGATAAGAAAAATGTTATGAAGAGTAATAGAAAATAAGAATAATATTGTTAAGGACCTAATGATTAAAAGAAGGATAATGAGTATATGTAATAAGAAACAAGAAGTTTGCTGCTATAAAAATTTATAAAGTAATTACAAATCAAATAAATTATTTACACAAAAAGAAACAACAAACAATGAACAACTTGTTGATGATGATGATGATGATTAAATTTAAAATACAAATTCTATCTTATTTAATGTAATTTAAACAAGAAACATCAACAACTTGAAGAAACAGAAATTTGTGTAATCATAAAAACAAAAAGTAAGAAAGCAAAAGCATAAATAAATATGCAAAATTCTAATTAAAGTTTATATGAACTCCTTAAATAATCTTAACACACACACATACACAAACACGCAATACAATCACACTGATACATTCGCATATAAACACATAAACAATCACTCAAACACAGAGATATAAATATATTTTAACAACACTTGCGTACATGGTTACAAACAAACAAATCAAAATACCAAAACACACAACCACCAACCCACCCACTCACTACTCAACAAAACAAAACACAAACATTTCCATATGCGTGAAATTTTTATATTAATGATAAAATGAAGGAAAGGATCACAGAAAAGAAGGAGGAGAAATATTATTGATAAAAACAATTACAAACAAAAAGATAATTTCATCAAAAAAAACCAATCAAAACAATTAAGTTCAAATTTTCAATTTGAAAATTTAATTTTCCTTCATAATTTTTAAATATTTTCTTTCTTTGTTAGTTTCGTAAACAATTTTTTATATAAAATTAAATTATTTGATGGTTTTTGGTTAATATTTATTCATAAAAAACAAAACAAACAATTTTTGGAAAAATTTCTATAAATTTAAATTATTTTTTAAATATTTTTTCTTAAATTCAAAATTTAATGAATAATTTCTAATTTCTTAATTAACATTAAAATATTTTCAATTAGAAAACAAAATTCTTAATAAGTCAGTGCGTTCGTTCTTCGAAGAAACTACTTTATTAAGTTTGAAATTTAATTTTTATAAATTTTGTTTAAATTCAATTAATTTAGAGTGACATAAATCATTTCTTAATATGGGAAATTAATATTTATTTATAAATTTGTAAATTGTAGTTGATCAAAACAAAATATTCTTATATTTCAATTTAATTTAATTTTTTGAAAGTAAAATTTTGTTTGATAATTTTAAATTTATTTAAATTTAAATATTTCGATTTCACTTTATTATTTTTTTATAGTATGTTCCTTTATTCTCATTTTCCATTTTGTTTTCAAAACCTTTCAATTGCTTTAGGTTTTTTCTTAAAGAATTTAATTAACAATTAACAAAACAAATTTTTCTAAAGAAATTCTATTAAAAAATTATATATAAAAATTATTTAATTCGCAAACAAACAAATTTCGAAGGCTTTCTTAATAAATTCTATTAAAATTATTATTGTAATAAATTCTTAATATTTTTTTGTATATCAAAATAATTTATATATTAAATTAAAAAGAAAACAATCAAAAATTTAAATAATTTGTCAACTCTATTGGCATAAAGAAAATTATAAAAAAATAAAAAATATAAAAAAAACAAAAAAAAATAGCAAAACCTAAAAAAACTTAAATAAAAAAAAAAATCTACAAAACCAAAAAAGAAAGAACTTTTTGTTTATAATTTCAATATTTTAAATTTAAACATTCAACAACAAACAATAAAACAATATTCTTCCTAGCCTTTTGCTGCTCCCATTACTAATTAACCAATCAAACAATCCACCACCACCTTGAGACCAAATTTCCTTAAGCTTATCAATTCTAAAGATACTTTTCAGTATCCGCTCTTTAGAGATTTTTATCCTTAATTTTCTATTTATTTATCAATAATTCATTCTTAATTTTGTGCTTTAACATAACAACAATAAATAAATAGAAATTTTAATATTTAAATTCTCTTATTTCTTCTTATTTTTGTAAATATAAATTTTAATTAAAAAAAACAAAAACTAGAGACGACGAAAAAAGTATGCCTATATTAATTATAAAATTTAAATAAAATAATAAATAATTAAAATAAAACAATAAAAATTAAAAAAAGTCAAAATCGCAAGATAAAAATTGTAAATAGCAAAAAAAATATTAAATTTTACTTAAAATGAAAACAAAACAATGATTAAAATTAATGAAATGATTAAAAATTTAAGCAAAATACAATACTTAGGAAACAAAAGAAAAGATGATAAAGATAAAAAGAAGGAAATATACAAATTAATGAATGTGGTGTGTAATGCTTACAAAATTGTAAAACGAGAATCAAATAATAAAAATAATAGTAACAACAACAACAACAAAACAACAAACATCTGTATGATAAGTTATAAATCAATCAATTGTTTCATTACAAACTAAGGAACTAAATGATGAGGGAGGGGGGTTTCAAATAGTCCTTAGAAATCATCATTTTTGATTAGAATATTTTATTTTGCAGCGTAGTTTTTAAATTTTATCAATGGGTCTAATATATAACATCTGGGCTGCCTTTATGTGTTGACTCTAGTGCCTTCGAACAATGCTTTATGTTTGATATTAGGTAATAGAGACTACATCTAGTGCTAGACCACATGATGATTACAAAGGATTTTATGGAGATTTTGTAATGTTATCGAGATGAGTTTCTTTAGAATGAAAGAATCCCGAGGCAAAGGACTTTATCGAGTGAACCAACACCAAAGAACACAATATCTGTGAATTAGAAAGAATATGAAGACCAGATGGCCTTTGTATCTTGGGATGCAAGGTGCATACTTAATGCTCGTATCTAATTTTGGGCAAAAAACAGTACGTTTCCTCCAAAAATGTCTATATTGCAGTACAAACGATTTCAAAACACATTATTTTAAGCAGTTCATGTTCTCGTTTGTACTTTGAAGCAACAACCACACAAGGAGTTATTGAAATGGAAAATTAAAATTCGGACACGATTTTTCCTTTTTCTGGTGAAACAATTGTACATTGTTCTTATGATGGAGTACATATCAAAGCAGAGGAGACAAAATGTAACACACACCAAAAGCTGCGTCGCTGTCGATAATTTCATAGTTTTTTGGGGGCGTTGAAGACAAAATTTCGACACACGTCAAACGAAATAAGAAGACGGAACGCTTTCTCTTGTTTCATTGAGTTCCGCTTGGTGTGTGTTAGATAGAATATAACACGTTTACTTGTTTTATCAGTCTGATGCAGTGTATTCTCAGCGTTCTAAATTTCTAACAATGATATCGACCTCTGAATAATTTAAGTATATGTTATAAAAATGCAGTGTGAACGCAGTACAAATGCAGTATTTTGGTAAAAAAAGAAGTACGCGGGTTTTGGATCTGAAACGCAGTACGAGCTATGTTATCGACCTACGATGTGTTTCAATCTCGATATGAATATTTTTTTTTTTATACTTTGGTATTTTTTCTTATAATAGTTGTGATTGGAATTTATCCCAGGTAAACTCCTTCATCAAATTATCTAAAACTTGTAACTATCTTAAGGCTTTAGTAACAAGAAGGAAATTATGAATCTTAAATAACTTCAGAAATGATCTGGCAGATCCATGGCATTTTGAGTAGATTATGAGCCAACAGATTTGGTTATAAATTGAGCCCTATAAGGTATTTGTTGCTGTGGCGAACTATGTATTTCTTCAAGCTGAGAAGAAAAATAAACACGTTTCTTTATAGATCAACCAGTTAAGAACATTGCTCAGGTCAAATCTTGATACCCTTCACAAGAATTTACGATCATTTTGCTTGCATAGCATAGAAAACGTCGTTAAATTCACCGATCTGATAATCTCCGCTTAGTATGATAATTTTTTCTCTGCAAAAGTTGGACTTATAATATTACATAGAATAAAAATGATCTGATTGTTTAAAAAAGTTATGCATACAAATACAAGTCTTAGGAGTGCGTAGGACACAAACATTTCGTTAATTTCAATTCCAACAGAATCAATGGACCGTAAAATTTGTTTCACAGCCTGATATCCTTGTTATATTGTTATTTTTTCATCTACCTAACCAAAAAGTAAGTAAATTGTTTGCGCCCAATACTTTTGCTACAAAATGTTGTGCATTCTTTGAAATACTTTTAAAGTAAACGCAACCTAAGATTTGAAAAATGCATTCTTATCGCAATCCTCTTAGCAAACAACAAATAAGGAAATTTCCCTAAAATGGCAAGAAGAAAGTACAATAACAATTTTGACCCTGATTTTACTCGCAGATTAAAGAAAACCATCAGGTGTCCTTCTTTCCAAAGAACATTTTTACAATAATACATACAACTAAGGAAATGTGCATAAATATTCGCAACACGACACGCAGCTGGGATTGGGACAAAAACAAGAAAATAAAGAGTATGCCGCCTTTTACAGAAATGTCTACAATTTTTACTAAAATTGTTAAATCAAACAAATTTCTGTTAGGTAGCGATACAACTAAAATGATTTAACATTTTTACACTATATATATACTTTTTTGACCCAAAGGAAAATATTTCTTTGCTTTTGGGACACTCAATGATCCGATAGATAATGTTTTCTAATTTTTCAGAGATATAATTTTATAATTTTAGAACTATTTATAATCTTACAAGAATTATATTTATCTTAGGTTGATTTAACTTTTGATTCCCTAAAAGACCCAACATATTTTGGTTTCTATTTGCACAATACATTTAAAGGTCTATTGTGTGCGATTTTGTTATTCCAGAAATACAATATTATTAGTATTATGGTTTTGGAGAGCTTTTATTCATTTTAAAACTTAAAACAGATCGGTTAATCTAATAAAAACAACGGGACATTTAACTACATATACTTAGCTTACTACTGCATTTGTTATTGTCTGGTGCTGTACTCCATTTAAAGGATTTTCCAATCAGAGGTGATATTTTGAATAGCCCGCTATTTCTTTAGATGTCACTTTTGGGTCGTCGAGAAGCACCTTGTCGGACAGAAATGTGTGTTGAAGAAAACCCAGATTTGTCCATTCCTGGACCGTGTTATCTCTCGAAGAGGTGATCACAATTGGCCACCGAGATCTTGTGATTTAACACCTTGCGACTTCTTCCTTTCGGGCCACGTAAAAGATAAGGTCTACGTCAACAGCCCAGCGTCGATTCAAGACAAGATAGAATTCGTGAGGCTATCGAGGACAGAGGGCAGCCACTTTGCGATTTGGTTATGGAAAATTTCATGAAAAGGATATGGTCCTGTAAGCATGGTCGTGGTGGCCCCTTGGCTGATGTTGCTTTCCATTATTAACGGCATACCTTCCTCTTTATAATGAAATAAACATCCTAACATTTATCTCAAAAAATGCCATTTTTCTTTGAATATCAAAATAACACCTCTTATTGGGCCTGCTGATCACGAAAATCTAATCAGTTTTCTTCTACTACTTACCCTTTAAAAATCATGATATTTTATAGTACCATCCATTTACATAAAAGTGGATATATGTATGACCCCAATGGATTCCGAAACTGCTAAACCGAATTTAATGAAATTTTCAGGGAAACTCAAGCATAGTCTGAAGAGTGTACCTGCGAAGTTTGGTGCGGATCAGACCCCCACAGTATAATCGAAAATATGCAAAGCATATGAGGCTTAGAATCATTGCTCACAGTCTCCATTGGTTATATGTATTATAGAATAGATAAAGAAATGACTGAAACATTTTAGGGACACCAAATAACAAAGGCAAATATATGAGGGTTAAGAATTGTTTTTTACTCACCATGGGTTATGTTTGAATAGATTGATAAATGACAGATAGGTAGATAGATACATTGTGTGTATGCAGTAGATACTGGGTTTTGTATGTGTAAAATAAATAAAGTAATGCAAGCAGGTAGTATTATTGTAGCTAACTAAGTATCTAACTAACTGAACAAAAATGTACTTATGTGTGTATTGATGGGCAAGGACGCTTGGACTTGGTCTTTCTCTATAATGTAGTATAGTGTAGCTCTTCATATAACATATCTCATTAGTATGAATTTTCGTGGAAAGAGAGAAAGTGAAAAACAACAGAGGAAAAAGATCAACACAAAGAAAGAATATGTTCTATGTATATTGTAAATATGGCAATGCAGAGCGTGCAGCACATGCGCAGTACTATTCTGTTATACTATATATAATAGTATCGATGTTGTTGTTTTGATTGCGTTTTACCCCTGAGCACTTTTCTTTGTCTAGAAAAAGGACGCGGCGTGGGTATAATCACACACATATACTACATAGATAGAAAGGCAAACATCATGTCAGTGTGTATGGTGCGTCTATGTTGCATTATATCTATGTATCTATATGAAGCTAGTGATTTTGTATGTGACGTCGTTTATATATGATATATTTTGGGTTTGTTACTTTCTTTGCGATTCAACTTGACCTTACAAAAGCATTTCATATTTAGTTTCAGTTTAGTACTCTGCTTCCCGGTCTTTCGTGTAAACGTCAAGTTCTTAATATTTTCGTGTGTGTCGTTTGTTTTTTTTTTGTGTTATTGAAAGGATAAAAGGATTTTACAGTAAGTACATTTTTTTTTTATATTTATTCATTTATTTGAAATAATATTAAAATTAACTTACTTAAATAAACAATACATATAATATATTCGATCGCTTGACCCGAAAACAAATGGAAAAGGAGTGTGCTTTTAGGTGAGCCACCAAGGCTTTTCGCGTTTGTAAGCAGTTTAGTTTATCCAAGTAAAGAAAATCAACCGGCAGAACATATCCTTTCAGTAAAGCACTTTTAATAAAACGTTTATCTGCGTAATACGGATTGTCTTCGCTACCTAGAAAACATTTTTGTATGTGGTTTCTAATTACGAAGTTGTCAATTCTAATTACATTGGCTGCATTATATAATTGACTATTAAAGAAATACTTGGTGTATTCACTTTCTGGAGTTCGGTGCATATAATTTCACGCATTTTCTTTCAAAAACTCTTAGTTTTTCCAGGTAGGATGGTCAAGGGCGTATACAGCTGCCAATGTAGGAGGGGGGTAACATTTTTTTTTTTTAATTTTGATCAATTTTTTAACTTTAATATTTCATAGTTCAATGAAAGATGTAGATACTCTACTTATGCACATATCAATGATATTATTAGACATCATCAGATTTAAGTTTCAGTGTACAGTTTCAAAACCATTCTAAGGTAGGTTTTTGATACATTTTTCACCAAAAAAATAATGGCTCTTTGTTACTCCATTCTTTACACCAAATACGAGGATGGGTCAATAAGTCCTTAGAAAATCCAACAGATAGCGCGACTATTACTGTAAACGGTCTGTTTCCATGTAACATCACTACCGTCTAGGTATGCTGTGAAGTTTCAGCCAGATTGGTTGAGTTGTTGTGTGTTTCTCGTGCATTGAAGAAAAAAAATTTGTTTGTTTACAAAAATGGAGAAAATTGAGTTTAGATCTGTTCTTCAACATTTTCATATAAAAGGCTTAACAGCAAAGGAAATAAAAAATAAGTTGGATTTAGTTCACAGCACATCTGCTCCTTCACTTGCAACTATTTATAACTGGTTAAATGAATTTAAACGTGATCGTACATCAACAAAGGACGAACCACGCTCAGGACGCCCTGTAGAGGTGACTACGCCAGAAATGATCAATAAAATCCATGATATGGTGTTAAGTGATCGAAGATTAAAGTTGATTGAGATAGTTGAGGTTACAGGGATATCAAAAGGTAGCGTTATTTCTATTTTACATGAAAAATTGTTTTAATGCTTTTTTCTAAGGACTTATTGACCCATCCTCGTATCTAGCTCATACCGATACCTCCAAGTTCATAAAAAGTAATTGCATTACAAATTTGAGATTTGAAATCTTTCAAGCCAAGGCTTTGGACATGGATCCAGCCCAGTAAAGCAGTTAAATTAAATGCTTGCTTGAAGGCAGATGTCAATGAGTTTAGATAAGGCAGAAAAATTGCTCGCTGGAAGTATTCTTTTGCCGTTGTAAGATGAGGGTTCGTTATATTTTGCAGATTTTCTGCAAATCTGGGCACACAAACTTCAAGGGAAGCTTCATGTGTTAATTCCAAACACTCTTTAAATATTTCATTGAATATAATTTCAGGTGCTGATTTGTGCGTTTCAATGACATTAAACGTCCTCTGCATTTTATAATGTCGTTGCTTTTGGACTGCATAACATTCACAACTGAAATAGGCGTTGCTAAGCATATTGTTGAATAGGGTGCATTATTCTTGTATAAGGTATATTCTTTAGCACTATATTGGGCATCTCGTCGATCCCTGCTGAAAGTTTGTTTCTTAAGTTGGCAAAATTATCTTTCAATTCGTTCAGGTGTATAAAGAAACCTTCACATTCTTCCTTGGTTAAGGCTTGGTTAGATTTTTTATGACCACATCGGCAGACTGCACACCCGGATGCTTCGATAAGAAAAAAAATAGTTTTAAGTTTAATCCGCAAAGTATCTATCTATCTAAGTATATTGGAATCATTATCATATTGTAGTAGTATTACAGCTGTATAAAGGTAAGTGTTTAGTATTTTTAGAAATTTTACTTGGGAAAGTATTTTCTGCAGAGGTGTCTCTAAGATCGTTGGAGTAAATGACACCTTTGCAAGTATTGAGAGAATTGTGGAGAGAAACATTTACTTTGATGTTGTTGTTGAGAGATGTGAGTTAGAGGAGTTTCGAACTACTGCTCCCACATCTATTGACAAGAACCCTGCAACGTTCGGACAAGAAGTCATTGCAGTCGATCCTCTTAATAATAAGCAATTTAGGTCCAACGGAAGTACATAATATTAATTATTTGAGTAACATAATCCATATTAAATGACAATGAATTCGCATTCCAAAATTTTCTTCGGACAAAAGTCTGCAATTTCTGTTGGTTCGCTAGATAATAAGTAATTGTAAGCTTAAGTAGAAAACCAATAGATCTATGTATTTGTTCTACTTGAAAAGAAAGTTATAAGTTTTTCAAACGATTTGTCTTGATTTATTTTACAGAAAGCGCCAAATTGAAAAAATTGTTAAGTTGTTGGTTGTTATTTGTTTTTATTGATTTAAATTCATTTGATAAAAAAAAAAAAACTTAATTATGATGCTGTATGTTTTCCACGTTGATGCCGGTCGTATGTTGTCCTTCGACATGCATGTTGCCGTTTCGTCTGTTGAGAAGCTGAAAGAAAACATTGAGAAAATGCACCACATACCCGCGAAAGACATAGTGCTACTTGTGCAAGGCGGCAAAATGCTTAAAGATTCGAAGCAAGTCTCTAGCTATTGCGCTGGAACAGATACAAATCCGTTATTTATGTTCCTTAAGTGCGAATCTCGATCGTCTCCAAAGGCATTAACGCTTCAATCGGATACCGAATTGCGCCAGCAAGTTGAAGAGAGCCTAAACTTGCCGGCTAACTTGGAGACAGTGCGTCGTAGAACGTTGATAACGGAACTCTTGTTCGAAATGGCACGGGACGATGAACGTGAATGCGAACAACATGTTCTTGAACAACATTTTCAGCAGCAAGGCTGGTTAGCGGTTGTGGCAAATTTTAATGATCTGATCAAAGAATTTAAGATTCGTATGACTAATTTTGGACCAAAGTTTGATACACATTTATCAAAACGCCAAAATCATCTGGAATTGTTAAAAAATTTCAACGATGACCTTCAAACACTGTCGCGTTTACCAATATTGCCGGGCTTAATGTCCTTAGCGACAGCAGATTTTCATGGCTTTGATAATATGAATGAGTCAGTTGCTATTGCTGAATCCTACACTACAAGTAGTGATGATAAGATGGTGACAAGCACATCATCAAATTCATCCAATAAAACCCAAAAAATGGATGATAATAATGATGATGATGAAAGCGATAATGTTGTAGAAGCCTCCTCGACAAAAGCAACAGAAAGGTTAGAAGGTTTGACTAACGAGGTGTCGGCTGGTTCAATCACAGAGGTTGCTGCTAACACTTCTACTACTACTACACCTACTACTTCTATTTCTGCTATTACTACTCCTGCTCCTGCTATTACTACAACAAAAGACGAACCAGAAAGTTCGTCAGAGAACTTAAATCTAAATATTCTGCAATGGATCACTTCAAAGGAGAAACATAGCTCACTTAGCAATATGGCCGATGAATTAACTCTAGGCTTAAAAAGCTTCGACGAAAACATGTATGCTCAACTTAAGCTGGAAGTGGCGAATATAATACGAATGGCCGATCAATCTACTATTAGACAGATTAAAGGTCTAAGCGAGCGTATACACCTCTTGAAAGAAATGAATCAAAATATAAAAAAAAAGGTTCAAGTACAAAAGGAATTAGCGCTTGTTTTTATGAAAAATAAGCAGAGTGCCAATAAATTGGGTGATACTTCAATACTGCCCGATCTCTGTGCCTCGCATCAATCGCAACTCCAACTTATGCTACACAATCATGATCGCATTCGTGAAAACTGCCACACCATCCTCAAGGCCAAATATGAGTTGTGTTCAAATATACATGTGCGTTTGAACCACATTATCAGTTTAGAGAACACCATGTGTGAACTAGACAACCGTTTAATGTTCCATCATCGTTGTTTACGTCGCGCCGAACGTCATTTGAACATCATCGAACAGATTCATCGTGCCCCACGAATCTATGTTGCAGCTGTCACCGAAGTTGTACGCCGTAAGATCTTTTCATCAGAATTTTGTTCATGGGCTTCAAAATTGGCTGAAGATTTTGAAGCTATTCATGTTGAGGAAATCATTCGTCGTCAACATTTTAATGGCAAAATCGAAGGACATTTCCTTAAAAATCTGTTCCCAGGCTTGGAAGATATGCCACCAACTTTTGATACAAATATCTCCATAAATTTCGATAAGCATTTACCGAATCTAACGAAATCAGATATTGATATTTTGACAGAATGCATACCCGAGATAGCAACTGATATACAGTTGCCGGATATGAAATACGTTAAACAATTTTTCGTTGATCGTTCGGTTCAAGAGTTGGTTGAGAAAATCGAATGCAGTACATCGACTGATTCTCCTTCAGTTCAAAGTGCTGAAACATTGACAGACGAGAATTCCGCCAGTATAAGTGCTGACGTCGAACGGTTACGAAATGCCTTTTCGTCCATGTCCAACCTGGCAAAGGATTGTATGTACACAGTACGTAAGAGAATCTCCAGTTTGTCAGTTGATTCATCATCAACTCATGAAGAGTTGTTTTACGAACTACAATCGTTAGAGGATGAATGGGAAGTGGTCCACATGGAGTGTGGATCCGCTGATTCGGAACACCATTCATTGGAATTGAAGGAACTTCGCACTAGATGCGATACCTTGGAGGCCGAATTGGTGGAAAAAGACGAAAAGTTGAGGATAGCCGAAAAGGAGAAACAGGCTGCTATTAAACTTCTCAAAGATGTGCATCAGCTGGAAATCGATTCGTTATGTAGTCGGTTCAAAATAATGGCAGCCACTGAAATCGATGAAGCTGATACTAGTAATCCCAAATTAGTGGATGCAACAGTTGATGATATCAACAAAAAATATGGTCCTGATGTTGTAGCAGCGGCTGAATCAGAAGCTTTGAAAATTCAAAAGCGAAGTGAAAAGAAAACGAAAACCGAGGCGGCAGCAGCAGCAGCAATGAGCAACAATGAATTACAATATCAACAACAGCAACATCAGCAACAACAACTTACAATGCAGAATGAATATAAGCAAACAGTAGAAGAATCTACCACAACTATAACAACAACAGAAGTACAAGTAGCAGCAGCAGCAGCAGAAATGAGCATTATCGAATCGCAATATCAACAACAACAACCACAACAACAACTAACAATTCAGGATGACTATGCATCTCCTGTGATAGCCGAGCAGCAAACAGCAGAAGATTTTACCGTAACTACAGCAACAACAGAAGTACAAGTAGCAGCAGCAGCAGAAATGAGCAACATCGATTTGCAATATCAACAACAACCACAACAACAGCAACAACAACCACAGCAACCACAACAACAACTAACAATTCAGGATGACTATGAACCACATACATCTCCTTTGATAACTGAGCAGCAAACAGCAGGTAATTTATTCAAATTAATTATATTACATTTACAAAAAAATACTATAACTATGATATTTATTTACAGTTAGTGCACTAGCATCGCGGCCTTCACCGCTTAATGCATTATTAAATGTGGATTCATTGTTGGCCAATGTTGAATTCGAATGCAAACAAGAGATGCTTAAAGAGCGTCAGCAACAGAAACCACAAGGAATACCTCAGGACATCTATGGATTTTACCAATTTGAAAAGCTTCCTTATTTGAATTCTGCATCTTCACCAATGTCAGATTCAATAGTAGATGATTTCTTTACCAGGGAAGAGAGACCAAGCCAAACAGCACAAGATACTTTTGAGTTGCTGGGTCTAAGACCCGAAACCAACCACCAACAACAGTCGGGCACTGACCACTCAATTCAGCTGGGAGGCTGCAGCCCCCTTGCTGTGACAACAACAACCACAACTGCAACAGAGGAGGAACCAAGTACAAGCAACGCTGCTTCTTATTGGAATTATAAAGATCCACAAATGAGTGTAGATAAACACTTTACCAGGGAACAGAGAGCAACCCAAACAGCACAAGGTACTCCCGATTTGCTGTGTCTAAGACCCGAAACCAGCCACCAGCAACAGTCGGGCACTAACCACTCAATCCAGATGCAAGGCTGGAGCCCCCTTGCTGTGACAACAACAACCACAACTGCAACTGCAACAAAGGAGGAACCAAGTATAAGCAACGCTGCTTCTTATAGGAATTATGCATCTCTACCAATGAATGCAATGACAATATCAACAGCAGAAAAAATCTTTAGCAGCGAAGAGAAAGAATCAACAGGAACAACAACAACCAAAACTGAACAAGCTTCTCTCGAGTTGTCGGATCTAAGCCTCGAAAGCAACAAACAACAACAACAGTCGGTTAAGGACCACTCTATCCAGACGCGAGGCTGCAGCCCCCTTGCTGTTACAACAACAACGACAACTGAACAAGCTTCTCTCGAGTTGTCGGGCCTAAGTCCCGAAACCAGACAACAACAACAGTCGGTAAAGGACCACTCTATCCAGAGGCGAGACTGCAGCCCCCTTGCTGTTACAACAACAACGACAACTGAACAGGCTTCTCCCGATTTGCTGTGCCTAAGACCCGAAACCAACCACCAGCAACAGTCGGGCACTAACCACTCAATCCAGATGCAAGGCTGCAGCCCCCTTGCTGTGACAACAACAACCACAACTGCAACTGCAACAAAGGAGGAACCAAGTATAAGCAACGATGCTTCTTATAGGAATTATGCATCTCTACCCATGAATGCAATGACAATATCAACAGCAGAAAAAATCTTTAGCAGCGAAGAGAAAGAATCAACAGAAACAACAACAACCACAACTGAACAAGCTTCTCTCGAGTTGCCGAATCTAAGTCTCGAAAGCAACAAACAACAACAACAGTCGGCTAAGAACCCATCAATGCAGACGCGAGGCCGCAGCCCCCTTGCTGTTACAACAACAACAACCACAACTGAACAAGCTTCTCTCGAGTTGCCGAATCTAAGCCTCGAAAGTAACAAACAACAACAACAGTCGGCTAAGAAACCATTAAAACAGAGGCGAGGCCGCAGCTCCCTTACTGTGACAACAACAACCAAAAGTGGAACTGCAAAAAAACAGAAACCAAGTACAAGCACTGGTTCGTCTTATTGGAAATATTTAGGTCCACCATTTGCATTTCTTAGTTCTCTACCAGCATCATTTTTTCCGATAGAGGATGATTTACCCAAAACCAAACCAAAAGAAAAAAGTAAATATTTTACTACTGATGAGAAACCAATACCAAAACGCAATTATGAAACAAGGGGCATGATGGACGAATATATACCCCCAGAATTTCCTAAATTATCAAGTTCTCCACCACTTAGCAGTATGTTTTCACTACCCGATGACATCATATTCGATGATCCAGATATCCTATTGGCTGAAGCAGCAGCAAAATTACGTACAGAACCTCCTTCATCACATCCATCTTCCCCACTGCCAACGTCAGCAACAAGAACAACAACGACAGAAGCAGCAGCAGAAGCAGCAGCATCAGGTGTAACTGCAAAAACAGATGAAACCACAATTGGCTTTAGTTGTACATTCGATTGAATAGTATATTTTGTATGCAATGGATGATGGTGATAAATATCTTTAAATAACAAAATTTCTATCTTAATTTAAAAACAAAAAAAAAAAAAACAAAACAAGGATTACAATTAATGAAAGGATTAAAAATTTAAGCTATATGGGACATAAATGGATGTCATCCGCTTAATTCATAGCTTCCTTTAAAATAAACGATATATTAAATTAAATCAAGTTTTCACATAATATACCATAGTACTTACATAGCTAAAATTCGTAGAATAAGCCTTGAAATAAAGATACGATGGGATGGAATGACGTACAGAAATGATCTGGCAGATCCATATGATAAACTGTTTGAATCTTTTTATGTAAAGTCAAGTGTGACGTGTAACTTGTTGAGTAGATCATGAGTACCAACAAACTTGGTTATACAATAAGTAGAGTCTGTTACTTTGGCGAACTATTGTTATTGGTATTTCTTCAAACTTAGAAGGAAGTTAACACATGTTTCTCTCTAATACCAATATAATATTGTACAATATCACTAGTACTTTTGAATAGATGAAACTAGCTTTCACAAATCTTAACATTTGGAGTATTTTCGTCACAAGTTTCCACAAGAATTCGATGACTTTTAAAAGCTTTTTTCTTTTGATGCAACAAGAAAATCTTCACATGCCCTTAATGGCCTCAACATGTTTATCACCGAATAGAAGTATGATGAAAAGACTAACCTGTGTATACCTTTTCAGTGTTGCAGCTGACGCATGATTCGTGACATGTGTCAAGCTTAAACATGCTCAGTAAGCATTGCCAATTTCATCATATAAAGACTTACCCGAACAATGCAAGAGCTGCCAAATCGCCCTGTTTTTGGCAGTCATTTTGTTAAAGGATGACCATGGAAACAACCTTATCTTCTATAGAGCCCTCTATCGTTCAATGATTTCGAATTACTTGCTGCCAAAACGGCAAGAGCTGAACCTGGTTGACATGTGGTTCCAACAAGACTGTAGACACAGCACGCGAATTAATTTACCAATTGAGAAATGAGTTCGATGAGCAATCTATCTCGCTTTATGTACCGTCATTTTAAACTTCTACACCAGGTATTTTTTAGTTAATATTGGATTAATTTTGAAATGGCAAGTAAGCAGAAGAAATTGAAATATTAGACTACTCAAATTCGTTTGTAGGTGAGTTATGGAATTCATAAACCAAGGGAATTTCTTCAAATCCTTCCGAAGCAAGTTGTGCATGGTTTTTTCAGGTATTTGGAATTCCTTTCTTGGCGACTACTACTATATAGTAAAATGTATTTTGATACTTCAAAGATTGAAAAGGTGCTAATTAATTATAAAAAAGAAAACATTTCTAATTTGTCTACAGTTTTATTACAATAATAATTAAAATTTATTAAATATCATAAATTCATATAAAAAAATCATTAATCATTAAAAACACTACAAACTATGAATATATCTGGTATACAAATGTAAGCGTTCATCATCTTATGGAACGCATTAATCGATGATTTGTTAATTAAACAAAAAAAAAAATCTTATAGATTGCACATGATTTATAACGACACAATAAAGATCTATACAACACACACAATTTGGATAATTATGAATTAAGACAAACGAAAAAAAAACACAAAATAATAAAATAAAAATAAATAATAAAAAAAAACATACATCAGTCTCCTTAAAAAATTAACACAAAAATTATGGGATATAACCAAAATTTTGGAAACAATTTGGTTAAGTGTGAAGTGAAGTGAAGGTAAGTGGAGTGGAGGCAATGATTTGGAAGAAAAGAATGAAATGAAAGGAAGTGTTTGAATGAATGAATGTATAAATAAATGATTGGTTAATTATATATTAATGTAGAATAAGATACATACATAACTACCATATGATACATACATAATACAATTTAATTAGTATAATTTGAGATTATTAAATACTTATTCGTTCGTGTATTAGATAGAATTGGAACAATACAAATTGGATTATAAAGTCAACTAACTGAACTGATTTGAGTTGCTCTACTGTTAATATTTATCTAGATACAT
The DNA here is from genome assembly GCA_037043315.1 of Amiota communis. Taxonomy (NCBI): domain Eukaryota; kingdom Metazoa; phylum Arthropoda; class Insecta; order Diptera; family Drosophilidae; genus Amiota; species Amiota communis. The sequence goes on along the minus strand of JBAMAV010001245.1, from coordinate 8,591,445 downwards.
TTGTTCAACTAAGCGCGACTAGTTGATGGCTACTACTAATGTGAGTATAAAATGCTAAATTGATACAATGAATGGAGTTAAGACAGACAGACAGACAAAAAGTAGTCTGCATGAAATATTTGTGGTTTATACATATTAATGAGTTATAGAAAAGATTATTATAATATAATAATTAACCATTAAAAATGCTCCACTTATTAATGATACACTACAGAAAGAATTGAGCCACAAAACAGAGATAAAGTCTTAGAGTTACAGGAAACAGAGGTATAGTAAGTGATTTAAGATATTGGCAAGCAAACAAAAAATGCGTTGAGCCAAAACGATATTTTTCTTTTTCCGGACAAACAACACTTAGATATATGATGTAGATACATAGATACATATTCTGCCAACAGACATGATATGTATGTATGTATCTCACAATATTCCACATTTTTTTAATACAATTTTTCGTTTTCGCGCCACTGACGATGTGCCGCCTGATGATTTTTTAGCTGAACGCAAAACAATTGTGCCACTATTTGATTTTGTAAATGTTGGACTAAAAGCACTTATTGTTGGTTTTGAATGTAATGTTCCACCTCCACCGCTTGCCATTGATCCCGTCGATGATGTGTTAGTTTGATCGGCATAGCTTTGTGTCATCAATTGATGACATTTTGTTGCCAAATAACGAAAAACTGATGCTACATTAATGTCCTCCTTAACCGAAGTTCGTATTAGGCGACAATTAAGATTTCGTGCCAAAGTCTCAACTTCATCAGCCGATACACATGCTTGTTCTATCAAATCGATTTTATTCTGTACTATAACTGTTGGTATTTCATTACATTCATTTTCCACTTTACGTTTCCAATCTTTAATTGCATCAAATGAAGCACGATCAGTTGTGGAAAAGACCAATACAGAAGCTTGAGCGCCACGATAATAAGCTTTTGTTATACAATCGAATTCCTCTTGTCCAGCTGTATCCCATAGCATAATGCGAACATCTTCACCATCGATTTCGATTTGACGTTCCAGGAAATCCACACCAATTGTTTTTTTATAATCCTTTGTGAAAATTCCTTTGCAATAACGTTGAATCATTGAAGATTTGCCAACACCACCATTGCCAACAATTACCTATGAAAGAAAGACAAATGATTAATGGAAATTTCATGTGGAACTGGGAAAGGACAGATGAGAACTGGGGAGAGAGAGACAATTCTTCTTTTGCTCATGGCCTCCGCAATTATCTCTTTTTCATTGCAATAAACTTTCAATGACCTTTCGTCTAGATTTGCCAATGCTGTTGACCAGGGTCATCAGAGAAACTGTGATAACATTGAACCACCTTAAGAACCCGCCCAGTTCTTTGGGTACTTATGTATTAGTTAGATGGAAGGTAGGGTAGGGTAGGGTAAGATAGGGTATATAATTTAACTTACCACTTTAATGGCCAATTCAATGTCATCCTCACGCATATTGGTGTATTCAGTTAAAGCGGTTGACGAGGAAGCAATTAACAAACGCATATGGACAGTGGAACTGACTGACTGGCTGACTCACAGGCTGACTTACTGGACTGATGGTTTCAAACAAATCTTATAAAAACTATGTTGCTTGGCTTTCCAGGAAATTATTTGATTTTAATAATAATCTTCACTTGACATGCAGCTGGGATTAGTGTGACTTCTTCATTCACTTCTTCTTCCTTCACCTTCTTTCTTAATCAACTTTATCTTTTCCTCACTCTATCTCCCTCTCTCTCTTAACAACAGAAAAAAAAGTCGTTTTTCTTAAGTGTTTAATTGTCGTGATTTTTTCCTTTCAAATTGTTGTCATGCACGCAAAAATGAAATCTGAAAAATAAGAAAGGAAAATTTTAATAACAAAAAAAAATTAAAAAGAAAACACTAAAAATTAATTAATAAGAAATCAACAACAACAACAACAAAATACCGTAACATGCTTTCAGTTAGTCAAATCAGAAATTTTTATTTAAATTCTTCTTCTACTACTATTGTTTACTTTTCTTTTGTCTTTTCAATTTCAATGTGTGTGAGTGTGTGTGTGACAATATTTTTCACTTTTCTCTATGCTTTGCGTAATTTTATTGCCATCGATTCACTTTCTACTTCCCATTGATTTCACCAAACCAAACCAAACCAAACAAACAAATTCAACCAAAATTACATATCACATCGAGTTTTCTTTCATTTTCCATCATTAACCGGTTTGATTTAATTTATTTTCCTGCTTCTTCTTTAAATACACACGCATAGATACACGCATGCGCGCATTCACCTGTCTTTGATACATACTACATTCATACATATGTATGAATGTACATAGATGTTCAGTCATTCATTACAATAACAACAGATACAAGATACAATGAATAGTCAGAGCATACAATAGTCGGCATAAATATTTTGACAAACTCTAATTCTGTTGATTCTAATTATCACCATATGGCCACCAATATTATGTCCAAAACAAAGTCACATCAATACTAACATGTATTGACAATATTTTATCTTGAAGTTTGAAGAAGCATTCTTTAGTCTCCATACTTATAATGCAGTAGACATTTGCTCAAAATGGACTGCTTGATTTGATACCAATCACTGGTCCCATGAATATTTAATTTTTTTAAATGATCACAGATGGAACAAAGTCTATGAAAAATACAATCCTTTAAGATTTTGGATATTCCTTCTTTTCTTTGTACACAGCCAAAAGCAAAACTTTGGCAATTTTCACGAACTTGAATTAAACACTGGGTATTATCACCGATAGCGTGACCCTTACGAACGAAAGCAGTGACAAAACTTCATTTTCTTCAATGCAGTGATCTTCTTGCCTTTCTAAATGAGCTGTACTCTGGGCAGAGTTTGACTGTTTGGCTTCAACGCCAACCTTCTCAAGCACAATATGCTTAGTGTGATAAGCATCACCGAAAGGTTTGACCTTTCATCTTCTGACCAAATAAAGATCATGAAGATCTGAGGTTTAATCTAATCATCAATATTTTGTAAAGAGATTCTATTTAATAAATCAGAGTTTCGGCGATGAGTGTAATATGCCCGTTACGTACATAGGTGGTTAAACATACATAGACCACCGGTGTTTTAAGGTTTTTGATGGAAAATGGATGCCAGTACGTGTAGTTCTTATACCGGTGTTGAAATCTTGACCCATTTCCCAAAGTCTTGTGTGGATAACTTTAGTAACATATCTTTGCAGGTCTTTGTTGTCCATGGGGTCGATTGATGTACTATAAGATGCCAATAGCACGTAACGGTCACATTTGTCAGCGTTTTCATTGTACCGTGGTGACTGGGCACCCAAACTAACAGAATATTTTGACCAGTTACGGATATCGACTAGTATTTTGTTGAGATTCTGTTCCTGCGGATTCACAGCAGTCTTCGGGGACTACATTTTAGATATCTGTCCTGTCTAAACCATCAGAACTTTTAAAAGAATAATCCTTGTATAATATTGTCTAAGTTTATAATTTCCTTATTCATTGTAATTTAATAAACCTATTCTAATCATCATAAATGCATTCCATCATAGAGTCATAGGCCCCGGTAGCTAGTACTCTTGAAATTTTAGGTGTAGTATTATACATGAATTATTATTATATCTTGGGATGCACTTCGATCGAAAGTTAATGGTAACTGAAAGATCGACCTTTAAACAAAGCAGACCAACCTGTCTGTCACTATTTCGACTTACCCTCGAGTTATTCTCGTTCAACTTAGCAACATAGTTTTGATGAAAGATGTATGCAATGTATCTTTATGCAATAGATACTTAGTAACTTCAATATTGAGATACTAATCACCTTGTCTGTATAATTATGCCGACTATTAAAAATCACAAGCACAAAAAGAATAAGACAGTAGTAGTAGTAGTAGTAGTAATAACATCATATAAAGATACTATAAAACTCGTGCGCATTTGACTGACTGAGTGAGTGAGTTGGCTGAGTGAGGCGAACGTGCGCCGAAACAACAAACAACTTGTTGTTATTGTCTTTTAACGCTCTCCCATAGCCTTAAGGTTTATTGTTTTTATTGGAATTACCCACATACAGTCAAACAGACACAAACACACATGCATGTACATAATTCTATATTTTTTTCATTAGATACTTCTTTCTTATGGTTGTTCTTTTTTTATTCTAACAACTCGCTCACTCGTGTCCATTGTTATTTATGTTAATTAAGGCCAGGTCAGCCATCATCATCATTATTATATTGTATATAGTTAGTCAAAGAAAGGTTGTCGGTCGGTCGGTTGGTCGCATTATTTCAGATGAATACATATAAGAAATACAATAAGAAAAATATAAAATACAAAAATTAGAACACTCATTCTATTGTACATACTGCATTCCACATACTACATACACCTTCACCTTAATAAGTAATGTGTCTTCAGACTCTTTAAGCAGTGAATAGTATTTGTCAAGAAGTTTGTGACACATAGAAAAAGACATCGGAGACCCCATAAAGTATATACATACAGCGGCTTGCAAAAATGAGTAAATGATCGAGTCTTTTACACATTTTGGTTTGTGGGAGGTATTCCTAGTAAAAGATTCCTAAAGTCGCTTTGCAGAAAAATGAATTTTCTACCAATTTTTGAACATGGGCACTAAGAATATTATTCCATTTGTGCGGCAATCTCACTCAAAGGTAATCTTCCATAGTGGGCGCTCTATTGCATTTTGGAAGACTCCCCTTTTCCTTTTACACCAGATTTTCGCTCAGATTGTGGTCTGTTCTTTGGGCCGCTCACTCCTTCATTAGATATGGTGATTCTGACAGCTAAATCTGGGTATCACGCGCAGTATGCTTTGGGTCACTAACTGGCTGGGCCCAGAATGGTTCCACAAAGTCGTTTAAAAAATGCGTATCTGTCCTTACTTTGCTACGAGAACCCATGTCCTAACTAAGGGAACAATTTTTTGCCGGGTTAAGTATCCTCACGCTACTTAATCTGCCATTACAACTGGAATTTGAGAATCTAGGAGGAAATTATAGGTGTAATGGCCGATACTTTACTGAAATTTGGAGTCCTATGATTACTGAATCGTATAGCTCTCGGTCTCAATGTTCAAATGAAGTATAAATAATGGACTCTTCTCTAAACGTAAGTCAAATGAATAATATAACATTTCTCTATGTTCTGAAGAGTATTACAACTTTGGCATAGCCAAAGATAATCTTTTTTCTGGGTTTTTTGTTTAAATATTGTTAGGTTAACCATAGAATGTACTCATGTTGTATCTACAATACTAAGTATAAAGAACATTTGTTAATTACTCTTAAGCAATCAATTAAGTATAAATTATTATCTGTCTAAGTGTAATTATTTTGAAAATTTGCGCTGTTGCGCTAATAGATTTTTCTGCTTCATTATTATTGTGGCTACTGTTATTTTTTCTTATTTTTTTTTTCTAAAAAAGAAAAAACTTTGTTGCAACTTTTTGCTGTTGAATTGAATTGTTGTTGTTGTAGTTGTTGGTGTAGTATCTGCCTGTATCTTTTGTGTGTGGAATGTGGAAGTTAACTTCATGACCATGTATGTATGTTAGCACATAGATACATTATTCATTACATGTATTGGTGTATACATATGAATGTAACTCTGTTACTCATATAATGTATGCTTGTGCGCTTGCGCAGCTCTCCAAATGCACTTGTTCTTGTTGTTGGTTCACTTGCAAGATGCAGAATAAAAATACAATATAATAACGAACAATAACAACAACAACACCATGATGGCCTAGCTTTTTCAATACAAATACACCAACATGCGCATACGACGAGAGATATAAGATTTATGAACTTCTGTTGTTGTTGTTGTTGGTTAGAAGCAAATTATGCAAATTTTTTGCAACGCTACTTAAATCAATTATGCACAAATTCTTCATTATTCAAAATTACACCAGTCTCTCTCTCTCCCTCACTCTTTCTCTCTACTATTAACGGTATTTTGTAAGCAATATTTTTTCCATTTCTTATTTCTTATAACCAAACCAAGCAAAAAAAAAATACAAAATATCGTCGCCATTGTTTTTTGTTTTTTGTTCACCTTTTCAATTTTTCTATTTTTTTGTGTGTGAAATTAATTTATAGTTTGAAAAACTTCACAAAAGCATAGAAATTGTATTAATTACAAAACAATAAATATTAATTTGAATAAACGTTAATGTTGTTGTTATTGTTGTAGTTGTTGTTGTGAACTATTATTTGAACCTTAGTGAAAGTCACTAGTCACTACTACACTACTATATGATTTTTCTTCACACCTTTTCTTCTTTTTGGGAAGAAAACACCAACGCATATATTTTACGAAGATGACGCGTTGTTGCACGAACCATGAATTACACAAATAACACAAATCAAAGACTAATATATAAGACTATAGACTAATTTTTTAGTGTAACCATAATTTGGTGATTAACAAATGATCGCCAACTGGATACCTGGATACCGGAGCCCAGTAACTTGTTGCACACAGCACAAAAATCTACAAATTCTAAGCTCAGCTCACCGGCGGCTAAGCTTCTTTTCAACTTCTTCTCACTTCTTTCACAACTAACACTTTTGCTTAATTTTATATTATAACAACTTGGTTTTAAAACATTCTTCTGTTTTCTTACTTATAAAATTAGTATCATCAATTGGAATACAATCTGGATAAATTTTTATATTTTTCTATTTATTTTTGGTAATTACAGTGGTTTGTTGAAAGTTGGCACTTGCTTTATTATTTTTGCTTTTCGCTTGGATCTTTCATTCCGCAAAACACAACCATCCGTTTCGAATTTCTCTCTAGACTTAAACTTAAAGACATTCGACTAGTCTACTGTCTTTATAGCGCTTTGCAAGACACTGATACAAGACCAACAGCATGGGACTGACTGTTATCGAGCTATCGTTATCGATCAACAACCCGAAAATCGATCCACTTGATGTGAATGGCAAAAGTAAGTATTACTTATTTGCATTCCTTTGTGTCTTGTTAAATAAGACTTGCCAAAAGTTGATTTTGTGGTGTTTGATAGACTTGATGATGATAAACATTGGTGGCCATGTGTGAACCATTGATACCATTATTGTGTTGTTGCTGCTGCTTGTAAGCATTTCCTAGCGCCAGTATAATCACTGCCATTAGACAATGCTTGGGTTTTATGCGGCGGTGCCATCGTTGTGTAGCTGATGACATCCGAATTGTTATGTTCGCCCAATGGTGCCCGTGAATTACGCTTTGATTTTTTTTGCCTATAAGTAGGCTTCAAGGAACTACCAAATTATATTTGTTGACTGGCACGGAGGCTCCTGATAATTGTCGTTCTAAAAGCAAAATTCATCATAAAAATTTAGATGTTGTCGCGGCATGTGATCCAAGTTCAATCATCTTTCTCTGTTAACTGTATAGTAGGGTAAGAGTTCGATGGCTTCACTGATTTCTTTAACGCCCAATTTTTGCGGCAAAATCTGATAACCATATTTCTTCTTATGCAAGTTTAGAACTTGTTGCCATGATCCCGTACCACGCGCAGTAGATCCGATGTGAAAAGTATGGAAATAATTATCAATATAGGCAGGGTAAATATGCATCTTGTTGGCAGAGTATAGAAAATGAGCTTATGTGACCGTGTAATCATTACACAAGTCTAAGACTGAATATTATCGCTTCTTGGCTGGCAAAGAAATCACTTGTAGGCAGGAACAGTGCTATAATTGAATAGATTCAGCAATACTGCAACAAGGTGGGAACCAGAGTATGTGGTATTCTTGGAATCCCACTGCAAGTAAATGGAAATATTAATAAATCTTGTGGTTGGACCAACCAAGTTGACTGGCCGTACTTACAACATTTATTGTTTGCCGGGTACAATGCAAAACCATGATGGAATGATACACAAAAATAAAGCCAATGCAACTAATAATTAATTAATTTATCTGCCATGCAGCAGTTTCGATGTGTAGACACATTCAAATATTAAATTTAGTTACTCAGTTATTCCATTTTAATTGAAGTTTTCAAAAATATTGTAAGTAAACAATGCACTTTTGGTTATCTTCTTGAATGGGACGGCTTCGTCTTCTTCCTTTTTATGTTATCGATAAAGTACAACCGTAGCCTAAAACATATGCTGAACAGGTGCCAGTGCTGCCAAGGCTCTTCTTGTGTTTTCTCTTTGGGGCAGGCAACAAAAGCCGCTGGAAAATAACAAAAACGATAAAATAAAGAAAAAAGAAAACATGTCGACATTAATTAAATGTTTAAATTTAGCTAAAAATGTGACAACAGTTTGTTACAATGCAACAAGTAAAACACTCCAACTAATACAGCAGCAGCACCAAAGATCCCAACAATTGTTAAGGTACATAAAACATGCTCCACCACAAAAGTCTTGAATTTTATATAACCAAACTTATCAACCAATCTTATTATCTGTTGTTAGCCATCAAAATCAACATGCTTCTGCTTTGCTTGGTCCATTGTCAACACATTTAATACATACCAGTTCAAGGCGTCATGATCTTATGGAATTCTTTGATAATCCCAAGAATTGGTCTGAGAATGAGGTGAAAGTGGGGAGAGCATGGAAATTGGATGAGTTGCGCATCAAATCGAATAAGGAATTGCATCAGCTTTGGTATATACTATTAAAGGAACGCAACATGTTAATGACCATGGAGCATGAGTGCAATGATAAAATGGAATTGTTTCCCAGTCCTGAACGTGTAGATAAGGTACGTACTTTTATTATAAGTTCAATCTAAGAGCGCCAGCTAAAGTTTCATTGATTGACACACACAGGTTAAGATCTCTATGGATAATCTAGAAACAGTTGTACGAGAACGTAATAAAGCCTATTATGAATTGGAAACCGGTGAAACAGGAGAACGTCCACAGCGTTTGGTTCACAATCCACTGGGTATGAAGTATATGTATAAGTCATGTGAGCATGTTTTGCCACCGTTCATGAACAGCAAATGGATAAAATCACGTCAAATTGGTTTTGGTGGGCGTGCAGTAAAAAAATTCTTACTTTTATACCGTGAGAAACTTTACAATGCCAAACGCAAGGCCAAGAAGTAAGTAGTATCACTAGCTCTTTTATTTATAAATGACAAGATTTAATATTCACTTTACAATTTTTAGTCGCTCACGCAATGAAGTCATGATGCTTTTACGTCGTAATCCCAATCTTGATATGCAAGCTCTGCGTAGTAAATATCCTGAGGTTGATATTAAAAAACTGATAAACCAGGATAAGACCCGTGGTCATTATGTACCCAAGATTGGCGTTTGATTTGTTAAATTTAATAAAATTGCAAAACGAAAACAGTTTAACTCTTTCTTTTTATTCATCATCATCATTGTTAAATGTAATCTTTTTACCCTCGAAAGCAGCAATTTTCGGTTTAAGTTTCTGTTTGGCCACCCATGAGGGATGTAATCCAGATGTTGCTTCTGATGCATCTTTACTTTGTGTTGTTGGTTTATGATTCGAAACACTGACAATGGTATCGGCATCTTCTCCAAATGTGATTTTCTTTCCTTCAAATTTATTAATGATTGGTTTAATTTTCTCTTTGGCCAGCCAAGATGGATGACGATTATTATCCTTATTCTGGGCATTTCTTGATGGTGGTGCATGTCTATTTCCTGCTGCATTAAAGTCACCACGTTGTTGTTGTCTATTGGCAAAATCTCTGTTGCCTTGCTGCTGTTCCTGTCGTCCCCTTTTATTGCCTTGATATTGCTCCTGTCGTCCTCTGTTGCCTTGATGCTGCTCCTTTCTTTCTCTATTATTATCTCTTTTGCCAAAACGATTGTGATTATATTCTTCTTCCTTATCATCTCCATCATCTTCATCTGATTCTTGTCCTAGCTTAATTACTGCTGTTGATAAATAATTCTCACCTGTCTCGGTGATAAAGAAAGGATCTTCCACATGAGTGATTGCATTATCTTCTTCAGCATTTGGTTCTTCTTCTGCTTCAATTTCCAACCTTCTTTCTACATGAGTAATGGTGGCTGCTGCTTCACCAAGTGGTTCTTCTGATGATTCTTCCTTTCTTTTCACATGAGTAATGGATGTTTCTTTTTGTTTAGCATTTCTTGTTTCTTCTTGGAATTCTTCCTTCAAAGGACTATCAAGTCTTTGTATTTTTGTTGGCGGGTTTTCACTGTTTTTATTTCTTGGTGCTTTCTTTTTATTGGGTTGTGGCTTCTTTTCATTTTGTTTAACTTTTTGTTTATTCAATTTATTTGATTTAGCTTGGATTGTAGTAGGTGGTGCTTGCTGTAATCCTTGAGTCTCCTCAACATGTGTTACATCCTCCTCAGCAACTGAAGAAGGCTTTTCCTTTTTATCCTCTTCAACTTCTTGATTCTCTGTAGCTTCAATATTGTTATTTTGTTGTAACCATTCTGTACGTTTACGTTCCACAGCTTTTAGGTCTTTAAGTTCTTGACGCTTACGACGTTTCTCCTCTGTGCGTTCGATTTTCGCACGACGTTTACTTGTCTCTGCAATCTCTGTGCGCCATGATTTATCCTCTTTATCATCACCATCCAATTTTAGTTCTGTTTTAAAAACTTTCAGTAAGTCCAACATAATTTTATTCATGGCCAATAGAGCAATGGCAACTTCTTCTGGTGTTGCTCGACCATTGGTTATGATGGCACTTGGTTTTGCCTCCAGCAGCAACACGTTGCGCATAATATCAATGCTTTTGAATTGCTAAATTAAAGAATAAATGAATTTTAGTTTACTACTAATAAAATGAAACTTACTTTTAGTTGAGCCATATTCTCGGCATTCTTTCTTAGACGTTCCTTATTTTTAACATCATCCGGCTTTTTTTCTTGCAAAGATTTTAGTTTACGAATTTTCTGGATTAGTTTTTGTATGGTTATCGTGCGCGCTTGTTGTATTTTTTTCTTGTTGCTTATCACCTGTTGATAATGATGTGAGAATTGAATTTCATTGAAATATATACTAAATTATATACTTACTAAGTTATTAAATTTCAATTTGTCAAACATATTAAAAATTGAAGAAATCAGGAAAAACTTTATAAACACATGCAGAAATCAATGAAATAAACAAAGCATAACCAGTGCTGCCAAGTGTTGGGAAAAATTGAGTTAGTTGACAATAGTGGCAACACGATTTTAATAACAAACTGCGGTGTGTGATCAAGATAACTATACTGCACACACACAGTGAGTGAAATTGTTGTTGGAATTTGAGAGCGTAAAAATAGTATTATTGGAATTTGAGAGAGCACCTGACAGCGAGAAACCAATAAGAAGAAGAAGCATGTAACAGAATTAAGTGGAAGAAGAAAATAAGAACAAAAAAAAAAGTGACGACGAATTCCAAGAAAATTGTTATATTTCTTTGTTATATATAAATGTTTTTTAATAAATAAAAATTCATTGTTAAACCAATTGTGATACATTTGTGCGCTTGTACAATATATTTATAAACAATAAAATAAAATAAAAAAAAATAATACCCATAGAAGTAAAAATTGCACAAAAGAAGCAAAGAAAGAAAGAAAAAAAAAACAAGGAGGAGATTTTTTTAAGAGAAGAGCCGCCAGACCGCCGACAACACACACACACACACTACCGACCGAAACCCCGAGAAATATAGAATAAGAAAAAAAGGTAAAAGCGGCTCGGGCGTTTTTCCCAAAAAAAAAAAGAACTGTTTATAAAGGATAAAACATTTTGTGTTTAATAGAAAGAAATAGATAAAGAGTGTTATTGTAATTATAATTGTGCAACAAATGATAAAGAATTATCAAAAAAGAAAAAAAAAACTCTAGATTGAGTCATTTTTTTGTTATTTTCCGGCTTCGGTAAAAAAAACTGCAACAGCATTGAAGCTTTTACTGCTGCTGAATTTATCTTGGCTGGTTAAATGACTCATTTTAATTTATGCTTAATTAACAGTTTAATTAATTTTAATCAGTTTTAATTAATAATTTTGATGTATTTTTATGTGCTTGGTTCAACAGGAAGAAGTTTTTTGTGCAACACAACGGTCTAGACGCACACACAACACACACACACGCACACACTTACATATTCATACATTACAAACACTCACCCATACACGCATTCATACATTACACTAACATTACGGACACACTCACATACAGTAAAAGAAACAGTGGCAGCCACAAAAGATCGAAAACAACGAGACAACAACAACAACAACAGTGGGTTGCACGCATTAATTAAAGCAACGAAATAATATACAAAAATAATAAAAGAAAAATCAAAGAAACACCAGCAGCAAACAGCAAGCAAAGTGTGAAAATAATTGTGGGTAGCAATAGAAGAAGAAGAAGAAGAAGACGAAGCAGCAGCATCAACATAAGCAACAACAAAAATAACAATGACGGAATACAAATTGGTTGTGGTTGGCGCCGGTGGCGTTGGCAAATCAGCACTCACAATACAATTAATACAAAATCACTTTGTAGATGAATATGATCCAACAATTGAGGATTCATATCGGAAACAAGTGGTTATAGGTAAGTGGTGCGGTGTTATTGTATTGTTGTTAATCCCCAATAATCCAAATACAGTAAAAGCACACAAATTTGAACTTAAATTCATAAACTAGAATCTTCCAATAGATTGAACCATCAACCAACATCTGTTGTGAAGCATTAAATGATTTGCTTATATCTATCTCTTTGTTGGATATGCCGAGATTTGAAAAAGATGAGCTGACTCTTTGTGAGCAATGACTCAGGATTTCGAAACATGTTCTATTTTTCTTTAACTAACGAGGTGTTAAGGGGTCCTGAGACTTCACACAGTGTCAATCTCGGGAATATCAATGCACTAAGCAATGTTAATGATAAAAAGCTTATTGGCTTAGCATAGCATAGTCGAGCCTTTCATTGGTCCCGAACTATGTAAATATAATCTAACGGGGAAAACCATGGAAAAATGAGAGGATGACAAAATTTCAAGCTACTGGAATAACTGAAAAACAAGTTGAAAGACAAGTTAAATGTTGTCCTACACTTAGTTTTGTTTACACCTTGATAGGGTTAAGAGATGACTTTAAATTGGTTCTAATTTGTGATCTTCTACTAAATACATTATAAATTTAATACAATAAGATTACATATTACTAATTATATTTCTTTAATCCTGATTGAAAGATGGTGAAACATGTCTTTTGGATATTTTGGATACTGCCGGACAAGAAGAATACTCTGCCATGCGTGATCAATATATGCGTACTGGTGAAGGTTTTTTACTTGTTTTTGCTGTGAATAGTGCAAAATCATTTGAAGATATTGGCACATATCGTGAACAAATCAAACGTGTTAAAGATGCCGAAGAAGTGCCTATGGTGCTGGTGGGCAATAAATGCGATCTACAAGCATGGGCTGTGCAAAATGAGCAAGCAAGAGAGGCAAGTAAATCTCGAAAACGCCTAAAAACTTGTTTAATTTATATTCTATATATACACACATATATAATCCTACTATCAACCTACTATTACAGGTAGCCAAACAATATGGCATTCCATATATTGAGACATCTGCCAAGACGCGCATGGGCGTCGATGATGCCTTTTACACATTGGTGCGTGAAATAAGACAAGATAAAGTGCACAGGGGGAAAAAAGGACGCAAACTAAACAAACCGCATCGTAAACTTAAATGTGAATTGCTTTAAATTAAAAACAAAACAAAAAAAAAAAAAAACAAACAAACACAATAAAAGCCTGAAAGATTGAGAATTAATAGCGCGCTCGCTCGCCTTTGTGGGCGTCCACAATTTGAGTGTCACCAAGTCTGACTGGTGATAAATTAGGAAGGAGGAGCAGCAACAGCAGCATCTAAGAAAGCAAAGAAAAACCAGCATTCAATTTATATATATTCATTTTATACTACAAACATAAAAAAAAAAAAATAACAAAAACAAAACAAAAAACCATAAAAGAAAATCAGGAATTTAAGTAAAAAGTTATAAACCCAATTAAATTTTAATTTTTTTTTTAATATTTTTGTTTCTGTAATTAAAATTGTGTGACTGATGAATGTCGTCGTCTCTTAGCCCTTCAGATGATTGTGAGGAGGGGACCTTAATTAATTAAATTCATATGACTTCTTTAGTTTATTTCATTTATGTCTTTCTGTATGTTCTTTGTCTTTGTCTTAAAAAAGAAAACAACCAAAATATCTAAAGAAGCATTTGTATTATTTATTTAATTAATAATTTTTGTCATGCTTTAAACACAACAACAATAACAACAACTGCAAAATTCCATTAGTATTTCTACAACAAAATTGCGCACAAACAAAATGCAAAGAAAATTGTATTTTATTTTTGTATTTAAACTTTTTGGTGCTAAAAAAAAATGTAAATTTGCGTGCAAAGGAAAACAAATTATTTGTCTTTCCACACAAAACTCATTGAAGCAATATTAAAAAAAAAAGCCACAAACGCTGCACACCACCACACACATACTATAGAAATGAAAAACTTATATTGTTTATTATAAAATTAATTAATAAAACAAAAAAAAAAAAATGAAAGCAAATTTATTTGCCTTTAGCTTTTTATACATAACCATACATAAATCATAATTATATTATTTTCTTTTAATTTTTTTATTTTTTATATACATACATACCCTTTAATTATTTTTGCCATATTTAAAACAGAAAAAAATATTGTATTTGTTCAAGATAAAAATAAAAAGAAAAACACCAATCAATCATAATCAACAAATGCATTAGTTTTATATACTTATTATATAAAGATATATTTAAATTTTTACATAACATACTACATACACATACAACATCAACACATACATACATACATACATGCATGAACATGATTGCTATCACTAATTTTTTGTGCTTTACCTAAGTTTCATTTAAAAATTTAAAATAATAATAATAATTAATTTTTTTTTATACAATTTACAATTTGTTTTTTGTATAATTTTTTTTTGTCTTTGCTAGTGACGATAATGATCATGATCATGATGATAATAATGATTTTGTTTAAGTTTCTTTTTATATGCATAAGTATGTGTGTATATTCTGCCAATTGTTGAAACAGAAAAAAATGGAGATTTTTTATAATTAAGAATTTTTTATTTAATATGTTTAAAATTATATTATAAAATATTCATTAATATTATTAAACAAAGCAAAAAAATTAAAGAAAATTTGAGTAATTATTATGATAATTGAAATTATGATTTAAAATTGACTTTGTGAACGAAAAAAAAATCAAGCAACAAACAAAAAAAAAACATAAAAACAATAAAAAAATGAGAAAAAACAATGGAAACAATAAAAAAAAAAAAACAGAAAAGCAAAATATTAAAAATTAAAAGGAAAATTTGTTTGTCTACCATTAGGAATGACGATGGTCTATGCAACTTTGTCTACATCAATTGATTATTTCTCTGTTGGCCTACCTAATCTTTGATGATTCTTTAATAAGTTTACATGATTATTCGTAGAAAAAAAATATGAAAATAAAGACATAATGAAGTAGAGCTTAGGTACAGAGCATTGGAGTAACTACACCGTCGGGGGCTCATGGCAAAGTCATCGGATGGGGCCCACCCTCTATGTAAAGAAGCTCAAGCAAAGTTTTAATGATTCTTATTTATTAAATTTAATTATAATTCATTATAGGTGTTTTTTTTTTAACATTTCTGCGAAAGTTCAAATGTTCGATGTGTAGAATAGCTAAGTTGCGGACCTTTCTTGTCCCATAGAATTTCTTAAATATGTTTTTATTAATTTATAATTTATTTTTATTAATCGCCACTAGCCGTAGTCACAGGGATGGCTACAAATAACAGAAATGCAGTGCACACTTCAGGAAAACTTGAGAAATAAAATTATTAGAAGACTTTCATATTTCATGTCTAAAAGTGGATCGGAAACTAAGAATTCCTTTGGCAAACGAGATGAGATAGGTTTTTTTTTATGTTAATCAACAAATACTAAAGCCTTTTCCAATAAATCGATATCATTTAAATTTTGCAAAGAACAGGTTACAAGACACTGAAATTGCAAACAATTTCATTCATTCCAAGGGCACTCGATCTCATTTGAGTAATGATGATGTCCAATACATCACTCTAAACAAGCTTTCTAGTTCTTGGAGGCGTTCTTCCTCGCAGCTTCATAGCTTCATTTTGCCTCATCTTCTTTGGAATTTAATAGAACAGGTTTTGTTAGCGTTTTTGAACTTCAACAAACCGAAGTTTTTAAGCGTAGATGGCATCGAAACGTCCTGCCCATCTAGTTGGATGTAATGTTGTAATCATAAATCTTAGGATTCTCATGTGCTCATGGACCACTCGGGCCGGGAGCCCCTTACAACTCGGGATTGGTGGCATTTTGCTGTCATGCCTCCACCCTATTTACGCCACTGGTACAGAGATCTGAAGGACTCGATCTCCATAGTATGTAGACACAGATCATTTGGGTTCTACTTAGTTGGACAAAGTGCTTCTTCAATTGGCCTCCGATGTAGTTACATACTATATGTACCAGATGTCCCAACCTTCAGTCCAGAAGTTTACCAAATAAAAATGTCAAATGTCTTTTAATATTTTTAATAAAATTAAAAAGAAAATATGGTACATATTTCTCAAACTAAGGGAATTTGGTAATAATTTTATGAGTTGAATCTGAGGGTTCACAATTTAGACTGGTCTGTCAAGTTTGCAATATCATTCTTTGATGAATTTTTCGATAATATCTGACTCTGGTTTATGGATCTCAGTAGTTAATACTTCTTTTACTGTCATTTAAATTCAATCCTGCCCTATAGTAGAATGTGTTTTGCCGGTTTTAGCAATCAACAATGAGTTATTTATTGTAAAAAGCACGAAGTCCGTCATAGTCTTGCTTCGAAGTTGTGTATTTCTTTGTCTTGTCTTGAAAATAGGTTACATCTTTCATCATGTTTATCCGAGTGTACTTTATTTAAATGATCTTTAGCCTGCCTGCATCACTTTATTTGAAATTGAATTGTTTTTTTGTATTTATTTTCGATAAATCTCCACTCATCGAACTGAATGCAACCATTCATGTGGTATCGATTTTTCGGCCTAGTGGCGCTTACCAACACTATAATTTTCTTTTCAATTTCTTCAGTACAGTTTGAAGTGCATTTATTGATTTTATTTATTACAAAATAATTTCGCCGCAATTATTGCAAAAAAAATTCTCCAAATAAAATTTAAAGTGTAATTTATATTTTTAGCAAATTGTTTTTATCGTAAGTATAAAATGTTGAAAGAAATATTACGCTTTGAAAATGCATGTGCAAAAAAAAAACACGAAGTGAAAAAATTGCTGTAATGGCGGCCGCTTAGAAGGCGTCGGCAAAGAAAGAACACGATTTGCTGACGACGTCACCGCCGGTTGTTCTTGTGTGCGCTGTGAAGATTTTTGCAATAGACTTTTTTCTTTTAATTTTCAGCACTTAAATTGTAAAGATATTAAAATTATGGACATGAATGCAGTGGAAAATCGTGAAAAGGAACGCGATCGTCGTGGTCGTGGGGGACGTAATTCCAGATTTTCTGATGCTGATTTAGCTGGAGGCGGTGGTGGTGGCGGCGGTGGCCTTGCTGGTGGTAATGGTAATGGCAACGGTGGAGGTATACGCGATCGTAGCCGAGAGCGTCGCAATTGTCGTGTGTATATCTCGAACATTCCTTATGACTATCGTTGGCAAGATCTGAAAGATCTTTTCCGTCGTATTGTTGGCTCTGTTGAATATGTTGAGTTATTCCATGATGAAAATGGCAAAGCTCGTGGTTGTGGCATTGTTGAGTTCAAGGATCCCGACAATGTACAAAAAGCTTTGGAGAAAATGAATCGTTATGATGTTAATGGTCGCGAATTAGTTGTTAAGGAAGATCATGGCGAACAACGTGATCAATATGGACGTATTATGCGTGAAGGTGGTGGAACCGGCAATGCTAGTGGAGGTGGCGGAGGCAACGGCGGCGGCGGTGGTGGTGGCCTAGGTGGCGGTCGCGATCATATGGACGATCGTGATCGTGGCTTCTCGCGTCGTGATGATGACAGAATGTAAGTACATATTAACAGAGAACAGATTTTACAAAATTCTAGGTTATCTTGTTTTGGATAAATTTGTTTTCTTTAGAAATATTTCCAACAACTTTCGGATGATATTTGAGAAGTGATTTATTTCAGTGAAGTGATACATTTAAATAATTAAATTGAAATATCTTTAAGGGAAGGTGGTTTGTTTTTTAAAAGGAAAGCAAGAAAAATTGGCATAATCTAATCTAAGATGGAACTCAAGCGCAGTAGCCTAAATATTTTACAATTGTGAAGTTTTGTCAAGAGAATTTTCAGGATTTTTTTAAATGGTTTTAATCTTTCAAAGTATATCTGCGTCGTCAAAGAGGAGGAGGTTTTGTGATTTAGAAAATTTCAAAAGACAATAGTAAGCAGTAACAAGAAGGATACTTAGATATTTCCTTATACAAAGGTACTTATATAGAATACAATTTTTATACCCAGTAGCAGTTTCTTTGGATCTATCATCTATCTGTATCTTGGTTCCTTGTATATTTCAATGATGAAATATAATACGAAAAAAATTATATGATTTTATATTGTTAGTATGTTAGTATGTATTTCCAGATGAAATTTGTAAAATTTATAATTGTCCTGCAATAATTTCTGACATTTCTGAAGCACATTCCACTCTTGCACCATAGTTCATTGTAAGCTTTTGTGTCGCTAAAAACAAGATTTTTGTTTGGTTTTGAATTTGAATTTCTTGAGCTTGCCTAACTTTCAATAATTAACCTAGAAATCTTTCAGTCCACACCACAGTCCTCTCTATTTTTATATTAAAAAACGAATTTGCTTCTATATCCGCTGCTCGCTCTGCCTAGTTCCAAACATTTCTATTCCTACCGTTTTACATATCTGCTTATAGTTTTTGTACTTATTAATTCGAGGTTTCTTGGTGTGACTATGCCAATTAAGTCATAGTTTTTTCAATAGGCTATGTAGAACCCTTTTCAATTATGATAGGTTAAGAGTTGTATGTTCTTTTTTTTTTTTTTTTTGTTCTATAAAAATTGATCTGTTCTGTGGATCATTTTAAGAACTGGGGAAGTTTTTTTAATATAACAATCTATGTATGTTAACTGAAAATTTGCTGCTACTGGGTATGTGTTATAATAAGAACAAAGTTTCTTAAGTTTATAGGGATTTTTTGTCATAAATATTGTATATAAAGGATTCGAATAAATTGTGTTTATATATGTACATATATGGGAGTTATAGAAATGCAATCTTGAAATGAGTTTCAGTGAAGTTTTTTTGGTAATAATATCTTGAATTGGCGAATAGAAGAAATATTTATAAATTTAAAACCTAGAATATCTAGGGTAAGCCTTTTGGTATAGAAATATGTAGTCTGATTGACCTGACTTAGATTCATGTTCCAGGTATTTTTAATCTTTTGAAAGGTGTATGAAAATGCAAGGCTGTTTCAACAATTTAATACAATATTTTAAAACATGATGTACACATATGGCCAACATAATAGATATACATGTACCATGAACATATACATTTGCGATATTTTTATGAATTTGTCCCACATTGTGCATGTTTTTATTTAAAACATTTGCATGTGAAAACGCTTTTAAGAACAAGCAAAAGCTGGGGCTTCCCGCATTATTCTGCTGGACAAAATAATAGATAAATTTTTAATATCATTAGTTTTTATTGATTTATTTGATTGATTATTTTTTACAAAAGGTTTGTTTATAATTTGTGTTGACATTTTTTGCAAATAAAAAGAAAATTAATTCGTAGATGGGCCGTAATAAGCATTGCACGAAATTGGAAAGAAAGGTTGTCTTGAAACTTTGAGACAACGGACAAAACCTTAGAAAGAAAGCCCAATCTTTGGGACGTTCATTAAAATTTGTTCAAAAAGCTTTAAGAGCACAAAATAGTGAAGAAATCACTGATGATCGCATGTGTATCTATTATTTCAACCAGTCACATTATATGATTTTATACTTCTTTGATGAGCTGTAAATTGTATGCCTCTATCTATTATTTTGGCCATATTGTGTATGTAATCTTATCATTGTATATTCTAGTCATTGGAATATTTAGTATTTAATATGACGACTTTCTTTGATTTAACTTGGTTTTCTTTTAGAAAAAACTGAAGGGTTTTTTAGACTTATCGAATAAAAAAACATATTTGGGACTAACACAACCACCTATCCAATCTTATATAGAATATAATATATGCATATATACTATACTATATAGATATATAAAATAATGAAGAAAAAAAAAACGAAATGAAACTTCGATTTTATAGCTCACGTTGTTGTTGCGTTTGTATGCTAAATTTGTTTGATTTTGTTTTTGCTCACGTTGAAAATTCTTTTTTTCTGGATTTCTGGATTCTCTTTTTCTAGATCTGGGCGTAATTTTAATAACATGATGTCAAATGATTTTAATAATTCGTCGAATTACAATTTGTATGGTCTTTCTGCTTCGTTTTTGGAGAGTCTTGGCATTAATGGACCTTTGCATAATAAGGTTTTTGTTGCTAATGTGAGTATATTTGAAACACAATTTTTCTTTAACCTCCTTTTGTTCAACAACAACAACAACAACAACTACAACAATGACATCGAGACAACAACAAGAACAACTACGATTGATTCCTCATCGTCGGCAAAAAGAAATGATAAAAATATCTACAAAAAATACTTTGTTTTATTGGATCTAAGGAATGGCTTAAAAAAAAAGGAGATTGATGAGAAAGTGAAAAATGATTAAGGAAAAAAGGAAGGAGATTCATTCTGGGCTTTTAGATTTGATCTGGAAACTGGAAATTTTATATTTGTAAAATATGTATACACATTTGTATCATATATCCTACGTTCGTGGAAGTCGTCGTCTTCAAGCGTCATTATGAAATTTGTGTCTTTCTTTAAAAGAGAAACTTTCACCCAAGTTTTGATTTATGATTTTTTTAAATTTTATTTTATTCTTTTGACGGTTTACTACCTGCCTACTTGTTGATATATGATCCTATGATTAGCAGCTATTGCTGATCTGATCTATTCGATTTATCTCATCCATTTTCCAATCATCTATAGAATTAACCATCGAAAAATATCTCGTTACTCTGCCATTTCTGCTGTGGTGCTGTGTATGTGTGTCGTAAATTCGAATCTCTATTCTTGAAATATGTATGCATATGTATGTGCATAATAAATGTTATGGGCCACTCTTCTTGTCGTCGGAGCTCGTCGGAGTTCACTAGCACTGTCTATCTCTGTGTATTTTTGTAATGTGGTTGCATCGTATAAAACTCTTAGGATTCTTGATTCGCCGTCATCGTTCGTGGATTTACTTGCTGCAGACTTGACTTCTTGAAAAGGCGCCCGATGTGTTAGTCTCGTATATTATTCTCATCATTGTGTAATATGTATATTTTGGGTTCTTCCATGCATCATCGAGACTGCTGACAATATCGTCCTACACAAATCGTGCGTCGTCGTCGTCGTCATCTCATCTTATCATCGAAGTACACACAAAAATCGAAACGAAGTTTTTATATCATCTGCCTTTTGCTTTATTCCTTTTTTAAACTACGCACTCCTTAGGTTTGGCCTTCTAGCAGCTTGTTGTGTGTTTGTGTGCCAAGTGATTTGTTGAATCCTGCGATCGAAGAAATTCGCTTATTTTTATTATTATATTCCTTCCTAATAATTTGTTTTTCTATTGAATCTATATATTTCCATATAGTTGGACTATAAAGTGGATAGCAAGAAACTTAAGCAAGTCTTCAAGTTGGCTGGCAAAGTACAAGCTGTCGACTTATCTCTAGACAAAGAGGGTAACAGCCGTGGATTTGCTGTTGTTGAATATGATCATCCCGTGGAGGCCGTTCAGGCCATATCAATGTTGGATCGCCAAATGCTTTATGATCGTCGTATGACAGTACGTTTGGATCGCATACCTGACAAAAGCGAAAGCCTTAAGCTGCCTGAAGGTTTGGGAGCTGTTGGTATTGGTCTGGGACCAAATGGTGAACCATTAAAGGATGTTGCACGCAACTTGCCAAATATGAACAATCAGAACCAGTCACAAGGCGGCGGTGGTGGTGGTGGTGGAAGCGGCGGCGGCGGCGGTGGTGGCGGTCTTGGTGGTGTTGGTCTGCAACAATCACAACAATTGTCTGCCCAAGGTGGTGGTGGTGGCGGTGGAATGATGGGAAATCTTGGAGGAGTCATGTTCGGCAATAATCCAGTTGGCCAACCTACACCTGTGGCACCGGTAGCACCTTTATCAAAATCGCTAGGCAATTCAGCTGGTGGCCTTAATTTAAGCAGTTTGAGTACCAATAATTTGGCTGCAGTTGTTGGCAATTTGGGAGCTGCTTTGTCCAATCCATTGCTTTCATCGTCTTTGAGCAACTTGGGATTGAATTTGGGAAATTCGGGCAGTGGTCTAGGTGGCAATACTGGCAACGATGATTCCATGGGATCTGGTAATGCTGGTCTCTCAAATAACTACAGCACCAGTGGTGGCAACAACTATAGCTCTGGCTATGTCACGTCGGGTTTTAGTTCAAGTGCCGGTCTTAGCGGTGGAGGAGGGGGCGGTGGTTCTTCCGGCGGCGGTGGCGGCTTCAATAATTATAACAGTGGAAGCAATCTAGGCGGTAATAGTGGTGGCGGTAATGCTTTGGATGGCAATGACTACAGCACTGGAGGTAATTTGGATGTGTATGGCGGTGGCAGCGGCAACGTTGGCAATGTGGGTGGCAATGTTGGTGCACGCAAATCGGATACGATTATCATCAAGAATGTAAGTCGCACGTGAGTCTTACGAGCTCGTGATCTTAATTCTAATTTCTTTTCTATATATTTATAGCTTCCTTTAAGCTGCACATGGCAAACACTTCGTGACAAATTCCGTGATGTTGGTGAGGTTAAATTCGCTGAAATACGTGGCAATGATGTAGGCGTTGTTCGTTTCTTTAAAGAACGTGATGCAGAATGCGCAATTGGTAAGTGAAGAACACATTTTGACCAATTCTTCTTTGCTAGGTTTCCTTCTAATAATTTCCTTTGATTTTCACAGCTCTTATGGATGGATCACGTTTGGATGGCCGCACTATTAAAGTAACCTTCTTCTAAATTCAGATGCAACCCGCCCTTAATGGTCTTTAACAAGAACCCATCATCATCTATACGTTCCCTCCCGTCTCTCACTCCCTCTCTCTTCTAGCAACAAGAGATTTGCTAAAGTCAAACCACAGAAAATTTAGTTTTAAGTTTCTTACCTTTTTCTTTATTACATAACAGCAAAATATCACCATCATGATCATAAATAATTCATACATATATATTCATTCATGCAGTAGGACTACAAAACGTTAAAACCAATGAAATTTAATCAAGTAACGAACATGATTGGATATGTAATTCATATATTTTTTAAGAAAATGCACCGATTTAACTGTAATAACTTTGAGAAATAAAAATATAATTCAATAAATGAATAATAATAGTTGTATTTTTATTGTCCAGTGGTCTCTGGTCTCAGTGATGGCCCATGAATTTAAAGAATTGAATTCCAAGAATAGTGACAGGTTTCAGGTAAGGGTGAAAGCTGGTCACTTTGTCCTTGTGGTCTTTGTATTCCTGGTTCCCAACGTATAAGTTTTTTTGGCCTGAAGAAACATTTTTGTTGAGAAATATGCACGTACCTAGGTCAATATCAGTTTGGGTTAACTATTCCTGGATAAGGTGGATTGTGATACCGCTTGGTATGGTAAGGAAAATTCAGAGGACGCTTAATAAGAATTAACCTCTACTAGAAGGCGTCTAGACCAGGGCTCCCCAATATTTTTGGTTAAAGTAAGTGGAGTCAGTATAGTTTTTTAACGAAAACATCGAAAGCCTATGGGTCTACTACTTAATTGCGCTAAAACTCGTTATCCCATTTGCTATGGTTCCCCCGAAACCATAGCTAGATATTTTGTCGGGCAGAGAAGAGAAGCAAAGCTGCTCCAAAGTCATTTTGTCGCAAGTTATGAGGGTGTTGTTAATAGGTCGCGACTACACGTCAGCAGTCTCCGATCGCCAGTCCGTCGGGTTGTTTAGTTGAATGTTTAGCTTGTGCACGTAATCGATCAGCTGCTCTGCTACGCTCTACTACACGATGAGTGCTTATGATGGCAACTGAAGCTAATTGCATCGCTTGCAATATTTCTGATCTTTGGCACATGTGAGACACCAGATTACACATTGTAAATGGTTCACACCGTTCTATTTGTGTCCTTTCGTCACTATAGCGTTGGGGACAGCAGAAGAAAACATGCTTGGCATCTTCGACTATATAGACGCTGATGACACGAAAAGGGAGGGTCTTCGTTGTGTTTGAAGCGATGCAGATAGAATTTAAAGCACTCATCCAGTGTCCACTGATTGTCTGCGCCATATAAAATTACACTTCTGCTGACGTGTGTTCCATACATCCATGCTAGAAATTACAGAAAACATCTAACGTCCTCTATACCATACTCGAAAGCTGCTTTGTCGCTCAACTTCTATATATACTTCAGAATATATAATGTCGATTGTTGACATAGAAGCTATCATCTTGATTGCTACAAAAAAATATGTATAGCGGGCGTATACCTGCCATGTGCTAGCTCTGCTAACCCATAGTGACGAAGCATAAAGGACAATGAAGAGTTTATAGTATAATATTCTCCATAAAAGACAATAACACTTAGGCATTATAAAAACCAATGTATACATTCAGTTATTGAGCAGCGATGAAATGAACTAAATCCATAAAATTGTCAATCAAAAAATCATTTATTTTAACATAGATACATAGACATATTGAAATAAAAATATGAGCTTCCAATACAAATCTTTGATTTACAAAAGATATTTTAAATAAATTTGTGGTTTAAGATGAAATTATTCAATAATTGGTTATATAATTCTTTGTTTTGATTTTAATAATTGTTGTAAATTATATCAAAATATATGTTCAGATACATATTCCATTTATTATATAATTGTACAATAATTGTTGTTCATTAATTGATTTTTGGAAACGTTTAACGAAATAAGCTAAAATGGTGCAAGAAGTAGGATTGATTGTTTCTTTTTGTTGTGTATTACACGTTATTTGTAGTTTGGATAATGAAATGAATCTGACCGCGTGAGTGGTGCTTAGCTTATTTCTATTAATTGTCTGAAGCTATTGCTGCAGGTGCCGTTCCATCACTTGCATCTGTTGATGTTGGTGCCGTCGTTGTAGATGATTCTTTAAATCGTTCTAAGCGTGCACGTGCCTTTTCTGCCCAAATATCAGTTGTATCCGATGAAATTGTAGTCGTTCCGGTTGTTACCTTCGTTGGGTTGGCTACGCTCGTGGTGGTTGTGGTGGTGTTGGTGGTAGCGGTAGCAGTGTTACCATCAGCTAAGCCAAAGCGTTCTTTTCGTTTTAAAAGCTTTTCACTGGCATCAATTTTTGCCAATTTGGATGAAGTAACACAACCAAAACGTTCCGCTCTTCGTTTTAATGCCTCCATTTGTTTTTCATCAGTTTCTTTATTGCCATTATTTTCTAAAATGGAAGCATTCGAATTTTTGCTTGGTATTCTTTTTGATATACCTGATGCTTCCGTTACAGTTTCATTGGCCTGGACACCAAAACGTTTTGCCCGCAATTCCAAACGTTCTTTGGCACTTAATTGTCCAACCTTTTTCTCTGCACTGTCGACGGTGCCGCCGCTGTTGCCAATAACGATAGGAGTATGCTTGCGCACTAAACCATTTGAAGAACTCTCTTCTTTTGGTGTATCGTTCTCTTTGGATGTAGTCCCAGCGACACTAGCTGCCGCGGCTATTAGTGAGTTTTCACGTTTTAATATAATTTTTTTAGTTGGTGCTGGTGTAATCAAATTTTGCTTTGCAGCAGCATTAAGATCCGATGAAACTAGCAATAGTTCATTAGTGGGTGTACTAACAGGACTTTTCAGTAGTTCGTTTTCATCAACTAACAATTTTTCGTCATCCTCGTCGGTCAAGCCGCCAACATCTTCCTCGAGTACATCATTGATGGCAGTATCATCCAGTGATATATCACCATCCAAAAGGGCTGCTTGAAGGCGATCTTGTAACTCATTTTTGTTCCCGCTTGTTGACAAACCACGCACCTTCAATTCACGTTTCAAATCTGCAACCTACAAAATTATCAATTGAAAATAATTAATAATAATTTATTAATTACAAATTTAAATTTAATTTACCTTCATTTTTGTAACATCAGTTTCAGGCATTATGAAGTTTAAATATTTGCTGTTGAATGAATGAAATTCAGAAAAAGACTAAACAACAAATACTTTTTGTTTTTTATTTATAGCAAAAATCTTCGATGGTTCTTTTAATTACTATTTCTATTTCTTTTGCTTCTTCTCTTTTTTACCATCACTAAGCACTAAATCAGGTTGGCAGCTCTGTGCCACTGTTCCATTCCATTCCATTCCAATTTATTACATTTCGAGTAAAGTGTAGTTTCCAACACTGTTTGGATGCATTGTTAAAAAAAACAAAGAAAATTGTGCGTAAATTGTTTTTTTTTTACCGGTTAAAACTTCATTAAAAAATTACCTACTGGTTTGTCAGTGTATACTTTAGTACAATATATTGGGTATCATTCAAGTATGGTATTTATTAAAGAATTTATTCTCTTTATTTAATTTAGAACAATTGAGACTGAAACTTCTGAAATAAAATCTACTACAATGCCATCATCACGTATTTCTTTACTACGTGAATCTTTACAAAAAGTTAACGAACAAAATAATGAAAATGATATTGAAAATGAGTTGTGCATTTTAATAGAAGACTTCAAAAATGATGAGACTTCAATGAAAAGTGTCTTATGTTTTCTTTATCAAATTGTAAATGAAACAATACCCACCATGAACAAAATTAATTTAACCACCAAAATCTTTTACAAATTTATCAACATTATATGCAATGAAAAGCCAAGTAAAGTTATTGTAGCCAATATGATGGTTTGCTTACATGTTTATGTGAATAAGCACGGTGAAGAACAATCATCGGAAGATATCAAAATACTAATGGCAGATTTATGGGAATTATGTTTGAAGGATAATCCACAACAACAAATGTACACTGCCGTAATTTTAGTACAAGTATTCAATGATATCGCTTATCATATTGAGAATTTCATATACAATGCACAATTATCGTTGATATTGAGACATTTGCTGGAATCTGAAGTGCGTGAAGATCGAAAATCTGCATATTTTGTTATGAAACAATTGGCATTGGCAATTTGCATATCTGATAATAATGAAGAGCAATTACTTTCTGTATGGGGTTGGACAAACAAAGAAAACTTCAAATCAGGTTGGTCAATATATATTACAATAATGGAAAATCTAGAAGAGAATCAATCACATCTTATATTACCATCATTGGGAACCATAAGATTCATTGAGAATGATACACTAGCATGGGAGAACTGGATGTATATTATGTATAAGAAACTATTAACTCATAGCAATGCTGTGATTTTACGTTGGTTTATGGAATATTGCATGCAAAAGTATACAAGTTCTCAGATGAGTGATAATCTATTACGGCAATTCATGGAAGCAGCAAATCATACACATCTCTATAATGTAGAACCGAATGGTTACTACTTAAACGAGGAGCAAGTTGTTCAATTCATAAATGGTGATGATCTTCGTATATTAGAATTAATCAGTTCAATAAAATTCCAACCAGTACCCTTACATTATTGGCTAAATCGAGTAACAGCACCAGAAATTGGATTAAACAAGGAGTTACTACTTAAACTGGCTGCTAGTATACGTGTACAGACAAACACTGTAGTACGTAAGGCATTACATGAGCATTTCTTAGAACTCTTTGAATCAACCATTGACAGTCTGCAAGTAAATGATTATATGGATTTGATTGAGTCCTTGCATAACGTTAGTGATGTTTTCTATAGTCAACCTTATTTCTATAAAAAACTTCAGAATTATGATGGCCCACTAAAGGTGATAACAAAACGTTTCTATCAGATTTTTACTAATCCTTTTGAAATTGAGGCTATTGCATGGCCATGTCCAATAACTTCTGAGCGTTTATCACATGAAATTTTGATTACACGATTTGATACTATGCCTAAAGAGCAACATGGTTGGTTTCGTTTTCTATTAGTTTTCGATGCCTTGCCCAAACCTACTGTTTGTCAGTTAGTTAAAAGCAAATATCACTTGGATTTGGAACCATTGAGACGTATGAAAAGCTGGCACAATATATATAATGAAGTGTCTTCTTTGCTATGTGATACATTGGAAGAAAAGAATTTTGTACGTGCGAAATCTATAGATTTCTTTATGTCACATTGTATTAAATCTTGGGAAGATTTGATTAAGTGTGAAGCGAATATATTTGAATTATTAGACGGTGGCTCACAAATAACATTTTTAACATTATGCTATCATCTGGCATTTCATCAAGGCCAGATTGTATGTAATGAAATTGTATACCAACTTATAGATGAACTGAAAAGATATATAAAATATGCAGAATTATGTGACACAGCGTAAGTTAATTGCTTATTGTTTATACGAGTAGTATATGTCTTAATAATTTCTTTATTTACAGTGTCAGCTATTTAATGATGTATATAGAGAATTATTATACTGATGAAACTATAAATGAATACGTCCAGTCTCTACTTGAATTAGATCCTGAAAATATTGATCTCCATAGCATTTTATATGCATTTACAATGTCTAATAAGCTACTCATTAAAGCTTTAACCTACTACGAACCAAATACTGGTGATCCACGTATTGAAGGCGCTTATGAGGCACAAATATTGAAAAAAGTTCCAAAACGTTTACAATTACGTTCGATTTATACGGAATATAATCCAATATACTCAAAACAACTTGCTACAGATTTGCTAAAGCTTAATAATGCTATAACATTACAGAAGCGACGTTACTTCGAACATTCCAAAGAGCACAGAATCAAAATGCGAATATGTCGTGCCTTAACTTTTATTTTCAATAGATTTCAGCAGAAATTTTGGTTTGAAGAACTGTGGGAAGCAGTTCTTGCTCCGAATAATCAACTTAATATAAGTTATATATATGAAGTGTTGATTGCAAAATTTATTCCATCTACTGAAGATCTCATGCAAAAGTTTATACATATTAAAAAGTATACGGCTAGTCAACAAATATCCTTAATGTCTATGATGTATACACATGTGATGATTAATTGGCATCGTAGAAACTATTTGACTAGCAGACTTATAAATGTAATGAAACCACTGGCAATGGGTCCTAATTATCAAGTACGTTTGCATGCACAATTGTTTACCTATTCACTTGCAAAGCAATACGAAGACTCAGACTAGTAAGCTTATATAATATTAATTAGAACATGAAGTTTTTTGACTAACCATTTCTTTGTTTTTTTTTTCTAAATATTAGTTTGTTCGATGATGATAAATCAAGGGTAGACTTTAAAAGATGGAAGCGTTTAATTGAAATGTCTGATGATAAACTGGAATATCATCTTAAGGAAATACGTTTGCAATTCCCCAAATATCTTAAACATTCAATAATTAGTGCTGTTGAAATTATACTCTATGTAACAAATACACCTTACGATGAATGTTCTATACCACAACATAAAAAACCATTGCCTGAAGATTTACAAAAAGAAATTGATGAGGCTCGTGAAGCATTTATAAATAAATCTAATGTGACTAATTTAAAAGATGAATACTCCCCACAACATTATGTTCCACAAACTGCAAATGTACAAATTAAAATGAATCCTACAAATGATATACTTTTATCAAAAGATCTAATAGATTGGTGCAGTGAGAAACCCGATAAAGATAATGTAAATTAATTTACATCAAATTATGTAGCCATATTATTTTATATTTTTTATATTCTTTTAGATGATTGTCGTGGCAAGTTTAATTACTAAATTACCATATCTTGGTGGTATAGCACGTACATGTGAAGTACTGGGCATTAAGAATCTAGTACTAGATTCAAAATTACACATATTACAACCAGATTTTAAGAATTTAAGGTATTGTTTATTCATAATCCCCTTAATACTCAATTACTAAATCAATTTTTCTAGCATGACAGCCGAGAAATCATTAAACATTTCTGCAGTTGCGCCAGCAAATTTACTCAATTATCTTCAAATGAAAAAAAAAGAAGGCTATGGCCTTGTAGGTGCAGAACAAACATCACAAGGCATCAGTTTAAATGAGTTTGAATTTCCTGGCAAATGTATTTTAGTTATGGGGTAAGTGTGCAAAAATTGTAATACAATTATTTCAATAACCGAACTATGTGCATATTTCTGTTCTCTTTTTTAAAGACATGAAAAATATGGCATCCCAAAAGATCTAATAGATATTTTAGACTATGCTGTGTACGTACCACAATTTGGAGAATGTCGATCTTTGTGTGTACATGTTACTGGAGCTATATTTATGTGGGAGTATTGTAAGCAGATGAATTGAATTGTATGAAATTAAATTAAACAATTTCACAAGTAGAGATGAACTTAGTATAAGAGCGGTGGTCATTGACGGTAAATATGATTGACAATGAAGATGGTGGGTACGAAAAAAGGATTTTGCAAATCCTTTGACCATCGGATCGGAAATCCAGTATGTACTATTTTCAATATTTCTTCTAGTTCAAAATTGTTGTGACTCAAAAACTTTAATGTAGTACTTGAGGCAGACATTGTCCCGCCTGATCAAAGAAATAATTCAAATCAATTCCATGACAGTCTTATTATTTGTTTCTCTTCTAGAATTTTTGATGTGTTTGTCAAAGACTTCTTGATTAGTTTCGTGATTCGTAATCCACGTGATCCTACCTTATCTTATTTCTGCTTTACCAGCTCATTAACTACAAAGCTAACTTTTTTACTAACCGATTTAAGGTTATCAATTCGAATATTTTTTTTTTATTGTATGGATGTTACCTCAGAATTTTTTTCTAGGTGAACCGATTTTGATGATTTTTTATTAATTTGGAAGCTGGTGCTTGTCATGTGGTTTACATAAAAAGATCTGACTAGTTATCTTTAATAATGCGCGTTCCACTTGTACTTAGTTTTCTATTTTGTTAAAATTTTGTATATTTTGTATACACTAAATGTTACGGGAAACTTGCTACATTACATCAGTGAAAACCACATTCACATCGGTTAAGCCGTTTCTGAGATTAGCGTGCACAAACGCACTCACAAACAGGCAAAAATTACAAAACCATGTTTTTGTCCTTGGTAATCGACTCAATTACGATTTTATTATATGTATGTATTGATTTGTATCTTACAATGAGTTTTTATTAAATAATTTTATAAACCAACTAGCTGTGCCCCCGACTTCGTACGCGTGATATTCGAAATATGTTTGTAATAGCGTGTATTTTGTTATCTTTTTCCCTAATTATCTGATCTTTAATCAGCCAAAAAGTAGGCAACAGAATTATAAATATGAATATCTATTGATTTAGTAAGTCGATTTCGATAAAATAAACGCTAAATGTTACACGAAGCTTGCTACAATACATCAGTCATACAACCGCACTCAAATAGGTAAAGCCGTTTCTGATATTAGCGTGCATAGATTAGATTGAAATTCTTTATGGTAGTCTTCGTCTTCTTGGAATTCAATTATTACATACATTAACTATCTTAGGGTATCAATTGCATTAAAAGGCGCCACAAATTTGTCATAGAAAGTCGTTCAGTGAACATGAATATCAAAACATCGCTGATAATGCAATTGCTTTTTCTTTTTTCAGAATATAATAAAAAAAAAAAAAAAAAAATAGAAAATATATGACAACAACGAGACAGCAGATCAAAGGCTTGACAAACAGTTGGATGGTTTATCATCATCAAATTTGTCAAACATAGTATTTATCGTCTTTGGCCACCTTTTAGGTAAAGTTCTTTTTCAGGATCGTAAATATCATATCATATGCTTATGGCTAGATAAAAGCATATGTTAGTTACTTTTATTAAAAGAAGAAGATCACAATTCACCATATTAATTTCTATTGTAATCATTTCTATATAAATTTAAGATTTTAATTAAAATTTAATTTATAATCATCAGAATAATTGAATATTAATAAAATATAATACTTACCCATAATTGTCAGGAAAATATACAATTAAATCAATTATTGTGAAACAAACGGTCAACATATTAAATAAATCACCGGTTTAATTTCGGCGAATCATCAGAAACAGTTACAACATTTGTTCCAGAAAGTAATATATAATTATGGACTCGGAATTTAAGCAAATTTTAAATGTACTTATAGAAAAAGAGATTCGCTCGTTTAGAACACCGAATATCGAGGAACTTATTTGCAATTTACTGGATAGGAATAAAAAGAAAGAAAGACTCCTAATTATTATTTTACAAGGCATTGAAGAACTATTAAGGAATCCTAATGAATGGCAAATTAAATTAGACGGAACAACACGTCTATTGCATAAATTAATTACATTAATAACAAAAGATCAAGGATTTTCAACAGATATGGCAATTCGTATATGCTATGTCATAAGACAATATGTCAATAAGTTTCCCCAGAGACCAAACCTGGATCGTATTAAAGATCTTTCGTGTCTATGCATAAATGTTAAGACTCGACCACATGCAGGTACAATCTTAATTCAATTATTTGATTTAATTTTGGAAAACACTCAATATTTTCAATATGAGACTCAATTGCAAGACACTATTCAAGAACTTTTGAACTCTCCAGATAAAAAGCAACGTCAAAACGGGGTAATACTTATGGGTCTACAAGTGGCAGCAATGGAAAATAGTGATGATTTTGAAGCAGCTTCAGCGATTCTTATGGAAACTGGTTGGGAGAATAAGAATAGGTATTTACGGTGTTTAAGTATTTATCATAAGATTTGGAGAGAAATTGAATTTGACGGAGAGAAGCGACGATCCCAAATGGAATATATTATGGAAAAAATAAAGAAACTTATTAAAAAAGCTAGTTTACTTTGGCAGCGTATATGGATGGAATTGCTTTATGTGCAGATGCTTTCACAGAATAATCTTCAAATGTTACGTGTGATTATAGACCATATCATAGCTGTTTATAGATTTTCTGACCTGTCCTTGCGCTTGCGTAAGCAATTTCGCTTAGCTATAAATAATGAGCTGCTTTATGTTTATAACGGATTATTCGTGAAGCGACACCATATAGGACTTTTTGTGAATCAATCAAGAGTAGAATTTGTAGAAGCTTTTATAACAATTGATGATCCCTGGAACTTTGTTTCCACGCATTATTGGTTTAATTATTTCACAAATGAAGATAGAGTACCAACAATATCGTATAGTTTGCTAATGAGACTTGCTAAACGTGTACGTCGGCAATCAGATGAGATACGTGGAATTATGCAATCATGTTTTATATGCAATATCTTTCAAGCCACCATCAGATTATTATCAATACCACAGTACATTGCCTATACGGAGGCACTTCATGATAATGATGATGGTTTTTACAATTCATTTCAATTCATGGATATGCTGCACAGAAGCGCCGTTGTTGATTTATCATCATTTTCTAAACGTTTCTATGAGATATTTACGAATCGGTTTAATAACTATGAATTTGATAGTTATACAGGCAGTGCGGGTCCACGATTTAATTATATGTTACAAGATGTATGCAATCGAGTTAGAACAGAACCCAAAGAGCAACATGCTTTTTTTCGTTTTGTTCTTGTGTTTAATCTTGAGGAAACCGATTTCCTTGTTGAATACTGTCTAGATTGTTATGATTTGGATATAAAAAGTCTACGAACAGATGGCTTAAGTTTCAATGAATTCCATCGGATGATTGTCGATAAATTGGTATGGAATCCAGATGAGGAAGCCGATTTCGTACACTCAAAATGTGTGGATTTGTATACAGAATTTCACATTTTGGAATGGTCTGATATGGAAAAATTATCACTAGATCCTTTAGACCTTATAGCTAAGGGTACTGTGCACACATACACAAGTCTATTAAAACTAATTGGTGAACATGATGCTCCGGATGTGTCTGAGCGAGTATTGGATGGTTTGTTACAAACACTAAAAGAAAAATATTTAGGACGTAAATTCATATGTGAATTATAGTAAGTATACATACACACATATACCATATAAATACTACTCTAAACAATTTAATTAAATAATTTAATATATGATTTTGACTCTATGTCACTCAGTTAGTCGGGATCTACTTGCAGAATAGTGGTCCAGGTCTTTAAACAGTGATGTATTTTGACACATACTTTTCTATCCCACATTATTTCTATATCATTTTACATAGTGTAGAGCAAAGTCGAAATTCCATAAAGTTTGGATACTGATTACTTTTAAACCACGCAACGGATTTTGATAGGATTTTCACTGTCTGTACAACACATTTTTATTAATTCTAATCAATATTTGTACATTGGTTATACCAAAAAACAAACATCGTTTACTTTAGAATAATGAAACTGATGATGAAATTGAAATGGCAGTCTAATGCACCCGTACAAAGTAGGGATGGGTCTCTAGCTTATAATATTTTCATGTTCTTATATAATAGTATCAGAATATTCAAAAAGAGTTTTGTGGTATATGGCAAGTATCTATAATATCTATGATATTTTTGGTTTTATGTCATTCCTACTAAGAAGTATTACTATAGATATACATAAATCTAACTTAGGCTGTCCATAAGGCATTGTCGCATTGGTTTTTCTAAACTAACAATTGGTAATGGGTTTCATTAGGGCTTCAGGGTGATTAGAGAGTTTCCAGTGTGAGATATGGATAGCTTTTTGTGTTATTATCTAAATTGAAGGTGAATTTATTCTTACAGTTAAGAAGCGGTTTACCTAGAATAGGATTACATAAGATTTTCTTTGTAGTATGTATTTTTAAATATTAAAATAATTTTATTATATCTTATAATAGCATCAGACATATGGAAAAATATGCTATCAAACATATGTCAGAGGCTGATTGGGGAAAGCTATTATGTAAGGTACTCAATCTGGATCTGGAGCACAGAGTACTGACATATCACGTACTAAGTCGTATGAAATTATCTAAAGAAATTCTAATTCGTGGTTTACTCCATGGACAACCTAGCACTGGCTCTAAACGGTAAATTGGATTTCATTATTATAATATCATCATCATCATTGAATAAGTAAAACTTTCTAATTTTCAACTTTCTAGCATTCAGGAGGCATATGAAGAATCAATTCTGCAATCAATACCCATTAATATGGCTTTAAGACATTGCTTCAAGTTAAAACCACAGCCACATTTAAATACGAGTGTATTTGATGATCTTCTAATTTTCAATAATGAACTCAGTATTAAAATACCTGAATATCATGAACACTCTATGGTGCATCGTTTAAAAATGCGCATAGCTCAAGCTATTTTTGGTATTCATGATTTATATCAATGGCAATATTGGTCTGAAGATCTATGGACCGCATTGCTGGCACCTTACAATCAACGTAATATACGTTACTTGTATGAACTTTTGATTGTAACATTAGCAACAAATGCAGAACAAATACTAGAGAAAATTAGAGAGATTTCAATGTATGGTACGGCTAATAAATGTTCATTGCTATCCGTTGTTTATAATTATTATATGATAAATTCATCAACCGTGGAAGATGAACAGTTGCATGAGATAATGGATTTAGTAATCCCATTAACAATGAGCAATGAAACTCTAGCACGTCAATATGCACAAGTAATTGTCTATGTTTTAGTTAAAGAAATTGATGGTAAAAAGTATGTTGTAATATGATGACAAATAGAATATAACTTTTAAATTCACGTATCACATTTATATAGAATAAAAAAACCACAAGGATATGATGATTATCAAAGGAATGCCAGATTAGCTTTGGGTGATGAAAGATTGGTGGAACTTCTATTGCATCCACGTTTCAAAATGCATGAATATTATAAACGGTCACCAGTATTTGCCAATGATATGCTTCTGTATGTAACAAATGCACCTATTGATGAATGTCTTTACTGGGTAATGCGTACCAGTTTTGATTATTTCTTCCAAATGCAATTCGATGAGTGCCGAAAAACATATATAAGGAATTCTCATAAGATGCACAGAGTATACGTAAGCGAATCAGACGCTGTGAACTTGAATTTTGGTCTTTATTCTATGAATCCAAAGCCTATGGACGAAATAATATATAGTATAAATCCAAAAAGTGAGGTTTGTTGTATGGCATCTGAAATATCAGTGTCTGTATACTTATCTGAATAAATTATACCTACCCATGCCTAATAGTGCGTTCAAAATATTACAGATGAAAGTTGTTACAAATCTAATTGGTGACAATAACAATTTAACTGCAATTGTAAATACATGTCATGTAATGGACATCAAGAAAATAATTATAAGTTCAAGAACAATTTTGGAAAATTATGAGTTTGAAAATTTAAGGTACGTAAAACGTATGAAGAAACATTTATTTGTAGTATGTATCTGGAAATGATTTCAAAAATTGTAATTGTAATTTATTGCAGCATTAAGTCCAATGTCAGTTATATTGAAATTAAAAACGATAATTTGTTGGATTTTCTTGGAAGACAAAAAACCGAAGGTTTTAAAATTGTGGGTGCTGTAAAAACTGCTAATAGTGTCAGTTTTAATAATTTTCAATTTCCAGAAAAATGTATTTTGCTATTGGGGTAAGTTTTTATAATTGTCGACCTAACAAATCTAACTAACATCTTCTTTTGCAGTCATGAAGAACATGGTATACCTGCTCATTTAATTGCCATTTTGGATCATACTGTGGAGATACCACAACTTGGAGATGTCTGTACTTGGAATATACATCTTATGGCCGCTTTATTTATGATGGAATACTCCATACAACATACTTCATCCGAAGTTGAACCAGAATATGTTAGTAATATTTAAAAAAGGGAATTGAATTGGCGTAAACTTATGACACCAGGCATCAGATTTTAATATCACTAGTGCATCCACAGCATAAGTGTATAGTATAAGAATTAGTATGATTTTTTGTGTCCTTATTTCCAGGAAAAAGGGTCTAGGTTTTTATAAGTATGTATTATTATCGTGTTTATTGTAAAAATCCATAAGTTATATAGATAATTAAAGAAATGTAACTAAAAATTCAAGGGATATTAGGATATAAAATTGTGATAGTTCTTAATAGCATTTAAAGTTCAAAAGTTCCTATAGTAATAAGAAAAATAACTGTCAGATTTGTAAAGAAATGTTAAATGTGAGTCAATATAGTTAAAATAGAAAGAAAGCAGTATTAGGAAAGAGTATGTATAAAATAAAGTAGTTTAAGTTAAGTTTGTGATAAAATATATATGTATTTAGTTAAGAAATCTCAATTAAAATGTATCTAGACTCTAAGTTTCTAAATTAAAAATATTTGTACAAAACAATCATTCTATATTTTTTTTAAATTTAACCATTCATCATCATTAGATCTTTGTGAGCTTTGGCCTCTGCCCTATATGACCAGTTCTCTTCAAGTTTTCTGGTTGTCAACGTTTTAGGTTTCTATCCGAGACTTCTTGACAGTTAATACAATAGTTTCGCCGAGTGGATTGCCAACCCAATGTCGCTTACTCGATTTTCAGCCATGAAGGGTTATACTGCTCATATTTGTTTACCAGAGCCTCTTTTGTTACCGACAGGATTAAAAAAAGTGTTGGTGAGGTTACCGTTTGAATAGGAGATGCTTTATGTTCACATCACTTGGTGGTACATTAGCATGCTATTTTAATCATTATTTATTTATAAAGAAGCTATTTCAAACTCTTTAGGTTTATTTGATAAAGGGTTGACTTCAAGAATGGAATAGAGACTAACATTAAGTAATAAAATCTTAATCTTATTTCTATTATTTAAGTTTACATCCAGTTGGAGGGAATGTATGTACTGAGTGCCCTTAAAATTGAAGTTGGGTTTGGAAGATCATTTCTTCTAAGTGATGTCTGTGATCTTTGTCGAGTGAGTGCTTTTGTTAAGGGATTCCGGTGCGTGTTTAGTTTCTCAGCATATTAGTATATAATACATAGTCTCTCATTTTTAAAATACCATGGGGCACCAGTTATGGTTCTTAATATATTTGATTGAGCTCTTTGACTATACTACAGGCACTTGCACACTTGCTGTGAGCTATATGTCCTGATTGCCTTTATGATGCTGTTATAAAGGAGAACTTTCTCATTAATATTTAGTGGAGAGCGTGAGTTGATAAGCCAGTGAAAATTGTTGACTTTCAGTTTCATTTGAGTTCTTCTGTCTTCTGCCCAGATGGAGTCCAAGGTTCACAACATTATCTACTTGTGGAATCACAATATTGTTTAGAGTTAGGGAAGGGCAAGTGCTTGAGTTGAGTGTGAAGGTTATGTGTTTGCTTTTTTTTACTTAATACTAAAACTGGTCTGGATAATATGCAATGCAACTTTTAGGGCATTGCTATTAATGCACCTTGATATGTAAGTAAGTAATTATAACATATATAAAGACCTCAATATTCATTGCTTCAGGGAATAAATATCCTGAGTAACAATTGGACCAATTGTAACAAATCCCATAAATACAATTCCTCTGGTATTACATTAGGAATTCCAAGTTTGTCTTAGGAGATAAGTCTTATCTTACAGACATACTTCCTTTAATAAATTTGTTTAACTAAATAATTGAGATCACTCACTGGAGCTTAACTATGCCTCTATATAATAGCCATTCCACAGTTATGTGGATCTGCATCTGTGGAAGACAATTTTCAATATTTCATAAAATACACTTAACAGGTATCCCATTTTTCATCAAATGATTGATTAAAAATTAATGTATTTCAATTGAATCTGATGGTGATTTCTGTGTAAATTTTTTTTGCATAAAATTACATAGCATTATTATTATTATATTAATAATTTAACGTAAAAAATTACTAATTTTGTTTCCACCATAGGTGATTTTTAATTATTTTATTTTATGATGAAGGTGAAAAATGAAACACGTTCCTTTCATCGTAAATATAGCGCGAGGTGAAGACGAAAGAATAATTCTGAAATTTGAGAGAGTAACAAGAACCTTGAGAGAGTAATAAACACCTTAAGAGGGAAAGTGTTTCTTTTTCAAAATCAATTCCCGGGCAAATAAGGCAATAATTTGATAATTAATGAATTAAACATTCACTCATTCACTTTGTTTGATTAAACTTTAAATGCTTTTTGGCCCGTTGGTCCATACAAATCTGGTGTCATTGTTGACTTCTTAGCAATGTCTTCTTTAAAAAACATTATGGTCACCCTTGGAGAAAGCTTGTAATGTAAACAAAACATGAAAGCTGCCGTGAAATCATATGGTAGTTCTATTAAAAGAAGAAGCACATGTTATTTTCATTTCATTTCTTCAATTTTCTTAAATTTTTTGTTTATAAATTATTTTTTATTTAGTTGCAAATAATAATTACAATATTTGTAATATTACAACAATAAATTACAATTCATTGTGTAATCCCCAAGAAGAAGAGAACTTAAAATTTCTATTATGGTGAAATAAACAAAATAAATAACAAACATACTATAAAAAGCTTGCAACACAACAGTCAACACAATCAGTCACCAGTTTCAAATCGTCGGTTTATCAGGACAACAAGTTACTTCGAAGAAGAAAGAATACTAATATAAACATAATAATAATGGCTTCAGAAGTTACAGATATTTTAATGGAATACATAGAAAATGAGAATGTTTTGGGTAAAATAGCAGATATCGATGAAGTTCTGTGCAAATTAGTGGATGCCAATAAAATGCATGAAACAAAACTAAGACGTGTTGTATGCTGCATAGATGATCTATTAAAGGGTCATAACAAGTGGCAGGTGAAATTTGGCAAAAAAGTGTTTCACAAATTAATTGCATTACTTAACAAAGATCAAGGAATTCCAACAAATCTGGCAGTTCATATATTATTGTGCATAAAATTGTATATAGAAAAGTTTCCCAAGGAATCTGGCCAATATCTTATTGAAGAACTATGGTGTCTAAGCACGAACATTGAGAAACAACCTCATGCTCCTGTTATCTTAGGGCATTTATTTGATTTGTTTGTGCAACACATTGATAATTTTCTATATGAAACACAATTGCAACAAGTCATTCAACAACTTTTGAGTTCTCCAGAGAAAATACAACATAAAACAGCAATATATCTTATGGATCTACAAACAACAGCAATTGAAAAAACTAAGCAAGAGAAAGCTGAAGTTATTCTCAAGGCAAGTGGTTGGCATGATAAGCAAAACTATGTGCACTGCTGGTTTACTTATATGAATATTTGGAAGCAACTTGATGGAGAGGTGACTCCTTCAATCAATAATTTGGAACAATTAGTGAAATTAAGGGATCTTACTACAGACGATTGGCAACGGGTATGGTTTGATTTGCTTTATATACAATTACTTTCACAAGAGAATCTTAAAATAACACGCATGACTATAGAACATGTGCTGGCCAATTACAAATTTGCTGAACTGAGTTTGCGCTTGCGCAAACAATTTCTATTGGCTTCAAATAATGTGCTGCTTTATGATGTTTATGGAGATTTTTTGCAACGACAACATGTACAAGGTTTTGTAAATAATTCAAGAGTAGAATTTCTAGAAACTTTTATTACAATTGATTCTTGGAACATAGTGCCCTTGCATTTTTGGTTTAGCTATTTTAAAAAGGAAGATAACAAGCGCCCGTCTATATCGAATGATCTACTAATGAGTCTTGCTAAATTTATACGCCTGCAATCATATGAGATACGTAAAATGATGCAATCACGTTTTATATTCAATATATTTCAAACCACCATCAGTCTGTTATCAATACCACAGTACATTGCCTTCACGGAGACACTTTATGATATTAATGATGGTTTTCGTGATACATATAGGTTTCAACAATTTTTGGGAAGAAGCACAGATATTGGTTCCGATTTACTACACTTTTCCAAACGTTTCTATGAAATTTTTACAAATAGTTTGGATGGATATGAATTTGATGGATATATAGGCTTTGCAGCGAGACTATTTAATAATCGGTTCAAAGGTACATACAAATCACTTAAAAATATACCTAAAGAACAACATGCTTGGTTGCGTTTTCTTTTCGTCTTTAATCTGGAGCACACCGATATAATTGTTGATTTCTGCCGAAAATCGTATGATTTGGACTTACTACAATTAAAAACAGAAGACTTAAGTTTAAATGAATTCCATCGGATAATTGCTGATAAATTGGTATGGAATCCTGATGAAGAAGCCGATTACATATACTCAAAATGTGTGGATTTGTATACAGAATTTCACATTTTGAAATGGTCCGATATGGAAAAATTATCACTAGATCCTTTAGAGCTTATAGCTATGGGTAATTTGCACACATATACAATACTATTAAAACTGCTTGGTGAACATGATGCTCCGGATGTATCTCAGCATATATTGGATGGCTTGCTACAAATATTAAAGGAAAAGTATTTAAGACGCTCATCCATTTGTAAATTATAGTAAGTACATACCTACATATACATAATCCTATATACTTCGGGTCTGATGAAGAGTCAAATTACTTGTAGAACAAATATAATATAAGGGTAAATTATCTTCAAACAAATTCTTTGCAATTTCTTGTGAATTTGACAGACCCTAAACTGTTCATTCATTTTCTTGTATTTTAGCATGCGACATATGCACAGCTATGCTGAAAAACATTTGTCAGAGGCTGAGTGGAAAAGCCTAGAGTATAAGATACTCAATCTTGATCTGAAGCATAGAGATTTGACATATGAAGTGGCATGGCGTATGAAAATCTCTAAGGAACTTCTAATACGTGGTTTGCTGCACGGAGAACCTAGCCAAGGAGCTGAACGGTAAGTTAAATTTCATTATATGTATCATCAGCTAAGTTAACATTCTTTTATTTGTATATCTAGCATTCAGGAGGCATATGAAGAGCTCTTGATACACAAAATACCCATTAATGTATCCATAATGCATTGTTTCAAGTTAAAAGAACATGCTCATTTGGATAAGAGTATTTTTGATGATCTTTTGCGTATCAATAATGAACTCACTATTAAAATACCTGAATATCATGAAAATTCTAAAGTACATCGTTTAAAGATACGCATAGCTCAGGCCATTTTTGCTATTTACGAACGAAATCCATGGGATTATTGGTCTGAAGAGCTGTGGATTGCATTACTGGCAGAAAACAATGAAACAAATATTCGATATTTATATGAATTGATGATTGTAATATTCGCTTCAAGTGTAGAACCAATTCTAGAAAAATTCGGACAGATTAAAACCTTTAGTGGGCCTCAGAAATTGTCTCTGCTATCTGTCATTTATAATTATTACATGATAAATTCATCCACCATGAAAGATGAACATTTAATTGAGATAATAGATATAGTAACGCCATTAACAATGGGTGCCAATTATCTGGTACGTCAATATGCACAAGTGATTGTCTATTGCTTAGTTAAAGAAATGAAACATAAAAAGTATGTATAGTACTACAATACATTTAAATCATTGGACCTAATAATATATATTTTTTTGCATTTCATAAAGAATTGAAAATCCTGGCGGATATGAGGAACTTCAAAAGGCAGCCGAATTAGCTTTGGGTGAAGAAAGATTAATGGAACTTCTGTTGCATCCACGTTTTAAAATGCATGAATATCATAAGAAGGCAAGAGGATGTGCCAATGAAATGCTTCTATATGTAACAAATGCACCTTTCGATGAGTGCGGTTACTGGTTCTTGCGTAACACTTTCGAGTGGGATTTTCAAGAACAATTCGATGAGGCCCGTAAAACATATATCAGGAATATGATTAAAAAATCAAGAACATACATAGCTGCAGCAGATGATTTGAATTTGGATTTTGGTCCTTATGTTATAAATCCAAAGCCTGTTGATGAAATACTATATAATACTGGTAAACAAGATAAAAGTGATGTGAGTTTTGTGGCATTTCAAATTTCTTTATCTCTATATAAT
Organism: Amiota communis; assembly: GCA_037043315.1. Taxonomy (NCBI): domain Eukaryota; kingdom Metazoa; phylum Arthropoda; class Insecta; order Diptera; family Drosophilidae; genus Amiota; species Amiota communis. Next base: position 8,548,078 of record JBAMAV010001245.1, on the reverse strand, counting down.
ACAATATTTTTTACAATTTATTACAGATGCTAGTCATTGCAAGTTTGATTGATAAGCTACCCAATCTTACTGGTATTGCAAGTACATGTGAGACAATGAGAATCAAAAATGTGATTATAAGTTCAAAACGTCATTTAGAAAATCCTTCATTTAAGGACTTGGGGTAATACTTATAAAGAAACATGTAGTTCTATTTGGAAATAATTTGAATATTATAATTTATTACAGTATTGAGCAGACTTTAAATTTTTATGAAGTTAGACCTGATGAGTTGGTGAGTTATATGGAAAAGAAAAAAACCCAAGGCTACAAAATTGTGGGTGCCGAACAAACTGCTAATAGTGTGAGTTTTACGGATTTTCAATTTCCAGCAAAATGTATTTTGTTATTAGGGTAAGTTTTATATAAATATCTTTATTGAAAGTTGATAGATCTTACATCTTTTGTTTGCAGTCATGAAAAGAATGGTATACCTGCTCATTTAATTTCCATTTTGGATCATGTTGTGGAAATACCACAACTTGGTGATGTGCGTTCCTTAAATGTACATGTCACAGGTGCTTTATTTATGTGGGAATACTGCAAGCAACATACCCTAACGACAGCAGTTCAACCCGAATTTATTAGTAATTTTGCAAACATGGAATTAAATTTGTGGAATCTTAGGCCGCCATACATGGGATTTTAATACACATATGTATTGTCATAATTGTGGCTATTTTGCTATATGTGTTAAATGTTCCTATAAGATAGACTTCTATCTTAGTAACTGTAGGAAATGGAATAAAAATTGGACTGAGTTGTTTATGAAAATAACAATGAATATAATTTTTTAGTGTAAAATGTAAATTTTGTGCAAAGAACTGATTTAATTAAAGAAGTTTTTTCATACCCTATTATTATTATTATTTTTATTGAATTTAATTTTACCATAATTAAAGTTCCTCACATATGATAACAAATATGAATGTGTGATTATAGTATATAATTATGTATTAGATATCGATCGATTGTAATATTTAAGCATTGCATTATGGTGTTTCTTAAATCATGATTTATTTATGCCAAAAAAAAAAAAAGACTCTGGGACCATTGTGCATTGGTTGAATTATGTGACTATATCAACCATAACAGCTGTATTTATTTGATCTAGTACCTTCTACTTGTCTTGCATACTATTCCCATGTAAATGCTCATAGTTTCTTGTTTATGCTATTAGAGTGCTAGATATGCTAGATACTTTTTTACTATTATTATTATTGTTGTTACTATACAATTGTATTGTTGAGGTAAGGGTACATAATGAATATCTTGCACCATCAGCATCATTATTATTAAATAAAATAAATGAAAGCATATTTTTCAAAATAAATTTGATCTTGGTATCAAATATCATAGTATGTAATGTATGTATGTACTTATTATTCCCAATACTTACTTACTGGATAACATAAAAAATTTACCATTTTAAATTATACAATAATATCTTGCATAGTACATAATGAGACTCAATTTGGGACTCAAAGTTTTATGTTGATTGGTTTCATTATTCAATTTGTAGATAAGAACATAGATGACAGATGATGGTTTACATGTTTAGTTCTAAACGAATAAATTTTAAGAATATAGTCATATAAGCGAAGCTCTTACAATCGGTCGGTCTTCAGATATTATTTGGAAAACACTACTTCGCGATGAAAATCGTTTATTTTTGTTTTTTGTTTTTCCTGACATGGTCGTTGCCTTTAAGTTCCACTCCGCTTCCTATATACTATTGTAATGATACTTTATCATCATCATCGTGTGAAGTCTATGTTTGGAAAGAAAAAAAAACTGTAACGATGCTAAAGGATTGTTATTGTAATAAAGAACACCTTGATTGTATCAAGGATACTTTAAAGGATACACTTGATTCAACTAATTTTCTCTATGAACTAAATGTGCTACAAGTCAAATGTGAAATATATGATACGATGGAACTGTTACAAAATCTTGGATTACAAAAAGTAGGAATTGTAAAGTATAGTGTTTATGGATCCCAAGTAACGAGACTTGATACCAATATAGGCATTGAAAATGGTGTTGTGGACTTAGGAATACAATTCAAGGATAAACAAATAACTGAAACAAGTTTTATCGATTATAATTATGAGAATCTGACAAAACTAAGCATACAAACAGATGTAAAACAAGAAATACCTGTGGATTTTTTTTCAAGATTTAAATATTTAAAAACTTTGAAATGGATGACTCGTGTACCACACATTTTTTCACCTGATTTACTGAAAGATTCGAAAGATTTAAATGAACTAAGAATAGATTTTCTATTTTTTGATGATCGCATGGGAAATGATAATTGTACATTGTTTCAATTTGATTTGAAAAATTTAACTCAACTGCGAAGATTAGAAATATGGAGAACATTTTATAAATGCATTCGGAAAGATATGCTTAAAGGCTTACATAGATTAGAACATCTAACAATTGGGTCAAATAGCAGAATTAAAAAACTGCCAATGGGCATATTTAATGATCAGATAAACTTAAAGAGTTTATCATTAAAAAACAATGGTTTGGAGAATTTGGAAGGTGAACAATTGCAAAAATTGAATAAATTAACGTATCTGGATTTGTCTAATAATAATTTAAAGGAAATAAATTGGTAAGAATATTTTAATTTCGGGAAATTTATACTATTAATTTTTCTTAATTTAATAGGGGATGGCCTCTACTACCGGAATTGGAAAGACTTGATCTTATTGATACATTCTTTTTGAGAACAGTTAATATAAATCTTGAGACGGGCAAGTTTCGAACTATAAAGTATTATGGAAATATTGTTTCCGGTTTTAATACAGATGCTTTCATTTATGGCAATAGTGAAAAATGTACATTTATACATGATAGAAACAATTACACATGTCCTGAAAGCTGTGAATGTTATTATAATGACACTAGTAAAGAATTTATGGTAAATTGTAGTAATATGAACATAACGCAAATACCTTATATCCCAATTCCGAATATTGGCAATACAACATTAGATATTTCGAATAATACGAATTTAGATTTTCTGCCTACGACATCTATATATGGTTATAATGAAGTAAGGCAAATTCATGCATCTGGAAATAGATTTACTGAATTAAAATTGAATCAAATACCAGAGAATATTTCTTATCTTGATTTGAGTAATAATAATTACAGCATTATTAATGATGAAGTACTTAGTTTATTTAGGGCACGTCTAGAAAATTCTAATAATACTATATACTTCAAATTGGGTGGAAATCCATGGGTTTGTGATTGTAATTTATTGTCTTTTGTAAAGTTTACCAAACAATTTTCTCAATATATCACAGATCACAAGTTTTTGCATTGTTATGGTAAATTTAATAATACTTTAGTAGTTGATATGAAAGATTCGAATTTGTGTCCCGATTTAAACCCTTTGATATAAAAAAATGTAAAATAAATTCAAATAATATGGAAAAATAAAGTTATGAGAATTTCTTTCTTTTAGTAAAGTTAGTCAGAACCCTAAGGCAACTTTATTTCATTTGTGTTATAGCACAAAGTATGAGTATACTACATAGAAACAAAGAAAAGGAAATCATAATTTTTCCTTTGCTTTTTTAAGATTTCTTAATAAGTAAGAAGCATACTGAGTATTAGGGATGCTTGGCAGTTGCCTAATTTCCACTTGTTTGTGTATGCTGAGCAGCACATTAATGGCAACCTGGCGATGCTTTTTAATTTTCCACAACACTGCGTTAAGAAATAGTTTTTATTAAGACAGTCAAGCAGATTTTTTGCCTCTTTTATTACGATATATACGAGTACAAGTACTTTGTTCAGCTAACCCCAAATAGTTTGGGGATGGCCAAGGTTTCAAGGCTTAGCCCTTAAGTTTTTTTTTTTCATTTTTCTTTAACATAACTTCCAAAGTGATTATGAAGCGTTTGATGTGCCATGTCTTACTAGTGGTTGGTTATTCAAAGGTCCCTTGATAGTTTCTTGTGTGCTTATTGAAGTGGCAACTTCATATTAAATGATTAGATAACATGAAATACTAAACTTAGTTAGCTAAGAAGCTAAGCTAAACTATTTTGACATATGCATCCTCTTTACATACATATATCTACAAATGTATATACCATATAAGCTAATATATAATTTTAATAAAAACTTTAATCATATTTAATGTGGTTTGAATTCAATGAAGCATTCAAGTTTAGTCAAAATTTTTGAGGTTTATTTTATGCATATCCCTATTTACTTTGATCTTAGTCATGTGTAAAGAAATTGGCTTATTATGGTATTTTGGGAACTTGCAAATAAGTAAAGAATTTCTTTGATTATGTGCACACTCCTTCTATGTATTATAAGCATGATTGGTAACCCTTTGGGGCATAGAAAGCACAAGTGAATGAAAATTATAAGGTAAAAAGAAGAATATAAATGAACTAGTTAATTCCGGGGACTGCACTATGTTTGGAATTAATTCTACTATGGAATATTAGCAACGACTGCGCTGCCGAGGCAATTCTTTTATTCAAGCGCGATTGCAGTACTGCTTGTTTTCAAACGCTATTGTAGTAGCGCTCCTCAGGTGCAGATTAGTGGACGTTAACTTATAAACCCTGTGTCAAAATTATAACCGCATATTAAAACCAGAAAGGAGATTATCATTGGCTATGCCTAATACTTTTCACGCTCCTCCGTGTTGCATCCAAACGAACGACGTCAAATGCCAGATATCAGATATGCTTCTTTTCTTAGCATCACTTTATTCTCTCTTTTACAGTTTGAGTATCAACATAGTACACAGTTTGAGTATCAAATGTGAGCACGGTTAAAGGGTATGTATTTTTATAAATTTGGGTTTGTATGGGAGGTACCCCTAGGATCTTGAAATTTATATGGTCGATGAATGCGGATCAAAAACTTATAGTGTTTAAATTTCAGTTCGATACGTCAAAAATATTTCATCTTTCTGTGCACATTTAGTAGCATATTGATTGTTTCCTCCATAAACAATGCGAACCAATGCTCCCCATATGTTCTCCATTACATTCATATCTGGCGAAACAGATGGCCATTCGAGAACTGAAACATTATGGTCATTAAACCAAGTTAAGGTCCGACGCGATGAATGACATGGTGCATAATCTTGCTATACGCATATAATACAATACATGAAAATTTTACATTAGAGCAGTTCACCAGACAATAGAGTATCGTTACAAACAAATATTGACTTCACAACTGCGGTACAAAGCTAATTAACATCCATATGCTTGATTCCCCCAGGTTTTCCGATAACCCATTTAAAAACATAAAGTAGTATGACGCCATCCATGCCATATTTATGAGGTAAAATCACTAAAAGATTAAAAACCAATGACTTAACTAGTCTATGTACTTCAGAAAATGTTATCAAATATGTAAGTTCATCATGATGTGCCCAACAGGATCTTCAATCAAAACAAAATAGGTTAAATATGATTCCTTTGAACAGTTGCAGTCTTTGTAAATATTATCACTTAACCCGTCATAGAGACAGCAAAGGTAAATATGCATAAGAATATTAAAAAATCAGTTCATCAGTTCATTGTTTGTTTTTGCTCACAATTGACCCATTAATATTGGCAAAAGTTTTTTAATAAACAACTAACAAGTATCATCATAACTAGTCTAAGTATGACTGGAATTGTTATTAGAAACAAAAAAAATCATAAAAGGGAAAAAATGATTAGATGAAGAAGTTGCAATGCGTGCAACAGAAATCATTATAATCAACATTAACGTAGAGATACGAGATACACTAGAAAAAGAGTAGGAATGTACATTTCTAGAATATCGTGAACATCATTTGGAAAAAATTGCAATATTATGAAATATCATAATGTGGAGAAATGAAGAAAATTTCTCCACCCTAAACTGTAAAGCCAACATAGAATCACATATTACATTTGTGGAAATGCAGTGAGGCATATGAAAAACGCGAAATGCATTCATCCAAACAATTGCAATTGTAATTGAGCTGAGTCCCAGTAGTAGCAGCAAGCAGTAGCAAGTGCATATGATGTGTACGTAAAGTTCTCATGTGTGTGATGTTTATGTAAGGATAAAAGGATAACAGTGGAAACCTGCTTAGACAAAATTCACAGTTTCGCAAATATTCAATAGAGTTACTCGTACTACTACAATTCGCTTCAATAGTTCCAGAAAAACTTAAACTCAAAATTCAATGCGAACCGATGACGGAGAAATGGACTGATGGCCGAACTTATTTGTCAGTCCATTTCGATTTGTGAAGTCATAACAGACACTTGGAATGAACAAACCGTGTAAAAGGCCCTTTACAGAGGAAGTTTTTAATTTATTGAAATGAAGTCGTAATATATAATGACTAGTCGGGTTGTCTAAGAAAATATGGAGATTCTTTTTATAAGTTGTAGAAGAAGATTAACCACTCTTTGATTATCCATAGAGTGCTTCATAGCATGCCATAGGTAACCTATGATAGGTCGAATGGCGCTTGTTTTAGCTAAGCGGTCTGCTTATCTTTTACTTTCGTGTTCTTTTGAAACCAGTTTAATGCTATGGCATTAAACATATCCAGTTTATTAAGAAGGACTTGGCAATGTGAGACAATGTAATTTAGATCTGACCTCGTAGACTTGGATATACTTAAGAGCTAATGGAGCAGATTCTATGTTTTGGTGTACATACATTTTGAATTTGACATAGCCTGAGCTTAATGAGTTTAATGATTTCTTAACTTTATCCTTATCAAAACACTAAAGCCATGTTTCACTGTATTGTAATGTGTAATAAGAATGTGTGGCATGAACGCACCTCGTATCAGTCGCTTAATGGCAATAAAAAGAAAATGCATTCCATGGGGAAATTATGAAAGCGGATTTCTTTGTTTTTAAATACGCGATAGCAAGATTGCATTTTCAGCAATGTCTATGTAAGAGTATCTAGATACTCGAAAGAAGTATAAATGCATTTGGATGTGTGTATTTTCATGTATATTTGAACGCGTCTTTATAACAATTTTTGCTTATTGCTAATGCGCATTAGGTGTATGGTATGTGGTGGTGCCCCTTAATAATACAACGCCTGATTTTGTTTTTTACAATCTTTATTTTTTATTATTATTATTATTACAATATTATTGTTTTTTTCAAGGATAACACGATGCCTAATGTTGATTACAGCAAATGGCAGCATCAAATATTTATTATTAATTTTTATTGCCATTTTTTTCCCCCTTGAAATTGAAAATAATCATTTTCTCTTTCTTTTCTTTTAAAGTACAATATATTTAACGGTGGCATGGTACTTTCAGGCAAATTTGATGGTACTATTGTGCGAGTGTACTAGGTAATAAAACTAAATAAACATTTACACAATTACATACTTATATTGAATATTATTTTAAACAAGATCTTTTTGTTTGTCTGACATACAGTTTTATTATGTAACAACAACTAAAATAACAACAATAACAAGATACTATAATACAATACAATACTATGTTTATAACAAATTGAACAATAGAATATTCTATAAATAGGCACAATGATGATATGAATGAGATGATGATGATGATGTTGTTGCTATTCCTATTGCTATTGCTATTGATGTTGATGATATTTGTGTGTGTTTAATGCAAAATCATTTATATAAACATAGACAACAAAAGTTACAACAACAACAACATTAGGAGTAAGGACATGCTTTTAATTGCATATTGCAAATAACAAAACAAACATTAAACAAATAATTTCAATTAAATATCAAATTTTATACTATTGATATCAATTAAGCCTGAAGCATTTGACCAACATTCAGAGAAGAGGGAATACTCACTCACTTGTATCATTTAGTTTACAAGGAGTTGTGTCTTTTGTATCTAAACTTAAGAGAAAAATTAAATCTATAAAAGGTGGAAAAGATATAACTTGGTTTCGTTTAACATCTAATCCTTTTACAATTATATTTATCTGATTAGTCCAATTTTAAGATAAACAGTAAGCAGTGTTAATCATCAAATGATGATAGGTTCTTCATTTGGGTACTTTAAGGAATGCAATCATTTTCTGATGATGGAAACAAACACAACTCTTCATATCAGGAATTTTAATGAAGTAGACACTTAAGATTGACAAGCTGATTGTAGAGTTCAATGGTTTTTTAAACTTCCAATAATCAAGAATTTGTATACTTTCTGTGATCTTACTATTCTCCTACTAGGTAATATACTCACCCTTTGTAAGTAAAGGGTATATAAGAAATTTATTCAATATGCATGCATTGATTGCATATATAAATACAATTTCCTCCAACAATAATAATAATAATATATATTGTAGTTTATTCTATGCAAATAAAAATGGTGCATTTTCAAGTAAAACAAAGTAACTGGCTTATTGACAAATAATATTACGCATTGGTAGGGATGACTGTGAGCAAATAAATGAAGAAACAATAGTAGAAATACATAATAAAAAGAGACTTTAATAGCTTTAAATGAATATAAAATAGAAAATAGGAAATATTAAATAAATATTGTAAATAAAAGGAAAATTTGTATCTTAGTTGTTCGCCAAGGTACAAAGCCAATAACAAAAGTCAACAGAAGTGAGCTGACAGATAATGGACGAGTACAGTAAATGTACTTAGGTAGAAATCAAGACACGCAACCATATAATGTTCATTGTAGAAGAATATAGAAAGGCAAAGAGAACATAAAATTTGTAGAAAGAAAATAAAAGAGAAAAGAAGATTTTTTTTATTTATTTTAAAGAAAAGCCACTTTCGAACTAAAATGCATTTAAAGCAATTAGGAATTGTATTTTGTGTGTTTAGCAATAAATGCAAGCAAAACATGTAAGTGCTAAGTGAATGGGTGAGTGAGTTAGAGAGAGAGTATAAATGGGTGCGTAGATGTTCTTTATTATGTTGAACAATAATGTTGAGACATTCATTGGGCAAAGACAAAAACCAAATGCCTAAAGATACATAAAAGAGTTGGAGAGAAACAATGATACAAACTACTATTACAGGATAAAGGGATTTCAATGCAAACTGATTTAGTTAACCCATAAGACATTATCTTAAATAAAAGAAAACTTACAATTTTTCTGATCCTATATGATTCTACCACATTCTAAAGATATCCATGGAACGTGTATGCTTTATTTTGCATGAACATTTGTTTATGAGAAAGCATTCGAAGTGGCTGCAGCGCGTTGATGATTCTTGAATTGTTACGTAATTATGGATGAAACTTGGAGTCAAATCCTCAGTCAGCTAAGTGGTTTGCAGCCAGTGAACCTAGCCCAAAGCGGCCAAAAGTGCAAAATAGTGCTGTCAAGGTTATGCAGTCTGCATTTTCGGAAAAAGACAAGACAGTCAAAAGCGATTGCTACATGGACCAATTGGATCGTTTGAACGGGGCAATTTCGAAGAAACGACCCCATATCCAAAGAAAGAAAGTGCTCTTTCACCAAGACAATGCACCGTGGCAAAAGTCTTTGGCAACGATGGCAAAATTGCGCGAATTGCATTTCGCATTGCTTCTGCAACCACCCTATTCTCCAGATTTGGCCCCCAGTGGCTTTTATCTGTTTGCAGACTTACAAAAAAAGCTCGCCGGAAAGATTTGGCTCGAATATGGAGGTGATCGCTGAAACATACGCCTTTTTGAGGACCCTAAGAAAACATATTTAGCTAAAATAAGACTAAGTTAAAGAATAAAATTGAATTTGACAGAATGTGTTTTTTTTTCATTGGACCGGGAAGTTATCAGACGGACAAGAGGAGTTATGAGTTATGAAGTTATCATTTTGACAAAGATTCTAAGCTCTTTTAATACTTCCAAAAAAATATTCTTGCTTTGCATCAAATTTAACATTTAGCATAAAAGTTTATTGGGTATACATTTTACTTAGCTTCAGGCTGTTGATTCTTTATCTTTTCACAATTCTTACTCTTTTTCTACTACTGTCTACTGTTGCTCGTTTACATTTGCCAACTACGAGTATATTTGTTATGTATTTACATTTAAATGTTGGCAACTTACAATAGACAAGCGACAAACAAATACACACAATGCAAGTAAAATAATAACAATAACCATTTTGAGGATACTAAGGACTTAAAACTTCTATGCAAATATATTTTGAGGATACTAAGGACTTAAAACTTCTATGCAAATATACACAACCAACTTGTAGGAGTATTTAAATGCAGTATGGTGTAGTGAAGTGTAGTGTACTTACTACTTATATACTATGGGTATTCATTTGTTTACATTTACAAATATTGAAACAAAGAAACAAGCAAGTTATAGTCGGTTGGCTCGATTATAGGACACTCTGCTGCTATGCCCACTTAACGAGTATTTAAAAGTAATTAATAAATGACATAAAGAAGGAGCATTAAAATTCATATGTTGTGTTAGTTAGTTAAGTGTTTTGGGGATTGTGAAGATCATATAGGTGTTTAAGGGCTGAAAGATGTTTATAAAAGAAACAATTATCATTTCATTATATCAAAAATGAGAGTTTGAGGTATGTGGTTTCCGATATGATATTCTAGAGATTATAGAGATATTTAATTGGACTTTTATATCAATTCAAGAATCAAACTATAATTGTCTAGACTTTCTACACTAACTCTTTGACAACAACTTATTGTTACAAGTCCATGCATTTGTATAAACTAAATATGTATACCCTTTTATATGATTAGGGGGCATACAAATTGTTCCTAGTCTAACATTTGAGATTCGTTTTTAACGACATAAGCTTAAGATTACTTTAAACCTTTACCAAGTCGTTACACCATGTACAACAATGATATTTTGCCTTACACTACTCTTTCTTATATCCTTTGTTCCTTTTTGTTTTGCTTTATATCGCAGAGTCCATTTAAATGCGTTTTAAAGTTAAAGGAAGACGCATACTTGTTGGATAACATTGCTGCCAATGACATTGAGCGACAAAACGCAGGCAATTATACAATGGGAATAGCAATAGCAATAACAAGGACAGAAACAAGACAAAGAAGAAGTAACAACTGCAGCAACAATTCCACCAACTTCGACAACATTGTAAAATTTGCCAACTTTTGCTTTTTGTTGTTCTTTCAGTTTCTTTTAGTCTTCTGTTGTTCTAAGTCGGATAGGATACTCGTGACAATATAGACAATGACTCCTACTACAATTCGGTTAGAAGATCCAAGTCAATCCCCATTGTAAATGCAATCTAAGTTGGCAACACTTTTATTTACTTTTCTCTACACATACAAATACACACACATCTACTTATACTCGTACACACTCAGATTCACATGTATGTTGCATTTCTTTTCTTTTACTTTTGAAATCTTTAGTCTTGGTCTTGGTCATGGTAAATGCAATTCAAAAGGATAGTTGGGTGGTGTTGTTTGTTTTTGTTGTCCTATTTTGTTTTAGTTGTTATTATTATATTGTATATGCTGTTGTTGTTGTTGTTGTTGCTGTTGTTCAACTTAAAACCCGAAAAAGCGTAAAGACAAACAAAAACAAGTTGAGAGGCAAACAATTATGTAGAAAAGTGCAATTCGACAAACAACTAAGCGAACAACAATGAGCATTGAATACAAGAAAAATAAAGAAAAAAAATTATGTAACTTTGGTTTTACTAAAGATGAGATACACTTCTTGTAAGAAGTTAAGGATAGGATACGTTTCGGTTCGTGCTGGTTACCTAGGAAATGTGAGACGGTCTATCTGTGATATTACAATGGGACAAATATGACTTAAATGAGTTGGTCCTATTACAATACTTCTATCTTACATAACCTACATTAGGACATAATATACAGGCTGCTTGATAAGAGGTCAAGGTTTTCCAGAGATCAGGTAGCTCATTGGGTTGCCTAAATGGTGTAATGATAGAATGAAGGAAAGTTATAAACAAAATTTTATCTCAAAGTCCCAAAAAACTGGGGAAGTTTTGAAAAAATTAAACACAAATGATCTTAGGTCAAAATCGATTCTTCTACCTAGGTTGATCATGCCAATATATAAAATTATTGAGACTCAGGTTTGTCTCTGTCTATCCTAATAACTCTCAGCCTTGTTGTTGTCTCTATCTCTTATAAAGCTTTTGTAACAATACATTGAAGTAAAGATACCTATCTTACTAGTGTCATGTAGTGTAGTGTATAAAAATAGGAGTTTCACAACAATACTGAAAACAATAGTAAAACTGAATGAAAGAAAATGGAAAGGAAATAAAATGTCTACTTACTCAATTGTAATAACAATTACAAATGAAACAAGTTGAATTGTTGTTATTGTTGTTGGTATTCATGTTATCCATGTTGTCCTTTTTGTATGCTTAAAGAATATTCTGGTGAATTTTCTTGCATTCATCTTTTATTTACTTACTTTCTTTATTCTTAAGAATTGCATTTCTAACGCACGTTCACATTGTCTCTCTTGTATTTCTTTTTATTATTATTTTGTTTTGTTTTTCCTTTTTACAAAATTTAATTAACCTAAAAGTATTGCATTAGTTTTAATTTAATTTTTATTTTCTTCTATTTTGATGATTTGTCTTCTCGTTGTGCATTTTTGTCCGTTGTCCATTGAAGACGGCGACGACTTAATTTATTTGAAAGGATAATTTTGGAAATGCTCATGAATATATTGTATATGTATGTATGTGTATATTTGTAAACATTGTTGTTATATTGTATGATTGTTATTGTTGTTTTATCCATAGTTTATAATATTTCTTGTTGCGTGTCAAGTTAATTAATTAAAACAATGATAAATGTTAGAAGATTTTCAAGAATCATTGTATTTTATAAGATAAGAAAGAGTATATTTAAATGTACTAAAATAAAGTAAAACTTGTTGATATGAAAATGGATCAATAAGTACCTGGGTTAGGAATAAAGAGGCAAATTTTCCGCAATTTTTCCTCTTCTATTTTTCAATGTAACCTCCTATAAGTAAAATACACTTTTGCCAAAGTTTTTGCCATATATTTAAACCCTCAAAAAAATACGTTACTGTTTCGACGACAGCATCCTCATCTGAATTTATTTCCCCTGAGCCAACATGCCAAGTCGCTATTCGTGGTACAGTTCATGCATTTTGGCCGTACAATTTTGGATAAATGTACTTCGTTTTTAGCCAACTGAGGCTGTGTCACCTTCAATTTGGTATCAAATCGGTCCAATAATTCACTGTAGTCTTGTAGTCCTGTAAAGTGTTGGACCTTTTCAGCGATGTCCTTAGTGAAAACGTCTGCCAGGTGGCCTAGGCGCTCCTCATAAGAAACAGATGTACCACCACGTTTAAATTCAATTTAAGGGCTCCCGTAGGTAGCACCCATCTTCGCTTTTATTTCTTACATGTTTTTTCATCCAAAAATGATCAGAAATCCGTCTTCTGTACTTATTGATCAGCCCTCGTAAAATCAATCAGAGGTATAAGCTTATTTTGGTTTTTGGCTTTGATTTCATTTCTGATTAATATATTTGGTTAAGTGAGGGTATGGACGACAGCTCACTGTCATTATTAGGAGTAATTATTCAAGTTCTGACTTCTGAGTGAGTGGAATGCTACAACTTATAGTCCTCACTTAAATGTTTTTTTAAGAGGTAAAGAGTTGTATAATTCAATTCGTGCTACCCATACGATAACTTGCGATGTCCTGATGCAGTGGCTTTACAATCTATAGGGGAATCCAGCCAAGAAGGTTAACAATAACTGAATGAACTGACCTAAACTCTGATCGTTGTTTATTATCATGGTTCATTAAGTTTTCTGTGTTACTTAACATATACAAAGTGGCTACAAAGCCACTTCCAGGATATCCGATACAGACCGATTCTAGTCGTGGTTAGACGATTTAAAGTCGACATAGGGCATTGATGAGGCAGTGTATTGTTTCTCTCTCTGTTTCTGCCACCATACACTTGTTCTTCTAGCCCATTACCTCAGACTCTTTTAAAACTTGAGGTACTGGAGCTATTAAGATATAAGCGTAGTTTTTGAAGGCGCTATATGGGAACAAGATAGGAGATAAAACTGCATGGAGAGCTGCAATGAACTCAAAGAGATGATGTCTGTCCATCTACTTCTTAATGCGGATTCCAATAATAAGATTGGATTTAATCTTTGGAGAGTCATAAAATGTATTAAACAACAGCCACATTATAGTAGTACTAACTGTATGTTATTTCAATATTTTTAAATTTATCTATTATAGTAAAAGATTGACTTATTCAAAAGTCATGTGCTACATATAAAAAATATCTTAATACAACAACCACAATAATAACATCATCAAGTTGAAAAAGCAACAAGAAAATTGGTTTTTCGTAATAGGCAAACATGTTAAACGATCTGGCAGCAAATGCCAACGAAAAACTAAATCAAAATAAGTCAGCAAATATTTTACAATAAAAAAAGCCAAAAAAAAAAAAAAACCGAAATACAAGTATAATAAATATAAAAATAAAACCAAAAAAATGATAAGAAAATACTGAAAAATTGCAACGGAAATGGTTCACATACACAAAAACACAATCACAGTCATATATACTCACACACAGATACAAATAAAATGCATAAAATGTATAGAGCTGTAGATGATACACGCGTATGAGTGGAAAAAGAGAAGAAAATTTGAGGTAACCGATCAGGAAATGTATTTCGCGTAAGGGAAATCCTGCGAACAACAAGAAAATAACAATGAAATGCAACAAAGCAAAACAAAGATAGCGATTTTCTTCACACACACAAAAGGAAGGCAACACACATTGATTTACAGGACCAGATTATCCATATATGCAATATAGGCCGCTTTTAAGGGGCACCGAGGTTACTAATGAATCGAAGAAATTTAGGGTCTCTAACTCTGAGTCCCATGTGGCTGTAAAACGATTCCTTTTGACCATACATACCTAGATATGTACTAAGACTTGTTTTTTCTAGATAACTGTATTTAGTTTAATCCTGCCCTGTGTGTGTGTCTAGGTGAAAGTGTCTGCTTGTCCTTAGCTACAGAAATACGCGAAATAACATATATTTTCTTTCGTAAAAATCAAATGCAAACCACACAAACACTCAGTTATAGATGTGGATTCAGATGCATACAAATAAGAGAGCCTAAGCTAGAAAATGGAGTTAAACCAAGAGCATGCGACAAGTGAAAGGAAGCACAGCAGAATAGTATCTGATGAGAGGCAGTTTGGCAGCGGAGTGTGGCCAACAATACGAAGAAACCACGCGTGTTCAGTGTTCTTTATTCTATTTCAGCAACGAAGCGTTGCATTTTGGTATATTTTATTGCTTTTGTGCTAAACAAAATGGTGGAAAAACATACTGTTAGAAATACACATACTCACACAACACACATTCTTACAAAGAGACATTTACAGTGAGTCTTCTTATAATATTTCTATACAAAATGTGTTCCCAAAACCGATTGGGGACTCTTAAGATTAAGACATTTTATAGTCTGGTACAATTTTTGTATTAAGATCAAAGTTCTCTGTTAACTGGAAGATGTAGTCTCCATACAAAATTCACTTGAGGGCCTCATACAGTCTTTACTATAAGTTTCCAATTATGTGAGATTTGACTGTACATCCATATACATATTAATAAGGACTACTAGTCGTGAGATTGGCATTTGTGCAACTTATTTTATTTATTTTTCCTACTTTTTTATTATTTTTCCCCCTTTTAGAATCTCCCGTTTTTCTTACATTCAGGAAATTGGAAAATTGTAAATCACGTAGAAAATGTGTGTACGCTCTTTCTTACTTTGTTCCCATCTTTTAAACGAAATCTCACCAATGACTTCTTTTGACTGTCAACAAAGTTATGTGCCTCATGATAAGAAAAGCATGCAATGTCTGTTGCATGCAATACTAAGAGAATTTGTGGCACACAAACACGAAATCTCAGGCAAAAACGATGGCAATAAAATAGTGCAATTTTATTACTTTGCATAGTGATTTTCTTTTTGATGTGGTGGTTGGAGAGAGAGAACTTTTGGCTTAAAATGATTTGAAATCAAAAATAAAATGGTTTTCAAGAAAAGGAGCTGACAACGCCTTCTTACCATGTAGTATTACTACCTTAATAAAAGGTCAAAGGAAACGGAAACTTGTTGCGGTCATTTTGGTTTCTCTTGCCATTTTCTTATTTTATTTTTATTTGATTGTTGAACTTTTAACTACTTGACAATGCCAAAAGTCATAGTAAAATGTGGAAAAATTTAAATATCAAACAAA
This sequence comes from Amiota communis, assembly GCA_037043315.1. NCBI lineage: Eukaryota > Metazoa > Arthropoda > Insecta > Diptera > Drosophilidae > Amiota > Amiota communis. Next base: position 8,531,752 of record JBAMAV010001245.1, on the reverse strand, counting down.
AAATAAGGAAAGGAATGTAAAGAAACCCAAGCAAAACAATTTGTGACCAAAGTAACACGACATAAGACGCCCCAAATTTCCTAACTAAGTCTCAGTACAATCCTTTATGTCTTTCTTCTTTTTTGAACTGTTTACTTGTAACTCAAACAAAAAAGGGATTCTGTTTATTTAGGCCCCTCGTTTTTCTTGTGTATTTTCACTCCCTTTTGTTTTTTTTTTTTCAGAGTAAATCTAGCGCGTGGCTAAAACAATAACTCAATTTTTTGTTTACATTTCTATGGGTCTATGGGGCGTTAAGATGTTGTGCATGCAAGCGGTTTTTGTGGCTTTCAACAAAAAAGATCTTTCCTTTTCTTTTCTTATTTTTCCCTATTTTCTTGAAAAACAAACAAATTTCTTTATACGAGTACACTATGAAAGGGGCACACATTAACACTTCAAAGTTGCATTTTTGTGGTTTTTTTCTCCCCTGATGTGTGAAAGAGTTTTTGTTTTATGTTTTCGAAGTATTTTATTTAAAATTTGTTGAATTTTTCATTTATTTCAAAGATTCAATATTTTATATTTTGTGGTTTTTAAAAAGAGAACATGAAATTGGTTGGATAGGTTGCTAATGTGTTGAAAAAAGGATGTCTGTATTTGATTATGAAATTTTTTATTGTGAAAATAGTTGAACCCATCAAAATGAATTTGATTTTGAGGTATTCAATTTTTGTTTCACAGAATATTTATATTCTTTTTAGTACATTTTTTCACACATTTGTTTTTTTTTAATTGTAACTCCTTTCTTTGTTTATTAATTTTCCATGTTTTTATTAAAATTTTCTTTCAATTTCTTTTTGCATAATGATATGAAATATTTTCCAAAGAAGGCATCGCAAACCACGCGCATCATCAACAGTGTATTGGGCTCTAGTGCTACTACGTACGCATCAGACAAGTTTTATTGTTTCCGCACTCACGTGGCTCAAATCGGTAAGGTAAAAAAACAGAAACAAATGCGTTTAGAAGCTTGCTTTTCGTTGCTTCTTGTCCTCAATTCGATCCATTTTTTCAACGAATTATTACTTGTGATGAAAAATGTGTTCAATATGACAATCGTAAGCGTTCATCACAGTGGTTGTATAGGGATAAGATACCAAAACACACCCCAAAGCATAATATTCATTAAAATAAGCTTATGGAAACTGTTTGTTGGTCTGGTGCAGGTGTGATCCATTATGACTACATGAAAACTGGTTCATCAATCACAGCTGAAGTATACTGCAACCAGATGATGCAAAAACTTAAGCAAGAACAGCCAAGATTGGTTAACAGATCGACTCCTATCTTACTGCATGATAACGCCAGACCTTACACTGCACAAATGACTGTGGCAAAACTACAGGATTCGGAGTTTGAACTTCTTCAACATCTTTCAAACTCATCAGATTTAGCACCCACGGAGTACCATTTGTTCTGCAATTTGGACAACTTTTTGGTAGGAAAAGAATAGAATACCGTCCGCCTCGGTTTTATACAACCTGCCAGAACATTCTTCCATTTAAATGGCAAAAGTGTATAGATAATATGGATGCATACTTTGATTAGGAAAATAAATCCTTGTATTAATATATTGTCAACCAACTTTCCTTTCATTTCTGCAAAATTTCATATATAATTTACCTTTTATAATAAATAAATAATAATCATAATAGTAAAATATGTTCCATTCTCTGATTGAAAGTTTTCTTGTCAAGCCACAATTTCTTTCCATGGACTTGTAGTACTTTATTTGTATTCCATACTTTTTTGATTCAAATGTCCATTTATCTTCTTTCACTATGAAATAAAAATTCAGAATATTTCATCGGAAAACTCTGATTGTGTTAAAACGCTCGGCTAAACACAGCGCATAGTGCCCGTAGCGAAGCAATCTCTGACATCCAATATAGTACAGATCAAAGCACACGCTAACAGATTACAACTTCTTCCTTAATTTGAACAACTTTATTATAGGAAAAAATTTAATTCCGATGAGGCCATAAAAAGCGGTTTCCGTGGACTTTACAGATTTTGATGTGTCTGCCTTCTACAACACAGGAGTAAAAGCATTGCCACTAAAATAGTGAGAATGCGATGATGAGTGAATAATTTGATAAAAAGTATATTGAATTCTTACTTCTCAGTGTCCATTTGTACACTGTACATGACTACTACCAGGGTAGGTAGTTTCAAAACTGAATTATGATTGATGATGCATGTCAATTCAATTTCTTCAACATATTTCCAAAAACAATTTGGATTTCTGTAACTGTGTAAGTCTGCTTTATACTTGAATAAGTCGAATATTTGTTTAATATGGAAGATGAAGAGTTCAAGAAATATTTTCCCATAGTAGATGACTTTACGCTTTAAAGTATGCAATAAAATAAAAAATCCCAATAAATCACTTTACATAAAGCACGAATAAAGCATAAATAACATAAATAATAAGCATTCTAAAAATAGTACAGATACTTAAATTGAAATTGCAACAATTTATTCAAATAATAACAGGAAAAACACATTACATTACGCATACGCACAGTTGGGCCATGCCGTGTAAATAATTTTAAATAATTAAACATACAATTGAAGACAGTAAATTTTCCAACTGAAGAAGGAATATAAAAGTGAAACATTTACAAAAGCTACTGCGAATGAACAACAGCAACAACAACAATAGTAAACAAATCATTTTACAACAAACAAAAGTATAAGGTATAAATAAAAACAACAACAACAATAACAAAGAACAAAACAATAATAAAGAACAATTTAAAGTTTTGAGTTAAACAATTTGCGCGCTATCAACTTTATAATCAAACAAATGGAAAAACTTAATTATTGCCATGTGCCACGTACAGTAAACAGAACAATTGTGAAACAGAAACAGAGGGCAAATATGGGAGGGATGGAGGGAATTTTAAATTACAATAACAAGTACAACAAAAGGATATAGTACCATAGTAGCACAACATGTGTTAACTGCACAAAATGTGCAATAATTTTCAAAATAAAAACAACTGAACGATAAAGCCAAACCAAAGCAAAGCGAAACCAACTTAACTCAAACCAAAGGAAGTTAAATGTTTTTCATTTGCTTCCATTTACGAAGTCAACTAAATGCTCAGCGCAATTAGCGTGTTTCAAGGATGTCTTTCTGTCTCTTTTTGTTTGTCTCTATATTTCTGCTTCAGCATCTGTGTGTATGTGAGTGCATGTGATAGTCCTTTTGCAATCTCAGCAAATGAAAAAGACAAGCTCACGTTCAATTTCCAGAAATGAATTGAAAATACTTTATACAAGAACAATTAGTATAAAATGCACACAGAACTAAGAACAAGAGGATGAGTTATAAAGGAAAGTACTGTAGAGTAAATGAATAGTTAAAGGAATGTGTAGGTAGCATACCTATAAGAGAGAAAGATCTGAAATTGCATATACTTACAAGTGTGCATGTGGTTGATGATGATGCTGATGCTGATGATAGTGTGGGATTACAAGAATGGTAACAGGGGTAAAGTATGTATCATTGAGTTAATGAAGACGCCAGGCAGTCAACAGAGAAAGAGAAAGTCCCTCTATATATCAGTGATTCTTAAGCTTTTGTTCATCATAATTGAAAAGATTCACAGGACCCTTAACATAGTTGTGCGAAATGGGAAATAATTTTAGTAATTTTAGTAGTAGACCTCAAAGCAACTCAATCAGTACTCTATCCTTCTGACAGAGTGATGAAAAACTGTATGTAATGATTTGTGGCACCGTACATGTGTTAAGAACCACTGACACTAGGTATTTAAGGATACATTGCACACTAACGAAGCTAGTAGCAGAGGTTTTGTATTAAGAAGAGTAAGACAAAGGAGCATCAGCAGCAACAACAACAACAAGAGTACAACCATGAGGCACACGTTCATTTAGATCAGGCTTTCTTGGAAACAGAAAATTGTGCATTTTGTCGAGCAAAAGTCGTGCCGAACAGAGTAGAGTAGAGCAGAGCAGAGCAAAGCAATATGTATTAATGCTCTTCATTATATTAATAGCCAACATTTTGAACTTTTCAATTCAATTTACGACTACAAGCAGCAAGAAGCAAGGATTTAAGTTCATTTGCTTTGGTTGCCATAGAAAGGATTTCATAGTATAAGGAATTGTTGTTATTGTTGTAACATTGAGAGAGAAAAGTAGAAGTAGAATTCTTAATGCAATTTTAAGCTTTGAGTCAAATATGCCGCATCGCAAACTTTCAATGCTGTGATTTGTTCAAAAAATATACCATATACACTATACTTAGAATAAATGTCTTTGAGGTTTATAGTTTAAGGGACATAACACTAAATAACACAACTTCTTTTTTTTAAGAATGTGCAATGTTCAACCTTTTTTAATATTTGACTTTCCTCATTTTGCCCTTAGATTTTGTCTTGTTCTTGTAATAAAATTTATGTATTTGTTAGCATTTTACATGTCCTTAAGGATACGCGGTTCATTTTAATATTTCTCAAGTTGTGTGAAGCCATGAGATTAATTGCCTTAAATGACTTGAAATGATTCAAAAGGTTTTTGTAATATTGTATTTCCTTGTAATGTTTTGCTTTAAACTATCTTAGTTTGGTTGTTTGTTTGCAGCGCAAAAGGATTTTAATGTCTAATTTGGGATTTTATTATGTTTGTTTGTTGTTTTAGGAAGAAAACTGTCATTAGTAGGTTTTGCTCTCTCAGATTGGGTAAGTAGTAATCTCACGTGTATCATAATTTTTAAAGGCTAATATTTTTGGTGGTTTATTTTAATATTGAATAAATGTTTTGTGAATTGTAAAAGAATAATATTGTATTCTTTATATTCTTATTCTTATTCCCCTTCTTCGTGGTAGTCAGAGGCAGGAGATCCATCAACAGACGCATGAGGGCTGGTGTTTGGCTGAGGAGCGTTCTCGCTCCGGTCCTATACGCACTTTATGCCTCGGATATGCCGGTAATCAATGAATACCAAGCAATCATTGCTAAATATGCCGACGGTACGGCCTTAGTCTACAACTCTGGCTTACTAAGATTTTACACCGGGACCAAGAGCTGCAATATGATGATTAACTCCACCAAGTCAAGTAACTGAACCTTCACTGTAAGAAAATAATCTACAATGCTAGACTGGCTTCTCCTGCCCATAAAAAATCTGTTGCTAGCCAATAAAAGTCTCATTTACATTCAAATAGTGGCACCAATATGGTGGAATTCTATGCAAATCTGTAGCACACGGCTACCTCCAACATATCTAGACTGTAGGCATGCCAGAGCAAGGCACTCAGAAATATCGAGGCGTGGATGAACCGTAATCATGGAGAGGTTGATTATAATCTCACGCAGTTGCTGACCGGACATGGCTGCTTTAGAGAATACTTATACAGGTTCCACCTCGAAGACGACCCGTATTGTCCAATATGCCCAGTAGAGTCAGAAAGCGCCTGTCACGTCCTGTTTCATTGCCCACGGTTCATCAATGAGCGAACTGACCTTGAAACAGCATTCGGCGAAGAAGTGAAGGATTCAAATCTGGCCACACATATGTATGTACGAGGATAGTAGAAAGTGGAATGTGGCAAGTGCAGCAGCTGCGAACATATTGAATACACTGCGGTACACGGAGAACGTACGCAGATCTGCTGAACGAGCTGAAGGACGCAGTACCTAATCGGTGAAGTTCTGGGAGGACTTACCGTCGGATATGAGGGAGGGGTTAGTGGGTTAAAGTCCCACACTACGGCTACGGCCATAGATTTTCGATGCTTCCCTTCCTCGGCATGAAAAAAAAAAAATGGCACTCGGAAGAAATGCAGATGCCAAGTGCTTTGTCAGACACACAAAGATCTAAACATACCAACGGTTTTAAAGACAATGCACCTAACAAAGCTCGAGACGCACCTTAACCCATTGGTTTCCGCCCTCTTATAAGGCGGAGATTAAAAAGACTTCATCCAAATCAACTCCCATTAAGGAGAATTTTTAATAAAATTATTATTAAATTGAATAGTCTTTTGTTGCAATCATATCAATCAAACCCTAACATGCACAAAATATAATAAATAATATACAACAAAATATCAATAATCAATGAAGTGTAAAAAGCTTTTAAAATTTGAGATAAGAGAATAAGTTTTGCTGTTATAAAATTTAGTATGAGAAAAGATTTGCAAGATTATTTATAAAGATTTGTTTTATGATTTCGTTGCCTTTGCTTGCCACATTTTCTAACACTTGACTGCACTTGCAACAAAAAACAATATCAATAACAACAATAGTAAATGTTGTTTTCTATTTTTCATTTTTACATGCATACAAATATTTTTTTTTAAAACAAAACGCATAGAAACAATAAAGAAAGGAATAAAAAAAATACAATAAAAGAATGAAAATAATAGGAAAAAATATTGTAGAAATAAAATGGTACGCGAATACAAATAGGAAATGGTGGAAACACAAGACAAAAACTATTGTACTCACTATTAACTATGAAACTTTAAACTTAAACTAAAAACAACAAGAATAATTTATTGTTTTGCCTTGCATTATGTTGCACCAAGTTGCTCGCTCTTGTTGTTATTGTTTTGAACTATAATTCTTTGGCATTTGAGTGCACCAACTGCATGCGTAATTAAAATGTTGCTATGCAAAATCATTTTAAGGGCACAAAAAGAGATAAATATGTAAAACAAATGAAACAAGGTAAAATTAAAAATCATAGAGTACTGGGTACGAGTACTGATGCCCAGGGAGAATCGACCTTTGTCTATGCCATAGGTTTTGTGCAACTGATCAATTTTTTATTGATTATTTCATATTTATGTTTAAATTCATCGGAGCCAGTAAAACCTCATTGTTTTAGGTTATCTCAAATACTAAACTTAGCAAATATTTCAGTTTTTTTTCATGATATGCAGATATCAACAAATGATCAATTGATTCTTATTTTATTTCATCAGCTGCTTCCTCAAATTCAATATTGTATGCCAAGTATTTTTGAATTGGCTTAGGTTTTTGCTAGCATTTGTAGACTTTAATTAAAGAATGAATAATGGACATCGAGACATGATTGATTTTTGGGACTTTGACAAGGTTTTCAGTATTCAAAAAATATATGTGGGTTTTAGTTATTTATTTAATTATACAATAGTTTGTTTTAGTTTAGTTTTACTCGACTACTCGATCCGCAGACAGCCACAACACTTCTGCTCACACAGTTGCCTTCCTGAACGTCATTTCAGTCTCTCCATGTCACTGCAGTCTTTGTACTTCATTGTTGCTTATGTCTTTGTTGCTATTATTATCGTTATTGCGGTACGTCGATTATGTCATTGGCGCTACACTCTTCTTTGTAGCTATCGTCGTTGGTGTTGTTGTCTACCATTCCCATATATACAACATTTCATTTATTACCATCGACCTCAATCAGGGTTCCTTCAAGGTTTCAAGGGACTCGATCCTGCATACTTAAGAAACAGTTGTTATATACAGCAATCTGTTGGGTACCTCTAAAGCGGATGATGCTAAGAAAGCACATCTGCTTATCCCCTGAATGAGTCATCGTTGTTTACTTACTGTAGTAGAATCTTGGTTAGATAAGCTAGGTGCTTAAGCTGCTCTTAGTTCTTTGGAACAGTAAGGTTTTTTAATGGTTTCAAACAATTCTAGTGAGATCTAATCTCAAATTATTGTTCATAACAACTGGCTTTTCATATATATCACTTTTCAAGTCACAGCTATTGAATACTACTCACTTAGCTTCAATCTCCATTCTTTCTTTTATTATATTCGTATTCCAAAGGATCCCTTGTAGAATTAATTCTTTAAGTATTTTTTCTTTAAATTTTTTTACATAATTTCTTAATTAAAATTCAAACTTAGTTCCCACAAATGCTACTTGAAAACACACATTGTAAGTCGCTTCAGTTAAGAATTTCAAGCATTCAAAAAGATAGAAGTGCAACATTGCAACATAAATTCATTGCAACTAATGTGAATGCGTAGCCCAAGTGGCAAAGAAGCCACATTAACTTCTGCGCCGAGAACATAAACAAAGTGTGTCGCGCAATTATTCTCTTTTATTCTAGGTCTGATGTGGTGTTTTGTGCAAATTTTTGCCCAAAAGTATGCACTGGGAAGTCCAGCAAAATACCAACGCCAACGCAAGAAATCTTAACATGTCTACTGCTGTATACACATTTTGAATATTTTATGTTACCAGACTTGCATCGTCAAGAGAGTGGTGCAACAAACTAGCAAACAAACAAACAAACAAACAAACAAATGTCCTGGATGATGGCGCAACATCAGCAGCAACAGGAATAAGAGCATCAGAGTAACAGGAGCCGAAGCAGTAGATGCTGCAGGAACCAAACAAGTGCCACAATAAACGCGAAGGAGCACTGTAACACGCTTCACTGATTACTCAATAACTTTACTTTTGAAGTGCATAAAAAGCAGTGAAGTCAGTGGATTGTTGCTGCTAGGCAGAGGAGGTAAGGACACTTGGCATAGCAAACAGAGGGAGAGAGGAACGAGTGAAGGTAATGAAGGCAGTAGAACGTCAGCTTGGTTAAAATATGCTCTCTTTTTTATTGTTGTTGTTGTAGTTGTTACTATTACTTGGTGGCAAATGTTGCAAGTGGAAATAAGTAGCAACAAATGCTGTTGGTTGCCTTTAGGACGCATACTAAAACACTTTGACGCGCATATCCTTGAGTGCATAATTTCACATTTGCAGCATTTTATGTTTATATATAAATATTTCTACTTATTTTTTTTTTTTAAGAAATTTTCACCCTTCCTTGACTCCATATTTTCTCCTCCTTCTTTCTTTTTCTGTTACTGATGTTGCTTAAATTATGTATTTTTCTTGTTGTTCATACTATACTATTCTTAGTACGAGTACAATGGCAAGTTTCGCGTAAATTGAGTTTTCTGTAGCAACCTTTTCACGTAATTCCAGATACTTAAGTGCATAATTTATGCGTCGAAGTAAAGAAAAGAAATTCAAAAAATCTCTGAAAATAACATCAACAACAACAATTAAGTTAGTACCAGTACACCCAACAAACAGAAAACTTATTATAAAGTAAATGCAACACAAAATGCACTGGAACCTTAATGTTAACATAGAAGTAAATGACGTCACTTATATGGTAAATGATGGTGAAGTTTTTCAGGAAAAATAAAGTATTTATGAATCGTGGTGTTAATGTGATTTTATTTAATAGTTCCACATGGGTTGGTGGAATGATGTTTGTATGTCAACCCTAAAGATACTTGGTAAAAAAGTAAACTAAAAGAAAACATAAATAACATTTTACGATGATGATTTTTATGATAAAAATACCTAAAAAAGTTGATTATAACCAATAAAGTATGAGGATCATTAACTTCAGTTCACCGAACCTACATACATAACTTTCACCTCATTCTATACATTATATTACATTACAAGCATCAAATCTGGCTGCTATGGCCTAGTAAACTTTTCTTAGCAAACAGAAGGTTGATCTAATGGCCCTGACTTGGATCTACGCCATGCAATTTGGGGTATCATTGCCGTGTTTGAAAGAATAGTTCGGGATTTCCAAAACAAGGCTTTAAGACAAATCACGAGAGCCGCTACCCTATGTAGAAGGCTTATAGTGCTTGAGGCAGTTTTTTACAATTAGCGGCTGCGTAGACATTCAAATATAATGGCGATAGCTCTCACTCAAAATCCGCCACAACGAAGGGGAAAAAGACCCAGAAAGACCTTTTTATAAAGATGAAGAAGATTTTCTCTGCATAAATAATGCCCATGTAATTATGTATTATTATTGTAACCAGAAATCACCAGGATCACCATCCATCAAATCGAGTCCACTGTTAAATAGAGCCATCCATCTATTAGATGTTTCCATTTTCTCAAATTTGAAATGTATTTATCCATCTTCCTTAATGACATTACTCCATCTTGTAGGTGGTCTTCCAACATTCAGCTTACCTTATTCCACTTTACAAATCTGTTGTTCCACCGATTATCTGCTAAGGAATCTACATAACCAACTCATCACTTGTATAATTAAGTTATCCAAAGTTGTATTTGTTATTTGGTCTTGTTTGTATATATGTATATTACTACATATTGGTCGAAGACTTTTCTTTTCAGGCATACAGGTTGTAAAAATGTAGTCCATCCTACTACATCCTCTAAGATCTATTATGTAAGTTTTGATGTCTTCTATTTTAAGATATTATTTCTTACCAGGTTTGTTAAAAATAGTATTTTTGCTATCTGCCTTCAACTCCATTAAAATTTCGTTGGTGTCTTTTAAATTATCACTTATCAAGACAATAACACCTGCGAACCACAGGTGGCGTACTAATCAATGCCCACGATACATATTGATTCCTTCTTATTATATTCTAATACATGCATATATGTATGTATGCAAATCTGTTTTCCTACTAACCTAAATTACAAATGCATATTCACATTTGAATTTTACCTCCTCTCACAATGTACATATGTAAGTCTTTGCTCTCATTTAAGCATCACTTCCTCTTTGATTGGAATTAGCACTGAGACTCTCCCTTAGAAGAGATCAGTTGCGTTCGAGTTTTCATAGTGCGTAGTTGATCGGCTTGAGTTGCTTTGTCATGTGTGATAATATTAATATTAATCATTAATATTGTGTTATAATCATTATTTTTACATTTGATATTACAATAGTGTTAATTTCTAACTATTCTTTGTATATTTTGAAGTGAATAATTTAAAATAACTTCATAGAAATATGACTTTATTGTGTTTAAATTTGCATTCAATTTTCATAAGTGCAAGTGTCGTTTTCGTTTTCATTATGCTCGATCCCGTTAGCTTTCCGAATGCATCAGTGAGTGAGCTTAGCAACTGTTTGTTTGCATTGCAATTTTGTTCTTGTTGATTCATGATGCGAGTGTTGCCTCTCCCTTTATCGAAAGAGCGAGAGAGAGAGCATTTGGATGATGAGCATTAAATAGCAAAAAGGTAAGTCAGTTCTCTTTTGTTTTCGCACTACTGATTGTTGAAGCAACAAAAGTGTAAGATGATATTCAGTTTTGGTTGTCGTTGTTGCTGTTCTGCTTGTTCTAGGCACAAATTAAATTGGCTTTATGATGACACCTTTGGTTGCAACTCAATCAGCAACAATGTATCACAAGCACATGACCAAATGTGTGTATGCATTTGTGTAATTTTCATTAAGCTATCTTTTTAAGTGTAGAGCTAACATGGTGTACTTTTATCGAAGCACAGATGGAATTTTGTAGCCGATTACTACTTATGTGACATGGAATGCCATGCGTCTTTTAGTTTTCTCTTAATATTAAAAAGAAAATAAATATTGATTCTAATAACTGAATCTAATCTTTGTGTTGGATGGTTTCTGTCTCTGATTCATCTTCACAGCTCACTGTTAGTGCAACGCTTCATTAAGACTCCCATCCTCATGCGAATCTTGTTTTTACTGGAGCATTGCGATTATTTGTTTATATTGGTATACACTTCAACACACTACAAGCCAACTATTATGTATAAATGAATAATTAAAACTAATAATGTAATTTAAAATAATTTTTTTTATCACATGATGAGCTAATGCAACCATACGTGTGAGTATGTACCCTAATAATACTGCAACCTGCTACAATAGTAGCATTGGAAACTCAAAGTGTGAAGTACTAAACATCATCGGAGTAGTTCTTGTTAAAAAGACCATGAACCAAACACTTGGTGGTTTTGATAGTAACAAGTCGAGGGCCGAGCTGTTGCCATATGATGCCCAAGTTGGTCTTTCAACCAACTTCTATTAAAACTGACCGCTTTTCAATGGTCGCTGCTTAAAGCTAGCAACTGTGTTACTCTAACAATGTTCCACTAAGTTGAGTTCAGTTCTCTCCACTTACGACCACACTCACTTTATTGATGTTGTCTACTGATGGCCTGCCTCAACAAATCATTTAGTGGCATAAATTATTGTTAGCGCTTAGAACGTGCTCTCAACGTTAAAGTGTCATTACGTTGCTTAATGAGTTGTCGTTGTCGTTTGCATTGTTGTTGTCGCTGGTATTGTTGTTTTTGTTTTTGTTTTTATCATCATATGGCCAACAAGAGGAAAGAAACTAGAAAGTAAGAGATAAAGTGAGAGCAAACGAAAAACTGACAACAGTAAAAAATGTTGCATGCAAAACGGCGTTTGCACGCGTTCAACTACTGCGGCTGCTGCTTGTGTTAGTAATTTATTTGTTTTTCCACCAAAGCCAATAAATAATAGTTTTTTTTTTCGCATTTTTTTCTTTAACACATGCAACTTACACACTCACATACTTTTCACTACATAGTATACATTGAAATGAATATAATAAAATGAAATATTTCTTCCAATTCTTTATGCTTTGAATAATTTGTTGCGCATACGTCACTTTAGACAGCAAGTTGAATTGAGATATATTTACTTAGAGATGCATGAAGTTTATTAGAAGTTCATTAAGAATCAATATTTGAGTATTAGAGATAATTAATTAATAGTAGTAAGTAAATTAAATACAAGTAGCACATGTTTAACAATCCTAGTATATATGCATGTGTTTTTCATCTTCATTAAACTGGAAAATGAGAAATAATCGTATTACAGAAGTTTATAGCCTTCACCAAAATAAGAATATTTTAAAAACTTAAATGCCTTCTGTTCTCTGTTGGTTACTCTTGGTCGTCCAAACAATTTTTTTTTTTTAGATTTGGTAATAAATAATAGTCTAAGGCAGGGTTGTCCAACCTTTTTGGTTCCCTGGCCGCATTGAAAGAACCCGTGATGAGTTGGGCCGCAGGAGTGTCAGTGTCGATTAAAAACAAACCCTGAGCATCGGGCCAAAGAAATTTCTGCATTCATTCTTCGCATGGGCCGCTGGATGGACAACCCTAATCTAAGGAGACTAAATCTAATGAATATATTGGATAACTAGTTGTGCCCCCGACTTAGTAAGCGTGGTATTCGAAATATGTTTATAATAGCGTGTATTTTGTTACCTTTTTCAGATCAGATCTTTAATATTGCCCCGCAGCTAAAGAGAAAAACAAAACAGAATTAAAAATATCAATATCTTTTGATTTAGTAGTGTAGTAGTGTTACACGAAGCTTGCTACAATACACCAGTCAAATCCGCATTCAAATAGTTTAAGCCGTTTCTGAGATTAGCGTGCACAGACACGAAAAGGCTTACGATCATACATATATAGATATAGATAGATGAAGTACTTTGATGCGAAAAATATTGATTTTAGCTATCAATTCTGAGTATGTGTGATTTCGTGAATCATGGTTGATAGAATAGAATAGAACTTCCATCTTCACTGCAATCTCCATTGATTTTTTACTTTAACGAAACGTAATCGAGATAAAATACTCTCTTCATTTCTCTCGTGCGTCCATTGCTCTAGTACTGCTCTTGCATTTAATCACCGTAATATAAAAAACATTAAAATTGAATAGAGTCTGTTTAGAAGCAATTCCATTTGTTTGCCCTTCATGGCCTAAACTGGAATCCTAGTTCTTGATTTCCATCTTACTCTGATTGGCTCCTTCTCATAAGTCTTCCTTTTTTGTGTATTGTGGATAGCTTTACGGATTAATGTTCGTTGTAATCGTATAGTTGGGGCCATAGATTCCTTCTGAGCTCTTAAATTAGCTAAGAAAAATTGTGAAACCTTTGCGCTTAAAATCATCGTCCTATGCTGCCTTCGGGAATCGAAATACACAGCAGGCTTCATTAACTGGATATCGCTCATTGGTTAACCCATTCCGAATGCCTTGTTTCGATTGCACCATTTCCATTATATGTCTCTAGCCACACAAGGCTGTGAGTAGGGACGTCTGCCATATATAGCGAGTAGAGAACAGGTGCTAGTACGCTGCCTAGCATCAAGCCGGCTAAAATGCTTCTTCGTCCACATAGATAGCATTATAATAGGGTGTATTGTTTAGTTGGGATGAGGCGTTTTGATCTTGTGAAGTAGACTGTTTATCCATACCCTGTCAAAGGCCTGCTTAAGAAGACCGTGGACCAGTTTTAAATATTTCGCAAATAAATTCCCTTAACCTTCATAAATCTCGGATTATCGTTTCATTTTATAGACATATTCTGAAGTAGTAGCTTTCCCGTTCGGTTAATTCAATTGTGATTAGGTGCAAACAATAGTGCAGATGTTCTATGATTAACTTGATAAAGGTTTCTCTTGATTTTAGACCTATAGATGTTAAATCTCTGTGCACAGTTTGGTTCTATATAGCAAATAAGAAAAAGGTTCTACCTTATTGGAAATAAAGCTAATTAACTCAACTTCAATTGTGTCAGTAACCATTTGAAATACTATCCTACTTGCACACTGGTTCAATGTTCTAAGAACTCATTGTCCCACCCACAAATGTATGTATATGATATTTATTTATGTGAAAGACTGATAGAATAGATATATAGTTTTATTCATTTTTAATTTTTGAATATCTAATTTAATTAATTAGTTATTTATATAATTTTTAATCTTCTTGTTTTTTGTATTATTGGAAGACAATCCTACAATCTTAATTAATAAATTAACAAATAATTTGCAACTAATTTAATTTCATATTTGAACAACCAGAAAAATATTGCATTCAAGTATCACAAATTCAATATCATTTATTTAATAATACGATATTTCTTTTTTATGTATTTATTATATATAAATTTATATTATCTAAGTAGAATTTATGTGTTTTTTTATATAAAGTATTGTAGTAGAAAACTTCCGCGCTATTGCGTGTATAATTTAATAAATGCCTTTTATTTTGGTCACAATTTTATGTTTCTATAAAAATAAATTTAATTTTTTTTATTTATTTATTTATTTTGTATTTATTTTTATTTTGTGGTTTCCACTTTTAGACACAATGCCATTGACACATATTAGTACGAGTACACACACTTGAACATTAATTTAATTGCTAATATTTAGTATTATTAGTTTATTTTTTTTTTTATGATTTTTATTTTGCCGCAAATGCCAAATATTTTTTATTCACTTTAATGTAAATTAGTTTTTATTAAAAAACTCAGTGAACTGTGTTTGTTTATTGGCATTAAATGTTATTATTATTATTATTTAAAAAATTAAGTAATTTTATGCTTGTATATATGTAATAATAAATAATATAAATGAGCATTATCACTTGCATATATTTTAAACAATTGCATAATATCAAAAAAATAATATATAAAATATAACAAATCAATTCAATGTCCTCGTACTAGTATTTATAAATGGTTGATTGTTGTAGGTTGATTATTGTATGTTGATAATGATAGTATATAGTGTGATATATACTATATATGTATATATGTGTATTATGATGAGTATGTTATATAATAGATTGTCAATATCAATGAGCTGTCAATTGAATGCATTCTATACTGTTGTATAAATTGCTATTGAAAATGTATTAAAGTTTAAACTTTTTGTTATGCAATTTGACAGTTATTTAGAATATAATTCTTATCTACCATAATACACAATTTACAAAATTAAAGTTTATTAATGTCAAAATTTATTTATTTCGATATTTTGTTATTATTTATAATGTTAAGGTTTATAAGTTGACACAAATGATTTAAAGAGTATTTATTAATCAAAAATGCAGTAGTATCTAAGGCTTAAAAGCTTGCAGTAATTTGATATTAATTTGATGATATTATGAATTAAAACAGGATACATTAGGGATAAGCAGACTACTTGATATATGGTTGAGGTCACCCAGAAGCCAGACGGCCCATGTTGACACTTAAAGAGGCGAGAGATTATTGTCTCTGGTCCACATAAAAGATGTTGGAGGTAATATTTTTAAACTAAAAAAAATTTAAATTTTCGGTATAAAGAAATGTTCTCTTCTCTATGATTTTTATATAGAGGTTTTTATATTGAACTTATTATAATTATGAGAACTTTTTCAATATCTATGAAGGCTTCTTTGAATTAAGTATTTGAAAAACTGCTAATAAATGTCGTAAACAAGAAGCCATTTCAGTTAGATTCTCTTATTTAGACTCAAACCTGGTAAAAACCTTGTCGCGTCTTATACCGCCCAATTCTTCAAATTATTCGAAAGAATATTTTTGAGTAAAATGATGAAAGTATAAAAGGCATCCAGGGAACCTTACCAAAACGCCAATTTGGCTTTAGGGCACAGCAATGCACGTTAGACCAATTGCATGTTGTTGTCGTCCAGCACATCCTTACTGCATTTGAACTAAAACAATACTGCTCCGTGGTCTTCTTGGATGTTATGGAGGCCTTTGTTGCGGTAGGAATCGACAGTTTGCTTCACAAGATCAAATGCCTCATCTCAACTACACAATACACCCTATTACAAAGCTATCTATATGGATGAACCTTATGTAACAAGAAATTGACAATAAGAAAGATTAGAGGTGGCGTGCCACAAAACAACTTACTAGCATCTGTTCCCTACTCGTTATATAAGGCAGACATCCCAATATGAAACTCATATGAAGTCACTTTCGCTACATATGCATATGACACAGCCTAGTCTTACTCAAGAAGCTTTAGAATCACTACACGATAACTTGGGAATAGCCAAAGCATTGGAACATTGAAATAAACGCATTGAAATCATTAAACTGCGTATTTACACTGATGCGTGATACTTGTCCAGTTCTCAATTTTGGCTTCAAAATAATTCCATAAGTGGACCAAGTCCGTTCCCTCTGACTGACCGCGGACAAGCGCCTCACGTGGGGAGCCCACATTAGAAATACCATCGCATGCTGTTATAAAAATCTGCGTAAACTTGAATGATTGTTACAGCCGTCCAGTAAGGTGTTGCTCAATAACAAGAGAACAATCTTCTTATAAGTAGATATCCCTATTTGCGATTCAAATCTGGGATACCGCTATTGCCAGCAATACACAGAGAATTTAAGCTTGCCATAACAATTATCTAATGCTGTTTTCCTACTCATTTAGTGTTGAACTTTGGAACCAGTTTCATTTGTAAATAGAACCATTTTAGCAAATTATAGATTCATTGTTATGTTAGCAACTTCATTCACTTTTACAAATTGTTACAAAGTAGTACTGGAGAAAACCATGTGGCAAACTTTTCATTGTAAGTGAAATAAATTAGTAAATTTTGTTGTAAAATTAAATGTTCACATTTGCAAGAAGAAACAATTAGTTAAGACAACAAATGTCAAATAAGCTCAGCAAATCCTCTAAACATTGAGTACAATTTCCCTTCATTGTTCCTTCCTGCTTTCCTTTTTCTATCTCTTTCCATCTACACACAACCAAATGCACGCATGCACACACACAGTATGCAACCGCAGCTGCAGGCGCTTAAAATGCGAAAAAAATGAACACCAACAAAAAAATGAGGGTGGGGAGAATGAAAGAAACTTCAGCCACACACTTTAAATGTTATTCCGCATACGCACTGTGGGCGTTGTGACAGAGACATGCAACCAAGCCCAGTCGCGAAATTAATTTTCAGCCTTTGGTTATGCAGCAAAGAATTTATTTTCACAATTTTTTGTGAATATTTTTAATTTCATGGAATAAAGTGAATGTGCTTGGAAAAGTGTGCATAGGGATATCGATGGGTGTACTAGTATGTGTCCTTGTGTATGGTATATCTGCTCAAACTAATTTTATGCAAAACAACAGTAACAAAATAGCGGCAACATTATTTGCTTGAGCAATATTCGCTTGGAGGGCGAGTTAAAAGTATCCAAATGAAGAGAATTTTGTAGGAGCATGTCACCATGGAATATTGCATGCAGCATGCAGACGCTACATTTACAAAATGCATTCGTTGCATGCAACTTTACTTGTGCTGATGATGGTGATGGTGCTGGTGCATGTTTTTGCATTTTTCACTCGACATTGTAGCTTGTTGTCATGCCTTGTTAGTTGTTAGTCTATGCAGAAGCTCGAGCACCAGCATCAGCTACTATTCCATTGTCCATTGTTTTTAGGGGCGCCAACAACTCTTGTCATTGTCATGTGGCAAAAACAAAACTAAAAAATCTCGCGTTGAAAACAAACACTCGGCATTAATTAGTAACAAACATGTTTCCTTGTTGTTGTACTACATGTGCGGTCAAGGCGAACTCAACAGAATCACAAAAACAACAACAGTCAACTACTAGTATTCCTAAGCCCCTGTCACATGGGTATGAGTCTGTTCGATGTACTTCGACTCTTTTCGAAAACAACAACACACGCTGGTTTTCTATGATAAATTGTCACTGTTCGTGAGCGCGTGAATGAGTGTTGCTCACTGCTCCTGCTTGCACAAAATATAATATTTTAAATTGTGTTGTCAGTACATTTGTTTTACGACCTCCACATCCTTTACTTCATACTCATTCACTTATTCATTCATTCAGGCATTCAGGCATTCGGTCATTTATTCAGTCATTTTATGCTTTGCACAACAATGTTGGCAACTCTGGTTGGCCTTATGAATGTGACTCACTGTGAAAGTGCATCATTATTTGCAGCTGCTTTGGCGCTTCAACGCGCATAACTTCATACAAATAGAAGGATACTCCTACTATATTTTGTATGTGAATGTGTTGCTTTGCATGTGTGTGTGTGTGTGTGCTTATTTTCCTGTCATTAAAAGCTATTTTGTAAATTTCGTGGCTAACATTGACTATGTTCGTAAGCCAACCATTTTGTTTGCTTTGATCATTCACTTCAACGCGGCCAACTTAACAATTTTTGCATTTGCCACCACTTTGTTTTCAATTGTATTAGTTTGTTGCGGTTTTTAGCAGCACTGGACATGATTATGGCATAGAGACTCTTATCAGAAGCTATATCTACTTATATTAATGGATGTGGAAGAGATGGCCAAGTGAATGAAAGAGAAAATAAAAAATTTGAGGGGAGCAATGAGAATGAGAATGATGCTAGGATATGAAGGATTGGAATGATAGTAAAGTCAAAGTTAAATGTGGTGTTAATTGAGATAAAAGTCAAGTAAGAGTCATAAATTGACAATATAATGAAGCATAAGATGAAAATGATGGTGATTAAGATGAGAACATATAAATAAATATGGTGAAAGTCAAGAAAAAGACAATAACAAACCTAACAAATAGGTTATCAATATAAAGACAAGGATATAGATACAAATAATGGCCTTTATATACTTAAGACTCTAGCTGTTTAGTAATTAATACTTCAAGTAAAAAGTGATATAAATGACTACAAAATAGAATGAAGGTTCATTTAGGTCTGAAGATAAATGCAGTTAAATCGTAGTCATCTCAGTGAATTTTAGCACTAGTCTTGAAGCCTCTAAGATCTTCCGAAACTAAGGTGATCCCAGGTGTTTTAAGCTTGCTTATGATAGTGCAAGACAAGATGCTCCAAAGCTTCTATTCCAACTGGATTATCTCGCCTCCAACATTCGTTAGTCTAATTTTACACCAAGAATCTCTGTTGATTCACTTATCGCCGATTCATCTATGGCGACTCTTGCTTGCATTTACACTTGAGAGTGTCGCCACACAAATTTGTTAACATTCCTTATCAGACTCTAGTATGTGAGTGAAACCTATCCTGTAAGAGAAGAAAGAAAATCAAGAGAACACTCCTTAGCAGAAACTCTAGGTGTGAAAGCAGACTAGTGCTTATCACTTCTACCTTTGATGGTTTTAAAGTCCTTACTCAAAAGAAACAAGTATGACTCCATACAAATCAAAATAACTTAATTGATGTTTTTATAATCAAATAAACTTTATTAATTCTGAGTTACACTCATTATATCTTAAACTCTAGATATAATAATAATAACTTGGTAATGGAAATCAAATAAAAAAAAAAATAAACAGATGGAAACATCCAATTAACAAACGCATATTTGTAATCGTAAACTTTTCTCATTAGAAAATTGTTACAGAAAACAAAAACAAAACAAAAATAAATAACAAATAACAAATAACAAACAACGAAGACAACAACCAACACCTCTTGCCCTTATGCCCTAGAAACAAACTAAAAATTTCATACAGAATTGTAAGAAAATTGCATTACAAACAACAAAAAGGAAGAGCATTTGATTTCACAAAAGTCAAGTCCAAAACTAAAACGGAAAAATAGACAGAGTAAGCCAAATCCTTTGCTCCTCTCTAGGTTTTCTATCAATAAAAACTGTAACAATTTAAAGCAACATCAAGGCAACCAAGGCTTATACTCATTCATTCATTCATTCAATTGTTTATTCGATGCGCATTTACTACAATATTTTTTTGTATTGTTTTTGTTTTCCTCAACTAAAAGTAAGAAATACAACATAGTATGAAATAGGAATTGTAAGGATTTAGAAGTAGGACGAAATAATATAGAAATGCCAAAAAGTTTTGGTTTGTAAATTTGTTTAAGCTTATGGAAGAATTGCAGTTCGACAGTTTTCTAGCATTGGATTTTGCAAATGGACAGCAAAAGATTGGCATCAAATTGAAAAAAAAAAAAATTAAAATGAATCAGAATATAAGATAGAAAAAATTGGAAAAAGGCGAAAAATTAAAATAAGGTAGGATAAGGAAATTAAATGTAAAGAAAAAGAGATCAAATTTGGAATTTAATTAAGTCTTTTTCTCAGAATCTCTTTCTACAATGTCATTGGATGAATTCTGATTAATGAATTTATATTTAATACTAGCGAACCCTGCTACTAAACTTGTTATTGAGAACAATTTCCTCTATAATATTCCCTATAATAAAACAACATTAAGTGAATAATAACAAGTCAAAAAATGAATAACATAGATCGAGAAAAACAAAAGTTAAACAGAATATACATACTCTTGTATATACTTAAGTCTACGGGCGCTATACTATCCAAACATACCCAAAGTAATATCAGAAGGTTTAGGAAGAAGACATTGTCTTCTATGGAGAGGTTGTATCTGCAGGTCTAGTTGGGACCAAAAGAATTGGAGAGTAGTTTAATAAAAGATCATTGAGGTTATGTAGCTTTGGAAAGACATCAGCCATCTATTTATGATGGTAAAGTAACACTCCTTCGAAGCTCTGGGACCATGACCATATTATTATAACAAAGTTTAAGTCGTTTGGGAACTAAGTGCACTAAGCAACTTTATTCTATTGCATATTGGCTCTCCACATGACATTGCTTACCTTATCACCTGTCCGGCCAACTAGACTCAGTTCATTCTTATTGACTTTACTGCGTTCTATGAAGGTGGTTCGGGAGGGCTAAGCTTCATTCCTTTTCCACATGTGTTATATCAACATCGTCTCATATATTTAGTTTAAAGGCACATGAAGATTTGAAAGTCATGAAACAAAGAGATCTAGGTAAGGACTGATAAGTCTTAATACAGTACATAATGTCCTGCTTCCCATTGCTCGTTTGTTTCAGACATAATTGTCATTTTATTTAAAATCACTTAAGTACCATGCATACGAATAAAACGACCAACGATTCCACTTTTCTTCCATATTTTTTCAATTATCTCAACTGGTAAATTAAGAAGAAAAAAAGGAGAAATCATTGAAAAATATTTTAAAATTTAAAATACACGCATATCTGGTTGCATTATTATAAAGTTCCAAAAAAACATTCATCCCACATATGCCCATGAACATACCACAAAAGCTGTCAACAGCAAAAACTCAATTTAAAACCAAAAAACAAAAAACAAAAAAAAATAGGAAAAATTAAACAAAAAAGTATGACACTACTCCTTCTTTACTCAGGTTACTCAACAATTAAAAAAAAATAAATATGTAAACTCATACATGCCACGTTAAACTTGCTTTTGTTGCGTTACATAACAATTAGTGCACTTTAACGAAACGTTAACGAGAAAAATACAGTAAAATAAAAATAAAATAAAGTAAATAAAAAAATATACCACGGTCAGCAGCTCATGTTCATAGTAATAATGGCGCCTGTTGGTGGGCAACACTTTTTTCTCCTTTTATTCATTCTTTCGTCCTTTCTGCTGCGCTTCTGTTTCAACAAACTCATAGTTTGACGCTGTCTGTCTGTCTTTAGTTTCCTGATTATATGTGGGATCGTGTGTGTATGTTCTCAACATGTTTAACATGTTAACTTTTTAAGCACTTTTAAGCGTTGTTAATGGAAAAATTTCAACAAAAAAATATTGTACAAGAAAGACAAGGAATTCCATACAAAAATATCCGGGAAAAAATGTCATACTTATGTGTGACAGCCAACCAAAAATATAAATGATAAATTTTGACTAAGACAAGTTGATGGAAAAAAGAATGAGGCATTGCAACCGCCAAAATCTTAAAATGATTTTAATTAACTTTAACATTAATTAATATTTAAATTATTTCAGATGTGATTTTTATTAACTAAAATTATAAAAGTCAAATTATATAATATTTAATTCTTTGTTTGCCCAATTGTTTTGCATATGCCATCATAGTATAACAAAAACTTGTTGTCAAGGTCTATTATTTTGAATTTATTACATTTGATTCTGAATATTTTTAGATAATAAAAATGGTTAGTAAATTAGTATTTCTATTTAAATTATAACCACAAAGATAATTTGGAAAATCCTTTCCATAATATTCGATAATATCAACTTAAGGGTCTGTATGCTAAACAAAGGCATCAAAATTCTATGTAAAGGGTGTTTTTGGTTTCTCCGGAATCAATTAATGCAATCATTCTTCGTTGCTTACGGGATTCATGACCTCACTGGCTGGATGCACTAGATTTTGCTGATCAGCTGTACCGTCTGTGTAGCTTATGTGCCATTGAATAAATAAATAAATATAAATTTGATGGGAAACAAACTTAAAGCATTTAAGGTACAATAAATTTAAAAAAAGAATTTTCTTTAGTCAAAAAATCTTTAGTAAACAATTTAATTTGAAATAGTACTCCATGTTAATTACTTTTTTATACATTTTGTAGATTGTGTGATTGGTATTATGACATTGTCATGTAGTTTGTAACTCACAAAATGAGGAGTGTGGAAGGGCAGGCAGGCAGAGGCAGGCATAATACTTTTTTTTTTTCTCGTGTAAAAGAAACACAGCCTTCTTTGGTTTAAAAGTTTGCCTGGCAATTTTTTTCAAAATTTGACAATCACGTAAGCATTGAAATTGAAATTGAAATTATATAAAATATGAAAAGTGACATATGTGTGTAATCAGAATTATTTTCATGTGCTTATAAGTAAAAAGGCAAATAGTAGTGGAAAAATATAGAAGAAAAAAAATACAGACGAAAGCAAAGCAAAGCAACATAATAAGAAAAATATATATACATCGCACATTTCCTGGCGCGCGAAAGGACAACACAACAGCGTTAGCATTCGCCCGCGGAAATAGGGAGGGAGACGTCCACTCGTTTGTGTGCGTGCGTGCGTGTGTGGTGCAGTGAATGTGGTATAAAAAAGAGTATTAAGGAATCTGTGGATAGCATTAATCTTTGGACGCCGCGTGCGTGCGTTTAACATATGAACATTGAGGCATCGCCGCCGCCGCCGCCGCTTAGAATGTCTGAAACTGAGGACAGTGGCCGCAATCAAGAATGCAGCGAATCTACTGTCGCGGATGACACCACAGCCGTGTCTTCTGGAAATCAAGTAAGTGTGTTTTTTTTTTTTTTTTTTAATCGGAAGAAAAGCATCGAAAACCTGACCGCCCATCGCCCTTTCCTAGACGCTCCCCATTTCCTCTGCCATTCTTGGATGCTGTATCGCCGTTCGTCTTCTGTAGATGACCCCGTGGTGAACCTATGTTTCAGTTCACGCGCCATTATATCGATTGGTGGCATAGAGGCGATTACCTCAATCGCAATATCCGATATAGTGCGAAAACCGCTTGCTACCCGTAGTATGTATGAGCTCTTCCGTGTTGCATCCGCCCATACTGGCGCCGCGTATAAGATAATGGAGGCAACAACTCTTCCGCGTGCTTGCTCGTGGTCCACCTGTTTGTCATTATACGGGATAGGGCTCCATTAACTTTCACCGCTTTATCGTTAACTCCCAGCACTCCCAGGTACTTGAGGGAGGTTATGAGGCAGTCACCTATCCGAAACGAGAATGTTTCCCTCACTTTCCGGGTAGACAGGAGAACAGCTTCTGTTTTCTCAACTGCTAATTCCAAGTGGGCTTCCCTGAGCCAGCTCATGACACTGGCTGTGGCTTCACAGCAACTAGTTTGTATTCGCTCGATCGTTTTACCCACGACTACCAGGGCAATGTCGTCAGCATATCCAATCAGCGTTGCGCCTGTGGGGAGGTTCATCTTGAGAACGCCGTCATACATTACGTTCCACAAGGTGAGACCTAGGACCGAATCTTGTGGCACGCCCCTTGTTACCCTGTACTCCTTCCGGCCATCATCGGTGTCATACAGCAGTACTCTATCAGCGAAGTAATTTTCGATATGTGTGTAAATGTGCGTTGTGTGATGCGTGTGTTTGTGCAAATATTTTTGTGTGTATTGGTGTGCGTGTACTAGAAATAAATAAAAAATATTCAGAGAAGAAATGGCGCCACACACAGATTTTGTTCCTGTAGTGTGTGGCGGCGTTACCAGACTTTTTCGTTTTCATTAGCTAGTAGCATCCTAATCGGACCATAAGTTACCAATTTAATTTTTATTACACTAATATCAAATCGCATAATTTTTTTGTTTATTTGCTTGTTTTGTAGTCAATCATTGACAAAATGAAATCGCGAGTCTTTGGCATATTCCCAAATAAAATTACGAATTGGTTTAAGTCCACATCTTCCACAATTCAAGACTCTGATGATTGGGCAAGTTGCGAGGATGAAGACGGATATGTAAACTATGAGGTGGCAGCATTGGCGGATAATATTGTTGAACATGATGTTGACGGTGGCGAGGTGCAAACACATAGCGATTATGCCATAAATATGCTCAGACAGCAAACGCAGACGCTACAAAAACGACCTGGCATCCGTGCAAGGGAAAATGATGATGATGATGAAGATGTCGATGACGTTGAAACTGATGCACCACAAAACATCAAATCTTCGATGCTTTATCCCTCAAGTCTTACAACCAATTCCAATACTTTATATGGAAAACGATCGACATGCCAACCAGAAATGAAGCGTACACGTCTATCGAATGATGTATGTAAAAACAAAGATAATAAAACCCCGCCCCCCAAGTTTTATGACATTGTCAACCATCTGATTGCATTTCATTCAATTATATTTGTATATTTTTTTGTTTTATATTTTGTATAGTTTTCTATACGCGACAGTCCGATGGTAAATCGTCACTCGTTTATTGCCTCAACCCCTACTGTTGGTGGTGGTGGGGCCTATATGCGAAGTTCTTCGACCGCGCTTGGATCGTCCTCCAGTGCATCAACATCAGCATCAGCTACACGTGCACAATTCAATCGATATAATTACATGAATTTATACCGAAATCAAAACAAACGCGAACCTGCATACAATTTCGGTGCCGCAACAACAGCAGCTGCATTGGCCACCTCAGGTGATCTTCCCACCACAACTAATTCAAATATAAATGTGAACATGAATAAAAGGAATCAAAGGTACTTATTGTAATCTTAATGTAAATCATCTTCTAAGCGTGTTTATACATTCGTTATTATTTAATTTTTTAAAAAAAATATTCTAATTTTCCTATGTGTATATTTGCAGCTTTTGGCGTAGCCTTAATATTCCGACATCATCGGAGCAGCAAAAGCAACTATACAATTTGCCAAATCTTCGACGTCAATCATTGTCCACAGTAAGAACTAGTGGCAGCGATGCATTGATAGGTGCAACACCTGGAATCATAAGAGAGCAAGATGAAACATCTAACAGAACTGCTGCTGCTGCTGCTACTGCTGCTGCTGGTGATCAACGCAATCATATAAACAATGATGGTCAAACTATTAACATTAATAATAATAATATCAATGTTAAAATGAACTCAATTAATGCACGTCAAAATCTGCTTAATGGTGATAGCAGCAGAGGTGGTGTAACAACTGATGACACAGCATCTGAGGCAATCAATGAAGACCAACAAGCCCACAATAAGAATAATAGTAGTGCTAGCAGAAGCCATACTTCATCATTTGGCACTTTAGGGATAAACTTTAATGCCCATTTAGAAAGTCCGAAGTCACTATTCAGTGGTACGAATCAACCACGTCAAGGAGGACCCCAACAACAAATTAATAATTCAACAAAGTCATTGAATTTATTGAATTATCGTCGTCAGTTTAATGCCTCAGTTTATGGTAGCGATTATCGTTTCTACAATATATCATCTCCCTTCTATAAGGGACACACAACATATGGTGGAGCGTCGGCGTATAGCAGTTACAATAAAACATTAAGTGGGAATACTGATGCAGGCACCAGTTTTCTGCGTTTAAAACCAACCATTATACGTCCACAATCGAGCTTATTAACGTTATCATATTCAAGCCCATCTTTGACAGCTGGTGGTGCTAGTGGAGGCATTACCGTTAATCCAAGCGGTATAACCACAATAGGTGGCGAACAAATTAACATTTCCAAAACGACACAGAGAATTCTATCACTTCTGAACGATTTCAGTTCACCACTCACTGAAGCCAGAAAGATGGGTAATAATCTAAAGGATTATCAAGAAATGTTGCAATCAAAGCGACTTAATGAAACCGATTTGGATGTTTCACGCAAAAATCGGCTATCACAAATTCGTTCACCATATATGCGTCCATCGCCTTATCAACCCGGACAACTAGCTGGATCGACACGATCTTCTAATGGTAATGGTAATAGTTCGTCATCCACACCATTAATCACTGCACCAATACGTGAATTACAAATTCCGAAAATGTCACAATGGTTAAGAATGAAACGAGACATGGCTAATTCATCGGAACGGATTCGGAAAATAGCCATGGAGCAGCCGGTTAATGATTTCTTTAAACCCAGTACAGAATATAAATTGCCAATTCCCAGGGATGGTGGTGGTAAGCGAGAGAATGGTGGCAAGGGTGATGATAATGATGGTGTTGGTGGTGGTGGCGGCAACACAGAACAACAACAACAACAACAACAACAACAATATCAACAGTATCAGCCAGTGCAACAACTACGTCAGATAAAACAAACAGGAAAAATTCGACAAAAAATTTCATTAAATGCACGTGTCACCAGTTGTATAGATGATGGACGTTTAGACGAAACCCTGCCGCCAGTTAATTTGCCTAATATTGCATTCCCATTAATGCAATCAACTCCAAAATTCGATATTGAGTTACCAAAACCAGTAGCAGGAGCAACGTCTTTACTGTCGTCGTTGCCGTCGGCTACATCCAATCAAACAAGAAATGCATTTGTTCAGTCGTCGTCGTCGTCGTCTTTAAAAAGAACAAATAATCAATCATCATCGTCCACATTAAAGAATTTTAATTTTACATCGCCAATTGTTGTTTCCACGTCAAGAGAGCCATCACCAAACAAAACGAATTTTAAATTCAGTACACCTTCCAAGAACAAGAAGAAGACGAAGTTAAACAATGAAACAAATCAAGATGATGATGCATCGAAATGTAAGTCATGTGGTAAAGTTATTGCAAGTATGAGTTTAAATTTCTGTAACTGCTACATGACACCATGCGATATAACAACTGAAACAACAACAACAGCTGTAACCTGTCCAAAAAAAGATTCTTCTGTAAAGGTGCCAATACCGTCGTCGTTTTCGTCGTCATCTTTTCCTTCTCCTTCTTTAGCGACATTCATAACAACACCAACAACAACAAATACTTTGCAGCAGACCTCTAGTGTAAAAAGCAATTTTGGCAACGAATTCAAAAAGTCAACATCAGAATGGGAATGTGACGCTTGCATGGTGCGTAATAAAGAGCCAGCAGAAAAATGCATTTCTTGTGAAACTCCACGCAAGGTTATAAACACTGCATCCATTTCGGCATCGTCGTCAGCTACAAACAATTTATTGAGCGCCTCAAATTCATTTGGCTCGGCATTTAAACCAAAAGCAGACACTTGGGATACGAATACATGTATCGCATGCAAATCGAAGAGACCTGATGCCGTTGATAACAACAAGCAGGTGACGTCTGAAATTGAAAAACCAAAATTCCAGTTTGGTTTTGACACTACTGCAGCAGCAGCATCTCTCCAGCATTAGCAGTAAAATCCGATAATTGTTTCAAATCACTTGTAGCTGCTCAAAAGGCTTCCAAGTGATCATGCTCTGCTTGTTTTGCACAAAATGATGCCGTACAAAAGAAATGTATATGCTGTGAGGAGCCGAAACCAGGAACATTACAACAAGCGCAACCGCAATTATTTAAAGCACACACATTCCTTCAATCCTTTTCTTCCATGCAACATCAACACATCATTATCAACAAACAAACAAACTCACAAACACACATGAAAATATGTAATATAAACAAGTACAACATTTTAACAAAAGAGAAAAACGACTTCAAGTAGCACAAATTTTAAGGATAACTCAAATACTACTGGTTTGATCTTGATCAAATGTACATATATGTGGACCTCATGACAAACACCAGCCGGTTATTAAAGTAAATATATTTTAAATATATGTATGTATATGTTAAATGTCGTCATATTTTGACGCATGTATCTTTGTAATTATGTTTGTTTATGGATGCGTGCATGCGTCATTACATTAGAGATACTGATATGCAAGAATAGTATATACAATAATATAAAAAAAAAAGTAAATAGTATAGAGATAATACTATAGATAGAGATTAAGAGAGAAATTCATAATTTCGAAAGAGCAAATCATCAAAAGAAGACATAGCGTATTCAATTAGAAAATACATAAAATTAATCTATAATACACATAATAAAAGTATTAAATCATCAATGATGACGACGACGATTTACCTCATTATTACTAGTTGGATTGGCTGAGGTGCCAGTAGAATTGAAGTGCTGCTGCTGTCGGGTTTGGAGAATTGAAATTAAATGATGGTGGTTTTTGCAATTCAGCAAAATTGGGAGAAGGTGATGCTGCAGCTGCAGCGGCTGCACCAAAACTAACAAATGTCTTCTGCTTAGCTGGAGATGGTCCAACAGCTGTAGCATTGACTGACGCTGATGACGTTGATCCAAAGTTACCAAATGTTCCAGCCTGTTGCTGCTGCTGTTGTTGTTGTTGCATCATGCCATCCGTCGAAGTTGATTCCATACCATATGTTCGAAGATTATTACTGCTACCAAATATGTTGCTATTTTCAGCAATAGCAGTACTACCACCAAACTTTTGTGTTGCTCCTCCAAATACAGGCATAGTTGGAGCAGTAGCAAAGCCACTAGTACCTGCGGTTGATGCACCACTTGTCGAGAAGCCTGTTTGATTGTTAGAAACAGCAGTTGTGCCAGCATTAAACATCAAGTTTGACGACGGAGTTGCTGATCTTGTAGCTGACGCTCCAAAACTTGATGTTTTGTCACCACTAAAATTACCAAATGTACTCGAATTAGGTGCAGCAGCTGCATCTTTGTTGGCGGCGGTTGGAGTAGTACCAGAACCAAGAACATTACTTTCTTCGCTACCACCAAATATGAAGGTACTACCAGAGGAATTTGGTGCAAAACTGTTATTCAATGTTGATGTTGTACTGCCAAAAATGCTTGCTGTGGTTTTTGCAACCGTAGATGTCACTGCAACTATTGGTTGTGAACCAAAGATAAACGAAGGAGTTGTTGAAGTGGAAGCGGCTGCTGCTGCTCCCGCCGGTTGGCCAAAATTGAAATTACCAGTGCTGATGGTGCTCGATTTTGATGTTATTGTTGTGGTGGCCGAGGCGGCAGCTGAGGTTGTTGTAGCAGCTGCTGGATTGTCTTCGGTATTTGTGCTCAATGATGATTTCACTGGATTAACAGCAAATGCACCCAATGCACTATTGGTAATCTTCTCTCTCTATACATAATCTATAATATAATATAATATCGTATATCGTATATCGTATGATTATTTGTTAAATTTAATAATAATTGCTTGCTTGTGTTGGTGTGTACATCATATATTATTTATAAAAAAAAAAAAATGTCCGGTCGGGTCGGTTGGTCGTTCGCTTTTGGTTGATCGGTCGTATGATTGATCAATTGATTTTGTCGTCGCGTATTAACTTCAAAACATATTTATTCAAAATTTTTCAAAAAACAAAACAAAAAAAAAACACCCCACCCACACAACATCCATCAAATATGTGTAATATATATATATAGCATCTATATGCTGCAAATAGGCCATTCGTATTCGGGAACACAACAACGACGAACCCAGGAATGGGAATGGGCATGGGCAACGACAACACCATGTTAACAACAACAATAATCCTGCATCATCATATAAATATGATGCTAATTATGGAATGATGGAGGTAATTGAGAATATTTTGAATGATAATGAATATGATGTCATCCCCTCAAAAAACAGAAAAAAAACATAAGTCATTTCGACATCTTGGTTGTTATCGTTTCAATAAATAAAATTTGGTCCTTCATTGTAATTTGTGTATGGAAATAGTCAGTGTTACTAGGGTTACTAGCCTTCCCATCTATATATCTATTCCTCTAATTCCATGCGAATTAGTCGCCTAGTTTTTTAGAAAATATATTTTTTACCCAATCACTATTAAAGGTTGTAGTAGCTAACAAAACTGAAAGAAGTTACCATACATGTTTGAATTAAAGTCAAAACATCAAATATGTATACTTCTAATAATGCAATGTATCTAACAACTGAACCCATGGGAACAATATTAAATATTGTATTACAAATCATAGGTTTATATGAAACTCATTGAGTAATATAATAGAAAAACATTAAATCTAGTCCTTTTTCACTTTTATTTGAGTGTTAATACAATCCTTATAGCTCCTGTCGTTACCCAGCTGCTGAAGAGAGCGGAGGTGCAAGTGCGTGAAGTTTTGCTTAAGTAGTTGTTGTTGATGAAAAAAGACCTTAGTGTATACTTAATTAAATAAGAAATATCTTCTAGGCTTAAGTTAACGTCCACCAAAAATTGCATCATTCGTTTTAGCATAGTATTGAATAGATGTCGTCTCACTATATAGTATATTTCTGCGTGACATCAGTATTTAATAAATACTATTTATTAATATGAAATGTAGGTATATAATTTGTCGTCAGAATCGAATTAAAAACTTTTTTCTTTTGTTTTCTTTTGGGATCAAACAAAAGCGTGTACTTGCTGGTTGTTGGATGACATATTTGTTTGTGGTTTCATGGGTTTCGGTTTACAAACATATGCACTACCGCTTAGTTGTTGGTGGTGTAATTTTTTTTTTGCATCAGACATACATATGTTTGTGAATGTGTTTTCACTTTTGCCTTGCTTTTTGTCAAAATGAAAATTGCTGGATTACAGATATTTAGCGGTAAAATGTTGTGGTTAATAGCCAAACAAAGCAGCAATACAACTGGCATTAGTGGTTTTTATAACAGCAAATATGTATACATAGTATAAAGCATATTTCCACCTATGAACACAAAGATATTCATATACATATGTATGTAGTATATGCTTTGTATATATGTATATATGCATATGCACTTAGTCATTGGCCATAGGTAGATTTATGAAATTATTGCGGTTTAATTAAAATTTACATAAAATTATTATTACTATTTTTTTACGTCTGCCTATTTGCATTACATTTAAATCCCAATCAATTTTCCATCATCAATGGATTTGATCACGACTATAGTATGTATTTCATTAGAGTTCATGTGAATGTCCGTCCACCTATTTTTATACATTGGAGATTTGCTACTTGATTTGTTGATTAAATTAAATTAAATAAAATAAAATAAAATACAAAGTGCCATTGCGGAAAATTATAATATTAACAAAAAATATTTGTTTATATAAATCGCTAAAATCGATGCTAATTGAATTTGATATCACTTTTAGGTTTATCTTTGCCCTTTGTGTATGTGGGAATATGTAATTGTTTTTGGGTTTCATTTTTTGATCAAAACACCATACATATGTATTTATGGCTCTTGAAGTTAAACTAAGTTTAGACTCCTAATTCAAAATAAATATAGATAAGGTAGCAGATCTAATATACTTCTGATGGTTTTTATAAGATATTAGTTCATGATTTAGATACACATACATAGATGTCATAAGAAAGATTTCTACCATTTTTAATAGATTATTTAAGTGTCATCATTCATTTATTAAAAAAAAGGTTAAGATTACGATAATTGCATAAAAATGAGATACACTTTGCTTTTAAAGATGTAATGTGATGCCACTGTTAAGTCCTTAAGAAGAAATGTCTATTGTATGTTTACCAGCTAAGTATACGACTTTATAGAAAGGGGAAGGATTTTGATAAGGAGTTTCGCTCCCAACAATGATATAGTTGCCTTGCAGAGACTATTATGGAACCTAAAGTTTTCTCATTGTCTTTTAGACTGTGGCTACACCGAAGCAAACCAAACGTATTCGATTTATTGGTCAAGAAAACTTGATCTGTTCCAACGTTTTCTTGTTTGTTTCTCTTTTTTTGTTTTGATCTACGCGGTATAGGTTGCGCTATAAGAAACTATGCAGTTATCGACATCGAAACGTACTTGAAACCAACATGTTCAATATGGTGGGTGTTGGCCGTATGCAATGACGTGTATTTGTCGAAAATCCGTCATAAAGGAACGCAGACAGAAACATTGTGTTTTGTTCTGTTTCCTTTGCAGCAAGCTCCTGCATAAGATATAATGTACTTTTGTTTCCACCAGACACAAAAACATGTTTGTTCGCATCGGTGTAACTCCAGTCTTAGTTAGAAGCAATTAACTGCAACTTTCCTGAAATTTATAGTTCATTATACAGCTTCCTTCAATAGCATCAAAACAATCTAATTTTGTTCAGAAATAAACCAAAATATTGCAAATTATTATTGCTCGTACAACTATAGAAGTAATTAAGATTCCTAATACTATTGTATGAAACCTAGTTAAAATGCTCTCAAAAGATTCTAGATTACAATGATCCATTGCTATGTGGTAAGCGGATTCATTGATGATTCTGAAATGTTCTGTTGTCTCATATTAAAAACTTAGCATACGATGATATGCGTTAAGAGCATAGAGTACTATAATAGTATAGGTATTTGAAGCAGGGACTGCATATAATGATGTGATACCCAAGCATCTATGCTACATGCCTATTAAGAATGGCAATGTGTTAACCCAAACTACTATTATGTACATGATGTTATGAAAATCCAGACAAAAGTTTATCACCATCATGTCATAATTCCTAATACCATTAAAGACTATCTAAATCCCAAGGAGTAAAGCCTTAGCAAAATCATCATCACTTAAATCAACATCCTGCCCAAAAAACATGCTTAAAACAAGCCACAAAATACTTACACACATACTCACACATTCACTCTTCCATCTCCAGTGTGCAGTAACTCGTAACAAAAAAGGAACAACACTCTAGGCTTAAGTCTCAACACTAAATTTTGTATCCTGTCCCATACTTGACACAAGTCGCTTTACCCATCAGACAGACAAGAAGAGCCGAAACCATTCTAAATTTTTTCTTGTAATTTATTTTTCATTTATTTTTTTTTGTATTTTTTTGTGCAAGTTTCCATTGCAGGCGGTGATGGCAGCAAAAATTCCATTAAAATTTTACCGGTTTTTAATTTATTTTTTAGTAGAGACTAAAAATGTGTTTGTGCGGTGTAAATCCTTTTGCCATGATGCGTGTTAGACAAACACACATGAACACACAGACAGAATCATACATATAGTGAAACTTATCCTCAGCCTGATTCAGCAGCTCAACTTGATGTTCATCATTCGTGGGCTGTGAAAATTTCATTTGTTGAACGTAGAACGAGTACATAGTTTTACTACAACAGGCGTGTCATGTTAGGATGCAGACACTCACTCGGCTATGGTTTTGGTTTGGTTTGGTTTTTAGCTGCTGCTAGGTATTAATGTCACTCAGTGTATGTGTTTGTCTGTGGGTGGTTGTCCTGCCTGACCGAGCGTGTAAAATGAGAGTAAACTCAATAAATTAGATTTTTTTGAATGGCATTTTTTTAGTTTCGGTTTTTTCTCTTCTTTTTTGTCCAGAACTTCAACATGCCATGAAGTTTTTTTCCTCCCAAATAGGATTTTCTTCATTTTGTTGGTTAATATATTTTTTTATTTTATTATTTTTCACATTTACATACATGTATAAATAAGGAAAGGATAATAGTATGGTATAATAAATTTAATAAAAATTATTATATATGAAATATTATACGAGTATTAAAAAAATATTTACAAAAAAATTTTAGCAGAAATCCCTAAAATTACGTACAATAATACAATATATATATATATAGATTGAGGTAGGTTACACAATTCACTTGCAATACACTACAATAATAATAAGTACTTAGGACTACACATGGATAAACTGGATACAAAATACCATTTTCATTAATAAAAAGAACCCTCCTAATAACTACAATAAAATATGTACGAGTATATACCTAAACCCTTGTGAGCACTGCTTAATAAAGTTCATCCCTTGGATAGAGACTATTCCAAAGTTGTAGCTTCGATAGTTCAGGTAACTCGATGTAACTCATTTTCTCGGAAATATTTAAACATTTAAGGGGAATTGTTTCGACAGGTTCCTTAGCATTTTGCTCAGCTTCAATTCTCATTTTTAATGGCTTAAATTTTATATGTTCAAGTGATATACAATTGGGATTACCGGTGCGTGCAAAACTAGTCCATACATCGATCATGGCGCGTGTAACTCTGAATTCCGGTGTATGTGGAATGGCTTCATTTGAAAGCATTGAATGAAAGATATAACAAAGATCATCACCATGGCAAGCGCCACGTACTTCTGGTCCACACAGTATAATTCGTATGGCATTGCCTACTTTGGAATCATAATCAAAGCGATATAAATAGGTAGGTGCATCTGCATAACGCATACGTGATAGGGCTGTCCGATAAATGGGATGCCAGAATTCACGATAAGATGACAGATCAAGGAACTTCATCATATTTTTAAGATTACAAGGTTCATCTTCACCGAAATAGGTTTGTTTCAATTTAAGACCAAAATTTTCCCGAACTTTTGGATCAAGCTTTTCAGCACCTATATCAATGGGTAACATATTCTTGCAGTTGCCGACTTCATCAAGTGTAGCTGGACGACGTGTAACCTCTGAAAATAAAAGTGGAAAATCAATAAACTATGAATGTTGGTTGTTTTTCTAAAATTTTTACCTGGATAGAAAAGTAATCCTTCAAAACTTGTGCCACCCAATAATATTGGTATTGAATTACTCCAACTGCTTCTCATCAAATCAAGAGGTGGATCAGATATTACACAATGTGCTGTCACATATGGTTCAACAACTGGTCCAAATGCAAATAAAATTCGATTATGTTTCTCTTCTTTAGTCAAAATCGTAGTGCCTGCTTTTACTAGCTCTCTACCAGGGATGGTTCGCAGAAAAGTATAGACATCCCTGTCTGCACTTAAGCCAATATAACCAACTTTCTTTGCTAGCCTGAAGGCCCAATCATTTCTTGGTGGTTGTGACCATGGACAAAGGGCACTACCAGACATGATGATGGCTTTGTGCACTAAGCCCTCTGTTTGCGGCGATAGAGTAATCCAATGTGTTGAAGCTCCACCAGCACTTTCACCAAAGACTGTAACATTATTGGGATCACCACCAAAAGCTTCAATATTTGCTCGCACCCATCTCAGGGCCATTACTTGATCTTTTAGACCAGCATTGCCAGGAATATTCAAATTAGGATCATCAAAACTTAAGAAACCAAGGGAACCCAAACGATAAGCAACTGTCACGAGTACAACATCTTTTGACATAAAGAAATCAGGACTGTACATATCACGTGTAGCTTCACCAACTTGAAAACCACCACCATAAATCCAGACCATCACAGGACGTTTTACAGTCGGTTGTAACTGTATATAAAATGAAGTTCTAGATTAGTTTGTTTTCTTAGTTTTTCGTGTGAAGATTAACTTACATCTCTTGAGAATACATTCAAATAAAGACAATCTTCTGCACCTGCATATTTCTTAAAGAACATATGCGTTTGTAATGGCTTCTCTGCTGGATTTGTACAATCCAGTTCACGATCCCATGGATCTGGGGGTACCGGTGCACGAAAACGTAGTTCACCCAATGGAGGCTTGGCAAAAGGTATACGCTCAAAGCTATAATAGGTATCACCCCATATTGTATTACGTTTCACGCCTCTCACAGTACCCAATTTGGTTTTAACAATTGAATATATCGAAGTTGTTAGTTTACGTTGCTCAAATTTGAAACCTAAGATCCTAAAAAAAAGAAACAGTTCAAAAATTAGTTATATTTACAATAATACTATCTTATAAGATTATATAATATGTAGGAAGTTTTTGTTGCCGGCACTTTAAATGTTTCCCAAGACACAAAGTTTGCGCTTAACTAAGTAAATTACTTTGTATGTATTCAACGTTTTTGAAAGTATCTATCAAATCACGCTCTTATGACCAACCTCAACCTAATGGCGCAGCAGTCACATAGTTTTGTGGGTTCGTGTGATGAGTCAATCGACGACACATCTTTCTCAAACAAAACAGATACAATATTTTAGTATGCAAACCAAGTTTATCACATTCACTCACATGTTTATTTCAATTTATTGTTTTTAATTTATGATGTTAATGTCTTATGGTGTGAATGGCATATTCACTTTGAATAGAAAATTGCAATGGAGTTATAAAATAGAAGATTGGATAGTTTTCTTAAAGACCTTGGCAGTTTTGACCTAATTATTTTTTTGTTAAATCTGCAGGTTGGTTCCAAAGGCATAGTATATCGAACCGCCAACTCCTCTACTTCTCTTTCTTTCAGGCTTCACAATTGGAAGATAGAATAGATTTCTCAAAACCTAGGCATCTTTCCACTGGAGACTTGGTTCTTTTTGTTGAATCTGCCGGTTGATTCCAAAGGTCTAGGGCATCCTTTGAGACCAACTTAGTATACCTAACCACCAACTCCTCTACTTCTCTTATTTTCAGGCTTCACAATTGGCCGTAAGAAGGTTTCAGAGATGACAAGGTTAAGGGTTTAGAAATTGTACTGTCTGTACTGTAAAATCTGTTTAAAAATCTATAGTTTTGAAGACAATATTACAATAAAATATAATCTTAACAAAGTGATTTCTAAGTTCAAGAATGAGACATTAATCATAAAGAATACTCTTAATGAAACACCTTTAAATTAAGAATGTTTAAGTGGGCATTTGATTACCGAGCAGCTCTTTAACTTGAATGTTCTACAATGTTTTCAAATCAAAATTTTTCTATTTGTATCTCTAATCTATATTTTGGTAAACATTTCGTTTAATCATTAAGAGTAAACAAGTTTTCATACAGCCGATTGCATTTTTCAAAATGAACTTATCATTTTTTATATCTTATCATCATTTTATAGCATTAAGTGTTGTTAAATTATCTTTCTATTGGTTCGGCACCCAAACATTTTTATTGTTCCCCATAAAATTCGATAGCTTAAGTGTTCGTGCAAATGCATTTTTGTTCAATACGATTTGTCGTTAACTCTATTAAAGATTAAATCACTTATTTTGTATGCAGTCTTCTCACCCATTAACATGGTTTATTTAATGGTCATGTGCATATAAAGCTTATTGATTAAATTGCTTAAGTCGGCGAATGATCTTGAAACCGATTGCATTTTTAAAATTAAACTAAGCAATTTGATTTGAAGTCTCAATCGATTGAAAAATTCAATTGAAGTTGTTCCCGACTTTGGAAGGGAAATCGTACTATACTGAGAAGATTTGATACCTTTTATCATTAATCCATCTCTTCTCTCATCTTATATTAAGGGACTCTTCTAAATGTTTGATCAGAACATATAATTTTTTATTCATTATTATTTTATAAGAGAAATTCTATTATACGATTAATAACATTGAAATGATCATGAGATTTAATTACAGCTAAGTACTAGTAACGTATCTAAATTGAACTATATAACTATGAATTCATGATCTAAGCTTGAGAACGATTGTTGCTGAGATCTTCCCAGATGTGAATGTCAAAATACAAATAGAAAATTATGCTGAGTAATAGAATACAACAAGGGCGGGTTAGGGACTTTGTTCGCTATATTGATTTCTTTGTTGTCTAATAAAAAAACCTTGAAATATAATATTATCATAATAGAATATAATAAAATATAGAAACCAGTTTAAGGTTTGTACAAATGATTAGTTTAGTAATACAGATAGATTATTACAATATAATTGTAAGTAGTCAATACTACTTAGTCTGTCATAAGTATTATATTTTGTACTTTATACTTTATACATAAATAGTACATACATATATATTATCTATACAAAATAAAGTGTACTTAACATTATCTATTAGTTGCAAGCTAAATACATTCTCTTTTTCAAATGTACTTTGTATTTAGTTCTATGAATATGTCATAGATAGCTTTTCAAACTATTGAAGATGAAAAACAAAAACTGCAATTGATTACCATGATTGGTCGGGTCTCCTTTCCCACGACAAAAAATCACTCATCTTAGCTAAGAAGCCCTAACTTTCTTGCAACATTAATTGTAATGGAACCAAAGAAACCACTTTGTCACAATTAAGTCAATAAAACCTTATAATTTGGGTAAGAGCATCTCTCGGCATTTGCTGTCGAGTAACAGCGACTGTAACAATACTAAGTATTAGAACCCTGGGCAAGCAAATTGACAGTGCTCACGCGTTAAGCATGTCAAAGCAACTTTTGTGAACGCAAAGATTGAATAACCTCAACAGGTCCCTTTGACAAAGAGAAAGTATGAAATGTATACTAGAAGGGGAAAGTATAACATAATAAAAAGAGAATAAAAAGGGACTTTGTCGCAGTGCCCAGATAAGAAAGAGGATAAATTGGGAGAGCGGAACGAATGCTTGTTGATTTCATAAATGCGCATGACAAATTCGTTCTATTCACATTGGCCTTTCCAGGAATATGAAAACAATATGGATAGTAGATTTTTACCTTCCTTAATATTTCTCCTATATTTAGTATTATTTATAATAGTTAAATACTTATAAACAAATACATAATTTGATTTGATTGTTAGAAATTGTCAACGGTCAATTTATTTTAATGGTATTTACTAAAATTATAGAACTTTGACGCAGAACTTTTGTAGATTTGGAAACCAGAAATTCATGTTTTCCAGATTGAATGAATAAAAAAGAATAACAAATGTTTTATTTATTTAAATAAAATGAAAAATTGTATATAGAATTGGTATAAAAAATGCATTGTAATGTCGGTAAAGCAATTTTTGATAAACGATAAGATATTTCTGTGTTTATTTAATTTTTTGAAAGAATGATAGTGAAAGAAAAAAAGGTTAGGGAGAGGTAGAATAAGTGGAGTTGATGAGAGAGACAAGCTATGTGAGTAAAGTGGGGAAAACATAGGCGTATTTTTTATAGGGATAACTTGGGCAATTGCTTGGGGGCCGACCATAAGAGTCTCCTAAGATTGAATTCAATTTATTCGATAATAAAAATCGATATAACTTCCATGTAAGGCAATGGGTTTAAGGATCACCAACCTCAGATAATCTGATGCAATTATTAACTTGAGATTAGGGCCCCAGAAATTTAACAAAAGTCAAAATGCGCCACTATTGTCGGACCAAGAAAGAGAAGTTATTTTGTTGAGTACCCACTCAGAGAAAGTAAGTTCATGATGATGATGAAGACAGTGAGATAGATTAAATAGAGTGGGGAAAAGTTGAGTTATTCTCTCTGAAAAGAATGATTAAGGGAGTGTATTTTTGGGTGGTGGTGGAACTTTGAACCACTCCATGAGTATATACAATTTTTCTTCATCAACAAAATATTATTGTATAAATAATCTAAAAAATATTTGATAAACAAATTGATTGCGAATAAAAAATTTATACATTATTTGCAAAAATATGAAATGGAAAAATTGCAAAATATAAACAAGGAGGCAGAGAAGGAAATACATACATTTAAATAAATAAATAAATAA
The DNA here is from genome assembly GCA_037043315.1 of Amiota communis. NCBI lineage: Eukaryota > Metazoa > Arthropoda > Insecta > Diptera > Drosophilidae > Amiota > Amiota communis. The sequence goes on along the minus strand of JBAMAV010001245.1, from coordinate 8,491,468 downwards.
ATGAAAATCATTAATACTGAATAGTTTTTCAGTTACATTAATGATAAAAAAATGTTAATAATTACTTTTAATAGTTGTTAAATTGCAAAATAGGTACAAAAGAAATGAAACGAACAAACGTCAGTCAGTAGAAATGAAGAAAGAAATATTTAAGTATTTATTGCAGTTATAAATATAAAATAAGTTAAATAATAATAATAAGAAAATTAAATATTCATAGGGAAATGCATGGTTAATAATAATACCATAATAATAATAAAAAACATAATTTAAATATACATAAAAAAAGACATAAAATAATAAAATAAATTTAAAAAAATGCATGTGAATAACATAAAATAAATAAACATAAAAAAATAACAGTTACAAAAGTACAATTGCACGCACATTCATATGTACACATGTATAAAAGTGTCTATGCAAAAAGAAATAGTAGAAACCATGGGAGAAGATTTATAATTTCGGTTTAAACGAAACTTTTGTACCTTTCATGTCATAATAGAGACAAAGACATTAGAACAAAGTTGCTTATACTAGTCACAAATGCTAACAGATTAACAAATGCTAACAGAGTCACAAATGTCTGTTAAGTGGCTGTTAATTTTATTTTTGGCATTGTACTTTTGCTATAACAAGGCCAGCTGTTTTTGTGAATTTTTTGGTTAACAACTGTGACTTTTTTAAGAATAAGTCCGTCAGGCTAATCTGATTGACTTCCATTTTAGTTCAGATTTACAGACTTACAGTTTAAAATTCGCATTATAATTGTAAAAGTAATTTATATGACAGTGGTGAGATGTTTTCATCCAAATTATCTGGTATTTTTTGGATAAGCTAAGGTAGATAAGTTCCCTATCCCTAGGTGAAGTAATAGAGAAATTGAATAAAACCAAAAATCAGGTTTTCAAAGGTAATTTACTTATACGACGAACAAATCACCATGAATTTGCCTCTTGTTCAAAGACCATTGACCTCAAGAAACTTTTTTATCTCTTTTAAAATCTTGAGTCTGGAACAAGTATATACGGTGTACAACAACAAAATCCAGTGAAATGGTTTTTGGCATCTTGAGATTGTTTCAGAAGAACTTTAACAGTTTGGAGAGCGATTTGTTCAGTCCATTGGACCTTTTACACAGTCAGTATAGATTCAGTCCAAGTGTCTGTTATCGGTTCAGAAATCGAAATGGCCATCAGTCCATTTCTCTTTCATCGTTTCTGTTATCGTTGCGGATTTCAAGTCAATAATGAAATGATACTGAGCCTGAAATGACCGCGTAAAAGGCCCATATGTAGTTAATGGCATTTGCTCTTAATGCTGACTCAATACTAAATTTCCATATGGAATCTTCAATGGCTTCTTGTGCGCCGAGTGTTACAAACATCATGACCAAATAATAAGACTCACTCCAAAGCATGTGAAAGGTGTAAAAAAAAATAAAAGAATAACTTAAGCTTTGCGCAATTACTTCACTAGCGACACATAGATATTTTTTTATAGATAAAACAAATAACCACAAAAACACACAATTGTTTTAATTTTATGTTAATAAAAAATATGGAAAAAAACTTACTTAAAGGTCAATTTGAGCATTTCAAAGTAGCGCATTGCGGCTTCGTATGCGAAATTCCAAAACGACGCAATTTTGAATAAATTTTATATTTCACTTTTATAATTAGAAAAAATCAAAACCACCGTCTGTCTGTCTAATGGTGAATGCACTTGTTTCACCTTTTGGCTGTGCTTTTTATGTTATCTTTATTAATTTTATTGTTGCTTGTTTTTATACAAAATTTTGTGTAAAATACACAAAAATTGAATTTTTTCGTATGAAAACAAGAACACTTCAAAGAGAGATTTGTCGATTAAAAACAAACAGGGCAATGACAATGATGTTTGTTAAGTATGTATATATGTATATTTTGTGCGGGGCAGGTAGGTTGGGTTGAGTGGATTGGCTTGGATTGTGTGGATATAAAGACAAATTACAATAAGTATATACTACACACACGCACACGATCTCACACACGCTAAAATAACCGATAGAAACGACAGCACGCGATGAACTAAATGAAAGCGTTTCAAAGAAAAGAAAACCAAACCAAAGTAAAATAAACGAATGAACGGTTAACAACAAATCCAAAAGCAAAATCCAAAAAATAAAAGCTGAGAACAAAATATTACAACTGAAAGAGAGAAAGAGGAGAGCCCCAATCAGACTTTGAATCAGAGAGAGAGAGTGAGAGTGGGTAAAGAAGTTAGTATGTAGTTGGAACCCAACACACAAACAACCGAAAAAGAAACCCCAAAACATGTAACAAAGTAACAAAGAGTTCATAAGTATGTTTATGCCATAGAGTCAAGTTAGAGAGAGGTGTCCCAGTCGCCTTTAGTATTAACAATTTGACACACTCTCCCCATTGAATACATTAGTTCTCCTTTCTCCATTCTGATTATATTTTCTCTTATGATTACATTCACACTCTCCATGCTCTCTGTGTAATAAGCGATATTGATCAGCTGTTTGTTGCATGCACTTGTTCGTTTGCTTTACTTTAGTTTGCTGTGCTTTATTTTCTTATTGCATTTTTTTCTCATGCATTCGTTCACATGTTCGTTCCTCTCCATGTTTCTTATCATGTTTTTTGCCATCATGTTTCTCCTCATGTTTGTTATACTTGTTGTTGTTGTTGTTAAATGCTCAGTGGGTCAGTTTGCTTTCGTATGTTAATTCAAAGAAACCGGTTCTTTTTGAGGTTGTTTGTTTTTCCCAGACTGTCAACTTGGTAATTTTGTATTGATCATGATCGCATGACCAATTTTTCATAGTTCTTCTGACTTAACAGAATGTGTGTTGCCATATTTGAAAAAAAGTTAACAGCTGTTAAAATAACATCTTAAAGGCGGGAATGTGAAAATATTTAAAAAATAAATAATAATAATTTAATAGTATTAATTGATCATGATCTGTTATATACAGAAAAGCGGACTCAACATTATAATAAAGTTTATTCAGTTCTGTTACGTTTTGCTTATCCAACCGACTTTATTTTTTCCTCTTTTTAATGAGAATTCAAATCGAAAGAAATGCCTTATAATCCTTTATAGATTCGGTTCATTATTTTCTACATTGAGATTTATAATGCAATGATATTCATACAATATACATATTACTAACAGGTCTGAGCCATGTGGAGGAAATATACTGAATTTACTGAAAACACTTCCATGTCCTCCTGATTTCTAGCAGTCTTGAGCAATACTTTTCTGTACCTCACTGGTCTACTTTCGGTCAGCACATCACGTTTTGTTACTTAGTTCCCGAAACAAATTAAACAGGATTCACTGGCTGCTCAACGGGAAAGGCTTACTATCACTCACTGGAATAAGTGCACAGTCTACGCTCAAAAAAATTTTATTGACACGGCATCCAGATATATGTTAAGGAGCAGTTACTAAATCCCAACGAAAGAGAGTGCAAGTCTTGCAGAACAAGATATTGCGTCTAATGTCTGGAATCCCATGGTATGTGCGTAGGGACATGAACTTGGCGGTAGTTGATGACTAGATTGCCTTTCACACAAGACGACACAACGACCGTCTGTTTGGTCAAACTATTGACCGATGCAATCCTAATCCGGAAGCGTTCAATAGGCTGCAATTTTACTCTTTACTGCAATGGAGCAAACAACGTATTAGGCGCATTAGGTAGCTGCATATCCTTCCCAGGCGTTGAGTCACTAAGGTTAGGTTAGGCGAGTACATGAGAGTTAACCCAAAAGCCTTGCCACTCATTGTGTTACCTGGGGCTGATTTGGGAATTGGTGTAATCAAATGGTATCCATAGTTGATCTGAGAGGTCTTCCCCAGCCTTTAAAAGCAAACTGAGAAATCCACGAACAGCGTCAGATCCTCCAGTGGATATTTCGCCATATTTCTATTCTATCTATATATTAAATCGTAAGCCTTTTTCTGTTTGTGCACGCTAATCTCAGAAACGGCTTAACCTAGTTAAATGCGGATTTCACTGCTGTATTGTAGCAAGCTTTGTGTAACATTTAGCGTTTATTTTATCGAGCTATTAAATCAAAAGATATTCTTTTTTTCAATTCTATTGTCGACTTTTTGGCTGATTTTGGATTGTTTTCCTCTTTTGAAGCGCAGCAACATTAAACAGCTGATGATTAGGAAAAAAGTTATTAAAAAACACGTTTCGTATACCCCACGCGTACGAAGTCGTGGGCACAGCTAGTTGAATCAATAAGTTGACACTTTCATTCTTTTTAAAAAACCTGGTAATATATGTAGAAAATAAACGCATTAAAGAGTTCAGATTGGCACTTTATAGGTTGATAATACTTGATTTCCCAATAAATAACGACTTGACTCATAGAGGACTGTTGAAATTGGCAACTAAACGAATACTATCAGATGCTCAAAAATGTCTGTTGAATCTCAACTCATTCATTGATTGTATTGACGAACTTATTTTGTGTGCCAAAAACGAGAATCGGGTCATAGAGCTGTTCACATAGAAGATTATTATATGCATTCATAAAATACAATTAAGTCATGAATACAAAGATACTCATTAGTCTCATCTATGGAATTTAAATCCTGCCACACCTAATCTTAAATGAAATCATTCTCACGATAACTAATTTGCCATCCCACTTGACTAGACTTACAAATATGCAAATGATATCATCTACTAGTATCTAACTGCTACAGAGGTTGGAAAAATACCTATAATTTTGTGGTTAATTGAAATCTTTTGTACATGATTTTCTTTCAAATCTGTTTTGTAGTTTCTTGATTCCTGTAATTCTGAATATTCTAATTATAATATTACAATTAAATAATTAACAATTCACTGCCAACTAGTAATTAGAGATACCGAGTACAAAAGCTAATTAAATATTTTGAATATTAAATCTACAAAATATAGAAAAGTAAATTGCAAAAAAATTAATTTTTGAATATATTTTTCATGTTAGTAAAATTCAATTAATGAAATATTCTCATAATCTTAAGTATTAAGATGTTAAAAGAGTTACTTATTAAAATACTTGTAAATACTTTCGAAAACTTTTGCTAGAACACACACATTTATTTACACATTTAAACTTTGACAGATTTTGTCTTTACAACATTTAGTCATTAACATTTCATTTTTATAACACACCATCTATCATAACTGTCAAATTTTGGTACCAAAGACAACAACAATCAGATAGGCAATGAGACAAGTGAAAGACACTGAACACATTTTGATGTGAAAGTAAGAGAAATGGAGAATTTGAAGTGAGAAGTGTTGTCAGTTACACATATCAAATGGGTTCTTCTTGAATTTAACAAGATTTGTGCATATTAATCAAATATCACAACATCAAAACATCAAGGCAAAGCTTAACACATTTGTCAGCTAGATACAGCAAGATACAGATACAAACTTAAAAGTAATTTAGTTTAAAACTATAAATCTACTTGCCATGCATACATATACACCTCATCATCATATAAGTACTACTTATATAGTGTATTAAGATATATAGATATGGATATAGAAACTAGTTAATAACAAATAACAACCTTGAACATGAACTTTTATATACTATTATGAACACGAACGAGTGAATGAGGGAAGAAATGAATGGATGAAATGTATAAAGGAGGTTTACTATGAAGTGGCTTTTAACACAAGTTGTTTGTTATGTATGTATGTAGTATATTATATTCCAAACGCCCAAACTAATGCTAAAAGTTTCTTTTTAATATATTTTTCTCATTTGCTTAAAATCTACATACGCTAGATATATACATAAGTACATACGAGATAGAGATGACGCATGCTACACAAGATACATATCACATTAACCATTAACAAAAGCCGACAGCAGCTAGACTGACTAATGAATAGTTGAGATACATATTTAATTTAATATTCCGATACAAAATATTTTATGATAGAATTTAACACATTTGAAACTTGATTTGTTGTTGATGTGAATAGTAATAACAACAGCAACCGGCGTATAAGTGATTTCATGGTTTAAGTGATTTTTTGTTATGTAAATGGAAACTGGTTTTTTGTTATTAAAAATAAATTAAATAAAATTAAATTAAATTGAAAAAAAAAGTGTAAATTGAAATGGATTCTAAAAGTAATAATGAATTTTGAGTCAAATAAGCGTCATTAAGAATTAGTTCTTTAATCTGAGAAACATTGATTGCTGCATGAAGCATATGGGGAACATGATCCATCAATAGAATCATGTGAGTATTGGTTCTGGAGTTGTTTAAGTGTCAAATATGATACCAGTGACAAAAAACGAAGAACAAAGAGAACCCAGTTAAGTTTAAAGACGCTGAGTTGGAAGAGTCATTGGATCAAAATTCATGCAAAACTAAAGAGGAGCTTGGTGAAACCTTGACAGTGACTCAATAAGCGTTTTTAAACCATCTCATGTGCCATGGGTACGGTGCATAAAAAAGGATTCCATATGAACACAAGACAAGAGACATTAATCAATGTTTTGTTTTTAATATTCAAATAAAAAATCGGAAGAAATTTTTGTATCGAATTGTGACTGGGGACGTAAAGTGAATCCACCTCCCAAAGCGCCGAAAACCGCATAGTAAGCCTGGCGGTGCATCAACTTTAGCGACCAAACCGAATATTCATGACAAGAAGGCAATTCTGTGCATCTTGTGCGATCAGCTCGAAGTGATCTACTATGAGCGAGCTAATCTACCCTAACGAAACCATCACTGAAATGCATTACTAACAAAAATTGATGTAATTGAGTCAAGCATTGAAGCTGAAACGCCCCAATATGCTAAAAGGCATGTTACAGCACGACAACGCTCAGCCACATGCTGGAACAGTCATCAAAGAATCTTTGGTGGTGCTTCAATAGAATGTTCTGTCCTATGCTAATGCTGCTTGAAAGATGGGGAGTTATTGCTAACAATGGACACTAATTTCTATAAAACATAATGTACCATTCTTTCACAATAAATTTTGGATTAAAATCGATATATTATAAATACATACATAAAATTGACCTAGAACCGGAGTCTACGTCTTCTTTGGCGACACAAAGATCATCAGGGTGAAGGCGCTTGAGCCTTCTCCTGGAGGTATTTATAGCCAAGGCAGAAGCTAGCCTATTGACATGATGCTTTAGCCGGTCATTATATCGGCTTGTGTGCAAATTGATCTGCGGACAGAGAGGATTCGCAGGTCCGTGGATATGACATCATTTGAACGTACCACTATCTATCTGATGGAGGACAGAGTTCTGCATCTTCTGTATGAGGTATACATTTGCCCCGGATGCGGTGCCTCATAAGGAATTAATGGTTAATTTGTGTAGGTAAAGTACTAGAAGGAATAAATAAATGATTTATTAACAAATTCTACTAGAGATTTTCCTTCACTATTTATTTATTATTGCATCGAATGGTCTTTTGTGCATCCACATCATCCAAAGCAACGACAATAATATTTACTTACTTAGTTTGAATGTTGTGATTTTTGTGTTGTTGACATTTTTCTTAATGAAAAAGTAAATAATTAAATTTTTCTCTTAAACCCGGAAAGATTAGAAAACTATTTATTTGTTACGTCTATTTTCACTATTTTTATCTATTTGCCAAAATACAAAATATTTTTGTTTTTTTACACAAAAACGCCCACTTAAAATCATCAGGTGTTGGTTGTTTACACTTGACTTGTTTTTATTTTTATTTTAGAATTGATAAATATTTGTATGTTGAAAAAAAAACGCACGAAACAAAACAAAATCAATTATCTAAAAATACTATCGGAAAATCGGAAAACAATGAAAAGCTTAGGGTATTTATAATATTTTTTATTTTAAGTAATTTTTCAATTGTTCATTATTTTCTAATTTATTTATTATCACGTTGAGTTAATTACATTTAATGAGATTATTAAAATTTAAATTTCATTGAAAATAGTTCAAGGGTTCATAATTTATGTACAATTTACACTTAAATTAGTCACGTTTCTATGATTTATTTATTGTAAATATATTTACATATTTTTTTTTTCTAATCATGTTATTTTAATAATTTTATTTGTTCTTACAACAAAAGAATTTATAGTGTTTACATTGTTTATTTTCCCTTTTTTTTTCAAGTATCATCCATACACATTTTTATAATATTTTGCTCTTGTAAATGACCCTTTTTTTCTTTCCATAGAAACACTTGTTGGGTTGTTGGGCTTATTGGAGCTTAAGTAAATAAATGCTCCATTGATAATAGAAGTACTTGACTTGTTTAGCAATGAATGACGTAACGTAACCAACTGCATGGTAAAAGTATAGTTAGTATTGTTGATAAGCATTGCAAATTGGTGTTTCCATGTTTAAATTTATTTTTGTTGATAAATTTAAATGAAATGTTGTGAGTAATGATGTCATTTTATGTAAATAAATGTTTTCTCGAAAAGATTATAATTTCGTTCAAGAGTCATAGGTTGTTGTTGCTGTTCTTCAGTTTTCTTGAATTGAAAAAAAAAAAAACTGTGAATAGGGAAGGATAAAATAACACAATTCTAAAAAAAAGAACAGAAAATCTATAAAATATCTTTACAAGTCTATAGATACCAACTGTTTCTCACTGATTGGCAATTGAAAGTGTTCAGCTGAGTAGTAAAATCAGTTACAATTTGCAAGCAAATATTCACACCTCTATGGACTTATGGTCCTCAGCAGCTTAAGCGATATGTAGCAAATCTAAAGGTTTCAAAAGAAAATGCTTAAATACCCTGTAGCCACTTGGTACATTCGCATTTCCGTTGTCGATCATGATCTTTCAATTGTATGACATATGTAGAATGACTGGGGGCTTCTCATTCCTAAGATTTCATCATGTTCTAAGTAAGTGATTGATCTACTAAAATATTCAATACTTACTTTTTACTTTTGGCTATGTGTCATGAACATGTATGGTGAATATAATCCAAATAAACCTCCAAAATGGATACAAGACATGATGAATAGACACTGCACCCCATAAATTGCTGTCTCACTACTACTCAGTTCTTGCAGTCGAAGGCGTTCCAATATTAAAAGCTATCCACATAGCTCAAGCAAAAGAAAGGGATATATATTATATGCACGGATAATCTGTCACCTGTTTCAGGAGTTCTTAATTTATCTAACTTTGCGAACTCCGATCTTCATCAAATACCAGAATAAAATACAACTCATCTTAAGGGAATAGAAATCAATGAGCGAGCTGATACTGCATCAAAAGGAGCAGGTAATGTTCCATGTCTGATAGTCATCTCAGGCGCAGAACGCTACATTTGGAAGCACATAAAAGACATTCTAATAGATATGGAACTCATATAACCACTGAGACAAAACAACCAATACTTCCAAAACTCCCATCAACTTGCCTGACACTTGCGGTCGTCAAACTTGTTCAACTTTTGTCCGATTGACAGCAGGACACAATCAATTCACTCACCAATATCGGCCCATTCTATGGTAATATTTTGTCAATCATACACCTTTTGCACAAAACATGACAGCAATAAAACAAAACTCTTCAGGAACAATCTACCATCCATATTAAACAAATTTCCATCCCTCGATAGTAGACACAAAATATTCTCCTTCTTCAACAAATCCTTTAAGCTAATTTTATTCTATTAATAAAATAAACGAGTTGAAGGCCCTGTAGCTAATACTCTTAAATTTAAGTTAGTTTGCACATCCATATATTGTATTATATGTAACACAAGTATTGTATATAACCTAATCCTGTAAATAAATAATATATCCAAATAAAAAGTATAAAATTTTGTTATTTTTAATGCCATTTATTATTTATTTAGTCATTTGTTTTCTTGGTTTTTCCTTTTTTTCTTCTCTTCATTTTTTCATTTATGTTAAACAATGAAGTTTTTTCAAAAATATGAATAATATTTTTTTCTTTAATTTTGTTTTCCATCACAATAAAATTGAAGCTGATAAAACAATAGAATAATTTTTCCTATTACACAATTTATTAACTATTTATAATATTTTTTTTCTACTGGAACCATTAAAATTGCATATTCGGCTCGCAGTTATTTGTAACCAATTTGTTGTTGTTTATAACTTGAAATGTAAATTTATTTTTCTGATTTTATTTAATTCAATATTTAATCAATTTTTTTTTTTCTTTAAACTTTGAGTTTTGTGGTGCATATGAAATGTTACTCTGAGGTGTCTATTGAAAACCAACGTATACATACACACATTTATGAAAATACATAATTAAGGGCCATCCATATACTAGGTCACAAGAATTTCATGATTTATTTAACCCCTCGTCCTCGTTACAGGTGATCACATTTGTGAGAATTAAGAGTGTATCTCTTAAAAACACACTTTGAACCCACTCCTTTATATTATTTATCACTGACATAAGTGGCAGTCACTTCGTTCACATTTTGGTTGCCAATGTCAGTAGCATCCGTTGTGGCAACATCTTTCTCATCCAATCATTTAGCAGCTTCATCGTTTATAAAACAAAGAATTACCCTGGCACGTCTAGTTGCAATTCCTTGAGGATGAATCTTTGCAATGGCCAAAACCTCTTGTTACCTTTACATGATTGTGTTAACAGTGGAACATATTTACCTTCAAAGTCATCATTTCCTACAATTACATACCCTTTTGACGTCTGTTTAATCAAAACAGAAGGTGGTGCTAAAATCCCTCTCATAATAGTCACCAAAGGCATGGCACACCGCAGCAAGGGACGACATGGCATTTTATTATTTGTAACAAATATTGTGATACCCTGAGCTGAGTAACTCTTTAATTAACAGCCTCATGCCCTTATAAGGTAGTCAATAAGTTGTTTTTTTAACATTTTAATATTGAATCTAACTTTGTGGAAACCGATAATATACTTAGTGTCGCCTTATCTTTTAATGTTTGCCTGTTAGAATTCCTATTAGGGCCCTAGAAAGGCCACAAAGCCTCTCTAAGTAGATGGAGTTGGTAATATTTTGAAGTTTTTCGATTTTGACATGTGACTTCATGAAAGCTTATGACTCCCTGACAAGCTTATGACTTAACGTGTGTCATAATATATGGATGGTCCCTTATTTTCCTTTTATTATTATTATATTATTTTTTTAAGAGTAAAAATTTAAGTTTTTTATTTTATTTTATTTAATCTTTTTTTATTATTTGTTTTTTATTTTTATAATTTTTTTTATTAGTATTTGTTTTACTTATTTTATTGTTAAATACACAATAAATTCAAATATGGTTGGACTTGTTTGTTGTTGTTCTTTTATATTTGGTTTTTGTATATTTTTTTTTTAAATATTTTTATTTTTTTGTTTCTTACCAAAAATATTCTTGAAAATCGGAGGAGGTTGTAATTATATAAAAATTAAATAATTTTCTAGGTACTTAGACAAAAATGTTTGTCGCTCTCTCGCTTTCACTAAGACTAAGTTACTAAATTAAAGAAAAAAATTCTTTAATAAAAAATATATATGGTATACAATAATAATTTAAAAATGGCGGCCAGAGTATATATTTTTTTTATTTTATTTAAACTTATCTTTTTGAAGGAGGCACTATTCTTTAAATGATTTGGAGGTTTTTTTTTTTGTCTTTTTGGAAAATTTCAGTTTGGAAGATTCGTTAACAAAATTATAAATAAAATAAAAAAAAAATTAACAGTACAACATTAATATAAGTAAAACATTTATGCATTAATTAAGGAACAGTAATTTTCTCATTTTTGTGCTTTAGCAACTATCTATTCAAACAAATTTTTATATATCAGAATCCATTCGCATGTTTTGCTTCTTATGAAAAAAAGGTACTTCAGTTGCGACTTTGTGTACTAACTATCATCATCATCATCTTTATCATTATCATTCATCATTCCTTTGATCAAATTTTAGTAGTTTCTGTTCTAGTATAAACTAATCATAATTAGCACTAAACTAAAAGCTAAAAGCTAACTAATTTTAGTTACTCATTAAGCTGAGTAGTTTAAATTTCTCTTCAATTAGTAGTAGTTAAGATCTCTTTTTGTTGCGATCTATTCAAATAGTTGTTTCAATGCCACAGCTCTGAGAGTCATTATTATTACATAAAAATCTATATATATATAACTGACTTCCTTATTTTAGTAGATAGTTTTAAAAACTTTTCAAAACATAACACACACATCTCATAACATTCATCATTTAGAGCGTTCCGCAAAGAAACGCTTAAAGCTTTTTATATTTCTTTTTCTTCATACCAAATTACAAGATTTATAATCTTCGAAATCCTTTTTGCTGTGGCTTTTAAAATTTTCATTAAAAAAGGGGGAGGAAAAGGCATTCATTCCTTAATGGTGGTAAAAGGCATGGTCTTTCAAAGCAATTCATCACGTTTGAAAAAACTCTCCCAGACCATTAACTTACGCAAATCGGGCACATCGATTACCTTTAGTTCATCGGCAATATTAAGGCACTTTAACTGTTGCTTTTCAAGAGCAGCAGGACAAACTGGCTGCCATAGTTCCGTTTGTTCGGGATCAAAATTGGGATGACCATGGGTTGCGAAATGTGTCCATAGGCCTACCAAACGTTCGATGCATTTGTATTCACGTGTGTGTTTCTTTAGTTTACTGGCCAATGAATTGTAGAACAAATAGGAGAGATCATCACCGTGACAAGTGCCACGCACTTTCTTGCCACAGCTGAGTATGCGCAAATGATTGAAATGCTTTGAATCGAAATCAAAGCGATACAAATAGGTGGGTGCTTTCTGCGCGTACTCCATACGCGATAATACTAATCGATAGGTGGGGAACCAGAAGTACTCATGTGAAACCATCTAGAATAGAAATTAATAAATACAAAAGATTATTAGACTGGCACGGGGTTAACTTACTTGCAAATACTCATGCAGTGTCTCAATGCTTGGCGTCTTTTCACCATAATAGGTCTGTCTTAATTGTTCTCCATATTCTTTGCACAATTCACTATCACGATCCATATTCAGCTCTATTGGTACCACAAAACGACAATCACCCAATTCATTTAGACATTTTGGTTGTGCTTTTGTTTCCGAATAAAGTAGCAGGCCTTCATTAGAGACACCACCCAAAATCAATGGTATACTATTGCTCCAAGCAGTACGCATCATTTCTATAGGTTTCTTGGGTACTACAGTATGATTCGTTACATAGGGTTCAATTACTGGACCAAACGAGAAACCGATACGTTCCTTTTTCTCTTCATCAATACAAAGTTCATCGTTTGCTTTAATGATATCTGAACCTTTGGCATTACGTAGAAAATCCCATACTTCACGATCATCTTGGCTGCCCGTATAACCAGCTTGCACAGCCAAACGATAAGGCCAATTACGTTGTGGTGTTACAGCCCATGGTGACAACGAATTACCAGACATTGTAATTGCCTTATGAAACAGTCCATGGGTTTGTTCAGTGATCATCATAAAATGTACAGAAGCAGCGCCAGCGCTGTCTCCAAAAATTGTTATATTATCGGGATCACCACCAAAACGTGAACAATTCTCTTTAACCCAACGTAAAGCAAGTACTTGATCTTTGAGACCAGCATTGCCAGGCACATCGAATTCAGGGTCTTGTAAGCAAAGGAATCCTAAAAGATAAAATATTTATTGTAATTACAGTCCCATGTTGTTTGCTCCCATGTAGACCTACCCAAAGGCCCAAGACGATAATTTATTGAAATCACTACAACATCTTCTCGTAGCAAATAATCCGGACTGTAGCACTCACGTGTGGCTTCACCAAATTGAAAGCCACCACCATAAATCCAAACCATTACAGGCATAGGTTTGGTGGGATAAAGCTAAATCGAAATTTATTTTTTATAAAAGCCTTAGGGCAATCATCATGAACAAAATGAACTTTTACCTCTTTTGTATAAACATTAAGATATAGGCAATCTTCGGATCCATCAGTCATTTGAAAGACGAAATGCTTTTGTAAAGGTTTTGGACCTTGATTTGTGCAGCTACGCACTTCAGTCCAGGGCTCTGGCGGTTGTGGCGCCTTGTAGCGTAACTCGCCAATCGGTGGTTTTGCAAATGGTATCTTTTCGAAACTAAAATAAGATTGACCATAGATGGATTTACGTTTGACACCCTTTATTGGACCATAAGTAGTACTGACAATGGTTTTCTCACTTGTGCGATAGCGACGTTGTTGTACTTTAAAGTCGACCATTCTAAAAAGAAAAGCAGTAAAGATGGAAAACAAAGAAAGTTAATATGAATGAAAGCATTATTATAAATCTAGGTGATTTTAATAAATTTCAAGGACTTAGATTTAAAGATAATCAAGAAAAGATATCATAAATTGTATATTGAAGAATCAAAACAAATTGTTTTTAATCTAAAGTAGTCTAATTGGGTTCAATAAATCTATTACCGATTTTATTAATAACTCTATTAAAGAACCAGTTTTAACTAGAATAATTTCTTAACTAGTCTCAAGTATAATTTCCTTTCCTAACACGTTTCGATAATTTCTTTAATATAAAAACAAATCAATCTAAATTTAATCGTTATCAATTTTCAAAGTAGTAAGTATTTTTGTCGTCACATCGTAATAACAAAACAAAGAAAGTATCTATTTTTTTATATTGCGTCATCAGTTTTTATCGATAAGCCTCCTTTATTAATGATGGTAGTAGGTATTTTCCCAAATACCCCAAACCATAAAATACAATAAGTTCTTTTACCTTAATAAAAGCCACACTTAATCAGCACATCAGGTGCGTGTCATTTATCAATCATTTGGTATCTGGAGTGAGTTGTGAACTGTAAACAAACCCATACCAATATTGGGTATTGTTAAGAAATTTTTGCTATTATTAAAGACCGGAAAAAAGCAATTGGCAAAATTTGTTATACTTATCAAGTCAAACAAAACAAATTAAATGTTATTAACAAGAATAGAATATTGTAGTCGCATATTTTCTTTGTAGAAATATTAATTTCCGAAGGCGTTTAATTTTGAAAATTGCGTCATATTTTATACAATAAATGACATTGTCATTTGTGTTCATTGTTTTGAATACTCGTACTATAAGATTTTTTATATTAATAAGTATATAGAGAAAGCAATCGTCAAAAATAATCATTCATGTGAATCAACAATGACAGAGCATGCAAATCTTTAGCTGGTATTGGAAAGACTAAAATCACAAAATTTATTTGTTGTCAATTGGAAGAAGATATTTTTTTTGCACATTTGTTTGAAATTTTTTTTCACAAAAAAATGTAGAATAAATGGTCATTTGTTTACTAATAAGGAAACAGTTATAATGTTTTTTCGTATTTTAAAGACTCTGTTAAGCTTTCAAACTTATCTCTTGCCATTTCAGTTCAGTTATGTGTATATACGATAGCCAATCGATTTCAATACAGAACTTATATAATTCAATCAATCATCATGTGAATCAATCAATCAAAATCAATTGCACTGTATAACTCAATTGTAGTTACAGAAAAGCTTTGTCTAGTGAAAATTATATTCATGTTAAGGCTGAAAACTTTTCTGATAACGGAAATATCTAATCCAAATATCACCATTGAGAAATGAGAGTTGGAACTATAGATGGGACTAGAGATGGAACTAGAGATTGACTGGAATTGGAACTAGAGATGGATTAGAGATAGAGTAGAGATGGATCTAGAAATGAGCTATAGATAGAACTAGAGATTGAACTAAAGATGAACTAGAGATGGGACAAGAGATCGACTGGAGTTGGAACTAGAGATGGATTAGAGATAGAGTAGAGATAGAGATAGAACTAGAGATGGAACTATAGATGAACTAGAGATGGGACTAGAGATGGAACTATAGATGGGACTAGAGATGGGACTAGAGATGGATTAGATATAGAGTAGAGATAGAGATAGATCTAGAGATGGAACTATAGATGAACTAGAGATGGGACTAGAGATGGAACTATAGATGGGACTAGAGATGGGACTAGTGACGGACTAGAGATGGAACAAGAAATGAACTTGAGATGAGACTTGAGATGGACTAGAGATGGAACTATAGATGCAACTAGAGATGGAAGTAGAGATGGAACTAGAGATGGAACAAGAGATGGAACTAGAGATGAGACTTGAAATGGAACTGGAGATCGATTAGAGTTGGAAAGTACTACACTTTGTTTCAAATAAATTAAAGGTGTGCATTTGTTAATTCACTGGAATTATTTAAGTGTTAGTTCATTTTTCTAAAATAAAGGGCAGCGATACAAGATACACATCGGTCATATGATCCATTGCAGTATTCTCCTATTTGAAATGGAACAACGTCTGCCCATTAAATAATTTTATATATTTATTTAATAATGAGAGGAGTACATATTTACATACTCTCAGATAGCCAAGCGGCCTTAAAAGCCCTACAGTCGGTCACTTTCACCTCAAAGATGGCATATGACTGCCTAAATCTGTTAAATGAACTAAGTAACTTTAATACTCTTGTATTAAGATGGGTACCAGGACATGAAGGTCATGAAGGCAATGAAAAGGCCGACTACTTGGCTAAGCCAGGGGCGATCATGCCCTTTTTCGGTCCTGAGCCTTTCTGTGGTCTCTCGAAAAGCCACAAAAACGAAGCAATCAGGAAACTTGAGGAAAAGAAATTTCTAAAACACTGGGTGAACTCCACCGGACAACGCAAGGCAAAACAATTCCTCACTCTTTCAAAAATTATCTCGAATAAGCTTCTCTCACTCAGTAGAGTAGTCTTACGCATTTTGACTGGATACCTCATGGGTCATTGCAACCTAAGGTATCATCAAAATAAGTTAGGTCTTTCCGACACTGACGTATGCCGATTTTGTGAAATGGATAAATAAAGTTCAGAGCAAATACTCTGCAAATGTCCTGCACTCGGTAGACAAAGACTTCACCACCTCGGTGACACTGTTGTTAATCCACACAAATTGTGGAACAACAAACCCCAAGTAATGTTAGGATTCATCAAAAGTCTAAACATATAGGGTTTCTATAAAATAAGGCCATGTACAATAGATCTTATTGGTCGCTGTGCTTCCGGGCCCGTTATTATTATTATTCTATTTATTTATATTTAAATAAGTTTTGTATAAGTTTTTTTTTTTCATCTATTTAATGTATTACTATGAGGTTATTGAGCGCTCCAACCAAATTGATCTTGTGACCTTTATAAAAAATAACAACTAATAATTTTCATTTGATGGCACTCCTCTATACATTTTTCTTTTCTTATTTTATGAAAACATATTTTTCATCCTTCCTATTATTGTATTATTATTGAAATATTTTAAACAATTTTTTCTTTCTTACTTTTTGGCTGATAGTCAAAAATATTCTTTGTCTGATAATATACAATAAAATGTTTGGGATTATATTTTTTATTAATATGTGTATTTCATCCAAAAATGTATATAAGAAAATAATATAAAAATACCTATAAATAAATCATTTTTCGTTTTTTAAATAAAATAAAATAAAATAAATAAATTGTTAAAAAAATCTACATATTCATTCAGAGATATCATATGAAATTTTAAGTGAATTTAGTTAGTAATCAACAAAGAAAGAGAAAAAAAAAACCATAAACAAAATGAGAAAACACAAATTATTTTAACCATAAATAGAAATTAGGGTGTAACTCTGGTACAAATATTATGTTGTGAACTCTTGCAGACCTCCCAAGTAAAACGAAACAAAATAAAACAAATGAATAGGCAGGCGTATCCTGTGTAGTCCTGCTATGTTGTTCCTTGACTTTTATGATTTTTTATTACGAAAAATTTCTCACAAAGCTTCAATTAAATTAAACATCATTTTTTATATTTTTCTGCTGACTAAGAATAGTACAAACGTTAGCACTTTCTACATTTCCACAAAATAAATGAACCTAAAATTATATGAAAATTACTAACAAAGCAATTTTTTTGGTTTTTCTTTTTATTTTTTTGTTTTGTATCCTTAGGCATAACACACACATACACATAATACTTCTAGTGGCATAAAAGAAAACCAGCAAATAACAATTTATTCAATGACTTTTGACTTCTTTGAGTTGTTCGGTTGTTATTTAGTATTATTTCTATTATACTAAGGAGTCGTCATTATCATCATTGACCGTTACGCCTCCTTAGGCAAACGCCCAATGCACACGCAAAATATTATTTAAATTTATACTCAGTTTTCTAACTTAATAATAAACTTACATAGGCATTGGCATAGGCAGAGTCAAAGACCCAATAAAATAAAAAATAGCAAGGAAAATATAATAATAGAAAATATAATTTTGTAAGCAACAGAAATTTTTCTTTTGAACACACACACATAAAAATTATAGTTATGATTATGGTAAATTTTTATTGTATACTTATTTTTATTTGTGGTTTCTTTTTTTACATTTGTAAATTCTTAAAGTTTCATTAAAAAATTCAAGGTTATCGCATCAAATTTTGCCAAAACAAAATATATAGAAAAGACCTAAACACATAAATGGAATGAATAACAAAAAACCGGATGAACATACGAATAAGAAATATTCCTTTTGATAATTGTATCTGTACGAGTATTTGCTTAGTTTGCAAATTTTCTTTTTTTTTTAAAGATTATGATTTTTGCCTTGAGCTATTTTCATCTATGAATTTTTTCATACACTACTAAATATGTCAACAAATTTCTTCAAGTGACAAAAATTAAAAGCATGATGAAGAAATTTTATAAAATCTCATGGTGACAAGTAAAGAAAAAGAAAAAGAAATATTGTATATACAATAAAAATAATAAATAGAAGAGTATCTATCTATCTCATATTGTACTTGATTAATTTTTTTTTATTTATTAATTGAATCACGTTCTCGTGTTGAGCTCATGCACAGCCAGCAAAACACATCCAAACCAATCCAAACCAGTCGCCTACTTGTGACAAATTTATGAGATTTTTGTATGATTTATAATATTTTACGCTTTCATACACGTACAACACATACTTATAACGATTCTTTATGACAAAAATTGATTCGTTGCAGTATTTTAAAACTTATAAATGATGTAAGAGATTCATTCGCACAAGTTGATTTATAAGCAAACAGAAAAAGTTTTAGAAAATGGAAAGAAGTCAGAAGTTCTCACTGATTTTCTTTCCATTCTATAGTATGCATATACAATATTAGTATAAGTAATGATTTTGAAAAGATTTGAATGAATTGTATTTGATATATGATAATATAGAGACATCAAAAGATAAAGTTTTTGGTTTGGGTTTACAGAAAATATAAACAAAACCATGAAAAGTTATAGTGAAACTCATAGGCCTAATGAGTAGAGACAGAGAAACATATAATCATATTGTAAGATGCACACTTATTTGTATGATTGGAATATAGTACATTCCATTATTTTGACTTATTCATCGTTGGTCTTTCATACAAATTTGAAGTTTAAAGCCTTAGCTTATCATGTATTATACGATACATACAAAATTCCATTCAAGCATTATTGCAATTGGATTTGCTCTAGTTTTATTCACTTTAACAAATCTTTATTAAGTGAAATGTTTTCTATAAAAACTATATCTTATCTTTGTATCATCAGATCACTCTAATATTACCATGAATATTGATTTTAGTAGAGTACTGCTCGAATCAACACTAAGCAAATAGTTATTCTCTTTTGCTCAAACGAATCGTATGCCACGAGCAACACTATCAATAGTCACACTATACATTAGCAAATCAGCTCGTGTGATGTTGAGAATTAATGATCTAGTTGAATCCGTTAACAAAGACAGTGTGATACCGAATCATAAAAATAAGACAAGAGTCACACGATAGTCTTAATTCAACTCAATGTGTTTGCAAATAAAATAAAACAACGAGTTGAAAGATTCTTTTCAAGAACTTACATGAGTAATTTCCATAGTGTACACTAATGAACTGGTATAAATCAATGATCAAGTTCTATTCGTTAACAAAGACAGTGTGATAATGAATTATACCATAAGACAAGAGTCACACGACAGTCTAGATTCCAGTCAATGATTCCGCAAAGCAAATAAAACAAAATGAATTGAAAGAATCGTTTCAAGAGCACAATTGAGTCATTTTCATAGAGTGCACAGATTGTCAACACTACTTAGTGTTCGAATTAATATTGGAAAACTCATCTCTTTTTGGGTTAATCATAGGTTCCTTACATAAGGTCTTTCAATGAATCAGGTCAACCATAAGCTTCCATCTACCAACTAGTCAGATATAATTTAGGTTTTGTGGCCTTAAAATACAATATTTGTAAATCATAGACAGCTTTTTTTAATCCAGTTCTTATCTTTAGGAACTAAAAATTAAATTTATAATACTTGTAGTTCTAACGGAATTTTGGGTGAATGTAAACTGATAAGACTTGAAACAAAAAAATAATTGTTGACCCCAATTCTTCACTAACGGACTTTATGCATTATTAAATCTAAAGTTTGTTTAAACTATGTTTCAGAGGTAAAAATAATCTCCAAATATAAGTTTATAAACATCTTGATCTCAATAAGATGTTTATAGGTTATTATTCAGTCAAATTAAAATCAAAATTTACTACAGTAAATATTAATTCAATTTAGAAAGATTTTAGATGGCCCTAGATGCCCCTCATTGAATATAACATTGCGATGTCATTTGGAGGGGCCAATTGCCACCGATTGCTTTACTCTACTACCCCTATACAATTAAGACTGCTAAATTAATGTACCAACACTCATTCTTTGGTAACACCAGGACTCCGTTAGTAAGGATAAGTTGGGATTCTATTTAGGAAATAGTGGAAACATCATCAAAAGAGACTGCATTCCCTCTTCTACTCAAACTATTGCTTGTCACTAATTTTATTAAAATCTTCAGTTAAACCATAATTACTCTTCAAGTCGAAGGCCTCTTAGTCATAAGTAAGCTATAAATTAATTATTTAATTATTTATTGTATGAAAATGTTAAAAACATACTATTCTATAATGTTTTACGTTAGACTATGCTTATCAAGAGGGCAATGGCATCAACTCATTGGATTTCACTTGCCATCTCGACTAACCAGACATTTTCCATTCACTCATTCAGACATTCATTCATAGTATCTACACTTCTATACTAGACGAGTATAAAATAATCTGCTAGTCTATGCCAGACAAAACAAAAAGAAAACATCATTTTTTGAGATAATGAGACAACATTATCATTACAATGCTTAGTCAGGGTCGCACAGCTGAATAAATAGTAGAATTTTTTAAACCAGAAACAGGTGATTAAATAAAAAAAAAAATTTAAACCAAAAAATTATTCCATGAAAAATTACATAAAAAATTACTGCCTACTAACAATACTATTGTCTTAACACCCACAGTTGTTTTTATCCTTGTTATGTACTTGCAGCTTTGTGGCAGTGTGCCTGCTGCTATGTCATCTTCATTGTTGCGCGTGTTTCTGAGTTCGAGATAAGCACTTATGTACTATGTATCTCGTTGCATGACCTTGACAAGTCTGCAAAATTGCAGAAGCTTTAGGCTGCAATACCATGGAAAGCTTTGTTTGTATCAGGCACTAAAAATTCAACAAGGCTCTCGAATGGAAAAGCTCGCATGTGTCTATGAATGAATTTTTTTTCTTTCATAGAATTTTGGTTAATTTTTTTTCATTGTCAGCATTTTATGCGCAGATTTCAAGTTTTTTTTTTGCTGTTGTTTATTTTTCTATTGTTTCATGCACAAGGATGTTGATTTACACAAGGATACAGCAGATTTTTCGCTCTGCTTATGTTGTTTTGAAGATGTTGACGCCGGTTTGGTTAGGTCAAAGATTATGTTCAAGATCAAAGAAATATATCTTGTGAAAGAAACTTTCTCTTTGATTTTGTTGTTTAGTTTGCACATATACAAATGAATAGTATCTAATGAAAAATATTGTATATCTGCTAATGACATCAAACAGATGTTCACTTAGGTGCCTTATTAATAATGAAATGGTTTCCGTTATAAAAGAAAGTTACAATAGTTTCAAAAGAAATACAAAGGATTTTGTAAGATACTAAATGCCAAGTTACCTTAGCATCTATCTACAATATATAGATCTAAGAAATATATGTTATTACAGAATAATTTTTCCTTTGAAAATACACTTAACCCTCACAACGCCACTGAACGCCCACTGCCTGATTATGACCCAATGATTATGTTATAAAATGCTTTAGAAACATCGACTCAGATAATTTTTAACACAAGCCTGCTTCTTCCAGTTGAATTGTATAATAAAGATAGTATTACATGACAACAAGTTTACCAAGTATATAAACAATGAACCTACTATATAATAATACAATGTAATATAATATAATGACAACACAATTAGATAATCTGATTATATTATGCACTTCACTTTCTCCTGTTGCGTCAATATTTTTTATACTTGTTTTTGTAAAGAAATGTCATTGTCAACATCAACTTTTGTTTGTTGTTGTTGTAGCCATTGAAGTAAAGAAAACAAGTTGCATTTTGTGGCATGTGTAGCAGCATATGGCTTACATAAACTGAGTTAATCTGCCATGTGCCATTTACTACATGAAAAGAAATCTGAGACAATGAATTATTGATTTTCATATATTTCATTGTCTTCATTTTCCAAGTTAAACAAAAATTCTAACATCATTTTTCTACGAATTTATATTGTATTTTAGTTATAAAAACGGTAGGAGAACCTTGACAATACAAAAAGCAAAATCCTAGGCATATCAGATAGAATTCCATACAATTGTGGGCTTTGTTACTTATAAACATGATTGAAATGACAATTAAATTTCATTCTAGTATATTTATTTATAATGAAAATTGAATTCCTTAGAATTGCAAAGCTTTTGATGTCATCGCAAATGTCAAAAGATAATTTTCACTTATTGATTGTCACAATGAAGATAGAATATGAGTGTATGAGATCAACAAAGTTCTATTGCAAATAAGGTGAAAGATACAATTACTACAAATTTATTTATGAAAAAAAGAATATGAGAAAGTAAGACATGACTGAACATTAACTAAGTTTCAACGAAGCTTACATATCTTTTTCATCTCTGCTGAGGAATTGATTTTACTCAGCCAGAAATTATAGTTTTAATAAACAACTTTATTAAATAAAGGGCCGATTGATCCAATTTTTATATGTAGTAGAAGTTATTCCCTTTATTATTTATATGAAGGATTTAATATGCAGAAAGATATAGATTTCCTTTAAACTTTCACAGAATTTGAAGATATACTAACTGACTGAAACTTGTCTATTTTTGTCTCACCAAATGTTAAGAAGTTATTCCCCTTATTATTAATATGTTTATTTGCTGTTTGTAAATTTGCCACTGGTTTTTGCTTCTAGTGTGCCCATTAATGTTGCCTGAAATTGTATGAGAAAGAGATAGGGAGTATGCCCACAACAATGCGCTATAGTCCATGCGAGATAGGGAGAGAGAGATATAAAGAAAATGTGTTTGTAGAAGTATAAAATCACTTGTACACATCCAGGAAACAATACCTTTCTATTGTTATTATTTTTATAAAAATCGATTTATTGGTTTAGGCAGGAAAGGATTCACAAAACATGTGTTTGCCATATAATTATATAGATAATGATAGTGCAATTTGCTTTTTGTTGAATTTTATTATGTGAATAAAAGAAATAGTTTTCTATATTTCTACCTATGGCTAATATGAGTCTTATCAAATTATCAAATATTGGTCTGATCGGTTCAATGTTTTGATACATAAACATAGCTTAAATTTATGGCATATTTAGAGGTTAATATTTTCAAAATTAAAAGTTAAGAGACATAAAAATACAATAAAGTAGGATAAAGCTGTGGTTGTTTTGTTTTTGCTATAAGAACTTCCTCTTCCAGTAATTGGAGAATTCTCATTCTGACTTATCATCTGTAGATGAGAACAAAAAACTCAAGCAGTTTGATAGCTCACTACAGCTGAGTCTGAGTCTGAGTAAACTCAATTGATCCTTCTCATCACTCTAATTATTTTAGTATGTACTTAATGAAGTCTCTGATCGTCTATGCATTACAAAGATCACAAGCAATGACTACTTTTATGAACAATAATGTGAAAGGTATAACAATTTAAAAATAGAATAAATTGAATTAAAACTACATTCTTCACAACTATGATCTCATTTCGAAGTCTCTCATAAAAATGTAAATTGATTTGATTGATTCAAAATGAATGAATAAACTAAGAAGAATAAATTTAATTAAATTGAAATAAATAAAAAAAAAGAAGCAAATAATTAAAGAAAATTGAATTGAAAAAAAAGAGATCATTTATTTACCTACTACACACACATAATGATCTCATTTCATAGACTCTTTTGTAAACCAAATTTTTATAATATTGGCTTCATTAACCAAAGAACAGATTGTCACCAACTGGATTAAACTGCGCATAAAGCAAATTTATTTTCTTTCTTTTTGCTGTGTTTGACTATATAAAAGTTTATATTTATTTAATAAACATATGTAGAATATATGGTATAAGTATCTTTATATACAATAGGCACGCAACATATATGATTTTCATTCATTCATTCATTGGGGCAAACTCATACTATAAAGAATACCATACAGTTATGTATTTTACTACAATATATGAATGACTATATGTATGCCAGTGGGTTGATCAAAAAGTAGCAGGTGGCATTGCTAAAGTTATCAATATGAAATAGGTACGCTAGTTTTTAATAGCCAGTTAAGTCAATTGTGTTTTGTGTTTCTCAATAAATAAAAAAGGAATAAATGAGATGTTAGATGGTGTTTTTGGGGATCTGTAGTAACCGTGATATATTAGTTCATACATCTATTACCTAAGAAATTGTTTATAATGTTCTTCACCAAAATCTCACTGATCACCACACTAAAGTGCTTGATGTAGCAGTTGTTTTCATATTTTGTATGAAACATTCTTCACTGAAATATTCATTGATCCACCCTCGTATGTTTATTCTGTTATATATCATACATTATTTTATGATATATGCATTACCTATATACATATACATATGTCTGCATATAGATATATACGTTTGTTGGCTTGACATAAAAGATTGATCATTTTATTATTTTATTTATTTTCGTTTCTGTTTTAAATTTTTCGCAATACAACAAAGTAATTTCTGTTTTTGTGCTATTTTTTATTTTATAAAAATAAATTCCGCTTAAAACCAAAAATGAAAACAAATTTAAAGTAAACAACAAAAACAACAAACATATTGAGTGTAGGTGTCAGCAACCAACAAATAGATAAACAAAGACAACAAGAGCAAAAATGAAATTAAGCAAACACGAGATACTACTAAATGAACAAACGTGAAAGATGTTATACAGTCATGTTGTCATAAGCTTTTGTTGTTCGGACACAGACGCGCTGGAATACACAGCGTATGAGCAATAATATGACAAGCTAAACTATAGTATACTAAGTATATGTCTTAGACACGATCTATATAAAGAAATGTGATGATCGTGTCCAAGATATTTGTATTGTGCCAGTAGCGTTTACAATCAATTGAAATTAAAATTCTTTTTCGCTTGTCGCAACCAAACAAGTTTTATTTCTTAATAACGAAATTATCTAGCTTATGGCATTATGTGGTTTTTATAATTTTTGTAATTCGTTTCACAAAATATCATATACAATTATTCTTTGAATAAGTCAAAACCATAAATCAAAAGAGAAGGCATAACTTTATTATTATTTATGAACTGTGACCTAAAGTTTGAGGTATTTTGCTTTTTGATCTTCGAACTCAAAATTACAAAGACAAACTGCGTTTTGCACACAAAACACCATTATTATTTAAATGGATTACTAAAGAAAAGATTCCATATCAAGAAGAAACTTGATTTTGAGTTGAAGCATACGAACTCCTTCAAGTGTTTCTTACTGCGTAACCTTAAGAAGCATTTGTATGGAGATAGCAGGGAGCATACTTTAGGACCTTAAAAATTCTATTACTTGAAAGAAATTTAATAATTTGAAATATAAAACAAAAATAGTGATCTCGCATGTTATGATCAAAGTCTATTTCGTTATGGAAATATTGTTTTAAAATTGTTTAAAAATTTTTCTTTTGATTTGAATAAATACTAATCGGAATACGAGTCTATTATAGATCAGTCAATTAGATTAAGTCTGAATCAGAAAAATGAATTGATTGTATTATCTATGGGAAACTATAGTAGGTGGAATTGTATTTAAATGTAATAAATATTTTCAATAAGAACAATTTCTTGTTTTTGTTAGAAAGGGAAAATTAATAAATAAGATTTTTAAATTAATTAAATAATTTCAAACTGATTGATCAGTTGCGAATGTAAAATTCGTATTAAGAATTTTGTATTGTGAATTAAAAAATCAACAAATATAAAAGGCTTACGAAAGTGTTTAGGTTATATTTGTTATAACTATCATTCTTTTATTATATTTAATTAATTCCAGGACATGTGACAGAGAATAAGTTTTGTGTAAATCTTTTACTAAGCTTCAGATTTCTTCTTGGCGGCTTACAGATCTAAAATAAACTTAAATATATACAAAATAAGAAATTAAATTCCGGGGATTGCACTATGTGCATAGGTTATTTGGAATTTAGCTAATGAATCTGAATTTCCAGAAATTTGCATTCCAGATGGCTGCACTATGTGCATTTATTTCCTGGGATATTGCAAATTACTGGAATGAAATTAGAGAAAGAAGTCAGAGCATTCATTTCAGACTCCATCATATCAACTAATATTTCACCTTTTCAGCCACGCAATCATAAACAATATAGGCATTGACTGCGCTGCCGAGGTACCGCTTATTGTCAAGCGCAACTGCAGTTATGCTTATCTTTACACGCTACTGCAGTACCGCTTGTTGTCAATGCTGCGCTGTACCGCTACCCAGGTGCGGAGAACCGGGTGTTAACTTATATACCTTAGATCAGGTATATCCAGTTTTTTTGGTTTCCTGGGCTACAATGAACGAAGACTTGATGATGTGGGCCGCAAGTATAAGTAAATATTAGGATAGCAAAAAAAAAAGCCAAAACAAAGAGGAGGCTTTTCCCAGCGTATCTGAATGACAAGCAAAAACAAATAGAAAACATTTTGCCCAGTGCGTCTGACTGATGAGCAAAAAGAGAGGATCAGTTTTCATAGTGTGATTGATGACAAAAAAAACCCTCTTGCTGAGTGTCGAGCAAAAAACAAACGATATTTCTGTATGCCTTAATTCTCTGTATTTGTGTCACTTCAGCCTCATATGGACTTTTCTTGTACCACTGGTTGGACAGCCCTGCTTTAAAATCAATAGTTCCAGATGCAGTCTTCTGCTTATCTAGTTTTTAAATTGTATGTTTGAATTGAATTGTGGACTCTAGTGATGCTGAGTCCACTTTCAAATCGATATTGAATCTAAAGCAAATGTGCTTCCGCATCAATAGCGAATAAATTTGATCAATTAGCCATTTGATATTGTTTTATCAAATGAAATTGTATCCCTTCTATTGTTAATTGTATATTTTTCGAACTACTCAATGAATTCATTGCAATAAAAATTGGAAATTCTAATAGTTTTTTGTTTAAACAAATAAACAAATTTTAAATAATAAAAGCACAACTGCAATTGAAAATAAACAATGAAAATAAAAAATAGTTCCCCTTGACAAAGCACCATAACCTACACAAAGATACATATATATTTATATTCATACATATAGTATAGTAAACTGAAATACAGGTACATACAACTATATATTTCCGACTTTGTGTGAGCGAGATAAATCTCAATGCAACAACATTTATAGTACAGAAATGAAAAACAAGGAAAAATAAAAGAAAATGAGAAAATAGACGAGCAAAATTTGTCATTAAATTAAATCAGGCAAAAGATAATCACAACAACAATAAATGACGATTTCAATGGTTATATAAAGAAAATGTAAACAAGATATATATATATGGTATATGTAGTAGGAAAAAATAGATAAAATAGTATTCAAGTGTAGAGAGGATAAGGATGAAATGGAGGAAGTATAAATGATGAAAGATAAGCGGGAAAAACTACTATATACTATAAAGTGTATAAAGTATGATAAACTTACTTGAGGCCCAATTTGATTTGATCGATTGCAGCCATGGATGCCATTTTATATGGTAACTTCTTACGTAGGATGCAATCAAACGCAAGATATGTGAATCTTATTAAATTTGCCGTTGTTTGTGATTTTTTTATTTTAATTTTATGATTTTAAAAAGAAAAAATTCAACAAAAAGAACAAAAAAACAAAAACCAACACAAATACTAAATAATATAAAATTTTGATTGAAAAGTTTAAGTAAATTTTGTTTTTTTTTTGTTTTTATCTTAAAAATCACTTGACATTAAAAAATTTGATGTTGTTGTTGTTGTACGCATACAAAAGTAACAAAAGTTCAATGTTGTTGAGTTGCCCGTATGATGATGGTGATGATTCTTACTGTTAACAACAATAACAAATCATTTCTGCAAAAGCATCCTTCGCTACTGCTGTTGTTGCTTCTGTTGCTTCTAAGTACTAGTAGTATGTACGAGTATATAAAATTGTTGATAAAAAAGCTTTTTCTTGCTGCACAAAGGATTTTGTTATCCCTTTACAGAATCACACACTGACACTCACGCACGCACGCAGACACGCACTCACACTTTGATATTGTAATTTAAGCTTTGCAGGATTATGGAAAGTACACGATTTTTTATCACAAATATCGAAAAACGAAACGAAACCAAATGAAAACAAAAACACAACTAATTTTCGTTATGAGTTGAGTTGCTTTTGTCGTTTGCAAATTATACTATTTTTTCCAATTAAAAATTTCATCTACTATTTAAGATTTTTGTCTTGAATTTTATGTGCTTTCGGTTCTTTTTTTTTTCTTATTATTTTATTGTATTGTATTGTATATATTTATTCACTCTCAATATTTGTCTCGTTGTCGTTATTCTTTAATTTCGTTTTTAACGTCCGCTTGATATGAAGGCAACTCGTCAACTGCTGCTTTTGGTTATGGTTGCGTATGAAAAAAAAAGTTCTACTCAGTAGAGGCAGCGCAGCAACAGCAGCAGCACTAATTCACATAGATACACGCTCACAAACACTCACACTTGCAGAGAGAACATAGGTAAGCATACAAACACAGTAGAGTCACAAGCATTTGAACTAGTTAAATCAAATCTGCACTGGCTACCCGATGTCTCCTTTTTACTTTCGGAAAGCATTAAGAATATCATTATCTTTCATTTCCTGAAGACCTCTTATACAGATTTTTAGGACTCACAAGTCAATTTGATCATTTATTAAATCCATCTTATTTCTATTTAGTTTTGTAGACACGATCAAACTGCTGTATCAAATTTTATCATAGTGTTATTTACATATTTCTAAATGCGTCTGATATAAACGTACAATTTTTGAACCAAAGGGTTGTGAATATTTCGTACAGCGAGAGCAGAAACAAACGTTTGTACAGCTTTGCTGTATGCTATATGAAACACACGAAAGCAAATGTTTGATACAGCAGTTTGATCGTGTCTATGGCGCTTTACAATGAATTTCTTGAATTCTATTAGTTTCATTCTATTCTTCTCCAAAGACTATAATAATGAATAGACTGGGATTGTGTATAGTTTTGTTGTTAGGTATCCCGAAATTTATTGTTGAGTAATCTCGGGATCCCAAACAAAGGAAGAGCTTTCACTTTGTGAGTAATTTGACCAGTCTATATAAATTTATAGTCTTTGGCTTCTCTCCTGTTATAGAATAAAATGATATTCATTCCGCATTTTTAAATTCTCAAGCCAAACATCATCAGCATCTAATATCACGAATTGAACATTAGTTTCTTTGATTGATGCACAGGCTACAGAGTTTATTTGGCTTCTTCAATTTATGAGATATTTTGTGATTCCATGATTACAAAAACAGCAATAAAAATGATTCTCACAGTCGTCTATTAGAAGTTCAGATCTTTTTAACTCATAGAATGTTCACATCATTGCGAGTCTACACTGTAGAAAGAATATGAACGACCAACGACGGCCATTGAATGTGTGACGGCGTTGTAAGATGATGAAGTCAGCGTCAACAATGTTGGTCGGTTGGCAGCAAAGCAAAGCAAAAGTTTTACGCGAAGCTTTTTATATGCTATTTTTTCTGATAGATTCGCTGGTTTTGTTATTTTACTACTATGTAGTCGCTTGCTGTTTGTTGTTTTTGTTATGATAGAATTTTTATTTTTGTTTTACATGCTGGGCAACATTGTTTGTTGTGGTTGTTGTTATTAGTCTTCTATTTTTTTGTTTTCAAAGTCAAGTTTATTCTGTTGTTGTTGTTGGCGCGTGGCGTCAGTGACGGCGCTTCTTTGATGCTCATTTTTTGTTGTTGTTTATGCTCTTTTGTTTTTCCCACTTATCATTGAATTGTCTGTCGTTGGCACGCGTGTTTTGTTGTCTTTCAGCTTTATCAAAGTGATAACAGCAGTTTTTTTTTCTTCTATGTGTTATTTTTACTTTATTTTCTATTGTCCTTATGACTGTTTTGGTTTATTATGATATTTTATGTTTGCCCTTTAATTTGGAGTTCCTAGAATTGATAAGAAAATCCAGTTGGTATTAGGTGGAAATGTTGAATCATTGTCCAAACAAACACCATTGACTTGACTCATATGTGGAGCATACAATGTTTTTATATTTCTTTTTTTTATTATCGATTTCTGATAAATAACATGATAATGAACTCGTTTCTTTATATTATCTACTCACTGTTATTGTTACGGTAGTTTTATGGCATTGGAAATGTGGTATGAGTGAGTGGAGTATATGAGTGCCTAGGGAATTACAAAACAACCAACCTAAGTAACAGAAAAAAAACATACATACTTATTATCATTAATTAAGGTAATAACTTAGTGTTGGCCTTAGAATGGTGTTGGTAGAGGTAAGAGCCTTAGAGGTTCAATGGTGTGTTTTTTTCTATAATTAACTTGATTGATTCATTAATTGAGTACATAAAATAAAAGAAACATCTTTTAATGAATTTATTATGATTTTTAAGCACATACACGAACCAATTCCTTCTTCAAAGGAAAATCACATGCTACTTTCACCCACAGGACATCAATTTATCAATAGCAAAGTAAGAAAAATATTCCTTTAAAATTTGGTGCAGATCGGACCAGCTGTTGTCAAGAAATTGGATAGTGCACCCAGTTTACACTACCAACCGAATTTGTAGGTAACCTGGAATTTTAATGCAATCATAAATAAAAAAAAAATTTTAAATTATATGCATGTGCCCGATCCGCACCAAACTTCATAGAAATATTCTTTAGTCAAAGCTTGCGTTTCCCTGGAAATTTCATCAAAATCGGTAAATTAGTTTTGGAATCCATAGGGGTCAAACATAGATGTATGTATATACGTGGTACTTTAACGTGTCACAACTTTTAAATGGTACGTGCTAGAAGAAAACCAATTAGCAGGTCCAATTTATATATTTTTATTAATGTTATAGACAATTTTTTATGGCACAGTGTAATTAGAAATCTTCATTTTTGATCACAAAATTCTTGTCTTGGTGTTTTTTCCATATCACCATTTTTTCAGCTTCTTCTTGATCGTCGTCTTCTTCATCATCATCCGGTCGTTTCAAGGATACGGGTCATAGCAATCAGCAACTTGGCAGCACCAGCCGATTCTTGCCAGCACCTTTGCCTACGCACTTACCGATCGTAACAGTACTCTGAATTTTAATCGACAAATATTAGAATATATATTTAGATTAATATCTATGTCAATAGTTGGAATGATTGATTCATTCACTCATTTGATTTAAACAATTTCCCGATCAAAATCAAGATCAGTCATTGATTGTTAAATGATTCATAGAATCGTAATTCATGAAACAAGTCACCCGTTATGCATTCATTATTGGTTTATTTATTGACTGGTTGTTACAAAGACCCATTCTAACGTTTATTCATTAATAAATTAACTAAGAATCGTTCCTTCATTGATTGATTCATTGATTGACTTACCTTATTATTGAATGATTAGTTGATTCATTTATCCATAAAAAATACTCACAGATTTATTCATTCAATCAATCGTTAGTCTCTAACAAATCATCTCTTATTTTCTTCTCAGGAATTATAACTTTGTATATTACTAAGATTTTATTAAAGCTTGAATTTTCACTTAAATTGAAGATAATTTCATTCATGCTTCATTTATTCATTGATTCAATTCTTTGTTGATTAATTGATTGATTCTTATACTCATTCATTCATTCATTATTCTTGTTAAAAATCTTTCTGAAAAGCCATTGAAAAGAATAACAAAACAACAAGATAGAGTTTCATAGAAGCCTAAATTTTCATCTTAAATACTCACATATTTCGTTGCTATCATAAAACCTTGATCTGTCGATTATCATTATCATTGTTGTGAAAACTGTTGAAAGTACTAAGAATGAATAACTCACCCTTGTTTTTGTTTCACTCAAAAAATTTTTGTTTATGCGAAAATCCTAAACAAAACAACAAAACAAAAACAACCATATGAAAACAAAATCAAATCAGCTGAGTTTTGTATGTGTGTAGAAGATACGAAGCATGAAATCGTCCACCCACCTACGCCTACGCTAGGAACTTGCTCAACCATGCTTTAGCTTTTTAGTACACTGATGATGTCTGTAAAGTCTGCAAAAAAGCTTTTCTACCTACAAGCTCAAAGAGCCTTTGCAGTTATTTTGAAAATTGACTGTTAAAAATTTCGAAATGTCAAAATAAAAGTAAATGTGTCACATGAAAACTTAAGGGAATTACTCACTACTTGGGAGGTGTGTAATGCTTGTATTTATTTAATTAATTAACATAGTTTCATTATTGTTTTCATTATTTTGTCACGCAAACTCATTTATTATATATGAAACTCATTCGCTAATCAACACCAAAAAAAGCGGAGAAGTCACGCTTCACTTAAAAATACAGTAAATAGATATGTCACATGTGCATTTATCTCATGCGATAAATTGTATCAAACGATTTTTTGAAGCCGGAAAAGTGCTTTAAATCTCTCGCACAATATATGGTATACAACTAAAGCACATCATAAGCGGATGACCTTGATTTATAAGTGAGATGCAAAGAAGAAAAAAAAAAGCACAGAATGTTCAAGAAAATGCATGCTATAAGCAAGAAGAAGCATACGCTCTGCTCTCATTTCTTATCTCACAAGCAAAATATCCAACCAATGCAAATCATAAGTTTATTGCAGGATTGCTTCTTCTTCTCTTTCTTATATTGCATGCGATAAAATTAGTTTCATACTACTGCTACTGCTTTGATGCTGCTTCTGATACTTTTTATTGCTTGTGTTGTATTGCATGCGATAAAATTTGTTCCTCTTTGCACGCAAGCGATAAGCTCAACTGATATTTGTACTGCTGCTCCACTTACTTACTTTGTTGCTTGCGATAAAAGCTGTGCGCGTGGTAAATGATAACAAAAAAAATGAGAGTATGTGTAGAACAGTTGAGTATATAATAACATTGATTGTATGATGATTGTATACTAGTTTTCATTATTATTCTATTTAAATTAGCTTTCATTCCCTTTGAGTCTGAGCCAGACTCACCACTCCCACGTTCATTCTAATCTTTGGTTCGTTATTTTGTTCTTATTGAATTTGCAAATGTCTTGACTCTTTAGTGCCCTCAACTTCCTGTTGCTGACTGACTGACTGCTCAGTACAATTTTTTTTTAGATAAATTCACTTCTAATTCATTTAAATCAATTTATTTTTTTTTTTTGTATTTCTCATTTAACAATTCTCTAGTTTATTGTTAGATATTTTTTTAAATGATTTTGATTAATGAAATGATTTTCTTGTTCTTTGTTGTTGTTACGCACATTTTAAGCTTTTTTTTAACTATTCATCATGATAACGATGATAATGATGATGCTAATGAAGATGTTCTTGATAAGTCTAATGATGTTTGATTTTATATAGTAGCAGAATAAAAGATACTTAAGTGGAAATACAATTTGTATTTCCATTTTTATATCGAATGAGATTGTTGACTTTTGCTTATCTTTTTTTTGTTATTGGGGATTTCTTTTTTATAGCTTTGGAGATTCCTTTTGTTTTTTTGCATTGTTTTTGTTTATTTACAATTTTATTTTTGGCAATTGTTTCTGCGTAATCAATATAGTAACATTTGTATTAATTATTTCTAATGATTTCTAAAGAATAAGTTTCTTTTTGTGTTTGTTTCTTTGCAAATGTTTTGTTACTCAGTAAGTTGATGATTGTATATTTTTTCTGGGTAGAAAATTGTTGTGGGCAATTTCTTATTGTTTCTTAAGAAATTTTTAAATTTTGGAGAATAATGGTAAATGAAACCAAATACATGCATATCAATTTTGACATTTGCTTTGCTTTATATAAAATTAATGGCCAGAACATATTCCAAGAAATTGAAATAAAATATATTGATATTCACTTAACATAGATAGAAGACCCACATGTTGCAACCACATTGATAAGAAGGCTATGAGTATTAAGCTTAAAATTAAAAATATGCACTGGATGCTTAATTTGAAATCAGATTCACCCCTTGAGGACCATAGGAACACAAAGCCATACAATAACCAATATCGGTTTGTACCGACAAACGTTGAAAAACTACAGAGAGTTTCATCTTATGACGTGAGAATAATCACAGGAGCCCAATGGTATAAATAAAATGTAATATCTATGGGGACCTAAAGACACCTACTACTGTTGCTGACGAAGTGGTACGGCTGAGTAGAATATAATTGCGCAAGCTCGAAGACCATCTGCCAATATACTACCAAAAACTTTGCTTCAAATATAAGAGGGACATACACGCTTATTGAAAAAAGACACACAAAATTTTCAAATAACATAATACCCTTCGCTACCAATACAAATCTGGTATTACCTATAATATTTTTAAAGCATTGGCAAGGAAATAGAATAAAGTTAGAATACATAAAATTAGAAAACTTATTGTTTTAGTTTCTAGCAAGAAAAGATTTAATAAAGGAAGATATAATATGATTATTGAGTCTACTACATTCTAAAACTGAAATTACATTCAACTCGGGCTTCGAACCTGCGTCATTGAACTATGAAAAGAGTCCGCTTAAACAGAACAATCAAACTCGAAATGTTATCCTCATAAAAAAGACACCATGAAGAGTTCCATTTGGCAAGAAGCTGTTTAGTACCTAAGTATTACTTTCAAGCTGAAATGTTAAATGCTTTTTTGTATATTAAATTTTGAATAATAGACTCTGGATTCGAACAATATATTTTTTATTCGAACACATTAATTTTCAATTCGAACATAAGCATAATTTATACTATAAGAGACTTTTTTTTATTTTAAAAATGATTTTATTAAATATTTTATGAAGTAAGTTTTGGTTTTGTTTTTAAATTGGATTATTTAGATTGTAAGCTATAGAATTTTAATATTGTATAAATTATTGTAGTTTTCATTTGTAAAATTTGCTTTTTGAAATAATTGTCTTGGATTCTTCAATAGTTTCTGGAATAACTGCTTAACTGCAAAAGAAAAAGGTTTTATTAGTTTAAATTACAATTGTAGTTGTTAGTTTATAAGAAATTTTCAATGTATTCCATACTGTTCTAAGGTTCCTATCACTAGGAAAGTAAATTATACTTGTGAGTAAAAGGTTACCTTTTGACTGATTTCTCTACTTATAAGTAATTCAATTAAATTATTAAACACATTTTATTTTCTTGAAGAAAAACCATCAATTGAAAAGTCAATGAACTTAAAAAAACAAAACCAAATATCTACATTTCTTCATAAATTAATTTTTAATAGTAAAATTAGTTCTACACACGCCTCTTTGAATTTGAATTTTTTCCCAGCCACAATCGCGTGCAGCACATTGACATGAAACTTTTCACACAAAACATATCCGTAGGCATAGGGTAGACATTCCTACCCAAGCTCAATTTATAGTAATTTTAGGATTTTCAACTTAAAATTTCAATGTGTCTAGAAAATATGTTGAATTGTTGAAAGTTTGATGCGGTTTTGCATGCAAAGCAATGAACTCTTTTCGTCTAGAGAAATTTAAAAATTCATAAAGTTTAGAAGATGTTGATGATAATGATTTACCAAGGTAAAGGAATCCATCAAACAAAAGTCATTTACTTGAATATTTTATGCAAAAGGGGTTTTCAAAGTAAATAGTGTGACAGAGACACCAGACACGCAGACGGCGGCTATAAATTTGTGAAGTAAATTTTCATCTTTATTTATTAAATATTAAAGAAGAAACTGTCAGGGTCAAAGATGATTAAATACAATCAAAAAGGAAGGGAAGGACTTCAAGTAAATAGAAAGATAACCTTAAATTTATATATTAAACACATAGAACTCAGTTAATTTTAACTAAAGAATGACAAAAAATCAGTATACACAAATATTATTTTCCATTTAAAGAAACTTTAAAAATTTCTCAATAAAACTTTTCAATTTCTTAATTATAATGAAATATTTCATTTATTTGCCAATTTCTAATTTCAATGAATCAAAAAAAAAAAAAGCTTTGTTCTTCTTTATTTTCATTATTATGGGGGAAAAACTACAACGAATATTTAATTGCATACTTTTAGGCTTCACAAATAAAAGAATATAAATCCAGCGAAACGTAATTAAAAAGCAAAATAAAAACCATACATCAATAAAAAGAACCACATATCAACAACATAATAACACCCACCAATAGCAACGTAAACAACAAGAACAAGGACAAAACCTCTATATATACTATACGTTTTGATTGTTGTGTTATTTCAAGGACAATTATTGAGCTAAAAATGAATGAAAAAAAAGCAAATCACCCTCATATAAAACATGAACACACATTAAGCCTAAAAACAACAGGTGAAACATGTAAATACTCAAAATGAGTGGTTTCTAAACAAATATTCAGGCACATGCATACATACATACATATATTGTATATTGTAGCTAGATATTAGTCCAGGTATATTCATACATATATGTATGTGTATATAAGACCCTCGTTCTTTTATAAGCCCATATAAGTATGTGTAGGAAAGCTTTTTTAAATACTTTCACTCTCATTCTGAATGTCTTAGTCACATGATCATTATGTTTGTAACTCATTAAAGTAAGAGATTCCTATAAAATGTATCTTAGATAGATCAATATTGGTAGGAGAATTCAATACTTACAGTTTGTCATTTATTTATTGTAGTTAGCCAGTTTGAAAGTTCTTTAGTTTTCAGGATATTGGTAGAAAATATTTGCAAAAGTATTCATTTTATGGAGTACAAACAACACGAGATAGTCAGAGTTCCTCAATGATTGAACGAAAAAGTCATGGCTTATATCTAAAATTATCAAAAAATATGTATCATGCGATTATTGGAATGTTGATGAGTAACAAGCCAGTTAATATTTCGTATATTTCTTAGATATAATAACCTTCATATGTAACAAAAACTGATTTCATTTGATTGTTAACACAATGAATACAATTAAATCTTTTTTGTTCTTTAGGATTATTGGATAGAAAACTCTCTAAGCACTTTTGAAACTGAAAAACGATTTATATTAAACCAACAATTATCAATTTCTTCACCTCTTCGATACGCCATAAGACTTATTTATGGATTTGTTTAAAGTAAGTGAGAAGATACATACTTTGTTGTTGCCAGATCTTCTGAAAAACCCAGATATAACATAACAAAGTAGTGTTTTTAGTAACATGGGCAGATTTGTGCCGAGTCTTTTTTGACGAACTGAGTGAATGTCCGAGGAGTAAATGTATACAACGTGATTGGTTGAGTTCTGCACTGCGTTGTCAGGTAACCTCTAAGTTGATATACCGATTTCTAGGATAAGTTTCTACATATAATGTACCTATACTATCCGAAGGCCCCAACTGTCAATGCCCTTAAGTTAAGTTTAATTTTTGTTTAATTTTTCTATTGAAGGACTTCTTTAATTCATTCATTTCAAATTCTAAATTATCTTGTAGTATAATCGACACGCAAAAATCTATTCAAGTTACATACATATACGCTCTGCAGGGAGTTGTGTCCCAAAATTACAGCTTGATGGAAATGATATACATATCACTAAGTAGCACTGTCAAATACCTAGGCTTACACCTTGACCGCAAGTTAAAGTGGAAAGCAGATCTCAAAGCGAAAAAGACTCAGCTTACTTTGAAAAAGGCCTAGGATGAATTGACTGCTTGGTACCGAATAAGAGTTGAGCAGAGAAAAGTTAAGTTAACTGATTTTTCAATTTCAAGTATCTAATTATCATGTGAAGGGTATAAAATCTTCAGTGGACTTGATATATATGATTTCTTCTTGTTTGCTGTTTAGAAAACCAATAAACACTAAAAAAAGAGAAATTTTTGATGTAATAGGAAAAACTCGTAAAAGTTTTTAATTACAATTGATACAACATGTTCTTGTTGCCGATGATGTTGTTGTTTTGTAATTTCTGTGGTTTTTATTATTATTATAGGGTATTATGGAGCGTATAGGTGTATATGTAGGTGTTTGGTAAGCTTGAGTCCTTTTGAAGTTTGCATTAAATAACAATATATAATTTTCTTTCCTTTTCCTTTTTCAAAAATGAGCTTAACATTGGACTTTTTGTTGGCCTTGTTGTTTTTGTATCTATGACAACAATAACAACAACAGCAACAAAGAAACGGCAAGTGAAAGTGACAATATAAATAAACAAATACACAAGCAAACATACACACATGTGTGTGAACTACAGTGAGTATAGGGGAGGATCCTTTCTTTATACTAAGTATAGATAGATATAATTTTTACTAGAGCTTTCCATGTAGCTTAAAATGTTAATGCTTACTCACACACATACACAAATAGATACAATTAATGTGAGTGTGTCTGTTAGTTTTGGTTTTATGGTCATAGGTGTGTATCCACACACATCTATTGGCTGCATTGAAGTATTAAAATATTTTTAATATGCCACATTTCATATACCATACTTTATTAAGCTGGGGTTTTCAAGTTCATGTCAGTCTGTCAGTTTTGTTATGTTTAAACCACCTGAATCTGCTTGACATTTCTTGATATTCCATGTGGTGTATCCTTCATAAGTTGCAAATGCTAGTAGATTAATTGCCTTCATATCAAGAGCTGCATTTGTCTTTGTTGAGTGGGAAGTAAAACAACCATTTTAGGTTCTGCAACTAGGGGGAATTTTGTATCTAATCACATAAAGAAGAAATATATATAGTTTAGATTTATTTCCAATGATAAATTTATATGTTTACCTTCAAATTTATCTTTAGAAATGATATGACGATATGGTAAAATGTCTTCATCTTCAGCATCATCTAAAACAATATCTTCTTCAATACTTGGATCCAAATGTATTGGTTCCTTATCAAAGGTTTTCCTTTTGAAACGAGAAGCTCTCATTTTTCTTATTTTTTCAAAATCAATTTCCTCTTCTTCAGGTTCTTCTTTAATGCCATCATCATCAGGATCACACGATCCTCTGCCTGCACCCATCTCTTTAGGTTCAGTAAAATTATAACCAAATGAATTTAAGCCACTTTGTGTTATGTAAGAAAGTTCATAGGCATTAAACTTTTCGTTCGTGTCATAGAGATTCCTTAAACCACGTTTACGGTTTACTACAGGACTACATGATGCATAACAACATTGTTTTTCCAATTTTCTTTTGAGTCTTTTAGTTCGTTTCATTCCGATTGCCTTGAACAAATCAACACGTTCAATTTGTGTGGGTATTTTAATTTGTAGAGCTTCCCGAAGTACTTGAATAAGTTTTCGCAGACAATGTCTTCGTATTGGATTACGTAAGTCACCTTTTTCATCGAATATACCCAAATATAGATCACAAGTACAGCAATCGACTAATGGCACTTTACATGAACACGATCCACGTGGATTCAAGGATCTACCAAAATTCTCAAATGTTAAATTGTATAGAAAATTTGAGACAACTTCCTGTGGTCGATTTAATGCTTGACTTAGATACATTATAACTTTGTTATTTCTTTCGCTCCATTGTTTTTCTATATGTTCCAATGCTTCTTTAGATGGCCTTGATTGTTTCTTGGGTCCTATATCGAACCCTATATCGCCACAATCACATTCATCGTCATCAAAGTCTGCTTCTGACTGATCTGTAGTAGCTGGCCTACATATTCTACATTTACTATGACCAGGCATATTTTTTTTTAAACACACAAAAATTTAGAATTAGAAAACCCAAAATGAAATAAAAATAAACCGTTTAAATAAAACGATTATCTGTTCAATCGAAATATAATAAAAGGTTTATTTTTATTAAACATCTGATGGATTTTGAAAATGAAATTAGATTGAAATTTTTTCAATTTACAACTTTTGTAATACAATAGTTTTTGTATAAATTATTCGGGCAGTACATCTTAAGTTGTGTGTTCACAATTTCTCCGTGGAATAAGGATAAGATTGGATAGGATAAGTAGGAGAAGATAGGATAAGATAAGATAAAATAAAATAAAATTGGATAATATTGGATAAGACAATATAAGATAGGATAGGATAGAAGGCTGCTCGATTCATGTTCTTGTTGAGAAAAGGACTCAATAGGATAGGATAAGATGGGATAGGATAATATATTATAAAATAGATAAGATAGGATAGGATAAGATTGGATAATATAGGATAAGATAGGATAAGTAGGAGAATCTAGGATAAGATAAGATAAAATAGAATAAAATTGGATAATATTGGATAAGATAGCATAAAATAGGATAAAATAGAGTAGGATAAGATAATATAAGGTAGGATAAGATAGAAGGCTGCTCGATTCAAGTTCAAGTTAAGAAGAGGACTCAATAGGATAGGATAAGATGGGATAGGATAATATAGGAAAAGATAGATAAGATAGGATACGATAGGATAAGAAAGGATAATATAGGATAAGATAGGGTAAGATAGGATCAGATAGGATCAGATAGGAAAAGATGGGATCAGATAGGATAAAATAGTATAAATAGAATAGGATAAGATAAGATAAGATAAGATAAGATAAGATAAGATAAGATAAGATAAGATAAGATAAGATAATATAGGCTAGGACAGAGAGGCTGTTCGACTCAAGTTCAAGGTAAGGAGAGGACTCAGTAGGATAGGGTACTATATAAATTAGAATATGAGGGAGGATAGGATAAGAAAGAATAAGATAGGATAAGATAGAATAGGATAAGATAAGAAAAAATAGGATAGGACAGAAAGGCTGCTTGACTCAAGTTCCCCCAGTAGGAACTCCAATAATCTTGGGTTATGAACATAACATAGAATGGAACTGAAAAGCAGGCAATCTTATAGTTCCAGATCTACATACGTCTTTGTTTATGTGAAATCCACATTGGGCTTTCTATGCGCATCAAATGCACAATGTGACTTCACGCAGCGACGTTTCAAGCTCTAAGGTCGTTTCTTATTTATGTAATGCGCATTGAAATGTTGCATAAACGCTAACCGTTTTTCTAGGATACAGTTTTCAAAATTACTTCAGCTTGCGTGTTGCACAACAACTAGAATGAAATGCAACGAGAAACTGAACTGATGACAGATATGACCGCCCTTAAGAATGTAATGACATCGTAAGCATAAACACCTAAAAGAGATTGGTCTGAGTCAAGTCGAAGTATAAGTTATACTCTTCCTATGAAGACTGAGTATTTAAATCTTATAAAAACTGAAATAATTAAAACAAAATTTAATTGAATTATACATAATTTACTTTATAAATTTATTATTTTTAAAAACTTATTGATATGTCAAAAGTATTGCTTACCACCTATATATGCCTATCTGCATAGTCATGTACATATGTATGTCTGTCATATTTTTGTGTCTTACTTTAAAGCCAACGTTGGGCATTTTAAAAACCATGACTAAAAATATTGCTTAAAATTTACAGAACCTTTTTCAAAAGTTTACAAATTGCTTGATCTTAAGAACTAACAAATAGTATTATATAATATACTAATAGTATAAAAAAATCATGTGCCTATATAAATAAAGATGTAGATATTAGCAAATTTGAGCAGATGCAAGAAATATTTACCATATGCCAGACCACAACTTGTACTGTGTGTACTACAAATGTATGTCTGCCACATGTAAAGTCAAAAGCACAAACACACAGAAACACACATTGCGTATACGCAACACAATGTTTGATATTGGAATGCTCAATAAAGCAAACTTCGATCAACATACATGCTATCCCACAATTTAAGCTTGTCAGCCTCAGGCAAATCAATCACTTGTACTTCGTCCGATATATTCAAACATTTGAAGACCGCATCATCGCTTTTAACAGGCAGCCAACTTTGTTTCGCTATTGACGATTCCTGTATGTTGGATGAATCAGCAGCAACGGTGGCGGTGGCGGTGCCATTGGTCGTTTCCGTTAGTGGTATATTGGGTTCCCCGCATTCGGCAAATTTCACAAGCATCGAAACAAAACGTTGAATAGTTTTGAACTCGGCGGTTCGGCGTTTAAGTTTTTTGGCGCCCGCATTGTAAAATAGATAGGATAAATCATCGGCATGGCAAGTGCCGCGCACTTTGCGTCCACATGTGATGATACGCATAAAATTGAAATGTTTCGAATCGAAATCAAAACGATACAAATAGGTTGGTGTATCTGCGGCGTAATGTATGCGTGATAGTAATGTTCGCTGAATGCCATGCCAAAAGTATTTGTAGGAAAAGAGCTGAACAAAAACAGAAGAGAGTGATAATTAATGGTGAAAACCAATCTGTACATTTTTACTATACTTACATCACTGTACTGTAGTATAGTCTCCAAACTGGGCTGCTTATCATCGAAGTATGTTTGTTTTAATTGTTTACCAAAAGTCTTACGTTGCTGCTCATCCAGTCCAGCATCCTCGGGCGCAAGATATTCACAATCGCCCAGTTGCCTTAACAATTCTGGCCACTTGCGTACTTCAGGAAACATGAGAAGACCCTCAAATGAATTGCCACCCACAATCATTGGTATGCCATTGCCCCAGCAATCACGCATCATGTCCAACGGTGACTTGGGTATGACACAATGTTTGCTTATGTAGGGTTCAACTCTGGGTCCAAAGCAAAACATCACCTTACGTTCATGACGCTCCTCGAATGTGATAATGTCATCAGCTTCACGTAACATTGTACTTGCTTTACAATGACGCAGATACTCCAATATATCGTTATCTTGTTGTTCACCTTTATAACCGCATGCCTTGGCCAAGCGATAAGCCCAATTATGTTGTGGTATATTGGCCCAAGGTGCTAAAGCACTACCAG
Source organism: Amiota communis (assembly GCA_037043315.1). NCBI lineage: Eukaryota > Metazoa > Arthropoda > Insecta > Diptera > Drosophilidae > Amiota > Amiota communis. The sequence goes on along the minus strand of JBAMAV010001245.1, from coordinate 8,447,876 downwards.
ACATCATAACAGCTTTATGGAAAAGATCACGCGTCTGTTCAGTAATTGTCATATAGTGTGTTGAAGCACCACCAGCACTTTCACCAAAAATGGTTATATTTGAGGGATCACCACCAAAATAGTGACAATTCTGTTTGACCCATTTCAGGGCAAGAACTTGATCTTTAAGGCCAGCATTACCTGGCACATCTAAAGATGGATCATCCAGTGAAAGAAAACCAAGAGGACCCAAACGATAAGAGATCAAGACAAGTACAACGTTTTCCATCATAAAATAGTCAGGACTATAGAGATCACGTGAGGCTTCACCCATTTGAAAACCACCACCATAAATCCAAACCAAAACAGGCAAAGGTTTTGTCGGTTGCAACTGGGAAATGATTAAATAATTTTAGATAAACATTTGTATAATGAATATATCTGACTCACCTCTCTTGTATAAACATTCAAATATAAGCAATCCTCACTACCTTGCATCTTTTTCAATATAATATTGATTTGACATGGCTTATTGCGTACACGCGTACAACGTCTTACTTCAGTCCATGAATCCGGTGGTACAGGTGCCTTGAAACGTAATTCACCCAATGGTGGTTTTGCAAATGGTATGCCCTCGAAACTGTAATATGCATTGCCATAGATCGATTGCCATTTAACGCCCTTCACTTTACCATAGACTGTATCAGCTATGACTTTCTCATTGCTACGTAGACGTTGTTGTTTTGTTTTAAATTTGACATAACTGCAAGAAATCCATAAATCATAAAACAGAAAAACAATTGCATAAATAAAAGTTTATTTTTAAATTGCAGCAATAATACTAAAATAAAGTAGTATCTGTTCTGGTCAATTAAACTGTCTGACATCGCTTACTGATTGTTGTTATGACTTAAGCTATCAATTGACTCTTAACTCAATACAAATTAAAGTCCGCCTTAACTATCGCATCACTGAATTATTGTATTGTATGATCATCCCTGAGTCAGCTTAGTTGTGGTATATAATCTTTTATATTTACTCGTTACCGGCTGTGCGTACATGTGTCAAGTCTTTAGGGTCATTATAAAATATACTCATAGGTACTATTGTATATAAAGACTTGATCTACGTCAAAACACAAGTCAAGCCCACAAAAAATTGTACATTTGGCTTATCAATCTTGAGCAAAGTTGAATCCGGTTGCTCTGGCTTTGCACATATCAGCAAATTGTATTTCTTATTCTATGCTTTATACAAGAGAACTGAACTCTCAGATCACACTTAACAAATATAAATGGTATAAATAAAAAAAAATTGTATATATATGTACTTTGCTACAAATTAGAATCGCATCCGCATTGATGTTCGAGCTTGTTCTGGACCCGAGCCAGTCCGGAGCGATAAGCCAATTAAAATTTCACGCTTCAATGCAAAAAAATGCAGTCTCAATGTCTGAATGTTGTTGATGTTGATGGAATGCAATTTTGTTTTTGTATTTTGATTATATACAAAATAGTATATACCTGATATACCTTGTTTTTTTATTGTATTATAAATATTGTATAGATAAATATTCCTTCATCAATCATGTTTTGTTAATCATTTAATTCCTCATATACCAATTAACCACAATATTAAAAAAACAAAGAAAATATATGCAATATATAAAACTGGTCATAGATTTTGATGTTTTTTGTACTTGTACTTTACCCGGCGAGTCATAATGTTCAAAAATATATCAATCATATGTCTAAGAACCCAAATTATACAGTCTTAATAAGCACTTCAAATCCCAACATTACTTTTTTTCTATGGAACAATCAGTTTATTTACAAAAGTATTGTATAAATAGAGTGTTTTATTACAAAACTTTTACATTAAGTGAAAAAAAAAATTATAGAAAAATATGATAACATTGATAAGGCAATTTCTAAGTGTTTAAGACCCAAGTACATATGTATACATACTTCAAACTACATACTTAAGAATGTATATATGTATGTACATATATTTAATGAATTATTTGCGAAAAAGTTCCATGTGTAGACTAAATGAAATTATTAATATTTATAATAATAATAATTTATTAATAAACCAGAGAACTTGTGACTTATCATCATGGTGATGGCTTTCATTCATATCTCTAGGTGTAATCATATTGAATCGTTTTAAGTATTGGAAATTTTGAGTTATTATTATCTTATTATAAATTCTAAGGAATCAAAGGATTAACTTGTGATTAAATATCAAACGAACCTATGTATTGCGAAAGGTTTAATAAAAATCATACGATTATTCTTGAGATGGTCATGATGAATTGTCATTTTATAGTTCAATATTATTTAAACTATGTACTAAGTTAAAGACTTGTCTTGATAATAAAATATGATGGTATATTTCTTAGTATCGGTTACATTTTTAAATGATTTTTATATTCAAAAGATCTTTATTGAGATTTGTTATGTTTTTTGACTTTGTAATCGCATTTTGTTGGGAGTAGGTCTGTAAACAAGATAAGTTAACACTAAATTTGAAACTGTGATAGCAAGTTGTACTTTTATGTTATCGATGACGTGTTGTATCTCTTGTTTTTCACCTTCAATTTCGGTTCTTTTGTTTATTGAAGTTTCATTACACACCTGTAAAGTGATCAGTGTAACCCATATCAATGGAACGTAATTCAACTCTGTGAAACTAACAACAATATGTTTTGAAAAGGAAAAGCGTTTCTATGATATTAAGATCTACGACAAATTCATTGCCTTTTTATCGAGATATGGCAACCAAATATGAATAACTGCTTCTAAATCCCAACGGAAGAAAGTCCAAGTCTAGCAGAATAAGACATTGCGCCTAATGACAGGATGCCCATGGTATGTTAATAGGAACTTAAACCTGTATAGGGACATGAAACTGCTGGATACAACGACTGTCTAATCGGGAGTCTCAAGATGCTATTTTTGCAATGAAGCAGAAAACGCATTAAACGCACAAGGTGGCTGTCCAGCCTTCCTATGCCTTGAGTTACTAAGCTCACGCTTTAATTCTTTAAAAAAAATTGTTTTTCAAGATCTTTGACACTTAATATTTATTACATATAGTACTGATTGCAAGTCAAATCATAACATGAATGGATCATTACTTATACCAGATGAATTGCATACGATCTTGTCAGCGATCATATTACAAGTCAAGGCAAGTCAATTGACTTGACCATTGATGCTATGATCTCAAAATCATCAAAAGGTGACAATAAAACAAATGTCCTCCTTTAAACATTTGGTGACATAAACAAGCTGCCATGTGAAATCGGTATCGAGGCAAAAAAAAAACTCTACCTTATTTTGCAACTATAAAAATACAACTCATGTCTCAAGCAAATATATGACTCGAAGTAACTTTCCCTAGACTCTATGTATTTCTCACTTATCAACTTGATGTTATAGAGCATTACTCTAATAACAAGCGATGTTAGCTCCAACTGACCAACGCCTTGGACTTTATAAATTGTCACTTTTTCACTTGAGAGTATATTATTTACTGCTTTGTAATCTTCAAACATCGCCCTCTATGGCATTATAAAGGAACATTGCTCAGGATTGGTGATCTTATTTGATTTTCCTTTGAAAAAACATTTTATTTTGCCTATGCCATCCCAGAGAACTAACAATATTCTGCTCAAAACAGCATCATTAAATTCTATTTAAAAATCTGTTTGGTTTCATCAGTGTTGATTACTTTAAAAATACGTATATCTGAGTATATTTAAAAGAAGCACTTTTACTTTTAGTTCCTAAACTTCAACATCATTTCCATGTTTTTGGTTTATTTCTAACTAACCCAATTTCTTGTTTCTTGCTAAAAAAATAAGCAAAAATATCGTTCTTCAATAATTTTCATGACTTTGCATAATAATCATTGACTATTTAAGATAACAAAAATCTGCAAAGTAAGCAAGCAACTTCTCACTCAACAATCGACTTTTAGGAAATAGAATAACAAATCATAAGCAAAAAGCGAAATAATAAAAATATAAAAAACAAAACAAAATTTGAAAGCAAAACTAAAAAATTTTACTAAGTATGCAAAAATCTTCATAGGCAAAAAAACAAAACAAAACCAAAAAAGTTATAAAGGCAAATACAGTAAATCACCGATATACTATTTAGTATATTATTATGCAGTTGACCCTGAACTTGATATATTCATATTCTGAAATTTTTAGCCAAAACGAGTGTTGTTTTTTAATAACTTTTTGCACATTTGAATGAAATATACTTAAGCTTAAGTTTAAAGTAAAGTTTAAATTAAAATTTGAACCCGGTAATCATTATTTTTCTTATATCAAACTTCAATTCAATGCTGCTCAATTTATTGGTTTAAATAATTTACATGCTTATGAATTTGTTTGGTTTAAAGAAGTCACAAGTGCACAATGAAGATAACAAACACTTCAGATGATAATAGTTTGCGAAGGTTGTTGGATGGACTAAAGTAATAGAATCAAATAGACACAGGTTAAAATTTAAATGATTTATTTCTGTTTGTTTTCATTGATTTGTTTACTGAGTTTTTTTCATTTCATTTGTAGAATCTTGGGAATTGTAGCCTAGAAATATTCACACGTTTATTTAAACAAAAAATGTAAAACAAAACTGTTTGAAAATACCCTTCAAGTACTTAAGTAAGTTCAGTTTGTTGTATCAAAAGTTTTTAATTTAATTTTTGTCAATTTCAAGAGATCACCTTCTAGTTTAGAATCTAAACTCTATTCTATTCTATACTATACAGATGTTTAAGTTAAAACGCACTAGTAACAAAGAATGCAAAATATGTATAGATAGTGATGAGAAGGAGGCTTCGAAGCTTTGACATTCTCAGCGTAAAGGCTTTACTGGAAGTCAACTCATTTGTAGGATTTTCATAAAGGAATCAGTAATGATCAGTAATCAGTTACTTTCAATACATGCTTATACATACTTTTTTGTATCTACCTAGTTCTTTTGATATATTACAATCTTATTGAAGAGTAATAAATTGCCACCTTAGTGGCACCCAATTCTATTTTCACAATATGTGAAAACTTCACATGGAAAACTTTTGGATATAAAAAAAAACAAAAACAATTTTATTTTCTTGTTTGTTTTGCTTCTCAATATTTTTGTTTGTATTCATGCCAAAGCATAAAAATTATAAACAAATAAAATTTAATTAGTTGTTTTGTGTTTGTGTCTTTCTTTCATGTGTTTGCTTTTTTGTGTTTTTTTTTTACATGCCAAAAAAAAAACACTTAAAAAACCATTTTCAAGAATTTATTTTACAAAGAAAAAACCTAATAAAAAAGAGATTAGAAAATTTAATTTATCATTCATTTTCATTCTTCTTGGGTAAATAAATAAAGTAAAATAAAATAAAATAAAAGAAAATGAAAATGTGCAATGATAAATAAATAAGCAGGTCAATAGCATAATGTCAATAAAATCTTTGCATTTGTCAATGAGGAGCGGCAGCTGAGTTACAAAGTTAAATTAAATAACATTGACCAACTGTATAACTGTATTTATTTATACGAGTAAGACCTATAAGTCTTGACTACTACAATATTTATAGTTTGCAAAATTTATTCATCATACAATATCTTGTAATATATCTTGTACTCGTACTATGAGTTTGTATGTAAAATTGCTGTGTCATGTCAATAATATTGACATTTGTGGTTGTCAATAGCCTTGGTTTTTTTTCTCTATAATGTTCTAGCCACGTGATAATGGCAGCTGGTGATTTTGTGGTTGTTCTTAATATTTTTTATTTTCCATTTTCATTTTTCAAAAAAATAAATTTTAACATTATGTTTTTTTGCTGATTCAACTGATGACAACAACAATTCATTTTATCATTGACACAATGCGGCATTTGATTTTTTGGTTGGTTTATGATATCAAAATTTGTTTCATAAAATATCAATTTGTTATCTTCAACGCTATAAAATTGTATAATAATTTATCATTTATGAGTTTCATAAACATTTAAACAAATAATAATATTGTACATATATTTGTATGTACATCTTTTCATATGATAAATGTTTCTTTATAATGTAAACTTGAGATTTTTATTAATTCAAATTCTATTTATTTAAAGTCTCATATTAATTTAATAAAGAAACTTTTGAGTTTTATAAACAGACTTTTTTTTCTAGTGAAAATCCATATTCTCTAACGAACTGCTTATTGTATTGATTATCAGAATATGTTTTTAATGTTGTATAAAAACTTTACAATCAACGCTTAAATTAAAGTGAATTCAGAAGTTTAAAAACAAGCAATTGATTTGACTGGATGCGATTGATCAGTTCGTTGTAGAATAGTCTTTTATACAGAGGAGTGCGACCGAGTAAACTTCAATACACTTAATGATTTTTGATGAAGTTATCAATAAAATTTTCAATGATAAGAAGACACACCTTGTAGATCCAATTTGTTTTATGTTAAATATGATCGTCTAGATGGGATTCGGATTAGTTTTCTTCTTTACTTTCATTTTAGTTTCAGTAATCAGGTTGCTTCGGAAAGATGGGCGATTAACCTATGTCAGATGCTACTGTGTAATTGTTCTATGCAATTTCTGGCCATTTGGATCTCCCTTGTTCAGCGCGCCAGACTCTTCTTCAATCAGATTGTGGATTGTTCTTTCGCTTCATGGCTCACCTTCAACCACACTGACTTGAAAGGTCCTACCAATAGCTAAGCTACCGTCAGCATCGCTCTCAGAATCTCTGCACTTACTGAGCCTCCTAACCATGACATGATAACATTACTCGAGACGTATGATGGACGCTGACTTGAGGAACTCCAATACCAACTGGAACACTCTAAAGCTTCTCTCATAACAACGGAATGACTTTAATACATACTTTTGTTTCGGCCCTACACTCTAACCGGAGTTTTAAGAATTGATGTATATATTGTATACTGGCACTAGCAGAAACTTCCCTTTGGATTATTATTAATGTTGATCAATAAGAAATTTATTCATATATTGTATATACAATTTTTTAGACCAAATTTCAATGAAATTTTGTTAACTTCTCTACCTGGTAATATAACGCAATTGTTTCTATCCCAATTCAAAAGAATCAAATTCAAATATTGGTATATAAAACTTCTGAATCCAGAACAAGTTTGATTGAAACTTGGACTCTTGTCTTTACGTAACCTGTTTAACTTTATTAGTCTAATATCAGGTTAAGCTAACCTTTGTACTGAAATTCAATCATCCCCACTGTTAGTAAGTACCTTTTATTCAGGGATTATTGTATTATAACACAATAATTAATTTTAATTTCATTAAATTTGTAGGTTGAAAAGGTACATATGAGTAGTACCAGTTAATACGAATATTTATATCAAAGCACAAAGTATCTCATTGAAATAAAATGCCAATTAAAAGCTGTAATAATTATATGACAGAGAGTAACACATTAAAGTGGAATAGAATAGTGTGTTTTTACCTTAGTAAAGCATTTAATTTATTTATAAAATCTTTTCCATTCGCTACTGACGTCATTAAAAAAAAAAACAAACCCCTTATTAAAAAATGATAAATCAAAGGCAAACAGAACAGAATCTATTCAATTCCTACTACTCGTACTAAATATAAGATAAACATAACAAAAACCAGTACAATAAAAAGCATTTTATGTAATGCTTTACACTATAATTGTTCAAGTACTCAAAAGATGATTGTCGTCTACCTGCTACAGAATGTTGACAGTACCGTCGTAAGAAGAAAACTTGTCATAATTAAAGTTGTTTCCGTAAACCTGTTACTCAAATGCTAATTGAGTGGTAATAACTAAAAGTCAATTGTTTTTATTTAAATAAGAAAAGAAAATCACATATACAAACATACAAGATTTTCCCCAAGAATACAGCTAAGCGTTATGTCAAGTTCAAGTTTGTTAGGAAAATCTAAGACAAATACTCGTATACTTGATATTTTATTCAAGTAGTATAAATACTCACCTCATGGCAATGCGCAATTGATCTGCGATTGGTATATCGAATGACATGGTGTTTTTTTATTTATTTATTTATTTATTCTTTGTTGGTTGTTTGTTGTTATTGATTTCTTTTTTTTTATTGTGATTATTGTAGGAGATTTCCCAAATTAACTTGGAGCGGCACAGCAAGGCGTATGAGTGTTTTTATTTGATTTTATTGTAGATTGTTTAGCTGCGTATACGTAAAGAAATATTTATTTATTAATGAACCGGTAAAATTCATGGGAAACCCATAAGTAGAGTAATAAAAACATAAAAAAACTCTTTTCAAAATATTGTAAAATGCACGCTTGCAAGGTCAAGTTTACTGGAAATATTCATTGCAATTATAATATTTTTATGACTTTTAATAAAAAAGTCAATCATAATTCATATTTTTTTCAATATTTTATAATCTTTTAATCTAATAAAGTTGAAATTGCAAAATGTGTTAAAAGGAAAAAGGATTAATAAGACTTTTTTCTTTGTCTGTTGTAACAATAGTCAGTACATTGTTTCTTATGAGGCAGCACACACCAAAGCATTACAGCAGATAAGATAAAACTGAAAGATATGTCTAGATGGCTGACCTATTGACTTATTGGTCAAAGACTTTTTGTCTGATCTAGTGTGTGTTCAGCCTTAGTTGTCTGCCAGTTAGCTATTATTATGTTATTAAGTTCCCGATATTTACAAATATTCAGAAGAAATAGTGTAAGTTAAACTTTCCTTAAATTGAATGAAAACAGTTATGACCGACACGTGTCACAAATTCTTACTTAATTATTATAAAATTGGACAGTGTATACAAATTTATATTCCTGTAGGGACAAACTTCGAAAATTGTCGATCAATCATTAATATACAGTATTATTATTTATTTTGATTTAAATTTTATTTATTTATAACTTAATTTACACCTAGGCCTCGTTGAACTTAGGTGTTACGGTCCTGGAAAACAATGTGCTCAGCAAAATAGTGTGATTTTGATTTATTTCGCCTCATTCACAGCAATTTCAATCAACAATTCTTCATCAAGGTCTTTGTTTGCAAACAATTCTAGAATGTCCTCGATAGCCCTAGCTTTGAAGCCATAATTTTTGATTGATTGTGAGCAAGTTGTAAAGAAACATCTAGACCATTTTGTGGCAAGTGAAGCTTGTGACATTCAACAGCTGACGGAGAGACTTCAATGTTGACTAATAGAATATTGACAGTGCTTAATAAAATCAAATTTTTACTGCTCCTTTTATGATAAATTTACCAACATTTTTTAATGGAAAAAATCCACGTTAGATCTTAAAGAATGTCCGCTATACTAAGTCTTGCCAGAGTAAATTATACCCAGATCCATCGGCCTTAGTTGTGATAAAACATAGAGTATTTTATTTTATTTAATTTTATATTTTATTTAATTCTATTCTTATTTCAAGTCGTGGCATAGCCAACAACAAATTGTGTGTATTCTAGGGATATAGAAGATCAAAATTGTACACACTTTGTTATTGGATTTAAAAATAAAGAGAAACACAGCATAAACTGGGCGATTTGTCCACTCTATGTGTTTTATACTCTTTGACAACAGCATTCGATGGAAGAAATTTTTCTTTTACATTGGGATAATTTAAACTTTTGCCTTTTCAGAAACAAAAATTTGTGAGTGTTAAACGAAGTCAAATGTTAGACCAATGTCATGTTGAGTGAGACCGTGTTAAACGAAGCCTAGGCGTATTCTTTTTAAATTTTTAATTTATTTATTGTTAATTATAAAATATTTTATTCAATTTTTTATTTTATTTCATTAAATATAATATAATTTTTTTTTTTATAGACATTTATATTTTTATTATGATTTTTTAAAATATTTATTTCATCTTAGAAATTTCGTTTAAACACTTTTATTCATCTTTCCTTAAAAAATCTCCTTCTTCTTCACACCACACATGCACATACACTTACACAGATACTCATATATAAAAATCCGCTTACAGACACTTGTTGCTTAAATATATGTTCACAAATCTTTTCTTAAGTATTCTTTACTTCACTTTACTTGTCTTGTCTTTTCTTTACTTTTATTTCAATTAAGTGCGTTTTTGTTGATGATGAGTTTATTTATTCTTGACCACCAACACACTAAATTCAATTTAAATAAGTTTCTTTTTTGCTGATTGAATATTTCGGAATGTTGTGTCTAAAGTGAACGTTTTACGCTCAAGGGTTGCTCGTCTACTGAGAAATTTACGCAGTGCCGGCTAAGTTTAATGCTAGCCGCCATAAAGTCAATCGCATGCTGCTACTCGCCTTAACCGCTAGAATACCAAAACAAAAAAAAAAATGAATACAAATAAATTAACAATAATATAAAAAGCTCATATGCACGCCGTCAGTACTCACTCACTCAGTTGATCAGATTCACTCCGCTCATACCAAAGACTAAAAATATTATTTCACTCATTTACTCACATACTCACTCACTCTCTGAGTCAGTTCTTGCTCATTGAATGCCCCAATCACTCACTCATGTCATTTGTTCATTTGTTTGCTTATTCAGTTGGTCGCTCGCTTGCTTGTTGCCCATTCTGTGCGCCGTTCTTTTGTTTAGTTGTTATCGTTATTGTTGTTGCACATTTTGTTGTTACGCTTCCTGTGCCATTTTATTTTATAGCACACTCACACACACACTCACTCTTCTACTCACTCACCTATTCACATATTGTTATTGTTCGCTCTCTCAACATTTTATAATATTGTTTATATTTTCACTCTTGGTGGCGCGAGCCCAAGCACAAGTCCAAGCAAAAGCAAGTGAGTTTTATGATGTCCGTTTGGTCAAGCATAAGCAAACACAGGCACACAACCATACGTATGAACTTATAGTAAATAAGTATAAACAAATATTTTTATACAATACATACACACTGTGTGTGTTTGTGTGTTCATATTAATACTATTATGTCTATGTGTATGTTGCTTCCTTTTTGTTGTTATTTTTATGCATGTTTATGTTGTTTATAAGCATGAAAGTTTGCTTTTGCATAGATTTTCTTTTCATTTTCCTATCTATTTTGTTATTATGGTACATAATATGATTTTGTTGTTGTTATTGTTCTGTTTGTTGTAGTTGTTGTTATGGCCTATCATTGTTATTCTATGTTATTATTATCTTTATAATTATATTATTCTTTTCATAGAATTGTGTATTCAAAAATCTTTTGAATTTTAATATTTAATTAAATTAATTAATTTATGTTTGCTTAGAAATTCATTGAAACTGAAAGTTGTTTTAGTTTGGAAATTTAATGAAATTAAAAAAACTTTATGGTATTTTAAAATAAGCAAACAAAATGTCGGTTTTAATTTCCCAAAAATATCATATTTTTGGCAAATCTTTAGGAAAGGCTCCATAATCATATTCCTACTCACCCACCTAAATCGGAATGAATGATCAGGATAAAATAGAATAGAATAGAAGAGTGTAGAATAGTATAGTGTAAGATAGAAGAAGATAGAACAGGATATGATAGGTTAGAAAAGAATAGAGTAGAATAGATGAAGATATAACAGTATAGAAGAGAATATAATAGACTACTAGGCCATATACTAGCATAGAAGATGATATAAGAGACTAGTAAAGCATATAATAACATAGAAGAGTATAGAACATGCCTCATGACTCAAGATAAAGTTCCCCATTGACCTTATGACCCAATTTGAAGTCTGAAGATATGAATTATTAATATCCCCATAATTTTATGATATTCTACGATAAATCTTAGATCAAAGTCTTAAAAAATAACTTAGCTGTAACTTACCTTATGAGTTTAAAATTGAGAAATTCTGATGATTTCCAAAATAAAACTGCAATTTAAATCAACAGTGTATACAAATACTGTGTACCCAGATGACTTAAACTTACCTTAACCGATATACTTGAAGATTCTGATTACAAAATTCAACATAATATCACACAAACTAATGAACTTCTTCCATTATCAATCTTTATAAAGTGTTTATTGAGTAAAAGTTATGAAAAATGATGCGTTTGGGTACTTTATATAACAAATTGGGAGCTAATTTGTCTTAGAAGTGTTTTCTTAAACTGTAGAAGAAATTTCTCCTGTCTTTTAAAAGTGTATTTTACTTTAAGAATATGTTTACATATTAAAGCGTATATAATTTATTTGGTCACATCATTTCCATTATCCAAGATAATATGAATATTTCACGCTTTGACATTATCGAATTAGCTTCGCTTTGGATGCACTTACAATAATCACATACTTTATAAAACTCCATTGTCAATCATCTGTTTATCATTAGGGGGTCACCCGGCAGGAGTCACGGATTGGGTTCGTGATGCATGTCGACAGATGCTGTGAACCCAGACTTAGGAGGCAGGGACGGTGGCTATAGGTCCAAAGGGATTTCTCCCTACCACATCATGCAAAGTCATTATGACTATAACCCTGATTTCGAATTCCCAAAATTTTAAATCCACAAGTCTACTTATATAACTTCATTTGATTCTCCTGCAAGTCATCGCTGTTCTTTCTCCTTCAACACATATCACAACTTATAGTTTTTTTTTTAAATAAATAAACCTAAGCCACCTTATTTTAGCATATGCATATGAATACATTCATGTCTTAGAATATAAACATCTCAAAGTACCCTTGATTAAACCTTATATACATTACAGTATATATTGTACTAGTATAACATTGTTCATCTTGTGAATAATAATATAGGTAAGTTTAAGTCATTGGAAGGTATTGTTTCCATACAACTTAAATGTGTTATTATATTGTTCTATAAAACCACATAAGTTGGTAGAACATCTTAATAAAGAATAATATTATATTTCAAACAATTTCCCTCATTTGATTTAAGTATCTTCAACTTAGTACTAAGTTTCACATTCAATGACTTTTATTTAGTATACGAGTATTATCCAATTGAGCACTTGTAGGATTTCAAATGCCATTAGCTTATTAAGTAAGGTCTTCTACAAATACACAAAAACCTTCCAATACTCGTCAGTGGCAATAATATTTTATAGTTGTCTGATTGTTTTACTTATTATTGATTGTACTCTTTTCAATATTTTATTTTTTTATATATTTTTTTTAAATTTATTTATTAAGCACCAAACATGGCTCATGTGCCCTATAATGCGCTTTGCTTCTGCGTAAAAATGAGCTTCCGGATTGAGGTTGCATTGATCAGTGGTCTGACCAGGCGGTTGTTGTGAGCCAACAGACGTTCATTATATCGGCTTGTGATCTTCTACTTCCACCAAGTTCCATATTTAGTAGCATCGATTTCATTGTAAGAAAATATACTAACATAAGACAATAAATAGCCTCTGTACATGATTTCAGTACGATATCTCAAAACAGGAAATTTCTATGCACACAATTTGATAGAAGCATATAATTGTGAATGATTCCCATGTTCTTCTCTCTAAGCATGTTGTTGCCAACATCACAATAAATTGATAATAAAATCCCACCTATGAAAAGTAAGCAAAAATATCTAATTCTTAAATGCCAATTACATTATATACCGCTCTCTGATTATAGCGTGATATGTGTAGTAGTACATATATGTTATTTATTGTATATTAATGGATGTAATTTAATTAATTAAAATGGCGTGCATCTACTACAAGTATCTCTCTCTCTAAGGTCTTTCTAAGTTGTTATTAAAGTGTCAGCGTACAAAAAAATTGCATTAGAAATAAATGACAAACATGTTTGACATGATAATGTTGATGATGCTGATAATAACACTCACCAATCAGGCAAACTTAGTTTTATACGAAGGGTTTACTAGTAAATTTCTAAATAAAATTAGTTAAGTTAATTTATAAAATAATACAATAATTTTATAATAAATTCAATAATTGAGCTATTAACGTGTTAAAGTCAAATGATTTGAAGGGTGTTTATCTCCAACCACAGATTTAATATTTTAATTTTTTTGTTTATTTTTTCTTTTATTAAATTTTATACATTAAAACTTATATTTTATAAAGTTAGATAAATGGTTTACATAAAGCTTTGATAGAATTCATTGGTGGATAGATCTTTTTTTGAAATAAATCAATAGAGCAATTCTTTCTGCTGGTCATACAAACTTTCCCAGATTTTCAATTTAGGCATTTCCGGTAAATCAATCACTTTCAATTCATCACTTATATTCAAACATTTAAAGATCTCATCGGTTTTTCTTATGGGCTCCCATGTTAAGGTATCCATACCATTGATTTCAGCGCTATAGGGATTTCCAGTAGCAGCAAATTCTGACCAAATGGCAACAGTTCGTTGTATATTACGATATTCTCGGCTATCTTTAGGTATACGATGAGCCAATAGATTCCAAAACAAATATGTTAATTCATCGGCATGACCGACACCCTTAACGCCGCGTCCAAGACGCATCAAACGGTAGGGATTGATAATTTCCTCAGAATCGAAATCATAGCGATATAGATAAACGGGAGCACTAGCAGCATTGGATAGACGTGAGCGTATGACACGTAAAGCAGGAAACAGGAAATAATTCAATGTACAAAACTGGAAAGAAAAAACATGGAAAATTTAAAAAATAATAAATATAAAAGAATTAAAATGGAAACTTACATCAAAGAAATCATCTGGTGATGCTTGTTCACCTGTAACATGGCAATTGCGTAACTTTTGACCCAATGCCTTTATTTCATCACTAACACTCTCCGAAGATGTTTCCTTAAGTTCACATGGCACAAAGGGTACACCTTCATCTAGTTGCTTTGTTATAGCGGGCATTTGCTTGACAGCTAATTTGAAATAATAAAATACATTAAGAGTTTTTTCAATTGAAAATATTTCATTACAAGGTCAATACCTGTGTTGGTCAAAAGTTAATCTGATTAACGAATCAGATTTGATTATTTTAAGCATGATCATATTAATCATGATTACTTTAATCAAATTAACTAATAGATTAAAACATTAACTGATTAATGCCAACACTGATCAATACAACTAACTAACCTGGTAGCCACAATAGACCTTCAGCCGATGTATTACCAATCAACATTGGTATGGAATTACTCCAAGCTGTTTTCATCATATCACGTGGATGTTTTGGTACCACACATTCTGGTGTTGCATAGGGTTCAATAGTTGGTCCAAATGGAAACATCACTTGTTGTGCATGATCCTCAGGTGTAAGAACTTTCTCTTCTACACGTATTAGATCCTTTGCCTTGACTGTTAATAAAAATTCTAGGACAGATTTTTCATCATCTTCGCCCTTGTAACCAGCTAATTTGGCTATGGTAAATGCTCGCTTGGTGGCATCAGCTTGACAAGCCCAGGAACCCATAGCACTGCCCGATTGTAAGATGCCACGATGGAAAAGACCTTGTGTTTGTTCTGTGAGCATCATGTAATGTGTAGAAGCACCACCAGCACTCTCACCAAACACTGTTATACAATCGGGATTACCACCAAAACTTGCACAATTATTTTTAATCCATTTTAAAGCCAACACTTGATCTTTGAGACCAGCATTGCCTGGTATATTTAATTCAGGACTTTTCAAACTAAGAAAACCTGTTTTAGAAAATCCAAATAAATAGAAAAAATTTGTGAGATTTTTGTAAGTAGTAGTAGTACTCACCCAAAGCGCCCAAACGATATTGTATGGTAACAAGAACAACATCTTGTTGCATAAAATAATCAGGACCATACCAATCACGATTGGCTTCACCAATTATGAAGCCTCCACCATGTATCCATACCAAGACTGGACGGGGCTTAGTAGGTTTTAACTTGAATTTAGGAAAGTAGTATTAAAGATAATTTGTATTAAAATATCTGATACACTTACATTATTTGTATAAACATTAAGATATAGACAATCTTCTGTTCCTTCAACTTTATCGAATATAAATTGCACTTGTACTGCTTTATCTTTTGCTTGTGAGCAATCACGTACACCTTCCCAGGGTATTGGTCGTTGTGGTGCCTTAAAGCGTAACTCACCGACAGGTGGCTGAGCATATGGTATGCCCTCAAAACTAAAGTAGGGCTCTTCATAGACCGTCAAGCGTTTAACACCTTGCACTTTGCCATATTCCGTATCAACAATTGCAGTCTCATTTGTTGTTAGACGATATTGTAGAAATTTATGCTCAATAGCTCTAAAATGATTTACATAATAATAAGTATTATTATTATATTATTTTAGATTGAAATTTACTAGTCGTATATTCAGTATAATAAGTTCATTTATAGATACAAAAGTTACTTGAAAATATCAAACAATATGGAAATTGTTTTAATTAAATTTATGCATGCAATGCATCCATTCATTCATTTATTTGTATTCTCTACTCAAAACTTTGATGTGTGATAAATACTGAAATAGTTCATCATCATCATCATGGGCTATAATTTGGAATATCATTACCATTAGCTTAGCGATGTGTTGGCATTGAACTAACTTTACGAGATATGCATTTCCGTTTTTATTGTTTAAAACAATAATGTCAGATACTAGAACTCATTCACAACTTTCATTTGAATGATGTTATGCATTGTGAGTGACAACAAATTATTATATTTTCATTGTAAGTAGTATATTAATACTCTAGCGAACCTTGAACTCAGCTTATCAAAGACTTTTGAGACCATACTAGTACTTCCATACAATTGAATACATATTACTTTATATGTAAGTAGCGCTATGATAAGCTCTTTCGTACTTATCATTATAAATAGTCTTTCGTACTCTCACTTGTACTAAGTATGTTATCACTATATAAGAGATAATTTCTTTCATTTCAATTTATTATTTATTCAGATCCATTATAATCGTCTTAAATGACAGCATTTATATATTTTCATATTCACATATGTATAAGTTTGATAAGAATATTTTTGTATGTCATTGCAATATAAACAATCTGTGAATTTATTGCTAGAAATGTTTTTATATAAATTTTTATTGACATTGCAAATAGTAAATCAGAAAAATCAGTTGGGAATATAAAATTATCTGGTATACTTTTGAAACCATTTATCAATTATTTTCTTTGGTAATCAATCATTTTCTACCTGAAAAATAGATATAAATTACTAGCTTTCCCGACTATATTTGACAAAGGTGACTTGATTGATTTTAAAATATGTCTCTAAGATTTGTATGCAAACACCAATTTCTCGACAATAGCAAGTCCTATTCGCAAGACTATGCTAGAGATGCCCTTAAAATTTCATCAAAATCGGTTCAGCAGTTTCAGAATCTATACGAGACTTCCATATATACATACATTAAATTTTATATATATAGATGACTTATAATGAACTATTTGTTTGAATTTCAGAGCAGTACGCAGTGCTTGCTTTATTAATCTTATGAAAATCAAATGAATACAGACTATTATATTTTGACAGATTTATACGAGATTTTATGACCCTCCCTACAAAATTGTTAATCCAACTAAAGAAGCGACTTTGGACAATATTTATGCGCTGAAGACTAAATAATGTATCGGCATTTACTCACTGTTAATATTGATTATATTCATACCCAGAATATGGTGAAAACTTGATTGTGGTACACATATATATTAAAATTTTCTGTAAACATTTAGACTAGTGTAGTCAGGGCCAGGTCACAAAACATTTTATTCTAAAATTTTATAACAATACAATGAGACCTCAAATTGGCTTTGTTTTTCTCCCATCAAGGGGAAACTTCTTAGAAAATACAAATCAGTGGAGACTGGAAACATGCATCTGAGCTTATCTCAGAATATAAAAACTTGCAGGGATACAGGTGTTGACGGTGGCTAATTCCAGCAAAGAACGTTCATTTTCTAAAATGAACATTATTGAAAATAGGCTGCATACGACGATAACGCAAAAACGATTCGCTTATCTGTCATTGCTCTGTGGAGGTGATTTGCTTCGAGAACGGGACTTCAGAGAAATCATCATGAATTTGACCTCTAAAAACGCGCTTAAAGTTTCTTAAATTTAAAACTAGTAAGCCTATCAACTGCTTCTTTTTGCTCATGACTTGTCAGAATAAGAAGTAGTAACTTGATGAAAGTGCCTCCATTTTCTTCATTGCCACGGGCCTCGACACCCCTGAATCGGGCCCTGAGTGTAGGGTTTTGGGAATGCAATCACATCTATTGTATTTCTAGTTGCCTAGTACTGTTGGTGAGCTTAATTATTTGTAATATACTTAGGTAATTTTTTTAAATAGTTACTGTTCGTTAGTTTTGATGAATAAATTTCTGATTTCATATAGACTAGTCATTCGTTATTTATTCTGAGCAAGTTAACATTAGCTCACGTACGCATTTAGCAACAACTCAACACTCTTGTATGATTCAGGTAACAGATTTGTCTACAATTCATGGATATCTAATCATGTCTAAAAGTGTATAGTCGGGCATATGATTCATAATAACCTTCACACATACTTTTAATAATTTATCTCATTAAATTCTTTCAGTTTTCTAAGTTTCATCTTAGTATTGACAGAGAGACAATTGATTTCAATCTGATATTTAATATGGTGTGAAAGGGAAATTTCTCCAAAACTGTTTGAAGGAGAGCATACTTATTTGTTTGTTTGCCTGTTTATATACAAACTTCTTAGGATTAAGATCTTCATTTTACACTGAATAAAACATATCTTTACTTCTGTTTGGGGTTGCATCATATGAAGATATAACCATTCAATAAACAAAATATTCTATCATTGTAAGAAAGAGACAAGAAATTCCTATCTATCAATAAAAATCAAGATTTTTCTATCCAGAACTATCTATCTATAAACTACTATAACTTATCTATTGGCCTCACCCAATATTTTAAATAGTATCATACACTTACGTGTTCAATGATGACCTTGCCTACTGTCAATATTTTGTAATACTTATAATAATAAATCGTCATTGTACTAAACAATTTGTATTTGAATTGAATAAATAAACAATTTCAATTGTTTGAATGCACTCGCTACAATCATCTATCTATACAATTTATAAAAAACACAATCATTATTTGTTGTTATCACAAAAAAGTGATTAATTATTATTGTAAATTGTTTTGTATAATGCAAAATATAATCAGAAATAAATGGAATCAACCAGAAAGTTTTCCAACAGATAATTTTGTATAGTTTTTCTACAATTCTGCTCTATCTTCAAACCTTCACAACGTGTTACTTTCTTCTCTTTTGTTAAATACGTGTATGCTTATATTAGAATTTGATATCTTTGAATTCTTGTTTTATTTTGATGATGGACGTTTTTCACCATGTTTCTTGGCAAACTCCTCAGCAGTTTTAAAGAACTTCTTGCGATCCTTAACATATTCCTCAGCCAAATCAGCACGTAGTGGATGTTCCGGCTCCGGTTCATTGATCAGTTTGACTAAGGCCTGTATAACTTGTTCCAAGCGAGTTGCCGGTTTCCAATTGTCTGTATTGACGATTTCCAAACAGACTTCACCCTTTTCATCGACATTGGGATGATAGATTTTGGTCATCAAACGGACTTTTGGTGGGAAGAAAGGATATTGCTCGGAGAAAATAAATTCAACACGATATGCAGCACGATTATATGGTGCACGATCAGGCACTATAAGTGCGGTCCATTGCAATATATTATTTTCTTCAGGCTTGATATCACGACAACCATTATGCGAGTCACTTGCTAGAAGATCGCTGAGCTCACGTTGTAGACGTCGTATTGCACTCATTTTTCTTTATTTTATTGAATTTTCTTTTTTTTTTCAATTTTATAAAGAGAAAAATGTAGGAAATTTAGGAATAACTATGTAATTTTGAATGGAATACTACTAATGTTGTTTTGTTAACGAAAGTATTTGCAAAGACTTCTAGATGGGATGACAAGATTTGAAAAGAGTAAAGTGTGATAGATTTCGAGTTCAAATTTAACCTTGAATTACTAAATTTTTTTAATAAATGAATACTGAAAATATTATCTATGCCAGACCTTATTAGGGTTTATTGATTTCCATAACTGATTATATTCTGTATAGCTCATTTAACTCATTTAATAAAATTCAAACAACGTAATATCTTTCTTGATTTTAGTAATGCCTTATGAATAATGAAATGACATACGAAAATTTAAACTACAGTAGCTCATTATCATCATCATCATCATCATCATTGAATAAACAGATCTTACACCTTTTTTTAACAGTTCCAAAACATTTGACATACCAAAATCTTGTACATAATTCTTAGAAAGTTTGTTCTCTATAAAATGACCTAACTCAAGCAAAAGAAAGAAACTTTTTATTGGATTTAAGCATAACATCAATCAAATTATTTTATGATTAATTACTTTTGATATTGAGGGACCGCAGCCCCAAGGCAAAAGTGGGTGAGAAAAAAGGAAAAGACTAAAAAATAAGAAAAATCATGTTAATTAACATAATTCGCATAAAATTACTTCTTATCTTTGTTATTTTATTTTGTTTTGTTTTTCTTTTATAAATTTTGCAAAAGAATGAATTTTTATGATTTTGTATCTCTTAATCTAATGAGATAAAGTGTTGTTTATGTATGTATTTTTGGACACAGATAACATAACATTGGAATGAAGGTTAATTCAAGAGAGTATGTAGTACATTTGGGGACACTTTTATAAGGTTTGAGAAATAAGTGGTTTTAAATTTTGTGCTTAGCAAAACTTATTTTATGGTGAATTGGCATTTCCTTATTATTCATAGGGAATATAAACAACTAACATTTTGTGGCCCAGATTTTTGATTATCAAATATCGTATGATTCCACATAAGAGTGACAGATAAGATATGTTTGCAAAATTAATTTTGTGACTCTTATCATATTTTGTATTTTTAATTTTCTATATTGGTAGTGAGCAATTGATTTTAGCCGAGTATGTACGAAAGTGTGGAGTTTTGATAGAATCTTAAGTAATTTGAGCAAAGTTTCTTATTCTTCAAAAATTGTTTTTTTAAAAAGAATGATCATGCAATCTTGTCAGTATAAAGATTGGTTGGGTTTTCAACACATATATACAGTTATTTATCCACACCTAGAGAAACCATTCTACCTGAAAACAATGCACTTCCTTCACACTGCTACAAATTGGGCATAGCGTCATCTCCCACACACATATTCTAAATTGGGAAATACGCCCTTTCTGCCATCTGTGCGATCAAGAACATGTGTTGATTTTGATAATTGCCCTTAATTACAAAGTATCAGAAAATGCCTTTTTCCCTATTTACAAATCCTCATAATTTCTTTTTCCATAACAGAATCTCATGTTGTAAAAATATTCTCGTTCCTAAAAACTTGTAACATCTCGGATTTAATATAACAAAAGTCTAAAGCATCAATTACTCTTGGCAAGTTGGCGAGCTACAAACCAACAAATTGCCTAATTGCAAGCGAAATCGTCCATGTTGGCTAGTTGCGAGTAAAGTATTAACAAGCCACCGAGAAAAGTTGCCAGCCGTCCAACTTTACTCGCCGCCGCTGCCTGTTAGTACTCTCATACACACACACTGTCTCTTATTTTCAAAGTGAATCACTATTGCGACAACTGTTAGTATTGCAATTGTTTACAAAATGACTTGACAGCAAGTAGAAATTTTTGTGTGTAATCGTTACTAGCGCACACACTGATTTACCTGTTTGTAAATTCATTACTTATACAATTTGATTCATGAGCCGTGCCCTAAAGTTTGATTACATATGTAAGTCCACACCGGTCTTATGATTACCTTATCAATAAGTAATTTGTGCTCAAGGTGATGTTTGGAATGAGTGCTTAATAACCGGTTTAACCGAAATGCCTTCAAGTATTAATTATAGAGGTGGACATATTGTAAATTCAAATTACATAGCAAGGTAGGCTGAAAGTGATATTCTCTCTCAAAT
The DNA here is from genome assembly GCA_037043315.1 of Amiota communis. NCBI lineage: Eukaryota > Metazoa > Arthropoda > Insecta > Diptera > Drosophilidae > Amiota > Amiota communis. Next base: position 8,425,900 of record JBAMAV010001245.1, on the reverse strand, counting down.
ATCTAACTGTTTTAGTTGACTTCTATAGAAAACTGCGAAATTTTAAAACCAATAGGATCTCCTTAAGCTCTCTATCATTTAAACATAAAATTATTAAATGGAATTTAATATACTTTTACATTCTTTTTTGTTTGGATACAAATTACCATTTAACCTTGCATTTGCTTAAACATATTTTCTAGAATTTTTTTTCTACTAAAGTCTATGCAAAGAAATTGCGTTTTATAAAAATTTCTTTATTTATTTTCTCTTCTTCATACACAACAACAAGCTACTAAAATAATTCAAAATAAGATACTTCACAATAAGATATGTACTTCATAAAATGAACAAATATTGTGTTAAAAAAATGTTAATCTTGTTCCAAAATAAATAAACCTGTAGCTCACTTAATAAGCTTTAAATGCCAATTTAAAAAAAAGTGAAAAAAAACAAGAAAAATAGAAAATTATTGACATTAGTCATCATAGTCATCATCATCATCAATTAAAAAAAAAAAAAATCAACAAGTTTTTTTTCGTTATTATTATTATTTTTTATTAACTTAACATTTTTTTTTTTATTATTTTTATTTGGTTAACTTAGTTAAAGCCAACACCCACAGTCAATGAGTAACAAAGCAAATAGAACGAAAAACCACAAATTGCTAATTAAAATTAATAAATAATATTTTTTTTTTCAAATTTTTCTGTTGCTTTTTTGTTATTATTTTTTTTACAAATTTATTCTTAAACCAATTATGATGAGAATAGTATTGTAGAATAACTTACTTCAAACGCCAGCGTAAACGCTCAACAAGGCCAATGTTTTTATTCATTTTGGTGATCGAAATTTAAAAGAATATTTCTACCCAAGCTGTTTTACAAATATTATAATATTTGTTTAATTATATTTTACTATATTAAATTTTTTATATATTTTTTTATAATTTATTTAATTTTTCTGTATTGATATTCCATTGAACAAAAACGACATCGGTTTGATCTTATTTTGTTATGTTTTTTTGGAAGAAACCCACATGTAGAACGCTTGAAGAACAGCACGAAACTGAATTATAAAAATCAAATTGAAATTCTATTATGTGCGGCGGCTGTTTCAGATGAAGAGGCTTCCATGGCTTCGCCGACGACGGACGTTGCCGTCGTGCGTTTTGCGATCGCAAAGCAGTGTAAAATAATAATAATAATAAAGAATAAATAAATATCGAAAAACAAAACAGAAACAAAAACAAAAACAACAATAACAATAACAAAAAACAAGAATCTCATTCGCATGCTCGAACAGTTTCGATAAGCAAAAGTTTATATTGTAGTACTAGCGCAGCCAGCTGAGTTCGATCGACGTTGGTTGTTTGTTAGCTTTTCAAGTGCGCCGCATAGCTCGATATGGATGAAAACATTCATTTTTCTGATAAACCAGTTGTTGTTTATACTTACTAGTTGGCTATTGTTGATACTATAGTATGTAATATATTGTTGAAAGTGGGTGGTGCTGAGGGGTTGGTTGCTTGACATACCTACCAATAGAGTACGTAAGCACAGTGGCACAATTAATCAGCTGTGCGTTGCGCAGCAGCAGAACAATCGATGATTTAAGCTTATGGCAAAAAGCTCTCCAAAAGTTTAATGAAAATTATTTTTTGTTTATAGGTAAAATTTTATTATATATCGTATGTATGAGTACAAGAATGTTTATCGAACCAACCATTGGACTCCAAAAAGATGAAATTTTAGCATCTTATTCAGCGCTGTGTTTTGATTAGTGGAGCCCTGGGAAAAATAGAATTTTTGGCCTCTTTCAATCAGCACATATAAAGCCTCATTTACATTTAGCGAGTTTGCAGTCTACTAGCCAGCGAATCATGTTGACTAGCAGGCTGTAAACAATCTGCTGATAAAAGTTGAAAGCCTGCTACTTTACTCGCTACTCGCTGGTTGTTTATACTCTCACACACAGACAATCTCGCTTATTTTCAAAGTGAATCACTATTGAGTATTTCATTTGCCTACAAAATGACTTGACAACTGAACAAGTGGAAAGTTTCGATGTCATCATTACTAACGCACACACCGATTCGCCCGTTTGTAAACTCCTTGCTTAGAAGATTGCAATTCGCTAAATGTAAATCAGGCTTTCAGGTGGAAAACAATTAGCTTACCTATGTACTTACATGGGAATTTCATTGATCTAGGCCTTCCCTTTTAGGCTAAACAATTTCACTTTATACAATATTTAGGTTTGAGTTCGGGGCCCTTTTGCTTTGCATTGGAAACCGCCTTTTGCTCAGGGCCTCGGTGCAAGTTTCCAGTAGGAAAAAGCTCCATTGTCACTGTAGCTGTCTAAGATCAAAATTACCGGAACTGAACATAGAAAACCATCACCTTCGATATTAACAAATCGACAGTTGCACTTGTATATTATAAATGTTTCTAGCTGCTAATAAAGCCAATTATCTAGGACTTTGTAAAACCTGAAATGAATACAATAACAGAAACATACTTATTATATGTACCCATTCTGATATATCACCCATTTTCTAATAGCAAACTCCCATAAATAATTTAAACTTGCATTGTATAATTCTTAAGATCTTAAGTACAAACAAAATAATGAAGTCTTTAAAATTTACATCAGCAGTTGTGTTATCACTTTATTTGTTGACCACAACCTCATGTTCAAGGTTCTTTTCATTTTCCGATTTATACAGTTTATTCCATATCTCTAGACCTTCCTTCTCTGGTTGTGTCATTATGCGTAGCTCATAACTTATATTTAATACACGATATGGATCTTTTTTAGCTAAAGGCTGCCATACAATTGGTTCCAATTGGACACAATTGGGATTGGAATTCTTTGCAAAGGAAGTAAGCATACCGATCATACGTCTTATAGTACGATATTCCATGCTATCTTCTTCAAGTTTCCAAGCATTATCACGAAAGAAGATATAGTTTAAATCATCGGCATGTGAAACACCGATTTTGATATCATCACCACAAATTTTGATGCGATGTAAATTAAATGTTGGCGAATCGAAATCAAAACGATAGAGATAAGTTGGTGCAGATGCATTCGCTAGACGATCGACTACAGTACGATGAATGCCATGCCAAAATTGTTTGTAAGAATAGAACTAATAGAAGGAATAATGAATGAATGATATGTACTATCATAAAATATACTTTAACTTACATCCAAAAAGTTTAAAACATTCATCTTATTGATTTGCTTATGTTCATAATGATGTTTGATTAATTCGGCCACCATTTTTTCATTCTCTTCCAAGGTATTTGATGTATAAACTTCTCGTGGTAGAGCCCATATTGTATGACTATTGAACAAACGAACAAGCCACCAGCAATCCTTTACATACGAATACATACTCAAACCCTCAAATGATGTGCCTCCAATTATTAATGGTATATCATTGCTCCAGGCCGATTTCATAAGATTCTTGTAAGGTTCAGTGACTATAGAATGCTCGCTTTCATAGGGCTCTACAGTCGGTACAAATGGTGCTACACGTCCAGCTAAAGTATCATATTCATTAAGCAATGGATGTTGCAACAAACACGAAGTCTTTAATTCTCCTAGAAACTTCAGGACAACCTCATCAGAAATGGGACTATGGAAACCATATTGTAAAGCCAATTGATATGGTAAAATAGGAGCTTGTGGTACTTCAAGCCATGGATTTAACATGCAACCGGACATAAGTACTGCTCTATGAAAAAGGCCTTTGGCTTTTGGGGTGCACATCATAAAATGCACTGAAGCAGCACCGGCACTCTCACCAAAAATTGTTATATTATTTGGATCACCATTAAAATGAGAAATATATTCCTTGATCCATTTCAAGGCAAGCAATTGATCCTTAAGACCAGCATTGCCGGGCACATCTAATGCTGGATCCATTAAACTAAGAAAACCAAACAAACCAAGGCGATAGTTAAAGGCTACAAAAACAATATCTTCACGCATAAAATAATCCGGTCCATATTTAGAGCGTATTGCACCACCAGTACGGAAAGCACCACCATAAATCCAAATCATAACAGGCAAAGGTTTTTCTGAATCAAACTGAAAAAGTTCTTAAAGTTGAATTAAAATCTTATACGTTTGTTCCATGATTTTACGAACTTTTTTTGTATAAACATTCACATATAAACAATCTTCGGAACCTTTAGTTTCACCGCTTTCACGATCTACTTGTAGCGGTACAGCTTTTGGTTGTCGACAATCTAAAACACCAGTCCAACTGTCTGCTGGCTGCGGAGCACGAAACCGTAACTCACCCAATGGTGGTTTTCCATAGGGTATACCTTCGAATGAATGATACTTATCCCCATAGATACCTACACGTTCTGCTCCTTGCACAGTTCCCAATGGCAATTTAACCAATGTTTTGGTCCCATTTGTTGCTGTGTTCTGACAGCAGTTTCTGGTAATTTGTAGAAGCCTAAAGAATTTTCTTGCCATATGATGCTTACTAATATTTCAACGCCTATTCTGTTATATTATGAAAACTTCAAATTTTAATTGTCAACTAAAAATATTTGATATCCTGTATTTAAGGTCAAAAAAGCCAAGACAAAAATAAATTGTAACAATTTCGAATAACTGTGCAGTTTATAGAATTACTGTGCAGTTTTTTCAAACCATTTGTACAGTTACTTTTATTAACTGCACAGTTTTTTTTGGGATTATTTTAAAATAATTCTTCTGGTTCATAACATTGATCCCACGCTTGCATTTTATCACGCTCTGGTGTTTCCACATAGTCCATTTCTACACCAATATTCAGAACTTGAAAAATTCGATCAGATCTAAATGGTTTCCAATCTATATTGGCCAGCTCTTCACAATCTGGTAGGCCATTTGTGGCAAATGAATACCATATCGAAATCATACGATTTATAATCATCTTTTCTGGACTACCTGGATCCAATTTCCATGCAGTTTTAGCAAAGAATAGATAAGATAATTCATCACCATGTGCTACACCTCGAATACGATCTAAACCACAAAGTTTTATACGTTGTTGATTGAAGTCGCGCGAATCAAAGTCGAAGCGATATAAAAAAGTTGGCTTTTGAGCACGAAAAGCACGTGAAAGCAATGTACGATGAACACCCAATAAAATGAGACGATAGGACATCATCTGCATGGATAATATATATAATAATAATGAATTTAAATAGTGTTAAATAAAATGTAATCCACCTACATCCATAAATTTAAATATATCACCAGTTATTGGTTCTTCACCAAAATGTTTATGCATCAATTTCCGAGACAAACGTTTGGCATGCTCTTCGGATAACATTTGACGAACATCTGGTGGCAATAAGAGTACTGGATTGTCTTCCATTCTTCGCCTTATTTCCGGATAATTCTTTATCCAGGGATATGCAACAAGACCTTCAAATGAAGTGCAACCCAACATTACAGTTATATTGTTACCCCATGACTTTCGTAACATTTCCAATGGATCGTCCCATATGACAGCAGTATATTTATCACCATAAGGCTCAACAATTGGTCCAAAAGGAAATATATAACCATATGCCATATCCTTAGCGGTCAATAGATTCTTATGGTCAGCAAGTTTGGAACCTGGTAAACTTTTTAAGAAAGGATAAATGAATTCTTCATCATCACCACCTTGATAGCCATTTAGTCTGGCCAAGCGAAAGGCAAAGTTCTGTTGCGGCATATTAGCCCAATAATTGAGCATTGAACCAGACATTAAGATGGCTCTATGAAAAAGACCCTGTGACACATTCGAAGCCATTAAATAATGTACACAAGCGGCACCGGCACTCATTCCGAATACAGTTACGTTTTCAAAATCACCATTAAAACGGATAATATTATTTTTAACCCATTGCAAAGCCATAATTTGATCCCGTATTCCCATATTGCCGGGGACATTTAAGGAATGAGTCTTAAGACTTAAGAAACCCAAGCAACCAAGACGATAGTTAAATGTAACCAAAATACAATCGTTATTCATAAAGTAATCAGGACCATAGAGATCACGTGTTGCCTCGCCTATTTGAAAGGAACCACCATAGATAAAGACCATGACAGGTAATAGTTTTGGACAGTAATACTAAGGAAAGATCACAAATCTCTTGATTTCAACAATAATTGTACATGACAACAACTTACATATTTTGAATAAACATTTAAATAGAGGCAATCCTCAGAGCCTTCAATTTTTCCTGTGTTTTCATTCAATTGTAAAGGTTTATTGCCTGGTTTTGTGCAGTCTAAGGATTGTTTCCAAGGAACTGGTGGTTCTGGTGCCATAAAACGCAATTCATTTATGGGTGGCCTTGCATATGGTATTCCTTCAAAACGGAAATAACTTTTACCATAAACAGTAACATCTGCTGCACCAATGACATCACCATCTCCTAATGTAATTTTATATTCCGTAGGCGTTGGTTTAATCCAGAAATACATACTTCAATTATTTTTAGTAAAAACACAGGAAATTGCTTATATTTTGTAATCAAAAATCAGAATATATTGACTGTAAATACTAAGTAGATTAAAAAAGTTTAGATCTCTTGTAGAGTTCATTCCATGTAATCAACTTTTCATGTTCTGGTAAATCAATAATTTCTAGATCATGACTTATATTAAGAACTTTGTGTGGTTCACTAGTGGCTTGAGCCGGTGACCAATGTATGGGTTCTATTTCTATACAATTTGGATTGGCATCTTTTGCAAATGCTGTCCACATGCCAATCATACGTTCAATTGTTTTATACTCAGCTGAAGATTTATCCAATTTGTATGACATACTACTATAGAAGAGATAATCAACATCATCAGCATGTGTTACACCTGTTGTTATATCATCTCCACAAAAAGTCTTGCGATGGAAATTAAAGTCTGGTGAATCAAAATCAAACCGATAGATATAAGTAGGTGCCTTAGCCAAATTCAGACGCGATAAGATTGTACGATAAACACCATGCCAAAAAAGTTGATAAGAATAAAACTGTAAAGTGAAGAATATACATTATAAACTATGCTTATTAAAAAGAATATGTCATACATACATCTAGAAGTTCCATAAGGGTATCAGCACTTGGTTTCTTCTCACCAAAATGCAATTTTATAAGAAGTTCACCCAGTTGCTTATTCTCTATATCACTATGCTGTTTACTTATATCATAAGGCACTAAAGCCCCGGGATCTGATGAAATTAAACTTATTTTATTGAGTTTTGTCTTTACCTCAGGATACATTAATAGACCCTCAAATGAACAACCACCCAACATTATAGGTATGTCATTACCCCATGCTGTGTGTACCATTTCTAAAGGTTCTTTGGGTATAACACAATGTGTGGTAACATACGGTTCCAGTGTTGGACCAAATGAAAACATTAAACCTTTGCGAGTATCTTCATTTGTGAGCAAATTATGATCAACCAACTTATGAGCATCTAAAGAGCGAAGAAAATTTAATACTTGTTCATCAATATTATCCCCTTGGTAACCATGATGTTTAGCCAAACGATAGGCAAAATCAGTAGTTTTTATTTGAGACCAAGGACTAAGCATTGAGCCCGACATTAGGATGGCTTTATGAAAAAGACCTTTGGTTTGTTCTGTAGATGTCAAATAATGTACTGAGCAACTACCAGCACTGGCACCAAAAATGGTTATATTATTGGTATCACCATTGAAATGACCTATATACTGTTTGATCCACTTGAGAGCAAAAACTTGGTCTTTGAGACCAGCATTACCGGGAACATCGAGACTGGGGTCTTGTAGACTTAGGAAACCTGTAGAAATCATTTCAGTTTCATCTCTTTATAAAATAATTTCAATCCTTTTACTTACCCAAAGCACATAGACGATAATTTAAAGTGACCATTACAACATCCTTGGCCATAAAATAATCAGGAGCATATTTACGTTGAGTAGCCTCACCGTTACGAAAACCACCACCATATATCCATACTATAACTGGCAAAGGTTTCGTTGACTTAAGCTGCAAAGAGCTTAAACATTAATAAAACAGTCCATTAATTAGAAATCAATACACCCACATACCTTTTTAGCATAAACATTTAAATATAGGCAATCTTCTATACCCTCTACGTCATGAGTTTTATTATTCTTTTGCACTGGTTTTATAGAAAACAGCTGAGTACAATCTAATATTCCAGTCCATGGGTCTGCCGGTACTGGTGCTTTGAAACGTAATTCACCCACTGGTGGTTTTGCATAGGGTATTCCCTCAAAACTATAATATTCTTCATCATAAATAGATTGTCGTTTAACACCTTTGATTTGGCCCTGAGGCAAGTTGAGTAAATGCGTTGTTAAACTTAAGAGGTTAATATCAAATTCCATTAGATTATTGTATATTCAAATTTTATCACAACACTCCACCAACTTACTTGTCTGTCATTTTCTCTTTGAGCGCTACAAATGCTTCATAAGAGTGTCAAAATTAAACTGAATTATGAATTTCGAAAAACTAAAGAGCAAACCTCTGTCTCTACATTTGAGACTATTAAAATGAAATAGATTTGTAGATATGATATGTTATCGCTCTGAGTAGAAAGTGGAACTAATAAACATTTGATAATGAAAAGAAAATTAAAACTTCTAAATTATCTAATATTTTGGTTGGAGTGACTAAAATTGCAGTTAGATTACTAAATATTGAGGGAGTTTTAATACCTGTATAGAGTTGGACATGACAATGGTGGATTTTTATGAGATATCCAAGAATGAGAGCTTGATAGTATTTCAGTATTGTGCTTTCCAACACTTTAACAACACATGAAGACGCTACCTAGAAAATACTTATAATGAATAATCAATACATACACACATAAATATTAAATATTTTTTCAAAAAAAAAAAACAATTTGTACAGTTTGTTCTTCTGTTACCGTGGTCAAAAATATAGTTTTTAGAATTTTTGTTTGTTTGTCCACGTTAATCTCAGGAACGACTTATCCGATTTGAATGCGGATTTCACTGATGCATTGTAGTAAGCTTTCCGTAACATTTAGTGTATGTTTCATTCCAATCGGTTCACATTCAGTGGGCTTGGTTTATAACACTTTGGAGCAAAATAACATAAACTGCAGCAATTTTAATAATTTGTACATATACGTATAATACAATCGTAGATTTTGAAATTTTTGTCTGTTTGTTTGTTGGCGCATCACGTAAAACCCACTCATTGGATTCAAAATCGAATTACTGAAAGTTATGAAGCTATAGTGTGAATAATATTTAGCATTTATTTTAACAAAAACGACTAACGGAATTAATAGATATATATTATAAATTAAATTTAACCAAAGACTATTAAACACAATATACCTGGCTTTACATGGAGGACGCAAGCTTTGGTATTGCTACTTCGCAAACTCACCGGTGCGCCATGGTACGATCTTTACAAAGACTTACTTATCTTTACAACGGTCATAGAAGAAATTGTCCGCCTCAGCCATACCTACTAGCATACAAACTTCACACCACGGACTCCACACAATGCAGACTTAAAAGAACTCATCCTATGGACCTGCCTGATAGTTGTTAAACTGGATTTTTGAGTACCTGTGATTTTTTTTTTCTTTGTTAACGTTAAGACACATATAATTTAGATTAATTTGTAAAAGTTCTCTTACCGGGCTAAATACAAATAAAAGCATTTAAAAAAAGAACATCTTACAAGTGACTAGGAACAAGAGTACGCATATTGCGCTCTACGTTCTTTTGTTTCGGTAAATGTTTTGTAGTTGCCAAAGATAAAATACAATCTACAAAGAAGGTGGGATAACGTATGCCCAGGTAAACTAGTGTTTTATAAAATTGTTTGAGATTTCTAAGTACAATCCCAAACAAGTTAAGATAAGATAAATCGAACACTTATGACAATTAAGAACTCATATGCAAGATCTGATTGTGTTTTCTTCATTTATTATGAAGCATGTTTTATGAAATATATTTCGATTTATTTGATATTAAAATAGTTCTTCTTTGTTATAAAGTCCATTCCATGTTAATAACTTCTCACGTTCAGGCAAATCAATAATTGTTAAATCATGACTTATATTCAATACTTTATCTGGGTCACTTTGTTTGGCAGGCGACCATTCCAATGGATGAATTTCTAGGCAATTAGGATTTCCATTTGTTGCAAATGCTGTCCACATGCCAATCATGCGTTCAATATTCTTATATTCTGCAGAAGATTGATCTAATTTATGAGACATGACACTATAAAACAAATAGCCAATATCATCAGCATGTGCTACACCTGTTTTGATATCATCGCCACAATATTTCTTGCGATATAAGTTAAAATTTGGTGAATCGAAATCAAAGCGATAAAAATAAGTGGGTTGCTCTGCTGCCCACTTGAGACGTGATAATAATGTTCTATAAAAACCATGCCAAAACATTCGATAAGAATAATACTAAAAAAGAAAAGAAATTAATTTAAAATTTATCGATGGGGCAAAGTATTTTGATACTTACATCCAAACATTCTAAAACAGTTGATGCACTTGGTTCTTTATTACCAAAATGCAATTTCATCAATTGTTGACCCATCAGCAAATTCTCTGTATCACTGTGTTGTAACCGTACTTCGTGAGGAACCAAAATTGTTGGATCCAAAGCTATGTGAGCTATTTGCTCCAAATTTCCTTTAAGTCGTGGATACATGAGGAGACCTTCAAATGAGTTGCCACCAAGCATCATAGGCAAAGTATTACCCCAAGCAGTGTGCAGCATTTCCAATGGGGCTTCAGGTATAACACAATCCTCACCCACATAAGATTCCACAGTTGGACCAAATGAATTCAACAAACCATCTCGTTTTTCTTCATTGGTTAGCAGATCATGATCAACCAATTTATGTGCTGGTAAAGACTGCAAATAATTTAAAACTTTCTGATCAATATTTTCATCTTGATAACCATGTTTCTTAGCCAAACGATAAGCAAAATCTGAACGTTTTGTAATTGAACGATAGTTAAGCATAGTACCAGACATGACTATGGTTTTTTGAAAGAGACCACGTGTTTGTTCAGTTGCCATCATATAATGTGTGGAAACACCACCGGCACTTTCTCCAAAAACTGTAATATTACAGGCATCACCATTAAAATGTGATATATTTTGCTTAATCCACTTAAGGGCAAGTACTTGATCTTTAAGGCCTGCATTGCCGGGAACTTGTAGACTGGCATCTTGAAGACTAAGAAAACCTGGAAATAAGTAAATGATTCTTTAAAAAATTGTCCTTTTATTTATTTAAAATTCATTTTTTCTCTCACCCAATGCACATACACGATAATTAAATGTAACTAATATCACATCCTTTGCCATAAAATAATCAGGACTAAAGAGATTACGTGTAGCTTCACCCATTGCAAATGCACCACCATATATCCAAACTAGAACAGGTAAAGGTTTTGCTGATTGCAGCTGTAAGATTTAAGATACTTAACCATAGTTCTCTGACTAAAATAGTAGCGAAACAAACCCTTTTGGCATAGACATTTAAATAAAGACAATCTTCTACGCCTTCTAATTGTTTTGAATTTGGATTCCTTTGTACCGGCTTCTTTGTAAACTCAGTGCAATCTAGAATCCCTGACCATGATTCAGCTGGTAATGGTGCTTTAAATCGTAAGATACCAAGAGGTGGTTTTGCATAGGGAATGCCTTCAAAACTATAGTAATCTTGGCCATATAAATTTTGCCTTTGAGCACCTTTAATATGACCTTGAGGCAGTTGGATTAACTGAGTTGGTAAACTGTTACAACTGTTTTAAAATATATTATAAAAATAAATATCTTAAATAGGTACCTCTTAGGCATCTTTATTTCTACAGTAGCTGATCCTGTTTACACTTTTGATTGCCAAAAATAAACTACAAAAAATTTTAAGCTCAACAGACACTTATAAGGGTTGAGACTACAAATGTTTTTGTTTCTTTTTGTGGTTATGACTAATTAACATATCTCGCACATTCATTTTTCGCATAAGCATTAGACAAGAATTTAATTTAATTCAATTTTTGTTGCTTTTTTTTTATTATAAAGATAATAATAACCTTGGCGTCACCATACAATTAAAAAACATTTGTGTTTTGTGTTTTTATTAAAATAAATACAAAACACACTTCAATATGCTTATCTATCTAGAACACTTTCACAACACAGATCTCTTATATTGTGTATTATATAATCAATTATATTGTAGTTCAAATCTATTCAAAATAAATGCTGTTTTGTTATCCACTAATCAACATTCATCATTGGTGATTTACCCAATAGATCTGATTCACTTTCGAGTGGCAAAAGATACGATCAATTTGTTTACATTTAGCTTCAGTTTCCGGTGCCTCAATGAATCTTAATTAAGTCACTAATATTGAGGCACATACATGGACCATAAGACTTAAGAGGTAACCAGATAATATTCTCTAATAACGATGATTTTGGATTGCTGATTAACACCAAATTATTATTTGCCACAATAACATATACAATTGAAGAATTGATATTGAAACGATACAAATAAGTGGGTACTTAAGTAGCATATTGAAGACACACTGGGATCAGATGATGTTCTTATTAGACACAAGTTATGATTGATAAGATAAGATATATATTAAGATTTAAATTTGAATTGATATTCATTCTAACATACCTTTATCGCCAATTCAAAGTTCTTCGTGCTCTGCTGGGTATCAGTTTCTTGGTTGCCTCTCTCTCGTTGTTTACCCAAAGTAAGTACAATTCAATTTCAAAGGTGCTGTCAACCAATTCGCTTGATCCTGTTTAAATCGCTCATATACCTTCATATCAGTGCTATAAGGCTTAAAATAAACTAAAGCCTCTCTATATTGATATCTATTTACCCCAAACATTTCGTGAATGGGCTTATAGAAAAGACTTAAGAGAAAGTTATGTGTTGCCAAGGAAACAGAACTACCATTGAAATCACTACAGTTGGCCTTAATCCATTCCGATGATTGTATTCTATACTTAAGAGCAGCATTGCCTGGTTCTTCCAATACAGGATCATTGAATGAAAGCAAACCAAGGACACTAAAAGGATATCCAATTGTTATAAAGGTAACATCTTCTTGCATAAAATAATCTGGTGTCAACCATGATGTGTTTCATCACCTCTTTTTTATAGATAATGCCATGTATGTAGAGCATAATATGTAAAGGTGCTGATATATCCAACTGAAAGAGAAATTCAAATTTTTATAAGTTTGTATATGTATATATTTTGATACACACCTTCTTGAATAGAAATTCAGTTAAAAGAGATCATTAGAACCTTCAATAACTTGCAGATACTTTGAAGGCAATACTGTATAGTCGCGTATGACAATCCAAGTTTGTGCAAGCTGTGGTGCCTTAAACCTTAAGTACTTAGGTACAACTGTGTGGAGGTGCAGCATATGGTATGCCTTTGTTATCATCGTAAGGGGTTCATCATATAAACCCCTTAGCAAGTGACCACACATTTGGCCATGGGTAGTAGAGAAACAACAATTTGAAAAGTCCAAATATAACTAAATTAAATAGAAGGATTCTAAGAAAAATTACACATCCGGGAAGGCTTCATGTTTATGCTGTGTATACAAATATAATTTTAAGAATATAACAAACTACAAGCATATTTTAATTAAACCACAAAATGTCAAATTTTATTTGATCTAAGGTTTCATGTGTATAGGTCGATTAGATTATTGTTGTTGTTGTTGTTGTGGTCCAGTAGTTGTGGTTGGTGTTTTGTTCATTTTATAAACACTTTCCCATACCAAGAGTTTTTCATACTCTGGCAATGGCATCAAAGTTAGTTTATCCGAGATATTTAAGCAATGTAAATTATTTACATCACTTAATGGTGGCCACTTTTCATTTTTCCCCAAATGAACTTCAACACTATCACAATTGGGATCACTTTCCTTGGCAAAACTATACCACATATCGATCATACGTAGAATGGTCTTGAATTCATTTGTTTCCGTTGAAAGTTTCCATGAGAAACTGCCAAACCATAAATAGGAATGATCATCTACATGTGCAACACCACGGATCTTTTTGCCACAATATTTGATGCGTTGATGATTGAAATCGGGTGAATCAAAATCAAAGCGATACAAAAACGTTGGGGCCTTGCTATGTTTCATACGAGATTTGATGAGACGTAAAATTGGATGCCAAAAGAGTTTGTAGCTTGCGAACTGTAAAAGCAAATCATTAAAAAACAAGAAAGAAGGTTATCGTTGGCTATGCCAAAGTTGTAATACATTCTCTTCACGCTCCTGTGAATGAGCATACAGAAACTTTACACCAATAGTCATATGTTGATGGCACTAATACTGACTCTATGAAGTATGTGTTATATGTTGAAAGAATTAAAATTAATCCTAGGGTCTTGAAATTCACATGGTTGGTGAATGTACAACAGACCCTTATAGTCAAAATTTTAGTTCGATATGACAAAAAACAAAAAAAAGTTGGTCTTATAAGAACATTAATTTGAGTTTGGGTTTGTATGGGAGGTACCCCTCCTAGTAATTCTAGGATCTTTAAATTTACATGGTTGGTGAATATAGATTAGACTCTTATAGTGTCTAAATTTCAGTAAATTTCATATTCACTGCGTGAAGAGTATGAAGGTCATTTAGTTTTTCGACCTACCTCACAATAATTGATGGAATTGGACAGCGACACCTCGTTTTCTCTAAAATGTGTGAGCAAAAGTTTTCTTCCCAATTTCTGAGCCACCTCCAGAGTATATTTACGTTTCAATTCAAGTGGCAAAGCATGCTGTGGCTCCTCATTCAGTGTCATCAGTAAATATGGAGCCAAATTAACACGTGTATACATCAATAGACCTTCAAATGATGTACCACCCATAAGCACAGGAATTTCATTGCCCCAACAATCAGCTAATAGTTCTACTGGTTGCTTTGGTATGGCACAGTCTTCAGTTATATAAGGCTCTACTACAGGACCAAATTGAAAGATGCAATCATCAAGATTCTCATTAGTGCTCAACAGATATGGTTGCACAAGTTTAGCAGCAGGCATTTTTTGTAAGAATTTCAGTATACTAGCATCATCTATAGCCTCACCGCCAAGAGATTCCATAAGGCGCCTCGGTAGATTTGTTAAGGGCGACAGAGCCCAAGAGCAAAGAGCATTACCCGACATGAGTATGGCTTTTTGGAAAAGACCTTTTGCTCGAGGATTTAACATAAGATAATGTACTGAAGCAGCACCAGCACTTTCACCAAACACAGTAATATTCTTTGGATCACCATTGAAATTTTGGGCATTTTCAACGAACCATTGCAAGGCCATTAGTTGATCTTTGAGGCCTGCATTGCCGGGCACCCCAAGTGCTGGATCAGCCAAACTAAGGAAACCCAATGGACCGACACGATATGAAATTGTGACCACAACAACATCACGCATCATAAAGTAATCAGGACTATGCAATTCCACAGTTGGATCACCTTTTTCAAAACCGCCACCAAAAAAGAATACCATCACCGGCAGCAATTCTTCTGAGCGAAACTGTAAAATCAAAAATGATGGAGATCTAATTTGAATTCAAATTGATTCAATTGTTCTCACTTACATGCTTCATATAGACATTTAGATAGAGACAATTTTCAGTACCCTCGATCGCTTGCGTTAGCATATTCTTTTGCAAAGGTTTATCACCACCTGAGCGACAATCGAGTTGATTTTGCCATGGTTCCATAGGCACTGGTGGCTTGAAACGCAGATCTTTAATCGGCTGTTTGGCATAGGGTATACGTTCAAAACTATAGTAAATGTCTTCATATACGGAAAAACACATTTTTCCCAGCACATAGCCATGTGTGGTAGGCAATTGTATACCAACGCTAAATGAAGTTTGATTAGATCATTAAAATTATTCATTTAATTTCCAATAGACTTACTCTGTGGCCATTTTAGCGCTAAACACGCTATGTAAGCTGTAACTGTTTTTCACGTTTGTACTAATTTTGATAAATTTTTGTTGCACTCACTGATAATTTTTATAAATTTTTACCATTTATTTAAATGAATTACTATTGAATTACTTACTAAAGCCAAAGCAAATTACGAAATGAGAAACCGAATTGAATTTAAAATCTACAAAATCAACAGTTGCTTGTCATTGTTGATTCGTTTTTTGTTTTGTTTTTGTTTCGGTTTTGATTTCTCTTTTTTCTCTATTTTGTTGTGTTTATTGTCTCTTTTATCATTATTTTTTATTGCTGTAATTTGCAATGAGTTTATAGAGCCAACAAAGATAATATACTACTATGCAATAGAAAATTATAAAAAAATAATCGCATGCCGCCAAAACCTAAAAGATAGCAAGAGAGAGAGAGAGAGAGCTCGACAACTTGTCGTCGTTCTTGTGTGAATTTCTTCTCAGCGCCATTTACGTGTACTACGTGTACTTATTCTCTCTCTCTCTCTCTACCTTCTGCACAGTAGTGTGATTGGTAAAAAAGTAAAGTAAATTTTCCCTAGCTACTAGTATATTACGTTTTATATTATTTTAAATGTAAATTAAATTAAATTAAAATGAAATAAAATAAAAAAACAAATTAAATTAAATTAAAATAAAATAAAATAAAGCAAAGCATACTCATATGTATTAATCAGTTTATTTTAAATGGATGTTGAACAAATAGCAAATTTTCTATGTAAGGGAATGTACCTATACTACGTGACCCGTTTTAACTCTCTTGCTTTGGTTATGCGTGCTCAGCTTACTTCATTCACACAGAAGGAGACATCGGAGACCCCATAAGGTATATACAATTATTCTTGATCAGCTAGACAAGACGAGTTGATTAAGCCATATATATATCGCTACACTGATTGCAACAAAATTAACATTAACATTTTCGAGATGAATTTACATATCAAAAACCCAAACGTTGGTGGTGTCTGTCTAGTAAAAGTAACAGTCAATGGTATATTCAAATTCATCCTTGCCTCTTAGCAAAGCAAGCAGTAACCTGTCAGATAGACCAAAAATAGTATACGAGAATGTATGTACATAGTATTAGTCATCAACAGTTTCACTTGAAACTCTTACAAGACCCAAGTCATGCAGCTTTAGCAAACGCAATAGTTCAGATTGAACTTTGTCCTTAACAATTTCATCCAAAAACTTTAATTAGTTCCTTGGGTCCGAATATATAGCAAACGAATACAATGTATTGCTTGGAAGACCATGAAATCTTGAATTGATGTCTTCAATTAGGCGGATGCGTAGGTACGTTTTCATGAGGATGTTCTGCAGATGCAGAGGCGGATGCGAAGTTCCGTTACAACCCTAGTACATACTTACATACTAAATGTATGAACAATTGTAATTGGATTTCACAGTGAAAAGCGTTTGACAAACAAACAAATGTTGTGTGTGACGCACACTCCCCTCCAATGGAAATTTTATAAAAGAAAACATTAGCAGTGATTGTATATTAAAAAGTGAAACAAACTTAATTCATTAATCATTTTTATAAATGAAATTAGTAATTGTAACCTGAGATTAACAAGAGTGCATGCAATTAGTAAACTGACTGACATTACGACTTGACTTTGAGCTGCATCTGTGATTAAAATTAACATATGAACATACATATGTGTGTATGTATGTAAAATGTTATTGTGAAAAAAATGCGGTCTTTTTATTATATCATAAAATTATAAGTATAACAACGCCAAACCAGTTTTAATAAAGTTATAAATAAAACTAAAACCAATTACGTGGAGTGACTCAGGTGCTTCTGGGATCAATAGGTCAGTCAGTATAGTGGTGTATCCTTTGCATAAAAATTATCCCATACATTAAATTGCTTTGTTTCCGGTAGATCAATGAATTCTATGCATGAACCAATATTGAGACACTTGGGTGTTGGTGTTGATTCATCAATTGGCTTCCATGTAGTTGGTTTAATTTGTGCACAATTTGGATCACCGTTTTTGGCAAAAGCATACCACATGCCTACAAAACGTTCAATGGTTTGATATTCTGGTGTATCTTTGTTCAATTTGCAGGACATAATATTATAGAACATATAGGAAATATCATCAGCATGAGAGACGCCACGTTGTTGTCTGCCACACACAAGCATGCGATAATGATTGAAATGTGGCGAATCGAAATCGAAACGATAAAGATATGTGGGTGTTTCTTTGGGTGAGTATGCCAGTCTTGCCAGAATTGTCCGATGCATATCATGCCAAAAGTGTTTAATGGACAAAATATGCAAACATTCATAGAAATCCATGCTTGAACATTTTGCATCATTGAAATATGCACTCTTGAGAGCATTAACCATTTGTTGGATTTGTGTTACTGAGCTAACATCTCGCACTTGCCGCGGTAACAGAGATTCAAAGTTACCCAACATATAAGGATCATCGCGTATGGTTTGAAAGGAAAATAAACCCTCAAATGAGGTGCCTCCTATGATAATTGGTAAATCATTACCCCAACCGGTTCTTAACATTTCCACATAGGGTTTCGGTAGAACACAATGTTCTGTAACATAAGGCTCAACAACTGGTCCAAAAGCAAATATAAGATAATCTCGTTTTTCAGATTGAGTAATAATGCATTGATCATTTGCTGCTATATCTCTTGCACTGGCACGTGACAGAAAACGAAAGACTTCTTTATCATTTCTACTGCCTTTATAGCCCATATGTTTAGCCAGACGGTATCCCCAGCTATGATTTGTTGGTGTCTGAGCCCATGAACATAAAGCTGAACCCGATTGCATAATAACTTTATGGAAAAGGCCACGCGATTGTTCAGAAAGTAACATAATGTGGGCAGAAGCGGCACCAGCGCTTTCACCAACAACAGTAATATTATTTGCATCACCATTCAAATAACTAATATTCTCTTTAATCCAACGCAGGGCCATAACTTGATCTTTAAGACCAGCATTGCCAGGTACTTCTATATCACGATCATTGAGCGTAAGGAAACCTACAAGTGTGTGATAAATTGAAAATTGATTATTAAGAAAATTATCCTTTTGAACTTCTTACCTAGGGCACCAACTCTATAGTTAATTGTTATGAACACAACATCATGTTTCATAAAATAATCAGGACTATAGAGATCACGTGTTGCTTCACCTGTTTGAAAACCACCACCATAAAGCCAAACCATTACCGGCAATGGTTTTGGTGTCTTCAATTGTTTTACATACACATTTAGATATAAACAATCTTCCGATCCTTCAATGTTCCCTAATACAAAATGACGTTGCAAAGGCTTCGAACGAAAATACGTACAATCACGTATACTTTGCCATGATTCCGGGGGCTCGGGTGCTCGAAAACGTAGCTCACCTAATGGTGGCTTAGCATACGGTATACCTTCAAAAGCATAATACAATTCTTCATCATAGATTGTTTTACGTTGTAAGCCACGTATTTGACCATATTTTGTTGGTAATACATGAGTTTCCGTGCTAGCCAAATGATATTGTATAAGTTTATGACCAACTAATCTGCATCATGGGAGTAAGAATGATAAAGAATAAATTTAATTTGAATTGTTAATGTAAGTTGGATTTATTAACTGATAAGCATACTAACATATTAATAATTGATAAAGCCCCACTATATTTATATGACCGTATGAGAGATTATGGTTGGTGAACAGGTGTATTAATTGTAATGTTATTAAGAATTAAGTGCAACAAACTTATGAACAAGTTAAAGAGATTGAAACTTATTTAGATATATGTATTTATGACTTAGGTTCATCTTGTACTTATATGATTATGATCAGCGGCGGATACAATTCGATTTGATTTGGGCACCCTTGTCCTAACTACCATACATCGCCCCTTTCCCGTAATTAGTATGATTGTGAACTAGGGGATCGATGTGTCAGTTATTAGAATATTTTTAAAATCCCACAATTTAGATTAGATTGCAGACGAAATAGTTTTAAGACTTTATGACCCATCAAGAGAATAAACGCATCGTAAACGGTCTTTAATAAGTAACTGGTACTTCCAGGTCCTTGATTCCCAAATAGCTAAAAAATTATCGAATTCAGCTAATAGTTCCAAAATCAAAAAATAATTTCCTTTACGCGTATCACCGAAGTTTTAATTTTTTCCTCCAAAAAGCCGAGGCCTCTTGAACAGAGTCGCTTCACTACGGCAACAACTGTCTTCAGAACTTTTCTCCAATAAACAAAATCTTCATTAATCTGGACATGCAGTTAATTGTCGAGTTTGACATCAATCGCACTTCTAACTATCTAACTAAGGATACTAGATTTATGAATCGCAGATTTTTCATGCCGAGCAACTCGGTGTTCTGCATTTTCCAGTCATTAAATTTTATGTTCTCAAACTGACTCTATACTCCAATGGACCGAATGCCAATTATTTTTAGAATAAACCAGCCAATTTTGGTAATTCACTTCATTATTTTTCATTTTACTTTAAAAGATACTCACTGGCATAAACGACGCTGATCAGAATATATTTTTTCACTTTTAGAGAAGTCACAAGGCTGGTTTTGCTTGAAGCCGTAGATTTTTTTTTTTACCTTACTATAATCTCCCTTAAGGTATTATTGATATCCCATAAAGCTGGATCAACAAGCAAGGAAAGCAAGAGATGTAAATGCGATCGTCACTTTTTCTGACAGACGTGAAGCTACGGGTACAAATTTGCCAACCTAGGCTCAAGCCTACTCAGCCATCTGGTAAATCTACCAATGATTATACTATATACAATATGTATTTTATCTGAAACTAAAACCTTTTCACATTTTTAAATGGAATTCACTTAATTTTGTTTAGACAAAAGCTTACAAATGTACAATATAAAACATGCGGTCAAAGTTTAAATACAGCAAAGTCTGCGTTTTATAGTATGCGCACAAATTAAATTATGAAAACACAACAATAACAAAAACAACAGAATGTGTGTTAATAAAAATAAATGCATAAAAACTCATTAAAATAAACAAACATTTACATTTTAAACTGTTAACTTTATACTCTGTTAATTTGAATATTCTGTTATATTTCATACACTGTTCTATTGAATATGTCTTCTGCTAATTTTAAAAACAATGCACTGTTAAAGTTTAATAGAGTTTCATTATGTTAAATTATTTAACATAAATAAATTCTGTTAGTTTTTACTAATAACAGAAATGCATTCTGTAATTCAAATTTTACAGAGAGATGCTTGTTGATAATATTGAATTTTTATTTATTTATATATTTCTATATATAAAAATGCGTGACTTACTTGGCACCCAATTTGACTAAATCTGTTACACCGACCCTAACATCCATTTTTAAGTATATTTTTGTTATATAAATAAATGATTTTATTTATATTTTAATAATAATATACATAAGTACATTTGATTTATTTGCCATATACAATAATAGTATTTGGCAAATTTTGTTACTATCACGTTCTAGTAGTATGCGTTCGTTCTATATTCGCTGCTGGTTATTTCGAAACTGAATATAAAGTTCTCTACCCAGACATCGTTTATTTAGTAGAACACAACACATCAGAAAAGCGCACGAGAAATCGAGCGTTGTTTAAATTAATCACAATCACAAATGAGCGTTGCTTATCAAAGTACAATTGTGATTGTGAAGGTTTTTTTTTTTTCTTTTTGTTTTTACAGGGCGCAAGCAAATAGTATAAGGGGGGGAAAACTTTATAATAGAATAAAAGAACTTTTGTTTTTCTTTTTAATTCGGGCAATGAAATGATAACAGCAGCACTAGAAGCAGCAGCAGCATTCATACATGCTACCTACTAGTATATTTATATGCATTGTCGCTGTCTCGGAGACAACGACAACGATGATTGTTTTATTAATTATTGTGTTTAACAGATGTTTTTCTTCCTTGTAATTGCATTTTTAATTTTTACTTTCTTTTTTATTGTAAATGCCGCTTTATTTATTCTGACTGTTGTTCTTTGTAGGTGCTAAAAAACAAGTAACAAACATTTGATTTTGATTATTGAATTTTTTCACCCAAATAGGGTTTCTTCCAAGGTTCCAGCTAACTTATTTAGTTGTAATGATTTCTTCTCCACATCCCTGGAAAGTGCCTTACGCATATCATAAGCATTATTTAAAGTTCGATAAACAATATATCCAACTTTCTCATATAGCTTTCTATCGTTCACATCGCTTTGGCGTACATAAAGATCCACATAATAGGCTGAGGCCTCTTCGAACATTTGTTCCAATAATTCCAGAAAGAAAGTTTCCAGGCCCAAACAACGATATTCTACTGCCACGCTTATATTTGAAATATGACCATGATAATTTTGATATTCACCTTCAGTTTTACCCATTATGTAACCCATTATCTTTTTATCGGGTGTTTCGGCTACCCAACAATAATTTGGCCATTTCAATAGATATTGTGTGTAGAATTTCATATCATAAAGACCAGAGCGCCAATCCAGATTACAATACGTGAAGGTAAATAAATCGTTGAATGTTAATGGACGTATTGTTGTCATTTTTAAGAAAAATTAAATGTTCCTTCTTGCGACAGACAGAGAAACGTTTTTAGTGTTAATTGTTGTTTCTCCTTGAGAAAACTTAAGTGACGTATTTGTTCGATTTTAGTTACAAATCTAAAAAATATTTGAAATATTTCTGCTATACTACCGGGCCTAAATTTCTTTCCTCTAAGGAAATTAAAAGCATAGCCCGCTTATTTTTTTTTTTTTCTTATTATTATTATTTGCTTATTTACTATCTGTTCATATATGGCCAATCAATGTTTGTAGCTGAATATACCTTCTCATTTCTTTTTTTACCAGTGGCACCCGAAGGTCTCCGTGCATCACCGGATTTTCAGAAGCTTTGATTGAAAGCGTTGAATGATTTCTAAATTAGAATTAGATGCTGTACCCCACAATTGGGTGCCGTAAGTCCATTTTAGTTTAATTATTGTCTTGCACATTTATTGCGCAAGTTGAACTGGGACCCATGACTTAACAACCAATTAATTTTCCATTTTCTACGAAGACGGAGGGATTCACTTAACACTACGAGCCTCTAAGTAAGCAAAAGGGCGGGTCGATCGTTGCGAATCAGGCGAGATGAGTTCCTTGTATAGTCAAGAGCTCTGTCTAGGGTATTAACGTGTGGCTATATAAAGACCTTCACGCTTTGAACATTCAACTTTAACTGTTGGTACTTCCAGGTCTTTGCGAATGTCTCATTCCTGATATACCATGGAGCTTCTGTAACTGTTCTAACTATCTTGAATTGTGCTATTTATATAACTTCGATGTTACCTTACCTTGTACTCAAGTCTCAGACCAGATTTAAAGTTAATTAGCCAGTGAAGACTTTGTGCCCATAGTTTCATAAACGTATTTTTAGCTTCTATATGTATCCTCCACGTGAGACGTCGGTCCAGATGAACGCCAAGATAAGTCACCTCTTGACTTTGAGGAATTGTAGCACCATTTAACGTTATTGGAGAGTATGTCAATGTAAATGCAATGTGCTTACATTTGTCCTCATTGACTGTACTTCTTCAGTTAGATTACCACTTTTGGAAGATTTTAAGATGATTAACTGGAGGACAAGTGACATGCCTAAGCGTAAAGGTATATGGTTCATTGCCATATAGAGTGTGTACAGGATAGGACTCAATACACTACCCTGTGGAAGCCTGCTTACTTGTAAGACCACAAATGAAAACTGGACTTCGCTAAAACTAAACAAAAGAACTTGTTATCTCTTTCTTCTGAATCAATACTTATTGGCAATAATGTTTTTGGTTCTGATGGCATTTTGTAACACAGCCGGACATACCCAAAAGTTTTACATAATATCATCATTATCAATAATTCAAAAAGTAGCAGTTCATCTTCGGTGGTAACACAATGAACCACTCAAGGGGTTAAAACACCAAAAAGCAATCTAAGCATGACTGCAAGAACCAATCTTGTTATGTGTGTCTATACAACTAGGCATTAAATTCTGGGATTGAAATTCTTTACCAGAACTCTTTTTCTTCGGACATCTACAAATAATCTGTGTCATTAAAGCATTATTATTTTATATACATACTATGCTGTCTTATTATAGGAACAAAATATTATGTACCATATTGAAACAGTCAAGATAACGAGAATTCCATTGTCTCTATCTCTATCTCTTTTTTGTGTGGGTGCACAAGTCAAGCATCCCAAGATCAATAACAATATTTTAAATAAGCAAGACTTTATCAATTACAAAAGTAAAATTGTAAAAATATTTATATTTAATTCACAAATCGTTCGTTTATTATTATTTACCTTAATCTAATTTGTCTGTTTTTGTTATCGATAAACCAATGATTCACAAAGGTCTAACAAACTAAAGCTAATCTATTGTTTTCAACTGTTGAAAATAGAAAATAGAAAAAAAAAAAAAACACAGATTAATATTAATGATTAGTACAAATCCTCTGGCTTATAAAAAGTATCCCAACATTCCAGAGCATAGGCTTCAGGAAAATCAACATGTTCCAATTGTTCAGAAATATTAAGGCAATTATGTTTGGCACCTCTACCGATTTGCACCGGCAACCATTTCTGACCCTCAGTTACTTCACAATTTGGATCAGAATTTGCTGCAAAAGCACACCACATGCCCACCATGCGCTCGATAGTCTTATATTCCAGTGATGTCTTACTCAACTTACTCGCCATAACATTATAGAAGAGATATGAAAGGTCATCGGCATGTGCTACACCTCGGATTTTTCTGCCACATACCAGTATACGAAAGTGATTGAAATGCGGTGAATCAAAGTCAAAACGATATAAATATGTTGGAGCATTTGGGGCATAAGCATGACGTGCCAATACAGTGCGATGTACATCATGCCAAATTTGACGATGTGAGAATACAAATAAACCATCCATAAGGTCCATGGAATCTATAGTATCGTTACCAAAATATGTTGCCTTCAGACGTTTCACCATCACTTCTAATTCCTCTGGCGTGCTAGACTCGCGCACTTGACGTGGTAAAGTATTTTCGAAGGCACTCAACTGATAAGGATCGTCACGCATCGATTGATATGAGAATAGACCCTCCAAAGAAGTTCCACCAATAATAATTGGCAATGTATTACCCCAGGCTGTTGGCAGCATATCGATGCAACGTTTTGGCAGCACACAATCTTCAGTTATATAAGGTTCAACACATGGTCCAAAAGCAAAGATAAGAAATTCACGTTCTTCATCACGTGTAATAATATCCAAATCATAAGAAG
Organism: Amiota communis; assembly: GCA_037043315.1. Classification (NCBI taxonomy): domain Eukaryota; kingdom Metazoa; phylum Arthropoda; class Insecta; order Diptera; family Drosophilidae; genus Amiota; species Amiota communis. The sequence continues at coordinate 8,400,523 of JBAMAV010001245.1, read as the reverse complement.
AAATAAGCTTAGCATCAAGATTCCCTAGAAAGGCATAGATTTCTTGTTCATGATCGGCACCCTTGTAGCCACAGCGTTGTGCTAAGCGATAAGGAAATTTACGTTCAGGCATTTCTGCCCAAGCGCACACACCAGTGCCCGATTGCATGATGGCCTTGTGAAATAGTCCACGTGTTTGGTCGGTCAAGAGCATGAAGTGTGTAGAGGCACTGCCAGCGCTTTCTCCAAAAAGTGTTATATTATTAGGATCACCATTGAAATTTGATATATTTTCCTTGACCCAACGTAAGGCTAAAACTTGATCTTTTAGCCCAGCATTGCCTGGAATATTTAATTCAGGATCTTTGAAACTAAGAAAACCTGAAAATTTTGGATAACATTATAATTTGTGTGACCAAGAGATAAGATAAAGAGATAAACTTACCAAATGCACCTAAACGATAATTCAAAGTTACAAGTATTACATCTTGTTTCATGAAGTAATCGGGTCCATACAGATCTCGAGTAGCTTCACCCTTTTGAAAGGCACCACCAAAAATCCATACCAGGACTGGCAATGGTTTAGATGATTCCAATTTCTTTGCATATACATTTAAGTACAGACAATCCTCTGAGCCTTCAATAATGCCCAATAGGCCATTCTTTTGCATTGGTTTCGGACGATAATGAGTACAATCGAGTACTCCTTGCCAAGCATCAGGTGATTGTGGTGCACGAAAACGCAAATCACCCACTGGTGGCTTGGCATATGGTATGCCTTCAAAGGCAAAATAATGTTCCTTGTCATAGACAGTCTTACGTTGCAGGCCACACACTTTACCATAATTTGTATCTATAATTATTTTAACACTTGTAGCCAGTTGAAGTTGCACTATTTTGTGGCCAATTAATCTTGAGAGTAGAAAATTTGAATTCATTATTATTCATTAAATTTTATTCAAAGACTTGCCTTTGGCATTGGCATTGTCTGTCAAGTCATTGTCTAGTCATATAATATACTAGAAGAGGTAGGTCATTGACTGTACTATATGTACGTTGTTATCTTGATGGAAATCCTTCATATTTTCACTTACTTAAAGCCCAATTTGATTAAATCTGTGATGCCCAATCTGATATCCATTAATTTGATATTAATTGTTTTTAATTATCACTTTTTGTATATTATCGATATACTTATTTAGCTTTTTAGAGTCCAATGAGTTACCTTCTTAGCCTTTGAGCTTCTGATTTGCACTAAAGTCTCAAGAGTTCCAGCCACGACTTATAAAGCACAAGATCCGCGCGTGTCTTCGTTGATTATCAACAGAATAATTAATGTCTATAGACATTTTATTGTAAGTAAGTACAATTATATTGAAATAATATACATATATAGTACTAACAATAAATATTTGTTCAAGCAATGACTGACAACGACTGCATTTGTTAAAATTTGTGTGTTTTTGTTTTCAAAATGCGTTTCTCATTGTTTTGCTCTGTTCTCATTCACATTCTCATTTTATTTTGTGTGTGTTCGAAAATAATATATGTATGCTTATATTTCAAGATAATATATTGTAAATGGAAGTGGAAGTGGAAGCGTGGGATGCCATTTGATTGAATTCATTATAGAATGCGCTGGTCTGGGCTCAACGAGATAATAAACAACAATAAATACCACACTGCAGCTTCACTCTAGTTTAAATCATTTAGAGCAAATAAACAGATATGCATATCAAGAAATACAATAAGTATGTTATTTGAAGAAAATAAATACAATATGAATAATCGTATAAGAATTCAATATTGGGGATTTTATAATTTGAAATCTCTAAAGTGAAAAGTCATCAATGATATACATACATATGTAGTTGTCTTTGGCCAAATATTGATTACAAAAGCATCTGAGACAAAGACCCGATCACACCTGTGAAGCAGAATTATACAAATGAATTTATGCACATGTTGTCAAGGAATTATCTATATATTACCACGTTTGAAGTCCGCAAACCAGCGCGGACGTAGGATAACATTTATCTAGCCACTCCTTGGCCTGGACAGTGTTTTTTCCCATTAAAACACAATGTTTTATCAGAACACGAGACTCGTCTTCTTCCATCGTTTGATGAAAACTAAAACCCATCTGACACAATCAGCTGTTATTTGAACACTGATGAATGGGTTGTCATGAAATTTGGTATAAGGTCATCTAAAGGCATGCTCTCAACGAAAATATACACGATTCGATACACGTTGCGACATCTCTGAGCGAGGCCCGGGACTTTTCATTCCATGTAGTATGATGTACGTCAAATAAAGTATTTGGTTTTATCGTTAATTTTTCTCTCTAAATATTTCATGAAATCTCACTTAAAGTATCAGGTTGCATTTTGATAGGCCAAAAATGCCCCAAGTGAACTACCACTAATAATATCCTGTATCACACTTGCAGTTTTGTTCAATTACAATAAAATCTTACATTACAAAAATTGCTTTAAAATAACATCAAGTAGATCTGTAGCCAATTAGCTTAATAATATATATAAAATTTCTATTAATTGCTGTCATCAATGTCCCTGGCAAAATTAAATTCAATTCAAATCTAATCCATAGCTTTTTTAAAAATGTTGTCATTAAACAGGAAGTCTACTGCAGTGTAATATTTTTTTTAAACTTTTTTCTATCTTTCTAACACTGATAAGAATTGCACTGAATATGCGCAGCCAACTTAAGGATGGTTAGATAGCATTTTCGATAGTTCCTTTTGTTTGTGCGGTCAGTTGAGTGCGGTGAAAAAAGAAAAAAAGATACGAGTGTGGAAAAAAGACAACTTACTTATTTCCATTAAATAAATAAAAAAAAATTATTAATCCATTAAAAAGAAAAATGGATGAAAATATTCTTAACGTCATTTTTTCCATTTGTCTTATTGTCTCAGTTATATACCTTTCATTCATAGTGTGTGTGTGTGTGTGTGTCTGTCTGTCTGCTCTTTCACACACATTGTGTTATTTTGTAAAATTGTAAATTATTAAATTTGCTCTTACAGATTATCAAAATTTGTTAAAAAAAAATCCATTAAAAAGCGAAAATTTTTTCAGATTACTTTTTGCCTATTCCTTTATCTGCATTTCTTATTCTCCATCCATTTGCAATTACTTTTTGTTTTTTTTTTTTGATAATGTCTATCTTATTCCCTCACACACATTGTGCTTTTTTGCTCTGCCGGCTTTTTCGTTGTTTTCTTTTAGCGTCATTTCGTTGTGTTTGATCATTTTGTTTCTTATTGTTTTTCGACTAGACTTTTATGGTTAGATTTTTGTTTCTTCTTTAGCTTCAGTAGCCTGCAAACTCACACACACATACACATGAATATATTTTATTTGCATTTTTATTTTCTATATTCTCATCTTGCTCTCTTTCTCTCCATTTTAAAGAGAGTATCGATTACTCACTCATTCTCATTTCTGCATTGCCGCCATCTTGAAATTTGCTTTCCTTTTTAAGTTTTCACCGCAAAAATCAACAAGTCTTCTTTTGCATAATGCATTTGGTTGAGATCTTTTCAGTCTTTTTAAGGGCCTACATATTTGTAGCTAAAGAAATAAGGAATAATAAATTAAATACGAAAAAATTGGGTAAGTTCCAATAATAAATAATATAATAATTATTAATAAATTAAAAAGAAAAGTTGATTTGAAATATTCTTGGGGTCACTTATTCCATTTTTTGTTATTGTCTTTCAGTGTGTGTGTTTAATTCATTCTTTCTATTAACAAAAATTCATCCTAAAAATTATCATATCATTATTAAATTTGCTTATAAATATTACCAACATTTTTTAGAAATATGCAGCAATAACGATAATTTTTTTAGGTTAATTTTTGCCTATTCCTTTACCATATTTATTGCGTTGTCTTTATTCATTTGCTGTTAGATTTTATTTTTTTTTCTTATAGCGTCTCTATCCTATTCGATCCCATAGCATCCATTTTTTTTTTTTTTTTTTAAGTTTATCGTTCATTTTGTAACATCTTTATCTTTCACTTCTTTGTCCCGGGCACTCTATCTCTCTCTCACGTAACTTTTTGTTGGCAAGAGTCGCATGGTAGCCGAGTTGTTTGTATCAAACAAAATTGCTTGCCGTCCTTTCTCTTTTCTTCTCTCGTCTTTTTCGTTTTTGATCATTTCTAGACTTTTCCATTAACAGAGTAAATGAATCTATCCCTACCTATCAGCGTAACTGAATATGCGCAGCTAACTTAAGGATAGTTACATAGTATTTCGACAGTTTAGTTGTGCGTGCGGTGTTACGGTATTCAGTCAATGCGGTGTTCCAAAAAAGAAAAACTGGAGTAAAAGTGAGTTCCAACAATAATTAATTAATTAAAAAGGAAAATAGATTAAAATATTCTTATAGTCTTGTAGTCGTGTTTTCCTTTTTCTCATTGTCTTTCAGTTAGGGACCTTTCATTAATGGTGTGTGCACAAAAAATCATCTTAAATAATCATCATATCATTATTAAATTGGCTCATAATTATTAACAAAATAAATTTGTTAGAAATCTATAACAAAAAGTGATATTTTTTTTGTTAGGTACTTTATGAATTCCTTTACCATATTTTTTTGCGTATTCTCTATCCTCACATACATATATTTTATTCTCATTTATATGTATTTTCGTTTTTCACATCTTGCTTCCCCTCTCTCTCTATCTTCTAAAGAGAATTTCGATCAACTCATTAGCTTATTCACTCATTCTTTTCTGGTTTGCCGCCATCTTGAAATTCGTTTTCACAGCCAACATCTTATTACCCAATTCTCATACCACATTCGACTTTTAATAGAAGCGCACGCATGCTCCTTTCAACAATTGTAATAAATTAACAATAGCCGCCTTTATTGTGACATGTTTTAATTGATTAAATTGATGTTTTATATAAATTAAATATTGTGTTGTGAATATTATAAATTTGTTATGGTGAGAAATCATATATATATATATATATATATATATTTTTTTTTTTTGTTTCTAAAGATAATTTCAATCAATCATATTCAAACAAACAATATTTTTTCATTCTTTTATATTTGACTTGGACAATTATTTTCTATGTGAATTTAGAGTAACTTAAAAAAAGTTAATAAATATTTTCTTCTTTATTCTGTAAAAGTATATTTATTGGTCCATAAAAACGGGTGATGATTAGAAGGATGGATACCAAATAAACAATTGCTTCTTGGCATGACATTATTAAATGCCTTGTGATGTATTTTCGCAGATGTGTGCTGTGCTGTACTGTACTGTGGTGCTCCTGTGTTAAATTTAAAACCACACCACCCAAGCAATTTAATTTAATCTTTCGCCACATTAAACCTTTGACAATTACGTTTTTAAGATGACGCATTTTTAAGGCTACTTCTCACTCACTCCAATCCACCTTCTAAGCATGATTGTTGAAATTCAAGTTCTATACAAAAGTTGTGTGTCCTTTTCTTCACTTGAGAAAGCAATAGTACTAGGCCCTTAGGTTGGGATTAGCAACAAAAGTAAAAGTTTTTAATAATCCGTGAGCAGCCAAAAGCAATAACAAATAACAACTCAAATGTCACTGGCGGGGCAGCTCAACTCTTTTAATCGTGAGGCAGTGTATGTTTAGGCCTTGCCTTGTCTACTTTTATTGACATTGAGTAGAGGCACGCTTAGGCAGGCGCTGCTGTGCGCGTGTATAACTCACTTCATTATAATTTAATAAGCCCTTCAGGGAGCTGGCACCGTTTACCTCGCCCCGCTCTCGCTGAGCAACTAAGAAGCATATAACCGCTGTATCCATTTGATGCTCCCTTCCCCTGCCTACCAAAATTTTTGTCTCACGCATCGTCAACATTTTTAAGACTCTAATTTACAATGTCAAGCTTATGCTTAACACCGCTAGGTGGTGCTCTTAATTAAGATTTCTTTCTAAGTAACTTTTTCATTTTTTTTTTTTTTACTTCTACTACTTTTCCTTTTTCGTTGCCTTTTTGCTTTTCTTTTTCTGATGCCAACTTCTGTTAGGCAAAAATAATAATGCGCACAAGTGTAATTAATGTTCTTCAGTTTTATACACAAAGCTCCTCCTCACAGTTGCAGAACCCTTTCAATCTTTTCTCTATACATACATATATTTATTTATTTAAATAAAGTACTCGCAAAGTATTAAAAACTCATGAGGATTTTATGACAATTTTTTTTTGTTTGTTTTTCTTATTACTTGTGATTCCTTATGTAACTTTACATTGACAAACCTTAAATTTGACTTATTAAATTTTATAATTTTGTAGTAAATTCACGGGAAATTATGATATTTTTCTTCAAATTTTGTTCTTTAACAAAATCTTAGAGATACGAATGCGAATGCAGGCCGATCTAGCTGCACAAACGGACAGGTGAATGTAGATTGTTGACGTGTAGTTGCGACCTACGAACACATACAGTACAAACGCATTAGGTGACCCACTTACTTGGGACAGACTGACGATTGAGCAATTATGCTCCTCCTCTCCTCCCGACGGATTATCTAGCGACAGTTCCGGGGGGACAATAGGACATGGGGCGGAAGTTTTTAGCGGGTTAAGGCCCCGCACTTCGGTTGTAGACCGGTCATGTTTTCGATGCTTTTCTTCCGATTAAAAAAAAAAAAAAAAAAAAAACCTTATTTAGCGTCAATAGGCTGCAAGCTCAGTAACATACATATACTTTATTTGCATTTTTATTTGTATATTTTTCAGTCGACATGGAATAAATGAATCTATACTTCGAGTGGTATCGTTCTATCTCTACATATCAGTGTAACTTTGTGTTTACAATTTTTCTGCCTTTCCAACGCTGATCCGAGTTGCACTGAATATGCGCAGCCAACCTAAGGATGGTTACTTGGCATTTCGACAGTTCAGTTGTGCGTGCGGGCTTCAGTCACTTTAATAAAGAAAAATGTATCAAAAAAGAAAAAACAGGAAGGACAAAATTGGTAAGTTTGAGTAATAAATCTAATAAATTTTTTTTTTTTTTGTCCTAAAGATAATTTCAATGATGACTTAACGATATAAATATTTTCTTCTTTATTCTGTAAAGGTACATATATTTATTGGTCCATAAAAACGGGTTCTGATTCGAAGGATGGATACCAAATGAAGAATTCCTTCTTGGCATGATTATAAGATGCCTTGTGATATACTCTGTGCTGCGCCTGTGTTAAATTTAAAGCCGCACCACCCAAACAATTTAATTTAATCTTTCGCCATGTGAAACCTTTGACAATTACGTTTTTAAGATGACGCGTTTTTAAGGCTACTTCACTCCCATATGCTAAGCGACAGGAAGATGTTACAATGTTGAATTTCCAGTTCTATACAAAAGTTGTGTCCTTTTCTTCTCTTTCGAAAGCAATAGTCCTATACTAAGGTAAGACTTATTTATATATATTCATTTATTTTACCGCAAATTCTTTTTCACCTTTAAAACTTATATATACTTATACATAGCATTCTTTGGTCAAAAACGCTCCCACCTACTAAGCAAGAGGATCATGTTACAATGTTGAAATTCCAGCTCTATACAAAACTTGTGAGTCATTTTCTCCAATTTCGCAAGCTATAATCCTGTATTCAGGTAAGTCTTATTTATATATTTATTTATTTTACTGCAAGATCTACTTCACCTTTAAAACTTATTCACCACAGCGCATTCTTTGGTCAAAAAACGCAATTTTTTATTTTCTTATTTGTGAAAAAACAAAATTTTGTTAAAGTAATTTAAGAAAAAAAGTATTTATTAGTCCTAGTCTCTTAGTCCTTGAGATTCTTTATGAAAGTTAACAGAAACATAAATGCTTCTAGCCAAGTGTAGAAAAAAAAAAGTTTACAAATGAATAGAATGAATAGTATCTATTCAGACTAATATTATTGATGATTATACATATTTTCTCAACTCATTCTCTTTGAAGTCTGTTGTCTGCCTTGTCTACAGAACATGCATAGTTATTATTTTATGTGCTTCACTTTATCGTTCGTTACCTGATTGACTAACTTTCAGGTTTCAGGCTTTCATTTTGTCCTTTTATTATATAAATTAATAAAATAAATACATCAAAATCAAGTTAAGGCAAAATTTCTTTGAAATTATTGTATGTACTTATATATATATTTTTTTGTATTTCTGCTCTGTGGGATTGAGTGAAGCCATTCATTTCATTATATAAAATGTAAATTAATTAAATTTTCAATAAGGGGGGTGGGGTATAAAAATCAGAATTCATGCTGCTTCGCATATACTACAAAATCAGCTTTATAAATCATTAAATTAATTGAAGTCATTATTGTAATGAATGAATTTATGCTTTTTTGAACTTTGACTTGGATTGAAGCAGCGCAGTTCAAGCGAAATTAAGTTGAGGCAGGACAAAGGCAAATCTAAAGTGAAAAGCCTAAAGCATACGTCCACCTCCTCCTTACTTTATTGTATGGTTTGCTTGAATGCTATTTTAAGCATTCAAAAATCAGTTTGAAATTAATTTGGAAAAAGAGATTTACTTACAATAATAAGTATATTAAATGATGAAAATATATAATTCTTTGCTTCACTTAATTTTCCATTTTGTAAATTCAAACTAATTTTATCCTTAAGTTCCGGTTTAATGGTGAAGTTTTTAATTGAAAGATTATAAGAAGCTTTTCAGTAATACACATACTAAGGTTTAGGATTGATTGCTTTTTAGAGAAAATAACTAGAAGCTTTAGAAAAGCGCTTAAGATTATCCATTTCGGTTTATGTAGAATACCATTAGTTGTGATTTGGTTGTGGGAATTATTGAGAAAAAAGTATACTTATATTTTTATAAAATAAAATCTTTTTGGATATTGAATTGTACAGATACATTTTCCTTAAGAACACTCAAAGCACTCTGCGCTGGCTTTCTTGTACTGAATGAAGCAAGTAAATTGATATAATTAGAAATTGAATATCCAGATTTTGTGTTGATTTCCTTTTCTTTCTTTCTTGTTTACTAATTTGTGATAAAGAAATAATTCTCTTCTAATTTTTCAGATCAATCTGAATCAGCTTAGATATATTTGCAATTTTATGATTTATTTTTCTTCAGTGTCTAGTCGTGTAGAGCAAGGATCCATTATTTTTCGTTCTTTATTTTCACGTAATAGGCACTCCACTGTGCGATCTAATAGGCTTTTGCCCTGATGGGAACATGCCCGAAACAAAGGCAACGATAGCATATGATCGGCGACTGGTTTACTTGGTTATGGACCTTACATATTGCCTTGCATTGTTACTGTTTGCAACTATAAGCTCCAGTTGAAGTTAACCTTTCCGCGTTTTCCTTATTTTATTGACCCTCGATCCAAAATCCTATAGCTCTGGTTGCTGTTTGATTAGCATAAGCATGTTGCCGTAGTTTGCCTCACTCTGTTTAGAGGTAACACTAACATCCGGACATATGCGTTGTCGTGTCCCCGTACCTTTTTACTTCTCCTTTTTCTTTGGTTTCCGACGCACTTTCTTCCATACATCATAAGGTTTGCTAATGTGTATGTATCATTTGTTAGTTAATATTTTATCGGATAAGAGGTCCAAAGTGTCGTAGCTTCAACATTACTACAGGCTATGCTTTACTTTTGTTTGTGAGCCATCAATCGATTATTGTATCTACTCGAAAAAAAAGTATCCAGGTTGAGGTCACAAGAGGGTGGTGTTACGAACATACCATTCCAGGCAGTGAGTAGGAGCAAGTTTTGTTTTGCATGGTCATCTTCATGAATATGATTGACATTCATACATCTAAAATGAAACAACACACATTCACATCCACTAAACATGAATGAATGAATGCTCAAACACATTTTACAGTGAATGATTCAAAAGCCGTTTTGAACGCATTCACGCTCAAGTCTAGTTTACATTTGTAGGAAACAGTATCTCCCTCTCTCGAGATGTTTAAACAAATAAACCTAACCCATAGAACCAAATTATGGTAGTTTCAGTTATCAGTTATTAATCAGTGCCACAAAAGTTCAATCATTTAGATAATTTTGTACAAAAAAAAAATAATAGGTGGCACACAACTCTATTTTAATGGGACGACCGAGTACTTGAACCCGCTTTGCTCATAACAAAGTTTAACTATTGTGTATCCTATTTAATATCAACAATAGGGATATTTTTGTAATTGGAGTTGTCATTTTGTTAGTAGTGATATATTTTGATACACTTATAAGTAAGTAACCCCCCTTTCCACCACCATTTCACATTAACGAAACAAGCGCTTGTTAATTACAATAAATATTTTAGAAATGAACCGATTCATCGTACTTTTTCGATCATCATGCCATCACTTTTCATTATTTAAAATCTAATAAATCGTAAAATTATACTGTAACTAGATTGTTTCACATGATAATATGTAGTTGCAAACTAATGAATGAATTCAAGCTTGTAATGATGATTTCGTACTACATATATGTATTCTGAATATTGATTACAATTTGAGACAATCTGATAGCTGAATTTCTTTCATTATATGTATATTGCATTAAGCCATCAGCAGAAGCAATCGAACAGTAGAGTTTTTTAATATAATATATAATTTTTTATTTCTTTTATACTCTAAATAATTTATTCAAAATTGATTAAAATTTACCTTACTTTTTTTTTCCATTATTATTTATTATTTTCGAATTGAAAATGCACTTTATGTATATTTTGTAAATCGCCTCTCCTCCGCCATCAGCATCTTTTTTTCCTGCATTCACGAGATGCGTGATGTTATAATAGCACGGAACGGTTCAAAGATTTCTTCCAACTCTTGTTTGGTCATTATTTTTGGCAGTCCGGATACTTAGAGATAAGCACCCTTGATTGCATCCGATGCTGGTAGAGCAAATGACACTGCAATGGTTTTATTTTGTAATCTGAGGCCATTCAAGAAATTAACCGTTTTCTCGGCATCTTGAGCTCGTACATAATTTACAAAGCCATGCCCCATTGTATGTCGTGTTAGATTAAGTTTATTGAATATTTATTTATATTCGCCAAGGCATTTCAATATCTCCTCCTTAAAAATTGGCAGTAGTATGTCGATTTGCCATTGCAGCAATGTCGCAAAGTTAGTTAATATAACGCCTTTCGTATATTACCAATGGTATGAGTAAAGATATATATACCCAAAATAGTCCTTTCCATTCAAGCTGGCAACATCTGCATGCTGCAATAAGTTTTTTAAAATTTTTTTCATAATATGTAGTTGTAAATTAATGAATGAATTCAAGCTTTTAATGATGATATGTGCTCCATATATGTATTCTGAATATTGATTACAATTTGAGACAATCTGAATGCTGAATTTCTATCGTTATATACTGCATGAGGCATTGTCAAACTATGTCAGCAGAAGCAGGTGAACAGTAGAATTGTTATACTCTAAACATTTATTCAATATTGAGTAATGTACCTTGTTTTTTTTTTTTTTCTCTCCTCTTTCCAAATTATTGCACAAAATTCAATAAAATAGTAGTTATATTTCCATTTAAATTATGTATTATTTTAATTTTTTTTTTTTTTTTTTTTTGCCTTGTAATTTTATTGACGATATTATTCACTTCCAGAAGTGATTGGGAAACTTTGTTATTCAAAGCTATTTTTTGGCGTGAATTCATTTCTCTCATTTGAGGACTTACAGCTTCAAGAAAGTCATCATCAGTATTAATACAGATTTTGTTATCATCAAATATATCGTATATTAACACCCAAATCTCTTTTGGCTGGCAACAGCAATTTTTAAACAAAACATGAACTTTTTTTATTGCTGCAGCTATTTTATGTTTTTTATCTGAGCTGTGCCAATATTACTTGAATTCAAATTTTGTATTGAATAATAATTAATTATAATATACCTTATTTTTCCCCCACATTATTGCACAAAACACAATACTTTCCACTTGTTCGATAGGGCTTCTCTTGTGCCTCGTATAATATTTAATAAATTAAATTTACTAGTTTTTGTGTTTAATTATTTTGCCACAAAAAGGACATTGCGGTTCATCGTCCATGGGTTGTTGCTGCTACTCTTCCTCGTGTGGTTGGTTGCTGCTGCTCCTCCATAGGTGGGCCATCGTCATCTGCATACATTAACAAAAACAGAATTTATTTTACAATAATAATGATTGTTTAAATATTGGCACTGCTTATCAATTTCTTTCAACGATCAAATTATTGTGAGATTTTTTTTTTTTTGTGTTATATGTTAAATTATATTAAATAGAAGTAATAGTACTTATTTTGGCACAGAAATAATATTATGGTTCCTCATCTACCATGGTTTATACGTTCTCCTGCGCCTCTTATGGTTGCTGCTCCTCCATAGGTTGGCCATCGTCATCTGCATACATTAACTCTAATAAAACAATAACAAACATCCTTTTAAATTGTCCCTTAATTCAACAACACAGATCCCAATTCTTTAGCTATTCATCACTACAAGAAATTATGTCTTTTAGCAACATAAAACATTTCCCCAGATAAATGCTTATTGGATTGGGAGACTATAAAAATAATTACTGTAAAACATAATTATTTTTGTTATATTTTTTTTTTTTAATAAATGAAACTGGGGAAAAAAAATTTCAGAAAAGGTAAAAAGGTAAAAGTTACAAGAAAACCTAAAAAACAATTTTGTTGAATACTGAAAGAGTAACAAACAATAGAAAGAGAATAGGAGTAGATATGGTAAAAAAAAGAGTTGACTTTGTCTTGCGGGGGCGAGCGGTCTGCCACCTTTGAAATACAGTTCAAGTGAAGACTGACAATGGAGAAGTGGGGCGACCTGTTTAATTAAATTAAGTACAAAAATTGTATAAATTAGCATATTGATGAGAGTTGAAGTCATTGCTTTGGCGCACATTTACAGGTCTTCATAATCGAAAAGAAGAGATGACTCTTGTCCCTACACCATTTTGACTTAATTTTTTTCAATACAATTGCCAAATAATAAACTTTTGACTTCTCTTGTTCCTTATTCTTTTTTTCTTTTAAGCTTTAAGAAAAGGTAATATTCTTTTTAGGCTCATAACCAAGCACAGAAGAAGAAGGTTAGTTACTTTTTCTATTACAAAAAAAGGCTTCTTTTTGACTTTCTTTTTAATTAAGTTTTTAATAAGGCAAAAGGTGCGCCTTGGTCTTCTTATATTTCTCTTGAGGCTTCATTAATTTGAGGTTAAGTCATTTGAAGTTTTTCCTATTGCATTCCATACTTTTTTGTTGCTTAGTTTGTTCCACTTAAACACTTAAGTAACTTCGAGACTCTAGCCTTGCTTTGCTGCCCATGCTTTAGGTTCCATTAACTAGTCGTCTGGCTATTTGCCATTAGACGAGGACACACAAAGTTAACGCCTTTGTCAATGGCTAAAGATCTCTAAAGATGCCTTCAATGCATATTTCTTTAGCATTTATTAAGACACTGCAACAAAGCACGGACATTAAGCATTTGTAAAACAAAAGGAGACCAACATTCGTCCTTGCTATAATGATGATGATGATAGTGACAAGAGAGACACCGCCACATTAAACCATAAGAAGACGACAACAACAGCAGCAGCTGCAGCAGCAGCATCACCAAGAACCGGAGTAGGAGGAACACGAACAAAAATGTCACACTGTTGTCATTGTTGACTTTCGTTCTGCCGCAGATGTCTCCTAGTGTCTGCGCTGCTGGTCTGTCTTGTATGTTTTGTGAGGCTGCTGTCATTGTCCTTGCACTTCTGCTGCGATTTGCTGTTGAATGGAACATAAGAAATCGTAACAAGTTTGTGAATTTCGAAGTGACAGCGCGCGCGACAGGATATAAAACAATCAGTGCAAGCTAGCGGAAACGGAAGTGTTCATTGCTTTGACTTGACTGCATCTTAGCTGGTTCAGTTTTATTCATGTTTCTGCATCTTTATTCCTTTTGATGCTACTTGCAAATTGTGTGAAATTGTCTAAATTGTGGGCGTACAATAGTTGGGTGTTGCCTTAAGTATGGGGCGTCATCATCATCATCATCCCCAACATCACCATTGTCCTTATCCTTATTTTAGTTCAATGTTGGTTGTATTATATGTGGTTACACCAGTCGCTCTGTTTTAGTTTTCTTTATTTTCTATTTGAATCCTAACCAACTTCTTTTCGATGACTACTGTCACAAAAATGAATAAACTGCTTCTCGCGCTCACTATTGTGTGCTGTGTTTATTACGATTGCAAATTGAAATTTTAGCTGCCATTTGCTTGTTTCTGCTTACCAGTTTTTTCTCACAATTTCATCTCCCCACCTCCCTCCTCCTATTTATTTTTATTGTTGTGTGCTGTTTCCTTTTCTTTTGTACTACTTTGTATATTATATTTTTTTGTGGGAGGTTTTGTTTTCAATTGCATGCTGAAAATTTCAGAAAAATTTGTGGTCTGAATTAAGCGAAATATGCATTGAAGTTTTTTTTTCCCCTCTTTTTTTCTTTTTAAATTTTTTTTTTTCTATTTTATTTTTATTTTATTATGTATTTAGTTTACGAACTAACCGAACCTTCTATTTGTATGAATTTAGTTATTTTAATGGGATAGATAGTCCTCATTGACAAAATCTAATATTGACAATTGATATTCCAACTACTATATATTGTTCTGGATTGGTTATGCTGCCACTAACATCAGCTCCATAGAGCGGAGCTTCACTTTTTATATTTTTCCAATATTGACCGTTGTAAGTCAACATGTTTTGGGGTACCGTATCGTGGTACAACCACAGCCATCACGATACTCCCATAATGGAGCCGTATGTATGTTCGAAATTTCTCTTTGCGTTGGTGTTAAAATCAGATATACTAAACACTTTGATGGCAATGTAAAATATTAAAATATTTTTCATGCGATAAACCACATATGTATTTCTTAGAATACATTTCATTTGATTCTTTTATTTCTTTTATTTTTTTATTCGAATTGTAAATTAATGGGGTTTTTCCAAAACCCCCTTCTCTTTTGTTTTGTTTATCTATAATCTTCGTTATTGTTTTGTTTGTATATAATCTTCGATATTGTCTTTTTTTAACTCTTCCTTGCTTTAGTCTTTTGTTGTCCACCGGCATTTCGGTTTTTACTCTTTGCCGCAAGTCTCGGTTGTTTTCCGAACTTATCTATAAAGTATTAATATTAATAGCTGCCGCTGCCGGTGTATCTTTTGAAGAAGTCTCCATACGCCTTCCAAAATCTTAGGTTATTCTCAAGTATGCACTTGCACTTCATAATAATAGTTCCAAACTAATAAATGAATTCAAGCTTCTCTTGCTGATATGTCCTACATACATACATACATACATATGTATATGTATTCTGAATATTGATTACAATTTTAGACAATCTTATAACAGAATTGAAAAGGAAAAAGCACACAGCAATAAAAATAAATAGGAGGATGGAGGTGGGGAGATGAAATTGTGAGAAAAAAACTGGTCAGAAGAAACAAGGAAATGGCAGCTAAAATTTCAATTTACAATCGTAATAAACACAGCACACAATAGTGAGCGCGAGAAGCAGTTTATTCATTTTTGTGACAGTAGTCATCGAAAAGAAGTTGGTTAGGATTCAAATAGAAAATAAAGAAAACAAAAACAGAGCGACTGGTGTAACCACATATAATACAATCAACATTGAACTACAATAAGGATAAGGACAATGGTGATGTTGGGGATGATGATGATGATGACGCCCCATACTTAAGGCCAGCCAACCCAACTAAAGAAAGCATACTATTGTACGCCCACATTTTAGACAATTTATTTATTAGTTTAGCACCTTCTTCTCCAGCGAATCCATTCATGCACATACCGGATCAGCTATCTATGACCAATGCATTTAATTTGATTCTTTTTTTTTATATGTCCTAATATTTAGCTTTTTCATTACTTTGGCTTATCTTTTTGTTTTGCCATCTACTCAATTCTATTCGTTTTCTTACCGTTTTCCTTTTTTTTTTTTTTTTTTTTTTTTAACTTTTATTTTATCTAATACTTTTGCTTACAATTGATTGCCATTGTGCTTCAATTGCGCATGTTATTAGTTGGTGCTTTCAATCAATCAATCATTTAGTGTGTCGTATTCTTGTACTCATTCACCGGATCCAAATATTGTACACACACATAGGATACTAACTCAATGTTTCATTCATTCATTCAGTCAGTCAGTCATTGTGTTAGTAGTACACGTTCATACGTTGTCCTTCTGTTCATTGTCAACTATTTTCAACCAACTGCTGTTCATCATTCAATAGTACACCAGCGCTTAGTAGTTGTACTGATGATAGTTCAGTCAGTCATTTATTCATTCATGCAATCAGTCAGTGAGAGTGAAGTTAGTCTCAAAACACAATTGAGTTGCCACAGCCGCCACCACAGCAATGATGCTGCTGCTGCTCTTGCTTAAATGTCCTATACCCCCCGACCCATTGTTCCATGATGGCCCTGCGGCCATTGCTATTCAAGCCGACCTCAGTCCGCGTCGACAGCTGTCATCGTTGTTGTCAACAGAGAGTAGCTCCTAGCAGCTCCACACTATACTATACATACATATATGTGTGTTACTAAAAAAAAAAAAAAAAAAAATTAAAACAAATGAATGTAGTCGACAAAATAATATAAAAGAAATACATTTTCTATCTCTAAATAAAGAATTTCTGGGGGAAAATGAATAGACCACAAAACAAAAAGAAGAAGAATAAAAAAACTACAAAAAAACATGATGTTTTTAATGTTTGTCGTCTCTAAGTTATAAATGAAGCACTCTGTGTTTTGTTTTGTGCCTTTTTGGGGAATTGTGCCTTCATACTACTCGTATTATTTGGAAGATAGAAATTTGAAGTCAAATTACATGTCCCGGTTTTGAGAAGATATCAATGCTCTACATTGGTGATGTTTGGTGATTTGTGTCGATTGACATGATCCAACATGTGAGTACAATTGCAAAATGATCCTTCGTCGCATATATTTTCTCCAGCAGTAGGTTTCATCCAGATCGGTTCAGCCGTTTAAGAGAAGTTAAATGTCAAAAATTTGCACAGTAGAATTTCATGTACAATATCAAATACCAATAATCCACTTTATCGAGGATGTTCCGTTTTCAGACAACATATATACAGAAAGCATGGTGTAAGAAATAGAGGTGGCGCCATTAGTTTACAGTTATGTGTCGTTCTCAATTTTTGACGTCATTCGCATATCAGTGAAATAATGCATTTAGTGTTGAACATGATTTGAAATTGCATTGAAAATTGAAGAATTTGAGGGATATCAGTGTATAGAACGCTGAAATAATGAATTTAGTGTTGAATGTAATTTCAAAATGCAATGAAAATTGAAGAATTTGAAGAATTTTCATAGCACTGCTTCTTCAACTATCAATTCATGTTCAACACTAAATGCATTATTTCAGCGTTCTATACACTGATATGCGAATGACGTCAACAATTGAGAGTGAGTAAATTTCAAGAGAGTAAAAGGCCCTAGTGGCGGTACCTTGTATTATTGTACCATATACAGAAAGAAAGAAAAAAAAACTGTACACTAAATGTCCAACTCAAGAAACAAAACTCGAAGCAATGGACTCAGATGAAGCAAAAAAAAAAAAAAAAAAACAAATATTTTATTTTCTTCCTTTGTCCTGACTTATTGTACTTTTTCTATATGACAACCCTTTCATGTTTATTTTATCTTTTTATCTTCAAGCAAGAAGATCGTCCTTCAGTGTTCTGTCAGCACATATTCTAGCGTGAGAGACTCACTGATACTAGTACAAATTTTTTATTAAATTGTAAATTCGATAAATATAATTGCATAAAATGGAACCGCTTGGAATGAAACAAACACCAGAACCTTCCTAATGAATCACTTCGTTCATTGGTGCAAACCGTATGGAAATCTGTTCGGTAGTTTTGGAGTTTATCGCGCACAAACAAACAGATGCAGCTGTGGACTTTGTTTTGTAATATGTATAAAATAATAATATGTATGTACGCTTAGATAGATAAATAGATTCGTATATAGATAGATGGATTGGGTAGTGTAGGTACCTTCTTTGGAACCATTGAAGGAGCGTCTTTCAGAGACATCAAGTTTCCCTATATAAGTTTAGACATATGTGTATTTGTTTTTGTGTTTACAAAAAAAAAAAAAAAAACTAACTAAATATGTAAAAATGATAAACTACTGCCTGCTCCCTGCCTGCCTGCCTGGTTGTTACTATAATATATTTTTTTTTACGCTTTGGAATGGAGAAGTCATTTCCTTCTGCTATTCTTGATTGAAGCTCACCAATGCCACACATTTGCTGGTTTTTGTTACAAAAATGAGAAGAAGGTTTTTTACTTTCCATCACTTCGCCTCACCACCTCAGCCTGGTCATATTTCTCCTGCCTTCCTTTTCGTCGATACCTCGACAATTCTTCTATTTCTACTTACTTACTGTTGTGTGCCCATTCATTAATTTTACAAACAAACACAACCACAGTCGTCGTCACCTTCACCGCCATTTCTCTTTCTCTCTCTTTCTCTCTATAAATGCCTCCAACGTCTCTGCATATGCTTTTTCTCCAATTCGTCCTTTTTGATGGCTTTTTTTTTTCTCATATTTTGCATATGTGTGTGTGTAAGTCTGCTTTTCCATTCATTCATTTATTCATTCATTCATTCATTCATTCATTTGCTATGCTGATTTGTACTTGACATATATTTCTAAAGACAGGCATGTCATCATCATCATCAGCAACACTAACCGCAACACATTTTGTTAGTTTATTGTAGCCATTTTCTGTAGTGAGTCTGAGTCCAAGGACATCTGCTGTTTGTCATCATAAAAGAAGAAAGCAAGCAAACAAAAAAGCCTGCCTCTGCCTGCCAAGCTATTTGTTGTTGTTGTTGTTGTGACTGTGTGACTCTGTTGAAAAGGAAATGAAGAATCACGCTTAAGGATTTATATTTTAATATATGATTTTTTTTTTAAGTAAAAGTCTCTGTAGAATCTTAGCAAGTATGTATGAGGAAGGCAAGCATATGTTCTCTGATCCTTTTTTCAGCAATGTCATCATGATACTTTACAGG
Source organism: Amiota communis (assembly GCA_037043315.1). Classification (NCBI taxonomy): domain Eukaryota; kingdom Metazoa; phylum Arthropoda; class Insecta; order Diptera; family Drosophilidae; genus Amiota; species Amiota communis. The sequence continues at coordinate 8,381,374 of JBAMAV010001245.1, read as the reverse complement.
ACACTACTACTTTGCTTAATAATATTTTATGGCTTCATTGTCGTATCTCTTTGTGGTGTTAATACTTTTCTATTGTATTCTCTCAATTTCTTTAAGAGCTTAGATTAATAGTTGAAAAAGAAATTGGTTGGTGATTGGATTGAGTTTATAATAGGACGAAAGGAACAGTTATCCCTCTGTGATGGTCGGTCGTGAAAAAAAGAGTTTATAGAATTGTCAATGTGATGATGATGGTCTTATTGAAACCTCATATAGAAAATTGTAATAAAACCCCCGCAAGTAAAAGAAATTTCCGTTTCATCTCATAGTATGTAGCTCTCGCACTGACAAATTTTGTTGTTTTTCTGTTCTGTGTATCAATTTGTGTGTGTTGTGCGGTTGAAAAAACTGCAAAGAAAATGCGAAATCACGAAGCCAATCAACGTACTAGCATAAGCAGCATAAGGATTTCCCTGTTCTTTTTTTATTTTCGGTTCAATTCGCTTGGTGTATTGTTGTTGTTATACATAGTTGTTTAGTCCAATACACGTTACCAACACTTTATAGCATCAATTTTTCAGTACCACCCCACTTCACACCGTTTTGTAAGGTAAACAGTGAAACAAACACAAATGAAACCATGAAATAAAAGATAGAATTGTATAATGATCCATCCTGCTCCTGTCTTTTCCTGTCAGCTTATGTTGAATTTATTCTTGTAATTGTTATGTCTTATCTCACTAATTTTACTGCATTTAATAAATTATCCACTAATGCAGAGTCAAAGGAACAATAATAGCATATATGAATGTTTTAACAAATATTTTGTGGGACCACATTGTGATCTCATTCTTTTTGAACAATTTTCTTCAATTGGCATCTCCTAATTTTATTTCTTAAATACTCAAAGAGAATAATTCTGAATGTGTGTTCACTGTACCATTTCCCCCTCCACCTTCTCTTTTCACAATATGTAAAGAATATATATATATATATATACAATATATATATACAATAAAAGTCTTTTGAAATACAAATAGCAAACACGTTGTTGAATGCAACATCACAAGTCAAGTTGAATCTTCTTCATCGACGACGATTCAAGGAAAATAAGTAAAAATACACATAAAAAAGGGTTGCCACTTGCCACGCTTTTTACAGAATACAATTTATTGCAATTGTATGTAATATGTACATATCGATATGATTGGCTGTCTCTTTTTTTTTCCAACCCTGGCGGGACCGCCAATAGAGGCATTACTTCGCCAGGGAGAGCTAGGTTAGACCACTCTTCTGTTCAACTCTTCATCTCTGCGGACATGTTGCATTATAGCAACGATTATACTGCAAGCTTTGTTCCAGGAGTCTTTATCCTTTAACATAAAGTTAATCACGCCATTTGGTGTAAGGTTCTCACCTACCTCTGACGTGAGATGCACAAATATTTTTAGGGGAGAGTTGAGAGGGATAGGGGGAAGAATAAGCAAAGTGCAGGGACCAGACTTGATTGGGAATATTTATTTTTGTTGTTAATATTGAAACGCATGTAGAATATCTTAATTGTAGGCAAGATTGTCATCCATTGTTGTCTCTTTCTTAGCTGTTTCTGTTAAACACTCCCAGGCCGCAAATTAAATTGCGTCAGACTTCGAAGCCGCACATTTTACAACGCGCTTACTAAGTAATCGGAAAAAGGTTAGCGATTGGTCCTGGTGAACGCGCCCATTAGCTGTAAGAAGTAAGTGAAAACACCTTACTCAATTAGGTTTCTTTTATATACCTCTCCCTGGCGATGTATCTATAGATGATCGTTATCCATACCATAATAAGGATTGGGGTAAATTAACGCAAAGGCGATTCAAGCTTTTCGCCGTTACAAGTGTGATGATTCTACCTCGTTGAGATGCACAAATCGGGTATACTCCGTGAGAAAATGGCGAGCATTTTCCGGCTGGTTTGTGCAGTACAGGCAATGCGGGTCATCGGCATGTTTAAATCTCTGTCACCCAGACACTGAGGTTGGTTATTAACTCGAACGTCCAACGCCCCTTTTGTTTACTGCTTAATTGATCAATTTTAATTTGAAATCTGGATAACTTAAGATTTTACCATAATGATAGTTGTAAATTAATGAATGAATTCAAGCTTCTAATGATGATTTTGTACTACATATATGTATTCTGAATATTGATTACAATTTGAGACAATCTGAATGCTGAATTTCTTTCATTATATACATGCTATCAGTAGAATCAGTCGTAAATTTGAGTCGTTGCTCAGAACTTGGTTGAATTGTTTAATTTCGGAAGTTGTTCCTTTAGTTTTTGCTTACATTAATTCAATTGGTATTAGTGTTGAGCTTCTCTTAGATCTGTTGATGTCGACTGCAAATAAACTCTTTTTTAAGTTCACATTCTGGGTGACATTCGTTATCTAACTCAAAATAATAGTTAATATTGTATCTTATATATGTATTTGTTTTGAGTGAAAGAACTTTAAGATTCATAGTTTCTTTCACTCGGTTTTTTTTTTGTGTTTTGTTTTGTTTTGTTTTTGTTTTGTGTTATTAAATCATAAATTCATAACTTAAATATATTAGTTTTTGAGTTGAATTATTTTACCACAGTAATAACATTGTGATTCCTCCTCTGCCATGATTACTAACCTGTTTAACCTTCATTGGTTGTTGCTGGTCCGTCTCTTGTGGCTGCTGCTCCTTAATCGTCATCAACATACATTAACACAATGATTCCAGTCAATTAAGTCATCACCATTCCAGTAATCATTTCTCTGATTTTCTATGAAATAAGTATTAGGTTGTCACATTAGTGCACCAATGACGCACTATCGTCGGCCACCGTTTATTATATTTTGTGTGGAAACTGAACAATTAAAAAATTTTTACTTTAAGTCAACTCTCCATAAGTTGGTCATCGTCATCTACATACATTAACATTATGCGACTCGATTTTATGTCGTGTTGATGCGGTTACTACAGCTGCTGATGTTCGTAGTGATTGATGTCGGTGGTGCTCTTGTTGAAGCAGCTCCTCTCTCCCTGTATTTGCCGCAGCGCCTCCTTTGCTTTCAGCGGCTACATTATGTATAAGATAAGACCAGAGGAGTTGTTCCTGGATGTATAGCAAATTTAAGACTTCCATTCCTAGGCAATCATATTTACCCTAGGACCATTGGACATTGTAGACTTGCTTGATGGGTTTGCACAAGCTGAAGCGATTCGCCTACGACAGGTTTCACTTGTTGTCGTAAGTAACCCACTTTTCATTACCAGTCACCATCCACTGGTAATCGATAATCGATAATCGATTAATTGAAATGAACGTTTGTTAATTACAATTAATCATTGACAAATTAACCGATTTATCGTCCTTTTTCGATTACTCCTGCCAATCACTATACTTGAGGCTTTTCGTTATTTAAGGTCTAATAACTTTTAAGATTATATAATCTTAAAAACTTAGATTCTTTCACATAATGATTATATTTGCAAATTAATGAATGAATTGAAGCTTTGCATGATGATAATGTCTTACATATATGTATTCTGAATATTGATTACAATTTAAGACGCTCTGATAGCTGAATTTCTTTCATTATATATTCTATGAGGCGTTGTCAAGCTATGTCAGCAGGAGCAATCGAACAGTAGAGTTCTTAAATATATTATACAATGTAATTAATTAATTTACCTTATATTTATTTTTTTCCCCAAATTATTGCACAAAACGCAACACTTTTAACTAAGATTTTTATGTAAAAATCGTTCTTTCATATTTTTCATATTTTATTTATAAATACAAACTCTTTTTCTTAATTTGAATTTAATATATCGAATGATATATGGCTTGTATATTTAATGCCATTTGATTGTATGCCTTGCAGGGGAATCCACATTTTGGACATAGCATGGGTGTATCATGATGACCCTGTTCTCCTGAATCGACAACATTATACATTTCCACTGTGCAGTTTGTTTGTGGAATAACTTTTTTTTCTTTTTTTTTTTTTTGAAAATTACAATATACGTTCATTTTTTTTTTAACCCAACACATTCATTTTCTCACCTTGATTTTTTTTTTATTTGCTCACCTTGATTTCATTTTCTCTACATTTATTTACCTTCTTATTCTGCACAAAAACACAAGCAGTTTTAGTAGTATAGAGATTTGTATTATGTACAATGAATAGGTTAAAATGGTTAGCAACTTCTCTGACTCACTTACATGTTGTTTACTATGTTAATTGACTTTTGCATCAATTTGGAGTAGTTTCTATGCCGAAATTGTTTCAAAATTACCCATAACCATTCTAAAATGATTTAATGTTTTGAACTCTTTTTCAAACAATTGTTCTGTTCGTTCACATTTACTGTTATTACATATTCTTGACGCATACGCGTCATCGACATTATATGTAGCACGACATAATTTTCTCGTATTTTTCCCCCCACTTTTCTTAGGTAACTTGATGGCATGACGACAATGACGACGTCAAATGTTGATTGCCCTTTTTATATGTTAATTTTACAATAATTAGTGCAAAAATGTAAAACTGAAATTAATTAGCTCCTTTTCGAAGAAACCTCAACACAAGCCAAACAATTTTTTTCTTGTTTGGTATATTTGGGTAAACTTAGCGTCAGTGAGGAGCTACTTATTGGGGGGACTAGTTTTGTTGAACGAATTCGTAATTATCGGAATTATGCTCGATGCCGCCCGTGGCAAAATTAATCATATGTATAACTTAGTTCAAATTTTTTTATATCATTATTATGTATTTCAAAGATAAATCCCATTTTTTTTTTTTTTTTTTTTTTTTTTTTTTTTTTGCACTTCCATTTTAATATACCGGTTTTTTTAAGAGGAATTCAAATCATCTGACAGAACTCGAATAATTCAGATATAGATTTGTCCTTGTTTTATTGTTCTTCTTCTTTCTGAGCACACCGATCGGTTGCAATATTGCTACCAGCATATTGTCTTCAGTTTCTGAGAATGTGTAGTCTAGTATCAGAAATTTTTGGATTTTTCGAACCAAGTTTATAAACGGATTCCCAAAGTCTAGGTATAAGAGATTTATTGGTTTAAGCGTTTTTATTTGTTTTGCACTTCCATTTTAATATATCGGTTTTTTTTTTTTTTTTTTTTTTTTTTGCACTTCCATTTTAATATACCGGTTTTTTTAAGAGGAATTCAAATCATCTGACAGAACTCGAATAATTCAGATATAGATTTGTCCTTGTTTTATTGTTCTTCTTCTTTCTGAGCACACCGATCGGTTGCAATATTGCTACCAGCATATTGTCTTCAGTTTCTGAGAATGTGTAGTCTAGTATCAGAAATTTTTGGATTTTTCGAACCAAGTTTATGAACGGATTCCCAAAGTCTAGGTATAAGAGATTTATTGGCTTAAGCGTTTTTATTTGTTTTGCACTTCCTTTAGTTTTGCTTAACTATAACTCGAAGAATTCTGATATAGCTTTGTCCTTGTTTTATTGTTCTTCTTCTTTCTGAGTACACCGATCGGTTGCAATATTGCTACCAGCATATTGCCTTCAATTTCTGAGAATGTGTAGTCTAGTATCAGAAGTTTTTGGATTTTTCGAACCAAGTTTATGAACGGATTCCCAAAGTCTAGGTATAAGAGATTTATTGGTTTAAGCGTTTTTATTTGTTTTGCACTTCCATTTTAATATATCGGGTTTTTTTTTTTTTTTTTTTTTTTTGCACTTCCATTTTAATATATCGGTTTTTTTAAGAGGAATTCAAATCATCTGACAGAACTCGAATAATTCAGATATAGATTTGTCCTTGTTTTATTGTTCTTCTTCTTTCTGAGCACACCGATCGGTTGCAATATTGCTACCAGCATATTGCCTTCAATTTCTGAGAATGTGTAGTCTAGTATCAGAAATTTTTGGATTTTTCGAACCAAGTTTATAAACGGATTCCCAAAGTCTAGGTATAAGAGATTTATTGGTTTAAGCGTTTTTATTTGTTTTGCACTTCCATTTTAATATATCGGGTTTTTTTTTTTTTTTTTTTTTTTTTGCACTTCCATTTTAATATACCGGTTTTTTTAAGAGGAATTCAAATCATCTGACAGAACTCGAATAATTCAGATATAGATTTGTCCTTGTTTTATTGTTCTTCTTCTTTCTGAGCACACCGATCGGTTGCAATATTGCTACCAGCATATTGTCTTCAGTTTCTGAGAATGTGTAGTCTAGTATCAGAAATTTTTGGATTTTTCGAACCAAGTTTATAAACGGATTCCCAAAGTCTAGGTAATTTTCCTGTATTCCCCCCCCCCCCCCCCCCTCTTTTCTTAGGCAACTTGATGACATGACGACGTCAAATGTTGATTGCCCTTTTTATATGTTAATTTTACAATAATTAGTGCAAAAATGTAAAACTGAAATTAATTAGCTCCTTTTCGAAGAAAGCTCAACACAAGCCAAACAATTTTTTTCTTGTTTGGTATATTTGGGGAAACTTAGCGTCAGTGAGGAGCTACTTATTGGGGGGACTAGTTTTGTTGAACGAATTCGTCATTATCGGAATTATGCTCGATGCCGCCCGTGGCAAAATTAATCATATGTATAACTTAGTTCAAATTTTTTTATATCATTATTATGTATTTCAAAGATAAATCCCATTTTTTTTTTTTGTTTTTTTTTTTTTTTGTTTTTGTGCACTTCCATTTTAATATATCGGGGTTTTTTTTTTTTTTAAGAGGAATTCAAATCATCTCATGCATCTCGAAGAATTCTGATATAGACTTGTCCTTGTTTTATTGTTCTTCTTCTTTCTGAGTACACCGATCGGTTGCAAATTGCTACCAGCATATTGCCTTCAATTTCTGAGAATGTGTAGTCTAGTATCAGAAGTTTTTGGATTTTTCGAACCAAGTTTATGAACGGATTCCCAAAGTCTAGGTATAAGAGATTTATTGGTTTAAGCGTTTTTATTTGTTTTGCACTTCCATTTTAATATATCGGGTTTTTTTTTTTTTTTTTAAGAGGAATTCAAATCATCTGACAGAACTCGAAGAATTCTGATACAGCTTTGTCCTTGTTTTATTGTTCTTCTTCTTTCTGAGTACACCGATCGGTTGCAATATTGCTACCAGCATATTGCCTTCAATTTCTGAGAATGTGTAGTCTAGTATCAGAAGTTTTTGGATTTTTCGAACCAAGTTTATGAACGGATTCCCAAAGTCTAGGTATAAGAGATTTATTGGTTTAAGCGTTTTTATTTGTTTTGCACTTCCATTTTAATATATCGGGTTTTTTTTTTTTTTTTTTTTTTTGCACTTCCATTTTAATATACCGGTTTTTTTAAGAGGAATTCAAATCATCTGACAGAACTCGAATAATTCAGATATAGATTTGTCCTTGTTTTATTGTTCTTCTTCTTTCTGAGCACACCGATCGGTTGCAATATTGCTACCAGCATATTGTCTTCAGTTTCTGAGAATGTGTAGTCTAGTATCAGAAATTTTTGGATTTTTCGAACCAAGTTTATAAACGGATTCCCAAAGTCTAGGTATAAGAGATTTATTGGTTTAAGCGTTTTTATTTGTTTTGCACTTCCATTTTAATATATCGGGTTTTTTTTTTTTTTTTTTTTTTTTTGCACTTCCATTTTAATATATCGGTTTTTTTAAGAGGAATTCAAATCATCTGACAGAACTCGAATAATTCAGATATAGATTTGTCCTTGTTTTATTGTTCTTCTTCTTTCTGAGCACACCGATCGGTTGCAATATTGCTACCAGCATATTGTCTTCAGTTTCTGAGAATGTGTAGTCTAGTATCAGAAATTTTTGGATTTTTCGAACCAAGTTTATAAACGGATTCCCAAAGTCTAGGTAATTTTCCTGTATTCCCCCCCCCCCCCCCCCTCTTTTCTTAGGCAACTTGATGACATGACGACGTCAAATGTTGATTGCCCTTTTTATATGTTAATTTTACAATAATTAGTGCAAAAATGTAAAACTGAAATTAATTAGCTCCTTTTCGAAGAAAGCTCAACACAAGCCAAACAATTTTTTTCTTGTTTGGTATATTTGGGGAAACTTAGCGTCAGTGAGGAGCTACTTATTGGGGGGACTAGTTTTGTTGAACGAATTCGTCATTATCGGAATTATGCTCGATGCCGCCCGTGGCAAAATTAATCATATGTATAACTTAGTTCAAATTTTTTTATATCATTATTATGTATTTCAAAGATAAATCCCATTTTTTTTTTTTTTGTTTTTTTTTTTTTGTTTTTGTGCACTTCCATTTTAATATATCGGGGTTTTTTTTTTTTTTAAGAGGAATTCAAATCATCTCATGCATCTCGAAGAATTCTGATATAGACTTGTCCTTGTTTTATTGTTCTTCTTCTTTCTGAGTACACCGATCGGTTGCAAATTGCTACCAGCATATTGCCTTCAATTTCTGAGAATGTGTAGTCTAGTATCAGAAGTTTTTGGATTTTTCGAACCAAGTTTATGAACGGATTCCCAAAGTCTAGGTATAAGAGATTTATTGGTTTAAGCGTTTTTATTTGTTTTGCACTTCCATTTTAATATATCGGGTTTTTTTTTTTTTTTTTTAAGAGGAATTCAAATCATCTGACAGAACTCGAAGAATTCTGATACAGCTTTGTCCTTGTTTTATTGTTCTTCTTCTTTCTGAGTACACCGATCGGTTGCAATATTGCTACCAGCATATTGCCTTCAATTTCTGAGAATGTGTAGTCTAGTATCAGAAGTTTTTGGATTTTTCGAACCAAGTTTATGAACGGATTCCCAAAGTCTAGGTATAAGAGATTTATTGGTTTAAGCGTTTTTATTTGTTTTGCACTTCCATTTTAATATATCGGGTTTTTTTTTTTTTTTTTTTTTTTTGCACTTCCATTTTAATATACCGGTTTTTTTAAGAGGAATTCAAATCATCTGACAGAACTCGAATAATTCAGATATAGATTTGTCCTTGTTTTATTGTTCTTCTTCTTTCTGAGCACACCGATCGGTTGCAATATTGCTACCAGCATATTGTCTTCAGTTTCTGAGAATGTGTAGTCTAGTATCAGAAATTTTTGGATTTTTCGAACCAAGTTTATAAACGGATTCCCAAAGTCTAGGTATAAGAGATTTATTGGTTTAAGCGTTTTTATTTGTTTTGCACTTCCATTTTAATATATCGGGTTTTTTTTTTTTTTTTTTTTTTTTTGCACTTCCATTTTAATATATCGGTTTTTTTAAGAGGAATTCAAATCATCTGACAGAACTCGAATAATTCAGATATAGATTTGTCCTTGTTTTATTGTTCTTCTTCTTTCTGAGCACACCGATCGGTTGCAATATTGCTACCAGCATATTGTCTTCAGTTTCTGAGAATGTGTAGTCTAGTATCAGAAATTTTTGGATTTTTCGAACCAAGTTTATGAACGGATTCCCAAAGTCTAGGTATAAGAGATTTATTGGTTTAAGCGTTTTTATTTGTTTTGCACTTCCATTTTAATATATCGGGTTTTTTTTTTTTTTTTTTTTTTTTTGCACTTCCATTTTAATATATCGGTTTTTTTAAGAGGAATTCAAATCATCTGACAGAACTCGAATAATTCAGATATAGATTTGTCCTTGTTTTATTGTTCTTCTTCTTTCTGAGCACACCGATCGGTTGCAATATTGCTACCAGCATATTGCCTTCAATTTCTGAGAATGTGTAGTCTAGTATCAGAAGTTTTTGGATTTTTCGAACCAAGTTTATGAACGGATTCCCAAAGTCTAGGTATAAGAGATTTATTGGTTTAAGCGTTTTTATTTGTTTTGCACTTCCATTTTAATATATCGGGTTTTTTTTTTTTTTTTTTTTTTTTGCACTTCCATTTTAATATATCGGTTTTTTTAAGAGGAATTCAAATCATCTGACAGAACTCGAATAATTCAGATATAGATTTGTCCTTGTTTTATTGTTCTTCTTCTTTCTGAGCACACCGATCGGTTGCAATATTGCTACCAGCATATTGCCTTCAATTTCTGAGAATGTGTAGTCTAGTATCAGAAGTTTTTGGATTTTTCGAACCAAGTTTATGAACGGATTCCCAAAGTCTAGGTATAAGAGATTTATTGGCTTAAGCGTTTTTATTTGTTTTGCACTTCCTTTAGTTTTGCTTAACTATAACTCGAAGAATTCTGATATAGCTTTGTCCTTGTTTTATTGTTCTTCTTCTTTCTGAGTACACCGATCGGTTGCAATATTGCTACCAGCATATTGCCTTCAATTTCTGAGAATGTGTAGTCTAGTATCAGAAGTTTTTGGATTTTTCGAACCAAGTTTATGAACGGATTCCCAAAGTCTAGGTATAAGAGATTTATTGGTTTAAGCGTTTTTATTTGTTTTGCACTTCCATTTTAATATATCGGGTTTTTTTTTTTTTTTTTTTTTTTGCACTTCCATTTTAATATATCGGTTTTTTTAAGAGGAATTCAAATCATCTGACAGAACTCGAATAATTCAGATATAGATTTGTCCTTGTTTTATTGTTCTTCTTCTTTCTGAGCACACCGATCGGTTGCAATATTGCTACCAGCATATTGCCTTCAATTTCTGAGAATGTGTAGTCTAGTATCAGAAATTTTTGGATTTTTCGAACCAAGTTTATAAACGGATTCCCAAAGTCTAGGTATAAGAGATTTATTGGTTTAAGCGTTTTTATTTGTTTTGCACTTCCATTTTAATATATCGGGTTTTTTTTTTTTTTTTTTTTTTTTTGCACTTCCATTTTAATATACCGGTTTTTTTAAGAGGAATTCAAATCATCTGACAGAACTCGAATAATTCAGATATAGATTTGTCCTTGTTTTATTGTTCTTCTTCTTTCTGAGCACACCGATCGGTTGCAATATTGCTACCAGCATATTGTCTTCAGTTTCTGAGAATGTGTAGTCTAGTATCAGAAATTTTTGGATTTTTCGAACCAAGTTTATAGAACGGATTCCCAAAGTCTAGGTATAAGAGATTTATTGGTTTAAGCGTTTTTATTTGTTTTGCACTTCCATTTTAATATATCGGGTTTTTTTTTTTTTTTTTTTTTTTTGCACTTCCATTTTAATATATCGGTTTTTTTAAGAGGAATTCAAATCATCTGACAGAACTCGAATAATTCAGATATAGATTTGTCCTTGTTTTATTGTTCTTCTTCTTTCTGAGCACACCGATCGGTTGCAATATTGCTACCAGCATATTGCCTTCAGTTTCTGAGAATGTGTAGTCTAGTATCAGAAGTTTTTGGATTTTTCGAACCAAGTTTATGAACGGATTCCCAAAGTCTAGGTATAAGAGATTTATTGGTTTAAGCGTTTTTATTTGTTTTGCACTTCCAGTTTTGAATATATCGGGTCGTCTTCGAGACAGTCTTGCTATGAGATTTATTGGTTTAGCGTTCGAATTTGTTTTGCACGGTTCCCAGTCTGGTTAAGAGTATCGGTTTTGTCTTGGTTTTTTTTTTTTTTGCACTTCCATTTTAATATATCGGTTTTTTTAAGAGGAATTCAAATCATCTGACAGAACTCGAATAATTCAGATATAGATTTGTCCTTGTTTTATTGTTCTTCTTCTTTCTGAGCACACCGATCGGTTGCAATATTGCTACCAGCATATTGCCTTCAATTTCTGAGAATGTGTAGTCTAGTATCAGAAGTTTTTGGATTTTTCGAACCAAGTTTATGAACGGATTCCCAAAGTCTAGGTATAAGAGATTTATTGGTTTAAGCGTTTTTATTTGTTTTGCACTTCCATTTTAATATATCGGGTTTTTTTTTTTTTTTTTTTTTTTTTGCACTTCCATTTTAATATACCGGTTTTTTTAAGAGGAATTCAAATCATCTGACAGAACTCGAATAATTCAGATATAGATTTGTCCTTGTTTTATTGTTCTTCTTCTTTCTGAGCACACCGATCGGTTGCAATATTGCTACCAGCATATTGCCTTCAATTTCTGAGAATGTGTAGTCTAGTATCAGAAGTTTTTGGATTTTTCGAACCAAGTTTATGAACGGATTCCCAAAGTCTAGGTATAAGAGATTTATTGGTTTAAGCGTTTTTATTTGTTTTGCACTTCCATTTTAATATATCGGGTTTTTTTTTTTTTTTTTTTTTTTTTGCACTTCCATTTTAATATATCGGTTTTTTTAAGAGGAATTCAAATCATCTGACAGAACTCGAATAATTCAGATATAGATTTGTCCTTGTTTTATTGTTCTTCTTCTTTCTGAGCACACCGATCGGTTGCAATATTGCTACCAGCATATTGTCTTCAGTTTCTGAGAATGTGAAGTCTAGTATCAGAAATTTTTGGATTTTTCGAACCAAGTTTATAAACGGATTCCCAAAGTCTAGGTATAAGAGATTTATTGGTTTAAGCGTTTTTATTTGTTTTGCACTTCCATTTTAATATATCGGTTTTTTTAAGAGGAATTCAAATCATCTGACAGAACTCGAATAATTCAGATATAGATTTGTCCTTGTTTTATTGTTCTTCTTCTTTCTGAGCACACCGATCGGTTGCAATATTGCTACCAGCATATTGTCTTCAGTTTCTGAGAATGTGAAGTCTAGTATCAGAAATTTTTGGATTTTTCGAACCAAGTTTATGAACGGATTCCCAAAGTCTAGGTATAAGAGATTTATTGGTTTAAGCGTTTTTATTTGTTTTGCACTTCCATTTTAATATATCGGGTTTTTTTTTTTTTTTTTAAGAGGAATTCAAATCATCTGACAGAACTCGAAGAATTCTGATACAGCTTTGTCCTTGTTTTATTGTTCTTCTTCTTTCTGAGTACACCGATCGGTTGCAATATTGCTACCAGCATATTGCCTTCAATTTCTGAGAATGTGTAGTCTAGTATCAGAAGTTTTTGGATTTTTCGAACCAAGTTTATGAACGGATTCCCAAAGTCTAGGTTTCAAAATTTATTGATTGTTTTTGTTTCAAAATTAATAAAAAATAATTTATTTTTTTTTTCTCCAAAATGATATATTTCTTTTCTATATTGCTACCAGCTTTTGTAGTCCTAGTATCAGAAATTTTTGGATTTTTGTGAACGGATTCCCAAAGTCTAGGTATAAGAGATTTATTGGTTCTTTTAAGCTTTTCATAGATTCAAAGATAAGCCCCCCTAAAACAAAATCCATCACTGGATGTCGCCTGAGTATTGTGAAACCACCTCAGTTATCATCCCTACTACTTTCCTCTGTTCTAAGTTTTAGTCATCATTTGTTATGCAAAATATATGAATGAATCTCTTTCTGCAGCCGCCTTTTGTGTGGCGCTAATATAAATTTATTGGCATAAAATACGCAGTGTCCGTGTCTATCTCTCTACTGTCTTTGTTACTTGGCCTTGCCACCACAGACACACACAAACACACACACAAACGCACATAGATACTAAGTTAGTTTTGGCACCAACAGAAATTTATTGCACTTGACTGCATTGACACTACTGTCTGCTTTGTTGTTAGACCGACCTCCTTCTTTATCCAACTCTTACCCAATTTTACTCAACTTGTGTGTTCCATTCGCTGCTGCTCTTCCTTTTGAGGTATTCATTGTTGCAGCTGTTGGCCGCTGTCACTACTGCAACTATCGCCAAGCGCTTTCTAGTCCTTATTGTGTCATCTTCTACATTATCGTTTTGCGTGCGCACAGAACCAAAAGATACCAAAAGTTAAACGTTTTGAAAATACATTGAAAGTTGACTCACGCATACAAAATACTCTCAGTTTCCTTTGTCTGCTAGGCAATCATTGGTTCTTAAACTGAACCAGAAATTAGGATTGAAAATGCCAAGTGATGAGATGAATTTAACGAAGAAATTGTTCAAATAGAATGAGTGTCCATTCGTTTCCCTCAAGAAAATGGAATCTGCGGAATACAATAGTTGTTTAAGAACCGCTGCCCTAGACTATATTTGTGCATTTGTTTGAATTAAACTCTTTCTCTATGGTGACTCGAAGTGGTGGTGGTGGATGCAACTTTGTTGTATTGTCATCGTCATTTCTGGATCAACGCCAGTCCTGTGTTTGCATTTTGAGGTTTGGTCTCTGTTGTGTGCGTTTGCATTTCACAGATTTTATCGTTTGGAAATTATGTTCCAATTTTTTCCTTTTCTAAGAATGCAAATGCAGTTTGCCTGCCTGCCTTGTATTGTACAGACAAGAAGAACAGCGAAAATGTTTCACATGATTTGATTAAGTGGCCACGTTAGTTGCAGTTTCAGTAAAGAAACATGATGATGATGGTGGAGTGAAACAGAGTGATAGTGAAAATGTATTATGTAGACTGTTGTTTGTTTGACAATTTGTTGTTTATAACTTAAGATTCTATGAAATGAAACTGAAAACAAAAGTTGGCAATTTGAGATGTTTTGAAAAGTTCAAAAATTGGGTTAAAAACAAATATCATTGAAAGTTGAGGAAGGAGAAAATTTCTAACAAAATTTTGCAGGCTTCATAGAGGTTTATGAGTTGAGACGATTAGAACAGAAAAAAAGAAAAAGTTTATTTAAAATTCTTAATTTTGAAGGCTCAAGATAATTAAAGTTATATATATTAATTCACTATTCCATTATTTATTTATGGATAACACCCACTTGGAATCTAGAAGCATTTATGTTAGTAAAATATTGTAAAATTTATTTAGAAGATTGTTTTGTTTGTAAGTATGTAAACCACAGAGCCCAGCTTTCTCTATAAGCGGGTGAAATAATGATTCTCTTTAGAATCGTGAGTGTGAAATGTGTTGTGTTCTCAATCATTTCCAAATCTGTAATTATAATTTACATACAAAAGATCTTCCCTATATAAAAAAATTTAAAAGAAAAACATGTAGTGCTCTATTTGCTTAAATATAATTAGATACATATATACTTATAATTATTGTAATTTTTTAAACAAAATAGTATCTAAATTTATTGTAAAGAAGATTGTTTTGTTTGTATGTAAACCACAGAGCCCAGCTTCTCTATGAGCGGGTGAAATAATGATTCTCTTTAGAATCGTGCGTGTGAAGTGTATTGTGTTCAATCATTTCCAAATCTATAATTATTTTACATACAAACGGTCTTCTTTTTTAACCCTTACTTTTGTCTCATTTTATAGTACATATTATAAAGTTGTAAGGTTTTTTGTTTTGTTACTCTGTATCTTACTGAAAGTATTGCTCGCGCCAATAAAACTGTTCGTCTTTGAAAGCCAAGAAAGTATCAAGTCAAGTCAACTGAAGTGAAGCGTATTCCCGTAAGGGCTATCTGCATCGACCGGAACAAATGGTAGTCTGATGGTGCAACGTCAGGACTTCCCATCCGGTATTATCGAAAAAGGTTTTGACCACGTTTGCGACATGCGGCTGAGCATTGTCATGGTGAAACAATAATGGCTCACATCTGGTTGCCCATTCCTGTTATTTTTCCACAATTGCACACTTCATTTCCATAAGTTGTTGTCTATAGAAAGCCCCGTAGATCGTCTGACCACTTTTCAGAAGCTTTTAGTACACGAGCAGAGCATTACCTTGCTGCCATTATTATTATTATTATCTATGACGTATTTAAAGAAATTATAAACATAGTCTATTCACAAAGTTGGTTAACAAAGGATTTCCATCCGTCTCTATTGCGTGCTAATGCGCGAAGTTCGCTCATAGATTTTCTTGTCTCAGCCACAACAGATCGTTTCCACGTCAATTTTGGTCTTCCTCTGGACCTCGTCTCTTGAGGGTGCCATTCCAATATGGCATGGGGTATTTCGTCGTTATTTTTGCGAAGGGTATGTCGCAGCCAACCGTACTTTCGTTTCCGTATCACAATTTCAATTGGGTCTTGCTCGCAGATTTGCCAGAGTCGCTGATTGCTAATAATTCTTGGCAACCAGATTCGCAGAATAGTACGTAGACATCGGTTGATGAACGTTTGTAGTTCCTCATGTTTGTAGTTGTAGTATGCCAAGTCTCACAGCCATAAAGCAAGACAAATTTCACACAAGCGTTAAATATTTTTATTTTCGTCTTCTGGTGGACATGTTTACCTTTCCAGAAGTTTCTTAGTGTCCCAAATGCAGCCTTGGCTTTTTGAATTTTACATTCTATATTCCTTGCTGCCATGGATGTTTGGTTTTGGCTTCAATGGTCCGGGTTTGCCGCGCTTAACATACGCATTTTTTGCATTTTGGATGGTCGTAATGAATCTTTTTTGCATTGCCATTGATGATACGATGCAAAAACGACTTCTCTTTGTACCATTGATGGAGCATTCGATATACTCTTGGATTGATTTCATGAGGCATCCAGTTTCCGACCTTCTGGACCATATACCAATGGCTTTCAATCGCAGTCAAACGGTTGCCGTAAGTTCTTTCTTGGGTTTTTGACACGGGTCTTCGTACAGGGTCAAAAACAGACATAGTTGTCGAATGAAAGAAATATGTTGTTGACACTTCATTCTAAAATGTGGTAAAATGATGAAGGTTTCACATAAAATTGCTTCCAAATTGGTCCTGTATGCTTAAGCACAACTGGTGCTCCCTGTTGACAATCCTTTAAAACATACTTGTATACCCAATATATAAAATACTCTAGAGAATTTCTATTAATGTAAAGCCATGTGGAGGATTACAACATATATACATATGTAAAGACAAGCAAACATTACATTTCTTTTTTATTTAACCAACTTAATCAGCTTAAAGTCAAATGTTGCATTGACTTGGCAAAGACATCGCTGAATGCTTAAAAGCTTGAAGTAGCAACATCAACAACTAATACTAGACGCCTGAAAGTATGCAACATTTGTTTGTTTGTTTGGCTAAATGTGAATTCTTTCATGTTAGTTTTTTTTAGATTTTTTATTTTATAGAGAATTTGCAACTATTTTCCTACGACTTGCTAAAATCATCGCACCTTTTACGGTTTTATATTCGCATAGACAAAGTTTGCTGTGATTTTCATTATTATTTTTTTATCTCTTCTTTTTGTTGGGTTGGGTTGAGTTGGTATGTGTTTTATTTTTTATATGTGGTAAACGCGGTTACTGCATGCATGCTGCTTGTTGCAATAAAAAGCAGGCAGCAGTAAAAGTATCTGCAGTTTGCAGCATCTAAAAAACGACAGCTGCTACGCTACTGCAGCTGCTGTTGTTGGTAATTACAATGAAGGAGGAGACCAAAGCCAAACATTTGCGACATGTGGCAGCAATTGCAGTAGGACAGCGGGGAGAGTGTGTTGCATTTGCTGTCATCTTATCCTAATGCAGCAAATGTGGATGGACGTTTGTCGTACTCTTTAGGCGAGCGAAAAAAAAGTTGGTTAAATGCAACAAGAAAAACGAGTAAGGAAAGAAAGGAAAGAAAGCCATTTGAAAGAGCTACGAACTGTGCTAACATGGCACATGCCGAGGGGATGGTTTTGTTTTGTGGAGAGTCTCCCAAAAACCAAAGCAACCTTAAACCCAAAACCAAGGAAAAAACCAAAACGAACCAAATCGTTGTCGTCCTCATTGACAATGAATATCATGGACGGGGCGAAGGGTAACAGAGGGATAGGTTAAAGGAAACTAGTGTAGGGTGCTAACAGATACAAGGGAAGTCAGTCTGATAAGTTTCTTTAGAAACAAGGGAATGTACAAATTTCCGGGAAAATTTCTTCCTCAAAAACAGTTTTTCATTATTTGTTATAAATCAGTCTTGGGTTAATCTACAGAGAATGGTTTGAAATGGTTCACTAGTATGGGTAGAGATATAACATTGAACTTTACACCTTCTATTTTGATTTCTCCATGATTTTTCCTTTTCATTTAAAGATGTACATATATCACAGCATTAAATTTCATTAAGTCAAATTGGTCATGGTTCATGGAAACTCATCAGTCACCCCATTAATAGTAACTAGTACCAAAACCACAAGCAGATGCAGAAAGGAAGCATAAAACTTATTTTAATTTCGGCTAACAAGACATTTCGCTTGGCTTAGCTTAGTTTGGTATATGAATGTATACATTCATTCTTCCATTTGATGCACATATACGCATACGATGATAATCAACATCACACATAACATCAAGAAGATAATGATGATTAGGAATGATGGTAATGATGTTGATGTAAATGGACTTTCTTTGCTTGCAGTTTTTGTTTGATTTGCTTTTTTCAAATAAAATTTTTTTTGAAAGCACTTTTTGTTTGTCTGACACTACTCTCTACTCTTTTTTTATACTAGTATCTGTGTGAGCATATGTATATTCAAGCAGCATATGTGTATGTGTATGTTTAAATGCATTGCTTTTTGTTACTTGTGATGCCCGCCCTCCCATCTAAACTTATTTTGATAAGGAAAAGCAATTAGTACTTTGTTTGTGCAACTTTTAATAGCAAAGTTATTAGTGGCTTAGCAGCACAAGGTGCTGGTGTTTGTGGGTTGATAAGAGCGGGAAGGAGAAGGAGAGTGATTTACATATCAAATAGCAGTAAAAGGAGGAACCTAAGACAGCTGTGATCTTCGTTTTCTATTTCGATATGCTTTTACATGTATGTATTTGTAAATTAGTTTTCATTTCATTTTAAATTTTTTTTTTTTTTTTTCCTCAATATATGAGCAGCAGTCAAAATCTTTTTAGAGTTCAACGATGCGTATACTTAATACTATATATGTACTCTCTTTTTGTGAAAGAAGATTCAAATGTTATTACTCTTATCCTTATTTTTAAATAAATATTTTTTTTTAAATATTTGTATTTTATTTTTGCTTCATTCACTCAGTTTGTTTGACTATGCGTATGCGTAATATTTGGGATTTTAATTTAAATACATTTATTTAGTGTTATGATGACCTCATATCATATCCTATCCTATCCTAAGCTTTGTAATTAAACTAACACATTATAATTTTCGTTATTGCATGACAGAAGCATAAAAATTATTAAGAAAATAGTAGGCATAAAGGGTGATAATGAAGATAAAAGTGACAAGGAAAAGATATATGGAAATGAGTGAAATTTAATTGAAATTATAATAGTGTCTCATTATGCAAATGTTTTCATTATTTTGTGCGTGTTTTTGGGCGTGTGCACATGAGTGTGTCATGCTATCGTTTATTTATACAAATTTGTTTATTTTGTAATTTTATTTGAGTTAATAAAATTCTAATTTTTTCGTTTGTGTGACAATGCTTTTTCTTTCTTTTATTGTTTCGAGCAGTAGTTGGAGGTGTGATGTGATTAGGGTGGTTTTTGTTAAGAATACAATAACTTTGTTATGGTGTTGAGATCAAAGAAGTCACCATTGTTTCGCAATACAAAAATTGTAACACATCGTTTTTCTTTTGTAGATACATACTTCCATAGTTTTTGGTTCTACTTTTTATGCTAGCATTCAACATAAAATTACTCTTTATGATGATCCTTTTATAAGAGAACTTTGTTGAAATATTGTAGCATTCAAAGTTTAAGTTGAGCATAAGCAAACTAATTAAAACTTGTTTCTTTTCAACACTTTCCCAAGAAGAACCCCTTTTACACACAATAAAACCACAAATTTAAAAAAGAAATACAATATTTTCTAATCCTTTCTTTATTTTTATATACCATGAACTTCCATTTAACATACATATGTGGATTTTAAGGAGTCAAAACTTTCTTAATATTTTATGGTATATAAAATGAATCTTCTATAATATTTTAACATCTTTTCCCATTTTTTGATAACCTTTATTTTGCCTTCCTGTTAGTGTTGATAAATGATTTCCTCAACTTTTTAATGACCTTTTTCCTTATTTAATTTCAACTTTAACCAACTAAATTTGTATAAGAATGTTTTACTTCTCAGCACTATGACTTGGCATAAGCATTCAACCAAAATAACATGGTGTGAAAAACATATTTAAATAAGTTTTGATTGAGAAATACATAAAGAAAAGATTAAACACTTTTTTACGGAACGTTGGTTCTGTTGTGTTGTTTTTGTGGTTAAGAGCTTAAAGAATAAATTTGCTTCTCAAATGTAATTAAACAAAAATCCCATCATAATAAAATTTAATATGCAACTGTTGCTTTGGAAATCCCAACATGACAACGAATTCAATACTAGCACTCACATATACACATACTTATTTATATATCGGAAAACTTATTACATTTACACATGTATAATAAAATCATATGTTGCTTGGGTCATTTAAATAAATTTTAATATACTCGTATCTTTTTATGCCTTAAGGCTTAAGCTATGTCTGTTTATTAAATTTTATTTGAATTATATAAAAAATAAAATTAGAATAAAGGTAACTAGCTCTTGTGCTTGTTGGTGGCTTAGATGAATATAATTTTATCATCCGCTCAATACATTTGTGGTACTTCTTTCTTAAATACTCGTATGAGAGCACTGCTTGACCAGTTTATACTCGAACGATATTCAGACTTGACTGTTCCATATATACAACACTAATTATTTTATATCTTTCCACAATGGTAACATGAAAAGAGCTGTGCAGTTTCTTGTTAGGTGGCCTCTTGTGGCGATCAAGGTAGTTCTTGCATTGTCGAGGCGAACATGAATACAAGGCAGGGAAAATATGTAGTGGGTACTAATGAACACGTGAATATTCGACCAGCATTTAATAATGTTATTGCGTTCCATTCCCAAGTGTATGGAAGGCCTTGATGTATTCTATATACCAGCATAAATCCTTCATTTTGAAAACGAGTGTATTCATGCTTATATCAATTTCATAGGAACATATGAATAAGAATGGATTCGTATCAATAAATGTGTAGAATAGAAGTTTTTAAAAGGGGATATGAATGCGTTCATTCAGGCCTATAAAGTAGTGTACTGATTTGTACAGTTCTTCCAGAAAAATATCAACTCATTGGGTCTCTAAGCAATTCTATTAGCATTTCTGGGGAAAAAGTTGGCCCGTGCCACAAGTTATGTCGGATTCATTAGCCTACCGACTAAAAAACCTCCTATCGCCTCAAGCCTCTTTCAATCCCTATGGCACCGCCGAAGCATTCCTTCGTAGGGAGGGATAGTAAGCTTAAAATTAAGCAGGTGCCATTGGTCGCTCGTACATTCGAGCACCCCTCATAATGTTGGAAATTTCAGAAGAGAAGTATGCCCAGTCATCAACCGACGTTTCCATGCGCCTTACAATCTCATGTGAGCTGCAAGGAGATCCAAGGCGCGCATACACTATTCGTCGCTCCGCTTCGAAACGGGGGCAGTCATATCTGCACAGACCACAGAAAGGATCCGCAGCGAGCCCAAACCTGTGGACATACTGCCTGAAACAGCCATGGCCAGTTGCGAATTGAATAAATTCGAACTCTACGTCACCAGAACGACGCTTATCCAATTCATAATATCTGGGATAAGCTGGTGTATCCTCCGGGGAAAAAGTTGTCGTAGTATCTTTGTTCAATAGTGTAAAAGTGAGTACATATGTATTTAGGTATGTATAGTTCCTTGGCTCATGACTAATAAGAAGATTAATCAAACGTGCATTGTCCTTCTACATATTTGTATCCAATTCTTATAGTTTTAGTAGTTGCTGTGTTGTTTTATATAAAGATTCATGGAAGACTCATCCTTTATACACTTCTCCATAACTGCCGTGTGAGCTTTGGAGTTTAAGCATTTAGAAGTTATTGAAATGATTATTATTATTAAATTTTCGTTGTCATGTTGGGATTTCTAAAGCAACAGTTGCATGTTAAATTTTATTATGGTTGAATTTTTGTTTACTTATACATATTTGAAGAATAATTATAGTCCTTTTTTTTTCAAAAAGGAAATTTGCATTTTAATGTATTTTTCAATTTGTAAAAAAACAATAAAAACTACTCAAATGGATCATTAAGAAAAATCAATTAATTTTCATTGACTCCATTATGATGATGATGATGATGATGTCGACGTTGAAGCAATTGTGTGTTTCCAATATTTGTTTATTTTAAATTACACTGAACGAAAACCAGAATGAAAATATTCTATGATGATGATGATGATGTTTTTATGATCAAAGTCTGATTGACCTGACCTAGTGTCAGCAGGCTGTTCAACCCTCTTTCTCTCTATACATATATATGTATGTATATGGTTTTATGCGAACAACCGGAAATGATTGAAAAATTCAAACAACAATTAAAATGCTGAAATGGCAGAAAAAAAATTGTCCCAGCCAGTTGCATTTTGTGCATTGAACATAATTTTTAATGTGGCATCATCTGTAATATCGTATAGCTCAGGCAACAACAGCAGTTGCTGTTTGCAGCAGCATGAGTTTTAATGACTAAGTTTTTATTTCTTTATTTTGATTTTGTTGTATAAACATCTTTACAACAAAAGTTTTTTTAATATATGTAAATGTTTAATCCTTACAATACAAACAAAGAACCTGATATTTGTTTGGTTTCTTTAAGAATATAAATATATTTTGTTGGGTTCTACTATTCAAGAAATGTATACAGGCACTTATAGATTAGAAGAATATTAGTAAATGGTAATTCAGGAGCTTAACGACTTATCTTATCTTATCTTGGTTCACAACAATTAATTAGGCCCTTGGTAATACTTTTGTTCTTATATAGAATAATCAACAATTTCATTATATGTACATACATTAGATTTCAAATTCTTCCTAACCTCCACTAACAGAATGTTAAATCATTATATTATCCATATTTTGTATTTGTTTTAATTAATTAACACTTAACTTATGCAATTAATTAACACTTAAACGCGCTTTTTCAATATTATTTAATAACATTTATATTAGCATAGTACATTTATTTTATTATTCTTGGTTAAGTTTTTATTACTCATACGACGCTGTGTTTTGTGTGTAACAGAGTACGGAAATATGTACATGTATACATACATCATTATTTTTTAATCGATTCAAAACATTGATATTGCTGCTAACCAACAAAAAATACAAAACAAAAATAATAATTTGAACATAAAATGATACAATTTTTATATGTATCTATTCACCACCATGTGAGGAGGACATTATGTTATTTATTTGTCGTATAAGAGGTGTGGTTTTAAAATAACAAAGCATTAGTGGTTTTATAGTCATTGCCACCGCTTCATAGTCTTTCTATATATACTTATATATATTATCGTATCTCCTTCGTTTTTGTATAGAATTTTTCAACCAAGGAGAGTCACTTAAATGGGGGGCATTCAATACTTAAATATATATTTGTAGTGACTTTCAATTCCAATACAAACAACTCTTACTTGGTGAAGATTTAACAAGACGTGTTTTTTTTTTTCTTTTAATACAGAAACTATTGTAATTAGTTTCAATAAATGCATTTTAAGTGCCAAACTTCATCAACAACCCACTAGGTTCACACTGTCTCTTTCTAAGGTAGTCCATGAAGAGACTACCTGCTTAATTTCCTTGGTCTGATACCATATAAGTTTTGACTGTTCTTCAACATTGACATTTGTATTTAAAAATCTTTCAAGTGGGAGTCGGATTCGCACACGAAGGGTTCCGTAACACGACATAAGTTTTAACACTATGTATGCAAATTCCTTGGAGGTAAAGCTTTTAGGACCTCTGTTTGAAGTCATATAAAATTAATTTGCTTTTGTTTTTGTCGCAAAAATTAACTAAAGGTAAGACAACAATAAAAAAAAAAAATTTACCAAACTGAAAAACAAAAGATAAACATAGCGCGCAGTTCATATTGGAGTGGAGCACACGTTTCTTGTATGGGGGTTCCCCTTTAATTCCTTAACTTTATATAATTTTTTTTTTTTTTTTTAAATATTTTTCGTTATAACTGCAATTGAGTTACACAGTTTGGAACATTGTAACTGTCTACCTAATACAGTAAATGAGATAGAGGTCACTGACGGACGGACGGACAGCATAGGCTTAGTAATAGCATCCGGTGGGCACCTTTTGGATATAGATCCCTAAAGTAGGATGTGAATGAATCATTGGAACTTGCTTAGAAGAAACCATAAGTTAAATATTCTCTTCATTTGATTATAACCATACCTGTTTCTGTTGTACTGTACTAATGTCTTGTAATATTATTAGTGGTGCAACTAACCATACTTTTATTTCATCATTCATTTATTCTTTCTCTCTATACATATACATACATACTAGAGAGCAGCAGTGAGTTCATTAAAAAAATAACAATAATCATAGCTCGGCCTTATTTTACAAAATTACATTGCTCCGAATTTGTTGCATAAAATCTTTATGATCGCAAATTTTTTTTTTTTTTTTTTAATTTATAAACAAAAATATGTATGAAATAGAAACACAATCATCATCATTATGTGGAACCAACAAAATTTCAACCACGAATGGTGCTAGTAAAAATTTTATCAGGAGATGATGAAGACTATGGTTATGTACTTTGCAGTTTTTAGTGGGCTTTGTTGGGGTTTGCTGTTTGATTGCTTGCTTGGTTGGTTGGTTGGTTTACGCATTTATATTGCAATGAACTGGAATTTATTATTATATATAGGACTCATATACTAAAGTAAATAGTATAGTATGTATGTACGATATGAAATCATACTTATTATTGCTTAATAACATGAAACAGTAATTTTCGCACGTTTTTCGCGTGTAAATAAATATGCCTAGAGAGTTTAGTTGAGGGTCATTGGCCCTTTTTAATTTTGAGTGCACGACCCCGATATGTTTTTGTATGTGTAAAACCAGCAACACAACACGAGGTCATTTTATATTTTTTTTGTGAATTTTTATTGTTGGATTATTGTTGTTATACTAGTTCTTGTTCTAGTTGTTGTTGTTGTAAGGAAACGCATATTTGTTTAATTTATTAGTATGATATTCAAATAAAATGAGTTTTGTGTGTTGCATTCGAAATTAGCACGTTTTATTATGTGCATTCGATTTGAGTTTAGTTTTTTCTTATTTACAATTTCCCATATTCCATTTTTCCCTATTTTTGCATTTGTTGTTTCATTGATTTTGTGTTTGGAATGTGGTTTTTATGAAAATTTTTGACAAATGTGGTCAACATAGTTGTTCTTCTATTTTTTCATCTATGATTATTATTTTTGTGGTTATAGTACCCAATATGCTGCTGGAGTATATTTTATCTACTTCCCAAGTTTGAAGTGATGTTTTAAAGTAAAATTAAGCCAAGAGATTTAATACAATATAAGATGTACTAATAAGTACTATTATGAAGGATCAATAGTAGATCTTTGCAACACATGTGAGTGTTTCTACACATATTTGGAAGGAAGATCCAGACAAGCCACTTCATCTATGTAACTTGTTTTTGTATCAATTACTTACAAGTGAATCCCGCTTTTTGATGAACTTATAATAGGACAAGACTTGTTCAACCACATTCTCCATCTTTTATTCTTTGTGTCTATCTGAATTTGACATTTGTTTAATATTATTTAATGAATCTTTTATTTAAGTTTGAGTAGATAATAAGATTTTAACGAAATACATGGAAAACCGACTTCAAGTGCCCAAATGGAACGCGATTTATTAAGGATAGCTCAAAAACTACTGGTAAGATCTTGATTATATATGGACCACATGACAAGCACCAACTTTCAAATAAAAAAAGAAATATCAAAATCGGTTCTCCAAGAAAAAAGTTCTTAAGTAACACACACACCAAAAAAAAAAAAAAAAAAGATCGGTGAAATTTTTGTGAAATCTGTCAAAAATAACAAAAAATAAATCCAAATACAATAGATTCATAATTCAGTTAATTGAATACCAATGATAAATAGAAATTAACAATAAACTATATATCATTTGTGGTATTGAATCGATTGAATTATAGAAAAAAAAAAAAAAAAAATCATCAATAATTATTTCAGTTTCTATCATCAAGAACATGTACGTACGATAAAGTCTCTCAGTTTTTGAGATTTTTTCCCTGCAATTTCTCACTAAAGTCGTTTATCATTCTTGACTATAGTGATTAATTGTAGTTGAAAATCTCAAGACAATACTCAACATAAGGATCATTCCAGCGGAGGGCATCGGCATCTAAGTGTGTACCTCAGTTTTTGAGATTTTAAACGGAATTACCTTATTATGTCGTTTATCATACTCGACATAATAACGGAAATTCAGAGAAAATCTTAAAGCATTTCAACATTAATACTTTTGGCCCATAGGAGGCGTCCTTTAATAAGCCACCTTTCTTTGAATAGTCTAGTCCCTCAGTTTTAAAAATTTTCACCTGAATTTTTCGGTCGTCTTTTATCATTCTTGAGTGTAAAAGTGTTCTGTTCTTAGAAAAAGTGAATGTTGAATTTTGTATCGCAAATGGACATATCAGTTATTGAAATTTTTAGTGGAGTTCTTGAAGGCTTCAATTTATTGTAATAATTGAAGTCGTCGAGAATTCTCCCGAAAATTTTCAAACATCACAACTTGAAGTCTCATAATTTTTAGCATAAAATTAAATCTAAAAGTGTCGTGTCGTATTCTTAAAAAGTGAATATTGAATTAACAATACAAAAAGGCATTTAGTATCTCACAGTTATTGGGATTTTTAGTTGGATTTCTCGGTTATGTCTTTTATCAATTTTGATATACGCGACAAACTTAGCCAATAATTTTAATATGGAGGATCATCTTAAATCACATCTAGGCATCTTCAGATTTTGAGTCTTTTTGGCTGATTTAATGCACTACAACTTGAGGCTCATCAAAGTGATCTCCATAGATAACATATTTTTAAATATTATACATATTTTTTATTATTATAAATTTGAAATTTTATTATGCTTGTGAGTTGATAGAATGAAAAATAAACTTAATTTATATATTAACTATCGGTATATTCAAACATAACAATATGAGTGGGGGAAAATTTGTAATACTTAGATAGAAGTGTGCAAAGCTTATAATTAAATTAAATATGACATAATAATAATAATAGATACACACACACATACACATACACAGAAAAGTGTTATCTATTAGAAAAATGAAAATACATATGTATCTGTGTAATATGTGTGTAAAAAACAAAATAGGAAAATATATTCTATATAAATATTGATTTCTGTCGGTGTCACATGTACATATGCATATATTTATTTATAGCAACTCAGCGAAGAGTATAAAATGGAAAACAAACACACTCACACACAAGCAATGAGTGAGTTTGTGAAATGAATAAACAGAAATGCGCATTGAACCGTAAATGCAATGAAAAATTAAGATAAACTCATATAAAATAGCAAACAATAAAAGATACTCACTTGCTCATACATAGTACTACAATTTAATGTGAATGAAGGCCGAAACAAGAAATGAAATGAAATTAAATGAAACGAAAGTCGTACTCTAAACTCAAATGCAGCAGAGGAGCCCAATTTCATAATAATATCATAATGCAAACTAGTACCACTACTACTACTTCTCTAGTACAATACAAAATAAAGTATCTACAATACAATATATAGTATCTATGTATATATGCATTATTATAAGCAGTATGTGTGGCTAGTTGAATATGTAAATGTATCCTTCGCCCATAAATGATGATGTAGGAACCAAGTGAGCATGGGATTGAGGAGGAAGGAGTATGTTGTTTTGTATCCATGTGTTTTTGTTGGCTTGTTTTTGTTTGTTGTTCGCTCGTTTATACCAATGTTTGTTTGCATATGTAAGCAAACATTTAATTAACATTTGCATAATGCAAAAATATATTTTTTTCCACAACAAAATTCTCATCCTCTTTCTCTCTGTGTAAATGAGTTTGTGTGGGGGAGGCTGTAGTCTTTCTTTTTTTTTAGCTCTCTTTTCTTCGTTTACTAAATATCCAACTCAAGAAACAAAACTCGAACCATTGGACTCAGATGATGAAGGGAAAAAAACAAAAATAATTTTATTTTCTTCCTTACTTTTTACTTTATGACAACTCTTTCACTTTTATTTTATCTTCAAGCAAGAAGATGTTCTGTCAGTGTTTTGTCAGCACATATTCTAGCGTGAGAGATCCTGAAGCTTGTATGCTTCGCTGCCTTTGCGATCACTATAAAGAAAATGAAAGCTATGGAAAGTGCAATTACCATCGCGGTATATTTTGTATTTTTTTAAAGAACCACATAGGAAGGTAGCATTGATTGAGGGTGCAAATTAAGCTCTTAGTTTCTATAATATTGTAATAAAATCGGTTACCATGAACTTCTGATTGTCATATGCAGATAATACTATATCATACAATTAGTATTTTGTTCATGAGTGTATGTATGATATGTGAAGGGAAGTGAAGTATGAATATATCAATATAAGAATTGTAATCTTCAACCAGTCGGAGAATTCTGTTTGATACTTTGTTTTTTTATAATAATTATTGCAGTTTTCTTCGGCTCATTGAATATTTATCATATCAACATAAAGTGTGTGTAAACTACATAAAATTCAATAGTTTGAACTGCAAAGTACTTAATGACTAAGGTGATTTTGAAATTTGTGTTTTTGAGGTACAATTTATTGTAAGTTAATTGTGCCTCATTAATGGAAATTTTAACTCCACAATTATCCCCCAATCATCTATCGATAAAGCTTAACGGAAGTTAAGTGTAGGCGGCTGATGCAGTGAAAGTGGAAACAATAAGAAAAGTATTGGGTAGAATACAAAGAACGGTAGCTCTTCGGGTAACCTCATTCTATTGCACGGTGTCTGAACAGCAGTATTGGTAAACAGTGGCACGATACCGAACTATGGATTCTGAAGAAAATTAATTTGACATATGCAACAAGACAAGCGGTCATAGCGCATTCCATACAGCTGTGGCAGCAGAGATGAAAGGCAGATAGACAGATGTGAATCCAACATTATGGTAATGTCAATTTTTACCACACACACCTGCTATCGGAACACGGTTACTTCCGAAAATATGTCCACAGAATTGGGTAAGTGGCAAATGTACATATATTTCATTTATGGGGACGCAAAAGTAGTGTTTACAAATGACACTTTCTTTGAATGTAATAGATGGCAACAAGAGCGTGAAGAGCTGGAAACAGTGTGGGACCCATCAATGCGGCAAATACTATAATAGACAATATGCTGGTGAGTAAGCACAACTAGGCTTAAGTAGTAGTACATTCTTGTATCTTTTCAGTCGACATATGAATACAGAAGACGTTATACCATCTTGAGGAATTGCGAAAGCAGTTCCAGGACACTTATCTTATACTATTTGGTAACATGTTTAAAGTTTTTGGGCGCAACGGCATTGTAAGTTATTTATTGTAACAATAATTTTATATTTTCTTATAGATTGTGGTTTATACTATTTGGAGACACTTGCCCTAGAAGTGGGGGGTGTTTTTTGTATGGCACACCACATACCGGAGGTGCGATGAGCCTTTCATGACTTGGCACATATGAATTTTATAATAATAGAATCGATTTTCTTAGCAACGACTGTTATAACAAGTGAGGTGAGCATAGTCACTGGATTTACTAGAAAAAGGAATGATTGGATCTCAATAATACAAGGGGACTTCTTAAATGATTCATTTTTTTTTATTTCTTAATTATTTTGTAAAAAGGTCAATCAGTTTCTCTTTTAAAGGTTTTTATTTTGTCATATTTGATTATATTTCAATACTCCCTAAAATTTTGTTGTTAATAATTTCATCTTCAATTTTTTTTTCTTCTTTTTAAACAAGAAACAAAGAAAGTTTTATACATAAGTATATTGTGTTTTCTACTATATATTATTTTCTTATCCTATTCTCTATATTAAAGTCGGTCATGAGTTACATTATTTCTTTGTTGCATTTGCTGCTTGCAATTTTAAACTTTTTCATGGAATATTTTTGTGTTTCTATTGCCTTTTTTCTCATTTGATAGTCGTCGTCTTCTTCTTGTCTGTGATTCTACTTACTACTATGCTTAGTTGAAACTTACAAGATAAGTAATTTTACATGTTTTTTTATGTTTTCTTTTGCTCTTTTTATATTTTCAGGCTAACAAATTGTTTGGCAAAATGTTAAATCCTTAATGTCAATATAAAGTTGGATGATGATGCTGTGAAATCAATATATACATTCCTTTATTTCAAAAGTCATAGCTTTATGAACAGTTTTGAAATTGATTTGAAGTTATTGAAAGCACTTTTTAGTCTCTTTATTCATGTATGTGTATTTCTTGAAACATGTGCTACTCCTTCTACTATACTAACTAAGCAAAGAGAGAGAGAGAGTCTCACTATCATCATCTTCTCATAGCCCAAAGAAGTGAAGGACTCTTAGTTCATTTTTATTTAATTTTCAAGTACTTTATATTTTTCGTTTACACAGTTTTCTACTTAATTTTTTTTTGCTCTAGTATGGCATATGTGGTTTCTTGTTGAACTTCGTTTATTCACATTAAATTGCTTATACGACATGTGGTGCTGCTGCTGCTCACATTCTGTTTCATATACACAGAACGATGACATTTGTACTTACTTATATATTTTTGAAGTTGAAACTTATTTCATCCTTCCTTGCAATTCATTTGATTTTTTTAGTTTTTCAAAATCAAAGAGTAAATATTGTACTACTTGTCTTCTAAGAACTTTCTTTATACATATGTATTTGTTTTAATTGTTGAAGTCTTGGTTTTCATACTTAACTTAGTAATGGTTATTCATAATGTTGTTCATGACTCCAAAAGTCGAATGTATTTTCATTGTTCTACTTTGTCTGATTATATATGAATATTGAAGCATTCTCTAGTATGTTTATATGTATGTATTTCTCTAGGAAGACCAGAAGAGGACCACTCTATTTTTCTATATTGGCCTTCGAAAAAGTCATAAGAATTTTATAATATTTTATTGTTCCAGTTAAAACGTTCTCAATAATATTGTTAACATTTCTAGATACTCTTTGCTCATGGTGGCATTGCATCGGAGAGATATACAAAGACCATTTCAATCAGAAGGCTTTCCTTTAATTTCTCTCTAAGATCTTTATGTAAATTTATTCAGTGATATATTCAATCATATCATAGCTCATTGATTATCACAGAGAACTTAACTAATCTCACAACCATTAAAATACGCTAAACTCAAGAGATATCACTAAAAACTATCATCACACTAAAATTTAGGATAAAAATTCATCTAAAAAAATAGAAAAGAAATTCTAAAAAAGAATTCCATGACTAAAAAATTTTAACCAATTTTTTGTTGTTGCTGCTGCTTCTCTCTGTTGGTTGGTGTTAAAAAAGTTTTCGCCACATTTCATTTTATTGCACATCAGCGATAATCCAATCGAATAGAGTTGCCACGTTGCCAGTTCGGTTACAGGCACCGCACAACAGCAGGACAAATTGAAGCAGCAAACTAAAATGGGGAAAATAAAAAAGAATAAAGGATAAAATAGAAAAGGAAAAAAAGAATTGGAAAATTGTTTTGTACTCATGTGCATGACTATCTAGTTTCAATTGGTTTTTTAACAAACGAAAGAAATACTCTGAGTGAGTGAGGAGTGAATGAATGAATGAGTTGTGTGCATGAGTATATGAGTATGAAAAGTTTCATAAAATTGTATCAATGGTGATAGTTAGAGGCTTGTAATATGAGACTGATGATGATGATGATGATCTCTCCTATGATGCATCACATAATGTTATAATTGGAATACTTTTTTGAGAAAATATACAATAGTATTTCATATAGAATTCAAAACAAAAAGCTTCAAAAATGGAATACGAAAATGTTAATTAATCAATTGGTGTTTCATTTCAAATTAAATACTCTTCATTTCATTAAATTTTAAAGTTTATCTCATAAAAAATCTCCATAGCAACAGAATTTATAAATTATTTTATTTATTATGATTTATTTATTTATTTCTATAACATGAATACATTGAATATGGTTGTATATGAGGATGTTCTTATTATTTTGCTTATATGTGAAGTGAATTATTGTACTCTGATCTTCAACTAAACGGAGAATAGTGATGTTATTTTTTTAAAATAAATAAATCCCTTTTTTCCGTTTAGTTGAATTTTCATCATATCAACAAAAATAGTTTATACTGCGAAGTACTAAATACTGCCAATCTATGAAGCACGAAGCAAAGAGCCATGAAATATTGTTTATAGTCGAACTTATAGTAGACAAAATTTTAGCAATCAGAAGCAAAGCAAACGAAATATTTTTGTGTACTTCTGTTCTTAATGCTACTATTGCTATAGGCTCTGCTTTCGTAACAAATGTTCACGTTCCGAAAATCATTTTATATTATTATTTTTTTTTTTTTTCGTGGGTTTTCAAAGTCATTGTCAAAAGTCTAATCAATGAATTTGAAATCCTACTTAAAAAATTAATGGAATATCAACAAGAAAATGTGTTAACTACTGCTACTAGTGAATAGTTAAAATTGCAAGATACTAAATTAAGGTTCTGAAACATGTATCTCATTAATGGGTACTTCATTGACACATCCATATAATCCGAAAATTGTAGGCGGTATTGATTGAGTCTTGTTTAACTAGCACTTGTTGGCAATGAATCTCGAACCAGACAAAGGAGTAGCAACATTGTTTTTTCTTTAGAGAGTGTATTCCTTGCACATATTTTCAGGTATTTATCTCAGAAACTGAAGAGTTTCATACTGACAAACAAACAAACGAAAGGATGAATGTTTTGACTTAACTTTTTATCATTGAATATACTAAAGTCCTATAAGTGGGTTATAGAATATCTGCTTCATTACTTTAGAAAAATATTACAGAAAGGACATGGTAAAGGGTATTAAGAAAAAATAGTGCGAAAGCTTATTATTGATAGAAATTAACATAGAAAAACTTTTATTACCAAAGTAAAATTTTTAATTTTTTATAAACTTTTGTTTTACTGATTTAAATTTTTCTTTTAAAAAATTTGTTGTACTTCATTTAATCAAATTTCATATTTGATTTTCTGTGCATTTTATTTTATTATTTGTATATTTTATGAAAAAGTTTTTATTTATTGTGTAATATTTAATATGGATGGTTCATTCGGTTATTAGTTTATGGCTTTTTAAAACTTTATAAAATGTTTAAAATTTTATATTTTTGAACTTTTCATAATATTAAACTCCTTTTCCTTTTCCTCTTTCTCTTCTATCAATTCATTCTTGTGTGTCTTTAGTTTAATGTCATTTGAAGGTGATGGTGTGGTGATGGTTGTTGGTTGCTGGCTGTTGTTATTGTTATATGATAATAAAATCATCATGTTTATGAGTTTTGTATGAAGTTTGTTATGCAACAGAAATTAGATTTTCCTCTAAAAGCTTTTTTCCGTTGTATTTGTTGAAACATTTCTTAGTAAAAACTTTTCAAAATTAACATTAAAATGAGTATGTGTGTGTTTTTTACACACATCTTTATACCACTCAGTGATGTGATGTCTTTGTATCTTATTTTGACTAATTAAATTGTGTGTATTGTAATAATAACACAAAAACTTACTTCAAATCCGCTTATTGTTGTCTTAAGTTCGTGCTGGCTTATGAAAAACTACTAAATGTATGCTTAACAACAGGGAATATTACATATTTGTGAAATTCACAAGGATTTTGAGATTTCATTCACTCAACATGTTGCTTGTAATGTTGAATTTTAAATGTTTTTGTAATAGAAGTTAGTGATTTTCCTTTCACGAATAAATAATATCTTTATTACAATTTACCGACTTTCACAACACAACAGAATAATGCTTCGGAGACCTATGGGAAGAAAAATCACAAGAAGTCTATCTGTTTTCCATATTATGTATTCTAATTGCTCCATTGGATAACTTTCTTCTCCATGTAGATAATGATAATGAAATCCAATTATGCATACTTGATAATATTTTTGGGGTCGCAAGGGACAGTGATAGCGTTTCACACAGCCTCTCCTGTCTTAATGTCAACCTCTCCTACACGTGGTGCACCCTGTTAATGCAAACGAGGCTCTGGCGACCGTAAAGATGGCGGTATATCCTCTATTATAAAGGCCCACAGCAGGGTTTCATTATTCAATATTAAAAAAAGGCTTACCCCTTGTACTTGAGCGGAGAGTAAAAAAAAAAAAAAAATAAACAAATACCTGAGCAGCGGGCCAAAGTGAATTCTGTTTGACACTTCGGCTGCCTGGTCCAACTGGGCCGCATTTAGACTTCACTTGTGCCGCAGTCAGACTTCACTTGGGCCGTATGAGACTCGTTGGCCTTGCGTTGAACAGGCATGGCCTACAGTTTCTGAGAAACCGATCCCTAGACAAACATTGCCTTGGCTATTTCATATATTTGTTACTTCATATTTAATACGTAAGTGTATGTTATGCTTTAAAAGATTTACTCGCTTCTGTATTGCACAAACTACTTAACACGACTTATGATATTGATGATAAGAAAACTAAGACATAATGTATCCAAAAGTTTTGAATTTTTTATAAAGGCAAATTCAGCACTTCTTTAGATAAAGGATGACATATCTAGTATATACGGGTAAGTTTGATGCTGATATTCTTATCTTGTTTGCTATTAAATATATATTATTATTATATGTAGGTGGAATGCAGGAGAGACCTCTTCAATTACTTAATGTATATGATCAGTGAAGAATCGATTTAATGAACCCGGTCCGTTTCTGATATCAAAGCAGCTGGTGTATTAAAATCAAAGTTCTTCCATTCGAATACTGGAAGAGGTAAATCACTTATAAATTTTCCATTAAAATCGTCATTTTCATTCGCTTTATTTTTCCAGAAATCATAGAAATCACAACTCTAATCTATACTTATCCATATTTCTATACCAATATTATAAAGAGGTAATGTTTGTTTGGATGTTAGAGTTAATCTTTGAAACCACTTATCCGATCTTAAAAATTCTTGCAGCAGTAGGATAGTACGTTGTCCGTACTGAGTGGCATGGATTGCAACTATATACCTAAAACGAAGTGTGGTTATTTTTTAGGATTATCAGCAATATCCGGGCCAGATTCAAAAAAAAAATTAAAAAATAATACAAAATGTTGCTCAAACTTGACTCACAGTTTAACTGTGTTCTTAGATGCTACTCAAACTATAAATGAGAGAATATAGTGGTGCTTAAAAAAGGAAGCATATGTGATATCTGGCATTTGTCGCCTATCGGTTGGATGCAACCCATGCGAGGCCGTGTCGAGTACGCTAGTATGTACAAAAAATTGTGAGTGAAGCTTCTTTCTTTTTTTTTTTTATCAATTTCTTTTTAGTTTTTAATTCCAAAGTTAAATTATTTGGTTAATATTAAAATCATTTATTAACAACTTTATTCATCATTATACTACAGTTTAAGACTGTAAGTAAAACACATACATAACTTATCATTATAATAATAATAATCATCATCACCATCACCATTATAATTTTCTAGAACATTGTCAGTGACAGGCAGAAGTGCCCAAATTTGAACTGCTTACATATGCAAAATTATTTTCTAAAGTTTTCTTTTTAAAAAAAATAAAATAAAACCTAAAACATATAAAAGGCTAATGTGCCAAATTTGGTTGGTAAAAGTTGCTATTTCTTTTTGGCTGATTTGATGCTTTCAACTGCCAAAAATACCAGTCGTAACAACAAGAGTTTTGGTATCTATCTATACATAAGTATGTATATCTATACATAAGTATGTATCATCTGATTTCCATATATGATTGACAGACAGATTTTACACTTTTGTTTTAATATTCTTCAAATTTTATTACTTCTGTTGTTGATGATTGGATTTGCTTATAAAAATTACGCATCTCACTAGCTAGCTTTAGCTCACTGACAGATACATATAATACTTTATCTAGAATGATAGAGGAACTTTTATTTTGCAAGCGCGTCTTTGTTAAAATTATATTTTCATTCAATTAAATGTATTTCACTAAAGATTTGCCAATTTTTATTTTCCACTACTCTTGTTTTACTATTTGTGATGACATCAACCAAATACAAAATATCACAAGCAATCTGCTGCTCTTCACAAAAAGTCACAGGCGGCGGGTGAAATGTGGCGTATGAGGATTATCTTTATTTTTCTCTTTTTTTTTGCGAATATATAAATTAAGTATAGTTAAATCTGTTCTAGTGCTTTTTAGCTTCATTTCGTTTTTTGTTTTTTTTTTTTCCAAAGGATTTGCATGCATAGAACAGAAAAAAAGAAATATAGAAAATAGGATATTAAAGTGAAAGAAAAAGTATTAGAGAAGAAGAGTAAAGAGAAGAAAGATGGTGGTGAGAGTTCCGAAATAATAAAGTTGGTTGGGTGGTTGGAAAATGGGAAAATCAGTAACTCTTGAATGTATTCACTTATGCTTTGGCAAATTTGCATAATAAATCTATTTTCAATGGATTTTTATTTCTCAATGTCTTCTTATGCTTTTTCTCATAGATACAGACATACATATGAAGTAGATCTAGGTTTTGGAGAATTGTGCTAGCTTTCGTTTCGCTTTTTTAGATACTTAGATATGTTTTTGTTACTATATACTTTTGTCAGTTAGAGTAGTATTGTAGATTATGTACTATATATGGTATATTGTTGTCAGTTAGTGTAGTATTGTAGATGCAATAGAAGGGTAAAACAATATTGTTGTGTATTTGTGTGTGGAGCAAAATATGGTTCAATACTTCACAATCATAAAATCGTACTGATATTCATGCACAATACCCCCCACATATACCATTCGTATTTTAAACACACTCAATAAAACATACGTTCTTTTGTTTTATATAGCGTTCAAATGAAATCAAAGTATCTGCAACTTTAAGTGGCATAAAAAGAGCAAACCATTTAACGACTTTTTCATTTTTTTATACTAAAACAAAAAACAATTTCGTAGGAAAATGTATGATCTTTATACATATGTATCTAGGTATTATTAATACAGTTTCATTTGACTCAGTTTGAATTGAAATAGATCAAAATATGTATAATAAAGATAATAGTGAAATGTGGTTTTGATATTTTCATATTGAGCATAGCTATCAGCTGTGTTTGGAAACCTGAAAGCTATCCCCAGTATAAAAACATTGATTCTTCCTGCAACAACCATTTTACTATACGATTGTAAAAGTGATTTTGACTTATCAAGATTGGATAATTGAAAAATGTATTTACAAACTTTTTGGTTATTCAATCCTGATAGATCAACTTTTCTAATAAATTACAAGAAATTTGTTTAGTTTTGATTTCAGCATTTCATATAAAGTGGTTTTGATTTCACAGAACTGGGCATGCAAAAGATGCATTACAAACTCTTTGGCAGCTCAGTTCTGGAAGATCAGTTCCAATGAATCTCATGAATTTTTTTGTTATGAAGTGTGTAAAATATGTTCCAGTCAATGATGAAATCAAATGACTAATATACCATTCTTTAAGTGCATTATGACAATTCATACTTAGATTTATTTGCATGTTTAGAACTTTGTTGGTGTGACATGACAATTATTAATGCACAGCCATCTAAGAAGGTTGTAAACTCTGCATATATTGTTAGACCAGTTCTGCTGATTCAACGAGAGATGAAGAATTCCCAAGAATGGCAGTGTCATTTGCATAGGTCTATATTGTCATTATGCGGCATTGGCATATCTGCAGTGAATAGTGAGTAAGAGACTGGAGAGAGGAGAGGACGCTGCCTTGAGGTACTCCAGCATTGATACGACTCGGACGGTAAAGACTATGTCTGTCAAAAAGCTCTTTAATATTAGAAATTGCTTTCCTGGTAGTATTTTGCTTAACTTGTAAGGTAAGCCAAACCTTGTATGACGTCTAATATGACAGCTGAGCAGTATTGGTTCGTTTCAAATGCAGTTATAAGTTGATGTATGACTCTGTGGAGTAACATGCTGTGCTCTGAAGGCAAAGTGCTGATATGGTATGACACATTGGACCGTTGGAAGTGCAACAATCTTCTCAAAAATCTTCAAATCAAATATTTTGGAGAATGTTACAAGAAGGCTTATGGATCGATCTATCTATACGATGTGACATTATTCCGGTTTCGGGATCATTGAAGTTCATACATGCACATGTTGTCAAGGGATTAACTGTGCTTGGGAATATACATCAAATGAAGTATTTGAATTTTTAATTAATTTTTTTCTCCAAATATTTAATGAAGTCTCACTCAAATTATCAATGGCATTGTAATAGGCTAAATATGACTCAAGTGAGCTATCACTTATTCAACCTACCTTACCACACTCTTAGTTTTGTTCAATTACAATAGAATCTCACATCACTTAAGTTGCTTTAAAATAGTTTAATATGCCCAATATATGGTACTAAAACAATGTCGCAGGCAAAATTGAATTCAAATCAAATGTAATGCGCCAAGTATTAAGAATTCTTCCATAGCTTTTTCAAAAAATGTTGCCGTTAAACAGGAAGTCCACTTCAGTGAAATATTTGTTTTCAAACTCTTTTCTACTTTTCTAACACTGATCAGTGTTGCCAAATATTGTAGAATATGCGCAGCCAACTTAAGGATGGTTTATCTGCCATTTTCGACAGTTCATTTTGTATGTGCGGTCTCGTTGGGCTTCAGTCGAGTGCGGCGAAGGAAAAAAATTAAAAAGTGTAAAAGAGAAAACTTATAAAATTTACTTTTTCTATTTAAAAATAATAATAAAAAAAAAAAAATGTGTAAAAAAGAAAGAAATGTAAGTTCTTTTTCCATTTATTAATTTTTTTCTACATTTTTTTGTTTTTGTGTGCCAACAATAATTGATATAAATCTTACACATTTTTTTTTTATCTTAAATTAATATAATAATTATTAATAAATTAAAAGGAAAAATAGATTGAAATATTCTTAGGGTAATTTTACCATTTTTCTCTTATTGTCTCTCAGTTAGATACCTTCTTTTCATAGTGTGTGTGTC
Source organism: Amiota communis (assembly GCA_037043315.1). Taxonomy (NCBI): domain Eukaryota; kingdom Metazoa; phylum Arthropoda; class Insecta; order Diptera; family Drosophilidae; genus Amiota; species Amiota communis. Next base: position 8,342,435 of record JBAMAV010001245.1, on the reverse strand, counting down.
TGTTAATTTTTTTTTTTTTTTTTTTTTTTTTCAATCTTCCTGTCTCACACAAATCTTGTATTACTTTATTAAAATCATATCATTATTAAAAAGTTGCTTATTCTTTTGACATATTCATTTCTTTTTCTCCATCCATTTGCATTTACCGTTTTTTTCGGACAGCGTCGCTATCTTATTCGCTCACACACATTGTGCTTTTGCTCTGCCGCCTTTTTCGTTAGTTTCTTTTCGCGTCATTTCGTTGCTTGATCTTTTTTTTTTTTTTTTTTTTTTTGCGTCACTGCACATACATATCTAGTCAGTAGTCTGCAAATTCACATACACATACATATATAATTCTCATTTTTCATTTTTATTTGGTTTTTATCATCTTTCTCTTTTAAAGATAGTTCGATCAACTCACTAGCTTTTTCATTCATTCTTATTATTGCCGCCATCTTGAAATTTGCTTTGCGTATGGATATTTTTTTTTCCTAATGATGTTTTGTTTTGCATAGTTCATATGAGTGAGATCATTTCAGTCTTTTCAAGGGCTTATATGTAGCCAAAGTCTGCTATCGGTTTTGGGTTACTTAATAACCTACCATTATATCTGCTGGTATGTCTATTTATTTCATCTCCACCAGGGGGCTCCCATAATTGTGCGTAAAGCACCAAAAACACGATCCTACATCGTTGCGTGTACGTGTGTTGGATCACACATCCAACGTTTTAGGACCAACATTAATTTTCTCATTTCTTCTTTATCGTTGCACTGAGCGGATGTGTAGAGAGAGACAATGTCGATGGTGGACGACAATTTAATTTTTCATTTGCCGTCGGCACTTTACTTACTTCTATCTCACTCTCCTTCATACCTACTACGCAGCAAGGAGAGATAGTCAAAGAAAAAATCGAGAGTACTCATGTTGTACGAAATATCTAAATGATTTAAATATTTCATCCAACATCGTATATGAGACGCACACATACAAATTTCACTAACAATATGATGACGTGCGACCAACGATGTAGGATCCATGTCTGTACGATGTGACATTTTTCTCTGGTTTTCCCCGGTTTTGGGTTCATTATTATGGCGGCACATTTCCACTGGGAGGGGAAGTGACAGATCCTGAGTATGACATTGAAAAGCAATATCAAGAATAACACTCCTTTGGTTGGTAGACCGTTGTATCGACTTCATCGAAACCGGTAGACTTTTTCCTGTGCAATTTTTTATTTTTTTTGTTGTATCAGGCTTTCATTCTCTTCCATGTTGAAAACTAGTGAGAATAACTTGATTGAATTAACCTACTATTCAAGTCAATTGGATTGCATTTTATAAGGCGTTTGATGGTTTCGTAAAGTTTTAATACATTTTTAGTCCTATGTGAGTCATACATTTTTGTGTTGGTAAAGTGCTTGCTATATAGAAACCTAGTGCATTTCGTTTGCATCCACTTTGCCTTGGTAAAGTAACGTGTAAATTACGTGCTTATTGTAAAATAGGAGAATTGATAACTTGATTGATTTTACAATTATCGTAGTCATTTCATTCTGTCTTTTAAAATGAAATATACGTTAGTTGTAGAGAAAATTAAGTTTTGATATACCACAATACATAAATGTCTTTTAACTTTATGCGGAACTCACAAGTAAGTACTTAAAGTGTTGTGAATATTGAGTACTAAAATTTGAATCTGAACAACTTTCTAATTTTCTCAGCAGTACACAATGAACAACAATTACAAACTCCCAAATGGCCTAGAGATGGATGGAAAAGAAATTTATTAAATTTCATGAAAGAGGTAATTTTACTATTAAATTATGTAATACATAAGTGGTGGTTTTAAAATAATTGTGTGCTGGATTGCTACCTTGTTGTTGTAAGGAACCTTAGAGCGATGCCATTGTTGGCGTCGAAGGCGATCACACTGAAGCTAAGAGCAATCGAAACCTATTCCGTATTGCAAAATAGTTTTAATTATCTGATATGGAGTGTTGTAAAGATTAATCTAATAGTTCTTTCTACCTTCATATCAGATAATCAATTCTTATATCTAAATTCCTGCAGTAATATTAATCGATAAAGCTCATTTAAAATATTGTATATTGGAAAGTGGTTTTGATATTTCGATGCGTGGGTAAAGTTAAGATGTATTTGGATACTAAATACATCCAGTATTGAAAATCCGTTCCAATCATGCAACAACTCTCGTATGTTTTGAGTAAGGTTATACTATTGTAAAAGTGATTTTGATTTATCAAGATTGGATATTTGAAAAATGTATTTACAAACTTTTTAGATATTCAATCTTGATAGATCAAGTTTTCTAATAAATTACAAGAAATTTGTTTAGTTTTGATTATGTTTTTGACTATGTTCCAGATATTCTACCCAGAAATCAAATATTTGTCTTACAATTGGTTATTTCCAGCGAATATGGGAGAGTATTTGGTCATTAAATATGTTTAAGATATGATAAAAATAATATTTAAAAGAAATTTTGTGTCTTACTGTTCTGTTAACAACTTGATGGAGGGAGTACTTTGATAACGTTGTATATGAAAGTATTCTCCACAGAATTAATTAAGTGTAAACAATTTTAAGCTCTTAACTCAACTAATGATAAAAACTTGATTGGTTTTATCACTATCTAAGATAATTACGTTAAATTTCAGAAGCCGTTATATCTTCGATAGTGATAATAACAGTAAAGTTCATGTAATACACATCCTTTGTCCTATGTGAGTCATAATTTGTAGTGAGCCGTTCAAAAAATCAAATGCTGCTGTTTGTATGTGAACAAACACAATGTGAAGCTGAAGCTGAGTATGAATCTGAAGCCCTAAAGTAAAAGTAGTTTACCTTCACTTGACTGCCAATCAATTGTTGTCTCTCTCTCTCTGTCTGCCTCTCAAATGATAAACACATCTGATTAATATTCAAAACAAAAGCGATAATGGATGAACCTCGCATTCTGCTCACTTTTTTCGGGCTTCAGCTTCACCAATCTGTTCTAGCCTTAAGTGGTAGATTTAAAACAGTTTGTATTAAAACATTGGCACACATTCCCTCTTGCTGGATTGCCACCTTGTTGTGGTAAGGGGACTCAGTGTAAGTAATCTGAGACCAATGCTGGTGGTAGTCTAGGCTATCTGTGTTCCGGTAAGGTCGAAGGCCAACACACTACTGAAGCTAAGAGTAATCCAAACCAAGCATCACAATGTTCCGTTATGCTTCCTGTGTTAAAGAGGTTTTTTTTTCTAAAGTTATATATCTAATAATTCTTTAGAGGCCTGAACATTGTATAATCAATTATTCTCAATAGTTAATGTTAAGGTTATGTTGTTTCAATAATGTTATAAAGAAGTTTTCATTTGTTAGTACCGATTACATTTAAGATGTATGTTAAAACTCTGGATGCACTCGGTGCTGACAAATAAATTCTTCTTATTGCTGCTGTGCGTCTTATGTAATTGGAATATCGGAAATTGATTTAGATATTTCTTACTGAGAGTATCGAATGGATATTTTCTCATATATAAGGTATGTTTTAATAATATTGTAAATGTGGTTTGATTTATCAAGATGGGGTATTTGAAACATGTATTGACAAACTCGTTTTGGATCTCAATCTTGACAGGGGAACTCTATAAATTACACGAACTTTGTTTAGTGTTCATTGTTGTTTCACAATTTTTATAAAGAGGTTTTGATTTTTTAAGACTAGGTAATTTAAAGATGCAACACAAAGTCTTCAGATTGTCAGTCTTGAAAGATTAATTCCAACGAATCTCAAGCATTTTGTATTGTGGAATGTGCAACATGTGTTGTAGTAAATTATTAAGTTAATTCATAGATTTATTTCCATATAAAACTTTGGTAAGTTGTGTGTATGTGTGGTCAACATGATGGTACTGAGCAGAACTTGGAAGACTACAAATACACATTTTGGTTTTGTTTGAAGCTAAAAGCAATTCTGTGCTTTGGTGGTGTGTTCTCTCAATACTTTGATCATCATAAAGCATTTGTTTCATATCAGGTGTATGTATACATTTTGTATTCTGTTTATTTAATCTCAAAATCTCCTTATATGGCAGTACACGTAGCCATGAAAGTTATAACACGAATATGAAGTGATTCTAAATGTTTTTAACTAAATTGATAACTTTAGTAATCAATTTTGTAAACAAAAAACAACAAAAATGGAAGAAATCATTTAATGGAAAAAGTTCTCATTTTGTTGGAGAGCCGTCTTACCTTACCATATACTTGGATGGAAGGAAGGAAGAAGCGGCGTCGTCGGCACAGGCAAGTAATTTGATTGTCATTAGTTTTAGCGCATGGCATTAAGTTTGAGACACGTTAAAGAATGTGTTTTCTTTTGAATCTTTTACAAACAATTATTATCCAAGGAGAAAGCAGCTAATAACAACACGAACCGACGAAGAACTATGCCAAAGGCAACACAAAGAGGAAAGCAGCTCGATGCATATAATTGAATTTTTATTGTAAAAAAATATTATTACGTATACGCGGGCGCTATGTAAAAAAAAAAAAACTCAAGCTACGCGTAAAGCAATTCATAAAAGAGTAGTGAGAACAGGGAGTGGAAAGAAAAGAGGCTGAGACTGAGGCATAGCAAGGACATAGTGACAAAAGAAAATTATTTAAGTGAAATTGAAAAAGTTTTATGAGTTTTTATACAAAAAAAAAATGAAAAAAAAAATAATAATAATTTTCCATAGCGTATTCTTCTTGAGCTCCTGGAGAGCTATTTAGCCCTGGTGTAAAACGATGACATTCTATGCTGCTGCTGCTGCTGAATAAAAAAATTATCTTCTACGGTAAAGACAACTTCACGTAAATATGATTTTTTTGGTTTTAATTTTTTCTTATTTTTTTTTTTTTCTTAAGGTTTAGGATCCTTTTCTTCTCCCTGGCTTGCTTGCCGCTTTCTGGACTTTTGGAAAATGTTCTTCTCTCTATCTATCTGATCCTAATGTTAACAAGGTTGGTGTGAGTTAAGGATAGAAGCCTAAGTATGTGTACATAAATAGTGTGATGAACAGCGAGCAGCATAAATACATGGTGGTGGTGGCTGTGTCAGGTACAATACAATATTATGGGAGATGTGTTCCTCCTTCTAATGTTTCTCTTATGCTCTTTCAGGTTATGTGCTATTTATTTTGCTATTATGGAATCAAGAACAACAACAGAAACAATGGCCATTGTCATTAATTGTAAAACTTGAGCCTTGTAATTGCATAATAATTGCTGTTCTATGGCACTATTGTCTAGCTGGTGGTGAGTTAGTTGAAGTTCTAGCAAACAATAAGGCATGGATAAAGAGGAGTAGTGGCTTATTTTGGTGAGTTACCTAGAAATCTACATAACATCCTTTCAGATCATCTGCCTTTCATTAATTTTCTGCAGCTTGTGGAATCATTGTGCATATTTCTTGTGAATCTTATCTATAGGGAATTCATTGGGCAACAGGTTGGAAGGAGGAGGGGGTAAGTTCTGTAATAATATAACTAAACAACATATGTATGTTTTTATTATTTAAAATGTTTTTATTTTCTAGAATTATCTAATACTTTATTGATTCTTTCAAGATATTTATAGGTGTTTTTGAAATCCTTGAAATGTTTCTATCTGGAATGAATTATAAAGGAAATGAGAATTTTTTTAATGTAAACCCTGCAGTTTTATTTTGACCACTGCAGGTTTTATGCAATATTAAAAGAAAGTTCAAGAAACATCCACGATTTAGAAAAATTATAAGAGACATGTAGTCACCAGTAACTTTCTTGATCGATTTCTTGAAATCCCTTAATTGTCACATAGATTTATTTTGATAACTTGTGACGTTTTGTGGATTTCAAGAAATACACAAGAAAAATCTACAATTATGTTTTCTCAACTTATCAATTTTTCAATACGTTATTTTATATGCTGCATGACTCCAGACTCTGACCCCCGATGGGAGAATTTTATTTGCGTAAGCTAGCTAAGCTCCTATTTACAGCGAATGTGCGGGAGGAGACAAATGTTGTTGGGTAGATTACAGGAGGATACGACGTTTAATAGCCCAGATGCATTCACGTTGAGATAGAGGGACAGACGTAGGTGTTAAAGGACTAGACTGGTAATAATTTTAATAAACATGTGCGTACCTAAAAATATTCGTTGATTTCTCAACGACCAGGTTTCAATTTAAGCCACAAAATGCAAATGGAAGAAATGTTTTTCCATATTCAGAGGCCCCCAGACACACAGAGATGAAGGGATCATTGAATTCTATAGATCAAATTTCAATAAAGAAGATATATGGGACGAATGATGATAACAATAACATATTAGAACAAAACCTACTACATGATAAGCACCAACTTTCTAATAAAAAAAGATTCATCAAAATCGGTTCACCTGGAAAAAAGTTCAGAGGTAACATACAGAAATAAATGAGGATTCATATAATGCAATGTCATGAGCATTTAATATATAAACTAGGTGTGCCTTTGGGCGACTTCTTACGCGTGGGGTAATATATTTGTAATTGCGTGTATTTTGTTAACTTTTTTCGTAATCTTCAGCTGTTTAATGATGCTGCGCTGCAAAAGAACAAAACATTCGAAAATCAGCCAAAAAGTAGGCAACAGAATTAAAAATATGAATATCTTTTGATTCAGTCAGTCGATTTCGATAAAATAAACGCTATATGTTACACGAAGCTTGCTTAAATACACCAGTCAAAATCGGGATAAGCTGTTTCTGAGATTAGCGAACACAGACACAGAATGATATAGATATAGACTAGCTTTCCCATCGGCTTAGCATAGGGGTGTATCCTTGCGTAATGTTAATGTGTGATTTTGTTCTTGTCATAATTGGTTGGCGCCAACATTGTACAATATATGTAGGTTCTTTCTATTGAATTAGTGAAAAATCATTATCTGATATTTTTGACAAAGACGACTTGATTGATTTTAAAAAAGTATGTCACTAAGCTTTATAAGCAAAGTCTTATCCACCAATTTTCAGACAACAGCGGGTCCAATATTCAAAACAAGTGTATGCAAAAAACTTCTCCACGAAAAAAAAAAAAAAAATACCTAAGTATATGTGCCAACTTCAATGGTGAACGAACAAACGGTGTCAGAGTCCATCGGCGTCAAACTAAATTTCTCTTCCATTTTTCTATATGTATATAGATTAAGGTGTTATGTTATACAATCATTTGATGACTTTGGATATAATGGATTTTAAAAATAAACAACAAATATTGCTGATAATGAATGGATATCATTTTATGTGTAAGTCAATGTGTTGATTATAAGATGATTAATGATTTTTTTTGTTGTTATATTTTACATACTTATATCTGATTTTTATTTGTTTAACAACATTTAATCTTCCAGCTACACAATAATTTACTTAATTAATTTCTTCAATTGAGTTAGATGCACCATGTTTTATTTGATAACACTGCACTTAGCCCAATTGAAGAGATTATTAAGAAAAACTCATCATATCTATAGGTATTATTTGTATTGTATTTGTATCCTGAATCTGAAACATAAAGGTATTCATCAAATTTTGATTAATTTTTAAGCCCGATTGGAGTGTAAATATTTATTTGATATATTTACACTCTAGCTGATCTTTCAAAATTAAGAAGAAAAGCCGCACACAATTTTTATTTGTTTAACAACATTTAATCTTCCAGCTACACAATTATTTACTTAATTAATTTCTTCGATTGAGTTAGATGCACCATGTTTTATTTGATAACACTGCACTTAGCCCAATTGAAGAGATTATTAAGAGAAACTCATCACATCTACTGTCACAGTGTTATAGGTATTATTTGTATTGAAACATGAAGTTATTTTTGAAATTTTGATTAATTTTTTTGTTCAGTTGGAGTGTAAATATTTATTTGATATATTTACACTCTAGCTGATCTTTCAAAATTAAGAAGAAAAGCCGCACACAATTTTTATTTGTTTAACAACATTTAATCTTCCAGCTACACAATTATTTACTTAATTAATTTCTTCGATTGAGTTAGATGCACCATGTTTTATTTGATAACACTGCACTTAGCCCAATTGAAGAGATTATTAAGAGAAACTCATCACATCTACTGTCACAGTGTTATAGGTATTATTTGTATTGAAACATGAAGTTATTTTTGAAATTTTGATTAATTTTTTTGTTCAGTTGGAGTGTAAATATTTATTTGATATATTTACACTCTAGCTGATCTTTTAAAATTAAGAAGAAAAGCCGCACACAATTTTTATTTGTTTAACAACATTTAATCTTCCAGCTACACAATTATTTACTTAATTAATTTCTTCGATTGAGTTAGATGCACCATGTTTTATTTGATAACACTGCACTTAGCCCAATTGAAGAGATTATTAAGAGAAACTCATCACATCTACTGTCACAGTGTTATAGGTATTATTTGTATTGAAACATGAAGTTATTTTTGAAATTTTGATTAATTTTTTTGTTCAGTTGGAGTGTAAATATTTATTTGATATATTTACACTCTAGCTGATCTTTCAAAATTAAGAAGAAAAGCCGCACACAATTTTTATTTGTTTAACAACATTTAATCTTCCAGCTACACAATTATTTACTTAATTAATTTCTTCGATTGAGTTAGATGCACCATGTTTTATTTGATAACACTGCACTTAGCCCAATTGAAGAGATTATTAAGAGAAACTCATCACATCTACTGTCACAGTGTTATAGGTATTATTTGTATTGAAACATGAAGTTATTTTTGAAATTTTGATTAATTTTTTTGTTCAGTTGGAGTGTAAATATTTATTTGATATATTTACACTCTAGCTGATCTTTTAAAATTAAGAAGAAAAGCCGCACACAATTTTTATTTGTTTAACAACATTTAATCTTCCAGCTACACAATTATTTACTTAATTAATTTCTTCGATTGAGTTAGATGCACCATGTTTTATTTGATAACACTGCACTTAGCCCAATTGAAGAGATTATTAAGAGAAACTCATCACATCTACTGTCACAGTGTTATAGGTATTATTTGTATTGAAACATGAAGTTATTTTTGAAATTTTGATTAATTTTTTTGTTCAGTTGGAGTGTAAATATTTATTTGATATATTTACACTCTAGCTGATCTTTTAAAATTAAGAAGAAAAGCCGCACACAATTTTTATTTGTTTAACAACATTTAATCTTCCAGCTACACAATTATTTACTTAATTAATTTCTTCGATTGAGTTAGATGCACCATGTTTTATTTGATAACACTGCACTTAGCCCAATTGAAGAGATTATTAAGAAAAACTCATCACATCTACTGTCACAGTGTTATAGGTATTATTTGTATTGAAACATGAAGTTATTTTTGAAATTTTGATTAATTTTTTTGTTCAGTTGGAGTGTAAATATTTATTTGATATATTTGCACTCTAGCTGATCTTTCAAAATTAAGAAGAAAAGCCGCACAGAATTTTTATTTGTTTAACAACATTTGATCTTCCAGCTACACAATTATTTACTTAATTAATTTCTTCGATTGAGTTAGATGCACCATGTTTTATTTGATAACACTGCACTTAGCCCAATTGAAGAGATTATTAAGAGAAACTCATCACATCTACTGTCACAGTGTTATAGGTATTATTTGTATTGAAACATGAAGTTATTTTTGAAATTTTGATTAATTTTTTTGTTCAGTTGGAGTGTAAATATTTATTTGATATATTTACACTCTAGCTGATCTTTAAAATTAAGAAGAAAAGCCGCACACAATTTTTATTTGTTTAACAACATTTAATCTTCCAGCTACACAATTATTTACTTAATTAATTTCTTCGATTGAGTTAGATGCACATGTTTTATTTGATAACACTGCACTTAGCCCAATTGAAGAGATTATTAAGAAAACTCAGCACATCTACTGTCACAGTGTTATAGGTATTATTTGTATTGAAACATGAAGTTATTTTTGAAATTTTGATTAATTTTTTTGTTCAGTTGGAGTGTAAATATTTATTTGATATATTTGCACTCTTGCTGATCTTTCAAAATTAAGAAGAAAAGCCGCACAGAATTTTTATTTGTTAAACAACATTTGATTTTCCAGTTACACAATAATTTACTTATTTAATTTCTTCAATTGAGTTAGATGCACCATGTTTTATTTGATAACACTGCGCCGCTTAGCCCAATTGAAGAGATTATTAAGTGAAACTCATCACATCTACTGTCACAGTGTTATAGGTATTATTTGTATTGAAACCTGAGTTATTCTGAAATCTTGATTAGTTCATTTGTTCAGTTGGAGTGTAAATATTTGATTTGATATATTTACACTCTAGCTGATCTTTCAGCTAGAGTGTAAGATATTTATTTGATAATTTGCATTCGTTCCTGATCTTTAAAAATTAAGAAGAAACATTGCGCCGCTTAACTCAATTGAAGATATTATTAAGTGAAACTCATCACATCTACTGTCACATTGTTATAGGTATTATTTGTATCCTGAATCTGAAACATGAAGTTATTTTTGAAATTTTGATTAATTTTTCAGACCAGCTAGAGTGTAAATATTTATTTGATAATTTGCATTCTTCCTGATCTTTAAAAATTAAGAAGAAAAGCCGCTATTTGTGTTTACTTTGATTTATTCATTACAATTGATAATAAAAATATTGTGAAATGTGAAATAATCAATTGATTATTATTTATTTTTATTTAAATTAAGGTGTAGTGTTTCCTCCCGTGCTGGATTGCCTCCTTGTTGGGGTAAGGACCCCCTGAGATAGTCTAGTAGGCTATCAATGGAAGTCTCCCAAGGTCAAAGACGAACACTGAAGCTAAGAGCATTCCAAACAAAGCATCACAATATATCCTTATGCATTTGTAAATCGACATTTGATTTCCAACTATAATTTACTTGATTTATTTTTGTGTGATCAATAAAATGTGAAAAGTTTAATTTAATAACTATTGTAAGTAAGTTTCTGTTATACTATATCTTTGACTATAGTCCATTTTATTACAATTTGTGTGACGTTGTGTGTTTGAAATCGCAGACTCGAAGTGTGGTAACAAATACCGCTTCATTGATTATGCAAGAAGAGTGGTAGTATGACGTTGTATTTGAAAAGACGTGATACTCACTATTTTTGCACAAGCAAAGAAGGTTTTCTTCAATTAACATATAGTACTATGAGTTAAGAATATTACATTTAAATAATATATTTTTAATTAATTTATATAAACTTTTAGGATTTTGAAGCAAAATACATGTGGATTCATTTGAAGAACAATCGATAAATTCTTGAAATTGTACAAACTCGTCAAACATTAAGAAGATTTAACATGACAAATGATTAAAGTAAAAGAAGACAAGACAAAAATTATGATCTTACGGACATCGCAAATTGTTGCATTTACTACTGTTGTTTTATCTTAATTGCTATATTTATTGACAACAATTGCAAGGGTTTTTATACAAAGAACTCATAAATACTCAAAGCTTTGTTAAGGTTTGTTGTATGGATAAGATAAGAATGTGAATCAAATATTTATCCAATTAGATGATTTTTTGGTTTTGTTGACATACAAAAATTGTCAAAGAAAAGAACTACCTTTTGGTATTAACATCTTATTTTATTTGTAGATTAAACTTTTGGTTCTCATTAAAATGTAATGCCTTGGACCAACGAAGGGTTAAGTTTGCCAGTGATTTCCAAGAACTGTGGGTTTGACATCTGTGCTGCAATAAGTAAAGTATTAAATTTCAACTTAATAACTTTATCAACTTTAATCCATCATTTCACTGTTATTTAGGTGTGCAGTATCAGATAACAACAGTACCTATGTATGCAATAGTAACACTTGATCAATAGTTGATTCTAAACGAACAAAGAAGCAATGCACTACTACTTATGTACATGGATTCCAAACAAGCACATGCATGTCAGTTTCTCAATCTACTCTCTCACTTCACATAATAAACTTCCACTCTCACGAGCAATCTGCCCTTCGCTATAAGCATTTTAGTATCAATTCAAATCTTGAGTGCAATAATTAACATACTCAATGTCTTTGAAAGAGAGATCAGTTTAATGCTGGCTTTCATAGTGCGTGGTTGATCGTTTCGTGTCGGTAAGTCGCGAGTGTGATTTAGTATTAATTTTTAGTTGTATTTTATTTATAATTGTGTTTTTGATATTAAAAAAGTGTTGTGTTAATTTTAATTTACATATTATGTGAAGAGAAAATATCTTATCTTAAATAAATAAAGTGAATTTAGTTTTAAATATACTTAAATTTGCATATAATGTTAATCTTTGCAAGTATCGTTTTCGTAATCTTCTTATGTTCGATTCCGTTACGTTTACAGTTTGAGGATTTTGCAATTGCAAATGCGCACATAAAGCAATTGAGTTTGTGAACTTCTTAAGCGACAAGTTCATGCATGCACACTCATCTTGTTTACAAGGGAGAGGGAGCAATAGTCTTCTGTCGAGCGATGGGTTCTCTCTCCTTGATTCATTTTAGAAAAAGCTTTATTAAGCTCTGCTGAGTGTTTGCAAAGTGTCGATCATTCAACATAAAAACTTTAAAGGTAAGTCAAAAGTATTCTTGTTCTTCTATTGCTACAATATTTCTTATGATGCATCGAATCAAAAAAGAGAGGTTTGGTGAAGGGTGAGGTGATATTAAGTATTCGACATCATCTCATTTTTATGGTTTTTGCCTTCATCATTTTTCTTGGTGTTGTTATTGCTTGCACAAACCAATTTGACTTTATATTGATACCTTCGATTCCAAGCAAAATGCAGCAGATAAAGCAAGCAAGCTCTTCCGAGAGACTTTATTAAGATTTCTTTTTGTTTGTTGTTAATTTTTCGTTGTCGCTGAGAAATTCGTATGTGTATCAAATATTTATCCAATCAGATTATTTTTTGGTTTATTGATATACAAATGGTCAAAGAATAGAACTAAATTTTGGGTATTTATACTTATGTAAGTTCTTCTAATTTATACAAATCCTTCTTTTCATCTTAAAATAACAATTATACAACGACTTTTGGCCCTCATTAGGACTTAATGCCTTGGACCAAGGATGAGTTAAGCCTACTAGTGATTTCCAGAACTGTGGGTTTCACATCTATGCTGGCTGCAATAAGTAAATTACTAAATTTCAACTGCTTCTAAGGTATGGAGTATCAGATAGCAACAGTACCTATACCTATGTATGGTATAGTAACACTTTATCAATAGTACATTCTAAATGAACAAAGAAGCAACGCACTACTAACATAGATTCCAAACATGCATATGCATGTCTGTTTCTCTCTCTACTCTCTCACTTCACATAGGAAACTTCCATTCTCACGAACACACTGCCCTTTGCTATTATCGTTTTAGTATCAATCAACTCAATTCTTGAGTGCTCAATGTCTTTGAAAGAGATCAGTTTAATTCTAGCTTTCATAGCGCGTGGTTGATCGAATCGTGTCGGTAAGTCGCGGGTATGATTTAGTATTAATTTTTAATTGTAAGTTAATTAAATTTGTAATTTTGATATTGAAAAAGTGTTGTGTTAATTTTAATTTATATATTATGTGAAGTGCTTCTTGTAAAAAGAGCAGGGACTTTTTGAATGATTTCTGATTCTTCCTCATCTCCATAGATGCGACAGAAGTCTTCATGTGGTGCCTGTATCGTTTGAGCCATGAACCCAATTGCGCACTCCCATATTCATCCGAATCTTAATGTTGTTAAAATCTTATCTTAAATAAATAAAGTGAATTTAATTTTTATTTGATTGAAAATTTGCATTCAATTTTAATCTTTTCGAGTGTCGTTTTCGTATTCTTCTTATGTTCGATTCCGTTACGTTAACAGTTTGAGAATTTTGCAATTGCAAATGCGCACATAAAGCAATTATGTGTTTGTGAACTTCTTTAGCGACAAGTTCATGCATGCTCACTCATCTTGTTTACAAGGGAAAGGGAGCAATAGTCTTCTGTCGAGTGATGGGTTCTCTCTCCTTGTTTCATTTTAGAAAAAGCTTTATTAAGCTCTGCTGAGTGTTTGCAAAGTGTCGATCATTCAACATAAAAACTTTAAAGGTAAGTCAAAAGTATTCTTGTACTTCTATTGCTACAATATTTCTTATGATGCATCGAATCAAATGAGAGAGGGTTGGTGAAGGGTGAGGTGATATTAAGTATTCGACATCATCTCATTTTTATGGTTTTTGCCTTCATCATTTTTCTTGGTGTTGTTATTGCTTGCACAAACCAATTTGATACCTTCGATTCCAAGCAAAATGCAGCAGATAAAGCAAGCAAGCTCTTCCGAGAGACTTTATTAAGATTTCTTTTTGTTTGTTGTTAATTTTTCGTTGTCGCTAAGAAATTCGTACATACTTATGTGTATCAAATATTTATCCAATCAGATTATTTTTTAGTTTTGTTGATATACAAATTGTCAAAGAAAAGAACTAAATTTTGGTATTTATACTTATGTACGTACGTCTTATTTATACAAATCCTTCTATTCATTTAAAATAACAATCGACTTTTGGACCTCATGAGGATTTAATGCCTTGGACCAACGAAGGGCACCAGTGAATTCCATATCTATGGGTTTTGACATCTATGCTGGATGTAATAAGCAAATTATTAAATTTCAACTTAATAACTTTATGTACTTTAATCCATCATATAACTGCTTCTAAGGTATGGAGTATCAGATAGCAACAGTACCTATGTATATGTATGTATGTAATATTAATACTTTATCAATAGTTGATTCTAAATGAACGAAGAAGCAACGCACTACTTATGTACATAGATTCCAAACATGCATATGCATGTCTGCTTTTCTCTCTACTCTCTCACTTCACATATTAAACTTCCACTCTCACGAACACTCTGTCCTTTGCTATTATCATTTTAGTATCAACTCAATTCATGAGTGCAATTAACATACTCAATGCCTTTGAAAGAGAGATCAGTTTAATTCTAGCTTTCAAAGTGCGTGGTTGATCGGTTCGTGTCGGTAAGTCGCGGGTGTGATTTAGTATTAATTTTTAATTGTGTGTTAACTAATTTGTAATTTTGATATTGAAAAAGTGTTGTAAATTTAAATTAACATACTATGTGAATGAAAATATCTTATCTTAAATAAATAAAGTAAATTTAGTTTTAAATATATTTAAATTTGCATTTAATGTTAATCTTTTCGAGTGTCGTTTTCGTATTCTTATGTTCGATTCCGTTACGTTTACAGTTTGAGAATTTTGCAATTGCAAATGCGCACATAAAGCAATTATGTGTTTGTGAACTTCTTTAGCGACATGTTCATGCATGCACACTCATCTTGTTTAGAAGGGAGAGGGAGCAATAGTCTTCTGTCGAGTGATGGGTTCTCTCTCCTTGTTTCATTTTAGAAAAAGCTTTATTAAGCTCTGCTGAGTGTTTGCAAAGTGTCGATCATTCAACATAAAAACTTTAAAGGTAAGTCAAAAGTATTCTTGTACTTCTATTGCTACAATATTTCTTATAATGCCTCGAATCTAATGAGAGAGGGTTGGTGAAGGGTGAGGTGATATTAAGTATTCGACATCATCTCATCTTTATGGTGTTTGCCTTCATCATTTTTCTTGATGTTGTTATTGCTTGGACAAACAAATTTGACTTTATATTGATACCTTCGATTCAAAGCAAAATGCAGCAGATGAAGCAGGCAAGCTTTTTCATGGGACTTTATTAAGATTTCTTTTTGTTTGTTGTTCATATTTCGTTGTCGCTGGAAAATTCGTTGCTTATATATTATTATCAAAAGAGGAAGGGTGAAGGATGAGGTGAAATTTAGTAGTCGATATCATCTCATCTTTATAGTGTTTGCCTTCGTCATTTTTCGTGATGTTGTTATTGCTTGTATAAATCAATTTGACTTTATATGTATTGATACCTTCGATTCAAAGCAAAATGCAGCAGGGTGAAGCAAGCTCGTTTATGAAACTTTATTAAGATTTCTTTTTATTTGTTGTTCTTTCTTTCGTTATCGGTGCAAAATTTATTTATTTGCTTATCAATTTTTTATATTCTCTTTCATCTTACATATCATTAAGAGACATTATTACTTTTTGTGCTTAATAAGCATACCAACACTATGTACAAGTCTATGGAAAGACATTGATCGATTTACATGTATTATTGTGGTGATAATTAGTTATTTGCTATGTTTATTCTTAATTCACTTGTACTATGTCACTAACACACGTATGCAGAGTCGGGCAGTATTAGTTATTTAGAATTAGTCAAACAATATGTCGACGTAGCTAAATGTTATGAGGTATTCAGTTATCTTAAGGTTATATTAGGTAGGATAGGGATTAGGTCACTGGTCACTGGATTGATCTAAAGGTTGGTAGCGCTTAGGTTTGCAAAGCTGCTTACTGTTATCCAGGAGTTGCACTATGAGGACGTTTACGTGGTTCTCATGTCAATGTTCATAGCATCGGCTATAAACAGTGATGGTCTCTGCAACCGTAGCGGCTTTAAGGTCGCAATGAATGACCTTGTTATGGAATCTCTGTAAGATGTTAACATTGGAGGCTGCAATAGGGCCCCATAGCTGAATGCCATAGGAGGTCCAGATTGGCCTTAGAAGCGCCAATTTAGGAGTCATTGGATGCTAGAAATGATGTGTCGTCTGCGTAGGTAGCAATCCATATTTAATACCGTCATTTCTGCTGTGTACACAGAGGGTGTACATTATAGGACCTAGAACACTGCCTTGGGGTACACAGGTTCTTTTTGAATTGGTATAGTATTACGTGGGTGTCAAACTGTCAAACGCCGCACAACAGTGCTTCTTGTTCTCCACCACATCTAGAATATCTTGTACAATACTGTGACATTGCTCTGGTGTTGGATGCAGCATCCTGAAGCCGAACTGATGTTCAGGGATAATATATTTTTTTTTAGCACAGGCAAAAGTCTACGCAAAAATAGACTCTCGAATGGACAAACTAGTGAGAATAACTATTTTATGCTTGAGAGCGATAGAGACAACAAACAACTTCGTGAGAGAGGGACTAAAAGAAGGAAAGAAATGGTGGATCTTGAGTATCATTTTTTATATAAGGGACAAGCAAGAGGGGCACCATATTTAGATCTAACTCCATCTCAAAACTTGCCACGTGTCCGCTCTGGATATGGCAAATAAATGGAATCATACCACCACGCTTCTATTGTCTATAACTTAGGTTCCAAAGTGGGCAATAACGCCCCTTATGTGCGCTGGAGTCTTTCAGGGGGCCGGTAGAAGACTCTGAGAATATTAGGTGGCGTTAAGGCTATCTAAAAGAGCAACAGTTTGTTTAAAATTTGACGGCAATAGTATATTTTCAAAAGCTCAAAGTGGGCGGTGTTCGAAATAAGTTTGGGAACATTTGGCCTATATCAGCACTACATCATTTTGTTGACTTAAAAATCAAAGATCTCCCTGAATCTAGTAAACTTTGAAAATTAATTTCGGCAAGTCAAGTTATAGAATTTTGTATATTTAGTCATTCAAAACCATTTGGCTTGAAACATTCTATTCAGGAAAAATAATTCTCCTGTATAAGAAAATTTAAAGTTTGTTAAAACAAGAAGAAGCATGTCATCTGAAGAGATCAGTCGAAATAGAATTCTAGGAATATTGAATGCTGCTATCCAGCCACTGAAGTTCAAGCAAATATATAAACATTTTTTGCCTTTGGAGTGTGAAGAGGATGTCAAAACCAATATAAAGAGGAAAGTGAAACGAACACTGCATTTGGCCCAGAAGCAAGGCTTGATAATAAAGGAAAATAAATTATATTTTAGCGGTGCCCCCTCGCAATATCTATTAGAATTTGTTGAAGAATTGGAAAACAATTCTTCAGATGACGATGAACTTTATAATATTGTTATAAGTGACATGGAAGATGAGTTGGATAACGATGTTCCAAATTTTCCAATGGAAGAAATTGATTAGATAACCAGAGTGGAAAATTAAGACAATATTATCTATTAAAAAAAAAAAAAAAGAATAGGTATGTGGTTGGTTATGATGTTTCCACTATTTACTGTTTTATTTAAGTTTCTCTTTATTTTTTTGTTTTTGTAATTTTCTTTGTCTTTGAAGATTTCCGTAAATGCTAAATTGGTAATGTAACTTGGGGTAAACAGATGACAAATTTTAAGTGTTGTACAATATATATTAACAGAAGAGATGTTATGGTAATCTATACCTTTTTTTATACTTTGTGGTAATTGAATTTTACATGGCAATGAAGGTAAACAGCAAGCATCGACTTTGTATTCAGAAAGAGAAATGTCATGTGACTGATTCATCTAAGCAACATCAAGTACTTTATCCTTCTTACTGTGCGTTGTTGGTACTGTAGGGGATACAAATGGTCTATTTGTTTAGTTGAAAACAGATGATATGATGAATTGAATATTGAATATTGTACTATATTATATTTTAAATAATAAAAATTACTTTCCATTGTTTAATGAAAATTTCAATTAGCATTACACTTTATAAGAATGAGTGTCAATATCCTGTGTTACTACACACCAAACAAAAAATCAAACTATATACTTAGTACTACATAGTTTTACTCTCTTGCCTGCCTGATTGTATGTACTATAACAAATTCAACAAAAGCACTCAAGCAGAAATACCTCAGAGCAGAGCCAGGAATTATACAAATAAACAAAAATGGCAACCAACCAACCAAGCAACCTCAACTCCTCATCCAAACATACCAAGCAACTGTGAACTTATTCTTCCATTTCGGTCATTCATGAGTTTTGGCTGGCAGTTGCTGACGCCTTCATGAATGCGGTCAAGATGAATTATTTAAAGCAAGTTGTAGAACAACACTTTGCAGTTCAGTCCAGTGCGACAAGTGCAATGAGTCCAACAAACAAATGTAACGAAGACACAAGAGAGTAGTGTGCTATGTATACTCCTTGTAGAGCTTTAGCTGGGAGCATTAGAAAGTCAACATCTAATCATAAACATGAATAATTAGTTAGTAGTTCTCAATGGTTGGTCAGGACGGAATCCTTGGTTGATGATATGCCTTTGCGTCTTTAGACCAACACACTACCATATGTGTGGATGCCATGCAATATATGAAATCTCTACACCATTGTAATTTTAAGAAAGGAATTTATTAATGGTATGTTGCAGTGTGGTAGGAGTATGGATAAAATTGGCATTCAATGAGTTGGTGGTATGCTTTGCAACATGATAACATATATTATTATAATATTTTATAATTCGGGTATTGAGCCGAGTTGCTGCTTAACTGTCGAACTTTAATTTTACATGACATGCAATGAAAATGTCACATGGTTTTATCCCTCCCAGGCAAATACTCTCAAATGTTATTAGGAACGTACGAATTTTTGTGTTGTCTATATTTTATAATTTATTTACAAAGGTCCATAATATTGAAACAAATGAGAGAATTTGTCATTTACAATATATAAACAAAAGATTACAAAATCATATACATAGTATGTATTGGTATATGAATGAATAACCTTTGGGGGTTTTTCATTACTAAAATTCCATGGTTTTTCTTTTTGTAAATCGAAATTTGCATGACACGCAAAAGCACTTTACTTATACTAGTAATAGAAATACTATTGTGTATTTGATAGAATATTTCAAAAGTTTAATATGTTTTTCTATTTATTGGTTTATCTGCTGTTGTTGCTGATATTTTAATTGAAACTCATAGTCAAACTGTTTTAGTTTTAAACTATTTCTGAAATTTTTACCAATAAGTTTGTAGCAAATTTTTGTTTCTTGTTTTGTCCCCTGTCCCCTGTCATCGTTATTTTAATTTATTCGCGGTTGGGAAAAGAAGATGAGTTGAGTTGAGTTTTTGTATTTGTCTGTGCCAATTGATAAAATGATTTGTCAGATTAATTGGCATTTAATTTGAATTGTTTCAAATTGTGTTGAGATAATTTTTGTTGACCATATATTTTATTTTTGGTTAGGAAATACAATATGTATTTTTTTAGTTTTTGTTTGATTTAAAAGGAAATTAAATACATACCTAAATATAAGTGGCTGAGAGTCATTTAATGTGTTTAAAGGTTAATGATGGAAGCATTAAAATATCTGACAAACATAATTCTATTGTATTTGACAGCTGAACAGATTAAAGAAAAGCAGACACTTAACTAATTTTGAGATTTATTTCATGAAAATTGGGAAATATAATTGCAATACATAAAGAGTGGTTAGATGAGCTACCTCCTTCATAGAAATAATATTATTAATACATTAATCACAGCACAGTAGCATATAACAGTTTAATTACGTGGGTGTTGTTCACGCAGAGAAATTATATATTTGTGTAGACTCATTTGGGTAAAGTCATTTCAGCCTTCGTCGTGTCGTTTGGATGTCTATGCAGCCGCTGGTTGTAAGGACTGCTGTGTGAAGTGATTTCTTCAGGTAATGTAGGTATCTTTAGATCTCTTTGTAGGTTAGTGTTACAGACAAACAATTGGACTTACGTGATTTGTCTTAGAGCCTTGTTTTGGAAATCCTGAACTTTCCTTATGTTGTATGGTAAGGTTAGGTTAGGTTATGCAGGCCGCTAGCGATTGTTCGCCTGGAAACCTTAAGGCCTATTGTGATACATGATAAAACTTGAAAGGATAGTGGGATTGTGATGTTGAGGGGTAATCCACTTACTCTCCATGGTGGGTGGTGGTTTCCCAGGGATCACCCCCCTTCTCTAAAACCAAACTGAGGAGTCCACAAACAGAATTCCCCCAAAGAACATTTTGCCAAATTACCGAACTCTTCCAAAAACGGTTTTCCGAGAAACCGAGTTTGTCTACTAAGAAGAGCAGAGAGGAGGTATTGGATGCCTTCCGATTCTTCTTCATCTTCACAGCAACGACAGAAGTCATGATGTGGAACCTGCATTCTGTGAGCCATCAGCATGATGATGCAGAGCCCTATTATAACTCCCGTCAACATCCGAATCTTTTTCTTGATGAAGTGTAGGAGCTCGGAGCTTCTCTTTGGTTTATAGCAAGTATCCTACAGCCAAACTTATTTGCCTAATTTCTGCCTGCTAGAACTTTGGTTTTCGATTCCAGGCATGAGAGGATATCCTGTAAGGGTCTGTAAATATCGGCAACTGCTTGAGACACAGGCACACTCGTCCTCCATCTCATTACCTTAGATACTGGAGTGACCCGGCACACAGATAAGCGTAAGTTTGAGTAAGAGCTTTTACCATACTACGTTTGATATTGCTCTTGAAGCTGTGGGCCGACTGAGCCTTGATAGCGGCCTGGCTGTCAATATAAATCTATCTATATGTGCCTTGACTCTTAATGAACTTTGTTGCCTGCCAGACCGCGTAGGCTTCTGCTTGGAACACGCTCCACCAGTAAGGTAGACGATACGTTAGTTGAGTTATTAGCTTCTCCTGCACCTTTACCGTCTACCGTCTTGGGACCGACAGTATAGATTGAAACCTTGTCTCGTCAATGACGTTACCCAGCTTCTAATCATCTCTTGTCTTGGAAATTGCCATTCCATTTTAGTGCATAGTTGTCAAAGACTCCACCGTCAGCTTGAATCCCCACTTCTTGTAGGATAGTGCTGTGGTTGGCGACACGGGGCTTAAGAAGATGCAGCTCCCAGAATCTTACTACAATTCCTGCTGCTACGTTTAGATAGGGTACCTTTGGTGATTTATTTAACCGTATTACTTTACCTTAGCAAAAAGAGAGAGGGAAGTGATTTTACCTTAACATTCAATGTCTTACCATTTTCCATTTTTTTTTTTTAAATATAAAACACATTCATTTTTATATATATTTTTTTTATAACTTTATTTACTCACATTTTTCTCATTTTTCATATTTGTTTTTATACCACATTTTTTGTTTTGTTTTATTTTTTTCTTAATTAATTTCAACATTTTTCTTTTGTTCTTTTGCTGTTGTCATCATTTAGTGTAGTACATACTTAATAATAATTAATCTGACTAACTTTGCCAATAATTACAATATATGTATAATCATTTATTATTTACCATATATAAGAAATAATTTTTCTTTTAAATTTTTTATTCTTTTAAGTTTATTTTGATCATTTTACACAATTTTATTAATTTCTCAAGTTTTGTTAAATTTTCTTAATTTTTTTTCCTATTTTTCTTATTTTGTTGCTTTTGCAATACAATTATTCAATAAATAGAATTTATTTATTTTCGTATTATATATATTAAACTAATCTTTTAAATCATGATTAATTTAGTTATTTTATTTTATTATATTTCTTTTGAATGTATTTATATTATTTTTTTTTTCTTGTATGGGGTTCATATTGGGTCGTGTCTCCTCCTCTTCTACACATATGTATATGTGAGTCTGTATATATTTATGTTTATGTATATATAATTCTGTTTATGTGTACATATTTGTATCTATTGTAACCTTATATTTGTAATAGTAAATTGCAATTTATATTGTAGTTTTATTTACTTGTATTTTACTCATCTAAATTACAACTAAATACATGTTTAATTTACACGAATTTCTCATTTTATTTATTTTATTTTATAATTTAATTTTTATTTATATTATTTTGTTTACTTTTTTTGTATTCTCAACTAAATTGTATTTAATTCTTATTTTTTCTGTTCATTTTATTTAATTTTTATTTGGTTTTGTTATTTTTCTATATTTAATTTCAATTTTAATGAGCTACAACTTCACACAGTTTTTCATACTTCACTTCACTTCATACACATTACTACTCACATTAAAATTGGGTTTTAATTACATTTGGTTGGGATTGGTGCTAAATACTTAAAAATTAGAATGAAATATTTATTATTTATACAATTGCATACGCAGAATTATTTATATATTTAAATTTTTTATGCTTTGTTTGACTTACGGCTTTTATAGTAGTAAATTTGAATTTCTTTTTCATTGTTTTTTTTTTTTTGTTCTATATAAAGATTTTTGTCTGTATAAATAAATATTATATTTATATAAGTATGTATGTAGTGTAATAGTAACATAACCAAGTACATATATTTTTGTAATTTGCTTACAAATTTATAAATACCCTTCACATTATTGATTGAATTATTCCATTCAAATACAATTGATTCAAACCATCTAACCGGTCGATTATCGTTATTACATTTGTTATGTTAAAATTAAAGTTGACAGTGTGCTCGACAGCAGCTAATAAAAATCTATTAAATTATTATCAGAAGTGCTTTCCTTACCAGAACAAAATGCTCTTAACATCCATTAACAGCCATGTTAGGCTTTAACAGCAAGTTATCACAACAAATCTAATAACGCACAGCTTATACCCGCATGGCATGATGGATCAGAACAACGCGACCGATCGGCTCTTCTCCTTTACCGGCAGTGCTTTGTCTTCATTCTTCATTGAACATAGTGACTGAGCGATCTACGAACTTCCCTTCTCCACAAACGAAAATTGAGAGAGCGAGACAGTTCTGCTGTCGTGATCCATCGTGTAAAAGAAGACTTAGTCGTGGAATTCAAACCATCATAAAAATTATTGGAAAATCCATAAACACCAAATATCACCTCATATTGCTATGACAAGAAAGTCATAGATTTTTGACCATGTGATAAAACAAAATGATCCAGTGAAACTTCAAAATATGCCAGTCCAAGGACAATTGAGCTGTCTATAGTTGCGCATAGAAAATTTGTTGTTTAATAAACTCAACATGTGCTAAAAGTCTTCCACTATGAATTCCTTCATGACACTTACTGTGATGATAGTGCAATGATCTGAAATCTTATCCGCTTTAATGATATTGGTGGGATACTGAGAAAAGTCACGTGAATGCAGATCAGGTGAAAGGATTTTTCCTACAAAGAACTGTCCCAATTCAAACGATAATCATTTCTGCTCATATTGGGTTAGGTCTGATCAGAATATCATAATTTATTTTAAAACTTATTTTCAATGAAGGGAATTTCATATTCGATTAAACCGAAAATCTTATCTTTATCTTTTTGTTTTATCTACTATTTTGCTTTTTATATTTACTTTTCTTTGGTATTGTAACAATTACATTCTCTTTTTTTATATTATTTGGCTTCATTACAATATTATTTTATTGTTTTGTTGCATCCTTTTGAAATAAATATAATACAGAGGAAACGAATGTTTTTTCTATTATTTTTTGTTGCATTTCAAAAGTCAATGTTTATTTTGTGGCCGAAATTAGTAGATCAGAGCAATGAAAAAATGGGTTTTTAAATCTACAATTGGTTTGGTTTGGTTGAGTGGTGGTGATGATGATGAAGGAAGTTACAAATTTTATGGTGTTGTTAAGCTATGCTTTGTTTTTTTTGTTTGTTTTTGGTTAAAAAGTTGAAAAAGAAATCAACCACAAAACAACATAATTTATGGTTTAAAAGATTTTCTTTAGATTTTGTGAAATTATTTGGTATTTTAAAACCAATTTATTGGTTTTCGTAATTTGTTACATTTTTTTTATTTTTTTTTATTTTTAAATATTTAATATTTACATGCAAAAATTTCTTTTAATTCAGTCTTTGGAAGAATAATGTTCATGTTTTTTGGTATATTAGATTATTATAGTGGGGTTTTTTTTATATAGTTGATTTAGTAGACAACACTAACAGTTAGAAATAAATATAATTTGAAATAATTAAAAGACCTTGTCGAATTTAAAAGATTTTTTAAAAATAATAATAAATTATTTTTAATTCATTAAAGAAAAATATATTTTACTAAAGTTATTTATTTACTTTCATACATTTGATTAGATTAGTTTATTTTTTAATTTTGGTCCTAATTGAAGTTAATGACGGACCAGTGAAATACTTACTTACATGTGTTTATCAACTTTAACTCATTCTAAGAAACTATAATCTTTGTTTGGTGATCTCTTATGATGTAATTCATAATTGTTAAATCAATAAAAATTGCAGAAATTGGGCGTGTAATGATTCAACATTTTACCAATACTATATCGATGCAGATTATTGTTGTAAATAATTAGAGAGACCGATACACTTCTTGCTTAGGACAAGCATTCTTCGGTGACAAAATGGCTTCTCTTCTTTTATTTCTTCAAAATCTAATTGTCACCAGATACAAGTGACAAGCTTATCCTTAGTTATTAATGACTTTACTGAAATATTGTCCACATTATCCCTGTTTGTACTTTTAAGTAAAGAAAAATGTCTCTTCACTCTCCATATAACCAAATCTGGCATTGATTACGCATATCAAACTGTCTCAAAAAGTTACATATTCTGGGCTGTCTTTCGAGATTTGTTGATTCTTGATCGGTGCTAAAACTTTTCGAAAACTGTTATTTAGAGATACATATAATGTTAGACAAGCAAGTAGACTCTTGACTTACAGATTTTGTAGCTTCTGCAAAATAAGTTAAAGTCGTTACATCTCTAGTATAAATAATGGAATTGCCATCATTAATTCAATCAAAAAATCGATCAAAATTTAAAGCCAAACTCCATACCACGCACTATAATGTTTTTTGGCATAATGCCGGTCAGTTATAAAAGTGGAATGTATTTATTCTTTTGAAGCATACTCCATTGCCTGTCGAGCATGTCTGCCTTCAAAAGTTGAGCCTTTTTTAACTTTTCTCTGGCATTTCGACGGCAAACAGTTGTTGAATGGTTTTGTGATGGTACAATTACTGGTGTGGGTAATTTCGGTATTTCATAACACCTGTTTTTTTATTACAAAATGCAAGAAGTTGCTGCTCCTAATGCATGTTGTAGAGCTTGTGACATTGAAACGTGTAGAAAGCATAGAACATGTGAAACACTGCCTTCGAAACGCATGGAGTTTGGAATTTAATGACAATCCTAAGAAAAAAGGTCTGTCCAATATAAACATATTAAACACTATTAAAATCAATACTAAGAAGAAGATTAAACCAATTTATTAAAAGGCAATAGAAAATTATTAATTAAATTATATTTTAAGATATTTGAAATTATATTTATTATTATTAAAACTCATAATCCTAATCAACATCAGTTGTATAAATTATATACAGACAATCAATTTGTGGATAAGAGTATTTTCAAGAGCTTTATACTAACCTACTTAGTATTACAGTACATCTATCAGTATATTAACTATAACAGGGGAGTGGTTCGCGACAACTAAATCATGAACTAACAATTATGACTAGAAAGATTTTTTACATTTACTTACTTACAGTTGAATATTTATTAAACTTAATGAACATTTCTATTTATAATTAAATTTATTTAATTTTCTATAATTTGTTATATTTTCTTTTTATTTATTCTTTTTTGTTGTTTATATTTGCGAGTAATTATAGTTTTGAATATAAGTACATACTTATTAAAAATTTCTTTATGAATTTCTTTCATTACCGTATCCATATAAGTAATAATATGTGGTAAATAGCAACATTTAGCTAAGAACAAAGAAAAATCTTTAGTGATAACACAGTTGACACTATAAACTAAGGATCGAAAACATACACCTACTCATACATCGTACACAGGATCTTATATCACATTCATTCAATCAATCATACATGTGGTATAAGAGAGGCATAGAGAAATATAGAGAACATAAGACATACAAACATATATGTACGTGTACTCATCTATGATGACTTTGGTTTATTTGGGAGTGCGTCTTTTATAGATCACATTTAAAACGCACGGTCAATTAATGTCACACACGTAGCTCATCCATTAAAGGATGTTGTTGTTGTTGGCTTTGTTGTTGCTGCTGTTGTTGTTGCTGATGATGTAACGATTGATGTCCACTGCCACTGGAAACAGAGACCACAGGTACAACAACCGTGGGTGGTGGCGGTGTTGGAACCATCATGCCAACACCAGCTGATGTGGTTAGTACCGTAGTCATATTTTGATTATGATGATTCTGCAAATGTTGTTGATGTTGCTGATGATGATGTTGTGCCACTGCTGCTGGTGAATGTTGCTGGCCACCACCTCCACCTCTGCCATCACTAGAAGATTGTTGCTGAGTCTGTTTCATGCAACTTTTCTTGGTCAGTGTGCCACATTGATTGCCCAACACTTGTAGAGCATGTGGTGGCGGCATAAGACCAACAACGCTACCCGTTGTTGAACTCATGCTACCGCTGCCACCTAACCCACCACCACCGCTGCCACTACCACCTCCACCATTATCTTGCATTGATTTCATATGCTTGGGTGGCGGTGGAGCACGATGTGGTATATCAGCAAATTCTGGTGGTGGCAACTGATGATGTTGCAATGCATGATGATGCGATAATATAGTTGCTGGATCACTTTTCGTGTGTATTGTAAGTGTTTCCAAATCTCCACATATATTATTAGGCATTTGTCCATTTTCTTGGCGTTTCAATTTAGTTTGAGGACGAGGCTCATTTAAACGCGTCTTATCGCGTTGATAATAGACCCCAGCAAAGATAAGTACATTGAGTATGAGTAGAGAACAACCAATTGCTATAGTCACACTTAAAGCTGTCGAGTAAGCAGCAAATCCATCATTATCCTGTGAAGCACTTGCTCCCCCGGGATGCTCACCATCCATCATATCATCAGGATAATGCTTATGACGAGTGCCATTGTGTTGTAGCGATGATGAAGGTGATGACAAATTCAAGAGGGAAAATACCTGATTCGTAAAAATGGTAAAATTACCCATGGCAGCTGAGTTGCCTGCACGTGTGGAATATGGCGGATTCAAAGGTTTTACCTCACTGGGTATATTATTATCCTCATCATCATCTTGCAATTGATGATGTGCTGCTGGAACATTATCACCACCAGGCTTATGCAGATCTGGTATCAGATTTAACCAAAAGGAAAGACGATGGGCACGATAATGATTCTTAAGTTTGGGTTTAGTGTCTGTTGATATTGAAAGAGAAAGAAAACGAGGAAAAACAAGAAAAATATAAAGAAATATGAAAGAATTATAAGCAAATAGAAGCAGTTAAAAAGAAAAATCTACTCTACTCTAGAGGATGCACTTACCAAAATTCAAGTATTTCTTATGAACACTTTCATATGCTGTCCATTCAATGGTTTTATAACGACTGCGTTCTTGACGACTGCCATGTTCATTCTCCATTTGTTCATTTGGATTGCTTTTGGGATTGAAAAAGCAAGAGAGAGAGAGAGAAAACATATTCAAAGTTAGCCAAGTGTATGCCACACACATCAACATCAATTCAACTAAGAGTTAGCCATTCAACCAACTAACACGCATTGATGTATAAAGTAGGTTATAAAGTAGTAGGTAGGTGATTACTTACCCACTGCGTACAAAATTCGACCAGTATAGCATTACTATTTCCGATAGACTAATTTCTGTTTTAGTATAGTTGCGCGTAAAATGATTGAAACCACCAACAAGCGGTGCACCAAAGATGTATGGTAAATCCTCACCATGAATGCAGCCTTGACGCTGTGTAAAAATGGGGAATTAAGTATTAATGACGAGTATACAAGCAGACATACACGCACAGGCACACATTCATACAATAGTTTATATGGATTGGTACTAAATAGTGGTGGTGGTGGTGATGATGATGATGATGATGACGATGCGTATACGTAACTCTACATACTTTTAATTGGCAAACTTATGTAATGCAAAGCGATTACAAATGACGGTTAGGTAATTGATACTTTTGAGGTACTCATTGAATGTACATAAATTTTAGAGACGACATAATGGTAGTTAAAAGCAAATTCATCACATTTCACTATTTATTAAAATAAGAAGCCCTAGCATTTCAGGGAGTATCACTGTTAGTTACACTCAGTCAAGAAGCTCTCTAAGCTTTTGCCTTTTAAACTATATCTTCCTCATATCAGGCGAATAACTAGATCTTTGTGTCCTACATAAAGCCTCGATTAAATTGAGCGATTTTGCAATCTACTACCCAGCAAATTCACTATCCACTAGTAAACTTCGCCCGGTGTAATCATATTGACTATTTACTAGCAGATTTTAAACAATCTTCCGATAAAAGATGAAAGGCGGCCTACTTAACTCGGTACTCTCTGGCGTGTGGGCTTCTCAGTCGATGACATTGAGTGAGTTTACAATCTACTAGCTGACAAAATCACTATTTGCTAGTAAAGCGTTGATGACATTGAACGAGTGGAAAGTTTTCTGTGTCGTCATCACTATCGCAAACGCCGATTCGCTCACATAGTGTTAACTCGCTGGCTAGTAGATTGTAAACGCGCTCAGTGTAATCGGGGCTTAAAACTCGTGTAGATATTAAGGGATATATAACTTGAGGTTAAGAAAAGAGCTGGTAGTCTAGGCAAGTTCAAAGCTAACCAACGCTTCAATGGATTCAACCTCATCTGTGGTTTAACCAAAGTTTACACAAAGGAAGTTTTATGGTTCCAGTTCCTTAACTGGGAAAATCTTTGGTTTTTTGACTGATGCTTCAAATGAAACCTAATTTACTGCTTATATCCATTAAAAACATCAACAAATAACATAGTTATGTTCTTTAAGTTTGGGTATTTATACTTCAAGTGTACCTCAGTTATCTTTCTTCCTTAAATTCTCTTTTTTTACTTACCTGTGGATAATCACCAAAACGTGTTTGATAATCAAACACATAAAGATACGAATTACGATGATCTGCCGAATGTAAGTCCACTGTCTGAGCAGCAGGTGCTACCACTTGAGCATCACTTAAAGCCTCTAGGGTTTCATCTCTGTAAGAAGAAAAAACAAATCATGAAAATCAACAATGATATTTTTGTTTTTTAACAATTTCAATCAAAAAAGAATGGAAAAATAAGTGTTAACACAATTTAGTGGTTTTCACTAAAGTCGTTTGAGTCTCTTGTGAAATGGTGCAAAAATTGGCTATAAAATTATAACAATTTTGGTACTTCACACATGCACAAAGACAAAACCTAAAATTTGTTTTAAAACTCAATCACACACACACAGACATGTTCGGATGAGTGTATTCACGTATGTGAATGTCTTGAGTGCACTCAAACGTGACAACTATGCAACTAACAAGCTACTCGAGTATGCTTGCCTTGTCTTGGAGTGCCTTTTCAAAAATTTGCCTTAAAGTGTGTGCTCAAGTTCTCTACTACGAAGAGATAGAGAGAGAATTTTTTTTCACTTTTTCTGGTGATTTAGGTATCACACACAATCGTACGTACATGCTTACAGACACATTTAAGTGGCCCAAAAATGCTTTCGATACTTTTAGTATCTGTGTAACTGTCAGTCGAACAAAAACAAAAAAATGGAAAAGAGTGAAAAAGAATGAAGTGAAGAATTGAAAATAGTAAGAGAACGACTAAAATTGTAGCAGCCTTCAAGTCATTGTGTGTTTGTATGGAGATAGCATCTTCTAGGCTGCATATGCACCCATGGAAAGATATTGATACATACATATGGTATGTAGATACACCTTGGGTATATGGTACACTCATGGACAAAATATTATTATTGAATATTATTTTAAATACCAAACTATACTCATAATGCTGGTGAGCATCCTTAACTTATTTCTTGCTTATCAATTTCTTAGCAATTTTGAAATAACAATTTCTTATATTTTTGTATGGCCCTCTTTTTTATTATAAAGTCTAAGCTATGAAATTGTACTTACTATTTTAACCATGAGTGTATGTAATCGCTTGTTTATTTTCAACTAAACTTTGAATTTGCATTTGAACTTCGCTCAAGTGAGATTTGAATTTAACTAAAGTTTCTTTGTTTTGCTAAAATTGCAAACTATTAAACTTAGAAAAATTGTATCTTCTTTTATAAATTTTATTAAAATATTTCCTATGCTTCCAATATTATTGAGATACCTTGAAAAGGCTTTAAAATTATGGGAGTGAAATATGTTTATTTTCTTCCGTTTACATAGTATTGTAGGTGTATGGTTATGATGGGCTTATGTTGATGTAGTATAAAACACGTGTTCATTTTCCTTAAAATAGTCATAATCAAAATTCGAAATTGTATTTGATTGAAGTGAAATTTACGCATGTTTGCATTTTAAAAATTATTTGTTTTTATGATATTTATTATTTTTTATTTAGGGTTTTTAAATCGCACAAGTGCACAAATGTATACAGTTGTGTGGGAACTTTCATGAGCGATCTTGTTTTTAGTGAACTACACAAATCGCAAATAAATGCAAAAAATTGGCAACGCTTACTTTCGATTCGATTCGATTTGTACGCACACATTTTTTTTATATGGAGCAACCCGTTATGGAAAATGTCAACTGTTATACATTTGTGTGTTTGTGCTTTCATGAAGATCCTAATTTTTCCTTTTTTTTGTGTGGTTTGAGTTCTAAACACAAAGTCACAACCTTCTCTATCAGATGATATCAACTCAAAAATACCATTTTTATTTTTTTATATGATAAAATATTCAATTTTTTTAAATTGTAACAAAACCTTTGAGTAAATAAATTTATTTTATTGGTGTTGCATATTTTTAATAGCAAACAGACCATGTGTGAGTAAAGGGTCCTTCAACAAAATTTAGACAAATCTGTTGAGAGCAAAACTGTTTTTCAACAGCAAACAGAAAATATAGAAAAATAATTTAAATATTTTTACAATTTGTAACTAAAAATAGAATTGCATAGATTTACTATCTATAAACAGTTTTACTGACAAATAATTCTATATATATTTTGTTGTTAGGTTTGTTTGTTAACAAAGAAAGGATAAACTTCGTATAATTTCCTTGTGAGTAGATATAGAAATGAATCAAAATTAAATACCATACACTTCACTCAATTGATTGGGGATGGACTTTTTTGTTATTTATATAATAATTTTAAATTTGGAGAATCTGTTATAATTATATCGGGCGCAAATTCATTAAATGAAGTTTATAAGGATGGTAATTCGAAAAGGAATGAACTGAAATCTATACCAAAGATAATTTAATGTCTATAGACCAGAGAGATCTAGATAATTAATGCCGACAAATATTGACAAGGTATATACGTATTTTATACAATAGTAACTACCCTGCAGTATGAATCACTGGACTTAAACTGATTCGTGGAACCACTACTAGTTCCAACTCTTTCTCATTGTACATGAATTCAACTGGTGAATTTAACATGACAATATCATTGGAAGGGGTCAATTGCCATCGCTTTCATTACCATTCACCAGTCACTGACATTGGTTGCATTACCGTTTTTCAGTCATATCACCAGACATTGCCATCGCCTGCATTACTTTCTACTAGTGAATTCACTACCCACCAGTAATGCAAAAAGGGGCGAATGCCTACTAAAGCATGAATATGAGCACATACTTACTCGCCACTGCATTAAGGCACATTTTCACTTGGCTACTTGGCGTGCAGGAGAGTAACGAGTGTGCAAACGAGTGAAGTGGTGAGTGCGCTTTTAACGATTACACACAAAATATTCTACTCACTCGTTTGTTATGTCAATATTATACTCACAGCTGCCATAATCGTGATTGAAAATAATGAGAGAAAGTGTGTGAGTGAGAGTAATAACAGGCAGAGAGTAGCGAGTAAAGTTGGACGGCTGTAAACTTTACTTGTTGGCTTCTACTCCCAATAAACCAACATGATTACACTGGGCGAGTTCGCTTGCAATTAACTCGCTAGCTTTTGAGGTTTTAGTGAATTCACTAAATAGAAAAAATATATAAAAAAGGGATAGTGAATAGTGATAGTCGAAACGAGAGAATATTGCCACCAAACATATGGTACTGCAGGGCACTTAATACCGTGTAAGGCTTAACTTATGTTCATCTACATGCTATTGGTATTTTTAATATCATAAAACTTGCTATGAGCAACGTTCTATGCACAATTGTATGATCACTTTTGCTCTCATAAAGCAAGTGATTCGCAAGTTGTCAGTAGTTGTATTCATTGTACGGAATACAAAAAGAAAGCGCTGCCGACAAAGAAGAATCGACTATCGGTCGCATAGTTCTGTTCCTTCGTATAATATGGGTCTTAAAAATGACTAAGCATTGATTACAGTCCTGCTCTCTAGTACATTTACTTTAATGTAAAAGAAGTTAAAAAAGAAATGATCTTATGAAAATTTGTAGTTTACATTATAAATTCTTCTTTGCAGTTTACTTTTCTACGTTTTATTTATAATTTTCTGTATCTCGATAAAGTTAAAAATATCATTTTTATAAAGTTAAAAAAGGATTTTTTTAGCATAGTTATGAATAACAATCTTTCATGTTATAAGCTTCTAATCTTAAACTTATTTATACATAAAACTTTACATTATACGTCTGCATTTCTCATATCATTTTATTATCTGTTACAAAAGCGAAGCTATAAATTTTTAAAAATTTCGACAAATGTTCATAATATACAAAAAATTCAATTAAAACCATTCCAAAATTCCATGGAGTTTTGTATTTGAAATCATGTCGACGACAACGACAATGTGTGGACTCAATTGTCCAAAGAGACACAAATCAAAATTGATAAAAATCTAATAGAAATGATTGCGTTTTTGCTTTGCTTCTTGTAGTCATTTTCAATTAAATAACACTCATACGCATCGTTGAACTAAAGACAAAAATTCAAATTAAAGATAAAAAAAATAGTATTGTATAGTCTCTTCTTCTTCTGAACAGTTTCAATTAATTTTATATACAATACTATGCAGTATAAACAATAAACATAAAGAATTATATACCATAGAATGTAATGAAGAAAAGAAAATAAAAGAAAAAAAATAAACAATATAAAAATTTACATTTTCATTTTCGATTGAAGATGAAAATACATTCGCTGTCCGGCTGGCTGGCTTGGCCAAAGATAATGATAAAATGTCATAAGATAAAATTCTGACTTTTTTAATTGGATTTTCCTCAGGATGCTCTGTTGAAGTTGATGTGTCCAAGAGAAATGAAAGAACAGGTTTTTTGTTTGTATTTTTGCGCATTTCTGCACGCATTTCATTAACTCAGTCACCAAACCGAAACAAAAGGGTGTTGTGCTTGTCGTAGTAGCAACCTTTTCCTTGTTCAATCTTCAATCTTATAGAATTCAGAAAGAACTCTTTCTTTTTTTGTTGTTGTTGTATATTTATTATATTTTTTGATTACTGATTACGTACCTGATATTAATTGGATGCTGCACTGGTCGCTCCCAGTCGGTGTACTCATTGACAATCGTTGCGAATATTTCATTCAAATGAAATGTGTACGTGTTGCGAACGTAGGCTTTTAAAATTTTTGAACGTCGATCTGCCTCAATGCCATATTGAACATCACCAGAATTAAAACTGAAGAAGGCCTCGGCACGTGTGACGCCAGCCATCAGATCGTATCTGTGTGTAAATGAACAAATGCAAATAGTACATATAGGTATAAGAATACAATAGTATAGAGTAAGGAATGGGAAAAGGATGTAATGGCGTTAGTGAATTATAGTTCACATTTTGGTATGGAAGATTGCGTTATTTTGTGTGGGCTCCTTTCATTTCTCAAAGGGATGTGTGTGCCTTCAAAGAATATTAAATATTGAATACTTATATTTGATTGTTATCGAGGGTTTTGTGTTTAATGAATATGAAAGGATGAATATGAATGACTTTTGATGTTAGCTCCTTTTGTGGTTTTATGTTTAGAATTACGAAGATGATGATGATATCCTACAATAAATATAAGTGCTTAGATAATTAGATTACCAAGAAGTCTTTGAATCATTTAAAATTTTCCATAACAAATGCTTTTGTTGTCATGGGAAATGTCTTTATCTATACAACATAAATCACATCATAAAGCAAGTTAACTAAACTCCTTAAGCAAAAATCTAGTCTTGACAATTTTAAAATGAAGCTTTTCTTGTATACTATAATCTATCTTATCCACAATACTATGTAAGTAGTATTTGTCTTCTCTCTAACCCACATCAGTCATATATATTTTTTGATTCCATTCTCTACGAGTGGAACTAAATACTTTACTTGCCACTTACTTTGTTGCTTCAAGTGCTTTGCTTTGCCTTGCCTTGCCTCCTTTCTATTTCCATTTCGACTTCTTCTTTCCCTGGACTCTTATCCACTGTGTGTTTCTAGTTCTCCCATTGCAAATACTCATAAAATTATAATTTGTTGTTGAACTATTTGGAGCAGCAGAGCAACTCTAAGCTATGCCCTTACTTCCTGTCTAGCTTTCTGGCATTTCCTTCAGTTCCTTTAGCTTTCAACAACGCTGTCATGCGAGTTACTTTCTTTATATCTCCCTATTTTCTTTCTCTCTCTCTCCGCATTGCTTAAATAATTCAATTGTGAAGTATGTATTTGCATCTGTTAGATTTCTATTTCTATTTACTATCTTCCTTTCCTTTCCTTTTCTTATTCATCATCATCCGATTGTATATAATACAATACTATTGTATTTTTATGAATATAATTTTTAGAAAATTTATTGTGGTTATTTTTGCTTCAAATACACAATATTATTCCCATAGAATTGTTGATGAATTATTTAAGCAAACTAAAGTGATATGGATTTTTGTGTGCTCTACCGACTTATCTATTTTGGCTGAAACTGTTTTTCTCTCTGCAAAAAATGTATACTTAAGCAATAAAAATGTTAACATATACTCGTATATGCAATTCTGATAGATACGCATGCATTCTTTAGTTTCTTTGTACTACTTCTACTTTGTGTAATTCAAATTTGGCATGTTTCATATGTGGTTCTGGTTCTTTGGTTTCATATGGAAAATTGGTCATGTTTTGCGGTTGAGAGATAATTGAATAAGTGAGTGTGTACTAGATACCATGTGTTTGGTTAACATAACAAATGGAGTAGTTAGTATCGCTATACGCCGTTTCTCAGAGTTTTCGTACGCATTTTCATAATTTTTTTTTATCTTTTTCAACGTCCTTCCCCTCTTGATGAAGTAAGTGCTCAATGACAGAATAACTCTTACATTCACCGTATATTCCTTTCATTTTAGAATATATAAATTACCTGGCACTACGGCTTTTGAGCCACGAGGTACATTTAAAATATTGGCGACACATTTAGTGTTTCATATGTGGAAAATGTTCAGCTATTATAAGTTCGTTTCTTTTCTGTCCGCATGCAGTAATCATTAGATGAGGGGAAGGACGAAAACTAGTATACCCCATCACTGCGGCATCAAGTGTGCCTATTGTGACAATCACAGTTCCTTATATATTTTGGTATTCATCAGGAATTTCAAGATTGCAATTGGTTCTGATTATGACTTCGCAGTGACATAGTACGTGCTGTGCTGATTCATCTTCTTTATTACAAAGTTTACACAGATCTCTACGACTGATCCACATGTTATGAAAGTGTTTCAATAGACTGCAATGTCCTGTCAAGTAACCTGAGACTATCCTGTCCGTATTAGTCTCAGTAATGCCTGTGTTCTTTTGCAAGATCTAGTTGGCATGAAGAGTTTAGCCACTTTGTTATTCTTCTTATCAACCCAATAGTTGTAGTTTGATTTGGAAGTTAGCAGATCCTTTCTGGCGAGTTCATCTGCCTATTCGTTACCAAAATACCCACCCAGATTAGATTAAAATGATGGTTTGGTGCTAGCCTTTTGAGTAACATCACGCAATCTCAAGTGCAGCCTTGCTATCAGAGTAAATGTGTATGTGCTTATTTAGAAACATCTATTCTGTAAAGTCATATATCTTGATTCCAACTAAATTTTTATTAATTATATGAACATGTTTATAATTCCTCTACCACTACATAGTGTTGGAATTGCATACCAAAAGAGATTTAGTTGCTTGCACTCTATCATTATTACAAAATTACATTTGACTCTCTGGTTATGTTACCCAATTATAGAATCACAGCTAATTACCTGCTAATAACATATTAACATGGCATAATGTATACAAATACACGGACTACGAAACCATAA
This sequence comes from Amiota communis, assembly GCA_037043315.1. NCBI lineage: Eukaryota > Metazoa > Arthropoda > Insecta > Diptera > Drosophilidae > Amiota > Amiota communis. Next base: position 8,305,360 of record JBAMAV010001245.1, on the reverse strand, counting down.
TTCATAATGGGTGCAAATTAAGAGAAAGGTACAGAAAGGCACAGAAATGGAATGGTGAGAAGTATGAAGAGTGAGGGATTCAATGAATAGCTAAATTTTCCATTGAAAATCAGAGTTTGCATTCTTAAAGTTTATAAATTAATAAAAGTAAAATATTCATACATACATACATAAGTAATGCACGACATGAAATCCTGTAAAATGTGTTAGGACACGCATACACCATAACTACAAACTATATGGTGTAGTAAATATCCTTTGTACTATGGTCCTTGCAAAGTGTTAGACAAAATAAATGCGTGTAAATTCAAGCTTATCGACGCCATTTTGAATGCCAAAGTTGAGATTTTAGATACAAAACATGACACAAAGTCAAACATTATGTACATAAAGCACGCAAAGGTGTTTAAGGGATAATAAAACAGAGATGGTAACTATGAAGGAAAACAAGGAGTTCAACAGAACATAAGCATGGAAAAATACACTTTTAACTTAATTTTGGAATGCACATTATGCCAGCAAAAGGTGTTAAATGCATGACAAAGTTAGTTAGTTAGGAAGTTAATAAAACGTAGTCTACTTCTAGGAGTTCTAATTAAAAAAGACACTATTTTTGTAGTTGAGAAATGTATGATTATTTATTTAGTATCTTCATATCCCTAATCCAAAAAATAACAAAAAATCGAGGTCATCTTACATATGTGTACAATCTTTTGAGGGTGTTTGAGTGAGAGTCCAAGTGACGCTCAACAGATTTGAGAGTGTTGGTGAGTAAATAAGTGGAGTGAAACTTACCTTGACAACTTGTTAATGGCTGTTTTTCTCATTAATACTGCATTAATTAAAAATGCCGCCGCCACAGCCACCATCATCATTGCGCGCCATGTAAAACCAGTTGTTGAGTTGTGGAATGAGCATGAAAGAAAACCATTGAAGATATAGGAAAGAAAAGAAGAGACACACAGAAGTGTTAATACATACTATTTTAATTTTAATTACACACAAAAAACCATGTTAAAATACAAACGCGCAATTTAATTGCAATTTAATGATAATTATACGAGAACTCATCTTCATTTTGGGGGGTGTGTTGGAGTTTGGATACTTACCGATATTCTCTAGTTGGCCTGGTGTACCCCAACCACCAGCTGCTGCAATACCAGCATCACCACCCAAACCATTACCAGCTGCTGTACTGGCTTGAGCCTGGGCATGTGCTGCTGCTGAACCTGGTGATGGTGGCACATAATCACCACCATCGATAACAACACCATCAATGCTTGGACCAAAGGCAAAACCAAACTCTGGTTGACGTATGGGCACATTGAGTAGTTGATCTAAGGTTTTCTCACGCAAACACTTCATGAGATGAGCATGGGGTAGATCTGAAGCACAATTGACATGATGTGCCACAATGGCAGCATATTTGGCTGGATTACTGACCAAAGACCAAGGGGCCAAGCCAGAGCCAGACATGAGTATGGCACGATTAAATAGGAGACCTAATGAATATATTGTTAAATAGTTAAATAGATGCTTTTGTGTTGAATTTAATGTAAATTACCTTCTGGTACTGCCATTGATGATATTAGAAAGTGTACACAAGCTGCCCCAGTACCATGACCTGCCAGAGTTATACTCTGTGGATCACCTCCAAATGAAGCAATATTCTCCTTAAGCCAATGCAAGGCAGCTATAATATCCATAAGACCATAATTGGCTGGCAGTTTCGAATAACGATCTGTGTTTGCATTTAGAAAGCCTGTAGGATTTTGAAAAGTTTTCATTAAAAATCATGCTATTGTTGATTAGGCTTAACTCAAATTGATTTCACCATCATCATCGTCATCATCTCTTAATTTAGTTCTGCACACAATATAGGCTTAAATACTTAATGTGTCACCGCAGTGGCTTACATAGTAAATGCGTCTAGTCACGATTTTCATTAAAAAAACAACCTATACACATTCACATACTCAATCGTCAGCACTTCCGGTGCGGCATTTCCGTCATGTTCAAACACACACACACACTGACACACACTGAGATGCACAGATACTATATGCTTTGAAAATTAACACAGAAAATGCGGTCAATGCAAACGTAATTTAGTGTAAATTTTCAAACGTGTTTTTAACTAAATTAGGTTAGCTTTTCGGGACTAAACTAAGCTATTCAATTCAGCTCAACTCTGGTTGAGTTCTTATGTTATTTTGACTATTGCTGACATTTGTTCATTCAACCAACCGGAAATGTTGAGAGCGGCAACGGAAGTGCGTTTAATATGACATGAATAAAGTTGAGTACAATTCTACTTCTATTTATTTGGTTTTTTTTTTTTTTGTGTTTGAACTTACCCAATACACCCAAACGATAGTTTATCGTAACGACCAGTATTTGTCCATAACTTGCAAGCACTGAACCATCATAAGGATTGCCGCTGTTCCATTCATAGGATTCACCATGAACAAAAACAAGTACAGGATACTTGGTTGGTCCATTGTTGCCACTATTGCTAGTACCACCACTTCCACTATTGCTGCTGCCGGATCCACTATTTCCAGCACTATTGATATTGCTGCTTCCCGTATCTCGTGAACCAACTGTGGAATATAAAGAATGGGGGGAAATATGTAAATAAATAAATAAAGAAAGAATGGAGTTTTTGTTTTGTTTTTTTCGTTTTGTATAAAAACAATTTATAGTCCTGAACAATTGAAAAGGATAGCGCACACAAGTGTAATTGTTTGTAAAATAACTGGTAAAAATATATTTTTATTTTATTCCCATTCTCTCAATTTTATTTAAAACTCTCTTTTCTTTAGCCCTTTTTTGGTTTAAAAAAAATGAAACAAGGGAGTTATCACGCTCAAAGGCTTATAGCAGCAGCAAGACTGTATTTAATGGATTTAGTGTTCCACTGAAATCTTTAATGGTTAACCAACTTTTACTTGGTTTATAGAGTAATTAAACTTTTTTATGTGTTGCTTCTGCTTCAGTTTTTTACTGCAACAAGGTATGGTTAAGAGCTTTCTAGATTTTAAAAACAATATTTGAAAAATGTTTGCCTGTTATCTCTTTCTTGATCTCTATAGTTCTTCAAAGAAAATAAGTATTCTAGTACTCAAATATATGACAAAGGGATCGTACTCTATAATATAAATATTTCAGTCAGCAGCGTGACTATCCGATAAGGGATATCTGTGTGTTATCGAATGGTCAGGCTACCCTGAAGGCTATCAGTGGCAGTGCTAGACCAAATGTAGACGTCAGCTTTGCGAGACCTCTTTCATTTCCCAGTCAGAGAGAAAACGATAAATAGAATGAGAATCACATACATGATATGAGTCTATCGGGTATGTGCTAGATACAGCTTTCGTCTCAATATTGCGGCGATTTCAAAGCCTAAAAATATGCAAATATAATTTTCACAATTTTAGTTAACAAGTATTTATTATTCAATAATTAAAGTATCAGGGGTGTCACAGAAATCGATTTCGCCTCAATTTCAATTTTTTTTTTCTCTGACTCTGGATTAATACTACTCACGCTTATGGAAATATATACGAATAAATAATAGCATTGGTAAACTTTTATGCAAGCACGGGGCTGTCGCTGAATTATGGATATGTTTCCATTGCCATCAGGGATTATCTTCAAATGGGGCCAAAGTCATAATGGGAAAACCAAACAGTGATGTATGTATATTATCTCTGCTTTGTAATCGTTATTCATGCTGTTAGAAGAATTAAATTCATCATACTGTACAATCTTCACAATATTAATTGAAGATTTAGGTAAAAAAGATATCTGTGAACATCAGTTGAATAAATATAAAAATATCGCTCTTGTAGAGCGAAAGACATCATTGAACTTTTGATTAAATTTGTGTCATTGACCATCCTCCGTATTTGCGTGATCTATCACCGTGTGACTATTTTCTGTTTTCAAAACAAACAACTGCAACTAAAGGAGCTTTTTACTATGTCGTTCCAGCCATTTAAGCAGCCGTGTCATCCCAAAAACCGAGTTTAAAAAGTCTAAGGATAAATTGCTTGATCGTTCCAAACATTGTATTGATTTAAATGGATCCTATTTTGAATAAGTATTATACTTATAGGAACAGACTCCTCCTAATCACAGTGGTTACAGGGCCATTTGAATAAAAATAGCCATAAATTCTGAATGCAGATTCTGTAATGAAACGTCACTTTATTCATTAACTGCTTGGGTGATTCAAATATTTTAGAACTTTTTAAATGTCAGCAAGATTTCTCATCTGAATTCCTTTCGTACGAGTATTTAGTATGAATAAATGTAATCTTCTTTAACTTAGTATAAAACATAAGCCTCAAAATAGATCTTTTGGGTTAGCTAAGTATTTAAATCACTCTTATTTTATTAATTATCTTAATCTTATTTCATTTAGTATTCTACTTAGTCGTCTCTAATTTTTGCTTATCATTTACTTCAAAGGATTTTTTTTCGGTTCTTAAAGTTCGTATCAATTTCATCATGATTTGAATAGATTTCTTTATTTTAGTCTTCATTTGACTTGTAAGTATATTGTGTCACTTCCCTTCTTTTGGATGGTTTCATTTAACAACACATTTACCTAACTTTAATCTAAAACATGCCATTTGTCTTTGTTCTTGTATGCTTGTACAAAACATCCGACAACGATAGACAGACACAGAAAATCCATAGAGTTTTGCTTTGATTTAATGCCTTGTTTACCTATTACTTTGGCCTAAAGGCATAGCACTTTTCAAGACACTAGCAAGTATAGCAGTGTACAACTAATGATGACTTCCTTTTGTTATTGGTTGGGCCTGGTTTATTGGCCTGGCATGGTGTTCCCTTATATTACTTACATACTAAGGTTATGTGTATAATGTTGGGCGTCACTGATTAATGTTTATTGCTAATGGCGGTGGCTACAATCGAAGATGAAGTAAGCAAGCTTCCGGCTCGAATTTACTCTTTAGTTGTTGTTAGTCAGGCAAACATACGTCAATACTCTAGAAAGTATATGACCTAGCATCTATAATATCCTATTGCTTTTGTGCTGCTTAAAGCAATTGAAGACAAAATTGGAGTTTTGGTGACTTGTTTTTTGCGTGCTTAATCGTCATTGACATTATGGAGCATAGCAGATTTATGTTCTGCGTGGTTTTTAGCCTTCGATATACAGTTGTTGATTGACTTGACTTAAGACTTGTCACGCAATCTGCTTAGTTGTTCCATGCTAAGTAGGTGCTGACATTAAGTGTTGTTTGGTATTGAGTGGCAGAAGATTTTCTTTTGACTGAAATTGGATATGGCAAGGAAATAACAATGATTCAAAGAAATTGAATCTCCAGAAACTCCTTACAACAAACTCTTTAAAGTAGTCAGGCAAACATTTGAATTTGTATACATTTTTATTCTAAAGAAATGAAATATCCATGAAGAAATGAATGAATGTAAAATTACACTTTAAAAATTTACAAAGGATTTGCTTATCAAAGCAGAAAAACGAGTTCATTTCTGCCTAAAGGAAAGTTTAGTATGTCAGTGACTTTTACATAGCAGATGAACAAAAGATGCTTACAACAATGACGAGAGGACCAATCCAAAGCCGCATGAGAGTGAGGCAAAGCACAGCAAGGTAAAGCCAAAGAATAGATAAACATACATATAGATACAATACAAACAAGTTTCTCGTCCTATACATGTATGTGGATGATATGTGAAAGCATTAGAGGTGGCGTTGGCGGCGCTGGTTCATTGTAATGAGTCAAAGCGCGAGCTTTAGCAAAGTCAGTGGCAACAATGTCAATTTCTATTATGAGATCATGTCAGAATGTAAGCGAGAGTTAATGGCGGTGCGTCACACACATACATTCAGGCAAAAGCTAAATTTAAAGTCACATACATAGATTCACACCTTTAATGCGTGAGCACACATTGATACATTGGTTAGATATGTACGTACGCTGGAAGAAGGATTAATTCAAAACACATGCTGGTGCTGCTGTTGCTGCCACTGTGTCGATGAAAGTGAAGTCAACACATAAAGTAGGGAAGCCGCCATTCATGAGAGGCAACGCGTTACATGAAAGTGTCACATTGCTTACATGATTAAACACAAACAGTTGCCTTTGCCTCCTCTCCTAGGTATCTGTGTGTGTGTATCTCTGTATCTCTGAATGTGAATCAGTGTGCTTGTATATCAGTAAGGACACCGTTAACTCTTAAGTCAACAATTGACTTGAACTCTCACATTCATTCTGAAGTTTTTCGCTTCCATGCTTCCTTGTTTCCTTGCTTGCTTCCCTCTCTATTACTTTCCATTGTGTTGTTTTTTCATTGTTCCCTTTCATTTTCAATTTGTTAATTTCAATTTAGCATGCAAAAAAGGATTTAATGAAGCGATGGCTTAATGAATTCATTTCAAAAATTGATTTTTTCTCAAAGACACAAAGTAAATTTCTCTATTACTTTGCTTGCCTAGGCAAATATGGCAATGGTAAACAAACAAATAAGGGTTGTCAAGGCGTTTAAGCATAAACAAGAATGGAGTGCGTGTGGCTTGTCAATTAATTTTTGTTATTTTCAAAAAAAGTTACTCCTTGGAAGAAAATGAATAAATGAAAATTTTGTAAGAAAATTTTGAATGAAAACGCAAACTACAAATCAACATAACATAACTTAATATTCTTCTATATACATAGTATACTATAAATTTTGGTCCATCCATTGTGGTGGAGAGAGTTGGGGGGATGTGGAGGTTTGTAGTTAATTTGTTGTGTGCCACATTTAAATGGGGTCCTGCTAAGATGTTTGAGAGGGGTTCAGACCACAAAACATGAAAATAGCATTTAAAACTTGTTCACTCGTTTGTAAGGCATTGAGTGAGTGAATGGGTGAGTGAATGGGTGAGTGAGTGAGCTTAAGAGGAGGGGGTGAACAACAAACAAAGTTGACAAGTTTTTATGTCATTTCAATATGTTTGTGTCCCCTAGAATAGTAGAATTTTTTGTTTGTTAGGCTGACAACTCTTAACTACTAAGTATACAACTGAAGATAAAGACATTAAACTTGTTTATGTATAGAAAAGTAAGTGGTATGTAATGACAAGAAGAGAAAAAATATGAACATGATGGTTTACCGGAGATTTAATACCCTGTCTGTATAGTTGATTCGACTTCTATATCTAGATCCAATAAACTTTGAGTGGCAATAAGAAACAGTTTTGATTGGGTCTTCTATTTGGAATCACTAGCAATTTAAAGCCCATTCATTCGTATGTAGGACTCTTAGGAGCTTTTAGGTACATCTCAGACCCTCTTAGTAAAGCAGGGCCCACAGTCACTCATTTACAATACTTGACTGGATAAAAGCAATTCTCTGTCTTTCTGAAATTCAAAAGGAACTTTACCGAGAAGGAGTATATTTACCAAAATTTCAGCATTCTATCTCAAAAACTGCAATCGAATGATCTAATCTGAGTAGTGGAATGACTGATATCTTTTCGAATTTATTGTATTACAAATTTGATTGCGTGTAGGGTATACAAAGAAAAGATTAAGACACTTGTTTGAGTAAAAGTAAAAACAAGATGGGAGCAGCAACTCTCCCTGGTGTAGCGCAATTATAGAGAAAAAGGGAAAACTTGTAAAATAGTTTTTTAAGTTTTCCGCAACATTTCCTTTCCATTTTGCTTTGAAACATGAAAAACGCAACAAACTGTAAATGTTGTTAAATGTTTGGTTCTGTCTGTCTGTCTGTCTTTCTATCTTGTAGTTGAATTGTGGTTTGAGGGATTTTTGTCAACATTTTCATCTTATAAGAGCATTTGAAGATACTTTCTTTTCATGTAGTCCATGTACATCTCTCTCTATATATAATAATCAAATCAACTCTTCCTTTCCTTTCCTTTCCTTTTTCTTCCTTTTATTCTGCACAGATAATACTATTGTATTTTCTATTCTTACTCATTATTTTAGTTCCTGTTTCGTTGTTAATAACTTAACATGCTTAATTTATACATATATGCGCTTGGATACATTGCCGCCACTTGGTCCCTCAGAGTACACACACACAGAGAGTTGTTAGTCCCAAGAGTGTATGGCAAAAAACACAAGAAAAGTCACACAATACTTAACAAATGTGAGGAAATTATATTTTGAATACTTTTTCCCCCCACCCTTCTCTCTATATATTTGGTACATATTTCTTTTTCATAGTTTGTTGTTTGATATTTCCATTTGTTGGCAAACAAACAAGCTAAGGCCATGTTTTGTTAGTCGCCCATGTTTTTTTGGGCTCGGTCTCACCCACTCCACTCTACGCCACTCACTCCATTTGATTTCACTTCACTACACTGCATCATCATCTAGTCCTATGTATACATTCTCATATATAAGTAGAAGGAAGAACTTAGGCCGCCTTACTTTTCTGGCATTTTGGGATTTGTTTTTAAGTTTCTCTCTCGATGCCATCTTTCTCTGTATACTGTGTACTATGTTCTGTGTGTGCTTTTGCTTCGAGTCATCAGTTTTATGTTATTTTAAATGGCACAAATTAAATGACTTTTCCTATTTTTGTCGTTCTCTCAATATTGTGGTTTGAGTTTTGAGCCTAGAGGCACATTCTACACTCATTTTATATGCACAAAAACTTCCGAAAGTCTTATAAATGTTTATTTGAAAATAAAATTTTAGGGTTTACTTTACTCTCTTTTAGTTTATTGTTTAATTTGCTTACTCTGTCTGTGACTGTGTTGTAAGTGTGTGTGTGGGGTTGAACATTTTCCTTCTTTTTTTTTATATAAAATTCAACTTAAGTTGCTACTTTAATAGAATTTTAAAGCACCATGGTTCACTGGGGTTTCATTTACTATAATAACTTAAAATTGTGTTGAAAACACTGTTCAGTTTAATAGAGATTTCGAATAACATTTAAAATTTAATAACATGAAATTGAGGATAGAAATACTTTGAAATATCATCAGATTTGTCCAGTCTTACGAAACACGCTGTCTGTCTCTCTCTTGACCCACTCTCAGTGAAGTTCTTATTCAGAAATAAAAGAACGAAAAGCGCAATACTCTCTCTTATAGTCCAATGACGTTACCCCGCTTCCAATCATCTCTACACGGGAGTCTTGTCTTGAAACGGTCATTCCATTTTAGAGTAGTTACACACTCGACCATCAGTTTGAATCCCCTCTTCCTGTAGGATAGTGTGCTGTGTCCGGTGAACGTACTTGAGATATGTGCCCACCGGTGCCAGATTGAGAATGTCATCCAGAGTCGTCTGGGGGTGGATCGTAGATAACCAACAATTACTAGACAAGCTATTCTTTGCACCTTATGGTGATTGAACAGGTGGGAATTGGTATTTGCCGTTGCCCACCACACTAGGGCTCCACAGGTTAGGATAGGTCTTACAACCGCTATATAAAACCAAACGTCCTTATGCAGATGTAGAAAGCGCCTAATGCGTTTTCTTGTGAACAACAACAACTAGGTTTTATTCGGGTTGACTCTAAGACCGTTCTGTAGAGTGGTACCTTGAAATGATTCGAATAGTTCACTGATTATGGGTGAAAAATTTACCCGCCAGCATTAAAACCAAATCATACGCATAGGCCGTTACTCTACACCCATTCCTTTATAGTCTCAAAAGCAAGTAATTTGGAACTATGTTCCAAAGAAGTGGGAATATAACTCCCTCTGTGGAGTGACTCTTGTGACCTGGTCGGAGTTTATCATCCGACAGCGAAGCATATTACCAATTCACCTGGTGATTAGAAAAAAAAAATATTGTAGCATACTTTGGGGCAATCCTCATAGAAAATAATAACCATCAAGTAACCTTTAAGTACTAACTTATTACTTTTCTTCATATACTTTTATGAAATATAAGTTCTTCAAAATTAGAAATTTTTATTTTTTTACTTATCTTTCTTCTTCTTGTAACTTTAATTTTCAATTTCAATAAGTTTTCTTTGCACTCAATATATTTTCTATTAAATAAAAGGAGAATAATAAAAATCTTAAGAAAAGAGAAAAAGAAACGAAACTAGGTAAAATCAATAGATTCAATCTACTTAAAACACTCAAACTACTTCGTATACTTGACATTTTTACTCAACTCAAAAACAATGAATTGAGTCTCAGTTTCCAATCTTCTTCGTCATAGTCATCGCCATCAGAGTGCTGAGAGCTGCTCTAAGTTTAGTAAGATTATTTCATCTTCTTGCTTTCGTAGCCATAGTCTCCTCCAATATGAACATGGAGAAGTGGTGTCCTATGAGTTGTTATTGTTTTAACTATACATTATTGTTGTTGTTGTTGTGGTAGCACCAATATTAATAGTAGTTGTACGTTGTTGACTGCATTTTCCACAACAACTTTGGTTGGCTATGGTGACTTGCTCTTGGTCTTGTAGAAAAGCATACCATACAAGTCCTTTACCTCCTTACTATAGTATATGGCACATTTTTCATTTATTTCATTTCTCTGAACAAATTCTGCTTAAACTTTTTCTTACTTTCTTTTCTTTTCTTCTTCTATAGCAAATAGTACTAGTAGGTACTAGCAGCTTCAGCTTCATCTTCACCTCTTTTAATGTTCTACTTTTACTTTTACTGTGGATTCTTTTCATTTTTTCTCTCTTTAGACTGGAAAATTTGGTTTCTTATACTTGGTTTTTATTTTGTCGTTTTCTTTTACTTTTCTTCATTCATTTCCTGCAGTTTTTATAATAGTTTTTCTTTACTGATCTTATTTTACTTAAGTTCCTTCTACTTCAGTTTTTTCTTTAGATTGTATTTTTTTTACTTCAGATTGTGTTTTTGTTTTTGCTTGGCTTGCGTTTAAGTTTTATTTCCGTTGCCTTTTATTTATAACCTAACAGGTTGAGGTTAGAAATTTTATTTAATCTTTGCCATTTTACTATTTTCTTCGTTCTTTTCTTTCATATAATATTTTTCTATTTTTTTTTTTTGTGATACTTTCGACAACTATACTGTGGTAAGAACAATCTAAAGTGGTTATTCTTGTTTCGAAGTTTAGTACTAGTTGTATGATATTTTTCTTTTTGCAACTTTTGCAATGACGATTTTTATCCAATAACTTTTTGTTTTTGTTTTGTTTAAGGTTTTAAAAAATTTATTTTTATCGATTTAATAAAGTTTCCAACATTGTACATCCTTTCATCGTGTTCAAGTCCTTGTTTTATGTTCATTCATTCATTGGACAATTTGTTGTGTGCTGTGCTATGCTATGCTATGCCTTCACTGTTCACTGTTCATTGGCAAGTAGAGCTTGAACAATTTTTGCTAAATTTGTGCATGGAGCAGCGCATTTAGGTGACACACTTTCAATGTGCCACTAAACTAAACCAACTTGCCATATACTACACTATACTATTCTATAAACTATAGACAACTAGTATAACATGATATTAGAGAAATAAATAGAGTGCGAGAAAAGTAGCGGATGAATAGCTGAATTGTAGAGGAGAAGTGAGAAGATACAACAAGTAGGTTGGTTTCACAGTTACCAATGCTGAGTTAGTCCAAGAGATGAATTCTTCTGCACTATATATTTTTTTTTTTTTTAGATGTGTTAACAACAAACTTTTTTATACCATTTCCACTGTTTATTACTTGATCATTAATAGAATGTCAAAACCTTTCTTTTATAGCACAACAGAATGTACACCATTTCTGTTCTAATCTTTAAGAGTTCAGCTTATGTTTATTTATTTACTAAAAAAGTTCAGTAATAATATTTGCTAAATAGCTAGCTATGCCCCTTCTCACAGCAATGTGTGGTCAGAGATGAGCAATAGATATCCCATCACGGTGGATGGAGAAGCGTAGGTGTTGCAGGAACAGAGCATTGAAAGCGGTGGGTGATATCTCAAGAGAGAGGATGTGATTAAATTTATTATAATTATCACATATTACACGAAATTGATCATGTGAGGCAAAGTTAGCTACCTAGAGAAATTCGTCGATTACTCAACGCAGAAAGATCTATAAGAAGAAGTCTGCTTGAGTAATAAGGCAAACGTACAATAGGGTTCCAATTTAAACCACGAAGTGCAAAAAGAAGGAATTGCTTCTGTATTCACTCAATACGGTCTTGATGAATTTTGTACTGATGGCTCTAGATGTACGCTTTTTATTTTAGTTGCATTTGTTTCGCTCTAATGAGGGCCTTTCAGTTAGGCCTCCGGTCCAAGTATTTGATGGTGAAATGGGAAACCTTTCAATATTACTGGGGGCAGCTTCTCCGCTTTAAGATGAATGTTGTTTCGAATGACTTTTGTCATTTTCCACTGTTTCAATCATTTTTCGTCCATGAATTGAATTGATTTTGCAAGTGCTGTGATATATTAACATTATTTTTATTCGATGGAATTATTATGATTACATTTTTATATGAATTGGACCAAGTTGTTTAACTTTCTATTTAAGATGTGAATACAAAATGTTGCAAATTTTGCTATTTTCGATTATATTTTCCTTTTTCATCTATTTGTCAGTATTTTTTTTACAATTTCTGTTTTTTTTTGGAATTTTTTTTTCCTATTTTATGATGTGTAAAAGTTTTCTAAAAATATATTTGTTCGACAAGTTTGTTTTCAGTTCCCAATTCTCTATTACACATACTATTATACCATAGTATTTGAGCTTTAAAGGTTTAATCAATAAAGTTTGTTTATTGGGTTACATCGAGCGGGTTCAGTGGCTTGTAGTTATTTTGTTAACACAAACAAAATTTTCGGCTTTTACATAGTTTTACTACTTCCACTACTATAAATTCATTGCTATTGCTTTATGCCTTTGGTGGGATCTAAATATTTTTGTAACTTATATTGGAGTTCCATCGAAATGTGTTACTTTAGGGCAACAAATTGTATGGTGAATGAGAAAGAACTTTGAAGATTTCATCAATTGCTTGAAAATTTGTTTTAAAATTTTCTTAAGTGTTTCCAATCAAAGAAAGTTGTTTATCTTGAAATGAAACTATTTGTTATTCCTAAAAGAGAAAAGTATGTGTCTTAATTGTGTTTGTTCGGAAAATATTGATTTGTTCAATAATCGTGTTTTCCATAGATGAATTTCTTTCACTCATATGTACTTCATATACTTACCTTCTTTTCGCTCCCCTTGTGAAATTCATTTAACACAATCAGTTCTCAAATGAGGCATAAAATTGTCAATAATTTAGCATACAAAGAGATTTCCTTAATATAATTTCCACTCTTCCTTTTTGTGTGTTTGAAGTCAGTACAAAAAGGAAGCCATGCAAATGTCAAATTCAAAATCATTTCGTCAAAATGATGCTAACCAAGTATAAATATTAAATGTATGTATACACAACAAAAGGAAAATGACAGATATTTATTAACCATATATACAGAATAGCGCGTAAGTATAAGTAGAAGAAAGGAAAGGAAAAGAAACCCTAAAGAAAAGATCTGACATTATCACGTGACTTTCTCCTATGCTCGGTCGGTTGCCCGTTCCGAGTTCGTCGTTGCATGCCATAAATTACAAAGTACTTTCCATAGCGCGTAAGCCAAACTCAATTTACATTCATAACCGCGTCATTCACACACACAAACACACAGATATATATATAAGCCCACACTTATGCACAACCACATACATGAACCGCTTCCGTTTTTGCTGATAAGACTTTGTGCGTAAATAATACAAAAGAAGAATGAATGAATGATACTATGATGATGGTAGAAGGAAGATGAAAAATACACAAGAAAATATAGAAAGGCAACAAAAAAAAATTGTTGCATTAAATTAGGCGCAAATATAAAAGTTCAAGTCTCGTACGGGCACGTAGCCCAGAGAAAGACCGCAAGACATACGCTCGCTCTCTTGCGAACACATTTAAATGCCTATAAATCATTAAAAAAAGAATTTTAACACCTTTTTTTGCTCTCCATTCATTCTTCATTCAGTCTTTGTCCTTCTTCCCTTTTTCCCCCACTTTCTTTTTCTGGTTTTTTTTCGCCTTTCACAGCACATAAAAAAGCGTGTAAATGTGTAAAAGTGGCTACCACCTGGGGGCAAGTTCTTGCTGATTTTTCGCACTTTATTTCATTGTGTGTGGTTTGGAGTTGGGGACCCAACAAGAGTAGCTCCATAATTTTTATTGCTTTTCGAGTTGATGTTTAAAGAATAATATTATTTCTTAGACACGTATCCAAAGCGTGCTGAAAGTATAGCTTGCTTTTGAGGATCTTTTGGGTTATAAAAACTTAAGCGTAAGTTAATTTAAACTATATAAATTAGTTTTATTACGCTTGCTAGGTTTTTGTTTTTTTATCATTTAAATTGACCTTTTTTTCTTGTAAGGAAATTACAATTTTATTATACAATACTTTTGTATGCTAGGTTTTTTTTTTTGCAATGTGATAAGTAAATAGTAAATAGTACATAAATAGATAAGAATAGAAATTATTGTAACAAACTCTGTAATCAAGAGATTGTCCGTTGATATGAATTTTTAATGTGAAAACGTATTAAAAAGGGTGTGTTACATATGCAACGCTGTTGGTGTCGCCATTATTTTTAATGAATCTCATGACTCAAAAGCCGTAGCGTCAAGTAGTTTATTTATTCTGAAGATTAAGAAATATACGATGCCTGCAAGAGTAATTTTGTCATTGCGTGGTTAAGTCATCAATGGGGGGCGGGGGTGTTGAAAAAGGTAAAAAATGATGATATGCTGTTTTTTGTTAGCGTATCTCTTGGACAACTAAGGTCGTTGGCTCATTGTGTTAAGCACCGGCTCACTGTGCATACATCAATGACTCGGAGAAATGTTTACACACAAGATAATAATAAAGTTATATAGCCATACTATCTAGTGTGATTTTTTTTACCCTTATGTTGTGTTGGAATCTTATAAGAAAGAAAATTATCTGAATCTAATACTTTATGGTTTTAAAATGATTGCTGAGCTTCCATTAATATTGCCTACTTAAGATTGCTTTTCCACTGACCCCAGCATATCTTCTATTATTTATAAACTTCACACATATGTGTATATGCAATACCTAAAAGCATGCTTAAAGCAACTTTCACGCTTCCAAGTCATATTTCATTATAAATTACACACGACTTACGTCAATTTGTTTGTTTGCCACTAAAGGAAATCGAAGTAGCAATAACAAAATAGACAGCAACAACAAAAGAGAAGAGAAAAATAATATTAGAAAAATAAAACTATAATGTAATGTACCATAACGTAACATAATAGAACACATATGACGACGTTGTGAATGACGACGACTCATTCACTTTATGAAACAACATTCTTGTCTCAGGAGTGGGAATAGCATCGAAGTGGTGGTGGTGGTGGTAGCGGTGGTATAAAGACAAAAATTGCTATAAACCTTTAATTTACTATAACGATTTATTGTAACAATAATAAAAAAACAATATCAATGAGAAAAGAAGAAGTGAAATATGAGAAGAAAGTGAAATATGAAAGAAGTGAAGTTGTAGTAGTAGTAGAAGAATAGAAATGTGAAAACGTGTCACAAAGCAAAGTAAATTTATCAATCAAAAGTAAAAATAGAAATGGCTAAAAGCTGCTAGACATTATAGGGTGGTTCTTCTCCTGATTGCCTTCTCTTGTTTATAGTATTTGATAACTTTTCTCTATACAGTTAATGGTAAGGGTATCTATGATACTATGAAAGAAAGCAATTTGAAAGTATATTATACTGTATAGTATTTCTATAGATGATAAATGAAGTTGTGCAAAAGCTGAATGAAGGTTACATATTTTCTATAAATAGGCGAACAATAACAGAATTACCCCCTTTACTACACTCAGTTAATTGACTATTAATGAATGTTTGTAATATTTTATGTATGCCACGAGCATTCTAGTACAAGATTCTTCACATTCATGTATTTAAGTATAATTTTTGTTATTGCATAGTTTCATGAGCAACGTCTAGAGCAGTGATTCTTAAATCATAAGCACTAAGCAATTAAGTGTGATGAGAGGTTTTAAAAGAATGCAAAAAGAAAGGCATAATGTGCCTAGTAGGGGGTCTTGATTGAAACTGTACTTAACTAAAAAATGTGCTAGTTCCAAGTCTTCCATTGCCTTGAAATCCTAGTCTCAGTTTGGCTTTATTTTGAAACTATTATTAGTTTACCATGATGAACAACGATTATGAATCACAGGTTGGTCTGAAGAAAATAAAAATATTTCATTCACAGTTTTTTTTTTCTAAGAAAAAGCGTTTCGCATTCATTCGTTCCCGTTCCTCATTGCACAAATCCTATTAAATACAAACTGCTTTGGTTATATTGGTTGAAGGCATCAATATACTTTACATCGTAATACCATCAATTCCTCATTTTACTTCATCCGCCATGTCCTTGCAATTTATCGTGTTCATTGCTTGCACATTGTAACCGCATTTATGGCTGCAACTAACACTAACTTTACAAAGAGTGACGGAGAGTGAGGGATAGAGAGAAAGAAAGAGAGAGAAATTGTAAACGAAGAATGAAGTATGAAAGGAGAAATGAATAAAAAATGGAAAAAATTATGCGACAACATTGTTGTTGTTGGTCCTGTGCTGTTCTATGCTTAGTTGTGCGGTGAAGCATATGAAAGGCATGCGAAATAAGAAAAAAAAAATAGAAAATCTATTAAGGACGAAAGGTGCTAAAGTACTTGCTTCCGTTCTGCTTTGGCTACTACCATTTTGCATCACACTACTATCATCATCATCATCAACAACATCGTTGATGTCAACTTGCCTCTTTCATTCTTTCTACTGCAATACCTTTTAAACTAGTAAGGATAAGTGGCATGTAATTTTTGTAGAGATGTTTATAAAGCATAAATGGGAACAGCTATAAGTGAAAGGATATATGAATTGTGAAGATGATAGAATTTGATATTTTGGTTTCTCATCAGATATAACTAGATTTTCTCCTGTAGTGACACGAATAAAATTACTCAATTTTCTCATATGAAACCTTTATCGATAATGTCTATTGAGGGGTTCTTACCGGAGCTTCTAATTTATAGTCTACAATACTAAGCTGAAAAACGTTAATAAAGTACCAGCTTCACACTGCTGTGTGACAGTTTGAGTGGCATTACACATACTACTTTTTGTTAATTTTTTGTGTTATACTTAAGGGGCTGCTTAAATATCCCGAATCTGAGGAACTGGGACACGTCTCGAGACCAAAACTATACGATGTTCAAGCCGAAAACCAACCTTACACATTCACAAAATTCCAATGCAATCAGATGAACGGTCTGATAGTGAATAACATACAAACAAACAAATACTGATCTTCTATAAAATTAAACGGCAAATACATGTTTTGTGAATCCTTTTCTGTCTAAACCACTGAACCGATTTTGTTAAAAATAATACCAATTGAAAGGTATTCTTTGCTGGATGTGTACAAGCGATTTTATACTTCTGAAACATTAGATCAGCTCCATTTATCAGAGAAGTTATTAAAAAGAAACAATAGAGATGAGCTAAACAGTGACACAGTGATTCTAAACTGTGATTGAGTCACAATCATTTGAAGGGAGAACCACAGTTTACTTGATTGATTATGACTCACTTTGGTTCAGTTGCTCCCTAAACTGTGATTGGTAATCACAGTTTAAACAAATTAAACTGTGTCTCTCCCTTCAAATGACTGTGACTCAATCACAGTTTAGAATCACTGTGTTTTGAAATCACTGTTTAGCTCATCTCTAAGAAACAAATGTTTATTTCTAGAATGTGCTCGATTGTGTAGGCCTAGTTTTTATTTATTAGATGATTTTGCTAATAAGAGCCAAAGAGGGTGCAAAATTATAACCTTTTTGTGTGGAAAATTTATTGTCTTGTACCACTAAAAAGTCTGAACATGAGTTTTTGTATAAGCAAAGAGACGTTAGAAAAAAGCATAAGAAGAACTTTGGTTTAACATATGCAAAAACTCATCATCAATGAAAGGAAGAAATAAAAAGGCTTCTAAATGCGCATCGAGTGACAAAATAGACATTAGACTACTAGGAGTAAACTTCTTTTACAATATATTAGGACCAATGACATGCTTCAAAAATGATTAATTATAAGTGAATGTTTATAACAAATTTATGTGTAGGGTATTTATTATTCAGTGAACTAAATGTTTTTTCCATAATATTCTTTATTTTTTTTTATTTTTTTTTTTTCAATTTACTAAAGCAGTTTTACGCCTGAACGCTGCAAAAGCATAACGTTGTTATACGATAATACATTGAAATTGAAAAAGCCACAGAAAATCGCTTGCGACAAATTGCATATTTCATCTGGTCGTCGTCGTTTGTTCCTTATACTCGTATTCCATAGAATCTCAGTGGTATGGTCGTCGTTGTAAGCTTAAGTCAAGCGGAGGATCCTTGCCTTCTTTTGCTTCGTTGCATGCTATAAACTTGGCTTGACTTGTGTGTGTTGTTTTTTATATTTTAACTGTCACCAGGTTCTTAGTTAAGAGTTTAAATACAACAAGCTTTTCGTTCAAGGATTTATGTGTGTTACAAGGTAGAATGAAATACACACATAGTATGTAGTATCTTGGTGTCTTCATTTTATGGCTTATCTTACTGAGTAACTGAGTGCATCATAAAATATGCAAAAGGTAAAATTAAGTGTTGCACAGGGTGGAAATAATCTGCTATGATGAATTTATAGACAATGTTGGTTAACAAATTGAGGTCAAAATGGTTAATAAATGTGGTCAATATGGTATGGTACTCGTATATAGTGTGTACTTAAGTTTGTGGTAATTATTTCTTTTTTACTTTTATATACAAATGAAAAGATTTTATACGTCGGTGTGAAAAGTCTGTATTGAAAGAAGATTTATTTTCTAGCAATTTTTAAATGAAAGATACATATTATCTGAGAGAATTAATATAAGCATGGCTAAAACTTTATGGTATATTAAGAGAATATTTGATAGATGATTCCATGGGTTATGAAGATCAAAAATGGTCAACAGTGAAGGTTAAATGCAAGCAAAATGTTTCCTTAAACAATATTAGGAATCTTCTTGAAGTAATCTCTATCTAGCTAGGGCACTCACTTAAAGAACTGCCGAGATGTGTTTTAAGGTATTTATTATTAACCATTTTCCAAATTTGTAATCAATCCATTTAATCAAAACAATCCACTAAAAAACCTTTTCAAAATAAACTAGTTTCCTTTTTTTATTATTTTAACATTAGTCAATTAACCAGGTGTGTTTTTTCCATTTGTTTCATCATATTTAAGCCATTTACGTGAGCTTAGATAAACATGGCATCTAATGATTGTTAAGATCTCCTACTAAGGAGATCGTTGGGATGAAGTCTTTTCAACCGACGGTGGATTGTGTTGTGTGTTAGACATATTGCCAGGAGATTTGGATGCTTCAGTAATCGTTTATTGTATCGGTTGCTGAAGAAATTGATTTCCTCGATCACCGTTGCCATAATAAGCTCACGATGTAGTATGGTGTTTCTAACAAACCACGGTGCAAGAGGCCTTCTTTTGAGTAATTTGCATCTTTTTGATGTGATATGGAGCCGCGGTCCACCATATTTGAATGCCGTATCGCCAAACTGGAGCCACAATTTGTTTATATAACATTAATTTCTTATTGAGTGATAGTTTGCTGTTCTAATTTCCTCATTTTTTGATTGCAGCACTCTGTGAATATGATTCACTTGAGGCATGATTCTAGAATCATACGATATAACTGGACAAGCGCCATATCATTCTTATTGTTATCAAAAATTTAGTTTAAACAATATATTACATATCTAGAATATTTTTCGGAAAGTGAAAACTTGCTTTGAAAAAAGGAAGTCAAATACTTTTTTTATAAAACATTTTCTCTTTTCATTGCTTTTGCTTAAATGCAACTTTGACTTCTTAAATGTTAAAAGTGAATAAAAATATGTAGTAGTAAACAAATGCATTTACATATGTACGTATGTATTGAATTGTATCTCATAGACACAAAGATAAAAAATAGAATTACACATGTTGGCTTGCAACCATTAGGCGCCAATGCTTTTGTGTGTTATGTTACTTTGTTTATTTGTTTGTCTTCATACAACAGCGGCCTCCAACATATTTTGAAACAAACATACAAAGATACACACACACACACTTGAATCTACAATAGATAGTATCCATGGAGATGCGCTTGGTGTGTACATATATTTGTTGGTGGAGCGTCTGTTTCTGCTGATTGTATTTGCTGCTTACATTCGCATTTTTCAACTGATGAAAATCCATAAATACCATAAAAAAGGCGGAAAGTTTTCATATGGTTTTTTTCCACTCCATGCTGCTCTTGTCATGATTGTGCCTTGGCAGGACATGCTATGCAAGGCTTGCTTGACTGTGTGCTTCCATTTGGCTTGTCTATGACTGCACGTTATTGACTTTGGCTAAAAGCATTTTTCATTGATTGTGCGCATACCATTGTATTGTATGCATTGAAGTTAGTTCTATCAATACTAAAGTCATCTTTTTATATCTTCAATATTTTATATGAAAGATGATTCCATCATACTCGTACATATTTCGAATCACAAAAAAAAAAGGAAGATATTGAGAAATTGCGCCATATGAAAGATTATTTTCACTTCAAAATTGTACAATTTCATTTAAATAAATAAAAAGGAAACATACAAATTCTAAACCTATTAAACCGTAATAGACTTTGTCAAGTGTTTCCTTTTGTCGTCAACTAAGCCTATTTGCAGCATATAAAAATCCATAGAAATATGTCCCAAATATGAATTTCTTCTGGTTTTTCAATTGAAGTACACCAAAAATCTTGTATTATTTTTTTATGCCTAATGGTCACTTGAAAACAAAAATTGACCCTTGTTGTTATAAGCTCAAAAGTATGCTACATGTTTTGGCTTGCTACCTTTTTTTCCTGATCAAAAATTTTTCCAAAGCATTGAATATAAATAGGCATATTTACTTGGGTCAAGTCCTTTCATTTAACAAGAAGTCAAAGTCACAAAATTTCTATAAAAATTCTCTGTGTCCTTTTTATTTGTTTTGAGTTTTCCATATTCTCCTTTTCTGTTTTTTGTTTGGTATCCAAAAGATGGTAATTATTTTTAAAGCGCATACTTTAAGGTGCTCAAACGTATAACAAAAGCAGACAATCATCATTAGCATTTTTTCCCCATTATTTTATTGTTGCAAAAAAATTATAAAAAATTATTTTAAAAATGTAAAAAATTGCAAAAAAAAAAAAAAGGAAGAAATTAAGAAAAATTTAACTCGCAACAATTAAAAATGCCAAAAGCAGCAAAACTAAAAGTTGAAATATTCTGAAAAAAAAGACTGCAAATAATAACAATGAACAATGGGGGGCTGAAGGCTATACAAATAAATGAGTAACTGAAGCAAATGCTTTAACAATTTTTGCATGCATTTTTAGCATTTCCTGTTTCATGTTTACTTTGTAATTTCATTTATGCCAATCATAGTAGTATGTGTGTTTTTCTGTTTAATTGTTAACTTGAGTGTATTAAAGAGGAGAGTTTTTTCTATTTGTGTAACAGTTTAAAATGAAAAATAATTTTGATATTTGAAAGCATAAATACAAAATAATTGGATCAATGAAAAGGCTAACGACCTAAATGATCCTCTAATACAATTGGTGATCTTTTAAATACAGTTGAAGTTCCATAACTCGAAACATCATAATGCACAAAACAAGTTGGGCATATGAAGACTTTGAGTTATAGAAATATTCATTAAGAGTAAGGTTGGTACATTTGCATACATTTGCATACATAAGTATATACGATTCAAATTGGAGGAGAAAGTCGGCTGCGGCATCTTCTCGAGCAACCCAAACTTAAAGCTCAGTTTTCGCTTATCTGACCACTGTAGCGTCTTTCAAGCAGAGGTTGTGGCCATACTAATGGCCTCCCGTTGGCTTCTAGACAACTACACACCGAGGTCACATATTAATATCTACACAGTTAGCCAAGCGGCAATAAAGTCCCTCTCGGGTGTATACACTACATCCAAGCTTATTTCGGACTGCCGCTCTTGCCAGGATCTATAGCCTGTCACGTACCCATTCAATTATACTGGGTGCCTGGACATAGAGATATCGTGGGCAATTGTGAAGCTCACTGTCAGAAAATTCTACCAAGTAAAAGCCAATACTCTCCCAGAGGGGTAGAAGAAGGCACTTGCTGCATAGCTAGGCAAACCAAGTCAAATATGAACAGCTGCTAAATCTCGGCAGAACCTCAATAAGCAAGACTATAAACGTACTATCGGGCTATTGCGTCATAGGCGAACATGCTGGCAGACTAGGGCTTCCTCACTACGATTTCTGCCGCAGCTGCGACTCGGAAGACCACCTCATGTGCCAGTATACATCCCTCGTCAGAAGAAGATGGAAACACCTAAGCGCTGGGTTTCTCTCCAGCTTAACCGAACTATCATTCCTACCAATCTACATAGCTAGGTTCATTTCGGAATCCAAATGGTTCTCCGCATCGGACTGAGGGGGTGCCGTGTCAACTCTTTGCTGGTATCACAATGGGCCATACTCTTTTTTGTGCCTAAGTGAACCTCTCGTCTGAGGGCTGCCACCTAACCTAACCTTAAGCATCGTTCAAGGACTTTCCTGAAAGGACTTATCGGTACTGTCATCTAATTTGCAGGTGTTATTATACATCATTGAACCCTATTCTTTCTATGATAGATCTAATTCTTGCTGAATATTAGTGATAAACAATCCATGCACAAAATTAAATACGGGGAATCCCTACAAGTCAGTGTTGCCAGTTGCTACAATGAGCAAGATGTCATTATTATACATTCATTTAATGAGAGGGGATTCCCCAGTTTTGTCACAGAATAAGTAATGTGCTCATTCCAACAGGTCCGAATCGTAAGTGCGATAAAAAAATTAAATGAAGTGTTTCAAACTATTACAAGGTATTATTATTAATTATTGTGAAATTTTCCTGCAGCCCCCGCTGTGCTACGCCACTGGCACCAATGTATACAATATAAAATATAATATATCTAGAATGGGACACTTCCATAATATTAAAAATCAATTCAAAATATTAGTGTTGGTTCACCTATAGTGTTAATGATTTTGATAAAAGATAAAAGTTCTATAAATAACACATTTTCTGTTATTTCTTAAAAATAAGCAATGACTTTCTTGGCAACCCAATAGATAAGGCATTGATAGATCTTCAAGTAATTTTTCCAACGTTTCTTGGTTGATTGATTCTTCACAAAAGGGTATAGGAGACTCTCATTTCTTTGAAGGTTTATAGGTTTTATTTATGGAACACATGCCATTGATTCACCATTACTTACCAAAAGGTCTTATAAAACTCTTCAAATGTTATAAAAATTCAATAACAAAATTTTGATGAGTTTTTTGAATGAATTCATTATCATACTAAGTCAATGCCCAACTAATTAAAATGTTATAACAGAAGGGGGTGGAAATAAAATTGTTTTTAATATTCTTATAATTAAATTTTGAATAGCCTATGGATTTATAAATAGAAGCCTTTGTTTTGCTCCCCTGTTTGCTTGTTTAACCTTTTACCCACTTTATGTCCAATGAGGTCATTTCCATCAACTGGAGTGAGTGAGTGGATTTCTCTGTGATTTTAATGTTTTCGCATTGTGTTGTGCCAAAGTTATGCCAAACTAATTTTTATTTTTTTTTTTATTTTTTCAACAAACACAAATTGTTTGCATGGTACTACTATACACATTTATAAAGCATTCCCCTTTTTTTTGGGTTATTGCCAGAGCAGGAGGAGGGTAGAATGTTTTCAGAATGATTAACATATATTTACATTGTGACTTTATGTTGTTGTTAAATAATTTTTGGCAAATTTTCGCGATGTTTTTCTGTGTTTTCGCTGCGATTGTTGACTCTGCAAACATATGCAGTAAAATATTTGTACAATAAGTTTGCGCAATTTAATTTTTGAACTTATTGTTTGCTCACTCACAGATTCATTTTATTGTTTTTTCATGATGATGATGATGATGATTTTGCTAAGTGCCAGAAAGTATGCTACAATTATTAATGTAAAAGGAAATACAATATTTGAATAGCAGAAAAGTTTTTCCTATACTAACGTACTATTTTATTCATACAATATAATTTTAATTCAATTAAGACAAAATTAATGTTGTTAATGGTTAAGTCTGCCACACATCAGTCACACTGTTTGGATGACAAAGATGATTCTTTAGGCAAAGGCAAAGCAAAACCTTTAATCAAATGTCTTGATAATTATTTTTTTTTTTTCTCCTAAACTGAGACATTTTCCTAGGAAATAATGTCCAATTAAATAGGTTTTTTTTATATTTCCTTTCCTTTTTTTGTGTATAATCAAAATGTTTAAATCACTAAAAAAAAGACTCCGTTTAGAGAGGAGCGGACATGTCTCAATTGTAAACGAGGCAAACGGTTAACACTCATTCTGCACTTCATTCACATTTTTACTAGATTTTCTTGCTGAGATAGTGGGCCCCACCAGTAGTGATACATTGAATTGGTTACAGTCGACAGGCTAATGACAGCGGCCTCTTTGGTAATTTTGTAGAAAATGAAAAATGAATAAAATATTATGTGTCAGGCAGGCAGGTCCTGACAGAAAATTAACATTTCTTTGTAATTTGTCTTTTGAATAATGTTGAATGGTTGTTTTTTTCGCTCTTGACAAGCTTCTTATTCTTTTTTGTGTCTATAATGATTTTTTTTTGTATGCCCATGAATCCCAAAAGAACTTAGACTTGGTTAAGTTAAAGCCCTTGAGGTATTTTGGTATTTAAAATGCTTAAGCTTACTCGTAATTAATAAAGGTAAAATAAGTTAAAAAAGTTTAGTGAAAAAAAATTAAACAAAATTGTAAATAAATTTCATTTTAATAAGCCGTATTTCCTAAGCTCCAACACAAAGGCTTATAAATTTTATTTTCAATAAAAAGTTTTGTGAACAAAAACCCAAAAAATTTAACAAA
The DNA here is from genome assembly GCA_037043315.1 of Amiota communis. NCBI lineage: Eukaryota > Metazoa > Arthropoda > Insecta > Diptera > Drosophilidae > Amiota > Amiota communis. Next base: position 8,280,264 of record JBAMAV010001245.1, on the reverse strand, counting down.
AAAACAAATTTCAATCAAATAAAATGATTTAATGATTAGAATCGTTGACTCCTCTCTCTCTCCCTAGTAAATCATATATAATAATCTTTTTGAAAATGATTTTTGGGATTTTTTTTTTATTTTCCGGTTGCCCCCATTAATCATTATTTATTTGTTGGGAAAATGTCAAATTAAATTTTCCTTTAAGCGACATAAAACAAAAGAACCTTTGCATATGCGAAGCAAGATGAAATCGAAGGGGATTTCTTGTTAAAAAAAAAAGAAATAAAATATGTTGTTAAAGCAAGAATTTTGTGACATGTAAAAATGTAGAGAAAAAAGCAATTGTCGAATATTGTAAATCTATCTAGTAAAGTCCATTAATTTCAAAAAATAGTATATGAATTTCGATTAGAAGTGCACTTATACGTAGTATAAATGGTGAGCAATAACTGAAAGAAAAATCAAACTTCTTATGTTGACTTTTCAATGAAAGATATTAGACTTTCTTATGAATTAAGACAAGGAATTAAAATGGGGACTCAAACTGCATATGTCAAGTTGGCACTTCCCACAACTATATGTGGGTTTGGTGCGTTATTTACATGCAAAACTGGCCCATTGATTGTAATAGAATATGTGTATTGTATATATTTTTTTAATTTGATTATTATATTAGTAGTGTCGTGGGGGCGATTATATCGTAGTTTATATGTAGCTAGGTGGTCATTAAGATGAAACCTCTTTAATCCACGTCTACCCACGACACGACTGAGAGTTGCAGCAAGGCGGTTTGGGTGAATTTGCTGCTTCTACCGATGATGATTGCTATTTTGGAGGATTTTGTCGTGTACTGTGGGCATTCTTTGGTCACCTGAGGAATGATACTGGATGTGGTAGAATAGAAAAAGAAGCGAAAGACATGAACAACTAGCAAACAACAGCGAGTAACAATAGAGAAGGCAGTTCATATTCGATTGTGATTGAATAAGGAGCAATGATAATTCGCAAACGGTGTAAGCGGTGAGCTCTAAACGACGATGGATAGACGGGCCGCCGTTGATATTATACTGAAATAGTAATTTCTTCTGCGACAAAGTTATTGTTTGAAAATTTTTTGAGTTTCAGTCATTATCAAGGGTATGGAGGAGCTTTCTCATTCTGCACTGGAGTTATATGTGTTTTTTACTGCTGTACTATGTTATGTTATTGTCAATAAAACGTAACTTTTCTAGTCTTTGTATTATATAATCACAGCCCGTTTGATTCTTGAAGTCCGTTAAAGCTGCGCTGTTTTCCTATCTAGCTAAGGGTTCCACTGAAATGAATTTCACTTCTGAATTCATTTATGAAAAAAATACCAATGAGATTGGTAGCAAGTCAACTTGACTATTTCTAATTGACTCTACCTACATATGAAGACTTGACTGAAGAAAGACAAATGTCACATTTACTAATGAATTACAATATTGTATGAAGATCAGAATAAGTACATCTAATTATATGTAATCTTGATTTGGTCTGTTGGCCAATGATGAATTGATATTCGAGCGCCAAGTTTATATTCTTCGTAAAAAGGCACAATAATAAAAACTTCAAATGTGATACTTTGTGTTGACTTATGGAGCATGACCAACTTAACGAATATCAAAGTCACTGTATTCTTCAGATGTTAAGATTGTTTTTGATTAGTAAAATCAACCATTGACATGAGATTAAGCAGTATAAAAATATTAATATATTGAAAGGACCTTTTTATTTGTTTTATGGGTTCAAGTGAAGTTAGTTAAGAAGACAATTAGATTTGTCAACATTATTTGATTTTTACTATTTCAGATGAGAAGCTGAAAGCAATATGAATAAGAAATGTTATTCTACTTCTTCTTAATAATAATAATAATAATAATAAGTATTTCGGATGATGCTTTGCTTTGTTGAATATATGAATTAACTATTTTATGGAACAGTAAAAACAATTGCAAAGAACAATTTTGAAGGACATATGAAATTAGAAGACAACAATATTCAATCTTCATGACTGGAATAATTTATTTTTATTTAAAAAATAATATTCAATTATTAAGTTGCAAAACATCCTTCTGATCTATCATATATCCACATTTAGAAATTATTACAAAAATACAATATTGAATAAAAATATCAATATGAAAATAAAATCAACAAATCTAAGCAAAGAGTAAGAGTAAGGGCCAACCAACTTAAGGTCCAATACAATACAATACATTGAGTTATAAATGGCGTCGTCATTGACAAAATAATAAGAAAATAAGAAATGAAAAGAAAAAGAAAAGAAAACTTGAAAATGTTTTTCTTTATTGAAGCTCATATAAACAAAAGTTTCTTAATAAATCTTTCTCAGTCTCAATTTTCGTTTTATTTTTGCCCATATATGTTTTACTGTCTTCATATTAGTGGAATCAGTTTGTTTGCTTCATATAACTTGATGTAGCATACTTTGAGGCGCATCTTTTGCCTTTAGGTTTAGTAACGCCCTTTTGCACGGTAAAAAAAAAAAATAAATAAAAATCCCAAAGAAATTGGACAAAGGGAATGATGATGAAGGCATGGGTAAATGATGAGACTGGTGAAGGGTATGTGCTAAAGAAAAGATGTAGTACTACCCATAAGAAAAAACACCCGGTAGTACTATAGACAGACAATCAGACAGACCAGTAGCTAGTTTAATCTACTTGGACATGACAATAAAATTTATGCCATTTCTTTATACTTTATATTGTATTTTTTGTTGTCCATCGTCTGTCGCTATTTATTTCTTTTTTTTTGCCTTTGCCTTGCCGTTTTGTTGGTTATCCTGGCAAGCAGACACCAACCAGCTTATGCTTCTCATATTCTACGCCTGTGTGGTTTTTATACGGTTATTTTTTTGTTTTGTTGGCGTGTAAAAATCTTACGACTATATCCGGTTTTATAACTTAGTCGCTCTTGCTTAAGGTCTTCTCTCTAAGGATAAGTGAAAGCAGAAGAAATGCCACATTAAGTATGATTTGCTGCCGTGTTGGTGAGTAATAGACAATGGCGGCAACTAAACTTCCTTTATCCCCCATCCCCATCCCTATCCCTTTCTCATTCAATATAAAAGGAGAAAAGGTTTGTGCATGGTGTCTTTCACCCGAGGCCCATGGTTTTTGGGTTTTGTGTTACTCTCTTTCGCTATACTAGTACTGGAAGCAGACAAACACTCATCATATCTGATTTGTTTTTTTGGTGATTTGTGTTTGTTGATTTCGGGTTTTGTATTTATGCTTGACTTCTAACTCAGTTTTCGATCTAATTTACGCATAAAGCTTATGCCATGCCTGTTTGAGGGTAAATTGCTTTTATCTATTTATTTGTTCGTTTGGTCCGTTCCACTCCCACTCCCTCTACTTTCCATTCCCTTTTGCATTTGATGCCTTTTTATTGTATTGTATTGTATTGTAGTTGTCTATGGAAAGTGAAAAATTAATGTCATAATTTCTAATCTTGAGTATTTCCATGTGATTAACTTCTTAAAGCGTTATTTAATGGCCACATTATGAAGTATGACGGTCATTTCTTATGGTATTTTCGCCTGTCGAAAACAATGCATTAAAATTGTCCGATAAGCGGATTACAAGTCCTTTTTTCTCAATTCAGTTGCTGTTCTATTCTGATTTTTACTTTCTTTCATTTGTTTGTTTGTTTCTTTCCGTGTTTACCGTCTCTGAACACACTTAGTAAGTAGAAAAAATTGAGTTAAGCCTAAGTTTTTGGTCAGCAATTTAAAAGATGACAATGACTTGATTGCAAATGATTTTTGGTTTCTCTTATTTTTCAAGAAAAAAAACTTACTAAATATGTTCTCAATAAGGATTTGATGTCTGATAACAAGAAAATGAACACATTTCAGAAATATTGTAATAAGGAAGATGACAAAATATTTAAGTTTGTTGCAAAGAACTCTGACTTCACTGAAAATGATAAAATTAATCGATAAAGAAGTAGGAAATTGATCATAAAATACAATGCAGGCTTCATAGTAATATAAAGGAATCCTCAATCATAAGTTAAAGTTCAGCTTATTACAGTTCATAAGAAATATATTGTACAGTTATTCATTTAAAAAGTTATCAATGACTGAGTGATAAGTTATCTGCAACAGAATTTTCAGTCAAATAATTCTCGTGTGGTAGAAATATGTTTTTAAGTTTTAAGCTTTTTATAAATAGGCGTCAGTGGTACAGATATAATTTTTATGACACTCTTAATGGTTGTTATGATTCATCTGTATTTCTTGTTTTTCAGTGATATGGACTAAGGACTTTCCTGGCATTATAATTGTCAATGATATACATGTATGGTAAGTAAATTATAAGTAATATATTAGATATCAGTAACATCTTACTTGTCTGTACTATTTACATTACTTTTATTAATTATCAGTGATATGTTTCTTATGTTGAGGGACTTGTTTCTTATAAGTACCCTGCAGTATGAACCACTGGTCCAAAACTGGTACGGGCTAGTCCCTTTGTAATCAGTACTAGTGCCAACTATCTCCTTATACATGTGAATTTAATATGGTGATGTCATTTGATGAAGTCAATTGCTTCCACCTGCATTACCTAGCTTTAACGTTAGCCACCAGTAATGTGAAAAGGGACTGCTGATTACTATGGAAACGTGGACTTACTGGTTCGCCTCCGCATAACGTACAGCTAGTAAATTCACTGCCCATCAGCTAATAAGAAAAGGGTCTAGTGAATTACTATCGAACCTGGGACTAATGGCACCAAGCATACTGCAGGGTAATATGTTACTTATCAGTGATATTCTATCTTTTTCTGAAATATTGTTTATTATTGATATGTTAGGTTGGGTTAAGGTAATGTTGAATGCGAGTTCACCCAAATTTAGAAATTTTTAATAGGTAGAGGGGATTGTAAGGGTGGTTTGGGTATTCCATTACTTTCCAAGGTCGGTCCCAGAGGTCACCCTCCGCCCCTAAAATCAATCTGAGGAGTCCACGAACAGAGTCAGGTCCCCCAAAGGAAAGGAGGTGTTGGATGCTCTCCTGTTCCTGCTAATCTTCACAACTACGAAATAAGTCATGGTGTGGTCATGCATCTTTTGGGCCATTAAACTCCCGACATCGTGCGAATCCTTTTCTTTTAAAGTGTAGGAGCTCGGAGGTCCTGTTTGGTTGGTAGCAAGGCCGGAGAGTCCTAGCAAAAGTGCAGCCTGGCTCATTTGCCCCTATCATGCATGCTTTATCCGTGGTTTCGCTTCTAGACCTGAGAGGATATGAATAAAGGCAACTGCTTAAGACACAGGCATTGATGAGACTTTCCAGGAATCAGCGTTATAGGTGTTGCCTAGCCTGATTAAGAGCTTCTACCGTACTACAAATGGTTACTTAAATATGATATATTTGCTTATATTATACTGATACACCTCGAGTTGCGCTATAACTTGAGACCTTCTTGTTATAAGTTGTCATAAACTAGGTTATTCCTTTGTGGTTACGCTTGAGTTGTATTCTATAATATTAAGTAATATTATTTCTAGAGCACAGATGTATTAAGCCCAGTGATATACTCAGCAAAACTGTAACATATTTAAATAAACTCATTTGAAAATAATTCTGAGAATTATTCTAATGGCAAGTAAGTGAACTTAAAAAAGGTCTAATCAAATCTAGTTTTATTTCACTTTAAAAATGTATAATTCAAACTAATTTGACTTAATGAAGATGATATTGTTAGTATATATACTATATACACAATAATCATTGTATTTCAATGTACACTACAATTTACTGTTATAGTACAAGTATACTAAGTGCTTTTACAAAATTGTGCGTCCGTCCATGCGCAAAGCACTTTATTTTTTTATAATAAGTTCAAGCCAAATGGGTTCATAACTATCAAATCTACAAGTACTTTGTACTTAGTAGTAGTAGTAGTACAATCAAACAAATGGAAGTGGAAATGGAAAGTTCTGCACTGATAAGCGGCCAACCAAGCAAACCCAGTTTGGTTTGTTTTCTTGCCATTTGCTCATTTTTTCTTATTTCTCTTACTTTCTTCAAGGAAAAAAAATGACAGCTTTCAGAATAAACTAAAAAATGTTGGTTTTTTTTTTCTCATTTCTTAAATTGTTTGAAGGCAAAAACCACACGAAACTTTGAAGTGTGTAGAGTTTGGTGGTTCAAAATGGTAAATCTTATTGGTTCACCCACATTTTAGTTAAATTTTAAAATAAAAAACAAGGAGAAAATGAAATACAAAAACATTGTAGAAAAAATGGAAAGAAAGAAAAAGAATAACATCTTTTTTTGTGCCCGAGGTTAATAGAAAAGGAGAACTTTCATTAAGTTTTATTTTTACATTTATTTTTATTGTACAAAAAAGATTTTATTCTTTTCTTTTTTGCCACTTTTCGTTTCTTTTCCTTTCCTTTTATTTCTAGTATTTGTTTCACTTTTTGTATTGCATATTTGAATATTTTGTTTTACTTTCTTATATTTGAATATTGCAGGAAGGACTTTTGTTTCATGGTTCATTGTTTGTATTTTAGTGTTTTAAAGTGACTTTTTAAAAGTTTTCCTAACACGAAGACCTCTTAAATGAAGAAGTTTCACACAAAAAAAGTGCATTAGCATTGAATACGAGTATTGGTTATAGTTTAGTTTGAGTAATAAAGAATTTTAATTGAAATGAAGGATTCTGAGTAATAAATAAGTAGCAACCAATTAGGAAAATATGATTGAAAAAATAAATTCTAATTAGAGGTTTGGCCATATAAGATGGACCCATCTGGCAACACTATAACTTTGACAAGGAACGTCTGATTGACTAATGACAGCACTTGTTTCATGGTTAAATTTTAGGAGATTTTTGCTATGGAGCAGTTCACACCAATCGAATACGCTGACAGTGTTCAGCTGTACATTCATTTCTCAATGTGACAACTCAACATTCGTGGAGAACAAAAAAATTCTTCTATGCCAATGAAATCTCTTAAATTATTGAAGAGGTAAAGACTCTTTATGACACAAAAAAGACAGTGTGGTGCGGAATTTGTGCGAATATGATCATCGTATGGTTCTTTGTCGAAGACAACAGTGGAAAGACAATAACCATAAGTCAGGAGCATTATCAGGCTATGATAACCGTTCTTTTATGGCGATTCATTTTGAAAATGGTATGTAGCACTACTGGTTTCAATAAGACGGCACACCACCTAACGCAACTCGTGCCACAATTGATTTTTTGAAGCAATTCTACCCCGGTCGCTTGATATCAAAAAATGGTTATTTTGGATGGTCTCCGTGTTCGCCTAAATTGGCACCTCCGCACTTTTTTCTTTCTGGCTACTTGATGTCAAAGGCTTACATCAACAAAGCCAAGGACCCTAGTCAAACTTAAGGCCAACATCTGCCAGGAAATAGCCACCATATCATCTGAAAAATTGGGCAAATTACTCAATTTGAGCTAAGGGTGACCATTTGCGTGATATCATATTCAAAAAGTGATGTAATCTAATCTCCTCAAACCAAATTAAATGATCTTTCAAAAAGGGTTTGTTTCATGCCCGTTTTTTTTAAATAAGTGGGCCAACTTGTCTTACTTGCAAAGTTTATTTTCTGATTTTTTGATAGTGATTTTCCCATAGTTCTTGTCTATATTATTTGTTCTAATTTTCTTTTGAAAGACACAGTGACTAAGGCTCCCACCCTCAACTAAAACAGTCTTCATTTATTGTGCAGATGATTTTTTTTTTATATTTAAGTTGCCTTGAACCGCAATCTGCGTTTGCTTATTAATAATGCACATTTATAACCCAGAAAAGTAGCTACATTGTTAGAAGTATATATATCCTTGTGACATTTTTGTCCCTACTACTGCTGCTGCCATTGTTGCTGCTGTTGGTATTACGAGTATGTATTTTGGGTTAATATTGTTAACACATGTTCTTGGCATATATCAATTCTTTATGTAAATACGTTTTTATGTTAATAAATTCTCCATCTTCTCCACCTTCTTTGTCTTCGTTTCATATTTTCTTTTGGTTGGAGAGAGAATCACAAGATTTAATGTCATTCTTAGTGTTTTCTTCTATTGGCTTAAGCATTAAGTGGTGGCGTATGATTAATATTTTCTTCTGATTATGTACTTTGATTGCCAAACACTTGATTGGCTTATTGATTTATTTCTTCATCTTTATTTGATGGAAAAATTTGATTAGAAGATTTTAAGCATTTATGGAAATTCATTTATACTTCAAATGATGTATGTTTATATTTATGAGCTAAGCTTATCCTTATTAAGTTAACCCAAAATTTGTATATCCCTTATATTTTGTTCAACATTAAATTATGCTTTCGGCTTTCTCGATACTATTGTATATTTTATTTTAATTTTCCCACCAAAGGCCAAGTTATGTGTTATCAAAAATAATAAATAACTAAATACAAGTATCTGAGAAACTTGCTTAAAGCTATGAGCAAAAACTTTGACTCACGCATTCTCCCTATCATTTCTCCAACACTCTCTACTTCTCTCTCTCTCTCTCTCTCTCTCCATCCTGAGCTTCTTTAATCACTCTTTTTTCTTTGTAATCTAAGCTAATTAAAAAGGCAATTTAAATGCAAACTAAATATGCAACCAAGGCCCAGTGCAGGGAACTAAGAGAAGAGGCTATGAAAGAAATATACAGAAAAGAATTCAACTTAATTAATAAATCGTTCGTTCCTTAGTTTCATTCAGTGTATGTCCGTCTGTCTGTCTTTATACTTTGAGCTCGACCATGTTTTATCTTTTGGCCTTATAATTTTTTTGGCCCATTTAGTCGCTTTCACACGATTTGTGTTTTAATTATAAAGCCGCCATGGAAGGCACAACCAAAGAGAAAAACTATGCTTAAAATGTGTTCTGGCCTTAAGGCTTTGCCAATGATGCTGCTGCTGCTGATGATGATGGTCTTTTTATCTTACGCATTTCTTATTACAAATTCATTCGTTTATTTTAGGAAATTTGTGTTGCGTTCTGTTTGAATAAATGAAGTGAAATCGAGCCTTAAGTCTTATTTAAATAATTGTTTGTTATTTTCTCATACTTCAACTTTATGTGTAGGCGCTTGTACAATATTATTTTTCTTTGGAATAATTCTCTTTGGCTCTTGTTGTTTAAAGGTGATGACGCTGCCGCCATCATCAATTCACGGTGAACAGTGACCAAATGCCAAACGAAAGTGAAAGTTTTTTCTCTCAACTTGTGAAAATAAGTAAGAAAATTAATTACTTTTGTTTATTTAATTGTTTGTTTGTTTGCTTTTTCTGTTTTAATTAATTTGGTATACAAAAAAGAGGAAAAAAATGATGATTTTATTTAAATTCTCACAAAATATTGTGCCTTGACAACACAATTATAAATGTTTAATGCTGGGATTTCATTTTTGAGTGGGTTGAGTAATCAATTTTGTGCAAAATCTTTATAATGTCATTTGGAAAATTTTTGTTCATTTGAAACAGATATCACTGAGTAAGAAATGGCAAAAGGTTATCCAATAAAAGCTTTCATGCCTTTCGAAAGATTCATACAAACTGATCGCATTGCTAAATGCGTAGCCATTGAAACCATTTTCGACGTGGTTTTGGTCGACGATCCCTCGACAGGCGTTCCCCGTCAGGAATACAGATTAAACAATGTGGATTTGACTAAATACCGCATCAAGTTCCCATATACTGCACCCACACGGATTGTGCGCAAGGCTTTGGTAAACAGTGCAAAATGGAAAACAAGCAAATGGTCATTCAAGGCACAGAACATTTGCAAGCGCTCTCAATTATCTTCCTATGACTGCTTCCAGCTCCGCTTCACCAAGCAGCAATGCAATAAGCACACCAAGGCTGAGAATGAGAACGTCTTCGTGGCCAAAATGGTAAGGATGACAATCCACTGCACCTGCTAAGAAAACAATCCAAGCTTAAATGAATACATCAGAAATACATCATTGATAAATGTTAATTATAATTACTTTATAATTATCATTTCTTTACGGGAAAACATCATCTAAACTTCCTAGCCATAAGATATGATGATCTTGTTGAATGGCTCAGCAATCTTGGCGGTATTCTTGCTTGCTTGCACTGTCAGTTTCTTCATTTGTCTGTGCTTCTGAGTGATTTGGACGTTATTCTTGACAACTCTTAATAGTGCCAGCCGATTTCGTGCGAGAGAGTGCCAACCTGGCAGTACTTGCGGTCGGAGCGGAGAGTGAGGACTCGCAATGCGATTGGCATAACAGGGGGCGGACTTTTGTCGTATGGTGATGTGATACTATCGAACATACGCAGCCGAGAGATCGCAGCCTTGCCACTCTTATTTTTGTGTGGGATCATGTCTCGAACAGCCTTATATAAAATCCTTGATGGAGCACTTAAGTGGAATGGAACACACGCTTGGTTGACATTGCAACGTTAGCTGAAATAGGCCAAAAACTTAATCTATTCGCAGCGTACTACTGCAATTTTGCCACCTTGTAGCAAATAGTTGGCAACAACAGAGGCCAAACGGCCGAGCACATGGCCGCGACCATCGACAACGGTCCTGTTCGTTAGGCCGGTCATGTTTAAGAACCACAGGAAAAGATCGATTGTTTATTAAAACAATCGCCTGTTAATCAATTTAAAATTGTAATGCTACTCCAATAGAATATTATATCAGGCACTCCACACTATTACTTTGATAAGACTAAAAGACACCTGGAGCTTGCAATTGTGTTATCCATTAAAGTTATAAATAAATCAATGACAACTCAATAAATTCACTTTGCTTGTCAATTGAGAGTATTGTAGTTCCAAGGTATAATAGTGAATCTCTTAGAAACTATTCAATTTCCTTTGAATGCAAGCAAAACTTGTAATTATAGTGAAAAACACCTTTCAATTTAAGTAGTTCACATCATTTATACTCTTGGTTCGACAGCAGCTTCTCTTTATTCGCTCGTCACTTTGTGTTTTTGTGTCTTGATGAACAACAGAAAACTGTAGCCGCTAAATTGTAGATTAAATTACACTTTCTTTTTCCTTTCTTCTTATACCACAACTACTCGTTCGTCGTCATCGTCATTTTACAAAACATTTTGATAGACAATTGAATTTACGCTATACCTGTACACTTTACTCTATTCTCTTCTACTGTACTCTAATACTTGAATGTTTTGTTTTGTTCAACATGCCAATCTCTATGTGCACGTGTAATGTGCCCCACATACTTCATTCAACCTGCTCATCAACATGGTTGGTTGGTGTGTTGTTTGTCTTGATTGACTTGAAAAAGGCAGGTGGTAGTGATGATGATGATGATGATGCTGGGTTTGCCTTTGCTTGGTGCAAAAACCAAAATGTCTACGCATTGTACAGTTTTAGGTTTCCTTGTCTGCTGCTGTTTTGTTGTCCTCGTTGGAAAGCTCCATTTCGTTTTTGCGGTTTAATTAAATTGTAATTTTCTTGCCTTCAAGCGAGCACTTCAATTTACTCATGGTCTCTCTGTCTCTTTGTTTTTCATTCATTCGTTACATACTACTACATATTTTCTCTACTTCTACATTTACTTCTCACTTTCTTTTTGTTTCTACCCAGTTAATTGCTTAGTTAACAAGTAGCGTCATTTCTACTGCAGCTTCATTACGTTGGTGTTGTTGTTCCTCCTTGTCGATCGTAGTTGTAGTCGTCCTCATCATCATAGTGGTCATCTTTGTACCATATCCTGATACGCTAACTGACAGCAAGATTGAACGGTTAGTTGGCTAAATGAAATCACTTCTGTGATTGACAAGGCACTAAGTGCTATGCTGTTGGTATTTGTGTTGGGTATGTGAGTGGGTATCATATGGCGAAATCACTAATAGGAGAAGTTTACTTTGAGACAACTCATCAATATTGCATGCAACTGGACTTGGATTGGTCGATTGTGGAGGTGGATAGATTTCATTTCAAAATTGATAAAAAATGCTTTTATAAAACGAAATCATAGTAGTAGTTTATTTTATATACTTATTGGTAATCAAGGAATCAAGATAATTGAGTTAAAAGTAAATTAGCTGCCAAAGAGTAGTAGTAGCTTTATTCTATTAAAAATCAGAAAAATGGTTTTACAGAAGGTAAAGTAGAATCAAACACATGGATAACATCCATTTAAAATTCCGAATTTTGTTTCTTTGTTATTGTATTATGTGTCGTAGGGTAAATGGATGCTGGTAAGGTCTTGTTGTCAGTTGAAACATTTGTGTAGAGAAAATAAGATAGAAATATTTTAGCATTCAATTGCTGCTTCGAGTGAGCGCAACTTAGGGAATGAAATGTACTCATCATTGTCATTCTGTTGTGGCCAATTAACCTATGACTAAATGGCAGCTGAAAGAAATAAATCTTGCTGTCCGTCCGTCCATCAGTGACCTCTATGTCATGAACCGTAAAAAGTAGACAGTTATAATTTTCACCGCTATAAGAACTCTTGATAAAATTTTGGTAAAATCTACCGGAAAAGTCGGAATTTACTTAATTTTTCCACATAATCAAAACAGTGTAATACTGCCACACTGCTTTCTGTTGACTACACCATTTTGTGTGTGGGTGATAATGCAGTATGGTGTAGTAAGGCAGTTCTCACATCAAAGTAGTTTACAGTTGTGAATTTTGGTTAATTTTTCTTTGAAGTAAAGTGTTAGGCGTTGGTTTTTGCGAAAAATCATTACTTCAGACAAAGGTGAAAGCTTTACGTCCATAAAATTTTCACACATAGTGTTATATATTGTGCGATGGTACGGAACCTTTCGTGTGCAAGTTCGACCCGCACACTTGTTGGTTTTATCTATACTAATCTATACTTTTAATATAATAAAGAGGTAATGTTTGTTTGGATGATACGGGTAAACTTCAGAACTACTTGTCCGATTTTAATAATTCTTCCACCAGTAGAATGCTACTTTGTGACTGAATGTCAAAGTATACTTACTTTTTTGAGTTATTAAAAATTAAATATACTTAGTTTTTTTAGGATTAAGATATTTAAAATCAGACAATGAGTGTCTACGGAATTAATCTTAAAAACCAATGTTTCTCGCATGGCCAATTGTATGTTGCCTGTTCTCCGTTTCGTCTGTAGCCTGAGTTTGATTCAATCGACTGGTCTGCTTCGTTTTAAGCGTCTACGTCTAGACAATTTGTGAAGCATGGTCAGCTATTTCTACGTTGGTATGTCGCTCTTAAGTTATGTGATATCTCCTGATAGTATTAATAATTTCTTCCTGAATCATTGTTACACCAAGTAATTATCGCAGTAATTTATATACCAATCCACATTAACAATTATTCGAAGCATTTAAGATTGTTGTCTCTGTATTATATTACCACATTATTGAGTACCGTACGTCCACAGAAGTTTAATTACACTATTGTATAGCACAAGTTTCCCATTGGTTTCCAGTTTAGATTTGCTACTAAGAAGTGAGTGTAGCTGCTTAAATTTTAATTCAAGTTAATCTAAGAGTTTAGTTATCTCACGATATGCTTGTGTTGTGGTAGGCATAACTCTGATTTCCCCATTATTATATGAATTTAAGTCGGTTACTGCATCCAGGGCTTCCAGGAGACCGTTGATGTTAGGTAACCCAACTATGAAAATTGGGGAAGGTTTTGATGTATTCGGTTGCTGTTGGCTTGTGAATGTTGCCATTGCTTCATGGAATATTAATACTATTTTTATTAATTGTCTTGGCGTTTCGTGTATATCACTTACTTCATTAACTTTGACTTGTTATTTATCAAACCAAGTGCATGTTTTGCCCAGCGTTGGTAGCCACCATAGACGAAATATATCCTACTTATGGGATGTTTGAGTCTTGTTTAAAACTAGGAATCGTAAGGAAGACCGATGAATGTCAAGAGTGTCATGCTGATATGTACATAGTACTTATCAAAATAGCTGCCAAAAGGTATGCAATACTTTCTTGTTGAAACGAAGCAATTAGAATACTGTTCATTTCCAATTTGTGGGTTTTTGTAACTAAAATCGTTTTTCCCATTAAATTTTCAACAAAGCAAAGCTCATATAATCAAATTTCAAAGTAATTTTTTCAAGTACTTCTAGACACTAATTATAACATTTGAAATAACACACTTTATGCTGTAATTAAAGAATGTTTTCAATTTTCAAGTCTCAAAAGATATATAACCAACCAAGCACTTTACCCTTATCACAATCCAAGTTATATAACTCAAGTAAGCTAAACAAATAAAATTTATAAAATAAGATAGAAGAATACAAAAGCAAAAAAAAAAGGGAAATGGAAAACTTTTTTACGCTTTTCTAAAATCGCTTAAGTGTAAATCAACATTTTTTAAGGTCATTTTACGCATTAATTTGCTCAGACTTAGACAAGACTGTCGAAGAAGACCTTTACCAGGAGAGATACTGAAGAGAGATCAAGCCAAAAGTAGCAAAGCAAATAATGGTGAACTCATAATAATGACAGCATAGTAGAGAGACAGACATCAGGAGAGTGTGAGTCATAGTCATATTAGGACATGTTTATTTATTCTTTTTTATTTTTTTTTCTCAGTAGAGATTTAGCCACTTTGCGAATTTTCGCTTTATGCCACGTTTTCAGCTCAATGAAGCCCACCCACAAGGTTTTTTAGACAATTTCCAGCATCAATTTTTCGGACATTATTTTGAGAAATGTTTCAACATTTGTCTGTTTGCTTGGATTTGTAAATTGTGGAACGAAAAAACATGGCAAATGAAACGAGAAGGAGTGGGAATCAGGATATACCTAGTTTGAACTGAAAGCAGAGAATTAAAAAGGCTGACAACAAAAAAATTGAAGCTGACCCTTTTTGTTGGATGCTGCTGCCTTTTGTGTTTGATGGCTTGCGTGTGGGTCTAGGGTGCCCTTGGGGGATTAAAACGAATCGAAAAAATGAGGAAAAAAAAATATGTGAAAGGAAGAAAAATAGAAACGAATTTTCAGCCTACGAAAGAAAGTCTTTACTTAGCCTTTGCCAATTTATTCAAATGCTTTGTAAAGTGCTAAATAAACAAGCTCAAAGCGTGACCACGTTTTTTAGATAGAGAAGTCTCGTTTCGTTTGGTCTCTCTGTAAGGGTGTTGAGGGTCGACAGTTACTTTAGCTTGGGTCGTTCCAAACACTGAGCATATACTCGTACAATATATGAGTATGGGTTTTATTTTTTACTTTTTTCCAAAACGTTTGACTACATTACTCAAATCAGTCGCGCGTGAGCGTCATTTTTCTCACGCCCTTGATTCAAAAACCCTTCCTTAATATTATAATATATCTTACCCTTCTCACTTATACAATACTAGTATAACATCAAAACACATTTGTTGTTTCTGAGTAAATTGTGTTGACTTGGCGCAAATAATCATAATAATGGAACAGAAAAAACTATATGTATAAGTAGTAACTTACCTTGTATCGGCACATAAATATTTAGATAAAGGCAATCCTCTGATTGATTTTGTAGATATGGCAGTAAACGTCTCAAATACTCTAAGCGACCCTTTGGCATACGTTCCAAGGCTGCTGTCTCATTGGAAATGTCTGGCAAACGTTGCGGGCATACAGGACTGAATCTATAAATAGGACGATAGAAAGAAAACAATGAATATTGTGTGTATGTGTGTGTGTTTTATAGTATTTTAGATTCTTTTAAAGTTCAAAGTTTTTTGGGGCAACAAAAATGTTTTTCTTTTTCCTTTTCTCTGCAGTAGTTGTTGATTGTTTAAAAAGGCTAAGCGTTTGGAAAACAATCTTTTTTTTTTCGATAAAGGATAAAAGCTATTCTGTGATTTCTGAATGATTGTATTGAGTTTCGTTCTGAGTTGGTGCAATTATGTTGCCATTGTTTTGTGTTAAGTCTTAGTAAGGATTGCTTCCCATAAGGATAATTTTTTGTTGGTGATTTGGTGATTTGCCTCAAATGTCGTTATAAACAGATTAATTTGCTTGGTTTGTGTAATCTTTTGGCTTCCTCAAATCACAAGGAAAAAATAAAGGCCAATGAAGAAGCAAAGACTCTGTTCATCATCATCATCATCATCATCACCACCATCATTAGAATAAAATCGTGGCATGGCGTGACATCGTTCAAAACTTTTTTGATTGAAGGCACAAAAAGTGGTTTCGTGATTGGCTTATTTCTTAGATTTGTCGGTCGCATTTTAGTCAGTTTTTTCCTTTGCTCCTTTTTTTTCTTTATTCATTTTTTGGTTGATGGCAATAATAACTTTTTGATTTTAGTGAAATTTTTCTTGTCCTACTTTCTTTCTTTTTTTTATTTATTGTATATTTTTTGTTCAATTTTTTCCGCTTTCACTTGGGTTTGACTAACTGAAATTTTGTTGCTTGACAATTTTCCCATTTTTTTTTTTGTGTTGGTTTGGTACAATTTTCTTTTGTTTTTTTTTTTTTTTTGTTGGTTTGAAGTTAGATTTGCTCACGTAAATTGGTTTTAGATTTGCGAGTGAATTTATATTTGAGTTCGGGTGTTTTTATTTTCTGTCTTTCTGCCCTTAAAATTGGTTTTATATAGCACTCGACCTTGTATTCTTCATTCTTTTGCGCTCTGTAAATTGGTTTATTGTTTTCCTTTTTTCTCTTTTTTTTTTATACAATAAGTATGCAAAATGGATATTTCTTTTAGTTCTTCAGTTATACGAAATTTGCAATTTAGACTATTGACAAAGTAAGTAGTTTATGTAGTTCAAATATAAGTTTAATTTTCAAGAAATTCAATTGAGTTTTGTTGATTTGCAACACTATTTTGTGAGTGGAATATGCAAGATTCATACTCTATTTCAAATAGAGGTTTAAATGAAGATGGCGTTCTGGGCAAGAAGAAAGAAATAGCAAAAGAGGTGGCGCCGGTTGAATCAGTTGCTTGTTTTATTTTGATTTAATAGTCAATTATTGTGAAATTCCATAGATTTCTTAATGTTGAATTTAAATTGTGTTATTTATGACGAACTTATGATGATGATGATGATGATGTTTGAAATATGCCCACAGTGTTACACTAACTTTGTCTTAAACAGTGGCTTGAACGAAACAAACAAATGCGAGAAAGCGAATTTTCAATCGAAAATGAAAGAAGTAATCATTCAAAAAAATTAAAGATACGCAATAGAACTGTCTATATAATTTCAGTAAAACAATTGCCGGCTTAGAGCAGCCAAAAATTTGTTATTTAGAGTTATATTGAACAGTTAAAATTACTCAAAGCGATACAAAGTCGTAGATGGTTTACGCCAAGAGGTTAATATCTGCAAGCAAGAAATAGTTACAATGGAAGGCCTCACAATGATTTTAACCTCCAGCATCCGCGGCTAATAAAATTGGCGGCTGCATGAGGCTGTTAAGTAGGTGGTTGGGTAGGATAGTGAAGGTTGGTTTTGTTTGTTAGTTGTGAGTAGTTTTAATTGAATTTTGATGCTGTTAAAAAATAAAAAATAAGGCTAATATCCCCGCCCTGGGCCATTGCTAGCTAGGCACAACTCTATTGGGATCTTGGTCAGTGGGTACCGTACAATTATGTTAGAAAAAAATTACTTTTATAAGAAGTTTTATCATCATGACATATATGTGATTATTTTTCTTTAAAAGTTCTTTTAATCATGATGCCTTGATTAAGTTTGATCAGGATTGT
This sequence comes from Amiota communis, assembly GCA_037043315.1. Taxonomy (NCBI): domain Eukaryota; kingdom Metazoa; phylum Arthropoda; class Insecta; order Diptera; family Drosophilidae; genus Amiota; species Amiota communis. Next base: position 8,262,548 of record JBAMAV010001245.1, on the reverse strand, counting down.
TTGCTTCTGTTCATTAACATTCGACTACACTGGACAAAGTTTCAGTTACATGAGATTGAAAGTTTTAATGCCTGATTATTTCTTAACCTTGATCTAGGCTTGTCCCAAGAAGAGACTGTTTTCTCCACTGCAATGACAACCTTCATCTTCTCTCAACTTCTATCTTATGCTAATCATTCACACTACTCCCAATACATTTGGTCGTTGTGCATGTGACCGCGCCTAAGTTGTATATCATAATTACCTCTTACTTCGCTACAAGTGTTTCTTTATATGCCCATCTGACTTCTCAGTGAGTTTACAATCTACTAGCCAGTGAATTCACTATCTGCTAGTAATTTCGACCAGTATAATCATATTTTCTAATTACTAGAAGATTGTTAACAATCTACCGAGAAAATTTTAAAGCTGAGTTATCGTACTCCGCTAGTCGCTGGCGTGTGGGCTTGTTAGCTTGTAAACTAATCATGTGTCCTCATAGTTTCTAGTGAGATAGTTGCGAGTATCTCATTTGTTTACAAAACTTCAACGGAATTAGTTCGCGTGGTTTTGGTTTCAACTCGCTATCTAGTTGGCTACTGAGAGAGTGGAAAGTTTTGTGTGTGTTTTTAGGCAGGCAGGCAACATAGTATAAATGTGGGTCTGAGCAAAAATTTTGACTTATTGTTGTACTTACGGGATGTACCTTTTTTTATATCATTTTTAACAACAATAAGTATCAACTCCTTCCATTTTTTACTAAATTTTCCAATACAAATACAAAATTTTACGATTGTTTTCAAAGTGAATGCACCTTTCCACCAATATTCTTTCTCAAAAACATTAGCACACAGTTCTTTAGGTATCTTTTATTAAATACCGATATACATTTAAATTAAAACAAAAACAAAACCCTCTTTTCTTTTCTTAAGCTCCAAGTTTAATGTCTTGTCAAAATGATTAATCGACCTTTATTTACACCTGAGTACTGAGTACTTTAGGCTTCATTACTTTTTCACTTGTTTTTTCTTTTCTTTTCTTTTTAAAAAAAGAAGAACTCTAACAACACTTAAAAGATATACCAATGCCTGGGAAAAAAGGTGAGAAAGTCTTTTCTTTTCCTCTTTTATTGTAATAAAATTTGATCAACTTTTGTCAATTGACAATTAATGACTTTATTAATATTGTTCACTTCCTTAAAGGAAAAAGTCTTATCTGCTAAAAAAGGGAAAACATTTCTTAAAAAAACATGATCGTTGTCATTAAAAAGAAAGGAATTTTGTTAACTAAAATATCTTCTATTCAACAACCTAAGAATTTGTAATAATAATAATGTCCTTACTTATTTAGTTACTACTTGTGGGTGTCAATGAGGACGGAGCTATGAGCTTCCCTGAAAGTCATAAAAACTTTTTGTACATTTTATTATTTTTTAATATTTCTGCAACGCCCTGAAAATTCTAAGCGACCCTAAACTGACCGAACTCTTGAACTTTAGCGCCTTTTAATGCATTTTGTTACCATTTTTTTGTGATCATTAAAAAGAAAGTAGGGATAGAAACAGAGAAAGGCGAAACTTTTATTACCTGCCTTATTGTTTTGCCATAAAATTAATGATTATTATGGCAATCAGAATGTGCGTTGCGTTGCGTTGTGTATTTTTTTCTACTCCCTACTACTCTAATACTTGGACACTTTGCCACGAAATAGCAAATATTTTTTGGGGTTCACTGCAGTTTAAATGATGGGGCGTTCTAGGTGCTGATGATACTGATGCTGTTGCTGATGATGATGGGTAGAAACAATTCAAGGCCCATTTGTGTTGCCATAAAAACAAAAAGCGCATAAAAAACGTTGAGGAAATTAAATGATATAAAATAAATGGCCTTTGTTGTCATTAGCGTGTGTGTCCTTCCTTCCAAAAAAAAGGATGCGAATGCAGGGAGAATGTTATTTTCTGATGGCCGGTTGAGTGGTCCTACATACGTATGTGTAATATTTTTAATGTTGCTATTGATTTTAGATTTAGGTTTTTGTTTTTCATTCCCTCCCTTTTTTTGGTTTCTTTGGCTTCTTTTAATGTCATGTGTGTGTGTGTGTGAATTGAGTGTAATAAATATTGTACATTTTACAACACGGTTTCCTTCGTTTTCCATCATTTTGTGTTTTTTTTTTTTGTGTGATGGCTTTTTTAAGTATGATTAAAACCCATATCAAGTCATATGCATTCATTTATAGGTTTCCTTCGTTTGTATATGTTACAAAAAAGATAATATTTCTTATACGAGTATGTTTTGTACTCAAAATAAAGTAAATTTGGGTCTTGTGTTTGTACCTTTATGCAAGGTCAATATCAGTTTTTTTTCATTTTGGTAGCTTTTCAATATTAGCGAGATGTTTTTACATTTGAGAATTGTTAGTTTATTTAAAAGTGATGGACATCAATCTACTTAAGATACCAGTAGAAGAGCATCTCATCAAATGTTGCCTTTATATGTCAGTCATATTGATTGTTAGATAACCTCTAAATTTTGACATCTTGTATTTGAATATAAATACAATTTATGATTATGTTAAAATTGTAGAAGCCAGTGTTGGCAAATGTTCAAATTGTGGATAAACTTCTATTATGGATGATGATGGGAACCCTTTGGTTTAGAAAATCATGAGATGGAACCACGAATTGAAACCAAGGAATCATGCCATTGAACTTAGTGGAGACTAAGTTGTCATATAGGCTAAGAATCTAGTAGAGTTGAGAAGTATTTTTGGTTGAATAGACTCGCATTTTCATCGAAGCCTTAAGATAACTTAATTGATTCTGCTGAACTGACCTTACCTTTATTGAAAACAAACTTGGTCAGTTCCAGAGCTGGATCTATGTAAGGGTTTTTTGTGCTGCAGCCTTGCGCCCTCAGGCCCCATTGAAGACAATGAAAAATATTGTGGATTTGAAAAATTAATCTAAAATTTAAATAGTGCTAGCTACAAATCCATTAACAAGCAAAGGAAGGCACCTCATATAAAGAGAATCGAACCGAAGAGAGCAGATAATCGCAATTCCAAGAGGAAGTAAAAAAAACAGAGATGATAATGTGCAAGATCTTGATTACCAGCAATTCTCTGAGAATGAAATTAATGACAGTAATACTGAGGCGGAAAGAAATGCAGAAAATTTTGAATTTGAGTTTGAGAAATATATTGACGTGGGCTTGGGACCAGTATTTTTAAATATTGACTTTATTCATGACATTCATTCACAGGACTAGAATGACTGGCTTTCAAAATACCGACAACAGTTTTCTGAAAGAAAGTGTAAGTTGATTAACCACCACAAATTTACGGTCCATCAGTTCGTTATTGGTCAGTTCTTTATTATCAACCGGAGCATTATAACTGATACTAGAATGAATTTGCTTTATGATAAAGATGATTTGATGAGACCTGATTATGAGATACATGAGGCGAAGTTGTCACAAAGTATTATGTAATTTTTGGTCATAAGTAAAAAGAAAAACACAGTCAAGTGTGTGTTTGACTTACACATGAAGGGTTTTGTTCTCAATACTCAAGCCTATCGTGATGCTCGCCTCATTGGACATTATCAAATTTGTCAATAAAATGAAGCTAAGTCCCGTAAGTCTTATCAGTTTGTCAGTTATATATGTTGGCAATAAAGTTTTTCTGTGAAAACTGGGCGCAGTGCATATTGGAGAACACGTTTCTAGCTTGGGGACCCCTTAAATTTATTAGCTTTCAACTTATTACGATTCATGAGATAGAGCTCACTGATGGACGGATAGAGGTTTAGTAATATAGACCTGTAGGCACCCTTTCGGTACGGAACCCTAAAAAATCTTATATTAGACTTGCTGGAGGTCATAAGAAAAAAGAAAAACTATCTTTCTTTGGATCAAAACCATTGAGTCTTTGATAAACTCAATTTTTATTTAAGGTTTTCATTTCCAATCAATTAAGTCAAGAAATCAAACAAGAAATCTTCCATTTATTTCTATCAAAACAAATCTAGAATACAATTTTGATATGAGTGTTTGTTTTCATTTTGTTCCTCTGTAGCAATGTAATTGAGCTTTCTATAACTATTTTATCTTGCTCAATATAAACAACGGAATTTACGGTTATAGAGAAACGAATGAGAACTTTTAAGGTTAAGAAAACCTACAACAAAAAGTCATTAAGCAAAAGCAAAAATGTACTGCATTGCAATGTCATACAATTGTCTGATTATAATTTATTAAATGATAAGAATCTTGTTATAAAAATTAAACAAAATTTTAAAGCCATAGCCATTTCACACTTGGTCACCTTAAGGAATATTCCTATTTATGTGTATAGTACAGTAAATACAGTATATGGAAAATACAAGCGGATTAGTTGTATAACTAATGTTCTAGTGCTTAGCACAAAGTGTGATAGATAATGAAAGGTCACAGTTGATGGGTGATGGGTGATGGTTGCTGCATGGGCATTATAACACTGAATGGATGGATGTTAAGATACCTGCTAAGCTTAACGTATAAGCTGAAAGCAGAAACGAAGTGTAAAAAATCGCTATACTTATGTATTTTATGTACCCTTCATACTTCGTGGCCACAAAACCGCAACGCCAGCCATGCAATGATGAGGACCAACAAAGCCTGTTTCTGAGTTTTTAATAAATATTGTGAAGAGGCCGCAACGATGGCAACAGCAACATGGTTTGGAAGATAAAGTAGAGAGAAAAGCGGCAGCAAAAAAAGAAGCGTGAACGCCACAACTCAAGTTAACGATTTTCCTAATAAAAACGCACATTAATGAATGAATGAATGAATGAATGAATGAGGAAAAAGAAGCAGCATAAGAATCAGAAGAAGAAGAAGATGTACCATAACAGCAAGTAGAATGAACAAATCAAAGGAGATGGTTATGGTGGTTAGAAGTGGGTAGGAGCAAGACAACGTCTCGAAATTATATGTGTCAGAGAAGTGGCTCAAGAGATAAACATGAAGATGTAGAAATTACAAAATGGTTTTCTTATACACAAGCAACAAGACAAGTGTAGAGAAGAGAAGGGAGAAGGGAGCTAGCGAGATGAAGACGCAGAAATTTCCATCATTAAAACGTTAATTCCAATTTGAATCTCTAGTGTAGCATGCCACACCGCAAAAGAAACATAGCCGTGTAGAGAGAGAGAGAAAGAGTGATAGAGAGACGGTGCAGAGGCTCAGGAATCAACAACAAAAATGAAATGGTGGATATACTACGTAGTATAATATAAAGAGGCACAAGCAAATCAGTAGCGGCAAGAAATGCCAAGAGCATAAATTGCTTCTGGCTATGAAATACGCGCGTAAAGTAGTCCTTACAGTCCTTCAAGTGGTGCGGTAAATGTGGGCGAGCAAGAAACGAACGAAAGACTATGATGACTATGGTGGTGGTGGTGGTGGCGGCTTCTTAAATGAAATTGCGAAAATTCATTTTAAATTGGATTTTATTTAATTTCAGCACAAGGCCCAAAGCTATGAGGGTTTCAAGATATGGGGACAGCGCGCAGAGATGGAATTGGGAACAAGAAATCTCGAGAGTTGATAGTATAAAGCGTGAACATTTGTAGGAGTAGGTAGGAGATTGCAAAAGCAAAAACACTCAAACCATTTACGATGACTAAAACAAAAAACAAAAAAAAAAACAACAATAAATAAATAGAAAGCAAGTTTATGTAATCTCCAAGTTGTGGCTGTTGTTTGTGGTTTTGGTTCTTTGGTTACTTGAGGCGATTGTTTGCCGCCTCTTAGCTTATGTATCTATCTATGTATGTATGTATCTTTGTATCTGTTTCCGTTGCTTATCTCTGTAGCTGCTTCTCGAAGGTAAACTCATCTACCTAGTCGTAGTGTCAGGTAATAACAATGGCGACAGCAACAAAAATTAATGTATTTTTCTTTGTTCACTTTTCCGCTGATCTTAAGGATTTTCTATGCATAAATTGTCTATGCTAGGGGTTCTTAAACTATCCTCAATAATGTTACACAATGCTTGGGACCAATACAATATTTATTATATAAAATAAGTAATGTAAAGATTTTAAAAAAGTGTTTAAGAGAAGTTACTCTGATAGCCTTGGCTCACTACCATCTACTTGGTTCTTTAGATTGCAAGAATGTCAAATCAAATCAATACATTCAGTAGAACATTATTAATTAGAAATTATCCTTATGTGTAGTTGTTAGAATGTCCTTAGTAGAAAGTCAAGGGGGTGTATGCTTTTCAACTTCCGCCTTATATTTAGGCTTCGGAATAGGGCAGAAGCCAATGTGCCGGCTGTGATGAAGCTGCATTGTCTCTGACCCACCGCTGGGCATTCGTGATTCTTCTGAGTTCCTTGCTCTGACATGCCTGCAGTTTGGAAATGTTGACAGTACACGTGATGCCCCAATTGTGGATAGCACACCGCCATATAAGTGTCACTATTTGAAGGGAAACGAGCCTTTTATTGCCAAGGGATAGGTTATTTGTGGGCTGGAGGAGTCAGTCTAGCTTCTTCAGTCACGATCACACCTTGATAACGGACTCGCTGCATCTGTGGAATGATGCTTGCATTGTAGCTTATAATCGGACATACACCTTTTCTCAGGGTGAAGGGTCAGTTACTAGATTTGGTGGAGTTTATCATTATATTACAGCGTTTGGCCCGGTCATAAAATCTTACGCTTTATAAGGTGACTCAGAGTTATAGATTATGGCAGTTTTGATGGCATAAGTTGCAATGATGATTTAGCCTGCATTTATTATTGGCATGTCCGAGGTTTAAAGAGCGTATTAAGCTGTGAAATGAATTTTCTCAAGAGATGAATCCGCTGTCTTCATAAGTTTAAGAAGCACTGACCCATGCATTTATTGTGTTGATATATTAAAGCTTGAATTGCTACGGTTTGTGTGTTTCATCATTTATTTTGTTGACTTATTATAGAATGGTTCTAAAATTTTGTTGTTTCTACACACATACATCCATTCATACATCAGCATCATTGTGTTTGGTTAGCCGCATGTTAAGCATCACGTACGTTACTTCCTTTGTCCACACAACCCCCCCATTTGTGATATAGCAGGTGTACTATATATTGTATATATTCTGCAATTCTCATTCTCATTTTACAATATCTATTTTCCTTATCATTCAGAATTGGCAATGATGGTAACTGGTGAATGATGGAATGTTGATAGGTGGCTTTTGTTCCATGAATCAGTTTACTTTGGCTTGTTTATTTGTTTGTCTGCCTGCCTGACTGCCTGTCTGTCAGTTTATTTATTTGTTTTCTGTTGCCTATTTGTAGGCGATTTTGCTATGTCATTGAACGCGCTATTTAGTATGCAAAGTTTGTCTATTTTAGTTGGTTGGTTGGACGTTGAGTTCGAAAAATTAAAAATGCGTCTAATAAATGTTATAAATAGCACAAGTTGAGCATAAACAAAGCGTGCTTAGTCAACGATATGGTTTTGTTTTCAGGGGGTTTTCTGATTGGGTGTTATAGTGATTTATATCTATTGGTAAAATGGATTGAGTATTTGATGCTTACTCATGATAGTTTTCTTTTTGAAATATAATAGTAAAAACATGCAAAATTATCTGTTTTTCTATTATAAATTCTCAACGAAGTAATCAGTGTCCATAATTGCATTCTTAGTTTTGGAGATATATGAGAGAATTTTTTTTTCCAAAACCTCGGATAATTTCAATCACAAATGAATGCTGCTTTCCTAATCCTACTCATATGTTAGATTTATGAAGAATCAGTCAAATAGGGACAAATTAAAAAAGAAAGGAAAACAATTCCAGAAAAATTCTAATGGAATAAAAAATAACAAAATATTTTAATGGAAAACTGTATTAATAGAAATAAAAAGAAAACTATAAAAAAAAAATTGAAAATATTTAATCCCAAAGATTTCGTTTAAACAAAATTGTATAATTAAAAATGCAGCAAAAAATGGCTTCGCAAAAAAATTGGAAAAATGATTACATCGATTGTTTCTTGATAAATGTATTAAAAACGTATTATTTATGAAGGGAAAATAATTAAAAAAAAAAATTAATAATAAAAAAAAAAAAATAATAATTCAACACAATTTTGATGATTAAATAGATCAAAAATAAAATTAATTGCAGAACTCAATATTGAATATATAAAATCACTACCTTAAGAGTTGATAACACAGTTCGAAAAAACGAATTCAATATTAGATGGAGACATAAAAAACAAAAGAAATAATATTCAATGAAGAGAGATCAAAAATTGTGTGATGTGTGAACTTAAGAAATAAATAAAATAAAACCAATCAAATAAATAATAAAAAGAAAAGATTCTAATGCTTTCATACACCATAAACCATTAATTTTGTCCACGACATAAGTCATATGACTCTATCCCTGTCATATTGTACGCTTACGCAAAACATATTTCTACCGGAGTCCCTTCCACTTTGGTAAATATTTGTTGTGCAATTGCTCGCCTCATTAAAAACCAAATCATTTTAGATTTTAAACAAAAATAAGCATATCAATCAAGATAGAACATTTAGAGGCAAAAAAAAAAGGGGAAAAAAAAAATTATAATAAATAAAATTTCTCGGCAAAAGATGTTTTCTATTAGCAGTCTATCAGTTCTACATGGTAAAAAATTAATATCAAAAAAAAAAAAAAAAAAAATTATTTCTACATTTTGTAATTATTTCAATATAGGTACATATTGAAAACCCTATGTATTATAGCCCAATGCCCAAAAAGCCAAACTATTTTCAAAATAAAATAAAATCACAAAAAAAGAAAAAATAAATAAATAAAAATTGAAAATAATAGTGAAAAACGAATGGGCTAGATGGAATAATTAAATTGAATGAAATACTTTCACCAAACCAACTTAGATATACGTGCTGAATATTACAATATGTTTCAAACTATTATGATTAATGAGAACAACAAAATTTAATTGTATTAATTGTCTCAGTACACATATTTTTAAAAAATTGTTCACAAATAGATACGAAATGGTACACGAAATTGAAAACAGATAGATGGAATACTAAAATTGACTGAAATAAATTTTGCATACCGAACTAAACTAAGGACAAACTAGTGTTTTTAAAAAACAATAAAGAACAGAAGGGTTTGATAAGCTCACAAGTTCTTGTATGATAACTTACTTGTATTACTGTCTAAAGTTTTGAAATTATGAAGTAATAACGAATTTATTTTAAGAATATCTTTTATTCTCATGGGAAGGACAACAAACTTTTGGAATTGGATGTTCTCTAGATACTAATATATATTTTTTAAAATGTGGTAGTCTTGGAGCTACTGCCTGCCATATTCAAAGACTGGCTGGTTTTGGTTGTAGACTTAAATCCAGGAACTCACACATCCAGATTTATATACATAAATATTAGCTACAAGTTCGCACTTCGCTGGGATTTTTTTGAAGTGAAACTTCTTTAGGGAGGTGTGTGGATGCGGGGGAAAGACGTTGATGGGGATACACATTGCATATTGTTCGTCTGCAGCGTAGAGAAAGAATGTTTTTCAATGAATAAGAGAGAGATAAAAAATGCTTTACGAAGAGCATTCGAACAAGCAACCGTAAAACCGACCACCAGCCGAAGATGCTTTTCTCTCTTTCTCTCTCTCTCTTCGTGTATGTCGTGTTGTTGTTGTTGAGAGTGAACATACAACAGAGCTCTCTTTCTGAATTTGCGTTTATCGTGAAGGGAAGTGCGGGTCGCTGCTGTTGTTTGGTTTTGTGAACAACTTATCAACAACAACACACCAGCAATTACTACAGTTGCATTTTCGCTCTTCTCTTTAATCCCATATTAATCTTTCCATTTGTGTGTGCCCTTCACGACGCCGATCTCGCATATTAATTTGTACGCATGTCGCTGAGTCTTTGCTGTTATATGTCATATAAATTATGTAACCCAATTCTTTAAATTATTAATTATAATGTGCTATAATGAAATAAATGAATAATATTATAGAACACAACTTTAGTAATTATTTTAAAACTAAAAACTAAAACTTGAGTCCTAACATTAAGTGCAGCAGTTTCACCTCAATAGTGTGCTGATATGGGTGAGGCACATTACTTTTTTTTTATCTCGTAACATTAATAAACGTGCTTCTGTGAGAATTTCATGATGTTCCAGAACATTGAAGAAATTTCAAAAAAATTCTAGAACTACCTAAAATATAAAGTCGACCGCTTTCAACCCACGTATCTTTCATACCCTTATAGCCATCGACGCACAACCACCATAGTGTACAATGGCAGATTGGGGGCTACTGCCACAGACCATTCGTCTGCAATGTATAGTTATAGCTGTAGACTGAAATTAAGGAACACTCACACCCAATTGTATACATACTATATGCTAGATACCCGGGCAAATGTTGCTCTGCCTCTCTTTCCCATACATTTATTGCATACTGATTAGTTAGCTATAATATTTCTTCAAATATTTCAGAATATCTTCTTTAATCGAAAAAATTCGCTTGTTGTCACTTTTTGCTACATCTCCCCATATATTTTTCACTTACGACTTCCTCGGCTTCTTCTTTTGCAACCTTAATTGAGTAATTGCAAGATCTCCCGGTTTTTATTTTAATTATTACACTGCAATGACTACAGCTAAATACATGACCAAGGTCATGTTTGTCGTGTTTTGCCTTTTCACTCGCACATCTTGCTTATTTTGATTTTTAAATGCAGGTTGCCTGAATTATATTTTTATTTTTTCATAGTAACATTTACCATTTCACTCGCACACCTTGCTAATATAGTTTTTTTCGATTTTTCTTTTACCCAAACCAATGTGATTGGATGCTTTCTACATATACATTTAATGTTATATAAGATTATTCAGTCTCAATGTATTCTTTGTTATGTTACAGATCAGATCAGTTTCTGTCATCTCATTAATTTTAGAATGTTGTTAATAGCTAACAGTTAACACCTTTCTTTCTTATCATCTTAAGATAGACACATAGCTTTATTTTCCAGCAAATTTGACAGAAATGTTGCTATTGATAATGACACTCAAGCTCAACAATATCATTATCATCATCATCATCATCATTAGCAACATCATCAAGAAGACAACAAGGATGTTGAAAATGACTCTGTCACCTGTCAACTTAATTCATCTTAAAGTGTGTTGACTGTTGCCCTAACTACAATTACACAACAATTTTATTACGCTGCTGACTTGAAGAATGTGCGGAAAAAAAAACGAAAACGCAATTACTTTAAGCACTTTATTGGCCGACGACTGTCATATTTTTATGTTCTGTTGTTAGCTTATCAACAAACAGAAACCCGGAAACAGGCAGGTTGGCTGTCTGACTGGCTAAAGCAGACTTAACTCATATTTTACTTTCCAAAAAAATGTTTAGGTTTGTTTTAGGTTGTTGAAGGGAGTCGGCAATGCCTAATCTGCCTGTACTGCCTCTGCCCCAGCTGTCGGCGCTGACAATTGAGCGATACGGAAATGCCAACGGTATATTAACAGCAGGTGCCAGTAAAAGCACCCAACCAACCAAGACCTGATATGACCCGAACCCTCCCACTCCATCTATTTAGACCAAGCAGACTGAACTTTTCGTAAATTCTAAGCTTTCAACTTGTGAAAGCAATCCATCAAGACACATTCCTTCTTCTCATGCTTTTTCGTTGCTTTGCTGCTGATTCGTTTGTCTTGTGTGTCTTGTATTTTGTTTTATTGTTTGAGTTCTTGCTCTTTGTTATTTAAATTGTTGACGCGAACGCCATCTTTCATTATTGTTGGTTCATTCTTTACCTCCTCCTACCATTTTTGTACTGTCCTTTCCCAGATGGCAGTGTCCCTTTTAATGTTTAACAATTTTATACCCTTTTTGAAATGCAAAGATTTCATTCTTCTTGTTGTTGAAATAAATGATATTCGTTTTTCGTTCCTGCATAATGATTTGCCGCTTGGGAACGCTTTTGTAAATTAGACAGCGTATCTTGGCATGTAGTTACACAAAAAAGAAACACAAATAAAATAAATAAATAAAGAATGAAAAAAAAGCAAAGCTATTTGATGCATAAATCAACAGCAATGATGACTGACTAACTGACCTTTCTTCATTTGTATTTCTTTCTATTCAACTCCACAACTCACACTTTTCTTGGTTTACATTTTCCTTTTGAAGTATGGAATACTTCTTTTTCTGCATTTTGTCCAACACTTCATCATTGTCAAGTTGAATTTTGTTTGTGCTTCATTTAACTTATAAAGCTAATGGATATGATGATTGCAATCCATGCTTAAATTGACTTGTTTATTTTGATATAACTTTTTCCCTAGAATATGTAGGTCAGAGATGGTTCGAGTGCGAAAGTGTATTTCATTCTTAACATATCAGTTTTGCTTCCCAATCATCCATTTCTTCAATACTACTACTGAATAGGCAGATCTGTTGTAAATAATGAAGTGAGCAATTCAAAAATATGTAAAAATAAAAAATTCAAAACAATTTTGATAAATAGAAGTAATTGGAAAATTAATAGAAGTCATAGAAACAAGAACAAAAAAACATAACCCATGAAGAAATATCAAGAAAAATCAATTAGCACATTTCAAACCCAATCGAATAAGCAATATAAAAAAGTATTCTAATGGGAAAATATATTAATGGATAAAGACGGACATGGATACCATAATAGAATTGAAAACAATGTTGATGTTGAAGATATTTCATGGCAAAGATTTCGTTTTTAACAAAACAATGTATAATTAAATAAAAAAAAAAATCAACAAAAAGATACACAATATAAGAAAAAATTCCAAACTGATTGTCAAGAGAGATCAGCTTACACTCATAATAATTGCATATTCTGTACAACGAATTCCATTTATTTCAAAGAAAGTTTCAGACTTTTCATTAAAAGCCTCGAAAAATTTAGACAACATGTGAAGCAAGAATTAAATAAAAAAATCAAATAAAAAACTGATGATTAAATAGAACAAAATTGGAGAATTCTATATGAAATATTGTTTACGCAATTCATGTGGGCAACATCAACATTATGTAAGTCTTTAATAATATACAAATAGAAGGTTAAATATATACGAAATAAAATTGAAAACAAGATAATTTTTTAAAAAGAAAAACAATAATTCAATAAAAATACACACAAAATAAGAAAAAATTCTAAACTTATGCTCAAGAGAAATCTACTAACACTGATAATAATTGCTTTAGAACGATGGAAATAAATTATAGAAATCTAATCATTCCAATAAATAAATATTATAATTTCATCTGTTCAAGCTTTCGATATTATATATGTATTTATGTGTTTAAGAAAATAGTAAAGGCTCAATTCAGAAGGGAAAAATTAAATTGTTTTGTGATACTGGTTTTTAGTTATAAATTTTTGTTGTTGTTTGTTTGTTGTTAAGTAGGCACTGAGTCTTGTTAGAAACTGAATTAATTCAACAGTATAAAATTTTATTAATTCATACTATTCTTAGTTAAATAATGTCTTTTGGATGAGGCGATCTAATTGAATTATTATCCTGGGAATTTTTTGTTACTGAAATATGTTTTTCTGATCACGAATGTTGTTTTAAGGTGAAAATTGTTTTTGAGTGAAAACATTTTTCTGTTATGCATCCCGAGATTACACACAATTTGTTGTTTTAGTTATGTAACATATTAAGGTATTACTACTTCTAGCAGCGAACGCATGATATAAACTTTACTTTTGTATTCATCCAGATTTTTTTCCAAACATTTTCTTTCATAATTTCCTCATTGGCCTGTAACGAATACAAAATCAGCCAAACAGGCCAAGCAGTTCTTATGCGATACGTTTAAAATGAAATGAATTTTCACAAAAACTCATCTTACATTGATTATCGCTTTATCCATTTCCAGAATATATTAATTACTTGGCGCTTTGGCTTTTGAGTCATGAGATATATTAAAAATATTGGCGACATGTTTTTGTTACATTTTCGAAAGTGCGGCAGATTCAGACATGTGTCCTCTTTTTAAAAACTTTGTCACGTTAAAATTGATATGACTTGCTTCGGATCATGTCAGCTATTGCTTTGCAAATGAAAAGTTCATTACCTATTATGGCTTTGCATCGACTTGGAATGGAGTCTATAAGATTCTTACAATGCCTGGCAGGAAATTAAGCTTATGCTTATTTTACCAGCACCCAAAGTTCTGCGCTACTTGAAGGATTTGTTGCTCCCACCATTCATTTAATATCTCTTCACAATTTTTTGAACGGTCCGGGGACTGAGCTGGGTATAGCATCACGACAATCTTCCTTAGCTAATTTACTAGATTATTTCGCATCATTGTTCTGCTTAAACGTCCATTATTATTGGTATTTCTCAACATTGCCATATGAATATGACCTACGCCAGTATACAAAATGAAAGCCCATACTAAGTATAATGTTCAGACCTCTATGTTTTACCGTCTTGGTAGTGTTTTTGGGGATTGTATTCTGTGCTTGGTGAACGACTTACTACTACTGTCTGAAACCTGTTCTACCAAATAAAACAATTTAGGCTTTCATCTGTCTACAAAATGTTGTGTATGAGAAATTTCTCTATCCAGTAATTGAGAAATAATATCAGTGTATGAAACAATATATTGATAAATTCTAAACTTCCTACAGATAGAAATACGCACTGCATTTATGAACGTTAAATGCTTAAGAGAAGTAACCAACCTGTCAATTACCGGGAGAAATTAATAAACACTTAACATACTTAGTACTAACTAATTTTACCTATGTATGTTCTTATATACAGGTATACACAGGAACCACATGCCAAACATGATGATGTAGCACATCCTGTGGTTACAAACAACTGACGCCTGTTTTTCTAGCAAATGCAATTATAGCAGTAACTATATATTATACTCGTACATATGAGTATATGTGTATATTTTGGAAGAAATTATGTGGTAGTTTGAACTACCTTACTACTACTTACCTATCAGCTTTCTTGACACCAGACCACATGGCTGCTGAAACGGGTGGCATAAATCTTAGATTGCCAACAGGTGGTGAAGCATATGGTATACCACGATATGCTTCGACCGGATCTAAGTGTCGACCATCTAATTGAACAATGATGCCCGAAATAGCGCCATTGCGTGTGTGTATGATGCGTGATGACAGTTGGGCTGGTAATTGATCATGATGAACATTGTTGTTGTTGTTGCTGTTGTAATTATTACTATTGTTGTTGTTGTTGCCATTATTATATTGTCGACTACTCCGTGAATTAGTTGAGCCACCTGAGTTAGCTGCATTAACTGAATTTGATGGTGATGATGATGACGATGATGAACTGCCAACTGAAGCGGAAGTGGAAGTTGTTGATGCACCACCACCACCTCCAGATGTTAAAGATAATGAGGGTACAATACCGTTAGTAACTGCGGCACCACCACCACCACCATTATTCTTTAGTGTTGTTGTTAAACCGGAACTCAAACTCGAACTGGCGCTTGTTGCATGTATACTGCCTGAAGCGGTCAGAACTAAGCCGCTTGTACTTATGCTGTTACTTGTTACCATGCCGTTGCTATTGCGCAACAACAATTGTTGTTGCTGCTGCTGTTGTGCGTTTGTATTACTCATTAGGCCGCTGTTTATTGTGCTTCCACTATTACTAGCACTAGCAGCTGCTGCTGTGGCACTGTTAGCTTCTCGATTGCATGTCATCAGGAGTAGTATGAGTAATGCAAAGTACATTACTTTGGTTGTACTTCCTCCACTCTTTGTTATTTGTGTTTTTTTCTTTGTTTTGTTGCAATAACAACAACAACAAAGACATGTTGTTGCTGGCTTATGATGTTGTTGTTGCTGTTGCTGCAGGTGTTTGTGGTCGTCGTCAATTTGTTGCTGATGTTGCTGCTGCTCTTGATGTTGATGTTGCTGGTTTTGCTGGCGTTGCTTAATTTGCAGCAACATAACCATTATTCTTGGTCGAAAATGTGCGGCTGCTTAAATGGCGGCCGCTGTGGTATGCATAAAATGCAATTGTATTTGTTTTAATTATTGATAGAGTAGTAGTAGTATTGTTATTGTTAATGTTGTTGTAATTAATGTACTTTTTGGTGTTGTTGCTTCACTTAAAGGGGCTTCTTATTGTAGAAAGGCTGATCAGCCATATTGACTTTCACTTTCTTTTCTTATAATTTTCACTTCAATTTTAGTACTTGGATTTTTCTGTTAAATTTCGTTCTCAAATCTGTTTTTAATCAAGCGTGATTTAATTTAGTTTCTATAATTTAAGAAAAAAAATAATTAATTTATTATTAATTTTTATTATTTCATTCATATATTTTTTTGAATTTTTTTATTTTATTTATTTTTTTTTCTTATTAATTTTATTTAATTTATTTATTATTTTCTTATTTATTATTATTATTTTATTTTTATTTTATTTTTATTTTATTTATTTTTATTTATTTAAAATATTTTTATTTGTTTCATTGGATTATTTTATTTTATTTTTGATTGAGGACCCCTTTTATTTGCTAAATTTTATTGCAGTTTAGTTTAATTTCTCACACACACTATCTCGCCCTTTTGAGTAAATTCTCTCACTTCACTTAGTAGCTATTTAAGAGGAAAAAAGTAAGGAAACGAAAAAAAGCAATGATTGCTTCATACTTTCAGACTTTGAGCGTCATTAAAACAATGAAATATGCCTCAAACATGCGGTGTTCATTCGTTGCTTGTCGACATTTTGTTCAGTTGTTGTTGTTGCTGTTGCTGTTGTCCTTGTGTACTTTAAACCATTTGCATAGCATGACTTTTTTTATTTTCTCTGACGTTCTCTGATTTTCTCTTATTTTTTTTTATGTGTTGTTATCCTTTTTTGTTGTTACTGTTTTCAGTTGTCTGAAAGGACATGCAAGGATGTATGCATGAACGTGATTCACTTTTGTTTGTTATATCCTGCCCTCCTGCCTTCTACTTTCATATATCTAATACTGCATATAATTTTTTTGTGATTTTTTGCTGCTGTTGTGTGTGTTAAGTTGAGTTGAGCACTTGGAAAATTGCGGCAGCATGTGCCACTTTTCGTCTACTTTCCTTTTACTTTTCAGGTGTCCTTGCTATTGTCGTTGTTCTTCCACTTGTTAGCAAACACTACACGTTCAGTTGTTGTCGTTGTCGTTGCCGTTGATGCTGCAAATATAAAATGTCTGCTTTGAATAATTGTCATGCAAGACATTTTCTTCTCTTCTTTTTTTCTACGATAATTCTTTTCTTTGCTGTGTTTATATGTATATATTTGTTGTTGTCTGCTTTTAGGCGCTGGCTTTCTCCTATCGTTGCTTAGGTGACTAAGAAAGTAGTTGACTTTGCCAAGACAGTGTTAATCCTTGGTGTTGTACAATAGTAGTAGTGTAGTCACATGAACCTGCAAAGTAAAAGAAGCAAGTGGTTTTCATTTAGTATTTTATATAGCATACTTGCAGGCTCGCTTATGTTTAAGTGAGCGTAGCCAAAAGGAAGTGAATGAAGATGGGAAAAAAGTAAAGAGAAAAACAAAGCAATTATTAATAATTAAGTGGTGCACGAGTCGGTATTATTATCATTATTAAGTTCATCTTGGTTCAGTTGATGATCATCATGTACATAGAAGGAAAAAGACTTCAAGAACTTGAGTTAAGGTGTGTGTGTGTGTGTGTGTGTGTGCGCGAGTCATTTAGAATGCATATTAAGTAGTTTGATGAAGTCTTGGCAAGACATCTCTTAAAGGCATCTACAAAATGATGATGATGATGATGACGACAGGCAGCAGTGGCGACAGGCTAAAACAAACAATTTATTTAATATTTTCATTGCATACTTAAAGGGCCAGAAGCAGCAGCAACAATAACTTTAGGCAATGGCGTAAACTTCTAATTATATTGCCATGTCCCCTTTCTCTTCGTCCGTATATGAGTGTTTGTGAAAATTATTATGCATATCATTAGCAAAGTAATTAGTTTGCCTAACAACAATCCGCCGCCTGATGACAACAATACCCGGGTATCATCGTACTCAATACCTACTACTCAGTAGCAAAAGCACTACAAGTAAAAATTATAATTTTATGGTTAAACAAACAAGTCAAAGATGCCAACAATAATAAATGTAACTTATACAACAATGCCTAGTACACTTGAATTAATTTGTCTGTGCAAAGACAAAAATTGAGTTCTTTCTCCTAAATAAGGCAAAATACCAAGGTCAACAATACTGGGTGAAGAAACGTTAAAAGAATGTGTTGTGTTGTCTGATCTGTGGAAGTTTTGTTGTTGTTGTTGGATACAATGAAGATGAGTTAAATGAGTTTATTTATTTATAATTTATTCATGCAAATAATTGCCAATGAATTTTTGAGTTGAGTTCATAACATCATCATCATCATCATGATGACAATGGAATCATAATTCTCCTCTCTCTTGAATCCTTGCAACTCTATGTTCTGTCTGACTTTTGTTTATATAGAAATTTAAATAATCAACAACAACAAGAACAATAAATTCATGTTCAAATAGAAAACAGATTTCAAATGACTCGACAATGTCAACGAAACAAATCGTGTTGGTCTTCTAATGAAATATGTAAGCTTTTCATAAATAAAAGTAAATAAAATGTGTGTGACACAACTCAACAAAAATATTATATTGTATTTTATTGTAGATATTGTATTTTCAACTTTATTGCTTACTGTTTGCATTGGTGAAATTGTATTGTTTTTTTTTTGTTTGTACAACAAAAGAGAGAGGAGATCTATAGACAGTGAATGAAGGAACGACAGCAAAAATCACAATATTAAATTTAGTCTGGTTACAAAATAAATACACTTCACTTAAGGTGCTACTAATCAATTACTATTCAAATGATTTAAATAATAATTAATATTGTTTGTGCAATCAACACGATGCTCCTTTACAGGGGCCGTACCTGTTGGCCATGACTGAACAAGTTCAGTTGGCTCCTGCCTACCCATGGTACCAGTCATAGCCTTTGGTCAAACTTCTTACCAACAACCACTACCAATTTGTACTCCAAACAGTACATGGGTTGGTGGCCCATATTATATTCACTCATTTACCATATGCAGCCTTGGAACACAAGTTATAGAAGATGCCCAGGATCACAAATAATGAGTGACCAAGTTTAATCTTCCTTCTTTGATTAAAATTTTAAGCACAGAAGGAAAATTACTAAAAATCCCTGGATAATAATAGATACTAAGCTTAACCGCATTATATTACATTAGATTAGATTAATGTAGGGCGGGATCTACTACATCTTGTCACTGTCTATTATCACTGTCCCTTAATTATAATTCCTCCGAGATTCTGTTATTCATCAAGAATGCCAAGATTTTCTAAGTAGCTTAATCACTGACTTCATATGGTTCCATGTACTGGTTATCCGGATAGCAATGTCATGTTCAAATTAAGTCCTCACAATGGTATAGTTGATGTTTTGGTGTCTCCACTGCTTCATTAAAAATAGTCTACAATAATCATTTAGACTTATTCGCATATTGCATACTAGATGTTTCATAACTCTGCAATATCCTGTTAAAAGTCTGAGACAAGATGCAACGCCTATAGAGATGTTACTAAATACGCAACATGTCTAAGATGATCCGAATCAGCATGACCAATTTGTTTTGATATCGAACAGCTCCTTTTTATGAGCATGGAAAATAATGTCTTCTTAAAACCCCACATTAAAATAGTCAATTCGCTAATGGAGTACGAATTTTGATTAATCATCTAAATCGCTAGAATCAATCAGTGCACTAAATGAATGAAACCAACTATTCAAACAAAGGTGGAAAGTTAATTGTTGGCAACTTTAATTTTATTGAGAAATGTGATGAATTGGGTTGAGGCTGAGTTCTTATTGTAGTGTGACCGTGTTGCCCCAGTATTTCTTGTGTGTTTAGTTTTTGTAGAACTCTTTGGCAGCACGCAAAATGGCTTTGATCTAATGATTATGTTTCCAGTTCCTTTTCTGATGAGTTTATCTGCATCTTTGTTCCCTAGATACCCACTATGTTCAGATATGCAGATAAGATTAACATATTTTTGATTTGATTTGATGCTTGTCTTTTGAGTAATGTTAAGCAATCCCAAACAAGGTTCGATTTTATCTCAAAGGCAATTTAAGTGGTTGTAGTGCAGCCCTTGCTGTCAGAATGAATGCTTATTAACAGTAGGAAGGTACTGCTTTCTCGGAGAACTCTGAAATTCCACGATTGATGTTGTTCTAGAGAATTTCTAATGTTCTTTTCTTTTGTATTATTTAATTTATCAAACAATGCATTGAATTCTGCTTAGCTGATATTGTAAGTTAAAGTCATTGAAACTGGGTTTCTGCCAATTCATAAAAATACAAACTACAATAATTTGATGTACACAAAATAGATTTTGATGCATAAGAAATATCTACAATATAATATTTTCAGATTTGTTCTGATTGTTTTCTCATTTTCTTTCAGATATTTCATATTACTATTTTCAATGAAGAAGCTGCAAAAGACGCCATCATACTATATGAAAAAAGGTAAGGAAAATTCAATTTGACAATTTCAATTTTTGTCAAATAGTATTCTTTCTTTTTCTCAATTTTTGTTTTTTTGGTATTTTTTTTTTATTGAACTATACATTATTGAGTCATTTTTGCAAATAATTTTCTGTCTCAAAAAAATCTCTTTATGCTTTGTGAGATGTTTTGTTCAAAATAAAAGAAATGAAAAAAAAACAACTTGCTTAAGCATGAGAACTGATTAAATTTCCGAATATACTACAACATTTTTATCAATCGATATGATTATGTGTGCGTACTATGTGTGGGAGTATCTATGCGATACTAGATTTTGTCCATGTATTTGTTAGCATGTTTGTGAAATTCTTCAATTGCATTGTCTGCTATTGCTTTTGGCAAGGCTTAAGAATGCGTTGACTGAGCAGCATACAAGTTTGACGGAAGGAGAAAACAAAGGAAAGCAAGCAGAAGTAAAAAGGAAGGAAGAAAGGCATAGCAAAGCAAAGCAAGGCAAGGCAAGGAAAATCGAGGCAAGTTACTTGGCTTAGCCTTGCTTTGGTGCTGCTTAAGTTTATCATGATTTGCTTTTATGTTGCAAACATTAATGTGGCAAGCTTTTGAATCTATTATTGTTGTTATTCCTGCAGATACTTTTGTTGCAGATACTCTAGTGTGTTGTTGTTGTTTGTATGATAAATGCTTTTGTTCGCAACATTGTTACAGTTGCTTGAACATCCTCCTCTACTTACTTTGATACACTCTCTTTCCATTTCCATTTCCCTTTTTCTTATCCTTTTGACTATATTTTCTTTTACTATGATTTACATGATGATGATCATGTATTTTGTATTGCATAGTTTTGTGCGTTTCACTAGTTTTTCCTTTCTTTCATTCATTGTTGTTCGTACGCATTGCATAAAAGGATACATCTTTAGTTTCAACTGCCTACACACTTCCTTCTACTCAATTCTAATGTTTCTATTGCTCTTAAGAGAACCTTTTGCATACTTTAGGGCGAATTCTATAGAACAATACAATAAGACATGAAACATCCATTTAAATCTGTGCTACACACTACACAAAAACCACAAAACAATTTCTTTACTAATTTATTAAGTTATAAAGACGCTTGCTATTATTAAGGCAACACAACATTTTGTAAGCTTTAAATCCAATAATTTTATTTAAATTTCAATTCGTTCAAGATCCATTCTAAAGAGAGACGCCTGCCTATCCTAGGCCTTTAGTGCAGACAAATTAATGACCTTTTCTCGTACAATTGCTTCATTCATACATTTATCTTTAGTTCCTATGCCATTCACATTTACACCATTACCACCATTTCACCAAAGTTTCCATGGTTGTTTTCCGCTCTTTGGAATTTATTATCCTAACAGGATATGCTGCTATTCTATATCGTTGGCTTAATAGAAAGGATTGCCATTAAATTACTTTAAAAGAAAGCAAGGGCTTGACTTTCATTCAGTTGCAGCTGGCAAACTTTTTTCTTCTATTTAATTACAGTGAAAGTAAATATTTTTTCAAAATTAAATTGTTTAAAAATTCAATTAAATAAAAGGGGGAAATATCTTCTACTTTATCTAAGATAAACTTGGTTGGCGGTCCCATTTTCAAGACATGTCAAAGCAAAACACAAAACAAACATTTGATTATGATAAAGTCAATTCGAATGTGGTTAAACTTTTGGAGAAAACTTTTTGATAATTTTTTCCTTTCCATTTTCTAACTTTTTTTAAAATTCTTCTTCTTCATCACACTTAGGGGTTTCTTGCAATTTAAAGCTATCTCTAATGACTAATCGGATGTCAAATAGAAGCCATTAAGATATGGGTAACTCTAGCTAAAGTTCTTCATTTGAGATACACAATTGACATTTGAACAGGGTCTACATTTATGGTAAAACAATACACATAATATCCATCCATACATACGAGGTCTGTTCAAAAAGTATCAGAATTTTTGTGGTTTTTCAAAAAGTATTTGTTTATTCGTCAACATTTATTTTGTCCCTTTCAAAGTAATTCCACTCGGATATAATAGCAATCGAAGCACTTAAAAGAAAAAACATTTATTTGCGATCTTGTTCAGTTCCTCCTTCGATCGCCTCAATCGTGGTGAAGTGTCATCCTTTCATGGGCCTCTTTAGCTTTGGGAACAGGAAAAAGTTACAGGGTGCCAGATTAGGGGAATACGGTGGCTGTGGCTTCATAAGTGTGTTATTTTTGGCCAAAAATTCGGGCACAACCTACGATGTGTGAGCAGGGCATTATCATGGTGCAAAAGCCATTTTTTTTTTTCTTTCACAAATCTAGGCGTTTCTGTCGATTTGCTTCGCCCAAATTGCGTATAATTTGCTGGTAATATTCCTTATTGATCTTACTACCCAGTGCCAAGAACTCATGATGCAAGACGCCCCTGAAATCAAAGAAAACTGTGATCAAAACCTTCACCTTCGACTTAGCTTACTGCGCTTTTTTTGGTCCGGCAGCTTCCATTGGGATGATTGAGCTTTTATTTCCACATAATTTTATGATTCGTCTGGAGCAAATTGGGTTTGGCGCGGAGCGAGTCCAACAGCTCCTGAGCAATGTTAACGTGATGCTGTTTTTGGCCGAAATTGAGAAATTGTGGCACGAATTTCGCAGCGTCCCGTCTTATGTCCAAATTATAGGTTAAAATCGAATGGCACGAGCACGATTGATATGTTTAGGTCCTCAGCAACTTTTCTAAGGGTAATTTGACAATTGGCCAATACTATTTTCTTCACATTATTAATGTTTTCATCTGTTTTTGACGTACTCGGGCGCCGCTCTTCGTCGTTCACATCTTCTCGGCCCTCTGAGAACATCTTGTACCACCGATAATCGTTGCTTTGGTTCAATATGCCACAGTCAACATTCAGAATGCGTTTTTCACACAAAATTTGATACATATTCGTTGTTTTTATCTGTGCACGCTAATGTGAGAAACGCCTTAACCAATTTGAATGCGGTTTTCATTGATTTATTGAAGCAAACTTCCTTTAACATATAGCGTTTATTTAATCAAAATCAAGCTACAAAATAAAAAAAAAATCTTAATCAACATAAAACATATTTTGAATGTCATGCGTGCGCTAGTCATTCACTGAAATTTCTTTTCACTATTTAAAGAGAACGCAGCAAACCTTTTAAATTAATTTCTTGTACTACTTTTTATATAAGTATATTTAAGTATCAAAAATTAAAAGCTAGACTACTTTATACATTTAATATTATTGTAATTACGAGAGCTCAAAACTCTCACTCTGTCTCTCTCATCACTTATAATTCCCCTTTTGAATTTTAATATTCCTTTTATGCTATAATAGACTTCAATATTGCATACAGCATACAGCATATTAAAGTAATTTTCCATTATTATGGTATTGCATTATGAGCCTGAGCTCACTACTTATAGTACTGCTGGTAGGAACTTTTCAATGTGGCACGTTATTCCATTTGCGTTTATATTAAAAATTGCAGTCACTCAGATTATAATTTCCTAACATTTCATTCAAATTGAAGAGCAGAGTCCCGCTGTAGACTTGTGTTGCTACTTTTCCCCACAAAGCTGAGTCCATTATTATTGCTGCACTGGTTCTATCTAAAATTACAGAGGTAGAGACACGGGATATGGTGGTGGCTATTTTGCTTTGTCTATTGTTTCGCGAAGCTGCTTAATAAAGGCAGCAATTGCATAGTAAAGTAAGAGAAATGGCGGCAACTCCAATTCCATTCACAATGAACGCAAAATATTTTAATAAATAAAGAAAGAAAAATAATAAAAAAAAAAACAAGAAATATTAGGAGAGAATAAAGTAAAAGGCATAATCTTTAAGCCTTTTGTTTGCTAGCAAGTCTGCATAATGAACAGAACTTCTCCTTTTCACCATGACCATGTTTAGATGTCTAGTAGTAGAGTCAGTCCAAAAACCCCTTGAGCCCAGCACAGTAAGGTCTTTGAGCTCTTATTACTAGGTATAGTATGAAAGAGTGAGTTGGAGTTGTAGTTCTGGTCTTGGTTATGATTTTGCATGTGCATAAAGTGAAAATAAAATTTAAATTATTTTCTTTTAATATTTTACAATATAATATTTTTTCTTTCGAAAAAAGTCTTTACCCCCTGCAATTTGCCTGCAGTTGCATTCATATTCACAATATTGTGTGCATGCAACAACGAAATAAAAACAAAACACAAAAAAAAAAAAATAAGGAAATGCTAAAGGAAAATGAAAAGGAAAAGAAAAAGCATTTAAAGTAGTTTGCTGAACTCACATTATGTGTGTAATTTAGTTTATGAAAATGCCAAAACTTTTTCAAGCATATTTTCTTCATTTTTTGGTTGCAGTTGCAGGGATTCATTCATGTTCTGCATTCCTATTTGTTTGTTGTTTTTTCTTTCTTATAATAATACAATATAATTTCTTGTTAAGCGTAAGAGAATTTTAATTAAATTTATTAAACTGACAAATTGAAAACATACCAACTACATGAAAATGACAAACAAAAAAATAAATAACTAAAAATTAGGAAAATGTAAAGGAATAAATATGAGAGAAGAATGTGTGGCATAGAACAAAAGGGCATAGTAAAACAACATTTCGTAGTTAGAATATTTAATCATTAAAACTTGTGTGAAGAAGAAAGATCAAGTTTTCCATCCTTTCCAAAAATAAGTGCTTGAGAAATATATGATCAAATTAAGAAAATGTTTATGAAGTGATAACTACAACAGAATATAGTGGACCCTTGCTTAACGAGTAAAGTTTCGCATAAATAGCTGCGTACAAACTAGAGGAAATCTCTCGTTTTAGATACTCTTTGTGTAGTGATTTTCACATACCTCTCTTGAAGCCAATTTTAGGCGAGCAAGAGAGAGTGTATGGTCTTGTGACACCTTTTCTGTTGATCAATTCGGGCGTCTCTTTTTCAATTTCTTGCTTCAAGCGCATTAATTGTTGGTAGTAGACATTCGAGTCAATCGTTTGGCCTGACGATAGAAGCTCATGATGGATGTACCAATACCACCAAACACACAGCAATATCTTCTTTGCCATTTGTGGAGCTTCACTCGCTTCGAACAAGACCACTTTCGCACTACAGTTTCGTATATTATCAATTTATTACATTTTACCAGACGAGTTGAAACATTTGATTTTTCTAGTAATCCGGCAAAAGTTGTTTTGCCTCTCTTTCCCAAAAAAAATAGTGGATACTGTAATGGATCATATAACCTATTGATATCTCGTATGGTTTGCTGTTTGTGGTATGTTTCTGTACATAAAAGTATAGAAATGTGAACTTTACAGATCTAGGACATACGTACATTCAATACATTAGAGATGCGCATGGACGCATTCATGGGTACAAAAGAAACTCGGCAATATGCATGTACACATGCATTACTTTAGTCTGCATCATTGATTTGCATCATCTTCAAGAATAAGGATAAAATTAAGGAATCAGATGCATCAAATGGAGTCAGAAGAATATCATCGGAAAAATCATGTGTTCGGTTCCACAGATAAAGATAATAAATGCCAATAAACAAATAAAACAAATGACACTGCTATAGTCTACTGCTTCACTTAGATTCCCTGTTCTTCCTCTCTTGTTCTTCAATTGAGCTCGCTACTGCTTCGTCTGCTAACAGGGTTGCCCCTCCCTTCACTATTCTTCTTATCCTTTATAAGTTATGAATAGTCGTTTCGTTAGGGTCCACTAAAGGTCTTTAAAAATGATATTAGAAGAATCTACCTACTAAGAGGGGGAAAGTGAACTTCTTCTGGAACCAATCAATTCAATAAAGCTGAGTCAAATTCTAATACCTACATACAATCAACCATAAGCCAAGGAGTCGTTGGAAACCCTACACTGAGTCCGTCTATTTCATAAGCCTTGTTCTCAAGACTTGAGTTCTGTTCATTACCAATTCTCCTCAACGACCAGTTGACGAACAAGAAATAAAAAAGTTCATTCAAGAAGAGCGGGCCAAACAATGTTTTTTTCTCACTACGGTCGTCTAAGCCATATTGGGCCGCATTCAGACTTCACTTGGGTCGCAGGTTGGACAGCCCTGGCGTAGTGATTCTAGTCTATGTATATAATGGTCTTTGTATGGATTACTTTTAATGCTAAATAAGAAAGACAAAGATCAAAAGTGACAGAGTAAATGTTGAATATTTCCAATCAAGATTTTAATTTAAAAAAGGCGGGTTCCCATTCAAATAATATTGAAATTTTATGCTACAAATATCATGATTTATTGACATACACTCACAAAAATCACCATAAATCACTAAAACGTTTTAAAATAATTTCTTATTTTAATATTAAAAGAGCAGAATTTTATTTGATATTTATAACTTTTGCATGATATCCCTTATAATTTTGTTTTTATCACCATAATCTCTTTGTTTGTGTTTCCAATTTATCAAATAGTATAGTAAGTAGACTCCCCTTGGATTTATTATGATTTAAAATTTATTATATTCAAAAAAACATGAAACAACACAAAACATTTAATCATGTTGTGTGCATGTTTAAATTCAATCAAAAATTAGGGAAATGAAAAAATTATTATATAACATTATATTTATATTCAATTAAAAATAAAATTTAATAATAATATATGAATGAATTTACACAAAAAATTATTGCCAATTTATTGATATTGATTACTGGCTATTGTTGTTGCTGTGATTGGCATTGGGTTTAATTGGTCATTTATTTGAATTTATTCACATTTAATTAAACATATTCATATCCTGAAAATCAAGCACATAAATCCAGATTAATCAAATTGAAATTTCATCATCCGCACACTTCACTTCAGTTCACATACTCTGACTAGTACATATTATGGTAAAGTAATAAGATACTTTTTGGCAAATTTGTGTTGATTTTCATGTTCATGTTCATGTGATTGGTGAATGCTAAATGGTTTGGGGAAATTCAATTCAATTGAAACTCATTAATTTCTGTTACAAGAATATTTTGCATATAAATTTGTTAAATGAAATTCAAATCTAATCATACACACACACACACACACACAGAAATACATTTGCTACATGTGCATAAATGTGAAAAAGTTACAATAAAATCGAATTATGCATGCCAAAAAGGCAGAGATTTTCTTTTTTTATTTTTATTTTATTTTTATTATATTCTTTTTCTGGGTTTGTTGTTTGTATTTTAGTCATTGTTCACCCGCCGCCAATGCCGCTGCCTTCATTGCTGATTTACAAAAGTTTTTTGTTGGCAAAATATATCCGAAGGCTAACATTAGCTTAGCAATAAATTTTCGCAACAAAAGGATGTGATTTTCAATGCACACAAACCCATGTACATATATATGTGTATATATCTGAATATATGGAAAATTAATTTTCCTGTGATTTTACAGTGACTTGAATGAAAAAGAAAATGATAAAGAGCCAGTGAGATACTTGCTTCATATACCATAGTATGTAGAACTAGTATAAGAATACATTTTAGCTCGCGGCTCCAACATACATGACTTTAAGTAAATATGTATGTGTGTCTTCCATGCAAATATATAGAAATAAATTATCGCTTAATATTGGCAAATAATTTGGCAAGGAATCGATGATGACAAGAACGACAGACTCTGATAACTACAACGTTCAGCAGCATAGTAGAATTAATGGTTTGAATAAAGAAAATGTGGTAGTATATAGGAGAGGAAAGCGGAGAATAAGGAAAAGAATAAGAATAAGTAGTAGAATGAAAATTGGTTTAGACCAAACGAGGCGTTGATGACACATACATACGACACACAATTTAAGGCCTCTCCAACTGAGCCAACAAAATAAGAAAAGAAAAGAAAAGGTCTTCAAATTCTATTCCTGTTTTTTTCCATTCCTTATTGAATTCATTATAATTTATGTATAGAGACACATCATTACACAGATACTACTTACTATATCATACAAGCAGATATTGCTATTTTATAGCATGAATATGAATATATTGTACGAGTAGTATGAGGAAGCAAAAGAACATTAGCAAGAATTCTATTTTCATGTCTTGTACTAGTAATTCCAAAATTCTAACTAGAAACATGAAATTGAAATTTGTGAAATGACGTAAGAATACTCGTAAAAGAATAAGTTTCTTTTGGTCACCATTTCTTTCTCAATATGAATATGTTTATACTATGAGTATCTTTATCTATAAACTTACCAATTGCCAAAGATATAATGACATTAAATCGCCATTAAAACCAAGCACATGTCAACTTATTTAAATGAGATAACAAAATTATACAATGAAATCAACTTGAAATCTTGGAATAAAGAAACTATAAAAGTCACTTTAATTGACTTACCCCCGAAGAAGGACAACTTCATTTTGGTTAAAAGACAAAACAAAATCATGAAATAAAGAAAGACAGAATTAAAGAAACCATGGAAATCATTATAATGAACACCAACCACATCAACCAGAAAAGTAAAAGAAATGCATACTATGGAATGGAGAAAGGAAAGGAAATAATTTAATGATGGCAAAATGATGTAGAATTGTAAAAGAAATAGAGCGAAAGTAAGAGAGTAAAGAATGAATGAATGAATGACTAAATGAAAGAAGAAAATCAAATGAATGAATGAAGGTCTAAGTGAGTGAAAGAGTAAAGTAATCAACTACTTCAGTGTGGGTTATTGGGTGTTAGTATTTAAGTGTATTGTGTAGTAAGTAGTGACATGGAATCAGTAAGTAAATGCCAGTGAAATAATACCAAAATACGTTTATAAATGAAAATCAATTTCCGGCCAAAGAGCCAAGGTGGAGGCATCATTTATAATAAACAAGCAAAGGAATGTATACAAACAAATAAACATACACATACACACATACAATAGATACTCACATACATACTTACATATGCTTATGCAGTGTAATGAAGTTGGAGAAATCAATTTTCAATATGTGTTCAATAAACAAATGTAGGTAAAGTAGTGGTAGGTGGGTGGTATTGTAAATACTCATATGTGCCATGCCATGAATAAGAATCACTTGTTATGTTGTGTTTTGCAAGTTGATTTGAGTACAAAAACTTTGCTTAAATTGAACTAATTTTTTTTTTTTGAAGAGAAAATCAATCAAATCTTTATAATGGTGGATTTCTGAATTTAATTAAAGATTTTCATTGGGTGATATAAGTATATTCATTTATTTATTCTGTCATTAATTTTACTTTAATCAATGATTTATTTATTTAAAATTGTGGTGCAGATCTTGATCGATATCAGTTGATTAATATACAATACATTAATAAATAAATGAGAAACGCGAGTAATCAAATGTCAGGCACCAAAGCTATTTATTGACTGATGCCAAAAATTAAGTTAGACAGTTTTTTTTTTCAACTTTTCGCATACTTCCTAATGGTAAAGAATTTTATTATCTATGGCAATTATATATCAAATGCATTAAAGAAGATAACTGCATTTTTGTTTTGTTGAAATACATATTCTTTTACAGTTGTATTTGATTTTCAAAATATCTTTATAGGTCGGCGAAAATCCTCCAGCTATACCCTCCCCGCGGGTGCCGACTGGGCAATGGGTACCACCGTTTGCAGTGTTGCTAGGTCTACCTGATTTGCAGCAATGCAAGCAGGTGGTGCCTAGCCAAGACCGTTGTACGAACTTCCCTGTATCTTCTCGGAGGATAACTTCACATGTTACCCCAAGGAGGGATAGGGGAGCTAGTACAAAGGTCATTGCTAAGAGGTTCCTGGCAGTAGGAATAAAATGCTAGGGGTAGGGACCCCCGAATAAAAAACTCATATGGAGATCGATAAAGATGATGATACACGAACCGGGATATCGGTTCAAACGTCGGTGGGAGAATTGGCTGCTACCACCGGCGGGCACGGGGATTCTATGAACCGTGTCGCCAGTGGCCAAACCTCTACTGTAACGGGAGCAGGTTATAGTGGTTGTAATGTTACTGCCAGTACAAATACAAAAAAGGGGTTAGCCATCAGGGGTACTGCAGTCGATATAGACTCGGACCTCGAAAGCGTGAGTAGCGTGGCAACCATTAACACAGCTGCCGAGGAAGAGCTTCTGAGTTCCCCAAAGGCCTCGACGCCAGGTACCACATCCGTTAGCAGGAGTGGGCCGAAGAAGAGGCCCAGTAAGGAAAGCTTGAAGGCACTTGCTCAATATAAGGCAGCTGTGAAAATAAAACTACGCCTGGGAACTAAGGTGACTCTTTCGTCTAAAGAACGGGAGGACCTTAAATGGGCAACTGAGACTGTCACGAAAGGTAGAGAGCACTTCGCGCAGAGTGATAAACATGCGACGACGCATCCTGCCTTCGTGAACAAAATTGAGGAGAATGTTGCGAAGAGTATCAAAGAGCCGAAAAGACAGCGGTCTAAGGATGAGGAAAAGCCTGAGGCCAAACGTCTTCGCACACAAAAACCTGATACACCAATTGACCAGCCAACCACTTCCAAGAAGGCGATGAAAGTCAATGAAGTAGCTAAACGGCACTTGATCGTAGCGCTCATTGACCGGAATCACCCGAATGGACAGATGACGGCAGATCAATGGAGACAGGTGGATGCAAAAATTTTAAATGCCATCGTTAACAGGCTGACGGATGAACCCGACAAACCCTCGCCCTCGTTTGAAGGAGCAGGGTGGTACATGGGAGTTAAGATCCTAAAATGCAACGATGAGCTAACGTTGAAGTGGATTACGGAGGTAGCTCCCAAGATAGAAGGACTTTGGGAAGGCGCTAAGCTGGAGATAGTGGATAGAAACGATATTCCGTGTGTACCGCGTGCCAAGGTACGAGTACCTAACACG
The DNA here is from genome assembly GCA_037043315.1 of Amiota communis. Classification (NCBI taxonomy): domain Eukaryota; kingdom Metazoa; phylum Arthropoda; class Insecta; order Diptera; family Drosophilidae; genus Amiota; species Amiota communis. The sequence continues at coordinate 8,231,057 of JBAMAV010001245.1, read as the reverse complement.
TTAAAACCAGAAGTCACTCTACTGCTATTCCGGCGGCAGAATCCTGATGTTCCAACTATCGATTGGAAGCTGCTTCACGCCAGTAAACCAGACAAGAAAGGCAATCAAGATCTGATCCTCCAAATAAACAAAGAGGCAGAGGACATATTATACCAGCGTCACGGGAAGATGTCGTGGGGAACGGGTAGTGTATACCTGCGCCTCAAGAAACGTCACCCGAATGATGGTAACGTCAACACGCTGGAAGCGGGAGAAGTAGAGAGGGATCTCGGACTCGAATCGGTGACCAACTCTACTGAAACCCTTCAGCTGTACGGGGAAGGAAAGATGGAGGGGACAGACGGAGTGTCGGCGACTACAGCTACACCCGTACAACGCATTGCTGAACCTGATGGGGAAAGTATTGCAAATAAACCTCCATCACAGTAAGGCGGCTTCGGCCGAGCTGCTCCTCACGTTAGAGGAAGGCAGCTATGACGTGGCCCTGATCCAAGAGCCCTGGCTATCCTCCGGGAACAAGGTCTCAGGATTGGGGTCGAATAACTACAAAATTTTTCACGCTGCAATGGTAAGGAAGATTAGATCTGTCATCCTTGTAAAGAAAAATATTAACGCATATTTATTATCCAATCTTAGCACAGATGACCTGGCAGTGATTGTCGTAGAGGGGGACGATGGGCCCAAACTCCTTGCCTCCTGCTACATGGCACACGACGCCGAGGCACCGCCCATGGAGTTACAAAATCTCATGGAGGAGGCCGGTCAACGTGGATGGAGGATAGTGGTAGGTGCAGACGCTAATTCGCACCACCCTCAATGGGGTAGTAAGGACATCAACCAACATGGTGAGTACCTCTTTAACTATATATTACAGTATAATGTAAGTATAGCAAATAGGGGAAATATTCCAACTTATAAGGGTCCAACATCGGAGGATGTATTGGACATCACTCTCTTTTACGGTGACAATATGCAGATCTTGGATTGGAAGGTGCTTGAGCAACCCTCCTTCTCCGATCATAGTTATTTCACTATAGATATAAAGATCCCACTAAGAACGAAAGACATATTTAGGAACCCTAGAAATACGAACTGGGGCCTATATGAGAACTTGTTAAAGGGATACCTAAGAAATGTTCCTCAGATCACAACTAGCAGCGACGTTGAGGCAGTCACAGAACTCATAACATCTAAAATCCTTCTAGCTTACCATAAATCCTGCCTGCCTACGAGACTTGGACGCAAACCCAAGCCCCCATGGTGGAATAAGGACGTTGGTAAGCAAAGACAGGACCTTAGAGAGTTCTTTAACCTAGCCAAACTTGCTGATTGTGAAGAGTGCTGGAGAGAATATAAGACACTACTATCGCTATACAAAAAAGAGATAAGAAGAGCCAAGAGGAGATCCTGGCAGATCTTCTGTGGTAATTTAGACAAGACTTCTGAGGCATCGAGACTTCGGAAAATACTTGCCAAGTCTCCTATAATCCCTTCACTAATCCGCAAGGACACAAGCGAATGGACCAAAGACGGAAAGGAAACGCTGGAAACTGTTATAGAAGCCCACTTTCCTGGCTGTACTGAGGTTTCAGACGTAACTGTAATGACACGGGTTGTAATAAATAATTACATCGGTTAGACTGGAATGGGCCTTAAAATCGTTTGAACCCTTTAAATCCCCGAGACCAGACGGCATCTTTCCTACGCTCTTGCAAAAGGGAAGTGCTGTACTGACACCATGGCTTAAAGGTATCTTCAGGAATTGCCTGAGATTTAATTATGTTCCGAAGAACTGGAGACTCTCAAGGGTTGTATTCATACCAAAGCCAGTTAAGAGCAGCCACTTGTATCCAAAGGACTATCGGCCAATAAGCCTCACTTCATTCATACTAAAGACGTTTGAAAGACTATTGGACTCGTATATTAAGGATAAGGTTTCACCGTATCTAATATCGAGAGATCAACACGCCTATACGAAAGGCAAGTCCACTGAGACAGCGCTTCATAAGGTCGTGATGCAGATAGAAAGGGCCATACAGTAGGGGGAGTATGCCATAGCTGTCTTCCTTGACATATCAGGAGCCTTTAACAACGTTTCGACAGAAGCGCTTTTAGAGTATCTTGAATCAATTGACGCACATCCATCCATACGGCACTGGATCGGCAGTCTACTGAACTGCCGGACAGTGGTGGCTGAATGGGGTGCGACGTGTCTGGCAAGGAAGGCAAACAGAGGTACGCCTCAAGGGGGCGTAATCTCTCCGCTGCTTTGGACACTTGTAATGAATAAAATTCTTAATAAAATGCGAGGTGGAGGTGCAAGGTTAACTGCCTATGCAGATGACCTGGCCGTAATCATCTCAGGCAAGTGCCTTAGCTCAATGAGTCAAGTACTCGAGGGGGCACTTAAAGAAATTAAAGACTGGGCAAGCAATGTGGGACTGGATGTGAATCCAGACAAGACGGACTTAGTACTTTTCACAACAAAATACAAGATTCCGCACTGGCTCCCTCCTAAATTAGGAAACATTGTACTGGCACCAAAGATGTCTACAAAATATCTTGGAGCCATATTGGATAACAAACTGACGTGGAAGTTAAATGTGGAAGAAAGGGTGAGGAAAGCTCTCAATGCCTTTTATGCTTGCAGGAAAATGCTCGGAAAGACATGGAGTTTATCTTCCCGTCTAACATATTGGATGTACACGGCAGTGGTCAGACCTATATTACTCTATGGTATCTTGGTATGGTGGACAAGTGTCAACAAAAAGACATACGTCAAAAAGTTGGAGAAGGTACAGAGAATCGCAGGGCTTTGTATAACTGGTGCAATGCGCACCACCCCTACAACAGCACTTGATAGAATACTCGACCTTCAACCTATAGGCTTGACAGCGAAGAACACTGCAAAGAAGTCTGCGCTAAGACTAAAGGTAACAGGACAGTTGATACAGAGGCCTTATGGTCACAGTAAGATACATGAAGGTTTAAACAATAGCTCGGACTATGTTATTCCCCAGGCCAACTTCAATGGAGGGCCTAGTGTAGTAATAGAACATAATGGGTGGCAAAGGGGACTCCAGTTTGGCGGTCATACTTGCAACCTGTTTACAGACGGATCTAAAATGGCAGAGGGAGTGGGGGCTGCAGTATTCTGCTCAGAGCTTGACCTTAAACGGTCATATAAGCTTCCAGACTACTGCAGCGTGTTTCAGGCCGAGATTTATACGGCTACAAAAGCTGCAGAATTAGCAGCCGACCTAACACCTCTAAACTCCCAAATAAACATATTCATCGACAGCCAATCAACCATAAAGGCAATAGCGGCGATGATGACAAAATCGAACTGTGTTCAACAATGTAGAACCAAAATTGACGAACTCTGTATTGATAGACGCGTCACCATCTTTTGGGTACCGGGACATAAAGGAATTGAAGGGAACGAAGAAGCAGACGCACTCGCCAAAGCTGGCGCTAGCCAAGCTGAGGTAAGTGCGTCATACTTACGTCCCTCTCTGTCCACGTTAAAAACAGAAATAGACGAAGCAACGATTCAGGAGGCGAAGAGAAAGTGGAATGGCACACTCTCTTGCAGAACCGCAAAAATCATGCTTCGCTCTGTTAATAATAAGACTACCAACTACATCTTAGCTCTCCCAAGAGAGGATTGCAAGTTACTAGTCGGAATACTCACGGGACACTGTTTAACACCTTCCCACGCAGCCAAATTGGGCTTGGTACAGAGTGATGCATGTACAACATACAACGAGGTAAATGTTAGGGGAACTTTAGAACACCTACTTTGCCAATGTCCAGCTCTCAACAGATCACGATTTAGCTATCTCGGATCTGTATCGTTCCTCTCCCTGGAAAGTATCGCGGATCAGAAAAGTAGCAATTTATCAAAGCTCGCAAAAAAGTGCATAAAAAACAGTATTTAAATAGTCTCCATACTTCTTCTTGGCAACACATAGCACCATTATTGATCTATATGGCTGATCAAGAGATCTCACATAGACCAATAGTGGTCCTTAGTGTTGCCAAGAAGAAGTATGGAGACCCTTTAGATACTGTTTTTTATGCATTTCTTTGCGAGCTTTAGTAGGTTGCTACTCTTTTGATCCGCGATACTTTCCAAGGAGAGGAAAGATACAGATCCCAGATAGCTAAATCATGATCTGTAGAGAGCTGGACATTGGCAAAGTAGGTGTTCTAAAGTTCCCCAATTTGGCTGCGTAGGAAGGTGTTAAACAGTGTCCCGTGAGTATTCCGACTAATAACTTGCAATACTCTCTTGGGAGAGCTAAGATGTAGTTGGTAGTCTTATTATTAACAGAGCGAAGCATGATTTTTGCGGTTCTACAAGAGAGTGTTCCATCCCACATTCTCTTCGTCTCCAGAATCGTTGCTGCGTCTATTTCTGTTTTAAACGTGGACAGAGAGGGACGTAAGTATGACGCACTTACCTCAGCTTGGCTAGCGCCAGCTTTGGCGAGTGCGTCTGCTTCTTCGTTCCCTTTAATTCCTTTATGTCCCGGTACCCAAAAGATGGTGACGCGTCTATCAATACAGAGTTCGTCAATTTTGGTTCTACATTGTTGAACACAGTTCGATTTTGTCATCATCGCCGCTATTGCCTTTATGGTTGATTGGCTGTCGATGAATATGTTTATTTGGGAGTTTGGAGGAGTTAGCTCGGCTGCTAATTCTGCTGCTTTTGTACCCGCAGAAATCTCGGCCTGAAACACGCTACAGTAGTCTGGAAGCTTATATGACCGGTTAATGTCAAGCTCTGAGCAGAATACTGCAGCTCTCACTCCCTCTGCCATTTTAGATCCGTCTGTAAACAGGTTGTAAGTATGACCGCCAAACTGGAGTCCCCTTTGCCACCCATTATGTTCTATTACTACACTAGGCCTTCCATTGAAGTTGGCCTGGGGAATAACATAGTCCGAGCTATTGTTTAAAGCTACTGTGACCATAAGGCCTCTGTATAAACTGTCCTGTCCTTTAGTCTTAGCGCAGACTTCTTTGCAGTGTTCTTCGCTGGCAAGCCTATAGGTTGAAGGTCGAGTATTCTATCGAGTGCTGTTGTAGGGGTGGTGCGCATTGCACCAGTTATACAAAGCCCTGCGATTCTCTGTACCTTCTCCAACTTTTTGACGTATGTCTTCTTGTTGACACTTGTCCACCATACCAAGATACCATAGAGTAATATAGGTCTGACCACTGCCGTGTACATCCAATATGTTAGACGGGAAGATAAACTCCATGTCTTTCCGAGCATTTTCCTGCAAGCATAAAAGGCATTGAGAGCTTTCCTCACCCTTTCTTCCACATTTAACTTCCACGTCAGTTTGTTATCCAATATGACTCCAAGATATTTTGTAGACATCTTTGGTGCCAGTACAATGTTTCCTAATTTAGGAGGGAGCCAGTGCGGAATCTTGTATTTTGTTGTGAAAAGTCCTACGTCTTGTCTGGATTCACATCCAGTCCCACATTGCTTGCCCAGTCTTTAATTTCTTTAAGTGCCACCCATTACCACCCATTATTCATTACAAGTGTCCAAAGCAGCGGAGAGATTACGCCCCTTGAGGCGTACCTCTGTGTGCCTTCCTTGCCAGACTCGTCGCACCCCATTCAGCCACCACTGTCCGGCAGTTCAGTAGACTGCCGATCCAGTGCCGTATGGATGGATGTGCGTCAATTGATTCAAGCAGATACTCTAAAAGCGCTTCTGTCGAAACGTTGTTAAAGGCTCCTGATATGTCAAGGAAGACAGCTATGGCATACTCCCCCTACTGTATGGCCCTTTCTATCTGCATCACGACCTTATGAAGCGCTGTCTCAGTGGACTTGCCTTTCGTATAGGCGTGTTGATCTCTCGATATTAGATACGGTGAAACCTTATCCTTAATATACGAGTCCAATAGTCTTTCAAACGTCTTTAGTATGAATGAAGTGAGGCTTATTGGCCGATAGTCCTTTGGATACAAGTGGCTGCTCTTAACTGGCTTTGGTATGAATACAACCCTTGAGAGTCTCCAGTTCTTCGGAACATAATTAAATCTCAGGCAATTCCTGAAGATACCTTTAAGCCATGGTGTCAGTACAGCACTTCCCTTTTGCAAGAGCATAGGAAAGATGCCGTCTGGTCTCGGGGATTTAAAGGGTTCAAACGATTTTAAGGCCCATTCCAGTCTAACCGATGTAATTATTTATTACAACCCGTGTCATTACAGTTACGTCTGAAACCTCAGTACAGCCAGGAAAGTGGGCTTCTATAAGAGTTTCCAGCGTTTCCTTTCCGTCTTTGGTCCATTCGCTTGTGTCCTTGCGGATTAGTGGAAGGGATTATAGGAGACTTGGCAAGTATTTTCCGAAGTCTCGGCGCCTCAGAAGTCTTGTCTAAATTACCACAGAAGATCTGCCAGGATCTCCTCTTGGCTCTTCATATCTCTTTTTTGTATAGCGATAGTAGTGTCTTATATTCTCTCCAGCACTCTTCACAATCAGCAAGTTTGGCTAGGTTAAAGAACTCTCTAAGGTCCTGTCTTTGCTTACCAACGTCCTTATTCCACCATGGGGGCTTGGGTTTGCGTCCAAGTCTCGTAGGCAGGCAGGATTTATGGTAAGCTAGAAGGATTTTAGATGTTATGAGTTCTGTGACTGCCTCAACGTCGCTGCTAGTTGTGATCTGAGGAACATTTCTTAGGTATCCCTTTAACAAGTTCTCATATAGGCCCCAGTTCGTATTTCTAGGGTTCCTAAATATGTCTTTCGTTCTTAGTGGGATCTTTATATCTATAGTGAAATAACTATGATCGGAGAAGGAGGGTTGCTCAAGCACCTTCCAATCCAAGATCTGCATATTGTCACCGTAAAAGAGAGTGATGTCCAATACATCCTCCGATGTTGGACCCTTATAAGTTGGAATATTTCCCCTATTTGCTATACTTACATTATACTGTAATATATAGTTAAAGAGGTACTCACCATGTTGGTTGATGTCCTTACTACCCCATTGAGGGTGGTGCGAATTAGCGTCTGCACCTACCACTATCCTCCATCCACGTTGACCGGCCTCCTCCATGAGATTTTGTAACTCCATGGGCGGTGCCTCGGCGTCGTGTGCCATGTAGCAGGAGGCAAGGAGTTTGGGCCCATCGTCCCCCTCTACGACAATCACTGCCAGGTCATCTGTGCTAAGATTGGATAATAAATATGCGTTAATATTTTTCTTTACAAGGATGACAGATCTAATCTTCCTTACCATTGCAGCGTGAAAAATTTTGTAGTTATTCGACCCCAATCCTGAGACCTTGTTCCCGGAGGATAGCCAGGGCTCTTGGATCAGGGCCACGTCATAGCTGCCTTCCTCTAACGTGAGGAGCAGCTCGGCCGAAGCCGCCTTACTGTGATGGAGGTTTATTTGCAATACTTTCCCCATCAGGTTCAGCAATGCGTTGTACGGGTGTAGCTGTAGTCGCCGACACTCCGTCTGTCCCCTCCATCTTTCCTTCCCCGTACAGCTGAAGGGTTTCAGTAGAGTTGGTCACCGATTCGAGTCCGAGATCCCTCTCTACTTCTCCCGCTTCCAGCGTGTTGACGTTACCATCCTTCGGGTGACGTTTCTTGAGGCGCAGGTATACACTACCCGTTCCCCACGACATCTTCCCGTGACGCTGGTATAATATGTCCTCTGCCTCTTTGTTTATTTGGAGGATCAGATCTTGATTGCCTTTCTTGTCTGGTTTACTGGCGTGAAGCAGCTTCCAATCGATAGTTGGAACATCAGGATTCTGCCGCCGGAATAGCAGTAGAGTGACTTCTGGTTTTAACGTGTTAGGTACTCGCACCTTGGCACGCGGTACACACGGAATATCGTTTCTATCCACTATCTCCAGCTTAGCGCCTTCCCAAAGCCTTTCTATCTTGGGAGCTACCTCCGTAATCCACTTCAACGTTAGCTCATCGTTGCATTTTAGGATCTTAACTCCCATGTATCACCCTGCTCCTTCAAACGAGGGCGAGGGTTTGTCGGGTTCATCCGTCAGCCTGTTAAAGATGGCATTTAAAATTTTTGCATCCACCTGTCTCCATTGATCTGCCGTCATCTGTCCATTCGGGTGATTCCGGTCAATGAGCGCTGCGATCAAGTGCCGTTTAGCTACTTCATTGACTTTCATCGCCTTCTTGGAAGTGGTTGGCTGGTCAGTTGGTGTATCAGGTTTTTGTGTGCGAAGACGTTTGGCCTCAGGCTTTTCCTCATCCATAGACCGCTGTTCTTTTCGGCTCTTTGATCCTCTCGCAACATTCTCCTCAATTTTGTTCACGAAGGCAGGATGCGTCGTCGCATGTTTATCACACTGCGCGAAGTGCTCTCTACCTTTCGTGACAGTCTCAGTTGCCCATTTAAGGTCCTCCCGTTCTTTAGACGAAAGAGTCACCTTAGTTCCCAGGCGTAGTTTTATTTTCACAGCTGCCTTATATTGAGCAAGTGCCTTCAAGCTTTCCTTACAGGGCCTCTTCTTCGGCCCACTCCTGCTAACGGATGTGGTACCTGGCGTCGATGCCTTTGGGGAACTCAGAAGCTCTTCCTCGGCAGCTGTGTTAATGGTTGCCACGCTACTCACGCTTTCGAGGGCCGCACTTACCTCAGCTTGGCTAGCGCCGGCTTTAGCAAATGCATCTGCTTTCTCGTTCCCTTCAATTCCTTTATGTCCTGGTACCTAAAAGATGGTGACGCGTCTATCAATTAAGAGTTCGTCAATTGTGGTTCTACATTGTTGAACACAGTTCGATTTTGTCATCATCGCCGCTATTGCCTTTATGGTTGCTTGGCTGTCGATGAATATGTTTATTTGGGAGTTTAGAGGAGTTAGCTCGGCTGCTAATTCTGCTGCTTTTGTAGCCGGATAAATCTAAATCTATTTAAGGTCAAGCTCTGAGCAGAATACTGCAGCTCTCACTCCCTCTGCCATTTTAGATCCGTCTGTAAACAGGTTGTAAGTATGACCGCCAAACTGGAGTCCCCTTTGCCACCCATTATGTTCTATTACTACACTAGGCCTTCCATTGAAGTTGGCCTGGGGAATAACATAGTCCGAGCTATTGTTTAAAGCTACTGTGACCATAAGGCCTCTGTATAAACTGTCCTGTCCTTTAGTCTTAGCGCAGACTTCTTTGCAGTGTTCTTCGCTGGCAAGCCTATAGGTTGAAGGTCGAGTATTCTATCGAGTGCTGTTGTAGGGGTGGTGCGCATTGCACCAGTTATACAAAGCCCTGCGATTCTCTGTACCTTCTCCAACTTTTTGACGTATGTCTTCTTGTTGACACTTGTCCACCATACCAAGATACCATAGAGTAATATAGGTCTGACCACTGCCGTGTACATCCAATATGTTAGACGGGAAGATAAACTCCATGTCTTTCCGAGCATTTTCCTGCAAGCATAAAAGGCATTGAGAGCTTTCCTCACCCTTTCTTCCACATTTAACTTCCACGTCAGTTTGTTATCCAATATGACTCCAAGATATTTTGTAGACATCTTTGGTGCGAGTACAATGTTTCCTGATTTAGGAGGGAGCCAGTGCGGAATCTTGTATTTTGTAGTGAAAAGTACTAAGTCCGTCTTGTCTGGATTCACATTCAGTCCCACCTTACTTGCCCAGTCGTTAATTTCTTTAAGCGCTTTCCCGATAATAATATTAGTATGTACATATTTAGTCAATATCATATGGTTCATATGGTATTATTTCATTGTCATTTCATTGACTTCAGTATACATATTCTATTGACATAACAAAATCAAGTTCTATCCATGTAATTTCTAATATTTCTTAATTCTTGGTAAATAAATAATGAATATATCAATTATATCAATAAGTTAAGCTACATTATCTCAATCTTCAGAGCCAATCCTTTACCAAAGAATGAAACTTATTTGCAGATACTTATCACAATTCTAATGACTAGACTCTAGTCTCTAGAGACTCTTCACCTTAAAGATAAGTTATGGCTTATCCCTGGTATGCCAGGTCTAAAAATTTGATTGAATCTAATCTCTTCTTTACCTTAAATATATATTTTTTACAATTCTATAAAAATATTATGTTCCTCACCATCTATTGTAGTATATGCATTTCAATATTTTAATGGAATCAATATTATTGTTCTTAATATTCTATTTTCATTTGTCTGCATAAACTCATTTCTTTTTATTGATAATCCTCTCCATTAAGTTTCTTTTGATTCGCAATTCTTTAATTGATAATTTTCATATTTTATCTTTTAATATAATTAATGACTTTAATAGTCATTATGAAAATTTCCATGGAAAGTTTTAAATTTGATTTTATTCTTCCAATATTTTACCATTTATTTAAATTTTCTTTTTAATTCTTCTTGTATGAATGTTAATTAAACTGCCTTTCAAAATCAGTTGAAAATTTTAAAGGAAAAAAAAAATATATAACATATTTATGTGGTTTATGAATATTGCCAACGATTTGCAATGAACGAACGCTTCGGGCAATTTCGTAAATCAGTGAAATTTTCATTTTTATTTCGTTTCTTATTTATTTTATAATTTTATATTGTGAATTTATTTATACGAGTATTATGTACGTATAAATGGTATATGTTTTTCTGAATTTATAGTCAGTGTTATACATTTCATATAAAATGGGTTTAGGGTTTATCAATTTGTCATGATGTTTGTTAAGCATAGAAATTTGTGTATCTGTTTATCGACAAACTGGTTTCTCAAGGACATATAACATGTCTTATTGGATGTGGTAGTTCCCACACAACAACCATGGTTTAGGAAGTGTGTTTCGTACTTTAACTTATCGAAAACTTTATCTTTTGACAAAGTTTATTGATGAACTTAAAATGCCACTTAAATTTACATATACAAAAGATTTAATCAAATGTGCCCTTACGTATATCATATGACTTCCATAAAAAGGACTACGAGTTGCTACTAGTTTTTGTATGAAAAAGGGAAAACACTTGAATCGCGGAATAATTTTTTCCATATATCCTACTTGGAAATCCGTGGGATGATCATTATGCATGATACAAGAATGATATATAAAGAGTGGGCCATCTTTTGAACTGATTTTGGTTTATGCCATCAATCAATCTTAATTGATCAGAAAACAGTGTACAAAGCACTTGAAAATTAGTATTCAATGATTGTCTAATGCCGAGTCAGCCGTGACCAAGATTTGAATGAATTATACTTAATCGGAAGAATTACCCCATGAAATAAAGTAAAACCTGTTGAAAAATAATAAACTGGTGTTTATTTAATGACCAAATCAAAATTGGACCAATAAATGAATGACCCACCCTTTTCTATTCTTGTATATTCCATAAGGAATATGGTATTTAAAATTCGTTCAAACCGATGATAATACTCTGCCTTGATTTCATTTATTTTTATTATCAAGAATTTTTGTATTTGTGTTTTTCCTTTTACGGTATTAAATGTTTTTGCTATTTTAATAAGATTTTCATAAATAATTCACTCATTGAAACCAAGTGTTCACATATCAATTTCTCTGCTTTTGACGTAATTTTTCTGTCTTTTATGGAATTTCTTTTTTCCTTCACACATATTTTTTCCTTTATTCTTTCCTATTTGTTGCAAAATAATTTATTTGCAAAACACAACAGAATATAATAAAAACGCTGGACATCACATGGTGTTGGTGGTGGTGGTGGTGCTGCTCACTTATCTCGACAAACAAATCTTTCGTTGTGATGTCGCGTAGTCTTTTGTTTTGGATGCTCGTCGTATAAACGCTTCAATAAAGCTGGCGCCATCTTGATGTTATCGCAACGGAAGTGTTGACTCAATGTTTACTCAATGAGGGCGCATAATGGTTTCTTATTTACTTATATAAATATGTATTATATCTATTAGTATGTCCGTCCAACCATCCATCCTTCTATCTATCTATCTGTCTGTCTGTTTGTCTATATGTCTGACCATTTGCTTTACTATCTATTTTGCTGTCTATTTGTATCTTAATATATGACTTTTTGTATTCTTTTTTGGTTATGCCTGTTCATGTGCTTTGGCTTGTATTTCATTTCATTGTACTAAGCTTGAGTATTTGGTAAAATTTAGTGTTAAGTATGTAGTATTTCTATTATTTTTATTTGGTGTATGAGGAAGGCTGTACTCTATTTATGTCCTTTTAATCGTATGCTTCAATCAAATATTTCAATTGACTAAACCGAAAAGATTAATTTAATCAATGTCTCTGTAATTGATTTCAATTGAATAATAATTCAATAAATAAAATTGTATTTTAATCAAATTGGATTAAGGAAAAACATAAATCAATCAATCAATTGCAGCAATCATTTGCTGCTATTAAGTCATAAATTCCAATAGAATATTTAAGGCAATTATTTTGAAGAAATATTATAGTTTTGTGAAACAATCTTCAGTTGAATACTGTGATAAAATATCTATTAGCAATTTGAAATAAACAAGACTAGAAACTGTTTTGAATACTCTTTCATGAATATGGGCAGGTAATGGGAAGCAACACTGGAAACCATTCAACTAATATAAAAACTCTTTGATCTGAGAAAACACATGATACAACATCAATTAAAATATGCTCTCATCAAATTAGGTATAATCAGAATGCAATTATGATTTTCTAAAATCATTAATGAGTATCGCTACTAAATTCTCCTACTCAAATTTCAACTTAAAACTAAAATTGATGTACTGCATTATGAAACCTTATTATTAAAAATAGTTCCTACTGATACCAGAACTAAAAATACTACATAGTAATGCCCAAATTGCCTTGTTCAATATTATATAACCACATACTTCATAATTCGCTATTCTTTCAAATAAATCTACTCTTTATGTTTTCCTTTTCTGTGTGAACAGAAACCACGAACAAAAACTCTCCAACTGATGCATCCAATTCATGCTGCATGGCTATTGATATATGCAGTAACATTGTACGGAAATGTTCAATTTAAAAATGTCTATTTGTGCTACTACTTAGTAGATACAACATAACTCTTTAACCACAAAACTCTTTATACATTTAAACAGTTTTTGAACAGTCAGCAGCAGCAGCAGCAGCAGCAGGTTTCACCTGTTCTCACTACTTTCTACTCTCAGTGGAGTGTTAACTCATCTTGCCACTCAAAACCAAAGCCACTAAGTGTAATGCAAACCAAAAAGCTTCTAAGATAGATATCAGATACTATTTTCTATTACTACTACTTACAATTTAACCACACACATACTAAATACATTTAGTCATGCGGTGTTGGTACTCTTGATACGATACGATACCATACTATAGATATAAGTAATAGTAGATATATTATACGTATATTGTACAATGGTAATCTGATGTTTCCGTTTTGGTTTTGCTATAATATTTTTCTCTGCCATACACTTATGTATTTGGTCCTTTTTGTCCTACTGCACACAGTACAACCATAATTGTTATCTTCAACAATTTGCGGATGTTATAATATACATATACTGGTTGTTCGACCATTTCTGTCAAACACACACTCAGAGACAATTCCAATTTCTCTTCTACACAGACACTCATATAGTAAACATTGTGTGTGTGTTGTGTACGATATACTATAGTAAACAGGCGTCGTTATTTTTTATGTGTCGATTGTGTTGTGTTGTGTTGTATTGCGTTGTGTTGTGTTGCCTGCCTGGCATCGGTTTCATTTTCGTTTCCTACATTGATTCTCTGAGTGTTCTTATTTAACCCAAAAAAAAAAAAACACATAACTATACCTTTATTGTACTAACATAGTACAGCATCCTTTGAGTCTTGTAACATTGTTGGTTTCGAATTACATTTCATGTTATTGTACTCGTACGAACGAATTCTTCACAAGGCCCCCAAGCGTACGACTACTACTACTATCACTTCAATACAGTAAAATGGTATGACGACGCATAGTAGCATTTTATGATAGAATGATGATGCGGGTGTGTAAAAAGATAGTAAAGTAACAGAAGAATAAAGAAGATCGGAAGCATGGCATTACTACGCTAAGCTGCGTGTAAATGTTATCCCCCGAGTGAGTTTATCATATGCTTGACTATTGCATTTGAAGTTTTCAAAGAGAAAAATGAACAATTGTGCATTGCTGCATTTCATTTTCAGTTTTGTTTCAATAAAAATAATAGTATTTTCTATCAGTCACAGGCAATGAAAATGATTCTTAGTTCTTTAGAAAGAGATCAGAGATTAAAGGAAATAGCAAATCATGTCCGTCTATTTTTTATGATAATCTTAATCACATATTCTATTTTTTATGTTCAAATTGTATGATATTTTTTAGCTAATTATTCCATGTGATGGATTTGGAAACCAATTTTGTCATTAACTTGAAATCCCTTAAAATTTTAATGTTTCTACAAATAGCTTATACAAATCAGACATACGTGGCGTATGCATAATGAGTGATATTTATCATTATGAGGTATATTACATAATACAAAGTTAAGTTTTCATTAAGAAGTGTCACGTATCAATGTAAGTTGGTCACGCTATGAACATGAATACTAGTTAAATGAATGAATGAACAAAGTTAATAGCATGAGTAAAGGAATGGTGGGATAAAATGAATTGATGAAGGCACGGACTGAATATATGTGTATGGAAGAGTAGTATGTGGCCGAAAAGGTAATTTGGGCTTTACACATACGCCTACGTGTCTAATTAAATGGAAGGAGGTAGGTCGAGTTGAGCTAATAGAAAACTTAACGATAACATTTTGTATTGTACTACTATGTTTCTGTGTGAGCAAAACTTAATTAACAGGCAAATGAAATAGCGAACGGAGGAACAAACAATAGAATGACTAAAATAAAGGTAACCTTAATACTATTACAGAGTAGTTGTAGTGCAATATATAGAGGAAATAGCTTGATGCTATTTTATTTCCAAAATTGTTTACAGTTTTTCTGGGGGGGCAACAACGCAACACAAGTGAATGAATGAATGCCGTGAAACGCCCGATTAAATTGGTCATTAAACGCAAGTGGGCAGCTTATACATAGCAGGAACATTGAATGTCTGTCCGTCTGTCTGTCCAAAGGTCTGACTGAATGACTAGTATGTGAGTAAGGTTGTAGTAGTGACTAGGATAAATTGGTGGTGTTGAGTTCCTTTGCTTTGCTTTGTTTTTGGAATTTTGTATTTGGCATTGAGGCGTGCCACGTGCCTGTCAAAAAGCAGCAGTGCTGCTATATTATTTTGACCGTCAACTACAACATCCCCGTCGTCATCGTCATTTTGGCTTAATTTAAACGCCTCTCTTCTGTTGCCTCTTTAATTAATAGCCAACAAAGTTGTTTTGGCAACATTAAATTAAATGTTTGGCAATTGTTTAGCTTCAAATTGTTTGGTTGCTTGCAAGTCTGTTGTGTGGCCTTGTCTTGCCTTGCCTTGCCTTATTACTAGTATGTCTTGAAATCTTCTTAAGAAGTAAGTACGTTTTCTATTGGAATTTTGTTAAGTGCTTTAGTTATTTTTGCTACTATAAAATTAAAATAAAAATAAAAGAATAACAAAGAGCATGAATAGAAGAGAATCAATTAAAAGCATTTCCTTTTCTGTGAATTTGGTTTTTTGGTCTTTAATAAAGCTAAAATAAGTTGTATTGATAAAAAGGACATTAATGGTATTAATTAAGCAATATAATGGTATACAGGGGAAAGAAATACCAAAATTTAATAGGCTTCATTAAATTTTTAATGGCTAACTATTAATTCATGAATTAAGCGAATTTATAGCATCAAAAGCAATGGGCTTCTCCACTGTATTATGTTAATAATAGAATGAATTTTTAAATACTGGGAAATTATGCTATGAAAACAGATAAGACGAAGTACTTAGACAAACCAATCAGTTTGGTTTTACAGAAGCAAATATTTCTCATCAACTTTAGTTAAAGAATATAGAAATTTCCCAAGAATTTGATACATGTGGTACAGGTTGTATACGTGACTAAGTAAGTAAGTTGAAGCATCTAATTGTGATGATCATATTTTTGGTTCCATTTTCTCCAATTGTATACAGGCATGCGAGGGTTTTACACCACAAAACTGAGTAGTTATTAGGGAAGGTACTTACGTACTTAATTATATGAAAAATATTTTAAAAATCCCATCACGTAAATTTTGAGATTGAAATGTTTTTAATTTTCTTAATAAAGGGGAGGCTATCTTTTGGTCCGATTTTGATTAGGTCATTCAATGTATGATTCTTCCGATTAAGTATGAAAATTGATTGCGTTTATAAAGATTCTATATAAAAACATTCAAACGGGGATAAAGTAAAATTCTACAGGCCTGTTTTGTGTTATATTTATGCAGTGACAAATATAAAATTTTGTAACAAAAATACACTCAATTTATTGCTTAAGAAAATCCCTTAAAGCATTTCTTTAAATAATCCAAACGAACCAAACGAAGTCAACAAAGAAGAAACATTGTCTTACATAAGTTTGTCTCTTGAGTATTTTACTTGACAGAATTTCTGAGAATGAAAATAAAGAAAATAATGACATGTGTATTTATTTGCATAAATATTTTAAAACAATTTTCTTATGAATAAACGAAGCAGAAAATTGGCAATAAATAAATAAGTGAAATAAAATAAAAATATATGGTACTTGTATAAAATGAAACGCTTGTGTAATCTCTCTAACAAGATGCTCCTAATGAAGGTCATGATGATTTGCTTGATTCGTTTTTGAAAGATTGAAATTATTTGGTGTATTGAATAAGTTCTCAGACTGAGAAGATTTATTAAAGCTTTAAGTCAAACATATAAAATAGCATTGGTGATTAACATTTCCGGGTGGTCCGAATATGCGCATCAAGGTAGGGGAAGGTAAACAAATTGACTAAACAGAAGCCCATGCGTATACGCAATATATTTTATGTCGGTATGTTAACATTGAATAACTTTGAAAATAATCAACAGATTTTTATATATAAGGTATTTTTATTCAATTTAGTCTTTTGCGTTTTCCATAACTTTTTCGAGCATCTCGGGCAGTATAGCGATGATATTTCGACACGATTGTTTGAACTCGTCAATGGTCTGAGGCTTGATGGTATATACTTTACATTTCAAATAACCACACAAAAAGACATCCGGAGAGGTCAGATTGGAAAATCTTGTTGGCCTCTTCTGACACCAAAATGCTGAATGCAACGTTCCCTCTAACCACTTCAACCAGTTCATTGGAACGTCTTCGTCGTTGATGAACGGTCCCACGATATTTTTGACCATATGCACGTTGAGTTAACACAACTGAACGACTTTTTCGTTGTGAAGCGTTCTTGATTAAAATTGAACTGAATTGACGTTTCAAAGACATGTTCACTCAAATCAATCGGTTGTCAAAAGTAAAAGTTATTCAATGTTTACACAACGACATAAAAGATGGCGCACACAGTAGTGTCCCGCGGAATTTATCCTAGCGAGCTTGGTTCAAATTTTCTAAGATTAGAAGGTGCTGAGAGCGAAATGATTGGGAATTCAGTAAATGACAAACTTGAAGAGCGAAGGTGGTCTACTTTCATTTTAGTAGACAAGTTGGCTGAATATGAAGATATTGTAGGTAGTTTGGGTTCATACATACATCAATAGGTGCGAAGAGTAAAGAATCGATAGACCACGAATAGTGTGTTATTTCGAGAAATTGGCTTGAAAATAGGGTTGCTTTTAAATGCTGCATTGTGTGCAGAGCACATGAAATGAGTTGTCTTCATGCTGGAAAGATCGTACAATCGTCTCAGCTTCAAAAATTGATTCCATTTCTTGATAATCATGAGTTTTACTCCGGAAAATCTTGACAATACAATTTTCTACACTTAGTATACTTAAAAAAATGGAATAAATTTTGAACTGCAAACAAAAAAGTATCAAGAAAAACCATAATGCCATAAAGGTACTAGAAAAATCCTTGATACTTCTTGAAAAAATAAAACTTGTGAAATCTTTTTTAATTATTTCATTAAATTGTTGTTAATATTTTGTTTTGAAAATATCTCCTTTTAAACTATTGTTGAAGGAAAAACAAATGAAGAAATTTGTTCAAAGTTTTCTCACTTTTGTTGATTTCTTTCTTCACTTTATTGTTCTTTTCTTGTTAGTTGAGTAAGCAAGTAATGAAAGGAATAAAAACTTAAACGTAAATTGTGGGAAACTCTACTCTCACATGTAATCTTAATGATTTGTTAAAGAATTAAAAGCATAAACCAAACTAGTATTATTTCATTTCTGCTGAGCAGTGATGAGAAATTTATTGATTCTTGTGAAGTTTCTGCAACATAGTAGAGAAAATGTAGGTTTGTACTTAGATATAAAAGTTTCCTGTTTGATCAGAGGCTATCTAAGAACCACAAAAAGTTGTTAAAAACAAAAGAACCAAAAAAAAAAACACAAAAGTATAAACAAACTCATAAATGAACCAGAAACAATGTAGGATGTCGACGACGACGACGGCGACTATTCATTGAAAGTGACCCAATGTTGACCGAGACCACAAAAATGAGAAAAAATATTCTTCTTTCATATTCATACGAAATTGTACACACAACATGACGTCAAGTGTCTGTTACAGATGCTCATTAAAATGTTCATATGTATAGCAGTATACAACAGAGTAGGAGTGGTTGATAAGGAGTACTAAGGAAAGAATGTCAGAGAGGAGCAGTGGAAGTGAGTAACCATTGAGGTAAAGCAGCTTCAAGATAAGTTAAACAATTTTATGTGAATTCACTTCAATGATGACTACCATGGTGATGATGATGATGATGATGATGACACATACAGAGAACGAGAGAAATCAACTAAAACTATGAAAGTGAAAATGTTTTCTCGCCTTTAATTTTACTCATTCTACTCCTTATCACACACACACTTTTTCTACTCTGGTTTCACCTAGTTTAGCTCTTCATATACAGTTAAAATTTTATGGTTTTAATGTTGAAACATTTTAAAAACAGATAAAGACAACGAGAGCTCTGCACGCACATAGAACACAGAACCAGAACGATGTCATGCAGGCTGAGCCAGAAGGGAGGCAATAGTCATACCATGACCCTTGGTTTCTGTTAAGAGAGAGGGGGATAATAGTCGTGCAAGGCTATATTCAAGCCAGGACACCCAGTTTTAGTAACAACGGCGTCAGTATGCTTAGGGGCAGTTTTAGATGCTGTTGTTGTCATTAGTCCTTGTTTTTTTTTTTAGATGAAGGAAGGCGACTACTACGACGACGACAGCGACAACAACGGAAATGTGTAGGCGTAAAATTGTAGTAGTACAACAAGTTTTTTGTTGCTTTTGTTCCGTTTTAAGTTCTTTAAACAAAACAAAAAACATAATAATAAAAAAATGAAACTCAAACTCACAATAAAAATGGAATGGTATAGAAAAGAATAGAAATGATAATAAAATAGCTGCTACATATGTATTAAGTGCTGAAGGACAAGAGGTGCACGCCTACATATGCTGCTGGGCTCAATGGGTAGAAGTGGGCTAGGCTGGAGATACTTCTGTGTATGAATATGAGTTGGAGATACTGTAAACATGAGTCTGTATGAGAGTCTCTGTGTGTGTTTGTTATGTTACATAATTCAAGTTAGAAACTCACACGGAAGAAAAGACAACAATGGCGCCCTAAAAAAAGCTTCAAGCTAAATAAAGAAAAAACTTACTAAGCACAAAAAAAATAAAAACAAATAAAAAATAAAACAAAAGGAAATGGAATGAAGTGTTGTGAATTGTAGATGAATGACAAGAGAATAGACAAGTGCTGTGAAGAGGAGAAGAGAGTAAGGGAAAGAAAAGGAAAAACATAACGAAGTGATGTTAGAAGGGAGAATTTTTTTTTCTTTGTATTTCGCTTAAGGGAATTAAATGGCAGCGCATAATTAACGCATTGAAAAGTGTGAGCTGTTAATAGAGGAGAATAGAGTCTTAAACAAAGAAAAGACTGACAATAAACTTGGGGGGTGGGAGAGAAAGATAAAGATAAAGTTTGCTAAAGAAAAGACACACCATAAAATAGATTTTGTTAAATTTTACACTTAGATGGATAGAAATTTTCTTAAAAAAACCAAATGGTTCAAGACTTTGTAAATTTATTTATTTAAAAAAAAAAATAGTATAGCATACATTAAGGCATTTGTGTGGTAATCATAATGAAATTTGTATTATATTTTTTGTGGTTTGTATTTTCTTATTTTATTATATTATTTTCTTTCTTGTAACTTTTGTGCTCCTTGCCAAACATGAAAAATAGCTTGGCAGTGGCTTAAAGGAAACAAAACTGGTAGCAGATGTTGCCAATCCTAAGAGCCAAGTCCTTATAACATTAACGCTATGTTTTTGGTTTTTTCTTTTTAACTTCTACATGAAACTAAAGAGCTACAACAATCATTATAAGGATGATTTTTTCTTCTGAACTTGGCATAATCCATCAGAGTGTAGAATATGTATTTCCTTAAGGTATATTTTTTCAACACGCACATTAGAAAGAAAAAACTTAATACAATTTACCTTGAAGGAGGCATACTGAACTGAAAATGGCATAAATGTTAAGACACCAGGTAGAAATATAGAATATGTATTTCAAGCGTGTGATAATATCTGACTTATGTTTGGTTATTATGTTCAGTCATTCATAGACGAAATGAGAAAGATTCAAAATTACCAAATAAAGAAACCAAAAAGGTAGAAAACAATTCAAGTAAGTCTTTATTCAGAAATTTAGAATGTTAAAGACAAGCATTTTATAAATATTGTACATGGAAAGTATGATGGAAATGAAGAGATTATGGTATCCTAATCTTAGAAGCATTCAAAAAAATTGGTAGATACAGACAAAATTTAAAAGAAACTCAAACATACATAACTTAAAATATGAACAACATCTTAAATATAAAGATTATATTCTTATTAGGAATTGGCAGGGGGACTCATGGCAAGAGTCACGGGCCTGACGACCCCGCCTTCGCTGAGTCGTAGCGCATGTCAATAAATCCGGTTAACCTAGACTTAGGCGAATATATTATTGACTTCTAAGGGCAATGGAAGAGTGCTTTTTATCTTAATCTCAAAGGGATGCCTACTCTGACGTAATACATAAAGCAGTTCCAGAGTTAGTATACTGGCCAGAGGATGAAGAGGAGACACCACACACGTAGTCATGACGGTATGATTCCTTTATTCATCACAAAAACAACAAAAAATTTATAAATAAATGACAATCACATGTTTTGTGATTCCTTTCTTGCCTAAACCACTGAACCGATTTTTTACAGAATTATACCAATTGAAAGGTATTCTTTGCTAGATGTATTCAATAAAATCAAAATAGGTCCAGACGATTACATGTTAAAAGGTGTTAAAGATAACCGCTTTATAACAACAAAGCAACACTCAGCCGTTTATGTTGTATGCGCAGTAGAATGAAAAAATAGAGAAGTTTTGTGCCTCTCTTCGGTTTTATTGCTATACGCTCATCGGTTGTATGAAGCTGTGTGATTGATATTGTTATATTTTCGTATTATACTAATACGGAGACATGATTTTTGTGGTACCGCTTTACCTTACTTAACGTCAATATATTTTCATGAGAATAATGTGTTTAGAACGGTATTCAACTCTAGCTGTGTCAAATATATATTTTATTGATGATATTCGTGTGGTTGTTCAGATTTCGACCATTGGTCGATTTTTAGTATCGATTATAAGAAAAACTGTTTTCCAGCTATGGAGACTTAATCTTATAGTTTCTTGATGTCAAGCAATATGTAGACAGAAGCTAAATTTCATGAGGGAATCAGTTATCTTGAGATTTTATTAGGTTTGATAGGGAGGTTAATTCTTCTTTAGTCACTGATATAATCCGAAGGGAAAATCCAAAGGATGGTTAAGCTTAAGTCTGCAGCGTTGGACCATAGCAATTTTGTATGATGTTAACATTAGTTCCCGCAATGGAGTCCTATAGCTGGATGCTATAGATCCAGATTGGCTTTGTAGCTTATTGCTTCGTGAAAACATTTCGTTTGAAGAAATTTTCTTTTTCGGAAAAGAAGAAAAACTTTAAGTGGTTTCCATTAATTTTCTTCTTTAAATCATCTCTCCAAATCGTAAGATTTCCCCCCCGCCAAAATTCCTTTTAATTGGAATAACATTTTTTTAAGGATTTGAATAACTTTAGAAACTCTTAACAATTTGGGCATTTTAAGCATTCTTTTTATTATATTTTATGGTTTATTATAATATTTTGTTTCCCGCCATTTTCAATGATAAACAACTAAGCTCTTTAGAGTTCACTTCTTAGCATAATTTTATTGAAGTCACATGGATGGATAAAACATGGAATGAAAAAGTTGGGAAAATAAGGGAAAAATATCAACATAACACTTAGCCATGCTTACTTTTCTATAACAAACGGAAAACATTTTGTGTCAACAACAACTGAGGGGCAGGAAAGCAAAAGACCCAATAATATTTGAAATTTATTGCACAAGTTTTGTTGTCACTTCAAGTTTTTGCTGCTGACGAAGTCCTTCTTGTTCCAAAAGATCTTTTTCTCTCTCACCACCAAATAACCCTCCTCAGAATGTTCAGAAATATGGTACTCCTCCGTCGTCGTCATCATAATCTTAGTGCAAAACTTTTGCAATGAAGAAGGCATTTCTTTTTTATGATTTAAGCTATGAAATTTTCTTTTCTTTTGCTTTCTAAGTAGGTCAACAACTACTGTAGTAGGTCGGAAAATACTTTATCCCTAATAATAGAAATTTTTTATATTAATTATTATTATGTTAATCCAGGAAAAAGAATATAACATAACAGAACATCATAAAAAAAAGAGAGACACAAAATTTGAATGTTAAGGAAATATTTATAGATCAATTAAATTGAACAAGGAATGAGTGAAAGACAGTAAGGAGTGGGGTGTTTCAAATTGATGAAATACTTAGGGTTGCAAAAAAGGGAGATACATTATTTAAATGAGTCGTATAAGTAATAAAAAAACAGATACAAATATCAATCATACGCCACAAATATTTTGAATTTTCAACAACTGTTGGAAATTGTCATTAATTATTTGTTATTATTTTGTATATTAAGGAAATAATAAAGCAATTGAAATGAGAGAAAAGCATTAAGTGTATGATGGTGTTGAAATACCAAGGATTATAACAGGAAATAATATGACATATGAGTACTTAAAGAGATAATAATATCAATCATACGTCAATTTATGCCACAAATATTTATAATTAATAATTTTGGTTATGCAAAGAGAATTTTTTATGAAAAAGAGGAGAAGAATATATAAATAATTTTAATTAAAAATGCCTTTACACATCTCCTAGCCCAGGGTCCTTTCAACCCCTTTCCTTCTTACTCCTAATAAAAACTCCAAATTTTATTGTTTTAGCAAGAAACTTTAACACTTTGTGCTTGGTTTAGTAGTTTATTAGCCAATTTCAAGTTCTTCCAAATTCTGCAACATCAAAGTCAATGTGGTATTTGACACTGCCCGTTGGTAGGACTTAGTTTAAAGGGAATTTTATGCGCTGTTATGAATTTGCGCTCCATGAAATCGTTTAAAGTGGCCGCACAATTTCAAAAGACATAGTCATACACACCAAGACAATGGCATGCCATAAAGCAAACTCTTAATGACTTAACCACTGATTATTAACAGCAGTAGCAGCAAGAAACCAAGGGTTACTCGTACTATGGTATATTGAAGTCTTTACTTTTGATCCAAAAAACTACTACTGTGTGCAATTGTGAAACTACTTTTGCGGTTATGAACAGAGAAGGCGAGTGCAAAGTCTCTCCCTGCCTTCCCTCCATTATTTCGTCTTTTACATTTTCATTTTTCTGTCCATGGTGTCCTTGTGTGGCAGTTAAACGCAGTGATAAGTACCGTTAAAGTGTTTGACTTTAACTCGAAGTTCACTTTGACTGTTTAACTGGATTTCACTTTCTCTCTCTTCTTCGTTTTTTGTTGATTTTCACTGTTCTCATTCTCCTTCCCACCTCATTATGCTGATGCTGCTGCTACTACTGCAGTAGTAAGTAACAAATGTTAATTATGCGTCTCGTTAACCACGCTTTTTTATTTTTGTGAGTACTAAAAAATTAAATTTTATATTATTGTTACTTTATTCCACTTTCCACTGTTTCTTTTTTACAATATTTTACAACATTTCCTTTTTATTGTTGTTCACCTTTTGGGCATCATTTTCCTTTCTTTCATGTATTAATCCAGTAAATGACTTTCACTTGAGTAAGTTAAGTTGGTTAATTATTTTAATTAGTGGTTTGCATGTAACAATGAAATGGTGAAGTAAGTAAATTGTTATTGAGGTTAGGAAATTCTTTTGAAAAGTTTAATGTGCTCTAATTTAGGATATTTTAGATTTCAAACATATGTGATTTAAGTACTAGGTACTTACGAATTGGGAATGAAGTGCATCAACTAACCTCCGAGACTTGGCCTTTTCGATTGAACAAGGGACAAATCGAAGAGTCCACGGCATTACAAAGTGTTTGGATGACATTGGCATTAAACGATAGATTGAGATATCATCAAGTCATAGTTTCTATTTTTAACCACAATAATTCTGACAGGTGATTTCGCTCTCTTTATTCAATGTGAAACGAAGCAAATACTTTCAAGAGAGCTTGAGCATAATTTGCTTGTATGCAGTCATCTATATTCGTCTTCCTGCAAGAAATTTGGCCCATACTTCCATAATTCAAATTCCTCAAGCACTCTGGGCTAAGAACCTTTCGATAAGATATCGGCAGGATTGTGCTTAGTTGGGACATGCCTCCAAGACATGCCATGAGACATCCCTTGAGTACCGCGAACATGATTTGCCAGATAAATGTAATTAGCGGCGACACCATTCAACCAGGAAAGCACTATTGTTGAATCTGACCAACAAATGAAATTTCCACCAAAAACTTCCACGTCAAAAATAGACTTCATAAGCTCAGCTAATAACGTTTGCTGTGGCAATGATTTGGTAGCTTAAGTTTAAGTTGGAAGATACATTGTTGATATTTATAGACTTGAATACAAATAGATTGGTTCTATAGTGAATGAGTCCAATATTTATGCTGAGCCATGGTAAGCACTTGTTACTCTACACCTGAGACTGAGGTAAACTTTCGGAAACGCCTACAAATGATTCAATCAAGCTTGAAAGAGTGTAGGGCAAGAACATAGTGGATGCTACAAGGTTTTATTCCTTCGGCCTCTGAGCATTTTGTATAATTGTACCAAGTTGTATCATGAAGTTATGTTTCACAGACTACATGATTTTCGTTAATGTTTTCATGCTTCTGACCAAATTTTTGTAAATATGTATTGCAAAGAGGTATATGAATACTATTTAGTTGTGTTATACGTTTTTCTTTAAGACTTGCATTCTTTGCAAGTGAGTCGTTCAGAGAATGCCCAAAGGAATGTGCCCATAAGAAAGGATTTCCATATCACTCTAATAGAATATGAAATCCACCCATTAGCCGATCATAATCTTCATTGGCCTACAATACACGCAGCTTATACTATGCTATTTAGCTTAGTTACACTGTCATTTTCATGTCACCTTGTTCTTTGTATCCTTTAATTGAATTATGTAGCTACTCTTCCTTCACTAATGCACAAATTGAATGTTGATGACTTACTATTATAATGTATGCAAATGAAGTCTAATTAATTGTGGCAAAGCGGCTCATTGCGCTTTTATAATGAGTTTAAGTCTCGCCTCGAACAGAAATTACCAAAGTGGCACTAATAACAAGAATATCAGGAAGTACCATACCATCGTACCATTACCACCATCAACAGCCTCAAGTAAGGTTTTAGTTAAGACTCTCTCTCTACACTACTATACGAGTATACTGCATATGGCGATGAGAATGAGGATGAAGCCTGTTGCACTTGCACATTGGAAACTAATTAAATTGGAAAAGCACGAAGAGAAAGTGTGATAAAATAAAGTTTTTTCTTTAGACTTTAAGCCAAGTTAAAGTCAACTGAGAATATTGTCATTGAGATGACTTCATATTGAATGTATCAATTTCTTTTTAAGTTAACCAACAAAACACATTTACACCAAACTCATAGATATACACTTACAATATATTAAATATGTACATATATAAGTACCAGACTTTAGCCAAATATTGGCTTGTAAAGTGAGCCAAGTTGCAGTCAAACATATAAAATATACACACATGGTATATACTTGTAGATATGAAGACATACACTTGTATAAACTTTAACATAAATGCCAATTTCGTAGTCTCCTTTAGCTCGCTTTTTGGCTTAAGGCAATTTTTCTAAGGGATTTGCATTGAAATCTATGGAAATTTGTATCTTGTACTCGTATATGTGTATATCACAGAGTTTATGGATATTTATCCGTATGTGAGAGTTTGAGTCTGTTGGCGTTCCATGCAGATTTTATAAGGCTAAACGTTGCAACTTGTTAAGCTTTTGGCTTCACTTTACTTAACTGTTGTCAAAATGCTTTAAGGCACAAAAATGTGCAAAATTTTCTTGTATCCAACACAAGGAACGTAAAGAACCTTTTGTTATATTGTTAGATTGATGTTTGACAAAAGAAGAAGAAGAAGTTGAAAATCAAACATAATTTTGAAGTTTCGTAAGCAATGGAAACTATACTATTTTGTGTTAGTTCGAAACTATGTGATTAAAAATAAATAAACCAAGTTTTGTTGAAAGCTTGAAATTGAGACTTTAGTAGATCAAACTTGATGATTCCTTCTACTGAAATTACTCATTAAATTAAGTCAATCTAAATCTTTATATCTATAAACTAAAATAGTAAACATTTTTCTTTATGATGAGATTTTAAATAATTTTTAGTGTTTTCTTTTCTAACTATTTCAATCAGTAGCATGAAGAGCATCATAAATCCTTTGATTAACCCAAACATGTTCATGAATTCACAAATAACGAAAGAAAGAAGCATATAAAACTTAATGAAGTCCATAAAAAATCTTTATATTGCGTTAAACGAAATATGGCAATTTTTCTTTAAATGAAGGACATAAAATTCATAAATTTATTTATGCAATGTAGCTGTAGATATTGAGGCAACCAGGTTCTGAGAATGTCCATCAACCAGGTTCATATGCACACGGTAGATCACTGCGTCTGTGTTTGGTTGTCTTTGACTGTAATAAACTCTGAGATACGTAAAATACTGTAGAATTTTATAGACAACGTGAGTTAGTCAGTAACTTGTCATAAAAACGTTTTAGCCAAAAACCTTTTGCCTCCACACACACACACACACACACATACATCACACCTCTCTCACTCCATTAGTCCAAAACAATAAAAACCAGTTTATGACCTAATTCTATTAAAGCATAGCGCGTGGCTCAATTTGGAAAGCTACGAGTATAAAGAAGCAAACAATAAGAATTTGTGTATGGTCCATATACAAATTGCAAAATGCCGTGCACCTTAGCAATTTAAGTTACCTAGAGAAAGAGACTTCTCTGGACTTTCAGATCTTTTAGTTGAAAAAATTATGCTAACGAGAATTCATCAAAAACTAAATTGAAAGAAAGAATAAACAAGGAAATGGGGGATTTTTTGCATATAAATTTCCTACTCAAACTATTGTGCAAATAATTTGAGCATACAATAAACTTGTGACAGATGATAACGTATCGTATGCGTAACAAACTTAACAGAAGATTACGCATACGCAGCATTGTACGTGACTTTTTGCTGTCAGCATCGCTTCAAGTTTCATTAAGGAGCATAATAGAAACAAACTATTGTACTCGTATATAGTAACATGAATTAACAAGAACAAAAATGATATCAAGGAACTCATACTCATAGTATAACTTATGCGAGTAGAAACTATTTGATGTCTGTCATGAGTGTGGGGTCCCTTGGTCGCTTGGTTAGTTCTATCTACTATCTACGGAAACATTGCCCACTTGTGCATAAACACCTGCAGCAAGCAAGAATTTTACTAATTGCAAGTAGACATACTCATACTACCTACAGAACTTACTCACTTTCACTCATAGGAAACTACTACACCATAGTATATGCTCGTATACACTAGTACTCTCATGTATCTAGATACTTAGAACTTAGTTTGTCAGTTAGTTAGTTTGTTAGCAAGTGCCACCTTTATTCAACTTTATGCAGAAGTAAATACGTTAAGCTAGCATCAAATAAGTTTTTAGGAAACTTCACATCACCAGCATCATCATCATGGTGAGAGTTAGACATGTTACTCTAAGTTTTTGGTTTATTTTGGATTGGTTTGGTTTGGGTTTGGGTTCTTCTATTTATAATTAAAGTGTATGTGTGGTGTCTGACGTGTGGCAGGCTGAAGCAAAATATTGTATTTTGCATTTGAAACACGCAGCAAATAACGTCATGCCAAATTAACATCAACTAGACAAATACTAAAGTGGGCAAAGGTTATGCCAAGAGATTTTTATCTGAAATACTACGAGTATAATATCTTTCAGTTTCATTTTATTAATCACTTCAGGGACATTGGGCAAAAATAAAGTCAGTTAAAATATGAGAAAAGGTAAAACATACTCGTATTAAAGATAATAAATTGTTTTTGTTATTACGGAACATAATCAACTGCTGATTCAAATGTGATTATCAAGTGAATTTAATAAATTAAGAGTTGTTGACAATTGATACACTTTTGCTTGACCATCGTAACCTAAACGTTATGGCCTTTAATAAGTTTAAGAACACGACTAGGTTTGTATTTGAAATCTTTGATATCTCCATCAGTAGAGGTAATAATTTGCTGGTAAGCGCAGAGTATTATCAAATAATGTGTCAGTATGCATGTCCAGTTCACTCAATTGGGGGTTTTCAGTGTCTGAAAGATTAGAATAACCTGTGAGGTATTTAGTAAAATACCGTAGATTACCACTGCGTAGATGAAGAAATCTTCTTAATCATCTATCTGATTTAAGGAAGCCTTTTGCTTGAATTTTCATTTCAAGTGGGCTTGGTGTTTTCTTTATAAATTCAATGCCATCAATTGATTGACATTGAGTCGATTTTAGGAGACCATGCAAAACAAAAGTGACGGATTTTTAGCTCCATAGATGCTGAAAAGATGAGTTGTTGCTGATAAAATCAAATAAAAATTATTTATGATTACAGTTTATTATTCTTAAAACATTTCTGGACCCTTTGAGTCTTTACTTTAAGAACGTTGAAGCGCACGCTTTTTTACAATGGGCAACACTCGCCAATGGTAACATTATCACCATGCTCTTCCTCTAAGACTGGTGAGCAATGGACACTCATGTTTCTGTGATGTTTCTCGAAACGCAAGTAATTGCCACGGTAGTACACTGCATCTTAGTTTTACGGACAACACCGGTTAGCATGGCACCATCAATTCTTACGTTGTCGGTCCAATGGCCCTTCTTCTCAATAAAGGTGCCATCAATGGCATCAAGTTGTGTTTTGAAGTACAAGCTAACTTTGCAATGCTTCTTCTTGACAAGGTGGGGACTTTGTTAACTTTTTATGTTAACACCAAATTGTTCTTGGAACGCTCTTTCTTTCTGATCAGCCTGGCATGGCTCAGTGTCTGCTTAGCTTCATCTTTGAAGCTCACATGACATCAGAGCTTGATGAGTCTTTCTTAGTTCGTACGGGAGGACAATGAGGACCCAATACAATTCTCAAAAATTTGTAATGATTATAAAAACCGCTTGAATATTTCAACGGTATACAATTCTAGGCTTAAACTTTTCGCGAGTGAACTTAAGATGATGTCCACAGTGTTTAAATCAAAGCGTAAGAATTGGTTAAATTTTTTGTAAACATAAGAAAACACATTGAAAGGGCTTAAAGCCAAATCACAGCATAAAATGTCATGGCTAAGAAATATCCTTTATTTCATACTTCCGTTCATTTCTCTTGTGATCCTTTCACTAGATAAAACCACAGCAAATATTTTGCGGTTTCAATATTGTTGTGCTTTTGTTGCCTTATGTATTTATTCAAGTGTATGAAAACCACAAAAATTTACTCAAAATATTTAACAAAATTTTTGCATTAATGTTTGTGCATTAGTGGTGAAATACACGAACACACATACATTTACAGATATTACAGAGAGAGAGGGAGAATAATGTAAAGGGAATTTGAATGGTTAAGATAAAGAAAGAACTCTTATAGCATACAAATATTGTAATATAATACAAAATACATTATCAAGACTTAATTTTCACACTTGGCTAAGATACAAAAACATATCTAAGGAAATCAGACGGTAAGTCATTGAGTGAGTAGGAGAGAGAGAGAGAGAGTGAGTTAGGTGAGGGGGACACACACATTCACTTAGTAATGCCATTACATGTGGCAAAATCATTTATTAATAAATAATCGAATAAATGAATATGAGGCATACGACTGAATGTTACATCATAATGTTTTAGTATCCATGTGGATGTGGATGTGCATGTGTCTGTAAGTATGTATTGTATTTTGGTTTGAATAATGCCAAGAGCAGCTAAATTTCTAATGAATTGTGGTTACTTTTGCTGTTGATGCTTTTTCCTTGCGGTTAATGAGTTGAGTTCAGTTGAGTTTGTTGTCCATTCAAACAATTCACTTGTGTATTTCTTACTTACTAACTGACTGACTATAGTAAGGCCTTCTTCATATGTGTTATAAAATGATTTCATGCATACCATTTTCACTTAGAGAAATAATAATTTATGTTTTAGTATTTTCCATTTGCATATGGTCAGCAGAATGTGTTGTTTCTTCCAATTCAATATAACCAAGAAGATACAAGTAAAGTAACATAAGCAAGAAGTAAAGTCCCAGGTGAAATAATATGAAATATGTGTAATTCAATTCCCAAATTTCATAAAATTGTATGAGCTTAAACAATAATAATATACTTTTACAATACTACGTATACCATAGAGAGAAATATCCTGCTAAGAATATAAATCAAATCAAAAAGTAATAGAAAGTTACTATACTCGTATACTGTAGAATTTTGGCCTTCAGTTGAGTTAGTGTATTTAGCAATCAGTTCAAAATTGTTATGTCTTTATTAAACCTTTCTATAGATTGGTTCAAAGTGTTTGTATTGTCCTTTTGTTGACCTTCATGAGACTTTAAAATTAATTTATATTATTAACTCACAGCTGTGTGCAGCAGCAATAATAAAGAGCCTTTAATGATTTATAGAGAGAAAGATAAAGACAGGACTATAAATCATTTATAGAATAATACTTACTATTTAAGAAGCCAAGAGTATCAAACTGAAAGAAAGATAGATATATATATATATTAAATGAAATAGTAAAGTTTCATATTATGGTGATAATTATTATATAACTTAAGGTATTGATTATAAATGCAAACTTAAATTTAAATAGTTAATTAATATTAAAGGTAATTTCAATTGATAAGCAATTAAAATTTAAATTAATCTAGCATATATGTAGAATAGGATGATTTGTTACATAGGACAGGATGCAATTTTATTCCTTAAAGTGATGACAAAATATTGAGATCATAAATTTAGTTGGAAAATAAGTAGTACTTATTCCTTGTATGCAGTTTGTGATACCATCAAAGGTAATTCAAGAAATTCTGCAGAGTAAAATTATGATGTCCATGGTTGTTTAGTTCTTAGTGTCGGCTAATCAGTCAGCAGTGACAGTTGTGTAAGAACTTATATATCATCAAAGGTTCATGAACAACTCGAGCTGCTCTCATATAAACAATTCGATTCTCTCTCGTTAAGATAATAAATAATTAACGGGATTGAATCGAGTGAGATGCATCCGCATACCGGCATCAGTGTGAATCAGCGCTTGAAAACAATTGGTACCACGCCTACTTTGTCAACATGGATGTTCAAAGAAGCTTCATATTGAAAATTCCAAATAATTAAATGCAGCAAAAAGAAAGACAATTGCTGAGTTAGTTTCATCAAAACTTACAATTTATGCACAGTGCAGCCTACCTATGTAGTAACGGATTGATTTGTATAGTAAAAGCTATTCTTTCCTTCAATTTTCATCGTTATTCCTTGAGTAGATCATATAATAAGGTATGATTTCTTTTAAAGTTCATTACCCATGCATATGATTTAGTGGTCCAGTGGAATACAGAAAAAGATCATGGTTAGGTGCCTAAATCCGGGAATATTGCCACTCAAGAGCTTTCAAGTTTTATGGTTGCTTGTTAAATTTCAGTATTTGACCATTATTACACAAAGCTATTATACAACAATAATTTTCATCGATTTCTCTTTGCAATTTATTATGCCGTCAATACATTATGCGATTGATTGTACAATCAAAGATGGACAATTTTTGATTTTCCATACAATCAAGCCATGACATTTTGCCGCACACGATGTGAGAGTCAACAAGCCAAATAAAACTGTACAATCAAATCAGAGCAAATTTCTTCATATTCCGTGCTATATTTTGGTTTTCGCATGCATTTCACATACACTCTAACTCTACGCAAGCCAAACGAGATGATCAAACAACGAAATTTCGTGAAAAGGAAACAACAAAATACGAGGCAGATCAATTTTAGCGCTGGTACAAACGACTCGGCTACCCCGTAAGCTTCGCATTTCCCTTCTCAACAAACAAAAGTCGTGTGAGACAGTTCTGCCGCAGAGTCGCTGTAAGGATCTTTTATATAAATTACATAGACAATGGTTGACAAGAAAATGGACATTGTCAGGCTTTGCATGTACTCGATCTTTTTAATATCTTTTTATCATAATCTATCAAACCAGAATCACCATGTTTCTTTGCTTGATCATTAAGCTGATTCATAAATTTGATTGGTAAGACAGAATTTTAATGTTACTAGTATATTTTCTATGACCAATGTGATGACTTCATATAACATCATGACAATGATCTCCTTGTGCTACAACTTAAATTATCAATGCGTGATTCAAAGGTTTCATTTTTTATGATATCCACAGAATACACTATGTAACATGTGACATAAATTGTATTAATCAATCCTTTGCCTGACAAATCATGGTCAAACTTCAGTCCTGTACTATTATAAAAGCAACTTTATTAGTAATCAAATAAATCAGTTTAAATTACTGCTTGTGATGTGACATCCAGACAAATTAATGATAATTTTTTGATTAATACGATATAATTTAAAGTTCATTTCTGTTTTTTTATCAAAAAAGGCCAATCTACATGTGTATATGTTTATGAAATGTCATAAGCAAACGCCTGGAAGCATGCTTCACATTTTTGTTGCATACATTTGCCTTTCTTCATTTCATTCTTTAAACAACAACAAACAAAAATCAAAAAACACAAAAACAAAAAAAGGGAAAAATAAATGCTATAAAAACAAAACAAAAAATAAATAAAATGTGTCACATTTAATGCCAGGACTGTGACTGTGACTGCTTCTGCATGTTGCTTTCCTCATTGTCCTTGTTGGCTGTGTAGCCTTTTGTTGTTGTTGTTGTTGTTGTTGTTATTATTGTTGTGGCTGTTATCGCATTTACGATCGTCGAACTGATTTTTATTTTATTTGCAAGGATTTACAATGGCTTATATGACATCTATACACTCACACACACATGTAAACTCATATCTGATAGTCAGAGAATGAGTGGAGTGTGTGTGTATGTGTAGGTGAGCCTTGTGAATGTGTTATACATTAAAATAGCAACGTATGAACAACGCATAGTAGATACAAAATGTTGGCTCTTTTTGTTCGTTGTATTTATTAAATTTTCTACCCTTTTTTTTCTATATACACGAATTTTTTGCTAGACGCCACATTGAAAAACCATTGTGGGTTTAAATATAACAAAATTTTCGGCAATTTACAAGCAGAAAAATAAAAAATAATACATAAGTAAGTGTGTATCTGTGCGTGTGTTTGCATGAAGCTTCAATAACAATTTCCAAATAACACACGACACCAACAACAAAGTCTCACAATAATGATGAAAATTGCAATGAAATCTCATGTATTTCAGTGTATTAAATTGGCATTTATTCGATGGTTTTTTATTTTATTTTTCTGTTTTTTCTTATATTTATATTTTTATTCTATTAGTACTGTTTGTGTGGTTATAAATATATATACTACTACATATATGTATGTATGTTTCTGTGCCTGTTTGAGCATCATTTGTTATTTCATTTTTTATTTTTCATGTTTTTCTTTCGTGTAGCATATTTTTTTATGCACATAAAAAAAACCAAATCGTATTGTTTTCACGGTTGTGTTTCTCTTTAGGGGATTTATGTGTGTGTGTTTCTGGATGAAAAATAATGTAAATGTTTTTGAGTAAAGTTTTTAAGTTTGTTTGTTTAGAATTTTATTTATTTCCATGCAAAAAGTTTATGGAAAATTATTTGAGAAATGATTTTTTTTTTAAAGTAACTTTAGGTTGCAGAAAAATTTAAATTTATGTGCACAAAATATGCGAAAAATATAGGAAAATGTAGTCAAATAAATAATGATGTTAAATTTAAAAAAAAAATTGTTGGTTGTTTGGACATATATTGAGATGTATGTATAAAGATGTGAGAAGTCGGGCACAGGCTTTCATTAGGAAACCTTGAATGTTTATGTCGAACGAAGTAAAGCCTATGCCCACTCAAGTCAATTTGATTCTTTCTGAATTCAATCTATTCTCCACATATTGATTGTTGGGATATTGGGATTTATTCTCATTATTCACAGAATACGTTCCTTTCTAAATCAAATATATTTAGTATTTTTTTCTATTCAAAAAACTTAGATCCTTTATCAGCATTTAATCATCAACTTATGGTGGTTGCTCCTAAAACTGAATGATCTTCTCAGAAATATAGTTCTGGTCTTTATGCACCAAACATTAGCTTAAACTTGTTTGTCTAACTAAGTTTAAATGCCACAAAATTAAACCCCAAAAATGTTTTAAAGCCAAGCCAAGCTAAGCAAAGCAAACATCAATTTAAAACTGAGTAGAAAAACTTTTTTAATAAATTTTTCCAGCTTTTAAGATTAAACCAACTCAAAAAGCAAACAAAAATTTTAGCCACAAACTACAACACACACATTTAGGTTAAGGACAATGAAAAGAATACACATACATATATGGCAAACATATGCATAGATAGATAGATATATAGAAATATACAAAAGTATATTCTTCAATGAAGCCTAAAATGAAACAAAATTCTGACGCCATTTTGTCGACCAAAAAATAGAAGAAAAAAAGAATAAAATAAAAAACAATTGTAGGGAAAAATGAAAAGTTGAAAATAATAAAACATACGCCGCCCATTGTCAGAAATGCAATAGACTTGAACAAGGATAAATATGCAGATATACAAATGTATCTCATACTTACTATTGTATCTATGATTATATGGTATATCATATACTATAAATCATGAAGAAGCCAAGCGTGTGTGTGTGTGTGTGTGTGTGTGTTTTGTGTCATGGTCAAAAGTGTCAAAAAAATAGAAAGACAAGTGCAGCAGAAGCCATTTATTTGAAGGCAAAGTAAAGGCGCCTAAAAATACATAACATAATAAAGTGCTAACTACTAACTTAAATTTGAGAACTTTATAGTATTCAAGCCAATGAAAACCTTTTTCATGTCATTTCTCCTCAGAGGAGGATAACATAAACAATGACAAGGGAAAGTGTCCAAAGGAAAAAAGAAAAAGGAAATTAATGTAGCGCAATGAATGACTTAACGGCTTGAATGATAAGAGACCAGAAAATGTTAAAGGAAATGGAAGATGGAATAATAGATGGGAGAATGGAAGGTAGACATCCAGGCTGCCAAGGCTGGTCTCTACTTCAAATTGTTGTTGACCTTGTTAATGACAAACAATCAACATAGTTTTCAACGTTAATAAAACTGCGAACTGAATGCCAGTCAAATGCAGTAAAGAGTATAAAACAAAATGACAACTTACAAAAATTATAAGTAGCATGAAGAAGGACTCAAAAAAAGAAAAAAATATAAAATAAAATGTAAAAAAATATCCAGCATCATCAGATCAAGCAAGGCTCAGTCAGCAGCAGCAGTTTGAAGTTATATAAAATAATAAAGAGAAAAAAGAGCAAACAATTGTAGAAGGAATACTATAAAAACATAGACAAGCAATGAGCAATACAAGAGAGGAGTAGTAGTGAACATAAAACTGGCACATTATAAACAAAAACAAATATTTTTTGTATCTTTTGTCCTTAGTCTGGTTGTGCTGTGTTGTGTTGTGTTGTATTTTGTGTGTGTTTCTAACCCAATTGCCTAGTTCTTGACCAACTCCAAAAGGCACAAAGGCATAAAGTCAGAAATAAAATGACTACAGAAAAATAACAAGAACAAATGATGTCCTGTCCTGTCCTGTCCTCCTACATTGACCAAACGCCCTCAATAGCCGCTATCCAAACTTTAATGCGTTTATTATGCAAAATGTTTGTCTTTACTTGCCTTTTTATTTTTTACTTTATGTTATTTTCCTATTTCGCATTTCAGTTAAATTTAGTTGTGTATTTTCTCTTCTCATTTTTTTTTTTTTGCGGAATCGTTTATGCCTTTTCTTGTCTGTTGTCTTGTGTGTGTTTTGTCAGTGTGTCTTTTTACATTTTATTGGCATTACAAAAATGTTTTTAATACGCAATGGTCTGGAACTCAAGTGATAAGCCTGAAGCTTCGTCACTCTCATTTGACCAATCACTGGTGTGTTATACTTTCCTCCTTCTTTTTTAGATTTTTCATTTTAACAATTTCTTTTTTGCAAAGATAAAAAACAAATAAACAAAATGATGATGGAAAAGAGGCAAAATACAATACTAAAATTTACTCGTTGAAGAGTTGTTGATTTTTGATTAGGTTGTCCATATAATTTTGTATTTAAGGCGCCACTCATTAAAAATTTTATTATACAGAAAATGAAAATATGATTTTATTCTCAATTGGTTTTGCAATAGAAAAACAATAGATACAAGATATGAGGAGTTTTAATGCATTTTAATTTGATTTTCTATTTTTTTTATGTCTTTGTTTAAGAACAATATTTTTAATTAACAATTTTTATTCAAAAAATATTATTTCTATTTTTTATTTCGAAAATAATTTATTCTAAAATTGTTTCTGTATATTTTCTTTGAGTGGAATTTTACTTTGTTTTTTTTTTATGTTAAAGGAAATTGGAAAACAAAAGAAAAATAAATAAAATAAATTAAAATTTTATTTGTGTTTTTAAAATTGCTTCTAAAGGAGAACACTATTTCAGTAACCTAGTTTTATATTCTTCATACGACATGTGGACTCACAAAAACTGACAATGACCAATATAAAGGGTGCATCATTGACACATCCTTCTTAGTTTAGAGTGCCAAACCTTTGAGCTTCTATATAATGCCTCCTTCTCATAACCTTCCATACTCATACAGATCATCACCAGTTTCAATGCACCATTAATTGTTCTCATACTCTCTTGTATGTATGTAATTAAAGTATCAACAAAAAATGTCACACCCTGTACAAGAGAAACAAAAAAAAAATGAGGGACCAACAATGTTGTCAACAACTCAACTCAATTCAATTCACACACGCACAATGAACGCTATGCTCTATCCACATAGTAGTGACAACTTCCGGCATTCATTGGTAGTCCACATGTACTATGACTCTGTCTATCCATCTGTCTGTCTATCTATCTACCAGTCTGTCCACCAGTCGGTCCACCAGTCTGTCCATTAATCTGTCCATGTGTGTCCAATCTATCTAGTATAGACCTTTGGCAAATAGCGGGTCATGTTGTGTCCAACAATGTTAGACAACAATTTGTGAAAAAATTATGACCAAAGAACAACAAAAATGAATGACTCTGACTCAGAAAGATGAATACAACTAGGGGACATAGTATTATAGTTGAGT
Source organism: Amiota communis (assembly GCA_037043315.1). NCBI lineage: Eukaryota > Metazoa > Arthropoda > Insecta > Diptera > Drosophilidae > Amiota > Amiota communis. Next base: position 8,192,998 of record JBAMAV010001245.1, on the reverse strand, counting down.
GAGTCAGGCTGATTGCGGAAGGATGAATGAATGAAAGAACTGAAATGAAATGGTAAATGACCCGCAGCGTTTCACATGCCACGACGTATGCTTAATATTAGTTTTCAAAGTGCAGTTTTAAAGTTTCAATGAATTTTTGTTGGTCTTTTGTTAGTGAAAGCATGTGTTAAGCTGAGCAGAATGTGTGTATAGCAGTAAAGTGAAACAATAAAGAGAAGAACAATAGCAAGAAAATGAACAAAAGAAGAAAAAGTCATAAAGGAAAAGATACTCCAAAAGATATACATTTCAAAGTGAGTTGTTTCTCAGTTTATTGTAACAATATTTTTGAGAGGGTGACTCTAAGAAGGAGTGATTCTTAAAAGGGGTGAATCTAAGAAGGAGTTCAATTTAAAAGATTGTAAGTTTTTTGAAAGATTTATAGAAAAATAAACAAAAGTTATTTCAATAGCTGTAGGTAAACACATAAAAAAGAAAGTAATAAATTGAATCAAATTGAAATCTAATAACTTAATTGTAAGTGAGATTATAGAGATGAAAGGAAACTTAACTTAGCAAAGAAAGGATTAAGGTGAGAATTTTATTTAAAGGTTGATTTGATGAGATTTAATGCTGTTTTAGTACTTTTCTAGACTTATGTTTCAGGCGAACAGTTCATTACCCAAACACCTTACAATATCTTCCTGAAATATGGTTATTCTTCAAAAAGAGTTTTACCAGGAAACAGTGGATTGAGTAGATTACAATATTTTTAGACTTAAAGGCATCCTTCCTTGTGATCTTAGATCACAGATTGACTCAAAGATTCTTCATAAAAGATTAATACAATTATTTTGGAACTAGATTTGAACTAACACCCAAAAGAAGCAATTACCCTACCAATGACCTTACTTAGTACAGTATTGAAATGTTAAGCTAAATTATGGCTGCCCCACCCTCCTTATTTATTTACCATCAAAAATTTACACGTGTTTCTCTCTCTCTCTTTGTCTTTCACCACAAATCTAATAAAATAATCGCTGACAAACATAAAAAATTACCAAACAAGAAAAATAAGAATAAGAAAACATTTACGCAAAATTCAATAAAAAATAAATTGATTGCTATATAGGTTTCGTTAAGGAACTTTGGAGCTTTCCTTGGAAAGACTAAGACTATGTAAACATGAACACAGAGCAAAGCACGTGTATTTAGGCGGCAGCAGACAACTGAAGTCTTATATATAAGAAATAAAGATGAATTTAGAAGGTAGAAAGGACATAGAGGTGCTCGTTAGTGTACAAGATTTATGTGTGTGGGGGCATATAAAAAGACGCGTAAAGTGAAGGATATGAGTTGCTGCCCTCTTGGCATATTTTGAGGCATCTTTAGCCTTATACGCATCAGTTTTCCCCACATTCATACATACTGACAATCAATTTGCCTCCCTTCAATATTTCAATGGTTCAACAACACTCTCTATCTTTATGCCTCATTTTCTCACACTCCTCCTGTTATTCCACACCAATTCTGTATTAAACTCTTCCTTCACTCAGTGCGTTGCTTTTCTTTCATATTGCGCTTCCTTTATCTTTCTGAGTCCCCAAACTAACCTTCTGTGTTAGGTTTTGTCAAGACGAGACATGTCAATGCTCTACTCACATCACATCACATCACTTTATATTTTTTTTGTTGTTGTACGCTTGTGGCAAAAAGTATTGACAACTTGATTTCCAAAATTGCTTTGCTGACACACACACACACATGAGTCCCTGCGTTTCTTTCAATCGTTGTGTATGAAGAAAAATAAGAAGTGTGAATATGAGTGAGTGTGAGGCAATGCCTGTGGCGACCTCATCGACTTGTTTTGCTTTCACCTTATCTATGGATGACAGTTGTATGGAAGTCGTTGTTGCTGTTTTTGTTATTATGGCTGCTTGTTTTGCTGGTTATGAGCGCCCATAAAATTCGCACGCATAAACAAACATACATGGATACAAATAGAAATATGTACATACACATAAACACATGTAACACATACACGATCATAAATTTTAGTCTAAATTGCTGTTGAACTGACGCAAATATGTCTATGTACATAGTAATAGAAGAAGAAGAGCCTTGATCTTTCTCTATACACATGTGTTTTGTAACTTTGTGCCTATGTATCTGTGTAAGTATTCCGCCTTTTGTGCTATATCTTTATATCGGTTCTATCTGTTTTGCAGTTTCCTTAGCCTTTCATTTTGCTTTGCCTTACTACCCTTCTACATTACATAGCATCCTGTTTTGGGTTCTTTGTTTTTGTTTTGCCTGCCTTTTTTTTTCCATTTTTAGCTTTCCGGCTTTGCATAAAATACATTAAAATCCAGTTTATGTTCATATACCCGTTCATGGAGCAAAGAAATATACAAAGATAAAATATACTTTTTCCTATCCTTCATATATTTCATATTTTTGGGATATCTTATAGAACAGACCTGTTCTTATTGAAATCCTTATTCAGTACCCAACACCTAAAGTCTATTAGAACTTCTTTGTATGGAGTAGTAAACTGACCATGTAGGGATTTGTTTAATACTCATAAACCTTAGAAAAGGTTTTCAGTATTCTGTTTAGAAGTTAAGTTGCAGAGACTTCATTTCTGGTTCATAAACCATTCTAAATATGAAAGAATTCATTGTCCTTGAAATTTGCACATTTTTTTTCATCTTCTTATGTTTCCCATGCAAGGACATTTTGTTATTCTTTTTCGGTTTTTTGTTTTCTTTATTTGATGATTTTACAATTATGTGCACCCACATTAGTTTGCTTAGTTTTTTTTTTGGTTAGGGAATTGCGAATCACATCAATGCAAAGTAGGTCACTGCTTGATGATTCTCTTAGTGAGTAGTGAGTAGCAGTGCGTTACTTTTTGCATTCACTGGAAAAAAGTTCAAGGATTTTATTGTTACCATCAAAATAGTACTCGTATAATGGAACAAACACAAAATTATTTTAGTGAGCACTGCATCGCATTGCAAGTGGAGAAAAAAATACGAAATGATTTTTAGAAATAAAAATACTCTCATATAGCAACGGCGCTCGCCCTTGTTGTATGCATTAGTATATTTCTTTTCTTTTTTTTTTTTTTAATGCATTTCAGGCATTGTGAATGAATAAAAGGAAATTTGAAATAAACATAATGTGATGAATGAAGAATTGTTATTTAATTTTGCAAAAGTTCAAGGTTTGTTCATGGGATACTTTAATATGTTTATGATCCTTCTTTAAAGGGCATATTTTTATTGTCAAGAAGGTTGGAAGCTACTTATGTGGCTGGACATGGTATAAGATGGCACTTAATAACACCTAATATACCTCACTTTGGTGCAGTGATGCCATTTTAGCCTTTTTATGGACAGAACTGTTCTTTTTTTTAACTGACCTATCCGGAAAAAAATGTCAAACATCCCCTATTCGGAAAACTATCCTGTTTTAGTTTTAGTGTATTTTTATTATTTTTTAATCTTTGAATACGATTAAATAACAACATTGTGACATCGTTTTTACCACCACTAAAAGGCCTTTAGACGGTCATGTCAGTCTCAGTCCATGTTATCGCACCGCTAACCGAAACGAGGACAGGAAAATGGACTAATGGCCCAACTTATTTGTCAGTCCATTTCGATTTTTGAAGCGATAACATGGACTGAGACTGAACTGACCGTCTAAAAGGGCCTTAATATTGTACTGAATCGTAGTCACAAATAATCGACATATATTGGGTTGTGCTCATCACTATCACTATACCTTGACATTAAAAATCATGCCAAAAGAAATTTATAAACAAAAATTGCGCGAGTCGTGGCAAAATCACCTTGATTTTAAAAATTTGAATGAGACGCGATCCAAAAGACAACAAAAAGGCTTACTGTCATCTGTCCTTTTTTTTTGTGATAGGTAGCTGGCATCACTGCTTTGGTGGCATATGTGAAATAACATCTATGACGAGCTGTGGGTGTTCATCGACTGACCTTCGAAGAACACACCACGTTAATGGAAAAGATTGAAGCCCAAGTTAATTCTCGTCCTGATGTTGACGCTTTGAATATGCTTACCCCAGCTAATTTTTTGATCACTTGGCCAAGTGCAGCACCCAGAGCAGATCATTTGACGATCAATCAGCTATCCGGATGGCAGTTGCTAACACGCTTATAACAAGACTTTTGACGACCCGACCATCTATTGACATCAGTGTTGCCCAGCTACTTATCACAAAAACAGGACAGATTATTTTGTAATTTTTATCTTATAAATTTATTTTTATAAATTAGATGAGTTTTATTGCCTCATCTATCAGGTCATCAAAATTTGCAGTAGCCTTATTGTTGTCTGTTGAATCGAAGGACAGATCTGTACGGAAAAGAGGATAAAATGGCATCACTGATTGACATTACAACGACAAATGAAATGGGAATCAGAGAAAGAAAACTTAAAAGAGGATAAACTGGTTCGTGTAGCTACAGTGTAGTTAAAAAGCGTCCAGTTAACAAGCTGGTCAAACTTACAGTCAAAGATTGATGGTTAATGAAATTTATTTAACGGTGGGGAGAATGTTCAACCTTGCTCTTAGGCTATGTGCCAGTAAGATAAAGTTATATTATTATACTAATATACTCCTGAATACAAGACATGCACCGGCTTCCAGGTAAGTTATATATCTGCCATGCATTCTAACAAAACTTGTTTAATAGTACTACGGGTATAAATGCAAGTCAAAACTATCCATACAATCTTAATCATAAATGCTTTACATCCTTTGCATTTTTATTGAATTTTTTTAACATTCAAACAATTTTAAGCTTTCTTTCATTATTGAGTTTCTTACTACTACCTAATAAACTCAACTTAACTTCCCATTTGTTTCCGCTTGCAAAGCTCCATAATTACTGGAAATTTTGTTATAAAATTATGCATAAAATAACAACAAAAAAATAAATGAAAAACTTTAAAAAAAGTTAAACAATTTCAAGGTTTTTCAGATGCTTCCTTCTTTTTTTTTGTGTTATCATCTTCTTATTTTGTGTATTTTTTTTAGTTCAAGTTGCTTCAGGCAACACATCAGAAGCAGCTTCCTCACGTATTATACTACGAGTATACCATACACAATAGTATGGCATAATAATTATATGGCAACATATTCATGGTTGATTTTTTATACTCATCTTTTCATCTTTTCATATTCTCATATACTTTTCTTTTATTGTTTATTGTTGTGCATGAAACAAAGCCGCGCTTTAAAAAATAAAAAAACCAGAGAAAAGTAGGAATAAAAAATCAGAATGAATGAATGAGTGAAAGAAATAAAGAAAAGAAAAGTCTATAATATTTTTTCAACAAAAATTCATTGTCATGTGCAGCAGTCAGTTGCAGTCTATAAATATACTCATATACATATGAAGATACATAGATACATTTGTGTGTGAGTGTATGTGTGTATCTAGTAGATACATTACTATGGCATGAATACATTTTACGATTTTTCTCTATTTGGTTTTTTTTCTGTTTCTCGTTGCCCATTAAAAATTTGCTTTTGTTCGCGAAAAAATAAAAGAATAAAAATCATCATCATTCTTCTGTTGCATTGTTAAAAACGTCAGTTATGTTCATTATGATCAGCATCATCATTATTATTATTATTATTATTGTTAACATCATCATCACTAACATTGTCAACATCATTATCATTAGTATTATCATCAGCAGCAGGAGCAGCTGCAGTTGCCTTACTGTATATAATGGTTATACATATTCTTGCTGCTGCTGCTACTGATGATGATGATGATTGTGTTGATGATGGTGATGATGACGATTTTGGTTTTAAAGATGATAATGATAATGTAAAAGATGATGGTGATGAGGTTGTTGAAGATAATGAGTTGCAATTAATCATAGTCAGTGAGGCGAATTCAAATTGAAATGAAGCAAAAGAAAACTATACGACTTTCAAGGTTCCTTTTCAATCAATGATGACTCAATGATTGAGTGTGTTTGTATGATGAATGAAAGCATGAGGATTGAACGAAATGAATGATTGAAGGAATGAATTAATAAATAAATGAAGAAATGAATGAATTGAATGTAACATAAATGAATGGTTGAGTGTTTAATTGTATAACTGACTGACTGACTGTTGGTTTGCAGAACTAACGAACGAACGAACAGATGAATGAATGAATGGATGAATGAAGGATGATAATTGCCATAGAGAGCGAGGAACTAATGAAAATAAACAATTGAAAGCGATTGTTGTGGCATATTAATTGATATTTACTCTTATTGCTGAGCTATGCAAGGATGTTGACGACGATTGTGGTTGATAATTGTACTGCTTCGTTTTGTTCTCTTCTCTTCTGTTCTGGACTTGAGTCACGTTGAAGGCCACAAATTCATTGAATGTGCAACATCAAGTTAAGTGCTAAGCAATATCATGGAACTAAAGTATCCTAAGTACAGATGCCCAAGCCCAAGGGTTGTATTATATCTATATTTTCTATTATAGTTTATGGAGCCTTTGGATATATTATTGTTCATATTATTCTAGGATAGTCCTGCTGCCTTTATGGCAGGCATATTGTGTAATTTTTCGTGCATATCTTTTGGCAGTCATCAAGAATTTTATGATAGTAACAAAAACTAAATGACATACAAAATGATGAAATGACACACACAATGAATAAATGAGAAGGATATAACGGTGGGAATGAGGAATAGAACCATAATGATGATTTAAGATCAAAGTAGAGTAGAGTGGAGTAAGGCTAAGAATTTGTGTAGTTTTATGTAGCAAGAAAAATGAGAAGTTACAAAAATAATAGGCAAATAAATGAATAGAAAGAAAGAAAAATAAATAAGAAGACAAGAAAATATACTAGGTAAAGAAATAACACAAAGAAGAGTGAAGAAATTACAAGTGAAATGAAGAGTAGATGAAGAAATGTACTGAAGCAAGGAAAGTAGAGGAAGTATCTTTAAGAAAGGAAAGGTAAAGAAATGGTAAGAAGGAAAATGACACAAATGGCTTGATATGCTAAGGGTAACAATCTTAAAGGAAGAGATGTGATGTTTGAGAAGGCAAGCAAATGAAAGAAAAACAACGAAAAAAGTTTGTTAAGGAAAAGAAAATAAGAGTGAAAGGAAAATAAACTGAGGAAAGACTAAGGAAAGGAACTGTGACACAAGAAGAAAAGGAAAGTAAGAAACAAGCAAAAATGTAACAAAGAAATACATACATACATTCGTATAATAAGGAGTTAGAACCTACAGAGAAGCCAAGCCCTAGGTGATACATGAAAAAATTTAATAAGTATAAGAAGAAAGGTAAGCATACAACAGCATAGGTATAAGCAATGAAAATAAATGAAACAAACAAATGAATAGAATAGCAAAACCATGGTAAGGGAAATGGAAATGTAAAAGAAAGGAGAACAAAAATGCATGGAATTTCACGAGAGCGTTCACAATATGAAATGCCTTTCTTCCTACTTAAAATATTGTACGAGGAAGAATATCTGTGCACATTTTATTTAGCATGCATCATAAATAAAAGTGTGAGACGCATAAATGATGCTAAAAACAGTGTTGTATGTTTGTTTCTTCTTCATGGTTTTTCTCAGTTTATTATTGCTATTGTTGTTGCCAGGATACACTGGTGTTGGTATATGGTGTATATGTGTGTGTGTGTGTCGATAAATGAACAACAAAGTTAATAGTCTGTTTTTTCTTTTTGTATACCATATCTCTCATATACAGTGGTAACATTGTAAAAGTTAATAGACCAGTGTCATGGTGTCTTGGTAACTGAATGAATGAATAAACAAATGAATAAAGGAATGAACAAACGAATGAATAAATGAATGAATGAATGCATAAATGCTTGCATACCTGCCTGGGTATTTTTTGTTTGTTACATTCCATTCATTACTGCTGACATACCTTTCTTGGTTGGTTGGTTAAGTTGGTTTTGTATATAAAATAATATTGCATACTTTCGGGGGTATGGTTGAGTTACTTTCATTTTTTAAGTTCATTTACCTTTAGGTTTTGTTTGGAGGAATATAACACTCATACTTAGTAATTTTGTTTTCGCTCATTGACTTTGAAAGTTAAATAATCTCATTAGAGACAAGAGATACTTATATATAATACTAACAAATGCCAGGAAATATAAGAATTTGCATCAAATGAATTGGGATGGTTGTCTTCATTACATTAAAATGAAAACACAAAAAATTCATTACAGTAAAGTATGAAAATATTAAAAATCATGACATGAACATGAAGATTACCTTTGATGCATGACAGCTTGTATATCCTTTACCCAGTTTATGTATAGAGGCATTGTAGCCAACTGCTTATGGGATTGATTACAAAAATAAAGAGTTGTTAAGACTGATTCACAAAAAAATACAATTCACCTAAAGAAAAGGACGATCTTCTGCGGACAAGTATGAAAGTAAGGGAAAACTTGAAGTTTGATTGTTCTGAGGAGCCCCAACAATTGCACTGCCACTCTGATATCACAACCAATTGTTTCGAAAGCTTTTAATTACAAGGTAAGACAGAAAACAATCAATACTTTGAACATGAATCTTTATTATCATTAATAAATAAATATTTAATACTTTGTCTTAGTGTTGCGCTTTAGTAAAATGAGATGTACTTTGATATCTTAAAAAGAGCGCTAGTTCACCCAGAAACCGTATGGCCTATCAAAGAACGGTTTCCCGAGAAGATAAGTTCGTCTACCAAAAAGATCAGGGCAGTCACAGGTGTTGGATTCCTTATCATCTTCGCAGCTAGATTAATCGAGAATTTTTTAACTAATGTGTGAAATTTCGCGAGCTCTCTACCACTGCGTTCCCACTGGTCTAGTCACGAAATCACAAGAAAATAAATGAGACTGTGCCTGTGTATGTTAAAAATCATTCTAACTATTGTTATGCAGCATCCTTGGTGGCAATAGTCCCCGTTTCGATAGTAATTCACTAGCTCCTTTTCTTATTACTTGGTGGCTAGTTGCAGGCTATGCAGAGCCGAACCACTAAGTGCGCGTTTCCATAGTAAGTCTGTTGCCCCTTATTGCATTACTAGTGGCTAGTGAATTATCAAGCAGTAGGAAATGCTGGCGGTGGCAATGGCTGATGGCGCTACTGGAGAAAGGTCCCTGTAGTATGAATCATTGGTCCAAAACTGTTTCGTGGCTTGTCCCTTTGGAGTCAGCAGTAGTTCAATTTCTATCACTTTTACACGCAAAAAACTGGCGAATTTAACATGGCGATAGCATTGTCAGTGGTCATTGACCCCGCCCGCATTACCGTTCACCAGTCATGTCATCAGTTATTGCCACCGCCTGTATTATCCTCCCATTCATAACATGCTGGTTTGCTTTTGCATTACCTTTGACTGGCGAATGCAATACCCACCAGGTAATAAGAAAAGAAGGTAGTGAATTACCATGCAGACGATGACAATGAACTGTGACATGACTGGTGAACTGGTGCAGCCGCTGGCAATTGACCCCTTCCAATGACATGGCCATGTTAAATTCATCAGTTGAATACATGTAAAATGAGTTTGCTAAGACTAGTACTGATTCCAAAATGACTAGCTACGAGCCCGATTTGGACCAGTGATTCATACTGCAAGGCAATAGCTCATTTTTAAGTCTCTCGTAGTCAAAGTATTTAATCATATATTTTTTCCAACAAAGCTCAGAATGAAATCCCACACTTAAAAGTATTTGCATAAATATTATTAAAATTTAAAGCAACAAAAGAAATATTGTTTTGTTGAATTAAAAAAAGGATCAACAACACAAACAACGATTGACAAAATGTTTGCTCATCCTTGCAAAAATCTACACAGAAGTTTTAACTCATGAAAAATTTGTTCTAAAAATAACTGAAGAGTTTAAAATTTATGCTTTCCCCATATTGTGTGTGTTTTTTTTTTTTTTTTTTGGTATTCTGTTTTTGTTCATAAATCGCGGCTGCTTCATTTCCACTTAGGCGAATTTTAACGCTTTAGCGCTTAATAATGCTGACACGTGCATAATTAAATCAACAATGTTCGTTCTCGCTTTTTTGTATTTTAAATTCGGGAAAAGATACTTACTACACATGGTTCTTTGTCTGCCAACACATCACCATGAGTAACAGCAACATCATCATCATCATCACCTACCAACCTATTTTGAATTAACGTTGAACAACAACAAAAAAAATCCTTAAGCGCCACTTATATTGTAAAATGGATGATTGAATGAATGGGTGAATGAATAAATGAAAAAAGGGAGAAAGAAGCTTTACAAATGAATATTTCACACGTATACAGAAACTCTGCACTCTCAATTCTTTCTGCTTTATCGTACATTACTTTGTTTGTAAATCCATTGAGTGTCTGTGAGTATTTGTTAGGATGTGTGTATCCATGAGTTTGTGTGTTTAACCATTAACGTTTAAAATGTTCGGTATTTCATTTATTTACTATAAAACCTTGTCCTTTGTATACAATACATTGATTCTGTACTGATCCTGATCTGATCTTATCTCTCTACACCATTTTACTTATTTTACTACTATAATATTTTCCACTGTCTCATTTTTTCTTAGTAAATATTTCAATTGAACATAAAATAAAATGCATTTCCTGTTTGTGACCAACATTCATTCAACTCAACTCCATTCAACTTAACTGAATTTGGTCCTCTCGTGACTACGATAAATTTCATTGTGGTTGCACTTAAATGCAGTTAAATGTTTTAATATATAGTACATACTATATACTTTAGGGGTCTGGGGTCTTGTGTCTCTTTTTGTGGTTGTAATTTTTAATTATAAATTTTTTTGAAGCTTTAAATTAATGTTTTTGTTTGGTATTTTTCAAAACATTAAGTATACGCATGGTATTTCTTTTAATATAATTTTTTATTCTCCAACTATACAATTTTGCTTGCCATTGCTCGTCTATTGTATGAACGTCACTTGTGTCTACCTTAAACAATTTTCTACTATAACTTTAGACAAGGGACAAAATAATGTGAACAATAATAAAAAAAAAAAGAACAAAAAACTTGTAATATTTTTCCTCCTTGGTTCTTCCTTCTTTCCTTGGTTTATTGAATGCTGAGTACCTTTAGAGCTTTGAGTGTTATACAATTGAAATATAAAAATAACAATAAGAAAAATACGACAATTGTTGACATGGTCGCCACCAAGGGGCTACCAGAAGGATATCAAGAATTACCAATATGAAATTCAAACAACTCTTTACTCTTAATAGTAGTAGTAGTAGACTGATGGGCTGCACTCTAGGTCTAGATGCCCCCTTGTTAAGCCCATGATTGCTATCATGTTTGAGTGGTTGTTATTTTGTTGTTTAACACCCAAGGTTGATGCGTTATCATGTCACTTTAACTTGTACTTGGAGCGTATGAGACCAAACAAAACACTTAAGGACCAGTTCCAGTGGCATAGCTAGTAGCAAGGTAATGTTGTTGTAGATGGAGAGGCTATAATACAACAATACAAAAAACATTTGCCATGCGTGCGGGGGCGGCAGTCGTCATTCAGATGCTCATTTATTTCTTGGCTCTCGTACACAAAATAAACGCTTTAACAAAGTGTCATTTGTGCCGACGACAAAGTGATACTTGTTCATAGACATGTGTTCAGATTATAAACCTCGTACCACAATTTCGCGCTATCACTTTTGTCTATCGCAATTTCTGTCTGACTCTATCTGACTGTGTCTGTGTGTATCTTTTTGTCTGTCTGCCCATCTGCCTGTCTGTCTGTCATTGTCATGTTTTTAAGAAGACAAAAATATATGTACGAGTATGTATATAAAAAATCCCAACATCCAAATCTTTATTCCCTTTCTCTTTATAGAAGAAGCCTCTCTCTCATGATATCGGGCTTAATATTGGATGCGCCTTTTGTCAGCACATAGTACGCAATGCTCTTAGCGGCATCACATGACATTATCCTGTGTACTTTATGTTTTGTTTTGTCTATCAAGGATTTTGTTAGGCTTCCTTTTTTTTTGTCTTGTTTTAGATATTTTTTATATTTTTTTTTGTTTGTGTTTTTTGGTATTATTTTTCTTATTTTCACGCTTTAGATACTTTAATAATTTTAATTTTTAAAACGCTTTGGTGTGCTTTCCCACCTTGTTTTCTCTTTCTCTATTTTTCTTTTTCATTCAACATTTTGAGGTCTTCTATGTATTTGTTGGATGATGTTTTGTTTTTGGTTATTTTTTTCTTTTTTTTTTGTGATGTAATGTGATGGTTTTTCAAGTGCTTTATTTTTTAATGGTAATGAGTTTTACCACAAAAGTATTATATCTTGATATTATAATGCATAATATAATGTAAACATGTGCTAGGTTTTTGTTACATTAATTTTGTTTCGTTTTTTCTTTTTTTTTTTTTGTTTGGTTAAGAAAGATTAATTTAAGTGCGGCATATTTTTCTTTATTACAATTTTTGGTTATATTAAAGATGCTCAAGAATTTTTGGTTGTTTATAAGTTGGTTAAATCACACACATATTACATTAATTTGCCTGCTTCCATTTATTGCTGATTTAAGGCATATTTTTTTAAAATAATAATAATTTTGTTGGCGCTCTGAGTGATTGCAGAAGTTTGACTTTCTCTCAGAGTTGATGTTGCTTTTTGCATTTCTTAAATACTTAGATCCATAAGGCTTGAAGCTTCACTGGTATTGTGCTCATATAGTGGCACCTGATTCGATACCAACATCGCATTCAATGTCGCTGCTACGTGAATTCATACGTACATCTCAGCATTTTGTTCTGAAAACTTTATATTTGCAATAAGTTGCTGGAACACTAGCAATCCTGTAGGTGAATACCATAAGCTCATACAGGTTTTAGAATTTGTTTATATACAAATATATATATATATACAGATCGATCGCGTAGTCCACTTGCCTACAAGCCAATGCATGTTTCTAAATTTCAGTTCAAGTTCTTCTTTGATTTTTTTTTTGATTTGTTCAAATGGTATTGAGGCAACGACATAGGTCGTTAGCATCAGACATTGCATTCTGAATCACAAAATCAGTGAATGCAAGGGCCCAACTGCATACAAGTTGTACGGTACACCAATATGGCAATGCTCATTCTCTTTTTGTGTCTCCCTATGCCGAGAAATCTTTGATGAGACACCATTTCTAAATCAATAGATATATTATAAGGGCAGCAAATGCTGTTTGGTAAAGGTTTCCATGGATGACATCGTACCAGGACTGGCAGAAATGCAGAAAGTGTTACATTGATGCGGAAGTGATCTACTTCGGAAAGTTCTAGTTATGTTTAATGATAATATTGGGTTCATTTTACAATATAAGTTTTACTTTCTTCTCTCAATTCTAATAAAATTAAGCAGTTGGTTAAAGATCAATAATGAAGGAATAATATTTTCCGTAGTATGACAAAATATACATAAATCCAACGGAGCTATCAATGGATTTCTAAAGGTCATAGTGTTAGGCTGGACCCACGCATCGAGCGATTAGCGACTAAGTGACGTTGCTCAGAAATTCAATTAATCCGACTGAGCGATGCATAAAAATTAAAAACCAATTGAATTGCTGAGCGACGTTGCTCATCGATATTTGCTCAATGCCTGGCTCCAGCTTAACACTGTGACCTTTAGAAATCTATTAAGCTTAATATGAAAAATTTAATTTAATATCAAATGTTGTCAACTTTTACCAGAAATTTACTATATATTATTTCTATAAAATTTTGTTTATTTTACGCATAATATTTTTGAAGGATTTTTACATTAAAAAAAACAACCTAATTTCTCTTTTAATAATTTTGTTTTCAACCATATTTCATGTGAAATGCAATAAGCTTCATAAAGCAACTCATAAACTACAAGTACAAGTGTACTCGTATATAAAACATTTTGCATTTCAACTAATTGAATAATGTATTTTTTTGTAATGAAACTAAAATAAATTGAATGGAAACAGTTTGGTTCACATTGCACCATAAAAAAAAATATGGCAAATGATTCTTGTATAATATAATTTAAGTGGAAATCTATCCAGCAAAAAAGGTTTCAACTATAAATTGATCCAACTCTCCCAGACTGTTGTAGAAAGCAGCACCCACAGCTGTGAGTCTGTGAGTAATTAATGGGGGGAGACCAATAAGTTTTATGTGTAAATTAATTGGCTTGAAAAGAAAAATCAGAACGAATTAAGTATGGAACAAGACTATAAAAAAGGGAAGAGAGAGTCAAGGGGTTGAAATGGAAAGGATAATTCTCTGCAGTAAAGTTAAAGGAGGGAGAATTCATTTCCATTATGAATGTCAACATAAAAAGTATGAACATCAACAGCAGTAGCAGTAGCAGTAGAAGAGAAAAACTACTGCAAAGTGAATATGTAGTATGTAGTAGTATAACAAGCAAGGATAAAGTGTGTATAGATGTGTGTATATAGTATGGCGTATGTGTGATAAAATTGTAACATATAAGGAATTTAATTATTATGCACATGTGTTGAAATATGAGCAAATTTATTTATTACAAAAGAGAAAGTGTTGGCTTGGCTCGGCTTGCTGGACTGGACTCATTGGTCCACATGCTTTTTTGCATTTATGGATAATGCCCCCACCACCACCATCATCATCACCCCCAATAAATGAAACGAAACCAAGTGTCAGTATATGGAATTGTTGTTCTTCTTGCAGTTGTTTGTTTGTTATTGGTTTTATTGCATAAATAAATGTTGCACACCATAGCAAAATCCATTTCATATTGTTAACCTACTCGCACCTTCGTCCCACTTCTTTTAAATTATATTTTTTTTTTGCTTGGATCTTGGATCATTCGACATTTACACAGTTTCATTCATTGATTGTCATTTGTTACCCACCCAATTCATTGCTTCGTCCTTCGTTCGTTCGTTCGTTCTTTCATTCATTTGGTTGTTCATTCGTTCATCCGTTTGCATTCACATTGAGTTATGGATTCGTATGATTAATATTCAATTACATGGGCTTTGCCTTTCATTTTTGTATTTTTGTGTTTTTATTTTTTTTGATATTTGTATCTGCATTTGCATTTGTATATGCTTCTGTAGTAGTATAAGTATATGTGCATGTGGTAGTGTTTGAGTAGCACTCACTGTATGCAATGGTGGCGTCCGATGTATGCGAAAAGTATGCAATGCTTTTTTGCGTTAAAAAATATTTTTGCATTGTTTGCATGGCTCAGTAAAACAAAGTGTATGTGAGTGCGAAAGATACAGAAACTATGTGTGTGTGTGTGCATATATTAATATATATACATATGTGTGTATATGTGTGACATGGCATTTTACTGGCTAAACGAGTTATGCCAACTAAAATAAATAACACTGAAATTCAATAAAGAAAAATATTCATATATCAAACAACAGAAAGCATAAAATGTCAAGAGAAACTAGGGATATACAGTGGAAGAGAAAGTGACAAGAGGAAGAGAGTGTGACAGAATGAGGAAGGAAAGCAGGGAGTGATATAGTGAGGGGACAAAGGGAGAGAATACAGAAAACAAAAGGGAAAGAGGAATTAGTATAGTGGGAAGTTAAAAACATAGGTGTTCTGTGGATTGCATATTAAAATAAATGCTTTCTGTGAATCCCATAAATATACTAGGCATTTTATATCATTGTTACAACTTTCTTTGTGCATTTAATATTTGGTCTTGGAAGAAGTTGACCTGTTTTCTTACTCAGTTATTAGTAAATGAGAGGAAAAAATACAAAATACACAAAATTCAGGAAGCAGCAATGTATAAACAACGAAAAATCGTACGAAATCTTTGTGCGTGGTTTTAAAAAAATTCAATCCAAAAAAAAGTATCTGCATATTTTCCTTATCCTTATATTATTGAAAGAGATTTTTGTTTGTGAACAAATTGGAATGAAACAAGCACTAAATGTTAGTTGAAGCATGCTACTATAAATCAGCGAAAATCGCATTCAAATCTGTTAAGCCGATTTTGAGATTAGCGAGCACAATGTCACACGGAAGCAAACACGGCTCGTTTATGTTTTTATTATATGTAGAATTCTCTTTAATTTTTAGAAGTTTTCTGAATATTATTTGATTGAGCATTGCAATTATGAATGATTGAAGGAATATATAAATGATTGAATCAAGTTTTATACACAATGTATATGTGAAATTTTGTCTTCTATTCCTTTTAAATTTTGTTTTTCATATTTTTTCTTTTCTTTTCATTTCTTTCTTGAGTTGATGTTGTTGTTGTTGCTTGTAATTTATTTTGTTTGCTTTAGAATCACAAAAATGCGTGTCCTTTAGCTTTTTCTTTGAATATATTTTTTCATTTTCACAGAAAAAATAATAAGGAAACACTACTACAACAACAACAACAGCAACAATAATAAAAAGAATAGCAATAACAAAAAACAATCTTTAACAAAAACAGCTGTGAAAATGTATAAAAGTTAAAGAAAATGAAGAAGGCAACAAAGCAAACCATGAAATGTCCTTTGAATTACATTACACTCAATGCAGACTCATTTGACATGAAAATGTGCCCTTGTATTTATGCATGAATAACACAAAAACGATGAAGAACAAAAAAAAACAAACAAACAAAAAAATAAAAAAAAAAAACTTGAAGAAAAAATGTTTACAAAATGGCGTGTCTCATGTGTTTGTTCATTCATTTTCGTTGCTTTGCCAGAAGCATTTAAGAAAAATAAACGAAAAAATGGAATGAAAAAAAAAAATCATCAAATAATGCAAAAAAAATTCTTATAAAGCAAACATGTTTTAATTTGAGGTAGATAGTACTATGTATGTTTTTATCGTACATTTCTTTTCTTAAAAGAAAATTCTTTCAGTCATTTGTATAGTCGAATATTTAAAATGTCATGTCATGTTAATGAAAATCTTTGTAAAGTTTAAGAAATCTTTGTGATAAGCAGAAGAAATTTTCGAAGTTTTGTAGAAAATATGAAAGAAAGATATCAGCAGTGAACAACAACTATGATAGACCAAAAATGAGTGGGTCAGTGATAAATGATTCGAATATGTTGACCAACAGAATGTTGATTGTTCATGAAAACAATGGGCCAGTAAAGACCCTGGCAGCCAAGAATTAAACTAGTAAATGATCAGCTTATCATATATTGACTACGAATTTAATTCATTGAATAAGACGACATGGATATCAATGGAAATATTGATGGAAGAATGAAATTTACTTTCAAAGAAATTTAAAGAAACGCAAAGTTTTCCAACAACACTCCTGTCACGAATATACACTGTTATGTGACTTGTGTCTTCTGGTATGTCTGACTATCACATTTTTATGAAAATAGTCTGATTTGATATTGACTCATAATTTCATTGATCATTTAAAATGACATGGAAGTCAGTGGATACAAAGAAATTGAATATTTTTCAAGACCACTCATCATACTGTTACGAAAGCACATTGGTAATGTGAATTTAGTGTGATTTGATAGAGCGAATATATGCATCTGTTTATTTGTATTTGGTTTTGGTTTTTTCTAAACTCCTCTTTGGTGTTCACTGACTATCCTTAGCAATTATCCCACGTCGAGGGAAAGTCTTATTCGTATATGGTAGATGTTGTTGGTATTTTTGGTTTAATTTATAAACTATTTAATGTTCACAGAATTCTATTTATGATGCTATACATGAGTATGTAGTAGTAATATTATATGCAAGCAGCTTATGCACTGTCAAAGTTTACTTATAAACAATTTCTCAATATACCATAGACAATCAGGTGTTTCACAGAAATCGAGAGAAATTGAAATTGATTTCAAAGCCTTAAAATATGCAATTGAAATTTTCATAATTTTAGTATACAAGTATTTATTTACTCAATAATTAAAGTATCAGTATTATGAAAATTTTAATTGCAATTCAATTTTAATTTCTCTCGATTTCTGTGACACACCTGAATGACTAATTTTGTTTCCATTAGATGTTGTATGTCGTATCCGTTGAAGGATTGACTCAATTCCCTTGCCAGATTTTCTTGTAAGAAGAAACTTTGCTTTCTTGTTGTCTTTTCCTTTTATGGTTTTTTTTTGCTGTTTCTACTGTTACTGCTGCTCCTTCTTCTTCCCAGAGAAGATCCTTATTCACCACACCGAAGATCAACTGATGTGAAAAAGCGTTGCCACCTTTTTGGAATGGCATATTTTTTTTTACATATTAAGTTCGAGATTGAATGTGCTTCTTGCTTGACTTTTTGGAATTGTGAGCATCACTGAGTACTTGTTTGGAGCGTTTCGTTTTAATGTGACACCCAAGCGAATGAAACGGACTCATGTGAGTTTTGAACTCATTTTTGTTACATTTGCTTTAATAACTCATTGATTCGAATCTATGCTGCCATGTGACTCCTAAAGGATTTTTGGATTAAGAACAGTCAGTCATAAGTAGTAAATTTATAGTAGTATGTAGTTCTTGTTCGGACTCAAATAAATGAACTATTGTACCGTATTATTATTTCAAATTTCATTTCATTTCTTGTTTAACATTGCAAGTGTAAAATTTATTATTCCTTTTTATTTTGTAAGCACTTAATTTCTTCCTCTTAATAAAATTTGATTTTATTTTCGCATATAAAATAGAAAATTATTGCATGCTTAGTTTACAATTTTATTTTTTGCTTTTTAGATTTTATCATAAATTAGTTGTTTTTCATTTGTATGTACAAGTATTTGGTTTATTTCATTTATACAGTCATTCATTCATTCAGTCAGTCATCCCTTTTTTTTTCATTTTTATGCTCCTCCGACCAACATGATTTATTTCAATTTTATTACATTTTTTTTTTATTTTTTCTTTTATTTTTTTTATTATGAAATACAATCATTTCTTTATATTTTTTATTATTATTATTTCATTATTTCATTTCATTTCTTTTATTATTTTTTATTTTCACTGCCCATTTAGTTTTGACATTAAAACCTTTCTGTTTTCTCCAACTCAGCATGTCGTCGTCGTCGTCGTCATCGTCGTCGTTGTCATTGTCATTGTGACTCTTTTGTGTTGAAAAACTTTGGCATTATGATTATTTTCATTATATTTTTGTGTTTGGTTTTTTTGTTTTAATTTTTATATTATTGTATTTTATTAAAATTCTGTTTGTGGGAATTATTCACGTGGTGCTTATTATTTTCTGTGTGTAATAAATATTACAAAATAAAAGGAGCAATGGAAATGAGGCCAGAGAAAAACCTTCGTTTGTCGTGCCTTAATTCATTTATTTAATTAACATATTTAATAGTGTTCATTTTTTATAATGTCACAAATGGAAAAGGCGAAAGTATTTCATTTCTGTTTTTTGTATATACTTTTGGTTATCACATTTTTTTGAATCATGCCATTGAGGGAAATATATGAGTACATGTTTCTGTATATAAATTGTAAGCTAAGGTCTGAAAGTTGAAGAAGTATATTAAATTTTGCATGGAATTTTCTATTAAATATTTTATTTCTTTTGTTTAATTAAATTATATTTGTCTTTTTCATCAAATATTATATACTTTTGTTTCTCAATTATTTATGATTAATTTAGTTAATTTAAATGAAAAATTTAAAACAAAAAAAACTATTGTATCTTTTCACTATAATGTATATATTTTTTTTTGTTGGTGGCCACAAGTAAATTGTATATGTTTACAATAAAAATTATGAGCAACCAAACAAAATAATTGAAAAAATTAAAATTAAAAAAAAAAAAAAAAATGAAGAGAAAATTTCAAATTAATTGCGGCCTATAAATTTCATTGATTAATATTTTTATTTGCTTTAAATATTAAAATTCATTATGTTTTTATTGATTAATAATTAATGTTTTTTTGTTGTATTTTTGTTAATCAATTATTCATCAACTATTCAACCTACTCATCTACTTTATATAATATTTTTTATCTTCATTTATTCACTCAATTGGGCATACTTTAATGCCTGATTAAACAGGACACTCTTAATTTTGCCTTCCACCCTACAGAAAGTTTAATTTTTCTTAGAACATTCAGCTTAAATCAGCTCATTTCAACTCAATTCAACTGAGTTGAACTCAAGTGAAGCATTACGTTTGAAATACCTTAACTAATGCCACAACAAATTGCATATTAATTGCTCATTAATCGTTGATTAACTTAAGCATGTTAGGCAACAACATTATCCTACCAGCAAAAGCATTTTCAAGACTCACTCATTGACTTGTGTCCTTCTTTTAATGAAAATAAAATATGCCAAGACAAACAAATAAGTGAGTGAGTGAGTGAGTATGTGACCGGGTATTCATGCTGAGTCTTAAGCAGCAAATAATCTGAGAACTAACGTGTATAGAAAGTATATTTGTTCTCATATTAGTGAGCGACAAAATGTCGTAATCAATCAAAATGTCAGGTTCTATGTTATAATAAGTACAGGTTACTCAGTCCAGCTCATCCCCAGCTTAGCCCATTTCAATTGCGCTACATCTTTTCCGCTTAACTCAAAACAAAAGAGTTTTTCTTCCTTCCTTTCTTTTTTTTCTCTCTTAGTAATTATTTCACCCAATTCCTTCGTCATCATCATCATCATCATCATCATTGGTCTTTAGTAGTAAGTTAGCAGGTTCTTTGAACCAGGAAACTGGAAGCAAGAAAAACAATTAAATGTTATTAATCACAGCCATGTGCTGTGTTTACTTAGCTGAGCTGGACTGTGCTGGTTTGGTTTATTTTTGGCCTAGTATGGTTTGGTATATGCTTCCGTCTGTTGCCAGTGACCATTTAAAGATTAAAGGAAGGCATGAATATCCTTCTTCTACTAGGATGGATATTTGTTGTGTTGTGTTGTGTTGCTTTTGTAATTATTTGCGCATAAAAGTTAATATTTAATTAAACATATGTCGTGCTGTAAGTACTTTTAAGCTCACAGCTTATATTGTTTGTCTTCATAGTCATTGGTTGGTTAAGGTTGATTTTCCCTTATAGAAAAATTGTATTGTAATTTTATTGTGCATGAAGAAAATTTTCCAAGATCCTAGTGATTTAACATTTAAAGCTAATTTATTTAAATATTTAATGCGTGTAACTAAGTAATTTAGAGTCGACCTCATAAGCTGATGCTTGTGAAGGTGGAGAGTGTTTTATCTTGAATTCTTCTTGTTAATCTCTCTCTCATAAGGTGGAACAAAGAATTTTAATTTGAATTTGGTGAGAAGCTTAAATTTTGGTTTAATTTTAATCAAAAAACAATAATGATGTCTTGGAAAGGATGAAGTAGCAGTTAATCACATTTTGTTGAGTAGGATTTTATGTTGTTTATAGTATTTAGATAATGTTATTAAAAAGTAAATTTCTTACAATATTTTAAGTCATTTTTGAAATATATTTGCTTGAAATTATTTATCCAAAACTAGGAAGTATATTTGTAACAAGTTAAACTTAAAACTTATATGTTTGCATGCTTCATGAAAGGATTCTTTTAATTTATTTCACTGAGATGATTTAATGCAGTTGAAATTCTAAAATTACTAGGATTGTGAGAACCAAATAGGGTAAAAAACAAAACACCAATCTTTCAAGTCAAGTCTTCATATGAAGTCAGTAAGAAATAAACAGGTGAAAGAAGCAAAGATGACTTTCTTATCAAATTGTCAGTAAGAAAGTCATGTTGGCTTGCGAACAATCTCATGAGCATTTATTTCGCAAGTGAATTCAGCAGTGAATTCAATTTCAGTAGGCACCTAAGCTACCACATAGGAAAGCCTTGCAGTTTTAAACAAACTCAATGAATAACGGATTTCAAAAATGAAACATACAAGACACTTAACAGACTGAGGCTATGTTACAAACGTCGTTCTGTCCAAATCTGTGGCTGCCCCACAAGTCAAGTTGTGGTGATGGCGTTGCTTATAAAGTATACAGTTCTTGATGACATCTTAAGTTTTCAGTAATCACCAGAACAGATAAGTTATGAATTAATCAATCAAAAAACCATTTCATACATTTTTTAGAGAGTTTTTTTTATATAGTTTTTTGCTATTTGAGGTAGCGACAAATCGAACTAGTCAAAGATCATAATATGTACATAGAAACAGTAGTACAATATTATAAAACACAAGTTGCTTAGGTGCGAAATCAGAAACCTGTTTTAGTGAAAAATGGCCTAAACATTATCTTAGTCGCAGAAGAAATTCCTTTATCAGTAAAACTTCAATAAAGAACCATAAAAGTAAATGACAATGAACGAATTGCACAGATACTCCTATAAGGATGTTTTCTGGATGAGAATGAACTTTCTTTTGAAAAACTTTTATTTATTTGTATCTGTTTATATGAAAGAAAAAACATTAATTTAGTTTTAAATCCACAAATTTCATTGAATTTACTTTTTTATTTTAAAACTATGCGATTGAAGTTGGGATGAAAAATTTGTTAAAAATTCGAAATAAGTATCACTGAATGGAATTCACTAAATTTGAACATTTTATTAACTACACAGATGGCTTCTCTTTGGACAATAGACCCTATAATTTTGAATGAATTGTGTTTTGTGATTTTACAATATTTTTTTCCATTTCATTTAACATTTCATTTCTCATTGGATTTAATTAAAAACAAATTCATTTGATATTTCAATCTGTTAAATTTTCCATTCTTTCTGTTCATCAAATGTCAATATTTTATTTCAATGATTCAATGATTTCTGGTTTTGTTATTGAAATTTTTATTTTACACTCTTGACAGCAAGCAACAATCAGCAGCAGCAATCAACCGTCGTCATAGTAATTGCATCGTGAACATAAAACAATTTTTTCATCACTTTATCTAATACCACAACACAAATATTTAATTTTCCAATAAAGAAAATACTATTGCATATTTTATTTTATTTTTCAATTATATCATGATGATTTTTAGTAGTTTATTTAAAAGTTAATCCTCTCAACATTTGCTTCCTGTTGTGCTGTTGCATGATAAAAGATCATCATCATCATCAATAGAAAACAAATCCCAAACAAAATACAATATTATCCCTGACAGAAATAAAATCAGGAGCAAAAAAAATGGTAATAATCTGCCACAATAAAAAAAAAAACAAAATAGAAGAAGATAAAAAACAAAAGATAGAAAAGCAAAAAAAAATAAACAAAAAAAAATCAGGTCAAAAAGTTTTCCGAGTGCGAGGCAAATGCTGCTAAAACGAACAATTGAAAGTTCATTGTCAGTCAAATGAAATGAACTAGAAAAAATTACATGTTTTCTCATTCATTCATTCACTCAGTCAGTCAGTCAGTTAGTTTGATGCCTGCTTATCATGTTATTCAATGATTCATTAAATGATTGACTAAACTGAATGACTGACTGAGTGACTAACTAAGTAACAAACTAAGTGAATGACTGAATGACTAACTGACTGATAGACAATGATGATGTGCATAGACAAACAATGAAAGACAGATATATAGATAGATAGACTGACAGACAGACAACAAATGATGAACGCATAATACTTGTAATAAAAGTGAATGACAAAAAATGTCAATGAAGATGGTACTACTAGTACCTAGGCAGAAGGTATAGAGTAGGATAAAAAAGAATGAATGTATACCAGGACTAAACAGAATTGCCAATTTAGCAAACACTCGTCAGAGTGGGCAACTTAAGCCTCACTCGAGTCTGGTAAACACTTGTCGAGGCTTTTAAGCGTATTTAGTAGCATCATAATGATGATGGAAACCAATAAGAGGGAATATGTAAGAGACATAGGAGAGAAAGTATGTAGTTAGCTCTATGTTGCACTTAGATATGGCCAAAACTAATCAATCACCATGACAATATACGATACAATGCGTTTGAGATTCAATGAAACGGAAGAATGAAGCGCGCAAGTGACTGAATGAAAAAACGATGAAGCCAAGCCAATAGCATAGGCACTGAGCAATGAGCACTGAGTACTGTTACCCGGGCCAGGAAATGGGTAAGTTAGCGAAGCGGAAGTTTGAGTGCCGTCGGTTGGTTGGTGGTCGGTCGTCAACGTTTTGTCATATGATGGATTAGGCGAATCGCATGTGGCTAAACGATTTTCCTACCAAAAACACTGAACACAAGGATAATCATCATCATAATGATGATGACAAGTAGTAGAGTTCCGCCGATGTAGCTATATTTTTTGTTCAATTAAAGTGTTCTCCTTTGAAAAACCAAATCTAAAACCAACTGCCTTTTCTTCGCTTACAAAGAAAATATTGAATGGAAAAAATCACTTGAAACTTTTCTATTTTATTCTATAAATACAAAAAAATGAAATCTTTTTTAATTAAAGTAACAATTTACAGCTCAATTACCGTTTATTGGAGAGTTCAGCTTCGTTGAATATACTTAGTTGCTGCAGAGCCAAAAAGTAGACTACACTTATTTGATTTGATTTGATTCAAAGAAAAATAATTTTCTTATTTTATTTTTTTTGTTGGTTTTTTCTTCTATTTTTTGTGTGTTGTTGTTGTTGGTCACACTTCACTTAATCCTATGTTTTGACACAGACACGCACTTGAAATTTATGGAGGGGTTTGGGGCAGAAAAAGGAGGCGTTACGATGAGAGAATTGTTGTAGCATGGGTTTATTTGCTTTAATTTGTGCTTAGCTTGACTTCAATCAGAAGCTTTTAGCAGCAGCAAAAAGAATTTTTCACTTTGGTTTGGTTTCGTTTTTTTTTCTTTTCTTTTTCTGGAGGCCTTTGATTTGATTTCAATTTCTAGCTTTTCTCTTTTTCTATATATTATTTGTTGTTGCCTGCTTTTAGGCGGCTTACATTAAAAGGCAACTTTTTATATTTTTTATTGCTTTTTTTTTTCTTCTCTATTATTATTATTATTATTATTATATTTCTTTTAGCTTTGCTTCAACTGTTGTTGTTGTTGTTGCACAAATTATACCAAAGATGAGGACTTTACTAGTAGTTGTAGATGGTCTAAGGACATCATAAACAAAGCATTGACTTTTTTAGTTGCCTATTTTCTTTCGTTTCTATTTGAGTGTTTGTGTTTCAGTGTGAGTTTTATGCCGGCACGAGACCACATACACACACATAAACTTTTGTACATTCACATTCACATAAACATAAACACATCCAACAACCAGACACAGTAAAAGACTTTTCTATACACGCGACAATGAGCCAAGTTAAAAGCAAATCAGGCCTCAATGGCAACAGAATCTCAGACGTTGAGCATGCGGCAAACTATGGCGACACGGCGGCGTCAACCAGCAACCAAGAACCAAGAACCAACAACCAACGAATAACGAACAACAACCGACAATAATGACGGTGATGATGATGATGATGATTGTGTTTGCGATAATAATAATGATGGTTCTTGTTGCCCGGCACACGCGGCGTATAGATGGTTTTGCTTTTGCTTGGCTTGGCTTGGCTCGACTTGACTTAACTTGGCTTAAAGTTGTTTCTACAATAAGTATATCTTTGGTCTTCTCAAGTATAAAGTATGTTTTAGTGTAAAAACGCGGTCACGATTGAGCAAAGGAGATGTTGATTATTTTAAGTAAACGTGTGTGTTATTTTGTCGGAGAAAGGCTGTCTAAATATTGTATGCCACACAAGGATATGTTATGTTATATTGTTGTAAATATTTATGCTCGAAGCTTTAAGGGCGTTGCTAGCATAATTGATAATTCACTTTTTTTTCTTTGATTTATTATTTTAATTATGAAATTTTTAGATTTTATTTTTTCAAAATTTATTTCTATTGAATAATTTTCAATTTACTAGGATTACTAAGATCCTAAGGTCCGCCGTCTACATTCAAAAGTATGTAGTAGTAGCTTACCAAGCACACGTATTCAAAAATATTCACAAAAAAATACCGAAATTAATACTTCGCGTCGATTGCTGGCATTCGTAGTCGTACTTGGTTGGTAGTTCTGTTCGCGATATACTGTAGTAGTACTAGTATTAATTTCGACTACTTCGTCGTTCGACGCACGAGACGCACGCTTTTAAATTTTGTCAACGTTCCTTCCGTGAACGGCTTCGTTACCAAACACAACAAATATCCAACGTCAACTGACATGGAAATTGTACTTTTCAAGAGTTCAAACAAGCCAGAAGTCCTTGCTATGCTTCTCGGGTTTTTAGGATTTTTTGGGCAACAATCCGAACAAAATAACAGACAGCAGCCGAGGAGTTTTGTAGTAAGTGATTGTAGCGCCAGTGGCCCATTTTGGTACTAAAATCAAAGAGAGGGAGAGATAGAGCGATAGAGTTGGAGATTGTGAGAGTAGCAGAGAAGAGCAGTAAATGAGAGCGCATGTCATATAAGGGTTGGGAAAATTGTAAGGGGTGAATTTACCAGTATTTTTTTTTGATACCAATGTTATTTCATTTGAAAATCAGCATTCATTGAACATTTCGGCTTTCTAATTTTGTTTAAATATCTTGTGTTGTTTCGAAACTAAGAAGAATTTTTTAAAATTCAAAAGATTTTATATGAAGATTGTTATGAAATAATTTCAAATGCAATTGTTTCAAATGTTATTCATTTAACCTAACTCCTTTAATTGAGAATGCACTGCTTTTATTGAAGGGACCTCCTTCACTTTGAGAACAGTCGCAATCTGTACAATTTTACACTGCTTTTTATGTTGCAAAGGAACAGTATTTGTAGTTTCTCCTGAGGACTACAGAACCAAGTCAAATCTACCCAGTATGATGCTGACAATCGAAAGATGGCATTACAATATTTTATCAAACAACCAGGAGAATTTCATTAGATAGTGAAAGCAGATTCCTTATTATTTTTTGTCTCCTGATGATAAAGAAGTTTTTATTTTTAAGTTCGTCCTGAGGAATACCAGACCAAGTAAATCTTCCCTTTATGATACTAACAATCGACAGATGGCTTTACAATATTTTGTTGATAGTACAATAGAAAGGCAAATGAGAAAAAAGTCAAGAAAATTTCACTCCATCTTTTGTCTCCTGTTGATAAAGAAGTTTTTAAGTTTGTTCTGAGGAATTCAAAACCAAGTCAATCTTCCTTTTATGGTACTAACAATCGAAAGATGGCATTACATTTTTTTTAGCATACTTATTCCTTTTTATTTTTCTTTCTGTTGAAAAAGAAACTTTTATTTTCTTTTCCACTGACATAATCCTTCAACTGTTTTATCTCAATAAGGATATACAATAAGTTATGAAAAAACACACATACATATGTAAGCATCTCTCTCTCTCTCTCTTATATTGTAAGCACCTCATCCTGTTTCATATCACCCTTAGTGTAAGCAAATTGTGTACTTAGAGTTTAGTGAGAAGTGGATAATAAAAGAAATGGCAATCTTGTGCCTTCGATTGAATTATTAAAATTTTTAAAAATATTCTATTTTGTTTTTCTATTTTCAGAAATTTAATGAGTATTATATGGATATTGGCCAATGGAGAATGGATAATGGATAACCTTTCTTGATATCAGGTATTTACTGATTTAGTTATTTGTTTTTATATATTTAAAGTCTGTGTGGAGAATTTCAAATCAGGGCAAATCATTAATTGATTAAAGTATCCGATTTTCAGAAATGTTCTTTGCTTCTTATGAACAAATTTTTAAACATATTTTTCAATACATCTAAATATCCATATTTGATGAGTTCCTTCAATATACAATACAAATTAACATGATTCATTCAAGAACTTTGGTAGGCAAATAAATTGTTATAAGGTCAACGGTTAAAGCAGGAGGGAAGATCTAAAGCATGGTAGCGTTAGTATAGTAGCTGACTTTTGTGCATGAGTTTCACTACGAGGACGTTAAAGTGGTTCACAAGTCGATTTCTTAGCAGTGGCTATAATCAGTGATGGTCTCTGCAAACGTAGCAATCTTGAGGTCACAATGAATGACGTAGAAGTGGGCAGCTACTATAGTGCGACAACTTTACACTGAAACCTCAGTATGATGGCAGATGCCATAGATCCAGATTGGCCTTAGAATCACCTTGTTTAGAATAACGCTAGATCAGTTGCAGGTCATATACAAGGTGGCTGATGAAAGCCGATACCAAAAAAAAAATTGAATACTTTTTTTTCTTTTTAAGTTATCTGCTCCTTTTTTGTTTTATTTTGCAGATTGATCTTTAAAATTTATTAAAATGGATAAGTGGGACTCCGAAACAAGAATTTGGATAGTCTGCCGCTGTCACGCACTGGACTCCGTAGTTTTGGTTCAGAAAGAGTACAGGCGGATGTTTGGCGGCGATCCCCCGAGCAGATGGACCATAATGAGACTGGTGAATAATTTTGCTGAGCAAGGAACAGTCGCAAGAAGGCCTTATCATCGAAACCCTGCTGTAGCTGCAGCCATACAAAACAATCCAAGCGTTTCAACAAGAAGCTTATCTGCTCAAATTGGTGTCAGCCGACAGTCTTTGCAAACAATAATGCACAAATATTTAAATTTATTTCCCTCAAATGGTCCACAAACTGAATGCAGCAGGCTTGCCGATTCGCTTGGAATTTTGCCAGAAGATCCTTCAAATGATGGAAGAAGACCAAAACATGTTAAACTGTCTTAATTAAATTCAATTCTTTTTAAAACCAATTAAGATATATTTAATAAAATTTAATGACCATCAACTTGAAAAAAATAAAAATGAATTCCATACACTAAAAAAATAGTTATTTGAGTTTCTTAATGTAACAAAATTCATCAGCCACCCTGTATGTGCATGTCGATTTATCGGCATTACTGTACACTTTGAATATCTATTTTCTACTCATTTTATTGAAAACTATTTCTACTTTGTATACAATGATAAGATCTTAAGCTATTCTTGTAGTCGGACTTACATTAACTCCTAATTGCACACCACATTGGTCATGTAAATAACAAACAGGCCTTTTAAATGGAGCTCAAAGTGCATGCCTATGTAAAATAATACAGATGTAAATATATATATTGATAATTTACATTATTTGTCATAAGTGCACATGATTCTTTGTGTCAATCTTTATAGTTTGAGAACAGGATATCTTAACATAAGTTTATAGTTGTGGAACCAAACTATGGCCCATTCTGTGGGCCACCTTAACAGTAGATGCGAATAAGGCGCCACCTCCTGTTAATAAGTTTGAGGGTTCATGTTCACTCTTGAACAGTAGCTCTATGTACAAAAATGTACTCTGTATAAAGTTAAGGATTCAATCTTTTGGCTAATGGGATTGTGTAACCTATTTGGTACTTATCCTTGCAAAACAAGCTTCTTGAATCTAGTGAAATTCTGAATTGGTTCAGGAATAAACAATTCTTAACTTTTCAATAAAGAAACAAATACAAAACCCATAGCTTTTAGCTAGAAAAGCACATAAGCTGAAAGCTTGGAAAAGCTTTTCCGAGTAAAAATATCAATAGAAGGCGCTCCATAAAATCATAAATTTCTAAAGATGTCGCTCACTAAACAGAATTAACTTCATCTACTCAACGCTTGAAAATTTGAAACATTAAAACAAGGGTCAATAGAATTTGAACATTGAGACGATTTTCATGATTATTGATTACTAAGAAGTTTTTGTTTTCAAAACAGATTAATGCCAGACGAAATACTTTACTAAATATTAATTTTAATGTTCTAAATTCTTTTCTTTTTTTTTGGCTCCATAAACATACAAATCATAAAAGCAATGAAAAGTTTTTCAAATAAAAAAAATAAAGAAAAATTTGGACTACTCAACAAATCCAATAAATTTTGCGGGCATTGCTCTACAAAAAAAAAAAAAAAAATTATTATGCTTCAGACAAAAAATATCTATGCATCTATAGTTACTTATCTAACTATTGTATATACATATTCTGTTTGTACTTCACAATGGTATTATGTGAATGAGTATCAGTGTGTGTTTTTTGTGGTAGACTTGCCAGTAGTATTTGGTGCTACTGTTGCTCTTGAATGACCTTATAAATCATAATTTTCACAGAATAAATCCTTCACAGACAATTTAACTTTTAGCTGAACGCTGAACTGCAACGATTTTGGGACTCTTCTACTATTTTTTTTCTTGTTTTATTCTTGGATACTTGTACAAAGTCATACATATGAAATAAGTGAATATTATGCAAGTAAAGAATGAGAATGAAAAAAAAAAAATATATGACAAAACTAAATAAAAGGGGCAGTAATAGCAGTCAGAGACAACAGAAAAAGACAATTGTATAGAATGGAAAATTTAGAGAAAAACAAGTAGAAAAATCATTATTTTTCTGCCATATTTTTGACCTATATATGGTAGAAGATCTAATATTATGATTGCACCAAAAATCGATTTGTGAATGGCAGCAAAATGGCTTAAATCACATAGAAAAAATAAAGATAAAATACATTTTGTATACAATTTTGTATCTGTGTGTATTGATGGTTTGGTTTTGGTTTTGATTCTGTTTATTTATGTTTATGTACTCGTACTATTAAGCCAGCCAACATTGCAGTGCTGTGAGGCTTCACTCTCCTCCAAAATGCAATTTATATAAACAAAGACAGATTGCAATTTGCACTCGTACTCAGATACTTATGGTAGATACTATTCGGACATCTCTGGCAGCTAGTCAAAGTATACAAATTGTTTACACAATTCTACTACATAGTTCCTCTTACTTACTATATAGATTTGTACTATTGTTTATGGAATTTCGTTTGTAGTGCATATCATATTGAACTTGGCAGTCAGTCGTTGTCATTATGTTGAATTGACTGCCTGCCATATCAAAACTTTTGGCTACTTGTGGCACGTTTACTAGTCTAAGTGTAAACTGCCAATATTTTTAGTTTTACAATATTTTGTTCAACACTCATTTGTGTTGGTTCATTTACAATTGTTCAAATTGACATTGAAAAGTTGCAAGGTTCCATTATGTGGATTATACTATTGTTAATAAATGAATTGCTTATTGGATATAGTATTCTATTGTTGTATTTATGGTAAACTTATTGTATATTTTGTTTGAAACTTAATTCAATTTTTTTTTTTGTAACACAAAAGATGTAAGAATTAAACAAATAAAATTTTGAATTTTCATACGAATACAAGAATTTTTCATCATGACTTTTCGATTTTTAAGGAAAAATGTACCAAGTATCGTTTTAAAAGAAATAAAGAAAGGTAATCAAAAAATTGTATTCTAATTGTGCTGACAGATGCACTAATTTTTGATTTCTGACATTGTTTGGGTAAGAGGACTCTATTTAACTAGGCAGCAAACTTAAGTTGAATGGCTACCATAAATTTACACACATAGAATTGAATTAGATTTGTTATAATGTTGTAAGATGGTCTCAGTTTTAGATGTATTGGCCTGAAGACAAGACCGTATTGGTGTTGTTTTAAACAGGAAACACAGGTTTAGGTAACATTTTGCAGGCCGATCGCTACTCATTAGCATTAATGCCTGTGATGTGATGCCTGATAAAAAGTAAAAGGGTAGGTAGATTGTGATGGGTAAGGGGTAATTCACTACTATCCAAGGCTGTTCCAAGAGATCACCCTTTTCCTCTAAAGCCAACCTGAGGAGTCCACGAAAAAAACCAGGTCCCCTAAAGGGAATTGTGCCAAACTATCCAACTCCTCGAAGAACGATTTTCTGAGAAGACTAATTCGTTTACCAAGCAGAGCAGGGCAATCACAGAGGCGGTGTAGAATGCTCTCCGCTTTCTCCTCATCTTCCTATCAGTCCGGTCTAGTCTAGTGCCTAGTGCCCCTAAATAACACTCCCGTCATCGTCCGAATCTGTTTCTTTTTGAAGTATTGGAGCTCGGAAGTTCTCTTTGCTTGGTAGCAAGGCCAGAGTGCAAGTGCAAGGCGACAGTGCAGCCAGTCTCATTTACCGACGACCTGCCTGCTACATCCTTTGTTTTCGCTTCCAGGCCTGATAGTGGTCTGTAAATATCGACAGCTGATTAAGACATAAGCAATCCCTCATCTCATTTCCCTGAAGACCGGAATGACCTGGCACCCAGCTAAGAGTGATAAAGTGCAGCCGAGCTTGATTAAGAGCTTCTACCTTTCTATGTAGGATTTTGCTCTTGATGCTGTGGGCCGACAAAAACTTGATATATATATATATATAGGAAATATACTTAAAGTAAGGATTCATTGCTGATGAATTATATTGTATTATAATTGATTCAAGATTGATTGTACTGAAAGATACATGTTTGAAGTGAGAACAATTGACTTGAATTGGCGATAGTCGTGCTTGATGAACTTTCTATACCGTATGGTGTTGATTTAGGAGCAATTTTCTCGGTTTTTTCTCTCTGTGTAAGAATGGTATCAAAGAGTTCAAGTATCATAGAGACTGGTTACTATGTAGAAGATGTTTTATTGCCTGCCAATGCTCATCTTAATTATGACAATTTCTACAAAATACCATTGTCATTTAGACAATATTCCATAAATGTTTCTATGGCATATCTTTAATCTTGCCTATTAAACTTCAGCAACAGCTTAGAGACTTCTGATCCCACGTAGCTAAGGACAACTTAAGATTATATCATATTTTTAAAAATGACACTGGTTTTCATTTGGAACATGATTAGTATCTTCTATTTGGCATTAGTGTCTCCCTTTTGGTCTCAAATATTTATGTGACATCCAATTTCTCTGAAACTTCCATATTTGTTATTTTTCATTGTAATTTCTCTGGAATTTTCCTTCTTTTTTTTTAAATAGTGTATATCACTTCAAATCGCAACATTTCTATTTGACTTTGAAACAAATTATCTTGATATGATGTTGTGTACTTTTGATATCAAAGCAATTAACTAATGGTTCTTCCGGTTCGACTATTTCTCCTTAATACCGACAATCTTGATAACTTTTCATAAATGATAACTCGAATTTATTGCCACAGTATATCATAGAGCACTAAGTATTGTAGTATTCTATGGCAGAGATGCTGCTCTTCAAAACCTTCATACATCATTTCATAAATGTCAATCACATGATGAGAGAAAAATATTTATAAAGAAACAAAATATGAAGCAGCATCAAAGGGGGCAACATATTCGGAAAAGAAAAATCATTTAAATTCAACGACTATAATTCTGATGATGCTGTTGTTGCTGATGATGTTGCTCCCCAATGATGACTGCACTTAAATGAGAAATGCCAAAAATAAATATACAAACAAAAATGCATAGACTAGCAGATTGAGAAAATTTACAAAATAAAGAAAGGGGCATGCAACATGCATTTATAGTACTGTTGCAACAGTAGCCTTACTTCTCACTTCTCTCTTACATTGAAGTAGTTTATTAGGTGTATATAGATGAATATGCGAGTATCTGTGTGTATGTTTGTATATGAGTTTGTATCTATGTGAGTGCTTCTTCTGATATGCCATGCCA
The DNA here is from genome assembly GCA_037043315.1 of Amiota communis. Lineage (NCBI taxonomy): Eukaryota > Metazoa > Arthropoda > Insecta > Diptera > Drosophilidae > Amiota > Amiota communis. The sequence continues at coordinate 8,159,523 of JBAMAV010001245.1, read as the reverse complement.
GATGGCAGCGTGTAGATGTCGCATTCATTTATTGTACTCAAAGCAGCAAATCAACAGGGGAATTTCGCATCGTTGTCATTTTTCTTATGTTTTTTGTTTTTGTTTTTATTTTGTTTGCCTTATTCTTGTTATTGTGGTCCTCTCTAGGCTGCTCTAGGGTGTTCTATATTGTCGTCGTCTTCTACTTGCCGCTTGTTGCTTTTACTGGTGTTTTCTTGGCATCAACAAAACGCGTGGCATAATGTGGCGCGTTCTTTATACTCGTAGAAGAAAAAAAAACACGCAACCGCAGCAACTAATCTCTATGCCCTCTTGCCTGTGTCACCTTCTTTAAGGCTCCTGTTTCTGTATTACGTGTTCTTTTTTGCAAACTTCTATGCTATTTTTGTTTATTTTGATTTTGCTTCTCACATGCGAGCAGCTGCGCCCAACTTTGCATAAACATAATTTCATTTTCTAGGTTTTTTATTTAAAATTTTTCTCGCATGCGATTTACGTTTTTTCTTTTGCATGTTTTCTAATCATTTCTGGTTCTAAATTTAGTTTTTTTACAAAAAAAAAAGAAAACATATTTCAACTCCCTTAGTACTATTGCGTGTTTTCTTAGGATTAGGTAGACCAGTGTGCTTCAATATTACATCGTCGTTGTTTTGGTTGTTATAATTGTTGTCTTGGATGCCTGAGCACACCCCAAGGGTGTTTGAACTGAGCCTCTTAGCACGCGTGAATCTTGTTTTGAAATATTTATCTTTATTTTGCTTCTTCAAATTAAGGTAAAATAGGATAGTTGAACGAAGCTGCGATACCTTGTAGATTACAGGTGATATACGTACGTACTATTTAATAGAAATGTGTCAAGGCAGTTTATATGAAAGATCTATTAAATGTTTGTCCAATCAGGCCAATTATTCGATATATTTCGAGAGAACTTTATGTCTTTAAGAAAATTAACCTTCAATCCTCAATTACATTGACCGAGTTTACAATCTGCTAGCCAGATGGTGATGATGACACACTCGCTCACTATCAGTGACGCTTTACTAGCAAATATTTGCCAGCTAGTAGTTTGCAAATTCACTCATTGTCATCGACTAACAAGCGCATAAGCCACCAGCGAGCAAAGAAGTAGTCTTAGTAGATTGTATACAATCTGATAGTAACTAGCGAATATGATTACACTGGGCGAGTAGATTACAAACTACTAATTGAGGCTTTATACATCAAAATCTGAAGGACAATGCTTTCAAGGAGATTAAATAAAAAAGTTCTACTAGTCCCAATTGATTCTCCACAAAACACTTAGCATTTCAATATATTGGAATCTTCGACTCACAGTTTTTTTAGTAACAAACATCATGACATAGTTATAATGCCTATCCAATTGACTATGAAAGGTAAAGCAACTTGATTTGTTTCTTACATTTTTTTCTTTGCGTCGATTCTTCTTCATCAACAACATCATCATCTTTAGCTATTTTTATATCTCATGCGATTTTCTACACTAGAAAGAACAAGAAATAAATGAAAACACATGAAATATACATACAGGAGGGTGTTACTATGAGTATATTTGAAACATAAGAGAGGGGTGTGGGAAAGAGAAAACTTTGTTGTTGTAATGTCAAAGTCAACTTAAGATTTTATTTACAAACAAATTTTTTTTTTTTCGTTTGGCAATGTGAAAAGCTTTCAAACAAAAAAGATTTTTTCCAATGAAAAATTTTTATAAGCCAAAAAAAAAATATTAAAAATTTTTTTATTGCATGCAACATTTGTTTGCCTGTCAAGACTTCAATGGTACAAAAGATAAAAGCAGCATCAGCATCAATAGCAGGATCAGCAACAGTATAACACGAATGAAATATTGTCAAAAATATAAAATCAATGAATTGAATTTTTCATATGATAGAATAACAAAAACAACAACAACCACAGCAACAACACTAGCAACAACTATTCAAAATATCAAAAAAAAGCAATAACAACATACAAATGTAGTTTATAGTACCATATAGAAGAACAACAATACGAAGAAAATACAAAGCGCACAATAAAAGTTTCATTTTTATCAAAAATGAATTGGGTTTGGTTTGGTTTTAGCGTGTCATGTCCCCGGATATCAAAAAAGCCTTGTTTTTTAAGTCATGTTGTTGTCGATACTCCATGCTATTTTGATTTGAGTTTTATGGAAAAGGATATTTTCAAAAAAAAAAACACAAAATTCAAAATGAATTGAGGAATTAAATTTATTGCGAAATTGTTGTGAGAAGCACAACAAAAAAATATGTTGCATTGTATTTTCTTTCAAAACGAAATCTATAAATTTTCCCTGAAATAAAAGCAACACTAACAACAACAAATACAACAAAGTATGCATTCATTCAGCAAGTTGAAGCATGGCAAGCCAAGGCCACCATTGATGATGCCTCACAAAAGCATGCGGCAGGACACAATTTTGGCGTTAACTGGGAAATAAAAAATTTATAGAGAAATATGGGGAGGGAGAAATATGCAAAAAACAAAATATAGGGATAGTCATAAGGAGAGAGAGAAGTAATGAGTGGGACATAAGACGAAAAACATAAAGAGACGGACATTGCGAAATGTTCATGGGAAGAGGGACACAAGAGGCGCTAGAGACACAAAAACACTACAAAAAAAGGGGTGCTGATTTGGCCAATTTTATTAAAGTTTTTTAATTCATTTTTATTTATTTAAATTATTTTTTTTTTTTTTAATTTAACCCTTCTCTTCTCCCCATTTGACATTTGTTCGTTTGCTCTGCTTGCTTTTGCTTACTGTTGCGGCAACAGTTAAGTGATTGATTTAGCGCGTTGCTCCGCCATTTTGTTGCCATGATACGAGCAACCATGTCCTGAGCCTTCAATCTCTTGTTCATAGTTTCCATGATGTTGTTGTTGTTGTTATAGTTGGATTTGTTATTCTGTTAAGCCGCGTTGAGTTGGCGAGTTGAAAAATTGTCGAAAATTGCTTTATTGGGGCTTTGATTTTTCGAAATATTTTTATTTCATTTGCACTTCTGTTTTTTGTTGCTTCTTTTTATTTTAAATAAATGCAAGATTCTTACATTTTTTTTTTGGTATTGATGGGTATAAAGGATTTATGAGATGAGGTACATACGAGTATTTGTTATGGAAATTGTAATGAGAGATTTTGTTATGTTAAACACATGAATCCATAAAATATAATTGATTACAGTACTTAACACAAATATGTTTAATGGGCTGATAACATTGAAATTAGATTGATGTACTATAGTATATTGTAGCAAAGATTTAAGAATTCATTAAATGAAATCTTCTATGAAATTAAAGTGGAACTTCCCAAACATAATTCTATTTTAAGAATAGAAAACAGTACAACATTGATTTGTTCATTAAGACATTTTCTCTCATCTCTTACTCTCTCTCATTGTGAAATGTAAGCCAAATCTTGTATTATTTTCGAATAAAGTCAAGCATTTCCACTCAATTCAATATCAATTACTTGTTACTTGACAACAAAGCTCCATGGTACTTACAATCCCATTATTATTATCAATAGTAAGTCTAGTATATTGAACTATTTTCTATTGAATATTGTTAAGTGAAATTCATGATTCATTAAAGGACTTAATCAAAATTTTATTTAGTTTTCTTGTTCTCAAACATTTTATTTGTTTTAAAGTTTTTCGGGACTTGTATCTATAATTAGATTGTAGTCTCTTATGATACTAATTATAAGTCAACAGTGGAAGTTGGATAAAAATGGCAACAACAATCACAACATCACAACACTGTTAAATTCAACTAAAATAATAACAAACAACAGCCAATTATTAAGTCACTTAGATAGATAGAAAGATAGTTGGATGATTCGTGGTTGTTTGTTGTTTGTTGGAATAACAGAAGAATGAATGCATAGATGAATGAAGAGTGATGAACGAATAAAGAGCATCATATGGAATTTTAAAATTTAGAACATAATTAGCTAGAATCGGATTCATAATTACATGTGTATGTATGTGTACAATGATGTGGTTGATACACTAATACAAGTGCATACAAATGAGGTGTCTCTCTATGTGTGTATGTGCGAATGTGTTTTGTGGTTTCCTTGCAAATGTGTAAAGTCATTAGAGTTGCAGCAGTTGAATATGCCAAAGCAAAATCAAGTAAAACCAAGTTAAGTTAAGCTAAGCAATGAATGAGGTCGCATCATTAGATAAGAGACAATAAAAGAGAAATAAAACTAGAAAAAGAAACAAAAAGAGAGTGATAGATAGATACGAGTATAGACAGAAGTAGTCAGAGTAAGAAGGAGAAAGGTTGCACTAGTACATATATGCAAATGATTAACTAAAAGCTTATTAGAGATAAAAGTGTTGAAAATAATCCTCTGTTTAAATGGTGCATTTACCTAATGATTATTGCTTGGTGTTCTCAATAAAAAAAGTCCTTTGAAAAGCAGAAAATCGACATCAATAATTGTAAGGCATCAGTTTTTATTGATTCTCCAAAGTGACAGTTATATGTCTAATGCAAAGGGTCCCCCACTAGTTGAAACCCGCCACTGTCTAGTATATGAAGAGTATATAGTGCAATGTACTCCCAAGCAGTTTTCTTTTTTTAAAAATAAACTTGGATTTAAGTGACTGATAGAGAAAGAGTCTAAGTACTAGGAGAAAAATTATAGTGAGAATTTGATTGAGTTTTATAGTATACTAGAAGTGAGATAGAATATTCCATGTTAGATGCATGTAAGAGAGAGGCAGCAAAGTGTTGGTATGACACTTTATGCTGAAGGCAATTATAAAATGATTTAACATAATTATTGCATGCGATTAAAAAGGAGCAAAGCATAAATGAAGAAGATCATTTCATGGAAAGTAAGGCAACACTTTGTGTAAGTAAATGAAAATTGAAATAAAATGATTGGCTGCTTTAAAAGAAAATCAAATAAAAGAAATCATTTCATATGCTCCATTTTGTTTGTACGCAGCTTTCAAAAGGAAAAATTGAATTTCAATTGGAAATTTTCTAAAAATTCCGTTCAATGCTTTTCATATTGTGAATGTATGCGTGTGATGCTTCAAAGGCAGACAGACATTCTTTTATATATATACAATATATTTTCATTACTTTTGAATTTACTTAATTAAAATTGAACATAATATGATGAACTTTGTACCACTTAACAGTACAACTCACACAACTCACAAGGATACAGGATTCTCTTTAGATGTACACATACTCATATGAACAAGTGCTTTTTGCCTGCTTAATGCGGCTCAAAGGCGACTTCTGCAGCAGCAGCAGCATCAATTCTCTTGCATTCATGACTTTGGGTTGACGTTTGTGCTTTGTGTTGGAAAATTCTATAGAAAAAAGGCGGCTGGGAAATCATGGTTGTTTTTTGTTTTATACTTATATTCATTTTAAATGCAATGCAATAGTAGTATAAGTTGCCACAACAAAGTTGATTCAATATCATCATCATCATCATCTACATGGGCGGTATAAAGGTGTGTGATGTTTTTGTGGCATGAATCGTTGAGACGTGGCTTACTTCTGCTCGCTTGTCGTACTATATTTATAGCAACGTGTTTTGGTGACAGCCTTTTTGTTGTATGCTGCTTTTCGGTTGAGGCAATCATGTCAGTACACAGATACAATATATGTATAGCATGTGCATCTCTATAGATTTGTTTTTGTATAAATGTTGCATTGATATAAGTGGCAGATGACAGTTGGTGATGATGATGATGATGATGGTTTGGTAGGATTTTACAATGCGTATCGTTAACTGAGATTTAAGTCATGGAAAAAAAAACTATGAATGAAAGGATTTTTGGGTTTTTGTTTTTGTTAAAAAGAAAGAAAATTGATAGGAGAATACTAAGATTATTGACTGCAATCCAAGTTCACATGAAATACTTCAACTGGAAAATTGTGAAATAAAAAACCATGAAAGAAATAAGAAAGCTTAAGACAAAGCAGGTTTCACGGAAAACCCAGTTTGACTGACATATTGATTTTTAAGAAATTCTTTTGATGAAAATGAAAATGTAAAACTTTCTTCGTGCTCTTTGCATTTCTATACTCGATTTATATCTTTGTTGTTTGTTCTTTGAAAAATATTTTCTGCAACTTTTAACTAATTGACCGATCATTTGTTTTCCCAACATTTTATTGCAATTCCATGCTGCGACATGCCACCACACCACTATGTTTGCTGCAACAATATTAAATCAATTCACTTTTATTGGGTATGCGCGGCACGCACGACTGAACGAACTATTGCAAACTAACAAATATTTGTGATACAACAAAGTATTGTATTGTATGAAGCAAATATTTCCAGCAATTGTAGTGGCATGCAACAGGATACACGGTAACAATAGATAGAAATGAAGTTTTTTACAATAGTACAAAACGAATGAGAATAGAAGTTGAAATAAATATAAAGGGGCAACAATTTGGCAAGCTTCTTCTGTGTTATATCAATATTAAACAACCAAGAAGAGTTGGCAAAGAGGCAAAGACAAGAAAAAGAAAGGAAGGTGATCTAAAGGAATACAAAATTAACAAAGAGTGGAGTGTGTAAATAAATTTAAAGAAAAATGGGGGAAGGAATGCTGTAAGAATCTAAAGAAACAAGTAGGGAGATAAAATATAATAAAATAAAATAGTGGGGAAAAGGAAACATTGTAGAAGAAGTGTTGTTTATGTGAAACTCATGAGATAGAGTAAATGGGCAAACTGACTGCAAAATAGAAGAAAAGATATAGACAAGCACTTAGACAGACGCAGCGATATCTAGGCAAATAAGTATTCTAAAAGCTTTATTCTTCATTCCTGGCGTATCACGCAGTTGTCGATGTTTATAGAACATTACAGGAAATTTTTTTTAGGACTGGAAGCAAAAAACAGGAATCTAGCAGACATGAAGTGAGCAAAAGAGGCTGGCTACGCTATTTCTAAGACACTCTGGCCTTGCTACCAACCAAAGATGACCTTCCAGCTTCTACCGTTTAACAAGAAAAGAATACGGACAATCACGGGAGATATTACGCCCCATCGGGCTGATGGCTCATAAGATACGTGTTCCATACCATGACGTTTGCCTAAGCTGTGAAGATGAGGGCAGCATTCAACACCTCCTTTGTGATTGCACTGTTCTTTTTGGTAGACGAACCCGACTTCTCGGGAAACCGTTCTTCGAGGAGTTGGAGTTCGAGGCAGAGGGTGACATATGGGACCGACCTTGGACCCAAACCCAAACGCAAACCACCTGATAGCTGCTTCTAAAAATTCTATGTTATCAGGCACCACAATGGGCCTCAAGGCTTCTGGGAACTCGGGTGCAACCGTGAGTGACTTGTTTAAACTAGCTTAAGCTTTAACCAGATATACCTATTATTGACATATGACAATGAAAGAAACCCTCATGATACACAGTTGTTAGTCATATGAGTTTGGCAAAGGCATAGTTTCTCTGTAGTTGCAACCACATTAACCTTGTATTATTATTACCACACCTCGAATGATTTAGAGATAGAGAGAAGGAGAGACTGACCAAAGAAAGAAAAGAAATCTTAAACCAAAAAAATAGTAATGCAATGTATGGTAAAACGCCCTTAGACCAAAAGAACCAAAGATTTAGAAAAGAAAACCAACAGCCAACAATAAACAACATTAACGTCAAAGTTGACTCAAAACTTCGTAAGAAGATTCACTTCCTTTTGTTGTAGTGCCTTTTCTTGGTGTTTCTATTTACTGCCAACTTGACGTTCTTTAAGTTGTTCATGTTGATGATGATGATGACATTAATTGTGTTGCATGTTAGATGATGACGATGAATATTCACTGCATTTGCATTTAAACCATAGAAAGAGAAAGGGGAGAAATTGTGCAACTGAATAAACTATGAAAATGATTAAATGAAATTCTTCATTGAGTCGCATCAACACTACTGCTACTTAAGTTGTGGGGGCATTTTTCATTTCAGCCACTTTCATGATTGATGGGCATGAAGTTGATTCAACTATTATGCGAGTACTACACTATAGTATTTTTTCTCGCTACTTTTTGTATTATATGTTTTTTATTCAAATAAAATTTAAATATTGTGGCACGTGCTGCAAACTGAGGGGCACCAGAAATTAAAGTATTTTTTAATAATCCAAGAGAATTTATATGTGCAAAAAGAAAAAAAGGAATAAAATCAGTAAAAGATCAAGCGTGGTAGTATATATTTTATTCAACAGTTTGGCATTTTTTTCTTTTTTTGTTTGTTGGTTGTGGCATGCAATATGATGGCATATGGTGTTCCTTCTGATCATCAGTACGACGATGATGTTAAAATATATGTATATGTGCGTGCAGGGGGGAGACGAGCGCTTGCGTTTGCGAAAATTGCGTTTTAATTAAAAACGCTCAAGTGCACTTAAGTGCATTTTCAACGTCAACAATAAGAGAAAGAGAAAGTTGAACAAAGGAGGGGGTGCAGGGAGGCCAAAAAGAAAGAAAAGAAAATTGCAACAACATCAACAGAAATAACAATAAGTAGTAAAACACAGAAGAAAAACAGGGGGAAGATGGAACACAACGAAAAATTTATATCGCTTCAGTTTTTTGCTTCTTGTGTAATTTCAGAGAGGGAGTGAGTGATAGAGTATGGTAGGCAAAGGAAGGAATGTGTGAGAATATATGTGGGGGAGTGCGCTGACAGAGTGGAACCATGAATTTGAGTGTGTTCATGTGCCACAAGTTTTCAATGGCAGTGCCAGCTTAAGCTGTACTATGTGCGTTTTTTAGTGCATAATTTTCACTCCTTTTTTCATTATTCTGGCCATCCCTGACTGTGCTCTTCCAGCTTCTGCCTACTTGTCTGTCTTTTATCAAAAGTTGGTGCGTGTTATACTACAGGAACCGGATATGACATGCTTAATGCGGAACAGATGCCGCATCCTTCCTCAATTCATTCTATTTTATTTTTTCATATTCACAGCAAGCCAAGCCCAAGAGTACTTCTTACGCTTTTGCTCTCTCGAGTAAAACTCATTGTAATTATTATGAAAAACTACTATGGTACTATGCAACTGGAAAAAAAAATTGTATTTTAAATTACTTAAAATTGCTTTAAGCATAAAACATAAATCAAATAAGTTATCTCCACAAAGAGAGAGAGAGAATAAGTAGAAAACGGATAAAGCAAATGAATTATGGTTAGAGGAAAAAGACCTTCAAATTAGAAGTGAAGAAAGAATAGGTTAAAACACTTAGAAGGCCAATTTATGACAATTTTTCAAACAATAAACTCATAACTTAATTGAATCATAAAGACATTTTTGAATCAGGAAAGGATTTAAGTAATGTTTCCTTCAATTCTCAAGACTCTTGCAAGCTCTGGAGTAAACAAACAAAGAATGGTTTGATAGTTTACTGGGCTTTACAGTCTCACTATCTTCTGATAGGTTTGCTGTGAACTGGAAAAAATCCTAAAGCACCTGGTCAACAAGGAGAACTAATTCTGATGGCTTACATCAAGATGCGAATGTAAAACACGAATGTGAACATCTTATTCATTAAGACACACGGACTGACACATAACCTGAATCATTATCATTAATATCCCATTAAACTAAAGTCACGTCTTCTTAATTGACTGACTACCTCTTCTGCTGGTGTTGCCACTGTTCTTCTCACTGCTGCTACTGCTGCTGGTGTTGCCACTGTTAAGCCGACTATCGATATCAGTAGACCCAATACATAAATACTAGTGGTCTGGCCAGACCATGATGTACCCGATGTGTATATCAAAACTGGTGTCCACACAATGGTAAAATGTTTTTTTCTGAATCTCAATAATGATACATGTTTTAAATATTTGTATTCAAATTGATAATTGGTAGTTTTAAGGGTTAACTTTCCTTATCCCATTACCTAATTTATTCCAGAGAAAATAAGGTTTTTACTTTCTTTCTTGTTAGTTAGGAACCTTCGTTTCCTCATAACTCAAGAGAAGCCTTCATATTATTATTATTTTTTTAAGCGAGCAAGAAAGTATTACAGAGATCGGAACAAATGATAAACTGACGGTGCAATGTCAGGTGGAATGCATCAAAATCTCCCAACCAAGGTCTATCAATTTATGCCGGGTCGTCAAAGATGTGTATGGTCTAGCATTGTCGTGATGAAACGTGTCACCTTTCCTGTTGATCAAATTGACACCTTTCCAATCCCACCAAACACACAACATCACCTTCTTTAGGGTCATTCCTAGTTTTGCTTAACTTTTTCCATGATTTCATAGACTTTCTCAATGGAAGGTCGATTGCGAACCATTTATTGGCAGGGATTTCGATAGAGTACGTTCACCATAAACAACACACATTTTTATTCATACCTATGCCATAATCTCTTTTTGGAATTCTCACAACAACAACAAACCAATCTAAAAAAAATGTTCACCTACGATTCGTCAGCTGTTAGTTGAAAGTTGTCAGATGGAACGAACAGTTTAAAAGTTATGACACTTCAAAGTTAAGAGAACAGAAAATGACCGCATATTTTTTTCTCAACCCAATACTTTTATCTGTTACTTCAGCCCTTGTTGAATCCATAACATTCTAAATTATTAAATGCTTACAATATCCTCTGAAATTATCCCTTATTGAATTGAACTTATTTTCTTATCTTATAATATTAAAATATCTAGACTTAGTCTTGTCTACACTATTCTGTTAATGCACTTCATGAATCGCAAAGTATTTACATTACAACTTATTTATAACTGAACTTTTACTATGCAGTAAGTATTTACTAAGTTCCATGTCTGTCCTTTAATGCTTTGTAAACTTATTTTTGAGTTAAAAAAAACAACTAAAACACCCGAAGTTAAATACAAAATTTTCAAAGTAAATCACAACCAACACACTTTCATACTTTCTCACTTAAAAGTGATGCACTTCCTTTGATCCGTCTACAATATATTTATTTTTTTTTCATGGTACTTTTAATCTAATTCAACAGATTCTCAAAATGCAAGGCAACTTTAATAAATGATAAATTGAATGAAAAAAAAAAAACAAAAAGGAGAAATCATCTAATTCAATTGCTGTGTGGTGAGCAACGAAAAACGACCATAAAAGTAAAGAACACGCAGCAATAAATATATTTTTTCAAAACTTTTTTACCAAAAGAAAATGCGCAAAAATGGTATAAAAAAAGGCACAAGCCACGAAAACAAATAGAAAAGAAGTGAAGAGAAGAGAGGAGTGAAGAGAAGAGAAAAACTATAGAAAACTGCAGCAACTTTGCTTGCACTTTTGCATTAAACTAGAAAATCACTTTGTGTTGATTGTAGAATTTTATATTCTATTTTTTCTCCATTTTTATATTTCTCAGATACCCGCGCGCACTTGAATATTTTCGTCTAATTTATTTGCACTTCACTTGAACGTTTTTGCTTTTATGCCTTAGAGATATTTTTTTTTTTTTTTGTGGGGACTTTGCTGACTAAACTTTCTCCAAAGTTAGTAGTAATTTTCTACTATAATATTTTTGATGGTCACAACTACAACAAAAGTTTATTTTATTTATTTCGTTTCCTTCTCTTTCTTTTTCTTTTATTTGAATTTCATAAATATTCGTGTTTTTTTTTTCATAATTTCTTTAATTTTCCTACTTGGCAGTTTTATTAAAAGGAAAATAGAACAAAAAATACAATTAGCACTGACTGGGAACAGTTTGGCTTGGCAGCCTCGAAAGTGATGAGCTTCATTTGCTCATAATGAGATAAGATTTGAATTACACATTTCTTTAAGTATGGAGTTTCCATTTTAAGGGCTTGAAACGAAAACTGAAGAGCGATAAAGAGATTAAGAGAGGAATGTATGTAAGTACAGTGGGGTGGAAGAATAGTTATGGTAGAATTAATTATTATTGCATTAACTCATTTCTTTAGAATAGAAATAAGACAGTTTTCTTAATGAATTATTATCCTGTCATGGCAGTGATACTTAGGAGATGTAAGGACCCTGAGAGAGGTTGCAGTTGTAGTCTAGGTTAAGGATATTGTCACCCTTCCTCTTCACTATAATACATGAGAACGAAAGCCCAATATCAGTGATAGTTGGGGTTGAGATTGCTTGTCCCCCCATAATAAATATAGAAAGTCACTGTCATTCTGAGTTGGATCACTTGTTTACACAACTACAAGTGATGGCAACTTAGAGTGAACATACAACCGTAGATTTCCTTACATTTAAAGAACAATATTGCACTTGATTTAGATTTCAACATTTTTTTAAATCTTCGGTTTTCTTGAACTTAACAGACTCTGTTCCTCCTTTTAAAATCTTGCATGATTTTCTCTATTCTATTCAAATTGAGTCCTTTTTATCCAACTCATTGAGTACTTTTCCTTGTGAATCTTATTACAAGCTTAGAAAGATATTACATGCAAGGATATTGTTGCAACCTCTTCCTCTGCAACTGCCCTCCACCAAATTCGTTGTCTTAAGAAGCTATGCTTTGAAGACTTATGTAGTCTTACAAATTTACCATTGAGGAACTTGATTCTTTTGAACAATGCACTGTGTGGCTTTTGAGTGCCAATTGGCCTTTTTCATTTAACAATTTTGAATTTATTTTTTTACTAAATTATGAAACAGACCTCGTTGCCGTTTCATTACTATTATTATTATTATTATTTCTTACATCCAGATGGTCATACAGTTTGGTTTAATTAATGCTGCCTTTTACTGCTCCTTCAATTTCAATTTCAGTTGCATTTGCACATTTTCCACATTTTCCATTTTCCCATTACTTGCCTTCTTTTTCCAACTGGCAGCAGCTCTCAGTTCCACTTTCCTCTATTATTTTCGCTATATATAATTATCTTTTGTGCTCATTGCAACACAATTATATTATAGTATCTATTATCGTTCATTAGAAGGCTAGCTAGTTACAGTTTAACTTACATTTTATGCTGATTTCTTTTTGTGTCTTTCAAATTAAAACAATTTTATGTTAATCGAAGTTAATTAGGATATTATGACACACTTAAATCAAAAAAAAAAAAAAAATAAATGTGATTTCACTAAGTCGGACTTATTAAGGAAGAATAAAATTTGAAAAAATTCTCATGCTTTAAGTGAATTGATGAGGATTTTTTTATCCATCTCAATGTGCCTTTGACATTTCATTTATACGCATTAATTTAGGACTCACATGTCAATTTCATAGCAATAAATTCACTTTAATTGCAATGAAAAACCACGACAACGCCAATGTGCATAAAAACATTTTGTAAACATTTTTGTGGCTATTTTTATGTCAAATAAATAAAATAAAAAATAAATAGCATGCGATTTTTTGCAAGTACTAAGTATAACGAACCTGTCAAACGAAAGCTTAGCAGTAAAACAACAAAAACTTACAACAAATGAAGGCAGCAGCAGCAGCATGCAATTATAAAAATATAATCCTCGTTGTAAAAATGTATTTATGCGCCAAAATACCGAAAAAAAACCATCATCATCATAAACACCACCAACGTATTTCATAATAAAAATAGCAAAAGCAAAAATACGGCTATAAAAAAGATTGGAAACCAAAATATTAGACAGTAAAATCAACTTTTGGATTGCACTGAAGTACAAATACCGTTCACAGAAAAGCTGTTGTCCTGATCAGTCCAATTATGTCTAAAATGTCATTTCAAATTGTTTCCAAGGTTTCAAAATCACATATGCTTCTTAACCACTTGTTTAATAATGTTATAAGACAGCTGCATATATTAATTATTGGTCTGATTGGTGCAATTTGTGGATATCTTTGTTTTTAAATTTTGTCTTAAGAAACTGCCATAATTTCTGTGACATTTTCATGTTAAAAAATACAAATACTTTAGGCTAGGGCCACGCATTGAGCGATTAGCGTCTGACCAACCAAGCTCAAGGCTCAATGTGTGGCTCCTAGCCTTCACAATAAAAAAAGCTGACAGATGGATGGTTGGTTGGATTAAGATCATCTCTATTGTAAGATATCCCATACAATACACCTATTTATATGGATACCAAATACCATTACAAAGTGAAAGTACTATATATTTATGTGTTTTTTAATTTTTGTTATATGAAGTGTATAAAATATAAAAAAAGAAATACAAACAAAAATCCCCAAAATAAAAAGAAATTAAATCAAATTAAAAAAAAAAAAAAAATTAATTATAGTGAAAAAAAATGCGGAAAAATTATTTATTAAAAATATGAAATATGCGCGCATCTTGTTGGGTTGTTGTTGCTTGCCTGTTACCATTGCATTGAGTATAGCAACTACTGACTCTTTTGTAACCCCTCATCATTTGCTAAAACTAATCAAATTTGAAATAAATTTCATTTTGCATTTGCACCAAAATTTTGTTCCTTTTTTTTTTTGTGATTGTTCATCGAAAAATTAATACAATTTAAAATCATTTTATTTTCATTTTGTTTGTTTTATTTTTTTTTTTTTGTTATTTTGTTGTAAACTTTATTTGGTACAAAATAATATTTTCTAAATGAAAACACAACAAGAAAAAACAACTTACATGTTTTTCTTTGTAAATTGAATAAATTTTCTTAAATTGAATTTATTTTGATTTTTGATTATGAGTTTTTTTTATATTCGTTTTTGATTTATTACTATTATCGCGATTATTTGGAGAATTTCAGGCATGAAATTATTATTTTTTTGAAATTTAAAAATTTATTACTTTTTGCTCTCAACGATTGAGTAATTAATTGGTAAATCCTTGAAATTTATTATTTATGGAAAAAAAAAAACATTTTTGTAAGCTTGAAAACAGAAGTAGTGAATTGAAATTAGCAATAAATGGAAATGAACCTAAACAAGATTTTTTAAAACCGATAAGAAGGGATCGAAAGGAGGTGAGACTTAATTGTGATGTTCAGTGATTATTAAGTAGTTTGAGAAAGCATTAGATAGCTGTATCCAATATCGTCAGCAATCAATAAGCAAGCAAGTGAAGTCAGAAGTATACTCAATTTAATAAGGGACCTGAGCTTCATAGAGAAGAACGCAACACTAGTACTATAACAGACTAATTTAACAATAAACAAATTCATTTAGAATACACCTAAGTACAGAGAACATGTAACACAAAAACAAGAAACGCTTTGCTGTACATACATACAAGTATGTTACATTGAATAATACAGCAGAAGTCACAAATTGGTCGGGAATGGAATTAGAAACCTTCACTCTCTTAATTTTTACTCTCAAGGCAATAATTACTATTTAGGTAATTTATTATAATTAAAAGGTAAGCCATGTAAAATGTGATGATCACATGCATGAAAGCACTTAGACCTCTGTTAGTAAATAAATAAGCTTATCAATTTCTTGTAATAGGAAAACTCTGATTAAAATATCAACATCAAGTAGATTTAGAAGAACATTTTGCAATAGATTTCTTATTCTATTTGGAATACAAATAAATTTACACCGTTTCTACACAAAAGTTTGGCCTACCGCTAAGTTTTCTGTCTTCTAGATTAAACTCGGCGTTTTTAAAACGCTCACGACAACTTGCACTATCATGCAGCCTCACCATACGCGTATGCTTCTATAAACCTTTGATCCTTATCTGCAGATTTCTTCGACTACTCCAACTTTATGCCAGATATCCAACCTTTCAATATGATACTTTACATCTGAAAATTTACTTACATAAATTTCAACCTTCTTTTGTCAAACGGCGGATATTTATTTGTACTTTTAATATGATCAAAAAATTTTAATAATCAGAAGCCGACCAAAACATTTATGATATTGCAATATGCACATATGCAACATAATTACGAATAAGAGGCAATATGCCAGCTTCTTTAATACTCCTCTTATTAGATATTGAGAAGTGGATTTAATACACTTGAATCATACTCCATTAATGAACTTAACGACTTAATCGATATGGACGTCAGGTGTTTGAATTCCTAAGGGGAAAGACAGCGTTATTCCGTGTCATTAACATTTGGTTAAATTTGGCATGCTTGAGCTAGTATGATTATAAGATTCTTTTAGAAACAGTCATTGCAAACATTTAAAGGTTTCTCTATCCCAACTTTAATGTAATGTTCCTCGATATATTTTGTTTGCAAGCATTAAATCTTGAGCAAAATGTGTTTCATAAACTTCTTATTTGAAACATTCTATAAAAGACAAGTCTTTCAAAAAGGAGCCAAACACAATTTCACTAGATACACTACTACACTCTATGTGTAAGAAAAAGTTGAATAAACGACAACGAGCAGCCTTACAAATGAGTTTTCTTCACTTTTTCATTTCACTTTTATCCTGGCTTTAAAATACATCGAGGCGTATGAGTAATTTTTGCTTAGAGCAATGTACCAAATAATTGCAACAAAATAAAGGAGTGATGAAGGAAAATGAGTGATGAAAACTTGGTACAAGTGTTAAAAAGTAAAGTTAAAATGTAAGAGGTAAATCGCAAGTTGTTTTTGTGTCTTCATTTTCGAGGAAAAGACAACAAGTTAAAAGTTAAAGTGACTTTTGAATGCTTCTAGGCAAATGAAGAAGTTTCTATGGGATGCAAATGCATCTAAAATCAACATAAATTTTAATGCAAAAGAATAAGAATAAGTACTAAAAGAGAAAATGTTAAATGACTAAGAGATTCTTTTGTACACAAGAAAGAGCAAAATGTGATCTAAAAATGATCTTTTGTTATTGTTGATCTCAACAACACTGACGAATAAGAAAATTTGTTTTCTAAAAACATCGCAGGCGAAGACATTTTCAGTTGCAGATTGAACGTTGATCATATCACATCATCGCCTCTTTGTATATTCAAACGGCTAAGATATAAGATTTTTGTCGTTTCTTTGTCGCCGCCGGCAAGTCGCTTTGATTTGGCAATACTGCTGCTCTAGATACAAAGTATAAAAAGTATTTAAAAACAAAAATATTTGAGCTAAAAATAAACACGCAACGCGTAAAGTGCTCGAAGACAATTTCTGTCTTATTTATTTATTTTCTGTTTATCGCTTTTAACGTGGTAATTCTTGATGAAGCAAGCAAAAGATACAAAAGTGTGAGGTGAAGATATAAAGGGAAAAACAAAAGTGCAAATGTTTTGTGCATCATGCAGCAGCAACAAAATAAAAATAAAAATTATAACAATAACAATAACAAAAAGATAAGCAACATACTAATGAAGCAAGCAACATTTTGAGTGGCATCAACGATTTATTAGCAATTTATGCTTTTCTGTTGCTGACGTCGATAGTCGAAAAGTGAACTTTTTCTCTATTGATTTCGAAATGAAAAACGGAAACAATTGGAAAAGGAATTTTTAAGAATTTTTTTTTGGTGATAAAAGAAGACACAATCATAATAAATAAATAAAACGTCAAAAGCAAATTTGCCAAAAATATAAGAAGATGAAAATAAAATAAAACAAAACACAAACAAAAAAATTAAAAGAAAATTTCAAAGAAAAAAATAAAATAAGGAAGAAAAACATAATTGTGCAACGTCAAACAAATTGTTTATTTTGTCAAATGATTTCCATGGAATGAAAAGTGTGTGACTAAAAAGAATTTTGTGAATTTTGTGTCAGCAACATTTTGTTGTTGTTGCAAATACATAGATACATACATACTATATTTAGATGCATCTTAAGTTGTTATTGTATTTATTTATTGAAAATAAATTAAAATGATTTAAGCAAAAATCATGTACACAAATTGTGTTTATTTTATTTACCAGTACTACTACTATATCAAGTGAATAAAGTGTCGTCGTAGATCAAAGTTGGCCTCATTTCAATTATACTTAAAATAAACAAATGTCAATGGTTAATTGCAATTTATATCCATATGATGGCATAATTATTTTAGTGATTATTGAAAAGAAAGATTAAATGTAAAAAGGTAAACAAAAATGTTTTAAAAAAACCTCTTATGAGTAAAGAAACTTTCTAGAATTGGCTTTTATATCATAAATAATAAAAATATCAAATTATAAAAAAGAAATACAATGTAGCAATGTGTAGAGCATCGAATGTCCGTCATACAACTATCTATGCTTGTACTTAAATTTGTATATAAACATTTGTAGAGTTTGGTTCATCGACTTTTTCATTTAAGAGATACTTGTATTACATCTTCTAATGCAAAGTCTATATAAAATACAGTGGCCACCCTCACATAACGACCATGATTCGTTCCAGATATTTACTTTCACTATATAAATTGATGTAAAAAAGGAACTTGAATTCTTCTAGCAATGAATGAGACAATGTGCAATAAATACACGAAAATAGAGTAAGTGCTGTATATACTCGGTTGTATTAGATGACGCTCCAAAATTTGTTGAAAATGCGATCATTTGTGGCACGTTTAGCCACTGCCTTATTAGGTTGATACTTCTCAGTGTAGTATGATGCCATTCTTTTCAATAATTCTAGAGATGTGAAAGTTATCTTTCTAAAACTCATAGGGTATAATCATAGTGCACGCTGAAGCTGAAGCCGAAGCTGAAGACGAAAAAGCATGCACAAGGAAACATCTGAAAAACCTTCGCCTACACTGTGAACAGTTTCAATCGTTTTCATATGTTTCCTTTTTCGTCTTCAACTTCACCGTGCACTATGATTGTACCCTTAGAATGAGGATGGTTCTTTCAAGAACATGGAATAGTTCTTTAGTATAGAGCACCTTAAAATGTTTAATAACCTGCTGGTTTATAGGTTGAAGTAATGATTTGGGGTTAAGGTGCTAAAATTGAACTTTGATGGATTAAATCCTTCAATGAGGTTGCATTATAAGTCAACTAAGAACAAGCTGCCAGTCTGTATTATTGGTAAACATGCTATTCTCCGGCAACACACCTCGTTATGTGAAACGTCAATCGTTATGCGGTGGTCCTGTTTATTGGGTCTTTTTGCTAGATTATCTTTGAACTAATACCCATGCGTTCTGTTGTGGTTAGTGCTTCCTTAGTGCTTAAGCTTTTTTAAGTCGATTACATCAAGCCTCAAAAGCATAAAATCAATACCATAAAAATATACAAAACAATTTGTGCGCTTGAAATTTATATTTCTGCGTTATGGTGAGTCTTTTCTTCTGAGGTATTGACTTCCCAATGTTTTTAAAATAAATCTACAGACTATATTCTTGCCAGTGTTTTGTCTTATCTTTGAACAAAATACACATTAAGTTAGTTTCTTCTTTTAATATATTAAAATTTACAAGAATCAAGTTGTCAGTAAAGTTTTTATTCAGAAAAGTAAGCAATGGTGAATGTTTCTATATAAAACCCCATATTTTTCAATTCTATATACTCGTATATCAGGATGGAAGTCACATTATCTAGTGATGGAAGAATGCGATCTATGTAGGTTTGGAAGAAAAGAATTACTATAAGATCTAGTAAACAAATTTAAAATTTGTGAATCAAGAAAAAGACATTGACGTGTTTAGGAATGAAGAAACTAAAGACTAAGAACTTGAGAACATAAACTTTTAAAATATTGTCATGCTCGAAATCTGTTTTTTTTGGGGATTTGTAGAAAGCACCTCTGTGTCATGTTATTACATATGATTGCGTCAAATGAAATTAAATATGTAAATTAGTGATAATTCTTACACTGCAGTACACTGTATTGTGTCTTTTATCCATTTCTATTCTGAATTTACCACCAAATTGTATTACTGATCTTTGTCCTTCATAGAATCTCTGATGTCTTCACCCAAGAAAACTTTATCAATTGTTCTTGGAAAACAAAAATGTTAAATAAATAAATGTAACATAATTCTCACATTTCTCAGCCTCTCTATCAGATTAATTAATTAAGAAGATAAACGCAATAATTAAATTGAAATGATAAATATAACTTAATTAAAAAAATAAATAAATCAAAAATATTAAATTGTTATATTGTGAAAGAGAATAATGCTATTTATGTTTAATTTATTGTTGTACATTTTTTTTCTTCCTTGTTTTTAAATCTGAAAATGAAATCTTTTTGTAAAAATACTATAATATTTTCATTTGAAATTAAATTGTACATTTTTTAACTGTCATGCATTTGTAGTTGTAGTTATGTTTGTTACATGTGTAAATATAAAAATTAAAAGTGAAAAATTAAAAATAATTGCTTTTATTCATTTAAAAAATCACACACAATTCACCAAATACCAGCAATGTCACTCAATTTGCGTATTTTACATTAATTAATGTATGAACTTTATGGTTTTTATTTTAACCATGTGAAAAATTTCATTTTAATCCAACAAGGAGAATATTAAACAAAATAAAGAATTGGAGAGAATACAATAGTACATATTATTGTTGTTCCATATATATTTTTAATTGAGTTGAAAAGTGATAGTATTAGTGCAAAAGCAACTTATTACGCTTGCATGTGAATTTATTAATTGAAACTATAGATTTTTATTTCAGTTTCATGTGATTTAAGCCCATTAAATTAATTGCATGGGGAAATTCAATAAAGAAACATTACTTACTTTTCATAAAAGAATGATTGTTGATTGATGAAATTGTAGTTTTCTATAAAAAAAAGAAAAAAGAATTTAATTCCATTAAAATAATTGTTAAGAAAAATTGTGTTTTAATTTTACTTAAAATATTCGTAAAATTTTAAAGAGAATTTCAGTTTGAGTGGGAAAAATATTGAAAGTTATTACAAGACATAATTAAATCCTTTATTGTTGTAACAAAAGAGATTGTTATTAACTAGTAGACTGTTCATTCTGCTGTAAATTTGTAAGGTTGTACAGAATAATGACTTTGTAGCGGTTATATAGTAATGAGTTGCTGGTGACCTTCTGCTTAGAAGATCATTAGGATGTAGGTTCTTTAAATGGCTTTTATTCACGCCTTGGGCTCACCCAAGCGGTTTGGATGATTTTGCAGTCTCTGTTGATGACGATTGCTGTTCTGAAATTTAGTCGCAAACTTAGCTCACTGTGCAAGATGGTGTTGCTCATAAACCAAGGAGCCCCTGTTATACAGCGATATATGTGGCTTCATCTGAGTCAATCGTTGGAATGTCTATCGTACATAGCGAGTAGAGAACGGGTGCTAATACAATGCCTTAAAAGACCAAGTGATGAATTTTTTAAATATTTTTTTATAAATAAAACATTGGAAATCTAAACACTGTACCCTTTCCAATCTATAGTTCAACAAAAACATTTTATAAAGTTTGATAAATCATTTGAAAATCCATCATTCATCATCATTCAGTCAATCAGGAGTTTATTGATTCCATTCAGCTTGACCTTAACGGCAAAGAAATCAATGCACTAATGGTAATGATGTCACTTCTTAGTATCTCATTCATTACTTAAGGGTGGAATAGAATGGTGAAGCTAAAGTTTAGTCTGAAGCTGGTCAAAATATCAAATGCAGCTGTTTGTATGTGAACGAACACAATGTGAGGCTGAAGTTAAGTCTCAAGCTGAAACCGTGAAGTGAAAGTAGTTTGTTTTCATTCGGCTTCAAATTATCTGCCTGCCTCTCAAATGACAAGTACAGCTGATTGATACTCAAAATGAAAGCGACAAATGATGAACCTCGCATTCTGTTCTCTTCTTTTTCGGGCTTCAGCTTCAGGCTCAGACTCAGCATCAGCTTTGCCAGCATTTAGTATTCCATTTCATATACCTAATATAGTACTAACTCTAAGATTTTAAATAGAAAATATACAGATATTGAATTTACTCTCGCCAATCTTTCAGGCAAAGCACGGATTCGACGCTCTTAGAAACATTGGTGTTTTTAAATCAACTATTGGACCTCTCAATCTTTAGCTTCTTCGTAGAAAAGGAATTGCAATTCTTACAATCCGTGCTTCATTGAACGAAACACATGTTAATCTGAAGGGATAAGGTTTGCTAAATGCGAGGTGTGGGGTAAGACTTCCCAGTCGTCAGGTGTTTCTAACGTTTCCTGGACTGGTTTAGCCACTTGCAGCCAGGCATTGTCATGAAGCAAATCTACTTTCTCATGTCTGCCCTCTCATTCTTCGGGTTTTTCTTCCAGTGTTAGAAATAATATAAAATGTTAATCAGGCCTCAACGAATTTCAATATTATCCTACTTTATTCTACTCTAATTTACTCTATTTTTTCTCCTTAGTCAATGGATTTACTGTTAAATAGAATAAATTCTATGAGTCCTTATTTTTCATAAAGAACTTTTTAATAAATCAATCAAACTCAATCTACCAAAACCAAAGCATCTCATAATAATATTGCTTATTTACTTTATATGTCATTAAACTACTTTACATTACTTTGGGTTCACTTTTTATTTTTATCCCATCATCGATTTAACTTGTTCAATGACACACTTCAACAAGTTTCATAAACAAACAAATCCATAGAAAATAATAATGATGATGATGGTGATGGCGATGGTTTCATATACTATAGTATATGATAAAATGAGAAAATATTTATAGTTTAAATGCAAACATATTGAGTTGCAGTAACTCATAGTGTCGCATGAATATTGAATGAATGAATGCATTTTTATACACGAGTATGTATGACACAACCAAACCATTATTGGTTGAGAGATGGAGACTATTATAATGATGATGATGATCACCATCATATTGGCGATGTTTCAAACAAATATACATAAATATAAAAAGAAAAGTTATGACACTTAACTTTTATAACGAGTCGAGACAAAAACTCTCTCTCACACACACACACAAAATCTTTATAAAACGATGAAAAGTTTATATTTATAAAAAAAGAAAAAAAATATATATTGAACAGCAACTTTGCATTGCAGGAAAAGTAGCAGAAAAATGAGTTAAAAATGTAATATGGCATAGAGATTTTTGTTGCACCAAAAGTGTCGTGTCGTAAATCATATTCATCCATGTCGACACAAACGATGATGACTTCAACGATGATTTCAATATTGCATTTTTTCTATCTATTCAATCTGTTCATTGTTCATTTTTTTCATGATGCCATTCAACAATATTCAAAACGACAAAAGCCAAAGGTGGATGGGGGGTTCGTGTTTGGTTTCAAGTGAAAAAAGATCTGATTTTGAAATGTAAATTAAGTTTGCTGAAGAATGGGGGAAATGTCAACACAGAAGAGCCACAAAATGTATAAAATTTGCATAATTAGTTTGGCCTAAGCTTCAGATACTTATGTATCTGGTGTAGAAGTATTTGGGTGCGTGTTCATTTGAAATTGTCATAATTGACGCCATGCCACATTGCGTAGAGTAGAAATTACGCTCGCGGATGTGGATTTATTGGTTGCACACAAAATAGCAAACAATAAAACAAACAGTAAGCAAATTTGACAAAACCAAAATACGAAAATTATTGCAAAACATGTATAAGAAACAACAACAACAATTGAATGGTGGAAGACACACACAATAATAAATAATGCCAATGAGTGAAATAACAAATAAGTTTGCGACTAAATTTAGCTAAACAAACAATCGACACATTTAAACATATAACATACACATACTACATACACAGATACATAGTATATACTATACTTTATAGAAAGAAATACAAAATTTTTCCTGCAAAAATGTTACTCAAATTAAAACAGAAAATAAAAGAAAAAAACAATAATAATAGTTCACTAACCTGAATAGTGAAAAATCTAATTTATCGCATGCGATAGAATTTGTGTGTGTGTGTGTGTGTATAGTATTTAACTAAAAATATCTCATGCTAAGTGCAACAGCAGTGAATAGAAAGAAGAAAATTGCATTTGAAACTAGTACAAAATTAAACGCAATTTATTTTTAAATGATATTATTTATTTTGATTTTTTTATGTACACGTACACAAATGTTTTTTCTTGTTTTTCTTTTTTATTTTATTTAATTTATTTTTTATTTTATTTTTATTTTAAATAAACATACATAAAAATGTTGAGTTGATGTTGTTTGTTAGTACAACTAAAAATGTTTGGCATTCCATTTAGGATACGTAGCATGCAAACGATCTAGTTTTTTCTCTGTATACATACACATATCTTTTGATTAAGTAAATGGTATATTGGGATTATGTTGAGGTTTGTAACATGATGGAGGATGGAGATCTTTGGATCTGCATAAAAGCAGAATGAACTAGATAAACTATGTAGGTCTTTCAAAGTTATAAAATTGGAAGTAAAAGAAATCTTTTGCTTATAAACCGATAAAGTAAGCTTAATCTTGAGTTAATGTAAAAGCGACTTGAGCTGAACACATACCTGATCAGACAAAATGTCTTTGACAAATAACACAACATGGCATAGCTATCGACTATGAAACATGTTCTATACTTTCGTCTTGACTGCTTTGATGTGTGCTGTAGAAGAAACAGTGTACTGTTGTTACAACAGACAAAGAAAGACATTTTGTCTGATCAGTACACTTTCTTCTTCAGCACACATCAAAGCAGACAAGACGAAACTGAAAGACTTGTTTCAAAGTCGATAGCTGCCCTGTTGTATTATTTGTCAAAGACATTTTGTCTGATCAGGTGTGTGTTCAGCTCAAGTCGCTTTTAAATTAACTCAAGATTAAGCTTACTTCGTCGGTTTATAAGCAGAAGATTTCTTTTACTTCCAATTTTATAACTTTGAAAGACCTACACAGTTTATCTTGTTCATTCTGCTTTTATGCTGATCCAAAAATCTCCTCCATCATGTTACAAACCTCAACATAATCCCTTTTTTCATATTTCCAACTCTCATGTTCAATAATTCAATTAGTGTTCCCTTAATTTTACTGTACAATACATTTCTACATAATATTGATTATAATGTATGATTAATTCTATGAGAATTGTGAAAGGCATAATGTATTCATAATAGCCTAAGGTAACATTCTCTCCCTTGTTTGTTTTATGAGTTCTTTGGGGCATTCTCTCAATACAAAACACTAAATAAATAAATATGTTACATATGTTTGTTATTTAGATGCATAGATTTTTTTTTATTATAAAAACAAATATGTTTATTTTTTATGCTATAACTGGATGTGCTTAACTTGTTTATTGTTTGTCTTGTAAATTGTTTGCTAAGCTAAGATTGAAACTATGATACTCGTAATGCATCAAAGTTTATATAGCCAAATTTTTATATATGAATTTAAATTTCATAACTCGGTATTGTCATTTCGAAGTATAATAAAATCTTTATAGACTTTTCCTATTCAAAAATGTAAAGTGTGAAATGGATATGAGTGAGGTAATAGGATATAATGGAGACTCTTTTAGAAACAATAAATTATCAATTAAGTATAATTAATACACTTAATTCGGGTCAAGGCTTTTCAATGACTCATTTTAGATTGTCATGTCATTGTTTTTACTTTTTAAGATTAATTAGTTAAACGAATCCCTCACCTGCTCAATTTTGGTATCTTTTTGTGCTTTGTTACCTAATATAACGTGACTCTGCTGTTGTTTTACAGTTGTGTTAGCGCCAGGCATAGAACAAAGAAACATTGAAGTCATGATGTGACTCCACTTGCTAAATGAAATCTGATAATAAAAATTGCAAGTCAACTAGATATGACTTTATACAGATTTAAGGCTCATTTACACTTGGCTAGTTGGCGAGCTAAAAGCCAGCGAATTGGGTAATTACAAGCCTTCTTGCCCAGTGAAATCATGTAGGTATGTTGCGAGTAGAGTATTAACATACGCTGATTGTTAGTATTAAGAGTTTATCAGTTGTTTACAAAATGAATTGACAACTGAGCAAGTTGTGTGTAAGCGTTACAAGCTCACTCACCAATTCGTTCATACAAACGAACTAATCTGCATGGCAACTAACTAAGTGCAAACGAGCCTTTACGAAATGAACATCGGTTTGATCAGACCAATTCACTATTTACGAAATTGATTACCGATATCATCAGCCATCACGTTACTCGAAAAACTTTCAAGATGGATGATTTATGCTCTCATAGCTAGCGTTCCTAGCTCCTACAGACTACCTCTAAGTAACTTCTACTATTCTAAAATCATTCATCTCCTTTTCTTGAGAAATCATGCTTGCCAAACTTAACAGTTCCTATTATTAGATAGTCACGTGTTTGTTTCAAAGTAAAAATAGTGCAAATTCTTGTATATTATTGTAATTTCTTTAAGAGGTATTAACTCTGAGTCATGATCATTTTAATATTATTTCATTAAATGAAGCAATAAAAGTTCGTTTCAAAATTTAAAGTTAAACAATTTTATAACCCAATACTTAATGACGAACTTTAAATCCCATTCCCCATTTTAAATGAAAGAAAGTTTTTGAATTGTTTTTTACTTTATTATCCTTTTAAAATATTAAGTTCAATGACCCCAAAGTTAAAGTGATCCATCATTAATTTCCACATAACAAAATTAAATATCTATAAATACTAACGGAGGCTACACTTGTGTGTTTTCTAACGAATGCATTTCTTTTCATTTTTCCAATCAATTTAAAATGCTTTAGTTTTATGACTTTTCTTCCAAAATAAAGACAACTTCATAATGCATATTTTTAATGAACCATGAAAAAAGACACATTGTATATTTTGTTTTTCCATTTTCCATTTATCTTAGTGCATTCACTTACTTACACATTTATCTCTTATGCATTCCTTTGTTATGTCAAAAAGTATCTGTTAAATGCATACGTGTACGTCCGAACAAATTTAAATTTTCCTTTTAATATTCTTTGAATTATGTACACATATTTAAAAGGGCGTCAATTCAATTTAAAATGTTTGAATAATAAAAACAGAAACAAAATGTAAATAATTTATTCTTTATTTGTTGTGTGTTGTTTGTTGTTTTTGCTTTACATTAAATGCTGTTGATGCGTGTGTTTGATGCTAAAAATATACTTATAAAAGAAAATAAAAGAAAAATTCCTGTCAGCTGTCAATGTCAACTACCAAAAGTTGCCCAGAATTAAACTTTATAGGGCAGCATCATCATCATCAACACTATCCATGATTTTTAAATTTTTTAAATTAATTGTTCACACTTTGCTTTTGTATAAAGTGAGTTCTTTCTTTCTTTACATAAAATACAATAAATTTAAGAAACAATTCATGAACTTATTGATTGAGTTATTTCATTTTTAAGTACGTGTATTTTATTTAACGCCTCTTGATTGAAGGCTTTTTATACGAGTAGAGGAATTGTTGAAAAATAAAAGGGAAATAAATATTTCTTAAGTGTTCTTCAATTTGATTGCTAAAAATATTTTTTAAATTTATTACTCAAAAATATTTTGCCATTTTATTTTATTTTTTTTTATTTTTTTTTAACAGCAACAGTAACTACAACAACAATGGTACAAAAATATAAAAGCTTTTAGTTCAAATCTCTTGTCATGTACAATAGTATCTGAGTATATGAGTATAACGCCACATACACTTGTATAGTTTCCAACATATGTTTTTGTTAAGCTATTTATGTTTTTTTTATATACGAGTATATTTTTCTTTTCATAGATTGACTTTTCATTCTTTAAGCTCATAAAAATACATGAAAATATACGGTATACTACAAAGTAAGGGCGGATGTGGTCTGGTCGTATGGTTTCGAATATTGGATACCCATCAATCATTCAATCATTTTGAAGGATGAGCTACTTATGTAAATAGTGGGAAAAAAAAAGAAAAAATTAAATTTAATTTGATCTCTAGCAAAATACACTTCATTTGGTACCACATATTTGTCACACAAAGATTATTTTAACCTCTCTCTTTCTTGAGATTGCAAAATGAACAGCATTTTATAGTGTCAGTATTTGGGGAAAGTATTCCAGTTTGATATTATTAGGTATGGGCCTACGTCTCAGAAGGATCCCTTTTTGTTGCACTAGAGTCATTAAAGTCTTTATTTAAATACAACCGAAACATTGTATAAAATGGGGTCTACACACGCTACAGAAGGAGATACATACAATATAAAAATTTGCTTTCCAGTGCTTTCTAGTTTCTGTGAAAGAAAACACAGATAAATGAACACACCTACTTTGATTTCTCACCTCATGGAATCTTTAAATACTGCTATTGTTAGTTGTACCTTCTGTTAGGATCAATTGTAGAACAGATAACAACTGTGGATGAACTTCTTAATGGATGCATGACTCAATTCTCTTGGTTGCATTAAAGGAGTTGCAGACATTAAATTAATGAATATGATTCCTTTCACTAAAACCTGACTGGTGGCCATGTGAAATTAAGGTTGAGCCTTGAGGTATCATAATAACTATTTGTTGGTTTAAGGGGGGACCATTTTACTGGCTGAACTTCTTCTTCTTTCGGATGTTACATTTACTTGATCAAACCTAATGTACCTTCTTACATATATGTACGCATATATAGATGTAGGGTATAAAAATATTATTCTGTGCCACATTGTCGTCATCGTCGTCATTGTCATCATCATCCACATCATCAACATCATCACTTTCATATAATTCACGTATTAGTTTACTTTGCTCAATGCGAAATAAACATTTTATTGACAAATTCCTTTTTTATGATTAATCATCAGTAAATTTATTTATTTTATTTATGAATATTTTTTTTCTGTATTTCTTTTTTGTTGTTTGTTATTATCACCGTTTTTTTTTTTTTATCTATTTGTTCACTGAAGTAATAGTACTGAAAGAATCATTGAAAGCATTTGGTGGCATGCCCCAATACTCGTATTCAATGATAGTCATGATTGACGTCTGTTTGTTGTTTAATGCGTTATTTGTCTGTCAGTTTATTTGTTTGTTGGTTGTGCTCTGGCAACTTTGTCATTTTTATTTTTGGCAATAATTCCGTGTTTAAGTGTTCAGAAGAAAAAAGTCTAGAAGGGAATAGTATTCTTGATTTGTTTGTTAAAATTTGCTTTAAACAGAATAAAATTCTTCATTATTTATACCTGTTATTTGTTTCTTTTTGGCATTCTCCATGTTTTTTTCTATTCATTTCTATTCATTTCCTATTAATTTGTGTGTAATTCGTGTGTTTTATTCTTCTATTCCATTCCATTTCCAGTTTTTAATATTTCTTCATTCTAAGTTATTTTTTTAATTAAGATTCTATAACATTTCTCCTAAATAGGCTTGAGGCACTTCTTGACATTTCAATGATTTCATAAAATATTTAAAAAGAAAGCAATCTAAATTCTTCTTATACAAAATTTTATGTTTCTTTTCTATGGTCAAATCTAAGTTGAACCAAAGTTATTTAACTTTTCAATTTAAACATTGGTTTAGTTGGACCTTTGCTATTTAGCTAAGCAAATTGGTTTTGTATACCCTACACGCTCTTAGATTTTTTTAAGCTTAAGCTATCGTATAAAAAACATAGTTAAAGAATTCAATTGAAATATTATTTACGTGTGGTTCTTTTAAAACAAAAAATTGATTGAGGAAACAGCAATCGATGAACCTCCAAAGTCACTGTTGCTTCTTGAAGACTATCATAGAATTGAAAGATTCCAAACTAAGTGGAGCATCACAAACTATGTTGGTTTTAAAGGTTTATTTATTCTGTTTTTATCCAAAAAAGTTCTGTTGATAAGAGTTTCTCAATATAAAACCATTAATGCACATTTTCTATAAGATTTTGTATTGAAAATATTACTAGAAACTTCTCTTGAATTGAAGGCTTCAAATAGTAATAGAAACATCCATAGAACTCCAAAGATAAGATGGTTACATACAGATTTATGCACACTTTGATGAATAATACTCCTATTTAGATCTTAAAATGAAGGAGATATCATTTAAATGTTCTCTTTATGAGCTGTAAATCCAGTTTCTATCTTAATCAAGATGCATTTTGTACACCTTGTGCCAGAATTGTATTCAATTTAAAAAGTATTTCAAAGAAAGCATGAACATTTATCAGTTATAATGCTATAGTTTACAGGGTATTCAATAGTCTTGCACATCAGAAGGAAGTACATAATCTCATTTGTTTAATTTAATATCTTCAGGCTGTTTAAGTTAACTTATCTTTGCTACACAAGCGTGTATAAAGCAACAGTTTTACATTATTTAAATATTTAAAAAATAAATTGCCTTAAGAGGAGTTTGCTTTGGTGTTGTTTTTGTATACCAGGAAACCAGAAATGAAAACGAATTATTTAAAAATTATGCAAATTCGCTTTTTGGAAAAATCTTAATTTGAACTTTTCTTCTTTAAATACTTAAAAACTCAAAAGAAAAACTTTTGCAAGGAAATTGACCAGTGAGACAACACCAACTAATACAAAAATCGAAAGAAAGAAAAATCAAATAGAAAACAAACATAAAAAATTAAACAAAAAAGAAAAAAAAGAAAAAATTAAATAAACAATTTAAATATAAAATAAAAAGAAAAACATCAAGAAAAATAAATAAAAATAAAGAAGAGAGAAAAGAAACAAAGAAAAGCAAAGAAAAACTTGTTCTATTTACCGACACATATAAAAATAACAAACAAACAGAAAAATCCAAGAGACTTTATCTTTTCTCTTTTTTGAAAAAGAAAAACATAAAAGAAATAAAGGAAAACATTTCCAGACAAATGCATAGAAAATTGTTTATTTGTGTATTTTTTCTTCTTCTCCTTTTTTTTTTTTTTGAATTCTTACTCTTTGTTTTGCCAGGATTCTTTTTCTTTTTGATGATTTCCAAAACTAAATACCAAATTTAAATAATTTTCACTTTAATCTGTTTTTCTTTTCTTTTTCTTTAGCACTATACAACTAAGATAAAGAGACAGAGTTAAAGATAAAGAAATAGCAAAGTGAAGAGATAATGGAGGAGAGAAACTTCTGAATCTTGCAACGAAGGATGGACAATTTGGAATGTTAAACATTTTAAGCAAATAAACTGTGAAACTATTTTTGTAAAAGAAGGATAGAAATGTGATGAATGGAAGAGCAAACGGTTATAGAAAAGCATGGCATGCAAATAAATACTACAAGCATAGCAAATAATAGAAAAAGAACCAGTAGACAACAAGCAAACAAACAATCAAAAAAATAATTGACCGACAAAAACGAGGGAAAAATAATAGTAAAAAACAACAAAGTTAAATTGAAGAAATAAAAATAAATAAAATAAAAAAGAAAAGAAAAGAAAAAGTAAATAAAAAATTGAAAAAAGAAAACCAAAAATAAAGAAAAATAGTACAAAAAAATCAAAAAGGTGAATTGAATTGATTGAATGAAAATATAAGAAAATTCCAAAGTGCAAATAAAAAAGAAAAGAAATTTTTTAAAAAAAAAAGGGAAAAAAATTAATGTTGAAAAATTTAAATAAAAAGAAAAGTAGAACAAAATTGACAAGGAATTGCAAAACAAAAGCAAAAAAGGAAGATGTTAAGAAAAATAAAAAACAAAGAAATTTCTTAAGATAAAAATAGTAAATATTCCAAAATATTTTCATTCAAAAAAAAAAAAAGAGAAAATACAAAAATAAATTCAAATCGAAATCAAAAGATAAAAATCATTGAAAAACTGCATACAGAATAACAAAAGAATAAAGTAGCAGCAGCAGGAGTCGCAACAATGAAATTCCAATTGAAGTCATTTTGGTTATTTCTGTTGACATTTGTGCTCAGCATGCAACAACAACAACAACAAAGTAATCACAAACAATTAAGCACTGATTGCTGTTGTTGTGCTGGTTCTGTAGCAGCAGCAACAACGGAACACTTGCAACATCGACAAATGTTGTTATTGGTGGAGTCAAGCAGCAATGCCGCAACGGAAATTGAAATGACAACAACAAGAATGAACTTGCAGCAGCAGGAGCAGCAGCATCAAGGAAATGACTTGGCAAATGAACAGAAACACAAACAGAACTCTGAAAATGAAATAAAAAAGATGATGAAGAAGAAGAAGAATGTGAGTCGGCGACAAACCGCAAAGCAATATGAGCAGCTTTATGGTGATAATACAACAATATCACCAATCAGTGGGAAAACATTAACACCAACAACACTTACACCACAAACAACATCTCTTGTATCCCTAGGAACAATGAGAACAATGAGTTCTATAAGTTCAACATTATCGTTGCCAAAGTCAATGACTAAAGATACCATAAAACGGGTCAAAGGACGTGAATTAACAGAAAATTTTCCAATGGACTTTAGGGAAAGTGTTGCCAAGTTCTTTGCCAATGATGCTGCTGTAGTAACTGCAGAAACAACAACAATGAAAACAAATGGTAATGCAACAATGCGTAAATTCTCATCCCCGGTACCATTACCGATGCCACATCAAAATGAACGCCGTCATGTGGTGCCAGAGAAACTGCAATACACAAAAGAGATTCCAATCAAACAGGGACGTCTCATGGGCATCATACGACACTTTCAGCCAGTGACAGGCTTACGCGATGTCGATCAATATCTTGGATTGCCCTATGCTGAAGCACCAGTGGGTAGTCGACGCTTTATGCCGCCGGGTAAGTGAAAAATATGCACTATGCACCAGGAGTTCTTAAACAATTTAATACTAAATAATATACAGAATTTAATAGAATAAATATTCGTTCCTTCTGCCAGTTAGATCTTTGTATGATTATTTGAACAACATTTCAACAAACCAAATTTGTCGTGACCAATGAATATTTTTGATCTGAAGAATGGCTTTATAGATCAAAATGAGCAAGAAATGAAAGCCCATCAGCATAAATAAGTTTAAGGTTCTTGTGTTGAAAACTTTAATTCAGGGTTACAATATTTTGTGTGATTATTGATCTAAAGGGGTTTCGCGAATCAAATTGTCTTCAAGGAAGTTTCCGCAACTACTACTTAGATAAACTTAAGAGCCACTGAATTCTAGTACAACAAAGAAGGGTGTCTTGAATAGCATTTAGGAGAATGAAGGGGATGATGAAAATTACTTTAAGAAGTAAATTTTAAAGGATGTCGAAGACCACAAATGTTATGGCAAATTGCCACTTACTGGTCTGGTCTGGTTTGGTTTGGTTTGGTTTGGTTTTCGGTTGTGGTTTTTAGTTTGAATTTGCTTTTGCTATACATTTGTGGTTAGATTGTCAAACTAAAGAACTTAAAAGGGGGGAACCGCAGGCAAGGAAACAAACAACAGACTTTTACATGTAACTGAAAATTTAGCATGCAATTTAAGCAATTAATGTAGGCAAAATGTTGAACAGAATCACCATGCAATACACAAAGGGGGGTCAGGACAAGAATGATTTGACATAGATAGAAATATGTAGTTGTTCGTATTACTACATTCTACATGCAACATTGCTTTGCCTTGCATCTACAGCTACTACAGCATATAATATTTTGTTTTTGGGAACATGCAATTTTGTGGTTATGCACATATACTAAAAAGAGAAAGCCCATATTATAAGAGAGAGTGATAGGATATGGTGTGGTATGGTATAGTATAGTAATCGTATCTTTTGGTCTAAAGCATATGCATTTCTACATCTGTATGTATGTGTCAGTATGATGGCCATCAGACCTCTTGCTGCCGGATGTTTGTTAGGGCAATATTCAACTCGAGTCAACTTGACTCAGCTTTGAGTCAAGCATATTTGCCTATTTGTGTAAATTAGTTTAGAATCAGTTCAAAGAATAGACAGAGCATAGAAAGTATGATAGAACGAGGAGTCAACATTCATTTTATTTAAATGCAATAAATCTACAATTCTCTAAAATATTTCATTTGTAACTTAAAGACAAGAGTGAGTAAGTGAGTGAGTGAGTTTCTGATAGTTAATTGTGACATGAGGATAGTCAAATAACTGCAAGTGAAATTATACAAAATCGATTTCAAAGTTGCAAACAGTTGTAGTAATGAAATGAAGTGAATAGGTCGGTCGGGTCACTGGGACGACAAAAACGAGAGTGAGAAGTTGAAAATTGCTTTTGAGATTTGTAATTAATATTAGAATGTAGCAAGGATCCTTAAAATAGTTCAGGGTTAGAGCAAACACGTATTACAGATTAATCTTAATTATGAACTGAGTTATTTACATGTGAGAGAAAATAACATAAAATGGACAAATTGTATGGTCAAAGCTATTAGTATGATCCTATACCTGGCTATGAATAGGAAATGGCGAGAATATTAGTAAGGAGAAGAACTTGGTAATAGAAATGGGACATGCAGAGTAACAGTTAGATGAATAAATTGGTTAAAGGAGTTTAAAGCAGAGGAAGTTTAGTGAAGGAATTACGAGTTAAGAGTTTTAATTAGGACAACAAATTAGGTGAACAATATGCAAATTTTAATCAAGAATTGGACTAAGATGAATGAGTTGGTCATTCTCAGTTGAGAGTGGGGTTATGAAAAAGAAATTTAAAAGGCACTACGGAATAGAAATTAAGCTGAAGATACTATTAGTTAGTCAAGTAAGTAAAAGTGGTGGCAGTCTGAGCTGATAGTATGAGGAGTAGAAATTAGAAATATGTAATAAGTAAGATAAGCAAATTTTAACAGAGAGTGGGATAGAAGTTAAGTGAAAGATTAGTAGGTCTAATTAAAGAGTTGGAAGTCATGAGAAGGACAAAGAAAAGTGGTAATAAGAAGTATAGTAAAGTAAGAATAAGTATGAAATAGAGAGTAATATTGTGGTTTAAAGAAATACTAAGACATTTGATTCGATAGTTAAATTTATGGGAAGGAATTGTGAGAAAAATATCAGCAAATAAGAATTAGTTGAGAGAAAACAAAATGAAAGAAATTAAATAGCATGAAACAGGAGTTTTGTTGGGAGCAAATAAACGTTTAAGGGAGGTGATATCGAAAGTCTTTGGCCCATTTCAAATAGGAAATTCACTTAAGGAATATGTTGAGTCCAAAAGCTGTTTTTTGAACTACTTCAACTTGAGCTAGGTTCGAAACTGTGTTGTGCGGACCGCGAGACCGGTACAATACCACACAACCACCATTAAACTATGAAACGAGTCCGCTAAAACCAAACATACTCCACCCGTTAAAACCTGACCTTCCCAACAGTTTAAAGAACCGAATGCTCTTTAAGCGTTGCCAAACGCACCCGTGGGAGACTATTTTAGCAAAATGGATCGATCACGTCGGGAACACCAAATGTTGATGGCAAGATCTATTTCTTGAACTGAACCCAAACGGAATAAAAGTAAGTGATAATGTAAAGGTTGATGCTAGTCACGGCCGCGTGGCAAGTTGCGCTGTCTTGTTGAATTCCTACCTTATCGAGATTGCTTTCTTTTAATTCCTGCCACAAAAAGACTATGTATCATGTCTCGATAGCGTTCACCATTGCATTTAAAGTTGCTGATTTTCTTATATTACAGTAGAATAATGTTTCTGAAACTCCACAAAAGTTTTGGCTTTGATTCAAAACCATAAAATTCTTTGGAAGGAACACACGCCAAAAGCATCTATTCATCCATCCTTCTATTGAAGATTATTTCATCAAAAAATGCATTTGAAAAGTTAAAAAACAAAAAATTCAATTAAATTCAAAAAAACAATTTCCAAACTAAAATTCATCCAAAAATAGCAACAGCATCAACAGCAACAAAAATTAAAACCACATCCGTAGAAACAAAAGGAAGATGGGAGAGAGTGAGTCATTGTTGGAACACAAAAATTCGCACACTTTAATTGCATTTTGTTATTAATAAGTTTTGTTGCAAGTTGCAACACTCTGAATGCGACTTGAGTCAACTTGAGTCGACTCTAAACTCGAGAAACCAGGACAAAGCCCAAAAATTTCGGTATTGTTGTATAACGACAACGACAATGATGATGACGTTGATGATGATGGCGGTGACGGTGAAGACCATAAGGACTTCACGTATGCAAAATTCTAACGAAAAACGACAAAACAATGAAACAAAACCAAAGCAAGAAATAAACAAACAAACAAAAAAAAAAAAAGAAAAAAAAACAAACAATTTTCTCTCAAAACACAAAACAATTTTCAACGTGTTTGTCAAGTTTTGTTGTTAGCGTTGTTGATGGTGCAAGTGTTGCAAAGCGTGTGGCCTGTGCAAACAAACAAAACGAATGGAACTGCTGAATTTTACGAACTCTTGAGAGTTCACTACACAAAACACACACACACAGCGACAACACACAATTACACACATGAATGTATGAATACAGACTGCTTCCATTTATGCATCTATCCTTCAGTGTGTGTACTATTCTCATAGAGACAACGTCGGCGTCGTCGTCGCACTTGCCCTATTTGCATTGAAATGTACGCGAATATTTGCCATGAAAATGCGTTACTAAACAACAATTGCAACAACATGTCACTGCCACCACCACCACCATCATCATCTCATCATGTTGCAAGAACTCCACACCAATGTTGCAACAACACCACACGAATGTTGCAATCGAAGGCAAGCAAGCAGACAACTTCCGTTGACAAATATACCAACGACAACGACGATGTCAGTTTCCAGAGATCCCTGGACGAAATTCCACCACTCCTCCTTACCACTTGCGTCGTTATTGTTATCATTGTTATTGTCGTTGTCGTTGTTGTTATTGATGCTTTCCACGCTGCTGCAGTTGCAAGTAAGTGACTGCAGTACATGAATCCTTTCAGTGGTAGAACTGACTGCCCCAATTCAAGTGCTCAATAAAGGCGCGTTTAAAGCACAGCGCTTCAAGGCAGGAGAAGGGCAACAGCAAGGAAATCTGCCTGTCACACTCGAAAATCGTGACAAAAACTTATGCGATTCACTTCGTTTCCGTTTGTCTTTCGTTCGTTTGTACATTCACTTGAGGCAAGTGTTGCATGTAACCGCGTTGTTGCAACAATGACATACGTAAATTTTTTCGTTAAACGCCTCACTGCAACAAAAGCAAACAGTACAAAAAAATAATCGAAAGGCCACTCAATGTCCTTTTTCTGTTGATCTTGTTCTTCTTTTCCGTTGTCGTCCTGCAACACTCAACAACATTGAAAGTTCTGAACTAAGTTGACCATGTCATGTGGTTACATTTACGCAACGATTTACAAATTTTGGCTTTGCTTTTGTGATTCTCCATGTTGGTGGGATGCCATGCCATAGTTTCCTTTGCCCAGTCCAGTTCAGTGTTTGTACTACTTCAATGACTAACTCAACTCAACTCAACTTGATTCAAATCGATTCGATTCGACTGAAGTCAACCTGCATAAAACGCATAAAATTGGCTTTTGCCTGCTGAGTGAGTTCAGATTTCTCTTTTATGTACAATACTACGCAGATCCTTTAACCACATACTCACTTACAGAGGTATGTACGTATACATAGTTCTGATTGTATACATGCAGATTTATTGTGGCTCGATTTGGCATTTGAAGTGTTCTGGCAAAAGACTTTGATAACACACTGCAATGCATTTATTGGTTATTTGATATATCATGGATGGAAGAGAGAAAGGAAGTACTACATACTAGGAAGGATTGATTGGCTTTTTGAAGGGATGACCGCACCTCCCTTTTGGTATAGTTTGATATTCTCGTTAATATTGATAAAGGATAAAACTTAATAGACAACAAATATGGTTATTATGGGAAATATTTCATGTTTAATGGTTATTGCCAATATTGAATTCTGTAACTAACCATAAGATATTATAAAGTTAATATCCAAACCATATAAAGATGTTGAAAAAGAAAGTTCAACTCTGAACTAAAGTTTTACCAACAAAGGAGAAGATTTTTACCAAAAAGGAAGTTTATTGTATACTGATTGAAAGCCAATTTTAGAAATTGTTGAGAGTTGAAGTGGAAGTGGTAAAGTTTGAAAGTGAAAGTTGTGTTGTGTTGAGTTAAAGAGTTGATTAGCAAAGCTAATGAAAAATGTTAAAGAAGTTAATTGAGGGTGACGATTATAAATGTTAATTAAAGAAGAAAGTTTTATTAGGAAGTTTCGCCTTGTAAGTACAAAAGTATGAGAAAATAGGAGGAGGTGGAGAAGTAAATTGAAGGTGAAGGTTGCCAAAAGTGTAATATTACTGAAAGAAGTTATACGAGAACTATATGTAAGAGAATATTGAAGACGGAAGTCAAAATTGAAAGTTAAAAGTTGAAGAACACACATAACAACTCTGAGTTGTTAATGGAGTTTAAAAAAAGCATAAAATAATAATTGAATAATGAAAGAGAATTTGCAAAACAAAGAACATTAAAGAAGTATATAGCAACTTAGAGGAATGCTGTGAAAAGTATCTATAATTTATATAAAAAGGTTACCAAGGCTAGAAAACAATTTCAAATGGAATCGGGAAAAATGATTGTTGTTCGGAACTATCGTTCTCGTGTCATAAGTCAATGGTGGTCCGAACCTAAGTACCTCAAAGTTGAAAGTAATCTTTTTCGCAATTATCGCTTTCATATCTTCACTATGTAACATATCAGGAAGAAGCTCTTGGTCTCAATATAATAGTGTTAAAGTTAATAGAATAGTAAATGAACGATTGACAATAATAGTCATTGCTTGTGAGATTATCTTTCTGAAGACATCATTAGGTACAGAGGAAGGCATGGGTGGACCACTAGTACTGCGTCTGGTATGAAGTCTGCAGCGGCATTACCATCGTCTTCATTTTCGTATGACCCACAAATGCCCACTTCTTCTGCTCTATCTCTAGCTACATTGTTAGCAATTGATTTCACTAGTCTCTGGTAGAATTCCAGTTACTCGGCTCTGCCGCGTCTTCTGGTTTCAGCTCAAAGTTAAAAAAGTCAAACCAGACCTTGGTGGGCATATAAGGGTTAAGAGAGTTGAATAAATTCATTGAAATTGATATGAAATAGAAGAAAAGAATTCATTTACTTTTCATGCAAAAAAGAAGCCATAAACAAATTTTTGAAGAGAACAATAATAGTAAAAATAGAAGGATATGATAAACAGGATGATGGCTAATCAATCTAAGATAATGGTTACTTGAAAAAAAAAATAATGCTTGAAAAAGTGATAAATAAATTGCTTATATTTTCAGGTGCCCCAGTACCTTGGCAAGGGTTGAAAATCGCCCGTCATTTACCACCAGTTTGTCCACAAAAACTACCCGACCTAACAAAACAAGGAAGTGGAAAAATGTCACGTGGTCGCTATAGTCATTTGATTCGTTTACTTCCTTATCTTAAGACAGAAAGTGAAGATTGTCTTTATCTTAATCTATATGTACCACATGAAGGTAAGTAAGATGGATGACCGCAATTTATTTTCTTATGTATAACATGATATTCATTCCCCACAGATATTCTGGAACCACGTCAACAATATCCTGTTCTAGTATATTTACATGGTGAATCTTTTGAATGGAATAGTGGCAATGCTTACGATGGTTCTGTGCTGGCAAGTTATGGCCAAGTAATTGTGGTCACTGTCAACTATCGATTGGGTGTATTGGGTGAGTCTGCCATTTTACAATGTGTAAACTTACATTACATAAATCAATTTTCATGGCTTCTCTGCTGTTGCTGCGCTGCTGCTCGATTACAAGGTTTCTTGCGTCCCAGTATCGATGAGCAAGATATTGCAAATTTTGCTTTGCTGGATCAAATAGCAGCACTTCATTGGATTAAGGAGAACATTGGCTCCTTTGGCGGGGATAATGGTCGTGTCACGCTAATGGGTCATAGCCAAGGTGCGGCTTGTGTTAATTATCTGATGGTGTCGCCTGTTGCTTCGGGTTGGTATTAAACAATTCAATTAGATTTCAGCACATCTCCTGCCACCATTCATCATATTCAATCTTCTTAAGATTGATTGAGTGAATTTGGAGTAGTCCTAGTCCTTTGTCATTGTCATTGTCTTAAATTCTGTTTCTGTTTGTTTGTCAACAGGTCTCTTTCATCGGGCCATACTTATGTCAGGTTCGGCTATGTCAGATTGGGCGGCCGCCAATCATACACTTCAATTGACAATGCAATTGGCACACGCACTTGAATGTCCTTTGGCAAGTTTCGGTGGTAATGGTGGTGGAGTGAATGGTATTAGTTCCGATGGTGGTGGTGGTGGTGGCAATGAACACGAATTGTTGCTTGAGTGTTTGCGGCAAAGGAGGTAAGTCAATTGAATTATTCACTAATACAAGTACTACAAGTGTGTCGCTTTCTCTCCTTAACTCACCTTCACCGTCACTGCCCTTTTCCATCTATGGCATGGGGATTACACAACTAAGTATGGAAATGTTTTGGTTTTGCTATTTGTGGCATGCGCGACACTAATTTTCATGTTGCACTGCTACTATTTCGTATGGGTTCACATATCGTGATTTTGTGGTCACACAAGCGTATTTAGTATCTTAATAGCATACAAATGTTTGTGTATTTAAATGCTTGTAAATGTATCCGAATATATGTGTATGTGCGTGTACGAGTATCTATTCCCTGGCCACACTTGCTTAATGACTTGTAAAATTTTCGCGTTTGTCCTGCGGCAATGAGGCATTAAGCCCTTTGCATACACCAAAAGCAAAGCCAAAACTCTAATCACGCACGCAGTTGCACTTGTCTTCTCATAATAAGCACAACTACAACAATAATGCAATACAATACAATAATAAGTATCTCTTAATATGTGTGTGAATTTGTGTGAGTATGAGTATTTGTAGTTGCTCATGTGTACCATATATGGTGAATGTGTTTGTTTGTTAAGCATTCTACTAAGTAGTAGTTCCTTAATTATACATAAACTCTACGCTATTTGTGTACAAATACTGCAGTCTAATTCGCTTTTTGTTTGCTGCAACTCAATTTACTTTTGACTTGATGCCTCAATGAATTCAAACTCAAATGAAATTGGTTTTCAATTAAGCGATTTTCTCTATCTGTTTTTATTTTTTGAAAAGCTTTAATAATAAAGGTTTAGGATATTAAAGATGTCCCTTAATGAATTCCCAGATTAATGGATTGCAATTTAATGTGAATGTCGAATTGATGAAGTAAAGAAGTTTATATAAAATGAGCAATGAAAGATAAATAGGCTTTGAGAACATCGAATACAAGTGCAAAGATTTCATTAGTTTCCTTTGCCATTTATGGAATTGTACCGACTTCTTACCCACAATAACGTTCTGCATAATATTGTAAATGATTAACAAATCGATAATTCAGAAGAAGAATTTTATTTTTGTCAAGTAAATAAGTGTCATCCTTAAATTGATTGATCTATTAAGGAGATTATAATGAATCAACTGAGAATAAAAGTTATGTTTAGAGCTTAATGTCAGTCAGAAGGCCATGACACACATGAAAACGAAGACTGTCTAGTCTAGCATAAAGCTATATGGGTTGAAATCATTAAAGAAAGGAAGATTTGAGGCCAAAAAAATGTTTCGAAATCCCAGACAGGGAATGTTCTAGCACATATATAGGTTTCCAAACTTTTTTCTATATGTTGAATGGTGTAGAAATCTCAAGACAGAACAATCCGAGAACTTGTCGCTGTGACTGGTTATCAATAATTAATTTGTGTTCTATTCTTCATGTCACAACTAAGCCACCGCCTCCTGGTTACATAGGAAACATCAACTGGCGAACGATAGTGGCGAATGTCCAATGAAACGGTGGTTAAAGTGTGTGAGGCTTCTTTTTAAGAAGCGTATGAACAGCTAGGAAGAGACTATTCATTACAGAAACTTGTAAGATTGAATTCAGTTAGTTCAGTTAAGTAATAATTCTCCTGCAATATTCGCCTTTTGAAGTTAATTTCTTCTTGTTAATCTATCAATAAACATAAAAGATCTTATTTTAGACATAATTTCCTTTTTATATTAATTACTTACACTACTATTTCTTTCAATAAAACTAAATATACTATTTCTAGTAGTACTCACAATACATCATTTTGAAATTGTTGCACATAAAACATTTTTATGTCCTCATTTAGCCCTTAATCAATGATTTTCTAAATTATGGTCTAATTTCTATGACTTCATGAAACATTTTCCTCTTTAATAAACAATTAATTTCATTTTAACTTATGTTACCTGTCGACCTAGAACTTTGATCCTAGACAAATCCTTAGTTAATCTATTGTAAGCTCAAGACATAAAAATAGCCAACCAACCAACCAACCAACCATAGAACAGTAGTATATCACAGGTGCTGCAATCTTTCAACGA
Organism: Amiota communis; assembly: GCA_037043315.1. Lineage (NCBI taxonomy): Eukaryota > Metazoa > Arthropoda > Insecta > Diptera > Drosophilidae > Amiota > Amiota communis. The sequence continues at coordinate 8,117,383 of JBAMAV010001245.1, read as the reverse complement.
AAAATGTCTGTATAAAAGTGGCCAGTTTGATATATGGTTTCAATACTTAATACACTCTTAACCTTATAAGATATTTTGCTTAGCATAACCTCAAACTGTTTTGGTAATTTTGTTGTTTCACATATTTGTTGTTTTTTTTTTCTGGCACCTTTAACTGCCAATATCCTTTGCCAAAGAACCTTTCTTCAATCCAAAAACATATGTCAAAATGAATGTTTATGTGTGTACCGGAGATTGTGTGTGTGTTGTTGTTGTACTATGTTGCGTATAAGTGTTTTAATAAATCACGAACATTTCCAACACTCATATCCTTCCTTAAATGTAATACCCTATATATAATGTATGTAAGTATATGTATATTTCTCACCCCTTTTTCTGATTCTGTTTAGGTGTATGCTAAATGAATGCAATGAATAATACATAAATTACTGTGTAAATTTGCACTTAAAGCCATAAGCTCAGCCACAAATATACTACTAAGGCAGAAGTTCACACATACATATACACCCTTACACAAATGTATGTAGATACTACATTTGTATATGTATGTACTCTATTACACATTGGTGTTTGTTTGCATACTCATGTAGAAGATCATCATGATGATGGCATGATGCTTGGCAATGCTTTTCTTAAATCCGTAAAACTATTTAAATATTTAAAAGCTTAGCCATTTTTAGCATTTTGGAACAATTGTTCTCTCTTAAACTCTTCATTCATTCATCACCATCAATATTTGCTTACATTTGCCTCATCATTTATTTAAGATCCAACAGCACGCATGCAATCACACACATTTTACTAGGAAAACACTTCAAATTGTGTATAAGAAGTTTGGGGGCTTACGAGATTACACAAACAGTATATGGGTAGTCAATAGTAGAAAACACAAATATTTTATGTTTGCACAATTTTATCGATAAATATTTACATTAATTATTGACTATTTTATATAAATATTATAGTAGTACATAGTAGCATAGTAACTAGACTCTACCCATGGGAACTAGCAACAATTGATTTATTTGACTCTGAGTTCAAATAAAAAAGTTTGAATGGAGAAAGGTTATTTGTGTTTTGCCAGAAATGTGATTTAATTTTAATTGCAGTAAATGAAGTTGAATGCATGTATTTAATCATTCATTATCACACTTTACACTCATACACAATCTTAAATACTCATGCTTTTTTCAATCAGTTTAAATGTTACTTTAACATTCTTGTTATATACAATATTATACGCTTGATGAGAAAACTTGATAAAGCCTTTGGACAAACCATTTCCATGTTTATTTGATTTTCAGACTTTAAGCTATTGAGTTGATATTTGACTCAGTTAACTTTTTTTATCATATGCAATGAAAAGATTGAATTTCTCTGCTAATAGTGCTCTGTGAGAAATCCCGTCATCATGCAATTCCCATTCTTGCAGTAACTTGAAGGTCCGTTTCAGTTGGTACTAAGGTCAGAGTGTGCGGGTGACAATGCAGTATGGCTCGTTTGCTCATGAAAGTATGTCTTGTAGAGGTCTGCAAATTTAAATAGTTGCTAGAGAAACTGTTAGCACCAATGCCTCTTTAGCACTACTCATTTGCAATCTAGTTACATAGGCAACCAGAACGTAAGCAAAGACGCTAAGAGAGGTGACTTCTAGAGTGGAAGAAACAGTTGGTACTTCAAGAAGGTGGCTTAGACAGAACCACCTTTGTCTGGCGCAATACAAAACCGAGTTGGTTCTCTGAATGCATGCCTTCGATTTCCATGCAATTCACAGTAGTTTGTAAGGCAAATGATCATCTCTACAGAGGACTGGTCACTTTTTTCTGCTGAAATAGGTGGCATTATGCTTGGGGCTCATATGTACAAGTAAACAATGGCGCCTAATTAAGGATATTATGCCACCCTGCGAAGGAATGTTTTGGTTAAGGGACATCACCGCGCTATGTAGTATTATATTGCTTTTGGTGCTATGGGCTGACAGAGCCTTCAATAGCAGCATGTCTGTCAATAAAAATTGATATGTTTCTAGGCTTATTGTATAATTTCTGTACTCAGCTAAGGTATGGTTAAAAGCTATATCAATATTTTAAACAAAATAACAATAATATTTTTAAAGCATTTTTACCAAAGAAAATATTATTAGATGACAGGACAAAAATATGAAAATTTGTTATGATAAACTTATCACCTTAAAATGTTAACAAAAAGAAAACAAACACTGATACTTGAATTAAGACAGAATAGAATATAGAAAAACATTTTGTAAATATTATAAAATTCATCATATTACACATACGCACTGTATGTATGTATGCTACCATGTAATACAAGTAAAACAAGAAATTAAATGAAAAATGACAAGTTTAATGCACATGAAGTCGAAGTCAAGAAAGTTAAGGATAAAAATAAAATATTTCATAAAATATTTGCATTGTAAACTGACTTTTAATTTACTAAATACAAAAGCAAACAAAAAATTTCCCAAAGAGTAAAAATAACTTTATTAAAAATTCATTAAATAGAAAGCATGTATGCCATAGTGTAAAGTATAGTAATAGTGTTGAGCCCTTGGAGACATTTATCAAGAAAACAAAAGAAAGGAATACATAATATAGAAAAAGGAAGACAGAAATTTAGAGAGAAATATGTATATAAGAGATATTACATAGAGTCGGAAAGGGTGATAAAGAGAGAGAGAGAGAGAGAGAGAGATATACGAGGGCTGATCATTGAGTATGTGAACTCAAAATATGCAAGGGAAGTAGTCTTAATCAAATCTTTGAAGTCATTTTGGATAAAATTCATAAATTTGAATTTGAATTAATTGAACCAAAGATGGATTCCATTCACTAGCTTTTCATTTAGTAAGCATTGAACTTATTTAATTGTATTCCAAACTATTGCAAAGCTAAAGAGTTTGGGCATCATTGACAAAAGAACATTAGTTGGTAAGTTCTTCATGACTGAGTTTCGATATAATCTCCCCTTCAGTGACTTGTTATTCTTTCGAGACTTGGAACAAACAATGAGTTCATATTTACTATTCAAGCATATACGAGTATTGTTGCCCTTGATACAATTAAAGATGTTGAAACTCCAAGAGAAACCGAATATTTTTAGGTCAAATAAATTTGAGTTACCCCATGTTTTTAAGCTTAAAAATATATTTGTCTATTCAAGTGCAAGAAGACTTATTATTATTAGAATTATGATGATGATGATGATCATCATCATACAAAAAAAAAAACAACTTTTACATTGTCAACTTCAACATAAATCTTTTCCTTTTGTTTTCTATTTTTTGTTCTTGTTTTTTATAAGCATTTTTACAAATATTTTGCTTTATTGTCTTGTACTCGTATGCTGTACTGCTGCATTTTGTATAGTGCTCAACTTGCAACAAAATGGTCGCTAATAAGTGTACATGGAATGTCAAGTAAATGCTGCAGCAGCATCAGCATCAGCATGAACAATATATTGTAGTAAAGCATGAAATATATCATAAATCATATGAACTGCTCATGTTATTGCCAGGCCACTGGATGAAAGACTTTAAAGTTGCCTGGAACGTAACATATGCGTGGGCAGACACGCTATACTTTAATGGTTTTAATAGCTCACGTCGCTTCATGCAACATGCCTCAACTCAACTCAAGTTAACTTAACTGAACTGAGTTCAACTCAACTCATCTCATATGAACTCTATTCTTTTCAATTCAATGCTATGCCGGGGCATACAATATACATACAATATGCTGCATATGACGCATGAGTGGTTGCATGAATGCGTGCTGTGGCTTCAGCTTCTACTACTGCTGCATGTAAAGAAATCGAGTTAAGCCATCAAACCAAAAAAACATAAGGGGGGCAAAAAAATAGGAAAAATGAAAAATCGCGAAATTTTTCTAATAAACTTTTATATTATACAAGTATGGTACAATGCAGCATACAGGCAAGTCAAGTTGTGCCAAAGGACAATGAGGGGAGAAACCTAAGGCATTTTGGGGATGGTTGATGTTCGTCCTGGTTGCCTTCTGGCAATGCGCTGATAAAGTGACTGCTTTCCTTATACTACCATAGTATAAAAAATGTTGGAGTAACTCGTTTACATACACGTTCAATAGATCCTTTGAACATTTTTTGGGTTTCACACAATACCTAAAAAAATAAAGAAAGAAAAGAAAAGAATAGTACAAGTGTTGATGTACTTTCAGATAAATAAGTATAGGCAGACATATACTCAAATAATAAATAAAGAAAGTATTCCCCCCTCCTCTAGTACTCACAATATATGTAACTATTGTATGAACATGTATGTATCAATATGCTGAGCAACGCAAAAAAGTATGCAACACAAAATGAAATGAAAAAAAAAAAAATTAAGTAATAATAATGGAAAAAATTGAAATGCTTTACAAGTGAAATTTGTGTGTGAGTTGTATGCAGAAATAAACAAGAAAACAAGTTAATTTTGGGCTTCATCAAAGCTGAATTACACTTCATATAAAATGGCATTGAAAACATATGATTGTAATTATGTGAGGTTATGGAAAAAATCATCAAGTCTAGTGCTGTGAAACTTATTAAGGAGATACAGATAGGCAGACAAATGTAGCCTTTGACTTACTTCTTGTGAAGCCATCATGTACTTTGGGGGCATTGGGTCTTTTGTGTAGATATTTATGCAAACATATACTTCTTTGGCAGTGTCAAAGAACTAGATAACAGAAGGCAACTGGACGAACCAACTCAGTCATTGTAATTATTCTTGTAAAGCTAATCATGCCAATACATATCTTCAATATATATATCTCCATAATTGTAATTCGTATAACACTAATAAATTCTTTGTGAAAGTAGTCTAGACTCCAGACTAGTTTTGTGAAATATAAAAGCAAAATTGTAGGTGAGATACCAATTGATAGACAGAGATAAATAGACTGACATAACCGAGATTTCCCCAATGATGCTGATCCAATTAAAGAGTCTTCCAAATCCGTTCTTATGCACTACAAACATCATACTAAATTTAAAATACACCTTACAACTCTAGTGTACACAAAATAATGATGACGAATGTGGTGATGATGATGAATAAAAAGGTATAGCAGGGTAAAGGCACAAAAGGGTACTTGGGCGTCTCGTGAATTTATTTTGTTCAATTGTACAATGAATGCGCTTATGTGGGTGCCGCCTTCGTTCACTTGCTTTTATGTTCATTTACATTGCAATATTATTATAAAATTCAATGGAAATTCAGTTACTTTTTCACACATAAATAAATATTGAAAGTGTTAGTTGTTGGGTATTTACAATTTGCCATGTTGTTGGAGTTGGCATTGAGTATGTTGGAAGATAAAATTGTTATGACATGATTAACGTATTTAAATGAGTTTAGAATTTGAACCTTTTAGTATAACACAATGGCGAATATTTAAAAATAGAAAAGAATTTAGTTATAAAGTTGAAGATTTGAAATGTCTAGAAGTAGGTTTGTCTTCATGATATTTATATGTCCTCTATAATATAATAAATGAACACAAAGCTTAAACTTCTCTTCTTTGTTATATATGAACTTATGTACTCTCAGCCGAAGCTTCTTAATTACAGAAATTGGTATTACCCAAGTAAAATACAAAAAAAAAAAAAAATTTTAAAGAAAAATCAATCAAAATGTAATCCATAATTCAAAGGCCATGACTAGAAATAGTACCAACTATTATCAAAACAAAATCACACAGAATTAGTTTTTATAATTGAAAAATCAACAATATCAGGCATGTGCCAGAAATCTCCTTCAACGCCCAAATCAACATAATTACAATTTTCTGGTGCCAGAAATCTCTTTCTGTTTTCGCACATCAAAGTTCGGAAAATAAAATCTCCACGTTTTCTAGCACAACTACAGAGAAATTAAAATCAATCGACATAAAAAGCGTTTTCGATTTCTGGCAGAGATGCCTGTATATCAGTTATAGTCTTTATATTTGGACATCTTGTCTCTAGAGCTGTGAGTTTATGAGTTTAGAAAACAGATAAGAGAATAGGTTTTGTTTGACATATCAAACTAATATTTCACAATTTTCTAATGTTATAAAATCAAAGTGTTGATTTATAATTCAAGAATGGCTAAACCGATTTTTGATTTGATGGATTTGTCTCTTCCGTGAATAGCAGAATCAATATTAAAACATCAAATCGAACCCGCTGTTGTCGAGAAATTGGTGGAAAAAATTTTCCATATAAAGCTTAGAGAGATATTTTGAAATCAATCAAGTCTTCTTTGTCAAGTACGCCGGATCAGCTAACGAACAGTGATTCGAAGTGATTCAAATGATGGGATAACCAGCAACCACCGCAAGTAGAAACATTCATCATTTTTCGAAGGAAATTGCAACCAAGAGCTTTATTAGAACGTTCATTTCAACACTTGGGTCTAGGAAAATTAAGAAGATCGTTCCAATATTATTCATAAGTAAAACTATCAATAAGCAAATAATTTTAAAAATTTTTTCTTAAAACAAAATTTTCTATATTCTTAAGCCAAAATTTTCTAAAATTTTTTAAAACTAGAAAATTCCTCCAAGAAAAAATGAGTAAAATTATTATTAAAAAACCAAACCAATATTAAAACCAATGAACAAAGCAGATTCATCACACAATAGTATACTATATATCCTGATAAATCAAATCCTGGTAGTGGAAACAGTTTCATGAAACTAAAATTGATTTTTAAGCATTTAATTGCTATGATATTTGATTGTCAATTTTTATCTATTCCTTGTCGTAAACTCTTAGTTGTCAAATAAGTTGTTATTTGTAACTTATAACATAAAGGGTATCATATAAATTCTAGATAGCATATGATAAATGCATTGCACTGAACTTTAGAGTACCTGAGTTTCGATAAAGTGGAATAAAATGATGTTTTATTGTGTTGAAATATTTTTGCCTTTTCATATACTACGGTACAATAGGAAAATATTTTCGCCGTGAGAATTTTTTCCCTTCATTTTTACTCATTTTTCCACAATTCATTTAATTTTTTTTTTTTTTTCTCATGTTCTCTTTTGCGCATTTCATTTACTCATACTTATGCTTAAAGGCATTTACATGCAACAATAACACAAAAAATTAAATGAGAAATATATGCGCATTTTAATAGAATTTGCATTGTTATTGGTTTATTGCATATTATGACAATATATACAAGAAAGATGATACTTATGTACTTATATGTACCATATCTCATTTACCACTCCTATGGTGTATCGATATTCAGTTTATTTAGTGTAAGGTTCCTTCCTTTATATATTACTTTGTTGTCCATTCTTTAATATTATATAATAATAATAATATAATAATAAAATTCAATTTTAGCTTTTGGCCTTTTTTCTTTAAAGAAACGTCACATTTTTTAATAAATTACTTTTCCCTTTTTTTTCTTGCCTTTATTTCTTTGTATTTACTTTTTTTCCTTTGGTTTATTTTTCTTTTGTAAAATCTAATATTTGAACATCATGTGAACATGATGCTCAATGCACAATACTAAATTACAGATACTAACTCACACTCATGACACACACACACACACCGACCAATTCATCATATAACAAAATTTATTACATACTATCGAACCTTAAGAATCCCCTCACAAAATAAAAAAAAAAATAAATAAGAAAAAATAAAAAACCAATATGAAATTTAGCAGAAGTAAAAAATCTCATTGATGACCTTTTCATCTGTCTCGGTTTCTTGCGTTTGATTTAAGTTCACTTAGTATTTTATTTTATTTTAGTTTCATTTTCTTCTCTTCTCTTTTCTTTTCCATTTTCCATTTCTAGGTACCAGGATATCTTGAGTGTACCAACAACATTTCCACAATTTTCAACATCATTGGGTCCAATTGTCGATGGACATGTTATACCAAATCAACCGTACAAGGTCATGGGACATTATACGGAGCACTTTAGTCGGTCTGTACAAATGTTTCTTATACCATACTACTACTACTACTAACTTACTTACTTACTACAATATTATATTCTTTAGGTTTCGGTTTCTCAATTTTGTTTCGCTTTTTAGTATATTTTTTTGAAGTCATTCATTTTATTAGACGACTCTTTATTTATTGAAAATTTTGTTTCATGGTTTTTAGATTTTTTTATATTATTTATTTTATTATTTTGTTGGTTTGCTGTTGTTGAATTTGTGTGTGTGGAAGTTTTGACTTTATGCATTTTGGGTTCAGTTCACAGAAGTCAAGGTGGCATAAGCAAACTCTTGGTATTTTTCTCTTCAACTTGAATTTGCTAAACCACTTCAAATGTTTGTCTGTCTTTCAGCATGCATGTGAAATTGATTGGATTTTTCTTTTTCTAAATCAAAGATATGCTTTCGTGCAGACATTTTATTTACTGATAAGGATTATCAATTTAAATCTTGGTTTAATGCTTGAATTAACATAAATCAATGACAAATCATGGGTCATGAATTAGTCAATTGAATTTGAATCAGTCAAATGTAGATAGTTAATCAGTTGTAGAATTTTTATGGTTTTTATACAATAGTAAGAGTGGAATCATGGTAAAAGAGACTAATATGGTATATAGAAAGGTTATATGATTCAGTATAGAATTGCTTAAAGAAAGCAGACTTCTAACTCAAATGCCGCCTACTTTGTTTATTAGAAGAGAAGAACTCATCCAATGCCAAAGTGGTCAATGTTCAATGTTATGACACTAAGCTTGAACCAGTTTAGAGTTCTTTTGGGTAGAATCTCTTCTCTAAAGCGTCATGGACAAGATCAAACCCGGTGTATCAAACATCGCATATTAGACGCAAACATAGACATTTCACTAACACTATGATGAGGTTTGACACACCGGGGTTGATCGTGTCCACGACGCTTAATATCGTGGGAGGAGAAACTAGAGGTCTGCGTGAATATATTTCAGCAGTGGCGCCTAAACACTGAGGGGCATACATTCGTAAGTATATAGGAAATTAATCGTATGTTACCTGGAAGAATTCATTCATGCATACCTCTATTTAAAGCCCACAGAATTTACGAGTATACTGGTGGGACTAGGCGATAGTGTTAGTAGACTTTTTGACTACACTTTCGACATTCAAGTCAAAATAAGTCTTTCAGAATCTCTGATCCTAACTATTTTTTTAGGCTTGTAAATAGAAAAAAGTTGCAAAAGGATTAATATTTCTAATATACTGATTTCTTAAATTAAAGCATTAATCCCATTTCAGTGTAAACCAGTGCATTGTCTTACCTGTACATCAAATTTAGCTATCTCATGTTACAGATGATTTAGTTTAGATTGTTTTTTGACAAGTCATCATAACCAAAGGGAAATAAGGGCAACTGCGCAGTAGACATGATAAATGACAATAGCAATTATATTTAATTGCATTAAAATTTACTCAATGACACCTCAAAATTAAATTATAACTTCCACAATTTAACTAAGTGCTCATGATGATTTGATTAATTAAGCATTGATTGTTATACTTGTAACTTAAGACGACGGGTCATTAATTTAACATGATAAAACTTTTGTTTGATGAACAAAAACTATCAATAACAATATCCGTTTGTATTAGTAAAGTATTAAACGTGATCCATGATGCAATTGAGTGAGTATAGAAAGTAAAATGTTCAATACCAAGAATTTTAATTACTTTGATGAAATGTCAGAAGTTTAAATTTTTAGTTCTAGAAGAAACTTATTGTTGGACAGTAAAAATGGTAGAAAAGAAATACGCAAGTAATTGAAAATGCTTGAAGGAATTAAGAAAGAAAGTTGAACTTTCAACTGTTGCATACTTTGGTATTTTGCAATAACTTCTCATTTCAAATTTTTTGCTCTTCATCTTTTAATAGTTTGTTTTTCATCCATGGAGTTTTAACATGCAAAACTTTGAATGATTTTGAAAAACAAAGCCCAGAAGTTGAGTAGAGTAATAACAGCATAATAACACGCTCTTGTAGGTTAATGTGCCTAACGAACAACTTTTAATGCGCCACCACTTTGTTTTGAAATTCTTCGTTTTTATACTACTACAATATATCATGTGAATGAGTAATATCAGTTTAATAAAATAGGTTTTGGTATAGACATTAATAGGGTTCATTTAAACTAACGCAAAAGATGTAAAACGAATACCAAACTCAAATCAATTAACCAGAAAGATCTTATAAACAATTTCACATGGCACATTTTCATAAAGCAAATGCCTCCAAATACTGAACCCTGATCAATGTCATAGGTTAAACAATTTCCATCTACTGGTATTCTATCTTTAAATACTTACTTCTCTTCCTGAGAAGAGTATTTAATATTCGTAGAAACCATTGACACAATTTCTTGTTCATGGTTTTTTGTTTTTTCCATTCTTAGTTTGTAAACTATTAACGATGAAGATTCTCAGACTATTTGCAGTAAAAGCCTGACAACGTAACAAGTTATAAGCGGCATGAGGCACTAGGCATCATGAGACTGAGGCTGAGGCATTAGCATTGTTACGAGTAGTAGTAGTGCAAAGGATTAAACGCATGCACAAGATACACTTACTTCGTTCCTTCTTTATATACCTAAAACCCATTTTGTAAAATGCTCCTTTACTACTCATTCTCTTATGTTTTCTATCTCTTTGCAGTTATGATTTATTATTCGGCATCACGGAATCCGAATCCTATCATACATTGGGAGCATTAGCACTCGACGAAGGATTACGTGAGAATGAACGTGATAATTTATTGCGTTTCTATATGCAAAGTCGCTTTGATGTGCGACCCGATTTAGCATTGGCAGCAACGCTCAAGAAGTAAGTGAAATTTATGGGTATGCTAAATGAGTGAACCACAATGAACAAATCGGCAAATAGACAGACAGATAGACGGATATACAGACAGACAACATCAACAGCCATTAGGACATAAGTATAGACAAGCAACTTACAACACTTTTAGTTAGTCACCTCCTCCCCTCCCATATTTTGTATGTTTTTGTGGTTTGACGGCTGAAACTCCATCGTTCATCTCAATTAGACGCTATGTTTTCATCGTTTGTATATACACAAACTACGGCGATAATGGCATGGCTTAACTACAATACTATAAAGGTCTTATTATAGTTTAGATCAGTGATTCATAAGCTTATGCAGTTGGTGGTTCTCTTTTTGAACAAGATTTTTTGTGTGAATAAAGAACTTTGGGCCGACAAAAAGATTCAAGCAAGCACTTTTACCTTTAAATATCATTAAATTATTAAATAATTTCATTGACCCCCAACACAGTTTAAGAACCTCTGATTAAAATAATTTTTTAGTTTATTTTTAACTCTATTTAGATTAGAATTTATTGGCGTTAACTTGGATAAAACCAAAACCAAAAATTTGTTTAAAGCAAACCCCAAACATAAAATTGTTTATACAAAAAAAGAAAATATAAAAAAATCTGCCAAACGTTTTAAGTGCACACTCGACCCTTTTAGCATGTGAAGTATGTCTACATGTGTGTATGTGTATATCTATGAGTATGTGGCATGTTGCAAGCCTGCATTTTATGGCAGCACAACATGGCTACAACGACCTGCCTGCCTCCAGGCATACGAATAAACATACTAGTGGAAACAAGCTAAAAAATATAACCTGAGTTTAAGCTGCAGGCACAGGTAGGCAAGTGACACAGCTGTGCTTGGAAGCGTGTTTTAAGCATGCAACCAACCATAGATACATAGATACTATACAACGATGATAGTTTCTGTTAGCCATAAAGTTACTACGATGAGGCCCTTGTACTTCTACTACTGTTGTCCTCTAAAACGTTTTTACAACTTTTGACAATTTTCCAAACACGAAAGAAAAATCTCAGGCAGTTTTAGTTAACTGCACAATTCACTCTTTTCCCTCCTTAATAAGCCTAATTGATGGTTGGTTTCACACTTTACTCTTAGCTTCCCCCTTTGGGTGTTTGTCTTTGTATTTTGTGTTCAATTTGATTGACCATTTTTGATCGTTTCTAATTGCTTCAAATATTAGATGGCAGTAATTTCACAAAAAGTACATGACGTCCTATCCACCTTGTCTTTCAACTCTTAGCCAAGATTTCTCTTCCAATTCATTTATGGTCATTTTATTCTATTTTCATTCTTCCATTTTTGGTGTGATTTATTACAATTACTTTGTTATTTTCGTGGGCAGTTTAAGAAGCAATTGTGTCTTCTTTATGAATCTTAACTAATTGGATTTTCCTCCTGCTGTGCAAGTTCTTTGAGTTATGTGTCTGTAAGAAGCAACAAAGTGTATTTTGTAAGAATAATAGGGCAATTTGGGTGAATCTAAATTAAGATAAGATTGGCTGGTTGGTTGTAAAGGAAACATACATTGATTTGAGTGATAAAATCAAAGAGCTTCATATTAACCCATCTTATTATAGCTTTTCCTTGTAACGTGGGTCCTCTTAGGTTCATGGGCCAGGAAAATCATTTCGACATAGGGCCGTGAGAGTGAACTAATGAGCTAATGGGTTAGAATGTTGCGAGAATTTGAGCTGATACATATGTATTTCTGCTTCATTTGGGCCAGTTCGGTGTTAATTAGTGGGACGTTAAGGTCTTTTGCGTTCGAAAAAGTGAAGTATTTTCGATTAAGCTCTTTGGATGACTTCAACGTTACTAGGGCAAAGCTGGGAACCGTATGTTCAGATTGGCTTTAATAAAATGTTATATAGTAACACCATTAGACCGAAGCTTAGACCAGATTTTGGATTTAAGGCAAGTGGAGGGACTGGGCTTTCATACTCATTTTTTTTTGGTTTCTATATGTTTTCATATCTTAGTTGAAGTGCTTATCATGCTACTCTGAAGATAAGTTTTGTCTTCAACCTGCCTATCCTTTACTTAATTGATTCTATTTGTAATTTTAATATATTTTTAGAAATATAACTCGCTTTCTATCTTAAATCTGAGATCTTATCTATTAAGTATTTTTCATCAAGCATTTAACAAACTCATCACTCATCTCAAGTAAATACATTCTTAGTACTATATTTCAACAACATAAGATACGCTCAACATTTTTCTACTTATGTATTTAGTATCTGTAGTTAACTAAGATTAAAACACGACTAAAACAAGCTCATTAGGCATAGAATTTCTTAACGATAATAAGCATTAAACACATCATTATTATATAAGTCAGTAGTAGTAGGAGACAGACACTTTTGAGAGACAGTAAAAAACTCATTAAACTTTAACTTGATACAGTAAAAATCGTGGGGAAGGAGAAGACACGTTTGACCTTTTAACCACAAGAACAAAAATTGTAAGGTGGCAATAATAACAACCCAACAAACCTAATAAACAACTAATCATACATAATTCAAGCAATTAAACTTTATGGACTAAAGACCAGTCTAAATTGGACTGGATGACAGTCAAACACACTAAAAGACAGACAGACAGACAGTTGAGTAAGAGAAAATAAGCTCTGTTAAAGTCGCGTGTGCGCCTACCAAATACAAGATACAAGAAAAATGAGGACAGGCAAGGATATGGAAGAAGAAGTCCATCCATGTTGAGTTGCGTGCGAATGTTGGCTAAACTAAACAACAAAAGTTTTGCCTAGCAGCAGCTTTTTCTATGATTTTAATGGCTAAAATATAGACTCTCGTTGTACTATAATTACGAAAAATATACATTCACACATATACTTATTGTATCAAAGATGAGTTGGTTGATGGTTGGCAATGCTTGCAGCTGAAATAATAGTAGAAATTTTGCTTAATTTATAGCCTTAAGGCTGTGTGAAGGCAGTGATGAGACATGAATATGAAAAAGAACTGGCGGATCAGTTGAGAAGTTGTAAGCGATGCAAACGGAAGTCAAACAAAATGCTAAGAGCAACAATATTGTAGTAAAACAACAACAAGGACATATTTCATTCATCCTTTCAACAGTCCAACATTTACTATTTTCCAACTGTTCACATAACATAAAGTTAAAACATCTTTCAACTGGCTAAATATGCACTTTGTTGGTTGCATGCCACAAAATGCTCGCGTCTCTTAGTGAAACCATTGCTACTTATAACATATACATTTGTTTGTATGTACATGTATCTAAATACACATGTGTGTATGTCATGCAGTCTCAACGAAGCCATTACTCTCGCGTAGTTGCATATTTGCTTCGCTTTATTTGCTTCATATTCTACAATACGACTATATATGTAGAAAGTTTGCATACATTGTGTGTAGTGAGGGGTAAGAAAGATTTTGTAAGGGATAAGAAGAAGCGATTTGTTGGAACGTGTTATTTGCACTGAAACACCATAAATTACAAAACATGCGAATGCCAGAACGCATCAGAATCCCTTATGTGTGGCATCAGAATCCATAACCCTTTCTTACTCACTCATACTACTACATACAAACTCATGTTTCCAAATATGTTTCATGTTGCAAGTTTTCACTTGCAATTTACATACCCGTAGGGGAATTGTAGAAAATTCTAGGGTATGATGCAATTGTAAAATTTCACATAATATCTCGTTGTTGTTGTTAGTGAGATTTTGTTGAACATATTTTGATTTGAAGATAGATTGTTTAGTCAAAATCATTGCTAAGGTTGAAGCAATGAAATAAAAGGAAAAGTGTGGAAGATAACATAAGAAGAATAAATCAAAACTTACAGACAATACATTTCTGATATTTTGAAGTTTTAAAAATTAGGATTAAATACAGTATTATAAAAATAAGAGAATCTCTATTAAATTTTCACACACTACAGGGCTATTGTTATTCCTCCTGTGATGTTGCTTACCTTATTTTCTTATTCAGCAAAACAGTGCTGCACCTCTCCCATATAAAGCAATGCCTTAAACAAGGGTGTTATATAAATTAATCTGTTATTACCTTCAGTTAGGTTTTAACAGATAGAATCTGAACTAATTGATGCCTTCCCATTACCTGCTCCATGTGCATTTTATATTTAGGATTTTGCAAATGCTGATTAGGGGAAAGAAGTACCGAATTAAGTTGTACTTCGTTGAACATTCATTTCAGACTCAGTAGTTCATATGCCCTACCACACAATGTAAATATAAGCAATGACGACTGTGCTGCTGCGGAACTGATTTTTTCCGCGGGCTGCTGCATTACCGCTTATTTGCAAGCGCTGGCGGTTACTGCATGTTAACTTTAAGCCAGCATAATCTGTGGTAACATGAGCGTGGTTGCTTCAAGCCTAACCACAAGGTAATTCAGGACACTCCATCGTAGCAGTCGACCCATTCTAATGCTGTTCATGCCGCTTGATTTAAGTGAAAATACCCAGAAGATTGTTACTTCTTTCTAATGGTATTGGGAGATCATGCGGTTATAGCCTTGTTGAGCAACGGTTGAGGGCGGACGATAGCTGGTTGGGATACCTCAGAAGCTTTATATGATAGCGACTATTATGTAATTTGAATATCTCCTATACCGTGGGCATCTTAAGGTCTGTGCAGCCTGGTATTTCGGACGAACCAAATGGCGTCCAGTGATCCTCAGGAGAGCTTTGTTCTAGCGTTTCGCCAAACTGGTGCCACCACTTGCATGTATCTTAATATTTTGTTGGCTAACGATAGTTTTTTTGAAGGGTGGATGAGGCAGTTAGTTTCTTAAGCTTTTGCAAACATGGCGTGAACACTCAAAGGTGGTATTTTTTTGAGAAATGATGACACATGTGATAAACTGTCCTCTTAATGTTTATGGTCCACTTTACAAGAATCAGTGAGTGAGTGTTGTAAAGTCTTTTATAACAGCATATATCCTTCTATAGACTGATTTAATTGACACATCACATACAAGTAGCTGCCATATAATTCGTGTGAAATTTTTTTGGTTTAATAATTTAAGTTAAGTATTATATTAATTTTTTTGAAATAATTCTAACCATATATTCCCGGAAATTCGCTAGAAGATAGCAGTTAAAGTTTTTTTTATCTTGAGCCACCACTTCTTTTTCTACACAAAGTACGAAGAGAGCATCAGATATGAATTACAATTTCTTTCTTCATATGGAAGTTATAAAAAAAATGTTGAGTTCACATACTCGTATAAATATACTATGGAGATACAAAAATATGTATGTATGTATATGCATTTTTATAAACACAAATATGTATTTTTAAATAAGTTGCGAATGTTATTATGCGGTAGAAGTGCCATAAGCACACACACACACTCCCTCAGAGATAACATATACATACAATACTAAGAAAAACGGGAAAACTGAGTGACTTTATGCAATTTACTATAAGCGTTCATTGGAACACACATAGACAAAAATGTACATATGTGTGTGAAAATTTGTTATTTTTATAAACAAGAAGCATGCAAAAAAATATAAATTAAATGGAGAAAACAAAGTTATTTATATAAAATAAATATAATTGCATTGCATAGCCATTTTTATACTTCTATTTATAAATTCGTTGCTACTATCTCTTCATGTCCTCGCTCATCCTTTAGTTAGTATGCACTTGTATCTCTCTCTCTTCTGTATGGTAAATTTAGTTGAAAATTTTATAATGAAATGTCGGTTGAAAAACATGCCTTTCTGGCATAGATTGCCCAACCAAAAAAACAAAAGTAATATCAACACCAAAAATACTTATATTATTTGCCATACTCTTTCTATAAATACTTGTACGTATTTGTATGTGAGTCTCATGGCAAACATCCTCTGCATACTTTCAGGGGATTATATTTATGAACATTGCAGATTCCATTCATTCATTTAACCCGTGTACAAAAGCTGCTCTGTTTGGTGTATTTTAAGTTTTAACTCAACTTATATATATGATTTATTTAATTGTTCTATTATCTTGTTTAGTCATGTTATACACGAACAACAAAAACTATGATAACTAGAATGAACAGTGGAAAACTACAATACAATAGTAAAACAACTCAAAACTATTATGGTATAGTATAACACAGATACTTTGAGTATGTGAAAATTGACATTATTGTTGTTTTGTTGGTCTCTTTGTTTAAACTCTCTCAGCAGGTTATCCATCCATTCTTCATTTATGCATACATATATTCATGGATTGCATATGATGACCCCTTCATACTATTTTCTAATTGTTTGCTTTTGTCTTCTACGAGATACAATACTATTGTACGAGTATGTATGTACATATATGCATAGATCAGATTAACATGAGTTCCCACTTGTTTATTTAGAAAATCCCTGTGGCGTTATGTCTATTCCTTTGGACATTCATTCACACAAACGACACTTCTTTTCCTGCCTTTGTGTCTCTTTAACTTTTCCTTCTTGAATTTTAATAATAAAAAAAGCAAGTGTTATGTTGATTATTTTTATGTTTTAATTTTGTGTCTTGTGTGGCTGAGTATATTTATTTATGTATATTTTTTAGTTATCTTATGTTGGACAATGAATTTTCTAGTCAAACATATTAAGGGATTGTCTTTCAAGTATATTATTGTATTCTATTCAACTTTTTGATTACTTTGTTGTTGTCTATAAATATACATACTGTATACTATAGTTTAGCATTCATTTAGTCCAGTTTCTTTTACTCAAATCATTCTTCTTCTCATGTCATAAATAGTTTTATGCATGTTTTAACGATCTTTTGTTTTGTCTTCCCCTAGTTGCCAATCGAGGAGAAATCCAGATTCAAATTGGTTAATTGGACAAAAACCAAATATGTTGCAGCATTTGCTTGTATTGCCCAATAATACGAGTAGCTGCTGGATGGCTCCTGGCATACTGTTCTTTTTTTCAGCCAAAGCAGGTGCTATACTAAAAGCAGTTGAAATTGCCTAAAGAAACAGATGCAATTTTGTTCGTTGGACTGACAGCCTCTCTAATATTTGATGCTATAAATAACCGCTACGCTATAATTAACCTTATACGGAATGCTTGTATCAAGGCCCCAGCAATTTATAGCACATTATATTTTGGGTACCCAGGAAATGAATTCTTGGTAACGTTCTGACCGACGATTTTGCTAAATAAATGGAGCAGTCACATTCTTATACCATCAAAGGTTTTTGCGGCCCACACCAGAAAAGCTTCCAATATTTATGATTTTTTCTGACATCTTCACAAATTATCATCATATTTCAACTAATTTGTACAAAATCTTAATGAATTATACATCTATAACATTTTTAATAAATCACTCCATTCATTGGTGAAAACCGTATTTAAATCCGTTCGGTAGTTTTTGAGTTTATTGCTTTCACACAGACAAACAGACGCAGCAGATGAGTTTGAATAACATTTGAGCTTTATTCATCCTTCCATAAGACTTAATGTTCCCTCAGACATACATATATAGCTAGATACGAACCATATAGTAGTACTTAGGCAATAAAAGCTTTGGAGCTCCTCTCCCCTAAGGTTGGTATGTAGATCGTGACCAAACCTCTAGTTGTGAAAATATTGTCAATGAATGCTATTTCACTTGAAATTGTAATGTCATCAAATTATTGAAAGCACTAAAGTTTTGTCCTAAGAAATATGCACATTAAGCATCCAATATTCACTGAAATATCATTCATCGATTCTGTTTTGTTTTTGAAAGTGTCTATGTGCTTTTAAGTTAATTAGTTCCATATTGAGCACTCAATTTTTGTTGAATTTTTTGAATCAATTAAAACACACATGCAAATTTTAATTTCCTTAAATGCCTTTTCCAATCAAATGTTCATATGTTCTACTACACTAGTATAAATCAGATGAAATGGAAACAAAGAACTCCCAGGAAATGTATTGCAAACTTTAGATAGTAGAAGTATTTCCTCTAATACTGCTATGCAAGCACCTTTCAATTGAAATCTTCTTCTTAAGTGAATCGTTCGTTCATCATGTGTTCTGAATGCATTTTCGACTTGTGTTCATGCTAAGCTTGGCTCACAACATTTGACCATGGGATTTTGTGTCAGGTTTAGTTGGATGCATTTAATTCAATGAACAAAAACTTCATCAACAACAAGAATAATACTAGCACAGAAATCTACAAAAATACATTTATCCATTCATCCATCCATCCGTCCAATTGTTTTCATTCATTCATTTCTTTTTGTATGTTTGTTTGTTGGTTGGTTGGTTAGTTCATTCGTTTGTCCATCTACGAGAATACTATGTCTATGAGTACTATCGTACTATATGCCTGTCAGATGGTCTGTCTGTTGGTCTGTTGGTTTGCTTATCCGATAGAATGAAAATGTCGCCCGCCAGGCTCAAAGTGTTCGTTTGTTAACACTCGATATCAAAATTGAGTGTACGACTGTTTTTCATGAAGTTCTTATGATGCTTCACACAGATACACGTACATATATATAACTTAGTATCCGCGTGTGTGTGTTTATAATCGCAGCTGTTGTTGATTGTTTGAACTTCCGTTGTGCTTTTGCTTGTATCTCAGAGTTTATAGTAGTGTATTGTTGGGTTGGTTGTTATTTTCTTTCCGTTTGTTATTTCTCTTCATGTACTTTTGAGTTCAACTCCTTGTTTTTTCCACATTTTCCTTTTAATTCTTTCTACTACTACTAGTATTATTGTATTATACTTTCCCAACAAATGTACAATAATTTGTTGTTTATTGTTTGTTGTACTATTGTATTGTATTCCATTTCTTTTTTATTCTTTTGTACTTGTCATTTGGTATTAAATATTTAAGCCGCTTGTTATCTCATCTTTAAAAACTATTGTCTTTCATTCTGTATATTATACACAATATAAAATTAAGTTCTACGATGGCGTCATTTTCAAATAAAAAAGTAGTTTATTTCAAAGAAACAAAGTGGTAAGCGGAAGCAAAAAGAAACTACGGAAATGAATAAAAACAGAAAAAGTTGTATGAAATTAGACATAAAGCGGAAATCTCCTTCTATTAAATATTTTTAAACCCTTCACATACGAGTTTTTTCTTTTGGTATTCATTCAGGAATATGATAGGATAGTATAGCATAGCATAGGATAGCATAGGATAGGATAGGATAGGATTGCATAGGATAGCATAGGACAGCATAGGATAGCAAAGGATAGCATATGATAGGATAGCATAGGATAGGATATTGTAAGATAGGATAGGAAAGGATAGCATAGGATAACATGGCACAGGATGGGATAGGATGGCATAGGATAGCATAGGATAGCGTAGGATAGCAAAGGATAGCATAGTATAGGATAGCCAAGGATAGCATAGGATAGCATAAGATAGCATAGGATAGCGTAGGATAACATAGGATAGCATAGGATAGCATAGGATAGCATAGGATAGCATAGGATAGCATAGGATAGCGAAGGATAGCATAAGATAGCATGGTACAGTATGGGATAGGATAGCATAGGATTACATTGGATAGCATTGGATAGCATAGGATAGCATAGGATAGCATAGGTTAGCATAGGATAGCGTAGGATAGCATAGGATTACATAGGATAGCGTAGGATAGCATAGAATGGCATAGGATAGCTTAGGATAGCATAGGATAGCATAGGATAGCAAAGGATAGCATTGTATAGCTTAGGATAGCGTAGGATAGCATAGGATAGCGTAGGATAGCATTGGATAGCATTGGATAGCATTGGATAGCATTGGATAGCGTAGGATAGGATAGGATAGGATAGCATAGGATAGCGTAGGATAGCATAGGATAGCATAGGATAGTATAGGATAGCATAGGATAGCGTAGGATAGCATAGGATAGCAAAGGATAGCATAGGATAGCATAGGATACCATAGGATACCATAGGATACCATAGGATACCATAGGATACCATAGGATAGCATAGGATAGCATAGGATAGCATAGGATAGCAAAGGATAGCATAGGATAGCGTAGGATAGTATAGGATAGCATAGGATACCATAGGATAGCATAGGATAGCATAGGATATCATAGGATAGTATAGGATAGTATAGGATAGTATAGGATAGTATAGGATAGCAAAGGATAGCATAGGATAGCATAGGATAGCAAAGGATAGCATAGGATAGGATAGCGTAGGATAGCATAGGATAGCTAGGATAGCATAGGATAGCATAGGATAGCATAGGTTAGGATAGGATAGCATAGGATAGCATAGGATATCATAGAATAGTATAGGATAGCATAGGATAGCATGGGATGGGATGGGATGTGGATGGAAGAATTCACTTTCAATTATGATATCTGAAATGTTGGTAACTTCACCTAGCATCCTAATGACCCATTGTGATTCCTGAATTTAGAAAAGAGGGAGAGGCGTTTGGATAATTATCGGTCTCAGAGGCCTTAGCCTCTTAAACAAACCCGAGGAATCAATGAACAAAGGCAGGTCCCGCAGTAGCAATTTTACCAAGAAGAGAAGGGCAGTGACATGGGAGGTGTTGAATATTGTCTTATTCTTCCTCATCTCCGCAGCTCCGGCAGAAGTTTTTATGTGTAACATGCATCCCTTGGGCCACTAACCAAATTGCCCGTGAGGACTCATGTCTTTATCCGAATCCTATTTTCTGGTAGCAAGGCCAAAGGAATTCGTGAAAAGTATACCTTCATCGTGTTTTTCTTTTATAAATTGTCAGTGTGTTAGGTGATGTCTATCTTTTCCTTATCTATATAGCTAAAATAGGAGTTCTAATGAGGAACATGTGTTTTGTGAGCTACTAGCTGGATGGTATAGAGGCCTACTATTCACCATCTAAATCACGTATTTGCCAAGAGCTCAGATTTTTTTTTTTTTTATTGGTAACCTTATTAATGTGTTTAGGGTATAGTTGGATTATTACTTGATTACCCCACCATTCAGTGTTCTTTCTTCCAATAAAATGACAATCATTAATTTTTTAACGGAAGAGATGTCTTAATTTAAATGCCAATCAATGAATCTAAAAACCCCAATAAATTTAAAGCAGTTGAATCTATTTAGCTTTAAGCTATGCTATGAATAAATCTTGAAATTTGTACCCCTTTTTTCCGCATAATCAAAAGCAAGCCTTCATGCGCTAAGTAAAACATGACATCAGTACAATCACTTACATGGTTTATTGTTCCTTAACACAAAGGCATATAGTACTAGTACAATACAATATCTCCATTGAATGAACAATTTATATTGGATTTATCTCATTTGACTTTGTCTTTCATATCACTACCACATACCGTGAGGACCCTCGCTGCCACGGCTTTAGTCTGTAAGATATGCCAGTGCGTTGTGCGTTTGAGAAATTTTTGTATTCAACATTTTTCAATTGATTGACAGTTTGTCATGTTGTCTGTGAACGCCGTGAACGAACGCACAACAACGAAACCTAATTTCATTTGACTTCATTTGATTTCATTTAAGTGGAAAAAGTTTAATGCCCATAAGTGAGTGGGTGAGTGAGTGTAGGCGAGTTTATTTTATAAATGGAACAACTCAGGAGTATTCTGAGAAATTATGAGCACTCGGTTTAATTGATTACTTAAAATAGAGAAAAACTCATCATGGTTTAAAATTATCAAGATGAGTTTATGGAACTTTAAGTGTGGCCCCAGGTCAAGCATTCAACTTTGAGAGTTCATTCAAGTGGGTTAAAGCGAAAATAATACAAAAATAATACAGTAATAATAAACAAATCAAACTGATGATGCTAATGATTCTGGTGATGGTAATTAGTAATGAAATAATGATGATTAATGCTTAAATTAAAGAAAAAATTGTATGAATTTCAATAGAATATTTGTGTGCTTCCCTATAGAGATGTTTAATAAACGATAATCTATAATCAAAATATCATTAAAGATACACAATTATATGAATTTGAATTTGCCTAAGCAATGTTCCTTTTGTAAAGTTATTGTAGTTTTCTAATCAAAAGTTATCGTTTTTTGTTCATCACTAATTTCAAATGAATCCGACTGCTGCTTAAGGGCAGCTTATCGGCGCATTTGTATGAAATACTCGTAAAATAAAACAATACAAATAAATTCAAATAATAAATTCATGAAGCTCAAATGAAAGTCTCATAACAAAGGAACAAAGAAAAAGAAAAGTAAAAAAGGAAATAAGGAAAAATGCTATTGATTCTCTTCTCTTCATGAAAGGCGGAAGACAATACGCATGAAATTTCCATAATTTATGATAATTTATTGAGCTCTAATGAGTATTTAAACGGAGTTTCCAGTTGCTTGTAGTAGTAGTCAGTACAAGACAAACCCAACGACGTCAATAATAATGTTGCTTTAATGTTTATATAAATTACGTTGTGGAATTTAGGTATAAGCCATTGAAGTCGTTGTTGTTGTTATTATTCTGTTTAAGTGGAAACAGATAAAGCCAATCAAAATTATGTTGCGTATACGCAATGTATACAGAAGCTCGTGAACACAAAATACACAAACAGAAACAGAAGCAGAAGCCGGAAGGCAGGCTGGCAGGCAGGCAGGCAAATAAATGAAACAGTTAAGTCAAAGGCATAAGGAATACTAACCACAAACAAAACACAGATACTTCACTTAAGTACCGCACACATACACACACACAATTACACAAACATATTGAATAGCATATCCTTGAGAAAAACCATAAACCGGAAAGCGTAAGCGACACGGACATGAAGACAGTTACTGAAAAGCGACAGGTGATGCTTCTTTCACAAAAAAAAAAAAAAAAATAAATAAAAAAGGATGAGAAAGAGTTCCTTATTCTATGGATGCATTGAAGTAAAAATATCACAATAAAGACATTTAATTTCCACAAGTGATGAGAATGTGAAGAGATACATACATACATACATACATATATACGAAGTTGTTCACACAAGAAATTCCAAGAGAAAGGATGTGTTTGAGTCACTTGATTTTGTAACATTTTAAATATTTCCGTACTTGAAGTGAAGTGAAAAAATAAAATGCTTTAATGCAGTAAAGGACAAGACATGAAGTAAGAAAGCTGCCAAGCAAAAGAAGTGACAAACAAACGAAGGACAAATGACACACTCATGCATACACATATACGAGTATACCTTTGAGTAGCTGGGAATCAAGCAAATGTCTTATTTGGTATCAAAATTTCTTATGTTGCGTATGTTTATTTTCCTTTTTTTTCACTTTTGGTATTTTGGCTTGTGCTAAGTGTGTACTCAAGTGTAGGAGATTACATAATACAAAACAAAAAAGAAAACAAAAATAAATGTAAAAAATTGACAAAAAAATACAAAATGCTACTACATACACATAAATTACATACGAGGGATGCGTGATAAGATCCTTCTTAAGTGACCACTTGGACATGGCACTAATCCATAAGCTCTGTCAGTATCAATAGCTTGATTTGAGTCATAGTTAAGTATCACATTCATCAAGTTGTTGATTGTAGCCGTTTAAGTAAATCTACTTATGTTTTTTTTTTTTTTTTTTTTTTTTGAGAAGAACTTCATATGTAAACTGTATAAATATTAAAGAGGATTTAGATGAAGGTGATGGTTCTATGTTTACACTATCATTTTCATTTCTTTCCAGCCTGGATATGTTTCTAATTCTTGGGAACTCCTCACAGATCATGGGTGCGTAAATGATTAGAAAATATTGTGGGAGCAATTCGGTAAGGCAGTTAGGCACGGTTCCCTCTTATTAAAGAAATGGTTGAACAAATTCAATAAAAATGGCTGTATAAGCAACAAATCAAAGTTCTCTTCCATCAAAAAAATACTAAGCATCACAAATTGACAATTAGAATGGGCTCTGAGACCATAATCTGATTTCCAATGTGAAGGAATGGTTTTGAAGTAAGAGATTTCCAATAAAAGAAGAAGTTAAATGGAAAACTGAGGTTTGTCATCCTGGGACATCAAAAAATAGGAACACTGTTAACTTAAATGCAATATACCTAGATCCATTGAAAACTTTTATAAAATGTTCCCAAAAAACAATCAAACACCCCTCTTTACACTTAAATGTTGGCTCACTTATGCATATGTCTTTACAAAACTGATTTTTTTCTATTTAACATACATCTTTCTATTCCTTAACCACATTTGCACACACTTTTACTATTCTCATTTCTTCTTCAACATGTTTTTGTTTGTGTCGTGCAGCATTCAGCATCTTTGCTCTGTTGCATGCATGCATATAAAATATCTTATGTCCTGGAGAGTGAAAATAAAATATAAAAAAAAAAATAATACGAATATCTGAGGTCAAAGTGCATACCTTAAGTGGCCGGCAATAAAATGCAATGCTGTATGGTACTGTGTTGTGCTGCTTCTGGTTTAAGAGGTTGAGGATGAGGATATTACATGCCAAGGTAACCGTTGCCTTAGTTTCTTTGACATTTTCATATGCTGAAGTCAAACTGTTTTTTTGTCAAAATAAAATATATGTTTGTAGTATATGTACTCATACAAACGACAAGCGAACAAAATAGTAATGAACGAAGGAAATCTGTTGTTGACTACTTGACTATGTTTCAGCCTTCTTCTTAATAGATGTCAGTATAAAATAACAAAAACACCAAGTATTATATGAAGAAGAACAGAGTACAAAAAAATGCTTTCATTTACCATATATTAAAATACTCTTCCTATGAGGAAAATATTGACAATTGATTAAGTTGTTCAGTAAAATTATAAATTTCATTGATTTCAAAGCTATTAAACAAGTTTTACAAAACAAACAAACTTGAATTGTATACTATTGAATAAAGATTATCATTGAACTTTGACCAGAATTTATTATCTTACTAGCTGTGACCACAACTTCATACGCGTGGTATTCGTAATATATTTGTAATAGCGTGTAATTTGTTATCTTGTTTCTAAGTTATCAGTTGTTTAATGTTGCCACGCGGCTAAAGAGGAAAACATTCGAAAATCATCCAAAAAGTAGGCAACACAATTAAATATATGAATATCTCTTGATTTAGTAAGTCGATTTCGATAAAATAAACGCTAAATGTTACAAGAAGCTTGCTACAATACACCAGTCAAAATCGCAATCCAATAGGTTAAACCGTTTCTGAGATTAGCATGCACAAACAAGAAAAGGCTTTTGATTTTATATATATATCGATAAGGACACATTTGTGGACAATCTTTAAACCTCTCCAAACCTTGACATAAACTAATAATACCCAGACTTATTAACTTTGTAGGGTATGGAAAAAAGGCTAAAACTATTTTACATTGTTCAAGTGTTAAGATCGCGCTCTTGTGATCATTATACAATCTTATGTATGCACACACCAGAAATTCTATGCCATGCTAAAACAACAACAACAGCAAATAATATAAAATGAAGACAGCAAAACAGTGAAAAAGGCGTAATGTTTGGATATTCATTCGTATGGTACTATGTGTGACCTATGTGAAATATTTGTATAATTAAGTTTGAAAGGGGTCTATCCTGTTCCTTTTGCATACAAAAATCTCTTAAATCAACCTATTCAATGTCGTTTACTAAGATTTATTCATGCGTTTTCCTTTTGTTTCCTTTTCTTTTGCAGATATCAAGATATGTATACAAATCCAATAAAGGGAACCAATTTAGAACATCGTGATGTTGTCTTGGACATACTATCAGATGCGCGTATTGTTGGTCCTTTAATGCAGACAGGACTCTTTCATGCCGATGTAAATCGACGTAATTTCATGTATGTCTTCGGTCATAATAGTGCTTCCGGTCCTCATGCGAGCGTAAGTACAATATATACATACTATAATAGTAAAACTAAAGAGCATTTGATATGCTTAAAAATTATGCTAAATTTATTTATTTGTCCAAAGTCATCTTAGTGTGGGGGCCAACACAATAAGCCTATTTGCATAATTTTCGATTGATTACACTCAATTTGTTTTGTTGTTTTGTTTAGTACTAGTATCTTAAATCAATCGAAAAAAAAGAACAACAACAAAAGCTTAAGTCATCATGTCCATTTTATTACAATTTTCCTTTGTTGTCTATATTTGTGTATTGATGATGATGATGATGATATACACTACATGATGCCATAAATAGATTTTGAGTTGAAAAAGTTTTGCTATGTTTCATAGTACATAGAAAATTATTTGCCAATTGCTTGAAGTTCCCATGTAACCATGACAGAAAACAATTCGCCAAAAACTTGTTTGGGTAATTTGATTTTATTGGCATCTATTTTATGTTTAACCACTTTGCACATTCACAAGTCCACACATTTTCAACCGACAACACCAACAGAAACAATATAATGATAGAATAATAAAAATACTCGTAATAATAATAATAATCATTATTATGAATACAATGAACTCACAAAATATTGTATTGTTGTATATAGTAAATCGCATTTCAAGCGAACAACAACAAAAATATTAAAAACAGCGAAATGACATGAAATGAAAACAAATAAATGTCCAATGGAGTCCAGTCCACGCATCCAAACATCATGGTTCGTTCACTCATTCATTCATTCATTCAATTTGCTGTGCGTAGTATTATTATACTTTTGATGTCTGTTGATAGTTTGTTTTCTGTCATACTTATTATGGTATAGTAAGAGTAAGTATATTTATTGTACAACTTCAATCGATAGTAGTATAAGTAGTATTGGTTATTTATTCTGTTTATATAATTGTATTTGTTGCGCTGTGGTGTGCTCTTTACTGATTGCCTTTGAGCCTTATGCGTTTTACAATTGGCATCATTGGGAGTTTTTGTTATTTGTTTTGTTTGAAAGATCTTCATAGGGGTATTAATATAAATTTTAAATGAATTCAGTTAAAAGAATCTAAAGAAATATAATTATAATATTTCAGCACAGATTTTTGTGTATAAAGAATATAGATTAATAAAATAGATAAAAGACAAACCATTCGACTAGAAGTTAAATTCAAGCAGAAGCCTTCCGGCTTGTTGTCATGTATGAAAGAGGATGGGAGTTGACGAAAGGTACTATATTCCAGTTATTATTGAAATCATCTGGCAGAGTTGATAAAAAGAGACTTGTACTTTAGTGGAAGGTTTTCCAAACTGCCAAGATCTTTACATAAGGGTCTCCAGAGGTTGACTTAATGAACTAGCATAGATAATATATCAGTAACTTTGAAAGTAGTTAAAATATCATATTGTACGACAAATTTTTAAATTAAAATATGTAGATTTTTTGTTTTTTTTTGTTTTTTGAAACCTGAAAAGTAGGTCTAGGGGTGACTCCTCTTGAGTCGAAGGATGACAATTACTTAGGTAGTGGCCAGATCGTTAGGGTTCAAGACGGGATACGTATTGATTCTGATAAATCTGCCAATTAAGTCTTTGATCCATGAGACATGAAGATCTCGATGTATTGTTGTCTTTCTAACATATCATGCTACATTCAACTTTGCGCAAATTCTTGCGTAGTATATTACTAACTTAAAGTTGTTGTTCTTGTTAGTTTGTTCATTCGTTGCATATATAGTAAGTAAATTAAGAAAGAATATAGCAAATAACCAATTATCACCACAAGACAAATAGATCAATGTCTTTCTGTACACCAACACACTAATGAAGCACTAAAAGAGAAAGAGAGTACAAAAAATAGATAAGATAGATAATCAAATAAACATATTTTGCAGCGACAACGAAAAATGAACAAACGAAATTCATAATAAAGTCCAATGAAAGCTTGGTTCACTTGCTGCATTTTGCTTCGAATCGAAGGTATCAATATAAAGTGGAATAAGTTTGTGCAAGCAATAACAACACCAACAAGAATGACACCATAAAGATGATGTCGAATACTTAATATAAAACCTCACCCTTCACCAACCATCTGTTCATAATAAGCATAAGAAATATTGTAGTAATAGAAGAACAAAAAACTTTTGACTTACCTTTTCTGTTGAATAATCGACGCTTTGCAAACACTCAGCAGAGCTTAATAAAGCTTTTTATAAAATGAAGCAGGGAGAGAGAACGCCAGAAGATTATTGCTCTCTCTCCTCTTCCTTCTTAAACAAGATGAGTGCTTGCATGAACATGTCGCTAAAGAAGTTCACAAACACATAATTGCTTTATGTGCGCATTTGCAATTGCAAAATTCTCAAACTGTAAACGAAACGGAATCGAACATAAGAAGAATACGAAAACGACACTCGAAAAGATTAACATTAAATGCAAATTTGAATATATTTAAAACTAAATTTACTTTATTTATTTAAGATAAGATATTTTCATTTCACATAGTATGTTAATTTTAATTTACAACACTTTTTCAATATCAAAATTACAAATTTAATTAACACACAATTAAAAATTAATACTAAATCATACTCGCGACTGACCGACACGAAACGATCAACCACGCACTTTGAAAGCTAGAATTAAACTGATCTCTCTTTCAAAGACATTGAGTATGTTCATTGCACTATTGAATTGAGTTGATACGTAAATGATAATAGCAAAGGACAGTGTGTTCGTGAGAGTGGAAGTTTAATATGTGAAGTGAGAGAGTAGAGAGAAAAATAGACATGCATATGCATGTTTGGAATCTATGTTAGTAGTGCGTTGCTTCTTTGTTTATTTAGAATGTACTATTGATAAAATGTTACTATTCCATACATAGGTAATGTTGCTATCTGATACTCCTTACCTTAGAAGCAGTTAAATGATAAATTAAAGTTCATAAAGTTATTGAGTTGAAATTTAGTAATTTACTTATTGCAGCCATCATAGATGTCAAACCCACAGTTCTGGAAATCACTGGTAGGCTTAACGCATCCTTGGTTCAAGGCATTAAATCCTAATGAGGTCCAAAAGTCGATGCATGATTGTTATGTTAAGATGAAAAGAAGGATTTGTATAAATAAGACGTATGTACGTACATAAGTATAAATACCCAAAAATTAGTTCTTTTCTTTAACAATTTGTATATCAATAAAACCAAAAAATAATCTGATTGGATAAATATTTGATACACATACGAATTTCTCAGCGACAACGAAAGATGAGCAACAAACAAAAAGAAATTTTAATAAAGTCATATGAAAGAACTTGCATACTTCATCTGCTGCATTTTGCTTCGAATCGAAGTTTTCAATATAAAGTCAAATTGGTTTGTTCAAGCAATAACAACATCACGAAAAATGATGAAGGCAAACACCATAAAGATGAGATGATGTCGAATACTTAATATCACTTCACCCTTCACCATCCCTCTCTCTTTTGATTCATTGTATCATAAGAAATATTGTAGCAATAGAAGAAGAAGAATGCTTTTGACTTACATTTTAAGTTTTCATGTTGAATGATCGACACTTTGCAAACACTCAGCAGAGCTTAATAAAGCTTTTATAAAATAAAGCAGGGAGAGAGAACACCAGAAGACTAATGCACTCTCTCCCTCTCCTTTCTAAAACAAGGTGAGTGTATGCATGAACTTGTCGCTAAAGAAGTTCACAAACAAATTGCGTTATGTACGCATTTGCTATTGTAAAATTCTCAAACTGTAAACGTAACGGAATCGAACATAAGAAGAACACGAAAACGTTACTCGAAGAGATTACAATTATATGCAAGTTGAAACATTTTAAAAACTAAATTCACTTTATTTATTTAAGATAAGATTTTGACAACATTAAGATTCGGATGAATGTGGAAGTACGCAATTGGGTTGATGGCTCAAACGATACATGCACCACATGAAGACTTCTGTCGCATCTATGGAGATGAGGAAGAATCAGAAAGCATTAAAAAAGTCCCTGCTCTTTTTACAAG
Organism: Amiota communis; assembly: GCA_037043315.1. Lineage (NCBI taxonomy): Eukaryota > Metazoa > Arthropoda > Insecta > Diptera > Drosophilidae > Amiota > Amiota communis. The sequence continues at coordinate 8,086,644 of JBAMAV010001245.1, read as the reverse complement.
ATGCACTTTACATAATGTGTAAATTAAAATTAACACAACAATTTTTCAATATCAAAATTATAAATTTAATTAACACACAATTAAAAATTAATACTAAAACACACCCGCGACTTACCGACACGAACCGATCAACCACGCACTATGAAAGCTTGAATTAAACTGATCTCTCTTTCAAAGACATTGAGTATGTTACTTGCACTCATGAATTGAGTTGTTACTAAAATGATAATAGCAAAGGACAGTGTGTTCGTGAGAGTGGAAGTTTAATATGTGAAGTGAGAGAGTAGAGAGAGAACAGCCATGCATATGCATGTTTGGAATCTATGCTAGTAGTGCGTTGCTTCTTTGTTCATTTAGAATCAACTATTGATAAAGTATTACTATTCCATACATAGGTACTGTTGCTATCTGATACTCCGTACCTTAGAAGCAGTTAAATGATGGATAAAGTTCATAAAGTTATTGAGTTGAAATTTAGTAATTTACTTATTGCAGCCAGCATAGATGTGAAACCCACAGTTCTGGAAATCACTGGTAGGCTTAACGCATCCTTGGTTCAAGGCATTAAATCCTAATGAGGTCCAAAAGTCGATGCATGATTGTTATGTTAAGATGAAAAGAAGGATTTGTATAAATAAGACGTATGTACGTACATAAGTATAAATACCCAAAAATTAGTTCTTTTCTTTAACAATTTGTATATCAATAAAACCAAAAAATAATCTGATTGGATAAATATTTGATACACATACGAATTTCTCAGCGACAACGAAAGATGAGCAACAAACAAAAAGAAATTTTAATAAAGTCATATGAAAGAACTTGCATACTTCATCTGCTGCATTTTGCTTCGAATCGAAGTTTTCAATATAAAGTCAAATTGGTTTGTACAAGCAATAACAACATCACGAAAAATGATGAAGGCAAACACCATAAAGATGAGATGATGTCGAATACTTAATATCACTTCACCCTTCACCATCCCTCTCTCTTTTGATTCATTGTATCATAAGAAATATTGTAGCAATAGAAGAAGAAGAATACTTTTGACTTACCTTTTAAGTTTTCATGTTGAATGATCGAAACACTCAGCAGAGCTTAATAAAGCTTTTATAAAATAAAGCAGGGAGAGAGAACACCAGAAGACTAATGCACTCTCTCCCTCTCCTTTCTAAAACAAGATGAGTGCATGCATGAACTTGTCGCTAAAGAAGTTCACAAGCAAATTGCGTTATGTACGTATTTGCTATTGAAAATTCTCAAACTGTAAACGTAACGGAATCAAACATAAGAAGAACACGAAAACGACACTCGAAAAGATTAACATTATGTGCAAATTTAAATATAATAAAAACTAAATTCACACTATTTATTCACATAATATGTAAATTAAAATTAACACAACACTTTTTTTATATCAAAAACACAATTATAATTAAAATACTATTAAAAATGAATACTAAATCACACCCGCGACTTACTGACACGAACGGACCACCCACGCACTTTGAAAGCTAGAATTAAACTGATCTCTCTCAAAGACATTGAGTATGTTACTTGCACTCATGAATTGAGTTGATACTAAAATGATAATAGCAAAGGACAGTGTGTTCGTGAGAGTGGAATTTTAATATGTGAAGTGAGAGAGTAGAGAGAGAAATAGACATGCATATGCATGTTTGGAATCTATGTTAGTAGTGCGTTGCTTCTTTGTTCATTTAGAATGTACTATTGATAAAGTGTTACTATTCCATACATAGGTACTGTTGCTATCTGATACTCCTTACCTTAGAAGCAGTTAAATGATGGATTAAAGTTCATAAAGTTATTAAGTTGAAATTTAGTATTGTAATTATTGCAGCCAGCATAAATGAGATACCCACAGCTCTGGAAATCACTGATAAGACTTAACCCATCTTTGGCCCAAGGCATTAAATAATTGTTATTTTAAGATGAATTGAAGAATTTGTATAAATAAGACGTACGTACATAAGTGTACTTCAATACCAAAATTTAGTTCTTTTCTTTGAGAATTTGTATATCAACAAAACCAAAAAATAATCTAATTGGATAAATATTTGATACACATAAGTACGAAATTCTTAGAGGCAACGAAAAATGAACAACAAACAAAAAGAAATCTTAATAATTGCTTCATCTGCTGCATTTTGCTTCGAATCGAAGGTATCAATATGAAGTCAAATTGGTTTGTGCAAGCAATAACTACATCACGAAAAATGACGAAGGCAAACACCATAAAGATGAGATGATGTCGAATACTAAATATCACCTCACCCTTCACCAACCCTCTCTATTTTGATTCGATGCATCATAAGAAATATTGTAGCAATAGAAGAACAAGAATACTTTTGACTTACCTTTTAAGTTTTTCTGTTGAATGATCGACACTTTGCAAAGCTTAATAAAGCTTTTTGTAAAATGAAGCAAGGAGAGAGAACCTATCACTCGACAGAAGACTATTGCTCCCTCTCCCTTCTAAACAAGATGAGTGTGCATGCATGAACTTGTCGCTAAAGAAGTTCGGAAACAAATTGCTTCATGTGCGCATTTGCAATTGCAAAATTCTCAAACTGTAAACGTAACGGAATCGAACATAACAATACGAAAACGAAGCTCGAAAACATTAACATTATATGCAAATTTAAGTATATTTAAAACTAAATTAACTTTATTTATTTAAGATAAGATATTTTCACTTCACATAATATGTAAATTAAAATTAACACAACATGTTTGGAACACCAAAACACAATTATAATTAAAACGCAATCTAAAATTAATACTAAATCACACCCGTGACTTACCGACACGAACCGATGAACCACGCACTATGAAAGCTAGAATTAAACTGATCTCTCTTTCAAAGATATTGAGTATGTTCATTGCACTATTGAATTGAGTTGATACGTAAATGATAATAGCAATGGGCAGATTGTTCGTGAGAGTGGAAGTTTATTACGTGAAGTGAGAGCGTAGAGAGACTTGCATATGCATGTTTGGAATCTATGTAAGTATGTGTGTTGCTTCTTTGTTCATTATAATCAACTTTGGGTAAAGTGTGGCTATCACGATACTGCGTTAGCAAAAACTTTTTTTTTGTCGGTTGGTGAAGCGAGGCAGTGTTCTTTACGTGAAGTCTTACGTGTTTGTTCATAATTTTTTGGCTTGCATAGAATAAGAGTTAAGGTGCTTAATAATATTGAATGGTTCTGTTATCTCAATTGATAGGTTACCGATGTGGGTGGGTGTTCCATCTGTATAGTGTTGTTGATGTGTTAATTGTAGCATCAGTTGAATTTGCGGCCTATGTATATGAAAATAACATGTTTTGTCTATGGAAAAAGCGGCCCCTGAATAGGGTATACTTGGATACTGTGTTAGATCAGTAACATACTGCGTTTGAATCTTTGGAATCTCTGCTGTAAATCTCCATATTCGAATGCGAAGCAGAGCCCCACAGCTGTATTCCATAGTATGTCCAACCGGACTTCAATAATCTCTTGTATAGCAGGAGTTTGTTGCGCAGATACAGTTTTGAATTGTGGCTAAGAAGTCAAGACATTTTTCTCATTTTAAAAACCAGCTGTTGGCGCTTGCATTTGAAGTGGTCTTCTAGTTTCTATCCAAGGTATTCGGCAGTGTGCTCTGAGAGGATAGTTTAGTTGTTCAGGTAGACAGAAGAAAAGATAATATTTTAAATGAGATAAATTCTGTATTTTTCTTATTTACCATGCAATTTTTGCAGAAGTTCTTCAAATTTTAATTCATCATATTTAATTTCTTTTATTAAAATTTCTCAATTTTTTGGTTATCTTTTTTATCTAGTTTTCTATTATGAAGTTTAGCTTAAACCAAGTGAATAACTAATTGAAATAAAAGACCACAAATTATAAAATCAAAGTCAAATATTTATAGAATAGTTGTGTATTTGATTTGTGGTTTTAATTAAATTTATTATGTTTCTTTAAATTTTTAAATTTGCAAATGAAATTGGACACCTAAACAAGTTTATTTTAAGTTGAGACCTGACACAGAAAATAAATTCATGGTGTCAAACCCATTTGGGTTGAGGCAGTTGAATGTTTATCTTTAAATATGATATTCAAATTTGTTATTTAACAGAGAATTAAATTTCTTATTTATTTTAATAAAGTTTGAAACTGAAATTGGATCATGTTTATTTTTAGTTGTGACCTGAAAATTGGGTTAATTTAGTAATAGATAGATAGATACCATTGTGTTGAAATAAGAAGCAATTGAATGTTAAATCATGCTTCTACTAAAATGATTTTATTTTAAATTGTTTGAACTTTCATTCGCAACCTGAAATTCTCATATTTATCGTCTGTTTAATTGTTTAAAATTAGCTTTACTATACTAAACCCAAGACCAAGTGTCTTAATAAACCTTATTATTAAAGCTTTAAGTTGACATTTAAAGAAAGATCTTACATAAATTCTTTTGTTGTATTTGTGTGCCTCTGTGCTTGTTCTACATTTTGCATTTTCTGTTTCTTTAGTTTTCCTTTTAAGTCTCAAGTTTTCTTCTATTCTACTATTGTACAATAATTTGTTCTTATGCTAAGTACTACCACAAGTCCCGGCATTTTGTTTACAATTATCTCAGCTAAGCTCAACACACAAATCCTGTCATTTAAATATTGTATAAAAATTGGCGACGTCGCTCATTTAAAGTCAATTCAAAATGAAGTCTTTCAGTCGCATCAGAGACACGCACTCAGAAAACACAAAATGACTGCAAAGCATTTCAAATGAAATGAAAAAAACTAAGACCAGACACAATAACAACAACAACAACAACAACAGGGAGTACTATTTACAAGACACATAATACCAGAAATAACGAGTATGAGAAACACTTGAACTGTAATAATGTTTATTAAACTCAAACTAAAACAAAACGAAACGAAATGAAACAAGGATAAATAAAATAAAATAAAAGGAATACAAAAATGTACTTGTACCATGAAAAAAATATTACTACGCATTAGATTTTTGGCAGCTGTAAGCAATTCTCAGAATGACATCAGGCGAGATGCGCCAAAGCGTAAACCCCAAAAGCCAATGATGGCATTGGTAATGGAATGGAATTCTACTTATCCCACTTGGGTCTGGCAGTGAATGACTTTTCCTTGATACCAAAAAAATATAACCAAAAAGCAAAACGACAAAACTAAGTGTCAGAGAGTGCAAGGAACTTTTTAATAGATGCAATTAAAGCACGACTAAAGCGCCCAACTGTGGGCACTAAATTAAACCAAAATTCAACTGATTTAAGTCTGAGTGAGACTTAAAACATTTGCTTTGATGATTTCTATGGTATGTGAGATTTCTAAAAATTCAATTGCTTTATGCAGATAAATAGCTAAATCAAGTAAATGTCGCATTTATCATGAGATTTAAAAGCTAACAAAAATGGCCACACAACACAACACAAAGTATAGTCAAAGGCAAACGGAAATGCGCTGCAAAGTAGGCAACACAATATCATCATCATCATCATGGATGGAAATAAAACGAAAGATTTGTATGAATGAATGAATGAATGACTGCAGGAATGAAGAAATGAATAAAAGAAGAACTATAACTTAGGCACATTATGTAGCATAAAGTAGTTGCTTAAATATTTTATATTTACGCAAGTAGTATGCAAGTCAAATGGCGCACATAACTGCAGACAACACAGGAAACGGAAGTCAGTTAGGGAAGATGAAAGGAAAGCATGAAAGAAGAGATAAAGGTGGAGATGAAGATGATGATATAAGAGGACTGAAGCAAACACCAGCTTAAGACAGCAAAGCTTGCGCACAAAATGCTTTACAAATTGTAGTCAACTACTACTGCAATATAATAATAATAATAATGATGATGATGATGATTATGTTAAATATTATGATGATGATTGCAATGATGATGAATATAAAATGGAGAACCACCAATGCCACTTTCTTGATTTGAAGAAATAAAGAATAAGTTGGCGACACATGAGAAAAGATTCCTGAGCCTTTAGGCTTACTGTTTGCCTTGGGACTCATGTATAACAATGCTTTCTTTACATGCATTGAATACTTTTTTTTTTTTGGCTTGACACTTTCTTTATTTATATTTTATAACAAAATTATTTTCTTCTCCTATAGTTTCTTACTGTTTATTCTTTTCTACTTTCTTCGAAGCGAAATTCATGCTTTTCTTATCTAAACTAAGGGGTATTGGCTTGCAGAATATGAAGAAAAGAAATATGCGCTCAGCCGCAAGTGCATTGTAAACTTGGCACATGTCTTGCATAGTTTCAAAACGAAACTTGAAAGTAAACAAAATCACAATAAAAAATAAGAAAATTTATGAAAAATGGTGAATGAAATTTATTTTTTAGAAATTTTTTTGTTGTGAAACTTCATCCCACGACAATGCAGTGGTTGCGTGCAATACATTTAATTTTATTTTCACACATATTTTCTTTAAATATTACACTCTGTTTATTTTGTATTTAATTTTAATACTACAAACTAAAATTCTCCGCACGAGTAACAAGTTTTCGAGAAAAAGTAAACAAAAATGTGTTAACATGCAGTTTCAATGAATACTCAATACTCTTTATATAATCAGAGATTAAAGAAAGCTAAGCATCATGTAGAGAAAATTACATCTTCTTACTACAGGGTTTTCCAATAAGAGGTGTTATTGTGATATTTTTTGAGATAAATGATCGCATGTATATTTCATTATAAAGAAGAAATGCCGTTAATAATGGAAAACAACATCAGCCAAATGGACACCACGACCACGCTTACAGGACCATATCCTTTTTATGAATTTTTCCATAACCAAATCGCAAAGTGGCTGCCCTATGTCCTCGATAGCCTCACGAATTCCATCTTTAAGGTATTGAATCGACGCTGTGATGTTGGCGTAGAACTTATCTTTTACGTGGCCCCAAAGGAAGAAGTTGCAAGGTGTTAAATCACAAGATCTCGGTGGCCAATTGTGATCACCTCTTCGAGAGATAACACGGTCCAGAAACTTTTCCCGTAAAAGATCAATGGTTTCGTTGCTTGTGTGGCACGTAGCGCCGTCTTGTTGAAAGTAAACGTTGTCCAGATCAATACCATCCAATTCAGGCCATAAAAAATCATTAATCATCTCTCGATAGCGCAATCCATTAACCATAACTGTTGCTCCAGTCTCATTTTCGAAAAAGTAAGGTCCAATGACCCCGCCGAAACATAAACCATACCAAATAGTCACACGTTGACGATGGAGAGGCTTTTCAACAATAACTCTTGGGTTTTCCGAGCCCCAGATGCGACAATTTTGCTTGTTTACTTAGCCACCGAGGTGGAAATGGGCCTCATCAGTCAAGATGATTTTTCGATGGAATTCCGTTTCATTTCTATGCATTTCAGGGACCCAATCAGCAAAAACACGACGTTGTAGTTGATCGGCCGGCTTGAGTTCTTGTGTTAACTGAACTTTATAAGCCTTAAGACCCAAGTCTTTATGCAAAATACGGTGTAATGACGTTTGTGGAATGCCCAATTCCAAAGAACGATGAGGAATGGCCAAACCTGGGTTTTCTTCAACACTTTGGGTTACAGCAGCAATATTCTCAGTTGTTCTTGAGCGACGTGCACGGGTTTTACTCTTCACATCACTAACTTGTCCCAACAGCTCGAATTTTTCCACCAATTTCTGTATTGCTGTCCGACAAAGTGCTTGATGACGACCCAAAAATCTTTTAGTTTTACGAACCTTCTCTGCCAAATTTTCACCATTTTTATAGTGAATTTTAATAATTTCAATGCTTTGTTGAAGCGTGTATCGTTCCATTTTTATTAAGGGCGTAGTTTCTACTTGTCAAAAGTCTACCAAAATAGCGGGCTATTTAAAATAACACCTCTTATCGGAAAACCCTTTAGTTCACACTACAAGAAAGTATCTTGGACACTTCTGGCAATTGACTTGAGTCTTGTAAGAATGATTGAGCTGCTTAAAGATACTGAGATCAATATCAGTGTTTCAATTGCCCTGAGCATTTAGAAGGGTATCTATCCATCACATTATCATCATCATTGTCATCATCATCTAATGCCATTGGAAAACAACTCCATAAGTGCAAACTTACTGAAGCATTCGTTACTTGAAGCAAACAAAAATATTGACAAGATATGAAGTACACAAAGTACTAAAGTGAAATATAAGAAACATTCTACTATAGAATATAACTGAATGAATGAATGACGAAACTCATATGAATGAAAGTCTCACGCAAAAAGAAAACTAAGTCAAGGAAATATTAAATATTATTTTGCAGAAAATGGAAATGTAAGAAAAAGAAAAACCCATAAAAAACTGAAACGTAGCAAAAGTATGAAAAAAAAAGAGAAAAACTTTCGCACTTGTGTCCATTTTTGGTTTTCGCGTTCAGCATAAAAAGGATACTCATCCTGTGGATGAATGGACTGCGGACTTCTGACTACTTCTTGTTTTTGTTAGTGATGGGTTTTGAAGATTTGTGCAAATAATATAAAGACGTGACTTTTTGCCAAGTAGTCCAAATTGTTTGGAGTCGAAATGGATACAGATATCCAAACTCACATAGTACTATTGTATAAGAAAAAAAAGAAAAGAAATATATACTAAGATGATGATGATGATGGGCCTGAAGGAAAGACAAACGCTTAGCACAACTAAATTGAGTAAACTGAAAGTTTTATGCTGGCAATTTCAATGAAAAAATATACTAACTTGGTTTTTTCCAGTTTGGTTGTCTCCTTAAAATATTTTGTATTAATATAATAAAGTTGTGTCCAGACAGAAATAATATAGTATTGTATAATGTAATGGATTTATTTAAATTTAAAGCTAAGCTGAGCTGTGCTTAGCTGATGTGAAGGACAAATTACAAATGTAGGATTTGTTTATTGCAACAATTTGTTAAGGTTTTTTGAGAAAAAGGTTTTCTTTCTTTCTTTATGTTGTAGATTTTTTTTTGGTAAATTATTGGGTTAGGTCCAGTTTTTAGTTGGGTATATGTACATGCATATGTATGGTATGTATGGAGGCTTAGAGATTTTTGTATTAATTATTTGTTTATATTATACAAGTATTTATTAGATTTTGAGCCTTTTTAGATTTATACACATAAATCAAATATTGTAGTTTTGAATTTGAATTTATAAATCTGCACATGCCTAAGTCATGCGAATAATAAACAACAATTTTAAGTTTAATCTAAGGATAGTTAATATTGTGTAAATGCTGTTTTTTATTGTATACTTATAGATTTTTAATATCACAGTATGCTTTCTGAGAGGCATTAAGAAGTCATTGCACTTCTTATGTCAATGGAAAAATTGGACAGTAAATCAAGAGATTGAAAAGCATTCTCTTTTCTTCAGAAATATATTCTTTGTGCTTATAAGCCATCATTGAACCCAAATATCGTTTGTAAAGGGATAACTCAAGCAAGATTCTTTACAATATTTGGCAATATTTGAAGATTAGATTTAGAAGAGAAGGGTGTGCTATGAGAGCAATGTCCTATAGCATCCAACTTGTGAGCTTATCAAGTCAAAATAGTCATATAATAGTCAATAGAGAAGGAGCTAGGAGTGCTCCTAAAACATCTAACTTGTAAGTTTTCCAAGAAAAGTAGTCACATAACACTCGTACCATATGTGTATGATAAAAACGATCTAGTAAGAAAGTAAAAAAAATGAAGCAGTGGTGAATTGATTGGCATCTGTAATAGTCAGTGTTTTCTTTGCATATGAGGTCAGAACATTACTTCAATGGTTTTTTGTCCTAGACCTAAAACAGCCCTAGACAGTTGCATGATGATGCACATAAGTACAGTCCTCTTCATAATTATTGCAGCATCTCCGAACATCCACCCCTTGTTGGAAGATCAATTCTTTCAACAAAATCGTTGTTCAGAGGCAGAGGGCTTAGCTTAGAAGACCTTTTGCCGTATTCTTTATGGCTACTCAAACAATATGAATGAAAGACCAAGACCAAGTTGCCAACGCAGCGGTGGAAAATTATCATCCTTATCCAAGATTAGTGTACCAATTGTTAAGCTGAGATGCACCACTTTCCCTTTGCTCGCTGCTGAAGGAGAGTGAGATATACGGAGCTTTATTTCCTCCAAAAGATCTGCACAAACTCTTTGCCACTGTCTAAGCGGACCTATATTCATTACAGTAACTTCAATGTCCATAAACGAAGTAAATGGAGAGCCAATTAGAAAATTAGTAGCTTTAAGGAAATCCAAGCCATCCAAACTAGCTGCAAGTGGATTTAAAGGACATGAGTTGACAATAGCAGATTTTTGGCAAACAATTGTTCGCAGCAATATTAAAGTTCCTTGTTGGATCTCTCTAACTAAAAGAGAGCCAGTAGAATTAATTGCCAATAATTGCAAATTATCATTATTTACAACTCGCGAAGCCGGCGTGCTTTGCTACGCTTCCGACGTGATGTTAGTGCGTGATACTGTTCTCTTTTACTTTTGAAAAATCAGACAAATCAAATATTGACATAATTTCCCGATATTTGTCCCTAAGCTTTATATGCAAAGTAAAAAACTGTCCGTATCTCCAAAACTACGCCATCTGCCGGGTCAAAATGAAGCTTATAACTATCCACTTGACTCGGTCCAGACGTTCTCAAGTTTGGCGCTTACCAACAATTTTTGCGATTTCATTTTTTCATATAGAGATATAACAAAACACAACATACACCCAAAATTGATAAGGTGTGCAATTCGATTAATTTCAATATTCATCCCCTCAATTGCTTCTGTTTAAGAAACAAAGGACTAAACATCTTGTACTTGGCAAAACAAAACAAAACAAAACCAAAGAAAAAGAATACTCAAAATGTAGACAATTCTCTAACGCTCTAAGAATCTATTGATCTCCTTTACATAAATTCTATAATCCAGAGACCTTTCCCTTTCCTATTTGTATGATGACATATATATGGTATTACTTCTCTTGCAATCAATAAAAACATAAAACAAATACCTTAAATTTAAAAGTCAATTGTCTTGAAGTGTTCAGCTTCTTTTTGAAGAAATGTGTCTTCAAGTCGTCTTATTATTATTGCATATTAAACTAGAAAATTCGGTTTTTCTTCTTATGATTTCCTGTTTTTCTTAATTTACTTTTTTCTATTTAAATATCTTCTCATCACCTACGCAAAACACAAAAATACCCTTTTCTAATATAATTTTCTTAAATTACAAAATAATTTATCATTTGTGTCTTTACCATTCTTTGTTGCTGCTGCTACTGCTTCGTCTCACAAGCAATTACTCACTTTGTAAATGTTGAGAAATGAAAACTGAACGAAATGTTAAATTTCTTTTACGTGATTAAAATTGACATAAACTGAATTTTTAAGAAGTAGCAACAAAAACAAGTAACTGAATACTTTTTACAACAATTTCTTGTTTTTTATCTCAGTTAAATGTCTACCTAAGCATTGTGTGTGTGTGTGTGTGTGTGTGTCTGCTCATTTTTCCATATAAATACTTAGTATACCAGACTGAAGCTTCTTTATCTTCATAAAGTTTATAAAATATTTATATAGATAGAGTCAGTCAAGAGGAAAAACAAAGTCTCATAGAAACACAATTCTATAAGGAAGATGTCTATGTAAACACACATTAAGCTAATTTGTGGCAATAAAAACGATTCAAATTTCACACGCTCAAAGCACTTTGAAAACATATTAAGTATACGCAGTGTTAGCATAGCAACACATTAATATAAATTCTTAATAATCAACATGAACATCATCCACATCATCATCAACATCATCATTATTATTATTATGATGATCATTGTAATCATTATTATAGTATAATCATTTATTTTTTGAAATGCATTAGCCTTATTAATGCTGGCAGTCCAATTTGTTAAATATAATTGGAAATTTCCCAATTTACTTGCTTGCGCTTCTTCTAAAAAAAAAAACAAATACTAGGTCCCAAGAAGGAGGAGGAGGATGATAGGTGGATATATATAGAAGTGAATAATAATAATTTTAGATAATTTATGGTATATTTAAAATAAAATTTAATTTCCGCGAGCGAGCGCATGGTTGAAATTATTTTACGGAAGTGTGCTGACTAATATTTGTTATATTACACATATATTCTATGTATGTTTGCAAATGCTGTTACACAAATATGTGTGTATGTTTGCAAACAGGATGTTTGCTCTTTGCACTAAATTATATTTACCATACTTATACTCGTATGTATCTAGATATAATATTTGTTTTGAATTATTAAATTTCAAATAGTTGATTTTCATTTCGATAAATTATTTAAAATTGATTTTAAAAATTTAATTTATTACACAAAAAATAAAAAAAAAAAAGAGAAAACTAGGTAAACAAATATTACATAATTAAATATATTTAGTAATTGCAAAAATGTTAAAAACACATTTATTAAATATTCGACAAATTTTCAATGTAAACAAACAAATTAAATGCAAAAAAGAAACAAAAATATCAACAATTTTTTGAGAAAATTAATTTTTTAGACAAATATGAATTTTTTATCATAATTTCTGTTCAATTTGTTGTTCTTGTTGTTGTTGTAAGTTTGCATATGTAAAAACATAAATATACTGAATTTATTTGACATTAAATTAATTGAAATTAAACAAACACCATGAGAAAAATGGCAGAGAAAGAATTAAATTAAAAAATAGAAAAGAAATTACATGAAAAAAACCAAGTTCACTTGTGACAGCGCTTTAATTTGATCTATCGTACATAAATCAATGCAATGAAAATTTGCATATTTAAATGTAATTTAGTTTTTATTTATTTATGCATTTATTTATTTCACTTGTTTAGCATATGATTGTTGCATGCATTTGTGTAACACTTTGGTTTATGGTAATATTGTTGGTGTAAATGAATTCAATTTATTGATTGATTTTGAAATTATTCTACTAGTAACATGAATTTAAACAATAAAAACTAATCTTGTTTATAGTGGATACATACATATATAATTAAGTGCAATGTAGTTGACTTGTGTTTGCAAACATACTTGTATTTATATAAAATAGGGAAATATTACTACATATTTTTTGTTAAATTATACAAAAAATGGATAAAGTTAGGTTGGGTTATGCAGGCCACTTCGCACAAAAAAGTGCGTTCACCCATAAGCCTTGGTTCATTTGCCCAATGTATGCCCTAGTTTTTCTACAACAGAACCTGGCTTCAATGATCCTTTTCTTTCACACTCATCCGCCATCTCGTTACCAAAATGACCACTCAACCCAGATTAGCTTAACCAGTACCAAAAATCAGGTGATGAAACTATAAATCTGAAACTTTGCTGACAAACTAACTTCACAACGCTGATCACAAATATGCAATTTTAGGTAGCTCTATTTACCCGGCCACTAGGTGGTGTCCTATATATGGGAAAAACTTACTCTGAGTACGTTTTTTTTAAAGTAAATGCTTTCGAACTTAGCTAAGAGCCATCAGTGCGCTACAAATTATTTTGCTCTTGGAAGCTGTGTGACTGTATTTATAAGTAACATAATATAAAATATATGTTTCTAGGAGTCCCCACCATGAAGTTGATGAATTTTGCTGATTGCCAGACTGCAAAGAAATCTGCTTGAAAAACACAGCAATAGTCTGTAAGATGGTACTACAATCGAACTGCTAGCTCTTAAGAAAAGATGCCAGTACCAGTTTCTATCTTGGAATCATTTGTGTTAATTGAAAGCTCATCTTGCCTTATGGCAGTCACTCTGCTTTCGATCATCTATTCACAGGAATCTTTCATTGAAAAGTGTTAGTAAAAAAGAATAAACAGTACTGACTTCTGACATAGTAAAGTTTTAATAACCCTCTTGCAATAACGCACATCACGGAAGTTAAATAAGTTTGCACGAACGCGTATATGGTCAGTTAAGCTGGCCATCCACGAGTAACATGTACGTGATGGTTGGCCATATATGACGGATCGATTCGCCGAACATCATAAATACTAAATCTGTCAACGAGGCAACATGCTTAAAACAAAAGCGGATGATGCAATTGCACTTTTCATTGTGTAGACATACAGACTCGCGAGAGAATCCTAAAAACTTGAAATATTTTACCAACATTCAATCGACTCGTGAACAGCCCCACAGGCGTGGATGGCAGCTTTAGTTTATGCGTTCATAAACGGCACATACGATGCATTTTTACATTTACATGAGTACCGATTATGTACTTTATATGAGTGTTTATAAAACTGTAATTAGATTAATTTCTTCTGCTTGTGCTTCTGAAAAAAACAAAACTCGCAGTCAAAGCAACAGCAGAAAATTATAACTGACGAAAATCACACCAGCAGCAACAATCGTCGTTGTATGATTGTTGATATTTCTTTGCTGCTGCTTTCGGTCATCAGCGCACTTCGAAGCAGCAGCTAGTGCTCAGCCTTTGCAAGTCGACTGCAGTCGTAAGTAGCCTCACATGCAGACGCATTCGTGATAGAAGTTGGAAGCGAATGCTCTCTGCTTTTGTTGTTTGTTTCTCTCCGCATATTCTTATAAGTAATAAAACTAAGAAATGATGCCGATTTATTGCTTGTGAATTGTCAGGTGATTGGACCCAACTTAAAATGAATAATTTTATACAAAGTATTGTAGTTAAATGTTTGTATAATGGACATTGGTATAGTGTAAAGACTCTTTCTAAAGAATGGAAGGAGGTGGAAAATGTTGTAACTAGATTGGCAAAACCTTTAGAAATTATGCTTGGTTGAATTCAAGTTAAGACCCAAAAAGAATAATGAAAATACAGTAGGTTGAGTTATAAGATTAAAACCACAAGAAGGTTGATCAATTTGGATAAAAATTTATGCGGAGAGTGGCACTGTTTGGATTTACATCCCAGTTTATGACTATTGGAGGACATCATGTGGTTTAATGTGAATGTGATATGTGTGATTTCTCAGCGTTGACGCCTATATTCCACCCCTATGACTACTGCTAAATGAGGATTAGTTGGTTGTGCAAATTTAAGACTTTCTTTCATTTTTTCAATCGTAAAATTGCATAAAAAGAAAGGTAAAACCCTAGTAGAAAAATGAGTTATTTTCATATCTTAAAAACTGAACTTTTAATATGACCACCACAATGGCCAACTTGAAAACAAAAATTTAAGAAAACAACACTAATATCAGCAGAGCAGCCTAAATAGAGACTTCAATTCATAATCATTCATTAATCATATGCCTACAAGTGTACTTATTTCTCAAGTTCAATCTACCATATCCTATAACTTTTATAGATTGTTAAATAAACCATAAAAAATCGAAAAAATCGTCATCGTCTATCGTATGGTAAATAAACAATGATAACGACAACAACTGTGGCCTAACGTTCAAACCACCAAAAATCAATGGTAAAAAAAAGCAACACAAATTCAATCAATGCGTTTTATCGACCATAAATGATAAATTTTTGAATGAGACAAACTGATTTATGTAAGAACCATCAAGTGACATTTTTTTGACATTTACAACATTCTTTCTTCTTCTCCTTTTTTTCTTTTGTTAAACAACAATATTTTTTCTTCTACTTTTAAGAGCAACAATAAAATTTATAGTACCAAAATACTTTGCATCAGGATGTGTTTAACATAAAAGTATTAAAAAATGAAAGAATATTTTCGATATTAAAAATAAAATTTATATTTTCAACAAAATTCAATTCACAGACAATTTCTTCAATGCTCAGCAGTTAAGGACTGCAATAACAAACCAAACACAAATATTGTAATAAAAATGAGAAAAATATCTTTCAATTCAATAACGATGAGTCTCAAGGAGTTGCAGAACTCAACTCAACTGATACCATCAACACCAAAACCAAACAAAACCAACCAAAAACCAACCAAAAACCAACTCGATTTCATTCAACTTGCATGTAACTTTTTGCTTTTTCACTTCAACTTTTGTTGAAATTTGTTGTTCTTCTTTTTTCAGATTTTTGTCGTTCTATATAAATTTAGCATTTGCCATTTTTCCATTTTCCATTTTCCATTTTATTTCAATTCTTTTTTCAACATCTTTTCGCATATCCTTTTCTCCAGTTGCCACATAGCATTACTGGCGAAGAATTAGCGTTTATCTTCGGTGCACCGCTTGCGCCTGCGGGTCCATTTCCTAGCAACAGCTTTAGCACACAGGAAAAGCTGCTTTCCGAGGCGGTAATGGCATATTGGACGAATTTCGTTAAAACTGGGTAAGTAAGTAGTACTCTGTACTCCTCTTGTAGTATAAGTGTAGTAGTATTTTCCTATGGCACAGACATCAACAGACAACGTGACATGAACTGAACAGAACAGAACTGAACTCAACTGAGTTTAAGTAGAACGCAGCAAACGATGAAATGATAGAAGATTGCAACAAAACTAAACTCAACTCTGAGTTGGCTAAAGGACTGACTTCTACTATTCTACTGACTGAGTGACTGATTAACAAACTAACCAACTGACTGACTGATTGAGTGAGTGACTGACTGGCTGAAGGACTTACTGACTGACTGACTGCCTGCCTGTTGAGAAAGTGTAGAGCTGGGAATCTTTTGCTTGGCTCTAAAACTGCATTTGCAGAAAATAGAAATTTAACTGCCATGGATTCAAGTATTAGTTCACTTGCATCTGGTGATGATCACGAAATGTTGACTGACACTGAGTATAAATATAAAATGATAGTAGATACTTAGATAGATAAATAGATAGTTGGTTTATTTAACTCAAATGCTGTTGCTGTTTTGCGTAGGTCAAATAAAACTGAGAGTGATTTCTGTGCCTTTGTTCACTAGTGCAGACTGGTTTATCAATTTTACTCGATGTTTGTAATGCATAAAACTGTGATGAGGATACACAGACATGCTTTTGTTATGAGTTATGGCATAGACATATATTTTTTGACTCGTACTATGTTAAATCAGAGCTCTCCAATACCTGGAAGAGGTAGATATCAGAATTTTGAATATCAAACAAGTCAAGATAAACAAAGTGTGGAGTGTCATGTGTAAGATTTGTGGAACCGAGAGAAGAATTTTTTCTATCTTACTTTAAAGTAAATTTTAAATTAATATCTTCTCTGTACTACTCTCAAAGTTCTTAGTACAATAGTCAAGGCCTTGAAAAGGAAATGAAATTGGTAAAGCAAAAGTGTGTTTTTCTTTTTCTATTTCTTTTAATTTCTTTCTTTATTCTTTTTTTTTTGTGTTAGGAAATTTAAATGGAAAAGCAATTTTTGCTTGCAGATTTGGCACAAATGTAAAATATCCTTGATGTTTCATAGTACAAGTATTAAATGTAAAATGCAGTTTCATGTTTTAGATACACAAACTCACACACACACTCATTCATTCATACACAGATAGAAAGGATTGTACACATGCCTGTAATGCAGATTTAGCCAAAGAATAGATAGAAAGAAAGAAAGAAAGTAGGATGAAGTAGAAGGAAAAAGTATGCAAAGGAAAGTGAGCCATGTGCAAAGATCTGCATAGATTACAGCACGTTCTGCAATCTGAAACGCTTGGTTGGTGCAATGAATAGAATTTTTACTGCGGATTTTTATTATTATTATTATGATTATTTTACTAAGGGAACAACCAACAACAACAACATGCCTAATAAACGTTAGAATAACATAGTGGATGAAGGACATTTGAAATGTTAGAAGAACATTTATAGAGAAGAGAGAATCAAAGAGTATCAGACAGTCCGACAGACAAAAAGAAATCAAGTGTGAGAAAGGCAATCAAAGCTATAAAAGTTGTTATTACCCAGAATATACTTAATGTGAAATACCAGGAAATCATGCACATTGAGTAAGTGTCTTAATGTTAAATTGAATACTTCAAATGGGCAAAATATAATATTGAGTAAATGAGCAAAAGATTAAAAGAGTTTCAAAGAAACTTTTTAACTTCTATTCCATCAGACTTCCTGTTGAACAGATAGTTCTTTCATTGGATTTACAAATAAGTCTTTAAATATTTTATCGTAAAATTAATGGTTTTAGAAAACTTGGTACAATGATTATATATTCAAAGAATTGTCCTTCAAAGGCAACAACATTGTGTCATGCACATTCAAGTCCAAAAATATATCTTATTAACTTTTTAATTCTTTGACTTATATTAAGCGAATATGATCAATAACATTTGAACTATTTTTACTGGGTGAGTGTTTGGTGTTTTTTAAATAAGTGACCAAGACCGTTGGGTAATGCCAGCAACCTTTGAATACCATGCACTGTATGTGGTATCGAACCAAGATCGTAACATTAAAAAGTTATGATAAATTAATGTGAGAAGTGTATGTATGTGGATATGTTATCCATGGATTCCGATATTGCCGAACCGATTTTGATGACAAATTTCTCAATAAGAGCTGGTCCGATCAGCACCAAACTGCACAGGAACACTTTCCAGACTATGCAAGGGTTTTCCTGAATATTTCATCTAAATCGGGTTAGCAGTTTCGGGATTCATAGGGAACATATCCACAAACATAAATATTTTTTTTTATTATTAAAACACAATTACAAATGGTTCTCGTTTTATAATAACATTCTTAAACGCAATATATCATACATAAAGTCTAGCTTAACAGCAAAATCTACTTCGAAGTCGAATAACCATGGTTGGAAGTATATGCAGATTGTTGAATGGGATGAGAAGTGTCTCACAATTTTTGAGCTATTTAAACTAGGTGAAAATAGATGATGATTTAAAGCCAAGACAATGGGGAACGTTCGCTACTTTTTATTCTGATGAAGCTCGGAAACATGTTGCATGACTGGTTCAAAACTATTTGAATAATGGCGGAAGGGGTGTTCTATGTCATATTCAACAGACCACTATATGCACGCAATGTCTTGTCTGTCTTTGTCATTGGGATTAAAATCACTACTCAAAACAATCGCAAATGATGACGATTAAGACTTGCTGTTACACATTAGGGGAATCATTCTGTCTTAGCTTTTGTTTTACACAGATTTATTATTATCCATATATTGCATTCTATTGATGAATAAAATTAAAATTTCATGGTCTTCACCTTTCCATAGTCATCCCAAAGCTCCTTGGCAAGGTACTTTCCTTAATTCGCATGCACTGGAATGGGATCGCTATGATATGGAATGGCCTGAATTCAATAAACGCACTCAAGCTTATCTGAATATAGGTAAGTGTGAAATTGTCAAATTTCAAAACAAACAACAAAATTAAATGTAATTTCCTTTCTTTCATCAGGTATACCACCCTCTATTGGTTATAAATATCGTCAAATCTACATGAATTTTTGGAACAAAGAATTACCCGATGAATTAAATCAAATTGCTGCCATACAAGAACAACAACAATTACAATTGCCAAACCACATTGGCAATGCTGGTGGCACAACAATGAATGGCATGTTTCCACTTCCTCCAGTGCCAACACGTCTGAGCGGAAACGAAGTGATTACAGGGCACATGAGTAAATATGGCATGCGTGACAATGGCGCCGAAGATCCGGTGCGAACATTGAAACTGCTGTTACAAGAACCAATGGGTGTTGGAAATAATGCTGCTGGTCCCTTGCAGATGGAGACAGCAGATAATATGTACAATGCACCACCAACATTTGGGCATATACATAAGCAGCAGCAACAGCAGCAGCAGTCGGTACTGATGGCTGGTGGTGGTGGTGATGGTGGACTTTTATATGCTTTTCCCACACAAATACTTCATCAGCCATCAGCTACAATATCTGCTGAAATTTTTACTGAACCAGAGCGCAATGGGCAAATGGCGAGTGTCAGTGGTGGTGCTGGAACTGGAATTGGTGGAGTGCCATCAGTAGATACGCCACCAGTTGCCAAATCAGAGACCACACTGCAATTACTCATTGGTCTAATTGTGGTTTTTATTGTCCTAAATGTTCTTATCTATTCGACTTTCCTGTTGCAAAAAAGACGCAAGGCATCTAATATGAAACGAAAGTTGGGTGGCGTTGGTGGCATTCTTAGCTATGAAGGCACCACAGATGATGAGCTAAAGAGACGCCAGACTAAGCCAGGTGATGGTGATGATAGTTATATACTAGATGTTGTCCGTAAATCAAATACTTATGAGGCAATACACACTGAGAGACGGTCACCTATCAATGGCTATAAGATTACCAGACAGTTGAGTGCATCTACTGTGGATACTCATACAAAAGTAAGCGAGTGGATGGCTGGGACAGGTGGCATAGCAAATACTTTGCCACGTCATGTGCAACAACAGCAACATATGAAGTCACCTGCACCGACTTTCAGTACACTCTCAAGTAATGTGGGAGGAGGCGGCGAAGGAAGTGGTATTACAGGAGGTAGTTTTAGTTCACCCACACATAAAGTCAATGTTGCTATTAATGGGGAACACAATGAATTGACAAGACTTAAATGCGATGGTGGACGCAGAATTATATGTCAAGACATAGTCGTTGCTGATCATGAACTATTAACACCACAAGATTCCATAGATACCACAAGTTATGAGTTGCTGCGCCAGCATTCAGCAGCAACAGAACCAAGTGATGCTCCTTTGCATCAATATTCACGCTCAGATCCTGTGGATATACTATTACTCTATCAACAGCAACAACAAGAAGATGTTACAAGTTTCTGTGAAACGCCATCGCTGGATATCAATGTCACAAGTCGAGATGTTGGTGATAAAGATTATGATGATGAACAACCCTTGACACACGCCCAGCAACTGGCAATGCTCAAGCAACGCAACTATCCTAAAGTTTTACCAACGGATCGGCTACGTGATTCACGCGACAGCGACTCACCACCCATGACTGCCGATCTAAGCATGACCTATAAACGTAACTCGCTGCCACCCAATAGCTATTTGCCCAATTTCCTTTTGGGCTGCGGTAGGCAAGGACCTGCTCCTCCACCACGTACCATCTCAACTCTTGGCCGCAAGCCATCATGTTCAGGTCTTGCCGCAGGTAGAAGAAATAGCAACAACATAACGACATCACCATTAAGACTGGCTCAAGATTGTGGTGAAGATGATGATGATGAAAATTCTGCCGAACGACCAATTACGCAGAATACGCTTATTGTTGGTCCAATTGTGCCCAAGACACCAACAAAGTTGGGGACATTAGGACGCAAAATGCCGACAAGACCAAATGAAATGGAAAATTGTGGCAAATCAAATGGTGGAACTGCAACTGATGTCGTTGCTAATGAGCCTGTCAAGTCAGATGCTACTGCTGCTGTTATTACTAAAAATGAAGAAGAAGAAGGAGGAAAAGCTGGTCTAAATTTGACAACACAGTGCCAAGGAGGAAATTCAGTGTTTCAGTCATTTGAATCGGTGCCGCCACCAAAAGCACCACAAACTCCACCCGGTGCTCATCATACCGAACGTATTTATGCCATTGGAGAAATGAAAAGCAGTCCTCCTTCGTGGCCCGCACCGAATGGCGATATCTATGCACAACCAGTGAAGTCTGCATCGAAAACTTCGCTTATACCAAGGATGTTGCCATTAAGCAATGCAGTAGCTAAGGATAATCAGCAGCAAGGCGTACCAACAATACCCGCAACAACAACAACAACACCAACAGCAGAAGAAACACGAACAATTATAACAAATACAAATGTGGCAAGTAATCCTTTGACAACAGTGACAGCGACAGCGACAAATACTACATCGTCGTCATGTTGTAATGCAAAAGAAGAAGAAGGACCTTCTTCAACAGGAACAATAAACCAGGCTAATGTTAGCTTAGCTTCAACACCAACACGCATACCACAATTGCATCGCAACTTACAAACGATGCATCCTGTGAATCCTATGAAAAGTGGTGTTGGAGTTCCATTGGATGAAGAAAATCAAATAAATAAGGATAAGTCAAATAGCGATATAATAACAAGAACAGCAGCAACGAACACAATACCATCAAGTACAATATCACCATCACCATCACCATCAGCAGCAACACCAGTTACAGTTGACTCCTCCTCTCTAGTGCCAGCCACCACCAGCACCAGTAACTCTGAGTTGCCTTCAACTAATAAACGCTCAGCATCAAGTTATTCTACAGCATCATCGACATCTTCATGTACATCCTCAAATTGCTCTTCATGCTCCTCATCATCATCATCAGAATCATCGACAGGCACAGTACGCACTGAGTTGATGCAACAACATAAACCAACTTCACAACACAACAAGAAATAACGATAAACTCTAAGGAACAAACAAAACACTAACAAAAACTACTAGTATATGTAAGTAGGAACCAGTACAACAAAACTCAAGTATAAACAGCTGAGCAAATGTAATCAGGAACTCAAAAATCAACTTCAATGCTAAGAGATACACTACTACCGAACTCTCATCTTGCATCTCTTCATTGAAAGATGTAAGAATGTTTTATACTATTTTATTTCCAATTGGACTTAACTCAGTGGTCGAAAGTAAAGAATTGCCGCCAGCAGTTTGAAAGAGAATAAAGGATGTTGCAACAGGAATAGCAACAGCAACACCAGTAGCATCAGCAGCAATCTTAAGTATCCTGTGGATACCATAAAATCATCTTCATACTGTGGTATTTGTCGCTTATTCTCTTCCATTTCTTTGAAGTGCAAGCAAGGTGTGTTCTTAAAGTTTATGATTTGAGGTGATATATTCTTCTTTATATAGTTTAGTAAGCTCTTTTCTCTCCTGAAGAAGTACTCGTCTAATACGAGTAGTCGCATTCTGCTCAATAGTCTTTATATCGTCAAACCAGTGTCTTATGAAGATAGTTTTCAATGTTGGAGCAACATTCTTTAAAAATACTTATATGTATCATGAAGATTAGTGGTCATTTCCAAGTCTAGCCCTAATTTTGGGACATAGTTCACCAACACTCCAGCCACAACTAAGTTCCCGGTTAGAAAATTCTTTAGATTCTTTGATTTCAAGACAATATTTGTTGATGTTATTGCACTTGAACAACTGATATAGTACATAAGGAATCCCTGGTTTAGCTCATACTCCATAGACGTTACTTCCCACATTGTAATGCGAAATAGGATGGGTTCTTTTGTAACACACCTCATAAGGATTTAACTTGACTCTCTTCCTTGACGCATAAAACTACGTTACTACAAGCGCCCCTGATTCTTTTATGGCGCTCGTTCGCTTGTTTCAAAATTTAATATTTTATTATTTTATTTCCTTTTTTTTAATATTTTCTTTCCTAAGAAAAAGTTTATCCTTTCCTTGTCATTCAGTCATTCGAGTACTCAACGCCGCCACCACAAAAATATATAAAAAAAAATCCAAGAAAAGGAAACTAACTCTGGTGTACTATAAAAAAGGATTCCAAAAACAAAATGCCATTGTATCTTTTTTCAGTACTATGACAAGTTTTTGTGCGTTATCCTGAATGTTTCTGCTCTCTCTATCTCTCTCTCTTGACTGTCTTTCCTAACAAAAAAAAATTGATGTCAATACTTTTGCCTTTCCTTGGAAATGATTCTTCTAAAGAAATTGAGTTATTTTCTTGGTTTAAAGTCAACAGTGTGACACTTTTCTCCTTATTCTTATTCTTATTCTGTTCTTATGTAAATTGCTTTTATTCTTTATACTTACTTGTACTTATTTTTGTTGGCTTTTCATGCAGTCAGTCAGAGACAAGTAACACATTCTTCCATTCAACCTTCTACAATTCACCAAATTCACGTTGCCACTGACAACTTTGTCAGAAAACCATGTCTTGTGCACCCAATTTCTTCGACATCTTATTCATAATGGGGATAACTTAAAAGTGAAATTTGTTGCGTTTTTCGGGTAGAAACAAATCTATTTTGTATAAGCTTAAATGGAGAAAAAGAAAGAAAGAAAAACGAAATAATATTCAAATTCTAATTAAATTTTTCATTATTATTACTTTTTTTTGTGTGGATTGTTTGGATTTGTGACCTTGAGGCGTGAAAATAACGAGTATTTAATGAGTGTTTATAGAATGAAGTACAAATTTAATGTTGACGTATTTCAGCGGAATACATTAAAATTCTTTTTAAAGTTCATAATTGATCTAGGGAAGAAGAAGCGAAAGAGAGGAGGAAGATGCACTTAAGACGTTAAATACAAACAAATTATTTTATAACATAGAAAATATCTGTCTGTCTGAACGCGATAAACTTAAAAAGTACCAAACGGATTTTCATGATTTTTTTAGGAATACTCTAGCATAGTCTAGAGAAAGTTCCTGTGAAGTTTGATGCCGAACGGACATCATCATTTCCATCATTTTCCAAAATAGAAGCAGTGAACTGTGCTAACCACTTCACCAAAGTGTCAATAATGTCAGCAGAAAGCATTGCATCTGATAATACAGTGTAATGTGGTGAAGAAGTTCTAATATTGAAATGGAATGTTACAAAAGAAAATTCAATTCTCACACACGAAGAGGTAGAAAAAAGAATACAACAAAATGCTATTAACAGAACCAAAGAGTATGAAGTGATCAGAGCAACAAGGAATGTGCGAACAATTAACTCAGTATGCATCTCTCGTGCTCTGATAGATTCAATTGCTGTAATGTTCAACTTATTGGACCTAGGACTATCAGGCAGGCTTCAACATTCCATCCCCATTGAATGTGTCCGATTTCATATATGCAAAGTGAAGAATGGATGCTTGTGTCTTGGTCGTCGAATGATTCCAATCTTTGTTAGTACATCGACAAAGCGTACCTTCCCTGCATTGCCTATAATGATAGATGTGATCCACCCAAATAGCCAATGTTATGGTAAGATATGATACTCATGAATGATAACCATAGTATTTTTCTGTGTGTTAGTCCATTTTACATGAGTCTGAAGTTCATTGATGTATTCGTATGGACTAGTCGTCGAATGCTAACAGTCTTTGTTTGTATATCGATAACGCACACCTTTCCGTCACTGCCAGCAGTGATAGATGTAATCTATTCAAGTAGCCAATGTTGTATTGGAATGTGATCCTCATGAACAATAACTATAGTATTCTCCTATATGTTAAGTGACTGTTGTATCCATTTCACAGGAGTCTAAAGTGCATTGATGTATTTGTGTTGCAAATGCAACCAAACTTCTAAATTCAAACAACCGTCATTGCAAATAGATCAGTCAAGGTACTCTGCAGACACTACACTTAATTCACTTTTATTTCTGTAAGATGACATAACCTTGTTGAAGCTGCCATCAATCTTTTTTGTTCATAGTGCATTTATACATTTTTTAAAATTATTTATTTCTTTTATTTATTTTATTAATTTTCCATCTTTTTTATGACTCTATATATTGACTTAAATTTTATTTCAAATTGAATACTTAAAAAACAAAGGACAACTTTTATAAATGGCATCAGCAATGACAAGAGCTAAAATGTTTTTTACAAAAAACTTTTTCAAAAAAATTAAATACTTTGATGTCAAAAATAAGCCTTTGAAAGTAAAAATCATTATTGATTTCATCTTCATCATCATCATTATCATCATAAGTAGCAATCAGTAATAAGCAATTCTATTTCACAAGTGAAATTGAATGGAAATTCAAAGTCCAAAATATATTTAAAATATATTGAATAAAATACCAAGTACTAGTAAATAGTAAATGGCAATTGCAAAAGTATATTTTCATATGCTTAAATATATGCAAAATTATATACTATTTGTTCATTTAATCAATCA
Source organism: Amiota communis (assembly GCA_037043315.1). Lineage (NCBI taxonomy): Eukaryota > Metazoa > Arthropoda > Insecta > Diptera > Drosophilidae > Amiota > Amiota communis. The sequence continues at coordinate 8,060,822 of JBAMAV010001245.1, read as the reverse complement.
TTTATTGTTTATTGAATTTACCACAATTTCCATTAATTGGATATTACAATAAAATTTTGAACAAGAAAACATTACTTTGAGAATGTTGTAATAAATCCAAAAACTTCATTTTAAAGTAGAAAAATATGCTAAGCACACATGTCATTGAGTAGTATGAGTAAGGATATATACAAGTATATACATAAGTAAGTAGTATGAAAGGTTGCCCAAATCATATTCATAATCATAAGCAATATGCATAAATCAAAGTGAATTTTGGTAATATGATTCTTGAAATTCTTAAACCCAAAATACATTTGAATTCATTTCACTCATTCCTTCAATCAAGCAGTTCAGTTATATTGGCAAAAACCTTTGATTTATCTGATTTTATGGAAATGAGAAGAATTTCTGAAGTGCAGAGTAAAATGTTGATATAGTTGATGAAGGTAAATTTATGAAAATTTATTGAATTATAAGCCATTGAAGTTAATGGAAATTGTAGTACAATATATTCATACATAAGACTAAGACTACTGAGACTGAGAGCATGGTGAATTGTAATGTAAAAGGTCTTCAAGCTGTTATTATCCTTGAGTTTTGATATTGGTTTTTAAATATAAAAATAAATAAAGTAAAATAATATTAAATAACATATTTTTATTATAAGTACTTACAATAAATTTAAATATAATTTATTAGTTTTAGATTTATTTATTCTATTATATTATGATTTATTTTGATTTATTTATTTTTCATACCACAAAATGAAGCATGAAACAAAGAATACCATGGAAATATTTCTATTATTTATTTAAATTTTTTAATTTAAAAAATAATTCTCAATTAACCAGGAAAATTAAAAAAAAGGTCCCTTAAAAGTCACAAATGAAAATGATTTTTTTTGGTATTGTAAATTAAAATAATAAATTCATAAGTAAAAAAACCAAGGCAAAAGCAAAAAACTGGTATTACAATATAATGAATATAAAAAATTAAATCAATAAATTTTCACATTCCAAAATAAAGAAAAACATAAAAAATGAAATAAAAAATGCAATAGAATAATGTAAAAATAATAAAATAAAAACTAACACCTGAACAAAAGCAAAGATAATTAAAATTGTAATAAGAAAAATTATATTTAGCAGCAATTAAAAATTCAACAAAAATTTAAATCAACAAAACACAATTGTCCACAGAAATCAAATATGCACCAGATTACAACAAAGAAAAAAACAACTCCTCCATAAAATAATCTACATTCACATATTGTAAATACAATTGTTATTTACTTAATTTTTTTATTGTAAATGAGAAAAAATTCATAATTTATGGATTAAAACAAAAAAGAATAGAATAACAAAGAACAAATGTTAGTGGAATATTTTATCTAAGAGGGTGGACTCAAAAGTTTTTCAAATTAATAAGAGAACATGAGACAGATGATGGAAAAGTGTAATAACTGGTAATATTGAGCAGTTATTTAATGATCGAATTCTGAAATAGTATACCAATAAGGTCTATATGATAAAGTAACAAAGTTAAATTTTAAAGCAAGAATATACTAGGTTTGTGCTAAAGTCATGTCGGTTTTTTTCAAAATTGATTGATTATATTCTTATGTATTATTATTCCATAATCCTAGAACTTCTGAACCTTATGGGCAAAAAAATGTGTCAATTGGTTTTTGACAGCCCTACTGGAATCGAATGTTTCACCATGCAAAGAGTTTTGACGAGAGCGAAACAAATGGTAGTCTGATGGTGCAATATGGAGGCTATACAATGGATGTGCCATAACTTACTTATTCAGTTCCAATAATTTTTTGCCGATGTACCAAAGATGTACGTGGTCGAGCGTTGTCATGGTGAAAGATGACACCTACCAGATTGGCTAGCCCCAGGTGCTTCTATTTGATTTCTTAGTCCAATTCAGATAAACAAATTAAAAGTTTGATTTCGGAGCAGAAATGGAACAGTACCTGTCCAATCCCATCAAGCGTACAGCATAACTTTCTTCTTGTGAATATCGGCCTTTGATAGGGTTAGAGGTGGCTCATTATCGTTTTCACTTGACGTTTTTGTAAACAAACCATTCTATGGCAATTCCAAAATTAACTCAAACTGGTCCTTTAACCAGAGTTCGCAAATAACAGTCAACACATATTTTCAATGCTGTCTACTCACTGAAATAACAGAAATAAATGGAGCCAATTGGTTTTTCTCTGCGCCGAACACTTCTGTTGCTTTGCTTATGCACTCTCTGTTAAGTTTACTGTTGAGGGAAAAAATGTCTGTCTAACAATAACCATTCCAAAAGACCAATTCGGTCAATCTGTCAAAAAGAAGTGTATCTGAGAGGACAGAACGAAATAAGTGGAAAGCATAAATGTATTTGTGTTGTTGGTGTGGTGTGACATGAGTTGATTGAGTCGGAGAGAGAGAGCGTGCAAAAAAATACTGATCAGCATGTGCATGAGGCGAGCCAATGGCGTAGCCAGAATTTTGTTCGAGAAGGGTGTTGAATTATAATAACTATTGATATACAATACGACTAGGTACAGGACAGTGAGGATATATTTACTCAAATTCTAAAGATTTAGAAGAAATATCATGACATTAAGAGTCTTAAGCATGTAAAGGCCTTGAATCAAATTGATTAGTGATTGGTCATGAATGATAAACCACAAATTTAAATAATCATAGAAACAAGCATTAAAAACTTAAATTCTTTTGAGTATTAATATGAGGTTTTGAACTCTTTGTACTACCCTCTTTTTAATACATATATATATGTACATATATTGACCTGTAATATTGAATAACTGTACAGATTAAATTGCTAATTATCATATAAAAATAATTTATAAAGAAAATATGAGTATACAAATAAGAAGTTATTGCATATTTCTATATCTCTTCATATATGATATTCTTCTTCTAAGAACATAATCAACAATCTAATTATGATTTCATATAAGTAATATACACAATTCTTTCCAGCATAATTTATTGTTAAATGTTTATTTTTGGGAAAATATTTCCATATATTTATATAATTGTAAAATATCATTATAATCACAAGCCAAATATTAAATTACTCGTCTTTTTAATTAAATTTATCAACACAAATTCACTCGGAATAAGCATCACAAATTACCCTTAAGCTATTTTAATTTTATTTATTCAATATATAATACTTACTTACTTACTTACTACTCTAATTAACCATAGAGTTGTTAACACATGAAAACAATTACAATTATATACAATTCTAATTAGTTTCAAATGTTAAATGCACAAAAACAAAAACCGAAAAATATTTTCAATAAATAATAAAAAAAAAATGTACAACCACAAAAATCAACAATAAATAAAAGATACATATTTCAATTGTGTTCGGTATCTAATTTTAATTTTTTGTTCAAAATAAACACAGTCAAAAATAATTTAATCAAAATATACAATTATATTATTGTATCTTTATTATTGCAATTGCATTTGCATAACTTAATACAATTGTTGATTATCTAATTTTGTAAATTTAATACTACACTGTTTTTTTACTTGACATTTTCTGAATTCCTTACTAGCAAAAAGGTTGGTTTTTTATTATATTTAATCTCGATAAGCAATCGATTGTTTGTTTTATTATTTATTAAAAAACATATTTTTAATATTAGAAATTTTATAAACTTCTTTGGTGATTTATGAGTTTTTTATTTATTCAATTTATATTTTTTATTTGCTTTACCAAATTTTAAATTAATTAATTAACTTTGAATATTGTTTCACTAATTAAAAATTTATTATAATGATGGTAAATATAAGTATCTTATATCAAGATTTTCCCATTAATCGTGGTCACCTCTAGATGTTTTTCATTAATAGGATTACACGTTTATGATGAAGCATGAACATGATCCTACATGATAATCAAATGTAGATAAGATTGATGTCATTGGATATCCTAAGGTAATAAACAATATACTTATCAAGATTTCTTCTCAGTCTACGGTGATCTTAAGATCTCTTTCATTCACACACTTTTCACAAAGCATAAACATGAGCAAATCTACATATATTATAATCTAAGAAGATTAGATTGAAATCAATGCAGATCCTGAAGTTAATATCTTATGCTGTATTTCTAGATTGCTTCTTAGACTATTTTGATATTAAATACTCTGTTATTCACAGGATTACGCGATTACTAAAGAAGCATCAACAAATCCACATTATAATTGTAGGAAACCCTTAACAATTACAATAGTACAATCTTTCAATGTTTTAATGCTCATTTTAATACTGAATCAGAGATGTGCAGTGAATATCTAATGATCTTGGGAAAAAAAAGGCTAAGCAAGTCAAACATGAACGCAGAGAAAACCAAGCCTGCTTGAGCTTGTGTATTGTTTGGCTTGGCTTGGTTTGGCTTGGCTTGGCTTGATATCGTTCGGCTTGGTAGGCTTGGTGTATGTTTGTAGTACATAACATTTTTGTTTCTAATGTTTGTTTTGTTTGTTTATTGTTTTTTTTTAATAGCAACAATAACACATACCAATGCAACTATAGCATCAACGAAAGACAAATACGTCACTTTTGATATTTTGTTTTTGTTTTAATGTAAAAATGTGAAGTACTATAAACATACACCATGCCTATCAAGCCTACGAAGCCAAGCCTAAGCAAGCCAAGCAAAACAATACACAAGCTCAAGCAGGCTTGGTTCCCCAATTCGCTTGTTTGCCTGAAAGCACTTCATAAGCAGAAGCCTTCACTGCACAACTCTGTACTATTACATACTTACTGCTTCAATTACTACTTCATAATTGAAGATTCATTAGATTGAAATCAATCAATGGACATCCTGACGTAAAGTATCTTGTGGTGTATTTCAATATTTCTTCTTAGACTATTTTGATCACTAAAACTTTGTCATTCACAGAATAAACGAGTACCAAAGAAACATAACGAATCTAAGATGGATTAAATTGAGTTAAAATACTGATGTCACAGGTCCCCTTACTTGTGATTGTTGATAATTTTTGAAAACCACAATTAACTTTCCAAGGCTTATCCGAATAAGAAGGTCCAAGGGTAAGGGTGTGCTCTTTTTAGAATTGAGACTTTTGTCAAACTTTCGATTACTTAATTTTGCTGTGAAAATCATTAGAAAGCATCCATAATCCACAAAGATCGATAGTGAACTGCTATGTATTACTTAAAGATCAAATTGTAGTTTTAACACTACTGACATTAAGTCTCTTTTTGTTGTTGCTGTTTATATGGATGATTCAGATAAGATCACTAGAAATTATAAGAGAACACTTAAAACTACGATTTTCATTAAAAACTTCTTTCATTTTATAACTTGAATGTAAATTCAACTTCAATGGCATCAAAATGAACTTAATATCCCTTTACATTTGGTGTCATATTTTTTAACATATTCTGAATTAAAATTAATATTTTAATATTTTTAATCTTGCTAAATTTTATTTATCTACTAATTTCTAAATAAATTTCATTAGTGATTATTGTCTTTTTAATTAAGCTAAAATTGCACACAACAACAGACAAATACATTCATATGCATATGTACATATATACAATATTGAATAGTAACTGCATGACTGCAACTGTACTATTATTATTTTTATTATAATTAAATAGAAATTTTCAATTAAAATGAAAATATGCTTTTTATTTCGAAACGAAAAATAAACATCTTTTTGTTTAAATAAATAAAATAAAAATAATATAGAAATAAATGATAAAACCAAAAAAAGATTTAATTATATTTAAATATAAATTCGTGGTCGATTTGTATTGTTTAAGTATCTGGATAATAATAATCGCTGTTATCCATCAGATACTGGAGCACAGGTGACAAAACTTATATAAATAAATATTGAGTATTTGCAACAAAACAAAAGATTCTCTGGTTGCATTTTAAAGTATTTTATTTTCTGTTTTAATTAATTTTTTCACATTTCATAATTGTTTGTTTAATTTTCATATGTGCATGTGTATATGTTTGTATATGTGTGTATCTGTGTTTTATTATTTGCAGTATACATGATTTGGGTTTGTATTGAATTTAATTTTTGTAAATTCTTTGTTTCATTGAGAATTTATTATGATTTTGTTCATTATTTTTTAGGCATTTGGAAATGGGCGGGGGCATCAAAAATTATATCAGTTATTTTAGAACATAGAATAAAAGCCTAACAGCATCAACATCCTGAAATTTGTTTCATAACGATTGGTTGAGCATTTCTTAAATATTTATTGATTTCATACACTGAAAACCGCGAGCGACTTTTGATAAGCGCGTGCGATTTTTAATAAAACCAAGCGTCTTTTGAAAATCGCGTGCGACTTTTTTTTAAGAAAAACAGACATTTTTCACACAAATTTCTGACTGAATGACGAGACGAACAGAAATGCACAGAAAGTGTATATGGTTAGTTCAAAAATGTTTAAATTCTTATATCTCGGGAATGGATTATCCGATTTGAATAAAGCTGGTATTGATAAAAAGCTTAAGAGATTGACTTCTTTCTTCGGATCCGATTCCGGGAAATCATTAAAAACGACGTAACAAATGTAAACTACGCATTTTTTTATAGTTTTAATGGGCGGATTTTAGAAAAATGATATATATTAGAAAGAATATTAGTTCTCCATGGATATAATCGATTTTTCATAATAATCTATCCAACCAATCTGGAGATATACTCATTTAGAGATGCACATATCATTACTCATATAAATTTGAATTTAAACGGATTTAATGAAATTTAGTATTGCATAAGACCGGGGGCAAACGGCCAAAATGAGAAAAACCAAAATTTCAGTACAAATTTCAGCTATATATATAAATTCTTATATCTCGGCTCATGGCTTATGCGATTTGGATAAAGCTGGTATCCAAAAATAGCTTATAGTAAATTGGACTTAATTATTGTATGCATGTAGATAAGCTATGTGGCTGTCAGTTTTTCCAATAATCGAAAATCATCAAATATTGAAAGAAAATGCAAATAAAATTAAATAAAACAAAATAAAATATATCAAAAATTAATAAGAAATAAGAAATACCTTGAATGGAACTGAAGCGCCTGAAATACTTTACAGGCTAATCAATTTTCTCAAGTTCAGAAAGAAAAACAATCTGGCACCGCTTCTCCAAATCAGTTGATCATGGAGACTATTGTGAAATGAGGAAACTAGGTCACTAGGTTTCAGTGTCAAGTTGCTGTAAAGAAGAATGATAAATAATTAATTTACTGTGTTATAAACAAATACGAAATACTTGCTAAAGAGAAACAAAGACAGACAATAAAGTGAACAATAGAAAAGAGAAAAATAAAGATAAGAACTATAAGAATCAATAAAGTGAACTAAATCAATTAGCATGAATATTAATTATAAACAAAATCATAATCAACAACAAAGTTATCAGCAAATTGTTATTATTTATCCAAATTTATTATACGGGTCACACATTCCCAAGCTGCGACAACCGCTGAAGAAAGTCAGCGAACAGAAAGATTGAACATGCTATAAAGGCCTCTCGCAGTACCTGGCACATGGATTTATAAGCGTCAATTGGAATTATATCAGCAGTTTTAGATTAAGAAGTCATACACAATTCTTTTTTGGCCTATTTAGGACCTTCATTACTCTATAAGTTATATCATCCGACCAGAAAACCACACTCAGCTACCACATAAAGACATTAGATTCGTTCATTAGTTGCTCAGACTCTGCCTTCATCATAACGTTTGATTATATTACCATTTCATTTCTTTAATTTGCATGTTTCTAATCAGTTACTCAGACTCTGACGTCATCATAACGCCGTTTGTTATTGCCGCTCCAGTACCATCATTCGCATTGTCGCATTGTGCTTTCTGATTCTGATCACTTCAACAATTCAATTCCCCTTTCCGTCCACCATCTCATATTGGTATTGCAAATCAACTTACTATCAACAATGTCGCTGGATACTGACGATACTAATACTGAGAAGTATCGAAAGTATATCGTTGATTTGTACGTCACAACCAAGGTGTGCATCCAAACTCTTTTGGGAGACGATCTGCATAACACAACCATGCCAGACTTGAGCAGAGTAGCGCTTTGAAGTTATTGTGAAACTTATGTTATTCATTTTGCTTGCTTTGTACAATATTTCGTATTATTACTATGTATATTGCATTATTGATTGCAAACAGAAGCACTCGCAGCAATCACATCGTTTTTTATATTCAACTTAACAATATGAGGAATTTCACATATTTCATGAACTTATTTATATCAAAAGATATGAAATATAATTTACACGGTTCCTTAATCAACCATCATTCCTCATACCACATACCTTCTTTTGAATCCCAGCAAACTATGTTTTATTTCCAAAAGCAGACATCACTAAACGAAAGTCATAGCATATGTCAGTTTAACACAGCATAACAAATCTACATCACACTACCATACTATACCATATACCATACCGTGTGTATAACAAACACCCAGGCAAACAAATATTGTTGACATGACTTGACATTGAATTTAATGTTACCCAACGTAAAATGTTCTAAAGCATTACATCACTGAACTACAATACTATGGGTACACATGAAGGAAAACACAACATAACACAGCACAGTACAACACAACACATATGTTTTAACAACATTTGATGTCTTAACACGGTAAGTTATGTCGCCTCATATTTACTTATCTTTCAACTAAAACCAAAGTAAATTGGATGTTTGTTGATAATCGTATTGTTGTTGTTTGTTACCCAAGGATTTTGATGTTTAATGTCGCATAACTTTCTCTCGAACATAAACTACTAAACAAGTTAAACGTCACTTTGGTGCTCGTTATGCAGCATCTTATGTCAAGTCACGTAGCAGAATTGTTATAACTTGATTGAATTGAATATTATTGAAGTCTACAGGAGAAGACTAAATTTTGTTATAACCACAAGGTCAATAACCTCTCCTTTTGATGTGTATAAATAAAAGGAATACCACAAATAATTCATTATTCTTCTTCTTTTGCTTTACTTTCTGTTTAGATCCACCTGCAGTAATCAGTCTGGACCCTTAAGCTCCCCCGTCACGATGACTTGTTGAAAATATTTTACAACTTTTTTTTTACAAGACAAAGTCGCAGCAAAGCCCACAGCATAAATCATTCCTCTCTCTCTCATCATAAAAACTTAAATGCTTAGGTATTTTTACAATATTTTTATAATATTTTTTTTGTTCATTTCTTTGCCATGGTGGCTGTGGCTCATAATTTACCAGCAACAACAAAACACATACAAAAAATAAATTTAAAAAATACAGAAATTTTACCCTATGCAGAAAAATAAAAACTAAATAAATTTAACCAAGTCACAAACCAGAAAAAAAAACAAAAAGGACAATTACATTGAAGTACTAAAAACCTTCGTGGGAGAAAAATCATAAAAAGTATTAAAAAAGTAAATAAAAATAGTTCAAGAAACTTTATAAAACGTGACTGGAAAGTTGAGTTGAAGCAAAGTGAGTGAATATTCCTTGGTCCAAGATAAAGCGTCAGCTGTGTAAGTTCGCCCCACTTAAAGGTTAAACAGAATATCCTTCTTTCCTTCCTCCTATTTCTGTCTTTTAGTGATTCTCTTATTTTTTTTATTTTTGTGTGTGTCTGGTTAACGTTTTTCTGGTTAAGTACAAAGAGGATTGAAGCAATGATAAGTGGAAACCACATTCCTTTCTCACTCTGTTTCTCCTTGACTTCCATGAAGTCATGAAGTTCACCACCACTGTAAAGTCAGCATGGCGCACAAGTAGCAATTAACGCCGCCGTGATATTGTGGTTTAGTTGAAAGTGTCTACGACTTTATAACTGATGTCTGTTCCTTTGCACTTCATTTCTTCTCATTGCCTTTTATTCTATTTCTACTTTCCTGAATTCTTTCCTCGATTCCTGTCGATTTTGTGTTGTGTTGCCCATTCAAGTGCGCTTTAAGCAGTCAGTAGACTTTCAATTCAAATGGACAAGAAGCCATAAGACTTCTGGGAGAACTCTCTTCTCATCTGCTGAATTTCCTTACATGGACACAACAGATATTGTGCAATATGATTGTACATCTAGGGTTACTTTAGTTATTTCATTCACAATGTGAACACGTTCTAAAAATACTCTTATCACTCATTGACACCTCACAATAACAGTCAACAAAAGTCATCAACTACACTCACTTCTCTTCTTCTTCTGTCTTTTAGTCCTTTGCCATTTTTATTGCATATTTTTGTGCGATGTCTACGCATTTTTTATGTTCAATTAGTTTATTGCAAAAGTTATGCAACAAGCATTATGTTCAAGCCATGCTATTTCACTTTCTTTAGCCAAATGTCCTTGTCATGCCTGATGGTCCTTTAGTGAGTGAGTGAGTGAGTGAGAAAGAATCATGAAACTTAAAGTTAAAGAAAAACCACACAATTTGCTTTAATTTTTGCTTGCTTCATTTTACATGATGCCCCAACACAAACGATGCCTCAATTTGCTGATTCAATAAGCGAAATGAACAAACGAGCAAATGAGAATCAGAATGAGTATGAGTTTGAAAAGAATGAAGGACACCACAAATGCGTAACAGAATCAGGAGGATGAGGAGTCGAGTCGAAAAAGAGCTGGAAGCTTATGTGCTTTGCTGGCTGCTAATTTGCCACATAAAGTATTTGCAAAGTTTGGGCTTTGGGTGCGCTTCAGTCGCGCTTTAGTGGTCGCAATTTTGCTTTTGCTTTTCCTAGTTTCGTAGTTACGCCGTTTGCTTTTGCTTCTTTTAATTGCTTTGCACAATTGTTTTAAATGTTCCAATACTCCTACAAATACAATACACACAGATACAAATAACATTGACTAAACAGTGAAAATTAGTTCGGAAAAATTTTCTCATTTTGCTTGTGCATTGAATGCTTATGAACTTTTGCTCTTTTCATTAAACTATCAAGTTCAGCATGAGGTTTTTCCAATTATTTTCCTTTCATTTCCCTTCAGTTTCCCTATTTGATGACTTTCAATTATTTGGTATTTCCATCGATCGTTGTTGGTTTCAGTATAGTTAAACCAAGACATATTGTACAATAATATTCGGTTCTTGGGCTAAGAAAATCAATCAGCTTAGAGGCGTAAAAAAATTTAATGAAATTCTCCTTATACAAAAATAAACATACAATAATATGAATACAACACAATAAAGGATAATCAGCTTAATCAAGAACATCAAAGGTAGACCGAGTGTAAATTTGTCTATTTATTTTTATTGACTTGGGAGAGACCCACTCTTAGTATCAGCAGGGTATAATCTCATTTCATATTGACATCATCAACATTATCATCAGCATCATCATCATCATCATGTTGTACTAAACCAATCCTAATAGCAAAAAAAAAAAACATTAAAGCCAAATATAATTCTTACGCCTCACATTGCAAACTGTTCATAAGGACTCTTCAAGCATAAAAGCTTTAGTAGCTTCAAGCAAAGAATACAAAATACGAAATACAATAAAAAAAAAGTATTGTAGAAAGAAAATTGGAAACATAAAAATTACTGGTTTCTCTGATTAGTAAATTCCCTTTTAATATAAGGCTGGACAATGTTTTATATCAAACTTTCCAAATTTGAATAATAATTTCAAAAGAAAAAGACCTCATCCATAATTTTGGTATTTTCTTTATATGAAAAACCTTTAGATGGAATGAATGTTCTCTTAGATTAGATAAGCGAAGGGCGGTAACTAGTATAACTCGTCACTGCGGCCGCAAATGAGTTACAAACCCTGTAATCACAGTTCCTCCGAGATTCTGGTATTCATTAGGAATTCCAAGATCCTCTTTGGAGGCAAATCTGTAATTTCAACTGGTTCCAAGTACTGGTTTCCAAGGTGGCGTAATCTGACATAGCAGGTGCTCTGATCAGTTTTCTTCTTTAATATATAGTATACACAGATCACTGCGGCTGATCTGGGAGTAATGTGAGTGTTTCATTGCTCTGCAATATTCTGTCAAGATACCTGATACTATCCGAATACCTGTCCATGTCAGTCCCAGTAATTCTTGCTGTAGTCTTCCTTTCTTAATATAGCGTATAAAAAACCGACTCTTTCCAGCATTTTAACATTCTATTGCAGCCTTAAGTTTGTATACAATTTTCAGTTTTGAAGGGTATTGACAAAGCCAAAGCTGAGTAAACATTTCCACTTGACCTTGCATCAACTTCACCTAATTTTAATCTTTTTTTTTCTCATTTTTTATTTCACATTTTTATCTTTTTCTCTTTTCTCTTTTCATTTTAATTAATTTTATTTTCTTCTGTTTTGTTTGTTGCAATCTAAAGAACAACAAGAGCTCAATAAACAGAAAACCATCAAGACAGAGAAAAAGAGAAAAGAAGAAGGCATGTGAAAAAAAATAAAAGTAAAAAATATGAAATAAAAACAGAAAACGAAAGGTAATCTTTTTTGTTAGGGTATTACCAAAAATACTGTATGTAGGTGAGTACTTAGATCGAAAGACAACCTGTCAACCAAGCACAAGTTGGCATAGCAGCATCAGCATCATCACTTTGAGTGACAGCTACCAGGATATGCTTCTTTTGGTACCCACATACCGGCATTTGCCAACCCAAGAAGACGAGTCTCACTCAACACTGACTGATGGAGGAGAGGAGTCTTTACTTTTTGTTAACTTTCAGTTAAGTCATTCAGTCAGTCATTCATTTTAATTAGCAGAATTTTCTCTTTTTTTTCAATTTACTCCTTTCATTATGTGAAATTCCTTCTTGCATTTCGTAAGACTTTCTTTTCTATTATTCTTTTTGAAGGAATTTTTCTAGAATTTTTTCTTTGTTTACACACCTGTAACATGTTGCTTACGCGCCTTAAGATGCTTTTTAATTAAAAAATACAAAATTGGTAGAAACCAAATAAAAACAAAAAAAAGGGAAAATGAACAGAAAAGAAGTGGAAAATATCCCAAAAAATCCTAAATTGGTGTTCTTCAGAAATCAAAGTTCCTGTTACTATTACTCACTATAGTCCAATGAGACTCAAAGCGAAACGCCCTCAATGATGTGTCTTAAAGCCTCCTCTTTAGTTAAAGGATTTTTGCACCCTTTTTTCCAATTTTATTTTGCAAACTTATTTTGTTGGCATTTAAATTTTTCATGAATTTCATTTTAGGGTTTTTTTGTTCTTTCTCTTTTTTTTTGTTTTTCCTTTATCCCTGAAGAAGGACTAACTGACTGACTGACTGAGTGACCTTCATTGCTATTAGCGTTTAATTTTGCAGCTTAACAAATTTGTTTCCAGTTTCCGGCCATGACTTTTGGCCATTATTTCGTTTCGTGTATTTTTTCCATTGTTTTCTTTTATTTCCATTCCAATTTTCATTAATTTTTACCTCCTTTTTTTTCTTCTTTCATATTGTTTGTTTGTTTTTTCGTTGTTGTTGTTGTTTCTGGTGTATTTCTTTCTAAGCTTTTGTTCCTTTTTTTGTGGTTAATTAAGCAGCACTGGCGGCGTTTAAGCCTATAAATTTATGCGGTCGAAAATTAAGCGCGTCTTTGCCACACTCTCTGTGGCCTTAAATTGTTTGGCTTTTGGATTCTCATCCCATTTTCATCTTCTTTTACTCTTTATATTGTTTTTCATTCAATTATGGGCTTTTTTGTTTTGTGTTTTGTGTTCTTTTGTTCTTTGCTGTGTTGTGTTGTGTTTATTCACATGACTTACAAATTAAATTCCCAAACAGTTTCACCAAAGAAAGTCCCTAAGTCCTTTGACATTGTTTGAATATACATAGAAATAGGTTCTTCCTTTTTAATTTGTTTTTTCTTTTTTTTTTAAAGATATTATCTTGATATGTTGAATATTTCTTAAGTTGAGATTTAATGAGGGAAACTGTAATGTATCATTTCCTTAATCAAGTTTACTGGGGCAAGAAGAAAGAACCTGAATAAATAGAAGATTATTTAAATCTAAAATAAGATAGAAAGGGTTTCCAGCTTCTTATTTGGGCATAAGGAAGTAGAATACAATATATTCTAGTGAAGTTTTAACAGAGATTAATAAAGAATATAAATGAGTTCTATTAGCTTTTTTGTGACAATTATACTACAAGGAGATTATCAACTTCTTTATGGCCTTTCCATTAGATTTAAATAGAACTCATAAGGATTATGCTTAAGGCAGAGCATCTACTAAGATATAGGAAAACTGAAGATAAACAGTAGCTTTATGCTAAAGTGCACAATTGGATCATAAGTGAACTACTGTGCTTTCAGGTATCATGCCAAGAAAATCGGTCTCTCAGCCATTGAGTACTATTGATACTGTCAACTGGATGCTAAAATACTAGCATGTAGTCATAGTAATCGTCCTGCTTTAATCCATATCTAATCAGTTGTTGACATCTCAGTGACAGCGACCACATGGTTTTATTTTTATTGTCAATTGTCATCCATCGCTTTGCTGGATGAAGATCATGTCACATCTGCTGATCTGATCGATGAATCAAAGTGCTCGAAATAGTTGAGGCCACAGTCTTATCGTAGTGGTTTCAATTTTGCATGAAATATTGGGAGTAAAAAGCATCTCAGCATGATGTGTGGCACGTTTGTAGAGAATAAATGCAATTGTGTGGTTGAGTCTAAGGCTGCTTTGAGGCTATTCCGTAGCAATGCTAATGAGTTTCAGCACTGATACATAACTGTAGACAAAACATGAAGACATTACTATGCTCTAGAAATCAAAGAACGATCAAAACAGTAGATTATTGAAACCAAACTGGCTCCGAAGAAGGTGAAGACAGTGATATGGGCCGGCAAGGTGATGGCCACGGTTTTTTGGGAGACACGAAGAATCATCAACACCGATTACTTTTAAGAAAAAACTAAATAAAAGCTATAAACTTTGGTGTTGCACCGGTTGGGCGAAGAAATCAAGACAAAACGTCCTCATTTGACAGACTTTCTTTTAGTACGACAATGCACTTGATCACACAGGCGCAATTTCGATGGTCAAAATCATGGATTTCAGATTCGAACTGATACCACCATATTGCTTATTTTTATTTCCGAATTTAAAAACAAATACAGTCAAGTATGAGTCCATTAGAGTGAGACATGAATGGCTCTGTAGCATCGTGCATGGTATGCTATGTGACTCCAGGAGGAAAAAAATCATGGAAATTCCGAATTTTTTGGTGGATATTCAAATTATCATGTATTGTTATAGCATCAAACCACATACTGTGTAAATTTTAATTATCTATCTTTTACGATCCATGAGATAGAGCTCACTGACGGACGGACGGACAGCGTAGGCTTAGTAATAGATCCCTGTTGGCACACATTTTGGGTACAAAACCCTAAAAACAGATCGGTGAACTATGTTTCACGTGATGGTCATCCATAAAATAAACTACTATTTCCGAAATCTTACATTTTGGACGGTTTAAAAAAATTGGAAAAAATATTGGTAAAGTGTATAGAACAAGAAGGAGATTATATTGACAAGTAAAAAGAATATTAACAAAAAAAAAAACAATTGTTTTTTCATCTTATTATGAGGACTTATTAATCGAACCATGTATTTATTAAAAAAATAGAGTTAAGAGATCAATATTAACAACTTTACTATTATGTTTTTGAATAAATTTCCATTATTTGTCTTTAGAGACACCTAATGACTTTATTTTTTATCAGAAAATATATTGTATATCATTTCGTAAATCAATATAGAGTTAAGCCATAACTTAATAATTTCGTAGTTAAGTTAGTTTATCTGTTATGTAATGCTACCCAAAAGTTTAATTAAAACAAATGATTTTCAGAACACACAACAACATTTTTATATTTTTACTATACCATTGTTGTACCTACAATAAATGACAAACAACAATTCAGAAACTTGTTCATTGTTTGAGCATATAAAAATTTACTGTAGTATTTACAAAAATTTCAATTCTATTTTTTTTTTTTTTTTCTTCTTATTTTTATGCAATTAAAAACATTTTTGCTCCCGTTTACATTGATAATGTTTGCAATAACAACTAAAACAACAATAAAAACAATCATGTTAAAACACACACAGATTCCGCACACTCACAGATTCACACACTGGCAGATTCACCCACTCCCACTCGCTCTCTACTCATTTATACAGTAAAACATTTAAAAGTGCAACGAGTTTATAACGTTTAACGAGAGAAACAGCAATAATCAACAACAAAATGGCGGATTAGCGCTTGGTTGTTGGTTCTACAACAGCGTGGGGTTTAGTTAGGTTAGTTAGGAATAAATGAAAATAGGAAAAAAAAGTAAAGGAATTGAAGTAAATGACGTTGATGACTTACAAAATACACACAACAATCATAGCTACCACGACAACATGCTGTGTAGATATGAGTAAATGTGTGGGTATGTCGCTTGCTGATAAAGAATTATTAGTGGAATGAGAATAACTAAGTGAATAAGTCTGTTTAGCATGGAAGTACCAAGGGGTGGCTTTAGTGAGTCTACTATATTCTATGTGGTTTCAAAATATGAAAGTTTTCTAAGAAGAGAGTTTTGTAATAAGAAAAGTGGTTTTCCATTTAATCTGTGTGCTATAAATAAGTAAACCTCCTAACATCTTGGACCCAAACAGTATTCATAGAGGTGTTGTTGAATTCTGCAGTTCTATTACAGGCTATAGTTTGATTGAAGCTTACAGGACTGGGCTAACAAGTACCGACAAGTGCAAGGAGCTTTTCTTATGTTCTTATTTTGTAATCTCATGATCACGCTGAAAGCACCCGAAGGAACCTTAGATACTGATGAAGGCAGAAAACTTAGGAGTGAAGCTGAAAGCAGTTGCCTACTAAGGCTTGACATTTAACTCTATCTGGCATAGCCAAGGAACTAATTGGTATATGTGGAGCTATTAAGTTCATCTTCCTTACCTCACCTTTTCTTACCTAACCAAACCAATCATTTATCTTACTTACAGGAGAATCATGATTTGCCCCTCTTAGGCCAAAATCAAGTTACTCCCTTGCTGTTCATTATGATGTGTGTCTACTTGGTTAAAGGTTTTACTAAGTATGGGTGTGTGTGTGTGTGTGTGTGTGTTGCCTGTATGACAAGAATGCATACTTGGAAATAAACAAAAAAAAATGCGACAAGTGCAACATTTGAAGTACATGCAACAACAGAAGATGATGACGATGATGATGATAACGTGTAACTCAACACACAACATAACAAAACTCAACTCAAGCAAACTGAACTCATCTCAACTGAACTCAATGCTCAAGTGAAACGAACCGAACTTAGGGTGAAGTGATGACAAAATGTTGCTGATATGATTATAATGGAGACAAGTTAAAGACAACTAGTGTAACAACAAAAATGAACTAGTATCTACACAATGAACAACAAACATGTAAGCTACATGTGAACTCAATAGAAGGAGAAAGCAAACAACTTGAAAGGATGTAAAGCAAAGAAACGCAGAAACAAAGCAACAACAAACACACTCTCCTGTTGAGCAGAAAACAATGCATACCACGAAGTATGCAACATTTATGATTGAGCGCTTGTATCCTTGTCACCATCTTCCTTAAATAAAAAAGGACTATTACTACAACAATAAATACAAAGAAAACAAAACACAAAGAGTTGAAAAAGAGAATGATTGAATCAAGTGAAACATGAGAAAGTGTGGATTTCGAACACATTGAAACAAAAAAAATATATGAAAGCATATTGTAAATTGGGTTGATTGGGGTAAAGGAAGCCAGGCATTTAAAAGTGTTATTGTTTTTGTAGCCATTGTGAGTGCTGCTGCATGGGCATGTGTGAAAATGTCGAAATGTTGATATTGCACAAGGATTATTGTTGCCAATGTTGCCACTGTTGCTTTTGTTTGTAGTTTTTCCAATTTGATTTGTTTGGCATTTTGAAGAAGAAGGTTTTCTGCTCCTCTACACCATTTAGCGGGTGTTAGTTTGCATTGGTTTTTGTTTGTGTTGAATGTTTATGTTCTCTCACGAATAGTACTAGTGCAACTTAAGTACGTGCATCAAAGCATTGCATTTAGTTCCACTCACTCTTACAAACAAACAAACAAACAACTAGTACTTTTGGCTTACATTCTCTATACTCACTCTATCTTCTTACTCCTTACTCCTTATAACTCTTTCTCTATCTTTTTCCCCCTTTTGGAAATACTTTAGTTTTCTGCTCTATTTTGAAGCAAACGCCCAAAGGCATGACGTGCTCGTTGAAATTCTCGAATGCATATTTTGTGGAATACTTTAGGCGCGCTTAATGTTAGCATTTTTCTTCATTTCGTTACTTTTAAATGAGTGGCTTACATTTCATGCTGGTCCTATTCACTTGTAGAGAGAGTTGGCAGTCTTTATAAAGATCTTAATCTCTTGATCTATGATCCATTGTGCTTAAAATTCTAATCAAAGAAGGATAATTAACCCTTTTCGCACCAAAAATCAATGGATGATGCTTAAAATCCGTAATTTTGCAGACAAACTACAACGACAAAGCTGATCACAAAATGCAATCATTTTGCAGGGAGCTGTGTTTACCTGACCCACAGGTAGTGTTCCATATATAGGACCAAATTACATTGAGTATGTTGACATGAATGAAGTACTGTTTGGAGTGCAAATTTGTAGTGCCTTTAGGTAAAAAGCCTGAGCAGGGGCTGTATCTGGTACCACGGACGGTCAGGAGCGTATGAAACTTGTTCCGTCCTCTTGGAGGATGAGGTTATTACCCATATGCGAATGGAGTGTGAAATCGATATGGAGTTGCATCATACAACCTAGTGCTGTGACCCATAGAGCAGCAGAGGTTTAAGATAGTCCCCTATCCCAAACAAGGAGTGAGTCACATGACCAAAATAAGTAAGGAAATCTAAAGATATTACAAAACAAAGTCCCCTCGCTTCATTTGTGTGTCTGTCTAAAGGCGATAAACTTATAAACTACTGATCGGATCGATGCGAGAGTGATTCATATCAATCATATACAATCTATTAAGGTTTTGCCTAAATTGTCTGTAATATGACGATGATTGTTGAAGAAGGGCTGGTTGCTAGTTAATACTTAATTATTCTTAAATGCCAAGAGGCATAAAAACTTCGTTGTGACCTAAACAACCTAAGAATGGTTCTTCTTTCCCTTCTCTCTTATGGTATTACTTTTTAATTTACTTTACCTCACTAAATAAGGTTAATGGAGGCTTAAGCTCAATCGGGTTAACAGCACACGAACGAAACCTGTTCAAGACACCTCTCTCACTCCCTCTCCCTTTCTCTGTCTTTCTCTATTTCCCTCTCTGTTTGTGTGTTTGTCTGATTACATGCTTCTTACTGCTATAACGTTTTAATTAGTGAAAGGTGTAAGGCATTCAATTGGAGCAAGCCTTGAAGATCCTTAGAGACACCCGAGCTCAGTGAGACCATAAGCAAATCAAAGCAAAGCAAGGTAACATTTTGTTCTATTTTTTTTTTTTTTTTTCTTTAAGCGGCTAGTAAAACTTTAAAAGAAACTGATTTCTTTTTTCTGTTTTTCTTTTAATTCTATTTTACTTTGTGTCCTTTGTTATTTTATTACTTTGTTCTTTCTTTGCTGTTCCATTCCATGATCATGAATTATGCATGAGCCACCTTTACACAGAAGGGGGACAAATAGAAAGAATAACAACAGCAACAGCAGCAGAAGCAAAGGACAACAACAAAATAAAGAAATTGTTAAGTATACGCAACATTGTCGTCACTGACATAAAACATGAAACGTGTGTTTAGGTAGGTGGGGGGTTGAAAACCAAAAGCTTATTATGCAAAAGAAAACTTTCCGAGGACCTCTTTAAGCAAAGCAAAGTGTAAGCAATTTACTGAAGCAAAACTAAAAAAAAAAAAAAAACCGGAATGTGGTGGGAAAAAATCTTAAGCTTTAAATAAAATAATAAATTATTAAATTAAGCAAAACACATAAAGGAGCGTAAAAAGCTTTCAACTTTTACCACAGAGTAGAAAAAATGGAAAAAAATAAACATAAACACCGACAACAAATGCCTGAGGATATGCTTTGTTTTTAGTACTCACCAATACTCGACAGTTTGGTCCTGTCCTGCACCAAGAAAAATATTCAAGACACACAGATTTTTATGCCTCTTGTTTTATGAAAATATCTGTTTACCTTCCTTCCGGCAGGCAACAGCCAGCAGCCATCACCCAGCCAGGAACCTGGAAAATAAAAATTACTAAATTTTTCAGCGTCTGCTAGACAAAATCACATAGTCACTCATGCACACACTTTGGTATCTCATCCCTTTAGATACGAGTATCTGGAAAAATTTACACTCCCTACATAATTTGCATATTCAACAGTTTTTTTTGTTTTTCTATTTTTTTTTGTTCGAAGGATTATTTTCTTTTCCTTTTTCAAGTGATGAGTTCTTGTCTCCGGCCAACGCAAGCTACTATCACTCATCACTCACCTTTTGTTTATGAATTATTGTTAGCCCAGGAGAAGGACTGCATTGTATGTAGGAGATGTAGGATGGGCATGGCATTGTTGCGCCCACTTGTTTGATATCACAGTTGTTCATTATACCATACTTGGTACTTAGTACCATAGAAGTTTGATATTTTCTGTTCTGTGTTGTCATTCTACCCCAAAAAGAGTTTACCTTTCCTACTACTAATATGAACTTTGAATTCTCTCTAATTTGCATAGATAATTTTACACATATGAGAGAGGAACAACAACAACAGCAAGAAAAGCAAATTTTTCCATTGAATCTTTCACGGTAAATATTTACGCATGTTTGCCTTACATGGTTGTGTTCATGTTCATGTTTTTGTTATTTTACGCTTAAAATTCCAGAACAAAGTAACAAAATTCTACTTCATTTTGTCATAGCAAATACCAAATATTGATGGCATGATGCAAATGTTATACTCCTACTTAGGCAGACTTACTTTTTAGGCTGCGTTTCAATATCCTTGAAGTCTCGCAGCTTTCAGAGTTAAATTACATTTGATAAGCATCTCATCATTAACGAAATATGCATGCACAATTCACACAATTTATTAAGTAGGTGAAGATGATAAGAATTTAAACCCAAATCATCATCACTAAGATTCAGGTATTCTAATTTTGGAAAGAACAAAAATGGTGAAAGAAGGTAAGATCATTCTATTTTTAGAATTATAAACTTAGAAGGCATTTACCATAGATGAATTGATAAATATTTTCATGACACATGAAGAAGTTGAAATTTACATATTCCATTTAAAGTTAAAGACTTTTTAAGAAACCAGAATGTATTTGATTTGAAGTTTCACATGAAAAAGTTTAGATTTACATATTCCATTTTAAGTTGAAGACTTGAATAGAATAGAAGAGATATGAGAAACCAGAATGGATATGATATGAAGTTATACTAGAAAGTGTTTTGCATACTTTTAATGCAATGAACTTTTAAATTGCAATCAGTAAAAGCATTCTACACAAGAATAGTGTTTCCTTGACCACATCTGCATATCCAATTGTGACTACATTTCCAATTATCTCTACTAGAACTAGTGACTTAAAAAGCAATTGTAATTGCCAATAGAAAAAAAAAGGAAAATAAGACCATAACCTATTGGCTCAATATAGCAAAAAAACAAGAAAATATATTGGTACGGCCTGCTGATTGTCAAGTTACGAGGAGAAAATATCGACACAACAGTAAATGGCATACTCTTCTCGCCCATCTACCATATCTTTCTTCGAAAGACTTCCATTGTATGTATATACGATAGAAAAGAAAACTCTTTCAATACGTCTTGAAGGCGTCTTATAGGTCGTTCCTGTTGCCAGGATGAAGAAAATACATGTATAAGTCATAAAATATTAAACAAAAGTCTATCTCTATTCCCATAGGAAACAACCTATTAAATTTGATCGTCTTATAAGATATACTTACACTCGTACACTTGCCATTAGTTGCTTAGTTAACTAGACTATTTGACAATTGAATGCTCCATCTTATGAAGTACCATTCAATCCAATGATTTGCTTTAAATTATTCCAAAAAAAAAAAAATTAGAAAGATAGAAAAAATAGGAAAATCTATCTATATATCTATATATTTTCGTGTCTGTACAGGCTAATCTCAGAAACGGCTTAACCAATTTGAATGCGGTTTTCACCGGTGTATTATAGCAAGCTTCCTGTATCAAAATAAACACACACTAAATCAAAAGATATTTTAGTTCTGTTGCCTAATTTTTGGCTGGTTTTCGAATGTTTTCCTCTTTTGCTGCGCGCCAACATTAAACAGCTGATGATTAGGAAAAAATTTAACAAAATGCACGCTATAACAAACATATTCCGAATACCACGCGTACGAAGTCGTGGGCGCAGCTAGTTAATTGATAAATTAAAAGAAAGATATCTCAAGAGAGAATAAATTCAATCTAAACTAAGCTAAACAAACGAGTGTGCTAGGAAAGGCTCGGCACTGCCCATGTCTCAAGTAGTCGCCCTAACAGGATATACTCTCATGCCTAGAAGTGAAAACCAGACATCTAACAGGCAGGAAGTAGGCAAATGAGTCTGCCTGCACTGTCGCAATGACACTCTGGCCTTGTTATCAACCAGTAAGAACCTGCGAGCTACTTCACTTTAACAAGAAAAGGGTCTGGACGTTAACAGGAGTCATAACGGAGCACTGCACCATCGAACTTATGGCCCACGGGATGCAAGTTGCACATCATGATTTCTGTCGTAGCTGTGAAGACGAAGAGGAGTCGGAGAACATCCAACACCTCCTCTGTGATTGCCGTGTTCTTCTCAATAAACAATCCCGGTTTCTCGGGAGGCTGTTCTTCGAAGAGTTGGGTAGTTTGGTAAAATATCCTTTGGGGGACCTGGCTCTGTTCGTGGACTGCTCAGGTTGGTTTTAGAGAAAGAGGGAGATAGCTAGACCGACCTTGGACTGTTGTGTGATTACTCCTAACCCTTCTTTCCCTTACCCCCTTTTGAACAGGCATCACAATGGGCCTTTAAGTATTAAATATTTTATAATTAATTATTAATTTTTTATAATTATAATTAGTTTTATATATATTTAATTTGCAAATAAACCATTTCTGTTTTTGAAATTTGTTATTAAAAAAAATCTAATTTCATTTTTCGTTATGCCCTTAGGCTTGCTATTGCTTGGCAATTATACAGGGTGTCTAAACTCTGAAAACACTGAAATTACTGGCACTGACACGGACACGTATTCAGATAATCTTAGTTTTCTTGACAGAATATTGCAGATTACGTAACATGTAAACTGTGTAATGAAGAAGAGGAGTCTGCAGAGCACTTACCATGACACTGAGAGGGCCTAATTTGGAATAGACTACGCCACTTTGGAAAGCAGTACTTTGAACCAGTTGATATTGCAGATTTGCTACCGAAGAAGATCAAGGCATTCCTGATGAATACCAGAATCTCGGGGGTTGTCACAATAAGCGGCCTCAGTGATGAGGTGTTCTAGTTCCCGCCCTTCCCGTAATCAATCTATCTAATCTAACTCTAAGAGGACTCAGTTCATCAGCACCATAACCATCCTATTCTTCCATTACCAACAATGCTTTAAATTTTCTTAATAATAAGAATATAATATTCTGTATATGTAGCTTTCCCGTGCTTTAAGTATTCATTAATCTAAAAAAATTTCACTTCATCATATTGGAAATACAATTTCATAAACCTTTCTTCTGCCATACAAACTACTGGTGATGGATAGCAAATATATTATAGTATCTCTTCCGATGTTAACACATGTTACTTTTCTGTTTGAATAACAGTTAATGGGTATTGCAAACAAAACTTCACCATAAAGCATATTAAAATAGCCCTTTTTGCTTAAATAATTAAAATTCTATTAAAATGCAGACGTGGCAACAATGAAGTTGATTGATGTATGGTGATGCCCATATATAAATATATTTACATATATGTATACAAGTAAGAGTATGATTTTTTCCTTCCTTTCTATGCTTATATAAGTTTCAATTGTTCTTCATATGTATGTACAAATTTTTTTGTAAATTTTTTCAATTTATTCACAAAATATTTACGCCAACATCATGTTGTCCATCGTCCAGTTCATGGCTTGGCCATCATCCATGCCTGACCATGCGAAAAAAAAAACCATTTGACTATACAATGTCACTAGGTTTGAGCATGAGCCTGAGTCCGGGTGACTGAGTGGAGCATGCAATATATGCCGAAGATATCTGTGTTGTCACGTTATACATAATGATATTCAACTGCACGCTGCCTTTAATTGTAGCCTTTCGAAGGACACTTGCACTTGCATTCGCTTTGATCGTAATGAAATTTATACGTTTGTTGGATAAACATTGGAAATGGTTAAATGTTGTTGTCGTCGTCGTTGTCCTGAATGGTATCACCACCAAATGTTTACATATGTGTCCTTTTATCAGACACAAGGTTATCATTTACAATATGCAATCCATCCTGTTCATCTCATACCCTTCATTTATCTCTTAATAAATGGTGTTGATGCATGACATGTCACATACTTTATTACCATGTGCATATGCTTTGGTTTTTCATTAATTCTTGACAGGTGCAAATGCCATAAATCAATGGAAAAAACAAAAATCGTTTTATGTTAATGAAATTTTTACTTAATTTCTCTTGTTAATTTACGCGTAAAGCTCATTATTTTCTTTTCATTTACTATATAAAAGAGATTTCCCTTTTCTTATTTTTTATTTACAATTTGTTTTTTTGATCAAATTAACTTAAGCTGTTCGTTAAAGGTCCTTATTTTTCTCTCTGAAGAGAATCATTTAACATATAATTTGCTATTATGTATAAACAGAAAACTTAATTGAATCAATTTAAGTTATTTTAAGTTGTATAAATGTTCATTATGAATTTATGATCTTTTGAAATTGTCTCATTTGATTGAGTGATAATGAATCATCAATTCAATTCAAGGTACTTACAATATCTTTTTTTATCAAATTAATTTTACGAGCATAAATGCTTTAAAGCACTTATATAAGTATTCTATTACCTTGATTACGTTATCCTAGGATATGTCCAAAAATGTTATTCAGTATGTGTGAAAGTTGTGGTATTGGATACCTTCTTGTTGTAGTATGATATTATTTCTTAAAATTCATTATTCGGGTCCGTGGTCTGTTTATGATCCATCAATGATACCAACATTACATTCTTTCCGTTTTTGCGAACATAAGACAGCAATGTTAGTTCTTTTGGGATTCCACGGATAGTTTTTTTGAATTATACAATAAAACTCACACACTGACTATCATGGGAAGCCATAGAGAACTCTTCCTCCTCCATTCCACCAGATTTCCGATTTTATGTTTCACAGAAAACTCTTTTGGAAGTGTTTGATTCCTCCTTTTGTGTTTTTATATGCTGACAGCCCTATTAACATTCAGTTAAAGCGAGTGACTGAACAGTCCAAGAGGTTGTTGATGATGTTTTGGCCCACAAATTCATTTCTAGTTTTAGCCTGGGCTGGGCATTGACATAGAAAGTTCGTGAGCGACTCCTCTTCCTCTTGGTTTTCGCAGATTCTGCAATGGCTTCTGAACGAAATACCCAGTCTCTCCGCGTGAGTCCCTACACACCAGTGGCCGCTGTTAGCCTTGCGGTATCCGAGCGTGACCTATTTTCGTTGTAACTAGGCCAGGTAGCACGATCTTTCCACCGCCTATTTGCCAGCTGATGGAAATACAGGAACTTTTTCCTCTTGACAACCTCCAGGGGAATTGGGATCTGTTCCGCTAACGATATATCAAAACGAGCCAGTTCGAGCCTTCTCATTTTCCTATGTTCTTATGGCCGGGAACCCATAAGACAGTGATATTAGCTTGACGTCTGAGGTCTTGAGGACTTGTGGTTAAGGGTTAAATAGTATCCATTTCACAAAGCATTAAAAATGCCATAGCTTTGCAAATAGATATATTTTTGCCTTTAACAATCTTGACTTTTGTCTCAAATAGCATTATATATTGTAATTTGATTAAGATTCTCAAAGAATTCATTATAACTTATTGTATAACTTTATAACTTAAACTACCTCAACAACATTAAAAGCTCTTTTAGTATCCACAAAGGAAAGACTAAACAATTGCATTTAATAATAAATATATTGTACAAAGCAAAACTTAAATCGAAACAGTTGTTGTAAACTGTAAGCACTAGAAACATTGAGTTAGAGACGTCGACTGTGAAAAGATGCTTATAGAATTTGATTGTTTTGGAGTCTCTTTCTTAAATGAATGAACAAGTCAAGCTGCTCTTGTACAAACAATAGATTCACTCTCGTTAAGGTAACAAATAATAAACGGGATTGGATCTGGCAAGACTTAAGGCATGCCGGCATCCGTGTGAAGCCCCGCTTGAAACACGGTCTGCAGCAGCTGGGTACCACGGCTATGAAGTCGTCATGTAAGCTTAGAGTCATAAACTAATGTTGGGAGAAGCGCAAGGTTCTACTATGCTCCTTTCCCTTAATCACCGCTTAGCAAAATCCTTAATAATAAAAAGCACATAGTGCACCAAACAGGAAGGCAATTGCTGAGTCAGATTTCATCCGTTAAGACGGATTACAAAGCTATGACGCCAAGTATCTTGCTTTTTCCGCGGTATCATGGGCATGAAACATAGCAGTATAGAGTGATGCATCTTTACTACTGGCCTTGTTCTTCATGCCACCATTGACACAAGAAATAATAAGTCAGCTAGCTAAATTGTTCAAAAGTATTATTGAATCTGTCATAGTTTTGAAGCAACATCACTACTTCCTTTTCCTTTTTTGAGCTTTAGTCTTTCTAAAAAGTCATTCTGGTCAATTAGCAAGCAATTGAGTGAATCAGTTAAACTATTAATTAACATTCTATTCTATAAATAACTACTTTATGCAAATTTAATTGTCTTATCAAACACAAAGTTATTCTGTGTATGTTAAATGAGTTCATTTATTGTACCATAGAAATAAAGTGATTAAAGCAATTATGATAAAATTTAAGTTAAGATTTCTTGATTCAATTTTCTTACTTTTAATTTCTTCAAAATGATTCAATGCTTAAAATTTTACCAATGTTGTATGTTCCTTTAAAACTATTAGCAATTAGCAATTAAAATTTACTCGAGCATAGAAAAACTTTAATTGTATTATGAATTAATTTTAAAATAGAAAATTAGAATGAAAAATCCAATTAAAATTTTAATTGCATTTATTGCTTTAT
The DNA here is from genome assembly GCA_037043315.1 of Amiota communis. NCBI lineage: Eukaryota > Metazoa > Arthropoda > Insecta > Diptera > Drosophilidae > Amiota > Amiota communis. Next base: position 8,033,455 of record JBAMAV010001245.1, on the reverse strand, counting down.
TATACTTATATGCACACAATTCATATGATTTAACTAACATACTTATACAATAATATACTGTAAAATTCACAATAATTTACATAATTGAAACAACAATAGCAACAACAACTAAAATAACAACAAAAACAAATACCAATGTGGAAAGTGACATATTTTCAATTGAATGTGCGACAATTGCAGACAAATCATGCATAATTTCAATTTCTGTAGACCTAATCAGACAATGATGGTAATGAAGACAAATAAACGCAATAATGAAGAAGAATGAAGATGTTTATAACAATAATAATGACTTTGATGATGATGATGAAGAAAAGGAATATGCTGCAATTGAAGACCCCAAAGATATTTAGCATAATGAAGATTCATTGAGGATGCTGTTGTGACAGCATTGAAATTGTGTTTAGTATTATGTAAATGACAACTTTTGCATTTGATTGCAAAATACAAATAACAATAACCATACTAAAACAGAAACAGGAAACTGAAAAAGAAAAATAGAGGAAAAGAAAAGGGAAAGAATATTTTCTAATTTAAGAAACAATTAATGGCAAATGCAGTTTGTCTTTGACACACAAAACTGATGAGCAAAAACTCTCTTGTAAGTACAATAAAATAATAAACAATTCATTGTTATTAATTTTGTATAAAATTTATTATCTTATTAAAAGATTGAAGAAAATAAACCAATATTTTGTTTTTGGGGTAAAAAATGGAACTGGTAATTGAAATAGTATTTTAATTAAGGTAAAATTTTCTAGTAGAAATTTGATGCATTCACTAACACATGGCGTATGCGTAATAAGCATACGAATAATTAATATTAAGCATACGCAGTCATTTAGTCAGTAGGTGAGGGAATCTGAAAGTGAATGAGGTTGCCATTCTGAATGGTAAGTTAGTATTGTGCATGCAGTTGCCTCACTTTAAATGAGGAAGAGCTAAGCCACGACCGGATTATCCAAACAGACAATGTAGGCAAATAACAATGTGCCCCATGCTTGTAAAATATAGTCAAATTTTGTTAAATATAACGGTTATATCTTACTCTGTTCTTGTTGGACATAAAGCCTCTACCTAATGTTTCCCTCAGCTACGATCCTTTGCGATGACTTAAGAGTTTTGACCGTTTGGCCATGAATTCTGGATGGCTTAAGATATTTGACCGGTTGAACATGAATTGTGCACCTTCTTTGAAAACCGGTTTCCCTGCAGATTTATAATCATATATTAAATATCTGTAGTCCGAAACGGTGGAGTACATCCACAGGTTTCAAACATAAGGATGATCCGGTAAGCGCTATTGTTAAGAAGACCAGATGCACTCTTGAAGTTAAGACTTTCATTCTTATTGAAGGCAGTTCCCTCATTTTTTTTCTTCAATTCCGAATTGGCACGGGTTGCATCCAAACGGATATTTTAGTTCATTTTTGTACTATACTTTTAGAGGTTGTTTCAATATCCCGGATCTCGGGAACGGGGACACATATCCAGACCAAACTGTCATATATTAAGCCGGGAACCAACCATACACATTCACAAAAAATCAATGCAATCAGATGATCGGTATGGTAGCGCATAGCATACAAACAAACAACCACTAATTTTTATATATCCGGTTCCTGGATACATACATACTTATCCAAATGTTTTATCGTACTGAAATCCATCTGATTTGACTTGAAAAGTTATGACAGTAAGTTTCTTCTGTAAGTTCTGGTAAATTTTGCATTAGGTGATAAATGCACCACCTTGACACGTTTGCTACCAAGGGACAAATGAATGTTGTTCAATCAAGACTACTCATTCATTATTTTGATTTGATTAAGACGTGCTCCTATTTGGCACCACATTTCTATGACAAGACCAAGGCGACACAAAGTCGTGACAAACATATAGATAGACCATGATTAAGAGACCAGACCTCTACAAACTGGAAAGCATTTTTGTTATTAGATGTCAATGTCACACATGTGTAAGAGCGGTGTTACTCACAAATTGCTGTGTCACACATGTGTGACGCATGGTAACGAAGGTGTTAAGTGATCAAAGATACTTATTCAATCAGCAGTTTGGTTACATTGTAGTTGCATGTAAAAATATTCATACCTGCTAAGCAGATTAGTACTGGAAAATCTGCATAGCCTCGGGACCTTTTCTTAGCTTAATCCAGTCCTGAACTAAGTTAAAGTGCGAATTTGTTTGGATGGCACTAGTGCATTTTGACTCCTGACCATGCTTAGTTAATGGTTCACATCTGCTAAGCTCCATGTACAATACTAAATGCGTTCATATGCCACAAAACAAATTTAAAGTCATTAGTTGTTGCCAGCGTTGACTGACTGACACACTTTATGAGTGAATATCATACAGAAAAATTAAATAGTATATAGTATGAGTTAAAGCAGGATATACTCATAGGTTGGTGACTAGTAGAGAGACGGATTGCTGCCAAACTGAAGTATGTGTGACTTATGAAGCTTAGCTCAAGTTTAAGCGAATTTTCATAAAATATAAATATCCATTGCTTTTTTTTTTATATATGTGTTTATTTTCCACCCAGTTTTCTGATGTCAAACATCACCACAGCACAGTGTACTAAGTAAACACAATTCAAGTTGAGTTGATGGAGTAAAGTGTAGTGGAAATATGAAGTATGAGAAAACATTGCCACAGTAACCGCGCCGTGTTTCCGGTTGCCGTATTTGCGCATTCCGGAAACCATCACCACGAAACGCCGCTGCCGCTACCGATGCCGCCATTGCTTTTAGTGCACATACTAGTAGAGCAAGGCATGAGCTTATAACTTTGTTGGCGTCCGACAGGCGGTCTTTTCCACACACCAATTCACACACACTCTGTTCTCCTCCTCCTTCCATAGGATCTCTCTCTCTCATGTTCACCATATTCATGACAATATGCGGGAATTTTTAATAACTTTTTACTTTTGCTTTTGCCCTGTGTTCTTTTCTTTTCTCTTCTCTGTATTTCTCTTGAATTTTATTTGTTGTTCTTATATTTTGTTACTTGCCCTGTGTCAGTGTCAGCTATCATCTACCATCATTTAACGTTCATCAAAGTTATGCCTTGCATACAATTCTTTGTCATCATCATCATCACTTTTGGTATCTTGTGGATTCTTATTTTCTCATTCTTTCTTTATGCTTTTCTTTATGAATTCTCATAAAAGCCAAACAAATAACAGCAGTTGGTTGGTTAAGAATTATAAGAAAAAGTGTTGACATAACAATATTTTGATATCTTTATTTGACTTTTTTTTGATTACTTTATGCTGGTGTCATATACTCCTTTCAATACAATTTAATTCGATTGAAGTGATTATTTGGGTAATTAATTAAAAAACCTTGATACACAATTAATGCCATGAACTAATTTTCATGTGATCTATTAATTTTTCATATTAAAAAAAACAATATATTAAAAAATAAACAAATAAATAAATTAATATGTAAATTGCATTTAATCATGTCAAAGCTTCTTTTGTGTTTTATTTTTACACATTAACAAGGCAGATACCATTAAAGTATAATATTCTTTTTTTTATCTATTGTATTTGTGTTTAAATTACATCCAACATATGTGGTTAAGTTTGTTTTTTTGTGTCTCCTTCTACATATGTACATATGTAATCGGTTTGTTTAACGTATTTATTATTAACAAATATTTGTTAAAATTAAATTGTTTTTTTTTTTTTGGTATATTTAAAGATTAAAAAAGATTTAAAAATGAAAAGTGTTTATAGATTATTTATCAATATTTTTTTGAAATACATAGATTTATAATACAATTTTTGCTTGTTAATTTAAGAGTTTGGTTTAATTTATTAAAATAATATAATATAATATAATTTATTCATTTTATTTTCTACCTCTGATTGAACAAACTTTGATTTTCCTTACTGCTAACGATTAAAGTTTTTATGCAATGTTTTGCTTATTGTCAATTTATTAAATTTAAATTTTAAGAAAAGTAATGGAGAAAACCATATCTGATTTTTCGGGTTTTAATGAGCAACTAAATAAAATAAGTCACTAAAGTAGTCAAACGAGATTCAGAAAGTGTTGTAAATAGAGTCAGTAAGGTTGGAGATATGGAACGCTAGCTATAACCACTGTCCTACTTAGAAGCACAAAGACAATAAAAAGGCTTTATGCAAGTGAATATATTGTTCAAAAAACAGTTCGTCTGACTTGTGACCGATCTTGTCGGCGTTTGTAAAGCAAGTAAGGGCAGAAGTGAAGTCAATTTAATTAGGAATCTAAGCTACCCACATTCAACATACCTAATAGACTGAAAATATGTAACAACAAGACAACACTATAAGACAGAAAGTGATAATAATAATTTTAATAATATAATTGACAATTGAGAATAGTTTGAGTATCTTTATACTGAATAAGTAGAGTATCTACATCTATCATTGAACTTCTAGTTGAGTTGGACGCGCCTGACAACGAACATTGGCTTACCCATGCTAGTCGTTGGCGCCATTCAAAGCGTTTGTATTGTATAATCTATGGTTTGATTAATTAGCTTCGAAAACTATCAGCCCAAACTGGGGTCCCATAAAAAATTATGAAGAGGTACAGTTTGTTTTCAATATTCAAGCAAGAGTTTCTGTTTGCAAAGGGATATACAATTTTATTGAAGGAGTTTAGTCTTTAAGTTTAAACTAATTCCTACACCTTAGCCAAGTAATTTGGATTGATACTTGATAGGTGGTTGACCTGGAGAACCCTTCATCATAAACAAACAGAAACAGCTGAACCTCAAACTAACTAGGGTGAGCTGGCTTATGTGGCACATATCAAAATTAAGCACAAAAAATAAGCTACTTCTCTATGAAACTATTCTCAAACCAGTATGGACTTATGGCATTGAACTTTGGGGCACAACTTCAAAATCAAACGCCCAAATCATACAAAGTTTTCAGTTTAAGATCGTAAGGAGGCTTGTTAACGCTGAATGATATGTCAGCAACTCAGTCATGCATAGAGTCTTGCAGGTGTCAACTGTGAGTAAAGAAATCGTAAATCACAGTAAGAATTCAATTTGTTGGACAAAAGCCTGCACACTCGTAGGTTAAAGCATTACGACTCCCTAGATCGCTCTTTCACATCACCAAAAGACTAAACAAAGATCCTAACCAAATGAAATCTTGAAAATAAAGCTCTCTAGTAGTATAATAACATGTCAATCTCAATCTATAAAATTTGCTGGATCTCCCGTTTGGGACAGTTGCAAATAAAAATTTAAAATGAAAAGACATATTCAATTGATTAAGCTTGAATGGAACAAGTGGATAGGTTAGTATATTTAGCAATACAAGTACAAAAATAAATATTATTTGCTATCAAAGGTTACATAAAAAACTCCCACTGAATGTTAAATATTTCTATATCTATGCGTAAGCCTATTCCTGTATGTGCACGCTAATCTCAGAAACGGCTTAACCTATTTGAATGCGATTTTGACTGGTGTATTGTAACAAGCTTCGAGTAACATTTAGCGTTTATTTTTTTCGAAATTGACCAACTGAATCAAAAGATATTCATATTTTAAATTCTGTTGCCTACTTTTTGGCTGATTTTCGAATGTTTTCCTCTTTTGCTGCGGGGCAACATAAAACATCTGATAATTAAGAAACAATATAACAAAGTACCACGCGTACGAAGTCTTGGGCACAGCTAGTTTCTATATAAATTACAAAACTACTACTTATAATTTTTTCATACAGTATAATATTTAATATTTATTTTCTTTTTATATTATTTTTCCTTTATGTAAACATAACTTTGATTCACATCAGAACATAAAGCCTTCACGCAAAGCATCATTACATTTAAACAATGAAAGATAAAATCTTTTATTGTTTTTATTAGAGCAATTCAACACAAATTCCAAAGGATTTATTCATTTTACTGCTGTGAAAACTTATAAAAAAACATATATGTTGGTTAATTTTTTTTGCAAATTATATTTTTTCATAAGCACAATACAATATTTTATGAATAACATAAGGAAAATAAACAAATAATGGAATCATTGTAATGCGATGCCAAAATGAAATCACAGTTTGGAGTGTAAAATACAACAAAAAACAGGAAATCCCCGCTCATTTGATCATTAATAAAAATTTATCAATACTTTCCCGGTTTTTTCTATATTGAACAATACCAACTGAGCAACAAAATAATACAAAAAATATATTGTAATAATGATAATAAAAAATAAAAAAATTGGTTCTATAAAAAACAATATACAATAAATAGTGTGAAAACAATAATAACGAAATAAATACAATACAATAAAAAATAAACAAAAAAGAAGAAAAATAAATGTGTAAAAAAATATGAGAACAATGCAGAACAGAAAGGTACTTTGCATGTTCACGCATACATAAAAGATACTCAATTGTGTCATTATTTATTTATTAATACACATGTACGCGCATGCATATGTATGTTTATGTGTCAGTGAATGAATGAGTGTATGGGTAGTGTTGTTAGTGAGTGCATAAGTGAGTGAGTATGTGAGTAAGTGAGTGAGTGTCGTGTTTGTTATGTGGACAGGTGCGGACACCATGGGCGATCTATACAAAGCCTTAAACTTTCAATACTATATTGGTTCGTAATTGATTAGCCCTTTGGTCTTTGATCTTAGAAGATCTGTTTGTAAAATGAAACAAATTGCTGTAAGAATATATAATTTAGTGTAATTCTATCTTCTACTGTAATACTACAACAATTAAGCAAGCAAAGAATCTGAAGTAAAGCTACCATTGTAAAGATTTCAGGACACACACTAAAATGTATACTTAGAAGCAGCAAACTGGTGAACGAACGAGCATGAAAAGCTGCAGCAACATATCATACCGATCCTGGACATGGAAGGACAAAAAGATCAAGTCATTTGAATACAGTGTCAAAACGAAGAATCCAAACACTGTCATTCCCATTCGATCCTTCTACAAATGATTATATGAAAAGAAGGGACACAAATTAGGTAATAGAAAAGTTCATTAATAGTTCATGAGAGTTATCCCTTTCTTAAGTCTTTAATTCCAATCCAATTTCATTAAAATTGCACTTAAATTGGAATTATGAAAGACGTTACTTACATACGTAATTCATCCACTTCTTTTTTTTACCAATTTGATAGCGAATATTGGTGTTCATATAATAATATAGAAAATTAAAATGCTTTTTTGCATTACTCTCCTTGTTATATGATATTCTGAGAATATGCTTCACTAGTTTCCTGATTCGTTCTGAAGGGGTAAGTGTTTTTCATCTGTAAACATTTGTAAAGCAAACCGTTTGATGGAAGATACAGACATCCTTTTGCAGCGGTACCTATGGTAACAGATACCAATACTTTGTGGATTACTTTTGGCTTCATTCATTGGTACTAGCAGTAACGCTACCCCCGGCATGGCTCTCTAGATCATCATATCTAGCAAACCCTTTCATCACATCAAAATAGCAATCTCCTAGGGATAACACACCATAATTCCATCCCAATAAAAATTATTTGAAAATGTTTTCAACCAACCAATTCCATATCACATCAAATAGACTTTCCAGGTATTTTAAAGACTTACAGACAACAAAAAAAGCCTGGGAAAAACTAATCTAAACTCGAACTCTTAATTCATCGCTTTAAACAACAAATTTACTTGAAAATTGTAAACCTTTACGGGTCCTTTAGCAAATTTTCTATATACAGAAATAGTGGAACTATACAAATTGTGGTATGAGAAACTGAATTCAATGGTCCTTGAACAGAAAATATTAGAATCAAAAATAAAAGGCTGTTAAAAGAGTACATTTATAATGATATTGATAACCTTAGAGACCAACAATTTGAGAGACATTTTCTATAGATGATTGTTGTAAGTTTTGTAGACAATTCATTAAACTTTTGGTATCATTTGAAGGACTCAATATAATTCACAATTTTTCTAGTAAATTTTGATCATTTATTGAAGTCACCCCAATGCGGTCCTGTTTTCCATTTTACACTTTAGTTATTGGCATATGTTTTCAGCATATCTCATCTTAGTTTGAATATTTATTTACCATTCTGCAGTTTTTGTATTTTCTTCTTTGTTGTTCAATATTTTTTACTGAATTGTGTTGCATGCTTTTAGGCAACGTATGCATGCATGTTTTGTAGCAGGTAAAAGGAATAAAATAAAGAACAATCACACACAAATGGATTTTTAAAAGCTTCACAATCACAAAGTAAGTGATACGAGAATGAACTCAATAGTTGGGATCAATTTACATTTTAACAAATAGTCATCGTCATCATAAACTTATGATTTTTTATTACATTTTTCCTGTATTGTCGAGAGTAGCCATAGGACAAATTGAATATAATGTTCAATGGAGACGCCTTAAAGTGTTTAAAGGACTTTAGGCTTAATACATCAACATTTCATCATACCATAAAGGGCGCTTGTTGGATTCTGTGCCATTGCCACAGATGAAGCCACTTAATTATGCCGCGTTAAAATGTTAATTAAATTGCGCTTTCTATTATTAACATACACAAATACACATAGACATACACACTGATATACAAACACCAACACACACACACCATATATGTATGTACTATATAGAAAAATATCATGTCAGCAACACGTTTTTATAGTGTTGCCAACAGACTGTCGAAGTTAATTAAAGCATTAAAGCGCTTGACACAGCATTGACAGGCGGCAGGCAGAAACAACAACAACAACAACAATAAAAGGACAAAAGGACAAAGGACCAAAATAAACGAAGAAACGTCAAGTGTGGCAGTTACCGAGTGAGACCAAGGGAGACCGACAGATAGACCGACAACAGGCAACCATTTTGTATGCGCTTTGTATGCAATAACAAGAACAACAAGACAAGTGAGAGGTACCAACGCGTATGTAATTACACTTTGCCTTCAACGTTGCTTTATGTCATTATTGTTGCTGCCATTGTTTTTGTTTTTCCACGGATGTCTGTCATCATCATTATCATCATCATCATAGTCATCATTTGACAAATTGTTGTTTTGATTAATTAAAATCTCTTGTTCTTTTCTACTTTGATTAAACTCACATGAATTAGCAGTAAAATTAAGTCAACAAGAAAATACAATAATTATTATTTAACACATGCTTCTGAATTTATTTTGTTATAATGTTTATGGTATTATAGTGGGTGTTGAGGACATATTTTTCCCATAGTTTTAAGTTTTAAAATAACCTAATTTCACACCTGATCAATTTTGTGTCTTGTTGTGCTTTGTTATGCAATATTACATTTAACGCTCGGGTCATGCTTTACAGATGGGTGAGCGCTAGGCAGCGTGATATTGTAACACCAACACTGACAAGATCAGATGCAAATCAACTCGTTTTTCCGAGCAAATATATAATCGAAACACTGTGTTTATTTTCTTAAACTATTTTACTCATGTTTTGGGATTATGCTATCATAGCAACTGCTTCTCTATTAAAGATGCTGAGGGAGACCTTTGATACCAATTATGGATACCATTTAATTAACCCAATCTTCAACCCCTCATTTTCTTTTTTCTACTTTAATCAGGCATCACAATGGGCCGCAAGGCTTCTGGGTATACCTGTGTGTACTCGCGAGAGGTTGAGCCTTACCTAACCTAAACGCTTCTCTTCTCCTTCTGATCTCTGGCATTTAAAGAATCTGCCAAGGATGTAACCCAGATCAATGGGCATATTAGGATATACATATGATGTGAAGTAGTGTGGCTGCCAGTATCTTTTCTATGGTATACGTTGGAGTTTCTTCCTATATCAAAGTTTTCACAAAATAACTATAGAGACACAGAATTAAACGCAAGTTTTTTTAACCGGACATTGCAAGGTAATGAAAAATCTATAAAGGATAAGATGAATTTGTTTTTGTTCAGATTGCGCACATTGCTGAATAGGGATAGGACTAGGTTCCCTACCGAATCCCTTTCATTAACTAGATTGAGCCAGTTATAGAAGTTTAAAATGTCGTTTTTCAGCCAGTGCGTGTCACAATGAGATGAAAACAAATGGTAATCTGTGATGAATATGACGGGTGAGGTAAGAGTTCCCAACCAAGCTCGGAAATGATACTTTTAACCAGATTAGCCGAATGTTCAGGAGCGTTGCCATGCTGCAAAAATACAAAATTCGTTTGAAATCCATTTTCCAACCTTTTGTATCTTTTCCATAACTCTCAAGCAATTGGAAACGGCTTCCTTAGTGACATTCGTTTTTATACAATAATCTTTGTAATTCCACAATTCTATAATTCTGTCAAAATGACTACTGCAGATTACTTTATCAGATCACTTGTTATCCTAGTGTTATGGCCTTATATGCACCATTCTTTGGTATCTGAGAAAGCAGTTGTATTCTCAATAAATTCCATACTCTAGGAGCATTTGTAATTATAGTGTATGCCCAATTAAGGATGCAAAGACGAGGTGGCTGGCACTTTACTTCGTAAACATTTTTATCAAACAAACTTTGTCAGCATTTTGTAAAAATGTTATTTGCCACAACACATATGACTTCGGTATTAAAATAGCAGCTTATTTACCAACTCATCTCGAGTGGATCTTTTCTGCTTTAGTTTTTAGCAAGTTCCTAATCCTGAATAATTTATGTGCCGCGCCATTGCGTTCAATTACTTGAAAACCCCAATTGAGAAGAAATAAACTATTGACAGCACCACGCCGATACTAGTACAGCCTGACTACCTCTTGATATATTCATATACTTAGAGAAGAAGACTGCAATTGTACATATAAATATATGTGTACACGAAAATTCTAATCAGTTTGCAGTATTCGTTTAGACCGAACTATCTACACTTAAAACGGTTATCAGCCTTGTTTCCCATGGCTCGGTGGTATCATATTACGATAATAATAATAATGGGCCCGATAGCACAGCGACCAGTAAGATTGAATCATATTACGATAGTAAGGCAGACATTTTATTAAATTGAGTTGACGTCTCCTATTACTCCCAGAAATTATTAGAAAAAAAAGTTACTTATGTATGAGTTTATAATACATTACAGAAGCCATTAAAAATTTAATTATTTTATCCATAAGACAAACATAAGGAAACAAAAAACTTCCATAAAAATGTCAGAACTCCCTTTTTTTTTTTGTTTGTCGCATGCAATTAAGTGTTAGAATTTCTATTCTATTTTTTTCTATCCCTTGTAAATCTTCTTCTACCTTTTACTACTGTATTTAGGACTTTCATGTTATACTACAATATTTACCTGTTATTTTTCTCTTGTAAAATGCATGAACATTTGCAAATGCAATGAGTTTTTGTACTGAAATGGTATTAAATCCTTTTGGTTTGTGATAGCAACAACAAAGTGCCAGAAATGGGTAAAAATAAGAAAATGAAAATGGTTTACAAAAGAATGCAAACAAAATATTTCTATAGTATACAAAGAAAGATATACATATGTATGTGTATAGCCTTTGTTGGCTGCCACTTACTCACTCACTCACTTATTTATTCAAACACTCACACACTCATTCAGTCACCCACTCTTTCCGACAACCACTTACTCTAAGACCCACTCACATGCTCAAAGAAACTGTTGTTTGTATCTATAGTAAAAATAATTAATTCCCGTGGCTTGTCTTTCTTGTTGGCGTTGGCTTCATCTTTTTCTACTATAACTCAAACTCTCTCTCTCTTGCTCTCTCTCTGTCTCACTTGTAACTCCTTATCTTTTCCATATTGTATTTCATTTTTCTCTCTCTTGGCTTTTGACTGCGTTCAGCGGTTTTTCTGGCCAGGCCAAAGGTATGCCGCATACACATATTAAAACATACACAAAAATACAAATGGATGGATGTATGTTTGTTTATGTGTGTATGTGTGTGTAGAGGCAGCATTGCAGGTGTTGACCAAAGTAATTTTACAATTGTAAGTGTTGCTTTTGTGTTTTTCTTGTATTTTTACTCGTTTTTACTCATTTCAACCGTTACTCGTTACTTGTTACATGTTTACATGCGGTTTTTCACAACTTGACGTCGCGTCGCGTCGCTTTACGTTTCTTTATCTTCATGGTGACTTCTACATATATGATTGTTGGTGTTTTTGTGTTGTTGTTATGTGTTATTGTTGTTGCTTGTGTGTATTGTTTATATTAACACTTGTTATTGTTGTTACTGTTGTTAACAGGTGAACGATAACGTCCAGCAACCAAACGTGGATACATCATGACGTATAAGTTTAATAAAGAAAATATTTTCTTCATTCAATTTGTTTTATTTATTTTTTTATGTAGTGTGTGTGTGTAGTGTTTTCATTGATTGGGTGATGTTTCACAGCTACAAGAGACAAGAGTCAAGTGAAGAGTAAATTTCATATAATATCTTTAACTATATGTTATTAAAGTGGTAACATTTATTTAAAGCCTTTAATCTTATGATGTTTTCTTATCAAGAGTCTGAGTCTGTTTTCTAGAATCATATTCTTGAAGTACTTTTAGCTTTCACCAGTAAACTTGGGCTCTATTTGCCTTGACCTTGTGTTGAAGATTATTCTGTGGGTCCACAGTCTGAAAGTCATGTATAAAGAATTCTGTCTTTGTTTTCAGACTGAACGTTAAATTTACTCTTAATCTAAATCATATTCCCCTTTCATTTGTTCTGAAATAAATTTATTGATCTATCTAAAATTCTTAGAGTCATAGGCTAGTACACTTTTATCATTAGGTACTTTATTGTATAATTTAGCGAATTGAATAAATAAATAAATAAATAAAATCAATAGATTTGTGTTAGTCATGAAAAGACTCGAAAAAGGCACAACCTATTTCAATAATTTATTCTTTTTGTTTCCCTTAATACTAGAAAGGCTTAGGAAACTTAAAAATTCAGAAAAATCAAAAAGCAACAGCCGAGAAATTACAGAAAAAAAAAAAAAAACAAATAAGCCAGCTGTGCGGGTGATATGGCAAAACATGACAAACATTACTATGAAGCAAGGTGTGCGAGTGAGATGACAAACATCACCTTAGTGGTGACTCCAAGTGGATTTTTCAAACTTCAAACAATCAATCAATGAACATCAACAAATTTTACAATATCCAATAAACGTTTGCGAAGGAGAGGCAGATCTACATCTGCACGGGTATCTAGTAATCTTACAATTATGGTAAATTTTAGTCCATCTGTTTAAATCTACAATTTTATCTTCGCTTTTGGTATATGTAAATGAATCAATTTACAGAAGAATACTTATACTTTCTATGTCTTGGAGATGCTTCTTGCGAGTTACTAAGTAAACTAATAAAGAAGATTTCTTTGCATATATTTAAATGAATTTTTGTTAATAATTTTTACATTATTTATGGATACTGAATATATTTTCTTTAAGCCATAGAATAATGTTGTTTTTATGTTCCTTTTGATCCTTATTTATTATATTTAATTCAATTGTCAAACATTTGATTTCATTTAAAGCAGATACTCGTAATTATCTTTATTATCACAACAAAAGACCTAAAGCGTACTTCATTGTCATTAAGCGTAATACAAAGTAATTTAAATTTACTTACTTTGTCGCAATCAAAATATACACACACTCCCATATACACACATACAAATACACAAACACACACACACGCATAAATACTTCAAGTTAAACACTTGAAAATTCATGAAAATAACTCATTTGCATATAAACTTGTATTCCATAATACTCATAGTCAAAATTTTATCCACTCTTACTCATATTTATACTTATATACACTCTTGTTCCCATCACTCATTCCTTCATTCAGTTAGTGAGTCATTGAGTCATTCAGTCAGTCGGTTGCTTCTTTGGCTTATGGGTTGTTTGGTTGGTACTTAACCATTATTATTATTATTATTGTATAAGGACGATGACGACGTCACGTCACTTGATATTAATTAAAAACCGAGAAATCGAACAAGAGTAAGCAGAATTTCTCAACTCAACTCGAATCAGCATGAACGAATAACGTCTACTATATAATATTGTACTTATGCATTAACGATACACAAGAGTATATTTATTTGCCACAAAATAAGGAAGCAGTCAAGCAGAAAATGAACTGCCACCGAAGTGCATTCAATTAATAATTAATACTTATTTCGGTTTGTTCTATGGTTATGTGAAGTCTGAACACACACACCCAAGTAAGGATCACCATAATCACAATAAAAATAATACAATACAAAATGAAAGGAATATTTCATTTTATTATTACATATAGTACTTTAAATATCAACAGGCATAAGGAATTCTACGAGTAATATGAAAGATGAAGATGAAGATGAACATGAAGGTACAGTGGCATTGAAGAGAAAACAGAGCTTTTGAGGTAATAAAGATGACTGAGAAATATGATTGCCATTAACCATAAAAATCTTGTAATAAAATATGTTTAAAAATATGTATTAACAGCGATTTTAATGTAGGAAATCAACAACAGAAATATACTTTCATGTACAAATAGGAATACATCAGATGTGATGAATCTTTTGTATTCTCAAAATCATCTGTAGATTTTCAATTTTAAATTTGCCTTTAAAGAGAACTTTAACATGACATAACATGAAAATATAACAAGAGATTAAGCTAAAAAGCCAAGAAGTCAAGTAAAAGAGAAGATACTATAATTTGGAACCGTAGTAGATGCAAACTGGACTAAGTTTAAAGACTTGCCAGTCCTGTATAATTTTCATATATCCAACAACAAATTAAGTCTTCATTTTCTTGATTTCCTTTTAATTTTCTTTAACGCAGTCTTAAGTCTTAAAGTATTAAAGAAATATATACAAGTGTCTCCAATTTTGTTGTTCCTTCCTTCTTTATTGGTCATGTGTCCATACATTAGCATTTTTTTGGGGACAATTCAAAATAATCTAACCAATTATTGTCAATGACAATGACACTGATGATTATGTTGTAGTAGGTTTAACAATTGAAGTAGCCTGAGAGACGTGTGGCAAAAACATAATTGAATGGTAACATTCAAGGTCAGAAATGACATTTTGCCAACAAAACAAATGATTATTACTGCATTAAAAGTTAAGGGCCAAACACTTACATACGAGTATACTCAGGATACAGGACAAAAACCCAAAGACCCAGACGAAAATGTTGAGGGCAAAATGTTGAGAGCAAGCGTGTGGCATATATGCAGATAAGCCAATAAGAAATAGAATCCAGCTTAGTATACAACATAATCGTAAAAGTCAAAGCTAAAGCTCAGTGTAAGATTGCTGCATTTGAAAATATCGAAAAAAGAAAGAAACTAAGGTAAAGTAAAGTAGATGGGGGTTGGGTCTTTCCATTTAAACATCAACATAAAACAGCAACTACAAGGAATATAAAAAAATACATATAAAGAAGGATACGTTCCTGTTTTGCATAAAAAACTCCTTCCAAAACTACACATATGTGTGTATGTACAGATAGTCACCCCTTACAATCATCTACAACCATACAGTCATTGTTGATTATGGTTGGGGGAAGCCACATGCTGCTGGCATTTTATATTAAAAAAGATTAACTTCAACTTGTGTCGCCGTTTAAATTCAAAGGGTTTCTTGCTTATTTTCATATACTTTACCATAAGTAAAAGAATGTTTATTTTTTCCAAATTAGAAAAACAAGAATATGACAATGCATACAATGCATAATATTAACTTCGGTTCACCGAAGCTTACATACCTTTCTCAATCTCATGTTTTTACTATAGTATATGGCACATGTAGTTGACATGCTAAATTGATTTGAAAACATTTTATTTCAAAAATGAAAGATTTATAAGAAATAAGTAAAGATTTATAATTTTGCATGCGGGGTACTTTTTCCAGTAATTTGATTTAATAAACTATGTGACTGCAAGGGCCTCTTCTGGACCAGACTCCGACAGCTTGGAAATCAGTACTTGGAATCAGTTGAAATAGCAGATTTGTCTCCAAAGAAAGTCTTGCAGTTGCTGATGAATACCGGAATCTCATAGGAACTAAGCCTACGTGGGTTGTCAGAATAGGCCACAGTGATGAGGAGTTCCCGCCCTTCCATTAATCTAATATGATCTAACATATCATGGCAAGACATCGTTTCTGGCCGACAAGTAAACAAATGAGGGCATCACATATGTAGATATGGATGGACGCACAATTATGTATCGGAGATACCTCTTTCAGTAATCGGAGAACTCTGATTTTAACATATTATGACTTATCTTCACAAAATGTTAGTTCAATGTCTCAAAAACTTAAAGCATATCATGTATAAACATGGAGGACGCTTAGACATGTATCGGAGCTACATCATCCAGTAATGGATGAACTCAAATTTTAATAAACCATGACTATAAATTGTATCAGCCTGATAGCTAAGGAAATGAGAGCATCATATATGTAGTCGTGGATTGACAGACAGTCATATATCGGAACTTTCCCTTCCAGTAGTCCTAGAACTCTGATCTTAACATATTATGGCAGCACAACTTGTCACGAAATGTTAGTTCAATGGCTCAAAAATTGAAAGCATAAACACGTATCATGGAAAGACATACATCACACAATAATCGAAGACCTCTGATTTGAATATAACATAGCAATACATCATGTCAGTCCGATGCCAAAGAGAGCTTCACATATGTAGTCATGAATGGGAGGACTGTCATGTGTTGGAGGTACATCTTCCACGACTATAAAACGTGGCTGCATCACAATACTAAGCGTTACAAACATCAAGTCACAGTTACAATACCTGTCCGCACTAATGTGAAAGGTATAAAAAGAAGTAGGGATCACTATTCTCTTTTAAAATAAAGACAGCAGCAGCATCATTTCTATCTATGTACGACGTTGTGTCATTGCCATTAGGTTTGGCAACTCAATTGAGTGTAAAACAATTTCATTAAACTGCAACTATTGTTTGCATTGTTGTTCCCAGGCATTTCTGTTATTTGATATTTCTTTTCTATTTTTTTTTCTATACAGCGTAATGGTAATAAAAATACCAAGCAAGGACAATAACGCTGCAGGGCATCTAGCAATAGCTATTATAGTACACGTGAATGTGAATAGTATCTTCTTGACTGCCTATGTGTGTCTTCCTTCGGTTTATGTATGATGGCAATATATTCTATATGGTGGTCATTTATTGAAAAAGCAAAGCTTTTATTACGATTTTATTGCCATATACTCGTTTACTCGTCCATATGAGAGAATCTGTTTTGTTGCACTACTACTACTAAGCTTTACTATTGCCTACCACTCACTCTTATTACAATTTATCACAAGATGTTCGCACAACATTTTTATCATCATCATTGCCACACACATTTATATGGTTTCCACTTGAACTGAGGAGCCTGTGAATAAAACTTTTATCGAGTTCAGTTGAAATAGTCACTGTCGATTGTCGCGCCTTCATACACCGTTTTCGCTTTTTATGGTTCACTAGACTGTTCTTCTTCTCCACATTAGTAGTTTATTGCCTGTTTCTGCTTTTATATTTGAGACACAAGAAGACAAAGAAATGGGTGATATGTAGTTACTTCGTTGTAAGAATTGTTTTTAAAATTAATTTATTGAATGGGCGGGTGATTCCACAATGCTGCAAGCGCACTGTAAGAAATTTGTTGTTGCACACTTTTGTGCTTGCACATTTGTGGTTGCCTGAAATGCCTGGGAAACTTTAAGCAGGAAATAAGTGAAAGTTCTTTTTGTTTCAATATATAAAAAAAAACTATTGAACTTATGTTACGTTTCCTTATAGTTTTTTATTTTATATTTTTGTTAATAAACATATTTCAGCAACAAACTGGTTGAAAATATTTGAACATACTGTACCCTCTGTTTCTTTAGTAAATGAGAGAGAGAGAGAGAGAAATGCATACTTTTGTTACACCTTCTATAATCATGTCAAAGACTAAAGTTATGCTTTAAAATATTTGCAGAAAAAATGCTTTAAAATGCCAGATAATACAGTATTATTTTCAGCTTACCTGCAATACCTTCTTAAGAAGAAGGTAAGGACAAATTATGTCTTTAAACAAAAAATGCATGAATAGAAACAGTTAACCAATATTTCCATGCGTATAGAATTTCGTATTTTATTATTAAAACAATAAAAATATTTTGTAAAAGAAATTATGCTTTGAATGAACTTCTTTCTGAGTTGCAGTTACAGCTTAACAACTTTAAGCTACAAAATTTTTCATTAACAAAAAATATTATGAAAAAAAAAGAAACACTTTGTACAATATCATTTTCAGCTTCAACACTTTCTTACGCAAAGTGTGTGCACTTGAAACATCCAAAAAAAAAAAAAGCGCAAAAAAAAAGCAAATGAAAGAAAGACAGAAAAAAAAGGCTGGTTTAAACTCTCCTATTGTATGCTGAAAAACAGAGAATCTCTTGTTAAGGGTCAGTAATAAATCTCGGCAGCTTGTGTTGTAACTTAAATTAAATGCCGAAAAGGCATGCCAAAGCTCGCACAAGAAGGATGATGAAGGATAACAAAATGCCTGGAGAGCTAAAGAAGCAACAGAGCCTGAAGAGAAGGCATTCAAGCGATTGAAGTTGGGCAAGCGTCATTACAAAGCCAAACAAGGCCAAGCTTCGACTACTAAACCAAAGGGAGCCAGAGACCAATGTAAACCAAAACTGGCTGGCCAAGTTAGGCGACAACCTGAAGGTTTTTAAGTGAAATAAAGAAAAAGAAATGAATTGCCGCTTTATGGCACAAAACACAAAACAAAAAGGAAAAGGGAAAAAAATTAAAAAAGGAAAGGGGAATGGGGAATGAGGAAAATGCATTGAAATGAAAAAATTAGATAGAGTTTTCAAAACAAGCAACATGAATGAATGAGAGAATGAAAATGAGACATAGACATAGACAAAGGAGGACATGGAAAGAAAGTACCATTGAATTTATGAGCAACACTACTATTTTTATAAACTTTCAAAGGAAATGGAAGGAAAAAATCCCGCTCCATCTTTCTCTCTCTCTCTCTCTCTCTCTCTGGCGCTCTCTATTGAATTGAAAACAGTGTCACACATGTGGACAAAGGAAAACTACATATTTCAAATAATATATATCTATCAACTATTTCCACCATTTCAACTAAAAAAGCGCCATAAACAACAACAGATTCTTTCTCTTTCTAAAGCCTTCAACCTTAAAGTATACTATAGAAAAAAAAAATACTCAAAAAATCAATATTAAAAATAATTAAATACACACAGTCAGACAGTCAAGTCAGTCGTATCCTATAACTACTAAATAAATGAAGGCACCCATAGTATATAAATAAATAAAGAATTAATTTACTATAAAGAACAAGCATGAGGGTGTCGTTGTTATTATTGGTAGGAGTTGGCCTTTCTCCCCATTAAATACTCAATAAATTTGCATTAAAATTGCTTGCACGGCGATAACTAAAAGCGGCTTAAATATACATAATACACAAACAGAGAGGCATAGATAAAGGACTGAGACTGAAATTCTATTTAAACTGGTGGGTATGAAGTTGATTGTGAGCATGTTTATGGCGTTTTGCAATTCGGCTCACAAAAGTATGCAAGCAGTTTATAAATGTTGTGCAACATTTAAGAAAATAACAAAAATAACCCAGGAAAATCATGAAGAAATCCAAAGAAAATCTGAAATCAGTTGATCAAAGACATGAATCGCAACTCATAAGTATGCTATGGGAAAAATATATCCAACAAAATAATACCAAGAAACACCGTAAAGCATACTACACAAAATTTACGAAAAGAAAAAAATAAATAGAATGTAAATGAAAATGAAAATAATAATAAAATCATTGGAAAAAAGCACACGCTTAACGCTTAAAACTCATGATAAACGTTTGGGCACGAGGCACGAGGCAAAAGTGGGTCTCTCTTTTTTCATATGACAAAATCCTTATGCAAAAATAAAAGGATATATTTCATTATTATATTTCTCTTCGCATATAGCATTCATTGTCATTGTCGACGACATCAGCAAACGCAGGAAGACAACGATTTAATATGGTCTGAAAAGGCGCTTGCTATTTCGCGCCTGTCATGAGTTTTAAACTACCGAGTAGAAGGAGATGCAGAAAGAGATGGAGCAGTAGCACTGGCACTGGCACTGGTAGCCTTGTAGCATTTCCTTTTTCTTATATATGGTACATACCCTTCAATGATAAATGGTTTTATTATTATGCAATGATATTTGTCTTGAGCTTACATGGGCATATTCGAGATGTAGAAAAGTATAATTCAAAATGATCACTATAGGTCGTTATTGTATGGTTCATTCTCTTGAATGAGTATAATGTGATTGATTTATGTCATATTAGGTTCCGGTAGTGCCATCTAGTAGCAAGTTACAACAAAGTGGATAGCATAGAAACCTTCTCCATGAAAAAATACATATATTTGGCAATTTACATAGTAATCGGTCAAACAGTGTCGCAGTTTATTGATCACATACTTATTTGAACATCTTTAGTTTTTGAGATAACAAACTGAATTTTAATCAGTGAGTTTTTATAGTTTTATTCTGATTATACAATAAACATATATTTCCTGGAGTTCCACAGTTTCCATGATGCTTCGATCCATAAATCCTAAGTCTAATGATGGGGCCTACCATTAAAGCTTTCAGTATAATCTTCTCTTTTACTTAAGCATTCGCAACAAATCTAGGATAGGGAAGGACTAAAGTCTTCATATACAATACAATAACAGAAGCTTTACATGGTGTGGCATTTTCCCTTTCTCTAATGGCTTGACAAGCATATCCATCTGATTTTTGTTGCACTTCTTTTCAGTGGCAACTTCTCTTGTTTCTGCGATTCTATCAAGTGTATTTAATCTAACGATGCTGCCGAATTTATAAATTTTTTTCTGAACTTTCTTTTGTTTAATATACATATTTTTTTTATTTATAATTTTTCGATTCCTTTCATTATTTATTGTATTTGTTGTCTTTCTTTCATTCTATCTTTTTGTTTCATATTTCCCGAACCAGCGTTGTGTGTCCATTGTCCTTATACATAACATAGTGTAGTAGTATTGTCTTCATATTCATTTTGGTTTATTCGATGGTGTTGATGTTGGTGCTGGTATTGTTTCGCTTTGTTATTTTGTTGTCCCTTAAAATAGCAGTTAAATCCTTTTGCAAGCTGTTTGCGAACGCATAACGAAATAAAATAAATAATCTTGTTAAAATGCAAGGCGGCAGGCGTCTGATGACAACACAAGGACAACAACAACCATACAAAGACGATGACAATGATGATGATGATGATACCAAACAACTCAAACCATAAGCAGAAGATAAAAAACCCAGTTCCTTTAGCAAGACAAGAGTAGTGGTAGTAGCAGCAGCCTGTTCAGTATTCAGTATCCTGCAACTTACACTTTCATTGCTTCGCACTTTCTTGCCAATTTTGTTAGTGCCAGTCAGGCCATTTACAAGATACATCCAGTCCATACCCTTCAATTGTTCCTGCATTCATTGAATATACATCCACATTCACATTCGCACATGCATTTTGCGTTCATTGTACTTACAATACTCCAAGATGTGTAAATACCGTAGCTGCTTAAGGATAGTCTTTATCCTGTTGTCCTGTTGTTGTCCTTACTGTTGCTGTTGTTTCTGCTGCTACTGCTACTGCTTGCCTTCATGCACATATTTCTGCACTTTACTTGCCATTTTCCATTTTACAATATTCTTTTTTTTTTTGTTATTTTTCTCTTTTAGTTATATCGCCTTCTATGGCATTGGTTCTCTGTTACGTTCTGTTCTTTTCTTTTCTGGTTTGGTCTCTTCTTATTTATACTTATTTTTCTTCAAGTGAACAAGGATTTTCTGCTTGTGCCTCGATAGTTACATAAATGCAAGCATTTTGTGTGGCAAAAGATTTTCCTCGTTTTCCGCTTTTGATTTTGTATTTCATTTTTTTTAAATCGCTTTTCTTCTTTTTCTTTTTGATTTCCTTAAACTCTTCAATATGCATTTGTTAGTTAATGCCTGCCTCATGGCAAAAAGCACCAAGAAGACCAGCAGCAATCCCAGTAGAAGCATTGAATTTATTGCATTTGCATGCCACTTTAAGGATCGATCGATTGTTTGCGCTACAATACAATTTTCCTTGCGTTCAGCCCAGCTCAATCAAAAGTAAGTTTTGACACTTGAACATCATCATCGTCATCAGCCTTGGATGTTGTTAGTTAGTTAGTTAGTTATTCATACTACATAGTTTCCTTTCACTTTCAATATTTCTTCATTTCCTTTCTCTCTGTTCTGTTCTGCACTGTTCTATTTGGTATTTTGTATTATTGGCCAGCTATTGCTTGTTGGCTTAGTTGCACAGTTAAGGCTTCGCTTGATTGCCTAATGAGCGTAACAGCTTTCTTTGCTCTACTGCTTCGCATCGCATCTCATCTCATCTATGTGTATCTAAGTTGGTTTCATCTTTGTATCTATGTATATATCTATGTTATGTTGTCTAGCTACTAGTATACTAGTAACTTTCATCCTTGCTTAGTATGCTTGGCTACTGTTAATGAATGTTTTAGGATTCGTGCATTGTTTAATCTCATGAAGTTGCGCCATTTGCCATTTTGCTTTTGGCTACAGTTGCTTGGTCTTGGTCTTGGTCTTCCGCTTAATGAGTCCTTACTTCTTATGAATGAATCTTAATATCTTTTAATTAAATCAATGTATTGTCGTTGTAAGTATGGCATAAATCGCTTTATGATATTTTCTTTATAATATATACATACGACGAAGAAACTCACAATATAAAGGAAGCCAAAAATATTGTAATATACGACAAACACACACTCCCACTCACATTCTTATACACATGTATCTGTAGATATAAAATACTCTCGTACATTATGTTGTCAGCAACAAAATGGCCAATAAGCCAGTTTGATAATAAGTATGATTTAAGCTTCTTTATATTTTCCTTTGTATAAGAATTATAGAGGGAAAGTTGCTATTGAAAAAATAAAATAAAATTAGATCAATAAGTCGTCTGGTCAAATCAAGGACACTGATTCTTTTTGTGGTATTGTGGTTGTATCCCTCATGGGAGAAAGAGAATTTGATAAAGAATATTTGTTAATATTATAAAGTTCAATGACGTTCTACAAAAGAAACATAATTTTTATCTACTATGGAAACAGTTTTAGGTGGGGTTCCTTCTCATTAGTATAGATAGATATATGTATGATACCAAAATTAAATTATTTTTTTATTCCCAAGGAAAATAAATTATTGAAAACAAATGGTAAAATATATCTGAAGATATGTTTCATATAAGATTAATTCCATCACAATTTTGTAAATCTAACAATTGGTTTAAAACCAGTTTCTTATGTTAAACAAGATGTTGATAAAAGTGTTATAGTAGCAGGGATATTTTTAGTGTGATTTCTAGATTACATTTCCTAAACGATGGGCAATGATGTAAATAAACTGGGAGGATTTTAAGAATAAAGGTGGGCGTTAGTATCCAGAAATAACTGGGAAGCAATTAAATGCTTGATGAAGCTGATAAAGGATATTAGCGTATGGAAAAAGGAACGCTGTAATACCGCTCATGGATTCTGTAGAAAGAATGTCCTACCTTAAGCCTGCAAACGAAAACATTTCCTTATGAGATCGTTCAAATCCAAAAAGATGATGGATTCTTGTGGAACGAATGTCTTGCTTGGTGATTCCAAACGAATGGTAGTGTATATCTGTCTATTATTGGATAATAACTAAAATTAGGTCGGCCCAAAACAGCATTACACGAGACTGCAACAACCACCTTACCCAGATTCTAATAGGTCATGGCTTCAAAGGCAATCCATTATGAACTTGTATTAGATCTATCAACTAATATGTTTATAATACCGTCAAAGCGTCTCATTGCACACAGATGAGTTCCACAGCGAATTTACATGACAAATTTTATCGGTATACAGTCTCATTTGAAGGAGTTTAAGCAGCAATGTAAGATGACCCATGCTATCCATGCTGCATAAATCAAATGAAAGAAGCTTGTCATATTCCTATAGCATAGCAATAATGGGTAGAAAGTTGACACCGATGGCTGTGATTAAATAACAATATTGAAGGACGCAGCTTTGTGGAATGCAGCTAGCAAATCAATTGTGCAGCAGATCCGAAGAAGGTGAGTACATGTATTGATGGACAAATAGACATTATATCAATGAACAGATGACCTTCATCATGTTTGCTTTATATTTGTATCTATTGTAGCCTAAGAAATGTATAAATACCATTGGTTACACATATATGAGGAGACTTTCTGCAAGATTACTTGATGTTGGTCTAGGAACTACACATTCCCCAAATTACACTGTTTCACTTAAGAATATAATTAAATATTTAATAGTTGTAACAATCATCCAAAACAAAGTACCTCGCCACGTCTGTCTATCTGTATCAACGCAATAAACTCAAAAACTACCAAACGGATTTTGATGAAATTTTAAAGAAAACTCTAGCATAATCTGAAGAGTGTTCCTATGAAGTTTGATGCGGATCGGACATCATCTTTTACCAAAATCAAAGCGGTGAACTACTAACCAAAACATTGATAATGAAGAGACAGCAGAAAGTAGTGTTTAATTAGCATTTAATCTATGCTCTTAAAAACTATCTTCTATCCACATAAAGAACAAACCCTTAGTCAGAGAATAGACATAATAATGGCAGATAATAAGAGTTCAACAAGTAGAGTCTTTTACTAACCAGATTTCCCAAATGAAGTAAAACCCAAATTAAGCATTAAGATAAAATAAGAAAACATTTCAATTTCACAGAACTAAATACATGTGTTTTTCTTTTAGGAGCGAAGGCGTTATATATAATTTATTCTAATTCATCATATAACATCTTTTCTAAAATTTTATAGAAACAAGTTTATAAAGTGATGGTCGAAAAAATCCTTACAGCCTACATCATTTTTTTTTTAATTCAACTTTACATGGTAACTTTTGTCTAGAGGCCAAAAGATTTTCCAGGAAATCAGAAAATTAATCTACTTTCAATTTCTTTTGGGAAAAATATTTCGACAAGTCAACTTAATTGGTTTCACACGTGATATGAACATAAAAATATAATAAAATATAATGCTTCTATATAATAATAATCCTAAAAATATTTTTGTTAGAAGGAAACCACAAAAAACTTCCATTTTGTTCTTTAGACTAGTACAATACTCGTATATGCGAAAAAAAAGCAAAATTATTATAATTTATTTAAACAAAAATTGAAAGGAAACTAAGCAAAAAAGAAAGGGAGAATGAAGAAAATAAAGAAAGAAAATTGCATTCATATTATTGCCTAATGAACTCACAGATGAAGGCAATGCCAAGGAAGACATCAGCAACCTTTCAACAAGAAGTTTGCGTAACAACAGCACCAAGTTTCCCAACACACCTGACTGACTTTTTGTACTAAACCAACACACACATAGAACCCTCAGATATACTAAAATGCAAAAGACATTTCGATAGATAGGTGAATATAAAGGTGGATAGATATGTGTAGGTAGATAGGCAGGTTGAAGCCAGGACAACAGTGACATACATAGTACTAGTAGTAGTAGAGGAAAGTCACAAAACTGCAACTTGCAAAAAGTTACAGAATTCTATTACGAAAACTATGTCACAACTAACAAACTTACTTGACTTTAAATAGATATAGATATACATACATATCCCTAGTATACTCATAGATGCAACCAAATGAATTCTTCAGATGCACATGCTAAAAACTTCATACTTAACAATTTTACGCTTCAGATCGAAACGAATGATTTCCAGCTGAGTCAGATTATAAAATTACAGATAAAACTAAAGCAACGCGCACAACAGACCAACTTGACAGTTGACAAAATTACGTAGTTTTGTAGCATAAAAGTATGCAATGGAAAGGACTTTCATGCAGCGTTACTTTGGTCTATGCATTTGCTTTGCTAACGTTATCGCAGCAAACTGATAAGCATCCCGATGAATAGACAAACGACGAACTCTATACACTGACTACCAAAATGAATCAAAAAACGAAAACTTACGAAGTCACATCGTGAAAGCTTTTAAGAGAATTTCCATTCTTAGTGCCGCTCTTAAGTGTGTGAATGCATTGACAATATATTGCTATCATCGCCAGCAAAGGATAGCAATAGCATGCTGATGCTTTTGCACACGCACTTTTTAACTAAGAGAAAGATTTTTCTTCTGTAATTGATGGAAAAAGATTTTACGGAAGTTTAGTAGAGAGAGAGAGAGTTGTTAGCAGAAGACTATGACTGTTAACTATTTCTGTAAATTGCTTCTGTAAACAGCTTCAGTAAATTGTCTCTGTTAACTCGAATTGTGCAGTCAGAAAGCTGCTGCTCCTTTAACTCGCTATGGAATAAAGGAATTATGATTTTAGTAAGATTAGAATTTAGTCTGCTTATCTGCTTGTCACATTGAAATAGTAAGATTATTTTATGTTAGTTTCAGGAGTTCATTTAATTTAACATATACATATGTTAGTAAATGATGTATTGACAGTTTTGTCCGTTGATCGATTCAATCTACCATCTCTCAAACAACTTCATAATTCTCTACTCATAATAATGTCTTCCTTAACTGCTTAATAGTTGTCAAAACGCTGTGTGATTGGGTCTACGGACGCAAGAACTCATTAAATGAGTTTTAAGGTACACTAACACATTTCTAGTCTCGGGGCTGGACAAATTCCTTAGTCCCAAACAATGTTTTTTGAACAAAATACAGGCCAATTTCATTGGAACCGTATGTGTCCGCCTACGGAAGATATTACAAGATATGATGGATGAAGTAACATATCCCAACCAAGATCCAGTAGTTTTGTTCCTAGTAACCAAATTTGTAGGTGGTCTTTTAATGGCGTGAAAATCACCATTATAAGACTAGGATTAATTAAGGACACTTTTGTGGAAACGGCTCACTTTATTTCTATCTACTAGTTCATACTAATTCGTGTATAGTTCATAGAAAACTTGTCCCAGTGCTACCAGTTTGACAGCATCAATCTCTTTCGCTTACTACAGTATTTCTGTCTGTCTGTCTGAACCCGATAAACTCAAAAACCACCGAACGGATTTTCATACGGTTTCCACCAAAGAACAGAGTGATTCATTGGGAAGATTATAGGTGTATAATTCATAAAGGTTTTGTGTAAATTGGCGGAAATATAACGATAATTGTTGAATAATGAAGGAAAAAATTATACCGATTGGAAGTTTGACTGGGGTGCGCAGCGTGAACCAGTTGTATTTCACATTTGAAGTGTGTTTGAGTGTATGTTGTTTTGGTATTTTGTAGAGTGAAGGTAAAGTGAGGAAACTGCTTAATTCCAAAGACTATTAGATTATCTAGATTGGACAAATCGCTCACCCATGCTAAGTCGGGGCGGGTTGCTAACATAACCTGATCTGTCGTCCTGACTTTAGTGCCCAATAAAATATTGTAAGTATAATTCTATGCATGATGTCTGCTAACTGCTTCTGTTAATGTATATAGTAACAGTTTATGTTAAAAGCTTCTATTATGCTTCTGTAAACTACTTTTATTCACCATAGTGGCGACATGATGCTGCTGCTGCTGGTGCTTTGCTTTTCTTTGCTTGACGTAGCATAGCAACGCATTCCTTTATGTTTAGTGAACGTTAAAATGGCATTCTTCTTTACGTTTACACATATAACAAATGTTAATAAACAATGAAGCCGCCGCTTCTGTAAACATTAAACGGCATATACTACAATACATATTCCTTGTATCTGCATGTGTATGTATTGTTTTTGTTATCCTTCATGCTCCTGTTCCAGTTGTTGTAATTGTTGCTGTTACCATTTTGTTTATTTTCAGCTTTTGTTTGTTACTTCTTCCATACAATATTCTTACTGTTGTTGTTGTTGATGTAACAGTTGTTCATGCCGCTTGGGATATGCTGGAAAATGAAAAGGTCTATGGCGACAGTGAAATGCATTTCATGTCCTCTCACTTGTATATATGTATATATCATTGTATCTAGTATGTAAGGACTACTTTAGTTGTCAGCTTGTGTTGCATGTATTGTGTATATGTATGTGAGTGAGTTAGTGACTGTGTGTGTGTGTTGTTTGTAGGTGTCACAAAATGCGCACCGAGTCTGTCTGTAGGTTAAAAACACGTTTGAGTATTTAACTGTAAAAATATGGGTTAATGGGTTTTTAGTTGTCGTTTTCGTATTGTCTTTATAGTTGTTGTTGTTGCTGTTCTTGTTGTTGTTCTTGTTGCTGCTGTTGTTATTGTCACGTATCTTTTGAGTGTTTCTGCATCCCTTTAACTTTACTGTACTTGTTGTTTCTACTATTTCTGTTGTTGTTTTTAGCAATTGTTGCCCTTTTGCTTTAGATTTGTTGTTTGGCTTGCACGTTTCATTCTTGGCTTCAATTTCAGTTTCATGTGTTCCACCCTTTATACTTTTCTTTGTTATATTCTTTTGCTCTCTGCATCTCTCTGATTCTGTTTTTCTATGTTTGCAATTTTGTTACGTTTTGCTCGTTTGTTGAGTGCACTTGGCAGCCGTTAATCAAATTATACTTCAAATGTTTTGTGTGTCCACTTCAGATATACCTCTATATAGACCTCTCATTCCTTTCATACCTCTTCATTATATCTACCATGTTTTGTTTTTTCCTTTTTGTCAGCCATAAAGATTTATCTGCTCTTTATAGAAATATATGTATATATGTTTAGGGCGTAGATTCCATACACTTATACATATATCACAGAATAGAAAAGAGGAGAAAAAAAAATGTTCAGTTGTGAGTGTTTTATGTGTACATCAAAAAACTTTGACCATTTGTAATGGTTTTGATTTATGTCTATTAAAATTTATTGAGTGTGTGTTCTTTTCACAATTTTTTCTTGTTAATTCTTGTTAAAATATTCCTATGTTTATTACATTTTTGGGTTATTTCGATTCGAGTGTAGTTCACGTATAAGAAATCTCTTAAGACTGACACTTCAAACACTTGCTGTCATTAATCGATATTAGGTTTCTTGTCAAAGTTATAGTGTTGCTTAACGGGTTCACCAAATAAGGAAAAGTTTTCATAATAACACTAATATATTCTAAGTCAGAAGCAGTGTTGGCATTAATTAATTTATTCTTTATTCAAGGTTTGTGTGCCTTTGTGTGATAGAAGTATTGGGTGATTGATTGCAGGAACTTAGCGCGCAAAGTGGTTAGAAGCTGTGTGGCTTGCTTTCAACAGCGTCCAGTATTGGCAAATCAGCTCATGAGAGATCTACCAGCACCCAGAGTGATGCTAAATGGCCATGAATTTTTACGGTCCGGAATGGACTTTACAGGCCCTATTATGATGCACTTGAATCAGCATAGTCGCCGTCCAGTATACTTATTAGTATGCTTCATCACCAAGGCAAACCATTTGGATGTTGTTTCTGAGCATTGCATTGCCAAAACGGTTCTTCGATAGAAGAGGGTCGTCAATAGACATTTTTTGTGACAACGCTACAAACTTAGTTGGTGCGTCTCGGGAATCAAGAGAAGCTGCAGACTACGTTTTCCATGAATAGTCAAAGAAGTCGATAATAGCGCAGTGCATCGTTTGTGAAGTAAACTTCCATTCCATTCCGCCTCGGTCGCCTCATTTTGGTGGTCTCTGGGAGAGTGCAAAGCGCTTGCTGGTGCATTGTATGAACAGGACTGCACTAAATTACGAAGAACTGGCAACAACAGTCACTTGAAAACTGGAAGGCCAGCAGTGTGGACTTATTCTTTCGATCGACAATCAATAATCCGAGTTAAGGTCACAATATTCTAATTAATTTGATTAATTTTAAATTAATCACTAACTAAATCATTAATCAAAATCCTTGATGAATCACACGTTATAGGATGGGGCAGGGTTCACCGAAGTAATATTGTGTAACAAGAGGTGGGAGAAGTCATAAGCTTTGTGACATCTCATCAAATTCTAAACGGCAAATTTTAAAAAATTAATAGGAACTCCAACAGGCGAACATTAAATGAAAAGAGAAATTAGGTTAACACTATCTCATTGGTCTCCACAAAGTTAGATTTAATATTAAAATGTACAGAAAACAACTTGTCAACTTCATACTGGTATGAAATATAATAATTTAGAGACTGTTGTTTTGATTGTATGATTTCTAGGTGTAAATTTGCAAAATATGTGACGTCACGCCAGAGAGTGGAGTCTCACAGATGTGATCATCTAAGGCAAGAACGGGGTAAGGGTCAAAAAATCTTGAAATTTGTATGTTGTAATATGTGGATGGCTCCTTATTAATCATTAATTGATTAATTTGATGAATTTTTCGAGTTATACACCATTTAATCATTTAATCAATGAATTAATAGTTAATCAATTTTTTAATCATAACCCATTATTCTTTAATTAGAATATCTTTTGGCAAGCAGTGGTCAGAAGTCAGAAAAAAGGAAATGAATGAATGAAGATTAAAGGCTTTTAATTCTTTAAACAAAATCTTTTCACGAAATCAAAATACCTGAGATTCAAAGTCAATTAAGGCAGTCAAGCATAGAGTAATTCATAAGATTCTTATAACCAAAAATTCATAAGAAACTAATAACAAGTATGGTAATTCATAAGAAACTAATCAAACAAAGCCAATAACTACAACTATGGTATATTAAATATGCTGGTTTAAAACAAAAACTAAAATTCTTTAAATGCATGAGTATTTTAACAAGTTTTGGTTTACAGTAGCAGTAACAACCTTCAACCTTTTTAACCTTTTGTTTAGAAAACCGTAAATCAAAGTGAATAAAAATTTAACACAGAAAAATGGAAATAAATAAAATAAAATAATCATTTTCTTTTCCCCTTTTCTTTTACTATTATGCACAACATGCAACAAACATAAATTCATGGTAACATTTTAATTTGTTATGCTTTGCTTTGCTGATTTGCAATTTCAAAAACACAATTTTCGTCTTTCATTTTTATAAAAGTATACAATATTTTATATATATGTATATGTATATATATTTTGTTTATTTTTCATCGCTGGTATACGCAAACTAAGCGAACTGTAACCAAATGCAATTAACATAAATTTCAAGTGTGTAAAACATAATACGAATTAGCACGATACACAACAATAATAAAACAAATATTTTTCTTTTTTTTTCCAGTAAATTAGTATAACAGTTTTCAATTTAGATTACGGAAAACAAAACAAAAACAAACAATTGGTGTACGGACAGGAAACGGAAATGCGACGACGGCTGGCGGGCAAACAAGTCCTTCAGCCTAATGAAGCAAATTACAAAAAATTAACAACAAACAAAATATTCAACAAACAAATAAACAAACGAACACAAATATTGCATATAAAATGATAAAAACAAAGTTGAAATAAAATTAAAATAAAGTAGCATATTTTATGTTGTTGCTGGTAGTTGTTGACCAGTAACTAGTACGAACAACACTTGCAACAAAAAGTATGCGATAATAATTTCCATGACTCCTAAAATAAAACAATGAATGGAAACCACACAATAGAGATGAACTTTACCGAACAGAACAGAACACATTGCGTATTCGAAATAATTTAATAAATCCCAAAAATTTCATTACACTCAGCAAAAGGAACATTTTAGTCAAGTGGACTTATTTGATAATTTAAAAGGCAAATTGTTGTGATTATTTTTTAACAAAATTCTATTAATGAACTTGTACTTTTGTCCATTCCTTTTAGGTAAAATGGATCGCTACACGAGTGAACAAAGGTGCAACATCCCACACAGCAGTGGAATCAATCGATTGTTTGACAAGTTTAATAACCAGAACAGATGTGAGTTGACCACCAAGAACATACTATTAAACACCATTGAACTTCTTCTTATGGGATTTCTTGAAGAGTAAAGTTTATGCGGATAATCCTCAAACTGCTAAACACCTCAAATATAATATCATCGAGTAAATATCAGTAATTGAACCATCATTATGCGACAAAGTTATACAAAATTTTGATAAAAGAGTGACAGTGTGTCGAGCAAGCAGAGGAAGTCACACGCATGACATTCTTTAACCAGAACCAGTGTACTTTAATTTCCAATAATAATAAATAAAATAAATAAAGATATCACACAATGTATGTCTTTAATTTAAAATTTAAAAGGAAACATTAAATTTAAATACCTTTTACAATAGTTAGTTTCGCATCAGATGCAAAGAATTACCAATAATTTGCTTAGCATCATCATGAGAACTGAACTTTTTTCCACGTAATGTCACCTTAAGTGGATCAAATATTCTTATGACTTATCAGAAAGAGCAAAATCTGGACTGATCGTAATAACTTCGAATATATGTACATCTTCAATGATTTTTTGATTAAGCAGGTCATTTTATTCTACTGTTATCTTCTAAGAAATCACAAAAGTAAAAGGCAACTCTGGCATCCCAAAAAACTTTAGCTCAATATGTCTCTTACTGTTAATGACTAAATTCTAAAATTCTTATTGAAAAAAGATCTACTACTATGCTTCTATTGCATACTTTGCCTGTAATTTCATCTTTAAAATGATAGACCGAAGTATCATTTTAGTCGATTTTGTTGAGCTACTGTGGAGAGTATATCTAACAGTTGATCATAGTACATCCCAGTAATGTGACGCGTTAAATGCCACTTTTGCATATAAACTAAATAATTTGCAGTAAAAATATTATGTAAATAAAAAAATAAAAAATAAATAAATCAAAAAGATAAATAAGTTCTAAAATTTAAAGACTTCCCTACCGGAAATATAATAGCATCGTTGCGTATACATAGATTCTAAAAGGCCAGTGACAATATTGCTGGAGTGGCAGCACTACAAATATTTTGTTTATTATACGAGTAACATTACAAGCTAGTATAGCTCAGCAAAGCTGGTGTATCTATCAGAATCTATCAAGATATTGATTTGAAGTGATCGCAAAGTTGTGTCTCACGGGTAATTTATATATTTTATACTTATGTTTATACTTATAAACTAGAGAACTGCATAAATGCATTGAAACTACATATGAATAGATTCAGTTTGGAAAAAAAAGGATGTTGTGATGTACTTAATTTAAAGGAATTCGTGGAGTGAATAGTACATTTTGTACGAATGAATATGAAAGTTATTTGTGTTCATATTGAATAGTGTGTAGTTAAGTATGAGCATCAGTGTGTAGTGGTGCAATGAATTCTTAGTATGAGAGTGAATTATTAATATGAGTGATTAATGGTGCCGTGATTTATTAGTACCAATGAGTATTGAGTTATAAACAAATGTAAAGTGACTGAATAAGGCAGATTTTCTTTATTTGTTTTTATGTTTTAATAAGATAATAAATTTATTAAAGACGTTTTTCCGCAATTTAGTTTTTAGCTATTAAAAATGCCATTTCCGAGGCTACGCTATTTGCCGGTGCCGCTTAAATTTAGCAACTTGTTATAAAAAGAAATGGATTCAGGATTCAAAAATTTACATTTTTATTGTGCTGCATAAGTCAGCATAAGTGTCACAAACTTTTCGTGTAGACGACGATAACAAATCATGATCTCCTATTGTGCTATCGTTAACAAAACCTTTCATAACTTCACGACGGCCAACAATTATTTTCACTTTTTCAATTTCTGTAAATTACGAGAGTTTTGTTGGAGAAAAGAAAAATTAGGCATTGTTGTTGATGAAACTTTGATAAATTTCGTAGAATCACAGATTGTAAAAGATCAGTCAATATGCCATGTAGTGTTCCCATCCTAAAGTGAGGAAACTACTGTACCTACAGCATAGAATTATCGTAATAAGTGACAAAACCACCATTTCGTTTTTACTTTTTGCCTCCCTTTCATAAGTTGTTTGTTGTCTCTATCGCTTATGAACCCCTAAGAAACCTTTAGTTTCATAGTTGTTGATGTTTCCGATACATCGGTGTCAATAAAAAAAATGAATTATCACAATTTGCATCATGATGAAAACTACCGTACAAACTGCTTGCGATAATAATGTGCTATTGTGCATCGTAAGTAGACAAGAATTTATTATACACTAACTAGGTCAATTTCGATAAAATAAACGCTAAATGTTACACGAAGCTTCAATACACCAGTCAAAACCGCATTGGTTAAGCTGTTTCTAAGAAAATCTTACACAGACACGAAAAGGCTTACGATTATATATATATATATATAGATAGATGTATGAAAATTATCGTATGTTTGGGAACACTGATGCCAATGTATTTCTTTACTATGTCAATATTACTAACATCGAATGGTTTCGAACGGAGCTAGTAGGCTTATGACAGAGCATAAGTCGCTTAAATTGATTTTCTGCATCTTGCATTAATCTCATTTTTAACTCTCAATTCTTATGATAAATCTACATAGATATCAAAGGAACAATAAACATAGCATGAGGAGCAATCAACATATGTCTCTAAGCTTTATATGCATAATTTTATCTACCAATTTCTAGACAACTACTGGTTCGATCAGTCCTCTTCAGTTTTCCCTATTATTTCATCAAAATCTGTCTAGCTGTTTCAAAATCCATAGAGAACACACATACATACATTCAATTTTATATACTAAATATAATAAAGTAGTACTACTATAGGGAATGCACTGAAGTAAAAAAATGTATATGAATTCATGCAGTTCTGTTCTATAAACATATGTTTTTTGTATATTATAAGTGTTCATATTGCGACTGAGTTTTATAAACACAAGTGAACATATGTATGTATAAAATTTGATATCTTGCAGTTGAAATAGATAAACAATTCTATAACTTCACAATATTTCAAGTGCATTCGTACGTATTGTGTTTCGAATTGTTTTCTCAAGAAAAATGTCTAAGGAATTTGTTGATATGTTCAAAGGTTTTCGTGTAAGTTTTTTCTTTTGTACTTACTGAATAAAGATCAACTGATTTATTTAAAGAAATTATTATTTAAAGGCCTCTGAACTATATAAAGAAATAAAGATACAATGTGGACTACCATCAACCTCAAATCTACCAAGTGATAATTGGAGCTTGTCACGAGGATTGCTGAAACGTGAATATGGCTTAGCATCACCGGTGTTTAATGGTAATTTCACTCTTAGCCAACAAAGGAATATTGTGAATTCATATCCACCAAATCGATGGAGCCAAATGTTATTGGAATATAACTTGCACACTTCACCAATTGTTGAAATAATCGTATGTCGTTTTGATGAAAGTGGAGAAAAGTTATTGGTGGCATCAACAGAAGGTATGCATATTTTAAATGTCCAGAATGGTCAATATAAATTTTTCAAGTCTTTGGATTTGAGTGGAGTAAGATTTTGGATAACAGGTGCTGATATAAGTTCTTGTGGAGAAATGACAGCCACTTATGTAGCGGTATCAACTACAAGTAAGTAAAAGCAGATCACTTAGTTTAAGATCCGCTGAAATGGTAACGTAAAAATTTCAGTTTTTCTTCACCGAATCAATGATTCGCACGCAAAAATCCTGATTAAATTACCCAATCAGGATCCCTTCCAAGATACAACTCCACTATATTTCATGCCTTGTGGTAAAAAACTCATTGGCAGCTTTGATACTAAATCATTTATCATCATTGACATTGAAACGAAAAGTATTCAAGATCATGCATACATTCGTCATGATTTTTGTTGGAATTGTACGTATACGATAAAAATTCTCGAAAAACTGAACTCAAATGTAATCGCATGCGCTGATTCATTTTGTGGTTCGTTGCGTATATTTGATTTACGCTGTCACCCACAATATGTGAAGAAAATCATTTGTCATAATGATGGTATTACATCAATTGATTCCCACAATAATGGGAATTATATTCTAACGAATTCGAAGGACAACCGTGTACGAATTTGCGATATCAGAAAGCCATATACTAATGCATGTAAGTAAGAAATGAATATTTCAAAAATATAAATTAACAATGAATTAAATAGTTGATAGAAGTTGGAAAAATATTGTGATGAGCTTTGAAGGACATAATGTGGAAGAAAACCGACAACAGGCAATGTTTTCACCATTGGAATTGACAGGACAACGTTACATATATGTTGGTTCTTCTTGGGGTAGGATTTTTAGTAAGTATCATAACATACACATTCTTTATTGCATTGCATTTCTTATAAAGATATTATATATCATTTTTTAACTTAAGTATATGATTTGCTGACTGGCGAAACTAAGGTAACTATGGATGCTGTAGAAAATCCACAACGTAAATCTATTGTCAACAATGTGGAATGGCATCCTAAACGCAATGAAATTGTTTCCAGTTCGGTATGTATTTATATCTCCGAAGCAAGAAATTATATCTCCAGAAATAAGAGCGTAGCCAGGTACGGGTAGGAGGGACAGCTGCCTCCCCTAGCAGGGTGTAAATAAAATTATTACTTATTAAAACTGTTTCGAAAGTCTATTGCCATATCTTCAATAGTTAATGCAATATTTTGTGAAGGACTTCGAAGCTGTGATTGCTATGTCACCAAGCTCTTTGCCTAGATCGTTGTGCAAAATTCACAAAAATATGGTAAAAATGAAAAGAAAATAACTATGTTGTAACGATGTTAAAATATTGTATTATTAAAGTTGCCATGTGGAAGAAATTTAAAAAACCCTATTTACCAGAGTATGGATTCATCACTAAACTTTTGAATTTCCTTTTTTATTAAATGTCTTTGCCATATTTATATTAAACATTTTCATATCATTTATTTTTTCAACAGCATTCTTCTGTAAATTTAAATGTTTACCGAGAGGATGATCCAACCACCTCCGAAAAATCCCCTAAAATTGTTAAAAATTATTTGGGAAATAACTCTGAAGAAAAGGTTCTCACTAATGTTTTTAACATACTTATTAATTAACTAACTAATAACTACTCTTCATAGGACGAAACATTTTGGTCGAATTTACAAAGTATTGGTTAAACAACATTGGATCAACACTCTCTTTGGGGAAGATTTAAAGAATTTAATGGACTTGTTTGAATATTATACAATATAAACTTGTAATTAAAATTATAAATTTAAAATAAAGGAAATATTTTTTCAAGATTATTTCAAGTTAAATCAAATTATGCCTTCTTAATGATAAGCGCTGAAGAGGAGAACAATACAGAGCTTCTGTAATCGATAATCTAATACTGAAGCCTTTTTATCTTATACAAGTGAGCTATGTTGAAACCCATTCGAGCAATGGGAAGCAAGTCGAAAAACTAGTTCAATGAGCACTGCTCGATCTAGAACAAAGTCAGTAATGCACGAGTTGATAAGTGAAATTGTTAGAATTACCAAGTCGTTGACGAAAAACAATAAGCACAGATCAAGGCTGTTCATTTTAAATAGACGCGTTATGCTCAAGCTTTTATCAAAACAAGACAAAGTATCATAAGCCCAGCTCAAGCCTGTTCTTATAAAATAGGCAAGCAATGGGAAGCAATTCGAAAGATCATTTGGACGATCACTGCTCAATCTGAACACCAGAGATGTTAGAGTGATGTAGTTAGAATTACATTTACTGAAATCATGGACAAAAGCTATTAGCTTCCATAAAATCATTACACAGATATTTTATTGAATAAATAAAACTAATTTCATTTAAAAATCAAAATTTCTTATATTTTTGCTTCCAAAAACTTCAACCAATTGTTGTTCTGTTACCAATAATAACTAAATACTAAAAATGATTTCATTCTGTTTTCTAATGTTACGAGTATTACAATATTTTTCAATTGTTTGTTCCAATTAATTTTCTTTTATTGTCACAGATCATGGGTACAACAATATTTACTTTCTAATTAAATTCATTTGAATTAAGTAATTTTATTTTCTGTTCCCTTTTTCTCTCTCACTATACATACATATGTCTATTGTTATTGTTCATTTAAAGTATCATCATCATCATCATTGTTTTTTTATAAGTTAGTATTTATTTGCCACTTCATTATAATCTGCCACATGTAAAAAACTTATATAAATTGTTATTGTTTCTATTCTATTACATTAATTTTGTTTATTTGAATATGGGAGAAATTGAAACATGGGAAATGATGATAGAGAGAGGGAGAGAGTAGTAGTAGTAATGCATGTGTTACAGTAGTGTTCAGAAGACTATAAAATTAAATTTCAATTAGTTGCGCACTCATTTGTGTACATTTAATTTGTGTCCTTATTTTATTATTGTATTTTTCTGCACTCAACTTAAGCGTGAAATGAATGAATGAACGAATGAACGAACAAATAAATGAATTATTGACAAAATGAGCAAATGAGCAAATGAACGCGTAAATAAATTGCCACCAAAAATAACAAAAAAAAAAAACAAACAAAATTCAAATGTTTTCTATCTTTCTTTTTAAAGTTTTTGTTATTTTTTGTTGATTTTCGTTTTTTATTTTTTTAAATTTACGACACTATCTTCTTGGTTGGTTGTTTTAAGCGGATAGTAGATGGACACTATTCTAAGGCAAGTACAATAGTATATTTTGAAGGTTAACATGATCAAGTACAATAGCCCTCTAGATGTTGGAATGCAATAAAGGTCGAAATCCGACCACCCGCATAAATGCAGGAATGCATGATGACAATGTGTCAAGCTGAGTCTTTGCCTGCAGCGAAACTATAAATATACTGGCATAAAAATTACATTCAACACATCTAGAGATGAACACCTTTTTAACCATATTATTTTCAGGAAAATACATTCTGCTCTGCGGTATTCTTGGATGTCAAGCAAGCTTTTGACAGGGTATGGATCGATGGTCTGCTTCACAAGATAAAATGCCTCCTTCCAGCTAAGTTACTACAAAGCTATCTCTGTGGTCGAACCTTCTTCGTTAACGTGCGCGATAAGAAGCATTAGACCTGGTGTGCCGCATGGCAGTGTCTAGCAGCCTTTCTCTACCCTGATGAAGCCACCATCATTACATATGCGGTTGATACAGCAATCCTTGTAAACTCTTACTCGGCGCAAGAAGCATTTGAATTAATACAGGATTTTTTGCGAAGATTTCAGGCCTGGGCCAAGCGATGGAATATTGGAATAAATCCAGAGAAATCGGCGAACTGCGTTTTTAACCTAAGACGTGGCACTTGTCCAGTTATCTACTATGACTCCATAATCATTCCGCAGGTGGACCAAGTTCGTTACCTTGGACTTATTATGGACAAGTGGAAAAAAAGGATAATATAAAAAAAGGAAAATACATTGATGTGAAGTAAAGTAAAACGGTACCGAAATAATCTTGTCACGATATAATACAATAACATAATACTATTGGACAATACAATTATATTCTCCATCTATGGACCGCTTTAAATGGTCTTTCCATCAATTTATTCAATAATGAAATTTGCATTAAAAATCTACATTGCTGCACACCTTCCATCTTCTTTTCGCCTAAAACAAAGCTGCTATACTAATTAGTTTTCGATACTTAGTGTGAACGAATGAATGAATGAACGAGTGAACGAACAAAACAAAGGATTTTAATTTCAAACTTAACAAGGATATTGAAGTTATTTTATTTTTCATCAACTCAGTACTTCAGGCAAACTTAATTCAAATGCTGCAGATGAAGCTTAAGTATTTTCAATGTTGATTTTAGTTTGAATTTTTGAAGCACGAACGCATTGCATTGCAAGTACTATCTTTTAGTACTTGAACTGATGCTGCTGCAGATGATGATGAACACGAGCATAGAATAAGGAAAATTAGGAGAGGGAAGCCACTTAAAGTGTGGCCAAAATTTAACTTAACTTAAGTTAAATTAAGCTTTAAGTCAGTAACCTAAATTGTTTCCTTACTTGCTTGCTTGCATTAACGTAAAGTTATCCTAAGTTTTAGGTTATGTTTATATTCAGAAGACTTTATGCTTTATTCTTTCGTTATTGTTTTATATTGTTGCTAGCTACTTTACGCCTTCTTGTGCAAATTGGCCTAAATACCTTTATCATCATCATTATCATCATCATCATCATCAGTTTCAAAAGTCTCTAATTTCATCATTATACAAAAGACAGCCAAGTTTACACTCAGTGTACTTGTATGTATGGGTATTAATATAGCAACTTGTGGCACTGGTTAGCATCTTTTGTTGCTATTGCTGTTGTTGCCACATCAACGTCATACAAAATAGGCGATGTGGAAAACAAAGCCAACATAGGCAGGCATTGTATGAAAAAGAAGAAAGGCAAGTATATAAATATATGAATTGAACAGGGTTGGTTCACTGGGGCTTCCAATCCACATTTTTGACTGAACTAGGGGCCTCAATAAATTTTCACGCCTGAGAATACCGAAATGCCTCTATTGCCACTGGATGTGACACTGTCAAAAGGCTAAGGAACGATAAAGTGTCGATTATGAACGTGGCTGAGATATGCTTTGTGGTTGGCATGAAGGATATGAAAAGTGTGAGACAGTGTATAAAAAAGAGAGTGTTGTACTTGGTTAAACTAGACAATAGTGAAATTTGCTAGCCCTTCATGCCCTCTTCATGTATCTCATTCTTTTACAGCTGCTGCTGCTGTTGCTGTTAAGCATAATTTCAACAAGTTTGTTGGAATTTCCGGTGCCACATTGTGAAAACCTTGGTTAAGCAGGAAAATTACTAAACAATGTTTTATGCTAAAAAGAATAATAACAACAATAACAACAACAAGGACAACAGCAAAAGCAGGAATAGTAGTAGCTGAAATAATGAAAGCAGCAAAAACAGCAATGTCTCGTGTTCAGTGAAAGAACAAAAGAAAGTGAGAAAAATCAACATAGTAGTAGAAACAAAAAACAAGAAATGTGCTGACCTAAGCCAAACCAGATCAAACCAGCCAAGGCACAACCAAAACTTAACCAGCAACAACAACAACAACAACATCATAAAATAGTATCTTACCAACATGCAACAACATGAGTGATGGCAACAGCAGTGAAAAGGCTAACAAAGATATACACATACTAACTATAACCAGAGAAAGGAAAAATATTAAAACAATGACTACCATGGCAATGAATAACAACAAAAATAGGAAAAGAGAACAGGGATGACAAAGCAAAAGAATGATGGAACTAAAAAGCTGTAAAAGCAAAATGACGAAGTGCCGAGTAAAAGAGTGGAACAAGTATAAATGTCTATGAAATTCCTTTTAGGGTTTTAGGCTTGCGGCTGTTGAAAGTGTAGTGTAATGTGGTGGCATGGATGTCAGCATAAAAAGGGTTTCCGGTTCGAAAAATAGTGAAAAATTAAAGACATGGTAAGAAATTACTAGCAAAGGAAGTTGAGAAAAATAAAAAAAAAATAGAAACAAAGAGAAATGTCAACTAATGAATATACAATAAAATAATAAAATAAATATTCAAAAGCAAACAATAAACAGAATCATGAGGAAATGAAAATTATGTTGGGTAAGGTAGTGATGAAGAACAGCTTACTTAAGCCCATATAAGTATGACCTGTTCTGATGCCACAGGCACACTTCTGTGTCCCACACCATAGGGAACTTATTACAAACAGTTTAAGAATTTAATAAATTTAGTTTAATACATAAAATTTCAAGTCATCAAGTTTAGCCGGGAAGATCCAAATCATTGTATCCACTGGGATTTCTAAAGAATTTTTTTGTTTTACTACATAAATCTAAAAATTAAGGTTTTTAAAAAATATAAGCACTCAATTAGGTCAATAATCTTCTTCTGTAATGCAGACATTATAATTGACATAAAATGGAAAAAATTTCACTATTGTTTCAATATTTAGTTTAAAAAAACTAACATTTCATAGTGCCAGAGAGATTAAGTGATACCTGAGACTACAATGCCCGGTGAGTTGGCTAGTTTAGGATCCATAATACATTCTTAAGAATATTTATCATTTAGTACAAAACCCTATAACACCGAGTTATTTTGCCCTCTTGGCGGCCCCTTATTAGCTTGACCGGATTTCTTTTGGTAGGACACGCAGCACAGCGGAGGCACGACGGAGAGTAGCCAGGGTTAAGTTCTTGCAGTACTTGGAGCCGGAGAGGTGATTAAGTATTTCAACTTTTTCATAGAGCAGCTTTGACCAGCCTTGAAGGAAACACGCATGGTGTTCTTAGCAGGATACTATCCCTTCTTCAGCACAGCACAGAGAAGCCTTTCTTATAGACAGTTAGTACAATGCCAAAGGTCTTCTTGTATACGAAACCACTGTAGCGGTATGATCCGCTTCTAGGAAGATTACATTTGTTCACTCATTTTGTGTCATCCGGGATATCCTCTATAAATTGGGTGCCTAGGCTGCAAAGATGAGTGAATATAGTGTAGTCTACCTAGCCATGAGTGCACATTGGTAATGCCTGTTGGTATGAAGTCTGACCAGAGGCTGTAGCCCACGGAACTTGCTCTGTCCTGAGCAGAGTGTCGGCCCCTTTTTGGAAGTATGGTGGTAGTGCTTGTGGTTTGTTGCCTAGATGCGGGTAGAGCGTATCCTCGGCGTGAAGTTGCATCATATGTATACCTGTCGAGTGCTGTGCTCCATAAAGTAGTAAAGGTTTTAGATAAGCTATATGACCAAAATAAGTATGACTCGGTACCTGCGAATGTACTCAATTATTGTGCTCGGCGCTGAGGTCTTCCATGGCAGGTTAAGCCAACTCGTTTTCTTCAGTAGCGATATGAGCTGTCATTGGTCAAGTTGCTGGCTTCAGCACTGAAGGGTTTCTCGGTTCTTCAACAAGAAAGCTTTGTTGTCGCGAATGATCAACCAGTTAAGATGTGCTGTAGTGGCTATTTTAAGTCTTTATTTTTGTAGAGCACGAGACAGAGATGAAGATATCTACTAGAAGATCACATGTATGGTTTTGTGGTTCGAGAAATTAGTAAGCTTAGTGTCTTTTCCTAATGTTTTCTACTTTAAAGGACAGATCATTGATCAAAGTTTTTAAGAATATATGAGGAATAATCATAAATGAAGAGAAAGATAATGAATTAAGTGAGTTGAGAATTTAATAAAGAAAGTAATAGATACAAAAGTTTCTACCAAAAGATTGTAAAATTTAAGAAAATAATGAACAAATAGAAAGAATAATGAGAAAAATCAAGGACTCTAGTGATGGGAGTAGAAACAGAGACCATGAAAGAGTAAACAAAAAGCAACAACTGATAAACTGCAATGAATTACTGAAATCTTTAAGAATCCCTTGGATACAAGTGTATTCTGTCTAAAATAAATAACAAAATATTGTATAATTTCAGATATCTCAGATAGTCATCAGAGCAATGAAACCTGTTGATTTGAGTTAAAAAAAACTAATTTCCACTTGCAACATCACATTATTCCATAAGCATTCTCCACTATATTCAATCATGAAACTGGAAGAATGAAAATCTCTACATAAGTTCATTAACAAACTGTCAGCTTCCTGAAACTGACAAAACTTCATAATTCTGAAGTGAAAACATGCAATGCCATCTAAAAGGGCAGCGAACATATTTCTGAGTTCAAAAAATGTCGAAATTCGTACAAAACAACTTTGATTTCCTGAGTTGATCATCATCGTCATCATCATCAGTTTTACGGGTGGTCATACCATTTAGACAATAGGCATCAGTTGAATTGTCTTAGTTGACCTCGAGCTAGCAGCTAGCTATTCGAGGACTATTAACATGCACATGGATGATGATGATGTTTGTTGCAAGCAGATATCCATAAGCAACAAAGTGTTTGTTCTCTTCATCATGTTCATTTGTGGATTTTTTTTATTTCTATTTCATCATCATCATCAAACTTGTTCGTTTTCATTATCAGCACTGTCAAAACCATCAACAGTCGTGCCAACATCACCAGTCTTGGCAACAACACCAGTCTTGACATCATCACAAAGTTTTGCCAACAACATCATCATCCGTGTCATTCGTCTCCAGCATTTTGATAGATAATGTGAGTTATATTTACTTTGACAAAAGAAATGGAAAAAGAAATAGTAAATCAAGAATGTGGCCAATGCAGTACAAATATAAATAAAGAGAAAACCAGACATATACAACTTAGGGCCACAATAAAAAACCTTTACTGTAATACAAAAGTCAATAGCAATTTCTTCAAAGATGCCAGACAGATTGTTGAATCAAAGGATATGTGTAAACAATATAAACAACAATCAAATT
Organism: Amiota communis; assembly: GCA_037043315.1. Taxonomy (NCBI): domain Eukaryota; kingdom Metazoa; phylum Arthropoda; class Insecta; order Diptera; family Drosophilidae; genus Amiota; species Amiota communis. The sequence goes on along the minus strand of JBAMAV010001245.1, from coordinate 7,989,132 downwards.
AATAATACTTTTTTTGTCAAAAACCAGCCTACAAATGTTGACAGCAAACCTACACTGCGTATGTGTGATGCAAAAAAGAATATTATACTTTGTGACTTACAAACAATGCAACCATCTATCAATCAAATAAACAATCTTCTCTTTTCTTTAAAGATTTTAATTTATTAAATAATAATGGAAAAAAGTGTCTCGAAAAAGTTATTTCGAACTATTAAAAAGGAAAAAAAATTATTATCATCAAATGTCCAGTCTCAGAGTCAGAGGACACCATCAAAATTGCCTTTGGTGACGTGTTTTCATTATTTCTTAGTCCTAGGACTATGTGAAATTATTGCTCATGATATATTGCAAGCGCCATTTCTCTTTTGGTGTCAACTGAAAGAAAGTCTTGGATGTATGATCCAATTCGTGACGATTGTGTAAGGGTGGCCAGAATGTCGTATAAGACATAATGCTAAGTAAGAGAATACTATACAAATTAGAGAAGTTTGAATTTAAATCCCTTAACTTACCGCACAAAATATGAAGCTTCAAGAGCTGATGCCTGATAATCAATTAATTTAAGAATCTCACGACGAAATTGTTCCTCATACAAAATTTTACTTGCCATATAACGTTGACGTGAAACAATTTCACTGAAACAAAAGCAAAACAGAATGATACACAAAAAGATATTGAGAAATTTCCCCCCTCTTACAATGGTATTTTAAATTTGCGGTAACTTGGATTCTTATCAATCAAATCAGGATCATCATTTGGCAAATATTTTGGAAATTTATTTTTTCCAACTTGTACATCTTCGAGTACAGACATTTCATCATAATTAGCTTCTTTGAACTTTTCATCAGCTGGATGACGTACCACAAATTGTTCAAGGTTAACAATTCTTGTTTGATCCACGGACAAATCCATAATAGATGATGACGGATCATGGGAGAATCTTAAATTATCACTCACTATTTAAGGAAAGCGGCGAATTGTGATAGATTAGAATTAAATGGTTAAATCGGAAATACTAAAAAGAACTTACTATCAATTTTCGATATCCTTCCCTCATCTGGTATTTCAATTCTTGAAAAAATGCTCAATCTGCTACCACCACTTACTGTCGACATTTTGATGAATTTTTTCTTTTATTCCTTTTTCGAATATTTAACAATAATTTTTATGAAGAGAGAAAATCTCAAAAACAAATACTTCTGTACTATTGAAAGTTAAACTATGAAGTGACAGCCTACTTTTTTCATATTTCATGTATTTTACAAATTTTCTATTGATTTTACCAAGTTCCTTAGTTTTTCCTGATTTCAAAAAGTTATTTCACACATATGTATTACTAGCTGTGCCCCCAAATTCGTACGCGTGGTATACGAAATATGTTTGTAATAGCGTGTATTGTGTTATCTTTTTCCCTAATTGTCAGATCTTTAATGTTGCCCCGCAGATAAAGAGGAAAACATTCAAAATTCAGCCAAAAAGTGGGCAACAGAATTAAAAATATGAATATCTTTTAATTTAGTAGTTCGATTTCGTTAAAATAAACGGTAAATACACCAAGCTACAATATACCAGTCAAAACCGCATTCAAATAGGATAAGCCGTTTCTGAGATTAGCGTGCACAGTCACGAAAAGGCTTACGATTTTATATTTATTTAGATATAGAAGATATCTTTCTGCTTTGGTTATTCAATATCACCTCTATAAATTAGTTCCACAATTATAAAAATAAAAGGTTAACATCTTAGTTACTTGTGGATTCATCCCTTTTTGCACCCTTGAAATCACAATGACAATGAAAAACACTTGCACATTAAGTGAAAAACATAACTATGTCTAGGAATAAAAGAATGCTAGATGGATAGTATGTCACAACCATGCCAAGAAAATAGCAACTAGTCTGTTTCCATGGATAGAACTTTCCACATAGTTGCATACAAGTATAGAAATGTCTAGCTTTATATTGGTTGATCTCCCATATTGCACAATGTTTCTGTGCCTAGCCAATCAGTGTTTCATTGAGATGAAATTTTTCAAAGAGGTCATTTCCTAATATTAGGTTAAGCTAATACTGTAAGAAGGCACCAAACAAATTAAAACGTGGTCTGACCTTATAAAAACTCGTGACCACAATAGTGTTAATTTTAAAGAATGGGATGCAGAAATCAAACAATTGGGCATAAAATCTTATAACTCATTAAAAGAGAATGAAGTAATCATCTAGTAGGTGGAATGCTCGAAAAATTGGAAGATACCTTCAAAAAGAAAAATACCCAAACAGAAAAATTTATTACCAATATTTTCTGGCCATTCTCATGTGCTCTCATTGAAAATATCGATAATAACGTTATATATTTTTGGGCCATAAATTGTTAACAATAATAGGTTAGTCTAAACCTTCTTCTAAACTAATATGAATCGTTTCTCTTTGAAGCAATGCTCTGAAAGAGGGTTTGTATTGCTTACTCCATAGCAGCAATAGCAACAGAAAAAATGCTTTGCTCTTGCTTCTGCTCTCAATTTATGAAGCACGAAGCAAAGAGCATTTAACAGAACTCCAAAGTCGTAACAAAAATTGGAGCAATCAGAAGCAGAGCAAACGAAATAGTTTTGTGTGCTATTGCTCCGGCTACTGCTGTGCTCCCAAATCAAATGTTCATGCTCCGAATGGCATTCTAGAGTTTCCAATTAATTGTAACTGTCGATTTTAGGGATTTTTGACTAACTTTAGCGGTAAATATTTTTGAGAGTTTGGCAGCCTACACTAATATCAAACAATAGAAAGGGTAAGATCAAATTTGGAAGTAGCCAGAGGAGATTGACGGTCTCTGGAATGATCGTACACAGTAAATATTGATGGCTTTATTATAGAATAGCATAGATTAACGAATTTATAATATGAAAGGATATGAAAAGGATAAAAATCAATTGAATATATGATAAGCAACTCAGGAAAAAGCGAATGGAAGCCTCATGTTTTACAGTAGATGCGTTTGCTCTAAGATGATAAGTTCGTAGTCAAGTCTAGATGTAGTTCTGTCTGCAGAAATACATAAATATATTTATTCATAAAAGTCAAAAATCATGCATTAGTTTTCTAGAAAGTTCTTTTATTTGAAACTTATGACAATTTTGTTTCCATTAAATATTTTAATCGTTCCTTTTGTTTTCCTGACAATTGAAAGAATTTTTTCTTAAATATATCAAGTTCACGCTCAGAATGCATGGGTGGCCAAATTGTTGTATAACAGAAAAGTCTATAAACAAAAAAAAAATACATAAATGATTATGTCAAATCAGAAAAATACAATAAGATTTTATTATAGAATAACTTTTCGGTGAAATATTCCTGAGATGCAGTTGGTTGTGTGCTTATGATTTCGTCTACTTCTTTTTTCAATTGTTTCTCGTATTTTCTTTTGGACGCTTGATAACGAAATTTACAAAACCATTCACTGAAATTCATAATAAATAGTAAATTATTTACTTATTGTATGTAGAAGACCTATCTATATGGCTTACTAGTTAAACTTTAATACATCATAGCTGGGATGTGCACTATAATCAAAATCATCATTAAATTTACGCCTTGGTATTGTATCAGAAGTACTTTCAAGTAGCTGATCATAGCTAATCACATTTTTATATATAGGTTTCTGCTCCTTTGATTCTATTGAATATTTTGATTCAATTGATCGTTCAGATTCTATTGAACTTTCAGATTCTGAATCACTTTCATCAAAGTAATAAATATTTGGGTATTGCAATGATTTTAAGATTTTGCCTTTTTCTTGTGTTTTAATCTCCTTAATATCTTTGCCATACTCAATTATTGATGCTCTAACGCTTCTTCGAATGTGAGTTTTTTGTCTTGAAATAATGCTACTATTTGATTTCATGACTTTAATGAATTTGTTGATAACGAAAACGAAAAATAAAAGGAATTATGTATTGACAAGAAAAGGGAAGTTTTGATGTAAAAATAAAAGATTTATAAAATTTATCAAGTAATCAAGCAGCTGTGAGACTTGAATTAAATTACTGCAATTGGATAAATCATTCTAGGTATAATGATTTATTCCGTAGGCTTTCATTGCAATTATATCATTATTGTTTCCAGCAGATTCGCCAATTAATGAAGGCCTAACTCTTATTATAAATGGTTGTAACTGCAAGACATTTAAGCATAAACTCAGAAAGGCAAGCAGCATGGCACTAAAGCCACATTTCTTACAGACAAACTGCATATCTAAATATCTAGTGTGACCTATAGGAACTTCATAGAGCTCACAGATACAAAATAGCCAAAGACAGATTAGTAAGCTAACATGATCTAAACAGAATCTTGTTCGAACAATAACGTTGCTTAAGAGTAAAAGAAAATATGTTGGACGCCCTTTTTTAATAATTTAATATTAATTGAGATTATAAAAAGTAAATCTCGTGTAAATGCTGCGACTACCATAGGCTGGCTATGTCATTTCATATGCTTTTTATTAAAGAATTCTATCAATTTTCGAATCAAAAGACTTAATTTTGAATTTATTTAAATTTTGAAAACTATATTGTAAAAAATTTAATACTCAATGAATTATTTTGATTTGATTATTAATTGCAAAAAAATATATAAGAAGAACATTTGAAACAATGAACGCAATTAATTATGACAAGAATTCAATACCCTCGGGTACATTATGACAGTCAATCAATATATACATGTATGTATTGTACAGTTATCATTTCTAAATAAAAACAAGTAACACAAGAAATGATGCCATGAATATGTGAGCAAATGAGTGGAAATAGAATCTTGTTGTATCGCTGCCGGCATTAAGTATACGCCACATTTTGCACAATTACACATCATCAAAGCAAACAATCAACGATGACAATTTTATGATGAAAGTTATGTGTATATACACATAGTATTTCATGTCATTGACATCAAGATATTATTTGACATGTGGCATAAATGGTCGGTCGATGATTCCAAGTAGATAGTACAGGAGTAAACATAGATACAATACACACTCATATCACATAATGTATTTAACTTATTTGTCTTGTTTGAACAAAAATTGGGTAATGTTGAAATGTAAGTAATGAATATTTTTATTTAATACAACAGAAATAATGATGTTATTGAAATACATTGAACTTTAACCTTGGCATTGAATGTTATAAGACAATGAAAAATCATGTGTTTTACTGTTATGGCTTCATTAGTAACAAAATATGTCCCAAAAAAAATATAAAAAAATAATAAACAAGTAAAATTAAGTAGAACTTGTGCACGTGTCTTGACAGGATACCTTATACCATTGAAAGATACATTAAATTCAATGAAATTGGATTGTTCACTTTGTTGACCATGTATGATTAGTAATGATGATGATGATGATAATATCCTTTATTGTGAAAATGCATTCAGCCTTAAGCAAGCATTAAGGATACAATTGTCATGACATTTGTCATGGTTCACATGCATCATATCATTTTACAATGAAATTTTTGGTTTGTTTATCAACAGAAGAACTTTGCTTTGAACAAAGATGTACATTAATTTTCAAGACATTGGAAAATGAATATTTAAATAAAATTCAAGGTAAAAAAAGCAAAAGCATATGGTAAATATTAGACATCTGTATGAACGCATTCAGTTGCTTGGCATAACTGAGTACTATTGAATGTCGTACTCAATTTTTTGGAACCACACACAATAAGAATGATTTTTAATTCATTTGAGAGAGCGTTGCCATAGCATACGATCGCATTCAAAACGATTGGAACAAGAAGAGTGTGTAAAAGAAGCTAAAGAAACAACAACAGTTGCACACAAATTCTTCGAAATTGTTGTTGTGTGCCGGGGAGAGCATTTTATTTTGTGATAGGAATTTGTGTGCAATTGTTGTTGTGAAATGTAGTCGGGGATGTAAATATGTTTGCATACCAACAAACAACGCAGTACAAGCTAACATTAAATTTAATTCGGCACCGCTTCGTTTGAATGAGAACGTGGAACAACCTCTCGGCTGCACTCAGACATTGGAATTCATTTAAATGAATTCGAATGTTAAATTCATTCATTTAAGCATGAGTACCAAAAATCCTCTTTTGAATTAATTCTAACAGATGTCTAGTTAATATTATTAAAAAAGTTGGCGAGCGGCTTCCAATTCGTGTAGTACACTTGGCGATTTGGGAGGCAAGTGTCGATGTGCAATGAAATGCAACTCGACGTGATCCAGCGGCAACAGACCGGATTAATAAAAACACAAAACAACCAAAAGATTTAATGTACCACAACACAAAAGACACAGGCTCCTTTCTTATTCCAAATCCAAAATATTGAGGCTCAAGGCTAAACTCTTAGAAGGAACAACTCAATGAAGTCACACTTAAAAATTGCCAATTAGATTTCTTGAATTGTAGATTGATCTTGACTTAAATACCACAAATAAACTACATTAAATAAAATTCAACAAAAATTACTATAAAAGAACAACACCTTCTGTGAAATGTTTTTAAATTTGTAAAATATCAAAATTCTATTCAACAATTTCCCTAAACATGCATTTATGTATGTAATTTCATTTCATCAAAACTTTTGCCAAACACAGTTAAGCCATATAACAAAACGTGCAAAGTTCACTTTATGCATACTTATTTATTTATTTATTTTATGCTGACCATATACACATACGTACATATGAGTATATCATCCCATGTTCTATGTACTATCTAAATAAAATAAATGTAAACTATCTCCGTGTTTATTGATGTTAACTGCCATAGAATAAACGAATTGAAACAAATGGAAAGTAAATGGTAAACAAATATACTAGTGAGTTTACAAATAGCATTTTTATGGTATTTAGAACAAAATTGTTGATAAAGAGTTTCGGAAAAAAAAATAAATAAATTCATATTTGTATAAAAAATGATGAAATTGTACAAAATATAGTAGATCAACTCCAGTTTTTAGACAAACAAATATGGTATGTAACTAAATAGGAAAAGTTTCAAAATGAGAAAATATTCAAACAGAAATGGCAATTTCAATTTTTGTATAAATTTCTTGCAATATATTTCTCAAAATATTCCAAAACTAGGAGATTAGTTGGCTTGTTATTGAACAAATGATCATCATTGAATGAATTGTCCTTCTCCAATTATGCTTATAATTTCCACCTTCATTGTTTTATTGCAGTAAAATCAGCATGATAAAGTTGAAATACTTTGATTCACACTATATGAGAATGTGAATTGAATGTAAAGCATGTAGAAAAAGAATAATCTATCGCAAATATATAAAATATCATCTATGTGTAAAAAATTGGTAAAAGACTCTTAATAAACATAGTTATGCATTTGACATGTTTGTGTTCGTTTAAATGAATATTTTTGGTTACACTTTTCAAATAAAATATTTTATTTAAAAATGAAACGAAAAAAAATTTCTGAATTTAATATAAACGAAAAATTTAATTTAATTGAAAAAAAAATAGTATTAATATATTAAATATTAAATACAAAATATGTGTGCACATGTTAAATTATGTATGGATTTTTGTTTTAATTAATTCATTAAATATTTAATTTCATTTTTTGTTTTTTTGTTGCTCTTTTTGTATCATATGAAAGTATTGTAAAGGGAATATTAAGTTTCAGGGGAAATTTGTAACAGACCAAATGAAAGAAACCTTCATATACACTTTACAGTCTAAGGGGTCCTATTGTAGAGATGAGCTAAACAATGACACAGTGATTCTAAACTGTGATTGAGTCACAGTCATTTGAAGGAGAGACACAGTTAACTTGATTGATTGTGACTCACTTTGGTTCAGTTGATTGGTAATCACAGTTTATGCTTGGTAGATTACTTATCAGCTGCCCTTAATGGATACTTTGTAATATAAATGTAGTCAACTGAGAAGACTGAGAGTCCATTCATACCTCTTCAACTATCATTTTAGCACACCCTCAGCTTCGCAAAGCCTGAGACTACCTACATAACCTAGGTGTAGAAGTTTAAAATGTCGTTTTTCTTTAAAGAGTTACCTCACAAAGCACCTCAAGTGATATTTTGTAGGTATGATGATCACCCGCTACAAAATGCAATATTCATTTCTTTGTTTACAGGTTATTACCATACTTCCTCGTCGATGGTAAACATGTTGACATATGAAGCCAATAAATGGCATTTGTGGCAAGTGCTGAATTTGTTGTTCAATCAAAAGTAAATAGCAGCGGAAAATCATCAAATTCTTATGAAAATTTATGGCAAAGTTGCTCCAATCATCATTACCTGTAGACGCTGGTTAGAACTACTCAGAAGTAGTGTTTTCAAAGTCAACACGAAAATCAGCCTAAAACGTTTGAAGATATCGCATTGCAAGGATCATTGGTTACAAACGATACACAGACTCAAAAAATGATGGCAGAGCAATTAAATTTCATTCAGAGAGCCTTTTTCGATCGCCTGAGAACCATGGAAAAGGTACAAAATGGGTTCCAAACGAATTTTGTCATTATGCTGCATGATTCGTGCTCATACGGCCATTCTGGTCAAAGTCACTAAACTTCCTCTGCTCCTTCAGACTATAATCCGAATTGATAATAATTATCATGTTTTCATTGATCGCACCCGCACTGGCTGAGCAGCATTTCACAACATTCGATGAATTGGATGAATGAATGGCTTGGTGAATGAATTTTGGTGAAGAATGAAACTTTTTTTAGGAATGCCATCCATATATTGACTAAAGCATAGTTAAAATGTGTAGAAAGAGAAGGCCAATATTTTGAATAAGAAATCTTTTGCCATTATTCCTAAATTATTGCGTATTCTTAATGGAAAAAAAACAACTTTTTCAACTTCTACACCTGTTAAATACTCGTATAACTCATCGCTTATAAAATATATAAACAGTGTAAAATTATACAATTTTTAATACAACCAAATCTTATTTATTTCTATTAACAACTGATATTGTTGATTTATTGGTATTTTGTAGTTGATATTGTAATTTCTTGTAGTACATCTGTTATTGTGGTTGTTATGATAATATGGAAACCTGAATAACCACAATTAAACATGATTTAACCGACTAATACAGACAACAAACAATACAAAAGTATTTGTAAACTATTGTAGTACACGGATACTCGTATCCTGATTCAGAAAATTATTAATTAAATAAAATACAAACAAATGATATGAATAATTTGCATTTAACCGCAATGACATAGTTGACAACACCATCAGCAATATAAATAACAATCATAAAAGGGTATAACAATGGTAATGATAATAGTAATAATAATAATAGTAATGATAATAATACAAATAATAATGACAACAACAGCAACAACAACAATATCAATAATAAGCCTAGGCGTTAAAGCGTTGATGAACTACAATTGTAGTTACAATAACCATAACAAAAAAAAACAAAAATAAATAAACAAAAGGACTAAAAAATCAATAAACATTTATAAATATTACAGGCACAATGTACGAGTATGCATATGATTTCATTTCATTTTTTTTCACACAATTTAAATATTTATGAAATAATTAATTTATTAAATTAAATATCATAGATAATATAAAATACTTTTGGTTTTTCCTTGTGAATTGAGGTTACTTTGATGGAGTTTTTAAATTCAAAACCAAACGAAATAAGAAGAGAAAAAATATGAGATAATACTATACATTGTGGTGTACCATACACTTTTTTTGTATTATGAATTTAAATTTTCTTTCCTTTACCTCTAACTATGTCTTCGGTTAACACATATCTCACATTCTCAAAAGCTAAAGAGACAAGGCATAAGATATAAGAACAAATACATATAACATCTTTAATATTCAAATTCACTACTTCAATTTTCAATGAAGGTTTGATATAAATATATTAAATCTAGAGTACCCGGCGTGCTTTGCTACCGTCCCGACGTGAGGTTAGTGCGTGATACTGTTCTCTTTTATATGCAAAGTAAAAAACTGTCTGTATCCTCAAAGCTACGCCACCTACCGGGTCTAAATTTAGCTTATAACCATCCACCTGACCCAAAAAGTACAACATCATCAATATCGGACCAGTCATTTTCGAGTTTGGCGCTTACCAACACTTTTAGCGATTCATTTATATACATATACATAGATATAGATAGAGATATCTTGGTATATCCTATGAAGGTTTTTTTTGAGCAAGTTCACAATCACGCTTATAGTACAATATTTCATGCCTATGCACTGAAATTTCATACGAATTTGTCAAAATCAGAGCATTTCAGTCACTGAATGAGGTTGTGCCAAAACCAAATTTACTTGACAATCATAATGCTTGTTTCATTTTCCCTTTTCGTTTCAAAGTGCCCACCATTTAAAAAGTGACAACCAACTCTTATCGACGACAGTGTCTGTGACAATGGCAAAAGCAAACAGCAACACCGATGCTAACTTTACAAAGCTTCGTCATTCCCCAACAGTGGACTCTTGCTTAACGAGCATAATTCGTTTCATATAATGTGGAACGTTCATTAAATGAAATCACTTTCTCCATATAAAATGATCTTAAATAGAATATGGATGCTTCTGGGATTCAAATGCGAACATAAAGCCTTCCATATTCAACCGCCAACCTCACCTACATTTTGTTGTATCCTGTCGATAACAATAGAGGTTCTGGCTACAGAATATGTGCAGAATAAACATTATTGGCTGAAATCGACCTTGGAGACGTTGGGCTGACAACTCACTCGGCGAAACAATTAATTGTCATGAAAAAAGAATTGAAAGCTCAAATAGAAACATTGACGAGCGCAAGAGACAACAACGGACCGAATCAAATGGAGGTTCCATATGCATCAGATCAAAGCTCACAAAGATCTGAAGAAGCAAAGGTGAATGAAAATAGAATAATGCTTTCCATGTCAAAAAAAAGAGTACACCCTCAAGTTTTTTTATTTTCAATTTTTAATCCACGTAACTTGAATCTACTTGATCGTTTCTTTTAGAAAGGAATGAAACAATCTGGTATAAAGAAATCAAAAGAACATCATCAAAAACATGTGATCGTTGCAAAGCTATTCATGTCTTTACCTCTGAAGCATCTGATTCCTTAATCTTGTCCAACGTTTTTGGGATTTGTGGAGACATCATTATTACCATATGCTGCAGGAATAGTCTACATGGCTCAAGCCTGAGTCAAATTGCTTTGATCCCATGCAGACAAAACACCAACTCAACAGTGGACCCTTGTTCGAATAACTGGTACGCATGACGAGTAAGAGTGGCTGATATCAAGACGCCAGCCAATCTGCAAAATAGCTCCGCTTCCACAACAGGATGATGATTGAACGTCAATTGAATTGTTCAATGGGCAGAGTATGCCGAAGAACTATGGTTACAATGGGTTTTTTGTAGATAAAGCTTTGTATTCTTGTACATCACACATTTTGTGAAAAGAAGAAAGTGTAAAGAAAACACTTGATAATAAACCTTTGATGTTTACAGTCATCGTTCAAATAAACAAATCGTATTTATCATCTCGTCGAACATTTCTATTCAATGATTTTATGTTTCATTACTTTGCTTATATATGCTCTTGTACGGTTGTCTTGTGGATGTTTCTTTAGAGACATCTTTTTTGAGTGTACTTATGTGTATTTTGCAAATAAAAGTCCAAACTAAAATATATATTTCAATGGTGAAATGTATGAATACAGGCTATACAACGAGGCTAATGAATCAAGAGTTAAACAGAGACTGACAAAGCTTATGCGATTTTCAGAAACGTCAATAGTTAAGCAAGGGTCCACTGTATTCAAAATCACTTATATATACCTCAATATAAGCAAAACTTGGGGTGGAAATGGTATTCAAGCATCGGTTATTATTCTGTTTTGTTATACAATTTATTTAATTTTATTTATTTATTTATTTTCACTTATTTGTTCTATTTATTGCCTTCATTATTTTAATTGCAGTGGTTAATTTATGTCTTTGTTTTATACATTTTTATATAGCAAACATTTGAACGTGATTTAGTTTTGAAAAACCTCACCAGTGGCCAATTAACATAAATCTGTTTGATGCAATAACAAAATACCTAATAATTTACAAAATTTTATGATGAAATCACCACCACCAACAACAACAACAACAACAACAGCAACAATAAAAAACCACATCAAATACTATAGATAACCAATGATATATGAAAACATTCATATGCATACCATAATATTCTCATATACTCGTATAGTAGTAGAAGTAGTAGTATTGAATAGTAAAGCAATCCGCATAAAAGTATGCAATGAAAATTCATAATGAATTTGATTTCAATTGAATTCAAAATTCTGAACTCTTTCCCATGAGGGCAATTAGGTAAAGTGCAATTCCTAGTAGTTTTTCACTAAAATACAAACACAAAATACATAGTACAATCAAACCATCTCATAATCATATAGAATAAGATACAAAGTAGTATGAAGAGAATTCTATGGAAAATTGTGGAGAAAATAATAATGTGGGGCAACCTGTGAAGTTTGTTATGGTAACTAAACAACCACAATCGGTCGGTATACAGTTTAGCCTGTTGCGTATTTCATTTGCATAATTACAAAAAAAAATAATATTAGAACATCGGAGTGAGTCTACTAATAGCACTAAGCCTCTATTTCATTTCATTTGCTGATATGTGGTTCTTTTATCGTTTTATCTTTGCAGTTGCTGGTATTTTGTGGCCTCTGAATATTCGCAATTAAGCCGCTAATCAACTTTAATGATGCTCTCACACTTAAATATTGTCAATTGGGATTTTACTTATATTACACGATGATGACTGTTATTCCGATTAGAATCGAATTGTAGCGAATTGAATCAATTTTATTATCTTGTAGTACTGTATTGTCTGTTATTACTATGTACTACATAGTAGATTGCAATAGACATCGAATCAAATTAGGCACGTTTTGTGGCTTTGTTACACACTTCCTATTCTCGATATTTGTTGCTGAGTATCTGATATTATTATCTACACTTTCCACACTTTCAAAGCTTTTAATTAACCACTGCTGATGTTTGCAATAAAACAACAAAATATGTTCCAACAAAACACAACCGTTACTGATTACGAGGAGTTTAACTTAATGAATGACAGCTAACTATCACGTTGATATATCATACAATACATTCATACTTACTTTAACTGCCTTCTTCTCTTAAACTCTATGCAAACTTAAATGTATTTAGGATCTATCAATCTATCTATGTATATGTATATGTGTGTTTGTGTATGTGTCTTTCGCGGAAATCAAATGTAGCAATCAAATAAAGTTAAATTTCACTCAAGCGTCATCATGTTGCATGCTTTAGGGCGTTTTATTTTTGTTTGTTGCCTGAAAGGGCGTACAAAGTTTGCAACTCAATAAAAAAAGGGGAAATAAGAAAATAAATTTCATCAGTTCATTCTCAGCTAGATAGACAGACAGTTATATAGACAGTTAAGCAGACAGACAGACATTCAGTCAGTGAAATATTTGTTGCTTCATTCACTTTTTCCACACTTTAGTTACAAAAAAAAATAAATAAATAAAATAAAATACTTTGCTACTTAACCTCAAACATTTATCCTTCACAACATTCATTCAATTGCAGATACTCTACTGTTCATTGAATGCTCTAACTTTCTTCTTTTTTTATTTTTTTGGTTGTATAACTTTTTACCCATTTCATTCAACATGGAAACATTGATTCCCATGAGTTGAGTTGAACTGTGTTGTGTTGAGTTGAATTGGTTAAAGGAACAATCAAAAAAATAAAATAAAATTCAGTTTCATCACAGATGTTATACCTTTCACAATACAATTGAAGAAAAGAAACACAGAAATCATAATTTTAATAAAATGAAACTACAAATTTGTGTTGAGAATGCACTCAATGAATATTAAATCATAGCCGCTGTAAACGAAACAACGCAATTATTATATATGCCAAAAAATAGATGGTCCCACCATGGGCTTCATATTGGGTAGATTGATTCAATGTATGGTTGTTTTAAAATCTTTTGACAGTTTTGAAATTTTGACAGACAGAAATTCTATCAGACTAACACAATACACAATTTGGCATCTACGACACATACCTCTATATACTTGTATCACAAACATCCTGACAAAACGATTATACACTTATTCACAATACTGGCAAACGGTATAAAAATTTTCTCTAGAAAAAATTATTCACAAAGTTCTCTAGGATGGTACTTTTTTCGATTGTGTTCTTCATTTGTTTATTGTTTGTGAAATCGTTATGCTTTGTTGTAATTCAATTTCAATATTGTTGTATATTTTTTTTCTGGCATATTTTGAAAGTGTAGTGCAATGTTGCAAAGGATTTGAAAATATGGACAATGTCGTGACTTTGGTCATGATAAGAGTCTCTTTTGGTCATGTATACGTACTATCTTTGATTGTGAAATTTGTTACACCATTTCAAGTTGAATCTACATATGTGATTAGCTTAAAGTAATAATACAATAAGTGTTAGAGCGCATCTTTCTTAAATGCTCATTTAGTACACTTACTTCTTTTTGTTTTTTTTATAACAATTCCAATGAAGCGTGAATAACACTTTTAAGAGATAACTTTGACAACAATGACAGAGAGTAACTAACCTATGTTATTCTTAATTTGTAAGTCTATGACTTTGATCCGAAGGGTGAACCTTTTAAGCCTTCTCAGGCAATCATTTGTCTTAAGAGCCCTAGCAAGAGGATTGCTATGCTTATGTAGATCATCTTTGTAAAGACTAGTGAAGTGCTTAATTTGTTCTTTGATAGAAAGGATACCAAAACTATTGATTTTGAACAATTTAATATTAACAGTTTTTTATTTAAAGTCTATGTTCAAGGATTTGAGTTCTTGGATATCAAATACACAATCAATTGGTTGGTAGCTTCTTGATAACCATGTATTCTATGTATTTATTCTGTCTGTCAGTATCCTTGATATGGTATTCTTATATTCAATCTTTAACATTAATCATGGTTGAATTTGGCCTTCACTTTCTATTGAAAGTCATGACAAAGTGTCTATGTTTAGTAACAAAAATACAAATCATGCGACACCGTCAAATACCTAGGAATGCACCTGGAAGACCCACGGTCTCAAATTAGCCTAGAAAACATCACCAAACTTCATAAACTGAAAATGTTTCATGCTCACCAATTCTGTGATGAAAAAAATTATTTTCTTATCAAAATTTGTTGAATGTCTTTAGAATTTTAGCCAATAAAATTATATTTTTATATGATTTTATTTATAAGTTTAAATTATTATTATTATTAGGGACATATTCATAATTTAAATAAATTATAAACGTAGTCATTCACATAAGTTATTAACAAAGGATTTCCAATGCTCTCTGTTTCGCGCCATTGGTCGTAACTCGATATTAGATTTCCCGGTCTCCCGGTTGAGCGTCCTGCGCCAGGTCATTTTAGGTCTGCCTCTAGATCGATTGCCTTGTGGGTTCCATTCCAGAAGTGCATGCGGTATCTCATTATAATCTTTACGCAGCGTGTGACCCAACCAACCGTATTTGCACTTGCGGATTTCAATCTCGATTGGTTTTTGTTCGCAAAGTTCCCAAAGGCGCACATTGCTAATGGTTCGGGGCAACCATATACGTAATACGCTTCTGAGACATCGATTAACAAATGTTTGGAGCTTCTTAACAATGATACTGGCAATGAACCATGTCTCACAACCGTATAACAAAACCGACTTTATGCATGCATTGAAGACTCGTATTTTGGTTTTTCGCCGGATATTCGGCTCTCGCCAGAATCTATTTAATTGTCCAAAGGCAGCTCTGGCTTTACGAATTCTGTAATCTAAATTGTCCAGAGCTCCTCCGGATGATGTAATTTGGCTTCCAAGATACTCGAATTTGTCAACGTTTTCAATGTGCAAGTTGACGATACTAAAGGCGCTTGTATTAGTGGGGTTTACCCGCAAACTTTTCGTTTTTGCGCAGTTGATTTTTTTACCAATTTTTGAGGCTTCTGTGGCGAGTCTATCTAATTGTGTTTGAAGGTCCGAATGACGTGAAGAAAATAGTACATCATCCGCATATTCTAGATCTCCTAGTTTACGGTTAAATTTCCAGTTGATTCCAAAACTATTCAATGCAGCTGCTTCAAAAACCAAATCAAGAACGGTAATAAAGAGCAAGGACGACAGTGTGTATCCTTGTTTCACTCCGATATTGCATTCAAAAGGATCGCTTAGTTGTCCACCGTGCAAAACTCGGCTTGAGGACTCAGTATATATGACGCTTTTATGATATTGATAATTTTGTCTGGAATACCTCTGGCTCGAAGTGCCACCCATATTGCTTCCCTACCAAAGGTGTCAAACGCTTTCAGAAAATCTATGAAAACTTGATATAACGTAGAGTTGAATTCCTCGGATTGTTCTACGATAATACGTACAGTGTTTATTAGATCAATGCCAGATCTTTGAGGGCGAAAGCCAGCTTGATTTCTACGTAGAACGTTGTTGAGTGGCTCAGAAATGCGGCTTAGTATGATCTGGTTGATGATTTTTGAGGAAGTTTAAATTATTGACAATAAATCTTTCAATATGTTAAAACAACTTGTTGAGAATGATAATGATGATGATGATAATATTTATGTTGACACATAATAAATTACATTTATCCACAATTTCATTCACTATTATAAAAAATGCATACAATTTTTTGTATTCACTTTTTTATTTTTCATTTTTTATTTTCAATAACGAAAACACTTTATGTACACAAAAGTTTTCAATGCCACAAATTCACAAAGAATCAGGACACAAAAGCATGCAAAAAAAAACAAAAAAAAAACATTACATAAAACTTTTCAAACAAAAGTAACAGTCAAAAACAAAGTTCAAATTTCGTTTCAATTTTGTATACAATTACAATGTTTCTGTTCTTTTTTTTTGCATTTACTATTTTTTGCTCTTTTCCATTCTATTTGTAATGCTTTGAAAAATTCATTTTTTCATTCACTTGAAACTGAAAAAAGAGAACCTAAAAGAAAATGAATGAATGAATGAATGAGTAGAAAAAAGAAAGAATGAAAGAATGATAGAAAGGAAATTGTGCAAGAAAAATGAGCGCACATATTTCTTCATTAAAATTTATAAAATCGACCAATAAAGGATGCATTAATATCCTCTGATTTTGACTTTTCATTTATGGCATTTTCTAATTGAAAGATTTGTGACAAGAAAAATCAGGAAAAAAATAAGCGAGATAATATAAGTTAATAAAGACAACTAAGGAATAATAAGAAAATTTTATTACAATTTTAAATAATGGCAAGAAAACTTGAATTGAAAATAAAATAAAAAATATAAATAAATTAAACTGATTATTTAATTTTTAGAATCATTACTCAAGAAACAAAACTTGAATTTATGTGAAATGAAAAAGTTTTGCTAGAACAGAAGAAATTTTATCAAAATTGTGATCTAAGTAGGTCAATTCAATTGGTTTAATTATTCATTTTGATTTCATTTCATTCAATTTATGAAGACATAAGAAATACTAAGATGTTCTTGGCTCAACTATTGAATAAGCAAGAATTAATTAATTATTCATGAGAAAATGATTTAAAAAGTGCACATATTTTAACGTGAAAACGATTTTTATTCATTCAGGAAAACTTTGAATTTCTTCAATGGTATACCCTTTGACTAATTTCTAGTAAAAATCATGGGAATGGTTAATTTCAAAATTAAAACAATGGATCAGGCATTAATAATAAAATAATCAATTTTATAATAGTAAACAAAAAATTAAAAAATAAAAACAAAACAATTACATCACATTTTTCAAAAAAAAAAAAAAAAATTTAAAATAAAAGACCAGACAAATAGGAAAAACAGGTGAAGCAGCATAAAACCCCATTGGATAATCTAGTATAAAATAATATAAAACTTAAAACCACTATTTTTCAAATATTTTTAAATCAATATGAATTATCCGATGAGATGGATCTCGATCAATTTAAATATTTCATCAATAAAATAAAAAAAACTAATAAGAGCATTTTTTAAATAAAATAATAATCAAATAAAGAAAACGTGAAATCGATTTTTATTTATTGCAAGAAAACTTTGAATTCCTGCAATGGTATACCCTTTGACTAATTTCTAGTAGAAATCATGGGAATGGTGAATTTCAAAATTAAAACAATGGATCAGGCATTAATAACAAAATAATCAATTTTATAATAGTAAACAAAAAATTAAAAAATAAAAACAAAACAATTACATCAAATTTTTCAAAAAAAAAAAAAATAATTTAAAATAAAAGACCAGACAAATAGGAAAAACAGGTGAAGCAGCATAAAACCCCATTGGATAATCTAGTATAAAATAATATAAAACTTAAAACCACTATTTTCAAATAGTTTTAAATCAATATGAATTATCCGATGGGATGGATCTCGATCAATTTAAATATTTCATCAATAAAATAAAAAAAAAACTAATAAGAGCATTTTTTAAATAAAATAAAAATCAAATAAAGAAAATGTAATAACAAAAAAAAACTAACATATTTTAGACAGACAAACAAAAGTAAAATTTAAATACCATTCCATACCGTAGAAGGGAACAATTTAATTGAAATAATAAATATGTGAAAACTAACAAAAAGCGCCGAGATCGGACAAAAAAAAAAACAAAAAATTGTAATTCATAAACAATAATTAATAGACCAAATTTAATTTAATTCCGACAATCTTATATTTCAGCCTATACATACATGTATGCATATATAAAAATCTCGAGTCACAGAGTTTGTTACTTATGGACTCCGAAACTACTGAACCGATCATGATGAAATTTTTTATATATTTATGTAAATTGTTCCAATTTGAAAGACAAAGTAGTTCTTATGTCGTTTAATATTTTTTTAATTTCAAATTAAATGTTTTTTTAATTAATCTTGTAATAGATGGCGATTACTATAGTGAAAATATTGATTAGACAAACATAAGAGTTTTAATGTACGCGGATGATATAGTACTACTAGCTGATGATGTGAATATACTCCAATTTAATGATATATAAGTTAGAGGCACAAACACTTAAAATAAAGAGCTGCATAATCAGCGTAAATATGTAAATATATCAGTATGTGTAATAAAAAATATCGGGGCAGGTAGTATTGCACTCTACCGTATTTATTTTGAGTGAGAACGGTTTTTTTATGTAACACGATATTACACACCATTTTTTGTAATTGGGTATGCCAAACATATTTTTTTCACATATTTATTATTTAAATTAAATTGTTTCCTTCTAAGGTATAGAATGATATTTAAATTTTACATTTGTTTGCCTGTCTAAAATATTTTGGTTTTTTTTTTGGCATTACCTTTTTTTTATTTCATTTTTACATTATTTAAATATTGCTCTTATTAGTTTTTTTTTATTTTATTGATGAAATATTTAAATTGATCGAGATCCATCGCATTGGATAATTCATATTGATTTAAAACTATTTGAAAATAGTGGTTTTAAGTTTTATATTATTTTAAACTATATTATCCAATGGGGTTTTATTTTTTGAAAAATGTGATGTAATTGTTTTGTTTTTATATTTCAATTTTTTGTTATTAATGCCTGATCCATTGTTTTAATTTTGAAATTCACCATTCCCATGATTTCTACTAGAAATTAGTCAAAGGGTATACCATTGCAGGAATTCAAAGTTTTCCTGAATAAATAAAAATCGTTTTCACGTTTTCTTTATTTGATTTTTATTTTATTTAAATATTGCTCTTAGTTTTTTTTATTTTATTGATGAAATATTTAAATTTATCGATCTCCATTGCATCCGAAACTTCATAGTGATTTTTTAAGTTTTCTATTATTAAGTACATAATTATTTTCTACTAGATTAGGGATTTTATACTTGTGCCTTGAATATGTTGTAGTGTTTCTAGAAACAATATTTCCTATTTTATTTTTCTGGTCTTTCATTTTCAATTAATTTTTTTTTTCAAAAATCTGATGTAATTGTTTTGTTTTAATTTTTTTTTTTTTTTTTTTGATTATTATTATAAAATTGATTAATTTCTTTTTAATGCCTGATCCATTGTTTTAATTTTGAAATTCACCATTCCCATGATTTCTACTAGAAATTAGTCAAAGGGTATACCATTGCAGGAATTCAAAGTTTTCCTGAATAAATAAAAATCGTTTTCACGTTTTCTTTATTTGATTTTTATTTTATTTAAATATTGCTCTTAGTTTTTTTTATTTTATTGATGAAATATTTAAATTTATCGATCTCCATTGCATCCGAAACTTCATAGTGATTTTTTAAGTTTTCTATTATTAAGTACATAATTATTTTCTACTAGATTAGGGATTTTATACTTGTGCCTTGAATATGTTGTAGTGTTTCTAGAAACAATATTTCCTATTTTATTTTTCTGGTCTTTCATTTTCAATTAATTTTTTTTTTTTGCAAAAATCTGATGTAATTGTTTTGTTTTAATTTTTTTTTTTTTTGATTATTATTATAAAATTGATTAATTTCTTTTTAATGCCTGATCCATTGTTTTAATTTTGAAATTCACCATTCCCATGATTTCTACTAGAAATTAGTCAAAGGGTATACCATTGCAGGAATTCCAAATTTTCCTGAATAAATAAAAATCGTTTTCACGTTTTCTTTATTTGATTTTTACATTATTTAAACATTATTATTATTTTTTTTTTTATTTTATTGATGAAATATTTAAATTGATCGATCTCCATTGCATCCGAAACTTCATAGTGATTTTTTAAGTTTTCTATTATTAAGTACATAATTATTTTCTACTAGATTAGGGATTTTATACTTGTGCCTTGAATATATTGTAGTGTTTCTAGAAACAATATTTCCTATTTTATTTTTCTGGTCTTTCATTTTCAATTAATCTTTTTTCGAAATCTGATGTAATTGTTTTGTTTTAATTTTTTTGTTTACTATTATAAAATTGATTATTTTGTTTTTAATGCCTGATCCATTATTTAATTTTGAAATTCACCATTCCCATGATTTCTACTAGAAATTAGTCAAAGGGTATACCATTGCAGGAATTCCAAATTTTCCTGAATAAATAAAAATCGTTTTCACGTTTTCCTTATTTGATTTTTATTTTATTTAAATATTGCTCTTATTAGTTTTTTTTTGTTTTATTGATGAAATATTTAAATTTATCGATCTCCATTGCATCCGAAACTTCATAGTGATTTTTTAAGTTTTCTATTATTAAGTACATAATTATTTTCTACTAGATTAGGGATTTTATACTTGTGCCTTGAATATGTTGTAGTGTTTCTAGAAACAATATTTCCTATTTTATTTTTCTGGTCTTTCATTTTCAATTAATTTTTTGTTTCAAAAATCTGATGTAATTGTTTTGTTTTAATTTTTTTATTTTTTTGTTTACTATTATAAAATTGATTATTTTCTTTTTAATGCCTGATCCATTGTTTTAATTTTGAAATTCACCATTCCCATAATTTCTACTAGAAATTAGTCAAAGGGTATACCATTGCAGGAATTCAGAGTTTTCCTGCGATAAATAAACATTTAAATCAATCAGTTGGAAGCTTCAAATTGATTTAAGAATATTTGAAAAAAGTGTTTTTAAGTTTTATATTATTACACGATATAATTATTTTATACTGGATTATGCATTGGGGTTTTGTTCTGCATGTTTTGATATATTCCAGTGTTTCTTGAAACAATATTTCCTATTTTATATGTCTGGTCTTTTATTGTTTGTTAATTTTTTTTAAAAAATCTGATTTAATTGTTTTGTTTTTATTTCTTCGTTTACTATTATGGAATGGATTATAGTTATTATTAATTATTATTTATTCTTCTCGTTTTGACTATTTGCAACAGAATAATTTTTGACAAAAGTGATTCTGTTAGTACATAAATTTTTCTATTGTTATATTGTAACCAGTACATTAACTTTTTTCTTTTTTTATTTTCAATTTATTTCAATATGTTGTCCATTTTATTCAATGCTGATTATTCAGTTCGAACTGCAAGTCTTTACTTTACAAAATGCACATACATAAATTGTTATGAATCGACAACCGAAAATTTTAGAAAATTTGCAATGGAATTCTGTAGATCCTGTATAAGTTTAATGGCATATTGATTTTTTTTTTTTTTTTTTTTTTGATTTAATAATTAAATGTTGATTTTCATATGTTCTTTTGCCAAAGAATTTTCGAAAATTGGCTCATAGTAACAAATTTTGTATTAATTTTTATAAAACAATTTTTTTTTAATTTAATTTCAATCATCAAATGGATGGTTTGATTAGAATTGTTTGTATTTGGTTTACAATAATATTTTTTTATTATTTTTTATTTTATTTTTTATTTTTTAACTTGTAATAAATTATATTATTTATTTGTCTTTTATATGAATTTTTTTTATGTATAAAATTGATTGGGACTTTTTACTTGGTCTATTTTTTTTAAAAAATATCTAATTAATTTTATTTAAATTTTTTTTTTGGTTTGTGATTTATTTATTTTTTATTTATCAAAAGCTTAGATTTTTATCATCAAGCTCTTCTAGTTCACTTCTTGTTATTTTTCTTGAAACCATGACCTTGTCTTTATTATATGGATATAGCTTATAAATATAGTTTCCTAATCGCATATTGTAGGGTATAAAGTTCCCATTAACTTTGTTAAATTCAGTTTTATGCATTATTGCAAAATTTTATTGATTTCACAAATACTGGTCAATGGTCACACTTTACATTTGGTAGTTGGTGCAATTTTTGTTATCGGTTTAGTTATATCGTTGTTTTTGATTTATGGCCCATACACACAGATATTTGTACTTACTTACAATCACACTCTTGCTTACACATACATAAATTTAAATCGCGAATACTGTTTGACTGTTCCACAAAACATAAATTCATTCAGTCGTCGTTATGCAGAACATTTACCAACGCATACTACAATGGCATCCTTGTTAGGATAGTTCTTAGTTACGTTACACATTGCCAACACTGCGTATGCGCAATATACTTGTGAACAAAAACGGATGCCACATAAAATTGTAACTTATACTGTAGTATGTACTATGTATGTGTATGGGTATCTATTTCAAATTCATGTGTGTAGTATGGCATAGTGCAATTCATCAATCAAATCGTTGAAAACAAAGTGCATACGTGCGCTTGGTATACCACACAAGTAGAGAAATAGGAACACAAGAGAAACCAGAATGGGTTAAAGGATGTGAAAATCAAAACGTGCTGTTGCATATGCCACACATGTTTTATTTATTAAGTGATCATAAATATTTTAGTAAAAATATATATTCATTCATTTATTTTTTATTATTTGCAATTTTCAATTTGACAAATTTTTATTTATTACATTATTTTTGAAGCGATCATTTGGAATTGTATTGATTATAAAATATTATTGTTTTTAGTCAATGGGTATACCATTGTATACATTGCAATTTATAGTGCAAAACTTTTGAAATAACTGAGACTGGTACTGCACAGGCGATAAACACCTAGCAACCTCTCAGTATGACCCAAAGAATGCAGTTGGATCTGAAATTTCGAAGAAGGAGTTGACTACTCAGGTCATAATCGGAGAAATAAGCTGATACTGTACAAGACCATTATAGAGACCAAGATCTTTTCCCTAATCTATTAAATGCCATAATTACGAAAAAGATTACATTCAACTTTGAGATATATTCGAACCTGTGAGCCGGTGTTCTACCACATAATCATCATTGAACTGTGAAACGAGCACGATAGCTCCAAACAACCATACTGAAACCAGTATGGACTTACAGTCAACAGATTTGGGGCACTGCTTCCAACTCAAATCTAGAAATTCTTCAGAGGTTTCAGTCCAAAATACTGCTAAGGATTGTAGGTGTACAGTGGTTTGCCCGTGGCTCTGTTGACCCCTGAGAAGCACAGCAATAGACACTTTATTTGTTTGGATGGCCATGTCCATACCCTAGCAGTCGACTTGGACAAAATCAGACAAACGCGCCACCTGGAATGGTACTAACTAAATAACTAAATACCCCACGCCACTTCCTGCAGGGTCCATTATAAACCGTCTAGACTGGGTATCGACAATAAGTCCCTTCGCTACTGAACTATTGGGGTTAGTAGGCAATATGCAATACAAACTTAGTGTCTACTTTGCGGCCTCAAATGCGGCTAACAGATGCGTCATCAGCCACTTATACTCAGCATGCACAACTTAGTTAAGACCTGACAATTAAGATCCATAAGCTCTAACTTATTATAAATATTATTAATTAAAATTACCAAAAAATAAAGAAAATAAGATTAATTTAATCGGTTAATAGACTGCTAAGTGTTTAGATGAGTTGAAAGATGTGATTTAAGCTGATCGGAAGAAATAGAGTTGGATAACAAGTCGTAGTATAGATTGTTATATGATTGACTTAAAATGCGAAATGGATCGTGCTGCAAATAAGTGGTCTTACAGGGGAAAATTCTTGGAACATTAAAATTTATGCTTCCAGGCAAAGATGAGGAAACTGAATACTGGCAACAATTAGATTGTGGAGAATTTCGGAAGGTGGATTAACTTAAGATGACTTTGGTAGGATGAAAGATTGGTGTTAGGATCCCAGTGTAAGCTACGCAGTGCGAAAAACAAGAATTGGTGTTTGGTAACACTCCCTTGATCATCCATTCCGCATACCAGATAAGCTTGCTAATGTGACTTACAACATACGATAAACACTTCACATAAATTATTAGATTCATTGAAAGATACAAGCCTACAATTTTCTAAACAAGGTTTGTACAGTGGTTTTTTTTTTTATTTTATTTTTTTTGTTAAGAGAGCAAGATTGTTAAAATCTTCCAAAGATACTTATGATCCACATTCCTTCTTAGGGAGGGATAGTTAGCCTAATTAAGCAGACGTGATTGTTGACTTGTACATTCGAGGTGCGCATATATTCTTCGTCGCTCCTTTTGCAAACGGGGCACTCATGAACAAGATGTTCCGGATCCGCAGAGTGCCCAAATCTGTGAAGATACTGCCTATAAAATCCATTGCCAGTTGCGAATTGAATACATTCGAACCCCACGTCACCAGAATAACACGTTAAGCCACTCTGTAATATCTGGGATGACCTGGTGTATCCTCCTTGGCTCTGCCCCACTCCACCTGTGCTGTCATATATTTAGGTATCTAGTCTTGACCTCCTCCAAGTCTTCTACCTGAGAAGATGATCGAGTGATGTACTTGTCCTTCGCAGCCAGGGTTTCGAGATCAATTGGAAGTATGTCTGCAAGTACACCGGCCGCATCATCTGCAACTGGAGTTTTGAATACATATACTTGGACATTCAGACCTCAATCTTCTTATATATATAAAATCCTAAGCCTTTTCCTGTCTGTGCACGCTAATCTCAGAAACGGCTTAACCTTTTTGAATGCGGTTTTGACTGGTGTATTGTAGCAAGCTTCGTGTAACATTAAGCTTTTATTATATCGAAATCGACCTACTTAATCAAAAGATATTCATATTTATAATTCTGTTGGCGCGCAGCCAATGCTATTACGATTATTAAAAGGTTTCATATGATTTGTTTAGCTTATTTTACTTATGTATATGAAAGACATTTTGCACCTTCAATGAAACTGAAATTAATTTGGTTTTCATGGTTTAACTGTTATAAGTGTACGTTTAGTATTCTTTTGATTTCATTTTTATTATTTGTTATTTTTCGCTTATTTTTCCTTAATTTATTTGCTAAGGTTTTTTCATACCATCAATTTTATTTTTTTTTTTTAGAATTCACAAGTTTTTTTGTGGTAAAAAGAATGTAAAAAAATTCAATTTAAAAAAGTCTGCGAACATTTCTGGTTTTCCTCGCTTTTTTTTCTTTTCCAATTTTAACTGGAATATTTTTCTTACGCGATTTTTTCATGTTATTTTTCATTATTTTTTTTAATTTTATTTTATTTTCCTCCGTTTTTCTGCCATGTTTGTTGCCTCCGGCCAGAAAATATAGTATGTGTTTCAGTTCAAGCGCTTGTTATTTAATTTGGCCACTTAACCTTAAATTCGACACTCGAACAAATATAAAAATATATATATGGTATGAAAGAACGAATGGAGCAAGTGACTAAAGGGAGTGAATGAATGAAATGAAATGAACATTGGCCAACAAAATACTATAAACGTTGATTAAGTAAAGTCACCAATGCCAGTAGACCCAATGGCAGTTCCATATACAATAGTGTACTCTATACCACTTGAATGCGTGAATGGTAATGTGGCATTTAACACAAAAATACAATATGAAAAAAAAAAAGGAAAAATGTTTGCGTAATCCAATTGAGAGTTGCAACACCACTTAATGTTGCTTCCTGATGCAGTTGCCGGCAGGCAGGCGATTTTAAATGTTGCCAACACAACTCAATTACCTTTTTGTAATTTGCCAGCCGTCGCAGAGGAAACTACCGAAAGATATCTACCTAAAAAGCCTCCCATCAGTCCATTGCTTGGACTAAGTCAAATCGAAACACAATGTTGGTTTGGGTTCAGCCCTTGACAACGACCCAATAGTCTACATTTACAGTTTAAAGAATGTGCTAAATACTGTATACATACAATTCTCTGTACCTTAATGCATGTATGCGTGCGAATGATTTTTGGACACAGTACACCCCCTCCCTTTCCTGGGTAGATAGTCATCTATTGGGGGCCAATTGATGATGCCAACATTTTTGGATTTTGTATAGTGTAGTTATGGCAGTAACACCAAATGCCAGGTGTATATATTGCCACTTCATTGAACACACAGAAAAGCAAATCCTCCTCTATACACAAACCCACTCATATATATACAAACATACATCAGCAGATGTAGACAAGTTTGTCCATGTAGTAGTAGTGGTAGTTTTGTGTATTTGTTTATATAGTTGTGTGCGTGTTAATTACATTTGGCTTGCATTCGTAGAAAGTTTTTACTCAATTGAATTACAGCTTCCTGATGCTGCCATATCCGCCTTCAATTTCTGTTCATTCCAGAGGGAGTTGGGCAAATGTATAATATGTTTTTTGCCACCTTAGTTTTGCTCTCTATATACAATATTTTTTCTCAAAATAAAGCAGCAAAAAGTTCATGGTTGAAGGTTTTGTAAGCATTTTAGTGGGCGTATAAGACCAACAGAGCAGTCAAATCAACCTACAGACAAATACTTAGATAAAGATATACCAGACAGCAGTGAGGCTAAGGTAGATAGATATTGGTAGCTAACACAATTACATTTGCTTCTTTTTCAACACGTTTCCAATCCCCCCACACAGTTGCCTCTTTTCTCTTTATACTTTCCTATATCCCCATTCCTTCTTCTTGTATTCTGGTAACATTGTTAAAGTTTTTTTAGCTTTCCTGCAATCATCCACAAGTTCTCTCTGCCTGACTGACTTTCAAGTAAAATTGCTTCAAATTGGTGTGTATTTTGGCATAATTGGTATCGTTTAACAAAACTCAATGGTGAAAATTCAAATTCATTTGCTTAAATGTATATACACATATACATATATTCTATAGTATCTATATTTCTATCTAAAAAGATCACTTATAATATTGTACAAAATGAATGAATTTCGTTGTGTTTTTCTTATTTTGTTTTATGTTTTTGTATTGAAATGAAAACCCTAAAGACAAAGGAATAAAGTTACTTTCTTGAGTATTTAGGAATTTTATTAAAAACCAAATTTTATGAAATTCCCAAATTAAAGATTTACTTTGAAATGAAAGGCATGAATGCGTAACATATCTCTTATTTTAATTGCCATATTTTTTCGTAATAAAACCAAATCTTGAGTTTTCCCATAAAGGTGATGACGCTTGAGACAATAAATTTAATTTAAAAATATTGTATATTTTGTTTTGTTTTATTTCACATGCGCCAAAACAATTAATCAACAAAAACAATAACAATTATCATGATGATGATGATGCTGATGATCTTAATTGGTTAAAAAAGAAACTGGTTTAATAAGAATTATTCGTGAAAGTTAATTCCAAGCACTTGAGATAGATTAATAAACAATAGTTTTATTATAAGAGACTAGTTATGGCAAGTAAATCTGGATTCCTTCCAAAGTGAGAGCTATGAAAGAATAAAAGGACCTTAAGCTAAGATTATGAATTGAAAGAAATTATATTGATATGATTCGAACTAGATGATGATTAATTGGATTAGGTGATTATATAAATTTGTAAAAAACTCTTTGTTAAAAATGCTGGAAATAAACCAAGTCATAATAAGATCTCTTAATCTTTTGCGTTTAGCTCTTTAATAGAAAATCGATCGTTTAATCATACACCTTTAAAAATAAGTGTAAGTAATTGCTGAATTGAACAGATCTCGATCTAATGTCATATATACATTACCCCAAAAGATGAAAACATTGCTTGAATTCAACAACAACATGCAAATGACCAAATTTGGTGAAATTCTCAATTAAAGACATCAAGGCAGGTGTTCCCCAAGGTAGTGTGCTAGGCCCCGTTTATACACATGCTGGACTACAGGGCAGTCTACAGTCACATACGCGGACGATACTATATTTGAAACAGCTTTCAGGACTCTCGCCGGGGCTTCTGGATTGCTACAAGAACAGGTACAACTGTTAACTCCTAATCGGGAAATGCATGAAGAACTGAAATACCCATGGATATCAGAGGAAATCAATCGATTTAGCCAGCGGTACATCAACAGACTAACTGATCATCCAAACAACCTGGCAATAAACCTACTCGAACACAGAACAACTAAAAGAAGACTTAAGCGATTTCACCCGCTAGACCTTCCGTTTAGAGACGCATGCTTAATAATCGCATTTACTGTAACTCTTTCTTTAACTTTCCATAACCGATTCATCCTTTCTCTTTCCACTTTAAAATGTTTTAAGCAATTAAGCAATATAATAATTGTTTCCCGAGGGGATTGATGGTAAATAAAGAAAAAAATTGAAATATTGTAAATGTCAGGCAGCACAATAAACTATCAGTCCTCTGGTTAAACTCGATATTGTGCTTTCTTTCGAATCTTAACCCTACTTGTACATTTTATGAAACTACTTATGGACTTTAAATGAGCTCGTAGTTGCTAAGTACCTACGACCATCCAAGTTAATTACTTTTATGCCTTTGAAATATTTAAGTATTCAAAATAAAAAACGCTAGAAACTTATACCCCGTTTATAAGACGCTTGAAACGGTTTGCACTTAGGTCGGCACACATGCATAAATTGATTTTCAGTTCGGTTTTAACACGCGAATCGACTTTAACAAGCGAACATTTTAAACCCGTCGTTATTTTCTCGAACCGTATTTATGTGTCTTATAAATGCAAAGCTTATTGCAGACATGTTGAAAATCAGCTGTTCGGAAACTGTTCGTTTGTGCAGTGTTGCCATATGGAATAGTTATTTTCCTTTATTATCATTTTCTCAATGATTTTGTGAATTAAAGATTTAAAAATCATTGCAAAATGTTATTAAAAATCAAAATATGCATTTTACATTAAACATTTTTCTTGTACAATGCAATTTTAAAATAAACCGTATTTTGAGAGGTGAGCTACATCATATTTTATGCATATGGCGACTTTAAAAAATACATATACGTTTTTAACAAAAGCGCAACACGTCGCATGCTTAAATAACTAAAGAAAAACTGTTCTGAGACAGGCTGACCTAAGTGCAAACCATTTCGGGCGTCTTATAAACGTAGAAATTGTTCCATTGAGCCAGAACATTGTGTCTACTAGCATATATGACTATGCTATCTACTGTAATGGATACCTGTGCTCCTAAAATTTAGCTACAATTCTGCGGTTACAATTAATTTTTCGACACACAATTCAGCTATCACAATAACCCATCAGTCCTTTGGTAAACTTGACCTTTGGTGGTCTGTCTAATTTAATGCTCTTATTGAATTGAAGAAACTTGAACATTTTATGCAATATTTATACATTATAATAAGTACAATAATTGGAAATAAATAGCTCATGAACTTCAATATATTGTAGTAGCTAACAAACTAACAAATTCTAACACACCAATTGTATCAGACAACCTATAAACTCAAGAGCACTTGTAGACTCTAAACAGGCTTGTAGCTGTTAAGTAACTGAATACCATTCAAGCTCATTACTTTTATGCACATGTTCTTTGGAATATTCAGGTATTCAAAATTAAAAATAGCTAGAAACTTAGATATCTGATATATGTTTAAGTATTATTATTTGCATATAAAAAATATTAAAACCATGTAACTTTCTAGAGATTTTCTAAGCCAGATCATTTAATACTATATGAAATTAGATACTACATAAACAATATTTATTAATCTTTCACATTGAAAATTTATTATGACTTGATGTGTTCAATGAATGTCGATGTCATTATAAGCATACTAGCTTCTAGTAAACTAATGACGCATTTACATATAATAACTAGTTATCACTAAAGAAAAAGTTATAAAGAGTTCACAGCATTAAAAATTGATTAATCACTTAAGTTCTCATCTATCTATTATAGCAGAATCAAACATAGTATGTCTAATTTATTTCCCAAATAAGATGACGTATATTTTTGTTTGTATATTCACCCCATTTAGAAAAAAAAAAAATAATAGTACTATAATAAATGTATAATAAATTTTATTGAAAACCGCATTAATTTATTAACTTCACACGCTTATAAGAAGTCAATGGAGAACAACTTGAAATGCACCAACAAAATACAAAAGAAATATTAAAAACCCAAGACAAAAAAGTAAACAAAAAACCTGAAACCGGCTACACAAGCTTCAGTTTCAAGCAAGTTCGAATAAGTGTCAATAAACAACAGTCAGAGAAGAGAAAGACAGAGAGAGAGAGAAAGATTTACACTCATAGTATTTATTGTAAAGAGAGCAGCAAATCATCATGTAAAATAAAGCTCAAGAACACAAAACATCATATATGAGATCAACGTGGTTCAAACTGATAAACTGATTTTGCGCTTTCAAACAAATATAAAAAACACTTGCCCCAGCGGAACTCAATCATTTAATCTAAAACGCGCTAAGCAAGCAGTCGTCGGTCAATAAGAAAGAATTTTATAAAATTCAATAAGAATAACAAAGGACAGCAGATCACAGCTGTGAGCTACTTTAGAATCTTGCATTTTTGAGATTATATTTCAAGTGATAATTGTGCATTACAGAAAAAATAAGCAAAAGTGATTTTATTTATAATAAAAAATTAAATAAAAATAAAATAATATAAAAAAAAAATATAATATTAAATAAAATAAAATACATAAATTTCCTACTAATTCTTATTCTTAATACATAACATAACATTAAAAAAATTAAAAAATAAAAAATTGAAAAGGGAAAAACCTGATAATGAAGTCGTCGCATATATTACCAACGTCATTGGCAATGTTCATGTCGCCGTTTATGGGACTTCTCTTGCTTCTTTCAATTGTAGACACACAACAATGTAAGTATGTATGTTCGGAAGTAGTACTTGAAGTAGTACGCATGACTCATGAACCTGACTTGACTTCACAGACTTGTATATGTCGCAGATTGTGCGATTAAAACTGAGATTACTATTCCATGATTGTTATGACTTTGCCTAGCACTGTGTAATTTTTATTGTTTATTTGTTTGTTTGTTATAACGTGTAGCCATCTATATGGGTTATGCGGTATATTAATTTTATGGAAATGTATGTAACAAATATGATATGAGTATGGAATCAAATCAATCTAGCCATATCGATCTGTTGGTCCTGAATCCTTTTTATTTGACAACTAATTATAAGAGCGGAAAGCTACACATCATTACAGTGTGTAAAGCAAAGTCGAAACCTCTGTCTGTTCCGATTCGCAGAGCTTGTAAATCCCTTAAGGGATTTTGATACGGTTTTGACTATTATTTGTAGAATTTATTCTGGAAGGATGAAGAAATAGATATGGGAAAAGGCTCTCTAATGCAGCCGATCAAAATAAGGACGAGTCTTTTTCTCCCTAAAAACTATTATCGTCAACCTCCTTCAAAAATCGCTACAGAAGCAGTCCCACTGTTTTGGTTTGAAACTTTCAGTAGATGTAGATTAATATTTCTTCATTTTTGAAAATCTATACAATCCATAGAATCCTCACTGGATATATCCACCCACATAGATGAAATGCAGACGTATTTTTCTATGGGCAAATGCACAAAGCACCTAGTAAAAAGTGTGTCGCTTGGTATAGAGTTTCCAACAGTCTGGATCAGCATGTTGAGGCTAACTTAGCTCTAATGATGAGAGGTATAAACCTCTTCCTATGGATAACTTAGACAAACATCCTTAGCCTTGTCTAACTAGCAAAACGTGTGTCGCTGGGTATAGAGTATCCAATAGTCAGGATTAGGTCTAATGATAAGAAGTATAAACGTCTTCCTATGGGTAACTTAGACTAATATCCAAAGCCCCTAACATAATAAATTAATTCTGATTAATGAAAACCTGGTAAAGAGTATCAAAAAGTGAGGCTCACCCTATTGAAGCTAATCAAGCTCTACTTGTTTCTATATTGTCTTGACTGTGTCATGTTAGTAAACAATTAAAACTCATTTTAATATTGTATTTATCATATGCAGTGCTTTTTCTACTTTACACTTTGTTTATAGTATTTCTTAGAATTTTCTTTAATTAATTTCTTTACAGTTCAGTGTACAAATCCCAATGGTGTCTCAGGCTATTGTTATTCCATCTATGAATGCCCTAGTCTTCTTGAGGTTGTACAACAACTCAATTTAAATGATGCAGAACGTCGTTTCTTGCAACTATCACAATGTGAAAATGGTTATGGTCGTTCACCATATGTTTGTTGTACACCGGATAAAGGATTTACTGGAGCACGTGCTACTACAACAACAGCAAAACCATCCAAAGTTACCACTCCTACAGCAACTACAAGAACAACTAGTATTTCTACTGGTAATGGTCAAGGCAATGTCTTACCAGCGCCACCACAATGTGGGCGCGTTTCATTGACTGATATGATTTACAATGGCAAGAATACTGCATTGGATGATTTCCCATGGATGGTTCTTTTAGAATATGTTGACAGTATGTTATTATACTATGTATATTGTAAAGTTTCTTCTAACTTTTTTAT
This sequence comes from Amiota communis, assembly GCA_037043315.1. NCBI lineage: Eukaryota > Metazoa > Arthropoda > Insecta > Diptera > Drosophilidae > Amiota > Amiota communis. Next base: position 7,955,813 of record JBAMAV010001245.1, on the reverse strand, counting down.
TGTGTACAATAGAATCGGGACGTCGCTTGTTGAATTGTGGTGGCAGTTTGATCAATCAACGTTATGTCTTGACAGCAGCTCATTGTGTGACTGGCGCCATTGAGCAACAAGTCGGTAGACTGTAAGTAATAAATAACCTCAACTCTATGATAATATGAATATCATTCTTATATGTGAATTCTTCCTTTTTTGTAGAACCACAGTTCGTCTTGGTGAATATGACCTTAGTACTGATGTTGATTGTGTTCGCACAGATTGTAACAAAGTCGTGACTGAAGTTGGCATTGAACAAACCATTCCACATCCTCAATTCAATCCCTCAAGTCAAGATCGTCATCATGATATTGCCTTGTTGCGTCTTGATACCGATATCACTTATGGAGATTTCATACAACCCGTTTGTCTTCCATTAGCTAACACACGTCAGGCCATCGATACAAATGAATTACTCACAGTCAGTGGCTGGGGACGTACACTTTTAGGTAAGCATTTTTAACACTATCATTTGTTCTATTAGTTCATAAATCTCTAAAATTCATTATTTCCTGAACACCTTATAGCACGACAGAGCAACATTAAACAAAGCCTAGCGGTGCCGGTTAATGATCATGATGAATGCACCCGTAAATTCCAAACACGTCGCATAAATCTATTGCCAGCTCAGCTGTGTGCTGGAGGCGAGTTTTCCAAGGATAGTTGTGATGGTGATTCTGGTGGTCCATTAATGCGTCAAGCCTATGAATCACGTTGGTATTTGGAGGGTGTTGTTTCCTTTGGAAATCGTTGTGGTTTAGAAGGTTGGCCTGGTGTCTATACACGCGTTGCTGACTATGTCGATTGGATACAAGCGAATATACAAGCATGATTTCATAGAGAAGAATAATTCCAACGGTTTAAACTTTTAATTACTTTTAATTCAATTAACCATTAGATAGTAGAAGTAGTAGAAAATCAAAGAGAAGAAGAATAAAGTGTAGAATTTAATTAAGTTTAATTTCCTGTTTAAAGATTTCTCCAACTATGCCATCCATTTACTTAGTAAGTATTTCTTGGGTTCAATGGTGCGTTCTAAGTAATCGTAATGAGTCTGAAAAGTGGTTAAGAACGTGAGCTTAATTAAAATGCACTGCCTACCTCCACACCATTCAATTGCAATTCTTGGTTGTTCTTGGCCAACTTTCTATTGTCCCAAATGCATTTCGGGTAATGCAATTTCTATAGTAACGAATCTCAGTAGCCTCCCCATAGCCAACCTCTCTACCTTTTATTGTAGTTAATGTTTCCTTCATTAAAGCATTTAGCTTCAACTTTTTGCCTTTTCATCTTTATTTTACTATTTTTGGTTTCACTTCTCATTGTTGCTTACTTCATAATTAACTTTGACTAAAACAATCATAATGAGCTTAGCTTGCGGTTAATGGCAAATGCCTCTCTGGGATTTCATTGTTCATCCTTAACAGTTTTTTTCTCATTTTCCCATGATTTTTTTTTTTTTTTTTTTTAATTTTAGTGAAAGGTTAATGATGGCTGCCGGTGATGTTCATTTACTCGGTCTTTATGCCTTATGACATGCTCCATTAATTCTTTATTTTCTCGTTGACTCATCTCTATGAATAACAACAACACAGATTACCTTAAGAATTGAAATTATTTTTCAATTTAATAAAATTATTCGTGGTATTGAAGGGATTTCCATAAAAAGATTTCTAAGAAAAGACAGATAGAATTATTATCAGACAGCTAATAATTAATAAAATTTATTGACCTACTTATTGTAGAGAGATTTAAAATTCAGATGAGCAAATCATATAGATTGATGAATATCAATCTTTAGTTCTTGGAAATTTAAAAGCTAATTGACCATATTCAAGAATAGATCATATGTACTTGGAAACTAATCAAGTATGAAATTACAAGGAATTAATATGTAGACATCAGATTACAGGTTGGCCTCATGCACTATTTTTGAGTGTATCAGAATTGATACTGTGGATTTGATGGATCATGGCTAGGCTAGACCATGGTTCAACGCTATGTGTATACAAGAGAAGATTTTATAAACGTTGCATTTTTATATACTTATATGTCGATAATATTGGGAAGACAATTATACTTTCTGGTAAATTTCGTACACCACTTTTATAATGCAATAAACAACGATAGATGACCAACAACATACAAATCATTAAATGAATCAAATTATGTGTAAGAATGCAGGCTTTAAGTCTTGAGCTTTTGAAATATTCTACTTGCTTTATTTTCAATCGAAGAAGTCACTTTGTGCAAGCAAAGCTTACTTTGAATAAATAAAACAACAACAGCGACGCCGACGCCGACGTCAACGCCGCAACCAGAAACATAAAGATGATATTGAAAGCTTAACATTATTCATTCTACCCCCCACTTATAAAACTTTATCATATCATAATGAAAGAAGAAGAACACTTGTGACTTACCATATATAAGTTTTTAATGTTGATCATCGTCGTTTTGTACTCTCAGCACACAAAAGTTCTCTCTCAGTCTCCCAGCTTCCATCACTCAGTTTAGTAATACGACTAATAATACGAGCAAACAAACACGAACTTGCGACAAAGACTACAATGTTTGCTTGCAATGGAAATACATAATTGAAAAAGGTAACGGTATCGACCAAAAGAAGAACAAAAATGAAGCGATTGTTTGTACAAATTGAAATTACTTGCACATATTACAAACAAATAATGCTATTTTAATTAAGATATTTAATTCATTTCTAAACTCTTCACTTTTCAATAACAAAAATTAACACTGACTCTTTTAGTATACCACAATCTTAATAATAATAATTAGAATTTAGTACATTATCAATCAAATACAATACTATTCACAACCGACTAACCGCCACGAGCCGACCAACTACGCACACAAAACACTATTGAACGAACATGCAGACTGAACAACTCGCTTACGAAATTGTCTTCTCTTTTTCCAGACACTCTATTCCTGGTTACCAAAAACAATTTTGTACGATTTGTATGTTTAATTATCTTTGCACAAACAAAACTGATCTCTTCCCAATACATGCATACACTTTTATTGAAACTAAGAATTATGACGAGTGAAAGAGAGATAAATAAGAACAAATGCATTAGCATATTTTTATGAAGAGTTAGATTTACTTATTCATGTATGAAGGAAGCATAATAAAAACTTATCAAATAATTGCTTACGAAACACTGCAAGCAAAGCTTTTTTGATTCGAAAGCTTCAAATTCTGGCAACTTTGATTATCGATATTTCAAAATATCGACTCATGGTTCATCGAAATGTAATTTTAATAATTTGCACGGGAGTGAAGTTTGTAACACCACATAAAGTATATATATTTGTGATCAGCTCGATGAGACGAGTTTATTTGGCCATGTCCGTCTGTATGTATGCAAACTAGTCCCTCAGTTTTTGAGCTGGAGAGCTGCAATTTTGCACATAGGTTTTTTTTAACCATACGTTGCACATTTGTCGGAATCACTCGAAAGGACCACTAGGGGGGGTACCTCCAATACAAACACCCCTTTAAATTAATGTTCTTATTACAGAAAGTTTTTTGTTTTTAAACGAATCGAGTCAAATTTGGACAATATAAGTTTCTGATCCATAAGATTGTCGGAATTAAATTAAATTTTTTCTATTAATTATTGTTTTTGATTTTAATAAATTAAATAATATTTTTTTTGTTCGATCTTGGCGCTTTTTGTTAGTTAAATTTATTTATTTTTTTAATGAATTTGCCATTCTTTTAGAAATTACGTTTATTTTTTCTTTTTTATTACTTTTAAATATTTTTAGAAAGATAGGAAATGGATGGTGCATAAATCTGGGTTTGTTAATAGTAATGTTCTAAACAAATATCTGTAAGAAGGAAAAAAATATTTTTCACATATTTATTATTTTAATTAAATTGTTCCCTTCTATGGTATGGAATGGTATTTAAAATTCATTTTTGTTTGCCTGTGTGAAATATTTTAGTTATATACGGGTGCTTTGGATATATTCTAGTGTTTCCTAGAAACAATATTTTCTATTTTATTTTTTTGGTTATTCCTTTTTAATTAATTTTTTTTTGAATAATGTGATTAAATTGTTTTGTTTTTATTCTTATTTTTTTTATTTACTATTATAAAAATGTTTTTTTTTTTTTATGCCTGAGCCATTGTTTTAATTTTGAAATTCACCATTCCCATGATTTCTACTAGAAATTAGTCAAAGGGTATACCATTGCAGAAATTCCAAGTTTTCCTGCAATAAATAAACATTTAAATCAATCAATTGGAAGCTTCAGATTTGCAAACCCAAATTAAATGACAAACTTATAAAGTATAAATGTACATTAAAACTGTCACTCAAACTGTGTTATTTGTTGATAATCAAACTGTAACAGAGAGAATATAGTGTATAGAAAGAAACGTTGGATGCAACCCGGAGGAGCGTGAAGTGTATTAGATCTTTGGCATAGCCAATTATAGCCTTTTTTCTGGTTTAATGGCTAATCACAATTTTGAATAGAACAGATTTGTAAATAAACAAGAGTATTCCACTTGCATTTGGGTGGGGGCTGCGGCCAGACTGTTTGGATGACTTTGCAGTTTGAGACATTGACGATTGCTGTTTTGGAGGACTTGTGTGTTGAGGTGTTGCGCACAAACCAAGGAATCCCAGTTAAGTGCCTTGTTTTGTCAGGCTTTGGATAGCTGAATGTTACTGGCAGTACCGACTAGAGGTGTGCTATGATTATAACTCTCTCTCATATACTACAAATTCATTTGTTAAGATAAAGTAAGAAGTAATAGTAAAAATAATAAAATAATGCATAAATGCATGGCAATAATTGACAAACTGACCAGTAAAAACAAACTCAGTTTAAGAAACAACATACAATTGTCGCTCCTAAATGGTTATATGCGATCCAGCTATAAGGCACACCATCAGCATGTCTTCAAATAATGCAAAACAACACACTGCATATGTCCACAACTAAACCTTATACCTGGATAGGAAAGGACTGAAGAGGCTTCATCTCAACGAGCTGAGTAAGTGTAGGAATGGAGTGTGTAAAGATTACCCATCCAATTTTACCAATTAATATTATTCGTTATTAGTTATTTATCGTTCTTATTCTTAATGTTACTGTATATAATAAGTATATTTGTCAATATATTGTACATAATGTTATGATTGTCATTGCATTGCCTTCGAGTGTTGATTAGTATTAATACAATTATAATCAGAAATTGCACCACAACACTCTTGTAGAACTTCACAAATTTATTTGAAATAACAATTTACACAGAAAATATTCATTTCATTTTTGCATTTTTTTTATTTTTCTTATACTTAATTGGTGAATATTCAAAGTGAAAGTTCTTCATGTACATGAGAAAAAGACATGCTAATCTTACTCAATTTGGCATGAAGTAGCAATTTAAAATAAATAAAATCAAAGTGCCTAAGACCTTGTTGACCAGAACAATTGCAATTTCCTTTTAAGCTTTTACACACAAAAATTTTCCAAGCAATTCATTTTCTAAATAAGAAATTGTTATAATTCTACTACCAACCATACAGTAGTATAAGAAATGTAAACCTCAAAACATTTCTCAATGTAATCAAGCTTAAACCAGAGTCTTTAAAATAAAAACAAATTCTAGACAAGATACACACACACACACACATACACATACACACACACTTCTTTATAAAGAAATGAATGAAATGGAAGAAAGTAATAAGTTTTATAAATAAAATAAAAAAAATTGTAAAAATGGAAAAAACTTTAAAATAAATTAAATGAAAAGAAGATTTTACTTGGAAATTAGAAAAATAAATGAAACAAAAAGATTTAAATATTTTAAAAATTCAAACATTTACACAAAGAGTTTGTCTTAGAGATGAAGATACATACAAACATATATACATATATATATTTGTAAATATTTAAATAAAATAAGAAAAAAATAAATGAAAGGAAATGAAGTGCAATTTAATTGCATGGAAACTTACTTGGTTATATACACTTGCTATGAGGCGCCAACAACTATGCAAATACTACACCTTCATTCATCCTCCTTTCACTAAGCAATAATAAATTATGCAAAATGTCTTTTTGGCAGCAGCAGCAGCAGCAGTAGTAGCAGCGGCTTCACGTAACAATGCACACAATTTCAGTACAATGAAACCGATTTGAACGATGCTGGGCAACACAATAAATCTTTCGGCTCAAACAAATCACAGCAATTTCAGTTTGGTTAATGATGTTGACAGCCAAGACCGAACAGAACAGAACAGAATAGAACAGAACAGATAACCAAACCAACTATAATAACTAAATCGAAAAAGGATAAAAATAAAGATATCTAAAGGAATCTAAAGTGAGAAGAAATAAAGTTGTAAAAGAGACAAGACAAAGATTTAGTGAAGGAGAGACAATTATTTGCAGCCCGCGAGCATTGAACAACAATCAAAGTCACTATTTGCAATTGTACAACAATTGTGCAAAAAATCGAAAAAAAATCTTAAGACATAAAAAAAACTGATAGAAGATACTACAAATGACAAAGTCTGGATGCAAAAGTATTGTAGAAAACCAACAAACCATGCAACATCAAAGTTAGTTAAATTGTCCTTTCTAAAGTAATGAACATGAAAGAAACTTCATGGAGTTTTTTCTATTTTTGTACTAAATAAACGAAGAAGTACCTGAATCCTTTATTATAATGAAGCAACTATATACAATTTGTATTCTTTTTTTTTTTTTTAAAGTAAAGTAGAAGAACTACAACATAATACCCAAAAGGCAGAAGACACAACTTACTACTACTACTTACTTAATTATTATAGCTTCAGTGTATCTTACTTTTGGTCATTACGAGCTTACTTACTTACTTCTTCTCTTGCCTTTTGCATTTTTTATTTACTTTGAGTGCAAGCTTAAATCATAATTTTCCTATTTTTTTATTCATTTTTTAATTACCGCTAAAGATTGTTTTTGTTTTACACTTTTTGATGACATTATTTCTTAGTTTTTTTTCCCTTCACTTCCTTTACTAATTAGTTTTTGACGTAAAGCAAATGAAGCAAGTACAAAAAGAAGAAAATACAAATAAATTCAAAAATAAACAAAAATATCTAACCGAAAGGAAAAAAGCTTCATATGTGGATATTATCAATGTGTGGCATGGCATATGCTTTACGACATAAATGAAGAACAAAAAAATGTGAAAGAACAAAATGGAAATAAAATAAAAAACAGAAGAATGAAATACTTCACAAAGCACAAAATTCATGATTTTACTTTAAAAACAAAACAAAAAATAAGAGAAATAAAAAATTAAAAGCGGTTAAAAAAAATATATGCAACAAAAACTTATAAAAAACAAGGACACACACACAATCCTTTCGTGTTCGCCTTCGAGCAAAAATGATAACTTGTTTTGTCATGTCCTCCTGTACTACGAGGTCGGTGCATTAAGTAACCGTGTTTGACGATAGAGGACATTCCTGAGTGAAGTTAGTGTTATCATCGTGTGCTGCCATCTTTCAGACGACGCTAATACAAATTTCAGACTGATTGATAGGTTAGTTTCGATTTGACAGACATCCGAGTCAGACGTGTTTCGTGATTTTCGCTAAGATGGAAAAAGAGCAGTATCGTTCAGTAATTTGCTATTTGTTTTTGGTTGGGAAAAAATGCGAGGAGATAAAAAAAAAAGTTGGATGCTGTTTATGGGGACACGTCGCCATCTATGACCACAGTTAGATATTGGTTCAACGAATTTAAACGTGGGCGAACATCCGTTTTTTATGAGGAGCGACCTGGACGGCCGGCAGACGTGGTTACCGAGGAAATCATTGAAAAAGTCCACGACATGATTCTCGCTGATCGACGAACGAAAGTGCGGGAAGTAGCAAAGGCCGTGGGTGTGTCGACCGGGACGGAAATTAATATTTTATATGATAACAAGCGGATGCGGCTGTTAACTTCGAAGCAGTAATTGGGACAATTTAAGCGAGATCTGAAGGACTTTTTGCGTCAAGTTGTCACCGTTGATGAAACCTGGATTCATCATTACACACCAAAAACTAAGCAACAATCAAAACAATAGATTTCTCCCGGTGAATCTGCACCAAAGAAGGCAAAGACGGTCCCATCGTCCGGTAAGGTCATGGCGACGATTTTTTGAGATGCGAAGGGCGTCAGCATCACAGATTTTTTAGAAAAAGGAAGAACGATGACTGGATAATACTACAGTGAGTTAATGGACTGCATCGACAAAAAGTTCAAGGAGACACGGCCGCATTAGGCGAAAAATAAGGTGTTATTTCATCACGATAACGCACCTGCACATCCATCTGGTGTTGTCTCCGACAAACTGCATGAATTGCATTACCGTATTCACCCGATCTGGCTCCCTGCGACTATTTCTTGTTCCCTAACATGAAGAAATGACTCGTGGGAAAAATTTAACTCAAACGAGGAAGTCATCGCCGATACAGAGGCTTATTTTGGAGAGTTCGACAAATCCTATTTTTTGGAGGGGTTAAAAAAATGGCCGGAACGTTGGGAGAAGTGTATCTCTTTAAAAGGGGATTATGTTGAAAAATAATAAACATTTTTTTTGCAAAAATGGTGTCTTCATTTCTAACACGGGTACTTAAAGAACCGTCCTCGTATATGCAGTGTGTGATTTCTGCTCTGTTCTGTTCTGTTTTGAATACCTGAATCTTTTCAAGGTATTTTATTTTGAAGAGTTTTTTTTTTTTTTTGGCACGTTTTCTCTTGTTGTGTTTACTTTTATTATATTTTCTTTATTTTTTATATTATTGTATTTAAAAAGATATTGGGGATATAGTGTATGAAGGTAGAAGATACATATGTATTAAAAAAAAATTAAAATAAAATACAAAAATATAAAAATAAAATATAAAAAAATATTGAAATTATATATGAAATACCAAAATATCAAAAGTAAGCTTATGGTTAAAAAAAAACAATAACAGAAGAAGTGGTGATGGGTTCTTTGTGGATTTTAATTTAATTTCACTTCTCTTTTTTTTTTTTTGATACAACATAATATTTTCTTCTTTTCGATAAAAACCCTAAAGAAATTTTTTTATTATTACAATAAATTCTTCTTCATTTTTGTGTGTTTATCAAATTTAATTAAATTTTGTATTAAATAACTTATTGTATTATGTATTTGTACATATATTTATTTATTAATTTATTTAAGTGTTGACTTGTGTAATTATTTAATTATTAAACTATTTAGTCTTCTTATTTACTTGTGATTTTTTTTTATTTATTTAATTAAATGTATTAAATGATTTTACTTATTTAAAGAGAAGTAGAGAACTGAAAACATTGGATTTTGTCACATTTTTTGATGCTGCTACTTTATATTTTCTTCTGAGAATTTTTCATATTCTTGTTTACTTAACATTAAAGTCAATAGCTTTAAATCATAAAGGCCTGTCCAAACATAAGATCGAATTTCTTATCATAACAAGGTAAAGTCATAACATAATCGAGTTGACTTGCGTCCAATCTCTAGATACATCTCTAGTTCCATCTAATCGCATTTTGCACCCACTTGTAGTTGCAACCGATCTTGATCAATTAATCACGGGTGATTTTTTAGCAACTTTTTTTTTTTTGAAACACGCGGTTTACGTGCTTTGTCTTACTGTCAAACACGTTCAGTTTGGTCTATAATTTAACCATGAATCGACTTACAAACGAACAGCATTTACAAATTATTGAATTTTATTATCAGAATGGGCGCTGGCAAAGTTGAATGAACATCCAATTTTGTATCGAAAAATTGTGTTCAGCGACGAAGCTCATTTCTGGTTGAATGGATACGTGAATAAGCAAAATTGCCGTATTTGGACTGAAAAGCAACCAAAAGCATTGCAAGAACTATCAATGCATTCCGAAAAAGTCACTGTTATGGGCCGGCGGCAACATTGGGCCGTACTTTTTCAAAGAATGTGAAGACCGGAACGTTATTGTGAATGCACTCGAAACAATGGCCCAATTGAGAGGCGAGTTCACTGAGCAGTTTATTTCACGTTTGTGGCCGGTCAAGTGGCTGCCTAGATCATGAGATTTAATGCCTCTAGACTATTTTTTGTGGGACTATGTTAAGGCCCATGTCTATAGCGACACACTGAAAGCCAATATTGAACAATTTATTCGTGAGATACCGGCCGATATGTTGGAGAGAGTATGCCAAAATTGGACCTAGCGTATGAACTATTTGCAGCGCAGCCGCGGCCAACATTTACTTGAAATTATCTTTAAACATTAAATAATATCGATCGTTCTGTCGACTCATAGAAAGATTTCATACATTTTTCTGAATTTTTTGTTTTCTTTTTCAAAAGCAAATTAGCAAGCTCTTAAAAAATCACCCGTTAGACCCATCTCTGTTCTCATCTTACCTCATTTAGATACAATCTCTAGTAAAATCTACCGCATGTGACTAAGCTTTATAAACAAATTCAACGCTGGAGCTTTGTTATACATGAAATCATTGCCCAAGTAGCCGACATACGTGGATAAGCATGTAAAGCATATGCATATGAATTACCTCTGATCATGTTAGTGTCTGTTCGTAAGTGGGGTAATGAGATTTTGGTAGCCTGCATTTAAAATCTAACAGAACAACAGCAAGCAGAACAACAACAGTACAGATCAATATTGCTTGATTGCTTGGAACTTCTGTTATAAGTAATGTCAACTGTCCTATGTTCACTTTGTTACTTTCAATTGGCTTGTGACCACTTTGTTTTTGTTAGTATATTATATACTTGTTAATTTATCATTCAAAACTTAGAATTGACTTAGTTTAATCACAGTCTTGTTTTCTACAGTCATAGTTTTACTAATGCCACTCAGTTATGATGAGTTATTGTCCTATTCAAAGAAAATAATCATCATACACATGATTTTGATAAGAACACTTAAGAGCCCTTATACTTATGAGCTTAATAAATGAATAATTAAGTGAGTCTTTTGGACAATGCAAATGTTGTGCCTATAAATGATTAACATGTGTCTAAAGTTTGTTTAAGAGACAAAGTATTCAAAGGACTTCATTCATATAAGGACTTCAACTTGGACAGTCATAACCTTGATTTGAAAGTCTGATAACATAAGTAAATGTAATTACTTAGGACAATAGTAGTTTAGTTTCACCTCAATTTTGATCAAATCTAAATGTTGAGAAAGAATATATTTTACAATATAAGTAGGTACTATGAATTCAATTTATTAACTTTCTATGTCCTTCTTTAAACAAATTTTTAAACTTTATCTTGCTTTCCTACTATTTCTAATATCATTCAAAAGTCTTTTCCTATACATGATTTTAATTCATCTTTCAAAAATTTCCACCTCATAACCACTTACTTAACTACTATTGCAAAATGAACAAAATCTTTGTTGGTAAACATTTTCAATAAACTATTGCATACTTTTGAGTGTTTGAAACATGAAATTTATTTTCAATAGATTTTTCATAAAATAAAATTTTCATTTAGTTTTACATGAATATAAATAACTAAGTTGAACTTTTTCAACTAATTTGCTGTGTCAGCATGCAATAAACGAATGCTTGAGGCATGTAAATTGACTTTGATAGGCTAGACACACACACACACACTTATACTCATATTTAAATGTATGTCAGCAAAAGTTTTACCATGTAACATGAGCACACACACACACACACAAACAACCCTTTCAGATACATGCCACACTTACATACTTCATACACTTGACCACATCAGCTTCAACATATTTGGGGATGTTCTTTGTCTCTAGGTTTATGAGAAATATTATCGATACCTGCTGCAACAAAGCCAAGTGTAAGGACCAAGACCAACACTTTACACCTTGCCACAAGGAAAGTGGAAAAAGAAACACTTGCAATTTCGCACGCGCCACATTGATTTATGAAAATATTTCCTTTCTTTCTTATTTATTCGTTGATTCATTTCGTTTTTGGACTTTTATGTAGGAAATTTTTAAGTGGCAACAGTGCACTGTCAGTTGCACTGTCATGTCATAAGAAGAAGAAGATGACCCTTTTGGCCCCTTAACTTGAATCTGTTGGATACAATCTGGTAGTAATTCATGTGTTGCACCTGCCTCTTTGACTTTGTTGCTTGTTGCAGCAATAGTCATGGCGATGGTGATGTTGATGGTGATGGTGATGTTGATGGTTGTGGCATCGTCATCGTCATCGTTCGCGTATTGAGTTTGACTTTAACTTCGAGAGTGTCAAAGTTTCTTGTATGTATATGCACATACAAACAAATTGAAGATGACTTACTCACAACAACATAGAAAGAGACACTTGAATAGGAGATGTGTCCCAAAAGTATTCGGCTATGCACTGCAATTATTCCTATTGGTGCTAATTGAAGCAGTTCTAGAAATTATATCAGTGAATAGTTGGGTGAAATTTAGATATGCAAGCCTCCTGTAAGGCATATTTTAGTCTTTAGTCCTCCTGGTCATTCCTAAGTATTTAACAGTAAAGGTCGCTGCATCATTCTGGCTCTGAGCAATTGCTAAACTTTTGAGACACATCTCTTGCATGACAAAAGGATTGGGTGTTGTTTGCTACTTTGCAATGCTTTTCAGTCAGTATGTCGCCTTCAGCTGCACTAAATTAAATAAAAGTTACATACACATAGATATAAACTCACTACTCACTCACTCACTCACTCACTCACTCACTCATACTGCTCAAAACTAAAGTAAGTAAGCAACTTATTTTGCTAGATATATACATACATATGTAAGTGTGTGTATGTTTGAGTAAAACGTTGCACTCTTTGCGGCTGTTAAAGTAGCTTAGATTGCCACATAAAAGCTGAGTTGTGCGAAAACTTTCAACTCCTGGCGTCTCTGCACTTTATCAAATTGTCACCAACCCACAATACATCCACCAATCTCACTCTCACCACCACCAACTCTTAACAACACCTCTTCCTGCTCTCTTTTCCCTTTTCTCAACTCTCTACTTCCCATTGACTTGTAATACCATCTTCAACCAAACTCAGCGACACTTGCTCATTGCATTAAATTATCCTTTTTCTTTTTTATTCATTTTGTGGTGCTGCTTCCTTGCTGGCATGCTTGCTTTTCTTTCTTTGTCGTATTTTTCTTTGAACTTTCTTTTGCAATGTTGTGCATCATCATCATCAGCATCAGCATCGTCTCCTGCTCTGCGCTTCTTCGTTACGTGTTTTTCCCATTAGACAAAGTTAAATAAACTTAGCAAAAAGTGCGTCCTTGCATCATTAAATGCGTTCTAATGCATGAAAATGCTGTTAACTCCTGCGGCTTAGTTCTAATGTGTTGCGGAAAATTGTATGTAGTATGTGAACAAATAACAAACAAAAAGAAAGAAAGAGAAAAGGCTAAAATCAAAAAAAACCAAAAAAAAACAGAAGAAAAACTCCTTGCAATATTGTAGAAATAAAAAGTTCTGTGGGATACTATTGTACTATTAGAGTAAAATGCTGGTTTTACTCACATGAGATTGTCATTTCATATCACGAAATTAGTTGTTTCGAAATTAGTTTTCTTTTCTTCTTTATATCTTCATTACTTTATGTATTTGTTTGTTTTCTTTTTGTTAGGTTAAGATATTTTAAGAAAAACTATGTTTTACTGTAATTTTTTTATGAGTTTTTAAACTTTTCGATTCTGTTTAATGTTTCAAAAATAAATTAAGATTATTGCCATAGATTACTAAGTACATATGAATATATTGGTTTATAGTTTCCAGTGTTTCACTCTTTGTCAGTTGCTGATCAATGAAAAATGCTTTAAATCAGCGTTTTCATTATGATCTGTCATTAAAACTTCTTGAGTGACTTAGGGGCTTGGAAGCTTCTATTTAGCTAATTGAAGAGTAGTCTGAAATCTGACTTAGAGGTTTTACATTGCTTAATCCCTGCCTTTATTTTTGGTATATTAGAATGAATAATATTGTTACAAAAATGATCGATAACTATCGATCACTTCCAGGACACCTTGGCAGCACTAAAATAATATAAATGCAGGCAGCCCTGGTGTGAAACAGCTGAATTAAGAGAGAAGAAGAGGAGGAATAACTAATGTGAAGTGAATGACATTGAAAGAAATTTAACTGGACAAATGAAAAATCTCCATATTTGACTTTTGGACGAGAAGAAAGAAAGAAGTTTTTGGGTGTTTGGCATTGCCTGTTGCTGCTAGATCACCACGTCGAGCTGCAAGTCGCCGTTGAATCACCACGTCGCCACTTGCCTCCGTCAGATCGCTGCACACGCTGCATTACCCTCACATCTAACCAATTGGTAGCCGCTCGCCAACTGACAGTAGATTTATAGTTTGTATAATTTTGAAACTCAGACAAATTGGAAATTTGTAACAATATCTTCATTAATTTAAATACATAATCAAATGAACAATTATCCAAACTCAATCTTAATGAAGTTTCTTATTTAATACCTGTCTCAGAGTCTCTTAAATTGCAGTAATTTGAATTACAAATTCTTGAAAGAAAATGTGTGTATTCCATGTATATTATAGTAAGATAACTTATGTCTACTGAATCTTGTCTTCCCAACCATAATGAGCTGCTTTAAAGGCTTTCTAATCACTTACAAACTAAACTCTTAACAGCAACAAACAACTTTAACCCATAATAACAAACTTAAACATGGAATAGCCAACATATCCTATGATACTTTACCTCTCCTTTATTCCTTAATCATTCTTTCCTTTCATTCTTTCCCATGATCTCTCCTGTTCTCTATATTACTCTGCCTTTCCTCTTGAGCAATCATGAGCTCATTTTGTAATGTGATGCCTCCTCATTTTCTAAACTTAACTTAATTCACTTGACACATACTACAAGTTATGAGTTTACCAATTTAGAACAACAAAACAACACTAACTCAATTAAGCGACGTTCATTAGCTCATACATATAAGTAGCATATACAACACATGAAACTACTTGCAACATATAGTATGTTACTTGCAACAGCTGCAACAGCAAGCAAAATTTATAACAGCAAACAAAAATAGAACCATTTTAAACAAAAAATCATGCTATCGTTGGCACTATCTACTTTTGTGTGTAAAAAAAAAAAAAAGAGAAAGCATAAAAGAATGAAAGAATAATAAAAGACTACCACAAGAAACAAAAAATGGAAGAACAAAAAACTGATAAAAATCACAAAAGCGAAAAAAATGGTTGAATAAACTGCCATACACCCGCAAGTTGAGCAATAAATTATAATTTCCGGTACGCGCGCTTGAAACTCATATGCCAAGCTATGGTGTTTGTATCTTTATATGTGAATACATGTGAATACATGTGAGTACATGTGAGTAACTGTGTGTGCATGGTTTGCTGGCTGACAGTCTAACCAATATTAATACAAAAGCACACACACACACATATATGAAACAATTTTATAACAACATGCCATATGAAGAATATACTAGTAGCCACACATTATACTACTTCGTATACAAGTATTTATGTATGTATGTATGTATGCAACGCCTTTGGCTTTCGACTGGACATCACTTGTGTATTGAACAAACTTTGCCCCGCACTCATGTGTTTGCTCCTGCAGTGACCAATTTTTTTTCGGCTTTTTTATTTTATTTTCATTTTATTTATTTATTTTTCCCTCAGTAAGTTGCTGCTCTTTTTTTCAGTGTTTACTGCATGACTGCAAGGTGTGCAGCAATTTCCGGTCTAGTCAGGTACATAAGTGCTTGGAAATGAAATGTGTGTGTATATTTCTGTTGTTAATGATAATAAAAAGCATTAAAATTCGTTTCACTGAAGGAATAAATACCCTTCTAATAAACAAATAAAGAAAACAAAACTAAATTAAGTTGAGTTGAATTGGTGGATTGGTTCAATGGAATTCACCAGTACTACAAAATTACGGATATACATTTTTTCACCAGAATCTTGAATCATTCGAATTTGAAAACCTCAATTGAAGAGTGATGTTCTTGAAGAACTAAGGATTATCAATTGTTTTTCCAATTTTAACAGTTCTTAACTTGATTTATATCCTTATGCTACAGTCATACTCTATGTCATATACCTACAAATATCAACATATATCATATCTGTGTCATATACTTACCTAGGCTGCCAACTTACGCTCTAAAAAGTAGTATACGTATGATGGATAATCATATTGTCTGACCGTAGCATTACATTTATTGAGTTTTAACTTGTATTATAAAGATTTTCATTAGAATTTGAGGAAAGACCTCAGAAATTTTAATTAAGTACTAGTTTTTGAAGTTCTCGATTGCCATTTGTTTCACTTTTCCAGCAATATTGAAGGTAGAACTTTCTAAGATTGAAATGAACTGGCTAAATAGACTTCTCTTGCTTCTAAAATTGTAATTATAGAACATGTTTTATTTACCTGTCCGATTTTATATTAAATTTAACTAAAACTAATATTTTTTATTCTGTTTTCTCAACTTAAGAGAATCTTACTCATAATAATCTGCATATTTTCCTTTACTGCATTCAAGCTACGCTGTGTTGAACTCAATTGTGTTAGGTTCAGTTGGGTTGGAATTGGATTGGGTTGGGTTGAGTAAAGCTCATTTCAGTTGAGCTGATCTAAGTTGAGCTAAACGAAAGTACTAAGCAGCATTTGTTGCACTCATTAGCAAACCTGAAACTGTCTGACTTTAGTCTATGCTCATGATTAATTGCTGTTTTGCATCTTTTCTTTTGGTTTTTATTTTTTATTGTTACTATATATACTTATATACACACAAATTAGGTTAAATATTTATAGAATTTATAATGCAGCTATGTATGTATATACCATACTGTATAGCGACAGTAATATTCTACTTGGCATAATTTTTATATCCACTCAGCATGATGTCATAACAAAATATGATGATATGATATAATGTAATATTATGTAAACGCCTTATGCTTGTCTGAGCTTATACAAATTACTTTTCCTAATTGATTTTTAGGACCAGACTAAAGTCTAATTACTATGACTGCTAGGTGTGCAATTTTAATTAAATAAGTAAACTGTAGAATGAGTGGAGTTGAATATTAAGTTTTCGTCCTTAAATAGCTTAGCTTGGAATAGAATCTTAATTTAGTGGAATAAAAAATCATTAAATTCTATTAAAGTTACAATTTTTATTTTACAAATTTAAGATTTAATAGAAATAATTTCAACTGACTTTGTAAGAGGATTAAGAGGATATTTCTCCAAGGATATTCCTACCATTGCTGAATTTTTGTGGAGACTTATAAAATTAATAATATAATACTAATATTATAATAATTTAAATTCTTCATCACTTTTGCTTTAAGTAAGTATACAGGGTTGGCCAAATCAGTTGGACCAATTTAAGGTAATGAAAGAAACACTCTACAAGTGAGAGCTCCTTGCAGCCGCTCCACTAACATGTTAATCATGGATCTGGTCATTCGTAAGATCTCCTTAAAGAAGTAACGGAACCTTCTTTAATGTCCTGGCTCCAAAATGTTCCATGTCGTTTCTAAAATTGTAGACACACACTTTGAAGTATACAATTTTTTTTTTTTTTTTAAATAAACTGCTGCGTGGATTGTAATCTCGTCTATTCATACCATGCAGTAATTCTTGTTCAATATCTTATTCCTTTTCAATGTGCAATATGTTGTTAATTTCTTGCTGAAACAACATAAATAATAAAACATTTCTGATTATTCCATTTTTCATAAATTTCACTGTTTGAGCGCACTTATCATTTGTGTGTATAATCCAAACATAAAACAGCTGTTCAAGATGTGAAAAAAGTACTGTGAACACCACTTTACAATCTCATTTGCATATATGATGCAGCTCCATTTTACATCAGCTATAATTTGATTTAAAGAGATTTTATTTCATCACTATTTGAATATGATATCGCACCCTGAGAGCTCAGGTTTTATTTGCCATTGCATTTACCAATTTTTCAGACCTTATGGCAGCTATATCCTGGAGGATGTTGGGCCCTTAGTTGGGCTAGGATCCTTGGCTTGTTGATGTAAGCCTTCAACTTCAAGTAGCCCCAAATGAAAAAGTCCTGAGGTAGCAAATCAGGCAAACTTGGAGGCCAGCCAAAATCTTCATTTATTTATATAAAGCGCCCGCAGAACGATTGCTTCAAAAAATCGATTGTTGAACGAGCTGTGTGAGTTAGTGTGCCGTCTTGTTCAAACCAGTAGTGCTCCATACTATTTTAGCTTTAAATCAGAACGGATTATGTTTCATAGACTGAGCCGAGGGAAACCTAATTGTGCAGAACAACGTGAACCTGATGTTCGCGGAGTCCTTTCAATACTGGCTTGTATGGCCGCTGTATTTTCATTGGTCGCTTTTTATTTACATGCCTGGAATAAGTGACTGTACCAAAAGACAAAAATCTTTCGTTTAAATGCTTTATTGGGTTTTTCGCTTATTATTTATTGTACTTAATCTTTTTTTTTCTCCACGCTTGTTGTATATAATCAACCTTGAACTTCAAGTAACCCCAGAGTACATATAACTTGATTTAGTTTTGCATGTCCATTTATCTATAGAATATGGTTACTTCCTCCTTTCTCTGCATACAAAAATTCCCTTGCATGATAATCTCATCATGATTTATTATTTATCTGTCTAGTCTTTTTTATCTTTTAAAAGTTTAAATTATTGTCTTTTTATTATGAAAAAAAAACTAGAGTATTTTGCTCATTTAAACTTTAAAACAATTTGCCATATTTAATGGCTTTAAATCATTTCAGTTTTTTGTAATAAATGCATATATCATTCTATGACTAGAAGAACTTTATGATGCTAGGCTCATTTTTTTTTAGTACTCATACGATACTAACAGAAAAACACATAACACATTTTTTTACACCTACTATAAATTCACAGTTATGTGGCACACATATTTTTTCTCATATCTCCTTGTTGATTTTCATGCTCACTTCCTGTTCGTGCCTGTGTTCATGGCTGCCTGTGTGTGTGTGCAGTCTGTCAGTTTGATTTCCTAATGTTCCTATATTTTGTCTGTCTCCTCCCCATATTCCTTTATTCATATTCTCACTCAACATTTCCTTTCATTTCATTTGTCTATCTGTATGTCTCTCTGTCTGTCTGAAGCTCTGTCTATCTATCAGAAACTCTGTCTATGGGTCTATTAATGTTTGTCTATATGTAGAACATACTTACAGCAGTACGTTCATTCTAAGACTGTCTATATCTCGTATGTATGTATGTATGTATGTATGTTTTTGTGTGTTTTCATTGCATGTAAACATAATGAATCCAGTTAGTATGAGTATGTATTACAACTGCATACATAAACGTATGTAAATACAATAAGAGAATGAGATGTATCCTTAGACTTATAGAGATGCTTTGCCACCAAATACTAGTGGTACAATCAACGTTCAGTTACACGTACTCCATAGATACTACATGTGCGTTCGCACATCCGGTGCCTGTTTGCCTTCGTTTAGCGCAATAACTTTTATCATTTGCGCAGTTTTTTGTGGATCCTTTTTTTATTTTCTGTATTATTTTCTCTTTTTTGTATAAAACTAAAACTGTTAGCGTGTATCCAGAACGTTTTTCTAGTTCATTCCTAGTTTTTTCGTTTTTCTTTATTTTCCATCTTTCGTCGCTCGTATTTTCCACTTAAAGCACTGCGTCGCTTTGGTTTGTGGCATTGCAAAATGCATTTATACGCAATAAAAATACACTTATGTTGGATTTTTTTTTTTTTTTGTTTTGTATTCAGTAAATAAACCAAGACTCGTTTAAAAAATATAAAAATGTTAAAAAACAAAAAAAAAGAACCATCAGGATGAAGGACGCGTTTTTGTTTTGCAAACTCCTCCTCTTCGCTTGTTTCACAGACTCCTCTGGAACTACTCCTTGTACTTTGTATGGTAGTGTAAGCTTTTATAGTATATAAGTATGCTTAAGTAAGTGTATCTGTATATCTGCCATACATGTGTTTGTATGAGTATCTCTGATAGTATCTCTGTTAGCATGTATATGCATGCAAGTGAACTTTAATGAGCTACTTAATGTTGTTTTCTTCAGCTTCATTTATTCTTTTCCCTTTCTTTTATAGTAGTATATTTTTTTCTGATTTTTTCCCTAGTAGTTTTTCCTCGCCCGGTTACTTACTTGCTTGCTTTACTGCTAACAAGTTGACTATAAAATAAATTTAAATTATAATGTCGCCTTTGCTAATTTTCTGTTTGTTTTTATTATCTCTTTAACAACTTTTTTATTTATTCATTTTTATTTCTGTTTTTTTTTTCTTTGTCCGAAGTTAATAAAAAGAAAGTGCTTTTGTTAAATTATGTTTTTATGTTTCTATATTTTACAGTTTTTCTTTTTATTTTTATTTATTTTTCTTAACATTGTAAGTGACCACAAAGCAATGAGTGTGTGTGTGTTGTCATTTTGACTGCCTTAAAGTAGACAATGATTATTTTTAATTGCTTATTTTGAGGGTGTTTAAATGGTATAAGGTTGTGGTTAATTACATTTAATTTAAAATGGTTCTTCGGTGTATGAAAATCTCCAGAAATTGGGAAGAAGATTATTTAACTGTTCAAACAGAGTCATAACACTGTGTTCAAGTGACTGACCTAATCATCGATTGTTAAAAATATTGCACTATTCAGCAAAAGAATTGTAGAATTTGATAAAAGTTTAAATAAATGAGTAAGTAAATGAATGATTATTTTGCAAAAAAAGATCCATGAAGTCTCAGTTTATATAGAGAAATATCCAAACTAGTTTGTATGACGACTATATAATTTAGTTATCACAAACACATTTTTGTTCCTTTCTGGAGACCTGGTATCTAAAATAAGGCCCTCAGAACAATCACTAATGCCACCTGGTTCTTCAGGAACTTGACGCTCTACAACTTTCTTAGCATTCTGCAGTTATCCATGACATAAACATCCACAGTAACCACACATACAATGACAGACTTAACTCCAATCCAAATCCTCTCGCAGAATCACTAACTAAGAACTAAAAGCTTTATTGCTTCTTTGTCTTATCTAAAAAACAGGAAATTAAAAAGGTTTATTTAGTAACAAGACAATAAATGTCATCTCACTCGGCTAAGACGAATAATTGCATTGGTGAACAGTGGGTAACCCACTTTCTTTGGACCCACTGTCTCTTATATCTGTCTCTTATATCTTTCTATAAATTCAGATCAATTGTGAAAATTCAAGTAAAAGAATTAAAAAATATTGACACAAGATCCTGAACTAAATAAAACCTATTAAAAAGTTATTCTGATGGGCAAGTCTTATTATATTTTATGCATATGGCAACTCCAGTAAACAAACATGCTATGTGCCTTGCCTATGCATATGGCAACTCTGCTCCATTAAGCAAATAATCACAGTTTTTTCTGTTTGACATCCATGCCTTGTGCTCACTTGCACACTTTGATTTGGATTATCCCTTGATTTGATTTTTACAGATAAAAAAGAAATTATTGAACAATTTTTTAAAACAATTTTACACATATGTATACAAATACCATTTGATGTGCGAATTTTGTATTAATCTTAGACCAATGATGTATAGTCGACACCTCTTGTAAATTCGAAACCCTATTTGCCAACGACTAGAGTGCAAAGCAAACCAATTCAAAACGATTGTGGACTCTGCTCTTTAGAAAATATGTAAAGCAGCAATCAACAAACTCTCCTTGATTTTCATCATTAGCTCCACAAGCAATAGGGCCTCTTGAGATTCTAAACGAGGTAATCAGGTTACCTTGACTTCGGCTGTTTTGGACTTCGAAGCTACAAAATTAACCAAAACATTGCCTTATCTATCTACACAACGAGTGTAAGTTCCTGCATTATAAACTTTATGAATAAATTGATTTGTAACTATTGAAGTGAAAAGTTTAAAGGATAATCCTATGTTCCAAATTGCAAGCCCTTCATAAAGTCAATTTAAAGAATACTGTTTTGAGGAAGGATAATATTTTATATCCACCGTTTTAAAAGAAAAAGAAACTAATAATTTATTTACTTAATCTCTTTATTTTCAATTTGGTGTCTTGTTATATTATATATTATCCGTATCCGTTAACCACTGTGCATATATTACAAAGGTTATATGCGGGTGTGCTTTACATAAAGAATTGTTGCACCTGTTGTTGTTATTGTTGCTTTGATCGAACGTGCATTGCGCGTCGTCGCTTGTGATCAGTTTTGTGTTTTGTCACCGACTGATTATCGGACATTCTCCTTTGTCCTATCAGAGTCTGAAGCTGCATTCGACCAGACGCGTTCGATCGAACGTCAGCCTCAAATCCTATGTCACGACAAATGCAAAGTACTACAATTTTCCATTATTTTATTTGTGCAGTTTCTTTACTGCTTTTTTCTTGTTATCATTTCCAGTTAAAAAAGCTTTTTAGGTATATCAATAATTTCTAACGAACTCGTTACTCACTGACTTGATTCTACCAAAAAAAAATGACTACCACAAAATGCCTTAAGTAAAATACAATCAACAGCTCCGGATGTAGTACAATATCTCTTTGACAATAAGACAAGGTTGATGATGTGACACTAATAAACTAATTTTCCAGAACATGATGACATTGCATATCATGTTATGTTGTGTTGCCTTAAGAATAAAACCAAAGGCATTTCAGTATATAGGAAAATCTTTACTTACCTGTGAATGCATTTCAATGAAAATTGTAAAACAAGAAAAACAACAAAACAAAACAAAGGACATAAATGGAGATAAAACCTCAAAACTAAAATTTTGCATATACTAGTAGTAGCAACATTTATATTTCTCATGAGTCACTTGAGTCAATGTGTGGTTGATTGCAGTGGAGTGGAGTGGAGTAGAAGAACACACAAAAAGAGATTTTGATTGTGATTTCCATAATTCAAGGATATATTCAGTTGCACACTATCATACATACATATATAGAGAAATATTAACGAAGAAAGAGTATTGAACAACATATACTCTTACATATTTGATGTTGTGTTGATACAACCTCATGATCCAGATACTTTTACCAAAACCGAGTGAGTGAGTGAGTGGTAAAATGCAATGATGAAGGGTGTTAGTTAAGTAGCTTTAAAATGTTAGCACATTGACATTGATAAGCATAGTAAATCTGTCCTTCTTACTATTGTATACTTTGCTATAAGAATGTGACTGTCGATTTGTGGTTTGCATGAAATATCAAAAGTTTGACTACAAATAATCCATAATATATGTAAGCTACTGGCCACAAAAACTGGGTTTCAAATGCTATGAAAATCAAAGCCAAGCATATGCAAAGTTATTACAATTGAAATTCCTTAGATTGCATAAATTCTATCACGTTGCATTTCAGTGTTTCTCCTTACCCAGTTTATTGTGACTTGAATTTATTTAGAATTCAAATCGAATTGGTAATGAAGTTGAACTTAAGTAGCCACTCATTATATGGTAATATTACAAAACAAAAACAGTTCACTAAAAGCCAAAACACTAAATGTCAAGAAGAACATAAAAAGGAAACAAAGAACTCACTTAGAAAATGATACAAAAACAAAACAAATCGTAGTTAAATGGAGACTTACTGGGACATTGGCACCATTTATTGTGCACAGGAGGCAGGTGGTAAGAAACAAGTAGAAGTCAAAAAGCATTCCAAAAGATAGAAAATATGCAACAACAACAACAACAAAAAATGAACAAAGCCAAGAGAAAACAAAAGAAAACAAAACAAAACAAAACAAAACAACAATAAGGACATCATGAAGTTTAATACTTTGTGAAGTATTCATGAGACCTCAAGCTGTGCCATGCGGCAAAAGGTGTAAAAATGAAAATGTTGAGGGAAAAAAAATAAAAATAAATAAAGAGAAATAAATTTTCTTTTAAAGAACACAAAAAACTAAAGCATTTGATAAAAACAGAAAATGTGGGAAAAAAACAAGAAAATGTCGACTAGACAAAGACAAAGCGCCTTAAAATCGAATACAAAATAATGATTTTGTTACTTTGATAAAGTGACACACCAAAAATTGCGTTGTAGTATAGAAGTAAATTGAGGAGTCCTTGGCGAGTCCTTGGTCTGTTTAAATTGTTAAAAGTAAAACAAGAAAAATGGAAAACTTTTTATTCTCCCTCTCTCTCTCTTTCAACAATTTATTTAAGACCAGTAAAATTCGAACTTTTACTTTCTTTTTTGTTCTGTTTTTTTTTTTTTTTTTTTGGCAATGACTTCCGCATAAATTAAATATGAAAGATCGCTAAACGATATAAAATTGGTTTTTATTTTGTGTCTTTTGTTTGAAATGGAATGTTCTTTGTTATGGTTGCAAAGTTTACAAAAAAAATATTAAACCAAAATATATTGATTTTGAAACAAAATTTATCTCTGGTATTTTAAAGAACTTTACACGGATATTTATGATATATGTTAGTTTATATGTAATAAATAACACATCTTCATCCCTGAAACAAACCCTAAAATAATTATCATAATCTGCTTTGTCCGTTGACCGTTCTCTGTCACGTAAGTCAATAACCATGATTATGTTTTTCCCCTATGCCATTGTCGGAAATAGTCAATGGGGTCCTGGTGATTTTTACAATTCTATAGCCAAATGGTGCCAACGTGACACTATTAGTAAGAAAATGCTGTCCGTCCCTCCGTCCTTCCGTCCGTCAGTGAGCTCTAACTCATGAACCGGATTAGGTAGTCAGTTAAAATTTTCAGAGTGTGTGTAATTGCCACTATACCGAATAAAAACAAACAATGCAACCCCAATCCCTAGGTGCAAAAGGATGCATTTTGCATATTTGCTGCAATGGAGCAGACAACACCTTGGTCGTACCAGGTGACTTCCCAGCTTCCCCAGGCCATGAGTAAACTCGTTAGCAATCTTCTTTTATGAATTTGATGCTGCTTTTTACAACTTAAATGTGACTAACCTAGTGATATATTACTGCAAAATCAAAGCGCTTTATAGGACACAATGAGCCCTGTTTGCCACTTAATAAATAAATCAAAAAAATATAATAAAAACATAAAGTTATAAAATTAAAGGGGTCCCCTTAAAAGGATCGTGTGCTCATATGCACTGCGCGCAGTTTTCACTGCAATTCTGACGAAAACGGTATTGCTGACACATAAGTATTCCTAACAAACTGCTTCCCAGTTGGACATAAAACGTTCCTTACATGATTTAGCTGCATTTTGTTCACATATTCGATATTGTGAATCAAGACGAGCATCACAAGGCTCATGAGTATTCAATACAGAACCCACCATGGGCGAGTCAAACTCACACTGGACTGCTTGTTATTCATCACTTAATATTTAGTTAACTGGCAGTTAATTTGAATGTCACAGTGAACACCAAGCAATTGGAAAAAGGTCAGTGATTGGTCCTGCTGAACGCATCCATTATCAGGCATATTTTCTAACAATTTGTGAACATGGGCACTGGGAATATTATTCCATTTATGCTGCATTTTTAACCTTAAGAGAGAGATTTTAGAAGCCTCTCCTTCTACAATGACCCCAAATTTTCAGTCGGATTGAGGTCTGTGCCTTGGACCAGCCATTCCTTCACCTGTTATGGTGACTCTGACAGAAGAATCTGGGCTTCACACGTAGTATGCTTTGAGTCATCATGTGGCTGGATAATCTCTACAAGCTTGGGATCCGAAATGGATTCAAAGCATTGGTTAAAAAAAGCGAATGTGGCTTTACTTTGTTATGGGACCTCATATTCTAAAAGGGGGAACAACTTCTTTGTGGGTAGGTAGCCAACATTACACCTGGAATTTCACACCTTTTCTCCTAAATTTGTGGTTCAAAGTGTTTGGATCTGATAGCCAAAAGAATAAACTATATAAGCTGTTATAACCAGAGTACTGCTAAGATTATAATAAATAAATAAATTTATCAGTTTAACTCACATGATGAAACACTTATATAAAGTTCTTTGATTAATTTGTAGTACACTTAAGATCAATTAAGAAGATTTAATTTCTATTAGTCTACAAATCATTTTAAATCTATCAGTCTACAAGATTTTTTAATTAAATAAACACCACATTCTCTCCATTATTTAAAGTTAATCAAAGCATTTACAAGTACTTCCCTGCTGCTAGCAATATAAGTATAAAAACAAATCTAATGCTATTGCCAGAATTTGTTGCATAACAGGATAGAAAATCTCACTTAATCCTTTTTGTTGGTTAAAATTAAAACTCCTATTACTAACATAGAAATCCCCAAACAAAACTAATAACAACAAAAAACAAACTTACAAACATTTTTGTCCAAAACTCATTTAATGGTTATGTTTGCCTCTTCTACCAGTACTAACTAGTAGAACTATGGTAACTGACTGACTATTCGAATATCTGTACATACTATATAGGTTTATGGTGTGTATGAGGGTGCATTTCGATTACAACTTAAATAACAACAATAACATGAAAGCGAAACTATACTATGGTATACTCGTACTATAAAATGTTGTAATTCATGTGTTTTGTCTTTTCAGTTGTGTCGAGTTGAGGCGAAGCAAAGAGATTTGCTTTTTAGCTTTTAATGTCTGGCAGCACGTTAATTTTAGCCAAAATACAAACATTTGCAATTGCAAAATTACACGAAACAAGTTGTACTACTAGAACAATAAAAACAACAACAACATGCATCCATACACTTGTTTATAGTTGAATAGGAACAACGACAACAGCAACACCAACAAGATCCCATTCCCATGGAGCACAACAAAAACTAGGAAATTGTTAAGCTTAAATAACCAAAAAGGCAAACTTCAGACATGATTTCCATTCATGTTTTACATGCTTATTATTATCATCAGTAACGTCATTCATTTATTCATGTCATCATCCTTTTTATAGTCGTCATCATTATTATCATTATCATTATCAATATCATCATCTATGTTTTTGTCTGTTTTTTTACAATTTTCTTTGATGATTTGTGGCTTTGATTCACTATGATGATGATGATTAAATTATATCTAAAGTTAATCACAAGCATGCTTCTTTGAGATTTACTTTCAATATACAATTGATCATCGATATATTGACTTGATGGGGACCTGACTAATTAAGAAAAATCACATATTCTGTTCATAAGAACGTGTACATAAAATACCTTAGATATTGTGGTTGTTATTCTGGTATTTTCTTCTCCTGATTTTTCGGAACAGTGTGATAATTTTATATTCAAATAAAATAGTAAAAGAGCACTCCTTTCACTTTGAGATACTTAGAATCTATGGGACATCAAGCCAATGACCCATTTAACCTAGTGCGGGCCTTGGGCATAATTTATATTAGGGCCTCCATTTGAGGCAACCTTTTGCTTGAAGCTGCGTGCTTTGATTCCAAATCAAATATAGCAACTTGATCATCGTATTGAGATAATAAATAATATACGCTTTTGTTAAACCAATAATTCTTTGCATGATTTATTTAATAAAATCACGGATAATATTGTATAATTAGCACTAAATGATGCTGACTCAAGACACAAAGTCAACCATTCAGATGAAGATGTTTCAGTTGCTTGAGGTCTTTATAATTAAAACTTAACTCGAATGCAGTTTAACTATCCTAGCACTCTTGTAGTCTACTAATGATTTTAGACATGACTGTTGGCTATAACAAATATTTAAATTTATATATTTGGCTTGGGTCTACAAGCACTTGAATCCTGCATGTGTTTGCAAACATTTAACCACAGAATTCGCGTGAAAATAACTTGTTGGAAAACTATAACACACATAGTGATATATTTACACACACACATATGTATACCTACAAGCATTTGTTTGGCTATATCGCTTGGCTACCTATATTTCACTTGGCCAAGTGCAGTGGTCACTTTAGCAAATTTAATATTTTATATTTACATTTATGGTGTTGTGTGCTCTCAATTTCTCTATCCCACCAATTTTCACTTTGCTTATTTTCCTACATTTTCAAATCTGCATAAGTCCTTATTTAGAAGCATGTATGTGTGTGAGTCTATCTGTAGGCGTCTGCATCTATACAAACCATTTTGCAACTTATAATCATCAGTTGATGCGATTAACATGGCTTTTGTAGCTTGGCTACAGAAGCATTTCATCGTACTACTACTGCTACCATAAAATGAGTTTTTCAAAATGGAAATAAAAAAAAAACCTAAATTCCAAAAGTACAAAATACAACAGTCATTGACGCTTAATTAGCAACATCTGCTTATTATTGCCTGAATTTTCATTAATTATTAATATGTATGCTTATTAAGAAATATCAGATTAGAAGTGAATGCTTAACGTTTTGTGCATATAAGTATGTATTTTTATGAATTGAGAGTTTATATGACTTAGTTCCCTTTTAAATTTTCCTTTTGAGTTAAAGTATTTAAGTGGATATTTAAGAAAATTGTTAAGACAATCAAGAAACCTCAAAATAGAGAAAGTTCATAAATATCCTATGCATTTTTGAGACTTAATTCAATTTGTTGTTGTTTAGATATGGGATAGCGTATGGAGTGTTATACAATGTATGGAGTTCCACAGAACATTTCAATTGTGTCTTGTCGATATGGCTGGTTATCAACAATATAATTATGTGTTATCAATCTAGTCTTCCATCACAGAACTTTCGTGCGCTACTTAACAAAAAAACAACCAGCAATGCTAGGAGCGAATGTTCGCTATGTAGCGAACCACCCAACGGGATTGTGGCTAAAGTGCGAGGGGCGTCTTTGCAATACGCGTCTGAACAGTTGTGATATCTTATCTGCACTATAGTGGCAGAGGTATATTAGCAAGCCTATGAAAAGACCCACAAAAAAGAAGTAAATTCTTCATGAACATGATGAGATGGATTGATATTGTCAAGTTCGTCCGTTCATTGATCCGTGTTTTTTTTTTTCAGAAACTATGAGAGCATGAAAACTCTCGTATGTAAGATCGTGATAGACCATATGTCATCTGTAGTTTTAGCCATGTTCGTCAGCTACTTTGAAAAACCATGATGGCATAATGTTTATCCAAATCTTTGGGGTAAAACTATTGTGCTGTTTCCACTAAACCTCCGTCCTCATACCCTATAGAATATTGATACTCCGGAACTGCTTTATGTATTACTTTAGAGAAGGCACCCAAGGCAACCGTTGCCCTTAGAGGTCAATATTTTATTCATCTTAAGTCTAGGCTCAACACAGGTAGGCTGTGGGCAGTCGACATGTGCCACGACTTGGGGAAGGCGTGGTCGTCAGGCCCGTGACTCTTGCTGGGAGTCCCTGTGCCCCTTCAAGTTGCATCTTATTCCTTGTATTGTCGTCATGCCATACTGAGCAACCACAGAGGCATCCATTTCAATTTTCTTCACCTTGAAAGCATTTTCAAAGAACGCAGCAATCAAGGACCAGTTGGCCTCAGTCTCTGTCATCTTTTCCGACTTTCAAACTCTAGATCCCGTACATATTTATACATATATAGTTTATTTAGAATATGAACATTTGAAATATTGTAAGTAGCCATTCCATATAGTCATGCACATGACTGTTTCTCTTCACAAACACTCTAGTAGTAAGCACATATGTTTGTCCATTTTATTTTCAATAGTTAAAACTAAAGTTCAGATTCGGTTTTATTCTGTGTGTGTCTTTTGACATTCTTTTTTCTCCCTTTTTTTCGTTGGAAAATTTTTTGGTTTTTTTCATCTGTCGTTTTTTAGGTAGTTTTTACTAATGACAAGCATAGCGCAGACCGCTAATGATGACATTGTTTCAATGTAAAATGCTATATAACAGCAAATTATATGAAAGTTTTTGGATTGCACAAAAGTTTCAAATGGAGTTTTGTTTGCATAGATTTAACTGGTATTTTTTGTCCTTTTTTATATACTTAAATGGTTATATTTCTAACAAATATTTCAATTGAAAAGTGGCAGCATTTATTAATATTTATTTCATTTTTATTACAACAATTTCAAGCATAGCCAGAATCATTTCTTGTTTAATCAAATAAAGAAAGATTTCTTTCCAGAATTTTAATCTAGAAATCCTTTATCCAATCTATTCTCAAGATGACAGTTTTAACAATTTTTTTGTTATCAAGGTTGGTTATCTCATCTAATTTCTGTAATTCAAATGTATTTAACGACAACAAAAAGAGTCCAAGCTTAAAATTGTATAACAGTTTAAAGCTCTGTTAACCGTTTCCAAGTCGATAAAGCAGTGATCATCATAAAAAGCTTTCTTTTTCGAACAATGTAAACTAGTTATAGCAATGTCTTGCCTTATCTGTTATAAAATTATAACAAATGTAAATTATACTTGAGAAAAGAGACAAAATTTCGAATATAAAAGAAGGATATAAAAAAAATATTTTATTGCATCGAAATTATACAATAATTTTTTTCGTATTTCGTATGAATAAATTCTAAGTAGATTGTTCGAAATTCAAAGCTTAAAGCATCAAAGCATCGAGGGTCATCAGTTTGTAAAGTTCTTGTTATCATATCCAACACCACCACTGATAGTTTCACTTGCCACAGATACAGTGTGTTCTGGTGATGGAATAATATAAACTGGATAAAGTGGGGCAAATTCACTTGGCCCAAAAGCATGCAACTCATCTTCATTGATATTACCACGTACAGTATGCAAGGACTCTACATAGACTAGAGGAGCTATAAAAAGAATATAAACCTTAGTATAAAGAAATCATAAATTTGAACGAAGAAGAAGTCTTACGTAAATCCTCAGCATTTGGCGTCACAATGTTTGGTGTTGCCGTTGTTATAGATGTGATCAAAGGCAATTCATTTCCATCCAATTTGAAAGTTCCCATTGATACACGTCGATGTTGATCCATTGATGGTTGCTGCATTATAACGCTACTCAATGCCAAAGGCAGAACTCCAATTGTCACTGGCATTTTGACTATTTGTCGATCACGAGTGAAACTCAGTCGGGCCTCTACTTCAATATGGTAAGCAATCTGTATGAGATTTCCGATTGCTGTGCATGTTGGAGGTGTTGATGGTACTTTTAGGAAAACATTTAAGGAACGAGTGCTAGTACGTAATACTGAATCACACTTAGCATTAGTCACAACGATAGATTCGATGCATTCATGTCTTGGTACTGTACTACGATAGCGAACAAGCATTACCAAGGAAACATTTATCTCGGGTACAGATAAATTTGTATTATTTATGATGACAGTAGTCACTGGAATGCATTGTCCTGGCACAAAACCAGTTTGTGGTAAATGTACACTCATTTGCAGTGGTGCTGTTTTGCAAGGACCACAACAAAAAGTACGATAGGCTTCGCTATTTGAAGGAAGCTGAAATGAAAAATAATTTAATAAATAACTTAGTCGATTATTGTTCTTAGTAAGAAAACTTACCCTTATTTGTGGTGATTCAAAATTTAAATCCAACAATTGAAGTACTGTTAAGCCACGAGTATAGATTTGATCGAATTTCCAGGGACGCACTAGAGTCACTTTGACAATATAGCGTATACAACCATGTTTACCTTCATAAGATGATGGACAATCTCGGGGCAATTGACAAGCAAAATTGTAGGTGTGTGTTCCTCTTTCAATAATGTGTTTGTTATTGTTATCTTTTGAATTAAAATCATCATCATCATCATCATCAACAACATTTTCTTTTAATAAACTAACTCACACTCACTTTGTTCATTGCCCATGAGATATGTCAACGATTTTAGATAATCCTCACGTCCCACATACAGTTTACTTCCAGTAAAATGACGTTCCGACCATTTAGTCAGTGTATAACCAATCACAGTTAGTAGCACAGCTGTAAATATGTGAACAATGAGAAAAGAAAGAATAAAAAATACAAATCTTGTTGTTTTACCATTATAAGTATATTGTCTTTGTCACTGAGTTTTTGTATCTTGAGTTTTTTTTTATAGACAAATAGACAATGCCAAATAACTCTTATCTTGAATAATGACTTAAGCAATCTAGTCATATTTTGTATGATAAAAACATACATTTTTCTATTTTGTTTTGCATTATTGTAGATTCTCAACCATTTAGTCATAAGGAAATGAATTTGATTTAAAGAGAGATCAGTGATTTTTACTTTAAGATTCAATATTTCATTAAAAAATCATTAAAAATATAATTCAACACTTTCATTCATAAAATTCTCATAATTGTTTATCAACGAGAAGAAATTGTTATACAAAAATCCAAACATAACGACATGTGTTTTTTAATGTAAATAAATAGTATTTAATAAGAAAAAGTCACTAATGGTGAGGAGATTCTAGAATACGCAGTTTTTACCTTGTTAAGATCAAATTTTTATGAACAAATACTTATGAAGTACTGTTGTTATTTACTCGAATAAAAAGAAAACGCTTCTTGTAAATAAATAAAAATAATACTGTAGGTTAGAATTGACTATTGAATACTCTGTATCTCTGAATTACTAATATGATATTTCTTAAGCCAAGAGAAGGTCATACTTATTAAGATATCTTCTTAGATTTGGATATAGTAGTTGTTGTATTGTCATAACAATAATGAGACTGAATGTTCGTTGAAGAAATCTTCTATGGATGACCTTATTTTAATTTCATAGTTTACTTGAAACAAGTCTCTGTGTAAACTGTATATGCATATGTCCAAACGTTTTTTTCTTGAAGTACTCTACATATGAGCCTTACTGCATGTCACTAGAACATTCTAGCCTTGCTATTAAGCAAAACAGATCTCCTAGCTCTTACACTCAATAAGAAAATGATTCAGATGATGACGGTTGCACTAACGACGCACTGAATAATCAGGCTGATGGCCCAAAGAATGCACCTTCCATATCATGACTTCTGTCGTAGCTGTGAAGATTATAAGGAGAAATCGGAGAGTATGCAACATCTACATCTTCTTGGTAGATGAAACCGTCTTTTCGGGAAACCGTTATTCAATGAGTTGAATAGCTTAGCAAAATGTCGACTGAGACACCTTGCTCTGCGCGGTTGTTGTTCATGTTGATTTAACTGGTTAAGGAAGACCTTGTAGACCAACTTTGGATAACATTTGATCGCCCAAACCACTCATAGGCGCCTTACCCCATTTCTATTCTTAAATTTGTATCAGGCATCTCAATGGACAGCCTGAACTCGCGTGCAATCGAAAACAGCCTGTTTAATTTAACCTTTCCTTACCTATTCCACAAATACAAAGATGCCTTAATAAAGAATTTGACTAGACATATCTTATCTCATATTCTATATACCCATTTACTGAAAATACTTAAGAAGACAAAAATGAACGAAAAAAATTGTTTGACTGTACTAAACTTCGACACCGTTTGACCGATCACCATGAAAATAAGCACATGTATGATTTTGCTTATAGGGATGGTTTTTATGCTATCCACTTTGTTTGTTGTGTTGTTGTTACTCGCCACTAGATGGCGCTAAATAGATTACCTTCTACAACATAGTGCCGTTGTCCATGAAAATCGGTATTCAAACCAGGAGAATATTCTTACACTATCTAGTGACAGCGCTAGAGAGATCACCTTATACACCGTTGAATCAATAATTATAATATATTAATACTATTTCTAATAGAAGAAAATATTTGATTGACACGCTGCCATATTGACAACTAACTAGATAACATGCACCAACATCACGTCGGGAGCATAGCAACACGTGCCGGGTAACGCTAGTATGACATAAAATACAGAGAAGATGATCAATATAATTCATATTAACATTTCTCCATATATGTACATTATCAAAACTATTTAGAGTTTGATAAATTCACTTTTAAGCCACCTTGG
This sequence comes from Amiota communis, assembly GCA_037043315.1. Taxonomy (NCBI): domain Eukaryota; kingdom Metazoa; phylum Arthropoda; class Insecta; order Diptera; family Drosophilidae; genus Amiota; species Amiota communis. The sequence continues at coordinate 7,921,830 of JBAMAV010001245.1, read as the reverse complement.
TAACATTGAATAAATGATTAAACCAATGAAACTATTCCTAGGGAAACGTAATTATTTTCTAAGTTAAGATACCAAATTGTATTCACATAGATAAGTAAAAAGTAAAGCAAAAAGATTTTTCTTTTTACCAAAAGAACTATATAAGATTCAATCACAAATCATCAAAATTAATAATAATTTTGTAAAGCAAATTATCATAATAAATATTTACAATAGGCAATTCAATCTTAAATTTTGCGAATAGTTATTTGATATATCAGAAACATGTTTATCTCAGTCATATATATAAAACAATACAATAAAAACCCAAACAAAACAGTTGGATATTAAATTATTATTGCTATATAAGTAAATAGTACTTCTTGTTATTTACTCAAATATTCTATGAGGCATTGTTCAGATCATATGTTTTTCTATTCAAAACAGAACTCATTTTTCCAAATGATTCAATGAATCTTTCCACACACTTCAGCTACTTAACTATATATAAGTAAATATAATAATTATTAGATCTCACAAAAAAACCTCTCTATCTAAAATGAAATATTTTCTTCATAACAAAAACAAAGCCCCAAAAATAATCAGTGAGGAATTTTTTATATAAACAAATGACCACCAAACCGAAAAACAAATAAATACATTTTGTGTATATAAAAAACTGTTATCAGACATATTTTTCATTGAAATACTTTAAGCACATATACTACGAGTAAAACACTATAAGAACAACACTAAAATTAAAATGTGCAAAAGATATAAAAGTAAATAAAATAATTGTACTGTAATAACATGTCACATCACTTCAAATATTTTACTTTATCAGTTTTATTATATTAACAATCGATCAATTACCTTTAACGTCCTTGGGTTTATCTGATTTCAAAGTTACAGATCCACTGAACAATTGACCGGCAAAGAAAGTACCGAGACGATTGTCATCAAATTCGATATCGCACGTTACGACCATTTTAAGACAAACGTTGAATAACAACTGACTGCTAAGTACAAATTCCAGATCCGAGCTAACTTTTAATATCGTAAAATACTTAGCAGAGAGAGAAAGAACCAAGAAAAAACACAATAGTAGATTGTATAAGTTAGTGAGAGACTGACTCATTTACGTGATAAGAAAATTATGCATGCATAAGAAAGAATTTAAGAAAAAACTGTGTGTTTTTTGGACTGTGAACAATGGGAAGCTTCTGAGTAACATGATGTAGGACTACTAAAGAACCTTCAATAATAAAAGAGCTCAAGCTCAAGATAAGTAGGGTGGGCATATGTATATGATTATATAGTATGAAAAGGGAAACTCATCTTAATCTCAATAAGAAAAAATGAATTTCGAAGAGACGCTTAATCTTATTTACTTCTTAGTGGCACAATTCTTTATATAAAAATACAATTCTTAACTCACTTAACCCAATAAAATGAGTTCAAGATCAAGGTTAGTAAACTTAATATTTATAGGAAATCAAAGAAGAAATTTTCAGTAAAAGTCCAAAAAGACAAATCAATTTTTTTTTTTTATTCATATTATTCTTATAACATTTACAATATTATTATAACAAAAGACATCGACAGTTGCCAACTCAACGCAAATCAACAGGGTAAAGTTTTTTAAGATTTTTGCGAAAGGTATGGTTTAAGAGTTCGATAACAAGTGGATTTTTGAGAACAGCTGATTGTTGGATCTACTGATATACTTGTTGATTTCTTCCCGAACAGAAGACATTTGAAAAGTGTGGTGAGCTGAATACCATATGTCTAAGATGGATTGTTGATTGATTTGTAGAAAGCAAGTTTAGCATTTAAGTTTAAAGTGCTCGTGGGACGCAATAGCCAGTTAAGCTCCTCTGAGAAGATTCCAGTACCTGTACTGCCTAGCGTCTTAGAGCCGTCAGTATAGATCGAAAGCTCGTTCCATTCAATGACATTACTCCGCTTCTAATCATCTTTACCCGGGAATCTCGTCTTGAAACTGTCTTACCATTTTAGTGCAGGCACACAGTAGTCACATACTCCACCTCACCTACTCAGCTTGAATCCCCATTTCTTGTAGGATAGTGCTGTGGCCGGCGACACAGGGCTTAAGAAAGTGCAGCTCCTGGGGTCTGATTGTAGTGCTATACATGTTTTAGTAACCCCGCTAATGTGTCGTCTCCATGTCTATTGTCTGTCGAGATGCATACCGAGATATCTCACATTGTCATCATAGGGGATGTAATGTCAACTGCAAGGCACCTGTCGCGACATAGCGTAATACAACAATGTCGTGACTTTCCTGATTTTAATCATAATCTATTGATCCAATAAATAATCCCCTTTGGAAACACACTTGTTTAAACAATATAAAAACTTTATTAAATTCAATTTACAATAAAAATCACAACAAAGCCCTTTTTGATACCACAAATTCTATTATAGCCATGTACCATTATTATTATCATAGCCAGTATTTGTGATTATTGAGGCATCTGGAGCTGAAGCTTTGGGTATATTAAAAACTGGATAAAGTGGTTTATAATCGGTAACATCATAGCCATGACCTTGTGTTTGACTAGAATTTGGACCATCATCTTCATCTTTAGGTGAAACATTTGGCATATGAATTGCTTGTTCATAGTTCGGAGGAGCTGTTAGGCAAATATATAAAATGATTGGAATAAATTGAGTTTATCTTTTGTAAAAAGAAACTCACGTATATTGATATCATTAGGCCATGGAGTTGGTGATGTATTAGGTGCATTGCGCCAACCTAATTCTAAATTTTGTTGCTCTTCAGTACCCTGGCCCGCCACTAGTTCATCAGTAATGGTAGTCTGTTGCGCCGATGAAGTCAATCCTTGTGGTGTTATTAACATTTCAATGCGATTAGCTACAGCACCACCACTGGTCGGTTGTTGTTGAACAACACTCATGAGTGGCACACTGCCAATGGTCACTGGTATACGGACAATTTCGTTGTGATGCCAACCCTTAACCTTGGCCTCGATTTCAATTTGATAGGCAATTTGTATGAGGCGACACAGATTAAAGCAAGTGGGTGGTGTGGCTGGCACTCGTATGGGATAAACAAAACTTTTGGTACATTGACGCATTACTGAATCACCTTTTAGTTTAGCCACAACAAATCGTTCATTGCGAGTATGCACATATGGATGTTGAGTATAATAGCAGACTAGCATTGAAAATACAATTTTAAGTTCTTCAACTGGTATATTACTATCATTGGTAACCAAAACACAAACAGGTATCTCTTGACCAGGAACGAAACCAGTTTGTGGTAGACTTAGCTTAAGTTTTATAGGATCTGAAGCACAAGGCCAACAACAAAAGGTTTTTTGAGCTTCAGTGTGAGCAGGCATCTGGAATTGGAACAATTATAATTACATAATTAAAAAGTTTACATTTCTTTACCACACTTACCCTTAACAGAGGACTATCATAATTTAAATCCATCATTTTAAGAACAGTAAAACAACGTTTGTAACTTTGATCAAATTTCCAGGGACGTTCCAAAACAACTTTTACCACATAACGCACATGGCCATAAGTTCCCTCAAAAGAAGAGGGACAATGTAAAGGCAATTGACAAGCAAAATTATAGCTGTGTATACCGGGTTCAATGCGTTGTGATTGTGCTGGAATAAAGATTGATCCTCTTAATAATAATAATAATAATTTTTAAATAATCATATATTTATGCTTACCATTATCAGCATTGGAACCCAATAGATATGTTACGGAACAAATATAATCTTCACGACCATAAAAAGTTATAGACTCACGTTTGTTGTTGGTACCATTACGGGATTCAGTCCAACGTGTGGCAGCATATCCATTTATATTCAAGACAATACCTATGCATTATAACAAATCACTATTATTTCTTATAAACAATAATAAACCATACAATATTTGAATCTTATCATTAAAACCGTTTATTGATTAACAATAACATTTCAAATATTGTTCACAATCACAATTAATTTGAAGTGCTTTGAACTTGTAAATTTTATAGCTAAATGACTCATTGGTCTATCCTCACATATTCTATTTTCATGTGTAGTTAAAATCCCTTTTAAAATCTATTAAAATTCTTGCAAAGATTAGATAAGAAAAATTGAAATACAAATGACTCATACAACATAAGTATAATTTATCTAAGAACTAACTAGTAGCTTTTTATGTAATGCACCTTATACTCATTTTTTCATACCTTTAACATCCTTTGGCTTATCCGATTTAAGAGTTATACGTCCTGTTAACACTTGTCCAGCAAAATAGGTACCATGCTGATTGTTATCAAAGTCAATATCGCACAAAACAACCATTGCTTGTTTATTTGTTTTCAATTATTCTTATTTTTATTATTTAGAAAATATACATATATTTATTGTGTTATAATAATAATAAAAATAAAGAAAATACTTTATTGTTTACATATGTATTGTATGTAGTATTTATTTCTCAAAGCCAACTCAACAAATTTTTATTGAAATAAGACTAGTACCGACCGATCGAGAGATCTCGTAATGAACATGTTTACAACATTACGTTTGAGACACAACTGTTCCAAAGTGTGTTTCACAGCTGCTCTTGTGCTGCCATGGCCAATATACAATACCATACTATATAGTTTGATAATAGCCAATATTAATGGATTTCTTCATATTATAATGTCGTTGAAACTTTTATTTTCTTATCAAACAGTAACAATTGTTCTCTACTACAATACTATTCTTATCAGTCGTTTAGGGAGTGCTGCTCTCTTGTATTCTCTTTTGTGCTTTTGCAAGCAATACAAGATAAAACTCTGATAAGAAACATTTGGGAAATGAAACACAGAATTTTTGGAAAGTTCACCATACACTAAACATAGATAAGATAGTTTTACAACATAGCAACATTGTTGTGAAAAGCTCGCTCATCATTAAAGTCAAGTTTAGTACAATATTATAGAGTTCTATAGTTAAATTGTCTCTACCAGCGAATACCCTTTACTAAACACTGTCTCATTTAATAAACCCTGCAGTAAGTGATAAAAATAATCCCCGTTTCGACAGCCTCTTTTTGTATTAAGCATCATTTGGCTAGTGGATGTGCTGAAAAGTACCGAGTGTACAAACGAGCGAATTGGCGAGTGCGCTAGTAACGATTACACACAAAAGTTTTTACATGCTCAGTTGTCAATTTATAAAGAGAGTGTCTGTGTGAGATTACTAACAGGCAGCGAGTAACACTCTACTCTCAACAAGCCAACATGATTACACTGGGCGAGTTCGCTTGCAATTAGCCAATTCGCTGGCTTTTCGCTAGCCTACTAGCCAAGTGTAATTGCGGCTGTATTGGTGGCTAGTGAATTCATTAGTCGTAGATAATGAGGGGCAAACCAATAAGTGCTCATTTCCATACTAAGTCATTAGTCATTTTTCGCATTACTGGTGGCTAGTGAATTCAATAGTCGTAGGTAATGCAGGCGGTGGCAATTGAGCACTTACAATGTAATTGTCATTTTAAATTTGAATACGTGAACTACTACTGGTTCCAAAGGAACTAGATACGTACCATTTTTGCACCAGTAATTCATTCTGCAGGGTAACTATACATAAAAATTGTGGCTGGAATCAAAAAGATGTCCTTCATGTTTAGCATACATTCGCACCTTTCTAAGATATTTGCAAAGAGCAGACGTGAAGCGGACAGCTATTGCACAATCGCAATGAAAGTTTCGTTCGTCATTGACATTGTCATCCGCACACTTTAAAAGACAACCAGAAATGAACGAATGCCATGCTGTGCAGTGCGACCTTTATGACCTCTCGCCTGAGGGGACCTCGACAAAAAGTTTGACAATGTTATCCAAAGTTTATTTATTTGTATACATTTTTATTCGCGTGAGTAGTATTTACCCAGAATCAGAGAGTGATCTGGCAAAACTAAGAAAGTTAGGCGACAACGCACGCAAGACTCCGGGAATCCCCGAGTTCTTTCTGTTTTTCATCGTTTGATTAGCAATAAAACTCATTTACTCATACAACAATCTCAATCTATTTATCGTTTTCTTACTGACTGTGACTTACTGAAAGAGACCTAGCAAAGCCGATATCGCAGACGTCTACAATTGATCTAACACCTACCTCTGCCTAATAAGAATGTATTCTTTTTTTAATGTGTCCATGGCCCTTAAGAGAATACAAATTGTTCACAGTGAGATTAAAATTAATATAAATTGACATTTATTAAAAAAAATACTGAATGAAATTTAAAGAATCATACTAAATCTATTAAAATTTTGTACATGAAAATTAATTCCCTTCCTTGGTGGAACTATCATCTGTGAAATCCAGACATTTTACTTCAATGGTTGGACTGGGTATATCAAAAACTGGATAAAGAGGTGCATATGGTTCTTCGTCTTCTTCTTTTGTATTTGTTTTGTCTTTTGTTTTAGTTGCTTGATTTGTAGGTATATGTACTGCCTCTTCATATGTGGGAGGGGCTAAAAATAATAACAAAAAAAATGTAATATAGATAGATCTAAAGTTCCAAAGATACTCACGTATATCTGCAGGCCATGGGCATTCTGGTTTCGTTAATTGAAGTGCCTCACCACATTTACTCACATATACTTCTGATTCTTTGTTAACACAAGCAGTTGCTCCTGCTTCAGCTGCTTCTGGTTGTGCTTCCTCTACTGGTTTCATTGGTGGGTATGTTGTAGAACATGAAGGTTGTGGTTGCCAAGCATTAGAAAGTGGCACACTTCCTATTGTAATTGGCACTGTTACCAAGTGATTACGATGCAAACCCTTAACTCTTGTTTCGATTTCAATTCGATAGGAAATTTGTAAAATACTACAGAGATTAAGACATGTGGGTGGCGTAGCTGGTACAGGCATTGTATACTGGAATTGTTTTGTACATAGACGCATCACTGAATCTCTTTTTATTTTAGAGAGAACAAAGCGATCATTGCGTATTTTATGGCGAGGGCTTTTTGCAATATAGCAAGCTAACATTGCCAGCTTGACCTTAACCTCTTCTACAGGTACGCTACTATTATTGGCTATTAACACACTAATAGGTATCAATTGACCAGGTACAAAACCAGTTTGTGGTACACCAACACTGACTTTCATGAATTCCGAAGAGAAAATCCAATTGAAATACTTTTTTACTGAATCAATTTGTACAGGTAACTGAATATAGAAATCAAATGGATAAGTAAATTATTGGGTAAAAAAAATCACATAAAACGGTATACCCTCAACAGTGAACTGTCATAGTTTAAATCCATTATTTTTAGTACAGTAAAACAACGTTTAAAGGTTTGATCAAATTTCCAAGGACGCTTCAACATAACCTTAACACCATAACGTATGCGTCCAGCATAACTCTCAAATGATGAAGGACAATGTATTGGTATTTGACAAGAGAAATCATATGTTAATATACCGGGTTCAATGCACACAGTTTTATCTGTAAAAAAATATATACAAATACAATTATTGTTATAAAGAAATTCAAATTCAAACTTATGGTCATAACACTTACCACCAATACCCGAACCCATTAGATAAGTAGATGATGCTATATACTCTTCCTTTGCATGGTAAGTTGTTGAATTCTTACCATCTGTATTAGATTCACTCCAGCGTACAATAGCACAACCCTTGATAACGAAAACAACTCCTACAATAATTAAAATATTTTAATCATGTAATTTGTAGTTATCTATGTATAGTTTTTATGATTTTCATTATAAAAAATAATTATTGAATCAATCATCAGGTAATGAATAAGTTAGCAAATGATTTAAAGAAATCATAATAACATAATTTCTTTACTACGCACAATGTGTTATAAACATGTGTAGTATCTACAAACCTTTAACAACCTTGGGACTATCAGCCTTAAGGGTTATGCGTCCAATTACAGTTTGTCCAGCATAATAAATGCCACTTGGATTATTTATAAATTCAATACCACATGTAACAACCATGATTTATTTATTTATATTAATTTATTTTATTTAAAACTTATTTAAAAAATTAATTCTTAGATTTATTAACTTCCAAAAATACTATATTATCTATTGAGCTATTATCTTCTTTCTTGTATACAATATTTTATTATCTTTGTACTTTGTTTATTTATTTTTTACTTATTTATTTCAAAGTTCTCCACAAGTTCACGTCGTCACATTCAATGGGTAACTGTGTTAAATATTTGCCCTCTTAACCATTATATATGGATGTCAATCAAATCAATCCTTATCTTAGGGTATTTACAAATTAGTAGCATATAAATGACAATAGTCGATTAGTTTTTTATGATTTAATTAATAGATAAATAAATAACGATGGGCATTACGACGGGCCAGTATGGGTATTACTTGCAAAATGAAAAAATAAAAACACGAGGGTTATTTAATAAGTCACGAGCTAAATTGCTGTAGCTTAAAACCATCATCATAGTCTCGAGCAACATTTATATACTTATCCCATTGTTCTTCTCATTTGCGTATGCCTCTGACATAAAAATCTTTAGGTTGACTTCGATTTGCACCTGATTCTTAACTTCTTCTTGAATGGATAATATCTCTAAAGTAGAGCATCTTTAGGGGACCAAACAAAAGGAAGGCTGACGGGTTGAGGCTGAGGCTGTAGGGGATATGTGGAAATGTTTTGTAAACCAACTTGCATAAGTTTTCTTGCACTGCAGCTTATACTGAATAATGTTATGGACAGTACCAACACTCCATTTGTAAACATCCGAAAGTTTAAAACAATTCATTATTCTCTCGTATTTTTTACTACCTTTGATACCCTTTGACATTGTTCACACTCAGCACCACGCTCAGCAGCTCTTGTCGTTGGTTCTTCTTTGTTAACGCCATTCATTATTCACACTCAGCTTTAGTACTCTAGCAACTATATTTCATATTGAATGAATTCTGAATTCTGTCACAAAGCAAATTTCTTATCATTCCGCTTGCATTGACCACTATATTATTTATTTCGCATGCATCCTCAATCTACGCAAGCCAAAAGAAATGAACAAACAACGAAATACGCTTAAGAAGCCAAAGAAAAACGTTAGCAGAACTGAAAGCTGTTGCTGGTACAAGCAGCTCGGCTACCCCGTTCCCCTTGTAAACATACATAAGTTGCGAGAGAGAATGCAGTCGCAGACAGGCTGAATGTAAATAAGGTCCTTGTAACTAAAAATCTAATCACTGCGCATTGTTCAAAGTAGAATAATGACAATTTGTCGCAATGAAACTATTGTATCGATTAAACCACCCATTTCTGAGCTTCATCGATTTGTCTTGTTACTTATTGAATTAGCCTCGTAATTTATTGTTTAAACAAACTTGTTTTTTTGGGGTCTGGCTGCAAATATTCTGTCAACAATAATACAAATATTGATATAGATGAATAGAAATTAATAAATCATTTGAAAGTCTAACCCATTGTCTACATTTTAATATAAGAATGCAGCTTTTAATCCATCTAGATTCTCTTCAACACTCTCTGCAAGATTTATTTTAACAAAAATGCCCGTATGTGTATAATCGTGTACTGTATGCAGTGATCTTTTAAATATATATTTCGTTTATATCATCAAAATTTGTTACCCAACACTATACATACTTAGTACGAGTATTTTATTGTATTTCTCTAACAGCAAATAGCAAACATTGTGTGTGACTGACATCTTTAAGCATTTTAAAATACAAAATTTATCTTAAACGAGATAAGATAAGACTAACAAAACAAATCAAATCAACTCACATTTTCAATGAGTCTAAACAATCATATGAAATAATAATATACGAGGGCTGCTATTTATATTTCGGGAATAGCAAATAAGAACAAAAATTTTTTAATGAAAATGGCTTTATTGTTTTTCTAAATATTCCCCCTGATGATCAATACACTTTTGCATTCGTTCGATGTTTTTAAGCATTTCCTTACTCCAATCGACGCGAGCCTTTTTTTGAGCGATTGATAAGTTATGGGGTATCCAACGAGAACAAACCTTTTTTACAACTAAGTGTTCATGCAAAATAGAATGTATTGAAGTGGAACTAATGTGCAAGGATGCCTCTATCTCACGATATGTCATATGTCGATCTTGCACTATCAGTTCACGCACACCTTCGATGTTTTGTGGCACAACAACCGATTTTGGACGACCTTCACTACGACCACGATTAAATTCTGCAAACCAGCGATAAACTGTCGTTTTTGATGGTGTTTTCTCACCATACAAAGAACTAAGTTCATCGACATATTCTTGCTGGGATAATCCACGGTGAAAGTTGTGAAAATTAATCCAACGATAACCCTCTCGAGAAATTTCCATTGTTTTGCCAAATTGATTTCTTTAACTTATTGTAAACAAAACAAAAACCAATTGTACATAAAAACGTTGTACGTACATAGGTGCTAAAAAATGACAAAGTTAATTATGGCGTTACCAGATTTTACGTATTGACATTAGTATTGCCAATTCCCGAAATATAAATAGCAGCCCTCGTATATAAAAGACTTACCTATCTACAATACAAAATATTTAATGACAATAATATTTATTGCTTGAAATGACAAAATTTGTACTGAACTAAACAACTCCACAAACCAGTCAAGTTTTAACTGTGCTAGTGTTCGGTTCGGCTACTGCGATTGTGCACATTTGAGAAAATATCTCAAAGTGATAAGATTTTAATGAGCACTTATAGTTAAAAGTATTGAAGTATGGCCAAAAAAATGTCCAAACATTGTACAATAACATTCGATCAGAATGAACATGGCACTTATTTTACGGGACAATTGATAACCGGCAAAGTGATTCTTAATTTTAATAAACCAAAGAAATTAAGAGGTAAATCATATAAAGAATCCTTATGGAAATTATTCATATATAAGCTATAAAAATGTGAAAATGAATTTTAATCATTTGAACAAAAGTAAATTAATAAGTGAATTGTGTGAGTCAAGTGTGTAATTAACTGATAAAGGGAACATTAGATAGAAGTTCACTGTTATCAAGAGTGAATGAGCTAAAAATAATACAACAAATAATAAAAACAAAAGCAGTAATGATAAAACTCTATAATATCCAGTGATAAGACAAATAATTCCTATGCATTTGGTATGATAACAGGAAATACCAAAGTATATTGATCATACGCAATATTCATAGCAAGGTTTCTCTCAAAGGCACTCATTTCAATTCCTTTCTTCTCTATCTCTCTCTCTCTATCTCTTATTAATTCATTTGTTTTTTTTTAACTCAGGTATAAAACTACAGATCTGTGGTTATGCTGCCGCTCAATGGCGTGATAGACGTGGCCGCCCTTTACCCGTACAGGATTCTGCACGTCGCCGTAAGAATCGATTCTTTGGCCGTGAGGATTATATAGCTTCAACAAACTATCTTCTTGGTTCTGAACAAAGTCAAAGTATACCCATTGAAACGGGTACCTATACTTATACATTTGGTTGTTCCATACCAACAAATTGTCCCTCATCCTTTGAGGGTACTTACGGTCACATACGCTATATGGCCAAAGTTGTTTTTATACGTTCTGGTGCCTCAAATCGTACACATAATGTTGGTTTCACTGTACTCAAGCTATTGGATTTAAATCTAGAAAGTAAAATGCTAAAAGAACCTGCTTATACCGAAGCAATTGAGAATTTCTGTTTAATGCGTAAAATGCCTGTGGAACTAAAGGTGAATCTAACACAAACAGGTTATGTGCCAGGGCAATATATGTTAGTTACAGCAAATCTAAAGAATAATTCAAATGCCGATTGCAAGAAATTGTTAGTAATGTTATATCTACGTGCCACTTATACAGCAGATGTGCCTTCATTTCGAACAACATCAGAGAAGATTTTACTTCTGAAGAAGGAATGTGGCCCAACACAAAGGGGTCTTGAGAAATCATATTGTGAAACACTACGCATACCAGCGACAGCACCTACTTGCGAACATTTAAGTAAAATAGTGCGTGTCTCTTATGAGGTTCGTGTAGAGGCAGTTATGAATTGGTATATGGCCAATCCAAGGGCTATGATACCAATAACAATTGGAAATGTGCCATTAGCAACTGTAGCAGGAAACTCAGGAAATGCTGGTGGTGATGGTGAAGGTTATGCACCCATGCCACGGGACTTGCCAACTACTTCTGCACGTGCCATGCAATTAGCAGCTGCCGGTCTAAGCGATGAAGATTATATGGAAGAAGATCTCGAAGATTATGCTTTGCCTGAAGATGCTGATGATGAATTTGAAACAGAAGCGGAACTTATTAATGAACCACGTAAGTACTATTACCATCTACTTAAGTTAGAGAGAGAATTTTATATCTTTCTTATATCGACAGCCCCACCAACTTATGAAGAAGCTATGTTCATGACAGCCAATATTGCTGATACTGATGTCAATACTGTTAGCGAGGCAGCACATTTTACACCACGTTATCCAGTCTTTGATGTAGATAATTTTCAAAGTCCACCACCAAATCCACCACAAAAGCGTCGTCGACGTCGAAGAAGAAGGCCAACAGCAGAGAAACCCAAAGAAGTGGATAAGGAGATATTAATAACTGAACAAAATAAACAGCAACAAGAACAACAACCACAAACAATGGGAGTATTAAACCAAGCATATGAAGAATCACCTATAGAGATTTGAATATGCTTAGGGAGAAGAAAAAATTCTAAACTATTTCTACTTTTAATGTTAAAACGATTTAATACGAATAAAATGTGTAAATAAAACATAAAAACATACGGTCAAGTGTGAGTCCGATTCATCTGGGAAGCAGTTTGTCTGGAATACATAGAAATACACGCTATGTGGACATTTTAACTGTCTACCTTTTACGGTTCATTAGAGCTCACTGATGGACGGACGGACGGACAGCGTTGGCTTACGGAAACTTAAAAATACATACAGAGTTTATTTTTTTGAAGTCCATTGCTAACAGCATGATACTAATAAAAAAAAAACTGATAATACTGAACTGACAGGCTTATATCAAGCGCATCACAATCAAGAGTAAGAAAATCTTTTGGCTTCTTAGGAAGAATTCAAAGCACTCACTGCGTCATAATATAGGATGTAGCTGTGGGATAGCTTCGCTCTGTCACTGAGATTCTATCATCGCTCAGTAAGATCTTTATATCCCGGTAATAAGATACGATATCAGCAGATATAGTATAAACCTATTTGGATAAAAAAGCAGTCACCCTTCCAACCTTTCATTCAAATTATCTTACACAATTTTTTCTTCAAATTGAATAGTTTCCAAGGTCATATCCTCTATTTATATAAAAAGGGATGTATATATGTTCCCTATAGATTCCAAAACTGCTGGACCGATTTTGATGAAGTTATCAGGAAAGTTCAAAAATGGTTTGAAGAATGTTTCTGAGAAGTTTGGTGTACACATTGTTGAATTTTTCCTTGAATTTGCGTAAAAAAATCTATTTCGTAAAAAAAAAAAAAATTATCCGCCAATATAACAGCATGTCTGATGTAATCTACAATCAAGAGAAGACAATTTCTCGGTATTTTAGGAAGAATTCAAAGCACTCACTGAATGAATTCTGCTATGAGACATGGTATTCAGCTGTGGGGTTCGATTCACCCAACATATCATTATAAGAGAGGATATCTGAAGATTTAGTATAAAATGTATGTGGATAAAAAAAGAAGTCACCCTTTCAACCGTTCATTCAAATTACCTCATACACTTTTTTCCTAAAAATAAATAATTTCCATGATTATATCTTTTATACGATTTATATGAAATTTGATACAGGCGTGTGGAGATGTATCTTCCCTATGGATTTCGAAACTGGTTTAATAATTGATTCGTCCGATATTTTAAAGTAAGTACTTATATCACGTCGGTGATGTTCACTAGCATGAAATATTTATAAATTATATTCAACATACAGGGTGCTTTTAATAATTGTATTCTACTCGCTGATTTCTTATCAGAGCATGTCATGGTTACTGTATATTAGAAATTCGGTATATTGAAGCTTTTCGTCGATATAAGTACATATATACATATGTACTCCTTTAATCAGAGTCCACCTACACGATTCAATGAACAGAGCAACAAGTTCAAAAAGCTCATTGACCTTGAAAAGATTTTCTGGTGTTATGGCTCTAATAAAAAACCATGAAATATTCTTTTTCTTTTGCTTATCGTCTCTTCACATCTTAGTGTTTTGTTTATTTTTCCATTATACTTTATTAATTGTTAGTTGCTTTTGTGTTTCATATTCGTAACAACAATTAAAATAAAACAAAATACATATCTTTATAGAGTATAGAAAGAGAAAGAGAAAAAGCACAAAAAATTAATCTCACTTACAGTTGCAACTGTATTTCGAAAGAGAGTACAGAGCATAGGAGCTGCAAGCTTTCGAACTGTAAAATATGAGAGCACTCTGTGCCTCCTTCTCTCATAAATTCATCTGGAAGCTTTGAAAAATGCCGCTAGTGCTAACGCACTCCTTAATAATTTCAGATAAGATTGTCTTATGTTCCCGCTAAACCAAATTATTTTTAAAGAAGAATCTTTTTCATACATTCAACATCCATATTTGGTACCGAACAGACGTTATCATTTGCATTCAGTATTTAATAAAATTCAAACTGATTTGTGATTGTAATAAGAATTTAATAATAATACATCCAATTGCCAAATCTAATCAACAAGTGAAAGCACTATCTCATAATGGTTATAGAGTGTGACTGTGTTTTTGAAAATCCCAGTCGTTCATATATAACCGGCCAGAGTGTCCGAGGAACCTTTACAGTTAACACATCAGAGAGTGTAAACACAGAATGTAAGCAATCAATTTTTTTTTTGTCAATATATGTATGTAATTCTATAAATTGTTCCCAATTAATGGAGATTATTATTTCTAAAAGTTCAGTTGTTAAAGTGTGATACCTAAGGTAGTTATTTCTTTTTATTATTGGTGAGAGATATTGATATTTTAAACAAATACTTAATTGCCAAATTAGCACGAAAATTATCTTAGGTCAATATTATTAGACGCTACTCTAAACAACTGATAATTGACTGTAGGAAATATTAGAAGAATTGATATTGATTTCACATATTTATGCAGAATTTTATAGAAATTGTATCTATTAAAATTTAGATGAAAGGTCTAAAAGGCGTGTGTGGTTGCGACATGCGGTTGGGCATTGTCATGGTCAAAGATTGATTATAATTTATGTATATGGCAACGCAATGATGTCGCACGCATAAACACTTAAATAAAAATTGTATTGAGTCAAGCCGATTTCAGTGCAAAACCGTTTCGCCTGTCATATAAACGGGGTTATAACATTGGATCTTGCATCATATACCTTTGCATATTTTTATAAATTCATAGTAAATTGTATTGTATTGTATTAGAAGTAGTCATAGTCAACATGTTTCACAAGAATCTTCAATACTCTTATAACCAATCAATTCTAAAAATTTTCCCGTTCAACACATTCTCCATAACATCATGAGCAATGTATATAGTATGTACATACTTACTTACTTAATTGAAATTTTTTATATAAGATTTTAATGTTTTTATTTTTTTAATTTAGGTATTTATATACTCTTTGAAGGCGAAGCCAGAGTTTGTTGGTTAATTCATTATTTTCACACTTTACAAGGTAGAATGTTACATATATTTGACCCGTATCTAGGTACTTATTCTTATTTGTGTACCCGCTTTGATGTTCATAGGGGTGTTTTGCCTAGCGGTACACATGAATTTGACTTCTGCATACCATTACCAGCAACATGTGAAACATCATGTACACTAAGATATGGAAAAAATGTATATGAAGTGTCGCTAATTATTAAAAGGATAGGGGATATTCCTCTTCTGTTTGTTGAAAAAATATCTGTGACACAAGAAATTGATCTTAATTTAAATAAAAACAAGCTATTGGTAGGTGTAACTTTAACTGTTCACGATCTTAAACTATTTGATATTGTCATAAATTTAAATTTCATTTTAAGGTACCTCTATCAGATGATCGCTATGCAAGTATGTGCTGTTTACCTTGTTCATCACAAAAATACCATTGGGATGTTTATGTACCTTATGGAGGTTATGTACCCGGTCAAGAGATCCCTTATACAGTTAATATTGATAATATATCGTCGAAGGAATTGTATGGACTTACAGTTGCATTGAGACAAACCTATCGTTTTGCATCTCAAAGTCCGCCAGGGCATAGCCGTCAAATAGTTAAAATCATAGCTGAGATGACACATCCAGTAACCATTCCCGAGTTAACGAAATTTCACATAGAAGGTTCATTAACCGTACCACAAGCGGCACCCACGTATAATTCTAAGAGCATTATCTCGGTTCATTATGAAATAGTGTTCAGTGTAATGTCACCTCGTTGTAAGGGAGATTCATGCATGGAGTTCCCAATACAAATTGGCACTATACCATTAGCGCAGACGTTAGATCCTGACAATGAATTTTTCCGATGGACAACAGAAGAGCCAATAACCTTTAAAGCAATAAGTGAGTCATCAATTGTGTGAGAAATTTATTTCTCCTTTATTAATTTTTATTATTTCCTTTAGAATCGCCCACATTTGAGGATGCCATTATCAGTCAACGTTTCACAGAAATAAGACAAGATAAAACTAATGCGGATGTTACTGTTATAGTAGAAGATAACTTTGTACCCAAATATCCTTTATTTGAAAATATTTCAGCACCCAATTCAAAGCGGGATACACCAAAAGTGCCCTTATACAAACTGACATCAATATCTGCACCATCATGTTTATCCGATGGTTCAACAAGTGCTTCCGCCAGGTCCGCCAATTACTACAATATTTTTAAATATGGTTAGCAGCCTTAATTGAGCTTAAATTCTTTAATGAAAAATCTAACTAACAAAATTCCCTTTAGATTTTCCCATTGTTTTGAATTCAAATTTTGAATTACCCAGTCCACAATCGGAATCACTTGAGACAACCTCACAAGAAGAGCCTGTAGCATCAACCAGTGCTGCCGCCGCTGCCGCCTTACAAGCAAAATATAAAGACACCTCTAAATCGACACGTCATACATTTGGTTGGCAGCCTTAATTGTGTTTATGTGCTATAATGAAAAATCTAACTTAAGAAATTTCTTTAAGAAACACCCGTAACAGTGGAGATTACAACCGGTATTAAAGTCTTAGATAATGATCGTGAAGAGCACAATCGAAATGATCCTATAGAATCAAGCTCTGCAGTACCCAGAACGGAAATACCTGAGATACTCATACCTGAAGAACCAACAGGCTCATCAGCGCGTTTGACTGGTTGGCAGACCTAGTTATGATTGTGTTTATTAAATATGTCTAACTTAAAGAATTTTTTTTTAGAACCACCCACATTAGAGGAGGCTACCACCAGTATTAAAGTCATAAATATTGAACGCAATGATCCTATGATTACAAGTTCAGAAATGCCCAGTGTATCAACGGGTACATTCAACACACCCTTACTTGAGGATCCATTAGGACCATCTCCATTTTTGATGAAAGCATCAACAAGTGCTGCCACCATATCCGATACCTCTGAATCAGCGCCTCCTAAAAATGGTAAGAAGTCCTAATTATGCTTATGTGTTTTGAAAATATTTTACCAAAAATAAAAAATTTTAGGTTTACCCACATTAGAGGAGGTTGTTATTATAAATACTGAAGGCAATGATCCTATCAGTACATCAACAGATACATATAAGACAGCTTCACTTGAAGTAGTATCTGCACCATCACCATGTCTATCTGAAGCATCAACAAGTGGTGCCACCATATCTGCTGACAATATCGACGAATCTGAACCAACACATTCTAAAAATGGTTGCCAAATCGAATTGAACTTGTGTCCCTTAAATAAAACACAAAATGACTAACCCCAAATTTCTATTAATTTTTTTCAGGTTCACCCATTCAGTCATTAGAAATGGTGGCTACCACCAGTGTTCAAGCCATTAATATGGATCAAAATGATACAATGACTACAAGTTTTGCAGGACACAGTGCATCAACAGGTACATTTAACACACCCTTACTTGAAATGCCATCAGCACCATCACCATTTTTAATCAAACCAACAACAAGTGATGCCGGCAAAACCAATGACAATACCGACAACTCTGAATCAGAAGCATCTACTAAAAATGGTGTGCAATCCTAAGTGTGCCTTAGGTTGTTTTTTAAAAAAAAGAGACTAGAAATTTTTTATATAAGAAAATGTATTATTGTATTGTACTACTTATATAGATGTAATAGATTTTAATTTCAGAAGGCTTTATTTCTTTTTATACTCATGATTATGACAAATTTCTGAACAAAAAAAATTATGACATTTTGTCCCAAAAAAAAAAAAATATGTGTATCAAATGGACAGACAATGTATCTAAATATTATTATAAGTTATTTGTAACAATTTATATGTGAAACCAATTGTATCTATTGTATTAATAATAAATTGTAAAAATTCATGCATAATTTCAATTCCAACAACCAGTCAAGAACTAAAAATGATTCATAGAATGCCTTTATCAATGAAACTGGTATAAAAGACTCGTGCGCCATATAGTTTATTATACTAATATCAAATTTGAAATCATCAAAAGATAATAAATCTAATAGAAATAAATATACATAGTATAGAGATAAAGAAAGAGAACTCAAAACTTATTTTATGTTGGGGAACACCGAGTGACTCATATCATTGTATATTAGGGCGATAATAAGAACTATATGAACAATAGTATATGCACAACGTATATCAACTCATTTGTATTCAAAATTAGACATGTGTATTCCTGGATTTCAATCTACAGCCAAAACTATGCATTACCGAAGAATTGTCTTTATGTTGATGCAGTAGCCCGAAGTCCTCCATTGTGTACTTTGGTGGTTGTGTGTCGATGGCTATTTGGATGTGGGAGATAGAGGGGAATGTTGCCCCTAATTTATGTAAAACAAACTTTGTCGTAAATGGGGAATCCAAACTGGCCGATTCCGTGTGTTGCCTGGTCGCTTCCCTCTTTGGAACGCTCTTAATAATATGCAGCGCTTCCTCCTGGAACGTCGAAAAAATGCAGTCACTAACAGAGTCGATTGACTCACTGGCCTTTCAGTTTGCAATTAATTTAAAAATGGCAATATTATCTACTCACCAAGAATTTTTGTTTCTAAAAATTAAAAAAATTAATTATTACTAGTAGACCCGGCGCACGTAGCTACGCCCCTGACGTAAGGCCCTCATAATGCTCGTCATGGATGAACATGGTAGTTGAAGAGCTCTTTGTAATGCGTTCTTTGCCATAAGATATTGTATACCAGATATGATACTATATTTTCTTTACAATATTTAATTACCTGGCGCGTAAATAAACAAATTTCGAGGTTTTGCAAAGGTTTTCCGGTACAAGAACAGGCAACATACAATTGGCCATGCGAAAAACATGTGTTATTTACAATTACAGCAACAGGACGAAATTCATAAAGCAGCAAAGCATAAAAACTTAAAAGTGAACGAAGAAATAGTATGAAACTCGATGCATTAGGACTTATTTGTTCTTTCAAAAAGAAATGATATAATCGGCTCCGTATATTTTGTCTATATCTCCAAAACTATGACACCTATCCACCAATATGCAAAGTCTTCAGCACAATAGACACTATACAAGATGGTGTATCAAACATTTGTGCAATATGCAAAGTCTTCAGCACAATAGACACTATACAACATGGTGTATCAAACAAAGATGGACAACTCTCACTTATTCTTATTTCATACTAGCGCTGACTTCCAATTTTTCAAAAAAGTGAGCACATGCTTATAATTGTCTCTTTTGTACGTACTTACCTTGTGAAGAGAGAGAGAATTGAGAGAACTCGCGTTGTATATGAGACGCACACATAAACATTTCACTAACACAATAATAAATATGCATGCAACAGTTGTATCGTGTCCACGATGCTTTAATAAGAATGTCAGTATTGTATGTCATGTATAAACCTTCCGGAAAACCTTCTATAAATGATAGTGAAAACCGTCTCAAAATTTGTTGTGTGATTTAGAAGTTCTGCGTACCGAAACAGACAGAAATTTTGACTTTACTTTATGCTATGTTATAATGATATAATATAATCTGTTTATATAGTATCTTGAGCTAATAATTCACATTTTTTCAATGCAAACAGTTTCTTAAGTCATTTTGCAAGCGGGCCTTCATATACCATACTACTTAAGCTGTGTTGTCAGCAGAATTCATTTTATCTGAGACAGAAACAGAATCAAGTATCTTGTTATTAAATAACTTTAAAAAAAAAAAAAAACAGCAGGGAAAAAAAAATGCATTTATTAAAGCTTTTTTTCGAAATTAACATATTAAGCACCCTGTATCATTAAAGCTTTCGAAATGCAAAGAACGACGAGTGAAAACTACTACAAGTGCATTTAGCTCAGTCTGAAAAATTGTTGCGTTGAGACTTGGGGTTAAATAAAAGAACTCAAAAATAATAAAATTAAAAATGTCTTTAAAACACATCATTGAATTGGATCGCGAGGAAGCAATTTATTATGCTGGAGAAGCTATAAGGGGCAGAGTAAGAATCTTAAATGATCCGAATAACGATAAAAAATGGTGCAGACGTAAGTACAAACACAAAAATGGTATTTAGTACATAGTATATTTCGTGTGTATGTATCTATACTCATTTGGTTTGATATGATTTTTTTTTTTTGATATGTTTTTTCAGTAAGTCCAAGCGTTATGTTGATTGAACAAGAAACACTTTTCTCATTGGACCGTCTTTGGTATCATCCATATGGCGATTATGATGAAGATAAAAAATACTTCAGATTTACCTTGCACATACCCAGTTCCTTCTATTCTACAGTTATTTCTATTTGTGGTAAACAATCATACTATTTGAAAGCAACTATTTTAAACAAGGCTGATGGTAAGCCGTTTAAAGATGTTATTTCATATAAGGAAGTTGTTATTGTACGTCCTCTGGATCCGGAACAATACAACTACCTATATAATGTGGATTGGGTACTTAACTGTAATCCGTACATTAAATTTCAAATGGAGTTTGGAGGTTATGTTCCAGGACAAAATATGCAATTTGCAATTGAAGTATTGAAAACAATGAAATGGCATCATATCAAGGTTTCAATTTGGCAGCACATAACAACTGGAGAAAATACGCATTTTGAATCAATTAAGTTGAAAAATGAACCAAGTTCCCATAAGGAAATGATTGCTTCTACAAAAATTTATGCAGATAAATTTCAAAGGGGACAATGGTTTACTGGTTTCTTAAAACTACCACAGGGCATTGCATTAAGCACCAGCTATCCGATATATAGACGTTCGTATCTTATGTATTTCCGCATTGTTGGTATTGCATACTTTATCAAAGTTACTTTGTGTCGGAAATTCATGAAAACTATTCGTTTGACACAAAGAGAAATAATGATAGGCACCAGACCATTGAAATATGATGATACAAAAGGTGATGATGTACTTGATGCTGAAATCGAAGGTAATAGTTTTATGTATTTATTTATGATTATCAAACTAAGTATAACATTTACAGATCCATCCAGTTTTTGCTCGCTAGAGGATCCAAAAAAGATTAAATATGCCTATATACCAAGGCCAGCTAAGATTTTGGAAAATCCAAGTCCGTTGGGATTGAATCGGCTTAAATGACATATAATCCCAAACGCTTGTTTGAAACTTAATCGAAGAAACTATTAATCTCATTGTCTAAATATATAATATATAAATTTTTTTTTTTTTTTGCTGATGCAATGTTGCATAATTAAAAATATATAAAATAAATTAAAATAAAAAACAATTGCCAAAGGCAGCAATGATACAGGAACATCCAAGTCCATAGGAGGGATGACATCGAATCAAAGAAACTATAATATATAACTTAATCAATTGCATGTTTGATTCTTAATCAAAGAAAATTTTAATCTCAATATAATATATCAATATCAATTATATAAACATTAAACAAATAAATAAAAAAATTAACAATTGCCTATGTATCAAAGGCAGCAATGATACAGGTACATCCAAGTCCTTAGGAGGGATGAAATCGAATCAAAGAAACTATAATATATGACTTAATCAATTGCATGTTTAATTCTTAATTAAAGAAAATTTTAATCTCTTTATCTAAATACATATATATATATTATATCAATATCAATTATATAAACATTAAAGAAATGAATAAAAAAAAAACAATTGCCAAAGGCAGCAATGATACAGGTACATCCAAGTCCATAGGAGGGATGAAATCGAATCAATGAGTAATAATAATATATAACTTAATCAATTGCATGTTTGATTCTTAATTAAAGAAAATTTTAATCTCTTTATCTAAATATACATATATATTATAACAATATCAATTATATAAACATTAAAGAAATGAATAAAAAAAAAACAATTGCCAAAGGCAGCAATGATAGTGGTACATCCAAGTCCATAAGAGGGATGACATCGAATCAAAGAAACTATAATATATTACTTAATCAATCGCATGTTTGATTCTTAATTAAAGAAAATTTTTAATCTCAATGTCTATATATACATATATAATATATCAAAGATAAATAAATATATATTTATTTTTTTTGTGTTTTGATTCAAAGTTGCAATGTTGCGTAAATAAAAATTAAATAAAAAAATATTCTTAGCCAATGAATTGTTTTTATTCTTATACATTATACATAAGAGAACTTTAGTTAGTACAATATTAACTCTATAACATTTTCTCACTTTCTTCATGTTCCATTTCATAATAAAGATATCGAGGACGAAAATCAATTTGTTCGCCTCGCATATTTCGTTTATTTGGTTTATTTAAATTGGTTGCTGCCATAAATTCTGCTTCACGAAAATTTGTAGCTAAAATTGTACATTAAATTTGAGTATAAATCAATCATATTAATCTATAAAAGAATAATTACATTCATATTAATTACCCAATGAACACATGGATACGCTTAATTTATTATTTCTTTCCATTATGGGAACATGTTCCATGGTTGGTGTTGGTGTTTCCATTGGTGCTGAAGGTCTGCTCAATTCCTCCATAGAACGTGCAACATTTAATGTAGCAATACTTGAGCTAAATGTTGGGCGTGTGTATTCTCTTGGTTCGACACTTGCATCTAAGGAAATACTACCAATTGTTATGGGTAACTGTGCATGTATGGAACGTTTAGGATCCTTTGTTTTGACCACAACTTGAACTTCATATTCCAATTGTAAACACTGACACTCGGCTATGGTGAGTGTGGGTGGGGTTACTGGTACTTGTAGCATTTGTAAATGTTGGAAAATACTTGATTTGTCTGGTGTATGCAGAGTGTGCACACTTGTGACTAGATTATGTCTTTCCAATTTTGAATCCCTTCTCTTGCGCTTGTGTATTCCAAGATGTGTAACTATGTTATTTAATTTATAGATTACTTCTGTTACCATCAAATGTTGTGGATTATGTAGTTTGACATGCAATGAAATACTTTCACCAGGTGCATAACCCTGGCGTGGTATATTCAGTTCCAATTGCAAGGGACGTTGCCAGAATTTCATACGTGATGTATGTTCTTCCATTTGCAAATCATATGCATTATCCAAAACACCTGCTTGCTCGCGTAAATCACGTACGCGCTCTACCTGTAGTGTGCGTGAATAGGCAATGTAGCGTTGTTGCTCCCCGCTATCAATAAAGACTTGCAACATGTAGCGTATATGACCATGTTCACCTTCATATGAACTTGGACACGAATCAGGTAAACGCACAATAAAATTATAATTATAAACACCACTTTCAACAATTTTTGGTGTTGCTGCCTCGGATCCCATAAAGTAATTAACTGTCGATAGATAATCCATGCGATTCTCAAATGCTAATGGTGGCTTTGATTTCACCTGTTTACTGGGATTCTTCATTGAATTTTCCTTCTTCTTTTTTTGCTTTGGTGGTTGTATCCAAGCTGTAGCCGCATAACCAGAAACTGATAACCCAAGAGCTATGAGGGAAATTATTTCAATGAATCATCAAGCACAACATTTTTAAATTTGATAATCTTTGCTTATCACAAAGCATGATGGTGATGATTCACCTCCAACTCGGCACTTACCTTTAATTAGTTGACGTTCATGTAACTGCAACATAATGTAACCAGAGATTGTCTCACCGGCGTGGTAGCAACCACATGGATTATCCAAATGCATTTCACATTGTACAGACATTTTTACTTATTTATTTATCGTTCAAACAAAAAAATATTGTATATTTAATCCAAAAAGCGTCTTCACACTTTCGCTATCAAATTGTGTCTGGGCGTTTGTTGACAACTGTTGTGTGTCTAAATAAAACCAACGACCTGTTGGTACTATTGTGGCGCTATAATTGATAATGCTAATATGCTGCCACCCATATACATACTACTATTACACTGTGTAGTTATCGATTTATTTATCAGTACTTAACACTCGCAATATTATCTTATCAGATCCTTAGTGTATGTAGGCACAACTAAAGATTCATCTATATCAATAATCACTACTATGGTAAGCTAGCAGATAATGATGTATATAAAATATATTTGCAATTATTTATTTATAATGCAAAATATCATAAAACTTAATGCAATTAATTGAAATGTTGTTTCCTAAGCATTATTTTTAGTGGCATACTTTTAGGTGCTGAACATAAATTGTGCATCGACAAAATACAAACTTAGGGTAGAAAACTGAACTGGAAAATGGTTTTAACAAATTAACCAATCTACTATAGTATGAAAACAAAAAGATGAAGACTTAAGATATTACAAGTGAAGAAATGTTATGTTTTGAATAGTGTTTTTACCAAACGGGCCAAGCTATCTCAGACATTACAATGGGCTGTCAGACATCTGATTGAACTGGATATTGCAAACGATTGCAGTAAAAGCAGAAGCGATACTAAGCTCTCGACAGATTGCACCTGTTTCTGCAGACCCCAATGACAAGAAGCACTGACTGCGAAAATCCTTATGATTGATCCAACCTGAACAGGCAATCGATGGCAGCAGACCTTCATATCTTATGAGTTGGCAGCAACACTTTTCGGATCTGTAGAGGCGCCATTATCTACATACGTAGTAGAAGTGCTCCAAATGGCTCAAACCAGTGGAAAATATTAAGTCGAATTAAATTTATTTAGTTCATGAGGACAACACACCACCCCAACAGTGGGTGCTTGGACGCAAAATCAGCACGCGTATCATTAAGACGAGAAACGGAACTATAAATTAGTAAGATCCCTCCGCTTCCACAACAAAATGATGCACTGGATCGTTCAACGGGCGGAGATTGTTGGAGAAGATCATATGCAGGGACAGGCCTTCCCCGAGTCTAGCAAGGATGCCTACTCTGAAGTGATACATAAAGCATTTGCGGAGTAGGCTACTGCCCAGACGACGAGGAGGGAGTTTTAATTGTATTGATGCGCACACAGCATTCTATTTTTGTAACCTTCAGACACGTATAAGCATGGTTGTTAATCATAGGATTTTAAAGCGCCCACAATTTGACACTGTCCTTAGAACTATCGGAATACGATAACCTGGAAATAGTACCGTAATCTTCAGATCTACCAATAATTAAGTAGACCAATGCATGCCCAAGTGGATTAGGAGGCACTCGACCATCTAATAGGCAAATCGAGCATATTATATTGTCTGGAATATTAGGATCAATCAAAGATTGTCACCTTCCAGGTGTATCCTGAATATAACCTAGAATTATTACTTTATTGATTATATTCGACCATATATATCTTCACGGTAAATGATTGAGTAATTAATCATTTGAAGTTATACTTCATATATTTCAATTAAATTATATTTTAATTTATTTATTTATTCTTTTTTAATAATTTATGAATTAATTTTATTTAAATAAATTTTGGTATAATAAATAAATGTCCATATCTAATTTTCTAGACATAAACAAGACAATAAGCTCATTGCCACAAGCTTTCATAAAAAGCTTTCAAAGCATTTAAAATTTCATAGCAATCAGGTATAGTTGTAGTTCACCAGAAGCAACCAGTATAATTTTCTCTTGAACATTTCATCACCATTAAATTGTGAGAGTAATTGGAAAATATTAAGAAAAGAAAATAAAATTTATTTAAAAAGGATTACACGTATGTTTATTGTCAACTATTTGGCAATAGTTCTTAGTTTTTTTAAGTTCTATGAATTGGCAGGTTAAGTTTTTTATACATACAAAGCTAATGAATACATAAACTGAGGACATTCAGAGTGGTAAAGGATGGATTATTTTACGTACATATTTTATAGATAGAATTGGCAGATCTGAACACTTTGTTTCCATTATTATCTTATTTAGAGTATACATAGTTATAGTTGCGCTTCCGCTTGCTCCTGTACGGGTGCATTATTATTTAAAATGCCATCTTCTGATAGAACACCATATAATGAACCAAATGTATCCAGACTACGTCCCGTCTGATCAGTATTAAGTGAACCATATGAACGATACATGTTCAAGTCTAAAGCTGAATCCTCTGAATTGCCTTGTGCTGCTTGGGCAGTATCCATAATCATATTGAATCCTGGAAAATTAGGTAAATTAATGCGTTGCGCTTGGTGACGTTCGTTGGGGGGATTAGTTGATTGACTCTCCAAGGTTACAGAACTACCCAGTGTAGCAAAACTAAAAGAAGGCGGCACTAAAGGAATGTAAAAAATTTAGCAATTTAGTCAATTATTTGAAGGAGTTAAGAATAATATTGTAATACAATATGTACTCACAGCAACTGTCATATGATGGTGGCTCATCATCCTCCAACTCTTGACGGACTTCCGCCTCTGTGTCACCCGTTGGTTCATCAAGTTCCTCTGCTGACTCGGTGACTGTCTCCTGTGGTGTTATTCGCTCAATCAAACGGCGTCGCTCTGGTGTACGTATAGTTGTGCCCCGCTGTGGTTGTCTGGTACGTACCTCATCACGAAGGCTACGTATTGGTGTAGTACCCACAACAATGGGCACCGACAGATCTGTGTCATAGTGAAAGCAACCTGTCTTCAAACGCAAATGTAGGGTATAATGCAAAAACACAATATAGTTGGGATTCAGGGTGGAGCGTGGCGTATCCAAAGGCATACAAATGGTTGACTGATACAAACGTTTCGAGAGGCGCAGCGTGCGTTCCGTTATTGCTTCCTTAGTCAGGGTTTTTGTATAGAAATTTCGCTTCAATGGCTTACGCGAAAGAAATATAAAATGTTGCTTTATTGAAACTTCCATACCATTAACATCATAGTGTGGTGATTGATTATCGATTTCAACACTGAAAGGTATATCCTGAAGTGGTGTAAATCCAGATGCTGGCAGCGAAAGACACGAACAAATGGGGCCCGATATGCAAGGCCAATGGCAAAGATATTTTATGTTCTCATCCTTTACACCAATCTAAATTACAAAACTCATAACCACTGATACAATTTTACTTAAGGAGGAGATGCATACTTACCGAAAATTCGGGATTATAATTTAGATCCAAAGTTTGCACAACAGTGATGGGCTTACGAAAGACTTCATCAAAGCCCCAAGGCTTATCGATGGTCAGTGTTATATTGTATGCTATATAACCATAGGGACCTTTACAAGAACTTGGACAATTGGGTGGTATACGAACAGTCAAGACATACACATGCATACCTGCATGAAAAACTGTATTATCAAAGACATTTGTACGTGTATATAAATATTGTTGATGACCCGAGTAATTTGCTGTCTCACTTTTACCACTCATCGACCATTGGACCTTACCCTCACCCTCAAGGGTGACATAGACCGCTATGGTTATGAAAGACAAAACAAATTCTCTTCTAGAAGGTAAAGGTTATGGATTGAACTAAGATCACGACCTACCATTAACACGTTTCACTTTATCCGTACGCAATAATATTCTTCCACTTATGAATTCACCACTATTATAAATTGGGTTCAAACGATCCAATTCAAAAACGCATGACGTCGGCATACTCTCTCCCCTACTTGTAGTTCTTGTTCTCACTTCTCTCGTCGTCTCCGTCGTCGCCGTTGTTGTCCTCGAAGTTGATGTGGGTCGACGTCGCGCCACTTTAAGGCAATTTCATTTATGAATTTCAAAAAATAAAAAATTAAATTATTTTCTTAAACTAAAATCAGTTAATAAATAAAACACAATATTTTTCTTTTACTTTTTTGGGTTTTGCAAAACGCACAAAACCCTTCAAAAACTAGAGAGCGAACTCCGAATAAAATGAAACACAACCGAATGCGCAGAAATCCTTTTGGTCTTTGTACTATTCTACTATGAACAAAGTATGCAGCATCCTTTATTGCTTAAGCTCGAATATTTCGTTGTTCGTTCAGTGTTGGCTCAATGTTCGTTACTTTTACATGTATTTTCGCTTTTTTCCAAAGGAGGGGCGCCGTCAAGAGAATCAATAAATTGGCGCCTTGCGTCTGTGTAACTGTCTGCTTTGAGTCTAATATTTCAAAATAAAATGAAGGGAAAAGCGCAAAAGGCGAAAAAAAACCAAAACAAAAAAACCATACAAAAATTGTTTGTCGCTTGATGGCCAAATTGTGATTGTCCTTTCGCGATTGTTCGTTTGTTGCTCATGCGTCTGTTGCGACTTTGTCTACACTAGTAGTATTCAGAGGACATTCATTCATTCCAACACGATATATGACAGACGATGGACTACGGTATTGTCGATATTTGATATAATCGTGGATGATGATGGTGAAGATAATAATGCTGATGACGTTCTTCAAAATACAATACAATATTTTTCTACTAAAAACTTTTTGGCAATGGAGTAAGAGATACTTCCTAAATCACTTTCCCTTCCCACCTTTCTTCTCAACCTCTATATATACAAAATACTCAAAATACTCTATCCCTATCTCAATTTCTATTTTATTCTTTTCTTTTGTTTACACAATTTTCGCTCATTTTAAGCTTTATTCACTTTCATATGTTGACGACATTTTGGCGCGTGTATCTGCGTATATATGAGGAATATTACACCCTTTTTGTTGTCCTGTTGATGTTTATGGCTTTTAGTAGTTTGTTTTTTGGGTGTTGCATATTTAGAGCCTCATTATGTGGCACTAATGTTGTGCCCTCTCTCCTACAATGAGTTAATAATGAAATTTTAATTTGCACAATGTGTGGCTCTTGGTCAATACCAACATTAATTTAATTTTGATCTAATTCGGTTTAGAGTTTTCATTAGGCAATATGTGGTTCCTCATATGAAAATCTTTCTTGCTTGGATACAAGAAATTATTGTATTGACTTGAATTTTAACAGAAAATTGTATATGGCCTCACATTTTAACATTACCTATGTTTTGTAGCTCTTAAAAGACAGAACCTTTTGCTCGGGCAACCATTCTGCAAAGACTTGGACAATTTGGAAAATTTCCAACAGGCAATTATGGCTCTTTTTCTATTTTCTTTTCAACAAAAAGAGCTGACAGTCTGCTGAGTAAACTTTATCCATATTAGTGTCTTAATGCTTTTCAACAACTCAAAGTTTCTGTTGGTAAATGTATGAATTCATTATAAATCGATTTGATAATATCATAATATATACACTGATGTGTTGGCATTAATCAACAAATTTTGTTATCAATTAATTAACTTTGATTTTAATAATCAAAAATTATGATTAATGAATAAATCAATCGAATTGTCAATGATTTTGAATAATGATCAATTAATCATTGATCCAACACTGATACATATCCCTTATAGAGCTGGCAAAACATGGAAGCTTTGCTTGGCAACATCGATGGCTTGTGCGAGTTTTACCAGCTATACTACTCGATCATATAATATGCATTCTGATTAAATTTAAATGAGTAAATTAGATCCCTTGTTCAAATGATTCATAGCTTCAAATAATTATCATTGTTCTAAAAGCTGTAATTATATTTGAAAAGTAGTCTTCCCAATATAATCTAATGGGATCACATAAAATGATGTCATAAGAAAGATTCAGAGATACAATATTTATCACCCAGTTTCAAGTAAACAGTTTCCTAATATTTGATCATTAATCATGTATTAAAGATGAATATATCACTCACTTGACTCACTTTTGATGACTCGTGGAAGAGTTAATCACTCAAATTGATCATAGGAAAAAAACATCAGTTAGCTAATCAATTTTAATGAATTAAATTTTTTCATTTTAAGTCATCTCTATATTAATACCGAATAAATATGGGATGGAATGCTTAAATTGGGAAGAAATCAGATTTAGTTTGGGATAGAATTTGACTTAAATTTGGTATGATATGATATGGGTTGTCAATTGTATGTTAAAATGTTTAAGAGCACAGTACAGAACATTTCGAGAACGGGTCATCAATAATAATAATGTGTATTGTCGATATTGTCTTCCATCACCAATTGAAGTGTGTTTTATTCTTCATGTCACAACTAAGCCACCGCCTCTTGGCATAACCTTCGTCTACGTCCTATGTCCATGCCAATGTATTGATGTTACAGGTGAAAAAATTTAACGTTTACAAGCATTGAAAAAATCATGTTTACACAGTGAATTGTAGAATGAGAGAACGAAGAACCGATTATGTAGGTACGTACGATTGATTAGCACTGAAAGCAACAACAATCAAGAGCGAGAAACCAATATCACGCACTTTGTTTACCACATCTTATCGCTTCACTACGAGCAACGACTTAGCCACAGGCTATGAAATGAATAGACTGGACAAATCGCTTACGAAGAGAGAGCTTTCTCTTAGTTGGGTATGCTTAAATTAAAAAGAAGAGCTCTCTCCTTGTGAACTATTTGCCCAGTCTTTATAATTTGACTTAGTCGATTCAGTTGATATTGTGAAAAGTTTATTCTTATCTCGAACTGCATAGAAATTTTGCTCTATTCTAATTGGAAGAAGTATGAATCTATTATAACTAAGAACAATATAAATGATTCTAAGTATACACTTACTTCCAAAGACTACTTTAGGTGAATAGAAAAACTTAGATAGATATTTTGCAATGATTGCTTTTCTTGGGAAAATAAACAACTTATTGGCATTTCCATTATTAGATTTTATATGTATATTTCAATTAAAATTAACTGCTTACCTCTCTCTCGCTCAGTCTGTTTACATTTAAACAACTATACTTAATTTCTAATGTATTAATTTTTCCAATAATCAATATTTCAACAGAATTGTATGTAAATTGAATTTCAATAAAATAAGCTTAAAACAGTTTTAATGTGTGAATTCCGACGCTTCAATTGCAACAAGTTATTACGATCAGTAGTATTCATTTTTGTAGCGACGAGATTTTCTTTGGAATAACAGCTGTTTTCCACTGACGATGACGACAGTGATGATGATGATAATGATGAAGATTCTGAATTGCTTGTTGGTTGTGACAGCATTGTGTTTCCTATATGACAAAAGATACAAAGAAATTTCTCAGTTGTTTATTGTTTTTAGGATAAACAAAAGAAATAAACACTTTTGTTTTCAATGTCAACTTACCCATGTTTACAAAACAGCAATAGTCTTCTTCAGAATTTAGTAGTTGCTCCGCTGACAATGTTGCTGAGTTCCCATCAGTTACTGTACCCAGATATAAAGGTAGAATAATGCGTTCACATATTGACTTGTGGATATCAGTTGCAATTAGCTCCAAGTAGTATGAGATTACTAACAATTCACCACCATACACAGTCATAATGGGTGAAGTCAATGGTATATGCAGAGAACCCTGAATAAGTTGACGTTGTGAATCTAAAACACGTACTACACGTTTTGCTTTCATTTCGGGTTGTGTACTCCAATATTCTACACATTGACATAGACGTACTGCAAATTTTGATGGATATGTATAGGCTTGATTGGCCAATGTCAATTGGTAATCCACATGTTGACCAGGCACATAGGCACAACGTGTTGTAGTGAGGCTTAGTGAACTACCAGTCTCACTTATTGGACAAAATCTAATATAATCTTGTAGCTCTATACGATTCTTCAATGTTAGGCGTTGCTTAAAAATCTTAGCATGTTTGGCTTTACGTTCAAGACTGACAATCAGTTCATAACCTATTTGGCCATGTGGTAATTTGCATGTTGCTGGCAATTCCATGGGTAATTCAAAATCAAAATTATAATTATATTGATGACCAGGCAGAAGTTGTAAGCATCCTTCATTGAGTTCCAAAACTTCATTGACAAAATATTGTGATCCTTCATAATTAAGAGTAGCACGACGATTATATCCACTACTTGTAGAATCATTATGTTCAATGTTATGCAAAGGTGTTAGCTCTGACCATGTCACTTCACCTTTGCCTAGCAATGTTATTCGTATGGCTAAAGGAGAGGAGAAGGAGAAAGTGTTCAAGGTTATTATGAATGACATTTTTGTTGCTTGACTTCATTTATGAGTGCATATTTTTAGACTGTCATTAAAGATCTTATCTAATCATCTACTATAGTCTCTATAGTAATTAGGTGTTCCATATCACACACACGAAACGTAAACTCATTAACTAAATGAACCATGTCAACAGCCTCATTTATCACACAATAAAGATTTTCAACTAAATTGTACAAACACAAAAATAAATCATCTTAAATCCGGGAAACAACCCAAAAATGGAACTTACCTTCTATTGAGATATGCTTGCGTCGTGTTGTGAGTAAAATGTTGCCTGCAACATGTTCACCATTATAGAAAACTGGTGTGGCACGCTTCAAATTTATTTGACAATTTATTGACATATTTTTTGTAATTTTTTTTTTTACACAAACACACAATTTGACAAATAATAGATTTTAAAAACAGGAATATATGGTTTTATTTTGCACGATTTACCACTTCAAGTCAGTTGAGCTAAGCACAAGTTAACTTCTGTTGTCGTTGACGTTCGAACGGCAACTGTTGCTTGCACTTGAATTCCGATTTGTTATTTTGCTTTGAAGTATTATTATTTTGAATTTTTTTTTGGCCGCCAGAAAGTTGAAGCAAGCAGCAAACGAGCACAAGTCTAAAACAAAACAACAGAAACAGAGGAAACGAGTTACAACAATAAAACAAAGTAAAAGAAGCAACACAGAAAACACAAATAAAATAAATTTATTAAACAAAAACAATTGTCATAATAAAAAACAAGATAAAGACAAATTGTTTTAACTTAAGTATTAGGATTAGAAGAGGGACTGAGAGCTATTAAAGTGATTTGGAATATTTTTATAATTAAATACATATTTTCATTTTGGGTTTTTTAGCTATTTTCATACTTGTACTACGTAGTATATAATATAAATTTATTTTAGTATTTTTACATATTTATTATTATTATTTTATTTATATAAATTTTTATGGTTCATTAAACTTGTCAAAGAGAATCATATATTATATACTACTATACATTCAATTTATATTTAATGAAGCAGTCAAAGAACTCAGACTCATGAATCCACATGCATATTTAAAAGTAATAAAGGTTAAATAAATTTCACATAATAAGTAGGGCATATTGGGATTAGGCAAATCTTTGTAACAGATTAACAGAGAGACTCTGATATATAAATGGAAATAAAAGAGTAGTCTTTGGCATTAAGCAGTTCCTCACTTCACAAAAGCCAAATAAGCCGAGTATGAACAAACATTGAAATATACGAAGGAATATAAAAAGAGAGAGAGATAGAGTTCTGCTGCAGAATTGCTTAATGTAAACCTGGTGTTATGCATCATTCGATCTAAAATGAGTAAGAAGAAATTGTGTGCAAAAATATTGCCTGAAAAAGTTGACATACAACACACATTCGTACACACTTCAAATGAATAATGCATTGTTTTCATATGTCGGTATTGGTTTATATGACGCACGTCAGTAAAGCATCCAATCCGCATGACTTTTTCCAACATCAACAATCATCATCATATTTTAGTCAATTTACACAGAGAATCCTAATGATTTATACTTCTATAACCTGCCTAATAAATCACTCAGATTATTGGTGAATATTGTAAGCAAATACGTTTGGTAGTGTTTGAGTAAATTGCGAACAAACTGACAAACAGACGCAGGGACTTTGTGTATATATTGATGAAAGTCTTATTTGTGAACTCCACCATCTTTGCGGCCATTTGGTTGTAGGGAAAAAATCCCTAGAAGCTGCAGCAAAGGAACTAAACCAATGGCTTACATGCATTGGTACAAGGCATTCAATTCTGCTCCAATCCATTTCCCTGCTTCTTATGATCGTCGGATATGTTCTAACAGATACTTTAGTTCTATTGAGAACTAATTACAGCAAAGTAAGTAACCCATCACCATTTCCTAGAAGTAACAAACTGTCCACCCTATCCATTATGCTGGTACAATCTCTCGGTTAATCTGTATATTAAGTTGTCTTCTTAACACTAAGAAACTTTTGATTATGCACAGCAAAATAACCCAGTAAAAGGAAGGGTGTAATGAATTACTATTATACCTAATCGGTGTCATTGGAACAAATTCAAAGAACGAATGTTTAAACATATTGATTACTGTATATTTTTAATAATCATATGTTTTTGTCAAGACTCTTGAAGTTGATATTATATTATTTATTATTATATTTTTCAGTTTTATGTAAACATTTTTCTTTCCAGGCTCTTAGCAACATGTTGCTGGTGCTTCTAATACACATATGTATGCATATCAGCCACAACTTGATTTTGTTGCATGACCACCTTAAGAAAACTTAACAAAAAAAAAAACAAAACCATAACCTGCCACATTTTTTATGTATGCATTAGAAGGAAGCCTTTCCAATTCAAACAAACTGGTTCTAATTGCTCTTACAACATTCACTGTTCCAGTATCCATAAGGAATTTATTGGCTTTGTATTTCTTGTTGTTGCTGCTATTGCTATTATAGACAAGTGTGAAAGCATGTGGTAAAAATGTTGATAACAAGTTAACCACATATATACATAGTATACCATACAGTAAAATCAATTCAAATGTACTTCACATGTTTTAATATAACTTTATCTATAAGATGAGTACTTTATAAATCTGTTTTACTTTGTATAAATACATATGTGGCTTCATTGAACAAACGCACATTTATTTGAATTGAATTCAATGTTAATGAAAGTTATTGTGTTAGTATTTATTGTTCATGAAACCCGTTTTTGCATGCCCCTATTCCATAGGTGAAGCGTTAAAAGTGTGAAGTATGTATTGAGTTTTATCATTGATAAAATTCTAGATTTTTGCAGTCATATCCAATTAATTAGTTAGTAATGAGAGTAGTTATGAAAGTAGTTAAATTATAGAAAGATAAAACATTTAATTGATTGTGATTTAATTGATTGTGAATGGTAATAGACATAGGACATAAAAAAAATCTCTGACAAAAGATTTTGCTAAATAAACAATATGCAAATATAGTAGTTCGAAATCTTCTTGTTCGAATTTATACAATACTTACTTACTTTGTGAAACTTACCAACTTACTTTTCTAAAGTTGTTTGATGTTTCGAATATTTACAAAATATTCAAAGAATCATTAACCTCATCTTAACATATTTTGTACTATAAAGAAGAAAAGAAAATATTGAAAATAAAAGAAAAAATTTTTGTTTTTTGTTTATTTAAATATTTTATTGGTTCTTTCATTCATGTTTTGAATTTTTGATTTCGCTTAGCCAAATTTCACTTTTTAACTTGTGTTTGTAAACAAACTTCTATTTGCCCTTATGCATAAATTAATTATAGTTATTTTTATATTTTCTTAATGAAGTTCTAAATGACTTAATGATACTACTGTTTGTGTTGTACAATCTTCTATTGAATTTCTATTTTAATTTTTATTCATCTTTAGCAGTGACTTTATATGATATTTTGTTTTATGCCTTCAAATGGCGAAATATTGTTTCAATTTATTTTGAATTTTATTTACCGATCGTAAACAATTTTTATTTATATTTCGGCATTTTTTTTTTTTTTTTTATTTTTGAATATGCAAATATAATATTTCATTCTTTCTTTCTTTCTTTTGTCAAACGTTATTTGTGACCTATATGGTAATGGATTTAGAACTTGATTTTTTTTTTTTGTTTGTTTGGTAGCTTAAACGTGTTACGGGTTTTAAAACGCAAATTATTTTTAGTATTGTTCATTATTATCATTACTATACCTTTCATACTAGTATGATCTGGTTACTTCAATATGTCATAATGTTTGAAACTCATAGAAGGGAGATTTGAATATCTCATGGAGTAGAAAATTTGGTATTGTTCAACCATCCTTCTGTCTGTTCTAAGCAAACTGTTCTCTTAGTAATAATGCTAACTACATGAAATTTCGTACACAAGACATTTCTGTTAATATCTTGAAACAAAAGATCTTCGACTACTAGAAGAGTTCAGGTAGGTTAGATAAGGTTTCACAGGCCACTCGCCACAAAAACGAATGCCCTAAGGCCCATTGCGATGAATCTGTTTGAATTCTGTCTAAATATAGAAATGAGGGAGAAGTGTTTTGGGCAAGGGTTTGACAGTAAGGTATCCCTAGTTGTTCCCATGGCTCAATCTCATTCTCTGATTGCCCGAAAAGACAGGTTCCTGTGCTAAGAAGAACAGGGAAGTCACATAATAAGTGTTGAATACTTTCTGATTCTTCCTCGTCTTCACAGCTGTTTCAACAATATTGTTGTAGAACATATATACTTTGGGTCATTATCACAATAGCACCCTAAAAGTGCACCGTAAGCGCTCACGTCATGCTGTCCTATCCTATTCAAGTGTAGGAGCTTGGAGGACCGTTCCGGTGGATAACAAATCCAGAGTGTCCTGGAAGGGTTAACCTCTAAAAACCCAAACAACTAAGACTTCAAATTATCTTATGCAATATGAGTAGAACATAAATATCTCTACAACGGTCAGAAAACAATTTAAAATAAAATTATCCACAACATATCTAACAATCGGATCAAACGGACAGATAAAATATGAAGCCCCCATATAAGTTAATAGTAAAAAACACATTTTTACGAATTTTTACAGAGTGAAACGAAACAATTTGAAAAAATAAGTATGTGTGTACAATGATATAGTTTCTATAGTACCCTATATTTAAAATTTCTTCATTTTACTGGGAGTGTGAAAGCTATGTATGTGCATTTCGGTAAACCGAAATTTATCAAATCTTTTGTTTGAAGTTTCTTATGCTTTACTTTTATTTTGTTTTATAGAAAAATTGTGCAGTTAAGTATTTTTTCTTATTAAGCCTAAAAGTTTGCAATATTCTAGCTTATTCAGATTTAAAAGTAGACTTTGAGGGTCATGTGCATTAAGTAGTAGAACATGGAAGAATATAAGAGTTAACTGATTTTTTTTCATTTTAAATCGCTGGATACTTTTCTTGTTTTATTTTCCATTTTTTTATATTTTTTTTATTGTTTATAAATTTTATTAATAATATAATTTTAATCTAAGTAAAATTTGTTTAACTAAATTGTCATATATAAGTTTTTATTTAGATTCCTTAGAATTCAGGCTTATTTATTTAAAGGGAAATGTGAAAAATTGTTCATTTATATATAGACTTTTTATTCAAATGTTATAAGTGGCACTTAAGTATTTTTATTTTTTTTTTTAAATTTTTTGAAGAATCCATTATATTATAAATTTTTTTTTTAGTACTTAATTCAAAAGCTTAAGCTTAGCTGGCGATATTTTTGTTCATTATTTGTTTATAATCTCATAGTTTTTTTTTTTTTTTTTATATATAAAAAAAGACTTTCATATATCTATTAATTTATTTATTATTAAATTTTTCGTAATTTTTTTATTTTTTTTGTATTTTTTTTGTTGAGATTTAAAAAGAATTTATATTTATTTTTATTTTTTCTTTTATATATTTTTTTTACTGATTTTGATTCTTTGTTAAAATTAATTATTTTTTATATATAAAAATTTGTAGATTTCCATTGGTTTTCTTATGATGCTTCTGGCTTAAATCTATTTATGTTATGTAAATTTTTACCTTTCATACTATTGTTTGATAAAAGCCTCTTAAAGAGACATGTGATTTTTATGGTATTTAAGATTACTCAATATAAGTATATCGGAGACTCGAAATAATTCTCTTATCAATGCAATACATTACTTACACTTAGATTCCTCATAAATTGATTGTAAATACAATAGTATATTAAAATTTTGTATTGGAAACTGCTTCATTTCAAATAGCATGAGTGGTATGCAGTGACGCAACTACACCGTTGGGGGCCCATGGCAAATTCATCGGATGGGGCTCTCCTGTTTTGTATTTATATAAATCATAATTATGATCATCTGGCTCAACATCTCTTATGAGTTTGAACTCCACTATAATTGGCCTTTATGTTATTGAGTTTGATCCTTAACCTCATGAAATCATAAAAATGATTGTTGAATTACAAGTGCCTTTGGAGTTTCATTTTCATCTTACTCGTTTCTTTCTCTTTCTTGATTATGTTCATCGTGTTTTCTATGGCTTCCAAGCACTTTAGGTGCTCTATGTGCGAAAAACCAACATGGTTCACAATATATTCCTTTGGAAGCAATAGAGAGTAGGACATACATGTATGTTCTAGTGTGAAGTAACATATGACAAAGATTAAAAAGTTTCCACATCAAAAATTCATTCACTGAGCTTTGATCGTACTTAATTCTGGTTGTAATGGATCAAATTATTCAAGAGCCGGGGCCCTTTGCAGCTGGGGGCACGTGGCATTTTGTCGTCATGCCACCCTATTGTTACGCCACTGGTAATATGACTCATATGGCCACCCTCAAAATACATATCCATGTTGTTAACAGAATCAGAAATGTATTATATTAAATTGACCATTAAAATCTTAAAGTATGAAAGGTTTCTTATTAATCTTCAGTAAGACCGAAGTTTATAATGTTATTTGCTACTTGATAACATTATTATTATAATATTCTTATACTTAAATTCTTCAATTTTTATATATCCTTCTTCTTCATACCTTTTTGATTTTTCATTATTTATTTTCTATATTTTTACCATATATTTATCTTAAAATAACATATTCAGTTGAGAAAAGTATCCAGAAAATATATTTAAAATGATTGTATCAATGATTCTTTTTATTTTATTAACTCGGTTATAATTCTCCAATTATGAAACAAACAAGTCATCAGAATGAAGAACATAAGCCGAGCCGAAACCGATAAAACCAAAATCGTGAGGCTATTCTGAGGTGTAGCAATACAATCAGCTGGTGTTAATAATTAAGTGCTCAAATTTGGAAACATTATGAGGCACAGTGTTGCTGTTGCTGCTACAGTTTGTAATCAATTTTAATTATACTTTCCAGATACTTAAACTAAATATGTACATACCTACATACCATACATATATAAATATCTTATCTTATATTTTCTATAATTTAAATATTAATTTTTCTCATTGTGCAAAATGCTTACAACGAATTTAGCTGCAGCTACTGTTGTTGATGCAATGGCTTCGGCTGGCGCAGTTGTTGTTGTTTCACCCACTCCCAATGGTGTTGCTATATCTTTATTATATGGTGGTGATTCTACTTCTACTTCACTATCCATATCCGGTTGCAAGGCAATGCGCAACTGTGACTCATCGTATAGCGTCTCTGTTTGTGTGCGTTTCGTTTCGTTTATTGTTGATTGAATGAGATTGAGTTTGATAGATTTTTGTGTCATATTCGTCGAAAGAACACATATGCATGCAGGGCATTTATATTTTATGATTGATCGAAGGATGGGGCATGTACACAACATGGACAGATAAAATTAATGAAAAGAAGTTACATTGTTAATGGAAATTTATTGATATTTTATAATTTAATTTTAAATTTAATTTAAGATAAATTTTTTAAAAAATTGTTTAATTAAAAATTTGTTTCAAAAAAATATTTAATTAATTGATTAATTTGTTAATAATAAATGAATAAATAAATTTTATTACTAAAATACATAATTTATGCATTAAAATTTTGTTTATAATAAAATTAAGTGCTGCAAATTATTTGAAGAAAATTTCAAAAATTTTTTTGTATATCAAGAAAAATACATTTAATTTAATTTAATTTGTTAGATTTGGGTTTTTTGTTTGAATATGATTTTTAATTAATATTTTTTCTCATATGTATAATTTAGTTTTTTGTGCGTGCAAATTTTGTATAAATTTTAATAATTTAATAAATTATCTAACTACTTGATTATTTTGTTAGGTTTGGTTTGTTTTGGTTCTTTTTTTGGATTGTTTTCAATCGAAATGAAGAAAAAAATTTGGTTTGTTTGATTTTGATTTGTAGAGAGAAAAAAAGATTAAATTTAATTGTCAGATTCATTGGAATCATCACTACCAGGCGGTATAGTCGGCGTCTCATAGTCATAATAGACAGGATAACGTGGCTTAAAAGGTTCACTCTTGCCTTGCGTTGTCGAAGACATAACACTGCTCATGCTGACCGTGGCCATATATTCACCATCATCATTATAGAATTTATCACTAAGCGCCATGGCATCTTCATAAGAGGGCGGCACTATTGTTATTATGAAAATAAAAATGTAAAATAGTCAGAGAACACCTATGGATATTGTGTGAAAGAACTCACTCATTGGTATATAGTCTGGCGGATTATCACTTTCCGTCACAAGTATGACTGGTTGGTTAACATTGACCATTTGTGCCATCATTTGTGTTAGAGGAGTTGGTGGCGTTATCACTGATGATGAAGTTGCCGTAGATGAGGCATCTGCTGGTTGTGGCAGTGATTCATTTATTAAACGTTGTTGCTGCCTTTGTTGCTGTGATTGTGCATGATGATTATTGTTGGTGTTATTATTATTAATATTAATGCCATGACGTTGCCTTTGGGCACGCTCTAAGGCCCCAGCAGCAATGCTCCTTGTTGCACTGCATGCTGTCAAAGCAGTTGATGTAATTTGTAAATAATCACTAACTACATGATGTTGTTGTTGTTGTTGATTGAAACGCAACAAGGCCTCAGCACTATCCATAATTGGTATACTACCAATAGTCAATGGAATTTTCAGTTTCATTTTCCAATGGAATTCTGTTGGATTCACAATGATCTTAATTGAATAATTAACGCTAATTGGACATGTTGGCTTCATTGAGGTCGGCGGCATTGATGGCAAATCCAAATAGCCACGATAAACCTTACGTGACCAACGTAAAACATTTCCAAATTGTCGACGAGCTATCAAATGCTTATCATAACGATATTCATGCTGTGGATCATGTGATTCATAGGTCACTTCTTGTTTCAATTTCACATCGCAGGCAGTTATATCAATAGAGGACTCATTGTTAATATATAAAACGAAATGGATTTTCTGGCCAGGTGCATAACCGCAATAAGGCGTTGAGAATTTCACTGTCAATGGGCCTGTAGGGCAACAGAAACTCCAGAAGCGCTTACGATCAAGTATTTCTAGAGGCACCTGTATAAAATGTGTTAAACATAAGACATGACACTCTACCACAATAGTACTTACCCTATAA
Organism: Amiota communis; assembly: GCA_037043315.1. NCBI lineage: Eukaryota > Metazoa > Arthropoda > Insecta > Diptera > Drosophilidae > Amiota > Amiota communis. The sequence goes on along the minus strand of JBAMAV010001245.1, from coordinate 7,880,061 downwards.
AGCGCATCAGCATTAAGATCTAATGGTTGTATCACCGTAAATGGCAGCTTGAAGACCTTTGGATAACGTGCCGGTCGTTCGATCGTCGTTACGATTTCATAATGTATTTGTCCATATTTGCCATCGAACGATGTTGGCAGATTGTCAGGCAGTATGACATGAAATGTATAGGAGTATTCGCCAGCTGGCCAATCCATAAACGAATTACTCGCACCAGTGCCAAGGACATAGGAACGCGACGATAAATACGAACGATAGGCACGACACATGGCACGTTCGCTGTCGCGTGGATAACCCTTCTTTATCCAGCGTATCTTCGCATAACCGCTGACAGTGACATGGATGCCTGTAAATTCATAAAAAATATACGATTTCAATAAGAATGAAATTCATATGAAAATCAGAATTCTGAGCCATTTAATGTTTTAATTTTAAGAGATTTCTTTGTATTTTATAATTTTTATTGATTTATTTATTAATTGTTTAGTGTTTTATTAAAATAATTTATTTTCTTAAGACCAAGTGCCAAGATCAAGAAAAAGAAACATTTGCAATGCTTATCAATGCTGTGGATGCGTTAAAACCAGTGCTGCCCATGCGCCCGTCCATGTTTAGTGTTGTGTTATCTGCATAAAACAGTGTTGCCAGCCTTCATTATTATTTAATTCCATAAGATTGTTCGCTACAAGTTTTTAACATTCGGTTTTAAAAACATAAGTCTGGTAATACCCAAAATCGTTCTTACTGGCAGCATAAGCGTCGGTCTGAGTTAATTTTATAAAAATTTAATAAATGGGATCATTAGCGAATGCCAAAGCATTTTACTTGCTTATAAAAAGTGAGGTAAGATTTACAAAAATATGGTTAATAAAGTAAATTGCTGAATAGAGATCACATCTAATTTAACAGGTTGAATAAGATGAACATGAAGAGTACGCCCTTTGTGCTTGTGAGACTCCGAACATTGTTTCTGAAGTCAGGTTATCTAATAATTCTCTGCATACTTTCGGACAGTGTCAAACATGCAATCGCTGTTTCCAAATAAGAACTGAGATTAATTCCCATGATGTTGGCGAGGACAATAATTGAAATGTAACTTGTTTTGGAATGAAATTAATTGCACATGGTGCGAAATGTATTTGTATTTCGACATAAATAACTGATCTGTGTAATCTATTCTAATAAAATCGTTACTAATATTATAAAGAGTTAATGTTTGTTTAGATGATAAGGGTAATCTTCGAAACGGTTTATCCAATTATTAAATTTTTTTCATCAGTGCTACGTTGTCACTGAATGTCATAGGATACTTACTTTTTTGATTTAGCAAACATTTTAATATAGTTTTTTTAGGGTTAAGATTTTTAAATGCTTTCCACAGCCAAGCACAGAAATGTTTGTAGGGCGTAACAGAGCGCGCCGGGTAATCAATATGATTTTATTGCTTTTCGGTGGCATTTAATATTACAAATTGGCGTAAAGGCTTCTGAGTTAAAAAGCTTGGTCTTTGAGATTTAATGCTTTGTGTAGGGAGGCTGTGCTTGCTATAAAATTGGGGATATTCGTTCAGTAGTTGATTAATCTTCTTTTCTATTGTAATGTTTATTAAGTTTTTATGTCGTTTTTTGTGGACGTATGGTGGCGTACAAGTGGAGCCTGTGTTGCTGACTATGCCGCAGTGTCGGCTTGCTCGTTACCTAATACATAGCCTGGTATTCACATCAGCCAGATTTTGTTGGGGTTATTCGTGACTATATCCATTATAATGCGAATGCTGTTGATTCAAAGTTGTTAATATTTTTGACAGCTAGGAGTGTTTGCTGCAAGACAATGAGTATGGCTGATGCCTCTAAGGGGAAGAGAGACATGTAGTTATGACTTATTTTGTGGTTAAGGGTGATTTTCACCGGAGATTATTCTGAAAGCTGTGATGTGGTTTTACTTTGAAAAGATCACTGCTCTTAAATGCAATTGTAAGCTACTCTTTATATTGTGCATTTGCCTTTGTCTCTTTTTTTTATATTGTGGCAATTGGAACATAATTGAGTCAGTTTTAAGGTATCATGGGAGAGGTCTGTATTTATATTTGCTTTAAGGCGAAAGAATTATATCAAGTTCAGTTGATTTGTCTATGATTACTGGTAGACTTGAACTGGTTCACACTCAGCATCATTCTCTGCAGCTCGTATCGTTGATTCTTCTTACCTAAAGCCATTCGTTATTCACACTCAGCAATAGTACGGTAGCAACTATTTCCACATTACTTTTCATTTTTATTTTTTTATGAAGGTATGCATTCTGTAGTCAAGCAAATTTCCACACTTTACGTAAACCAACGATGCGAAAGGAGATAAAGAAAAACGTCGGCATAACTGTGAGCTATTGCAGCTGTGCAAACAGCTGGGCTACCCAGTCGGCCTCTTGTTCCCCTTGTCAACAATTAAAAATTGCAAGAGAGAATGCAGTTGCAGACGGGCTGAGTGTGAACAAAGTCTTGATGATATTCTTGTTTGAATCTTTCGTTTCCAGATGTTTATGAATGTTGCTCAGTCTGTTGATTGCACGGCCCATTAGCCAATCCAATCGGGTAGCCAAGACTGGATTATTTGTGTTTCCATATACACAGAAGCAGCAGATATTATCATTAGTTGATTTTACAATGTTGATTAGCGAGTCCGTATTTCTTTGAGATTGACACTACTTTAGCATTTGATTATGTTATTTCTATAGTTAAGCGTGTAGATTTATATGAATTTTCGATCAGTGTCTGAAAGAGAATAATGGGAACTTAGCAATAAAAAACACAACCGGTCATAACTCGATTGACTCCTCATGAATGGTGGATGGTGACAATCACACGAGGACATTCAGCAAGCTTTGAGTGGCATTTACAGTTTGGCAACCAGCATCTACAATACAATTATATTTTACAATGGGACAGGAAATCGAATAAAGTATGTAACTTTGGATGATGATGGCACATTTAAGAGTCTGAAAACACAAACATGTCATCATCGAAGAAGGCAAACAACATAGATTCATCGTCAAAGCCAGTATATCAAATGTTGAGCAACTTTCATTTTCGACAGAACACAATACTTATTGGTAAATGGGAAAAGAACAGTTTTGTGAACTGAAAACATCTGGTTGCTAAACCAAAAGAACTTTTTAATGTATTAGTGAATAAGAAACAGGCGTTTTGGTAAATGGAAAACAATGTTTTGATGTTTTTATTGAATTGCAAACAGACTTTACTTTCTAATTTAAAATTTACTTCAAATTAATTCATATCCAGTGCTGCCAGGTCGTTCGCCCGCATCCAGTGTTGTAAATTCAGCGTTCCCGGATCTGATGAAGACATTTGATTCAGCAGTTTCTTTGAAATTTTCTTTACGGACAATTGCTGATAACTTGTATTTAGATAATTCTAATTGCTCAGAGAATTTTCAAATACCAAAAGTAAATGAATTGATAAAAATGATTGAGAAACTATATGATTGCGTTCTAAGAATTGAACTATTGTCATACAAAACTGTACTTTTTGATCTCATTGAGCGCGTCACCTGAAGATAATGGTATTGCCAGACTTTATTATTATTAAATCCCATGAGATTGTTCGCTTCAAGTTTTTAACTTTCGGATTTAAGAATAAATATCTGGTAATACCAAAAAAACATTCTCATTCTCTTTCCAGTTCCATTACTAAAAACGTCGTGTCGAGAAAATGGGTTCATTAAGAAATTACACCTCGACTTTCTTGCATATTGAAATTGAGGTAAGATTTTCAAAAACTAAGTTAATAAAGTACATATATTGCTTAGTAGAGATGACATCTAATTTAACAGGTTGCACAGGGAGAGAACGCCCTTTGTGCTTGTGAGACACCGAACATTATTTCCGCAGTCAGGCTATCTAATAATTCTCTGCATACTTTCGGACAGTGTCAAACATGCAATCGCTTTTTCCAAATGAGAACTGAGATTAATTCCCATGATGTTGGCGAGGACAATAATTGAAATGTAACTTGTTTTAGAATGAAATTAATTGCACATGGTGCGAAATGTATTTGTATTTTGTCATAAATAACTGATCTGTGTAATCTATTCTAATAAAATCGTTACTAATATTATAAAGAGTTAATGTTTGTTTAGATGATAAGGGTAATCTTTGAAACGGTTTATCCAATTTTAAAATTTTTGTCATCAGTGCTACTTTGTCACTGAATGTCATAGGATACTTACTTTTTTTTATTTAGCAAACATTTAAATATAGTTTTTTTAGGATAAAAATTTTTAAATGTTTTCCACAGCCAAGCACAGAAATATTTGTACGGCGTAACAGAGCTTACCGGGTAAGCAATATAATTTTATTGCTTTTCGATGGCATTTAATGTTACAAATTGGGGTAAAGGCTTCTGGGTTAAAAAGCTTGTCGTCATGGCTTAAGTTATCCCATTAAATTCGGTCTTTGAGATTTAACTAAACGGAGGATGTCGCCCTTGACTGTGTACAGTGATTTTTTTAAGGCAAGCTTAGCACGAGAGTCGGCTAGTTCACTGCCAAGTATTTTGGTATGACCAGGAACCCAGATGATTTTAACACATTTGAGCTGGATAAGTTGATCGTTGATGAGATATTACCAGCAAATCGTACTGTTTGAAGGATTGCACAGGCTTCTGCAGTGAAGATGGAGTAAAAAATTGTAAAAAAAACCAGCTGATATTGTTGATCCGTCCACATTGGCAAAAGAAGTTGCTTCTGAACTTTTTAAACTTATAGTCATTGTACATGCTTTGTGTAGGGAGGCTGTACTTGCTATAAAATTGGGTATATTCGTTCAATAGTTGATTAATCTTCTATTCTATTGTAATGTTTATTAAGTTGTAAGTCATTTTTTGTGGACGTATGGTGGAGTGCAAGTGGAGCCCGTGTTGCTGATTACGCCGCAGTGTCAGCTAACTCGTTACCTAATACATAGCCTGGTATTCACATCAGCCAGATTTTGTTGGGGTTATTTGTGACTATATCTCTTATAATGCTAATGCTGTTGATTCAAAGTTGTTAATATTTTTGACAGCTAGGAGGAATGACATTGAGTCAGTGCAGATGAAATATGTGGCTGTGTAAGGCGAAGATTGCCGTGTAGTTTGGCAATATGGCTAATTTTTTGGTTATGGTATGGTTTTCTTCGGAGATTATGGTGAAAGCTGTGATATGGTCTGACTGTGATGTGGTTTTACTTTGAAACGGCCGTAAAGATCAATGCTCTTAAATGCAATTAAAAGCTACTCTTTATATTGTGTGTTTAGCTTTTTTTTTTTTTTTTGGTATTGTGGCAATTGGAATATAATTGAGTCAGTTTTAAGGTACCATTGCATCTACAATACAATTATATTTTACAATGGGACAGGAAAACGAATAGGGTATTTGGCGTTGGATGAAGATGGCACATTCAAGAGTCTGAAAACACAAACATGTCGTCATCGAACGAGGCAAACAACACAGAATCATCGTCAAAGCCAGTATATCAAATGTTGAGCAACTTTCAACTTCGACAGAACACAATACTTTTTGGTAAATGGGAAAAGAACAGTTTTGTGAACTGAAAACAGTGCTGCCAGGTCGCGCGCCCGTATGTAGTGTTGGAAATTCAGCGTTCCCGGATCTGATGCAGACAATTGATTCAGCAGTTTCTTTCAAAATTTGTTTTTGGACAATTGCTGATAACTTGTACTTGGAAAATTCAAATTGCTCAGAGAATTTTCAAATACAAAGAGTAAATGAAATGATAAAATGATTGAGAAACTATATGATTGCGTTCTAAGAACTGAGCTATTGTCATACAAAACTGTACTTCATGATCTTATTGAGCGCGTCACCTGCAAATAATGGTATTGCCAGACTTTATTATTATTAAATCCCATGAGATTGTTCGCTACAAGTTTTTAACTTTCGGATTTAAAAATATATATCTGGTAATACCAAAAAAACATATTCTCATTCTCTTTCCAGTTCCATTACTAAAAACGTCGTGTCGAGAAAATGGGTTCATTAAGAAATTACACCTCGACTTTCGTGCATATTAATATTGAGGTAAGATTTTCAAAAACTAAGTTAATAAAGTACATATATTGCTTAGTAGAGATGACATCTAATTTAACAGGTTGGACAGGGAGAGTACCCGCATTGTGATTGTGAGACACCGAACATTATTTCCGCAGTCAGGTTATCTAATAATTCTCTGCATACTTTCGGACAGTGTCAAACATGCAATCGCTTTTTCCAAATGAGAACTGAGATTAATTCCCATGATGTTGGCGAGGACAATAATTGAAATGTAACTTGTTTTGGAATGAAATTAATTGCACATGGTGCGAAATGTATTTGTATTTCGACATAAATAACTGATCTGTGTAATCTATTCTAATAAAATCGTTACAAATATAATAAAGAGTTAATGTTTGTTTAGATGATAAGGGTAATCTTCGAAACGGTTTATCCAATTTTAAAATTTTTTTCATCAGTGCTACGTTGTCACTGAATGTCATAGGATACTTACTTTTTTGATTTAGCAAACATTTTAATATAGTTTTTTTAGGGTTAAGATTTTTAAATGTTTTCCACAGCCAAGCACAGAAATGTTTGTAGGGCGTAACAGAGCTTGCCGGGTAGGCAATACAATTTTATTGCTTTCCGGTGGCATTTAATATTACAAATTTGGGAAAAGGCTTCTGGGTTAAAAAGCTTGTAGTGATGGCTTAAGTTATCCCATTAAATTCGGTCTTTGAGATTTAACTAAACGGAGGATGTCGCCCTTGACTGCGTACAGTGATTTTTTTAAGGCAAGCTTAGCACGAGAGTCGGCTAGTTCACTGCCAAGTATTTTGGTATGACCAGGAACCCAGATGATTTTAACACATTTGAGCTGGATAAGTTGATCGTTGATGAGATATTACCAGCAAATCGTACTGTTTGAAGGGTTGCACAGGCTTCTGCAGTGAAGATGGAGTAAAAAATTGTAAAAAAAACCAGCTGATATTGTTGATCCGTCCACAATGGCAAAAGAAGTTGCTTCTGAAGTTTTTTTTTACTTATAGTCATTGTACATGATTTGTGTAGGGAGGCTGTACTTGCTATAAAATTGGGTATATTCGTTTAATAGTTGATTAATCTTCTATTCTATTGTACTGTTTATTAAGTTGTAAGTCGTTTTTTGTGGACGTATGGTGGAGTGCAAGTGGAGCCCGTGTTGCTGATTACGCCGCAGTGTCAGCTTGCTCGTTACCTAATACATATACCGAGACATGGCCTGGTATTCACATCAGCGAAATTTTGTTGGGGATATTCGTGTCTATATCCATTATAATGCGAATGCTGTTGATTCAAAGTTGTTAATATTTTTGACAGCTAGGAGTGTTTCCTGCAAGGCAGTGAGTATGGCTGATGCCTCTTAGGGGAAGAGAGACATGTAGTTATGACTTATTTTGTGGTTAAGGTGTGATTTTCTTCGGAGTTTATTCTGAAAGCTGTGATGTGGTCTTACTTTGAAAAGATCACTGCTCTTAAATGCAATTGAAAGCTACTCTTTATATTGTGTGTTTGACTTTGTCTTTTTTTTTTGCTATTGTGGAGATTGGAACATAATTAAGTCAGTTTTAAGGTACCATGGGAGAAATCTCTATTTATATTTGCTTTAAGGCGAAAGAATTATATCAAGTTCAGTTGAATTGTCTATGATTAGTTGTAGACTTGAGCTGGTTCACACTCAGCATCATGCATGCAGCTCGTGTCGTTGATTCTTGTTACTCAGCATTAGTACGGTTGCAACTATTTTCACATTCCTTTTCATTTTTGTTTTTTTTATGAAGGTATGCATTCTGTCGTAAAGCAAATTTTCCTCACGTAAATGAACAAACAACCAAAGATGGGAAAGTAGATAAAGAAAAACGTCGGCAAAACTGTGAGCTATTCCAGCTGTGCAAGCAGTCTGATAATCTAGTTCAACTCTTGCATTTCCGGCTGTTTCTGAATGTTGCTGAGTCTGTTTGATTCACGGCCCATTAGCCAATCCAATTGGGTATCCAAGTCTGGATTATTTGTGTATCCATATATACAGAAGCCGTAGTCAATTTTAGATATTATCATTAGTTGATTTTACAATGTTGATTAGCGAGTTCGTATTTTTTTGAGTTTGATACGAAACTAATTTAGCATTTGATCATGATAATTCTATTGTTAAGCGTATAGAATTATATGAATTTTCGATCAGTGTCTGAAAGAGAATAATGGGAACTAAGCAATAAAAAACACAACCGGTCAAGACTGGATTGACTCTTCATGGATGGTGGATGGTGACAATCACACGAGGACATTCAGCGAGCTTTGGGTGGCATTTACAGTTTGGCAACCAGCATCTACAATACAATTATATTTTACAATGGGACAGGAAAACGAATAAAGTATTTGGCGTTGGATGAAGATGGCATATTCAAGATTCTGAAAACACAAACATGGCAAACAACATAGATTCATCGTCAAAGCCAGTATATCAAATGTTGAGCAACTTTCATTTTCGACAGAACACAATACTTATTGGTAAATGGGAAAAGAACAGTTTTTTGAACTGAAAACATCTGTTTGCTAAACCAAAAGAACTTTTTAATGTATTAGTGAATAAGAAACAGGCGTTTTGGTAAATGGAAAACAATGTTTTGATGTTTTTATTGAATTGCAAACAGACTTTACTTTCTAATTTAAAATTTACTTCAAATTAATTCATATCCAGTGCTGCCAGGTCGTTCGCCCGTATGTAGTGTTGGAAATTCAGCGTTCCCGGATGTGATGCAGACATTTGATTCAGCAGTTTCTTTTAAAATTTGTTTTTGGACAATTGCTGATAACATGTACTTGGAAAATTCAAATTACTCAGAGAATTTTCAAATACAAAGAGTAAATGAAATGATAAAATGATTGAGAACCTATATGATTGCGTTCTAAGAACTGAGCTATTGTCATACAAAACTGTACTTTTTGATCTCATTGAGCGCGTCACCTGCAGATATGGTATTGCCAGACTTTATTATTATTAAATCCCATGAGATTGTTCGCTACAAGTTTTTAACTTTCGGATTTAAGAATAGATATCTGGTAATACCAAAAAAAACATTCTCATTCTCTTTCCAGTTCCATTACTAAAAACGTCGTGTCGAGAAAATGGGCTCATTAAGAAATTACAACTCGACTTTCTTGCGTATTGAAATTGAGGTAAGATTTTCAAAAAGAAAATTAATAAAGTACATATATTGCTTAGTAGAGATGACATCTAATTTAACAGGTTGGACAGGGAGAGTACACCTATTGTGGTTGTGAAACACCGAACGTTATCACTACAATCACGTATTGTGTTTATTGTTTGGATATTTTAAGAAAGTGTGAAACATGCGATCGCTTTTTTATAACAAGAATTGTGAGTAATACCCATTATGTTAGCGTGTTTTTATTTTAAACAATAATTGTTATGTAATTTGTTTTAGAGTGCCTTTGAAATTAATTGCCGAGTTTGCGAATTGGCTTTGAATTGAGATGGACTGATAGAAATGAAAAACAAATAAATATCACATTCTAAAACTTGTGTATTTCATTCCATTATTCATTTATTATTTACTAGCGAACCTGGCATGCTTTGTTAAGCCTCCACCTTCATATTGCACAGAAATTGAAATAATTTTGAAAGAACAGACAAATCAATTATTAATATTGACATTATTATCTGGAAAAGGGCATTGTTTTGAAGCAACAAGCGGCGGTCCAGTTTGTAGTGGAACTCTACAGCATATGTTGATCGGTCATGCGTTTCATAAGTTTCTAAGCATTCTATGCGTTTCTTGAGCTCAACCTTCATAAAATGCATTTTCATCTCTTCGCAGAAGCAGGTTCAAACAGCAGGCTATGAAGTTTGCTTCATAAGAATCTGTACAATTCATCTTTTGTACCCAATGTACATCACGTAACAACGGAAGAATCGTATGCTGTGGAGTTGGGAATGGGTCTGGCTGTACCGTCACAAAAACACTCTGGCCTTGCCATCTACCAAAGAGAACCTTCGAGCTCTTACACTTCAACAAGAAAAGAGTTCGGACACTGACGGGAGTTATGATGGGGCGCTGGTTCCACACCATGACTTCTGTAGTAGCTGTAAAGATGAGGAGGAACCGCAGAGCATCCAACACCTCCTCTTTGATTGCCCTGCTCTTCTCAATAGACGAACCCGGTTTCTCGGGAAACAATCCTTCGAAGAGTTGGGTAGATTGCAAATTGTCCTTTGAAGGACCTGGCTCTGTTCGTGCACTCCTCAGTTTAAAATTAGAGAGAGAGGGTAATTTCTGGGACCAACCTAGGTCTGTTGTGGATTACCCATACACTTTCACGTTTTTATCAGGCATCACAATGGGCTTTAAGGCTTCTGGGTGAATTCACGAGCAAAAGTGAGCGCCCTGCATAACCTTACCTCATTTAACCTAAACTAGGAATCAGATCACGAATACGACAATTAGCTCGTTAAACAGCAAAGAAATGATAGGCATGTATAATGAGTTGAACGAGTAGATAGAAGGCCTTCTGTAACTTTTTTTTTTTTGTCAAAACATAAAACATTGGTCAGCGCTGACTTCTACTGAACGTTCCCATTTTCATATTCTTTAAGGGAGTGAATACTATTATAAGCTTGTCACGAAGTTTGTGACACACAGAAGGAGACATCGCAGACCACGTAATCGGACATGGCTAAATCAACTCGATGAAACGAGTTGATGAATGTATGTAAACTAGTCCCTCAGTTTTTGAGTTAGAGAGCTGAAATTTTGCACAGAGGTTTCTTTTTATCATACGCTGCACGTTTGTCGGAATCTGACAAATCGGACAACTAGTGGAGTACCTCCCATACAAACCCAAATTAAAAAAATACATATAAAACTGCATTGTGCCCCTCAAACTGTACTCACATTTGATACTCAAACTGTGTTCTTTGTTGATACTCAAACTGTGACAGACGGAATATAATGATGCTAAGAAAGGAAGCATATCTGATATCTGGCATTTGCCGCCGTTCGCTTGGATTCAATTCGGAAGAACGTGAAGAGTATTTTATATTTGGCATAGCCAATGATAACCTTCTTTCTGGTTCTATGTTAAGGTGAATCAAAATGCTTTTGGGATTGTAGTCTTTGAAAGGGTTGAAGCCGAAAAGTGGTCAGAAACCAATAGAAGTTTAACGTTCTTCTTTGTTCACATTGATGAAGTCTTAAGATAAAATATAATGCTACGGTAAGACACAGTTCTGTTGGAACATAGGTACGTATAACTGGTAATCATATCGTCTGATATGATATGTAGATATTTGCTATATGTGTGTAATATGCCAAGGCAATTGAAAGAACTATTGTAGATATTTTATTATCTGACAACTGATGACAGTTAACATACAATATTTCTATGTTTATTTAAATAAAATACTTTGCAAATTTACCTATTGAAGAAAATTTAGTCATAATACTACACAACAAACAATATGGATTCGCATACATAGTATGTCTGTATGTAAGTACATACATACATATATGATAGACACACATTTGTATGTAAATTCAACTAACCGGACCGTCATAATTGGATTTTTAAAGAGTTCATGGTTAACTAAAAAGAAAATGGCGGCATGCCAAATGCTAAAAATAACTGAATTCACAAAATTGTATGCATTTCTCCATTAGGTATACTTAAGTTAAATGAAATAAAATGAAACTATAATAGTTTGAGGTCAAAACTTAGAACAAAACATAATAAATCTTAACATCTAAACATTGGAAATAATAAAAGGGAGAAAACATTTTTAAAAGTGTAAAACTGTTAAACAAAAGAAATTAATTGCTACGGAAATGCAATAGTGGCCTTTTTGAGTTCCACAACAATAATTTCTCCTTGCAACAGTGACTCACTCACACTCACAGAACAGAATCGTCTGAGGTGACATTTTTATTGTATATCGTGTTAATACTAATAATAACAATAATAGCATTAGCATGTCCTTGCTGTTGTTTTAAAGGAAATTATAGTTAATTCAAAACACAACACAACAATGACAAGTAAAAGCACTTTGTTTTCATACAACAGAGTGGCAATCACATATGTATCTAGATAATAATAATTGCAATAGTAGAACACAATTTAATATGTATAAAAATATCAAAATATCCCAAATGACGCCGCCCCATGAGTCATTGTTGTCCTGAGTCTTTTGGCATTTTACCTATTGTAAAGAATTTGAAACCAGAGCCTTATTGAACTTTGTGGACTACTTTATGGTAGGGGAAATTGTGTTTAACATACACACCTTTAATGCGTTTGGTCGCATCAACACTGAGATCAACAATACCGGAGAGCTCTTGTCCCGCATAGTAGACACCTTGTGGATTATTATCAAACGATATAAGGCACTCAATGGGCATAAATTTTTAATAAATTTGTTACAGTTCTTTTCACTGTGTTTCACTTATAGTTTCACTTGCTTTATTTATTTATTTATTTTCTTAAATTTTTCCTACAATTTTTATATTATTTTTCTTCACTTTATCACGTTTTTGCGGCTTTACTACTACCTTTTTTTCTCTTGATTTTTGTTCTTGACCTTTTTTTCTACTACTTTTTTTATTTTTTTTATTTTTTGCTTGCCTCGCACTTATACTAGTATACACTCAGGCGTTTAACCTACTTTCAAATCAACTGAAAAACATATTAATCAAAGCATTTTCTTTTCTTTTAATGAAGTTTGTTTTTCATATTTTTACTTTCTTCTTCTCTTTTATTAATTTTTGTAATATTCCTTTTCTTTTATTTTCTTTTTTATTATAAATTTTCACAAATTTTCAATTCATCACTCATACGCTTAGTTGTCTCTCATATACAATGTAGTAGTAGAAAAAATTACTACGCTTAAATGCGCTCCGCACACACGAACGTCCAGCAGCCTTTTGTCTATTTTTGTGCCAATGTTTCTGCTCCTTATGTATATTTTTGTATTTTTACTTGTATGCCGCCCGACATGTCATCATCATCACACACACACACATATGTATTTAAATACGGGCATGTGTATGTATACATATATGTGTGTGCATATCCACTTAAAATTATTACTAGTACACAAAAATTTGCGCTTATTTAGACTCAATCCTTACTCACTAGGTCGTTCTCTCATTTCGCCTAAAAGTATGCTTTATTATGTGTAAATACTTAGTCAAGTAATAATAAAATTGAAGAGAAAGAGAGAGTCAGAGTTTGAGAGAGCAAAAGAGCTTAATACAACATACCAAAGAGAGAGATAGATAAGAAAGTGTGCAAATTGTTTTTGTTTTGCTTGATATTGTTTTGCTTTTTGTTTTGTATATGTTTTTCCTTTGACGCCAATTCACTAGTGTAATTCATACACATGACGCGCACTTCAACGATACTTGAGTCAACCAAATATTAAGGCCTGATTTGTCAGATGTTTGTTAGCATGTGCAAAATAGGTATAAATAGCAATAGAGAATAGCACATTTTTCAAAGATGCACCTGCGATCAGCTCAGGGCATTTAAATCTTTGAAAGTGCCTTCCTCTTCAATAAAATTTCACACCAAAACAATATATATATACTTACATATCTAATAACTGATTGTATATACTAAACTGCGCATCTTAAAACACACATCAATAAGGATTTCTTAAGAAATGGGGCCATTGTTCAAAAATCTTTACCATTCCTTCTCCAGCACATAAGGTAACACAAAGCATCGGGTCATCAGCAAGTGTATATCACAAAATAAAGGGTGGGCCATCTATTGGTCCGAATTTAATTTGGTCATTAAATGGACAAAACTATATTTCTTTTCATTCAAATGTTGGCCATGGCTGGCTGGCTCTGCAGTAGACCATTCTAGAACACCAACTGTCAAACACTTTACCCCCTTTCAAGTGATCAATTGGATTGTCAGCATAAATTTTATGTTTCCATGCGCCCACAGAACGAAGTCCAGTGGCGACATCTCTTGGTTGGTGCTTCATTTCTTCCAAATTTTGTATTCATATTTTTCAATGTTTTAGCCATGAATGAGTCACATTCAAATTAAGTTTTCAATAGTCTAAAGCATTGTTCGAAACAAAAGCAATCAATATTCTTTAAGCGAAAGGTTGACACTAAGCTACAGTAAGCAATTTAACAGCATCATTATCGACAAATTGTTCGAAATCGGACCAATACATGGCCCACCCTTTACCATATACAATATTAAAATCTGAGATTCTGTTATGCAATCATTTAACAAATTTTTAACACATCAGGGCTGCCATTGTCGCCTCATATTTTCAACTAGCTTATTCCTTCACTGGTCTTTGTGAAATTTTTGTTAGAGAAGTGTTTCTCATATTGTTTCACCTCTAAACAACGGCATATCAATAAACAGCTGTTTACTTAGTTAATCAAATGCAACGAAAATTGGAACAGAAAGAAAATTGATAATAAGATAACAGATTTGCAACAGATTCAATAAGGTTATATGAAAAAAGAAAAAGTATAAAACACAATTACATGTTGTTTAATAAAAAAATTATATAAAATTCCTTAAACAGTGCGATTTCTTCTATTTCAACGTCAATTTCATAAAATGAGTGAATCTCCAACCAGCCTTTCTGGTTTGTAATTTTATTAATTAATAATCGGTATTGTCATTTCATAATTAATTATGTATTTTAGCACTTCGTTTGAAGTATCGTGACCGTGGTGAGACTTTCCTTGAAGAACATATCAAAACCAAAGAGCCTTTTAACATTTTCAGTCAGTGGCTCACTGATGCCTTGCAATCACCAGATGTCCATGAACCAAATGCAGCCTGCTTAGCAACTGTTAATGCGTAAGAGTATTTTATATAACATATACTATATATGTATATATTAATGTTTCTGTATATTTCCAGTGAAGGTAAACCGTCAAATCGTTTTGTTTTAATCAAAGATTTCAACTCAAATGGTTTGACATTTTTTACCAACTACGGCAGCCGCAAAGCTCAAGATATTGCTGTCAATCCGAATGTGGCTATAACCTTCTATTGGTTGGCCCTCCATCGTAGTGTACGTGTTGAAGGTATTGCAGAGAAAGTCTCTCCGTCTGAATCCCATAAATATTTTCACGAAAGGCCACGTGCTAGTCAAATTGGTGCCTTAGCAAGTCACCAGAGTACAAAAATACCATCACGTGCATATCTTGATGCAATTGAGAATAGACTTAAAGCCGATTTGGGTGAAACTGGTATAGTACCGCAACCCAATTGGGGTGGCTATTTAGTGCGGCCTTCACTAATTGAATTCTGGCAAGGTCAAAGTGATCGTTTACATGATCGTATACGCTTTCGTCGTTTCCCTGGTGTTGAGAAAGAAGTCGATGGTAAATTGGTACATAAAGGCGAACAGGGTTGGGTCTATGAACGTTTAGCTCCTTAGGTTCAATTAGCGAAAAGTTATGATTTATATAGAAACAAAAAAGTTGTGATTTGCATTTGAAGAAATAAAAAAATAAATATCAATGTTACTATACAATTAAATGTGTATTTCTCTTAGGGTTCCATACCCAAAAGGTGACATTACTAGCCTGCGTCCGTCCATCCATCCGTCCTTAGGAAAACAGCTAAAATTTTCACAGAATGTGTATTTCTATTGCCGTTAAAACAAAAATAATAAAAATTGCCAGACTGTCAAGGTCTTCAAAGAAAAGCTTCCTGAAAAACGAGGTTCTTCTTCCAAGTGTTCTTCTGATAATGCAGTGTGATGCGGTGAAGCAGTTCTTCTCATATTGAAATGGTTTAAAATTACTCACATGTAGAGGACGCCCCTAGTGTCACATGGTACGGAACCCTTCATGAGCAAGTCGGACTTACACTTGCTTGTATGTATTTTTTTTATTTTTAATTTTTTTCTATATACTAAGTTTTTTGTATTTAATGTCAAGAAATAAAATATAATCAAAATTAGGTCAAAATTATTTCAACATTTTCGGTATGATTATCATCTTTTAAAATCATGACGGGACCTACGAGTATAACAAAACTATGGAAAAGATTATCAATTAAGCACATGCATCTTGTGCCAAAAAGTCTTACCAAATATCTGACAATTAAAGAGCCTCATATGCTATTCCAGAAATGGTTTGAAGAAGCCCATGAATATTCACCAAAAATGCAACCAAATCTTGCTTGCCTAGCTACAGTTAATGGGTAGGTCGTATACAATCCAATGTATATATCTATATTTGAATTCTATCTATTTCAGAGCCTCACAACCTGTTGCTCGCTTACTACACATTGAAGAAGCCTGTCCGGATGGGTTAAAATTCTTTACAAGTTATAGTGCACGTAAAGCTGGTGATATATCAAATAATCCCCATGTTGCCATCTTATTCTTTTGGCCAGAAATCCGGCGTAGTATACGAGTTGAAGGTGTCGCCCAACGATTATCGCTGGAAGAATCAATTGATCATTTTGAAAAGTATCCACGTGATAAACAAATCACTATAAGCTTACATCAACAAGATGGCGATGGACATATGTTGCCTAATAAAACCATATTGGCAAAATGTGTCGATCGCTTACGTTCATTCTTCTCGACTGGTGGTACAATTGAGATGCCAAGTAATTGGGGTGGTTTTGTTATAAAACCGCATATGTATGAATTCTGTGAAATAAGACCGAATGATCATAATGAATGCTTACTCTTTCGACGGGATGATCCGGAAAAATTAGTAAATAACACCAGTGGTGATGTGTGTCAGGGTCAAAATGGTTGGGTCTATATGCGTAGAAGAGCTTAAATGATCACAGAATATTCAACATGGGATCCTCTGTCATAATATTGTCTACAAATGAACATAATTTTTGTTCAAAATAAAACACATAGTACACAATATTGCATTTTATCTAGATCAGGGGTAGTCAACCTGTGGGGCCAAGGCATGCATTAATACATCACGTGAATTAAAATTGAAATACATTTGAAATTATAAAAAAAAAAAAAAACATGTGCACAAGGAAACACCTAAACATTGACTAAGCTCTCTCCATATAATAAAAACCAAAAAAGCAAAGGAGTACAACATAAGCAAAAATAGACTTGTAGCTCATTGTGCTTTTGCTGCTAAGCCAAAATTTGGATATTCTTTTTTATATAAAAATTTTGTTTGTGTTGTCCCTTCTCTGGCCTTTGCTGCTGTGCAATTATTTTTCGTTGTTTGTTTTGCTCGGCTAAACGTCGCGATGAAGCAGCCAAAAGCCGCCTTAAGAAAAAAGCTCAAATTCTAAGCTATGAGTGAATGAGAGAATTTCATATAAAACAGAGAGACAGAGAGCGAGCTTAGAACAGCAAGTGGGCAAACAAAAGATTCAAAGCAGCGTGTTGCCTTAAGCAATAGGTTCTATGAGTTCTGCAGAAATGTGTAGGAAAGAAGAGAGTGAGGAGAATAGTAGCATAAGCTTTTTGTTATAAATTTGTTTTTGTTTTACGCATAAAGAAAATTTGTTTATGTCAAATTTTAAAGGGTTGTCAAGTGTTTCAGTGTATAGAAATGAATTATGAAATAAAATAAACTGGACTGGACGAAAAGAAAGGTCTTGGGCTTGGAAAGGTATCCATAGATTAACCAACAAATTGTGTTTAATCTCGAGATACCTAAAAACAAAATAACACACAATATGTTGTTGGGTATACCGGTCGCTTGAGCGATTCGATCAGCCTTTTACCCGTATTACACTTTTTCAGCGACTGAGCAACCCGCACATTTCCTTTCTTTACAAACGAACATTGTGTGAGAGAGCTCTGCTGTCGTCATCCTTCGTGTTATATCAGACTTTACAATTTTATAGTCCTTAAAATGAGCTTAAGAAGGTAAAAAACCCAAACAACAACAATGCAGCTTACTTTGTAATAATCTTATTATGAGGAATGTACTTTGTTTTTTCATAAGCCATGTGTTCCAGTTCAGGGCATTGAAAACAATAGATAAGATGCTACATAGCCATGGCAGAATCATCAATTGATACATTAACTTTGTTGAAAATTGATAGATGCTACCTTGGGTTAAAAAAAAACCTTCAATAAATAAAATTTGTTTTATTAAGATATGCTTAGCATTGCTTGTAACCTATTAGATTAACCGTTTCACTATATCTTCTAATTGGTTATGGACTTCTTATTCAGAATATACTTATGTTTAAGACACTTTGAGAAATTCTTCTTAAATAAAAGTTACTAAGCAAACATTCTATTAATGACCTTAAAAAACTGAGGAACTAATGATTCTTTAATTTGTTTCTTACCTGGCAACCCTTAAAAACAAACTGCACCCAACTTATTGTATTATATTATATTTTTATAAAGGAAAAAAGGACACGCAACGCTCACTAAGCTTAACTATACATTCACACAATGAGTGCGTGCTTTCTCAAAGGCATTTTTTTAGCTCTCTCCCTATAGCTATTTTTTATCATCCTTTGCTCTCTGTCTTGTCCTCTCTCTCTCTCTGTGTTGGTTGGAGACAAAAATAAACTAGTATATGTAAAAACAAAAAATGCGAAAAAAGGAATAGTATAATGAAATTTTCTTTGCAAAACGATTCCGGCTGGGAACTTAACTCCGGCTGATGACTGATAGATGCCGCAGTGAGGGTTGTGGTCTCGTCTCGTGTAGTGCGTTACGCTGTTGTCGCCGCGCAAGACACACAAACACAGCATCGTAGACTTTATCGAGCTAGTATATAGTAAATGATTTTACTATAATTTGCTAAGCAGCTAATAACAACAACAACAGTAACAACAGCAAGAAAATCAACAACAAACGATACTATGCGACCACAAAATAACAAAAGCAAATACAACAATTTGCATAATATAGTTTTCATTATAATTTTTTTGTAATGCGAATTAGTGAAAAAAAAACAAATCTTAGTAAAAATAAAATTAATAAAAATAAACTAAAATTAATTTAATGAAAAATGTGATTGTGAATTTTTTGCATACTCGTATTAGATAGAATTTTATATGCTCATAAAACGGATGAAATTAAATATAAATAAGATTTTTGATAAAAAAAAAACATACTCATAGACATAATTAATTACATCGGAGAAATAATGCTTTCCGCCTTAAATTATGCTTAGTAAAACTAAAAAGTTTATGAAATGAATTTTTTATTGCCACAAGCATAAATTTTCAATTGAAATTGTATATGTTTTATGGCTTAGTTACAAAATAACAACAGCAACAGAAGAATATTTGTACGTGTACTATGAGGAGGAGATCAACATAGTACTAAAGTGAATGAACCACAAAGTACAATACGTAAGCAAAGAGAAGTGACGAGAAGTAAGGATTCCAGACCAACCGGAAATAGGCCTGTCTACGTACATAAGAATACAGCAAAGCAGAACCACCTACATACTAGTACATGTACATATATGAAAGAAGGAAAACCAGCGCCTAGTATTATACAAAACATTTTTCACCATTTCATTTTGCTTTACATGGTTGCCTTTGCTGTTTTTCCAAGAATGCAACAATGGAACTCAAAGTAAGAAGAACAAAAATTTAATAAGTCAAACATAGACAAAGGAACTGAAGCAAAATGACAAGCAGAAAAGCAGCCATTACGTACACAGATACAAATAATCAGACATATATATGTACAGAGGAAAATATAATATTGAATGAAAGAGATAGAGGAGAAAAAGAAAGAGATGACTGAAGATCAACAGAGAGACACACAGCCATAAAAAAAAAGAAAAGCGGAAGTAAAGCGGTCGCTTTGTAGATACTACTTTGCTTTGTTTCTTTGGCAGTGTGAAAGTATATACATATATTTTATATAAGCAGCAACAACAATAACAACAACAACAACAACAATGTGGCAACAACATAAAAGCCATAATATAACAACAAGAAGTACCAACAACAAGTAATAAATAACTAAAAAAGAACGCATAAAATAAAATTGTACGAGTAGCTGGTCTACTTATCTATTCATCTAACTCTCTACTTAAGGCTACTCAATACCAACAACAACAACAACAACAACAACAATAACCACAATAACACAATAACAATAAATAATAGTAGCAGCAGCAACAACAGCACCGAATGCAAGGACAACAACAAGGATACCAGGAAATGGCGCGCAACATAAAAATGGCGGCACTTTGTGTCTCGAAATGAGCATTTAAAAAAATAAAAGAGTGTTATGTGTTGCTGAATGACAAACAAACAAAAAGGAGGAGCATATAATAAAAAAGAAATTATAATAAAAGAAAGAAAAAAAGCAAATGAAATAAAATAAAAAATAAATAAACAAAGCCACCTGCGGCTATTTAAAAGCTAAAAATTATATAAATAAAAATTTATTAAGAAGAAAATTATTAAAAAAGAAAAATACAAATACACATAATCAAATAATGAAAGTATTAGTTATAAAGGAATGTAATAAAATAAAATTAAATAAAATCATATAATAAACATTAAAAAAACAAGATAATTTGAAAAAATTGGCGACTTTTTACTACACAAATTAAACAAATCAATAAATGTAAAATTCAAAGCGCAATTAAAATAAGATAAACATACAAATTGAAACTTAAAAAATATATCAATAAATTGATTAAATAAAACACAATAAAAATTGAAATAAAATAAAATAATGTAAGATTAAATTAAATAAAATAATAAAATGAACATTTATAATAAAAGAATATTTGAAATAATTGGTGATTTTTACTTCACAAATTAAACAAATCGATATATGTAAAATTCAAAAATAAATAAATAAAATGAGCATACAAATTAAAAACTTCAAAGATATATCAATAAATTGATGAACACACATTAAAATAATTAAAAACAATTTATATAATCATAAGGATATAAGAAAT
This sequence comes from Amiota communis, assembly GCA_037043315.1. NCBI lineage: Eukaryota > Metazoa > Arthropoda > Insecta > Diptera > Drosophilidae > Amiota > Amiota communis. Next base: position 7,859,072 of record JBAMAV010001245.1, on the reverse strand, counting down.
ATTTTTTTGTATTTTTTCTAAACATTCATAAATTTTCAAGTGATATAATTCAGAATAATGTGAAATGATTTTTTTTATATTTATAAAAAGTAAATATAAGAATAAATAAGAAAAAAATAAATGGAATATGTGCAAATAAACAATGATTAAATACAATAAAAAATATTCAAAAATATAATATAGAAAAATACATTACTTAACATTTTCTTACAAAAAAAATCTATCAAAAAATATTAAATTAAATTAAAACAAATATAAATGTCTAATAATTCAATAAAATAAATAAAAAATAATAACAAAAATACTAAATTGTCAATAAATTATATAAAAAATAATAAAAAATTACTTGTACTTCTAAGAACTTTATAAACATTCAATTAATTATTAAATTGATCAGTAAATATAATTCAAATTATATTAAAATAAATAAATAATAATAAATTAATGTATTTCTTTTAATACAAAAATAAACACAAAAACTCATACATTAAATTAAATAATTAGTATCTACAAAAAAAATATATAAACTAATATATAAAATAAACTTTTTCTTACAAACTCATGCTTGGAAATAAATAAATAAATAAATAAAAGAACATAAAACTTTTATATACAAAACAAACTCATATTCTAAATGTACGTGTGCCTGTCGCAAATTATTTACATTTTTTAAATAATAAATAAAAATAAATCATATTTAAAGCTTACAAATAAAAGAAAAAAATTGAAATAAAATTAACATACATTTTAAGAAATATAATAAATAAAATTAATATTAATAAAATAAAATATAAGAAATTGAAATAAAATTAAATTATATATGAAAATGAATATGATGGCTCAGACTTTTTTACGCTTATTATAAATATCTTTGAAATCGCCAAAAACTATACAAAAACTCACAAACTCTGCAAACATCAAAATGCAGGAAACTTTAAACAAAATTTAAATATAAAATATATCTTTAATAATCAAATAAGAAAATAGTATTCTAGAAACAAAGAAGATCATAATATTATATTCTATCATAAAAAAAATAAAATATACTCGTATAAGAAAATATAATATTAATTAAAATGAATATAAAGAAAGAGAAAATAAGTGAAGCAGAAATCAAATCAAATCAAATGAAATGAAATAAAAGCTTACAAATATTAAAAAAAAAAAAAAAAAAAAACCCAGTAACAATACTACAACAAAATTAAAAGCAACAAAAACAACAACAATCAAATAACAAAAGCAAATAACAATTTTAACAAGAAACAAGAATCCGAATCAGAAATCAGAATAAGAAGCAGCAGCAGAAACAGAAAGAAAAATCAGTAAAATAAAATCATCTGTTAGTCACAATGTCAAACATAAAATACGATACTTTGCGAATAGCAAGCAGCAATAAACCAAGGGCTTCATTGGCAAGTGGTGGTGGTGGCAGTGGGGGCAGTGGCAGCAGTAGTCGCAGCAGCTCACGTTCACCGGCACGTGGCAACAACTACAACAACAACAATAATAATAACAACAATAATAGTAGTAGCATCAATAGTGGCAGCAACAACAGCAGCATCATTGCAGGCATCGATGTCAATAACTTAATACCCCATGGACGTCGGCACCATCTCGGTACTAGTAGTGGTGTTGGTGGTGGTGGCATTGGTCTTGGCAATGAATTGAGAAGTGGTAGATTGATTGGTGGACTTGGTTATGGTCTCAATACACAAATTGGTGGCCTAGGTACAGGCACTGGCAGTGGCAGTGGTATAAGTAGTGCCTGCAGTTCTGGCAGTGTTTCACCCATACCACGACAAATACCAATTATTGCTATAAGTCCTGGTGATGAATCCTCAGAATCGGAAATTGAAACGGAACCAGCTCGTATCTTTCATCGACGCATGTCGACAAATCTAAAAGCAAATAATTCGGTAAGTTATGCTACTATACTACATACTACTTATGTTCACTTTACTCATCTATTTAATTCAATACTGCGAACATATGTTTGTAAATGTATGACATGTTTGTGTCGCCATAATTCTTTCTAACTGCATGCATTTCATTTATTGTTGGTTTTGGTTTTAGTCTTAGTTAGTCGCTTATTCTTTTGCATGCTCACTCAACTGTGCTTTTTTGGTTTAGATTCAACGTAGCTTGACATTTTCGAGTAGTCCCCACACACACACACACACACACACTTAATCTCTCTCTATGGTCCCTTGTTTATTTGTTTTCTGTTGAGTTCATTTATATATTTTCTGGAGCGGAAGCATAGAGACTCTTACACACAAGCACCCACAAACATTTGAACATTCCATGTGCACTTAGCAACCAACTTACAAAAGCAACCAACATGATGGTATATGATTTTAATTAAAGCATATAGTATGAAAGGGTTTACCATGCGTATACTTTATTATTACTCAGAAAAGTCAGAAAGTCTTAGTTACAGTGACAAAGAGAATTATTAATAGTAAAAGATAATAGTTGCTATGCAGTATGCAAGTGTGTTTGTACTACTTATGCATGTGAATACTTTTAATAATGAACTGCTTCGCATTTCCATGTACAATACAATTTTCAGCTTCTCTTGTGGAAAATCACATTTTAAATGAATTTCCTCTGCTAATGAGAACTAATAATGTCAAATAATTTCATTGAAATGTGACTATTCAGCATTGGCTTGCCTATGCAATTAGTGCCATGGTTGATTATAAATCATTTTAAGCAGTTTATTTTGATGGCTTTGAATAATATTTGCCCAAACTTGGAACCCATAGAAGATTGATTTTAGCTTGATCTAAAGAGATACATTTTTTCTTCAATATTCAAGCGAGAGTTTCTCTATATAAAGGGGTACAATACTCTAATGAAGCAGTTCATTTTATTGACTTGTTTTCTTGTTGTCAGCTATGATTAAAGACGATTAACTTTTGAAGACTACAAACATTTACAGAAAGAAAAGAGCGAAGTGCGCAATAAGTGCTCTTGCTCGTTCTCAATTAGTAATAATAACTGATTATACAATAATAACAACAACAATAAAACAAAACTCAAGAAACATAAAACGAACAAATATTAAAGTTTGGTTTAATTGTCTTTGCATTAAATATTAATATTTTTTGATTCTGTAGGTCAATTTTGATGAATTAAACGCTATATCTTTCTTACAAAAAGGCTTGTTATTTTCCTGTAATTAGATTTTGAATCCAATGTGTGGGTTTTATGTGATGCCTGCACAAACACTTTCAGTCTACGATTTTATTATATGTATACAACTTCAAATGGGGGCGCATGGAGCCAGTGTTATCATGAATGAGGGTAACCTTGTCCTAAATAGCACGGATGCGGGTCTTACAGTCGAGATGTTGTGGCACGCATTTCTTTGTCTCAGCTATGTCAAAATAGACATAATGCTTGCCAATGTTGGGCTGACCGTGTTCTTTCATGAGGGCACCCTAAATCTTGAAGATAGCCTGGTTTTTGTGTTGATCCTCAGGCCTTGTAGCTAGTGAAGACAGACTTAGCGAACTGACGCCCATGACTTCTGTGAAACCGAGTTGACATCATTGGTCTTCTTTGCCTTTGGAGTTTTGACAGCTTTTAGGTCCTTGGTTGCCTTGGCAACTTTTGGTGCAGCGGGTATAGCTTAAGTGTCAGCCATTGTGCTCAATGGAAACTTGTTGAATGGCGAAAAAGCTATTATATGATGGGTGGCTTAAATATGGCTTTTCGTTTCCTAGTGAAGTAGATAGCTTAAGCTTTGTCCGGATTAACCATTCATTATCTTCCATTCAGTGAAGAGCTCATGAAGCAATTCAAAAGCACCCTGCAACTTAATAGGAATGCCAGCATCATAATAATAGCAAAAAATCGCAGTATCATCACCAAAAAAGCAGGCGGTGCACCATAAAGGGATAGAAAGTTAGAAGTGTGGATGTAAGGGAGTAAAGGGGACAGGCATGACTCCTGAAGGCAGTCTGTAAACAGATTAATGGGTGAAGAATGCGCAAGGCCAATGGGATCACATGCAGATTGTTAAGTAAAGAATGCACAAGGCCAATGTGAACTGCAAGCGAACGGTCCCTCGAAAATCTCTGCACAATTTTTATCAGTTCGCGCGGGAAATAAAAGACAACCACAATGTGCCACTCGGAGTTGAATGCAGACAAATGATGTGCACAAGGATCATGCCAGTGGAGTAAGAACATTAAAAGTTCTTCCTGATTCAGACTAGCGCATGTACAATGTTTGAATTAAATATAAATTTTAAAAAAGGATTATAGAACATCAGGTCAAAAGTTTTATTTAAAAAAGACTCACAAATCAAAAATCTTACTAATTAAGCTTTTTTTTCTTATTCTTTTTAATTATTCGAACATTATTCTCTCTCTCTCTCTCTCTCTTTTTCTCTCCTGTTTATTTAACTTTGCCAATACTTATGTCGTAAGTACTTCTTTCCCTTCCTACTCTTTTTGTATGCTCTTATTGCTTTTATAATATTTTACTGAAGTGCCACCTTCTTTCTCTATGGCAAATGCGCTTAACATGTCGTATGAATAATTTTGTTAAATTAAAATTGAAAATAGAACAAAGAAGGGAAAAAGAAAGTTTCTTTTTTAACTTTTTTTTAAGTAAATTTTTCTGTTTCTGTTTTTTGTTCATTTTTTTTTTTTTTTTTAATTTTGCTTCTTTTTAATTTTCTTCATTCTACCATTTGATGTTAATCATACGCATCGTTGCATTTCGCCTTCAACTTTAACATTTCAAAATACGGATTGCTGTTCACTTTTCTTTATTTCTTTCTTGCTGTTTTGTTTTTCTTTTTTATTATTATTTCTACTTTAATTTTTTATTTGCCTTTACGTCAACAGTGAGTCAGTGAGTGAGTGAATGAGTAACTAAAATAAAAAAACAGGGTTTAAGTCAAAAAAGAAAAAATGTTGCTAAGAGGGAAGCAACTAAATCACAAATAAAACAAATTTTTGTTTTAGAAAGAGGGAGAAATGTTTCTGAATTCAACATTTTATTAAGAAATAATGAGATGAAGGTAGATGATTTCCAGTGAAAACTTAAAACAGAGTCAACTTCTTTGGTAGTTTGAAACCTCATTACTTGTCAAACACACACAACACAGACCACTAAATGTTTAAACACAATAAAACCCAAATTCAAATTAACAGAAATCACAAGAATTATGGGGCATGCTGTCAGCAACAGCCAAAAACACAAAACACATTAGGAACAGCAGAGGCAGCAGCAGCAAATGTTAGTTAGAAAAACCACAAATACAATTACAACTGGAATGATATACTACACACAATACAATAAAACAAAAGCCCCTCATCAAACAAGCAAAACATGCCATGCCTTCTTTTAAGGTCTGTCCAAACAACCAAATAATCGTTCAGCCATCATTCCAATCCCTCCATGCATTCATACTTCCTTCTATTTATCCACCAATCCATCCATCCAACCATTGTTTGTTTAACCATTTCATCCACACATTCTTTGATTCATTCATTTATTTGTTGTTGTTGTTGTTTGTCTATTGTGTTTATACAACGTGGCATTGTATCTACTAAGTTATATGCAACAACGGGCAACATTCAATGTTCAAATATTACTCATACAGCACGTTTACATACTCATACCCTAACATCACCATCATTCAACAAATGTTGATGAGAATTCACAGGATGATTCCGCGAAGAAACCCGTGCATGCAAGCGTGGCGCGTGCTTTGTTTATTCATGAGCGTTTTGCTTTAGACACTTCACCAAAAAAAAACCCTTCTTCATCTTTTACATACTCAATCTGCACAAGCTTCTTCTTTGGCTTTTGTTTTTTGTGTTTATAGTTGCTTCTTGCAGTTTAAAATGGAAAATAAAGAAAAGCATTTTATTGTTGTTTATATACAATTATATTCTTGCTTTTGTTGTTGCTGTTATGGCGCAACACTTAAGATACTTTTACTATATATGTGTGTCCTTAAACTGAAGTGGACGATTAAAGTAAAGAAGAAGTAAAGAAGTTGCTACTGCAGCAAAGACAATTTAAGTTCAGTTAAGGTCGTCCTATTGCAAAAGTATGAGGCAAAATTTTGTTCTCTTTCTCATATCCCATATCCCATATCTCATTTCTCTATATTAAGTACACTCACCAGTCTAAGCGTAAAGCTCCCTTAACACAAATCTTTTTCTCTCATTTACCGGCACACAAACAAAAACATAACATTAAAAAAGCTCCGTTTTTTTCAGGCATTGCCTTTTCCTGTCTTTCTTTTCTTCATAATTTATTTATTCTTTGTATACTTTGTTTAGTTCTTTCGTAAATACGAATATTGAACTTAAAGCAAAAGCGGCAAATACTTTTTTCTAAAGTATTGTAATATAAAAATACATAACAAAGCATATAACGTAAAGGGCATATACAATAACATTATAACGTAAGGTTCAGCTTACGTTGTCTTCTTTACTACTTTACGTTGTGTGGCATGTGCTTTTTAACTTCGTTGGGTTTTGTAGGCGTTTTTGGCGCCGTTCAGCGTCCTTGTTATTTCCCGGCTTCATACGCTGTTTTTTTTGTGCTTCGAATTTAAGTAAATAGATAGAAAGATACTCGTACATACATACTTATGTATCTCATGTACGTACATTAGTATGCGCATTTTCTTTTGTTTTTTTGTGTATCATTACATACAATAAAATCAATGTGGCCTACATTTGTGTACTCTTCTGTGAGTTATTCCTCATGTTTATTTAGCATTCCAATTTTTTTTTTTTTTTGTTTGTGTGTAGGTCTTAGCAAATATGCCAGCCAGACTTGCGCTGCTGCTTGCTTCACGCATACATATATAAAAATACTCGTTCAGTAGAGTTTATTGAGCTTGAACAATTTGTGTTGGTTTTTCTGGTTAAATTGGAAAATTGTTTTACTTTCTTTACTTTTGGTTGATGGTTGGTTGATTTGTATTCATGATTGATTGACAGATTTAAGTTAATTGGTAGATGGTTGAAGTAATACTATTCATGCGCATTTCCCCTTGTGAAGAAATCTTAAATAAAAGAATTTTCAATTCAATTCATTGTTCGATTTTGATTTGTGTTACATTACTAGAGCTTCTTTTGTTTGAGAAATTTCAACTTTTGTAAAGGTTAAATTAAAATAAATTTTATTTTTTCTATTCTTTATAATTCTTTCAAAAGAAGTGATTTGGGAAAACAATGACACTAATGATATATGACTTTAAAAAAAACATTATACCCTCCTTCGGAGTCTAAAAGGTTCAAAAAGAAAATAACCGGGATCAGACAATACGTCTTTGACTAATAAGATGTAAGACACTGATGCTCTCAACAATCAGTGCGTTTACCTTGATTTCCACTATAACACTAACCTTTATTGTTCATGTTCAGACTTGTATATAGTGCATAACATTCTTAGTTCAATGCTTACTTGCTATACTTATTCCTACGCTTACTACTACAAAGGCCAGAATGCATGTTCTATTCTAACACACACCAAGCAAAACACAAATCAAAAAATGTTTTCCGTCTTCTTGTTTCAAAACTCAATAAAACAGAAAAACAAGTTCCGACTTCTTATGTCATTTAGTGTGTGTCGAAATTTTGTCATCAAAAGACGAAAGACCAGCTATCGACAACAAGACTTTCTGACTTACGCAGTGTAGGTTGTTCCATAAGAAAGTACCCAATGTCTATGCTTGTCTGAAAGAGATATGTTCGATTCGGTGAGTGTTGGTTGTAAGCATTGTGTGTCCATAATGAGTGTTTGCTTTGGTAGTCACAGCCAGGCCGAGTCAAGTTTTGGGATGCAAAAATTATACGCCAGATCCTTTATTTTGTTCCTACTTTTTGTCTCTCTCTCACAAAGTTTAAAGTCTATCTACAAATGTTGTGAACCCAGACGTAGGTGAATAGAAAATGAACTCTAAGAGCAATTCTTAATCTAAAAAGGGGGTGAAGCTAAAGCAGATCTTAAATTTCATTTTTGACATGGTCATGTATTTGTTGAAATGGTCATGTATTTGTGTCAATGTGCAATCATTGATAGATTAAAGGTTATCTATTGTTGTTTCATGATTTAGCTACTCTTTTCTATGAGTTTTAAATAAATTAACTATATATTCTGACTTCTCTAAATATCTGTCATTATCTGATAAAGAAACCCAATTCTTTGCTGTCTTTCAAAACTCGTAACACCAACTTTTCACCTCACATTGTCATTTATCTATTTCCACATGTCCTAAAAGTTCCAAAACAACAATACACCCTATCATGTTGCCCTACCCTAAAAAAAAACTATTCAATTTTCATCAATTTTTTCTATCACAGGATTTTAGAAAACATCCATCAAATGTCTCTTTTTCCCATTTTATAAAAACCATTCTCATTCAATGAAAATTTTCAATAGAATTCAACCATTAACCACAACTCAATGTCAATGCTTTCAATTTCTGGTGAATCTTTTATAAATATTTTTCAACTATTTTTGGTGACAATCGAAATGCATTTGATTGACAGATACTTTCAACAGATACATACCATACATACTACATACTTCAATATGCATCACAAAACTTGTTACCGCAAACGAGCACTTGAAAGCACTTTAATTCAATTCAATCATATTCCCGGATGCAGTACTTGACATATGTTGATGTAATAAAGGCTCAAAGCAACTTGTTACTTTAAATAAAAATAACAACAAGTGGATCCTTATTTTTTTATAGAATGTTTATATTTTCCATTAGCCTAACATTTCAATAAGCTCTCAAAAGTGCAATAAGCAAATGTCAAATGCAAAAATTCCATCATACTGACACAGAGAGAGGACTTCATGTCATCCTCGACTGTCATTGGTATTTCCGCTTCCGCTGTTTCTTTTGAAATGTAAAACTATGAAGAAACATGAAAGCCAACTAAACTTGAATGGTTTTTACATCCTAGTTGACATTTGTTAACTTTAAGTTGATTTCTCTTCTGATTTTATGGCAATCAAAGGCTACTAATTGACAAGCAAATACCATGGTCCTTTGTACTTTCTCTTTTGTATTCATTACCTTTCCCTTGCTGCTTTTCATTGCTTTCAATATTTACACTAGGAAAATATAAAAACCAATACAGAACAGTGTGCCGCCTGTCAGCATTCAATATTTCATATTGTTTGCATTTTTGATTGTTCTGTTGCTGGCGCCAATCAACGGATTCGATTCTCGGCATGAGCCACACCAGCAACCAACCAACTAATATAACAATGGGCCACATGTTGTGTGTGTGGATGTGTGTGTGTGTGGTTGTCACTTATTTGCAAGCAACGTTGGCATTACTTGTTTGTCCAGTTTTATCAAGTCAATTATTATTTGCTTTGTTTGTTGTGAAATTATTATTGTAGTTGCTGTTATTGTCGTCCTTGCACAATATATTATTTGTCATATCAGTGTTTTCCTTTCATTTTGCTTATTGACATTGGCGATTTCTTGCAGCTCCTTTTGCTTCTCTACTCTTCTCTTCTGTTCTGTTCTGTTTCATAAATTCTTTGCTTTCATTGACATTTCTTTTTTTTTTTAATTGCCACGTAAACTTAATTCTTTTACAATCTCATCTCTTTACTTTGTATGCTTTCTGTTCTTACAGTCGGTCATCATCAAAGAAGGTTATTTACTGAAGCAGACTGGTTCATTTCAACGATGGCGTCGTCGATACTTTCGTTTGAAACGCAGCATGTTATATTATGCCAAGGATCCAAAGGTAAGTCACTAATTAATGGCATTAAAAATTGTATTTCCAGTTTCCATTATCGCATGGCACTTATATTTACATTATTTATTTATTGCGTGGTAATAAACAACTTAAGTGAAATATTTTTAGCATATACTGTCTTTTTAAAATCCAAGGAAATACAGATTTAATTAGATTGTTAAGTACTCCGTTGAGAGAGACATAGCTTACATACACATCTATTAATGTCCCATAAGTGGCAGTTAATTGAAGGTCAGTTGTCATTGTCATGTATTTCTTATATGGAAAATTATTGATTGCTACTAATTTTCTCTTTGTGGATTTTCAAACAAGAATATCATAGCAGTAGTTTTAGTTGAAGTTTAGAGAAGATCCCTGGACATGGTCATGTATTTGTAGCAATTAGAATATATGTACAGAGTGCGCCATCTTTTATGTATTTAAATATTTTATAACTTTAACATTTGTCAATCGATTGACTTGAGTGAACATGTTTTTGAAACATCAATCCAGTACAATTTTAACTATGAATCACCTCACAATGAAACAACGAGCCGAAATAGTGACGCCGTGCTTTGAAAATAGTCGTTCAGTTATGTTAACTCAATGTCCATATCGGCGAAAATATCATGGCCATCAGGCACCGTCTGACAACACTATTCGTCGTTTGGTGTCGTATTTTGTTAAGCACGGGCAATGGGAGATCATCAACATGCCCTTCATCAAAGACCAAGACGTTCCAATGAACTGGTTGAAGTGGTCACCGCACTCAACATTTTGACGTCCAAACCACTTTGCGGCGCATTTTGAAGGATGATTTGCATTTTTTTCCGTATAAAGTGCAATTAACACAAATATGTAATATTGACGACAGCCCGTTCAAGTTGCTTGAATGTTTACATACCGACATAAAATATTGCGCACCCTGTACATATATTCTAATTGCTATGAAGAAATGGCCATGTCCAAAGGTATTCTCAAAGTTCTGCTGTGACGTTGGGAAAAATCCCTTAGGACCTATAGCCACCGTCCCAAGGACATGTGTGGTGTCTTCACAAAACCTCCCTCTTTATCTCCTGGGCAGACTATCTTATCCGGAACTGCTTTATATACCACTCTTCCACCTAAGTCAAGGTTCACCACATTTTTAGCCAGCATCATGTTATAGGCTCGGCTCCTTCCGCAAAGCTTTGCCCTATTTCACAATTGCATGTCATCACTTCTTCATCATCTCGTAGCAGTGCACATGTGTCAAGACTCGGGGAAGGCAGTGCTGTCTTGCGTATGACTATTGCCGGGAGTCCTCCTGCCCCACAATCAGAATTAATTTAAATCTATTTAATAACACGGCATAAACATTATAAAATGCGAATTTGGTCAGGTCTTTGTGTGTGCACTTAACAGAAAATCTCCCTAGAGACTAATCAACTCAAAAGTAATGCTTTTCCTTATATTCCAACTGCAAAAGTACTCTAATGAAACTCATTGCGTATACTTGTTATACGTATAAGTGTACATCACTCACAACTTGACTTCCTATTGACCTACCAAGCGTTGATGGACAATGATTTAGTGCTTTCTTTTTTTATATTGTATAATTTATTTCGACACATTAACAGCGAAACCTTTTAGCGTACACAGCATACACTACTCGATCACTAAGCCATGGGCTATTTGTAACTATTACGAACTAAATATATAGTACAACGCATTAGCACTAGCAAGCAAACATCTACGATAATTGAACTTTAACATTTGCTATTGTATTTTAAAATGAACCAAAGCAAATTGTAGCAGCTACTGCCTAATTCCTAATAATATTATGCTCGACTTGAAAGCATTCACTTAGTAGTATCGTACAGCCATGATTGAAATAGCGACATTGTTGCGCGGGAATGACTGCAAAAAAGCAATGACGCAGTGATTTTGGTATGGATGCCACTGACGTACTCAATATAGAAATTTTGTACACTTTGATTGAATACTTAAAAGTGGTACTGAGAATAGGAAAAACGAAACAAGGAAAGCTTTTAAAATATTTACTATTTTTGATCACACAAATAATTGAATTGAATTTTAACAGGATTTTCCTCTCACAGAGTACATAAGTATATCAAAAGGTAAATAGTGTTTAAGTTCATTTCATTAAAGAATGACGAAAATTGAATGATTGGATGATAAAAGAAAATAAATTAATGAAAATTCTACTGACGCCGTCCCATTTGTTTTTATTATTAAATTATTTACAATTTTATTTTTGCCTTGTGAAAATTGAATTAAACGGAACTTACGTGGCACGTTTCAATGTCAACCACAAAAATTAAATTAAATATAAAAACCAAATGAGAAGATGAAAAAAATTAAAATAAATTCAGAAAAAATAAATGAAGGCAAAATGGCGCCTAATTGGTAAATTGTATGCTTTTGGGCATTAATTACTCTAACGAAGCTAATTAGCAACATTCAACCAACCAACCAACCAACCAAGCAACCAACCAACTTAATGTGAAGAACTCAAGCATATGATGCCACTAGGCGCCTTCATTTTAGCTCACTCAATCGTTTATTCATTCAATCATTTACTCATTTCATTCATTGAATTGGCTTGGTGCACTCTCCTTGGTCAAGGATAATGGCTATTGAGTAAGGTCCTTATTGGTTCGCTCGTAATTTCTATGCTTCACTTCATTAAAAAAAAAATACTGAAAAAGTAAGTTGATACTCAATTGATTTCATGCAACAACAGTCTGTTAATGGCAACCAGAAACTAACAGTTTTTTGCAATTGTTTCATTTTGAGTACTTAACCTGGTTCATTTTCATGACTTAATTGGTGTGGTTTATCGATTTTATTTCATTTAACATAAAATATTTAAGACATCAAGTGCTTGAAAATGGTTGCTTTACTTATTTTGAACAGCAAACCTTAGCAAATTGACCTTATTGACATTAATAGCTTGACAAATAATGGTCTTTAATTTATTTACATTTATTCAAAGGAATAAAAACATTCCCCCACAATTTGACAAACCAAGAACCATTGTGGATGTTAGTGGGGGCCCAGTAGTTGCTTCTATTACCAGCACGACTACTACAATTCACATCATCACAATTCATATGCACAACCTTCTGGCCATTTGCATCGGCTGTGGCAGCAAAACAAAAACATCTCACCGGCATCGGCGGCTTCAATGTAGGCCTAACCGCCAGCAAGTATGGAGCCACTGCCTACAATCATCACAATGTGATGCATCACAATGCTTCCAATGCTTCGCTTGTGTTGAACCGGCAATAGTTGGTAAATTTATTCCCCAATATAAAAGTGCTATTCTGCGACAATAAGGATTCGCTAAATTCCCACATACAATTAAAACAACACTGCGAGACCATAACAGAGTAGAAATTGCAAATGCCCTACCCCCTTCATAGCATCATAAATGGGCAAGTGAAGTGATTTCAAAGCATTCTAATAGTGATAGCAAGGAGCCTCAAGCTGCAGAAAAAAACCTTAGATCTTATCCTACTGGCGACTATAGAATATAACAAGTACATCCATTCGACCAACTGAAGTTATTCACCCCGACTGGACTGATACGGCAGATATGGTCACAGCTCGAATAAGAAAAGCACAAGAGACGGACTTAGCATCGTATCATAACAAGGAACGACAATACAAAATGTACAACGCTAGTGATCAAGATCTTGTAAATACTTAAGTTGCTGGTACCTTCTGCTTAGAAGGTCATTAGAATGGAGCGACATCGACTCACGCCTTGGGTGAGTGCTGTCATCAGGCGGTTTGGATGACTTTGCAGTCTGTGCCGATGACGTTTACTGTTTTGAAGGACCTAATCACGCACCGTGGGCATCTTTAAGTCTCTGTGCAAAATTGGTGTTGCGCACAAACCAAGGAGGTCCAGATAAACGGCGAAGAGCCTTGTTTTCACAGGCTTGAACTCGCTGAATGTTGCTGGTTGCAGCGGCACCCCATATTTGAATCACGTAACGCCAAGTAAGGGTCACTACTTGATTGTAAATTGTCCTCTTGTTGTTGAGCGAAAAAAAAAAAATCTCTTCAAAATACACAAAAGGCTGGGAATTAAGTTTTCAGACTTGTATGATGGGCAAATTGTTAAACAAGACCTGGACACCACCGTTCTTACAAATGGGGCGGAGTGTTCATAAGGACAATATTTGGACCTATTAAAAAAAACTTAATTCACTAATAAGTGGAAACTGCACCATGAGCACCATCCAAGGCACCTTTCTGTTGACCTTCGGAACAAGCTACAAAAAGGGTCTTCTAAGGCAGCCATCAGAAGATCATTATCAGATTAATCAGGGAAGAGTTAAGGTACATAAGTCAGGCAATCCTAGGTGCTTCTGTATCAGACACAATGACTAAAGGGGCTATTGCACCACAGAGGAAAGAGGTGAAGGTAGCCCTGGGGGACACGATCTGTCTGATGAACCATGACTTGTCTGCTGAAGCGAGGTCATCTGAGCTTAGATCATTTGGAATGCTGAGCTTGAAGCAACTTTTTTAGTTTATTATATCTATTGTTATTCATGATGTGAGAGATAGAAATTTAAAGGAATACTATTTCAAATCTCTTGTTGGATTAGAAGAAATTCTATTACTATACTGAGAATGTCAATCTGATGCGATTATTGTTCAGAGTACTTAAAAAGTGTTTTTCTTCGTTGAATTAAGTTAAAATTATCTCCTAACCTTAGGCTATATTTACTCTAATGTTTGTGACGTAACATTATTTTCCCCAATACATATCAAGGGCTAATCAAGAGATAAATAGATTATTTTGCAGAAACACATACATAAGTTCAAAGAGCACAACACTTGAAATGTCGCTTCACATCGGTAAAATGAAACATTTGCTGACGTCAATCAACACATGAAACATGGTAGATGGATGTCATGGCTACGAGAACAAGAATCAATTGCTTTTAAGTTTTTTTTTTGTATTACAAATCACAAAATAGGGGGGAAAAAAAAGTATTGCATACAAGATACAAATTGATGAAAATAGATGGAAAAATCATATAAAATCAAATAAAAAATACATCATACTCTTGACATTCATAAGTAGTAGTACACGTAGTACTTCATGTTAATTGAATTGTGAAATGGATGATCTTGAAATACTGCGTCATTGATTGGTTTATTGCATTCGGATGTAATAAAAATTACATAGTATCTGGATATGCATGGCAACGTTATTCAATTTCCTAGTTACATTTGTTTAAGCCCAATCATTGGCTATTAATTGCGGTATAATTGGCATATGTTGGGTACCCAGAGAATGCAAAAGATTAAATATGCTGCCCAATTGAAAAACATAATAAACGCCAAGCATTATAAGCACACAAATACCAAATGATGGACGAAAATCATAGCCACAAATTGAAATGCCCAATAGAGTGTAAAGAAAAATAGTTAAGGTGAAAAAACACGAGGTTTCACCATTTGCAGTAAGAGTTATCTATTGGAAAAATATATAGAAAGATTATAAAAGATGAGTATTACTTATGCCATACTTACAAAACTTGGTGCTGAGCATTGATGCAACATAAGTATGGGTAAAGCTGTAAAGATCATAACAGTTGTCCTTCCCACCACTACTCCATAAGCCAAATCTCTCAAATGCCGTTTCAATAACCAAGAAACAATTAAATATTGTGTTAATAATGGTGATATATTAAATAGTAGCATTGCTATCATATCCGGTGATGAGTGATAACAAAATGGCAACCATTGCCAGGTGATAGCTTCGATTTCATACACACAATACATTAAGAATGTTGAGCTTAGACCCACACCAAGAAGGGCATACATAAACAAATATTTTGGTTGCCTTCGAGAATCAGTTTGAAGATGTACATATATACACAACAGTATACTCAAAACAAAGAGTCCCAGAAATGCACTCATATGTGGTTTGAATGGTATAAAGATAAAGGCAATTGAAGCTAAACTTGTATAGATAATTGGCTTACACCAACCATGCAAAGGTCGGTCACAATCGATAACTGGCACCAGACAAGCAATTATAAAGAAAAAAGGTGCCTATCAAAAAGGAATAGTATACAATTATATTAAAATTTTTTATAATCATCATTCATAGTACTTACTGCAAGATATCTAAACTGTATCCTTTCATCCTTCATATACACAAAACTGCTTACATTTTGTCGCCACAATTGCAAGGTTTCTAAATTCCATGGTGCTTGTGTTTGTTGGCTTTCTAAGTTGTTCATGATTGAATCATCTTCTTCGGGTATTGACACACCAAAAGTCTTCATTTCAATGGCTTCGTTTTTTTGACTAGGTCTTTGACCTCTTGCATGTGATATCAGTGTCATCAATACACTTAAGATTAAGAACATCAATGCAAAGAACAGAGCACGATTATATAGAAGAAACATTTCTGTATCTGGTAGATCATCATTACGTTTATATATGGATATTTTCAGTTTCACTGCTAACATTAAATAGAAATAACCAAAAATAATGATGAACATATTTATCCACCAGCGACAACCATCAACAATATAATGTACATGACATAATTGCATAATGCCAATACCAAATAGAATAATGATAGCACCCAATATCTTGGAGTAATCATATGTAGTCTTATGTTTAATAATATAGGGACATGAGATTATTGCATTGATATACAAAGGTAAACTCAGAAAGATGCCATAACATGTATAACCATAAACATAATCAGAAAAAGGCATTAATTTCAATAGAGTAAGAAAATTGGGAAAGAAACTGAAGAAAGATAATAGATTTAAATTAATAATTTAACAACAATTTATTAGTGATACTTACAAATACTTGGTTATCATATAAGTCATTAATAAATTGAATATGATCATCATAACAGCTAATAATGTGACAATACATTGTAGAGCTGTTGAATTAGTTAATCCAAATGTACAATATATGAGGCGCAAATAGTTCATAAAGAACACATACATGTGACAACTATCAGTGCTTAAAATGAAATTACATAATTCTTTTGTTTCAAATATAAATTCTGTTTGCCATATACAAGGAAACTAATTCATAGATAAGAGTATGATACAAAAAAAGATTAAAAAAGTATCTACATTTACTTACAAAATCTGTTTTATCCACAAAAGATATATGACGTAGCACACGTGATAGGTGACTTAAGGTTTCATTCATTTTGTTGAATAAATTCTATATTTTTTTCTCTTTAATTTAATTAAGATAAAAATCTTCTTAGAAAAGTCAAAGCCAACTAAGCGTTAAATAAACATAAACAAACCTGGCAACCTTTTTGTGTAATATAAATTTTATGGTTAATATTTTGTCTTTCTTACAACAAGAAATTTGTTTAAAAAAAAACAAATGTTTAGCAAAAATTAAAATTACGTATACGCAATATGAAGCTTAGCTTAGGATTAGGAATGGTCAAAGTATAAAGGAGAGCGGGGAAATGTGAAAGCAGCTTGTGTTTGCCTATGTAAAAGTAGCATTTTGCAACAGCTTATGGTTAAAGGTAGATGATTCTATAGAAAAAAAATTACTAACACCATCAAAAAAAGTATAAGGACAAAACGAACCAAGGATATATGGATGATTGTATGTATGTACGAATGGTATAACAATATTAGAACACATCTGTCCTGTTGTTTGGTATTAAAAGAAGCTTAAATATTTTTTTGCTTTTGTTTTCTCTGTTGCTTGCTTGCTTGCTTGCCAACCATGCTAACTAACTACAAACATTAGACAGTAGAAAATAGTAGTATCCTTTTTGCCAAATGCAAAAAAAAAACTTTATTTCAAGGTAGCCATGGGCAAAATGCCGTGCCGCATGAAATGTTTGCCAAATGATAAAAATAAAAGCAAATACAAAAAAAAATATATTGTACAAATGATGCTTAGAAAAACGTGCGTCAATTTTTGGATGAAAATATATAAATATGTAAAAATCTCATACACTTACTGTTTAGTGTGATGTCCTGTGTGACCGACTGACTGGTAACAATAACTGAAAATATGAATGTATATATATTATATTCAGATGCTTTTGGCGTACTTTGCCCTTTACTAAGACACACACAATATCCATCAAACACACAATTCAAATAAGAAAGAAGATACAATTATTAATAAAGGTTACATAGAATTTGAAATACCTTTTATATGAAGAAGTGAAGAATTTGCCAGATGATTCCAAATAAAAGTTAAGCTTAGTTAAGACTGATTACACAAGCCTTTTTTGTCTTCCTTTCAATGTTTTTATATAGAATCTATAGAATAGAACCCCCTGATTCCTTCGTTTTGCAGTACGAAGTCACAATTTTTTTAATTGACGTTTGATAATTGTATGTTGGTCAAAAATAACATGTTTAAAGTCAGTAAAAAGATATGTATTTCAATAAAATGAAATGCAGCTATATTTTCCAATGCATTTGAAACAATGATGGCTAAAAAAAATAACAATAAGGAATGTGAAGTATGTATAAAATGAAGAAAGGAAAATAGTATCCATAACAGTTGACAAAGTGCTTGCGAATTGGTGTTCAAGGGTGGTCTACTGACAGCCGCATCAAATATATCTATATCTATCTATATATATATATAATCGTAAGCCTTTTCGTGTCTGTGCACGCTAATCTCAGAAACGGCTTAACATATTTGAATGCGGTTTTGATTGATGTATTGTATCAAGCTAAGTGTAACATTTAGCGTTTATTTTATCGAAATCAACATACTTAATCAAAAGATATTGATATTTTCAAATCTGTTGTCTACTTTTTGGCTGATTTTCGAATGTTTTCCTCTTTAGTTGGGGAGAACATTAAAGATCTGATATTTAGGGAAAAAGATAAGAAAATACACGCTTTTGCAAACATATTTCGAATACCAATACGAAGTCGGGGGTACAGGTAGTGTATTAATAAAATCATTAATCATGCTCAATCGGTAGAATCACTTTATCAAATAAACAAATTCACTTTTGTCCATTGAAGGATCAAATCAGTTTTTCTGGGGGAAAACCCTTATAGACCTTTGTTATTTATCTTTGTCTAAGATTTTAGTTAGTCGATACATAAGATTGATCATCAACCCACTTAGTTCTCTTTATATGGCACATATACTTTTATGCGACAAAAACATCTTTATTTCTCTCTTAGCTAATCATTGCCTGTTCAGGTTATTAAAAATTTATTAAACAGAAAATGTGACAGGCAACCGTGCTCCTCTTTATTCGTCTTATCTTTTGAATATTCCATATTAAATTCTTCCATTTTGTTCAAGTGTCAAACTAATTAGATTGCAGGTAAAATGTCAACAGTATCTTCGAAATTAATAATATATTTCCAAAGTTTCTTTTAAAAAAATACATCAATGTTGAATTTTTAGAATGTGATTTGGACATACTTATCTCATAAAGATACTCATAGCTTTTTGCTTTGAGTGGTATCATTTCTTTTTTGATTCTGTTACAAATATCCTAAGAAAACCAAAATACACATATCATTGTTTGCATATTTGTTGTGAGAAAATCATGGCAAAAATGGGATAAAGGATAAGGCTAATATATTTGTAGGCCTAAAACAAACAAACACACACACACACAGCAATGGAGATGCTCTCATGTTGTATTCATATTTAGTGAAGATTTTTGTTTGCATTGTTTTCTTGTTGAATTCGCGTTCACTTGCCTTTATATACTTATATACATATACACACAATAGTATTTGTTTATATATATTTTGTTATTGTTGTTTTGACCATTTTACAATTTAGGACACGCGGCCACATGCGTGCGTACGCAAGCGAATATATTCACCACAGTTGTAATTTTTTGCCTTAGATAGACACTAGGAGATAGCAGAGATGTAAGAGATTAGGTATTGTTGTGCCTAAAGTAGGGCCCAAGTACGGGGAGTTGACGGGGCTATAAAGCAAGAGCGCGCGAAAAAAGGATGCTGCTTGTATGTGTGTGTATGTTTGTTATTTTTTAAGAGAGAGAGAGAGAGATTAAAAATGAGAAAGGAATGCAAGAGAGCGTGTAAAAGCTTTTTTATGAGCTTTTTTAAGAGTTGTCATCTCGAAAATTATATTGAAAAATATGTTTAAATTAAACTGAGAAGTCATTTTTATCCTTTACTGAATACAATTTCATTTGCTTTGAAAACTAAGAGTTTTAGGACCCCCTACCATGCGTTTCACTCCTATGCTTTCTAACTGCTGGTGTGAAATACTGAAATTACCCCCGACCTGCAATTTTACTAAAATATCAAACAATTGTTTGCCGTCAAAACGCTAGAGAAAATTAGGAAGAAGCTTTACTTTTACAGGTTCAAGCGTTCTGCGGCGGGATATGGAGTTGGTTATATAAAAATGAATATATTTAACTTTTGTAACCGACTCTCATAACTTCAAAAAGCCTGAAATGCATGGTTGGAATGATAAGACAGAGAGGCAGACATATAAATCAAGATTTAAAGTATCGATTCCCAAGCTGAAATATCGATATATTTAACTTTTAAAGGTTACTTTAGGTTGGCCAATATGGCTGTCTAATGACGCACCTAGATCTAACTGTAACTACTCTTCTCTGAACCATCTCGAGGTCTTTACTTAGCAAAATTACTTTCGTCTATTTAATGTCCACAATTCTTGTAATACTCTCATATGAACTATCTTCTTCAAATTATCTTATAGCCTTGCCTTATTTATTGTATGTTCTACAAAAATAATTTCTTCTCAGTGTATTATTTGCAAACAAAAAGCTTTTTTTCTTACTCTTCTCCTGCTAAAAGAGAGAATTGGTTACAAATAAACTAGCGCCAATCAAAAGCAAACCATCACCTGTGTTTCTAGTACAAATGTATCCTTGCAAAGTGAAGTAAAGCAAAGCAAAACAAAACATTGACAAGAACTCAACTCAAAAGCAGAGCCAGCATGTCTGTGGTGAATAACACAATGTTGGCTATAAAAGTAAGATGCCAGTGACCAAAATGCTCAGTACTAACATGACAAGACAACAGGCAACAACTAAAAGAAAAAAGCAAAAACCAATACAGTAAACCAACAAAATAATTTTAAAAAACAAACAAACATTAAAATAAAAGCAATAAAAATTATTTAAAAATAAAAATAATTAAAATTACATAAAACAACAGTTCAAATAAAATATACAATTTTAAAAAAAATATTTAAGCAATCCATAAATCCTTCTAAAAATTTTAACAAAAAAAGAGCGGCAACTTCATAAAATTGTCATGTGAATGTAAATGTTTCCTTAAAGTTTGGCAAACATTTTTGATTGAGACTTGTTTGGGTATTTCTAAGTGTTTGTAATTTTTGTTGAGTAGTGTGTAGTAAGTTTCTGTGTGCCTTCTGAGACAACGATAAAACAAACAAGGAACAAAGAAGCATTAAATAAACATTTGTAACCTGCTTCTTGGGTATAACAACACGAAAAAGGTCAAATATCGTCTCTGAAGTAATTTTGTGTGATTTGTTGGAAAAAACAAAATAAAAAACAAAACAATCAAGTAAACAAAAACTCCTACTGACTTTCACCATAAGATAAATAAACAATAGAAACAACAATAGCAACAATAGCATCCAATAAAAAAAGAAACTCATATAAAACATAAATTAAAGAAATAATACACAAAAGCCGCTCACACAAAAAAGAGTAGCAGCATAAATGTAGCATACCTTTGGGCGCGCACTCAAGTGAAGATTGAGCGACGGCAAAGCAATATAAACTTCAGTAACACCATCACAAAACAAACAAACAAACACAAAAGCATATGCCTGTTTGCTTTATACAATACTAAATGTATCTAGCTTGATGAACCAACCAACGAAATCAACCAATCGAACAATAAAGGCTTTTTTCTTGGGCTTCACAAAATTCTATATACAAAACGTGAAACGCAGGACCCCATAAATATTTCCTTATAACACTCATTGGTGAACTGATTTAAGGTAAGTCTATTAAGTCAATGCTGCTTACTTCAAAATCCTACTCTAACAGATAAAAGGATTTGTTTCATTTGTTTCATTTTCTTTATTATTCTCTTGTTTCTTGTATATCAATTTGGTGTGACGTATGTGAGACAGGATAAACATAATTTAGGGAGACAAAACTGCTTTTAGAATCTAGATTTGTTGACTTATGACTGACTTTATTTGAAGTTGAATGAGTTTTTGTGTTTTTTACCACATTTACCTATGGGAAAACATTTGTTTAATTTGTTTTTGGCTTTGAGTCAAAAACTTTTTGCATTTTTGTTTTTTAGTTAAATTTGTTGGGTTCTAATTTTCCGGTGGAAAAATTCATATGAGTATTTATAACCAAATTTTATTCAAAAATTAGTTTACATTTAATTTTAAAATAAATCTCAACTTTTGGACAATAATTTCTATGGAATTTTGTATGTAATCCAAGTTTAAACGTAATCGAATATTTTTGTAGAAAAAACTGCAATTATTTTATAATTTTAATGACCAAAGCCATATCCTGGTTTAGTAAACTCTGCAATTAGTCAGTTCGCAGAACAAAAAAATTGATAATTTAAAAAAAAATATACAATTCTTTGAGTGCACAAAATGTGCATGTAACTTTTCATTTGGTATACACATGTACTTAATTAATATAGTATTCATATTTACAACCTCAGCTCCATTTAATTATAATTATAGAATATTATAGAGAATATAATTTACAAAGGAAAGTAACTTGATATGAAGTTATTAATTTTGGCATATTTCTAATAAATAACAGAAGAGAACTAAAGTTATTTATTTAATGTGTTTAATAACAATTTCATTTCTGTATAATTTAGTGTGATGTTATAATGCATAGTGTATGGAAAATATACATACTTATGTATGCTTTGTATCTTGGCCTTTGGAATAGTGATTCTCTGATAATACATTTTTTAATTAATATATTTGTTTTTTCTTTTTAATTTCTTATAAAGTCATCATCATAGAATATTTACATGAATTTAGAATCTAAGGAATATTAATATTTTTCTATTAAGAAAATCGTTGAGATGAAGTCTTTTCATCCGACGGCAAGTTGTGTTTTAAGTAAGACACCTTGTTAGCGGATTGGGTGCTGCAACAGTCTTTCTAATAAAGAAAATAATTTCCTTAATAACCGTTGGCATAATAAGGTCATGATGCAAAGTGGTGTTCCTAACACAGTGCACCAGTTATGCATCGTAAGGGCCATATAAATTGCATTGCTTGTAGTTTTTTCATACATACATTTTTTCTACAATACAATTTAAAGCTTATAAAGTAAAGTATTTCATTTACATTGAAAAGGTTTCTGTGCAAATCAATATAATGTGAAGTTTATATATCATCAACTCATTGTTGAATGACAATTTATTGTCTGCATGCAGTAGCCAGTTCAGTTTACTCATAATTTGACACTTTTACCATAGGCCCACCAAGTGAGGAAATGATTCACCTGAAGAAAGATTATAGAATTGTATGACATAGCTGGACCTCACTGCGTGTGTGAAATTATCGGATTTTGAGGTATTTATGCCAACGTCCCATCGTTTGTTCCATGTATGAAATTGCTGTTAATAATCATCGGTCATTAGCGCTGCTTTAACGGGGGAAATTGAATTCGCAAATATGCCGATGTCATATGCATTAGTATCTACTAGTATATTGTCAGGCATCGGCATGTCCGCCGTGGACAAAAAATATAGCTACTGCCCTGAAGTGATTGATACCGCAGTTGGTATAGCAAACTCTTACGTCAAGTAGCTCTTGAACATGAGATATTGCTTATCTCGATGAAGCTTATTCACATTCACATGAATACATTTTCCCAAGAACTAAACAAATAAAACTTATTACAGTGGACCCTCACACAATCAGTATAATTCGTTTTACAGAGTTACTCGCTATGCGAAACTACTTTCTCCATACAAATTGATGTAAAATGATGTAATGATGAGTTCCAAATCAAAAAAAGTACACACTAAAAATGTTTTATATTCAATTTTTATTGAAAGATTCAATCTCACCGGCCAAAAAAACAATTTCATTTTCAATCTTTATTCAACGAAGTAACTCCATGGCCATAAATATCAATTCATTGTCCAAAGGCTCCATAGAAGCTGCAGCGAGTCCTTCCAAATCACATTTGAAAAACTTTATGACCTAAGGTTCTTCTATGTAAGATGTAAGGGTTTTCTTGGTTACTCCTTTCCATGACTTTCCAATAATCTGCAGACAGGCAAACAAGGTGAAAGGGATTTTTCCAAAACACTTTTAGAGTGAAATTGATTCCTTCAAACATATTAAAACTAAACTGGAAAAGTTCTTTAGTGTGGAACTGTTTAAATCTATAAATAAGCTGCTGGTCCTTAGGTTGAAGTAATGGAGACGTGTTGGGAATCAGAAAGAGAACATTGATAGATTAAAATTATTCAATGAGGTTGTCTTATAAGACAACACAGAACAAACTAACTTCTTGTATAGTTGTAAAATATACTAATCTCTATATGTTATTCGTTATGCGAGAGTCCACTGTATTTTAAATTTTGTAAAATGAAACTTATAATAGTTTTTGAGTTTGGCAAACAAATTAAGTAGTTCGAAAGTGTACTTAATTTATTAGCACTTGAACTACTTATGCTGTAGAAAACATTATTAAAAGTATTTCGTACAAAATAATCAAATGAAGTTTGAAATTTAAACTTAAAACGTAATGGAATAGTTATTGTTATTCATAACAACTTCTCTCTTGTTTTCCTAAGAAATATTTCAATTTAAAATTTTGTTTAGTTAAAACAAACTTTTAGTGGCCACAAAATGTAATTTATTATTAATATTTATAAACACAAAATATGTCACAACACAATTTTAATTCATTTTGATTCCCCATAAAAGCATCTCTCTATTTCAGTAAATAAATTCAATGTTCGTGTATTTACCTTTAGGCGTGCTTCATGTCTTCTTATTACCACCCAGAAAAAACCATGTTTTATTCAAAAATAAGGAAATTTAATTTTAATTAATATTTTTAAGCTTATTTTCCCCTTAAAAAAACACATAAAACTAAGTACTTACATTTTGCTTTTCCTTATTTTTTTCTTTGCTAAAAAAATAGGTAAAATGAAATTTTTCCAAAGAAATTTTCATTTACAACACACTTGAAAAGAAATGAAACCAAACAAGGAGGAGGAGAGAACAGAAAGCACCTTTAAATAAAATATTTTAAAAAAATGAGAACAAAGAATTTTAAATATAATTTCTATGAAAAGAACTTAAAAGGTTTCGATAATATGCTTAGTTCCTTTTTTTTCCATTGTTTTTTGATGAAAATTAGAAGGAATTTCAACAAAGGAAAGTAAGAGAAGGAGGGAAGGTTATTAGTATCATTATTTATTGCCATTTTATCTAAAGCACGTGCATGCATATAACATTACATAAGATAGATAGATAGATAGATACTTTATGTTATAATAAAAATTAACTTGAATTGTTTTAAGCTAATAATTAACATGAAAAAAAAACACGGCACATGTATACGCCTTCAAGGCAATGAAAATAAACTGGCAAATGTTCATACTCACATAGATACTCTTGTATTATAGTATATGAACACAAAAAAACAATCAAATAAAGTGATATTTAAGGCTACAAACAAAAAAGAAATACAAAAGACCTTTAACACATACAATAAAGACTAAGGACTACACACCTTATTCAAGTTGAGATAAAGGAAAAAACACACAAAACAAAATGACACAGAGAGACATGAATGTAGCAACACATCACTATATGTCGCTGATAATAGTCTTAACTGCAAGGCAACTTTTTTTAGGATTTTCTCATTTCAGCACCAAAAAAGTTCTCTCATTGTTGTAACTTTTACATATTGATATGCATAGTTAGCCCTATTAATCACACTCTAAATCATTCACTCAGTGGTGTTAGAAAGACAGAGATACAGACAGACCGACCTTCCTCACATGTTCATATTTACTCATGCAATTGTTACGTGCATAAAATTTCAAAAATAATTTTTCGTTATATTTTCATGTCACAACGTGTCTATTGAGTATATACATACATATGTAAGTGCATGGAAAGAGAAACATTGAAAGATCTAATCCCATGTGGTTATAATGACAACAACAACAATGCCAACTACAACACACACAGTATTGTCTGACACAAAAAATGGGGAAATAAAAGGACCAAAACCAAAAAAAAAAAAGCCTTTTACATGACACAAAACTTGATAAGCAAGAATTGTCAATGTTTATTTGGTTAAGCTTTAGTCGAATGATGGCCAATGAATGTAATCTAATGATAGGGTGTATAAGCATTTGATTTGAATGATGGCATCGATTTGTCATATATTTTGTTGCACAAAGAATAATGGAAATATATCCAATGTATAGAAATGATAAGTATAACCTGAAGAGTTGATTGGAACTCTAACAATCAATTCATTTCTGTGGAAACTTTTTTATATTTTGCTATGCGAACAAGGAGATTTAAATCTTCAAAAGATATTTATGTCCATACCAGATTTGATTTGATCTCACCTACCGAAAAAACCGCATATTGTCTCAAATCCCATTGATTCCCTATAGGAGGGATAACATCTTTAATTAATTTGGTGCCGTTGTTCACTCGTACATACGAGTCACGCGCATATTGTCACCAATTTCATTAGAAAATAATGACCAGTCCTCCTGTGACTCCTGTAAATTGCAGGGAGTTTAAAGGCGAGCATATATCCATACTTCACGCTTCTTTGAATCGAGGACACTCATGAATAATGTGATCCGGCCCTTTAAACACATCTTGTAGAGCCTACAATTCAACCACAGTGTGCCTGAATCTCTGTGCAAGTTCTGCTTGAAGCATGCATGACCGATTGCAAGTTGGGTAAATTCGAACCTTACTTCCTCAGATCAATGCGAAAGCTAGAGTGCTCGTAGATCCTCCGTGGCTCTATACTGCTATGCAATATTTGAATACTTAATCAATCACTCACATTATTAGAGGAAATATATCTATCTAAGGTGTTTACGAGACCTTTGGGGAGGTCGTTGGGGTGAAGTCGTTTTAACCGTCGTGGAGCTCTGTTGTATATTAGGGCCCTTGCTAGAGGGTTGGGGTTTTGGAGCAGTCGATCTTTATAACGGCTGCTGAATACAAATACTAAAACAATCTTGATAATTGGAACAATGAAAACTTCTTCTATAACTTCTACAATTTTTAGTTCGAGCATCTAAGATTAACATATCAGTTGAAATAGACAGTTAAGACAACAATTTCAAGTAAATCTAATCAGCACGGTAGTCGGCACACACCATTATTCGCATCAACACCAAAGATTTTAAGAACCTCATTTTCTGTCACCATGAAGAAAGGGGCAGTTTATCCACCGGTACTCTTTCATCGAACCCACGTGTTAAAAAATCAGCTTGCCTTCAAACTTATCCAGACAGGCATGCGGAACGTTTATCCGCCTGCTTATTGGACACACACAGGATACCCATCAACAATTTCTCAACAGATCAGACTGTCTACCATGTCCTTTCTGTGAATACATACTCACTGTAGCCCATTTTCTGGACTGCTGTCAACACTTTGGCTCTCTAACCCCATCTTCAACTCTTAAAAACTCCGTCATCTCTAAATATCACCAAAATGTATAAAGAATTTCAACATAAATAATCGCGAATCGAAGGCCCTAGCAGCTAGTTTTGCAAAATTACCACAATATGCTCAAAAATAATAATAATGATGATGATTGTAACTACTTATGACAAGCTGTCCTAAAAATTATAAATTCTGTATGCGCAAAATTCTGAATTTCCTTAATTGGACTGAAAATGTATGTAGTTTCAGTATATGACATTATTTCTCCTTTTATTTCTGTCATTTCTTTTTACTCTTCTTTTTTTTTGTGGTGGTGATGATATTGAGATTGATATCGATTTGTGTTCATGACAGTTACAATGGAAATTTCATTTTTGTTTCATCATAAAGCATCAATTTTGTGCTCTCTTAATTATCATTAGTCAATGAGTAAAAACTATATTATAGAAGGACACAATAGTAGTAATGACCATCAATGGTTTTTTGTTGGTTAAAAATTGTGTGCATCAATTGTCAAAGTAATTCAATTGGCAAGTCTTTAGAAAAATAATATGTTGCATGGGAGAAGGAAATTCATTTTAATTGTCAACTTTTCTGAATGGAATATACTCATATACTCATATCAATTTTAAAATTTTTATTTATATCATCAATGAAATTCATAAGAATTGATTTTTGATTGTCATTCTTTATAGTTGCATATCATCAAATCAGAGTATTCTGAAAAAGAGTTCTGTGAAATTTTATATAAATTCATTCCATTTAATTCTTTTAAATAAATGATATTCATTCAAGTCAATTGGCATTTTAGTTATCTCTTTCAAACATATCATCATATCATTCATGAAAGTATGTAGAATATTGAAAGGATTCTGCAGAATATTTTTTATTATTTTTTTCTTCTGTTGTTTACTGATTTCATTGGAATTCATATTCATTCCAGTCATCAACCTCGCATATTTATAAAAATTACACCTCACTTCTATCAATGCTGTAATGTTTAATGAAAATATTGTGTATTTCTTACTTAAATTCTTATCAGTGATTAATAGTTATATTTGTAACCATTATTTCTGTCAATCAAATGTTTTTAAAGCCAACTAAATCAACTTATGATAAATGATATAAAATTAAATTTCTGTAATGTCATTACTTTGAAACAAGTAACACAAAACTCAGTCTTATGTACTCGTATTGATTTAATGAACTTAAAATCTTTGTGCTTCATGAATTCATAAACAAAACTCTCATTTTGCTATTTCATAATCTCATAAACCTTTAAAGAAAACATTTGCTTTGGTCTGTTTTGTCTATCATATAAATCAAAAGCTACTTTGTTTGTCTATAAAAGGAGATAAATGCAAATAATTTGTTATGTCATTTGTCCTTAACATTGAGTTCATCGTAATCCAAGCATATCGAAAACTGCTACACATGATTTCCTTCTGCTTCGCTTAACAAAACATCAACTTCAGTTCACTTCCATTTTAGATCAATTCAGTTATGTTAACACATAATCAAACCAGAACCAAATCAGCCCAAAAGTCATTGACCTTAGTTTACTGTTCTGTTCTGTTCACATATAAGTATATACATAAAAGTCATATGTATGAGGAGGCAATATCTGTTTTACATGAGTCACGATACATAAAATCATTCAATAATATTGGTATGATTGATGGCAATGGTCACCAATAAATATGCGTATTGAATGCCAAAGATTACAAATCTACTTTTTCTTTTCGAAACATTTCTTATCATCATCAACAAGCAAGAAATAGACAAAGGAGAAAAGGAAAACTTTGAACTTAAGTCATGAATAGATTGTTTCAGAAAAAAAAAGGAAAACAATTTCTGAAATAATTTTTGAGTTCTTTGACATTTTCAATGGCACGTGACTATTGAAAATTTATAGAAAACTAAAAGATACACAGATGATGTGCGTACGTGTTTCTTGTTTCTTGTTAAGAAATCAAAATTCTGTACGAAATTCATTTGAAATAAAACATAAAATTCAAATTTGAACTATTCAACTTGAACTTGAAGATGATGAAAATTGATGAATTTATGCACACATGTTTAAAATTCATGCATAACTTTTAGGCAACACAAAAAGATGTTTATGCAGTCATTCATCCATCCAGTGATGCCTATTTTAAGTATCTATGAATACGTACCACATGTTACACTCATAGTTTGAGAAGTATTTAATTTTCCACCTCATTTTTATCACAATCAATTGACGTCATTTGTCTAAGAGCATACAGCATACACACATTTTTGCATTTAAATGGTAAAAATTATATATTTTCTAGAAAATAGAAAACACCATAATATGTTAATTAAGAATATGTAAATTTTACGCTAACAAGAATTTCATAGTTCTATAAAATACAACACACACACGAAAAGATTAGTAGATACATTCACACAACATCAGCCTGAACAAGTCAATTTTCAGCAAACATGCGATTTGAGGCCGCCACTAGCAAGGCCTTAGTCCCCGCCGTGCTCTACTAGGTTTAATATTGCTCATACGTAAATACATTTAGTATTATCGTGTGTAAGTATTCGTACGAGTATCTAGTAAATACTTAACCCTATTCTATTATTTTTTAAATGAAATTCACTCAAGTGCATTAGTTTTATACAAGTTAAATAGCAGAAAATGTAAGCACCTAGTACCTGACTGACTGACTAACTGTCTGCCTCTCAGTTGATGTTGTTACATCAATTTTGGGTGCACGCCCCTTTAAGTATCTTTTATATTATATTGTACTATGTTCCCTTTTAATACAACCCATTGAATTTATTTTAACTTAAAGTGACGCCTTGTTGAGTGAGTGTGAACAAAAAAAAAAAAGGGACACAAAAACAGTATAGCGTAGTATGTACATTCATTTAAATACACGTTAAGTATACGTCATGTTGAGCCAGTTTCAGTATGCATAATTGCTTTTATGTCTCTATAGCAATTTATCTCACTCAAGAGCTTACCCTTAGTCTCGTTTTTTTTTTTTTTTTTTGCCATTAACATGTGCTGCACTCATTTCATGCAAACATACATGTACGGACTATGGTTCTGTTTTAAGTGCCTTAAGTTATGCAACACACACGAAACACTTTCACCAACATTCAACATTGTAGATCCTGGGCTATTATGTTACTAACAAAGATTGTTTCAATTTGTTAGCTTGCTTTCTTTCAATCCTTCTTTTTTCCATACACAACATGTATTTTTCTTTCTTTGGCAAAAGTATCAAAAAAAAAAATTGGAAACAAGTATTCACACGTCACTTAAGGATGCGACCTCGTGTTGTCTTTTGATTGTGCCACATTTGACCTTTAAACTGTTATTGTATTGATCATGGCAAGGTTAGGTAAGGTGAGCCAATGTGATTTGATTGGAATATGTGAATGTTTATCCAATTATTGTGCTGCATGCAATCGCCTAGAATTTATTGTCCACTAACCACAATTCGGTTATGTGAAAATTTAATCAGTCTTTTGCAAGGATACCACACGTACAATGTTTCATTTATGGTTAATTAAATATTAATATTTTCATTAATTTAAAGTGAGCTTTTGAACAAAAATAGTAAATCCACATCAAGGTTAGTTAGAAAATAGTGAATGATGGATGACTTTGATTTTATAATGCAATTTAGAAAATTATTCTAGTGAATATTGTATAATAAATAAATTTAAAGAAAAAAACCCCATGCAAATGACAATAAATACCATAAATAATAAACTTTTTAAAGAATGTTTCGATAGAAGGAATTTAATAAAAATATAACTTTTGTAATATTCATTTTTCTAATATTATCTGAAGAATTTAATTTTAAAATTAAATATAAAAAAACTATGGAAAAGATTTATAAAATTAATTAAAAAGCATTCTATTGAATTTTTACCTTTTGGCATGTCTGTTGATTAAAAAATTCTGTAGAATCATATTCAATATTCAAAGGTAACAAGTAATTACTGTATATGAGTTGACCATACACAGATTAGCAATTTCTTTGTGACTTTCAAATTGTCCATACATGACAACCAAATAGAAAGAGAATGTATGTATCAATGGAAGCTTTATGATTCCCATGGCAATGCAATTTTATTGAAATAAATATTTATTAATTCTCAGAATACTGGTGTATCAATGGGCATTCGATAAACTCTCGTTTAGTTATTGTATACAGAAAATTCTTTTGAATAAAATTATCAGGAATAGCATTTGAAACATAAATAACTTCCTTTTCAATAGAAAAAAAATCAAATTTTTCGAAACTTTAATTAAACAAGAGATAAAGAATTTATAAAAAAATAAAACCTGCAAAGAAACTTTGCAATGGTGAACTTAATGAATAGTAGGTTGAGGCAAGAATACGCGAAAAAATAATCTGTTCACTTGAATTGTAAGCTTTTAAACGGTTTATTCCATCTGGCAACTTTTGACGAATCAGCTAATTAGTTGGTGAACATTTTATTGAGATTAAGTTATTAGAAAGACAAAATAAAAATATTTGATACATTTAACAATTTTACTACGATAAGGGGAATAACACGACGCAGGCATGTGCAAAAATTTGTGCTGTTTATGTTGAAGGTACCTACTCTATCGAAAACATTGACAACAAACGGTTCACACGCTTTTGGTTTGGAAATTTTGATGCGAAAAAGATGTACAATGCTTAGGTCGGCCTATCACTTTGAAAGTCGATGAAATCATGAAAAAAAGTTCACTATAATCGACATATAAGCAGTTATGTTAATGCCAAGGAACTTAGTATCGACAACAAAACCTTTTTCAGCCATTTACTATGAGCTTACAAAAGTAGCTCAATATTTGGTTGTCTCATGATTTAAGTGAAAAAAATTTCCGTATGAGAATCGATGTTGACTCTAACCTTTTTTAATGCGATTTGCAAAGAGTGACAAGAATTGGATAACATACGAGACTGTAGTGCGAAAGTGTTCATATTCATGCGAGATAAAGCTCCACAAACATTAGAACAACCAGGATTGACGCCAAAGAAGTTGGGACCATTAGCTCCTACCGTCTGACCAAACGATTGATTCGAATGTTTACTGCCAACAATTAATGCGGTTGAAGTAAGGAATTTAAATTAAAAAAGAATTTGAAATTGATCAATAGAAAAGGTGTCTTGGTTTATCATGACCACACACATCTTTGATGACACGACAAGATGAAAATTAAAAGACCTTGGTTGGGAAGATGTGATGCATCCACCGTACAGTACTAATATTGCACCGTCAGATTATCATTTATCACGACATCTGCAACACTCTCTTGCCCGAGTAAAATAGCCCTCAGGAGAGGCATGTAAAAATCACTCTTCGCAGTTTTTTGATGAGAAATTCCCAGAAATTCCACACTGATTGAATAATGGTGTTAGCCGAGAAATGGCAAATGAAAATATATACAAACAATAATATGCTATCGGCGCTGCATCAGCTTGTTCCTTTGCCTCTTGGTGACGCTTGTGATGCTCATAGTTAACCAATCTTTGACCAGCCAAAGATATTTCATTATAAAATGTAAAAAGTCTTTCTGAAAGTTTTTAACCTTTATAAATGTATATATTTCTAATATTAAAAATTCATCAAACTACTTTCTTACAATTCAGGTAGATAACATAAAGAGTCGCCTCCTAAAATGTCCTCATATAAAATTTTAATTAAAATTTCATAAAACTCCCAACATAAATTTAACCTGCAGAAAAATAAATTAACAATCACAACTTAAGTGAACTCAACTAAACTAAACAAAACTAAACTAATCTTAACGAGCAAAATGGAAAAATTTCACTTGAATGATTTACCTTAAATAAATTATGAATAAATAAAATCAAATAAACAAAACAGAAAAACTGAAAAACAGTCACCAAAGAGTAGCCAACCTTGATAGAAGCGAAAACATAAAAATAAAAAGAACCTTCAAAATATTTTGTTTTTATACTACTACTACTACTACGAAATTTTTAACAAGTAAATTCAACTAAATGTAGCAGAAAAAGTAAACCGCAACCCACTAGATAGTATGGTACACTTAAAACGATCCAATGTCTTTCAAGTATTCGACAATGAAAACAATGAAGAACAATTTAGGTGAGAGAGACAGACAGACAGTATAAGGTAAAGTATGCTTGAAAAATGGGAAGAAGGCAAACACACACAAAAAAAACAACAAGAACAAGAACAATAATAATAATAATAATAAGAACTTCTAGGATACTAGAGAGGTTTTGTTGTTTTTGTTTTTGAAATAATCGTAAGTGGCAGACGGGCTCAAGGCTCTTTTTGTAGATTCAGTTCACGTGCAACAAATGAACAAGTTCATTAAGCGGGCATTGCACACACCGACACAAATAGTTAAAAAAGATATAGCAACATAAACAGAGAAGATACTAAGGGGAAGACATCATTCTGAGTGTGGAAATGAAAGGGTTAGAGAAAATGGTGAAAATACCGAAACAAATAAAGCAAACAAAGTGTTGAGCTCTTAGTTGAAGTTGAAGCTGCTCGGTTTGCTGAGTTTATAAGTCTCTCAAGACAACCAACTTCTTCAACACAAAAAACATTTTGCTTCAAAATTAGTGCTACTAATGTGAGATAGAATTACTTTCACTTATATGTACTCGTACTATATGAGTAAAGAAAGGAACTTGAAATGACTTCCGCTGGGTGCTGTTTCCTTAGTTTCCTCATTGTTTTGAACAAGGCGTGAGACATATGTTTGGTTCATTGTTCTGGAAACAAAATGTGTGTTGCTAAATGATGAGAGATGAAAGTTAAAGAAAACTTCTTTAACAATTCCACACTGAACAACAACAAACTAACAACAAAATTCAGTAGAGTATGATAAAGGCAAGTGGGCATACTCATATGTGTTAGAGAAAGCTAAGCTTAGCATAGTTAGACATTTGCAAAGAAGAAATTTTAATGATTATCTCATGTCAGTCTGACTAAATGAATGCTGTGTGTATGAGTATATAAATCTTTTGTGAATGGCAGAATGAATGTTGTTGTTGTATCTCTTTGAGTACAGATGTCTATTTGTCTTGTGTACGGTTATGAATATGCGTCGTGTGAATAGTTATTTGCACACGCGATGACATTTCATTTTGCTGCCTTTCATATTTCAAATTTTTTTCTTTTCTTACTGCAAATAGTAAAATCTTACATATAAAAGGATACTAGCAGCATCCAACAAATATTCTACATGTTCTAATTTCAAGTGTGTCGTTACCATTTCTTTTCTTTTCTTTCTTTAGTATTTTATTCTTTATTTCTTTTATTTTTTTAAATGGCATGTTGCTTTCTACTACTATACTACTACTTCTTTCACAGATGTTGCCTGTCTCAGTTTTGTTTTTGCATCCTTTTGTCGTTCTAGTTATGATATGTGTATATACCATTCATAAATATGAAATTCTAATGAAGAAAATAATAAAAAAATGGTTGAAATATGCAAACTTTGTTAAATAATTGTGGAGAAACGGAAAATGGTTAAATGAATTCCTTTATTCATATTATTAGAATTTGAACTTGTTTTTTAATTGGATTTTTCATTTGAATGCATTTAATCCTTCAAATACATGATAATCATAAATTTGAAATTAATTTCAATAGTATGTTATTTCTGATTCTAACATTTCTTATTAATTTCAATTCAATAAATACCAAAATATTTCATTTGAACATGTTAATAAAATAAATAGATAGATACCTTTGCTAAGTTTTCAATTCATGCAATACTAAGGTGCTGATCTATCATTGTACCTGTTTCAAAAAACCCGATCTGATATTCAACAGTAGCCAGGTTGAGGTCACAATGTAAAGTTGAGTGAGTAGGCGCAAGGCTTTGTTTTGCAGGGCTTAGATCCGTTTGAGGTTTTACTCTGCAGCTACCATATGCTACGGATTTGTATACCATATAACCAGGAAGGTGCAATGATTTGCTTGGTACTCTGTTCGCTTGGTGCGCAACATTAGTTTGTTTCTGCTGTTGAGAAGCCAGCTCGAAGGTTCCAACCACCGCGATAATATGTTCCATGAATGTGAGCCTTTTGTCAAGGAGTAGCAAATGTGTTTCGCCTTGGTGCACTGAACTGCTAAGGTGGATAACCGACCTTTGTTTAATACATATTGTCAGACAGCCTTCCTATTCTATCCTTACTTTTCTTTGTGAACTTAGTCTTTGCAAAAAATTCATTTCATTATTGTATTGTACCATAACAACATGTTTTATTCATGTATTTTCATATAAATCTTTATGGCAAATTACATGTTTTAAACTCTTTTCATAGTGCATACCATGTTTTCCTTTATCTCAATTATGGTCTGACACCTTTTTTTACCTTCATAAATTCTGTTTATACTTTTTATTAGTTTTCTTTAAAGGTAGTTTTTTCCTCCTTTGCTTTAAATCAAGCCACCCTATTCACCCTCTTGCTTTATACTTGCTTGCTGAATATCCTGCTTCGTACCTGTTATGCTACCTGATCTTTTAATCCTTTTTCCCTTCTTCATTTTCATAACTATTACAATACCTGCATTCCTTTTAAACATTCCTTTTCCACCTCACTATTTTACACTTCTTTTTTTCTCCATACAGTTCTTCATAACTTCACACTTTTCCTTATTTCAATACTACATTCTTCAGACATACTTACTCTCGTACTCGGACTCGCACTCATACTCATACCTTGTTCTAATCATTCATACTACTGTGTGTATTTCCGTTTTGTGTTTACCCACCGTGCACACAGTTCAATGCCTTTACCAACCAACCAACCAACCAACCAACCATTCAGACTAACCACATTTTCCTTATGGAAATTCCTCTTCGTCATACTTCATGAATTTGAAGTGTAACGTTGCGTGCTGCATACAAACGACAGATTATTGAGTAAAGAACCAAGAAACCAAGCAAGCTTCAACTCAACTCAATTGACAATGACAATGATGAGGCAATGATAGAATGATGGCAATGATGGTGTTAGATGATTACTCTCTACTGACTCAAATGGAGATGAGTTTCATTCACAACTTGGCGTGTGTTGATTGTTATTATTATTATTGTGTTTTTTCTTTTTTTTTTATACAAAGTTCGTTTTTCTTGTTGTTCTTATTGTCAACTTTATTGTTATGTTTTTTGTTTTTGCTGTCATTCTTATTATTTTTGTTTGTAATAATACTTAGAAAAGTACATGTTAACGCCTTCCAAGTTCTGCCCTAAGTTGCATTCATTGTTCTTTGGTTCGTTTATTTGTCCAATGATTACTCACAAGGCACCGTGCCACAAGAAGAGAAGGAAATGTGCTTCCCGAAGGACCAACATGTGGTATGAGTAATATTTCAAAAACACATTAAATTGCTTTCTATTGTTCATTGTCCATGAGCTATCATTGTTTGTTGCTGGTGTTGGTGTTGGTGTTGGTTTTTGCTCTGTTGTTCCCCAGACAATTGGCTCTTATTTCATTTATTGTCTAATTCTGTTTTTGTTACCTTGTTTTTTGTAATACCATTTCTTTCAGAACTTTCCATTTTATTTGTGTTTTATGATTTTCATTATTGGATTTTGCTTATTTATGGTGATATTAATTTATTTTTCCAAACATTCTTGCTATGATAAACTACCGTGTTCGATAGGTTTCATTTGATATTACATTTCTCATATTCATTCATACAGTATTGTGTTTCTGACAGCTAAAGGCATTAAGCATATTTAGGCAACCCACCATCACCATGGCTAACAAAACTCATTCATTCATGCTTTCCTAAATAATCTTTGGCGTTGAGTAGAAATTTAGTTGCCTCTTTGGTTTCATGCCAGATTAAATAGAATTATATTTATATAAATACTTGTTTTCGAAAATGTTTTTGACTTCTTTTACCTGCGATTAAACATAAATTTAAGCCAAAGTAGGTTCAAAGTACCATTATAAATGTGCCATTTACTGCTGCTACTGCTACTATTACTACTTCTATGCCCAATTTATTTGGTAATTGTTAAACAATTTATGAATGGTCAATATTGTTTAACCAAATGAAGCGTTCAACGAGTTCACAGGAATTCTTTGGAATTATGTATATATTTCTTGGAATAATTCGTTAGTTTATGGCAAATTTCATTGTGGATAATCGTTGGCTTAATGTTAATGAATTATTGATTGTTTAACTTATGAAATTATGTATTTAATATTTCTGTTGCCTTCCTGGAAGACCTAATACTTAATGGGGTTGATCAAATTTACTTACTTATGCTTAATCCTTAATCCTTTTATTTATAACAGTAAAATTATGTATTACAAGCTAACCTGGCATCCCACGTGATATTTGTACGTTCAAATCATTTCTTCTATTAGAAAAATTATAATTATATATTGTTATCAGTTTAACGGTGTAGAAGGTGATCTATGCAGCGCCATCTTGTGGTGAGTTCCAACAAAGTGCATATCATAGAAACCTTCTCCATAAAACAAAACATGTATGAGCCTTCTTTCGTGGTGATCGCTCAAATGATGTCTGAGTTGATCCATCACATACCTACTTATATGCGGACATTCATTTCTATATACATACTCGTACAACAATTTAATGCACCCAGCCTGGCGTCACACGGTCAAGCAAATCTTTCATTGGATTTGTGTAAACCAAATCAATTTTACTAGGATCACAACAAAAAGAAAAAGAGATGTTTTACAAAAATGACTTGATTGCCTACAGAGAGTCTGATCGACACCAAACTTCAGAAGAACACTCCCCATACTATACCTGAAAATTTAATCAAAATCGATCGAGCAGTTTCTGGGTCCATAGGTAACATACATACATAGATACACCCAATTTAATATGCAAGAATATTGATGACTACTCTGTGATTTTCTATACAATTATCGGTTCTAAGAATGGAGTGATTATTTAAATGGATAGTGGTTACCGTATACCTCAGCTTCACTTTATTTTTAAGATCTCGAGCTTCTAAATTCTTATTGACTTCTAAACTTTGTTGTTCTAACCTAAGTTTCTGCTTCTGCAAGCACCTCATCATTGGAAAGGAATGATATTATTGTAGAAATTATTCAACATATGTTCCATATGAAACGCTGTTGGTGTCGCCAATACAATTAATATATCACGAGACTCAAAGGCCGTAGCACCAAGTAGTTTATATATACTGAAACTAGAGAAATACACGGTGCCTGTTAGAGCAATCATCATCATTTCGCGCTTACACCATCAAGGGGATAGGAGCATTGAAAAAGGTAAAAAAATTATGAAAATGTTTTCCTTTGTAAGAGTATCTCTTGAGAACGGCTTGACCGATTTTGTGTCAAGCATCTGCATTTTATGACTTTAAGGATTATGTTGAATAACTGCAGTGGTTGGTTCATTGTGTTATGCACATGCTCACTGTACTTAGCAATATAAGAGTAATTCTTACTAAAAGATAGAAATGATTATTTGTTTTACTAATGCTAAGGAATTTAAAATTTGCAGTTTATCTAGATAATCTCCCTCTCTCTCTCTTCTCATAAACTGTAACATTAAAGTTCAACAACTTTCACAACTCTTAGATTTTCATTTTTTCTATTCCATTTCAAATCCCTGTAACTACTATATAGAAATAAATTTCAAAATTACCATAAAACTCTGCATGTAACAACACTAAGAAAAAATTGAAGAAAATCTACATATTTCGAGTACATTCGTCGTTGTCGTCGTCATCGTCGCCATAGCCTCAAGGGTACATTAAGTTAACAAGCGTACTAAATGTACTACAAAAAGCAAGCAAACGATAAAAGTGAACGAACATACGAACGAATGAGAAAACCAAAGGACATACAAACAGACAGATAGATAGATAAACAGACTGAAAGACACACATATACAGACTGAAAGACAGATAGATAAAAGGACAGATAGACAGATAGAGAAATGACGCCTAACAGATAACTACATACAGTTGAATTTCACTAAAGCATCTCACTTTTATCATAAACGTCAAAAGATACAAATGTATATCATACATTCATAGTCCATATTCACACATGCAAAAACATGTTCTAGGATATTATACCATACTATATTACACTTATTCTTCTTGTTTTTCTAGTTGTTTATAACTCATATAACACGCTCGTTGTGTGACGTTTATATGGCGCGTGTACGCGACCAAGGATAAAATGCCAACTCGTCAAGTGGGCAAAAGTTTAGTCGTTTGGTGAGAAACATTTTAACACAAGTACTTCACATACTACATAAAGGAAAAAAGTGACAAGTGAACACTGAAAGAAACTAGTTAAAATGTTTTAATGAAACCACATCAAAGTACTAAATATAACAAAATATTATCTCTGGCAAAACTTTATTTATGAAATTCATAAAAAACTAAACAAAGATAAAAACTAATTTCACGTATTTCCTAGAAATTGCGACACTTTCCTTACCATGTAAATGATCTAAATTCTGTTTGGTTTGGTTTGACTTAACGTTATGACATTGAAAATCACCAACCGCAAGTGTAATTTTATAAAACATGAGGTATATGGCAGCTTAGTCCTATACTATAAGTAGTAGTTGCTACAGAAAATCCAACGGAAAACCGTTTATGATGGCACGGTTGTATGTATACCTGTGCCCAGGCTCAGCTTAATATTTGCCTGAATGCATTTCTAGGGGAAACATGAAACTTCCGGTTGCTGCAATGGTTTTCTGTTTTTCTTCTTCTTTTTTTTTTGTACTACCAACTTATGGCAAACAGCAACAACAACAACGACGAAAGTCACGAGTCATTTCAAGGTTTCATTTTCACTTGGTTTTTATTTGTATATAAATTTACTATACGAGTATACTATATAGTATTTCTGACGTCTTTGGGGGCTCTTCCAACAGAGCGTAATTAAAAATGTTATGTTTAACTTTATTCTGCCTTTCAATTGCTGGGTCGGTTGGTTGGTTGGTTGTGTTGCTTGCTTTAAGTTTGAGAAAACTTAGAAAAACTTATGAAAATAAATGAAAATTTCATAAGGGTCAGAAATATGAATTTATTTTCATTAAATTGTAAAAGAAAAAATTCAAAATTAGGATTGAAACTTCAAGGCTAGAAATCAAATTGCAAGGCAAGAATTTAATTTTTGTGTTTGAAAAATTAGGTTACATTTGATAAGCTTGGTAAGCAAAAAAACCATACAGTCAAGTGTGAGTCCGACTCGCACCGTACTCAATACTCAAGTGCATCGTGACTGATGCTCGCCTTGATGCACATTATCGATCTTGTGAACAAATGCAACCAAATCACGTAAAGAATGTTTTATATCCAACTGGGAAGCAGATAATCAGGAATATATGCATATTGGAGCACACGTTTCTTGTATGAGGATCCCTTCAATTTTTTTAACTTTATTTTATTTGTAAAACTTATCATTATAGCCGCAATTGAATTACACATTCTGTGAAAATTTTAACTGTCTACTTATTACGGTTCATGAGATAGAGCTTAATGACGGACGGATGGACAGACGGACGAACATCGTAGGCTTAGTAATAAGGTCCCTTTGTCTACGAACCCCAAAAATGATGTAATTGCTATAGCATGCAATCAAATCTATCAATAAACAAATTTATATCCACCATTTAAATCTCTTCGGAGTAAAATATCATATAATTAATCCAATTCATTCTTAGAAGCGTCAGACTCAATTACTTTCTTTTGGTTTTTACGTGAGATTGCCAGGTGAGACACCTGTCAAAGGTTAGGCCCAGTTAATCCACAGTGACACTGCTTGAAATGACATCCCCATTTATGACTACTGGAGAACATGTCATATGTATAATATTATTGTGAACTACAATAGTATTGTAATTCAATGTAATATGAGTAAAACTATTCTATATTTAATATCGGCTCCGTGTCGAGTTTCTTTTGCTTTGCTAAGACTCAAAGTAATGATTGTTTTTCTATTACTTAATGCGGCTTTCATCTAAAACCGTCATTGCACAACAACTACCGTTTACATGTCAAATGGATTAACGTAATTGGGATGTGTATGAACTTATCAGTGTTGACGCCTATGTTCCACCTCTTCATCCACTGCTCAATGAAAACTAGTTGCTACTGAAGAAGAGCTGAGGCTGCAACCTGGTAATCGTCGCTTACTAATAGGGCACTGTCACCAGCATATGTCGCCACTGAGAGTTTCTCATCCTTTAGTATTGGGAGGTCAGTCTGATAGAGCGTGTACACAATCAAACACTTGACTCACATCCAAGAAGGTAATCAAACAGTATTCCCTGTCATCAAGAGTCTTCAAAAATGTCTTTTGATGAAAATAGTTCCAGACTTATCATCTTTATGCAAATGATTGTTCTGATCAATCACATTTATAAAGGTCAATAGAATTAGTCACTGAGCTAAAGTAACATTTGAAATTGCCTGTCTGTAGTCTCACCTTAACAAAATCTCTCTCTCCGTTTCTATCTCAAAATTCTTCATTAATATAACCAAATACTTCTTTTGCTTGCGGATATAAATGTCTGCATGCTTCATCATATTTCTTTCATTAGATTGTTTGTCCCATAGATATTATATTACTATCTCTACTTTATGCAAAAGCCACCTTGAACTTGAGCATGAAACAAACTTATTGTCATCATCTGTTATCAGAGCTCAGACCTATTTTTTTTTTCTTTCTTCTATATTTTTGTTAACGATATTCTCATTCATCAAACAATCAAGGCTGTCATCTATCAAGCGAAATAGAAGAAAAGAAAAACACTAAGCAGTAGTGGTAGTAGTAGCGAACAAATCATTATTGGCAAAAACCAAGGATCAATGAAGTTAACAACGAAAAAAACAAGTGACTAAGGGAGATTGTGGACACCGTCTGTTTGTGAATTATGTGCACAATAAATTGACACATCAAGCTGATTAATATGTCCCTTTATAGTTGTTACCTGAAGCTTAGACCAACCAATCCCACCCTAACCCAAACCAACTTGAATTTTGTCCAGTCCAATGAAGTATGCAATGCAGGTGAATATAACAAATAATCGTATGCCATTCAAAGTGAATGAAATTGTGAGAAGGAGAAGTAGGAGGACAAGGATACCTTCTTTGGTTTAGTGAACATGGTCAATAATGGTCTTTAGGGTATCGCTTGCCTTGAGTAAATAATTTATTGAAACGCATTAATTAAAATACAAGAAAGCAACAAAAAGTATGCTGCAAGCAAAAATGGAAAACATAAAAAAGGCTACAGAAATTGAAAACGATTATTTACACGCCTTCATTGTTAATTTTCTTTTCATTTTTCTGCTTTTGATTTTGCTTTTCTTTTCTTCAACGCTTTTTCCAAACAATTAAATACATTTTTAATGTTTGGAAAATTGA
The DNA here is from genome assembly GCA_037043315.1 of Amiota communis. Lineage (NCBI taxonomy): Eukaryota > Metazoa > Arthropoda > Insecta > Diptera > Drosophilidae > Amiota > Amiota communis. Next base: position 7,816,220 of record JBAMAV010001245.1, on the reverse strand, counting down.
ATTTAATACCATAAAAGGTTATACACATAAAAAATTAAATATAAATAACATTAAGGACGCCTGGCCCTTAAAAATCAGTTTCGCACAACTTGAACTCGCCTTTTTTACAATAAAAGCAATTTATTCTTACAATGAAACCTTAAACTCTTTCTATTTCGTACAAGAAATGACCAAATGAATGAACTAAGTTTGTGCCCCGATTTATTTTATTTTCAAAAATAAAGGGTTGCTAACTGCCTATGGGTGTTTTGATTTCTATTCGAAAAAAGGTAAAGTGCAGGAAATTGTCCGAAAGAAAAAAAGGAATCTGCACAAATACCAAGAGTTAGACAAAAGCACGCACCCTTTCCCAAGGCTTAATAGCTTGGCCCCATTAAGATAGAAAATCTTATCAATAACACAATACATTATTATTTTATTTAATACTAATAAGCACCAAAATATTGTGAGACATTAAGCAAATAAATCGGATGAAAGATTTCACTATAAAAATCACTATACCATACAACAGGAACAACGAAATTGTATGTAACAATGCCTCCCCATTTATTAGTGTTATCATTTGATGGGGAGTAGAAAAACTGTGACTGAAAATCATCATTGTATAGTGTGTGATATGAAACCATTCCGTATTAAACTGGCATGAGAGGTATTGGTTGACACATTCTTTCTTTTCTCTTTGTTCAGTTTTTTGCTTCAAATTTCCGTTGCTAAAACATTGCTAATGGCAAAATGGCAGGGCACATGTTACTTCCGACGTCGCACCAGTTGACAATCACTTTGATTTTGTTTTTTTTTTTTTGCTTTACTCGTCCTTTTTTTTTTTGTGTGTGACAAGTAGGTATATTGATTGGTCTCGTCATCATCATCAACGTCAATGTTGTCGTCATCACAACAACAGTAAAAAATGTCAAAAATTTCGCGCCCTTAACGACGATGGCAATGAAGACCACCAGTGCGTATGAGTGACATTTGAAGCGTAACTATGTACTATGACTGCCTGCCTTCATCTTTATCTTTCCCTTCTTTTTAATGTGTCAATTATACGCTTCTTTGACTGGATAAGCGTACGCTCTGCTCTGTTCACAAATTGTGAGCTCACATTTTAAGCCGATTTGTCTTGAATCTGGTGAGGTTTTTTTATTTATTATTATTGTTTTCCTACTTTTCTTTTTCTTTGTGTTGTCACAACGAAATTTAATACTTGTGTTTCTTCTTGTTTGTTCATTTGTACACACATATATTGTTAACTTTTCATTTCGACTCTGACGAATTGAATCAATCACATTTTTACGATTGAACAATGTTAATTCAATCATGTCAATAAGTGAGTAGAAAAAAATATTGTCCATCGACATTAGTTTCAAGTGCTAGTCACTCGCCCGACACTTGATCTTAAGTATAAGTTGTCTATGGTATATGTTTTCTATCATCAGTGATATAGTATCTATTTTACTTGTCATAGATATTTTGCCATCATTGGGTTCATGATGATAATCGTTAAAGTGGGCAAAGTGTATATATGTTTATGGCAGAAATTGCTTTGATAATGGTATTCTTAATATTCTCTCTTTTGTTGAACTTCAAGTACTTAACATTTTACATTATAGTATCTAAGCTTTCAACAAGAAATTGTCTTTAAATAAGCTTCCTATTTCTTTTGAAAATATATATATGTGTTAGTGTATTTTATTTAAGAGTATTTAATGAAAGCCATAAAATGATATCGAATAGGCTCTTAAACGATTTGAAATAAAGACATTGATTCTTAAAGAAATAAAGCTATTGAAGTCCTCTTGTATTTTGTACATAAAGAGCTTGTTGAAATGGCTTTGTATCTAACATTTTATAGCCCCATTTATTGCATCAAAAGATTCATAGGAAAATCTATTCCACCTAGTTTATTTGTATTTTTTTTGATTGTTATAGAAATCTGAGGAAATGAAAGTATACTAATCAAATAAGATTAGATTAATCTGGTTGTCATAGCAGGCTTACACATGATGATTAGTTACCTAGCAATACCAGATGATATTATCTTCGATAAAGATATTCTGTGTATTTTGCAATTCAATAGACAATCAAAATTCTTTAAAAAAAAATTGTTGCTTAAACTAAGAAATTCATGAAATATTCTAATATTCTTCTGAGGCGTAAGAATTACAAGCAACATTCTTTAATTCTTTAACATAAGTATAATAAATACATTATTGGCTACCAGAATTAATGAGTCAATCGTTTTGAATACGATAAATTAGTTAGATAGATCTGTTTTAAGTTTACTTTGAGTATCTTCAAGAATCTAAGACAGACGTACGTCGGTAGAGACTGTACCTTTTTAAGAGGTACATAACTTTAAATTGAAATAAAACACAGACTAATGGTGTTAATTGCCATGAATTTGGCTTTATTCAATAGATAATTCTTTGGCATTTTCATTTCAGTATGATTTCCGGCATATGGCTAACTCGGGTGGCTCGAAGGAAGTCCAATCAGGAGGTCCAATTTTCTATTCCTTTTTGCAGCAATGGAAGTCGTATATCAGAGATAACGTGGCGGATGTTGTCTTCCAAGGCTTAGACCAGAGACTTCACATAGATAGCCTCACAAAAAATAGTCCGGCAATTTTTAATAGCATGATCTTGAAGGCCAATTCATGGGTCCATTACACGAAATTATTCTTTCACCGAACGTTTCTTTCAATAAATTAATTGTGGCACGCCCTGTGTGGCATGTTGCACCGTCCTATTAGAAAAGTTAGGTTAGGTAGGCCCATCGTGGTTGTACGTGAGTTCAAGCGAAAGCCTTAAGACCCAAAATTTTGAAATATAGTAAATAGGTAGGGGTGATTGTGAGGGGGTTTGGGTAATCTTCTGTCCAACGTTGGTCTCAGAGATCTTTCTCTGCCTCTAAAACAACCTGAAGAGTCCACGAACAAAGCCAAGTTTCCCAAATGAAATTCTTCCAAGCTACCCAACTCCTCAAAGAACAGCAGGGCAGTCACAGAGGAGGTGTTGGATGCTCTCCGGTCCCTCCTCATCAACAGCTAAGGCAGAAGTCATGATGTGGAACATGGTGCAGTGTCCCGTTATAACTACCGTCATCGTCCGAATGCTGTAGGAGCTCAAAAGTTCTGTTGGGTTGGTAGCAAAGCCAGACCAAGCCAGGTTTATTTGCCCAACTCATGTCTGCTATATCCCTGGCTTTTGCATCCAGTCCTGACACGATATCCTGTTAACACCTAAGAATATCAGCAACTGCTTGAGACAGAGACAGTGCCGAGCCTTTTTTGGCATACTCGTCCGCAATTTCATTACCATGGAGACCGGAATGACCAGGTAACCAGATTAGCGTGATTGAGTGTTGCCGAGCTTAATTGAGTGCTTCCACCGTCCTATGTATGCAGCGACGTATTGAAACCACAGCTCCTTCACATTGCGGTACAAAAAACCAGATATCGCGGCTCTGTAGCCGTTACCATTAACTGTGCACACCAAACAGTGACTTTTTCAGGATGCAATGATGTTTCGACAATGTCATGAGGATTCTCTTTACTGCAAATGAATAAAATGTAATATAAGTTTTCATTTCAATAGCCAAGGAATTTTTTACTATAAAAATGCTGGAGCAGATAATACATGGATCAATATGAATACTTTTCATCATACTAAGATCATCAATTTTTTTATAAATGTATCAGACTTGATGTCTAGTCTAGTATTTGTTCCATTCACATACTTTGTGTTGAAGATAAAACTCAAATCAATCACACCTACAAGAAACAAAGTTTTAACTCCTGTGAACTAAAAGACATAAAGGTTAATTATGTGTATAAATAATAAGTATTCAAACTAATTAAATGCATCATATTTCTGCGTAGTAAAAGAACTTAAGCAAACAATTTTATTACGCATATCCAAGTTTAGCTACAATCAGCAAACCACTAACAATGCCATCAGCACCACCTCTCTATGTAAATGCCATGATCTCATATTCAAATAAGTTTGCAAAAAAAAAATATATATATATATATGAAATAATGATACATCTACATTTATACAGTACAATAAATATTTACCATTAGCATATAATATAAGTTTTAATTGCTTTTTGAAAATGAGTAAACGAAGAATGATTCCAGATACTACGTTGTTATATCTAAGTAATACCAAATAGCAACGCAACGTAACGCATATTTTAGGTTAATCCTTAAACAAAATTGCGTGCTAAGCTCAATAAAAATACAGAAGCTTCAACAAAGTTTAGTAAAAAAATTTAAAAAACACAAAAAAGGAAGGTACCATTATGGAAAGTAAATATTGTCAACCTACAGGGGTCATCATGACAAACTAACGTAACTAAATGGACATTAATGTACAGTACCAATGGACGTGATGCCATTTATGCCAGAATTGTTACTTTGGTTTGGTCAAACTGTCTAAACTAAAATGTATAGCTAATCACTTAACGAGCATCCAAGTTTTAAAAGCATTTTTATAAAAGGTGTCTGCCTTTGGCTTGGGGCATAGAGATTTTTCTTTCGATTTAGAAAGTTGATGGCAATGATTTCAATGGAAAAAACTAAACTTTAATATAAAACTGATGGTAGAGTAGAAATAGGAAAAGGAAAATAGATTTAATAGAAAAGTATGTAAGGCAAACAGAAATAAGCAGGGATGCATAGTGGAAAAGATTAGGGAAGCTTAGTACAGAAAAGGTCAGGCAAGCTCCACCACCACTTCACTTCACTTGAGAAAAACAAGCAGGACCCTAACAAATTTAATTGGAATGGAGTGTTGGAATTTGTAGAGGTATAAGCTTAAGCTTAAAGAAAACCTAAACAATCTAAATCAGATAGTGTATGATATATTGTTCTGCCAGACGACAGACAGAAGTCACGTTGGTCAACACTTGACAGCGACGTGTTTGCAAGTACATAGGATGAGAATAGATTATAATGCGCATAAATCTCGACTCGGCAATCGCTTCAACCATTTTTAAATATTTTATAAGCCTACAGCTTTGAGCTTTATTGAAATGTGCCTCTTAAAGTAAGTGAAATTGTCCGTATTTCATTTAACACCATAATATTTATAACAAAAGTTCTTTTTGCCATTCACCAAAACTTTGAAACTGGCAAAAGTTAGCAACGAAACGAGAACATAATTTATTAAAAATGCTATCTCTTTTCATTTTTGCTTTCTCCGAATTCTTTTTTTATATTAATATATCTTTCGTTTTTTGCTTAACTGCCACGTGTTAGTGAAACCTCAAGCCTGATGCTTTCTTCACAAATAAAAATATACGAGTACAAGTACACAAATGTAAAAATGTTAAATTTATAATGTGTGAAGTCCAAAAGATACTTATAGGGTGGTAGGCCAGCCAACTTTGTGGCCATGTGAGAATGAAAAAGAAAAGGAATGAATGCTTGACGTTCGATAGCGACACAACTTTAACCTTTTTGCATTATTAATGCTCAAGACTCACCAGAAAAGCAACACACCAGAGTACCATCAACACCATGAAGAACAACATGGCACAAGTTTACAGACATTCAGAAATTGCAAGAGACTGGAAAGTATGAAGGGAGATAAATGTTAAAAAATCGTTACAAAAATACAGAAAGTGGTACCCCGAAAAATATTACAATATATGTGTATGTATGGGCGCGGCTTCAACATGCCAAATATGTGTCTTAACCAGTTTTTTACTTTTTTATTAAATAGGAGTTAACATCTTTAGAGGGAAATTTCGAAGCCAAATATGCACGATTTCAGGCAGACCCAAATTTATATATTTGTTTACAAAAATAGCATTTTATTAATATTGTATGTATGTACTTTTATTACAAGGAGGAACATTTTTTTTTTTTTTGTATGTTTGTTTGTTACGAATTAACACAAAAACTGCTTAAGTGATTTCAAAAATGTGTGCACCTTTAGAAAGCTACAATATCACCGAGTAACATGGGCTCAATTTTATTTTCAAGAAAATAAGAGATCCTAATGGAAATTAAAATAATCAAACACAAGGTCTCAAAAATCTTTCCTTTTTATAAAATCGCTTATATGCGTGCACAAAAATTTTCGTACGTGTTTTCGTTGTTTATATTTACTTTGCTGCTTCATGAATTTTGTGCTCTTGTTGTTATAGTTGTATTTGTTCCTTTCATTTATTAATAAATGAGTGAGAGTATTGCGCTCTTTTGTACTAATCTTTATGAATAAGATGTTCACTGAGAGCGGATCAAGAGAGAAAGACAATGTGATTTGTCAAAGACTATGAAATAGATATACTCTTAGTAGTATTCCTTGATAATCTAGATAAGGTGGAACAAATAATTTGAGCCTAAAAAGAAATAACTCTCATTAAAAATCTACAATAGCATATTCTTGTACCCCTGTGCTTCCGTTTATCTTATAACCAATTTAGTTATGATCTCTTAAGACACTTGAGTACACAAATGTATTCCAAATGCTTTGTAAGACCTCTTAGCTACAAAATTATGCGATGTTAAGACATACACAACACTGTTTTGAACTTAAATTTCTGGTTATTCCTTTTGTTACAATATTTTCGTGTACCACGAAATACTTTTATTTTAAATGAAACACAAAATGGGCTCATATGGCTTTGACTTTCTTCACTTGCTCACCATATAAATTTCTGCATGCCTTTGATATCTTTGGTGAAAAGTTTTTTTTTTTTTTTTGGTAATTCCCGCTGAAAACGAGAGTGTCATAAATAAGCTTGTTGTATAAATCACTTTCACCAAAATATATATAACAAAAAAGAAAGAAAGAAAGTAAAGCAAACGAGTGTGTCAAAGTTGGGTGTTTGTACTTAAGCTTTTGGCATCATGGGTTAGAGTTATGTATTGTAGTACTATTGTATATGAGTGTAAAGAGTAATGGAATGAAAGTTGTAATACTTATGATGATTACAATGATGGTTAAAACGTCAGACGGTGATGTCTCTGCCATGCTGGCTGGCTGGATGGCATTGCATGCTTTGTTACAATTAATGTTGTCCCTTTTGATAATAAAATATATAAATATTTATTAATGAAAGTTTGTTGAAAAGTTTTTTCAAAGAATGAGAGTGTGTGTGTGTGTGTGTGAAGGCAAAGGAGATTTTAATTCTTTTGTAAGCTTCTGGAATTTTTGTCATTCGCAAATTGGGTTTTGTTTTTTGGCAAAAAGTTATTGTTGTTGCTTGAGAAAAACATTTATTATTTTCAAATAAACAAAGATTAATGAAGAAAAGGACACATTTTATGTGTGAGAATGTTTGTATATTGTTACTTTGTGAAAGTAAAAGTACAGGAAGAAAATTCATTTCATAATTGGATAAGTTCATGGAATATATTTGAAAACAATAACGATAATAAGGGCTTTATATGTATTGTAAATTGTTTATGAAGAAACATACAAAAGCTTAAATAAATACAACATACAAATATATATTTATTTTATAAATGAATGAATGAATAGTAAAATTGAGCAAGTACTTTGTTTCGAGAAAAGAAAGGAATAGAAATGGATAAATAGATTTATTTATAATTATTTATATGAAAAGATTAGATAAAGAAAAGGATATTCAGAGATTTATTAATGGAAAGACAAGTTGCAAATGAATGACGAGATAAACAAAAAGATAAAGAGAATGAGTATATAGATAGTAGAAAGTATCACATTTACAATAATTACTGCCCATTAAAGGAAGGCGGCTTTGTGGATTCTATGCTCCATTCTAGCTTAGCAAAATTACCATCTAATTACAGTATCATCACATTTCTTTTCCCCCATCTAAATGTACTAAAACACATTCTAATGATTTGCCAAAATATCTGTTCTGTTACTAAAATACCCTTGAACCATACAATAATATTGTAAAACGCTTAAGATTGTACAGTACCTCTATCTTTATATTTCGATTTATTGTATACCCACCACGATTATTATAATAATAAATGGCAAGCGAAGTTCTTATCACTTATCATCTAATGATACCTTAAGGAATTTAATAAAGTTATAATAAATGAAATGAAAGCACTCCCACTTCTACAATATTTGATTATCTTTGCAATATTTCTTCTATTACAAATGGGCAAAATATGGCAAGGAAAAGTCAAAGTGAAAAAGGAAAATATTATGGTAATTTGGCTAAGTGACTTCACAGTGACTTGTGTTAATTACTGTATTGAAAATTATCACCTTATTAAATATACAAATATTTATTGATTTTCTAAAGAAAACCACAAACCCAGCAGAGGACCTTCGAAAGAGGCGAATAAACACGCCCTAAACAAATATTTGAATAAAAATTTTTGTCGCTTTTTGTTGCGCAAATAACTAATTAGCCTAGTTTTTTCTTTTTTCTTTGGAACATTAAAATGAAATGAAATTTTCTTTGCTTTCCTTCCTTCAATTCTTTTCCTTTTCATTTTTTTTTTTTTTTTTATTTTTGGTGTGGCAAAAGTAACCGCACAAGCAATTAAAGTCACTTGGTTATTACCAGGCGCTGCTGGTAACCAATAATGATGGCGTCTGTGAACCATTTGTGCCCATTTGTCATTGTAGACAGCAGTAAACTGTGAACCACATACCGAGTGCTTCAAGAAACGAAATGAATCTACACCAACATCAAATTGGGAAAGGGAACCTGACAGGTTCGAGGTAACAATAATTGTGATTAATTGATGGTTCCCTATGACTTAGGGTTTGTGTCTTAGAGGCTCAGCTGGCACAAACAATAATTTGGTGTTTGTTGGTAGGTTTGTTTTCTTAAATATAATATAACTAGGCTTCAAAAATTTTTGTATCTTTATCCTTAAAATTAGCATATGAATGTGTTTAAATATTAAAGCATTTCTGAATATTTAACATGAGTGATCCTTCATACAGATTTTCAAACCTTTTGGGATTTCACCTTTAAATACAATAGAGTACAAAACAATACAATACCACATTTGTCATCCAATTTTAGGCTGCCATGTTAATTTGTGTAGGATTTTAATTAAGATTTATACTAAGCAAATAACACCACACCACATCGCATCGCAGAGCATCGCATAGCATCGAATCTTATATTAAATTTATAACCAACATTTGGCACATAAAAATAAAATTCACTAAAAGTCTGCATTGAGAGATTTTATTGTTATTTATGTGGCGGGAAAAACAAATGTTGGTTTATGCTATTTTCCCAATGGAAAAGACAACATAAACTAATAATAGTACAAACAGATTTTCGTCTGGCATAGAAGAATAGTATACCACAATAGGTTATTTTAAGTCATGCATGTGTTAACATTTATAAAGGATAGATTTTGATTATTTTTAGATAAGTTTGAAAGAAAGACTATTTGATGGACACTACTTTAAATATAATTATAAGACTCTCTTAGGAAACAAATAAGATTTATTTCTGTAAACAATAGCCCACATTAAGTCTTGACAAGCTTCAAGGTTTGACAGTGTAAGCAGCATAGCAAAACTGGAACCTACTTGTTATTAAAATGGGTTGCATATTTATGTCAAAATCTAAGGCTGTTACATATGAAACGGTGTTGGTTTCGCCAATACATTTAATATATCTCGTGACTCAAAACCATAGCACTAATTTATTATTATTATTCTGAAAATAGTGGATTATACGGTGCCTGTAAGAGCTAATGTGTCATTGAAAGTTTTCGTCATTAAAGGGGGGAATGGCATTGAAAATGGTAAAAAAAAAATTATGAAAATGCTTCTCATTGTAAGCGTATCTTGATAAAAGCATATCGATGTGTGCCTTTGTGTCGGGCACCTGCATTTTATGCCTTTAATAATATATAATAATATATGTGTCACATGTTTCATACTAATAGTCATTCGTCATCTACATGTGACTATTAGTGTATTGTAATTAGTATGAATACTGACTCTACCCTAAACGTGAGTCAAATCATTAATATAATATTTCTGCATGCTCATTTACAGTATCGTGAGGAGTATTAAGTCTTTGACATAGCCAAAGATAACCTTCTTTCTAATTTTTAAGTGGTTTCAATAAAACAAATCAAAGAAAAGGCTTAGTCAGATATATCAACAGATCTATGCTGACCTTAAGCCCATCAGTGCAACCTAACTTTACATATCTCCTAACTCCTTCTTTAGCCTTATTATAACTTATCTTAATAGTCATAAAATTGAACTTTTAATGTTCTGCATCATGTATGTTAATACAATTTATTACAAATATAATAAGTTCTTTATATTTACATATGCATTTATCCATTCATTCATCCATTTCTGTCTACTTCAGCTATTAACATTTCAGCTATTATGTTCTTAATTCTTTTCTTCATAAGATACACGAGTATTGATGTGTTTTTTTGCATAGACGAGTGTGTTTGCAGACACATTAGGGTATTGCAAATAATAAAACCGACTACAACAAACACAAATGAAACATCTTCAAATGTCGTTCAATACACTTTGAACTCAAAATTGTTCTCTAAATTGCTTACGATGAGTAAATTGTCTTTTGGAAATTCTTCTATTCTTTGCAGTTCATTACACACATGCATATACTCACACGTACACATATTAGAAAAGTAAAAATATATCAATGCCTTTCTTTTTTTTTGGAGTAAGAAAACTTCAATAGAATTCATTTAACTTCACATATGTTACAACACCATTGATATGCCTTCACAGAGTATACATATAACTTTAAGCCTTTTTTTATATATTTTGCCAAAGATACTTTAAAACAACATTTTTCTTGCTTAAAACTTTAACAATTTTCTTTTACTTCCTTTTTGTATTTCAATTTTATTTTAAAAGAAAAAAAAAATCGGTAACATTTGCATGCCGAAACTTTATCATCATTCTCATTTTCAATTTTTGCACCAAGAGAAAAAGGAAAAAATAATACAAAGTCACTGAAACTTTCAAAAGCAATATTTCAATAGGAAAACATTGAGTTAAGCAGCTTAAAAGGCAATCATTAAAAGAATGAAAGAATAGCAAGGAAATTTCTATCCTTTCTATTTATATGAAAGTAAAACTTTGCTCCTTTCATGCTTAAATTGTTAAAAATATAAAGAAAAGTATCCATCCATTTAATATAAAAACGCTTACAAAAAGCTGCTTAAGCAATTTGTATAAATTAAAATAAAAAGAAGAAATTCCATTTGGTTTTTTTCAACTATGTAACTCAACATCAACTGATAGATACAATTGAATAGCAAGCACCTTTGTTGGTTCTTGTTATCCCTGGTTTCTGTGTTATGTTTGTGTTGTTGTGCCTGACATAAGCTCTAATGCCATTAAGAAAAGAAAATTTTACTTAAAGATGCCGCTTTCAACTAAACGTTTTCATCCCAATTTGCATTAACTAAAAGCTAAAAATGTCCATACCACTTAAGTTACAATGCCAATGTCTTTTTGCCTGGCACTTGCCTATACCAATGTACAAAATATCAACCTTCGTTTTGAGGTCAACTACTACTACTCTATGGTGCTCTATGGTAGGCCTTTTCAGGACATTCGCGTTTCTAAGCTAAATATTTTTTGATATTTTAATGGTTTTATATTTATGTTTCTTATCGTAAAATAGGAAAATTTTGATGATATTGTAAAAGTGTGTGTATATACTTAAAACACCATTAGATTGTCACCCTCATAGGCTACATTTCTATATGTAACACTACAATATTTACATCTACATAAAATTGCTTGTAGTAGGTTCATGAGTTTAATGTTGATTGTATGTAGTAGTAGAGTAAAGTTCGCAAAGTTTATATATTGTGACTTTCAATTCATTTTTAATATGATACAAGTAGTAAGAGATGGTGATGGTGATGGTAGTGGTGATGGTAAGGTAAGGTTATCCTTTGTGTGAAAATATTTGAATACCTTGGGACAAATACATTAAATAAAAGGAATTTCACCTTATTTGCATAGAATAAAGAAAAAGTTAGAAAATAGTTAAAAAACAAAATAAAAGGTCTATTGAAATTTCTATTCATAGTTGAAATGATGTGTTAAGGTTCAGCTAACAAGAACAATCAATTTGCATGGGACCTATAAACTTTAGTTGTTATTGTTCGATTGATTTTAAATTTTCTTTTTCATAGATGAATATTTTTGAACAATATGAAGTAATTTTATAGTTTTCCCCACATAATTTCTAATCATCTCTTTGTATGGAAGATAACGAATCAGTCCTTTATTAACACTCAATGACACTTGATTAAACTTGTTATTGTTAAATCAACAAATTTCAAAATTAAGAAATTTTATTAAAACAATGTACAATATCGTACAAAAATCAATGAATGGAAAATAGATACAATCTTAATTCAATGATAATAATTTTAATTATGTCTGTGTCGTAGGCCTTAGTATCCAGTGTTTGGCAAGGATATAAAAAAAGACCTTCAGTTTGATATTTTGAAAGTTCTAGAACTAAATAGAATTATAGTTAACAGTGTTCGAATTTTTTGTCAAAATATTCAGGATGCTGAGAAGAAAAAATATGAATCAGAACACCTACTACGCGTACATACATATGTCAGTGAACTGCTATCACATAAAATCCCTCTACATCTACAGTATATCTATCCTTCTGATACGATCTCAGAAATAAAAATGATTTTATTAAGTAAGCCAAATGAGTATACAGGTATAATAGTCCCTTTTCCTAAGTCTTAACCATGTCTTTGCAAGAGAATACTATCATTGCACCTGGGTAAATTGTTTGCAGGTACTTTGACAGACGAAAATACTCTAAAATATGCCATAAATTTTATTAAAAATTTCAATTTTAAATAAAAAGTATACAACATAACAATAATATTAATAATACAAATTAAATACATCTTTTTCTTAACGTAATTCTTTTGTGGAGGCAATTGGTTTAACTGTCACCTTTTAATGATCATAGCATTGAGTCGAGTTGACCTCAAATATTGTTGGTGATAAGTCAAGTTGTAGTAGTCAAACACAAAAGTTGAAATGTATGAAATCATATAAAGCGAACAGCGAACGAAAACCAGAACAAACGATTTACAAGACAAAGTCATTTGTCTAGCTGGACCTTAAGTTTCGACTCGGCGCTTTTGTTTCGCAGCTTTGATCTGCTTGCAGGGTAATGAGCTGTGTTTTTTTGCTTTTACAAGTTTCCTTTTTTTATTATATTGATTTATTTCGAATCTGTCAAACAATATGTAGACAGTGGTAAGTAAATGTCATGAGGGGCTCATTTATCTTGAGGTTTCATTTGGATAAATAAGGAAATATAATGTTATCATGTCACTCATTAAAGCGGGAGGGAAGATCCAAACAATGGTAGTCAGGACATACACTGCTATGATATAGCGGCGGCTATAATCAGTGATGATCTTCTCAAGCGTAGCAATTCTGTCTTCATGATTAATGACAGTAGAAGAGTGCACCTACTATACTGCGAATAACTTAAGTCTGAAACCTCTGTATGATGTTAGCGTTGATGGCTGCCGTGGAGCCTCATAGCTGGATGCCATATGTGTAGATTGAACTTAGAACCGCCTTGTAGAGCGAGTGAGTGCTGCGATCTAGGCCTGAATAATCAGTACATTCGATTGAACTGAAGGTTGAGTTAAGTCCACTTGGTGAGGAATTTTTGAGTGGCTTTTACAAGTTAAATTTATCACACTACTTGAGTTTAAACTAAGTTCAACTAGAATAGTAAACGCTAGCTTTTAAGTACAAGCAGATCGTAATTCCTGTTGCTGCATTGATTGCTTGCAAGGTTTGTTTAGCTATCTTGTCTATTATTATTGTTTAATAACGATTTGATTTTATTACTATTTTCAAAACATAGAATTATTCAAGTTTGTCCATCTTCCTACACTGATTATACATTTTGTCATGCATAAAAATATATCGCGTTGATATTATTTAATTAAAAACAACTATCTTTTAGCATTGTGTAAGCTTGTTGATAGTTTTTTGAAACATAAATGTGTTTTACAGTCAGTTATGTGTATATATCTTTTCTAATTAATATAAATTTATATTAAAAACATAATGTTTTCCTAACTTATTCTATTTGAACAATAATCCTTTGTTTATAACCGAAATATCATCATCATTAAAAACTTTTGGCAAATGTGAAAATGTTTATGACTTTACCCAAAAAGTTAATTAATTAGTAGTTTTACATTAAAAATGTAAACTTTTACTTGCGTACTTGTTCATTTCAACCTTTCACAATGTGGACAGTATAAGTATATTCCATTGATGTTTGTAACCTATGCTTCACAATACGCACACATATCTTGATAATTGGTTGATAGTACAAATGTTTGAAAAGCTACAATGAAAACATATGAAGATTTCTTCAGACAAACATCCATTTTTAAATGACAATTAACAAAGTAAGAGTAACTGCAGAAATTCAGGTGAATAATATCTAAATTTCGGTGAATCAAATTATGATAATTTATTCTTATAAATTGACTCTTCCTTTTTTGTTTATTTATTTATAATTTCTTTTTTTCTGGTACTCAGCACTTATCTTGTTTGCTTTTCTTTTGCTTGGCTCATCATATAATAATTTGTTATTAAATCTTTTCTATGGAAATGGGTAAAAGATACCATTAAAAATGGTAGCCAACAATAAAAACAAGTTGGTAATATTAATAAACTTCTGTTTCTCCTGTTTCCTTTCATATTCTTCCAGTTTTTTTGGCCTTTTCACCTTTTTCTTATTTTTTGCTATGCGTGGCAAATATTGTTTGATACCACAATGGCAACCGAAGTAGAGATATGTACATACCTTTTTTCTGATCATCTCGCAACTTTTTTCCACCGATTTTTTTGCACAATGTGCGCGTTTTAATGAAAGCTTCGCATGGTAGTTTTCATACCAGCGGACTACAAAAAAACAAAACCATAAGCCAAATAGCCGTAGGTAAAAAGGCCAACAGAATGTGAACCAGACAAAAAAAGACCAAAGCTTAATCACATAAAACACCAAAAAAATTGTAACCATTTACCAAATTTTTATTAGGTGTCTGTGTGTACAGGTGTGGAAGGAAAATCTCAGCGTGCAAATGCAATCAACTTTCATGTTTGCTTCATGTTTTTTGTATTCAGGCGTTGAAGGGGTTAAACCAGAAACCCAATGAAAGACACCTACTACAAATCGTGGCATTTAATCAGTGGCAAACTGAAGATTTTTTTCCGTACCCATTTGTTCTGTTCAGAAAATGTTTTCTTAACAAGTTTCCTGAACATGTCAGAAACCCATTCACATTTTCTTTAAAATTGTTTTCTGTTTTGTGTTTGCTACGTCAGAAGCAACTCAAAGAGTGTTTAACTTTAATTGAAATTGGTTTCACCTACACGCATTCATTAACACATAATCATCATCATCATCTTCATCAACGGCATCAACGGCATCAGCAAGCAAACGCTTAAATGTCTCATTAATTTATTTTATATGTATTTTTATTTTTTCCATTATTTATTTAATTATTTATTGATTTTGTTGTGAGTAGTAAGTAGTAAAGAGCATGGCATCAAGCTTACAAAGCACTTTGAATTTGATTGACATCGTCAATGTTGTCGTCACGCTAACGACTTTCAAATGCAGACATAAGTATAAAACACGCGCGTGTCTATAACCAGCAGCTTAATAAGAATTTACTCTTCTTAATTTTTTGTTCTTTGTATTTTTTATTTTTTTTTTATTTTCATTTAATGAGATTTACCGATTCTGCTGAAAATGCTTTAAGCTGCCAGTCAGTGAGTTAGTCAAGTCAAGCATCTGATTCTGTCGCATGGCGGAACTCAACCACCAAAGATTTATGATTTCCGTTCGAGAGGAAAAAAATGTCTGCTCACTTAATTTAACAAGGTTCGTTCTAAAGGCATCGTCATCGTCATTGGCATCACCATCATCGTCACCGTCACCGTCACCAGCAACATCACCATCTTTCTTTTGCCTCTCTTCTCATCTTACTACTCTTTATCAGTTTCATGTTCAGTTCTGTTATCTTCAGTTATTCATCGACTTCAAGTCATTTGTCGGCCTCTTGAATGTTTGAACATTCTCGTTGTTCAAAACCAATCTTCTATCGTATACTTGTTCGTATGTGGCAACGAAGGAATGAATAACTGAATGCCTGAATCTTTACTAAAGATTCCTTTACAATATTTTACTGGCATATCTATATATTTTTTGGTTTTGCAACGTTTCAATAAATACCAAAAAGAAAGTTCAGAAGTAAACAAAATATCTGCAAGCTTGTGCTCTAGTATACAGAGGTTCTTAAGCTTATGCAGCATCATCATTTTTTTCGCAGACACTATCCCTTGGCAGTTTACCATATTTTTATAACAAAATTTTGGCTCAACAAACTCATAGGTCAAAAATATTGAATCCCATTTCTTCAACAAAAATATTTACAGTTCAAGAACCACTGCTTTCTGTGTGTAATTATTATAATGCTCGTTCCAATAGATTCTTCTTTATACTACTAACTTTTATTTATATTTATTTTCAATTTGATTGAGTGATTGCTATTGTTGTTTTCAATCAATTATCTGCATTAAGCACACTTTTTCTCTCTCATTGTCCTTCAATCTCTTCTTTCTCCATGTTTATTCATAAACTCTAATACTCTTTTGTGTAATGAAAGTTTGTAAGCCAATAGAAAGGAACAAATAGAACCTGAAATGAATACATACACATAGAAGATTGGATTTTCACTTGGCTGAGCTTCATTCATCGCGTTTGTCAGGTGTTGTCCATTAGTTTCAATGAAAAACCAAAGAATAATATTATGGTTTATTCAACTACCTTCACTTCCGCTACTACAAAATGTAGTCACTAATCACTTCTCTCTATTCTGATAATGTTTTTGTAAGCGTTAAGCTCTTTATTATGTTCGTTCGATTGCTAATGAAAAACCCATACATGCTCGCATACATCCTGACTTCGGTACACGCATGAAATTCTTATGAAAAATGAAAGCAAATAAATAAAGGCAACAAAAAACAAAAAAGAAAACAGTATCCAGGATATTGAAACCTGTTTTGCCATGATAAAATTAAATCAGCTTAATGGAATTGGGTTGTTTTGTTTACTGTTGATGATGATGAGTTTAATATGACTAAGTAAATTATTTAGCAACAAATTATAGCCGAACAACATTAAAAATTGAATAAATTCTTTAAAAAATTCCAATGAAGTTGATGATAAGGATATATTATAAGTGCTTAGATGTTTGTTCCATTTGGCATACTCCTCGTATGTGGATAAATCAAATATTTACATTTAATCTAATAAAATATTGCTGGCAATTTGTATTCTTTAATGTGGGTATATAAATTTATTTTAATGTACTCATGTCTCAAACTCATTTGTATCTGGATGATGATTTTTTTATTATTTAAAGGTTAAGTGTCATTAGAGATGAGCTAAACAGTGACACAGTGATTGAGTCACAGTCATTTGAAGAGAGAGTACTTTGTTTAGGGAGCAACTGAATTAAAGTGAGTCGCAATCAATCAAGTAAACTGTGTCTCATGGCAAGCTCAAAATTTCATTTTCGACATTCATTACTGTTGCTATATGCTACGAAAGCCCATCATAAACTTATGGTGATGCTCCATCATATTCCTGGTGTCGGTTTTGGTTTCAATGATTAAGAGTGGTGATTTTGATGTCAATGACAAAGTACGGCCTGGAGGACCAAAAACGTTCAAAGATAATGAATTGAAAAACCTATTGGATAGAGACCTAGCTTTGAACACTCAAGCAGACAGCTTAGCAGGTGATGAATAAGCTATTGTCAGAAGTTTACATACAATGAGAAAGATCCAAAAAGGAGGAAAATGGCTAAAATACAAATTGAGTGAAAATTCGATTACAAACCGCTTCAACATCGCAGTGTCATTGCTTGCTAGACAAAAAAGAATAGTTTTCTGTGGTGTATTGTGAGCGGCAATTAAAAGTAAATCTACTATAACAATTCCAAGCGCACAAAGTCATGGTTTAACCCAAGAGATCCATCCAAATCGATACAGTGCATATGGTGGGATCAGCAAGGTGTATTGTATCATGTATCACTAACTTTTAAAACCGAACCTAACTATGACTAGTGAGTACTACAAGCAACAATTGGGTCGTTTGAATAACGCATTGTTGCTAAAAAAGCCAGCAGTATGACAACGCTCAACCACACGTTGCAAGATTTGTGAAGGATACACTTGCTCACCGGACATAGCGCACTTCTGATTACCACTTGTTTAGATCCATGCAGCATGTCTCGGTTTTAACAAGGTTTCGAAATGCTGAGGAAATTTGGAAAATGGATCGTTGCCAAACCACCATCGTTCTTTCGACGCACTATTGCCATGTTGCCAAAAAAATTGGGAAAACGTTATAGAAAATGATGGAAAATATTTCATACCAATTTTTCTCAATAAATGCCTTTTTACAACAAAAAAAAATGACCAGAATTATAGCAAGCTCCTAACACAATGTTTTAAAACCATAATTCAGGGCAACTGAGTTGGCCAAACTCGCCAGCAACTTTAAATTATCTTTATAAGTGTTTGACAAACATTTTGTCTCTTTTCTAAAGGATAATTGACTACGATATTTAATATATCTTTTCTATCTACTATAATCCTACAAAAGACAGCTTTTCATTAAACGTGACTCTAAAAATTGCACCCAACATTGTACAATACTACAAAATATTCTTATATTTCCCAGAAAAAGAAGCATTATTTATGTATATTATACAAAGACTCCCCAATCGTATAGTATTGTTTCGATATCATGCAAATTTCTTCACACCTGAGTTCTTCAGCATTTCCACTCGTCAGCATTTTAAATTCAATGAAACCACTTTTATCTTATATTCGAAACCACAATATTAGGGGAAAGTAAAAAAACTTTATTTTCGCTTACACATGCAGAACAAAAGAGAAATCCATTATACACTTCATCAAATACCCCAACATTTTTTATTTACAAAAGATAATAATAAATAAGTAAATCTAAATAATTCAAAACCATTTTAAATAACAAACAAAACACAAGAGACATAGATAGAAAAGAACTTAGAAATTCACCAAAAAATAAATAAACTTGGTAAAAATGTTTGCATATTTATTTATATGAATCAACAAATTTGCATAAACAAAGGACAATATACTATATACAATACAATAGTATATAACTAAGGTCGATGTAACACGAATTCAAAATTAATTGAGTTGGGAAAACTTTTATATAGTGAAAAACGAAAAAAAACCAAGCACACAATCATGACTTGAGAGTCTCAAGTGAGCCTCATTGAAATTAAGAAAAAATAAAAATGGGAAAACTTTTTCAATCTCTTGAAGCGCTGTGCTCAACAAAAAAATAACTTTTTGATGTTGTAGGCCGGCTATGGTTCAATAAACAATCATCAAAACTACTTGAGAATACTTAATCTGAAGAAATAATAATGCAAAAATAAACTAAAATTGATTGAGATGCTGATAGATGCTGATTTTTTTCATATTTTTTTGTGGAATGCACTTCATATTTTTTTATGGAACTGTAAACTTGTGAGCTCCAATTTCTCGGAATCTATATATGAGCTAAAAAACTAATATACGCTTAGTAAGCTCTGTTGGTTTAAAGGTATATTTTATCATTAGTATATACTTCAATGAACACCTCTTTTTTACATGTGTATATATGACTAGATGATCTTCTTGAGACACATATTGTGTTAACCTTCTTCTTGTGCTTTTAAAAATACATAACACTATTTCAAATTTGTTTTAAAGTATACAGTATGGATTACTTCCATGTTATTAAATTAGTTTTTCTTTGGAAATAGCAAGTTGATTCTATTTCTACATGTTGGGCCAGGAGAACTCAGTTTTATAGGCAGAAATCCAACCAATGCTTCAGGGAAGAATTATAGAGTACTACTGCTAATAAGCATATATATATATATTCACTTTGATAGCAAGGCTGCACTACAAGCACTCAATGAGTGTTCAGTGTTCGAGTTCAATTCAAAGTTGGATTGGGATTGATTGATGTTACTCAAAACACTAACATCGAACAATCATATTAACCCAATCTGGCCATAACCTCTTGGGAATGAAGAGGCAGATGAGCTCGCCAGGAAAGGTGCTGCGGGCTGCCTTGAAAGTTCGACGAAAACTAGATTCAAATAATTTCTTAATGACAAATCGCATTACTATTGGGTAGACACGAATAATATTAGAGTGGCTAAACTCTTCATGCCAACTATATCTTGCAAAAGAACACAAGAATTACTGGGACTGACATGGACAGGTAGTCGGATAGTCTCAGGTGTCTGCACAGGATATTGGAGAGTAATGAACCATATAAAAAAAACATGCGGATCAGTCGTAGTGATCTGTGTAGACTGTGTAATGAAAAATAGGAGTCTGCTCTCACTGTGAGGACCTTATCTGAACCAGACTCTACCAGTATTTGGAAACAGTTGAACAAGCAGTTTTGTCTCCGAAGAATATTTTAGAATTCCAGATGGATACCAGAATATCGGAGGAACTGTGATAACGGGGTTGGCGATAACGGCAATGACGAAGTCTACTAGTTCCCGCCCTTCCTCTAATCTAATCTTAACTCTACATATCAAAATAGTACACAACCTTCTGTTGCGTCCAATAAAAAACAAAAACCTCTCGTATTTAAATTCTTCATGATAAAGATACAAGGAAACACTACTCTAATTCAAATAGCTTGAACGATTTATTGTATTTCTTTTTTTCAAATATTCTATTCTTTTGCCAAAATTGATTGTAAGATGCAACATAGCTCCCAGTAATATATACTTAGTATACTAACCTTTTGGTCTAACTGAGTTCAATTCTGGCATCCCTAATACTTAGTACAATACATTGCTTCATGCATTTCTCCTTCTTCAGGCTACAGGGTATCTGATTGTTCGACACATCTGTATCTGTTTATAGTTTCCTTATTTATTTTTATTTCTTTTATTTTTTGTTTTAATAAGTCCATAGCTTGTTTTACATTGTTTTAACTATAATATCGAAATATACAAATTCATGTGTGTGCTTGGCATGTCCATTTTCATTTGTCAAATATTGTCCTAGGACATACATATGTGAGTACAATATAGTAAAGACATCTCACATATTTAAGGATAAATATTATCTAAAAAATATTTCAATATCAGCAAAACAGCAAGGCAAAAAAATAATAAACAGAAATACATAGTACAATAAAATAAACCTTAAGCCCAAATATCCTGAGGCAAGGCGGTGTTTCATTAGGCAAAACATACTCAAGGATTTTCATATATAAATAAATGTAAAAAAAAAAAACAGAAAAACTTGGCAAAGGAAAATTGAAAAACTTACAAAAAAATTTCAAGCTTCAATAAACACACACACACATACACATACACATATGTATAAACTCTCAGACCTAGACAAAAAACATAAGATTATTTGGCTTTCATCCAAATGGTGGAACAAAAAAAATTGAAAAAGGCAACTTTATGTTTTTATAGTTTTTCTTTTTCATTTCAAGGAAAAACCGCAAAAATAAAAGAAATATGTTTTAGCTATTGTATGAGTTTATGTATTTATTTGCAACACATTAAGGAAATTACATATTTATTTTGGAAATTTCATTTCACAGAATGTGGAAAAACAAAAGAGATTCAAAATGTTGAGGAAGAAGAAGTAGAAGGAGAATTGTTATAACAAATAACTTAAGTGTAAGCGCCCATTGAAGCATCAATGTCACGAACAGGCCACACCAAGTCAAGTCAATACTGTCAATGTAAAGGCCAATGAGTGAGGCTTGACCTGGCCCATCATCCATTGTCAATCCTCTTTGAGGCTGCTGGCACTTTTGAGGTCACCATTGTTCAACATCATCATGTTTTCATGTTGCCATCATATTTATTTCTGATAATTTGCTCTGTCTGTATTTACACTCCTCATTAAATATTTAATTCAAAACCAACAAAAATACAAAAATACTCGACATAATAATAATATGTATATATTTATTAAATAATTATCAAACAATTTTTCCAATGTAAAAACATTGACAATTTTAAATTGGGAAGAAGGAGTCTGGCTGACAATTTGTTTTGATATTATTGACACTTTTAATTATCCTGCGGCTTCTTGTTTTTTAATTAACTCAATCATGTTTTATTTAATTACAATTTAATATTAGATTTCATATACATATATTGTAATATATTGTAATATTCAAATACTTTGTAAATTAAAACAATTATCGTTTCAAATACATTTAGTAATAATTTTTAATTTAATTTCAATTTACAGTGCGATGTTTTCGATGAAATTGAATTATCTGGATTATATTATTTCGAGTGTGGCATTAAAAACGTGAATCATAGTTTTCAGGTGAGTAAATACAATTAACAAATTAATTTACACAAAATATAATGCAATTACATATTAAATTAAATACTCGTACTAATGGATTAAGGCAATAAAGTAAATACTACAAAATGTCAAATGTATTTTTATCTAAAAGGTCAACAAAGAACAATAAAATATGCCAATTATTAAAAATAGATAAACACTTAATATGATATTTTGTTAGTTTTGATTGTAAATATTTATTTGATTGATAGAATCAGGTCAGAATATTTATAAAATAAATTCTGAAAAATACTATAAAAAGAAATGAATACTATTTGCAGAGACAATGAAGATTTCAAGGATTTATTGTACTAGTTCAATCACATTTATTGTATGTCAAGATGTTGTTATAGTATTGTATTTATTTTGTTTTCTATATTTTACTTATACGAGGGCACTACAAAAGTTTTGCCATGGGAAGTAAAGATGCATTGTTTGGATTCAAAAATAGCTTTATTGTTTCTCCGAGTATTATCCATTAAGATCAATACACTTTTGCATACGCTTAAACCAATTTTCGAAGCACTTTTTCCACTCCGTTTGAGGTAACTACAAAACATGCATGCTTCTTCTGGTATCGAAAATAGTTGACCACGTAATTTGTTCTTCACTGGTGGAAACAAAAAGAAATCATTCGGTGCTAAGTCGCGGCTGTACGACGGATGACCCATCAATTCAATGTTTTGTGGCTTCAAATACTCAGTTGTTTGAGAACTTGCATTGTCATGATGATGAATGATCCGACGTCGATTGTTTGGTTTCCTTACATCACCAAAAACTTCTGGCAAATAGATGGTCGTGTACCACTCAGAATTTATCTTTTTACGTTCCACTAGTGGCACGGTTTTGATATTTCCGGTTGTTCCAAAGAAATAGGCCACCATTTGTATCAAACAACGTTCATTGGATTGTCATCCTCTTGGATCACCTATACGGTCGATTGCTGTTTACTTTCTGGCTCATATGAATATCTCCATAATTCGACACTTGATACAATCTTAAATATGTCTTTTCTACGACCATAATTGTATTTTTTAAGCATTTCTTTGTTCCAATCCACGCGAGACTTTTTTAGCTTTCTCACAGCTAAAGGTTCATGCAATATTCTATGTATTGCGGTGGAATCAATGCCCACACTTGCCACATCATGTCTCATGCCGATCTTCCATTATTAGTTTATGCACAGCATCAATGTTTTCGTGGGTAACAGCTGTTTTTAGTCGAACTTCACGTAATTCATCCTGCAAAGTAATGAGTCTACTATTAAAATCCATAAACCAGCAATATATGGTAGTCTTATGTGGTGCTTCATCATCAAAAGCCAAATGAATATGCTAAAAAATGCCAAAATTCACGATGGAAATGTCAGATCGCGAATACTCTTGATAGTGTTGCCAGATTGCAAAACTTTTGTAGTGTCCCTCGTATTATACTTATTTGTTTGTGGTATAAATTAAGATGAAATATACAAAAATAAGTTACTAATTGTGATCAAATAAGATTTTATATAAAATATCTTCTTTCTCCGGCTTGTCTTCTTTTCTTATGCAATTCTTTCAACAATCTATTCTGTGTAGTTTGCCTTTCGCTCTGCTACTTTGTTACTTCTGTTTATCTTTTTCTCATCTTTTGGCATGCACGTGCTGCCTTAGCTACTCCACTTCTTCCTTAAGCATTCATTCATCCAATGCATAGGATGACCAACTTTCATTCACTACAACTTTTTATAATAGTAAAGTTTATGAAAATTAAAGTTTAAAGTCATATGAAAAGTGATTTTGCTAGAGAATTTTCTAAACAGCTTAAGCAATTGGTATTCATAGTAAAGAAATCTTAACCAAATGGACTAAGAGGCGGGTTGTCTGGCAAAGAATATATGTGAGAATGTATTATTAAATAAATTAAAAAGGCACTCATTCAGACCAAGAGACCTTTGTGTCAAAAACACATGACAAAACATCAAACCAACCATTGGAGCAGAACAGTTGGAAATAAACATCAGAACATTACAAAATTCCATAGTATTAGTTTGACAAAACCATGCTTCTCTTGAATTTAACCACAGCATTTCAAAAACCGAAATCCACAATATTTTGCCTACAATTTCAAAGGAAACCACAAAATGTTTCCAAAACAGGCAAAGCGCATCCAAAACCAAAGACAAGTACACTAATTTATAAAAACCAAGAAGAGGACACGCCGCAGTAAAGGGAAATTGTATACAATAATAATTATTATTTTTTGTTGTTGCTGTTACTTGTAAAATTAATTTGCACAAGCAACAAGAAACAAGAGGTGAAATCACCCAATGTAAAAAAATCAAGTAAAAATTAATGTTGCGAAAAAGAAAGAAATCAAAATTGGGTAGCAGATGTTTCTGGTATTATTGTTTATTTTTCTTGCTTGACTAACCTCTAATATAAGACCTCTTAGTCTTAATGTTGACTCACTTAATTTTCTTCTAATATATGGTAATATAAAATTTGTAATATTAAAACAAAAGGAAAATATGAAAATGGAAGAATGGAAAAAAACAGCACAACAAAATGGCAGCTGTCATTCAAAATGCTAATACTTTTAGCACTTTACAAAGGACGAAGAGAAGAATACACGTAGAATCCATTTCCATTATAGTCGCTTCGAAATAAACTTATGTAAGTTTAATCTATTGCGCATTTTACGTACATATATCTTAAGCCCAGACACATCTAGAAACATGGATAGTAATGATATAAAGAGGGTGGGGAATGAGGGAGTGATTGAAATTAACGTGTTAGTTGTCATTGACATGAGTGTTGCTGTCGTTCTTCATTGTCCCAACCGTCATCCTATGATATGAGTTGCATAATTGAGTCTCATTCATTCATACCAAACAACAAACCAAATTCAATATTAATAACACAATCAATCAACTTGATTGCTTTGACTGTTAGCTGCTGGTGTTGGAGTCGCATTTACTAGTGTTACTGACTCCCTCACAAATTCGTTCATTCATTCACACAGTCAGTCAGACAGACACATGGATGCCACCATGGAAACCACGCCCAAACTACTCTATTAAGAAGGACTCATGTGCATTTACCATATTTATGCAAAAAGCGCCTTAAGCCAGAAACAACAACAACAAATTGTATTTCATATACAAACAATGATGATGACGAGAGTTTCATATGAAACTCATGCAGCCTCGTTTTGTAAGTTAATGAATTCTTCACCCATTCTCCTTCTCTGTCTTCATATTGTGTATTGCGTTGTAGCATTTGTAAAGATTTTAATCGAATTTAATGATTTTGCAAATTGTCGAAGGATATTCAATACAGAAAATCAGCCAAGCAAAATATTCAAAAGAAAAAAATCTATCAATACGAGTACTCTTCAATTAATCATAAGGAGGATAACATACAAAAAGTCAAGTGCTTGGAAAAAAATATAAATGCAAGGAATAAAAGGAAAAACGAAGAAAATTATTTGAAAAATAATATATGTGCAGCTTTGGAAAAATAGAAAACATTTCAAGTGAAACGTTGTAGTTGCAAGTTAAACAAAGGATTATTTCAGTTAATGCAATAACTACTACTTTGCTGGATGAAGAAATAAAAACATTTATAATTTCCTATACTTCCATTTGATCATATTATTCTATAGATATGCGATAGAATCTAATTTATAATCCTGCTAGAAGGACCATGTTTAAATTGGGATAGAATGGATTGTCATATATATGTCCATCTATAGGTTTAGAACACAGAACATAACACTTCGATTGTGTCTTGTCGCTATGACGGGTCGTCAATAATTAAACTTTGTCTTGTCGATATGCTCTTCCATTACCAATTGAATAGTGTTCACCTTTTTATCCAACCACGAAGCCACTGCTTCTTGGCAGAACGTTCGTCTGCAACATAAGATATATCAACCGGCGATGGTAGCGGCGAATGTTCACTGTGTAGCAGGATACTCAATGGGACGGTGACTAAAGAACGAGGAACGTCATTGCGATACGTGTCTGAACAATTATGTATTAAAATCATTCCGATTATTAGCTAAAGATGTTCGTCAATGTGGGTTTCTGATCATTTTTCTTCTCTTCTTTCTGATGTGATTTCCTAATCAAAGAACCTAGCAATGTATCACGTTTATATCGGAATCCACTTTCTCTCCCACTAGCATAACAAAAAGGCAGCCCCTTGCATAGGCTATAATATGGAATTCGATATTTAGACTCATCTAATAACTGAATATGCAAGGTAAATATTATGCTAGCATCACACAGTTCTTGTCTCCTACAGATCTGCACTATCTAGTCCAATGAAACTATAAAATCGTATTCTGAGTCTGAGTCGACTTAATTCTGAGCATAATTGATTCCAACTAGAATGCAAAGACTGTGGGAAACTCTCGTCCCATACCAGCTTTCGTTTCCAAAGCGACTGTAGAAACAATTTATTAACTTTCAAAACGACTGGATCAATTGAACCAAGCGTATCGTAAATCCTTGTAACGACGGCTTATACTTGGTATCTGGTAACTCGATCAGCAATAGCAAACAGGGACAACGAAAACAAAACTCTGTCCCCCTTCGGGACCCATATCAATCCAAGAGTTTTTGTGCACTCACTACCACCGTTGAAGGATACCGCTCGGACTCTGCTCGATTCTTCAAGGTAATTATTTGAACACTACTTTCTGAGCATAAACTTTCCACGTAAAATTAAGGCTGTTGTTTGACCTATGATTTCCATGACTTCATCATCTGTACTACTATCCGAGATGAGATCAGATCGTCAACATAAAAGTCACACAATACTATCTTTGCATCAAGTGTAAAATTATCCGTTTCGCCCATAGCTGCTTGCTGCATAGCCGAAATGGCCAAGAAAGCACGGTGTCCAATCTGTATATCTGCAGAGCATCATCAACTATTAGCCAAAGATTCTACCCTCTCACGTTTATATCGGAATCCACTTTCTCCAAGCCCGACCCCCACTAATGTGACAAAACGACAGCCCTTTGCAAAGGCTCTGTACTCTCTATGTAGACTTATCTAACAACTGATCTGCATAAATAAAAATAAAATTCGAAATCAAATTTGAACAAAATATCTTTACAAAACTTTAGGCACTTATTCGATTTCAATTGTATGCGGTAAAGAAATTAATTTTTAAATATATAAGACAAAAATATCTAAAAAAAAATAAAGATATGCAAAGAATGTAAACAATTTACCATATTTTATCTATACCTGTGATGATGATAATATTGAATGTCTCCCTTCTTATACTCCGCACAATATTTCTTACTTAGTCACAAACTTTTTTCTGTTCTTCCATCAACTTTATCTTAAACAACGATAAAGTTAACATTTTAATATTATGTACATAAATTATTTATTTTTTAAATTGAAAAACATTAAAAGGCAAACATTTCTTAAGTCCATGTTCTGGCAGTTCTGTTAACTTTTTTTTTTTCTTTATTGATAGCTTAAGAGGATACCTTATATCTGAGGAGGTGCAACTTTGTTGACAGCCTTCATTCTAGAATTTTCACTTTTCCTTTCATTTCAATAACTTTTTCATGCCTTTTTTACCATTAATTGTTTGACGCAATAAATTTTATTTGATTTCCTTCATTTTCATTACCCGCATATTAACAACAATTGGATTTTGCTGATAAAAAATTTATTTGTTAACTTTTACTGTTCAATTGAGTGCTTTTCAATTGTTATGTTTTATTCATTTATTTTATTGTAAATTTGAATTATTAATTGTATGTGAGTATGCCACACAACTGCTGGAAAATTCTATGCCTTTCATATGGTTTCTCACCATCTTACTTTCCGACTTTTACACATAAATTTCTATGATATTCCCTTACCACAAGCCCAATTTTAAGGTCTATTGCGTGTTTCTTTAATATTCAACGAACAACATCTTGTTGTTGATTCAATAAATAGAAAAATGGTAGAAGAAAATGTAAACCATCATATTGTATTTTTAAATAATTGATGAGTCTTAAAATCATGACTTTATGTTACTTTAAAATGAGGCATTTAAGCATTTAAGCGGCTTATAAGAAATAAAAGTTTGTTTGAAATTTAATTGGATTTTTATGAATCAACTTTTCATTGAACTTAACTTATAATATTTGTGAATTATTTAAACAATTTGTTACTTATTGAATATTAAGAGAGGTTAAATAATATACTGATTATAACTAGAAGTTGCTATCGTCCAACTCTGGTAGCCGCAGTCAAGAAAATCAAAAAGAATATTTGATGTGCATGGCTAAGTAAGGCAACCTAAATTCGAATTTGATATTAAATTCTTTGAGTTAAGTCATTCTATTGAGTTATTATATTATTTATTTATTTTAAAACTAAAATTATAATTATAAATTTAAACTTAGATGAATTTCTGTAGAATGCCATCAAAGGCCTTCAGCTCAAAAAGCTCAAACAAATTTACAAATACTAGGGTAACCTGCAGCCTACATAATCGATTCAATAAATAAATTCACTTGATTCAAACACTTGTGTGCGCCACGCGCCACACCAGAAAGATGGAATATCTGCCACCTCGGCAAACTCATCTTAGCAGATCATTCTCACCAACACATTCCTAACCCAAGCCGGCCACTTCACCAACACTTCATCTTAGCCAATCACGATCAGCCGCATCGACATTCTAGTGCTAGTAAAACCAACAATCTAGTGTTAGGCCACAATCAGTCAACAATGTAGTGTTGGTGAATGAGCACTAATGAGTGGGATGTCACATATGGCAGGCAGACCCTTTTGTGATAACTTACACATCCAGCGAAGAATACTTTTCAGTTGGTATTTTTTTTTTACCAAAATCAGATCAGTGGTTTAGGCTGAAAAGGATTCATAAAAAAATGTGTTTGTTTTAAATTATGTGTAGTAGGATTGAAAAGAATGGAAAGGTATCTGTGTTTGAGAGCGGAGAGAAAGCAGCTTCTTTGGCTACTTTGTCAGCCAATTCATTAACCACTAACTTAGGATGCAAACTAAACTAATTTTTCAAGCGAATCATATTGTATATAAATACAAATATTAAACTAAACTTCTTTCCGAACAACTCAATACAACAAAATACAAGAATTAACCCATTTAACTTTTTGAAATTATTTGTATAAACTGGTAATGATTCTGCAATGCAAACAGACTTGAAGAATATCATCAGTCGAAATAACGTTTATCCCCACGATTTTAGAATTAATAACAATAATTTTAAAAACAGAAAACCAATTATATTTCAATTTAACATTCACAATTTCCTATTCTATCTCTTAGTAATCCTTCTGCGCACACTTTATAACAATGATAAAGTCAAAAATGGAATGACTAGTCCTTATCTTATTGTATTTTTACATTTTTAAACCAATTTATTTTTTGGCTTAACTTCAAAATACTCTTATTTAAAGGCATTACTTTATCTCTCACTAATCTTATTGCACATACCTCATCATAACAATGATAAACAAAGTGACTTACTATTGTTTCTTTGCTTTTATTTTGTATAGTATTTTCCCTTTTAACCCAAAACACCACGTGTGCCAAAGAAAATGTTATTGTTTCATGTTATTTTGTTTTTCATATTTTTCTTTATAATTTGGCATGAGTAAAGATTGGAGAAAAAAAAGGAACCCTAAAAATTATTCACGTAAAAAATTTGAAAGGCTCTTAAATAAATGCGCTAATTTTTCGCTTCAAAAGCTACGCGTTCGTGTATAAAGAAATAGAATATTATTTTTCAGAAAAACAAAATGGAAACATAAGAAAAAATTCAAGAAAAATAATTTGAAAATCTAAAGACAAAAAAATTGAAAGAAAAAGTAAACAAATTGTATTTTGCTTTCCTTCCTTTTTGAATCCTTTCATCAAAAAGCCCTCAACTCTTAGACTCTGAGACTGGCTTATGCTAATTTTGCATGCAAGACGCGTTCCTTGTCAAATATTTCACTTTCACTTTCATTTGACGTACTCGTTCCATTCCTTTTAAGAGATTTTCCTTTTTTCTACTTGTACAAACTTTGTTTCATAGATTTTTATGTTATTGATAGCATTTATACAATACCAAGTTTCTATGTATTGTATGTTTATATTTGTTTTGTGTTGAGCAAGCACTTTTAAGTCATTCGAAACTGCCAAAGTTTTTGCTGCTCCCATCCAAAAAAAAGAAAACATGATACAAAAACAAAGAAAGGAAACCCTGAACAAAGCAAAATTTATTTATGGTTTGGCACATTTCATTTGCTATAAACACACTTACTACTAGCACACACACTCCCTACTTAGTTTTACTAGTATAAATATACTATATGGTATTGATGGCACCATTTATATGCACAACATGTCGTTTGGCTTTTAAATCAGAGCAAACGCTTCATCAAAATGCCTAAAACAATCATACGCACTGTTGTGCCGAAGCACAAAGCAATTGAAGTTCATTGAACCATAATAGTCAGTGAGAGTGAGGAGTGAGAATGAGTGGGTGTGAAAAGTAAAAGAAAACAAAAATTTAATGATATTGTGTGAATTTCATAATATTTGCTTAGTCTTTTGATGTTTTGGCAACATTTTTAGAATGATTTTCTTATACAATACAATAGTTGGAATTTCTAAGAAAAATATATAGTAACTTTAAGGTAAAGTTATGTAGTCATTTTGAATGGAAACTGTGTTTTCATTTTTTTTAGAAAAATACTTATTTAAAGATATTAAGTCATAGTAGTTTTGTTCTTGGGAAAACGAAGAATGTATGGTTTCTTAAAAAAAGGAAATTGTTTCATAGCCTTCAATCATATTAGATACTTTCACTTTGTTGAGATGTTTGGCAATGCTTCAAAGAAGGCTTCAAACGGTATATAAAGTATTCTTTTGTTATCTTACAACCAAGTTAAGAGAAGTGGTAGTAGACAATTAATTAAATTTAAATAAATCATCAAAATGTTTCAATTAATATTCAAATATCTAACCCCTCTACACTTCAACCATTAAACCTTAACAACAAATCTCTATTTCACACACATCAAATACTATTTTATTCCCTTTTCAAGTAAATCGGCTTAAATGTTTCTCTTTTATTTTTGTATAATATAAGCCCATAAGTCTTAAGAAGCGGTTTTAGCTTATTTAAAGAAAACAGTTTCATATAAGCCGAAGATCTACACCTACGTTTACGCACTACTTTGCAACTTACTTAACTCTCATTTCATACATCTACCATGTAACCTTTTTTTGCCTCTTTCAGCCATTTAATGTAACTGAAGTTGAAGCCAATTCAATTTGATTTGATTTTCTTCAACTTGATTTTATTACATTTTCATCTTCATCATCATCTTTTGTTTTACGATTTTGTCGCACACACAGAAATACAATATAGATATTAAAACTGAAATAAAAGTCACAATTTTCCACACGTTTGTACGTACAAACAAAAGATATAAATAAAAGATCTCTTTGTAGTCTATGTGAAAACAACAAGAAAGTTAATTTCAATTCGATTTCCTTCTAAGTAAATACAATAAAATCGAATATACATAAAAATATATATTGTTGTAGTTTGTCTGACACACATGAGTACTACATCTTCCATCTACAAGGTTTATGTTTCTCATTTCCTTAAAATAAGTAAGAAATTAAATTCACATACATGTAGATATGAAAAAGGTCAAAAGTTCATAGATTGCTTACTTAATGATTTGAGCTAAAAATTCAGTCATGTAGTTCCGCCTTCATAAAAGGTTTTTCCTCACAAAAATTATGTTAAAATATACAATAAACATTTAGTGTCGTCCTCTCTGAAAGGCGTAGTTTGTACTAAATTGTATGGGTTGGGTCATGGCCGTAGATATGGGAACAACCCTTTTTTCCTGCTTTGTTTGATTTAGGTCCTGATATAAATAGGTTTTACACTTTTCGTTTGATAATTTTGAAGAAGACTGTTTCCTTTGGTTGGTTGGTTGGTGGGTTCTGTGTATCACGTCTTGGCTTAACACAAAATTACTAATATAAAACCTCAGTTAACAAAGATACAAAAAAGAAAAACCAAACAAATCTCAATAAGCAGACTAAGTCAGGTACAATATAGTATAGATAAGTTGTATAGACTCAATATAGTATTGGATGTTGTGGCTAACATATGCCAGACACCGGATGTCCTTGAACTTTCAAAATATCCGGCAATTTGACTAAAACAAAGGTAGATGTAAGAGTACAAACAAAAAGAAAACAACAAAATCATGATATAAAATGGTTTGAAATACACGTAAGACACACAAGTTAAGTCATAAAAATCGCATATAAGGTGAGGCTATAAACAAAAATTACTAAAAAAAAACACAGAATATAAAGCATATAAAATTCGTGTTTATTTGGATTTAAAGAAGTTCAGATACACTGAAGATGGACTCACATACAATAATAAACATATATAACTGTAAGGCATTTAGTTATTAGGAAAGTTACTAACGCTTTTTGACACTTAAGCAATCATGAGTATATCAATAGACTCAAAATCTTAGGAGACGTATGTTTCTGTAAGAAGCAATAGAATCTTTGATAACTGGGAAAAACTAGCAATCACTTACCATATACTGCATTTGAAGACTCATCTTTTTAGCTATGTAATGTATGTTTTTTTTCTAAGCAAATTCTTTAAATTTTAATAAAGTTTAATTGCGGGCAAATCGGCGTATGCGATAGTGATTATTATATCGACGCTTTACTAGCAAATAGTGAATTCGCTTGGTAGTAGAGTGTAAACTCGCACAATGTCATCGACGCATTACTAGCTAACAAGCTCTCACGCCACCGAGTAGCGGGCAAATTTACTAGCAGATAGTGGATTGTAAACTCAATATAATCTAGGATTAAGGGGATGCGGTCCTGAGGGCATCTAAATGTTAAAAGGAGAATCCTAATCAAGCCACATTCATTTTCATTTGAGTTTATATGTATTAACACAACTTATAAGTTTTTCAGAAGATTTGAAAACTTATGCAGCTTCAGGACAACTGAGAGATTAGTGAGTAACTAAGTGATACTAAGAATGATCACTTTTTTGATACACAATATAATTGTATTATCAATTAGCAACCCGCCTCGGCTTAGCACGGGTTGTCTCTTTTTTCCGACCTCTTGAACAATCATCGTCATATTTCAGTCAATTAACTCAAAATATTAATGAATTATATGCCTATAACCTTCCTATTAAATCAATTCGTTTATTGGAAGAAATTATATGGAAATCCGTTTGGTAGTTTTTGAGTCATCGCATTTAGAGAGACAGACAGACGCAACATGGGGACTTTGGCTTATAATATTTAAGCAGCAGATAGAAAATTTATAATGTACTTAGTTTTATATCTTCAAAACTAAGAAACAAGTGAAATAATTTAAGATAAAAATCATACTTACTACTTAGACTCATTAAAATTGTAAAAATCTTGAGAAATAAAATTTAATGTGATAAGAAAGTTACTTAAAGGAACTAAAACCCAAAAGACTGGTATATTATATACAAAAATTAGGAAGGGTATAAAAAATATAAAAAGGAAATGAAAATGGTTTTTCCTAGATACTTCACACCTAGAAAATGGTTTCTTATAGGCACATCACCCATTAAGAGGAACCCACTGTATGCAAGAACAACAAAAGTATAAAAAAGTAACAAAACAGTAAAATCCACACAAATATGGTAACAAAAAAAAGTCATCAAACAGTCAACAGAAGAGTAAGGTTAAAAGGCGTTGTACATTTCGCTAACTCTGGAAAAGTGTGCGCGCGTGTATCTATGTGTTGTATGTATAACTAAGTGTATCTGTCAGTTTGAGTATGTTAGGCAAGAAAATCGTATAATTTCTTGTTGAAAACAAGTGTGAAAAATAAGAAAACTCAGAATTTTACAAGACAAAAAACAATGGAAAAAGCTAAAACTCTTAAGAAACAAACAAACAGTCAAACAAATAAGAAACAAAAGTAACACAAATATACATGCACTAACTTCTGTAAAGTTCTTCAATACTCACACACATACATTAACACATATACACTCACGCACGCTTACACAATTATATACTGCCAGAATTATTCTTAGTGTATGGTAAATGTAATATTTTGCCATTTTCTTATGAAGTAGCAGCGGTAACTTTTCTTTTGTTTCTTTCATTTCGCATACCGACATGAAAATTACTTAATTTAAATGTGTTTCTTTTTATTTTTCATTTTTCTCTCAATTTTCACAGAATATTTATTTCTTTTTTTTTCATTTTCTTTTTCATTCAGATTGTTTTCTTTTGTTTATGGTTACACGTGATGCCAATTGTTTGCTGTTTATTGTTTCTTTTTTGGCCTCATTAAACCTGAAAAACAATTACAAGTGCAAATATGTACGCGTTCTTTCATTACTGTATTTTAAATTACATGGTGTTGCCATTAAAAGAAAAAATTATTAATAAATTTCTTAAGTAAACTGGTAGGTTTCTCCAGCAATCGAAGTGTATATGATATTAAATTTTAAATAAGTCTCTAGGGTATTTCTCAAGTAAATCAAACATGAATTGAGCAAGAAACATAAGAACAATGTAGCATGGTATGGTAAGTTGATCCAATCATCATTGAGATTACACATTAATTAAAAATCACATGAGTCCTTATAAATTAATTAATGTAATTAAGTCCTTAAGAAGAACATAGAAGAAGCTCTTAAATGTCTAATTGTCTATAGTAGTAGTTGGATAAAGATGAGATACCAAAACACACTCCAAAGCCTAATATTCATCAAAAGAAACTTATGCCCTGCAGTACGAATCACTGGTCCAAAACAAGTTCATGGTTAGTCCCTTTGGAACCGGTACTATTTCCAACAATCTCCTTTTATATGTATTCATTGGAAGTGTCAATTGCCACCGCCTGCATTACCGTGTATGGCACCGTTCACTGCCACCGCCTCCACTATCATTCTCCGGCATTTCCTATAGCTAGTAAATTTACTAGCCACCAGTAATGCGGAAAATGCAAGCTGCCTTACGGTGGAATCGTGCACTTACTCATTCGCATCTGCGTAACCTGCGACAAGTGATTTACTAACCACCAGGTAATAAGAAAAAGGGCTAGTGAGTTACTATCGAAACGGGGACTATTGCCACCAAGCAGACTACAGGGTGGTCTGTTGCATGTGTGATCAATTGTGACTTCATGAAAACTGGTTTAACCAGCACAGATGAAGTAACCTGCACCCAACTAGACCAGATGAAGGGAAAACTTAAGCAAATCAGCTTAGATTGGGCAACAGATCGACTCCTATCTTACAGCACAAATAACTGTGACAAAACTAGACGAATTGGAGTTGCAACTTCTTCAACCTTCTGCTTACTCATCAGACTTAGCCCCCATGGATTGCCATTTGTTCCACAGTTTGAACAACTTTTTGGTAGTAAAACAATTTAATTCCGAAAATGCTGTAAAATTAGCCTTCCAGGAATTCATTGGCTCCCTTCGAACTGGTCTTAACATTCTTTCGCTTAAATGGTAAAACTATATAGATAATATAGGTGCATACTTTGATAAAGAAAATGAATATACTTCTCAACCAACTTTGATTTCGTTTCTGCAAATTTCATGTATCAAAATCCAATAAATATATTTTTTATAAGCATGATTCTTATAAGGAACTTAAGATAAGTAACTGGATCATTTAACAGATATATTGTGTAAATTATAATTTACTTGTAATGCATCATTCATGTTTCATGAGTAGATTTTAAACAATACTATTTGTTTTATAAGTATCAATTCTCCTATCTTTGAATATTGTTTCATATTTATATTCATTTATCTATGAATAAGTATTTCAATATTCCAACCATGAATAGTTTTTCTTGTTTTTATTTTTTTTTTTTTTTTGCTGTTTTATTCATTTGTTATCTCATATAAATTCTGGAATTATGATGAGAAAATCTACTTAAATAGAAATGCATTTTTCATGCATATGAATAAATATTGTGCACAGAAAAAAAATGCAATTCAATTCAACTGAATGGCAATAACAATAACAAAAGCAACAATCCGAAAACAAGAACAACAAAGTCATAAATATTTTTATTGCTTTATGAACAAAACACAAAAAATATTAAAAAAAAAATAAAATCAATTTGAAATTGTTGCTTTTCATCAGTTTTTCCAATGTGTCTCTCTCTCTCGGTGTCTTTATGTGTTTTGCATTTTCCAACAGTAACAAAGTAGTAATACATACTCTTATGTACGTGGATGTGAAATTGTAATGGCAACATGTGATGCAAAGTGTGTAATCATAACAACAGCGCTACAAACAGATAGAAATATACATAAACTCGCAGGGACAAATACACATACTTACTTGCAGATACATTTACACACATGAGGTAAACCATTTGAGTGCATATTTTTGAAGCAATTTGTATAATTGCGGATTGCTTGGTTTCTTTCTGTTTGCTGATGCTTTTAACTCATTTACCATTGTTGCGTATTTTGTTCAGAATAATAAAATAAACAATTTTTAAGTATAAAGAAAAAAACAATATTTTCAACGAAAATAAAAAAAAACAATATTGTGAAAAAATAATAAAAATAAAAACACTTATGTGTGGCACACATGTATGAAATTGCTTTATATTGTTAATCCATCGATTTCAAATAAAAGAAACAAATCTAAGGATACACACACCAGGCCTGAGCAATTTAAGCAAAATAAATGTAAATCAGCGCTTTTTTCATATATCTACCTATAAAGGAAAGAGTACTACATATGTCCTTGGGTTCCTAAGTATTCATACCTAAGTCCAACCATGCCTAATAGGTTGGCTGCGAATAAAATCCATAAACATAAAAATCATTGAGCAAAAGTTGTTAAATTTTTCTCTTCATTTTTATTGATCATAAATTCTGTTTTGATAGTTTGTTGAAAGAGTTCTAAACGAATTCGAATGATGTGCTAAACCAATGGTTATTGTTTATGATCTTCACCATCATAATGAGAATGATAAATATTTTATTAACAAATGAAATGATTAAAGATTTCTAATAAAATATTTTCCATCATAAGTATACGACAGGGGATTCTTGGAAGTAAAATACTCGTATATAGTAAATGCCTTTGCCAAATAAATGGCATGAAATTTGAATCCTTTATTTTGACACTACAAAATATTATAAACCGCTTTGTATAAGTAACCAAGCGACCATAAATGTACTAAATCAAGCAAATTACATAATCAACACACACTAATTGCATGCCAATCGCATAAATTACGGTTAAAGATTTCCCATTGAACAATATCAAAGCGGAAATCATGGCATAATATTTATGTAAATGTAAATGCTTTTGTTATTGTATTGCTTAAATTAGCAAGAATCAAAACACAATGAGGCTACTTGCGTGGAACGGAAACCCTATCAAAATTATTTTCTCAAATTTCCTTAATTTCCATCATCATCATCATCATCAGCAGCAACAGCAATAGCAACTAGTAGTAAGTAGTTACCACTAACAACATTTCCCTTCAATTTTCCAAAACAGAATTGCTTTCACTCATGGAAACCACAATGATGCTCTTATCAAAACTCAATGATGATGATGACGATGATGCTGAATGAATGCAATCTAGCATTGAAACCAAAATGTAATTAAAATCAACTCAGCTCGTTGAACATTGATTTCCTTTTAAGCCATGCCAAAATGAATTTCACCTTTACCACTTTAACACAACCTTCTTGTGGTCAGTTTGCATTAATCGTAAACATTTTTGATTGGTTCACCAGAATCAAATTCAAAATACTTTTCAATTTGAGTATGTTAAAGTGAAAATGAATGTATTTACAATAATTAATTTAATTAAAGGTTTTACCATACGTATTGTTTACTTCGGTTATGCACGCCTTCAACTCAACCCAACTCAACTCCCATTCAATCCAACATAATTGGGTTTTGTACAATAAGACCCACCCACCTAGAAATAAAATAAAACACGCCCAAATCGAAAAAGTTCATATAAAAACTTTTACTTTTTACGTGAGATCGAATAAAAAGTTGTACAATTACTTAGGGTGCGTATGTATGTGTATAAGTATCCAGTGTAGTATGCTCCAGTGTGTGTGTGTGTTCAGTGCACGTGTATAAAAGAGTAATTGAGCTAATTAGTTGAGTTTTTATGACTTTTGTTCATTCTCATTAAATTCAAGTTAGATTTCGATTTTGTTCCTTTCTTTTTAGATGGCAAACGAATCCTTAAAAGCTTTTTCTCATATCAGAAAAAGTTTCTCTTTTGTGGTTTACTGTTTTGCTAAGTAACATAATCCAGAATCAAAGTATCTTTACCTTATTAAGTATCACAAATTCATGGATAATACAATAAATCAATAAAGAAAATTATTGTAATAAAAAAATCTGCCAAAATTATTTAAAAGTTAATTGGGAGCAATTAGTCAGAATAGAAATTTTTTACGGGCACCCTTTTTATAGGGAATAAGTTTTTCAATGCTTCTTGAGTAATATCATATTTTTCCATTGATTATTTTTGTATTAATATTGAACTGAAAGATTCTTGGTTAGTAGCGCATTGCCCCTCTGTATTTTGTACAGGTTGGTTGGAAATTACACCTATTAACTAATAGGGGAATCAAAATTTATACGCCATTTTAATATTTCATCTTTCATTGGAACATCTAAAAATTTGTATTCTGATTGGTCACTTTATTCCTTGTTTACAAGCTATTTGAAGTTGAGGGGCCAGTCTATTTTTAACAATGGAAAAAAACCAAATATCCTGCATTGATAAAATTCTTTGTTTTGGAAGGCTTATCACCAACAGAAATATCCGAGTTTGATTAATCGGGAAATTGCTAGTACCATAGGCATGTACCACATCCAATGACTTTCATTCCAGATTGTTCATCCAACTTGATGCTTTGCTCTAATATGTTTCATACAGATATAACTATACAGTTTTACTGATTATACTCAACTTCATAAAATCCTTGTTGGATCATATTCCTTCTGGGTGAGTCATCGCGAGTCATATAGAATTGGTGGTTTGTGATTTGCCGAAATTGATTTCCAGTATTCTATCAAGAAATTTCATAGCCAAAACTTGTATTTTTTGATATTTATTGAATGGTACCTACTGAATTCTTCCCACAGGCGAACTAACGAATAAGATTTCCACCTTGTTTCTTCAGTCCAAGGGCCTCCATATCTTAAGTGTATTCAAATGTTATGCAAGACCAAAATATGTTCTTTGATTTGTCTATCTTTCTGACATCACGTCAACAGCAAAATGCCTTTTAATGAATTAATCAAAATGAAAGCTCTGCTTAATAATTCCATGAACTTTTGGCCTATCTTTACAAAACAATAGTCATTTAGTACACGTGCCAATGAAATCATCAAATTTTAGTATCTTCCACTTTCATATGTGTATATAATAAACTTTCTTCTTCTGCTTATGACATTGACTTGCATTGTATGTATGATTTTTCAAGTGTATGACATCAGCTCAGAGTCTTCATTGTTCCAATCACTTGTGTCTTCAACATACGCAGTGTTGTTCTTAAAGTCAGTCATGCTGCATGACATGACTTCAAATCTCCTCACTAAAAGCATGACCATGGCCAGTTGAGGCCCTTAGCTTTTGCTACAATATTTTATATGCAAGAAAAACAGCATCAGCGTTACTTATAAAATTCTCTCTCATGATTTATTGATGAAGAATTTAATGCTTCATTTGTGTGCTGAGCCATGCCAAGTCAAACCATGTCATCTCATGCCAATGTCATACAAACATATACGGGCACACTGTACTCATTTAAAAGCTTATCCAAAAGGCCTTCATATGCCATAGTTACATATAGTATATTTGTTTGCCTTACTGTTTATGGTACACCTAACGCCTTTCCTATGTTAAATGGGTTGATGTTTGCCGTGGGTTTGTGTTTGTATGATTTTGTTATAAGGATTTTCCATTCGAATTTTACTTCGATGCTAAATTTACTTTGGTTTTAGTTGTTGACATCACCGGCGAAGTAATCCTCATTCTAAGTCAATGAATGTTGTCGCTACTTAGTTTGAAACCGAGCTGGACCTGCAGTCATGATAACGTCAACTATGGCGATATTAACAAAGGGAAGAATGAATATGATGAGAATGATGATGGAGAGGAATATGATGATGATGATGATGACAGTGTGGTAATGACGTTTTAGTAGACTTTCTTCAACGTCATCATTCTCAATTGTATCTTTGTTGATGTTGTTGTTGTTGTTATTCTGGTGAACGCTAACATTGTCATGTTGTTGAAAGTTGAGGTCAGTTTGTTTGTGACATTTGGCATTGGAATAGTTTGTTTGGAGTAGTTTTCTGTGGCTCGACATTTGAGTTGCTCTTCAAACTACTGTATAAAACTACTAGAAAACAACAAGATGAGAAATTCACTTTCAGAATTTTTGGCATTCGATAGTCCACTCAATGCATTCAGTTTTGTGTTGAAAAAGAGAATGCGGAGACAGTTTAAAGGGGAAGCATTACTAAATAACAGTAAAATACTTCTTTGAAAACAACTTATAGCCTCCCGATTAGATTTGTTTTACTGCAATATATTAGGGATGAGATCATAGTTATGTCGCTCAAAACTAAGACTTCCTATTGCACGATATTCGCAGACCCACAATGATCTGTGAGGTAATCAGTGTGAGTCCAAAGATCACCCTTTTTTAAGAAATGCCTCTGACCTTTACAGTTTTTAACGTGACACCGTGTTTAAAAAGGGTTCCATAGTCAAAATCATACGCTGTGTTACTAATGAAACGCTGAATGTGTCGCCAATATTTTAAAGATATCTCGTGACTTTAAAGCAGTAGCGTCAATTATTTTATATATTTGGAAAAAAGAGGAGTATACGGTAACTGTAAGAGCAACAATGGTATTGCGCGCTAACTTCATCAATGGGTCATTAAAAAAACTATTGTAACAAAAATATGATAATGCTTTTCTTGTTTATTGCTAGTTTTATAAATTTCTCTCTGTGTACATAATATGTCAACCTTGTTATTGTATTACTAAAGTTTATATTTTAGCACACTTATTTGTTATACTTTTCTCTTCATAAAACTCAATAAATTGATTGCGTTAATCTATCATCATCTAATTACCATGAAAGTATCATAACGAATTCTAAACCATAATAAATTGTTTCAAAATTGCAACCAGTTAGTGAAGTTCTAGGAATAGTCTAGACACTGCATGCATACTACAATCACAACCTAGAACTCAACCAGCAACCACCCACACTCAAACCCATTTGTTTTCCTCATAAAAATATGCACACGAGCTTAGTATTTTCTCAGTGAGATGTTTTTACCTTGATTATTTAAATGAATATAAGGTCATCAAACGACCTTAACAAGAAACGAGACTAATAAGCAAAACAAACTACCAACCAGGTAACATAGTACCATTGACTACAAGTTGGAAAGATACGGATACATTTAGTAGAATGAAACTTTGGCAATAAATTGGGCTAGCAGGACGACACATCATAATCTACAAGCAAGCAAACTATTGCAAACAACGTAAACAGGAGAAAAAGATAAAATTGCTTAGTGATTGGTGTGAGGAAGCATATGACCGTATGAATTCAGAGTTTGGCCAGGGGCTGGGATAGTATTAATTATGCATACATGTTCAGAATTACGCCACACACAATAAACGTACACAGATAGTATAATGAGGTCAGCCTTTGTTGAAGTGGTTGAGTCAAGTCCTTGGTTAAGTGGAAATGGGTTGGCATGAATAGATGCTCTGAAGGACGGCTTAAGCTGCGCAGTTTATGTGGAACATGATGAGCAATATTTACATAATAATAAAGCAAACTCTGCATTGCCGATTAGGGTCATTGTCCATGATAATTAAAAACCTTCTCACGTTCTCCATATTCTCCTCTTATCATTTCGTTATAGATAATCACACCTACGCGTTCGCTTGTGCTTTGTGCCGAGTCACGCCGTGAAATGGACGATTGGCTAAGTTCACTAAAGAATTCAACAACAATGGCAACTCCGCAAAGACCTCGTGGCGATAGCTTCCTTATCGATCAACATGATATGCTCACAAATCATCATCATTGGTATGCCACATCGCATGCGCGTCCCACCTATTGTAATGTCTGTCGTGATGCATTATCGGGTGTCACCTCACATGGTCTCTCGTGTGAAGTATGCAAGTGTAAGGTGCATAAACGTTGTGCAGCCAAAGCCATTTCCAACTGTAAATGGACAACTCTGGCCACTGTTGGTAAGGATATCATAGAGCATGCCGATGGCAGTATTATAATGCCACATCAATGGATGGAGGGTAATCTACCTGTATCGGCCATGTGTGCAATCTGCAAGAAAACATGTGGCTCTGTGTTACGTCTCCAGGATTGGCGTTGTTTGTGGTGTCGTGCTACTGTTCATGTTGCTTGTCGCCCACAAATGGCTATTGCTTGTCCCATTGGACCAGCAAAATTGTCTGTTGTACCACCAACCAGTGTACATTCGATTAGCAATGATGATGCTTGGGATGTGGCCAGTCCGAGGGGCAACTTTTCACCATTATTGGTCTTCGTTAATTCCAAATCGGGAGACAATCAAGGCGTTAAGTTCTTGAGACGCTTTAAACAATTGTTGAATCCAGCACAAGTTTTTGATTTGATATCAACTGGACCAAGCTTGGGTCTTCGTTTGTTTCGACACTTTGAGATGTTTCGCATATTGGTTTGTTCTGGTGATGGATCTGTAGGTTGGGTACTAAGCGAAATTGATCGTTTCAATATGCATGTAAGTATAAATATAGTTATACATACATAGGTATCCTTCAATTCTGCATATTCCCTTAAACAGAAACAATGTCAAGTTGCTGTTATGCCTCTGGGCACTGGTAACGATTTGGCTCGTGTACTTGGCTGGGGATCCTCTTGCGATGATGATACTCATTTACCACAAATACTGGAGCGTTATGAATCGGCAAGCACAAAAATGTTAGATCGCTGGAGTATTATGGTTTTTGAGAAAGCTATTGCTGTACCTAAAACTCCTAAGATGTCAATAACTAATGAACAGGAAGCCATACTTACTGGCATGATAACTGCAGCCAATCATCAGTTGCGTTCCATAGTGGAGACCAATGATACATTGACCCTAATTGCTGCAACGAAAACACTTTGCGATACAATCGATGAACTGGTATCACGCATCTCTGAGAATCGTAAGGAAGATGAGCAATTGAATGTGAAGTGTGATATACTACGACAGAAGTTTACAATGCT
This sequence comes from Amiota communis, assembly GCA_037043315.1. Taxonomy (NCBI): domain Eukaryota; kingdom Metazoa; phylum Arthropoda; class Insecta; order Diptera; family Drosophilidae; genus Amiota; species Amiota communis. The sequence goes on along the minus strand of JBAMAV010001245.1, from coordinate 7,772,388 downwards.
CTTGGATGCTTTGAAGGAAGAAGAATCTGGTGCACATAATGGTGATGATCTCATATCGACAATCAGCAGTATTATAGCAAGATCAGCACCATCAACACCATCTACCAGCTCTACAATGCTGTAAGTTAACCTTAATCTACACATAAGAAATCATATATCTAATCAATCTTCTTTAGCAACCCCAACATATCAATTGAAAAGAATGAAAAAGATCAAATGAATAGCAAGGAACGCCGTAATAGTCGTTTACTACGCTCCAGCGAAAAAGAAGCACTCCAATGTCGTGCCAATAGCGTTAAGCGTGCCATGTACAATGTAGTCGAACACTCGGAGCCGGGTCGTCCAAAACGTTATCAGCGCAAACTCTCTATAACACCATTTGAAGCGCTTAAGTTACCTGGCGGTGGTGCTGGCGCATCCGGTGAATCTACACCATGCACTTCACCGCTACCAATTATACCACCTATTAACATCATATCACCGACAATGGAGACTTCACGGCTCACTTGCATATCACCGCTACCGGATACACGTCGCGATTCAGTTGACGAAAACTTCTTTAATTCAATAAATCTACCAGCACCACGACAATTTGCTGACAGTAGACGTAGTTCTGGTGTGCCAGAGGTTATACAAGAAATGGAAGAGGCCAATGGTGAGACAGTTTATCGCATTGGCAGACTCTCACTAAGTGGTGGAGCAAATATAGATGATGCTGGTAATCGTCTCTCACCAACAACAACAACAACTCCAACACCAACTAGTGAGAGTGGTGAACGTAAGGTAGACTTCTTACGTGTACCCATTATAACTGGTGAACCCATTGTTGATCCTCTCTCTGATTATCGGCCTCATGAGATTTTCGAACGTAATTACTATATGACTCGAGAATTGGATAAGGATAAGAAGCTGGGTGAAGGTGAAGCAAGTGCAAGTGATGAGAAGGAAGACAATGCCGTGCAAGAGAAATCGACAGATAATGTGCAAACTTTGGTACATACTTGCAATCTACAGGTACCAGTAGCACCTAACCTTGTAGTAACCCAAGAAAAAGCTCCAAATGTTTATACAAGCGAGTGTATAACAATCATTGATACCGATCAGATAAATGCAGTACGTGTTCGAAATTAGAATAGGAAAATGAGAAATGATTATTATATGTAATTGTATTTTATTTTTTGATCTAATAGGAACAATCATCTTCAGAGGAATTCCCGGGAGAGGCAAGTGACATATTGTCTGCCATTAGCAATGAAGAGTGCAGTGTGGCATCAGAGATTTTTGATAAACAAGAGGCTCCTCAAACACTTGGAGATATAATTCAGGTAAGCCAAGAAACATATGTAGACTCTTGCACGAATGCATTTGAAACGGCAATCATGGCATTTGTATCGTTGTGAGTGAAGCAAGTTTCAAGTACTCGGTCGACCAAATAGAATGAATAGAAGTTTGGAAATACCAAATACTTGCTCAAACAAAACAATTGTTTTATTTCAAATGCCGAAGATCCTTAAATATGTTTAAGCCAACCAAATGAAGCAAATGCGAGGCATTTCATTTCAAATGTGTGATTTTCAATTGATTCATTTGTACTCACTTTTCGAATGAACCAAGTGCGCATCACTTGCAAGTACATAACATTCGTTTCATTTGTTTAAATTGTAAAATTTACTTATATCGAAATGCATTCATGCAATACTCTATTACCTATTATACTAAACTCTTAACTTTTTTAAAACACAGAATCTTGATGCCAATAACTTCACTCACATTGATTCACCTGAGACAAGCGATGAAACCGAAGCTATGCCTGGTGAAAGTCTTATGGATGATATAAGCTCTGTTTTGGGTCATGATATTACCTATGCTCTACAAGATAATACCATAACCGATGATACAACAACACTTTGTTCTGAGCATACTGCTGCACCGAAAGCACCACGTAAGAAATCACTTGGTATTCTGCCAAGTAGTACAAGCAAACCAGTGGTCTCACATCGCAGTCGTCGCAACTCTTCGCCACCACATTTGGCACGTTTGGCACGCATGGACAGTGATGATAATCCCCAACAATTTGGTTTTGAAAATATTGTCTTTGAAATTGATAATCGTTGTGATGATCAGAAAATACGAGAGCCACCACGCTATTGCAGCTTGGCACAATTCGTTGAAGGTAACGACATTGCACGTCAGAGTTTCAAGGTAAGACAAGTGAAATTATCTATGAAATACATTAGTAGAGTAATAGTGTATACTAACTATCTATATCTATATATATAAATAAATTATATAAATACAAAATATATTGTATAAGTTTGAAAGTAAATATAAGACGTGCCCACTTATGGTAAATCTTTGTTGCTTTCTGTTTTGCTTCTTTTTTTCTTTCTCAACAATTTTCTTGTTTATTTTATTTTTTTCTTAAAATGCTAATCAAATCAAAAAAAAAAACCTTAAACAATCATATCCAATACTAACCAAAAAACCAAAAACCAAACCAATTCAAATCAAATCAACCTGATCTAAACAAATCAAATCAACTAAAACCAAACTGATCAAATAAAAAAACAGCGTCCCAAAAAGCGCATATCACTTAAAAAACTCAAGCAAACTACAACAATCGTATCTCAACAGCAGCTTTTACTTGAAAGCTCCGTCGAAACTCCTTCTTCGTCCATAACTGAAGCAGATACTATAAATAAATCTGCCCTATCGATTGTGGATACTGATGCCACCACTGCTCTAACAATGACTACGACTAGCAATAGCCTGGGTCAATTATCCGAAGATGAAATATCCACACAAACTGCTATTAAAATCGAAATACATGATGTTGAAATGACAACACGGACAACAACAACAAAAACCACTAAGACGATGACAACACATAAACTTGAGTCGGCCATGGCTGCAACCTCAACTTCATCGGCATCCCCAACTAAGAAATCTGGTCATGGACATGATGTAAAGCGCATAACATTTGATGAGTCGTGTAAGAAAGAATCCTTTGATGATGTAAATCCCAACTATCCACAGATAAGTGTCGTTGTACGGCCACCAACACCGCTACGCGGCGATTGTGTTATGTCTGTAACTGGTGCTGGTGCAGCTATGGGATGTACTGTGGCGGGAGCCAATGCGTTGCTTGGAGCACGTGTGGTTAACTCTGAGATACGTCGCCATTCAAGTCATGCACCCAGTTTGGCTGTACGTGAATATGACAAGGATAAGGATCGTCGTCATTCCAATTACAATCCAAATCAATTGAATTTGGATCCAGAACATACACGTTTCTTAAGCAGTTCACCGGCGGCTAGTCGTAGAATCAGCTGCGGCAGTTTATTTAAGGTGAGTACAAATAGAAAACACACCATAATACTCTGTTTTTATATAAGACTTAGCAAACAAATTATCAAAAATCATATTTATTACATCAATACAATATACTTATACTCATTTGGGTACTCTCAGACTCCAAAGTCTTTAGAGTACTCTAGTCAAAATATCGCCAAAAAAAAACAAAGAATGAATGAATGTAGGACAAGTAAGTTTAGGTTGATGTTTTTCTTTATTATTTTTTTTTTTGAAATTATCATTTATTTTTTTGTTGCAAATTTTATGCTCTTAAAAAACATGATTTATTTTTATTTTATTTTATTCGCATTATAAAATAAAATCAAAACAATTACAACAATCAAATATCCAACAACAACCAAAACAACAACAATCAAAATTATACATAGCACAAACAATTGGTATGTATTTCAAAATTTATTCTTATGATTTTCATATACTATGTATAAGATAATAAATATATTTATATTTATATATATACTTATATAATATAATAATCTTATATTCATCTACTACCATATAAATAAAATGCTACATTTCTTTAAAAAAAAAAAAAAAACTACTCAACATAAAATAAATCAATAAATTGTATTTATTAATGGACAACAAATAAATAATTAAATAAATATAATATATATGCTTGCTATATAAATAAAATTGCAAACTCTTATACGCCTTTATACACAACACTTACTACTACTATTCATCAAAACGTCATCACGAAACAATACGACCTACTTCTGCTACAAACAATACTACTATTTATGAATCAATCAACTACATAGAAGCGTAATACGAATGCTTTAACTAAACGTGCCTGTGGAATATTGGGTATACGATTTTTTGTTGTCGCAGAACCCGATTTACGTTTGGCGACTTTAGCACTTATAAGACCTCTTATACCCTTGGTAAGCTATAAATGCATGTTGCCGCGTGGTACTGCTGACCCAAAAATACTACTTACTTCCACAATAATGATGTCCAATATGTACAAAACCGCAAATGTTGACAACTGTAACAATTCCGTACCGTAATCCAGTTTCAGTATTATAAACCAATTGAAATTTTAAATAACTCTATTATTTTATCAAAAGAGGTTATAACTTTCATGAATAATAAAATAAATAAAATATAGTGTCATAGTGGTCCGCAAGCAAATAAGTGATTATATCATAGACCTAAAGGATTCATTCATATACAACATATAGAAGAAAGTATTTGGATTTGAGTATATTTTCATAATGGTCCGTATGACCGATTAATCAAGCCTATAGAATCGAATCAGATGCTATTTAATTTCAATTAATTTCAAGTAAATTTGTATAAACTTATAAAGCCAGAGATTTTCTAATATAACAAATTGATAATGTGTCTTTATCCAAGATTGATAGTGTCAATTTTCGGTGACTTTTTAAGTACTAGCTCTGGCAAAAGGCAGAGGTCTGATGACTCCGTTAAGGCATCTGATAACAAGCGCCTATGACCAGAACCCGTTAACGTCCTTCTCTTGTTGAAGTGTAGAAGCTCGGAGGTATTCTTTAATTGATAGCAAGGCCAGAACGTCATAGCGACAGTACAGCCAGATTCATTTCCCCACTTCTTGCCTGCTAGTAAGGGTCTGTATATATCGGCAGCCAATCGTAGTGCAAGGTGGTTTTTAAAACAATTTTGTTTGTTCATGAGATAAATATACATATAGTGAGAGAGGGGAAGATTACTTGTGCAATATGCAGGTGTGTCATGAGAAGAGTGTATAGTTATATTTGTGAAAACTTCTAATTATTTTAATAGTTATTGTGCACATCTACAAATTAAAACCTATCGAATGGTGTATTTTTTATTAAAATCGTTGAGATAGTTTAGGCGTAAACGAACTGACCGAAAACGTGTTCCAGTGCTTATAAGTATTATGATCATGAAAGTTATAACAATAAATAATGTCACAACCAAACCAAACCAAACAAAACCAAATTAAAACTTATTCAACTATAATATTGTATTATGCAAAGTACTTACTTAGTAGGTAATTCTTATGTTTAGTAGAAATCATACACTATCTATCTCTACTTACAATACTCGTATATAACTACTTACTACTAGTATATATTTTCCAAAACAAAAACTTCCAGTTTCCAGTTTACAAATGACTTGTGTAGTAGTAACTGCTTTACTATGTATTGTATTAATTTGAATGTAGTGCGCGCTCTTTGCGGCTAAATGCTACTTAAAATGTCTATAGCTCTTATACTAGTACATAATACTCTATATTTAACTCTGTTAAACTGTTCTTATCAAAACTCTAATACTCTGCTACTACTTATAAAAAAAAATGAACACGCCCACACACATACACCCACCTGCAAATCCCTCAAAACAGCACAAACTAAAACACTTGTACACAATACCTCACCCACTACTTACATAGTACTACATACATATGTTTCTTTGTCTTGTAGTTAGTGCTGATTTCTAAAAGTTACATAACTTATTAATACTAACAATTTCTATGCATAACGGTAACTAACTCTTATATTTTTTGAATTACAGCCAAATGAGGCATTACCCAATCTACAAACGTTGAAAGGCTCTAAGTCGAGCTTGTTTATGGGCTCTTCATTGTTTGGTTTTGATCATTTTGGTAGCGATAAGGATGATGGTAAATCAGGAAAGGAAAAGGAGAAGACACCTACCGAGGAGACAATTCGCAAGTTGCCGATTATAAATCCCCTTGTGCGTTTACCCAATTGGCCAAGTGAGTAAAGATTATAATCAATCAAAAGCTGAGGTATAACATTTTCTTGTTGTTGTCATAGATCTTACCAATGGCACTGGATTCATATCGAAATGTCTACTTGCCAATGCTGATACATTGTGCGCTGCTGTCAGTCCTCTAATGGATCCGGATGAGACCCTTCTAGCTGGTTATCATGAGAAATGCGTTATGAATAATTACTTTGGCATTGGCATTGATGCTAAGATCTCGCTTGATTTCCATAACAAACGAGAGGAACATCCGGAAAAGTGTCGTTCACGTGCACGGAATTACATGTGGTATGGAGTTTTGGGTTCTAAGCAATTGCTTCAGAAGACCTGCAAGAATCTTGAACAACGCGTACAACTGGAATGCGATGGACAACGTATACCATTACCAGAATTGCAGGGCATAGTCATTTTGAACATCCCCAGTTTCATGGGCGGCACCAATTTCTGGGGTAATACAAAAAAGGAAGACATCTTTTTGTCACCCAGTTTCGATGATCGTGTACTAGAAGTGGTAGCTGTCTTTGGCTCTGTACAAATGGCTGCTTCACGTTTGATTAACTTGCAACATCATCGCATTGCTCAATGTCAAAGCGTTCAAATAAATATACTGGGTGATGAGGAGATACCCATACAGGTGGATGGTGAAGCTTGGCTACAACCACCCGGCATGATACGCATTCTACATAAGAATCGTGTACAAATGCTTTGCCGCAATCGCAGCTTGGAAGTTTCCCTTAAATCATGGCAAGAAAAACAACGTCAACATAGCATTTCTATACAACGTGACCATTCGTCTACAGCATCAGAGCATGCTATTTCTACAGATGAGGTTATATCTGAACGTGAATGCTATGTTCTGTTGAACTTCATTGAAGCTGTTAGCTCCCTGGTCAAATGGGTGAAATTCTTGATCATATCACATCCAGCATTACAACATGATTTATATGAAGTTGCTTGTCGGGCCAGTGAAGCCCTAGAGTCCATACATCCACAGGGTAAACTTTTGGAAGGTCCAACACTACGCACAAAACTTGTTGAAGTCATTGATTCATCACGTCAATTGTATGATGATGCTTGCACTTTGCTACGTGATCGTGGCCATAGTCTTATATTACGTGAAGATCTCGAAACAAAATTAAGTGCAGCTTTGGCCAATATGGAAATGGAGTTGAAGAAGTGTTCGGTACAGAAATGTATAGATGGCAAGATACGTGCATACTTCAATGTATTGGCACCAAATGAAGATGTAATTATTATATGTTAAACAATTTATCCCATAAAATATACTAAGAGTTGTTTGTTTTTATTCACAGTCCGATGGTCGCCGAAAATCTCGTCCATTTTGGGTCCGTCTACGTTCTGGCTCGACTGCCGGTCAACAACAATTTAAGCCACCACTCACAAATACTCGTGAGGCTGCAAACAACTGGAGTGTCAATGAAGTGGTGACTTGGTTGGAGACTATGCAACTATCGGAATATGTTGATAGTTTCCTAAAGAATGATATACGTGGCAAGGAGTTATTAACACTTGGTCGTAGAGATTTAAAGGATTTGGGTGTCGTTAAGGTTGGGCATGTTAAACGTATACTGCAAGCAATTAAGGATTTGAGTGAAAATTAAGCAAAAGTATTAATTAATAAAGGCAGAGTAGAGTATATTAGCTTATAGCTTATATGATGAGTATGTAATGAGAGGCAGTACAAACAAATATGTATATGTAAGTATAGAAAGGATTTATTGTATGTTAGGTATGAATGAAAAAGTCTTAGTTGGTTAAGTGTGTGTTTATTAGTATGAGAGTGCGTGGGATTTAATTAATTTATTATTTACAAAATTAATGCATACAACAATCATTAATTGTAATTTTAGCTTAGCTAAAGCGAAATTAAGAACAAAAACTAAAACGAAAACGAAAGAAATATATACACACAATATTTTTTTTTTTCTTAAATAATAAATAATAGCAACGAGGTTCTCTAGAGAAATGAGCCAAAACGAACTAACATAAAACTGAAATCACAACATTTAATTTAAATATAAATGAAATTAAAAAATTTATCTAAAATTATTAATAAGCAATTTCGAATTCTTTCGGTAGTTACACAAGTAAAGGATTTTTCAGCAATGATATCTATAAACAACGGTATTATTATATGTATAATATAATACATGAAGACTTGAAATTGAAGCGTACGAGTACAAATGTGCAGTATAAGAGTGAGCAAATGAATATGCCATTGAAGAGAGTTCAGTTTAAGAATGCGTTACTATTTATAAAAAAAAAAAATAAACGAATTTAAATGTAGTCAAAAAAAAATAGAATCCTTAGTCTATTTACTTAATATACATATGACATATACATACATATATGTATGTTAGAATGTATAAGTTAAGAACCCCATCCTATGCATACAACCTAAGCTTTCAGTGTGTATTTTGAAACTAAAGAAACTTTAAAAATTATTTAAATTTAATAATAAAATTAATATAAAAAGAAAATACAAGTGAAGAAAAATTCTAAATTTATAAGCAATTTAATTTAAATTTATTTAAATTTATATAAGTAAAACCCCCTTTTTCTATGTATTATATATTATATATATTAAAATACATAATCATTTAAATATTTCTAATCAATCGAAAAGAAAAATCATTACTTGTAAATGTAACAAAATAAAAGTCTGTTAAAAATTTATATATTTAACTATTTATTATTTTATTTTTATAAATTTATTATTATTTAAAATAATTAAAATAGTTTATTAAGATATATAAGAGTTTAGTTCGGTTTTAAGATATAAAAAAGGTGCTGTGCGCCAATAAATTTATTCATTAATTTCTAATACTAATTACACTTTAAGCATTTAATTATTAAGTTTAGAATACAATTTTTTATTTTTATTATTTACCACTAATGCTGTATAAGAGACTCAAGGTTAGGTCAGGTTACACAGGCTGCTCGCTACATAATGCGACATCACACAAAAGCCGGTGATGCCGCCACTGCGCTATGAATTGCTCTTGATGATGTGGGCTGACAAAACCTTGATTGCAGCTTGGCTTTCATCATAAATCTACCTAAAAAACAGTGGATCAAGCTGGTAGACAGTAAGGTAGTTGAGCTGCTAGCTCCTCTGAGGAAATTCCTTCTTGGAACCGTCAGTTGCCTGATGTCTTTACCCTGCTTTCAATCATCCCTCCCTGAAATTGTTATTTGCCCTTGTATGAAGAATCTTATACAGCTTAGTTTTGTTATTTATTAAGTAATTTTAAATATTTAATATAAATTTAAATTAAAATAACAATTTTGATTATTTAATTTTATAAATTTATCAAAAAATTATTATTATTCAATAAGATTTTTCAACTTATTTATGTAATAACATAATATTACATACTACTTACTATATTATATGTATAGCTGCATATGTGTTGTATAAGAAAAATAATCCCTTCAAATATTTACTCATATTCTATCACCAAATTGGGTAAATCTTTGAGTATCTTTCTAATAAATAAATTACAATATATGAAAAAACGAAAACAAAAAATAACAAATCTCTTGAGTGAAGTCTTTTATATGATTTCTTTTATTCGATAAAAAATTTACATATATGAGCCCAGACCAACTCGATTGATTTGTTGTTATATACCACTACAATATGTTAAATAAACTATTCAATTTTCCAATTTCTCTAGTTTTATTCTAAGCAGTTTATCGAACACCTTAAGTAGTTGTAAATGTTTATAGATAAAAATAAAACAATATTAATACAAAGAAATATAAATACAAAAAGAGAAAACCTTTTTTCCCAAAATGTTTGGATGTGGATATTTTTTTAAAAAATATCTTTGAACTATTTACGCTTATAACAGACATGATTATTGTTTTACACAAAAATATATACATATATACAATTATATATATATGGTATATATCTTAATCTAATCTTTAAGTGTATCTAAAAGAAACGTTGAAGCGTTATTCTTACTTAAAAAAAAACAAAAGAAAATATAAAAAATAAGTTAACTTTGGTTTTATCGAAGATTATACACCTTTCAAACAGAAGTGCACAGTTATTATAATTGACCCTTTAATAACAAGTATTTTAAAATTTCTTTTTGATATTAATTAGTTACAATCGTCCTGTTAGAAATTTATAAATAACTATGCTAATCAAGAAATGAAGAAATTTTCCATACAAAAGCCTTGTTTTTCTGCCCAATGCAAAGTAATGATACACTTCAAATCTTGTATAGGGCAACCACTACTTGTATTTGTATAAAATCTAATTAAAATTTTAACTCACATCTCAAAAATACTAAAGAATTAATAGCCATGTCTGAAAGGTATATGCAATCCAACTTCAAGTCATAAAAATTTAAAAAACTAAATAAATAATTGATAAAATTAAATCACTTTTTCGATAAATGTATTTTCGATATATTTAAAAATATATAAAAAAAAAACAAAATTAAATAAATCAACTTAAACAAAAAATTAATAAAACATTTTAAAATAATTCTTTGTTTAATAAAAAAAAAAACAAATTAAACCTTTTAAATTCACAATAATCTGTAAAAATATTATTATACCTACTAAATTAAATTAAAACTAAAAAATAAAAAGCCAAACCCACACACAATACCCTGAAAAATACCATAAAGTAGAATTACACAAATAATGAGCATTACTTCTGAATTTCCAGGTTAATATTGCCCATTGAAACTAAACAAGAGAGAAAACTTTACACTTCTTAACTTCACTTGCTGTAAAAACTATACAGAATACACAAAATAGTTACATACTTCTCTAGAAATTCAATATATTTTCTATTCTTTTTAAAACACTGTGATAAAAACTACAGTCTACTATAAACTAACAAAACCGAATACAAACAGCAAAAAGTATTAATAAAACAAAAACTAAATAAATAAACTATATAAAGAAGAAAAATAAACAAAACACACTAACAAATTATTCTACCTTTTTGAATATTATAAATCATTATTCAACTAAACTTATAATTAACTTCGGTTCACCAGAAGATTTGAATACCCTTCACACAAGCAACCAAGGTACCAACTATGTGTATGGGAATCTCACAGAGTAAGCATACATTTTTGTGTACTATATGCAATAGCCTAAACAAAACTAAAGCTCAGTAACATTCAATCCTATTGTGAAGGGTAAAATAAAAATACAATATAAAACAAACACCGATACAATCAATTAAACAGCTAACGATAAAAAAAAACAAACAAAATAAATAATATAAATTTTATGAAAAATAATTAATGTAACTCAAAAAAAGCTCACTTCTAATGAAATATTTCATTTGTAAAACAAAGTACACATCATGTACTACAAAATACTTATTTCCTGCTTTAAAAAACAATAAATAGAACAACAAAAAATCAATGTGAATTAGTAACAAACAAATAGTTAACTTGTAGTTGTATCCTAAAGCCAAAGAAAATGAAAAAGGCGAAAATAAACCAAGACAAATATAAATTTACTTCAAGTAATAAATGTAACTTATGGCATAAACCATACATATACTCGTAATCCGAAACTACGTACTTAGTTTAACCAAAAACAAAAACGATAAACAAAATACAGAACTTTAATTCCTGTATATTGATAAACATACTACATACAATATATAATACACATTTTCCTCCGTGTTGAACAAAATAAATAAAAACCAAAAAACCAAATTGTCTACTCTTTTTTATTGCTGATGATTTCCATTAAACAATTTTAATATTTAGAATTGAAATAAGAGTTTTTTATCTTTCATAACTCTGGTCTTAGTAACAGCATTCTCAAAAAAAATAATGAAAGTTTTGTACATATACTACTTATCAAAACATGAATTCGCTGGATATCGAAAAGAATACTAAGAAGGCAAGATAGTCTAAACTAGAGAGATATCGCACGATTTTTCTTCAATTCTTTTTTTAAATAATTCGTTTGTTTATTGTATCTTCTATTCATACTCATAAATAGAACTAACAATAAGAGGTTCAATTCACTTCACACTAAGGGGCATTAAATAAGCAAAACTGCTGGTCGATTCTTCCAAATCAGTCGAGATGAGTTTCTTTTAAAAAAGAGCTCTGGCAAATGGATTAATGTGTTGAGCAAGTTTATCCATATAATATGTTTCCGCTTAGTCAGTAGGCTAATGAATCCGACATAATTCGTGGCACGCGTCATAAGAATCTTTGGAAGATTTTTCCGCTTAGAACACTCTTCTTTCACTAGCAACAGTTGCAGATCTTTGTGAATGTCTTCATTCCTAATTTACCATAGACCACCTGTGATTGTTCTAGTATATGGCACAAATCGCTCTAAAAATTACATGTATATAAGTTGAACTGCAAATAACAACATCAAATATACAAATGTTGTTATTGGAATTGAAACCAGGAACCAGAAAAGGAGGACAGAGTGTTCTTCATCAGATTTCATGATGCAGAAAGTTCTCAATTTAGGACTTAATAATTGACTTAATGATGCGGGTTTTCACATTGGCTCTGTGTGGCACAGTGCATTTAGAAGAAAGAACAACAACAAAGATACTAGAACAACATTAACTAGTATGGTTCCATTGAATCTTTCATACCATCCAGACAGGAGGGTAAGGGTAGAGACTCCCTTACTAGGTTGAAGAAATAAAGAACTTAGCCCAAACAGAAATTGATAGATCTCTAACTTAAGAAAATTATAGAAGAACACAACACATTTTCTAAGCCAATACTGTCGAATCTATGAAAGAAACCGCTGTGAGTTGGGTCGCCAGTGTGCTTCAGAGGTTCTTTTGGTTTTATTTGTGGAGGACTACCTTTTCTAGTAATCTTTGATTGCAATATATTTTATGAGCACTACAAAAGGACATATCAGTGTCACATTTTAGCTTGATAATTCAAAAGTTAAGAGACCATTTTGAATGGCAACAGTTTTCTTGTACATTGTAAGACGATTGTCCTCTTGATACTGATTCATTTCATATGGTGTTTGCACATTTATATGACTAACAAACACCATATGAACACATATTACTCTACAACTTCTATCAATTATCCTGTTAATGTGACAAGTTAGTTCGATTGCATGAAATTCGAACTAACGAATAGCTTATGCATAAACACTTTTTCAAATCGAATTTAATACAAGAACTTATTGAACGAAACTGGCATTTGAAATGTGAACTTAGTTGTTTTGAGCAGAACCAGAAACCAGTAGAAAAGGAATGATGGTGCTTTTCCTTATCGAGGTCTTCTGAGAAGAAGAATAATACCAAGGTTTAGCAAGAAAAGCATATGTTAATGGACAGATGTCATGATGTAGAATGTTCTCAATTTAGGACTTAATAAAAATGACTTAATGATGCGGTTTTTCTCATTGGTTTTGGTATTCTTATTACTCTACAGCTTTAATGAATTTCAAATTAATAAAAAGACATTTATTGTATATATTTTTTTTATTTTATTTTATATTTAAAACTTTTATACGCATTTCTCATTTATTTTCTTTTTGTTTTTTACTCATACATCATTTTATTTTCTTTTTGTTTTCAATTATTTAAATGTATGTAAATTTTTACTCATCACTGTTGTTGGCTTGTCAGCTCAGTGTAACTTTATGTTTGAGTGTGTGTTATTTTTGTTATGTGTATACGTATATATTGTATATGTATGTGTGAGTTTTAATTTTACTATATATCCTTGTGAGAGATTTATTGTGTTTTTTGTTATCATTTTATTTCAAAAAGGATTCTTTCGGTTTTAGTTGCATTTTTAGTTATTTTTTATATTTATTTTCTTCTTTCTTTTTTATATTTTATTGTATTATCGCTATGCGTTTTTTATAAATGTTTTTTTTTTTTTTTGGTTTTTCTAATTTATAATCTTAATATTTTAATTTTGACTGCTTTTACCATATATGAGGCCAAAAATTACAAAATTAGACAGAGAGAGGTTTTTATTTTTTGTTTTTTCTATAAGCATTTTTATATATTTATGCATATATAGTGAGACTTAGACAATGTTGTCTTGAACAATTTTCTTTTTTCTTTATGTTAATTTAATTAAATTTTATGTTTTGTATACTTTCTTTGTTTGTTTATTTCAAATTTCTATTGATTTTGTTTTTTTTTTATTATTTAGTTTTGTAGAGGTGAAATTATTTTAAATGTTTTAAATTCTTTGCTTTATTTAATGACCATAGATCACCTTGTTGTTGCATTGTAGATTTATCTTAATGGTTTTCTTCACATTTCTGTAGATATATATTTTATTTGTTTCTTAATAAACAAGCTAGAATATACATCAAATTTTATTGTAATTTATTATAATATTTTTTTTTTTTTCATATAAGTATGTACGTATATAAATATATATATGTTAATTTATAAATTACTATTGTAGTATTAAAAAACTAATGAGATTTTCTTTTGTTTTGTATGCAAATTTTTCACATTTTTCATAGATTTGTAAGTACGAGTATATTCCAGTAGTGTTCCAAAGAAAAGAAGGCAAGGTTTAAACAAGGATTGCCGATGTATATTCATAAAGAAATTGTATTTGAAGATAAGAATAGCATTCAAATGATGACAGTAGTCTTAATGATACACTTCACTATTGGGGTAAGGATACATGTTCCCATGTTCCCAGACACATCAACTCTTGGCAGACGGACTCGTTTTCTCGAGAAGCCTGTCTCTAAAAATCTGGGCAGTCTGGCAAATTTGCCACTAGGGTATATTGCTCTTTTTGGCAAGTCTGAGGGTATATAGCGATCTTTAATATCAGTTATTGCTAACGAACAGCCAACTCAAATTCCCTTTTGAATTTCAGTCATCACTATGAACAGTCTGACATCTGAAATAAAAATACAACAATGACGCTGTCCATACATCCCATCAGTGAGTGTTCATATATAAAGCAGTCAGAGATGCCTACGAGTTCTATGAGACAATCGACTAAAGACCACTCATCAGTAAGATTTTAATTTCTCATTTAACACAAAAAACATGCTTTCGAAGCCATTGAAAAGCAGATCTCACTTCCTATATTGACCACTTGATATTTTAAATTCTATTTTGTATTAAAAGAATATTATATGCCAATACAATTTTTGCTTGATTAGGATTCTCAAGAGCCTATTTTTATTTTTTCTCAAATAAATCCAGGATTAACTTTCCTATTCTTTGAACACTACTGTACTTTGTCTTTGTTTCATAGACGATTTTACATATAAATTTTATTTTCACTAGAAATTGTGTTCAATATTTCTTGTTTGTTTATTTTTTATTGTTGTGTGCTTTTGTCTTTTAAGTTTCTCTTTTAGCCATTTTATTTCTTTTGTGATTTGTTTTCAGGCTTCCATTTTTTAAACTAGCTAAATACTTTTATATTTTTTTTAATATTATTTAATGAATTTTAAATTTTTTATTTTATTTCTTATTATTAAATCTTTTTTTTTTCTTTTTTTTTTTTGTTATTTCATATGATTTCCTTTTTTTTGTTTATATGGAAATATATTTGGGGCACTTGAAAGAAAGAAAAATATAATTTTTATTTTTGTGTTTCATATTTCAACTCAACAGTTTTCATTTAACAATTATTTTTGGTAAAAATCAATTGGTTTTTCTTTAAATATTTATATAATTATGCAATAAATAGAATAGTTTAACCTTCATCTATGTAAGTACTATAAGCAACAATGAAGCTTAATATCCAAGCCAATTAATAAATATAAAAAATCATCATGTAGTATAAATATATTTACTTAACATTTTTTAAACTTTCTAATATAGGCATAATTTGGTAATTATTTTAAACAATTTCTTATTATTCATTAGTAATATAATTCATTTTTTCGTGTAATTCACAACTAAACATTAAGACAGTTTTGATTGTTGATTGATAAAGTCAAAAATTGGTCAGCCTAATAAATAATATATAAATTCATTAATAAAATTAAATTAAATAAAAATTGAAACAAAATAAGTAAAATAAAATTTAATAAAAATATAATATAATTTTCGCTTTGCTTTTTGAAGACAAAAGTTTTAATTTATTTTTGCTTATTTATTTTTGTTTTTTCATAAATTTTCTTATTTTTAAATATCCAAAATTGTTTTTTGGTTTATTGAATTGTGCAAGAAATGTTAATTTTTTATTTATTTTATATATAATTTTTTTTTTTCAATTTTAATGATCAAAATTTTTATTTTCAGTTTTGCTTTTGGAAATTACAAAAAATATTTTTTTTTTAATTTTGTTTTTTGTTTTTTTATTCTTTTGTTTTGTTTATAATTCCTTGGACGGGTTTTCGCGGTGATTTTGTCCTTATGGCATGAGCGTTTTGAATGAAAAAATTATACAAATGAAACTTAAAACAAACAATTGTAAATTAAGAAATATTTTGGCAGATATTTTGAATTTATATGTTAATATTTTAATAAATTTAAGAACACTTTTTATGTAAATAAATAAATATACATTTTTTTTCTTGAACTTTAATATAATTTGTTTTTTGTTTTATTTGTAAGAACTCAGTTTTTAATGCCCTTCACAGATTTAACACATACACTTTTAATAAGATAAAGAAAACTCCATTAAATGCATTCATAAAGCCTTTCCTATTCAACAGCCAACCCTTACCTAGATGGTGGTGCATCCCATCGAATGCTCTGGTGACCGAGTATGAGCGATATAACGCTGGGCTGAGAACCCACTAAGAGAATCTATTAATTGCCATGAAAACAGCTCAGAAGACGCGGAAAGAAACCCTGAAATTTGACAACCGGAAGACAATAACGGACCGGGTCATATGGAGGTCCCATGTGGTGCAGGCCAAAGCTCTTAAAGAGCTGGAGCGTCAATGATTATGATTCTGATTGGCATAAAGAGACGAGTCGATTCAATCATGTCTTTCTATCCACCTGTTTCAATCGGAGTTGATTTTTTTTTCTTTAAGATATTAAGACAGAAATTTTAGTTGACCGGACCTTTTCTATGTATTTTCATGGAGATTGACTGTTGATAGTGTTACGTGTAGCAAATGATTAATTTGAGCGAGAGAGAGTCAATATTTGTTTAGTGTTGACTCGTTCAGTGTTCTTTCTACATTTCATACTAAGCTCAGTTAGCTAATATGTTCAAAAAGGATGAAGCAAACTGTATATATAGACTTTTTCAACAATAATGGATAATTCCCCTGAGTAGTCGGAATAACCCAACATCAGTCGGCCAAGGATGACTAACCCCTGCTGTGAGGCTCCAACCCTTGCAGTTGAAACAACAACAACATTGTTCCCTGAGCTACATTGCAAGGAGGCATGGTGATTTGGGTCGCAAGCATATTAGCATAGCTAAAAACATGGTGTTTACCATTTGCGCCACATTCAGACTTCTCTTGAATCGCGGGTTGTATAGCCCATAATATTTAAGTTTTTATATATTTCTCATCTGTGAAAACCAATTAAACTTTGATGAAACCAAAGTCAATACATATTGAATTAAGAATTTTCTTTTATAAAAAAATATAAGCTAAAAAATATAAGTATATAGAAAAAAACTAAATTTTACATTGATTTTTGTTATTATGACTTTTTTGTTTTTAATAAGCAATGACATTTATTATTTTGAAGATTTTCTTTTTTTAATATTATTCATTAAATTTAAAGTGTCTTTCTTTAGTTATATGAAAGTTGACTAAAATTTTTGTAATAATAATAATAATAAATATTTGTTTGAACTAATTTAGCTGCGACTACCCTGTGTACGCTTTGCTTGGCGAGCATTTCAGTGCACGACGACAAGGAAATCGTCTTTATTGCATTTGCTGAAAGCTCAAGCATTTTTTTTTTTACCTGATTACAATGTTTTTTTTTTTTTTGGTAAAAATTTAATGAATTTTTCTTTTGTTTTTAAATTTAAAATTTCTTAATTTTAATTTTTTTTAAGAATTTTCAGATTTATTTCTTTTTATTTTTTCTTGTGATTTTCTTTTAATAGTATATGAAGAATTAATTTTATAAATTTCTTTTTGTTTTCATTTCAGTATATTCAAAAGATTCAAATATTTTTTGTGTGTATGTTTGTTTGTTTGTCTGCTTGTGTAAGTGTGTGTGGCATTTTTATTATTGTATTGTATTGTATTTTGCAATAAATCGTTTGTTTCTAATCAATTAATTTATGTAGTAGTTATGTCGCAATAAAAACTTCATCAATATTTTTTTTTTGTATTATTATGAATATAAAAATTCTTGCAAACAATTTTTTATATTTTTTGTTTTATATTCTTCAGAACTTTTTAGACATTTTCTTCCTTGGGAGCGCTACTACCGCCCCAGAAACGATCGAAACGGTCACGAGCCTTCTCGAGAACATCCGCCGCTGTAGTGCGTGCAGTTGGTGCCGTGTTCGTGGTAGTCGAAGTCGATGATGACGAATTGCCACCGCCGCCACCACTGCCATCATGTAGTGAGGTTGTTAGTGTCGATGTTGTTGACGGATCCTCAAGACAACGTAATGTTGAACCTGGTATAGGCTTAGCATAACCAGGCATTAAGCCACCAGCTCCACCAGCAGTAGCATGTGGTTGGGCGGTTATAGTTAAAACTTTGCCATAATTACCAGTGGTTATGGCGGCAGTGGCAGCAGCTGCAGCAGCAGAAGTTGTTGGACTGCAACCGCTGATGGTATCTTTTTTCCAAGCTGATTTTCGTAGTTCGTTCGTTTGTTGATTGAAGTTGAGTTGAGTTGAGTGATGCGATAGAGAGAAAGAGTTTGAGGGGGGAGAGTTTTGGAAAGTGTTTTTATGTAAAACAAAAAATTTGGTTTTGGTTTTTTTGGTGTTGTTCTTGATGTTTTGTTTGTTTGTTGTAGCACATGCAATTTTCCAATATGAAAATGAATTACAATAGTTTCTTTGGTTTTGAAATAAAGAAATATGGTATATATGAATATGAAATTTGGAAAAGTAAAGCTCTGAATGAAATGGAAATTTGATTGGAATTTTCGATTTATTTTTTGGTTTTGCTCAACACTAAAAAAACTAATAATTTCTATTTGATTTGATTTTTGAATTGATTTCAATTTAATTGATTAATTAATTATAACGATTTTTGGATTGAGTGAGTGATTAAGTTGGTTTGTTCTTGTTAATGTGGATGTGAATGTGGATGTAATGTAAGTTGATGTTGTTGTTTAATATGTGATTGTGGTGGCTGTTGTGATTAGCGAATACATACAAATACATATACATTTATATTTATATATAAATCGAGTTATATATCGCTATATATAAATAAATTACGATTACGATTTAGATTTTGTTTTCTTATTTTCTGTTTTTTTTTTTATTTAAAAGCTTGTTCTGGTTTAATTTTGGGATTTTTTGTTTGCTTGTTTGATTTTTTTTATATATTTGGTTGTTGAATTTTTTATATCATTTTTGTTTTGCATTAATTTTTTGTTTGTTTTTGTTTGTTTTGTTTTATGGAAGTTGCAATTTGTTATTTTTTTGGTTTTTTTTAGAGATTTTTACTTGATTATTAGATTTATTTTGAAGCGTGCTTTCTTCTTTTAAAGCTTACCATCCATTTTAGCCTGTTCGGTCAATTGAGGCGGCGCCGATTGAGGCGGTGGTGGTGGCTTTTCAACCGGGGTTGAAGCCTTTATTTCACTCTGTGGTCGACTGTAGTTCTCACCTATAGAAAATTTATTAAATACTATTAATAGTAGTAGTATTATCATATGATTAGATATACAAACCATCTTTAACATTTTGAGTGACAGTGAAAGTCTTTCCTGTATCCAATGGTACAGTCCAATTAACTGGATCGGGTGAACGCATTATGATTTGCTCTGGTGATTTGACGCGTGTTGGCTCTGGTGGCGATTTAACAAGCGGCTCTTCTGGTACCTCTGGTACTGGCTGTGGACTGCAGCTGGATATAGAAATTGCTGTTTCTCGTCCTTCTTCGCCTTCATCTAATCATTTAATAAAGGAATATTTAATTTAGGCATACAAGTAAAATAAATATTGCATATATTTTCTTTATTTCTGTATGTTAATGTTAAGCATTAAATTATTTAATTATTAATAATAATATTATTTCTTTTTTTTATTAATGTTTTTTTTTTTTAATTTTTTTTTATTTTTTAAATGCTGCAATATTGCGTGTTTCAAGTTTTTACTGGGTTAGTATAAGTTTTTTCTTTATTTTATTCTCAAACAAAAAACTCTTTAAATAAAATTTATTAAAAATTAAAATAAAAATTGTTAAAAACAAAATGACAGTTGTAAGTTGTTTTAAAATGAAAGTGAAAATAAGTAAGTAAGAATGTGTTTCTTTAAATGAATAAACATAAATTAAGAAAAGCCCAAAAGCATATTAAATAAGCAAAGAAAATTGTTAGTAGAAGAGACAGAGGAAACTGAAGAGAAAATTTAAATAAAAATACAGTTTTTTACGTTGACGACAGCAAAACATTACAGAGACACAGACACACTTAACAGTGCGTTTAAGTAGTTAACAGCACAATAAAATAATTGAATTAAATGTTAATTAACAGCAACAGAGCAACAGAGTTTATAGCAACACAGTTAGTTAACAGAATCAGTAGTAATAGAGATAGAAATATGTAGTAGTACAATACAATAGATACTAAATAGATACTATCAGCTGTCAGCGCTTAAATATGTTTGTGTGGGTGTGTGTGTATGTACGTGTAAAGCTTGTTTCAGTTTGTGTCGGTAAGTATATTTATGGAGTTCACTTAAAATAAATTGTCATTTAGTTGGTACATAAGTATTTCTTAGATCTCTCGACTGTTGGAAAATATTGAAAATAATATAAAGTGTGGAGAACAAAATTTGATATGAAAATAAACATACTTAGCATTAAAGGAATCTCATATACTATTACAATGTGGCCTACAAGGATTAACAGTTCAATGTCCCACTAATTTTGTTAGCATCACATATTTCTTACTAGCATTTAACTTTGAGAATATGAACTACTATCTAAAATTTGAATTATTTTGTAATTACCTCTGATCTGCTTATCTACACATACCCCTAACAACAACAATTTTTTGTAAAAGGATCCAACTTTTTCCTTTCATCAGTTACAGCTTTAGTTTTGCTGAAGTGGTTCATTTATTTCTGTGGATTTTCTCAGTGATACTACTTATATAATTGCCAATAACCGATCCATAGTAGCCATTGGCTTTTTATACTATACTATACTAAAATCTACAGTCTATAGGGTCTCTAAAATGATTTCATTAATAAGGAGTACAATTGTATTATTGTTCATAAGATCGTGTTGACTTGCGATCGATGTTCTCGGCGATCGTAATACAAGTTTTGTTGTAGTCTTCGAATTTGTTGTCGTTTGTTTAAGGAGCATATAGCATTACAATTGATTATTTGTCTTACGTCGGAAGAAAAACATACATACAAGACTTACGTCCGCCCTCATTGGCAGTCAAAAGTAATGAATTTTTAGTAGACTTTCGACTGATTATGTTCTGTTTCGCAAGTGAAGTAACGGGCTTTTGTTAGCCTATGCCTTTATAAGCTGACAGTTAGAACATGCGGGACAGCAACAGCAAAAGTCGAAATTGTTGTCATGTGTTCGCTCAATACTTAGAACTGTCTGAGCTCCCTACATTACATTTGTTGAGTTAAATAGCATTAAATTGCATCGGACCTTCTAGTGAATGTCGAATATGACACCAGCGACAAAGAACGTTAAAGGAGGCAAACGAAGTTTGAAGACCTTCAATTGCAGACGTTATTGGAACAAGATTCACGCTTAACTCAAAAGGAGCCAGCTGAAACCTTGGGAACGACACAAAAAGCGTTTCAAGGCCATTGGAATGGTACACTACCAATAAATTCAATCCAAGAGACACCGTACGCCGTCTTTTCACATGAAAACAACTGCTCGAAAGGCAAAATCGGAAGGAGTTTTTCCATCGAATAGTAATAATAATCTACCACTTGTTCTGGTCGATGACTCATGGTGTGGCTCTGCAGAACTTCACTTCTTGCTTAGAAGTATATTAAAGTTACTAAAAACTAATTTCTACACACAATATATAATGTGAATAGAAACTCCCAGTCTAAGTTTTAACTTTTAGGTGGAACACAGATGAATCGCTTACCATAATTTCTGTAAAGAACTCAAATGGTATTGAGATCATGGACTGACATAGTATATAGTTTGGTCTTTGTAGTTATTGATAAAGGGTTAGTTTTTCTATTTTCATAAATTTGAATGGTAATATGGGATTTCTAAAAGACCTATGATGGTTTCTAAAAAAGTTTTGTGTTTATTATGTAATACACTGATATCGTGTTTATGTTCTTTGTAAATAGATATGTTTGTTTCTTGTTTTTGTTATTGTTTATGGAGGAAAATATATTATAATAAACCAAATAAATGGGAAGAAATTATATACAACATATATACAGTAGTAGTAGTAGTTAGGGAGAAAACAACAAAGAAACAACAAGACAAGAAAATATATACTCGTATGTAGTATGCTACAACAAAAATATGGAATAAATTTTTATAGTATAAAACATTATAATAACATATATTTTAAATAGAGATAATAAAACACAGACACAGATACAGTTATATTAGAGCACTACAAAGAAGAAATATTGTAGAGAACAGATGATAAATTAATATATATATATATTTTTTTTTCAGCGAATACAAACATTGACTACAACAACAACTAACATTTAACACAGAAAATTTTGCTAAAAAATTTTGATAAACAATTTTTTTTTTATATTTTACAATAAGTCACTAAATCCTGTGGAAATTATGATAAAAATTTTCCTAAAACTAACAAATTTTACCAAAAAATGACAACTATTGTTAAGGTGTAGAGCCAATCAAATGCAATCTAAAGAAATACACACAGAGAGAGAGCGAGACAGACACACAAATGATTTTGGTGATATAATTCCACAAGATCAAGTTTCAATTTCAACCAATTACATCAATTATGAACCAATTATTATGTATATATTCTTTCTTGTCCATGTATGCCATACATTATTATGTATGTATGGTGAATACACATACATAGAAAAATATATATAGAGAGAAAGATAGAATAAATTTTTGGTAGTAGTAAAACTCATTTACAAAAGTTGCAACACAAACATTTCACTTGAGGTTATGTTTTTGGTTAATTTTTTTTTTTTTTCAAACTTTTACAGCATTTCCGATTTTAATAGAGTTTATTAATGATATTAATTTGATATTTTTTGCAGTGTAACTTAACAGTGTTTCACGCTGTTAATTGGAACTGTTAAAATTTAACAGTTTACTCACTTTCAGCCAATTTATTATCCTGACCTGGTACTGTTAAACGTTTGTTAGCATCGACAGCATGAGTAGAAGAAGTTTTGGATGATGGTACCGCCAATGATGTTGCTGCTGTTGTTGTTGTTGATGTATGTAGTTGTTGTCGTTGTTGTTGTATTTGTTGTTGTTTTTGTTTGTTCTCATGTTGCTTAACACTAGGACTTGCACTACGACCACGTATATGACCACCAGGATAAGCAGAACCACTAGCACTACCAATGCCAATATAACTAATATTCGTTCTATCTTTATCTTTCTTACGTAGTTGCGGTTGATGTTGTTGTTGTTGCGATGATGATGATTTGTTGTTGATGTTGTTAATATTATATTGGTTGTTGTTGTTCTTGAGATTAAGATTGAGATTACGATTGCTTTTGTTGGTTGTTGTTGTCGATGATGATGATGATTGTAATGGATTAGCATGAAGTTGATTGTTTGCTGTTGTTCTTGTTGTCGAAGCTGCAGTACTTGATGTTGTTGTTGTTGTTGGAGCTGTTGAAGCTGCTACATGAGCGATTCTACCGCTAGGCGGTGGTAAGGAACTACTTTTGATACGGGAATGTTGGAATGTTGTGGAAAGGGAGGCTATATAAAAACGTAAGCAATTTTTTTTGCGTTTTTTTGTTTCAATTTTTTTTTTTTGTTTTGTTTTTTTTTTAAGTATTTCGGATGATATAAAAAAATACAAATGAAATAGAAATAATTAATTTGTTATGCGTTAATTATTTTTAATTTAATTTTTATGTAAACAAAAGCGCAAAAATTGTAATCATCAATAAAACAAAAAATAAACTCACAAAAAAAATATTATAAATATCAATAAATCATAAAATCATTTTAATTGAATTTAAATTGAAAAGAAAAATAATAATAATTATGATGTCATTAAATAATGCGATTGGTGAGGTAACAAAATCATCAAAAAATATATTAAATAATTATACTGACAATTCATTTAATTAATACTTTTTTTTCTTCTATTTAATTTCTTTTTACTGCACAAAGCTACACTGCGAACAATTTTATTAACATTATTATTATTATTAGATTATCATTTGTTAATTGGGATTAGTATTAAGCTAAATAAGTTTGTTTTTTGTTAGTTGTTATGTTAGTAAGAAAAATATTAGTATTTCAACATGATGTTTGAAGTTCAAACTTGAGCTTCTTTTATTGTATATACACATAAGGGAACCATTCTTTCACATAACTAATAAGTGCTAGGGTCTTAATACGATATTAAGGAGGATTTATAAGTATATGAATATCTGAAAACCATTAACAATGCTAAATAGGCCTCACTGGGATGATACAGAAAATCAATATAAACCTTAAAAACTTTGTAAAGTATTTGTATTTGAAGTTTATCATTAATCTTCATGTGAAGAAAATGTCAGGCAAACCTTAAGCGAATTGGACTGTGTACACCCATGCTGGCCACAAGTAACACCGAATTACAAATATGGTATCTCCATATGATACCTTGGTGGGTTTATTCTAAAGAAATGCAATTATCATGGACCCAAATTATCAATTGTAACCAGTTCTCAGTTGTATGGTTCATGTCAATACCAACAAAGACATCCGTGATGATGATCATACCAGAAAAGTTCATGCCACGCGTCAAGCAGTCAGGGATGGATCTGCAGAGTTATGAAGACAGAAGTCGCCAATTTGCGAAACATTGGCCAAATATATTCCAGAGACATTCATGATATACATATACTCAAAAATATTGATCAGAATAAGAATTGGATACTTAATAAAGATAAAAAATTCTAATTTCATTTGAATTTATTATCTTATCAATGATACTAATGATTAAATACTTGGGTCCACCACAGTTGCATTCCTTTAGAATTATCTCGCCATGACACCATATAGGGACCGTCTTATTCGTCCAGAAAAGCAGCTTGTCTCTTCGGTGCCCGCTTGTTAAACTTAAAATGCAGACCTTTAACTCCTGCAGCATAACCAAATTAATTTGCGTGGCAAAAACAATGAATACGCCATCACCGCAGGCAACTGGTCTTTCTAAACGACAGCTCTCCCACTCACTTTTTTTCCAATAATACGTGTAATCACTTAGACATGTTACTAGTATCTCCAAAAATTCCCCATTCCCCAATCGTCATAAGACTTACAATACATTTTGATCTCGACAAAACCGTACCTCTGCCTAAATATAAACGGGTCTTGCCAATGAGAAGCCCTTCCAGAATTAATGCGTTAGCATTTCCAACACTTGGAGTACTTGATCTTCAAGGCAAGTTGCTCAATTCACGAACTAAGCATTGCCAGCCTCAAATTGATATTGAAAACTTTTAGGAATCATTTCATCTAGAAAAGATATTCTAGAATATGTCTAATTTTCAAATTTTTGTTTTTAATCAAAGTTCATTAAAGTCTAGCATGAGATAGTAAGATCTAGATTTGACTGAAAACATTACATTATGATATTGGACGAATGAAAATATCCTACAAATACACCGGCTTTTAAATTTGAGTAAAAACTCTCAATCCAGTGAAATACGAATTCTCTTTACAATAATTACCATTAGTCATAATCCCCAATTCAAGTTGAGAGATATTAAAAGCCTATATCTGCAAAGGTTAAACTTCGGTGATTAAAGACAACATCGTGGACAGAAAGCAAAGACTATCAAATGATTAGACTGTACAAATCGCTGACGGAATCTCTTAAATTGCAATTCGGGGGAGAACAAATTATGACAACAAAAATATAAACAATTTATTGTTGGGTAAGAGGATACAAAGAGAAAGCTCTCTCTTCTTAAGCACTTTGTCCAGTCTATTCATTTTATAATCTTTACAGAACGAATTTCTTCAACAAAGGGCGCTGCAACACATATACAACTTATTTAAACATATATTTCTTTGTTTTTTTATTATATTTAAATTCAACATATTCTTTCATTTTAAATTCTAAACTAATGAAATATACCAACCTTTGAAATAAATATATATAAATATCTATGTAAGTATATATATATTTTTCTTGTTATTATTTATATTTATTATTATACTAAGACCAACAATTTCAGACAAAACAACAACACTGAACACTGAATAGAATAGAATATTTAGTAGTACTGTATACAAAACTTAGAATAGAACATTTTTTTTTATAAGTAGAACTAAGAGTTAGTATTGGTTTTTTTTGTTAAACTTTTCATCATCTTTTTACGCACAACATGCTGAACTATTTAATTTTTTTTTATTTGAATTAACGTTTCATTACAAAATAAAACTTTTTGTTTTTATACAAGAAAGAAAAAATTATTAAAAATCAAATTTTCATGACAAAGAGACACTAACTAAGCTAACAAAAATTTTAATCAAATATGTATGTATTATCTAGACATTTCTTTGCCTTTAACTAAAGGCATTATATGATTTTTTTGTATTTTTTTGTGATAAAATTTAGTATGTAGACACATCTCATAGAACATACTAAAACATAGTAATTAAAGATATAGATAGATAGATAGATAGATCCAGAGAAAGAAAGGGGGGAGGGAGAGTGACAAAGTGTATGTGAAGAATTTCAATGTATTTTTTTCTTTTTGAAGTTTGAACAAAATTTTAAACTAAAAAAATAATCTAATTAAATTAACAGAAAACGAAACGAAATTTATACAGAGCAAACAAACGTACAAAACTAAGAAACCAACCAACCCAAATTTACTAAATTTAATTAACACAAACTAAAATCAAATAAAACATTTTTATAAAATATAATACAATTGAATATGAAGACATTCGTTTCATCTAATGTTTCTTTTAGGGAGAATATATTCTATAATATCTTTTGTTTTGTGAATTTTCTTTAATATTTCTCACGCTTTGTTGTACGAGTATGTGTCTCAACAACAATTACTTACATGGCCTCGCCTTACGTTCGGCTGCTGTGGCAGATCCAGTTGTTCCCGATGTCGGAGTCTTTTTACCAGCAAAGGCTACTCTGGCAGTTGGTGCTTGACTTGCTGAACGCAAATGCCGTTTAGGAGATTCATTGTCAACAACACCAGGACCCACAGATTGTGAGCGTGCTACACACACACACATAGCATTTTCATTCAGATTGTTCAGATTTTCGAGATTTTTGAGCATAGCATAGCATTTATTTGATGATGGTGGCAATTTGTGTTTTTTTTTAGTTTAGGTTTAGCGATTTTGATAGATGATAGAACGAGTATTGAATGAAGTATAGTTTTGTTTAATTTAGTTTTTTTGTTTTAAATAATTTTTAATGATAAACAACAATTGTGATTTATAACTAATATATTAATTTGATATTAAGTATTTTGTTCAGTGTATGTTTTATTGATTCTTTATACAAAGTATATATGAAATGAAAATCAGATATTTATTTTAGTAGTATGTAGTATGTTAGTTATATATACAAAAAACATCTTTATCACATCTCTTACTACATCCAAAGACAATTTACACATTGAGTGCAGTGAGTGTGTGAACACGAGCTGAGCCTAGTAATAGCTAAGTACAGTTGCCTCTTGACCTCTAGATGCATATGATAAATGAACTGCTTTCTTTAAAAAGCATTTGTTGTTACTATACAAATTTTGCTTAGATTACTCGTAGCTTCTTTCATCAAAATTTTCTTTTAATTGATGAAATATCTATAATAAATACTACTACACTATATTCTTATGATGTCAGGAGAGCCTATAAGGTGGTCTTTGTAACTAGATTTTTTCAGTAATAAAGCTTTTTTTAATGAACTTCTTGCCTAAATTGATTAAATTAAATTATCATAAAATATACAAAGAAGGAAGGCCCACTCTAGTGCATTTTGGACCCAAGAAATGAGGTTTAATTACACAGGTCTACATATATTAACTTTAAAAAAGTCTTCTTCAGAAATCGTAGGTTTTTTAATTAATTTTCAAAAGTTAAATATAAAAACAATAGTTATATTTGAAAAAATACAAGTTTTTTGTAAAAATTAACAGAAATCATACTGTTCTTCTATTCATTAGCAGAAATGCACCGTGTTTTTTTCACTGTCCTCTTGTATTTTGCGTCTGTAACATGTCGACAAATAGTCCAGCAATAATCCGACAACATTGAACGTTCCACTTGCCCCGATATCCTTTTTCCATGATTGCGATGTCCTGATGGAAACGCTCCCCATGTTCATTGCTAAAAGCCCCACAATTGTCCGGAAAGAAGTCCAAATGCGAGGGTAAAAAGTGGATTTTCAAAGACATATATTCGATAAGCTAAGCATAGTTGTCTAATCTTTCAGCCATGTCAAAATATTGCGTCAACTTTTCTTGTCTAGTACGGAAAGATATTATAGTCACACCTCTTTCTAAAAGGTTCCACTATCTAGTTCTCGAGCCTAGAAGTTCTTCTTTGTTCTTTGGTATTTTACTTCAGCTTGTGTTATCCTATGTGGCTGTGATGATTTACTAGGTATTTCATAGTCTGCCGCTGAGGTTGTTTGTAAAGAAAGTGTGATTTCATATTCATCGCAGTCAATGTTAGAATGCTTTGGAATCGGGTGTAAAAACTTAAACTAATAAATGACTTTTGCACTGTAGACCAGTCTTATTTATATTATTAAATAGGAACGTGATATAACATAGGGCTACATATGCACTAATAAGAGGGCATGTTAATTTGGAAAGAGTAAATTTATTAATATTGCAATATTTAATAGAAAAATGTTTTTTTGTATATTTTTTAAATCTTTGTCTTGATGTCTTCAAGTTAATAAATCATTTTTAAATATTACTTTATTGGTATAAAACCCATAGACCTGCATATGTCTGTACATTGCAAGATTTATATTTGTCCTTCCTTTGAAAATATCATCTTCTTTTCTATTTTCTCACACTCAGTTTATACAAGGAAAAGCTTAACATGACTTATGACAATAAATTGAACTTTTCATATAAAAAAACTACCTTTTCTTCTTCTGACCTTTTCTCAATTTTCCATTAACAACAACTTTATTTTTATATTACCATGGAGATGTGAAAAAATTCTTATTTTTCAATCAAAATCATTTCAATAAAACGTCAAACAAAATTTTCAGTGCAAAGATAAAAGGCAAATATCATCAATTTTTTTTTTCTTTGCATAACAAACAGTTGATTTTTTTTTTTTTTCCTTAAGAAAAATCAAAAGAAAAACTCAAAAATAAATGAAAAAATTGAAAGAAGAAAAAAAATATCTCATTTAACGTACAGAGAACAAAGGAAATGCAAAGAGGAAAATGTGCAAATAACAAATTTTCATTTTTTTCCTTTCTCTTTAAGCAACGCCTTAGAAGAAAATATGCAAATAATATGAGTTTTAAACGAAAAAGGTAGAAATTGAGAGCAATAATAGTAAAAAGAAATATATAAGTAGTAGAAAGTAGAAAGATAGCTTATGAAAATCATAAATTAAACAGGATGTATACTTAATTGCGTGTTCAAGTAGTGAGTGAGTGTATACAGTATACCTCACGAGACTTGAGTTATAGATAGTTTGGTGTTGTTTTTGTGTTCTTAGTTTCTGGTGTAAATAGGTGAATGTGTGTTTTGTTAAGTCAAAAATTATATATGTATATCTTGTGTTTTATTCTTTTTGGACAAAAACAATTTCTTGTATTGTTTCTTTACCATTTTTGCAATATTTAAGTACAATTGAAAATTATATTACTTACTTTTGAGTACTTTTTTGGGGCTACCCTTTTGTGGACTGCCCTTTTGGGGTGAACCATGACGTGAGACAGCTGTTTTCTTAGGACTGCCACGTTGTGATTCTGATTCACGTTTGGTAATTGCTGGCATGAGTTTTTCACGCGTAGGCGAAGGCAGTAAAGCACCCTCCTCGACATCTATGATATGAAATTCATTTAATTTATGTTTTATTTTTTATATGTACGAGTATGGTAAATCATGTCAAACCTGGTCCAGTAGTGCGCTCTAAATGATGGCGTATATTACTAAAACGTGCTGGCAGTGCAGTTATCTCATCTTTATTATCAATCAAATAGGCTTGACCAGGAACTCGTGCTTTGGTTGTTGCTGAATGTGATTTTTGTTGCAATGGCGTTGATTTCTTATTATTCTCTTGTTCTTTTTCCTCTTTGGTTATAGGTCTAATTGTCGTTATAATAATATAGTATATACTATGTACTATAGAGACTATGATTTATGTGAATTACTTACCTGTGCAAAGAAGAAGCTAATGATAGTGCGGATAGCGAGCTACGCTTTGAAACCTGATCCCAGAGATCTTTTTGTTTCTTATACAAATCTGGATCGATTTCTATACCCCAACCGCGGCACTGTGATTGACAAAAGGGTAGATTCATTAATAGAAGTTGTATAAAAGACAGTTCATTTTACAAATTGAAACTGAAACTGACATTTAGGTAGACTGTAGGTAAACAAAAGGTCAATGTGAAACCAGAATAAGCTTCACCTCTATCTTCTATAAAACAACCTTGAGTCCCAAACAATCAATCAATCCTAATCAACCTCAGTAGTGGCGTAACATGCCCCATGCTACATTCTAGCACACATTAGTTTGCTGATTGGACAGTTTGGGATCTACTACCTACTTCAAGAGTTTCCTTAAGCAACTGGAAAGATAATGTCAAGTCTAGACTAGCAAGTTGTTCTTCAATATTTCTATAGCAATTACAATTTGTGTATAATGCGACTTCAATGGCTTCGGAAGACTTGAATGTTACATATGATTTTAATAGGATTTATGGACTTCAAAAGCACACATAGAAAAGTATTTGAACTTGTTAATAAAAAAGATATTGCCAACAATTTTTGTCTCTTTTCTCACGTAATGTGAAATTGTATTTGTAAGATATGATTCCGACGTCATAAATTATATCTATTACTACCATGACAATAAGAATAAAACTTTTCTAATAATAAATAATGACAATCTGTCAATGGAACGAACTTACCTTATACTCGCCAGCCTTCTTGCGTAATTCAACCATTTCCTTAAACCACAAATCCAAATTTGGTTTTGAATGTGGCGGTGCAGTGCCATTCATAACGACAACTTCCTGACCAACACCACTCTGTTGCTGTTGCTGTTGTTGTTGCTTATTGTCCACAACATCCTTGGCATCGGCAAAACCAAAGTTCTCTTTCTTTGTTATAAAATGATTCAGACGTTCCTGATCAATTGTTTGAGAGAAAGGACGCGCGGCTATCTTGCGCTCGACAATAGTCACTTGTCTGTGAAGTTTATTGAAGGTTTGGCAGTTTTTTGTTCGTTCCATGGTTCCATGGTTTTGATGATGACGATTTGATTGATTTTAATTTCACAATTTCAATATTTTATTTCCCAATTTTTTTTTCGATTTTTTGTGTGAAAATTTGTATACACGTTGGTTGGTTGGTTGGTTGGGTGCAGTATAAATGTTGCAAGTAGCAATAAAAGCGCAATTTGTCGCAGCAAGTTTGGGTTTTTTTTTTTTTTTTGTTGGTTGATTGTGAAAGAGCAGCGCACAAGTGTTTGAGTTTTGGGTGGTGTTGGTGGTGTACATGGATGTGTGTTGAGGAAGAAAGAAGAATTGGTAAGAAAATTGAAAAACTTTTATGGAGCTATTCGTTTTTTATTAGACTTTTCGTGATAGATAGATAGATAGATGTTTATGGTAGATGGTATGCCTATATCTAGATATGGTTGAGTCAACGATTGCTTGATGTGGTTGCAGTTGTTGATGTTGCATATGCATATGGTTGAAGGATGAGCTGCGCTACAGTGCTTTCTTTTTTTGTAAAATAAATTACATGATAATAAAGTGAAATGAGTTTAGGACTCAAGAAGAGATGTGAAATAACAAATAAATCAGTTTAATTTTAATATTATAATAATAAATTTATAAGTGAGCGCAGGAGTCATTGGCAGGGGAACTTATTTAAGAATGATAATTTTGTTTTCTATTATTAAAATTAAACTGATTTAAAATTAAAAATGAAAAAATAAAATGAAAATTTATAGTAACATGTTTCATACTTCTCATGGCTCTTGACTCTATCTTCATTAGCATCGCTAACCAAAGGCTCCAATTCGTGTAGTGTAGCTGAAAGCACATAGATATAAAAATGATTTTTGTTCTATTTGATTTTTGTCCTTTCTTTTTTTGTTATTTCTTTTCATTTTGCATTAGTTTTTAAAAATATTTTAGTATTTATGCCTTGTAAATAAATAAATAAATAACACAAAAAAAAATTGTAAAAAAAGAAAGGAAAAACACAGAAATGAAATGAAAAGAAAATCTATAAGGGAAACTAAGTATTTGTTGAAAAATTTGCAAAAGTTTTGCTTCTAAGTAAGTTTAAGTTGAACTTATAGTACAAGAAAAGAAAAACTCAAATAAGAAAAACTTTATATATTTTTTTTATACAGCAAAATATATTGAAAGCTTTATTGCTTTTTTGGAGAAATTTTCACGGTGTCGAAATAAATGTGTGCGCAAATTATATGAGATAGTCGGATATAGTGGTAAGGGAAAGGAAAGATATTGAAAGAGTGAATAGTGATAGTACAGTCTAAGAAGGGAAGAAGTGAGGAAGAGCGCTTAAGATTGTAATATATAAAAAAAAAATCATAAATTTTGTAATATTTTTATAAACCAAAAAAAAAGCATAAAAAAGCAGGGTTAGGTTTATATTTTATTGAAAGGATTTCTGATTTTTATCTTTAAGTATTTTGCCAATTGAAGTGTGTGTGCGTATATTTGTGGTTGTTTGTCTATGAATCAATGTATGTAAGTGTATGTATATGTGTGTGTAAGTGTTTTAGTGTAAAAAGTGCTTTTCTTTTTGGTTTTTTTAATTTGTTTTCATTTGTTTTTTTAATTTCAAGGGAAATATAGAACGAAATTCGGACCAATTTTTGATTTGAACAAAATAACTTAAAAACACAAAATTCAAAAAATATGAGAAAAAAAAATTCATTAATTTGATGCAGCGAAGTGTAAACCTTTTAGTTCTTTTGTTAAGTGATTCTTGCTAAAAAAGCATCACTACTTCTTTCAAGCACTTGATTTTCATCAACTACAATAGAAGCTTGA
Organism: Amiota communis; assembly: GCA_037043315.1. Lineage (NCBI taxonomy): Eukaryota > Metazoa > Arthropoda > Insecta > Diptera > Drosophilidae > Amiota > Amiota communis. The sequence continues at coordinate 7,738,756 of JBAMAV010001245.1, read as the reverse complement.
CCTGGTTACTCGTTGGGCTACTACTTAATTTGGGTGAGCATTCACAGTGGGATTTGAAAGCTTTTTGCAAATTATATTCATTTTATAAAGCGTTTTTTTTTTTCAATGATTTAATTGATGATGGTTGACTTCTTCCTTTTAAGAGTATAATAATAAAAGAAGGACTGCTGAAGATTTCTTATGGAACCCTTGAATTTGAAACTTCTTACGATATTAACCTAACAACTTGAAGTGACATTATTTTTTATATGAAATTGCATTTTTAGTTTGTTTTAAAGGTATAGTGTTTTTATTCTCCGAGTCGACAGTTTGAAACGATAATAAAAAATTGTACAGTCAAGTGTAAGTCCGACTGGCGCATGTAAGGTCCCGTACTCATTACTCAAGTGCATCGTGATGCAGCTAAATCCCGCAAGGAACTTTTTATGTCAAACTAGTAAGCAATTTTCCAAATATATATGTCGGCACTACAGTTGTTAAAGTGGCGATTGAATTACATACTCTGTGAAAATTGCAACTGTCTTCCAATTACGGTTCATAAGATAGAGCTCACTGACGTGCGGACGGACGGACAACGTAGGCAAAGCAATAGGGTCCGGCACCATGAAAACGAACGATTTAGAAGATTCTAATGGAGTTTGATTGCTGAGATTCCTGAGATTCTATAATTAATAATAGAATGTCACATCAGATGAAGAACCGCCTGGGCTACTCTTTCCTTGGACTATAAATGTTGTCTTATTTCACATCGAGAGTTAATGTCTGCGAAGTGCTTAGTGTATTCTGTGGCATTAGTCTGCTGCCTGTTGGAAGAAAATGATACCGAAGTTTCCCATTTCTTATACTTTAGGCTACAAAAGTACGTTGATCATAGCTCGTCCATACAAGGTAAGTATCCGAACACATTCCATACCATAGTGAAATGGAAGTCAATATTTGTCAGAAGCCAGATGACGGCAATTCGAAACTGTCAAGTCACAGATGAAAAACACCTTTTCTTTTATAAACATTAACAAATCAAGATTGTTTCTATAAGAATATAAAAATTTGATTCATTACCCACAATGGATTATTTTGAAACTTTAATTTAATTGTTAGAAATATGAAATGACTCTATTTTATTTGATCTCCTTTTAATCCTACATGTTACTCCAGGCATGATTAATGATTTTGTTATGAGTTTGAATGATTGATGACTGATGATGATGATGTTTTGTTGAATCACGATTTTTCTTTTTTATTTTCATTTTATTCTTTTTCTTCTTGGTTTTTTTTTTTTTGAAATCATCATGCAATAAAACTAAAAGAAAACTTTGAACTCCTAATGAAAAACATAAAGAAATCATTATTATTATACAACCTTTTTATGACATGCGCAGACACACTAAACTTGACTAGAAAAATACTACAACATATTTATATGTATGTATGTAGACCCATAAGAAACGTAAAATTGTATCTATGAAGTTAGTTAATGTGTAACTAAAGTTATTTTATATATAAGTAAAAAATTCCAATTGAATTAGATTCGTTTTATGAAAGATACAATTATACGCTTCATAAATTATATTTTAGCAAGAAATAATAGCTTTTTTTATAGTATTTGTGTATTGTAATAATTTTTTTTTTACCATATAAACTAATAATTTTAATTGGAATTTAGAGTTCAACACTTACGTCAGCTTTTTTGCTAAAAGATTTCATCTTCTCTTATTTTTTCGTATCAATAAAATGTAACTTTTTTTAATTAATATTTAAAATAGAATTTAGCATAATTTCGTTCTATATATTAAAGTATTTATATATATTAGATAGATTAGATAGTTCATAGACGTTTTAAATTTTAATAAAAAGTTGAAAGCGTAAAGAAATTTGCAGCAAAATTAAAATATAAAAAATTAAATTTTTAACAAAAAAAAAGGAAATATATTTTCATTGAAATATAAAAAATTAATTTATTGTGACCTACAGCTAAATTTAAAACACTGAAATAATTTATATAATTTTTTTGTACATTGGGAAAAATAATTATAAATCCATTCAGTGTTCTAAATTGCACTAAGATTCATTGTATTGGCTTACAGTGGCGAATTTTGGGGGTTTTATCAATCGAAAGAGAATTTTGAAACTTTCAAACATCTTTTATGTAAATTACAATTTACAATTTATACCCAGATGGCTCTTTGTAGCCCTCACTAAGAGATTCCTTGTTCAACAACTGATCCTAAAGAGAATAGATGAACCACTTATGCCATGTCACCCACAACCCAGTTGTCTCATTGTATTCTTTGCCAATATTTGGCTACAAAAAGGTACTTAAGTTCATGTAAATGATAAGTGCGTACAGGGGATTCTTGTACATTAACAAAGCCTGAAGCTAAAACATTTACCACTCATGTCATGTCACCCACAAAAATGTCTCATTGTGTCCCACTCTAATCTTTGGCAACTAAAATATACTTCCTTAGGGCAATGCTCTCTTATTAAAAACTTATTTCAATTATAAAGGACCTTAATAGCTTTCCTACTGAAATCAATTTTAATAAAAAAAAATATGTACAATTTTGTATGAAGAGTTACTAAGTCATGAAGTGAAAAACGATCATTATTTTACAATACATTTTGGTATGTAAAAGTTTTATTTGAAAAGACAATCACTTTCTATAAGGCTGAACACACACCGCATCAGACAAGGAAAGTCATTGTTTCTGAATGAGGCAGCACACACTGTTTCAGACCTTTAACGCACTTGTCGATAATTACGTAGTTTCTGATGGCGCAACCTACATCGCGTTAGTCAAAACAAGGAGACAAGTCAAATTTGAAAGACATATCTCGTTGTCGATAGTTGCCCTGTTGTTCTTTTGAAGATAACATTTTTTGTTATGTTACATTGTGTTGCGTGTTGTGTGTTGAAATAGAACACGTTATCTTGCCTTATTAGTCAAAGTCGTTTTGTCTGATTCAGTGTGTGTTTAGCCTAAAGCTTTAGATAAGCCTAAAAATTGGTTTGTTGAGTGATCACTTAAAGCGAATATAAATGATTAACTTCATCTCAATCGAGAACCAGCAATGAAACCTCATATAACTAAAAATTAGAGTCATCGTAAGCTCGTAAGTTGCAGTGTATCCGATTTGAATGATTTCTACATAATTATGTTGATAAACATGTCTAAAAAGTAGCTGTATCATAACTGTTTTGGTGTTTTTGTCAAGTTATGGAAGATTTCACTGAGAAACATATGGGAAAGGTATTCAATCTATTGTGGAACTGCATTTAATATCAAATTGAAAATTTTATACCCACTAACACTCGCCACTGTAAGTACAATATTTTGCATAACTAAGTATGTAATAAGTATATTATTATTATATGTATATAGGTATGTATTATTATTATATTTTTAAAAGCAAAAAGTTACGACGACGTGTACAAAAAATCTTAGAATTGCTTCGGCTTCGAAAGTGATTTGTATAAAAATTTGGGATTTGTTGCTTTTTATGGTTTTTGTTTCTTTTGGATATTAAATTAAGAAAATATTTGTTGCAATTAGCGGCCAAGTGAATGTTTAACTAAACTGGAAAAATTATTACCAACTTTCTTTTTTGTTTATAGTACATATTGTATTTTTAGAATCTTAGAATTTGTACGGTTGTCAAATGTTGATTGCTGCCGCTTAAGGGATTTTGTTCTATTGTATCTTTCAATAAGTAAGTAAGTATATGGAAAATTTCATTGATCTCAACAATTACACAAAAAAATTAAACAAAAAAACTTTGGTTAGTAAGATTTACGTATTAAAAAAGAAAAATATTATTGGTTTTTCTCATTTTGAGTTAATAAATTAGTAGTAGTAACAGTAGTAGATTGATTAAGAAAATTTAAGTTTTTGGTTCGAATGATAGTACATAGTAGTAGTAAGTTAGTTAGTTAGTTAGTTTTTTTTTAGTTGTTTAGTAAATAGTATTTAGTAAAAAAGAAGAGAGAAACTATTTGCTAGGAAAACTTTGATTTTCGTAGCGACAATTTGTTGTCGCACCTTCTTTCTGATTTGTTGTACGTTTTCTATGAACCGTTGGCAACCCGGCAGCGACACCACTCATCATCAATGTATGATGTGTATGGGGCTTTTGTTTTGCGGTCTGTTGTACAGCAGACGATTGATTCGTCCTTATGGCACCCATTGATATTGACTTTCTCGGGTAATCGCCAGCGGCCGCCACCGGCATCGCCGCCGTCGTCGTTGCTGTTGTTGTCGAATGCGCCGCAACGTTTGACTCGCTGCCCTTTATTCTACGGACATTGGGCCAAACGAATTGCAGACGATATTCTGTGCTCAATTTTGTGATGGTCTTTTTCAAGAGGCCATTTGACTCACCCGCCTGCAAAAGAAAAGAGCAAAACATATCACAGAAAAAACAAGAGAGAGGAAGAAAAGAAATGGAATAAAATGGAAGAAACAGAGAGAGAGAGAGAGAGAGAAAAATGGAGAAACAAGAAATGCAATCATGATTTTTATATATATTAGGGATTAATTATTATTATTATCATGTTGTAATATATTAAATATTATATTCAATTATTTAATATACATAATTTTAAATAGAAGAAAAAAAGAACAAAGAATTAGAGAGAGAGAGAGAGAGAGAAAGAAAGAGAAAAAGAAGAGAGAAAGATACACAAAATACAAGCATTTTGTTGTAAATTTTACATAAAGTAAATCTAATTTTTTTATACATAAATATTCTCTCTTAATTACTGTAATTTAATTATTATTATTATATATGTTAATATAATGTACTATAAATACCAAATATATACAATAAAATTTATTAAACTACATTAATTTTAATACTTAACAAGAGTTTTATATAAATGAATTGAAATTTGATAATGATACTTTTAAGATTACAAAAATAAATACGAAAAAAATTCTTATTGATATAAGAACGATTTGAAATCATAAAGAATACATTGAACTGCACCAATATCTGAATATATATAGTTATTTAATGTAAACCTATGACCTATGGCCAACATGCTAGCAGACTTGGGCTTCCTCACTACGATTTCTGCCGTAGCTGCGGCTCGGAAGAGGAGGAGAGGACTGTGCTTCACCTCATGTGCCAGTGTCCATCCCTCGCCAGAAGAAGATGGAACCACCTCCTGCGCAGGGTTTCTCTCCAGCTTAAACGAACTATCATTCCTACCAATCAGGGACATAGCTAGGTTCATTTTGGAATCCAAATGGTTCTCCGCATCGGACTAAGGAGGTGCAGGGGTATCTGAACTCGTCATGATCCTTTGATTCGTCATGGTCATTTTTATTTGTTAAATTCTTCTGCTTAGTCTTTTGTATATACGATGGCACTTTGATATGTGACTTTCTACGGAAGTAGTATCTAACGACAGTTCCGAGAGACAATAGGACATGAGGTCTGAATAATATTCGCTGGTGATTGTTTTACCCTTTTTCAAAATAATCGATGTGAATGACACAGACACACCTTGGCCTTCTTTGATGCACGTTCATTCAGGGAAGTTCACTACTTTGACTGTTCTTTGGTCTCTATTATGTTGTGATAGATGCATGTTTCAATCACGGTGCAAAAACTCATTCGTATTGTAGTTGAACATGGCCACAAGATTTCGCTTATGGTTGATTTTGAGCAATCGCGGTACCCATCGTGCGGACTGCTTTTCATGCCCCAATAACTGTGCAGACACCTCACGCACTTTCTTTCTACGACCGTTTTATGGAAAACAAGAGAATTCAGTAAACCACATCTTAACCATTGAAATTGATGGTGCAGAGCCCCATAGTATTATCAAGCCTTTCCTTGATTTTTGTGTTGGTTTTTTTGCTTGATGAGCACACAAAATTCACTTTTTTCCATTTTCATCGAAATTCACGATATTGTCTGCTTTCAATGGCTGTCAAACACAAACTAACTAAATGGCGCAGCTTAACAGTAGTAGTCTATTAACAGTTTGTAGTTGACATTTAAAGTTACTATGCGGAAAATTCAATAATTCATTGGCTTATCACCTGCCTTGTATAATATATTACCTAAAGTTTTTAGGATTATGCCTAGTGCCTTTTTTATAAATAAAATTTGGTTATGCACCACATTCAATTGAATTGCAATCAATAGTAGCAAAAGTTATCCTTTTTCATATATAAATACTGAAGGATTTAAGCGCTGTCATCCTGTATTAAATGTGAATAATAAAAATATGCCAATAAAAAAGAAGCATACATATGTATTCATCTTTAGAGTAGGATTAAATATTAATCTATTGAGTAGGATATAAATTTAATACCAATATTGTGGTTACTTAAAACACTATTTTAAATTTAATTAAATATTAAAGAGAATATACAAATTCCTTACTTTTTACAAAAATACATAAATTTTATTCACACCGAACATTAACATTAAAATTAAATTGAATCACAAAATACTCCAAAGTATTATAAAAAAAATTCATTAAAATTAATGTTAAGGTTATAAAAATTCAATAAACTACTCGTATATTATACCTAATCAGATTTATATATCTACAATACTACAATACCACAGATGAGTTACATATACAGGAAAAGCAACTGACTAAGATAGCAATAACTGATATTAAAATGTTGAATAAATGATTCTGAATGAAAAAAATGAAAAGAAAAATCAATGCACACATAATGGCAACTTATGTAAATGCTGAAGAGTTTTGCAGATTAAAAATTTTCAAACAGGTCGAGTATGCTTGGATCGGACTATAGCACATGAACTATACAAATGTACAAGGTGTGTCATCTACTAGTTACTGATTAAAAGATAAATTAATGTATTCAGAAGAACATATCGATTGACCTGATTAATACATTAATGAACAACATTCTGTAGAACAAACTAAGCACAATAAAAGGACAGAAATGCAAATGTACAAAACAAATCTTTATGTTGGCTTTAGTAGCGATTTCTTGCTAGATTTTATTATTTTTATAGTTGATTGCAAAGCAAATTTATTGATATTTCAAAATAACCAAGTGTTGTGCAACTAAGTATTTATTGTTCAAATTCTCCATATCCAACTAAATAGTACACCCTGTACTTATGTCTTTATACTGCATCTATATGAAACCACTATATGTGACCACTTCAACTGTAACAAGTTACAAATGCAATTGCTACAAGTAAAAGAAAAAATGGTTGGAGTGAATAAAAACTACTCAGAATCTGCCAATAAATCTGCACTCAACAATACTGACTGCTACTATGACAACTGACAGTCAGGCAAACCGTCAGTCAGGCAACATCAATGAAACGTTGTTGTCAGTTTGAGTAAGAGGAAATTGTGTTGTCGGTCCGATTTAAATAAAAAAAAAAATACTATTGTGCAAAGAACGATGCCTTGTTCTATCGCTGATCTACTATAAGTGTGACATGGTGAAGGATATGAAAATTTGTAAGTAAAAGAAGAATTGAAAAGAAAATTCAATTTGTGGAAAATGAAAGAAAATTTAGTTATATACAGATGAAAGACAAATTACAATACATAAATCTTAGACTACAATAAGACAAGTGAAAATTTATAGAGAAACTAGTACTTTAAAATACTTAATAATTGTTTAGTAATCATTACTATTGTATTACGTGCTTATATTTATGCATACCTAGACACACACACACAGACAGAGAGTTAGTTAGTTAGTTACATGCCACAGAGTTGTCGACGTTTTTATTTATTTTTTATACGTTTTTTGTACACAGAAAAATCAAATATGAAATATGTAAATTGCATACACAGACCTAATCTCTTTCATTATTTTATTGTATAGTATTCATAAATATTATATAGCATAATTTGAGGAGCTTTTAGTTATGTACACACATACGTTTTTTTGTGTATGACTTTTCTTTTGAATTTATGCTGGTTTTGTGTTGTGAAATATGCCAGCAATTGCATTGAAATATACCTGTTTGCCTGTAGTTCCATCGACCTCCGTTGCTATAGGATAAGCGCGTCCATTGGGCACTACGGGTGGTCCCTCCGATTTGCTGCGACGTGAAGGTGTCCCACCACGTTCCTCCGACTGAATGAGTTCAGAAAAGAAATAACAAACAAGAATATAAACAAACTAAATTCCTTGGAATATATATTTTAAAGCTATTAGAAAAGGTAATCAATATATGTACGTAAAATTAATTGGCAGAATCATTAGAACTACGTATACGTAATATTTACTGATAATACTCATACTAGTAATGGAAGTGTTTGTGTATCTTCACACACCCTTGAGGCATCATCACTAACAATATAAGGTTAATTAATTATGGTGTGCGTAAAATGATATGACTGACACAGATACACACACACACACAAGCACAGGAACACGCATAACTTGTTTATTACTAGTGGAGCAACATGTGCGTATGAGTAATATTAATTAGGCATCTGTCAGAGAAATGCAAAAGTCGACCGCTTGACGACAGCACCACAACAGTACAACGCATTCAATTTGAGCACTTGGGCATAAGGACATAAACACAATCACACACACACAGATACAAACACTAATTAACACACATACTAGGTACATATCTTCATATATGGTGCATGTGTTATATATAAATAAGGTATATATTGTTGTTTGGCCTTCTAGGACGCCTTTTTATGACAAATCAAGAATTTTTATATAATTTTCTTTATGCCGTCATTTTTTTTTATATATTTTTTTTTCCATTTTTTATTATTTTCACTGCAAATTAAATAAACTCATGTGAAAGAAAAGAACGTTAAATTAATTAGATGAAAAAAAGAAAGGAAATAAAATAAAATTTTATAATTGGATGCACGTGAAAGCTGGTTGCCATTATACAAAACCACATAGTAGTGGACTCATATGTATGCCAGAATGTCAAACAAATAAATAGGAAATGAATTTTTCATTCTTTAGTAGAAACATTCTTTTATTTCACGAACCTATATGACATCACTGTGGTTATTAAATTTTAAATTGGTAATAATATTTCATTCACCAGAAATGGAACTAATTCACTCAACATCAACAACTTACAGAAAAGTGATAGTTCCAATGAAACCAATGTCCTAATGTCTAATGCGAAACGAAACCTGTTAGTAATAACAAGGTCAAGATCTTGTGAAAGGTTCATGATACCTAAACGACAAATAAAGATTAGATTAGGGGAAACGCGGGATATAATTGAATTCGTCACTGCGGCTTCAAGTGGGCTTAATTACAGTTCCTCCAAGATTCTGGTATTCATCAATAATTCTAAGATATTCTTCTATTAAGTAAATCATTAATCAATAACATTTGGTTCCAATTACTGCTTACCCGGATAGTGAAATCTCGTCTACATTAAACACTCACAGTGCCATAGTTAAGGCTATGCTGTCTCTCCTTCATTACATAGTCTACATTGGTCGGTTCGATTAATCCGCATTGAACAGAAATTATAAGTATTCTAGTTCACGGCATCCGGCTCGAATGACCAAAGAAATTACTCTGAATCACTGTGAACATCAATCAATAATAAAAACACCTTTGGTTTCGTTTACTGAGGTTTTGTTCCTTTCTTAGTTATGATTGAGAACTGTACTGAGGTTTTATTCTTCCTCAATTATGACTAGGTCTACCAGATAGTTGGATGCGGATCCGGTCATTCTGCTGGCGGCTTTGATGCGAATATCATACCGCTTCCTGCGTTTTCTCTTAGATGATGATTGCGGAAAACAAATTCCACCTTAGTGAGAGGAAAAGGAGACCTATCAAACTGTTTTTCTTTGTTCTGAAAGTATTCATTTTTATTTTCAGTGGTAGACAGCAAGGACTCGTGTTAATGCTCTTTTTGGCACCCTGACACCAGCGCCATCGTGAGAGCAACCATGTTCATTCCTGAACAAGCATATTATGTACATGTTTCATAACTCTATAACTTTCTGTTGAGAAGCATGAGACTATGAATACCTTTCCATATAAGTCTCAGTATTTCTTTGCTCCTTTAGGGAGATCTAGAAGACATGAAAGCTTCTGTAATATTTTTCGTGTCCAACCAATATTGATGTGATTTATCAACAAGCCATTGTTTGAGTTTAATTTTATTGGAACTCAGTCCGTAGAATGGTTCTGGTCCAATAAGGACGTTTGCAGCTCCATTTTTGGCGAGTTTACCTGCCTCTTCCTCCCCAAGATCACCAATGTGTCAAGGTCTCCAAATACTATTAACATACACGTAGTTTTCTGATGCTAGTCTTTTAATCAACGACAAATTTAATCTGTCAAACAGACTGCAAGAACATATAATAATTTGAACATTAAAATATATGCTATTATTTATTGAACAAAATCATAAAACAGGTGTCCGTAACCTTTGTTTTAGAATAGAGCAAAGATCGAGACAATTTTGAGTCTCAGCAAGCCAATATATAATCATGAAAAATTTGAACAAAACATCCAGTAATTCAATATACGTTTGATGTCACTGATTAGGTTTTAATCCAAGATTAGGAATTTCTTTTTCTTCAAGATTCCGAGCTAAAGTCATTCTGCTGTTCTTTCATCTCACAGACCGATATAAATAATACATACATATGTATCTTTTTTAGGGTACTGAAGTTTTTAATGTATTGTAGATAATCAATCTCTCTTTCAAGTAAAAATGATCTGCATAAAATATGTTAAGCAAATTTGAAGTTTGAAATATATCCTGAAAATACTAAGATTATTCAATTTAAACAAGAAAATCTATTTCAAATTGAATAAATCAATATACTCGTATTAGGAAACGAAATTTAATAGCGCAGCCATAAATAATATTATTCTAACAAATTTTCCATCAATAAAATCTAATAAAATGCACTCATATCCATTCATAAACCATAAATAGATTTATCTCGTAAATACTTTAATATCGAACTGCCAACCAAAGAAAAATCATAAATTACAATAATAAAAAGACAAATCCACAAACACATACACATACACCCATGTGTATGACATAATGTAAAAATACATAAATAAATATTTAATAAAGACATAAAAATCTCATATTGCATTATGGATTATTTTTCCATATTTTTTGTATTTCGACACGTTGAAAGAGCATTTACAGCATTTGAGTGACTGACGTCTGTCATGTTTCGCACATTTTGTTAAGCGAACTGTGCTGTGCGTATGTGTTTCTATGAGTGGGGATGTGTGTTCTGTATCTGTGAGAGATGATGGTCTATATGGGTTTATGTTACATACATAAATCATGATTTCTGAGTTGATTTTACCACTCACTCAAGCATTGTATAAAAACGACTCTGGCACTGCGTTAAAAATGTATTTTCTGAGTGCTTAAAATGCGTATTTCTAAGAGTGAAAATAAAAAGAAAATATAAAACAAAATGGCTGCCATGCACTGAATGCCTTTTTCATAAAGAAAAGAAAATAAATACATATATATAAATATACAAAAACAAGAGTGCCTCAAGGTTTTCAGATAGTATAAGTAGACGATACTCATACTATTTATTTAAATAAAGGAACTACATTCATACTATTGTATATTGAGTCAATGATACATTTTTTATAGTATTCATTATTCTTTAAAAAACGAAAACTATAGCATATTATATATGGTAGATAGCCGGTAATGAAAACCATTTCATTTAAGCTAATTGTGGCCCAATTTAAAGCCACCAATATACTGTGTCCTTCTCTTTATGAAACAAGCCTGATTTCTTTACAAATCCCATAAAACATCTAAGCTACAGTCGTCGAATTCTGTAAATAAGTAGAATCTAAGTGTTCTGAACGCCTTCATTCTTACAGCTTCTGTAAAAATCTTTTGTAAAGACCTCTAGTCAAGGAGCACATCTGCCAATCAAACAGTGCCCAGTTATGACTGACAGCTCAGAACAAGAATCCATTTGTTCAAGTGTCAAAAGTGTTTTTGAGTGCTCCAGATTTCCAGATGTTCTGCACGGACAGTTCATCGTATCATCTCTATGGGCTCATTTTTCTATGTATTGTTGTGCTAATCCCAGCAATCTCATTGGCTATGAAGTTACCAGGGATTCCGACATCCAAGTAAGTTGCAAATTGAGTAATGTTGAAATCTTTTTAAGAGAATTTATACATTTTTCTGTAATTCCGACGATAAGAAATTTCAAATTCATTATGTCTTAAGGAGATAACTTTTCTTGAAGACCCATAAGCTCCACTTGATTGAAGCTGCTGTTATACTTCTGCATCCCAAAATCCAACCAGAGATAGCCACCTACTCACCTGGTTGGAGCCATTTTTATAGAAATGTGGTTCATCTTCTCTAACTAAATACACTTTCTACCTAGTATAAGGTATAAGCATACGATAGTTGAGAAATGTTACCAGCTTAGTGCTGCAGTACTTAATTGGAATATACTAGGTCAACTGGATGAATATAGCTATGTTATAAGATTAAGTTCAGAAGCATTAATCCCTTACATAGAGTAAATATGTTTGATTGTTTAACCTTAAGACATTTTGCTTATAATACTTATATTATACTTAAGATATATATATTTAATAAAACTTACTCTCGCCATACGATGTGCGCCAATATCGCGACGTGCATCTGTATACTCCGAGCCTATAATGAACTCGTGCGATTTGTACGCTAATTCTGGACATTTTTTCCGACGTGGCAATGGTGGCTCATTTGTTGGACCTACAATACATTATATACAAACATTTATCAATTAATTTACTCGTATCTATATAAGACGATTGTATACATACCAACAAATTGACTTGGATTTGGCGCTGGTGCACGACGCACAACCTCTGGCCTTGAATTACCCGTAAATTCATGCCAACGATAAGTGCTCCTATACTCCGAATGGAGCTGCTGAAAATAACATAATAAATACTTGATTAGTATCATAAATAATTAATTAAACACTAAGGCACATAGGAAATTCTCTATAAATTTTAACCAACTAATCCTCATGCATATTAAAGCCTAACATTAATTTACTCGACGTTGTCGTCGTTGTGTTTTTGTCCTTCATTGAGACCATGGTAAGCTTGATTTTTCTCATTTGTTTTTCACTTTTCTTTTCTTCTATTGTTTTTTTTTTTCTAATTTGTAGCAATCAACTGGAAAAAGAATAAAATCCATTCCATTGTGGTCGCCGCAGTGCAGCAAGTTACTATTCGATAATTGTGCCACTTTTGTATTTACAATGCACAATAGTAGGGTAAAGAAGGTTGAGGGAGTGGAAAAATAATAATAATTTCCCTTAAGCACATGCCAAGTTACCATAAGCCAATATAGTGACTTTGGAAAAACCCACACATAAAACTTATACTAAGTATCACCCAATGCACTCCTCCAAACATTCACTTTTTTTCAATTGCCCTCTTGGTGCCATCATCTAACAACTACCCACATCCAAAACTTACTAAGTATTAGCAATGACAATTGTCCAACTTTATCGCTATGACAAAACACAAATAACTACACACACTCGCAGCTCTCAACTAATTTCATATCGATTTAAAATAAAAATAATACATAGATAAAAAAAGAGTTCAAAAAGCAAAACTACTGCAAAGCAAAACAACCATTTTTAATGTAGTCAAAGAATTGGGTTAAACTTGTCTAGCAAGTATCGCGAACTAAAAATTGTACATAGTAGTAGATACATTCATAAGTATTACAAGAAGGACATGCCATGCCCAAAAGGCTACAACAATTCAACTCAAGACAAGATATGGATGAATAAAGACTGGGCGGGATGGTGTGTATAAAAGAGTGAGTTAATTATGGCGTCAGTTGGTTTTATGTGTATACTCTTTGACAACTCGTTATTTGTGTTTGTATGTTAGTTGTTCACTCAAATGGCTTTTGTCTTGTCTCTCCATTTACACTCGTTTGCTGACTTCTATTCTATTGTATTTTGTCTTAGGTCATAAACACTACTCGACATTGTCTTTTGTAAACTTTTCTATCTTCAATATACCATATATTTGTAGAGTATCTTATACGTGATACTCAGACAGACGTTAGTGGTTTGTGTATTTGACTTAAAATAATTGCATTTGTACACGCAATTCTAAGTAAATGCTTGATATTCTTACTTAATGTTTCAAGAAATTTTGTTAAAGAAATCTTACTAAATTATTCATGTGATTGCTCTTTAAGAATTTAAGATTTTTTATTATTTCCTCCTAAAATTATATCCTTTTATTGAGTCCTTATATATTTTTATTCATAGATTTGTATTCTTCTTTTTTTCGCTTCTAAGTTTCTTCATATGTATCCATTATTTCAATCTATAATGCTACACAATTAATGAACTGATAGATTATCATTTTAATATTTGTCCATAATTAACATGAGATCATGTACATACATTCAAATTCATCTCTAAGTTTAATCAACAGTTTTTCTTCTTCTATTGTCCTAAGGAGAATAGGAAAGACTTGGACTGATCTTGTTTGACTTGCACTTTACTGGTATGGATCTCCAGTTGCCTTAAACGGCGAATATGTCCCTATTAAGTCTATTGCTAAGTATCTCGGTCTTAACCTGGATAGAAGGTTCAACTGGCAGGAGCATATTAAGAAATAGTCGTCCTGAAAAGCTCGAAAAGAAACTGGCTGTTTAGTCATGGGTCGCAGCTCAGCTTGCGCTCTAAAGACCTACTTATTGTACAAGACCAATATGGACATACGGCATTCAATTATTTGGTACAGCAGTTAACTCTAACATAGAAATAATTCAACGCTTTCAATCGAAGCTTCTGAGGAGAATAGTGAGTGCTCCGTTATGTGTACGAAATTATGTGTTACACAGAGACTTTCGGGTGCCAATGGACAAAGAAAAAATACGACGGTACAGTGAGCTACATACGACTAGACTCGAGAATCACCCCAACTCACTGGCTTTGGGCCTGCTCGCCAACAGCCTTCAAGCCAAAAGGCTAGGAAGAGAGCATCCGCTTGACCTCCCGTTTCGTTTTCAGTTAAACTAAACACTGTATGCTGATGTGTGTGGTCTGATTGTCACTCATGTTCATATCTTTGTTCACGTCATGTAGTTTCACGTTATTTTTACTTTTACTACTTAAATAGACTTATTGTTTGGCCATATATGGACAGATAGTAAATAAACAAAATTAAAAAAAAAAAAAATTGGTATGGACATGACATGCTGCTACGGGTATCGCTTTCAGAAACTTTGCTCTACAAGAAGGTAGAGTAGCAAAGGGGAACCTATTAAAAGAAGCTTTTTCTTGAAGAATTGGTCTATATCATAGATGGTTTTTGTGTCATTCAAGCGCTGGATGTTGTGTTCTTTGCTGCAGTTCTTGATTTCCTTATCACGGTTGACACCTGCAGGTCTCTCTCTGTAAATGACAGAGTTGCGGACGTTGACAAGGCTTTGTATGATTTGGGCATAGACTTTTCTTCAGCCTCATTCCTACTTCTTTCCTTGCCACTAAGGTCTCCTTTCTTTTACATTAAGTGGAAATCCTTCTCTCTTTGTGTTTTATGTCATGAAATACTCCCACAGAAACTTTGTCAGATAAAGATAATAAAATGTAGCCAGATCTTAAGCCTTATTATTATGTAGGAACAAGTACTAGAAACCAAGCTAGTGATGTTCAGTGTGCCTAGCAAATATGAGGAAGAAGAAGTTAAAACGAGATTCTCCTTATTAAAATTTGTGAAAATTATCTCCACTTTTTATAATCCTCTTCTCGTATTCCATAATATTAAGTAACTAATATTAGAAACCATTCAACATTATCACCTTTCAGTTTCTCACCATTTTCTACTACTACATAAGTAATTTAAAGTTTGTTATTAACTCATTTGTCAAACCAGAAACCAACTCAAAACACATGTAACTGAATATACCATACATACGTATGGCATATACAACACCTAGACTAAATGATAAATTCAGGTAAGGTTCTTTTGGTTGTTTTTGTTTCTCATTTGCACCTACACACGAAAAGGATCTACAACAGAACACACAAAACCGTGTCAAATTGCAAACAAAAACAATGGCAAGAAGATGATACTTGAAACTAAGAAGACAACATGAACTGAGCCATGTTCTTGTGGTTGGCAAAGCGTCATAAGGATATGCCATACACAAACATACTATGTACTATGTATACTAGTAAAGCTGTTACTACTAAGAAGAGAGTGGAAGACTAAAATTGAAAGGGATAACTACACAAAGTGGAATAGTCTGTGGTTTTGTGCAAAGTCATTTTAAGCCATGTTAAGCCAGTGCTAGGATTATTTTATATATTCTAACTTAAAGGTTAGTGGTAGCCTATTAAAGAAGCACGTGATGGTTTAAAATATCTTTAGATTGTTGGCATTCGAAGCGAAAAAAGGGAAATGAAGGATTTAAATATGAAAAAGGTCATTGTCATTTATGAAATGTTGAAGAAGAAAGACATTTCAATATATCAAACTAAAGCCAAGCTTAAAGAATATCCAACTGAATAAAAATATATTTATGTATTCCTTCCTTTCTAATCTAAATTGCAAGTAATTCAATGAAGTTCATTTATCATCTACCATCCAACTAAACTTAATTTACTTAATTATACAATTTCTAAGCTCATAAATATTCTCAAAATTCCAAGTAAACACAAATTGTTCCCCAAAAAAAACATTACTCGACAAAAAGAACAACCACCCACAATTTGTCAAAACACGCAAAAACATACTACTACTACTACTATGAGGAGCAATGTAAATAATTTAGTCAAATTGCAACATAAAACTGAAAATAAACACACACTTTATGCAAGGATTTATGGTGTGTGGCTCTGCCCTTCTTTCCTCTGCAAATACCTTTCACTTACCCACATTAGATTAAGACCCCCCAAAAAATTGTGTACTAGCATGAATGTGTTTATTAAAGAAAGTTTATTTATTTGGTATAAACGTAAGTAGCAGTTAACGTCATTTTGAAGCACCTTCTTCAATTTTTTCTTATTTGCCATAAAATATTTATCGCAATGTATATTATAATGGTGTATAAGGGTTGCCACGTGGCCGCAAATACACTTTTTTTGTTTTCCCGTGACACATGTTGCAACCATTTATCATTAAGGCATATGTAGTATAGTGTGTGGTATGTGGTGTTTCCTCTGTCTATGATTTATGTTCAATAAAGAAATTGATTTTAACATAAAGTACTCTATTTTTTTTTTTTTTTGTGTGTTACTTATTTCTAGTGCATTAATCTGATGATGTGGTAGGGAACCTTATGTTTGTTATACAACTTGCAGTTTATTAAAAATTACTTTGTGGTTGTTTTGTGGCTACTATGGTATTTCTTGTTGGTTTGGTTAGAAAACGTGGAAACAATTTATTAAAATATTTCAATAAATCAAAAATGAGATAAGTCAAATTTTATGTAGATTACAACATATTCTATTTATATGTACAATATTTAACAAGATTAAATCTTATATTATAATGCAAGACTTTATACTAATTTAAACGAGTGAAACTAACTGCTAGGGCGTTCGACTCGCGATTTAAAATAATATAAGTTAGAATTCATACTGTATTTATAAATTTGGGATGGGACATAGGAACCAAAGAAGCAGTTCTAAGTGTTGGCAGGAGTCCAGAGAATAGTCGACGGTGAGGTCGACTCCGCAGAGAAGGCAACATTTTTTATTTCTGTTTTTTAAAGTCATCCACATTTGAAATCGTTTCCTTAATATTGTCACAGGTATATGGACTTCACATTAAATGAAGTTATTGCCTTTAATAGAACCTCAGTATAATTTGAAAATCATCCAGTGGGATAAGTGTAGCTCCTTGTGAAACTATATTGGACTTTAACCTACCTTACTTAGCATGTTTAGGCCATATTTTGCCTAAACAGTGAAAGTCAAGGAATTGAAATTTTCTAATTCCGCACTTGAGTAATAACATTAGTACCACACTGCAACATTTCTCGTATGTTATGTTACATGTGTTACTTCACTGTTTAGATTTGCCTTGTTTATTGTCCTTGTGCTCTATTTAAGTCCGTTAAGCCTCAATGACATTAAGTGAGTTTACAATCCGCTAGCCAGCGAGTTTACATGTAAGTGAATCGGCGTATGCGATAGTGATGATGACATACAAAACATTCCACTTGATCAATGGCATCGACGCTTTACTAGCAAATAGTGTATTCGTCAGCTGGTGGATTGTAAACTCGCTTAATGTCTTCAACTAACAAGCAACTTTCAACGTAGATTATAAAGGCGAGTTCACTAGCATATAGCGAATTCACTGGGTAGTAGATTGTTGACTCGCTCAATTAAGCTTTAGTCTTGTATTTTCTTGCTATGCTCCGCTGCTTCCTACTTAGCTTATAAGAAGCATGAATTTACCTGGGAAGTTCAATTTCTCAACAAGCATCAACAAGATCGGTCGCAAGACTGCTCAACCTTTCTATGAACAACCTAAGCCTTGCTAACACTAAGCACTATCATCACTATACCATAACCATTCTCACAAGAATCTCTTGCTTACCTAAAATAACTCCACAACACTTGTTCAGGGTTATCCCTAGCAAGTCTTTACACCAGGGCTATCCAACCTTTGGAAGAATCTGCAATGAGTTGAGTCACCCATGTGTTTCAGTGGCGAGCAAAAAAGAAAAATAAATTTCTGTTTCTTCTCTGTTGTCACTTCGGCTGCTTCTGAACAGCAGTGAGCAGCATGTAAGCAAAATGAAGTCCCGGGCCGCAGGTTGGACAGCCCTGCTGCTTTACACTATATAAAAAGCTCATCCGTTTAGCTTGTAATACGCTTATGCATTAATCTGTTTTTATTTCACTGAACTTTAAGTCATCTCACTTTATCTATTTTACTGTTCTATTCAAATCTAAGAATAATGACGATTAGGACAAATTTTTTAGAAATTCAAAAAGTTTCAAAAAGCGAACAATTATTTTAAAAATATTTAAATGAAATGAAAAAAGTTTTAAGGCTTATAGATCTTCTTGACAATTGATTATTATCTAATATTAAATTCTTCCAAACTTCTAAATTGCATTTGTTTTCCTATCTATGAACTATTGTTTGGTGATTTCAAAGATTTATCTTTCATATAGTCTATTCTATTAAACTTTGTATCTTTGAATATGTAAATAGCTTCAGCTTTCATCTTTCTGGGTTTCTACATCTCGGAACTTTATAATTCAACTTTTGTTCTTGATGAACTTTATTCAGTCAGACTTCTGAGTTGATAATTGAATGCTTTCATTAAGTAACAGCAAGAAATCTTCTCTAATAAATAGTATCCTTCAGTGTTTTCATTTATAGTTTTGGGTTTGGTAACCTAAGTTGCTGCTGCAATCAATTTGGTAAGCAAAGACAAGACTTTTAATCGCATTACAAAATCAAATCACAATCCATCGATTACAAATCAATAAATGTCTATCATATCAATCAAATTAAGCTCCACCCATAGTAGTCAACTAGATTGATAGACGAATGGATGCAGAGTACAGAATATCAAATTAAAATACATGCCACAAAATGACATTAATTTGGTGAAGACAAAATCTAATGGACAACTGTGTGTATAATGATGTTTTGGTTAAAAACAAGACTCTTATTTTGTCATTCTCACTATGTTTAGGCCTTCGACTTTTGAACAAAACTAATGGACATTATCATTAAACGAAACTAATGAAAAGTCATTTGCATGTGTACCTTCGACATAGCCTTGTGCCTTGTGGTAAATAATAAATTCACAAGATGCCAAACAAGTTATCTTTTGTTCTCCTTCTCTTGGAAGGACTTTGGTTGACGTCACTTACTAAATTTATAGTCAAATTGTTTTATTTTTTCCTGTTTTCCATGGTAAAATGTGGACTCATTTTGTTGGGCTAATTAAAAAACATTGTCTGTACACATTTAAAGCAATCATCATCAATAACAAGCGAAGAAAGATACTCTCTGAGTAAAAGGACACCAACTCAATGACTTGACATTTATATGTGCTAAATATGGCGGACGTTAAACTTTACAAACACTTTTATTGCACGTGCAATTCTTCTTTTTCTTTACACTCCTCTTTCTTTTTCTACTTCTTACTACTGTTAACTTAACTCGAAGCGACTTGTCTGCTTACGACTTGATTCGACTTGACTTGACTTTGTAGGGCTTCGCATTAGTCTAAGGCAATGTACACCGTCGTCGTCGTCTTTAACTCTTGACTTTTCCCTGACTAACAAATATTACTCAATACCAATACCCTCAATGCCACTTGATCTCCTTCAGTTCTACACACAATACTTATATCCTTTGCGTGCACACAGCTTTCTATGACCGTGATTGGTTGCGTCTGATTTGGTTTCTTTCTTACGATATCTGATTCCTGATTTATTATGGCTTAAGGAAAATTGCAAAAATCCTTTGCTAAGATTAACGAGAGAAAATGTCAAATTCATGCAGCACAATATTAGTTTCCTTTTGCTGCTTAAGGTCTAGATTTTTATTCTTTTCATTGAGAATTCAACATAGCGTATGAGTAATATTCAAATGCCTTTGTACTATGTACGAGTACATATATCTCCTCCTAGGAGCAACATACAATATATTTTCTTACTTCATGTTTTTCTTTAAAAATATGTAAAACAATTGCCACAAAAGCGTCACCAGGGAATTGTCACAAAAATCTCAGCACGTTTTCGGTGCGTTTTTCAAACCCATGCAATTGTTATTGTTCCTGCAATTGCTCGGGTCTTGTCTATTGTGTTACATTATTCCCTAGACATTTACACATACTACATAAATGCCTTTACAACACTCTGTACAGTTCTAATATATGTGAATATGGTAGTAATTTTGTGTAAATATATGAGGTTCCTTGTTGTAGTCAAATAATTTTCACACATAGAAACACATTCTTATTTTATTTTTGTGGAAGAAATTCCTTCTTTTTTTTTTTTTGTGTTTCATTATAAAGTTACATCATGTACAATAGTTTAGTGCAGACAGATGGTGTTTGTCTGTGCTATTTTCTTTTTTGTTCTTTCAAGACTTAACATATTTTACAACTTGTCGCGTTGTCTACGAAAGTTTCAAAGAATATACAATAGAATGTCATTTATTCCAACGAAACTAAAACTAGAAAAGTATTTTCTTTGTTTTTATTCCAACAAAGGTAATAAATTTATCTTAGAAATTGTGTTAACTTTTTTAGTACCTGTAATGTCATCAATCAATTTTTAATTGAGTTCAAAATATTGTCTCAAATTGTTGAGTCTTTGGAAATGGAAAGAGTCAGAGAAGATTATTGGCACATAAACCTCTTAAACAACTTTACAATGATATAGATGCAATCATGAATAGGTTGGCCAAGGAAAGATACAATAATTTAATTAACTGAAAGCAAAACTACTGAAGTCATGTGGAAGTTATAACAATAAACTTCGTAGATATAATGTGATTGGATTTACAAATAATAATTATTGCAGAATAACTAATGTTTATTCAACCATCAGTGACCATTTCTTGAATGAATTTTATTAGTTTTAAGAGTTTAATAGGGCACAATTTTAACTTGATGCCAGGGGCGGACATAATTTCTCTCCTATTGGCTTCCTTAAAACGGTCTAATTGTTGACAGTACAGGTCCGAATTAAGAGTTTGGCCATAGGGCAGCTTCTTTTTGTATCCAGCCTTATTCAAGTGGTCGAAAACGGTGCTTGTGCAATGTTTACCTCCTGGGCAATCAAAACAGTGATTACATGACAGTCGGACATGACGATTTCCATTATTTCATTGACAATTCAACAATTGGCCTTCAAGAGTGTGATGCATCTTTGACATCAAAATTATCGAAACGAAATCAAGGAAACTTTATTTGCACGCGATTAGCTGTTACAGTATCAGGACCATAAACACTATTCATATTTTCAGCTGCCTGGCTTGCGTTTTTGCCTTGAATACATAGTGCTTGAAGCTTCACTAGTAAGATGTTCCCTTAGCCTTTCGACATGAGACTTCGTATATCTCTGTATAGTAGTACCGACTGATTCGATGCCAAGATCGCATTCAACGTCGCTGCTACGCACCTACCAGGGCACATTCACATCACATCTCAGCTCTTAACTTTTGCAGTTGCATTATGTTGCTGGAACACGAGTAGCCCCATAACTGGATACCATAAGTTCATACTGATTTTAGTATATAATTGTTTGTACAGTAGTACTTTGTTGTAGGTCCGCTTGTCTATGACCCAATGCATATACTCGTATCTTAATTTATATATTTATACAATATTTAGTTATTTTTACCATACGTTTCACTCAATTGCTATTTAATTGACCAGAATGGCTCCTAGAAAGGCTACAGCCCATAAAGAAGAAGTATAGGCTTCACTGGGCCCTCAAGTGCGTGATGGCGAATACGTTTTCTGCGTCGCTCACATCTATGCCAGTTTCAAAAATACTTTTCTTCATGTTACTGATTTATATGGCAGAAACACCATTACAACACTGATGTCACTGGTGTCATGAAGGTCAATGCTGATCTCTATGGTGCTATGTTGCATTGCCCATTAAATTGCATGCTTCTGATGGCAACAAGACCCAAACACATGGACCTGGATGTGACTCCAATTCCATTAGATTCTACACGCAGGAAGGGATATCGTCGCGATCGCCGTCTGTAAGCTCAATGCATCAACTATTCCACCAAGTTTCCAACAACTTATTCATGTCCGTCTATTGTTGTGTTTCCAGCTTCCATTTCCTTCCACCAGGGCCAAATCACGGACCAGCATCTGATTAATGGGCAAGAACTGGGGGATGTCATTAAGGAGCCATTAAAAAGAGGTAATTTGCATACCAACCCATTATTTTTTGTACATATTGTCTTAAGGTATTGCTTTTTATTCCAGTAATCAATTCAATTTGCTTTCCCAATCTCTGAAAAAGTGAATATTTTTGTTAAGTGACTTAAAGGCTTAAAGTTTTTAGATGCACAAGACAATAATTACATTTCCTCATTTTCAAAACAATTCTATGAGACGACACCAAAGTCAATGAACTTTTTAAAACTGTCATAAGCCTCTTGGGTTCTAACAATATTATTTTCACACAATTTAAACCATTTAATTTGCCATTTGACCAACTTTGACTATTCAAGCAAATGTACTAAGTACAATGTTGTTGTCTCTACATAGTTTATTTTTTCAATTTCAATGACATTTGCAATTTAATATGCACATAAGCAACAACAACAACAACAACAGAAAAGTGTTACAGCAGTGTGTTAGTAAAGAGTAATATAGTGGAAAAAATCGGACAAAAACACATTACAACTCACATTACATTACAATGCATTACATCCCATTACATTAGTATGTAAATGTAAATGTTCTCGTCGAAGTGCTTTTTATGCTGCATTGTTTTTAGTGGCATCCATTCATTCATTCAACTTGGAGTGTGAGTAACGCGAATGACTTTTCTATTATTGTGTCATTGAATATCAGAACAACTAACATGAATGACAATATACGATTATACAATAGTACACAACAACAAAGTACTTAGAAATAGAGAGAGAAAAAGAAGAGATTAAGTTACTTCTAATGATGTTCATGAATATTTCAGTATCTTCTTTGTTTTTGTTAAGTAAATATGTTAACAAGGATTATGTTGACTATAGGAATAAAAAACCCCGAGTTCAAGTGAGTTTAAATAAAGGTTCATTGAGTTCAAATTGAAGTCACAAAGAATTCTGCATGAATTATATTATAGAAAATAAGTAGATACCACATAAGCAAGACATATAGTATAGAAAAAATATATACTTATAAAGAAAATAAGCATCAAAAGTAGTTACGCTTGAACACGTTCACGCCGCCCTAAACAACTTTAACTAAATACATCCGATTGCTCGCTTCCGGCATAGACAGGAATATACAATGTATAGACAAACAGACAGTGGACAGACAGGGAGCAAGCAGCCTTGCTGACATTTTAAGGTTTTAAAGTAAAAAATTGCATCTAAATTGCATATCCTTAAAAGAGTATTAAGTAAGCAATGTCCTGCAGCAATACAACAAACAATATTTTTCTTTTTTCTTTCGTTTCGTTTACACTTACGCACGAAATGCAAATTTCCACAAAATGTTGAAACATTTTTGCGCAACATTTGGTAACGAGATGAATTCATGTAAATGGCATGCCATGGTATAGGGAAGGAATACAAAACAGGCGTGAATAAATGAATGTAAAATACTTATCAAAAGTGTAGTTGGCATTACATGCAGACATGGATGGCTCTGAGGGTTGTGTAAGGAAATGAGCTGTTTACAAGAAAAAATAATGTAAATATAAATGGAAAAGTTATTTGTGGTTTTGCAACATTGGCTAAGAGTTAAGTGAGTGGGATGAATATGATGATGACGATGATAATGATGTTCGGAAGTGTTTGTGGTTTTCATTTAATCAAATAAATGTAAATAAATAAATAAATTTTTATAGAAAATAACAAGTTAAAACTGTCTGACTATAAATCATTTTAAGGTAGTAAATTTTACAGGCCAAGGTAATTTTCTTTACGTTTAATATACTAGAACCATTTTGTTATTTAGAACTAAAGTGACGCCTCCACTGAGATGCCTATTTATCCTTAAACTTCCCATATGTAGAATTGTCTTTATGTTGATATAAATACCATATTTCAGTGGATAAGTTAGATTATGTTACTCAGGCTGATCGCGAGTATTCGCAAGTCGGCCTATTTTGATGCCTAATTTTAATTGAACAAAAGAAAATGGGTGTACTTTTTGTGATTTCCGGGGGTATTGGTCATTAAAGCTATCCAATGTTGGTCTAAGAAGTCTTCTCAGCCTCTTAAACCAAACTGAGGAGTCCACAGTATTCTCATCATCATCTGAATCGTGTTCTTGTTAAAGTGTAGGAGCTCGGAGAGCTCCATTTTGTTTGGCAGCAAGGCCAGAGTATTTTAGTGACAGTGCTGCCAACCTCATTCGCCCACTGTATGCCTACTATCTCCATGGTTTTTTCTTTCAGTCCTGAAAGAATGTCTTGTCAAGGTCTATGAATATCGGCAACTGCTAGAAAAACGGGCAGTAACGAACATTTTCTAGCACACACATCCGCCATTTCGTTAGCAGAATGGCCAAGCTGCCAGATTAGCTTGATTGAGAGCTGCTGAGCTTGATTAAGAGCCGCTACCGTACTACGGATAGTTTTGCTCTTGACGCTGTGGGCCGACAGAGGCTTGTTGGCAGTATAAGTGTCAACATAAATCGATATGTGTCTAGGGGTCTCCACCAAAGCATTTAATAACTTTGCTGAGTATATAGTCTTCCTAGTAATTTATGATTTTAAAGGTTTGCTTTTTTCAACGAAACTACCAACTAACCGACTTTATTGTAAAGTTAATAAGAATTCATTGTACGTTATATGCTTCACTAGCATATAGAATTATCTAAAGTTTTGGATAAAAAAATCATAGTGATGTGCCTCCCTCTATCGTGAATTGTGTGCGATATACTAAACCAAAACTGCTACAGAAAATGATGAAAAATTTACTAAATATACGCTTTATTCTACACGACAATTTGAACGACAATGCGCCGTGCCTCCGATCATTCCTTGTACGGAACTTTTTCGCCAAACACAGCATGACAAAAAACCATCAACCACAGCCCGTTACGATGACGCGAAGGCTATTGAAAAACCAGCGACATCGGTCCTCAGCTCAATCCCAATTAAGGACATCCAGCAAAGCTTTGAATCGTAAAAACCGTGCAAAATGTTGATTTGACTCAGAAGGCATGTACTTTCAATATATTGAAACGAGAAAGGAAGATCTATGCGTTTTTCTCTACTTTTAAGAAAAGTCCGAAAACTTTTGAAGCACGCTGAGTATATACCATATATTCTCATATCTGGTTACATTTTACCTAGTTCAAAATAGTCTAAAATCTTTTAATTATGGCTATTCATTGCTCTAAATGATGAGAAACTCTTTCTATTTTAAATTATACTGATTGTTACTTATTCTAAGAAAGTATTTCTGTCTACTCACAATTATTGATTATTTCTCCACAATATTATTCAATTAATTTGTTTAAGAAAGCATTCATAATGTAATATAATATTTCTTGCTTTTGCCTGTTTTACTATCAATAGTTTCCATTAATTAAATAAGTGTTTTTCAACTCACATAACCATAAACAAGTTATGTATTTTCTTTATATTTTAATTTACAAGCTAAAACTTTTTCACGAACCATAAATTTCCATAAAATCTTTTATGAATGAAAGCATTTTCTTTATTCTATTGTAAGTACACCATAACCAAAGAGGAAGTAATTAAAAGAGTAGTCTTTTGCTTCAACGACCTATCTTATCTTACTCATTCATTTTTCCACTCTTCTTCTTTTATTTATCCATTTATTTATGTTTATTTTATTCTTAACTATTGTTTTGAGAAACTTTACGGAAATGCTTTTGTTTAAAACGATAAACGATAGCAAAGAAATAAAGAAAGAACTTATCATAATTAACGTATAATGAGTTTCATTCTTTTGTGTCTGGTCAACGCAGTATGGGTATTATATATCGCTTTATGAAATACAATAATATATGTATATAAAAGGAAAAACTTGAAAATACGCTAAGTTTCATTTGGTTTCACTTTGGTTTAGTTTGGTCTCGTTTGGCTTGACGTCAATGCGCAAGTTCTTTTATTTTGTAGGATTTTTTTTTTTTTTGTTTTTTCCGATCCCAAACCATAGTAGAGTAAAAATGAAAAATAGCAAAACAGTTGACGTAATCGCATTGCCAAACGATGGGAAAATAAATAAATAGTAATGACTAAGCTCAGTTGAATGAATGAAACTCAAAGGAATCTCATAAGTGCTTCAATTCAAAAGAAAGTCTAAAACGAAATGGAACAAACCTTCAGTTCACATTCCATTTTCAAACCCGCTTTGTGTACCATATATTGAGTTCTTTGTCATTTGAAATTGATTTGAAAAGAAATGATTTCAATTGTAATAAGTTATGGGAAAATAATTCAAGAACAATAATGATTATTAAGTGAATTTTGTATGGGTTCTACCTCTTCCAGTAATCGAGGAACTCTCTCTCTCATACTCGCCTTGAGAGTAAATCTGAGTGCACCAAATTTGAGCTTGATAGCTTAAAAAGTTAGAGCATAGCATAGCAAAGCATACACACACAGATGAACAATTTTGTATGGGATTTACCTCCTCCAATAATCGGAGAACTCTAAGTCTAATATAGGCTTGAGAATAAAATGTAAATGAACCAAATTTAACCTTTTTAGCTTAAAAACTAAGAGCATATCATGCAATTAAATCTACCTCTTTCTCCCACTCACAGTTCTATCTATGCATTACAAAAATTAAGCTCAATCATATTATCACTTCTAAAAAGAATGCATGGCATTGTAATTTGCGTAGAACATCGTATCTTTTAATGAGGAAAATCGAAGTGTAATAATAGTAAAATTTCTGATTCATTGATAACACAGTTCAAAGGAACTCATTCATGTGTATAATCATTACAGTTGTACTATTATTTTGTGTACTTGAGTATCTAGATACATTTCTCCTTTTTCTTCTGTTGACATATAATCACACACAAATATTGCTGTGATTAATAACAAAGCTACGCTTCAAATAGTAAATCCCAACCATAGACAACACAAATATATTGCAAAATGAACAAGTTGCAACTTGTGTGTTACCCATGATGATAATGATGATGATGAGAATTTAAACCCGCAATGTTGTTGTTGCATGCAACGAAATTTGCTCATGCAGAAAATATCTTTGTCTGCAGACGTGCAGATAAACTTTGTATATATCTTTGTATAGAACCATATACTAATACCTACTATATCTGTGTGTGCTTGGTTCTTCAACTTGGTCCGTCAAGGCGTTGACATTGTTTTTGCCTTGGGTTGCTTTGCTTGGTTAGTTGATTGTTGTTGCCGGTGTCGATGTCAGTAGAAGTAGTAACAGTAGTAGTATTCATTGTTGCAAAGTATCCCTCTATCTGTCTGAGACTGCAGCCATCAGTGACAGGAAAATGCAATTAAATGCTTTTTTGCAAAAATCTTCTTTTTATTCTATTATTTTTTTACCATTTTTCCCCACTTCCATTCTTTCTATATAACTTTCTCCTTTATCTTTTAACTTAAACTCGAAATGTGTTTTTTTTTTTTTCTATTTTCTGTTTTTGTTGCCTGTGAACGCTTTTGGCATTTTCTGTTATATAATTCAAGTATGAAGGCAAGATATGCACATACGAGATATTCGTTCATCGTTCTATGTGGGTACGGTTCAAATGTGTTGAACAAATAAAGTTAAGTTGGCATTTGTATCTTTTCATCTTTAGTACGGATATCTAACTGTATGCATGTGCATCATCTAACTTCTGCATGAGTGTACGTGTAGTTATATGTAAATATTTTGTGTGTAAGTTTATGTTATTTGATATGTTGAAACTTTAATTCATTTAATGGATTTTAACAATAAACTTTTTTGCTTTTACCTTCAAGTGTCTAAGTTTTTATTGTAGTTTTCTCTATTATTGTACTTTCGAGAATTCAAAATTGAAATTAAAAATTTAATCGTTTTTATCAAAAGCAGTTAAACTCAAATAAAATTAAATTTTATATGATAATATCATTTAAATCAATTGTGTGTTGTTGAAGAGTGTTAAGTGTATTATAAATAATGTTAGGTATAATTTAATATTTGTCAAGGATTTAAATAGAATGAATAGTCCAATTAAAATGACAATGTCATAGTTTGCAAACAAATAAACAAACAAATTGTAACATTTCATTGTTAAATTTCTTTCTATTCAATTAAAGATATTAATATATTGTATCCAAGGAATTCACTCCTATTCACATCTCCCATTAAAATTATTTAAAGTTATCACATTTCTTGGTAAATTTTTCTTGAAAATGACAACAAATTTTTAGCCAAGTGTTTTTGAATTTATATTAATAACTAAAATCATTTTGATAGCCTCGCAATGAAGACGAAGCAATCATTTCTGCATATGCTGACAATACGGCCATAGTCTACAACTCCGGATCACCGAATGAAGCGACGGAAAAAAATACACCTTTATTTAATATGACTTCATGCCTGGCCCAAGCGCTAGAATTTAATGATCAACTCCACCAAGCCCAGTAACTGCACCTTCACCCTAAGAAAAGGTGTCTGTCCGGTTATAAACTACACTGCAATTAATTTTTCAAAGATGGAGCAAATCCGTAATGTAGGTCTGATCCTGGATAAACGCTTCACATGTCGTGCCCACATTACATCATTACAGCGTGGTGCTACCAAAATCTGAATAAGCTGGCACCAATATGGCGGTATATCAATCCATATATGGGCATCACGGCTACCTCCAACATTTCTAGATTGCATGCATGTTAGAGCAAGGCACTCACAAGAATAGCGGATGCATAATGGTTTGTCAGAAACACCACGCTGCATAAAGATCTAAAGATACTAACAGTTTTAGATACAATGCAGCTTTATAGCAGCCGGCACATAACAAAAGTCCAAACTAGTGTTGGGTTGCTCATGAGTGACTGAACAAAAAAGAGGAACTCAATTATATGAGCAAGAGAACATGTTCCTTCCCTAGTAGTCTTTTTTGCTCAGTTGTTCATTTTGACTCAGTTATTCATTTTTTCAGTTGTTCATTTTTACTTACTTGTTCATTTTGACTCACATGTTCTCTTCTGGTCAGTTGTTCTTGTCGATAAGTTGTTCTCTTTTCTTTGTGTTTTGGCTCTTTTTATTCGAAGCACTTATATTTTAGTGCCGATGTAAAATAAAAGAAAACGAAACCCTTTGCCAAATTCCAAATGAAGTAGAGAAGAAAAATGTATTGTATTTTTTTATGTTATGTTTCATTTTGTTATTTAATGTTGAAATATAAATACATGCTTTATTTGAAATAAAATGTAACTGCCATATTATTTTCGTGAACAGCTGTGGTGTTCATGAGCAAATGAAAAGTATGTTCATAAGTGAGCAAGTGAAGAACTGAGCAATGTGTGTGTTCACCAAAGTAAGCAGTGCTTACCCAACACTACTCCAGACGCACGCTAACTTCTGCCCCGTTCTGGAGCCCAGTTATAAGGCCGAGTTTAAAATATTCCATCCGCATGACTTCAATTAGCTGATCAGTCATTCTTCCTATATTAATGATTATTTTAAGCATTTAGAAATGATAATTTCGCCTTACATTGCATCATTCTATTCCCTAAAATAGTGGTTCTAAGGACAGAAAGTACAGAAGACTGTAGTAGTCTTCTTACTGGTTCACTAAGATAAATATACAAATTCATCCTCCTTAATCTTAATACTCACTGACACCGTCTTCCCCTGTATAAATTGACACTAATTCAATAAAAACTGTGAAGCTTATTTGTTCAGTATAAAACAATAAAATGAAATACCTGCGGAAACAATGAAATAACTTTATTATTTTATATGCAATTTTTGTTTGCCTTTGCCTTAGAAAAAGCGAAAAGTTTTTTTATTGTCATAAATGTGCAAGCGTAGCTAAACTAGTACAAAACCATAAAAACTTGAATAAAAAATGTAAAAAAATAACAAAAAACATTCACATGTGTGTAAATGTTAACCAAGTTATATAAGCACACACTCACACAAAGATACGCATATATGCACAAATACATTCGCACTTCAATATGCCACATTCAGAGACCCCATTTAGAAGAAGTCTGCATGCCAAACGATCTGGCAGAATGAAAAAACGCAGCGTAAAAACTATGGAATAAAATAAAGGAAATGAAAGGAAGGAAGGAAAAAAGAAAAGCGGCAAACGCTTCTTGGCATGAAGAAAAGTTGGACACGCAGCAAAAAGAACGAACGAACGAACGCCACTTAAACCTAAATGGGAGCAACATTTAACATTTGAAGAAAGAAAAAAAAAAAGAAAGCAAAATAAATATAAAAAATAAAATTAAAAATGCCTTGAAGCACCCTTGAGAAATTGTACATGCGCCAAAGAGGAGAAATAACGCGTTAAACATATATGAGTGAAGAGGTTAGTTCAACAGCAGCAGGATATATTATTTTACACAATATAAGGATACTTCAATATATACTCGTACTACTACTAAGTTGTGGGACCACATAAGAGTACCACCAGCTTAAGGATGTGATTTAATTTTTATTCTATTTTATTTTTTAATTTAATTTAATTAAGACTAAAAAGCAACTGACTTAAAGGGGAATATTCAATAAAAAAAATTATAAGGAATAACATGACTGACTCAATAAGGACGAAAGTCAGTTGAATATCAGTAGACATTAAATTCAAAGTCGTCCAAATGATGACTAACAAGGCGTCAAGATACTATATAAGACGAAACAGACACATTCTATATGTTTATGTATATTATTGGTCGTTTGCCAAGTAAGGAAGCAACTTGGAGTGAAAGCAGAACGAGGCCACTCTTCTGCAAGACTTGAGTTCTGCAACTGCACCTTCTTCGCGAACATCATCAAACTGTCATCACCTTCATCGTCATCACCATTACCATCTCCATCACCATCGCCATCACCATTGTGAATGTTGTCGTTGACGTTGACGCTGTCGATGTCAACCATCATACTACTCGTCCATCATTGCATTTTGCACTGGGTAATCCATTCACTTACGGAAATTATTATAATTGCATTAGTTCAAAGGCGGAAAATTGAAAATGAAATATGTACCCAAGTTAGCGAGATGATGTCTGCATAGGATGGTCCCGTCCAGGCTTGTTGCTGTTACGGTACATTGTGTCGCAGGATGCTGGCACACAACATCTGATTCAACCAACACACAACACTTACTGGCTCACTTACTGAGTTGACGTAATTCTTTTGGTATGCATATGCATGCAAGATGATTATTCTCGGGCGTGGCACATCATAAATGACAGCAAATTTGAGTCGATTGCACCGGATGTGCCACCATTTTGATGTGCAAACCAATTGAAATTTTAATTTATTTTTCATAAGAAGAAAATTTCTATTCCATTGACTTTATGAAGCAAATGTGTATAGAAATTCATTGATTATTTTTTACCAAACCGATTAAAGGATATGTGAACTCTGAACTCTAATAAATGCTTAATATAATATTAAACTAAATTAGCTTTTAGAAACCTTCCATTTTGAAGTGCGTCAGCAAATGGCCACAACATGAGCATTAATAGCACCTCGTGTTCAAATGTGCTTTCTGTTTTTTTTTCCAATTAGAATCCTTTTCTATTTCTGTATTTTTTTTCCAAAATGAAAACACTGAACAAAAAAATCGATAGCAATAAAACCTCTAGCGTTTATTTTTTGTATTGCATAAAAAGTAGTTTTTTCTGTCTGAAGCCTTGTCCTGGCTAATGGTGACTAATTTGTATTCGAAGGATAGTCACGTCAAATTTGATTTTTGTTTCGAAAGTTTACGGTCATGGACTAATAATTTAGGTTTGGGTTGGGCGCAAAAACACAGTTGAAGTTAGGATTTTGATTAAGTGTGACTTTCAATCAATTCTCAGACATTAACAAATTTACAGGAAATTATTATAAATTGCTGTTGAGTAGGGAAATTTGTATCTGCTTTTGTGTTTATTCAAGAACTTTTACATTGAAAAATATCTAAGAGTGATGATGTTATTGAAAATAAATCATTGAAAGAAAAATCAAATGAGTTAAGCATTCGTAGATTAAAGTTTCATATTAGCATGATTATTCATGACAAAAGGGTATCTTATCCCATGGTTATAAGCACAAATTTATTTCCATATAGTTTTCTAAAGGCAGAACTCTTTGTTCATATTATACTGTAATCAATATAGATGATTGAAAAGAAAAAGGTCTTCAAAAAATTTATTAAAAAGGTCACTGAAAATTACAACTTTATGTTTGAGGAATTTGACACGATTTTAGTTCATAAAGAAGACGTGCTTAACTCGAGACCGCTTTCCCCGATAAGTATCAACCTTGATCAATTGTTACCTCTTATTCCTGACCATTTTCCGCGTGGTGCACCAATCACTGCTTTCCTGCTTGCATTAATGCATTTGAAACGGCAAATAAGGCATTTCATTCGTTATGAGTGAAGCAAGTTTGAAGTACTCGGTTGACCAAATAAAATGAATAGAGTTTTGTGCCGATATTATCAAATACCAAATACTTGCTCAGAAAAGCCAAATGTTCTATTCCAAATGCCGACCCAATGCGAATGAACAAAGTTGTAAGCCAAATGGATTGAATGGAAAACATTCAAATATTTGGAATTCAGTCTTCAGCTGATGGTTATGCTGATCATTAACTCTGTAATGGTCGCACATGCAGAGTTCTTCAGACAAAATGCATATCGAAGCATAAGATTTACGAATAATTTGAATGATTCTGACATACTTTAAGGTACACCAAATGAACCAAGTGCAAGGTAATTCATTTAATTTGTTTGGTTATTTCTTCAACATTAAAGCCGAAAGCCATAGCAGCCCAGTGCTAGCTCCTTAAGTTAATTTAAGTCGTGTAAATTTTGCTAACTTTTATAATAATAAATTGAAATTTTTGCTTGCGAATGAATTCGTGGAAGATTCTAATATGTACATATATGATTTTTTTTTAAAGGAGAACCCATTTTTATGTATAAAATCCTTAAGTAAAACGTATGTTTTTGTAACCAAACAATTTTTTATATTATTTAATACTTCAATACACAAATGACATAACAACAAACCAAAACATTGCGAGTCTAAAACACATGAAAAAAAATTCCTCAGATATAAACCCAATGTACCATAAATTAAATTCGAATAAATTTAAATCCTAAAATATATGTAACTACGTTTTATATGCAAATCACATGCAAAAACAATATTTATGTTTAAAAATTCTTTATGCAAATTAGAAATGAGTCAACTGACTGACACACAACAAACAAAGTTGCAAGGTGAATTTGGTAACAACATCAAGGAGAACAAACAATGGAGTCTTTCTCATTTTGCTGAATTTTGTTTAATATGGTTAACGCTGTCAGGAGCAGAGCAAAATACCTGGGTAACACAACACAACACAATAGTAGTATAAAAACACTGAGTGACCACTCAGCAAATGCTGAGATACACATAACCCATAAAAAAAATGCATTTTTCCTCTTTATTTGTTTTATTTTTTGGCGAGAGAAAAAATCAAAAACCACAAAAATGAGTGTGGAAAAAAAAGAAAACCGCGTTTCTTCTTGGTTTTTTTGTGACGCTTCATTTCCGTTCCAATTTTGTGGTTAACAGTGTCAAACCGGTAGTGTGAAAAACCGTTAGTTACACTAGTTTTATAGGCAAAATTTAAAGGAAACAAGGAATTTTTTTTAGAATCTCTTTTTATACATATATTTTATTGTTGTGGCTTTTACTTTGTCAAATTTAAATTTATTTTCTGACAAAACAATGGCGTATTGAAACAGAAGTTAGTTGTTAGGAAATTGTATCAGTGTATGAGGTAGGTCCACATAAAAAGTTGTTGAAACAAAATAAGTTGACATAATTGCAAAAGTTACGTTAGTTTTGTAGTTTTTTTGGGTTCTTGCATTGGGACTTGGAAATGGAAAAT
Source organism: Amiota communis (assembly GCA_037043315.1). Lineage (NCBI taxonomy): Eukaryota > Metazoa > Arthropoda > Insecta > Diptera > Drosophilidae > Amiota > Amiota communis. The sequence continues at coordinate 7,704,032 of JBAMAV010001245.1, read as the reverse complement.
TTCATTGAAAATGTTTAGTTAGAAAAACAACAAAAACTTTGATTTTGGTTTACAGAAGATGAGAGATTTTGTGGATTTGTTGACTATGACTTATCTAAAGTTTGAACTAAGCTAATCTAATGGGAGATACATTCATTCTATATACTCGTATATCAGTTTGAATTTCAGATTCTTTATTTTTTGGGTTACACAGAAAAACTTTCTTACAAAAAACTTTAAAATTAGAGAAAACCAATAGAGAGTAGATGACTAAGCGCATTGACAGTTTTTAGCTAAAAACTTTCAAATGATGTTAATTAACTCAAAAAATAATTAATGTACCATGTAATGTAGTACAAGATGAGTTGAATTAAAGGAGTATAGTATACTTTCGACCTTGATTGATCCTTTTGCTTGTATTTTTAGCAGCCCAATTTTTATAAAGCAACTCACAACTAAATGGAGTTAAGCTTTTTGGAATATCTTACTTTATAACTTATTTATGCGATCTGCAGTTGTAAATTTTTCTATAATAAATCTATATATATATGTATATATAATTGGATGTATGTATGTTCCCTATGGACTCCGAAACTGCTGGCCCGACTTTGATGAAATTTTCAGAAAAACAATTGCATAGTATGGGTAGTGTTCCTGTAAAGTTTGGTGTGGACCTGCTGTCAAGAAATTGGTGGATAATATTTTGCAAAAATAGCAATAAATATTTACATGATTCTATAAAATAGTGACGTGGGGGCAATTATATTGCAGTGTATAGTTAACTACATAGCGACATTCTATTTGGAAGGATGGAGCCTCTTTAAGTGGCCTGAGTGACAGTCCGGAATGCCCTTGTGGCTCGATCTGGGAAACGTGGCAGCATGTTCTCTGAGAACGTCGTCTGTAAGATTAATTGAGAGATTTGAATGTGTTCGGTATTTTGAGTGCTAATGGGGATTATGATTTTAGCCATGCCAGTAAGGATAGTTTTAAGAAACTAAATAAGTTTGCACTGCAGTATTTTTGAGATGTCGTCCGCATGTAACCTGAGGAATTTTGGGTTCAAATTGGTACGAAGTCTGACCAGATGCTTTTTTCTGATACAACGGGTGGTCAGGTACCCTTGGAACGTGGTGGCTGTGGTTGTAACCGGGTGCTATGACCCACAGAGCAGCAGAGATTGAGATATGCCTTGTTTCTGACCAAGGAATGAGTCATACGACCAAAATAAGTACGACTTGAAATTGGTACCTGCGGTTATAAGTCCAAGGGGACGTTGACTGACGTTTAACAATTGACTTTCATACCATTAAAGCTTAGAAACATATTAAAAAATCAATCAAGTCGTCTTGTAAAACATCTCTTTTTGATTTTAAGGAAAGATTCGGTTAAACGTGCGATCCATAAAACTGTTCTATATAAAAATGAATGTCCGCGTACAAGGTAAGTATGAGATCAATAAACTCCGAAACCATTTGATCGATCACTATGAAAGTTGACACGTACATGTTGTTTTTTTATGGAGAATGTTTTTATGCTATATACGTTGTCGCTGCAGAGATCACCTTCTAACGGTATATACTTATACTGTCTCTAACTTCACATCGAGGGCGTAGCAAAGAGCACCGGGTTTGCTAGTTGTATTATATTCAATAACAAAATGTCAAGATTTTGCAAGCAAGGCTAACATTTATTGCCAAAGTTGTAAAGCACTTATTTCATTTCTATTCAAATTGTGCAAACAATGTGTATATGTTGATGATATAAAAATAATAACATTAAAACAATGACTCAATGGAATACATAAATTAATACTAAAACCAATAATAACACCAACAAAACCAACAACAATATGTTGTTGTAGTACAAGCAAATAATGATTGTCTAACAAAAATATCCATGGCTCAAGTTACACTTAAGCCTAACCACCAGACACATAAGGCCACTCATAAAACCAAACAAAAGCCATAAGATGAAAAAGAAAAATTATCACAAAATCAATGTACGTGTATGTATCTGTAACATCTACTAGGTGAGGAAGATACTGCTGATGATGATGATGTTGATGATGCTGATAGCAATCTATGAGTAAGTCCAATAAGCATAACTTTTCTATATGCCAAGCACATCTAGAGATGCCGAGGCACGTACCTCAGATACTAAATCAAACAGACACAGATAGTCACTCACTCACACACGAAGGAACTTAACACAATTAGATAAGTTTAAACAGAAAACACACACATCCAACCACATGGTCAACAACATGGAATACATTGTTTTAAGTATATACATACATACTTGTACATATGTATGAACTATAATGAAAGCCAGGACTTTAATGTGGCATGAGTCCATTGCACCCAGCTGACTTTTGAGGTTATGCGTGTCTTTTTCTGTATACTACAAGGATTTTAATATTAATTCAAATAGGGATTTTATAGACACGTGTATTTCTGCCATGGCATGACATGGCACAGCTGAGACTATAAAAAATTATCATCTGATCGATAATACCGTGTGTCCTTTAACTATTGTACTGTATGGAGAAACTACATTGCATGCAATATGCTTTTGCTCTGCAACTCCACTTTCAATTTACTCGTATTTCTTTGCAGTAACAGCAATTACGTGGCAAACGTGACATGTTACCTATTCCAGTTGTGTACTATTCTTTTGAGTCTAGCCGGCATTTAAGTACCTAAGATTCTAGGATATGCAACCCACAAAACTCCACTAAGCCACCACTTCACCATACATATCATATTGAAAGAATGAAAAAATGAAAGGAAAGCATGAAATGAGAGGACATTATAGTAGAATAGAGGACAGGAGAAGACTAGATAAAAGGAAGGAAGAAAAAATCATGTTACGCTGATGTAATACCGCAAGATGATTTTCCTTTACTCTCCAAACACACACACACACACACGCATATGTATATGCAAGCACAAAGACTCTCAAGTAATCAGTATCCTTAATACTACAATACTACAAGGGGCTTCCTTGCTTTCTTTACTTCAATGCTGCTTCACCCATTGCTTCCTTCATTGAGTAACGCACACGAAGAGTAAGAATAACAATAACAACAACAGCAACAACAACACCAACGAGAAGTGCTACGACAAGTCGAAAAGCCGGTTGCCCTTTTCTTCATAGCTTCATGGCTTGCTTTCTTTCTCTCTCCCCCTTTTTGGCTTTACTCTCAAAACGAATATAAAATGTTCTCACTCTCTCTCTCAATCTGATTCTCCTCTCTCCTCTCTCTGCATCTTATTCTCTTAACATTACCAGCTGTTTTTCGGCTTTCGCATTCATTCCTTCCTCATATTGAATGAGACTGGAAAGACGAGTTTCATTTCCAGGCCGCTAACGTTCATGACTTGCTGCTTCTGCTTCTGCTTTTGATTCTGCTTCTGCTTCGCTGTCGTTGTCATATCTGTTGTTGCTTCTCTTGTTTTTGTTGTTATTATTACATTTGCTGTCATATTTATTGGAGCCCGTTTTTTTTTTTCTTATTTTTCTTTATTTGTTGTCTCCTCACTTTACTCACTCACTCACTCCCTCATTGCAGCTTTGCTTCATTTACTTTCTGCTTGCTCACTGTTTTCTGTTTTGTGTTTTATTTTTTGGATTTTTTTTTTTTTGTTTTTGTTTGTGTTTGTATGCCCCGTTAGCTGCTCTACTCTCTTGTGGAGCTTGATAAAAGAGAGAGAGAGTGATAAGGGGGTATGTGCCGTAAGAAGCAGCACATTTAGCAGGGATGGTGGCATAACCCACAGGCCATATGGTATTGATTTTCTTTTGCGCTTTTCTTTTTATTTTTATTCATGATTTTTTTTTTTACTTATTTTATATTTGCTTTCGTCTTTTTTTTTTGCGGTGTTTGTTATAATGTTCATCCGTTAATTTATTCTATTTATTTTTGTTCTTCCCTTGCATCTTCATAACTAACATTATGACTTCATTCATTTTGTTGGATCGCTGCTTAGTAGAAGCATAATAAGAATGTATGTAGGTAGAGGTAGCACAATGACTGAGTTCTTTTGACTTAGGACAGGACATTATTTCTTGTTGTTAAAAATTATTGCATACTTTAAGGTGAAGTTGTAATATAGTGTTTTTGATTCATGGAGACTACTAATGTATTATTTTATGAATACATATTTACTGTTCTTATTTAGAAAACAAATGATAAAAGAAATGGACTCTAATCTTTTGTAACCCTATTAGGATATTTTAGACTAGACTTTGACATTTTTGTCTATTTGTTTGTGCAAGCATCACATAAAAACCACTAATCAGATTCAAAATTCAATTTCTGAAAGATATGAAGCTTTATTGTGAATAACATTTCGCGTTTGTTTCATTAAAATCAATCAACAGAATCAAAAGATATTGATAAAGATTTGATCAAACAAAATGTTCTTTGTCTTTGTACAGAGGAAGCGAGTATTGAGCTCTTCATTCTTTTCTTTCTGCAAGACAGGACAACGTTTGCCCAGGTCTAAGTAGTATTCTAGTAAAATCAAAGAATTTTGTCAAAAGCCTATGAAACGCATATCTCAAAAAGATCATTAGTTTTTTTATATTATATATAATATATATATATAGCAGGGGGACTTCAGGCAAGAGTCACAGGCCTGATGACCCCATCTTCCCCGAGTCGCGGTGCTTGTCGACTCCCCACAAATGCCTAAGATGACGAAGAAGTGGTGGCATGCAATAGTGAAGTAGAGCTATGTTCTGCGGGAGAAGGCGACTCTATAGCATGATGCTGACTAAAAATGTAGGACGTAGGTGAATAGAAGATTGAGCTCTAAAGGCAATAGAAGAGTGCTCTTCATCTTAAAAGAGTTGACTTTTGCGTTTACTCTGAAATCAGTTCCGGAGTAGGTCCAGCGGATGAGTAGAAAGGTTTGGTGGAAACACCACTCACGTAGTCACGACGGTGGCTATAGGTCCAAAAAGAGATTCCTTCCAAACTCACAAACAACAAATAAATAAATGGTTTTTAACTCAATTCTTCTAGCCTTAAACTGTGAAATCTAATATATATAAGAATTACTGACTGTTTGTTCGTATATTAAGGGAAATTTTGTGAATGTGTATGTCTGGTTCCCGACTTCAACTTATGATAGTTTTGGTCCCGACATGAGTCCCCGTTCCCGAGATGGGATACAAGTATGCTACAAAAAATAAAAATAAAATACGGTTGAATCCAACCCTTGTGAAGCCAGGTCGGTATGAAAATCGATTAAAATATGAGGATTTTTATTTTGTGAGTTAATTTTTCATTAAAAATACTGAGAACTTCATGTTATTTGTGTTATATTCTTTATAGATTTAAATGGGCTCAATATGCTAGTTCTTAGATTAACTTTTCACTTTGAACTTTGCTTCAACACCATACAATTTCCCTATTCAAATTTGTTATAAAAGACTTATGACCACAAAATCATATTTAATTGACTGAAAACTACAATTAATCTTTTCTTTTTCCACACATTCTTTTTTTATTAGGAAACTCCACTTTACTATCCCCCTAAATCATATTCTTAACATATGTATAATGGTGTTTGCTATACAAAAAACTAACTTCCTACACTTATAATTGTATTTTACATCTCCTGTAGACTCTATAAAAATGTCCTTATTTAAACTCACTTTTAAGGCGTTAATACCCTATAAAACTGTAATCAAAGTTTCCTATTCCCACAAACTCAATTTCTTTAATAAGAAACTTCTCTTTTTATTATTCTCATTCTTATACAACCAACATTTTTGGTTTTTCTATGCAAAGATATTTAAGTAAAATCACCTTGTCGCCTGTAAGTATGCTATAAAAAATTATAGCGTTCTATGAACAAATGCATAAATCAGTCAAAATGTCACAAAACTTTAAAAGGAAACCAAACTTAAACACACACAGACAACTTGGTACTACAACTCAGTACATGGTGGGCGTTGAATAAACACCAATGTGTTGTTATTTGTTATTTTGTATAATAGCTCAGAACAAGGCGTCGGGGGATGTCGTTGTAGTTTAGCATTGCCAGCAGCATTAAAATTTATTTTATCGTTTTTTTTTTCTTTTTTTTTCAATGACCTCGTAGCCGCTATTTTTGGGGGTTTATCCCTCACCATTTTATGTACTCGGTGTACTTGTTGTTTTTATATAGAAAATATGTAATAAATAAACATGCATCTTGTATATACTATAGTATACTTAGGTACTCACCTTGTCAACCGGCATTGATGGACACGCTCTACACAAATTCCAGAATGAGCCGATCATAGGGAATTACTTTTACCAAAATTACACAAATTAATAAATTAATTAATGAAGTAATACAATTCTTCAATCAATCAATTAATCAATGTATAATGATGATATCCTTGGAATTAAGTAATTAATCAATCGGCTTTCGGTTGGTGTAGTTTATTTTATCGTTGTTAAAAATTGTTAAGATTTGTTTTGTTTATTTTATGGTTTTTCGTTTTTTTCGTTTAGAAGCGCAACAGTAGACACAAACTCTCTCTTCACTTACTCACGCACGCACGCACGCACGAAACCCGCATATACTAACGAAGAAACAAGACAAGACAAGACGCGGCTGGGCTTAAACTTAAACTGCATGAAAAGATTGAGGAAAATGATGTAAGTATGAAGAAAATATTAAAGTAAGAAATTAGATGTACGCAATGCGTTAACACTTCACACGCAGATACCAACACAAATAGCACACTTAACAGCGAGACAATGCGTTTGTACCAATGGCGGACTCAGCTCATCAAGGCCCTGGGAAGGCAAGACTAAATGAGGCTCTCGATATGAATAAAAATTAATTGAATTGAAAATGGAACAAGGTAAAGCTTTGATGAAACTTTAATTAGGATTTATCAGTGACACCCAGTAGAAGAAACATAAAGGTTCCCCATTATTTCAAGGCCCACATTCTGAGATTTTAATGCCCACCCAAACCGGGGCCTGCTTCTATCATCTCTTCCTGAGTCAGTGGCACCCATTAGGTGAATAACGTTCCCCTTTATTTTAGGATTTCATTTAGACCACAAAGCTTTCATTGTGATATGAAAGCCCAAATGAACTGGGGACTGGTCTTATCATCTCTTCTCAAGTCAGGGCCACACATTGAAGTTACCTTTTATCTTATGAATTCATATCTTGAGATTAAACGGGAACCTGCTTCTATCATCTCGTTCTGAATCAGTGACACACAGTAGAAGAAGGATTGAAGTTCCCCTTTATTTTATGATTTCATTCACAGCTCAAGGCACTAATTTTGAGACTTTGAACTAAGCCAGGGCCTTCTCCTATCATCTATTACAAGTCCGCCTGTGTTGTGTACGCATAAAGCCCAACTGACTATAAGAAATGTTGTTGTAGTCTTTCTTTCATTGTTAGCTGTGTGGTGATCTCACGTCCAAACAAACAAGCACAATCACACTCACACACATAGATATACTCATACACATGTATCTGCGCATACACGCAGAAAATTTATTAAAAAAAGAAAAGGAAAAGAAAGAAAAAGAAGACAAAACAAATTGTCGTTTTTCATTACATTTTTTGTTTTTTTTTTCCAATAAGAAGAATTTGAATTGTGTGTTTGTTATTCAAATTAGCCAATTAAATGCTATGAGTGTGTGTGAATGTGAGTGTGATTATTGCCGCAACATGCATGTGTGTTAGTGTAACAATTGCCAGCCCCCCTCCCGCCTGAAGCCCTTTTAACAGCACACACAAATCGATATGTATCTATTTTTCATGACAGCCCAGAGGTATGCAATAAAAATTTTCATTTCGTTTCAATTTTTCATGCATGATTGCGTCGCTAAATTTTTCTTTTGGTTTCCCATATGATTTCTTCTTTTCGCACTTTTACAATTTTTTTTGTTTTTCTTTGGTTTTTGCTGTTTGGTTTTTCACAAATTTTTGCTTTTAATTGATGTGCTGGATTTTTTTCATTATTGGTGTTGCTTCATTCAATTTGCCATGAGCGCAAGATAAATTATTTTAGTTGGTTACTATTATTATTATTATAAGAATTTGTGTGCTTTACTGACTCTTTAATGATGATTTTAACTTTAGCTTAGGAGCTTTGTTTGCGCCGCAGACAAAATCTTGTTTGGTTTTAACTCGAACGACGTTACGAACACGACTGAGCAAAGTGTTGGCTGCTTGGCTTTTCGATTCAGAAACAGTAGCTGAAACAGCAGAAGCAGCAGCAGCAGGAGTGGTTGGAAGCAACGACGCCGACATTCATGGAAATGAAGTAGTAGTTGAGCTTATGGTGATGATAATGATGATGAGTGGTAGTCTGCGCAGCGCATGGAAAGCTTATGACTTGGTAATTGGGAATAAGCAAACGAAGATGACAACAACAGCAACAGCAGTGCAATATCATATGTGCATGTTGGAAGCATTAAATGTTGCTGCAGATGTTTTAAAGTTGCGGCACTTGAATGAATGAATGGTCGTTGGCGGAGGCGGCGGAAGGAATGTACATGTGCCAGAAATAATAAAGGAAATTGTTGAGTCATCTGTTTGGCGCCAGTTAAAGGGTGAAATAACCATTTCAAAATTACAATTCAAATGTTTGAACAGTTTACGTGCTCATTTTATTTGAATTAAATTAGTTTTTTTTATTATAGTGCTAATAATTTTTGGTTTTTAATCGAAAATATAAAAAATAAATTGCATTTACTTAATTTCCTTTGCATTTTCCCTTTTGTTACACTTTTATTATTGCGGTTCTTCTTAATGTGTTGTACAACACTTAAAATCCATGCTCAGCCGTTCGCAATGCGCTCATGTGCAAGCGAGATGCAAATATAAATACTACAACAGTGCCTCCAAGAGTATTTTGTTTAGTGACTTGGCAGCACTGTTCGTGAAATTGCGTTTCATTTTCATTTCGGATTTGATTTGCTTGTAAATTTTATTGCTTAAGTAAAGTAAACTGTAAGTGCAATCATTTTTGTTGAAGTTCTCATGCATTATTTCCTACTAAATCAATTTTATTTATTACTTTTCAAACAAACCCTTGGCAGCACTGGCTCAACATCTCGTCGAACGGCAAAACTCGCCGAGGCTCGAGAGAGAATTACTTTCGCCTTCTCGCTGTGTTTGTAGCGATTGTTTAGACCAACCAAAAGCAAAAAGAAAAACATTACAAAATAATTGAAAAAAAAAAACATTTTAAATAAGTTTTTATAAAAAATCGTAATCATCAAATACACAGAAAAATCATAACACAAAAATTAATAAAAGAAAAACACAAAAACCAACAAGAATTATACTGTGATAGAAACCGAATTCAAGGCTAATAAGGAAAAAAAAAGCAATTCAATATAACACACACACACGCATACAAATATTCACTGTCTGTCACACATGCACGCCGCCGCGTATAACTACCAAAATATATAAGAAAAAAATAAAAACCTAATAAAAAGACGACGACACTAAGAATAAGAAGAAGAAGAACCAGAATAGTTAAATAAAAACAACAATAAATTAGATTTATCGTATAATTGTGTTTGTTGGTGGTGTGAAATATTAAACACAAAAATTGTTAAAATTGAATTGAATTGAAATATCATAATTAGAATATAAATAAATAAAAAAATGCCACCCAAGGAACGTAATATAGCAATGATGGGTTATCGTTCTGTGGGTAAGTTGAACTTCAGTGGGGTTTTCCCTTTGCCTATACAATTGCGTCTTAAATAAATTCATTCATGAATGAAATATGTAATGTGCTTAATGATTGTTTTCTCTTTTTCTCAATAATGTCTGTTCATTGTAGGTAAATCATCGCTTAGTATACAATTTGTTGAGGGACAATTTGTAGATTCATACGATCCAACGATTGAGAATAGTAAGTGCAAAATTATGTTAATGTTTGTTGTTGTTTGTTTGTCGTTGACAGTAAGTGAGAGATAAAGAAGCAATGTTAATGACACGTGCCTGTGGAATGTTTGAATTGCTTGGTATATCATGCTTGCTTGCTTGCTAAACTCTCACATTTTCTTATTGGATTCAAACAAAGCAAAAAGACAAAGTTCCATCATCATCATCAACATAGTTAGTCTTCTATATCATCATCATTATAATGTTTAGTGGGAGTTTCTTTTTGTATTATGCATCATCGTCATCGGATGATTGATTTTGATGTGATGGCGATGCTGAGTCAGTCAGTCAGTCATTCATTCATTCATTTATTTTACATATTCTATAAAAAACAACTGTTGCTTTATATTCTTTACTTTTTTTTTGATCATTTTCTATGTAAATTTACATATGTGTGTGTATGTATTGAACGATGTGCACTTTGACCTTCAAATATTCATTTAACCTGTTCATCAAATCATTTATCATACACATTATTATTATTATTTACTTTTTATGTTTCAATGGAAACAATTGCAAAAATTACGCAGTTTTATATCCATGAATGAATGAATGTATGTATGTTTTTTGTTTTGTTTTATTATTATTAATTAATTTTATATATGACTAAAATATATTTGTTGTTGGTTTCATTATTTTGGAATTTTTTCTTTGTAAATTTTTAATGTATTTTTCGTTGTTGCGCATTGGTTGCTTTTTACTTGGAATTTCCATTCCAATTCGTTCACTTTGTTGCTTTTTTACCAGATTGCTTATATTATTCATTTTTCTTTTCTTTTTTTTTTGATTGTATTTCATATATGTATATTATTTAATATTCACTCATTTTTCTTATCATCAATTTTCAGCTTTTACAAAACTTACACGGGTTAACTCACAAGATTATGGCGTTAAATTGGTCGATACTGCTGGTCAGGATGAATATAGTATATTCCCAGTGCAATATAGCATGGATTTTCATGGTTATGTCTTGGTCTATTCAATAACCAGTCAAAAGTCATTTGAAGTCATTAAGATTATATATGAGAAGTTGCTGGATGTTATGGGCAAGAAATAGTGAGTAAATATTAGGAAGTAAACTATGCTATTGTAATTGTAATATTCTTTTCCAATATTTCAGTGTACCTGTAGTGTTAGTAGGCAATAAAACTGATTTACATCAAGAAAGAACAGTTTCCACGGAGGAAGGCAAGAAATTGGCTGATTCCTGGCGTGCTGCATTTTTAGAAACTTCCGCTAAACAAAATGAGGTAAGTTTAACATAAGAAAATGCAGGCATTTGTCACCAAATGATGAAAGGAAAGAAGCAAACAAGCTTACTAGGAAAGTGGGAGTATATCTTATGTAACCCATATGATGGTAGGAAAGGCGGAATCTAATCACATTGTCACTGTGACTTCATTTAAGTTTGGTGATATAAGCAATCAAGAAGAGACAATATGATAGCTTACTTCACTTTTCAATATGTGGAATAAAGAATTGACTGAGCTGATCTGCTTTTCATAAATATGAAAAGCCAGAAATTGGTCTTTAATTTAGCAAAAATGTTATAGAGAAGAATCCATCTCCATTTATGTATGCAGCACAATGTAAATAACCTCGTATTATTGTTCTTTTAGAATTTGTGATTGTGATTTCATGACAGTAAATTCCATTAAATTACACTAGCAGTTATGGCCCCTGAGCTTATTGGCAATTGGCTTCAATCTCCTCTCCAAAATTTGGATAACATAAACATGTGTACATGTGAAAAGCAGTAAAACTTATGTCTTTTATTTTTATAGAGAAATCATTGAAATTTATGGAATAAATGAAAAGATTACCACTTGGATGTTTGTCAGAACTTCATTGACTTTAGTCAAACCATGACTTTCACAGCTTACATTCTGCAGAAGCCTTTATTGTTCGTTCTCGAATGAATTTGGCAAAAATAAAAGCATCAATAAGAGTATGTTTCTTTCCCAAACAGTCGATAATTGTCTTTGGATTGTATGCTTCTATATGATGATAGATAGATATTGTGATTCTGCCAATGCCTTCTTTTTATTTCTGTGGGACTACTTTATAAAGTATTAAAAAATCAGAATCTTAGACTTACCAGCGGGCTCCCACAATTGTGTTTTAATTTGCAGTACTTGCTTATGTTTCTTTATATGGCATGCCAATGGTGTGTCCCATAATTGAATGGACATACTATATACACAAATTTGTAGTTTTTGATTCTAAAAACCATTTCTTTTTATTTCATTCACAGTCTGTTGCTGATATATTCCATCAATTGCTGCTATTGATTGAAAACGAAAATGGCAATCCACCTGAAAAGAGCAGCTGTATTATTTCGTGAACTAACCTCAAATTGAAATTTCTTATTTCCCCATTATTTTTTATTACAAAAAAAATATGCATATGAGGAAATTAATGAAATCACTTACAGTTACAAAGATGATGAACAACAAAACATATTTAAATTTAAGCAAAAGTAAAAGAAAAACAAGAAAACAAATATAAAAATTAAATAGCAAAGGAGAAAAGAAGCATGCATGTCTCGAAGACATTTCAAATTGTACTAGCGAAAATCTGAGAAGAAATAATTCAAATCATATAAAATAACTTGCCCAACCGACTTCTCCACCTCCATGTCCAATAATTGTACTTGGTGGAAAATAGTATCATGATGTGATGTGATGTCTAATCCTAATCGTCGTGGTAGTGCGCAAGTCAAAGTTATGATGATGTTGATATGTTTTTTTCATAATGAATTATTACATCAATAGTTTTTTCTTTATAATTTATTTTAGTTAAATTTTTTGTAGACCAAGAAATGAGGAATTTTTTTGTTTTTGTATGATGTTTTTTTTTCAGTTTTTTATTTACCAAGTTTGTTTTTTCTCTTTATGGTAAAAAGAAAATATTTTAAGCTTCTCTTATCTTCTTTAATAATTTTTTTGTTTTTTTGCTTTAAACTTAAGAAAATATACAAAACACAACACAACAACACTTAATTTATAACACAAAAAGAAAAAGAAAAAAATGTATACTGATCAGTCTTAAGTGTATAGTCTATTTTGCAGTGTAAAATTAATTAATGAATTTTTAGGTTTTAATAAAAACATAAAATCCAAAACAATCACAAAACTACGATTTCATGAGAAACTTTAATTTATAGAAAATTATGTAAATAGAAAGCTTAGTCATAAGAAGTTCTAACATAATGATGATGATGGATGGGTGTGAGAAATTTGACTGCCAAGGACAAGCTTAAAAAATAGGTGGCCTTTAGTGTAATCATGGTACACATTAGTAATTATTGAAACCTCTGTTAAAATGTGCGGACTTTCTGTTAATTCGTAAGAAGATTTAAAATCAAAATTCTTACGACTTTCCTTCCTGGTATAATGCATTACTCTTGCTATTAGAAAAACTGGATTTTGGATGATTTCAAAAATATAAATTGTATTTACAATTGCCACATTATAAATAAAAAGGCTGATGAAATAACTCTTCATTAAAATTGTTTAATTATTTTAACTAATTAAAATACAATTTTAACAAGCACTAGCTACTAGGGCTTTCGACTTGTGATTTAATTACGTGTATGTCCTAAATATTTATGTTAGAGTACTTAAAAAGATTATCAAATTTGAATGCATGATTGTTTAATAGTTGGGATGGAATTTGAGAACCAAAAAGGGAGGCCCTATTGCTCCTTAAGTTCTGGCAGGAGTGTAAAAGATTGTCTACGGACTATTCCGTTGAGAAGATGCTCGTGGGTGTCCTCTGACTGACCAATGCGTAGGCGAATAAATGTACTGCATACCCGTCTCGTTAAGTTGGCTGGTATGGACATTTTAGAATACGTCGCGTTGATGGCAGAATACTGATGGTTAAATTATGCCCATTCGGACTGTTTCTTCGATCGAATGTGACAGGAGACGATGTTCTTTTAAGTCCTTGTAGTTGGCCGGTGTAAAGTAGTGAGGCGGGCCGTTGCTGATATGCCGTGCATTCATTCTTACACACAATTAACAAATTTTGTTAATTTGTTTAAATAAATGTAATTCAACTTGGTTAGATATAGGCAAGAAAATAATCTATTGCAGTAACCAGATCCGAAAATCAAAATTACAAGCTTACTATCGTGGACCCTATGAAGTGGTCGTTGTCTTGCCAAATGAATAAGCTGAAGAGAGATGGTTCTAATACCATAGTGGTAGCTGCAAGAAAGGCCGATACGTGAAGAAGAGACCCATATCATATAAAATTGGTAAAATTTATATTTAAAATTATTTTAAAGTTGAATGAAAGTTCATGAACAAGGGTAAGATGGTATTCTAGGTGTAATTGTTTTAAGGATGGATGGAATTTATGAACAAGCGTAAGATTGCCTCTGAGACATGTTATTCTACGTGTAATTGTCTTAAACTTGGATAGAATGCAGGGCAAGCGGATTGGTGAGGCTCAACCAACAATAAAACTAGACAAATTAAAATCTGCTCTAATGTGGAAGATCTATCACATTGAAACCTTTTCAGGCGCCTAAAATCATGTTGTCTAGTAGAATTATTGCTAAATTTCTGGTATGACATTTTTCTTATTGTACGTAGAGACCTTTAAAGTATCTCAATGTTGGAGTTTCCCACAGCTGCTTACCACACCAATTATTGTTAAATTACGTAAAAATTGCATTTTAAATTCATTCTATTATTATTTTTCTTAATTATATTAAGAAATTCCTTAAATTTCTTCATCTGTATAAAAATTTTTGAATATCGTCAACTTAAATTATCGTTGGTCAATGTTATCGAAATGCAACCCTGCTGTTAAGCGTTAGCGCGCTCACAACGCCGTTGGCATAGAATTGCTCGCCTTCGGAGTCTTTTTCAACTGAAGATATATTTGCTATGAAATTTGTTATTGTATTTTGTATTTGATTTGTGTGCGGACGTTTTTTTTTCTCACGCAAACCGCGCGTTGTCATCACACACATCGGATGGTCGATTAATTTACGATTTAAACTTAATAAAACACAATCAGCCATATATGAACCAATTAATAAATGCACTACTAAATAAGAATAATAATAATAACAACAAAATAAACATAATCGACCATAACAAAAGCAAATTGCGCACTATAGAAGAGAAATAAGCAAATAAACAAAAACAACGAAAAAAAACTACGTCGATGCCTTTAAGATTTTAAGATTTCTAAATATATGCTTATGTGTATGTGTGTGTATGTGTGTGAGTGAAGGCAACGACAAAATTAAATTTTAAGTAATAATAAAAGTTAACAACAAAAGAAATAGTAATAATAATAACAACAAAAGCAACAGCAACATCATAATCATCAAAAATTATCAAGTGTAACGCGACATAATCAAAAGTGAAAAACGTAAAGAAAATTTGTTTTCAATTTTAAGTATATTTTTATAGTAGTATAAGAAAACGCAGCTGTTTTGTTGTTTTCTTTTCTGGTTTTTGATGAAAAGAAAATAAACAATTATAGCAAATATTGCATAAAAACGAAAAAAAATATTGAAAAATTGCAACAGTCACTTCCTGAATATTGCCCGCGTTTAGCAGTCAGTCAGTCAGTCACAGTCGCCCCTTAAGTTACTAACGAGCAAGCAACCAACCACTTTGTCGTGTCGTCAAGCATCGTCTTTATAAGGCAAACTTAACTATTGGCGTCATTGTTGGTTTTGCAGCTGCTTTCATTGTGGACAACGCCAAGAGCAGCAACAACTGTCACACGACAGTGTGTGTTTTAAAGAAGGAAAAGAGGGTGACATCAAGAGATAATAGGGAGAGCGATTAAGGAGAGTTCCAAAACCGAAAGAGATTGAGGAGAAGAGTGTTGTTTCACAAAAGCAAAAGCCACAAAACACAGTGAAGTGAGTGAAAAGAACGCGCAGAGCTTAGAGTGCAAACGAGCCAGCCCTTGGCGTCATTAGTCATTTTGGCCTTTATATTACATGCTGGCCAATTCATCAAAGACTTAGGGCATTATTTAGAGCGCGACATTTAGACTAACAAGCAACAACAACAATAACCGGCTATTGTGGCCTTTACATAAAATCCATCGGCCGAAACGCAACGCCTGCTATCACCTCACCCACGTTTCAGTTTCAATTTCAATTCACAAAAGGTGCGTATTGCTTCAATTTATTTTATTTATTGTATTATGTACTATTATTTTTTAATTTGGTTCAATTGACTTAGGTTAAGTAATTTTGTGTGCTCCACTCTAGTGGTATTAGTCATCATTCATAGTAGTTTATTTGAGTTGCTCTAGAAAACCCCCCCATTCATCCATCCATGTTTTTTATTGTATTTACTATCTTAAGTGGTTTTTTGTTCGCACCTCTTATCTCTCTCTCTCTCTCCTCCTCCTTTATTAATATCATTTCTTTTCTATTTTATGTTTGCTTAATTGTTCAATATCTCAAGGTCATAATTGTTATTTTTTTTATTTTTTTATTATTATTAATTAAATAAAATATTTCGTTTTATTGATTGTAATTGAAAATTCCCTTTTATAACTTACATTTTCATACATTTATTCATGCAATTATTGATTCAATGTAATGCGATGCCAAATAAAAATATTTATTACATAAAATTTACTACATCAGTACTAGTCAGTCAACACAATAAAATTGTGAAAAAATATTACAACATTTTTTATTTTCATAAAAGCAACATTTTTCGTAATACTCGTACTTATGTTTATTTTATGTAACTTTGTGTGGTTTGGCATTAAGTTTAATTAGAAAAACAACTGAGGTCGCAGGGTTTTTTAACTAAGATTCATTTTAGGGATCTTAAGTCTCTCATTTTTTATTTTTTTTATTACTTGAATCTATCTTCAAGTTACAAGAAGGGAGTTGACCATGCTGCTGTGGCCTTCGGTCAGCATTTTTAATTTATTTATTTTTGAAAATTTCTTCAAAAATTATTTTCAAAATTGTAGAACCTATACAAATACTCATGTCTCAAGGATCCAACGGAAATACTCATGTTCTATATATTTTATCACCGAAAAAATGTGTAAATCTTTAACTTATCAGCTGTAAAATGTCATATCGTTAGGTTGGTAATCTAGCAGCATCAGACCCTTGAAGTATTATTGATATTTTGTCTATTTTGACCCTCAGAAGCAAAGAACTCGAATGGGGGAGGCCAATAAAGTTTGAAGACGCTGAGTTAGAGGCATTATTGAACCAAGATTCATGCTAAACTCATGAAGAGCTCGCCGAAATCTTGGGAGTTACTGAACAAACGATTCTAAAACCGTCTCATGGCAATGGGTATGATGCATAAACAAAGAAATTGGGTTCCGTATATAAAACTCAAGCCAAGAGACTTCGAACACCGTTAACAACTGCTCCAAAGATAAAATCGAAAGAGTTTTTTGCATCAAAAGATGTGAAAGATCGATGGACACTTCTTTCAAGGATTCATAATGTGCCTGTTTGGTTTTAGCGAAACTGTATCATAGTTCAATTGCAGGTTCGAATCTCTATCAAGTTGAATGTAGGTAGTTTTTTCGTAATTGTCGTCGAATTTCTTCAATTCTATTCGCTTTTCATAGTTCAAGAAAAAGCTCTTGGCCTCAACATTGCCATTTAAGGCACTTGTGTGACATAATATTCCTTTAAGTCTCATGTTTTATAATGAAATGTTACCCAAATGGCAAACTTTTATATCTCTTAAATATTTCCATATAACTCAGTCATTATGGAGAAAATTTGAATATAAGCCTTGATAAAATTTTAAGTTCTTTTATTTAAATGCATAATTTATTGTGGTCTCATAAACTTTTCTCAGAAATTAAGTAGATAAATTTCATGAAAAAATGCTTATCTAACAACTAAAAGAACTCATTTTATATGAGTACTGTAAAGGACTCTTCTGATAATCCTTAAAACCTAATATACCTCGCTCGCCATATGTCTTAGTTTTTTGCATTACATGTTTTTCAAAGGAAATTGCATGAAAGCAGGTGGTGCACTACTTGTTTTCCAATTGAATGACTTTTTCTCAAGTTTCCGCTTAAACTAAATTCAATGAATTTGAGTGTATACGAGAGTATATACTATATAGGGTAAGTCAAGTGGACAACTTGACACACAGATCGGCAGAAAGACAACCAAAGAGAAAAAAGAGCATACTAACAGAAGAAAGGCATATACATAGATAGACAGACATGCGCTTTTATTGAGAGGTTGACAAACTGAAGATACAATCATTCTTTTGAAAAAATACAATAATAATAATAATGAAAGAATACCATATACTACTATGTAAAACTCAACAAGAAAAGCAATTTTATCAATATCCATTCATGATGATGTTGAAGAGTACAAAGCCCTTGTCGTTCATGGTTGCTTTTGTTTTAATATACTGTATATAATAAAATTGCTTTGGTTTGCATTGTTGTTGTTGTTGTTTTGTGTATGTTTACACTTCATATGAATATGCATATGTACATACATAAATAGTGTGTATGCTGATAGTGTTGTTTTAAACAGGAAGTGACAAGCCTTGGGCCAAGCAACTTTGAGTTCTGTTCTTCTCTAACATAAAACAAAAGAATTGTCAATTCAGAAATAAAATACAAAATGACCAGTAATGACTGAGGAACCAAGCTTGAAGATACTTATGATTTGATTAGAAATTAATTGTATTTAAGCTTCAACTTTGACCTAATTTACAATTGTATCTAGAACACTAATCTAATAATACTTCATAGGCATAGTGCTTGCAATGACGTGACGAATGTGTGGAAAATAAAAAATTTCATGCTCTTCATAACCCCTTTTTTGACTTGACTTGACTTGAAGCACACTTGAAATGAACGTTACTTTTTAAAAAGCTTTCAACTTTGTTTTTTTGTTTTGTTGTTGTTTTTTTGCATTTTATATTCTCCCCTTTGGTCATATATTCGTCATCATCATTTCAGTTCAAAAGCAAAAGCAATGGCAGAAAACAAAACATTGAGAAGAGCACGAAACCTGTTCTGGTGTTTTTTTTTTTATTATATGTTGTTGCTATTTCTGCTTTATTATTACCGTCTATTCTACACACAGACAGACATCAAACACACACACACATACACATTTACCAGATATACACAGATACAATTCACACCTTTTGTTTTTCGTTGTCAGTTTTTTTCATATTTTACTTTTTATTTTCATTTATTTTATTTAATTTTATTTTATTATATTTTCTTTTATGTTATTTATTTTCTTTTTTACTATTTATTCAGTTTCATTGAATTGTATCTTTATCTTTTGTTTGTTTTGCACGCACATTTAAGTATAAGTTTTTCCTTATTGTTGTTGTTGTTGTTTCCATTGTGAATTTAAATTTATTTAAACATATGCATTAATCTTTCTGTACGTGGGACTTTCTGATAATTTCAAATTTTAGTTAAATTTACTAAAATATTCACGTTTTTTTTTTTTTTGTAAAAATTAGAACACAAAAATATCTTTAATTTACCATTTTAAATGAATTTTATTTATAACTCTCTCCCTCCCTTTTTTCATGGTCAATTAATGAAGTTTTAAACCAGTTCTTTTTTTCTTTAGTTCAAGTAATTAGTTCTTGGAATCAATTAAGAGTCTACCAATCCTTTATTTTTACCCTTCGGCTTCATTCGGACTTCTTTCACAAGAAATGCTATTTAAAAAACTGGTGAGATCATCATCATCATCATCAGTATTATGATCATTTTAAATAAAATAAACAGTGGATGCTGTAAAAAGTTATTCATACTAAACATCTGGATATATGTATATAGAGAGAGACAACTTTTGATTTATGCAAATTTCCTTTTGTTAGAATTTTTTCATTCTCTAAGACCTGTTCTATCATCAAACACAATTTGTGATATCATCTTCCTAGTAGTGATCATTCAAATAAACAAACTTTTTTTTCCTAAACATATGTATGTACATGGGAGGTAAAAATAGACAGTAAAAACCATTGAAGAATTACTCAGATGAAACTCCAAAAATAAAATTACCCAAACTTTAAAATACCCCAAGGTCTATCAATTATCAATTATTGTACATTTTCAATGACGTGACGTTTGGTGATTGTTAAATAATTAAATAAACTTAAACTAGGCTTTTCTTGTATACCTTTAAATAGACCTTACATACTATCATTCAGTCTTTGTTATAAGTTTCTTAATATCAACAATTTAACTTAAGAATTAAGGCTGACAGAGAACACACCGGATCAGATAAAACGTTTTCCTTTCTCTGATGAAACAACAGGAGTATATTGTTTCTTATGAGGCAGCGCATACCAAAGCAGGTAAGGCTATGGTCCTGGGTCTGTTGTCTTTAAAAGACAACATTTTTCAGGTTCATGAACATATCACCATGTTTCCTTGCCGTATTAGTCGAAGACGTTTTGTCTGACCCGTTGTGTTCTCAGCCTAGGTTAAATCAGGTTATGCAGGCCGCTCACGATTGTTCTCGAGTTCACCCAGAAGCATTTAGGCCCATTGTGATGCCTGATAAAACGTGAGGGTATAGAAATTGCGAGAGGTAATCCACTGATTTCCAAGGTTGGTCCAAGAGATAACCCTCTTTCTCTAAAACCAGGCTGAGGAGTCCACGAACAGAGCCAGGTCCCCCAAAAGATATTTAGCTAAACTACCTAATTTCATGAAGAACGGTTTCCCGAGAAACCTGGTTCGTCTATCAAGAAGAGTAGGGTAGTCACGTTGAGATGTTAGATGCTCTCCTGTTCCTCCTCATCTTCAGAGCTACGACAGAATCATGATGTGGAACCTGCTTCCTGTGACCTGTCATAACTCCCGTCATCATCCGAATCCTTCTCTTGTTGAAGTGTAAGAGCTAGGAGCTTCTCTTTGGTTGATAGCAAAGCCAGAGCGTTCTAGCGACAGTACAGCCTACCTCATTAACCCACTTATCAGCCTAAAATCCCAATAAACTTCTTCTTCTCTTCATAATGCAGTGTAATAATAAAATTAAAACAATTTTTAGTTCGAAAGTAGAACTTTTTAATAATAAAATATGCCATATACAAATTTTTCTCCGCTTCTTTAAAGAAATGAGAAACCTTTCAGTCTAAATATTGCAATTACAAACTACGGGAAAATCTGTAGTCTCGGACATCTCACCCAGTTACAAAAGTGGCCGGGTACGAATGTCTTTATCACAAGATATGTTTTAAGAACAAAAAACATTCCGAAGAGCGGATATCTCCCTTGTCTGGACAGTTTCATAGGAACTGTAGTGAGATTTTACTGTATATTACGCCATGTCTAGAATAAAGTCTCTCCAGACGATAAAAGGACAGACACCAGTGTTAAACATGTATCAGGCTTTCAGAAATGTCTGAAGATATCTTTTCTCCAGTTCAATATGATCAAAAAAAAAAAAAAAAGAAACTTTTTTGCATAAATAAAATTAAAGCATTGACCGATTGTTTTATTTTGTTATTTTTTTGTTTTTGTGAGACGTAAATTATGAAGTGGAACCGGTTTATTTTATGCATTGCATATTTGATAAGGGAATTTTTATATTTAAATATTTGTCCTCAATAAAAAATATATTATAATATCACAACTCTTTTTCAACAATGAAATTTCGCAAAGTCTAAGTTTATTTCCAATGCAAATGCCCTTTGTAGGCTTATTCCATTCTGACAGATAACTTGTTTCTTATGTTATTCTATAAAATGCATGTATATAACAGAACCCTAGGGTGGGTCTCTCTAAATAGAATTTATACTGATTTTAAAATCGCATTAATGTTATTTAAATTAATTATATTAGAGATCTCATCATGCACATGCAACATCAAAACGAGGTCTTCATTTTCTCACACACATGCCAACCATAATTAAATCGTTAAATAAACCTTAACCTCAACAATGAACAAAGACTTTCATTGACTCACTCATTGACTGTAGGTCTGTCTATCTGGCGGTCGATGGGTCTGGTCTCTCTGTTTGGATTCGTTTAGTTGTAAATTTGATGGTTTGCTTTGCTTGATGATTGGTGTTGTGTGATGTGGTAGTCCAAGCTTTAGTTTTGTTTAGGTCACTGTTTCTATTGGATTAGTACATTTTGTTTGGGGGTGCAAATAGATTCAAGCTAAAACTAAATAAAGGCTACAAGCAAAAAAAAAAAACTAAAAATTTGTAATGCAAATTAAATGAAAATTTTCATTTCATTTTGTAAATTACTTTAATTGCATGCATACCAACCATTCAATAGTAGATCTAACGAACCAAGCTGAATGTCTCTAACAAAACGACACCATGACATATGTACATATGTATTTATGTACGTCATCATCAACACAATGAACTCACAGTAAATTCATGCGGTAAAATGCCATTATACACATGACCAAGATACATCGATGTATCTTTATAGATACTTACTTTGATTGTATATGAGTTTTATACATGCAATGCAAGCTTTTGTCAACCTTTGCCTGTCTTTCATGTAAGAGTATCTTTAATTCATCTTTTCTTTGTGATGGACTCGCCTCGAATTTATATAAAGAAAACTGGAAGGCGTCGTTGTAGGTCATTTAACTTTATTTAAAGTCATAAAATCAATTGCCGCTTATTTGAAATCATATAGAATCATATATGATATACTACACACTTTTAGATAGGCTATTTTTATGACCCATTCCAATCTATAGAAGCTTATCAAAATATATTAGTTTTAATTGAATTTCTATGATTTTTTTATTAGAGAAAACAATTGAACTGAACAAGCAAAGTGTGCAATCGAAGACGTCATCATGGATTTTATTTCCCCTCTTAATTTTTGCACAATAAAAAAACAAATAAATAAATAAATTCACTTTTATTTTTGTGCAGTTTTTCTTAAGTAAAAAAAATTGAAATCGAAACGATCGTTTGTGTATTTGTTTGTTTGTATTGTATATTTTTGTGTGTTTATAAAGTAAACAAATAGACAGACGACTGCTCAAGGTCGTTTTCAAACAATTTGCAAATTGTAAATGTCAAAAAAAATGGGCTAAAAGAAAAATAAAATACAGAAGTAGTAGTATTAGTAGGAAAAGAAAGAAAGACGAAAGACCGACCTTTGGTATTAGTGAAGTGAAGCATGTAAAATTGCATTGTTTATACAATTTTATTAAAATTTTTCCACACATGTTGCTATCTGAATAGATTTTTTAAATTTTAGTAATGATATTTGATAATTGAATCGAAATTATTATACAATCTGTTGTTTTGACAGTTTGTGGTAAACAGTGATGAGTTTTACAATATTTAGCTGACATTTTGATATAATCAGATTATGATGATGATGATGAGTAACATTATGACAATCAATTGACTTTAAGACTATCAATTAAGATATTGATATATTTTCATGATATTTTACAAGCAAATATACATATGTATGGAATCTTCGCCATAGCAAGACAGTCGCTACCATAGGGACATTTTTTTTATCATAATATATTCTTTATTTGCTACTGTCGACAGACGACTGACTACCAGCGAATTTTATCTTAAATTATGAGTCACTTAAGCCAGTTTGGATGAGGATGCGAAACAGAAGGTCTAGGGGATGCTGCCTTTTCAGACGTCGCGTTTGCCTGCTGTTTTCCAGCAGGTTGATTGCTATGGAAGACAGTGACCCCAAGTTTTTTCAACGTTCTAGTTTTTCTCATTGGCGAATACTAGTGCTTTTATTTCACATCACTTTTTCTCACTGACCAAAGTCGACACCCTTTTGCTCACCACTTTTTCTAACTGGCGGAAGACAAGACTTTTCTTTTTTGTTTGCGACTTTTTCTCACTGGCAAAACAAAAGTGCCCTCCCAATCAAAACTGAGTAGCTTACGGGCCTGCCTCATAAACGAAATTTATTGCTATCATGCTAGATAGTCAAGCAGCTATAAACACAATCTATTCACACGAGATGAGTACATTGTACAATTAGTATTAGAGTGTTAAGAAGCCTTAAAAGAGCTAGAATGAAGAAATAGTCTTACTATAATATGGTGTTCAGGGCATATTAGAATACCCCTTTTCTTTTCTTTATTCATTAAATATTGTTCGAAAACATTAGCTATAGACTTAAACTTGAGTCTTCAAAAGTATAAAACGGGGCTATCGAACCATTTTAGTTTCCTGGTCCGTATTGGAAGAATCCGTAATTAGTTGAGCCGCAGGTGCAAAGCAAATTTTTTAAAATTTTTCCACTCTCCGGCAAGTTGACGAACAAAAAAAAAAAAAAATTTTAGATGAATTATTAATCATTTTACCCAGAACGAATGTCTATGAATAGATGGCTTGAATATACTAAATTAATAGTTCAAATCATTGCCAGAACGCCAATTGGAATACAACGACACTAAACTTCAAAGATGAGCAAAGCTGGGTGCAATCAACCAATGTTTTTGGAATCAAAGGCACCACGACTATAAATTTAAGAAAGCCAACAACCATTCGAGTGTTACCGAGAACATGATGGTGATCGTACAATACTCCTTCACAATGATGGATGTTGTGGCGAATCATTAATTGTGTATTTGGAAAGGATGAACTTGTCAGGGTGGTTGATGTACGCTTTTCAAGGGATTTATTCCGCGACACATTAATATGGTAGCTGCATTACCTATTTGAAAGATTCTTACAATGGGGCCGGGATGTTAGGTCACCGACAAACAAATATTTGCATTTTGCATTATTGATTTTATTGCTTTTTATACTCAACAACTGTTTTCCCAATCTATCGATTGATTTTTTAAAAGTTAAAAGTCCCATACCATAATATACTTACTTACATTTGCTTGAGCTCAGTTTCTCTTATCTTATTCTTTAACTAGGTCATATTCTTTAATCCGGTTAAACCCACATAGAACATGTTTGTAACTGAAACTAACCCACACTACACTAGTTGTGATTTAAATAAATTAGCCACCTTGAAGTTTACTGAGTAAAATGCTGGAGAAATGTTTTATGAAAAATCATGTCGAGTGATCATCATCATCATAGTAATTGTGATCTTCATTACAATGAATGACAAACATGTTTTCATGTCATTCATTGCTGTTTGTGCTCTACATATCTATGTAGTAAATGACTACTGTCACTTAATCAAATGTATGCGCCACTGACACTCTCAGTTATCAGCATGTTTTAGAGAGCACCCAACTACAATACAATACAATACAAAAACTAACCTGTCACGATCCAATCTGACCACCAACCAACCAGCTTCTCAAGCAGACTTTCTTTCATCTTTTGTATTGTTTGACAATTGGCATGCATGCATATTAAATAGTAGTTCAAAAGATTGTTCAAAACCACAACAATGATGATGATAATAATAACAACATTAGAAACAAGTGGCTCAAGTGGTCAAGTTTACATACTACATGAGTTCGTTCATATTATTGTAAGTATGTATATTTATTTATTGGTAAAAGTTTCTCATACAATACAAGATTTTCTTTCTATAGTGAGTGATTATAATAACAAAAGAAGAGAATAGAAGAAATTGAATAGATATTCCTGATAATGAGTGAGTCATTCAATTAAAACAAATCTTTATACATAAAAGATTTCACTGTTCCATAAGGTTTTTTGTTACTTGCTATTAAGTGTTTTTATGTTTCTGGTTTTCAAAATATATGATTTAATTTCATTTAGTTTTTTTTGCTATAAAAATCTAAAGAAACGTGCTTTGCTATTATAATTGTATCTAAAAAGTAAAAGTGCAAATTTTTAGATACATAATTAGATAATTTACTTAAAGACATTACTTCAATATATACATACATTTCAATATAAACAGAAACTTTTATAGGTTCAAAGACCCCTTTCCATAAAGTCATTAGCATGAATTGTTGTTTTCAAATAAGACAATTTTGGAAAGCTCTTTATTTATATGTATGATTTAGAGTGATGATTTACTACTACATTATTTTTGGATCTTTCTTTATCTTTATTTGCTAAAATTTGACTAAAAACAATGGAAAATTTGTGTGCAAAAAAATTTTATAGTCTTTTATGGAATACAACAAATGGTTTTCTTTCATTTCTCCTTAATTTAAAATCTTTTATCTACCCACACTACACAAAAACTCAATGTTCCCACTTCAAAAAAAGAATGACCAAAAAACTATGGTAAAATGAATGAATTCAAGCCAAAAACAACAATCTAACGAATCCAATAAAATGCAAAACATGTTCTTCAACAAAACTTTTGTAGAAAAATGTATCTCAAAACTACTATATGGTACACAAAAGAAAAAGCAGACGAGAAACCAAACCAAACCAAAAAGATAAAAGAAAAATTAACAAAACATGTTGCTAATTAGATTCTCATTTTGGCCACACCATTTTTTTCTGACATATTGCGAAGGCGTTCAAATAACATATATCTGTCATGCACAACCTAAAATCAATTGGTGTTAATCGGCGGGCGTAAAAGGCGCAAATGTGAAACTATTTGCACTTTAAACTTATATGTTAAATTGCAACTTTTGCACTAAATTGTTAATACTATTGAGATCAGAAAACAAAACAAAAAAAACATATATGTATTCGATCCCACGTAATATTGTAATACATGATTTGTTGCGTCAATAGTAAACCAAAATATTTAGAACTGATTGTTGTTAGTAAAATTGAAACAATACTAGTATTGTAAAAGAAACATGATATCTCTATTATATGATATAGTAGTATTTGCTGTAGATTTTATATAAGACTTTAATTTAGTTGATTCAGTTGTATTTAATCAACTGGAAATTTATTATTTATTATGAATATAATATACATGTAATATGTATGTATCTTTAATAAGCTAATAAAGGTGAGTGGGGGATAATTGAGATAATATATAATTGTATAGACTTAATTCCAAGCAAATTTTTATTGATTAATTATATAGTACTTATGTATAATACAATAGAGAAAGTCTAGTCATTTATTTATCTAATAATTAAAGACCCATCCCTGCTTTACACGGGTGCATTAGGCAGCCATGTCCATTTCTTTATCGTCATTTTCATCATTCTTAGCAGGCGTTGTCTGTTTACGACCTCTGGTATATAAGAATTCTTGGCATAATTGATTTAAACAAATCCCGTTTAATCCCTACGGAGGGATAATAAGCTTAACTAAGCAGACGCCATTGTTCGCTTGTACATTCGAGCGCCCCTGATTATGTTAGCAATTTCTGTAGGTAAGAATGACCAATCTTTCACAGATGTTTTCATAGCCCTTACAATTTCCTGTAAGCTGCAAACAATCTGGATATTCGACTTTGCATTATACTATGTAATGATGGGATGTTTCATTAGTAGTGGCAATGGTAAAAGGACACTATTTAATCGGTAAAAATTACACTAAATTGGGGTGGTGTTTCCACAAGCGACTTTTGAATAATATATATAATAATTCTTAGGCTGGCCATACACCGATACAGACAAAAAACAAGTTTGAGTAAATGAACAGTAAACATGTTGACATATCATTATGTCATGTTTTATTTTTATTTTTTTGGTGGATCGCATGTAGGTGGGAATCTTCTATCGTGCATTCGATTAACTTGACAACCGCATGCACGATTTACATCCAAAATCTCAATGCCAACGTATTAAACCCACCCCTTGCATTACGTCAGCCACTCTCCCCGCGGAACTGTTGCTAAATATTACTTCACAGGGCGGCTCTCTTTACAATGTCTACAAATTCCGTCTAGCCTTGTCTAGGCGACACAGCTCCTGCTGGATAGCTGTCACATATTCACCAATCAGGTTCCAATTGGCTGAATATGCTAACATGAACTGCAATTTGCTTTCTGGTTCATGTGGATAGTCTACTGGAACAGGAAACCGCACACATTGGAAAACTACGTGCTCAGCGTCCTCAGATTCGTCATATAGTGGGCACTTTGGTGTGTTGTCGTGCCCAAACCTGTACAGGTACCACCTGTATCCACTATGTCCAGACAAGAACTGGGTTAATTCGAAGTTGGTTTCGCCGTCCTTCCTGCCCAACCATTTTGCTATGTCTGGTATAAGACTGAAGGTCCATTTACCATTCATAGCGTTTAAACATCTCTGCTGCCAAAGCGATGTTTAGGTTTTATGACATGAGTTTTGCCTTGTCTGCTTTGGTGTGTGCTGCCTTATAAGAAACAATGTATGTTCTGAAAGAAAGACCAAAATATCTAATCTGGTGTGTGGCCAGTCTTATACCTTAAGAAGTTTTACAAATTTGTTATTTAAAATCGATGAATAATAGCATTTCTTATAATAGATACAAGGGTCTTTGCCCTGTTATCTGTTAATTAATAAATTTATATAGTATTTCTGATTGCATTAGTTGCTGATAATCTAGTTGCTCATATAATCTATTGCATTTGAATTCAATTGAAATTTGTGTTTTATTTTAAAAAAATGTAACCATCAATCATAGAACTAATGAAGATCGGTACAAAGAGATATTTCCTATCTATGTTTTAACTCTATATTTTTGAAAATACTACTACTACTACTACTAACCTGTAAACAAACAAACGAACTTTGCGTTTTGTAGTAGGCTGTCATTGCGACAATATATCACTTTGGGTTTGACAGGAAAATTAATTGGTTTTGGCCACCATTTCTTAGAAGAAAAACGACATTTTACACTTATAAACCTGGTATATTAAACTCTTACTACTTAGAAGTCGGATTTAGATCCCGAAAGAAGTTGACTTTGGATCATCAAATTCTCTTTTTGAATACAAGGTTTATTTGATCTGATTTTCTTTGTCTGATTCCAATTAAAATTCTATGAATTACTGCATAAACATCGAATTGCCCATGTTCAAAGAACTTTGCCCTTCAAAACCTATTAACTTTTTATCATGGAATTATTGCGTGCAAAATAAAACAAACTCCCTATAATAATAAATTTAATTAACTCTTGTCTGCTCCCCATTAAATGTGAAAGAAACCCCTTCCTTAAATAATAAATTATAACGACGCATAAATGAGAGACAACAAATTATTTTATTAATAAACAAAACACAAAAAAAATCAGGCGTCAAACACAGACACCCCAAAAGAAGAGATAGTAAATAGTAGACCAAATTGACATCAATAACTTATCATCGATTCAGTAGAATTTGCAAATCATTAGGGAATCAAATGATGACGTTGCTAAAACTAAAACATGAATGGAGGAACAAAATTTCAGTCATACTATACAAAGAAGAAAGGTCAGTGTGCGAATGGCGCATGCAAAGAAAAAAATGGGGGCGCATATTTTTATCTCAAACAATAAAAATAAGGAAAATAATATAGTACTCGTATGTACTACACTAAAAAGCTTTTTAAACTAGAAAAACAGATTTATTTCTGTTTTGTTTTTGTGGCACAAAAGTTTGTTTATTTTTTAGTTGATAAATGGAAAAAATATTTTTAAAATAAAAACTTAAATGTTAAAGCGCCTACTTAATCTACAATTGTGTATATGCACCCTTTAACAAAAAAACCCGTAAATCGAGACTTTCATACAACAACAAACAACAGCAACAAAATACACAAACAGATACACATAGTCGTCATACATATGAGTGAGTATATTCGCTTATCAAATTCCCAGTTGCTAGTATAAGTTGAACGGGTGCTTAAACAACAACTATGTACAACAGTAACAGAAAAGGCGACTATGACGATTACGACGACGACAACATCAAAAACGACGACGCCAATAAACTCAGTCAGTCAATCAGTTACATGAGGTACCGGGCACCAAACCAAACCACATCCGGAACCACACACCACCGCCCCTTTATTATTAGTGAAAATTTTAAAAGTTTACCGCCTACTTTTCTCAACTTTTATTTTGTTTATTGTATGCACACAATTTTGACTTTCTTACTAAATAAAATATTGAAGAAAAACAAAATAAAAAAGTTATAAAAGAATTAAGATAGAAGTGTGTAAAAACAACATTTAACAAATCCATATATATTCAATAAACACATATCATTATTATGGTATCTTTCTTTTTGCATACTATATAGTGACGCACAAGCGTTTAAATCCATCAGTAGCAATGAGGTGCCATAAAAATCGATAGTAAAATTACTTTATTTATCAAGTTATTATTATTTTAATGAATGCACGAGTAGTATTTTTTTTATGTTTCTTTATCTAGATTTATTTAATTATTTTATGAAATTTTTTTGTAAAATATTATAGAAGGGAGAGAAGTAGGTGCGTAGTTGTTGTGGAGATACATATGTTCTTACTAGTTGTTATAGATCATAAGTTGATAATTAAATGACGCATGCCGATTGATCATAGTATGGGAGTGGATCCATATAGAATTGGACATTGGCAAAGCGAGAATCTTATTCATTTTCTTAAAAAACAATTTAAGTCATTGGTTATATAGGTAAATTCTTTAAAATTTATTTAAATTAATTATGTATTGGGAGTGGATATAAGTTGCCGCCGCTTTTTGTCATAAAAGGGCCATGTATTGTGAAAGAATGGTACATTATTTTTTATTGAAAGCAGTGTCCATCGTTATCAAAGACTCTTTCCAATTTTAAAGGCAGCTAACGGATTCCGTGTTGATCTTTAGAAGCGATCCATAAATCAATTAAATATTTGGCTTCTTCTTAAGAAGTGAAGTGTTGCTTGGCCATGAGTCATCGACCGAAACAAGTGGTAGTCGGATGGAGCACTGTCTGGTGAATACGTTGGGTGGGATAGAACATTCCATGAAAGCGTCTCCATAGTTTTTTTTTTGACGGCTTTTGCAACATGTGGACGATCGGAGCCGTCCTTTGTCATGTCTTTTCATATATTGGGGCATCAATGGCAAGGCGAGAAACTTATTCAGTTTCCTAAATTGGCATCTCAATATTCTAGTTTTTCTTCACTAAAATATATCAGATAAGATTAGGTAGATAAAATCATAAAATCTCTAGAATTGATTTATATTAACTAACATAGTCAGTCATAGTCTAGAGTCAGAAGAATAAAGATAATGTACCATAACATACTTAATGTTTTAAAGAGTATTTCACGAATATTCATGAAATTGAATTAAAACCCTAAACTAAGAAGTTATAATATAGATCTGCATTATGTTATAGTTCTAATCATCATTAACACTCGGTGGCGTAGCTTTATCCCTCGACACGTCTATTTTGCTGCCTATTTGAGTCAGATTCTCGTGGCTACTCAAAAGTGGTAAGGCCGAACAGGTGGAGTCCTCCTTTTACCAGTGTCTCTATATTCTAGTGTGGCTTGGTAGATTCTGCATCTCTTATAGGAAGCAATTTGACTGTAACCACAGTGGACACATTTAGCTAGTGTTTTCTTAGGCTTGTCGCAGTCCATGGACAACATTTTACACACTGGTAGGGCTTGAAGCAAAACACTAGCTTATACCCCAGTAGCTTGAGTAGTTTTATCTATTCTACTCTGACCTTTCACTTTTGCCTGTTTAGAATTGCTTCCCATTGCTTGTCTATTTCAGACTAATAGACTTTAGTATTGAGTACTCGAGTTTCAGTTTTGATTCTCATTGATCGTCTTTTTCACACTACTTATTAGGTTTAAGCATTGAGTACTCGCAAGGTTTCAGTTTTACTTATAGCATATTGGAATGCAAGTAGTTGTTGTTCTGCAAAGCATATTTTCCAATTGAATTTCAATTTTCTCTTACATCTTACTACTAGTACTTACTGTACTATTTAGTTTAGAACCCACACATGTTTGCTTTTGAAAAAATGCCAAAAATTTAAATAAATCATTTAAAATTTCACCATATCAAAGTTCCTTAACACACGTTAGGCTTTACTCCCCCGCTTTAATTCTTCCAAACTTACAAACACATCTGGTTACCACCCATCATTGGTAGTTGCTGTTGGTCGTGTTGTATTTGTGTTCGAAAAGTCAACACACTTCAGACAGACAGGTAGAGGCAAGCAAACGTGCCATGCACTTTATTATTATTACATTATTAAGTTTTCATTTGTGCATGACTTTATTTGTTCTAGAAGCGACGAGAGATACATAAATGAATGATATTCATTAAGAATTTAATATAGTTTACTAAAGAAGCAGTTGTTGTATTTACACATTTCACTAATCTATTTCTCTGTTTTTTTTTATTTCAGAGTATTACACCAATATTAATAAACAGTGGCAGCAGTAGCTAGAGGCATGACCATACCATCACGTCCAGCACCAGCACCGCCTGGTTCACGTTCACAGAATGCGGCTGCCGGAGCGAATGCTTCAATTGAACAATTGCGTATACAATTGCAACACCAGCAGCAGCAGCAGCAACAGCAACAACAACAGAATTTTACAATAAAATTACCGCCACCACCAAAGCCTGGCGGTCGTAATGGTTTTCAGCACCAAAGACCACAAACGACAACAACAACGACCAATAATGGCAATAATAATTTCATAACAAATGATAGCACGAACACATCGATAACGCGTAAATTTCCACAAGCACGCTATACGCCAGCAACTAATTGGGATGATTCACCCTTTGCTCCAACAAATAATGGTAATGTCTTTAATAAGAAAGTAGCGCCACCACGTCCACCACCGCCCAAAGTGCAAATCAATGGCCGCAAAATGAGAGTACCAACGCCGCCGCCGTCATCAAACTCAAGTGGTGGTGGTGGTTTACTAACAAATATATTCCATCGTAATAAGAAGTCAACCATCACAACGACGTCTTCAATATCAAATGCTGCAGCAAATAAAACAGCAGCCCAAAATCGTATATATGGTTTGAGTAGTGGCACATCATCTTCATCAGCAACAACAACAAATAATTATAATAGTTTTGCTAGCAACACCACCACCACTTCAAATGCCAACTACAATTGGAATGCAGCATGGGATAATATTAGTTCTTCAAACATTACTACGACAACGACCACTAATAGATATGCTAGCTCAAATACCATTGGCACAGTGCAGGAAGCCCAACTTATAAGTTTTGATTCACCACCATCATCTCCAACTTTTACTCAAAAATCCAATAGCGATTGCGTGAGCGTTGATAGTTTTAGTTCGGATTCGAATTTCAGTTCTCCAAACAATGGAAGTGTTTCTCAGCCTGAAAGTGGTTTCGAAGATGATTTCCATCATTCACGTTCACGACCAGCAACAACAAGTCCACTTGATCCTTGGGAAACTGTTGATGGCTTTGGATCAAATGGTATTGGAACTAATAATGAAACTATTTATGGCACAAATATTGGTACAGCACCAGTACGTAATCTCACAGGTATTAAAACATCAATAGCAGCTGGTAATCTCGATAATCCTTTATGCAATGGTAAAAGTCTATTGCCACCGGCACAATCGCTAACAATGCCGACAATCATTAAACCTAAAATTGCACAAAAACCAAAGGCACCAAAGCCACCACTATTGGCTAAGCCAAATTATGTTTTGGATCTTGGTGGTGCACCACCATCACCTCCAATGCCAAAGAGCGCACCACCACCACCGCCGCCATCAATAGCGGCAACAACAGGAGCAAGCCGTGCCAACAATGCGGTTTCCATAATTGATGTAATTTCTGGCAAAGTAGATGCCATGGCTCTATGTGCAGGCAGTAGTGGTTATGTGGAAGAAACTCCTGCACCATATGCTATAGCATTATATGATTTTGATGGTGTCGAAGAAGATGATCTAAGCTTTAGGGTGAGTTTAACTTTAAGTTCTCTATATAAAAAAAATTATATTAATTCTCTGTTTTGTATTGTCTTTTAGATGAATGAGAAAATCTATTTAATAGAACAAGTTAGTGAAACCTGGTATCGTGGACGTACACGCGCTGGCTGTGTGGGCCTATTTCCTGAAAATTATGTTGAAATTAAAGTGCCACTTCAGGATTCATCAGTGGCCTCGGCGGCGGCGTCTACTAATAATCAACCTACAGCAACTAAAGTATCAGAAGCTTTGCCTAGTGCACGATGCCTTTATGATTTTCCTGGTGAATGTGAAGGCGATTTAGCTTTAAAGGTTTGTTTAAAGAGATTATTGAATAAATATATAAAATATATTTTTAATAATTTTTGTTTTGTTTTTAGGAAAATGATATTGTCACCGTACTGTATAGAATCAATGAAGACTGGCTTTATGGCGAAATTGCAGGTCGTCAAGGACAATTTCCAGCAGTTTTTCTTGAACATGTGCCCGACCAACTACCAATGCCTTAAATTTATATAATTAAATAAATAAATGAAACCAGAGAGAGGGAGACCTCCTAAAACAATAACAAATAAGCCCTCTAGCACTTTATATATAAATGTATACAAATTTCGATAACAATCCATTTTCGAACGATCTACAATATATAAAAAAATAATACCCTATACATATTACAAAATATACATATTTTTTTATAAAAAACTATATATACCCCTGAATGTATTGATGACCCTTTTTCAAAAGGTCTTCAAAACTGAATGTCTCTAAATGTGTGTTAAATGTGAAAAGAAAAACAAAAAGTGATTTAAATTAGTAAAACAAAAATTATAGAAAGAAGTGAAAATTTAATTAAGAAAAATATTCAGACTAAAGAGAATTTATAGAGAAAGAAAATTGTATTGTATAAAAAATTATATTTGTATTTAGTTCCAAAACTATTTAATATAAATGTTGCCTTTTTTTCAAAACTAAGTTCAAATGTATTACAGAAGAAGAGAAGAATGATTAATAATGAAATTAATGATTATCTACTATCTATGATATAGTGAGGAGTGATAAGAATAGCTCCTGGAACAATGAATCAATCAATCACTACTCAGAATGTTGAATAAAAATGTATCAATCAATAACGATTTACCTTAGTATTTTGCTGTATACACAAATTATGATTATAAAAACGAATTGAACAGATAAACACCACATTAAATTTAATTTATTATTTTTGTATATATAAAACAACAAAAAAAAATAGCTACATAATTTATTTATATTATAATTTTTTTGATTTTTGTAAATATTTTCCAGTTTGTGCTTTAGAGAAGATATTTACTTTTTTTTAGATTTTTCAAAAAAACCCTTGTGAAATTCATTTAAATAGCTGCTTGGCAAATATTAAAAAATTGAATTCAAAGAGTCTTTAATTAAAATTTAAAATATAGGTATCTGTGGCTATAAGTCAAAACACCTCAAGTCGAAAATCTATTTTTTGAGTTATTTTACATTATGTGTAAAATGATTTCTATTTAGTTATTTTTATGTCAATGTTTTTATTAATCTAAAATACACTAAAGTAAACTGTGTTTCTAAGCAGTATTTTTTGAAGAATCTGTAGTCGATATATGTACGTGTTTTGAAGCGGTTAATAATGATAGCTGTTTTGACTTATTGCCACAAATAGTATAAAACAATCGCCTAAAGCAAAACATCACAACTTTGTCGTTTGCTTATAAATTTGTGCTTGATCATAATTAATTAATAATTATTAGTTTTAGTTAGGCTTTAAATGATTTAATTAAATAGAATATGAAATGAAATTTGTATTATTTTTTTTTTGTGTATTTAAATTCTCCATAAATTGTTGTTTAATGAAATTGAAGAAGGCCTTCTATATTATTATTTTTTTTTTTTTGTATTAAATTTAATGAGATGTGCTAAATTGTTATATTAAAGAAAGAAAGAAAGAAAGAATTTGTCAAGCAATCTGAAACGCAATTACATAATTTATATTGTAATTAATTTATTAAATATTTTATGCAACAACAACAACAGACAGAACATCATACAATATAATGACATATATTATTATGAGAAATGCTAAAGCTAAAGTGAAATAAATGCAAGAAAATCAAAATTAATTCAAAAAATGAATATATGACATTTAGTCTTTTTGTTAAACTAATAATTCACCTGCACTGGGTTAGGTATGAAATTATTGAAAAAGTGGAGAATGACCGGTACTCGTGACATCGCAAAGCCGCCGCTAACTACGAAGAAGTTGTTGCTGTATATTTGGTGGGATTGCAAAGGCCGTGCGCATAATTAGTTGCTCCCACCTGGGCAAACGATAAATTCGGAACTCTATTGTCAACAACTAACAAGACTATTTGCAGCGTTGAAGGAAAAATGACCGCAATTGGTGACTCGGGTAAAATTAATGGAGCTCGGATGGACTATATAGTCCGGACCTAGTACCATCTGATTACCATTTATATCGCTCCATGCAGAACTATCTTGATGGCGTAACAAAGAATTCCCTAATCGACTGCGAAACGGTATTGCGCCAGTTTTTTGATCAGAAATCTCAGAATTTCTACAAAAACGGGATTATGGTTTTACCCGAAAGATGGCAAAATGTTATCAATAATAATGGAAAATATTTGATGAAACAAAGTTGCTTTGTTATAAGAAAAAAAATTGTTGAAACATGATTATCATTTTCGGAAGTTACTTTTCTACCAACCCAATATATGAACTCCTTTGTAAAGGGACAACACTGATGCACTTAATAAAAATCGAGTTGAGTAATGGGATAAAACAAGTTATCAATTGGAATCTTGTTCATAATATTGAAACCTTTATTTTAATATGTACTAGAAGGCAATCAATTTCATTTTTGGTGATATTTAATATACTATTGCCTATTGTATGGAAAAGGAATATGACTGGAGGTTATAAAATAGGATAATTTGGATCTATCCCTGTTGATATGATAAATTTTGGTATTTTTTAAAGAGTCTGTTGGATTCACGAGTATATTTGTTTAATGTTCCTTGGACTAGCAACAACAAGCCAATGTTTAGGCTGCGGTATAGCTTTAATGGTTTCTTTCTGATGTAAAAAGTTACAAAGATGCACTTAAAATATATCTCTCCCATAAACAAGGTTTAGATTGATATCAGTTACTATTAAACTTCTTTATAACCAAATTGTTCAGGAGAACGTTTTTTCTACCGCTCTTTACTATGGTTGGCAATGCAAAGTGGTCGATATCTATGGATTTGTTATTTTAATGCTTCTTAGATTGGCATAGGTTTTAGATTTTATTTCTATGCTTTTACTAATATTTAATCCATTTTGAAGTCTGTAAGAACCTGTTGTAGTATCAAAATAGGAGAGTTATGGTATAATAAAGGAAAAAGAAAATGTTTGAAGCGTTTAAATAGGGAAATCAAGATACAAAATTAAAATTATGATGGTATCGAAGGAATATTTCTTTGTACCTCTCCATCTATACAGATCATTGAAAATTTCATTATATTCAAGCTCAGGCAATTCATAGACACTTCTGATAACATTCTTAATGTTGCTGTTCAAATATCTTTTGATTTATCTTTATGAAAATCTAAATCCAAAATTGTATATAATATTCTTTATGGAATTATGCATTTATACAGTTTCTATTAGCAATAAAACAAGACATTCTACATTTGGCACATTTAACTAAATACTTAAAAAAATGTAATATATTTGGAAAATTCGTATTTTCGTGATGACATTGTTTGTTTAAATGTAACAATCAACTATGATTTTAACTAACATGTGATAAATTCATATAAGTAATTTACTTCACTGGTTATTTACCATACACTTTTTACAATTCTTCATGATGTGATGGAAATTTCTTTAAAATAGCATGATATAAATTGTAGAATGCATATATTGAAACCGATATAATAACCATTAAAGCACCGCCAAAGGCAAAGCTTAGGAAATTGCCATCAATTACCCCGGTAGACATATGACGTTTTGTTGACCAAATTTCCTCAGTGGTAGCAGGATTGGATTTTTGTTGTGCTGTACGTTCAGCCATTAGGCGTTTCATTGTATTCAAACGTTCGCGTAGCACTTCTACAGATTCTGTATCCAAATCATCTGAGTTGGGTAAATTATTGATTTTACTATTTGTTGATGGAGAACAAATGACTAGTAACTTACCACCTGCAACATCCTTGGGTAGACCTTGATAAGATGGCATTTTAGTATATTGTTTTCTATAATTTTATATTATTTAAATGCTGTATTGTTTACTGGAAGCCCTTTAATTGCTTTTTGTTATTTATGTGTGAAATGTTACTACGACTACGTATTTTCTTTCTTCCCAGCCTACGCCTGTGTTCAATCTCAAATGCGCTTGTGCATATTTTAACGGTCGGGGTTGGTTTTCTCATTTTCACACAGGTTGGCATTTCTTTTTTGTTATTATTAAGCAGGTTGGCATGACTTAGTTGTGTATTTCTAACAAGTTGGCAGCACTGCCTGAGCAAAACATAAACAAACGAAACACGTGCAACTGGCAGTGTGGTGTTTTCTTGTATTGTATGAATATTATTATTTATTACAAATATTTAATGCAATTATGGGCTTAACAAAACAATATTTAGCCTTCCGTGCTATCGATAGTTTTAATATAATTGCCTCCGGTCGTTCAAATGTTAATTTTGTTGTGTATAATCGCATAGAAGGTCGTTATGTTGCAGCAGCTGCTGCAGAAAATGTAGTCATTTGGGATTTGCGGTAAGTTTGTTTTGATTAGTTAATGAAAGGAATATAATTTCAATTCTTTACCCCATATTACAGATTAGGTGAACGAGCCTTAACTTTACGTCGTGAAAAGCAGGAAGTCACTGCTTTACGTGTATCACCGGATCGTTTACACATTGCTGTTGGCTATGCAGATGGTATTGTACAATTATATGATTTAAAAGCACCGGATCAAGCTTTGTGCCATATAGCGATACATAAAAATGCTGTATCGATATTGCGTTTTGATAATGATGGCATGCGTCTTGTTACTGGTGGCTTGGACACCGAATTGGTTGTAATTGATGTCATTGAACAAGCTGGTCGTCAACGTTTGAGTGGTCATAATGCTGCCATAACAGATGCTCATTTCTTGCAACGTTTAGTAGATCAAGATATTGTCGTAAGTTGCTCCAAAGATACACAAATTAAATTTTGGAATCTGGAAACACAATTTTGTTTTAAAACAATTGTTGATAATCGCACAGAAGTTTGGGCTTTGGCATTTTTCGGAGATCTTATGGTTGCCGGAGCCAGTGAGAGTGGCATGAATGTGTATCGCCTAAAGCGACGTGAAGCAGAGGATACACAAACTTTGGAAACAGCAGTCGAAGGCCTTACTATTGATGATGAAGACACCATAAGCCCGATTAGTGTTAAAAATTGTGGTGTCATACAGCGTGCTGGCAAAGGCAGAACAGTTAATTTGATAACAGATGCTAATGAACGCATCTTGTCATGTCATGGTACAAATGATCTTATCGAGAATTTCTATATTTGCACAGAAGAAGAGGTCAGACAGCGTTTAACAAAACGTTTGAAAAAGGCACGCAAGGCTGCAGGTGTCAATGGTGCTGATATCGATGAGAATGATATATCGAAAGAACAAAGTCTTAGTGATGAAATCAAACGCTTAGATAGCATTAAAGTCAAGCAGAAAATTAAATCAATTGATGTGATATACGGGGGCAACAAGGAATTACGTGTCTTGGCTAGTTTAGCCAATAATAGTTTGGTACTTTACTCACTTGATACTACAGCCGCTGCCACCACCACCAAGACATCAAAACAACAGGACACCAAGGAACATATTAAACAATTGCGTTCCTTAACACGAATGGGTCATCAATCCGAAGTACGTACAGTTTGCTTTAGTAATGATTCCTTGGCAATTGGCTCCGGGGCTGGTGAATCATTTAAATTCTGGAATCGTGAGACAATGCAATGTTTGCGTACAATAGCCACAGATTATATTCTATGTGCCAGATTTGTACCTGGTGATCGTTATGCTTTGCTCGGCTTGAAAAATGGTAAATTACTAATTGTGGATGTGGGATCAGGCGATATTATTGAAGAGATACCAGCACATGAAAAAGAACTCTGGACAATTGCTTTGTTACCAGATCAAAATGGCTGTATAACAGGTAGCAGTGATAATACTGTGAAATTATGGACCTTCGAACTTGTAGATGCAAATGGAAATGAAAATGAAGAGACGCTTGGCAATAAAGTATTGTCATTACTACATAAAAACACACTCAAAGTTAAAGATGTAGTTCTGTGTGTGGCAGTGGATGCCAAATACTTGGCTGTGGGCATGCTAGATTCAAATGTTCAAATATTTTTCCTAGATACTTTTAAAGATTATCTAACACTTTATGGTCATAAGTTATCAGTGTTATGTTTAGATATATCCGATGATTCCAGTATAATTGCCACCGGTTCAGCTGATCGTAATGTTAAGATATGGAGTCTGCATTATGGTGAATGTAGGCGTTCATTATTTGCTCATGATGATTCAGTCATGGCATTGCAATTTATACCGAACACACATATGTTTTTCACTTGTGGCAAAGATGGCAAAATCAAGCAATGGGATGGTGATTCTTTTGATAAAATATTAACCCTACCAGGTGAGTGATCTATAATTATTATACCTACTTTGGTTTTGTTATAATTTTCAATAAATTTCCTTAGGTCACATTGGTGAAGCTTATAGCTTATCAGTTAGTCCTAATGGTCGTTTTCTGGTTACCAGTGGTTCAGATCGTACTTTGCGTCTATTCGAACGCACAGATGAACCAATAGTTCTGCAGGATGTACAAGAAGAAGAACGTGAAGAATTGGAAAATCAACAATTGGCCACTGGTGAGGATAGTGGTGTACCATTGTTACCGGGACTCAAATTGCCATCACGTAAAACTGTTGGTTCTGAAAAGGCAGCGGAATCTATACTTGAATGCTTGGAAATATGTAAACAATTCGAAGCTGTTGATGAAGATGATGGCGAGAAACCTGAATTGCATCCTCTTATGCGTGCCTTGCAAGTAGAAAACCCAACAGATTTCCTAGTAGTAACACTTAAACGTATACGTTCTTCTGATATGGAAGAAGGTTTACTCCTATTGCCTTTTTCAAATGTCCGTGAATTACTCGAACGTTTGCCTAGGCTAATAGAGCAGCGTAATGATGAAATAGAATTATTGTGTAAGGTTACAGTCTTCCTTTTTAAAGTGCATACGAAACCCATAACAAGTTCAAGGGCTCTTAAGCCTTTACTGCAAAATCTTATAGGTTTACTTAAAAGAGATGTTAATGCTCTGCGTGATGTTATTGGCTTAAATCTTCATGGTTTGGGCTTAATGCAGCAAGAAATTGAGAAACACGAAGGCATAGAGTTATTCCGTGATGCAACTTTGGCACGCAAAAAACGTGAGAAGCAAAGGCGTGCTGCCACCAAACGTACTTTTATACAAATGACTTGATTTGACTTGTCTTGACTTCCTGTTGATTTTGATATGATTCGAAAATATATAAATAAATATAGTTTTTATTTAAATTTGTAACGTTTAATGTTTATTTATGTTTTTTAGGACACAGACAAATTGGATAACAATTGATGAACATTACTAATAATTTATAAATTGATATGGAGCCGAGAAAAAGATCAGACATATGCTATACTATAGTAGGGATTCATGCGTAGATCTGTAATAACATTTACACTATACTAGTTGCAATAATATTTAACGAAAATGTGAATAGGGTAACAACGCGATTTAGACTGGGAAAACAAGTATATAGTATATAACATAATGACGGCGCATTAAGCCATACAAAATCGAATTCCCATTTAACAAATTCCAGCCTTTGGAAAACCAGAACTAGCACCGGCAGCCTTGCAATTAGCTGGAAATTTATTACAATTTTGTAAATATTCTGAATTTAAATTTTATCATAAACTTACGGCCACAGCGGTTGAATGATCCCGGCGGTCCATAACTTAATTTTTGTATAGTACATTTTTCGATTGGAGCAGTTGGACGACAATAGGCTGTTGTATTCTTCCATGGCATTGGATCCTTGGGTTGAATACAATTTGGTTGATAGCTTAACTTGTAGGTAGTGCATTTTTCGACTGGTCCTTCGGCACGACAGAAACCTGATTGTGGTTTTATTGGTTTTGAACGATCAACACTTGATACATTTACAGGCATATACGATAGTTTATTGATGGTACAACGTTCCAGTGGACCAGTTGGACGACAAAATGATGTTGGTTGCTTCAATGGACCACGTTTCACATTTGGTTTACAAACATAATCATGTTTCTGGGTT
The DNA here is from genome assembly GCA_037043315.1 of Amiota communis. Classification (NCBI taxonomy): domain Eukaryota; kingdom Metazoa; phylum Arthropoda; class Insecta; order Diptera; family Drosophilidae; genus Amiota; species Amiota communis. Next base: position 7,661,943 of record JBAMAV010001245.1, on the reverse strand, counting down.
GTCATCCAATACATGGGACCATCGAATTTCAAACCATTTTCAACTGGACGTATAGGACGTGTACGTTCTGCACAACAATTCGGTTGATATGACAACTAATAAAACATTAAATATGATGAAAGTAATTGAGAAGAAAAATTATCATATCAGTCACTTACCTTTTGTATGGTACATTTTTCCATTGGGCCTGTTGGTCTACAGAAAGCATTCTCTGGATAAACAGCCGGTGGACGTGAAGCATTGGCTGCATTTGGCATATAACTCAATTTGTAAATTGTGCTAACATTACCGGCATCATTGCCAAGACTCTTTAAGCTGGTTATCGGCCGAACTGGTTGAGCTCGACCAGCTCCACAATTCGGTAAATAACTAAGATTGTAGGTTGTGCAAAGCACACCATAATTAGGTGGCACACAACGTACCTTACTGGCCCATGGCATTGGTTCTTTGCCTGGCAAGCACACAGGCATATAGCTTAGCTTTTGGACAGTGCAACGTTCCATAGGCCCAGATGGCCTGCAATAATTAGTACCTTGTCGCATTGATTTTGGTGGTGGAAACTGACCGACATCCACTGGCATATACGATAACTTATTGATGGTGCAACGCTCCATGGGTGCATTTGAACTACATAAGGCATCGCGAGGCCTAATTGGAACACGCTTTTCTGAGTATTTCGGAACATAATCATGTTTTTGCGATGTCATGGCATATATTGGTCCTTGGAAACCCAAACTATTTCCCTTAGGACGTATTGGTGCGGTACGTCCTGCAACGCACGGTGGCATGTACGATAATTTTTGTATAGTACATTTTTCCATGGGTGCATTGCTACCCATAAGTGAAGAAAATGGTTTAATGGGTTGTACACGACCCTCACAGCATCCACCATAATAGGAACGTCTATAGATCGTATCAGTTTCCAAGGGTGCACAAGAGCGCATAAAGCTGCCTACCGGACGTATAGGCTGGACACGTGGTGGCTGTTGATAACAGCAGCTGCCTAAATTATCGCATGGACAGGGACAAGTGCAATCCCCACCAGGCGGACATGGTGGAAAACTATAGGGCGCCTGACATGGATCACAAGCTGGTGGACAACTATTCATGCAATTGGCAGCACTTTGACTTGCATCGCCACAAACATCTGGCACATTTGGCATCCTTAATGATCCAAAAGTTGAATTTTACCTTTGCTGCCGGTTCTGGAAATTTTACTTACTCTTTCCTTGTCTTTTTCTTATACTAATTGTGTTGGGTGTATTGTGTATTGGTCTAAACCGCCGACAATCTTTGGTCTTGTAGTATACAAAAAATACGAGAACCTTTTTAAATGGAAATAAATTTTGTGGCTTAAACAGTTTTACAAAAAAAAAATGTACTCGACCGAAAGTGTCTGGGAATTATATGAATATATATTCGATGCTAACTTGTACTGAAACATACTATATACTTATAATGACTAGAAATTAACAGGAAATTCTAAAACTACTCAATTTGTAGCTTCAAATTTCTGAATTTATCCCTATAAATGATGATTACAATATTCTTTTTCCATAGGCCTAACAGAATCTATGATTTGCATGATTTATTTAATCTTAATATTACTTTGAATAGTTCATATACACCACGTACCTACAAAGTTAGTAAATTTCCGAAATATCCATGAAATAAAGATGATTTTAAAGATTTCTTTGCATCAATATAGTATGTCTCATTTGTTCATTTCAATAATCTCATAAGAATTGAGCATTCTATCTCAGAAACCAAGGATCTCAATTGAACAATATTGGATGATATCAATAAGTATAAAATACAATACATAAATATACAGAGAGTTGTGTAGCGTGTAACCCATTCCATCAGTCTTGCTGTTCATAACACTAAAAGCCCTTTTTTCTTTGAATTATCATACTTATTTTGAAAGTAATTGAAACAGTACATTATTGAACAGTAGTAACCTTGATTTAATAACCTCTTATACTACTACTACTTATTATCATCATCATTATGACAATTTATAGATTCACAGCTTTCTTTCTGCTTTGTTTTGGTCTGAACATCTTCTGGTGATTCCAATGCTAGAGTCACTGGTCCATCATTTACTATATTCACCTGCATATAAGCACCAAATTTACCATCTAAAATGAAAGAATTTATCATATTTCAATACACATGTAAGTTCTATTCTTACCATGTATTTTATTGCTTTCATATGATTGCCTTAAACGCTCTAGGAAATGATTGTAAAGCTTCTGGGCATCATCACCTTTCATGGCTGCTGAAAAATCTGGTTTATTACCCTTTAAACGATGATAGAGTGTAAATTGTGAAACACACAATATTTCGAATTGTTGATCCTTAACAGATTTTTGCCAACGTTTGTTTGTTTCATCCTCAAATAAACGTAAAGCAAGAATTTTACGGACTCTAAGGAAAATGTGAAGGAATGATTATACTATTGTATATTCAAAAGTACATACTTACAAATATTCCACATCTTTTTCAGTATCATTAGTCTTGATACCCACTAATACACAAAGACCTGGTCCAATGGAGCTCACCAGCTCATCGAGTACTAGTACACCAAATGTTTGTGTTTCAAGTAGTAAATTAGTTTTGAAGATTGTTTTACATATTTGGAAATACCTGTCACCTTGGCAGCTCTCACACGTTGGACAATGGCTCTCATGGTTCTCCTTGCCGGTAAATTTATTTCTTTACCATAAACAACAATATTAGATCAGAGTTGCAGCTGTTCAATGAAAAGATTCCCACCAAAACTTTCACAGAGTTGCCTTTTGGCGCGTAAAATTAAGCTTTGTACACACGATTGAATTATTAGATTATGTTATTCTTCTCATAATTTATTAATAGAGAATTAATCCAAATGGATTGTTTTTGAATAAGAAATCAATTATCTAATAATAATATTTGTTTTTAGTTTACTTTATTCTACATTAGCAAATATTAGCTCGTGTGTCCAAGCCTTCAATGAATGAAATGATTGCAATTTGTTTATTAAAAATAAACTATTTACCCATATAACATTCCAATAACTGATAGTGTTATTACATGTCATAAATCCGGAAGAACACTACACATTTAATATGATGACCACCAACCAAGATATTATAGCCTTTGTAGCCTTCTAAGTAGCGTCACTTTTATTACTGATTTTTATCGCCCACGGGGCTTAACTTTATTTATCAATCGTCAATCGATGATAAACAATTCACCAAAACAACAAAAGAATGCAAATTTTTGGGAAACAATATTATTATTAGTAGATTAGTAGCGATTGTAAAGATTACAAACGAAATGAACACACTTGAAATTCACATATGTGTACTTGGTTCTTATCGAGAGCAATCATTGATCATAAAGCTAATTGTATGTTAAACATACTTAAAATTATATGTATTAGAAGGTCACATATTTAATCTTAATCAGTCTCTTTTGTTTTAAGGCAATAAAACAAATTCAATGTCTTTGCAATCGGCTGGAACACCATCAAATGCAGGCGGTCTCTCTTTGGCTATCAATTTTATTATATCCTGCAGTGTATATTGTCCAATAAAATCATTGATATACTAAAAAGCACATAAATTATATTAAATTTATTTCAAATTATGAAGAATCATCATTTTACCTTCTCTGCAGTTTCTTGAACAGTTTCATGTTCTTCCTCCCAAAGATCATTAAGCAATTCTAAGCCCAATTCATTGATTAATGCATGAACGAAATCATTAATACGTTCCTCTTCAATGAGTTTATCAAAATTGATATGCAGATTACCAATAGATATCTTAATGACATAGACATAAGTTAGTGGAAGAACAGGATTATCAAAATTATGAAACAAACCTCAATTTTTAGGCTGCGTATTCCTAATTTCAAGCCAGTCTTTAGTATCCAAGATATTGATACATTAAAACGTTCCAATGAACCCCTATACATATGTTGGATATAGAAAATAATTGACAATCATTGTATATGCATACTCACTCTGCATTGCCATCGCCTGCTAGATTTAGGACATAACCCAAAGAACCCTTTGCTGTATAAATTGATTTAAAAGCAGTCAATGGAAAACTTACTTCTACAGTACTACGACGCAAGGGCACTGAAGCTAGAACCAATTTGTTTACTACAAAATCTGAGAGACCCAACAAAGTAAAGTTGTCTACAGAACTTGTAAAACTATATGGGATTACATGAGCTTAATAATATTTTAAAGAAAATATAAGCATAATGAATTTACAACTTACTCTATCAAAATGTTATTGTTCATTTCCAATTCTTTGTGTGTTATATTAAAAGGATCTAGAGCCGGTAATCCTAGATTTGGTATTGGATGGCACATGCGAGGTCTTAACTCCTCAAGCATTTCAAGTATTTTACTTTCCATTACACAAGTAGCTGGTCGAAAGATGGCTAATGCTGCCACAAAAACTAAGTAAAAACTTTGGAAATGCATTCTGTTTACCACAATATTATTTAAAGACCGTTTAATATAAACGTTTGTTTGTTACTAAACCAAAAAATACTTGAGTTACGCAGTTTTGTTAAATACTCGCACGAGCGCCATACTATGGTTAAGATTACATGCAGTGCTATTTGCCGGCAATGGAGACTTAAATTTATGTATTAGCTTGCTTATCAACTGCAATCAGGGTTATTACCAACTGAAGTGCTTGTTGTTTGTTAAATTAAAGCTGCAAGCCAATATTTTCAACTATTTCCTTCCCCAACAATTTGTCGTAATCTCATACTTGATGTTATCACATATCTAATCGCCCATGGCTAAATATTTATAAATCATAAATGTACAAACAGATTTCAAACATTTTCGGTTTTTTATTAAAATTAGGCTAAACATAAACAGAAACTTAAATTATACTTGTTCTGGTGGTTGACGTAGATGCTCAGGTATATCTTGCAATTCTGTTTTTGTTGCATTTAGCGCAACACCTTCAGGTAGATTACGTTCGATATATTCCAGAAATGTGTCCAGCGTTGAACCGGTCAATTTGTGGAAATTCATAAAACGAAAATGTGTACGAATTTCATATTGAACACGATGCTTCTTATAAATATGCACAGACTTGAGTAGAGTCATGCGTTCATGATGAGCCTTACGTGGTGACCAACTATAAATTTGTGTTATAATAACAAAGATTAAATGGCTGACTTCCTAAAATAATAAAAAACTCACCATTTGCCCACTTCAATGCCTAAATGATCAGCAGCAGTTGTAGCAAACCATGTGTAACTCTTAAGTACTGCAGGATCAATGCCGCGTAATTCAATTTCCAATTTGCTAAACAATTTGTCTTGTTCTGGTGCAGCAGGTGGTGGGGTTGTTGCTATCCCTGCCGCAGTCTGAGTTGCAGCAGAAGCTTCATTGCTGAAAGCGCGCAGGGCAATGCCATTTGTGGCCGCTAAGCGTGTTGCAAGCGTATTTCTGAGTAGCTTTAAATGAATTTAAGTCAATTAAATAAAAATAATCAATAATTAAACAAAAACTACTTACATTAAACATTACGCGGTGTTTGATAAACTAGATTTTTATATTATGCAAGTCTCAGCAGCTGATTGAGTGCTTTAACAATTTTATCAGGTTGGCAGCTCCGTTTGTCTGCTCCCACAATATTCGCACATGCCATTTAAAGACGCTATGCGAGTTATGTGCATATTTTTATGTATCTAAAAAGTTATTGTTAAATTATTCACATTAAATATTACTTTTATTTGATAAATCAGTGATATTATTAAAAAAAATCGATACAAATTTATCAAGTTGGCATGTTGGGTTTTTTAAAGCAAGTTGGCAGCTCCAAAAAAGTTTGCACGTGCAAGAAAGCGTCTCGCAGCTTTTATATTATCATTCTAAACTTGCTGTAAGTGTAAAGTAAAATAAATAATTTATAAGGAGATATTATATTAATTTAATAATTAAAATAAACAATATGAGTCAAAATAATAAAGGCAAGTCTATATACTAGTCTGTACTAGCAATCATTAATAAAATTTATTTTAAATTTATATAGAAATCAAGAGCTCAATGGAGGAGCATTTAAATACAGAACCGGGATCTTCAACTTCAAATGCCATTGATACGCCACCAAATTCTGAAGCTATGGAAATTAAAAATATGGATTCAGATAATAGTGATAATGATACTGATGATGATATGTATGATGATGATGACGATGATGAAGATGACATCGAATCAAATGAACCCACTACTTGTTTATTTTGTAATCACATATCAAAAGCTATTGAACCTGCCATAGCACATTTACACACCGAACACAAAGTTGATCTTGTTAAACTAAAATATAAGCACAATATGGATCAATATTCATTCATTAAGCTTATCAACTGTATACGAAAGGAAAACACGAAAGCAGAAGATTTATTAAAATCAGAAACTGAATTTTGGGCAGATGAAAAATATTTGAAACCAGCAGATTATGAACCGTGGTTAATTTATGATTATGATCAGTTACGTGATGAGAATACTGTGGAAAACGATAAACATCTTACAAATGTTCTGCTCGATGAGCTTAAACAAAAATCTGTTCTACTTGAACAAGCATCCGAAGATATGAAAACAATTAAAGAACGTTTTCAAGTTGCATTGGATACTATAAAGGATGCACCAAGAAATCGGTCCAGTAGTCAGGCAAATGATGATGTTGATGATGATGACGGTGGAGCACATAGTGCTTACTTTAATAGTTACTCACATTTCGGTATACATCATGAAATGCTGTCAGATGTTGTTAGGACTACAAGCTATCGTGATGCTTTGCTTAAGAATAAAGACTTCATAAAAGGAAAGACTGTTCTGGATGTGGGTTGTGGTACAGCGGTATTGTCAATATTTGCTTCAAAAGCAGGTGCTAGTGAAGTAGTGGCAGTAGAGAATTCAAATATTATACAAAAAGCCATGGGTATAGTGAAGTGAGTATATGAATGATGATGATAACTTGATACTGTTACACCTTACATTGCCCAACAATCTATCATTGTAAATGCTTCCTCTTTTGTATTAATAAATTTCTATTTTATATCCAACAGAAACAACAACATAGAAAATATAAAACTAGTAAGAGGGCGCTTGGAAGATGTTGATTTACCTAATGCAAAATTTGATATTATCATATCCGAATGGATGGGTTATTTCTTAATATTCGAAGGCATGTTGGATAGTATAATTTATGCACGCAAGCATCTCCTTAAAGACGATGGCATCATATTACCAAATCGTTGTACACTCAGCTTGGTAGGCTATGGCAATGATGATCTTTTCAAGCGGTATATCACATTTTGGGATAATGTCTATGACATTGATATGTCAGTAATGCGTGATGATGTCATCAGTGAGCCACTGGTTGAAGTAGTCGATGCTCAGTATATACTTACCGAACCAGAAATGCTTGCCGATTTGAATATGGCAACAGTTGAATTGAATTATGCCAATATAACGCACAACTTCCAAATGACATTCAACAAGGATGGCAGTTTTTCAGCATTTGTTGGTTACTTTAGTACTTATTTTGATTTGCCTACACCTGTTATGTTTGGTACTGCACCAACAGATGAACCAACACATTGGAAACAAGTTGTATTTTTCCTAAATCAACCACAAGCAGTGAAGGCTGGTGAAACAATTGCTGTCAAATTCAAATGCAAACGTTTGGCCAACTATTGTCGTTCATTGGATATAAGCATTGAAGTTTTTAATAAACAATATCGCTATCATTTAGATTGAATCAATCAAAGCATTTAAAAGAAATCATGATATTTTTCAGTTTCTTTATTTATCTAAAAATTTTTATTTGTTGTCTCGGTTTGTTTTGTATGCAATTTGAATTTTTTATCAGAGAAAGAGAAGAACATTGTTTTTTCTTATAAATAAAATACATCATAAATTATATTAAATTCAATAATTATACATTTAAACTTGAATTTTTTCGCTTATTATAATTTATTTTTAACTGTTGGGCGAATTCTAGTTTTCTGTTTGTTTTGCTTATTTCATTCATTTAAGTGTTTCTCGTGTTACTATATTCTTCTTAAGCTGTTGGCGTTTCTAACTCACAGGCTGGAATCTCTGGCTCCTCATCGTTGTAAACATTTTCAGCCATTTGCCAAACTTGCATTATATTATCCTCAGAAACAGAGCATATAATCCATGGTTCATTGGGATTCCATGAGAAATCAGATATTTTTGCTGTATGACCTCCATGGATGAACAATAATTCAGGTGGTCCATCTTCGGCATCCTCAGAGCTTTGCTCTTCACCAATTTTCGATAGATCCCAAACATGCAAACGACGATCAGTGCCAGAAGAGGCTAGAATGGTTTCATTATGCGGTGACCATTGCACTTGGAAAATCTCATCCTTGTGCGATTCGAAGGAATGTAATTTTAATTTGAGATTACGCAAGTCCCACAGAGCAACAGTTTTATCAGCCGAACCAGTGGCAAGGATAAACTCTGAATATGGATTAAAACTCAAGCAATTCACTTCGGCTGTATGAGCATCAACGGTATGCGATGGTTTCGAGGTGTTGTTATTACGTGTATCCCAGATCATTAGTTTTTGATCGTCGGCAACAGAACCAAAGAGCGATTCATGCAACAAATGCCAAGCAACATCTTCAACAACAGCAGTGTGACCGGTGAATATATTCTTGGCATCAATGACACGATGCTCTTTTGGTGTAGCATTAATGTCCCACAAGCAGATGGTATGATCGTCAGAAGCAGAAAGCAAGTAACCTACAAAAAAGTAACCAATTAGATTGAAAAAGAGAAAAATTTTCATCTACTATCTTACCATTAAGATTTGGATTCCATGATAGACCATAGCCTTCTTTCTGATGACCACGTAAACGCAAATCCGGCTGGCATTCACCCGAAGGTTCCGGTTTGCTCGGATGTTTGGTATAATCGAAGACTAAAACATCACTTGATGGTGTCTTAGTAGCAATCACACATGCGTTCTGTGGCATATAACGTGCACGATTTACTTCACCCTCATGATTGATTTTGATCTCAATTTCGATTTTACCACACACCGAACCAAAACCACCGAATTCACCCTTTTCATTATCATAATGCGATCCATCGAACTGTGCATCTTCGCTTGGCAACTGTACGCTGGCAATCAACAAATGATTCTGTTCGTCTGAGGTGTGTGTTCCCAATATCAAACGATGTACTGAGTAATCTTTGCCATCTTGTTTGGTAACATCGGGCAACCATTGAGCTGTCAGGGATGGCCATTCAAGAGCATGCGTCATAACAAGATCATAAAGGAAAGGTGTATTCTTTTTCCATATTTTATACTCTTCATTTATGACGCGCTCTTCAACTCCATCGTCGAAAGACTCCGCTATTTTAATATTGTAACCAACACATTTTACATGTTTACATTTTATTGATAATATTTCTCACAATAATATTTCATTATTCAACTCACCATTATCACTGCGATCGACCATTATTAAACAAATTTCACTTTATTTTGCGCGCCAAAATAATTCAAGCCGATTGCGGCAGCCTTCACACAGCAACAGCGTGCGTGTAGTCCGTTGACAGAAATAACTTTTAAAGTGATTTAACCGAAAAGAAAAGCGTTCTACGCTTTCAATTTCTTTGTTTAAATATTTATTGCAAAATTCAAACAATTTGCAATAATTTTTTCGCAAATTTTTCTTATTCTTTTAATAGCTTTTTCTTCTCGTGAAAATGCAAAATTCACAAAACTAAAAGCCACCAAAGCGCGTCGCACACACTTGCACAGCCACACACAGACATGAAAATTCGTTTGTTTAAAAGCAACGTGTGTACTTTGACTACATTAAATTTGAAAGGTCAAAGTACATACGTTACTTTTTGACTTCCTTCAGGGCAAAGCTATAAAAACAATATTGACTGGACAAATGCAGGGCGCTCTCTTAATATTTGTTTACCCAACAACAAATTGTGAGCAAGTTTCCTCGAAATTGGCAAAATGAAATTGGAACCTGCATAATCGTTTGATGGGATTAGCAAATCAAAATTCAATAAATTGAAAAATAAGAACTCTATTCATTCATAATTTCTAACAAATCGCTCATCACTAATAATATGATATTTATTAAAGTAGGCCATGCACGATTCAGTAACAAGATTAATCAATCGATAAATTAATTTTGATAAACTGGTTAAATTGTATTGAACTTAAGTAAATTATAATTAGAATTTTGGATACAAATATAATGGATATAATAAAATAATTACATAATATTTCGATTGGATAGATAAAACAAATTTAATCAAATTGTAGAAACAAATATATATTAATATATGCATATATATATATTAAGTATATTGCCTGTTCCGGACCCCAAGATCTAGATCCCAACAGAGCTAGCGATTGCCCAGGCCGGTTGTATTAATCACACTGTTGGGGCAAGGCCACACAGTCCATTTATTTTTATTTCCACCAAAACCTAAACTACAACGTCAAATTCTAAAAGTACTCACTTCCTACCATCAAACAACAACCTACTCATATCTTACCGCCGTAATCACCAATTGACGCTAATGCCAATTTCCAAATACAACGCAGGTTACCATGGCCTGGTCGTGATCACCGTCCGTTCATATGTCTCTACTGCACTAAGCAATCACTTCTATATATGTATATTTCCTCTTCTAACATTGGACCACCAAAAGGTCTTTTAAAACGGATAACAGCACCTTCTGCTGCCACGCTATCTTGGGTTTTAAAGCTTTTCTATCAGGACAACAACGATCAGATGTTTACCAATTAGTTTTCTACCGCCCAGGTCACAAAGGTGAGAGCTTGATGTCCTTAGCATGGAAGAGCCTAATAAAATCTTCCTTGTTGTCCCCAACAACAGTTCCCTCGGACAAACGGAAAGACGTTTACCGACGAGATCGCAGTGATCTCTTTCTAGCACGGTCGGTTTGATGACAGTCGTAATTCCCATATACAAAAAAAAATCCCATGCGACAAATCGATTCAACCCTTCAAAAAAATTTCATGCGACATGCCTTCTTAAAAGAAAGCAGAGACAAATTGGTTTTTGCACTAACAGCCTCTCAACAGTTAATAGTCGAAACCGCATAAAGTGCCTTATACGAAATACCTGGCTCAACATTAATAAAAATAACGTCATGGCCACTCATTCCGCTAAATTACTATGACAGTCATTTGCTATTACCATAATCTCCTCTGATGAGATAGTTATGCATAGAATTATCATAAATATCCTGCTAAATCTTAAATCTCAGTGTGTCTCATAAGCACAGGTACACAATTTTCAACCGTCACCTTGTGAAACCTCAATACCCAAGAACTTGCTCTCAATATACTTATTGGCCATAGCTCCATCATCCACCGCCACACAAATTAGCTCAAAGGGGATGATACGTGCTCTTCTTGCCACATATATAATCAAGACGCAATTTTGGACAAATATCTTCATCATCATAGTATGAGAAATTCCCAATTTCTTACTTCAAACCCTCTGCATCACTTATTACCCTTTCCAAACTTTTAATCTAGAAAACATAAATTAATAAGGATTATGAATCTTAAGATTAACTTATGGCGACCACTGGCTACTATGGCCTATCGAACGGACAATGAAACCACATTATTAAGTTTAAGATGACAAAGAGGTCGCCTTAAGAAGAAAAAAACCCCCAATTGCCACCTATGAGCTTTATTTATGTTTTGTGTATGCATGCTTTCTCTTTATACATACACAAATCTCTCTCTCTCTGACTCTCTCGTTTTTCCAATTATGTATGTGCTCTCTCGTGGTGTTTACATTTATTTTTAACCTTTCGTTGTAGTCATAGTTTGCGTGCACTTGCACTAAGATGTTGCTAGCGGTTAAGTAACGTCTAAATTTATTTTGTATAAAAAAACAAACAAACAAACAATTAAATTAAAGTCAATTATTATTGTTAATTACAATAATTAAATAATTAAAGCAATTATAATGTCAAATACAGAAGCTTTAAATCATACTGATGCGCAACAAAACAATGAATGTAAGTGATTGTAATAAAAGATACAAGAATTTTCACACACTCAAAGCAAAGCAAAAAAAAAAAAGATACATAAACTTTCACTTGGCGCTTCATGCATATTTGCTCCCTATTTTATATTGTTGTTTGTTTTGTAAATGGTTATGGTTTACTTCAGTTTAGTTTACTATGAGGTCTTACAAGTTTTTTTTATGATATTGTTGTCATATTCATTTTAAGCTCACGTTCGTATACGCAATAAATTGGAAACTAGTCAATTGGTGGTGAATAATAACACAAACTCACAGTCAATCTCAAATAACGATGAACAACAGCAAACGCAAGCTGAGAATTATTTGGCGCATTTATTGAACGAGGGTAGTAAGGAGGGTGACAGTGGTGCTGAATTAGAACTACCTTCGTGGTATGATGAGCAATTGTTTAAACGGTGAGAAATCAAACAAAATTACATGTAACGGTCGACTGAATTCATAATTTACAATTTACAATTTATTTTCTTCCCACTCCTCATTTGTAGTGGGCAAAGTTATTTGAGTACATATCGCTTTGTCATATTCTCTGGAATGTTATGTGGACTCATTGCTGTTCTTGCTATACCTTCAATATTAAAAGTCCTAGTCTGTACACGACAATCCTCTACAGCTGGGACAGCATATCGTCGTTATTTACGTACCATATTCCATACAACAAGCTGGTATGATAATCCTGTAACAAATGATAAAAACTCAAAATTCTGGACCAGTATTCGAGCTGTGCGTAAGGCCCATGCACATTCCAGCAAGGCAAGTTTAAAATGTGGAACTGGACAAATCACTCAAAAGGATTTAGCTATAACGCAATTCGGTTTCATTGGCTTTGTTACAGTTGGAGCACATCGGATACAACTGTATGATAAAGAATTTTTAGAATCCACAGCACATATGTGGCGTGTTTTGGGTTATCTATTGGGTATTAAAGATGAGTACAATGTTTGTGGTCGCAATTGGGCAGAATCAAAACCACGTTTAGAAATTATAATGCATAATGTATTTGCTCCGGCCTTAGAAGTTTCTACAACTGAATTTGATACTATGACACGGGCACTACTCGATGGTCTTTGGTATGTGAATACATCATTATCGTATGATGCACAAATGTACTTCACAAAACGTTTGGCCTATTGCAAGGGCTATGAATATTATAGTTTTGATTATCCAATGGGTCGTTTGCCAGATCCAGAACAACATTCATTTTATGCAGATCTTTCTTGGTGGGATCGTTTTGTAGTCAGTTATGGTCTCTTCTTGGTAACATATCTTCATAAGTATAGCATTGTACGTTGGTATTTAAATATTCGGGTCATTATTATGGATTTGTTTATGTACTACTTGCCATATGTTGCAATCATGAAATTTGGACTCAAACGTGCTTATGTTCGCATATTTACAAGTGGCGGAAAATCACAGGAATTTGATTTTCATCTAAAAGAAAATTAATAAAATGAATGGTAAACTTTGAATGTATGAATGTGATTTATGATGTGGCATAGATGAATTGGATAAGAAATAAATAAATTGTGTATTGATTTCAATTGAAAATGAAAGATTTTTTATTCAATATATTAATAAAGGAAGAAAACAATCGGATCAGTGGTATGTAATGAAGAAGAGCAGTCAGCAGAGCACTTTCTATGTCACTGTGAGGGTCTAAAGTGGATCAGACTCCACCAACTTGGAAACTAGTAATTGAAATCAGTTGAATTTGGAGATTTGAAAGAAAATCTTGGAATTTCTTTGATTATGGGGGTTGTCGCAATAGGCCCACTTGCGCCCGTAGTGATGAGGTGTTTTAGTTCCCGCCCTTCGCCTTATCTAATCTAAACTAAAGGAAGAAAACAGTCCCCAAGTAACATTAAACGGCTTCACTATATGATAAAGCAATACAGTCAAATACCTCAGAGAGCACTTGAAGACTTACTAGGAACATCCATATTAAGGCGAAAAAGATGCAGCTCGAAATTAAAACTAGAAAGATGTACAGGCTCGTTGAACCACAAACTCAGCCTTGAGAACAAAGTTTAGTCTAACGAGGTAGTTCTAAGGCCGATGTGGAAGTATACAATGCAGTTGTGGGCAACGGCAAGTTACTCCAATATTGAGATACTGCAAATTGATTCTTAATAATGTAACATACGAGCCTTAGCTCCTCGACAAAGACCAAATATTACAGGAGTGCGTTTTTTCTACCGATCTTTACTATGGCTGACAAGTTTAACGACAATATTTAATTTGTATTATCTCCGTTACTGTATTGCTTATCGCTATAATCAATGATCAGTCAGTGTCTTTAGAACAAATTTGCATTAAAAAGTCAATTTCGAAAGGAATGTAGCTTACGAATATGTAAGCATTTTTAATATTCACAGGAATAAAAAAATGACAGATATGTCCAATAGATACATCAAGAAGTTGCATAACCATACCAACAGCCTAGTAATAAGTTTTTTAAACAACAAAACAGAGGTAAGGTGTTTAAAAAACTTCCATGTCTTGGGCCCTCCAAAAAGATTTTAAGAATTTGATGTTATGGTAAGGTTTATATAGATAGAGCACACTGGATCTACAAAATATATTGGCTGTTGCAACATAGATTGCAAATAAAATTTCAATTAAAACGATAATCATAATTTATCTTAAAAATAATTTAAAATAAATTTTATTAACTGATAATTGATATTGACATCAATTTAAATTTCTGTTGCATTCCAACACTGGTCAATTTTGTGTAAGCAACTGAATGGTTTCTCAGTTCAGTTAGTTGTTAATGACAAAAATCGGGAAGAAGAAGAATATTTGTCGGCATTTTTCTCTTCCTCTCATTTTGCACAATTTTTGTTTATTAAATTTGAAATAAATAGCTAATTTCATAACAAAAACATAAACATGTTTTATCATGTGAGTTTCTTCATTTGGTTATTGAAATAAAATGAAATATATTAAATTTTTTATTTGTAAAATGTGCAGATATCACTTGAGCATGAAATCTTGTTGCATCCGCGGTATTTTGGACCACAATTATTGGAAACGGTAAAACAAAAACTTTATTCAGAAGTTGAAGGCACATGTACTGGGAAATATGGTTTTGTGATTGCTGTCACAACAATTGATCAAATTGGTTCGGGTGTCATACAACCCGGTTTGGGTTTTGTTGTTTATCCAGTGAAATACAAAGCAATTGTCTTCCGACCATTTAAGGGCGAAGTACTAGATGCAGTTGTCAAACAAATCAATAAAGTTGGTATGTTTGCGGAAATTGGACCACTCTCCTGTTTTATATCTCATCATGTAAGATTAGATTCGATTCGATTACTTGTCACTGTGTCATCAATTGCTTACCAAATTGTGTTTCTCTTTTTCATTTAGTCCATTCCCGCTGACATGCAATTTTGTCCTAATGGTAATCCACCTTGCTATAAGTCAAAAGATGAAGATGTTGTTATATCTGGAGAAGATAAAATTCGACTGAAAATCGTTGGTACACGTGTGGATGCAACAGGCATTGTGAGTAGTAGTAAATGGTTTTCTTTTTCGATACAAAGAATATTTAAATGAATTTGCTTTTTAGTTTGCTATTGGCACATTGATGGATGATTACTTAGGATTGGTTTGCAATTAAATAAACCACTTTGTTTTATTTATTTAAAGATGGTTTTTGGAATTTATATAATTAATTATACATGAACATTACTTATTATTATTGTAATAATAGTTATAAATAAATATTATATTATAAAAGATTGAAACTACAAACACTACAATGTATCTACGTCTAGAAGGTGCACAACCTAGACTCCCAACTAATACTACATCTTCATCTAAGCTCGGTGTTCGTATAAACCTTTAAGGCTGCCCACAGAAAGAGCGTTTCATAGCTTTGTAAGTCTCTCAACTCTCCTATTTTTGGAGGACCTTCTTATCTCTATGCTGCTTCCCATATCTTAAACGAAAAACAGGTTTTTGTTTTTGATGCTCTTAAATATTTTTAATATATTTAAATTTTAGTGAAATGCATTTTGACATTTATTAATTAATTTTAATAATAAATACACTATTTTAATATTGATCTGATTAATAATAATTTCAAAGGTACATTTTACATTTGTAGATGCCTGTGTGTTTGTTTAGGTCTGTGTGTGTGTGTGTGTGTTACAGGAAGTGTTTTGTGTGTGATTTGCCCATGAATGTTTTAGTCACCAAAAATGATTGAATGATTGATTGATTCTTTGTTTAAACTAAAGGCGACTAATGACAATCATGGTCTCACCATCACTTAAGTTATAGATAAATATATGTATATGTATAGGAGCTAAGCCTGGACGTTCGTTTATATTATATACAAATATATATACTTGTATAGTATGTTTATAATTATAGATACAATGCATTGTAGTATGTTAGTATGATAGGAGATACATAATCATTAAGAAAACTTCCATATAGTATTGCGACTTTAAAACTTAAACTTAGGCAAAAAATTAACAAGCGTCATACAATTAAAATAGAATATAGAATAATATAAATATAGGATAAATAACATATGAAGATACCATGTAAGTAAGATTGCACATTGAAACCAAGCATTGGGGACTAACTATCTAACTAACTACATATACTTAGATAAGAGATTTTTAAAAGAAAAATTCCACAAAAATTAGCATACAAAATAAATCATTGATTCATGTTTCATGTTTCATGATGAAATATAAATAAATGCACTTCAAGATCCGATCATTTCTCACAAATCCCATGAGAATAGATGATGTTTGACCAACATATCGCGTACACCATCCTTAAGAGGCTGTGATTCTTTGCCACGTTTTGCTGGCAACTCCCAATCGGGATTCAAATTAAAAGCAAATTGTGAAAGTATTCTTAATTCACATTTGATTTGTACCCACCCGGGTGAGTCAATAAAACTCCAACTATAATACCATTTTTGTACGATTTCCTGACAAGCGCACAACACTTCCAACCATAAATGCAAGACTTGTTCATTGAGACCCAAGCAAATCAATGAACGCAGCTTGACATCCATTTGAGCATGAGCATCATCATGTGTTTGATTTACTGCCTGGACACAACGATAAAGTAATTCCTCTGGTGTCAGGACTTTGCCATCTTCATCAAGGCGATAGGTTTTACACAGAACCAGGCGACTATAAACAGATTCGAAATCTTTTTCTACTTCACGTGTGGCAGCTTCTTCAATGAATAACCATGGGTGAATGGGTCCTCCGAGAAATGTTGGTCTCTTCATGCCATGTTCGAGAAAAGCTTTAATAGCTGGAGCCAAAGTGCCACGCACTAGGTCTGTTACAGTCTCTGAAATGGCATCATCACCAGCTGAAGTATACAATTTGCTGCGCTCATCAAGTAGTTCAACAAATTTTGCAGGGAACCAACCACGCAGACCATTCAATTCACCCACCCAACAGTGCTCGTCTTTTTGACTGATTATTGTTATAATATCGTTGCGTCGGAAACCCAATTCATCATCATCATGTCGTTCAAAATCATGCAAAGCCTTTGCACGACGTTTACGAGTCCTTGCCACATTTATGAAATCCTCATGATCCTTGGCATGTGACTCTGATGAATAGTTGGCTGTCAATTGTATGTGGGCAGCCAATTTTGGTTCGATGGTTATGAAGTGTCTTGCTACTTTAAGTATAGCTTCCCTTAGGTCCACTAAAATCTCGGTCTGTCGTATATTTTTGTTTTTGAAATCATCTGAATCGCCATCACTTCGAAAGAGTAAAGCCTCCAATATTGATTTGCTTTTACGTACCTGACGTCGAGCCAAATGTTGTTTGGGTAAATTGGGCACTGCTTCGGGATTGCCAATCTGATGTCCTTGATCAGCCATCAAATAGGCCAAATGACGACGGCGATGTGTGTCAATGACTGTTTGACTTAAAGAGCCACCAACTTCAAGTGCCTGCTTGAATAACACATCCACATCATCTACTTCTCCCGGTATATCCGATAATGAATTGAATATTTGAGCTGAATTTTCCAAATGTTCCAGATTCTTTTCCTTTAATTTGAGCATACCCAATGTTAATTGAAAGAGCACAATGGATCCCTCATAGAAGAACCAATCCCAAATGCGTACAAGTATCTTCATGTGCACAACATTGGCGAATACGGTAAGAAACCAATGCAGAGTTATAAGTGATAATTCGATGTCGTGTTTCTTGAGTGACTCATCCACTGAGGTCAAATAATTTGCAATTAAAGTCTGCATGACACGTTGATCTGCTTGAATGCCCAGCAATGTTGAGGAATAATAAGAAGCTGGCAATAGATCTTCAACTATAGTTGCCATCATCCAAAAGGCATTTTCTTCTTCCATGAAGAGCAAAAGGCAAGCAACAATGACACCAGTACCTTGACAGTAACCAATGTCAGGGAAGAGCCACGCTATGCCACGTAATATACGACGCAGACGTGGTATTCCGGTACCATTTGGATTGCTAAAGCAAGCATTTGTGGGCAAGATGCGTAAGAGATCCTTTTCGATTTGTTTGGATGTCATAAGTTGATCATTGCTGGAAGCTGTGGAACAATAAAGTAATTTATTATTATTGAGAATGTGATCCAATTTCTAAGACATACCCTTAACTATATCGTGATAGCTTGTCTCGCTACGTTGCTTTTTAGCCAAAGCACCTGATAAGCGCATCCACATTTGGGCACGTAACGAATGTGGTATTCCATCACGTACCATGCTACGCAGCTTTTCAGTACGTGGCAATACCACATCCACATTCTCCCATGTCAATTCTGTAGCTTCTTTATTGTGCGAGAATTCCAGATGTGCTATCCATTGTAATCGTTGCGTTGTATCCTCCACAAATGGTATACTCAATAATTTATTTGAATTCTGTTCTGGTCCATCTTCTTCCTCCACACGGAAACCAAATTCATCAAAACGATAATCAGGCTGATCATTTGGTCCAGCAGCTTCTGCTTCAGGTTGACATAATTTAGCTAAGATCTCTTGAGGCCACATTGACGCTGTCAAGGCTGAGAATGAACCACCTGGATTTGGTCTTAGGCCATCAACAACACTCAGTTCTTCTATCGGTGGCAATTCACCGATGTCGTCATCGGAATTCAAGGTTTGTAGTTTTTTCTGCCAATATGATTAATGATTATGTAGAAAACAATAAAATTCATTGATAAGCAACATATTGTCATATGTAAGTATGTCAAATAAGAATAGTCCGTACCGTATGTTCTTCACGGCCCACGTAACCCTCATGGTCTCTGCCAAATATACTCTTTGCCATTTCCATAATGTGTGTTTTACAATTGTTAAGAACTAGCAATTGTATAAATTATCATAATTTTTTTAATTAATTTTATAAACAATTTCACTTTTTCCCCCACAAGCAACACAATAACAATCTGAAACCAAAACAGAAGAATGAAACAATAAGAAATTTCAAAACAACTGCATACATACCTGTTTATGATGATGTGTTAATCGATTTTTGTTATCGATTTATTTTTGGTTTTGGTTTACAAGAAGAGAAAGTTCAAATTTATTAAATAAAATATAACATAATGTTATAATGATAATTATCTATCCTGAAATCTAAGTTAATTATTCATAATTCTTATCAGAAACACTAATTAAATTACAGAATCAAAGCAACTTCCGGTTAGCATTGTTAATGTGGTCATGCTTTCGTTCCTTTGTGATCATGGGCTGAAAGTGGCAAATTTTGTTTGTGTAGGCACAAATTAATTATTTTTATATAGAATACGCAACAAAAAGCAATGAATATAAAGCCTATACTAACATGTAAGTTGTCTAACATGGAATACAATATAATTTAATCATACAAATCATATGCATTCGTAGATTCTGGCTCTGGGCCATTATTTCGTTCGTTGGAGGCACAAATCCTAAATGCCATACCACTGGACACCTGCGAATGGCGAAGAACCTTTCATAGGCCAACCAAACATGTCCGGCTAGAAGCACAAACACAACCATTCAATGTGGCGGCACTGGAAAAGTACAAATCTGGTGATTGGAGTATATTGGAGCATCCCATACTACACATTTTTGTCACCGAATGCAATGTGAGTGATAATGAAAGAGCATAGGCTGGTTACCACCCCCTTATACTTATTATTAATTATATATATTCTTGCCACTAGGACATTGATACTTATAAAGCAAATATAAGAGAGGAAATCGATACATGGCTGAAACTATTGGCTTCATATGGCATTTCGGATTGGATGATTTTATTAGTTGAAACTTTGGATATGCGCAAAACAAAGAATCTATTGCAAAGGACAACAGTTCTCGATAAAATACGTTTGGAATTTTGTAATAAAAATGATGATCGTTGTATTTCTGTGCTAAATCCTGCAAAATATGAACAAAAATCAACAGAATCATTTCGTTGTTTAGTGCAGCGTATAAGGTAAGTGGCTGAAATTAAATCTATGATATTTATTGATATTAATCTATTGTGTCCATAGGTTTCTCATGCTCACAAGTTACAATCGAAACATTGCCAAATACGAGGAACTCATACGAAGTAGACGCGAGAAACGCAATCAGGACGGGTGGGATTTTCGTCAGTATTTCTTTATGCAAGAAGATTTAGCTTTGATTCTAGAGAAACTTGAGCTGCCCACAGAGGCTTTGATACAATATGATGAACTAGATGCCATGTTCTCACAGTTTATAACAAATTCTGGTTTTGGCGAGAAGCACAAATGGTTGGAATACTTTAAGCGTCCCCTAACAGCCTTCCATGGCATTTGCCTAACGCGTTGTGATAAATTTGAAATGCGTCAAAAGATAAGAACTGATGGTGTTTCCATATTGGAATTTCGTAATTATTTATTCGAACGCCAAGCGCATTTATTGCATCAATCAAATGAAATGCCAGAAATCGCCAAACGTTTGCTGAATTTTCTATTTTCTACTCTCAGAGAAGTTGAACTAATCAAATTGGATTGCCTGGAAGGAGCCTTAAGTTGTTGGGAATTCGTTTGTGCTCTGGAAGTTCTGCAAACATGTGAACTGGCCATGGAACCAAATGATGTTGTGTGCTTTCAACAATGTGCTCCCATATGGAATTTGGCTAAAGATAAACTCTATGAATTGGGGAAACTGTGTGGCTTACTGCCTGGTTTTACACCAACATCAGAACAATTACATACTGTAGTACAATTATCGTCAGGCATTGGAGATGTGCCATTGGTGGAATCACAACAATATTTGAATCCTTCGCCTCAGGCACGTGATCGTTCACCCAATCGTAAACCAAAGAAATCAGCAACTGAACAGTTGAAGGAGGCTCTCGGGTCGAATCAAGCTTTTCAGAAACTCTATTTGGAATTAGCTGAATTGGCCATAAGTACATATAAGCATGTGACCAGATTGCGTTCAGCACGTTTGGTTGGCTTGGATTTGGGTAATTTTTATTGTGCCCTCAATGAGCCACACAAAGCAGTTGGTTTTTTCACCGATTTACTGCGTGAACTGAAAGCAGAAAACTGGCATTCATTGAGTTCTCAGACATTATTGGAACTAGCCAATTGTTATCGCAAAATGGGTGATTCATTAGCTTATACAAAGACATGTAGTTCAATATCCTGTTGTCAGGAATTGGAGACACTTGTACGCACATTTTATTTTGATGAATTTCTGAAATCTGTAAAGACTTTGAAGACAACACTGTCAGCTCAACCGTCGGCAGAGAATGCCAACTTTTGTGTGTTGGAAGATCATTTTCGTATACATGAAATTGATGTGCTCAATAAGAAACCAATTATTCAAGATGATCATGTTCTGGTGCAATTAAAACTGGAAAGTTGTTATCCACGTGAAATATTTGTTGAATCTCTGAAACTTTCTTATGAAATGCATATAGCGCCTTTAGTAAATAATAATGAAAATGCCATGCAAGTGGTACCTTTATCAGGTGGTTCCCAGACAATTACTCAATCAAAACAGTCACCTCGGTTAAAGGTTTTTCTACAATTGGATTATAAACAGGACAATACGCTCGCCTGCGCTTCGGTAGCATGTGATATACCAAAGACTAAGCAACCAGTGCGAAGGACGAGCAGCACTAAGCGTAAGCTATCACCAAGTGTACAATCGGATTTTACGAATTTCGTCATGGCAGAGAATATTGCATTGCAACCGGGCATGAATGTCATAGAAATGCGAACGAAGGCAACCCGTGTGGGTACATGGGATTTTAATCAGGTAAACTTATTTACTATTCATAAAATTTTAAGTAAATCTTAGAATCTGAAAGCACAAACACCTGTATATGAGTGCCCAGCTCTTCGGGAAGTCTTTCTTCAAAGATTACGGCCGCAAGGCTTCTGAATGAACTTGCAGCCTATATAACCTATTCTAACCTAATCTGTTTTTGTTTATTTTTTCGTAGATGTGCATCTGTATGTCTTCATTGGAATTTCTATCGGAACAACTGCCTTTTACGCCGCCCCCTTTTGAGGTTACAACGAAACCCGCCTCGGCTGCTCTTAAGTTCAAAACTTTAATTGCTGGCATTGTTCAACCAATAAGTTTGCATGTATCTGGTGGCAGTTTTATCTTTCCAAATGATGCAAAAATTACATTAAAGTGTTCCAAAAATTTACGCATACGTCATGCATTGATAAAAAGTGACAATAGTGATGAGCGACCAATAGAAGATGAAACGGGGAAAAAGCTGGAAGAGTCCTTGACAAAAACAGATACAGTGGATTTATCTAAGATGGCAGCGACAGCAGTAGAAGCATTACAAATAAATGAGGATTCATTAAAAATAACTGATGATTTATTAAAAACAAGTGAAGGCTCATTGAAAACTACTGAGGAGTATTCATTAGCGAAACCATCGAAGATAACGAGTGATTCATTGACAATGCTTGTAGATCCTGTAAAAACAAATGATCCTACGCCGTCGGTGCCTTGTAATGATGACAGTTTATTCGAGAGTATTCTCCAAGTGCCACTACCTGAATTTAAATCATTTGAAGAACGTGAAATACCGCTTGAAGTGCTAACAGATATGCCCGGACGCAAAGTGATCAAACACCATGAACACCATATTTCCCTAAGCTGTCCATGGTCACGTAATGAGCTACAGATTCCCATTGAATTCCAACCTGCCATGGAGGCTACTTGTCGTCTACACACATGTGGAACACAAAAGTTTCTGCAGGTCATTATGAAGGGATTGGATGCGAATCTGTTGTTGAAGGAAGCAAAAGTTAAATGTGATGTGCCTTGTGTACGTTTGATCGATTTGAATCCGACCAAAAAAGAGCAAAGCATTGTGTGTACCAAATGGAATTTCATTCATTCTTATATCCTTAAGAGATGCACATTTAACTTTTATTTCTTTTCTTTTCTTGTTTTTTTATAGAGAATTTTTAAGACTCTCAATGTGACCTACCTCTATGAAATACAAATAGAACCACTGCAAGCTGAACAGCAGCTTCCTGCTGTCATTAAAGTGCATTTTTTGGTGAAATATGCCACAGTGGAACCACCACAAATATGGCGTAGTTATGGTTGTGCTTTCGATCTAGTGGATTATACAACACTCTTTAAGGTACAAGCGCAATTGGAACCTACTGAATTATGCCGTTTGCGTGCAGTATGCAATTTGAATCTTAAAATATCCAAGGTTCATCCGAATCCTTATGTTGATCTTATGTACGAAGTACTCAATGATCAAAATTTATGGGCTGTGGTTGGAAGATCAGCAGGTTAGTATTTATAGGGGATGATACAATAAATTTTATTTATTCTATATATAAATTCAATGTATATATTATTATAATTCTAATGAAACACCACACACACTATTCTTTATACTACACTTTTCAACTTTAATCCACATATTTTTCTTAAAAAAAAAAACAAACACATAACTACACTCATGTATTATACTATACTATACTCTCGAAAAGGTTATGGTAAGTCTGTGCTAAGTATAATCACTAGCATTGCTTGCTCTATCCTGGCTTAGTGCTTTCTCAATTTAATAAGCTTCCTTAAATTTATTGACTCCATTTTATTAAATTTAATTTTTTTTTTCCTTTAAAAAATCAGGTGTCATTTCTATGAAAGATGTTGATACTCATTCCATTTCGCTTGAAGTGATGCCTCTCAGTACTGGTTTCCTGCCTATGCCCAGCATAAGGCTATCCAAATATACCGCCGGTGGCAAATCCAAAACTGATACACACTCAAAAGTGCATCCCTTTCCGCCCGGTCAAATCTATAATTCAACTAAAAGCATGCAGATACATGTGATTGCCAGTGTTACTGGCGAGCAATAGAAAAAATGAATAAAAACAAATTGTAGTTCAACTAGTAGATATATTTATTTATATTGTAAGTAGAAATATATGTTGTATAATAATAATTGCAATAATAATTTAATAATGAAAAAACCAGTACAAAAAACAATGTATTTAACGGTATTCCATTACCAACTTGGCTAAGGCATCTTCATTCATACGATAGTATTGCCATTCTTCGGTTTCTGTTAAATTTATGGCACCCAAGCTTTTATAGAATTCACAAGCTGGATTCCATTTGAGCACTTGAAACTCCATACGTTTGCAATTGTATTTTAATGCTTTTACAGCTACCTCACGAAAGATATGGCCACCAGTGCCACGGCCGCGATATTCAGAACGTACATAGAGATCCTCAAGGAAATAGGTTTTTCCTACCCATGTCGAATAGGAGAAATAACAAACTGCATAGCCAATCATTTTTATACTGCAAAATTATGAGAAAAATATGAAATTATCAGGTCTTCAACATTTTGTTTGATGTTGTCAAGTAAAATTCTAGATCAAAATCATGGAAACCTAAACCGGACTAGTATACAAACAGAGGAACTTGTCTTCATAAATTGACAGTCTGTAATCTGTAACCTGTTACAAACTAAAGATCTATGTATTTTTAAATATGGGAATATTTTTGTTTGTGTTGGACAATAATTTCATGGTTCAATTTTGTTCTATTTGATTTATAAAAGAAATTATTATTGATTTTCAATTTTACACACAGTGTGTGATCCTTATCAGTGGTCATATATATTGTACTTATTATGATGATAAGCAAGACATGGCAACTAAAGAGCCCAATAGGTTCTGGGTAAATATTGTTAAAATTGCCTATTATTTGAGCTAAAGATTTACAAATCATGAAGAACACGTTGTTTATGTTTGTTAAACACATCATGCTGAGTAAGAGGTGACAAGTTCAATTTCTCTCTCATCAATGTCAATAAAGGATGTACAAATAAATACTATATACTCAAATTGACATACAATTTGCTGACCAGAACAAAAAATATACAATTGGGATCCAATTCTTGCCTGCTCATCGGGATCTTGTTATCTATGTTTATTTTTCTGTTTTAGTAGTTTTTTTATACAATTTGTACTTACTCGGTGTCCTGCTTTGCCTCCAACACATAGACATGACAATACGGTGTTGCGCCATATAAACCAGCATCGGTTTTGAGAGCTATAACAAAAGAAGAGATAAAAATTTAAATTAAAAACTGAAAAAATCACTTATAATAATCACTTTACGGACTTTCTTCAGTCAATTTGGGACCATGACTCATTTTTTCAAAGTCTGCCAATTCTTGTACCATTTCAAGTACTTCTTTTATATCTTCAGATTTTGCACGACGAAATATAAAACTGTGTTTTGAAGCCATTTTTATTTAAAAATATTTATTAAAACCTTTTGAAGCTTTCAATGCACAACTAACTGCCTGTGCCTACTGTAGCCTACTGTACAATATTAAATAATCACTTATTTAATTAATTTATTGAATGCTTTTATATTGTATTTTACTAATCAAGAGGAGATATCTATATATGGCGGTACGATCTTTATCGCCTTCTTAACTCTCAATAGGTTCCACTTGTTCTTTATCAATGTTCTGTTCAGTGACTTGAAAAGCTTTTCAAGGGTTGTCAAATGTTTTGCAAAATATTGCTCTAAAAATGGCGGATAAATGCAAAAATTTTGCTTTGTTTTTTATATTTCTTAACTTTTTCTTTAAAAAAGTAGTAAATACTCAAGCAAGTTTAGATTGATATGATTTAATAATCATTGTGGAAGCCTGTTGACTTTATTCATCAGTTTCATAAGCTGTGGGCTTACACTTAACTTTGATACTTCAATTTTCAAAATAAATCTGTTATATGTAGCAGCTTCTTTGGCTTTTTTGTCAGCGATTTCATTACCAATAATGACTTGGCATTCAATAGATTTAGATATAATTAGATTTACCTCTAATATTTTTGGCAAAGGATGCAGCTTTGAGTATAGTGAATATTTCTGCTTTAAAGATGGAGCTATGGTTAAGTAAGCTTGCGGTTCTGATTATTGATTCTTCATGAGTGACGCTTTAAATAACATTATTGTCTGATTTAGAACCGTCTGTGTAAACGAAGGTATTATTGTTAGATACATATATGAATTAACTGAATTGAATCTACTATTTAGTGGTACCTGGGTTGTTTGGGTAATAATGTATGGCCACGATTCTATTAGAAAATGTTAATACAAATCACAACTATTTAATCCATAGGTTCACAAAGTGGGCGCTGGAGACTTTCAAGAAAATTAGGGGCCATTAAGGCCATTTAGAATGGCAATGGCAGACAAATTCTATCTTCTAAAAAACAAAAGTGGTAAGTTAACAATATTGGGAGGCACTAGAACTTTTTAAAGCTGAAAGTGAGCGGTGGTCGAAATATGTTGGGAAAGCTTTAGAAGTATTTTTTTGTTTTATTATTGCCTGACGCCTTAGATTCCATAATTTTCTTATTACAGTATAATGAGACTAAACTACTGAATACTGAATTAGGTTTTCCTTATTAAAAAGATATGATTCTAAAGATGAGAAATGATTTCTATATATTTTGGTATTGGAAAATTCTTACTCTCTCCTCTGATATTCTCTATCTATCAATGTTAAATCTAAGCATTAACTCGTGCATAAAAATACTGAAAACATTATTGGAAAATCCTATGTACTATAAGCCTTATAGATCTTATCAGTTTCTAACTAATAAAAATAAAAAAAAATAAAAAACTAAACATAAATGACCTTTTCCTTGTGTAATAGCAGTCGCCGCCTCACTAAAGTGTTGTTTTTAATTTTATTTTTCAAAAAATCTAAGCTTATCTCTCTCGACATATACATACTATACTAAATATGGAAGGAAGGGCAAGTGTTTGATGTTGTCTCATTATGTTGTTCATGATGAGTTTGTTGTTTCGGTTTATGAAATGTACATCTTGACGTCAACTACTCATACACCCTACTGAGCTTGAGTGTAGGGTGTGAGTTTTGTTATCAGTTTGTCTTTATTTGGTATATAAAATATTACATATATTTATTATTCTATTGTATATTTTTTTCCCCGTTTATTGTTTCTTTTTCTTTTGTGTATGAACACAATGAATAAATAAATGTTTTAATAAATATTCTTTTAAATAGTCATTTATAAAATTTATTATGTTATCGGTCTTTTAGCGCATTTGTCTCGCTGTCGCCAACAAATAACAACAAAAGAACTGTTACTGATAAACAAACTATACAGAGGCTCAGCTCTCAGTCTATGCGAGTCTCAAGTCAGTCAGTTCCAACTTAGTAAGTCAACCAACCAAACAACGTCGTCGTTATACCCATGTACCCATGGATCTTGAGTTCATTTGCTGACTTAAAGGCAAGCGTCAGTCAGTCCAGTCCAGTTTAGCATTAGTGACTTTTGTTGCCTTCATACTTATGTATATAGTGCATTTTTTGTATTACTTATATGTATTTTCTTGAGTTTATCTTTAAAGTTCTTTGTTATTAAGATTACATACGAGTATGTATGTGTAGTCGGATTGTAGTGCCCCTTTCAGTAGCAGCTAAACTGCGGGTTTCGGAAGCCTACTTCAATGTGCAATGTCGTTGCGGTTGATAACATTTACAGTACTACTATATACCATACAGTTTTGTTTTATTATATTATTTTGTTTTCGGTTATTTTCCTTTAATTTTTTTCTTTTTTTTTTAATTACTCAGGGTTTTTGATGTCTTACATACTTATAAAGAATGTTTCAATTCCGTTGCATTTCTGATCACACATAGCGAGATTTTCATTAGAATTTAAACAAAAGATATTCCTGCAGTATGCTTGGTGGAAACAGTCCCCGTTTCAATAGTAATTCGCTAGCCCTTTTTCTTGATCCCTTCCAAAGACATCGCCATGTTAAATTCACCAGTTAAATACTTACATGTAAAAGGAGATAGTTGGAACTAGTACTGGTATCAAAGGGACTAGCCACGCACCAGTTTTGGACCAGTGATGCATACTTCAGGATACATACATGAATACAATAAGTGTTCGGATCCATTTCTAATATTGGGATCATTAATTAATATAATCACGTCTGTAGTTCATAATCTAGAAGCTGGATTTTTGGTATAAAACGTAGACAAAGATCAGTCTTTCAAATTCTTCTTGTTTGATTTCTAAATATTTCATTATAAGAATGTAAGGTATTCTATGTTTTCTCGCCAAGTAAATAATTTACTAATTAATTTCAAGACCCCTGTCTTAATGTCTTAGTTTGTATATGATCAATATAGGTATGTATGTACTTCTAAACATCTTTATGTAGTGTTTAGTTAAAGTCTTAGTTAGTAACTTCTCAAACCTATGATTTTGGTCCAATGCTCATTAAGTTTATCTCTTTTGAAAAGGATAATTTTATCAAATCTAATGCCTTTTTTAAAAAAAACAGTAGCCAATGCTAAAAAGTTACAATGTTTCAGAGTCTTTATGTTTCAAGATAAAATATCCGAAGGGTTAACAATAACAACAGATAAGCTACTCATAATTACATATTGCCATAAATACGCAAATCCTTTTATAAATCGAACAGCTCACTTTACTATTTGTTTGTTATCTGGTTCATATCAGTATTTTTCAACCTCTCACTTCATATGCATAGTTTTATCTGTGTCTTTATTGTTCTTACAAAACATTAATCTGCAAACCCATGCAACCCAGTCTCTCTTAGTCATTTCCTTTCTTGATGAACAGTAGTCAACACCCACTATACTTTTTTGTGTCTTATCAATGTTTGTCCTTTGTCTAGTCTTGAGAACGGCGCCGTATTGTCGCTTTATCATACATAAACTCCTTCCTAATGAAATACACCCACATTTTTGTGTTCTATTGCTAATATTTGGAATCTTTTTTCCATACTACTTATTCTTATCTTATAGGTTATTTACCTTCTTATCTTACTTACTGGTTTGTGTTTTTTTTTTTCTTCTCATTTTTTATTGTTATTATATTTCAAACAATTTTATTTTTTTTTTATCACACGTGACGTCACACACGTGGCTTGCCCTATGATAATAATGATCGACCACTCGACCACTTTTCTGTCGTCATTATAGTAAAATTGTTTATCGCATTTTGTTGTTAAATGTTATCTGGGATCGAAGTCTCTCTCACAATTTGTTTTTATTAATATTATTTATTGTTGCTGTTGCTGCTGTTGTTTATAATTTTAGATCTCTTTTTACAGACCTTAACAGACATTCTGGCATTGTCATAAGATATCGAAACAACTTATACTATATTTATTTTTTTATCAATAACTTCAAGGTCATTTTAAAAGATATGGAAAGAAATGGAAATAAAATATGTTTAGTAACAAAGTGTTATATCTTGGGTTAGGTCCAAATCATTAGATATGATGATGATTTCATGGTTTTGGCAAATTTGTAGATGTAGCAAATTGTGAGATGTTTTAACAAATAGAAAATGAAATATAATACTCGTATTATAATATCAGTTCAGATTCAGTGTTAGAATTGTTGGCAGATAGCTAGGACTAAGTATTAAATATGTAGGGAAACATTAAACAGCTGAAGCCGCCTTCTATTATGATGAGTCCGTGAGCCTGTCATAGACATTAATGATATTACTACAATTTTAGTGATGATTTATTTTCATGCTGTCCTTGCGAGGTGATCGGTAGGGTGTAGCCTTTTGAGAAGTCTGTGTGATATATTGATGCAAAGTGAGGGTTTCGATGACAGTGGAGTTTGACGTTATATCTGCTGCTGTGAAAGTTTATTTCTTCGAACAATGAATAAGTCTTCAGGTTTCGGTGAAATGTCGGGTTTCTCACATATCACGGAGCTCCAGATATGCTTTGGTAAGCTTGGATCCTACGAATCTACGAATGATTTAAGCAGCTGTGGAACCCCATATCTGTATGCCATAGCGCCAGACAGGGCCCACTACTTGCTTTTAAGAAATAAATAATAAAAATATTCCATAATTCTGTATACGCTTTATTTATTATTGTGTATATTTATATTAAATCATTTCTTTTTATTTATTTCAAAATATGTATGTACTTACACAAGTATATATATCATATGTATATACAAGTATATACATAGTAATAATATTAATGTTCGTTCTGCTCGTTGTGGCGACGCAACTGTGACACGGCTCTGACACAAACGCCCCATTTAGTAGTCGTAGACTTAATAAATTAATATATATTTTTATTTTTTTTTTTTTGCAATTCATTATGGTTTTGTTGTTGTTATTGTTTAAGTATTTTTCTATTTTTGTAGAAATATAGTAAACAATATACAAATGTATATAAATATTTTTTATGGTTTTTAAGTACAGTTTTGCTTGTTGCGGTTATGAAAACAGCAAGTGTAAAGATTCCATTTGTTCGTACCATATTCAATATTTCTAGTACACATACCACATTATAAAGTGAAAGCATTGATGAAAAAGTATGGAATGTTATGTTCAAAGACTAAATATATACTATATAATTCCCTTACGAAACTAAGCGTTCTCTGTTTGTCATTTTAACTTAAAGTGCTCGAGGGCCGAAGTAGTCAGTTTAGCCAGTGAAGCTTGGTTATGCATTTTTTGGTTAGCCCAGCAATGTGTCGTCTTTATTCAAGTGTTTATCCAAGTGTAAACCGAGATATATCACATTATCAGCATAGGGGATGTCAACACCACCCATATTGACTATAGCGTACGATGTAGCGTGAGCTTAGCGCATCTATGAAAGCTGTCTAGATAGTTTTGTGTGTTATTCGATGCTTGAACATTGCATTTGTTTCTTGTTAAGAACGCTGTATAGTCAGCAAAGGTACGGTTTCAAACAACAAAATCCAATGAAATTGTTGTTTGGAACCTTGAGATTTTAGAGTGGAACCTTGACAATCTGAGCACGATCAAATTTTGACATTTCGTGAGCGAATTGGCCAGTCTACAGTATTTCGAAGTGATTAATATATTATTTTGATTTGGGTATTGAAAGTTTCAAAAAAAAACAGTAGTAGGTACCTCCTACCATAAAAGCTAAATATCTGTAATGATATATTAGATCAGTACAGTACTAAATTGACAGAATCAATCAGCGTCCCCTTTAATATGCACGAGGTGATGAATAATTATTCATACAACTAGCTACTTGGCATTGAGTTAAGTCTATATAAGCAGAATGTGTTAGTCTGCCTTCCTCAAGCAGAGTTCTTAAGCACAGAGAGCCCTTGTAACAACTTATTCAGTTCAAAACCAGGAGCCCAAAGAAGGAATGAGGGAATAAATACTTTCAATTTTAGCATTTGATTAAGTGTTCATTCCAAAATCAACATAAGTTTCTAGTGGATCAAGGAACACTCATTCTATTCGTACCTAACAACAACACTACAATTATGATTAGACCAGGGCTGTCCAACCTTCCATGGGCCGCATCCGTAATGTAATGGGCCCTGGCTTAAACGCTGACCAGCGGCGCAACGAAATTTCTGTTTGCCACTTCCGTTGCGTGGGCCACATTGGGTCGCATTCAGACTTCATGCGGGCCGCGGGTTGGACAGCCCTGGTTTAAGCTTGTATCTGCATAGAAGGACAGGAGTTTGTTTTTAAAGCACTGATTCAAATTGCTAATATGTATGCAATATCAATAAGAGAATCTGTTATTGGGTCCTCAGCTAGACATTTTTTTCAAATGACTGTTTCCATTATTCTAAAAGACAAAATTAAGATATCTAAAATTGGAAGTTTGTATACCATATTTCATCTCACACCTTGACCGAATTGCTCAAAACAAAATACTATTTAGATTAGGTCCAAACAAAGATTAACTAACTTAAAACTAAAGCTTTAACATCAGAAGCTTTATCAAGTATCTGTAATCTCCAATTTTGCTCAAGTTCTAAGCATTCAATTTGTTATGTAGTTTTTGTTCATGCATATAATTTCTTATATTTTGTTGTTGTTGTTGTACAAAATGTTTTGTCATGACTACTACTTTTGTATATAGAAAATTTCGAATTCTGATAGTGGTAATCAGTGTTGATGGTGTTTCCCGAGCGTCGACGATGACAACAACTGCGATATAGCGCCATAACCACACCTCCAACTTGTCTATTGATAAGGATATGCAACGAAAAACGATAAGGATAGTCAACCAGTCAGTGATTTCATTCATTCATTCATTCATTCATTCAGTCTTAGAGAGGGAGAGAGCCAGAGTCAGTCATTAAAAGCGATAGGGAAAAGCTGGCAGACCGTCAGACGACCGCCAATGCCGGCATACCATACATAGTATGTACTATATAGTATATTATGTGAGTATTTAATCAAAATCGTTTGGGGGCACTCAGATAGCGATATCTCCAGTTCAATTCGAGTAGAGAGTGAGAATGAACTTATGAATGAATGGATGGTTGGTTGGTTG
Organism: Amiota communis; assembly: GCA_037043315.1. Classification (NCBI taxonomy): domain Eukaryota; kingdom Metazoa; phylum Arthropoda; class Insecta; order Diptera; family Drosophilidae; genus Amiota; species Amiota communis. Next base: position 7,628,981 of record JBAMAV010001245.1, on the reverse strand, counting down.
GATGGATGATATGTGTATGTAATGGTACTAGCTAATAACTGAATGTCTGAACTGGGTATAGGAACCTCAGACTCAGAGACTGAGTCATTTGAAAAGGTGATATGAACTGTTTTCTGATAAGTTTTAATCAAGAATTGTGCGCTTTGATTTTTTTTTCCATTTTTACAAAACGTGGAATTTGAAAAGTTATAGTAAAAACAACCTCGTATGTTGATAAATACATACAATTCGAAATCGACGACGTCGTCGACGCTTATGGTTTGGAATTTTCAAGTTTAGTATATGGTTTAGATTCGTTGATGGAGGAGTCATTGAATACTTGTGCCGGTCATCCATTCGCTTGCCGGTTTCATCGATCTTTATCATAGTTTGTTTAAGTATATGCTATGCGGGTTCCGGTTTAGTCCGATTTGTTGGTTTACTCGTTTTTCTTGTTGCTTATTTGTCTCACGCTCGTTTGTCATTATCTCGGAGGCTGTTACCATGATTATCAGCATAGTAGCATACATATGTGGGTGTCATCCGTTATGATGGTTTGCAGCCATGAAACCACAAGAAAAGTTTTCTTAGCTACTATGAAATATGCAATGCGCCGGCGCATTTCAAATCCTTTAAATATGTTTTTTTGAAGCATGCTGCTTTAGTTTACCAAACAGTATTATTGGAAATGCCAAAAAATAAACGAGTTTAGTAGCGAAAGAGTTATGACATTTTATCGGTCATAAATACCGTATACGCCTACGAAATAAAATTGAAAAAATTACAAAAAAATTTAACGCATGCTTAGCACTCTCAGCATGAATTCTATAGTATGTGAAAATATGTAGTGATATACCAGATGCCCTAGTCAACCATGTGTGTGTATGGCTTTACCTTAGTTTGTAGTACTATGGGATTGTGTGACTCTAAGCGTTTCCAACGCCCCTTTTATTGAACTCGTTCCTTGACCGAGTATTGTTGACTCGTGCTATAATCTGTTAGTTTTTTCTTCATTGTCATCTTTGTTATTTTGTTTTTGTTGCAATATTGTGATCTATGGGAGTGATCTCACTTCATTGTGAGAGTTTTATGGTTGATGTTTGAAAATAAGTATTCAGTTTTAGATGAACTACTATGTGAGTACTCAAAATTGATGGTTAAAACGTTTTAAGTAACTGTGTTTAATAGTGAAACTAGTTAATAGTTTTAGGTTTTAATAAACCTTAAATTACATCTAAACCTTTAAGCAGATCAATTTCTTTTTTACTCATGGAATTTTGTGATACAATTAGTTTATTATGTGTCATTGATTCAAAAATTTTGGTGAGCCCAAAGTTCTTTAAGATAGATAAGTTCTTCTTGTTAAAATTATTGAGTAGGCAGTTTAAATTCTGTATCAGGCGTAATACTATGTGTCCGATTGATTCATATACTGGCGGGTAGAGAAAGAATTCAAAGACAGTGTATTGTATGAATAGAATCTGCTTTGCGATGATTCATAAATGTATAAGCAAACCTGGGCCTCAGGTAGCAGCGTCGGCATTCCGACTACCTTAGTCCGTCCCTTAAATTATTCTATAAGGAAGAACGAAGGCACATATGGCAATGTATCCTTTTATATGTGCGAATTCATCTTTAACTAACATCAACAGAGTATACATCTTACTTTAAAATCCATAAGAACTTTAATAAAATTGCCATTTTTGTTTATGTAGTATGAACACATCAAGGTAGAGTCTTGAGCTGCTAGACAATGATCAATTATCATGGTCTGTACTTGATCCGAAGACACTTAAACTCAAATATGGAACCACTCATAAAGACCACGAGTGTTCACCTACACATTGAGATTTAACAACGCCAAAGACAACGAGGTTGAAGACAAGATAGAAGAACTTGTCTAAAAATCGACAAAGTGTAAACAACTTAAGGAAACCTAGAGCAGTCGGCTAAAATAGAACACACGCTTGATGCGGCAAATTCTCAAGGAACAGAACAATAAAGCCGCGAAGTACTATATTTAAACAACGCAAAAACAGAAAAACTTACTATAAATTTACATACTTAAAATTGTTAAAACTAAATAAAAACAAACAAAAAAAAAATATATATATATAAATAAATAAAAAAGAGAATGAAAATAAAGAAAAAAATCAGAAAATGAAAAGGAAATTTGTGAAATTCCGAAATGAAGACCAAGACAAGGTAAACAAGGAATAGAGAAGAAGACACTCAAGACAGACAAGACACATGTAGAAGAAGCATTTACCATATTGAGTTAACAGCGCCAATGTGGCAGACCCATCCATATACGAATAATATAGAGACTTTCTCAGACAACCAAACAACATTAGTTAAAGGTTCTCCTTAACAATATGAAAGGTAATTGTAACAACAGGGATAGGGACTGAGACACAGACAGGAACTCATCAACAATAATGTCGTCATCGTCACTGTCCTCTGGCACGCGTACCTGTTGCTTGGTACCTTCATCTCTTTTTTACTAAATATGTATATTCTATTAGGTCTCTTACTCACTGACTCATTTATTTTTCCTCCTCTGTCCATATATTGTATTTACCTGTTATCATTAAATCTTCTATTTGACAGGATATAACCATTAGTGATCTAGTATGTTTGTTACCATTTGGTTACATCCTTTTTACTTTCACTACTTGTCTATTCCAGTGATTTATATGCAATTTCTATCCTAAAGCACGTTCTTTACAATATTTGTTTTGGTTTGGTTTTTGGTTTAATTATTTTGACAGTTCCTTTTAGGGCCTGTCATCTTAAGTTCTACTGTAAAACAATCCACAAAATTAATGAGTTTAATTACTTCTTTTATATATTTTTATGGCTCGTCCTAAATTTCTTGAGCAATGTTTTCGTCATTCATTCATTATTACCGGGGTTTTTCCAGTCTCGTTAAGAGAAATACTTTTCATATTGTTTGTTTTAGTATCTATTGTATATCAATCTTTCCTATTACAAGAAGTCAAATATACTATAATAACTCAATGACTTTAGTTTCGCTAAATGCACATACAATGAAAAGTCATAAAAGGGCATGCCATTCCAAGTAAAGACACCGTAAAGTACCTGGGCCTGACTCTTGACAGGCGTCTCACCTTTCAACCAAAAGAAAGCAATTGGATCTGATGATTCTAAGAAAGAGTTGTCTGATCTGCCCGAAATCAAAGCATTATCTACGTAATAAGCTGTTACTGTATAAGAACACTCAGAAGCCGTATGTATTCAGCTTAGAGGCACTGCTCCCAACTTAAATCTATAAATTCTTAAGAGGTTCCAATCCAAACATTCTCCGAGACTTGAAGATTCCAATGATCAGAGATGAAATCGTCAGGATTAGTATCAGACACATTTTACGATTGGAAGACCAAAATAACCGATTAGCAACCAACTTGCTAGAAAACAGTAGACACAAGCGACGCTTGAAAAGGCAGCACTGGATTTTCCGTTTCGCTTCCCGGACAATAAATTAATATTATGCGATTTTTTAGTGTTCATTCATATGCTCTTACTGTTGTCATTAACAGACAAATTGCAAATAAAGAAGGATTAAAAAAAACTTCTGGTGAAGTTCCCCGTTCCAATATAATTAAAAACAAGAGATTTACTTACAAATATGTGCCATATAATCTTCTCTGGAGGGATTTACAGTGGTGCATGTTTTGGAGTACAAAAAAATCATCTTGGATTCAATAAAAGATCTCCATACACCATAGGGTTCGCAGTGTTTACTTCTGCGAAAGTAAGAATTGCAATCTCTCTACTTATGATATATCTTCTATATAAATTCTTTACTAGAATGAGTAAGAATATTCTTAAAAAACACATATACATTTTTATAAAAAAAAAATAATATTATTTATATTCTTATTATTTATTTTTTGCTTACTGAACTTTGGCAGGAAGTTGTTGGATCTGAAATCTTTTCATACACATAAGCATATACAAAATGTATTATTTTCAATTATTTTTTTTTTGTATTTCTTCTGTTTTTGATAAGAAATACCGAACCGACTATGCGATGTTCGTCGTTAAAATTGTTTTGTTTCAAGGCATATGTGTATAACCAAATAATGTGCTAACACCAACGACACAAACACATTATACAATATTTGTTTGTATTTATCGGGATGTTCGAAAAGTTTTGATCCTCCATGAAGATGGCGTGGCTTTACTTTTCAAAACTTCCCGGTCATAACTATGCTACAAAGTGGGGGTGCTAGACCAAATGTAAACGTCGTTTCCCAATCAGAAAGAAAACTGTAACTTTATTCAGACTGATGTATTTGCAAAGCCCAATCCCCCTGAAAAAAGTTTAACAGTTTGGGATGGCCAATTTGTATCATTTAAGGCCTTAACGGGCACTACTATGGTACCTGAAAGAATTTTAACAAATTAGGATGGCCAATTTGAATCAGTTAGGGTCTTTTTGGGCATAACTATGCTACAAACCAGAAAGAAGTTTGGCAATTTGGAATGGCTAATGGTTATGAGTTCAGGTCTTCATCTTTTTTTGAAGAATTTAAACATTTTTCAAATTTTATAGAGATGGAAATAAAATGCTGATACTTTTCAAATAAATATTTCTTGAGATATTTCTACAGTTTTCTTCTATTGTCAGTGGAATATCATGCTTCCAATAATATTATCTTCATGTTGGTGTCTTGAAACTACTCATACGACTCATGTAAAAATGTATGTACATACAAATAAGAATGATTTTTTTTTTTAATTATTATAAAAGCAAGCATCGAACAAACTGCTAGACTGACGGACATTTTCAGAGACTGACATATAGCAGGGCATTACGAACCAAGAACAGGAATTTATAAAGAAAATGGTATGCTAGAGAGAAGAAAAGAGAGAGATAAGCTACTAGTATGAACGAAGCGACTTGGTTATTGTGGGGCTCAGGTCAAGTCTGACTTAAGTTTGTGGTTGTACTTATAGTCCATATATACATACATATACAATTTGCTGTATCTGTATTTGTATATGTATTTGTATGTATCTATGTGGAGTGGCGCACCACGCTTGGTTCGGTAGATCGTTCATTCATTTTTGAGTTCGTTGTTCGTCATGCTTGCTTCATAAGTACTAAGTATATAATCGTCATAATACTTATTTGCTTGTTGCATTTTTATTTCTTATATTTCTACATATAAAGTATCTATAAGACATACACATACTACATATTATGTATGTACTTATGTTGTTGTTATTCAATCAAAATATATATATACATATATGTATTAATGGACAGATATTTAATATAGAATGATGTTTCATGTAGAAGTACAAATAAAGCAAATATGTAGCAAGTAAATTCATATGACAATATTATTGAAAGTGCTTTCTTAAGTCTTTTGTTTATTCATATTTAAGAATAACAACAACTACATAATGTTAATATGTATTTAGTCATGTCACAATTCAGAAATTTTCCATTGTACTTTACAACTTTATATTTATAGTTCTTAAGGTTCTATAAAGGAATACAATGATTACTTTTCAGTTGATCTGTTACTAGGCGTTGTAAGTCGAAGTAAGTAATGGAGTTCATATCATTGTAATTCAATAAACTTTAAGAAAAATCATACTCGAAGGTCTTAATAGCATAGCATTATCACAATTTTCGCATATTATCAATTCTTAACCCGTCCTTATGTATGCTTTCATATGAAAACATTGAAATATTTTGATTAGGTGCATAAAATTCAGTAATTTTCGATCTTATTGTTGTCAAAGATAATGTTAAGAGTCCATCCAGCCAAGTTCCACACTTTTTCTATGTTTTTAAGACATTGAAGGATGGTCGAATGGTTACACAATCTTCTTCCTCAACCTCTTCAAGCTTAAGTCCTCATCCTGGTCGTAATTTGTTGGTCAACCTCTTTATTCTTCATTTGCAAATTTGTATTGTCTTGCTTGAACTTATGACTATGCAAATATATGCTGAGATTGTTAAATAACAGTGCTTCTTTCAGAAAGAGATCAAGTATTATAAAGACCTATGGGCGTAGACGTTCTTACACCAGCGCATTTTCTCATAGGTAATCCGTTATTCTCGTTCATTGAGCCTGACATCACCAGCCTTAATTACAGTCGGCTAGACAGATGGCAGCGCGTTTCATACCATCAACAGATATTTTGGAATTGATAGAGACAAAAGTATTTAACGCTTTTGCAGCAGTGGGCGAAATGGCATTCACATGGTCCTCCAATCAAGATCATTGATTTTGTTCTCATTAAGGACGAGAATTTACCATCATTAAACTGGCCACTTAGTCGGGTGAAGCATTTAATCTCCGGAACGGATGGTGTCACGAGAGTTGCCGTTTTACTCACCGCTTTGGGGACAAGTCGCCGAGCAGTCAACAAGTTATGACTTTTGCAAGATAGCGATTTTGTTGGAAGAACACATCTTCTAACGGCGGGAGAATGTTCAGCTCCTCAGTCGTTGTAGCAGAGTTAATTATGTTACTCTTATATTTTTGCTGTCATTTCATATAAATATATTGTTTTTTGTAACATTGATTGGTTATATACTTTTGTAATTCCTTAATTTTAGCCTTACTCACAACATTGATCGTGTCGTGCGAGGTTTAAAGAACTTAAAATCATAACATAAACAATCATAATTCGAGAAAAAGCTCTTGAATTTGACATTCTCAGGGTTCTTCATTATGTTGTTTGTTGAGAAACAAAAAAATCTATTTAATATTTAGTTTTTCAATTGGAAATTCTGCCACTACAATTTTTTTGTGTCTTCTAATTCAAATAATTACCATACATTTTTGTCACTCACTACCTTAGGGGAGCTCAACAGCACCAATGCTTATCCAAGCGAAATTGTCAACTTATACTACCATAAGTTAAAGTTTAAATTTTTCCCACACTATACAAAAACAAAGTGTCATTTCGAAAACTTTCGTAGTTTTTCAAGCAAAACCTGATAAGAACTTAGAAACTTTTAAAAATGTATGTATTGGGTGCACAACACAGTAAATGACCTCAAAATGTCTTTAACAAAACTAAGTCATGGCTAGTAGTAGCATGTGTGGCCTATGGAATACTAAAATGCAGATCTAATAGTATTGAATATAAATATTTTCCAAATAAATGCATAAATCATCAATGAGCCGTGGAAAATGTCAAGATCTATTGTACTATAGGACTTCACACAAAGTACGTAGAAATAATTGTATAGACATGAAAAAATGGTACTAATGATGTGATTTATTATCATCACAGAAAAAGGATAATTGTCATCTAGCTTGTATGTTTGGTTAGTTTTCTCTCCTTTGTTATAGTTGAGTTGTTATGGGCAATGAGCCGTGAGGTGTCATATTTTTGTATCCATACAAAGAAGATTTTTATTTTTTAATATAAAATGAAATTTAATTGCTGAAAATCATTAAAAGTATTTACAAGAAAACCATACTTGCCCTAAACTGAAATAACAAGTGTCCTCCCTATATGGTATCTAAGTCCCAAGAGTAATTTGTGTATCTACACAAACTATGATCAAGCGACTCTTTAGGTTTTGAGGTACCACACACTTCATTCACTACACTAATGTCCAACTCTGTGGAGATACATTATTTTGACATATTTATGACTGCAAGTACAAGTGTCAACTATACAAGTGTGTTTGTACCTCATTTCAATGTTAAATATTTTCTTTCGATGAAAAACACACGCATACACACACTTGTTCTTTAATAAAAAACTTAAGTTCTTTTAAATAAAATAGTATCTCGCATGACATATGTTGACGTATTTATGCATTTCTTATTTATCCTTTGACTTTGTTCAAAATCGGTTTTATATTCCACACAACACAAATAACAAAAAAACCAAAAATAATCCTAATAAAATTTATGTTTTATTAACACTCTTCCACTTAGGCTCCAAAAACCAAAAAAAATATGGTTACATATTTCTTGTACATTGTTTCATAATTTCTTCATCTATTGTTTTGTAATATAAAACTTGATTTTTCTGCATTGTATGCACTCAAGTGTTCATAGTCACCATCATCATTCTACTTACTATACAAATTTCTTTCTGATGCCATTATCAACATCGTTATCTGGTAGAAAATTATTCAATTAAATCTACTGGTTTATGACCATTTGATAATATCAATAAAAGGCAAGAAATAGTACTTAAGTATAAGTCTTGGTTTGAGTTCGATCCTTTTAGTTCTCTACGAATCTCTTATCTGGACAATTTCAATTTCATGTTGTGCGGACATGTCTTTAACACTTTTACTTGCTATTTAATTGTTCGGATTCAAGTGTTTAGCACTGATAAGAATATTACTACATACAGATTATTATGGTAAGGGCAGTTGCTGCTGGTTTATGGTTGAAGTTGAGGTTGATTTTAGTAGTGAATTTTAATGTTTATTTGGTGTTAAGACGTTTTGAAAGTCTCTAATGTTTTCTAGATCCTATGGTGATTTTTAGTAATTATATTTTTAAAGGATCTGTGGAGAAGATTTAAGATTTCTAGCGAATTTCAGAAGATATTTCAATCTATTAGAATTCTTGGTCATCTATAAACTAATTTGCAAAATCGATTTATAGATGAATATTATAAAAATAGATCAATTTGTTTACCTTTCAGATTTTTATGAAAATTGTTTGATTAATGAGCTTGAAATGGTCAATTGCGAAGGATCCTGCAAAACATATGAAAATATTTTCTATTATCACAAATTTATTAAATAAACAAACATATAAACAATTATTCAATTTGCTTTCAAAGCCCAAACGCCACATGCGCCTAACATTGCCTAAGAGATTAAAAATTATAATAATAAATAACATTTTTATGCAATATTATTTTAATAATTTAAAATTCTTAGAAATAAATTTTCTCACATTAAAAATAAACAATGCTTGAATCTATTTACCGTAAATAAACAGATACCTCGACAGATAGATAGAGAGAGAATCTGTCAATAAGCCATCATCATTAACAATGAGTGCATGTCGTATCTTGATCATGAAGGTAAAGGATAAGGCAGGTAGAAAAATTTGAAAGGACTTATGAGCAAGCATCTCGGGTAATAAAAACAATAAATAGAAATTAAGAAAACACGTGCTCAACAGCACAAGATCGTTATGATTATGAAAACAACCAATGCCAACAACAATGAAAACAAAGATAAACAAAAAAGGACACGCTTATTTGTTATTCATGTTGTTGTGTATGTACAATATCCTCTTTGCTTGACCAACAAACAAAAATACAATATATCATCTTGACAACATCATAAAATGAAAATCAATGATTATGATCAACATCTTGTACTATGTTGTCCTTAATTTACACTTTTACTTGGTTCACTCATATGTATGTATGTCACAATCAGCATCACCTCGTAAATACAATAGGTGTTTTTAGTTTGATTTATGATGGGCCTATAAAAGTTGTGAGTACTTATATTGACCTACATTTTTGTTAGGGACTTATTGCAGATTTAAAAACCTCTTAGTATTGTAAAGTGTATTATCAGTTTAGTCGGGTGCTTAGTAAAGTGCAACTAAAACTTTCTAAAGATGTACATATGTTATTATTATCAGCATTACTAGGATGATCTGCTATAGCGGTTCGCCACTCCTTCTGATCACTAGTTAGATAAGCATCTGACCGTTTATGACTGGGTATTTATGGTATTTTGAGATAACAAGTGTAAATGGTGTTCTTTTATCCTATATGCAAAACATTAAGATACCCACCCTTCATGTATGTCTTCATCAGATTAGATTTTAAGTTGATTGCTTTTTCTTTAGTTAAGATATCTTTTGAACTTTTCATGATCTTTGCCCTCAATCAATTAATTTAAAATTCAAATAAGAAGCAATGAAACAAATAACTAACTAACTAAATAATAACTTCCCAGACTTTATACATAGGTGCACTGCATAGTCCATTTAAATGGTATGGACAAGGTTGTGCTAACTTCTAGTCAATCTACTAATCGATTATAAAGGAGGCAATTACTTAAAATTTTCATTACATATTTAGTTAAGAATTCGTAAAACTTTTTCTTTGGGTTAACTAAAATTCATTAACATCTTAATACATTGCCAACATGGTAATTGATGGGTATACCTGTATTATTGAAACCATGATAATTGATCCTTAGATTACATTAGATTAGATTAGGCGAATGGCGGGAACTACAACACCTCGTCACTGCGGCTGCAAGTGGGCCTAGTGTGACTACCCCTGTAATCACAGTTACTCCAAATGAATATTGTCGAATATGAATATGGCGAAGTCTGGTCCAGATTAGGCCCTCGCAGTGACATAGTAAGTGCTCCTTTTCTTCATAACACAGTCTCTCGCTATCGCTACGATTGATCCGCAAGATCAAGAACCCTGAGACTATCCGAATATCTGTCTGTGTTAGTCCCAGTAATTCCTGTGTGAAATCTAGTTGGCATGAAGAGTTTAGTTTATTCTTCGTGTCTCTAGTTTTCTTCGAACACCAAGGAAGCACGAAAGGCTCTGGTCCAATGAGGACATTAGCAGATCCTTTAATGGCAAGTTCACCTGCCTCATCGCTCCCAAGATACCTACAATGTCCAGGTACCCAGATTAGCTTAACATGATTGTTGATCTTTTATAGAATAATGTGCAATAAAACTGATTCATGTGTGAGTAAAAAAAGCTTCAGAAGTTTGAGACTAGGACCAGGATATTCAAAGAAATTCCAATTTCGATTAAAAGACTATATAGAAAATAAAACCGGATTATATTAATAAGATTTTGTATACATTTTTTGTTCAATTTTCTTTATAAAACACATGACATACTCGTGGCCCTGAGTTTGACGTAGCACTTAGGTATTTGTCAGACAAAACTTTTGGTTTTTTTATTATTATTATATTTATTCTATTATATACATATTCCAAGGTTAAAGTTCTAAATAAATCAATAAAGGCATACACAAATTTTTAAACGGATCAGATCATTTTAACTAAATACAATTTTTGTAAGAATTTTTTATTTTTTATTTTTGAATAATTAAAATATTTGTTTATAAAGCAAAAATCAGAGGGAAATAATTGATGCCAGTACTACATCCAAAAGCTTAAATTTTGTAAACAAAGATGGCGAAACGATCGACGATCGCTGTATATAATATGGTATGGCATGGAGTATAGTATAATGTATATAGGAGAGTGAATATGTCTAGCATCCAACGACGTTATCAGTAAATATTAAATTTTAATAATAAAAAAAAAAGGCGGCAAAGGTTAAAGACTGAAAAAAATAGACACAAGTTAATGAGAGCGCGTCATGACTTTTTAATGTTTGTGTACTTAATTTTCTTCTTTTTTTGGATCATCATATGAATAAATTGAGAACTCCATACGTCCTCCTTTAAATTTGGAACATAAAAATCCATTCGAAAACGATTTGAAATGTCCAAACAGCTCGTTTCGAGTGCATATTCAAAATGACATAAAAATGCTATAAAAATTTTATTCAAAAATCAAAGAGAATTCGGCACAAGAAAATACCATAGACTAGTATTTTACGACATTTCGTTTTAGTTCAATTGTAACAAGTTTTTAAGTAGTCCTTGTTCAACAAGTCAATAGACTGTCTCCATTATTATTGTAGTACAAGGATCTGTATGATTTTATGAGTTCCCAATTTCCATATATTTAGACAATAGGCATTTTGCACACATCTCTCTCGAGGCAAGAGAAAGAATTTTTCTTTTTTTTTATAATGAAAATTTCCTAACTTTCTCACGGCGCCGTTATTCTGTGGCTCCAATTGCTTTTCTTTTTCCATTCTGTTTCTACATGTTGCTTGCACTTGAACCCTTGAGCAAGACCAAAAGCCGAAACTGATTGTGTGACGCATGTCCTGGTCGCATTTTGAAATTCTATATGCCTCATAATATTTTAGTGTTTTCTTGATATGCATACAAATTGTTTGGGTTGCTTGGTGCCTGCGTTCTTATTGATTTTATCGTTATGGACATTTTACATAATTTAAAAATTTTCTTTACTTTCATTGATTTATGGTATAATTTTCTGCATGATTTCGTATGAAGATATTGGGAAACTTATTCAAAGAAGAAAGATTGGGAGTTTAATTTAAAAAAAAAAATCATTTGAGATTAAAAAAGAATTAATTTAATATGAGTTTTGGGAACTCTCATATCTAGCAAGAGAGAGTGACTGTTCTTGAGTCTAAGGGTTGACCTGGTAGAATGTATCAAGAAGATATAGGTTCCTTTCCTAAGGACATATGTACGTAACTTCATCTCAGTTAGTGGCCTCTTAAGGCTTTGTTCAAAAAAAACTAAGGGAGGGGCCTTGAACTAAGTTAAGTTAGTTCAACGCTCCCTTCTCAAGATTTCGGGGAGGACTGCATTCTTCTAAGCTAATGTATGCATATGTCATAACAATGAAAAGCCAAAAAATGTAGCCTTTTGAGCTTCAGGATTGGAATTGCACCGGCCAGTGGGTTGACCAATCCAATATCGGATTATCCTTTAGGTAAAGTAGACCCTTTGCATAGGGGCGCGTTCGTTGTTGAATGGAATAATATTTACAAAAATATCCTATGAAAAACTATTTTTAAGAGAAATGTCAATGAGGTTAGCGGACTGGCTTTAAGTAAGATACAAATCCAATCGGAATTAGTTAGTTGCATTGTAGTAAGGAGCTCGGAGACTTGCTTTGTCTAGTAGTATGTTTTAAGCCAACAGACGGTTGCTAAACGGTTAGTGTGGAAGGCTATCTGGTAAAAATATCACCAGGTTTTTTACATGCGGATCATGAAAAACAGTGTTCAACATAGGATAAAATATATAAAGAGTCAATGGGGGTAACTCAAGCCCTAGGGAGTCCGAGCAGCCACCTGATGCGCCTCATGCGATGTCTGCTCCATTGGAGTAGATAGGCAAAATATAGCCTTTTAAGCCTCCAATTGGAGTTGCATCGGCCAGTGGTCTGACTAAACGATTGTTATGTGCCAATAGACGATTGTTATCGGTTATTGGGAAATGCTATCTGGTCTTTAACTACCGCCAGGTTCATGTCTCATTTCTGTGCAGGGTTGATTTCCTAACATACCATGGGCACCCAGTCAATAGGCTTGTTCTGCATTACTTGTAAGCTCTTCTGTTGGGTTTTAGCAGTAGTTCTCCATATCTGGATAACGTATGTCCATATAGAGGCAATAAGTTGGGCGTAAGCTAAGACTAAGCTTTTCCCGTTGATCAGTCAGTGAAGCGTGTTTATTTTGTTCGGCAGCAAAGCAACAGTTTTGTGATGTGCTGACCAAAGTGAGTCTTTGATCAAGGAAGATTCTAAGTTATTTCAACATTTTTGATTATGTCATACTAAGAAGTTTTATTTCTTTATTTAGTTGAATAGAAATCCTTTACCCCCGACACAAAGTCCCTTATGCTCTCCACTGGTGCTGTCCATGGTGATGTCATACAGCTGCTACCAGAAAAACTCATACTATTCCTGTAATGTTTGTTTGAAATTCTTTCCTAACTTACAGATTTCTTTGCCACCACAACTTTCTGAACTCAAAATATGGTAAACCATGGAAAACAAAATGGACGAAAGAAAACAGAAGAAACCGAAACCGAAACACATACACAAAGTTCAAACTTAATTAAAATGTAAGACATTCTGGTTTTTTTTATTCAATCAAAAGAATACAGTGAAGAAAAAATGGGGGAAAAAAATAAATAACAATAAAAAAGAAATCATTTAAAACCCCAACAACAAAATCAAGAGAGAGGCGTAGCTAAAATGTAATGCTTGAGCAAGCAACAAGAGCGAGTGAGAGCCTTGATGAGTGTCATATGTGTGATAAGGCAAACAAATGACAAGCAGTAAAAATAAAAATACTATACAGAAAAGCACAAAGCAAAGACAGAAAGAAGGCAGAAGCAGAGAGCAACAAAAACACTAAGAAGAAAAGCAATGGAAAGGCAAAGGGCAGATGAAAGAAACATTTATTCGTATACGTGTTGTATAAACTTTAACAGTATGTGTTGATGATGATCGTGGTGAGAGAGCTTAATGTTTTGAGAGCTTAATGTGTTTGTTAGGAGAGCAAATTCTATGAAGAAAGAGTATTAGAGGATTGTTGATGTCACAGAAATAACGGCAATTGACGAATGTTTAAATAAATGAAGGTATAGTGAAATGAAAAACAAATGTTATTAAGCTTAAAACAAAGTGATTGATATTGGTACACTGATAGTCAATTCATTAGGATTGGCAAATACAGAGCTCTCATTTAATTCTTATATTAAAACATGATATTTTAAGCTTACAGAAGATTGTCTCTCATATATAGTCTGAGTTTCTATATCCATATATCAAGGCCAATTTTGCTCCACAGACCCAACTTTCTTATAGTCATTGTTAGAGATTCCATAGTAGACTTAAAGTCTTTCTACTAAGGCACTTCAATGATATGGGTTAGAGTATTTTAGAGTATGTGACTATGATCATGGCAAGTTTTGACTGAAAACTTACCATGTATTTGGCGATAGTCACAGTATGAAAGTAGCTTTATTATGAAGGAATACATAGTTATAACAACACTATGCTTCGCAAAAGCTTCAAACCAAGCATTCACATATGTATTTCCTTAAGTGAAGTAAACATTTTGCTGATGCTTGGACCTATTCAATTGACTGTCAGTGTAAGTCAGTGTCAAGTGAATTCAGAGTTGTTGTGAGATCAAATATGGGGAGCATAAATAACGCACATAAATAGAAGAGTGAGAGAGAGATTGAGAGAGGGAGAGTCCAGCTTAAGGCTTTGGATGCTGAACAAAGCTTGCGCGCTTATTTTTCTTTCGAAACGGCATTTCATTCATATTGTTGTTGTTGCTGTTGTTTGTTTGAATTTTGTTTTTTATATTTAGTTGGGGAGCATTAATAAAATTTTTTAAATATTTCCAGCAACAGTTGAATTAAAAAACGCAAACGAAACGTGTGTGAAAGCTAACGAGAAGCGCGTCGCTTCGTTTTTGTCGGGAAATCAAATTAGAAGAAGAAAAAACAAAAAGAATGAATAAAATTGAAAAGTTTTTGGAAAAGTAATTTTGTGGTACACTAATTCAGTGAAAATGTAAATTTTTTAAATAATTTCATAAGAAAATTAAGAAAAAAGTGCCTATTAATTAATAAGAATAATAAAAAAAGAAAATTATTATTTTTAATTTTAAATTTAAATATATATTTATGAATATGACGAAAACAAATAATAAAAAGGATAAGGATAAGGAGCGTCGTAGTAATAATACTCCAAATTTATTAGCAAATGCTGCGAAAATGAAAATCACTAAGGCTATAGCAAATGCGAAAAGTGCTAAGGTGGCTGCTGCCATAGCAGCAGGTAGTGGGGATTGTGATTTGAAAGGTCTACAACCACATGAACGTCATCAACACCATTCACAACAACATCAACACCAAGAAGTTGAAGAAGATGGACAAGGGCAGGTAGAAGTTGTGGATTTTGCGGTTTTGCGTATAAATGAAAAACAAAATGTTCGAAATATTGAAGAAGTTTCATGCATGTCTGAACATGATCAAATGCAGATCATAAAGCAACAACAACAACCACAAACCCATGCACATGCACAGGATATGCAGCAGGTCAACAAGAACAACCACAACAGCAACAAGAGGTCAGGCAATAGTTTGCAACAACAACAACAAGAACAAGAACAGATTGAAGGCGAAATGATCTTGTCAACAGCCAACCAACTGAGTGAGCAGGAGCAACAACAACAAAAACAACCATCGCATGCTCTTAATACACTTAGTGTAAAAGAGATAGCAATACAATATAAATGTGAACCAATACAAATGCAGGAAGACAAACTACTCATCCCAGCGAAGAGCGAACAAATG
Source organism: Amiota communis (assembly GCA_037043315.1). Classification (NCBI taxonomy): domain Eukaryota; kingdom Metazoa; phylum Arthropoda; class Insecta; order Diptera; family Drosophilidae; genus Amiota; species Amiota communis. The sequence continues at coordinate 7,613,038 of JBAMAV010001245.1, read as the reverse complement.
CAAAACAACAATGAAAAAATTACGCTCACTGCTGCCTCTCCCTCTCGCGAACAGCAAAGGAATGCGGCGAACTCAATTGCGGCGAATTTAGCGTCACCATCGTCGTCGTCGTCGACTTCTTTTATGCCTGTTTCGACAGAATTGTCATTCAAAACTGAATCAGCAAAGCAATCGGTTACTCGATCGGACGACAACAACGACAACGAAGAAGATTCTCTTAAGACAGCAACAACGACAATTGTCGTTAAGAATAATAATAATAATAATAATAAAATCCAGCAAGAAGAACACAAAAAACCAAATTTATTAGGACAAATTTTAAGTCTTAAAGTTTATGATAATCAAAGAGAAGAGATTAATACCGATGCTAAAAGAAATTTATATGTAGAAGAACAAGAAGAACACAACAATCAAGAAGAACAAGTACAAGAACAAACAATAATCAGAACAACATGTAATGAAGAGGAGAACAAAATTGTTAATATTAAATTTGAAGAAAAGTGTAAAAGTGATTTTTTAATAACAGAAAAACAAAGTGTACCAACAACAACAACACCTACACCTACACAAACAACAACAACAACTTCAATAACAGTGATAAATACAAATCAAAATAATAGTAGTGATGAATTAAGTGAGAAAATTAAAAGTGAAAATATTGAAGAAACTTTACCAAATAATTATCGTGGTGTTAATAATACTGTTATAATAACAAATTATAATCATCAGCAACATCAGGAGCAACAACAATCACAACATCAACAATCGCAACAAGAACAGGAGCAACAACAACAACAACTCCAACAAGAACAAGAACAACAAGAAATTTTCGAACAACAACAACAACACCATCAACATTATATACGATATTCATCCAGTGAACAACAAGAACAGGAACAAGAACAAGCACAATTGCAACAACATATACTCAATAGCAACATTGATCCAAATTTAAATGTTGCTGTAGCTGGTCTACAAGAACAACAACATCATCACCAACACCAGGAACAGGAACAACAACAACTTGAACAACAACAACAAGCAAATTGGCTTGCTGCTTATAATAGTTGTGCTTATGATTTAAGCTTGCAGCATCAGCAGCAACCATCTCAACAACAATCTCAGCAACAAGAAGCTCAACAAGCTCATGAGCAACATTTAAGCCGTTTACATGGTTCAACAGTAACATTAGCAACATCATCAGCAGCAGCAGCAGCAACAACACAACATATATTACCCTTACATCCTTCATTCTATCATCAAACACAACTCAATCCACATCATCATTTAGCAGCCCATAGCCTGCATCATCCACAACATCATCATTATTTTGATACTAGTAATCCCACCACCGAGTCCATAATGCGTAATAATTTCACTTTATATGGTGTCTATACCGGTAGTGGCAGTGGTAGTGTTGGTGGTCTTGGTGGCCTTGGTGTTGGATCTCTAACAGCACATGATCATTTGCAACAACATACTGGGGTTACAGCTGTTGCACATACTCCACCAAGCATTGATGAAGTCATACAGGATACTCTAAAAGGAGAATGCCTTGATGATCATCATACATCAAGTTATTATACATTAACATCGGTACAAGATTTACACACGCTTAAGGATGCCTATCATATGCCAATTCAACATGAACAACTGCAATTGTTGCATCACCATCAACAGCAACAAATACACAATCTTCAGCAACATCATCATCAGCAACATCATCATCATTTAAATAATTCCGCTAGTTCGGGTGGTGAATCGCCTTCACCAAATGGCCTATCACAAGAGAATCTCCAAAGTTTTACCCAATTAACAACTGCAACCAGTTTACGTGATAGTTACGGAGCTTTAACACCAGAACCAACACCATATTTTCCATCATCATTGAGTCCAGTTTTAACAAGGTGAGTTTAATGAATTTTATTTTAATATTTTGATTTGGTATATAGTACATATTCTCGTACAAACTAATTATTTTATTGAACAGAGATGAAGTTTTGAACTTCTCTATAAAAATTAAGTAAGCGAAGTTCATTTTTTCAAGACAACTTGATACTCGTATTATTGTATTTTTATTCGCTGAAATCTCTATTTAAATCTCTCTTTATGAAATCTCTATATTTTTTTTTTAATATTTCATGTTGAAATCTTATATTATATTATTATTCGATTTATTAATGTCCTTCTTATCTAGTATTTCAAGAAAAACTACAATACAATACAATACAATATCAAATTTCCAGTTCCACCTCATCAACCTTCCATTCCCAAAAGTAGTGTTCTATAAGTACATATAACAAATAAAGTATTGTAATTTAAATCTTAGAAAAAACAATATTATAAAAACAGAAAAAAATCGAACGTGTTTCTTACTTCAAATGACTGCATAAAGCCAGAGTTCAATCATACATCATGAATCATAGTATGTATTATACTCGTATAGACGCCACTTGATTTTTCTATTTTCGCAAAAATTTTTCATCAGAAAAAATTATTAATAAGCAGACACAGTAACAATTGAAATAACATGGCTTTGTTTTGTCAAAGTTAGACTTTGTCTTCCAGACTATGTGCGAGTATGTATTGTACTATAGCAATCATTTCTAGATACATATCTATACTGTGCATATGAATGTATGTAATAGTCTAAAAGAAAAACACACATTAAGTTAAAGTTCGTGAAAAAATGGGGTTCGATCAGGGTGACAAATACTCAGGTGGTTTCTTATGGTATTCTTTAAAACAGAAAAATAATGGCCAACCTTTGTACGCATATCTGTGATCTGAGATTTCTGTTGCTGTTTATTTCGAATTTTCACAATCTTTGGTGACCAAATAAATTACCACAGTAGCAGAGATACTATGACAAATTGGCAGGCAACCCATTCAAACGAAATTGCTAAGGCCTTAGTAACCCATTGTTTACGAAATAGACTTATTAACATAACTCTGTGAGCTCGAAACATAGCAACAGCAGCCTTCAACTAAGGGTAGAGTTAAGAAGGTTATGGTGAAGAATTAGAAAAGTGCACGACCAGACTTGAACGGGAATCGGAACCCGTGACTGGGATGTCAGCTTGGCGCACTTACCTCCGAGCCAGCGAGCCAGTCCTTATATATCTTTATATTGTGTATACATAGTTTCTAGATTTATTTGATTATTGTCATTGGTATTCTTCTCCATTCTAATAATTTTGGTGGTCATTGTATTCTTGACTTTATAACAATTAATAGCTATAAAAAAAAAACTATACTTAAAGAAATTAAGTAAAATTGAATAACTGCCCAAAATTCATGGAGTTCAAGGAATTGCAGGCCTTAAGAGTCTTAAGTCAGCAGGTTTAGGAAAGATATAGTATAGTATAAGGGGAAATGTACACTTCAATCTAAAAGGCCTATTGTAATATGCCTGTTATGTTTTAAAGAAGATGGAGATTTCATTTAAAGACCCTCTCTAAGACCTTATCACCAAAGAATTCATACATTTTGGAAAGATCCAGATGAATAGTCTTATTCGCTGATCTCTTTGTGTTGGTGAATGTAGATAAGATGTTCTAGTATATGAGTAATATTACTCCTTCTTACTGTGGCTCAATGCTCCATGTTGTCTTAATCATTGAAAAGATTTATAAGATTCACTTGGCTTCTTTTTTTTCTTTGTTTTTCACTATTTAATTTCTATTATTTTTCTTATTATATTTGTATTTTTAATAAATTTTTCTTTGTTGATTATTTCGTATTTTTCTTTATAGTCATTTTTGTATATTTTTCTTATTATTAATTTATTGTTGAATATCATATCAGATTTCATAAACAAAATGATTCAATGACGACGACGACTGAGAATGAAATGATTCAAATATCAAGTGCATAAAATTGACTTGAGCTTGAGTCAAGGAAGAAGTCTAGTTTCATTATAAACTTTTTATGTTCTTTTTTTGGTTTTTTCTTTGATGAATTGCATCTTTTTTACTCATGTCTGTTTGAAAGATGCTAAGATACTTTTAAATGAAATTTCCCTTTAGAGCAACTGGAAATAACTTAATTATGTTTTCTCATCAATATTTATTAATTAAAAATATTGTTTTTATACTTACCTTTGTACTACCCTCACTCTTCTATTACTTAAATATAAATGTAAAGAATTGATTTTGATTTCATTTGCCATGCTCTGTGCTCTCTGAGTCATAAAATAAATATTAGAAATACAACAGTTGCACTTGTTAATGTTGTTTCAGTTGTTGGAAATTTTTTTTTTTCATCTAATTTTTTTTTATTTTTGTTATATTATTTTTAATTTTGTTTTTCTTTATATTTTTCCCGATGTATATACAATATTTTTTTTCTTCTTAAATAATAATAAAACAGAAGTCAAATGTTTTGTGTGTGACATGAAAATGAAAAGAAGAAAAAATTCATTGGAATTTTGATTAATTCTGCAAAACTTTTGTTTAAGTTTATTTTCTTTTAAAACAAAGTGAAATGTGGTGTATATTTTCTAATGAATTCTCCTCCTCCATTCGTAGAAAGTATGTTTTATCCAGGTGTTTATTAGAATACTTGGGGAAAAAGATGCTGGTTACGCGTGCCTTATAAGAATTGAAGCGTGTCTCACTCAAAGTTACTCAACTAAAAAAATGATCCTCATATAAATTTTGTGTTGTACTATATGGGTGCGTTACTATATAGAGGGATGAATATTCAGTCAAGCTTATTATAGACCCAGTTATTGTACTAGAAATTCCTTCAAATGTAATGACAACAAAAATTGTCTGGTCGAAATTTGCTAAGCTTAGCGCATTTTTGTTGCTTGTATGCGTTTTTAATTACATTCAAATGTGGTAATTTGAAACTGTCTTCATGACATATATACTTGTATACCAAACATATTATGTGTATATGTATATCTACCTATATTCATATATGTAAATGTATCTACTACATATGAGTAAGTGTGTTCATGCAAAATAATAAGATACAAACGATGATGATGATGTACATATTCATTGCTACTAGGCTCGCCTTCATTTGTCGCTGAATAAGCATGGAACAATAAAAACAACAAACTATAAAGGAAAATATACAAAAAAATAAAATGAAAAAAAAAACTGAAAGATCCAAATTGCAACTTCCCATAGAGTTTCTTTCGCATAGCACCCGCACAAAATGAGTTTAGTTGAGTTTGAATTGAGTCGTGTCATCGTTAACGTTAACGTTACTTTTTTTTAACGTTTTATTTTGTTATTTCGGTTTTTATTTCATTTATTTTTTTTGTTTCTTTTTTTCAACTCTTCTTCTTTCATATGCATTTTTGTTGCTTTTTTTTGTTATTTTTTTGGGTTTTTAATTAGAAAACGTGTTTTGCATAAATAAATATAAAATTTAGTACAACAAAGTTTCAAATAGACTCGGTCTCAAAGCATAAAAAAGTCAAAGTTTAGCTAAAATTTTAATGCAACTAGAAGTTTCATTTTCTAAACTCATAAAGAAAATACATTTAATGAAATATTTACAATAATATTCATCCTAATAGCTTCTCCTTAAATTGAACTTCATATAAGTTAGATGGCATCACAATTTCAAATAGTTGACCATTCTTTCATAAATACAATACATGTGTACATCAAATTGACTTAACAGATTCAAGAAACAAACTCTGATCCCTCAGCTTGTAGAATCAGTTTGGATTAAGGTAATATGGATTTGTAATCTTTATTATCTTCGATAATTAAATAAATACATTTTTTTTGGATGTAGTCTTTGCCTTTAAAAAACTCTTGTGAAGTCCAAGTATTGAATCTTTGTTCTTCGATGAGTTGGGTAGCTTTCTTAAAATATCCACTTGGAACCTAGTTATGTACGCGGACTCCTCAAGTTGGTTTTAGAGGCAGACGGAGACTTCTGAGACCAACTTTGGATAGCATATGATTACCCAAACCAATCACAAACCCCACCCAATTTCCATTCTTTAATTTTTATCAGTCATCACAATGGGCCACAAGGCTTCTGGGTGACCTCGGCCTATTTAACCTAACGGGGCCTAATTTATCAGATCACATCAATACTATAATTTGTATTTCTTGACTTGTATCCCTAAGCAATACTCTAGCATCAGAGGCAAAAAGAAATTCTCTGACCCGTTGCTCAGCGTATTTTTTTTTTCTGTGCTAGCCGATCAACTACACTGGGAAAGAGACTTTATGTTTGCTTGTCGGTCAAGTACCTGTGGTTCAACTCATCACAGATTCCAGGGAACCTAAAAGGTTGGACAGCCCTAATCTAAATCATTCTTAGGAGACTCACAACTGAATCAGGTTCAGATGTTGCAATATCATTACTGGACGGAAGTGTCTTATATACTCATTTCTCTGGTTACAAAATCTGTAGATGCTTGTAGGTGATAATCAATATGCGATATCCAATCAGTATTCTTATCCTCAGACCTTGACTCTGATGGCAATAGAAATGGAAATTGTAGTTGAAATACCATATATGGTACCTATTGGTTTTTTGCATGTTTTTTTTAGATGTGCATAACTCAGTTACTGTGTCACGCATTTATTTACTCAACTCACTCATTCCATTTAGTTCATGCGCATCATTTAACTTGAATAGAAAATTTTAAGCGCAAGTGTTGCACATTTATGTCTCGTCTGATGAAGCAAAGCGAAACAACAAACTAATAACAAAACAGAAAGACGACGACAACGACGACGACAGCAATGACGATGATTTGACTACTCGACTTTGGTTAAGTTTAAGTTAGTTTAGTTAAGTTCACAGCACAGTTAAAAGCAGATCAAAAACTGGGAAGTATTGGTGTACATGTTGTATGTGACTTTCTGTTGTTTCGAGATACACATAAACACAACAAAATCATACAAATCCACAAATACAAAAAACAAGAAAAATGATATAAGAAAACAAAAAAAATCTTAAATAAAAAAAAAAAATCAAATGAGAAATTAAGAACTACTCAAATCAACTCTACTCAACTGAACTCAACTAATTCACCTGCAATAAAAAGTGAATTTTAAACTTAATTTTGGATTGCATACTCTTACTACTTATAACTACAAAATTTGATATGCTTTCATCATAATAACTTCCTATATACAACAGATAATAGTACAAGACAACATACTTGTACATGATGTGATGCATATATTTAATTCTGAGTGCTTGGCTTCTTACAATACGAGTATTTCAGTTGGTACTATCTTCTTTAAGTTCTTTTCCAAAATTATCTTTTGCATTTTGTTGTTATTGTTATGGCGCGTGTGTTTAAAGTATTAAGATATTTTTTTTCTTTTTTTTATTATTATTGTTTAAATGAAAGAAAAAAAATTATAATAATTTTTATGTACTTATTTAAATAATAATAATAATTTCCTATAAAATACAATTTTGAGCGTCGATAATTGTGCGACACACGTTTTCCATAGTACTATATAGTATTTTCTGGTTGTATTGTAGATACACGCCCGCTGTTTCGTCATCATCATCATCATCTGTATCATAGTTATCTACATCATAACACTCACTCACTCACGTATATAGCAATTGGTTATACCATATACTCTTTGTTATTCTTTTTTATATAAAAATAATTAATTATTATATATACATTTATTATATATTTTTATCTTGCAAAATGTGACTTGAGTTGGAATAGTTTGATTCCGATTGTGAACATTGATTTAGTTTCATTTTGTCTTTTAGAAGTTTAACATTTCGTAACGCTCTCTATTTGTTGTTGTGTATCTGTTTAGTTGTTATTATTCATTTATTTATTATATATTTACTATATTTTGGAATCTCATTACTCAATCGTTCGTTTGTCGTCGTACCTCGTTTTATATACGAAAAAAAAAAAAAAAGAATCTGTGGTGTTCTGTGTCCAAACTTATTCAAGTTTTAAGATTCATTATGCAAAAGCGCGTGCATCGTGTCAGTCGTTGTTGTGTTGTGTTGTGGCTCTTTAATACATATAGTATTAAATTTGTGAACAATCGGTTGCAAACAATATATCGTTGATTTTTTTTTTTATAGTTTTAGAAAACTCACATGCCAACAAGTGCGCACAAATGTGTCATAAAATCGAAAGACAATAGACAAATGTGTTTTCTTTTAATGTGCTGCACTAATGAAAAAATAATAATAATAATAAAATAATGAAAATATTAAATAAATAAATAATAATAATAAAAAAAATCCCTGTAACATTTTTTCTATTCATATTTTGCAAAATTTGTAGTTAAGTGTCTTCAGTTTTCCTTTCCTTAAAAAACTTAAAAAGAAAGAAGAAACACCAAGCAAAGCATAAAAACTATAAAAATTTTTGTATTTGCTTTAAACAAATAAATACTCATCATCAGATATTTTTCGTCTCTGCGGTTTCCTTTATAGTTTCTTTTTTTCTTATACTAATAGTAGTACGAGTATGCTAAGCTTTCCTGTTTGTATTTCAAGGCCTCATCACTTACTTTGTTTATATAAACTTCTTACGCTGCAAACTTGAATTGATCTAATTTCTTTGGTCTGGACATTCAGAATTGGCTACTGTATACCAAATCAATATTTTCAAGATCTTAACTGATTTCAAATGAGGGGTATTCTTTCATGTTGCCAATGATGATGACAAAGATAATTTTTGTTGATTTTGAATTCTTGTATTACCATATCATCATCATCATCATCATCGTCTCATCGTCAACAACAAAATGTTTACCCAAATAAATAATAATACATGCAATAATATGACAGACAAACTCAGAACTCAACACTTTTTCCTTCCTTCATTTTATGTCTTTTCATAATTTTTCTTTGTTTTTTTGTTTTAATTAAAAGTGTGTAATGCCCTGCCTGATCCAAGCTTGGTGGTCTCCTAAGTAGATCATTTCAATTCAGTTCAGTTCAACTGAGTTTTTCAGACTCTTTAAAGTCAACAAAACATTAAGAGCTGCAAGCCTTTGTAATATTGTATTTTGTCTTGTGTGTCAGTTTACATAAAGCAAATTGTAATTTTATTTTGCATGAATTTATCTCTTTTTTTAACCGACTTCTAAAAAGGAGCAGGTTATCAAGTCGACTGTATTTTTTTTTATGTGTGTTACCGCAGAACTTTTTTCTAGGTGAACCGATTTTGATGATTCTTTTTTTATTGGAAAGATGGTGCTTGTCATATAGTCCACATATATATTTGATCAAGATGTGACCAGTAGTTATCTGTTTGTTACCTCAGTACTTTTTTCTAGATGATCAGATTTTAATGATTCTTTATTTATTTGAAAGCTGGTGCTTGTCAATGGGTCATAAATAAATTTGATCAAGATCTGACCAGTAGTTATCTGTTTGTTACCTCAGTACTTTTTTCTAGGTCATCAGATTTTGATGATTCTTTATTTATTTGAAAGCTGGTGCTTGTCAATGGGTCGTATATAAAATTGATCAAGATCTAACCAGTAGTTATCTGTTTGTTACCTTAGAACTTTTTTCTAGGTGAACCAGTAGTTTTTGAGTTATTTTTAATAAAGCGCTACCTAAGGTCGGTTTTATATTTTGTTAAAATTTTGTTATTTTATTTTTGAGAACTTCAGCATAATCAAAAGAAGAAACAATATAAAGGCAAGGAATTGTTCAAACAAAAATAAAAATAATAAAGTCTTGACGGATTTCATTGATATTCATATCAAACTTTAAAAAATCATACAATTTGATTTATATATCAACTGGATGGAGAGAATAATTCTAGAAAATTCTTTCCCAAAGTTTTAAATAATTTAAGGAATTTCACTGCAATTTCTTTAACTTTTTGAAATTCCATGAAAGAGTTTGTCTTTAACAGGCAATAGTTTGATCAACTTTAACACTCTTAAATATGTCAATACATTTGAACATTCAAAAGGAAACATCACTAATAGGTCGCTGTAAAGGACTCTTTAGTACAATATTTAATGTTAAGAAGAATCCTGATGATCAACCGTTAAGTATATCGCTAAATGATCTATGACTTGACTAACTCTAACTCTATTCAACCTATGTGTAAACAGTTCTTAAAAAAATAATTACTACACTAAAAAAATTAAACAAAAAAACTTACGAGTTTACAGCACACAAACACACACGAATGCATGCACGCAGCATACACATTCATCACTGTTAAAATCGCTGTTAAGTAATTCAGCAGAGACAGTCGCGTTGAAAATAATCATACGGAATTGCTTTGTTGAAAAAAACACGTACTAAAAACAAAAGAAATACAATACCATATAAAAGATATCGAAAATGTTCTTCTCAAATTACAATAATATGTATTTAAAAAATTATTGTTATAGGTAAATACAGTATCTTATACAGTAGTATAATAATATAATATGCAGTAAAGAAAGAAATCTTATCAATTGAACAAAAGAAATTATCAATAAAAATTATTTTTAAAATTATAATTATAAATAAATAAATCACAAGAAAAAGGTCAAACAAAAAAAAAAAAAAAGAAAGCAAATAAATGCATGTATTTAGAACTAATCACTAATGGAATTCTACCATAATCTTCTTTTTTTTGAAATTGCAGTTCAGTCTATGCTGGACCACTGTTACCGTCGGCAGCAAATGGCATGCAATATGGTGGTATGCAGACATCCGCCGGATCACCTACACACACACATGCCACATTGCAGCAACAACATCAACAACAGCAGCAGCAGCAACAACAGCAACATCTTCAGCAGCAACAGCAACAACAGCTTCATCAGCAACATCATAATCAACAACAGCAACAACATTCAACTGCAAGCAGTCCTAATAATTTGTTGCATAGTTCAAGTACTTCATCGGCGGCCACAGCCGCAGCGGTTGCTGCAGCTACGGCTGCTGTCAATGGGGCGGCAGCTGTTGCTGCTGCAGCCCAAGCTTTAACTAATGATGATGATTATGGTTCACCCAAAAGCAATCATAGTGGCAATGGAGGAGGCAGTAGTGGGGGAGGTAGCGGTGGTACTTTACCAGCATTCCAACGTATTGCAGGCGTAAGCAATTGTTACGGTGTAGCGAATGGCGCTACGGCCAGTGGTGCTGAACGTTCGCCTTATGCATCATTGGCAAATTACAGAAATCATGTAAGTTGTTGATTTGAATGAATTCTATACTCTCTCTTTCTCTCTCTCTCTCACCCTCTTCTATTTTCCCATTGAATTGAATTCTCAATATGAATTTGCTTGTATTTTTGTTGTATTATTTAGAATGACTCTTGGCAAAATCATTATGAAGCAATTAGCTACGCACCAAATTCTGCAAGTCAAACATTAAGCGGTCTACCAGCCGGTGTCGCCAGCGCTATTGGTGCCACAAATGTGATCCGCAATGGACGTACTGCTGCAGCAGCGGCAGCAGCAGCAGCCGCCGCGTCTGCTGGCAGTACATCTTCAGTAACAAGTGGCGGAGTTACTGCTGCCTCATTACTGGATGGTGCCACAGAACAGGGACGTTTACTTGCATCTGCAGCACATTTAACAGCATCGGCATCACTTTCAGCAAGTAAGTTTTCTTTTACATACATACATATGCAGTAGACATACACTCACACAAGTAAACACTTACACTCACATAGATACTCTTCTCATATTGTAGTAGATACTTTTGCTTCTCTTATTGTCTTGTCTTTAAATGACTTTCAGCATCTTATTTTGTATTCACTTATTATATTACTTTTAATTATTATTTTATTCGCACTGATAAGCAGCCTTCAAAAAGTTCAATTCAGTTCAATTTTGCATGATTTATGATCCTAGGATCATTCTCTCTATACACTTGTACATACATATATAGTAGACGTTCTAGAACAAAAGTCGTTACTCTTATTTTGATTTGTAATTTTACATTATTTTTCATTATTTCTACAATAGTATTTTGAAGAGCACATAAATTTTGTTGTAAAGTGTTAAATTGTTCATGGTCTTAGCACGCATGTGTGGCCACAAATTGTTTTGAGAACAAATTGTAAAAGGACATGCAAACGAAACAAATCAAAGTGTGTATGGAAACCTCAAATTCCTTATGCATGTTTGTTATGCATTATTTCACACCAAGTGTCCTTTTTCAACAAGATTGTTGGTTCTATCTAAAAATTTGTCTGCTTATTTACAAAACCTGTGTAAACTGTTGTTGTATCCTTGTTGTATCCTTATGCAACTGCTGCACAAATGCCTTTACAAATACAATAGTAGACCTAAATATACATACAAAAATAAAGAAATAGAGTAACTGTTGCTAGGATCCTCGTAGGCATAATTTACTTAATATTCAAATTGTAGACAGTGAAGCTGTTTAATATAAATGTAATAAGCATATATATCGTTGGAAAGTACATTAGTTTCTTCCATCTTCCTTTGATATAAAAATATACAATTAGCGAACCCGGTGTGCTTTGCTACGATCCCGATTCGCACCAAACCTTACAGGAACAGTCTTGAGACTATTCTTGAGATTCCCTCTAAATTTCATTAAAATCGGTTTAGCAGTTTCGCAATCCATAGGGAACAAACACATACTTACTTCCAAATACTTACATCCAATGTAATACATATAGATAGAAGAAGAAGATATTTATCATAATTGACCCAAGACTGTCTTAAGATATTCGAAGCTCGTGGGCTACTAAAAATAAATAACCTTTCAATAGATTTATCCCATTTAGCTCCTTCAACTCTCCAATTGGCTTAATTAATTCCTTGTTTATTATTTCAAATAGTAAAACTGTATTATATCCAGATCCCAGTTCCTTAATAGTTAGGATAAACAAGCCACTCGCGGTTGCATGCGAGTTCACCCAGAAACCTTATGGCCATTGTGATGTCTGATAAATTTCAAAGATAGGAATAGGTGTGAGGCGGTTTGGGTAATCCACTATTGTCCAAGGTCGGTCCCAGAGGTCATACTACGCTTCTAAAAATAATCTTGAGGAGTCCAAGAACAGAGCCATTTCCCCCTAGTGGATTTATTGCCAACTCCGAAAAGACAGGTTCTTAAACCAAGAAGAGCAGGGCAGTCACAGAGTAGGTGTTGCATACTCACCGGTTCCTCCTCATCCTCACTGGTATGACAGAATTCATGATATGGAACATGGATCCTTTGGGTCATCCGCCCGATCGTGGAGTATTTATCCGAATCCTTTTTTGTTAAAGTGTAGAAGCTCGAAGATCATGTTTAGTTGATAGCAATGCCAAAGTTTCCTAGGACGTCCACTTCGTAACTGCTAGATCCCTAGTTAATACTTCCAGTCCTGAGAGGATATCCTGTAATGGTCTATGAATATCGGCAACTGCCGATCCTTTTCTTGTTAGTCCTAGTTATTTCCCTAGATTCCCTAGGGCCGAATTCACGGGTATCCGAGGCAAGGAACAAAGTGGAGGACCTTATAAAGATTCAGTAAAAAAATGTCAACTGTTAAGATACATGCTATTTTTTTGTAATAATTTTAAAAATACTTCTTACTTTCCTGAGAAGTGATGAACAATGAGGAACAACTTATTAGGTTTAAGTCCATTTCTCGAAGCAAATAACTCTCTATACTGAGGAGGCCCTGAAAACATATTTACTTTGAAGAAAGTTTATTTAGATATTGTATTTTGCCAAATTAATAAATAATAATAAATCCTCTACACTAACACTTTCAGTAGATATTAGTGCTTCTAGCTTTTTCCTTTCTTTATACTAATACATTATAATCTTTATATCTTTTTATATTTTTTTTATTTTTCTATATATATTTTATTATAATAAATTCAATTAATGAAACACATGAACACAAAACAAAAACAAACACACAAGAAAAACTTATTTTTTATTCTAAAAACAAAACTTAAGTTTTATTTTTGATAAGAAAAAAGATTCAAAAAATGTGTTTTATTTTGAAAATTACAAAAAAAAAAAAAAACAAAAATTAAAAAACGAAATCCAAAACAACAAAATTTCTTTCATAAATAATTTAAAGCATTATTCGATGCCGATTTTTTCACTGAGGGGCGAGAATGCGTCAATTGTGGTGCGATTTCAACTCCTTTATGGCGACGTGATAACACGGGACACTATTTGTGCAATGCGTGCGGTCTTTATCATAAAATGAATGGCATGAATCGACCATTAATAAAACAGCCTAGAAGATTGGTAAATGTTAAAGTAATACACAAAAAAAAAAAAAAAAAACAAATACACAAAAAAAAAAGAGAAATTCTTTTATTAAAACAAAAAATGTGGAACAAAATTTTTGAAAAATATATTAAAAATTATTATTTTTATTAAAAATTATTAAAGAACACAAGAACAACCTTATAGAAATCCGCCGTCTGCGTTCTCGCTTTATCTGTTGAATATAATCGTTGAAAAGAACTTATTCTTTAAATAAACAAGAATAAGAAAAATATAACTAAAAAAAAAAAACCGAAACCAAAATTAATTGAATTTATTATGAAAAATATCCTATTTTTTTTTTTAGTTTTTTTTTGTCTACTATTCTTTGTATTTTCATTAGAATTGTTTTAAAATTCCTGCTTTTTTCCTTTGTTTTAAACTGAAAACTAAAAAATAATGAATTAAAAAACTAAAAAACAAAAAAAAAAAAAAATTCTATTAATTGCATAATTATTACAGTGGCCGCTGAATCAGGCGGGGATTTCTATAAGAGCTACAGTTCGTATACTGTGACGGGCAACAGTCGTAAGACGGCAAACACAAACTCAACAGCGCTCGAGGAGCATGTTAGTCGCGCCAATTCACGACGATTGGTAGGTGTCTCAAACTAACAAAGATAATAAATCATATATAAGAGATTTTCATCATAAATAATATTTTTTATTCATATTATAACAATTTATGAAAAAATTTAAACAAAAAACAAGTAGTAGGCGACATGTTAGGATTGTATATCTTACAACATAGTGAGGGCAATTTAAGTGACAAATCTATTAAGTATATATCAAATTCAAGTACTTATGTTATCCGACTAAGCAACCCATAGACAAATAGAGAGGTAGACTAACAAACAAGCAGATTGTCAGGCAATCAAAGAGACAGGCAACAACGGACAGACTGATTGATTGACAGGCATTATATATTACGAATTATAGTTTCAGGACTCTTTGAAAATATTGTATAACTAGTTTTAGTTATCTAGCTCTCATAGCTGCCAATAAATAAATATCAGAACAATATAGAGTAAGATAGAATGGTAGGCAGAGAGACACACATATGGTACAGTTAATCAGACAGATATACTGAAAGACGGAAGCAGTACTTACCATATATCTAGGGTTGCAGGGTTTCTTGAAAATGGGATTATACTAAAATATAACGTAACATGTAATAGCATTCATATAGTATAGCATATACTTATAGTAAGACCTTGTACACACTCAGGCTGTTTGCAACTGCATTCTCTCTCATAATTTTTGTTTGTTGACAAGAGGAACAAGAGGCTGAAGGGGTAGCCAAGCTGCTTGTACTAACAACTCGCAGTTCTGCTGACGTTTTCGTAGAGTGAGGCATGTGAACGGCAGTGAGGAATGTGAAAATATTAACTAGCGCACTAATGCAGATTGTGAATAACGAATGGCGTTACCGAAGAAGAATCAACGACACGAGCTGCTGAGCATGATGTTGAGTGTGAATAAGGTCTAAGATAGACAGCCAGACTGTGACATATTGAGTGACTGAAAGGCTGATCATAAGTAAACTGGAATGAATTGTTGGGATTTTCTAAACATGAGTCCGATAGAAAAATTTGAAATTCAAAAATTTTGTTCTTACATTTATTGTACTCGTATTTAATTTATAACAATAATAATAAAATTTGAAATACTTCCATTGATAATTTATGTTTACGTTCTTTAGAGTGCCAATCGTCGTGCAGGACTTTCTTGTTCAAATTGTCTGACGACACACACATCACTCTGGCGCCGCAATCCCAATGGTGAACCAGTCTGCAATGCATGCGGTCTTTATTTCAAATTGCATAGCGTCAAGAGACCATTGACCATGAAAAAAGATACAATACAGGTAAGGAATATATGTTTTAAAAATTTGAAAATATTTTTCATATTTTTTTTGTATTTATCATTTCCTTTTTCTCCTTTCCGCTTTCACAGACGAGAAAACGCAAACCAAAAGGCAGTAAATCAGATAAAAAAAATAAATCACAAGCCAACAATAACAACAACAACAACAACAACATTAGTGGCAACAACATCAGCAACAATAATAATAATACAGCACTTACAACTGATATCAGCATGAATGACATAAATAATGGTAAGTCCTTGTATTGCAAGGATCATTCAATAAAAAATCATTTTAATGATGTTGGTCATTTTGCATGTGTCTAATGTTTTGTGTATATTTTTTTTTTTGTTTTTCTTTTTCGTTGTATTCGTATTCGTGTTGTGTCGCGCATGCTTTCTAATGCTCATCCATCATCATCTTCATCATCAATTAGACATTAAGCCACTTATCAGCAACATACAACAAACACAACAACAGCACCAGCAACAGCAACAACAACAACAGCAATTTGTTAATTCATCATCATTAACTCATTCGTCAGCTGCTTCATCGCCAGCATCACATGGCATTGCATCGCCAACACATCAATTGGCAACACCTATGGAAATGTCACCAACATCACCGCTTGCTTTATATAATCAGCACAAAATGGGCACTATATCACCAATGCAACAACATTTTCAACAAATGTCACCGGTGAGCATGCAACAACAATTGTTACATTCACCTACAACATCCACAATATTTGGTACACACGTAACGGGCAATACATCACCAACAACACCATCCTCTACAACAACAACGGCAACATCATCACCACCAATACATCATAATAATAATAATAATAATAACAATAATAATAATACTACATACAATCATAACAATAATTTTAATATCATTAATAGCAATGCAAATAATCTAAAACTCATGCAGAAATATCTACAAACTCAGCAACAACATCAGCATCAACAACAATCGAACAACGAGACATCGAATCAACAACAACAGCAGCAACAATTATTGGCACAACAGCAACTTATACACCTATTGCCGACATCCAATTGCACAACAACGAACAACGTAAAAATCGAAACAACAACATCATCAGCAACAATCACAACACCGACCACGGCATCGATCACATTATCGTCGATGAGCAACAACATCAGCAACAACAACAATCTACAACAAAATCAGCAACAACAATTGCAAATTGGTCAACAACATCAGACACATATGCATAAACTATATTATGATCATCACAGTAGTCCAGCATCAACTCCCAAATCACCTGAACACTTTACAAGTTACAGTGATCTGGTGGATACCATAAAATTGGAACATAGCGAATTATTGCGTGCCGCATCTTTGGAGGAAGAATATGAAGCAGAATTTCAAAGGCAACATCAACAATATGAACATGAACAGCAACAGCAACAGCAGCAACATCGTGTATCCTTACAAGAACATACATTCCCAATGAGTGCAGTTGCTCAACAACATTTACATGAATTCGAGAGAAAGTTTATTATGGAACGTGAAACAGTTGTTAAAATGGAATAAAACTCCATTTCTCTTTGATCCATTGGTCGCCAAAGATTTCTTTTACTAAACTATAAGTAAAGCAGCAAGCAAGCAAGCAAACACATCATGCTTAAATCTCAAAATGTCCAAAGAAGTAAAAAAAAAAGATTATTCATATATTTCTTTAATTAATTGTTAATTTTATTTTAATTATTTTTCATCAAAAAATTCCAAAAATTTATTTTCCAACTGATTTCTGACTTTCTTCCATTTTTGTAGATTAAAAAAAAATTGTTTTAATTTTTATATAAATAAATGCACATACACAGACATATCCTTAAAGGATTTGAGTTAAATTTATGCTTATTTTGTTATCATATCTTTTTATATATTTTTTCTTTATGTATATACAATAATAATTAAATAATTAAGTTAATTTAAAACTTATTCATTCAAATTTAAACAATCTACACAAGTCTTTGGAATATCTATGACTCGAATTTATACAGAACAAAACAAGAATAGACGAGGAGAGAGAATACCATAATTTTTTTTTATATTATTATAAATAAATGAGATTTTTTTGTTTTATTTTTTAACTTTAATTTTTCTAATTTAATTATACAAAAAAAAAAACATACATAAAAATATTTGACAATAAGAGAAAGAAAAGAAAATCTCATGCAATTTGTTAGTTTTATAATTTTAAAGCAATTTTTTATACATTAAAATTACAATAAAAAAAATTATATATTATTTTTTAATTAATCTTATTATATTCATAAATATAAAATTTAATTTAAGCAAATTATAAATTTTATTTTATTCTATTATATTATTATTATTATAATAAATAAAATTGTTAAAAATATAAATACAATTAGTTTTTCTTATAAAATTAATTTAATTCCAATTATTGTTAACAATTGTTAAAACTGATATTATGAATGTCAAAGTGGCTTCACTTAAAGGTAACTTTTAATTCCATCTTTGCCTTGCAAAACAATCCTGAAAGCAATATGAACTTTAAGGTAGGAGGACTAACTCGCACGACTGCAATATATTTAGAAGTTTTCTCAAGGATTTCTAATCTGATAAACTGTTTACTGATAATCAGTATGTTTTAAATTTTCAAATGTAAAAGTCTTTTGTTATCTGGTTAAGATGGAAACGTTTTTGTACGTATGAGTGTGGTATTCCTTGGGCTCCGAGTCTTACAATAGAACTTGCAAGGCTTGAAAATTGCTTTTTATATAAGCGAGATGTCCAACAATAAAGAGGTTTGAATTGAACAACTCCTGGAATAATCGAATAGCCTCATTAACTGCAATGGGATTTTATCTTTTATCTTCTAACAAAATCACGAAATAAGCAGAATGCTTAAGCAATAAATTTCTAAGCTATCATATATATAGCCGCTCTGCTAAACATGCAAAAACTTCTGAGATTTAATAAAAACTCTGTAACGTCATGACCACGAGAGATGATGCCAAGGAACCTGTATTTAGTTATTTGATAAAATTTTCTTTTTTTAAACTACAATTTCAGTTTCTACTATTTATTATTAAATTTAACTGGTAGTCAGCCAGCCATTCTGATTGTTCAACCATAGAACCACCAACGAGTTCACATCACCACCCAGTTCTTTAGTCATTCTCCCAAAACCATATGGAAAATCCATAGTACCAAGTAAAAGCGATAGTAGTTACCTTTAAAAGGTATTCATTCCAAAGTATTTAATGGTTTTGTCTTTGTCTCTTTAAAATAGTTGTCCAAATCAAACTTATTTACAATACAAAAATTGAGTGTGATCCGTTGTGATGTTTTAAATACAAAACATTTAATGGCAACTCATATAAAAATTGAGGCAACATAAGGCAAATATGTTAAATATCACACTGTGCGAATATTAAATTTTAATCCTATTTAAACTTGCCCGGTTGGCGCAGTAGGCAGCCAGTAAGTTCACGTTTTTGCTTAAAAAATTATGAAATTCATGCGCCGTCTATTGTACAGACAATAAGTTGCCTGAAAGTATGCATCAAATTAATTTGAAAACTTAGTAAACTAAAGTTTTTGCCTCCTAACAGCGCCACCTATTGTTTAGAAAATTTATATCAACAAGAGAAATTGGTCATGTCGATTGACAAACAAAAATCATTACAACGTTTCATGTTGCCAACATGAAATAAAGCAGAACTGCTTAGTATTTTATTAAAATAATGTAATTGGTGTTATGATTAACAGAATTATTTATTAATATTATTCCGGAGTAAAGAAAGAGTTACCCTTATCCCATTCCCCTGAACGTTCATTGGCACGAATACTTTTTTGCTGGCGGCGAATATTCGTTGACGATTTTGTACCGACGTCTTCTTCTTCTCGTTGGCAACAGAATGTTAATAACAGAATCAGTCACTGTGAACTCACTGTTACACAAAATTTATTGTCATTTTTTCAAGAGCAAAAAAAAAGTTTAAAATTCCACAATATAAAAACGTTAAGAAAATTGCCATATATTCGAAGAAATGCTGTCGAACATTCACATTGCAGATGGGGACAAAATTTCTTCTCTTGAGACTTCGATATTAATTATATTAATTAATCTGTTTCTATCAGTGGCATTTCGTATGCTTCAACTCTTCGTAAGTTGAGAACGATCGTTCACTGGGTGCAGCAGATACTGGTAGAGTTGCAGCTATTTGCAGACAATTTTAAATATAATATTCATTTGCTTTTCACTTAAGGATTAACATACTTAGTAGACTACGTACTATGCTCCCAATCTATTTGGAAAAATTGGATTTCAGGAGATTTCTCATATTTAATTAATCATTTAAATTATAACATATATGTGAGACATATTTAATTTTTTACTAAATAAATAATAAGTTGCTTCCAATTTATATTTAGTATAAAATATTCTATCTATATAATATTGGCAATTTTTATTCAAAATTCTCGTTCGTTAGTATTGGATTTTTGTTTCGTTTTTATGTATACCATAGTAGTAGTATAAAAGTTGTTTTTTTCCTCTGCAACAAATATTTACCAAACAATGTTTCGTAAGATAAGATAAGAAGCTCACTCGTTCACTCGCTTGTTGCTGGTTATGATATATTGTATAGACAGAGTTTCTTTTTATTATTATTATTACTAAAGTTTTTTATTAGAGCACACAAACACACAGATGATGAATGAATGAGTGTGTTAGAAAAAGGGTAAATAAAATATCATAGCCACATGAAACCCAAAAGTCATTTTATGAACAAAATAAACCTCTAGCCTGGGTGGGCTTTGTTGAATCACGTATATGGTATATAAGTATAAGGTGTTTGGGGAGTGTGTGCCGCAAAGTATAATTTATACTATGTATGAATTTTTATTTGATTGTTAGAGGGAAGAAAAACAAGTAACTAAATAACTGAGTACGTGACTGTACTGTGAAAAGTAGTGCAAGGCAGCATGCGAAGCGTTTTTCAGGCTTGTGCAATGTTCAAGTACCACTCGATCATGGGGTTATATGACAAAAAGTAGAACGTCCACAACAATAATAATAAACAATATAAACATAAAACAGATTGATTGCTGATAAGATATGATTTATTAACTTCACACGGTTCTTTAATCCATTGCTAAATTGCGCGATCGATCCTCAGTTGGCAGTTTACAAATTGAACTGCTTTCAATGCATGTGCCACAATAGTATTTATATTTCCAATAGAATCGTCGGATCCTTCCCTTTTTTATCATCCCTGATAATGTTCAATTTTATCGTTATTTTCTGTTGTTGTTTCGTGATTTGAAACCAATCACAATTACTCGTTCGTACCGAAACTAACTGATCATCTGTTCGTTCGTTTAGTTGTGCGCTATCTTCGACTTCGTCTCAGATATAGAATATTCTTATCATATTATGTAGCACTGATATGCAATCAGTTTATAGTACAATAGATATAGATAGATATGGTAGCCATACTACTCTAATCGGTCACTGTACCCATAACAGATTTTTGCATAACTTTTACTTGCACTAGAAATATACCTCCAGTAGTACTATTGTATTATCGGATCCACACTCTTTCTCTATCTTTTAGAGAAGAGATAATGACAAGTGATAATTGTGTAAGAAATCAGCTAATAGTATGATATCATGCATACCATATATGTATAGAACCCTGAGTGATAAGATATAGTTTAATAATATTTTTGGTTTTTTATTTTGATTCCCATTCGCTGATAATGATATTTGTTTTAGAAATGCAGTAGCTTTAAGTGATTGATCAGTGCGTAACGAAGATCTTGAAAAGGTAATAATAATTTATTTCCAATATTTGTTATGGTGGTTACAAGATTTTTGTAGATAAGGAATAGAGATTTGTTTAAGCCTTTTCAAAAATTAAATGAAAATAGAATAGGAGGCAGTACTAATAGGCCTTCAGAGAGCCTAAACAGTAGTTAGAGAAGCAAACAATTGCTGCAGTTTTAACAGGACACTGCATTACCGGTCAATGACTTATAGGATACAGTTTCCCCATCAGAACTTCTAAGGCACGAACCTCGGAAAATACACCAGTCTCAAAGATTTTATCGTTTTTTTCTGAGGCCTCGCATAGGTGCTGTCGTCGATGTCTTCCACTGAAAAAGAAACAGACAGCATCCAATATTTTCCTTGTGAAAGCCTTGCACATATTGGTAGACGCACTCATTTCTCGGTAAACTATTCTTTAAAGCCTGATCAATCTATCTATATTTTTTTTTAAAGAAATACTCAGAAGGCTGTTGCCAATAAAATAAATTAGTTAATGGGCTTATGTGCATAGTTGTTGGTATTTCCTTAGTGGGATGTCTTTTTAATCTCCGCCTTTTAGTTAGGTTTTGGAATAGGACAGAAGCCAATGGGCTATGGTGCGTCTGGCACCGGCTGCTATAAGGCTGCATTGCCTATAAAACCACAGGACAGCCGTGATTCTTCTGAGTGCCTTGCTCTCACAGATTTTCCTTGTTGTTAGTCGTTGAAGAATAGTATTATAGATTAACTGATTTTAATCTATTAAATTATGGTAAGAAATCTACAAGACCCTTTCATTATGAAGGCAAAAAGACTTGTGCTCAATTTACTTGTTTTCCTTACAGAAATATGTCTAAGGATAGACGTTTAATACAGGTGGATTCTACATAAACTTTCATGGTCATTTCAATGAAATATGTAAGTATGTACTTATAAAAGTTCACGTACTCATACTCAGCCTTTATACTATCACTACCCGATTGATGATATCTTTTTCAAGTGTTTCATCAACAATTACTCATGAACATAAATTTATATGAATAAACGTGATATGCAGTTCTTGAAATCACTAAAGTCCCCCAATACTTAGGGTACAAAAATGGCGCTATATTCATATATGAATATTTTTATAGAGCCACATGCTTTAACACTTTCCTCTCTGTCCCTTTACTTACTATTATAGTACATAAGTATGTGTATGGTAAATGACACTTGAAGTGCTCGGCGCGCACACTTGTCACTTAAAAACAAAATAAATATGGAAAATAACAACAATTTCGAAATATGTAGTATCAAAACAAAATGTAACAATTTCAGTTTATTTCTTTTCAGTTCTTATCACTTGACAGCAATACCAGCAACAGCAACAACATTAAGTACATATCATACACACATGTATAGTATAAGTAAAACAACAACAAAAAATCATATATTGTAGTATACAACATAAAAAAATAAACTTAATTTTTATCGTCGCCATCTTGATTTCAAAATGGCGTCACACTCTTTGACGTTGCTGGCTCATTTGATTTGATTTGGTTTCATTTGGTTTCGTTTCGTTTGGTTTGAACTTAATGAAGTCAACACAATTTAATTTTGTTTTATGACTTAAAAAACTACAATATACATGGAATTGTTGTTATTGTATTTCTCTCTATATATATCTTTTTATTGTTAATACTTTTGTGTTATAATTGTAAATTAATTTCAAAAGCCCGCACATGTCTTAAGTTTATTTCTTATTAGTTTTATTTGTATATTTTTGTTTTGACTTGTTTTCACTGCCGTCATTTTGTCAAGCGACTGTCAAAGTATTAGACACAGGAAAAATGAAATAAATATTGTATACTCGTACTCGTCGTAAGAAATAATTACTTTATGAAGTCGCTGACGTTGTTTTTGGTCATAAAACAAAAAAATAAATAAATATTTATTTGTATATTTTACTTTGTATTTGACACTTTGTATAAGATCATGATGAAATTGTAGTAGTCACATGAGTGAAGAATCAGATATACTTTATTGAATATGTTTTACATTTTTATATATTTTCGTATAAAAGTTTATTTAATTTATTTTTTTAAATTTAGTATTTTTATAAACTTTTTAAAACTTTTCTTTATTTTCTTTAATAAGTTTTTCCATTTATTTTGTTATTTTTCATATTTAATCTTATTTCTTTTGTTTTATTTTATTTTATTTTATTTTATTTTATTTTATTTTATTTTATTTTATTTCAATATTCAGTATTTCATCCTGGCGAAGTACTTAGTAACACGTCTGTACTGTTACTTGTTAAAATGTTTTTTAATGTGAAAAATATCTTTATTTCTTTCAACTGAAGAAATTTTTTCTTGCGCATAGATAGGCTACCTTTAAAAAATAACAAGCAAAAGATACGATAATGCTTATAAATAAGATAATATGTTTGATAATGATATTTACCATATTAACAACAAAACGACAAAATGCATTCAAAGTGAAAAATATGTAAGAAAAGAAAGGAGCATAGCAGAGGAGATAACTTCAAGTAAGGAAGAATACTTAGAATTTTTCTAAATTTCTTGCAAATAATATTTCATTTTAAATTATCAAAGTTCATCAATCATAAATTATTCAATCTAGTCTACATATAAGTACATTTCTCTATATTCAAAAGTATCTAAAGGCACGTACTATGTATGTGCATGATTATAAGCTACATCAATTAAGTTAAACAATCATGTTGATGATGATGATGATGGTGCTTGTTAATGACAAACTGATAAACAAACAAACAGATTGAAATGTATACACTTACATACATCAAGTTAATGACATTAGAAAACATTTAATTGAAGGAAATATTTACAAGAACGACTTGATGACTTGACATATCTTGAAGATGATTCTTGCCATTATGTTCTAGCCAAAGAACATGACAATTTTCTTATTGTTCATAAATGTATGAATTCATAACAATAATGTAGAACGTAAAATGTAGAAGGTACTATAAAAAGAACAAAATTGAAATAATGAAAACACAACATTTCATTGCTTTAAGATTTTTGTTTTTTTTTTTTTGTTTATGTTGTCGTTGAAGAAGTTTCTCTTTATGACTATCTTAAATACACATTTTGAAGAACAAACGTCAGTTGCTGATAAGAAGAAAAAAATTGTAGCAAAATGAAGACGTCAACAAACAATACTAAAAGGAATGAGTTTCAGATCCAGAGTATGTGAAGAGAAGAGAGGCATGATCAATGTACACATTTAAAGGAACTCAGTTTATATAAAGAGGCACTTCAACTATTTGAACACCTTTACTAAATGGAGGGCTTAAGATTCTTGAAATAATTTTCCTTTTCATTCTTTGGAAGTGTAATTTTAACAAGAATTTTCATGCAAATAAAATATGTTAAATGCAATCATATTTGATTAGGTAGCCACAAGATCGGTCTATATGCAATAGTTCACTAAAGTGAGTAAGGGTAGATACAGTATAATATCTATAAATAAAAGTAGTTGAGAATTATCCCAGCAATTGTGTTAGAATTTTAAGAGAACAATCAATAGATAGATTCATCATATGCGAGAGTCAGAGGGGGTTTGCTATTTATATTTCTGGCCTCGGCAACAGTGAGTGTTGTTAGGTGACCGGTGCCGTTTCCAAACGATAATTTGGTATTTTTAATCATTTTAGCGGTAATTGAAAAATTCATCATGGGAACAAAATGGTATTTTTCAATACTTTCGATGTTCATTATTAAAACAAGAGTGCTTCGATGAACACAATTCGATATCGATGCTGAGCGTAAACTGATAACGCAATATCGTTATGTGACATACCATGATATTAAGGGATCTTTAGTCATTAATATGACAATCATTAATAAGATATTCATTTGGCCGTATAAAAGATTTGTTTGCGTTGGATCCCGCATAATCTGAAAAACGCTCAAAAGAAGGCTCGTGTCGATTGTTGCAAGGAATGTAACGAATCATGGATCTATGCATATGAGCCAGAAACATAACAGCAATCGACTGTATGGGTTTTCAAAGACGAGCCAAATCCAAACAAACTAATTCAAAACACATGTTTTGGAGTTACCTCAAACGGAGTGGAAAAAGTGATTCAAAAATTGGTTCATGGAAAATATTTTGAAAAACAATAAAACCACTTTCGATACGAAATATTGGTTTTTTCATTATTAGGCCAGAAATATACCTACTAAATAGCAACCCTCATACTAGTAAAACATCGATAAGAGATCCTTTGAGAAATATTCAATTCAAGAATATGATTAACAATTGTACCTTATGTTATTGTTTTGTAAGTTCCACCAGTAGATTCAAAATGATATTTATAAAAAAAACAAGACTGAATCATGGAACCTCTTTTTGAAGGGGTTGTGATCAACTCTTTTTGAATATGCAGCGTAACATCAATACATACATTAGTTTACTATAGTCAATAGCTTGATTTGAGTGTTTAATTACAATTGAGATACACAAACACACACACACAAACTTAATCTGAACTGATTGTCTACTATTCTGCTGTCTACAATATTTTGTTTATCAAAATATTTAATTAGTTTGTATCTAATCTTATCAAAAGCACAAAGTTGCATATTAAATTCTTTTTTATACTCCATAGACTTTGAACTCAATTCTATTCAAAGTTTGCTCCGGTAAAAAACTGTAGTAGGATGTGACCAATGTGAAATGAGTAATTTTGAACCTTCAATATTAAACAAAATTTTGTAATATTCACAAATTTTCTTATATGAAAAAACACTTCACTTTTCTTGAACATAATTTTTGATTTAATCACTTTTTGTTGATTTTGAATGAAACTTGATCCTTTTCATATATTTCCCCATTAAAATAATAACGATCACTGATATTAATCATCATATTGCTTCTGACATTAAATTGTTCTGCAACAGCAATTCTGGTGTTGAAAATCCCAGTTACACACACAAACTGTGATTAGATTCCGTTTTGTGTCGAGTCCAAACTTAAGGAATTACTGAAAAATTCAAATTATTATCGCTTATTATCTTGGGACATTATCAGTTCAAACACTGATATACTGATACAGCCCAACAATGAGCACAACAATTTTGAATGAGAGACCCCAGACCAAAAGCAGACCAGACCAAACTATGGGCCCAACCATATACTACAGCACAGATACTCACTGATATCCTAACGAACGACAAATTGATAGCAAATCTTCATTATCTTATAAATACCACAAAATCACACAAACAGTACATGGGTATGTATAGTACTATGTGCATATGTACAAAGGTAGTTAGGTAGTACTTTGTATTATTTGTATTGCTAAAAAACCGAAGATTAGATACTTTTATCTAGCTGGGTCAATAGGGGCGCTCAAGACATGAGATATACATAATGTATAAGAAATTTGCGCCACGTCATGGTTTTAGGGATTTCTCAAAATCAGATATTCTTGGCTATCAGCCACCAAGTAATAATTGTTTATTTACCGATAACTCGTTTTGGTAAAAGATTGAAGTTATGTTGTTATGGTTTCAGTTATCGGTCATGTAAATAAGGAAATGCATAAGATAACTAAATACTCTCTAGGTGTAGATTGGTAGGTAGGCTTGTCTAAATACTACTATAAGTTGGAGTAGGTTAAGGAACGAGTATAATAGTAGTATATACATGATTTCTTTGGTTAAGGAGCGACAGTGACGTTGTATTGTATATGTTTGTGCGTATGAACGAGCGAAATCTCTTTGTTAAGATACGTTAACTTATCTAAGGCCACTATCTATTCTCAGATATTCGATATGATTGTGGTTTTGAATCTACAAAACAACAGAAGAAGAAGCAAACAGAAAAAATTACGTTAGTAAAAATCACTTTATATTGATAGGAAATATCAGTAGAAAATTGTATCGCGACTGTTTAGGGGCTTCATACGAGGAAAACTATTTGTTGCATTATAAGAATTTATTTAGTTTAAAAAAAAAAATGACTAACGCTCAAGTGCTTATGGATTTAATCAAATATAAACGGATCCGAAACGCAAGTGGTTTCTGTTATAAATTTTTATTAAAGAAAAGAAAAAGTGTATAAAATTTCAAAAAATATATATAAGTATTTACCTTTTATCATTGATCGACAATGATAAAGAATCGTCTACAAATGACATTGGCTCGACAAGTGCTGACTTTCGGTAAATAATAATATTTAATTTATATTTTAACAAATTTTATAAAAACGAATACCATACGCATGCATTTGAAGTGGTTTCTTTGGAAATGTTTCATTCATTTTCAATACACTTCACACTAACCCACTATACAGGGTATTATTACTTTGGTATAATGTTTGTAAGGCATATATAGAACAGTGCAGTGAAGACTTCATAAAGTAGGTTAGTATAGACATATATAATTCTACAATGTTATAGATGAAATTTTGTATTTACTTGGTCTCCATTATTTATAAAAATGGAAAAACATGACTCGACTACTAGAATCAGTTTCAGATTATCTGAACATGCAAATCTCTATGGGCCCGGTGTAACCAAGACGACTCCGCGTTATGTCTTTGTGACTAATGAATGAAATATTACTAAAAATCCGAAATTACTTCTCCAATGGTTTCGAACCAGATTATTTTCGATATCACCCACAATAAGGCAAAATAGTGTGTGGGCCAGCAATTTTGAGCAATTTGATTAAAAAGTGTTTCATTTTCGTATGATTGCCAATGTTAAGAATTCAACATTTTTTTTTTTGAATAAGTCCACTCTTCTATATTCTTAGTATCCCATAATTGAATGTGAAGTGTATTTAATCTTTGGTAAGATCAGATTTTTAGCTTGTTTCTTATTTTTCTTTAATTTACTTTTTATTTAATAATAATTTTCGTTATATTTATTTAGTTTTCAACGCCTCTCAATC
Source organism: Amiota communis (assembly GCA_037043315.1). Lineage (NCBI taxonomy): Eukaryota > Metazoa > Arthropoda > Insecta > Diptera > Drosophilidae > Amiota > Amiota communis. The sequence goes on along the minus strand of JBAMAV010001245.1, from coordinate 7,584,235 downwards.
AAAAATAATTTAAGGGTTTGTCTTTCATTTCATTTGCTTTCCATTTATACTCGTATGTCGTCTTTTGACTATCATGTGATTGACATGTGTAGCTTATTTTCATCGATATATCAATCACAGTCAATACAAAACTTTGGAAATAATATATAAAATTTATTTATAATTTTATTATAATTTTATTATATTTTTTTTTGTTATTTTTTTCAATCAACACTGCTGCAATGGTTCATGTGCTATTAAGGACTGTTTTGATACGGAAAAAAATCGTGCAGTCACATGTTGGATGTGCAATAATATTGGCCATTTAAAATGTGCTGGCTTGACCGGAAGGGACCATGACAGGCTATATGGAAATAAGTCTGCCTGTGGTGGTACCAGATGGTCTTGTCCAGATTGTTTTAAAAGACAATCAGATTTTTCAGGTATGTACTTTCTTCTCAATTGTGTTCTGCTTTTGATAATTCAGCTGATCTTCTTGGGAATTATGATTTTGATCTTCCTTTGCTTTCCCTTTCACCCTATCCTATCCCCAATAATGATACACTCTCAGATCCTTCTTCCATGCCTTCTTCCATACCTCCTTCTATGCCTCGCCCCATGCCTCCTTTCATGCCACCTTCCATCCATTCTTCCATGCCTTCAAACTCACCTCGGTCTATTAATACTTTATTAGTCCCAAATCCCCCTCCTTATCTATAATTATCATTGCACTTTGTGCCTTCCTTTTCATTTCCAGAGAATCTCCACTTCATTCTTCAAATCACTTATCTTTGTCTTCAGCCTCATCCCTCTCAGTGCCTCCACCGGTACACAGCACTTCATCTGTTGCTATGCCAACACCCAATTTAACTTGTGTCATTCCACCTGTAGTTTCCAATTCCCCTCCTGTCCTCACTGCTGCTGCTCCACGGAGATATGTCTTCATTTCTAGGTTGTCAACTAACACATCCTGTGATGATATTGTTTCTTATATAGCAGCCAAAGCAAGGTATCTATTCAAAAATTTAGTTTTTCTAATCCATGCGATATTGCTTCCTGACAGCATTTTTCCTATTGTTTGGCCTGAGCACGCCGTTTAAACCTCGGCGCAAAAATCATCGGCCATCTGTTAATGTGAAAAAAAAAATTGATTGCTTCAGACTTTATTAGTAGTGTATACGTTACTGAACAACATGCATGTCATCACCATAAGTAATTATTAATGTTTGTCATATACTTACTACTTTTTGTACATACATATCTATGAATGTGTATTGTATATCTTTGTATCTATACAGAGATACATGTGTAGGTATCCATATGCGATAAATTGAAAAACAACAACGGTAGCCATTATTGTTAATGACGTTTTGCTGAGGTTAGTTGTGTTCTTAAACAAAGCGCTTTGGCATTGTCACCTGTAATGAGTCATGGCCGCCGTTTTGTTATTAAATAAAGGTGTGTGTTTTTTCTGCTTTTGTATGTAAGAGGAAGGAGTTAATAAAGTTCATGGGATTATATACCATATGTGTTAAATAGGTAGGTAATGTAGTTGAAAAGAATGTAAGTAGTATTGTTCAGAATGAAAAAAGACCACCAAAGCTCAAGAATGAGGCCTCAAAAATAAATCATTTCATTTTTTCACTTACATTAAAAAAACTGCTGTAGACATTTAGGCAATTGAGTAAGGGATCACCCCATATAGTATTACAAAATCATGTAAATTTGCTGAGATCTTGCAATGCTAGTATGAACACATTTATTTATCAGGGGCCTCATTTAGTTATGCTGTGAAATTCCTTCCTTTACTACTCCTAATGTTATTATTTTTTTGTAAGATTGTATGTTAAATGAAGTGAGAACTCCAAATGTAACAGTTGGTTAACATCTTCTTTGCTTTAGATATTAAAAGGTATGAAAACGTACTACAAATATAATCTAATGAAGATGTAAGTATGTCAGACAGATCTTATCTATGAGTATTTCATCTGCCTTATTTATGTATAATATATTATTTATTATTTTATCGGTTCCTCAAATAAATGAAATTAAACTGCCTTCTTAAAGACTTTATATGATTAAATTCTAGTTTGAGTTATTTCAACATCAAAAAGCAAAATAACTTACCATATTCATTTTTAGTTGAACTGATAAAGTTTTCAAGTTTTCTGTTTGTTTGGGAACATAAAACAAAATAAATTATGTTTCGCCATATTTTAGCTTTATTCATAGTCTCGACAGACATGTGTTCCATAATTCAGTAGTCGTCATAGATACACACAGATACTCGAGCGAGCGTGCTTACTATGATCATATACATATTTCATAAACACTTTCTTTGCGTGTTTTACATATGATATGATTAATGGCCTAACACAGGTTAATAGAAATGGCTGAACTCAATTTGCTTTCACCATAGAAGGGCAGAGTACAATATAAGAACAAAAAATTCGAATACGCCTATTTTCTGATTCCCTTTTTGGGAGATACATAGACAAACTTTTCATGCGTCATAATAAAAAAAAGAAAAAGAAAGAAAATACTACTGATTTAATGAAAACTCACCCTGAATGCGTTTTAATAATGAAAATTCCAAATAAGCAAACCATTGATACTGCCGACAAAAGACAGCGCGGCGCGCCTAAGACTTCTATCGAGATATAAAATATAGACAAAACTGTATAAGACTTTTATTAAATGGGCTCGTAATTAAATATGGCGTGCTGTCTTTTGCTTTTTGTTATTTTAGAGAATTTCAGTAAAAAATATTTATCTATTTACAAGGAAAAACAAAATTAAATTAAATTAAACAGAAATGAAAAAAATATTAAATTAAATTTTATAAATAAAAGAAAAAGAAAAAAAATTATTATTAATATTTATAACCAGAAAGTTTCTATTGATTTTAAGTTTAAGATACTTGTGCTAGCATAAGTAGAGCAGTCAAGTTGGTTGGCTGTCAATTTTTTGTTGAGTTGATAAGACTTGAATCATGTTATTTTGTAAGTTTAAGGGATTCATTGTGGTCAATTGTTGGTTTCATTTTGATCATATATTTAAGAGGTCATTTTTATAATATAAACTCATAAATATTTCAAGGTTCCTTCTATCAATTGGGGTATTATTTGGAGTTTAACATGAATGTGTTTACTGATAAAATAGTACCCAAGTGAGTCAGCATAGATGTGTTGTGTTCTTAGCAAATGTTAATTTTTATAAAGTCAATAAAAAACAATAGCTAAAAGGCTTAGTTTCGGGAGGGAGTTACCTGTTTCTATGCCTTTAAGATTTAATTACCTATTGTAAATGATATATCCTAATACTCCTTTGATACTTTATTTGATTCCTAAACTAAAATACCTCATTTCGACTCTGTATCGTTTGGAATTTTGCTGGTTGACATGACCATGTTCTGATTAGGAATAGTGTAAGGCACACAAATTTTGATTTGATTAAAAGCCGAAATTTGTTGTTCCTCCAGAACGGCTTAAAATTCCATAAAAATTCATACTTAGCGCCATTGCCATTTCTCTCTACACTACTCTTTATCTCTATAAGGCTCTGCCTACTGTACAACTAACTGACTTAAGCCAACGAAGCATACACTAAAATGTTGAACGTAATGTTGAATTCATGTTTCGCCATTTGTAAAAATGTCAGATGAACTGACAGTTGCGGCATGCCTCATGTTCACATACCAACCAACCAACATTGGATGAATGCCACAATACATACTTAGTATTATGAAAGCACAGGGGCGCAAACGATTTCCAGCGATTGACTTTGTTATTAATCATCATTTTGATGCCATAAGACAGTTTGCTTTGTTGTTTAAGTTGCTTTTTTTTTTGGTTGCCATACACACACATTGTGGGATAGGAAGTAGTAGTTCTCCAAGCAAACCAATCTGAAGTCTAACTCACTCCATATCTCAAGAATAGTTTCAAATGAGTTTAGCTACTTAAATTATTAGATACAAAAGAACTTCTTGTTGGTGGTTCATAACATAGAGGCTTTTATGCATGCCGCTGTCATTTATTTTAGAAAATCATCATTCATACCGATATATGGTTGGTCGTTTGAATGCATACATATTTGCATGACTGCACTTATAGTGCTACCACAATACTACTACTACTACTATGTACTTCTATTTATTTACATATTCTTTATTTTTATTAATTTTCTTAGACATTTTTGCAATCGTAGCTTTTAAGATTGAATTGAAGAGAAATATATTCCTGCTTTTTCCAATTGATTTATGTATGCTATAAATGCGAACAATTAAAATTATCATCGTTGTATAGTTGTTCTGTGTTATAGATACTGGATAGTATTATAGAATAAGTATATGTATCTACTATAGATATGTATAGTCATACGCATGAGTGCATATCTTGTAGATAGTTGCAGTAAACAAAGTAGGACATAATAAAGCAATTTTTCATTGATTCACATGCTTTTGTTCTTTGATACTATGACAAATCGAATGCTCTTAATGTTTTAGAAATGGTAGTCATTGCAGTCAAAGAATATGTATGTATTACAGAAGTTTCTGTGACCAAAGATTTTACTGTAAATATGTTTGAACTCTTACAAAACTAGTGAAGGACTCTTGAGGAGTATTTTTAGCTATGGTTTAATGTTTTTCTAGTTAAAAAATAAGCTTATAGTCTTCAGGATTTAAACATGATATTCTTGTTGAATGCATTATGGGTTTATAGAATATTTATTCATTCACGCACTTGTTCTCATTGGAATGAAAATTAAATAAAGTTTTTTTCATTAACCAGATACCATATAGTTTTGGAGATACTTAAGCACATACACTTTATAAAAATTTCACATAGTATATTACCACCTATTGATTCAGAAACTTAAAAGTACAAATCATTCTATTCAAGTATACAAACTTAAGTTCTTATTGCCTGCAAATACTTAATAAACCAATTGTATGAGTGACAAAAATCGATTTTAAGTACTCGTAGTAGTACTAAAGTAGGCAGATGGATGCCTATTGAATTTAATTGAACATGGTATACAAGTATACATATAAGTTCATATACAATATTATGTATGTACATTGTGTCTAAAGCAATTGAAGAGTTGTAAACATTTTGAAGAAATGAGTACACGAGTGTTTTTTTATGAATGTCTCTAACAATATTTATTGAAGTTCTAATAGAGGCCGTAAAAAACATTTTATATTTTATGAGAGCAATTAAGGTGTGCGATCCAATTGCACAATGGACTATAAATAAAACAAAAAGTTTTCAAAACAAATGCAACTTAGAATGAATAGTGAAAAATCTATTGTTTAAGAATTTTAACAAGAATGAAGAACATTTACTAAGGTTCACTGGAACTTAGAAACCCTTCACACTCTATTTGAGGAAATAAAGAATGTGCCTATTCAAAAATTTCTATTTGATGGGAAGTTTATATGGCAACTATATTTGATACATTCCCATCAGTCAATATGTTGCTTAAATATATCATTTCAAACGTGATAAAATAAGTTTTGCCACTTCAACAAGTTTACAAATTATAGAAAATTACACTAAAATTGTATGACAAAGAAGATTATTTTTGGTCTTTTATATAGAGACTATCACTTTCATAAATCAGGACATTTCGGTTTAAATATTTTATTAGTAGAGATGGGTATCGATTAATCGAAATACTCAATGTTTTGTTGAAATAATCTATGAGTTTAATCTATGTCACCTGGGTTTGATTAATCGGATAATAGATGTGTCATGAACTTTTAAAAAATATACGGACTAGAGAGACAAGTGAGAACAACAACGTTAAGCATGAGAGCGATAGAGACAACAAACATCTTTGTATGAGGGAGAAAAAAAGGAGGTACGAAAGAGTGGATCTTGCGTATCATTCTATCCATCTACTAAAATGTTCAGTTTATTTACTACAAAAATGTACAGTTATGATTGATCAAGTAATCGATTTTTTATGCTGCAATTAATTGATGTATCAATTCATCAGTAAACAAGCCAATGTATTATGAGGTCTCTCAAGCGTCATCACATTTGATTTCCGTAACACTTCTTTGGGACTCACACCTCGCTAAAGAAGTTTCACTTCATAAATAATAATCGATGTTTTGTTTGTCGATACGAATCCCTAGATATTTGTCTACTAGTTCAATATTCAACTGAGAAACACGTTAGCATAGAAATGTACTGATGAACTATGCCTGATCTATGCTACTCATCTCTCTATTGAAATCAATTTATATACTATATGGGATCACGGGCTCATGAGTAACAAACCTCCTGACAAAGTAATAATACCGAATCACACTAGTAAGAAAGGGAGTTTATGTTTTGTATATAAAATGCAATATACAATAAATGAAGTAACAACTTTTGCTGTATATAATTGGAACAGACATAAACAAAACAAAATTGTGGTTACTTCCACTTCATTTGTTTGGTTTGGTTTACTTTTTGGTCTGTAAAGTAAATTTGTTTAATGAACATATTCGAAAAGAATAAAGAATGTGTTGCGTTCGTTCGTCAAATGTAGTATAACAAACAAAGTTGTTAAGTTGTTACATTTGATTTGTTTTACTTTACTTGGTTGATTTGAGTTCTTTTTTTTTTGAGAGTTGTTATGTACAATATACGTTCATTTGGTGCTTCTTCTACATCGTCATCATCATCATCATCATAATCATCTTCTACTACCTTTTGGTAAGCAAACAAGCGCACAATTCAAACAAAAGCACTGAACACGCATGCGCAATTTGTATCTCCCAGATACTTATCGCAACGCGCAGTTTACCTTTCACGTACACTTATCGCATTCAATGCGGGCGATAAGATAACACACATACTATAAAACACAACAACAGAAACCACTGAACTGTATATAAATCATAATTCACATATACTACGATATAAGAGATATAGGACTCCCAAAGAGAGAGGGAGAGTATATGAAAAATGCACCTTTTCCCCTCTACTGTGACACCTTTGAAAATTATTCTTGGTTTACCACAGAAAGTTATATAGTGAATGTATGTGAACAATACCATCAACACTCTACCTTATCATGGTATTGGTATTGGGAATTGCATTAGTAATAGTAGTATTTCTGCTACAGGTAACTTGATTCTGTACTAGTATGGGTTTTAATTGGGTCTGTACCGGAGGAAGTGTGTTGGAAGGTGGCGAAAGCGACGCGTCGCAGTGCGGCTTAGTAGTCGTCGTCATGACCGAAACTTGTGTTCGATTCCACAAAAGTGTGGCTGGTTGGCTCATCATTGAGGCACGTAACCCGGACCGACCAAAACAGCCACAAAATATATTGTTCTAACGCAGATCGCTTTCATGTACGACACTCGGGCTCTAACCGATACGAAAGAATCTTTCAGTTTTCCATTGTACGCTTTCGAAATACGTAACGCTGGCGTTACTTCTACGTACTATAATTCTAATTTTTATTCATTAGTTTTCTTTTCTTTGGTATCTCCAAAATTGTCTGGATTTTTTTACTATATTTTCGGATTCGTGTTTGTTTGGAGTTTCGTGTTTGATAAAAAATTGTTTAGTGTTGATAAAAACAATTCTGAAAATCAGTGATAAAGAAAGAAAACAGAAGATAATATAATATTTTGTAGTTTGCAAAAATCAACTAATGCAAAAATTGCAAACATGCAACTAAAGGTTAGTATAATAAAATGGAAAATAATTTTAAAAATTAATATAAAATAAAAACCCAATTATGAATTCATAATGGAAAATAGTAGTAAATAAAAAATAAATGAAATAAATCAAATAAAAATATTCCAACATCTTTTGTGAAATTAAATCTTGTCGAACCAGTGTGCAGTAGTGTTTTATAAACATTTAATAAAAATTCGATAGAAATATTCCTTATAGAACAGGGTGGTCCAAATTGCGGACGACCAACCGCAAGTGGCTCAAGTTAAGTCTGAATTCGGCATAGATGCGGCTGAAGTGGCAACAGTCCGCAGTTTGGACAGCCCTGTTTTATAAGTAATATAGTGGCGCAGCTTGGACATTGTCTCGGACGCATTCAGACTTAACTTGAGCCACATGCGGGCGAAGTGACAAACACAGAAGTAAGAGAAAAAATTTTGACCATCTCCTCTGCGCCTTTTTTTTTTTTGCCCACCACTGAAGCACACTGACGAGCCAACTCTCTGCTGATTCTTTCAAAAGTTGGACAGCTCTGCTGTGGAAGAATATATAAGAGTTCGACAGTATAAGAAACAACTTTCATTTACTCACCTGACATTTGTTAATAGAATGGAAAACTAGGCTTCTCTAAATGGTATATAACATACCTTGGTTAGACTGAATTTTAAAGATATTGTACAATATATGATAGCTTATTGAACAAATATAATATTTTATTTACATCTTTAGCTCAAGTGTTGAAGAATAATTAATAAAATTAATTACTCTTGCATCCAAGAATGTTAAATGTCTTTATTACAGAAAGTATTTCTAAAAACCATTAAAGGGTATTTGAAACGATCTATTATGAGACGCTCAAAACTAATAGTGGTTGAGCCGATATTGTTAAGTGAAGCCGACAACTGTCCTAGATGTTTATTTCAACAGCCTGTTAGTCTATCGTAGCGTAGAAAAATATGCTCTGAGGTTTTCTCTCTGACTGATGTCTATGAGCTTTTTGAGGATAAACCCTATATTCCGAGGGTTGTGACACCTTGTGTTGCTTGCCAATATTTTTCGGTTATTTTTGCTGAGCTTGGTTAGTTCATTCTCACATCTTAAAATATCAGTTGAAAAGTAAAGGAGTAGGAGTACTCTCTTTTTTCGAACTGTACATTTTTTCCAATTTCTGTCTACATCAATCCCATGTTCTCTAATTGAAATTGTTTTATAAACATAAAAATGCTATCAAAATGTCTAATTAAGTGTAATTCTAAAAACAACGCACTTCGCATGCTATAAAACAATAAATTTTATATTACGAATTATTTTTTCTTCTTTTTCTATATCATTAAATACCCATAATATTCTAAGCCTTAAAACCGAAATCAGCTTGAGACTTGGCCTTAAATGAAACGCCATTTTTCCGTGCACTCAATGAAAATTTTCAGCTTTTGATAAGATAGTGATGTTTGTCTCTTAGTAACATCAAACAACTCTATTAAAGTGCAATCAATAGAAGACTAGAGAAAAGAAATAAAGGCTGGTCGCCGCCGCCGCCATGATATGAGAGATCAGGCGCGTGTCTAATGTAATGTATCCTGTCTATCTAACCTTTTCGATCGCCATCATTGAGATATTATCTACCATTACCAACTGTTAAATCGAATCAACATGATTGGTTGGTTGTCTCAACTTCCTGTTACAAAACAACCCCTACATAGGACTAAGGGTTGATATTTCTTACCCCAACTATTGTATTTCATTCATAAAACAAAATTTAGTTCTTTAAAAAGAAAAAAAAACCTAAAATTGATCAAAAAGGTGTAACTAAATAAAACCTTTTTAATTTTGTTTCAACACATTTAACCTAGAGTTTGCTTCCTTCCTGACTTAATAATACAATATTTCGGCTAACATGCTTGTTATCCTTTTAGTCATCGTCATCGTCGTTGTCGTCATCATCATCTTTATCCACATCTTCAGTCTATGAAAGGTGATAAGATTGACATAATTTTCTCATTTTGTCTGCAATAAAGTGCAGCCAAAGTTGACCTTTTTCCAAAGCCATCAATGAATGCATGAATGTGGCTGCTGCTGCATTTGTTTTCTAACTTGTATAATTTTTGTTAGCCTTTTTTTTAGTAGACCAATTTTTTTATGGTCTTCAGTTGTAAGGAATTTTGACGCCACCGTCGCTATTTAGTTTGCTGTCCTCATAAAGATAATGGATCTTTCCACATTTTTTGTTTTATTTTTGTTTTCGTTGCGTGCATTCATTTTTTTGGTTTTAATGGATTTTTCGGTCTTCAAAAAGTGTCGCATTGGGTCTTAACTTTGTCATTCTTGTTGTTGTCTGTTGTTGTTACTGTTATTGGTTTTGACCAACCGAACGAACCTTCTTCCTCATGTGTTCCTTCTTTTCATTTCATTCACGATGACTCATTTATTATAAATCAATTTGTCTTATCGCATCGTTTCGTATGCCTGTAAAACAAAAAAAATCTGTTATTGCTGCTGCCGATTTGGTTGAAATAATGAACTTTTGGCAGGTAGTATCACATTTGGAGCTGATTTTTTAGTTTATTCGAGTTTCTTAACTTTTATTTGCGTTATAAATTTTTTAATTAATTGTGTGTTTTTTTTTTATTTTTATTTTGGAAGAACATAAAATGAATGATATGATGGCAAAGAAAACAAATAAAATTAATGAAAATGAAATAATATATGAGTTTTGGAAAAAAAGTTTTCGGGAAGAGAAGAAAGAATTCAGTTCAATATTCAAAGATTTCTTTATGACATTGAATCAAATCAATCTTTAATCGAGTCACCAATAAACTTATCTAATGAAGTCAATGTTAACAGAAGAATATAACTATGTAATAATCACAGTTGGGTTAACATACCCAAGGTGCCCTAGGCAATGTAAATCTTGGGACCCTTCTACCAAAGAAAGGTGTGGTTAATATCTTTAATTAACCTTAGGTTCGGTAAGGTTATGCGAGAAGCTCATAACCAGCCTTAAGGGCCATTATGATGCCTGATAAAATGTGTGGATGCTGTCCGGTTCCTCCTCATCTTCACAGCTACGACAGAAGTCATTATGTCGGCCATAAGCCCGATGGTGCAGTGCCTCGTAATAACTCCCGTCATTGTCCAAATTGTTTTCTTCTTGAAGTGTAGAATATCGGAGACTCGTTTTGGTTGGTAGCAAGTCCAGAGTGTCCTAGCGACAGTACAGCCAAGCTCATTTGCCCACTTTCTACCAGCTAGGTCACGGTGTTTCGCTTCCAGGCCTGAGAGAATATTAATTATCCATAAATTGATATAATTATAAGAAGGTAAATGTAAGAGAATCGTGTGCGAAATGTGCCTTTACAAAGAATGATAATAATTATGATAAAATCAATAGATCAAAAAAGGATTAGACAATAATACCGCAAATTGTAGTGGTTTCAGAATAATATACTTACTTTGATGTACTTGATTTTTTTATGCTAAGGGGCCTAAGGCAGTTGCCTTCATTGTCTTACATGGCCCTGATAGTATTTAAGATTATCATAATTCTAAGAATTCCATAGGGTCCCCATTATTCATTAGAAAATCATGACACTTATATACAATAGTTTTCATATCAACAAGGCTAATGGCAAATCAGTTAACGCACTCAAGTAGTGTACATTGTCTTCAACTTGGCATTCATAGGTTAAACATTATTGTATATTTTGTTTTCTTTTCAAGAGTTCAACAATCATAAAAGATAATCGTTATATCTTAGAAAGATACGTTGGGAAATAAATTATTTTGTATAAACTATATACAATATAACAAAAATGAGCAAATCTTATCGATCGACAGTGTATGACGCCACCATGATAATAAGGTGTATAAAGACAACAGACATTAATAACTACTACTGCCACCGGTTGAAACCACAAAAACGCACGCGACCAGATTTATGTCAATTCACAAAGAGTCATTGTATCTCTACGAGTATTTTGTAAATACGTGAATAATACAAAGCAACAATCGTATAAATGAGAATGTAAAATGAAAAAAAAAAACTTGCACGCTAAAGATACGTTAAATAAAATGAAAATGAAAGTATTGACAAGGAATTGTAGTATATCTACAGACGAAATATTGTATCAAGACAACATGAGATAGGTGTGACTACGACCAATATCTCTTATTTATTGTATATTTTGTAGATAAAAGCTAAAAAGAGGTGAGAGAAAGTTAAGATTTACTATTAGTTTGAAAAATTCTTATAAATGCCGACGGCAAATGTTAGTCATGAAAAATATGTGGATTTTCATCAACCATATATGACGCAGGAAGAAGTTTGCAACAAACAACTACAGCTGAGTGTTGTTGATATCATTGGATAAGATAATGCATAAGAGTATCTTGACTTTATCTTTGTTTATATTTTTGATTTATTCTATCAAAAAACAACCGATTGACTATCTTAAGAACCAAACATAGACTAAATTTTGTATAACATATCTAAGTCACACCATCAAGTTCAATTTTTGGTGAAGTACTTCTTCATTAAAACAATTTTGAGTCATTTATTTTTTTTTTGCAAGAATTTAATGACAGTTAAAATTTTTGTGATATATTAACTGAGTCATGTGCATTTCGAAAGGGGGATCCATCATTTTTATTTTATCATAAACACAACTTCTAAGAAGGCCTTTGTTTAAATAATGATTTGTTTCAATTGTACATTTATTTGATTGTTTTAGGGTACTTTATAGTAGTATACTGATCATGATCAAAGTTCAAATCCATAGGAATTTGAACTTGTGTATTATATAAAAAATTCCTTGAAACTCTGGGGTATATTTTAATCAGTTGGTGGTTTCCAAAAGTTTTACAGAATTTACAGAATTAAATTTGTTTGAAAATATTTATTAAGTCATTATTTCGTTTAAAATGTTAATTATGAAAAACATTATGCTTGATAAATGATACTTAGATACTTTTATTAAGAAATAAGTTGTATAAAAATGAAACAAAATTATTTGGAATAGTGGTATGAGTATCTTCTTTATGCCCTAATGAAAAAAGTTCTTCAAAATCTTCTGAAACTGGACACTCGGGAAGTTCCTCATTCTAATCAATCTATTCCTGCCATAACCTTTGTAGAAAGATCTTCCCTTATACAAAACTACCAGTGGACTCAGCATACCCTTGGAATCGAAAAGCTGTGCGAACTCTGACAAGATTACACGCTTCTTAGTATCTCCGGGTCAGCAGAGTCTTTTAATATACTTAACATTTTAGAGCAGTCTAACGTCTTAATTTCCAAAGGATCAGTAACCAAGCCATGATTTTTTTTTTTTTTTTGGTGTTTTAACAAACACCAAACAAGGAGGTAAACACTTCTAAAGATAGATATGACCCGTGCCACAAGTTGTGTCGGATTCATTAATTTAGCATTCCTTCGTAGGGAGGGGTAGTAAGCTTAATTAAGCAGTGGCCATAGTTCGTTCGTACATTCGAGAAATTTCTACAGAGAAGAATGCCCAGTCATCTAGGAAGTCCGATGTACGCATGCATTCCTCGGCGCACCGCTTCAAAACGGGTGCACTCATGTATAAGATACTCCGGTACATCCACAATATCTCTACAGAGACCATAGAACGGATCCGCAGTTGCCCAAATCTATGAAGATACTGCCTGTAACATCCATGGTCAGTTGTGAATTGAGTATATCCCAATCCGACGTCACCAGAACGACTCTTAAGCCTGTCTGTAATATCTGGAATGAGCTGGTGTATCCTTCGATATTCTGCCCTACTCCACCTGTGCTGCCATACATTCAGGTATCTGATCTTAATCTCCTCCAGGTTTGTTATCTGAGCAGATGAGATTGTAAATCCTCATTTATACAGTTTGAACGCCACTTATGCGTTTGACGAAATTCAACACCGCGTTAGCCCCGACCAGCAAGTCATCCATATAGAAGTTTTGTAATATGGCCTCTTACACCCTGCTGGACATTTCGTCTGATGCAACTCTGCCATGCTCAAGTAGCTCATACATAGAATCGCTAGAAATGAAGCGGCCTCTTGTAAGGCGTAACTCCTGCATGGCATCAATAGGATTATTTTGCTTTTGTTTCTTGGTATTTTTAATCCTCATCTTGCACTATTTTCTTAACTTCATACTAGAATTTTTACCAATTTATATACATTCTATTATTCTTCACAATTTGAATACCTGTTCAATGAAAAACTGGTAACAACGTCATTTACTATGAATAAGAGTGAACAAAAATACGTGTATTTACAATGAATGACATACCTGTCCATGCTACAAATGAATCATGTCATACATGAAGTATGCACTTGGCAAACAAATTACTACACATGACATGGCTTAAGACTCAAGAAACGGCTGAGCGACAGAGACTTGTTGACCACCCCCAATATCAATAAAATGATTACTTTGCAAACGATGACGATGACAAGTTTTTATGCCTTTATTTTTACGTCTTTTGAGTCGTACTCTGTCATGATATGTTAAATACATATTTTTGTTTTATTTTGTAAATTTTATTACACATTTTTTTGTACTCTGCTTTGTTGGCTTTTACATTTTGGCGCGAAATTTGTAAAATGTTAATATCCGATTTGGTTTCAACGGATATTACAAAGCTCTCTCCATTTGTGAGGTGAGATTTGAGTCTGTCAAGGTATGAATTGGAGTTGGAAATGTAGAGCCTACAGACTAGTGAGTGAGTGACAATAGGCGTAGGTAGATGTTGAGGTTACCTTGTACTTACTCTCTTTGGGGAATTTTATACAATTTCCTATTTACGAACGAAAATAAGTGAAAAGGGAAAATGTTGTTGACATAATGTTGTCGTTGTCATTGTAGTTGGTTTTGCTTGATTTTGTTGACGTAAAATGAGAACATCAGCCCTACTCTACAGAAAGAAGAATAGTATAGCAGACAAAGTTGACAGCAAACATGAATGAGGCATGACGACAATGTAGCACTACATACATAACATCAATGACGACTACAACACCAATAATTGTTAGCAATGGCAACAGCAGAGATTTTTTTTTACTGTTGTAGGTGACAAATTGAGACGAAAAATTATTACTTTTGAATTTTGCCGACAAGTATCTAAGATACTTGTTTTTCTTTGTATTTTTGTTTTGTGTTGTTATTTCACTTTCGCATTTTGACGGAAATATAGGCACACTTGGCACTTATTTTAATCATAGTAGTATACCGACCGGAACTTGAGCCACACTTTTGACATTGTCTCAAGTCCAGACAAAGTTGTAAAGTTGATTTCAGTAAAACTTTGAAATTCATTCATCATTTGGATTTTGTGCTTTGCAGATGGAAAGTCAGACACCGCCACAACAGCAGCAGCAACAACAACAACAGCAACAATTGCAACAGCAGCAACAGCAACAAATTTTAGTTAAGCAACAATATCAATTGCTGGACAAAATCAAAAGTGAAACAAATAATGGCAATGAACAATTGCAAAGTGCAAATGCCGGAAGCAGCATAGAAGAGCAACAATCCCAACAACAACAACAGCAGCAGCAACATAGTCAACAGCAACAACATAGTCAAGAACAGCAGCAACAACAACAACAACCACCTACAAGTGGAGGGGTTTTGGTTCAAACAAGTCAAGCCCAAGCAACTGTTAGTCCTGCTGATGAACATGAATTTATTCGTTTGGCAGCAAGAACTCAACAGCGAAGAATTCTGACCACCGCAGGCACACTGTAAGTAGTATTTGACATTATATAAGTAATCCATACAAACATATAATATCAATCTCTATTTACTTTAGAGAAGTGAATGACGGACGAGGAGATCCTGATCAATCTGATCAATCGCAAACCGAATATCATCGTCATCACTCACCAAGTGATTATGTACAAATGACGCCACGCAATGATGAGCATCAACCACCACCAGGAACGACAACAGTTTATGCTTATACTACTGAAAATGGTCAGATAATATGCTCAGAAGATTTATCCGCTGGTACTATTAAGATTGAGACCATTGAAAAAGATCCACAAACTGTTGATGCTGAAGCTGTTGCAGCTGCACAACAACAACAACATCAGCAACACCTACAACATACTCAGCAATGTCCAACACCAAATGGTGGTGGCGGTGGTGGTCCCTATGGAGATTCTATAATTGTTGCTGCCGAAAGCTTACAACAACATAATGCAACTCATATAGTCACGAATGCTGCAGCAGCAGCAAGTGCGCATGCAATGGCGCATGGTCATGGTCATGGTGGTCAACCTACAACATTGCGTTTAGTGAGCGAAGATGGTCGGTTTGTTGGTACAAGTATTGCGGATAATGGTGGTGGACCAGGTGCTGGTGGTGGCGGTGGTGGTATTTATTACGAAACACCAATGGTCGATCCCAATATTCATCCAAATGAGTCAAAGACCTATGCGGATCTGGGAAATGCTTATATTAATTTTCCTCCCACCTCTTCATTTGCGCCAGCATCGAATAGTTATCCATTGCATCAAGGTAACATGATCTATAGTGTGCCAGCCCCAACGCAATTTATTACAAAGTCAGATCCCAGTTTGGGCTCCTTACGTCAGACGGGTCCTTATCAGGCGATATCAATTTTTGATAATGTGAATTCTAATGAACAAGCACTGTGGTCCAGTGCAAATGCCGATTATCAGAATGTGCCACTCGTAAGTAGAAGATTAGATTTTCTATTCATAACTTTTTTTTTTTATTTTTGGTTTCCCCTAAAAATCTAGCCTAATTATCATCCTCAAGTAGTGGAGGAATATGCACCCACGAATATGGCTCCGGCACATTGGGCTTCTTCAACACCACTTACTGGCTATGATACCTCTGGACTAGGTGCTACAACTATACCTGAGCTGAAATGTGAAAATTGTAATGCTCCCTATGTGCGCAAAGCCAATGAATACTTTTGCTCTTCGGGTTGTGTACCAGTGCGAGCACCCGCTCGAATGCCACCTCGTCAATCAAAGCCAAAGGCAACCGCTGCTGCGAACAATCGCCGTACGGGTGTTACCTGCTCCAACTGTCAAACGAATTCTACGACTCTCTGGCGTCGTGATACAGCCGGTAATCCTGTTTGTAATGCTTGTGGACTTTATTTTAAACTGCACAATATGAATCGACCGCTTTCCATGAAAAAGGAAGGCATACAGAAACGTAAAAGAAAACCAAAAAACAATGGCAGTATGCCAATAAGAGGACCACCGTTGCCAAGTAAGTTTCGACTTCTCTGATTTTTAACTAAGTCTGACTAGATTTTCGATATTATGCAGGCATGTCACAAGGTGTAAATCTTATGGTTAATGGCAGTCCGCTATATCCTTCACAAGTGCCCCTCGGTATGCCATTGAATGGTGGTGGTGGTGGTGGTGGCCAGCCTAGTGCTAATGCTGCAGAATTACATGATATGAGTTCCCCTGCTGCTGCGGCGGCAGCAGCTGCAGCTGCTGGAGCTCATAGGAATACCTTAACACCAATATCCCATTCATCGGAAAGTACAATTAATATGTCACGACATCATATCACATCGGAAAGTCATTCGCCATATAGCAATCCACCATCACAGAGTCAATCGCCACATCTGCCCAATACGGTTACACTTAATCGACAAATAGCTCAATCGTAAGTTAATTCAAAGTCTTCTTCTTTTTAAGCCAACTTATGTATTGAATTTTCTTATAGCGTACCTCCCATGGAGTCTGGACGAGGCTCTAGTGGTGGTGAAATTCCTACAAGCGTCATTACACGCACTGGTCTACCAGAGCGTTCTTCGAATAATTGATTGAGTAACCAAAGCCATTGGCGTTGCTAAGAAGTGCCAACAGTCTATATTTGCCTATTAGAAATCAGGACCTTAGCTTTAAGAATCAATAGTGTTTATAGTAAAGGAGTGTGCCCAGTTATGAAATTTATAATTTTAAGTTGAAGTAAAATAGTTTTAAAATACAATACAATCGTAATACTCGTATTTGGTTCTTTTAGAGAGTCTTAGTCCCCCCTCCTGTATTCACAATTTTACACTTATCCCTACACTAGTACCTCTAACACCAAAGCAAAATATTGGTGTCGGTGTCGGCGTGTAGCCAGTTATATTTCATTGTCAACAATTTGGCAGCAAACCAAATTAATCCAAATTAATTTTAATGACCTCCACCAGTTGAAAGACATAGTCGACGTCGTCTTCTTACCTTCTTTGACTAAATAGCGATTTGGTGTCATCACTTAAAAGCCTGTCCGACGCACAACCGAAGACAAAGGGAAAGACTTAAGAACATAACAACAGCAAGATGTTGGTTGTTAAAGCAGTAAGAAGAGCGCCAGCAAAGAAGAGTAAGAGTAAGCAACCAACAGGAGAAGAAGGTGCGGTAACGCCACCAAAGTCAACACTAACGTACCGCCGCCGGCTAAACCGCCTTTGATCTGATCTCTCTCTCTCTTTGAGACCGAGGAGTCAATGTTGGCGGCGTCTTCAACAAATGTGAATGTGGTATGGCAAAAATTCCATGCGGTGTGGCTTGGTATTAACGCCTTTGAGCAACTCGTAACTTTGAATTGCTTTCTCGCTCTCATACGAGTATCTGAGCTTCAGTCCAACCAACTAAACTTGTATGCGATACTTTTTCTACTTGGTTTCGCTTGGATTTTATACTACATACATATATCGTATTTTCTTTTTGGCGTACGCGCGATCAATTAGGCAAACTTGTTTTACGATCGCTTTTATTAGTTGCGGCGGCAAGGTTCACTTCATTTCATGGCATCCCTCGAACCCCGAAGTAATCATTGATGTAAACACAAGTGATGAGTGTGTTTCGCTAAGTCCCTTCGGTGAGTAACCAAGTAACTTAAGTGCAAATGCTGTGAAGTAGAAGAACTTTAAAGCTTTGCTTTGAGGCAGTGGCTCATTTTGATAAGTGGGGGAGTCGAATTTTGTGGTTCCCTTACCTTATTTATTGTAAATAATTGGCACATTCAATAAATTTAAGAATCAATGCTTTTGAAGGTGGGAAACCACCGTGCAATTTATATTTGGAGCCCCCTTTTGCTTTATATTTGGGACACCCGCTTATGGTGTGTGGATCATTGCTGTGAGTGCATGAGTAATGAGCCAGTTTTTGTGCGTGGAATGTTCCTAGAGTGAGGAAAATATTTCTTATGCGAAAACTTTGTTACTTCAAAGTTAAGATGAGATTACATAGCACAGTCTCCTTCTTCTATCCTTCTTTAATACTTATTGTAGATACATAGATCTTCTAACCAATCATTGAGGTTTTCTGGAAAATTTGTTTTCATACTAGTAGCTTAGTTTAAAATATCGAAAGCTTATAAGCAATATGGTCAGCCCTTCGGTGGCTGCATCCATTGAGAATTGTGTATCTTTTTCATTTTTATCTAGTTTAAACGCGCATTGTTAAAGCGCATTTTCATGTCGTTTGTCGATTTGTCGTTATGTGTGTCTGGAAATGAATGACGACGACGACCGCGGCCTTGTTGACAACGAAGCGCCGCCGTTTGCGTAGTCAACGTCTGACATTTACCTTACCATTGTGTTTTTAATTCTTTTGTATTTAATCTTAACGAAATTGTTCAAGTGGCGCCAGATTTTGAACTTAAAAAAGATCAGTGAAAGAAATGCGTAGGTGCAGCAGCTAGGTTGGGTTAAAGTGTCAAATGTGGATTTAATTTTCAATCAAAGGTAATTTAGGTGAAGCAGAAAAAATAGACTATTGGAAAAGGTTAAGACCACCTATTCGAATTAATAGAATTTATTTAAACTTTTCAATTTCATTATAAGAAGAGAGAAATGAAACATTTTTCATGGTTAGTTGGAAAACGTAAGACTTTTTCTTAGTTCAATGGATTGAATGCAAAGAACTTCTCAAATTCTCGTTGATAATTTCTATATACATGCCCTGAATGGGGCCTCCCACATACTTTCATATCATTTTCATTAGTGTAAGTATCAATTACATTGAGCGTGTTTACAATCTGCTAGCCAGCAAGTTTTCATGCGGATGAATAGGGATATGCGATAGGGATGATGACATAAAAAATTTTTCACTCGCTCAATGTCATGGACTAACACGCCAGCCAAAGCAGTCAATTCCTTTCAATTCTTCTCAGTAGATTGTTTAAAATCTGTTAGTAACTAGTCAATCTGCTTACACTGGGTGAGTTTACCAGCAGATAGCGAATTCGATGGCTAGTAGATTATAAACTCGCTCAATGTAATCGAGGCTAAAGGCTCATTTACACTTGGCTAGTTGTTGTGCAGAAAAGTAACGTGTGTACAAACGAAAACATCTAAAACACTCACAGCTGCCTCAATAGTGATTAACTTTGAAATTAATGAGAGAGTGTGTGTGGCTTGTTAACACTCTATTCGCAACAAGCCCACATGATTACACTGGGCGAGTTCGCTTGCAATTAGCCAGCTCCCTGGCTTTTAGCTTGCCAACTAGCCAAGTGTAATTCAGACTTAAGAACGACCAAGGAAAGTGAGCTAACATTTTTCTTTTAAAATTTAAATTAACTTTAAACAAAATAAAAGTATTGAAGAATGCTATTTTATTCGTTAAAAAACATCTATTAAGATACAGAGACATAAATATGCAGAAACAGTAAAAATAGATAATTAATTTGCATTAATTATGAATTCTTAAAGTCGTGTGAGGTTCGGTGTTTTTTTTTTTTTTTTTGTATAATAAATAAAGCAATAAAGTTAAGCTTACGACATTCGATTCATGTTTGACCACCCACATAAATGTATCTCGAAACAATTAGTTTACTATGAAGCATGCTTAGATACATATTGTATATTTATACCTGCATCCAGTATCTAAGAGTCATGCTATTAAAATGATATAATGTCTACGAAAACAAAGTAACCTTTAACAATAATTAATTGTGCTTATTCATACACTTAAATGCAATTAAATGAATAGAAGTTCATATGTGCAATGTTGCAGCAATAAAAGTGAGTACTACACGTATCTGTAAATGTATCTGCATATGGATCTACAAATTTTGTAGAACGCTTGCTTCGTTCGTTCATTCATTCGAACGTTGGCTTGTTAGCTAAAGGTAAAAAGAAACAAGGCAAACAGTTGGCCTGTCATAATTCTAAGATAATGTCATGTGTGTGTTTTTTGTATCTATGAGTACTATGTGCAACATAAGTGTGGCACAAGTGGTTGTTGCAAGAAATTCATATTCGTAAGTTGCAAATAGTCCAAAGGGGCATGAATATAGTGCACTGTTATCATTAGAATGTCGCATTGAATTATTATTATTTTGCCATATGAGGCATGTGTTCGCTTGTTTTTAGTGGCTTCATATGAACAGGTTCCATTGGATACCAATATACCTAGTAAATGTGTTGGTTGAAGAAATGGGGTTACAAAAAAAAAAGAAAATGAATTAATGGGTATTAAATAGGAAAAAAACATTGTAGATTCAAGGAAGAAGTCATTTTGGACTAAGGAAACACCGTAAAGCTTCGGATCTAGGGGCTTACAATTCCTGAGAAGAGGTTCTCGATATGGAATATCGATCTCTAGTAAGCCATTAGAAGGTTTGAAGAAACAAATGTAAAAATAGTAACAAATTTAATATATTTCTGAGCAGAGCACCCGTGGCCTCATTTCCAATTTCAAAGGTGGAAGGAGGAATATGTTCTGTTTGAAGTTAATGTTTGAAAAATTCAATGCTTCAAATATTCAATATACAACATTCTCTTCGAGAGTCTTGTTTCAAATCTTCTCATTCTTATGTTTAACTACCTGCTAAGCTCAAAATCATTTTAACTATTTTGTCACAGCCACAAGCCACACTCAAACTCAACTCAATCCAAATGAACTTGGTTGCCAGCTTCCATGAAATCATGCCAGAATTCTTGGAAAATAACCTCGAATTCCACGAATCACACAAAAATGAGTAGAGAACCCCGAAGAACTGTTTGTGTGCAACACCAACTTGAATGTTGCAAGAAGGTATTCCCTCGTCATCATCATATCATGTCTGTCGTCTGCTGAGAGTTCAGCCGAAAATAACGAAACAAAACAACAAATATTATCTAAATTTGTCCAATATACTCTTGGCAAGCCATAAGCTAATGGGCCACATTCCCAGCAATAACAACATGCAGCAGCAACCCATAACCATATCGGCAACGAAATGTAGACACTGCCGCCATCACCGCCACCGTCGCCGTCATACTAGTCTGAAATGAAACGAAGATTGAAGATGCGCTATAGTGCTTATCTACAAATGAAACTAAAATAAAATGAAAAAGAAGAAGATGAAGATGGTGAAGAAGGAGAAGAGTTGTGGAAAAAAGAGTTCAGCTGGCAAGGATCGCATCGGATCAGAACGACGGATCGGATCCGATCGCATGGCATCAGTTCAAGAACAAATGTAGTATGAGTATCAAAAGAGGGTTGCAGAGATATCGATATTCTTACATACAATATTCTTTCTATAGGTAAAAGGTACACGAACATACTACATACATAAGTATATTTTTTGTTGTCTTTGCTTATCGCAACTGACTTTTTTCTTCTTTGCTTTCATTGCTTATCCCAATTCGTTGTGATGCGTCGCTACGATTCTTTTTTTTCTTTTATATATATGTATATGTATTATTGTATAAATATAGTCAAAAGTCTTCTCTTCGTCGTATTCGAGTATAATAGTATCTGAATGTGTATTTAAATTAAGTCGAGCTACAAAATGTATATCAGAATGAAAGGGAACGCTGATCAAACGAAGAAATGTGGCGCCAAAAGTCAATGCAGCAAATGGTACTTGATATACTCAGTCGGCGGCATTATATGTAATTTAGACGGCGCCTCGATCCTTGTTCACACTAATGCACATGCAGCTTTTAGGCAGCACAATGTCATGAAGGATTTAATGAGGGGGGGTTATTATAATACTACATGTATAATGGAGGCGCGGTTTGCATTCGTGTTTCACTGATATGCTGATGTTATTAGCGATGTTGTTGCTGATGATGATGACGATGATGGTGATGGTGACGACAATAAGAATAAGTTTTAGGACTCTTAAGCGCGTTTCCCACACAGTCACTTGTTGCATTTTGCTGCATCAAACTTAAAGATATGCGATTGGACCAATAAAATTCTTTTTAAGAAATTTCACTATCAAAAGTTATATACTCGTATTTCTGGAAATTCTTTTGTTTTTGTATCTTTTAGTGCAAAAGATATGATTTGATATACATATTTGTTTGTTTATTTAAAAGGGTCATCGATATCATCAATCATATTGCCAAAACTTTGCATCTTCATTAGTTTGGCTTAAATGAATTTTGGAAAATATTTAAGAAATTAAATGAGATTGAAAAAAAAGAAAAGGAGATAATCTGATTTAATAGGAACGGTTTTAAGATCTTACATTTCAAAGTATAGCATGCCTTTGGGAATTAAGTTAATTCCTCATTATAGTAGAGGTTTGAAGATCTAATTTATGGTATAGGAGATGCATATTTGAACAAAAGGGAATTTTATTTTTATGGCTCTGTACCTGAAGGGTGTCAACAGGCCCTTGTTACTAAGCCTACGCTGTCCGTCCGTCCATCTATGGGCTCTATCTTAAGAACCATAATAGGTAGAGAGTTAAAACTTTTACAGAGTGTGAAATTTAATTACCGCTATAACTACGAAAAATAAAATAAAGTTAAAAATGACAAACTGCTTCCCAGTTGGACGTTTCTTACGGGAATTAGTTTGTTCACTAGTACGATAATGTTTATCGAGATGAGCACCTAGATGCGCTCGAGCATACTCAATACTCTCATGAGCGAACAAAACAAAATTTGATGAATCTCCACTCACTACTTAAATATACTAAATTGATATTTAATTCAATTCTGATCAATAAATTCAAATTTCACCAAAATTAATGTCTAACAATTTATAAGCAATAAAAAAGAAATAGTTTTAGATACAAATATATTTTATTTACTTAAAAATTGTATAAGCATAGAAGCCGCATTAATTGGGCTCATTTATTTTCGAACAACAACAGACGCCTTCTAATGACAACAACTTTATCTATCGTTAAGAAGACTCAAACTATTCACCAAAGCCAAAGAAAGATGCTACTTTTGTATCGAGAGACCATGAACTATGTAACCGAAGTGTTTTCTTAAATCTAAACTTTGGTCCCTTTCAATTAAAGCAACAACAACAACAACAATCTGGGATGATGATGATGATGACGATGAGGAAATAATGCATGAAGTCACGGCAGTTTTCATTAGTTATCGACCACATAAATTCATAGAGCATGCTGGAAGTTTAAACGAACTTGCATACGTATAAACATAGATGTAGACTCAGTAAGACAATTCAGACAGACATATGCTTAGAAAGTTTGTATAAACTTTGAATGATCATTATGTTTATATAGACAACACCACACACATACACACAGAAAAGGCCAATTTCATGTTGAACCTTTCGTCTCGTGTAAGATTGGCGACTCTTTAGGTTTATCTATCTGCCGGATGTAAACAAGTCTGAACTATCAACATGAATCACGATGAAGCATCACCAGACTTTGACAGCATTTAATTACGAGAACGAGTATAGTTTGAATATGAGGAATGTATGATATATTTATATCTTAATTCGAATCAAAAATGACTCCTACATACAAAATATGTACACAGTACGTGAGAAAAAATTCCACTAATGAAATTATAAGAAATAATAAGAATTGAGTAGAGAAGTGTAGAGAAAAAAAAATAAGGAAAAATGTCAAAATGCCAAAATTAATTGCAAATGGCAGCATTTCGGATAAAGAGCGCTGAAACAGACACGACTATGTAAAGTCAAATGTGCCAACAAGGCAAAGCCACAAAAGGACTGGATTTGTTTGAAAGAAAGAAAGAAGAGTCACTAAGAAAGAAGTAAGAAGTTTTGTATTTGGCACAGCCCATTTTGGACGCCATGCAAAGTGGTGGTGGATGACTTACAAGTTGTTAAGGTAACGAGAAAAAATGATCAGTGGCGTAGTTTGTTTCATTCTATAGTAACTTTAGTTTACTTCTCAGTTGCTGTGAAGTTGCTTTATACAATCGGACTATGTGAATTATGTGTGAGATAGCAACTCTAGATCAAGAAGGAAAGTATGGCAAAACATGTATAACTTCTGAATTGATTACTGATTCCAAAGGGGACTTTGATTGATAATCATAAATTCTAGGCTTGGCACTGTGATATTAGAACTTCATGGCAGTGGCAGACATTACAATAAATCTATTCCACTTTCTTCTATAATCTTTTCTAAACTATGACTCAATTCTTTGAACTGTATCTACTGCTCTCTACTATTTTCTCTCTACATCAGTTCGTCTTCTTTTTTAGTGAACACCTTCTTTCTTTTATTTTCTCTCTACACCTCTGACTATCCGGAACATGCTTTCAACATTTTTTGTGGCATGCCTCTGACTCCATTACGAATTCTTTGCTGCATCTTACTTTAAACTCGCATGCATTACATCCCTACATACACACAGACACATACCCCTTGTAGCTTTACATGCCACGCGCATTGCTCTTGCAACATATTCGTATCTATACAAGTATCTTCGTTGTAGTATCTGTATCGCGCCTTGCAATCATCGTGCAGCGTAGATCAGCACAGCAGGACGTCTGTGTTGCACTCCAACTTATCATCATGGAAGCACGTTTACACATATGGAACAATGCATTTATGTTAGTATGAGTATATGTATTAGTATGAGCATGTCTGTGCGTGTGTATTATTCCTGCTGCCACTATAAGCTTGCCACAAACTCGTTTCTTGTGTTGCGTGTTTATTCCTTTATTTTTATTACTTTTTTTTTCATTCCTTTCTTTGGGCAATTTTCCCCATTTTGAGGTGGAGTCTCGTATTTGTCACGTCCATTGATTGGTTGACACGCCTGCATGGTTTCGTTTGACTTCTTTCTTTAAAGTCAGTTTTTATATTACTTATTTTAGTACTATGGTATTTGCAACCCGTCGCAACCCGATAAATATTTTAATGTACGAGTATTTTATTTTGTTTTATATTTTTCTGTTTCTTTAGATCGCATAAATTTTGTTGCATGCTTGGAGTTTTTATGGCCGCCTTTAGGCGCGTATCGCACACACGCACTCATTTACTTACCTGACTTTTTTCACCTTCTTAGGTATGCGAGACAAATCAAAGAGGCCTTCTACAAAGTTGGCTTTAACTATTTTGTTGGTATGTTTCTTTTAATGGTTTTATTGCCTTAGTTACGTAGGCTCCAAATTTTATTTTATGTGTATTTTTATACCAATTTATTTTCATGTTTTCTTTTTCGTTCAGTTGCATGAGTTTTTCCTGCTTAAAGCCTTTTTAAGTTGACATTCGTATAAATAATTCGTTTTTATCGTTGGCTTTTCATTTAATAAATTTAATTTGTGGTAATTGATGTAACCGAAGACGTTTTGATTTTCATTTGACGCTTTTCCAATTTATTGAGTGGGTAATGTAATAAATTTAATAGATATTTTTATTTATGGCTTAATGATTCACAGAGATCAAATCACAAGCAACAGCACCAGCACCAGCAGAAACTATAAACGGTAGCTGGATCTTATAGTAGTATGAGAGCATGAAAGATACAAAGATTTAAATGAAAAGGATTGAGACATGTAGTATTGGGATAATTAATTTTTAGTTGTTGTTTGTTAAGTAAGATTTATGTTTATGAGTTTATCATATATTGTAGTTAAAGAAGTACACAATAGATAGTTTAATTATAAGTCTATTAGATATCTGATTAAATGTTTTCTAAAGAAGAACATTGTCTTTAAGGAAATAAGTCCAAGAGAATTGGGTATTTGTTTATAGGTTTCTAATAGTCATTTAAACTAAGCTGCTAATAGATATTTGTATAGAATATCTAACGTTAATGTTTTGAAATTCGTCTATGATCAATCTAGTTATTACTATTCATATTTTAAGAAACAATTCCTTGACAAGAAATGGTAATGCATGATGGGCGGCCTGTGAGTGGGTGGGGCCCTGGACTCTTACTACTTTGGGGCCTGCCTAATTAATCAACTAATTTCCATTTTATCAAAAAACAATTTCAACATTTTGAAAGCATGTCACTCCATATTATTTAACAATACTAGTTTCTAACCACGGCAATATATTTCACAAACTGAAACATAATATACATTTTCTAAATTTCTTTCCGCCTCGCGCCTCGGAAATTACTGTCTTCGTGCTGAACAACAATATCGTTCTCAGAGGGTTGCTGGTAGTCAAGATGTTGACCATTTTTATCAAATGAATTTTTTTCTTGGTATTATGAATTTCCTCTCTCTTCGGTAATATATACTTCAGATAAGGTTCCTTCCTTTTTGCTTGTTAATGGATTTTTAGCTGGGGGCCCTTTATATCCACGGGGCCCTGGCTGCAGCTCAAAAAGCCCTTATATAGATCCGCCCTTGAATGCATGGTTCAAATGATTTAATGTCGAATTTTTGTAGGATAATGTATTTAGAATTTAATTTTGATTATTAACTTCAATTGTAAAAATAATTCGAATGGTATGATAGATCTTAAAAAGATTGAATTTAAATTTGATGCCTTATATTGTTGGATGAGGTATAATTTTTCAAATATTTCGTTCGATTTACAGATCATTCTATTCATAATACTTATTTTATTATGCGCAGAGTATGTCCTATCAGTCAATATATGTTATAAAAGCAGCTCTGAAAAAACATAAACAATATAAAGAAATAAAATGCAGGAATCTATTGACAAGAATATTATGAATTCTATTAAAAATGAAGCAAATTTTGCTTAAATGTTAGTTGATTTGGTTTAAAAATTTGCAAGAACTGTATATAAAGTAGGAATGGGTATTGAGTAATCGAAATAATCAATGTCATCTGAGTTTAATCGGATAATCGATTTTTCCGCTTACTTATGTGCCTTTTACACGGTCAGTTCAGTCTCAGTCCAAGTGTCTGTTACAATTTCAGAAATAGAAATTGACTAACAAATATGTTTGGCAATCAGTCCATATCTCTGTCTGTCGTTTCTGTTATCGGTTCGGATTTCGATAATGGGCTGAGACTGCACTGATTGTGTTGAACGCCCATCAGTGTTGCGATCGAAGTGGGCCCGCTGATCTGCGACCTTTTATATTTTGCTAACCTCTAAAGTTTAATGGACCCCGCTTTTTTTGTTCCCCACTGAAGTTTACTTGTGAAATGCCCTTTCTTTTTTTACTTAGAGTTCCAATCGATTTTGTAAGTAAAAATTAATTGAATAATCAATGTTTAGTTTTTCGATACCCTTTCCTTAATCTAAAGTATAAAATTCAGATTAGTAGTTCTATGTGTGTTAAATAAAACTACTAAAAAATATTACTATGAGATGGTGGATTTGGCTTAATGTTCAGTTTTTAGAAACAGAGATAATGGAACTGTTTCAAAAGTCTATGAAAGAGATTAGTTCCAGTAAACTATTATAAAATAATGTTATAAGTGGAAGAAGTCCTTGAATCAATGGTCTATATTTGAATGTCCCTGAATGTAAGAAGCAATTCTTCCATTAAAAAATGTGTTACAAAATTATTGTATTCCCTTTCTAATAACTCAGTTGTATTGTTTCTGTTCTTCTAACTTATAAATACCTATTGTAATCATTACTTCAAATTCTCTAATGTTCTAAGTTCAATGATCGCTCATCATTATAAATAAATCTAAAGTGTAAATTTTATTTTTCTTGAAAAGCGCATCTTATTGATAAATCATAAATCTGTCAAATTTATAAATGATTTAAATTTTATGAATACTTTAAAAACACATGCAAATGAGATACTTAAATTACACTTGTAGCCCATAATGACAGATTCTAATTGCCTTAAATGATACTAATAATAATTATCTCATTGACATAAACAATAATATATAAAAAACCTCACAAATTAACAACAAATAATTTCCAAACACTTAAGAAAATGCAAAACAATCACAATAACATCATAATAACAAAACAAAATAAAGAAGAATAAATAACAAATTCAAAATAAAAAAAATGTATAAAATTATTAACAACAAATCTTTATTTTTTATTGTTAAGCGTACAGAAAAAAATTTATGAAATTAATTAAATTTATTACTTGATAAATGATGATAATTATTTTTATTATTATTGCGAGTGCGTTTAATTGCATTGGTTAAAAGAGATGCACATGGATACACAAACACAATCATAAAGTGGGCTGTAACCGCACAATATTCACACACTCTTATAATATCAACGATAAAAGAGCTCACAGATACCATACACACAGATGTGTTGTGGTGCTTAAGTGTGTGAAACGAATGTATCTAAACGAAAATCAAGCTTAATATGGCTACATTTTGATAGTGAAGCGATACACTCTCGTGCTGAGCGAATGAGTAACAACAACAAAAGGCAACACCCACTTCTCACATTTTGATATACAACATATAGAATAGTGTGTGCATGTGTATTGTTGTTTTGTTATTGTAGTTTTGTGTTGAGAGCGAAAGAAACAAGTTTGTTTGCTTGGCGTGTGGGGAGACTCGCACAGTTGACTTTGTGACGTCCAACCGGAAGCCAAACCAAATGAAACCAAACGCAAAGCGTAGCTAACGACGGTGGCACAAAGTGTCTTGTGGATACAACAACTAACAACAATAACAATATATAGAAAATATCTGAACAACAACTCGTTTTTTTTTGTTGATTGTAATGTGTGCGCGCTCTCTCCATCTTGGAATTTTTGCCGCGTTCCAATCAGAAAATTATATTCATCAGTTTGGTTTTGAACGTGTAAAACGAAAATTGCGGTAAATGTGCGTCGGTTAAACAAACAATACAGGGTGTTTCAAAATACCGTCGCTTAATGGATAGATACCTAAATACTTAAATAGAAAAGATTTATTCTAACGCGCCAAAATCTATTAATCTTCATCAAGTTCCCAAAACAAGAAACCATTCACTACTACTTTACATTTTCATAGAATTCGCGTTTTTTCAAGTTGATTAATCATTAATGTTTTCGGTGGCATTTGTACATTAAATGTGTATCTCTTAGATAGATACTTAATTGTGTGTTTATCTCTTGTTTCATTTAAGTTCGATTGTGATTTTTATGCAAATTATTAAATGTGATTCTACTCGTATCTATTCAATATTCAAAAGCAATGAAATCACTCAGACGAAGACGTCACAATACTACAACAATAAATGCAAATCAAATCAAATCAAATCAAATTTGTATCTTCTACTAATATAATATAAATAAATAAATATATGTATGTATGTATGTTGTTGTTGTCGTCGTCTACATCATCATATTGTAGTAAAATGTATCTACTCTACTCTACATTTGTTGTCATTCATTTGGTATTTTTTAAAATTTTTGTGTCTGTTGTTTAGCGCGCTCTCAAGTGTTTAGATTTATGTGTTGATTTTATCGGCAAGAAATTTGTCTCAAGTTTATAAATAAAAGAAAAATAGTATATGAATACATATAGAGAAATACAATATATGTATGTACATAAAATAAATAAAATAAAATTAATAAGATTAATTGCCCATATAAAGTAAAAACAACAATAACTTATATTTCAAGCATCTTATGAAAGTTGCAGTTTATTTAATTATAAACGACGAAGATTAAAATAAAATAAATAAATTACTAAATAAATAAATAATAGTAAATAAAAGTATAAAATAAAATTATTATTAAATTGATTCACTGGAATTGGTTGTCGCTTGAGGAATTTTCATTAAAATCTGGTAAGTGTTAAGCCACTTATAGAATTCTTTACAAAAGACGCATTTATATAGAGACAATCATTTTACCATTTCATATGTGAAATATTCTATGTGAATCAATCAAATCATCCTAATTACAAAATTCACACTCCACATTGCTTCAGAAATTAAGAATCTTCTCTTGTTAGAACTGTTGTGGGGATACGATTTATTGAAAGAAAGAGTCTTCCAGCTTACAATAAGATTTCAAATAAGTCATCTTAACTTAAGGGACAAACACTGGCTGCTAAGGCCTTCGACTCAAGTGTCTGTTATATAACCGATTTAATAGAAAATTTGTGCAAAAGTGCACCAATATTCGGTAATAGTATCCGTATTGATGCCATGATATTTCTGAAACTATATTGCTATATATATAACTTAATATATTGTATTATCTGAACCAGTACCATATGTGACTCGAGTAGAAAGTAAAATAAATGAAGGAAAAAACGTATATTTTCTTGTTGTTATCCTTCATACAATTAAAAAATTTTCAAGTTTTTTATTACTTTTTAATAGACTGATTTAGTTCACTTATACCTCCATTTACTTGATTCAATTAACTTCAGACAAAGAAAAATTGTTTATAACAGTTTCATTGACACTTAAATACTCTACAGATGAAGGAGAACCATGAAAATGTCATACTCAAAATTATATTTATGTGATTTACTTTTATAGAAACTTAAATTTATAAAAAACAGATAGTTTTGATTCTATTAAACACAGAAAACTCTAGTGTTTTCGTTGTATGGAGTTTTGCATTCCACTCGGCCACTCGGTGATTTTATCGAATAACCAAACCGCTTCAACTGAATGTTAATAGGGCTGTCAGCATATAAAAACACAAAAGGAGGAATCAAACACTCCCAAAAGAGTTTTCTGTGGAACCTAAAATCGGAAATCTGGTGGAATAGAGGAGAAAAAGTTTTCTGTGGCACCCCTGATATTGCTACTTATTAAACAATTTTCAGTGATATTGAATGATCAATAACTAGAGTAGTATATGAAGTTTTGAATATATTATATATGAAGACTGTAAGATACACTTGTGAATTTTGTTCTGATCTGTGTCAGAATCTGACGCTAATAAATGTTTAATAAATGCATAAAGGACGACACACAGGACGACCAACGAACGCACGATCAAATACGAAGCTAATAATAATAGAACAATATTTAAGAGTGCATGCTCTGTGTCTGTCTGTTTGGTCTGTTAACACTAGTATTGGGACTTCTCTTCATTCTATGAATGTATATATTAAGACTATGAAATTATATAGACTGCACAAGTCGCTTACAAAGGGCGATCTCTTTATCTTTTTTTTTTTCAAATTTTGGCATACCCAACAACAAATTGTGTGTAATCTAATGATACATAACAAAAAACGTTTTCATGCCAAACGGTAGTGTAGCGATACTTCTGCCCCGATTATTTGTATTATGAAGTTCAATTTGTCAAACATCCTCTCTGTGGACTTGTGCAATGAGCTTTACCTTTCAGGAACTTATAGAAAATTAATATTCTATTAATCTTGTTGCTATTCATTTGTATGTGAGGTAAGACATCTATTTCTCTAATATCATACATCAATTTTGTTAGCAATGATAATCACTTTTGGTGCCTCAAACATTACAACAAATGGATTATACTACGAGTATTATAATTGAGTGCGAAGGGCACTCATGAAAAATGACATGTTGCCTTTGTTTTAAAATCAATTAAAACACAATTTAAAACTGTTTAAAGCAAGTGAAAAAATGAAATAAAAATGATATAAAAATGATATAAAAATGAAATAAAAATATTTATAAGAATTACACAAAATGGAATGTTGAAAACACACGTCAAGACATTGTCAACTCTTTAGCGTAGATACAAAATAACAAATAACAAAACAAAAGTAAGAAAATCCATTAAATAAAAAATCAGCGGGCGAATGAATACCGTGTTTAATTGAATTGAAATGATGAAGTCTTGTTTTTATCTGAACTCAAAACTGAAACAATATAAAATTTATTTCTTTACGATCATTTAATATTTTGTTTTACATTTGTTTAGGTTATAAAAATCAAAATTAAATCACGCAAATTTGTTAGAAAACAATTTGAAATGCATAAATTGCCTTATGGAATAAATAATTTGTGCCTTAAACATCAAAATAAAAATTGTAATAAATTTTGAATCAATTTAAATAAACTTTTTTGGTTTTGCTAAAAACAACAAATTGCAAATAAATTTTAAACATAATTGAAATTATTCAGTTGTATTATTTTCAGGTATTTTTTTGTACACTACACAATAGCTACAAGTTTAAAAACGATTATCACTTTTGCCTAAAGTTTGATGTGGTTCTTAGAAATTCCAAGAAATATCATGATGCAACTTAGTCAACAGCGAAATCAATGCGGGCATATTTGTCTAACTGTTTGTCTACCCCCTCAATAACTGAGGTTTTGTGTCGAAATATTTTGGTCTTCTATATTTCATCTGCCAGAACTCTCTGTAGTTGTTCCTGGCTGCGTTTTATAACTGCTACACAGACTCACTATATGATCAATCCCTGAAGTCTTTAGTTTTCGAAATATTATGGAGTTGCAATTAACCCGTGCTTACATTAACGTACAGTACTTCTTCAGTTGTAAATAATGGAAGATAAAATTTTATACATATAAGTACATAATTCAATTTTCAGCTATCAGAACGTATGTTGGTGCCGCTGTTGTCTTACAATAGAAATACAGATCCACTATTGAAATTAAACCCTGAAAAGAAATTTTCAGTATGCAAAGGTGAAATTAAGCATAAAATCTTCTTTTTTTTACACTCAATTCATTTTTTTAGCAACGGTAGTCCAATTACTGGAAGATATATCCACTTTGTAAAGAAATCACATCATTATTATCAGAGACCTTTAAATGTCAGGAACATTTAGAAGACTTGTCCAAATTCATTGCATTTAAATAACTATTATACATAGATACATCAAAGCTCTATGACCCTGCTTAAAAAGGTTTATATTTTTTATACAAGAATAGAAGAGGAGGCCATAGTAAAGTTTATTTATTTCTATCATAAACTTAATTTTCTTAATTCATGTCAATTTAATGGTTTTATTTTGTTGCTTGTTAATTTTTTCTACAATATAATATATTTACAAAAGCAAGCGAAGCATAAAGATTACATGGCGGAACTTATAAGATATAATACTCACTACATGTGGATTGCATTCGCACAATTTATTCGCACAATTTCATTTCGTGTGTGTTGAAAGTTGTATGAATAGAAAATGAAAGCTCAACGAAATTCTTTGCAACACTTAAAACAAAAGACTTAAGGAACGAACTTGAAGAAGCATCTGACTGAATACTACAGACAATAGTACAATAGTAATAAGTCATTAGGCTATATAGAAAATTTATAACTTTTAATTGGCATCATGTTATAATTTTATTTTATTGTAACTGAGTTCTTGTTCTGTTTGTTATGCACGTTTTATGGGTAATCCGGTGGTTGCAAATTATATCTACGGCTATGTAATGCTAAGTTGTAGTGAATATTTAACGCTTTTTTGATACATGCAGGTGTCATGACGACACGCAATTATGTTGAATTGTTGTATTTACTATTGCAAGAGCAGTCATTGCATATATTTACACGTTTAAAGGTAACAAGTTGAGAGACAGATAGAGAGAAAGACCCTTTAAGTACTTAAGAACGCTTCATGAAATGTTTAAATAGAAATTTCACGCAAAATCTCCATCCATTAGCAATTAAATAAACACAGGAACTTTGCTACTTTAAAACCCTTAAATTCACTAAAAAATCCACTTAACCCTTTTCACCTTAAAAACACACTTTCACTTCAATTCAAGTGACCTTCTTAAATGATTTTCTACCTTTATTTTTCTTTTTCTCAATGTCCTTTTGGTAATTAACTGCTGGCGCCACCATTCAGGAAATCAAGAGTCAAAACAATTGTCTCAATTGTTTACCTCTCAATGAGTCCAGACAGTCATGAACCTTCTTCTATTTGCAATACCTGTGTCCCGTGTCTCTACAGAATGACACAACTTGACGCATTTCCAGTAAAGTTGCCATAGCAGGTCAAAAACATACACATATACTACAATCTGAAAATCGCAAAGTGCAATAAAGTCATTAGCTTAAATTGTTTTTCTACCATAAAAATTTCCTACAATATGTTGTGTAACTCAAAAACGCTGCATGTGCTCACCAGTGGCATTACTTGAACATAATATCAGAGGCAAGTACACTAGTGTATGTACTAGTGATCTATAGATATATTCACTCACTTTTATCATGCTGTGCCTCAAGCGCCGCCTTTTAATTTATGACATTTTTATGACGCACACAAAACGAAAAATCGCACAGCATTAAAAATCCAAACTCGATTTTTAAAAGTAGTAAATGGGTTTCTCTGTATTTTACTCTTTGGTTACAATTGCATCATAAATCTTGTTCGAGTTGTATGAAGTGATCGATCGATTGATCGATGGATAGAAATTTGTAGTCAATCGATTGGTCGATTGCCTTGCAGGAAGGTCGTTTATGATATGCGATTTTACAAAATCTACAAAAATTACGACAGTACTGAGTACTTATAAAATGGAGCTGAGTTTGGGTGAATATTTAAATACAATAGAATGGGGTATGATGATAATCTTAAATGAGAGAGAAATTATTTCATAATACCAAGGACTTCGCCGTTTATACATTATTGTAGAAGATTTGGCAATGGTGGCCCCAACTTGGCCATACAACATCACTGCAGCGACCAACATAAAGAAAGTACAGACTTGCCAAAATAAGGCTCTAAGACAAATCACGGGAGCCTTATGGTTCGTCCCCAACACAACCCTACATAGAGATTTCAAGGTACCTACAGTCTTTGGTGAAAGAAATTGGCTCAGCATCTGATATAAATAACAGCTTCAAAGGTATCCGTTCTTGCTATCAATTTCTAGCGGTGAAGAAAAGCCATAAGATTTCATTTCAAGCTGATATCTATAAAACTGTACAACTGAACTTGATAGGTTATTTTCTATTGTGGTACTCTGGGAAAGTAAGATGATTGGATATAAACCATTTAGAAGGAATCAGATACCAAATGTCATACTTTGTAGGGTTGATACTTCCGGGAAAATCACCTTTCTGCAATTTTCAAAAATGGGTTTTATCTAAAAATATACATATACTACTTACTTACTTACTTCTTTATCAGAGTGGATGTCAATCGAGTCAGCTATCCAGATCAACTAGTCCAAATGTGCGTATGCGTCAAACAGACTATATAGTCATCCAATAGTGCATACTTCTTATAGGCTGGACTATTAGGATCTATGAAGATTACCATTCCTGGCTTAACCAAAGACCTTCTTGAGCCTTACACCACTCCTTCTTTTATGGAAGCTTATACACAAATATAGGTACAGA
The DNA here is from genome assembly GCA_037043315.1 of Amiota communis. NCBI lineage: Eukaryota > Metazoa > Arthropoda > Insecta > Diptera > Drosophilidae > Amiota > Amiota communis. The sequence continues at coordinate 7,548,211 of JBAMAV010001245.1, read as the reverse complement.
GTAGGGTTGGGGTACCGATTAATCGGTGTTTTATTGAAATAGTCCATGGATTTTTAATCGATGTCATCTGGGTTGATTAATCGGATAATCGATTTTTCAGATTATTTGGCGTTTTGGCTCAGACTTGACCGAAGTAAGAAAAATTTCTTTCATTTCTTTGACCCGCTATTCCACGACCCTTCTTCATTTTGCTCGACACTAAATACGGACCGTTTTTTAGTTGGTGTTCGGTATTCATCTTCCAATCGAAACGGTGTATCGATTAATTAGTAAAAAATAAACGATGTCTTGGTAGTCTTTACCCATCCCTAGTTTTAAAAGGAATATTTGCGAATCAAATTCAAATTTTATTACCTTACACCAGTTTAGTTAAGGCTCTCATCTACAGTATGGTATTCATGTGGTGTAACATTTGTACTACTTTTTTCCATTCTTCGAAATGTAGATACCACCACACATAACTAACATAGACACACTTTCTAGCCTTCTACATAATATAGTACAGTAAATCTAATTATGTAACTTTTGACACTTGCAAGAACTATGCAGGTAGCTCTACTTTCGCAATGCTATGAGGCAAGCAATTCTACTCTCCTATACTCGAAGCCATGACAGGAAATAAATTTTATTCTAGAATAGGACAACAACAGCAGCAACAATAGTCATGGCATAACACGAGCCCAATTGGTATGAAACCAAGTGAAACACATACAATATTTCTCAGTCGGGTTGAGTTGGGTCTGCTTAGTTCGGGGGTCGACTTAACTGTGCTCATATCGATAAGAACGCTCGAGTTTAGTTAAGTACCAAGAATGAATCCATAACCGCATTCGAAGTCATGCCGTGTGTTACGCGATAATTGCATGTTGCATGTAAGGTGCCAGCGAGACGAGGTGAAGAGGCAGTTAAAACGTGTAATGGGTCAAACAATAAAAAATAAACAATGTTTCTATGCCCATAACATGGCAAATGTAAAAGAGGTCAAAAAGTTAGCGCCCAGGGGTCTTGTGGCGTCACTTAGCTGTGTTGCTTGCTGAGTTTTCTTAGTTAGATATTGGATTTTTTAAGGGCGTAAAATAACAAATTATCTTGAATTTGCTTGCACATATATTATTGTATAAAACTGAATGATTTGATAAATTTATAATATTTTTTCCAAGTTTTTGATAAAAACCAAATGCATTTAAGCTCCATAATCAGCTTGAACCTCCACAGTGCTTTTTTAATCGTTATACAACATATTTTACTGTGATATCGTATGTATTTTGTATGAACGTTTCTATGGTTTATCAATTTCACAGGAAGTTTGCAAAGAGCTCGTGAGATCTCTATAGTATGTAATCATATCACATTTTGTTTTTTATACAGAAAGATATTGTGGTGTTGGTAGTTTTATTCAAAGTTCAGATAAGAAGTTATTATTATTGAATCTCATTTGGGTAAGAATAAAAAACAAAGCAGATTTTATTTACTAAAATACCGGATGTCTACAAGATAATAGTACAGTCTTTGTTAATGTGACGATATGAGCCCTATAAGAATATCAGGAATATCAATACATACAATGGCCTGCAAAAAAGAGTAAATGATCGTGGCTTTTGAACATTCATAAGTAACGGATACTTAACCCACCAAAAAGTTGCTCCCCTAGTTAACTAAGACCAGACACTCATCTTTTAAACGACTTTGTGGAGCCATTCCGTATCCCAAGCATGAAGAGATTATTTAGCCATTTGGTGACCAAAACATACTACTCCCGAAACCCAGATTTAGCTATCAGAGTCACCACATCAGGGTGAAGGAGCGGCCGGCCCAAAGTCCAGACCTCAATCCGAGCGAAAATCTGGAATCTGAGGTGGTATCGAAAATCCAATAGACAAGATTAACTTTGGGGTAGAGTTCAGCATAAATGAATTAATATTTCCAGTACCCATGTTCACAAATTGATAGAAAACATGCCAGAAAATGTGTACTGATACAAAAAACTAGGGGTTTTGGAGCAAATTTACAAAACAAAAATTTAATTTAGTTCACGTAGATCAAAACGTGCAGTTAGTCCTGGATTTTATTTTTAATTATCTCTACCATTTAATTTTTCACTAAAATGACACTACGAATCTTTTTCACATGATCTAAGGAATACCAGATATTTTTTTCATAATTTTCTATTACGCCGTTTGCCTCCCACAAACTAAAATCACGATCATTTACTCATTCTTGCAAGCCACTGTATAACGATGTTGGAATTGTTTATTAAAATCATAAAATATTTGGCGTTTCTTGCTTGCTAGTTGTTGAGATATTATATGAAGTATCAGCCTCCATAGTTTAAGTATTGAAATGATTTTATAGTACGTGGTATCCGAATTGAATTGGACCCATTTTAAGATTTATAAACAATTTATACTAAATACTATCTTAATATTTTTCTTTATTCATTTAAGAAAACAGAAAACAAATGAACACAAACAAATGAGTGTTTTAAAATATCCCTCAGTTCCCTCTCCTTCCCATGTACACAGTTTATTGTCGAAATAATTAATTAAAAGTTAACAAAAATTAGTAAAAACCTTTAAGCGTTAAAAACATTTCATCTTCTTTTCTTTTAAATCTGAAATAAATTGAGAGTTGTAGTGACTGAGAAGAGTAGATGGTGAAGAGGGTGAGGAAAATGAATCTGTCTGCCTGTCTATTAAATGTCAACGATACAAATGTAAATTTGTATGCAAGCAAAGCATTCATATACTAAGTCGCACTGACGCCAAGTCACTTAAAAGCTTTACAGGTCTGCCTGCTTGCAATGAATGTTCCACCAAAGGTTTGGTTGTCTTGCACTGTGGAACTGTAAGACCTAAAACTCGATTTTAAACATATGAGTGGAGTTAACGAGCGAAAAGGGTAAAAAGGGTAACACAAAGCAAAGACATTTGAATAACATGTCGCTCGGGAAAAAGACTCTTGGTTGGTTGGCGGGCCAATCAATACGAGTACAAGCCGGCGGCAAAGTGAAGGTAAAGAATGCGTTAACGCGACTTATAGGAATTTGTCTGCCCGCGTGTGCCGAAAACTTGTCATTGATTCAGTGTGGTGGTCACTTAACTAAAAAAGGGAAAGAAACCGAAAAAAATAAAATCTAAAATAAAAAACCAATCGAACCAGAGGCATAGTATGAACCAACATTGGTTGTGATCGTAATAATGTTCATTTTTTTTTGTGTTTTTGTTGGTTCTACCTTTCTTTGTGGCGGCTTGGTTGATGGCGGTGGAGATCAAAAAAAGTTCCCTAATTTAGACGCCAGTTGGCGCAACTTGTCAAGGAGTACAGAGAATTGTGTGTGGGGGTGCTTGGATCAGGCATGTGAAAAATGTAATGCCATTTCTTTCCTTTTCCAATGATAAGTTCTTTACTTCAGTCTTTTGTTCTAAATTAAACTTTTTTCACACGGTGAACTTTACATTATTTTCAATTCCTTATCTAACAACTGCCAGCATAGTGAAAAGTTTCATTATTTTTTTTTTTTAAATTAAATATAAATTAATTACGAACTTATCATTCGAAATGTTGTTGCTAACGGCAGTAAAAACAATTTGCTCACTTCGATATCAGTGAGTTCACATAATGCACCATTTCCGCCATCATCATCATCACCATCATCATTATCATAAAGAGTAAACCGCTTCACTGAATGCAGTATTAGTACATCAGTCAGTCTATCATTCAACTATATGGTATGTTTGTTTCTTTAGTTATTCACTCTCTCACTTAGTTGATATGCCTGGAATCACTGATTGGAACAATCAGTTAAATGCTCAAGTGTTTCATGGACTTCATTGGATTCCTTATCAGTTTCGTTCGTATTCAAATTGTGTTTATTCTTTTGTTATTGTATAGTATTTTTTTCAAATTTGTAAGTAGCTGAATAAAATTGCGTGTTATTTGAAGTATATTTTTGTACTTCAGTATATCTAGATACTTTAGAGCCACTTGTAGAACAAATGAGTGTGCGACAATATTTAAGAATGACAGCACTGTAAAGTTATTAGACTTTTGAAATGTACATATCTTTTGAGTACCCGACCATTTTATATAATAGGTGATGGTAATTTGCATAGCTAATTTTTATGTTTCGGAAGTGTTCGTCATATAAGGAACTCACTAAGAATTTCGATGAATCAATTAAAATTAAAGAAATTAAAGAATGCCTACCAGATTATCCATAAAAGCATTGTAGATACGAGTCTAAGGGCCCTAAGCCAAGAAGAGAACCCTGCAATCTTGAATGAATAAGATAAGAATTCGGTTGCAAAATACAAATTCCAGAATAGGGCAATTCTTAATAGACTTCAAAGGAGTCAACAATTTTAATGCTTGAGACTACTTTGAAAAAATATCACACAGCCTTACCCACCAGCGCCAAAGATTTAAAGCACCTCGTTACCTGTCACCGTCAATTGGAAAAATTTACGGTATGAGCGCAGTTCATCCACCTGTACTCTACCATCAACCCAACTTGTGAAAAAAACTATCTACCTTTCAACTTAACCAGACCGGCATGCGGAACTTTCATCCGCCTGCGGATTGGACATACTAGGATCACGCATCAACACCTTCTGAAAGGTTCAGTTTGTCATGCCATCTTTGCGGGGTTGACCTCACCGCAGATCATCTTCTGTACTCCTGCCAACACCTGGAGTCTACTTTTTTGGTTCCCATCTTTTAAAAACACCCTCACCCTTCAACATTTTATATAATAATATAAAAATTTAGACCATCGATGTCATTTAATCGCGAATCGAAGGCCTCAGCACCTAGTCACTCGTTTTTGTTAAAAAAAAAAAAAATTAAATGTAGTGAAATAAATGGAAATCAAAAAAAAGGGATAGTGAGACTCAAAGCTTAGACGAAATCAGTCAAGATTTAGATTTTAGACCTATAAACCCTTTGCAAAGCAAAAATTTCGAAAAGATATTTGTATCTATTGTTAGATGTATTCTGATTCCTCTACCCATTCAATGCCATTTAAAAATTATGCCTTCTCACTGATTTATCTTTAATCTTTTCTATATCAAAATCTAAAACAAAACAAAGAAACAAAAAAAAAAAATAATAAAACTATCCAAATTATCTTTTAACCTCAGCCTCATTAATCACATAATTTGCCTTAATTTTGTTTACCGAAAACAAATAACCATAAGTCACAACAAAGACACATCCACACACCAAGCGCCAATCATCACCAACTTTTAGTGACAATGACAGAGCAAAACAACACACACATCCTGTCCTGTCCTCGGTATATCGTCTGACAAATTCCAACCATTAAAACGACAGAAAATAAGAAGAAATACATATAATGAAAAATGTCAAAATACTATGCAAAAAAAAAAAAAAGGAACGGAACTGCAAAAGAATCGAATCGAAGATACTACAAGTATACTCGTAATAAAAATCGAATAAACCGCAAAAGGCATATATCAAGGCACTATGTCTTGTCAATGCCTTATGCTGACGCTGATGATGACACATCCTGCTGTGCTAATGGACCTTAATTTGTGAACAGCTATATCATTTTAGACCCGTTAATGTGATCATCATCATCGCACACACTTGCTGATGATATTGGGTCCCATCAGGTCAGTTCGAATCGGAAAGAACTGGCCACACTAAGATCAGATTCGACTGCTTGATAATCTGCTTTCGTGTGTGAACGTGTGCAAACAATACGATCGCATCTCATCATGATAGTGTTAACAATATATTAATGATGATGATGATGAGAATGATGATGTGGAAGATGATCTTTTAAACCGAAAGTAAACGAGAACAAAGAAAGAGAGTTAAATCAATTGGTAAAAGCAAAACAGTGGCAAGTTCCGCACGCGCTTTCTTGGAAATCTTTCAGATAGTCAATACTCTATGGTTATACTACACATGTTTTGATAAGAGTCAATCGTCGGAAGAATTTTAAGAAATCAACATCAAATACCTAGAATTTTTGTCAAGTGCGGTTCATTGAAACAAGGAAAGAAGAAATCTACTCACATATCGCTGCTTATGAGCATTGTCAATTGATAAAACCTAGACAAATGATAATTGATTTGGCTCCAGCTTTAGAATTATTCGAATCTCAACCTATCCTACACAAAATATTCTAACTATAAACCCTTTGGAGTTTTGGAATGTCACCGTCTTCTACACAGCCGGCGCTTATAGGTACTTTCTTCTGCCGCCACCATCATCATCATCATCATACATCTAACATTTCTCCTAAGTAGGTGGTTAATACGCTTAGCATTCATTACAAGCCCATAAGATAGAACAAAGTAAATCGAACATACAATATATCAATCTGTTGCATTCTTATGTATCTCAGACTCAGCTATTATTGATTGTACTGTGGTTCCATCACTCGAGTGCTCCAAGTCTTAATCTTGTTTCCCCCTTTCATTTCATTGCCATCTTATTTAGTTTACCCACTCTTTTCCATGCCGCCACACCGTTTGTCGGTTTGAGATCAAAGTCATCTTTATTGATTTTTGTGGTGATTTTAAGTGGATTTGTGGTTCAAATTCTCTTAATGCGAAGTGCGCCAGCCATCGTCATCATCATCGTCATCGTTGCCTTTGACTTCTTTCTGAATTTCATTTTTTACTCTTCTTAATATTGTTTTTATTCAAATTTGTATGTTTATATCTTTTTTTTATATACATATTTATGTACGAGTAATTATAATTTCATTTTGTCTCCTTTGCTCTTGAGAGAAAGATTCTCTGTCATTTAGTTGCAGTTGCATCCACTTGAATGCGATCTGGCGTTTAGTGTTGTTCTTTAGTTTAATGGAGTTGCAGACATCTGAGTGAAGTGCTCTGGAATCCTTTGTAATATTCATAAAAAATAAGACAAGGAAACAACCATATTTTTAAGATTGATTTTTTCATTTTAAATTTGAACAGGGTTAAGGTCATTTTATTATGGAGTCTCGGCTATAAAACGTTTCGAAAGTTCTAGAAAGTAATAATTCAATCTGATAGTTCAGATATTTGATGATATCAGGTGAAATCATTAATACCAAAATATTCTTCTTGAATCTCCTCGATCCATGATCCATAGTAACTGCCAATGTAAATGGTTTTGTGAATTAGGCCTACAGTAAAAATTATAAGTTCCTATATTTAGCAGTTTGGCCAAAAGAACTTAGTTTTCCAGGCTGAGATTCATGCAAAAAAAATATGTTTAAGGGAAGAATTAAAGTGTGCCACTGCTAATAAGCACATACGCATTCAATCTGATAGCAAGGTTGCACTACAAGCACTTCGAGATCAATTCGAAGTTGTTTTGGGATTGCTTGATGTTACTCAAAAGACTGGCATCGAACAATCATGTTAAACTAGTTTGGGTACCTGAATATAGTGGGAAGAGGCAGTTAAAGTCGCCAGGAAAGGATCTCCAGATGACCCCACTGGACCAGAGCCTTTCTACAGACTGCCTTGGAGTTCGACAAAAACTAGGCTCTAACAATGGCTCGATGACAAACCGCTCCGCTATTGGGTAGACACGAAGAATATTAGAGTGGCTTAACTCTTGTTGCCAACTGAATCTCGCAAGATAACACAGGAGAGACTGAGACTGACACAGTGAGGAATTCGGATAGTCTCAGGCTTTTTGACAGGACATTGCTGATTAATGAAACATTTACATAACATGCGGATAAATCGTAGCGAGCTGTGTAGACTGTATTTTGGCGAAGAGGAGTGGGTAGAGTACTTACTATGTCACTACGAGGGCCTAATCTGGACCAGACTTGGTCACCTTGGAAACCAGTAACTGAATAGACGTTGTGTTTCGGACAAATTTTGATTGTTTGTCGACTTCTTAAAGAGTTACTTTTTAATTTTTGTTTGTCCTATAATTGAATTATATTAAATCTCTTGAGCTTTGTTACAACCACAGTATGGTTCTTCCAGGAAAGATAAATAATCTTCTTTGACTTACCTAGTAGTTATTATATTGTGACCTTCTTTAAAACTGTATTAAAATAAGGTATACTCGTATATAAATAGAGTCGGATCCCACTAACACTTTTCCACTTCATTTCCAGCATAATGTTAAAGTAAACCACTAGAATTTCATTAGTTCCTACTATCAATATCTATAGACATTCATATAATGAGTCAGACACCACCACAAAATGTCCACAATCGATCAATACCCTTTCATTAAAATACTAAACAACCATCATCATTCTTCCAATACAAATATGTAGCTAAATTAATCTTACAATATTATAGGCCTGTTAATTAATTTAATCACTAACCTTTATTAAGATCAATTAATCCAATACGCCTTTCATTTACCGCTTTAACAATATTTACACACAACTTCAATTTCCAATTTTTCTTTCCCATAACACCAATTTAAATAAGTGAGTCTCTGTGTGACAAAAGACTGATCGCCGAAATGGTTATTCAATTCAATTGTTGTGAGCTCGTGTTTGTTTACTTAAGTAAGCAAAAGAAGGATCAACCTACTTTCATGCCTACGACAATAGATAGATTTTCTCTAAAGACAAGGCAAGAGAAGAGCTCTTTATACTTTACCATCTTGATCTTAACACAAAGGACGTTCACTCGCCTACTACCAGTACTTAAAAAAGAATTGTTTGTATTTTGAAATATGATCCCGAATGTAACGAACCTGTTTCAATTTCAATTGGAAGACAAATTTCCTTTGACTCACTCACTCTCTTGAATCTTACATGAGATTGACTAATTTTTTTGCCTAAAAGTATTTGAGCAGCGACTTCTGTGGCAGAGTTGACGGCGACGTCATTTCCTTGGTTCAGTGGTTCTGTTCAGTAAGAAATGCATGCACCTACAGAGAATCATGTATCAAGATACTTGGCTTACCTGTCTGAGGTCTCAGATATACAGTCTAACTCTCTCAGATACACAGATACTGTTTGTTGTTGTTATGAAGGCGACGCCTGCAAGTGACACTCGTCGTCGCTGACAACAACAAGGCGGGCAGGCAACTAGCAGCCAAACAGACAGACAGATAGAAAGACAAAGAGACAATTGGACAGACATATTTCCATTGATGAAATTGACTTTTTATGTTGACTTCTTTTCCTTTTGGCTTCGATTGTCTTTAGTTCGGATTGCGACTCAACTCCTTTGTTGTTGTTACTCAGTTTGCTGTCATCGTCACAGTCACCGTCACTGTCACCGTCGCTGTCGGCATCGACGTCAACGTCATTGGCAGAGCACTCTTGACTGGATTTGACCGCTTTTTTCGGATTAAGTTTTTGTTTACTTTGAGGCATTTTTTAGTTTGTTTGCATAGCTCAAGGAAGTCAGTCTTTCTTTTTCATTTAGCTCAACTCAGTTTTTAATTTTGATTTAATTCGGTCGTATTCGTTTTTTTGATATCTTCTCGTTTAAAATCATTCGAATCGATTAATTCTTCCATGCCGTGCTCATTTGGGCTTTTTTCCCAATGGCGTTAAGTGCTCGTAAATGAAATAATAAGAAATTTATGACATTATAAAGTCATTAATAAAAATTTATGGCAATCATAAAGTGCAACACAATTTTCTGGTGTCTAAGAAACCAATAATAATAAAAAATAAAAAAAAAAAACAAATAAATAATAAATATAAGAAAAGATTTATAATTATTAATAAAGAAGTGTGTGTGCTTGTTGTTTATGAAGAACTTTTGTGTTTGAGATTTCTATAAAGATCTAGTAAAAAATATGGGCATTTTACTGAGTGATGGTGATGTAAGTTAAACAATTTTTTTAATTTATTAAAAATTATCAAATTAAATGTTGGAAAACAGTTGACGTAGCGTATGCTTGATATAATTAAATTTAAATAAAAATTTCAATTTTTGGTTTAGAAATTGAAAATATAATGAATGGAATGAGAATTAATTGCTAAGTTAAAGAAAAAACTTAAGACTTGAGAGAACTGCAGACAAATAGATAAGAAGACCATAGTTTTAAGTTTTAAGAAAATCTTTTTTTTGGAAGGAGATATGTACTTAGATATTAACGAAAATTTATGTATTTTATTTAAACATATGAAGATTATGATTTCAACATAAAATATGGATAAAATATATTCGATTATTTAATCTGAGCTAGATCAAAGTGAAATCAGATGTAAAAAAGTTGTAAAATCAATATGTAGTCTGAAATGAATGCTGATAGAAGCTCAAGGTGCTTTGGCTTCCTTTTCTAAATTCAGTAATTTACAATATCCCAGGAACCAAAAGCACAAAGTGCACTAAACTGGAGGAAAATTGATAAAGGCAATTAAATGCACATAGTGCAACTGCTTATTGCTATAAATTCAGATTTTATGAGTATAATTTTAAATAAATCTATACACATAGTGTAGTTCCCGGAGTTATCTAATTAGTTGGGTGTATTCGTATGCAAAGATTTTTATAGTTTGCCCTAAACTTAAGAGGTTGTAACAGATCATTTGGATGCTTAAAACTTTGATAGACAAACCTTTAAAGTATAAAATCTGTATGATAGATCGGATCTATTGGCTACAGTTGTTTGATTGAGTTGTTCATTTTTAGGGTTTCGTACTCAAAGGTTGCCAACGGGATCCTATTACTAATCCTGAACCGTCCATCAGTCCGTCATCTCATGAACCGTAATAGGTAGACAGTTAAAATTTTCACAGAGTGTGTTATTCAATTGCCGCTATAACGACAAATAATTACAATAAAATAAAGTTTAAAAATTAAAGGGGTCCCCATACAAGAATTGTATGCTTCAATATCCACTGCACGCAGTTTTCACAATTCTTGTATTGCCGACATATTTTCCTGACAAACTGCTTCCCAGTTTGATATAAAACGTTCATTATGGGATTTAGGTGCATTTTGTCCACAAGTTCAATAAAGTGCATCGAGACGAGCATCATGATGAGCTTAAGTATTGGGTACGGAACCCTCATGTGCAAGTTAGACTCACTCTTGACTGAAGGTTATTACTTATATACACTGTGGGGATATTTAGTTTTAAATAAATGTTGTATTTTCCCATTTAGTAATATAATTTATGTTTGGTAGGAGCCATTTTTTATAAAGATCTCATATTAATTTGTTGATGATTAATAAATGTCAATAGCGGAAGTGAAAAATTTCTGTTGGATTTCTTTAAAATTATGTGGATAATTTGATTAACAATAAGACACGTGCGTCTTAATCTTAAAGACTTCCTATCTTGTTCTTTAAAATTATAATTTCGGTAAAAATGAAATTCAAATTATTCTAGAATTGAACAATAATTAAAATGGTATATAAAAATTTATTTAAAATTAAAATGAAATTGACAAAACATTGTGTTTAAACAACTTACTTCATTAACATACTATCCTATTTCAATCTGATATGATAATTTATATACAGAAATCGTTTAGCCAATTAAACTGATAAATGAAATCTATTTATTGTATACTGATCTTAAAATTAATTAATTTACGATTCCAGTTTATTAAAAAGAGCCAGAGCCCTGGACGATTTGACTTAAAGTTTAAGAAAGTTAAGACTTTTCAAATCAAATCGAATTACTTTCAAAAATTATATGTTATTTTCTTGTTGCAAAGGATTGCTGGTATTCTGATGGAGAAAAACTTTAATATACTGACTTCTTTAATACTAAAACCACTCGTAAAAGCTTTAACCCATTTTGGTTTTCTAATAAAAAAATTGCTCTAAAAATGGATACTAAAACTTACCAATGAGAGCGAGAAAAATCTGTACAAGTTTATCGTAAAACTAAGCAGCTGTGCTTATGATCATATCAAATATAATTTTTATTTTATAATGCCGCCTGATAAGTTTAAGTCATAATCACCAAATCAAATTCATGATCATTTTGTTTCATAGTCAACGAAATGAGCACTTAAAACGAAGCTCAATAGTGTAAGACAAACACTTCCTTTTACTGAAGAGTTCTCTACTCATACTATAAGGGACTACAAACTAAAACTAGATTCACATGTCTCTTTTTGAAGATGAGTTAAGTGGCTGGAAGACGGAAGAAAGATGTAGTAGATACATGTAGAGAGAAGAAACCCACTGAGTGAGTGCTTGAATACCAAAGATAGACTCATATATCAAGAACCACTTAATGTTGTATCTGTATCTGTATTGCCTTGAATTTGTTTGTTTGTTTTTTTGTTGGTTTGCTGTAGATTTGTTTCCTTACCACAAGGAGAATAAAACACTCAGAAGTCATCGTCGCCAATTTTTATGCGGCGCTACGGTTTCATTCTAACATATCAGAGATTTAAAGATCTTTTATTCAAGTCAAGTGGTTTTCACTGTTTGTTTTAGTTCCTTCATTTGCTGTGACAAATTATTAACGATCATCAGTATCATCATTTGCTTCTTCATCGTCATTCAACCACATTCAACTTCATTTATTGTAGATTGCCTCATTTTGGGATTTCTCTTGTTTCCTTTTGTTTTTTGTAGTTGTGTTTTCTTTTATTAAATTGATTTTTTATTGCTGTTTGTTTTAATTCCTCACCTCACATCTTGATCTTGCTCTCTTTTCTTTCTTACTTTTTATTTTCCTTCTTTCTTGTTGTTGCTTTTGTTTATTTTTATTAGCCGATCTTACACTTGAGCGCCCGACGTCCTCTCCTTTGGCGGGTCCAACTTCACCTTTGCACACCCAAAAACTTGTTGACAATTTTTCGTGTGGCACTTTGATGTTGACCGACATGCGGCGCTGCCTTTTGATCGAGTGATCTGTTCAAAAGGAGCGACATCATTATGCACGCGTGGTCAACTATGTAGAGAGATATACTTACATACCAGTATATGTACATACATTCGATCGTTCGACCGTATGAAAATCCAACATTCTAAGTTGTACCATTTTTCTTAAGTTTCTTTTCAGCATTTCTTCTTACAATCGTTGGCGTAATTTTTGATAGCATCACATTCTATGCATATCATAAGATCGTGTTTGAGGATTCATATACACATCCACATCCACATATTTCTCATTTACCCATCCATCCATCCAACCATTCATCCTACTTCCAATTGTATGTATGTAATTACATAATTAATATATGTAGCTCTAATAATTCACACGACTTAAGCTAAAAGTTGGTGGACTTTAAAGTTACCGCTTCTTGAGTACTGAATACCGGAGTCTGTTCCATTAATTCGTATTCGTATGATGAATAAAGTTGTTTAGGTTCCTTGAAATTAAACGCAAAAGAGGGGTTCTCCGGTCATTGAGACTGGTTTTTTTATTTATTAATTTGTGTCTCTTGTTTTATGTATGCTAATTTTTCAAGTTTTGTGGTTGAACTACTACTACGTACTGCTATGTTCTGCCGACGGCTAAAATGTTCATGTGTTTTGTTCTATAATTACTAGATTTTTGTTTTTTTTTTAATTAAAAGTAACAAAGATAATGAAAAACTAAATGAATATTGATTAAAATTTAATATCTGGCAAAAGATTCCCATGGTTTATGGTATAAAACTTATAATTTGATTGGTACAAAATCTCAGAACAGAAATATAATTTTATCTGTTAAAAATCATGTCTGCCCATGATGTATTTACATATTTCACCCGTCGTATAAAAATCTCCTAACATAATAGTTTTTGGTGACTCATTCTAAGACCACATATTCTCTTGCAAAAGTTTGTATCGAGCTTAAATGTATTAAGGAAACAAAAGCCAGGAGACATCTAAAGACTTAATAACATTTATCATCACCATATCTACAGATTTACACCTTCAATACGACAGCTGAGACGGCTTTTACTAAAACTAGCTTGACTCAAAGTTTCCATAGGCATAAAACATTTTGCAAACAGTCAAAACGTTTTGAAAACGCTAGTTGTAAATAACGACTGATTTGAAATGCGTGCTTGTTAAAGACGCTTCGCGAGTTCAGCACGAACTGAAAAAGTGTTTATTCATGCGTTCTGAGTCAAGCTGTTCTCAGTGAAAACAGTTTCGGTTGTCGTATTAACGAGGTAATTGACTACTACATTAATTTATGGGGTGTTAGTGCCATGCAAAGGATCAATAATAAATAATTTTTAAGCGTGCAATTGTATATTCCCTGGGTTTAAAGCTTTACTGAAACCTTTACATATTGAAACTTCAAAATATTTTGTAATCTTCCAAATATACAATTCAAATGCTTTGTTTTAGTCTGGTAAAATCCTCGACCGATTTGAATAATTTTATTTAATTTTGGAAAAATGGAAAAGTCGGTAAAAACCAAAAGGAACAGCCGAAAAATCGAAAAAAAAAAATTTAAATCTAAACAAGGTGTGCGAGTTAGATGGCAAAACATGACAAACAATACTATGTAGAGTCTTTGGTCATGTATTAAGCGGTAGACATGTGCAATATATAAAGCAGAGGATGATGAAGGTGAAAATAGTATGGCGATGAATAAAGATTTTTGAAAATATTTATTTGAATACAATTTATTATACAAATGTTACAGCTAACCACCAATCAATATTCAATGAATATTTGGGAAGGAGAGGCAGAATAAATGCATAGAAATAGGTGGAAAAGAACGTAAGACTTACCATCAGACTTCAGAGAGCTAAGCTACCATAGGCGCATTAACTTTTTGTCCAAGTGCTTTCTTCTGAACTAAACTTTAAGTCTATTTAAAGGGATACACTATAGATCTTTCTCAATATTAGATGATATGATTTTAAATGATAAGTATGTACTATAGTCTTACAACATTTTGCATTCATAAGATCCAGAATAGATTAATAAATTTAATACAAAAATATGTTGTAAACAATCTCATACATCTATTCTTTGTTTAATTAAATTGTTTAAAAAATTTTCAATAAAATGTATGTTTGAGATAAGAACTTTTTACTATCTTAACATCGCTATATCACCATGTCTAAAATGAAATTTTCACTATGAAAATTCATTAAAAAATTAATGGTTAAACACAGATATGTTTATACTTTCATATAAGACTTCTATATTCAATACTATTCTATGCCTTCATTCTCCCTCTGATTTCATGCGTATGATCAAACATATTGAAAATCAACATATCTCTTAACAAACTATAACACTTGAATAACAGAATCAGGCATCTGTTTTGTTTTTGCATTACCCGAAACCGAAAAGAAGAGAAAAAGTATTGAAAAAATGAACAATAAATAAAAAATTTCATACATCATCGCATTATAATTTTTTTGTATGTATGTGGATAAGATAAAATTGACGGAAATATGGTCAGTAAAAAAGATACAAAAATTACAATAAAAAACGGAAAAAAGAAACAACAATTTTTAATCATAAAAAAAATTGAACGAATTAAAAAACTCAATTGACGCGTTAATTGATTTTGATTGCAGACAAGATATTAAATTGAATTTTAGTATTTGAACAAATTTTGTACTCAAAGTTGGTCTTGAAAATGTTTGATAATTTTCAACAGAAAGGAAAACCACAAACAAATTTTTATATGTACAATTAATTTAAGTTGCAACAAATAAAAACCATCATCTAATATGTAATTATATCTAAAAGATACTACTATATACTAAGTATAATATGTTAATTCTTTCATTTCACTTCTCCTTCTCTATTTGATCAACGCTTTGTCAACTCGCTCTGTTCAACTCTGTCGGCTTTGCATTTATGGCATTACAAGTTGTCTACATGTTGTATGCAAAAATCAAGCAAAAGCCGTATAGACTTATTTACATATGTATCTATGAGATACATTTTGCTAGCTAACCAGCCAACCAACCGACAGACAGACAGACATATAGACCAATGTCAGTCATGCGTTTGCAGATACATTTGCATTTAACGTTTGTCGTTGTTGTTGCCGTCGAAATGCAAGCAATAAAGAAAGATACAAAGAAAAAATGTGAAATAAAATCATGAAAGATGCAAACCAACTCAGTATCCCAAGAGATAAGTACCAAGGCATTGAGTTAAAGATACAAAAAGATATGCGCACACAGTCTGCTGACTGACAAAGCAAATGAGCGCCATTAAAGAGCAGCAAGAAAAAAAAGGTACAAAGAGAACATAGTAAGAAAGGCTGGAGGAGGAGGCATCAGCAAAGCAAAGATGCAGAAGAAAAGGAAGAAAATGTATCTTGAAAAGTATCTGAGTAAGTGTGAGTGAGAGAGTATGAAAGTAAGATGTATCTGTAGAAATGAAAAAGGCTTAAAACCAGTTCCAGTTGGAAGAGAAGAAAAAAGAAAAATGGCTCCTTACAGGGTGTTTCTGTTCACTTACATACTACTCATCAAGGCAGCCAATGAATATGAAGCAAGCAACAAAATGTTGCCAACTAAAAGAAGGAGAAGAAAAGAAATTTTTGATTATAGTAGATATATTCCAAAATACTTGGAATGACAGTGGGTAGGAGATTGACTTGACAGTACTAAAACCCCTTTGAGTTGAGATCGCGAAATCACATAATTTAGATGAAATCATGTCTTAGTATGAGGCTTGAGCCTTAACCCAAAGTTCTTGCTTTAGGTATATCTACTTAAAGATTCCCTGAATTATATACATCAATTAATAGTTTTTAACAAATTTAATCAAATTTATTATAAGATATGTGTATTTCATCTTCTTCCAGTCTACATCGGATCAGCAATCCACACGTGATTTTCCCTTACAATTGCCACAAAACCATCATCTTCAACTAAATCAACAGCTTCACCAACATCAACAACTGCAACAGGAACAACTCTTAGGGAACAGTAGTGGTAGCAGCATTAGTAGCAATAGTAGCAGCAATTCCAGTTATCACACGTCCCCATCCAGCCATCATCATCATCATCTACAAGTGGCGAAAATGTATCATTCTGGTGCTGGGTATCCTGATCTCACAGCTGCTGCCGCTGGTAGCGCAGCAACTGGAGCTTCGGCTTATCATCATCAGCAGGCTGTTAATGCTCCAGTTTATGTGCCTTCGAATCGTGCTCTAACCAATAGTCAATATAATCATGTGGCTGCCCATTTCGGTACTGCAGCTCAAAATGCCTGGACTACAGATAGTTTTGGTGGTGCACATGCTCAATTGCCGGCGCAATTTTATACACAAAATGCTGTCATGATGGGTCCTTGGCGTACTGCTTATGATCCGACGGGATTTCAACGTTCATCGCCCTATGACAGTGCCATGGATTTTCAGTTTGGCGAAGGACGAGAATGTGTGAATTGTGGAGCAATAAGTACGCCATTGTGGCGACGTGATGGCACTGGTCATTACCTGTGCAACGCTTGCGGATTGTATCACAAAATGAACGGCATGAATAGGCCATTGATCAAGCCAAGCAAGCGATTGGTGAGTGCAGTGAGTAAACATGATTCAATCAACCTAATGGAATTAGAAACTCATTTAGGTTTTATTTTTCAAAATTAATTTTAGACTGCTACCCGACGTTTGGGTTTATGTTGCACCAATTGTGGCACACGCACTACAACCCTCTGGCGGCGCAACAATGAAGGTGAACCTGTATGCAATGCTTGTGGTTTATATTTTAAGCTGCATGGTGTTAACAGACCCTTGGCCATGCGTAAGGATGGCATACAAACGCGTAAGAGAAAACCCAAGAAAACTGGTAGTACTGGTGGGGGCAGTGGTACGGGAGGTTCCATTGAAAATGCTGGTGATAAGGACCGCAAAGATGAAGGTGGGATTTTTAGTAAATCTGAAAAAGATTGCTTATTTAATCTTATATTTTTTTTCCCCAGATCTCAAACCCTCTCTGGCATTGGAACGCCATAGTCTGCCTAGTAGTTTGAGTGCTTCGGCTGCCCTAACAGCAAAATTACAAAATGAACTGAAGGGTGGCAATTTGGGGAGCCTGAGTGCCTCTACTTCAGCTTTGCACAGCACCTTTAGCCATCATCATCACCATCCACACTCTCATGCCCATCAAGGTCATCTCCATGCTCATCATATGCAACAAAATATCAGTTCTGGTGGCATGACAACTGCTACTACAAGGCATTCAACACCGGGTCTCATCAATACCCATAGTACAAGCATTAGTAGTGGTGGTGGTGGTGGTAGTGGTAGCAGTATGGGTAGCAATTCCATGAATATTTCTTCAGTTTCTTCAGCCAGTGCAAGTTTAGCCTCTATGAACTCCCACCTGTATACAAGTGCCTTGAACTCTTCAAGTCAAGCAAATGTGAATGTCAGTGGCTCCAGTGGTGGCGGTGGCTATACGCCTACAAAATATGAACATTTGTTATCTACCACCCCAACATCAAGTGGCAATGGTACTGGAACTTTAAGTAATGGTACACCCAGTCCTAATTATCATCATTCCGCTGTTCATTTACATTCACATCATGCTGCTGCTGCTGCTGCACATCATCATCATCATCATGCTGCTGCTGCTGTGGCTCATCATGCTGGCATTCATAGTGCTGCCGCTGCCTTGGGACATAATACCAATCTTGGTGGTGTAGGTGTAGGTGGTAATGGTGTTGGTGGAGTTGCTTCTGCCTATGGTGTTAAATCTGAAGTGAATGCAACGAACTATGATTATGTGAATAATTGTTATTTTGGTGCATCCTTTGGTGCTTTGGGTGGTTCTTCATCGAGTACAGGAGTACATGGTGCAGCCAGTGAATTGGCAGGATATCATCATCAGCACAATGTTATACATTCAGCAAAGCTAATGGCCACTTCATAGATTATTTATAAAACTCTGTTAATCTGTCCCTGTGTTTCTTGTGATCGATCTCCTTTCATTTCTCAATTTCTCTTTCTCTCTCTTTCTGTATCTCTTTATGTGAATTTGTTTCACTTTTATAACAACAAAAGTATCTTTAATTGTATTTTGTGTTATCTAAGAAAAGAAGACTTTAATGTTAATAGTTTTTAAGTTAAATTTAGCTTAATTTTTCTTAACTTACATAAGTATAAGTGTAAATACAATAATAAAGGTAAATTGATTTTTTGTACAAATTTGATGATTTGTTTTGCTTTTTGTCTCCTTAAACTTACAAGGTAATTATTACCTAACATTGCCTTATCCAATATATACATACAATAGTTGTAAGTACATGTATCTATAATATTAAAGAATAACTCTTAGTTCACAAACCTAAATTAGCTTGTAATTAGTTTTAAGTTGACTTTGTCTTTGTGTGTGTCGTCGTCGTATTACTATAAATGAAGTTAATTTGTTTGTAATTTAGTGTTAAGCCAAACGGAAACTAAATATTTTTTAGTTATACTTATTTGTAGTGAGTTTTAAGTAAATTTATTGCAAAAGATAAAATAAATATCCACAAATAGTACATGTGCAAGAAAACTTAGAAATTTATATAATGGAATTTTCATACATTTCAAAATACAGGTATACTGGCTCATATAATTTTGGTCTGCCATCTATCGGAAAGAAATTGTTATCCCTGAAAGCTATGCTTTATTTTTTTTCTGTCTCCACATTCAACTCGATTATCATAACGCTGGCTTGGATAAAGCGGTTGAAAGATTACGGATAAATTTTATATAACGCGGTTTTCGGTCTGGAGTATTTTAAAACAACTATAGGCAATGGAAGTTACACAGCAGGTCAAATATTTAATGCAAATAAAACTGCCTTATGTTGGGAAAGAATGCCTAAAAGATACTTTATTTATCCAAAACTTAAGTAAAGTGTCTGCCTGTAAGGTTGCTAAGGATTGTCTTACATTACTACTTTGTAGTAGTGTTTCGGGAGACTTTTTCTTAAAGCGAATGGCGGTTTATATGTAAGACACAAAATCCATGTGCCTTCAACGTTTTGAAAAAAGACAAGAACACCTGGCCCAATTTTAATAATCTTTTATTTGATGGCTTTGTCTCCGTCACGATTAGCAGAATAATTATTAAATCAACGGATCGAACCCGCTGTTGTCAACAAAAATGGTTGTATAAAATTTCGCATATAAAGCATGAAGACATATTTTAAAATCAATCAGGTCGTCTAAAATATAAATAGGTAAACGGTAAGTTTCCATCCAAGAGGGAATTTGTGATTGTGCGCGCATCAATAATTGCTTCATTTTGTAATTTTAAATTATGTGAGTAATTTTCCAGTGTTATTTGCAATGGCGAGAGTCAGAAGATTTAATCTTTCACAAAGAGTCCGTAATGCAATTAGACTTCGGAATAATGTGAATCAAATATCACAAGGTGCTTCAATGGAAGAGGTGGTACAAAAGGTAGCGAACAGTGATTCGAAGTAGTTCAAATGATGTCGGCCCAACAACCGCAAGTAAAAGCATTCATCATTTTTCGAATGAACTATGTAAATGCAATCAAGAGCATAAGTAGAATGCACATTTCAATACTTGGGTCGAGGTGGCAGTATAAAGTTCGCCGGGTCTACTAGTAATAAATAAATACAATTGTGAAAGAATCAGTATTTTTTTATATACAAAAAATTGTTGCTTTGGTAAAATTTTTGTTATTCGACAAATAAATATTTTTTCTTTCTACAAAACCTCTAATGTTTATACATATATAAAAAGTATCGTTCTCAGGTGATTACTACTTATAATATTATTATAAGAAATTTTTTGTATTTAAAATTTTTGATCTAGAAGCTTAAAATCTTCAAATGCACATCTTTTTATTTCACATTTTTATTGTTTTATATTTCCGTTTTTATAATGTGAAATTTAAATTTAATTTATTTATTTTATTTTGCGGTTTTCTTTTCTTTTTTTTAATATTTTATTATTGCCATAATCAGAATCAATATTTTTATTTGCAGTAGATTTTATATTTCCACTATTTACGTCGTTTGTTATATATTTATAGCAGATATATTGTAGACATTATTTTGGCATCTTAATAGATGTATATTTTATTTGGTTTGATCTAATATGACACAACTTTGTATTTTCGGTTATTTGTTTGTCATTATTTTTATAATTTTTAATTTCTGATTTAATGCTTTTTCTAATTTAAATAAAATTTAAAAAAATCAATATATGTTCAAGCTCAGCGTTTTCCTTTAATTTTGGTAAACACTCTTTTTTTTCAATGGAGTGGAATTATATATTTTCTTTAAATTATTATCTCAATTTGTTTTTCTTTATTTACAATATTAATTTCGTTGGTTTTTAAATGATTTCATTCTAAATATAATTTATTTTCTTCATCATTTGAAGTGACTTATAATGAAGTTTTATATGGTTTGATCTGATATGACACAATTTTTTAGTTTCGGTTATTTGTTAGTCATTATTTTTATAATTTTTAATTCTAATTTAAATAAAATTTTAAAAAATCAATATATGTTTTGGCACCAGCGTTTTCATTTCTTTATTTTGGTGAATAATCTTTTTAATTAGTGGAAATTATATATTTTCTTTAAATTACTATCTTAATTAGTTTTTCTTAAATTACAAAATTAATTTCGTTGGTTTTCTAAATTTAGATCTTCCAGTTTTTGTTATACTAAGTAGTTTGGACAATACAATTCTGTTTCAATTTATGTATTTATATTTTATTTGGTTTGATCTAATATGTCACAACTTTGCATTTTCGTTTATTTGTGTGTTATTATTTTTATAAGTTTTGATTTCTGTTTTCTTTAAATGATTAAATGCTTTTTCTTTTAAACAACTTTTCTAATTTAAATAAAATTTTATAATGCGTTCAAGTTCCAACATTATTCATTTTTTTTTTTCATCCTTTAAGAAATTCTTTTTAATCCCATTAATTAAATGTTATCTAAGTGAGTTGATGTCTTTGGTCATTTTGCAAGATTTATGGATTTTTCATTTAATATTTGCATTTCCATTAATATTTCATCTGTTTTGTGAGTTTAAATGATTTAATTTTTATTATTTACTATTTCATTTGATTTAAATGATTGCCTTTGTTGAAATTGCTTCAATTATAAATTTTACATTTAATAGTTGGAATTTCTTTTTTAGAGTCATCGTTGATTTTCATTTACATGATTTAAATCTTATCATATGAATTGATATAATATTTCATATGAATTGTTATCATCATTATCATCGTCATAATATTAAGATATTAATTTTTATTTGAAATACTTTATTAATTTGCCTTAACGTTTTTTTGATTATAAATTTATTTTGTTATACCAATTCTAAATTAAACTATTGTATTTTTGCCATTATTCTGTATAACTTCGGTTTCCAATTTTATGTTCATACACAATTCATTGGATGTATTGGTTTTATTCTTACTCAGGCCTCTCATAAAGTATTATTTTTTGCAATGCAATAATAAATAGAAATCATTTAATTTTTATTATTATATATTATTTGATTGATGTATGACACATTAATATTAACACCCTCTCAAAAGTGAAGGTGAAAGACCATACAATTTGTAATTGTAGGATTTATGAAAATCATTTGACTTCTTGTTATTCAAATTATTCCATTTTTATTAAAATTTGAATAACATTAAACCAATGAATTAACGGCTATAACAAAAAATAGATTTGTGATCATCGAACATTTCCATAACAATATATTTATATAAAATTCTTCGAAGAAATCAGCTCAAAACCCTATTTCGATATTCTATTTCGAACTGAATTAGAGATGAGTAAACAGTGATTTCAAAATCACAGTGATTGTAAACTGTGATTGAGTCACAGTCTTTTGAAGGGAGAGACACTGATCACTGTTTAGCTCATCTCTACTCTGAATAGATGACAACAATGACAAAGATGAAATGAATGAATTGACAATAGGGAGATTGTGCAAATATATTAACGAGACAAAATAAAAATTCCAATGTGAACGGCCGGCAAATATGTCTGCCTCTATTTGGCGAAAAATTATTTGTCCAAACAAAAATGTAGCAAAATTTGGCTTTTAGTTGGAACACGTAGGAAAATATTTGCCACAGTACAAGTATTTTGGGCAAATCACAACAAATATTTGCCTAATGTAAACGTAGCTTTAGAAGAGTCATAATAATTTATAAGACCTTGTTTAAGCGAAAGAAGAAAACTTCGGCAGAACTGCGAGCTGTTGCTGGTACAAGCACCGTCGGCCTCTTGTTCCCCTTGTCGACAAACAAAAGTTGCGAAAGAGAATGCAGTCTCAGACAGGCTGAGTGTGAACAAGGTCGAAGAAAAGTTTGATATTCAGAAAGGGAGTCTACGTCCTCTTTGGCGTACATGTGATGGCACTTGAGCTCTCCTTCTGGATCCAGAGCGCATTGCGGATGCCAACCTGTTGACATACGTCAGTATTCGGCAGATGCTTTATTATTTGTTCCGCACCTCAACTATAAAACTTTGCCCAAGCAAGTTCAACCTAAGCAGAAGGTACGGGTCAGTTGGAAAGAGGTACTTTAGCTTGAAGAGCAAGCATTAATGCTAGATGCAATCGAACGCTTGCTGAACATCCAGAAAAATGCCAAAGCTGTATTGTTTATTTTAAAAAGCCTCGACGACATGTTTCACAACTTGATGAATCTGTTCTGGTGCACCACGGGCCATGGGGGTGCTGAAAGAGCCAAACTGATGGCCAAGTGATCTGGATAATAAAATAAAACCTCTTTATTACACAAAATGTTAATAAAATATACTACTGTAAACTTTTTTATCTAAGTTTATTAATGGTTAATGTTCAGAATAAGAAGATTATTTCAATAAATGATTGAAATGTGCATGAAGTGTTTTTTATTAATTTAAATGCTGAAGATTACCAAATCAAATGAATTGTTTCATTTGAACAAAAAATACAATTAAATGCCAAAACTTTCACAATTTATTGTATTGTATTTGAAATTTCGAATTCATGTTAATCGGTCAATGTCGTTCAAATGATGTCTAATGAATGGATTTCTTAACTGCAAAAACTACAACAATAATAACGACGATTGCCCCAATTGAACAAAACAAATCGGTAACAATAATTTAGAGTAAGTGAAACGTGTATTGAATGATTATTCAAATCAACTATAAAATTTAAGAAGAAGAAAAATTGGACAAATAAATATATTAAATAATAATCTAATAATACCAAACTTTTCATTTTTATCAGAATGGTATGACATGGATTCATATTTATGTATTGTATATCAAGATAAACCTTCAAGGACACACAAGCCGATATGATTGTTATATGTCAGTGTTTGTCAAATGGACTTCTTATATTAACGAGTATGCCATATGCTTTAGAAACAAACCCAAGCTCTTATACTACTTTATTTCTCAGAAAATATGCCAGGGTTTGGCCACCTCAGCATTTCTAAGAGCTTAGTCCACCCTCGGTAAATATGATGATGTTTTGCAATTGTTTTATTAATCTGTTATGTTACTTTACTTAAGGACACCTACTAGTCAAAACATGCCATTGATTATCAGTTGAGAATTGTCTTACTTTTATAAAATATCGTCCACTCCACCCTAAATTGAATTGAAAATATTATTTATTTCATATCCACAAAAACGAATTGAGAAAAAATCTGCCACAGGGCGAATGCGCAATATTACGCAAAAACCAAAACAAAACTGAGTAGTCATGAAAAAGAAATTGGTTTATTTGGTGAAGTTATAAAGATTACAAAAACCACACCACAATTGAATTAACACAGACCAATTAGAGTATAACAAAAACAAACCAAGAAAATCCAAAAACAAATCCAACAACTTTAAATAAACTGAACATGCAACATTTTTATATGAAGTCATTGATTGAGACCAAATAAATTTTTGTCTGGGGCCAAGTCTATGGTCAAGTGATTAAGTAATCGAAGAAAGAGAAAAAATAATTAAAGTTAGGAAAAAAAGAAAAAGAGATACCGGATAAATTATTAAAGAAAAATAAAGATAATTAAATGGTAATTAGTAAAAAGGCATTATGGGAAATGTGAAACTATTATAAGTATTAATGGAGGAGCAAGGGAAGAACCATGAAGCATGAGACAACTTCAATTGCATTAAGAAAGATCAAAAGCCATGAACAATGCAATTTTATTGTAAAACAATATTTGTTGGGGAAAACATGAAGACTTGAACTGGATTTGGCCTGGAGCCGGTTGTGTTTGTTGTTGACTCTGTTGGACTGCGTAATACCAGAAGTAGTCATGCTGCATAACAAAAGAAGAGGCGAAACAGGTAAATAATAAACGAAAGTGAAAAACAAAACAAACGAAAAATCCAAATACGAATTTCGTACCAATAATCAAGACACAAGACCAAGAGTAGCCAAGACCATGATTAAAGGTAGATATAGACGGCCAATATGCAACATAAACGGTTCAAATAAATTTGTTAAATTTCATTTTTTAGCATTTTGTATCAGTGAATATACACTGGTATTATTTTAGATGAGCAAGTGACAAACAACATGATAAACACAAAACATTAAATGGCACAGACAATCACATACTGATGTCACAGAACTGACAGAAGGTTTATTAAAATTTTTCAAAAATTATCAACTACTACTAAAGAATATTAAAATATCTTTTGCATCAAATCAAATTGGCCAAGCATGCTAGAGACGTCTATGCCAATCTAAGGTAGTAAATTGTGCACATGTAATAATGTTGCGGAATTCATAGCACGAGCTCAAAAAAAAAAAAAAAGAAAACATTAACAAAATAAACACCTAAAACATAAAAAATAGGTGGGCATGGTAAGTTTTTTACTCGATAAATGCTGTTGATGATGCGAAACGAAATGTTGCCAGCTGAAGTCAGGTTGCGCATGAGCAGCAACAACAGAAATAGCAGCAACAGCAGCAACAATGATTGCCTCTGGCGATGCATGACATAGAGGAAATAATCAAACCAAACCAAAACGAGGCAAAGCAAAGGTAAAGCCAAATAGTAGTGACTTAATGTTGTTTATTGTCAATGGCTCTGCATGCATGCAATGTGGCGCCAACAGTAGAAAAAAAAAATCACATCACTTAAATAGCTTTTTGTTGCTTGTTAGCAACATTTTTCCAATTTACAGCAACATTTCGCTTTGTTACTTCACTGTTAGCGGTTGTGCTGTGCGCTTGTTTAGTAAAATACTAAAAAAAAAATAAATATACAAAATAATTTGTGTAAACAGTGAAGTGAAAGGATCAAAAGGATTTTGATTTAAATTGAGAAAAATGTCTTTCAACTACTACTACTACACATTGGTGTCGTGTATGTTGTTAGGCACATTTTTGTTGCCAGAAATTGTTGCTTATACACGAGAGATCATTAATAATAAGCCACAATTACAAGAACGACGTAAGGATTACATTTGACCCTTTGTTAATTTCTAAAACAAATTAAAATTAAAAATTATTAAGTGAATATTTGTAAGAGATTTTTTATAAAACCACGGTTTTCCAAAATTTGATTTCATTGAATTTTTTTGTATTTAAAATTTTCGATCTAGAAGCTTAAAATCTTCAAATGTACATCTTTTTATTTCACATTTTCATTGTTTTATATTTCCGTTTTTATAATGTGAAATTTAAATTTAATTTATTTATTTTATTTTACGGTTTTCTTTTCTTTTTTTAATATTTTATTATTGCCATAATCAGAATCAATATTTTAATTTGCAGTAGATTTTACATTTCCACTATTAACGTCGTTTGTTATATATTTATAGCAGATATATTGTAGACATTATTTTGGCATCTTAATAGATGTATATTTTATTTGGTTTGATCTAATATGACACAATTTTGTATTTTCGGTTATTTGTTTGTCATTATTTTAATAATTTTTAATTTCTGATTTAATGCTTTTTGTAATTTAAATAAAATTTAAAAAAATCAATATATGTTCAAGCTCAGCGTTTTTCACTTCTTTATTTTGGTGCACTCTTTTTTTTTAATGGAGCGGAAATTATATATTTTCTTTAAATTATTATCTTAATTGGTTTTTCTTTTTTTACAATATTAATTTCGTTGGTTTTTAATGGATTTTATTCCTCTTGATTCTAAAAATTTTTTATTTTATTTTCTACATCATTTGAAGTGACTGATATTGAAGTTTTATATGGTTTGATCTGATATGACACAATTTTTTATTTTCGGTTATTTGTTTGTCATTATTTTTATAATTTTTATTTTCTGATTTAATGCTTTTTCTAATTTAAATAAAATTTAATAAAATCAATGTATGTTCAAGTTCAACGATTCTTTTCTTTATTTTGGTAAATACTGTTTTTTTAATGGAGTGAAAATTATATATTTTCTTTAAATTACTATCTTAATTGGTTTTTCTTAAATTACAAAATTAATTTCGTTGGTTTTAAATTTAGATCTTCCAGTTTTTGTTATACTAAGTAGTTTGGACAATACAATTCTGTTTCAATTTATGTATTTATATTTTTTTTGGTTTGATCTAACATGTCACAACTTTGCATTTTCGTTTATTTGTGTTATTATTTTTATAAGTTTTGATTTCTGTTTTCTTTAAATGATTAAATGCTTTTTCTTTTAAACAATTTTTCTAATTTAAATAAAATTTTATAATGCGTTCAAGTTCCAACATTATTCATTTTTTTTTTGTTATATCTATTTTCGTGGGATGTGAAATTATTTATTTTTTTAAATTTCTGTCTATTGGTTTTTCCCTTTTTTTCTTTTTTTTAATTGTTATCTAAGTGAGTTGATGTCAATGGTCAGTTTGCACAATTTATGGATTTTTCATTTAATATTTGCATTTCCATTAATATTTCATCTGTTTTGTCAGTTTAAATGATTTAATTTTTATTATGTATTATTTCATGTAATTTTAATGATAAATTTTACTTTTAATAGTTCGAATTTGTTTAGTAAAATAGTAAAAAAAAAAAAATATACAAAAATATTTCTGTAAGCAGTGAAGTGAAAGGATCAAAAGGATTTTGATTTAAATTGAGAAAAATGTCTTTCAACTACTACTACTACACATTGGTGTTGTGTATGTTGTTAGGCACATTTTTGTTGCCAGAAATTGTTGCTTATACACGAGAGATCATTAATAATAAGCCACAATTACAAGAACGACGTAAGGATGGATTACATTTGACCCTTTGTTAATTTCTAAAACAAATTAAAATTAAAAATTATTAAGTGAATATTTGTATGAGATTTTTCATAAAATTATTAATTAAAAAAGAAATTAGTCTATATGTCTAAAACAAGTGGGCAGAGAGCATTTAGGCAACTAAGTATGTTCGGTATTTAAGATTTCTTATTGTAGTTTACAAAAATGAACAACTTATAATTGAAATGAAAATCCCAAAACAAGAGATTCCTTAAAAAACCTTTGCTTCATTAAATTCTCAGTCTCATACTACTTTACAATAGTGTGTCCTTCGATGAGTCCTCTTTCTATTAAATTCTTAATAAAATAGGAGAAAATATTGTAGTTTTTAAGTTATGTTAGGTTATGCATTGTGATGCCTGATAAATACGTGGAAGGGAAAGGGGATTAAGAAGGGTTAGAGGCAATCCACAACAGTCCAAGTTCGGTCCCAGAGATCACCCTTTTTCTCTAAAACCAACTTGAGGAGTCCTCGAACAGAGCCAGGTCTCCCAAAAGATAAATTACACAACATTTCGAAGAATCGATTCCCGAGAAACCGGGTTCATCTACTGAGAAGAGCAGGGCAATCACAGCGGAGATGTTAGATTCTCTCCGGTTCCTCCTTGTCTTTACAGTCATGGTGTGGCACTTGCTTCCTGTGGGTCATCAGCTCGATGGTGCAGTGTCCTGTCATAACTCCTGTCAACGTCCTTTCTCTTTGGTTTTTGAGTTAAACAATTTACAAAAATGTCTTTTTTTTTGGGTATTTTCAGCACCTTGGCTACAACAATGTAAACGATCTAATCCGAATGAAGATAAATGTTTCCGTAAACTATTCGAAGGCTGTTTTCCAGCACTTGCTGCTGGCATACCTGAAATTGGAGTTAAAAGCTTTGAACCTTTATTTATCGATCAAGTATCTGTATCCAAAGGTAGTGGCAATCTAGTGTTATCGGGTGGTTTTCAAAATCTAGTCATACGTGGACCATCAAATGCAACTGTGCGCAGAGCAAAGTGAGTATAACTAAAGTTCCCATTAATGAGTTAATAACTTTTTGGATTTATATTATGTAAGCTTGGATCTTGAGAAACGTTTACTTAATTTTGAATTGGAGATACCACGCCTGCGTATACGTGCTAAATACAATTTAAAGGGTAATATTTTATTACTTCCACTAATTGGTAATGGTGATGTTGCCATGCTATTGAAGGATGTTAATACTACAGTGCATACGAAGATATCATTACGTCAAACACCCGAAGAAGTCATACATATTGATGAAATGAAAGTTAATTTTATGGTTGGTTCAATGCGTATACATTTGAAAAATCTTTTCAATGGCAATGAATTGCTTGCTGCCTCTATAAACACATTCCTCAATCAAAATGGTAATGAAGTGATTTCTGAACTGCGGCCAGATTTAGAATTAGGTTTAGCTGATATTTTTCATGGTTTATGGAATAATGTCTTCTCTAAGATGCCCACCAAATTGTGGTTACTGTGATGAATAACAACAACAACAAAATAATTGAATGTATATTGTTTCCTTATTTACTTATGTCTTTAAAAGAAATTTTATTTATTTTTTGTTACTATTTAGTAGAATTTTCTGTTACAATAAAAAAAAAAAAAATATATGTATGTATTTTTATATATGGATGGTACTCATATATGTTATTATCACTTGGGCAATAGTTCATCAAAGCTGTAGGTGTGGAAGAGTTTATCTGATGAAGAACGTAATACATCAATCAATGCCTTCTCTAGCAGTGGACGTATTTCCTCGGAAAGTGATTGCCAATTCTCGTTCAGGAAGGAATTCATACGTTCTCCCAAAGCCTTGTCACCATTAAAGAGATTTCCCAAAAATATTTTCACCTTGCCTATTGTGTATTTAATATCGATATTTTTGATTTTAATAAATTGACGACCATGTTTCTTATACTCTTGACCAGTCATCTCGGTTTGTAAATTGACATTGGCTAAATTGGGAGAATAAAAACATTAAGTATTGTATTTAAGATATGGATATTAGGTTTATCACTTACTGAAGTTCAAATTGCAAGGTCCTTCACCCATCAATGGCATCATCATAATCTTGCCTTGGATATTATATTGTGCATGCAATTCGACATAGGAAAAGTTGAGGTTCATGGCAAATTTCAATTTATTTGTGTCAATGGTTAAATTATTGACAGTAAAATTAGATAGACCTAAAATCCTAACATTCTTATAGGTCGAACGCAAGAACACAGCACCAGAATCCTGATCCATTTTAATTTCTGGTATGATCAATGGTTCAATTGGTGGTATAAACAATTCTGGTATGCCGACACTTAAACGCTCTCTCAGTGATTGAAAGGAGTTCAATGCACATGCATTTAGCTTAGGATCATTACGATGGCAAACTTGTACAAAGGATGCTGTATATTTAAGGATATAAGTATTAAAATAAAGATTTTCTTATTATTACTCTATATGCTTACGCAATTTAGGATTTGATTTCTTGGCAGCCTTAGCCCATGTTCCTTGGCAGGCAATTACTGATAGAAATAGTAATAATAAAGTCTTACTATTCCCAACGATGTTAACCATTGTTCTTATTCTTTTGCTAACTGTTTACTGAATTCAGATATTCAATGCCTTTATATAAGATCATGCAGTCAGACTAAGAATGCTGCGTTAGCATGGCTGGCGTCGTAGAACTGTCGCGTCTGCTTTTATTTGACATTGTCAACTAAAGCAATTTCTGCTTTTCTGTCTATAAGAATAATAATAATAATAATCACAATAATTAAAAGCTGTTTTGTATCTTTTATAGAGTTTTTGTTTTTGTTTTTGTTTTATTTCATTTCTTTATGTTTAGCTTTTTGCTTTGTTATTTTAGTTGGTTAACATAGTATCATGGAAGAACATATGCTACTAACAACAGCTTTGCAGATTTAAAAGAACACATTCATATGTATCACCATTAAACCTTCAAGAACAACAAATCTTTCTTAAAGGTAAAAGCCACTGTCGACACTCACAATTAAAAGATTACTTTGGATATGATAACTTTTACTATGGCTACTGCCTTCAGAAAACTCTAACGCCAATCTGCTGTTATACAATGCCATCATAACCATTGACCATCATTGACCTTTTAAATCCATTGCAACTCAATGCTACCCCATTCTCACAATAGAGGATCATTCATCAACCAACGGTGTTTAAATAAGTTGATGGTACAATACTAAGGGAATTTCATACTGTTACCATATATCATCTCCCAAATTTCAGATAGATTCATATATAGGTGAGTTTTTGAATAGCAGCGATTTCAGAAACCATATTTTGGATATCTTGACATATCCAAGGATTCAAAATAGTTCAATAAATTGGAGAAATATTAGGCTAGACACCTAACTACTTGTAGGAAACTAAAATTCACACAAGACAGAACATTAACGACAGTTCGCCGAAGCTTATACTTGTATATCCAAATTTTTGGTAAATGCAAAAAATTTACATTAAAAACTCACAAGTACTCAAAAGTTTATATGGTAGCTATGTATGTATATCAAGAATGTGTGGTCTTTAAAATTTTTTATATTGAAACGACAATTGCAAGTACAAATCCCCATTTTTGTATTTAATTCATAAGTTTAAGAAGTGTCAACAACAAAATGCAAGCAAAAATTTCATAAATCAAAAGACGATCAGATACACCTAATCCGGCCCACACAATATGCGATTGATCGTACAACCAAAGAAACAATTTTTTTGATAGAAACGAGCAATGACTCTTTCTCTTATACGTTGTGGAAGTCCACAAGCATAATGAAATTGTACAATCATTATTATTATTATTATTATTATTATTAAGAAGTAGAATAAAAAAAAATAAATTCTTATACTACTTAAAATTAAGAGAGTACAATCAATCGCATAATATTATTTTGCTTGTGGACACTTACAACGTGTGCGGGGAAGAGTCACGGCTCGTTTGTATGTAAAATCAAAATTTGCAATAGACTATTGTAAAAATAACGAAATTGGTATATTCTCTTCTCAAATTTTAATCTCCCCCTCTCACATTTACTCTCTTTGACAACATTAACATAGCATTCTTCTCTTCTTATGCTTGCAATAGAGTTTATTCTTTTCGCAAATTTCATGGAGTTCGGTTGTTTAACAAGCTGGCGTCGGTTTGTCTAGTGCGTGAATAGTATTTATTATTAAAGGCATTTCAATCATAATTAATATGATTTTCTTGTGTGTAGTGTTATTAATAGTTAATAAATAATAATAATTTAGCATATTTTAAAGTAAAAATATTAAAAATACACTGTATAAATTGAATTTACAAAATTTAATCTGTCCAAGTGACGTCATTTTCGTTTTCCTTATGTTGGATACCGTTACTTTTGCTGAGAATGAGTATTGCATTTGTTTGCTCTCAATTGTGTTGGTTTACTAAGCATTGATCGGGTACATGGTGACTAAGAACATTATTATATTATGCCAAGAGTGCATAACAATTGTCAGCAGTCAGCATCAAAGAGTGGGCTAAGCAATTGTTTGCTCCCATTTGTATTTGTTAACTTCGAAGTGGGGTGAGTATTGGAAACATGGTGACTAAAAGAGATCATTAGAATGCAGAGAGAGTGCAACACGATTGTGGATTGTCAATATCAAAGAGGTAAAAGGTAAGTCAAGATTATGATATTCTTTCTACCTTTTTGTATGTTGTTATAAGCATCAGAAGGTGAAGTTTATTTATGTTGTTGCTGTAGTCGTTGTTGTTTAAATTCTTAGTACATTTTGCACATTGTAAGAGTATATGAGACGCACAGCACATGTTTCATAAATGTATAATCAAAATGTTCCTATACATTTTCCATCAAAGCTTTTAAAGTAAAATTTTAAGGCATTACATTGCACATTGTAAGAGTATGTGAAAAGCACAGTACTTGACACAATGCATATATTTGTTCACTCTTGTTAACAATTTTTGTTGTTTAATGTTAGTCATCTCAGTCATTGTTGCATCAAGTTTATTTCATAAATGTATAATCAAAATGTTCCTATACATTTTACATCAAATGTTTTGAAGTAAAATCTTGAGGCACATTGGAAGAGTATGTGAGAAGCACAGCACTTGACAAAATGCATGAATTTGTTGACTCCTGTTAACAATTTTTGTTGTTTGATGTTAGTCATCTCAGTCGTTGTTGCATCAAGTTTGTTTCAGAAATGTATAATCAAAATGTTCCTATACATTTGCCCTCAAAGCTTTTGAAGTGATCAGATTACAAGAAGCAATCTTATTGTGCCATCTGAGAGCTTAGTAGGAAAATAATATAATAAATTTAATTTTCAATTAAAATATGTAACAAATTGCTAATAAATAAATAAATAAATAACTAAAGAAAATAACTTTAACTAAATAAATAAATAAACAATCTTTAAAACAATTTTTTGTCTTCCATTTTATTTTTTAAAAAAATATAAACAAATAAACAAAAAATCACAGCAACAATAAATGAAAAACATGATAAGAATATTTGAAAAACATATGATATGGTAAAAATACTTAACATTTTCTCTTTGGAAGAAAAAGAAAAAAATATCTCACATGAGAGAAATGCACACTTATTTCACGCATGCGAGATATTTCTTTCATATGTGTAAGTTTATGAAAAATACAGCATACTACAATATTATTTTGCAAGGAAACTAAAAAAATTCGCTTATGTAAAGGAACATAAATCATTTTTTTTCTTTAACAAACAATAAAATTAAAAATTAAAAAACTTATAAAATATGAACAGCATTAAAATGGACTATATAAATCTACGTAAAGCTTTCAGTTGTTCATATTAATGCTCATCGTCATCATCCATCATCCATCAAGTTCAGTTAAAAATAATGTATTCGGAAATTGTAATTTAAATGATTTTTTTATAATTTTATGTATATTCCATAATACTTTGCCCAAAGTTATGTTGTTAAGTTTAAGCACAATCTATCAAATAGTTCGTTTATAAAGCAGCTGTTTTAATTTACAAATTCGGCACGTGTTTTCTTCTTTATTTACC
This sequence comes from Amiota communis, assembly GCA_037043315.1. Taxonomy (NCBI): domain Eukaryota; kingdom Metazoa; phylum Arthropoda; class Insecta; order Diptera; family Drosophilidae; genus Amiota; species Amiota communis. The sequence continues at coordinate 7,514,089 of JBAMAV010001245.1, read as the reverse complement.
ATTCTCCTTACCCCCATCCCATGTCTCTTTGCTGATGATTTATCAAGCCCAATGAGATCTTCTTACAATACAGTCTCCTAGGTAAATTTAGCCTTTGTGACACCAAAATATTCACCGAAATCGTACGAACTGATTCATAAAATATATGGAGATCAATTGCTTAAGAAAATGCATGCTTTTAAGCTAAAATGATGATTTTTAGGTGCAATTAACTTTTTATTGAAGGAGGCAAATCATCACGGCCCCCCACTTTGATGGGGGCAAATTGTAATATATAAAAATCATTAACTTTGTCAATTTAATTTACAATTTCTGCATATTTATACTGAACATATCATGAGTATGTGTGTGTTTCTCTTTGAGAAAAATTTAGAAAATACTACCACCATCACCACCAGTACCAACATTGGTTTGATTTATGGTGGTTGGTAGACTTTCCTCAATATCCATTGACATTCTATATAAATAAATAATAAAAACAACAAATTAAAAATAATTTTAAATAAATATTCAATAAAACTCCAATAACTTACAGTTGCACATTTTGTATAGCATTCTGAATCAAATCATTTGTGTTTACATTCATTATGTTGTCAAAAGAAGTCATAAGCGTATCCATTTGACTTTTATCCATTGCATCCTTATTATTGCCATCCACATGCAAAGCTTGTACTGAATTATTAAGTGCATTTAGATTGATCGGATATGGTTGACATGCTTTAAAGTATTCAGCTTGATAGTTTTGGTTTTCATAATTCAATTTTTGTTGCATATTCTCTAGTTCTCGAGAGGCTTTTTGTTTGGTTTCTTTGATATTGATGAACATTTTATGCATTGTTTTCATGACATCATAAGCCTTTTCAATACTTTTGTCACAATGGAATTCTTTACGTTTATTAAAACAATCGTATATGGCATTTTGGCAATATTCAATTTGGCCTTTGGCATCAAGACGGCGTTGGTGTGTCGTGGAAAGTAAATCATTGCGGAAGGAAGCTCTAAATTGATCAAAAAATTAATTGATTAATATGAAATAATATTCCTTAATAAAATATAAATAAACTATACTTTGCTCGGGTGCATTAGGCAGTCATTTCCCATTTCCATTTCTGTCTAACTTGATTGATTTTAAAAAATATCTCTAAGCAAAGACTATTAAAATATCTACATATATAGACTGGACAAATCGCTCAATATAATCGGTGTTTTTCTTTATTTTAAAACCCAACAACAAATTGTGTCTAAGTTTTCCCGATATTTCATCGAGATTACACAGAAATTGTTATTAGAAATGAAACAACGCGCATTTTTAAGGATAATTCAAAAACTACTGATCAGATCTTGATCAATTTTATATGTGGACCACATGACAAGCACCAGCTTTCAAATAAAAACAGAATCATCAAAATCGGTTTACTTAGAAAAAAGTTCTGAGGTAAGAAACAGATAAATACTGGTCAGATCTTGATCAAATTTATATGGGACCACATGACAAGCACCAGCTTTCATATAAAAACAGAATCATCAAAATCGGTTCTCCTAAAAGTTGTAAGGTAACATACATATAAAAAAAAAAAAAAAATACAATCGAATTGATAACCTCCTCCTTTTTTTGAAGTCGGCCAATAAAAGGAAATACCACTTAAAATGATCTATTTTTTCACTCTATATATTTTACACTCTATGTCACCATATAACCAATATAAAAGGACTAAATTAAAATGTATTGCGTATACATATATGTATATAAACTTTCCGGGAATAATCCTAGAAATTATAGGGAAAACCGTATCAAAATCCATTGCGTGGTTTAGAAGTTCTGCTTATCGGAACAGTCAGGGAGTTCGACATTGCTTTATATAATACTAAGTAATAATAATTTTATTTTTTTTTTTTCTGTTTTAAATGAGGTCGGGAGGGATCCCTCCGGATCTATATCGTGTGCGGTGTCTCCACTAAAACTCCCTCCTCGTCCTCTAAGCAGTATGCCTACTCCGGAACTGTTTTATCTATTACTTCAGTGTAGGCATCTTTTGAGCATTTATCCAATGCCCTTACAAGTCAATATTCTCTTCACCTACGTCTAGGTTCACCGCATTATAATGATGATGAAGCAGTTCTTAAACTTAGTTAGACTCTCTCTTGAATAAAATATTTCCCCATGTACACCATAGCAAGCCTATACAATATACGATGTAATGGCATTGTGGACAACAGTTTAGGAACCGTTGTTATGACCTTTTCTAGAAACTTAATTGTGATAATCAACAAATTCTATGGTAGCATTACTAAAAACTATTGCACTGTTAAGAACTTTGCATTTCTGAAATGATAAACTTAGGTTTAAGTATCTTCCACTTACAGTGAATAGATATCCTTAGCAATATATTCCTCATACAGTTGACTAGTGGCTTCTTGTTTAATTTTACGAAATGCTGATTCAAATCGAATTCTTATGGATTGAATACAATTTTTAATCAGATCAAATTTTTCTTCCAATTGAGTGGTTTTCATCAACCATGAATCAAAGAAAGTGGCACCATCGAAAAGCTTTAATAAAATGAATCATTAGAATAGAAATTTTATATGCTATTTATATTTATATAGTTACCCTTTGTTCGATAGCATTTTTTCCCTGTTTGATCATTGTGCTAAATTGTAATATTTGACCATGCATAATATGCATACCATTTATAAGTGGTTCCAATAGAATATTAAACTCATGCATTTCATGTTCCAATGTAAAGGCATATTCCTTCAAACCTTCCATGAATATTGACAAATGTTTCTGTTCGTTGGCTAACAGAAAGTGGGTATGAAGTATTAGTTGTTGAAGTTTCCATGGCTCCAACATTTCCGGTGTTACTGATTCTAAATAAAGACGTATAGTTTCCGATACTAATGGCTCTTGTGTAGCATTGCAGTCGCATTGACAACCTATGACATAGAACATTACTGGTTCAGTACAGTTTTCCACATATAAATCAATTGGAAGTGTATCTGGTAGCACTTGTTTGTGTGGATGTCCTGTGGGCAATACAAAATACAATTGCTTAAACTCCAAGCCTGTGTCGCGTGCAACGAGATTCACTAATTCCAGGAGTTCCATTTTCTCATTAACTTCATAAGTTAGAAATTGAAAGGTTTTCAAACAATAAGCAGTCAACACTTTTGTTTCAAGTATACGATCCAATTCCACAAATATGGGTGGCGACAATTGTTGTTGGCCAATTGTTGCATCTTGTACTTCATCACTTGCTCTGCCACTGCCACCACGTGTTTTATAATCTTTATCCAAAGCCAAACGTAACCAACGTGTTATGTTTACACGAAAAATGCTGCTAAGATGTTGTTCTGCCAGCAATTCATCATTAAATTGGTAATCTTTTGCTTTTTTCAAATTTTCAGTTATTGAAATGCATGCATTTCCCTTACGTCTTATATTAGTAAGGATTTCATATAGCGATTGATGTGGTATAAATGGTAAAACACCACAACATAGTTCAAAGGCAATTATTCCCATTGACCAATAATCAACATTTTTACGGTATTTTGCTGTATCAATAATTTCGGGAGCAAAATAATGTTTAGTACCCACAACACTTTGTTTGCATGTATGCTCTGGATCACGTCTAGCAAAACCAAAATCAGTTAATTTATATGTTCGTTTACCATTGGGTGCTTCAATGATTACAATATTATCTGGTTTCAGATCTCGATGAAATATATGACATTTTTCATGCAGAAATTCTATGGCCTGACGTAAAGTACGCAATACATCACGTACTTCTAGCTCCGTCAAACCATTTACATTTTCAGGTTTTTGTAAAAGTTGACGCAAATCGCCTGCATTACAATATTCCATTATAATAACAGGCAATGGTTGCCAAGCATGACTTTTATTCAGTTGGGCTACAAAATCCTTGTCAGCATCATCATTAAGTACTACGCCACGCACTATGTAATCTGTATCTAATTGACGTGTCCATTCATACTCTTGCATCCAACGATCTTTCAGCTTTGCTATTTCATCAACACTAAGTGTTGGATTGTCTTTAAGATGTTTAGTTGCTGGAAATACACAAGAAAAAATAAATAAATAAAGAAGTATAGCCACACTTCCATAACTCAAACTTCTAGAGTTTCAAACCAGAAAAAAAAGTTATCATAAGTTGTAATACTCTTCACTCCCCTGTGAATGAGTTCGTTGGTTGGTGAATATGGATCAGGCACTCATAGTGTCCAACTTGCAGTTGGATAAGACAAAAAACAAAAAAATTTTTCTTATAAAAACATTAATTTGATTTTGGGTTTGTATGGGTGGTATCCCTTCTGGTAAGCGTATGATCTTGAAATTTACAAGGTTGGTGAAAATATATCAAAAACTTATAGAGTCCAAATTGCAGTTGGATAAGACAAAAAACAAAAAAGTTTTTCTATTAAGAACATTAATTTGAATTTGGGTTTGTATGGGAAGTACCCTTCGTGGTAATTCCAGAATCATAAAATTTACATGGTTAGTGAAAATAGATCAAAAACTTATAGTGTCCAAATTTCAGTTCGATACGGCAAAAAGCAAAAAAGTTTTTCTAATAAGAACTTGAATTTAAATGGGGGTTTGTATGGGAGGTACCCCTCCTAGTGGTCCGATTCGGCTGATTCCGACAAATGTACAACATATGGTAAAAAGAAAGCTATGTGCAAAATTTCAGCTCTCTAGCTGAGGGACTAGTTTGCTTACATACAGACGGACAGACGAACATGGCTAAATCAACTCGTCTCCTCAAGCTGATCAATAATATACAATATATACTTTATGGGGTCTGCGATATCTCCTTCTCTGTGTTATAAGCTTCATGACAAACTTATAATACTATTCAGAAGAGTATAAAATGCTGGATTTGGTCAATATAGTACACGGGACAAAGAATTATCAGTTTTCTTGACTAAGAAAGATACAGATCTTTTGGAAGATGATTACGAAGCATGGAAAGGATTGATTCATGATATAACTTCTACTACTCCTACTCTTGAGGATTATATTGATGTGGATAATGAGATAAAGCAGGATTTCTTTCAGATGACGGCATTATTGAACATTATTGCTCAAAGCTAGTAAGTTCAACTCCAAGTGCCAAAACAAAGGTTCGGAGAAAGAATCTATTGAGCACTTTTCTTAGAAAAATGTAACAAATTCCTTTTAAATATAGACATATTCCAAATTGAACAATGACACAGTCAGAAAAATCACGGATGCCCCTGGGTTTGTCAGAAACACTATACTGCATAATGATCTAAAAATACTAACGTTTTTAGAGACAATGCAACCGGTACATAACAAAGCTTCTCATTGGTTTCTGTCCTGTTGCGAAGCCTAATTTTAAGGCAAAGGTTAAAAAGACTCCATCCTCATAGAAGGAGATGCTATTATATATTGTTTTATTACATATTGTACAATAAACCCATCAAAAATGTGTCGTGCAGATTCAACTACTCAATCTTGTGATTGATTCGAATTATGGAAGTTCAACTGTATTAAGATAAACAAAAAGAAAAGCATGATGAATTCAATTGCATCAATCAGCAAAACACTTTTGAATTCTTTATATGTATAACTACAATGATATAGAGTTACAATTAAGCTCACATACAATCCATTTTCGAACATAAACAAAACAAAGAAATCTTATAATCTAAGCATATTTTATGATGTGATTTGCTTATTGATAGCAGAACGCCGCCAATCATTTATTATTTAGAGTTTAGTTTAACAAAGTTATAAGGGCAATACAACATTGTATATTTATTATTTATTTAATCTATTTATTTTTTTTGAAAGATTTGAAAGCGTTTAGCTGAACGAATCGTATATACTATATACAATATAGTATACTGAGTCAGAAATTGAAACTGATTCATCTATTCATCATTACATCCTCATAGCCTTTTTTACGCTTGTAAAATTGATAAAATGTTGTCAGACCGGAATTTTGCTATTAAGTTTTAATGTTTGTTTGTATACTAACATATGTATGTATGTATATACAAATGTTTGTAGTGATAAGAAAAGACGCCACAATTCTCAGAAATACTGCAATAAATCTAGGAATACTTTACCGCTACTATAATACCGAACTCAATACTCAATATACTATTCACAATTTATATTACCAATTTCTTGATTAGTCTGACGATTACGCCAATGTAAGACTTCACCAAATCCTCCACTGCCCAATTGCCCCTTAAGCATCCAACATCCGAAAGATTTTAGTTCATGTCGCTGCATTTTCTCGTTGTCGTTGTCTTTTTTAAATATTATTTTTTGTTAAATTTTTAAGTTATAATTTTTATTGCAACACCACACAAATTTTTTACTTCACACGCGTTCTAATAATACATTTATAAAGGGATCTATCTATCTACATTTATATATAGATGTGATATGATTTTTGGTCTTGCTTTAGCTCTTTCCGTCGTTGTGTTACTGCGTTATTCTGATGACTGAATGAAAGCGTCGTTCTCATGATTGTTTTTGGTTTATTCCTTTGGTGATGTTGGTTGCTGTTGCCGTTCTTTTATTTTGTACAACTTAGAATCACTTTGTTACGAATAAATTTATTTTATCTTGGAATTCTTTGACACCTATTTTTGGGAATTATTTATAAGTATTTTGGCAAGCCAAATCCAACAGGTTAATGTTGCTTCTTGTGGGTTTGAAAGTATTTTGTTAAACAGCTGATAGTGACAATGGCAGCACTGTTTTACTCTTGCCAACGAAATCAATGTCTCGCTACTTTTCACACAAACCCTTGGCAGCACTGTTTTCAGAGTTGCATTTATCAATTCAATTGATGTGAAGAAAAATGAATTCAAAATTTATGTTTTAAATAAGTGTTTCTTTTTATTTATTTCACTAAAAATCTTCATGTACATATGTATAATAATACTCCTAGTTTTTATTCTCTTTTGTTATTAAGTTTCTTTTCATTAAATATTTCATATAAATACAATCAAATTAATAAGTTTATCACAAGCTTGTTATTTTTATCTTTTTTTTTACAATTAATAAATTTATATACATTAAAAACTAATTACTGAGCTTTTGCACATCATCATCATCAATATTTCATTATGTGCCTATTTTCATAGAATATATTTCAAATTTCTTAAACTGGGAACAATTCATTGTAGGTGAAATTTTCCAATATTTTTGTTGCAATTGCTAGGAATTTCTTTTCCAAAGCACGTTCAATTGGTCCAATCACTTCATTTGTAAAGACTTCAAAGTTTTGATTGATTGTATCATTGATAACATCACCAAGAACTTTGTCGCCATTGAAGAGGTTATCCAAACGTATGCGACCCTTGCCAGTGCGTACCTTAACATTGAAATCCTTGATTTGAATGTATTCAAGATCGTTGATCTCTTTAAGGTCATAGGTGATCTTGACATAGGCATAGAAGTTTGCTAAAGAAATAAACAAATTCCATTAGTATGGGACCCTTCATGAAGATGATTGTTTTTAAACTTACTGAAATTGCCAACAAATGGACCACTGCCTTTGATGGGCAATGCAAGTATTTGACCATTGATATCATAGTGTCCTTCTCCCTGCAGACGTGGCAAATTCAATTCAAAATCAAAACGTTGATTGGTCATTGAGGCACGGATTTTCTTAATATCAAAATTAGCAGCTCCATAAACATTAAGCTTGCGTGCTCGCACATTAATGCCGGCAGCACCACCCTCCAATATATTGAGATCACCAATGTACAAAGGATCCATGGCTGGTACATTCAATTCCTTAATGCCATCACGCAGATATGGACGTAGATTATGCACACTATTCTTGACGCATTCACTAAGTTTGGGATCATTACGCGAACAGATTTGCATATAATCAGCTGTGGGTAATTGAAGAGAGATATGTCAGTACAATTTATGTGTTATCCAATGCTAATTACAATGAAGTACTTACGCATTACAGCAGCACAAGTAAAGCCAACGAGTAGCAGTTGAATAGATGCTAAAACAAGTCTTGAATGCATTTTGTATTTATTTTATTTGTGGTTGTTTGAGATTGTGGAGAAGTGGCTTGTTGTTGTCCTTGTTGGTAAAAGTTCTTAGACTTCACTTACTGCAATTAAATATGGAAATTAAACGGGAAATGAATACATATATTTATTATTATTATTAATTATTAATTTAAGAAGCTCCCTCTTAATACACTGTAATGATTGTTACAATTAGTCTTTGCTGTCTTTTATTGATGTAGGTTATACTAGTAGTTGCAATAAAATGTTACAAAAAATCGTTGCTGTTGGTCATTAGATTTATTATATGTAATATTGTAGTAATCGTTTGCTAGTGAGTTTTGATATTTTAATGGGAAACGCAACGATGCATGTCCTGACGTCATTTGTGGGTGATCGTTAGTAATGATTGCCATCCAATGACTACAATTAGCCACGCCTTCTAACCCAAAAGTTCTGTCATCGTAATAGATTTATCTATTTACATAGTACATCATCTACTTAGTCTATACTCTTATGTATGTATGTCATCTGTGTCGTTGTATTATATAATTTTATTGTACTAAGTATGATGAAGCATTTGAATATGTCTATTATTATAGGCCCCTTTTTGTTGGGTGTTTATTTAAAGCAGTTTTTCCGAATTGATGGCGTGTTTTTCAAACTCCGCCTCAATTTAAATTGTTTGCAAATTTCATTCTATGTCAAGTGTTTTTTAAAGTTCAAAGTCTTTTAATGTCAGGGAACCAGGAAGAGTGCATTGTAGTATTGTTTTATAATAAGAATCTGGAGATCTGATCACTTAGGATGAGTTTCTTTAAATATTTTTAGAAAGGCGCAAGATTTAAACAAAGAAGGTTAAAGAAAATATTGTGATAAGTAGTTTTGCCATTAATACTTAATACTGAAAGGAAGTTCAAGAAAACATATAAATAAATTTATAAAAAAAATCCAATCCACTTTCTAGTACTTTGCAGTTTTCTAAATGATATTTATCCTATTTTAAAATTTCTTAAATTTATTCCATTGAGAAAAGGTCTCAAATTGAAAATGTTTTAATACTGGCAACCTCCTCCGTTCAAAAACTTCAAATTAAAATTAAATTAATTAAACCAAGGGACGAACAGTTGATATGTATATTTGAAATCCTTGAGGGCATCTTAACATTGTTAACAGCTTTCAATGAAAGGTATTGTTACGGCCGTATCACAACCTGGCTCTACGCAGCGGTGGTGGAGACCAATCTTCTGTATAGAGCCGTTTTCTGGCCTGCCTGCCACAAGGCAGTGAACCAAAAACCTCTTGACAAAGTCAGGAGTATGGCAGCCATTATAATAACAGGAGCCCTTCGGACCACTTCCACTAAAGTGCTGTTTGCAAACCTCAACTGGATACCAACCAGTCTTCTGGCTGAACAATATGCCAAATGTTCTGCTATTAGACTTAGGACCATAACTCGCAGGACTAGTCACATACATAGTTTGGAACGCGGTGCATCTGTCCCTGAGACAGTTGACTATGTATGTCCCTCACCCTACTTTAACCGGAAGTTCTCCACTCACATCCTCAGTAGGTAGTTCTCCGCATCGGACTAATAGGGTGCCGTGTCAACTCTTTGCTGGTATCACAATGGGCCATACTCTTTAATTTTGTGCCTCTCATCGGAGGGCTGCCACCTAACCTAATATACCTAATATACGGCCTAATGTATGGTTAGATGTTTTGGGTCGCCCTAATTTTAGTATTTTTACTTTGTAAATAATTTTATTGATTTTTGGAAAGTTAACAGTTGTATAAACTCATCATAAATTTAATACGTTTGAGCTAGGTTTAAGTTTTTTGTAATAAATCAATTTAAAAACGTACACAACGCAGTGAAGTTGGATTCTTTTTGGATTTGAACATATCACTTGAGGAAGTGTATTCGTTTGGAGTCATTAGGACGGATATTCTAAGAATCCAGGAGGTATAGAAGATATAGGACTTATGACTTTCATGTTTCAAACTTAAATAATTTGAAGTAAGTTTTGATTTCATAATAAAAAACAAAGATAATACTGAGAGAATAAAAAAAAACACATTTCCTAACATGAGAATCACATTACAAACTTTAAAACTTTAAAGAAATTTGAAAATCTTGATATGAGTTAACAACAGAAATCAAAGGATTAAAGAACATTTATAATTGTATAATTTAAGGAAAAAAAAATTTAAATGCTTCAATAATTTTGTGTATAAAATCACTTTTTTTATCATTGTTTTTATAATTGCAACACATTTTTTTTAAGTACTACATATGGTAGAATCCTTTGTTAAATGAAGTCCTGATAGATGGTTCTTTGTTTAATGTTATGTTCACTTATAAAATTATCCAAAAAAACACTTACACTTTATTTTATATATTAAGTACAAATATATTGTATATTTTTTGAAACTAGTATTTAAGCGTTTGAACTAAAGGCCGAATACTACACTGTGAGATGACCGCAACAAACTGATGTTAAATTTGCTGAGACGTTGCCAATTTATAGGAAAATAAAATACATTTTTTATTCTAGTATACAATTTACATAGATACAAAGATATGTATGTACTTACAACGAGTGAGTATCTGTGCTTTGACAACAACAACAATAATAATAGCAAGCTCAACTTAGAGTAGCTTTAGAACAACAACAGCTATAACAACAAATCTGATGCCAAGAATTGTAAGCCGTAGCATTCTGTATCTATTGAACAGATAGATAGATTACTCGCACATTTGTATCTGCATTAATTGTTAAATTGGAAATTTGCTTTACAAAATGCAAATTAGTTCGTTTGTTTTTTCATGAAATCCAAGAAACTATGGTTTTTCTCTAATTTTGAAGGTTGGAAATGCATTCTTTGGAATTAAGTGGGGTAACACAGAGTTTTATGTTTTCTAAAGAACTTGGAGTTTCTGAATTCTGAAGTATAAGCTTAAGAAAAGAAATTCCCTTAGACAAAGAAAGTATTTATCGTTTAAACACTGAACGATATAATATATACATGTATAAAAAAGGAGTTGAGTATTTGTTCTACCTTCCTTTTAAATGTATATTTTAACTTTGTTAAGATGTTTGTAACTTATCAAATCATACTTAAGGAATGGAAAAGGATTGATATGGTGAGAAGAGTTCATAGAACAAGCTTAATTTTAGAGAAGAATAACCTTATTACAATGCACTAATAAAGGATGGGCCATCTATTGGTCCGATTTTGGTTTGGTCATTACATAGACAAAAGTTAATTTGTTTTCAACGAATTTCACTTTATTTGATTAAATGATTCATCTAACTAAGTACGAGAAATGCTAGCCGCGGCTAGCTCGGCAGTAGGCCATCCTGGCACACAAATTTTCCAGCACTTTGTCCACTGTTTTCTGGTCAATTTGGGCAATTTCGGCGCGAATATTCTGTTTCAAGGGATCAATTGTTTGGCGATTATCGGCATTAGCTTTATCTTTCAATGAACCCCACAGAAAAAAGTCCAGCGGCATCAAAACGCAGCTCCTAACATCGAAAAAATGGCTAATCCCACGGTTGTTGAATATTCTGCGCAGAATGATGCGCCGTCTTGTTAAAACCATAGCTCATCGAGATCAATATCTTCCAATTCCTGCCACAAAAATATCATAAATTTCAGTCAAAATTCCCTGGTTACTGACATTCAAAAATAAAGAAAAAAAAAAATCAAAAAAGGTGTTCAAATAAATAAATATAAATAATAAAAGATTGACGCAGTGGATTAATTGGTCCTAGTGAGGCCATTTCTATGCAATTTATTCTCCTAAGAAGTTGAATTTTTATGTTGATAATTCTTATTGCCTTACGCTTATAATATGTATGTTTCAATTGGCGTTCCCTGACTTCTAGAAGATGCAAGTTTCATACTAAAATCAAGGAAATTTCAAATCTTTAAGGATCACATCAATGTTTCATATGAAACCAACCATTTCAATTTTCACCATGATTCGTTTAAGTATACCATATTTCTATTTGTTTGAAAGGTAGTACACCATAGATAAGTTTTAATAGAACCGATGACAATATTCTACATTATTTTCACTATAAAAAAAAATCTATCTTATTGTTGAGAATTTATAATAGTTTTTGCGTGTCATTTGCAATTAAATTTCTAAGTGTGTTGTGTGTTTGCTTCTGTTGACAATTCGTTGAGTTTGTGAGCTATAATTTTGATTATGGCGACAATGCAAACTGATGATTTGTTGTGACTTAGACACACAACTTGAGTTGGAGATTTTATTTTTAGGCTTAGCTTTTGTTTTTATTCCCAAATATTTTTTATATAATTTTGTATTTAGTTTGGTGTTTTTTTTTTGTGTTTTTGTATAATTCTAGGTTTTGAAGGTATAAATTAAGATTGTAACAAATTAACAGAAATATTATTGTTAATTATTGGAAAGTAGGTTGTGTAAGTAATTAAAACTATATAGTATGATAGAAATTCTATGTATTTACATATGTTATTAGATTTCACATTAGTTTTTTAAATTTTGGTTGATCAACCTTTCTCAATTCTCCTTCTGTTATTACCCATTTGAAAATGACACGCGTCAAAAATTGTACATCTATAATATACTCGTATAACGAAACATTATCCAACTGAATAACCCTTTATTAGTACTACTATCAACTGCAATTTAACAGCAGTGATTCCTTCAATAAGTTGCCATTATTCATTGGGCTTCAAGCAAAACTAACTTTTTTCATACATTCACTTGAAATAACGATTAAGTTAATGTGCCGTGCCGTTAATAATAACTTTCTTTTAATAGAATTTCATAATACGAGTACTACTACGAGTAACATCAATAAGTATACTACTACTATACAATAATGCTCCCGACTTGTATATGATCATTTTGATTTTCTGTTTAACAAAAAACTTTCATCGTTTTCCTTTTTTGCATTAAATAATAGCAAAATTGAATTTTAATCTTTATTATAATGCTATGGTGTCACGATATAAGTACAATACACTTGTGTGATGGGTTGAGATTATAAGCAATACAAAATATTGTACAAATTACAAGGTCTGGAATCTCTCTCCTGTTACCTGTTACTTGAAAAAGTGCGCATTTAAGAAAGAATTTAATGGCAACAGGCGTTGCTTATTCTTACTATTCATTGGTTAAATAGTTTTTCGTTCACTTGATTGCGTTTTGAATTACAACAGAGAATTTTTTTAGTATTATTATATATATTATAGCATAATTACTTTAGGGAGCGGGTTTAAGAATGATTTTTAAAAAATTATTATTCGATTATACTTATAAATAGGTAGCTTTACAATATTGCTAAGTAGTTATTGCATGAATTCCATTTAATACTACAAACTCTTGAGTAGAACTATAGATGCACTTCATGATCAGTTCATTCAGTCAATAACTTCTAGTAAATTCCAATAATTGATAATAATTAATTCTATATTTTATATAGTCACATTAACAATCACAATTCATTTAACTCCGGTTGTAGCGTAGAGCCAAAACAAAAGTATTAAAGACAGCGCGTTACAGTTGGCTTTTGGAGTTCCTCAAGTCAGTGTCAACCATAAGTATGTCTCCAAGATGTTTTTGGTCTTCCACAGTCTCTCGAACCTTGTAGGTCCCACCAATTAGCTGATATGCACACTTTCACGACATTTCTGCGTAATATATGACCTATCCATCCAAATTGTCTAGTAGCTCTATTGGAAGTTTGTTGTTCAACTTAAGTAGGTCTTGGTTAAAGATAATGCGGGGCTACCAGATCCTTAGAATTTCACGCAGGTGGGAATTAACGAAAGTTTGTAGCCTCGGAATTTGAATGTTGTTTAAGTTCCGCCTGTAGGTGTTACTTTGCTACCAAGATGACAAAACTCCGACTTATGACTAATTTATTTACCGTATACGGTTAATGTAGGGTTCTTACTATCCGCATTTTACGAGATAAATTCAGTTTTGCCAAAGTTTTTTTTTTTTACAACAACTTCACTTGCTGTAGCAGTGGGTTAGTTGAGGTTAAATAGGCCGCTAGCGATTGAACGTGAATTCACCCAGAAGCCTTACGACCCATTGTTAGAGTGATAAATTTGAAAATAGAAATATTCGGGGGGGATTGTAAGGGTGTTTGGGTAATGCACTACTATCCATCTCATCCTATTAAACCAACTGCTCAAGGTTTAGGCTTATCGAAATTTACCTGCAGGTTGAATCTTTTGACAGACAGGGGCGCAATATCATCTTATAGGATGTCTAATAAATTACTACACAAAGTTCTAAAATACTATCATACATCCATTTGGTATGGCCGAGACCTTTGTTTCTGCAAGGCTAATAGGTCATCTGAATAAATCTAACTTAAACACCTACAAAGGCTATTAAATTATATAGACTGGTCAAATGGCTCTTTTAAAGGGAGCTTTTTCTTTGTCTTTAATGGCAGTGATTTACTGGTGTACGGCAAGGCTGCCCTCTATCTCCGCTCCTCTTCGCCATCGTGCTGGATGACATCATGAACAGCCTCACCCAGCATAAGAGAACTGGCATTATGTGGAATCTCACACGGCATTTTAAGGACTTGGACTTTGCCGATGACATTTGTCTCCTCTCGCACAAATTCTCCGATTTGTAAGCTTAGTCGTGCTGGCACGCACCGTCGGACTGGCGATAAATGGTGCAAAGACCAAAGCCATGAGAGTCAATCACTCCTGTACAAGGCATATAATGATTGACGGCGATTGATTTCGTAGAAAGCTTCTGTTACCTCGGTTGCACAATATCAACAGACGGAGGAGCTGAAGCGGATGCTAACTGCAGGTTCAGCAAAGCAAGGGCAGCATTTGGCCGGTTAAAATCGGTATGGGCAAGTTCCCAAATCTTCAGACGCACGAAATTACGAATATTCTCCGCATGCGTGAAATCAACGCTACTATACGGGAGTGAAACATGCTCCATCACGCAGAGACTTCAAGCTTTCGTTAACAAGTGTTTGAGGATCATATGCAAAAAATTCTGGCCTAACACTATTTCCAACGAGGCGCTATGGCGTCTAACAAATGAAGAGCCTATACTGAAACAGATTAAGCGTAGGAAGTGGCGCTGGATTGTTCACACGCTAAGAAAACAGCCAGAAAGCATCACAAGAATGTCGCTTGAATGGAACCTGCAAGGAAGCAGAAGCCGCGGCCGGCCAAAGAACACCTGGAGAAGATCAACTTTGCGGGAAATAGCTGATGCCAAGAGATCTTTGAAAGATATAAAATGGATTCGTATGAAAACCCTGTAAAGAAAAGAAAGTGTTCTGCAAAAACATCAATTGAATATAATAAATAAGGTTTAATTTGAAATTAAAACAGGTTTTCCCTTTCATTAGAAGTGAGCCCCTTCTCCACAAAATTATGTAATATTAGGTAACATACTTAATGGTTAAGTAATCAATAAAACAGCATTGTCTATTTGTTTTTTCTTTTCTCTCTATAATCCTATTTTATTTTATGTTCTAAAGTGTTACAGAGAAACTGTAAGTTGTGTGTGTGTGAGCGATAAATAAAGGTTTATAACATTTATAATTTCGTAATACAAGTAAGTAAGTACAAGTGAATAATGTTAATTTTCAATAAAATAATTTAATTAGCAACTAATTAACGACTAGGCTTAATGCTAAATAAAAGTTTTAATAATAAAATTGTTAATAGATTGACAGCGAGATGGTGTTACTATTGTACCACTGACAACATAACTCGTAACTAATTAAGGTTGATCCAATCGTCCAAAGGTATCTTAGCAAATAAACGATCCATGAAATTGCGAATGACTAAAGTCAGTTTTGTGCGCAACGCTGGTTTCATTTCCTTAAGTAATTCTTGGGCATTTGAGTTAATGAATAAATTCAAAGCGGCCTCTGTGGATGGGACATAGAAAAGGATTGATTCAAACACAAATTAATTATTAGATGTATGAGACTTACGTATAACTGAATTGCCATTGGCAATATTATCAACACCCATTTGTATTTCTTTAACATTGAAATCCATTTTAACAGATTCTGTAGTCAAATAAGTATGACCATCTTCACTTTCATGTGGTGTTGCTTTGAAATATATTTTAGCTTTAACGCCATCTGTACAGAAAGAAAGTTATATTTATCCTGTTAACATATTGATGTGTGTGTAGTAGACCTTACCATATTCTCCCCAATAATCACCAGCACCAGAGGCCTTAACCAATATAAGTACACCTGTTGAACGATATTGTGCCTTGACTCGTATGCGGGGTATTTCACATGTCAGTTGGAATTGTAAAGACTCCAAATCCGAGCTAAAAAATTATAGAAAATAAAAAATTAATTACCTTCAATGATATTTTATTTGTACATACATGTGTATAAATCTTCAAAATGCACTTATCATTGTACTTAGTGTATCTTTATTTTTATTTAATTTACACACCCCAATATATGGATGTGGTAGTCGAATGTCAAGTTCTATCAAATGAATTGCATAAATACTCCAAGATATTATACTATACTAGTCAATGTCTATCTATTGTCTGTAAGTATGATACTATACACAATCTTGAAGTCTTGTTTGTATCTATTTCAATGTCTCGTATGGTAGAGTAGTAAGATAAAATGGTGTGTGTCTGTTGAACATCTTGGGACATGTGCAGAATAATACTCATACGATTCGCATGCCAAATTCTTGACCTTGATATGAAAACAAATTTTGTGTGAACTCATAAAGTAAACAAATAAAGTTTGTAAATATTTTAGAATCTTTGATGATGAATGGCATGATTGTTGGCATCTCACAAATATAAGACTATAAAGTTGCAAACCTTGGAATTGTAAAGTACTTAGCTATGGCGGTCTGTCGATTGGTTCGATCGGTCGGTAGCCCAAATTGTTGTTTGATTATTTAATTTGCAACACGCGACCAACAAATACAAATATGTATATCTTTTCATGAATGCAACGCATTATAGATACTACTGCTAAATACTCTCATTATATAAACACACATGCATTCGAAAGTGTCATAAGACGTTTTTTGTACTTTTTTCTATTAAGACAAAAATAAAACTCAAAGGCCAAAATCAAGTCGAAGAACATTAGTATTTTTTTATCATCATTTTCTGTTTTTCAAGACCCGCCTAAGACAGCAAGTTGTACACACATAATGTAAGTACTCGTATGTATGCGACCTAAGCGGTCTGTTGGCATAGAAATCAAGTTGGCCCACTTTGTTGCTGGCGTTTTTTGAATATTTTTCTTTGTTTTTGTTTTCTACTTAGTTTCTGGTCAACACCTGAAGTTGTTTCTAAATATTTACATAAAACTGCATGATACTCGTAGAGGGCAATGCATTTTTTGTTTTTTTTCCGAAGCCTGTTAGCATGCCTCAAAGCAAAAGACTCTCATTTGTAGGTAAAGTATGAATTTAAGTTACGTTATACCGGAAAGTTGTTTTAGGAGTTTTAATTTATGTTTTTTTTTTCGAATTTTAATTTGAATTTAGATTTTTGAATAGTTGCATATTAAAATATGCTAAACTGGCATTGCAAAATCGATACTCTTTTTTTATGTAATGACATTGAGATTTAAAGTTGTTTGATTGAAGTATTTAAGTGAAATAAGATTTGGTACTCGGGAAACTTTGAAGAGTTGAAAAAACTCAGAACAAACTATGAGAACTGGGTTAATAGTATTAAAACAAAGTATGTTTATTATGTCAAGTTAAATGGTTTTGAATATTTTAATATTTTTATGATGTATGTGGAATTATATCATCTATTCAAATGCCTATAACTTTTTTCTTAGAGAATTTGGATAGATTATGTTTTATGTTCTTAAAATTAGATATTTCAGGCTGTCATAATTTATTCAATTTAGTAGTTAAAGAGTTTGAGGGGAATCAATAAGTTGATATATGTTTTTTTCAGTGTTAACATTGGAAAACCCTGATAGTGTCTTATATCTTTCAAATTCGGTGTCTTAAATAAGAAATTAGATGAATATAAGATACTAGCAAACCCGTCGTGATGTTGCGCAATCAATTATAAATTTAGACATAATTATCTGATGTGTTTGACAAAGATGACTTGATTGATTTTAAAATATATCTTTCTTTCTCTTTATATGGAAAATTTTAACCACCAATTTCTCGACAACTGCAGGTACGACCCGCACCAAACTTTATAGGAACACTTTCCAGACTATGCTATAGTTTCCCGAATAATGTCATTAAAATCGGTCCAGCAGTGTCGACATCTAAAAGGAACATATATTCAATATTATATATATAGACAGATAAATGTGTTTTGACCTAACATTTTAATAGAGGGTAATGAAAGAGCTGATTGTTTGGCAATTCATTGAATCAAACAGCTATTCTGTGGTCCTGAACTCTTGGTAAAGCAAAGTCCATTTAATGGAAGCCATGAGTAAACAGGAGAACATGAAATTTGTAAGCTTTTGGATTAAATATCAAGGCCCATGGCATGCAAATTGTTTAAAAACTCAGATAAATGGATCTTTTAAAAACTAGCTCTTCTTGATTTTCAGATCCAAACAATTAGAGCATCATTTTATATTTTGATAGTTGATATATGAGGTCAATAAGAAGATTTTCCAAGAAATCTAATATCTTCTCTATTTACTATTTAAACCTAATCAATTCTATTAATTTTCAATTTTAATTTAACTTCAACATCATTAAGTTCTTGTTAAAAGCTCATTAAATAGAATACACACTTACTTAGTTAGATACAATCTAAACCACCCACTTAAAAACTCATTTCTTAGTATAAAAAATAGATAAGCTTGTATTCCCAGATGCTAATCGTCAATACTATTCAAATGTATGTAATAATTACCCAGTTTTATTGGTTATTCCAATTAAATGCTAAAAACAAATCTCAAATTATCACTAATTCAAACTAAAAAACTAAGAATTAAATCAAAAAATACGTAATTTATCTAATATATAAAATCTCGTAATATAATAAAAATGAATAAAATTAAATCAAATAAAAATTATTCAATAATTTTCCCGGCATAACATTAAACGTTTTATGATCTCTAATAAGCATGGAGCGTTTCTACTTAGTGTTAATTGTTTCTTTGTTTCCTTATTAGAGAGAAAAAATATCAATAATTTACTCAGAGACGCATGATATCTTTGTTTTGAATGAGTTAATATCTAGATATATTTAACTAAGTTTTCTTAGCCATGAAATAAGACGACATTTTACAGAAGCTTATAATTATCATACAATTATTTAAATGTATAGAATATAAATAAACTAATGACAGATCAATAGAACATTTTGAACTATTGACTAAAGGCAACATTTAACCCTACATTTTATTGCTCACGTGTAATTAGGTCAAGTAGTTCAATTAGTCTTGTAAGTACTCAATTAATGATTATTTTTGTTTAAATTTAATACGAAATTTGTGACAATACTGAAAGGACATTCGAGACTCTACCATGCACAGAATAAGATTGATGATGGGTGACTAAACACGATAATGACTGTAAGGATGCTCGTTCTCCATGTCGTAGTTGTGGAGATCAAAAAGGGTCAAAAAGTATCCAATCATTTCACTATTTTCTTGTCTTCGAAGACTTGAGCAGAGTGGCAAATGCGCCATTGGCATACTTGGCTCTATTTGTTGTTGTTCTACATATTGATTCCAAAGGAGAAAAGCGACCTTTGATACCAACTAAGGCCGGTGTGTGTTGTATGCTGGAAGTCAGTTTCATTTATTAACAGTCTTTTTGCAAGATTAGGACTTAAAGTGAAAGGTATCGGAGCTACTAAGGCAGGTGTTTAAGGGTGCGTAACGATCTGTTTGAAATCGCAATTGTCACTCTTTTCGACCCAAACGGAGTTTTTTATATTAGATCACATCACGCAATATGCATAGAATACTCTTAAATCAGTAGGTACTTGGAAAATGAAATAAATTTAGCAGATTCTTCTTTCAATGAAGCCCGCAGGATTGATATGTTAGGGGTCGATTTTTTTTTTAACTTTACTAACAGTTGGCCAGATTAAATTGGCCTCAAATTTGCCATTATAACAGAAATCGTTGGTAGGATGGGGTTAAGTATATGCCTCCGAGTGCCTGCTTGCTTTCAGACACAATGGTTGTTGATGAGCCAAAGGAAGGCATCACAATGGTTCGAAAGTTCAGTTCTAGTCGATATTTGTGCGAGCAGCCTGTATAACCTTTCCTATTTATCCATTGCTAAATTACTATGTATATTACTTACCGCACATTGGTGACTGTAATATTACTAACGCCATAAGCTTGAATATTTCTGAAGAGAGCACGATAACCATCGGGACCACTGCCCAAAACAATGCCAATTTCATCAATCAACACAGGTTCAATCTGAAATTAATTTTAATTTATTTATTATATTTATTACTATTATTATTATTTATATAAAGAAAATATAATGAAAACAAGCCATTAATTCATACTCACTTCAAAGATATCTAACTCGGGTATACCTTGCCTCAGATAATGCACCAATTTGTTGCCACTCTCACGTAGACATTCATTGATCACATTCTCATCGCGAGGGCATTGCTGCAAATAATATGCTAAACAAAATTTATTCATTTCATTATTATCATTTTATTGTTATAAAATTTTTATTATCATTACACTATATAATAACAGTTTTATGTTAACAATAAATAAACAAATAAGTGCTTGTTGTCTCTTATAGAGTGCGATTTTAACTCATAGTTGAAGCGCATTTCAACATGAATATGCAAAAGTAAGTACTTTACTTGAGTATCTAATTTATCTTACTGACACTAATATCGAACACTTTAACAGTAATTTGTCTCATTCAGTTGAGTTGAGTCTGTAATGATTTTAAATTACTTTTCTATTCATTTGATTACTTTGAAAGCACTTGAAAATCATCTTTCAGATGCTATAGTGTACTATTGTATTAAGTTCCTACTAACAAATAATTTTAAACAATGGAAACATGTTGACAACGACAACCATGTTAAACATTATGATGATGATGATGATGATGATGATGATGTTGATTAGTGTACCATAAATTATGGTTGTAGTGACAGAATTATATTTATTGTATTATTATTATTATTTTTTGTAAATGTACTCAATGAAGTTCAAGTTCAAATTGTCAATCAAGCATACAAGACTACATTTATACACATATCATTTACATGAGGGAATATTCCATAGTGAATCAGTGACATGTTAATAAAGCTAGTCTGGCTAGGATAGTTCTAGATGCTTAACACATGTAATTTTTATAACTAAATTATTGTATACTAGTTGGGTGCCCGCGGCTTCGCTCGCTGATATAAGTATTAGACATATTTCTTATAGCGATTTCCCGCTTCACTTCGCGCGGAATATTGTTTATATTAATAGAAATCTAAAATAAAATTAGCCTATGTTACTCCTTAATGCATCAGCTATCTGCCAGTGAAAGTCCCGTCAAAATCGGTTCAGCCGTTTCAGAGATTAGCGGGAACAAACAGACAGACAGACAGACAGACAAAAATTGTAAAAAATGTCATTTTGGCATATGTACTGGATATATATTCATATATGCAAGAAGTAAAAATCTGTTCTTTTAATATTACAAACAGCAACTTCAATTTTATTTATCTGTATAGATGTAACAATAAAAACTGTATTCAATCTATACAGATAAATAAAATTGAAGTGTCTGTAATATTAAAATAACCGCTTTTTACTTCTTGCATATGATATATAGCTTTTGCCAGCGACTTCGTTCGCGTGGACTTCAGGTTCGTCCCGTCTTCTAGTAATAAGTAAGAAATACGGTAACTAAGCACTGCAGAGCCCTAATCATAAGCCTATAGGTAGCTACTGCAGTATGCTCCTATAAACTACATTTAACGATCTTTTTCCTTCAGCATAAACATGCAGATTCTTCGCTTTGGAAACACGTGAGCAAGCCACATAGAGCTGACCGTGAGAAAAACATGGCGTGCCCAAATGTAGGCCTGCTACCTTCAAGGTTTGACCTGCGATTTGTTGATCGTCATTGAAAATGCGACTTTTAATGGGAACTGCAGGCGTTTAAAATTGAATGGCAAGTTGTTGGGTATGATTGGGATGCGCGGTATAAGAACATTGTCTCCCTTGGCTTCTCCAGTTAAAATTGTAGCCTTCACTATATGCCTTCCTAATTCGGTAACTCGCAACCGAGTACCGTTGCATAATCTTGGCGCATCCAGGTTACGTATTAACAAAACGGGTACACCTACCTTTAATTCCAACTTGTGTGATGGCACCCCGGACAACTCTAAAGAGTTTAGGAACTCTACGGGATAACTTGTAGTGTCATCGGATGACATAACTGTGTCAATGGAATTATACACTGATGTTTCGCTGTTTATTTCGGCCAAGATTTTTTTATTTATTTTCGCAACAGTCTCATTTTTTGGTGCCAATATGGTTCTTTCACACAACCAATTTTCGTCAAGAATATTTTGTTGCAGATTCGGAAAAACTTGTTCAATAAGTTCGTTTTCTGTCTCCACAGCATGACAAAATTGCTGTGTGAAAAGAACCATACCTTCTTGGTCGGTGTTTAGGTGGCCTTCACCAATTTCTAGTAGTTTTTGAGCATATGCTCCTGATTCGACATCGCTGAATAACTGGACTCGCATGTTAGTGGTAAGATAAAGCTTTTCAACTTTAGACCACAGATATGAGGCTTTTAGACATGCGTTAATTTCATCTGCTGCAGTGCCTCTCTCGATAACAGGTAAAGTCTGTCTAAAATCCCCTGCCAATAACACTACCACACCACCCATCAACTTTCGATTGCTGTGAATATCTTGTAGACAGCGATCAAGCGCCTCAATGGCGCGTTTGTGTGACATAGTGCACTCGTCCCACACGATCAGCATACATTGTTGCAAGAGGGCGCCACGGGCACTGCTCTTACTGATGTTGCACGTTGGGGTTTCTTCGCTCGCCAGATTAAGAGGTAATTTAAAAACCGAATGTGCCGTTCGTCCACCGCTCAGCAATGTTGCAGCGATCCCAGAGGAAGCCACCGCTAATGCAACTTTACGGTCCTTACGAATTTTTGCTAGAAGCAAATTAAGCAAAAATGTTTTACCTGTACCGCCCGGGGCGTCAAGAAAGAAAAGGCCGCCTTTGTCAAGCTCAACTCGTTGTAATATTTTGTTATAAATGTTTTTTTGTTCGGGTAGCAGGCGTGGTTCAGTTTCGCTGACCTGAGCGTCTAATAAAGCAATATCGTAGCTTAGCTCTTTGATCAAATCGGTCGACAACTCTCCTCGACGCTCTGGTGTAGGCATACCGAAGTCAGACAATTTCTTACCGGAAATCGTTATTATTTTGTCCTCTATATGTCTCAGTGCTTCATTGAAACATAGATCATTGTTGACTTGATCCATCCTTTCAAATCTATGCAAGATATCCTCCGATAATGCAGATTTATACTTATCCCATAGTTGAAGGGGATTGGATAAACCGCAAGTGCATATCAATATTGCAAATAGTTCTCTTATTTGCGAAGGAGAGCGACACAGCACTGCCTCTTCCATTGTGGCATCCCAGTGGTTGTCATCTTCCAACAACCCCAACTTCTCACACGCTTGTCGAAAAGTTTCAAGTTCTTGGCCGTCAACTGTTTTTAGATCCAAAAAGCTAGTGGGGCCCTGTACTACATTCAGCAGCATTCGCAAACAGTAACATTCGAAGTTACTAACATGCACTGTGTAAATGCGCCCAAGAGCATCTCCTGCCTTCACACCTGGCCAGCCGTCGACAGGTGTGCCTTGTAAACGACGTTTCCATTCTTTCGACGACACGTTCCATGTATAGTAGCGGGGTACGTCAACATAAAGTAATGTTTTTGCAAATGCGTCATTTTGGCAAAGCAGGAAAAATGCAGTTAGTGTCGTCTTAGGTGGTGCGGCCATTCTCTCTCTAAAATTGTTTTCAGTGAGGTAAATCCGCTGACCATTAGGCAGATGAACCGCAAGGTGAGTGACTGTTGGGTGTCTTTCATGCAGAGGCAGACCCAAGATCCGCCACGCTGCTTCATTACTACTAACATATCTACCGGCTCGATACGTTTGCACCTCATCTCTCGGGTCAATATTAACATTCCCTTGCTGTCGAATGTTAAAAATAGCCTGGTCGCTGCCTTTGTTTATATATTTACAAATATATTTTATCGCCTGTACCGTATTGCAGAACTCTACATTTATGTGACAGTTATAAATTTTAGACAGAAGAGGAGAATATGGGACAATCCAGCTATTGTCAACCAATACTTCCTGTGTTCCACCTCGGGTTTTTAGAGTTATCGTACGGCCGCCATCTCCTGGTGTTCTACGCCTGTACAAAGGATAGCCTTTGTCGTTAGTTTGAGTATCTTTTAAAAGCGCCCTTGGATACTTTTTGGTGCATTTTCCTTCTTTCATGCATGGTGATGACGGATTTAGTGCACCACAGGGACCGTGAATCATATTTTTGGTTACAGTATCGTAGAGTTTTCGATCACTTTCTGGATTTGGTATCTCCGCACTTATGACTTCATCAATTTGGTTGGGGCGTAATTTTTCCGTCAACCACAGCAGTAAGTGCACGTGAGGCAGACCTCTTTTTTGCCACTCGATCGAGTACATGAAACACTTCATATCTCCAAATATTTTACCTTTTGTAAGTAGAGCAACCAATTTTTGTACTTTTATTTTAAATAACCTGGCTGTTAAGTCATGTCTGTCTGTTGCATTTTGACCTGGAATGAGCTCTTTAGTAATTTCTGGCCAAGCGGGATTACATGTCATTGTAATAAACAGATCAGGCCTCCCGTAGTTACGCACGTATGTGAACGCATCCTGCGTGTACTCATGAAGATATCTCGGGCTATTTACAAATGATGATGGGAGTATTACCAATTGACCCAAATTGTTTGGATCTAAATCCGCATCATTCCTGACCGCGTCTTGTAAATGTATATAATTTTCTGCTCGCAGTTTTGTTTGGTTTAAAGCAATAAACCTTAAGCGCTCACTCTCCACTTTGACATACATGTCCACCAAAAACTGAAGAAAGAGAAGCCTACATCGAAGCAATAAATTAAAATTGTTGCGACGTACCATCATATGATACGCATAAAAGTCTTTGCACGACACTTTTTTGTTCGGTATAGGCTGTTTTGTAACTGGGTTTGTCTGAGGAATATCAAAACTGTACCCCTCTTGTCCTTTCCAAAAAATTATCGGGTACTCGAGAGCATCATAAAATCTATGAGTGTCCGGAACTCTAGTAAGCCGGCCATCGTGCGCCTGAATAACAATGTCCCGAGACGCAGTTTGTTCAGTACTAACTACTACGGCAGCTATTTCGTTTGTGGTCGGGGCATTGAATCGTCTTTCGTGTTCACCACGTGGTACACGATCTGGGTGTATCACGACCTTGTAATTATCGCTAGTCACTCTATCTTTAGCCATTTTAAATTCATGCACTAAAACGTTGTGATCATGTAGAACTTTTTGTATTTTTTGAACTGTGTTTCTTTCCACACCTGGTACGTACTCAGAACGCCTATCAACTTGTGCTTCCTCATCACCCATGAAATAAACTTGCAAAAATTTTGGTTGCGTATTAGCAGCAGGAAGCAAAGAGCCAATTGTGTGGTATATTTGCCCTTGGATTGTAAAAGTCGGGCAAAATCCTGGCATCGACACAATGTTATCAGCTCCAAAAGATGTCATATGGAAGCATGTATTGTATTTTCTTATGTTTTTTAAAAAATGGCGAGACTCATCTGTTTCATTTGAAAAAAGTTCTTTAAGAGGTTCAACAGGCTCGTCTATTGAAGGAAGAACTACTTTTCCTCCCGAACAACACATGCCTGCAGCTTCCTCTTTCCATTTAAGAGCACCGCAAAATCTGCATTCTTTATTCATCGCTTCTATTTTTATAAGCTTGTGGCTTTCGTAATCAAGAGTTTCATCGTACTCAAATGCAGCTTTATCGAATACTCCCCACGCGTTTCTTGTAAATATTAATCGTCGCTGTTGTGCCCTTTCAGCAACAGCGCGTCTGCGAGCTTCAGCAGCTTCAACAGTTTCAGTAGCTCTTTGGGACCCTATGTAAGTCGCTTGCTGAAGACGCCGAGCTTGAGACTGTTCGGGTGTCTCAGAAGCCCGTTGAGATGCCAGATATTCAGCGTTCTGTTGACGTCGAGCTTGAGACTGTTCGGGTGTCTCCGCAGCCCGTTGAGATGCTAGATACTCAGCATGCTGTCGACGTCGATCCTGGGACTGTTCGGGTGTCTCAGAAGCCCGTTGAGATGCCAGATATTCAGCGTTCTGTTGACGTCGAGCTTGAGACTGTTCGGGTGTCTCTGCAGCCCGTTGAGATGCTAGATACTCAGCATGCTGTCGACGTCTATCTTGGGACTGCTCTGGTGTCTCAGCAGCTCTTTGAGCTGCCTCACGCTCTGCTTGTTTAAGCCTTCGCAGTTCGGCTTGTGGAAACGTCTCGTTAAGTCTAGCTACTTTCATAGTTCGAGCTTTATTAGAGCTTTGGGAAAGATTAGACTTACGCTTTCTCGGCATAATTCTTAAGTACGTGTTGTTTCTATACTTCCAAAAAATACAGTACGGTAGTTATTGTTATGATTGTACTTTAATGCAATCCTTGCCTATTTAATTAACCTATCTATATAGTAATTCAATTGTCAATGAAGTGAAGTAATTCGTTATAATTAACCTATTTATATAATTTGTTATAATTAACGGTAAATAACCTATCTATATAGTAATTGAATTATCAATGAAGTAATTCGTAAAATCATCAAATAAAACTTAGCGCAGTTTTTTACAATAAATTCTTTATCAAGATTACAAAAAAAAAACTTATTCTTTAAAATTAACTCTAAAAAGTATTTTAATCTGTGATATCTTCGAAAATATTTATTTAATTTACATGCTGTAAAAAGCCATATTGATCTTTATTAAATGCAAAATGTATTTAAGATACTTAATTGGATAAGGATTAATACTGTATTGCTTAAAATCGCTTCGTAAATAAGCCATTATTTCTCGTACAAAGTAAAGGATAAAAAATGGTTATTGTGGGTTACTCTTAAGAGATAAACATATACCATCACGGACTTTTTTGTAGACCTTTTTAAGTTGTACAATACTGTAGTAAATTGTTTTGATCTATCTTGTAGGATTCAGTCAGCGTTTGCAATGTAAGCGCAAAAAATGTGTTTTTTTTACGACCTCACATTAAAAACCTCAAAAATTGTAGCCTATGTGTTATTCTGATGTATAAGCTATAGCCTATGTGTTATTCTGATGTATAAGCTATATTGTGGTAAAGTTTCATTCAAATCCATTCAGTAGTTTTTACGTGAAAGAGTAACAAACATCCATACATCCATACTTACAAACTTTTGCCTTTATAATAGTAGTAGGATAAAAAGGTTAAAGTTGTAAAACAATACAAAACATACAAGACAATTATCAGAAGATTTTACTTCTAGAAACTATAGAAAGATTTCTTTGTTTTCATTACAATAACAGAACTTTGTCTCTATAACGTTGACAAGAATATCGAAATTATTTGTGTAAATTGTCCTTTTAAAAGCTATTTGTCCAGTCTATATAATTTCATAGTCTTTGGCATAAACAACGGAAAAATGTACATTGATACATTGGGTTATATTATTGTAATATTCGTAGGCATGTCTAATTTTCTTGAAAATAAAATAGAACTTATGTTACTCGCTTATAATGAAGCTTTCTATAGGTGAAGGAATTTTTAAAATCAGTTAAGTTAGTTTTGAGTTTATTGATTACAAACGAACAAACAAACATACAAGGAAACTAATCTTTCCTATTAATAATATTAGAATAGATATACATACTTAGATAGTATAGATTAATTAATTAAAAAGATGATTGAATATATCATATATATGACTCTCTGATTATATATTTGTAGTAATTCAATAAAACTCAAAAGTATTTAAGGAAGTTTGATAGATGAGATAGGCTAAACTAAAAGGAATCCATAATTCTTTAATATTCTAGCAGTACAAAATATCTATTTCAGTTGTTGAACTTTTAAACCCATAAAATTATTTATTCGCTTCATAAATTTTTCTAATTTTCATCAGGTCAAAGAAATTTGTTCGCTCATTTATATGAGTATTAATTTATTTCTAGTTTAGATATGCATTACCATATATTTTCTAATCCGATTTTGCAATACATTTTAAAACACGTTTCTCCTAAACTTAAAACATAATAAATTGACTAATTATACTTAGAAAAAAGGAATGTATGTAGAATGTTTGCTGATCTACATTAGACTAGAGATTAGGTCAGAAGAACACTAGTACAATACTTACAATGGCAAATGAGAATGGTGAAAATGTAATTAACAAAACCAACTTAAGTCAAACAATGTATGTGGTCGTGACTTGAAAATGAATACAATGTAGATAGAAATGTCTTTAATCATACATAGTTCAAAGAGAAAGAAAGAGATTAAGGTTCCAAAAGACTTAAGAATGAGAAAGAATAGGTAAGTCATTGAACGATGGTCACGTTTCTACATAAGTTTGTTAAATGTATACAGTTTTTTATAGAATATCAGCAAAATAGAATGGTGAAAAAACATATGAGTTAAATTATATTAATGCAGATAATAATACTTAGATTGTTCTCATGTGAAAACCATGAGAATTAAAACTTTTTTGAGGCATTTGCAGTGATAACTACTGCATTTTTAAAGTCAATTTTTTTTATTTTCTTAAGATAAACAAATGAAACTTTACAAAACTATTTAATTAGACCAATGTATGATATAAATTTTAGAGTAGTAGTTATAAGTAACAGAGTAATACTTTGTTATGCACTTGATTAGGGACTAGAATTTTGAAATGAATATACCACTTTTTATTTTTCTGAAAAAAAAAACAAACGAAATCAAAATATATATATATTTATTATTTATTTATCCTATAATTCAATATATGACAGATATATTTTTTCTATTATTCAGTGGTTTTTAGTGGTGAATTTGAAGCTTCTCGAACTATTCGTCGCTTGGCAATGGGCGAAAGTGTTTTTTTGGTGCACCCTTTCTTTTATATTGTTTTCATAGTTTGAAGTATATTTAAGAAAATTATATACTACACTCTCCGACTTTTTTAAATTGTTTTTCGCAAATTTATTAATATTATTTATAATTGCTTTCATATTATTTTTAAGCCCTGACCACTACACTTACGATTTTCTCTCATATGCAATTTTCAAACTATTTTCAACAGTTATTGGAATAAATAAACTAAATAGTATTTATACTTGTTGGAAAGGTTGTGGAATCTTCTTTTATAAAAACATTTTACAAAATTTATTTTGTACATATATGATTTTTCACAAATTTTTTTGTGTAACAACTTAAAAAATATGGTACTTAAAACTTAAAGATGCCACTATTAATTCTTACAGCACTCAAATACTTTGATTAATATTTCGTAACTTCGCCTTTTGAAGAGTTACCCTCTTTGAAATGGTTCTTCATTGAAGATATAAGTTTTCCACATTCTTCTGGAGTAATAGAGTTCCAAATTTCTTGGATTTAAAAAGTATATTTAATTACAAAACACAACCTTCAGCCTGGGGCTTTTTACTCAGAATAAAGAAATCATATACATATGTATGTCTGTCCCTATTGAAGTGTACTTATTTTATATAAAATTCAGGTCTCAATTCAAGTGCATGGGATGGTATGTAGCAATCATCACAGAACCAAAATTGATGTTCTATCTTATAGTATTATATATACTTATTATTATTATTGAATATCTTTAATTCATACTTACGTTGTTCAGCCCAAGTGACACTTAGGATTGCCGTTAATAAAATCAAACTAAATTTCAGCATTATAACTTTTTATAGATAAGATTTGAAAGTAAAAGTCTTTACTACTAGTTATAGTAGTAATTTCGTAATTTATTAACACCTTCTCTGGGGGTACGTTCAACTTGTCTTCGAAATGATGATAATCAATAAAAACGACTCAAAAAAAATGCTAATTTCTTGTTAATTTTTTATTTTATGTTTGTTTTTCAATATTTTATTAGCGAAAGTAAAACAACTTAAAGAATTCTACAAATAAACAATTTCACTTTGACGAGCGAGCACACATGGAAAAAATATGTTATTTGTTATTTTGTATGAACACACACGAGACTATACACAGTAGTATGTATGTAGGTCACGTTAAGATGGAATTTATAACGTTCGAATGTTGAATACTTTAGTTTTTAGTTAGCCAAGTCAAGTCAATAACAGAACCACTTCTTTGATTCTTATTGCAAGTTTACTATGCTTTTGTATGAGAAGGAAATTTTCAGAAGAAAGCAGCAAAATTCCGAACGTTTAACTTTCACGCAACTCAAGAGACGAATGAGCCCAATACTTGATGGTCTTGGCGTTTTAACCAAGTCAGTGCAACTCAAGCCAAGAAATCAAATCAAGAAAAGAAAAGAAAAGAAAAAGAAATAATCGAAGAAAGACAGAAAGAAAGAAGGAGGAAGAAGAAAGAGCAAAGCAAAGCAAAGCAAGCATGAGAGCTGCTACTATGAGTAAGGCAGACACAAAGTCAATTCATTGTTTCGAAGTAAAGTGCAAGTGCGTGACAACGACATCGATGGGCACTTAAAGCAAAAAAAAAAAAAAACAAAAGAAATGCATATAAGATTCTTTATTATGGGTGTTTTTTTTTCTGCCCCTGTAAATCCATCATCACTTGGTGGGCTTGCCTCATCATATTGTATTGTAAGTAGTATATCAAGCAAAGTTCGAGGTTGCCTCTCTGAAATTAGTTTAAGCGCATTCAACTTGTGGCAAAGTGACTCATGTTGTTTTTTGCATCAAGTGCAACTACCAGGTTTACTTTGCTTTACTTGCTTTTATACAATTTAATTTTAGTTCACAGTAAAAAAGTGCAACAGCAACCAAATTAATAAAAAAAAACAATAACATACAGAAACTACATTCATGTGAGATTTTCAATGTCAGCAGCGGGCATTGTTCGTTGACATGAAAAGGTGTGTCTTGTTGTACTATGAGCAACGGAAGTATTCTTGATGATGAGATTGAGAAATTTAACCAACCAACAACATTAACAACAATTCCACAACAATAAGAACAATTGCAACAATGGATCATGCATCATTCATCCATCATGGTCTAATAAATATGCAAAACTCGCATTATAAAATCACATTAATCATACGCAATGTATAATAAAGTACAATATGTTTTTATTCAGAATATGTAAATGGGCACACGAAGTTTTTTGTTTATGCATTTCTTTGAATTTGTAGACTTTCTTCAAGCATATGTACATACTTGTACATACATATGTCATGATGTGTTGATGTGTTTGTGTTGTTGTCAATGATAATGTCAATGTCCATATAACATTTTAATTGATTTAATTCAATTGAATTGAATATTTTCAGTTGATGCCTTTTGCATATTAATTTGCAAAATGTATTCAAAACATAAAAAAATTGCATAAATTCAATACAAGTAATATTATTGAACTCAAAGAAAGGATTTAATAAAATATTATGCAAGGAATGGATTTATGATTATGAGTCGTTGATTGACAATTCAATGAATGAGTTGAAATATTTCTTATGAATTTGCCAAAACTGTGAAGTTAACTGAAAATATGTACATACATAGATGCCTTGATGTGCTGATAAACGAGCGTAGAATCTTCCAAATATACTTATTATAATAATCCATTATGCCGTATAGACTGCACTATATGCATTAGTTATCTGAGATTTAACGGATGGAATCTGAAATTAATGTTCAAAGAAGCACATTTTGGCTTGTTTTCCCTAATCACCATCATTTGTAAGATCCCAGATAATTAAATGCACCAAGTGCAGCAAACTGGAAAGCAAATTCTTGAAGTCAGTTCAAAGTTAATTTACAGGTAATATTGGAGATATCAACTCCATCTTACTCTCGCAATGATCATCATAGCACGTTCTCTTCATCTAAAAAATGAACAGTAGTATTTACAGATAATAAGCCACACTGCAGTGCAAGGGTTATAAGAGAGCTCAACGTCTATTGAATTGTAAAAGAAATTCAATTTTCTTACTGATGGTAATATTGTATGGCCATCTATTGGTCCTACTTTGGTTTGATCATTAAATGAATAAAAGCTACCTTATTTTCCAATGAATTTGACTTTATTGGATAAACTGATTCTTTCGATTAAGTATGGAATTGAAACCGGATTACCTTCCTTATAGTTTATGCTTTTCTGAGTGTGCTTTGAATGAGCCCAACGATAACCCAGATTTTGCAAGAAAAATCATATTTTCTGAACAACCGCATTTTCATCTCAGTGGCTAAGTAAACAAACATAATTGCAGGATTCGGGAACTAAAAATCCACTCATCTTCGTACAGAATCCATTGTATCCAGCTCGAGTTATTGTGTGGTGCGAATTTTGGAGTTGTAACGTGATTGGCCAATTCCTTTTCGAAATGCGGAAGGTCAAGCTGTGATTGTCAATGGGAAACGCATGATAACTGACTTTTTATGACAGAAATTAGATGAGCTATGGTTTCAACAAGACGACGCAATTTGCCATACAACCAAGTTGGACAAGTCACCATTCCTGAAGCTTATATAGCGGCTTTTTCTTTATTTGAACAAAATAATCTGCATCAAGTTGAATGAAGACTATGCTTAACTTTTCATATCAAAGGTAGATTAGGAAACAAATATTAATTATGTTCTTTCCTCAAAAGTAATTTAATTACAATATCATCAATGACCGAAGTAATTATTTATTCTAACAATAAAGGTCTGTATTTGTTATAAAGAAGAAACTATTGCATATTGCATTTATTTTTCATTATTTCTTTACAAATAAGGAAAGCTAATTGAGTGTCAATATAATTTTAATATTTTATAATATATTTTCAGTCATTGCATTCCACAGTGTTTAAGCTTAAATGATTGTGACTTGAAAGCTTTAAACAGCGCCATCTTACGATAAACACGAATAGTGCATTATGCTGTAGATAGTTGTAGATCATTGTATCTTTAAACCCAGCTTTAAAGCTTTTCATTATTAAAACATAACTTAAATTTTATGTCATGACATTATAAGTATTCAACTTATTGAATCTGTTTTTTTTTTTTTTAATTTTCATTGTAGCCATGTTTTACTTTACTTTATGCATTGCACAAGTAGTATCTGGCTATTAACTTCAATTTCGTTTCCGTCAACAAACTCGTAAATGCTGTTGAACTCATGTAACCCATATAAAACTTTGAAGGTCATGGTATTTAAAATATACGTAATATGTAACTGCAACCAATAATTCTGACCTTGATTTAATTTTTAATGACAACTTTTATTTTTCTTAATAACGAAAACAATAACAATAAGATAAACTTGTTCTCGATCAATAAATGAAGTTCCTTCCATATGGAAATTTTTTGCACATTATGGTTTCTTTTTTTTTTTTCAACAATAAAATTTTGAGTGAATTTCTGTGTTTTTATACAATTTAATAAACTGTTTTTATATGATTTGTAAGTAGCTTTGACTGTAAAAGTTCTAATTAAACATTAAGTTTATCACAGTGAAGTTGATGCATACAACTCACACCGAAATTTATGTACCCTTGGTGAGGAAGAAAAGAACTTTCCTATGAAATATTGATCAATTTGTTTTAATTTTTTGTTAAATCATAACAAGACCAATGGTCATCTAGTCATTCTGGGAGGATTCATAAGAATCAAAACAGTTTTCCAAACACTATTCAACAGAATTAATAATAAGTAATAAACTATTGTATCACATACTTATGGGAGGGCTATATAATCATTGGTTGTAATTTACAATCATGGATGTTTTTTGTATACTGTCTTTATTAAATCTTCTTGTGATGGTTTTACTTATAATTCGGTGAATCACATCGGTCACATCGAAACTGGTGAGGGAGTGCATTGATAAGCTGAACATCCTAGGGCAACTCAATCAGGTGCGAATTCTATGGATTCCGGGACACGTAGGGTTTTATGGAAACGAAATGGCTGATAAACTTGCCAGGAAAAGAGCATCATCTCCATTTGTAGGGCCCGAACCATTCCGTGGAGTAGGATCGGGTAACATCTCCTGTATTATCTGGGAAGAAGAGGACAAACAAAAGAGATTACACTGGGAAAAATTACCTGGGCTATCACACTCCAAATTATCGCTAGGGACATACAACCTAAAACGCTACAAGGACTGTATGAACTTAACAAGGAACAAATTAAGAATACGGGATTACTAACAGGACATTGTAGGCTGAATCGTCACCTAACAAAACTGGGAATCTTGTCTAATGGTCTTTGCAGGTTCTGCGGGGAAGATGATGAGACCGCACTACATGTGATAGGAACTTGCTCTGCCCTGATGCGCAGGAGAAGCAAACACCCTATCCGAGGACGAATTCAGACTCTGTGAGGTAGGACCGATACTAAAATTCATCGAGGGTATTGGGCTAGGAGAAACACTCTAAGTCCATGAAGGGGGCACAATAGATCTTATAGGACGCAGTGCTACATTCCACCCAACAATATTAATAATAATAAGTTGTTGTTTTGGGCTTTATATGAAGAGTACGACTAATAAGAGAACTTCTGTTCACACATATTAACAGTTAACATATATGTATGTAGTATTAACAGGTACTAAATTTTGGATCCATATCTTTGAAAACTAGAAGTCTGTTATGCTTAGGAACAATCGGACATAATAAACCCCTTTGATTCTGTTTGTTAAGCTATTCATTTCCCATAGTTTTACTCATTTATTTTACTCTACAATATTACAGACATCATTCCAAAGGATAAAGCCCCCATCATTCACACTATTTGTTGTATAAAAGTGTTAAAAATTCATAATTAAAATGATTATATTCCATCTTCCGCAAAAAATTGCTAATGTTTCAATAATATTGTATTTGATGAGTTTGTGTTGTGTTGTGATGCACATTTATAGAACTTTAATTATATTTAATATTTCATAAACTAGTTTAATTTTTGTGTTTTTTTTTTTTTTTTTGTTTTTAGTAAATTAAAACTAAAACCGGCTAACAAAAAAGTGTGTGACATAACAACATAGGAGACACGTTTTATTAAAAAGACAAGTTTCTGGATTTTGCCATACACAAAATAGTATTTCTTTAAGAACTTGCATTTTGAACTTTATTCTACTAACATTAAGCAAATTCTAATCGAATTTTGTAGGAAATTTATTATTATTATGATTTTCTTTAAGTTTATGCCTTTGAATTGTCTAGACAAAGTCAACCTTGTCAACCAATGTCTTGCAATTGTTTGTCATCTGAAAGAAACAAATAATATATGAGCAAAATTACTTAAGTATTCCGCCAATAATTCCAGCAATTATTATAACAATATTATTATAAATCGATGTATATAAATTTCCTGAACTTAACTCTAAAGACACGAAAGAATATATTGTACATTTATATGTATATGTATCTACTTTAGTTGAACTATTGAAAATATGACAAACTGATGTCAGTCAACAACTTTAGAATTTGCTTTTCATTGTTTTCAAATCGGTTCATCAAAGTACGAGTATTATATTGTACTATACATTATACAAGTATATACTTAGTACACATGTGTACGTGGTTTGTGTTGCCTACCCCTTTTGTGTTTTAAATGAAAACAAGGCGTTGTGGATCTGCTAAAGCTCACAAGTTGTAAACAATCTTTGGATAATAGAAAAATATATAATAAAAATAAAATAAATAATAATAAAAATTTACGCACGAGACTTCAAAGTATTACGAGTATATGTGAACTCAACAATAGAGTTCAAGTATTGTGTTTGTCAAATGTTTTCGATTAGTAAATAGGAAAAAAGGTAGTAGATGTGAGACAATATTTAGTTATCAATTGAATTGGTATTTTATATATATATATTTTTTAAATAATTATCAAAGATCTCTTCCTTGATTGATTTCAATATAATGAATCAATGTGAAAACTATCATTTAAAACATGAGATTGCAAATTCCAAAAATTTTATTTTATTTAGTAATTAACACATGGGCTTTTTTTATTACAATAATAACTATTACATTACTATTACCACATACATAGTAGTGAGTCTTAGAGTATTGCCAGATTTTATTGCTTGACATAGAAACCCCATTTTATTTGGTATTGAATTCATTTTATCAAAGATATAAGAAAATTTTAATAGCTTTGTCTTTGAAAGAATCAAATTATATAAAAATATCAATTGCATTTAGTGGCAGGTTTTGTCTTGTGAGGAACCTGGGGTAAACAGAATTTCAATGACCCTAACCTACACGTTGATAAAAATAAAACAATTGTAAAAATATTTGCATATTTAAGGTCCCGATCAATAATATTAAGGTTCAGCTTATCTAAGGTTTTTCTAAGAGAACTTTGTTTTGTATTTTGGTTCTATACGCACGAAAAAAGCCCACTCTTCTGAGGAAAACATCATACGCCTTACGATCTCCTGCGAATTGCATGGAGATCCAAGGCGGTCGTATATCCTGCTTTGCTGTGTGTAATTCTATTGAAAATCCCTAAATGGTTTATGGTACATTGTAAAATCAGAATGGAAGAAGTATATTCTTCCTTAACATCCAGCTACCTAACTCAAACATACCAATCAGCTTCTAAACAAAAGCTTTACAGTGAGCTATGATTCGAATCTATGTTGATGCGACAATTGATTCGGGTCCGATTTGACAACAACAACAGAGAAAATGACAAAATTTAGGGGCTGTTGTTGTAGATGTGATACGAGTGAAGAATTCGACTCTCAAATTGATACGCATTGATTCGGTTTTTTGGAAAAGTCACTCTAGGCAGGATTGAGTAATTTTCCCATGTAAGTTGGCAGTATTTTGATAATTGCGTCATTTTTTGTGATTATCAGGTGTCTTCTTCTTCCATTTTTGTTGCGCGTCACACATAATCAAAACAAAAAACAGCTATTCGTGATACTAAAATAGCACTGTAAACCAAATCATCGTGATACGAGTCACTGTAAAGCCGCTGTAAATCATCATTATCATCATTTGTGACGCTACAGCTCTTTGTGAGCTTTACCGTGGTCTCTCTTCGTGTACAAACGTTTTGGGTTTCTACCCAAGGCTTGTATGTTGCGAGTGGATTTCAGATCACTTTTGTTATTGAACTAATTTACAGGTGAGATTGGCGGTTGAATAAGAGGACCACATCACTATCCCTCTAGCATCCTTTTATTTATTGAATAGGCACCTTAAAATTCAAAATCTAAAAATAAACTTAGAGGTAAATTCATGTATTTTTGTATGTTCTATTTGTTTATAAATTCTATAAAAAGTTTAGAAATACAATACATTAACAGTAGATTCTTTAAGACAGTTACTTCTTATAGAGAGTCTGAGAATTTGGTAAATATTTACATTTTAATAGGTGAAAGTGTTAAGAGTTCTTGAGATTTACCCAGTAATTTTCAAGTATGTAATTACCTAACACTTTGTATACCTAAGTTTTATTTGGTTTTGCTTACTTAGTTTAGTTGACTCATATCAATTTAAGTAAATATAATAATTAAATTGAAGTGTTTGATGGTTGACATAGGAATTGGAATCACTTCAATAAACCACATTTGTATACTTGTGTTTCATAAGTCTGCTATTACACGATGCATCACGACAGCAGAAATCTCCCTCACAATTTGCATTTGTGCAGTAGGGAAGGTTGTACAGTCACTGTTTTCATTGTACGAAGAACAAAAACAAAACCCTGAATCATCATGTAATACGGGTATAATCATATATGTATGAAGGGATCTATTTATATAGTAGATCCAATAAAAATAGTTAGAAGTATCAGGCTAAGCAACTGCTTCACTTAAACTCCTTATACTTACATGCATCTCTAATGTTCAATATGATTTATTGAAGCAGAGGTCTAAGTATTGACCAACATCCAAAGAATCTTCATATCCCCAATATTCTATATCAGTATATAGTTATACTACATATGTATGTCTCCATGTAACATGCATAATAAGCCCAATAAAATTGTTTTGCTGATTGATCATTGACCATCTAAAGCCAGTCCCCAATATCTGTAGATTTCTTGGTCAAGTACTCATCGTTTTACAAAAAAAAAAAAAAACAGAAACTCTTGACTTTGATTTGCAAAAGTCAAGTTACTCATAACCACAAAATTCTAAAAATTGTGTTTAGGTTCTTCTTCTTTTTGTGTGGTTACTGTCAATATTTATTGTAATTACAAGAGAAGAATTCATTAAACAATAAATATTCACATTGATTTGACTATTTTATTATTTAACAAAGTATGGTCTTAGAACTATCATACAATATTTGGAAGATGCGCAGTAAATATCAGATATGTATGTATAGTATTTGGCAAATTTGACAATATTCCAAGTTAAAAAAATAAAATGTTCATCATTTAATGTCTGTGCTTATGTCAAGAGATCCTCAAAGTAGTCAGTCATAAAATGACCGAAATAAATTGTATGGATTGCTTAAGCGATTCTAACTTTACAATGAATTGCGAAATGGAAAAAAAATACTAATAATAATTTAATTTTAATATTTTTTTGTATATTTATTATACAACAAAATGTTGATGAATATAAAAGTTCATTTAGTGTGTGCATTAGTATAAGTATATAAAGTCTCGAAACACAGAACTTGTTGTGTTTTCTGCCATAAACATGTTGTTACTACTATTGTAGTATATTGCTAAAGAAGTTGCTTTTGTTAAGATCTTAGATACATCAGCAGCAACATCTTCATACAAAAGATACAATGACGAACACATACGAAACGAAGTTCGTTTCAATTTTGTTGTGAGATTTCAACTTCACTTCGGCTTCCAACTTACTTGTATGTTTGCAGTTTTCTGGTTTAAATCTGAGGGTGCTAACGAAAATCGAACACAGATTCGATTCTCAACTCAAAGCGTTGACACACAACGAACAGCAACATCTGAACGCTTTAAATTGAGTTGTTAATATTTTTTAATTTGCAAAAAAAGTTATTTTTGCGGAAGTTTTATTTAAAAAGTGTGTCAATTTATTTTGCAATAATAAAACAAAATAGTGAAGTGTTGAAGTGAATTAATTCAAATATAATTTAAATAAATAAAATTTTATTAAAATGTGGAAAATAATAAGTATTTTGGTCATAACACAAATTATGTTATTTGCACAAGCAAAAGATGCTCGTAAGTTTTAGATTTTAGATATTAATTAATACTTTTTATACACTCGTATAAGATTATTTTTATTGAAAATATCATGACTGCATTGAAAGAAAAGTGAACTTATGAATTTCAAACTTTTTTCCTTTCTGAAGAATAGACAATCTTTTTATTAAAAGCATCCTGTTGCTAAAAATTGTTCATTAAATCCATGATTTGTTTTTTAAATATCTATTGACTTTTTATAACTATAATTCATCTATTTAATCTCTCAAAATTTTATTGAGTATTCATTGTAAATGAATTGTTAAATAAAGACTTGCAGAACTTAAGGGTTAATAAAAGAAAATAATATAATTAACTAGTCCTTTGACTAAACCACTTAGCTTGTCACTTGTGTCAGTAAGGGTTTTGTCAAATTTTTTTTTTTTGTAGAAAGAAAGGATTTTTAAAAGTTTAGAAATACTTAAATTTAGTCAATCAATAAATCTTAATCAATCGAATTTTTATGTATGGGCGAAAATATTTTACAAAAACTTTTAAAACTTATTATGGAAAAGTTAAAATAGTAGTAATTATGTATTATTATATTGCCTTACTATATTGTTACAATAGGCCCAATTAAGGCTGCAGAGACTAGGTAAATAGCACAAGTCCTTACCTAATCTGGACTTATATATACAATGAGTTGTTCCCCATAATATAATGTGTCATATCAAACTAAAGCCAGATACTCTTTTTTAAACGACTTTGTGGACGCTATTCCGAATCCCAAGCTTGAAGAAAATATCCAACCATAAGATGACCCAAAGCATACTGTAAGTAAAACTTAGTAAGCTGTCTGAGTTACCATTTCAGTTGAAGGAGTGGCTGGCCCAAAGCCTAGACCTCATTCTGAGTGAATAACTGGGGTCATTGTAAAAGGGAAGGCTTCCAAAGTGCAATAGAGCGTCTACTAAGGAAGATTAACTTTAGGGTAGAATTTAGCTTAGATAGAATATTATTCCCAGTACCCATGTTTAGACTAGTAGAAAATATGCTCCAGAATGTGTACTGATACAAAAAAACAAGGGACCAAAATTAAAAAAAAAATAATAATATTTAGTTCGCATTGAATAAAACGTTAATAATTGAGTAAATGCTGGTAGCCTTGCATTTTATTTGGAATTATCTCTTCCATCTGCTAAAGTCACTTTGGGAATCTTTTTTTTACGAACTAAGGAATGCCTGATATTTTTCCACAATTAATTGGTAAGCCGTTTGCTTCCCACAAACCAAAATGTGTTAAAGTGAGCACCATTTACTCAATTTTGTTCGCCACTGTAGAATGATGATCTATAATCTACAATCTATGATTGTGACTTGAATCTTGTGCTTCTCTTCCATTGCCTTTTTGATCTGATAGCAGTTCCTACTGATAAAACCTCTAAATTAGTTCCTAATCCTTAGCTTTTTTTGTGGATTCTTAAATTAAATTTTTATTATTATAGAAACTCAAAGATATTGGCACAAGAATCTTAAAAATCATTTCCCATTGAATAACAAAAATATTGAATTAATTTAACAAATATACAAAGTCAACAAAGCACATCCATAAAAGTAAAATCAAAATAAATAAACAAAAATTCAACAAACATAAATAAATAAATAGGAATAAAAATGAAATTTTGTTATTAATCACGTTTGCTGTAAAGTTCAATGACTTAAACTAATAACCAAATCAAGTTTGATTTTTGGACATTGTCAAGGTCAATTATCTATCTATTGTCTGAGATACCAACTCTTATAGACTCACAGGGTTATAAGTGCATCATTATCTTTAGTATCCACAATAGTATATAGAATGTAGTACAAGTATAACCTTTAAGATCATCAAAAACT
Source organism: Amiota communis (assembly GCA_037043315.1). Lineage (NCBI taxonomy): Eukaryota > Metazoa > Arthropoda > Insecta > Diptera > Drosophilidae > Amiota > Amiota communis. The sequence goes on along the minus strand of JBAMAV010001245.1, from coordinate 7,472,769 downwards.
GAGGTTGCACAGATTAATTCGTTTCAATCAATACAAGCATACTCACTCGTACGAGTATAATACATAAATCGATAAAGGTTACTTGTTTGATTTTAACATTAGCGCCTATTATTAATATATTTTATATTTTCATTTTCTCATATTGATTGCATTTAAAAATTTTCAAGTTGAAGGTCAAGACATGATAGACAAAGGTAGACAACGAAAAATATACGAAAATAAAATTATTGATAATTATTATGGATTGAGTTCAAAATTTGCATTTATGCTGAAGTCTTAAAAATTTAATAAACAATATTAATACGGAAGGAAGATACTCATTGGTTTTTGTGCATGGAAGCTGGTTTCATCTGATTGAAGTTAATCGTTTTCTCTTGGACATTCGAGATTATTGGAGATGATTTTTTGATGATTTTATACAATTTTTGTTTATTAACTGAATGCATTTTAATAATGAATTCTTATCTTTTCTTCTTTTTTCAGCTGAATATATAAAGCAATGCCGTCGAAATGATCCGGAACTTGTTGATTGCTTTAAGAAATCATTGGAGCATTTGAAACCATATTTAGCACGTGGTATACCAGAAATTGATGTAAGTTTTGGACTCAAACAAATAGTAGTACAAGTAAAAATGGAACTAAATTTAGAGAGTTTAATCAAGTGAAACAAACATTGATTTTAATAATGATAGTTGTTTTTCTATCGATAATGGTATAACAATCATAAATACAATGTTTAGTAATCTTTCACCTTTGCTTAAATGGTTAATAATGAATCGTTAATTAGATACAATATAATTGTATGTTATTCAGGTTGAGTTAATAACATTTCTGATGTCTCACCATCTACATTGAATAATTATTTAAAATCTATAGATTTTATTTTTGTATTAAAATTATAAATTAATCATATATGTGTGTACATATGTGTAGAGGTCATTTAAATCCCTTCCACCATTTGAGTGTATAAGAATGAGTGTACTTTGATCATCTTATTCTATATTTCATCATTCATACGAGTATGTGTCCAATATTTATCTGAAAGAAAATGCATAAATAAGATACACATGGACAATTAACATACTTCTTTGGAGAAGATCATTTGTGTGCAGCCTCTTTAGTCTGTGCAGTGTCACAATTTGAGAATGCCCATGCTAGTTATGTCTGATTATCGCTTCGTTAATGCTTATCTTTATTCTAATTCTTTCTTAGTCTTTTTGTTCACAACAAACCTCTTTTTATGACAAGGTTCCGTTACAATTTTGTTTTAATCATAATGTTTTGCCGTAAGCAACATCAAAGTCGGTATCCTTCATGGCATAGCCGAACATTGACACCACAGTGAGCCATTACAATGAGTAAAGCAAATGCACTCAAGACATTGCCAGCAGTGAGGACGAAAGCAAAATCTGTCTTAGGATTTGTTTCGTTGTCTTTATTGAAGCGTCGCAAAATAAAAACGAACTACACCGAAAGAACATAGAAAAGTAACATAAAAAATGGATAGAATATCTTTGGTGTGGGTACGGCACAAGCCAAAATCAGGAATGTCATGTCAATGCAAGTCAGAAAGGCGTATATTAGGAGAGCTTTAAGGGCAGCCATAGTTATTGTTTTAATGTTTATTAAAACTGATTCTTAAGATTAGTCTGATCAGAACAATGTATGTGAGGAGAGTAAGTCGCGCAAGTAAATTATGATGCCTTTGAAGCCATTGATAGTAATTGGTGCTGTGCAAATTTATTACAACAATGACAATAACTTGAATAGCTAGTACCTTTGGAAGCAATACTCATTCCAACTGGTGCATTTAACATGGCGTTGTCATAGGAAGGTTCAATTGCCACCTGCATTGCTATTCACCAGTCGTGTCAAATGTCACTGTCACCAGCATTACCTACGGAGAGTGAATTTACAAGCAACCGGTAATGCGAAAAGGGGCCAGTGAAATGCTATCGATATATGTACAATAACATAGCACAACACACACCAAAATTGATCAATTGTCAGGAATTTGGTAAATTTAAACCTTCATTCATTCACTCACATTCACACTGTGTTAAGCAAAAATGGTCTAAGGATTTTATAAACGCAATCCTTCGATCTTATACACAAGCTTTGCTATCTTTCTTCAAACTTAATATTTTGAATAAGTTTCCACTGAAGAAGATTATTTTTTCTTATGAGAACTTCCTATGCCTTAATCATGAATCTTTAGATGTTTGACATCATCAAATTACTTTGTTTACTCATTCATTTTACTACTACGAGTATTTGTTTCACAGTAGTTAATTGTAATTTTAGCGTGACAAATAATTTTGTTTTATTATATTTTAATTTTTTTTTTGTCTTTTCAATTTAACGCTAATTGACAAAATATGAAATTCAATTTACAAAAGCAATCAACTAAAACAAACATAAACTTGGCTGAACACATATAATAATTCTCATGAATAACAAAATAGCAGCCCAATGAAAAAAAAAATCACATCATTTACAATAATAAAGAAAAAGGCATCCATCAAATTTCTTGTAGCTGTCTGGCATTTAATTGAAACTTGAAATTTGAGTCAATTCGAATTGACTCACAAACAGTGCACAACCGGAAGAACTCAGTCAGTAAAATGTCGATAAATTTAGTTAGATATATGTTGTTATACTTAGTAACAACAGTCAGACATAGTCACCCGTTAACATGCGCACATTTGAAGCAAAAAAAAAACCTGTACAAAAGAGTTTCAGGCGAAGGCACACTTGACTCACACTTGAATAAATTGTACAAATAATATAAGTATGTACAATAATAACAAAGATACAAAGCAACAAAAAAGAAACAGAGACAACAAACAAAAGACACAAAAAGAGACTAAACTCAAAAGATACAAAAACTTATAATGCAAAATGAAAGAAATGAAGTTGCATAATGCCGGCCGGTGATGCTTGCTTGCTGATGATTATGATGCTGTTGCAGTTGCAGTTGAAGTTGCTTTGTGTTGAATTGCATTTTTGTGGTTATCACCATTAATGGTGATGGCAACAACAAAACTATCTACATTACTATATTATAATTTTCCATTTTACAAAAATGAAAGTATAATTAAACGAATCTCTCTTGCAGTTGCCTTCAGTGGAGCCTTTTAAAATGGATTCCCTTGCCTTGCAATTAACCGAAGGACCACAAGGTTATAAAATCAATCTGAAGAATATGGAAGCCTATGGTGCATCAAATTTTCAAGTGAAAACTTTGAAATTTGAAGAGAATGGCAAACCCTTTAAAACACGCATAACCATGCCTAAGTTAAAGATTGAAGCCAAATATACAAGTTCTGGAGTCTTGCTCATCATACCAGCTTCGGGTGGAGGTGATTTCCATGCTGTCTTTGGTAAGGACAATTACTCCTAATTAATTATTTACATTATTTTATATTTTCTATAATTGTAGAGGGTGTTGTTGCCAATATGACTGGAAAAACTTCAACCAAGGGTGAATATTTGCATGTCGATTCACTTAGTTTGGAAATTGATATCAAGAAAGTTGATATGAGCATCTCAAGAGCTTTTAATAATAACAGAATTTTACGTAAGTAAAGATAGCATTTCCTCTTCATAAGTCATTATAATAATTGATTGAATCTCTCAATGTAGTTGAAGCCACAAATCTTTTCCTACGCGAAAATGGTCGCTTAGTTTTGGATGCTATGCAAGCGCAACTTCAAAAGAAATTGGCCACTGAATTTGGTAAATTGGCAAATCAATTGCTTAAGAATGTTCCTATTGATCAATTCTATGAGGATTAAAAGTACGTGAATCTCCTCTACTCTGCACTCAATTGGATTCTCAAATAATTTAACATTATATTATTGATATTGATGTGTATGTGTGTATATAAATTTCATTTAAGTTGTATGTAGTCTAGTATGTTATTGTATATAAGTATAAAAACTTGTGGTATTTTATTTTTTTATTAAGTTTATAAATTTAATTATTGTATTAACAAGAATATAATCTCAAAATAAAGAACAGAAAATATATAAAAATACTAGCCTAGCACGGAGAGCGTTGCTGCGGCCCCGTCGTGATGTTTGCGACAGTGTTTTTGTGGCTTGTCTCGCGTGCCATAAAAACCGTCTTCCATCTCTCTTGCCTATTGTCTCTTATTCATCATATATATACCCTTAAATCTACCTTTAACAAGTACATTAGCGAACATAAAGCGAATGTTCAAGCAACGTTTGTATTTTGTCCGCAAAACGCTCGTTTCAGAGCCCGTTGGCGATAGTTTAAACGGACGTCCGCTCAACATTCACTGCTTGGTCCACTGGGTTGTTTCTTTCCCGCTTTAATTTTGTCTACGCACATTTGTTAAATTTTTTGCTACTAACGAAAGCAAGCATGTGTTGTGTTTATTTTCATTCGAACAACATTCGTACTCGTTTCGATAGAGTGATATATATCAAACAGAAACGGAGTTCTGTAGCAATGAGCTTTTTATGTGGTAGCATAATGAACTTACAGTAGAGTCAAAATAAAACAAACTTTCGAGCTGCAACAAAGTGGATAGTATACCAACTATCATGCAACATTCAAAATCTTATAAATATCCAAAGACCTAAGTATGTATATAAAATTAGAAACAGTGAAATGTAATAATTGATCGAATTTGTTAAAATAGCTACAAGTGACATAAGTGGCAATATCAATAAAACAATATAAAACTGACTGGGATATAAGAGAGGCCTCGCAAGGTTGATATCGCAGACGCCAACATTTGGTTAAACACCACCACTGAGTGCCTTAACATATTAAAAGTATAGAATAAAAGAATAAGTTTATAAAGGTTAAGAAATACAAAATGCAGTGCTTGTGACCTTCGAGCGAGCAATATTCATATTACATATTAATCTCCCTCTCTCATGATAACCTATATAACAATTCTTTTAATGGTTGCAACTAACAGAGAGGCAGAGAGATTAGTTTGGTTCATCTCCCACACTTTTGTGAGCAGTACACTATTGCTCGTCTGAAGTTGTCCATGTAATTTTGTCTTTCTACTTAACATTGAACTCATCGTACATGTGTATACAATGTATGTAGTGGTGACTCTATTTGATACCATGATCTAATATCACTCTCTCAACATAAAGCTCTTGATTGATTGCAATCAGCATGTACTAATTAGAAAGAGTTTAGTCTTGTTCGTGTCTTCAAATTGATAAGTTGTCTGTACAAGTCGCGTCGGTTAGTCGTGGGTGATAAGTGTTATAAAATATTTCAAGTAAATTATAATATTTTATGCTATAATATATTAATAATAAGAAAGTGTTTGTGTTACATATTGTTACCATATTTTAAATAAAAATAAATATCGAGCCAAAGGCCTAAGTACCCAGTACCCTTTTTTTTGAGTAATAATGTTTTATAAATGCAATTACCTATATTAAAATAAAAAAAATATATATTAAAAATTCAATAACTACGTTGTATATAAGTACTTAATTAGAATAATACTACAAATGTTGTTTTTTTTTTTTTGTTAATCTTGTCATTAAGTAACATGTCTGTGCATGCATCGTTTTTCCTCTTTTTATGTTCGAAACCGTTACTTTTACAGCTATGCAATTTTTGTATTTGCTTATTCACGAGTGAAGCAAGTGATCGAAATGTGGAAATGAAATAATGAAAGAGAGATTTAGTATATTGAAAGCTTAAAAGTTCGTCTGCATAAAAACGTAAATAGGTAAGTCATTCTTATTATTTTCTTCTTCCTTTTTTACAAGAATATTAAGCACGATAACACGATCATGCGTGCATTCATATGTGTAACTTTATTAAGAACTTTTCTTATTTCTACTTTATTTGTACAACAAAAGCTTTTTCATTAGCTGTCATTGTTGCTTGTTATATGAAATTTGTTTCAGAAACATAAATAGCAATAAATAATATTACCTTTTTAGCTTTTGGAGTATAAAGAGTTGACATGAATAATATCTAAATTCAAAATGAATTTTGAGGCCGTTGTTATTAATGAACTATCATAACACGGCGCGCGTTGCTGCGGCCCCGTCGTAATGTTAGTGTGCGATTTTTGAAGTCATTGATCCTTTCTCGCTCTAATTTTGTCCACGCACATTTGTTTAATTTTTTGCTACTAACGAAAGCGAGCATGTTTTTGTGTTTCTTCTCAAATGAGTGTATCCATGGAGAACTGATATACTTTCTAATACGAGTATATATCATTTTTTTTAAAATCCGCCTATTAAAACTATATAAAAATGCGTAGTTTATATTTGTTACGTCGTTTTTAATGATTTCCCGGAACCGGAATCGGATCCGGATCCACCTTACTACAAGAAAGAAACCAATCTTTTAAGTTTTTTTTTGATACCAGTTTAATTCCAAATGGTTCAGCCATTCCCGAGATATAAATTTTTAAACATTTTTGAACTGACCATATCCACCAACTGTGCATTTCTGTTCACCTGGTGCTCCCAGCTGAAATTTGTACAGAAATTCTGGTTTTTCTCATTTTGGCCGTTTGCCTTCGGGCGTATGCAATGCTTAATTTCAATAAATCCGTTAAATTTCAAAAATGAAGGAGTAATAATATGTGCAACTTTAAATGAATACATTACTCCAAATTGGTTAGATAGATTTTATTGAAAATACAAAATGCAGTGCTTGTGACCTTAGAGCGAGCAATATTCATATTACATATTAAGCTCCCTCTCTCATGATTACTCTATATAACAATTCTTTTAATGGTTGCAACTAACAGAGGAGGCAGAGAGGTAAGTTTGGTTCATCTGTCACTTTTGTGAGCAGCACACTATTGTTTGTCTTAAGTTGCGCATGTAATTTTGTCTTTCTACTTAACATTGAACTCGTCGTACACATGTATGTAGTGGTGACTCTGTTTGATACCATGATCTAATATCACTCTCTCAACATAAAGCTCTTGATTGATTGCAATCAGCATGTACTAACATTAAAAAGAAGAGAGAGTTTAGTCTTGTTCGAGTCTTCATATTGGTAAGTTGTCTGTACAAGTCGCGTCGGTTAGTCGTGGGTGATAAAGTATTATACAATATTTCAAGTAAATTATAATATTTTATGCTATAATATGTTAAAAATTGTAGCAAATATTAAAAAAGTGGTTGTGTTACATATTGTTACCATATTATAAATAAAAATAAATATCGAGCCAAAGGCCTAAGTACCCAGTGCCCTTTTTTTGAGTAATAATGTTTTATAAATGCAATTACCTATATTAAAATAAAAAAAATATATATTAAAAATTCAATAACTACGTTGTATATAAGTACTTAATTAGAATAATACTACAAATGTTGTTTTTTTTTTTTGTTAATATTGTCATTAAGTAACATGTCTGTGCATGCGTCGCATCGTTTTTCTTCTTTTTATGTTCGAAACCGTTACTTTTACAGCTATGCAATTTTTGTATTTGCTTATTCACGAGTGAAGCAAGTGATCGAAATGTGGAAATGAAATAATGAAAGAGAGATTTAGTATATTGAAAGCTTAAAAGTTCGTCTGCATAAAAACGTAAATAGGTAAGTCATTCTTATTATTTTCTTCTTCCTTTTTTACAAGAATATTAAGCTCGATAACATGATCATGCGTGCATACATGCATTGTTTGTGTAACTTTACTCAGAACTTTTCTTGTTTCTAGTTTAGTTGTACTTATAACAAAAGCTTTTTGATTAGCTCTCATTGTTGCTTGTTATATGAAATTTGTTTCAGAAACATAAATAGCAATAAATAATATTACCTTTTTAGCTTTTGGAGTATAAAGAGTTGACATGAATAATATCTAAATTCAAAATGAATTTTGAGGCCGTTGTTATTAATGAACTATCATAACACGGCGCGCGTTGCTGCGGCCCCGTCGTAATGTTAGTGTGCGATTTTTGAAGTCATTGATCCTTTCTCGCTCTAATTTTGTCCACGCACATTTGTTTAATTTTTTGCTACTAACGAAAGCGAGCATGTTTTTGTGTTTCTTCTCAAATGAGTGTATCCATGGAGAACTGATATACTTTCTAATACGAGTATATATCATTTTTTTTAAAATCCGCCTATTAAAACTATATAAAAATGCGTAGTTTATATTTGTTACGTCGTTTTTAATGATTTCCCGGAACCGGAATCGGATCCGGATCCACCTTACTACAAGAAAGAAACCAATCTTTTAAGTTTTTTTTTGATACCAGTTTAATTCCAAATGGTTCAGCCATTCCCGAGATATAAATTTTTAAACATTTTTGAACTGACCATATCCACCAACTGTGCATTTCTGTTCACCTGGTGCTCCCAGCTGAAATTTGTACAGAAATTCTGGTTTTTCTCATTTTGGCCGTTTGCCTTCGGGCGTATGCAATGCTTAATTTCAATAAATCCGTTAAATTTCAAAAATGAATGAGTAATAATATGTGCAACTTTAAATGAATACATTACTCCAAATTGGTTAGATAGATTTTATTGAAAATACAAAATGCAGTGCTTGTGACCTTAGAGCGAGCAATATTCATATTACATATTAAGCTCCCTCTCTCATGATAACTCTATATAACAATTCTTTTAATGGTTGCAACTAACAGAGGAGGCAGAGAGATTAGTTTGGTTCATCTGTCACTTTTGTGAGCAGCACACTATTGCTTGTCTTAAATTGCGCATGTAATTTTGTCTGCCTACTTAACATTGAACTCGTCGTATATGTGTATATATATGTATGTAGTGGTGACTCTGTTTGATACCATGATCTAATATCACTCTCTCAACATAAAGCTCTTGATTGATTGCAATCAGCATGTACTAACATTAAAAAGAAGAGAGAGGTTAGTCTTGTTCGAGTCTTCATATTGATAAGTTGTCTGTACAAGTCGGGTCGGTTAGTCGTGGGTGATAAGTATTATACAATATTTCAAGTAAATTATAATATTTTATGCTATAATATGTTAATAATTGTAGCTACTATTAAAAAAGTGTTTGTGTTACATATTGTTACCATATTTTTAATGAAAATATATATTGAGACGAAGGCCTAAGTAGCCAGTGCTCTTTTTTTTTTTGAGTCAAAATGTTTTGTAAATGTTATTACCTTTATTAAAATAATAAAATATTAAAAAATATTAAAAATTCAATAACTACGTTGTATATACTTAATTAGAATAATACTACAATTTTTTTTTTTTTTTGTTAATCTTTTCATTATAGTAACATGTCTGTGCTTGCGTCGCATCGGTTTTCTTCTTTGTATGTTCGAAACCGTTACTTTTACAGCTATGCAATTTTTGTATTTGCTTATTCACAAGTGAAGCAAGTGATCGAAATGTGGAAATGAAATAATGAAAGAGAGATTTAGTATATTGAAAGCTTAAAAGTTCGTCTGCATAAAAACGTAAATAGGTAAGTCATTCTTATTATTTTCTTCTTCCTTTTTTACAAGAATATTAAGCTCGATAACATGATCATGCGTGCATACATGCATTGTTTGTGTAACTTTACTCAGAACTTTTCTTGTTTCTAGTTTAGTTGTACTTATAACAAAAGCTTTTTCATTAGCTCTCATTGTTGCTTGTTATATGAAACTTGTTTCAGAAACATAATTTTACCTTTTTAGCTTTTGAAGGATAAGGAGTTGACACAAATCATATTTAAATCAAAAAAGAATTTTGAGGCCGTTGCTATTCGAGACTCAAAAGTACTGTTTATTTGCTCTACAGTTTTTATAACTTTTTGCTTTATGTGTATAATTTTTAGTTATGGATTTTTTTCTTCTAATCTTTTACTTTAATAAATAAGAGTAAAAGTATTATATTGAACTAGCATAGCCCGGTGCGCGTTGATGCTGCCCCGTCGTGATGTTAGTGTGCGATTTTTGTTTCATTGTTCCTTTTTCGCTCTTATTTTGTCCACGCACATTTGTTTAATTTTTTGCTACCAACGAAAGCAAGCATGTTTTTGTGTTTCTTCTCAAATGTTCGAATATTTGTTGTTGTTGTTTTCCAACATTCCCGTTTCGATAGAGTGACAAGCCGTTAAACATTGTTCTCGTCCTATTTTATATACATACTTATACATATAGAAGATTAAACTAAATTGAAATGTTTTCAATAGATAAAAATTGATGCATACTTTCAGGGGCAACATTTTGCGAAACCAAATAATCAAAGTATTGCATACTTTGAGGGGCAGCTTGTGCGAAACAAAAATTTTACCAGCTGGTACTAGGCCAACAACAAAAAATGATTAGACTCATTATTTAGCATTAATCAAATTTGATTACATATTGAATTGCGTTAAACTACAGACTTTTGCCTGTAAAATAAACGGTTTCAATATTTATAAATATTGAAGTGCTCTAAGTTACAGGTTTTCGCTTTTAATATAAACTATTCTAATATGTAAGTGTAAAGCATATTGAATACGCAAAGTTTAAAAATATTTCTTAATATTAAATTGCTTTATGTCGCAATTCGTTGCTTCTAATATAAGTGATTATAATATACATAAATATTGAACTGCTGTAAGTCACAAAGCTTTGCCTTTAGCATAAGTGGTTTTAACATGTAATCGCCTGACACAATGAATGTGGAAAGCTTTATATCCTTATAAATATTAAATTCGTCTACGTTACAAAGAGTTGCCTTAAATATAAGTGGTTTTTATATTTATAAATATTGAATTAGTCTAAATCACAGGGAAATGCTTGAAAATAAGTGACATCAATATTCAAAAAACCAAAATGCAAAGTTGCATCAGCCAAATAATGGGTCCTAAGAATTTTGGCTATAACTTTCGATTGGCTAATCCAATCACTATGAAATTGATGTCAAAAGAAAGCTAATGAATTCCTCCATATGGTTTAATAAACTTTTGTCTAATGCGATTGCTAAAAATACCTATAATTGACCATTTTATATTTTACTTTCGTTTTTACACATGATCCGGATAAAAATCCGGATATGGATAGCCCTGAAAATATAGCCCGTCTCTATACCTTTAATATGGCATAAGTATCATTGAAATTGGTTCAGTCGTTCTCGAGATATAAACACTTAAACATTTTTGAAAAGTGATATCCACCTACTGTGCATTTCTGTTGGCTGGTAAAATTATAATTTTTTGATTTCGCAAAATTTTGCTCTTCAAAGTATGCAAAGATTTGTTTTTTTTTTGTTGGTTTCACAAAATATTGCTCTTGAAAGTATGCAATCTTTTTATTTTCTGGTTTCGCAAAATGTTGCCCCTGAAAGTATGCAATTCTGTTTGTGAATACGACTCGATTGATTGGTGCAGTAGACTCTCATGAATTATGGCTATAACTTTGGATTGACTTATCCAATCATTATGAAATTTATGTCTCCAGAAAGCTTATGATGCTTTATGCTTTATCTATCATAATATGACCATTTCAATGGCTGTAAATATCTATACAATTAATAAAAAGACGACGAAAATTTTGCTAAATATGATTTTAATTTATTATTATTATTAAATATTTGAAAATAATTACAATTTCAGTTTTATCATTATTATTATTTTCTATATATTTTTCTGAGTTTGTTTAAGTAAATTTTTTAAATTAAAATTAATATTAGAAAAGTATAGGTTGTTCTTTTTTTGTGGAAATTCTTCTTTTGGTTTTGGTTTGAAATAATAGAAAGAAAATCTATGTACAAATCACTTGTTAGTTTAGTCTCACAAAACTATAAATATAAATATAAAAAAAAATTGAATAAATTGATAAATTAATAATATTATTAAATATGTTTAAGTGTTACCATTTTTTATTAATTAATTATTTATAAAGCCTACAGAGTTTATTTTCATATGAACCTTTTTGTTTGTCTACTAATCATAGTTTATTTATTATGAAATCTTCATTATCCGTTATTTTCGTTCTCTTGTTTTACATAGTATAATTTAAATACTTTCTATTTATTTTGTTTAAAATTGGTTTGCTTAAAAATGTTGTTATTTATTTGTTTAATTATTTTAATCATGAATTCACAAAAACTGAAACGATTTAATTTGATCTTCTTCTATTGAAATGGATTATCGTTATCCAATGGTTATCGTTTAGAAATGTTTCATGTGTTTTGCATCTATAAAAATATTTTATAAATTGTTTTTTTCTGAGAGAGTTTTCTTTCCATTTCTTTTAATATAAAACAGTATTTAAATTTTTTCTTTTGGTTAAATCTTTTGTTGTTTTTTGTTTTTTTTTTTTTGTATAAAAAATGCTTATACAAATTTTTACAAAAAAGGTTATTTTTCTTGGTTTTTTGAATTTTTGTTTAAAAAATGTATGTATTTGGGTATTTTGAAATAGTATTATGTATAAATAGTATTATTATTTTATATGATTTACTAAAGCTTCTACTAGAAATTTGGTTAATATGGTTAAATAGTTTTATTAGTTTTGATTTAATTTCTTTGTTTAGTTGATTTTTATGTGATTAAAAAATGTAGAAAAATCCAGAAATATTCGCTCATTCGCTCATCATGATCATCATCAATCACCTTAAGTCCAATTGTTTGTTTTTTTTTAAATATTTTTGATTATGAGTTTCTCCTTCTCCATTTTCCCACTTTGTTTGTGTTGTGTCCCTCTGTAAACTATTTAAATATTCAATTGAATTAAATTTTCATAAATAAGAGAAATTATTAATTAAAAAATTAAAGTACTCACAAATTGTTGTTTTGTTGCCAATTTTTGTTATAGAAATAAAAAACTGTTTTTTTTTAATTTTTATTAAGTTTTTTTTTTTAATAATCTTTAGTTGTCTTTTCTACATAATAAATCCTTTTTTTATTTATCTTTCTCTTTTTCTGTATGAATTAATAATTTCAAAATATATATATATATATGTATGTGTGAGTTTCTGTCTATCTGCCTAAATATGTATGTATGTATAAACCAATTTTTCCATATATACTTTTGTATAATATTGTATATATATAAATATAATAGTTTTTTTGTATATAATATAATTTTTCTTTATTTTTTTGTTTTGTGTTTGTTTTTATATATAAAATGTATACAAGAAACATATAATAATACATAATTATAATGGTAATAATAATAAATCTATAAATAATTAATTAATTTTGTTGTATAAATTCTTAAAAATAAAATATATTAAATTATATATGAAAAAAAACAGCGACACAAAATCATATTACATACATCAAAATTATTGCAATTGAAACTGTGGAATTGCTGGGAAAAACTGAACAATTTTTATAGTCCATTAAGTCCTCTACATGTTTAATTTTGTTTTTTTTTTTTTGTTGTGATGACTTTGTCTATTAATTAATTTAATTTAAGTATCCAAATAAAATAAATTAAATAATTTTTTTATAATTTTCATTTCAATTAATTTTGTGTGCACATATTTTTTTTTTTTTTAATTTTTTTTGTGTGTTCTTTTTTGCTCCTTCACTATTCTGCTTTAAGTGCTTATTTATTTTAATTTTTTATTTTTTTTACAACAAATTACAAATTACATTTCTTTCATTTATGACTACAAAATTTTCCTCTCTTCGCCTTTTTTTTACCTACTTTTTGACAAATTTTACAAGTTTTATTTTTTGTTGTTTTTTTTCTATATAAAAATTTATTGTTATCCATTAATTTTTATACAAATTAATTGGCAAATAATTATACAAAAAATTGAAAAATTTCAAATGATTTCTTTGTCCAAGTAAAGTTACAAATAAATATTTTATAAATTAATATTATAATTAAATTTACTTTCTCATACTTTTCATTCATTTGTTTTATATTTTTTTTTTTTTTTTAATCAAATATTTTTGCATTTTTCTACATTTGAAAGCCTTTTTTTCTGGTTACTTGGTTTTTAATATTTTTTACCATATTTTTTATATAATTTTACATTTGTTTTGTGTTGTTCTTTTCTTTTCACAAAGTTTACAATTATTTTTTAGTTTTTTATTTATTTTTTAATGAATGCGTGCTTTATTTTTAATATGCTTTATATTTTCTGTTTTATTTATTTGATAGAATATTTCTTTTGTTGCACGTTTTGTTTATTTATTTATTTAATTAATTTTTTCCTTTAATATTTTTATATAGTTTTTATTACTCATGTTCATGTCTATGTCTGTATAAATATTATTAATGTATATATATTTATATGCTTACGTTTTTTGTTTACAATGTGTTGTGTTCCTCGTGTGTTTTGTTCACAGATTAAATTAAATTAAAATTAATTATATTCTATTAGAATTTATAAAGAAATTATTTGCATTCATCATTTTTTTTCACTATATTTTTCTTCTTTTCAAAAACTACAACATTTTTTACTTCATTTATTTTTTAAATTTTTTTTTTTTTATTGTTGTGTGTGCAAAAATTTTCAATTGTTTATTTTTCAAAAAAGGTGTTTTCCTTGGAAAAATTTATCAATTTTTTATTTTTTTTTTTTAAGTAGAAAATTACAAGTTTTTTGTGGGTGAGGGGTTTTTCCCTTTAAATATTATTTACTGTATTTTATATGTATATTGTTTAATTAAAAATTTATTCTTTTCTAGTTTCCATTATTTATTTATTTATAATTTAATATTCATATTCTTTATTTTTGACAAAATCTACAATTAAATACAAGTGTTTATTTAGGTTTATATACATAAGTATTTACCATACGTATGTAGTATGTATGTAAGTAGTATGTTTATATGTATAATAATGGGTGTTTATTTTATATATATATATATTTTTAATATTGTATGTATATATTTTTTATATATAAGTTTTACATGTGTTCTACTCTGGTTTTTTGTTTGGATATTTTTGTTTTTCATAAATGAAACACGCATACACAAAAAAACTAATGATGATTGAAAATAAAAAATAAATTAATTTAAATCTTTTAAAATAAATTGCATTGCTGACATCTCCATCAATCATCAATGATTTATACAATAATGATGAATTTATTAAAATTAAAAATACAATTTTATTTTAATGAATACATAATTAGTAATACATAATATTAAATCAAATTAATTAATTTAAATAAAATTTACTTAGCATGCGTGGTGCTTTTAACTTTATAATATTTGTGGATCTTATTTTCTTTTCCTTTTAATTGTAATTTGTTCATGTTTTTATTAACTTTTTTATTTATAGATATTTAATTAATTTATTTCTTTTATATAGTATTTACTTTTTGTGTAATTTTCTAGGTATTTTATTTTAATTTATTTTAATTTTCTTCAACTGATTTTTTTATTTGTAATTTTATTAGTTAAAGTGTTTTTGTTTGTTTTTACTCAAACTTTTACTTTTGTCCATTAAATATTGATTTTTTATTTATTTATCATATTTATAGGTAGAAATCCTATTTGTTATTGTTATGCCTTCTAATAATGTTGTTCTGTAAAATGGGGGAGTCTGCAGAATATAGTTTTTCTATTTATGTATATATTTTTGTTTAAAGAAAAGTTACACCATCATCAATCAGTTTGTTACTACACACAAATATTACAAAAATCTTTTTTAAGATCCTAGATATAAGTATGTATGTATATGTTTATAAAGTTATGTGTTTTTTAGTATATAGTATTATAATAAGTATATATTTATATATATATATTGGTATATATAAATATTTATTAAAAATATCAGTGCATGCGCTCTAAAAAGGCAGTTGTCATATTGTTTTTTATTTTTTTTTTGGGTTTTTTTTGTTTACTTTAAAACTTTTACAATTTATTTACTTTTATTTTATACAAAATCATTTAAAAAAATTATAGGAAAAATTAATTAAAATTAATTATAATAAACAAAAATTAGTTGATTATAAAAATCAAGAACAACTAAATGGAAATTCTCACATCTTTGCCAATCATCAAAAGGTCAAAATATCTGAATTAATCTTTTGAATACTCAAATAATTTAATAATTTTTCTTTTACCTTATTTATTTATCCTTCAAATGTCTATGAATTGTTTCTTCTTGTAAATAGTACCAAAGAGGAGTAAAGGCTGGAACAGAATGGTGAAGCTGAAGCTGAGACTGAGTCAGAAGCTGAAGACGTGAAGTCAAAGATAATGGATGACCTTGCATTCTGTTCACTTTTTTTCAGGGTTCAGCTTCAGACTCAGCATGCACCATTCACCATACTGTTCCAGCCTTAAAGAAGGGAACTTCTAGAACATATTTATCCATTTTAAATAGTTGCACACATTCATATCATAGAAATCCATCTGTGGGGTTCCCCTGCCAGTACTTCCATCATAGAAATTCTACAACTTCCAGATTACAGACAAATAGCACACGGACTATTTCACTAGCACAAATTGCTTCATGTGACTCTGATTTAGAATTTCTTTGTAAGTACATATATTTAATATATGTCTATTTCTAGCATGGTTTTCTCATAATTAGTGTCACTCTGAATCCTCTTAGCTTAGGCTGTCATTTAATATGTAGGACTCTCATGCTAGATAAGTTCATAATTCTGTATAGTTTACAATTATTGATTCTTTTTGACATTTTCAAAGAACGTGTGTTCATTGGCATGGCTACTTGCCGTCCCCGTCCGACTCTCATGCTATAAATAGTACAAATTGTATTGCTTGATTTTCACAAAGATTCTAAAGCTAATATGATGCAATTGATGCATTTCTTTTATAATCTTCAAAGTTTCTCCAACAAAATTTAAAATGTTGAAAGAATATTCATCCATTGTACAATATAATAATTTTGTGTATTTACTTAGTAGATCCTTCGTTTTGCAAAGAGAGAAGCATCATTTTTGCCTCAAATAAATTCATTTAAAAAAAAAATAATGAAATTTTAATTTAATCTAAACACATAGGTGGGCTGAAAAATGACTTAGATACAAAGGAATAAATTCTTGTTAACCAAAAAAATAAAAAAAAAAAAGAATTATTTTTTTAAATCATTTGAAGTTTTACACGTTCATGTTTAATTTTTTTAATATATAAAGATAATCATATAATAATATAAAAAAATGTTTACAATGGATTTACAATAGTGTATTTATGTTATATGTATATGTAAGTGTATATGTTTGTATAAATGTATATATGTATATATGTGTGTGTGTGCGGGAGAGTGTCTTTTGTGTTGACAAAATTTTCATAATTTTCTTTAATTTTTTTTTTTTCAAGTGACAAAAGCATTAAAAATTTGTTTAAAAAAATTGAATAGAAAAAAAAATATCATTCTAATTATTAATTGTGTGAATTATATATTAAATATTTTAATTAATAATTATAAAATTTATATATTTTTTACTAATTAATTATTGATTTATTTATTTTTAAACGCACACACTTTATTTTCTTGTTGTTGTTCCATTCAAAAAATATAATATTTTAAAATAAATAAATTACAAACTAAATTTACATAAAAATTATTAAATTTAATAAATTGTTTTTTATTTTTTTTAAATAAAAAATTACAAAGAATAATTGTAAATTAATTTAAAAATTATTTAATTTTATATTTTATTTATTTATATATTTATAAAAGTCCTTTAGAGTAATTAATGTTGTTGTTCATTTTCTGATTTTTTGTTTTTCTATATATAAAAATATGAAAACTGGAGCGTGGCATTTGATGAATTGTGGGAGGCAAGGGAATTTATTTATTTTTATTTAGTTAAGTGAACAAGAAACAATGAAATAAATTTTTAATTAAGAAATTCAACAAACACAAACTCAACATTTAGTTTACAATTGTTTATGTGTGTGTGTGTGTGTGTGTGTGTGGGTGTCTGAGTATGTATATATGTGTGTACTAGAGATCTGCAACTTAAGTCCAATAAAATGAACTCGAATTGAATTGAATTGAGTGAGAGCGAGACACAAAATGTATGAATATGCATGCGACTGTGTTTTGAGATCGAAAGCCGTCTGCATCCTGTGAAATGAGTTAGAGCCCACTCACACAGAAATATTTTTCGACAGAATACAAGCCGAAGACATGTGCTTGTAGACAAGAAACTTGCGACGCTTACGGAGTATCTTCGTCTGCTGTACCATAGACGCTGTCGACGTTTTTAGCCGAACGACCAACGTTTCTGTTCGGTTTCGTCGTGTTTTTTGTATTTGTATGAAATGTGCTTGCCGAATCGGTGGACAATAATAACCAAGTTGAAAATATTTGTCTTTCACGAATCTGTCGTGTATGTCTAGCAGCGAACTTCGGTAAAAAATATTCGTACAATGTCTTTCTGTGTGGATCGGCTCTAAGACTGAGTCTGACGTCAGTGCACAAATTCACTCGAATTCTTTCGGCGTCGCATTCTATTTCACTCAGTTTATTATATTGAACATTGTTGACGCGAACTTAGTTTTTTTGCCATAATGCAGACCTCTAGTGTGTACCCCCTGCAGTATGCTCAATACTCCCGCAATACTCCTCATTTTGATAATATAATAATTTATTCACTTACCCCATTTTTTGTATTGTATTGTATACTGGTGGCTAGTGACATCAGTAGTTGCAATAATTAATAATGCATAGGTGAACCAGCAAGTGATAACAATAGAGAAATAAGTATTTGTTGTTTACTCTCATTCAACTGATGAAAGGTAATGCAAGCAGGTTCACCAATAGAATACATGTAAATGGGGATAAAGTTGGCAATAGTACAGGTTCTAATGTGACCACATAGTTTTGAACCAGAAATTTGTACTGCAGGGTATGTGTGAGGCTATGTATAAATGTATGTGTGTGTTTGGAGGTTAACATATTTTTACTTATATATCTTTTTACACAATTTAATAAATATATTTTTTGCAATTTCTTTACATTTTGATATTCAAAAAAACAAACAAAACAATTTAAAAACAAATTTACACAAAAATTTTACCAAAAAAATTTAAATGGAAAAAAAAGTCTACACGTTCCAACAAAATACTCATATTATTAAAAAAAATAATAAACATATTTAATTTAATTATCCATTTGTTTTTTTAGAAGAAAAAACATTAAAATATGGATTTTTGCTTGTTTTGGTTCTTTGTTTTTGTTTTTCTTTGTTTTTTTTACAGCATTTTACAATTTATAATTTTACAATTTGTTGGTTGAAGGATACATGAGCTTTACACACAACAATAATGCGCTGAATGCTATGTCATTATCGTGAACACAACAGAAGTGTGACGACAAACAGACAATAATTGCATGATAAATGATTTCAATTCAGAATTATTTCATTTTATTCCTTTCAGAGATCAGAATCAGAAGTGAGATTTGGAGAATTTATGGATCTTTCTTTGCCTTTAATATTGTTTAAAGAAACTCAAACATATTTTAGTTCTTGATATAATCAGCTGACTGACTGCCTTGTTGTTTACTTTATTAAGGGGAAATTCTATTAAATATTATATAAAATGTTGTTGGACCACTTGTAGATTGTATTCAAAACAGAGTTAGAACATAAGCACCCACAAGCAATCATCAATCACCCACTGTAAAGTTAAGCCTAGCATTATTGATAAAAATCATACCCATTTTGGACTACTATCTTTGAAGCTTTTATTATTGTATTTATTATAAGTGATGAAAAACTTTTCAGATTGTTGAAAGACTGATAGCTCATCTTAGTTATGATCAGAAGTTTTTCTATTACCCGGACTACTAATACTAAGACAAATAGATCTATCAATCATATCATTACATAAATATATAGTCGCCGACTTCTTCTCCAGGTGGACAAGAATGTCCGAAAGGCGCGGACACTTATCGTATCCAGACAAATTTCTTAGTTAGAAGATATGTTTTTAAAACAAAATACAATAACAGTGGCAGGACAATTTCATTGGAACCCCGGAGATCCATCCATCCACGTGTGATTTTGACTATATTAACATTAAGACCAATAAATCTATCAATCAACATATCCATTTTAGTAAGAATCTCACTCTCTGTCTGTCTCTGTGAAAGGTTTAAAGCAAAGACTATGAAATTATATAGACTGGACAAATCACACACGTAGAGAGAGAGATCACTCCTCTAAATTTCAATTCTGTTGTTGGGTAACCTCGTGATGCCCAACAAATTGAACTTTCCACATCGTGTCCAATTTGTCTAGTCTATTGACTTCATTGTCTTTGTATACATAATCCCTGATTTCAACCAAAGTTATCAACAATTTTGTTTGTTCTTTCACTTCTTTTCATTCTTCTCTTTTTTATAAATTATTTATAAATTTCATCAATTTTTTTGATGGTCCAAATTAAGTATAATAATGAGAGATTTCTAATGAGAGAATTTTGCAAGAATGTTTTGTTTTGTTTTGATTGGTTTTGATCTATGAAAATTTCTACATATTTAGCATATAAGTTTATATGGTATGTGTGTGTGTGTGTGTTTTGGCTGTGTATGGATGTGAGTGTTTGTGTAGTTGTTTTGAGTTTGTTTAAGTTTTAAATTTTGTTTACATGCATTTACTTAGGTATATATAAGTATGGTAGTTTGCTTAACATTTAATTACTAGAAAGTGGAGAGTGTTGAAGAGAAGTGTATATAATATTTTGTGTTTATCATATTATTTCTGTTTATATAGGTTTTTGTTATATATGTATGTATATTTGTTAATGCTAATCATTTATCAAAATATTGTAGTATTTATATTTATATTTTATATTAGTTTCAATTAGTTTTCCTTCCTTTTTCAATTTACACGAAAGGTTTTTCTTTAAAATGCTTATATCTATTTTTTTTCTAGGTTCATCATCAGTGTTTGTGAGTGTGTCTTTTTCTTAAGACTTTCACACGAAAAAATTACTATTAAGTAATAAATTTTATAAATTTATAAATTTATGTATAATCAATCAAATGATCTATCATATTGTTTTTATATATGATTTTTCTTTAATTATTTTTAATACAAATTTCTTTTTTCTGTTTCTGTTTCATCATCATTTGTCTTTCCTGTTTCTTCAAACTCCCAATTTTAGTTTTTTCATCATTTTACATATACTACAAATATTATTTTATTTTTGTTTTATATTTTTTTATTTTATTCTTATATTATTATTATTTATTTATTTATTTATTTTTCTCTCTCTTGGTTGTGTTGAATTTGTTTTCTTGTTTATTTTTTACAAAAATTATACACTTGTTTATTTAAATATAAAAAATATTAACATCATCATCATTATTATCATTAATTATCATGCAAAAAACGAAAGCATAAAACATTTGACAATTTTTTCTTATTTTTTACAATTTTGCATAATTTTTCAATCAAATTTTTACAATTAAATTATTAAATTCTGTCATCATATTTATTTATTATTTTATAGGTTTATCGTTTACTTAAATGAAATGAGAGTGTGTTTGTTTGTGTGGGGGTGTGTGTGTGTGTGATAGAATGTCAAGTTAATAAAGAAAAGAAGACAAAGAAGAGAGTGATTTGAGTATATGTATAAAAAATAAGCGTAGAGGAGCTTGCTCACACAATTTTATAAATTTCATTAAAAAATGATAAAAAAAAAATGTCTCGCATGCAATACTTTTTGTTGCACTGCATTGAAAAGTATGTATTCTACTCATCTCTCATTGGTCAATTCATATGGGACAGGAGGACACACTTTTCATATAAGTGTGTGTTTGTTCAGTGGTTGGTCTTTTTTATCGCATGCGATATTTTTTGTTTGTTTTTAATTTCGAATGCACATAAATAGTATTATGTACTGTTGTTATTGTTTGTTAAAATGAATTTTATCGCAAGCGATAAATTTTGTAGCTCATATGCTTAAATTTTTAAACTCGATTGTTTAAAAGGTGATTTTACATTTGATTTTCTTTCTATCAAACTCTTTTTCTTTATGTCTCTTGACTTTTTCATTCTTTCCATTCAATCATTCGAGGGCACCATGCACCTTTCTTTCTTTCTTCTATATAATATTCTATGGGTTTGTTGTCTTTTAGCGAAAGTTTTGGGTGTGGTAAATCGTGTGAGTGCGAGTGAGTTTTTTGTTAAAAAAATTTACAAATATTTTGTTTGTTAATGTTGCTAAAACTAAATTACATAAATTATACATTGATTAAGTGATTGTTTTTATCTTTTGTTTTGCTTTACCTTTGCTTTTTGTTGTCATTAATCAAATCTTATTGAATCGATAACAATCACTTATGACTACTATAACTAAAAAATATATATAAAGAGTGTGGATAGTTCTGTTTTGTTTTTTTATCTTTTGTTGCTTTTTTAAATACTAAAATTCGATCCATCGAATGATGATGCTCTGTTGCAAATGAAGATGCTTGTAGATTCTCCTCCAAATTTGTTCGCCCGTTCGTCCTTTTTATAATATGCATCTGTTTTTCATCCTTTGTTTCCGTCCTTCCATCCTTATGTATATTAGTCCATCCGTTCATTGATGATTTACAAAACACCATTTGTGGTTGGTGGTCCAATTGGTCCCAGACCACTCATAACAACTCCAGTGGCAGTATTTACAGCTGTAATAACACTTGACGAACCACTGCTGGTCGTTGATAATGCTGAATTCGAAGCAACTGGTGAGATTTGTTCACTTAGAATGCCATTCTCTTGAACCACAATAGTAGCACTGCATGCTGTTGATATTGATGATGGTGGTGATGATGATGACGAAGTTGTAGTTGTTGTGAATGACGATGATGTTGGTGATGTCGATAATGTTGATGACATACCACTCAAAGACATAGATGTTGATGATATTGATGATGAACTGGCACCACTGGCACCCGACAAAGATGTGGGTGGTGTAGTTTGTATGGGATTTGCTGTCTTCATGAAGTATTTCTCCAATTTGGCATTAATGTGTTTGCCATAAGTGTATTTACGTAGAGCAGCCATGTGTGGTCTGATTTTGTTCATCAATTTCTTTAATTGTGTTGGCTCAGAGACATCGATCATCTTTTGCACAACATAGTTGGCATATTGGTCCTTCATCATGACATGCAAGGCACTAAAGGGCAATTGTAAAGAAATATTAGTTCAGGAATCCCGTATAAGAATAATACACCACTTACTTGTCATTGAATGTGCAAACTTCATCAATGAGTCCAGTGCGTTCGCTCCTAGTGGCATGTGTGACGCATTTCTCGACGACATTTGAAGCAAATTTGTGCTGAGACAGCACCAAGACTTTGCCGCGTACACTACTAATGAGTATCGATTTATCTTCCGGTTTGCCATGCTCTGTAATATTAAGAAAACTCATTGATCCAATCCTTCTTCTTTTCTATATTGTATACACTTACCCAAAACATGTTGAATGACATAATTGCCATATTGATCCTGTATCAATTGTTCGGTATGCTCATGCAGTTCATCGAGAATGGGTGAAGTTTGTTCAGCAGTGCAGTGCTCCAGTATGCGTTGTATGACACGGCAGCCATATGGATGTGTGCTCAATGAATACACCTGTCCCTTGAATGCATTTATGATGAATTGCAAGGCCACGGGATCGACACACTCAATGCATTTCTGCACAACATGATTGCCATTCTGATCCTTGACACACTTCAACACATTACCATCCAATTCACGAACGATTTCTTGTTGTTGTTCTGGTGAAATGCTTTCAAGTGCCTTCTGTATAACACGGCAGCCATACATTTGCAACGCCAACTGAAGCACATGACCCTTCACCTGCATACCAAGCGTATTCTTCTGCTCCGGTGAACCAAACTCAAAGAACTTCTGTATAACATAATTGCCAAAGACATCTGTCATTAGACTATAGGCAGCGCCCAGAATCTCATTAAAAACCATTTGCTTTTCAGCTGCAGTGGCACGTTCCAATTTCTGTTGTATGAAACGCGAACCATGCTGATCCTGTGAGAACTCCACAATGTGATTGGTCAAATCACGCAACTGTAAGCTTGGATAACGTTGATTACGGAAATCCTCAAGCAAACGAGAACGACCTGGTTGTGGGGCACCAGGAACACCGCCACCAACAGCTGAAACTCCAGCAGCAGCAGCAGCTGCAGCTTGACGTGAACTAGCTGCCGCAGCGGCTGCAGCAGCGGCAACAGCTGCTGGTGTTGATCCGGGTATAGCAAGATGCTTAGAGAATAGGGAACTATTCGAACCGAACATATTGTTGGCAGCAGCAGCTACAGCGGCAGCTTGAGCAGCAGCCGCCGGTGGTAAGCCAACTGACATCTGTTGACGATATTTGGTCTCAGCGCCAGGTGCACGATTTGACATCAGGCACGACTGTGGTGGTGGTGTTAGAGGTGCACCAATCGGACTACCAGATGCTGCATTGGCAGCTCCCAAGCCACCATAAGCATTGCTTGTGACAGCTCCAGGCCATTTACAACGTGCTGCTGCAGCAGCTGCAGCGGCAGCTGATAGCTGTGCCACTGATGTGTTGACAGCATTTGCTGCGGCAGCAACACTGCTACTGGTATAATCCATGGCGGAGGGGCTGAAGGCGGAAGTAGTGCGATCAAAAGAGTCACGGCGTCCCGTCAATGAGTTTGTATTCAATGCAAGACCTGAAGAAAAATGAAAAAAAAGGGAGAATTATTAGAGTTTTCGAAATTCATTCATCATGTGTTGCCATAATAGAAGAAAATCCTTAGAATCAATTGTTTGGTTTGGATTGAAAATTATGATTTCTGTTTTTTGGTTGCTGGGTTGAATAAGTTTATAGCCACTTAATGTTGTATGAGGTTAGGATACAATAGTTTGTGTGTGCTGTGTATTGTGTGTTTGAATTCGATTTATATTTTTATCCGGCATTATGGTTATTTGTCACGTCCTTTAGTTTATTGAACTGTGACGCGGCGACAAGTCTAAAATTAAACCCAATAACCATCATGGTCACAAAACAGCACAGAGTGTGGAAGAAAAACTTTGAGTTGAAGGGTCAAGAAATTATTGTTTAACCTTAGAGACTCTAAAGGGATAAGGGAAATTCATAATCATATCAATATAACGTGCCAGATTGAGAAAGAAGAAGGAGAGATATACTTAGTTACCATGCAAAAGAGAAGATTCAATACATGTGGACTAGTTTTTCTAATTAGCATCTCTGTCATCTCTTTATGATGAAACTAATCACATAAGAATCATGCAATGATATCAAAAGTACTACGTATATGGTTTGACGGAGATCTAATGACATAGAGGATATTTCTGGTGGTAATATGACATGTGGATATGTTTGTAGGTCTCTTTCTTAACAAAAGTGAAAAAGAATGAGAAGACTTTCCAGTCCAGTCCATCCTATCCCATCCTATCCTACACTATCCCGTCCTATCCTACACTATTCTATATTATTCAATACTATACTATCCCATCCTATACTATCCCCTCCTATACTATCACATCCTATACTATCACATCCTATACTATCACATCCTATCTTATACTATCCGCTCCTATACTATCCTACACAATCCCATTCTATCCTACATTATCTTATACTATCCCCTTCTATACTATCCCATCCTATCCTACACTATCCTATACTATTGCATCCTATACTACCCCATCCTATCCTATACTATCCTACACAATCCCATTCTATCCTACACTATCTTATACTATCCCATCCTATCCTACACTATCCTATACTATTGCATCCTATATTATTCCATCCTTTACTATAGGATGGTATAGGATAGGATGTGATAGCATAGGATAGAATGGGATTGGGATACGATAGTATAGAATAGGATGGGATAGTATAGGATGGGATAGTATAGGAGGGGATAGTAAAGGATGGGATAGTATAGGAGGGGATAGTAAAGGACGGGATAGTATAGGAGGGGATAGTATAGGAGGGGATAGTAAAGGAGGGGATAGTAAAGGAGGGGATAGTAAAGGAGGGGATAGTATAGGATAGAATGGGATAGTATAGGAGGGGATAGTATAGGATAGAATGGGATAGTATAGGAGGGGATAGTATAGGATAGAATGGGATTATGTAGGATTGTATAGGATAGGAGGAGATAGTAAAGGATGGGATAGTATAGGATGGGATAGTATAGGATGGGATAGTATAGGATAGGATGGGATAGTATAGGATGGGATAGTATAGGATGGGATAGTATAGGATAGGATGGGATTGTGTAGGATAGGATGGGATTGTGTAGGATAGTATAGAATAGGATAGTATAGAATAGGAGGGGATAGTAAAGGATGGGATAGTATAGGAGGGGATAGTATAGGAGGAGATAGTATAGGAGGGGATAGTAAAGGAGGGGATAGGATAGTATAGTATAGTATAGTATAGTATAGTATAGTATAGTATAGTATAGTATAGTATAGTATAGTATAGTATAGTATAGTATAGTATAGTATAGTATAGTATAGTATAGTATAGTATAGTATAGTATAGTATAGTATAGTATAGTATAGTATAGTATAGTATAGTATAGTATAGTATAGTATAGTATAGTATCCCATCCAATCCTATACTATCCTATACTATCCCATCCTACACTATCCCATCCTATACTATCCAATACTATACAATCCCATCCAATACTATACAATCCCATCCTATCCTATACTATCCCATCCTATACTATCCCATCCTATACTATCCCATCCTTTACTATCTCCTCCTATCCTATACAATCCTACATAATCCCATTCTATCCTATACTATCCCCTCCTATACTATCCCATTCTATCCTATACTATCCCCTCCTATACTATCCCATTCTATCCTATACTATCCCCCCATTCTATCCTATACTATCCCCTCCTATACTATCCCATTCTATCCTATACTATCCCCTCCTATACTATCCCATCCAATCCTATACTATCCTATACTACCACATCCTATACTATCCCATCCTATACAATCCCATCCTATCCTACATAATCCCATTCTATCCTATACTATCCCCTCCTATACTATCCCATTCTATCCTATACTATCCCCTCCTATACTATCCCATCCAATCCTATACTATCCTATACTACCACATCCTATACTATCCCATCCTATACTATCCCCTCCTATACTATCCCATCCTATACTATCCTATCCTATTCTATACTATCCTACACAATCCCATTCTATCCTATACTATCCCCTCCTATACTTTCCCATCCCATCCTATACTATCCCATCCTATACTATCCAATACTATCCCCTCCTATACTATCCCATCCTATACTATCCCATCCTATACTATCCCATCCTATCCTATACTATCCCATCCTATACTATCCCATCCTATACTATCCCCTCCTATACTATCCCATCCTATACTATCCTATCCTATCCTATACTATCCCATCCTATACTATCCAATACTATCCCCTCCTATACTATCCCATCCTATACTATCCCATCCTATACTATCCCATCCTATACTATCCTCTTCTATACTATCCCATCCTATTCTATGCTATCCTACACAATCCCATTCTATGCTATACTATCCCCTCCTATACTATCCCATCCTATCCTATACTATCCTATACTATCCCATCCTATACTATCCCCTCCTATACTATCCCATCCTATACTATCCCCTCCTATACTATCCCATCCTATTCTATCACTATCCTACACAATCCCATTCTATCCTATACTATCCCATCCTATACTATCCCATCCTATACTATCCTCTTCTATACTATCCCATCCTATTATATACTATCCTATACTATCCCCTCCTATACTATCCCATCCTATACTATCCCATCCTATCCTATACTATCCTACACAATACCATTCTATCCTATATATACTATCCTATACTATCCCCTCCTATACTATCCTCTTCTATACTATCCCATCCTATTCTATGCTATCCTACACAATCCCATTCTATCCTATACTATCCCCTCCTATACTATCCACATCCTATACTATCCCATCCTATTCTATGCTATCCTACACAATCCCATTCTATGCTATACTATCCCCTCCTATACTATCCCATTCTATCCTATACTATCCCATCCTATCCTATACTATCCTACACAATCCCATTCTATCCCATCCTATTCTATGCTATCCTACACAATCCCATTCTATGCTATACTATCCCCTCCTATACTATCCCATTCTATTCTATACTATCCCATCCTATTCTATGCTATCCTACACAATCCCATTCTATCCTATACTATCCCATCCTATACTATCCCATCCTATACTATCCTCTTCTATACTATCCCATCCTATTCTATGCTATCCTACACAATCCCATTCTATGCTATACTATCCCCTCCTATACTATCCCATTCTATCCTATACTATCCCATCCTATCCTATACTATCCTACACAATCCCATTCTATCCCATCCTATTCTATGCTATCCTACACAATCCCATTCTATTCTATACTATCCCCTCCTATACTTTCCCATCCCCTCCTATACTATCCCATCCTATACTATCCCATCCTATACTATCCCATCCTATACTATCCACATCCTATTCTATGCTATCCTACACAATCCCATTCTATGCTATACTATCCCCTCCTATACTATCCCATTCTATCCTATACTATCCCCTCCTATACTATCCCATCCCATCCTATACTATCCCATCCTATACTATCCCATCCTATACTATCCCATCCTATTCTATGCTATCCTACACAATCCCATTCTATGCTATACTATACCCTCCTATACTATCCCATTCTATCCTATACTATCCCCTCCTATACTATCCCATCCAATCCTATACTATCCTATAGTATCCCATCCTATACTACCACATCCTATACTACCACATCCTATACTATCCCATCCTATACTACCACATCCTATCCTATACTATCCTACACAATTCCATTCTATCCTATATACTATCCCATCCTATCCTATACTATCCTACACAATCCCATTCTATCGTATACTATCCCCTCCTATACTATCCCATCCTATCCTATACTATCCTACACAATCCCATTCTATCCTATACTATCCCCTCCTATACTACCACATCCTATTCTATCCCATCCTATACTACCACATCCTATACTACCACATCCTATACTATCCCATCCTATACTACCACATCCTATCCTATACTATCCTACACAATACCATTCTATCCTATATATACTATCCTATACTATCGTATACTCTCCCATCCAATCCTATACTATCCTATACTATACTATCCCATCCTATTCTATACTATCCTACACAATCCCATGCTATCCTATACTATCCTATACTATCCCATTCGATCCTATATATACTATCCCCTCCTATACTATCCCATCCTATCATATACTATCCTACACATTTCCATTCTATCCTATATACTTTCCCATCTTATCCTATACTATCCTACACAATCCCATTCTATCGTATACTATCCCCTCCTATACCATCCCATCCTATCCTATACTATCCTACACAATTCCATTCTATCCTATATACTATCCCATCCTATCCTATACTATCCTACACAATCCCATTCTATCGTATACTATCCCCTCCTATACTATCCCATCCTATCCTATACTATCCTACACAATCCCATTTTATCGTATACTATCCCCTCCTATACTATCCCACCCTATCCTCTGCTATCACGGATGCTTTAAGGAGTACCTACATAATGATCCTTACTGCCCGAATTTTAGAGGCGTAAACGAAAATGCAGAACACGTCTTTCTGCATTGTCCGCGATTTGTTGTTGCCTGGTCAATGGTCGCAGCAGCGTTTGGAGAGGAACCGACTGTGGCGAATTGCGTTCGCCACATGTACCAATCGAAGCGGAACTGGGATGCGGTAAGTCAGGCGGCAGCTCAAATCATGGCAGAGCTGCGCCGAATTGAACGGTTGAGACGAGTTCAGACGAACGTTGAAGTAATAGGTCCTTAGTTTGATATCGACAAGAAGTTATAACGTAAATGTCTGACTGATTTACATGGGGTAGAAGCAGACTTTGAGCAGAAATGCTCCCTCTTTCCTTCTTGACGTTATACTTAGCGGTAGTGCCAGGGGGACTGTAGGACGTGGGGCGATGGGGTTTAGTGGGTGAGTCAAGTCCCACACTTCGAATTGTAGATTCGTTTGGCTGTCAATGCTTCCCCATCGAGAAAAAAAAAAAAAAAAAAACGACACAATCCCATTCTATCCTACACTATCCTATACTATCCCATCCTATCCTCTACTATCCCTTCCATACTATCCCCTCCTATACTATCCCATTCTATGCTATAATATCCCATCCTATCCCTACACTATCCTATATTATCCCATCCTATCCTATACTATCTCCTCCTATATTATCCCATCCTAAACTATCCCATCCTATCCTATCCCCTCCTATACTATCCCCTCCTATACTATCCCCTCCTATACTATCCTATTCTATCCTACACTATCTTATACTATCCCATTATCTACTATCCCCTCCTTTACTATGCCATACTATTCTACAGTATGCCCTCTAATACTACCCCATCGTATCCTATCCTATGTTAATTTTTACAATTATTTATTGAAACTCCCATTAGTTAGTTAAACTGCCTTCTGTTTTCATAGCCAAACTGTGAATTGATAAGTTCTTGCTTAAGGACTGTAAAATATTCAATTTATTCCTCTCTTAACTCCTAATCTATATATGTATATATCTTGATATTTAAATGGCGTCATATGCATATGTAATTTAATATGCTACGCCATTTATGTTCTAATATCAATTCCATTAAAACGGAAGAAATTCAGTCTTCTTCAGTCAAAGAACACAAGACTACCCCAGAAGACTTTAGCTGACAATCAAAGTATCTATTACAAACAGTATATACTTAAATAGATAGACTGAGAGATAGAACAAGTGATAGAAATAATTAAACTCACACTTTAGCATACAACAAAAGACATACAACACACATACTTAGTACTACTGTAGAAGAAGAGTTTGCTGATGAAGATGAAGTATAATACTATATGTAAGTAGATACAATAGTAGGAATAAAAGTAAGCGCATATGGTAGCAGGCATAATTGTGTCAGATAATGACGCACACATGGAACAATGTGTTAGGTTAAAATGTCTACGAAATGAGAGACACTAACTGAGACAAAGACTGAGACTAAGCGAGTGAGTAACTGACTAACTGACGAGTGTTAGAATGACAGACATGGACGGAAGAAAGGAAGGATGGATGTAAGAACAGATGAGTTGATGCATCCAGTAACGATGTTCTGGTTGTGTCTTGAACAAATCTCCAAGGATATACTATAACATGTTAAAGGATAAAGCAGAGTGAAATTGATAGACGCAACAACGCAGAATCAGAATCAAACCGAAACACAGAGTCGTGGTAAAACATTAAAATACTTCATACATTCTAAAGGGAAAAGGAGAAACAAATCCAGATCAAGTGAGATAAAAATTACAGTGAAACAGTACAAGAGAGTGGGAGGAAGCTTTACTTTATCTGCTCTAAGTAACTTGAGTACTTTGATTGATGTTGTAATATGTCACTTGAATTTGTTATGATTAGCTGTTCTACCTACATTACTTCCTTTCTTCCTTCCATATCCTTTTCTATGCTATTCTATTCTATGCACCCACCCTGTAGTAAATCAGTGGGTGTTATTGTGATGTTGTCAAGTAAGTAAGTAAGTAAGCAATCAGGCAGGCAGGATAACAACACTTAATTGGGTCGCCTGTGGCTGTCGAATAAATGCTGCTAGGCAACATAAGGAAATGACGCAAAATGCAAAAATAAATAAATAAATAATAAAAAAAAGTAATAGCAACAATATTTACTTAGTGAAAGTTTTATGCCATTAAATTTCACTCACACACATAAATATGAACATGTATGCATGTATATTTTCCCTGAAAGTATGCTGTAGTAAGTCAGTTTTGTAGTTTGTTAAATACAAAGCAATTTTCATTGCTTCTCTGCTTCTGTTCTGTCTGCGTGAAATTACAAAATAATTTCAAAACAACTTTTTAATAATAAATTTATACACAAACATACACACGCACCACCATAATACATAAATACTCTTACACATAATAGTAGTTACACATATACAAATGCATGTAAATAGAGAAAATGGAAAGGCAAGGCACAGTAAGGACGACAACAAATGTACGACCTACCGCAGTGCAGCACATTTCCTTTTTTTGTTGTTTTTTTCGTATTACTAAATTATGCACATGCGTCAGTTTGTGTCGTCAGAGCGACAACAGATGGAGTAAAGGGCGCTGCTCTGGCCCAACAGCCTGGTCCCAACAATCTGAAGACCCCAGCAGGCAGTGTGAAATGAAGCAACAACACACGCAACGTGACAGAAGCTTTAAATTACACGTGAGTAAGCAAAGAACAAGGATAATGCGTCCGTCTGTCGGTTGGGAAAATGATTGACTGCGTGTAGCATTTGATATGATTTCATATAATTGGTTATTATTAGTGGCGGCGGCGGCGCCAGCAACAGGAAATTGTGGGCCTCCTTAAATATTATAAGCGCTTATAGAGTTTTGTAAATGTTTCAGGGTAATACAACAACACAATTGTGTATTTGCAAGTCTGGCAAGGCTTTACAATGTTGTTGAATATGGTAAAAGTGTTTAGAAAAATGTACATACACTAATTCAACATAAAGGGTGTTTAATATGTACATATGTATTTGTAAGGAATATAGAAAGATTGAAAGCATTTCTAATAGTATGATATGCTATTAGAGAAAGACAAGAGACGCTTACAATATTAATGTTTTGGTAAGTTTATCATTTTATATGCCATTTTTCTGATGAAATAAAAGTTCTTCATATCTTAAAATTTCTTTTTAGCTATCATTTTTTCTGATATTTGCAAATCATATGAAGTAATACCCTATTTGATTCAAAAAATCCAGTGAAAGTGTCAAAACTGAATCAACGTGATTCAGTCCTCTGTAAATGGACAAAGTAAGCAATAAAGCGGACCACTTGCAACACTAATAAATAATACTTGTACTGTTATATTAAATTATTGCAAAAACCACTAAAAAACCAAAGACCATATAAAATACTATACAAAACAAAGATTGTTGTGAGGTTATTAAAAATTATTAAATATTGAGAAATTATGCGAAATTATTAACAATAATATTAACAAGAAAGAGATTAATTTTAGTTTCACTGAAGATTTTATACCTTACACATAAAAAGAAATTGTAGACGGGAATTTGTTTGTATTGGACTATTGTAAAGATTTGACTCTCTCTGCAATTAATAAAAATCATTTCATCTCGCATTGATGCTCTTTTTCTACAAGCGCTGTTAGATTTAGGTTAGGTTAAACAGGCCCCTCGCGGTTGTATGCGAATTCACCCAGATTCCTTATGTGATGCCTGATAAATTTGAAAGAGGAATAGGTAAAGGTATTGTGAGGGGGTTTGGGCAATCCACTACTGTTCAAGGTCAGTCCCAGAGGTCACTCTCTGCCTCTAAAACTAATCTGAGGAGTCAACGAACAAAGCCAGGTCCCTCAATGAACATATTGCCTAACTACAAAACGGGCTCGTCTACAAAGAAGAGCAGGGCAGTCACAGAGGGAGTGTTGGATACTCTCCGGTTCCTCCTCATCGTGACAGCTACGACAGATCTCGTGATATGAAACATGCAACCTTTGGGCCATCAGTTCGATTGTGAGGTGCCCCGTGATTACTCCCGTCATCGTCCTAATCCTTTTCTTGTTAAAGTAAAAAAGCTCAGAGGTCTTCTTTGGTTGGCCAAAATGTTTCTTTCGAAGCCTCGCCAGAAGTCAATCGATTCAATTGATTCAGAGGTTCGATCATTTGCCTCTTTTTAGCCATCAGAAAAATAGTCTGATTCAAACATATTTTCTGAGCTTGGTAATACAAATTTTGAGGCGAATGGCTGAATGTTATGTTATTCATTAAAGAAATAGAGATAGATGTATAAGTTTACTAGCCCAGGTTTATATTCTTCTAGCAATCCGAATAGTCTGATTGAAACATATCATTAGAGTATTCACTCAATTACGCTTGATGTTTTCTTCTAATATTTTCTTCAATGCCTTACAAACATCACTATAGAGTGCTATAACACCTTTATCTAAAACACTTGAAGTGCGAATTAGTTATAGAAAAAATATGTTAAACAAATGATTAATTACTTGCTTTTGCTTTGCTGGTTGCATTACATTAATGTAATATAGAAATAAAGGGGAACGAGCAGCAGTAAGAAATATCAGAAGTACTAGTACCAACTATAGAAATTTATGTTGTTTTTCCTGCTGTTGTTGTTGTTGGTTGCGCAAATTAATTGCTGCATTTGAGGAGTAAAGCGTTTGGTGCTTGTTACTACTTTTGCTACTGCTTAATAGGTTGCATTAATACTTACAACAGCACCAACAAAAACAATTTCAATTCAGCGTAAATATAAAAATAGAGAGAAAAACGTATTTTTGTTTTTCATATTTATTCGCAGTGCATTTAAATTAACTAATTTTGAAAAGAAAAAGCCACCAACACACAAAGCAAAGCAAAGCGAAGCGTAGTTGTGTTTGAACATTTCATTTGAAATGCTCACTGAATGGGAAAGAATAAAATGTTTATTGCAATGAAAGCAGTAGCAACAAACAGCTGTACCAAACAACAAACTCATGAATGCCATCATCACACTACATCCACCTAACAACTCACCCACCGCCCATTCAACTACCATCCATCCATCCATTGACTCACTCTTCCACATCGACACCCATTAGATGAATGCATCTACACAACACAACAATCTGCGTCAATGAAAATGTTATGCGGCAACAAAAGGTTTAATATGAAAGGGAAATGGATGGTGGATTGAATAAGGTGGGAAATTGTGTGGTGAATGGTGATGATGTCAGCCACCAAGTTGTGTGTTTATTTTATTTACTAAGCGCATCGAATGCACTCCCGCACTTGCATTCATCACAATATCACACAAATAAAGTGAACTCGAATTGAGTCTAGTCTAGTCGAGTTGAGTTTAGTTGAGTTGAGTTAAGTTGAATCGTGTCGAGCTGAGTTAGTAACGACGACGACGACATCTTTGTCCTGGTTGTTGTTTTTGTTGCACAATTTAAAAAAGAGAATTATTCATGCAATTTATGTACTAAAGGATGAAGGATGACATGGCATAAGGCTCAGAGTTAGAATTGCAACTGGGAAAGACAACAACAAACAAGGGGGCAGCTCACAAACAATAATAATTGTTCAAAGTGGTAGAGAAGGAGTCTGAGCTAAAGACAAAGATGTGCAATTGCATGAGTTAGTAGGGGGTGGTGTTAATGGGATTTTATGAAATTTAGTTCCTGTTTCTGTACACTTAATACATTTTACAAAGCCAAAGAAGTAGTGAGAGAGCAAGTGGGTAAGAGAGTTATATTCCTAGCTTTTATTTCAGTCGTTTCACTTTACAATCTTATATCTCTTCAGTTTACTTAGTTTACTTTAAACGAAAGCGAAAATATGTAAGTGCGTTCTGGTCTATAGTCGTCGTTGTCATCGTCGTAGTCTATTACCATGGGGAGCTATTATAGTCATTCAGTCAGTCAGTCAGCCAAGTTAAGTTGGACAGCCATAGAGTAAAGTAGGTTTTCTGCATCCAAGACACACACTTAGTCAAATGAAACTGCTGGCACACACACACATCACAATGATACAATAATGCAAAACACGGACACATCATGACTACAAAACAAAACAAAACAAACCCCAAATGTGCCCACTGTGTAACAACATTAAGAAAGATGAAATGGTTATTGCAGACGACATCATGCTGTGGTTTCTACGAATACTACGGTAAATGTGTATGGATATGTGCCCCCAAAACTACTCACTATATCTAACATATGTACACATGTTTCTATATTACATAGGTACTCGTATGTAGGTTTGCTCATCTGAATGCTTACTAAAATTCAACTTAATGTAATGATTTTATAAATTATAAATGCACACGTGCATAATGCGCACTTATTTGAGTGTATGAGAGAGCCGTCGCCGCCAACTGCCTCAAGCGCCACTTGGCGCCATACAGAGCAAATGTAGGCAGGCAGGTTGGCAGAAAAAACATTCTAGTGGGTGGCATTAAAAATTTTAAGTCTAAGTATCAGTAGTCTCTATATAATCGTTGTCGTCACCCTCCTCATGTGTAATGTGTCGTCTGTAAAAATTTTTTTTTTTTTTTTCATTTTCTTAAACAAAAGCAAACACAATTTATAGGCAGTAAACTTGTTTAAAGTTTATATATGTTTTAAACAATTTACCTTGCTGAATTAAATTTTTACTATTAATAAGTTGTAAGCACACTTTGTTTAGAGGTTCTACATGTTTAGATCTTCACATAAATGTTGGTGCTTACAAAATTGAATGAGTGCTTACACAATTTTTCACAGATTTTTTGTAAGCATTATAGGAAAATGATATTACATGATCTGGAAGTTAATTTTATCTAAGGGCTTACAAAATTGAATGAGTGCTTACACAATTTTTCACATAAAGAAAAGAAAAGAATTTCTTCCTGATCTTATTAAGGTGATTTTCATCACCAGTTACCAATTCCATGAAACAATAAACATTCTTATGCAACACACAAAAGCCATTCTTTAATGAGATTAAAATATTTTTTCACTTTCATGACCATTTTTAATGAATTTGTACATATGTATATGTCTCAAACACACACACAGATACACACACTCTCAGGAGGTCTCAGAGTCAATTGATTGATAGACTTTGACCGAAATTCCTTTTGACATAAATGAAATTTCACAAAATGTCACTGGTGTCATGTTGATTTTATTGTTGTTGCTGTTGTTGCTTGTTTGTTTGTTTGTTGCCCCAAACTGACATTTCCAGAATGAACAATCAATTAAATAAAAATTAACACAAGCTACATAGTACACTCGACTCGTTCGTCGTACAACTTTGGTATGGAAAATTGGTAGAATTTCATTATCGTTAAGTGTTCTGTGTTCTTTTGTGTGTGTGTGTGTATTCAGCCACAAGTGTCAAGTCAGACAGACAGAACGGGATGAGAGGACAGACTATGAATCAGTGGAGGCTAGGAAGTGTAGTGACATCCAACATACGTGTATACACCTCAATATCAAAGTCAATGAATTGACATTTCACCAGAATAAACGAATTCATTTGCACAAAAGCGACAAGCAACATTTTGCAAATCGCTTGTAAAGAGTCTCCGTCCATTCCAC
The DNA here is from genome assembly GCA_037043315.1 of Amiota communis. Classification (NCBI taxonomy): domain Eukaryota; kingdom Metazoa; phylum Arthropoda; class Insecta; order Diptera; family Drosophilidae; genus Amiota; species Amiota communis. Next base: position 7,435,567 of record JBAMAV010001245.1, on the reverse strand, counting down.
TCCACTGTCATCTCCACCCAACCCAATCTATGTAGGATCATTGTTGAGTTGAAATTTGTTAGTGAGAAGAAAGAAGTTGGCTGGCTTTCACTTTTGCAACTTTACTGACTCCTACTCTCTCTCTCTCTCTCTGACACATTTTGTTTGTTAAACAATACTATAAGAATAATGGTAATGGTGATCATGATGATGATGATAATAATGATAATAAAGATATAATAGTAACAGTAAATGAAACGATTTGTTCTCACATGTTGCGAACATGTGCAGCAACAACTTAGTAACCAAGTAAGTAAGTATGTAAGTAAGTAAGCAAGGCAACCAAGCATGTTAAGGTTTTTAGGGGGAGTTGGTTTAGTACTATACTACTACATAATATCCTTTTTCATTGTTAGCCACTTGCAGTTGTTATTATCCTGAGTATGAGTTGCTGCTCACCAATTTAAATCCCCACATCCACAGTCAGTCAGTCATTCAGTCAAGCGCGTCAGTCTAGCAGCATTGAAGCCTTTAAGCTGACTGATGCAACAACTACGTGGAGTACATGGCATTTAGCAGCTGTGTCCAACAACAGGGATAAAGAGTTGGCGTATGCATCTGCTTGTGCATTGCATTCCTAACTCTCTATCAACCACAACCTCATCATCATCATCATCGTCATCATCATTCGTATTTGTGTCTGCCAATGCGTATTAACGTTTATAATTGCAGCTTGTTTTGTAACGCATACCAATTGTAATTTGTACCTGGCACAGAAAATCTCTCACTCTGATTTACATTCCTTCCTGCCTGCCTTCCTTCCTTCCTTCCTTCCTTATCAGTATCTCTCCCCTCTTTCATTCGTCCTTCAGTGGTTGAATGCTTGCCTGCCATTCTACCCTGACTACTGTCTGTTGCCTGCTACTGTCCTGACTACCCTCTGCCTGCTTCCCTGAGTTTGCATCTCTGTGTTTGCATGTAAAACATACACTTATAACAATTCATTAAAAAGCTTTTTGACATTGCATACGAAAATGTTGGCAAGCTGAAATGCTATTCCTGTGGTTGTCTCTGACATTACTTTGACTCTGAGTCGAGTCTCTGTGTCTGTCTATCTCTTTGTCTATTTGTATATGTATCTATCTTTACTGCATTTGTTGCACCATCACCATTATCATGCTTGTCCTGAATTCAAATTCACCCTTATGTAATGTGTCGTTTGGATTTCTTTCTTTCTGCTTTTTCACTTTACAAATGATGATGATGATGACGACGATGAGGTTGGTTAAGAAGGGCTTGTGGTGAATAAGAATGTAATGAGAAAACATGAGAATGAGGTAAGGCAAGTCAATGAGGACCTGGATCAATATGTTTTTCTATGTGCAAATGAGTTCACTTTTTGCCTTCCTCATCACTTTCTTCATTTACAACACACAGTTGATACAAGCGCATAAGCCTTCATCATGTTACACTGCGCTCATCCTATAGTTGCAGGAGCTTGGATGCTGCAGCAACCACATTAAAATGCGTTAACCTTGAGTAATGTAGACGTTCGTTATGCACCCAACACATTTACACACAGAAAGACATTTATATGATGACTTTCTTTTGGCTTGCCTGCCTGCATGGCCTGGCCTGCCTTCCTTGCTTGCTTGCTTTCATTGTTTCTTGTGTTTTTCCTTTCCTTCACTTTCTCTCATTTGATTTTTTTTTTATTCTCTATCACACAACTACTAATTGTGGCTGGGGATTTGAATCAGAATCATTTTGACTTTAGCATCTTCCAAAGCTCTAGCTCTATGACATTTTACAGAAATAGAAGACTGAGTGACTGACGATTTAATGGCAAGAGGACAGGCAGGGGGATAGGACATGACTGGTAAAGGAAAGGTAAGATATGTTAGAAGGCTATTATTGCTGCTTGGAAATTTATGTCATTTATGTCGTGCCGTATACTTGATATTCAAGAGTTCAGTTGACTTTTATGACATGCAGAGCAAGCAACATTGATGCATTTTACAGCAGCTTAAGTTCTGTTCTATGATTTCATGATGTTCAGAGTAGGTAAAGGAATAAATACAAAAAAAATTGTAATTGATTTTTTATGTCAATTAGTAAAAAAAGAAAATCAACTGAAACTCAAAGGCACAGGAGCAAAATGCATGATTGAATCATATTACATGAACGCATTGTGGGTTGTTTGTTGGTTGCTTGTTAAAACATCATTTCGTAACCTCTTATTTTCGGGGTGGGTCCAGTTCGGTCTGCCCTGTGTTGATGACTGACTGAGTTCAGTTGATACTTTTTGCCAATTTAAAAAATACAATTTTCTCTTTCAATGCTGATGACATAAATCGATTTAAAACATATTTTCAGGCAATTGAATTTTAATTCCTTTCTTTTTTTTCGTTTGTTGGTCTGTTGAACCACAAAGGAGAAAATAAAAAAAATAAAAATTTAAATTCAATGAAATGAAAAAAAACTGAAAAATCACTCATACGTCACGTTGTCAAGTCATTGAGAGTTGAACAGAAAAAAAGAGGCAAAGGCAAAAAATTATCACAACGGATAGCAAAATATAAAACAAATTGGTTTCAACTCAGATTTGATGCACTTCAGATGAAGTAAGGCTTCCGTTTATGGATAGAATAATATAGGAGGATAAGATTAGGTCCTCAAAACCTCAACTTATATCACTGATTGTTCCTCAGTTCTTTTTAACGGATGGAAATGGGAAATTAAATGTATTTGCCTTATTCAAATGATGAGTTTGCTATCATCTTATGAAAAGAATAAGAATAAGATTTCTTTGCAGAACCAATGATTTGTCTTAAAAGGACACTTTCCCATTGCTCTTATGCTATATTTGTGGAATGGTTTAGATTCTTATATTTATATTTACCCTTCCCACAAGTTAAAGAAGGGGTTAACATATCACTACGGGTCTCTAACTTAACAGAAGGGCTTGTATGAACAAGAGCTCTGGATTAACATGTTGCACAAGTTACGTTTCCGCTTCAAACACTCATCTTTTACATGCAGTACATTAAGATCTTTATGGATCTCTTCATTTCAGCTGGCTGTTATTGTTCTGAGCATTTTGAAATGAGCTCTTTGTATAACCTTAACATAACTCACGCTTGTAGAGCTTCATTATTCTGAACCATATGTCTAATTGGGTTTAATGATGGAGTTATACTCAAGTCGTAGGCCAGATAATAATATGATGAAGAGTAATAATTTTTGAGTGATCAACTTCGTTGAAAACTTAGTACTGATCAATATGATTCTGTTGTTCAGATTGCTTCTTTTTGTTTGTGACAATGTTAAGAGAACACCACTTTGCCTTTTTATAATGTAGGGTGATTATAATAAATTAAAATTAATTATAAAAGTGGATTTCTTTTGCTCCTCAATTTACTCTGTTCATATTTTTTATCATGTTTTTTTCACATATTCATCCATCATTCGTTAATGCATTTCAGTCACTTGTTTTCGAAGTTCTTGCAACTTTGTACTCTCATCTTTCATACTACAAGTAAGTACATAGTATTCTCTGTTGCTGGTCATTTAGTGGCATTTTCATAATTGATGCTGATGTTGTTGTTGTTGTCGTTATTGCAGTTGTTCATTTCCCTTCTGATGAAGGTTTTTAATTTATTTTTTTTTTTTTTTTCCATTTATTTTTTGTTGAATTTTCCATATTGCATTTCATAAAATTGCATTAATGAAGTATGAAATTTATTGCATTCGCATTATGCAAATATTTCCAATAAATACTTTGATGCCTTTTGCTGATATCTTTTTTGTCCTTATATTTTTCCGTACTATATTTTTTATTTTATTTTCATTTTACGTGTTGCATTGCACATTTTTGTGGTTATTTTGTCTTTAATATTATTAATATTGTTGTTGCTGTTGTAATCAATTGATGAGTTGTTAAATTGTTACTGATTAAAAACTCGCATCGCAAAAAAAAAAAGGACTGCTCTTCACAGAATTATGGAGTTGGATGGGTCAGTTATTGGATACTCTACTATTGTATGTGATCAGTTTGATGATTGAAAATTCGAAAAACTGAAGCAAGCAAATTTAGAGAAAATTATAATAACCGTAGGATTTATGAAAGAATTTGTATTGTTGGGCATAGAGATGAATTGTATAGAAACTTGGAGTGTCCCGAAACGGAATCTACGCAGGTCTGTAAAGAAAGGTATTGAGTTCAATCAACAACTTAATAGTTCAGCTTGATCACTTCGACTTTACAACGGCAACTGGCTTCCATCAACTTACTTAACCGATTATACCAATTTCAACTTCCCTCTGCTACTGCTCTCAACTGCCATCGATTGAGTGCTAGATACACCAACCAGGACTTACTTATATTGAATATTCCGAATTCTATAGTATCAGAGATTTCTCATGACTTAACTAAGAACATATGTAGAATGGTTCGTTTTCTTTTATGGTGATCCATTCGAAAAATATTAATATTTGAATCAGGTTGTTATACTGATCAAGTGTATGAACCTTTACACCCCCACCACTATTACAATTGTTACAAAAACTTGCATAAACTCAATATTGTATATCGAACAAAGGGTATGTGGGTATGTACGAGTATGGTTGTTTAAAAATACATTTAAAACTTTTGCATAAAACAAATTATAATGTATGTAAGTGCATTGTTAATTTCATAACATTGTTTTCATTCGTTTTATTTCATGATTGTTGTTATTGTTGTCGGTAGTGTTGTTGCTTGTTTTTTTTTTTTTTGATCATATGTTGCATTATAATACTCGTACTTGTTAATTGCTACATGCTTCTGTGTGCAACACAACACATTTTCCAACATTTAAAGTTTTCCTGTAAGCTGCTTTTACAAAAAACACAACAAATGTTTCCCAATTAAAAAAAAAAAAATGCACCCCAATTTACAATTTAAGTATATTTAAGTAAAAAAGTTGTAAGTTTTTGGTAGATTACTTAAAGTGCGCATAGTTTTACAATGAAATTTTTGCTGTAAAACTTTGTTTTTTACCAAGGTATAACAAATTTTTGTTTTTAAATATTAAAATAGTTTTTTTTGGAGAGAAATTTTGAAATGTTTTTCATTACAGGTGAAGGTTTGAGTATAGAAAAGGATGTACTAGATGTACAAGGTCATCTACTAGAGTCTAGAGTCTAGAAGGCTTATCACAAAACCATTAGAGCGAGTCTCAAGTCGTGTTAGATAGTTTGGAATAAATATTCCGAAAAGGGCATAAATGCTATATGAAAAATCTCTGATAGAAACTACTTAGATTATGTTGCATATTTTGATACGAAATACCATTTCGACGGGACCTCACATAATATTGTAATACTCAAAACTTAAGGCAGTTAGAACAAATTGATTCACTAATTTACAAACTGCTTGGCTTTGTTTTCAGTTTTCTCCTTTTAAAATATTTTTAAATAACAATGAAAATTCCTTCTTAACTCTTACATTTATCTACTCTATTCTCTTTCGAAGCTTCTACTATCTAATTCGGTTTTAGCTTCTTCAAAACTCATTTAAAATTTGTAAGCCCAGTTCTTAAAATTCCTAAATGCTTACATTCATTTTTCATTATGAAACAAAACAAAAATTAAAAATAGCAAAAGATTTTGCAAATAACACGGGTTCTCTCACTCTCTCTCATCCTACATACTTTGTTTTTGATCATGACAAAGTTAGTTAATGTTACTCTTTTGACTATAAAGATAATGCAGTCGAGATATCCAAGTAAAAGCAAGTATATATATGGTATGTGCAGCAATACAAAGAGCTTTTAAAACAAACATTTTATACAAAATTCAATACACCTACACCTTCATATTCATTGTTTTTATACATATGTATATACCCACCACACCCACACCCAACACCAAAACTCAATGCAGACAGGCCAAGTTAGGCCAGGCTATTGTATTACTACTACTAAAAACTAAAATTTGTAAAATATCAAAACTATTTTGAACAAATTAGAACTTTTCATTCAGTAACCCTAAAATGCGCATGGTATAATAATAGTTTACTGTAATTTTACATAGAAGACAGGCAAGCAGGCAGGGAGACAGAGAGTGAAAAAGAAAGGGAAGGGACCGGCCAGAGTACATAAAATGTGAGAAAGAGTTGGTAAGTAATACATTCTTTTGTCATGCAATAGAAGAAGAACATTTTCTATAATGGAGTTGTATGCAGCACATGCAATGCCTGGAAAACTATTATGAGTTCACAAACTTTATACACAAACACATATAGAATATTTAGAGGAACAGGAAGTATGTCCCTCTATAGTATATGTATACCAGTTATATACTCCTTTGTGTCCTAACTCCATTTATGAATAAACTCAAAGCCATTCTATACTACTAGTAGTACTACATAGTTTTAAATATAATTTAGTTTTACTTTGCAACTGAATTGTTGTGTTCTAATTCATAATTCAAAGAAACAAACTCTCCTGCTGCAGAGCAAATATTATTTAATTATAAAATTATTTATTATTTAACTTTATAAAAATTAATAATATTGTATTGTATAACAACAAAGCAAATTGAAATAGAAAGTTGTGACTTGCATAGGTTTGGATTTTACTGTATAGAAGAAGATCTCTCTTTTATCAGATGACATTCTCATTACAAGGTTCGGTTAGGTGGCTGCCCTCAGACGAGATACCAGCAAAGAGTTGACACGGCACCCCCTTAGTCTGATGCGGAGAACTATTTGGATTCCGAAATGAACCTAGCTATGTCCCTGATTGGTAGGAATGATAGTGAGGAAGCCCTAGTCTGCCTATGACGCAATGGCACGTTAGTACGTTTATAGACTTGCTTATAGAGGTTCTACCGATATTTAGCAGCTGGCCGGTTCGTTTCCTTTTTATATTAGACCAGGTTTGCCTAGCTATGCTGCAAGTGCATTCTTCTACCCAGAGAGCATTGGCTTTCACTTGGTAGAATTTTCTGACAGTGAGCTTCACTGTTGCTAATGGAATACCAGCCGATACATCCTCACGTAACGTCCCTCATTAGCTAGTTCATCGGCTTCACAGTTGCCCACATTATCTCTATGTCCGGGCACCCAGCATAGTTGTGTGGGTACGTGACAGGCTAGAGTATCTAGGGAAGGGCGGCAGTCCACGACAAGCTTGGATGTAGTGTATACACCCGATCTGTGTAGATATTAATATGTGACCTCGGAGTGTAGTTATCTAGAAGCCAACGGGAGGCCATTAGTATGGCCATAACCTCTGCTTGAAAGACGCTAAAGTGGTCAGATAAGCGAAAGCTGAGCTTTAAGTTTGGGTTGTTCGAGAAGATTCCAATTTGGAGCCATCTGAGTAGATGTCAATGGAATTAGGTTTTAGAACTGTCCAGTCCTCCTTACTGGGAATGTGAGTGGAGAACTTCCGGTTAAAGTAGGGTGAGGGACATGCATAGTCAACTGCCTCAGGGACAGATGGACCACGTTCCAAAATGCTAGCATGGCCCTGTATGTGACTAGTCCAGCGAGTTATGGTGCTAAATCTAATGGCGGAACATTGGGTATACTGTTCAGCCAGAAGACTGGCTGGTATCCAGTTGAGGATTGCAAACAGCGCTTTAGTGGAAGTGGTCCGAAGTGCCCCTGTTATCATAATGGCTGCCGTTCTCCTGACTTTGTCAAGAGGTTTTTGGTTAACTGCCTTGTGGCAGGCAGGCCACCAGACAAGGGCTCCATGCAACACCGAGTTGAATGCAGTTTTATTGTGTCTATAGTTCGTTTAAATAGTTCAAGAAAAAACACTTGGACACAACATTAAGAATGATATTAAGGTAAAGTTTCTTAAGATATGGCAAAGAATACTGGAATAATATACAAATATATTAATTTAAAAACACCTAATAATAAAATATCAATAATAATGATTTCAAGCGAAACATACACTCGTGTTTATATACTCAATAACAACCACACCATACTATTTGAAATGAAATCCATTCGAAACAATAAAATAATAATTTATCTATGACTCAGTTAAGCGATTGAATGCAATTATATGATATATTCAATAGTAGTTCCTCCCGCTTGCAGCAGACCCCATACATTATTTTATTCAATGGACTCATCATCAGCAATAAAATTTTGCGTGTTCGCATGCAATTGTTTCAGAGATTTTTATATATCATTTTTCTTTGTTTTATTTTTGGAAAAATAATGAATTAAATTTGAAAAAACAAAAAAAATGTATAAAAATTATGTTTCCACGTACAACAATATCATGAATGTGATTGAAAGGTGGATACTATAGTAGTAGATGGTTACAAGTAACTAAGTATAAGTACTCATAAATAGAGTATAAGTGTAGGTGGTATTATAGACAACAATAACCATACACAATGATAATAAATATGTATATAGTTAATAACTATAATATCAAACAAAGATACACGTATGTACATTGAAATATTTCAAGAGAAAGCTGATGCAATTTGCAACCAATTTTGGCGAACGTAAAGCTATTATAATTTTGATTTAAATGTTGCTGCAACTACTTCGAGTTTGTTGTAAGTTGCCACACCAAATTTGTTATAATTTGTAGTTGTTATTGTTATTGTGGTTGTTGCTTCAATGCGTAAGTAGAAGTAACAGTATTAGTCCAAAGTAGTTGCTGCTTATTGCATTTAAGTATGCAATTATTAATGTAATTATTGTCAGACAGACAGACAGACCAAACGACTATGAGCCCTCAACTCAACTGGTATTCATTGTTACCCCACCATTCAATAGTTTATATATCTTATTACTTTGGTGTGTAGTAAGTTATTATTTTATCTATATGTATGGGAATCAATAACAAAATATTATAACCTGGTGTTTGGTAGAAACAAATTGCCAGACATTGAGTCGTGTGAAGGGGAAGAAATTCCAAGTTTTTTTGTTACCATTTTACTACTCTTAAAATTTTTGTGGATTAAAAATATGAAATTATGTTTGTGAATGCATTGTTCTTCATACTAGTGTAAAATAGGCTTAAACTTTGGCATTAGTTTTGTAATTTTCTATTTCAGAGAGAAAGAGAGAGATACAATAACAAAAGACCATAAGCAGCATTATGGTAAGTTAAGTATACAAACTAATTAGAATCAACAGAACAAACGAACGAACAACAGTTCGAATGTGAAAGTTTATTTCAACACATTATTACTATTATCATTATCATCATAATAAACAATATAATTATATTCGTACACACACACACATACACACACAAGAGGATTATTAGTAGAATTGTACAAAATGCATATTTATAGCACATATGGATTAGATATGCGAAATTACGAGTAGTATTATGTATACAAAATGGCAAGAAAGAGCTTATGTTGTTTTTTTTTTTTAATTGTAAACTCTATTTGTATAGTATTATTATAGACAGCGTGATCCACAAGAGAGAAATAGAGGGGAGAAAATTATGAGTGATTTTACTTGGTTTTAAAATGTAATTCTGCTGCACATTTCTTGCTTCCCATTGCTTGTCTATTCTAGACGAACGGACGGACTTGAGAGCTTAAATATTCATAATCTATTATGAAACATTGACATTGATTATGTTTGGCAAAACTAAGTATTATAATTAGTCATTAGTATTATGTGACACAATGCTAAAAATTAAGAAATCAGTGTCTTGTCACGCTTCATTCATTAGCCCCCTGGTCATGCCTTTTTAGTATCTTATAAAGTCGAACAAACAAGACATAGAGACAGCATATAACAATACTTTTTAATGGAAAGACAGGAAAAGTGAAGAAAACAAAAGGATACAATAATCTGTTCAATGGGAGAATCTTATTCTGTCTTGGAAATAAGTGCACAGTCTATACCCATGTAATTGCCCCTTTATAGACACACGGCATCCAGATATGGAAAATCGCTGCCAAATCTTAATAGAGTGTCATCCCTAATCTTGAAGAACAAGAATGATGCTGCTCTAATGATGATGATGCCCATGGTATGGTCAACCCTGTATAAAGACATGAACCAGACATTGAGTTGAGGCCTTTCACTCTAGCCGACATAACGACCACTGAATCACTTGTTCAGACCACTGACCGTACCTTCCCAATCCGGAGGCTCACAAGACTACATTTCGGCCCTTTGCTGGAATGGACTGACAACACATAAAAAGCACAAGTCGGCTGGCTGGCCTCCCCAGGCCTTGAGTGGACGTAGATATATTTTTATGCAGAAAAGAATCGCATTAAAAATTACTAAATAAAACCCACTCTTTATCATCTCTCTCTGTTCTCTCTTTCTTGGATTATGATATATAGTATACTATATGGCATATTTATATTAAATACAAAGTATAATATTTATATATAGTTACAAATTAATGATTGATTTGACTTACCTCCAACACTGGAACCATTTTGTTGTGAATAAAGATTCTGTTGTGCGGCTGCCGCTGCTGCGGCTGTCTGTGGCGGATATAATTGTGGGCCCTGTGGTGGTGGTGGACCGGCGCGTTGTGCACCTGGTGGCACTAACACTGGTGCTGGGCTAACAAGGCGCATTGGTGTACCGGTACGTGGTCCCATAACAAGTGAACCGCTCTGATCGAAAAAGGCCGGTATGACCTGATATGACCGATGCCACCCAATACAAATATGACAGCACACAAGCAGCAAATATATATAGTAAAATATATGTGTGATCGATCCGATGGTGAATATATGATGATTATATTGAATTTTGTTTATACAAGTTTTTTTTTTATTTATATTTTTTGTTTTTTATTGCATTTTTGGAATATTTGATGAATTATTTTTTCATTTGTACAAGGTTAGATTTTTGTTGTTGTTGGGTTTTAAATTTTTTATAGTTTATTTTTTTTTTTTTTGTTTTTTTGTGGTTATGAAGTTATGCAGAAAAGAAAAAAAGAGAAAAAATACAAACATTTTAGGTTTTTTTCGATTTCGATTTGTATAGATAAAAATCTTTCTATATACATAAAAGAAGAAGAAAAGCGGTACAACAACAACTACATTAACAATAGCAATAATATTAAGAATTTTTTATTCAAAATTTATTATTACAAAGAAACAAAGGAAAATATTTTTGAAAAAATTAAAAGAATTTTTCAATTTATCATTGATTTTACAATTTGGAAATTTTACATTTTTTTATTTCTTATTATTGATTGTTAGTGTAATTGTTGTTGTTGTTGTTGTTATTATTATAGTATTGTTGTGCATTTTACAGTTACAGTTATTTATATGCTTTTGGCTCAATATAACATATAATATAATGTCAGTAGAATTCGCGCTTTATGTGCAGCAGCAGCAACAGGAGCAGTTAAACATTAAACTACCATATATAAAAATGTACAGTTATGTTGTTGTGTACAAAAATATACACTTTTTCTTTTTCCAACATCATCATCATCTCTTCTCATGTGTGTTTTTCCATCACTTACAAACTTCAACTTTTCTTTTATCAATTCATCTCCATTTCCATTTTATTCTCAGGTTTTTTATGTTTGTTTTCCATTATTTTTACATACAATAACAGTGAAAAGAAAGAATTGAATCGAATCGACGAGTCAGGACGCCATTTTGTATTTTTCATATGCAATTTTATACTGAATTCACAGCTCAGCAGCTCAACAAGTTTGCATGAAGAATTACAATTACAAGAATTCAAATTTTTCGTGCCTTTTTACTCAGTTGCATGATGAATTAATGATGACAATGATGATGGTGTGATGGTGATAGTGATGGAGACACACTTACCTGATACGATTGATTTTCAGCGCCTTGTTGTGATGGTGTTAACGGTCTACGTGGTTGTGTACCCTGTTGTGGTATCAAATTGCCTGGATACATGCCCCATGGTGCGACACCATAATATTGTGGCATTTGTGCGGCAGCAATCATACCCAGATAGGGCGCTGCATCTTGTCCCGGATTAATGACATATGGTGCCGCTTGTTGTGCTGCATATGCAGCATTCTGTTGTGCAGCAAGAAATTGTTGTGATGCTGCTGCCATTTGCATTTGTTGCGGTTGCATTGTGCCATTTGGAGCACCAGGTGGTGCACCTGCAGCACCAGCAGCTGAATTGGCAGCAGCAGCGGCTGCAGCAACAGCAGCTGCATTTGAGGCGGCGGCAGCAAGTCCATGATTCTGTGATCGGAATAGTTGCTATGAAAGAGACAAGAGAAAAAAAAAGGGATATAATTATTAATAATTTATTTTTTTTACAAAGTTTCTTGACTAAGAAATGTGTTTTTCAGCATATGTTGTAAGTATTTTCAAATAAATCACAGAATGTATTTATGTATGGCCAAAAACCTTGTAAGCTCTCACTAAATTTTGTAAGCATGCCTTGTTTCTTATAGCTAAAGAAGTGAGCTCAACAAATCTTACGGAGTTTACAAACTTTTGGCTTGAAAACATGTAAGCATGTCTTATATTTTGTAAGCATATACCATTTCTAAAAGATATCATTGTCAATTTTATAAAAACCTCAACGCTTACAAAGACAAATCAACAAAAATTCTTATAAGCACAATTGAAATATTGTGAAATATATTCCCTTACAGTAGAATTCATAGCAACCACCAACATATGCTGTTGAGTACTTGAGTATCTTCAATAACAATATATTTTAGATGGTATGGAAAAGAAAAGATACTTGAAATTTGATAAAGGACTCTCAAGAATTTATTTGATAAATTTGTTTCTTGTAAAATAATATTTTCTCTAACGATTGAACATGATGATATAATGTCAATGATACTCCCTCCCCCCGATGAAGTGTATTCAATTGGAAATTTAAAACAAAATCAATCAAATCACACAACTCTAAATATTTGCACAACAAAATAATCAAAAAACAATAAAAAATATTTAATTTTTCTTCCCCAATCTATGGAGAGAAAGTAAAATTGTAATAACGAAATGCTAAGAGCAATGGTTACACTTGGGAGATGTCTAGTCTAGAATGATTTGAGAGGAGAAATGCCAGGAGTGAAATGATAAAGATGAAAATGTGTAAGGAAAAAAGAAAAAAATTATATTAATAAACATTTATTTTATATAAAAATAAAAGGAAATAAATAAATAAATAAAATGGAATGCAAAAATATATACACATGTATTTAAGAAATTAATAAAGAAATTAAAGAAATAAAGAAAAATGTTGTGTTTTCACGCCATGCTTTCTCTTTCCTTTGCTGTTGTTTGTTTGCTCCCCACCAAACTATTCAAAAGTCAATCACGAAAGGAAATACAATATTGCACAATAAGAAGGAAAAAAATACAGTAAAGAAATAAAATGTGAATTATTGATGAATGCTGTCGACTGAGGCACCACCACCACCAACGAATGAATGAAGCACAAAGCAAATAAAACCCAAAAAAAAAAAAAAAAACTTGTACCAACAAAATATAATAATAATAATAATAATAAAAATAAAAACAAAACAGAAATAAAAAAAAACAACATACACACAGTAATAACAACAAAAAGTTCATACTGTTTCTGATTTTACTGTATTTGATTGGCAAGGAAGAAAGGCAGGCAAGACTCAGGGGCTCAGGCTCAGGAAGGCATTCAGTGATTCATTCAGGCGAGCAATAAAAACAAAAAAATATTGTGCTGCATACTTTTGAGGTGCGTAAAGCGCACAAAAATTTCTGATGTTCAATCGTTCAGTTATAACATACATTTGAAGGCGATGCGGTTGGTTGAGTTGGTTGGAGGAGGCATGTGCGTGTGGCAAGGCATAAGTATGTACATACAAGAATATATAAGTTTACATATGCCACACAACAACAACAACAACAATATATTCTACCAATTATTTTATATTATTTATTTTTTATTTTTTTTTTTTTGCTGCCAAACTGTAGAAATACACATATATGGGTCTATAGGGAAGTAGTAATACACAAATAGTAGTAGTCTTGGTATGGCGCCTGTTGTAAGCATGCAGCAGCATAAAATAATAACCGAAAAGCAAATAAATGTTGAAATCTGAGAACTGAGAACTGGCACGACAACGACTCATACTCGTACCTCAGTATTTCATATCATATTACTTCAGAAAGGCAGGCAAGCAGGCAAGGCCAGCTTGGAGGGCCCCCACAAAAGTAGTGGCAGACGTCATTAAAATGAAATTGAAAACAAAGTGAGCGCAACGACGCCAAAAAATTATGTAATTTCACGCCGAAAAGTATGCCAAGAATTTGATTTAGTTAAAGTCATCATGTGTTGTTTTGTTATTGCTGGGAGCAAAATAAAATTATTTATTTAGTAATACAATAGGCCCAGGGTTAGGCAAGGCATGGTGGTGGGTGATATATGGTAAGTTGTAGAATAGTAAGGAGTCATTACATTGAGTTGCTGGCAACTACTTTAGCTTCAACTTGTGAAACAAAAAAATCTCTCTACTGCGTGACGCACAAAAACTTCTTTCTTTTGTTTTGATTTCTTCCTCTCTTTCCTTGTTTTCAAGGACATACACAGCTGTGAACCACCATAATCATAAATGTGTGCATAGATATACATATATATATATATATATTTTATGACCTTTGATTACAACTGTTTGCCACTTAAAATCATTCACTAGTAAAAGTATATAGAGAAAATTGTTTAGTTATTATAATAGAACACGATTCCATGATTCATCCACTCCTCTTTTCCTTCTTATATTTCTTGTTTTTCGAAAGTCAGCAACAGATGTCCTTATGACCCACAAAATCATTTCTTTTGTTTTTCTTTCTCGCATAATTTGTGCTACTACAACAACAGGGGCAAAAATTCAAGTTTTGTTATTTCAGCAAAAAATTGTCATCTTCTGTGTGTTCTGTGTTGGTCCCTTGATTTCTTTTCAATCTTATAACAAGGCAAAAGCAAAGCAAGCAGCAGCAGCAGCAAATTGTTCAATATTTTTCAAGTGCCTTTGAAATTATTCTTTTTTTTTTTTACCCTCAACACAACACAAGAATCAAGAGTATGAGTGGTATATATCAAGTGTTCATGCATCTCTTGGCATAGGACACAAACATCTACTGCTTTTACCTTTATCCTTTTTCTATTCTATCCTGATAACAATGTGGACACATAAAGTGTTTTGTGCTTCAGGTGAGTCTTTTCCAAAGTGTAGGCAGGCACAAAATCAAGCTTTTTGACATTGCATTGTAATGACTTACATGTACTAGTAGATGGTTTATGATGCTTGGATTATATGAGTTTAGTTCTATGTTGGGTTAACCCAGTTAGCTTAGTAGTAGTAGAAACGATTGATTCTACTACATGCATAATAATGATGATGATGATGATTTTTTATCTCTGACTTTTGAATACGATTTCCCCATGAGTATGAGTATGTCAAGTGTATTCAAAAGGTTTGTGTTTTCTTTGAATTTTTCATTTATTTCTTTTTTTTTTTTTAAGACTAGAAACAACATCACCAAAGGTTGATCTATGTATTAATCAAAAATAGATATATGAGGTCAGGTGGTGGTTTGGAAAATATAAGAATAGAACTTTTTTGTTGTTAAAATTTGATACTTTAAAACAAAAGGAAACCAAGTGAACTGTCACTAAGGAAATCATTTAGAAATCCTTTTCATAACATATACATATATTTTTGTAAGCAAAGCTTTAGCCCCTTAGGCTTAATACTAATTAAACATTGATAAATCTTTGAGTACAAGTATTATATTTTCCAAGTTTCCTTGTCAAAATGTGGTTGAAACTCATATTCATTGTAATTTAGCTTGCTTTAAAATTGATTCTTGTATTCAATGGATTTGGATTTCAAAATAATCACTAGTCAGTCAGTCACTCATATGCCTTGAGGGCATAACTAGAGAAAATTTTGCAACAAGTTTCAGAGACAAGTTAGTAGTAACAAATTGGGCTAATCAAGTGCACTTTCATGGATGCAATGCATAGCAACAACTAAAGTAGTCTAGTAGTAGTAACCAAATACAAAAAATTTTCACCAACTTTCGCAGAAAAAATTTGTATTCAAGTCAAGTATGGTAGACTCTGGGCTAGGCATGCAGCGAACAGACGGACCAAGCAGAGGCAGGTGGTATGCTATTTTCAAGTTTGGGAAAAACTTTACCAACTGTGAAAATTAGTGCATTAATTAAACGAGTTTTGGTGCTTTGCGCTGGTGGAAAACTTTGGTGCATTGCTGTTGGAGTAATTCTCTGAATGACTGACTGACTGAACTAGTTCAGCCTGATAGTTCAGTTCAGGTTTGTAAAAGATAAAAAGCAGACACAGTTGAGAGATACAAGTCAAGTTAAAGTAAACCAAGACAAGTCAACCACGTATGAGCGATAATGACTTATTTCCGTAGAAAAAATTAACAGTATTTCAAGTTTAAAGTCATTTTTATAATACTCGTATTGCATGTTAAGGCAAGTCACTTGCCAAGTCATTTAAATTGTCAATCAGTTCACCTTGTTTCGACTTTGGCAAATGGCATAATTTTGGAAAATGGTAAGAGAAAAATTAGAAAGCGTCTCTTACTTCAACTTGTCTGGAACTTATCAAGTAGGTGGATCTATAGAGAAAGCGTCTACACACTTAGTTATTGTAAGTACGCATGGCGCCTACTCTCTCTCCTTGAATGTGCGAATGTGGAAAATTAAATTTTTTTCTTTTTACTAATTTACAAAGTGAGTCAGTGGATTTTCTTTTCTGCGCTTTGACTAATTTTCAAGTGAATAAATTACTTCAAAGCAAACACATTTTCTATATGAAGAACTTGAAGTTACTCATTCCACTGCCACTTCCACTTGCCCTCTTGCTTGATGCTCTTTAACTTTTCACGTGAGCCCCACCACTTTTTCTTCTTCCTTCCTTTTTCTTTTCATTTTCAAGTTACCTTCTTTATTTATTCCATCCAAGAACCATCAGCATCATCATCATATTTCTTTTCTATGCTTGTGCATGTTTCGTATTTATTTCACTTCAACATTTTCTTGCTTAGCTTAATAAGCTCCCTTGAGTACAATTTTAAGCGCAGTCGTAATGGAAATTATGTACAAGGCTAGCTGATGTCATACTCTAGGGACCATAAACACCAACCAACCAACCAACAAACCAGCCAACCTACCTACCTACTACTTACTTACTTAACTAACAAACAAGGAGTGGGATCACAGGGAGTAAGTGAATATCTAAATTCTCTACCCTACTTGTTGCTAGCTAGAATTTTCCTATGAGACTGTCTCTTCTTCTTGTTGTTGTTTTGCAGTCACATTCAGACTAAGTATATGCACAGTTTAATCCCACCATTCTTTTTCCTATTTTATTCCTTTTTAGAAAATGTTGATTATGAATTATAATTGCTACTTCATTTTTTCTCTCTTCTTATTCAAGTAAATTAAAGCGCAACAGACATCAAAACAAATTTATTTGAATTTATTTTTCTGACCTAATTTCATTCTTTTAAAAGAAACATGATGAAAATTTCAGACTACTTAACAATTTATATCACGTTCATGGCTTTGACTTTTTTCCAGGTACTTCATTTCATTCATGTTGACTCAACTCAACTCGACTCAACTTAGACTAGACTAGATTAGACAAGTGAAGGAAAAATGCATTTTATACGACGACGAGGCTTGCATTACAAATTCAAATTGTCTTAGAAAATGAATGAGTGAATGAATATAATATAAATGGCAATGGAAAAATGTCAGTGTATCTAACATTTAACTGACAGTTTTTTTGTTTTCTATTTACAAAACACACGGTATAGGTAGACACAATAACATTTCAAGAGGTTAACGTGAAGAGTCTCTGTCAAAATAAAAATTGTACTGTTCTACTTTTAGGCAATTAGGCAAAGGCACTGCTATCTATTATTTTCCAAGTACTCAAGTTTAGAGAGGATGATAAAGGTTGAATAATATAATGGAAAATGTATGAAAAAGTATGAAGAAATTGTATTAGATGAAGACTTTTAAAAGGTTAAATTTATGAGAAAATAACGTTTTCTGTGTCTTTTTTGCTGACTCATAGTTAATTTGGTTATTACCCCGTTTATGCAACATCCGAATCGGTTTTCACTGAGATCTGCTTGACTCAGAACGCATGCATAAACACTTTTCCAGTGCGCATTGAAACGACTTCACGATGCGCTCGTTTTAAGCCAGACGTGATTTTCGTAAAACGCACTGAAATGTAGCAAGGATACAAAGAAATTAAACGAGAAACTAACCTGACAACTGATATAACCTGCCACAGAAAACTCTTTATTCCACCAGATTTCCGATTTTAGGTTCCACAGAAAACTCTTTTGGGAGTGTTTGATTCCTCCTTTTATGTTTTTATATGTTGACAGCCCTATTAACATTCAGTTGAAGCGGTTTGGTTATTCGATAAAATCACCGAGTGGCCGAGTGGAATGCAAAACTCCATACGACGAAAACACTAGAGTTTTCTGTGACAGCCCTGAGATTGTTGTTTTTTGTTGCCATCGCAAGGGAGGTGAATTTGAAGCATTCTTTTTCATCCCAATCTTTTTTTTTTATCTTTATCAATATATGATATAAGATATGTAATCTGAAATGCACTCGTTCTCATGCATTTTACTTTCAATTGATCCTGCAGGTTCCTCTTTCTTATATGTAAATTGTTTTCTGTGTTGCTTTTCATTTATTTCCTATTTTTCTCTTTTCCAATGTCTGTCCTCCTGATGACATGATTCATATTATTTATAAAGTCCTTTGTCCTCTCCCATATTATTATGAAAAATATTGTTAATCTTGACCTTTTATAGTCTTAACTACGTCTTTCTTTTTCCCAAATTGTTTGCCTTTTATATTAATTTCTCTATTCTTTACTGAGCACTTATAAAGCACCAAAGACTTATGAAAAATGAATGTATTCTCTTTGTGTCTCCATCATCATCATCATCATCATTATTATTATTGACCATGGGTCTATCAATTTGTATAAAAAGGCAATTAGCAATCAACAAAATGCCTGATATCCACAGACATTCACAGACTTTGAGGAAATATGACGACGCCGTTGTTATAATAGTAAATATATCATAATGGGCGAGAGAAGAATGTCGAATGCAAACATTTTTTGGTTGAAATCAAAAGAAAACTTCTTTTATATATTATTATATTTTAATTTATGTGTATCTGCTGTGCGTAACTAGTATTGTATATGTGTAAGTGGCTCACAAAAATAAAAGCTTAAATATCTCAGGCCACATATATACACATATAAAAAAATTAAAAGGACCAAGGAAAACATAAAGAGAAAGGGAAAATATGAATGGCGTAGTGTCTGATTGTGCATAAAATTGTTATAAATAAAAGTTATTGTTTTTGCTACACTATGTATATGTGTGTCTCTGTATGTGAGTTCATGCGTGTGTGTTGCAAGTTATGAAATATAATTCAGCACAACGAGGAGGACACAATGTTCGTTGTTGCATGCTGCTTGTTTTATGACCAACCAAGAACCTGGGGTGGAAAGAACAAGCATTCATAGGGGTGAAGAGGCAACTACATATAGTGTTGCAAGTGTTGAGTTTTTGGCGCTGTAAATTTTGGTAGTGTTGCATGTATAAATGCAATAAGCATGTGTACGTGTGTGCTGTGCTGTGTTGGTTGCTTTATGTGCGGAAATGTTGCAAAATTGAAAAGGATGTTTAAGGAAATTTATAACTAAAAGAGAAGTAGTAAAAAAAAAACGCGCTGATGCTTTTAATGCATTTTGTTGCATACTTTATGGCGCCTTTTAATACATTTTTATTATTGTTACATAAAATATTTCACTCATTCACCCATTCTCTCTATCTCTCTCTCTCTGCGTCTCTGTGTTTATTCACATTCACAATTATTGTATTTTAATGAAAGCAGCAGTACCAACCAGCACTAAAAGGAACAAACTATTGCCTACTTTAAGGCCATCAACCCACAACCTTTTATTGTATTGTATATGGAAACACTCAGGAAGGAAATCCACTCAAATTACTGACGACACACACAGACACAAAAAACAAAGCGTCAAATTAAAAAGTAATCATCATTCTTTATTGAACAAAATGGCGCACACAAACAAAACTAATATTAAGTAAATAAAGAACCAGTAGTCCCCCTTTTCACTTCAATTGTGTGATTGGGTAGGTGATAAACCTACTAACTGACATTTGTCTGTGTTGTAAGCGACCACCATTGCTTATTTGTTTCTATTTTCATTTCCTTTTTCTGTGTTTTTGTTTTTATGAGACTCGTGTGTGCGGTCATTAAGTAATTCAAGTAAATGCCATCCTACAGAAAAAAACAACTTAACTATACTATACTTTACTTTACTAATGAGAGAGCCCACATGTAATGGAAATGATACAAATAGTATAATACTAGAGACCTTTTCAGTTGTGTTGACTTGAGTTAAGTTGAATTGAGTTGATTTCATATTAAATTTCGAATTAATGAGGACAAACGCTTTGTTAACACACAAAGCATTGCCTACTTTTAGTGCTACAAACCGAGAGAGTTTAGATGCAGGAACTTTGTAGGCTGTCTCAGTCATTAAAGGCTTTTCTTTTTACTATCCATGGACTAGCAAATCGCTAAGCAAGAATTTAAAGGAATAGCAAGACAAATCTCATTGGGTCATTAGGTCTGACTTTATCCTTATTACATACTTTAAGCTGAGCAGTAGATTGTTCCACTCCACTCCATTCATCCTTACCATATAAGTATATATACCTTTTTATTTGCTATCAAAATAAGGTCTTCCACGACCATTAAATTATTATAACCTTTTGTCAATAATGAGAGTCAACGCCGCCAACCTGATTATTCGTCATTCAATACTGTCCTCATCCTATCAATAACCAAACCGGATGTTTGTTTTATATTAATGAAATTACGTTTAACGATTCATTCGTCCATTCAATCGATTCGTATGCTTATTTATCTATTTAATGAGCAGAAATGGAGCAAGAGACACGCATTCAATCATAGTATAAGAAGGATAAGTGAGTCTACTAATGGAATCAGAGGAGTATGGAGGAACTGAGAAACGAACAATGTAACAGGATATGCTGGTTAAATGTAGAACAGGACTAAAGATAATTGTAAAGATGATGAAGACGACGATGATTTCAATGATATTTGTATTGAGCTGAAGGGGAGACTCGATTGTATTTGCAAGAAAGGAAGGAAGGAAGAAAGGCCTATGAGAGGCCAAAGAACAAATAATCGTGGTTAAATAAATGTGACCTCAATTTTATTGTTGGCTTTTATCTGCCCATAACCTTCAAATATTCTTTCATCCGTATGTAGGTTCGTTTATATGTTTTTGTTTGCTTTCTCTTCTGAGTTCTTTATAAATATTTACTATTTTTAATACATGTTACCTTACTCATTACTATTATTATTGTATAAGTTGACCCAATAATTAAATACTCTTAAAGCCATAAACAAATTTAAATAACATTTAACAACATACGACAATTTTGGTAATCGTTTCTCAAAACCAGAAACCATCTAACCGCCACCAAGTGGCTGTGCGAGCTGCTAATTTACATGCCAAAGCAATTTCCAGTAAAATATAGCTAAAACTGAAGAAGAAAGTCAAAGCAAGGCGACAACAATAATAATAATAAAAATACGCCACAGGACGACGACAAATGGCTACAATAAATTTACTGAAATAATAGTATGAGAGAGCGATGATCCCTGGTAGGTTCAAAGGAAGGAAGTAAGTCACTTGAAAAAGCCCACAAGTATTTACGTGTAACAAATCGTTCATTCGTTTTTTCAAGTCAAAGAACAATAAAATAAAAGAAACTCTACACAAAAATAAAGGCATAAATGCGCAATCACGAAAAATGCCAGATAAGATACAATGGAACATTGGCCAAAGGGCCCCTTAGGCGACATTTGGTTTTTGGTCAAAAGAATCATGAAAGTAAATAAACATCTTCTATTGAGAAGAAGAGAAAGAAGTTCAATGTTCTGTGATTATTTATTAATTTTTAGTGTTTTACATAAAGTCCTTGAATGAGGAGGGGAGTGGCAGCACACAAGAAGTCATTGAAGCATAAACTTTTATTGATTTTATATAATTTTAGGCATACAAAACAAGTTAAGGGAAGACGCCCCATGGTTAGGATGAATACAATGTACTAAATTCTTAGGATGAATTTCAATTTCTTTGAATAAAATCACTTTAAAATGTACTTGCATGAGGCACTTTAAAGTATGTCAAAGTATTTCATTATTTAAAAACTAACTATTGTAGTATTTGTGATAGTCAACATTTCTCTCTCTCTCTCTCTGTACGACCCCATTTTTATCTGCTTGTCTATCATACTTTTCTATTGTTACACCCACATTTTTTGTCTCTGCAACCTAACTTTCTTTCTTTCTTTCTATCTCTCTGCTTGTCTGTGTCCACATAAACTTTGCAATTTAATTTAATTTTTCACGATTTTTCCAGACCAAAACTTGCGTGGCTTAATGCATTCTCTAACTAAATTACAAATGAAATTGTAGTACGAATCAAAAGGACTTCCTCAGACAAAAACAACAAGACAACCGACCAAAAGTTAGCTTGCTTAATGGATTTGTGTTTTAGTTCCAATCATTCCTCTCCCACTGGCCCCACACATAGTGTCATGAATCGACTGGGACTACCCTGCTCTTGTCATGTCAGACGCCTAGACAAGTATGCAATATGTTTTTGTAGTGTATGTGCATGATTTTAGGCTTGCATGACATGCTACTACCTAGAAATCTCAATGCAACACAACGCAATGAAGAACATAAAAAAATAAAAGTTGACATGACAAAAATTGTTGGTACGGTATAAAGTACCCAGATACTATATCATCTATATGCTTTATATACAATATATTGTGTGTATATTCGGTGGATAGTATAGATAGCATTAAGTGTAGACAGACGACATGTGTCGGTTAGTAAATGGGGCTATCGATTTTCTAGTTGTTGAGTTCTTGCCTAACAAAACTAAGTACTACAACATTGCTCATTGTGTCCTTGTGTGTAATTTTATGTTTTTGTCCATGAGATTTACTTAAATGATAATACAAAATAATTGTAATGATGATGATGGCAATGATTATGTTTATATCATTTAAGAATTGTTTGCTCTTACTATGCACAAGAAAAAAAAAACAATTATTTAAGGGGAAAGCATTGAAATTTTTAGAAATGCCTTAACCCAAATAGAGGATGATAACAGATGATAATAGAGAAGGTAGTACAAACTAATGAGAGATGAGCAACTTGACAAATCAAATTTATTCAAAACTGTTCATCAACAACATAAGAATAGAGTCATTGTTCGTTTGTCATTTAAGGATGATCCAAATTGCTTAGGTTCCTCATATGAAACTGCCCAAATAAGATGTGATGCACTTGAATGTCTTTTATTTCATACACCAGATCTGAAGACACGCTACGTAGAGTTCATGCAAGAATTTGTGTAACTTGGACACATGAGTTTTATGACTATACCAAGTTTAAGCGAATTCCATTACTACATACCACACCACCAAGTGCTAAGAACCAGTACGATAACCAAGTTAAGGGTCGTATTCGACACATTCTGTCAAACATAATCAGGTAAGTCGGACCCACCATACAGTCCGAGTTTTATTACTTTTACTACGTTTTTGGATGTATCGTTTTGCTATTACTGGTGATGATGTAAGGATGTTTAGACAGTTCCACGTAGATGTCCAGGTTCGCAGATTCCAAATCCTCCATACATTGGAGGGATTCCCCAGAAAAGACTCTACACATTTATGCATTAAACACTATCACCTACGGAACTGCATGTTTTGTAGCCTGTCAAATGATATTCATGATAAGAGCATATAAATACTAATATGGTATTTGTAAATAGTCCTCATGGGACCTTATCTAACCTTTATATGTTATCCTTTTCAATCTGAATACATATATTTATAGTAAACTGTGATTTGTTTAAGTTATACATTTCTATTGAGTTTAAGAACCAGTGAAGAGAAGTGAAAGAAAGTGATAGCGATGATGATGATGATGAAGAAAACAATCAAATAAACATAAAAATTCTCACAGCAAATAAAAATAAATTGTAAAAATATGCATAAATAAATTGTGTAAATTTCCATAAATCAGTTTTGCCTAGCTTTTCCCTATTCATATAAAACAACATTTATTTATACATTTAAGTTGATGATGATGATGATGATGAGGGTGAGAGTAAGAGTGTGGATGAAGTTGTGTGTAGAGAGAGTGAAAAGTTAAAGTCTTGCGTGACAAAATCAACTAATGTGGTTAATAAAAAGCGATAAAAAAATAAAGCAAAATATAAATATATAAATGAAAAAGAAAACAAAGTTGGAAAAAACAAAAAAAAAAAAAAAAGAAGAAGAAGTAAGCATTGAAAAGCATGGTGTAAGTGTTGACTTAAATGTGCGACAGGTGCTAAGCTGCATGAGGATCGAAGGGGCTTCTTTCTATTCGTGTCATAAAGCAACAACAAAATAAGTTAACAACACAAGAAGTTTACGAAAAGTTAAACGGAAGTTAAGAAACTCTTAAAATAAAAAAAACAGTGTGTGTATAAAAATATAATAAAAAAAACAGAGGGAGAAAAAAGATGAGTGAGTAAAGGGAAAGGGCATGGGGCAAGAGCAAAGTGAGTGAATGAGTGTTAAACATTAAGAACAGCCCATGGCAATGGAAACCATGAAACCTTGTTAAGCAACCGAGCGACGACTCCATCATGCATGAATGTAAATCATGAACTTGTAGTAGTAGCAAGTTTTCTAGTGCTTCCGTATGCTCGTGTGAATGTTTACGCTCAAGTAGAAAAAGACAAGCGCCGCCGAGCGCTACCAAAGCGAAACAATGACGACAAAGTCAGTTCGTCGAATGGGCGCTAATATATGCAAATTTACGCTTAAGGCGGGCGTTAGGCAAGAAGGACTTGGTCTTTTTTTTTTTTATTATTATTATTATTATGGTGGCGCAGGTATATCATTTGTAGCAAGCAAACAGGCACTCAATTTTCGTTGACATTTTCACCTGCTTACACTCTGATAACCTTCTTCTGCCATATATATATATATAAAAAAAAAGATTTCATAAAACCACACGCAAAAACCAAAAAAAGAGAAAATAAAATAAAAATGCATTTAATTTATTAGAATTAATCTCCACGCTCACCCTTGGTGTTACTTTTGATATTTACCAAAGAATTTATAGTAGCAAAGTTGTGGTATACTCGTACTACTATGTAATAAATAAACTAAACACGTATAGAGAATATTATTATTTTATTTCATAGAAGCCAAGCTAGGCAACCCTCTATGGAAGTCCTTTCATTGTTTCACATGTAAATTTAATATCCTGCCCGCGTGTGGGTGTAAGAAAAATTCAAACGACTAAATATTATAATGAAGTTAAACTCATGATTGTGCAAGCTTTATGATATAATTTCCATTCCATTTCCATTCTATTTATGGGTTTTTCTTTCTTCCGAGTTCTTTTTTTCTTCTATTTTTTATGTTTTGATTTATGGCGTAGAGATACTTTTACGCTTCATTTGATTTTGATAGATTTTATTACTAAATGTGCTTCTTTCTTTTAACTTTCTCTTCTTTTATCTATGTTGTATTGTCACTGTTTTCTTTTGGTTATCAATATCAATAAAATTATCATAGTTTAGGAAAATTATGGCATAATTTATGAGGGCGTGAATAGATTTTAAAGATGCGGTAGGCTATAATAAAAACATAGGAGTGTACTCAAAGACACATAATTTATTGCATTTATTTCTCGTAATTTTATATATGTAAAAAGAAAATATTGTTCAATAATAAACCTGATAGATAAAGGAAGAAAGAGGTATTATATTTGAAATATTGTTATGGGGCATGCCTGGAGCTAAATAGATAGAGTGATCTTTCAGAAACAGTTTAAACTTGAACAAGGATGATCTTGAATCCCCATAGGTTACATAATTTAGGAGTATCACCTTAAGAAAAAAGGCGCCGAGAACTGCATGTTTTTATAATAATCTTTCATAATTATTCTCTTCTACACTATGTCTCCTCTTGAATAAGGATGATCTTTGGATCCTTACCACCATATAGGTTACTGACCTCAAGTATTAGTATTTTAAGAAAACAGGCATATCAGACACAGAAGTGCATGTTTTCATATTAATAAGTATGTATGTATTTGAATTTATTTTATTTAATTATTTATTTTTATTATTTTCTAGAATCTGTCTCCCTTTGAATTACCATGCAGTATGAATCACTGGTCAAAAACAGGTTCGAGGCTAGTGCCTGTGGAAGCAGTACTACTTCTTAATACATATTTTCTTGTACATATA
Source organism: Amiota communis (assembly GCA_037043315.1). Lineage (NCBI taxonomy): Eukaryota > Metazoa > Arthropoda > Insecta > Diptera > Drosophilidae > Amiota > Amiota communis. The sequence goes on along the minus strand of JBAMAV010001245.1, from coordinate 7,409,163 downwards.
ATAAACTGGTGAATTTATCATTTCATTTGGGACAATTGTCATGTCACCGTTTTCCAGTCGTGTCATCAGTCATTGCCACCGTCTGCCTTTCCTACGGCTAGTGAGTTCACTAGCCACCAGGTCATAAGAAAAGGGTCTATCGAAACGAGGACTACTGCCACCAAACATACTGCATTGAAGAATAATCGTCGAATACTAAGCACATAGCTTATTGGCCTCAAATATAAGTATTTTTTAAAAGAAATTCCTATCAAGTACCGAAAACTTCATGTTGTTTTTAATAAATATTTACTTATATCTTCTTTCATAATCATTAAGACTTTTATTTATAAATTATCGCATCAAATTACACGGACGCATGATTATTTTTAAAGTAGACAAATTTAATGAAAATATTTTCCTATGCTTAGTTTTAATTGCAATTATTTTTCCTATTTTCTTCCTATAGTTGCCACCACATTTAATGTTGGAAAAACACGCAAAATATTTGTATGTTGGCATTTTTAGCACACACAAAAAAAAAAAAAAGAAAAAATAAGAAACCGCATTAAAAATGAATTAAATTTTTATATTTAAAATGCACGCAATTTTTAAACTGCTGGAATGTTTTCTGTTACTTTTTTTCTTTTCTTCACTATGACATTTTTTTCTATTTTTAAATTAAATGGAATTTATTGTATGTAAGTACTTACAACATTTTCAAAGAAATTTCTTAGTGGAGTATTTAAGTCGTTTTGATTTTGTGTATGATAACTTACCTGAAAAGATAAAAGAAGGAAATTGTTCAGAAAATTAAGTAAATAAATTGTAAAGAAAATATTACATTTATAAATAAAAATTGCATAAAAGGTAATGTAACTTAATAAAATTTCTTATATTTTTCAAAATAAAATTAAGTCAAATAATAAAGTATGATGATGACAATGAGGAAGGATTTAGATCAGAAAGTGGAAATTTTGGTAACACTAAACTCAAACACTTATGTAAGCGACTGGGCACCTTCTCCTAGGTTTATCATATCACATGAAATGTAATTTTTCAGTGGCAGATCACCAGATCACCATGATAAGTACAAAACGGAGACGGCCCCTTTATGGGAATATCGTTGTGGCTGTGGTTTAATACCTAAATGCGGGTAGAGTGAAGCTCGGCGTGGAGTTGCGTTATACAACCGGTTGCTGATGTGTCAAAGAGCAGCAAAGGTTTAAAGATAGGCCTTGTTTCTAACCAAGGAATGAGTCATATGACCAAAATAAGTATGGCTTGAGATTGGTAGTTGCGGATTATATCCAAGGGAGCATTGGTTGTCGTTCAACTCCTGTGCACTGCACTGTGATATTTAGTCTCAACGACAGGTGATCACGTAAATCAAACAGACTTAATTGTACCAGCAAAATTAAGTAGCAGCAACAAAGAGAACAACCACAGAAATTTAAATAGCGACAATAATTGGGTGCCAAAGTAATCTTTTGAGGTACAACTCAATGTCAAATGCAAACAATTCACCTATGAATAAAATTACAATAATAATAATATCAAAGGCAAACTATTCTAAGCATAACTTCACTTAATTTCTTTAATCACTAAACAAACTATCTGCAAGATCCATTTAGCCTTTTTAGCCTGTGTAGAATACATTTTGTATTGAAAGGACTCCCTCTTTTGATAAGTGAAGGCAATGTACTTAGGTTTCTGTCTGAACATTGTTCCCCTGTAACTTAAATCCTACAAAAATTTGCTTCTTTCTTTTTCCTAAACTCTTTCCATCTTTTCATACACCCATAATACAAATGTTGATGTCCTTTATCATATCTTTTCGGCTTCCAATTTCGTTTGCTTGTGTTTCTTCTTAGGCAATGCTTGCGCTCCATTGTGGTTTGCTTAAAGAGATTTCCTTTCCAATTCTTTTGTTCCTCTGCTGATGTTTTTGTGCATTTTGCAGTAAAAAAAAAAACAAAAGTAAAACACCCAAGAGAAGAAAGAAATAAGAAAGACTGAAAGAAGGAAGCGAATATGCAAAAGAGTAATTAAATACAAGCAAATGTTCGTTTGTTCTTTTTTGTAACAAAACCGCGTTCGTTCATGTTGGTTTTTTTTTTTTGCCAATTGAAAACAGAAAGGAAAATAGAAACCTAAAAGCAAAGGACTTTTGTGTTTCTTTAGCGACTTTTTGCAGCTAATAAATGTTGTTCTTGTTTTACACACATTTACTACTGGTCTATATTTAATGTTGTTGTTATTGTTGTTAGTATTGTTGTAATGCAAGGACATTTGTTTGTGTTTTTTTGTTTGCTGTCTTTATATTTTTTATGTTGGGTGTGTGACAACTGGGCGTATGCGTTACATGTTTCCTTTTGCTGTTAACTCTGACATCACATCATGATGTCAAATACGTACATACTTGGTTTCATTTCTATTTCTACTTCAATTTCTTTTGCTTTTTCTCTTTCTCTTTCTTTATCCCATCCTACTAACAAAATATAACAAAGTTCTTGGAAGAAAGGCGGTGGCCGATTCTTATTTGATATTGACTTTACGCTTCGTTTTACAAATTACATACTAGTAAACTCAATCATCATGATGATAGCAGTGATAGTAATAATGATAATGATGATGATGATGGTTTTGCTCTATATGCTTGACAAGTGTATGTCCTCACTTATTCGTACAACATGAACAACAAACTAAAAGACAGGATATTATCAAGGAAATGCGATACTTTGTATTTTTCCTATATAATTCAATTGTACAAATGAAAATGAAAGACGAAGGAGATAAGTATGTTGTAGTATCTCCTTTTCCAATATAAAAAAGGGAGAGATTTGCATTTGAAATCCTTAAGCAGATTTTATGCTTAAATTTAAAGGCATGTGAATTTAAAATGTAAAGTAAGAAGACAAATATTTTCATACTTAAAGAGAAAGCACCGCATTTTATTTATTTTTTTTTTTTTTTGAGAAAATAAAACAAGAAACTTAAGTCATTTCATTCTTAAGTTTTTCTCATTCATTCATTCGCTTAGTCGTTCCGTCAGTTAGTCATTCATTCAATTGTTTGCTTGGTGTGTAAGCCTAATTTACATGCACGAGCAGAAATATTTATGCACAATTAAATCAAGTAAAGGAAAGAATAAATTTGAATTTCTTTTTTGCTTACTGCGACGACGACGATGACGACGCCTCTTCTGCCTTTTTTGTAGAGGAATGTGGTGGCTTGAATGGCTTAGTTTTGCTGTTCTGCAACATGACAAACAAAGAAACATACAAACAAACTAACTAAACCAAACCACCAAACCAAACCAACCAACTTAGCAAACGAAATGAATAAATGAATGAATGGATGAATGGTAAAAAAGAATATGCCATGGAAGAACATATAGAAAAATAAGATCTAGAGAGGAGGAGGAGGAGGAGAAGAAGGAGGCATGCATGTGAGCAAGCAAAAGGACATTACTTTTGTTTGACTTGCATTAAAAGGAGCATACACACACACACACACATTCTTATACGCACGTACATTACTCAGGAGCAGCGATGAAGAGGAGGCAGGGTAAAAAAAGGAAGAAGTTTACACTATAAAAATGGAAAAGCATTGTTGTTATTCGATCTATGAAACTGTGTATGTGTGTGCAGTAGTAAGTGTAGATGTGTGTGTTGGAAAATAGAAAAATTGTTTAAAAAAAAAAATGGCAGCGATGACTACGATGACATGGTAGCATGAACAATGCATACAAATTTCGTTGACCTAGTTTAATAAGCATACACATACACATACGCACTTACTCACATGCACCGCACTCACTCTAATACTCATATATTTTCATAAGCGCATATTTTTTTCCCTTGCTTGATTTGGTTACTATGATAATGATTGTTTGTGTGTATGGGTCTTTTTCACTTGTCCTTTTTATGGGTTTTCTTCATTTTTCTTCCCTTTTTTTTTTTTCATAAAAACAATCATTTTATTGTGAGAAAGAAAGACAGAGAGAAGGGAAGGGAAGCAATTGTGAGTGAGATAGAATGACAGGAATATGCATATCCTAATGCCATATCCTGACACATGTTTGGTCTTTGTAGTTTGGTTTCACCTAATTAAGTGTCTTTGTGTGTAGCATGTATGTACATACATACATTTGTTCATATCACAGAATTTTACTAAGTTTTTTTTAATAATGTGTCGTGTGTGTGGTTTTTATTTTTATTCTTGTTTTTTTTGAGTAGTAAAAGAATTTATGAAAGTTAATTAATGTTATCTAGTTAATAACTTCATCGAAAAGTTTGTCAAAAAAAAACTCAACAAAATAAATAGAGAAAATATGCTTTTGAATTAAGAGTAAAAAAAAAACCAGAAAGAAGGCTGTGCCGAAGATGTAATACTCTTTTTTATTGTACATATACTCTTTGTATAATGTGAGTTTGTATGGGAGGTACCTCTGCTGGTAACCCTAGGATTATAAAATTTACACGGCTGATTGATGTGGAACAGAAATTTATAGTGTTCGAATAGTTAAAAAACAAAAAACTTTTTCTAATAAGAACATTAATTGAAGTGGGGGTTTGTATGGGAGGTACCTCTCTTGGTAATTTGATGGATATAGATGAGAAAAGTACAGTACCCAAATTTCAGTTCGATACGTCAAAAAACAAAAATCTTTTTCTATTAAGAAGTTTAATTTAAATGGGTTTTTTTATGGGAGGTACCATACTACTATTCACTGCCGTGAAAAACTTTCGCACATGAATGGTGGTGACACCTAAATTTATTGTTACACTTATTCTATATGGAAATGAATCATGGACACCTATGAATGGCTTAGTGAAATTATTGTTTTAAAATTGTTTTTTCATTTTTATTTCATTTTTATTTTTACGCGACTGCCAGAGAAGGGGTGTGTTTTTTGCGCCAATCTTGTAAGTTTCTTTGTTACCTTATATCTTCGAAATGGCTCGATGGAATCCGACAGTTGAGGTATCGTTATATTCGTTTTTAAAACCCAAGTGTCCTTTGATAGGTGTTTGAAAATAAAAAGAGAAATTGGCGGATTTTTGGCGCGAAATAGTAAAATTGAAGTTGTTCTTATTAGAAAAACTTTTTTTTGTCTTATAGTGGGTTCAAACAGCGAGTACTGATTTTGCGAGTTCTGGTTACCCGTTTTTTGTCACCGAGTTCTGAGTTGCGAGTTCTGAGCAGCTGTTTTTTGTTTTGTTTTTGTCTTCATTACACATTCAAATACACAAATGGAACGTTGTGGCAATTGTGAGAAATATAAATTGAGATTTTGTGAAAAATACATGAATTAGAACATTTTGCAGTGTATGCACATAGTTCTGGCATTTCCCTTTTTCATTCCTGCTACGTATTTTGTTAATAGATTACCAAAAAAAAATACAATTAATATTTTCCTTAAATATATTATCTGCCATCATCAGCTGTTTATTGCCGCCATCTATCGGCATCTCCTAAAATGGTCCAATTTTTACCAACACTTTTTGGACTGACCATGTCAGACTAGCGAGTTCTAGCAGAACTCGCACGTGAACTCGAGTTCTGAGCTACAACAACAACTACAAGTTTCGTTCATTTTCCCTGTGGTTATTGTAATTTTAACTCGAGTTCTCGTGCGAGTTCTGCTCTGTCTGAATGCAATATTATCGAACTGAAATTTGGACATTATGAGTTACTAGTAACCATATAAATTTGAAGATTCTAGGTGTACTAGGAGGGGTACCTCTCATACAAACCCAAATTCAAATTGAAGTTCTTTTAAATTGTATTTTTTGCAGTGAGATTTTTTTTTTTTTTAATATATTTTATTTTATTTTATTTTATTTAATTTATATTTTTATTTTATTTATATGGTTATTTTTTCTTTAATTTCATCATTTTCTGTTTCCAATAGATTCTAATGAATTTATTCATTTATATTTTATTATAATTCATGCGAATTTGTATATTTTATTCATAATAAATTTATTTAATAAATTTTTATTAATTTTATTTTTAAATTATTTTATTTAGTTTATTTTATTCTGGCATTTTTATTTAAAAATTTTATAAAAATAATAAAAACTCAATTGGCAACAAAATTTGGCAGAAACCTAAAACTGAATCAATTTTAAATAAGTGTAAATATATTTAAATGAATAAATAAATGAATAAAATAAATAAATAAGTGCGAAGGACAAAAGAATAAACAAAATTTATGTATAAACAACAACAACAAATAATGCGAAAATTAATATTTGCTAATTTAAAACGGATGTGTGGGTATTTACTACACACATACATATGTATGTATGTATGTATAAGCTGCAATGTATCTATGCATCTCTCTATCTCTCTCTCTCTAAATGTATGTGGGACTATCTATCTGATGTGTGTTTTTGTATGAAACTCTCTATCCATGAGGTTGTACATATATGAGTGAAGTGTGTTAAATGTATTTAAAATAGCGTATTATGTGGTTTTTATATCTTTGTTTGTTGTTATTCTTGCATGCAGGCATATTTATGTATATATATATCTGTGTGTTTGTGTGTACTAAAATGCAGCAAAAAGTTCAAAGTTCATTAAATTTAGCGCAAAATATGCAATAAATGCGGTCATCATCATCATCATCACACACAACATTTGTATCATATTCATATACCCAAAAAAAAAAAATGATACATAGATATGCATGCATGCATGCATGGATGAACGGATGGATAGATGTATGTATGTGTTTGTTGTTGCCAATAAATAATACAATCAATTTCAAATTGCTAATTATTTATACAATTCAATAAAATAAACATAAATGAAATCTAGTAATTAAATTCCACAAAATTGTATATTCTTCTGACCCAACAACAACAACAAGAACAACAACAACAATAAAATCAACAGAAAACATATGGTAGAATTAACATGTGAAGTTCATTTATATAACAATTTTGGTTAAGTCGAGTTTTTGTGTGTGAGTCTGTGTGCATACAAGTATAAAATGAAATAGGATTAGTTTTCAAAAAAAAAAAAAATAAATAAAAATTAAAATCAATTAAAAGTAATTAATTTTTTAAGAAAAAAAAAAATAATAATTTATAGATTAATTTATTTAGTTATGTATTTGTTATATAATTTAAATTTATTTTAATTACATTTTAATAATAATAACAAATATTGACTAAGATATAATATTTTATTAATTTATTCATTTGGTGATTGGAAATTTTATTTGACAGGTGAAAATTAAAGTTATGAGTTTATTTATTTTCTCATTAATTTTTATTAAAATTGGTAAAATAATCTTTGACATATTATGAAAATGACACATGTAAAGAGAGATATGTATGTCGATAGATACACGTAATTTAATACTGATTTAAAGAAGATACTTTATTGTTTATTTTTATTATAGTAAATGAAACTGCCACTTGAATAGATAAATCAAATCATAGCCCTGACTTCTGTTTCACCAATCACTTATTCATTGCAGCATTCTTTTAAGGTCTGCTAACAGGTAGAAGTTGCTGGGATGGGGAAGCAATTCAAAGCGCTATTCGTGCAATTTTGACATTGTTGCCATCGACTTGTGACACGGTGCTTTGTCTTTCTTCTTCATTTGGAGTCGTTTTTGATACTTCATGATCGCACAACGACTGTCAACTCTTTTCTATGTTTGCTTCGCTTATTGCTCTTACTAAGTGACTTATACGACAAAGAATACTTCTACAGTTTTGAGTTATGAATTATCATCTACCTCTTGAATCAACAGGAATATTCAATAGTAACTAAAATAGGCCTATGACAAGATTATTGAAGTGAGCCTAATGAATGTTAGTACTCATTATAGCCATCATGGCCACCTCCCATCTTACAGCTTTAAGCTATAAGAAGTATACAAGATATTAAAGGCCTTTTAGACAGTCATTTCAGTCTCAGTCCATGTTATCGCTGCAGAAATCGAAATAGACTGACAAATAAGCTGGGCTGGTTTATTTTCCTGTCATCGTTTTGGTTATCGGTGAGACTGAGACTGAACTGAACGTCTAAAAGGGCCTTTATAAATAAAATAGTACTCATTATGGAACATCTTCATTCATTGTACAAAGAGGCTTAGATTGGAAGCTTTATAGCATTTCAATGTTATATTGAAGAAGCGAAGCCTTACATTTGTATGTTATACATAGTCCAAGTAGTCTAGACATTCTATTCAACTTACTCTTGACCCTTGATCAAGTCAGTTTTCCATTATATCTAATACAAAACTCAATTTTTATAGACCCATTTCAGGAAGCAAGAAACTGAGTACTGTTCTTTAGTCACAATATAGAAAGTGAAGTCATCATTTAAGACAAATGAAACCAAAAATACCCTTCGCTTTCGTTTAGAATATGCTTTATTGATTTGCATTGATTGTCGGAAGTTGGGAGGAAAAGGTGTTGAGTGTCAAAGGCGTAATCTAATTAGCCTTTTTGGGTATTCTGTGAATTTCTTATGATTTTAGGTAGTCATCAATGCTATACTTATTGAAGGACAACACAAATTAATACATACTCTCACATATTAAAATGACATAAATAACAATTACAATTTCACAATCTTCTAACGACATCTAAAGCCCACACTTAAGTAGTCTGTCTTCATGGTCTCATTAAACTAGTAGAACATAATCAAAACTTATGCAATTTGCAATTTGTATTTACAATACTCGTATGTCAAAAGTTATTTGATTGCATAATCATTGAATTATAAATCATTATTATGTATCTTATTTACACTACTACACATACATACATATGTATTCTCCAATCAAAGGTCAAATGGCTTAAAACATGTAACAACAAAACTAAAACAATAATAATAACAAGTGAGGCGACAGGCAAAGCAAAGTAAGGAGAGATGATGATGATAATGACTTTTTTGTATACTCAAATAATTAAAATTGTAGGTTGTAACCAAGCAACGAACTACAATTCAAATGTACATACTACTATAATACTATCTAGATACATATTTTCATTGTATCACAGCCACAGCCACCCGCACTCTTTTATAAAATTTTCGTTTGCATTTGTTAATTTTGCAGAGAGCATGACTTTGCATTTAATTGCAACAAAAACACTGCGAGTCTAAGGTCAAATGCTTGACAAAACATAACAATAGAAAAAGAAAAGAACGAGTGAGAAATGGAATTAAAATGGGGAATGTAAACAGGAAAATAAGGTAAGTGAAAGGGAGGAAGGCAAGTTTCAAATAATAATAATACACGCTTCCAATTTTCACATGTGTATGTGTTTCTGTTCAACATTCATCTGTATGTGTTGTGTTTTTTGGGAATCTATACTATGTGTGTTTATGGTTATCAAGGACAAAGTTTTTCCATTTAAGAGTTGCCATAGTTGTTTCTTGGAAATGATGAAATATTGCGCACATGAACGCTTCAAAAAGTATGCAACACAAAATTATTATTAAATTGAAAAAAGATTGTTTTGGAAATTGATACAACTAACACATACTACTTTTGTTTTAAGCATTTTTGAAAATTCTAATTAGGAGAGAATTTTTGTCATTAAATTTGTACAAATTATAGGAACTCAAGGCAATCTACTTTTCTCATGTGATACACAAAGTGTTCTGAAGATTTTCTCATATTTTTTTCTATTAATCAATCTTTTATCATAACCGATTTTATATTTCTAAAATATATGTATGTATGTATCACAAATTATCCAATATATAAAAATTAGTGTTTGTTCGTTCGTTCGTATTCTATGCGTTGCCATACCGTTCATGTGATTGCATTGAAATTTTGTGTATGTGTGCGGTTGGTTCCCGGCTTGGTCCCGATATGTGTCCCCGTTCCCGAGATTCATGATATTCAAACCCCCTATGAAGCCAGGTCGGGTACGCTAGTAAGGAATAAAATGTTTTAATGTTTTTGAAGACCTTTTACAAGTTCTATCTCATTTCTTAATAATCTTGAATATATCTGTGCACGCTTATCTCAAAAACGGCTTAAGCGATTTGAATGCGGTTTTCACTGGTGTATTCTAGCAAGCTTCCTGTAGCATATAAAGTTTATTCAAGCGACTTGCCAAATCAAAACATATTTATTTTTTAAAAAATTGTGAGTTGTTAATTTTTTGCACCAAATTTTTGGTTGATTTCCGACTGTCTTCCTCTTTTTTGTTTCACGCCAACAATATGTGGCTCTATCGCATGTTAGCAATTGACATATTTTGAAAAGCACGCATACAAAGTCGAAACCAAAAAAAAATCTTTAAATTATTCCCCAATTACCTTCATTTTTCTTAAATTTCTTTATATACACATGTGTATATTTTCCATCAATCACAATTTGTGAATAAAAAACTCATCGATATGGGAAAATCAAATAAACCAATAAAAATTCAAAGCAACACACAAGGTATTTCTAGCTTCGTCATACACATCTATTGTGTACAAACCCTGAGAAATATCTATTCAAAAATCCATCAAAATCTCATTACTCAAATAAAGTAAATTTTATAGTTGAGGCACACAGCGCAGTTAGGAAAACCAAACCGCATCAGAAAATTTCAAAAATAAAACAAAACAAAAACAAGGGAAAAATAAATTCAAAAACAAAGTCACTATGCAAATCAGTGCGACAACCCCAATGGCATAAAAAGCTTTGTATCTCTCTTCTATTACAATAAATTTCATAGAAAAACAACAGAGAAAAAGGAAAATAAAAGTAGTAGAAGAGAAAAAAAATAAATCATTGCATATTTTTAAGCGTTCATCATCATCATCAAGTATAGAAGAAGGCTAGGCTATACGAGTAAAATCTGCATGCATGTTTATACTTTACATAATAATATGCTAAGCACATATGTATATGTATCTGTCTGTCTGTCTGTCTCAATCTGTAGTATGGAAATTTACTCATGTGTGTGGTTTGACAACTTTAATATGTGTCTGTGACATGACACACACAATGGGGAAGAAGAGAAAAAAGAAAAAAACAACAACAACAATTTCAACTTAGCTTAGCTTAGCTTCATGTTATTGACGCTTCTGTTATTGTGTTTCAATGTGTTATGTTGTACTATTCTGTTGTTATGTTGCTTTGTGTTGTATTACGATGTGATGTGATGTGTTGTGTTGTTGTTGGTTACTTGATACCACACATTAACGCTTGTCGCGTGGTATCGGTCAGTGTAACAACAACAACATGAACGACAGGAACAACAATAACTAAAATTTAACAACAATAATCACAATAACATTAACTTTGCTGTTAGATTTCCACTCCCTTTGTTCCAACACCAAAACGCAAATCAATGCTTTCATATGATGACCATCATGCACATGGGATGATCGGTTGTAGTGGTGATGGTGATGGCGGTAATGGTGGTAATGGTGATTGTCGCCATTTTGTTTTGTGAAAACATTCACTACTAATGGCATTCTTGTGGCACGTGTGGATGGACCAGAGATACTTCACACATGGACTACACCACGCCTTTATGATGTTGCTCTAAAGTATGGAAAAATTGTTGCTTTACCCACATCGAGGCCTTTCATTTAGGTAAATTTAAATTTAGGTAAAAAGGACAGCGAATGAATGAAGTAGAGCTTATCAAAATTTCCTTTTCAAAATGGAATTGATCCTACATTAGTCAGGACACCACTTTAAAGTGTCAGCTTACTAAAGTTCCTTGGCATATATGTATTATAGTTTAAGAAACACTGATTTAAAGAAAAGACTAAGCAAGTGATGATGCCAAAAGGAACCTGAGCCTTACATAGAGCGAGCCGCCACAGGAGTAAACAGAGTTCAAAACAATTGGAAATTAGTATAGCTCAAATCGCCAACAAACCAAAGCATTTCAAGTGTTGCAAATAGCGAAACAATGGCAAATTTTGGATCATCTCTCTATGGCTGTTGCTGTACTATTATTAAACACACACACACACACATGGAGGAGCATCAGCACATTTGTATTTTGTCTGTATCAGTGGCAAATGCAAATTTTAGTGGGGACACACGCTTCACTTGCATTCTATTCTAATCTGTATTGTTGCCATACTATACCCATAGGATCTCTCTTCTCTTTCAACACACAGCCGGAAAACTACATATAGCCTAAATTTAGCATAGCCTCTGTGTAGTCGCTATTGTCGTCATCACCATCGTCGTTGTTGTTGTGTCGCCGCTGTCGTCATCGTTGTTGGTCCATTGCTTTTCTCGTTGGGCTCATTTGCATTATCGCATCTAATCATTGTCATCATCAAACAATGTCACTCGTTAGTTTCGCACTCTCATTGCAACAGCAGCAACACAGAGACGTGAATCCTTTTATCTTTCACCTCATCCCAGCACCACCATGAACTCATATACGCCCTATTCCATTACAGCTTTGTAAAATAATATATTGTACATGTACATACATATATAAATGTTGTTCCCTATTTTGTATTCCCTTTTCTGGCCATCTGTGTGTAAGTGTTTAAGTCATTCAGTTAAGAGAGAAGAGTGCTTTGACTGGCATTTAAATTCGGTTAATGCTCATTTAGTGCTCCTGGTTGGGTTCCTCTGGCTGGCTTTCTAGCTTGTTTAATATTACTAGTCATTCATTCAGTCAGTCAGTCTCTTACTCTCTACTACTATATTCCTGAACTATTTTCATGGATACATTTTCATTATAATGTCTGTTTGTCTGTCTGTCTATCACTGATTGTCTATCTGTCCGTCCGTCTGTCTGTCTGTCATAGTGTCGCGCATTGGCGTCGCTTTGAATTTAGTTGAAATGTGCAAATTGCATGTTTTGTCATTTAATGCGATTTTATCTCTCCGATTTGTTGTTTTCGTTTTTAATTTAACTAGTATTTTCTATTTGTTGTGTTTGTTGTTGGCATTCTTAATTTGTTTATGCATTTAATTTTCTATTTTTTTATTTAAAATTTAATTTGTAATTTGTTGCTTTGATAAACATGGAGAAAGACAGAGAGAGAGGGGAGAAAATATGCAAACATTCTGTTAGAAATTTGTATGCAAAAAATAAAAAAAAAAAACAAAACTTTTTATAATTAAAATTCATTTTGGAATTTGTTGCAAATTTTATTATTATTATTTTTATTCTCATTTAATGGTTATTGTATTTGCGGGTACTGTTGTTGCTGTTGTTGTTTTTGTTGGCAGCCTCAATTTGACAGTGTCACTAATTTGTTTATTTCAATTGTTTTCATTATTCATTTATATAAAAGTCGGATTTAGTTTAAAATTTGAAAGAAGGCTTAAGGTTTTTAGTTGAACTAAGAGATAATCACTCTTTAAATTTGCCTACATTTAATGATTTAAAATAATTTATAGTCTTTTCTATTATTCGGTTGTTCGAAAAGTAATGCAGGCATTAATTAATGCCTTCTGGCAAAAAAAAACAACTCCTGAGATCGCTGAGAGATTACATTTATTGAATTCGACAGTTGATGATCATTTGTAACGCTTAGGTGTATATCAAAGCTCGACATATGGGTTTCCTATGTTTTTACAGAAAGTAATTTGTCCCGTCTGTGATTTGCTTCACAAACGGTAAGAAAATGCTTCATTTTTGAAGCGCATCATCACTGGGGATGAGAAATGTTTTGTCTACAATAATTTTAAACACAAGATATCATGGAATAAAAAGCATGAACTGACTCAAAGCACTTCAACAGCCTATATTCATCAAAGAACAAGGTAATGCTATCCTACCGACTATATTTCTCCAGATCTGACACCTTCTGATTATCATTAGTTCCGGTCTTTACAATTTTTTTAGACAATAAAAGCTTTTAATCACATCGTGAAGGTAAAAATCATACAAAAATTGTATGTTACTGCCAGAAAGATAGCAAAATTGATTGTAACACAATGGACAATGATGAATCACATCTTTGATAGTATTCAATTTGCATGTAAGACCTCATTGGCTGCTTAAGTGATATATTAAATACTAGAGGCCTGCCCGAGTAAAGAATAAAATCAATTCATTTCCACGGGAGTAACTTTTTGTTTCTTTTTTTTTTGTCTAAAATTATTAATGTGTTTAACAAAGTCTCCTTGATATGAATAAGCCCATCTATGTACATGCTTTACCAGCTCTTTAACTATCCCATTCTTCTTTCTGTGGCTCACGATATTTGATCATACGCATACTAATAGCGCACTCAACAGTTCACTATATTTTGCGCTAAGGAGTTTCATACAAATGTCACTTTAATGTGCGTTAACCGATTGGAATGAAACAAACACTAAATGTTACGGGCAGCTTGATACAACACATCAGTGAAAACTGCAATCAAATCGGTTAAACCATTTTTGAGATTAGCGTACACAAACGCACATAATACATGTAAAACGTGTAGAATTTTATCTTTTTTGGAAAAAATATATTTATATAATATATTTAAAGTACATACACTGCTCGTTTCCGATTTTATTATACTGTATTGATGTGATACTTCATTTTTGTTAAAAAAAAAAAGCTCCCAGCATGCTTATCAAAACTGTCTCATTTTGATATCTGTGCTATCATAAGAAGACATAATACATGTAAAACGTGTAGAATTTTATCTTTTTTGGAAAAAATATATTTATATAATATATTTAAAGTACATACACTGCTCGTTTCCGATTTTATTATACTGTATTGATGTGATACTTCATTTTTGTTAAAAAAAAAAAGCTCCCAGCATGCTTATCAAAACTGTCTCATTTTGATATCTGTGCTATCATAAGAAGACATTTGACAGTCTCTTTTTATCAACTTTTCTCTTTAGTTGCATTAACATCATGTCTTCCTAACTTTCCAGTGACTGCCTGCTTCACTTACTATTGAGTAAAGTTTCATAAATCAATCAACTATTAGGTTTCAACGCAATTTACATGCATTGATTGACAGGTAATAATAAAGTGCTAAAACCTTATCAACACACATCCTTCCTTTCACACACAATTTCCATACCACTAATCCCTCTTCTACCACTCCCAATCGAACAATACAAGAAGAATTCAACTCAATAAAGAAGAAGATGAGATGAGATGATGAGGTGAAGAATGGTGTCATCCATCCATTGACTGTTGTTGATTTAAACGTGTTTTGTGGCATGGCTTGGTACATCTTTCAACACTGGCAAAGTAGTTAATTTGTCAAATGTCTGCACTTTATCACGCTCGCAACAACGAAACATTTGAAAGGATAAAAGGATGTGGACGCATCAACAGCACAACACAACACAGGGAAATGAAGCAAACATACACACCACACATACTCACTCATTTTCATCATATACCAACCAAAAGTGTAATACATCAAGCGAAAAAGGCATCAAAAGAAACTTTAGTAGCAACACTGCACAGCAGAAAATGCATTCAGTGATAATTTTCCCCACGGATACACAACAGAAATATCGTCCAAAGCGTTCTGTTTTTTTTTTGCTTCTCATTTCTCTGTTTGGAAATGCATACATACATGCAACAACACAACAACTATAACTAAAGTGAATATCGAATTTTCAAACTGGAAGTCCTCTGCTGTTGCTGTTGTTGGATATAACAAACAACAAGAAAAAAAATCAGACAAAAGTTGCAAAAGCAATTTAAACTTGATGTGGCAGCCCACTGTGCCTTTGGTTTGATGATTTGAAAGTATGATGATGATGATGAAGCCGGAGAGAAAGACTAGCTGTCGATGGTGATGTGATAATATGTAGTATTGTTGGTGTTTCATTAACACAAAATGTTTCGTAAAAACAACAACTAACTTGCTTTTTAATGATTATGTTTATTTAGAATTTGAAACAACACAAATTTTCCACTTTCATCCAGGAGGTGGTCCTGGTCAACAGTACATAGTAGTATAGTATAGTATAGTATCACGCATATGCCATCATGTGGTGTGTTGTTCCCGATATGAAACTTTCAATAATTTGCACTTTAAACTTGTTTGTTATTTCTGGTGCTATTTTTTTTTTTTATGTTTCGACATAACAGACAAATTGTTGAAATTTGACATAGATCCTTTTAGTAGTATGTAGTAGTACTATACACGCTTTTTGATGGCACTCAGAGAACTCATTGGTCTATCACACTCATTTTATCCTTCTGTGTGTGAATGCATGTATTGCTGCTATTGCAATGCACTTTATGGGCGTTCCATTCGTTGATTTGCAAAATGTTTGACTTTGGGGACTTCCCTGCTTTATACCCAAGAGACCAACATACTAAGGAGGAGTGATGATGGTCTCTCTCTTTTTCAGTAGAACACTGAGAACGAAGTCATCAACATTACTCCTCCTTGACAAGAAGTTATCGTACTCGTAATTAGAAAAGTGGTTTCGCTTGCTTTCCCAAATGAATCGAAAAAAAACATTGGGTAGACATATAGACAAATGGATAGAAGGAAGGCAGGATGATGATGGTTTGCTAGTCGATGGAGTAATAATATAGGGTTGCATGGTTGCAAAAAAAAAAAAAAAATACTTGATGTCATATAATAGCTTTAAATTGCTTGCCAAAAAAAGGGGGAATAAGATTTCTTTCTTTCCCTCAAAATATATCATTAAGTGTTTCAAATGAGCATGTTAAATACCCTAGGGGACTTAACTGTTGTCTAGAGGGGTATATACTATGAGAAAATCAATCAAATTATGCTTAAAGCATCATTTAAAGAAATAATAAGGAATATTTGACTAAAAATGAGAATGATTTTGAATAAAATAATTAAAATTAAATTAAATAAAAATATTAAATGAAAAAAGCAGCTTACTTGATGTTGATTCAACGCTAAGGAAAACACATCGTCACTTACCTAAAAATAGAAGAAAAATATAGAAAAACATAAGTTTATTGCCGTACAAATATTGGAATAATAGAATTTCACTTAAAGTAAGAGTAGCATAAGTAAGGACGGACATTTATTCAATTGTTCAAACAGCATACTACTAAGCTACCTTTATCGTTGGATAATAAACTAAAATACAATTGGAAGGAGGTATTAAAAGGCATTATGTATGTAAGTAGACCATAAAATGCACATAGAAACATATTGTATTGTAAGTAAAAAGACATAATTTGAGCCCAAAATGGGACAAGAAACATATAGAAAAGAAATCCCTAAACTTAAGTAAGGCAAACATCAGGAGTAGAAAGAATAGAAGAAGGAGTAGCATGTGTTGTGTGATCCATTTTGGGGACACAAACATAGGCTATTTGGAAAAAATAACTATGTATGTACTTCAAGTTTGACACATGTCAAAAATCCTATATCCTGTATGGATGGTTGCTTCGTTGTTTGACTGCCTTGCTTTGTGTTTAAGTCATAAAAGCTTAACACACTGGATGATTATATTTGATGGAGCGGCCCAAGGTTTTTGTCAGGTGTAAAGAAACAAAAAAACCCACTTTGTAAAAGAAAATTTCCTTTCATTTGAAGCAAAGAAAGTGTTGTTTGTATGTGTTTATTTTTTTGCCAATAAAAATCAACAGTTTACGCCTTTTTCATGCATGTCCTTGATCACTTCTTCTTCTAAGGAGTCTTTGGTTGGATAACGTCAAATAATGTAAGGGAAAGTTGTAGCCCAGCTGAGTAGCGAGCGAGAGCACTAAAATAAGCACATGGCTTACTTACTATGTAGTACCATATATGGTATGTACTTTCTTTTGTTGTTATTGTTTGTTTTATAGAAAGGATAACAAGTAAAAATGTTGTCTTTATAAATTGTCCTTCTTGTATAAAAGAAGTTACACTTGTTATATATTTATTTATATTATTTTTTTGAAAGACACATGATGTTGATGATGGTTGGCGATTTGTTTGCTTTCTCCTTTTCTTTGTCTCCCCCTAGCAATATATTTGTTTACTACCCTTTCTGCGCTCTGCTATACTGATATTCTATTTTGTTTAAGTAAAGTTATTGCTAAGTAAATGTATTGCTATCTATTTGCATTTTCTATTTCCTTTTTACCTTTATTTCGTTCCTTCTTTTATTATGCTTTGCTTATTTTATCCTATACAAACATACATATAAGTAAACACACACCAATGTTTTCATTGCTTTCAAACAAATTGCTTACTCTCATCGCTTTCGCTCATGTTGGTTTTTATTCCTTCCTCGATATATATATACATATATACAAAGTGTTCTTCCATCGAAACCCTATCATTGTATGCTTCTCGCAAACTGTCATGCTTTCTCTCTATGACTATGTCACTCATATTTTATTAAGTAGGAAAAGTTGACAAGGGATTTAGACGCCGCCTGCTGTTTGTATGCCTCAATAGCCTGATACACTTTTCTAACCATTCCTCCCTCCCTCACTCCTATATCATTCGACTGAAAGTGTCCTTTTGTAGTTTCTTACAATGTCTGTTTCTTCGTCCCTTCTTTTTTCAAAAAACATTAAAAAAAAAACATGCCATGTTCATTCGCTTTTACCCGCCACCGCTTGTGGCCTGTCATTTTCGAAAGTAAATATTGGTAATTTTTATTGAGGATTTTGGTTGATTTTATTTTGAGTATTTTGGATTATCCAAAGCGCTAGGATATAGTAAAGAAATACTATACTTTAAGAGGAAAATGGTAAAGAACAGACGAAGACACAAAAAAAGGGATCAACAAAATAAGTTTTTGAAAGGTTCATAAGTAAATCGCATAAGTTTTTCATTCTTTTCTTCCATTCCATTCCATTTTTTGTCAATAACTTTAAGGATTCTGATTTTGTTATATAATCGAAAGAAGAAAAAAGAAGAATATACAATAACAATTTACTAGTATAAAAAGAAAACAAAAGTCTACAAATTAAGGACATTTGTTTAAGAAAGAAAAAGTTCAAATAGAGAAATAAAAGGTTGTACTTGTGTCCAGAGAGAGCATTGAAGCCTGACAAAACTTGCTGACTTTTATAAATGTTATTGTCTCTCTGTTCCTCGTCCTTTGTGACTCTCTTCTTTTACTCAATTACTACAAAGTGAAAATTATATACAGACAACATAAATGATTGGGGGTTATTACGAAAAAGAAAACGCTTAAGGCTAAAAATTATGCTAAAACAAATTATATAAAATGCAGCAGACTGTAAGAGACAAGCGTATGATGATGACGGTTGCACACACACACATTTGGCTTAGCATGTGGTATCACAACAGAAGGTTTACCATAATTTGGCTGCTGGTTGGGTTAAGTTTGCTTTAACTTAAATTGTATTGCATACTTTTTATGCTGCAAGGCACAAATTTACTTATTAAGTTAGCACAACAAAATATTGTATATTAAGGGTAAGGTAGGTAACACAAAGAACTTTGTCTGAGTTTTGCATTAAATGAAGTATGGAAATTCAAAGAGATTAATAGAAATTTAATAAAATTTAAGAGATAATTACATTTTAACATAGTTTAAGGCTGGAATAATCTATACATATTGTGGATAGAAATTTTTATCAGTTTGTTTGTTCGCGCATCACATAAAAGCCACTCACTGGATTCAAAATCGAATTACTGAAAAACCAAAGTCTATTTTAAACACAATATTTTTGACTTTGCATAGAGAAAGCGAGCTGCAGTACGTCTGCTTTTTGCAAGAGATAGACAGATGGATAATTTAGAAACGGAACCAACATCCTCTCTTTAGCGTCCGAGTACCCAATGGTCATTAGAGTGAAGTTGCTTGTACCTCTTCCTAGAGATAGGAAGGGAAACTAGCCTATTGACATGAGACTTTAGCCAGTCATTTTACCGGCTAGTGTGACGTGTACGTACCAAGGATCGTTTACTATCTGACGGTGGGCACAGTTCTGTATGGGGTATACTTTTCATTAGGCTGCGGTGCCCCATAAAACGGGACCACTATAGCCTTATAGATGGTAACTTTGTTACTCAGTCTAAATTGACTCCTAGACTAAATGAGCCAGTTCAGATCCTTCAATTTTTGGCGACAAGTTGCAGCAGTTTTAACAATGTGTTTGCGCCAGGTAAGTCTCCTGTCCAACGTCATACCCAGTTCTCTGAGCTGAGCGCATCTGAGATATAACCGAGCAATACGTTTAGATATGAGGTTCTCTTAAGCGCCAATGTACAATGCTTTTTTTGCCAAAAGTTAAACGACGATATACATAGAAGGCATGACAATGTCTGCCTGAGTTACCTAGCAATTAAATATTAATCATGGTTAGAAAGAAGTAAAAAACTGGGCAACTTTCATGTCTCAAATTTAAATATTTAAAGATTTTGATTATTATTGCTTACTTTAAAGCAGGAATAGTTGAAACAGGACAGAACGTTCGTCACTTCAACTGATATAGTTTATGTATCAAAAGAGATGTTTGACTAATAAAAGAATCTTCCAATTTCTATACAATAATTTAAATGAAAAGGCACATACTACTAAACTAACAGGCAAAAACAAAGAAGATCTATAAGAAATTTAAAGCTTAAAATTTGGACAAGAGCGATAGAGAGATGAGCATCATGGAGTTCTGTGTCAACTCAGCAAACAAAAGTTATATTTCAACGCATTTTATATGCAAACATATAAACACAAATATCACACACACACACACACAAATATTTATAACAATGTATTGGTGTGTGTGTGTGTGTGTGTGTGTGTGTGTCTAGTATAAAGTAGTTTGCATTCCCAAAGGATAAAAGAAGAGAAATTTGTTGCTGCTGCCAAAACTGGAAGAGTTGATGACGCTGAAACAACTGACGAAGGTATAAAATGGAATAAAAAACAAAAATAAAAGAAAATATGTTGCGTATAACAGCAACAACAACAATGAGTAGAAGAAGAACAAGGAATATAACAACAATAACAAAAGTAACTATAAAATTTCACATGAATATTTAAAAGGGATGCACGTCAACACAACAACACAACACACACAAGAACAGAGAAAAATAAATATTTTGGATAAAAACACAACAAGAAAACATTAAAATGAAGGACGAAAATTTATATGGAAATTTTACATTTCAATTTCATTTTTTATTTATTTTTCATTTTATTTATTTATTTTTACTTTCAATTTTTTTTATATATTTTTTAAGTGTTGTTTCCTTGGAGCTCACCCACACCTAACTCACCCACTCACTCACTTTCTCAAATGAAATTTTCTTCTCTATTTGTGATTATCCTTTGTATCTTGAGATATGTACTATGTGTAAGTTTGTGTGTGTTTGTATATTTTGCCTTTTGTTTATTTATTTATAAATTGTTTTTCTCTTATTTTTTGTTTTTAATTTTTATTTTTTATTTTTTCTTTTGCTTCACTTTTGTTTTCTTCGCGTTTGTTGTTCAAAGGAATCTCTTTTTGTTTTACACAAAAAATACACACAGATATTCTTCTCCTCACACACAAATACATTTAGACAACAACAGTACACACTTCATTTTCATGAGCAATGAGCCAAACATTAAATGAAACTTTTAAGGATGCTGCTCTCTCCAACAAGGGCGATGACATTAAAGTAATTTCCTTTTTGAATTTTTCCAATTTTAAAATTTTCATTGCATACTTTTCAGAGAGAGAGACAAAGAGAGAGAGAGGAACAAAACATATTGTAATTGCATCATTTCACATTTTAAATTGTTACAAATTGTTATTGTTGTTGTGTCATTTGAAGTGAAACTTATTAAGATTATTTCATGTAATTTTGTGTAATTTTCCAAAAATAACAACTTCAAGCATCATTAAGTTTATTTTTATATCCAAAAATCACTCATTGTCATTCATTGAATTGAAATGAATTGAATGAAGTACTATGATGATGATAATGATGAAGGCAAGACAAGAATTCATAATTCAAACCAATTTAAGTTAAAAGATTAAAAATCATAAAATTAAATATCGATTTTTTTTTTTGTAAGCGTCTGCAGGCAGACAGAGATAATGAAAAAATGACTAACGCGCGAACTCACGTCGTCTGCATTGGTAGACTTTCATTTCCGGTTTGGAGATTGCAACAATTCAGTTTTGTTTGATTTCCCTTCTTGGTCTGGAAAGATATTATAACATTGGGTTTGGCTTAAACGATTTGCTTTTGCTTGTATGCTACACGCTTCAAGTAATTTGATAAACTTCATCACAACAATGAACAAATGTTCTTACTATTCTTCTCTTTCTCGACTTTCTTTAGTATACTATTGGCTTTCGACAATGCTGCATTCGCGACGATTCTTTAACAATTCCTCTTTTGTTGCAGCAACCGCCATTTTGGGGCTGGAAAATCTGTTTCCGGTCCAACAACAATAAGAATATAAACAACAAATTTTCAGCATCATAGATAGATGATTCTTTTTTTGTGTCTGCATTCATTTTTTTTTTAATTTCGGATTTTGTCATTTTGTGGGTTTTATCATTTCTCTCATCTTTGTTTTAGTTTTAAAAGAACACATTTTTGTTATGTCTTCTTTATATTTTTATCTATTTTTATGTGTCCTTATTACTTATTTGTTTGCAGCTTGTTACTATGCGCTTAGTTCTGTTCTTTAAATTTGGAAAATTGTATATTGTATTCACGTGAAAACGCTTCTAAAAGAGGTTCCATAGCCATGTCAAAATGTAATGCTGAGTGTGTTTCTTTTAATTGCTGTTGGTGTCGCCAATACTTTTAACATAACTCATGACTCAAATGTCATAGAGCCAAGTAATTTATATATTCTGAATATATAGAAATGCACGTTGGCTTTAAAAGTTTCATGGTCATTGCGTGCTTAAGTCATCAAGGGAAGAGAGGCATTGAAAATGATGAAAATGTTTTTTTTTGTAAGCGTATTTCTTGAGAATTTGCTTGACCGATTTGACAAATGTTTTGTTGTGTTCGTTATGGCCAAATAAGAGAATATGAAAGTAAAATTTTGTATAATTCACCGCAAATGTTTGAAATTTTTATTTTTTATTAAATAAATAAATAAATTAAAAAGTAATGAATACTTTTAGATTTGGTGTCAGGCATTTGCATTTTATCACTTTAAGCATTGTGTTGGACAACTACAGTCATTAGTTTATTGTGTTAAAGTAGATTCTTACCTAGTTTGGCAAGGATTATAACATCATTAAACTTCATACTCTATACTGACTATGATTTAAGAGGAGAAGAGTGATCTGGTTTTTATCATCGGCTACCACTACTTCCATTTACTCAAAGTAGAAAAACCCAGAAAAACTTTAACCACAGCACCTTACTTAAAGTATACAACAGAAAATTATTCACAGCCACCACAGAAAACATTTACTGAATCTCATTTTACACTGTTACATTATCATGTCTACACCCAATTGTTACTTTCTCTTTTTCCCATAAATTCCTTATCCTATATACTTTTTACTCTTCCTTTTATGTTACACTCAGCATTGTTTCTTCTCATGTCCCTTTGTTTCCTTTTATTAAGTTCTTCCTTATACCAGATTCCTGAATTTTCTTTTGTCTCTGGTTCCCTCTGGCTATACTATTCTATTCCTTTTCATTTTGTGCCTGTTTTAGCTTCATTCTGCTTTAAACCGAACCGAACCTAACCGAACCCAAATATGCCAGCATAAACTAATTTGTAATGAGGTTTTTGTGGTTTCCATGTAGCACGCGCGGTTTTCTGCTGTTCTTCCTTCCCATGAGCAACATTGAGAAAATATTGGCAAAAATTTAAAAAAACATGTTTCATCATCATCTTCCATTTGGAATGAGGGTTTTTTTTAGGTTTATTTTTTAATATATATAATTTTTTTTTCTATTTGAAACAAATAATTGCCTTACAACGCCTGAAGCTATGGTAAGCTTATTAAAATAGCCTAGCGGTCGACCAGACGAATGCAGAAACCAGGAAGTAAAATAAAATACTCAGGATGTTAAGGAGGCAAGACGTCATAGGCAGCCACAGGAAGTGAAGATAAGCCCATGGATGCGTGCGTGGGATCTATAGTACATGGGAATGTCAGCTAATTTTGTATGCTTTTGATGTTATTTTTCCTTTTGCTTACACAACCGCAAAGTATGCAACAATAATTTTTTGGTTAAACAGACTTCAACTTCAAATGAAAATAAACTACAATTTAAAAGAGAGAGAGGGAGGGAGGGAGGAACTAAGCTTTAATAAGCAAATAAAGTACAATAGTAAGTTATAGGGGAGCACACAGCATATAAAACAAACACAATAGTCTCAAGTATTAAATGTAAATAATTGTTACATTTATCTAGTAGCTAAGTAGTATAAAGCCACTCACTCGTATTGTATCTTGAGGATGATACAGTCAGCAGGAAGATATACAAATGTAAATATTCCATAATATTTTTCTATTATTTAAAAACCTTTTGTTTTAGTCATTCTTATTTATTTTAAGATACCAGCACAGCAGCAGCATTTACCTACTACTAAATACAATAAAACAAAATTATTTACAAAATGTTAAAAAAAAAAAAAACAAAGGAAAGACTCAAAAAGGACCTTATCATTTCCATGTTGCCTTGCCTGCTCACCCACGGGAAGCGTTGCCCTGTTTTTCAAACAAAAATAAGGGGAAAAAACACAGTCAGGCGCAAAATGACTGCTTTTTGTTGGTCTTTGCATACTGTGTAAGTGTATGTGTGTGATTGACTCAAAAATTCATAAAATACAGAAGAAATGTGAAGGAATATACAACAAAAAGTAAAAGAAAAAGCTTCAAATTGCTATACAACAACATATGAACAAAAAAGAAGAATGCAGGAGTAAGAGGAATGTGAGTTCATTGGTTGAGGTGGTGGTGCTGGGTAAGGTGAATCCTGTCATGAAAGCGCATAACAATGAAAGAACTTATTAAGAATTTAATACCTGCGTATGACAGTTGAATGAATGAATGAACGATGGCATGGCATGGATAGAATGGCAGCAGCATGGAAATAAATGAATAAATGTATGGAGGAATGAAGGATTGGAATGAATGATAACATGTATGTAGGAACTGCAATGAATGACAGCGAAACAAGTAGAAGAGAATAAAGTATTGTCCCATCATCTATTCAAGCAATGTAGGAAGTTCTACTTATAACAAATGACAAAAGTTAATATGTTGTTGTTGTTGTTTTGTTGTAAATAAGTTTGGTTGGTATCTTTGTTGGTATCCTGCTGAGAGTAAAAGGAGTAATTTCTTCTACGCCTTCCTCACATAACAACTTTTTTAGCCTCAGCAAGAAAGAATAGTATGAATGACAATAGCAACTTAGAAGAAGTAGTAGTAAAAGACAAAAAATTAATAGCATATATCTAGGCACTAAGGCACAATGAACTTTTCTTTTTTTTTCCCAAATCAAATCCCCCTCTATCCAGAGATAGAAGGAATATCAGAATTCCTTACTATTTTATCATCATCATCATCATTTATCTCATTGTTTGTTGCATATGACAATGTAACTAAAATTGAAGAACACTATTGTTGTTGTTGTTTAACACAGCAAGAAATCATATTGAATCCGAAAGATTCCTGGTGTCCTGACGTCAGCTTGTTTTTGTCTAGCATTAGGAGGAGGCACTGGTTTTTTGTGGTGATTTTCATATATTGTAAAATCTGTCATCCTGTTGCATCATCACTTCCTTCTTTGCTTATTCAATATATTTATGTTGATATTCCATATTTTACTTATAAAATACTTTATTGATCGTTCAACCACCCACACACCCAAATGTTGTTGTCTTAAGAGTAGCTAAGCCTTTTGTGTTGTCGCTTAAGCAAAAATATTTGATATTTAAGACCACAAAAATAATTAAACTTCATAGAAAAATCAAAAAAGAGATTTCTATTCTTATACTATAAGAACAAAGATTGTGATTGTCTCTGCCTTCAGCAATCATAGAGAAGGAATAGATGAATAGACCGACCGACCAAGCAACCAACCAATGTGTTCAAATCACTTACTGTATGTGACAATAAAGACATATGCTGAGCTCTCTCTGTGTGTTCTTGAGTATGAAAATGACACAAAAGTTATAGCTTTTCTTCTTTTATAAGCTTCAAACATACTATTCAGGAAACATTCGTGTGAGTGTATGAGTCTGACGTGTGTGTGTGTATGTGTTTTTAGATCCTACCAAAAGCCTTTTGTCCTACTGTGTCTTTGTGAATACTTTGTTTCATATGCCTACTAAGCTTAGTTCTTTTCATTTCTTGTCTTGTCTTGTCTGCTTTTACCCTATACTATCAACCATATTAATGAATAAGATGGTATATTAACTCCCAAATGCTTGAAAGAAGGAAGATGAAGTCTTTAAAGATCATTCATTGGACATGCATACATGGTACTAACTATTTTGACTAGAAAAATCAATTTCATGATATTATTCTTCAAATTTAGCAAAAATATTTCATAAAATGAAAAATAAACTCTTGCCTACTCACAGGGGCATGTTCTGGAAATATAAAGCTCAATAAAACTCTTTAAGATAACTAAAATACCGAATGCGTTCAATGTTAGTTGAGCTTATTAAATATAACCACAAAATGATGTGGCAGCAACAGCAATATACATAGGTACATGCATAAAAAGCACATGAGCTCCAAACGAACACTGACCCAGGACGACAATCAACACAAAACAGTTGGTTAGTCATTCAGTCCGTCAATCTATGTAGACAGTCAGTCAAATCAAACACAGGGAATGGTAACATGAGGTAGCTGGCTACTACATTTATGAATTCAATTAATGCTTTTTCAACACGCCATACTACTCTTGCCATATACTATTGTACTTACTGCTCACGAAATGAAGGCGATTCTATCAAAAAGGTAGAAAATGTTCTGACATGAACCATTGAACCACAAAGCAATCGAAATAATGTTCATGTAGTATTACCTGCCTTTCTACATATGATCATAATCGTGATGATGATGATGATGATGGCATTAAGCTGCCCAACAACTTAGTAAAGCCCACAACTACTACTTGCTTCTTCAGACGACTACTATTCTGACTATTCCTGCTTACCCACTATTTGTTTCCTCAAACATACGCCTGCTCAGATACACATACATGCATATCAAGTGTAGAAAGAGCAGTTGCAGTTCTGATTGACCATGTGCAATTTTCAAACCAACAAGATATACTAGTACCGTACACATTCTCCATATAAACCTTAATGTACACGAAGTGTGGTCTGACCAGTCTGGCAGTTAGACCTATGGTTAGTTTGTTCGTTCGTTCATTTGTTCATTCGTTCGTTCATTCATTTATTCGTCAGTTAGTCAGTCAGTAGTTTCAGGTAACTGAAGCCGGAGCCGGAAATGTGGTTACATAATCTTTGTATCCGGTTACCGGTTGTATGTAGATATAGGCATGCATGCACACCCGCAAGCACTAGAGAATTACCTACACAACCGGTCAAATACACACACCCCCACACTCACTTCATAATCTCACTATAAAATGGAAAATATTTTTGATGCTTTAGTATTTTTCATATGCTCCTCCCCTTCTATTGCTTGCTGCTGCAGACTCTTTTAGTTGGTAAATTGGCAACATGTTGAGTGCAACTTGCAGCGCAAAAATATGGAAAAGGAGAAAAATATTGCAACAAAATAATAATAACAACAACAACATGAAGAATAGTAGTGGAAATATTTACAACAAGCGCAAAAGCATCCTTCACTTTGCACATTATTAATTTTTGCTGTTAGTTTTGGTTTGACTCGGCTCTGAACTGAACTTAACTTGACTCAACATGACTGGGTTTGGATTGCTTTGGTTGAGTTTTTGGTTATGGTACGGTATGGTATGCATGGTTACATGATTGGGAGTACAAATTTTTGAGTGCCTGTGAGGTTTGTTCTTCCTTTCCTTCCTCTCTATCATATCAATCTTTTAGTTATGGTTATATGCATATACCTACAGCATATATCTTCATTTTCCTGATTTCCTTCTCTCACTCACAACATGATGATGGATAACATTGGTTTGTTTTGCATTATTTTTGCTGAGTTTGCAACATCAGCGTAGATAGGCAATATTTGTACCTATTTGCATGCAGCAATGCTGCTGCCTGTTTTATTAAGATATTTGACATGGTTTTCAGGCGCGCCTCCAAAGCCTAAGCCGCCATCGATTGCAGCAAATAAAAAAAAGGCTCAAAGGTATGCAAAGTAATATGGAATTTTAGCAAATAGAATTCTAAAACAACTGCAATTGTTGTGTACTTTTGTTTAATGGCATCACATCAACAACATCATCATCAACAGTATGATGGATTTTTAAAAATAATGAACATGCATATGGAGAATTTTTGGATCCAATGGCATACTAGCATAATAAGTAAAGTTATGCTAATGAAGTGAAATAAAGTAGTTTTATTAGAGAGAAAATTAAAGTAGAAAAAAATGGTAAAAGTTCATTTCCGTTTCGGATTTTAGTTGACAACAGTATGTCACATTCTCTTGACTCTTTTCCTCCAATTTCTTGAGTCTTAGGACACGCATGTAATTTCACACAATAAAAATTATATAAATCTCACTTTCTGCAGACTAAGGACTGAGACTTTTCAAACAAACATGTGAAGTAAAGTAAGAATGAAAGATATTACAATTCAAACCGGAAGTAAGCAACTTTCTCTCTCTCTTTGAGTGAGTGTGTGTGTGTGTGTGCCTGCGTGTCTGCATGTGTAAAGACAGACGCATACATCCTTTATTGACCATTGTTGTTGTTCTTGTTGTCATTGTCCTTTGTACAATGAAACCGCAATGAAATGTCCGGAAGTTGTGCATAATGGAATGCATTCGGAAATCATCAACTCAATGGTTGAACAAACAGTAGTCACCCACCACACATAACCACCATTACTGAAGCCAACACTACCGATGAACCCACCCATTAGTGAATATGGATGACTGTTGGTCAATGTCGATGACGACAACAACGACTCAACGATGTTAGTCCACAGAAAATATATGGATAAAGCAAGAGAATTCAACAGAATGAGGATTGTCATATGATTTTTTTTTTGAATACCTCTTCCTCTAGTGTGAGATAGAGAGCAATAAAAAAGAATTGCAACAAACAACAATGACCAATGTTGCTAACTTCCGTTGCCTAGCCAATGTATCTTTTTTGTTACTCCTCTACACCATCATGTCGTCGTTTTGACCTTCAAAAGTTGATGTTGCCCAACAAATGAAAGCATGACGAATGAATGAATGAATAAATGAAATGAAATGAAATTCAATGAACAAATGAAAGTTCAAATGAATGAATGAATAAATAGAGAAAAAGAAAACAAAGGACTGAGATATGATCATAGGATTCCTGGTTTAACCCTTTATGTTTCCCATATTTTCTATGTCATGTAAATTATCATTATGGGGTTTACATTTTCTCTATGAACAAAAGAGCATAGTAGTTTAAAGTATTTAATATTTCCTGTATGATTATGATGATGATTGGTTAGATATCTTCAATTCCTTTGTATTTAATTTAAGCCTTTACAAATACAAAATAAATGTAAAATTTAAATGAAAAACAGAAAGGGAAATCCTAGTCATATTATAATCATGATAAGCAGGATTTTACTAATTATGTTAAGCTACTTTACTGACATCAAGAGCATCACAAGTGATGCGGCAATTCTTGGTCACTAGGGCTGCTGTCTTTTTCTTCAAATAACAAATAACAATGGTGCATCATCATTTAATCGTTTTATACTAAGTAAAAACCAACGATGACAGGACACTAAGAGTTGATGATATTCAGAAAACAATGAAGAGATGTTGACAAGTACAATAGTAGAGAAGCATCATGCACAGCGAAGCTTTAGAGTTTACTACCGGAAGTATACAGTTTTCTGTACAACCAACAAAAATAGAGGCACACAGCAGCATTCAACATGACAGAGGAAGTATTCGTATTTAATGTGAGTTGTCATCATCATCATCCTTATGGACAAGAGACAGTTAGTCAGTTTTGTGTAAGCTGAGCTGAATTGAGTTGAGTGGGTAAATGTTGCTATGACATTTCTAGGCTTCAGCCAGTCTTTCTCCTCACTATTGACAACCGGAAGTGGCATTAACATGCAAACGATGATTAGATGATTTATAAGCTCAAGAGATCAAAAAATAGTTTGCCTATGCAATTTTAATTTCCATCCTACTTTTTTTGTTATAGCCTCTCTAGAGATTATGATTCTCTCCTTCTATAATATGTGCAATAACACAAATAATTCTGATTCTCTCTACAAAAAAAACACCCACAATAATTACTTTGAAAATGAAAAAGATGTTAAGATACTTTATTGCTATGGCAGCCAACAATAAATTTCAAACCACAAACACTTAGGTGATACAAGAAATTATTAAAAAAATAAATCAAGGATAAAATTAATTTTAGTCTTCACTGCTTTGTTGCTTTAAATAAGTTTCCCATTAAAAATTCGTTAATACAAAAATTGTTTTAAAACTTATTTTCCAAAAAAAAAACAAAACAAAACACACAACAAAGAGAAGCGCTTCCAAGGTGGAAAATCTTTGATGATTCTAAACTTCAGAGAAAATTAATAAAAGGTTGGTTGGTAATATAAAAAATAAGAAATTTCTTTCATGTTTCTCAATTGTTTTATGTGGGTGTTGTTTTTTTTCTTTTTTTTACAGTCTGCTGCTTTCTTGAACTTATTATTCTTGTAGAGTCTCCTGTAATCAATTTTATTTAAAAGATTTTTGATTCATAAATTTTATTAAAATATGCACCAATTTATTTACTTTAATTATCCTTATTGCCTCTCCTCATAGAACCACATTCTATCTCATCTTACTACTCCTATTTATGCCTAAAAGCCGGCAACAAGTTTTTTACACTTAAATATAAAAAGGCTACACATGACTGCGGAGGCAAGCAGAGTAGCAAATGATATGAATTCATTCTTCCATGATGTGTTTATATTAAGTTACTTAGAATGCATGCATATGCATATCTATCTACTGCTTTGTAGTAAAGACAAGAACAACAATTTTAGATAAACATAAGCTTTAAAGTAGTTTTACTTTTGCTGTCATTTTGCAGCAGCAGCAGCAGCAGTAACTTGGAATTGAAGTTTTTAATTTTTTTCTTGTTATTTTTGTAGGCAAACACACTAGTTTAAGTAACTAAGAATATAATGATGATTATAATGATGGTGATGATGGTGATGCTGTTGCTAAGGAGAAAGACTTCAACAAAGTTGATGACGACAAGTGGCATTGAGTCGAGCCGAGTCGAGAAAGTTGAGTGCCTTTTTTTGAGCTTATTTGCATATAATTTTGTGTTGTGCTGTGTTTGCAGTATTTTCATGCCTCTCATGTTTATATTGGACTTGCAGCAACAGATATATGTATGTACGTTGAAAGAGGATATATGGTAAAAGAAAGCAAATGAAACTTTTTTAATAATTACAATTTTACTAAAGAAGATAGAAGGAATCTTGTTGTAGACCAAGACCAAAGACAGGTTCTTAAACTTGTCTAGCTTTTGAATTGAATCTTCCTGCCAAACCCTGCACCACTTGTTTCAAATGCTTCAGTGTTAATAATGATTTTACTTCAAAAAGACTAAAGACTTTATTATTATTTATTGACCGACGAAAATTGTTTGCTTTTTCTATTTAGAGAAATTTAATAGAAGAATATGATTCGATCGTCTGGCATGGCATGGCATCTATACATTCATATCTTTGTTTACTTCCCTGAATATTGAAACATTTTTGCTTCTATGGCTTTTGTTGGCAGGCAAGGCATGTAAAAGGCAGATTCATTTTCTTTCCTTTATTCATCATTTTACTACTTGGCCTTTAGTTTTAGTTTGTATTCCTGATGATGAGGATGTTTTTGTGTGTCGGTCTGTCTGTTTATATCTATAGCATCAAGACACATTGCTGTGTTTGACCATTAATGAATGCCTGTCATTTTATTATGTAAAATATTTTATGAACCTTAAACTATGCCAGTACAAGTTTTTCTCCAATGAAAGGAAACTTAAGCATCATGAATGAAAGGTTAAGTCAATGGTAGTCGTCTTCTGACAAGAGAGATGATGATGGTTTGGCTTTGTACAATACATTATTATTGAGTGCTCAAACAAAGTCAAGAGAATTTTGTGAAAATTAATTGCAAAATATTTATAAAATGAAGAATATTAAAATCTACATTTCTCATACTTATATAGTTTCAAGGAGTCTGTCTAAGGCAATTTAAATGGGGGCATTGGTGGTGGATTGAAGTGTGAAACATATATAAGGCAACCCGCCGCCACTAATTACGTAATAATCTCATTACATTTAAAAACACATTTACAAAGGCATTTAATGCCTGCCTGCCTGCCTGTCTGTCTGCCTGTCTACCTTTTTTGACTGTCTGAAAGCAGTCGGTTCAGGATAGGAGTCGGGGTCGAGAAGACATGATTTTGCCCACATTAGCAGCAGCTTTTATTGTATAAAATACCCGCAAGGCGTTGATAAATGATGCCATTTTAGATGAAATAAATCTAAAACATAAAATGAAAAGTATCAACAACAAATACATTACATACAATAAATGACGAAGGATACAACAAAACAAGTACAAACTGTCAAAATTGCGACGTTTATGAAATTCAAAAGAACAAAAAAAAAAAAAGAAAGCATGACAAAACTTTTACAATACAAAACAGCAACAAAGGAAAGGCGTGGGTTAAAAACCATGAAAACCGGAAGTAAAGAGCTCAACAAGAGGGGAACAAGTAACATGAATGAATTGAGTATGATATACCATACAAAGAGAAAATGAAACAAGCTCATGAATGAAGGAATGAATGAGTGAGTGAGTAAGTGAGTGAGTGAAGACTTCCTCCACTCCTTACTTGTACTATGTTTTTTTATGTTAATATATAAAATGCCAAACAAAAGACCGCGAGAAACTCAAAACTTGCGTCTTATTGTGAGAAGATACTTTTTGAACCAAGTTGAAATGAGTTGACAATGTAAAAGTAGCAGTAGCAGATGACTAAGGCCACCACAGATCGTTCTTCATAATTTATACTTATTTGAAAGCCACATTCATATTCTTAGAGTGAGACCGCGACTCGGAGAATGAACAAAAACGAGATATTAATATAGCATATTTTCAGGCGCACGCACAATAAAAACAGACAATAACAATAAGTACAGAGAGAGAGAGAGAGAGAGAGAGAGAGTGAAAGAAAAGTGGTCTGTCTACCACCACATATCAAGTAGAAATTATATGCCACAAAGTAGTAAAGAAGAATTGTGGCTTCTGTTTGTTGCCGTACTAAAGAGGACCCTCGACTAACGTATGCTGTTTGTACAATAGATGGAGTATTCACTCACCTCCAGCTCACCATTCATTTCACCATAATCATTCTCATCCTCATCAACAACAGTATTTTGTTGCATATAATGAATAAAATGTCACAAGTTGACGCAAGTAAATATTTAAATGTCAGATTTATGCTTGATGCAATAGTGGGTGAGCAGCAAAACATTTAATGAGTATGGGGAACAAAAAACAAAGGAATCAACCA
This sequence comes from Amiota communis, assembly GCA_037043315.1. Classification (NCBI taxonomy): domain Eukaryota; kingdom Metazoa; phylum Arthropoda; class Insecta; order Diptera; family Drosophilidae; genus Amiota; species Amiota communis. The sequence continues at coordinate 7,375,660 of JBAMAV010001245.1, read as the reverse complement.
TCCCCTTAAGGAAAAGAAAAAAACATGGAACACTTCCTTTTCATAGCCAGAAAATTACGCCTTAAAGGCAAAAGCGGAAATTACTTTAAACACTGGACGATGACGAAGTAAAGAAAACGAAATGGTGAAGGGTTTTGTATAGAGGCGAGAGACAGAGAGAGAGGGACATTTAAGAAAATTTTTGTTCAGGGAAAACTATATAAGAGATTTTACGTATACTCTTCATGAAAACGTTTATGGCATGTCTTTGATATGCCCAAGACTCACTCACAAAAAAGATAACACAAAGAGAGATGGAGATGGAAGAGAATGAGAATGAGAACTAAGACTTGGCATTGTCATTGTCCTTTCAAGGGTCGGTCGATGCTACTATGATGGTATTTGTATGCCACACAAGCCTCATCAACATTACTGAAAACTTTACCCACATCATCGTCAACAGCAGCATCCACAGTAGTATCGTCATCAACATCATGATTATTGTCATCATCATATATGTAAAATTTGCGCTCGACCGCCATTTGACATTTACAAATGATAAACATTTGACAAACAAAACGATTTTATGTTGAAGTATGTGGAGAAGAGAGGCAAATGAATATCTAACAAAGCACATCATACTACATAGAAGAGCAATGCATACCAAACTTAAGGTATTCCTGCTTCTTCCTTTGCCTTTGCCTTTACCCAAAGAAAATCAGTCTAGGAATTTTTGGCAATTTAATAGTTCGAGACATTTAGTATTTGTGAAATATTTGCTTTGGGACAGGTGCTTCTGAAATGCCATAAGACAGGCAGAACATCATTGAGAAGCGTAAATTTAATTTATTTAAATGACAACAACAAAAACCTAAAACTTTCTTATCAAATTTAGCATCCTAAATTGAATAAAAAAAAATTCTCATAAGGATAAAGAATTCCGTCCATCAAAAGCACAACTTGAGGTTTGTCTTTGTTTTAGACAGCCGACAGAGACTGATAAGTAGGTTTGAGTAATTAAAAGTAAATAACAATTTTAACAGACAAATATAATCAACATTCCTGGTGACTTCAGTTGAATGACAACGCCATGAAAACAGTTTCCTGCGGGTATTTTTTATTAACAAAGAAGTATAAATAAAATGGTTAAATCTTCAAATGTTTCAAAAAATCATATGAAATGGGAGAAAAGAAGAACATTTTACTGTCTTTAATTAAGTTAATGTCAATAAAATTACTGTAATTAGTGTTAACAATCATTTGTTGATAAAGAAAAGGTTTTTGATGGTGATGCTGCACCTCCTCTAGTTGGAATGAAAGGAATTTTAATAAAAGGCTAACAGAACATTATAACAAACACTGCTTGTCTTAGTCAAAATAACTGTAGAACACTGCACAGAAACAACATTTATAGAACAGGTGAATTACAAAACGCTTTAAAAACGCTAAGCGTTTATGCTTCATTTCATGTGTACTTCGTGAAGTCGCTTTGTGTGTTCAATTCGCACTGAAAAAGTATTTATGCAGGCGTACTGAGTCAAGCTGATCTCAGTGAAAACCGTCTTAAAATTCTTCATTTCTCGAATTTCTCACATTTTCTTCCTTCCGTCGAACTACTTTACACAATCGAGTATTTTGCAACACAAATAAATGGATAGTACGGATTTAAAAATTCATCACTTTCACTACTTTGTTATAACATTTTTTCTGTTAAGCTCACTTTCCTTCACTTCTCTTTCAAACTTACTTTATTATTCTTTAGTTCATAGAATTTTTAATTCTTGAAACATTTTTACTTAGTTTACGTCCTTTTAAAAATAATTTTTCCTATATTTTCTCAAGACTGTGTAAATATTTTCCTCTAATAGAAATGATGAGAGCTAAACAGGACAAGGTAAAGATAATAAGTGACTCTCCCCACCCGCATCAACCACACAACATTTCAGCGTAATTTTTATTTGACGCGCCCCATTTTTTCCCGTAGTCTTTGTATATGTCCTCTTGTTATCATTGTTGTTGCTTCCTTGCTTCCTAAACTGGGTGTAGCGCTTTTTTTTCTGTCCTCTTGTGTATTTGTCCATTCATTGTGTGTCTTCGTTCATTGTACCTTCTTTTATTGTCTTTACTCGCCTGTGGCCAAAACACTTAAATTAATAAAGTAAATAATAATAATAAACGCAAAGAAAAAAGTAGGCGAAACGAAACGCAAAAGTTTAAAGAAAAAGACAATAATGAAGAAAATCCCTATGAAAGTAAACTTAAGTAAAGGTAGATAGATGTACACAGACAGGTGGAAAGAAAGAAGGAAGCTTCTGATATTTCTCTATACTTTACCATGTCCTTGCTGTCTTCAATACCTCGGCAGACCAATACTGTCGTTTTTTGCTCTACTATGGTATAAAGAACTCAGCTACTCAGACCTACTCTCTGGTACTGGTTCTCGTGTTTAAACGACGTCTGTTTATTTTTGAAGGACAAAGTCAGTAAAAATGTAACGCTTGGCACGGCGTACACTAAATGAAAGTTTAAAGTAAATTAAATGCTATTTATGTGGCTTAAATATAAAAAAAAAAGCTGAGCAATGTCGTAAATGTTGTTTTTCTCCCTAAAAAAGTCCCCCATTGCCTAACGAATCTTAAAACAAAAAGAATGAAGGAAATGTAACGCGAGAAAATCCTCTTCTTGATTAATTTATGGTCAACGTTTTAAGGTTTATACACTATACAAGAAGATCGAGCCTATTGTGTTGGTAAGGTAAGTAGTAGTTTGGTGTTGATAGCCATGAATGAAGAAGGGGAAGACACCACACTATAACAATGTGAACCGACTAAGAGGATACTGTCCTTTTGTGGTTGTGGTTGCTACCAATGTTTTCAACAGTAATCACAATGCGGTTGTTAACGCTTAATCCCACTCAATGCGGCTCAGCTGCGCTTGTTTTCATGGGGCGCTGGCGACGCTGCCATTGCTACTGTTGCCATGATTTAGTAGGTTAAGCATATTTATGTCTTGAAAGAAAGGAACGCAAACAAGCAAGCAGGCGAGTGGGGAATCATATTGTACTATCAAAATGGTCAAGTGTGATATTGATTAGGACTTGAATTACTAAGTGAGGCAGAGAGAATAGAATAGAGATGAAGACAGAGTAATAAATTGCCATTTAAGTAGTATTTTATGTTGAGTAAGGTTTTCAGAATGAAACTATGTTGTTCCCTAAAGAATGGATAAGTTTTAAGAAAGAGTTGAAAGAAAGTGTTACGACAACTCTCTTTATTGAAAACCTTAAGAAGTATGGGTAAATATTGAAAAAAAGTGTGATTTGTTTTTTTTTTTTTTTTAAATTATATTAAAAAGCAAGAAAAATTTTTTTTTTTTTGGATGTTTGTAATGAATAAACTCATAAACTACTTAAATGATTTTAAAAATTCTTTCACCTATTTTCTGGGCTCTATTTTAGTTTCAAAAACTTTATAGGTCTCTACGAAAATTACAATAATGTAACCCAAGATATCAAAGATCTATACCACTAATAAAAATGCTTATACATGTGCACACACAAACATATATGTAAGTTTTTTGGTGTTTATGCTACGCTGCTTCTTGAATTTTGTGCTGTTGTTGTTCTTCTACGTGAGAGTATTGCTAACTTCGTTCTCTTCTTTCTGAATATGAAGGTCACTGGGAAGGGGCCAAGAGAAATATAGTCAAGACCATGATGTGAATAGACTGACTGGACACATCGCTCTTAAAAAAGCCTCTAACAACAGCAACAATTTACACACAAAATTTCAGTATTACGGATAACGTCGGGTGAAGTTGTTAGTATAAAATATTAAGGACTGATTTTACTTAGCTTAAAAACCCATTAAAATCATATCCTTTTTAGTGTTAATTAAATAAAAAAAAAAAGTATTATTTAGCTTACTCTTGTGTCAAATGTATTCAATGCATCAATTTCACTTAAAGGCGGATGATGAACACTTACCTAAAATGAGAAAAAAAAAATAAAATTGTAATTTAATTGAATTGAGAAATTTTATTTTAGCAATTTTCAAAAAGAAAAGACATCAAAAACGTTCACGATCTTAGTAATCAAAGTAATTTGGAACCAAAAAAAAAGTCTTGTGCAAAAGAGAAAATCATCAACATTAAAATAAATTGAGCTTCTTTTGCCTAATTTAAGGCCTACTTAAAAATCCATTAAAAATTTGCATAAATCTATAAAATAGCAAATGAATGACTGAACGAAAGTACCAAGAAACGATAGACCGTCCGTCCGTCCGTCTATAGAGGACAAAATCAAACCAGTAAAGGCATGAGAAAATGACAACATTTAAAGCTCAAGGGCACGCTCCCATGAAGAAGACCCAGAACCAAAATTTGACTATAACAAGGAACAGAAACATTACATTAAAATTGACAAGAAGCTGTCATTAATTTGCATCAAATCAATTTTTTTTTTTTTCATTATTATTATTTTGAGGGTACTCTACTAGAAATAATCAAGAGAAGCTCCTTATGTTAGACGACAACAACATGAAGAAAAAAAAAATATGTAAATTCGTTTAGACATATGTGTTGCTGATAAACGTTGTAGATAGATAAATAGATAGATACTGTTCTCTGTCTGTAGAAATAGCAAATATGGCAAAATATTATTTCAACGACGACAAAGTGGCATGCAAACATAACAAGGATAATGGCAACAGCAGCAGCAGAATACCATCAGAGGCTTGTCGATTGCAAGCTAGCAAGGCGTAGAAAATTACAGCCTTAGGCCAAAAAGGAGACTGACGAGGACGACGACAACGACAGACTTTGATTCCTCAAATATATTGTAGTACATGAAGAAATTGATAGACGAAAAACATTACATATTGTCGAAGCTGCCGCCGCCTTCTTCATCACCATTACTATCGACGACATCATCATCATCACCATTACAATCATCAAAATCAGCCCAAAGGGTGTCGAAATTGATGCCTAACTAAATATATTTCTATGTTGAGAGGCTCAAAAACACTTATACCATGAAGCTATCGATTTCCATTGCATATCAATAGGGGCGGCGGCAGCAGGGGTTCGGCATTGATATCCTGTCTAAATGAATGGGTGTGTGTTTGTATTTTGTAAGTGTGAGTATCACATACTCATGCGGTTTTTAGTCAGTTCTTCCTGTTTCCCTCCTGCATGAAGAAAAACGTGCTAAAAATACATTAAAAGTAATGCGCCAAGGATAAAATGTAAAGCGTTTCCATTGTGGTTAGGCCTAAGACTCATTCTATTCCTTTTTCCTGTTTTTTCTTTCATACTGTAAAGAAGCTGGCAAAATGAAAATATATTTTTGTTGAAAAATGTATTCTTTATTCTTTAAACATAATATTGTATATTTGGAAGCTCCAAGAGTTCTTCTAAAAGTGTATTAAGCTGCTTTCCACACAACACACTTCCTTCCTGTCCTTTCTCTTCATACATTTACACCCAACACACACTTCCTTTATACACAGATCCTTGCCGTTGGCCACGTTTTTATGTCGACATACAAACAAATTACAAAGTACGCGACTTGAAAGCCAAAAAATTGATTGATGTAACTCTGTTCGTTGTTGCCAACAAATACCAAATACCATACAGCCAGGAAGGCAGGCAAGACATGCACAAGGCAACATCATATAGTCATTGGCATAGTCATCGTCGTCGTCGTCAAAAACATCGAGACATCGATACTTTTCTGATACATGCCAGGACAGTTCTGTTTACTGTTCGTTTGTTGTTGCCTGCTGCTTGCTTGCTTGCTTTTAGGTTCAAACTCGCGTTTTTCAAAAACTCATCTGGTTATGCATGACATGTTATGATAAAAGTTGTTTTTCGTTTCGACACTTCCGCTTGTCTTACCAAACTTACATTCCTCGTCTCACCCACACCACACCACACCACACCACACCACACCTCATCTCATCTAAGACTCAATTTGTATGGTATGTTTCTATAGTCATTCAACGGCATCTCGTCGTCAATGTTTCTTCTTTCGTCTTTCTTCACTCTTTTAGTAATATCTTGTTCGTTCGTTTGTTTGTTGGTTCTCTGGCTAATGTGATTTTGAGTGCTTATTGTTGGGAACATTAAAAATATTTCGGTTGCCTGCTTTTAGGCGCGTGTTGAAGCGAAACATTACTTTTGGCAGGCTTTTATTCCTTTACACACACTTCTCTTCTCTTCTCTCTTCTCTCTTTTAACTTACAATTCTTTGTGTTCACTTTTGTTGTTGTCTTTTGGCGAGGTTAAAGTTTCTTTGTTTTGTTTGATTTTTCTTTCCATCCATTTTTAAATTGAATTTAATTGACTGTTGTTTGTAAACGTGTCTTGCACTAAAAGCTTGATAGGAATTTAGATGAGGAGTTTTACAAGTTCTTCAGAGTTTGGTGTCTTATTTAGATTAGTTGCGCATGATGAGTTTGAGATTAAATACCAAGAATGAATGGATTTTTGATGTAACAATTGATCAATAATAGAAATTAAATGCATTTTAAATAGTATAAATAAAAATAGTTGACCTAATGCGGATACGAATTCGAGCACTCGGGCGTGCCAGTCTTACACCCCACCAGTGCACCATTGAGAACATTGAATTGTCCTTGCCTAAACAGGTTCACTACTATAAACGAAAATGTGATATAATTCTATTTTGTTTTACTCTAAAAATGTGGCTCATAACTGAAAGCAGTTCGTTGGTAATGGCCCACTGTGAAAAAATGATTGAAATTCTGACTTGTCCGGTAGATTTTTCAAAATTATTGAATATTGTATTGTCACCAGAACTGAAGGTGTATACAAATTTTCAGATCAATCAGTCAACAGGATGGGGGTAAAATTTCATATACTAGATTCTATCTTCCGATGACACAAACATGGTAAAGTAAATAAAACCATTTCACAGAATAAGACTTCGAAACTGTAACTTTATCAGGTTTTGTGATGATATTAATTGATGGAAATTTCTTGTAAAATCTTTGCTTATCAATGCAGTTTATCCTTAAATCTGTGCTAATTTGGGGTAAATATAATTTCATTATGTTATTTTATTACGTTAATTTCTTTCTTTTTATCTATCATCTCTGTCAACTTTAGATTGTGATTTTGCTAACCCCAATTTATCATATGTGTACTACATACATATATCCCAATCGATGTCAAATTAATTTGCACAATATAGAAAATTATTCAAGCAGAAAGTCACACTTAGAAAAGCATATATATATAAACATTGTTAGGATAATTGAAAATCTGTCAGCAATATTATTAGAGCGTAAAAATTGCAACAAATTTGAAAGATAGTTTACTCTATGTATACATATATATTTTTTTTTTTTCAGGGGAAAGACAGACAAGAGAAGATGTCACCATCATCATCATCCATATTCATATGTTGGTGCACCACAACTTAATTCAACTACCAGCGCCAGCAGTCGGAACCAACCAAGCGACAACTCTTTCGGACCACAAAATTTTTTGTAAAAAATAAAAAAAAAATATATAAAGCACTAATAGTCTTGCTTGACCACAGAGGAGAGGATACCAAATAGCATTTTGCACTTGCTGTTGTCTTTAGCATTCATCTTTTTATTTTTTTTTTTTTTTTTTTTTTCATACAAATGTCAGCCAGTGAATTCCTTGCAGCAACAGAATCTCAATCTCATCAGTTGCAGTTGTTGCAAATTATTGCTGAAAGCAGATCATAGAACAAATTTAACCAAATAAAAAAAAAAAATAGAATAGAATATATAAAATCAGCAGCTGTCCTTCTTATTGTTTTTGGTTATGATTTGAGGTTGAACAAACAATTCAACAGCAACAGACACAATCCAACAAAAAGAAAATACATAAATAAAAAATAAAAATATTATTTATAACACTTCGACTGACTTCAGAATGTTCATTTATGTAAGAAACGAGTATGCCTGTTGTTGCTGTTGCTGCATGTGATTGAAATAAATGGTCAGTTGGCTTATGAGATGCGTTCATTCGAAACCTCAATTCATTCGTTCTTGTCTTGGTATGATTTTTTTTTTTATTCATTATTTATTATTGTGTATTGTGGTAAAAAATATTTGCATAGTGAAATTGCAAAACCAAAAATCTGTCCAATTAAAGCATAACAAAAATATTTTTCATTTAAATATTTTTTTTTTTTTATTTATTGTACTAGTATATTTGCCTCCCTTTGGGGTTTTTTGCAGGCGATGTCAAAATCAAAAATATAAAAAAAAACTTTTACGATTTGCATAGTTTGATTTAACTAGGTAGGCGGCGGCCTCACATGGATATAAAGAGGATTCAATCTGCTGAAGAGGATGAAGGAATCAGCTTGATGGGTTTCATCAATATCTATCTAACTATGTACTAGTATGCATGCATCTATCTATCATCAATAGATGGGTTGTTTGCTTGTATTGTATGGTGTTGTGTTGAGGGTGTTTGTTGATATAAAACAATATGCTTTATTAAGATTTATTTATTTGTGAAATTTATTTTTGAAATATCAGTTTTTCATGGCATTTTGAATTCAAATGAATATCAATGTATTCTGTGTGCGTGTTGGCTACTAGAAAATAACAATATTTTCCAACACTAAAACCACATTCATAAGAAAATACTATTAAATTTATATACATTTCCAAATTCTATAAATTTATTTTAGTTTTAATTAATGTTATTGTACAAATATACTCGTACTCCCATAATTTTCCATCATAAATTTCATTATTTTCCATTACTATATTTTTTCATTTTTAAATCTTTAAATTGCAATGTTAAATGTTACAATTTTGATTCCATTTCCTTTTGAGTTTTTTATGAAACGGCAATTTCCGTTTTATCCTTGCCTTTGCTACTATTTCTTCATGCTTTTTTCTTTCTTCTTACACATCTTTCTCCCTAGTGTTTTGGAAGCACATCTACTAAATGTGCTGCTACTGTTGATGTTGATGATGAAGATGAAGGATGCGTTATGTTCTTTGGCTCTACTCATTGCTTAAGTATGTTTTTCTTTTGCGTGGTATAAGCCAAGCCAAGCCAAGCCATGTTAGTTAGTAGGGAACGAACAAATGTTTGAATGTTTTCATTTCATAAGCTCAACATTTTTCTTCATCATGTGATATGCTCGACAACTCCGCAAAAAACCTTGAACCAACAAAAACTTACGCTTCCCTCCACTCCATTCTCTCTCTTCTCCTTGAATGGATGCTCCTCTCTATGCCCAATTGGAATGTATGTGAAATGCCTTTGCCAAAGTAGTCGTCGTTGTCCTGATCATCGTCGTAGCATCGTCTTATTTGCAATTTATCTTCGTTGCAGTTGTGTTGGTTGTATTCCTTGTGCCCCCATTTATGTATGTATCTCTTCATCTATTCTATATCTTCGTGTATGACATTCCTTGCCTTACCTTTCTAATATGTAACTGTCGTTGTTGTTTGTACTATATGTATATATCTGTATCTATGACTGTGTTTCAACGTTCTTTTGTCGTTCTGCATTTGTTTTCTGCATGTCTGCTTGTCATATTTTCTCATTTCCAGGACGTTTAACCAAGCGGAGTACTATTATTCCCTACGCAGTATGGATGAGAGAGTGGGTGTGTATGTGTTGCTGATGTTATCCTTGTGTGCTCCTTTTTTTTTCCTTCAAAATTTGTTGCTGTTATTTCGATTGTTATTGTTTCATTCAAACATTGCAATGATGACAAGGATGAAGATGGGGACTGCTACTAGTAGTTTCAGGCAACAGAGGAACAATTTTATTATTGTTTCTACTCTCATCTCTCTTCTCTGCCACTGTTTTTAGTTGCAATAGCCACACACAGGAAGTAGAAATTCTGACAGTTAGACATTCGACAGAGAGAGAGGGAGAAATAGAGAGCAGAAACAGTTTGACAGTCGTTGAGACAGTCAGTCGGTTAGTGTTGCCATATTGAGGCAACAACCTAAAGGCAACCGGCTGCTGCAGCACTCATCATAATCTTCATTATCATCATCATCATCACGAAGGATAACAAAAACATAGATAGTTGTCTACTCAACGACTCATAACTTCAAAACAACACAAAACTTCATGGCACTTCCTCTTTGCATCATCAACATCATCATCATATCATTGTCATCATCATCACATCTGAAGTCGCCTTCTCCAGAACATTATCTAACACATACAATCTCCCTGTGCTTCTTTGTGCATTGCAAAATGTCAAGTTAGAATTAGAGAAAGAAGTTGATACACTTCTTCTCCTCTCTTACGAATGTTTGCAAATGCTAGCCAAATGGAAAATATGAATACCTGGCAATATGATTAACTATTGTTTTTATTGTGCAAGGCACAGCACAGTTTATCTATCTAGAATATGCGTAGAAAAAAAAAAATAAGATCAACACAATAAAAGACTAGAAAAGACTAGTGTAATGCCATTCACAATTTTTAGGACCTCCTCAGGTTAGCATAACATCACATCACATCAATATTTTGCAATAATGAAAAATCCATGAAAAATTGCTTTGGGATTTTCTTTTCCACAGATTTCTTTTTATTCCTTTTTTTAGAGTTTTGTTTTTTAGGATTATGCAATCAAATGGATAAATGAATTTCACAGACAGACAACTTCATGACTAGTTTTTAGGACGCATCAATCACTTCATGTTATAAAGAATGAATAGTAAAGTCAATATTTATGTGTTGCAAAGAGTATCTAATAGATAAGTGTTATGTAAAATTTCCATGGCTGCAAAATAATGTCACTTGTGAAGACAATTTAAATCTATTATTTAAATTGTGATTTTAAAGTGTTTTTTGATGCTTCTTCTTACATATGCATATAAAATTGGGTGTATGTCTGTTTGTTCCCTATAGATTCCGAAACTACTGGACGGATTTTGATGAAATTATCAGGGAAACTCAAGTATAGTCTGGAGAGTGTTCCTGTGAAGTTTAGTGCGAATCAGACTTGCTGTTGTCGAGAGATTGGTGGATACAATTTTGCATATAAAGCTTAGAGACATATTTTAAAATCAATCATGATTTCACTAATTACTCAAGTATATTTTGGATCTATGTATGTATGTTCCCTATAGATTCCGAAACTAATAGACCGTTTTTGATTATATTATCAGGGAAAATTTTGGCATAGTCTGGAAAGTGTTCCTGTGAAGTTTGGTCCGGATCGGACTCGCTTTTGTGTTGCGAAATTGGTGGATATAATTTTGCATATAAATCTTTGAGACATATTTTAGAATCAATCAAGTCGTCTGATTTCTCAATTAAAAAAATAACAGCATCACGCATTAACTTCACGACGAGAGCGCAGCAAAGCACACCGGGTTCGCTCGTAGACTATAAGATTTCCGCATTTCAGTATTATAACTTTGAAGGTTGTTACTAAGCTTGGTTATGAAAAACTTAGATTTAAAGAGTTTGTAGAATATTTTCCTCTCCTTTTAGTTTTGAACACTTAAATCCTCTTACACTTTTTTTTGTTTTTGGTAAATTTTTAACTTCGAAATCTTATTTCCCTTTTTACTTCCATTTGACCTTTCTCTTTGATACTCTTCTTGATTCTTAGGTAATCAACTAAGTTAAAAGACCCAATTCACAACTTTTCTAACATTTTCAAACCTTTAACCTCAAACAATCAAAAACTGTTGCCTAATACTACTTTGCAGACAAGTTCTTAAAGGTGTAGTGGTAGAGTATAGTTTCACCTCTCAACTAAGCAGCAGGACATAGGCAAATATAACCGAATAGAGTGACTCGAACAAACGACAAATGTATGTAGATTCAAATGATTCATTCAGACACAGAAGTAAACGCAAAAACACAATGCAAGGACAACAACAATCTACACAATACTTTATATGAAAATGTGTGACCACAATTTTGTGCCAACGGATATTTAACTCAAAAATGTATAAAACAGAAGAACTGCAGAGAGAAACTCAATCGAATAAGAAACAACAAAACAATCTTCATGATGATGGCTACCTACTACTGCTTTACACTGCATTCTCCTCCGTCCTTCCTATCATGTCATACTCATTTTCATCATCATCATGATTGTGGTTGTTATTCCCCAAAATATAAAACAAAATAAAACCGATTGAACAAACACAATAGTAAACGCAAAATAAACACACACACATGTCTAACAAACATCAGGAGGAGCCATCAGCTACAGTCACAGAGTACAGTGAAACCAACAATAACAACACAAGAAGCAGACATTGCACACACTAAATAAATTGCTTACAGTAAACGTGGTTCGGTTCGGTTGGGTTGGATACCTGATAAAGAAGAAGAAGAAGGGGATGAGAAGGCACAAGGCACAAACCGACAAAACAGTCCGTAAGGACATTGGTCAGCAAACAATGAAGCCAACCAACGAAATGTGGGTAAAGGACGACGAAGTGCTATGAATGGCAGTAGAAGGTAGTTTGGTGCTGAGAAGCAAATCCCAGCTTCTGTTTGCAACTTGTTTACAAGCGTGCAAACAACCAAATGCTGGATGTGAAGCATGCTGGGTACGCTGCTGCATAGAAATGAATTGAAGTAAAAGTAGAAGGAACTAAGGACCTTTGCCGCTTTTATATGTGTGTGAAATGGCTTGAAGCTATAGACCCAGACATAAATGCAGTCTACGAGCGGCGTTCTTTTCTGCTCTTATTTTTTTTTTTTTGTTTGTTTTTTATTTTATTTTTCTTTCTCCAAAAACAAAAATTTTGAGCTTACAACAGAAGCCAGTCAAAGTCATGAGGAAAAAGTAGCATCTTTGGTAACTTTTATGCTGCAGACATATGAGTAAATATGCTACCACACACAAGTACACACATATGTATGTGTGTAGTTGCATTGCCAGTCGCCATTTTGCATTTCTTTTGTTCTACTTTTATGATTTTTTTGTTTGTTTCATTTTTGGCACGCGCTTGTCGGGTCCCCTTGCTTCATCATCTCCTCCTTTTTCACCCTGTATCTCTCTTTTATTGTAACGTTCATTCAACGGCATGAAATGCTCGTTCACAGCATCGTTAAAGTGACTTCCGGCATTTCTTTCTTTCGTTTATATTTTTGGCATAGCAGACATTATTACAGTAAAAATTCATGCTTTCACAAACACCTCCTCCACTTCTATCCACCCACCTTGCTATGGAAACCAATGAACACCCACCCACCAACAGAAACATATATATGTGAGGAGAGTCTCATAAGTTTTCTGCTCAACAAACAATTATTCATTTTAATATTCGATCACCATTATGTTCTTGCCATGGGCCTGGCCTGTCAAGACTCTAGTGACATGCTAAGATCCCTGTCAATGTTGATGCCTTTCTTAAGATAATCTCCCGCAAAGTCTCGATTACATTGAGGGAGTATACAATCTGCTAGCCAGCGAGTTTACATGCGGTGATGACACACAAAACTTTCCCCTCGTGCAATGTCATCAAGGTATATGCAAAGCCTTGAATTCGCTATCTAGTAGATTGTAAACTCACTCTTTGTTATCAACTAACAACCACACACGCTAGCTAAAAGCGAGCAAAGTAGCCCACCTTACAACTTTTCTATGCAGTAACTAGTGAACACAACCTCATTTACACTTGGCTAGTTAGCGTCCTCAAAAGCAACGACTGTACAAACGAGAGAATTGATGAGTGCGCGTGTAACGATTACACACAAATGTGTCTACTTGCTCAGTTGTCAAGTCATTTTGTCAACAACTGAAATACTCACAGCTGCCTCAATAGTTTCATAGATTCACTGTGAAAATAAGAGAGAGTGTGTTTTTGTAAGAGAGTACTAACGAGTCGATCTTTACTTGGAGGCTTGTTAACAATCTACTCGCAACTAACCAACATGATTACACTGGACAAGTCCACTTGCAATTAGCCAATTCACTGGATTTTCGCTCGCCAACTAGCCAAGTGTAATTGGGGCTTATGATTAATGGCTAGTAGATTGTAAACTCGATCAATGTAATCGAGGCCTGAAATAGACAATAGTTTCCACATGATGATGGAGCAAATTCCTGTTTTTTGTTAATGTTTTTCTTCTTGATCTCATCTTTCATTTCATTCAACAACTGTACTGTTGAAGCATCTATTAGAAGTATTCCTCTTTCAAAATACATTCATGTGTAGTTCCTTTGAATATCCTGAAGTTTAGAAACTTATTAGACCACCCCACGTATGTGTTTGCCTTTGTATGCTGTTTTTGGCATTTCTATCGGTGTGGTCCCTCATTTTTTTCTCTCTACTTTTGTCTTTCCTGCTTGAACTTTATGATAATTCAGCATTATTTTTTTCTGTAGCATATATTTCGGCGCATTTGCCTTTACTTCAGGTTATACGTACAATATTATGAATGCCACCTTTTTGAGTTGAATGAAGTATACACATAGTATGGTGTAGTACTATATGAGAGCTTACAAGGTAAGTCAGCTTGGGCTGGGCTCTGACTTCACTTGCTAAAAGGTGACGAAAATATTACAACTTAACCTTTTCAGCAAATTTCCGGTAACAAAATGGCTTACATTCTTTTTTCCATGTGATTTGAATCTTTCTTTCATTGCGTTTCTCTTTTGTTTTTTAACTTTGCTTTTACACAGTTGAGTTGAGCAGTTCATTGCCATGATAAAAAAAAGTGTAGAGTTGTATAGAGTGAATGAATGAATGAATTTAAAATTTAAATTGTCTTTAATATCAAATTGTAACAAAGAAAGGGGAACAAACTATGTACTCTACTACTCTGTCTCTCAACTTCTCATTCTTTATTTCCTCTGTTATTGTAATGAAATTTATTATCGCAATAAAATTATTGTAAAAAATTATGATTTTCTTTTTTATCAATTGCCAATATATAATATAATAAAAATACATTTGATTGCCATTTTGTGTGTTGCATTTTTCTGTTTGTTTGTTTGTTTATCGTGTTAATAAATAATTTGTATTGTATTTATTTTTTCACCAATTTTGTTGTTGTTTTTCCTTATAAATTATATGACAAACAACGAACATAAAACCAACCACATGATCATCATCATCAGTATCGAAACAAAAAGATAAACAATCATTATTTTCCATGTCTGGCAATTGTCGTCTGTGTTTCAATGATATTCTATTATACAACAAAATGAAAACCAGGAAAACAAAACAAATTTTTACAATATTTTTTGAAACAGCAATGAATTTATACCTTGTTATTATATTGTATTACATACACATATTGTTTTTATACTATTTTCTGATGAGCCATGAGAATTGTTTCTGTTGCTGATATGCTGCTGATGTTGTTGCATCAACTAATAAATAAATATATAATTAATTGTTGCAAATGTTTTATAATGTAATAATAAACAACCAAAAAACAAAAATGTATCTGCCAACAACATAGCATATCAGAAACAAATGCGAATATGCATGAGTGAGTAAGTAAATGTGTGAGTTTTTGAGGATGTTTCTGCTGCATACATTAAAAATGTTTGTGGCATAAAACAATAATATTGATGACAATCAATGATACTCACAAAAACGACTATAAATTCAAAAAACAAATTGTACTATTTTTTAATGGATAGAATATGGAGATTTTTTGAATTGAATTGGAATGTCTGTATGGACATTTAAGCATAGTCTTGAGATGAAGTGAATGACTTAAGCTTACAGTTGTATAGGTTTTTAATGTTCATTCCTATCCCAAAGAATGGACACGAAAAAAGACACATTTTTTGCCATTTCTTCATGCATAATCTGGAATTTAGGAATGATACTTAGATATGAGATTCAGTAAGTACACATATCTAAGGAAAGCTGAAAGGGAGATTACAATGATGGCTTAGCTTGAAGTTGTATAGGTTAAATCTGCGTTCCCTGTTCCTATTCCAAAGAATGGACCAGTAAAAGTTACATATTATGCCATTTCTTAGTGTTCCTGTTTCGTTTAACAGCTTGCTTGCTGCAGTCGAAGTAGCAAAAGTCGTAAAAAAAAATTGCTTAACTGTGCATTGATAGTTCTCAAAAAATTTAAAACTGAACTGTTGCTTCGACTGCGGGTTCGAAAAATCAGTAGTCGCAGTCAAAGCAGAAGCAAAAGAATTTGAAAAAAAACTGTTGTTGCTTCAAAAAAAGTTAACAGTTGCAATCGATTCAGAAACATATTATCAATTATTATATGAAACACCGCGTAGCACAGCAGCAGTCATCAGTTTCGGCAGTCGCAATGGAAGCAGAAGCAAAATATCAAAAAAGGAAAACTGCTTAGCACAGCAACAGTCGTCAGTAAAGAGTTTTCAGTTTGCTTGGATGCGACTGTTGAAAAGCAACAGCAGGGTGTTCGCTTCTCAAAGTAAACGATGATGCAATAAAATAAACTGCAGCAGCCGATTGTTTAAAATCGTTGCTTTTTTGTTTGTTCTTCTTCTTTAGTTTTTGTTGTAACATTTTTGTCAAGACACAGAACGTGGCAATAAGACTTTCTTGTTATATTTTTAGTATATTTTATTCTTCTCTCTCGTCTTCTGTACGATTTATGAAAGGCAAGTAAAATATTTGTTAAATTTCTTTTTGTATTTTCTTATATTTTACTGCAACAATAAAAGAAACTCATCACTGTAATGAAAGAGGAAAACGTCACTACAAGACACACAGGTTAAATAACAAAAGAAAATCTCGTCTACTGTGTGCCCAATTAAATTTTTAATGAAATTAACTAAAAAGGACAATTACAAATCCAACAACAATAAGTAAAAAAAGAGTCACCAGACACAAAAAAACAACAGCAGAGAATAGTTAAAATAGTAACAAACAAACAAACAAGTGATGGCAAGAGAGTCATTTGTTTGCAAATGACATTGACAGAAGCACACAAAAATAAAGTAATGCAAAAAGGAAATGATTAACACACAACAGCTGTGCGTCACTTTATGTAGACCAACAACTTCCTCTGAAACAACATTCAGCAACCAAACAAAAGGAGTGGCAAAGTTCATTATGTGCAATTAAAACAAAAATAAAAGAAAATAAGTGATGAGAAGAGAAAATACTAAAAACAAAAGTGGCATAAAAAGTGTTTTAAGAAAATTAGTGAGACACACACACACTTTCATACAATTGAATGATACAGAAAAAGCAGGGAACTTCCCACGTAGTTTGAATCGGGTAACATCAGCAGCAGCAGTAGCAAATTGCACTCAAGTATCATTTACTTTGCATACTTCAGGGCGACTCAGGCAAGTCATAAGTGTAAAAAATACAACAACAACACAAAAACACAATGAAGAAAGCAAAAACAAAGCATAGAGAAGAACAAAAATAAACTAAAAGGCGTTGAAGTGAAACTAAACTTAAACAATT
The DNA here is from genome assembly GCA_037043315.1 of Amiota communis. Classification (NCBI taxonomy): domain Eukaryota; kingdom Metazoa; phylum Arthropoda; class Insecta; order Diptera; family Drosophilidae; genus Amiota; species Amiota communis. The sequence goes on along the minus strand of JBAMAV010001245.1, from coordinate 7,358,297 downwards.
TCGAAACAACAAAAAACCGGAACAAAAAATAATTTTAAACAAAAAAAAAAAAGAATAAAAGAAAAGAAAAACTCTTATAAAAATAAAAACAAAAAGAGAAAAGTTTTTTTTAAAAAAAAGAAAGAAAATTAAGGAAAAAAAAAATATATATAAAAAATAAGTAAAAAGTGCAACAACAAAAGATTTTTAAGTTTTGCTGTGTTTGTTGTTGTTCTTCACCAGCAGCAGCAAAAGCAAGCAACTTCAAGTGTAGGTGACGGTGACTTTGTTTTGTTGTGTTGTTGTGTTGATGCCTTTTTGCCTTTAACTCAACGTGCTCTGACTTCCTTCCGTCTGCACAAAATTTTCGAGACAAATAAGGTAAAGTGTGTGCAAAAAAAAAAAGAATACAAGAAACAAGAGACTAGTAGCAAAGGGAGGGAGAAGCAGCAGCACCAAGCAAATGGGAGCATCAAGCATAAAACAAAACTATAAAGCGTATAAAGTGCAAAGTAGCAAGGCACACACACAGTACAACACAACACAACACAGGACCAGCAGCAATAAGGACCATCAACAGTAACAAAAACCGGAGCAACAACAACATCAGAAGGCCACACAGAAATTGCTCCTTTGAGAGGCAAGCACCATACACTTGTCGCACAATTTGCACTTCATTGCAAGTCATATGACTTTGTAGAACACTGAACACAGGACTCAAGCTAAGAGAGACTCAGAGAGAGAGAGAGATGATGGAAAGAATGATAAAATGTAAAGAAAAAAGGGGGAAGGCAAGAAGAGTGAACAGATTGGAGTAGGTTGTGACTGTGAAAACTAACCAAAAAGCCAACAACTTTATTTTTTTATATACTATATAAGTATATAAAAGAAATTTTAACACAAGTGCAGCAGCAAGAAGCATCATGACAAAGTTTCTTTTTTTTTTTTTTTTTTTTTTGTATGCCTTATGAAAAGGGAAAAGCAAAAAAAGGTTATCCTTTGCGCCTTTTGTAAGGCGCTTGACAATTTTTCTTTTTATTTCTTTTTTCCATTAATTTTATGCACTTAGAGCACTTTTTTTTTACCGTAAGAAAGAAAACTAAGTAATAATCATAAGGATAAAAAAGGAACGATAAAAGATGTAATTAAGTGTTGCAAAATTTGAAGAGTACAAGATATTATTTAAAGGAAGCAAGACACCAAGTATGAAATGTTCTATAGTACCATCATCATCTATATCTATATATATATATATGAAATCGTAAGCCTTTTCGTGTCTGTGCATGCTAATCTCAGAAACTGCTATACTTTTTTAATGCGGTTTTGACTGGTGTATTGTAGCAAGCTTCGTGTAACATATAGCGTTTATTTTATCGAAATCGACCAACTAAATCAACAGATATTCATATTTTTAATTCTGCTGCCTACTTTATGGCTGATTTTCGTATGTTTTTCTCTTTAACTGCGGGGCAACATTAAAGATCTGATAATCAGGGAAATTATTGGCAGAATGAATATACTGAATATATTATATAAAGAAATGTTAAGACAATGAAGTGATGGAAAGCTTTCACCTAGACCCATGCATCGAAAACGCCATATGAGTCATTTACTCTGAAAATGCAAGGATTCTGAATGCATTCATTCAGAACTCTGGGTGATATGAACATATGAATAGGATTGTTGTCGTATCTATGAATGTGTACATTAGAGATATGCATCTTTCAATCTTAGACTTTAATAGTAGCCTCTAATCCCCATTCACACACTTTAAATAAATTTAATTTTATTTCCTTCTTATTCTATTTTTCTTTCAATATTTTAATGATTTTTATGCACTTAATTTTAATTGCTATCGTTTAAGTGTTTGTTAGCATATGTGTGTGTAATATACATAAGTATCTGTGTAGGTGTGTGTGTTTATATTTATTCAGTAAACCGCATAATTTAATTTACAACAATAAAACCACACCAAATGATTTTGTTTGTTAATACCATCATCATCATCATCATCATCATCGAGAATACCATTACTACCAATCATTTAACTCAAACAAAAGAAACGATTCCAAAATCAACCAAATCAATGGTGGCAATATTATTGCACTTACATATATAGAAGAGTTGTGTATGAGAAACAATCTGACCACATTGACATTCATTTCAAAATGACAACAACAACAACAACAACAACAACAACATAAATATCATTATTCCTGAGACCACAAAACATCCATTGAAGTCTGATAAGCCATGAGAAATGCGCATGTATGTGGCCACTAGCAAAACAATAAACAGAAAAAATTAAAGAGAATTCACAAAAAATATGTGAATATTATTATTTATATATGTTCAATAAGCCCAAAACTATGCTATGAATTTATGCATTTACTTATATTAAACAGAACAGAACAGTGAGGAGGAAAGTAGAAAGAACTCATAAATAAAACATGCAACAAATTGCTGTTATTCATTGAAAAGCATTTTAAATTTTATTGATTTTGTAAAAAATGTTTAGAAAATGTTGTGTTTTTTATATTATTTTATTTTTTAATAAATGATTTTTAATTAAAATAATATTTTCAATATTTTTTACTTTCTTTTGGGGGGAAGGAATGCAAACTTTATACAATATAAAACAGAAATATTTATCATCAAATAAATTACAATAAAATATTATAAAATCAAATACACATATTTCCCTTAACAAAATGAATATAAAATGATTTGTTCAGAATATAAAAAGAGCCAAAAAGATTTGATATCAATGGTTTATGTATGCAAAGGGGAAGATTATCATAGTTGGGTTTGAACGATTTGGCGGTCTTGTAACACAAAATTTATTAAAATGCGTTCGCCATTCAACTACTCTTTGACATAGTGTGAATTTGATTATTGTAAGTTTCCCCTTTTCTAGTGCAAGTTATGCAGAGACGAACCAGTACGTGCGGATTTCCATAGTAAGTCAGCAGTAGTAATGGCAAAATAAATGTATTAATCGATTATTTGATCACATGATTAATTGAAAGGCAACGATTGTTAATTGCAATTAATCGCGACAAATTAATCGATTAACCGATTAATTGATAAACCAAAAACAAGATTATGATTGATTGAATATTTCATTTATTTATTAAAATAAAAAAAAACATAGCACTATTATTTGTTTATTTCAAAAATAAGATTTTTGACAGGCGCTTAATTCATCTGTTTGCACTCGCTTTGGAAAAAAAAAACCATTCCTATGCGACGGAAGTTCCAATTGAAAAACAATACTTATTGGGAGTACACGGTTTTCTTCCCAAGCATCAACCATATTACTTTTCAACTCGAGGACCAGAGCACTGAGGAAGAAGCTAAGTTTGTCTAGAGATTGCTCTAACTCATCGTCCTTTCTTCTTCGTTTGTGGGCCAAAGTCTAATGATGAGCCCATACATCGAACACATTATCAAAATACAATAAAACAGTGGTGACGATTACTTAAGAAATAATCGATTATTTTGCCAATAAATCGAATAGAATTTTCGATACAATTAAATCGTAATATGAAAGAAATTAACCGCTTAATCGCAATTTTTCAATTAATTGTGCCATCACTAGTCAGCAGCCTCTTTTCGCATTACTGGTGGCTAATTCATTAGATGTAGGAAAAGACACGACTGGAGAACGGCAATGCAGGCGGTGGCAGTCAACGGTGACTTGACTGGTGAACGGCCTTGTTATATACACAAATTGTATACATCTGAAAAGATATAGTTGTTCCAAGGGACTAGCCACACACCAGTTATTCATATCAACACTAGATTTATTTGCTTTGCATGCGCTGCCAACCGAATTCGGCTTACTGCTAGCAATGAGATGAATAAATCGATGCCTAACAATATATTAATGGTTTCGCTAGAATTAAATTTCGGATCTGCTAGCTTCATCCCTATGGGTAAGTTTCATTGACCTTCTAGCTTTGATGTATTAGGCGCATATCTCGTAATGTGATTAAGAACTAAAAATTGAGATGCTGTAGAGAATGATGAAATTAGTGATTTCAAAAGAATGCCTTGGACACCTGCTGTGGTATCGTTAATCCTGCATTCTCTACCTCTAACCCTAGCCTTGCTGTAAGACTGCTGGTTACGAAATTAACCTGACTGCCAGCATCAAGCACACACCTACAATTCGGAAACTCATATCCCTTACCCTTCACTAGAATCAATGCACCCACTTTTTTTGTGGATGCCAGTTCAAAGTCCAGTCCTTTTCCCTTTCAAAATCCAATAGAGCGTCCACTACGAATGATTTACTTTAAGGTGTAGCATAAATGGAATAATACCTGTGTTCACAAATTGTTTTTCAAATTGTCCATACATGCATTTCTTTTGTAAATTTTTTTCAATGTCCCCCTATGTCTATAACAAATATTTATTAAATGGTTGATGAAGGGGCAGAGATTTTATTTGCTGGTTATTATTTTTATTTTAAGGGTGAAATTGCATGACAGCATGAAACTACAATAATCATTAATTGTTGCGAATTTTATTGATTTTTCCTAATAAAAAAAAATAAATAAATGAAAAACATTCAACATTTAAACACAACAAGCAACATTTTGTATTTGTTTAGTCATTGTCATCATCATCAACATTATCATCATCATGATAATCATTAAATGCTTTTGTTTACATTTTCCTAATTACTACATTCAAAAGCCCCATGAATAGAAACACACACATCTAATCAATTATTTCTTAAGTGAAGGAGTGAGGAGTAAGTAACACATATGACCAATAATTTGAATGCGCCTATGAATAATAATAATTTACTAAATAAATTGTTTAAATATTTTAATTAAATTTTATAAATCAAATATTTAAATGTTTTTGGTTAAAAATTTTGATTGTTATGGTATGATGGTGGTTTTTCTCTGCTTACTGATTGAATCAACTTTGATTAAAAATTTTTAAAGACTTCCATCATCCATTACACACAATTCAAATTGCATAACACACTCTTTTTCTTATTTAAGTTTCCATTACTTAAATTAAAAAATAAATTGCATTAAAATACAAAACAGAAACCGAGAGAATAAATGGAGAAATACTACATAGTGTAGAAGAGTGTATGTGTGTGTGTGAGTTGGTTGTCCAGCAAAAAGCAATTAAAATAAAACCGCACGTCATAGAAAATTAACTTAAGAGTTTAATTCAATTAAAAAAAGCTTAGCTATACACGTTTGTCTTAAACAAGTGGCCAAGGAATCCAACTAACCCAATCCAACACAACTGTAAAGTGCGCATAAAGCGAGGAAGATCTGCAAATGATGTGAGGACGACACTCACTACAGCAATAGACACAAAATTATATTGGAATCAAAAAAAAATTTGGAAAACAGAAAGAAAAGTTGGTTAAGAGTGCACAAAATAAAAAAGAATACATGCTGAGAGTGAGAATTCAAACTTGAGAAAGCGGTTAGCGCGCTTAGAAAATGCAATACAAAAGCAATAAACCGCATAAAGCGCATAAAGTGAACAGAGGAGGATGAGAAAACCTCATGGCAAACTTGGTCGTCATCTTGTTATATTCATTTACTGACTCTATCATGCTGTCACAATCCAAAACTTGTTGGTGTCGACAGACAGTGCCCAAAGGTGTATGTACTATACACATATCTATCTATGTTTGTTTGTCTGTTAGATCAGCTAAACCAGGTGAACTATTCTCTCTACAGCAGACAACAGACAACACAGGCAACACATTGAAGTAATAAAAGCAGAGAAAAGAAAATATTCAAGAATTTATGTGGGTGCAGCAGCAGCAGCACACATTCTTCTTTTTTGTTTTTTAATTTTTTCTAAAATACTTTCCATGAAATAGTTTTTAAAGTGCAAGGACCAAAGCAAAACCACAAAATACTTTAGCTAAAGTTGGTCAAAAAAGAACAAAATATTAAAGAAAAGAAGGAATAGATAAAAACTTTCATGCTACACGCTTCACTTCAAAGGCGGCGGCATAATCGTGTGTGTGCAAAATAGAGTAGAGTTGATTGTCATATGGGGAGAGAGAGATTAGGAGGAAAAAATCTAGTGTTTGGTTAAGTTTTAAATTTGTTTGTGGTTTTTCTTTTAGTTTCACAAAACCTCCATGTCTCCTTTTCCTAGAAATTTTCTTTGCTGTGGTTTTGATTAGAACCGAGAAAAGCGTTTTCTCTTATTTTAATAATTGCAGCACCATGAAAAGAAGAAGGTAAGGTAAGGTAAGGTGAGTGAGTTTGATTCTTCCAAGCATTTAAAGCCATTTTCTATTTAGTCACACAGCAAACAACAGTGGTATAGAAGCAATGTAAAAAATGGCGGCATCCAACAGTGTCGACTCTACACGGTCTAGACGACGCCATTTCCGGTTACGTGCGCATGTTGAGACCAACCAAAGTTCAACATTTCTCTTCATCTTTTTCTTTTCAATTCATTTCATTGCAATGTTTTTTTTGGTCCTTGTTGGACTAAATAAATTTAACTCGCTCATAGACTGACCACAAAATTTCAATGCAAATTTTTATAAAGTTTAGTCCTTTCCTTTATGTGTGTGAGAGTCTGAGTGTGTTTTGAATCCGGAAAACAAACGACTATGAGACCTCAAGCTGAGCGCAAACGGGCCAATTTTGGTATGAATTTCATTGAAATTATTCAAAGTATGTCGTTCGTTGTTGATGCTTTTATTCTTGTTATCTTATATCCACCTCCCACCACCACCCTCTTCGAACTAACTTTCTCTTTAAAACTGAACCTTTTCCTAAAAATTGTTTATATTTTTTTGTTTTAAACCAGAAAATTGTGTCTGTAAACGCGTCAAAATACGCCCAAATTCACACACACAAATACACATGTCACCCACCTACCCGATAGAAAACAATCCAAAAACTAAGCTTTATTTCAGTACAGTTCCCCTCTTCATAACTCTTTCCTCTCATCTTCCATATTCAATCTATTCCCAAAGTCTAGGACAAACACACATGGTATAACAAACAGCAAAGGATTTCTCTTATCCTTTACTCTTTTTTCTAAAAGGATTAAAACCGCAATGTATTTTGTGTATTTTGTGTGTGCTAGGAGCAGCACTCTACTCTATGTCTCTCTAACCATGCTGTGCTTTTTATATTTTTAGCTTGATTGTCCTTTTTTGTTCTATTTTTTTGTCTTTCAAAACAAGGATCCATAACAAAAGCAGTGACAGCAACCACAACAACAACAAATGTCTAAAGCTGTTCTCTTTTTTATGAAGTGTCAACGATATCCCATTTAATCGATATTATTTTAAAGGATTTAACGCTACAGGATTTTTCTTTTTCCTATTATCAATTTTTTATACTTAGAAATGAATGAATGAATGAAATTGATGTTTGCCAGTAGTAGTTTGTATATAGTAGTTTACATTAATCCACGAGTGTTTTTGGAAACGATAGTATCGGCAATCGTTTATCCACAAATGATGGTGAGGTTTTGATGTCAAGTAGAATGTATTGAAAGGCAAAATAAGTATAATTAATAATAGAGGGATATTGGTTCACAAAGAATAAATAACACATTTTACTAAATGTAAAGTATTCTTGGAAAACTTCTTTATAAATATGCTTTCTTTCTCTTCCTTTTCAAATATCAAAAACAACTGGATGGTTTTTATACATTTATTTCATACTAGCTATGCCTCCGACTTTGTACGCGTGGTATTAGAATTATATTTGTAATAGCGTGTGTTTTGTTATTTTTTTTTTCCTAATTACCAGGAACATCAACCAAAAAGTAGTGGGTCAATTTCGATAAAATAAATGCTAAATGTTACCCGAAGCTTGGTATAGTATACCGGTCAAAACCGCAATCAAATAGGTTAAGCCGTTTCTGAGATTAACGTGCACAGACAGAAAAAGGCTTACGATTTTATATATATGTAGATAGATATAGATATAGATTATTAGGATATTTACATAAGCTTTGTTCGGAAAGAAGACTGAACTAACAGCCAAGCATCAATAAGTTATTATTATGTACTGGTTAAGATATTGCAATAATTCATAAAAATCGATCCTACCAAAGGGCTTGTCAAAATTATAATACACCAAGCCAGCAAACAATTACTTCATGGATTCGCCTACATGCTCAGACTTCACCTTAACTCCATTGAGGTGCAATGCTATATTATATCAATAGCACTTATGTGAACCCAACGTGAATTTGCCTCTTGCATTCCCTTATAATAATGGGGGATTTGAGAGAATATCCACAAAAAAATTATCATAGGATTGATAGCAGCTTTTATGAGAAACTTTTGTTAGTTCTTCGTTGTTTCATTATCATTAATGACTCATCTTATTCGAGAATATCTATAACACAGAATACTTCTATCAAAAGTTTTTGCTAGAAACTACTGTGACTTCATTTCCGCCCTATGCTCTGATTAGGAGCGATATCTTGTATTCGTACATTATATCAAGGAATTAAAAAAAAAAAACTGTGACTTCATGTAAGATTGTTGGAATCATAAGATCACATTGGTTTATAGTGTCCCAAACCAAAACCAAAATACACCAGTTATGCTTTCTAGGGTCTATTTTGCGTTGCTTGTAACTTTTTGATGTTATAAAGAGCAGAGGGCCACTACTTTTTTATAGATCAATAATTTGTTGTTGAGTGACAATTTACTGTCCGCACGCAGTAGCCAGTCTAAATTACTCAACATGATAGCATCACGCTTGACAAAACACTGTTAAGACCATTTTCACATTTAGAGTTTCTGCGACAGAGCTCTCTCTTGAGTTTCTTGTTTGTTAAGAAGGATTACAAAACAGAGTCTCTGCCAAAGTTTTCCTTTGTTCTCTTTCGTTTATTTCGTTGTTTGTTCAATTCGTTTGATTTGAATCAAAGAGCGACATTCACTAGCGTAAATGCAAGAAGAAACGACGTTAAGTGACTGAACCGAGATTCTAGAATAGTCTAAGCAATATTATTATATATTATTCTGATCGGAGAGGAATTCAAGCATAGAAAAATCCAAAACTATAAAATTAATCACTGAGTTTCATCAAATAAGCTTCCATTTAAAAATGTTGATTCCATTCAAAGTACCCATATTTTCAAATCATTGTTGAGAAATGTCAAAATGATTGGTTCATTGCCTCAAATTCTTTGCAACTACTATAGTTTTTTAAACTAAATCTATTCAATAAATTTGTTCACCATAAAATTTTAGAAAAAAAAAAAATTAAATGAATTTAATTGGAAATTTAAACAAAATAAGAAAATATCTAAACACATATGTACTTATGTAGAAAATAATAAATAAATAAAATAAAATCGAAATCAACATTTTTGTTGACATTAAAAACCAATTTAGATACATCCCAATATATTTTTGTACAATACAAATGAATGAATGAAAGGACACGTTCGACACGAAAAGAAAGAACTGAAAAAAAATTGGGGGAAAAACAAGAGTATGTTTTTGTTTTCTCCAACACTATGGTATACATGACATTACGCATACGTCATTTATTTTTTTATTGTGTAGAGGAGTGTGGTGGAGAGTATAAAAATTGCAATTGATGAAACAACAGAAACACACACACACACCTTTTGAGCCCAAAGCAAATCTATTTGCATTTATCTACAAACAAACAAGCATGTGCTATAACATTCGAACAACATCTACTATGTACTACTACAACATTGGGATAAATGTTAAATTAAAACAAAAATATACATATATCACATTTAAGTTCAGATTATGTACATTTTTCTCTCTTTATTTTCCCATGATTTCGAAACAGTAAAATCAATGATATTTACTTTGGTAAATCTCAGTAAAAACTAAACTGAAAAAATACTACTATGGAAATGGATATGGAAATGGATTTAAAGTGGATTCGGTGCTTGTATTTATTTGTATAACTTGTGTGTGTGTGTGGAAATGAGTAACGGATATTGATTAAATGCTAAAGGGGTGTGTACTCTACCATACTCTCCTTCCTCTGTTCAATTGCGTGCTTATTTATTTGGAGTACCACGAATACGACCTACTCTCTTCTAACTAAACCTTTCCATGATCAAATAAAATAACAACAAACACACGCACACATATATACAAATTCAAAATGAAAGAACTACAATAGTATGTAGTAGTAGTAGAATATTTGAAAATTTTATTTAAAGGTGAGAGATGACTGAATGTAAAAAGAATTTCACTTTAGTTTTGTACATGTGTGTGTTTACTAAATTTGTTTTCAATTTTCTAGTGCATATGTGTGTTTTTCTTTTTTAACTCAAAATCCATGTTCAGCGTAACTTAATAAAAACTAACCTACTCCTACACCACCATCGGTAGTATCGAAAATCAAATCAGTTTCAGAGTCGACTGAATTTATGCAACATGCACTCGCGAGTGAACTACATATAAAAATATACAAAGAAATCCAAACATACAGTCATTAGTCAGACAAGGGATTCAAACAGATGGTTATGCTGGAGATACACCTTCCATGTATGCAAGTTTTGTTGTGTTCAAAGTTCATTGATAGTCATCGTATAGTCCTTTGGGGTTTCTTACCCATGCATGTTGTTGAATGTTTGCTCTGTTTTGTGTCACAAAAACATCCGACTCACTGACTCTCTTGATGTGTGGATACATCAACTAGTAGTATAATGTTAATTCATCATTTTTGGCTTTCCATTCTTCTGCTTTTTTAAAACAGATATTTCTTTCCTTCAAAACCATGTAAGTGATACTCTCTGGTGGTTCCCTTTTTGCTGTTATTTTCCAGGAATATAATTTTATTGCCAATTTTGGAATGTTTACTAGCATATTGTATGGCGGCTGTCATTGGTTTTCTTTTCTTTTTTTATTTCTCCTTGATTCAATTTCTTTTCTTTCATTCATTCATTCTTTGTTTGATTGTTTGTTGCCGTCAAATATTGAAAACTTCAAGTTGAAGGAAAAACGAGAAAAATTTTCTTGTTGCCGCCACAGAAAAACAAATTCAATTGCAAATTGAAATTTTATTGATGTTGGTTTCATGTGAACTTGTTTTTTTTTCTGTAGTTTTCCTTTTTAAAAACATTTTCTCAGTCATGCTTCACACGCTGACAAGTTTTCTCGCTTGGTTTTTTCTTCTTCTTATTTCATTTTGTTACGGTCTAAAGTCAATAGCAAGTGGAAATTCAATTTTCTATCAGGAAAACATGCATGCATATCAACATATTCTTGTTGCCTGCTTTTAGGCTGACTGCTTGCCTGACTGACTTGAGTCACTGACTCTTATGACTCTGTCTCTTTCCCTCTCTCTGAATGACTGACTGACTCAGGGCTTAACTCAAACTTACTTATTTCCTTCTAAGCATATTTTATTAGTATATATTCTTTCTCTAGCAGTTCTGAGGACTCATGAGGGATAAATGTCTTGTCATGGTATCAAATCGAGTTCTTTTAGAGTTTTATTTCCTTCTTATTTTAAATATTCTTCTCTCGCTTGTGACATTTTTAAGGGAAACTAACTTTAACATACATATTTCTTTAAAGTAGTTTTTTTATATAAAATTGCATTGAAAAATGGAAAAATCTTTATTCTTTTTAAACAGAAAATATGTCAAAGTTTTGAAAGATTAATTTAAAAAAAAAAAAAATAGTATCTATCTTTCTTTTTTCTGTTGTTTCTGTTGGCTTGGCTTTCTGATAAATTTTTATCAAGAATATATGGTAAAGTTGCTTCCTTACTTGTTGTTTCTATATTTTTTACCAGTTCTATTTTTTTATCTGAATATTGTAAACGGAAATGCTCATTGTTGAGCTTTGTTGCTGTTGCTTTGCTTATCAAGAACACAACACTACAAAATGTTGGAATTTGTTATTATTCTGCTGTTGTGAAGCAGCACAATAACAGAAAAGGAAAATTATCAGGAACTGGAAATGGGTTCATCATAATTATTATGAAAAAACAAAGAAAATAATCAGTTCTGTGCTAAGTACAATGCAATATAAAGAGCCACAACAATTTTTCTGTATTTGATATTTTTTAAATACCGACAAATCATAATCTAGACTCATTGACTTTAATAAGAACTGATATTATAGTAGTATGATATGAGTTTTTTATTTTTATATTTTTATATAGAAATATTACCGCAAGACCGCCGTTTGTGTAGTTTCGTATATCATCATAAGATAAGGTTGAAGGACTTACCTAAAAATATAAGAAAAAATACATAAAAATTAGTTTAAATTTATTAAAAAAAAAGATTTTTTTTTTTAAAAACAAAGTATCAGTAAGGCCCAAATGGTAAACACAGAGATATCGTCCGATTTTTGCACACACTGAGTCATAGCAGAATACACGAGGCAGACGACAGCATAGATTCAAGTCAATCAGTCAGCTTGCAAATAAATAATCGCAATGACTCGTTTTCATGGTGTACACAAGTGTTCTGGCGCGATAATGTGGTTATGCTTTGCACCATAGTATTGGAAGAAGATCATGGAGAGCTGCTCTATTTCATACTATGTCAGAATCTAAAGAATCATAGAATAGAATAGAATGGAATAGAATAGGATCTCTCGATCTCTCTCTCTCTGTTCGAAACTGTTCGAAACGAGCTTTATAATGTAACAAGCAACAACAACGACGGGTGACCAACAACAAGAGCAACAATTCTTAATGAAGTTCAACGAAAGCTTGCTCATGACGTGACATATTTTTGTCCGTTTGCTTGTGATCGACGAAAAAAATATTATAATAACAATAACCGACGCCACCAACAAAGCATAAAGAAGAACACAAAATATCACATCACCTCACCCGCACTCAATTCGACAGCTTTAAAAAATATTGGAGCACTGAATAAAGAACAGTGGAAGAGAAGCATGACAACATACCTATGTATTGTCTCTCAACATGCAAATAACCTCTCAAACACTCTCCCCATCATCTCCGCCAATTACTTAACTAACGAGTAAACACAAGTTCAACATTGCACTGAGAGCAGACAATTGTGTGACTAGAAAATTCACTCATTGACAACATTCATTCGCAAAAAACTAACGGGATTGAATAGAAGAAGAACAATGAAAACGACACAAAGCTTTCAGAATAAAATTTAATTGCGTATTTGAAGATAAGAAAAATTCAATTTTACTTTGGATAATTTTAATGATTTTACTTGAAATTATGCAAATAAAGATGAATTCTAACACTTTATTAATAACATCATCATAATTATGATTTTGAGTATAATAATACAATAATTTGAATACTAAATCACCCACGACTAACCAATGCGACCCGTCACATACCGATTAATGAACTACGCACTTTGAAAATCAGAATGATACTGATCTAATCTCAACTCTTTCTGCATTAGAAGAAGCAAGCATTGATTTCTAGAGTTGATGTTGATTGATGGCAAGAACAGCAATTACAACAACCGACACCACCAACATAAGGAAGAACACAAAATATCACATCACCTCACCCGTACTCTTTTCAGGAGGTTAAACAAATATTGGAGCACTGAAAGAAGAACAATGGAAGAGAAGCATGACACCTTTGTGTTAATTTTTAATGCTGACTATAGTCTCTCAGTATGGAAATAATCTCTCAAACACTCTCCCCATCATCACCACTACTTGCTTAACTCATGAGAAGACAAGTTCAAGATTGCACTGAGAGCAGACAATTGTATGCAATATCAAAGTCTAGAAAATTCACTCTTTGACAACTAACGGGATCGAATAGAAGAAGAACAATAAAAACGACATGAAGCTTCACGAATAAGATTTTATTGCGTATTTGAAGATAAGAAAAAATCAAGGTTACTTTGGATAGTTGTAATGTTTTTACTTGAAATTATGCAAATAAAGATAAATTTTAACACTTTATTAATAACATCATCATAATAATTATGATTACAATAATACAATTAATTGAATACTAAACCACCCACGACTAACCGACGCGACCCGTCACATAACAATCAATAAACTACGCACTTTGAAAATCAAAATGATACTGATCTAATCTCAGCAATTACAACAACCGACACCATCAACATAAAGAAGAACACAAAATATCACATCACCTCACCCGTACTCTTTTCAGGAGCATAAACAAATATTGGAGCACTGAAAGAAGAACAATGGAAGAGAAGCATGACAACATACCTTTGTATTAGTTTTTAATGCTGACCATAGTCTCTCAGCTTGCAAACACTCCACCACTTGCTTAACTCACGAGTATACGAGTTCAACATTGCACTGCGAGCAGACAATTGTATGCAATATCAAAGACTAGAAAATTCACTCTTTGACAACATTCATTCGCAAAAAACTAACGGGATTGAATAGAAGAATAACAATAAAACGACACAAAGCTTTCAGAATAAAATTTTATTGCGTATTTGAAGATAAGAAAAGATCAATTTTACTTTGGATAATTTTAATGATTTTACTTGAAATTATGCAAATAAAGATAAATTCGAACACTTTATTAATAACATCATCATCATCATCATAATTATGATTTTGAGTATAATAATACAATTAATTGAATACTAAATCACCCACGAATAACCGACGCGACGCCTCACATACCGATCAATGAACCACGCACTTTGAAAATCAGAATGATACTGATCTAATCTCAACTCTTTTTGCATTAGAAGAAGCAAGCATTGATTTGTAGAGTTGATGTTGATTGATGGCAACAACAGCAATAACAACAACCGACGCCAACTACAACGCATAAAGAAGAACACAAAATATCACATCATCTCACCAGCACTCACTTCTGGAGCTTTAACAAATATTGAAGCACTGAAAGAAGAACAATGGAAGAGAAGGATGACAACATACCTTTGTATTAGTTTTTAATGCAGACCATTGTCACTTTGCTCTCTCAACATGCAAATAATCTCTCAAACACTCTACTCATAATCTACACCACTTGCTTAACACACGATTAAACAAGTTCAACATTGCACTGAGAGCAAACAATTGTATGCAATATCGAAGACTAAAAAATTCACTCGCCAAAAAACTAACGGGATCGAATAGAAGAACAATGAAAACGACACGAAGCTTCAGGAATAAAATTTTATTGCGTATTTTAAGATAAGAAAAAATCAAGGTTACTTTGGATAGTTGTAATGTTTTTACTTGAAATTATGCAAATAAAAATAAATTTTAACACTTTATTAATAACATCATCATAATAATTATGATTACAATATTACAATTAATTGAATACTAAATCACCTACGACTAACCGACGCGACCCGTCACATAACAATCAATAAACTACGCACTTTGAAAATCAAAATGATACTGATCTAATCACAGCTCTTTCTGCATTTGAAGAGCAAGCAGTGATTTGTGGAGTTGATGTTGATTGATGGCAACAACAGCAATAACAACAACCGACGCCAAAGAAGAAGAACACAAAATATCACATCACCTCACCAGCACTCACTTCTGGAGATTTAACAAATATTGGAGCACTGAAAGAAGAACAATGGAAGAGAAGCATGACAACATACCTTTGTATTAATTTTTAATGCTGACCACAGTCAAGTCAAGTTCAACATTGCACTGAGAGCAGACATTTGTATGCAATATGAAAGACAAGAAAATTCACTCTTTGACAACTAACGGGATCGAATAAAAGAAGAACAATGAAAACGACATGAAGCTTCACGAATAAAATTTTATTGCGTATTTGAAGATTATAAAATATCAATTTTACTTTGGATAATTTTAATGATTTTACTTGAAATTATGCAAATAAAGATAAATTCTAACACTTTATTAATAACATAATCATAAAAATTATGATTACAATAAATCACCCACCCATTGAATACTAAATCACCCACGACTAACCGACGCGACCCGTCACATACCGATCGATGGACTACGCACTTTGAAAATCAGAATGATACTGATCTAATCTCAGCTCATTCTGCATTAGAAGATGCAAGCATTGATTTGTAGAGTTAATGTTGATTGATGGCAACAACACTCACTTCAGGAGCTTTAACAAATATCGGAGCACTGAAAGAAGAACAATGGAAGAGAAGCAAGACAACATACCTTTGTATTAGTTTTTAATGCAGACCATAGACTCTCAGCTTGCAAACACTCCACCACTTGCTTAACTAACGAGTATACGAGTTCAACATTGCACTGCGAGCAGACAATTGTATGCAATATCAAAGACTAGAAAATTCACTCTTTGACAACTAACGGGATCGAATAAAAGAAGAACAATGAAAACGACACAAAGCTTTCAGAATAAAATTTTCTTGCGTATTTGAATATAAGAAAAAATCAATTTTACTTTGGATAATTTTAATGTTTTTGCTTATTTATAATTTATGCAAATAAAGATAAATTCGAACAATTTATTAATGACGTAATCATCATAATAATTATGATTTTGATTATAATAATACAATAAATTGAATACTAAATCACCCACGACTAACCGACACGACGCACATACCAATCAATCAACCACGCACTTTGAAAATCAGAATGATACTGATCTAATCTCAGCTCTTTCTGCATTGGAAGAAGCATGCATTGATTTGTAGAGTTGATGGCAAAGAGATGTCAGGTGAGAGAGAGAGAGAGAGATTAATATGTTCTGAGTACTTAATTTGGTAGAGATTTGTGCTTGCAATGTGTGGAAACATTTTTATATTATATATTTTATTTTAAATCTCCAAACAAAAAAGGAAGAATGGAGACAAATGAGAAGCTGTGTAAAGTTCATGACTACAAAGAAGAAACAAAGTACAATAAAATACATTTAAATCACAAATAACAACAATATATTGTTAAAAAACACTTTGGAAAATACAAAAAGTGAAATAATCGGATATGTTCGTATGTACTTAATATACTTAGTTTCAATATAATATTTTTACTGAACTGTGAAATTTAAATAGAAAAAGAGCGAAGTATACTAGGGAGTTCATCTCAATTCATGTCTTATCAATAACTTTACCATAAACCTCTTATGGGATGATATATCATTTTCACTGTTAATGAAGAACTTCATTAATAGTAACAGGTAGTAGTAAATCAAAGTATTATAAGTAAGTAATGACTTTACTAAGGTGCCAGAGCTCTGTATTGATATAATGTTGGGTCACATATAGTTGATGTTTAGAATCATTATTATGAATAGAGAATTTAAAATAAGTAAACTGAAAAGTGTAGTCTTAAACATTCATGGAGTCTTACATTAACAACTTAGTCATTAAAATTTGAATAAAATCAAGTTACTAAACGGCAATATGTGCAAATATTACATAGGGTGGGTAATTCGCTTACAAAATATCGCGTTTTCATTTTTCTTTTATGGAACTTTGACTCAGTAAGTCGGCAACAACAAAATCCAACAAAATTATTGTTGTAATCTTGATATTTTTGAATGGAACCTTGACATTTTCAATGGAATAACAATTTCTTGAGCAAATTGTTCAGTCTATGTAGTTAATGTTCTTTAATAGTATGTACTTAGTATACTAAGAGAGACCCTACTGGGGTCCATCCATCCATTCATGAGAACTTACAATAAAGGAGTAATTAATGCATCGTCCACTTATTCACAAACTAGAAAAAGAACCATGTAATAAAAAGTATCTACTAACGCCCGGCAAGTTGTTCAATTAAAAATAATAAAACAAAAATTGATTCTGTTGACCTGAACAACAAAGATTAGAAAACTTTTAATCCACAAAACAACAATTGAAAATTATGAGAAAAGAAATTAGAAAACTACAAAAGCAAAATAACAATAACAATTAAAGAAAGATAAAACAAAGAACACAAAAAACATTTGTCAAACAACAAAAAGTTAAATAAACTAAAAAAACAACAGATTTCATAAATAAAATGTTCACAATGATGATCTATTTAAAAGGTTTTTGAATAAGTAGTAGTAAAGTAATATAAAGAAATCTAGAGCAAATAAATTTTAGATTAAAATGAAAGATAAGTTTATTGTAATTGCATTAAAGAAGCTTCTTTTTTCTTTTTGATGAACATGAATGAATGAAAATATATTAAAATGTAAATGTAAAATATTAATTAAAAAAAAAACCAATGACAGACAGACAGACAGATGACACTAATTTCCTTCACTTTTGGTCTATTGGTTTTTGTGTTTCTCATTTAAGTCTTATACAAGCTTTGACGCGTTTCTGAACTGACTGACTAGAACCATCATACTTAAATCATCTCTTAACTTTGTTATTATTGTTAAGAGAAAAAGACAAGTGTACGAACATCAAAAGCGCATTGAAGTTGACATTCATTGCCCGGCAATAAGAGGATGATGATGATGATGACGATGATAACTGAAGGGAGACATAAACGACCAGACGTAGAAGCAAGAAGGACTTAAGTCAAATCCCCAACACGTCGCACATATTTCAATTTACGCATGAAAATGTCATTTCCTCAACATGAGAAGAATTACGAAGAATAAAATAAAAGAAATGAAAAAAATGAATAAATATGAAAAGAAATGAATGAAGGAAAATTTGCATGAAGTAATGCGAACTCACTCATTCATCCACTCACTCAGTCATCTCTCAGTCTCAGTATCATCAGCCCTCAAAGACCACTAAACTTCAAATCTAGATGCTTTTGCATGTCTGTCGTTTATAGTAGAGTAGTATTGAGGAGGGAGCAGTTGGAGTAGTAATAAAATTAAGAATTCCAAGCTGCCGTGACAAATTTTCGTATGAATAACAGCAAGAAATAAGATGCAGAAAAAGTAAGAAGGAGAAAGTAGGAAACTGAGCCAGTGGGGAGCTATGAATCTGCCAAGTATGCAATGACTGAATGAATGCATGAATGAGTGACTAGCTGAATGAATGAATGAATGACTGACTGAATGAATGAAGAGTGTATGCATAAGTATGTTTGTATGCTTGATTTCCATGAAGTATTACCCGTCTGTCAACGATGACTTCTTCTTTATTCTTGTGTTTTCTTCTGCATTCCGGCGACCATTAAATTGCGCGCCCACCGTAAGTAACAACAAAACGCCAGCAAAGGAACACAGCAACAGCAGAAAGTATATTAAGTCATAAAATTAGCGTCAGTGACAGCACGACAACAGTGCGCTAAGATGCTACGTATAGTATATTTGTATCTGTGTTTGACTCGTTCTGTATGTTATTAGATGTACGTGCTCAGCATCGAAAGGCTATGATTTGCTTAAATAAGAAAAGAATGCAAAGGAAAACAGACAGTCAGTCAATGCTACAGAGTTCTTCTCTGTGTGTGATAAGTAGTAATTTAGTTATTTGGCCAGGAGACAAACAGACAGAAACACTCATACTAGTCAAATGAGTGAATGGTCTTACAAACTGAAAATGACTGAGAAAAGTTGTAACTCTATAAATGAATGAATGAATGAATGAATGTATAATTAGTTTTGGCATAGAGACATCTACATAAATGACACGTGGACAACAACAGACAGACAGATAGACAAAGCAAAATGAGTTGGCATTTTATATCAAAAATAAATACAATCAACATCTTCATGATCACACGCCCTTCATTCAAAAGCCTCATCATCACGTTTACTTCTTAAGCATTAACTCATTCAAGCACAATGATAAGTCCGTCCCCATGCATCAACATAACATAGTAGAGTAATCATTCCCTTATAATCATGATGATGATAAATAATAATTTGAAAAATGAAAAAAAACGCACAACACACAAAAAATCGAAAGTCACAAAAATTAGTATGCAAAGGACATGTCCAACAGCTCAAATGATCTGAGTTCAGCTCAGTTGAATGAAGTTATTATAATGATTATCATCTCCATATCGTGACTTATTTGTCTGCGAAATATTGTTGTTGATTACTTGATGTGTTGTTATTATGGCATTTTGTTTTCTTTTTTTGGGGAGGGGGGGCTTGTTGTTGAAAATATTATAATGAGATTTTTATCATATCATTTCCATAGAATTATTAATAATTTGTTGAGGCCGGATGTTTCAAATGATATGCAATACACATCTCAACATAATCATAATCATCATCATCATCATGTACGAGTATGTGTTTGATGTTGTATGTCAACACTGTTGATAATGATAATAACTACCAGTTATCACAGTTATGGAGGAAAAGATGACTGAGAAATCAGCAAAGTATTAGAATAATCTGTGTTAGTCTTGGGATCAAATGAATACAAGATTTCAGTTTATCCAAAATCATTGAACTTTAGAAGGCGCCTATGATGGTAACGTTGTTTTTATCGTTGCTAAAATACGGGCCAATGATTCTACCGGACCATAAACAGCAGTGCATTTCTTTGGGTACATTGGCAGCTCTTACATTGCCTGAAGCTGCCCATCGGACCAAATTTCTTGACTCACATCCATTCAACCAGAAATGAGCTTATCCGCTGGCTTTGATTGGTTGTTAGTCTTTCTATGATGAAATTGCAATGCTAAATGAGCATGTTTGACTTTGACACATGTCACGAATCACGCGTTAGCTTCCAAATATACAACATTGAAAAAGTACACAGGAAATAATCACCCTTCATAGAAGAACACATCTACCTTGTTACTAGAACAATGAATTGATGAAGAACTGAAAAGCCAAGAATATTTCTTGACTATGATAAGCTTTGATAACAACAAACAAAGGACCTTATGAAAGATGTACTTATGTAAGTTGTTTGTGTACTTAAGACACTTAAAAAATTCCATGCATTTTGTTACTTTTAAAGCAGCACAGTATCAGAAGGAAGTCATTAGCAAAGAAAACGCTTCGAAGCAAAAAAATGACTTTGAAGTCAAAATTCACTTAAAATTTATCAATTTGAAACCATCACTTGTACGTACATATATGGTATTTCCATCAACCAAAAAACAGAGATAACTCAGAAAAAATCTTCCCCCCACACACACACACATAGTACTCATACTCCCTCCCTCCTCTATAAACTTCTATACCAACCTCTGCTTGTTGCCAATTTTCTCAAGCCAATTTTAAACTTAAAATGTTTTGCACACTTTTTGTTCACCTTTGCTTGCTTGAGTATCATTTTTTGTATTTTTTTTTTCTTCTGTGTTATGCCGAAAAAATTGAAAATAATTTAATTGAGTAATCATTTGGCAGATAGCCAAATTTTCCAATTATTTCACACACACCTTATAGACGAAAAAAAAACAAATATACACACAAGTAGTAGATATATGGATACACATAGATATAGACACACAGATGCATTAGCAGCAGTAGAGTAGTGTTCCAAACAGATATTCATATTTATATACATACACTCAATGAACACACACAGTCTGTCAGTCGGTCTGTCGGTTGGTGAGTTAGTTGGTCGATTCGGTCAGGCTAGGCCAACCAGGTATATGCATGCAGCATCATACGCTCGGTTGGCAATCAAAGGCTGTCGCCGCCGCTGTCGTTGCTACTGTCGTCATCATTGCCATCATCACCACCACTAACAGACACACAGTCAAAGAGATAAAAAGAAAAAGTTGCCTTCGTTGCCATCATAAAAGGCCAAAACTCATAGAAAAAAGAAAAAAGTTGGCTCATTTTGCTCACTTCTTTTTTGGCCAACTAAATCAGGTGCACAACTATAATAGAAAAAAAAAATAGAATTAATTCGTTTGTGTGTTGGAGAATGTTGGCTATGGATGTGTGTGTGTGTATGTGTGGTTTTGTATCTCTAACTTTGTTGGCTATTTATGGTTTCAAATGCACGCATAGCTGAGCATAGCAAAGCACCAAAAGTAGTTTAAAACCATTTGAAATTGTTTCTGCTGCAATTGAAAGCAACTCACAACAAGTACACACATATATTTGTGGTGGGATTTTCATGTGTATAAAATTGTACCGATTTGTTATGCTTTCAAAAGCATCAAATTGCTGGGGTAATAAAAATATCATAATTATCATGCATGATCATCATCATTTTTATTATTATTACAATTTTAAAGATGCAGAAGCAGCAGCAACAGTTGCAGTTGCAGAAATGCAATTAATGTTGACACTCAATTTATCATAAAAATTGGCGAAAAGTGTTTACGACTCATTTAAATTGACAAATGTCGTGTGGGTTGCACATTGAAGGCGCTGCTTCACCTTTACCCCCACCTCTATTCACACAAGAAGATCAGCATCACCATCATCATCATTATATTCTCTTCTAGATGGCGCTTTGTCTAGTTCAAGTGTTGAAGTGTTGAAAAATATTGTTGATAGATCATCATCATCATCATGATTATCATGCTTAAACATAGATGAGGGAGAATACTGAGAGAGAGAGTAACCAGACTGATTAATTATGAGCCATAAAATTTCACCCAAAAATAAATAATAGAAAACAAAAAACCTTTAGCTAATGTTGTCAAACTATTTTTGGTATGATGAACTTTTCAGGCACCCTCTTCTATCCATAGTACTACTATATGTCAATAAATAATATTTTATATGAAATGAATTGTAATTAATTAATGAACGAGAAGAAAGAAAGAAAAAAACTGATACACAATAAATGTAATAAATCATGAAGCACACAACAAGCATCCCTAGACAGACACGTAAAAAATATGATTGGGATTAATAATAATAGTATATCATAGTACAATAATAAAAGATACAAAGAAGAGAGAGAGAGAAGGAAAGAAAACAACATAAAAGAAATTTCAACATAAATGGCTTTCCAATTGAAAGTAAAGATTATGAACTGAGCACAATAACTAAGTAATAATGGCAAACACAATAGACTCGACTTGATTCAACCAACAATCAACCAAAAAGTAGCAGACAGCAGACAATAAAGAGAGGAAAGATAGTATACTTAGTACACACACATTCATATTAAATGATAATTGTACCAGATACTATAATAACATCTGTGAAAACATATTCATAATGCTTGGAAAAAGATATTTATTTTCTTTTATTTAAGAACAGACATTGAACTATCATCATTCATATTGTATTTCTTTATACTTAGTGATATCACAATCACCAATTGGCATGAGTTAAAAGTCTATAGTGTTGGATGAAAAGAAATCAACTCAAAAGTGCAAAAATTAAAGTTCAAAATGATAGTAGTAATGATGATGATGATGTTGCCTGAAATAACAAATTATAATTTCACCAAACGAAAATGTTGTGTTAATACACCCAATTATAAAAGAAGATACAACGACGACAACATCATCATTATCATCATCATCAAGTACTTCTTCTACTAAAAAACATACAAAAATTTGCAAATACAAAACTATATAGTACTGAAGACATAGAGGACTTGTCGTAGTTATGGAGGAGACAAGTGTATGAAAATACAATTATGGCTACAACGATGACGATGTTTATGTCTGTTCATAGTTGTTCTTAGTCTTGTCTTTTCTACTACTGCTTCTACTGTTGTTATTGTTATTACTGGTGTATAACGGTTCATGTCTGCGCATTAGTTATGCTCAAAGCGCAACGAAAACATGCTCAAACCAAAAAAAAAAAAGAAAGAAAGATACAAGACAGTTAAAGGACTTTATTCTTTCTTTATATCCAAGAAATTCATTCTATCATACCATCTCAACAAATAAAAGTGCAAGTAGTTTGAGTAGCATTCACTCACTCAAATATCCTTCTTCGTAAGTATACAATTTTGGTAGCCAACAACATAAAAGCATTAAAGTATCTTCTTCTATCAGCAGCAGCCTTATAAAATTAAAGTAAAATGTGGTAAAAGAACAAGGTGTTGTGTTCTCTTTTAGTAATTCACGCATTTTGGTGATTATGGTGGGCTTTTCTCATTGCTGGTTTTTCTTTTTCTTGTTGTTGTTGATTAACACGCTTGCTCTCTTGTTTGCCAGGACAGACCAGGACATGCCAAGCCAAGCCAAACCAAGCCAGACGACGACAACAACGACTTGCACCATCTTGGTTTTACGTTGCGTATGATTAATTATGATTTATTGTAGAATATTTATGGCATTTCTCTCTCTCTCTCTCTCTCTCTATTTCTGTGAATTTTTACCCTTACTTTCTTTGCCTCTTCTTACTGTACATCCATCTTCCACTCTCATTTACTTTATTCTGCTTCTTTATCATATTAATTAAAGTCTTTGGCAAATAAGCCTTTAAGTAGCGTTCAAAAAAGATGAAAGATGATTTAAGCATATACAAAATTTATGAAATACTTATACACATGAAAAGACTAAAAGACAAGACAACAAGACAAGAAGGACTTGTAGAATAAATTCAACTAATTATTACAAGGAATTACATGTACTGTAGATGGAATATTTTGTCAAAAAAGATAGGAAATAGTGAGGAGAAATGTAATGGAAGGATGGAAATTATAATCCTCAAATATCAATGTTGTACAAAGAACTGAATAAATAAAGAACACTCAATTTGCATAACGAAAACACCTTGCCACATCAACTGGGCACAACTTCTTGTATACCTTCTTAAACCTCGTTTATGGGGCAGTCGCAACACTGTACAAATCAGCATTTTGTGAACATCTGAACTTCAAAACGCTTATCGTTTATGCTAAATTTCAGTTTGTTTTAAGAAAATAAGATCGTGTTTGAAATGTAAGCTTCTTGTGTTCAATACGCACTGCACAAGTGTTTATGCATGCTTTCTGAGTCAAGCTGATCTTGGGATATTAAATTAAACTTATGAATTATGAAGATAAATGCGACTTTTTGTCATAAAACCCAATGACTCCCGACTGATTGAAGTTCATGTCAGTCAAGGAGCTCATGTTCTTCAATTAAGGACTAATGAACTTGGGTAGTTCAATATTATATAAGAAACACGAAAACTTTTCAACAAGAACTTCTCTT
Source organism: Amiota communis (assembly GCA_037043315.1). Taxonomy (NCBI): domain Eukaryota; kingdom Metazoa; phylum Arthropoda; class Insecta; order Diptera; family Drosophilidae; genus Amiota; species Amiota communis. The sequence goes on along the minus strand of JBAMAV010001245.1, from coordinate 7,333,411 downwards.
TGCTCCTTAAATACTAACAAATTTTGACCTCAAATATACTTACAAAATTAACATAAATTACATGCATAAATTTTCACAAAAGTCATACAATAAATTTTATAAAATCCTCCCTCCCTAGCAGCTCTAATACACTCTCCCTCTCTCTCTCTCTTCACTGTTCTCTCCTTCATTCACATTAGTATTTTCTATTTAAGTCAAAACTCAAGTGTGCCCTTTGCTGTTAATTAAAAAGCGTAGTAGTAGAAAAAAAACAGAAAAGATTTTAATGAAAAATTTATTATTTTGCACAACAAATGTTTTTCCTACTCAATTTTCCTTAATGTTGCTACTGCTGCTTCTGTTGCTGTCCCATGCAAAATGCATTGCAAAATTTTGTGCAACTTAAGTGCCATAAAACTAATCCTCAAGCGTTTATAATAAGCTCAGAACTCATTAATGGTAAACGACGACGTCGACAACAGACAACAACACAAACAACAGCGAAACTGTTAAATAATAATCATGTATCTGTGAGTTTAGAAGAGAATTTAGGTTAAACTGTTGCATTTGTCATTTGTTTAGAGCAATAGCGTAATATTCTGCGCACATACGTATATCTATGTACACCCATGTGTATCTATGATCATAAATATGCAATTAATGTGAAATTTTTATGTGTTAATAAATAACAAGAGCGAATAAAACCAACCAACAACAAGAATAACAAAAACACCAATAAAGACTAACAACAAAAATAACAAGAACAACAATTTCAATTTCATAAACAATTATTAATAATAAATCTTGATGTGCTGCTGTTGCTGTTGCTGCTGCTGTTGTTAGATACTTTAGTCGAGAACACACATTTATTTATTTATTTATTTTTCTTTTTGTCTTTATTGAAATTTAAACAGAATTCTTTTAACGTAATAAAAGAACAAAATCGAAGGTGAATAATTATAAAAAGATATTGTAGAACTATATTCTTTTGAGGATTTCTATCAGCATGATGATGCAAGCAAATGCTGCTGCTGCTGCTGTGTCGCCTCTGATGTTAATGATTATGATGTTGATGTTGCTCTTCAAAACTTAAAGCAAAAAAAAAGATAAGTGCAAAAAAATATAAAGAAAAAAGTAGAGAAGAAACTATAAACTGAACGACAGGTGACACAAGTATTAACAGATATAATTTTGTATGTATGAACGAGGTGTGGCTGTTGAAATAATGATATTAATGATGCTATAGAAAAACTTTGCATGCTCCAAGCTCCTAGGAATCACAAGTGTATGGCATTCTGTATCAGTTATCACACCTTCCTTGATAAGTGTCAATTCCTGAGAAATTGAAAAATTCATAGAGAAGTACTATATTTTGATTTGCAACAATATGTCTACACTAGCTGTGCCCACAACTTCGTACGCGTGGTATTCAAAATATGTTTGAAATAGCGTGCATTTTGTTAACTTTTTTCCTAATCATCAGTTGCTTAATGTTGGCGCGCAGCAAAAGAGGAAAATATTCGAAAATAAGCCAAAAAGTAGGCAATAGAACTAAAAATATGAATATCTTTTGATTTAGCGTGTCGATTTTGACAAATGTAAAACTATATGTTACAAAAAGCTTGCTACAATACACCAGTGAAAACCGCATTGAAATTGGTTAAGCCGTTTCTGAGATTAGCGTGCACAGACACAAAAAGGCTTACGATTTTAGATATATATACATTGGTATTTAGTGGATTGGAAAACCTCTAATGAAATTTATCTTCTTTGATAGTGTTTTAGAAGTATGTGGCAATAAAAGAGTTTTAAATTGGTTGAAGACCATTGTTTGGTTTTAGCGGTCACGTTTCATGGTTCAATGGTGGTTGTGTAGTAGAATACCAGTCTCGCGGTACGCACAAAGTAGGTGCGAACCTAACTCTAATTGAATGTACTTTTGTTTCTTCGCTAATAAATAGTTCAAGAAAAAGCTCTTGGACTCAACAACCATCATAAATGATGCTGGGAGTACTAATGGGGCACTGCACAATCGGGCTGAGGGGCCAAAGGATGCATGTTCCATATCATGACTTCTGTTGTAGCATTTGAACATGAGGAGGAATCGTAGAGTATTCAATACCCCCTATGTGACTTCCCTGATACTCTTGGTAGCCGAACCCCCTCTTCTTGGGAAACAGTTCTTCAATGAGTTTATCAAATTATCCACTGGGGGAGCTGGCTTGGTTCATGGACTCCTCAGGTTAGTTTTAGAGGGTGAGTTAGACTTCTGAGACCAACTTTAAATGGCATTTAATTACCAAAACCTCCACCAATGCTCATTTCCTTTCTTCAACTAATATCAGGCGTCATAAAGCTTCTGAGAGAACTCACGTATTATCGCAAACGGCCTGAATAACCTAACCTTGCTTTCTTAAATGATCAATTATATGTATGTACTCATTATAGTCCAAAAGGTATACAAATATTACAAAATTTCACCAATCTGATCCAATTGAACCATCACATGTTAATATTAACTAGTCGTGCAAGCATTAGACTCATTATATTTGAAACACTCTTCGTAGATTGAATACATAGAGTACAGTACTGTTCATTTATATAATTTTCTATGTTTTTTCATAGTCTTTTCTATCTCTCTTTCAGTATCTATCCCTTTCATTCTCTCTTCATTAAATTTATTACAATTATAATTGTGATTTTCTATTGGTTTGTTCATCCAGTCCCAACATATCTACCACCTCATCAACCTCTCTTCTCTCCCATTATGACTTTCACCAAATCTCCTAAACTGCTCACCAATCCTCTCTCCTCTGCTCTCTCTCATCAGTCTTGTTATAGTAGCTTTTAGTATACTACTAGTTGGGTGTGTAATATTTGTATTTGTATCTATCTATTTGTTGAGTTTGTTGGCATTTTACCTCATTATAATTAGTTACAAAATTGCACATGACTGCAATAAATGTACGTTAGTTTTGTATTTGTATCTGTATCTACTACTCGTACATACATATATGCAAATAATTTATAAACGCATATCTGTTGTTGTCATACTCAAATAGTATATTTATGTATCTGTATATGAATATGAATGTGTCAATGTATATGTGGTGTACATATGCGGTTTTTATTTGTCCACATATTTTCCGTTAATTATGTCCAATTAAAATTTAAATAATATTTTTTCTGGTTTGTTAGTAAAGCAAACAAGCAAATGTTGTTCAGTGTAGAGAACGAGAGAGAGCGAGAGAGAGAGAGAGAAACTATTGTACAACAAAATGTTATAAGATTAAATCATATATGAGTATGTTGTAACTACTTACATACATAATAAAATCTTCTCTTGCTATTCAACTCTTTTAAACAAAATAAATAAATCTTATCACGTGCATAGTAGAATCTCTTATCTTTTTGTTTTAAAGATGACATAATAAAGATACACTAAAAAAGCGGGTGTTTTGATAATATTAGTTTGTTATTATTGCTAACCGTGTGACCTACTTAAGTCAATGTGTATGTTTTTATTATGATTCTTTTTGGTCTGAAAAATTCATTGCCAAAAGAAAACAAAAACAAATTTCATCCATAAAAAGTACATAAACACATGACCAACATCATGCGAAGCACGTATGATCATTTTACAGTTTATACTATTCAAGAGATATGAAACTCATTAACAAAATGATATTCTGTATTCATCTCAACAATCCACTCATAAAGTTTAAGTCTTGGAATTTAGTTTTATGGAACACCTGATTATTCTGATTTTTCTTTTACTATTCGCAAGTAGAAAATCTCTTTCATCTTTACTATCTTTTTATGTAAGCAAATGATCTTTAAAGCCAATGATTTTTTTAAACGAAAAATCAACAAAAACTTATGAGAAACCATTAATCATATTTATATATCTTTGAGACTAATCAGAATTGAATTAAAAATGACACTCATTTAAAGGAAAATTAAATTTTTTGCCGATTAAATCAAAAGAAAAACATATTTCATATTTTACATCGATATTTCAGATTTAAATGAGGCATCAAATTATTGTACATACAGCAAAATTAAAAGGAAATAAGTACAAGAAAATTTACACATAAATTTAGAAATCTAAAAATAATTGAAATAAAAATTTATTGAAATTAATAAAGAAAATAAATAAATAAATTATTATTATTTATTAACCCATAATTTATATAAATTTCCGACGTTTGACAAAAGATAATCCCACTAGTAAGGGATGGTTGTAAAACGTTATATGGTAAGGTTGGCCATCTAGCAACAGTATAACCAAGAAGTATTAACAATTTTGTAACAGCATCACATAATTTTTTGGGTTGAAAATGTCGAGTGCTGCTGAATAAGCATCATATGCAGAATCTTTAGGTGAGACGTAGAAGAACATAATGAGTTTGCTTTAACTGATAGAAATTGTCTTGAGGTGTTTGAAAAGTTTAAAACCAGCGAGTTTGACGTAGAAGACAAAGTGAACGTAACGAAAGGCCGGAAGTGTTCAAACACAAGGAATTGGAATCGTTTTTGGAGGAAGATTCATGTCAAACGCATGAAAAACTTAAACTTACATTAGTAGTGACTCATCAAGCAATTTCACATCTTTTGAAATCGTTGGGAATGATTAAAGTGCAAGGAGATACAGTTCATGTTAGCATCTCCGGCCAACTGGGACCGGATCTGTGAGCGTATGACAGCTATTCAGCTAGAGCTACGTCGTCTAAAGAGGGCTAGGCGAAATATGCAGACGTTGCAGAGAGTGCCGGACGGAGGATCGTAGAATACTGACGAGTAGCCACGACCCACGTCCGACAACAACACAACACAATAGGTGACCTACTAAACTAGGACCGATTGACTTTTGAGCAGCAATGCTCCACCTTCCTCCCGACGTAATATCTAATGACAGTTCCGGGAGGACGATAGGACAAGGGGCGGGAGTGTTTAGCGAGGTTAAAGTCCCGCACTCCGGTTGTAGACCGGGTAGGTTTTCGATGCTTCACTTCCGATAAAAAGAAAAAAAAAAAAAAAAGAGCAAGGAAATCGGGTTCCATATGAACTTGAAGACGAGAAACATTGAACGCCTGTTTTGCACATGTGAAACGTTGCTTGCCAGGCATAAAGGAAAAGGGTTCCTGCATCTTATGGTGATGAAAAATGGATTCACTATGATAAACCAGAGAAGAGGAATTCATGGGAACCACGTGACCATGCTTCAACATCGAGAGTCAAGTTGAACATGGTGGTGCATTATGAGTTGCTCAAACCGAACGAAAACCAGAAGGAAAAACACGACCACTACTAATCCAGACACGAACAAATTATTCCTCTGCATGATAATGCTCATCTACATGTTGTGATGCCGGTGAAACCCCACCTGTCATATTCACCAGACATTGCCCCATCCGTTTATCACTTGTTCCGATAGAAGGCCTGTCTAACCAGCATTTCACATCATATGAAGTTACCAAAAATTTGTTCGATTCGTGGATAGCCTCAAAAGATGAAGCGTTCTCCCGAAGCGGTACCCGTATACAAGGCAGCACCATTTAAGTGAGCTCACTTTCATTACACAGGCCGACAAAATTTAACCAACATTCAGACCCAGAACGGTTTATGAATCCAAATCTGGCCTCAGAATTGCTCTATCAGCTATGGTTTTAGAGATATCTTAACATAAAAGTGCAAAAAACAGCGTTTTTGCCCATATTTGAGGTTATGTAGCCTTGCAGATGTTTTCTTTTACCAAAATAATAGTCTGGCATCTTTAAGTACAAGTCTTCTTCTTTCAAATGGCGTTTTGTTTGCTCAAATATCATTTTTTTTTTCCTGAGATATGAGAATTTTAAGAAAAATAAGAATCAATTCAAGAAAATTAGTAATCGACTATATCATGTGTATGTTATCTCAATCGATTTTCAGGTGTATGAAAATTTAGAAACATGAAAATTTCAAAATGCGATATATATGGTATAAATATATAGTCCGGTTTCTGGGTCTGAGATGCTGTCGGCCTGTGTTATCAATGACAGTGGTAAACATTGAATAAAAGTACGTCCAGTCACCACTAAATTGTGAGGAAAACGTTTTCCATGACTATGACTGACTGCAATTTCCCATCTAGATATAGGCAATACTTTTAATAAAACATAATCTAATACAATATATACAAAAAATACAAGAAATTGTATAAAATATTTGAAGAAATTATATAAAAAAAAAAAAAATATTAAACACAATAATTAATGAAAATAAATACAAAACAAACACATTAAATAATTTTATTTTGTTTAAGTGAAAATAACAATAAATAAAATATGTAAATATACTGGACATTGTTTGATTAAATACAAATAGTGTGTACAGTACAATCAAGCAATGGAAAACTTCTTTCTTCTCTTCTCTAGTATTTTTTATGATTTTTATTTTGGACTAATTAAAATGCAATCAATGAAAGGAAAGTAAGTAATGTGTGAGTGAGTGTTTCAGTGATGCCAGACAACATTAAACAGCCCATTAAGTGGCCAGAAATTAAATGGTAATTAACTATAAATTATGTATGCATATTGACAAACAAAATAAACAAAAAAAAAAATTGTAGCAACTACTACAATAAACAGAAATGACAAAAACAAACAAATTATTTCAACAAAAAAGAAATATTGTAATAAATAATTTGAATTAATTAGAAAAATTATTAAATATTTTCATACAAAAATTAATTTAAAATAAATTCAATAAATTCCTTGAACACTCATATTAATACTCTGAGATTTATATTAATTCTTCTTAATAAGCCTTATCAATTTAGTGTATTTGCTTTACCTTCTTCATTATCACTATTATCATCAATCTAACTTATGTCTCATGATGCCACAAACTATCTAAAAACAAAAAACCTATTGTACTTAATATGCCGCCTCATTGACTTTATTAATATCAATTTAATTAAACACATTTTAAATGGTTTTGGCAACACTTCAAACTAAAATAAAGCACACGATACGGTGAGTGATGTAAAGAAACCATCATCCCATCGTCCCATCATCTGTGAAAGCAGTTTAACCCTTAACATTTTCTTATATACATATATCCCATATCATACTCAAACAAGTAGGTAGAGAGACATGCAGATACTGCCTAATCATCATCATTAAGTACTGACATCAAACACACATTCACTCAATCAACTTATAGTGAGCAACACAATCACAGTCCCATTCCATCACATCCCATCTTTATCCCTTCATCTTAACATTTTACATCTGTCATTTCTTCTAGAGGGAAAAACTTTTCATTCATTCACTCACTCATTCAAAATGTTGCCTCAAATTAAAAGATACATTTTCTTGTTAAACATAAACTTAATGTAAAAGTATCTTAAACGAAGCATATGATGCTCTGCTGTTGCTTCTGATGAGGTTGAGGTTGAGGATGAGCTAGAGAATGATGATGAGGATGCTGATGATGATGGCATGTTAATTAATGTGATTATGTTAAGTTTTTATGTAAAACAATAGTTTAGTAATTATTCAAGCAAATATGAAAAAACAAGTGAAAATTGCAATGAACACAAGAGAAGATGAAAGAAGGGAATAATGGTGTCTCAGGGAGTGAGTGAATAATTAATGTCTAGTACATAGATACATTTTGCACACCACAATTAGCAACAACAATGTTGCAAAATATTGTATGTATATATTTTTTAAGAATTTTCTAATTTTTGTATTTTAAAATTAAATATTTGCTTATTTTATGTTTGAGCACATTAAACATGACAAATCGACAATTGTTTAAATACAAAACAATGAAAAGACAACAAGACAAGACAAAACACACATTTCTCTTCATTTCTTTTGTATTTTCTATTTTATTTATTATTGTGCTAATAAATTGGGCGGGTGGCGAACTTGTATCTATGTATATCTGCATCTGTTCATCAGTCAAAACATTGTTACCCGCGTCATTTGTCTTCTGTTACGCGTTTTTTTTTTTTGACTTGGTCAATGATTAATTGCTTATTTTAATAAGCTTAAAATTGAAGAAGGTGGGATGGAAGCCTTTTGGCTAATTTATTATATAAAATTTTCTTTAAATAGTTTAAATACTAAAATAAAATATTATAAATTATGTACTTCTCACACACCTTAAGAGCTAACATCTTCATCAAGTCACTCGAACCATCCATGCATAAACATAAAACTTGATATATGATAAACTTCATCATCATCATCATTAGCATCAACAAGAAACTTGCTCTCTAAGATAAAAGTTCAGTCACCACTGTGAACTTTGTAACATGAAAATTAGACGCCAAAAGCTTGATGCATGACAAACAAACAAACAAGCGACTCAAACTGAACAGAACAAGCAAAGAAGGATCATATAAAAAAAAAAAGAAGAAGCTCAAAAGATATACAAGCATAAGCAAGCAGCAAGTGATGAAAATTTTAACACTAAACTATTTATGCAGCACAAAAATATGCACACATCATGTGTACAACATTTGTAGATATTTCCACAAGGATGAAAATATTTTCACACATTTTCTCGCTCAGGTAAGTTTGGGGAAATGTTTTTGCAGCTGATAAGCAACACAAGCCAGCAGCCAGCCAGCCAAGCAATCTAAAAGCAAATGTTGCCAGGGTCTCTTCTTCTCAGCATGTACTCGTATAAAAAAAAAAAAACAAGATGCCTGCTTTCTTTCTAAGTATTCTATATGCTTGAGATACTTTTATACCAAGAATCAGCAGTAGCAAGTAGAAGGAGCAACAGCAGCAGCAGCAGCTTGAATAACTTGACTACTTATAGCAACTTTTTTATACATTTACTTATGTAGGAAGTCTGTATGAAGGAGTATGGGTAGCAAGATTACTTTTGTTAGGGTAGTAGTAGTAGTGTACTAGAAGTAAGTAGTTAGTTACTATAGTTGGGCATGTACTTGTGTATTTGCTACTATGTAGTAAGTAACATATCTGATGAAGGTGAGGAACGGCATTTTTGGTATGTGTATTTGGAATGGTTTGCTGTTGGCATTTCAAGGTATGAACGAGCGACATTCATACTGACAGCTATAGAGACATTAATGTGATGAGGGTTTAGAGCTGTTGGGAATTGCTTTAGTGGCTATAACAGCATCAAAAAAAAAAAATACATTGAGAAAAAAAAATAAAGGAAAATCACTGCAGAGAAGAGGAAAATATTTGTTAAAAAGACTCATCATCATATATAGATAGGAATATGGTACTAACAACAAACAAGTATAGTAATGTCGACGACAACGAGTCAAAGTATCTAGGGAGTCTGCTGCCTTCATTCATTCTCTATAGAATATGATTACCACCTTCACATACACATTTATCTATGAATGTGTATCTAAAGCAATGTGCAAATACGTTTATGATTTATAATAGAATATATATAGTTCATAGTAGCAGCAGTGCTACTGTTCTACACCATGCACACATGATGGTATAAATACATATAAAAGTACCGCATTGTTTGCACTTTGAAATACATTATTAAAAGCACAAAAAAGTGGGAGACTAAAAAAAAGTATATTAAATAGATTTAAACAGACAATGACAACGTCATCAAAGATACGAAAGATAAGGTTTATCTATGGGTAAAGTACAATATAAGTATGTATATAAAAGTATTTCATTGAGCCAGTTTATTAGCAAAATATTTACTTAAAAAATGTTCTATGTCGTCGAGAAACAAATAGACATTTAGTTAAGTATACTCTCACTACACACAGCTTGTTAGATAGTAGAGCGAGCGACATTCAGGGACAAACAAACAGAGAGTCCAACTGTCTGTTTAGTCTCTTTAAAAACCATAGAGTAATGAACAAAAGAATGAACAACAAAAACACTTTAAAGATACTTTTAACTGAGACCAGTTGTGAGGCGTGTGGTGCAAGACATGTGTAGAAGGAAATACAATATTAGCGAACAAATGTGATAACAATAAACTGCCATTGTGTTTAAGGAAATAGAAATTTGTGTTATGATAAAACAAATTATTATTTTTTCACAATTTTTTCATAGAAATTTTTCAAACACACTCTCTTATATACTTATTTCCCATTGATTTAGTTGTATGTAAACAGTTGTTTCAATCTGAAAAAATAATAGTACTGATGAAACATGTTAAGTGAAGTTTGACAATGAACATTTTCAAGTGTTTGAGTACCGGGAAGCAGTACAATACAAACGAAGTCAGCAAAGGCAATTGCACCACACCACATTATCACATTATCACAATTGACAATGTTAATGATTGTTTGTCTAAGATTGCTTTTGCTTGCTTGTAATGACAATTTACCATTAGTTCCCCGTTTCCTCTTCCCATATTAGTATGTCTTTCAAGTTTGCTTTTTGCGGTCACGTTTCAAGTGCGGTAAAAGATGACAATGGCAATCAATATTTTACGAGTTAATTGAAAGTTGTTGAGTTGAGTTAAGTTGAATTTTGTTCAAGTGCCAACCAATCAACCAAACCAACTGAGCGATAAGATGAATGTCAGCAGATTTTCTAACCAGTTTTTCCATAAAGCAGGAGAAGAAGTAGGTCACTTATAAAGAGAAGATACTATAATCATTGTTAAGAATCTGAAGAAAATTGTCAAAAAAAAAAAGTTGTTTAAAAAGGAAAATTGAAGTTTTGCTGATTTTTTATATACAGGGAGAGTAGTCAAAAAGGACGGACGTTTTTCAAAACTTCATAAACTTGTTAAGGATCATTGAAAAAAATTTTTATTTGAATTTTTAGAATCGTTATGTCAAAGCATTTAAGAATGTCAAGTGTGGAAAACAACATCGGGCATGTGGTAACCCGTCTACTCTCTCGATCATTTGCCGGTCGATTCTGGCAGTTTCCTCGTTTGGCGCTATGCAAAGGTCTTCCAAGCAATTCTCTAGGATTTTCATTGGCCCTATAACGGCAGTTCTGCTGATTCACCATGCCGTTCAGGTGGAAATGAGCTTCATCACTCACGAACAGAATAAGGTTCTCATGTTGATCTGAGAGTGCTGCAACTCTTGAACAATTGCCAATTTGTAGGGGTGGAAATGCAGTTCATTGTGTAAAATACGCCTTACCGAGCGAAGTTGAGCGGCATGGTTTCGTGCAGAACGACCTGGGCTGCGCATGAAAGCTTGGCGGACCGCCTCAACATTTTCTGGCGTTCGAGCCGTTCGTGGACGCCTTGGGGGACATCTATTGCTCAAAACACCTCGGGTGTGAAGTGCCTTCACCCACCGAAGGATCGTGTTACGCGTGGGTACTCTTTGGTTCCGATGAATGTTGAAGTGGCGTCGGAATTCGCGCTGAACAGCGGTGATCGACTCGTTATTTCGCACGAAACTCTGGTAAGCGTAAACTCGGTGTTCCAACATACACAGGGTCATGGCGGTGACTGAAAAAAAAATGCACCCGTCGGCCCTTTGTGGGGGAACTACTACAAAAACGTCCGTCCTTTCTGACTCACCCTGTATGATAGAATTTTTTAATTTTTTTTTTTTTTTTGGACTCATAATGAATCAAAGAAGAGCAGAGGAATCAACAGAACCCATATTAATAAATTTTTCTTATATCCCACACATAATTTCTTTTTTATTTTTTGTGAGGTTTATTTTTATAAAAAGAAAAAAATATATATAAAGAAATAAAATCAAAACCCATCATAAATTATTCAATTTTACAGAGAAACAGAAAGAAGTGCACAGCAGCATATGATGGAATACACTTCGTGTTATGAAGAAGAAGAAGAAAAAAAGGAATTACTTTTTGAAATATACACACTCTGTTGAGTTACTACACATCTTTGGCCATGTTCACACAGTTGCGCATCACTACACAAATATATTAAATTTCGTTGCCTCATACCATTTGCACTGCCATGGAAAGAGTAGCAGCTTCGAATACCCGCCTAGTATCATTCTTCCTGCCATTATCATCATATAACGATGGATGATACCATCCATCGACAACAACACCCCAACAGACAAAACGCACAAAATCTAAAAGAAGAATCCACCAAAAACGAGATGCTGAGCAGCAGCAGCAGCACGTGCAATAACCTTTGACATATGAGAACATCAGCAACCATCAAACATATTTTATGTATTAAGGATAACGATGAACACAAGAAAAACAGGAAAGCAATGAAATATAACATGGCGGCTTGATCCGCTCGTTGCTTCACTCACTCACTCGTTTTTTGAAGTCTGAGTCTTGGCAATAAAAGCCAAGAGTAAAATAAAAGAAAAACAAAAACAAGAAAAATGGAAAATACATCACAAGTATAAAAATTTATATATATAAAAACATTATACTAACAGCAGCAGCAGCAGCATCCATCCATTCATCTGTATGGAGAAAATATATGAAATGTGGGTCGGGGGAAGATGGAAAAAGAATAAAATAAAAATAAAATCACGTTGTTAACGCTCCAAAGTAGTAGTACACAAACCACACAAAACGTGTAAAAAAATGTAACGAAAATGAGCTGCCAAAAAAATAAAATCAAAGACCATCAAAAACAACAACCAACCAACCAAACACAAAACGAAGCCCATCAACTGAAACCAACCGACAAAAACCTCTGACAAGTTCATATAGTATGTTATGTTATGTTATGTTCTGTTATACAGAGGGGTTGATACCACCAAGTCAGACGGATCACCCTTCCTATACTATCCTGTCCTGTCCTGTTTTACTCTCTATGTGTGTTTGTGGTATTTTACCGCCTTTCTTTTTCGAGATTTTCTACTTTCTTTCATATTGGTTTCCCTCTTTCTGTAGTATGAACTCTGTGTGTGTGTGTCGTAACAAGTTTTCCGCTTTTCTTTCTATGTATGTGTGTGTGTGTGTGACACGCCCTCTCTAGGGAAATCAAAACAGATCAAAATGTCATCTTTAAGAGCTTAAATTTGTATAAAATTACAGGTCGTAAACCTAAAAAGCGCGACAACGATGACGATGAATGAGAGAGACGACAAAGCCAAAAACCATTCGATTTCAAGATTTTTGTAAGAAAATGTATGTTCTCTCATCTGCAGTTCTCAAGCTTTTCATTCTTTCATTCTATAATGATAATACTTACATCATACAAGTGAATGAAAAGTGAGTGTAATGTGTCGCAAATGTAATAATATTTAAGTTGATTTGAGGCATGTCTCGTACGTGTGTTTCTTGGTAAAGTTATAGGTATTAAAATAAATGGAGGACCTGATACCATAGAATTGATAGAATAACAATAAAATTGAATCACACTACTATGGAGGAGAGTCAAAGAAGAAGACATTTGAAAGAGACTCAAAGGAGAACTTGAAATAGTTTTAAATGGTTAACTAAACAACAGTCAAAGTCAAGAGGAAAAGGAGAAACTATCACAGCAACAAGAGATAAAAATATCAACAATTTGAAATTCGAAATTTCCTGTAAGTTCTTTGAATTAGTCAATTGGCAAATCCATCACAGTGATATATTCATGGTATACAAAACTATGACTCAACTTTTCTTCATGATGATTGTTCCTATTAAAAACTTGTTAAAGTTACCTAGAAGCTGATTAATTTCATTAATTTTCCATAACTCATATCAAAAATATATCACAGTGATATGTTCATGGTACATAAACAGTGAGGAATCTTTCATTATCATTGTTTGGATACACATACAATTGATGGGAAAATTATCAATTTTCTTAAAGATATTTAATTTTCATCAATTTTCTATCATCAACTCTTCCAAATCATCTCACTGATAACATATAAACTGTACTAAGTAAATCCCTGCTTTCATATTGATTAAAAAGAACCCTTAGGCTAAAAAGTCTTTTAATTAACAAAATATCATCATAACTAATATTTTCATTATCACTGTAATAATTAAATGAACTCTTCTTCTCTGTCCATTTTTGGTTGCAGACATTTTTCAATTAACTTTTAATAAATGTTTGTTTATGGAAAATCTTAACACTTAACTCTATTGCCATTTCACTACTTCTCATTCATTCACTCTCGCCTCTCACTTTGTTTTCTTTCTGAAATACTACTACGAGTATGCCAGTCAGGCGATTAAATCCCGAACTGGAGAGGCATATACTAAAACATTAAATGACATCATATCCGTAATAAATGAGATACACCAGAAAGACAGATAGACAGAGGGACAGTTATGTACCGGACACCGACACATTTGTACATACAAACACTCAACTGAACTCAACTCAACTGAAGAGATTCACAAATATTAAAATTGTTCAACACTTGAAACGTTAAAATTCAATTAGTGTGACATACAAAAGCAACCATTCAACCAACGACATTCTACACATCATCAACTACTATACTAAATACATGCATGGAACAGAATCAGCATCAGCATTATAAATTGCATGTCTGTCCCTCCCCCTAGATTCGGTTCATACATTCATTCATTCATTCTTATTGAGAAATACAGACGATTTCTCTGAGGCTAAATCTCTGTGTCGTCTGTATTCTAAAACATAATTTCATATACTCCTATGTAGTAACCAGATACAAACACTGTTAGTCAGTCAGTCAGTCAGTCAGGACAGTTGAACAGAACAAGTGCAATTGCAAAACGAAATGTATGCATAAATGCAGAGACAAACACAACATACAAAATTTTATAAAGACCTCGAATCGTGGTCATTTCATCCTCATCATCCTCATTATCGTTGTCGTTCATGATGTCGTAGTTGTCTGGGTTCATTGAGTTCCTATTTAAATGGATTTTGATTGAGTTTAATTAACTTTTATTAGGTTTTGTCACCCCGACGACCAACGATGATGATGACAACAACAACAATAATAATAATGATAATAATCATGATGATGATGATGATGATGATGGGTAAAAAGATTATTTGTGATTGGACTAAATAAACAAGAGAAACACTAACTAACGAGACAACAATCTCTCGTACTCCACCGATTTTTCAATCAAGCGCACCATGTGAGATTGAATTGTCTATTTATATGATGATGTCGGATGGTTGGTTGGTTGGCGGATTGAATAAATGCATCATCTCTTGATGCATGAATGAAAATAAACTTGTTTCTATATTCTTAACATTATACTTAATCAACAACATCTTTATATTTGTTATGATTGTCTTAGGATGGGTGGGTGTTTGTTGTTGAATGATGACAATTTTGATTTGTTGCCTTGCAATCCTTTCAATTTAATTTCATAATGCAAACATATCAACAATGCAATCCCAGCAAGTCTCACAATGAAGGCAGTTTGCTTTTAGATACAATATTTCACATAGAATGGTGATTTTCTTTGTGGATAATATGATGACAGACAAACTGGAGACATTTTAACACTTCAATGAATGAATGATGATAATTAATGCGAAACCTAATTGATTTTTAGAGTTTACTTTTTATTATTATTATCATAAATTGAATTAATTTTAATCTAAAAGAAAAATTATTTAGAAATACTACACAAAAACATAATTACCACCGGTAGAAACACAACATCACCTTGAGCTATTTTTATAAAAATTTGTTTAAAACAAATATACAAATATTTTTTTAATTATTAATTTTCTTCATTTATGTGTAATTAAAGAAAACAAAGTAAAAACATCAAAAAACAAAACTTATTCTACTTAAGATTTTTCAAAAGAGAGAAATGGAATTCATGTTCACTTGTGGTTGTCGTTGTTGTTGTTATTCTACTCTCAAGCTCAAATATTATTCACTAAAACAACAATGAACCGAAATGAAATATAAATAAACTGAGTATATTTTTTTCTTTAAATAAATAACACACCTGTATATTCTTCATTACCAAATCACCCGCATATCCCTCTTTCCAAAAAAACCCACAAAACAAGAGAAAGAGAACTCGTGGAAATGTGAAAACAAAATACTAATTCAGAGGTAAATATTTATTTTTAATTTAAAGAAAATATAAAAACAACAACACACGAATGAATATATGGAAAATGTGTTGAATATTCATTCTTCAGGGGAAAGGAGGAGGAATCGTCTAAAATTGGAAAAATTTTGAACTACTTAAAACATTTGGAAAATACCTTGACCTGACCTCACTTATACTTTACTCAATCGACATTTCATTGCAATACGAGAAATGTACTTCAAAGTTTTTCATGATTCAATGGAAAAACAATACATTGATGTATAGTATATATTGTAGTACTAGCAGCCCACCCCGATTTAGCACAGGTAACCGATTTGTCCAGTCTTATAATATTATAGTCTTTCGCATTTATTCACCTTCATTTCACCCTCTCCATACACCTCTCTTAGTAAGGCACATGCTGGAGAGTCAATGCAAATGGAATGCGGTTTCAAAGTTTGTTGTTGAGGTCATGAAGAAGCTTCGCAGCTTAGAGAGAGCCCACCGAAACGAAGATGTCGGCTAACTGATCGTAGTACCTAGAGAAATCACTGTTTAGCTCATCTCTAGTAGTACCAGCCTTACGAAGCTTTGGCCCTGGTACACCTATCGCACTGTCTTCCTTTTTTCGCTATGTTTACTAATCGTGTGTTTAAGATTTATAATTCTACTTTGTTGTCTGTTAAAAACCTCTCCATACAAAAGCCAAATAAGCTGAATATGAACGAACAATGAAATACACGAAATACCATCGTGCTTTCCCCGTCTCCACAAATAAAAATTGAGAGCGAAAGAGATACAGAGAGAGTTCTGCTGCAGAATTCCTTAATGTAAACCGGGTGTTATGCACCATTCCATCTAAAATGAGTTTTCCGACATATCTCTTAATGAATTATACACCTATAACCTTCCTAATGAATCACTCCGTTCATAGGTGAACAGCAAATGAAAATCCGTTCAGTAGTTTTTGAGTTTATTGCGTTTAAACAAACAGACAGCCGCAGCAGAGGGACACTGTTTTATAATATTTATACATAGATACAGATATACAGATAATAGAAACTTTGATTTGATCCGAAATTATTATACTCAATACATCGATTGACTTGGAAAAAAATTTAAAGCTTATAACTTGTAAATCATATTCAAGAAATGTGAATCAATTTATATCACTCATTCAAATCACTATGTTGTACTGCTGATTGGGGTACAACAAGAAGAATGGAACAATTCTGTATAAAACTTCAGATTCCTTTATCAAAAACTAAGAAACAATATTTCAGTTTTATATCTCAATAACTGATAGATCAAATTAACATTTAAAGAACTGATCATTCTATCAAACCACTATGTGATACTGCTAATCAGGGTAAAAAGAAGCAATGAACAATTTTAAAATTTCTAACTCAATAACTAAGTAACATAGTACAATATCTGAAAAACTGATAGAATGAAATTAAGATTTAAACAATTAATCATTCAATTCATTCGATTAATTGATACCTCACAAATTGTTGTTTATAAAATATACCGCTCCACTAACTATCTTAAAAAACTAAGTGGGAAGTAGGAAATTAAAAATTATATAAAAACAATTCTATTTGAAACAAATTTTGTATTTTTTTTTTACTCTTTTTACGAGTCTCTTTCAATACTTAGTTTGTTTCTTCTATAAAACAAAATACCATAAATTGTGAGTGAGGTAAGATAGATAAAGCAACAAAAGCCAAGAGCCAATAGCCAATAAAGGCAAACACACATCAACTAACAAACCAAATTATTTTTATGAGCACCAAATTCGGTATCTCTTTCTTGGAAATACCAACAAAACAGTCAGAGACTAAAATCTATTCACTTAACTTTTATGACACAAGCGCATATAAATAAATACAAACTAACCAAACTCACACCTCCATCCAATGGGGGAAAAATAGACAAAATCTATTAGAAAAATCCACTAAAATAACCGCAAATCAACACTTTAAAATCAATTTTTTATATGGCACTCCACAAAGTAGTTAAATCAAGAAAGCCCCCCTAACATCTTCTTAATCCAAGAGATTAACCATATGATGAGCGATGAACCTCATACTATGTAGAAGATTTCAATGAATGCAATTGAAATACGAGTATTATAGTGAAAACAATCTCGGCAATATACACCAGTCTTCGTACAGATTCATTTAAAAGCATCATTTTTATTATTATTGTGATTCTTTTCTTCTTTTTCTTTTCCAAATGGGAAACACTTCATCATTCTAGAATAAAACTTTACCCTTCCCCTCTTCTGTTGAATGATGCCACTCTAGTATAACAAGAGTAGACAATTGACCTTTTTCTTCACCCTCACTCATGTATAGTAGTAGGGGAAAAAAATGAAAGGGGGCCTTGATTCCAGAATGGGATAAATTAAATTAAACCAAACATACTACATGAGTAGAACATGACAGAAAGGCAAACGATGACAATCGACGGTGAGTGAGTGACTGTGACTGACGATTGTAAATGTGAATACAAAAATAAATTATTGTTTTCAGTTTACTGTTGAGGAGGTCAGCGCATATACTCACTCAAATACTTGATTGTAGTAGATAGAAATAATGCTTACACAAGAACTGCGCATATACTACTATGACTATGACTGTGATGATGAAAGCCAACAACGTTTAGTCCCCCTTCTTCGTCATGTTTTTCTGATTCATTAAGATTTATTGTATGTGGGGAATATGAGAATGATGGAAAAGATAATCGCCCACAATAACAAGAACAATTGACAATTTTAATTGAAAGTTGAAAGATGTCACCGCGGCTTGCTTTCCTTGCCATGTCAATTTATTCAATCAACATATGACATTAATCCTCCATTGCAGCAACCAACAACAACATATTGAGGGTGTCACCATCAAGAACTCATCAAATGAAAGGGGTGAAACAAATAAACACTTCTACTGCTCTAAGTGGTTTTAGTAATAGCCTTCAGATATTAATAAGTTTTTAGAAATAATTGAAATTTTACACCTTCCCATCATCATATCCTATTGATTTGATGATGTCTTGTCAATCAGATGCTCTTTGATTGATATAAAACATATAGATCTTTTCATATTTGTTGTTTTCTATATTCATTTTTCATTTCCTTTGCTTTTCTTTTGCTTCTCCTTTACTTTTGTCATTACCTTTGATTGACAATATGGAATTTTTCAACAATTTGTATTATAATTCTATAAATATTTACCAGACCAGAAATAATAAGAAACAAATTTCTTTAAAGAGATCGCAATAGATCAACTTACCTGCAAAGAAAAGAATGAAAGAAAATTATTCATAAATGTGATTCAGAGAGAAGAAAAAATATTAAAATTTAGTTTTATGATTTGAAAAATATTTTATTGCATTAAGTTTGAAGACAAGACATAAATCTTCATCATTCCCCCAAAGATTGGTGTTTTTTTTTTTTGTATATTTTTTGTGATTATTTTTAGGAGGAGAAGGGAGAGTGTCAAGCAAGTTGTGCATGACTAAAAAAAAATTAATAAACAACAACACATAAAAATGTTGAAATTTGTTTTCAGAAAAACAAATAAAATGGTTGATAGAGAAAAAGTGAAATGAAATGGAGGAGAGACACAACCACAAACAAACAAATAAAGGAAGAAAAATCATCAAGAAAAATACAATACTAACAATTGTTATTACTTATTTGAATATTTTGGATGTGGAGGAATCATCTTTGAGTTGAAAGAGTCTATGAATCATAAAACGTATGAGTGACATTTATTATGTATTTATGACTTATGACATTACATGGTCGATGGGTTACAGAAAAGAGATTAGTTTTGGTATGTAAAAATTCTTAAAAGATTTTGAAAACAAAAGGAAAAAGAAAAATCAAAGAATTTATGGAAAAACTGACAGACAAATAGGAAAATCAAAGAAAAGAACCATTTGGATGACAAAGTATTTGATAGGCTGATCTTTTGGCTCTAGTGTACTGTATTAAAGAAACTTTTACCAAATAGTGTTGGCCAAAAGTTAATCTGATTAACGATTAATGATTTTTGATTAATTGATTATTAATCTATTAATTTTTTTTACATTGTCAGTGAGGTAAATTATGTTAACAATTATTTAGTTAATACTCCAATGTAGTAGGTCTGAAGGGTGGAGACTTTTTAACCTTCTCGGGCAGTCATTCATTGTAAGAGCAAGAGGATTGACATGCACATTCAGAGTACCATTGTATAGACTGGTATGGCGGTTAATTTGCTCATTAATTGATGAAATTCATAGTTAAACTGACATACCAGGGGGCACCCGTAATGTTGAGAAGAGCTTTGTTCTGCATGGTCTGGATCGATTAATTGTTGACTTTGCTGAAAGTCCCCACAACTGAATGCCATAGGTGTATGATGGTTTAACTATGGCCTTACCTTGGCAGAGAGTACTGCCGAGTCTGATGAGCCATCTCAGTTTGTTCAGCTTGTTGCTGCAAGTAGCTGTGATCATATTTACATGCTTGGACCACGACAAACGGCGATTCAGAATCATGCCTAAGTACTTAATGGAAGTTTTTTTAGAGGACTTGAGTGTCAATTAAAGATCAATAATCATAATCAACTATGATTAATTTAAACAAATAAATTAATTGATTAAAGCCAACTCTGCTTTCACATGTCTTCTAGACTTTGTTGGGCTTTACCAAGTGAATGCTTTAGTCCAAAGTTTGCCAGCCCCTCCTGAACTAGAGATTCCATTTTCATTTCTCCTTTTATTCCATTCATTTCAATTTTAACCTTTTAATACAATACAAAAAATATCCTTTCACAAACAAATTAAGAACAACATGGAATCTGACAAGTCTGGTTTTTTTACACACAGAAATGTCAGAGAATATAAAGAATTTAAATCGCGAAAATGGACACCACAATTAAACACAAAAAAAAAAAAAAAAAATATGGAAAGCAAATAATCAAATAAAAAAAAAGACAATGTATCTTCCTACAAAACAAAAAATTATATATATTTTTTAATCAAAATTCTCTTAAATAATTAAAATGCAAATTGTGTGAAATACAACAACAAAAAAAGAAACTTCAAAACAAAATATGTAAAGGAATAAAAAAATGTGACATCGACATCGACGAAGGACTGTGACAGGCAACAACAACAGCAACAAATAAACAAAAATACACAGACACAACAAAGGATTCATAGCTCAAGAGCACACACACTCACAGCACAAGGAAAATTTTATATGAAACAAACACATTTTATATAGAATGACATAAGGATGCCTCTGCCTGACTGGCTGACTGGATGCCTGCCTGGCATGAATCCTTTGTGGCATTTTTAACACCAAAACTGACTGACTGACGAGGCACGCGAATCATCAAATGAAAGGAAGAAAAGGGTTATTTTGTCATATGGAAAGCAATTGCAGATACAAAGAAGAAGGGTATATAGTGCAGACATGAACAGAGGACGACAATGACAATGATGATGTGACAATACCAAAAGGCAACAAATAGTATACTCGTATATAGCAAAGCAACATGGAAGATAGAAATGTATCTGCTTGCTGCCATGCCTTCATAACATTGTGAGTGTATTAATAATGACAACAAGCGACAGAATAACAGAGAGAGAGAACGAGATGATAAAGCTTCATCACACAGCATAAATGAAGGAAAACGTACTCCTTTCTACTATTTTTCCTATTATTGAAAGGACAATGCACGGAAAGATACACACAACCATATAAGAAAAAGAGAAGCAAGTACATAAAGGTAAATAGAATAATAAAACAAGCGCCAAGTAAGAAGCGTGTCATTTATTAGCACCAACAAAAAATGAAAGAAAAAATAAATAAACAAATAAAAGAAAAAAAGAAACAAAAAAATATTTCATTAGCAGTTTTAAAGGGTAAATAAGGCAAATGCTTCCCCCAACTTCTTTCACTTTCATTCATATGTATTGTACAACAAATTATAAGTATCTAAAGTACAAGAAATAAACAACTTATTTACACACGTGCAGATACTTCTTCTCTTCTACACTCTCTTACTTGTATTACTGTGAGTTGAGTTCAGTTCAGTTGAGTTGAGTCGTTCATCTGTTGGGTTTTTCATCATTAAGCGGCTTATTATGTTTTAACACTTTAAAAATTTATATCAACTAGAAGATAATTATGAACAACAAAGGGGAGGAAGGCAGGCAGGCAGACAAACAGTAGAAAGTAGAAAAGAAATTAGTTTTCATTTTATAAAAGCTTATTTACATATTTGATGTATTTTTCACTGCTTCTACTACTTCTGATATAATAGACTAGTAGACCTAAGCTAAGGAGTAGGCGAGTAAAAAATATATGTATGTACAACAACAAAGTGTATAGTAGATACTTTCTTCTTCGTTTTCTTTATGGCATGTGTTTACCCATTAAGCTACTTAGAATAACAAGTGTAGTACTACACCTCTACTCACAGACACACAGAGACATAGACTTCCGACCTGCACATGTTTTGTGTACACGCACTGTGACTTAGTTTAATTAGAATTATGAAAAATTCACTTGAATTTTAATTAGGCCAAGAAATTATAGTCACACACTCACACACACTCTCCCATTCTCAATAGAATGGGTGAACAAGATGAGAAATAGTATTAAATTTGAAGCCTACACAATTTCCTTGTTTTGTGTCTGAATTTATTACAAGTTTTCTTATTTTGTACTCTTCTTCTTTTTTTTTTTTTTGTCTTGCATAAAATATCTATCTTGTTATTGCTCTATGTTGTAGTTGTTGCTGATGATGATACTAATGTTATTGTTGTTGATGATGTTCATATTCTTCTTGTGGTATTGTATAAGGAAGACACAGATTCTCATGTACTCATTTCAAAGTACCGACAGACAACACATGAAATGTAATTAAGTATACGACGCATTGCATGTCGTGTAATATATGTGAGTTCTTTGTTTTTTTTTTTTTTCTTCTTTCATTTAAATATTAAATAAAGCATGAAATTGTTAAAGCACAAAAATATGTAAAAAGATATTATTCTACTTAAAGAGAAGCAACGAAAAAAAATTCAATTAAATTTAATTATAAACATATCACAGGTTTTTTATGACACAACAAGGTTAAAATCAGTTGCCTTCATCGATTGATATTTCGGAAACAAATGTCAAAATTATGACTCACTTTTGAAGATAAGTATACTAAACATGGTAAAGATTAGTTTTCCTAGGGTAAGTTCAGGTTAAAAAGGACGCTCGCGGTTGTTCACCCTTACAGGCCATGGTGATAATTTTGAAGGATAGGAGTAGTTGGTAGGGCATTGCAATGGGGTTTGGGTAACCACTACTGTCTAAGGTTGGTTCCAGAGGTCACCCTCTACTTGAAAAACCAACCTGAGGAGTCCACGAACAGAGCCATGTTACCCAATGGACATTTTGACAATCAACCTAACTCCTCGAAGAACGGTTTCCAGAAGCTTCTCTAACTTAATCCTACTTTATTAAGTAACATGTACTTACTGTACTGAAGAATCCACAATTTTGAAGATATTTAAGTGCAATTTTGTTAAGGTTTTCTTTATAATCAATACTAGTAAAGGGTGGGCCATCTATTGGTCTCATTTTGATTTCGCTATTAAATGGACAAAAGTTAATTGTTGATTCTTTTTTCGAAAAAGAAAGGGACAATCATGCCACCACTTGAAAATCCGTACTAGTACACTGAGAGAGAGCTGGATGTATAGACAGACTTCTATACTATGACGGGTGGATTTTCCGTTTCTCAAATTCTGCAATTTCCAATTTTTGTACGCAATTTTCGCATGAAAGATGCACATTCGAAGTAACTTTTTAGTATATCACAGCGTTGTTCCAAAATGAAGCAATCCATATTCGTTCAGTGGAAGGTTAAAACTAAACTACTGTCAAAAATGTATGGTGCAAAAGTTGTTAAGTTGTTGAATTAAGAAAGACACTTGTAATTTTATTTACTTAAGCTTCTTTATTTACATTATTTATTTATTGCCTCAGCCTCAAACCCTCTGCTCCCGACATAGTTTTAAATCGTACCAATAGATGGCCACTCATCAATTGAGCAGAGCAGATGCTTTTACAAATGAAAGATGGAACTCACATCTAGATATTTGTATGTAGTATGGACACAATTTGCCACATCTTGCCAATAGTTGGACATAGGTAAGTAAATCTCAGAAATTCGTTCCTTCCTTTAATAAATTTCTGCTTGAATGAAGCAATTGCTGGAAAACTCTTTGAATTTGAAGTGATAAGTTCAATTTTACTTGACCACTTCTATAGTATTTTGTAAATCAAGTAAGTTCAAATAGTTTTTACTTAAGATTTCTTATTTTACCACTTGTAAAAAATATAAGTAAATGAAAAACATATAAAAATCAAAATATTTTATTGAACTTCAGAACTGTGTCCGTACGTCCGTCCGTCCGTCTTCTCTGTTGGAAATTCAAACCAATCTATATTTTCATTTATAATTCTCCTCCATTTTCTGTATATAATATTTCCACGTTTCAGTTATAAAGCAATCCTCACGTTTTCGTTAGTTTATAGAGTAGAAATTTCATCAATATGAAAACTGCCATAGAAAGATGTATGAAGTACATATGTATGAACTCTATCATACCCAACCAAAACCCACCCTTTTTCATTCATTCAGTTAATAATTCTTAAATCAGTCAGGGGATATATGAAAAATGATAAAGGGAGAACAACGAATGAACAATCAAAAATAAAAAAAAAAATGGTCACAACAAAAACTGATTGGGAAAGGAAAAAACATACATTCACCATACGTTCCATTTAAGAATATTATATAGTATATGATGGAAAATTGAGAAGAAAATTGTGGAAAAAAATACCAAAACAATAAGAAAAAATATATAAAAAATGCACATATATGAAAAAATAATAACAATAATGGATGAAAGAGTGAATTTTCATCTTGTGGGTTGTTGTACCAAAGACTTGGTGAAGGACAAAGGTAAAAAAAATGAAGCCAAGCGAAACCACCATGCGACTTTTGTCTGGCCTTTATTTTATCAGCATCACCAGCGAAGTGTAGTTAAACATGAAACTGCAATGTCTTTCGGTCTTGACGCATATCAGACAGACAACGAAGTCGTCTAGGACAGGTTACTTACTACTACTACTAGGAGCAGTAGTAATAATACTAACGACAAGGACACGCGCGTTCGTTGTTAGCCATGTCTGGTAACTGTCTATATATCGTGCTTGGATACTGTACAGAGCTTGATGAATTCAGTGTAATAATGATGATAATGATAATGGTGATGGCAATGGTGTGAATGATGGAGCAACTAAGGTAAACAAGTTATACCATGCCGTCGCCTTATGTAATGATGTGCTCCTTCTGTTGGAATCACACACACTCATACTCAACACATCCCATGATGACGAACAAGAAACAAGAAATTGCTGGTTTATTTAAGTGAAAATGTAATTTTACGCTTTTTAATTGAGCGTGAGGAGTGTAACACATGTGGTGACTATGGCATTCTCCCTTAACCTTAAGCATCCTCCTATCCAGAAAGGGTTAAATGTAAGTAAGTATATGCCAAATTACAAAAAAAGGTGGCAATGGTGTTAATGATGATGATGATGATGATTACGTTAGGGTTGCCAATAATCATGATGATAATGGTATTGACTATGACGACGACGACGACTACGACTTTGATGAGTTTGCGCGGAATTCAAGCGTAATAATGAAAACCCAACGAAAGGTTTCTATAGATGACTGCTATAGTAGTATGGGATAATGGATTTGTGGCTACATGAGTGGCTGGCTGCTTAAGACATCAGCTGCTGCCATTCAACTTATTTAAAGATTAACCACAAGTAATTTTATTCTCTTCATTTAAAGTTGTTCCCTGATTAAACAATGAAATGTA
Organism: Amiota communis; assembly: GCA_037043315.1. Lineage (NCBI taxonomy): Eukaryota > Metazoa > Arthropoda > Insecta > Diptera > Drosophilidae > Amiota > Amiota communis. The sequence goes on along the minus strand of JBAMAV010001245.1, from coordinate 7,307,555 downwards.
TCTAGGTAGAGATACATCATCAATAGATATTTCGATATGTACTTATGTTCTTGTACATTTTCTCTTGAAATATTACAAGTGATGACGATGAACATCAATGAAAGCATAAAAAGAAATGAAAGAAATCATCATAATCATTGCCAGACCATGTCAAGCTTAAACAGACCAATGGAAAGACATGGTCTTTGGTCTAAACATTGTGTGGGAGCAAACGCATATGATGGTATCCACTCACTGACCACTGACTGAGGGCCCCGGTCAATATTTTACACAAGGAAGCTAAGGAATAAAAGAACAAGCAGCAGCAGAAGCAGCAGCAATGAAATGAAAGCAATAAAAATGCAACATTATTAATCATCATCAATCACTGTCATCTATCAAAAACGCTCTTCGCTCTTTTGTTGTTCATCGTCATAGTCATCGTAGTCGTCCGTCTACTGATGGCTGATGTTGCCACCACACATCCTCCTCTCCAGCTACTCCTGATGTTCTGTGCACACAAGTTGTCATCATCATCAACGCCTTTTTACCTTGAACAAGCTAACAACAATATCAGTGGCCAAGGAGGGAGGTTGAAAGGACTGACTGACTGAATGAATGAGTGAGTGCTGGCAGCCACGTTAGAAGTCTGTGGCAGCAAATAAGAACAAAAAAAAATATATATGTGTACAATAAATATAAAAAGAAATTTTAGCCAAGTGTTGTTGTTGTTGTTATTACTGTATGACGCGTGTTTAGCGTTGTTGATAGACAGCTAGGTTGACTGACAGACTGTTCGTCACTTAGACAGTCCTATTTTTTATACCTTCATAAGAAACAGTGCTCTATCTATCTATACTAGTTGACTAAAGATAGTCAATTGTCAGACATCAGACAGTCAGTCAGTTAGTCAGATCGAACGATCTAAAGCCAGTCAAAGTCATTTCAGGACAGAATTCTGACAATAAGCATCAAAATGAAGATATTGAAAGCTAGTAGTTGAGTGGTGTTTGGAATGAAAGAAAGAGGATGCTTAAAGTAGATACTTCAAATTCATCAAATGTGATTGTTTTGTTAAAAAAATATAATTGCTTAAATTAGAAAGTACAAAATGAGGGTTTAACCCCTCAAGTAAAACGCAACTCATATATCATTGAGAACGGACATGAAGAAGAGGAGAACAAACCTTTCCAAATTTTCTTAAATCTCATAAATCTCATTTATCACAAGTTAAGAAGGCAGGTAATAATTAAATAATTATTTGATGTTTTCAGAAGAAGTCTGAAATTATAATTATAAATATTAAATAAATGTAAATTATGACTTAATTATTCAAAAGATGGAATACGAGTATTGCCGAGAATACATCGAAATCCATTCATTCATTCACCATGAATCGCAAGAGCTGCCTTCCTATAAACCTTAATGGAGATGGGATATGATATACCTTGGATTAATTGTCGATAGAAGGCTAACTTGGGAGCCCCTTATAAAGTTGAAAAGGAAACAGCGCTCGACCAAAGACTTTTAAAAATGACATGAAACTCGCAACAAAGCTTGAAAAACAAGATGTTACCATATAAATCCACACTCAAACTGTGGGGCACTGCCTCCAACTCAAACATTGAGATTCTCCAAAGATTTCAGTCAAAACTACTGCGTTGCAGCACACCCTAGTACATGAGAAACTCAGTTCTCCGCAGAGATCTACAGACACTCACGATCCGATCAAATTTTACATGCATCGTTTCAAACACGAGGAGGACAATCGGCGAAGATGCTCAGCAGGTTCTCTTTCACTGACAAGAGGTTGCAAATAGAGGAATGCTTTGGTGGCCCGACCACTGTGGAAAACCTTGGGCCGTACATGTGTGAATCACCAGTAAATTGGGAATCTGTGAAGACAGTCACAGCTGCAATAATGTGCTCCCTCTGAATGGCTGAACCCATAAGAGCAGCTGCATGGTTGCAAGCTAATCGTTAAGCTTTCCTACCAGACGAGGGATCGAAGAATGCTGGGGCGTAGCCACGACTGTGTTTTGGGCAATTCTCCTACATTCCTCACGATGTAATATCTAACGACAGTTCAAGGGGGATAACAGGACATGGGCCGGAAGTTTTTAGTGTAATTAAAGTTCCGCACTTCTGGCTTTTGATGCCTTCCTTCTGATATAAAAAATTCCCACGAAGAGATTGCAAGAATGAGCAATAAAAACATCTCCAGTTTGGAAAGTCATGAAAATAACCTTGCAGTCAATTTTAAAGAAATGTTTGAATGCAAAGAAAAGGAAATCAAATAATGAAAATATTCATTCAATTTGTTACATGACATTTAAACTAAAAAAATTAAAGGAATTGATACACAATTCGGTCAAGTCTGGTATCTTGTGCTTGTGGATGTTTAATACAATATTTTTTTTTCTTCCATTATTTACTACTAAGTTCCCACATCCACTACATCATCTGACATTCACTCTGGACTTTGGTTATTTTTGTATTATTATATTTTTTTTCTATCCATGATTATGCGTGCGTATACCACGAACATGATGAAGTTGCGTGAATTTTCATTTTTTTTATATTATAAAGAAAAATAAGCGGCAAAAATAAAGTACATCAAAGCATGAGTCTCACGTTACTTATTATTATCATTTTTATTATATCATGTTTTTTATTTTTCATTTTTCAAAGCGAAGTGTAAGAGGCAAGGAAACATTGAGTATAACCTATCACGACTACATCATGCCATGCCATGCCACACCAAAACACACTATACCCCAAACCCATAAATGAATGAATGAATTTAATTAACAATTTTAACGCCCGAGACTTTGGCATTCTTTACACGTTTTGATTCTTCCTCCTTCCTTATCGTTCGGTCATGCTACTACTTATTCTGTTTCTTTGTTCAATCCCTCTATTGATGTGTATAGTAAAGTTCCCTGTGATAAACTTTGAAAAGTTTCGATGGCACTTTGTTTTTCTTTTTCATGTGTTTGTTATTTTTGGTATATTTTTCTTTTTTACTGGAAGTAGAAGTATCTCATGACTGCTTTAAAAAGCAATTGACATACAAAAGTTGACTGTCTTTTTTTTATATGATTCCCTTAAAGAGTGTCATCACTTCCAACTTGTTGTCGTCTACCAATTTGTTCATTTTCTTTTTAGATTTTCTTCCTACTCCCACCAAGCCAAAATAAGTGTATTCATTTTCATTGTTTTGTTTTCATGTTTACGCTTTGCTGCCAATACTAAATTTACCGTTATATAGCTATATGCACTTTACCCGTGTAAAAAGTTTATTAAACTTTTACATAGCAACTTAAGTTCGAGAGAATATCTTTTAGTGAACTTCATACCTTTTTACCCAATATCATTATTTTCATCTCCTTACCACCAGAAAAAAAGATACTCTTATTCTTTTGGTCTCCTGAATGTCACTCAACAAAAACAAAGTGCCTCTGAGAGACTTTCGATTGACTACCTGGAGAGAGCTTGTTTCTTCTTCCCTCCGTTTCTCTTTTATTTTTACAATAAAATTTATTGAATTGATTACGTTTAAGCGTTGTATTTCTTTAGTTCCGCCAACATCATCATCATCATTTTGTTTTTGTTGCACCCACATTATAGTCAGTCAGTTTACCTTTTTCTTAGTGCGCCCTTTCAATATTTAATGCATCAATGTCTAGATATATATATATATATATATTTTTTTTTTATTCTGGGTTCATGAATTTTTTTTCGTTGTAACTTTGGTTGTTTAGTTCTATTGAAATTGGTATGCAAGCAGCAGAATGTTTTTTCCTTCTATCAAGTTACCAGGTTCCCTTTGCTTGTCGTCAGTTAGTCAATGACAGTTTTTTGTACTGTCTCCAGAGTCCTTTTTTTCTTTACAGTTTTTTATTGAATTTCTTATACTTTTTCCTTTTTTTTGTCTCGTATTTTACTAAACATAATTGACTAACTGCTCTCACTCAGTCATCCAGTCTTTTATTCACTCAATCATTCATTGCTTCACTTACTCATTCTGTAGTTATCAACATATTCTTTCTTGGTTTTCTACAAATTTCTTCAAACCTTATCCCCATAATATTTGAGGTGTGTCATTTTGTTGTACTATATTTTGAATGAGTTTGTCATTTGCACTTTCGCTTGTTCGACTTGATTTAAATGAAGTGACAACAAAAGACTACACAAGTCATCAACTCCTCAACTCATCAGGAGGAGGATTTACTCCATCTAAATGTTGAGAGATATAAATTCACACAGTGAGTGTAAAGGAATTGAGAAATAAAATTTTTAATTACTTAATGTTCACAGGAAAAAAGAACATGATTAAAATGAAATAAATGGTAGAAAGAAGTTTCTTTTTTTTATAAGGACCTCATCAAATGGCAAATTGACAAGTTTCTATTAGAGGAACAAGTTGCTTGGGAGATGACAGAAGGTCATTAACAATACATCATTAGTTTATTAGGTATATTGACAAAAGGTTCTTAAAAACCTTCTAAAATTGCAATGAATTTGTTGCAAACTAATAAGAAAGTCATGGGTAAATTTGACTCATAAGAGCTGGCAAGGGTTAAAGAAGTAAAGATTTTTTTTTTTATAATTTATTATTTATTTAGAATCTATCTATTGATTATATGTAGACAGTAGCTAAATTGCATGAGGTATTCAGTATCTTGAGGTTATATTAGGAAGGATAGGGATTGAAGTGGAAGGGAAGATCCAAGGGATGATAGCGCTTAAGTCTGCGGAGTTGCTGGCTGTTGTCCAGAAGCTGCACTGCAAGGACGTTTACATGGTTCTCAAGTCGATGTTCGTAGCGGCGGCTAAAGGCAGTGATGGTCTCTGCAACCGTATCGATCTTGAGGTCGCAGTGAATGATATCGTTGCGAACATAAAAAGGGGCCTCTACTATAGTGCGAAGAACTTTGGACTGGAACCTGTGTATAATGTTTACATTTGAGACCGCAGTGGAGCCCCATAACTGAATGCCATAGGTCCAGATTGGCCTTAGAATCGCCTTGTAGAGTAGTAATTTATTGTGTAGTAGTGAGAGCGAACTTAAGGTTGAGCTGGGTCCGCTTGTTGAACAAGTGTTTTCTCCAGTTTAGTGCTCTATCCAGAGTAAGCCCGAGGTATTTAACGCTAGAGGCCGTGGGAAGCAAGTGTCCATTAAGACTTACACTAGGGCAGTTTCGGGTCCTTAGTGTATATGTGACATGAGTCGATTTATCGGTGTTGATGGCAATATTCCACTTTGTGAAGAAGTAAAGATGCTGATAATTTTAAATGAGCTTGTCAAGTCAGTTTTGTATCCATGGTCAGTTTTTTCATGCAACCTTCAAACACAGTCACTTGCAAAGTTTGTTAACTCTCAATTAAAATGATGAAGACTTCAATAAAAACAATATCAAATGACAAATTTATCAATCAAATCAATTATAAAATATCCAAATCCAATAAGAAGTTAATCAAATACAAAAGAAATCCTCACATAAATTGCCAGTCTGATAGACTGAGAAGTGCTTCAAATCAAAAATTCGGAAGTAAGTAATTAAAAATACTAAAACTCTTAATCAAGATGTGCAAAGACAGCAAACTATAATTTGATAAAAAGAAAATTAAGCTTAATTTATAAACAAATTAAATTAGTAAAACCATCAGTCGTCAAGGGTCTCTTAACATTTATAGTATTTTAATTGATTTTTTAAAAACAAAAACCAACAAAATATAAAAATTATAAATTTATAAAAATATTTTAATGCCATGATTCATCCATCCATCGTCAATAAGTTTCAGGTCAAGGTCACTTATATCTATCTAGTACTACCTACACACTTCAGCTTAGTTTACCAAGATGCTTTGCTTCAAAATTACAGTGAAAAAGCACAACTTAAGCAAGTGTTTGGTTTTATTTTTTCCCTTTTTTATGAGAGAAAATATTTTTAAAAATGTTTAGTTGTTTTAAATGTGGTCCATCTGTCCATCTGTCTGTGTCTGTCTTGGTAGTGGCAACTCATTAGCAGCTAATTAAGCTAAAAACTTGCTGCAAGGCAAAAAAAGGGTATTATGCAAAACATTAATAAATGAATGAATGAACAGATAAACTGCAAAACTAGTATACCACATAATTAAAACTCTTGAATCATAATAACACAACATTTTATATATGAAAAAATTTAAAACCAAAACTAAACCAGCTAAAGGGCATTAACATTGAAAGATAGCAGGGGCGCGCACTCACTAAAGTATAGGTAACCCACAAACTTACACAAGAGAGTAAAAAATCTCAAGCTGAAATTGTAAAAGACTTCAGTTCATTGGCCTCTTAAAAAAAATCAAGTTAAAACCATAACTTTCTTTCCAAAAAATATACAAAGTAACAAAAATAATGAAACTAAAACGTAGTAAGTAGATTTAAGTGCATGGTAGAAAGGCGAGAATTGGGCGTAACTAAGTATTGCCAAAAAATCAAGGTGAAGTAAAGCAAAATAACAGTTATTAAAGATACTTATACAATATTTTGTGTGTGTGTGTGCAAACAACAAATGAGTCAATCAAAACAAATCATTAATAATGAACTTTAAGTTAAATTTTATAGTACAAAACCAGAAAGAAGGCTATCATAGGCTATGCCAAAGATGTAATACTCTTCACGCTCCTCTGGGTTGCATCCAACCTTCCTTTATTAGCATGGCATCAGAGTGAGTGGCAATTTTATTGTACATTTATTCTATAAAAGTTTGCCATTTAATTTGGGTTTGTATGGGAGGTACCCCTCCTGGTAACCCTAGAATCATGAAATTTACATGGTTGATGAATATAGATCAGAAACTTATAGGGTCCAAATTTCAGTTCGTTACGTTAAAAAACAAAAAACTTTTTCTAACAAGAGCATTAATTTAAAGGGGGAATTGTATGAGAGGTACCCCACCTGGTAGCCCTAGGATCATCAAATTTACACGATTGATGGCTATAGATAACAAACTTATAGTGTCCAAATTTCAGTTCGGTACGTCAAAAAACAAAAATTTCTAATAAGAACTTTTATTTAAAGGTGGGTTTGTATGGGAGGTACCCCCCTAGTAGTCCGATTCGCCTGATTCCAACAAATGTGCTGCGTATGGTAAAAAGAAACCTATGAGCAAAGCTCTCTAGCTCAAAAACTGAGGGACTAGTTTGCATACATACATACAGACAGACGGACAGACGAACATGGCTAAATCAATTCGTCTCATCCAGCTGATCACATATATATATACTTTATGTGGTCTGCGATGTCTCCTTCTGTGTGTTACAAACTTCATGTCAAACTTATAATACTATTCACTCCCGTGAAGAGTATAAAAAAAGCAAAGAAATATCTCGAGTTATTTATTTTTTTACCAGAAAAAGAAGAAACACACAACATTTTGTAGTAAATGAAGAAGAACCTGTTTATTTGCAGCAACAACAAAAGTGTAGAAGCAAGCAGCAGCATTATACCGTTAAATAAGCGGTCAACATAGCGGTAAATTTTAGTATGTCGCATCATGCATACAAAAGATACTTTGTACAAACTACTACTTACTTCTTCTATATTTGTTATGTGCGACATCATCATGCTAAAGAAAAAGACAAACAAGTAACACACACACACACACACAACACATTCATTTAGATACAAGAAGATTACTCTTCTCCTCATGTAAGTAAGTATCTTACGACTCATTTAGTCTGGAAAAAAATATAAAAACAAACCACTGAGCTGTGAGCTGAGATCTAAAGTTTTAGTCTTTCATATGTTTTTTATTTTTTTGTCTTGTTTGTTCTTACAACTTTCACAATCTCAGAATGTGGTCGTTGTTGTCGTTGTCCGTTGTCTTTCAACTTCTTCAACTTCTTTGTGTCTTTAGTGAATTTCTTTTTTACTTGGAACTTGGAACCTGGCACCACCTCACTGCTAGTGGCATTGGCTTGCATTTGTCTTGGTATACAATATTTTCTGCAACTTAAAATGCATTTAACCAATTATTTTAACCCCTTTCTCCACTCTTAGTATTCACAACAACTGAGCAGATTGTTTAGTAAATCTTGAACTTATATTCTCCTCCTTCTTCTTTCTTCTCTAACAATTTTCTATAAACTTGAAAAAATTCCCGTTTTTTGCTGCATTATTTCACCGTTATACCAACTAGTACAATATATATTAGTATGTATTTGGCATTTGTTATGGCCATGATTTGCTATGGTCTTCCTATTTACCCTCTCTCCAGCATGATGAAGACTCCTTTCACCTACTTCATTCACCTCTTTTGTTGCGCTTTTACCTGTTTTTCACTTACTTATGGTACTTACACACTTACTGAATTCACATCTTAAACACCACCCGGAGCTCTTTGTAAGTTTACCAGAAACCCGGCCGACCGCATTCTGTCCTGATTTTTTTTTTTTTTTGTATTTTTCTGACTTAAACTGTTTGTTTTGGTTTAACGTTTTTGACCTTAATTCCCAAAGAAAAGCAGCATTTGCTGCTGCTACTGCTGTTCTTGGTTGCCATTCTCATTCACATTTCCCCATTCTCATTCTCATTCCTTTCTTTTCTTTTCTTTATTTTTTCCCATTTTACTGTGTTATATGTTTGTTATTATATTATTATTATTACTATAAAGTAAGTAAGCCACTTCTACTATATCTTTAAGTGAGTACAAGAAAATTGAATCGAATTGAGAATGAAGAAATCTAAGAAATCTGTTGAAAATCTCTGTGCAGTTAACATAAATTGAATTGAATGTGTTAGTGTGTCTACAAAGACATAAAGGTGTCATTTTAGATTTGGGAAAACTAGAACACATGTCCAACAAGAAGTTGGTTTTCTGTTACGGGCCAACGAGAACTTAAAAGTTCAAACATTTAGATGATTGGAGTGTATTGATGTTGACAGTATTTTTAATTAGAAAATTTGTAGATTTACTTGTTCTAGGTCAATTTTCTTTTGGTTATTATATTGACAACAATGAGTCAGTCAAGTCAGTCAGTCAGTCAGTCAAGGCAATGGTTTCCAAAATAATGAAGAGAAATGTAATCTTACAAATACAATTTACTTATTTTGTGTTTTGTATTTTCTATGTCATTTATTTGTTTATTTTTATAGTCTTTAAGTGCTGTCACATCAATAATCCTCTCATACCGCAATTTTCTATTTTCCTACAATATTATTTTTTATCTTCACTTGTCACAAATAATTTAACAGCTTTATTTTGTGAAAAAAAAAGTATCTGTCATGAAAATTTTCTCAAAACAAATATATCTGTGCTTTCTTTATATATAGTATACAATATCTTTTAAAAACAGTCTCTAACAATTTTCACCAGGTATATCTACATATATAAGCATGCATTTATCTACAATGGTTTGTTGCTTTTGTTAATGACTAAGAAACTGACAGACTCTGTGAGAGTTGAATCCGCCAAGTGTTTGAGTGACTGACTAAATGTTTAACTTATTAACTTGGGTAACACAGACAGCACACGACCGAATTCAACTGACTATGCGCTTAGTTGCTGTGACTAACTCAACAATAGTCTATCTTTCTGCCCATCTGTTCATTCCCCATCAATTTATATCTTTGCTATGCCTTTTTGTCTGCCGTCTCCATCATAATACTTTTTTTAGTCGTAGGTGGAACAACTCTTTGAATATTTCTCTATATATGTATATAGTATATCAATCATATCTGCCTACCTATCTTTTATCTACTAAATGCATGCGTGCTTTGTATATATTTATAACAAAATATCTACATTTTATATGCATGTCATTTGTTCATTGTGACATTATGACATTATGACAATCAACACTTGATTTGACATCTTTCTTGGTTTTGTTATGCGTGTTTATATAAAATACTAAATATATAAATTGAAGAATTCAACCAAAATAGCTTAAGAAAGGATAAAAATATTCATAAAATCAGAAATATTTTATATGATGACAGCAAAAAAATATAAGTGGGTTAAAGTAAGATGACACAGTAACAAACTTATGCTGTAAACATACAAAATTGAGTACCATCAAGTGAGTCTTTAGTATTGTGATTTTATTACCATGACAAATCTGAAGGAAAGTATAAAAAAAGTGTGAAATTGTTCACTTAATAACAAAATTTTACCAAATAGAAAACTGACTTCAAGTAGCGCAAATGGAACGTGTATTATTATTCAAGATAACTCAAAACCTCAGAGTCAAATCTTGATAATTTATGTGGGACCACATGATAAGCACCAGCTTAGAAATTAAAAATGAATCATCAAAATCGGTTCACCTAGAAAAAAGTTCTGAGGTAACAAACATATAACTAGTGGTCATATCTTAATAAAATTTATATGTGCACCGCATGACAAGCACCTGCTTAGAAATTAAAAATGAATTAACAAAATCGGTCCACCTAGAAAAAAGTTGTGAGGTAACAAACATATAACTAGTGGTCAGATCTTGATCAAATTTATATGGGACTACATGACAAGCACCAACTTTCAAATAAAGAGAAAAACATCAAAATGGGTTCACCTAGAAAGAAGGCTTTAGGTAACAAACATATACCTACTAGTCAGATTTTGATCAAATTTATATGGGACCACATGTCAAGCACCAGCTATCAAATAAAGAAAAAAACTTCAAAATCGGTTCCCCTAGGAAGAAGGCTTGAGGTAACAAACATATAACTACTGGTCAGATCTTGATCAAATTAATATGGGACTACATGACAAGCACCAGCTTTTAAATAAAAAAAAGGATCATCAAATTCGATTCACCTACAAAAAAGTTGTGAGATAACAAACAGATAACTTCTGGTCAGATCTTGATCAAATTTATATGTGGACCACATGACAAGCACCAGCTTTAAAGTAGAATAAAATAATCAAAATCGATTTACCTAGAAAAAAGTTCTAAGGTAACAAACATTTAACTATTAGTCAGATCTTGATCAAATTAATATGGGACTACATGACAAGCACCAGCTTTTAAATAAAAAAAGGATCATCAAATTCGATTCACCTACAAAAAAGTTGTGAGATAACAAACAGATAACTACTGGTCAGATCTTGATCAAATTTATATATGGACCACATGACAAGCACCAGCTTAAAAAAATAAAATAATCAAAATCGATTTACATAGAAAAAAGTTGTAAGATAACAAACATTTAACTACTAGTCAGACCTTGGTCAAGTTAATATGTGACTATTTTGCCCTATTTTTTGTTAAGTTTAGAAAGTTATATGTTGTCTTCTTGATGATTCAATAATTTAAATAAAAAAATTCATAAATCCCGAAAAAATATACAATAATAAGATCAAGCTAGGCCAAGCCCATCTATTTAGTTTGGCTCATTAGTAAATCCCTCTATATACTCTAAAAGATACATATAAATCTCATAAATAGTGACAATTTATTGCTGTCATGTCAATTCCAAACATACACATACATAAAAGTTTATAGCAGGTTAGTCATCATCACCCGCAACATTAGCGAATCATCATACAACACATGTGATGATCTTTCTATAGCATTTTCTTCACATTCACCTTCACCATTATCTTTATCATCATGTTCAAGAAAAAGGTGTCATTCTTTTCGCACAAAATCAAGAGCATTTTCTTCATTATTATGATCATTATGAGCAAAAATTTAATTATTTATTAAGAGTATTTTATATTGTATTTCTTGGTTATTAAAAATTTCTATAAGAAAAATTCCACTCACTTGTTCTCTTCAGAGATTTTTTGGAAACTAAATTTTCTTTGAATAGATTCATCACTCTAATTTTAGATAAATACAAATTTCCTTTTATTATACTTATTTACCTATGAGTTAAATGAATATATTTCTTTGAATATTAAAAAATAATAAACTATTTGTATTATTTGTTTATGATGACGACATAATTTTTATACAAAAGATAAAATCGTTTAAGAATTCTAAATAACAAAAACTAATTTAATATGGTGCAAAAAAAAAAAATATGTAGATACAATACAATACAATATCAAAAGCGCTACAAAGGAAGGAAATTATCTTATAGCCAATAATAAAGCTAATACAAAAAAACATACAAAGACAATTTAAATTTATTTATTTATGCGTAAAACCTTCTGTCAACGTAAACCACACAAAAAATATTTAGATAAGCTTTAACAAAACCAAAAAAAAGGGTTAACAACAACTAGGCAGCTTAGTAGGCCTCTCTATACTACTATAAATGATTATATGGCACTTATCTATAACTGCTTCAATGTTATGTGTCTGTCTGTCTGTCTGTTTGCTTGCTTGCTCTCTCATCTTGTATCTAAAATCAAATTAGCATAATAAATGGGCAAAAATGTCATTTAGATAGTGTCAGGAAACCGCGAAAGACAACCGCCAGACCAATAATATTAAGCACAATGACAATGATGGCATTAGATAGACCGATGATTAGTTAGTTGGTTGGTTGCTTATTCTCTCGGTTATTTATTGTAGATAAGAAGACACACACAATTGTTGAGATATGAAAGCACGTGGCTCCATATGGTTTTCTTAGGAAAAATTGAGTATTGATACGATTTAGGCAAAAACAACTAAATTTATTTTATTTATTCTTATATGGTATATTGACGCAGTTGGTTTTTGTAACTATTAAAACAAGTTTTCCTCTACCAAAACTAATTTTTATGTTCTTGATTAAGACAAAAATGTTGGTCTTTTTTTTGTTGTTGTTGAATTATTTCAAACCGGCAAAGCAACTTTAAATTTTGTGTGAAATACATTTTGACGCTTTGTTTGTATCTACAACACACCACTAAACCAAATGTGACAATAAAAGAAGAACAATACTTGCTGACACCAAAATTATCTTAAATGTCAAAAGAGTACACGAGTTTTTTAATTAACTGACTTCTTCAAATTCAGTACTATAAATTCTAATATATTTTTATTGTTGTTGTTTACACACTGACAGATAGACAGACAGAACAGATATACAAATAGATAGATATAATTTAAGCTCAGTTGCTGCCTTCATCATTTACTTTGATGGATGGATGAATGATTGAAGATATACATTACGAAATACATATTCGTTTACGGAAGTATTTCCAGTTTTGGGTGGGACACACGCACACAAATGACTTTGAAAAGTGATTTGTTTTTGGGATTCAAAACAGAGTAATAGATTAAAAAGATTATATAGGAGATAGGAAGGAAAACTAACACTAGGCAAATATTGTAAAATATGAATTAAATGAAACGAAAATGAAATTTAAATACAAAATTATAATATTAAATGAGTTGGTATGAAAACTTCCAGTTTTAGGAATTACAAGTTTCAAGTCTTTATTATTCAAATAGAAGATTGAATTTTCTATTTAAATTAATAACAAAATAAAACCAGAAGTGAAAAAAAGTTTGTCAAATATGCAGTAGCTGTTCATTATTTTATATTAAAAATTGTTCTGCTTTTTATTACTGACTTTCACTATTTTCAATCACAAAAATTGCATCAAATAAAACCTGTTATTTTGTCTACTTCTGCACATGCTTATCATACAGGATTAACCACCTCATTTAGCTAAACTAATTTCTAATTAAATTTACTCTAAATTATAGCAACAACTGTCGACTTTATTCATTTAAAACAATTAAAAATTCTAAGTTATTTTCTCTATTTAAAATTCTTTTCTTCTTTTTTTTCTGAGATTTTTTTGTATATTTTTGAATAAAAATTTATTTAAAAAAAAAACAAAAATAAACACAAATGAATCGATGGATTAAAATAATCAATAGCCAACTAAACGTCAGTAAGATTTTTAAGCAACAAGCAAATTAATATGCTAACGTCAATGGAATTGAATCAATAACAATAATTGTTATTGTATTATTAAAGATTATATAATTAAATAGTTTTATTATACAATAAAATACTATGTATTGTATATAGTTCTTCTATCAGTCGAATTTGTATGACGCTTAGAATGCTTTGATTATTTTTTAAGATACATATGACTATGAAATTTGTCTAAAGATAAGCAAAAACATAGATTATTTTAAATATATTGATTGTACTTAGTAGTATGAAATAAAGACTTCTTATAGTCATTTTGGCAAAAAAACTGATTTGCTGTCATTTTTATGTGCTCATATCATTGTAAAGTACTGTTGAAAACCCCATAGATGACATAGATTAGACAACCCTTAAGATTTCTATTGAATTTAACTACATGAAATCAAAGGAAATTCTTCGAAAATCTATTCACATATGAAACACTCCACTTATTGTTGTCATTCACAATGTCTAAGGGCAAGTTAACACCAAGGGACAAAGATGTCATTATTATGGGTAACAGCACTCTGTCATATAAGCAATTTGAAGCGGTGGACATGAATGATAAGATTGTCATTCGATTTGCGAAGGGCTTAAATGATAAGTTGTCGTTTGGTGCCATAGTGTTAGCACCAATACCACGAGCTTCAGACTTTTTGGCGTTATAATCGTCGTTGATTGATTGTACAATTTCATTTTGAATTTTGCCTTTCACAACATGTGCGGGTTATGGTCATTGTATGAAAAATTTAGAACTTTGATTGTACAATTAGTCGCATAATGTGTGGGCAACATAAGAACCATTTTCCACTTTTCTCTGGCGTTTCCACGGCAAAATAGTAATTGAATGTTTTATTGTTGGTAAAGTCAGCTGAACGGCCTTCTAATCCCCCAAAAATCACCTGTAAAATACTTAGACATGATTTTGGATTGTCAACTGACATGGTCAAAGCATGTCAATGTTATAATGCTACAATGCTACTTGGAAAAGTTGTTTGTGTTTCAAAAAAAGGTAAAGTTGCGGATTATAATAATAATATTTTAGACCAGCTGTTTTCTGATTAGAAAATACAAGAAACAAGACGCACCAAATGCGTGTTTTATGGAGTTTGTACTATTGAAACGGCTAGAAAGCATACATAGGTCAAGTAAAATGTTTGGTATGGAGAGTTAAGGTTTTATTTATCCATCAAAGAAAAAAACATAATAATTTTATACATCACCAAATTGATAAGGATTATTTTTGTTTTCTACAGTCATTTTTACTACGTACATTGTCACCTACCTGTAAAGAAAGAGAGAGAAAAAAATATTAGTAAAACCATTAAAATTAATTTCCAAAAAAAAAAATTATATATACTTTTGTCTGAAAAAAAAACTCGCTTTGTATAATATAATAAGCTTATATAAATAACAATTTATTAGTCTTGTTTTACCATGAACCAACAAACATCAAAACCCTGTATTGACCCCCAACCCAACACAAACGACCAACAAATTTTCTACATTTATGCCCCCCAAAGGCATAAATCAACCGCAAATATAATTAAAACATAAACAAAAATCCCAGATGTGCTCTCAAAACTCACATCAAGTATGAAAAATTGCAATCATAGCACAAAAGCAAATAACATCATCAACAACAGCAACACAAAATACATCATCGGAGATACATTTATAAAGTGAAAATTATATAAATTATACAAAAAAAAGAAAAAGGAAAAAAACTAGAGCGGACGAGATCAAAAGGGCTTGAAAAATACAAAATGCATAACACATATACACATTTAGTATTTCCATTTAATAGGAGATTTTAAACACTTTCCATCTTCAAAGTAGAAAAAAAAATTTAAACATGTAAAATACACACAGAGGGCAACTCATTTGATGAGTATGTTTTAACACTGCAAAAAACATCGCTACTCCACCCACACACAGTAGTATTGGAAAATAAATTCAATTTCTATTAAAGCTTTACCATTATTGCATATGTAAAAAATCAAACATTAATACCAATTCCGGTCTACCACCCTCACAACCACCAATTGGGCTATTGATGTTCAGATCCTTTTTTTGTTTTTTTAATACTTTGTTAAACCCTGTGTGTACTATGTCTACCATGCATGGTTGTAAATGGTTTGAATGACAGCTTGCGGTAAGCAAAAGCTTAACGCTTTTATTTAATGGCTCACAGCAGCAAGCAACAGTTTTGAAAAGCTTGAAACAAATACAAAAACAACAGTAAATGAGAAATTTCATGCACATAAAAACCTGTCATGGCTATGCAACATGCCTTGATACAAAGGCCAGCTACATTTTACTCATTTACTGGGATATCTATAGAAAATTCATCGGTCCCATGATAAGAGATTAAATAAGTGCGTGGTCCGGTTAAAACAAAAAAGGTTGAATGAGAGACCGAGACATACAGAAAGTCAAAGAAGAAACTCTACAAGAAGAGTCTTTTTGTGTGGAAATAATGATATTTTCAAGTGAAACTTAATGTTGCCATGTCAAAACCAAACTTTTGAATGACCAACCATGCCAACCAATCAACCAAACCAAGTCTGTTTAAGCATGAATATCCTTTACCAGACCAGGAAGGAAGCCAGGCCGAGCTAGCCAACCAACCAACGAACCTGCCAATCTCTTATACTGTGTTACGCATTTTTTAAGTACTATAACAAGTGGCTAGGAGCCAGCCAATCTACCAGCTACTGTTGTTCAGACAGGAAGTAGCAGAACCTACACATGAGCATCGTGCTTTCTTTGACCATCCAGGTCAGCAGTCATCACCACACCAATAAATATTTTAATATGGACAAGCAACAGCAAATGCAGAATAAATATAATATTTTCCTTCATCTGTGTAATCGACTCAATTCAAAGAGTGGTGGCCAGCTAGGAAGGCAGGCAGGCAGGTAGGCTAAGGAGTTGAGGCTTTATAATATTCATATGACCTGAGAAAAAAAATTAATTATTTTGCGCAGTGTCCTTGTTGCTGTTGAAAGACAAAAAAGATCATTTACTAGTATATACATACATCATGATGATGATTTATATGCACCAAGATACTTGTACTTCAACAAATTCAGTTCAGTTGTGTTGAGTTCTTTTAATTGTATCATCACAGTAAGTTATAGTCATTGTCTATAGTTCATATTTCACAAGCTCTAGCTTCTCTGTATACTGTTTTCAAACTGGACAGGACAGCAACTCAACTTTTGATAACTTGAGCTTGCTTCTTTTCTCATCTAAACTAGTATTCACACCTCTAAAGATTCCTTTTGTTGAATGCACAGAATATCTGCATACATATGTGCATATCTTAGTATCATGTGAACCAACTAAATCACAAAGGATGACATTGTAGTAGTACATAGTACCTTATCTTTCTGTTGTTCTAAATCTCTATGGCGAATTGGGCAGTTGAAAAGAAAAACAAAATAAGATGCTTGTAATAAGATTTGTTGCCATATGATGCTTGTCATGTTGTCTGTACAATGTGGAATAGCGTATGAAATTGGTTTAGTTATGGCTTATTTACTGCATATGAGATTATAAAGTCAACTTCTCATATTTTCATCACTTTGAATATACAAAGACTTTGATTTAGTTGAATAAGATACAATAGAACAAAACTAATAGATTCAAAGACTTAAATTGAAAAGAATTGTTTCGAATTAGAAGATCAACAACCAAGAACATTTAATTATTTTGCTCGTACTATTTGCATTGAAAATTAAATAAACATTAATCTTGAAAACCATACAAAAATCTGAAATCAATGCAGATGATGGAGAGTGAGTGCACGCACACATATCTCAATAAATTTCCCAACTAACTTATGGTGATATTTCTACTGGGGATGGATCTCTCCAAAACTAAATGATAAATAGCCACTTTCGACTAACTTAAAACTCAAAAACAAAGCCATAAAAAACAGCATGTATCTATGCTACATAAAAATACAAAAAGAAAATGTTTAATGTTCACGTATCTTTTTGGAAATCTAAGCGCTTGCTGCTAACAATGCAGTAATGCCGCATCACCAATCTGGGGAGGAAGAAAGAAAAGCTTCACTAGACTGGACTGGACTGAACTGAACATCAATGGACAATGCAATGCAGACAACAAAAAAAAGCTAAAGCGACAGAATATTGTGTGTCCTGTCGTGCGCGAAAACTGAATACTTACTACTACATATGATGTGATATAGTATAATAGAAAGATATACAGTGACTGACTCCCTGATAGATAGAAATGGGGAGAGGTAAAGCGCAAGTATTGTGGGGTAGAGTGTGAAAAATTCGTAACTTGTCAGCGTTTGAACGCAAAGACCATCAATTTACTAGTTTTATTATCTTTTCACAACATTTTCAATGCTCTGAGCGAGCCTCCTCCTACCATCACCTTTTCCCCAACATTGCTGCTGCTTACTTAGCTCTAAAAGTCTTCTGTTCTGTTTTTTTTTGTTATTTCCTCTTTTGTTTTCCCCATTTTTTTTTTTATTGTGTTGTATGTTTTTGTTTACACATTGCACACGCAATGCTGCAGCAACAAATAACAACAAAATGCTATACTTTTAGTTAAAACCAAACAAAAACAAAAGGCAACAGCAGCAGTAGCAGTAGTAGAACAAAAAATATCTTGACACTTCATCGTTAGCGCCGAAAAAAGGCAAACTGACAGCAAAAGCAAGCAACTAAAACAAAAGTGACAGAGGGTGGTGGAGGGGACACACTATTCTACGAGTATACACTATATATGAGATACAAAAGTATCTATGTGTGCGTAAGAATATTTTTGCAGTAAAAACACATTTTCGCGCTGGCGTTAAATTCCCTTGACAGCTATAAAATTGCATTTTACAGTAGCTACTCACTCACAAACAACATTTTGATAGAGTGTGTTTGTGTGTGTGTATAGGGAGAAGAACATACGCATGCATGCAGATATTTAGATACTATAGATACACAGAGCATAGCATAGCATTTATTTTGACCCCACCATTGTATTTTTTAGAATATTTTCTAATAAATAGTTATAGCTAAAACATTCGCCAAAGCATCGACAGGCAGCCAGCAATATTGTTATTCCCTTGAGAACTGCCAGCAGAAGAAGGAAGCAAAACGAACAAACAAACGCAGGGAAGCACTCGAAAACTGCGACATCATTATATAAATTGTAGTGCAAGAGATACAAGATATACACACACACAATGTGAGAGGGACGGGCAACAAAAGGCAACTAGTAGTAAAGCAAGTATCTGCAGCTAGCTAGTTTTGGGGTGCTCAGAAAAAACTAAAGTAGGCAAAAGCAGCAAAGAACACAACAAAACAAGCCGGACACATCAGCTATTACACACACACACACATATATACACAATAAACTGCTTGAGCTGATTGTATCCAATCGAACCGCATCATATGTTTGTTGTTTGTCTATTGACAGCCACAAGATACAAACACAAAAAAGATGCTTGCCTGCATTGCAATAGAAAAATACCATATACACAAAGAGAAGAAGAGTCGAGCGGACCCCAGTAAAACAAAATAGCTAAAAAGTGTTGAAAGAACGGAAGAGCATGAGAAGCCAAGGGAATGGTTCAATGAACATTTTATCAAACAAGACCACAAAATAGTGTTTATCCTTCATGTCCATGGCAGAGAAAAACGTATGTTTTCCAAGAAATGGAGAAAATGTGCTTTTTTTTATTTAACAGGAAGCGATCAAACAAAATGGCACGTGTCGCAAGTGTTCAACAAGATAGAGGCAAAGCAGGCGGACACTATAGTTAAAGAGACCTCAAGCTTAAAGCCTGAAGACAGGAAAATAAAATAACATGAATATCTTCAGTAAGAAGAACTAACCACATGTGTCAAAGTAGCTAAAAACAACCTCACAATCAACTTTTCTCTATTAAATTCTTTTCCTACCTTTATCGATGACACATGAAACCTTGAGAAAACTTATCATGAAATCATTAATGATAGATACTATGCATTCATAACATATGCTGGAAATTTTTTTAATCTCTTCCCATTGCCTTGCCCTTTTAATAATCTTCTTCTTATCAAATTTCTAAATAATCGCAAAGATATCAACATACAAAATATGTATGAAGCGACCTCCTCACCCCAAACCCTCAATAAATAAAGGGGTGTACATCGTACGAGCGCACCCTTGTCTGTGTTTTGCACAAGAAGGAGAAGGGTTTATGATATGTGTATTGAGCACACAGGGCGTGTGTGAGAGTGTGTGTGTACCTTATGATAATCAATCATTGCCAAGCATATTTTTATACTATCGTAAGACACATACATTCTCGGGTTCAGTCTGATGATGCTGCTGCTGCCACAAGTAAATTTTTATGATAAACTCACATTCGAAATTCAACAAATATGCGAACGAACGAGCAAAGATACTCATTTTATTATACTTCAAAACCATGCATAGCAAGCAAGTAACATCATAAATTCTCGTTTTCCCACCATCATCACACCACCGAAACAATCTATACACCGTCGACTATAATAAAAATAAATCTAAGAAAGAATTTTTGCCACAAGAGTCACTCGCGTATGTGTGTTTTAGTAGAGAAAGTTTGGCACGTGTGTGAATGTTAGGATTTATGATACGCTGCTACTTTATCCTTTTCTGTTTCTTTAAAGACAAAATGTCCTTATGGCAACCACTAAAAGGATTGTATATTTGTCGCGTAAAAATGCTAAAGATAGGCAGGCACTGACGACAGAACAGAACAGCGTGAGTATCTAACGAATGTCAATCATTTGTTCTGCATTCATTCGTTCAGTGCTTCACATTTATTGCGAACCCCCACAGGACAATCAGTCATTCATTCATTCATTCTATCATTGATTTGAGCAATGCACTTTCGATTATACGCTTGTCAACAGAGTTGTTTTGTTGCTTAGACTTCAGAATGTTCGAAATGATGGGTGGGTTAAGGTTAGTATCAGCATTTCGGGGGCATAATGTGTGACAGCACTTGATCTGATTTGAGTGATTGTTTTCAATTTGTGAAGTACTTTGAAGAGATTTTCTCCCTTTTTTTTTCTACATAAGTAATTGAGATGGTTTCGATTTAAGAGGGGGGTTGCTTTGGATACCAAAATCTGTAACTAAGAAGTATAAGTGTTGGTAAGGGAGTGAACAAAATAAAGCAAGGAATGTGAGAAAAGGTTTTAGATTAAAGAGTTGGAGGTAGAAATTTATATTAACTCAAGGAATTGAAGAGTTAAGATGCAAGATAATTTAAGAATTTCAATTTGTTGTGAATATTGTCATGTGATTTTACAACACTGTTTTAGTATTTAAAGTTAAATATTCTCAACACTAGGAAAGAATGGCTAAACTCTTCATGGCAACAAGATATTGCAAGTATTACTGGGACTGACATGGATGACAGGACAATGCAGAGTAATCAAATCGGAGCGATCTGTATAGACTGTATTATGAAGAAGTGAGCAGAGCACTTACTATGTCATTGCGAGGGTCTAATCTGGAGCAGAATATCCCACCTTGGGAACCAGTACTTGGAACCATTTGACATTGCGGATTTGTCTCCAAAGAAAATCTTGGAATTCCTTATGAATATCAAAATCTCGGAAGAACTGTGATAACGGGGGTTGTGACAATAGGTCCACTTGTGACAAGGTGTACTAGTTTCTGCTTTTCCCCTAATATAATCTAATTTAATCTAACACTAGGAAAATCAATTTGATATGATCTAGAAATTGGAAGTTATTAGTGTTGATCTTAAAGGTTTTTAGTTCTTAAGCCTCGATTACATTGAGAGAGTTTACAATCTACTAGCCATTGAATTCACTATCTGTTAGTAAGCCCGCCCAGTGTAATAATATTGATTTGATACTAGTTTTTTCCCGAGAAAAGTTGAAAGGTGAGGTACTTTGCTCGCTACTCGCTGGCGTGTGGGTTTGTTAGCTAGTAAAGAGTCAACGGCATTGAGCGAGAGGAAAGTTTTCTGTCATTATCACACCGACTCGGCCGTATGTAAATTCGCTGGCTAGTGGATTGTAAAATCGCTCTATGGAATCGAGGCTTTAGGATGAAGATGAATGAGATTTCATCTAAAAGACTTTCTTTGATAAAACTTGATATATTTTGCAAGGAACCCATCTGATGAGTCTCACTCTCAATCAGGATGTATATTTTTCACACATTGTTTTTTTTTTGGTAACTTTCTCAACTGTTATCAAACCAATGAGAATTTCTCATCACACTTTAAACCTAAAATAAGCTAATAAGAAGGATTTTCTTTAAATCTTTCATGGATTAGCACTTTCTTTTTTTCCTTTATTTCATTCACCAATATCATATCATCACTACACTTCTTTGAGAACAAATTTTCAACAAATTGCCCTAAAAGCATAAAATTGTTCAACGGGCTCGTCGGCTCAATTCTAATTTTCTGTTCAGTTCTTAAGGAGACGAAGACGATGACAACGAAACGGAACCAAAAACTTTCAACGACAATTTGCTTTAATTTGGCTTGTCTAGAAAATTTTCAACAAATGATTATGAATACGAAATCGTTTTACGTGGGGCGGACATAGGGAGAAACATGGCAAGGACAAGGAATGCATTTATGGTTTGAAACAAACAGAGGAGAGAATTTGGCAAGCACAAGTTTAAAGTGTTGAAGAAGTTCAACTGTTAGCATCGTCATCGTTGTGAAAGTTGAATTCAGTAGCATTAAAACTGATTTGCATAGAATTTTTGCTTAGTGTCTCTTTCTCTTATAGGAGTAGTTTTATTCCTTCTTCTGTTCTGTTCTATTCTATTCCGTTCTGTCTGATGGCAATGTGCGTAGAAGCATGGTTAATTCGCTTTAAAAAGATTTCCTTTCCTTTCCTTTACTCTTTATATTTTTTTGTACATACAACTGAAAGTGACATCTTTAAATGAGGTCGTCATCATTATTGTGTTGACGTTGAATAAAAAAGTATGTCAAATCCATTTGGATTTTCTATTGTGACCCCCTAAAACTACAAAGATTTCTTAAGTATTAACGATTTTCCCAGAAAATGCCATTAAACAGAGAGAATTTTCACAATTTTAAACTTTCTACTAACATTGGAAAAGCGGCAGCAGCATTTTCAACTTCACTTGGGTTTATTGTACAAACAACAAATAAGGAAATGAATTCTGCTATTTGCCGCTGCATTGTGATCATCATCATTGTCACAGTCATCATCTTATTCTACAATACTTTAACTTTTTGGTCGTGAAGAGATAGTAGTAGTATTGCATTCTAAACACATATCCGACACACAAACCTCACTCAAATAACATGCCACCACACTCTGTTGTGGCATGTTCTACTCAATCGTGAAAAGTAGGTTAAATGTAATGATATGATGATGATACTTGCCTTAGTCTATGTTGATAATAATGATGATGATGACAATGTTGTCATTGTGAGCAGCACACAACAAACAAAATTGCTGCTACTTGGAAATGAAAGCGCTTCAACTATGTTGTTAGAGATATATGTACATAAAAATGGACAGCAAACCATCATAGATACTATGCCATACTATACAGTTGCACCATTTGTATATGAATTGTGAATTTGCTATTCTTTTCTTCATTTCACAATTCACAATTTCAAATGCCAAATGCAGCTAGTACGAGTACTAGTAGCTAGTTAGGTATACGAGTATACAGAAGTACTTATATTTTATCAGACACGACGAAGTTTCTAAAATGACACACTAAAAGCACAAGCAAACAAACAAACAAACAAAACAATTCAATGCATTTCACATTTATTTGTATCTAAATATCTGTTTTCATGCTCTCTATTCATGCATGTTGTTTTGTGTGTCGAGGAGAAAGTTAATGAATTGTAAGATGAATGAAAAAAACAAACAAGTTATGACAATTGATAATTTTCACTCAAATAATTGACACAGTTTTGATGTTTGTTTGTCTGTTGATATGATATGTTGTTGTGTGTTGGTGTGTGGCTTTTGTTTTAGTTTAATATACATATGTAAGAGTAACACACACACATTAAAATGGCATTGGTTTTACAATCGTCATTTACTTTATTTTTCCAGGATTTTAGATACTTTTATTTTTTTGTGTGTTATTTTCTTTCGTTTTGTTTTTTTGCACTGTCAGCATAGCACTTAAGCAGACAGGCAAACGACAGCGCAC
The DNA here is from genome assembly GCA_037043315.1 of Amiota communis. Lineage (NCBI taxonomy): Eukaryota > Metazoa > Arthropoda > Insecta > Diptera > Drosophilidae > Amiota > Amiota communis. Next base: position 7,283,518 of record JBAMAV010001245.1, on the reverse strand, counting down.
ACAGACATCAAATGACAGCCTCTAACCAACCAACACAAGCCGCCACAATGCCAATTCTCATCTTATACCATTACACCATCAACATCATGTATCTATATAGTAAACCAAACCAAAGCAACCTATTCCATCCAAGTTCCAACAGAAAAGAATGCCAAGTTCCTTTATTTTTATGGTGCCTCTTGGCTGGCTGGCTGGCTGGCTTATGGTATGCGCAGCCACACAGCAAATGCTAACAAATTGCACTGTCGAATGCAATATTTTTGCTTTTAGCTATAATACCTTAACATGTGCTATGAAAGTATTCAATTCTTTCCTTCCTCCACACACACTATAGTACAATAGTACGTAACATAATGCAATAGTCTTGAAGGAGAGTTGAGTTGGTGGCATTTGAACTACTCCGTGGAATCGAAGAAGTAACATACATTAATGCTTGTTAGCATGAAATATCACTAAAGCTTTTCTTATAAGAAAACAACACACAAAAAAATATTAAAAAAAGAAGAAGAAAAGAAAAAAGACCAACAGAGTTCATAGATGTATCTACATATGTTACTACTAGTAGTATCTGCAAGCAAAATGTTATATCCCAGACCATAACAGACAATACTAACCAACCAACCATATGCTGTTCTGCAATGATAAATTCTTCTTGTGGCTTTTTTCCTCATGCCAAAATGTTTTAAGACTACAAGTATAAGGTGAAGTTCGAAATTGAAGTGGAGGTAAAGGTAGTGGTGGTGTATCTTATAGATATTTTCTTCGACTTATAAAAATCATGTATCTGTGCGCATTGGTTTTTTTAACCTAAAACCACCAACACGCCTCCTCTCATGCGTTTTACATGGTAAAATCATAGTCTTCTTCTTCAATTTTTATTTTTATAGATCTATTCATGCCTAAGAGTTAAAGTAAAGTAAATTTTTTGCCAATAACTTTTCTTTTTATTATTTTCCTCCTTTTTCTTGTTTTTCTTGTCTTTATTTTTTTTTTTCGTACCCAATTAAATTTTAGTCAGTTTTTAAATCTTCTTGTTCTTTCCTATTATAACTGGTGGTATTGATAGAGAGAGAGAGACAGTGTGAGTGTGTGTGAAAGAGTAGAAAAGGATGAAAATGCCATGGTGATGATGATGATATACAAACCAACCAACCAAATTTACGCCTCGTTAATTTCAATTTAAGTGCAGACAATTTAAAGGAACCAAACAAAAAAATATAAAAAATATATAATACAAAATACTAAAAAGAAGCAGCAAGCAAAACACAAAAACACAACCTAATAAACTTCGCCATTTTGTTTTTATTATGTCTATTTTTTTTTTTTGTAGTCTCCCTCAAACCTCCTATGCATTCCTTCATCTTCACCATCAAAATCATCAACAGTTTTAACATACACAATGTGGCAATGCTCTGTGGCCATTTAAAAATCGTTGGCTGCTATTAGTCCCTCACTCACTCACATTCCCCAATCCCAATTCCCTCTTTTAACATTCCTATTACTTTTCAGATTCTTCGTTTAAACAAACCATGCTTTTTAACCAACCCACCCACCCAACATCGTCGTCGTCGTCGTTGTTGTGTCAATGGGCAGGAAAATAAAAATTTATTTTATCGTGTAGCCAGGAAACAGTTTTGCGGAAATAGGAAATGTTCTTCTACGGTTTTTTCTATTTTGTTACTTTGTGAGTTAAACTTGCTACTATCAAACCAAGGATGAGGGCTGCTGTTGCTGCTACTACTGGTGTTAGTGTGGGTTTTGTATCTACTAGTATATCTGCTGCGTGCGTGCGTGATTGTTGTTGTTGTACACTTGCCTAATGGTTTTGCAACAAATAAAAAGGGTTACCAGAGCACATTGCCCATTATACCATCAGTAACCCAATCCTTCCATCTCCTTCACTTTATTCACTCACTCACTCATCTATTCTACTTACTACTCGTTTACTAACTCATTCTATTATAGTAGAAGGAAAGAGAACTTAACTTTAAACAATAAGTTAAGTGAATTTGTTGTTGGTTGGGTCTATTGTTAATTAAAATAATGGCAAAATATAATTCTATAGTATATTATACCATATACCATATACTACGACCACCAGAGCCAGCCAGCCAGTGTTAGTGGTAATGGTGTTGTTGATTATAATGATATTGTTGCCTTTTTCATTGCGCTACTATGAAAAAATACCAACCACAATAAAAATGTTTATGTGGTAGAAGCTTTTATACTACATGTTTGCATATAAGTAGAAAGATTTTTTATTAGGGTAAAAGGATTTATACATTATATAAAAAGCAAAACAGTATATAAGTTAGTATTGCTAAGCTGGGAATGAATTTAAGTGAATTTAATTTACTAGTTGTAGAAAAATGCCCAAATTAAACAAATTCCAATTACTATTCACACAAAAATCTACAAATTCACTAAATAAAAATCAAATTTTTAACACAACTTTGCAAAGATGTGCTATCTTATTAATTTTTATTATTATTATTGAAAGAATTTGCGTCAAAACTAGAAACCAAATCAAGCCATAAAACGCTTAGCAAGAACATTAAGTCATCAGCACCCACTTAAAACTTACGTGAGATCTGCTTGCCCCGCCCGCCTGCCTGTCTTCTTTCCTGATTAAACTGCTCGCAATTATCAATAAATTGGTATACAAAATAGAAAAAGATTCTTTTGTATCCAAGTCCAATTTTATTCAAATTATTTTATTAAGTGCTGCAAGAAAATAGAAAATCTTGGCAAATTTTTAATAAAATATCAAGTGAATCAAAACAAAAAATTATATTTTAATACTTTAGCAAGAAGAAGGGATGCTTGTTATATAGAATCAAGCCGATATTATCGAACCATCAGACATCGAATACTTATTATCAATATATTTTATTCAAGACATTGTACCGAATATTCCTGAAAACATACCGTACACTTTCAAAATGCAGACGACATTAAAAGATATCCCCAAAATCAGTGACAAAGGGAATTCTGCTCCATGGCATTGTGAGTATTGACTACTTTACAGAGTAGTTGTGCTGTGTTGTAGAGATTGTACCTTTGAAACCCGTATAAAGCCTAGTGTCGTATAGAGTTTGGCCTTTACTCTTTTGATACAAATCTTATAATAGGGCCCATCAAGAACGATATAGCTTGAGCCAAAAACATCAAAATGAATTTGACTTTGCTCAATCGTCGCTTCAATTACTAAATTACCGGCCACACATTATCAATCATGCTTGAATCAAACTAAATTTATCGAAATCGTTCTCTATAAAAGTCTATACAATGGATTGGCAATGTACATATATTAGGGGCATTCACGCATGGTGGGAAGTCGGTTGAAATGGTAAATAGGCAAATTTACCTCGGTGAATTGCGTGAACGACCAATTTTGTTTGTACTTGGCAAATCAGTTGTTGTCGAAAAAACAGAGCCAGTTGAATTAAAACTCATAATAAATTCACAAAGTTGGCAGCCCTCACTTTGCCTAGTTTCCCCAACTAAATTGTCAGGCAATCTTCGATATATTATATCGGAATAAATATCGATATATACTAGCTTTAAATGAACATCACTAGCAAGAAGGCTCCACAATTGCCACTAACTATTCGGGAGGGAACAAATTACCATCCCATACAGAATAGCTACTCTACCATATCATTGCTTTCCAATCAAGATAGCAGAAGCAAAATCGAAATTCTAGAAGTATCTTCTTCCACACTTAAATTATAAAATTATTCTTTCAATTGTTGATTCATGTTTTCTCTTCTCATTTATTCATTTGAATGCTTTTTACACAACAAAATACCAACAATCACATGTAGGAAGAAGAGAGTCATCTTCTTTTTTTTTATTATTATTTAAATAATAATAGTAATTTTTTGGTTGTTTGCCTTCTTCTTAACATAAATGTCAATGACCTGTTTTTACTGTGTGTAGTTTGGTTTCTGCTTATTGTTGGTTTTCTTGGCTTCTTCCCTACTACAATATTTTATGTTCTTCACAACAAATAGGTCTATGTGTGTTCTTCTTTTTGCCTGAAGTTATAGTCGGCCATTGTCGTCTTTATGGTAGTCGTTGACGTCATTGCTTGCATATGAAAATGTTGAGCTAAACAACAAAAATACATACATAAGTATATAATTCTATATTTTACTAACGCTCTCTATCATTACTTCTTTTCTTATACTTGATTTCATGTTTGGTAAGAAAAAAAAAGTCTTAAATTTCAAGACTTAAGCTTGCTTTGAAGTAAATAAATCCAATGGATACAAAATATAATATTCATGCAAATATTCCAGTCATGAATGAAGTGCGGGCGGTTTAAGAGAGGAGTAAAGTAATATGATTATTAAAAATATGACGACAACGACAACAACTGAAAGTCAGTAAGTCAGTCAATTGCCAACACTTGATCAAGTGTGTTGTGTATAATATACTTATTACGAGTATTTTCTTTTTCAGCATTTCTTACCATTCCATTCCATAATTCTTTGTCATTGCCCCCTCATCAAATCAACAACCAAAGAAACTTGATTTATTTTTTAGGGTATATAAACACACATAAGCAACAATAATTTTGTTGAAAGAAGAAGTATGCGAGAGTATGCGACAATAAATAATTTTCTAAATGAAATATAAGTACATACAAAAGCGGCATAATTGCGCTTTATTCGGTTTGTGTTACTGCTGCTCCAAAAGTATTATAGAGATACCGGTTTGAATTTCAATTGTGCCAAAAGAGCCAAGTTATGGTAAAATTTATTTCATTTTGTTTAAAAGAAAAGAAAGAGGTTTATGGTTTCCTTTGGGGCCAGGCCAAATCACCACAAGCAAACCAAGCAAAGCAAATCTAAAAACCAGTGAGAGTTGAATGAATTGCCTTTTGTTTATTAGGCAAAATTATTTTTATTTATTATAATTATTATTTTTTTTTTTCTCTTTTTTTTATTATTATAATTATTTATAAGCCTTTTTATTTATTAGGGTAACTCTTTGTTAGTATAGAAATTTTGTTGTATTCATTACCTTTCAAAATGATGATGAAGTCAGAACAAAAATAATTTCTTTGGAATTATTAATAATTTGTAATGTCATCAATTAAATATTTTTATTATTTCAATTTTAATTTACACATATGAGGTTTTTTATATTAATTTCCATTTGATTTTGATGCGTAATAAATAAAATGAGGTTAATAATCTTAATTCGATTTTAGTTGTAATAAAATTTTATATAAACAATTTCGATTTCTGATTATAAGATTAAAGATTTATTGGAATTGGAAATATATGTATTTAAAAATTTATTTCAGCAGTAATGTATATGAGTACATGTACACACTATGTATTAATAATAATAACCTTTGTTGGTATGGACTTGTCTTACTTATCCTCAGGCTACTGTCAGCATCTAGTGCCAACCCTAATTGTTAGTGGTGAGTTTTAAGTCTTATTAATTAATTAATGACCAGTTTTGTCTTCCTACTTTCTTTAGTCATATAGTATAAGTTAAGTATTTAACTATACTCTGATAAATTTATTTAATTATGATATTTGTATCCACTTTAGACTCCAAAAGGTTAATGCTACGCAACTTTGGGGCACTACAAGTAACTCAGTTATTGAAATTTTGCTACATTACTACAACAAATTGTTACGAAATATTATTTGAACACACCTTTCTATATAAATAAGTAATTCAAACATTCTAGTACATGAAGACCTCAAAATTCTTTACGTCAGCAAAGAAGAAATAGGCAAGGTGACGACGAACTGACTGAGTAGCCATGCAAACTAATTAGCTACCAAACTCCACAGCAATGATACTGTCAGACATTTAAAAAGATATTAAATCTCACATATTTTTTAAGTTTTTATTCGTTTATAATAGTTGGGCTCACTGGAAATAAACCATTTCTTTGTGTAAAGAACCTGAAGCCTTTAGCTTAGTGTATAAGACAGGAGCATATACAAATATGTATACTGATATTATAAAATAAAAAAGGCAAGATCAAAGGAGAATCCTTTGAGGCACAAAAGATCAAACATTCCCATCCAATGTTAATCCTTCAAAGAGAAAAGAAAGACCTTCAACAATTCCTAGACTTTTTAACTACAACAAGAATTTATTACGTTACACAGGCTGCTAGCCACAAAACGTGAGTTCACCTAAAAGCCTTGCGGGCCCATTGTGATGCCTTATTATAGAAAAAAGGCGGAATGAGAGATAGAGAGAGAGGAGATTAGGTTAATTTAATATGGTAGGTTCTTTCGTCAGCCTCTAAAAACAACATGAAGAATCCACGAACAAAGCCAGGTACCCTAGTGGTAATTTTGCTAAGCTGTCCACAAATTATTAAAGAAAAGTGTTCCATATTAGAAGTGTTGAATACTTTCTGATTCTTCCTCATCTTGACAGCTGCAACAGAAATCTTGATGTGGAACATGCTTCCTTTGGGTTAACAATCAAATTGCGTAGTGCCTTCTTCTTAGGACTCCCGTCATCACCCGAAACCTTCTCTTGTTAAAATGTAGGAGCTTGCATGTCTGTTTTAGTTAATAGTAAGGCTAGAGTGTCGTAAAGACAATTAGTCTTTCGTTCTTAGGCTTGACATAAATCAAACTTAGAATCATCATCAATTTAGTTTATTTATTTTAGTCAATTTTACCCTTCTTGTTCAAAGAGTTGTTATGCTGATAGACATACACTTTCAATCCAAAGACACCCAATTGAATAATGTTTTACATTTCTATAGTTCTTTAGTATATAATTAAAGGAATTGCTATAAAAGTTTGTGAATCTGACAAGCAGGAAAGTAGTTGGGCATACCATTCCCCATTTACATATGTTTTTACTGATAATCTTCATCAAATGAAATTTCCTATTAATTTACAAAATAAATAAAAATTAAAATAAATTATATGAAGAAAAAATCTGTGCAATTTTCAAAGTTTAATGCACAAAACTATTATTATGACTTTTAAAAAGTATTTCGTTTTATATTACACAAAGTAAATTACAAACAAACGAACAAACAAAACCAATGTAAATCAAAGTAAATATTTCAAACAAAAATGTGTTCAATTTTTTTTCTAAAAGAAATCTTAAATGACAAAAATATGATCTATTGGGCGCCATAAAAAATAATAATAAAAAGCTTTAGCATTTTTTTTGTTTTGTTTTTAATTTAAAGCACAAAATGCACTAAAATAATAAAATGTGCAGTCCTGTGTCATCGTCGTCATCGTCATTGTCGTTGTTGTCAGGCGTCATAATCATCGTCATTCGACATGCAGCAACAAACACACACACAACTCCATTCAAACGAGGAGTATTCAACTCAATCCATATACTCACATAGATACATAAATATATTCACACACACAGACTCATAGAGAGAGAGACTATAACACTTTACTTAATAAAACATCAACGAAATTTTCCGCACATTTGAGCAGAAAATTATCGATTTTACAAAACTGCATGACTGACTCCCGACGACTTTACTTTGTCAATGGTTTGTGTTGTTGCTTTGGTTGTTGGTGTAGATTGTTAAAATAGTGTGGCCCCATGGATGCTATAGATGCTCGAGAGCCCAACTCAGAATTGAACTGAGAAAAAAACAAAAATAATGTTGTGCAAAAACCTCACCATCTCATCATCGTCATTATCATCATCAGGAGAAGGAGGAGGAAAGAAATTTTGCTATGGGCAACCATTTGGCTATATTCCCGGCGTCAAGTATTCACACATTTCCGCTTATAGAAATACAATAATAAAAAATAAAGGGGGTAAAAAATAAGAGAGATTTTCATTCAAAATATTTTGATATGTTGCAGCGCATGTTACTGATGACGTAGTCAACGTCGGAAGCCGAAAGCCACCGCCGCCACCAATGTTGCTGATGCCACTTCTGATGATACTGATGATGATGATGACAATGTTGATGATGATGGCAGAAAAATGTTGGTAAGAAGAATATGAAACTGTTGTCAGCAGTAGCGTTGGTTGCAGGCATTAGTGCTGTTGATGTCAGTTCAATAAACTGGCTGAAAACTATTTTTTCTTTTCGCCTTTTTATTTTTTATCGTATAGAATCGAGTCGAATCTATAGGCATATAACACATACAAGTGCATTCAATCAGATACACATACACATATATGTAGATATTCATTCAAGCAGGCAGCAGGCAGACAGGCGAGGAAAATGATAAAAGCCGCCGCGTGTCTAGGAAAATTGTTTGGCATATACTAAATAAAGAAAGAAGTATGGGGGAAGAGAAGGGAGAATCAAGTGTAGAACATAAAAATATTCACTGTTTTATATGTCAAACAATTGTAAAAGCATAAAAATGAAATGAATGAGTTTTGTCTAGGAGAAGAGAATGGTGGAAAGTGTGAAAAGAAAATAAAGTAAAATCTTTTTTTAAGACTCTAGAATACGCAGACAGACGACACATTTGTGTTCCCATCATGTGATCAATTTATTGATAGAGGTACATATTTTTTTTTAACTAAAAGAGCGACACTTTACTAGGTTACGCATGGATGACTTTTAAGGGCATAGAACAGTAGCATTAGCAGAGACACAATTCATTCATTCAATTCACAATTCATTTAAAAAATAAAAAATATTGAAAAGATATAAGAAAACTATTAAGAAAATACCTGAAATTTAAAAAGTGTATCTAGACAATATTCTTTAATACTCTGTTCAAATCAATCACTTTGCAATTTTCTTTACAAGGATTTTCAATTAATTTTCTGTCAACGTTTGCAATTTCTAACATTCGATTTCATTTCGATAAAACTAACGGTAGTACAAGCATAACCATTACGACGACTTTATACTTGGTAGTACCTAATTTTTAAGCCGAGTTACGAGTAGTTCCTTTAATTACTAAGTTCGACAGTCACGTGTTGCAATTTCATTTGTTACACACACACCCAGAGAGAGAGAAGCACATGTGTGCTAAAAGACAATTCCATTTTAGCCAAAAAATTTTGTCCAGAAAGAAAATACAACAAAAAATCAAAGAGAAGAAGAAGGCAGACAATTTCGGTTCTCATTCGCAATAAGTTTTGTTGGAAAAGATATTCAATCTATTGTAGACACATGTGTGGCAAGCAGGCAACATATGTTGACAAGCACCATACAACAAATAAAGTAAAGACAAAGAAAATCATTTTGTTGTGTGTTGTGTGTTTGAATCTACTAAAAGTAGGAAAATAGATGCTAAGGAGACTAGACTAAAAAAAATGTTATTTAAGAACTTTAATAAGTTCAACAGCTTCAAGTTATGGTTAAGGAAAATGCTATAATAACATTTCCAAAATATTGAGAAGCATACAAACAGAGATACCAAGCAACAAAAAAAATCAGCCAAAGTATGAAAATCACTCAGTTCTGAGTCAGTTTAAAACAATTGTTTTGTTAAATGATCAGCTTAAGAGATGTCTTGAAATAATGAAACAACCAAACATCTTCTTCTACTTACATATTTCATTAGATCAGAAGAACCTATATCATCATCATCAAAAAACCCAAACCTCTCTCTCTCTCTCTCTCCTTGAAGTTAATCTTTGATGCTTATCAATTTCTTTTAGAAAACTTTCAAATGGCATTTCCCCTTTTTAAATACAATAATAAATGCACCCAAATCCACCAACTCACTCATTTCTCCTGCGTTTTATGAAACTGACCCAACAAACAAACTTCCTGAGCTCAACTCGAACTCGAACTTTCATCAAACTTTTAACAAATAGGAAGAAGCACAAAACAAAAAAAAATAGCAAAATAGAAAAATAATAATATAAGAAAATAAACGAATCTTACTCAAAGTAGCATAACTTAAACACAAGAAGTTCATTGAAACTAACAACTTTGGAGCAGGAAAAAAAAAGGAAAGAGAAAGGAAGAGAAGAAACTTGTAAAGGAAGGAAGTTGCTACCAGCTATTGATAGCATGAAACGGACACGCAAAGTCAGTAAGTATAAAAAATAAATGACTAACTGACTGCAGTGACTGACTGACTGACTAACTGAATGGTTGACTAAATGACTAACTGAGTGACTATATGACTGAAGTATTAGCTCAAGAGTTGTAGCAGTGTGGTAGTAGTAGCTTCCTTTACTAATGTGAAAAGAACTTGTAAGACTCAACTTCAAACTCATCTTATAACTTGTAGACAACTAACTTCTTGTACTTCATCATGAAGATAAAGCAATGAAGACGAGAGAGAGAGAGAGAGAGAGAGAGAGGGAGAGAAGATTTGCTATAGCAACAGCAAAGTGTCACAAAGTACGCCAAAAAAGGACACTCATGATGACACGCAAGTGGCACCATCACCACACCCATTACAACTAAAGGACGAAGAAAGAGTTACAACAAGTTGCTGTTGTCATTGGCAAGACACACACACACACACAGACAGACAGAGACAGATATTGATTTTTAGTAAAAACTTCTTCTGTTCGTATCTTTGTCGTAGTAAGCAAAAATATGTTTTGATGGCTTTGACGTTGTCTGAGGTCATGTTGTTCATAATGATTATGATCAAAATAATATTGTAATAATGATGATGACAATAATAATGGTAAGGATAATGTACTGTCTAAGCATGCAGCTTAGTAACAGCTTTAGATAGTAGTATACCATAGTATGGATTCTTATGTATGGTGAAAGATATAAAATATTATATTAAAATCATCAGAGCTTATCTGAAATTCTATGTGTTGTTCACTCAATTGTATAAGACAGTCATGCAATGAACACTTGGACAAAAAGGATACCAAAAATCAACAGAAAAGGTTCTTTAATATGCAACCAAAAAATATCACTCAATTTTCTTTTTTTGTAATACAAAATTCAATTAAAAATTTGTATGTAAATCCAAAAAAAATAAAGAATACTGTGAAAGCCAAAGTATGATAACAAGAACAACAATTGTTGTTGTTCAGAAAATTTTTTATAAAAGACAAATTAGGTTAATTAAAAACCGCTAGAGGTCACAACTAAGTCGAAGTTAGTCAACAACAAGGCAAACAAACAATGGCAGCGCAGCAGCGGCGGAAGATGCCTTAAAGAATAACGAAAGAACCAGCGAACAAACATGTTTTTCTCACTTTTTCTTGCTTTTCGTACTGTAAAATAAAAGTATATCCAGTATCTGAAGTGTGGTAAAATAGTCGTCGGTGAATACAATTTTTTTTTTTTATTATTTTTTTTGTATAAAAAATGCAAACTTTTTCAATTAAACTTTTTTTTTCCTTTGTCGCTCGTTCGTTCGTCATTGCTGTTCATATCTGCTCATTTGCCACGCTTAACACTTTTGTCGTGTTGGTTCTTGGCAGCAGCAGGCAGGCAGTCGAGATACTTTGACAAAAAGTCGGCACAAATTGAATTTTGATCGATAAATAACACACAAAAGCGACAATGTACAAAGGAGCAGTCACTAGGAAGGAGGAGCAAACACGAATGATGAGAAGACGAATATACTAGGTTGAAGGATAAAAAATGAAAAAAAATATTTAGGGAGAGGCATATAAATTAAAAAAAAAAAATAGCAACGCTTGAAAGCGGAAGCGAAAGCAAATTAGCAGCAAAAATGGATGCTATTAAATGATGATATAAAAAAAAGAGAAGCACATTGGATGAATATAAAAGCAAATGAAAAAGGAAAACTGCAAGTGATGGAAAGTAAAGTGGGGGTGGTTATTTGATGAATGAGCTATGCAGCAGCACCAACATAAATGCATAAAGTTTTGGTTGAACTCTCTAAGTGATATAAGGATGGTGACAGAAAGGTAAAAGTTAAAGGGGTGATGGTGGCACAGTAAAATAAAGCAAAATGAGAAGCAGATCTGATAGGTGCAAAAGCAAATCAATCAATTAGTTATTATTAATCAGACACCTTCTATTAATGTTGTCATTCGACTAAATTAAGCTTGATATTCTCATATGTATGTATAGATAGTTTCATAAGGTCAAATAGTAGCAAAACTGCATGATTTTGTGATTTTTTCATAGAATGATTAAATGATTTCAATAAGCAGACAGACACACAAAATATATCTATACTAATATTATAAAGAGGTAATATTTGTTTATATGTTACAGATAATCTTCGAAATTACTCATACGATTTTAAAAATTTTTTCAACAGGAGAATGCTATGTTGTCACTGAATGTCATGGGCTATATTTATAATTTTTGGATTAACTGAATATCAGGACCAGATGCCCAAAAAAGAAATACACAATTGTATAGTGCCACTCAATCTGTGCTCACATTTGATACTCAAACTGTGTTCCGTGTTGATACTCACAATGTAATTGAGAGAATATAGTGATGCTAAGAAAGGAAGCATATCTGATGCAAGCAGTGCGAGGCCGGATCGAGGACGCATGTACTTTATATAAGTGGTATTCTCATAAGAAAAAAAGTCATCAGAGACTCCAAAGTAAACGTCAAAGTCACCATCTTTTACAAATCGGTACAATTATTAGCATATGTCGACGACATAGACATCATATCGACATCAATAACAGACCTCAAGGAAGCCTTCAATAGCATCGAAGAGAATGCGAGAAAAATAGGTCTAATAATTAACGAAAGAAAGACCAAAGTAATGGGGTCCTCAACATCAGACGCTATGAGCCATAGACACAACTTTGAAGTAGTTGCAGACTTCACGTACCTGGGCGTAAATATAAACAACGAGAACAAAAATAGATCAACGACTTCTTGCTGCAAATAGACAGTACTTCCGCCTTAATAAATTCCTGAGAAGCAAGAAGCTCGACAGAAATACAAAAGTGTCTATATACCAAACGCTGATTGCACCAGTTTTAATGTACGCCAGTGAAACATGAACACTGTCTAAGGCAGATGAAAATAAAATAAGTATCTATGAAAGAAAAGTTCTTCGAACCATTTTTGGAGGCGAACGCGAAAATCGAGTATGGTGAAGGAGATACAACCACGAGCTTGAAAGACTACACAAAGGGGCCAATACAATAATGCAGATAAAAGTGAATAGATTAGGAGGGGCGGGGCTCTTAATAAGAGCAGACGACACTTATCCTCCGAAAAAATCCTATTTGACAATCTCCAAACTAGTAGCTTGAGAGGTACAAGTGAGTTGAAGAATCTGAATTCATAGCAGCCTACATCAAGTATGATGCTACTTTATACACATTTTATTGTGCAAATAATTAGAAAATAAGGGAATCACAAAAATTGGAAGAATCAAATTTAGTAAAGTGTATCACTACTATTATTTTGAGCGCAATTTTATGTATTTGTGTCCTTAGTAGTACTAAGAGGAGTAGTAAATTTCAATTATATTGCATACTAGCTGTGCCCAAGACTTCGTACGCGAAATATGTTTGTAATAGCGTGTATTTTGTTAATTTTTTTTTTCATAATTATCAGATGTTTAATGTTGGCGCGCAGCAAAAGAGGGGAACATTCGAAAATCTGTCAAAAAGTCGGCAACAGAATTAAAAATATGGTTGTCTTTTGATTTAGTAATAAAATAAACGGTAAATGTTACACGAAGCTTTCTACAATACAAGCAAGACCGCATTCAAATAGGTTAAGCCGTTTCTGAGATTAGCCTGCACAGACAAAAAAAGGCTTACGATTATCATATGGATCAAACTTAGTAAAGTGAATCACTATTATTATTTTGAGCATTTGCATATGCATTTGTGTTCTAAGTAGTAATAAGAAAACTAGTAAATCCCAATTACTTATATGACATAAAAGATTATATAGATCACTTAAAATTGATTCTAAATAAATTGCTTAAAGACAAGACTTCGATGCCAGTACGTACTCAACTCTCAATATCACCATTTGCCGAATTGAAAAATAAAGAAAAATTTATATTAACTTAAAAGAAATACAATAAATATACAATAACAACAAAAACGACGAGTGCAAGAATCAAGTGAAAGAAGAAGGAAAATTGCATAGTGCATATGAGGGGAAAATAAGTAAAAACCACAGCTGCGAAAAATTCAAACCACAATATAGAAAGAAAGAAAAAAACTAGTGGAAAAATCATAAGAAATAAGAATAAAACAACACAACACAACATAAGTATGGTAAAGAAAGAAGTTCAAGAATAAATTGCAATTGCAATTGCAATTGTAAAAAAAAAGAGAAGTAGAAAAGTGTAAAAAATAAAAATAAATAAGAAATAAAAATGCATTATAAGCAGAATATACAACAATAGTACAATAAAGTCATATGGGTGCAATGCGCGTAGACCACACAACATTTGTATAAATTTATAAGAAAAATGAATAACTAAAGTAAGTAAGTATAACCACATATGTATGTATGCACAAATGTATCTAGACTAGAAAAGGTAGTATGTTATGTTATGGTGTGGTTGGTTATAATTGAAATTACGTTTGGAAATTGCAATTTGCAAAGCAAGCAAAAGGTTGTTCGCTTCGTTACTTGGGTTGAGTTGTTACATTATACAACACAACACAGGAACAGCAAATGCATCTTTATTGAAAAAGAAACTACTGCTACTACTGCTGCTGCCACACAAATTATGCTGAGCAAATCATAGTGCAAAGATAATATAGAAAAATAAATATATAAAATTATGTTGCAGTACAATCGTCAAAGGAAGAGCAGCAGCAGCAACAGCACAATTACATCTTTGCTTGCTTAGTCATTGAAACAATACAATTGCATACAACAAAAATGCAGTCTCACATTTTAAACTTAAATCAAATTATAATTTCTTTTATTTTAGTTGGGAGTTGTGGTCTTCAATGTGTAATTTTGAGAAATGAAAGTTGGCGCTACTAATTGAGGTTGATATTGCAGTCTTTGACAATAATTTATTTAAAATTAAATGTTATGGTTGAAATAATTTACTCATATGTATATAAAATAATATTTCTAGATATAAGTAGCTAATTGTATGAAGATGTGGGTGAGAGGGTGGTCACGTCTTTACGTTCAATGGTCATCAAATTTGTTGAATTGCATACCAATGACTGACATCAATTGAATCGATCAAATGCCAAGGCAACTTAAACTAAAAAACTTAAATAAAAAAAGCAGCGGCATAAAACTTGCAACAAGTTTAAATAGTTTATTTTTTTTTTTTGCCTACCACTTGGCAAACGATTTACTTATTTATTTTTTTATTTTCTTTTGCCACAAAATCCCCCCCTTCTTAAGAAGTATGAACAAACCAAGTGAAATAATATAAGGAAACGTACAAGAAGAACATAAGAAGTTAAGCATGACGACGATGATGATGATGATTATGGTAAAGTAGAATTGAAGTAAAACTAGAAGAAGAACTAAAGCCAAGTGGCACACAGAGCTCAGCTTAGCTCTTAGCTCCAGCAAAGGAGCAGGAAATGGGTGGCAAGAAAGACTCATTCAGTCAGTCATTCAGTAGTAAGTGAAGTCAGCAAGCAGCAAGCGCCTTAAGCGCATTGAGACAATTTGTACATCATTTAAATGAACAACAAGAACAGAGAGAGAGAGAGAGCTAAAGAAGAAATGAATAGAAAAAAAAGAACAGAAGGCATAAAGCTGCCGGCACCAAAAACAACCAACCAGCCAACCCAAGACCAAACAATCCAACTAAGTATAAAACTTAGACTAGGATAGATAGATAGACAAACAGACAGTCACATAGATAGAAAGACAGTCAGTTATGTATATGGTATACTCTAGAAAGAAAGACAACTTGAGGAGTTGAATACAATTTTTCTTTTCTTTTTTTTTCCCTACTTTGTTTTTTAATGACATTTACATCAAGTGCAGTTCAGTTCAGTGTGTAGTACAGGCAGGCACAGAACACCCAAGCGGCGCAAGACCAAGGAACAACAAACAACAACAAAATCCAAGTACACTAAAACAACTACAGAAGGAGGAGGAGGAGGACTCACTATAACATAGACTAGAATCTTTAAAAAAGGATACCATGAAATGTGAGAAGAAGAAAATATAAAAAAGGCCAACTAATGCATATTAAAAATTCAAAATGTTGAACACAAGTGCAAGGCAAGAAAACCTGGGAGGAAGGTAGCATAAAAAAACTTAAACTAAAGCTTAGATACTTGAAGAAAAAAAAGAAAAGTATACATATACATAATAGTAGTCAAGATGGTATGACGCCCGCTGCTTTAAGCGTGAAGGACAGACAGAATTAGAAATGTAAATGACATTCAAACCAAACATAACCAGCAGATGATAATGATGATTATGATGATAACAACATCTAGGGAACATCAAGTAAAATGTCAATAGCGAATGACAACAAAATGCATCACATGATGAAGATGAATAAGTAGGTACTACTATAAGAGTATAAGAAAATGCAACACAGAAGATGCTGACAACTGCTACAAATTATTATAATCATCATCATCATCATCATGATAAAAATGTTGTGTTACAAGCGCGCGCCTCAATGTCTGTTATGAGTTTATTTTGACTTAAAGTGGTTAACAAGAACAACAAGAACAAGCACCAAGCCAAGTTAGTATAAAGTCTGCTTTACTACTTAAGTTAAAGTCTTCTTATAAGGTTTCACATCGTAATTACTATACTACTAGAACAAGGATATATTCAAGTAGTAGAAGAACAAGAAGATTGCTACGACAAGGGTACTTTTCACAGAGAACTCTTAACATTGATTGTGCGTGTGCATTTTTTTATAAAAATCTTATAATAAAAGTTAATTTAAATGTCTTCCTTCTCTGGTAATACCATGGTTCAAAGAAAAATCACCATAGATGGTGGGGAATTTAAGTTGTGATTTATGTTAATAAAAATGTTATTGTAGTGTTGTAAAATTGCTTTAGTTTTTATGAAAAATTAAGATACAAATGAGTTTTCTATACATTGATACTTCAAGGAACCAGAAAACAAAAAGTCTGTTACACAAACATACTACAACATTTAATCTATATAGACTCTTTAAAGTTTCCTTTACTCAATGGTATAATAATTTATATATTTTATGCCTATCAAAATCAAAAATTTACAAGGTTTCCTTACACACAGCAGGTGATGGTGATGGCGGCGACTTAACAAAAACAACTCAATTTTAAATGTTTACAACCATAAGTTTTTTTAACTAAAAAAACTGTTGTAATGAGGTCAGGTCACACAACAAAACAACACAACACATCTAAACACCATTTAAATCACAAAATTGTTAGTTAACAAATCGAAATGTGTTAATTTTATTGTTAATTATGTAGAAAAAAAAAAGTGTTCAATACGATATACTTATTAGTATATTGTGTTTATGAAAATGCTTTCAATTTCTGTAGAAATCCAATATGTGCTACCTATTGCAACTCCATACACAATACAACTTAACACAACACAACACAATATAATACCAAACAAAAGTCTTTGTTTTCCACCTTTTTGATTTGATTTTTGAAAGCATAAAAATTGCAATTAATTCAGTAAGCGAGCGAGCGAGCAGGGAATTATGATTAAATGTTATTGCATTAAAAATGTTCCATTCCAAATTACAAAAAAAAATATTAATTGGGTTTTATTTTAGGTTGCTAGAGGAAAAGCGTCTGTAAAAATATGTCTATTTAATGTAAACCCCTTTAAAGCAAACATTTTCTGATCACTGACCTAGTCTAAGGCTTGCTTAAATGGCATCATGATCATTTTTTGATTATGAAGAAATATTTTATTTGGTAGATTTGAGCAAAAAATCTTAAGCGTCATGGACACGATCAAACTGCTGTATCAAATTGTATCATAATGTTTATTTGTGCGTCCCATACACAATGTTTAATGGAATATCCAAAGCGTTTGGATATTTCGTACAGCGATAGAAGTAATAAATGTTTATACAGCTTTGCTGTACGCTGTATCAAAGAAAGAAAGTATATTACAAAGAAAATCAACAAGTTTGTCTTCGGCAAAGATGAGTTGTTAGCATTTACAACACTTTAAAGCAAACTGTTAGAATCTACGATTGTAGCAATTTATAACCCATTAGATGAAACAGAACTGCATTGCAATGCAAGCTCTATTGGATTTGGGGCTATTTTGTTACAAAAGAAAAAAGATGGAAAGTTTCATCTTATATTTTATTATTCCAAAGGACGACAGAAACAGAATTAAGGTACCATAGCTGCAACTCACTTACCTTAACTCTAAATAAACAAAGAATTGAACCAAAGGATAGCTCGATGGGCTCTTGAGCTACAAGATTACAACTATAAGCTAAAGCCGGAAAAAGTATGCAGCACGTGGACGCTTTGAGTCGTTGTGCTATGGTGCAAATGTTTGATACAGCAGTTTGATTGTGCCCATGGCGTTTTATCAAAACAATTTTGACTGAATGAGTTTGATTAAAATATCATTTAACAAGAAGCCACTAAAAGCAAGACATCTCGAGATTTCTGGAGAGATTTGTCTATTTTAAAGAAAAGGAAAGCATAAATTGAAGAAATGAACACCCTTCACAAACTAGATAGATTTCTTTAAAAGAAAAACCAATATACAAAATTTTCAGTCAATTTTGATATGCAAAATGCAAGCAAATAAGACTCAACTCTAAACGTGATCCTGCTGCTTCCATATTCTTTCAAGTTTTATATTGAAATCTAATACAAAAGTATCTATATAAAAAGGGACAAACACAAAACTTTAAATGGAATTGTATCTTTCTATCCATCTATCTATCTATCCATCTGTATACATGTGTATCTTTTTTTGCTGTTGAGCTTACACGTGCGCAAAATGCGACGTGCTGCAGTTGTAACAAACAATACAACACAAAAGGAAGGAGGTACTAGAATGTCAAAGTAAGAACAAACTTCATAGAAAAGAACAACAACAACAACACCAACAACAAAAGTTACGACGGAAGGAACTGAGGCATGTAACAAGTGTCATGTCATGACAACAATAGCAAAACACAACACAACAAACAAAGAATGTTTTAGACTCTTAATAGATGATATACACATACTACATACGACGATACCATATACTAAAGTGCGTCATAGTAGATACAAATAAATGCATAAATGAAAAGAAAATAGATTCATTGCACATTTTGTTTATTGTTGTACGAGTTTATGTAAATATAAGGTGAATTATATATTTATAAATAAATGATAAGAAGCAGCAACAATAATAATGATGATGATGACAACAGAAACAGATACAACAACAAAGTTGCACCCGCCTTAAGTAATAAGTTCTAAGAAAATAAAGAGAAAAAAAAGTCACCATTCAATGTGGGGCGTCATGTTGCACATACATAGTTATTGTAGTATCTATGGTTGGATTGCAACACAAGAAAGTACATAGTATCTATAAAATGTTCACTCACAATTACTAATGCCAAGGTAAAGAAGTTAAATAAAAAATAGCAAAACTTTAATTACGCGTATGAGAGAAGCTTACACAGAAGATCTTAAATAATAGGACACCGAAAGACACACAGAGGAGTATAAGATATGTTGGTTGTTTAGTAGGTAGGTAGGAAGGTAGATACTTCAACAAAAAGCCGCTTGAGGGCGTTTTCATGCAAGTTACACTTAACAAATGACGATAATCATTTATAAGACGATCCAACACAACTTGAGGAGACACACAGCTTATGTGTTTCACATTATCTCCTTCTTTTCCTTGTCATTGCAACTAATATACACGGATTTGTTAAAGCTTAATGAGCTAAGAGCCCCTGTTACACAGATATGTATGAGATTACTTATATATGTAACTATAAAGGTGTGTGTGAGTGCATGGTCAGGTTTTCTTGAGTTCAACATCACCCTATACAGAGAGAGAAAGAGATACTTACTTGTGGATACTTTTTTTGTGTTGTTCGTATATGCAATTCTGTGTTCTGCTTGGCATGAATTGAGGCATGCACAGCTGGTCTTTGTACAAAAGCTTTGCTGCAACACATTTCAAGCGCATAAATCACTCAATTGGAACAAATCAGTTAAGGTAGATGGAAAGGAATGGAAAGAAGGTGGTAGGTAGTAGTAGTAGTAATAGTAAAATAGTTGTTACCACATCTCTAAAAGAGAAGCGGAAAGAAAAGAACACTCACTCACTCAATGCATTTATCTGCAGCAGCATCTAAAGAATTTCCTATAATTTTTTTTATTGAAAGGTTTCACATCTTCTTGAGCAGAGTTCAAAGATCAAGTGAAGATGCGAAAATTGCATGAATTCACATGGTCACATGGTCTATGAGCCATTAATTAATGACCAAAAGAAGTGTGCAATGCGCTTTTTGTGGTGTTTTTATTTTAATAGCAGAAGTAGAATAAGAGAAGGAACAGGAACCTCTTACTAAATAATGATTTGCAATTATTCTTTCATGTGCAAGAGATACAATTAACGTAAGTTAAAGTTTATTTCTTTTTTATCTATAATTTATCACTATCATTTTGCTGAAACTTATGTTCTTGTCATTTACTATTCTTTCCAGATTTCAAAACGAAAAAAAAAAAATACAAATGACAATTTCCTCACAATAAAAAAAGCTAAAAATTGTTGAACAAAAGCAATTACACAATACAACATAAGAAAAAATAGAAACTAAAACAGATATTCGGTACGAAAAAACATGATTTGAAAACTAATGCAAAAAGGCACAAAGCATAAAATGCTGATACAAATAATCAATCAAATTGTCAATCAATCAATGGAACAACACAGACAGACAACGGAGCACATACAAACAGACAAAACAATGGATTCATTGAACAATAAAAACAGTGAAAACAGAAACAAAATAAGATAGATAGAGAAACTGCTCGGTGTGGAGTTAGAAGAGAAAAAAGCTCAAATAATTATAGACTATAAGGAAAAAGACACAAAAAACAAGTAAATGGTATGAAATAAAAAGGGAGGACACAACTTGGACTACTGAAAACATAGAATTAGTTAGGAATAACAATTTTTCTTTTCGAGTTTTGTGTGACTTCAGTAATAGCAGCAAAAGGTTAAAACAAAATAAACCCAGAGATTAGCAGACTTATTTTTATTTTTGCTTTTTTTTTTGGGTATTTTGTGAAATGTAAAATCATTTAATCGCTAAGCAAAGCAAAAGGTCCAATGGGTAATATCTATAAAGCAATTGAATAAAATCTTATAAATCTTTTATTATGAAAAATGGTTAAGAAAGAAAAAACATTCTCTGCTCTGCAGCTGTGTTTAGTAAATCACTTAATTGTAAATTTTACTCTAAAAAATGGAACTTTTATGATATTCTACACGTTAATTACAGTTTTGTAGTACTTATGGCATATTTAGAAGATAAATCAGTTATTGTATTATTGAATGAATGAAGAAAATGGGATTCCCTTTGCTGTTTTGTACTTTCCAAAGTTACTATACTAAATTAGGATAAATCCCATATTTATTAAGCTTGACAATATGATAAAGCAAATATTTTTTATTTAAATTGCATAATTTTAAATAAGAATTGTTTATAGAAAATTAATAATTAGTTGAAGTATTGATGTATTACATAAAATATTGCGCTTATAAAGATTTTTTAAACAGATTTTGAGAAGATTTACTTATAACAAATCAGTAAAGTCTATCTATCATTAGCACATGAAAGAGATATAGAACAGATTTCCGGTAATTCAAAATTGCAATGGAACAGCAGTGTTTGTTACGAATTATTATTGAGATTTCGATCTATTGGAGTATGAATTATCAGTGTTTGGTTGTGCAAGAAGGAACAAAATTACATGAAGGAAACAGTAACTACCATACGACATACGGAATCCAATTATGGGGTACAGCAGCTAACTCTAATATAGAAATAATTCAACGCTATCAATCGAAGCTTCTGAAGAGAATAGCGAATGCTCCGTTCTACGTTCGAAATTCGGTGCTGCACAGAGACCTTCGGGTGCCAATGGTTAAAGATGAAAAACGACGATATCGTGAGATGCATACGATTAGACTGGAGAATCACCCCAACTCACTGGCTTTGGGCCTGCTCTACAACATCGTTCAGACCAGAAGGCTACGAAGAGAGCATCGCTCAATATCCCCTTTCGATTTCCACTAAATTAAAAGCGCTATGCATATATCTGAAGTCTGACTGTCACTCATGCTCATTTCTTTGATCAAGTCATGTTGTTTCACGTTCGTTATTTTTCTTATATATAAGTAGATTTATTGATTGACCACATGTGGACAGATAGTAATTTAACAAATAATTTAAAGAAAATAGAAAGGGGAAGTAGCACTGGCTGCGTATTACAAATTATTATTACATTAATATGTCTTGAGAATTTTCACTTATAGGTACATATATTGACTTTCATTTGATCATGAATAACTTCTGAAAGTCTATCAGGGCAGTAATCTTCATAAGCCTGGATTGTAGTAGCAAAGACAAGTAATAGTTATCCAATTTAATGAAATTTATAATTTTGTTCCTCGTCTTCTGCAATTAATTTTCTATGGACAAAAAGTTCCAAAACACAAATGAATAAAATTAAACATGTGAAATCTTAATAGAGAAATGAACAAATAGACATTTCTGTTGCCGCCAACACAACAGAAACAAGTCAAAAGTATTAAGGAGTTTATGTTTTTTTTTTTTTTTTAATATCAAAAACGTTGAATTCTGTTTATGGTATGTTCCTTATGGAATTTTGGCATAGACTGGTGCAATTACTGATTCTATTCTGAATTCTGTTTATGTTCCTTTTGCCATTGGCAACACTGAATCCTTAAATGGTTCTGTTCTCTTTTCTAATGCAAAATCTACCGGATTCAATTTCTGTACTTTGCGACATCCAGGCTAGGCTTTACAATAAAAAAAAAGTCTAGAACAAATCCAATTCTGACACATGTGTTTTTATAAGCAATCAAAAACCCATTGTGAGCCTTTTATATTGTATTCAATCAATGAATTCAATAAATGGTACATGCTCATTCTAGTCTACTCTTGTGACTTTTAGAAATCGGAAACTATTATCCCTTTTCTAAAGTTAACGTCTTCAAATTAAAAACACACCCACATTTATGCAATTATCAATTTTTGATTGCATGTAGTATTTCTTATCAATTTCTATTGTACAAAATACTATGGTATATTTCCTAGAATAACATATTGTGCCCATATTTTTCAGACTGTCTTTCCATCATAAATTCTGGAAAATTTTCTCTTAATTTCTTAATATCAATGAATGTATGCACCCATACATTACATTTTTGGGTATGTCACTAGAGAATAACTTCCCTTTTCAAAATACAAAATATTGAAATTAAAAATACACCCACATTTTCCTTAAAATATGAATTTATCAATTTTTTTGGTTGTAAGAATTTCTTATCAATTACTATATGTATTTCTCAGAAAAAAACATACTGCACCCATATTTTTCCGACTTTCTATAATTTTATTATAAAAAATCGTAGAATATTTTCTTTTCTAAAAATTCTAAAGAATTTGTTTTTAAGATAAAAAAAATGGCATGAATAACTTACAATATGCTCCTTAAGCTCTTTGGTGCGTATTGGTCCCAACCATTGATGTAATCCAATATAACGTTTTTGTACCATTTTTAATGCGGGTGCACCCTGTGCATAGGGGCCGCCCAATAGGGCATTGGCAGTTTCTAAAACTACCATTCTGTTGTTATGATTTTCACTATTTTCTAAAATTGTTTCTATTGTTGTTCCAGTTGCTGTTGATAAATTCGTTTTAATAGTAGATTTCTATCTACTATATAATATTTGATTACTTTTCTTTTTGTTGTTTGTTGTGTATTCTCACTTCTATAATTTAAGCGAGACTAACTTTCTGCAATTGTAACTGTGATAATAGTTATTATATACTTGTTTTGTTTATAGATTCTTTAGCTTTATAATTTGTTGTTGTTGATTTGGCATGCTTAATACACTTTAGATATTTTTCTTTCTTTTCTATTTTCTTTTAATAAATTCAAATAAATTTTAAAAATGATATTGAAATAGATTTCTTAATTTTTGCACATTTATTTATGGTATTGATATTTTTTATTTTTTAAGGGGGAGGATTTGGATGTAATATATTTTAAATCTCTTGAGTATTGCACTTCTTTGTGTTTACACTTGTTGTTTTGTGTTATTATGTTGTTGATGATGATGGCGAACCCTTAAAGCGTTTTCGATATCCTTGCGAGTGTCATACACACGACACACACACACGGGGAGGAGGGCGGCGTTTTGTTTCAATTAAATTTAAGCCGCAGGGGCTTCAAACAACCAATCTCACTTTAAACAGAGGACACACGAGACTGATACTAGGACTGGTGGTTATAGGTAAACAAGGAAATATGCACCTATGTATATATGTAGGAGCAAAAGGTCCTTTTTACTTCTTGTAGTATATGAATATATTTTGCCTTGCTTGCTTGCTTGCTTTAGGGGACCTCTGTCCACCTTTTAATGAATTTCTGTCTGCCTGCTTGAATGACTGTCTTTGCTGACTGGGTCCTGTTGCCGTTGTCTGGTTATATAAACGTGTTATAATCTATGGGTAAAGCTCTCTTAATCCGCATAGACATGAACCAGTAACGTACACGAGTTTTTATTTGTATTTTTTTTTTTCTTGTTTTACTGTTTATTATTGTTTTTTTTATTACTGTTATTGTTGTTGTTGTTTCTGTTGTTTATTAAGCCAACAGTAAACCAGAGTATGACAGATTTTGTCTGTCTTTCTTCTTCTTGGTCTTTGAGAAATGTTTTTTTTTTTATTTTATATGGGTTGTTTTTTTTTTTATTTTATATGGGTTGTTTTTTTTTTGTAATTCAATTAAAGAAATCCTTAAAAACAATTAAATGTCACGTACAGCAGAAGAGATGACAATCATGAAGCAGAGCACTTGCTTGCTTTGTTTATTTACCGTTACAACAGTACCGTTATTACTGATTTATGTAGACAAATAAACAATGATCAAAACACAGGAAACAGGAAATCACTTAAAAATTTGAAATCACTATCAATGGAAGCAAGAAAATCATAAATAAATTATAATAATATTTTTTTTTTATTATTTAGGCACTAAATTTCTTGAATTTCTTTTTAATATTTAGTTGATGATATTATTTCTTTTCTTTTCTTTTATTATTATTATTTCCTTTCTGTATTTATTTATTTTCTAATAAAAATTTACACTTTTTTCCTTTCTTTTTATTGCACTTGTAATTTCAATTCTTTTTTTAAAAATTTCTTTTTAAATAATTTTATAATAATTTCTTTTTAAATAATTTCTAATGAATTTTTTAACAAAAAATTGTTTTGCTGACACTTGGTAAAAGAAGAATAATGAATCTTCACTTAAAAATTCAAAAAAACACAATTTTAAAACGCGGTTTTATTTTCTTATTTACTTTTTGAAGTGGATTTCTTGAATTTGTTTTTATTCTTTTTCACATAATTTTGAAGTTGGTTGAGAATTGAGAAATTATTTTATGACAAACGGACGCAGTAGCATAACCACAATGTTGTTCAAAGTTCCATCGCGAACTGAAGTCGCATTGTCTGCGTAAAAAGTTCCAGAGACTCAAATTCAACTCAACTCACACGATGATGATGATATCAAAACAACGAAGCAGAACACAAACGAACGACTTACCGAACAAACCAGCAAGCGAGCGAAATGAGCACGCCAACGAGCGAGTAAACATAAATACGAACGAACATGAGCACGAATACGAAAAGCGGCGAGTAGCGCAAGAGTGTCAAAAGCCGAAACACATTTTATGTCTTCGGTTGGTTAAACAAGAAGCAAGAACGTCGTGAAGCTAAACAACAACAATGGAGACAGCAGCGGCATGAGTTTTTCAAAGAGAAAATCTATGGCGAATGAGTGATGAGCACTCATAAAACATCATTATGAAGTGAGAATATATTAGTATAAGAGTAACAAAAGCTGAAATTGTTTCAAAAGAGACTAGCACAGTAGTGTAGACTTTGTGGACACTTGTTGAAGGGGCGCAGAAGAACAACAACACCGCATTTAGTTCATACAGTATAAGAGATAGAAATTAAAGAGCGACACACCCCGAATTCTCTTACTTAATGGAAATCTATGAGAGAGCAAGCATATGCAATATAATTTTATGTTAAAAAGAGTAAAAGAAAACTATAATAACTGTTGCGCTATTTTGTAGACTCTCTCTAGCTTTTTGCTCTTTCAAAAAATTTTCTTTTACAATAATTGTATTCTTACTCTTCTACAAAAATTGTCTTTATAGGAAAATTGTCATAAAGAAGCAGCATTGCCAACATTTAAAAAGTTTTATACAAATATTTAAAAGCGCAGTTATCTAAATCATATGAGTGAGTGAGTGAGTCTATGAATGTGTGTGTGCATGCGTTGCTTGTGGAAAATTGTGTTCGCGTGTATTGCAACAACAACAACTGATAGCTTTTTTTTTTCTTCCTAAGTGGAAAGCGCGGCACCTTTTTGCATACTTCCGCAAAATCAGCAATTATCTGAGTTAACAGGTTGATGATGGCGGCAAGAGCAAAGAGCAATAGTTATGTATGGTGGTGTTGCCATGCAAATGGGCTAAGTGTTGCCAATGCACATTAACATATTAAAAATGCTACTATTTTCCTTCCACTCTAGACAAATCCCACGGTCACGGAATGAAAAATATAACAAGTCCTAAGACTATAGGAGTCCTAACAGGGCACGCACTAACTTATAGGTATTTACGCCGGAAGACGATATCTACCGTTTTTCAATTCATATAGAAGCTGCAGAGATGAAGAAGACTGTGGTACATCTTCTATTAAAGTGCTTTGCTCTAGCAGTAGTAAGTTATCCACAAATAAAGGTTTGAGACTCCGAAATTCAATTCTATTACTTATCAACATGAACCACTCACTGAATATTATCGGACTAACTGGACCATCAGGCTCATGTGCCAAAGGATGCTTGTTCCATATCATGACTTCTGACGTAGCTGTGAGGATGAGTAGGACTCGGAGAGTACCACCTCTGTGACTGCCCTGCTCATATCTCGGTAGATGAACCCGTCTTCTCAGGAAACCGTTCTTCGTGGGAAACCTGACTCTGTCGGTGGACTCCTCCACTTGGTTTTGAAGGCGGATGGTGACCTCTGTGAGAGACCTTGGACAGTAG
Organism: Amiota communis; assembly: GCA_037043315.1. Lineage (NCBI taxonomy): Eukaryota > Metazoa > Arthropoda > Insecta > Diptera > Drosophilidae > Amiota > Amiota communis. Next base: position 7,256,353 of record JBAMAV010001245.1, on the reverse strand, counting down.
TGGATTGCCAAAACTCGTTTAAAATCATCATCTACATTCACCTACATCTATTCCTATCATTCATATATATCAGACATCATAATGGGCCATAAGGCTTTTTGGTGAAATCGCGCAGAAGCCTGTTTATCATAACCTAGCCTATGTCATCATACATTTATTTGTGTTTTTATTTTCAACACCTTATGCTTTACCCATTTATCATTACTAAAAAATAACAATAATCACTATTAGTGAAAATCAACCCATCATCACTAAGAATCAACCTTCATCATAACTAGGAATTAACCATCATCACCATCATCATAATTTATCGATATCGACTTAACGACTAGAAAAACGCACCCCATTATATGAAGTTTATTGACTTCTTTTAAACAAAGCCAAACTAAAGAAATTTTAATAAAATCCCAAAGACAAAAATTGAAAAAATAACAAAACAAAACAACTACTAATGATTGTCAAAAGAATCTGAATGTACATATGTGTGTATCTAAAGGCAAAACAAAACACATGTCAGTAGATAAAGAATACCACCATACAAACAAAACAAAACAAAAGAAGAAAGAATTAGGAACAAAAAAATGGAAAAAAGAGTGGGAATAAAATCTCTCCAAGATAAGTTATTATTATAGATTAAGCATAACTTATGACTTACTCAAAATGCTTAGCTATGCTATAACAACTAGGAGGCATAAAAAAACTGCTAGACTTTGACTTCTATCATCATATATAATGCATAAAACACTAAGGAATAGAATAGTAGTAATAGTAAATCACCTTAGGGCAGGCTTAGAACAGAACAACAAACGAGTTCACAGTAAAAACTGATCATCATAAAAACTATTGTACTACCAGCAAAAAGAAACAGAACTCTACCTTACCTTAACTTACCATAACTTGGGGTCTTCTTCGTCTGGGTATGGTTAGTTGACTTTTACTAGCTTCTTTTCTTCCTTATTTTTTTTGTTTTAAGTCTTGTAAACGTAGCTAATTTACAATAACCAAGTGTGAAATATCTACATCACACACACACACACTCAACAATTCAAGAACAAGAAAAGATAAAGTACTCAAAGTTAAACTAAAGATGACTATAACCATGATGATGGTGATGCCACAAACATTCAACATATTTCATGCTTTATACGGAGAGACAGACAGTTGGACGACCCAAAGTTAGCTTAGACAACAAAACACTCAAATAATGATGACGACTTCACAATATAAAAAATCAAGAAAAGAAAAACTTCTTCTTAGGCACACAGAATTATATACAAAGAATAACAGCAGCAATAGAACATGTAAGAGATGGCGGAAGGAAGAATGAAAGGAAGGAAGGAACATACTACTATTTATATTGAGGTAATGGATAGATTAGTTTAAGTTGCTTTTTCTAGCTGTTATTTCTTTATCCTCATCATGTTATAAGTATTAGTATTCTTGCTGGTATCAAAAGACGCGCCAAACATAGAGCAACAACTGGGGTCTTTAAATTATTTCTTTAATTTTTTTTTTTTTTATCTGAAATAAGTAAGTAGCACCTCACTCACTAGCTCATTCTCCTCTATATTCATCGACTTTTATTGTTCATAAATAATTATGGATGTGAATGAATGAGGTAAGAACAGAAAAGAACGGAATAGAATAGAACAAAACAGAACAGAACAGATCAGAACAAGAAGTCAAGTCAAGAACTAACATAAAAGCAGCATAGCTAAAGAAAGATAGAAGACTTAGTGTACTTGTAGATACAACAACCAACAACTGCTTCTTAGTCTTGTTTGTTGTTATTGTTTGAATCTACTTGGAGGTTACTAACTTTTAACGGTAAACCTATACATACATACATACATATGTAAGTATTCTTAATATGTGTATAAACAAAACAACAACTAAACTAATGAAGAGTAGTTTGATCTTATCTTACATGTTCTACAAGTTCCACAAGGTGAAGTTGGCTTGTTGTTTTCTATGTAAGTAAGTATATGGTTTGATGATGATTGAAGTAATGCAAGCAAAAGATACTTGGCTGACTTTAATCAAAGAAAATATTTGCAATATGCAACAGGATGATGATGATGATTGTTGTGGCATGCAGTTTAGTATACAACATTCTTTTTCACATATCTTAGAGAAAACTTTATTAAGCCAAAGTGTAGATATAATTTTGTTCCTAAGAAGAAAGCATTTGACTTATAATTAAGTGATTAAATAGACCCTTGGTTCTATATCATTCAAGATGGTAGCCTTTGAAATTTTTGTTTGTTTGTACACGCATCACATAAAAGCCATACATTGGATTCGAAATCAATTTACTGAAAAATAACAAGCTTTATTGTGAATAACATATAGCGTTTATTTCATTGAAATCGACCTACAGAATCAAAAGATATCATTTATCATATTAATTAAAAATTAAATTAAAACCACAGACAACATTCTCTGACTTTACATAAAGAAAGCGATCTGTCACAGAGATGAAGTTCACGAAGCTTATTGTAATAATGAGAAAACGTTTCATTAAACAAAGATTTCTTGTCTCTATCGCTCTCAACTGAAAACAACAACATCATGCAGGAGATCGATAGAGACAACGAATCTTTCTTTCATGAAACTTGTTCTCATTATTACAATAAGCTTCGCGAACTTAATTATCCTGCTGCACTGCACATCTCTGATCTGTGATACTGCTGATTCTTAAATTTTTGTTGTTATTCTTGTATTTTTTCTGTAATTGTTTGTAGTCGCCAAAGATAAAAGGCGATCTACATAGAAGTCAGGATAACGACTGCCCGAGTCTACTAGTATTTAATAAATACCATCGATTAAAATTTAATGGTGCATAACAAAAGTTTTAAAAACCTTCAAATGGATTGCATTGTGGACTCATTTACTGTAAGGCCAAAAGGAAAGAGTAGTCAAAGAATAGAATAGTTTCAATGAAGCCACAAACCAAAAACTCAGCCAGTTATGTACTTGCTGATGGAGTCTCGTGTTCTACTAATAAAATATTTAATGTGAACAATTAAGTACCTATTCATAAAAAATCTATCAACAAAAAGCTTTAGGGAAATTCTTTTTATTTAACACACAATTAAGAAATTAATAGGTTTTAGAAAAGAATTTTAATAGCATCAATGAAAAGTTTTTTGAGTAGTTTTTTTTTTTTTTTTTAGTAATAACATAAATTATTCTAACAATCAAGTCAATGATAATAAAGAAATGAATATTATCATCCTTAGGTGATTGAAGTTAAAAATTCCAAGACTGGGCCAAGCGTTGGAACATACTACCTACCCATCAACACCACCATATCAACAACAATTCCAAACTACAAGCTTGCTAGAACAAGGCTCTCCATTTGGCCACGGGTGCCCCTTGGTTCGTCCGAAATTCAACGCTACAAAAATCAAATCTCATAGTATTTGCTTTCACACAAAGCATCTAACGCATCTCAACCCGCTGGGGTCCGCCCTCATCAGCTAGCAAGGAGTACATTGAAAAGACTAAACCAGCTTGATCGCCCACTAAGATGGAAGTAGTAGCCTGCTGAGTATTTTGCCTTAACTGCTGAGTATTAACTTTTCGCACATCATTTTAATCATAAAAATGTCCAATAATCTTTGAAATAAGAAGATCTCGATCAGGATAGTACAAACTTTTTAGTTACCTGGGCCACATTGGAAGAGAAAATGTGTTCTCTTATGTTCTGTGTGTTTGTCCTTGCGCTGGCCGCAGCTTGGACAGTTCTGAAGATCCAAATGAATGGAAATGTTCCTAAAGCATCTTAATTAATCTACATACATATAAACTTTGTTTGGAATCACTATAGTATCTCAATATAAGAATGTGAAGCGCATCCCCCACAGCTGATATAATGTTAAATAGGAACATTTGATAAATGGAAAGTTCTAATAGATCTATTGTCATCATCAAACACATGAACCCAAATAAACCCACCAATTGGAATAATAAATTTGTATTTATTTAATATATTTCAAGCTCTAAACCAGAACAAGAGTTTGAAGTAACCTGTAATAGTACATCTACTTGCCTATACATCTATATAGTATGTAGTATCTTTTGTATTTTCTCTCATATGCAAATAATAACATTTTATTACTCATATATTCTCATGTTAATCACCCAGAAGAAATGAGAAGAAATTTAACTTTTTATTGGGTCTTTTTGTGTACATAAGTATATTTTTTAGCACACAACACAATACGAGTACAAGGTTCATTGGACGACGCAGGCGCATAAAACTCAGCAGCGATATGCTGTCATCAACGCAGCGCCATATCGAAAATTAGCACAACCAAAGAAAGAAGATATAATACATTATCATAAATCCTAGGATAATGATCATTAAGGAAAATGATCAAAAACACCAACACTATTGAGTACCATCATCATAAAATGCTAACTTGGCCAAATTACATATACAGCAGAGAGAGAGAGCGATAGAGGGAGAGAGAAACCTTCTTTTATTTTAATCAGCTGAGCTGAACTGAGTTACTAAGGCCCCCAAGGCAATGACATTCAAAGTAGCTTAGGCTTACTCTCTTTTTTTATAGTAACAACACTCTCTATCTATCTGACTCAGTGTATTTTCCAAAGAGTTTATATCAAAAACCAGTCAAGCGACTTTATGAGGAGTTCGTTCACCGCTGGCAACAAAACACGGGTCCCAAATATAATTCTTTTAACGACGACGACGACGACGACGCTGATGATGTTGTTGTGGTGGTTGTTTGTTGTTCTTTGGTTCGGTTCCCCTCTGGCGCTTTCTAACTTCAAAATGTAAATCAGACAGTATTGTGCCGCCTTGGCCCAGTAGAACCGAACCGAACTGAACTGAACCAACCAACCATTTTACTATAGACAACAACGGACTTTAGCCACGACCTATCTTCATAGTTTTTAGCTAAGCCAAGGTGCTTGCTGCTGCACATGAATGCAGAAAGTAAGTAACCTTATGATGATGTTGCGCAGGCGCAGAACAGCAGTAAATACTCCTCCTCGTCGACTGATTTTCATGCTCTCTTAAATTGTTTAGTGGTTTTTTTTTGTTTTCTTCCAAACTTTTTGTAGTCTTTTTGCTTTTCTTTTTATGCAAAATAGTTGCGCGCACACACTAAGACTTGATCTATGGCTTTTTATACTACCTATATGTTTTCTGTTTTGTTCTGTTGTTGGAGGACCCTTAAAACTTATGGCCACATAAAATGTTCTCTGTTGGCTACTGCCGCAAGCCTTTTATGCTTGACTTGGCTTAAAAATCTTCCACCACCACCACCACCACCCGTTCTGCACCTTTACGTAGTCGTCGTCTTCTTCTTCATCTACTAGATTTTACCTTAGACTAGTGCTAGTTTAAACCATAAATTACTTACATTGGTAAGTGTAGCGTGTCTTGTTTACCGATTAGACCAACTACATACACGCATGCATCCATCCAAAGAAAAAGGCCTCCTCAGTCTTACTTACTCCTCTTCTCCTCTTCTAAGTCTTTCTTTCTGTTTTTTCATTCTTGTTATACATATGTGTATATTTTTCCATGTTAAAAAAGATATATTCATTTTTCTTAAAGTCTTTCGCTTAAGTTTATTTGTTTTTATAGTGGGGTCTGTCGTAAAATTTAATTGAAATTAGTCTTTTGCCAATTATTTACACACTTTTGTTATCATGTATTTGCATTTATTTTAATTATATACCGAGTAGCAATAAATTTTATTGAATCTGGCTAAAAAGACCAGAGAAAGAGACTAGACTCAACGATCACAGGCTGGATGAGGATGAGTCTCATCCCAACCAAAGACCAATTTAAATGTATGCTTCTGCTGGTTTAAATTAAGTTTTTAACTGACAGCTTTTACATATGCTCTACCCACCATCACCATATCCATAACACCATACTCAACCATACTCAATCCCAATTCAATCCCATTTTTATCCTTATGTCCTTTTCAATCGTTTTTGTTAGTTAGTTAGTTAATTTGTGTGCAATTTATATGTCGACATATCTTGCTGTGTTCAACAACAGCAACGGCAACAGCAGCAGCAGCAGCAATTACAAAATGGCTAATGATATGCAGCATTATAAATATATAAATACGATAAGAGCCAATTTATCGATAATAATCGTCATTAAATATGTTTGTCGTTGTCGTCGTAACAATCATCATCATCACCTTCATCATCATCATCATTGTTGTTACAAATAAGCTTAATCAGCATATCAGATTGTTTGAACTTAATTATGGTATGTGTGCGTGTGGAATTGATGCGCGGTGTGTGGTTAAAGGTGGATTTTATTATGGTAAAATCAACACATACTTTTTGTGGCAATAAAGATCTATTTACTAAGATGAAATGATGACAAAATGGAATCTCAATTTAACAACTTTAACATTTATTGATTAATTTTAATGATTTCATATTTTACTCTAAGGAATATAAGACAATTCTAAGACCAAAGAACTAGATTCATGAAAATAATCAAAATGGTTTTTAGGAAGAATATTTTTCATATCGATTTATAACCGATAATAGAATACGAAAGTTTTAAGACTATTACACACAGTATAGGTTAATGATACATGAAGGTCTATTGTTGAACAATTTCTTCTTTAAAAATCAATAACCAGCTACTTTCGAGCTTACGAGTTATCATGAAAACAATGCATATCGCATAAATGACAAGTCGAACATGTAGATTAAGTTTTAATATATGAAATCTTTGCATTTAAGAGTACCATTTAACAGTATATAAATCCGAAATTGCACATGTTTTGTGGGAAATGCAATTAAGTGGGGCTGCACTTAACCAGTATCAATTGTAGATCGAAATTGTTCCATTCTGATTAACGAAGAAGGCCTCTAAAACACTTTGCTTTTCAGGCTTTTTAGCTTTATGCGCTTCTGATATAACAGTTAAATGTATTCATTCTTATAAAGCAAAATCCAAAGCCTGCTGTCGCATGTATATGTCGTCAAAAATTGAACTACTTTCAACTCTTCTCTCTCTCTCACTTTACGACATGAAACAGCTGTTTGATGTTCTAGTGACTGTAAAAGTTGCAGTAGCAAGAAACAAGACAACAATCTATTGTAGAAGGCTATTGTGGTGCCATCTTGGACTCATGGTATTTCCCTATGTGGTATACTGCTGCGGCAACGAATATCTATGCCATCCTGAAGGTGCATATCTCTGCCCTTCGACAGCTCGCTAACATGACATCATTTCACAGGGTTTGCGAAACCTCTTAGTTCGTGAGCATATCAACCAAGAAATTGTCAGGTATAATGACCGGCTCAAGGCGCTTGTCAAGAAATTAGCATCTGCTCTGGCTACAAACACCTCCAGGAGGTGACTCAAACGATCTCACCCTGATGACCTGTGGTTACACAGACGCCAAAGAGGACATGGGCTACGTTTCTAAGAATATCCAATATTTCTTTGATAATTTTGTGCACTACTTTAAGTCATCAGTCATTTCCTAGCTTTTTGGTATATCACTTTTTTTTACAGCCGTTAAGTCGGTGGTTAATCAATTTAATGATATAAAAAAGGGTATTCTATAATAGCTGTTTTATGTTTACATAACTCAAGAAGCTGACGCATTAAACACGTGTTGTGGAGGTTAAATTCTGCCGTAAATACCAAAGAAGCAGAATTGTTTGATCAAAGAATGGCTATAAATTCTTTAAACTCTTATAACCTTCATTTGATCTCAGAACGATGCTATGAAGGGCGTGGCCAGGTACGAGGCGGAGGGGCAACTACCTGCCCTAGCAGATTGTAGATATTTAATTACTTATTCAAACAGTCTCGAAAGTCTATTGCTGTATCTTCAATAGTTAATACGTTATTTTGTGTAGGACCTCGAAGCTTACAAGTGTAGGTTATTAGTGTAATATTTATTACCAACTCCCGGATACACCCTTGCAAAATCTATTAAATATTTCACATGCATAAGTATATTAATTTTGAGTGCATGTTGATTCAAAACCTAGACCATAAGTTTTTCCAATATCAGGAAGAACAATATAATATGATAAATGATAAATTATCAAAATCATACTTAATATACGAGGATTGGTCAATAGTTAGTAATATAGACTCAATTTTCTCAAAATCATGAATCAATATGGCATATTAAGTGTACAGATGCCAGGAAGTATAAGACAGCAATATCATAAGCTCAACCTAGTCTTCAAACACTTGCAAGAACCTATATCATATCAATTGTGTTATTGAATTTATTTACATAATTTTAATTAATTGAAATTATGAACAAATAGTATAATCTCCAAACACATGCAACAGTGTCTTCTTTAATGCAACTCAAATTCCATCATCAATGTGAAACATACCTAATTCTATGCTATGATATAACAAAACATTGATGATGATTGTTGTTTACATTATTTAAAGGCTATGACAACTTTCCCTTTATTAAAAAACTTGCAAAATCGCACGTATTCATGTGCCACATGTCATTGTTCTTCATGGCATCCATTCATTGAACACAACACAAAAATCTCTCCCTGCCAGGGAACAACATACAAACATACATATTTTTTGTACTTTCTAGTATAACAATATATCGTTTCCATAAACATTCCACAAAAAAGGTAAAAAAACAAACACACACACACAAGAAAGTGAGAGATGACAATGTATGGAATATAAAAACTATAAAGACAAAACGTGTAGGTGTATCATCATAATTGAAAACGCGTTTTTAAAAATGCTATTCAAAAACACTCAACACTCAATGCAGCAACAGCAGCACCTAGATATCAAGTAGAATGAATGCAACATACAATACTATATGGTACTATATAGAAAACAGTAGTAGTATTTGTTGTAGTTGCACTTGCACTTGTTGTTGCCGTTTTGTCTTTATTTATTTAATTTTTTTTTATATTTATTTTTAATTTTTTTTTTATTTGAACAACTGACTGTGAGTGTAAAAAGTATAAAAACTCACGGATGTCGCTCTCGCGTTGTCTTGTTGGAAATACATACATATTCTCATCACTCTGCTACCCACACCTATTGGTCATCATGATCATATACTAAAATTGAATTTGTCTGCATTCATGCCACTACTACGGGCTACTAAATGCAACTGACTAACATGACACGACTCTGAGTGAGTGGTCACCACCTACAACAGAAAAACAACAACAACTTGACACATTGAAGTCGTTTGCAGTTTACTATACTATAGTGAGTCCATGCATCCAGCCATCCCTTTGTTGTTTCCATCATCATCATCATCATCATGGAAATGTATGAAAAAATGTGATGAAAATTAATTAAAAATCAATTCAATTTTGATTGTCTATCGTTGTTGAATCGTTGAAAGTTAATTGACATTTGTGTGTTGTTTGACATTCTTATTTCATTCCTCTTGTAACATATCAATACCTTTCCTCCACTTTATACCCTCCCGCCTCCTTCCTATATCTCTTCTTTCCAGCTTTCTTTATTTTTATTTCAACTTATTGATGATGATAGTACAATATTTTTACATGAATATGGTCGTCGTTGTCGTCGTCGCAATGAAAAATAAATTGAATTTACTTTGTTTTTTGCTTTTTTGTATATAAAAATTAAATAAATATATATAAATAATAAATAAGGTTTTTGAAAATGTTTTGCAATTTTTTTTTTAATTCTTTTTTATATATAAAAATGTTTCATTTATTTATTCTTATTTTTTTAATAATCAAAAACAAGCTTTTGTGATGCCATGAGAAATGGGGAAACGACTTTCACTGTGTTGCTCGTCGCCCCCCACACACACAGACATTTTAAAATGAATTTATATGAATTTGTAATTGAATTAAATTCAATTAAATATGCTTTTTTTTATTATTATTATTTTTGTTATTATTTTTTTTTATTCTTGGTGTGTGTTTCTGTTTATTGTTATTGTTTTATTATTCTGATAAGGCATCACACACATTGAGGCGCGTTGAGGCACAAAAACACAAGCCCGATACACAAATAAAGATAAATCGACAATTTTTGTACTTAAATAAATAAGTGTTGAATGTCACTACAATTATTTGCACTTGCAAAAAAAAACAGAAAAACGAGAAACAGATTTTGCGACATCATTTTACAAATATTTAATTATTTTAAAATCAACAACAAAAACAGAAATAAATAAATTGAAAATATAAACTGTGCCAATAACAATGAATATCAATGAAACCACGTACTGAAACTCTGTCAGTACTAATAGCAGGGAATTTGGCATATCTCAGGTAAGAGAAGAAGAGTGTGTTATTAAACTGGAATTTAGCCAAAATAAAAAAAAAACTAATGAATGTCAGTCAATCAAAGTATTTTAAAGTATTTCAAAAACAACAAAAGTAAAGCATAATGGAAACCTAAACCTTGGTTCAAAGGGCATTAAACAAAGGCTTTATTACTTTGATTCACTCTTAAACACACACATCACGTCCCCCGGGGTCAGCTAAACGGGAACAACCTACCTACACATCAGCCAAGTACCTTGGATTAACACTTGATTGGCTGTTGACCTGGAAACCCCACAAGCAAAATAAAATGCATCAGTGCTCCTCTTCTGTAAAACCATTCTTAATGTAGTATATGGACTTATGGTATTGTACTCTAGGGGACAAAACTTCAAAATCTAATGACCAAATCATACAATCCAAGTTCTTAAGAATAAGCATATTGACACTCTGTGGATCCATGCTGTAGTCTCGATTAGAAGAAGAGCGGCGAAGCACAATTTTTGCTCGCCTTGGACCTCATGTAATTCACATGAGATTGTAAGACGAATGATCAGTTCAACAGAGGACTGGTCCATTCTCTTCTGCTGAAATTGGTGATATTATGCATGGTGCTTGTATGCACGAGCGAACAACTTATTAAGGATATTATCCCTCCCCACCATGCTTTTGTGCTATATTTTTTAGTCGGTACGAGCTATTATTTATGTATATCAAACGAATCCGACATTACTTGTGGCATAGGTTATAAGAATCTTTAAAGATGTTAGTTCGCATAGCAACCAAAGAAAACCAAGCTCTTAAGAAAGCTTGTCAACGCCGAATGGTATGTCCGTCATTCACAGAGATCTGAAGGTAGTATCAACAATGACTGAGGAAATCATGAAATCCAGCAAAAGAACACATCATCCGGCTTAAAACACAAATGAAAAACCATATATCTGTCAATTTGTTGAACAATCGAAGACTAAAGCTTCACCACCCCCTGGATTACCCTTTCAGATCATCGGAAGGCCAATAATATACCTTTTTAATTCTATAACAAAACATAAGTCAATATCAACTAAAAAAAATCGATGGTTCTTCTCTTTGGGTCAGAATAAAATTTAAAAAAAAGAAGAAATAAACCTTTGACTACACAAAAAATATTCAAAATTAATAAGAAATCATAATGAACAGATATAGGAAAGAAAGAGATAAAATGATAACATAAAACATAAAAGAAAATAGAAAAATTACATAGAACTTACGGATTCATAAAAGTTCTTGATATATTTTGAGAGCAGTTTCTTGATTTTCATTAATTCAATATTTAAGGTTACCTAAAATGAAAACAAATTTGTAAAGAAAATTATTAGTAAAAGGAATTAGAAAATATTTGTTTGTACTACTATAAAATAATTTCAAAAAAGAACCAAAATTTTGTAGCCATAAGTACCTAAAAGTATGTGGTTCATTAAGAGTAAGAGATTATGAATATTTAATATGTAATCACATGTACTCGTGTTCAGTATAATAAACTGGTAATTTACAAGCTGTCTCAAAGTGAAAGTAAAAGGAGTTTGGCCAACCTAAAACTGCCAAAAAATACTTTAAAATTGGCTTAAGGTTTTTCTTTTTATTATTCTTTAAATTATCAGACAAATTAGCTTTAAAATTGCCAATGTTGATGTCCTTGATGCTACTGTTGCCTCTGAATGAATTTCTGATGGTGTTTCTACCATGTCTATGACTGAATGACTGCCCACAAGTAGTACTGGGGCACCTCTTGTTGAGTTGCCTCTTGCTTTTACTCAGTTTCCTTAACCAACATCATTCGAACCTGTGCTTTCCAACCAAAGCAGCAACCGCCAAAACCGTAATGGCTGCTCTTGATAATGACAATGAGAGCTTACACTTACTCATATAAACATACAATGGCAATTTACACAATGTGCCACATACGAGCAACAGAACATACAATATAATGAAGTTGATGTTGATTATGAAGCTTATAATGTGCTGAATTATGATTGTGGCCTCATGACCATGGGTGTGCCTGCTTCTGCTTTCCTGTATAGTAACACACTTAGTACATACATATGTGTGTGTACAAAAGCATTTTAATTTTCTAAGCTCATTTTATGTAATTTGTACAAGAAGAAAATTACATAAAACAGCAGAAGCAAGCTTAATTTTTGTTGCATACACCCAGGCGACAGCACAAGTATAAAATTTTATATGTTTTTACAGTAAAATGACTTCCGTCTTTTGGGATTTTAATAACGTTTTGTTCATGCTTTTTATATACATTATTTTAAAACAAAGGAGTGCCATCAGTCACTCACATCACTGAGTCTTGAGGCTTCTTTTTTTTAAGCAAAAACTCTTACTCCTCGTCTGTCTTTTTATTGATATCGGATGAACATCAAAATATATTTGAATGCCCATAAGAGAAACTGTTAAATATACATTTTTATGTGTGTTAAAGTATGTGCGCTTAAGTAATCTCCCCGGGGCGCACTTTAGGGGGACTCTTACACTCTTCATGTATTTTGGGATGACAACAAACAAAAGTATGTAAACATTTAGGAGAGTTTATTACTTTTTTCGAAAGACGTGTCAAATATTTCAATTTCATTAATAGCAGGCAACAAAAGGATGGCTGGCTAGAATAGCTAAGTTGAGCTGATGTCATGGGCACAACATACACACACAAATTCACTTAACTTCCAAAGTATAAAACTATTCATGGACTCCTTTTACTCATACAAAGATTCATTCCGACTTCTTCCGCTTCAAGTTCTTTTATGCCACAAAATGTTGTATGTGACCACATGAAATACAAAAAGAACATAGTGATGATGATGACTAGAAAGATGATGATAATACTGACGCCTACAAAGCCACGTGCCAAAAACAGTTAAGCACAAAAACAACTAACAAACAAAAAGGGTTAATGCATGTCACAGACACTCACACATGCCTCGAGAACGAAAGCAACACATATGGAATGGCGACGCATGGCAGCAAGGACACAAAACAGTGTAAATAATATTAGAATGAAGCAAGAAACTGAATAAGCGAAGCAAGTGTCAACAAAAAAAAAATAAAAGGAAGAAAAACAGACGCTTTTGTAGTTAAATGGGGAAAAGCAAAGGACGAGACAACGTGCAATGCTTTTGAATATATCATGCTTCATTAGCACTCAAGCGCAAACATACCAATACAACAACAAGCCACCATCATCATCATCATCATCATCATCACAACCTGCCTGGTTGCCTTTTCTTTTTCTATGGTAACAAGAGAAAGAAGTATATGAGAAAGTACAAAGATGGCGACAAAACTTTGCGCAAATTTGTCAACATACAAATAGATATTTCTTCCTCCCACCTCTCATCATTTTTTATCACACACACTCTCTCTCTCTTTCTCTGTACTACTTTGCTAAATTTTTGCACTTTTATATAAATTGTGATGAGTGAGTGGGCGCTTCGTGTGTTTCTAAGGACAAAAGGATGCCAGCCAGTCAGCCAGCCAGCCAACGAAACCTTAGAGCAGCAGACGCGTTGAGTCATTCTATAAATATTGACATAGTGATGAGTGTAAATATATGTGTGTATATCTATGTGTAAAAGGAGTGACAAACAGCTCCAAGGCATTAAGTCCACAGTTTTTAACACACGCTTGTGATGATGTTATGTTGAGTAAAAGTCTTAGACCATAGTATCAAGAGAAACAGAGCCATCATCATGAGTTAGAGAATGAAAAATGGCAACAGGATAAACAACAAGACCATCTAAACCAAGCCAAAGCAATCACGTCTTCAACACCATCATCACCAAGAACGACTTCTTGAATCCAAAGACTCTGGCTTTAATAACTTTAAGTATTTTCGGTCAATTTAATTTTTATGCCACAAGGAAACAACACACAACAAGCATTAGAAACTAGTCAAGAAAGGACTCTCTTCTAAGTGAATAAACTCATATATGTATGTGTGATACAAGAATGAATATATTTTCTTTACCAATAAGATACATATGGACATATGTAGAAAGATACTAAAAGAAAGGGGATCACATCAATATTTATTCATTTGTTTGTTGGTCAAAACCATATGTTCAATGGATATGACGAAACGACAAACGAAAAACTTGATTATAAAACGATGACTTCACACTTTGACTATGAAGGAGGAGGAGAATAAATGAAATTATTTCTTACTAAAATAAATTTATGGGCGTTCTACCATTATATTCCAACTGTGAGGAAGGAAGGAAGCATCTTGAATCAGCTTAAATTAAATAAAAAAGTATGAGCAATGATGCGTGTAGAGGCGGCCAAAGACAGACAAGACAAATGTGGGAGGGCAGTAATTTAATACTTGGACAATATTTTTGTATTTTGAGAGGCGACAACAAAAAAATTGAATGGAAAAAGTCAAATTGAAAGCAAAAGTTTTTAATAAAATTGGTAATATGAGATTATTTTATGTTGACTTGGGCGACGACGCCTAAAACTAGGCAAATGTCTGGAAATTTAATCTAATTTAAAGAAAATTTTACTAAAAATTGCATACATGGAGAGAAACCTAAAATTATACTTAAGAATTATGAAGAAAATAAAAATTATTTTATTACATCGAATGAGCAATAAACTTCAATTCCCAAAAAGTCATTCAACAAACAACAACAAAGAAGCATCATAAACTTTCTTGTATAACACAGTAAGAGAGTGTAGAGTGTGAAACCAAAGTAAGTTTAATGAAGCACAGCGCCAAAAAGTATGCAAAGTTATTTGATTAAGTTGCTATTTTCTCGCAATAACACCAATACCATCCACAGACCAGACCAGACTAGAATGGGACAGACATAAACGGGCGAACGAGCGAATGAACAAAGTAATGCCACTGAGCATGTAATATTGACATATTGAACAAACGTGTCACCATCACCCGTAGAGTCAATAGACCGACCATGGCTTGCCTGCTTCATGAAGGGAAAGAAAGAATTAAGGAAAAATTTGCTGAAAATTGTTTGGCAAAATATATGCAGAGGACAACAAGTTATATGGTACTAGAAGTAAGTAAGTGTAAGTGGGTTAGAGAACAGAGTACCCTTTTCTTTTTATTTGTCGTTTTGGTATTACTTGTTTCCAAGTCTTTATTTCTCTAACCAATTCGCGACTCAAAACCAACTAAATTCATATTAAAATAGAAGGCGACATGGCAAGCATACCAACCAACCAACCAACCATTCAACCATCCAACCAAACGAAGCTATACAGACAGCAAAGAAGACGACGACAAAATATTGACGACATATATGCCAGAGGGGGAGCAGCTAGAGTAAGGAAAGAAAAAGGACCTTTTTCACAGATAGACTTCACATAGTTGCACGTACAAAAAGCTTACTTGCGCCACAATGACGACAATTCTGATGATGAGGAGAACAAGGAGAACAATGAATGAATGAAGTCACACACAGTTCAGTACAGTACAGAGTAAAGTGAAGTCGAGTCGTCTTAATACCATTTCCATAATGGTATGTGTGTGGGTATGTTGGTGTGTGTGCAACACATAACGTGGCAACACATTTTCTAATAATGTTTCAGCATCACGTATTAATGCGTTTGTTTGTATCTTCATTTTCCCTGCTGGCATTTTAATGTATTTATTTTTTCAAGTTGCTTCTTTTTTCATCCTGCTGCCTGCCGCCTGCTAACTCTGCTCTGTTTCTCTGCTTTAAGACACACACACATCATTTTGCCGTAGAGCATTGCTATGTATCTATACTTCTTTAGTATCCCACAGATATAAGAAGGTTTATATATGCTGTGGTTTAAGGATATGCTTTTGTTGTAAGTAACATTGCACAACATGCCACAGATATAAGTATGTGTACTAGTAGTAGCAAACAGCAGGAGCAGTAAGCAATTGTTAATAATGAAGCATAGTTACGTGTGTTACTACAATTGTTAGCTAATATGTATGCTAAAAGTTGCCAAATGTTGTCTTTATTTCTATTTTTCTAGAGCTACAAAAAATTAATTAGCTATATTGGTAGCCAAACAGACAGACAAGCAGTCATGGTGTGATGTGATGTCTTGTGTTGCTACGTGTAAATATAATCTAAAAGGGCAAAAGAACTTGGGATTATCCAACAGACAAAGTAACAGAGATAAGATGTTCTTACAAATTATAGTATACTTTTTGGTCATCAAAAGAGATTATAAATAATATTTTTACTAATAATAAAGTTGAAATTTATTATTTTCAGACCTTACCAATCTAATCTATGCATACAGCTGTGTTTATAAAAATAGTAGTGCTGTTGGGTCGTAAGTTCCAAGTGTTTCGAGAATGTTTACAGTGCTAAGGCTTTGCATGGAGTCTATAGGGTCCTTACAACGATTCGAAGGAATTTTGGCTCATGACTCTTCAACCACCACCCAAAGTAGTGAGCTACTTGAAGGATTTGCTGCTTCCCCCATTCGTTTAATATGCCCCCAACAATATTCTGATCAGCTACTAGTCCGGGGACTGTGCAGGCCATTTCGGATCATTATTTTGTTTAAACATCCATTTTATTGGCATTTTCCAACTAACAAATGATAGCATTATGTACATCCTTTAATATATTGAAGTACACTGCTTTGTCCATAAAGCCATTGATCTTATAGGATAGGACTTACGCCAGTATACAAAAAAGGCAATACTGTAATGTTCAGTCTTCCAGATTTAACAGTCTTGGTAGTGTATTTGGCATGGTATTCTGTGCTTGGTGGATGACTTACATACTGTCTGAACCAAACAAAACAATTTTGCTCCCATAATAAAATCGTAAACGAGCCTTGTCTATTTGTTTGTGACATTGTGCACGCTAATCTCAGAAACGGCTTAATCGATTTGAATGCGGTTTTCACTAAAGTATTGCAGCAAGCTTCAAG
This sequence comes from Amiota communis, assembly GCA_037043315.1. Classification (NCBI taxonomy): domain Eukaryota; kingdom Metazoa; phylum Arthropoda; class Insecta; order Diptera; family Drosophilidae; genus Amiota; species Amiota communis. The sequence continues at coordinate 7,239,139 of JBAMAV010001245.1, read as the reverse complement.
TAACATTTAGGGGTTTTTTTTTTTAATTCAATACTGATGTACAAACACAACTTTTTATTACTTTTAATCTCTCTTTTTAGGCTAAAATATTATGGAAATTTTAAACTGAACTAAACTCACACACTTCACTTTGAGCTCGCCATGTTTATCAACACTAGATATTTACATATGATTCCGCCCTTTCCGATAGTTTCGCTAGTATCGCCGCTTACACTTGCACACTAAAATACTAATACTTGCATTCGATAGTGCCTTCTATCAGCTGTTAAACACAGTGTATAACATTCGGTGGAAGCATAAACAACAAATATTTCTAACTCATTGAAAATGTCGAGTTTTATCCCAAGTAAACATCATTTGCGGGAGGTTTTATTGCACTATTTTGTTGCAAAGAAAAGTGCAGCGGAAACTTATCGTTTGCTTGCTGATGTTTACGGTGAGCATGCTCCATCGAATACAACTTGCAAAGAATGGTTTCGACGATTTAAAAATGATGATTTTGACATTGAGGACGGAGAACATGGAAAACCACCCAAAAAATTTGAAGATGCTGAATTGGAAGATTTATTGACCGAAGATTGTTGTCAAACACAATCAGAATTGGCAACAACATTAAATGTTGATCAATCAACTATTTCAAGACGTTTGCAAGCAATGGGAATGGTTCAAAAAGTCAATAACTGGGTGCCACATGAATTGAAAGACCGAGACATCGAACGTCGCAAAACCATTTGTGAAATGCTGCTTCAAAGACAAAAAAGAAAAGGTTTTTTGCATCGGATAATCACGGGAGATAAAAAATGGATATATTACGAGAATCCTAAACGCAAAAAATCTTGGCTGAAGCCAGGTGAGGCCGGCCCATCACAGCCAAAGAAAAATATTCATTGTACCAAGGTTATGCTCTGTATTTGGTGGGATCAGAAAGGTGTTGTGCACTATGAGTTGCTGAAACCGTCTGATACTATCACTGGCGATGTTTACAGACGACAACTAATGCGGTTGAAGGTAGCTATAGAAGAAAAACGACCGGAATGGGTGAATAGGCATGACAAATTAATTCTTCAACATGACAACGCCAGACCGCATACGGCAAATGTTGTGAAAACATATTTAAATGGACAAGACTGGGAAGTGCTACCCCACCCGCCATATTCACCAGATATAGCCCCTTCAGATTTTCATTTATTTCGAAGGATGGAGTCTGATCTTACGGGAGAGCGATTCACTTCTTATGAAGATATCAAAATTTGGCTTCATAATTGGATTGCCTCAAAAGACCAGGACTTCTTTATGCAAGGAATCCGTAAATTGCCTGAAAGATGGGCAAAGGTTGTAGCTGCAGATGGGGCATACTTTGAATAAATAAATTTTCCTTTTTCTAAACAAGCAAATTTGTTTTGTTTTCACAAAAAAGGGCGGAATCATATGCATACACCCAATATACTAAAAATAAATAATAAAATTCATAAAATTTATGCATTTTTAATGCCCAGTTTAGTGGGAGTCCGCTACATATTCACAAAACCAACTTGCACATTTACAATATAAAATTTAATGCTATTTAAAGCCGAACAATAAAAGCATTGCATACTTTGGGGCGCTTTCTGAAAGCCATCAACACTAATTTGCGTTAAAAACAGGTGAATAAAATTACAATACACCACCCATACATACACCCAAACACAAGCAGTTTATACAATTACAATTACCGCTAAAAGCTCAACACAACACAAAAACTAAAATACATGGAAAAAAAATTGGAGAAAAAAAAAGAATCCAAAATTCTGTAAAAATTTATCAAGCGCAAAATAACATTGCATACTTTATAGTGCACACATTATGAAAATAGAAAATAAAAGCCCATACACAACAAATTGAGTGAATAAGCGTGAGTCGCTTGCCTCACGGTAATATATGTGTTTTAACAAAATATATGCGAATGCGCATTCATGATAATGACAACTATCTGGGGCTCAACTTGAAATTCCTAGGTAAGCCCAGATCCCCATATATATTGTAGAGACAGGCAGGCAGCACACTGACAACACTTAAAACTATTAAAATCATGAAACGCAACTGACAGCAGCAGCAGCACACATGAAGCTCTTTTTAGTTTATCTCATATGCCAACAAAAACAAAGATGATTATCATAATGATGATGATAGCAGAAGAGGGGAATGTAGAGAACTTAGAATTTTCATATCACAACACACCACAATTTTTTTTAACATCAACAATCATGAGTTGTCGTCGTCATTGCTCTAAAGAGGGCGCCGTGATGACAACACAACTGTCCTTATTCATATCCCTTCTTTTTTTCTATTTGGTCTATGAGATAAACACCAGCAAGGTTGGTGGTTTTGCCATATGGCAGCGTAATGATAATAAACTCCTTTAAATATACCATAAATTTTATAAAAAGAATGCAACAGTTTAGTAACAGTATGTGAGTGGGAATCTTTCGTTCTTTCATTTTGTGTCTGTGAGTTTTAGATAGTTAGAAAGTGCTACCTTGGAAAGTATGAGTAACCACAAGTGTAACCACATATAGCAGGGTTATGTGAAGGCATAAGCATGTCATATACTGAAGAAGACATTACTTCACATACGCGCTTTTATGTCTTTGTGCATTACTTTGTCCTTACTTAAGTCTCCACCGTCATCATCATTGTAGTTTCTTATCTCTTTTTTTTCAAACAGAGTTTCCCTTTTAGTTTGCAACCAAACCAACAATCAATCAACCACATATGGCACGGCACAGACAGTGATACTAGGCGACCCGACCCAACAATGTTGTCTTTTAATTTAATCGATTTATATATTTTTTATTTTATAGTCTTTCTCAATCCTTTGATTTCTGAACTGCTTTTCAATATGCCTTGACCATCTATGTGTATATTTCTCTTTAAACTAATTTCCCTTTGCTTTATTAAATTATAAGAATACTATACTATACATATTTTTTCAAATTAGAAACCTTGTAGAAAACTATAGTTCGTTCAATGCAACTATACTGAGCGCAAATATAAAAACTGTAGCATACCCTCAGGCACAAAGTAATTGCATTTTTTAAGTTTTAATGGAGCGTATAAAACAAACGCTTTTGCGTTCATCGTCATTCTCTATGCGATTCACTGCAAACGTAATTAATTTATACCATTAGATGAGAGATGAGAAATGTTCATGGCAACAACCACTAAGGATACGACGAACGCGTATACATACATCATCATCACGACTGCTGATGATGATGATGATCATGAATGAAGGATGCTAAATGAAAGGGTAATTTGATTTTTTATTAATTATATTTTTTTATATGTGATTAAGGAGAAAATACAGAAAATGTAAAAAATATGTACATATACAGAAATAAAAATCTGTAGTATAACTTTAGGCGTCTAGTTTGAATTAAAATGTTTAAGAGTGCAAAACTGCATGCAGTTTTCTTTTGATTCCAACAAATTTAAAGGCCATGACATAGAAAAATTTATTTAAATTATTATTAATATGTTTCAAAGGCATCGGTTTTCCTTGATATTAATTTCAATTATTGGTATTACAACTGCTCAAATCATCCTTCAAGCTTATATTAGCTTCATATGTAACTATGTGTATGTTTGACGGCTTTCACACTCAGCAAGTATGCGCCAGAACGCTCTCTTGCGTGTCTTGTTCGTGACGTGTCGTTCGGTTGCCAGCATGCATGTACCAGCAACTCAGTTCCAATTCTGCTTGGGTTTTCGGTTTCTTCTTTCGCGTATTTTGACTTTTGTAGAGTGAGGGATGTGAGCAGGAGTGAGGAATATGATATTGAAAACGTCTTGGTTACAAGCAAGTCTTAGTACCATAAAGCAAATTGCATACTTTGTTTGGTTACATCAAAATTTTTTGCTCAACAACATGACATAAGTAATAAAGCTTCAACTGTACAATACGCTCTTTCAATATAAAGAAATGCTTATTGAATTTATCTACTATGACTGACATGTTAGGATCAGATTATTGAGAGCATTAGGAAGAGATTGTCTGTGATTTCTATAGATACAAGTTGTTTGGTTTTTACTGTCTGATATACATTGAAAATAGTATAATGCATTCGAAATTCTTATTTACTGGAGGAAATAGTCCCCTAAGTTCAATATTTTTTAAATGTAGAAGTATCGAAGCTTCATAAAATGAAATCAAAAAGCATTTAAAAAAAAAAGCGGCGAAGTGCGAGTCAGACTTGCACACGAAGAGTTCCGTACCATCGTACAAGATCTTAGGAACAAGATCAAGTGGCGCGGGCGAAGGTTTTAATGAGCTTCCGATCATTTATTTCATATACAAAAAGGGAAAAATAAAGATGGTCAATGAAACATACATTAAAATAATGTTTCTTGTATGGGGATCTTTTTGTATCTGTATGTATCTTTTTTCCTGCTATAGCGACCAAAGAAATATGCAGTCTGTGAAAATTTTAACTGTCTATCTATTAAGGTTCATGACATACAGACAGACAAACGGACGGACGGACAGTGAAGACTAAGCAATAAAGTGGTCCCGTTGTCACTCTTTGGGTACAGAACCCTAAAAATGAACCGATCTTACTAAAATATTATCCAGTTTCTGCAGGTAATACTTATTTTTATTATTTTAAATTATAATTATTTTTAAATTTTTATATCAACAAATTAAATTTGTTGTGAATTCCCCATGATTTTACTTATTGGCATAAATGGTTTGTTTAAATTCCAATTACAATTTTATCATAATTTATGAAAACACAAATTTTATGAACTCAAAAACTCATTTTATTTTATTTGCATTTCCTTTTATGAGGATTTCTCGCTGCTCTCTCTTTCTCTCTCTACCAACAATACAGAAACAATTGTTTTCCACTTTAACCCAAAATTATAAAATTATTCATAGCAAATTTACACCAAAACAAGCGACACAACAACAGTGACAACAGTGACAACAATAACAACAGCTGTAATAAAACATATTTTCCCTATGATGTCAAATTTTTCGAAAATGATGTCAAAAATTATTATTGCTACGCTTTCGTAGTTTGTGACATTATTCAAATTTAATGACAACAAAACTCCTCCTTCAGCTTGACTCAAATATTGTACATTACAATGTTTATAAATGTTAACTCATTATTTGAGTGCGTTGATAATGTTTTGATGATGCTCATGATGATGACAATTATAATGATGATGATGATGATGGCGTCGTTGATAATGATAATGATTATAATGGTAACACAACAACAGTAAAAGTGGTGACAACGATGATATCAAACAGAGAGACAGGCAGACTTTTGCATATTTTCCAGTCTAGTAGACTGCAAAACCAGGCAGCAAAGCTAAGAAGGTCGGTATTCTATACATAGTACTATACACAGATAGATAGAGAGACAACAACGAGGACGTCAAACCAACCAACAACTTGAACAGATTGAGTAAATGATAAAATAACATAAATACATATAAAATAGGATTGAGAGAGAGTGTGTGTTTGTGGTGTATTAGGAAGATAGAAAGATAGATACAAGATTCAACTATAGCGTAGATAACTAGATACTTTAATGATTATTATTATAATGATGTCGTTGACAACACAACACAACCATCAAGAAAATGACAATACAACGACAATAACATTTTTGAGTTGTTTAGTTGTTATAACATGATTATTGTGATTTTATTGTAGTTGTTGTTATTATGATGATGATGATAAGTTGTAGTAAAATTTCTTTGCTGTTGGTAATAAACTGTGACCTAAACCATAATTATTTCAGTGATTATGGTACAAATTTATAACACTTCAATGAAAGTTCATTTTCTGGTTTCTTTTCTTTCTTTCCAAAGACTTGTTGATGTCATAGTACATAATTAAGTGAAAAACTGTACAGTGTTATTATAAAATCTTTACTTTAGAATCCTGAATTATGATCTTAACCTAAAGATCGTGACAAATGGTAATATTGTTTAAGTACAACAGCCAATCACCTAACACCTATGCAGGTCGGGCTTAGATCGCAGTATCATAACACGAAATATTATAATTCTGGCCTTGGCAACAATAAGTGTTGAATTTCGATGTGGATGATCAAGACAATAGTGATTCGATTAACTTAATTCTTTATACAGCGATAAAGCGCCATCCTGCAGCACTGTAAAAACTGATATAACGAATTCAAGCGTGGTCGCGAACCAGGACGGGTGTATATCAATGCTGTGCGTGATCTGATCTCTCAAGATCATTATGTGACATATCAAGAGATTGAGAGATCTTTAGGCATTAGTAAGACAATCATAATTTGGCCGTAAACAAGATTTGTTCGCGTAGGAACCCGCATAATCTGATATATTCTCAAAAGAAGGCTAGTGTTGATTGGTGCAAGGAAATGTTGAACAAACAGTACGTTCAAGTTTGATCAAAGGCTGTGTATAACATCTAAACAAGAGACGAATCATGGATCTATGCATATGAGTGCTGAACAATCGGCTGTATGGGTCCTCAATGACGAGCCGGATCTAACAAAAGTTATACAAAATACATGCTTTGGAGTTACCTTCATGGGAGTGGAAAAAATGCTTAGAAAATTGGTTCAAACGCATGCAAAAGTGTTGATATTCATGGAGAACATTTTGAAAATAATTATAAAATATAACCTTTGTATTAGGGGACAAAGCAAACACCCATATTAGTACTACCCCTTTTGTCAAGATTCAGTATTGCTTTGTAAAACAGATGCTTGTTAAGCAAAAACAGATTTGAACAGGTTCAAAAAGCCAAGGCATTACAGAGATCTTGATGGAGTCATATCAAGGTCTGCCGCTATCTATACAAAATCACCCACATAGTAATTTGTTCAGATTAAAGATACCTAATATTTATCACTAAATTAAAAATTAATTTAACGACCGAGCTCTCGACTCGCTGGATATATTATTTGTTATTAGAAGTATTACTAAGTAAATCTAAATTTATTATTACACATATCTTTTTATAGTTTTATTACAATTATTTTGATGATGTTGTAAATATAATGACATTAATTGTTATTTTCAACATTCATCATCATCACATCACATCATCAACATCATGATGTTGATCATATAATCAACAAACAACGTCATCAAACATTATCATCATTATCACACTTCTCTGATGAGGTTTCTTCCACTTCGTTGACTTCAAGTGCTATTTGGCATCTATGTGCGAATGTACGTACTTACAACACTGCCTGCGAGAGTGAAAAAAAGGCTTGATTTGTCACACTACTTCTCGTGACTTTTATATAGAAAATACTATTTTTTTTTTTTATAATTTTTTTTATTTTTTATCATCAACACTTGTCACACGTCGAAAACTTTTAGAGCGCGATGTTGTTGTTCTCTCACTTGAATGTCGCTTGATATAAGTATATATATTTTTTCTTTTTATTTTTAACTTCTTTCCCAAGTTTTGTCGGCAAAACTTTTTTGATATCCATAGTACGTACGTACTCTGAGGTCTACATGAATGGGTGTATGTGAGTTTATGTGTGTATATCCGATCCAGCATGTGTACATTTGTGGCTGCTACAAGTGTCACATAGCACTCAAATGAACGTATGAACGAACAAGTTAGTGTGAGTCAGTGTGAGTGAGTGTGTGAAAAAACCAAAGTTCCTAGAGTCTTGTCAGAAGGACCATTGGACAGGGCAGGGCCTATAAACGGAAGGGCGGACTGAAGGAGGGACTTTGTTGGTTGGTCAACGACTGTAAGTTATTTTTGTTGCTGTCAGTGTACTATCCACCACATTTAGTATGTACTTTTATTTTTGTTTTAGCAAACTCATTTAGTTCATAGTCTCGTTTTGGTTTTTATTTTTCGTTTGTTTTTTCACAGTTTCATTTCCTCTTATATTCAGTTTCTTTTTGTATCTTTTTCTATACACATGAAAGCCGGTGGTAACCGCCGCCTGACCGACTTCTCTCTTTCTATGATTGAAGTTCAAGTGTTTTGCTAGTTTTTTTTTTACAAATTGTTATCGTCAAGTGAACACTACTGATGATGATTATTATGACGATGAATGTGGCAATAAAAATAGTAAGAACTAAACGAAAAACAAACACTTGAGCCATGTGTTTTTAGCAAATGTTTAGTTAGATGTGCAAAGTACATGTATCTTAAATACTCGCATGTAAGCAGCAGCAGCATATGGAAATTGAAATTATAATCAAAAGCAGCAATTAACGGAAGCCTTAGCTTTTATAAAGACACAATCTGTAGCGAATGTTAGTTTAAAGTTCATCATTAATTTGTATTAGGAATGTTGTCTTCTTGTCTTCTTCATTATAAACAATTTTCACATATTTTCTACCATATTTATGTCAAGATTCAAGCGACAGACTACAACTTTCTTTTACATGTTGGTATGTGTTTCTGAAAAATACTTGACATCAATACAAAATCCAAATCTTCTTTAATCTTTCTTTAAATAAAAACCTCTCTAACACCAACTGGACTTTGACTGCTACTCCCGCTTCCAAGTATCATCTTGAAGAATAAAATAAAAGAAAAAACCTCTGCAAAAAACTCGATTAGAGAAAATCAGGCTTTTTTCTACTTCCTGGTTGCTACAAAATACAACATTGTACAGCTGCATGGAACAACATCATGCAACAAGCATGTACTGAGACCAAATTGCAATAGCAACAAGAACCACTGAGAAACGAATGAAAGCCATGATGGAAAGAAAACCAGAACTGAATTGAACATGCAAAGGCATTATCTTCTTTTAGAGATATGTATGTACATACGTCGTCATGGTCTTAAGGAAAACTTGCTTTTGCTAGCGTAAAGCCAACTAAAGTGACTACTACTATAGCGCAATAATAATGCTAACCAACAGAACAGAAAGTATCAGGAACTTCAACTTTGGCAATTTTCTTTATTTTCCATTGAATGTCAGCAGTAGTCCGCAATAAGATTTGCCTAAGAAAAGTGCACAGATAATAAACACACAGAGAGAGTGAGTGAGAGAAGAAGACCTCAAAACCAGTGATGAGGACCACCAAGAAGTAGTGAAGAGAGCCAAGGCAGACCATTCAAGCTAAAGCCAATGATGTACATTTTTAGAAACTACTAGTATCAAACAGACAACAAAAGCATGCATTAAAGGCAGCAGCAACAATTGCAAGTTTTTCTGGAAATTTTTTCTTAAATTTTATTTTTGTTGTTATTTTTTGCTATTTTTTTTTAGGTCAATGACCAACTTTAGAGAGATATGGGAAGAAACATACTATACCACATGGTATGTGATTGTTTGATGCTCTTTTTCTTAGTTTGAGTGAAGAATGGCTTACTTTTTGTTTCTAAGAAAAAAAAAAAATAAATTGCAAACATTTTAAAGAATTTTTCTTTTTGCAAAAGAACTTCATGATATCATGCAACAAGTTTGTCATGTATTCTTAAAGAAACTCTCTGTCCATCTTTAATTTATGATTTATTATGATGGTTATGTCTTTGTTTTTGCTCATCATTTGTTTAACCAAAAATCAAAATCAAATTCAATTAAATTCATTAAGAAAATAAATATAAATTCGACACGCACGTACATGTAGAAAGACATGACATGAAAGAGAGTTTACCCAAGCGCAAATCAAATTATATCAAATCAAACCATAATTCCTCTGACGCCTTTAAGCATCTACTATTAATATGATTAACACAAGAAAACAACAAACATACATACGACGACATCATAATTCATTCATTCATTTATTTATTAAGAATCATTTGAGAGGATTTGAGGTATAGACACACACATACACTTGCTGCTGCCGACACCTGGTCAACAAAATCATCATCAAAGTTCATCAAACTTGGACTCAGACTTTTTTGGAGGAGAAGATCAAACAAATGGAAAATGATTTGAAAACGCGCTTAAAGGCAAAATTTATCTAATTTTTGCTCATACACATGTGTGTATAAAAAGCTAATGAATTTATTAATTTGCTATAATTAAATTTAAGATTTATTTTTGTTAGCAAAACCACACACGAAGAAATACACTGCACTACACACAAATTTGAATTCATAAAGTTTTTTAGTTTACAAGAATTAAATTCATTTACTAATCAATCATTTAAACTATTATTGTATAAAACAAAAACAAAAAAAACCTTCTTCATCATCCTTATGATGATGATTCTAGTAAATCATGACCATGATTTATAATTGTGTTTATAGATACTTTTCATTCACTATGATGAATTAATTGCCTACATTAATCGGCAGTTTTTATAGACTAAAACTCAACATTTGAAACCATAGAAAATTTATTATTGATAATTAATAAATAATTTTGTTATTGAAATAATCAACAAAATCATCCATAGAATTCAATTAACCGTAGTCGGAAATATTCACAAAGTTATAGGCACTAAGAAGAAGAAGCCTTATATCTGCTATAATACTATTTCTGTTAATTCTTCTTTTCAGTGACATCATCGAACAATTAATGTAATGTTGTGTTTGATGCTCTTCAAGTTACTATTCCTAGAATTATTTGCTATTACTATGGTAGATCTGTCATTGTTGTCGTTTCTTCTATGTGATTACAATGAAAAGAATATACAATATGACACTAGAAAACAGACATCTACTTACTAACTAAACTAACTAAAGGAAGCCAGTCAACTTGGTTGGATATAAACCTACATAGTACATAATATAGACAAACATACAACAAAATCCAACAGCCAATTGAATGACAGTCAAAAAGTAATCCTACAAACATATAAACAGACAGGCAGTCATCACATAGATAGATACAATATAGATACATGTACATTGACCGTAACGAAACTGATGCCATTTGTTGTTCATTATGATGATTTTGATAATGATGATTAAGGCAGAGACTGCGGAGCATACGAGTATAAAAGAATCATGGTAATGATTATGACAAGTGAAATAACAATTAAATTAAACTAAAACAAAAGCGAAATTGAGTTTAAAACAAACCACAACCACAACTTCAGCTGAAATAATAATGCCAACAACCACTATGAAAGCGAAATAGAATACAACAGTTGAAAAATAGTTGAGTAAGAGTGAAAAATGCATAATTGGAGATGGTAGAATATTTGATAGCTATAGAAAATAATAATAATATGAAAAGAATGAAGAGTTGATAAAGAAAATTTGAATGAGTAGCAAAAGAAGAAATTGTTAAGTATGAAAAACTTCAGTAGTTAATGCATCAAATCCCTTGTATTCTGAAGATTTAGTCTATATAAGACTTGCCACTGTGAATTACATTTCCTCTGTTAAAAGGACCATTTGGAAATCTATGGCAATTTTTATATCATATGCGAATGGCATTGCCCTGTTAGTGAACGACAGCGATCCGGCTGTAGCCTCTACTTTCCTGCAAGACCAGTTGGTCCTCTTGGAACCGTGTCTAAAGATGTGAAGCATCTGCGTCAATGCTGAGAAATCTAAACATGTTAGCTTCACCCTGAACCGCTCGACATGCCATGCCGTCTTCATCAACGGAGATGTCATTCTGGACTGACACTGGACAAGCGCCTTACCTGGAAACCTGATCAAAAGGAAAAAGTTGGACCTGTACCTTCGACTTCCAACTCATACATTGAAATCCTACAGAGGTGGAAATCAACCTGCTTGACAACAGCATGCAAACGCGGCTCTAGAAAAGGCAACACCTCGTAGACCTCCAATTTCGCATCCCAGATAAGTGATTAACTCATCAAACTTGCTTATGAGTCTCTTCATAACTTAAGATAAAATTCGCTGATTGTCATCTGACGACAGTAGCAAATAAATAATATAAAATAATGAGTCAAGAGTAGATTCATTGCCACTAGGAGAAGACTAGGATTTTAGATTTTAGTTTCCAACTCAATATTTTTTAGAATGTACACATTGTATTTATTGTTATGAACAACTTTTGTTAATTTCTCTCATCTCTCTAAAATATTTAATGCTGTATATCTCGAAAATCATGAAAACATGGAAACAAGTTCAGTTCATAACAATTATGAACAATTTACGCATTGATCACGCATAAAACATATTATTTGTCATTTAAAGAAGGTAACAATAATAACAATATAAGAAACAACAACAGTTGTTACTATTTTCATTTCTTAAATAAAACTTTGTCAACACAAAAGCAACTACACAATGCATCTACAAAAGAAGGGCTACCACTTTAATCTAAATAGTGAAAGAAAGAGTTCAGTTACACTGACTGTAACACAAAACTATGTACAATGACCTGAACACCAATTTAAAAGACCAAGTTGGATAATATGTAGACATGTATCTGTGTATATACTATTTGTTGTAGTACGAGTAAAGATATTCAACCAGACAAAAAGATATGCTGGCATAGAGTCACAGGTCTTTAAACTTATTACACAAACTAAAGACCCAAAACCAACTCACTGAAAGCAGAGACGTGAAGACCAACAAACTTAATCAAAACAAACACAAAATGTAATAAAAAAAAAATAGTAAACACACACACACTCTCTCACGCATACACAATGATGATGATGACCAACAACCAAAACAATGGACAGGAAAATGATGCTAAAGAAACAATGCGAAAAAAAAATAAACAAAATGGAAAATAATAAAAAATGCTAATAATAATAATTTCCATGGAATATAAAATAATAAAAAAACACGCACGCTGTGTGAGCTTCAATTTCATCACCCATGAACTTGACACTTGCTGATGTTGCTACTACTGCTGCTACCAGTGAAGATGCATCCAACGACTAGACAACACAATAAGTTGAGCAACATCAGCATGTTGCTAACTAAGCAAGCAAGGCTGACTGCTGCTGCTGATGTGATCATGTGACCATGATCATGAAATAGCTTGAATCAAAACTAAAAGAAAACGACAACGACGATAACAACGTCAACATGTTGCCAATGTTAGTTACACATGTTGAGCACAAAACAGACAGACAGTTGACGACAACATGTTTCTCTGATGTTTAGGCGAATGTACTAAGTATGAGTCGAGTTGAATGGTATATTGTAGTTGAGTGTTAGCTAAAGCGTGTTGATCGTCTCACGCTCGTACACATACTGCATGCTTTAAATTGGATCTAAACAAAGAAACTGACTCTAGCAATACTTGGTTGATGATGCTGGTTGCAATGTTTCTTACCATCTTGGCTTAGATTAACAATCAACAAGTATAGAAGAATGAGTGGAGTGAGTGACTGCAATTTGATTGTGATTTCTGGGAACAAAAAGCTTACAATAAAAGTTCAAAGTTCATAGACTAGGAATGTTAAGGTAAAAAAGTATTTATAGAAATGTTTTGTTGCAAGAATGTTGCTACTTTTGATCACAAAACATTCGTAAAAATATAGATAAATGTGGAATAAAGGCCACAAGATCGGTTCCAATGATTGCCATTTGTCTAGTTCTATGATTCTATTGTACTTTTGTCATATTTTAAAAACTTAAAGAACATAATTTTCCCAAGATGATGTGATAGAATATGTTATACTAAATCTACTATAAAAAATACTTCTACTTCAGTATAAAAATCTTCTAGTTCACAATGTATCATCTTTATGCTATATAGATTGCTTCCTATGCTTTTCGCATCAAAGAAAAAAATACAATTTCTTATAATCCTCTTCAAGAAAATTACAATAAGCACAACACAACAGCATGCTAGATGATGTAGATGGAGATGAAGAAAAGAAGAACTTAAGGCGCAATAATCTTCACACATCACAAACAACTTTTTCTCCACACTTTTTTTTTGCTTCTTTCTTGTATTGAGTTGACTTGGTTTAAAAGAAAATTTCTTATAACAACTAAGCCAAAGAAGCAACAACAAGCAAAGAAGGTTTTTGCAACATAACAACAGTCAGCAGAGAGGCAGCGCCGCTATAGACTCATCTTCTTCTAAGTATAAACTAATACCAACCAAAACACAAAAACACATTGAATCTTATAATGATGAGAAGAAGAAGAAGAAGAAGGAGGAGGGAAAATACACTCTCATAGAAATAATCATAATAATCATGACTTGTTAATCTTTACGCTTCTTTGCGGCGTATAACAAGTTTAGAATGTTCGCTTAACTTTTTCCCGTCAACTGTCTTTCCGCCACCAATTCCACCACTACCATCATCATCATCATCATCATAGTCTTTATAGTACACGAACTTTTTCTTCATAGTATATTGTAGCATACAATTCTCCTTCTTTTAATTTTGTTTTTTTTTTTTTCTTATGTCTTAGAGAAGTCGTGGCTTCACACAACCTCCAACTCCACCACCGATTTAGTGAACAAATTTTAATAGAAATATAATTGCAATAAAAAGTATCTGTGTATCTTTATATGAAGTCATTTGTTGCCAAAGAGAGGAAGCGCAGATTTTTCACGCATTAAAATTCTTTTTCCTCTTTTTATATTTTTACTTACTTTTCTTCTCTCACTTTGATTCCATAAGTTTTGACTGTGGCACGTTTCCAAGTGAATGCGCGCAAAAAAAAAATAAAAAAGAAACACATAACCAACACTCATTCATTCACAAGAAAATCTACCAAAGTATTTTATATATCGAGTGAACCAGAAGTACAAAAAAAGAGTCAAGAGTTTAAGTCCGTAATGAGTGCAATAAACTTTTTGGCGTTGCCGACAATTAAACTCTTATGTTTTTTCTATTTTTTTTTTATTATTTTTTGTTGTAGAAGGGGATTCCATCTAGGTACATATATGTGATGATGATGACTTTTCAGAAAGTAAAAATGTGTAGTAGGAACGGCAACAACGGCCAGAAATTTAATGTAATTTCATTTAATGGTACATTAACTTTTGGTTTTAAGCGTTGCGCGATACATTGAACGAACGAACGCATAATTTAGAAAGAGAGAGAGAGAGAGAGAGCTTAGAAGAACTCTTGGCATCCATGGGTGCTTGGGGCTTATAAGACATGTACTATAAGAGTGAGGTGGTTAGGTTAGGGTTAATGTGTGTGAAATTGCTGATATTTGTTTACTTGAATTTGATTGAAGGGAACTTGATGCATTGTCCATCATGGTAGAGGTAAAAGTGAAAGAAAATTATTAAGTTCAATGAACTTTCTATAGAAAATTTGTTAAAAAATACTAAGTTCTAAGAAAGAAAGTCCAACACTTTTTCTTTTAGAATCTTAGATGTAAAGAAAAAGATAATAACTTTCCCAAATCAAAACTAATTTGCTGTGACATGTTTAAACAATATTAGTCTTAAACGAGTGTATTTGAAACAGCAAACAAGGCATTTGTTTCATTATGAGTGAAGCAAGTTTCAAGTACTCGGTCTACTAAATAAAATCAATCGAGTTTTGACAAATCAAATGCGAATGAACCAACTTTTAAATCAAATGAAATGAATGGCAAACATTCGAATACATAGAAGTCGTTGTTTAGCTGATTCATTTGAATTCGCTTTTCAAATGAACCAAGTGCGCATCACTTACAAATACATACCATTCGTTTCAACTGCCGAATATATTTGGAAATGTTTGCTTGCGAATGAATTGTTGCAAGACTCTTAAAGTATATTTTGCTTTAGTCATTCAACAGTTTCAAGATTTTTTCG
This sequence comes from Amiota communis, assembly GCA_037043315.1. Taxonomy (NCBI): domain Eukaryota; kingdom Metazoa; phylum Arthropoda; class Insecta; order Diptera; family Drosophilidae; genus Amiota; species Amiota communis. The sequence goes on along the minus strand of JBAMAV010001245.1, from coordinate 7,223,495 downwards.
ATTCATAATCTTAAATCTGGTTATTCTTAAACTAAAAATTCTAACATATTTCCCATGACCTCGTGGTCAAAGTCCACATTTTAAAAAATCAAACACATATCACAGATAAATCTTATTATCCAACCAACGAACCAACTATTTGAATCCTATAATATACAATGAGATTTTAACATAAAAAACTCTCAGCAAAACGTTAAGTTGAGGAGTATTACCGACATTAAGCAAGCACACTTAAGCATATTAAATTTGTTGACTGTTGAAAGGATTAGAACAGATAAAGTTTAAACGTCAACAGACTAAAACGTCACAGACAAATAAAAAAGCGGACACCACCCCACCAACTAACACATTCCTTCTGATAATAACAACGTTCCCAGCTTCACACTCAAAAAACCATACAGATTTAACTTTTTTTTTTATGTGAACGCGTTTAAACTTTATTTCGCAGCAGCACAACACTTTGGTTAGATGCTTTCGCATTTCTGTGGTTTGGTTATCCTTTAAGCGAAAGCAACACTCTTCTTTCTTTTCTTATTTTTTTTTTTTTTTGTGAGTTGCCGAATGAATGAAGGAAGGAAGAAAGGACTACCATCTCACTTGCTTGCGAACTTTTTTCGCACACATGCCAAAATTTTGTAGATAATAATGGGGAGGACGAAGACAACAACTATAAAGAGTTGTAAGGATGTTTAATCCTTGCTGTGCACTTGTTGTTGATATACTTTTTTTTTTTTTTTTTTTTTTGTTTGTTGTTACTTCAACTTGTCTGGTGATGGTGGTCTTGTCTTGAGTGTTGTTCATGGGTTGCCACCGCCGCTGTCGTTGTCGCTTACTTGCCATTTTATCCTTTCAATTGCTTTTGGCTGGCTTCCTCTTTCTATTCTTGCCATTTTTTCGGTAATTTTCTATTTACAAACATGTTTGCTTGTCTGCCTGTCTGTTGCTACTAGTATACCTGCAAGCTGTTTATCCTTTATCCTTTCTTTGTTGGCACCTTGGCGCGCATTAGAGCACGCTCGTCAAGCAAAAAGCGAATCATTGGGGCGCTGTGTTGTGTTGCCTTGTGTTGGAGAAAACTTTTACCAGGCATGGCACCTTTTCCCCTTTGGCAATTTAACGCCGGTTGAAACTTTATTTTCGAACCTGAAAGGAACACCTTTTTTGTTGTGTCTTTGCTAACTTACTTACTCCTCCTACCTATTTAACTGTCTATCTTCCAGCTAGAAGATATAGGAAGCTACCATACCTTGTTCTCATTTTGTTTATCTGTTCTTCCTTCTGTATCCTTTCTATCTATGTGCGTATGCTCGTTAACTAAATTCGCGTCTAAATCGTTTTATTGAAAACCATTCAACTTTCAAGTATCGCGTAGTGGCTGCTCGTAAGCTCGAACTTTGATTAAACTAGTGGAGTATTGAAGAAGAGTAGTAGCAAAGTACAGATTTTGATTTTTTTCTTGCCTTTTTTTTTTTATTATTTCATATACATTCGCAGACACCATACAAAGTCAACTGAGTCTTTCTGATTGACAGAATCATTTGCTTTTGCTGTTGCTGTTGTCGTCGTCAAGGTCTCGGTATCCAATCTAAATCCAGTCCAACCATGACATTTCTATGGCATCACGAGACAACAACACAATAATAATAAAAGTAACAACAACAACAATTACAATAACACCATATAACGTCATCGTCGTCATCATCGAATCTCGTATGTCGCACCATATTGCATGGCAGCAATCTCCAACTTCGTTTGAAAGTGATTTGAAGAAAAACACCGCACTCACACTCGGATAACAAATAAAAGAAAATTGGTGAAAAACAATTTTTTTCCTTAAAAAATGAAGAAATGAAAAAATTGAAATTGAAAACGTTACGCATGCGTTTGCTTCTTTGTTTTCTTTCTTTGACTACATCATCATAATCATCATCATCATCATCTTATTCATAGTCAAAGTCATAGTCATCATCACAATCATCTTCGTTATTCGTATTTCGATTGGTTTTTCAAATGTCTGCTGTTGCTTTGGCGAGTTCGCCCCGTTCGCTGTTAATAGTATCAGATAACTCAAACGAAATATACGAGGAGGCGCTTTGACAAAAGAAAATTGCAATACACTGTTAAAAAAAACACCAAAACAACAGAAAAGAAGAAGGATTGTCGTCATGAGAAACCAAGAGAACTTTTGTACACGCTAATCTCAGAAACGGCTTAACCTATTTAAATCGACGAACTAAATCAAAAGATATGCATATTTTTAATTCTGTTGCCTTCTTTATGTCTGATTTTCGAATGTTTCCTATTTAGCTGCGGAGCAACATTAAAGATCTGATAATTAGGGAAAAAGATAACAAAATACCACGCTTACGAAGTGGGGGGCACAGCTAGTTAAGACATATAAACCAATCAGAAAGTATCCAACACCTCCTATGTGGCTGCCCTGCTCTTCTTTGTAAGCGAACCCGTCTTCTCAGGAAACCGTTGTTTGATGAGTTGGGTAGCCTGGCAAAATATCCATGGGGATAGGGTTGCAAGATCGAAAACTAAACCTCAATGTTCGTTTGAAGTGAAAAATCGATGTCACCGATATATCGGTAACAGAATCATCGACGTTCCCGATACATCGTGTCTGTGTGATACTGCATAGATGGGTCAGGAATATAGAAAAGCAAACAAACTTATTAATGACCTACTGGGATTTGTAGATGAAAAAAAGTACATATTTCCTCGAACAGCACTTTTATTTGTCCTCCTATACCAATTGATGGAAGAAAACATGCCAGTTTCGAAATTGATGTTTGTGTCTCCAAAGCTTCCGATCGAGAGCAAACATCAATGTCAAATCTCGATGTTTTATATTAGTAACCAGTACATCTATGTTGCAACCAAATTTAGGAGACCTGGTCCATTTCGTGGACTCCTCAGGTATGGTTTTAGAGGAATTCGTCGCTATATGAAGAAATTCGCTATGTGATGCTTTTTTAATCCAAAAAAAGGTGAAATCGATGCAAAAAATTTGGCGAAAAATTCATGCGATTTACGGTGAAGATGCTGTGAGTGAACGCCAGAAACAGCAGTGGTTTGCTCGATTCTGTTCTTGAAATGTCGATGCCAAAGATACTCCACGCTCTGGTCGGAAAGTCACTGTAAAAGCAATGAAATTTTGAAACTGGTGAAGCAAGTCCGATACGCAAGCTTTCAGGATATAATGGAGGCACTAAACATCAACTGCATGACAGTTTATAATCATCTAAAAAGAGCAGGCTATGCAAAAACTCTCAATGTTTGAATACCACATGAATTAAAGCAAAGAAATTTGACTGACCGAATTACCTTTAGTGAAACGCGGATACTTTCTACCATATCTCCCAATATCTAACGGCAAAACACTTGATTGCCAATATATCAATCTTAAGTAATTCTTAGTAATGACAAATTGAATAGTAAAATGCACATATACAATATATTTTCTTGCCGTGCATGTAAACACCTAATCGTACGTGAGGATGTAAAGCAACAAAAGCTTAGATACCAATGTATCTGCTAGCATATGTACATATGCACAGTACAAGTAAATATTAAATTCAACATCAAATGTTTGCAGATGGTTGTTGCTGTTGTTATTTACTGTTCACTGAGCAGCACAATGAACGAAATTTGATCTTTTGTGAAATGGAGCAATTTTTTTTTCTGTTATTGCTTCTACCATACTAGCATCATGAACCTGTGTAGCGATCATCAGAGGGGAGCAAAGTGTGCAGCAGCTAGATAAAAAAGAGTGTAATGCAATTCCATGAAATAAAAGTAACTGCAACGCATATAAAATTGTCATAAGTTACGCGTCGATAAAGGCGTGCAGACAACCAGGACAACAGCGATTGCAAGAAGAAGAAAAAAAAACGTCGACAAGGACTTGACCATCAACTACAAGGATAACGACAATAATAAGAACAACAACAACAATAGCAGCAGCAGCGTACGTACAAAAGACCACGTTCAAACTGCAAACTGCAGTAAGGGCAATAATTTTCACAAACAAAACGCACATACAATACGAAACGAGGATAATACAATAATGTCTGCTCCTTGGAGGTGCAGCAACAGGAGATTGGACAACAACAACAACAGAAAAATCTCTGCCTGATATGCGTACAAATTTTTGTGCATACACGACTAAAAATAAAATATACAATAAATTGAGTAAAACCTAAAGGATTTAATATATATGTATATATATTAAGGATATGAACAAAATGGTCTTGTTATTGTGGCCGCCGCCATCGCCACTATTTTGCCAGTTTGCCATAGTTCTCAGTGTACTGTTGCATAACAATATATTGGTCCTGGTCAGGGCAGCACCCAGCGGTGAACATGAACAGTAAGTAAGCAGCAAGCAAATCTTTTTAAGGTCATAAATTAATATTGTGTCCTCTCCACATCTTACTCTCTCTCTCTCTCTCTCTGTTGATAGTGTACACATCAAAGTACATATGCCGGATGTGTTACGCAAGCATACGCATTTGCACAAAGTACTGAAACACCATCATCATCATTATCAGACGCCGTCGTCGTTATTGTTGCCACACTATCATCGTGAGCCAACTGTGGCAGCAACATTGCCAAGGAAACCTCCAACAATGAAAAAGAAGCCAATTGCAAGTCCAACAATTGAACTGGGATATACAACAGCAGCAGGCGGAGGAGGAGGAGGAGCAAGTGCAATGGATGGTGCTGGTATGGGGGGTAGCATGATGATGTCTGGCATGCCACCACTCATGCCACTCAATGCAGCCATTAATATGGCAATGCAGCAACAACAACCAGAAATACCAACAATGCTGCAGCAGGAGCAGCAACCAAATTTTGGACCTGTACTCTTTGATAGTGCAACTCCTACAACGACAGCGATTGCAAATGGCAGCCCTATGGAATTCACTTCATTGGGTAGCACGAGCACCAATACGAACTACAACAATAATCAGAAACGTCACAAACACTCAAGTAGGCAACAAATTTCAAACAAATATCGAACGCAACAGCAGCAGCAACATCAATTATTGCAACAAATTTTTACGCCTCAATTAATGGCTGCCATTGAAGGTGGTGCTGGTGGAGGCAGTAACAACGATATCGATAATAACCATAATATTGATGCTTTGGATGAAGAGGCATCCAATTTTAGTGGTGGTAGCAATGAAATTGGCACTGGCACTAATGATGATGATGAGGATGATGATGATATTGTTGGTGGTCACGGTAGCCTCGAGAATAATGATTTCTTGGCTGAATTGCAACGCGAATATATGACACAATTCAAAAGTCGCCAACACCATCACAACCACCAATCAAAGCATCAACAGCAACAACAACAAAAACGACAGCAACAGCAAAAACGTAGACAAAAGCACAAGAAGAAATATGGGATTGGTTTAGACGACGAATCATATCCAACAACTTTAAATCATCACCGATCACCGCAGCAGCAGTATTATGCTAATTACTATAATCAACAACATCAGCAGGAGCACCCATCATCACCATACTATGAACGGAATAATTTCTATGGTAGCAGCAGCAATAGCATTGAAGATGATGATAACTCAGCAGCATTCGATGATTTAGATTCTTCTTCCGATGAGGAAGAGTTTCAACAGCCAAGTGCAATTGCTTTAACAAGCGAAAATCCATTCTCACCACCAAATATTGATGAATTTTTAGACAATGTACTAGCACCATCAACATCATCGACAACATCGACAGCAACAACTGCAATGGGAGGCATGGGAATGGGAATGCAGCAGCAACAAGATGATGATTTTAAGCCAGTACTCTATGCCAATGTCTATGATGCATATGAAGCTGCTGCAGCAACACCAACTGTGCACTCACGCAATAAATGGCACACAACATCACCATCATCATCGTCATCGTCATCGCGATTTCAACTACAATCACCTATGGCAACACAAACACAAGGTTTGCCACCAACTTCCTATATGCAGCAACAGCTTATCAAGCAACCACAAATGACGACAACAACAGGAACATCAGGTTCAGGAGGAATAGTTGGTTTTGCTACTTCTGGTGCTGGTGGTGGCAGTGGTAACAATGCAATTAACAAAGGCGTTGCACATCATCCACATTCCCATCATCATCACCATCAGCATCAGCATCAGAAGCACCATCATCCTCAGAATCTTTACCACCACCATCAGCAACAGAAACTTCATCATTATCCAAAGCAACGTCAACGTTACACAACAACGCATAAGAAGCGTAAAAATCGCATCAAATCAAAACGAAATCGTTTATAATTACGTAATAAATTCCACTTGGAAAAGCTAAAAGTTCTTTTCTTATTGTTAGTAAGTAAGTAAGTAACAAGCTTCTTTTGGCATCATCATTATCATCATCAGAAGTGGTAGTAAGGAATTTATGGTTTCGAGTTACTTTATAGTAGTAGAATCATCGTCGTCGTCTTAACTTTATTTTACTCCTTAAGTACTAGTATTTCTTTAAGTTATTTAATTGGTTTCTTATGGGTTACCACCACTCACTCACAATCATTCACAAGCACTCACAACATTTACTCATAGTATATACTCATTCAGCTAAGTAAATGTTATTTTGTAAAACAATACAAAATATCACCGCTGCTCAAAGATTTGGTGACATAAAATTTAAATCAACTTATTCTTAATTCCAATTATTTGTAATGAAAATGCTTTGTTTACATACCCCAATTTAAAACCATATTTAAGTATTTAATAAAGTTGTTATTGTTAATTGCGATTGCAATCAATGTTAGATAATAAAACTCACCTGTAAAGAAAAAGAGAAAATAAGAACATTAGTTAAGTTTATCCGAGAATATTTTTATATTAAAATAAACTCATTAAGATAATTTACTGCTACAAGGTGTGTTCAAAATTGTTTAATTTATTTGTTTTTTAGATGGTACATAATGAACATTAATCCATGATGTCTCAGTCGTTTTGTTAAATGACATTATCTCTCCCAATTTCTGAACAACTTGCAATACATAGAACTTCCTATTTTCTCTAAAAGACGCTCTAGAGTTTGATAGCTGAAAAGTAACGAATTTACAAACGAGCGAATCGGTGTGCGCTTGTAACGATTACACACAAAACTTTCTACTTGCTCAGTTGTCAAGTCAAGAAAATAAAAGAGAGAGTGAGTATGTGTGAGGGAGTACTAACAGGCAGCGAGTGAAGTTGGACTGCTGTCAACTTTTACCAATGGATTGTTTACACAACTAGTCGACATGATTGCACTGGGCGAGTTCGCCTGCAATTAACCAATTCGCTGGAATGTAGCTTGTCAACACACCAAGTGTAAATGACGCTGTAGTGAATGTCTACCTTTGTTTATCTACTCCGGTTTTTTCATCTTGCAAATACAATTCTTTTTGAGTTGAGAGTTTTGAAGCACTCAATAGATCTGATTTTTAAGCATACAGTAATGCTATTTTGTATAGTAAGTACTAGCAATCTGCCCCGGCTTAGCACGGGTAAGCGATTTGTTCAGCTATAAAATTTCATAGTTTTTAGCAGTTCCCTCACTACACCATCAGTCATCAATACTCAAAAAAAGCCGAATATGAACAACAAAAACGAAGATAAAAATAATTAAAAAGAGAGAGAGAGAAAAAGAAAGAGATCTACCGCTTAATGTAAACTGGGTGTTCTAAAATCAGTTCAAAGAAATTGAATTGGCTCATCCGGCAGCTTCCAGTGAGATGATTGAGGTTTTGTTTCCACGTCATAACCATAAACCCATGATTTGTCACCAGTTATGACCCTCTGGAGCAAATTTGGGTCGTCGCGGACCGAGTCCAACAGCTCCTGAGCAATGTTAACGCGATGCTGTTTTTGGTCGAAATTAAACAATTTTGGTACGGATCGGATATACTTTGCCCCTTAAATTCAATATTCGCGATATTTTTTGAACAACCCCGTATATAAATAGTGATGTTGTTTTCTCCCAATCAAATTTTCAGTTTAAGCAATATCCTTACTTATATTACACACTGCAATAATATTGAAGTATATCAAACACTTTAAATTATTGCAAAAACTCTACCTCATACTCCACACACACCTCAATCAAAGGAGTTGGAGGAGATTTTAGATCTCTCAAAATATCTATCTTTTGGGATTGTTTGTTGCATGTTTTTAACTCCTTCTAACAATAACCAATCAATATATTATAACCTATAAAAAATAAAGCATAAAAGCCTTGGATTTGTTGGGCATTCTTTTTTTTATAAATCACTATAAAAATTTCACATATTTGCAAGATTCATTCATATGTGTTTTAAAAGAGTTTTAAACCTAAAACGCGGATTTATTGTAACAACAATAACAATGTACAGTACAGTACAGTACAATATATAATGTCCTTAACCCTTTGCACAATCTGTCGATAAAGTAAAGAGATATGAGAAAGCTTAGTGTAACAGACAAGAACAACACAATTTTATTACATCACAGAGACCGACCACACCACAACAACATAAACGCACATTCACAACACTTGTTGCCAGTTCTCGGACCGCCTGAATGACGCCATCTTGTGGCAAGTGCGAAAAACAAACACACACACACAAAGACGCCTACATATGAAATGCCACTCACACCACCACAACAACAAACAATAAATGTCAAAGGGTCTGACACACATAAACACTTTGCATGTGAGAGAATGAATAAATGTTTGGATGGAGAGATGAATGAGTCCTTGGGTGGGTGTGTTTGAATGAGTGAAGAAGACATGAATTGTAACTAGGAGTGAGTAGTTTGTGTTGGCGACATGGGTCTACTACTACTGGAGAAATTGGTCGAGGTTGCTATTTATTCAAAGCAATCAAGCATCGTCGTCGTCATCATTGTTGTTGCCTTCTTCAAACCCATCACTTTCGCCATCATCATCAAAACATTATATTCCTATGTTATGTTAAACTCTCAGTTAAAATTTCACGCTTTTCTTTATGCTTTGGATTAGTGGCTCGACCCTTAGACTATGTCTGGATTTACACAGAGTTTTATGAAGGATGAAAGATGAGGGTGGGTGGATGAATAGATGGATTGGTGGATGGGTGGATGGGTGATGGTTTATATGAAAGAATTTCTTATTATTGCGCTCTATGTGTGTTGTATGTTTTGTCACAATTTTATTGCATCCTAAAATACAAGGAATATTCATACAATAAAAAGAAAAACAATAAAAACGAAAAACAAGAAACTTTTCTCTAACACAAATGTCATTGTCATTGTAGAACAGTGGTTCTTAAACTCAAGCATTTTAGTCCTTTCTTAAATCTAGATCAATCATCTCAATAGTGTCAGATATTGATCTATGAATCTCAGTATGGATTTGTGGTACACAAGGAATCTAGAATCCCTAGTAATAGAGTAAAGTTTAAGAATCCCTGTTGTAAAACATATCACTGAGCTGACGCTTGTTGGCGTCATCGTCTTTTCATCACTCTGCTGAAGGAATTTATGTAATTTATTTGTGCCTCGGCATTTTGTCGTGCAACAAATGAAAAGTTCTATTCTCTTTTTTTTTTTTTTTTATTCAGAAGTTCAACACGCCTTTTCTTGCCATATTATTCTGTAGTCTGACAAACAGTCCTTTCTGAGTCAGAGTTCAGTCACACAGTCAGATAGTCAGTAAAGTCAGTCAAAGTTGTTTGCCCAATTCATTTGTTTGCTGTGTTTTGGTCTTGGTTTACAGACTAACAACACTGGGCTGGACTGGACGAAAGAAATTGCGGACAAAAGGATCTAAACAAACGTAAGCATTTGTTTATGACTTCAATTTAGCCAAATGAGTCGTTAATTTCAACATTTTCTCCCCTCCCCCTCTCTAGAATTCTGTTGACCTTTCACACAACAGTAACTTGCACTTTCTCTCTCCCCCATTGGGTATTTCTTTTTGATATAAAAATATAGTATTTTACTCGCTCTCTCTTTCTCTCTGACTAATCTTGTTTTGCTTAAGCTTATTGAAGTCTATGATTGTGGGCAATTTTGGGTGTGGTTTTGTTGGCATTTTCATTGCAATTTTCGGTATTTAATTGAATTTTATTAACATTTTCTATATACCCGGAGACAATATTGTATATAGTATATTTTTATACCACACACAATCATTATTTTTGTGGTATTAAATAAATATTATCTTTTATGTTATGTACAAGTTTAGTATTTTTATTTAGATTTATTAGTATTCTATCTCCATTTTGTTATATTATGTTTTTTGTGGTAAGAATTAATACACTTCATGGAGTAGTAAGTCAGCTTATTAAGCTATACTATTTATAGAAAATTATAATCAAATCAAAACCCACAAACAATAGGTCAATAACTTTATAAATTCAAGCTTAAACACCTTAAAGTATTCTCTTTACTTTTTTGTTTTAAAAATAATCTTGAGTCTCTTCTAGGAGGTTTTTATATTGAAAGTGACATAAAAACCATTAACAAGAAACCCACCCAGCAGCCAACTGACTCGGACTGCAAAAGACTTAAACTTATACTAAAACTTTATAAGCCTAATAAAAATTTTATGTGTCCAAAAATACTGCAGTGACAAAAAAACAATTTTATATAGTAAAAAAATAAGAAAAACAAAACTACACTAGACAACAAAAAGAAAAACAAATGACATTCACTCACTGTCTCGTCTATGAGCGAGTGACAAAAGAATTTTAACGATGAAAAAATTATTTTCTAAGTTGTATAAAAATTAATTTTCCAGACGAACAAGAAAGCGACACATTAACACAAGATGATGAAAAAACGAAAAGAGAAAGAAATTACAAAATAAAAGAAATAAAGAATCAAATAAAAGTGACAACTCATGGTAAGTAAAAGTTAAAGAAGAAAAAACCCGAACAACTCTGTTCTGTGGTGGTGTTGTACTGCGATTTCCGTTTCCTGTGTTGACTGCTTTCCATGATGAAGCAGCAGCAACAATATGGACGGCGGATATGGACTTTGTAGTTGTAGATTAAAAGAAAATAAAGGAAACAGGGAAGAGAAGAAATCAAAAAAAAAAAAAAAAGGAAATGAGTAGAAATATCATTAACACACATTAAAACTTTTTTTGCACTAAAAGTGAATTTGTCACCCTCTGTGTGATTCGGAGTGCTTCCCCAGTTTTTTGTATGAGTTGCTCTGCACATGTACTATATATGGTTTTCTTTGTTTGTTCTAAGCAACTTATTATGTCTTGTCATTGTTTTTAGTTGTTCGTGTTGTTATTTGTCGTTCGCCATTTGCAATTTTGCGAAATTGTCACAGAAACAGCATCAACAATATCAATAGCAACATATGTTGTTAATGCCAGCCAAGTCCCCCCTCATATTTGTTTTAGTATTCACTATTCGCTCTCTGTGTGTGTCCTTCTCTCCCTCTTTACCTTTTTATCACATCCCTTCCCTCTTTCTTTCACACTATTACTCTATTCTACTAACTAAACGATTAAATCCTTATATGGGGCAAACAAGCTTACTAATTTCTCTCCTAGCAGGAGGCAGCCAATTCTATAATATGTAGCCTCAACAGGATATAACAGGAATATTATTTCACACATACACAATTTGATAAATGACACACACACACACACACACACACAAAGAAAAAGTCACACTGTGCATGATGGTGGTGCGCATAAAAATGCAACGCCAACAAACAATTCATTAATTAAATTAATTAAACAAATTAAATGCTTGAGTAGGTTTTTGTCATCCTTTCTATCCATATCCATATACTGTGAGTTATCCATCCATTATTGTTACACACCAGCATATCACACAAAACAAGAAGAAGTAGGAAAAAAAGGACACTCTCATTGCGAATATAGTATACTCGTATCATTAGTGAAGTGTATGTTGTTGTTTGTTTGTAATAGTTTCAGCGCATGTCCATCTAGTACCACATTGTCAGTCTCAGGCGTATAGACAAAAAAATTATATATATAGTATATCACACAAATACAAAGCATATCATCACCATCATCATCATCAGGACCTTGGTTTCTGTGTAAGGGTTAAGAGTCTATGCATGCGTTTGAGTGTTTGTTAAAGTGTTGTATAATTTCATCATTTGTTGCATGTCATCATCCATTCAACATTTTTTAGTGTTAGTGGTGCGTCAACAGTTGTACATTTTTTTACGCCCCTGTTAAAAGGTGTGCTGTTGCCTTTACCCATTGGTTTTAATAGTATGTACTACATTTTTTTTCTTTTTCTCTTTGATGTAATAAGTTTAGTATGTTATTGTGTAAAAGGTTGAATAAATACAAAAAACAAGGGATTAACACTGAACTAGGGGATATGATTGTAGTAGTACTATTACACAACACTTATATGGTATAATTGTGTATAAATTTAATTAAAGAAGTATTCAGAATTCTCATATGTGCAGAAGAGATAATTACCATAGAGTATGTGTGTTATATATGATCATTTTGGGCTTGTATGTTTATTAGATATTTAAAATATCCTTGAGCTATTCATATGTCATCAAATACATTTCTATGAATCCTTTTTCTTCGTTCTTCTCTTTTTCCCTCTTGATTTTAAGTTCAAAAATTAACATAGATGAGCAATGGGCAACAAGACATCGAAATCAACAAAACGTTTCCGACTTATAGGACAAGAAAACTTGTTCTGTTCCAACACTCACCAAACAGAACACAATGAAACGTAACGAAGCATTCCATTTCAGTGTTTCGTTGGGTGTGCGTTAACATAAAACAAAATTTATTCAAGTAAAACAATTTATTAGCGTTATGTCGCCACAGTAATGAATATTCATGAATTTGTGTACTGAATTGTTGATTCTGCGCCCAGTCTTAGTATGCTATTGCACGATGGATAACGACAGCAGAACTTACTCTCTCTCTCTCTCTCATTTTCATTTATTGAGAAGGGAAGTGCGTGGGTCGCTGTTTTCAATGAAGAAGAGAATCGCCGATCTGTCGAGTTGTTCTGATTTATTGTGTAGAAATGAGTAGGAAAGAGAACGAGAAGAAAAAAACATTACAACCAGTGATGTCATTTCAGCCTTAAGAAAATAATGTAGGTACTCATAATTCTAGCGGACACAAAAACATGCTTGTTCGCTTCAGTGTAAGTCCAGCCTAAATATTGTTAATGAGTACTAAAGGGGGAAATTGATTACCAGAAACAAACAAGCAATGTGAATCAACTAAATTCTTGTATTGAAAATTGCCGTGCCTATTATTTACAACCTAGAACTTCTCTGTAACTTTCTGGATAGTAAAAAACTTTTTTATATTCCTATAATGTTACCTCAGGGACCTTTGTATCTCACTTCTTTTAGTGCTAAATTAATTTTACTTATTAAATAAATTCTGGACATAACATGTTAAATGCAAGGCCCCTTGGTGACATGTTTAAAACTAATAAAAAGTTAATTAGAAAAACTTGTTAAACATACATAGTTTCAAAAAGAAAATTTAACAAATACAAATATTTCCAAGTCACATTATTGTGCTCCTGCTGTTGCTGCTGATACTCGTACTGTTCAAGTGACTTGTCAAAAAATATGGCAAATTATAACGTTTATTTGTGACAATTAACTTAAATTGCAAAATATATTGGTTTGTTTTTTCTATCTTTTTTTTTTTTTGTATTTGTGCGTCAATGCAAGAAATACAACATATGACCAACAAACCATCATCATCATCAACATCATTATTATCATTTTTATAAGTAGTAGCAATAGTATGAACGAATGATGTCAGTTTCATGACACCGCATAGTGATACCACATTTTGTGTGATTGTTTGATGCTACTGCCTGCTGTTGCACTCATACTATACAAATGATTATTCTGATGAAGATGATAACAACTATAATAAGGATGATGATGATGATTACGATGGTAACAATGATGATGATAGAGATAGAGATAATAATAGTGATAATTATGGTGATGTCAACATATGCAACTGATGCGCACAAATGCCATGTCATGATGATGCCATGCCATGCCATCATCATTATTATCATCAAATGAATGAATGGAAAAGTGTGTAGGATTCTCAGGAAGAAATGATTTGAGCTGAGTGAGTTGCAATGATGACATATCATCATAACTTTTGTCAAAATGCCATGACATACGCATATAACAAAACCATGTGGATGTGGTGGATTCTGAAACTAACTGCTGGATATGTTATGATTATCACTGCAAGTGGCATGGTATTTATAAGGAAAACCAAAAAAAAAAAAGGGGAAATAAAATAAAATGAAAATAATAAAAAACTTAGAAATAAATTTTATGCCATTTTTAACAATTAAAGTGGATGAGTAAACGAGTAACATTTGTGTCATCACCAGCAACAATATCAGAAAAAAGGAGGATTATACTACATAAATGACATGGTTTATGTTGTTCGTAGTACGTTACTATCAGCCAGAGTTGTCATTCCACCAGTGATAATCACAAATGCGTTGATATTTTATATTATGTACACATATTTTGTTGGACACAATGATAATGCACATAATGGACTGATGAGGAGGAATCATTTGAGGTCTTGAATATTTCTGCTGCTGGTAATGTGATGGTGGACACACAACAATAAACAATTCTAGTGACATTTGTTCATACATTTTCAATGGTTTGTGGTGTTTACACAATTGTCATTATTATTGTTGTTGCTGCTCTGCTTCTACTTCTACTGATGATTGTCATTGTAGTTATTATTGTTCATAATTGTGACCGGCATTCAGTACAACTACAACAGTATTGTATACAGCGTTATTATTGTCGTCTGTCTATGACATATATTAAATGTTTTATTATTATTATTGTTGCTTGTGATAGTTACACAGATAAAACATAATTTGCAAATCATCATCACAAACAAGCAGCAGAGAAAAGAATAAATGAGGGAAAAATAAAACAAAAATTCTATAAAATAACACAAATGTACATGGAATTTATGTTGGTTTGGTTTGTGTTCTTCAAAAAGAAATGCCAACACAAACACAAATTTTCTTTTTTCATTAAATTTAATAATTTTTTTTTTTTTTTTGTCCCTTCTTTCAATGGGTATAGATAGAAATGACCGGATATTAGTTGTTTATAAAGCGTAAATCAATGAACTGATATACACACATATTTAGTAGCAAGTATGTGAGGGATTATAGAAATTTAATTAAAACAAAAAATTAATTATTGAATTTATAAGAATTTTTAATGAAGAAAGAAAGAAAGAGTCAAGAATCAGAAATAAACTATATTTTTTATTAGGATGCTTAGTAATGGCTGTTGAAGTAACGTTGCAATCAAAACTTGACCTTAAACGGTCATATAAGCTTCCAGACTACTGTAGCGTGTTTCAAGCCGAGATTTATGCGGCTACAAAAGCAGCAGAATTAGCAGACGAGCTAACTCCTCTCAACTCCCAAATAAACATATTCATCGACAGCCTAGTAGCCATAAGGCAATAGGAACACTCTCTTGCAGAACCGCAAAAATCATGCTTCGCTCTGTTAATACTAAGATTACCAACTACATCTTAGCTCTCCCAAGAGAGGATTGCAAGTTATTAGTCGGAATACTCACGGGACACTATTTAACGCCTTCCTACGCAGCCAAATTGGGCTTGGTACAACATGCAACGAGGTAAATGTTAAGGGAACTTTAGAACACCTACTTTTCCAATGTCCAGCTCTCCTCTACAGATCACGCTTTAGCTATCTCGGATCTGTATCTTTCCTCTCCTTGGAAAGTATCGCGCATCAAAAGAGTAGCAACCTATTAAAGCTAGCAAAAAAGTGCATAAAAAACAGTATCTAAAGATTGATATCCGTTAACTTTAGTAGACATAACAGCTGATTAACCATGGAAATCAAAAGTGATCAATTTCGCTGGTTTTCAAAATTCTGTTTCGGAGATTTTGAGGTTAAAGAGGCAGCAGGCTGATGACGTCCAAATCAAGGTAATTGTTGAGACCAAGAGCTTTAACTTAAAATCAAGTTCTTTTTGTTGATCTTTTTAACAACGAATAAACGCTAAATGCAATAATTGTGAGAAGAAGAAAAAAGAAAACTACATTCAACTTGAGACCGGTGCTCTACCTCACAACCACCATTGAACTATGAAACGAGGACGAGAGCTCCAAACATACTCCACCGTTGGAAAACTTGGTCTTTCAACACATTCATTAAGGAACATAATGCTCTTTATGCATTGCCACGGGAGAATTGTAGCAAAAACACTCAAAAACTTCGGGGGTTAACAAATGTTGAGACCAAAGAGCTTTTTCTTAATACCAAGAGATTTAATATTGATGTATTTAATAGACACTATTTAATAAACACTTAATGCAATAATGGCGAGTAAAACTACATTTAACTAGAGCTAGGTTCGAAACTGTGTTGTGCGGACCGCAAGACCGTGCTCTACCCCTCAACCACCATTGAACTATGAAACGAGGACGATACCTGCGACTCCAAACAGCAATGATTGATGAAAACATAGATAATCCATAGCATGAGATAAAGAGAGAGAGAGAGAGATAGATATATTAAAAAGTCATAGCTCAAAAGGCTTATGGAATTTCAAATGGAAATATTGAATAACGAAATCCTTTGACAATAACATACTTGACTTAATAATAGAAAATAAACTGCCTACTACTAATCACAACATCTTTTGAACTATCACAAATTTTTCTCAAATTTCTTAGACAAACATTTTCATACTATGTATGTGTATTTTACTCCTCAATATTATTCTCTAATCATAGAAATTTCTATGCACATATACATATGCCCATCAAACAACTTCATTAATTCCATAACACATCAAACAAATAACAAAAATCTATCTTTTACATACGTATACAATAATTTCAAAGCATATCTTTCTTCTTCTTCCTCCTATATTAGTTGAATTTTTGAAACCATATATTCAGTAAATTGTCATAGATAAAAACCCTTAAAAATGTGTAAACATACACATAGAAATTCTGTTTTATCTTTGTGAAAAGAAAACAAATTCTATGACAAAAATTACATATCACAACAGATTTTCTAAGCGAACATAAGTATAACATACAGGATGCATAGCACATTTGGACACTCTTCATCATGATGATGACGATGATGGTTAAAATTTGTTCATCATAAAATGATGATGACAATGTGTACAAAACTATTACAAGAACAACACACAATGTACTCAATTAAATATCAAAATATTTTACTAGTATTTGCATGAAGAATTGAGCTTTATAGTAGTAAGTACTATCTGTATATATAGATATTTTTTGGGAATATTTGTTCAAAAATCTAGTAAAACTCCTCTTCAACACAGAAGTGAAATGGAGGACGATTTTACCACACCACACATATACAAAAAAAACCAGACAATTTTAGTTAGACAAATAATACCCAAAAGTGCAAAATACCAAGGAAAAATCAAAAGTCCCCCCTCCCTCTTTCCTTCTTCTTATTACATGAAACATAAAAAGGATAAAGTTTTTAACTTTGTGGCCGAGACAAAATTCAGTAGTAGTAGCAATGGAATGAAATCAACTTTTCTCATACTTTCTTTCTGTGAGAGTTGTATACTATAATACACCCAACTCGTATATCATGACAAAGACTCAAATGCAGTTCAACTTCAGTTTTTGATTTCTAAACTGAAGTAAAGAAAAAGAGAGTGTGAGAATTTTTGGAGTGAATGAGAATTGATAGAGAGAGAGTTTGAGTTTGTCCAGAGTTGGTAGAACTCTTAATTAAATTGAATTGTTTACAATGTGTTTGGTCACTCGGACTCTCAAACTCTCTGACAGACTTTAAATTTGACTATTTATGTGTATAAAAGTAATAGTGGAATCATGACTATGGTATACTAGTATAGTCCAATTCAAAATCTCATCTAGTATTTGTTGCATTTGAAGCTAAAGTTTTTCATCCAATGTGTCTGTCTGTGTTTGTTGCCTGTGGAGTTGTTGGTCACCCACTTGTACGTATCTTTGTACAAATATATGAACGAACGTGTAGCAGTTACTGGTTTACAGATTTTCTACTATAAAAATACCAAAAACACACATATGGAGGAATCTCAAGAGTGTTGAGCCATATGTAACTCTATGTATGTCGCATTCTCAATGTACCATATAGTACATTATAGTATAAATTACATAGTTTACTACTATTTTGACTTCTTTCTCATGTTTTGTTTCATAAAATCAATGAAAAGTATCTCAGTGTGCGTGTGTATAGGACTTTTGAGTGCCTTTTGTTAGTTATTGTTGCTCTTGTTTGTCCTGGTGTTAGTTTCAAATTGAGTTTTCATTTGTTGAGGAAAAATTTATGAAAATTGCAAACATAACACTCAACACAATTGACTACACACATTGAACATTTAACATTCAACATCCAACACAAGAACAACATTACATAACTTTGCCATTCAATTCGATTTGCTTTACTTTATTTTAGTTTGTTTTGTTTTCTTTCTTTTTTTTCTGGGATTTTGTTTCCATATACTACTCGTAGAATTGAATGAATTGAAGTTGTTCGTTTGTTCATTTGTCTTTTATTTTAGAACTTAATTGCTCAATGGTCTGTGAAAATTTGATGCTTTACTATTTGCTTAGTCTTCTTTTTATTTTTACAATATGGTGTGTGGTACTATGAGGTTAATGTTTGTTATTTCAAGTTGTTTGCAAATGTTCTATTCTACTTAGTATATCATTGTTTAGGCAAAGTATTATCTCTTTCTTTCCTCTTTTAATATAAAAAGCAAAACTAAGCTGAATTACTCAATTGTTGAATTAAAATTTGACTATTGACACTGTGGTGATCGTTTATGAGGACAATCAACCTCCAATGCATCAACAGAACAGTATCAGTAAAAACTCAAGCTAGATTTTATATGCCTGGTGTTTGGAAAGTAATAATAGCCAAGATTTAGAAAGATTTTTAAATGTGGCTTTACGAAGCTGTTGTAACGGGAATGGTACAACTAATAACAAGAAGTGATTTCATTTAAAACTTTATTCAAGTATAAAGATGTAAAATATGCAAAGGTATAAGTTTTTAGGGGAGACTTTCTTTTATCAGGCATCACAATAGGCCTTAAGGCTTCTGGGTGAACTCGCGAACAATCTCGAGCGGCCTGTAGAACATAAAGGCTGGAACAGAATGATGCAGCTGAGTCTGAAGCCGGTCCAAAAATCAAATGTGAACGAACACAATGTGAAGCTGAAGCCGTGAAGTGAAAATAGTTTGACTTTTTTCGGCTTCACATCATCTGTCTGTCTCTCTATCGTCTCTCAAATGACAAGCACAGCTGATTGATATTCAAAGCAAAAGCGATTATGGATGAATCTCGCATTCTGTTCACTTTTTTCCGGGCTTCAGCTTCACCATTCTGTTCCAATCTTAAACCTTCTTTCTATTGGGAGTGCAAAAAGTTTCCACGGTTTGACAAAATAAGGCCTCACCAGTAAATTACGGTTAAAGTTTTCAAATGTAAAACATTATACCGTATGTGGTTGTTCTATCAACACCATTGCTTTAAACTATAATCTTTTTGTGCGAAAATTTCGAGTTTTGTTTTACTTCTTTAATTTGTTGGACATCCATTGCTGTGTGAAGCATATGGGGAATATGCTCTATCAATAAAATCATGTGTGCACTGGTTCAGTCGTTTAAAAAGAGACGATTATGTCAAACAAAGAACGCGAAGAGAGGCCAGTAAAGTTATAAGAAGTTAAGTTTAGACCCAGATTCCTTCAAGAATAGCTCGCTGAAACCTTGAAAATTACTCTACAAAAGATTTTAAACCATATCAGGGCCATATGTATGGTGCATAAACAAGGAAATTGGGTTTCGTAGGAATTCAAGCCAAGAGACGTGCAAACAAATGGAGCATAGGTGATAACGGAAGAGATTTTTGTATCAAAAGATGGGGAAGAGTCGCAGCTAAGGATGGACACTACTTTCAATAAAACAGAACATACAAAACACACCACATTTTTGTTTAAAAACAGTGGAAACTTATTTGCACTCCCCATATATAATTAAGAGTATGATATCGTTTTGATCGATGATTATTTTAGATATTGTATCTACGCAACAAGAAGGTAAACTTTCTTAAAAATGAGCAAAATATTTTTCTTGCAATCATTATCAATTGTTTTAAACTTTGCAAATCACAAATCATCAAATTATAACTAGAATTCGTTTGAATTGTTAGAAATTTATATTGTTTTTCTATTAAACTTGCGCCCCTATAACAACCATATTTTCTACTTTTTCTCCCACTTAATAGAAGACTAAACATAGTTGAAGCATAAAATATTTACTAATTAAAACTGTGAAACACAACAATATTGCAATCAAAAAGAAAATAATTAAAACAAGTGATTTTTCCAAGAAAAATTCCCAGAAAATATGAACGAAAATTAATTAACAGACAAATATACACTATACATAGTGAGATAGTATAAACACTTACTACTCAGTTAAAAAAAGAGTAAAAATTGAATTCAAGGACTAGCAAAAACTTATTTGCATTTAAAAAAAGAAAAAAAAACACTAAGAATTTCTTGGAAAAATGAAACGAAATACTGAAAAAGTTTTTTCTGTTGAAAGCAAAACGATTTGCATTAACCTGAAGGAGAAGGAATAACATTTAAACTGGAGCAAAAGGAATAACATCATCCTTTACTTTTTCCATAAGGAGTATGTGAAAAGAAAACACTCATTTGAAATTGAGAAAAACATGAACCATTCATTCAGATAACAGAAAACACCAATTGGTGATAATCACCATTTCTAAGCCACCAAGAATAGAAAATGTATGTTGCAATGTACGTGTATGATAAGATTATAAACAATCCTTTAACATGTTTAAGGAATAAAATTTTATTAAAATTTTTTGATGTATAATTTTGAAGATTTTGATTTTGTAAACCAAAAATAAAATGAAATAAAATAATAATACGATTTTTCTGATATCAATTTAAGAAGATACACATGAGCAGTTACAAGATAGATTCATATGCTTCGTTGACTAGCAGCACTTAAGAATTACATACAATAGTATAACAACAACAACAGTTGCCAGACAATTTTTGGCTTAAATGTTTTATAACCACAAAAACATGTGGCAACATTTGAGAGCAGCAGCAGCAAGTAATTGGAAATAAGATTGTGGTAAAAAGGATATCAAGGAAAATATAGAGTGTATATGTATATGGGGGAGTATAAAATATGTTGAAGTAATACAAGAAATTGGCATTTATTTAAAACCAACAACAACAAAAGATACATACTAATAGCAATAAATGTTGAAAAGTTCTCAAGTAGCAGAGAAAACATGAATAGAAGAAATTGAAAGGGCGGCAGCAACATACATACATAAAGATATGAGTAAAATGAGGCAGCTAGAGAAGAAGTTTCTTTAAAGCCACTAGAGCAACTTCTTACTCAATTTTATGTGGCAAGTTGCACACACACAAGTTTATCATATATGTAGTTTAGTTCAGTTTCAAATTCCATAGGATTGTATTACAAATGTGCAAATATAAAGCCAATTAATTATTTCATGCATTTAAGGATAACGTTACACACAACTTCAAAGTTATCAACACACACACATGTGTTTCCTCTCTCATACTTCTTATTGAAGTTTACTTATTGCATTTGAAACTTAAAATTCTCCTTCTTTTCTTTGTAGTATTTGTCCTTCTTCTTCTATAATACTATTTACTCAACTATTTAAAATTACATACAATTTTGAAGTGTTTAAAGGAGACAAACTACTAATACTACTCTATTGGCCTTACACACACAACATTTGGCAGTGTTGGCAAATGAGATTTAAAAGAAAGAAGCATTTAAAGTTGAAGATATAAAGATGGAGGATTTTCAAAGTGTAAAGTAATATTTATTTTACTTTCTTCTTTAGGGCAAACAAACACAACAAATAATACAATACAACAATACTAGTGTAGTAAATGCAACAGCTGCGACGACAAAGACTACGAGAAACTTCCAATTATTATATTATATGTACAGTGTTGGAAAATTTGTGACACAAGTGTTGGTTTTTGGGTAGAAACTGCATGAATGAATGTCTTTCTAGTATAGAAGAGCACCACATATGCGTTTGTTTGTCTGTTGCACTTTTAATAAACAAACTAAATTTACAGTAAATAATTGTTTGGAATTTATACCAATTTAACCAAATATACTTGTGTATACTGAAATATACAAACAACAAAGACCAAAAGGAGTTTAAATTTTTGATTATTCTTGTTGCTGTTATAGAAATTTATTGTTCTTAAACTTAGTTGTAGTCGTCGTCGTCTGGAGTTATATTGTATTTTACTTAGATACGTAGATATTGTATTAGTATGTATATCGAAATATTATTATTGTTTTATTAGAGAATTAAAATAGTATTTTTTTTTTAAATGAAAATGAAAATTTTGAAGAAATGACTTAACTTGAACTTTGTAAATTGGATTTTCATTTTATTGGTTTTTATTGTTTGATTTGATTTTGTTATTTATAAAGAATAATATTGTAGACAAAGTCAAATGTTACATGTATTTATTAAATGATGATGAATAAAATATTAAATATGTGGATTGAAATTTTGATAACATTGATTTGAGTTTATGAATTTTTAGTCATTTTATTTTTAATATCAAAATAATTAATTGCATTTGAGAAACTTATGAAATCAAATATCTAAAAATTTTAATCCAAAAAACAACCTAATCTGTGAGAAGGTAAAAGCTTAAAGGAATCCATGGAAAATATTGAGTAAATAAGAAAATATCTGTATCAATACTTATTCAACTAAGAATAGTGTTCGCTGACTTACTTCAGCAGTTGTCCCAGCTTGGAAATGTGTGACTTGCTTAATGAAATTGGCAAAATAATAACACTTGCTGATGGATTTGTTGTAAGTATTATTATTTATTGATTATGATTTGGTGTTAGTACTCATGCTTCATTTCGTCTTATTGTTCTTATCTTTATCTTTTTATCTTTTCTTTGTTTCACTTTATTGTCTATTTTTGTTTTCTTTTAGATTGTATTTCGTATTTGTTTATGACACAGTCAATTAATTAGTTCTTTTTCTTGATGTCACTTCTTCACGCACTTGATACTGAAATATTTTGACCGACAATGTGGAGGAGCTTTACCAGATTGTTATTTTCCCCCAACAAATAGAATAGTAGTATAAAGATTCAATTTAGAAGTCCATTCTGCATCACATAAGAAGTCATTTATTCAAGATAAATTCTGTTATCAATTCCCTGAAGAATCTACAATTAGAATCAAACTGATCTATTCTCAAAATAGTCACAAATGCTAACAGAGTCATAAATAGCTGTTAAATGGCTGTTAATGTTATTTTTAGAACATTTGCTCTAACAAGGGAAGCTTTTTTCTTTTTTTGTGACTTTTTGGGGGCCTACTTTTCAGTTAGTCATAAAAAAAGGTAAATACTTGTATGCACTGTCATCTCACTGTAAAATGAATAACGTTGTGTTGTTTTGTTTGCTCGTGGCAATTTATTATGAAGACAGATTTGTAGTAAAATTATTGCGTGATCATACTGATCTATTTTCAATTCTGGACAAAATTTTTGTCATTATTTTTAAAATATGTCAGTAACTATAACTATCTATATATCAATGCGGAGACAAGTTTTTTGTGGTACCGTTTAACCTTACTTAACGTCAATACATTTCCAAGAAAATTATATGGCAAGAAAGGTATTCATCTCTAGATGTATCGAATGTAATTTGTATGCCAATATATTGATGTTACTGCAGCAAAAACAGGTGAGAAAATTCAACGTTTACAACTACACTAAGAAGCAATACGGCTCACAGCTTACACAGCGAATTGTGTAATAAGAGAACGAAAATATTTTTGAAGCAATTGTGACCAGACGATACAAACGATACTTTTATGCTAGTATCATAGAGTCATAGCCGAAGACACTAGTAGACGATAGTGCAGTTTCATGATAGTGTTTTACCGAGTCATACCGTAATATACAAACTCACACTGTAGCATAAATTTGAATAAATGTCTGACTCGTTAAAAAAAAACCTCACAAGACACGGTATGACACATTTTAAGAACGCATATGATCTAGTATCATGTTGTGAGCTGTGTAAGTGCTGACTCGTGATATGATCTATTATGTACTTACGAACGAAAAACATAGAAAACACCATTAAATAGCGAGAAACGAATTTCAAGCTTTCTGTCTGACAGTCTTCGTTCGGCACTTCACATCGGGTGTTCGAATTTCGACCATTGGTCGAAACTAGGTCAGTTTATTGAAGTGTTACCTTAGTCTAAAAAGACCAGTATGAATCCTCAACTTATTTCTTGGTATATTTGGTAGGTCTAGTCTTTTTTGGAATTAAAATATTTCAGAATGCTTAAGATTACTTCTTCCTTAGTCATTTACAATGTTAATGAACTTTTAAATACTTATGTATTTCCTTCTTTGAAAAACTTCTGATTTACTTCAAAACTGTTATATTCAACTAAATATATCATTCCTCATAGTAGTAAAAATCAGAAATAAAGTTTATCGCGAAGTGGTGAAAAAGTAAAGTTTGTTCTTCTTAACAAAATCTAATTATTTGTACTCATAGTAATTAGTTTTTAAACTGAAAAATAGTTAACTACCCGGCTCAGTCAGTCAAACATTCAGTCAGGCTTTAGTATTATTTAGGAAAACTGTTTTGCAATATCCTTTTTTTCATACTATTTCCTGTTCCACTTTTTCTAAAATAAAGAAAAACTACTTCAACACCATAACTGTTTATAGTAGTAGGTATCATTACCAATTTCTTAACCAAAATCCTATTTTACACCACACTGAACCCAAACGACGACTAAATCCTACAATACTCTAGTAGTGGTGAGGTGCGGCACAACTTTCACAAACAGATTTGTAAGCCAACCAAGCAACAACCAATCCAAACCAAACTAAACCAAACCCAATCATCATATAGACAGACAGACAGGCAAGTCAAGAAGACTAGGAAAGGCAGCAAACCCAACAACCAAGTGGCAACCAACTTTTACAAAAGTGGCCGCCGCATTGCCGCGCTCTAACTCGCGACTAGAATTTGTCAAGCCAAAAAGAGTATGAATGAAGAAATGAATAAGGATGAGGATGACGACGACCAACACCAAAATCATCACCACCACAACCAGCAACAAACAACTTTAGAGATGTTGTCATTTGCAGCCAAGTGCAACATCCTTGCATTGCATCCTTTTGTCGCCAACTATGAACACAACATCGAGCTATTTGTCTTTTGCAATTATAAATGCCACAATTCCGAAACACCCACAACATGATGATCATGATGATGGTGATGATGATGCTGATGAAATGAGAGAAAGCTTGCCAGCTATCCAAATTGTTAGCCAAAAAAGTTCCATTGGCCGCCGCCACCATCAAAACTTGTTTCACGACGACAACATTACTTTGTACACAGAACAGAAGAAGCCAATGTCATGCCGGAAATGAGACGACTTCCTTTCGTAGTACATTTATTTATTTTATTTTTTTATTTTTATTGTCGCGACCCAACAAAAAGGCATAGAAAGAAAAGAAGGAGAAAGTGTCAAGAAAGTGGAGGACATTTTCCGTGCACAGCAAGTTTAATTTGTAGCGAAAGGCGCCGCCGCCAACAAACTAAAGGACATGAAATCTGCGTGGGTTGAAGAAACAGAAACTAGAGGAGAAAGTATAAAAAGAAGGACACCGCCAACACCAATAACAACAACCAAGCACAATTTAAGTTAACTCTCACCACGATATGACTCTTTCTTTGATTTGGAATTCTTCTAAAATCCTTTAGATTTGTAATGCCTTCTCCTCTGCTACTACTCCCCCTCCATGTTCCCAATAGATTTATCTAACATCTATCTATTTGCTCCTGTATCACCCTTATGACTCGTGGGCTTCTCCTTCTCCTTGTTTTGCTGCTGGTTCCTTTTACACAAGAGGAGAGAGAGTAGATTTTATCCCATCTTTACTATATTTCTCTACTCCTGCCCACTTTAACTGGCTGCATTATTTTGTCATCGTGCGGCTGCATAAATTAGCTTTACTTTAATCTGATTTTAATTGGAATATTACTGAGGATTTTTGTACTTGTTGTTGATGGGTTTTTTGTGAGAGACTGTTAAAAATTAATGATAGTAGCCTCAAAAAATAGCATAAAAAATGATTTTGCAAGGAATTAAAAAGGGGTCCATAGCAGGCATGTCTCAAGTCTCAACTGGACCGACCGACCGACCCACAACATTACTCAACTCATCAGCATCAGGATCTCTCTACTCGTGAGTTGTGATGAGTCTTATCTTGGTTTGAACAGTATGTATGTACATGTATTTCAAAGTGAAAGTTTGTGAAGCATTTATTTATTTATTTATGTTTAATCTTTTAAATTTTAAGTACTCTATGGACGCCCAGAAGTAGGCAATGTTAATTTTTTTTTTAAAGAACTTTCAAGAACAATGCCTACATACCTACCTACTACAGGAGAACGTGGAAAAACTCTTATGTTATGTCATTTTCATTGCTGCTTGCCCAGCAGCAGTAGCAGCAGCAGCATGTCAAAAACACTTGAGTAAAATATTTCGCTGTTCATGAATGCTTGAATGTCCTCCTCCTTGTGTTCTTTATACTATAAAGTTTATTGCAATGTCGACTACGACGACACAGATACATCTCTTTACTTCTACTACTATATCACACACATAGGAGAGTATGACTATGAGTGTGTATATACGTATATCTGTTTGATCTGTTCCATTTTTGCTTACGCAGGCAAATGCCATATACTTTAAATGGTACTGCAAACAAGGACAATCGGTAGCTCTCTACTCGTTCATCGTTTGCAGATAGGCAACCAGGCACAATGAAAAGGACACGGGACACACACATACACTCCCTCTCCATCTCCCTCCTCCTCATTCATGAGCAAAAGCAATGAATTAACAAAAAACACTGCGATACTTTTGCTCTGCATTTGTATGAGTTGCAATATGCTTGAGTGTGTACTATGGTATACTCGTACTAGTATATTTGTTTGCTTTTGTGGCATGTGTGTATCTGCGCTGTAGTATCTGCGTATGAGTGTGAGTTTGAGTAAAATTGAATTTTTCGTTTCGAAATAAAACCATAAATGCTTGAAATGCCTGAGAAATAGTTTTGTCGCACTACACAAGAGCAGCAGCGCGCTGATGATAGTTTCCGTCTGGAGGGCAAATGAACACTGCAATAAATTTTTCCGATTTTTTTTTTCTGTTTAAAAAAGACTCTAGGATTATAAACTTCTGATTTGAAATGATTTTCTTTCTTACACACAGAATGTTTTCTATTTACAATTTTATCTTCAATTATCTATAAAAGTGGCCAAAGAAATCTTTCTAATCTTTAGTTCGACTTTTCTGGTTATCAACTTCATGTGTCTCAATCTTTTGAATCACTTAGATTAAAATCTCCCGTGAGCGAACACCTACGGTTCCAATGAAATTGTCCAGGCAAGGGAAATGATCGCCCACCTGATTGTATTTTGTTTTAAAAACATAAATATATACGAATGGGGTAAGTGTCCGCTACTAGAAATGGAAATGTAATTAATTTGATTAAATTAATCATGAATTTAATCATGACTCAATCATTAATCAAAATTTTTGATTATGTTCATTTATTAATTAATTTATAATCATATATCATTAATTGTTAATCACATTAACCACCACTGGTCTCAATCATTCATCAAAAACTTATTAAAACAATATCTTTGATCAATTAATCTGCTACATATCTCGATCACTGAAAGCTAATGCTTTCAAGCTTCAATCTATCAACATACTACATCAAAAAAGTTTAACCACTCAATATTCTATCTCTAAATGTTCTATCACTCAATATTCTATAACTCAATATATTATCACTCAATATTCTATCACTTAATCAATGTTTTATCACTCCTAGCTTCATCAATAATTTTCAATCTCAATCAATATCTGAAAGACTCTTCTTTCAAGCTTCAGCCTATCAACAAACTGTATCTCAAAGCTTAATTACTCAATATACTGTCACTCAATATACTATGACTAAATCCTAATAAATGTTCTATCTCTCCTAGTTTCATCCACAATTTCTGATCTCTCAATCGTTTATCTCTTCCATCTCTTAAGGCTTTACCTTAAGTCATTATAAACTATACTATATTCTATTATTTCATCTTAATCAATGTTTAATCTCTCCTAGCTTGATCCATATTTTTCGATCTCTCAATGTTCTATCTCATCGATTCCTCAAGTTTTATCTGTAGAAATTTGATCTCTACCAATCATTAATCTCTGAAAGACTCTCAAATTTTTATCACTGAACTCATTTATGTATCTAGTTCATATTCTCTCGCTTAAACTCTACTTATTTCCATTATTTTAACTTTAATTCTTTACACAACTCTGTTTTCAACTTTAATAAACAATTTGCCAACAATTTCTTTTTGTGTAAATACCAAACACACATACATCACTGAAAGCGAATTTCAACAACCAACGATTTTCACAACTTCACAGTATAACACACACAGAGTATACATGCGTATGAATATGTGTGTATTTCTGTTACCAACTACCAAACAATGTCCTGCAAAGTAGAATATACACAGTTGGTCCTGTTTTATATACTCAAACACATTCATTTAAGTGTGTGCCGCCTGCCTGTGCATGTGCGTATGTTCATGTTTGCATTAAAAATTTTTAACTCACAAACGGAAGTGTTGATAACCAAAAATGAGCTGCATACTCAAACTCACACAATCTTTTGATACACAGATAGATAGATGTACAGCAGACTCCATTCATACAAACACACAGATACACAAAAAGGCTTGCATAGTTTTACGCTAAAAGTTAACTCAATGCAGCAAGTAAATTTTATGTTGCTGCTTCTGATGTTGCTGGCACTTCCACTTCATCCACTGTTGCATACTTGCAACATATTTGGCTTCAAATAATTAGTGCATTTTACTTTTACAAACCAAAAATTGTTTCATTCCATTCGGTTCGGTTTGGTTTGGTAGGAGTTAGTTTACTTTAGTTACATTGAATCTCAGCTGTTATTCAGTAAAAGATTTAAGGAAGGAATAGTATTTCGACTCAACATGACAGTGGTGGCAGCGGCAGCCTTCAGGCAATTGAGTGAATTGAGTCGGGGCTGCTGGCTTAACTAAATGGTGGATTTTATAAACTTTCCCCTCCAATACAAAACTTAATAGAAGTTGAAATTTTTAGTGAAAAGTTATTTAAATATATAATTTAATTACTTTTGCAGCAAACTTTGCATACACAGATTAGTTCTGTTGAATAGCAATTGTAAGTTTTCTTTACAAAAAATTTCAAATTTTTAATGAATTTCTAAAAGAACTTTAATATATTTTTCTTATTTCAAGGACACCACCACAAGTTGAAATATGCTAATGTCTTCTCAAGAACTGTCTTCTTTCCTTCCGCATGTTTAACAAACTTCTACTCTTGACACAATAAAAAGTGTAATGCAGGCTTAGAAAGAGGAAAGACCTTTGTCAAAAAAATATGATAACATTTTTGAAGGGAAAAAAAAGATAATAAATACCTATTTATGAAAATAAGACATCATCATGATAATCTTAGATACAACAATAACAACATCATAGCATCATCAGTGAGTCAAAGTTGAATAGCAAACGAAGGTCAAATAAAAGGATTTGCAAGCAAGAATAGACGACTGAAGCTTGTTATGGCGTACCGTCACGAAACGTTCTAGTACAGAGATGCAAGATGAATGATGATGTAAGATCAACAGAGAAAGAATATACAAAGCATGCATAGGAATTTTATTGTATGTTCAGAAAAGAGAACGAGAATCACAGGTTGCTGTGTGTTGTTCGCAGTTGTACCATACTCATTTGTGGGCAAGAAGGAGATTTTGAATTACAGTATCTCACTTAGGCCTATTGATGATTCACTTCTATCACTTACATTATTGAATTTTTTATTTATTTTTTTTATTACTCACTCTACTACTCGCTCTACTACTCACATTTCCTCACTTTCTTACTCTCAATATTATATTTCTTATTGTTTAGTATCTCAATCTTGGATCTCTCATTGCTCGATCTCTAAAGGATTTGTGTAGAAATGCTTCTGTATTCAAATCTTTTAATCTATCTATCTATCTATATATAAATATAATCGTAAGCATTTTCGTGTCTGTGCAGGATAATCTCAGAAACGGCTTAACTAATTTGAATACGGTTTTCACTGGTGTATTTTAGCAAGCTGTAACATATAGCGTTTATTTTATCAAAATCGACACACTAAATCAACAGTTATTCATATTTTTAGTTCTGTTGTCTACTTTTTGGCTGATTTTCGAATGTTTTCCTCCTAAAGTTTCTTAATGTAATTTGTCCAGCATTTCATCAATTGAATTTTGATCCCTTTCCATTAGCAACTCACAAGTCACTTTCCTAGCTCTTCTATTTCAATTTTCCATTCAGAATTGGAGAAAAATTCATTTTAAATATATTTCCATAGGAGTAGAAAAATGTCATAAACCTTATACAGTAATACGAGTATTAGAAAACTATGACAAAGAAAATACCAAGCATAACTAAAGTTTTGTTGGTGTCTTCATCTTATGTTACCACCTCCTTCTTTTAGTGTCATGTTTTTTTTTTTTTTTTAATAAAACTGTCAACAATTTCAATGCATCTCAACTTACATAGAATATAACACAATACAACATAACATAGAAGAACTTAAAGAAACCGAGAATGCCAAAGAAGCCTTAAATGTCTCATCAAGACAAGCCTAAAAATATGCAGCATATATACGCACAAGGAACGCATTCCTTTCTCCCTGCATTAGTTACTCCTTAAGCATGTAGTTCTTGTTGTTAGATATGAAAACTTGTTTCACATTTATTGTATTTTCTCTTCTTAGCAACTTTCAAAAATACATAAATGTCACTATTTTTTCCATTCTTTTCTTATTTCTTTGAATTCTTTTCTTATTTCTTTCAATAAAACAATTTTCTCAATTGGCTCAATAATATTTTGCGCTTGCTGGCATTGCACAGCACAAGGATCACAGCAATATGAGAACAAAAGAATACTATAGCATACTTTCAGACAGCTCGAGCACACAATAAAGAAGCCTTGGTTGTAGAGAAGAAAGTCACAGACCAGAGGAACTGAAATGTCATCGTTCTTTGACTACTATAACAAATAAAGTTTGTGGTTCCTTGAAAATGAGGAGCAAACAACAACACAAAGACGACAAGACTCAGACTCAGAACAATAAGAGAGAGGAAAGCATCAGGAGTGAAATCAAAATAACAGAAAGAGTAAAAGCAAAGCAGTCAGGACAGTATTGAGCTTCAGCCGGGGAATACTTTTTCAATTGAATTTGCCGAAACATTTTTTATTATTATTATTTTTTTCTTTGTCTACACACACATATTTTTTCTATCGTTTGTTTCGTTAAAAAGTTTGCTGTATTTACTTTCTATTGCCTACACCCACCTATTCTCTTCTCTGCTATTTATCTCCTCCTGTGCCTTCTCCTTAATTCCTTTTTCATGGAAACAGTTCAGTACAAAATGTTACTGTTAACTGCATGTGTCGAGATTGGCGTCGCCACTATTGTTATTGTCCTTGTACACATGCTTCTTCCTCTTCGCTCTCTCTCCTAGATCATCCACCCACTCACTAGCAGCAACATTCCCTTGACGCAAACTGTATCAATTTAGCGAATGTCGTCATAGCAGCCATTGATGCATAAATAATAGTTGCAAACGTTGAAAAAAAAATACAAAAAATCCATGCCAGAGCAAAGCAAAGTATGAGGCACAGAACTACTTCATGCAACAATATACACATACAGTGAGTAGCAATTGTTCTATCAGCAGGGATGTGACTCGACTGACTGACTGAATGGGTGGCCATTTTTACTGATATACATAAAATCATAGATACAACCGGAATAGGCAGACAGTCAGCCAGTCAGGTAGACAAGGACTAGCAAATAAAGGGAGTCCATATACAGTCAGGTAGTTCATACTCATCAGCAACAACATCATTTGTTTTTTCACTTGCATTCTCTCTGTCTAACGACATCTCGATAAAAATGCACATTGTATATATATCGACAACAGAAAAACTAAAGAGAGAAAATAAAAAACAAAGGATACTCAATGGTATTATTCAACAATGTAGTAGGACGAACAACATTCGAGTCGTCGTCATCTAACGTTAGTTTTATTGACTGAATGTAGTATTTTGTGCAATGGCCGATAACTGGGTACAGAACATCCTACCTAACACTGGTTTTTGTTTTTTCAACACATAACTGAATTTAGTATTTATTGGGAGTTTTTTTTTATGATTTTTTTGGTACAATCACTTTACCTTTAGGCATGTTTTTATGAATTTTTTTCTGGTTTTCTAATTCTTTTTTTGAGAGGTAACTTTGTTTGTTTGAATAGTCGTTCTTTATGGATTATATGTTAGACATAGAATACTACATAGGAACGAACTTAAAAACAATTTTTGTTATTCAAAAGTTTAACAAACGATTTTATTCATTAAAAGAGAAGAGAGAATAGTGGAACGTAGAAGATAGCTAGTCAAAATTCCATTAGAGCATAAAACTATAAGAAATCTGTCAGAGATTCTTCAATTGTATCTAATTTATAATCTGTCTTTTAGCATATTAAGTTGTAAGGTATTGATTGATAAAAAGCATCACAAAGCAGTCACAAGAGCGTATGAAGTGGTACAATAACGTTAATTTTAGAAACACTGGCGATTCTTGCGGATAAAAATAATTCTCCAAACCAATGGCACCTGGGTCATGTGGTCGAACTACAGCCAGGACCTGAAAGACTTGTCAGATCATAACGCTGAAGCCCAATTTAGGACTGTTAAAACGAGGCTATCATAAAATCTACCCATTGCCTATCATCGAAATGGAATAGGAAGGTTTTGGTTGGAAGGAGCTTCCAAAGCGGGGCAATATGTTGTCGCTGAATTGTTTCTTGAATAAAATTATTCTCTTAACTTACCTCTCTCTTAAATTGATGTTTTTTTATTTATTATGTCATATTGACTATTCTATTGAATTGATGTTACTTATTACTAAGCATACGCTGTCCGTCCGTCCGTCCGTCATTCAGATAGCTCTATCTCATGAACCATAATAGGTAGACAGTTGAAACTTTCACAGAGTGTGTAATTCAATTGCGTGTAAAAAGACAATTAATAATAATAAAATTAAGTTAACAAATTAGATGGGTCCCTATACAAACCCAAATTCAAATGAATGCTTTTATTAGAAAAACTTTTTTGTTTTCTATCTAATCGAATTGAAATTTGGTCCCTATAATTGTGTCATCAATATTCCCGAAACATGTAAATTTCAAGATTCTACGATTACCAGGAGTGGTACCTCCCATACAAACCCAAATTCAAATTAATGTTCTTATTAGAAAAACTTTTTTGTTTTTTGTCTTATCGAACTGAAATTTGGACAGTATAATATCCTAGAATTACAAACCACTCGGCAATGGTTATTCTAAAGGGATACTTCCCTTGAATCGGTGGATGTACTCTTAACTAGAGTCCATGTTAGCCTGAATAACCTCATAACAAAAATCTATCAATGTCTTAAAAGAAAAGTACAAACTTATATTGTTTCAAAGTAGAAGTAAAATATACTCTTGCAGCATTTCTTCCGAATATAAAAAGTGCATACAAATGACTTGTTTATGAGCCTTTATCTTGTGAAATATCTAAGTCTAAAGCGGAAAGTCCCCCTAAACAAACAATAGTAATGCATTATTTATTTCATCTTAAAGTAATCCTCCATATTAATATTCAATATATCATTCCATGACTTAAACAAACTAAGGTCTTCAGGTATAAAATCTTTGAAAATAAAATTATAAAACCATTTAACTTTAGACCAACACAGAATATTACAGTAAAGAGAAACAATTTCTATTTAATTACAACAACATTTAACGAAGCTGTGTGTGTGAGTGACTGGCTGACGGACGCGGCAATGGAAATGACATTCGACATGGCGACAATGACACTTATTCACTCACTGAAGACACTTAAAGTGCATGTGTGTAGATACAATTAAAAATAAAGGAACACAGCAACACCAACAACAAAATGTATTAGTAAAGAAAAAAGAATGTTTTGTAAAGTGTTGAAGGTAAACAAGAATTAAACTTCTTTCTTTCCATTTAAAAAACAAATACAGTCAGCATACTACTTGTAGTAAAATCGTTATGAAATTGATAGTCCAAATACTACTATGGAAAAGTAGAAAGTATCTGGCAAATATTGTTGGCAAACAAGAGGCAAAGGCATGAGGCATAGACCAACGCATAAATGTTACTAGCCATCATCACATCACTGTTCTATCTATCTAAAATGCAAATTTTTATCTACAAAAAATAAAAAAGAAGTCAGTTTATACCGAACAAAAAAAAAAACCAACTCTAGTATAAATGCTGACGATGCACAACACCAAATCTAAAAGAGTTTGTATAAGCCGCACCAAAAAAAATTTGCTGAGGCTGCATATGGCCAATGGTCGAAAACCTTAGATATACAAGCACACATACAAATAGTGAATGAGTTCCTCACACATGAATGTGTATATCTGAGTCATGATATTTGAGCATTTGTACATATCTCGAAGCGCATTTTAACTTAACTCAAAGGCGTTATAGTATCTTCTACACATATTGCGTTTGCATAACTTATAAATTTAAGCAAACAGATTCGGGCAATATACTCCTTCTTACTTGCTCCTTTCCTTTTCAACTTAGTATAGATTAGTTTGTTCAATCACAGTTCTAAGAGTATTACTAGTATATAGAACAACAATTCGAACAATGAAAAGACGAACCTTTAAAAAAGAAATACAAATAAATAAATATATAAAAGTAAGTGAGCGAGCGAATATGTTGCGCGTGCCTTCTAATACAAACGATGGCGGCATCAACAATAACCACGTTCCTAGATACTTTTGTGTGTTGCTGCTGTTGCTCTTGCTCTCATTGCTACTTGCTGTACTACATCTAATGTTTGCAATTTGTTCTGATTTTGATATTTGTTTGTCTATATGTCTATCTGTCCATATGTTTGTTTGTCTATCCTATATCCGTCGTCATTCTTACTAAAAATCGTCTACCTCCTATGTATCTACTTGTCCTTCTGTCCATTTGATTGTATTTTTGGCTACTCTTGCAACAAGCAACAACATTGCACATTGCACATTGAACATTGAAATTCCAGTCCAGTTGTTTGTTCTCTTTCTTTTGATCCTAACCAGACAAATGTAATTTTTATGCAATTTAACGTTCGCCTTGGGTATTGTAATTCATGTTTTAGTAGTGCATTTTATATTTCATTCGAAATCGAAAGAAAAAAGCATTAAGTAAATATGTTCGTTCGTTCGTTCAATGTTCAATCTATGTAACTTATATTGTCGATATTGATATGTGATATGTGTATCCACCATAAATACAAGGTGTTGAAAAGGGAGAAAAATCAAAATAGAAAGTGCATTGAACTAATGCAACATAACAAAACAAAATAACACAACAAAATATTATACAAATTCGATTCTATTAAATTGATTGAATTTGTGTATTTGAATTTTCTTCATGTTATTTATTTGGTAAAAATTTGGTAAAAACTTTAACTTATATTGAAAGAATTGATTTGAAATTGTGCTTTAATATTATTTTATGAAAGGATAAGGATATTTCAATGAAGTTTTAGACAAAGGTGCAAGCACATCAGATGAAGACAAATTCAATGATAACACACACAAGAAGTTATAAGATGATTAAGGTAGTCTTGCTGATGTTGATGAAGAAGGAGGAGGAGACAACCATGAAGGGCCGACCTCCCTTGCTAATGAGAATCTTAACCTATGACTTCAAAATGAAGAACATTCGAGTTTTGTTTGTTGTTCCAAAGAACTAAAATAAGTATCAGAGGATCCATGGGTGGCTTAGATTAGATAAGATTAGATTAGGGAAAGGGCGGTAACCAGTACACCTAGTCACTGCGACAGCAAGTGGGCCTATTGTGGCAAACCCAGTAATTACAGTTCCTCCAAGATTCTGGTATTTATTAGGCATTCCTAGTTGACATCAAGGTTTTAGCCCTTCTAGTATTCCTCGTATCTACCCAATGGCGATGCGATATGTCATCCAAACATCCATTGTTGGAGTTTGGATTTTGTCGAACTTACAATGCAGTCCGCAGAATGGCTCTGGTCCAATGAGGACGTTACCATATCATTTTCTGGCAAGTTCATCTGCCACTTCATTCAGAACTGCTTCAACACATCACACTGCATTATAAGCCACACACAAATTGTGGATGACAACAGAAAGCAAAGTGTCAGTAATCACTGCTTTGAGTATATGCATGAATTATAGAAATTTCGACTTTTCCTGTGGATTTTCCAAAAATTTTAGTATGTGTTGTTATAGCGGCAATAGAAATATATACTATCTGAAAATTTTAACTGTCTACCTTTTACGGTTCACAAGATAGAGCTCACTGACTGACGAATGGACGGACGGACAGACAGCGTAGGCTTAGTAATAGTGCCCCATTGGCACCCTTTGGGTATGGACCTTTAAAAATCAACAATTCAACAGTTTGAAACACCTAGTTTCTTAACATTTAGGATCTGTAGATCCTCTTTCTGTGTCTTCTGGAAGCTCTCCTATATGATTTTAGGACTCATTGTACATTGCTGTTTCGCCTTTGATATTATGTCAATTGTGAGAGCAATTTATTAATGCAATTTATTACACTCGTTAGTCTGTGTACCCCCAAAGCTACTGAATTATAAGTGACTTAACATGATGATAATTTTTGGTTACTAAAAATGATACATTTTTTATTATATTGCACAATAGAAAAATGTGAAAAACAACACAACAGTCTAGTATTTTGACAATAGAAAAATAAAATCAGTCAGTCAGTCAGTATTCTCGGCACATAGCACAATGAAATATTCAACTTGTGCAATCAATCAAACTGTAATCGGCTTGGGATTGAGAGTTTATAGGGCTCCTCACTCTAATATACAAAAATTGAAGTAGCAGGCTCTTTGGGCACGTCATCACAATACTACAACCGACATATACAATTTTTGGTTAGGCGGTAGCAACCAACCAACAAATAGACAAACGAGAACAAGAAACAGAGGAAACCTAGAAACATAGTAAAAGGTGAGAGGGGGATTGAGGAATGCCAGGAGGCGCTTGAACGATGTCATTGTCACAGCGCGTGAATTTACAACATTCAGCGGCGCAAAACCGCTAAAACCAAAAATGCAAACTCATGCCGGTGGGGGTTGTGTTGACAACACACACACACAAACACATCAACACAACACAAATGCTAGTGCAGTTAGTAAAGAGAGAGAAACATCCACACATACACATCATTGCACAATCCTTGAAAAATAATTGATCCCATTGTGTTTAAATTGGACTGCGGTGACGTAGCTGATGACAACACACAATGTTGCTGCGTTCTAGGAAGAGAGTATGAGACTGAAAATAGTAATGGTAGTAGAAGTAAAAGGTGGTGTTGGGATACAAAAGTTTCAGGCCTGCATTTGAAGGGTCCTTCGGTCCTGTGTGTGTGTGTGTGTGTGTGGGTGTATACAGGACCAGCAGTCAGTCAGTCGGTCGGTCGGTCTAGTGGTCGACATCGATGAATGAAGCCAACCAAATTCGGGACAACTACAGTGGCTTCCGTTTTGAAAATTGGCTTTTGTTGTGTGTGATATTTTTTGTGTTTTTTTTTTTTGTTTATATATTTTTCTTCTCTTTTTGTTTTTTGTGCCTCCCTTTCTATTCTTTCTGGGGTTTTTTTTTTTTTTATTGTGGTTTGCATTTGGAAAATTGTGAAACCAAAAACAATTTGGAAAAAATAAATTTACTGAATAACGCATGCAAGTGAAAAATATTAAATGCCGCTAGCTAGAGGATTATTCCCTCTTTCCTTCTTCATTCTTCCTTCTTTTTTTTTTTATTGAATCAATTTATGCAACAACGAAAACGACAACAAAATACACAAAACAAAAATAAAAATGAATTTCATCATAGAGAAACCACACAAATGACAAATTATCACAAGTTCAACACAGAAGGCACACAGGACATATGCATGATGATGTACACACGCATACGACAAAACAGAGAGATTGACTAACTCAACTCTGGACAGCTAAACAGAACAGGCTTTTTGGACAGGCCAAGCTGGCAGGCAAGGTAGACGCATGCATTTTGTTGTAAAGATTTTTGGTTTTGACATGTTTCGATGTTTTTATTGATTTGTCAAGTGCTTCTCCACTCGCACTTCCCCCTGTCCATGTCTATGCATACTTCACTCAACATTCATCTCTAGTAGTAGTAGT
This sequence comes from Amiota communis, assembly GCA_037043315.1. Lineage (NCBI taxonomy): Eukaryota > Metazoa > Arthropoda > Insecta > Diptera > Drosophilidae > Amiota > Amiota communis. The sequence continues at coordinate 7,184,872 of JBAMAV010001245.1, read as the reverse complement.
AGTTTGAAGTGTGATTCCGTTTTTTGAAGTAGTTCAAAAAGAAGTCCTGATTTTGATTGTGATGTTGATGATTATCATGATTTTGTAGAGGAGAAATCATAAATGAAGCAGCATACTATATAATAGGAGATTATTTGTGATTGTTGCTTGAATTTATAGGTTTACTTAATTTATATAGAAATGAATTGAATTGAAATATTTTCAATTGATGCAAGATAACTATGTTGATTGAATGTACTAAGGTAACTAGAGCTGTAAGAAGCATTGGCCGCCACTGATGCCAGTTGGCTGACTAATCGCCATGACTGTCGTTTTCATGTAATTGCGATCAAGAAGACTCTGTGCAAAGAACTGAATGATGAGATTAGTCCGTGGTCTTTCGAATTCAGTAACAACTAATAACACATAAGACTGCTTTCTTTCTGTTTCTGTTCTATAATTTTTTAATACATCATACCCAAAACAAGTATCCGAATGAGATGCTACTTTATACCAGTATAAAGAAACTCACCTGTAAAGAAAAGAAGAAATAAAGAAATTAGTTTCTCTTAAAATATACAAAAAAATCAATTTGAAAATATTTATATATTTATCCCTTGAAAAGAAAATAAAGAAGAAAGAAAAATATCAACCTTTTCTTGTTCAATGACAACAAAGTGAAACAACCTTGAACAGTCAACATTCAAATATTAATAAAAATTACAACAACAACAAAAACAAACAACAAAAAAGAGAAATAAAGAAAAAGCGTTTTTCTATTTTTCAACAAAAATGACAAATCAAAAAGGCGGCCAGGTTAATTAGACACAACACACACACAACAACACACACTCAACCCAAACGTCATTTCAGATATTTAAGAAATTTCTTTTTCAATTTCTTTTTCAAATAAAAAAGAAAAAGAAAATACCAAATAACAAAAAATAGTCTCTAAAAGCTACAAATAAAAATGACTTTAATTAGTTTTTGATATTGGCAAAAGTCAAACAGGTGCATAACAAGCAGAAGCAGTATCAACTGATTTGTTCTTGGTGATGATGATGATGATGGTGACGTGTGGCATGAAAAATATACACAAACAGCACAAAATGTGTTCATGATGATCATGATGATGATGCTCAAACAAAATTAATTTTATAAAAATACTTATAAGATACTTTTGCTAAATGAGTAAACTCAAATGTTTAGTCAAGCAAAAAATTAGTCATACACACAGAAATTTTTGTTTATTCTTGCTTTTAAAATGTGATTTAAATATTTAAAAAGAAACATATTTCAGCAACAACAGATTTATATAATAATCAAAAAATATCATTGCCCTTTAGCCATGTACCATGTGCCATCATATTTCCCCTACTACTACTATTTCTACTGCTGTTGCTGCTGATATCTGCTACTCTTGTTGATGTTGTCCCATATTTTATGAAGTTGCCTTGATTGAAAAACGAACATTTATTCAATGACATGATTTTTAATGACACTGCTGCTTTGCTTGATTGCTGTTGCCTATTTGTAGCGGTTTAATACCCTACATACACCACACACACCATTCCTTCTGGTGTCATTTAGTATGATGAGTCTATTGCTTTAAAGAAAATAATAGCAAATCAATTCCATTAAATATAAGTTTTTCCTTTGGACAATCGTCATTATTTCACTATTTAATAAATGTTTTAATTCTCATATTATTAAATAAGTGGGGAAACAGTGTGCCAGTGGAATCGATTACAAGGAGCCATTACCGGCTATCGCTTCAACTTCACTAAGCTCCTTTTCGCCAAAGGAACCTTAACTTATTTTACCAGACAACTAATGAATTTTTAAAATTATATTATGTCCCAAACGTAACCGACTGTTTTTACTTTAAATTTCTCTTTTTAATAGATGTTTTAGCTCTCATATCTTTAAATTCTGCTTGCTAAAAAATCAGTGGAATCAATAACAAGGAGCTATTACCGGCTACCACTCTAACTTCTCTAAACATAAATGACAGCAACTGTTCCATCTTTTAACCTTTAACCTATTTGGTAAATCTAAACTTCTCACAAAGTCAACTGACAATGTATGGTATGCAAAAATAAGATTGGTTTTCAGTCTTACAGAGCAAATTCATTGTCAAGTCAATCATGCTTGAATCAATCAAAAACGATATTCATAAATTTGGTTAGAGCAAAAAAAAAAATTCACTTTGCTCGCTCCCCGCCACACACGGTCAATCCTGCTTGATTCATCCCAAATTTATTGATATCATTCTTGATTGATTAAAGCTTGATTGACAATGGATGGTCTCGTATTAGTCTAAGGTCAGTCAATAGACATATGACTTGGGTATTTGTTCGAAAAGGTTTCATCACTTAGGCTGACAACACACCGGAGATCAGAGAAAAGGTTTTCCTTTGTCTCATGAAACAACAGTACATTGTTTGTTATGAGGCAACACACACCAAAGCAGACAAGACATAACACATGTTTTTGACTGAATCATCATGTAAGACATGTCTCGTTGTCAATAGCTGGGCCTGTTGTAATTTGAAGACGAAATTTCATTTTGGGGATTAAAAAAAACATCAACATTTTTTATTTCCTTATTACTCAAAGACGTTTTGTCTGAGCCGGTGTGTTCTCAGCCTTTCTACAAGGCTTCTCCATCGCACACGATTCTGGGCTGTTATTTTTGCACCATCCCATGTGATGTTGACATCAGCAAGCTCACGCTGGATTGATCTTCTCCAGGTGGTCTTTGGCCGGCCACTTGTTCTGCTCCCTTGCGGATTCCACTCGAGCGACATTCTCGCGATACTATCTGGTTGTTTCCTTAGCGTGTGGCCATTCCACCGCTACTTACTACGGTTTATCTGCTTCAATATTGGTTGGCGTGACTAAGTTGTTCGCCTTCGCTTGCATGTCGGAGAATTTGTGTGAAAGGCAAAGACAAATGTTATGGGCAAAGTCCAAGTCCTCCAGATGGCGTGATAGGTGCCACCTTATGCCAGTTTTCTTGTTTTCTCACCCTTAGTCACTTAAGAAATCTAAGGATCTTTTAATTCTCAAGAACTCCATTAACAATTTACATACACAATTTGATTCATTTAAAGTTTCAAGTCAATAAAATATAAAAAATTTAGGTTTTATCATCATTCAAACATCAAAATATCTTGTTAAATTCATTTATACATATGTCATTACCAATTGTGGAAACATATTTTATATATTTTGTATTAATTGCATATCTGAAGTGCATTATTACTTTATTAAAACTGAAGCTATTTATTTATTTTTATTATTTATGTATTTCTTTTTGCATGCTTCATGTTTTTAAATATATAATAGTACATATTTTTCATATATTGTTCTACATAAAAGTTAATTAAGTTAACACATCACAAGGGTGAACCACTTTATTAAAAAAATATATATTGTGAAATAATTATTATTTTATTATTATTATTATGAATTTATTTAATTTTTATATGTGTGTTTTTTTACATTTAATTAACATTGAAATATTTATGCATTTTATTATATTTTACTTTAATTTTTTTTTATTATTCAATGCATCAAATAAGGTAAAATAATGCAGTAAATGTAGCTTGAAATATTGAAAATTCATTTATATTAATGTGAATTTTATGATATAATAGAATCGGAATTCAAAAAAAATAAAAACAAAATATCCTTTTATGCATTATTAATATTTGAATTTCCCTTTTTTTTTTATTTATGTCTCCCAATAGATTTGTTTCCACAAATTGCAAACAATTTTTAAATCCCACACGTGTCAAGTTAAATACCTGACAAAGCTATAAATATAAAAAAAATGTAATGCTTCTATTGAATTTAAAAAAAAAAATAGCTAAAATCATATTCCTCTTTTGTCAAGCACATGACATATACTTACAACACTCGACATATACACAATGGTCTGTGACTGGTCCCTAAAGAATATCATATTTTTTACACTGTTTCCCAAACTCTCTCTCTGTTGGAGCTCTTTTCTTTTTTTTTTTGATTGGGTTCCATCTTGAAAACGTAACAATAAATCAATGTTCCTCATTTTTATAAATATGAATTTAATTGGCAATTTTAAATTTTCCAAATAAAATTATATCAAAATGTTATTATAAACACTCCTGACCATTTTTTTTTTTTTTTTGTGAGAGAGTACACAACGTTGCTAAGGTATTGTAAAGTTTAAAATGTTATTCATTCGCCTACGTTTTACCAATCTGTATACTGCTTTTGGCATTGAAAATTATTTAATCATTAGCATTGCTCAAAGTCATTGCTTTTGGGGCTTTCAATGTCATCTGGGATTCATTCATTCGTTTTTGCCTTCAATACACAGGAGTTCCTTCCTAAAATCCTACTCCTCCTCCTTTCTCCACCTCTTATGACATCAGTTGTTTGTTATTCATGATGGAATTTTGTATATCCTTAAGTTCAGATATGTTTGACTTCACATTGACATTACATGATTGATTGATTGTGTTTTATTATTGTCAATTATGCATTCGACTTCTACTAGTACTAATACAAAATGTGTCAAATTTTGTGTTTGTGATATTATTTTAATGAATTTCCAATCATTGTCATCATCAGCCTCCTCATCATCATCATCACAACATTGTCGATTGAATTTTAAATTAATGTAAATTGGATTTATTTTTAAATGAATATTTTATATTATGTTTTTTGGTGATTTCTCAGAAGTTCAGTATTATTATTAATTTGAATTTATAGAATTGATATTTTGTATTAAAATTGGGTCGATTTTATGATGATGAATTTCAATAACATTTTACATTGCCTAAGTCCCCCTCAAGTCAAGTTTTTTTTAGTGAAAGTTATTTTACCATTGAACTGAGATCCTATGAACTTTCCAATGTTCTTCTTTCTAATAGTTCATTTGTTATGCTCAAAAGAAATTCTAGATTCGAAACATAAAGCTTTTCCTTTCTCCATTTAATTGACCAACTTAAGTAGTAGTAGTCTCTAACAATCTGTTGAGTGATTTCATTTTGTTCAACAAAACTGTTTCGAAACTAAAACCATCACTCCAACCATCCGTCATCTACTCATTCTAGAAACATCAATATACACGCACGCACACTTTAACTTCTGGGAAAAACAATGCCTGTTGGCAACCCTATTAATCAAGGTAATTAACTTCGAATAGTACTCAGAGCTTTCTTCTTCCAAACTAACCAAAGAACAATTAAGCACACACGAATAGTTATTTTGAAAAGGCCTTAAGTTCTCTGCTGCATTGTCTATTTAAGTGAAAAGTTTTCTCACAAAAACACAAACTCACACTCTCTTTTGAAATCCATAGACAGGCAGTTCAGACATACAGTACAGACAGACAAGTAAGTAGTAGCAGTTATCAAAACCAAAATCAAGGCAAAGCCGAAAATCTTTACAAAAACTTCTAAGACTTCATTCAAACTCATTCTTCTCTCTTCTCCCCTCCTTTTCCAGCATGACAATGATGGTAATGATAATGATGATGTTAAGCACCAAACAAAAAGCTGAAAATAATACGTGAAAAAGCCACTAAACGTTGTTACAAGGATAAGATTGTTATAAGAACAAAGTAAGTATATAGTCAGTCAGCAAGTAAGTAAGTGAGTAGTGAGTTGTTGCAGACAAACCGAAACAAGGTTAGATGAAACACAAATGAACAAGTTCGCATAATTATCAGACAAGAAAGTCATTCAATGTTATACTATATGTACTACAAAACTTCATACAAAAAGGATTAGCACTAAAGATACTTAGATATAGAGGGGAGTCTGAGTCTGCTCCTACCAGCACAATAACAGTAATAATAATGATGTAGAAAGCAACACAAATGCTTAAAAGATACTATCGCTTAAATGGATCAAAAAAGCTAACTACACTGTATGAAGAATGGAATTGGATAGTATAGTATAGGATGGATGGATGGATGAATGGTTGTATGTTTGAATGGATTTGTGAATATGTAAAGTTTTGTTCTTACATTTGTGACTTAAAAGTTCTTAGACAGACACATGAGTTCAGTAGAGTTGAGAGGAAAGCAAGGATGAGCGTATCAAGAAAAGACATGACTCAAAACTTAATGAAGCTCAAGTAAGTAAGTGCAAATGATGGCTGTCCATAGTTGGTCCAGGGGAATATAATACCAAATCCCATTCAAATGTGTGTGTGTGGGTGTGTGCACATGTTTGGAAAATTGTTGAGTGAAAGGTTTGAAAACCACAACAAAAGATTTATAAGGAACCTTATGCTGCCGCCTTTCTTTTTTTTAGCATCATAAATGCCAATGAAAAAAAAGGGGGGCGTTTGATGACAATAGTGTCGATAAAAATCATCATTATACAGAATATTTTGTAGATACTCTATTGAAGGATGAGCTAACAATGTTGTTGATGATGATAATAATAACAATAATGATGATGAATAGAATGTTAATGATGTAATAAAAAAAGGAAATATCATTGAAAACTTTTCACTGACTAACAACAAACTACTTCTACAAATTTCAAGTTCAAAATTAAACATGTTCATTCATTCATATGCTTAGGCATAGCGTTAGATGTCACTGCAGGCTACATCACTCTCTCACACACACAGATACATCATTATAAGAAACGTGTGTGAAGTGTTGTAAAACTATGATGATGATGATGATGATGACAGTACTACAACACAACATCAAAAACTGTGTGCGTAACACGCAAAAACTTTATTCATAAATGCGGAAACGGATGTTTATTTGATGAGTTTTTACACTACAAGCACACACAAATGTTAAAAAGGATATAGAACTTCATCACCATCACCAGTACACATAAGTATTTGTATTTGTGTTTGCCTAGTTTCGGTGGTGTTGATTTAAATATTCATCATGCTCCTGCTGCTACTACTCATATGCTCCTACTTCCTTCCTTTCTTCCTTGACTTAGTTGTTTTTCATTTGAATTTTATTTGTTCGTTTGTTGGTGAAGTGTGTTTGTTAGGCATATATTTTATTTTTTTTTCCTTTATTCTCCCTCTATCTCTCTCTGCACTTTTCTCTTGAATTCTTGGAATCCAACTCAAGGGTATTTGAACAAGTTGCTTATATAATGAAGTTGGCATAGTTTCTATAGTTTTTGGTTTGGTTTGCTTTGGCTTTGTGTAGGTGGTTCATTTGTAGAATAGAGAATAGAGAAAGGTCGCCCTCCTTAAATATATGTTTAGTGTTTTAAAAAAACAGAGAATTGAACATATACTATACTAAAGTGTGATAAAAGGTAAGTTAATCAAAAACATACGCACTGTTTGTATAATAAGTGAGTAGGGTTGAGATATTGTTTCCATACATTCTATATATGTATAAACGGAAACAAGATTCTTGTGGTACCTTTTAAACCTACTTGAAGTCCATGTATTTTCATGAAAATTATGTGTGTAGAAAGGTATTTCTCTTTAGATGTGTCAAATGTAATTTTTATTCCATTATATTCATATTACTGCAACAAAAAATAGATTTTGACCTTCGAGTACTTCATTCCTTCCATCACATTAGTCACATTTAGCATATTTTATTATTCTTATTATTGTATTTCAAGTCATTTCACTAATTTTTAATCCTATTTAAAGTAATGCAATTGTTGTTTTATTAAATCTTCATATTAAAGAACTGAATTTCAATGCAACGCCTTTCATTTTTATATTGTATCTAAGACTTCCAACCTCCTTCATCCATCAAAATTATAAAGAAAAAAAATTCTCAATTTTTATTTGTTTTTCTCTTTTACATTTTTTGCTCACTTTACTTCACGCATTTTTTTTTTTTTATTATTTGTTTTTCATTTCTTTTGTTCTTTACTATTGTATGTAAGTGGTATTTTCTTTAAATTCTTTTGTCATATGCTTTAGGGAAACATTAAAACATTTTCTATGATTTCCGGCTTTTATTTGTTGCTGATCGATGGGAAATCCCAAACCAACAGGAATGCCAGACAGCCAGTCAGTCGGTCAGTCATGTCGTCACGTCATCTACTTTACTAGTATGCTGTATGGAAGAAGTGTTTGTCGTTGTTCTGTTCCTTTCCGTTCCGTTCAGTTCAGTTGATTTCTTCGTTTTTATTTCCATTTAATTTTATTTCTTTTATTGCTTTCTTAAGCTTTAGAATACAATGCCAACCAACCAAACAACTAACCAACAACAACCTTTGCCTTCCATTCAATAGTCAGGCAGTTTGGCAGTCATTCATTCACTTATTCACTCAGTCATTCAGTTAGCGTTTCAGTCAGTCATTCATTCATTCAGTTAAGCCATGAGAAGAAGTGTACGTGTGTTTGTTACCATGAAAAATGTAACCAAGTAAAAATAGAAAAAGAGCACACAGAGTATGAGAGAATTGCAACAGGAAGTGGAAGTAGCACTCAATAATGATGATGAAGAAGAAGAAGAAAAGAAGAAATATCTAAGTAAGTGAGTGAGTGAATGTGTAAATCTAAGTAAGCTAACACAAGATGATGCTCGATTGCTTGCTTAATTGAGTTGCCATTATTCTATGCTCGTATTTTACTCTCATCCTCTTACTCTTTCATTTCCATCACCTTCATCATCATCGTTTCAATATCAATTCTCCACTACTATATATCTCCTTTCTCCTCTCTCCAACCTACTACTATATTATAGAACTTAAGTTCAGATAGATTGAGCGAAGTGCATTTTAATTGAATGTTAGTGTAAAAGGAAGGAAAGAAGGAAGGAACTACTAAGGTGGTGGTATAAAAGCATTCGAATGAGAAGCTGTAAGCTTTAACTACCGTCAACAACTAAGAGCCTTTACTTCCGTTTTATGGTCTTCATAGTCATCGTGCTATGCTATACGCAAGTTGAGTGCTGGTATTAGTTACTGAACTCACTCAAATGTTGATAGATGAAGGTGATAGATATGGGATTTATTAGTTATACAACCAACACACAACAGTGTTCTGTCAATTCTATTCAATTTAATCAGTATGATGAAGATGTTGATGAGAAGTTTAAGTATTCACCCGTTCCACACATCATGATACTAATCTTACTTTAACTCCAGACTTATGAAAGCCCTAGGCAAAGTAGTAGTATACTATACGACAGAGTAGGAATCTTTCCTTAGGATGAGGCCTGGTCAATGGTCAACTTGTTGAAAATATTGTGAAGCCACCATCGAAATCATTAATTCTCCACACATTATCAACATGCTAATCCTTCATAAGCTTACTATCTTACTTAACTTATCTTTTATTACATTTTTACTATCAATTTTCAATTAAATTTCTTCTCACAAGTTTTATCTATTAAATACTATTGTAGATACTTCGCTTCTACTACTTTGATTAAATAATAAGTTGAATTATGAATGCTGTTTGTTTTTATAAATACCAACTATGCCAAGCCAACGCAATAATGCTATCCTTAGTTACACTCCCTTAAGCACACAACATGTTGCTTCTATCCTATGTATTTACTACTGTGCTGTGTCTTTGATCCTGCAGCAGTCGACCTTAGAAAGATTTGTATTGTGTTGCTTGTCCCCCTTTTTCTTTTTATAATATAAATGTTTATATTCTTGTATTGCGGATATTATTAAAAACTTTGTTTTTCCTTTATGAGCTTGTTTCTTCTCCTTTAGAGAGTCTTATGACTTCAGTTCTATGCTATCCACACCACACCTTTCTCTCTTAATATTTTTTTTTTTCTGTTTTTTTCTGAAATTATTTTCATATTTTTCTTCATATGCGGGGCAAACTTCTGTTGGACTGGTGAATTGGTGGGCCTCTTCAGTGCGTACATTGTTCTTGTTGCTCTTCTGCCACTTGTCTTATTGCAACTTTATTTGTTTGTTTGTTTGTTAGTTGTGTGTCTTTAGTCTCTTTCTTTCTTTCTTTCATATTGGTTTGTCTATTTGTTGTTTCCTTATTTTACTTTATACACATTTAAGTGGCACATATATTTATTCTTGTAGAGTAGAGCAATTCAACTGAACTGCTGCAGCAACAAGATACGAAGACGGACACCGACAAAGAGAAGACGCTGCTGCTGCACTACTATACAGTAGTGAAAACTTTATGAAAGGCACCCATGGTCTTGTCTTGATTTCACTGTTCTTTCTTGGTTCCACAAGTAAATCTTTGATATCTGGTAGGTCGCATCGGTCGGTCGGTTGGTTGGTTAGTTGATTCTTCTTCAGTTGTTCAGTTGGTTCTTTTTGGTACCACATCAAAACATGCTGCTTCAAGTGTAAAAACAACTATGCGCTACGCTTTCAACTATTAAAAAGTTTTCTTTCTCCATGTTTATATGTATGTGTTCTGTGCCTTGGGTCTGTCTATATGTCTGAATGTTTGTATCTTAAGCCAAACCCGAGGATGTCTTTCCAAGTAGGGAAAAAATGCTTTCAATTGCACAATTGGATTTGTTAAGTTTGTTGTTTGTTCTTTCTTTCGTTCAATCATTCATTCGTTTGTTGTTTGTTCGCCTTGCTGTTGGTTTGGTTTCCAACTTCTTTCTTTCCTTTATCTTATTCGTCTTTTGCTCTATCAAAAACTCAACTAGCTTAAGTTGCAATGTTCTTCTGTTAAGGCAACATCAACAGCAGTAGTAGATAGTAGATAGAAGTAACAAAACAAAAAGTTGCTTACTAGTTTAGTGTATTTAAAGTTTATTGGTTAAATTTAATAAGCTATAAAGTTTATATTCAGTTTGGCACAAGCTACTGCTACTGATACTGCTATTATTATGAGATAGTAGAAAGATAGATAGATAGTTCCTTGCTTGCTCTTTCAAATGCAGTTTAAACTTTTGACACTTAATTTTGTAGCATTTCAACTTGTGTCAAATGGGAGATTTTTACTAAATTACTTTGCATTACTTAAATGAATTTATAGATCATTATTGTTTAAGATTTTATATAAGTATATTTCTTTGAATAACAATGTATTCCCTATAAAAGGCAGGGAAGTTTTATGCATCTTTTAATGCTGTAACTTCTGTTGAGCACTAGTTTAGTATTTTTGCCATCCGCGGAAGAAAACGAAAGCTTGATTACAAAAATAATAATGGCCAAAGAGACTTCATTGAGATTTGTTCAAACATCATTTGAGGTCTCTAAAATATCAAATAACTAGGAAGTTGAGTGGATGGTTTCCCTTCAAACTCCACGATGACTGCCAAAGCCGATAGTGTTTCAATTTTCGGAAATTATTGTACCTACTACTAACTATATCTATATATCTTGTATTAATAAGGAAACACGATTCTTGTGGTACCGTTTTACCTTACTTAACATCAATGGATTTTCATGAAAGTTATATGGGCAGAAAGGTATTAATATCTAGATATGTCGAATGTAATTTTTATGCCCATATATTGATGTTACCTATGCCTACACAGCGAAGTGGGGAATGAGCGAGAAATAAATCTCATACACTCTGTCTGCGAACCTTCGTTTGGCACTTCTTATGGCTTCCCTGCGAGCAACGACTCTGTCAAAGACTATGAAATGAATAGACTGGACAAATCGATCACGAAGAGAGATCTTTCGCTATTTGTTGGGTATACCGGAATTACACACAATTTGTTATTGGTTAATTTGAAAGAAGAGCTCTCTTTGTGACCGTTTTGTTCAGTATAAATAATTTAATCTTCTACATCTTACACTCAGCATTACACATTATAACCAGAGTGTATTCATAAGGACGGTTGAAATTAGACCACTGGTTGCTACTAGTTTAGATTATAGAAGATTTCAGAGACGCCGTACCCTAAGAAATGGTCAGGATGAGTCCATTCCAGCATAAAAACGGTGATAAATATGGAAAAACAAATAATCACATTAAAAATTCACATTTCTTTCTTCAAGATAATGAAATATGTGCCCAAATTTACTTGTTTTTGTATTTGATTACCTTCATTTGTTCCTTTCTGTTTCTATTTATTCACCCCCTCTCCAAAACATTCTATTAATAAACCATAAATACATAAATGAAAAATTTACAGAAAAATAAATACAAAATTCTCAGTAGTAGAAGTAGCTTTAAGTAAATCATGATAAATCAACAATAGATTTCTTGAGGGAGGGAAAACACAAAATAAAAAATAAACAATATAAAGACAAAAAAAAACAAAGAGAAAACAAAATATAAATTGAAACCACAAGCCAAGCAGGCAGAAGGCCTGGGGCAGGGGAGTAGAAAAAAAATACACAAAAAATACAACAACTAAAAGAAGGAAAAACAACCAAGAGCAGACAGGAAAAGGACATTTGCTGTTACTATTGTTGTTCTTCTTGTTGTTTGATTGTACTTTCAACTGAAAAAGCTGTTTTTATTTTCTCTTTTGAAAAAATTTTGACCACTTGCTAAATACCAAAAGCGACAGCAAAAGAAAACACAAGCAAAGGGAAAAAAATTAAAAGAAAAGTGAAAATAAAAAAAATACAAATAGCGCCCAAGATTCAAAGATATCATTTACGACAGAAGCAGCTAAAACGACAAACTAAAGAATAAAATGAAAACCAAAAGAATTGTGAACATAAGGATACAATCAGGACAAGGCAACGCAAACCAACAAACCAAGGAAGCAGGCAACCAACCAAGCGAGCGAACGAGCGACGAAAGTACTGCTGCAATTTACGGACAAGCGAACAATTTGTAAATGTAAACAATGACAGCAGGAAGAAAAGGCCAAACTAAGATAAAGAGCCAGCCAACCAAGCTCAGAGAAGGAGGATGGATGAGTGAGTATCTTCCTTCATCTAACGCCAAATAAACACACAATTGAAATAGAAAGAACCAAATCATAAGAACAGAAAAGAAGAGAAACCCAGCGCAATGCTAAAGAAAATAAAAGTTAAATGAAGAAACGATTAAAAATTCAATTGAGTGGTAAATAAAGCAGTAAAAAGGAGAATAGTAGAATGGAACTGAAGAACAAGACAAGAAAAAACAATATTGAATGAAAAAGAAAAACAAAACTAACTAAAATAAGGATATGAAAACAAAGCAGCATTGAAATCGCAAATGAAATCGAACTGTTTGAAGGACCAAAAAACAACAACAACAGTAGCAAAAGCAGTTTGTCTTGTGAATTGATGTGAAGTGAGTAAATTGATGTAGGGAAGTGTGAAGGCAACATCATGTACTAAAAGGATATTGCAGAATAAGGAAACAACACAGTTGCGACAGCAGCAGTTGAGTATTCAATATTGTCAAGTGTTTTTCTTGGTGACGTCAAGATATTGTCGTCCGTCCTTATGACCAAACTCAAATCAACGAACAAATCAACTAACCAACCAACCAACCAATCGACCAACCAAGTAAGCAAGCAAGTAATTCAAGTGCAAAACAGTATAAGGATACTTTATTATTTAGACTATGACAGTGACAGACTGTTTAGAGAAAGGAAAGATGATTGATATTGAAGAAGGGTTTCGGTAGATAAGCACACCAAAAGTGGTTTCATTTACCCATTTCAATTGTTTGTCACTCTACCTACTAGAAGTATTTGATGTTGATCAGAGATATTGTTGAGTTGTGGTTTGAATTTTGGTTAAACATGTTAATTATTATTAAAAGAAAAGGATAAAATATTAAGGATAGAAAACATTAGATGTAATTGACTTTGATCTGTAGTTTCTATCCATTCCATTTTTTTTATTGTAACTATAAATGACATAAATTGTAAAGAACTAAAAGTTTCACCATCCATTTTTCTTTATATTTTTTTTTTATTATGCATTACACATGATGCCTGCCTGCCTGCCTGTCTTTATGCCGCCTTTGCTTCATCACTTCCCACCAACTGTCATGACAATAGTTGAAAACGAAAGCTTAATTTATTATCCTTTAGAAAAAAAACAAGAAAATAAACACATATAAATCTATACACACATAATATATTAAAGGACAAGAAACAACAGCGAACAAACTACAAATCTAAAAGGATTCTAAAAAAAAATTGTGGTTCCCTTTTTTTTAAAAAAGAGAAAGTTTGCTTCAAAGCATACCACAAGCAATGAAAGCTTTCAATTTGATTTTCCCATTGTTGAAGAGCAAAAAAGAAAATGTCTACACAAAAATGTAGACTAACTAAATGTCAAATACCCCTCCTGTAGCAGCAAGGAAGCATCAAAGATACAAAGCCCATTGAATAAAAGGAGGAAAATAAAGAAAATCGCAGTAAGAGAAAGAAAGAAAAAAAAGTTAGGACAATAAAATGAAGGCAAATAAAATGTCTACAAAATTGTAGACTTAAACTGTTGAATCATGCAACAAGAAAAATGATGATGACACAACAAAATATGCCGAGATTTTTATATTTTATTTTTTTAATTTTTCTAAATTTATTTTTATTTTTATTTTTTAAATAAAAATACTAAAAATTCTTTATTATCCAAAAATTTTAAAAGAATTTATTTGTATATTTTTCTATTACTCATATCTTGAGAAGAAGTTACGTCATTTTTGTTTGTAGACTTTTTTAAGTGGCAACACAAATGCATGCAGTAGAAGCTGAAAAGGCAACACCCGGCATGGCACTATGTTCGTTAAATTGTTTTAAACAAAAGGATAACAATCTCTTATAATCAATTCCTCTGTATATAAGAGTCTTTGTAAAGTTACTTGTGTAGAAATTTGTTTTTTATGGAGGAGAGTTTATCTTATAAACTTTGAGCTTTGAGAGAGTGTGTTGCTTGTGTAGATGAGTACATGAAGACCTTGACTTTATCTCCACAATTCTCCTTACTTCTAAACAACATTCTCTCTCTTTTCTCTATGTTTCTCTTCTTCCTTATACACTTAAGACTCCTCCTCTCACAATACTTATATAGAATTTTTCTTAATAATATAAACTCATAACAAAAGGAAATTGCAACAAGTTGCTCGAAATGCCGAAGGACTCTTACACAAACACATAGTACAAGCATCATTGAATAGAAGACTTAAAGCAATATAAAAACCATTTCCTCTGTGATCCTGTGAGTGAGTTAGTGAGGGCGTATTGAATGGTATCACTTGTCAGTGGGGTTAGAGTATAGAAGGTGGAGAGTAAAAGCGTTTTGTGACAATTGCGCCATAAGTTTATGAAAATGTAGAAAAAAGGAACCCCTACTATATACAGCATGACGTAATGCTAAAACATATTTTCCCTGCTGTTGCTACTACTTCGACTTTTAATATATGCGTGCATGATATATTTATGTACTACTATTCTTCTTCATAGAATACTTGGAATTCTTATGATGAAGTAAAAATTCCAGGCAATTTAACAAGTACTCATCTGAAGAAAAATAGAGAAAAAGGACACCATCATCATCATCATCATCAACATGAGTTATTGATGTATTGTTACTTTAAATTCTAAACATGCCACAATCATGATGACTTGGGGAGAGACTTTTGTATTGTAGATGCAAAGTAACAATATCTAATTGAATAATTGCCAAGTCAGGCAGAAAATGTATCTCAAAGCAAGGCTAATTGAACTAAGGACAAAGGACTCTACAACTTGCGTCATCATGAATGCTGCTGCTGCTGCTGCACAACTACAATTCTTGATAAGTGAGTGAGTAAATGAAGGAAGAAATGAGTTGAGTTTGAGAGTTGAGCATCTTCTCATGCATAGTACACTCACAAAACTTCATTCTACTTTACTCATCATACTAAACTATAGTATACTATAAATTGCTTTTGGTCAATTGTCTGTAAAGTCAAGTGCAACAAATCAATAATAAACAACAACTGGCATGCAACTACAACTACTGAACGTACGGACTACAACAAAAGTTAATTAGAAAACCAAGTAATTCAAGTCCAAGTTAATGCAATAAACTCAGACATATGCTTTGACACCCAACCACCAACCAACACCCACGCACCCAACTGAACTCATCAAGGCAATTGTGCAAGAGACCCTAAAGAATCTGTGCACCACTGTGCCTTACTATGGCTCATCAAATGTAATATAAGTATGTCTATCTGTCTATATTGCACTTGAGGTGCGACATACACTACAACAAGAAGGGAATCCAGAACAGTAAATGTTGCTTGTAGAAAATTGAAATTTTAATGCAATTAATTATAATTTCACTTTACATTAAACAAACATAGGAGAAATAAGAGTAGAGAATCATGAAGTCATGACTGGCTTTATGCTTACATGGCTCATTCACTCACTCAAGACCTCAAATAGTCCCACACACACACAGAGAACAAACACCAAGACCAAGTGTGGTAATTTAAGTAGCTCAGAAAAGCAAGCAGTTGCTGCTTCTTCTTCATTCTTTATTTTTAATACTTTATCACCTTACTCACTTACTCTTACTCCCCTCCCCCTTTGTCTATAAGTATCTTTATAAATGATGAAATTATTGAAATGCAACAGAGTGCAAGGCAAAAGCAAAAAAGCAAAAGTGTGAGTGTACTTTTATAGGTCCTTAGGAAAAACTATTTTCTACTAACAAACAGAAAGACAGCAGAAAGCATGACTAATCAGATTTGCATACTGTAAATCATATTATGTATACGCAATGTAGGCAAGGCAGCTATGCAAAGGCACAAAATATAAACAGCAAAGTGAGCTTGAAACTATTATGATCATCATCATTATTTAGTTCTCAAGTGTTGGCAGTAGTCACAACCATCAGCACCATCATCATTATTATTGTTGAAATTTAATCATTCATATGAGATTTTCAGTTTATTTCTTTACAAGAGTGACGTCTTTCTGTGTAATTCAATTACAATCAATGTTAAGAACATGAAAATTTTCCTATATTGAATTTGATTTCTTGATTAGTTCGAGAGAATGTTGTTAATATTATTCACAATATAAATTGTTTAAAATTTCATTACATTGCAAGTCCCATAGTTTAATCGAATAAAACTTGTAGGCCAGAGTTACGTACTAACATTTGTGAGATAAAAAGTCTGAGATAACATTCCTTTTATGTTCATGAACGTTAAAAAAAATGTATGGACTGATCAAACAAGTGAGAACAACAACTTTTTGCACAAGAGCGTCAGAGAAAGTAAGCATCTGTGTGAGAGGGAGGAAAAAAAGTAGCAATGAAATGGTGGATCTTGCGTATCCATCCACTAAAATGTTCAGTTTATGTAATAATAAAAAAAAAACAAAAAATGTACACTTGAGGCCCTTAGAGTGTCAGTTCAGTCTCGGTCCATTATCGACTCGAAATCCGTACCGATAACAGAAACGTTGACAGTGAAATGGATTGATGGCCTAGCTTATTTGTCAGTCAATTTCGATTTTTGAAGCGATAACAAGGACGCAGACTGAAAGGCCCATTACGATTAATCGTTTCATAGATGTTTTAAGCAGCAATTAACTGGTGTAGTAAAAAATAATAATCAATATCATTAATCGATGCTTTGTTGGTCGATACCCAACCATAGTAAGGACTCTATCAAATTCTTGATGCAATTTGCTTGTTATGTCATTGTTCATGATTAGGATAAAATTTACTTGGAACTAGTATACTTGATAATAGCTTTGATCACCATTACTGACAGCGTGTTTGGCAACAACAAACGGACAGCAGTAGGGATTTCCCGTTTGGTAATGGTCGAACGTTTGGTGTAATCAACCAAACGCGATGCCTCAGCAGCAATACGTTAGAAGATATCATTCACAAAATTGTTCATGATGTTCATGGCCTTCGATTAAAGATACCAGTATCAGGATGAACTTGCTTCTACACTTTGTAAATGTAAATTGCATAGCTTTCCTTCACCTTACTCTTCTTCTTCTTCTTATCGGTCTCGTGATATTCTTCTGAACTTGGACAGCCGTTTTTAACTGCTTTTCCATTAGTTTTTGGTAGCATATTTCTACCTTGATATTTAACTTCACGAGTTGTTCGAGTTGCTATTTACATTTCTGACCTTGGCAATTGAGTAAGTGGAATTGACTCGTGAACTTTCGAGGTGGATTATCACAAAAAAAAAGTGCTTCGATCAACTTAATTTCTTATACTGCGATAAAGCAACATCCTGCAGCATTGTAAAAAACTCGTAAAACGAGCTGATCGTTATGTGACATATCATGAGATTCTTTAGGCATTTGTATGACAATCATCAATAAGATATTCTTTGATCATTTGGTCGTAAAAAGCCTGACATGAGCTCAAAAAAAGCTCACGAATGCTTGGTGCAAGGAATTTTTGCAAGGTGCATCAAAGGCTGTGTATAACATCTCCACAGACGACTTATCATGGAACTATGCATATGAGCCCGACACAATGGACTGTATGGGTCTTGAAATTCCACAAAAGTTATTTAAAACACAGTTAAATCAATTGTGGAAAAAGTATTTCAAAACTTGGTTCAAACGCATGCAATAGTCTATTGAGATCTTCATGGAGAATATTTTGAAAATCAATAAAATTAATTTTTATCATAAATGTTTGTTTTTTTATTAGTAGGACAGAAATATAAATAGCAATCCTCGTATCACTTTATCTTAATTAAATAAGTTAACTAAATTAACCTGCAACTAGTTAAATCATTACAACCACAATACAATTTAGGAAGCTAACCATGGTTAGTGGGGTATGTGTCCCAAAACCAAATCTTCTTTGTTCGAAATTGTAATCTCTCCTTTCTTTCATACATAAAATATATAAAAATTGCTTAATTAAACTTACCCACAGAGATGAACATAGAAATTATAACATGTATATTAAACAATTATCAGGTTTACGAGAAGAACAAATCTTACCTGAAATGAAAAGAAATAGAATGGAAAAAAATCATTATTAATTACATGAATCTCGAATAACATGAAGCACAAAATCCAAGTTAATTCCTTTAAAGAACCATTAGCGAAGCGAACCAGTGAGCAAAGTCATTGCAGTCTTGTTTCATAGGATACACCAAAGGGCCAAAAAGGAAGGAAACCTTGTGAAACAAACTATGGAGGAACCACAAACGAACGAATGAACAAGGACAACAAAATCCGCTTACAAGTAATATTAGTAGCCAAAAAACTATAAAATCTGCTAAATAATGCTTAATACGCCAGAGTACAAAACATAGAATGATTAAGGGACAAAGAGTATAGAGAGGAATAAAGGAAGGAATAAAGGAACCAGAAAAGAAATGAGAAAAAAAAACTGTAACAAAAATCACAACAGCAGGCAGCAATTGCACGGAATAACACAAAAACTAAGAAGCATTGGAAGGATAGAGAGAAGGGTGAATCACACGAAAAATAAACAAGTAAAAATGAGAAAAATACAAAAAATGAAAGTGGAAAAAATCGCAGCAATGAGTGTGAATAAGTGAAAAACAACTCAACGAACCGTAAGGCAAATAAAATGTAAAATAAGGATAACGTTCTGTGCCCCGCACACTCAAACATATACTACTATATTACATGATGGACGAAACACTACCAACCAAAAGCAAGTGAGCGAGAGCAAACAGAAAAAACTACTACAAGCGAAGGTTAAACGCGCCACAACAAAAAAAAAAGAAAACAAAATACCCAGAACAGAGCAACTAAAGAGCTAAAGAGAAAAGGAGGCAAAGGAGTAAAAGGACCTCTTAACGGAGGAAAAAAAAACCAAGAACAAAAACCGGACATGGTACACAAATTTTCATGTCGAACATGAATTGGGCGGACTGCGGTGTTGGGCACCACTCATAGTAGCAAGCAATAAAGGATCGTTGTACTAGAACAAGTGCCAAGTGGGCAGGACATGGCAAAGAACCAACACCAGAAGGCACACAGGCAGGCAGGAAGGACAAACACAGGAGTACTGGCAAGCAATGTACCAGTACAAAACAACAAGGCGCTAACAAGCAACAGAAAGTAAGCAAAACCAACCAAACCAAACCAAACCGAAAGCCTTCAGTTGAGCAGCTTTGTACTGTTATTTTCCAAACGAGTGAAAATTATTAAAGGAAATTATTGCAGCTTCATGAAACAAGCAACATGACTTTCAAGTACTAATAGAAAGCAACAGCAAAAGCAACAATGGGGAGCATTGAAAGCAATTCAGCAATAGCAACAGCAACACCAACAACAGTAGAAACACATCATGATATTGCAGCTAAGTTGAGTTAATGAGAGTCAACCGGAAAAGAACAAATATCTACAAAGTACAAAGATATTAAGAAGAATTGTTGTAAAAGGCCAAAGCAAGTTAATTTACTGCTTGTAAAGTGTTGTAAGGCTACTCTCAAAAAGCAAACACTAAATTTTGGCATTGAAATCCCATTTAAGGTTTCATGGGAAGTTTCACTGTACATAAACAATACTGAACGCTCAAAAGTAGGCAATTAAATATTTCTTTAAAGATTTTGAATACACTATTTAATGGAAGAAAGTTGATGGGCCTCCAATATTTAATAACATATTAATAAAGTTATATGTACATATTATTCTTAAAGTATCGTATGGGTAGAAAAACTGAAGAAGAAAATATGTTTAAAATTTTCCAACCAATACAAAAGTTACACACATGAATATTTCATAAATCTGTAATTTATAAAACAAGAGGGTTCAGAAATACAGGACGTGAAATAGGAACCACAAGTAAAAGCAACTGCTCGGCTACAAAATATTGACATTTAATACATGTATGTATGCATGTATAACAAAAAAAAAAAGGGGAAAAAATAGCCAAGCGAGAAATATAACAAGTTCAGCGTAAAGAATTTTAAACAAAAAAAAAAAATTATAATAAAAATAAATATTTAATAATTTTTTTCTTTAAAGAGAAAGAAGAAATTCAAAATTATGAATATATTGAATGAAAAATACATGAATATAAATTACATTGGAAGGTGGATGCTGGATGTGGTTGCTTGTGCTCAAAAAGAGTGTTGGAAAATTTGTATTCATTAATATGCGTGAAGTGTAAATGTTTTAAAGAAACAGAAAAACAGAAACACAGTTGTGTAGTATGGATATTTTAAAGACAACATCAGACAACAGACTAACCAATATAAGGGAGCATTTTTAAAAAGGATTACAAAATCATGAAATACAACATCATGTTCTCATGAACTCATGATTGTTGATTAGAAAAAGTTTAAGGTAATATTGATTAATCGAGAATTAGTGTTAAAAAATGAATACATTTTGTAGGAAAAATATTTAAAAAGAAGTAGTAGCAGTATGCTTAGTTCAGACAATTGATCATATACAATATTTGGTGATAATAATGACTGCAATTTCAGTTATGTTCAGTTCATGGTATTAATCAATTAATTTTTGAAGTGAAACTTCTTTAGTGGCGTTGGGCAAAAATTTAGTACAAATTTTGAGTGAAAAAATACAGATTGTAACTTTTTCGGATTCTGTATCTCATTAACCGTACTACGTAGACACTTGAAATTTTCACAGAATGTGTATTTCACATATCCCCAAAAAATAATAAAATTTGTGGAAAATCCACAACAACAACATGCAGTTTGTGTGTATAAAAATGTTTATAAGAACAACATGCAAGCAAACAGATTGTGTGTTGTACAAAAACAAGCGAATATACGAAGAAAAGAGAACAAGAAACAAACAGAAGCTCGCAGTCGATCTAATTTTTGTTCAAGAGGGGATAGATGGCAAACGTAAACACAACAACAACAATTACACACGCCAAAGAAAACAACATACAGACGGACAGACAGACATAGCTAAATTTACTGGACAGAATATTTTGTATGCAAATGTTGTATTGGTGTATGTTTTGATATGATCTCACTCTCTTTCACTACTATCACGTGGCACACATGCAATTTTTTAATCAAGTAATTCATTTGATTAAATAATTCATTATTAAATTAATCATGAAAATTTTAATTTTGTCTAATAGCTTGGGGCGAACCATAAACCATTAAATCAGATTAACTTTGGGCCAATACTACTGATATTTGTGAACATAATTGACATTTCTTTGACGATAGTGTAAAGTAACCAAATACATATATGAACAGTGATCATAATATCGTCTGAACTAGTAAGCAGTAGAAGTATTGATTTTGTTAAAAAAGATTATATGGAGAAAAGTGTATTAAGTGTAGTGATATAAGATGTAAGCATCTGCAAAATATGTGATGATTAAAATTTTAATGAGGGTCGCTTGCATGGTCTTTAGACATGTATATTATGTGTCATACAGCATCATGTTTTTGGACACATGACTGTTAATTAGAAGAAGTTACTTAAGATGGTTCTGGTTAATCGAAAATTTGAGTTGGAAGATGAGTTAATTTTGTGGAAAATAGTACAATAAAAAAGAAGGAGAAGAAGAAGTATTGACTTAGTATCTGCTAAATAGATCACTGGATTTTGATTGATTTAATCTTGAATAAAGCTCACAGATTAGATTATCTGTCAATACAAAATAAGCATTCCCCCTGGTCAAAGAGTAATTTATAGGAATTATTAACGCACATGTGTGGCACAGACATCTACAATAATAAATTAATATAAATGCCTTCCGTTTGTAGTGGCTTTTTCTTTTCATCATGGTCTAACTGAGTGTCTGTAGGCTGAATTGGCTATTTCACTATAAATTTTATACTTAGGAATATATTCCAAGTGAAGAGAATGAATCATGATATATTTATCAAAATATGTGAGTGGCCTTGATTGAACAACCTTATTTTACCACTTGGTAGTGAACATGCTAATTTAAGAGTACTTCCTGGCAAACTACCACCTCATATGGTCATCCTTTCCAGTGTAGTCTGGATTGGCTTAGAGGAATAAACTTAAAGGACTTGAAATGCAAAGTATTAAATACTTTCATACATGTATGTTTCAAGAAGATAAAATTAAAAAACAAATATTAGAAATTGAATGCGTTTTCTTAAAAACCTAAATACTTAGATAAGAACAACATGTACGAACCTAACATACATATTCAAGTAAACCTACAAAAATTATAAGCCCTGAACTTACAAAAACAAAAATCTTAAACTAAAAGAAAGACCTCCTTTAACACTACTAAGTATGCAAAAGTTCATAACCAAACAATTGCATAGTTTAAAATTAATTCATGCTACCTTTATTCCTTCTTGTGTTTGTCTCAATTTTCACCAAATAGTACTATGCAAACAAGAAAAGAAAAAAATATGCAATAGAAGAATGAGTATAAGAAAAAGGAATCAAAAAGAAAAGGAAATAAAAAATCTTGTTATTCATAACAGAAAAAGTGAATATAAAGTGCAAGTGCGAGTTTGCTTCAGTTGTTGTTGTTGAAGCAATCGAAACACCGAAAAAATATACAAAAGTCAACAACTATCATTTAGTAGTTAGGCTGGAAAACATCTATGAAACAAAGCAAGCAAATGAAAATGCGAGAAGAAATTGAAGAAACAAGCACAAGATAGAATAAATTTCTAGGTTTTTTTAACATTTGTCTTCAGCAGTTACTAGAACTGACTTCACTTACTTCTGTCAATTGCATTTGCCACCAAACAAAAAATTAAATAAACATGACAGCGAAATACGCAAAAATAAATAAAGTTTTCCAGTTTCTGTTTTATTTGATGTTTTCGTATATGCATTATGAATGAAACATGTGCATAATATTAATATGCAAACAAGAAACAAATGCATGCATACAGCATACGGCAGCCAGGCAGTCAATGCAACAAAATTTCCATCATATTGGGATAAAATTATGGAATGACATGAAGACGACACAACACAGAAAGGAGATAGAAAATATAAATAATATTGCACCACCAGCAAGCAAGCACCAAGGTTGCACATTGAACTGAGAGAGGACATCAGTTGAGTTGTGTCATGACAAGCAAATGGCAAATAAGACTGGAGGGTGGTCTCTCAGTCTCCAGCTCTCCTCATACATGATTCGAAAATTGGCAATTTACAAAAAAGCAGACAGCAGAACAGGTAGCAGGTAGCATGCATTACTACAACTTCTCATATTCATTGAATAATAATAAAAATAAAAATATAGTCCCACCATCACTACTTCTTTTTTATTGAAAGCAAAAGTTTTAGCAAAGGAACAAACAGGACTCTAGTGAAGTTGCCTCTAGTTGGTATGCATGCACTAAAATATATTCATTTATTTATTGTTTATCAAAGTTAATTTAATTGCAAATCGTTTTTAACTTTTTAAAAGCTTTTTGTGGTAAAAAAAAAATGAAGAAAAAGCGAAATAAATAGATGATGAAAAAAGGAAGAAAAAATGCTGAGAAGAAGAAAAAAAATCAAGAAAAAATACTGAAAAAATTATCAAGGTAAAATACTACAAGATAAAAAGGAAATTAGTTTATATGTATATTCAACAAAAAGATATTGTATCAAAGAGGCAATCAAATTTCAAACAAAAACTTGTCCTGAGAAACTTTAAAAAAAAGACATAAAATTTTGAAAAAATAAATATGGGAAAATTAATTGATATATATGAAAGAGAAATGTTTTAGAATTTAATTGAATTAAGAAATTTGCTTTGAGTTTCCAACTTTTTAAAACAAATGATCCACAAAAGAATGTCATCCATTTGATTGATCTTTTTTATACGATCAACTTCTCATAACAATTGAACTAGTATTGTTATATGTTTACTCGATACGGCCGAATGTTTGTCCAGAAGCCTTTTTTTGGCAACCACCTGCTGGAGCACCTTATCGGGTATAATTACTTGGGTGTGTATTTGGATAGGCAGCTAACATTCAATACGCATATTTCAAGTATCACGAAATCCCTCGGAAAGAGAATTAAGAAATTGCGTTGACTTCTAAACAGCAAGAATAAATTGCCCTTCAAAAATAAAGTTCTCATTTACAAAGCAACAATTGCTCCTGCTTAGCGATACGGCTCGAAAGTCAGAGTACTGGAAACTTACACATTGCATATGATCTCTGGTTCCCCGTGGTTGCGAACGATGGACCTTGATGTAATTAATCGTCAGGCCAAGGAAGTTATGGAGCAGTTGAAAAAACATCTAAATAACTAAGTCAGGCGCCTTTTAAAGCGATGCAGAATGGGACGAGTTATAATGGCGAGATTCCAATCACTTTTAGTTTACTATAAAAACAATTTTTGAATGAGAAATTCAACCTGGAAGGAGCTTATTAAAGAAGGGAATGCATTGAGGGCGCCAAGAGCTTAGAAAACAGTAACTTTATTTATCAAATCTTTTATTAACCAACTTTTTTTTATAACAAAAGTCAAAAGATCATTAAATAAAGATCTTTGAATCAAGATAAAATAATTATAAAGATATTATTTACATGCAGTAGTACTTGACTCAGAAAAAAAAAAAAATCCTCTAGAATTGCAAACACCCAAAAATAAAAAAAATAAGGTTTACATAAACTTCAACTTCTCAAGAACAGCAAACAACATCATACATTGACAATCAGTGAGTTGTTGCAAATGTTGTCTCATAGAAGTAGAAGTAACAGTAAATGAAGAATAGCAGCAGCAGCAGTTGCCTTGATAAAGAAGGAGAGATATACTTGAGAGTCTACAACGACAAGGACAAACTCCCAACAGGAATATCAAAGTTAAATTAAATTGTAGTTTGTATTAAAAACTTTATCGTTCCGTTCTTTTGGTTGGCTTGTTTAAAACACCAAAGTAAAGTGAAACGCACAACATTAGCAAAGAGAACAGAACAGAACATGAAGATGCAGATGAAGTTAAAAGCAAGCGCAGCAAGTAAGCAAACCAAAGGAAGTTCATTTCATTGCTATCATCATCTTCATCATTATCATCATCATGAGCAAAAGCAATCATTATCAGTATAGTAGTTGCGTCTTCTTGGTTATAATACTACAACACAAACGTGGTGTGTGTATACGCACGCACTGATAGACAGGTAAAAATTGTTGATGCATAAAGGATTGAAAGACTCAAACTCAAACTCAGATTCAGATTCAAACTACTATGACTTAAATGAATGTGCAATAACAACGACAGCAAGGATAAGGAGGGAGTTTATATAGTACTACTACAAATCAAAAAGCTAAACTAACGCGTCTTGTTCAGTCCTCCTTGCTTTGCTTATCTTTGCACCTAATTGGATTTCAATAACCATGAAAGCAGAAAATGACAACTTTTCCAACGACAAGATAGAAGATACACAAACTAATAATTACAGAAGCAAGAAACTACTAAGTACATCACACAATTGAAAGGGTGTGCCTCTTGTCGAAATCATTGTACTTCAAAAAGCCTTCTTCTGATAAATACTTAAGGTCAAAATTTAATTATAAAGAAGAATTATAAACAATTGGAGAAAAAAAATGAATCATACAATTAAGCGTTAATTTTGGTATTTCAATTGACTTCTCATTAAGAAGCCATGCTGAAACCTAAAATAACTTAAGAGATCTAACAATCATCAAAAGACAATCTTTTGATGAATAGAACAACTAACAACGTAGGAGGTGATATCCTGACAGTACCATTAAAATCAAATGAAAATTTTGAATGAAAACAAGTGCAAAATCATTTAAAATTATATAATAATTCATGCATATTTTCTTTACATCCTTAAAAACAGAATGACAAATATCCTACTATAGAGTAAGATGAAATATTTTTTTGGTTTTTGAGCTGATGAATAATTTGTACAAAACTTTTAAGTTGATCCAAAAAGTAAATGAGTTTATTTGTTATTATTATTATTATTGTTGTTGTTCATCTATTCATTTTGTGGTGTTGGCAGTGTTATCCTTTTTGATTTGTCTACAAAATGAAATTATAATTATGAAGAAGTTAAGGCAGGCATCATCTGTCAGAGGACTGAATGAATGACTACGAATTGGGTAGTAGTAGTACAGTAAGGTAAGTATAAAACAGAATATTTGTGGTTTCTTGATTCTATTCACACAACTCACCACTTTATACTACTAAGTTCATCAGTTTATTTTGTTGGTTTGGTTTGGTTTTTGGTTTATTTGCTTTTAATAAACTTTCAAAATGCAAAAATATTTTACAAATAATTTTTACAGGTGCTGTGCTGGAGAGGCACAGGAATCATCATTTTATAGCAAAGTAAGTAAGTTTGAAAAATAAGTAGAAAATTGTGTGAAAAGCCAAGAAAATTTCTTTGTTTTTTTCATCAGAACCACAAAAGTAATAATGGAAAATAATAATGTAAAAGTAATTAAAAACTTTTCATTTACTTTTTGCTATGAACAAAAAAATAATAGAATAAGTGAAGCATATTTTTAGGGAAAGAAACCAAAAAATGTTTTATTCTGAAAGTTTCTGATTAAACTAAACTATTCATTATTATTTAAATCCAACCAATGCATATAACTAGAGGCATAATAATCAATGATGCAATAAATGAATGAATATGCAATAAATAAAATATACAAATTTCTATAATACACTGTTATACCGGAAGTGATATACAGGTGAAAAAAGGACTGAATTCCTGTTGGCGTTTTAGAATAAAGTAAAATTTTCATAAGATTTTTTAATCTTTAATTTGCTATTAAATTGAATTGTAATAACAGATTGCCACGATCTAAAACACACCTCTAACCTAGTAGTAAGACCGTACTTCATAACAATAGAAGTTTTTGTTTGCTCTCTCTTATATCGACCAAGATCGTAACCCGATTGAGAATTTGTGGGCAAATGTGGAAACATAAATGTCAAAAAGGGAAAAAAAAAGTCTACTTTAAGTTTTAGTTATCAACAATAAACCACAAATTGATCTAAGCTATATAAGCCTAGAGAAGATAAAATCCATCTCTTGGCCGAAAACCGCAACATCCATGGCTACTTTCTAAAATACCATATAGTTATTCATAATAATGTATCTTTTTAAGGCCTAAATGAAGTAAAAACTTATGTAACAACTATAACCTAACATAGCCCAGATCAGGCAAGTGCAACTCGCGGGCCGCATGGAGACCACTTCAAACCTGAATGCGGCTCAATGTTGTCCAGAAGCGTCCGAAGTGACAATAGGGTACAAACAGAAATTTTGTTTGGTCTTTCTTCGCCACTGAAGCGCACTGGCGATCCAATTCACTGCTGATTCTTCATACCACGCTTTTCGACGGCAGCCTTTCACATGTTCTATGCTTTTTACTCATTTCAGCGGCACAACCTCTACAACACGCGTTAGGGGTGTGTCAGCTTCTTGCATTATGTGGTGCAAATATCTCGCACCCACAACTTTACCCGTTTTTTGTGATTTCAGTTAATTTTAAAAATTCTAATTAAGGATTAAAATAGAAGAACTTTATTCTACATAGCCTCAACTCAATTGATAAATTATGGACTTTGCAGCTAGTTCCCAAAACTGAATGCGAATCAAATTCATGCCCAAGTATTTTTTGGCGGATTTGAATGCCGTTCTGGTGACTTTACCATCACTACAACATTCAACAACTGTTTGCCCGACTTAACGTCAGAGAAAAGTTGAAAGTAGCTCAATTTTTGATGGCAGACTCACAGGCTATTGAATTTGCTTCATAAGAATGTATACATTCAACTTTTTTACCAGAAACGTGTTGTATGAAGTTTGGCCTTAATAAATTACCATCATTATCACCTCATCTCCTTTGAACTTGTAATATCATTAGCCCAGCCTAAATCATAAAGATACTTATAAATGTTTTATGAAAACTATAAATAAATTCATGTATATTTTAAATTTATTTTAAAACAATTTCTGTGTGTGGATTCACCTCTTTAAAAACACATAAACACAAAAAAAAAAAAAATTTATGGAAAAAATGGCTTTACATAAATTTTCAACGGATTTTTAATATATGAACAAACTGTGAAGGATCATCAGAACCATCATATGCAGTAGCAGTAATAGTAGAAGCACTCAACATTAATTTTCAGTTTATTAAATGTTAATTAGCAATTAAACTAATTAATTATGTAAAAGATTTTTCGTTTTTAAATTAATTTCACATATGCAAGTGAATACACATAAACAGACGTACGTGCAACTGCAACTGAGCACACACACAAAAGTGAATTTAATGAATTTATTACCGCCTCTGGATTTCTCCATCCAACAGACAACATTTGATATTATTGACAATGTTGTTCGTACTCCTCTTCTTATGTTCAATTTAAATAAAATTTAAATAAATTTCTGAATAATAATATTATAATAAAAAATACGAAACAAATTTAATCTGTCAAGTGGCATCGCATCGTTCGTGCGCATATAAATTACACTCTTCCTATGTGCATGCTGCTGCAGTACTTATTAATGAATATTGTTGTTCATGCCTCAATTATCTTCTCTTGACAAATGTTATCATGAAATATTCAAAATAATGACACATGCACAAGGGAAGTGAAGAGTACATTAGAGTACAGTGAAGTGAAGTAAAGCCAATTAGCAAATCTCAAAACTATACGACGTGTAACAATTTGTGGCTTATTTTGGTCATTATCTCAATATTATTGATTTAATAATTTCCAAGTATTTTACAAACACAAATTGATTGTGGATGGTGGTTGGTGGTTGGACAAAATTCAATTTAATTGTCTCGAAAATTGTCTCCTTTAACAATGAACAATAATAGCAACATGAGAGACAAACACTTGCCCCATTTGACTTTGTAATTAGTTTTGATTTTGTCATAAACTATTGAAGCATATTCATTGACACCGCCACTAATTGAGTATTTTGTGCATCAAACAACACTGTCGACTAAAACTACTATTTTACAATTATCATTGTATGTGTGTGAATTAATTAGTTGGTCCTTTTGTCTAATTAACATTCATGACATCCTCATCAAAAGAAAATAGGATTTTTACAGTAGCATAACTAAATACACTAGATGCAATAATCAAATCTTCTTGAGAGATAGGTGAACTTAAATTTAAGTGTCATATATGTCAACATCTTACAAATTGAAGTATGTATGTCCTAGAAGGAATATTCTATTATAAAAGTGAAATATTAAAATACGTGATGGATTTTTATATACCAGGTGTAGAAGTTTAAAATGTCGTTTTTCTTCCAAGAGATGGCGCACAAAGCTATTGCATTTTTCCGTCAAACCAAAAGAGTTATTTTGTAGGCATGGTCACCCACTAAAAATGCGTTATTTGTTTGTTTGTTTACAAGTTAGCGTCATACTTCTTTCCGGTGGCAAACATATCGTCATTTCAAGCTAATAAAGATTATTTGCGGCACGTGCCAATTTTCTTGTTCAATCAAAAGAAAAAGTCATCAAAAAGTCATCGAATTCTTGTGAAAACTTACGGCATGATTGTTCCAACCGTCAAGACTTGTGAGCGCTGGTTTCAACGATTCAAAAGTGGTGATTTCAATGTGAATAATAAAGAAATCGAAAATCGATCAAAAAAATGTGAAGATGACGAATAGCAATGATTACACTGTGTCACAGCGAAAAAAACTTCTTATCAGACCTAGTGGAGGTTATAGGTCATAAAAAACTAAAAAGAATGGCATATAAAAAATTTTTGATACACCCTCAAAAACTTGACTTAAAGCTCAAAAACCGTTTTTAAGAGGTTCCTGTACATATTACCTTATAACTTGGACATTTTTTATCGGATTTCAAATTTTTATTTTGTATTTAGAAGCTGAAATGTATTTTGTTATCATTTAAATTCATGAAGATACAGACCAAAAACTTTCCAAGTTATAAGGTAATATGTACAGGAACCTCTTAAAAACGGTTTTTGAGCTTTAAGTCAAGATTTTGAGGGTGTATCAAAAATTTTTTATGTGCCATTCTTTTTAGTTTTTTATGACCTATAACCTCCACTAGGTCTGATAAGAAGTTTTTTCAATTTTTTTTTTTTTGTAACACAGTGTTATTGGATGCATATATACAAAAAATGATGGCAGAGCAATTGAATTTTACTCAGAAAGCCGTTTCCTACCGCCTGAGAATCATGGGGAAGATACGAAAGGTTGGAAAATAGGTTCCACACAAACTGCCTGGGGTTGTGACTGGCGATAAAAAATTGATTTATTTTAAGAATCCCAAACGCAAAATATCATGGGTAACGTCAAGACCGGCAACAAATGATTATTTTAACCATGCGTTGAATGAAAAACGGCTAGAATGGGCTATAAGAAGAGATGACAACGCTCCTGCACATTCTCCCAATCTAATCAAAGACACCATTTCCTCTCTAAGTTGGGAACTCTTAACCAGACTTGGCTCCTTTTGATTATCACTTATTTTCATCGATGGGACACGCACTAGCTGAGCATCATATCACAACATTCAATGAAGTGGAAGAATGGCTTGGTGTATGGATTTCGATGAAGGATGAAACTTTCTTTTGGAATGGCATTCATAAATTGCCTGAAAGATGGACAAAATGAGTAAAAAGCGAGGGCAAATACTTTGAATAAAAAATCTTTTGCCATTATTCTTAAATTATTGTGTATTTTTAATGAAAAAAACGACATTTTAAACTTCTACACCTGGTATATTTCCTTTAAAAATTCTTTAAATTATGTTATGCCTTAGTGATCTTCAATAATTTCTTTCCAATATCTTTTCTCATACATAATTTACATTTCCTATATATATTTTTCAAGTATTCTAACATAGTAGTATGTATAATATATTGTCACAATCCTTGTAACCACCACACCATCAGTCTTGCTGCTTCTTTAGTTAGTCGTAATCCAATACAATCCCTGCCACCACCAGCAACATTATTCAACAAAGACGACAGACAATTTATGCGCCTGTAAATTTGCACATGATTTATCTGCAACCAACCAACTAACTAAAAAACGAGGAAATCTTCATACAAAAGAAAGAAAGAAGAAAACAAACCGAAATCCAAAGCCAAAGCTAAATACACTTGACGCAAAACACAAATTGGCAGCAATTATGGTCAAAATTGTAAAAGAAAAATGTTTTTATTGTATATTACAAAAGTGCATACAAAATGATTTTGCACAGTGTTGCACACTTACATACTAAGAGGAGGAGGATGAGGAGGAAATAGTACAGCATTTGGCCAGGCAATGGCCAAATACATTATAAGCTTATTAAGTATTTATAGCCAACAACAACATAAAGGAAACTTGTGACATATTTTTCGCTTCGCTTTCGCTTTGCTCTGTTAAGCATATCATTTTTTTATTCCATTCTATTACAGTATTTTGCTTGGTTGAACTTGTTCCAACGCCTACA
Source organism: Amiota communis (assembly GCA_037043315.1). Classification (NCBI taxonomy): domain Eukaryota; kingdom Metazoa; phylum Arthropoda; class Insecta; order Diptera; family Drosophilidae; genus Amiota; species Amiota communis. The sequence goes on along the minus strand of JBAMAV010001245.1, from coordinate 7,152,712 downwards.
AGGAAGAAAATTGTTGCAGCATTGAGAAAGTATTGTGTGGGCTTAGAGAACTGCATTGGACCGAATAGTTTTGAATAAAACAAATCCTCATCACCAACTTTGAACTGAATTTAAAGGATGGTATTAAATAGAATTTGAATTCTATTCAAAAGAATGAAAATGAAACATACTTAAAAATTTACTAGATTAATAAAGGAATGACTCTAGAAGACCAAGCAACATGTGATACAATTTGCCCCACTGACACTTAATGACAGCAATAAAGCATATTAAACCTTATTAAGATACACTTAATAGCTTTAGCACAACTCCAACCAACACACAGAGTTGCACAAACCCACAACAAGGAAAAGTACCATTGTAAAACATGGTGATGTCACATATAAATGACTAGATAAAAGTATATTGCATACATCAGGGCGCCACATCTATGTATGTGTCGTCCTTATTGCCTAATCAAATACTCACTCAAACCACACAAAAATTGGATGATTAAGAATGAGTGAGTGTATAAATGGTGGTAAAAAGAAAAAAAAAAGAAAAACCTAATTTGATTAATTGCGTCATGCAGTTTCCAATGATTTCACAACAATCAACACAACTCAAATATACTTACTCGCAGTACTCATACGCATAACAGGGCCTATCAATTCCTACAGGACACAAATGTATAACAATAAATTACATTCTCTTTCTCTCACTCTCTCTCTCTCTGCTTTTTTATCTCTTATACACATATTATTATTTCTTTCTATTTAATTAGATTCACATACAGTAAAACGTAACACAACTCACCAACCCAAGGAAAAGTCAAGCGTTTCTACATGAAAAGGCCAAAGGAATAATAAAAGAAGAGACACAAAGGACAAAGTACTAAAAAGAGTAGGAGAAAATGAACCCCCAAAGGACAAAGGTTTTGTTGCTGCTGTTGTTGTTGTTGTTTTGCTGACGCCATTTTGATATTTAATGATGTCAGAATGTTAATTAAAGGCAAATTATTTGTAAGACAACGAAAACAGCATACAAAACAAGGCCAGAAACATGAAACAAAAAAACAAAAAGATATGAAAGTCCTGCAAGCAGCCTGTTGACTCTGCCTTAACTATTTCCATTTATGTACTACCCTCTTTCCCTCTTTATATCCTTTTCCTTCTTCTACTACTGCTAAAACTATTTGCTTTTGTGTTAACAATACAAATAACAAAGGTGTGAACGAACCGCTTATTTAGTTTAGTTAATGATGGAAAAAAACAAAAATATACAAATATCTAACATTCGTTTAGTAGATGGGTAAACATATCGTGAATGTTGGTGGTTGATTTGTATCTTTTGTGGTAAGTAACATGGTCAAATTATTTATGCAATTCCTTGGAGATTGTATATGGGCTTCCTTGTTTGATTTAAGTACATTAATTTAATATTGACTAAAGCATTTGCTAAAGTTATTGACAAGTCAAGTCTGATCATGCCTCCGCCTGAAGTGGTCCCCTGAATTTAGAGCTTCATAGGCCACCACCATTATATAACAGTCAACCCTTCTATGCTTCTCTTCTTTCTTCAAGTGTTAACCTATTTGAGGTATACATATATACTAATTCCATTTACATTTGCCATCTTTCTTCTGAAATGTTTCATCACCACTGTTATAATCCCTATGATTCTTTCTAAGTATACTCCTCAATTGTCTAATGTTTCTCCTACTTTTTAGTTTTGTATTTTATTTTGTATTTAATTTTTTAATCGATCTTGATAGCCAAATGCTTGTCGCGTTCCTCGGATATGCTCAAATTGACATCCTTGCCCTTTGACAATGAGATGTCCCAGCGAGCCTTTAATAATGCACAATGTCGAAAGAACCAGGATCCCTCTACATGACCCAAATTTCTACCTCCTGTGATCATGCACAAGTTTCCGGAATCGAACTTAATACAGTCGGTTATTTTGGCAGTGCCAAAATCAATTTGCCTAGTATCGGTAGCCCTAAACAAAGAATCGCGTGTGTAACCGAAAAATGATACACTCTTGGCTCCCATGTGTGTCTTGCGGACCTTGTACAATTTATACTTGGCTTCCTCAGTAGAGATACAGTGGATGGTGAAACGACCCTTAACATCATGGACCAAAGGGAAGAATTCATCGGTCTTCTCAATGGTAATAACATCCATGAAAGCAGCAACAAAAGATTGATCGGTCGAACTTAATAAAGCCCTGAATAATAATCTTGGTAGCTTCAGCACTATTCAAAGCTTACTTCAAACGATTTCTCAAGAAGATGAAGAGTGGCAACGACTCACCAAACTTGTGTGGACTGGTTGAGGGACGTTGGGCAAAACAGCAGCCCAAGTTTATCACATTCATGCCTTTGGGGCAGCTAAACGTTTTAAATGCTTCTTAGGACCTTGCGCCATTTTGTACGTTAAAAAGGAGTAATATTATATCTCCAAAACTACAATGCCCACTTCATGTATTTTACTATTTTTCCATTGATATAAGCTTACAAATTGTTCTTTTCCCAGTTGGTTTCACTACTATCCCATACCAAACTATCTGCTACCACTTACTATTACCATTTTGCTTACAGCAACTTAAGACGACGACTGTTTTCGACAACTGTTCCTTTAATAAGTTAACAAGGTTCATAATTAAATGAAATATTTTATGTTCTTTTTACGCAAGTTTTCCTTTTTATTTCCGCTTATTCCTTTTACAGTGAAAAAGTTTTTGTAACTTTTTTTCTTGCGCAACACTTTTTTCCTTATAATATTCAACTAAACTGAAGAATTGCCCCCGCTATCCCTTGTTTTCTGTTTTCGCTGATTCATGTTGCTCATGTTGTTCTTGCTACTGCTGTTGTTGATGATGATGATTTCATTCTTTCTTTATATCTTTGCTTTACTTTTATATTTCTATGAGATTTTTCTATGTTTACACATTTTTTTTCTTGTCATAAGTAAACTTATATTTTTTTTCCGAGTTTATCAAAGCGCGCGCATGTTTCACCTTTCAACTGCAGACACAACAACAACAAAACAACACAGCCTGACATAACAAAATGAGCAACAATCAACAGTCTGCAAGTAAAAAAAAAAAATAAGAAGTCAAACGAATGAGTCTCCCCCAACAAAACCAAACAAAAATGGAGGAAGTTATTCTTGATGATCTTTTCTTGTTTGAAGTTTTAAGTTTTCAGTAAGAAGAATTCATACTCATCATTCTTACTTTTCTTTGCTTTTATACTTTGATTGCCATTTGCAGTTGTTGTGATAAAAATAAATAAAATCTTTAAAATCAATTTCCATACTATTTTTTATGTAAGTATAAGGAGGCAGACAATCTAAATTGATTTGCTATGAAAAAAGTGGAATGGAATTCTCAGAACCCCAAGAGTCCCAAAACACTAACAGCAAACCACACCAGAACACACACATACTTCCCAACACTTTACACTTCACTCATTGCCATCATTGTAAGTGTTGTAAAACCACGCAAAAGATTTTGTGGTTTCACACATTCATTCATGTATATTCTCCTATCTTTCTCTATACTATAGTATACCACTATAATACATTCCCCTATTTCTTTCACTCATTCATTCTGGTGATGAAATCTAACCACCAAAAAAACTTTGTTTGTACTTTACATCTTCTTAGCAGCAGCGTTGAACTCTATAAAGTATTGCATACTTTTATGCGATCTATTTCATGCGTGACTATGTGTGCTAGTGTTTGTTTTTGTATCTATGTGTATAAGTCTGTAAATTTAAATTGGCTCATTAGCAACTATGGCCACAATTCCGTTTTGGGTTTTAAAATATTCTATGGTTACACATAGTAGAACAACAACAACATGAAACCCTTTTTCACAAGCAGTTTGAATAAAGTGAGTCTGGGTGTTGTAGGTTTCCTTAAAAATAATTGCAAAGATTTAACTTTATTTAAACTTTATTATTAGGGTTTCCTTTGGCAACAAATTGTTTATTGCTTTTTTGTAAGAAGCTGAGAAGAAATAGGAAAATTTCATCTGTTGATTGGTGGCATATAATTTATTTAATATTTTCTTGAAGTTTTCTTATGATTAGGAGTACATATTTTCTGATTGTGGTTTATAAAGATTCTCATCTTCAGTTTATTAATAATGATAATGATAAAAGGAAATGTATGTCATGTTATGAAAACTTATGATAATATACGGACAGATTGATATCATCATCTCTATAAAACTTCCCAATTCTTTATTTCGAAAATTTGTTAGGTCAACTCATTGATATTGTTTAACAAAATTCATAGGAGGTTTAAAGATGAAACATAATATGGTTTTTGGGAGTCAGTACTTTACCGGGAGTTGTATCGAAGAAAAATCTACTATAAAATAAATGTACAGGCAGGCATTTGATAGAGTGTGGCTTTGGAAGATAAAATACATTCTAACTGCAGAATTTTTCTTCCTTATCAGATCGTTCTTTTATGGTTGAAGTCAACTATACTCTACATTAGATCAGGTGTTCTACAGTGTAGAATTCTAGGGCCCGGTATGTATACGCTGTTCTGTTTGAGATATCCCAATGCCAACAACTGACATTGTTGCAACCTATGCTGACGATACAGTATTTTAGTGTGTGATACCTGAAGCGATCTCCTGTTGCTGCTCCTGCCTCCCAAGAGGGTATTAATAGTGCAAAGCCGCAGCACTGTTGTATTGTCGCTGGGCTACAAACTCTGTCCACCAGTTACGGCATTCAAATCTCTCAAAAAATCTTCACTAAAATACTTAGACATAAACTTGGATTGCCGACTGACGTGGTCTAAACATGGAAGCACTCAGATTACGATAGAGTTATCTGACTACACAGATTCACAAATATGAAAAATGTGAACATAGAAATAATTGTGACATATTCAATAAAATGATAATAGAAAATATCACATGTTTTGTTCATCAGAAAGAGTTTATATTGTATACTAGCTGGTCTCCCCGACTTCGTACGCATCGTATTATGAGATCTTTAATGTTGCCCCGCATGAATATCTTTTGATTTAGAAGATCGATTTCGATAAAATAAACGCTAAATGTTACACGAATCTTGCAACAATACAACAGTCAAAACCGCATTCAAAGAGGTTAAGCCGTTTCTGAGATTAGCGTGCACAGACACGAAAAGGCTTACGATTATATACATATAATATATAGATGATGATGTGATATCCGCTTTCTTCTCACATATAACAAATAAAGTACAAACAAATTCTCGACCACTAAAAGCTATTTAAACAATGTGATCTCTCACTCATACTCGTACTACTACTTCTACTACTACTACTTGAAAAAGACTTTGTTCTTCTTAAGTATCAATTTCATTTGTGTTTTTCTTTTGTGTTTTTCTCTTTCTCTCTGTTTTTTTTTTCTTTTTCTCATTGTTTAAAGTTAATTGGAAAATTCAATCAATGTCAAATCATTTCACGTATCATTACTTCATTCATCTGGTTCCTTCCTTTCTTCTTCTCTTCACCAATTTTGTTGTTAATTCTCACACTTTGTGCATTGGTTTGCTGATGCTTTTGGCGCTTTTAACTCATCTGCTATTCTACCCAGTTTTAATTAAAGAAAATGTCATTAAAAATACAACCAACTAATTTACTCTTTAATACCGCAACCACAACACAAAATCTAAGAATGGGAAAACTGTGGCAAATTAGAAAAATAAAAACTGGGGAAAAAACGATATAGGAAAAATAGAGGAGGGACATATAAAAAAAAATACAATAGAAAACTGTGTGCGGAATCGACGAGGTGAACATCGTCAACTAATTACATATTTTGCATGTTTTAAAAGTCATTCAAGTCCGTCAGTCAAAACAGTCAGTCAGTCTGTTAAACACCTTCACCACATGAAGCGACAACAACATCAATGGGGTTCCTAAATAATTAAAAATTCAAAGAGATACGGGGGGAAATTGGTCATCACTAAAAGGACTAAACACCCAGTAAAAAAAACAAATTGGAGCATAAGGAATGCAAATTGTGAAGAAGAAACAGACAGAGTGAGTGAGTGTAAATGCAAAGTGAGAACTGGATTAAAAAAAGAAATAAGTACCAGAAAGGAGTAACTCAATTTAAAAGCACATGGCACAGGAAAACTTTTTTTCCACTATTATTAACTTTGATGGCGTTTGATCCTTTTGTTCTATTTTCTATATTTTTAGACGACTTGTGTCTGTGACTGTGTATAATGACAATCAAATAGGCGAGTCCAACATCAACAAAATAATAGTCATAAAACAAAGAACTATTGTTGCCATCATGAAGTACGAGTACACAACACATATAGACAGACAGACAGAAAGATATATAGACAAAATATCAAGAAAAAATCATGTCAAGCTTCATTTAGTATCGGTTTCACATATATTTATTCCATTTGAATGCACTGCACTTTAATTCAACTCTACAGATATACATAGTCACTTCTTCTCATTCTCAGTGAAGTCTTTATTCACTCTTTTGCTATGGAAAATGGGTGTCCCAAAAATTATAAACAAGGTTTGTTCAAATTTTAATCAACTATGAAAAGGTTAACAAGATTCGGGGAAAACTGTCTGAGACACTCGTTGAGAGTATTCATTGCTAAGTAGCATCAGTTTGGCACCTACTTAGGTCAAGAATTAGGCTGTTTGAAAAGATATTGCAACATGATAATCCAAATCCATGTTTTGGTTCCAAATTGCAACATACTATAAATGATAAAGACAGATATGTGTTTCAATAAAACGGTGCTATATGCCCCAAAGCAGTCGGAGACACAGTTCAATTGCTGAATTAGTCTTTTTCTGATCGTATAAATTAGAAGATATGAATGAGAAAGACATGTGCTTTCAACAAGGCTGTGTCATACGCCCTAATACAGTCCAAGGTACAGTTCAATTACTGAATTAGTCATTTCCTGAACTTATAATGTCTTGTATTGGTAGTCAAAGTTCACCGATTTTGAAGTCCTTTCCTTAGATTAGGTTTATACGAATAAGTGCACGATCATCTATGCGTTAAAGGAGAAAACTAAACTATAAAGGGCTGGTAAAAACTCGTATGCTATGCTATTCTACTTCAACCCAGAATCAATGAATTATTTTGAATTTATAATTAAGAACCAATGTTTCCTACTTTTCTATGTAAAGTCTTGGACCACCCTTTTTATATATAGAAGTTGCAACTTGCAACACATCAACATAGTGTTTTTTGCATGATATGCATGTTCAGGTGGTGGTGGTGGTGGCCGGATACAGTAGATTGTAAAATTGAACTACCATTCAACACTAACTAACTAAACTTAAATTGTATCGTTTGTTCTGGTTCTCGTCGTTTATCCTGTCTTTTTTGTCGCTTGGCAATTTAAATATACTACTCTACACTTCAGACACATGCCCACTCACTTTATCTCACTGCATACACTTCCTTCTTTTATCACTCTTTTGTTACTTCTTTTTCTTTTTTTCTTTTATTGTATGCATGTGACACGCAAACTATCAGTAAATTGCTGTATTCTATGTACCATGATAGTCTATAGGACTGACTCTTGGGTTGAGAGACTTTACTGATTCAATACTGTAGTATAAAGTCCATATATCGCTATATGTACTATTTACGCTACATTTATCTATGCATGGTTTGCTGAACATTGCACTTTAGTCCTATACTACCTAGTAGCCTAGTAAAAGTCATATTCACTGTTGTTGAATAGTGTGAGGGAGATATTACTAGGTGGATTGAATTTATAACTTTTAATTTTCAAATATCATTCGCGTTTTGATTGAATTATTTATCAAAAGAGTTAGAGAACTCAATATTTTAATGGTTCTTATTGTAATTAAAGGGTGTTATTGTATTCCAAGAAATTGTTATTGAGTGTAATAATTTTTATTGATTTTTCTATTATATCTTGTGTTGGATTTATTGAAAAATCATAAGAAAATATAACAAGTGGTGAAAGAGTTAAGTAGAAGTTAAAAAAATATTGGAAATTTGTTGAAATAATATTCTACAACTTTATTATTCACAGATTCTGGAGACCAAAAAAAGCGCTCAATAGAGAATACATATTATTGGTTTTCTAGGCATTTACCACACAAGTTCATTCCTTCATAACATATACTATTAATGAATCTGTGCTCGATAAGGCAAAACTTGCAGCTTTCAGTTGAAGTTGAGGATCTAAATTGTTTTGTTGTTACTCTCATTATTACTCTTAAGAATAAATACAAAATTTGGGTCTTACAAAAGGCCACAATGCTGATAAACATATGGCTATTATAGTACAAGTTCTGATTCAAGTTAACACAATGCATTCAAAGACAAAAGATGTGCCTGAAAATCTCAAAAAAGGGACTAAATACAAAAAACCTCAAAGACAAAGATCTACTGAAATGAATGTTGGCAAATGTCAAAGCTTAAGATGGGGCAAATAAAAATAAAATCTCTTCTTACGACTTACAAAGACATCCTTTCATATATCTTTCATCAGAATCATAATCTCACCATTATATGAATAATACTGTCTTTTACCATATACTTATCTCAAAAAGAAACAATAGCCACAAATGAATACATCATACACATATGCTTCAGATTATATGATATACAATATGATGCCTTTTCATAGATAAATTCTACTTAAGCATTTGTCCATTTCTTTATATTCAAATTGATTAAAATGTGAATATATAAAATAAAGGATGTTCTTTCTTATGAATGTAAAACAAGTCAAGGCAATGCTATTCACACTTCCCCATTTCCCCCATCCTCTCTCTATCTCTCACTGTTCTTTTTTGTAGTGATGCAAAACTAAAAAGCGCTAATTTTAAATCAAAACCCCTTCAGGAAAAGTGATGTGCTTCTTTTCTTCTATAAACACAAACAAAAGCATATCATTAGCAAAGAAAGATGGATAGATTTATTTTACTTATGTTATATTATACTAGTAGATTGTTGCATACTTTTATGCAAACTAAAGGGTTGAATATGATCATAATGATGATGCTGTTTATGAAGACTTTAAACAATGCAACTCATTATTATTGTAAGCAAACGAAGCGAAGCAAAATGAATGCGTGAAATTGTTAAGTGCGTCCTATTCACATGCACTGACAGAGCTGAGCTCTTTCAACGAATAAATGAATGAATGGATGAATGAATGACTTTTGAATGACTTGAATGAGTGACTGACAGCTGAACTGAGCTGAGCTGAATTGAGTTGGGCTGAGGAACTCCTAAAGGCATCACCATTACCACCCGCATACTTTTTGCTGCCTTCAGATGTCAAGTATTTTTATGTCAAAAGTGTTATGTCATTTCATTTGGTGTTTTGGTTATTTTATTTCAATTTTTTTCTTTTTTTTTTCCCCCCTTTAAGTGATGAAAGCCTTTCATTCATTCGTTCAGTTATTCATTACTCCATCATATTATGAGAAGCAACATTTTTTGTCATTTGACTATTGTGTTTACAGTCAACCAAGTCTTCTATTTTTATTGAGTGATGAGCTTTAGAAATCCAACTTTCTCTGGAACTTAGAGTAAAAGGATCTTGCCACCTACAAAAATGTCCTTTATGCCACTTGATTTGCTTTGTTTGATTTTGCTTCTCTTCATACATTTTCTTAGTATTCTTCTTCCTCATTGATAGATACTACTTGTCAATCAAAATTATGATGTTTGCTGCTATTTGGGAATCTCTAATGTTGTATGCACAGCATGTAATGCCACCGCCTTTGTTTGCATGTCATTTGAAAGAATGAAGAATTTAGTTTGTTGCTTTTGTCTTCCAATAGTGAGATAACTATGGATGACACATACACTACTACTACTACTAATGATGACGATGATGATGTATTGCTACCATTTTTAATGAAAAGGACTTTAATTACAAAAAAGTATTGAATGGATGACATACTGATGCTGTTCGTTCTCTACTTTTTTCTTTAGTCTCGTGTATTGTTTTCACTGAGGTGAATCGGGTTGGGAGACCCAACAATGATAAAGTAGTGTTTTTTATTTAAAAATCGTAGATTTATCGAATGATAAAACTTTCTATTTGCAAATGTGGCTTGCTAATTGGATAGTGATACAAACATGTTGATTCATCATATCGATATCAAAAAATAAAACGAGGCTTTGGTCTCCGAGAATTGACGGTAGATCATTTTGCGGAGGAAAATCGACCTAGGCAAAGTTGGTCCGACCACCCACTCTACTAAACAATTGATTGTCATGAAAACAGTACAGAAGCCTCGGATAGAAACCCAAAACGTTGACGATTGGAGAGAGTCAACAACGGACCGAGTCATATGCTGGTCAAACCCACAAATATGATGGTGATGATATTAAATGTGGTTAAAATTCTTTAAAATCTTAAGGCCTTACTTTATTTAAGTAAAAAAATCCGCATTAAGTTGAGAGACCAAAAATTATTCTATAAATGGACACTTTTACAAGACTATTTTTCTATACACATATTTTAAACATCTAAAGGTGCTATTCATGTTGAGCTCTCATAAAAAATATATAATAACCTAAAAAGTGTAAGAAATTTAAAATAAAAATGTTAAAAAAAAAAATTGCATAAAATATTGTTGCGCCTCAGCAGAGCGTGGCATGTAAACCAACCAAAAGTAAAGCAAATAAATTGCATAATAAATTATTAAAAATTTAAAAAGAAAAAAAAACACAACTGATGAATGCCAAAAATCACAAAAAAAAAAAAAAAAAAAAAAAAAAAAAACCAAAAGACAAAAGACAAATCAACAAAATCAAGTTCTAAATCGTAAAACAAATAAACAACAAAATGATTCATTCAATAAACTTAAATAAACAACAGAAGGTGTCATTGACTTGGAAACTTAAAAACAAAGAAGAATCAATCAAGCATAAATTCAGTCAATTTAATTCAAGATTTATTTAGGAAATTAAAGAAAAAATTAAGAAAAACATTTAAAATAATTAAAATAACACATACTTCCTTTAAGGGAATTTCCTACAATTATAATAAAGGGTTGGGCTGCCCCTTCTAATAAATTCATCTTAAATCTATTACACAATTTATAAAACAAACACTTACAAGAGATGGATGTTTGTTATAAAATAAATAAAAAACATTTTCTTTTGATGTCTCCACTCAAGCAGAAAATTAACAAATTAAGTAATACTCCCTCTATTGGCTGGCTCTATGAAAAAGTAGTATACTAGTAGTTTTGGTTGGACAATCCGTTTGACATGTAGCAGGTGTTTTTGGCTGCCTTAAATCGCGCGCTCATAATTACTCCATTAAAAAGTTGATGGTTTTTTTTTTTTTAGAAATACCATGAAATTTCCTTCTTCTTAATTTGACTTGCTGCTTAGTGCGTGTGAAGGAGGTGTTTAAAAGTTTTATGTGAAGAGGAAAAGTATGTCAGTTTCAGTTAAAAAGTTTGTAAAGTTAACAAAACAAAAGTGTGAAGGTGTTGATAAATAAGTTAACACAGCATATTTTAATTGATTTCAAGTGTTTCTTACACAAACTCAACGAGATAAAACAAAATATAATTTTTATATAGATAAATATAATTTTGTTTAAATTTTCATACAAATTTGGGATTTTTCTGGGGAAAGGAACATTAAATTATGATAAATTTTAACTAATTTTATTGAATCATTTTAAGACTCAATTTATTGTGTATTGTGCTCACTCGATTCAACACAACACAGGACATTTTATCTGTTATTTCCCACTTGGATACTTTTAATTAACCAATCATAGTCATAGATATATCTATTGTGCTAGACATTTGCACATATGTAAAGAAACAACTTATACAGGCTTGTGGCAGAAATCGAAGACGGTTTTTATGCCGATTGATTTCAATTTCTCTGTAGTTGTGCTAGAAAGCGCGGAGATTTCATTTCTCGCACTTAGATGTTTATAATGCAAATTTATACTTAACACATCTGAAATTTTGAATTCTTTAGATGCAGATTTCCGAGGAAAACAATAAGCTACAATTGTTGGTATTTAAATCAAATAAGGGACATTTTAACCAAACCGTATTTATAAACGTCAGAGATTTCATAAACCATCGAAAGCGCTTTCTGGCACCAGAGAATTGTAGTTAGGTTGATATGGGGTTAAAAGAGATTTTTAGCACATGCCTAATATGTTATCTTTTACTACTACTACCGCTTCTCTTTAGTAGACGAGGAGTAATGGAAAAATTAGAATGAAACACCATAAAATGTGATAAGCATGTGAATTAGTAAATTTGTGAGATTTATATTGATCAGAGAACAAAGTTGTTTTATAAATATCTATTAATATTATAAAACAAAGTCCCCACGCTGTGTCTGTCTGTCTGTCTGTTTAAACGCAATAAACTCAAAAACTACAGAACGGATTTGCATACGGTTTTCACCAATGAACGGATTGATTCATTAGGAAGGTTATAGGTGTATAAATCATTAAGGTTTTGCGTAAATTGACTGAAATATGAGTATACTTATTGAAGAATTCGGAAAAAATCATGTCGATTGGAAGCTTTACTTAATAATGCATAAAACCCGGAATTCTACGGCAGAGCTCTCTCGCAATTAGTGTTTGTTAAGAAGAGTAGTGCGATGGTCGTGGAGTATCCAACTTTTTCTTTATCTTCTTTCGCGTATTACGTTGTTAATTCTTATCCGGCTTATTTGACTTTTGTTAAGTAAGGATGAAGTAAGGAACTGCTTAATGGCAAAGACTATGAGATTATATATATAGACTGAACAAATCGCTTTCCCGTGCTAGAACTAAGGACTGAATAACCTTCTCTTCATGTTCATTGGGCTACCATCCTAGAAGTATCTAACTAAGAACCATAAACCTCTCATTTTGGATATTTTCATTCTGTGTATACAACAACTAAGGAACCTTCTTTACTGAAATCAATTAATAACCGTTTTTCTCTTACAGTCCTATTCATCCTTCTTAAGAAATATTTTGCTTAAAGTGTCAGAGGGAACGCTTGATGCCGACTAACACCCAGTGGCTAATCGCTTAATCAATGGCCTTACCCTAAGAGATTGTATAGACTTGACAACTCGCTCACCCTTGCTAAGCCGAGGCAGTTTGCTAGTTCGCTATATAAATGAACTTTAATAATATGAAGAAATTCTTATAAAATGATTCGATATGATACAATTGATGTCTGAATATAAAAGTTTGAAGTAAAATTGCTTTTGTATTTTATTTAAATACATAATTGAAAGACCTAAGAAGTTTGTATCGATTGTAATTGAAGACTGATTTTTATACTTTTCTCTTTTCATTTTGAATGCAACAATGGAAATCTCTCTATAATTTGCGTACCAAAAATACATGCACATGAACGTATGTTAACAAAACCATATAGATATTTATAAATATAGTATGAAAGGTCACAATAGAGAAGAATTTCTTTTCAATATGCATGATAAAAAGTAAAGAAATAAAAAATATTTCAAAAGCATATTTCATATTATTGAAATCTCAATATATGAAAAGTCATATAATGAATGATGAATATGATGAATAATATAATATAAATATTTATTGCTTTCGTGCGCGGCATTTATATATATAAAGAAAAATCTAAAAATATTTCACATAAAATAAAAATGAAGAAGTCAAGACAACAATGATGGCAATAATAAAAACGATGACAATCATTGTCGACGACGACTTAATTTCTCAATTCATGTATGATGATGATGATGACATTATTAACCATGAATGAATATTAAGTATATGTGCTGATGTCCTCTCTATAAAGGAACAAACTAAAGAACTCCTCCACTTTACCTTAAGTTGAAGTTCACTTAAATCAACAAATAAGTAAAAACAAATCTCTCTAATACGCTAAATACAGTCAGTCACTCAGTCTGTCTGTTTGTCTGTTAGTCAGTCAGTCGTCTACAATGAAGTGACAAATTATTTACACAAATGTCAAGCAAATAAATAAAACAAATAAACAGTAGAAATTCAAAGAGAAAGGGAGTTTCTATGTGTATGTCTGAGATTCTGAGTGTTGAACTAAACTTTGATTTCAATTTTGATTTTTCTCTGTTTTTTTTTTTTTATCATTTTAAGTTTACAATTTCATCCACACCAGGAAGGACAGGACATGTAACTTGGATTAGTGTGTTGTTTGAGTATTATAAATACATAAGTATGTACATATGTGTATATGTATAAAGTAGTATATCCCTTTGGCATATTTGATGTCCAATTGAATTGTCTGGTCTGCGGTTTAGTGTTGGTCAAATGTTTAAAGGATCACACAACATACTACAATACAACCAACACTTAGTGTAAATACACATACTCAGACATAGATAAGGACTTGAGGACTTGTTGAAATGTGGTAAATAAGAAAGGAGGATATATTCCAGTGAACATTTGAAATAAATTTTCATTTGTTAAATGTTTAATGAAGAAATATATTGGCGAGACAATTTTAGAGATCCACTTGTCGTTTAAAATTTCAAAAGGATTTAAAAGTTTGTTGTGAATTGACTTCAGGGAAAAGTTTAAGTAAAAGTTAAAAGAATAAGAAATAACTTTGCTTAACTTTAAATGTTTTTTATTCCTTTTATAATAGAGAGACTGTCAATGAGACAGCAATGCAATCACTACATAATTACATGGGTGGATCAATAAGAAGTACCCTTGTTTGAAGACAGATGGATGACATCTATTCTGAAGTTGAAGTTGATATTAAAGCGTGTCATGTACTGTAATCGGTCAAAAGACATCTGACTGATCCACAGACTCATTTGAATACTTTTTATATGGGCCATCTATCGACTCTTAGTGTCACTTCCTTGCACAATCTAATTGTTGGTAGCATAAATTTTAATGTTCCTTGTCGGGTTCCACGGAATTTTTCCCCTATATTTGTTGGGACCTGTAAGACCACTTATTTGCAGCATGATCCATTTCGTGTTTTATGTCAATCATACAACCTACGACCTGGTATCCAACTCTATTTCTTCCAATCATATAAAATCTTATCTTTTCAGTCATCTTAACACTTTGAGTTCTAATAAAATGTTGAGTACATTAAGCGATATTACAATCTATTAGCAAGCAAATACACTACCTGCTTTTAAACTCGCCCAGTGTATTCATATTCGCTAGTTACTAACAGTTTGAACGCAATCTACCCAGAAAAGTTGAGCGAGTGCAATGTTTTGTGTGTCATCATCACTATCGCACACACCGATTCGTCCGCTTGTAAACTAGCTGGCTAGCAGGTTGTAAACTTGTTCAATGTAATCGACGCTTAAGTTTGTATTGCATGTCCAGTAACCCCTGTAGTTTAATACCGAAGTGACTTGTGGTCAATACCCAGTCTTGTTTGGTTTTTAAGGGACCCCAGCTCCGGTGGGCTCTATGGGGGAATATGGTGTGGATTATTTAATTAAAAACCATGATCTCATAGCTCAATATACTTATGAATTATCAAATTGGTTCAACATTTCAAACAAAAGTGATAGATTGTATATGGCTGCATTCTATTCCAGATAGCTATGTTTTGACTTTTGGGCTACTAACCCAAGAACTGTTGTGGGTTCAAATTGGTAGTATCTCTGGTACGAAGTCTGACTAGAGACTCTTTTCTGGTACTACGGGCGTTCAGAAGCACACGGAACTTGTGTTCGTGGTGGCTGTGATTCTACCCAGATGCTTGTGACCCACAGATCAGCATAATTTTTAAGGTAAGCCTTTTTCTAGACCAAGAAATGAGTCATACGACCAAAATGAGTATGGCTTGAATTTGGTACCAGTAGACATACATATATCCAAGGGAACGTTACTTAACGTTTATCTATCCTTGTGCTCGGAACCGTGATATTAAGTTTCCACAACAGGTGTGCACGTTAAATCAATAGACTTTGTATATTTGTTTTTATTTTAGCAGAAGCGGCTGATTAGACTGGATTGGTAAGGAAATTGTTCCATGATATAATTTTCTCAACTCTGATTAAAGCCTCTGATCAAACCAATTAAAACCACTCATGATGAAGAATATCTTGTAATACTTAAATGCCCTTGAAACTTTTATTTCCTGATTTACCTGACTACATTTTCTCCTTTCTCATCATTCTCACCTATTCTAAGTAAATCAAATCGAACCCATACCCGAGATGATAATGAGCGACCACTCATCACTTAACCTAATCAAAAACAGAACGCAGAAGGAAGAAGAAAAAGAAATAAGGAAACTTGTTTCGAAACCAAATTTCCGCATTACACAATTTAAGTGCTTCCACATGCTATGGTACATGCCAATGCCACAAATCGATGCAATTGAAAGCAACTCAACTCAACTCTTCTTCTTCACTCATCATCATCATCATCATCATCAAATCCAAATCCAATACACTTCCACCTCATCCAACTCAAAACTTAAATCGAATTTCAAACTAGAAAACCCAGTACTAGTAGTATGTATGAACCAAAACCAAGTTAAGTTAGTTGATTTTCATTTTGAAAGAGAAGCAGGATACTTTAAAGGTTATACAGATGAGCATCAACTGCAAAAAGAAAGTGTAGATATAGAAAAAACGCGGAAAAGAAAGCCACAACTTGTGATGCAAGAACGATAAAGAAAAATGCATTAACACAAGTTGACACCATCACTACACAACATCAGAAGAAGCAGCAGCAGCAGCAGCAGCAGCAACAACATTTTAGATAGAAGAAGGAAATACAAAAACAAAGGAACTCGCGGCTCAGCTTAGCTGCTATGAAATCAGCTGCCTGCAGGATAATAAAATTGTTGATGTTGTTTGAAGCATGCGCGCTCTTCCTCTCCTTTGCTTCGCTTTTCTTTTTTTTTTTCATCCCATCATATCAGCAAGGCTTAGAAGAACCCAAAGGGCAGGCGACTCTGAAAGGCCGGCGCAAACGTTTGAGTATCAAAGTAAAAATTGTTGCACAACGGAAGCGCATTGGCAATGTTGGCATTGACAAAATCAAGGAAAGTGTTGCAGCACATTGTTATTGATTTTCAATTTGACAACGACGTTGAGGATAAAAAGGATGGAACAGAGAAATGACATTACGAAAACCGCACAGCACACAACACAACTTAGATGGGAGATGGGATTTGGGAATGAGTAGTTGAGTAGTCAGTGCATCAGCGGTTTATGCAGTACATAACTTTGGCTTAAAAGCATTTGAGTAGAATAGAAACATTGTAATGATGATGGCAATAGTGATGGAGGTCTATAGATATTATTCTCATCATCACCATCATCAGCAGATGCTTTAGATGTTGCCTTTTACTTTCCCCCTTCATCCTTTTGCATTTCTATGTTGAGTGAAAAGCAATTTTGTGGCTAATAAATCCGATTTCCGTTTCGTTTCGAAATAAATTGCATCAAATTTTGGGGCAATAAAACCAGGGAGAGAGGACAAAAGAAAGAGACGTGGATGCAGTAGCATTACCGATTTTATTTTAACTCAAACTAGTTAAGGACATTTTGTGGTAACAGCTGAGAAAGAGAGAGGATGGGGAGAGAAGTACTGTGTCATGTATTTCTATATAAAGCTAAATGGTCTAATGATGTTAGAAAAAAATACCACAAAAATCGGAAAAGCAAAGTTAAAAATGATTGTGGTCATTGTCAAAATGGAATTTGGACAAACAATGACCACCTTCCCTTTCAATCAGGAAGTGATCCACCATCAACAAACAATAAAAGTGAAAAGTGAAAGTAAATTTTAGTTTAGTTGAACTCTTCTTCACTTACCTGAACATCAAAATTTGGTGGTTGCTGTTGTAATAAATTACCAGGAGATTCCATATGATTTGGTCCTTGTTGTCCTTGATGATTTAACATGGGAGATGACTAAACAAACAAAAACACAATAAATAAATCAAAAATCACATGAATGCAAATAAATCTCAATGAGTAGCGTACCTGTGCCATTGGCATACCACCAACACCATTCATCATTGGCGGTTGTAATTGACCCATTGGTGGCATTTGTTGATGAGGATATGATCCCATATGATTACCACTCATTCCACCACCGCCCATACCAATATTATTTTGATGATCCATTGAACCACCACCACCAAGCATTTGATAAGATTGTGGATGTGGTAAAGGAGGAAAACCACCATGTTGTGAAGGATCAAGTAGGGCAGCAGCAGCGGCTGCAGCAGCAGCAGCTGCAGCAGCATTGGTTGGTTGACGTGGTAGTGTATCTTCAGCTGGTGAAGGTTGACGGGAGCCGGGTGTGCGACTAGAAAGAAAACAAAAGAAATAAAGAAATTTTAGGAATTAAATTTATTTCACTTTTTAAAACAATTCTTTTGTTATGATTGATCATATGATAAAATCATCTTACAATCTTCGAAACATTATACTAGTAGATTAAAGCACATTAATTTGATGTCTTTTTTGACTCGTCAACATGATTATAAACAAAATTTCCACTCCTCTATGAAGAGTACAAAATATACAAACTTTAACACAATAGAAGGACAATGATAATGAACTAACACCTTACACAGATTTCTATTTTTAATAAAAACAGAATTCTATGTTTTGAAACAAGAAGAACAAAAAAAAAGCAATATAAGTATGTAAATAAAACAATAAAAAAAAACACAAAAGACAATAGACAGTAATAATTAACAGTAACACAATCATAGGACAATCAGCGCAGCAATAACAACTTCTTTATGTGCTGTTGCTGTTGCTATTTCGCTTGCGCAGTCAGCAGTCTGCTTTTAAAAGCAAATAGCGGTTTCAATAAAATTCATTAATAAGGAAAAGTCCGTAACTCTTCACTTGCAAAACAGTAGCTGACATGATCTGTCACATGTCATCAAAAGACTTCACTACTAGTCTTGGGCATATGTAGTCGCCTTTGGGAGCATTCAATTCAGTTTGCAGTTCTATGACAAACTTGTATGATCTCTCAGTTTTCTAGTACTTTTTTTGATAACATTTCATTAAAGATAATTTAACAAACAAAATTATAATAATTTTATTTAAAATATATGAAATTAGAGTATTCAGAACAATTATTAGTAGTAGAAAAGTAATTTACTGATATCGTGAACTAATGAAATCTTTGGTAAGACCAAAAATGAATAGTTGACCTACAAGAGCGCTCTTCCGACCTACTAAGGTCGTTCGCAAACGACTCCAAATCTTTTGCTTGTGAATTGACTGCCTATTAAAGCGGACAAATTGATTACCGACAAGATTGGACGCAAGTCAACTCAACTCGACTCGACTATGTTAAAATCATTAAAATGTGACAATAAGCCAATTGTCTTCCTCAAAACAATACTTTTTACCTATTTTTATTGATTTATTGTTATTAATTTATTTCCAATCTTCTTCCAATCGTGATTTAATATCATCTATAGTCTAAAGAGTTGGGATGGGACTTGGGAACCAAACAGGGAGGCCTTAGTGCTTCCAAAATGTTGATATCGGATTCTATAAAAATCATGAAAAGTCTTTTACTTCACTTGTGACATGATCAGTCACATTCGCCACAGGACTTCACGTCTGAATTTACTGCCGATGAAGGCGGCTGGAAGTCAATTGTTGGGACTTGCAAATTAATTGCCGACAAGAACGGATACAAGTCAACACGACTCGGCTCTATTATGACTGACTATACATCCGGATATGATCTTATGATGAACATGTGGCATCAATTATCTTCCTCAAAACCATAAATTTTACCCAGTAGCGGGTTATACTTTAGGCATACCAAGCAAGTTCCTAGGGGTGCGTAGTTACAAAGGAGGACGTGGTGTGCTGAATGGCATGATAATTAAATAAATATCCTATGCTAAATATATTTTTCTGCGGATATAAGGTAAATGTCAATAAGTTTAGCGGACTGCTATTAAGTGAATTAAAAATCAAATCATAATTAGTTAGGATAACAATAAAATGTAAAGAGCTCAGAGACTTTCACGGCCTAGTAGCTCCTACAATTCGGTTAATCCGGGGCTCTGTGTTTACCTATTTTACTAATATTTTGATGGCATATTATTACAGTTTGCAATGCTCTGGAAATTTATATACAATTTGATAAGTACTGTATGACCAATGAATATACCTTATAATATATGCATATATTCATTTTAATTGGTGACATGGAATTGATGGGAGTAATTTAGTAGAATTTCTTTTTTAGCAACACAAATTTAATAAAGTTTTTATATTTTTCAAAAAGTTTACTTGTGTTTATTATTTTGTGTTTTATACTTATTATGTTTTAATTTCATTTCACTCTACAGCAGTCTTTTGCTGTTTAATAAATTGAAGCACAGTTTGATAGTCCCTGTTGAACATGAAAACATGACCATTTAAATTTCCCTTCTCTATGAAATAAAATTTCCCACATAAATCCATGTCATGTCTTTTACTTAAAATGGTCATGTGCTTGTTTGTTTTACTAAATAATGACAAAAACGGTCATGTGCTTGACTACAAAAATCATCCCATAGAGGGCACATCACTTTTTCACTATTTTCAAGCAGTGTGGCAACATCCAATCAGCATCATCATTTGCAAAATTTAAATATTTATTTCTAACTTGTCAAATCAACAAGTAAAACATCATTAATGATTCTTTCTTTATAGATGATATTCGTTTTCATTACTTTTGATCTAAAAATATACATTTCTCTTAATAAAGTAACCCAATAATCTTCTACAAAATATATATAACAAGAAATACTACTAGCATAAAAAGAATCTCATCAAAATATGTATATTGTAGAAAAACCAAAGTCAAAGACCTCAAATACAAAACGAAAGACTTAAGCAACAAACTTGTTAGACAAGCTTTAAAACTCTAGCAGCAGCAGCAGCATTTATTTAAATAATCATTAATTTATAATATTTAATAGTTAAAAAGTTAATGCTCATATTGTTTGTTATTGTTATTTTTAGTCAAGCGAAACCCCCAACAGCACGTGTACAATGCATAAAAATACAAAAAAAAAAAAAAACATGAAAAATGAAAAAGAAATGTGCACATGGCGCAATTTTAACAAACAACAAAATGCAAATTTGTTATTATTTATTATTGTTGTTGTTGATTTTTTTTTATATTCATACATGTTAAACTAAAAATGAATCAGCTGTGCTTTACTTAATACATAGACACAAATATTACATAGAGTTAAAGATACACAGATACACCACCACTCACATATACAAATGAAGCATGTAACACTGAAATAATAACAAAAGTTTTTGAAAACAAAATTCATCATTTACAGTCTCTCTCTGTCTGTCTGTCTCTATCTCTGTATCTTAATCTCAATCTAAAAGCATTTTTGACTTACTCACAACTCCCAACCCCTCACATCTCCATCCCATCTGTATACATATGTATGTATCTTTCTTATTTTGTCCCCCTCATTTGAGCTTTTTATTAAACTACTTTGCCTTCTTTTGCACTGCCTTCCCTTCTCTTCCTAGTGTCACTACCACTTATTCATTTATTTCACCTCTCCATTCATTTTTCATTCATTCGTGACTCTTTTATGTGTCTGGGGCTGCTGCTGTTTGCTTGGCTTGGCTTCATTTATTATTGCATTTTAATTCACAATTCATGTTGACGTCAAAAAATTGTTGCCATAACTTGTGTGCAGCAGCAACAAAAGTGGTGAAACTCAGTGGGACAGACAGGGCAAGGGGAGAAACAAAGATCAGGCCAAGGTTTAGGAAAGACGGCATTCGTTCGTTCGTTCATATGTTAATGATGGCGATGACGATGACGATGACTATGACTATGATGATGACGACGACGACAATGCCAAAAGCGAGCGTGCTCACACCGCTTTAATATATGGCAAAAACTAAACAACACAACAACAACTAATGGCAATGACTCTGAGATATAATAATAAAAACAACAACAACAAATAGTTGGTGCTGCTGCATCTCTAATAATGTTGTTATTGGATGTTGTTATAGTTGTTATGGTTGTTATTGTTGTTGCTAAATAATCTACAAGTTGCCAGTGATTATTACATGATTATTTTTTTTTTCTTGTTATTTCTATTGTACTATTTGCAATACTCGTATCTTAGAGATTTTATTCACATAATGACTTTGTTAGGTCATTAACACGAGCTAATTTCTTTCTTTCTTATGTCGTCAACTTTGTTAAGAAAAATCAAACTTTATTTACATTTAATAATAGTATCAACAACTTTATTGAAATCAATAAAAAAAATAAAGGTAATTGGATCAAATGTTTATTTTAATATCGGAAAAGTTAATCAATTAATCATAGGTGGATAGGCAATTCATCAATTCAATATTAATTTTAGAGACTACCAACGTCCCTGAAGGGGTCGATTCATTCTGCCATTTAAGAGATAATCCCAATAATAAAAAAATGGAAGCAAAACATTCTATTCGATTCGATTCACCAAAGCTTATGCATTTTTCACACCCTACCCTAGTAGAGGTGAAATTTTCCTATAGTTTATCAACCATACAGCATTATACAGCATTGGTTTGATTTACTACATTTTTAAAAATGTTGTATCATTTCAAATAGTCTTTATCTTCAGCTATTCAATGCTAGGACCAAGGAGTATCGGCATCAAAACTCAAGCAATTCATCCAATAGTGATTTCACGTTGATACGTAGCATTTGTCCAGATAATGCATTCGGCTCAAAGAACATTCCAAAGGTGGAACAGAGTCCGGTACCTCGGTCTAATCCTGGATAAATGCCCCATCTGGCGTGTAAATGAAAAATCTATCACGGCTTGTTTCTAAGCATAGTTACTACTGCTTCGTCAAAGCAAACAGTAAACTTTCTTTAGCAAACTAAAGATTGATATATGTATATATGTACATGCAAATTGTGGCACCCACTACACCATACATTGGATCATCACTGCCGCATACAACATAAGCCCAGTTCAGGCTTTTCAAAACAAGGTTCTAAGACAAAATACGAAAGCCCCCCATGGTTTGTTCGCAACACTGCCCTACATAAGGAATCTAAAGATGTCTTTACATACCGCAGCTGTTACAATCACCTGGCTGCATAGACATGCAAATATTGTATAATGGCATTAGCTTTCTCACCCAAAATGAGACACGAGGAATGGTGAAAAGACTGCAAACAAATCAACCTTTTACAAAGAAGAGGGTGATCAGCACACAATTGTGTAATTTCGATTAGTTTAAAAAAGACTTCTATTTAAAAAAACAGTCTTGTGAAGCTTCATTTGAATATCTTTAGAAATCCTAGAGCTTTCCATAGAAGAACTCTATAAAAATTAAAAGAATTGTATAGCACATATATCCAATAAATTGTGCATAGTGAAATTTCATATTGTTAATAAGTTTTGAGTACTCTCGATGAAAAAGAGTGTGGAATTATAGAGTTTAAAATGCAAGAACAAAGTTTAGAAGAAATTGTGGTTGATTTAAATTCTTTATATAGAAACTGTCCCTTTCTCTCCTTCAGTAATTGAGATTCTGCAGAATAAAACAGAGAAACAACTCCCCTTTAAATTCGTCATCTTCACAATGATCATATTTACATATGTATATTTTTTAACTTTGTGAGTTCCTTAGTTTATAAAGGCAAGCAAATCATAAAACAAAATTTCCCCCATAGTTATGATGTCATACTTCAAAACATCATTAGAAGAAAAAACACATATAAAGAAAACTATGGGGAAAAAAACCAAGAAAATCATGTATGTAATCCATGTAGTAAGTGAGCTTCTTCTTCGCACAAAGTGAAATAAAATTCACTTTCATTAAAAATAAAAAATGAGAAAATTAACGCACCAAACCAACTAACAAACACACAATAACAGCAACAACAATAACAAAATGTCTAAATAGAAAGTCAGTAAGTAAGTAAAGGTCAACACGCTACAAACGCACGTGCCGAAACATTACAAAATATTATAACACCACACAAAACAAAATAAGGAAAATGGGAAAAATTAAACTATAGAAAAAAGCTCGCTCCATCAGCGTCAAACAGCCTGACGACGACATGTAACTCACCAAGCAACCAACCATCCAGCGAACAATACAATAATAATTGCCACAAAAAAAGCTAAACAATTTTCACTTTACCTTTGAACAAAAATGACAAATGAAAAATGAAATGAGAAATTGAGGTCAGTAAGCTAGATCAAGAGTGAGTCAAGTTAAGTCAAGTCAAGACAATTCAGTCATCAAGTCACCAAGTTATCAACTGATTCATTCATTCATTCATTTGGTCACTTGTTCATTCAAGTAAATTGACACACAAAAAAGCAATAAATTATTAAAGAAATGCCATAAATAAAATGAAAACAATGATGAAAAAGGCCCAAAGAAAATGAAGATAAAATAATACAATAAATAAATAAAATGAAAAATTTGTCAAAACACGCACAACTCACTTCACAGTACACTGCACTGCACTGCACTACACTACACTACACAACAAATCCCAAACTATTGTATGATGATATGATGGCATGGTGTTTATCAAGTCACATCACAACTAAGTAGTTTTGACTTTTTATGGCAATATCTTATGTCCAAAATAATTATGGAGGAACTACTGTATTTGTACAAAAAAAAAAACATTTTTCGCAATTTATTGCAAATAATAAAACACCAACCAATTACAAATGAGTTTTGACGCTAACAGATAAACAGATGAAAACAGCCAATTCATTCATCCCTCCTCCATCCATCATTCTACCTTCATATCTGTCTACCTATTATCTATCTATCATCATAAACCAAACAACAAAAACAAGAGAAGAAATAAGTGGCAACAAGTCACAAAAATAATATATAAAGACAGCTGAGAGGGGGCTCATATTACTTACTGCCTGCTTCTGTTGTTGCTGGTTTGTGTTGCTGTTGTTGCTAGTGTGTGTTGCTGCTGTTGCTGGTGTGTTGCTGCAACACTAATCATTTACCAAAAACTGTTGGATTGGTTTATACATACAATAAGATTATCTTACCAACAACAGCAACAACTTTTGTACAACAAATAACAACAACAACAATATATAATCAATTTTGTTGTATGTTGTTGTTCGCAGTTTGTACACTTACATCATAAAACTGTTATTACATTTGGCATTGAAACACGTTTTAAGTTGTTTGGTTTTGTGTTTTGTTGTGTTGCGTTGCCGGCAAAGCAAAATTGAAAGAAACAAAACTATGGTAATAATAGCAGCAACAACAAGTGAAACATGCAACAAGTATTTAAGTCACATATCAACATCAACAACCACCAGACGACGACAAAAGATCTACATGTTGATATTTGCCTTAAAAAAGCAGGTTTTACTTTTATAAGTTTTACTTTTGCGGAAGATATTATAAAAGATATAAACAATTGGTATCCGATCGTTCAGATTGTTGCATACACTTATTGTATATGCAGAAAGTTTCTTTATGTTCTTTTGTTAAGTATGAATAGACTGAAGAAAAAAGTCCTTAAGTTATACCCTTTTTGAGTAATAAACTAGATACCGGGGTAAACATTGTTCTGGCTCTCATTCGCAAACATTTATTGGATACTCATTGGTTAGCTGTAACATTTGTATAATCAATTTTCGACAAATATTTTAGAAAATCCTAATCAATCATCGTTAAAATTTGTTTGTGGCCACTTTTTGCTATATCACGCCATATTCTTTTCACCTTTTTCTTCCTCATCTT
Source organism: Amiota communis (assembly GCA_037043315.1). Classification (NCBI taxonomy): domain Eukaryota; kingdom Metazoa; phylum Arthropoda; class Insecta; order Diptera; family Drosophilidae; genus Amiota; species Amiota communis. The sequence goes on along the minus strand of JBAMAV010001245.1, from coordinate 7,126,972 downwards.
CTTCTTTTGCAAGAATAATTGAGTAAATGCAGGTTGCTCTGGTATTCATTTTTATGCACTGCACAAGACTACACCTTAATACACGACCAATGAAGATTTTGATTAGAATATGATATCTGTCTCAAAAACTAAGTCTCTGTAATTGCGTATCCTAACTAAAATCAGGTGGATCCCTTATACAGACAAATTATGGGTTTATCGCACTAAGAACTGCTGCCCACAATGGAAGATTGAATACTTTGTATGACATGATACTCCGAAGCTTTCCAACTTTTCGGGCAATCTGCTTGAGTTGACCACTGTTAACTGGTTGCTGCTTTCTACAAATGTGGCTTTCCAATGGGTGTATCAATAAGAGACTCCGAAATTTGGAAGCTGTAACCTATGATTGTTAAAACCCAAACAAAAATTAGGGAAAATTATCCTGAGACCGATTTTGCAAACTTTGAAGATAAACAAAATTGTCGTAATTGGAAAAAATCCTCACTAGGTCCATGAAAAACAAATGCATCCACAACAAATAATTGTCTGGTGCGATTTTTTTTTTCAAATGGCGTGATTGGGGGTAACTTTTTACACGACTGCCAAGAAGGGATATGTTCTTCGAGTGTATCTTGTATGTTTGAAAATTTCTTTATTACCTCATATCTTCCAAATGGTTCGATGGATTTCAACAGTTGAGTTATCGTTATATTCCTCTTAAAAACCCATGTGTCTCAGGTTGGAATTGCAATGACTGTGGAGGGCATTTGTTACAGGAACATTATAACGAAGCTTTTGTAGTCTCAACTGGACTGCATGGATCAGGACGACATGTAGTGCCATTTGCTGGATATTTTATTCCATACTTAATAGGCTTTGCAATGCAATAAAAAGATCACAAGTTGATCAAAAATATGTGTTTTTTTATTTTGCAATGAAATAGTGCACTCTTATTGAGACACCCTATATCTGGGGATCGATCCACACCTAGGCTCTGTTCTACCCTTTTATCCCTTATTCATTTTATTCATTAACTCTAGTATTCCTCTAATTCGATATGACTCTTCTAATAAACAGTGAAGCGATCAATAAAAGGGGCCATATACATATAAAATTAATAATATTAAGTATGGTACGTGTTTTTGTCATTGCCTTGAAAATAAATACATTAAATCGTCTGTTATCCAATGTGGGCTGAAATACAAAACAAAAGTGGCCTATATTTTTTTATAATGAACCACATATCTATGTATCTCTTGAAACCTCAATAAAATTGTGTGTGGGCCAAAAGCAACACTAACATACACTCGAAATACAATAATCAACACATGGTTTGGCACTTTAAACCTACAATGTACATAATTGTGAATTGAATTGAATAGTATCTTCTACTGTTTTTAAAGTAAATAGAATATTATGTAAAATTTGACAAACGAAACAAGACCTCAAGACCAATCATGGTGGGGGTAACTACAAGTCTTGAGTAACCAACCAACAGCAATTACAACTTCGTTTTCAACCTCTTACAAAAAACAAAGAGAGCATAAAACTAACAAAGTGACAAAGCGGAGGAGAATTATTTTAAAAAAAATATACAATGGAGGAGTTAAGAAGAGAGTAGCAGCGTCGTCTCGAGTTTAAAGTACCCGAACTAAAGCGAGAACTTGTCTGTTGTCAGAACCTTGAAGAAACCAGTTTAAGCCATTCTAATGTCAATGCCATTGCAAAGACTCAAACTACACCAGAGTCAGAGTCAACCAGTCAACCAGGCCGGCACGGCAGGCAGCAAGCAGGCAGGCAACATGGGGCAACTAACAAATCAACCAAACCAAACCGAACCAGACCAGACCGACGACATCAACGACAATGAAGCCGGCAATAGTAGACTTAAACTAGACAAATAGCTATGGCAGCAACAGCAGCACCACACTCATTGGACATAGCAAAGTTGCAACAAAATGATTGCAAAAAGTTGCAAATTCATGAAAAGCGAGCAAGCAAGCATGTGGCATGTGTGTATGTCTTTATGTTTGCCACAAACTCTTGTCTCACTGATCTCGCTCCCTCCTTAGACATAATGCATGCAGCAACAGAGCAAGTTTTTCATTGCAATATGTCTTAAAGTCAAGCAAACAAGACAGACAGTTCAGTTCAAATGGAGAATAGAGTCTGAAGTTAAATGGTCAAAGACTGACTGCTTGCTTACATACTACATACAGCGAAAGATCAAAAAGTTGCAAGCTCATTTAAAATGCGCGACAAAAAGAAATAAATAAAAAAAAAACAAAAATCACATGAATCACATGCACAAGACTTGTGACTTTTTCCAACAAAGTTTTCAAAGTTTCAACACTCAATGGCTTTGAATAAGTAGTAAATAATATTGTATAAGTTGGTTGGTTGATTTGTATTTGTTTTACTCACTTGAATCCTTTATCGTCATCAATGCCATTGACAACAACACCATTTGTGTTTGTGACTTGGTCGTCCTTCTTTAGACCGTTTGTGTCAAACGGAGAATTTGCCTTTTCCTTATCGTCATGTGACTGAAAAATAAAACAAACAAACAAAAAAGATTAGAATAAATAAATGAAAAACAACAAAGAGTTGCGATTGAAATGTAATAGGATTGATTGGATTGGAAAAACATGAAAAATATTGACTTAGGTTAGTTATTTAATTAGTTTAGATCAATAAACATGTACTGCAGAGAAGAAGAGTTTCAAATTACTTCCAATTGTTTAGTTGTTTTAAAAGAAAGAGAAATGAAATGTAATGTGTAATGGCCAATAAATGCTCATCTTGTTTACATAAACCGAATCGCAACAGAGTCGTGTCCAGCTAGCAACGGATAAGTTCGGTGTTGGTAACCACTCTATTGGGACATGGACGGACAAATCATTTTATTTTCATCTTCACCAAAAACTCAACCATCACCGTTACAATTCAAAATTTCTAAAACTGCTCTTTCGACTAAGCAGGGCCTTTAGTTAGAGCTTGATGTCCTTAGTATGGAAGACCCCAAAAGATCTTCCCTGTTGTCCCCAACAACAGTACACTCGGACAAACGGAAAGACGTCACCTGATTAAACAGCACGATCATCTGTTTTTTTTTTTTTTTTTTTTTTTACAGTATGATCGTTTTGTTAATCACAGCGCCGGCAAAAAAGCCACCCTGTCGGATTTCCATCATATCTCTCTGTTATCTTATCTACATCAGTTATCTGTTATCTTATATATTTCTCTGTTATCTTATGTATATCTGTTATCTTAACTCTGTTTAATTATCTCTCTCTGTTATCAAATCTCTTATCTCTCTCTCTATCTATCTCTGTTATCTTAACACTATCTGTTATCTTATCTCTCTCTGTTGTCTAATCTTTCTGTTATCTTATCTATCTTTCTTCTCAAATCTCTTATCTCACTCTGTTATCTTATCTCTATCTATTCTTATCTCCCTCTGTTATAATACCTCTCTCTCTGTTATTAAATCTCTTATCTCTCTCTGTTATCAAATCTCCCTCTATTATCTTATCTACCTCTGTTGTTATCTCTTACTCTGTTATCTAATCTCTAATCTCTCCCTCTGTTATTAAATCTCTCTCTGTTATCTTATCTCTCTCTCTGTTATTAAATCTCTCTCTGTCCTCTTATCTCTCTATTTCCACGTATCTCTCTCTGTTCTCTTATCTCTAACTGTAAGCTAACGTCACAATTTCGGGTCCGATAAAAAAAATAAGTATGCCAAAACCTTATCCATGGAAAAATACATATATGTGCCAACTTTTATGGTGATCAGTCAAATGGTGTCAGAGTCCATCGCCGTCAAACTATTTTACTCTTCCATTGTTATATATGTAGAAGAAAATATGAAGTTTAAATTACTTTGTCTAAACAACTCTTCTGAATAGCATAAGAAAAGTAGTTTTAAGTCAAGTGTAGAGTAGTACAGTCTCGTATGTTCATCTCTTCTTGTTGGTTAACTGATTAACTGTATTTCCTTTACAAATTTAATGCATTAAGACTAGGAACTTACCTTATCATTATCGTCAAATTTTAAATTACGCAAACGCGGCTCCAAGCCCGATAAGGGACTCTCTTTGTTTGTTGGTGAACCACCCAAAACATATTCAACCATTTTAACACAAGTGGAATCACGTGGACTGTAAAATATAATTAGAAAAATTACTTATTAGACTCATGTAATTCTTTAAATGTACTATATAAAACTCACCTCAATATTCCTGCATTGCCACTATTCGATGTGTCTGAAGGTGCATGTGGAAATGTGCGTGGACGTGGCGGTGCCAAAATGTTTTCGCCTTGTGTCGACCATGTGTGATCTTTCCATACTGATGAATGATCACCCACACTTGGTATTTGCAATGGATTTAATGGACCGCCAGACGTTGAAGTACCGCCTTTGCCATCGGATTTCTCCCATAATTTTTTGGCAGATGTTGTTATCTAAAATTAAAAAGAAAATTTCAGAAGAAAATTTAGTTTTTTGATTCATTAAAAAGTTTTAAAATAAGAAAAACTATTTTTGTATGTCCCTAATTCAAAAGATAATTCAATAAGGATGAGAAAAGAGAGAAGACAAAAATTTTGTGACGGAAGTTCTTTACTACGGAAATTTTCTGTAATTCAAGTAACAACTTTAGAAATTTATCAACACAACCAAAGTACTTGAGTAGAATTCAATTCGAGAGGCGGTGGCAATGGCAACTCAAGATAAGTCAAAAGGAAGCTGCAAACATTATTGAATGCAAAAGGACATTCGCCGGAAATGTACTGATTTTAAATGCATTGGTTGGTCGATTTGTCGTTCGAACGGTCGGTCGGTTGTTGTCTACCGCACACAACTCAATGCGCCACCGCCAATTTCACTTTAATCCAACAAAATCCTCCCTCCACCCACCAATTTATTGAACATCCATAATTGTCAACTAATGCATCAGAGAAGAACTTACACATCTTGTGCTCTGGTGTCTTATTGTATTGTAGTTGTTTTATTCTCATAAATTCAACTTGGTGACAACAGTTCGTTACATCGACGACCTAATTCTTGTGTTGTTAACTAAAGAAAAAGGAGGAAAAACAGAACAGAAATACATGCAATAAAAAGAAAATCGACAAGTGGAAATCAGGCTCAAGTGTTTTAGATGATTTGAGTCTCTGACTACGGACTACTACAGCTTAGTTGCACTTCGGCATCCTTCCTTTGATCTGAGGCAGGCAAGGCAGGCAGTAGTCGAATTGAAAAACTAGGCAATGGACAACAATCACCTCAAACTGAGACTGAACTCAAGTGGCCAATAGTTATCATCGTTTATACATATTTCAACAAAAAGCACAAACTATGTGAGAAAAGCTTTCGATTAAGGATGAGTACTTTCAGAGAGTTTGCTAAGTCTAGTCTAACACAATTGCCAAGTGGTCAAGTTGTTGCAGTTATTTCCAGTTTAATTTCACATTCATGCAATAAGTTCTTTTGTGTGATGATTTATTGTTTAATTTTCTCTTTAGGAAACTGCATGTTTTTTTGTAATAGGAAATTAGTGAAATTTATTTTACAGAATGGTAAAACAACTAATAATTGAAATTCTCCAAAAGTGGAGACTTTGCAAATGAGACAAAATTAGATTAGAATGTATATTATTACTATATTTAACTAGAATATGATATGCAGGCATGCAAAGATTAAGTCTCCAAAATTGGAGACTTTCTAAATAAGTTTTCTACTGAAGGAATACATTAAGACATGTATTTTAAGTGAAAATATAATATGAAAACATGAAAAATTATACTCTCGAAAAGTGGAGACTTTCTCAATAAGTTTTCTACTGAAGGAATACATCAAGACATGTATTTTTAGTAAAAATATGATATGAAAACATAAAAAATTAAACTCTCCAAACGTAGAGACTTTCCAAATAGGACAAAATTTGATTTGAATGAATATTTCTACTATAATGAACAAGAATATGATATGCAAGCATGAAAAAATGAACTCTCCAAAAGTGGAGACTATCTAAATGGGACAGAATTAGATTAGAATAAATATTTTAACTATATAAAACTAAAATATGATATGCAATCATGAAAAATTAAACTCTCCAATAGTGGAGACTTTCTAATTAGACTTTCTAACGAAGTAAATTTATTAGAGGACAAGAAAAAAAGTATTTTCGAAATTAAGTGAAGACCTTGGACAATATTTTAGTTTCCTTAACATCTTTCGAGCATAGAAAAAATAAAATAAAAAGTTTATAAACAGTTTAAGCTACAATTTAAACTAGTACTATAAACACACAAACAACAAAAAGAGTTGAAAAGAATTGACTGACTGGCAATATCTACAAAGTTTATCTATCTAAGCACTTTATATACACTTCATCATACTAGTGTGAAATGTCTAAATACTGTAGCCTCAAGTTTGTAACGGATAGTCGAACACGTTACAAAATTGTTATTGGGATTAGTAGTATAAGGGAAATGTATCATTCGTATGTCTGTCTGAATGAATCTCCAACAGGGTATCAAAGAAAAGAACTCTAATTCTTTACAGAATTTGCTTTACAAAAAAATTAAAACTCTTATAGACATAGCCACCAACTAAAATTTGTTTCTCCATCAATTTTTCATCGTAAAACCTTCAAATCACTTTAGTAGCTGCTAGATTATTTTAATTATGTTTATTGCAATAAAAAATATAATAATAGGATCGATAAAATCAGCATGAGTCTACTACTTAATGTCTAGAAAGGGTTAAATTTGTATACAATAAAATGACCATGATAAAATCTACAATAACAACAAACAGAAAACCATGTATTGTCTCACCAAAGTTTAGTTAAATACACCTTCACATAAGAAGGCTTTATCATGATTTTAAAGAGCATATTGTATGGTAACTAGTATCTTCTAGTAGTCAATTCTTGATGACTGCAACAATTGATTTTTTCGTAGATAAAAGAATATGTCATCTTTTACTGGGATTCCCCTATTGCAGCAGAGCTATTGGTTTCTCCTGGCATTCCTAATCATAAACATGACAATATTTGTATACTATGTGGGCATTACAAACATCAGGTTAAAGTGATTATATACTTTATAGGAGAAGGAAGTCTATTTGAGACCAAAGTTAGTTCTTCTTTTTATCTTTCCACTTTAATTTTTTCTTTGTTGGCAATTTAAATGCTATTTTTATTGTTGTCTAAACAAAACAGGGGGAGCCAGGCAGGTAGTAGCAGCTGAGAATTTATATAAAATAAAGGAAGGTAGAAGGATGGATAGATAAATTGGCATTAAAAAGAAGAGAATAAGCAAAGTATATAAAAACATAAAAAAAATATACTTTGATTACTCGTTTATAGTTTAAGTATAAAAAGTATATAAAAAGTTTGGCCTATAAATCAAGTAGTTTTAACAAGTTTAGAGTAAAAGAATAGAAGTATGACCATTATTTATAATCACAAATTGTAGAGGGATAAATGTTTATTTGCACACGACTGTTGGCTATTCATTGTCAATAGCCTCATAAAGCAGAAAAGAAGTAAAATGAATCGAATATCTCTGACTTATGATGATGGTATACCATAATTAAAGTCTGTCACACATCACAATCAACAATTTGATTGACATTGAATATTGTAAGCCGCATCACACAACGATGACTCCATATAAAATTGGTAACTGGTAAGCGTGACAACATGACAAGAGTCAAGCATATGATGACTAATCTGGTTGGTAATTGTAGAGTAATCTAGAAGTGAGGGAACAGATACTTACTCCTCCTATGTCATGATGACAATGAGAAATGCTTTGATTCAAATGAGTGAGTAACTGAGTAATAATATAGTTTAAGCAATTTAACCTTATAATTTAGTTTTCATTTGCTATTCACAATTAGACAAAATTGTTAAAAGAACATATGCAATTTCTCTAAAGAGAATATAACATTAATCTATCAGCTCTCCTTTGTAAATGTTTTGAATACATTTTACTTAAAATAAGTAACTCAATCGAACTTGTTTGCATACTTATCAAACAACAAGATACTTTTCTGTGTCTAAAACAATAATAGAATTAAATATAATCAACATCTAAATAAGCATTAATTATGGGTTTAGAATTAAAATAATACAAAGTGTCATCATCATCATAATCATCTTACTTTCATGTATTGTAATATAAAACAAACTCAGAAATAATAAAATAAAAACAGCTTCAACACACAAAAGATACGAGTATACTTAGAACAACAACAGAAAAAAATGAAATCAATACAAATATTGTTTAATATCTATAAAGCAATAATATTAAAAAAAAAACAGCAAGTTGGGGTGACTGGTAATCATGTTCGTTCAGTTCACAAAACCAATAACAACATCCATCCGCAGTAGAAGCAGTAATAATAATAGCAACATACACAGAAATGCGTAAATATTTGTATTTATAACGCGTTATAATAAGTGATTTAACACAACACTCTAAAGCTAACACAGAAGCTTATGGTTGACATACATACGATAAACACAGACACACACAAATATGTATATACACTTATAAAACCACATTAAGCTATATACATTGTAACAAAGAGAATATACACCATACTTAGTATATTCAATATCTTTGGAAATAAATTAAGTTTTACATGAAGTCAAGCTAAGAAAATAATCTGTCTTAAAGCATGGCGTATACGTTTCAACAATTCTTTGATTATGCATCTGCATTAGAGACTTCTTCATTATTGTATTAAGTTATATTATTGCATTAAGATACTTTCCAGTAAGTATTTTATTATACCTTAATGATCGATTACAAAGTGATTTCAAACTTAATTACAGTAATGTCCTATTTACAATGCGGGAAAAGTGTAAGAAACAACTGTTGTTTGCCTTTGTTATACACACAAGAGGAACGTTGTGGCGCATAGTTCTGGCTGATCCCTTTTCATTCCAGCTACATACTTTAGTCAAAATTTTAACATAAAATCTACAATTTAAATTTTACTTAATGTTGTTATGTGCCATCATCAGCTGTTTAACGATGCCGCTCATGACCGAGTTGGGAACAATGTGACAACAATACTCAAAATGTCCCAGTCCTCGTTGCTTAAATTTTCTGTACTAGTTTTAAAGCAGAATAAAAGGCGCTTAAATTTTACATAAACGACTCTGAAATTTAGTAATTTGTCTGTTGTACAGTTAAGTTAATATTTAAGCTTATGGTGCACTGTAAATCTTTACATAGTATAAAGTAAAGTCGAAAGTTTGGATACTGATTATTTCTAAACCCCGCAATGGATTTTGATACTGTTTTCACTGTCATTTAAAGAATTTTCTCCGAAAGGGTTTCATGTAGCAAAGTTTGTTTGAGATAAATAAAATTAAAGGTGTTCAAATCAATTATGCCAAGAATAAACTACTACTTCTAATATACAGTGGGTTGTAGAACAACAAACACAAACATCCATCGATGAAACCGATAAAGAAATGGAAATGAGAAATGAAAAATGGCTGCCTAATGCACCAGTACAAAGCAGGGACGGATCTATAGTAGATCCATCTGTATGTATTGAATTCTTAAGGTCGAACCAATCGACTTTCTGGAAATAATCAAATCTCTAGGTCATTCATAATTTCTTTTCGGTACCATTTGACTTGAGGAAACCGCAGAGCAAATAGTTTAGTCGCACGATCTCCAAGGCCAACAGGCATCACCTTTTCACCAGAAAGCAAGTCTTTTGTCTGGATAGGTTATGCCTTGCGGAAATGTATTAATGAAAGTTGTGCGTCAACTTTTTAGTGGAAATTGTTGTTGTTTAAAATTTGTGGAAGAACAAAAATCTCCTGTATGATAGAAGCAAAGTTAAGGAACCCAAACATTGACTCATAGTATGACAAATACCTAACAACTAGAGGCCTGTATATGAATGCCATTTTGAGTGCATTCATGGAGACCTCTAGTATACACAGATATGAGTACATTCCTATCCATATGTTCCTATGTACTAGAAGTCTGCATGAATGCTTTCATATGCCATTTATTTTCAGAGTGAATGATTCTTATGCCGTCGTAATGCATGATGCTGGTTCTATTACCGGCTCCATTATAACATTATTATAACATATAAAGAACGAATCTATGTACATATATGATGACTTTTAAGGTACTTCTTCCTCTTATTTAGATGCTTTCCTTCACATCTAAATACATACTAAATTCTTATAAAAATATACATATACGATTTTTAATATAAAAATACTTTTAAAAGTATAAAATGACTAACCAAATACACTATCTTTTTTTAAAAAGATACTTTATGCAGCACTACAATGTGAACTTATTATTAGTATTTCTACTCTTCTGTTGCTGTGCTTACAAGTTCAACACGTGCAGCACTACATAATATGAGGCTTAAATATTAAAATACTTATCAACCATGTGTATTCTTATAGACACAATGGGTGGAATTCTACTGTTTTTCATATGTTAAAAAAGAAAAAACCTTCAGAAAAATATGCATACAACATAGAATGAGATGATGATGCCACCTCAAACAGGCAAATGACTCCTGAGTAGGCTTAACCACCACAACATATGTTGTTCCATCATTCCCATTCCTATTGTTGTTGATGTTCTTGTTCTGTAGTAAAGCGTGTGAATATAAAATGAAAATGAACAAAATGCAAAAATAAATTCAACAAAAAAACATACTCATGATGCTGCTCACTCACAGCTACCCATAGAAAAAGCATAGCGCAACAACGACACACTCATGGGCTTAATTCAAGCGCCGCCAACTACTTCTCTTGGTTGGTGTTTTTTCTTATGATTATGACTACGAATGAATGAACCTTAAGCATAGCATAGCATAGCATTGCCTAGGCCTCCCAGCACCACACCAACAGTCTGTCACTCAGTCAGTTAGTCATTTAAACATTACATCAATCTAAACACATCAATTCATGTCTGCCAAACAAACCAACCGAGAACGAGTCATCCTAACATTGCAAACACAAAGCGCGCTTTTGTTTAACAGGTTGACATTTTACACAATCATCGTCGTCATCATCATCACCATCATCTCCATAATCATTAATGTTGTTGTTGAGGTTGTTACTACTCAAATGCTTCTTCTTCTTCTACTACTACTACCATTACTATACTTTATTCACATTTGCTCGTCCATAATCTGTTTTAGTATCTCAGTATTTTTATGCTCCCTCTACTTTACAATCTACACTTCATTCTATGTATGTACATATATGTGAATGAGTATCTAAAGTGTTTTTATGATATAAAAAGAGTACTGAGTATTTTTAATAGGCGCAGATATTACATGAACGGTTAGCGGAAAATAAAGACATCTACACATGTACTTATATACAAATATATGTAAATGTATCTATAGCATGACACCACATGTTGTATCATTTTTTCCGAGACACATATCGTTTAATGCTCAAGTGACATTGGTGGCTTTGCTTCTTTTTTTTTGTAATTGTTAAAGTTGTTGATTTTATTTTTTTTTTTTTTTTATACAATTTTATTTATTTTTCTTATTTTTATTTATCTTTTTATTTTATTTTTTTTTTATTTAATTCTATTTTGGTTTTGTGGTTTCTTTGTGTTTGTGTTATTATTATCGGGGTTAGTGTACAAATTAAAACGATGATTTTGTCACGTCGTGTTAGGGTCATGAAAATATTTATAAAATTAGGAGTACAAATAAGTGTTCGTCGTTTGACAGAAGAAGGCCCCAACATTAAGTTATGTATGTCAAATCATGAGGTGGGACATCTGGCAATACCATGACCATCAAGAATTTTTTGAATTTTGATCCTAAAAAGTGTCTTTTACGGGATTTTTTGATTTACTTTATAAATTTATAGAAATCTGCAGCTGATAAGCATCGAAACTTGTAAAAGCATACTAATGACATAGCTTTAAGTGAAAGTATTTGTCGAGAAACCGTTCGAAGACGCGGATTTGCAATCATTATTCGAGGAAGATTTGTGTCAAACACAATTTTACATCGTTTAAAATCGTCAGGAATGATTTAGAAGCATGGAAATGGATTCCATATGAAGTAAAGTCGAGAAGCGTTGGACGCCTATTTCATTATCACATGAGAAATGCTGTTTGCCAAGCTTAACGACCATGCTTCAACATCGACAGACAAGCAGAGTATTCCTGGGAACTCTAGAACAATTTATAAAAGCTTATCTATCAACATAAAAGATCTAAGTATGTACTTCACATAAGAATTCATAGATTTTGGTAGTATTCTAATCACGATGGAATCCCAGCAGAAATGCATTTCTAATGAATTAGAAATTGTCTGCCATTTCTTTATAGAATAAATGAAATACAAACTGCATAATTTGCTTATATTTTTAATTAGTTGAAATCACATTTTAATTAAACTTTAAAAGATATTGTATAAGCTAACACACCCTTAAACTACATAGATACTATGTTCACATGGTTTGATTTGTGCCAAATACTAAAACTTTGCAATATTTGTTTGCAACTACGAGTATAATAACTGAACCCAGTACAATACAAATAAAACTAACAACGACCGACCCGGCGCGGCCCCCATGAGAATACATAGTAGTAGTACGTACAGCGAATGAATATGTCAACGACGGCGATAAGCCCAGAAAAGTATTTTATTACATGTCAACAAAAAAACAAGAACAAATCCAATATAGTAGTATATAAAATAATATTGGTTTAATAATAAAACACACAAACACACAAAATAGTCAAATCAGCAATACACAGTTTTGAAGCTAAAGAAGAGTACACATACATACACATGTATGTATATGGTATGGTATATGAACATATCTAAATGTAATGAGTCTAGTTAAAGTTTAAATACACTTCAGAATACACACACACACAGGTTTGATCATGATGATGAAATACATGTACTATAGTAAGTAAGAGTAAGATGTCTAGATATTTATAATGATGCCACCAATATGTCTTAAACAAAATTTTGTTAGAAATACAAATTTAGTGATTAACTTAAGCCGCTGTCTCACATATTGCTGAAGGAGATTTGTAGCACATGTGTACTGAAATCTACTACTGCTTCTTGAATATATGACACATTAGTTATTGTTAATCAGCTGCTTTACTTTGGTTAGAAATAAAAGAAAAAATTCAAAGAAATTCTATCAAAAATTCTATTTTTATTTAGTGTAATTCAGAAGAGATTAGTTTCACTTAAAAACCTTCAACTAAATAGAATTTTTGCATGAAAGTTGATAATAAACAGTACTCGCTCCGGAGTTCCTTGTTACCATTCCAATCAGTTGGACTAAAATTACTAGATTCTGTTCACCTCGTCACTGCTGCCACGAATTGGCCTATTGTGACAATTCTCATAATTACAGTTCCTCTTAGATTCTGGTATTCATAAAGAATTCCAAGGTGTTCTCTTAGGACATAATTTTGCAATTTCTATAGGTTGTAGTGTAGTAGTAAGTATAGGAAATAAGCGTAGAAGTAAGTATGTATGAAATGTTGTGTATGGACATATGTCTGAACATGAAGAATAAAAGGCATTGTCCAAGGGTCAAAGTGATCGTACTGATTACCGAGATTATTAGTATACTAAGTACTGTGTGCCTAGATATCGGAGTCTGATGGAAAATAAGCCCTTACACAGCGGCATAGAATATGCTCTAATGTCTTCTCTTCAGTACATTGATCGTTTCGATTAATCCCTATATTATGTAGATGTTTTATAACTCATCAATGTTCTATCAAGCAAATATGAGACTACACAAATACCATTCCAAGTTAGTCCCAGCACAGCATAAAGGTTTTTTCTACTCTAATATATTGTTACAAAAATGATCGATAACTATCGATCATTTCCAGGATACCTTGGCAGCACTTTAATAAATGCAGGTAGGTATGGTGTGGAACAGCTGAATTAGGAGAGAAGAAGAGGAAACAATAACAAATGAGAAGTCAATGACATTAAGAAATAGAAAACGAATAGGAGAATTGGATTAACTGGACTAAGGAAAAACCTCCATTTTGGACTTTTCGACGAGAGCAAAGATAGAAGTTATGGGTGTTTTGCATTGCCTGTTGCTGATGGATCACCAAGTCGAGCTGCAAGTCGCATTGGATCACAACGTTGCCACTTGCCTCCGTCAGATCGATTTCTAGTTTGTGTAATTTTAAAACTGTCAGACAAATTGGAAATTTGTAACAATATATTTTGTATTCAATCAATATTGCTTGAGCCAGCAGAATGATTCTGGTCCAATGAGGACTCCTTTTGTGATGAGTTCATCTACCACTTCATTCCTTTAACAAAACACTAAGAAATGACTGTTTGAAATGAGGCTATCCATAAAATATTTCAATATACCCTAATCTATCATGTGAAGGGTATGAAAAAACAAATAATATACAAAATTATTGACATTAACTTGATTTATATAGGTCACCATGCTGCTGCTTATTTGTAAGCCACCAAATCAAAGAAGTCAAGACACAACAATTCGAGCCAAGCCGGCTTTTTTTATTATGATATATATATATATATATATATATATATATATTTTTAATTCAATTTATTATACTTTTTCTTTTTTTCTTTGCAAGCAAAGTAGTAAAAGCAAGAAATCATGCGAAAATTGTTAATGAAGAAATTTTTTAATTCACTTTTAATAAGATTTCAATGCGGCGCCATGCTACTTTACTTTACCAATTTTTTTTGCATACGAATTACATATATGTATAATATTTTGATTTTCATCAGTTAAAAAATAAATAAAATAAAAAAAAAATAAGTACAAAAATAAGCAGAAATTTTTGCTATTTATAGATGAATGGATGGATTCTTCTATTATTCATCACCATTCATGATTTCTTAAAATATTTTTGGATAAACGAAATAAATCTTAAAGATTTTAAAGATAAAAAAAAAATTAATTTTAATTTATTTTCAAACTCATTTTCATTTTCTATTATTAAAAACAAAAAAATATGGATGTCTTAACAATTTTCTTCTATTGAAAAATAAACAAAAATAAAATACCATAATTTTATTGTTGTTTATTAATCAATAAATATTTATGTATAAAGAGAATCAAATGACTACGTCCGTCCTTGACTCTTTGAATTTAATATTACACATGAAAAAAGAGAATGTCATTAAACTAAGCAACCAAACCAAATCAAACCAAACCAAAATATGGGTAAGTACAATTTTAATTTTAAATTGAATAAGAATAATTATAGTATAGGTTTTTTGGTCAGTACGAGTAATAAAAAAGACCAACACAATACAACAGACGACTACATCATCATCATGTGGTATGAAAAATCAGCCTAAACACACATACAACACAACAAATTTGGACATTCAACGAAATTGGTAATCAAAAAGAAATAATAAAAAAAAAATTAAAAATCACAAAAAACATTAATATAAAAAAAAAAAGAGCACGAAAAGAAAACGTGCGTACAGTAAGCCGCTAGAGACCCGGCTTTAAAATATAAAAGAAATAAGTACTATGAAATGTAAGAAAATAAACCCACAACACCAACAACAAATGTTAATGAATAATTTACGCAAAATGTTCACAGATGGTAAGTAGTATTGTATTGTAGTAACAGTGAAAGCATGATATGCGGAATTTTTACATAAACAGTAAAATCTCTATATCCCCCAAGTGGACATTTCTCATGATCGGACAAATTGCTTAGTCTTCAAGTTATGTTTAGAACAAAATACATTCCAAAGGGTAGACATCACCCATGGCCTGAATATTTCATTAGAACCGAAGGTGTCCGCCCATGGGAGTATATTCTATAATGAAAACAATCTAGGATTAGGTGATAATAGAATTAGTGGGGGAACCCTGCGAAGAAAGTATAAAGAATTTAAAACAGGGCTGTGCAACCTTTATTGGATCCTTGAGCCGCATTGGAAGAATCCGTCATGAGTTAGGCCGCGGAATGAGAAAAAAAATAATAATAATGTTTCTCCTCTTAGTTGACAAGAAAAAAAGAAGTCCGCTGGGCCACGGGTTGGACAACCTTGGTCTATACATGGTTTTTCACATTCTTTGTAAACTAAATGGCTTCTCTTTGTTTCACATGCCCCACAAGATTTTAATTGATCTGTGGAGAAACTTCATGGACTGGTAGAATTCATTTGCTATATGAACTAATCACATGATCTGTAGAGCTCTATGGTCTATATTTGATCTAAGAGTTTATAATATTTTTAAGGTATATTTCATTGGTTCTTAGAATCTACATAAAACTAATTGGACTGTATAATTCACATATCGCATTGCGACTGTACAATTCCTATAGAATCGAAAGCTTTTTTCATATGGTTAGAAGGGTCTTTAATATCTAGTAAAATCTATAGTTGATCTAAAAGTCTTTACGATTTATAAAGTATACAGTATACTATTTTAATTCAAAAAATCTATGCCATACTAAGAGGTCTGTACACAGATATCCCATTGAGTGATATGAGCTTTAGACTCTCCACAATGTCTATAGAAACTAATGATCTTTTCATATGGTATGAAGGGTCTATATCTGGGATAACCAGCCCGTAGCCCAAAGCAAGTATCAATGCGGCACAACAAATGACAAACTTAGAAGAGGATCCCATCCGTTTTTGTTCACCATTCAGCTACTTTGGCCTTTATTTTTGCTTTTTTTAGCAATGTAACATAAATACGGCTCTTCATGACTTCAACCCCTGGTGTATAGTCTGTAGTAGTGGTCTTTACAATCAAAGGTTTATTGGGACTATGGCAATACATGGGTTTCCAGAACATATGTGAACTAATCTCATAGATTATGACACAATCTTTAGATTAGGTTAGGTGGCAGCCTTCAGACGAGAGGCTCACTTAGGCACAAAAAAGAGTATGGCCCATTGTGATACCAGCAAAGAGTTGACACGGCACCCCCTTAGTCCGATGCGGAGAACCATTTTGATTCCGAAAAAAACCTAGCTGGAGAGAAACCCAGCGCCTAGGTATGACACAATCTTTAGTGCCCCTAATTTTTATAAAATCTAATAATTTATTTCATTTATTAAGTCTATATAGTCTAGTATAATCAATTAGGTCTAAATGGTTTCTTTGTATGTCTTCATTATATGTAATCTTAGATGATATGCACAGTCCATATGACTTAAAATTCCATATGATTCACAGGGTCTATGCAATTTTAAACATCTTAATAGGCTCCTCACAATAATCTGTTGGGCTTATATATGTATATGATCTACTGATGTTACCAGTGTATCTGTGTGCTCTTTTCACTGATTACTTTTTGCAAACATCATCATTCGTAGAAAAAGTCTTTCCTATCTGTCCATACATTTCATTTTAGTATTGCACAGAGGACTTTGTGAATTTCTTAGAAACCGAAACATACAAGATACGGACTTTTGTTTGTTTTCATTTGTGCTTTCAACATTTATCATTCATTATTTGTTGTCATCATTTTAAATGCGAAAAAAGCTTTCGCAAAACGAATTCAATGAGCAACGCACTTTTCCTTCTTTCTCTCTCCTTTTTGTTTAAACATTAAAGTACTTTTTTTAACCATGTTAAATTGTAATTTCGTTTTCTTTAAACTTATGGCCAGTCATCAAAGTCAAAGAAAAGATACAAACATTCGACAAGACAAACAATTTCTAAAGTTCATTTTCATTGCTCTTTCTCCTTTTTTTTTTCTACATTATTTTGAATAATAAATATTATGAAGCAAAGCACAAAATATTACGCAAATGTTCACTGTTGACTTATTGCACGTTTTTCTTCGATTATGTGTCAAGCGTCAAAATTTGCTAATTGAATGTTCAAACTTGTGATCACAGCACAGCGAAATCAAAGTCATGATTTGACAAATATTAGTACATGTACATAGATATTCAACGATATATTGTTTTCTATTATATTTTTATTGATTGTTGATCATTTGTTAATGAACAGCTGAACAAAACAAACAAAAAAACCTCATTATTTGAATTATTTGTTTTGCAATAAAAATGGCATAAACCAGTTCCGGTAATTTGTTAATGCTTTAAAAGGCTTATTTCCATTTCCATTTCCATTCGATTCAATTCACGGTGAGTAAAAGTGTGCATAAATATGTAAAAATAGAAAATGAAATAAGAAAGAGAATTTCAATACACAATATGTATGTAAATATCGAAAGTAAGAAGTAAGTGAAGGTGAAGGTGAATCTAAATGAAAACGTAACACTTTCTTAATTTTGATCAAGGGGATTTTCATTAGAAAAAATAATTAAGGTTCTTTTACATATCAGTTTTTTTTAGAAATGTGTATTGAAATTATAAAAAAAAACTAGTAAAAGTCAATTTGTTTATAGAAATATGCATAAAGAAAGAATTGTTTAGTTAAGAACCAATATTGAACTTTATAACAAAGAATTATGAATCAATGTTCGTTCCAAGAGTGAGTAAGAACATCAGTAGAACTCAATTAAAACTCATTACATATGTAACTATGTCGATTATTTTAATCAAAATTTTTAAAAACATCAAAGAATTGTTCAGACTAATCTATCCAAGGCTTAAGTCGACCAACGAACTTCCAATTGAGACATACAGGATTTATAGATTAAAAACATCATGGAGACTTACTTAATACTTTTGTTTTTGTCCTATCCCAATCGGAGTTAAAGGAATTGAAAGTAGTATACTATATATAATCTAACAAGTCAATCAAGTCAACAAGCTACACTATTTTAATCCTCCGATAGGCAAAAATATCTATGTCATCAGTTCTCAACTAAAATATGAATCAAATTTTATATTGGGTGTAAGTATAAATAAGTTTCCGGAGTTTGACAAAAGAATGGCCCCACCAATAAGTTATGGTTGAAAATTTTCATGTATAAAACGCCAAACCGTAAGGTTGGCAGATGTGCCAACTCACCAAAACCCTAAAAATATTAGCAATGTTAAAAATATTATTTTTGTGAGTAAAATATTGAGTTTTGAGCCGAATAGGAGTCCTTTGGGGGAAGTTTTGATTTATTTCTTTAATTTAAACAAATCTAGAGTTGATGGATATGGATTGCTGAATAAGCTCGACTCATAAAAACAGTTGCGGCATTTAAAATGTGTTGATTTTGACACTAGTGACAAAAAACACGAAGGGAGGCCGTCCAGTAAAGTTTGAAGACGGTGAGTTGGATGGGGTATTGGACCAAATTTCATGTTAAACTCAAGAGAAGCTCGCTGAAACCTTGGGAGTTAGTCAACAATCGATTGTTAACAGTCTCATGGTCACAAACAGAATATTGGGTTGCGTATGAACTCAAGTCAAGAGACAAACAACTGTTCCAAAGCCATAAACGGAATGATTTTTCTTTTTACATCATAACCCAAACCACATAAAATCGTGAGCTAAGTTCGGTCATGTATCAACTTCAACAAATATTCATGGCAATCTAATGCTGTGCATATGGCAAGTTCAGCTCGAAGTGATTTACTATGAGCAAATCCCAATTCACCAGACATTTCCTCCTTCCAATTAGCACTTGTTGCAATCAATGAATCATGGCCTGGCCAAGTAGTACTTCACTTCTTGCGAACTTTGGGTTAATTTTTGGATCGCTTTAAAAGACGAAGAAATTTTTCAACCATCAAATCAATATGAGATGCCTAAAAGATTAGGAAGAAGCGTAGCTAACCATGGACAATACTTTCAATAATATATAATGTATAGTTTTTTCACAATAAATGGCCAATTATTGATTAAAAACAACGGAAACTTATGAATAAGTTGAATATTTTGACTAAATATTTGTGTACATATGTGCATTTACTAAGCCAATAAATTCAAACCATACTATTGTAATTAAAATATCCAAAAGCCTATCTACTGTCTTACTAACTAATATCTGCTATATGATTTATTACAAATATTTTACTGGGCTTTTTGTATATGCACAGGCAGACTCAATGTCTATGGTACATAATAATGATTGCAAAGTACACCTTGTGAAGACAATCAAATTGAGATTTCAATCTTAATAAACTCAATAACTAACATATATGGATAAATTGCCGAGTCTAGACTAAATTCCCATAATTATAAGTATCAATTCTAAGACGTTAAACGTTTGAAAGATAATTTATAGATATCAAATCTCAAGAGACGACTCCAACTAAATGTGTGTGACACATGCATATTTTGCTGATTCTTTTGTATGTAGAAAACAGAAAATGTTAGTGATTTTTATAGGTATAGGTAGGTGTAGGTAAGCAATATTATCTCATTGTCACACCAAAGAATTTCCATTGAAAAAATGCATTCATTTGACGATGACGACGGAAGCATCATCATCAAATGTTATAGTATCTTTTGTATTTAAAATAAATATCTCATTCTCATTGCCATTGTCACACACACACACACACATTTTACAAATTAGCGAAAAATAAGAAGAAAATTATAACAATTTTTCCACTACTGCCAACCACACCACACCGTTCTACTGCTTGTGATTAATATTGCGCCCAAGACCATATCACCAAACCACATCAACACCAACCATCCAACCAACCAACCAACCAACATTTGAATTATGCAGATTAAGCAAATTAAAACAACAAAAGGTTGCTTGGATTTTTTTTTTTCCTCATCATTCTTTTCTTTTCTTTTTGGAATGAATAACAACAAAACAAAAGCAATTGAAACAAAAATATACTATAAAAAAATTCTAAGAGCTTACACACACACAGATACTCAAACACACACATACTCAATACACAAATAAAGAAAACATGAACAAAATAATTTGCTTTTTATTATAAAGAAATGATGTAAGCCAACAGCAACAAATAGCAAAAACAAAAACCAAGTAACAAAAGACATTTCAAAAAACTCTGAGCTGCTACGAGGCTTGAGTGAATGAGTACACGCGGTTTTCGAATATACTTATATTGGTGGCGATGGCGACTCATTGACTGTAACAACTTGTGTTGCCTTCCCCTTTCCCATCCTTTAAAAATTCAATATAGATTCTCTTCTTGTTATACAATGAAAACTTTTCATTTCCCCAAAAAAACAAAACAATATTTTCTATTGAGATATAAAATTTTGTACATAAGAAAATATCAAAACAAATGTTGAAAATTGTTGGCAATGGTTGGCAATTATTATAAACAAATTATAGAGTTTTAAATCTGCAATTAGAAAAGTTTTGAAAGCGGCACTCATTAAAAACAATTTAATTATAGTATTCAAAAAAACACAAACTGAATGAACACACACAGAGAGAGAACAACAAACAGAAGAACAAGACTAAAGAAGACGCTGTGAGCGATAACAATAAAAAATACACTTACTACTTACTTACTTATTATAAAAAATAAAACAAAATGAAAAGAAAATACAATACAATATAGTATAGTATTGTAGATTAATAAAGAGAATTTTCTGTTTTACTATTTTGTTTGTTGTTTGTGGAAATCTGAGAGAAAACTCGTTTACATAAAATAAAATAAAATAAAAAAATATAATGCACTTGACATAAAAAAAAAAAATTTGCCAAAAGTTGTTGACTTTGAGACAAAAAAATATAAAAAAAATCTATGAAGCACACAGCAAATAAAAACTAAATAAATAAATATTGAAAATGAACAAATAAACTTCTCAAATATTTATTGACTTTGAGAAAAAGCCAACAACAACAAAAAAAAACCAAACCAAACAAAACAATCATAAATAACAACAATAATAAAAAAAATAACAAAAATATTAATGTTTGGCAATTCTACTTGTATTCTGAGCAATGAGTCCCCGTTCTAGGTCTACAAACATAAATAAAAAAAAACTTTTTGCGATAATAAAAATGGAAATAAAACCAATAGAATTATAAAAGATGGAAGGAAACTTTGATCTTAGCAAAACTTGCATACACTTCACATAAGATGAGTGATTTTTCGTTTTAAAAAAAAGAGGCTTTGATCAAATCAATAACATGTGAATTTTCTTAGGTGGATATGTCTTTTTGTAAATCATCTACTATGAGCTGCTCCCCCCTACGGTCAATCGGTTAATTCGGACTTGTACTGTCAACAATTCGACTGTCTTAAGTATGAATAAGGACAACTCGAGGCCACACACACCGACAGGAACTCGCCAGAAGTTCCGGAAACTTGGTTTGGAGCTTCTTATGCATGCATCTACCTTATGGTTGGTTGGTTTCCGTGGCTGACCCGCATAGTCCACTACGAGCACTAGAGTGCCGTTTTAAAACCACTTCCTCGCCGCACGCAATCAGTATTACTAAATCCAACCTGTCGAATTTAGGTGTTTTAATAAATCACCCGGGCATGCGACTGAACATTCCGTGAGAGATTGTTGATGATGCATTTGCCCAGAAACTTATTTCTAGTTTTTGCCAGGGCTGGGCATTGACATAGAAAGTGGGTGAGTGACTCCTCTTCCTCTTTGTTTTCGCAGCTTCTACAAAGGCTTCTGAATGGAATACCCAGTGCCGCGTGAGACCCTACACACCAGTGACCAGTAAAAACAGATGTTAGCCTTGCGGTATCCGAGCGTCTTCTGTTGATGAGTCTAAGTGACCCTTTTTTTTTTTGTTGTAGCTAGGTAGCACGTGCCACTCTGCAAAATTCAAGATCTTTCCACAGACTATTTGCCAGCTGTCGAAAATACAGGAAGTTGCTCCTCTTGACAACCGCCAGGGGCATCTACCTTATAGTCCGGACCTGGCACCAAATGATTAACACTTGTGCAAATCGACTGTCCCAGATTACCTTTCACAAGTTGTCAAACAAATCTGTGTATATTTTACCTTAATCGGATCATTCTATCTATGCTAAATGAAGCCTTCTATTTGATGCTAAAATAATGTCTTTTCTCTTACTACACCCCATATACATACATATACTTTGTGGGGGTCTCCAATTCGTGGTTCTATTTCTGTTACAATCAGCACACTAAAGTGATAATACATACCCTTTTTTGCATACTACATACATATGTGGGGTTGAGAAGTGTATACAAATAGTATATGTGATATAAAAAGTTTGACAATACCATTTGAGTAAGCCTACAAAACAAGGACATTAACCCACACACACAATGGAAATATTGTCACTGAATATGAATGAACTGAGAAACAAAGATGTCAATAAAGCGAAAGAAATATAGAAATATTATGAAGAGAAAATATTTATTACTTTGAGTTACTTACAACCAATATTAACATGTTAAAAACAAAGATACTTTAACACCCTTCATTGTGTAATGTGTTAGATATTTTAATTTATTATAATGTTTCCAAGTCTTGAAAGGAATGAATTACATATACTATGTTAGGAAGTTCAAGAATGAATACGCAGGAGTATGTGATCGAAAAGCCTTTATATTTCTAGGCATTTTCATTGTTTTCTCAGAGTTACTCTTCCACTAGAGCTTTGAGTCCATAACTACTCCAAGATATTTGACTTCCTTCGATATCTTTAGCTGCGACTCACCTAAGCATGGTAGTCTGAGACAAGGTGTCATATATTTTATTGTGATCTACACCAGCTCGGTCTTTTGTGGGATGACCCTAAGACCGTTCTGCTGAGCCCAACGCAGGAAGATTACTAGAAAGAATTCTAAAAGAAACTAACCGGCTACCCCCATTAGAACTAAATAATCCGCATAGACCCTACAACTTTTCCTTATTAGACAGGTCGTTCAGAACCAGATTACAAAAAGAAGGCATATAACTGCCAACTGCAGAGTTCCTATAGTGACCTCCTTTCTCATGATCTCATAGCAAAGGTATGAGTTTATCGACGGGCAACAAACCATGTTTCTAAGCCACCTAAAAATCACCAGATGTGAACTAATTCGAAAACTTGTTCGTCATGTTAATGACTGAAATACGATACAATACGATAGGATAGAGTTGGATAGCTTAAACTTTCCATTTTGAATAAATGGGGGAAATTCAAACAAATCCTTGTGTTAAATTAAAATATTCTATAATAAAATCCATTACTTTGATGTACCTTCTAGTGATGCAACATCACTAGAACCTTCTCTATACGAAAATAATGCTGGCAGGTAATCGAAGAAAAAAGACTAATAATTTCCTAATTTTTTTCTTACTTCTTATTGATCCTAAGTACCTCTTTTCAATGAAGAGTATTTCATATTCAACAAGGTCAAAATTATACTTATATATTTTGTTTTTGTTTTTGTAATTTGTGAATTTATTTCAATTTCCCAAAAAGCCAACAAGAAACTGTGATCAATCAAACAGAAGAACGCAAGAAACATAAATAAATGTGTCTCTATATGAAAATAATAAGCGAAAAAAAAAATATCAGATCCTTTAGTAGTATTGTTCAAAGAATTGTATTGTACAACAACAAACAACTCAATCATATTCACACTTTTGACACATTTTATGAGTCATAATTTTGTATTGGGAAATTTTCAATTTTATTCCATCATTTTAGTTTTCCCCAATAAATTGTTTTCTTTAATAAATTCACGGAAAAATTTCAATAGATTTGAACACAAAATTGGCTAGAATTGTATCTACATATGTATGCATATTTGATACTCATATATGGTAAACACGTGTTGGAGAAATGTATCTTATAGTATAAGAAAAAGATATACAATATTATTTATTTATTTATTTATTTATTGATTTTTTGTATTTTAGTTTACCCTCACATGAAAAACACCAACCACCAAACCAAACAAGGCAAAGGAGAAGCAACAATTTTATAGGAATAAAGAAGGCATGAGTTGGGGAGTGCCCTGAATAGTATTTTATAGATATATATATAGTACGTACTTATATCTATTCTACTCTACTCTACCTCGGTAATTTTTTGTTAAGGTACAAAGACCTCTTATAACTTGGTGTCATGCTTTGTCATTTGCTTGACTTTCATTTCATTTACTCCTTTATTTTGACACTCTTTTATTCACTTTTTAAACTTCTCTTTCTCTTACACATTGTATGTCATAATATTTAAAAAATATTAAAGAAAAACTTATTGAAAACATAAAATTTGACGTAGGACGTTAATGTTTGATTTATGATTACAAGTCGAGTAAAGTCTAAATCCTATCAAAAAAAAAAAAGAGAGGGCTTCACTTCCATTGGAGTGTGCTTCTTTGCTACTTTGTGAATATTGGCGCATGAAAATTTATTGTCACGATTCATCCATCGTTCAGTAAAAGAGTTTTATGTGGTATCTCCTCCTTTCTTTCGATCTTTATTCTTTTATTTATTTATTTTGCTAAAAATTTTGTTGGCATCGAGAAATTGTCGTCGTCGTTGTTGTTTGTTAGACATTTTTGTCATTTACCAATCGATTTTTCTTTAGTACTTTTTTTACATGCTTTTTTTGTAATATTTGCTACGTTCCCATGTACATTTTCTGCTTTTATAGCAGCAACAAATGAATTGTTGCAGAAGAAAAATGCGTTTATTGCACTTTTCACTCAAAGGTGGCACTAGAACCAAAACCTGCACCAGAACCAAGCGCTTCCATCACCATCAAATCAACCAAGAAGAAATACCATTAAATATGGCAGAATGAACAAGTGAATGGCGGAAAATTGTATTATACCATATACTTACTAGGTAAGGAAACAACAAAGTATGTAAGTATCTCTAAGTAGTAGAATTATAAGTACTCTACACTACCAAGTAAACATCATTGACTAGAAAAGAATTTCACAGTGCCCATCCATTGTCAATTGTGCTTGAATCAATCTAGAACGATATCGATAACTTTGGTTTTATTCAAGCATGATTGACCTTGTGTGTCGTGATCACATGATTGACAATGGATGGGCTCTATAAGACATAAAAACTTTGAAGGCATCTATTAAAACAATCTGAAAACATTTGAAAAACTGTAGGAAAATTTGTTGTTCGATCACTGATTCCATGACTTTCACAAAATTCTACTGGGATCCAACTTTTATCATGAAAATGCACTTCCCTTATCTTATCTTATTTCCTCTGTTCAATTGTGCAGAAATACTATAGACTTCTGCCCAGAAAATTTCTTTGGCCTAACAAGGTAAAATACTTTGTATTCCCATATCATTTTGAAAAACTTAATGTCTATCAGATTCTATGTGCTGTCTCTGTTGGAGAATCAATAGATGGTTATGTTTGTAGTGGGTTATTGATGATTTCATATAAACTTAAGAAATCAGGGTTAGAGTAGCAAGTACATTGTGAAATCGAAGATCATATTCAGTTGATATTTATATAGTTAAAGGAAAGTCATAAGAATAGGATACATATAATGAAATCCTGAAAGTAACTAGCGAACCCATCGTGCTTTGCTACGCCCCCGACATGATATTAGTGAATGATGCTGTTCTCTTTTTAATTGTAGTACATTCAGACGAATCAATTATTAGTATTGACATAATTATCTGATATGTTTGACAAAGACGATTTGATTGATTTTATATGCACCATTTTCTCGACAACAGTGGGTCCGATCCGCACCAAACTTCACAAAAACATTCTTCAGACTATGCTGGAGTTTTTCTGAAAGTTTCAACAAAATTGGTTCAGCAGTTTCAGAATCCATAAGGAACATACACTTTTCAATATATAAATAAAATTTCTCGACAAAAACATGGTCCGATTCCTTATCAAACTTCACAAAAACACTCATCAGACTATGCTAGAGAGAAACTCAAGTTTTATCACAATTGGTCCAGCAGTTTCGGAATCCATTAGGAGTATACATTCATTCATGCACTTTTATATACATATGTTTATAGAAAGAAGATAATATAATAATAGAAGATGTTCTATTGTGTGGCCATGGGACTGCAACAATAAGTTTTTTTGTGGAACTTCTTTATACAAAAATCCCTAACAAATTTAAACTTTCTTCAAGGCTTTTCTGGACAACTGCCCTGTCCTGTCCTATCGAGTCTGCATACAAATTTTTACCTTCCTGGCACTTGTATACATTATTTATGTGTCCCTTCAAGCTGATCAATGGGAGATTGTTCCTTTTTTTGGGTGTTATTATTGGTACAAATTTACAATATATAGAATAAAATTGTATAAAATTGACAGACTCTCACTGGAGACTGACTCTCTCTCTTGTATTTCCCATACTCCTTTTTAAAAGCCCAATAATAACAATTTTTACTTCAAAAGTAGGGTAGGGTATTTCAATAACACACAAATAACAATAAAAGAAAAGAATAAAATAACGAAGAAAGGTTTTTCCAGGTAACGTGAGCTGTTTGACAATATGTCTTTGCTTGCGTTTTTCTTTCATTTTTCATTCGTCTGACTGACTGACTGAAATGAATGACTTACAGAATGACTGACTAACAGACTGAGTGACTGAATGACTGTCTTATATGTTGACAAAAATTACACCAATCTGCTACTTTTTGTATATAGTACTATTACTTCTACTTCCCTGTCTATTCATTTCTCTTGTTGTCTTGTCTGTTATATGTATATGTTTCTATATTTCTTTGCTTTGCTATCATCATTCTTTTTATACATTCACAAACTCTGCACACATGTACATATTTTGCTTGTTATGTAGAAGAAGAATTTGTTGTCATTGCCGTCGTCGTCGCCAGTAAACGAAACCAAAACCAATCTAAACCAATTCAAACCAAAACCAAACTAAAGGCAGCACCAGATACAACACAACAACAATATAACCTTCTCCTCCCTTAGAGTTAAGCAGCTATAGTCATCACATTTGCTTCACTTTGCTTTTCGCTTTGGCTTATTTCTTTATTGTATCGTTTTCTTCTTGTTCTTTGTTGTTCCTGGTGCATTCATCAGTACTTTTATCTTGTGTCTCCTAGCTAGTACTAGTGTAAGCCTTAATGTTTCTGTCTTTCTATATATCTAACCATGTATCTATGAGTGAGTGAGTGTATGTGTTTATGGGTGTTTATGTGTTGCATATGTGTTATGTTTCTCTCCTTGACTTACAATGCTGCATTGGAATGTTGTCAAGTTGGCACAACACAATACTTCTACAGTATTTATTTTGTGTGTTGGTTTGCAATGCAACAAAAAGACCAAAAAAAAAAACTTAACTATCTTTTCAACAGCTGCCAAATTGTTGCCTTTTCTCCTTGCCTCACTTAGTTGTTGCTGCTGTTGGTTCTGTTGGTTGGTTGTTTGTTAGTTTGTTGCTGTTGGTCAGGTCAGGAACAGGAAGCAGTTCAATTGCTAGCACATACATGAATTTTTAAGTTTTGTTTTGTTGTTACTATGCCATATACTCGTATGTATGTTACATAATTTAATCGACAGAAAAAAGAAACTCATTACTTTTTATTATTATTGTTTAGTTTTTCCTTTTGACCTGCCTGCCTGCCTTCTTTTGGTATTAAGTAATTTTTTCAATTAAATATATGTAATTTTATTTCACATTCCATTGACATTCAAAGTATCTGACAACTATTGTACTATTCTAGTGGGACACTCCTGCATTTCAATCTACTACTCCCTCCTCTCAGTCAGTATTCTTATTTTTATTGTTATTATTATTGTTTTGTGCTTTCAAGCATATTATAGACTAGTACATTGATTTGTTTATAGTATATTTCAAATAGATGACAACGACCGACCGACCAACATCATCATCATCATAGTCATCATCATAAGCATCATCATGCAATCAAGCATGAAATAGACTTGCAGCAAGCAACAGCAACAACATTTGTTTGTATTTAGTTATATGCTTTTGATGCGGCATTAGAAAATGTTTTAGTTGTTTTAGTTGTGTGTATCTTTGCACAAATAATTGAAACCGGAAAATATTTATTTTCATTTATACAAACAAATCAAAGCAACACACACAATTTTCCCCTTTATAAACAAATAAAAAATAATAAAAAAAAAAAATAGGCTTTTACTGTTCATCACCTTCTTCTCCTCATGCTCCTCCTTTACTAAACTAATCAAGCACAGAACTCTCCCTCTATATGATAAATGATGAGTGAGCTGGAACACTATGGTATGCTATGGCCCCCTTTATTTTATTTTAGTTGAATATACTTTATAATATAAAAAAAAATAGTTCTTTTATTTTGTTTTGAACAAAAACAATTGTGCAGTCATAGCTAAGCAACAACAATTACATTATTTTATCTAACGCAGTTGAGCACAAACCACTAACAAACAACAAGACACCAGAAAGCAACAACCAGCAAAGCAAGTAACATTATTCTACATTTATGTACAATAAATGGATTGATGTGTTAAGCTATGATAATCAGAGTTACTGTAGATCAGAAACAACTAGAACCTGTGGCCAGTCAGACAGTCAATCAGTC
Source organism: Amiota communis (assembly GCA_037043315.1). Lineage (NCBI taxonomy): Eukaryota > Metazoa > Arthropoda > Insecta > Diptera > Drosophilidae > Amiota > Amiota communis. Next base: position 7,097,591 of record JBAMAV010001245.1, on the reverse strand, counting down.
AGTTTCAATTATCTAATAACCGATATAATTCTTAAACAAAACAAAAAAAAAAAAAGAGTTAAAAAAACCAAACAAATTAATTAGTCCAGAGAGAAAGACTGGACATGTTTATTGAATTACTTAATTTAATATTTAAATCAAAAGATGACAAAATTCTTATCATAATTTTAAGCGTTAGAAAAGTCCTATAAAGAATCTGTTAAATCAAATTATTCAAAGAAGTTTGAGTTGAAACGTGTTGCCTACAGAATCATCATTCATCTCAACATCTTCAACTAAAAGTAGAGCTGGCAAAACATTGATGCATTGATTGGAAACATTGTTGGTTTGGGTGGAAACATCTATGTTTTGCGAGCTTTAACTGAAAGACCAACACATCGATTAAGAGAAACTTGAATTAACAATAGACTTTCTGATGGTTCAATTTGGAATTATGGAGCTTGTATTCAGAGTTCATATTTTCAGAAAATATTTCCAGAAAACTTTAGACTACAAGCGAATTCTTTGAATTCTCAAAAATATTTGGTCCCCAATCAGACCTGGCCATGAGACTTCTTCAATCTCTTGACAGTCTCGCTGTTGTCTAGTAGATTAATGGCTAACTTATTGTTATGACTATGTATAGCCAAGAGTCAGTGAATTTGCATATTTCAAGATATCTTGTTGAGTTCCTTGTGAATAAGGTAGTTTTTCATGTACCCTAGAGCATTGACAATTCTTCTGAGTACTTCATTAAGACACCTTTAAAGTATTTCTATAATAGAATTCCTCGTCATCACCTAGCCCTAAGAACTTGAAATAGTCATTCTGTCGGATTGCTTAAGGCTATTAAGCAATATTTGTAAACAGTTTCCTCTTCTCAGAGTAAATGTGATTAATCTATTGTGCAATTAAAGGCTCCGGGAGGAAAAAGAGTCTTTCTTTTGTGAACTCATAAATACCAAATTTAAGAAAAAATTTAGGTAATTGCATTTTTTGAATCTCAAAATATGGGAGCAAATAACTTTTTCGAATAAGGACTTATTTTATCACCAAAATCCTCATATTATTGTATATCCATAGCATTATCATGTCACCAACAGTCATCCAGTTAGCGCTGAAATAAAGGAGCGGAAATGGAGTTGGATAGGCCACACTTTACGTAGACACAACATAGCAAAGATGGCCTTCCAATGGAATCCGCAGGGCAACCGAAGAAGAGGTCGTCCTCGTCAAACATGGATACGCACCGTCCACAATGAGAGCAGAGCCATAGCTACTTGGAATGAGCTAAGATACTTAGCAACTGATAGAAACCGTTGGAGAGCTTTTGTTTCCGCCCTATGCTCATATCATGTATATCATCTTTCAAACAATTCTATTCTTCAAGAAACATGCTGCATAACAAAAGAATAAACAAATGGACATGACTAAATCTATTCAACTCTTCACTCTGATCGAGAACATATGTATAAACATATTTTCTGGGATCATAATCATTACATTCATACCGTTATTTGCAGAAATGTAAGGGCCCTTTTTGACCTTTTAAAAATATTCATACAGTTCTTGAAATAATCATAAAATTCACAGTAACCAGAAGAAACAACTGTTACACTTCATTATATGTCACTTGACATGACAGAAGGAACTTAATCAAAATTTATATTATTTCTTTTTATTTATTATTAAGTATTTTTGTTTTTTTGTTAATTTAAGGAAGCATTTACCATTTCCTGTGTGAATGCTACATCCTCGGCATTACGCGCCTCCAACATAAATTCATGTAGTAATTTCATCATGGGTAAAAATTTTATTGTTTGCTATTTTCTTTCGTTTTTAAATTCTTTGTCGCAAAGAAACGATGACGACGAGTCAAAAATGATGAAGATAACAAAATTGAAGAAGAAGGTAGGAACCGAAACAACAACAAAACGATTGCAGTTTTGCCGGTGTCTGTCTATTGTTATGCTTCGTAATCGTTCGTTCGTTCGTTGTTGTTGTTGTTGTTATGATTGTTGGGTTTTCCTTTTTGTTATTGTTGCACAAAGGAGTGTAAAATAGAATAAAAGCAAAGCAGAGCGATCGATAGCAACAACGAGTTGACTCTGCTCGTTCGTTTGTGTTAGTTATTAATTCGTTGACTCGTTATTTTGTAAAACACTTGGATTTTTTCTTCTTTTCATTTATATAAGATATTCAATTGTATAATTTTATTATTTATACCAAAATATATAAGGATTTATCCTATATTATTAAAATTATGTATGAATTTTTTATTGAATTTTGTATATTTCACTGACAATCAAACACACAGCACAGTACACACAAACACTTGAGATACACTTTACTTAGCTTCTTCTTCTTCTTGGTGTTGTTGTTATTGTTATTGGTCTTGTTAGATTTTTATTTTAAAACCCGTTACATGTAATCAGCTGTTAAATTCACAAGATTAACCACTTTAAATAAATATATATCTACACATCCACACATAAATACTATAAAGTTTATATAAAACACAACATTATCATCATCATCATCATTACCATCGTTATGAGGAGCACGACATTATTACTCATGCATAATATTTTATCTTTATATGGTTATTATTATTATTATTTTTGTATTTGCCTTTAGGATATACAAACACACATACACATATAGTAGTATATAAGCATATGTATTGGTATATAAGCAAATATAACGTTGCTTTACAAAGCCGTTTAGATATTCACTTTTTTGCTTCTCTTTTCTCGTTGATTTCTATTCTTTCAGAGTATATATTTCCTTAAATTTTTTTGTTGGCTACTGTTGAATTTATTTTTTTTCTCACTTAATATTTTCTGGATTTTTTCTTTATTCTTATAGAAACACACGCACAATATACATTCATACATACACGATGAAAAAAAATCACAAACTAAATATTTGCAAATTACAAAAATAAAAACACGCGGCGGCATGCGCAACAAGCTTTGATCAAGAACAAACGACAATGAACAACGACTACGTCGTAACTAGTGAAGGTGCCGGTCGTGACTGTGACTGTGACAACAACGAGCCAGTAAAGTATGAGTATTGAGTGTGAGACACACACTCACTCGTCTATAAAAAGGAGTAGTGCGCCGAGCAATCGTTCGTCTTCGTTTCTGTTGCTGTTTTATATACAATGAAGATAGTCTCACTCAAACACGAACAAACACACACACAAACACTACCTATACTGAATGCCGATCAGCTTTGGCTTCGCGATCCAAGCAAAATCAGCTAAAAGCACGAGCACACGAGCACAAATGAATATTATTTGCTGCTGCCAGGCAGAATTTGTAACCAAGAGACAGACAGACACACCACCAACAACGAGAGTCAACTGTTGCGGCCAAACTAAAAGTGGCGAATAACAAATCAAATATAAATAAATTTAAACCAAGAAGAAAAAAAACACAATAACAAATGCAAAAACAAAACTTGCCAAATATAATTTACTTTGCTGTTCTCTTTATTTTTGCAGCTGACTGCTTTTGCGCGCTTTAAGAAAGCCAAATAATGAGAGGGAGAAAGATAGAGCACTTTAAGCATGAGAGCCATTACAAAAAGTATGACAGAGTGTATATACTCGGGCACGAGTATGAAAATTTAAATAATATTTGAGCGTAAATTATTTTAAGTAATTTAAATACATGTGACAAATTTATAGAATTATGTAGCTAAAAAAGTTTTGTAGGATTGTTAAAAGAAAAGAATATAACATAACATAATGACTTAATAAGTATTTTTCCATACGGGAAAATTATTGAATTTATTTAAAGAATAAAAGTTTTAATTTTCCCGCCTTCTTATGTATGTGAGAGAAGAACAGTCAGTGGCGCATTAAGACTAGTTGAGGGCCCACTAGAGCAGAGTAGAATTACGAGATCTATGAACTCAAGTAAGTGAGTAATTTCCATAAGGAAAACTGGAATATTTTACAATTTAAAAGAATATGAAATGTAGATGAAGAAGATTTCAGTGAGAGGAGCAGTGTAAGTAAACAAAAAAGATATGGAATAAGAAAAATGCAATAATAAATATTCCAAAAATATCATAAAAAAAATGTATCTCTGCACTAAAAATCATAAAAAAAATCTCATTTTTCATTAATGTATACTTGTAGTAACATTGATTTAAAACAATTGAAAGCAGAGCGCATTAAATGAGTACACAATGATGACAAACAATTAAACTTCACTCCTCTAACAGAAGAAGTAGATAAATAATTGAGACAAATTAATTTGTCAAACAATTTAACGAATCATTAAAATGTCTATTAAATTAAAATAATTGGCATAGTTAGAAAATAATAAGCGATCGTTCAGTCACTCAGTCAGGTCAGTCTGTCCAACAGTCACTCAGTTGTATGCTCGCTTGCGAACAACTGAGACGATGACAGCGACGAGTGCTTTTAGTACGAAGGCCCAAGAGAAGCACTGAGAGCGAGCACACACATATTACAATACAAATGTAGATAAAAATTCTAATAGAGAGCAAGTTTATAATAAAGTTGCGTTCTCTCATTCTCTCTGTGAACATATCAAGTTAAACTTTAAGTGGCGCTTATAAATTGTTTGTATGATTGAATGAGTGTTGGTTGGAGCATTAGAAAAACATTAACCGCTTCTCTTGATCAAGTAATAATATTTGTATAGGGGAGAGAGAGAGAGAGAGAGAGTGCTGTTGCTGCTTCTAAATCACAGCTGGCTAATATTATTGATGTTGTTACCATTGTATTTAACTTGACAAACGAGAAGCTGCTGTTGCTACATCTAAAAAAAATATACATTACAAGATAAAGAATAGCAAAGCAACAACAAAAAAAAAATAAAGTAAAAAAACAACTACATATAATGAAACAAAGTAACAAAAGAAAACGTGCTTTAGTCAATATAAACACACAGCATGAGAGATACTACTCTACTAACAATAAACAAATCTTTGATAAAATCTAATAGTTTATACAAAAAATTATGCAAACTTTACCCAGAGAGAGTAAAAAATGAGTGAGTGAGAGTAGTGAGAGAGAGTAAATACAAAAAAATAACAATGTATGCATAAGTTATGCAAATAAGAGCTTAAAGCAAGCAGCTGCTTTTGTTGTCACTGTTGTATTTGTTGTTGTAGAAATGCCGGCTGTAGGCAGAGAGTAGTAAACAACAACAAAGTGACGTAGCAATAAGTAAGACAACAAAATATATACCCAATGCCACCAAAAGCAAAAGGGGAACACAAAACAAAATCTGAACATAATAAAATGAATTTAATAAAACATGAACAAATTGTGGAAATGAGATCAATAAAAAAAAGTCTATCATGTAAGGAATTAAAGGTAAAGGGCCATCAGAACTCTCAGGTACATTTGATTCTTAAATTTATCCAATGTGACATGAGTTTAGAGAACCCCACTAGTCCAAACATGCCCCTGTCTTTCCTAGAATATGGTGTGTTGTGTGTCTCTGTTTTTTTTTAACTTAACATAAACAAAATTATTCAAATCCATTAGATTACTTAATTGTACAAACAATTATCCGGGTAATTAAGTGTGAAAATGACAACTTTTTTTCTTTGTTGTTTGCGCAATTACAACGCATTGATGTGCATACTTATGTACATATATGTATGTGCATGTGCAGCAAAGATGGCGTTTCTAATTAGAACAACATTAAAAGAACTAAAGAAGCAAGCTTCAAGTAGAGAATTGGAGGAGAATTACAAAAAAAAATAGCGAATGAGCACAAAAACATAAAAAAAAACTAAAAAATGCAAACACACCCATACACACATATTCATACTTATAGAAAAGCTTTTCCTTTTAGATACACAAAGTGTATTACACACTCATGGGTATAAATGAACGAAATGCAAGCAAAGCAACAGAAAGCATTAGCAATCAACAGAAGAAGTGACTGCTAAGCATCTAGAATTCTCTAGTAGAAACTAGACCCAAAAGACTGTCCTGGAATACATTGAAAGTCTTGAAAAGAAAGTCACCTGTATGGGAATTATAAATTATTTAGTGGAAGGCCCCCTTAAACTCAGAAAATCTAAGACTTTTATTATTTACTTAAATGACAGACTATGCTTTCTAGTAGTATGTGGGCACATATGCCCATTGCCTCTTAGTGTAGTGTGCACTATATCAATACTTATATGGTAGAAGAAATAGAAAAGAAAAAAACCTGATAAAGTTAAATAACACAAAGAAGAAGCCACATGCAGCTTAGCTACAAACAACACAACGCAACACACACATACACACGGTGACGACAGACAACCCAACGATGATGATGGTGTTGATGATGACGAACGGACCAACCAACCGTCGGCTGAACGACCAAGCGATATTTTTGTCAGTACGCGAGAAAAACCAACTATGTACACAAAAAGAAACAACAACTAAACTAAACTAAATATAAAAGTAAATTGCAAAAACAAAAGAAAAACTAGCAAAGATAAAGAAATAGAAGGAAGAAGACAACAAAATGACAGCAGCAACCAACACAACAACAACAGCAGCAATAAGCAACAACAACAACTATAAAGACGCCAAGCAGCACAAATCAATGACCTACGACATGTGCGAGAATATACCAAAGAGAGAGAGGAAACGCACATCAAATCATCAACGAAGAGAGTCAGAGAGAGCAGAGAGTATCTACTGAGAGAGCACAAGAAGAAGAAGAGGATTATAAAAGTAACAACAAAAACAACAACATTAGTAATAAAATGTGTGTAAAAAACAACAAGATAAAAGAAACAACAAAAACAAGACAAGGCAAGAACATTAACTTCGATTCACCATAGTTTACATACCTTTCACTCTTACCACCCTTTTTTAAAAATTCTACATCCTGGTTTACATAACAAAAAACAAAAAAACTGGAAAGAAAATGATTTTTCAATGAATTGAAAAAATAAAACAATAACTCATGACTTTTGTAGGGGGTGACTCTGTCCATTTCAGTAATCACGTGCGTTCAATTATAATAGTATGTATTTGTACCACAATTTGGATCCATAGATAGAATAGAGGCATATTCACGGACAGCAAATTGGCGGATTTGATTCATCTCGTCAGGCAAATCATTTCCATTTTCAGATAAACCTAGTCGACTGGTTTCAAAGGTGTATGACATCATTCAGAATGAGCCGTAGATAAGATTAGATTAGATTAGATTAGATTAGGGGAAGGGCGGGAACTAGTACACCTCGTTACTGCAGGCGCAAGTGGGCCTATTGTGACAACCCCCGTAATCGCAATTCCTCCGAGATTTTGGTATTCATCAGGAATTCCAATGCTTTCTTCGGATACAAATCTTCAATTTCAACTGGTTCCATGTACTGGTTTCCAAGGTGGCGGGGTCTGGTCCAGATTAGGCTATCGGGAGTGAATTCATTATGGAAAATAGACCATGATTGTTAGAGGATATTATTGTAGATGGAAATCACGGATATTAGAAATACCAAATGAACCATTTAGTATCTCAGTTAACAAAAGTATGTAACCCATTGATTTAGGATAGGATAATCGAGTTTCATCTGTATAATTTATGGGGTTCCATACGGTTACAAAAACCTAACCAAAGTGTATCATCACTTGAGTTTCCAATAGTAAGAAACGTACATACAAAAAGCATGATGCCTGCTGTGCGGCGACAAGACTGACTAGCTTGAAATGAAGGAATACTATCATACAGTGGGGGAAATAAAAGTGAAAAAAGTTGATTAGGTTGAGGAGTGTATGAAGAAAGGTAGCAACAAACAGAGTAGTATGTGGAGTAGTCAATAGTATGGTGGTGGTGTCTTGTCTAGTGTGTAATGCATGAGGTTAGTATTGCTTCTTTTTTTTACTAATATGGAGTAGTAGAGCGCAGAATTTTCGAGTAGCACCATAAAAAAAAAACAAGCACAAAGTTACAAAACTCATGGATGCATGCGCCTCAATTGATTTTCCCTTTTGTTTTTTCATTTCTATTTTCATATTTCCTATGCAAGTTTTTTATTTAGATTGCGATAGTGCATGGCACAAGGCATAAATGCAGCAGCAGCACACAAAGCATAAATAAATTTTATATTAGACAATAGAAAAAGAAAAGCAGAACACATCACCAATTGCTTGGTTACACTCCCTCCCCTCCAACCGTCCCCTTAAGGGTTTGACACTCATTCAGAAACACACACCCAACACAGTCATAGTGCAAGCATGGAATCATGGCAGGAAGGATGACGGAGAGAAAGTAAGTAAGTATAAATCTAAAGCGCAGGAAACAAAGGAAGTTGTCATATGAAAAATAAATGAAAAGAAAATCTAAAACAAAGGAAAAAGTAGCAAAAATCATTGAAAGACACAAAAGTAAAACAACACAAACAAACGGAGTGGTTTGGTTGGGTTTACTATTCCTCTATAACAGAGGTTCTTAAAGTGTAGCCTTCCAATGTAAGGAGTCTGTCAAACAATTATGGACTCAACATTAGAAGACCGTTATTGTAATAATATCCTGAATTAACAAGACTCTTCGGTAATATAAGTAATCAATCATCGGTTTGCAATTGTTAAATGTTCTTTGAAATATTTAAGAAATTCTAAAAAGATTCCACAAACTTCTAAAGTTAAAGAACCACTGCTCCAGATACATTCCCTTCCCGGAACAGACAGACAAACACAGATGAATGGAGCCCTACAATGTAGTGAGTTAACTCATTTGAACACACACAAAGAGAAAGAGAGGATGAGAGCAAAGGAGAGAGGACTTTCCTAACAAAAAGATGTGAATGTGATGAAGAGACAAGTACTACATATTTATGAGGAGAATGAGAGACAGTAGAATGAAGAGGACAACAGTCAGTGGTTTTGGTATGAATGAAGAAGAGAAAGAAAAGTGTTTTGCGTGTGATAATAAGTTAATCGATTTGTTTGCTTGTGTTTTCTTAAAAGAAGGTGACCGAGCGACCCAATCAACCAACCACCACCAGGTCAACAGTCATGTACTCAGCAGCAAAGGGCGATGATTCATCAAAATCATTAAAACACAAAAAAATGAAAATTTGTGCTATAAAAAATCAATTAATCAAATAAAAATTTCATTGACTTTTCGTTTCTAATATCAGCTTTTCTATACACCCTTTCTGAAATTCTTTCAACACTTTTCACTTTAAATTTTAGCAAAAGAATAAAACAACAATCAGATAGATAAATGCTGTGAAAATGTTTTCCCATTTTAAGTAAGGAATAAAGACCAAGACAAGGCAAACATACCATAGTAGAGTAGAATAGATTAAATTGAAAAACCCATTAAAAAACATGCCGCTTACTCATCAAATGAATTTACTACTTCTTAAGGCGAGAAAAATATAAAAAAATTCATAATTACATAATAATGGTAATTTTCTGGAATTAAATACAAAAATATTCGCATAATAAAAGTACAAAAGCCTCTTTTTCCTTCTTCTTTCTCTTGCCTTGTATTGCCACTGTCTGCATTTATTAATTAATAAATTCTTAGCCATTTCAAAATGCATAAAAATGAAGAGGATAAGAGAGAAGTTCTTGGGAAAAACAATAAGTTTAAACGCAATACAAATGGCAAAATATAAAAAATAATAGGTAAAAGCAGCAAAAACAAAAAAAAACAACAGCAAACACAAATCGAGGTGAGTTAATCCAACTCGCTCACACATGGAAACTCAACTCAGTCTCACTACTACTAGTATTTCATATTCTGTAATAACACAACAAGAAAAACAAAATAAGTAAAGAAAAGAGAGACTATATAAGAAGAGAATGGAAGAAAAGTGGCAATCGGCAACCGGCAACAAGACAGGCATGCAAAGGCAAGCAGCTGAAAAAGAATTACATAGTATACCAATTACAAGAACTCAGACAAAACAGAGACAATGGACAGAACAGAAACAACTCAACAAACGTATGGTTCTATCAGTAGTACTACCTCGCAGGGAAGAATCAAATTTCATATCTTTTACTTTATGTTTGAATAGATTTAGATTTTTCTTATTTCTTTTTTTTTCCTATTAAATTCCATAAAATTGCTACAGGATTGTGAATTAAACCAAAATGGTTTAAGGTGGGGCTGGAATTTGTTTTAAGATTATTTACAGCTTAAATCCAATTTAAAATTACAAATAAACTTGAATAAACCTATAGCTACAAGGCTTTAAGCTACATATGATTATTATTATTATTAGAAAGAAATTTATACCAAACCAGAAGTTTAAGAACAAACAGGTACACAACACAACAGCCATCAACAAAAATATTGTAATTTGAGCATAAACAAAGATTGATAAAAACAGATAAACTACAACATGAATTAAGTATTATATAACCATTTGCAAATTGGTACAACACACACAACCTAGCGACGAACTGAAGGCCTTGGGTGTTAGAAGCTTCATGATTTTTCTATCTGCTCTATTGAGTTGCTGATGGTTTGACTATCTTACATTTCATTACGCCTGCATTCTCAAAAGAGTGAAGGAAATCCCGACTAATCAGAATACATAACACATGGGTACCTAAGACTAATAGCAAAGAATTCATGAGTGATTTGACCAGTCAATACAATACTCATGGTCTTTGCTAATATGTCATATATTCCTGTTGTTTCAAATTCTTCCCTAGTACCCAAACCAAAACAAAACCTCTTAATAACCTAAGAGAAGTCCATCAATTTCATAAGAAGCCTCCTCCTAGAGGTACTATCTAGCACTATGACAGAAATTTCCGCTGAATCATTTATTTGATATACTTATTTATCTCCTATTCACAAAAAGGACTAACAAAAATGTTTCAACTTCTACTTACTAATACGGCTATTACACGATGGATCACAACAGCAGAGCTCTTTCTCTCAATATGCGTTTGTGGAGAAATGAAGGGAACAAAGCGCTACCAACAAAGAAGAGTCGACAAACAGTCGCTTTGTTGTGCAAATTCGTGTGCTAGTAAGTTTTTTGTCATTTTTGCAAAGTAGAGGACGAGATTTTGCTTTACACTATAGGCCTCTAAATACGCAAATAAGTGCTGGTCGATCATTACGAAGCAGTCGATATGAGATGAGTTTCTTGTACGAACAAGAGCTCTGACTAGTGGATGAACGTGTTGAGAAAGTTTATCCATATACTTATGTAGTTACTTTTCCGCATAGAATACTCTTCTTTTACTAGTAGTACTTGCAGGTCTTTATTCCTGATATGACAATGGACAATCTCTTTGTATAATTTTTACTAGTGCTTGGGGTACCCCACAATTTAGATCATATGTCCAAATTGATTTAATAACAGAGCCATTAACAAGACCATTAACTACATAGACTGAACAATTAGCTAACAAATATCGCTTGCAGAGTCAATATATCCACTGGGGGGACCTGACTCTCTTCTTGGATTCCTCAAGTTGGTTCTAGTGGGAGACTGATAGAGACTTCAGAGACCAACTATAGATACCACTTGATTATGTTAAGATCTCTCTGTATTTCAATCATGAAACAAAGTAATAACGATAATTTCAAGGAAATTTTCTTTTTGATAACCAGAAATTTCTTAAGATTAATCGAAGTCAATGTCCAAGTTAAATGGACAGGAAGTGTTAATGAAAAATCGATAAGAGGTAATACAATTCTACATCCATCCATCAATCAATCAAACAATCAATAATGTATTATGACAATGAAACCACCAATTGCTGATAAAAAAAGCGTCAAGTGGCAATTAACCAACCAACCAACCAAACAACAGTGACTAGTGAGACTCTGACCTATACCACAGAAAAGTGAGTAATACATAGGATGAGTAAAATGAGCTGTGTTCTGATTAGTAGAATAGTATAAACAACATTTGATATTGAAATCGATTGATTGACTGATAAGACAAGAAAACAACTGTGCTAACAGTTGTTGTCTTTTTATCAAATCAGTGAAGATGAAGTCATCTAATCAATTGGTCAATCAATCAATATCTATAAAAATTAATTAACCAGATTAAGAAGTAGGGACTTTCCAGATCAATAAGATACCCTATCTAAACTCTAATCTATCAATCCTATGATAAAGTATAATACAATATATAAATTTATCATATACTCACCGCTGCACTCCGGTTTGCTGCTGCCGCAGCAGCTGCTGCAGCATTATTCATATACTGATTTTGTGGAGGCATCATGCCCATTGCTGCTGCGGCAGCTGCAGCTGCATGTTGTTGTCCGCCCATATAGACAAGTTCACCATGACCAGGCGGTCCCAATTGACCAAGACCACTGCCTGGTGGTTTTGGTAAGCCATTCATACCGGGATGCATACCACCACCGACGCCGCCACCACCACCACCCCCTTGATGATGATCATACATGTTTCCGGGACCGGGTGTTTGAGGATATTGTGGCATGTGTGTCATGCCAGCGGCTAATGCAGCAGCGGCTGCTGGATTATTCATTGCATGATTTAAGAGATTCGAATTGTATTGATGTTGCGATTGCATTTGACCGGGATGATGTGGTCCATTGCCCATGCCATTGTTACCGCCATTACCGACACCGCAAAGACCATTACCACCCATTAGTTGATGTGGTGGACCAACGGGTTGTTGTTGCTGATTTTGTTGTTGCTGCTGCTGCTGTTGATGATGTTGCTGCTGCTGTTGTTGTTGATGCTGTTGTTGTAAAGCATTTACACCATGTGGTTGTTGTTGGTTGTGTTGTTGTTGCTGCTGCTGGTGTTGGGCTTGTGCTGCTGCAGCAGCAGCTGCCTGTGACATCATGTGATTATGTTTAGCAACTGCAGCAGCTTGTTGCATGGCAGCCATACCAGCAGCCGCTACAGCAGCTGCTGTATTACCTCCCATTGATGGATGTAGGCCTCCATTTGTGCCCATACTACCAAGGACACCATTACCACCACCACCATTATTACCACCACCACCGCTGTTCATGCCAATTGGTCCAATAGGTCCTGGACCATTGCCAGCACCAGTGCTACTACCTGGTGGTGCACCGGGTGCTGCATTTGCTGGATTCATTGGTGTTGGATTATATTTCCATTTATCGGGATTCTATAAATGAGAATGAATGAAATGAAAAAAGAAGGATTAGTAATTTGTTTTCAACATGAAAATAAATTATGATTTGTTATGCTTCAATGCACTTTATCCCCACCACCATCACACTCTCTCTCAATCCATAATCCACACCTCATGCAATAGTATATTCTGTCGGCTGGTTCACTGAAGCATTAAACAGCAGACATTTGGCTAGACAAGATCTGGCATGGCATGGCATGGCATGACCAAAGAGACTTTCATCATTTGCATATTATACAAAACTGATAGATAGTTTTTTCAACCACAAAAACAAAATACTAAATGGAAATGGTTTCCAAAAAAAAAAAATTTGAAAACTTTTATCTCGAATTGGCAACTCATAACCTCACTCATTTTTCATACAGGATTTTCTTGTGTAAAACTTGCCAATATTTTCATTCATTCGTGTGTTGGCAATGCCACGCCCAATGTAAACGCGTTTCACCTCTTCTTCGTCCTCCTCTTTTATTTGCTTCACGAATATTAAATTTGTTTTTTCCTTTCGCCCGCATCTCACATCTCAAAAATGAAAAGAAGAAAAAACCACCGGGCTCCGGTGTGTGGTGCCGCAAAAAGGGATACACCTAAAAATACAACATCATCATCAACATCGTCGTCGTCATCTCAGCTCAGTGTGTTACTCAATGCAGCAAAGGATGCAACGACAACGACGACAACTCAAATGCATATATCTATGTATGTACCAGAGATTCACAACCTTCTTGTCATCATGGTACATTATTAAGAATTATAAATTTACATGGACTCATCAGAGTTGGACTTATGACATGTTGCTAGTCTCTAGGCAGTGAGAAATCCTCAAAACGTTGTTGTAAAGAAATAAGAATTGGTTTCGATTTTTAGATCAAGGGCATCACTTTCTGAATTCCCACCCTGTCGTCTCTGTAATTGTAGGAACCCTGAGAGTGACGACTGTGTTAGCTTAGGCTACAGGAAGAATCTCCGAATCAAGCCGGTAAAGCCAAAGAGAAGAGAAGCTAAGAGTAGTACAAGCCAGGCATCACAATCGGCTGTAAAGGCTTGCACTTATGACATGTTGCCAGCCTGTAGGCAAGGCAACTCTTAGGATCCCTCACAACATTGGAGGAAAGAACTAAGAAGTAATTTAGATTGGACATTTTTAAATCATAGACATCATGACTGACAGTGATGACAGTGTTAGCCTAGGCTATAAGAAGAGTCTCTCAAGCCGGTCAGGTCAAAGAGAAGTTCGAATCTAAAAGTAGTCCAAGTCAAGCATAACAATAAGCAGTAAAGGCTTCTGAGAGAGATCGACTCTGTCTCTCTATCTATCCTATATGCAATCACACCTAATAACTAATTGTTCTATTCACACAGGATCCTTGAGAGGGTCTACTTTTCATTGCCAACATTTATTAAAAATCTATTAGCCCACAAATGTTACACCCCACCTGTGTTAAGAATCACTGGCTTATATAAATATATTCATGTGGTGTGTGTTAGTCTTTTGCCTTGGCCAAGGCTGCACAAAATGACGACCTCCTATGCAACTACTGCTGCCACAGGCTAACAACTGACACACAGTGCAGCAAGTACACCGCACAGCAAACTCAAATAAAAGAAGAACAAAGCATTCTCCTCCCGGCTACTGCTTCATGTTGCTGCTGCTGATCCTTGGTTTCGTTTGGTTGTGTTGCCTTGGTGTATGTAATTAGTTTTAATGAGTAGTGAATAAATGTCAGTAACGATTGAGTAATAATAAATATGCCATGAGAGTAGAGTGGAGTACATGAAATGATGATGCTGCTGCTGCTGCTACAATCTATAGATGATGATAATGATGATGATAGAGTTGATGTATGAAGCCCCATTGGAATATACCTGACCTGGCCTGCTCTAGTCTTGGTCTGTCCACATAAATGGTTTACTCAATTGATATGTTATTTATCATTAAATTGTTGCAATCAATGAAATAAGAACAAACGAACGAGCGAACGTTTAAGCAGAATAGAACAGAACATCAGATCAGTCAACTGTGCCGCCACCATTGAACTACAGTAAAACGAGATACGGGATACAACAATTCTTATAAATACTTAAGTTTACCATATAGAAATAATGGGGCCTTATACTTACATTGTATGGTATGGCATAAAAACATAAATACAATGTACGCCACAAAGTAGACAACAGTCTTTTGAAAAGACTTGAACTGGAAATGAATAATGGAGACAAAGAAAAGTAACCTTGGTTTTGTATAGAAATTACTTCTGCTCTTCTAGATTTGCATCATATAGTACGGCATGAAAGTAATCAGGGTAACATGGAATCATTACCTAGATAAATTGGGAGACTTCCATAGAAAAGCAAAAAGAAATAGATGTCATTGTTGTAACTGCAAGGGAGCTGTAACATGTACAAGTGCAGCCTCTCAGCAGATTTGAGTGGTGCTTGGCCAGCTATTGTTGGATGATTCCAGGACCTAAACCCGAACAATTCGAGAGAATCAAAAAAGAAATACTAGTGACTTGACTCAGTGTAAAGAGTTCCACACCAAGTATAAGAGTGGATGTTATTGGATTACCAGAATCAAGTATTAATACAAAAACAATGTACATATCTTCAAAATTGGTATCTGCGGATATAATACCAATTGGACTTGAGGAAACTTTCATAAGATCATATGCATGGCATCATAAGATAGATAAGACCATCACATACTATCGATTTGCAACTCCCTATCTAATTTCCTAAATGGATTACTCGATCGATTTGTACAAATACTGTCAAGATATACCATTCTTCCCAAATTCTATATACAGGGGTGCCACAGAGAACTCTTCCTCCTCTATTCCACCAGATTTCCGATTTTAGGGTCCACTGAAAACTCTTTTGGGAGTGTTTGATTGATCCTTTTGTGTTTTTATATGCTGTTTGGTTATTCGATAAAATCACCGAGTGGCCGAGTGGAATGCAAAACTCCATACGACGAAAACACTAGAGTTTTCTGTGGGACCCCTGATATTTCTATCATTTTTAATGTATATTGGTCCTTGTAGTACAATTTTCCCATGTGTGTATGGAGGGATATCTTCTAGTAATCGGTCGTCTCTATTTAAATAATATAAAAAATTAGAGAACTCTAGTTTTTACTGGAAAATGACACTGACTATAAGTGGATCTAACTGATTAATATGAAGAAGAGATGCCTTTGTTTAGATAAGGGAATGGCGGGAGCTAATCAACTCATCACTGCGACCTCGTTTGGGCCTATTGTAATATGGCTTTGTATAAATTTTTCTTTTAAAATCATCAAGGCTTGTTTTTATCTGAAATAAATTACGAAATAAGTTCCTTACTGGGACTGACACGGACAGTTAGATAGTCTCAGGGTTCTTGACAGAACATTGCAGAGTAATAATAACTTAAGATGTGAATCAGTCGTAACGATCTGTGTAGACTGTGAAATGAAGAATAGGAATCAGCAGAGCATTTACTATGTCAATGCTCACATTGGCCAGACTCCGCCAGTACTTGAAACCAGAAATTGCAGATTTGTCTCCGAAGAAAATCTTTGATTTCCTTATGAATACCAGAATCTCGGGGTTGTCACAATAGTTTTTTTTTTTTTTTTTGTTCTAGTTCCCGCCCTCCCCTAATGTAATGTAATCTAAGTTCCGTAACTTATTTAAGTATTTAAGAAGTTCAATGATTGATTCTTCTTCTTTAAGAAATTGAAATAGAAACTCTACTTATCACATTCATCTATTCTAAAATGCTTTTAGTAAATTCTCTTGATAAAATTTAGAATGCATTCATTATCATAGTAGTAGTGAGGCATGTGTTCCTGAAATACTAGTACCATGACGAAACATTTAATTTCCTAAAGAAATAATTCCAAATTATCCAATCACGTTTAATGACCAAAAAATATGTAAATAAAACCGTCAAGTCGCGATGAGCAAAACCCAATAAATGATGTAATCCACAATCCATCTAAAGCACATTATTTAATCAAGTGGCTTTATATTTCTGTTAAAAAGAGGAAATGAAGATTTCAAAAGAAAATAGAATAAGAAAAACATACTGATTTAATGGCAAAATATTGCATTCCATTCCAGTCGCGTATCTTAAAGTGTTCTAGAGAGGGAGTTGTTGTAGGGAAAGGAGACAGACAATGCGAAACACGAAGAAATGAAGAATCTGATGAGTGCAGACAACTAAAAAAAAAAAGAAAGCTAATACTGGCGGTAAAAACAAATAAAAAAAATATAGAAAAAAGAAATTGCAATGCGGCTTTACCGGCTACCCATGACTATTTTTTCATTTCTTAGTCTCATCTCTCTCTAGTACTACACGTAGTATATCAACGTCTTTAACACTGACGCTGCCGTTGCTTTTTCGAGTTTTTGGCCATTTGGAATTGAACGACAGCCGGAATTTTCACAGTTGGCCAAAAGCCAACACAATTTGAACAAGAGCAAAGTAGACAAACAAAGTGACTTGGACCAAAACAAAAATACGCCATATAGACAGATAGATAGACGTAGAACACGTAACGTATATAAACATCAAAATTAAACGCCCGATGACGAACCAACTAAGAACCAACAAGAAACTACTAAAGTCTGAACAGGAAATAACACATTCCACATAGTACGAGTACTACTAATACTTTGTTCTCACCAAAGCTTGAATACTCTTCTGCACTTGCATATTGATTTTAATATTTATTTTGGGAAATAGATGCTTCAATATAATTTTCAATAGCCGTCTTCCCGAATTGTCACTTTCTTGAGGTAAGAAGGCTCTTTATCTCTAAGGACCATGAGAATGATAACGATGGTAGGAACACTAGATCTTCGGCACGGACTCCCAATGCCGTTAGGGTCGTAGACGAGCACTGAAACTAAGATCAGTCCAAACTAGGCATCAGGATGGGTTGTTAGACATTTTGGTGAACTAATCTTTTGCCAAGCAGCCTGTCTAGCCTACTTATCATTGGATAGATACTTCAATTTAATTTTTTATGGACCCTAATATAATTCAATCCATGGACTTTCTTAGTCTTCTATATGGGTTAATGGATTGTAACCCTATAGATGCAGGTTAGGTAAGACAGGTCGCTTGCGATTGCACGCGATATCATCCAGAAGCCTTACAACCCTGATAAATTTAAGAATGGAATGGGGTGCAGTGAGGGCGTTGGGTAATCCACTGCTATCCAGTGTTACTCTGAGAGGTCTCCCTCAAACTCTAAAATTAACCTGAGGAGTCCACTAACAGAGACTGGTCCCCCCCAATGCATATTTTGTCAAGCTACCCACCAACTCATCAAAGAACGGTTTCCAGAGAAGACGGGTTTGTGATAAATAAATCTTCTACCCAGAATAGATGTAGATTGTATCCAAATAGAAAGGTTAACCCTTGGCCAACAAAAAAGGTTCAATTGGACCATATTTTTAACATTTAACTTAGACCTCAGCTTATGAGATATTATGTTGAAAGTTTGTTCAAGTCTCTTAGCTATACAGAGTTCAACTATTAGTTTCTGATTTCCAGTCATCTACTTTTCACATGACTGAAGTTGTTGGATATGTTCAGATAATAGAGACACAATCCGGGAACTAATGGACCAGTCTCAATTGACAAATCTTATCGCTATGCTGATAGTCTCTGACTATGCATTTGAATCACAATCACATGCGTTACAAATTTCAAACTGAAATAATATAGATTTCACACTCGAGTAGAGTGTGTGGTGCACGATGTAACAGTGAATGGGATATATAAGAGACCAGCAACGAGAGTGTGGAGAGTGTTGTAGTAGTTGCCGCGTCGTATGCACATTTAATTAGTTAATTAAGACAATGTGAAAAATGTCTAGAACTTAGAATTGCAGACAGACATTTGTATGTATTATGTTTTATAAAAGAAAGATACATAGAATGAATGAATGAATGATTGTACTTACATCTATTCCATGCTCATCGGGTCCGCATGCCCAACGTGTTTGTTGTTGTTTCTGAGCAAATTGTGCAGCATATTCAGCAGCGGCAACATCATGCAATGTTGAACCAGCACCGACGGTACCATTACCGCCGGGTGCACCCGGTGAAGGACGCTGAAAAACATAGCCAACAGCAGCTGCAGCGGCGGCAGCACTTGCTGCATCATCTTGTACTGTACGTGGCATAGTTTGTTGATCATTACCGCCACCAACTACTCCACCACCACCACCGCCGCCGCCGCCACCACCGCGCCCATTACGATCATCGTTACCACCCAGAAACTTCATATGTTGTGGTTGATGTTGATGTTGCAGCTGTTGTTGTTGTTGTTGTTGCTGCTGATGATGATGCTGTTGATGTTGTTGCTGGTGTGGATGATGATGATGCTGCTGCTGGGGCTGGTGGTGGTATTGATTCGGTTGATGCTGCTGCTGTTGTTGTTGATAGAACGGTGTATAATGTTGCGGCGGTTGAGGAAAATGTTGCGGCGATGGCGTCGGTGGCGCAACCGTCGATATTGAAATCGTGGGCGTAGTTAACAGCTCAATTTTGACGACTTTTTAATTACACTTAACAAACGAGAGAATTTCTTTAATTAAAACGCACACGATCGACAAAGTCCCTTCTCTAAGTTTAGAAAAAGACTTGACTTGTGCTTTACTTTATTTTGTTTTGTTTTAATTGCTTGTATTTGTTTAGTTGAGTTGAGTTGAGTTAACCCGTGATCACGTTTTTCTCTGTATATATGAAGAATGCGTGTATTTGAACCGTGTATCTTCTACTAAGTATCTCTGAGAGTGAGAAGTGTATGTGTGTGTGTGGGGGGGATTCTTATAAAGCGAGCGACGTTCGTTATTTTGTTATTGTTTTTATTTCGAGTTTATTAAGTTAAGACGACAAATCACTAAATTTTTACTTGTTACACTTATTAAATATATTTTCACGCACAAAAGAGACACTCATTAAACATGGAAACACAAGAAGATATAAGATTTTCTTTATTTCTTTCTTTAAAATTTATGGATTTTTCTATAGAAATTCCTTTAATTTATATATGAATTGGTTGTATAGAGACTTTTTTGGAACGGAGCTTTTGTAAGAAACCGTTGTAAGTTATATTAAGAAATTTTTCTTTTTTTTACTTGGTTAACTTTTTGTTATAAATAAATTAATTTACAGATTTCTTGCATATATGCATGTGTGTGGAGAGATCACTTTATCAGATCGTTTTAATTAAAATTAATAGATTTCTTTTGTTGTTGTTGTTATTTTGTATGTTGTAGATAAGATATTAATTTATTTATTTATTTAATTAATTTTTTTTTTTACACTATTTAACAAAATTTACAAAGGATCTAATTTTAAAATGTATGAATAATTTTTTACATAGCATGCAATTTTATTTTTATTTATTTATTTATTTATATATGTATTTATGATTATATTATTAAGATTATTTATTGCGATTAAACATTTAAAAAATTTATTTGATTTTGATGATTACAAATATACACGCGATTCGAGAAGATGACGAAATTTACACTGTAAAGAAAAGAAGAAGAAAACGGGAAAGAATTAGGATTTATTTTCATATATGTAAATATAAAATAATTGAAAATTTTTAAATATTATTATTTATAGTTTGAGGGGAATATGAAAGACTGCACCACCAAGATTTAAGTCTTTCAAAATGGTTTTATTCTGGTATACTATTTGCACAACAATAGTTTAGACTTTTAACAACTTTTCATTCAATTTATAGAATCTGAATCACACCTTGCTTGATTGCCACCTTAATCGCTTTTAGGCTTTGGATTATAAAGCTATTCTTCACACCTTTGGGTGCTCCTTGGTATGTCAAGCTGGTTCCTATCTGATAATAATGAGTAAATGAAACGCCACACCAGAGTCCCAATGAATGCAATGGGCCCTTACCAAAAACTATAAAATGAAAAAGACTGGACAAATCGCTCACAAAGAGACAGGACTTCTTCGAAATCTTGGCATATCCAACAACAAATTGTGGGTAACGTGAACGAATTGTCCAGTCTACATAATATTATAGCCTTTGCCTTTGATTGTCCGAGAAAGTTGAACAGGCTCCACCATTCGATTCTAAAACATTGTAAGTATGTACATACCTTAAAAACATACATATACTTATACACGATGGTTTTCCGATGACATGAAGGCTATCAAGAAAGCTGTGACATTGCTCATGGGCTGAATCCCGATGAAGGACAGCCAGCAGAGCTTTGAATCGTTATATCAACTCGGAAGGCATGTACATACATATGTACATACTTTTAATAAATTGACACGAGAATGGAAGATCTTACTGTATGTATCATCAAACTTGTCGTTAATCTGTTAATATTCTCAAACCTTTATAAGCCTGAAGCATTCTTTCTAAGCTTGAATGTTGAAATGAATTCAAATAAAAATTTGTCTTGATAAAGCGGCTATTTGAGTAGATGAAAGGACCCTGAGAACTGAGATGCTGGTGCCAACTCCTAAGTTATTGATAAAGGGGCTCTGTGAGTAGATAAAAGGACCCTGAGAACTGAGATGCTGGTGCCAATTCCTAGGCTATTGGAAGGATCTCCCATGGCGGTCAGATCGAAGACAAACACTGAAACTAAGAACAGTACAAACTAAGCTTCACAATAGGTGAACTCATCAGTGTGCCCTCTCCTATTGTAAAATACCATAAATCTTTTAAAACCTTTTCTTTTAAATTATAGAATCCATTCTTCATTTAAACATATCCCAAACTAATACCATAATATAATCTTTACAGTATCACATAAGCACCCACTGAACAGATTGTCATTTAAAAAGCGATGAATTTGTGAACTTCTCATGCCTCTTTATAATGTAAAAAATATTCTATGCCTATGAACATACTATAGACCAGACAGACAACTCGCTAACAAAACTTCTTGTTCTCATGTTTCTCTTTTGGAATCCAGAGACAGACAGTAAGTCTGAAACAAGTTTGTACGGTTTCCAACAACAAAATCCTTGAGAATCTTAAGAATTTTGAGAGCGAACACTATTTCGTTAACGAGTTGTCTAATCTATAGTACTTTCATAGTCTTCGTAGAAGTTGCATCTTTGCTAATGATTATTATTACCACCACATTCTATGCTATGCAAAGTAGCGAGTGCATTAGCTGCGGGGCCTTAAGCTTTATGCTAATTATATTAGCAATTTGTTGTTAAAAATTAACAAGATTGTTTTATTTTGGGCCCCCGGACATGAAACTATTCTCACAACGCAAGACCAACATTAAACAATACTTCAAGATCTTGCAATCTAAGGATGTTTTGATTATTGTATGAGGATAGATGACTGACTTCTTACAGAACTCTGATTGGAGAAGAGTCTGATTTTGTCAATTTTCACTATTGTGAAAGTCCAATTTCCATTACACGTTGAAAGATCACAAAGTCTTCTAAAGTGAAACTGAGTGTTTTATTTTTGTAAATTAACTAAAAGATTTCGAACCACTATGCAACCAACAACAACAACATCTGTAGCAGTCACCTTTGAGGTGGTCATGGATCACAAAAAACACACACACACACACACACAGAACACTCTGAACAAAAGAAAATGCGCTAATAAACAACAACAATACCACCAGCAGAAGAAACCTAAAGTATAATGCAACAAAACAAGAGCAAAGCATAAAGAGCAAAATGAATAAAGAAGCGCAAAATGCAAATACAGAATAAGAAGAGCAGCAGCGCACGAACTGTGGGTTAACCCGGTTGTTTTTCTTTTCTTTTTCTTACAATTAAACAAGCAAAATTATGAAAGATC
This sequence comes from Amiota communis, assembly GCA_037043315.1. Lineage (NCBI taxonomy): Eukaryota > Metazoa > Arthropoda > Insecta > Diptera > Drosophilidae > Amiota > Amiota communis. The sequence continues at coordinate 7,074,668 of JBAMAV010001245.1, read as the reverse complement.
AGAGAGCTCAGAGAAAATATATATAAACTTATTATTATTAAAAGACAAATGACAAAAAGGAAAGAAGATGAGCAACAACAACAACAACACTAAACCCCACAGAACCAAATCACAAAGCAAAGCATATAAAAAACAAAGAAAAGTAACACAAAGAAATAACAAAAAAGAAAAATCGAAAAGTAAACCGCGAAGCAATAAAAAAACAAATTCAGCACATGGGGGCACAAAATAACAAACGAACGAACGAAAACGTAAAATACAAAAAAAAAAAGTTAAACAACCAAAAATTATGACAAGAAAAGAGAAAAATCAACAACAAATAACAATGTTGGGGCAAAGAGTATTACACATACATTTTAATAGGCTTTGGTTGGGGTTGCGTGTGTATGAAACAAGAGAGACACCGAGAGAGAGAGAGTAATGAGCTCTTTGGTATCATAATCAAAAGAGATATATGCATAGAGCAGAGCAAGTGCAAGTGCCGAGTGCATGAAGCTCCTCTCTCTCTCTCTCTCTTCTCTTTTACTAACAAACAAACTGAAAATCGTTTAAATATTTTGCATTACAAAAGAAAATAAATAAAAATTTAATTAAATTAAAGTATGCAACAAAATGCACAAAAAGAAAGGTAAAAAAACAATAAGCACATGCACATAAATAAGCATAAGCATATAAGTGAGAATATGCATATAGAATGATATATAAAAGCAAGCAAATAAGAATAAGAAATAAAATAAAGCTAAGACCGGCGGCCATCACCCATCATCAGTGTTCTCGGTATCAGTTTAATAAAAAAATAAATAATAAATAAGAAAATGCCCTCCTAAAGAATACTAATTTTAAAACTTATAACAAACACCTTTCCTTCTTTTGCTGCTGCTGCTTCTTCTTCTTCTTATATCTACTTGTTATTTATTCTTTGTCTTTCTTCCTGTTTTAAGGGCTACCAGCAGCAGAGCAGATAAGAGGGCGTCTTTAAATGAATTTGCTTGAGCGCAGCGCTCTCCTAGTGCGAAAGACATGCGGCAGCGGCCGCCACAGCAATTCAAAAGAGCATAAAAGCAAAGAGAGAGAACAACATAATACGGCAAAAAAAAAAGAAAAGTGACAAGAAAATGAAAGAATTAAAATAAGCATAAAGGAGCAGAAGCAGCAGCAGAAGAAAATAAAAGTCACAGTGACAGCGGCAATAATAAAGACGGACGAAAAGGAAAGATGGGATGGGATGGATGATGACAAATGCGAGAGACAGACGAACCCAAAAAATAATAAAGAATATACATAACACACACACACACATGTATAATACATGCGTGTGGCGACAACAGAAAATGGAAATAAATTTCTTGCATTATGTGTGTGTGTTTTCTTTTTCACAATCACAGTTTTCAAAAAGTAAAAGCGGCAAATGATGGCTAATAATATTTTGCACAACTTCATCATTAACGGCAACGAAAGACATGTAAAAGGCAAATTGTACGATAGACAAAAGAAAAGCATAATAACACAGCACCAACGACAAGATTAGCAGCACTTAAGCATTGCACATTCTCATTCTAGAAGCAAGCAGACGCGGCGGCATTGGTAGCAACATAAAAATGCCCAATTTTAATTGATTTTTACCTTTTTTTGTTTGTTTGTTTTGTTGTTTTTGTTCTCTCGTCAATTTTGTAAAGAAAAACTATTGCATATTCTGCACTGAGAAGAAACACTGTTGAAAATGTTGAATACAAATTCACTTCTATTTAGCTGTTTTTAGTTTAGAAAATTCTTGTTTTTATTTAGAGATGCGTTGAGAATGTTTGTTGTGTTTATGTGTTTGTTGGTTGGTTGGTTTGTTTGATTGTGTGTTTGTGTGCATGCGTGCGTTTGTGTATGATGAGTTTTGCACGTCTGGACTCTTTTCCTGTTTTTTTTTAGTTGTTGTTGTTATTTTAGATGTAACTACGACGTCTATACACACATATAAACATACACACACATATACTTTATATATATATTATATACAAAAAATGCTTATGAACGATGAGAAGTTGCGTCTTTTTTTCGTTCTTCCTTCTTTTATTCTTATTTAATTCTTCTCTTTGCACACATTTACGACAAACGATGAAGAAAATTTCTTATTTTCATTTAAAAAAAAACTAAATAAATACAAACACTTTTTTTATACACAAAACGCCCACGCACATTAAGAACTATATAGACACATAGAGACGCAGAGTAGCAAATAGCTTATTTAATTTTTTTTTTTGCTTTATAATAATTTTTCTTTTTACAAATTTATTTACACAGGATGAAGAAAAATACAAACGAACGAACGAGCGTGCGAGCGAACAAGAATTTATTCTTCCTCGTCGCGAGAACACCACACACGAAATGTGCTGACAGCCATGGCTCTGCTTAGTGCTGCTTCCTCTTCTACTTCTGCTACTGCTGCCTGCTGCTTCTTCCTGATGTTGCCTGCTGCTGCTGCTGCTGATACTAGTGATGCCTACACTCTAGTATAATTCTGAGAGGCCAACAGACACACCAGCGAGTGAGCGATAGAGAGAGACAGTGAGAGTAAACAAGGGAGAGCACATGTGTAATTTTGTGCAAACAACAACAAAATTTGAGTGTAAAAAGGCAGAAGAGCCAACAACAACAACACACACACGATAAATGCGGTTGCACACACACGCAAGCACACACAACAAACTAATGCATGCAGCGGCAAAGGCAACCACAGCGGTGGCGGCTTCTTTAAGCTTAAGTTTGTATACAAAAATACAATTGAGTAAATACATATTCTTTTGCATTTACACTTGCTTCGCTTGATATAAGCAAAGAGAGCGGCAACAACAACAACACTGAGAGTGTTCGGGAGAGAAATGATAGCCAAAACAGTAGAATATTATTTACATTATTTAAAAGAGAGAAATTAAGCAATAAATAAATAAATTCAATTCAAAGCACATTTTGATTTTGCAAATCAATCATTCAATTTGCAGAAATCAAACTAACATGAGCAGCTGAGCGCAGCACCGGACAGTCTGTGCTCATAGGTAAAAACGAGATAACAAGCTAATCATAAGTGTAGCGCAAACACAAAAACAAATGTTGCCTTATGTTAAAAATATAATAAAATTGCAAAATTATATAAAATATAATTTATAATTTTCTATTTCACTATGATAATACTTATAATTTATTGCAATTAATTTAAGTTTTTGTCATTAAAAATAGTATCCAAAATTGATTAATGTGGCAACACCGAGCCTTAGCATATGGCCAAATGCTTGTGCAAGAAAGAACACACCGTATGCCATAAGAATTGCTTGCAGAAGCAAACATTTTCATTGTTTTTTCTTCAGTTTTTTGCATTTTCAGTTATCAATTAAAAATTGAAATAAATAATGCATAAACCCAAACAAAGTATCTTATAGGGAAAAACACACACACACACCATCACACTTCAATTCCACAAATAGCAAATAACAAAGCAAATTGTTATTCTTTTGTCGGCTCTTTGACTTTGCTTTACTTTGCCTTGAAGTTGGTTGTTTGTGTTTTGTTTTTGTTTGCGGCTTTTTTATCACTTTTATTCTTTGCTTTGCTTTGTCTTTTGCATGCCGCTGCTTTTGCTATGCTTTTTTTCTCATTGCTTTGCTAATTTGACACACACACACAAACACTCACACACGCAGATAATTTGTTTAAAACAAAATGCGCGCACATTTCTTCATACCTTTGAGTTTTATTTTTAGTTAAACAATTTTACATGTATACAACACATTACAGTTCTACTGATGCTTTCTTCTTCTTTTCTACATGCTCTCTTCTCTTATTCCTTGTTAATTTTTTTTCTGATAGACACAAACTTACACACTCTTCTTCTATACTTCCTTCTATTTATTCCTTATTTTCTTGTAAAAACCCGCTACACAAATGATGACTGCCGCCATTATGTGAAGAATATTTTTAATTTTCAACAATTAATTACCTTGATTTATTTATTTATTATCATATTTAATGTAGATTATTTTATTTTACACATGAGACCATAAGCAAGCGCAAAAATGTAAACACATGTTTGTCATTTTTAGCGGCATTGGCGGCGTTCTATGGTTTTTTTTTTGCTTTTGCTATTATTGTTTGTTTATTTATTTATTGAGTGATGTTTTTTCTTTTTTTTATGCATTTGTTCTCTCGCAAACAACGTGCTCAATAAATATTCAATTTAATAGATAATTTACACATTTATACACACACACAAACATTTATTAAAAATTACTTATAATTTACGACGACAAATAACAAAATTTACACCGCGATCGAACGTCTAAATAAATAAACAAACAAGAAGAACGAGAATGAAGAAGAGTGAAAACTCGTTTGCTTAAAAGTAGCGTGCGTGTGTACTTTGACTTTATTACATTTGAAAGGTACACTCGTTACTTTTTCACTTCCAACAACATTTTTGCGGGAGTGGTGGGGAAGAAAGGGTCTCTTCCCACTTCGTTCGTTCGTTCTTGTTCTATTCTGGTATACTGTATTGTATTATATTGGGTAGTTCGAAAAGTAATTCGCTCATACTTCGAAAAAAATAAGGTGAAAAAGAATCGGTTTTTATTTAACTTCTACCGGTTAACACAATGATTAATTCGATGGTATACTGTCATCAGCTGGACAAATTGGATGGAAAAGCCAGAATTGATCAATAGAAGCTTTTACAGCTTGAATGGGTTATACTGCCCAAACCCACAAAACTTTTTATACGATTAAACCTTTAGTTGAAATGAAGAAGTCTTTTTTGACTTAGGTGGCAACGCTTTTGTAAAAACCCAACTGGAAATCCAGCAATTAATTTTCAAACATTGTGGTCATGTATTTGTGTGGTGGTCATATTCATTTCCGCCACCGCAGTGCACCGGACCAAAGACCATAGAACTAAATTAGTCTTTGACCAGACTGTTATCGAAAACAATGAAATATAATAATGTGGATAACAATTCAAATTGGCATTTACCATTTCACATTTGCTTATGTTCTTTGCTTCCGCACTCACTCAGTTTAGAGCGAGAATGTGGTTTACATACAATTTTATGATAGTAAAATGATAATAATGTTTCGTCCGTGGCAACCTTGTTTTGATTAAAGCGATAACAAACATTCTCCTCAAACATTTGTTGGTCTTATGAGAATGAGAAAGATAGAAAAAACTGTAGCATATTTTCATGAGTTAAATGCGAACGCCATCTCTAGTTATAGGTGAAGCGCCATCTAGCGTTTAGTAACTGGTGAGAATAACACTTGTCTAATTACAATCTTATCAAAATGATTTTTATTTGGCTCAAACACCGCTTCAATCACTTCACTTAATCATGGTCAAGTAGGCTTGAATCATGTCATTGTTTATCAATATTATGGATTGATTCAAGCATGCTTGACTATTTGTGGGTCCATATTCTTATCCTGCGTTAAATTTAATTTCATAGTCTTTGTCTTTGTCAGTATCAATAGCCAAGCTTATCAAAATAATCGATAACCGATTATCCAACAGTTGCATTTGAAATGAATGAGAATACAAAGTGTTTAGTTTTTTACTTTATTTTTTGTCATAAGCTTTTTTTTATTATGACTTTTAAAACGTGTGTTGTTTTCTACATTACAGATATTCTTATGTTTTCTTTTAAATTTGGAATTTTGGATTTCTTTTTACCTTAAATTATAGAGATTAGTCATAATACATAATACATAATAATACACTAAAGTATGAATTTACTTAATTTTGTATTGTTTGAATACTAAAATGGTACGAAAAATTATATTAACCTTAATTAAATTGGAAAAAGGAAATTAATTTTTACTTTCTTATGAAATTGAATATTTTTAAATGTTTTTAAACACAGAAATCTTAGTTTTATATATATATTAATGATATATAAATTAGTTTCATGTGTATGTGTGTGTGTGTGTGTGTCTGTGGATCTAAGAAGAAAGAGCGAAAAATGTGTGCCAAAGTTTTAATCCTTTTGAAAAATCATGGGTTCATTATCCTCATCATCATCCTCATCATCATCATGTTGTCGTCTTCATCATCAGCAGCATTTGTCTTAAAGTTGGTTTTGCTGTGGGTTATTGTATGTGTGTGTATGTGTGTCTGTGTGTGTGTGTGATATACTTTGTATGTGAATGTGTTGTTATAAATTTATGTGTTTATTTTAGTCAATTGATTATCTTTGACTTTGGGAGGTGAATAATTTTCAGAAGATCCATCATCACTGCTAGACCCATTGTCATCAGATTTAATACTCTCATCATGAGAATCGGCTGCAGAGGCAATTTTTTTCACCACCTTCTTATCTATAGCAGCCTTTTTTGGTCGACCTCCTCCACGACCACTAGTAGTTGGTTTTGGATTGGAGCGACCAGCAGCAGCAATACCATTATTAATAATTTCAGCCGATTTAAAGCTGTCGGAAGAATCGCCATCATCATCAGAATTCTTATCATCATCATCTTCCTTGTGGTTAGTTGGTTTTTTTGGGCGTCCTCTTGGTTTGCCACTACTTGTTGTGGGATTAGCCTTTGGCGGCTGAGTCTTAGGCAGGCCCAAAGAAGGACGACCTCGTTTCTTGGGTACTTCAGCAATGCCACCATTCTCTTGTTTAGTACGTTTATTACCAACTGCTGCAGCAGGAGCAGCAACAACAGTAGCAGCAACAGGAGCAGCAGCAGGAGATGGAGAGGCTCCAATAGGATTCTTTCTTGGCCGGCCACGTCCTCCACCACCACCACCACTACTACCAGTTGCCTTCGGAGTCCTTTCTAATTCCTCAGAATCTAATTGGTAACATGCATATTTAATTATTTTTAATATTATCATTTATTTTTTTTTTTATTTAATTACCTTCATCACTTTTTTGTTGTAATTTTGATATCTTGGCTGCAGCTACTCTAGCGCTCTTTTGTTTTATTCCCACCGCTGCCACCTTTGGTGTACGATCACCACCATTGCTTACAACAGGCACCTCACGCACATCACTATCTGAACTGCTGTCAACCGGTGCAGTAGAGCCAGAATTTTTGGGTGGGCGCCCGCGTCCACGACCCGATGATGGTTTTTTCGGTATTGGATTAGGCTTTGCCGGTCTTCCTCGTTTCTTCGGTATGGTTATTATTGTATCAAGGTCACCACCAGCTGCTGCCGAAGCCGCACCAGAGTCCCGCTTATTAACTTCATCCATTCTTATTGTGATAAGGAAAATTTATTGTTGATGCACTTTTTTTCTTTTTTCACAAAAACACAAAGCCAAGCCAAATATGCCGCCGCAATTAATTATTAAATGCAATTTTAGTCTATGAAAAAATTAAGAAAAAATTTTCATTTACTTTTTATAGAAAATTATGATTTCTTTTTTCACTTTTCTATATATTTATTAAATATATTTTGCTTTGCTTTTTTCTAAAAACTAAATTTATTCCTTACTTTTTTTCGCGCAAATTTTTTGATGTTTTCTTCTCTACCTCAACTTTGGCGACGGCGTCGCTTTTCGCTTTTTCATGCAAAAAGAGTGACCAATATGCAAATTTGCAAAAACAAAGAAAAATTTTACAGAAATATTATACAAATTTCTAACAGAATAGAATATTAAATAATCACGTTTAAATGAAAATATTTTGAATTCCCAATGAAATGATGATTGTCTTCAAATTTATTCTAAATTGAATTTTATTTAAATAATTTTATTTATTTTGCGAGATGATGGCCACCCTAAAGCGCCATTTAATTTTAAAGGTTTTTGCACTCAATGGTTGTTCTTAATTATTATTAATTATAAAGAATTATTGTTCAATGATCAGCATCTTCAACATGCAAGAATGACTTTAGAATTCATTTGTCACTGGGGGAAATAAAGAAAATGACAAATGAATACAAATAAATTCACTAAAAATACAATAAATTATGTTATCAATTCTGATGTTGTTTTCAATCAAATTTTTATTCACAAATTTTATGTTATCATTTCTAGTACAGTTGAACAATATAAAGGGGACCATACATTATGCGATCTATTGTACAATCACAGATCAAATCTATTTGATTTTTCATACAATTGACGCTTCTTCGCTCACGTTGAGAGAGTATTAACAAGCAAAATGCCATTCTACAATAGATCACACTAGACACTAGACATTCCTACTGTATATGATTTGTAGTACATCTTATTTTCCATGAGTCAAAACCTTTTTAGATTCCTGATATCCATAACATAGTGTTGTCATCAATTTATTAAAAAAATCTATAAGATTAGATTAGGAAAGGGATTTTAGTTAGTCACCTCGTTAGTGTGTCTTAGATTGAGTTTATTGTAACCAACCCCAACTCCATAATTACAGCTGCTCCTTCTCCAAAAGTACAGAATTCATTAGAAATTTGATTATATTCTTGGGGGTTAAGTCTTAATCAGGCTCGGCAACACTCTATCACACTCATCTGTGTACCGGGTCACTCTGGTATCTAAGGAAATGAGATGGCGGACGAGTGTGCCAGGAAAGGCTCGGCATTGCCCATGTCTTAACCACAGCAGAATATACTCTCATGCCTGGAAGTGAAAACCAGAGATCTAGCAGGCAGGAAGTTGGCAAATGAGTCTGCCTGCACTGTCGCAAGAACACTCTGGCCTTGCTATCAATGAGAACCTCCCAGCTCCGTCACTTTAACAAGAAAGGGTTCGGACGTTGACAGGAGTTATGACGGAGCACTGCACCATCACGCTGATGGCCCACATGGTGCAAGTTCCACACCATGACTTCTGTCGTAGCTGTGAAGACAAGGATGATCCGGAGAGCATCCAACACCTCCTCTGTGATTGCCCTGTTCTTCTCAATAAACGAACCCGGCTCCTCGGGAAGCCTTTCTTCGAAGAGTTGGGTAGTTTGGCAAAATGTGCTTTGGCTAACCTGGCACTGTTCGTGGCCTCCTCAGGTTGATTTAAGAGATAAGAGGGTGATAGCTGAACCGAACTTGGACTGTTGTGTGATTACCCCTAACGCCTCATTCCCTTCCACGTTTTTATCAGGCATCACAATGGGCCTTTAAGGCTTCTGGGTGAACTCGCGAGTAATTGCGAGCAGCCTGCATTACCTAACCTAACCTTGGGGGTTAAGTCTGATTAATGTCACTTTCAGGTCTTTATGGATTGCTCACATATCATGGTTGAGTTGAATTTTTGTTACAAACCCCATAATTACAGCTGCTCCCAGAAAGTCTGGTATTCATTAGGAAATGAATGACATTCTTAGAAGTTAAATATGACTAATGGCACTTTTAGTTGGTATCCGAGAGTCTAAAATTCATTAAGAATTAGATGATATTCTTTGGAGATAAGTCTGCAATGTCAGCTGATATTTTGTTTATCAGACGTTCTACTAATTTCATAACTACAGCTGCTCCTTCTCCGAGAGTCTAGCATTCATTAGGAATTCGATGATGTTATTGGAAGATTAGTCTGCAATTTTTGTTAGTGGTTTATCTATCAGGCATTCTACTTATTTCATCCTTGGTTAATGTCACTTACAGGTCTTTATGGAATACAAAATTGCTCACATATCATGGTATTCGTCATGGTATTCAATGACAATCTTCGGAGATAAGTCTGCTATTCCTCCTCCGAGAGTCTAGTATTCATAAGGAATTCGATGGTTTTCATGGGAGATAGCTATGCAATTTCTGTTGGTAGTTTGTAGTGCAATCGGACTCCTCTTTAACAAAGTCCTTGACTCATCTATAACACAGTCGTCGGCCCACTGAATTACTTTACTGTGGACAAGTATTTGCTAAAGGGAAGGTCAGACTTACATCTTACAAAGTCGTTGAGACCAGTGGTACACTTCGCTAAAAGGGAGTTCTACTCATCTATAACGAAGTCGTTGGGAACAGTGAATCACTTTGCTATATAGAACTCTTCGCTAAAGGGAAGTTCGGATTCATCTATAAGGAAGCCATTGAGACCAATGAATAAACTTTCTAAAGGGGAGTTCGGACTCATCTGTAACGAAGTCAATGGGACCAGGAAATAACTTTACTAAAGTGTAGTTTATACTAAAGGAAAGTTCGGACTCATCTATAACGAAGTCATTGAGACCTGTGAATCACTTCGCTAAAGTGAAGTTTGGACTCATCTATAACGGAGTCGATGGAACCAATGAATCACTTTGCTATAGAGAAGTCTTCGCTAAAGGGAAGTTCGGACTCATCTCTTACAAAGTCGTTGAGACCTATAAATCACTTCAATAAAAGGAAGTTAGGACTCATCTATAACGAAGTCATTGAGACCAGTGAATTAAATCGCTAAAGGGGAGTTCGGACTTATCTATAACAAACCTTTTATTGATGTTTTAGGTTACTCGATAGAGAGGTCTATCCAACTTTCTATTAATATTTTTCAATGAATTAACAATTGCCTTGTAGAGGCAAACTTTTGTTCTCTAGGCTAAGTTGAGATGTTGGTGCAAGGATGATGAACTGACATCTACTTAGTTCTTATTTTGACTGACATATTTATTGGTTTATATTAAAGTTAATAAAGATTACAATCTAAGATTAACTTATGGAGACCATTGACTACTATGGCCTTCGGGATGGTGGGGATTTAAGGTGACTGGTACATGTTCGTCCTAATATGGTGTGGTGGGTCCATCCATGTCAGCCTCCTATCCAAGAGCTCGAGCTATTTGACCGTATCGCTTTGTCGTATAATAGAGATGCCGTTCAATGTTACTTTGGGACAATTTCCATTGCTTCAGGCATTTATCGCTCATTCAAAAAATATTAATAAATTCAATATATGTAATTTCTTTAATAGCAATATGTTTCCATAAAATTTTATTCATAAAACATCTAAAACATTGTTTATTTTATGTTATTTGCATGCTGCCCAATAATTTAATGTAATATTTTCTTCTTTTTTTTTGTTTTTAAGACAAAACACTGATAAATGTGAGCAAATGGATCTCAATATTATATATACCATACCATAGAGATAATGAATAGTCTTTATAAAACTTTTACAGGCTTAAACTCTCCAGAGACCAGAAAAAAATGTATCCCAATTCAATGAATTACCAAATCTGACTGGAACCATCATAATCATTATCATCATCACTATCGCTGCTCTGGACATGTTCTACTTTAGTTTTTGGACGTCCTCTTGGTCGTCCGGAAGATACTTTGGGTACTGCACTACCACCCTTTGATGGTCGTCCTCTTTTCTTGGGCAATAATATAATACCCGATTCAGCTACATTGTCAGTATCATCATTAGTACCAGAAAAACTGATATTAGATCTAGGTAAACGGACGTCTTTCCTTGGACGCCCTTGACCGCGACCAGTACGTTCAATATTTAAATTAATAGCACCAGTGGCTGGACGACCAACTGGTTGTCGCTCATATTCATCATCTGATTCTGTGAAAGAAGTCATCAATAAACAACAACAATGAAACACAATACAATTCCCTACTAACCATCATCACTGTGCTTTATCTTTTTAGGTCGTCCACGTCTTTTGCCTGGCTTATTTGTAGCGGCAACTTTCTGTTGTTTATGCGGTGGTGTGCGTTGTTTTTGCCTGGAATCATCGTCACTACTAGTACTATCATCACTATCAGAATGAGTTAGTTTTTTGGGGCGACCTCGCCCTTTACCGGTCGGTACTATTGACTGGGTAAGTTTTCCTCTGCCACGCTTTGGTGGCCTTCCACGTCCACGGGGTTCAACAATTGCTGGAAATCTGTTTACTGCCGATACACCATTTTTCGGTGGGCGTCCACGTCCACGCACCAAAGACACCACTATCGGCGGTGATTGATCATCTGGAGTTCTTGATGTATTTGTCGATTTTGGTCGTGCACTTACTAAATCGTCTTCACCGTCTGACGATAGCACCAAACTAACTGCCTCCAGAAATCCTTGCATTTCCATGTCTTACACAGTTTTCTGATAAGACTAAATATCTCGGTAAATAAATACCGATAAAATTACTTTTTTTTGTTTCTTTTTATATGTTAGCACACTTTGTTACGTTTTATTTATATTCTACTTTTTATTCTTGATATGTTTGTTTTCAGTTTTGTAAAAAAATGTTGCTTTGCAAAAATATTCACTAAAGGCCGCAACTGAGTACTTGAAATGAGTAGCAATTACTTACGAGTAATCACTTATACTCGTTGCATACAAAATATACTCGTTGCATAGTAATCACTTATACTCGTTGCATACATACTTTAATGTATTGTCAAAGAGCATAAATTATATTTTAATGGTCTTTGGTACTATACAAATTAGAAGAAGACTCGCTACGAGATTCAGCCACTTATGTGGTCAACTACATCGATTCGGTGGAAAACTAGCCAAATGATGTTCAACGACAATTGTCACGGATTCGTGATATTGATGTACATAACCGAGGTGACACCTGTATCTGAATGAAGAAGGGCGAAAAGCGTTCAACTATTAGAGCGTCCAAATTGTCATCTGTCATCTTCAAAGACTCATACGGGATGTGGACCACTACTATGACCTTTATCTGACTTTGCAGCACTCATCCAGAAACGCAAAGACTTTCGCGAGCGATATGCATCAGAGCCTTATACAGACACAGGAATTGGAGAAAATGCAATTTGTAAAAGTAGAATAATTGCGGATATATCCGTATATCGGCGAATCCCTTTATACAAGGACAAAATATATTTTGTATTACAATATGATCAGAAATCAGATTCCACACAGAATTATAAAAACTGACAAGCCCTCCTACTAAACGAAATGTTTCTATTCACTATTCTGTCCGCCCGAAACACTACACACAATTCAAAAGATAACGGCCATTTTCGATAAATAAAAGAATTGATATTTTTTGTTAAATAAATTTTTTATTCTATTAACTTAACATTTTCTTATAAGTAAATGTTTTAATTTATTATTTTGAGATCTAACTTATTAATTATAGGAATCATTGAGGTATATCTTTAATCTACTTCTTCAACAGTGGGTCCACGGTATCCATTTCCAAACCCACCACTGCCCGCCTGTTGACCACAGTTAGCTGACGGCTGCTGTTGTCCACCAGATGACTGTTGATGCATCTTTGTCATTAGTGGTGAACAGTGTTTGGTTAACTCTTCCAATTTGTGCTCGTATTCTTCCTTTTCAGCTGTTGTATTGCTGTCCAACCATTTCACTGTCTCATTGCATTTACCGAGCACCGACGACTTGTCACTTTCACTTAACTTGTCGCCAGCTTGTTCAACCGCCTGTTTCACACCAAACACATATGTCTCCAAACTATTGCGGGCACTTATGCGTTGCTTTTGTTTCTCATCCTCTTCGGCATATTTCTCAGCTTCATTGACCATGCGATCGATTTCAGCCTGTGACAAGCGACCCTTGTCGTTCTTGATGGTAATGTTTTTCGCTTTACCAGTGCTCATTTCTTTCGCTGTCACATTCAATATGCCATTGGCGTCCATGTCGAATGTTACGTCAATTTGAGGTACTCCACGTGGTGCTGGTGGTATGCCAGACAAATCAAATGTACCCAATGCACTGTTGTCCTTTGTCATAACACGTTCTCCTTCATAGACTTGTATGGATACACCTGGTTGGTTGTCAGAATAGGTGGAGAATGTCTTTGTTTGCTTGCATGGAATGCGGCTATTGCGTTCAATTAGTTTAGTCATTACTCCGCCTGCCGTTTCAATGCCCAATGAAAGAGGAGCAACATCCACAAGAAGCACATCTTGGATTTGGCTGCTCTTATCGCCACTTAGAATAGCCGCTTGTACTGCTGCACCATATGCTACTGCCTCATCTGGGTTGATTGAGAGGTTCAAACTCTTACCACAGAAGAACTGTTGCAAAAGGCTTTGTACTTTAGGAATACGGGTTGAGCCACCAACTAGAACAATGTCGTGGATTTGGTTCTTGTCCATTTTAGCATCATTCAAAGCCTTCTCCACTGGGTCCAGAGTCTGACGGAACAGATCAGCACACAACTCTTCGAAGCGAGCTCTGCTTATTTTCGTATAGAAGTCGGCTCCTTCGAATAGTGCATCGATTTCGATAGTTGCCTCTGTGCTTGATGACAAAGTACGTTTGGCACGTTCAGCTGCTGTGCGTAGACGACGAAGTGCACGTGGATTTGAGCGCAGATCCTTCTTGTATTTGCGTTTGAATTCCTCCGCCAAATGAGTCACCAATCTGTTGTCAAAGTCTTCACCACCCAGATGGGTATCACCAGCTGTAGCACGAACTTCGAACAGTGAGCCCTCATCAATAGTTAGAATAGAGACATCAAAGGTGCCACCACCCAAATCGAAGATCAGAACATTACGTTCGCCTTTGAGATTCTTGTCCAAACCATAAGCCAAGGCAGCCGCTGTTGGTTCATTGATTATACGCAGAACATTCAAGCCAGCAATGTGACCAGCGTCTTTAGTTGCTTGACGCTGCGAGTCGTTGAAATATGCTGGCACTGTGATAACTGCATCAGTTACTGTTTCTCCCAAGTAGGCCTCGGCTGTTTCCTTCATTTTGGTCAGGACCATTGAACTAATCTCCTCGGGTGAAAATCTCTTTTGTTCTCCCTTAAACTCGACGCCAATCTTTGGCTTACCACAATCGCTGACCACCTTGAATGGCCAGTGTTTGATGTCTTCCATGATCTTGGGGTCATCATATTTGCGTCCAATTAAACGTTTAGCATCGAAGACTGTGTTCTTTGGATTCATGGCAACTTGATTCTTGGCAGCATCTCCAATGAGACGCTCAGAGTCTGTGAATGCCACATAACTGGGTGTTGTACGATTGCCTTGGTCATTGGCGATAATCTCCACTTTGCCATGTTGAAACACACCTACACACGAGTAGGTGGTACCCAAATCAATACCGATGGCTGGCATTTTGTTGATTTGTTTTTCTTTACGTTGTTTATCAAATAAAATCGTTGAAATGTTTACGTTGATTTTCGTCGCTTTAATAACTTTTGCTTTGTTCAGTTGTTTTTTTTAATACTCTTTTTGATAGTAGATATTTTTCACTTATATTTCTTATTCTTTAATAAATTTGTATCTTTTACTTTTCTTGTTTATATTATTTGTTGTTTAGCTTGTTCAGCTATTCGCTTTGAGTTTTGTGTTTTTGCTTTGAGTTTTCAAATTCAAATGTGACTGAAGAGAGAAATGCGCTGCTATTTATACTCAGACGTCGGTTGAGTGGAAGCTTCTCGAATCTCTTTCGAGAAGTGACGACCCCATGGAATATTCCCAATGAGTGTGAGGGAGATAAACGATAAGTTTCATCATTTACGTCAATGTTTGATAGAGTGAGAGGGGTGTATTTTTAAGAGAGTGAGGGTTGTTTTTGAGTACATTTTTATTAAGAGTGTAATTTAGTGAAGACATTTCTGGTTTTGGTTTCATTGAATGAAATTTCGAGAAAAGCCATTGTAACGGTGCCAGAAATTTCATAGGTTAATGAATGACCTACCTCAATAAAAGTCAATAATCGAGAAAATTCTACATAACAACAATTGAATGCATATAAGTAGTTTATTTTTAGCGACTGTTTTGTTTTTTTTTTTTTATTTTTGTTTATAATTTTCAATCTCTTATGCCAATTGGATGAAAATATAAAAATATCTCGTTAACATTGAAAATTTTATAATTATGTATTAAAAACATAAATAAGCTGTTGGCATCACAATAGGCCCGTAAAACCTTTGAATGAAATCTTCCTATCCTATCCTATACTAAATTATATGTTTGGTGATTCATAAAACCAAAGAATATGATGAAATATTAAACAATTTCAAGACAGGAACCATATGTACTTATGTTGTATGGATATTTATGTTTTTCTATTGGGCAACATTCACATTCTTGGAGAACCATAAAAAAAGAACAATCTCAAGACTTCTTGTCTGATTGCTTCCTTTAGGAAGTTGCATGGTCAGAAGTATCTTTATTGAGAGTCGAGATATTTACATAGAATTTCAGCTTTCTTAGAGTTGAATGAACTGAATTCTATGCTAAAAGACTTTAAGCTTATAAATTGGATTCTGTTCGTGTTATGTGTGTATCTATTAATTATTACTTAACATGGGAAAGGAAATGCCTGATACTAAGGAGGATAGAGAAGTTGATACTTGGGTATCCTTAAATTATCTAAACTCTTTGCTGAAAGACTGCAAGCATAAGGAAACCATTGTGACTATTATAGTTCTAATTAAAATTGAATCTATTAAACTAAGTATTGCTTATTATTTGGTGTGGATTGAAGGCAGTATAGTCATGAAGTTTTTATGCTCTTCTTATTGATAATCAAAATAAAAGGAAGAACATATGAAGGACTCAAGATATGATATTCCTAAATCAATGGGATAAGAGCAAAATGGCAATGCCTTCAGAAAGATTACATAGAACATAGAAAGTTGACAAAATTGGACTTTATTCATTCATCATATGCCAACTCATCATATAAGTAAGACCTAATTAAAAGTCTAGACCAATTTTCATCATATTCCAATTTCATTACTTCTTAGATCAAGAATGAACTCCCAATCGACATCACATCTCTATTTATATTATTTTTTTATTTATTTATTCTTATGATGAAAAACAAGTTTCCATCAGCAATTTCATTTAATATGTGTGTATGTAGAAATTTCCCGAAAATGTAAACAAATCGAATTCACTCATATTCTCTCTCTTGAAAAAACCAATTCAACTCTCACCAAACAGAAATCTCTAGTATCTCCGTCACACTCATTGGGAATATTCCACACGTTTCTAGAAAGAGATTCGAGCAGCTTCCACTCAACCGACGTCTGAGTATAAATAGCAGCGCATTTCTCTCTTCCGTCACATTTGAATTTGAAAACTCAAAGCAAAAACACAAAACCAAAACTCAAAGCGAATAGCTGAACAAGCTAAACAACAAGTAATATAAACAAGAAAAGTGAAAGATACAAATTTATTAAAGAATAAGAAATATAAGTGAAAAATATCTACTATCAAAAAGAGTATTAAAAAAAACAACTGAACAAAGCAAAAGTTATTAAAGCGACGAAAATCAACGTAAACATTTCAACGATTTTATTTGATAAACAACGTAAAGAAAAACAAATCAACAAAATGCCAGCCATCGGTATTGATTTGGGTACCACCTACTCGTGTGTAGGTGTGTTTCAACATGGCAAAGTGGAGATTATCGCCAATGACCAAGGCAATCGTACAACACCCAGTTATGTGGCATTCACAGACTCTGAGCGTCTCATTGGAGATGCTGCCAAGAATCAAGTTGCCATGAATCCAAAGAACACAGTCTTCGATGCTAAACGTTTAATTGGACGCAAATATGATGACCCCAAGATCATGGAAGACATCAAACACTGGCCATTCAAGGTGGTCAGCGATTGTGGTAAGCCAAAGATTGGCGTCGAGTTTAAGGGAGAACAAAAGAGATTTTCACCCGAGGAGATTAGTTCAATGGTCCTGACCAAAATGAAGGAAACAGCCGAGGCCTACTTGGGAGAAACAGTAACTGATGCAGTTATCACAGTGCCAGCATACTTCAACGACTCGCAGCGTCAAGCAACTAAAGACGCTGGTCACATTGCTGGCTTGAATGTTCTGCGTATAATCAATGAACCAACAGCGGCTGCCTTGGCTTATGGTTTGGACAAGAATCTCAAAGGCGAACGAAATGTACTGATCTTCGATTTGGGTGGTGGCACCTTTGATGTGTCTATACTGACTATTGATGAGGGCTCACTGTTCGAAGTTCGTGCTACAGCTGGTGATACCCATTTGGGTGGTGAAGACTTTGACAACAGATTGGTGACTCATTTGGCGGAAGAGTTCAAACGCAAGTACAAGAAGGATCTGCGCTCAAATCCACGTGCACTTCGTCGTCTACGCACAGCAGCCGAACGTGCTAAACGTACTTTGTCATCAAGCACAGAGGCAACTATCGAAATTGATGCACTATTCGAAGGAGCCGACTTCTATACGAAAATAAGTCGTGCTCGCTTCGAAGAGTTGTGTGCTGATCTGTTCCGTCAGACTCTGGACCCAGTGGAGAAGGCTTTGAATGATGCTAAAATGGACAAGAACCAAATCCACGACATTGTTCTAGTTGGTGGCTCAACCCGTATTCCTAAAGTACAAAGCCTTTTGCAACAGTTCTTCTGCGGTAAGAGTTTGAACCTCTCAATTAACCCAGATGAGGCAGTGGCCTATGGTGCAGCAGTACAGGCGGCTATTCTGAGTGGTGATAAGAGCAGCCAAATCCAAGATGTGCTCCTTGTGGATGTTGCTCCTCTTTCATTGGGCATTGAAACGGCAGGCGGAGTAATGACTAAACTAATTGAACGCAATAGCCGCATTCCATGCAAACAAACGAAGACATTCTCTACCTATTCTGACAACCAACCAGGTGTATCCATACAAGTGTATGAAGGAGAACGTGTTATGACAAAGGATAACAGTGCATTGGGTACATTTGACTTGTCTGGCATACCACCAGCACCACGTGGAGTACCTCAAATTGAAGTTACTTTCGACATGGATGCCAATGGTATATTGAATGTGACAGCGAAGGAAATGAGCACTGGTAAAGCAAAGAACATTACCATCAAGAACGACAAAGGTCGCTTGTCACAGGCTGAAATCGATCGCATGGTCAATGAAGCCGAGAAATATGCCGAAGAGGATGAGAAACAAAAGCAACGCATAAGTGCCCGCAATAGTTTGGAGACATATGTGTTTGGTGTGAAACAGGCGGTTGAACAAGCTGGCGACAAGTTGAGTGAAAGTGATAAGTCTTCGGTGCTCGATAGATGCAATGAGACAGTGAAATGGTTGGACAGCAATACAACAGCTGAAAAGGAAGAATTCGAGCACAAATTGGAAGAGTTGACCAAATACTGTTCACCACTTATGACAAAGATGCATCAACAGTCATCTGGTGGACAACAGCAGCCGTCAGCTAACTGTGGTCAACAGGCGGGCAATGGTGGGTTCGGCAATGGATACCGTGGACCCACTGTTGAAGAAGTAGACTAAATGAAGTAGTTACTACAGAACCATAGATTAGTCAGTTGTGATTGTTAAGTTTTAAGTTTGAGACTGAAATATTTTAAGTTTAATTATAGTTTCAGTTATGTAGTTTTATGTATAGAAAAGACATTTCCAACGATTAATTTAATAAAATAAAAATATTTATTTAAAACATAAATGCATATTGTTTTTCATTCAGTAAATTTACCATATACTTTATTTAGGTGACGGGGTTAAAAACAATGGAATGTTTAAGACAAATTGTCCTAGCAATGATCTTGGTTATCAGGGGAGCCTTTTTTTTTTCTCTGTAATTTCTGGGAGGCAAACATTTGGTATGTGAAGACTAGGTGATATTTGCTGTTAACTTTGAAATGAAGTGTGTTTTGCAATTATTCCGATACATCGTAAGCATACTCATATATTTAAAGGGCATGTTGTGAATTTTTTTTTAGGGATGTCTTAATCATAGAATAAGTCACATGACAATCTATCAATATCATTTCATGCACAATATAGCTTACACAATTTGATAAAGATAAGATAACCTTGAGCAATGTTCTATAAAATGATAGAGATTAGCGAAGTGAATAAAGAGGAAGAACTAGATGGATGACACAATGTCGAGGCCACACCGCAAGTCCTTTAAAGTTATGAACTCTTGCTGTGTGAGCAATGGCTTTCATATGCGTATACATATGTATACAAATCATCGGTGTTCATTTAGTCAAATTAATGAAAGTAAATAACTTGCAGCCCGATCTCTTCGTTATTGAATTCACAACTAAGTATGTTACAAAGATTTCAATAGTCTTCATTGGGATTATCGCCAAGTGGTGCCCTGCATACTAATGTAATAACAGAAAACATGTGGCACAAGAATTATAAATACAAATTAAAGCTAAAAGCATATAAGTATAATAAAACATAAACAATGTAATGGCACAGAATTGGGTTAACCTGCACATCAAATTAAAGCTAATTCTATGAAATAAATAGACTGGACAATTCGCTCACAAAATCGTGCTCTTTCACTATCTCGGGACTTCAACAATAATTAATAAGTTTGTTCATTTCTTTTGGTGGATTAAGTACTGGATACAGGAGGAACCCATAGAGTTCAAGCACTGGTTAATATATTTATACTCTTCACGGGAACTAATAGTATTATATGTTTGTCATGAAGTTTGTAACACACAGAAGGAGACATCGCAGACCACATAAAGTATATATATTTTTGATCAGCCATGTCCGTCTGTCCGTCTGTATGTATGCAAACTAGTCCCTCAGTTTTTGAGGTAGAGAGCTGAAATATTGCACATATACGCTGCACATTTGTCGGAATCAGCCGAATCGGACCACTAGGTGGGTACTTTGAATACAAACCCCCAATCAAATTAATGTTCTTATTAGAAAAACTTTTTTGTTTTTTGACTTATCGAACTGAACTGCTTATTACCGTTTCTATTCAAATTAAAATGAGCTTCATCGCTGAATACAATTTTCTTGTAAAATTCGGGCTTAGGAGCAACCCATTCACCAAATGTACGGCGTGCCATACGCGGTAATTCATATTTAAATAAAAATGGCAAGGAATTATCTTTTGAATAAACCCAAGTACATGGCAATTAGCACCATTAATCAGTGTTTTATTTCTATTTAAAGTTGTATACCTCTAAAAAAAACATCCCTTATGTCACACAGAACTGTAGGTTACTTTTTTAAATGAAATTTAGCCAAGATACTTAGCTCATTTTAAAAATTTCACAATTGCATTCATGGGTTGATAATTCAGTATAATATGGGAGTTTGGGAAAAGATTCTGGAATCTCTTTCTAGAAATGTATAGACCGACCCAATGGAACATTAATAGTAAGTGCGAATGAGAAAAGTGCCAATATGTATTTCATTTAATATGTGAGACAGAGAGAGAGAGAGAAAGAGAGTGGTATTATTTTATGAAAATGAGGGCTGTTTTTTTCTTATACAATATTTTTAAGAGAGTACGTATTGTTGTTTTGAAGTTGATATTGAAATTTCGAGAAAAATAATAGTAACAGTACTAGAACTTTCACTAGGTCAATAGTTGACCTACCTTAATAAAAGTAAACAATCGATAAAATTCTACAGCGCAATAAATGAATGAATGAAATTTATTTACAATTTTAACGTTTTTGCTTATAATTTTCAATCTTTTATGCCAATAGGATAAAAATATAAAAGTTTATAATTTTAAAAACAGGTATTTTAGATGTTGGCATCACAATAGACCGTAAAATATTTGATTGAAATCGTCCTATCCTATCCTATCCTATCCAATACTAAAATCAGTATATGATTGGTGATTCATAAAACAAAAGAAGATGTTGAAATACTAGAATTATGACTTCTTGACTGCTTGATTCCTTTAGCAGTATCTTTATAGAGAATCGAAATATTTGCATAGAAATTCAGCTTACATACTTGGAGTTGAAAGTCCATGCTATTCTTAGATGATCTAAACTCTTTGCTAAAAGACTGCAAGCATAAGGAAACCATTGTGACCATTACCATATCCCAACTATAACAGTTGTTCTTTAAGTTAGAATTGTTAGAATTGTCTATTAAAATGAGTGTGGCCTATTATGCGGTATGCGGTAAGGATTGAAGGCAGTATAGTCATGAAAGTTTTTATGCTCCTCTTATTGAAAATCAACAAAAAAGGAAGAACATATGAAGGACTCACGATATGATATTCCTAAATCAATGGAATAAGAACAAAAAGGCAATGACTTCATATCGATTCATGGTACAGAGGAAGTTGTCAGGATTGTTGCTTATTCATTCATCATATTCCAACTCATCTTCACATGGGACTTAATGAAAAATCTAAACCGATTTTAATCATGTTCCAATTTCAACATTTGTTAGATAATGAATGAATTCCCAATCAACATCACATCTCTATTTATATTAAATTTTTACGATTTATTTTTATGATGAAAAACAAGTTTCCACCAGCAATTTCATTTAATATGTGTGTATGTAGAAATTTCCCGAAAATGTAAACAATCGAATTCACTCATATTCTCTCTCTTGAAAAAACCAATTCAACTCTCACCAAACAGAAACCTCTAGTTATCTCCCTCACACTCATTAGGAATATTCCACACGTTTCTAGAAAGAGATTCGAGAAGCTTCCACTCAACCGACGTCTGAGTATAAATAGCAGCGCATTTTTCTCTTCCGTCACATTTGAATTTGAAAACTCAAAGCAAAAACACAAAACACAAAACTCAAAGCGAATAGCTGAACAAGCTAAACAACAAATAATATAAACAAGAAAAGTAAAAGATACAAATTTATTGAAGAATAAGAAATATAAGTGAAAAATATCTACTATCAAAACGAGTATTAAAAACAACTGAATAAAGCAAAAGGTATTAAAGCGAAGAAAATCAACGCTAACATTTCAACGATTTTATTTGATAAAGTAAAGAAGAACAAATCAACAACAAAATGCCAGCCATCGGTATTGATTTGGGTACCACCTACTCCTGCGTAGGTGTGTTTCAACATGGCAAAGTGGAGATTATCGCCAATGACCAGGGCAATCGAACAACACCCAGTTATGTCGCATTCACAGACTCTGAGCGTCTCATTGGTGATGCTGCCAAGAATCAAGTTGCAATGAATCCAAAGAACACGGTCTTCGATGCTAAACGTTTAATTGGACGCAAATATGATGACCCCAAGATCATGGAAGACATCAAACACTGGCCATTCAAGGTGGTCAGTGATTGTGGTAAGCCAAAGATTGGCGTCGAGTTTAAGGGAGAACAGAAGAGGTTTTCACCCGAAGAGATTAGTTCAATGGTCCTGACCAAAATGAAGGAAACAGCCGAGGCATACTTGGGAGAAACAGTAACTGATGCAGTTATCACAGTGCCAGCATATTTCAACGACTCACAGCGTCAAGCAACCAAAGACGCTGGTCACATTGCTGGCTTGAATGTTCTGCGTATAATCAATGAACCAACAGCGGCTGCCTTGGCTTATGGTTTGGACAAGAATCTCAAGGGCGAACGAAATGTACTGATCTTCGATTTGGGTGGTGGCACCTTTGATGTCTCTATTCTAACTATTGATGAGGGCTCACTGTTCGAAGTTCGTGCTACAGCTGGTGATACTCATTTGGGTGGTGAAGATTTTGACAACAGATTAGTGACGCATTTGGCGGAGGAATTCAAACGCAAATACAAAAAGGATCTGCGCTCAAATCCACGAGCACTTCGTCGTCTACGCACAGCAGCTGAACGTGCCAAACGCACTTTGTCATCAAGCACAGAGGCAACTATCGAAATTGATGCACTATACGAAGGAGCCGACTTCTATACGAAAATAAGTCGTGCTCGCTTCGAAGAGTTGTGTGCTGATCTGTTCCGTCAGACTCTGGACCCAGTGGAGAAGGCTTTGAATGATGCTAAAATGGACAAGAACCAAATCCACGACATTGTTCTAGTTGGTGGCTCAACCCGTATTCCTAAAGTACAAAGCCTTTTGCAACAGTTCTTCTGCGGTAAGAGTTTGAACCTCTCAATTAACCCAGATGAGGCAGTGGCCTATGGTGCAGCAGTACAGGCGGCTATTCTGAGTGGTGATAAGAGCAGCCAAATCCAAGATGTGCTCCTTGTGGATGTTGCTCCGCTTTCATTGGGCATCGAAACTGCTGGTGGAGTAATGACTAAACTAATTGAACGCAATAGCCGCATTCCATGCAAGCAAACGAAGACATTCTCTACCTATTCTGACAACCAACCAGGTGTATCCATACAAGTGTATGAAGGAGAACGTGTTATGACAAAGGATAACAGTGCATTGGGTACATTTGACTTGTCTGGCATACCACCAGCACCACGTGGAGTACCTCAAATTGAAGTTACTTTCGACATGGATGCCAATGGTATATTGAATGTGACAGCGAAGGAAATGAGCACTGGTAAAGCAAAGAACATTACCATCAAGAACGACAAAGGTCGCTTGTCACAGGCTGAAATCGATCGCATGGTCAATGAAGCCGAGAAATATGCCGAAGAGGATGAGAAACAAAAGCAACGCATAAGTGCCCGCAACAGTTTGGAGACATATGTGTTTGGTGTGAAACAGGCGGTTGAACAAGCTGGCGACAAGTTGAGTGAAAGTGACAAGTCTTCGGTGCTCGATAAATGCAATGAGACAGTGAAATGGTTGGACAGCAATACAACAGCTGAAAAGGAAGAATTCGAGCACAAATTGGAAGAGTTGACCAAACACTGTTCACCACTTATGACAAAGATGCATCAACAGTCATCGGGTGGACAACAGCAGCCATCAGCCAACTGTGGTCAACAGGCGGGCAATGGTGGGTTCGGCAATGGATACCGTGGACCCACTGTTGAAGAAGTAGACTAAATGAAGTAGTAGTTACTACAGAATAGTCAGTATTTTTGTTTTACCAAGTTTGAGACTGAAATATTTTAAGTTTAATTATAGTTTCAGTTATGTAGTTGTATGTATAAAAAAAGACATTTCCAACGATTAATTTAATATAATAAATATTTATTTAAATCATAAATGCATTTTTGTTTTTATTTTTTCAAAGATTAAGATTTAGTATTTTTGTTTAGTACCATTATAAAGGTAAAATGGTACGCTTAAGTCTCTTGGACCGACTGGGGTTCTGTTCGAAATGTTTCATATGGGACTCATGGAATGTTCGCCTATTGTTTTATATGAGTAACTTAGTTGATTTGCTTATGAAAACATATGACTTCGTCTTTTAAATTCTCTTTAATAATAATTGATATCTTATAGATATAATCTAGTAATTACTTAGTTTAGTTTGACTGGATTTATTTAAAATCCCAAGCATTTTTTGGTATTTGTTTTGATTCTGTCATTTTGATGAAATTCTTAAGGGCATCCTGATAATTCCAATTGGAGCCTTCCAAACAACGATTACACCAAACCGCATTCAAACCAGTTGTATCCTTGAATAAAACCAATAATGTTTCATGATCTTTTGGTGTGGCTTTTATGGTATTTGATGTTATGAGAACAGGAGTAGCTTCAGCATATTTAAAGGCAGTGATCTTTTGATTCTCTGTAGGACTTGTTATATTGAAAAACTCATTAACAATTTCATAATGCCTACCATCACCGCATAGACCCTCCTCTTGCTCTCCAAATTTAATGAAGAAACGACGATTAAAGGCATATAAAATGCCTTCTTCGAAAGCTGTTTCTGCTTCTTTGAACAAGCCACTTACATAAATGGCACAAGTACCACCACCATTATCTTTGAGTTCATAATGTGGCATATCAATGGTAAATGAATGAAAATCATGTTTAACATCAGGCAAAGAACACAACAATGGTACAATATCGTTATTGCCAATATAATAACCACTTAGGGATTTGGAATTCCTGGCAATATTCCTTGAAACATGAGTATATTTACTGACTGAACGACATACATCGGGTTTCATGCGTGGACTCCAATAGCGACAAGTCATACTGAATATGGCATCCGCAGCATAAACATTGACTAAGTCAAAGCGTTTTGATGATTCTTCATAGAGGGGGAAATATGAACGCACAAATTGATCAGCAAATTCATAGCCCAAAGGATTAATAAGGAAATTCTTATGCCATACCAATGTGGGATTTTTCTGTATATCAACATTATCCAGTTTGTTTAAGTGCGGAAATACTTCCTTTACAGCTCGAATATATTCACTTGGCACTTTGTATAGTTTGCACAAAGGATTCCCATCCAAGATCATTACTTTAAAAGGTACAGCACTCAGTTCAGAGATATCATGAAGACTTGATATCCAATTGTTACTCAAATCAATGGCTAACAATTTTGCAAAATATCCCAGTGAAGTCAATTTGCCAATATTCAGTATTTTATTCTCACTAAGACGCAACTCAGTGCAATTGTCTAGGAACATGCGTCCTGCTATATTTAGGACAGTCATTAGTATTTGACATGAACTCATTTTCACAATAATATTATCAAGTAAATCACTGCTCTGCAGATTATTCAAATCCAATACACGATTAATGACATTATAACGTTGGGCTATAGCCTTTTGTAAATCACGCCGTGGCTCTACTTGACTCTCCAGAAATGGTTTCACTTCCATACGCATATAAAATGTTAAACCCATATCATTATTCAGTATACATTGACCATCACCATCTGTTCCTTCAACCATAGTTGGTATGAGTAATTTAAAATTTGAATTTTCTGCAATATACAACAGTTGATCAAAGCATTGGCGTACCAGGAAACTATGCTGAATATTATCATATTTATAATAACATGGATAGAATTCACTTAGATCTGGTGATATTAGTAAAAAGAAATAATCTATAACACATTCCTTGGATAAGTTTCCTTCATGATCTGGTATAATAATAGCATGCCAATCTTCACTATGAGCATATGATTTTATTTCTGCCACATTGGTTTCATTGATAAGTTTACCATGTTTACTTAAATTAATTTCAATACTTGTTTGGGTATAACTCTCTAAGAGTTTATCAAAAGCAATGCCATCAACATATTTGAAATTTTTGTCAAGACCCTTTTCAACCAGACATTTTGGATATTTATTGGATTTAACCATAGGATTTCCAGCCAACAGGATTTCATGTACACAAACTTCTTTGATTTCACGACAAAATCTTTTGTTCGATGATATGAGATTCTTTGATAAATCAAGCAGTTTAAAGGATGAGCAATCCAGCATTTGCAAAGGAGCCACACTGCGTATATTATTGCCAGCCATCAAGATGCCATTAATATCCCGAAATTTATCATTATTATCTCTTATCAATTCACATAATTTCTTCAGCACAGCAGTATTTCCCAAATAGATGATTGTATGAGCAAATTCCACGGCTTCACTGAAATAATTGAGATTCAATAGATCATCAATGCCATTGTAGTGTACCAAATTATCAAATAAATTGAACAAGACACGTGTCATTAGATTTTGTGGTGATATTTGTCCAAATTTATATGTGGCAATATTAAAATATATTGCCAGCTCCAATGGTGGTGTTCCATATTCAATGTCCAACATTAAATTCTTTGAAAACAATTTATCAATAGCAGCTTGACAATTTCGTATTAAAAATGAATCAATCTCTTCACCCTTCCTATATGAAACCGGATAGAATTCTTCATTTTCCACAGCATCGAAGAGTGCCTCAATCATTTGATTATATTCATTATTCGAATTCTTCAATAATCCTTTATGTTTGATTTTAATTAAATGCCAATTGCCAGGTTGAGCCAATACACTGTGATCATAACTTTTGCAATGATGATACAATTTAGCACTCTTGTAGTCCAAATAAATAGGCAACATGCCAGCACCAAAATTAATGATATTCGACATTTTTCAATTTATGTCGCTGCCTTGCATTAATTGTGGTTAATTATTTATTATATTTTTCAATTTCACACAAACAAACAATAAAATATTTCCAATGATTCTTTGTTTGCCGGGTGTAATATTTCATAAAATTTCATATTCACCATGAGCATCATGAATTCACCACAATATCGCTTGTTGCTTGTCAGCTGATTTTGTGATTTAACCTATTTTTCACTACTGTTGTGAAAACGGAACATAATTTCATGGTGCTGCTGTTATCATTTCTATATCCATCTCCACATTCGAATGAGAAAATCTTTATCATAAAAGCTAATTTCAACACCCGTTAATACAATTTATATTCACTTAATGTGATGTACGGGTACCTTTTAGATCTAGCCTTAGATTATTCCGACAAAGATCCAGTCTCTTAGTTGTAAGTTAGCTTAAGTTTTATATAAATTAATGATTTTCTAGCTCCCTTTTTTTTCCTTTGTAATTAAATATTGTTTTCCCCATTAATCTTAAGTATAATATTATTGTTATAAGCTAAACTCTGTAATAAGAAACTTTTAGACAAATTTTTAAATCAATTTGTAATTTTATAGGGTTTAAATAAATAAATAATGTAATAACATTCGAATGAAAATTCCTTGAATCAAGCCAAATTTATCAATATCGTGTTCTAGATTGATTTAAGCATGCTTGACCACGTGCAAGCCCTATTAAATATAATCAAATAATATGGTCTATAGAAATATAAAGGTCCTTTTAGATGGTCAGTTCCGTCTCTATTATTGATTTGAAATCCGCACCGAAAACAGAAATGATGACAGAGAAATGGACTGATGGCCCAACTTATTTGTCAGTCTATTTTGATGACATATCGATAAATATAAACAACTAAAAAGTATAAAGTGCAAGTGGCTGCTATGAAATTAAATTGTATGCTATTCAGAGTTTATAGATGTTTATAAAAGTTATCCTTGCAAATGAAACATCCCAACAAAATGAAACAAAAATTCCATAAAAAAGTAATAAAACGATATGGTTCTCCTCCATACGTATGCTACTTCTTTGACAACCCGTCATACGTATGTTACCACAGAGCTACCAACTTAAGCTCAAACTACACGGAATCTGTCGACTACGTCTGCGTATTTTGCGTTTCGTACAAGGCATATGTCAAATTATACGACTGCGTAAACAGAAAAGAATGGGAAATTCAAATTGCAATTGCCCAATATGCTATTGTGTTTCTTTATTTTTTCAATTAGAGTCACTTCCATATTTATGCAACATTAAACTGAACTAATCTTTATTAAACAAACAAACATAAGTAAAATCCAATGTTTGTCATCCACCAAAACATGAAAATCCTTGTTTGCCGTTCATAAAATCAGTTTTTTGCCATTCACTCTAGCTGTTTTTGGTTCACGGAACTGTTCTTTGTAGTTCCGAACGCAGTTGACGGATGGCAGTTGACCAACTTTTACGTAATATCCGTCGACTGCGTCGGCTATGTAATTTGTTTCATATGAATCAATACAATACAACTTTCTATAGCATCAAACGCACGCAGTCGACGGTGAGCCAGTGAGTCAGTAGGTATAAGGAATTTGAGCACAATACTGGTAGAAGCTAAATATATTGATAGTGTCTTCCACAAGACAGTAAAATCAAGGGCGAATAATGAAACCAGGCATCAAAATAAACCTCTGTTTGAAATTGTACATGTGGCAAGCTACCGGTGTATGCTATCAGATATCTAACAAATTTACCACACAAAAAATGTGCGACAAATGGGTTAATATACTCAACAGTGCTGCCAGGTTGCTATAAATTTACAAAACAATAACAACATACTTTACAACACTTTTATTTGCTTTTTGTTTTTGTTTGTTCATTTAATTAAAGAAGAAGGCGATATCTCGTAGTACTATTTCGGCTGTGCTTAAACGAATCGTGACTGTTACAAATTTGTTGTCTGGAAACAATACAAAGAAATTGTATAGAAATAAACTAATCACATCAACACTTTATAAAATGGTAAATATTTAATTGCATTGCAATTGTGTTTATTAATTTTTCTATTAATGCGTTTTATTTTTCTGCAGTTTCATTTCGGTGAGTATCACTTGATGTTTCCTGGTGCCGGACGCAATTTTCATGCATCATACAAGTGTTATTCGGTATCAATGTTACCGGGAAATGAACGTTCCGATGTAGAAAAGGGTGGAAAAAGTAAATATTCTATTTGATTCTATTCTATTGCAACATAGTAGATGTGTTATAACAACATTTTGTATTTGTTGCAGTCATTTTGCCACCATCAGCATTGGATAGTCTGACCCGTCTTAATGTTGAATATCCAATGTTATTCAAGTTGTCAAATAAGCAGAAAGCTCGCCATTCGCATGCTGGTGTCCTTGAATTTGTTGCCGATGAAGGCAAATGCTATTTGCCTTACTGGATGATGCATAATTTGCTTTTGGAAGAAGGTGCCATACTTAATATTGAAAGTGTTTCATTGCCTGTGGCAACTTTCTCAAAATTTCAACCGCAAAGCAATGAATTTCTGGATATTACCAATCCCAAGGCTGTTCTGGAGAATGCACTGCGTAATTTCGCTTGTCTCACCAAGGGTGATGTCATTGCTATTAAGTATAACAAAAAAGACTATGAACTTTGTGTGCTAGAGACACGTCCCGGTAATGCTGTTAGCATTATAGAATGCGATATGAATGTGGAATTTGAGGCACCAGTCGGCTATAAGGAACACACAGTAGAGCCAAAAGCACCGGAAACTCAAGAACAGGAAAATGTTACAGAGGAAGAATATGAGATTTTCCAAGGTAATGGAGTGCGTCTTGATGGCAAACAGAAAAAGGAGTCGCAAATGGATAAGCCTGTTGTAAAGAAAATCTTGCCACGCGGTGTCCCTGACTATGACTATAAATTTGGTTTACTTAAGTTCGATCGCAGCATTATACCAATCAGTGATCGTGATGCTATTAAAAGTACTGCTGAAGATGATGAAGTGATTGAACAGTTTTTTGGAACCGGTTTCCCAATGAAGAAATTGCGCAAATAATCTAATTTACATACATATATGTAATGTAAAATATATTTTCTTAAGTTTAGTTTAGTATTTATGTCTATGTACATATATGATAAAATGAAGGAGGCACAATAATTTACGGATATGAAGCATTAAACAAATCTATGTATAGTAACCTTCATTCGGTGCACTACCAACGCTATCCACCTGTTACTTTGAACTGCATTCAAATCACTACAAAAATCGCCTAGTGATGTGGTTTAAACATGTCATTGCTATAGCAGGTACTTGCAAAATATGGCTTATTCGACCCGGAAGCACTCTCAATCTTGTTGCCAAGGTTGCGATATATATAAGGCTATCTTATACTTATGGTATTCAGCTTAAACGCCTAGCTACTAAGACCACAATCAATTGCATTCAAGCTATGCAGAAAAAAGCCCTTCTGCACATCACGGGTTCTTTGTGGCTCTAATATACCGTGACCATTATATCCATCGAAGACCAAATTAACCATCACACTAATCGTGATGCTCTAAAAACGCATAACAATTCTCTCGTTACGGCTGTTAATACGAATGATTGCCCAAGAAGGCTTAAACAGCTCCACTAAATTGTTGGTTGATTGGGATTTCTAATAAACTGATATGACAAAAAAAAAGTATTCTTCAATGGATTTGAGTGATGCCGATGTCATGGACTTGAGGGCGGACTATTGATTATTTAGGCATATGTTGATGAGTTTGCCCAATGTAATTGTACCAATTACTGGTTGGATCCAGTGAACATAAGAAGAACACAGGAAGATAATGAATATGATTGATGATTTGACTCACCATCGAAGACTATGATATTACATAGACTAGACAAATCGCTTAAAAAGATAGAGCTCTACCATTGTTGGGTATCGCGAGAATTCACAACAACAGTTTCTGTATAATTTATGTTGTAAGGTATCCCGAAATTTGATATTTAAGAAAGAGACATGATTTCGTGAGCGATTTATTTAGTCTATTCATTTTATAATCCTTGGCAGAACTACTTTGTCTTTGAATTTACTTAAGTTTTTGCCTCATGACATTTTCTGTAGGCAGTGCATATGTGTCCCTAAGGTCAGAGAGTTCCTAAAGAAAATCATCAAAAATGGCGTATAAGTAGGCAAGGGTCTCCCTAATACCCGGTGTTCGCGATATGAACAGTGTTATCCTTATTATGTGACCCTTCTTTGTATACATATGTATGATCTTATCTATACAAACATATACAATAATAAAATCGTAGATTTCGAAATTTTTATATGTTTGTTTGTGCAAACCAAAGACTATTAAACACAAAATAATCTGGCTTTGCATAGAGGAAGCGCTCTTTGTTCTTTTCTTTCTGTAAATGTTTCTTGTCGCCAAAAGATAAAAGGCATTTTATATAGAAGGCAGAAAAACATATACCTGGGTTCAACTAGTATAGTTTAGTATAGTATATGGTAGTACTTATGTATACATATATTTCGATTTTAACACCACATTTGAAGTGCGCAAAACATTGAGAAGTAAGTATCTTTATGACTTGTTCATTCTCATTGTACTGGTGTTGTCTTGTCATGCCATACTAACCACTTTTTGCTACATGACATCTCGGGATATAAGCACCTTGACCTAGTTCATAAATATGTATGTATTAATTTCATTAATTTTTCTGTGTATTCATTGGGAGCAATGTGATGAAATTTTTGTCTCTGGTTTTCTTTGCAAAAATTTTGCCAAGGAATTGCAAAATTAACCATTAATCGATTAAACTTATAATAAACACAACAACCAATTTAAAAGCTTATCAATCATATGTTCTTGGTTGGAGAAAATTTTGCCATTCACTTGTAATTAGTTGAATGTTGCAACAAATATTAGTGAATCAATATAAACTTGTTGCAGATGCAACTCAGAACTCAGCAAATCACAACTACACGTACTCTCAATTTCTTAATCAGGTGAGTGAACATTTACGCATTCAACAATAGTTATCCCTGTTACACGCACACGACTCTTCCAGTGCATTTACGGTTTTCCAGAAAAATTTTCTCGACATTTCCACCTGTGCAAAATTTTCTTCTCGCGTTAACACAACGCAATAAAATTAAAAAGAAAATTTAAAAACAATATTAAACAATAAATAATACAATTGTACTTCTTTCTATAGAAGTATAAAAGAATTAATCGATAATTTACATAAAAGAAAAGAAAAGTTTTCTATCAACATCTTTTGTACAAACGAACAAGAAAACGAACACAATGCCGACAGCTATTGGTATTGATTTGGGTACCTCTTTCTGTTGTGTTGGCGTATTCCAACATGGCAAAGTGGATATCATCGCCAATGACCAGGGCAAACGTACAACACCCAGTTACGTGGCATTCACCGACTCGGAGTGTCTCGTTGGAAATGCTGCCAAGAATCAAGTTGCCATGAATCCAAAGAACACGGTATTCGATGCAAAACGTTTAATTGGACGCAAATGTACTGACCCCATAATCTTGGAAGGCATCAAACATTGGCCATTTAAGGTGGTCATTGATTGTGGTAAGCCAAAGATACGCATCGAGTTTAAAGGCGAAGAGAAGATTGTTGCTCCAGAAGAAATCAGTTCAATGATATTGACTAAAATGAAGGGAACGGCGGAGGCATTCTTGGGTGAAACAGTTACCGATGCAGTCATCACTGTGCCAGCATACTTCAATGACTCACAGCGTCAAGCTACCAAGTATGCTGGTCATATTGCCGGACTCAATGTTCTGCGCATCATCAATGAACCAACAGCGGCTGCCTTGGCTTATGGTTTGGACAAGAATCTCAAAGGCGAACGTAATGTACTTATCTTTGATTTGGGCGGTGGCACTTTGGATGTCTCCATTCTGACTATTGATGAGGGCTCTCTGTTCGAAGTTCGTGCTACAGCCGGTGATACCCGTCTGGGTGGTGAAGATTTCGACAACAAATTGGTGCACAATTTGGCGGAGGAGTTCAAAAGCATATACAAGAAGGAGCTGCGTTTAAGTCCACGTGCACATCGTCGTCTACGCACAGCAGCTGAACGTGCTAAACGTAATTTGTCTTCCAGCACAGAGGCAACCATTGAGATTGATGCTCTATACGAAGGAATCGACTTCTATACGAAAATAAGCCGAGCTCAGTTCGAAGAGTTGTGTGCCGATATGTTCCGTAAAACTCTGGAACCAGTGGAGAAGGCATTGAATGATGCTAAAATGGAAAAGAACCAAATCCACGACATCGTTCTAGTTGGTGGCTCGACTCGTATTCCTAAAGTACAAAGTCTTTTGCAAGAGTTTTTCTGCGGTAAGAGTTTGAACCTCTCAATCAACCCAGATGAGGCAGTGGCTTATGGTGCAGCAGTGCAAGCGGCAATTCTAAGTGGCGATAAGAGCACACAAATCCAAAATATCCACATTGTAGATGTTTGTCCTATTTCATTGGGTGTTGAAAATTCAGCTGGAGCATTTAAGACAATAATTGAACGCAACAGCCGCATTCCATGCCAACAGGCAAAGAATTTCTGTACCAAGAACGAGAACCAGACAGGTGTAACCATAAAAGTGTATGAAGGAGAACGTGATATCGCAAAGGACAACAATGCATTGGGTTACTTTCATTTAGCTGGCATACCACCAGCACCACGTGGAACACCTCAAATTGCGATTATATTTGACGTAGATGCCAATGGCATATTGAATGTGTTAGCAAAGGGCATGTGCGCTGCTGAATCGAACAGCATTATCATCAAGAACGTCAAAGGTCGCTTGTCACAGTCTGAAATTGAAGCCATGATCAATGAAGCCAAGAAATATGCCGAAGGAGATGAAAAAGAAACGCAACGCATAAACGCCTGCATCAGTTTGGAGGCTTATGTGTATGCTGCGAAGAAGACGATTAAACTAACTGAAAACAAGTTCACTGAAGATGAAAAGTCCTTGGTGTTCGCTAAATGCAATGAAGCATTGAAATGGGTGGACATCAATACAACAGCACAAAAGGAAGAATACGAACAGAAATTGCAAGAGTTAACCAATTTCTGTGCACCACTTATGATAAGGTTGCTTCAACAACCTTCTGACGACGAACAAGATTTAGCTTTTAAGATTGGCGGTCTAACAATTGAAGAGGTGGAATAAGTCATACACTAAACCAAAGTCATTATAAATCATATTATATTAATCTCTTTATAAAACTGGACAATCCCAGTGAACTATTACATGTAAGTTGTCCTTTCAATGAATTTTTTTGTGTGATTAAATTAAATAAAAATATAAAAAGATTTGAATTATTTTTTGTCGGGAATAGATACAAAAGTCAAGTATTTAACTTGGCAAATGGAAAAGCGCAACAGGCGCAGGTCATTGGGTAAGCAAAAGGTTTACTTAAAGTTTTCTCCATCTGCTCAGAAATAACATACGGATGCTCACTGAACATCTTATGGGCCTTATTGTGGCCTTAGATATTATCAAGAAAAATTGTTCTCTGAGCCTCATAGGCCGATTCAGAAGTCATTCCTGGATCCGCCCCTGCTAAGACACGAATACTGCTGATTTTGTGAAACACCAGTAGCAGTAAAAAAATATTTAGATTAGATTAGGGGAAGGGTGAGAACTAGAACACATTGCCATAATCACAGATCCTCCGAGATTCTGGTATTCATCACGAATTCCAAGTATTTCTTCGAAGACAGTTCCGGTGTCCAATGTAACCATCTTTATATACTGTTCCTAGCCCTGTCTGTCTGGAAATGTAACTTCAAAATTTTGTATTAAGTTGAATTTAGTCAGATTGATGTCGCTAATGGCGGAGTTGGTAATGCACAGTAGGGATTGCCTAAGACCTACCGAGTCACTATCATATACTAGGATGGGGTTTGCCATAAACGACAGTGCTTCAGTAACGTAGATACAAGCCGCCGTATGGCACGTTAACAATCTTCAATTGAGCTGTGCTTCTGTTTAATTTAGAGCACCAGATAGGTGCAACATATGACATGATTGTAGGATTGGAGTAAAAAATCGGCGATTCCGATACCGATACCGATATATACGAATAGTTTATTAAAGGCCCTTTTATTTAGACGGTTAGTTCAGTCTCATTCCATTATAGCCTTTCTGCAGTGAGTAAAATGTTATGAGTTTTGGTTTTGCGTCCACAGTGAGCTATTCTGAACAGCTGTTTTTTGTTTTGGTTATACACGTACGTGCAACTTTGAGCGCACGTTAGCAAAATTAAAACTAAAAATTTGCGGCTTTTTTTAACTTAGTGTTTTCCCGTGCTTGAAAAAATCGATATCCGCACAGATAACCGAATCGATAACAGAAAATAGAATGATGGTCCAGCTTATTTGTCTGTCCATTTCAATTTATAAAGCGATAGCATGGACTGAGACTGAACTGACCGTCTAAAAGGCCTTTATGCTGGCAAGCCTGATTGTTTCATATCGGTCAATAGACAATCGGCGATTCCAATTTATCGGCCGATGTATCGGGATCGGAATCGTTACATCCCTACATGATTGGGTTCTGGTTTCAGTCCCCAATTCTTAACCATGTGTCTGTTGCTGGTCCACAAGGCTACGGCATTGTAGATGATTGTTCCAAAGAAGTTTCTCATCAAGTGTGACGCCTATTCATGACAATTTCAATAAGTAATAATATATCTGCTAGGAGGGGCAGCTGCCCTACCCTGCCGTACCTGGCTAGGCCATTGAATTCTTCCATCAAAGATATACATACATAGAATCATAAAGCTAAAACATTAAAAGCTTCAATCTCTAAGGTTGTCATGGTCAACTGAAATAGACGTCAGCAGTCGCTGTGCCATTATGGCTATTTTTTTTTTTGTGCAGTTGCGAATGTTCGCATCGTCAAGGTTGCCATCGCAACCGCAGTATGTACCACTAAAAAACATCCCCCATATAAGATAAGGGATGGTCTCCTCTTCTGTATTCAAATGTCGACTGTAAATGACGACTTCTAAATGATAATATGGAGCCCTAACTATTTTTTAATGCAAATACATAGATATGTACATACATCCTAAAGATACTAGCTCTCCTGGAAAATATGCTTTTTGGCGCTTGAAGGCAACATTCATGGTGCAGCAGCAGCCACAATAGTTTGCTTGTATTAGTGAAAAGAAGTACATAGGTATGTATGTATTGGTGACATTGAAAATGCTGCAAGCCTTGCTGACGAAAATCAATATGTTTTGATGTTTGACGTGTAGCAACACGTACTCAGCTGCTGTTGCTGCTGCCACTGCATTTGTATATGGGTAGTATTATGTTTTTTGGGGGTTTTTTTCCCGGAAAGAGAACTAACTTCAGAAGCTTGTTGCAACAAATATGCTTGAAACAATATGTATAAACTTGTTGCAGATGCAGATCAAAAATTTGAACACAACTACAAGTACTCACATTTTCTTCAACAATCATTCTACAATAGTTATCCCTGTTGCACGCACACGAATCTTCCAGTTCATCTACAGTTTTCTAGAAAAAGTTTCTCGACATTTCTATCTGTGCAAAATTATCTTTTTGCCATTTTAATTGCAAATTAATTGCAATCAAAGCATTAACATAACGAAATAAGATTGACAAGCAAAGTTTAAAACAATAAAAACAACATAAAAAAAAAAATAATTAAAAAGTAACGTATCAAGTGAAAACCTTCGATTAAAAAAAGCTCCATATAAGAAAAGCAAAAGCTTTCTTTCAACATCTTTCGAAATACTACGCAGTAAAAAAAGAAAAAATCCGCGCAGAACAATGCCAGCTATCGGAATTGATTTGGGTACCACTTTCTCTTGCGTTGGCGTATACCAAAATGGAAAAGTGGATATCATCTCCAATGAGCAGGGGAATCGAATAACTCCCAGTTATGTGGCATTCAATAACTCGGAGCGTCTCGTTGGAAATGCTGCCAAGAATCAGGTTGCCATAAATCCAAAGAATACTGTTTTCGATGCTAAACGATTAATTGGACGCAAGTATGATGATCCCCACATCATGGAAGACATCAAGCACTGGCCATTTCAGGTGGTCAATGATTGTGGTAAGCCAAAGATTAGCGTTGAATTCAAGGGAGTTCAGAAGACGTTTGCTCCAGAAGAAATCAGTTCAATGGTATTGACTAAGTTGAAGACAACGGCGGAAGTTTTCTTGGGTCAAACAGTTACCGATGCAGTAATCGCTGTGCCAGCATACTTCAATGACTCACAGCGTCAAGCTACCAAGGATGCTGGTTATATTGCTGGACTTAATGTTCTGCGCATCATTAATGAGCCAACTGCGGCTGCCTTGGCTTATGGTTTGGACAAGAATCTCAGAGGCGAACGTAATGTTCTGATCTTCGATTTGGGTGGTGGCACTTTTGATGTCTCCATTCTGACCATTGATGAAGGCTCTATGTTCGAAGTTCGTGCTACAGCCGGTAATACCCATTTGGGTGGTGAGGACTTTGATAGTAGATTGGTGTCCTTTTTAGCCGAGGAATTCAATCGCATAAACAAGCTGGATCTGCGCTCAAATCCACGTGCCCTTCGTCGTCTACGCACAGCAGCTGAACGTGCAAAGCGTACTTTGTCATCATGCACAGAGGCAACCATTGAAATTGATGCTCTATTCGATGGAATTGACTTCTATACGAATATAAGCCGGGCTCGCTTCGAACAGTTGTGTGATGATCTGTTCCTTCAAACACTGAATCCAGTTTCCAGAGCATTGAATGATGCTAAAATGAACAAGAACCAAATCCACGACATCGTTCTGGTTGGTGGCTCTACTCGTATTCCTAAAGTACAAAATCTTTTGCAACAGTTCTTCTGTGGCAAGAGTCTTAATCTCTCAATCAATCCAGATGAGGCAGTGGCTTATGGTGCAGCAGTGCAAGCGGCAATTCTAAGTGGCGATAAGAGCAAACAAATCGAAAATGTCCTCCTTATAGATGTTGCTCCTCTTTCATTGGGTGTTGAAGTTAAAGGCGGAGTATTTGCGAAAATAATTGAACGCAATAGCCGCATTCCAACCGTTCGGATGAAGAAATTCACCACCGATGCTGACAACCAAGCTGTTGTAACCATAAAAGTCTGTGAAGGAGAACGTGTTCTGACAAAGGACAACAATACATTGGGTATATTTGCTTTGTCTGGCATACCACCAGCACCACGTGGAGTACCTCACATTGAAGTTACATTCGACATGGATGCCAATGGCATATTGATGGTGAGAGCAAAGGAAATGAGCACTGGTAAAGCAAGGAAAATTACCATCAAGAACGACAAAGGTCGCTTGTCACAGGCTGAAATCGATCGCATGGTCAACGACGCTAAGAAATATGCCAAAGAGGATGAAAAACATAAGCAACGCATAAGCGCCCATCACAATTTTGAGAACAAAGTGTTTGGTATGAAGATGACGATTCAACAAGCTGGAGACAAGTTAAATTGCAATGAAAGGTGTTGGGGGCTCACTAAATGTAATGAAGCATTGAAATGGTTGACCAACAATAAAACAGCAAAAAAGGAAGAATGCGAACGCAAATTGGAAGAGTTCGCCAGAAACAGTTCCCTACTTATGACAAGGATACGTCTACAAGAGTCGGGACAACCTTTTGACCCACAGGCATTCCGTCAATACTGGTTGAACTTGTAATCTCAATAAAATTAAATAATGCCAATTAACTATATACATATATCTGTGTCAATAAACCAAAGTAGCTTAAGTCGAAATTCTATGTTTTGAGCTACTTTGACTTGTTGCCACAGATACATATGTAATACTTATATACCTTTAAATGAAATGAAATTAAATACAAATTATTATTATTATTTTTTAAACAATAATCAACAATGCTTACATATCGCACATGTTTAACTAAAGTGTTACAACTCAAAAAAGAGCATTTCGTGGACAATCACATTTAAAGTTTTCAATTAACTCACAAATTGGCTAATTTTAGAAGAAATATGTATTCTCTTTTCACGCGGAGAGTATGTAATTTAGAAACATGAAATTTTTACACAATATAAAACAAGATTTAACGAATAATTCTGCA
Organism: Amiota communis; assembly: GCA_037043315.1. Classification (NCBI taxonomy): domain Eukaryota; kingdom Metazoa; phylum Arthropoda; class Insecta; order Diptera; family Drosophilidae; genus Amiota; species Amiota communis. Next base: position 7,034,990 of record JBAMAV010001245.1, on the reverse strand, counting down.
TCATTAACTCAAAAACACTTTAGTTAAATATGTGCGTTATGTAATTTTTAACTACATATACATGAATTGAATAAAGTTACAAACAACACTAACTTTTACATTTATTTATAACTAATTCAACAATTCACGCAATTGAAGCATATGAAAAGTTTATTTTAATGAAGTTTTCTTTTGCATATGTCCCATTGGCCTATATATAGCCAAAGTTTTTGCTATTGGAGATTGGGTGACTTAATTACCTGTCATTGTATCTACTGAATGAAATCTCGATAATTTTTAACGCCTTGGGGGCACATATTGATTTATATTGACAGTCAGGCTGCTATCAAGGCTCTGTCGTCCCACAGTTTCAAGAGTAAAGTCATACGTAGAGTGGTTGAAGCTCTTAACTAGGCTCGGCAGCACTCTATCACACTCATCTCGGTGTCGGGTCACTCCGGTATCGAAGGAAATGAGATGGCGGATGAGTGTGCTAGGAATTGCTCGGCATTGCCTATCTCTCAAGCAGTTACCAATATTCATAGACCCCTACAGGATATACTATCATACCTTGAAGTGAAGACCAGAGATCTAGCAGGCAAATGAGTCTGGCTGTACTGTTGCAAGAACACTATGGCCTTGCCATCAACCGAGCTCCTACACTTTAACAAGAAAAGGGTTCAGACGTTGACAGGAGTTATGACGGGGCACTGTACCATCGGGCTGATGGCCCATAGGATGCAAGTTCCACACAATGACTTCTGTCGTAGCTGTGAAGACGAGGAGGAACCGGAGAGCATCCAATACCTCCTCTGTGATTGCTCTGCTCTACTCAGTAGAAGAACCTGGTTTCTCGGGAAACCATTCTTCGAAGATATGGGTAGTTTGGCAAAATGTCCTTTGGGGGACCTGACCTGGACTCCTCAGGTTGGTTTTAGAGAAAGATCGTGATCTCTGGGACTGACCTTGGACCTTCTTGTGGATTGCCCCTACCCCCTCTTAGTCACCTTTCCCGTTCACTTTTTTTTTTTTTTTGCTTATCAGGTATCACAATAGGCCTTTTAAGCTTCTGGGTGAACTCGCGAGCAATCGCAAGCGGCCTGTATAACCTAACCTAACCTAACCTCTCCTAAAAATGGGATGAATAAGACACGACGCAGGGATTTATTGCGGACATACCAGGGGCTTCCACAATTGTCTTAAGATTTTATTTTGCATTAATTGTATCTTTTTCATGTGGCATGCCGATGCTGTGCCCCTTACTTGGATGCCATGAGCCCATGTGGGTTTTATAATCTTTATACACATAAGCCAACTTTTCATTCATCGAATGTTTTCTTTTGTTGTTTAACATCCAATCCAGAGCCTTTTATCTTCGCAGTATTTTTGGCTTGGATTCTGCGAATGTGGTGTTCCCAAGTAAGTTTGCAATCTAATAGTGCATTCAGACAGAGTAAAACTCGCACGAGAACTCGAGTTCAAATTACAACAACCACAGGGTAAATGAACGTAATTTGTAGTTGTTGTTGTAGCTCAGAACTCGAGTTCTCATGCGAGTTCTCATGCGAGTTCTTCCAGAACTCACTGGTCTGACATGGTCAGTCTAAAAAGCGTTGGTAAAGGTTGGACTCTTTTAGGTGATTGTCGATTGTCTTGTTCTTCCATTTTTGTTGCGCGGCAATAAACAGCTGATGATGACAGATAATATATTTAAGGAAAGGATATTAATTGTAATTTTTTTTGTAATCTATTAACAAAATATGTAGCAGGAATGAAAAAGTGAAATGCGAGGAACTGATACATAATACTGTCCATCATTAGCTACGACTTTTTCCCATCTTTCAGGCAGCATACGGATTCCGCGTTGGAAAAATTCCTCGCAACAGTCGATTTAAAGAATCATTTGCACAGAGTGAAGGTCATTAGGCAAGCAAAAAGTTTTCTTAAACGCGATTTATTGTAAGATTGAAACATCGTTAGGTATCAGTTCCAACATTGCTTATCCTATATTAGTTCCAACACAATTTAAAAAAAATTATTTCAAAAAAAGTTCTTATCTATTGACACAACGAACCTTGGAAAGCCAGTCAGTGAGTGCTTCAAAAGTCATATAAATCATGAATCCCAAAAATAGACAGATTCTTGTAAAGTTCAGCAACATGTCCTTTAAATACATATACATACTTGCAAGTGTGAGATGTATCGACATAATTGCAAACATTAAAATGTTTCATCTCAAAATTTGTCAGCAAAAGTCACCAAGTTTTCACATACCAAATGATTCCCCCCAGCATTTACAGAGAATAAATAGACTTCCTGATAGACAAGAACATTGCAAGGTCAATTTGTCTTATTCAATTATTTTGAACCCTGTCACCTAAATAAAGTATATGGTAAATTTACTGAATGAAAAACAATATGCATTTATGTTTTAAATAAATATTTATTTTAATAAATTAATCGTTGGAAATGTCTTTTCTATACATAAAACTACATAACTGAAACTATAATTAACTTAAAATATTTCAGTCTCAAACTTAAAACTTAACAATCACAACTGACTAATCTATGGTTCCGTAGCAACTACATTTAGTCTACTTCTTCAACAGTGGGTCCACGGTATCCATTGCCGAACCCACCATTGCCCGCCTGTTGACCACAGTTAGCTGACGGCTGCTGTTGTCCACCAGATGACTGTTGATGCATCTTTGTCATTAGTGGTGAACAGTGTTTGGTCAACTCTTCCAATTTGTGCTCGAATTCTTCCTTTTCAGCTGTTGTATTGCTGTCCAACCACTTTCACTGTCTCATTGCATCTATCGAGCACCGAAGACTTGTCACTTTCACTTAACTTGTCTCCAGCTTGTTCAACCGCCTGTTTCACACCAAACACATATGTCTCCAAACTGTTGCGGGCACTTATGCGTTGCTTTTGTTTCTCATCCTCTTCGGCATATTTCTCAGCTTCATTGACCATGCGATCGATTTCAGCCTGCGACAAGCGACCTTTGTCGTTCTTGATGGTAATGTTCTTTGCTTTACCAGTGCTCATTTCCTTCGCTGTCACATTCAATATGCCATTGGCGTCCATGTCGAAAGTAACATCAATTTGAGGTACACCACGTGGTGCTGGTGGTATGCCTGACAAATCAAATGTACCCAATGCACTGTTGTCCTTTGTCATAACACGTTCTCCTTCATAGACTTGTATGGATACACCTGGCTGGTTGTCAGAATAGGTGGAGAATGTCTTCGTTTGTTTGCATGGAATGCGGCTATTGCGTTCGATTAGTTTAGTCATTACTCCGCCTGCCGTTTCAATGCCCAATGAAAGCGGAGCAACATCCACAAGGAGCACATCTTGGATTTGGCTGCTCTTATCACCACTCAGAATAGCCGCTTGTACTGCTGCACCATATGCTACTGCCTCATCTGGGTTGATCGAGAGGTTCAAACTCTTACCACAGAAGAACTGTTGCAAAAGGCTTTGTACTTTAGGAATACGAGTTGAGCCACCAACCAGAACGATGTCGTGGATTTGGTTCTTGTCCATCTTAGCATCATTCAAAGCCTTCTCCACTGGGTCCAGAGTTTGACGGAACAGATCAGCACACAACTCTTCGAAGCGAGCACGACTTATTTTCGTATAGAAGTCGGCTCCTTCGTATAGTGCATCAATTTCGATAGTTGCCTCTGTGCTTGATGACAAAGTACGTTTGGCACGTTCGGCTGCTGTGCGTAGACGACGAAGTGCACGTGGATTTGAGCGCAGATCCTTCTTGTACTTGCGTTTGAACTCTTCCGCCAAATGAGTCACCAATCTGTTGTCAAAGTCTTCACCACCCAAATGGGTATCACCAGCTGTAGCACGAACTTCGAACAGTGAGCCCTCATCAATAGTTAGAATAGAGACATCAAAGGTGCCACCACCCAAATCGAAGATCAGAACATTTCGTTCGCCTTTGAGATTCTTGTCCAAACCGTAAGCCAAGGCAGCCGCTGTTGGTTCATTGATTATACGCAGAACATTCAAGCCAGCAATGTGACCAGCGTCTTTAGTTGCTTGACGCTGAGAGTCGTTGAAATATGCTGGCACTGTGATAACTGCATCAGTTACTGTTTCTCCCAAGTAGGCCTCGGCTGTTTCCTTCATTTTGGTCAAGACCATAGAGCTAATCTCCTCGGGTGAAAATCTCTTTTGTTCTCCTTTAAATTCAACGCCGATCTTTGGCTTACCACAATCACTGACCACCTTGAATGGCCAGTGTTTGATGTCTTCCATGATCTTAGGGTCATCATACTTGCGTCCAATTAAACGTTTAGCATCGAAGACTGTGTTCTTTGGATTCATCGCAACTTGATTCTTGGCAGCATCTCCAATGAGACGCTCAGAGTCTGTGAATGCCACATAACTGGGTGTTGTACGATTGCCTTGGTCATTGGCGATGATCTCCACTTTGCCATGTTGAAACACACCTACGCAAGAGTAGGTGGTACCCAAATCAATACCGATGGCTGGCATTTTGTTGTTGATTTGTTCTTCTTTACGTTGTTTACCAAATAAAATCGTTGAAATGTATTAGATGATTTTGTTCGCTTTAATAACTTTTGCTTTATTCAGTTGTTTTTTTTTTTAATACTCTTTTTAATAGTAGATATTTTCACTTATATATCTTATTCTTTAATAAATTTGTATCTTTTACTTTTCTTGTTTATATTATTTGTTGTTTAGCTTGTTCAGCTGTTCGCTTTGAGTTTTGTGTTTTATGTTTTTGCTTTGAGTTTTCAAATTCAAATGTGACGGAAGAGAAAAATGCGCTGCTATTTATACTCAGATGCCGGTTGAGAGAGGCTTCTCGAATCTCTTTCTAGAAACGTGTGGAATATTCCTAATGAGTGTGAGGGAGATAACTAGAGGTTTCTGTTTGGTGAGAGTTGAATTGGTTTTTTCAAGAGAGAGAATATGAGTGAATTCGATTTGTTTACATTTTCGGGAAATTTCTACATACACACATATTAAATGAAATTGCTGGTGGAAACTTGTTTTCCATCATAAAAATAAATCGTAAAAATTTAATATAAATAGAGATGTGCTGTTGATTGAGAATTCATTGATTATCTAACAAATGTTGAAATTGGAACATGATTAAAATTGGTTTAGATTTATCATTAAGTCCCATGTGAAGATGACTTGGCATATGATGAATGCATAAACACCAATCCTGACAACTTCCTCGATATAAAGTCATTGACTTTTTGTTCTTATTCCATTGATTTAGGAATATCATATCGTGAGTCCTTCATATGTTCTTCCTTTTTTGTTGATTTTCAATAAGAGGAGCATAAAAATTTCATGACTATACTTCCTACAATCCTTACCGCATAATAAGCCACACTTTCTTTATGCTTGCAGTCTTTTAGGAAAGATCATCTAAGAATACCCTAGTACCTAGTCCTCTATACCCCTTAGTATCAGGCATCACAATAGATCGTAAAGCATCTCTGTGGTGAGCGGCCAGCAGATCTATCATTTCCCATGTTAAGTAATAATAAGTATACAGAGAGAAATACGTCAGCTTCGATGGTACTTAAACCAAAAACACACCAAATTAAGTTGTAATTGGTCTAAACTCAATTGCAAATCTGAGAACAACTAAACTTGAATGAAGTGGTAACGGTGTCACTAAAAGCACAATTTATACTTGAATCAAAATTGGAAAAAACAAGGACACACAAAATTCAGATCGAGAACAAACAAACATGAATTGAAAACATTTATGCTTGAAGGACTTTTAACACCGAATGTTCTCGATTTAAGTACAATGTTCACGGTTTTCATCTCTCTGTGTAGATACAATCATAACACGAATAGAATCCAATTTATAAAGCTTAAAGTCTTTTAGCATAGACTTCAGTTCTTTCACCTTCGATTCTCCATAAAGATACTTCTAAAGGAATCAAGCAGTCAAGAAGTCATAATTCTAGTATTTCATCATATAAAGTCATATAATTTAGTATTGTATAGGATAGGATAGGACGATTTCACTCAAATATTTTACGGTTTATTGTGATGCCAACATCTAATTTACCTGTTTTTAAAATTATAAACTTTTATATTTTTATCCTATTGGCATAAAAGATTGAAAATTATAAACAAAAACGCTAAAATCGTAAATAAATTTCATTCATTCATTTATTGCGCTGTAGAATTTGATCGATTGTTTACTTTTATTAAGGTAGGTCAACTATTGAGCTAGTGAACGTTCTAGTACTGTTACTATTATTTTTCTCGAAATTTCAATATCAACTTCAAAACAACAATACGTACTCTCTTAAAAATATTGTATAAGAAAAAAACAGCCCTCATTTTCATAAAATAATACCACTCTCTTTCTCTCTCTATCTCTCTCTGTCTCACATATTAAATGAAATACATATTGGCACTTTTCTCATTCGCACTTACTATTAATGTTCCATTGGGTCGGTCTATACATTTCTAGAAAGAGATTCCAGAATCTTTTCCCAAACTCCCATATTATACTGAATTATCAACCCATGAATGCAATTGTTAAATTTTTAAAATGAGTTAAGTATCTTGGCTAAATTTCATTTAAAAAATAACCTACAGTTCTGTTTGACATAAGGTGTGTTTTTTTTTAGAGGTATACAATTTTAAATTGAAATAAAACATTGATTAATGGTGTTAATTGCCATGTATATGGGTTTATTCAAAAGATAATTCCTTGCCATTTTTATTTGATAATGAATTGCCGCATATGGCACGCCGTACATTTGGTGAATGGGTTGTATTCAGCGATGAAGCTCATTTTGGTTTGAATAGAAACGGTAATAAGCAGTTCAGTTCGATAAGTTAAAAAACAAAAAAACTTTCTAATAAGAACATTAATTTGATTGGGGGTTTGTATTGGAGGTACCTTCCTAGTGGTCCGATTCGGCGACAAATGTGCAGCGTATGGTAAAAAGAAACCTACGTGCAATATTTCAGCTGTCTAGCTCAAAAACTGAGGGACTAATTTGCATACATACAGACGGACAGACGGACATGACTGATTTTGTGAGCGAATTGTCCAGTCTATGTATTTCATAGAATTAGCTTTAATTTGATGTGCAGCATAACCCAATTCTGTGCCATTACATTGTTTATGTTTTATTATACGAGGGCTGCTATTTATATTTCGGGAATAGCAAATAAGAACAAAAATTTTTTAATGAAAATGGCTTTATTGTTTTTCAAAATATTCCCCCTGATGATCAATACACTTTTGCATACGTTCGAACCATTGGTCATAGCAATTTTTCCATTCCTCTTGAGACACCTCCAAAGCATGGTTTTTGAACTCTTCAACTGCTTCTACGGCACTCGTAAATCGTTGACCACGCAGTTTTTTTTTTTGATGTGAGGGAATAAAAAGAAGTCATTGGGTGCCAAGTCAGGACTGTAGGGCGGATGAGTCATCAATTCGATGTTTTGACTGCTTAAAAATTCACCTGTTTGCCGAGATGTATGAGAGCTCGCATTGTCATGATGGAGAATGATTCGTCTTCGGCAGTTGGTTTTGCGAATTTCTCCGAAGACCTCCGGCAAATAAATGGTCGTGTACCACTCAGTCCTACGTTGCTCTAGCGGAACAGTGGCCACATGACCCATATTTCCGAAGAAACAGGCGACCATTTGCTTCGAAGTGTTTCGTGCTCGAACAATTTTTGTTGGATTTGGCTCATCTTGGAACACCCACACGGTCGATTGCTGTTTAGTTTCCGGCTCATACGCATATATCCATGATTCATCACCTGTCACGATTTTATAAACGTCTTTTGAAGCACCACGGTCGAACTTTTTAAGCATTTCCTTACTCCAATCGACGCGAGCCTTTTTCGTGCGATTGATAAGTTATGGGGTATCCAACGAGAACAAAACTTTTTTAACAACTAAGTGTTCATGCAAAATCGAATGTATTCAAGTGGAACTAATGTGCAAGGATGCCTCTATCTAACGATATGTCACATGTCGATCTTGCACTATCAGTTCACGCACACCTTCGATGTTTTGTGGCACAACAACCGATTTTGGACGACCTTCACGGAATTCGTCAGCGACTGAGCTACGACCACGATTAAATTCTGCAAACCAGCGCTAAACTGTCGTTTTTGATGGTGCTTTCTCACCATACAAACAACTAAGTTCATCGACACATTCTTGTTGGGATAATCCACGTCGAAAGTTGTGAAAAATAATCCAACGAAAACCCTCTCGGGAAATTTCCATTGTTTTGCCAAATTGATTTCTTTAACTTATATAGCAGTCCTCGTATAGTATGCTTTTAGCTTTAATTTGTATTTATAACTCTTGTACCACGTTTTTTGTTATTACAATAGAATGCAGGGCACTACTTGGCGATAATCCCAATGAAGACTATTGAAATCTTTGTAACTCAGTTGTGAATTCAATAACGAAGGGATCGGGCTGCAAGTTATTTACTTTCATTAATTTGACTAAATGAACACCGATGATTTGTATACATAAGTATATGCATATGAAAGCCATTGCTCACACAGCAAGAGTTCATAACTTTAAAGGACTTGCGGTGTGGCCTCGACATTGTGTCATCCATCTAGTTCTTCCTCTTTATTCACTTCGCTAATCTCTATCATTTTATAGAACATAGCTCAAGGTTATCTTTATCAAATTGTGTAAGCTATATTGTGCATGAAATGATATTGATAGATTGTCATGTGACTTATTCTATGATTGAGACATCCCTAAAACAACTTCACAACATGCCCTTTAAATATATGAGTATGTTTACGATGTATCGAAATAATTGCAAAACACACTTCATTTCAAAATTAACAGCAAATATCACCTACTCCTCACATGCCAAATATTTGTCTCCCAGCAATTACAGAGAATAAATAGACTTCCTGATAGACAAGAACATTGCTAGGACAATTTGTCTTATTCAATTATTTTGAACCCTGTCACCTAAATAAAGTATATGGTAAATTTACTGAATGAAAAACAATATGCATTTATGTTTTAAATAAATATTTATTTTAATAAATTAATCGTTGGAAATGTCTTTTCTATACATAAAACTACATAACTGAAACTATAATTAACTTAAAATATTTCAGTCTCAAACTTAAAACTTAACAATCACAACTGACTAATCTATGGTTCTGTAGTAACTGCATTTAGTCTACTTCTTCAACAGTGGGTCCACGGTATCCATTGCCGAACCCACCATTGCCCGCCTGTTGACCACAGTTAGCTGACGGCTGCTGTTGTCCACCCGATGACTGTTGATGCATCTTTGTCATAAGTGGTGAACAGTGTTTGGTCAACTCTTCCAATTTGTGCTCGAATTCTTCCTTTTCAGCTGTTGTATTGCTGTCCAACCACTTTACTGTCTCATTGCATCTATCGAGCACCGAAGACTTGTCACTTTCACTTAACTTGTCTCCAGCTTGTTCAACCGCCTGTTTCACACCAAACACATATGTCTCCAAACTGTTGCGGGCACTTATGCGTTGCTTTTGTTTCTCATCCTCTTCGGCATATTTCTCAGCTTCATTGACCATGCGATCGATTTCAGCCTGCGACAAGCGACCTTTGTCGTTCTTGATGGTAATGTTCTTTGCTTTACCAGTGCTCATTTCCTTCGCTGTCACATTCAATATGCCATTGGCGTCCATGTCGAAAGTAACATCAATTTGAGGTACACCACGTGGTGCTGGTGGTATGCCTGACAAATCAAATGTACCCAATGCACTGTTGTCCTTTGTCATAACACGTTCTCCTTCATAGACTTGTATGGATACACCTGGCTGGTTGTCAGAATAGGTGGAGAATGTCTTCGTTTGTTTGCATGGAATGCGGCTATTGCGTTCGATTAGTTTAGTCATTACTCCGCCTGCCGTTTCAATGCCCAATGAAAGCGGAGCAACATCCACAAGGAGCACATCTTGGATTTGGCTGCTCTTATCACCACTCAGAATAGCCGCTTGTACTGCTGCACCATATGCTACTGCCTCATCTGGGTTGATCGAGAGGTTCAAACTCTTACCACAGAAGAACTGTTGCAAAAGGCTTTGTACTTTAGGAATACGAGTTGAGCCACCAACCAGAACGATGTCGTGGATTTGGTTCTTGTCCATCTTAGCATCATTCAAAGCCTTCTCCACTGGGTCCAGAGTTTGACGGAACAGATCAGCACACAACTCTTCGAAGCGAGCACGACTTATTTTCGTATAGAAGTCGGCTCCTTCGTATAGTGCATCAATTTCGATAGTTGCCTCTGTGCTTGATGACAAAGTGCGTTTGGCACGTTCAGCTGCTGTGCGTAGACGACGAAGTGCACGTGGATTTGAGCGCAGATCCTTCTTGTACTTGCGTTTGAACTCTTCCGCCAAATGGGTCACCAATCTGTTGTCAAAGTCTTCACCACCCAAATGGGTATCACCAGCTGTAGCACGAACTTCGAACAGTGAGCCCTCATCAATAGTTAGAATAGAGACATCAAAGGTGCCACCACCCAAATCGAAGATCAGTACATTTCGTTCGCCTTTGAGATTCTTGTCCAAACCATAAGCCAAGGCAGCCGCTGTTGGTTCATTGATTATACGCAGAACATTCAAGCCAGCAATGTGTCCAGCGTCTTTGGTTGCTTGACGCTGTGAGTCGTTGAAATATGCTGGCACTGTGATAACTGCATCAGTTACTGTTTCTCCCAAGTAGGCCTCGGCTGTTTCCTTCATTTTCGTCAAGACCATTGAACTAATCTCCTCGGGTGAAAATCTCTTTTGTTCTCCTTTAAACTCGACACCAATCTTTGGCTTACCACAATCACTGACCACCTTGAATGGCCAGTGTTTGATGTCTTCCATGATCTTGGGGTCATCATATTTGCGTCCAATTAAACGTTTAGCATCGAAGACTGTGTTCTTTGGATTCATCGCAACTTGATTCTTGGCAGCATCTCCAATGAGACGCTCAGAGTCTGTGAATGCCACATAACTGGGTGTTGTACGATTGCCTTGGTCATTGGCGATAATCTCCACTTTGCCATGTTGAAACACACCTACGCAAGAGTAGGTGGTACCCAAATCAATACCGATGGCTGGCATTTTGTTGTTGATTTGTTCTTCTTTACGTTGTTTACCAAATAAAATCGTTGAAATGTATTAGATGATTTTGTACGCTTTAATAACTTTTGCTTTATTCAGTTGTTTTTTTTTTAATACTCTTTTTGATAGTAGATATTTTTCACTTATATTTCTTATTCTTTAATAAATTTGTATCTTTTACTTTTCTTGTTTATATTATTTGTTGTTTAGCTTGTTCAGCTATTCGCTTTGAGTTTTGTGTTTTGTGTTTTTGCTTTGAGTTTTCAAATTCAAATGTGACGGAAGAGAGAAATGCGCTGCTATTTATACTCAGATGCCGGTTGAGAGAGGCTTCTCGAATCTCTTTCTAGAAACGTGTGGAATATTCCCAATGGGTGTGACGGAGATAACGATAAGTTTCATCATTTACGTAAATGTTTGATAGAGTGAGAGTCGTATATTTTAAGAGAGTGAGGGTTGTTTTTGAGTATATTTTTATTAAGAGTGTAATTTAGTGAAGACATTTCTGGTTTTGGTTTCATTGAATGAAATTTCGAGAAAAGCCATTGTAACGGTGCCAGAAATTTCACTAGGTCAATGAATGACCTACCTCAATAAAAGTCAATAATCGAGAAAATTCTACATAACAACAATTGAATGAATATAAGTAGTTTATTTTTAGCGACCGTTGTTATATTTTTAATTTTTGTTTATAATTTTCAATCTCTTATGCCAATTGGATGAAAATATAAAAATATCTCGTTAGCATTTAAAAGTTTATAATTATGTATTAAAAACATAAATAAGCTGTTGGCATCACAATAGGCCCGTAAAACCTTTGAATGAAATCTTCCTATCCTATCCTATACTAAATTATATGTTTGGTGATTCATAAAACCAAAGAATATGATGAAATATTAAACAATTTCAAGACAGGAACCATATGTACTTATGTTGTATGGATATTTATGTTTTTCTATTGGGCAACATTCACATTCTTGGAACCATCAAAAAAGAACAATCTCAAGACTTCTTGTCTGCTTGCTTCCTTTGGGAATTTGCATGGTCAGAAGTATTTTTAGTGAGAGTCGAGATATTTACATAGAATTTTAGCTTTCTTAGAGTTGAATGAACTGAATTCTATGCTAAAAGACTGTAAGCTTTAAAAATTGGATTCTGTTCGTGTTATGTTTTTATTACTTAACATGTAAAAGGACAGAAATGCTAGAGACTAAAGAGGATAGAGGAGTTTATGCTTGGGTATCCTTAAATTATCTAAACTCATTGCTGAAAGACTGCAAGCATAAGGAAACCATTGTGACTATTATAGTTCTAATTAGCATTGAATCTATTAAACTGAGTATTGCTTATGATTTGGCGAGGATTGAAGCAGTATAGTCATGAAATTTTTATGCTCCTCTTATTGAAAATCAACAAAAAAGGAAGAACATATGAAGGACTCACGATATGATATTCCTAAATCAATGGAATAAGAACAAAAAGTCAATGACTTTATATCGAGGAAGTTGTCAGGATTGGTGTTTATGCATTCATCATATGCCAAGTCATCTTCACATGGGACTTAATGATAAATCTAAACCAATTTTAATCATGTTCCAATTTCAACATTTGTTAGATAATCAATGAATTCTCAATCAACAGCACATCTCTATTTATATTAAATTTTTACGATTTATTTTTATGATGGAAAACAAGTTTCCACCAGCAATTTCATTTAATATGTGTGTATGTAGAAATTTCCCGAAAATGTAAACAAATCGAATTCACTCATATTCTCTCTCTTGAAAAAACCAATTCAACTCTCACCAAACAGAAACCTCTAGTTATCTCCCTCACACTCATTAGGAATATTCCACACGTTTCTAGAAAGAGATTCGAGAAGCCTCTCTCAACCGGCATCTGAGTATAAATAGCAGCGCATTTTTCTCTTCCGTCACATTTGAATTTGAAAACTCAAAGCAAAAACATAAAACACAAAACTCAAAGCGAACAGCTGAACAAGCTAAACAACAAATAATATAAACAAGAAAAGTAAAAGATACAAATTTATTAAAGAATAAGATATATAAGTGAAAATATCTACTATTAAAAAGAGTATTAAAAAAAAAACAACTGAATAAAGCAAAAGTTATTAAAGCGAACAAAATCATCTAATACATTTCAACGATTTTATTTGGTAAACAACGTAAAGAAGAACAAATCAACAACAAAATGCCAGCCATCGGTATTGATTTGGGTACCACCTACTCTTGCGTAGGTGTGTTTCAACATGGCAAAGTGGAGATCATCGCCAATGACCAAGGCAATCGTACAACACCCAGTTATGTGGCATTCACAGACTCTGAGCGTCTCATTGGAGATGCTGCCAAGAATCAAGTTGCGATGAATCCAAAGAACACAGTCTTCGATGCTAAACGTTTAATTGGACGCAAGTATGATGACCCTAAGATCATGGAAGACATCAAACACTGGCCATTCAAGGTGGTCAGTGATTGTGGTAAGCCAAAGATCGGCGTTGAATTTAAAGGAGAACAAAAGAGATTTTCACCCGAGGAGATTAGCTCTATGGTCTTGACCAAAATGAAGGAAACAGCCGAGGCCTACTTGGGAGAAACAGTAACTGATGCAGTTATCACAGTGCCAGCATATTTCAACGACTCTCAGCGTCAAGCAACTAAAGACGCTGGTCACATTGCTGGCTTGAATGTTCTGCGTATAATCAATGAACCAACAGCGGCTGCCTTGGCTTACGGTTTGGACAAGAATCTCAAAGGCGAACGAAATGTTCTGATCTTCGATTTGGGTGGTGGCACCTTTGATGTCTCTATTCTAACTATTGATGAGGGCTCACTGTTCGAAGTTCGTGCTACAGCTGGTGATACCCATTTGGGTGGTGAAGACTTTGACAACAGATTGGTGACTCATTTGGCGGAAGAGTTCAAACGCAAGTACAAGAAGGATCTGCGCTCAAATCCACGTGCACTTCGTCGTCTACGCACAGCAGCCGAACGTGCCAAACGTACTTTGTCATCAAGCACAGAGGCAACTATCGAAATTGATGCACTATACGAAGGAGCCGACTTCTATACGAAAATAAGTCGTGCTCGCTTCGAAGAGTTGTGTGCTGATCTGTTCCGTCAAACTCTGGACCCAGTGGAGAAGGCTTTGAATGATGCTAAGATGGACAAGAACCAAATCCACGACATCGTTCTGGTTGGTGGCTCAACTCGTATTCCTAAAGTACAAAGCCTTTTGCAACAGTTCTTCTGTGGTAAGAGTTTGAACCTCTCGATCAACCCAGATGAGGCAGTAGCATATGGTGCAGCAGTACAAGCGGCTATTCTGAGTGGTGATAAGAGCAGCCAAATCCAAGATGTGCTCCTTGTGGATGTTGCTCCGCTTTCATTGGGCATTGAAACGGCAGGCGGAGTAATGACTAAACTAATCGAACGCAATAGCCGCATTCCATGCAAACAAACGAAGACATTCTCCACCTATTCTGACAACCAGCCAGGTGTATCCATACAAGTCTATGAAGGAGAACGTGTTATGACAAAGGACAACAGTGCATTGGGTACATTTGATTTGTCAGGCATACCACCAGCACCACGTGGTGTACCTCAAATTGATGTTACTTTCGACATGGACGCCAATGGCATATTGAATGTGACAGCGAAGGAAATGAGCACTGGTAAAGCAAAGAACATTACCATCAAGAACGACAAAGGTCGCTTGTCGCAGGCTGAAATCGATCGCATGGTCAATGAAGCTGAGAAATATGCCGAAGAGGATGAGAAACAAAAGCAACGCATAAGTGCCCGCAACAGTTTGGAGACATATGTGTTTGGTGTGAAACAGGCGGTTGAACAAGCTGGAGACAAGTTAAGTGAAAGTGACAAGTCTTCGGTGCTCGATAGATGCAATGAGACAGTAAAGTGGTTGGACAGCAATACAACAGCTGAAAAGGAAGAATTCGAGCACAAATTGGAAGAGTTGACCAAACACTGTTCACCACTTATGACAAAAATGCATCAATCTGGTGGGCAACAGCAACCGTCGTCAGCTAACTGTGGTCAACAGGCGGGCAATGGTGGGTTCGGCAATGGATACCGTGGACCCACTGTTGAAGAAGTAGACTAAATGTAGTTGCTACGGAACCATAGATTAGTCGTTTTTGTTAAGTTGTTCTAAGTTTGAGACTGAAATATTTTAAGTTTAATTATAGTTTCAGTTATGTAGTTTTATGTATAGAAAAGACATTTCCATCGATTAATATTATAAAATAAATATTTATTTAAAACATAAATGCATATTGTTTTTAATTCAGTAAATTTACCATATACTTTATTTAGGTGACAGGGTTAAAAACAATAGAATGTTTAAAACAAATTGTCCTAGCAATGAACTTTATCAGTGAGCCTATTCTAATCTGTAAATGCTGGGAGACAAATACTCGGCATGTGATAACTTGGTGATTTTTGCTACAAATTTTAAGATGAAACATTTTAATGTTTGTAATTATGTCTATACATCTCACACTTGCTTGTATGTGTATTTAAAGGGCATATCGAACAAGACACAATATGCTGTCTATTTTTGGGATTCATGATTTGTCACGGTTTTATAATGAAATATGTATGACTTAAAGCACTGACTGACTTTAACATTCAAACGTTTTTAACGTTCTTTGTATCAATTGATAAGAATTCTTTTTTGAATTGCATTGTTATCAAATTATGATGGTTATGTTGTCTCTAATATTTGGCCAAAAATATTCTTGCACAATATAGGATAAGCGATGTTGAAACTTATACCTGGGGATGAGTCAATCTTACAATAAGTCACATGACAATGTTTCAATATCATTTGAAGCACAATAAAATTTACCCAAAAGTAAGAATTTGACAGGGATACCCTTGAGCAATGTTCTATAAAATGATAGAGATTAGTGTAGTGATCAAAGAGGAATGACACAATGTCGAGGGCACACTGCAAGCCCTTTGAAGTTATGAGCAATTGTTGTAGTTTAGTAGTATCCGAAATCATTGGTGTTCATTAGGCAAATTAGTGAAACTCTAGTTACTTGTAGCCAATCTCTTCGTTATTCAATTCATAAGTAAGTTACAATGTGAGCCGATAGCCAGTAAATGCTAGTGATCCACAACTTAGGTCACCACTCACCGCTAATCCTAATGTTGTTGTACAATAAGCGATATGTAAAATCGCAAAGGTAATTTTGCCATGATAACCGGCATCATATTAAACACTCACTACTTGCATTCATGGGAAGTTGAGAGAAGATTATGGAATCTCTTTCTAGAAATGTATTGACCGACCCAATGGAACTTTAATAATAAGTGCAAATGAGAAGAAGGACACTATTGAATTTGATGTGTTAGACAGAGAGGGAAATAGTGGTGTCATTTTATAAAAATGAGAGTTGCTTTTCTTATATGTATATTTTTAAGAGAGTGCATATTTAGTTAGTTGAAGACTCTTCTGTTAGTTTACGTTGACATTGAAATTTCGAGAAGAATCATGTTAACTGTGCCAGAACTTTAACTAGGTCAACACACTGACCTACCTGACTAGGTAATCGAGAATAATCTAAGTTAGTATATCCAGAAGAAATTCATAAATGAAAAATAAGTTTATTATTTTATTTTTTTCAATTTATATTTATGTATAGTAATTTATTTATTAATTTATAAAATTTAATAAAGATTACAATCTAAGATTAACCTAAGGAGAGCAATGGCTACTATGGCTTTTATATTTTTCAATATTCAATATTTGCAACTAACTCAATGATAGTTTAAACATGTCAATTTTATCAAGAATGATTTTTTTTTTAGATATTTAAAAGTTTGGACTTTCATAGAACACAAAGAAATTAATTTATAATCTTAACTAAATACATTTATTTATAAGAGTACCATTATAATGTTACGAATTGTAGGCAATGTCAATTCACTTATGATAAATACCTAACCTTATAACTGGAGAAAACACCTATTCAACAAACGCACCCAGTTCAACCTTGAGCTCAAGCGTCCGTCCTAGTTACTCAGTCCTATTTCGAAGCTAAGCAATAAGTTGCTGTTCTACAAGGCGATACTGGACTTATGGCATTCAGTTATGGGGCTCTCATTGTTAACATCATACTGGTGCCCCCTTTTATGTTCCCAACGACGTAATTCATTGCCATCTCAAGAACGCTACAGTTGCAAAGACCATCACTGCTTATAGCCACCGCTGTGAACATCGACACATAAGCAGCAGCAGTGCAACTCCTGAACAACAGTCAGCCACTCCACAGACTAAAGCCAGTGACCTAATCACTATCATGCCTAATAAATCCTCAATATAATATCAAAGTGCATAAAAAATATAGAGTGAACAAATCGCTCAATTTAAGCGTTGCTTCTTTTCATTTCATATCCAAGAACAAAGTGTCTTATCTCAATGAAACAATCACACAACTTGTTGTTGGGTAAAAAATTAAGAGAAACACCTATTAACACTCCCTTCAGTGCACACCCTTTGACAACCAACAGCCCCATCCTTCAACTAACCATTTATGGTGCAACACACACATATTGGTAAAAGGGTATAAGTAAAATATAAAGTAAAGAAAATATATTGTAATAAGATAAGTTTAATCAGTACTTACTTTTCTTATTTTTCCTCTAAGGCTTTTGGTTTAAATAAAACTTTTTCAGATTATGTATTTCCAATTAATTTCTATTTGCTTCACTTTACAATTTTCGCATGTCAATTTTGATATTCTTCAAAAACAAAATGGCGTTACTGAGTCTTCAATAGACAAGCCGGGACACTAAAGAATAAAAAAATAATTTACACCAAATCAAACATGAAATTTACACTTTCTAATTATTTCCAATAATTTGCCCTTTACTTGGCTTTACAATTTCATAAGAATATTAGAATTTACACCTGCGAAATTATGAAAAATAAAATTTTTATTCTATTCTATTGCAAACAACGCTATGATCTCACATCGACGACCGCACGATGAACGATCTCAAAGGAAACTGGAGGAAGATCAAAAGAGAATGACAATGCATGGTTGCACTGATGTTGCTGATGCTGGTCACATTTGCATGTTAGATTAAGAAGAGGTTGGTGGGGGCGGTTGTATGGATGGTAGAATGAAGTGTGTGTGTGTGTGTGTGCAACAAATCCAAATCAATTGCTTCCTCTGTTGCTCTGTTGTCATTGAAAGTTAAGCATCGAATAATCGCAAAGAGTAGAAAATATGATTCATACTCTTTGATTATGGATACGCAATGAAAGCAAGCATGCAATGGGAAGAATAAACTTACACACATCCATACATATACACATGTGTATTTTGTTGATATTTTCTTAGGCAATTACATGTTTCAAAGTCTAAATAAAATGAAACAGAATAAGAACAGAACAGGGATAAAACATTTATTTATTAAAGATAATAAAGATTACAAATCAATCAATATTAACTTATGTGGAGAACAGGCTACTATGGCCTTCGGCTCAGTGGGTGGTTAAAGTGTCTTAAGTGTTAAGAACATATTGACAAGGACTTCATTAGGATTACTATAAGCATAAAAAGCATTGTACTTTATTTATTCATTCTTCAAACAAAGGTAACAACTCATCTTTACATATGTATAAGCTAATTTTCACCATATTCTAATTTCAAGATTTGTTAGTTTATGAATGAATTATCAAACCACTTCACATCTCTATTTATATTATATTTTTACTATTTATTTTTATGATAAAAAACAAGTTTCCAGCAACAATTTCTAACAATTTCTATTGATTATACAGATGTAGAAAAATCACGAAAATGTAAACAAATAGAATTCACTCTCTCAAAAAACCAATTCAACTCTCTCAAAATAGAAACCTCTAGTTATCTCCCTCACACTCATAGCGATATTCCATACGTTCTGTATAATTCTAGAAAGAGATTCGAGAAGCTTCTCTCAACCGGCATCTGAGTATAAATACCAGAGCATTTCTCTCTTCAGTCACATTTGAATTTGAAAACTCAAAGCAAAAACACAAAATACAAAACTCAAAGCGAATAGCCGAACAAGCTAAACAACAAATAATATAAACAAGAAAAGTGAAAGATACAGATTTATTGAAAAATAAATAAATATACAAGTGAAGAATATCTACTATCAAAAAGATTATTGGAAACGACAACTGAGTAAAAGCAATTCGTTATAACCGCGAAGAAAATCAACGCTAACATTTCAACGATTTTATTTGTTAAAGTAGAGAAGAACAACAAATCAACACAATGCCAGCCATCGGTATTGACTTGGGAACAACCTACTCATGCGTCGGTGTGTTTCAACATGGCAAAGTGGAAATCATCGCCAATGACCAAGGCAATCGTACAACACCCAGTTACGTGGCATTCACAGACTCTGAGCGTCTCATTGGAGATGCTGCCAAGAATCAAGTTGCCATGAATCCAAAGAACACAGTTTTCGATGCTAAACGTTTAATTGGACGCAAGTATGATGACCCCAAGATCATGGATGACATGAAACACTGGCCATTCAAGGTGGTCAGTGATTGTGGCAATCCAAAGATTAGCGTCGAGTTTAAAGGTGAACAGAAGAAGTTTGCTCCAGAAGAAATTAGTTCAATGGTATTGACCAAAATGAAGGAAACAGCCGAGGCCTTCTTGGGACAAACAATTACCGATGCAGTCATCACAGTGCCAGCATACTTCAACGATTCCCAGCGTCAAGCTACCAAGGATGCTGGTCATATTGCAGGACTTAATGTTTTGCGCATCATCAATGAACCAACGGCAGCTGCCTTGGCTTATGGTTTGGACAAGAATCTCAAAGGCGAACGAAATGTTCTGATCTTCGATTTGGGCGGTGGCACTTTTGATGTCTCTATACTAACTATCGATGAAGGTTCAATCTTTGAGGTGCGAGCCACAGCGGGCGATACACATTTAGGTGGTGAAGACTTCGACAACAGATTGGTTACCCATTTGGCTGAGGAATTCAAACGCAAATACAAAAAGGATCTGCGCTCAAATCCACGTGCACTTCGTCGTCTACGCACAGCAGCTGAACGTGCTAAACGTACTTTGTCATCAAGCACAGAGGCAACTATTGAAATTGATGCACTATTCGAAGGAGCCGACTTCTATACAAAAATAAGTCGTGCTCGCTTCGAAGAGTTGTGTGCTGATCTGTTCCGTCAAACTCTGGACCCAGTGGAGAAGGCTTTGAATGATGCTAAAATGGACAAAAATAAAATCCATGATATTGTTCTAGTTGGTGGTTCTACCCGTATTCCCAAAGTTCAAAGCCTTTTGCAACAGTTCTTCTGTGGTAAGAGTTTGAACCTCTCAATCAACCCAGATGAGGCAGTGGCTTATGGTGCAGCAGTACAAGCGGCTATTCTAAGTGGCGATAAGAGCAGCCAAATCCAAGATGTGCTCCTTGTGGATGTTGCTCCTCTTTCATTGGGCATTGAGACTGCAGGCGGAGTAATGACTAAACTAATAGAACGCAATAGCCGCATTCCTTGCAAACAAACGAAGACATTCTCTACCTATTCTGACAACCAACCAGGTGTATCTATACAAGTCTATGAAGGAGAACGTGTTATGACAAAGGACAACAATGCATTGGGTACATTTGATTTGTCTGGCATACCACCAGCACCACGTGGAGTACCTCAAATTGAAGTTACTTTCGACATGGATGCCAATGGCATATTGAATGTGACAGCGAAAGAAATGAGTACTGGTAAAGCAAAGAACATTACCATCAAGAACGATAAGGGTCGCTTGTCACAGGCTGAAATCGATCGCATGGTCAATGAAGCTGAGAAATATGCCGAAGAAGATGAGAAACAAAAGCAACGCATAAGTGCCCGCAACAGTTTGGAGACATATGTGTTTGGTGTGAAACAGGCGGTTGAACAAGCTGGAACCAAGTTAAGTGATAGTGAAAAGACTTCGGTGCTCGATAAATGCAATGAAACAGTGAAATGGTTGGACAGCAATACCACAGCTGAAAAGGAAGAATTCGAGCACAAATTGGAAGAGGTGACTAGACTTTGTTCACCACTTATGACAAAAATGCATCAATCTGGTGGGCAACAGCAACCGTCGTCAGCTAACTGTGGTCAACAGGGGGGTAGTGGTGGTTTTGGCGATGGATACCGTGGACCCACTGTTGAAGAAGTAGATTAAAGAGATGCTTGTCAGTATTATTATATATTATAAAAATGTTATTGTTAATTAAGTTTGCTTAAAAAAAATATTTGAAGTTTAAGAAAGCACATTTCCCCAAGAAGTTTAGCAAATAAGGTTCCTATAAATATGAAAATTCGTGTTAAATAAAATATTTTTATTTTACCAAAGAAAATCATTGTCTTGTTTTTGTAATTTTTAGCTTTTTTTTTTGTCGGTTATTTAGTTGTATTTGTAGTGGCTCACAATTTTAATTTAGAGAGCGCAATTACATTGAGAGAGACGTGGGAGAACATCTCACATCAACAGGTGTCTGCTTGGTGGGATAAACAAGCAACAAGTGGACAAGTGCCTGTTGTATTGGATCAGCTGTTTTGTGTTTGTTTTGTTTACCAAAGAGAGTCATTGACAGTGTGAGTGAGAGAGAGATGTTATAGAGGGAATCATACAATATTTTAGTTCTTAGTTTGATACTCATATTCTATGGCTTTTGTGGTTTATAATTTAATGATTTAAATAAAACATGTTTTGGTTTAATTTTTTATAATTTTTTGATTTTTTATTTTTCTTTTTATTTATTTTTTAAATTTTTTCTTTTGTTTTTTTATTTTTTGTTTGGAAAGAAAGAATAAAGTTACCTAACAATGTTTGTTTGTTTGTTTTGCTTAAAAAATTATTTATAAACATGTGTGTGTTTTATTTATATTTTATAATTCTTATATATTTTTGTGTTTGTTTTATTTTTACAATTCTTATGCATAAAATTATTTATTTTTGTTTTCCTATTCGATATTATATTTTGTTTCTTTTTTATAAATTTTCTTGATTTTTGTGTGAATTTAATTCGTTTTTTTAGGTGAATTAAATATGATTTTGTTGATTTTTATAATTTAACTTTATGTCTTTGTATATAAGAATAATGGAAGTGGAAATTCTGTGTTGTATTTTATTTTATGTGCTGAGAAAAGAAAATTTAAATAATTTTTTTGGTTATACTCTTCATAAAATTAGAGTCTTTCAGAATTACTGGATGATGTAATCAATATCTTACTAAATATCACAACTAGGCAGAAGGTATAATTTACTATGAATCAATCTGGTTCCCCTGTTAAATTTTATAATAAATGACTTATATATTCTTTATGGGATGGAATATTGGAACCATTAATCCTACTCCTCCTTCTTTCTTTCACAAAGTATGATTTTTTTTTTTGTTGTCTTAGTTTTATCAACCGTTCATTTGACTTTATAGAAGAGAAGATTGATTTGGTTTTATATACAAAAAAAAAAAAAAATCAGGAATTTAACAAATTGGAGGCTGTCTCAATTGAATGGGTCTACGTACGTACCGGAAGCACCAGACAACAACAGACTGCCAAGGGACCACTCAATACATCCGTGAAGCATAAGAGATACATATGTACAAATTTGAGCATTTGAAATTAGGAAATTTCCTTTCTTACTTCCAACCAACCTACCCACCACCATAGGATCCAAAACCAAAATATGTACCAAAGTGAGAAAAGGTTCAATCTGTTTGAACATTATTTTCTGTTTCTGTAGAGAATGAAGAGCATTTCTTATTTCTCTCCAATACCAAACTACCAACGTGAAAATAGGTTCCAGCTGGTTAAACATTGACTGGTTTCTGTAGAAATGGGAGAACATTGATAACATCGTCTGTTAATTTTATGAAGAGTATTTGCTCAGTAGTGCCCAAGATATTATAGAAGAAAATGGCTTGGTTCTATATATAAAAGTATTAGGAAATTTGGAAACTTCATTCCTTCTAATCAACCCAACCCACCATAACATCCAACGAGAGAAAAGGTTCAAATTGATTGACTATTTTCTGTTCAATTGGGATTTAATTATTAACATCATCCTCTGCTCAAGTGTGCCCAAAAATATCATATAAAATTAGGAAGGATCCTTCTAATCAGTCTAACCTCCACCATAAGATGCAAAATGAAACTATAAATCAACGTGAGATAAAGTTAAACATTATTTGCTTTCTGTTTGTGTAGAGAATTCAGGGTGTATTGACAACAAAGACTCTCTGCTAATATTATGGAGAATATTTTTTAAAATTTCAGTAGTGCCCAAGTTCATTAGATATTTTACAAGAAGATTGCTTGGTTTTATATACAATAATATGAGGAGCATAGGAAATTTTGATCAATCAACCCAACCCAACATAAGATCCAACGATAAAAAAGGTTCAAACAGGTTAAACATTGATTGGTTTCTGTTCAATTGGGAAAATATTGACAACATCCTCTGCTCAAGTTCTTAAGACTTCAGAAAAGATTGATTGATTGGTTTTGTATACAAAAATATTAAGACGAAATGAATATAGGAAACTTTCTTTGTTTCTTCCAATCAATCCAACCCCCATCATAAGATTCAACAAAAGAAGAGGTTCAAACTAGTTAAATATTGACTGTTTTCTGTAGAATTCGTATTCCTCTGCTAATCTTATGAAGAGTATTTTGCTTAAATTGCCCATAGTGCCATCTGAATTTATTTTCTTCGGTTTTTATTTTCAATAATATATTCAATTATAGGATTTTTGTTTGTTTGTCTATTGAGAATTGTTGAATTTATTTTGTTGTCATTTTATTTGATTTCTTTTTTATATATATAAATATTTTACTTAATTTATAAATAACAATAGTTTTTTATTTTTAACAAATAATTATTATTTTTTCTTATTTTTTTTTTTGTTATAATTTATTCTGGTTTTTGTTTTGTTTTGTTGAAAAAGAAAATGAAAATGTTGATAGAAGAAGAGGAAAGGAAACAAAAGCTAAGGAAAGGAAAGGAGAAGAAATTTTAATGGCGAAAAATAAATAACAAACGAAGAAAAATAAATTGTATTGTAAAAATTTTGTTTTTCTGTTTTTTGAATAATTAAAAAATATTTTTTTTTTTTAATATAAAAATGTTATGTATGTATAATTTGATTGTATAATTTATCTTTCTTTTTTTTTTACATATTTTATATATATAAAAATAGATTTTTTTTTTTGTGTTTTTTTTTATAACGAGAATAGTAATAATCAATTTAATAATGATAATAATAATTAAATATTTGTGTATAATAATTTTTTGTTTATTTATTAAATAACAAAAATATTTTTTTAGAAGAAAAAACAAAATTATATTTTGTAAAATTGTTGTGAGAGACTTTAAAACAAAGAAGAAAAGGTGAAAAGAAAAAGAAGAGGTGGTGGTTTTTATAAACAAAACTGTTGTTGAAAAACAAAACAATTTAAAAATTTATGGTTTTATATGCATGCACATTTTTTTGTTATTTTCCTTTGCTTTTCAGTTTTTAGTTTTTAATTTAAGTTTTTAACATTTCATAAAAAATTATTTACAATAAAAAACTTGCTTCTCTTTTTGTTTTTGTTTTTTGTTTGTTTTATTTTCTTCTTATATTTTAATTTATTTTTTGTTAAGATTTTGTTTTATATTATTTATTTAATTTAATTTATATGATTTTTCTTTTCTTTTCTTTACAATTTGGCGTCTATTTTTTTGTTATTTTATTTATAATTGTTATTTCCTTCGTGTAGAAGAGTTTGTTTTTTTTTTAAGACCACAAAATTAAATTTTATTTTTTATTTATACTTTTTCTTTTACTTAACAATACTATTTTTCTGTGTTCTTTACTATTTGTTTTTATTTTTTAAATTAAAACTTTTACCTGGCGTTATTCTTCTTTTTTTTTTTTTGTTTAAAAAATAAGTTTTGTTTTTTTCTTATTTAGTTTTTTTGTTGCTTGTTTTTTATATAATTTGTTTTTATTATATTTTGGATTTTTTAAAAAGTAGAGGCTTTTTCCTTGATTAATAATTTTTTGTTTTATGAGGAGAGGATGATGTTCTTTTTGCCCTTAAAATGCTTAAAAAAAATTTGTTTGTTTTTTTTTTCCTATTTTTTCTTTTTCTATTAATTGATTTGTTTTTTAAACTATTTTGTTGTTGTTTTGTGTGTGTGTGTTGACGTTTTTAATAATAATTATTATATATACATATATATATAAATGATATATTTAATCATTAAAATTATTTAACATAGGGGGGCAATAATATATATATATATATTTGTATGGGTGTGTGTGTGTGTATTTGTGTACAACAAATTATCATATTTATTTCATTTAATGATATGAACAATCATATGATGCATAATCACTAAATAAATCCGATATACCCTCAGTTGAATTCAATGCAAAATTATAATCAGCTTCCAAAGGCGGATCTATGGGCATAAATGCAGCCATATCATCAAGATCTGTAAGAAAAATATTTAATAATATTTTATGTTAATATAACATCTTATTTCTTTTTAACGAAAACCATTTACAATATATTAATATTTCCATGAATGTAAATGAAGAAGTAAATCATGATGAAATGGAATGTGGTGCAATGTCTTATAGTATTAGGTTAGTAAATATTAGTTGAAATTTACAAATTTTACGATTAACCCAATGAAATATTAATGATTAATCAATCAAGTACATGATAATCGGTTATCAAAGTCTTTTAATTAAACCTCGAAATGTACCTATTAGAGCCCTCCATAAGCGGGCACTAAGTAGTGTAAACTGACGATAATCACACTGTGCATACTATGAAACCAACATATGTGTGTTCAGGAAATGAGTCTTTCAACTCATTGAGTCGAAGTTAAACTGTCGCGTGTAGCCCTTGTCTTCTGGTATGATTTCCTATTACACTTGCATTGTTAACAAATTCAACTAGATCGATCATTGATTCTCAACATCACACTGGTTGAATTGTGATAAATATTTATTCAGTGATGGCTCATGCAGAGATCTATTACCTATTCATATATATGAAAACCCCCAACTTCAATCTTGTTTCAACCTAAATGAACCATAATATAAGGGAAAAATTGTATATGCATTAAATGAGGGTAAGCTTGCTTCAATAACCTGGAGAAAGATACTGTTTAGGCCATTTTTGCCTAAACAGAAGAAACTGAGGGATTGAAGGTTTAAATTAATAGAATCCAGCAACTGATCAATTTTGGTATCTTGTTGCGGTTTCTTATGCAATATAATGTTACTCAGATGATGTTTTAGTGTTATGTTAGCGCCAGGCAGCGTCCTACATAGGACAACAAAAAAAAAAACATTCAAGTCAGGTTGTGAATGCTGACTAAATCTGACGCAAGTCAATTTGTCTTTATCTAGACTTAGGCTGAGAACACACCGATTCAGAAAATATTTAACTAGGAAATTGCTCACATTACAAGCGCTTCTAGCTTGTCCCTACAGGACTTATGTTATAATATAACTACTTTACTTGATAATCTTACATGTTGGACGTAGTGCGACATTGGTCTCATAGTAAGATCTCCTCTTCTCTTTTCTAATCTTCAAATATCGACATTCTCTGATTTTCAAAGAACCTTGCTGTTATTGCTTTCAAATCTTTACAAATACTATTATTACTTCTGCAAAGCTGTGTGGACTTGACTGGTGGCTATAGCAGTACAGTATGGTATTATGCTAGACAAATCTTAGGTATCCCTGCAACATAAACAGAATTCAAGCCACCCAAAATAAGAAAGTACGCTGCATATTTGGGGCTACCCTTTTTGTGCGGAATGTCATCCTGCATAGAGACTTGAGAATGCCCATTATGCGCGAAAAAATGTTTTAAAGCTGCATCCGATGCACCAACTCATATCAACAGTCTGGTGACGGCCCTCATCCATGGCGTGAGTCTATTTCGACTGAATAGAAACCACCATAATGACCTTCTAAGCAGAAGGTTACTATCTAGATAAATCTACACTGCTATATAATCGCTATGCTATATAATAAGATTATGTTATGCTATTTTGCGACAATATTGTAACAAGTAATATAAAAAAAATATATATATATGCATACATATATTACTTCTACTACTAGGGATGATACCTTATTCCACTTCCCTTTCAGTCTTGCATTTACTTTCCTATCCTAAGAAGGATATTAAATATCTTATATTATTTAATTTATTATTACATATTTCTATTTCAAGATTTTCACACAATTAATTTTCTTTTTCTTTTTTTTTTAGTTGGTTGATTATTTTTAATTTGTTGATTTTTGATTGATTTTATGATGATAAATAATTTATTATTCTTATTCCAGTGGTGGTGGTGGTGGTGGTTTGATTGATTTGTTAGTATGATTTTTGAAATTCACGCCAGAGCTGAATCTCATGGTGCTACAAAATTTCAATTTCAATACAACAATTGCCCATTAACCGTCTATGGAAAAACATTTGACGTTAGGGATGTGCAACGGTCTATGCAGACCCACGAGAGTTCAGTTCCAAAATGAATCATTTTCTTCCTTTCTTCATCTTCATCTTTTTCTTATTGTTTTATGTTATGATGATATAATTGAATTTCATAATTTTTCTTTGATTTTTTTGAATTATTTACAACAACAATTTATTTGTTTTATTTAAGAGATGAGTTAATTGAATTATGAGTTTATTAAAATTAATTAAAAAATTTATTATGATTTATTAATGTTTATACACTGCGAGTGAGCGAGCGAGTAATGAAGAGTTTGTTTGTTTTATGGTTATTACTGTTCAGTTGAGTTGATTGATATGGGTGACAAAGATATGTTAGATGTTATTTATTGAAAAAAAAAAAAAAAATATAATGTTAATAATTATGTATGTATGTATGTTTGGGACTACTTAACGTTTTAAAGGTGGCGATTGTGACACCAGCGGCAAAGAACGTGAAGGGAGGCCAGCAAAGATAGAAGCTGCTAAGTTGGTGGAGTTATTAGACTCATGTAGAATCACGCTTGAACAACACTGCTTTGAAGATCAGTCGTCGATTCGCACAACTTATAGACGACTTCGTGATATTTATGGAGCACATAATCGTCCATCTGAGCAAGCCATAGAATGTGACATTAATTTTGGTCCAATAACGCATCTAACTTGGCAGCTTTAATCCTTACTATGCCTCCCTTCGCGTTATTTGTCGATGGTGTAGTCATATACAGGATTGGCCATATTAGATGGACCCATCTGGTAACACTATTATAATTAAAAACTGCGCCGTTAAAGAACACAATTAAACGTTTGCACAAAAGATTGTTGTCTTCTGGTACTGTCGCTAATCCCAGGCATCCAAATAAACTGCGACCGAGACAATCCGATGAAAATATCGCGGCCGTACAAGCAAACATCAGTTTCACGTCGTTCTGTGCAATTAAGCATCCCTCGGATCAGCTCAAATGGCATAATGTGCTCGATTTTCGGCATCTTACAATGTTTCTGTTAGTATAGCGGCTATTTCCGGATGGATATTGGCTTTAAGTTCGTCTATGGTGTTTGCTTTGTTGATGTAAACCCCTTCCGACTTCAAGTAGCCCCAGAGGGAAAAGTCCGGTGGTGCCGAATCAGGCGAATCGGATATCAAGCAATCGGGGAACAATCAATTGTGGCACGAGCTCTATAAGGAGTGCGCCTTCTTATTGAAACTAGTAGTGCTCCATACTAGTTTCATTAAAAATCGGCATCAAAAAATCAAATCCTGATTGACGGTTATTGTGTTTCCATTGTCGTCTTCAAAACAGAACAGTCCAATGATCATAACCGTACAAATTCCGCCTCTTTAATAATTTGACCAATTTCGGTGGCGTAGAACCGACAATTTTCTTTGTTTACAGTTCCGTTTAATGTGAAATTCTACTAATCAGTTATGATGATTATTTGCCAAAAATCTTTCTGAATCTCGGCCATTTGTACGACAAAATTCGCATATTCCAAGCGACGAGGCAGTCGTTGAATAAATTGAATGGGAATAGCTTTAAATCAGAACGGATTATCTGCCATAGACTGGTCCTAGGAACGACGTGAACTTTTCAACACTGGCTTGTACGACCGCGAAATTAGAACAGTCACAGTATTTTTATTTTATTTTTTTTTTTTAAACAGACGAAGACGAGATAATGATGATAATGAAAATAAGCTCAGCAAGAACTCAGACTGTGATGCGATTATCAAAACGATGATAAAATCATTAACGCAATCACAACCTAAGTTCTCGACAAGCAAACTTCCAGAGACGAACACTACAACAGCATAAATCAAATCATTCACAATGAGATTTATCAGATAATGGATCATTGCTGAGAGACGATTGATCACAATAATTTTTTATAAAATTAAAATTGTTTAACACACATGATTAAAAGTTTGTTGTCTAAGGATTTCTTATGTTTTTAGTCCAGAGTCAGATTGATTTTGATGATAGATTAGTTTTTAAAGATTAGTAGATTATTGCCTTCATGGAAGTGTTAAGTAAGTAGTACATAAACATCATTATTATGATGGTAATGATGTTGATTAGTTAATGTGCATTGATTCAAGCATATTTGTATGTATGTTGGGGGGGTTATGGCCCCTGTTTATATTAATGTTTATGACACCATAATGATAATGAAGAAGAATGCATTCATTTTTGAGCCTTTCATATATAGAAGTAGTAGTAGTAATGGATGGAATACTTACAATCTGGTGAACCGGGCACAAGACGTGAATCACTATTCGTACTAATCTGTGTTAGATACGAATCCAATTGTGGCAATGTACCCGTACTGCTATTGCTATTATCGGCAAGTGCGGCGGCAGGTGGAACAACATTACTCAATATATCATAATTTGTTGAAGAAGTTAAAGGAGGTTCCGATAATACTCCTGTATCACTTATTGAAGCTTTAACTGCTGATGCCACAATTGATGCTGATGTTGGCTGCTGCTGTTGCTGATGCGATATTGTGGAAGTGTTTATATTGCCACCACCTAATTGCAATTGCAATGGATGAGTTACATGTTGTTGTTGATTATGATGGTGCTGAAGATGTTGATGTTGGTCGTGCTGGTGCTGCTGCTGCTGTTGATGTTGCTGATGTGTGCGGCCGGCGCTTATTTGATTTATATTGTTATTATTATGATTGAGACTATTATTTGATGATGACATAGACGACGACGGCAGCGACACTTTGTGTCCTTCCATTGCACAATTAAACATGGGTACATCTTTTCTAAGACCAACTGAGGCAACTGTTGTCGTTGTTGTTGCTGCTGTTCCTGATGTTATTGTTCTCATTGTTGATGATGAGAATTTATTATTATTATTATTTCTATTATTATTACAACTATTAAGCGTATTGTTTATTTGTTGTTGTTGTTGTTGCTGTTGTTGCAACTGTGCTGCCGCTGCAGCTGCTGCTGCGGCCGCGGCTGCCGCAGCTCGTGTTGTACGCGTTGGCGTTTGTATTGAATTTCCTGCTCTTAATGATGAGGCAGCAGCAGATGAGGATGATGATGGTGGAGATGAAGTTGTTGTTGTCGTTGTTGTTACCATACTTGTAGTAGCAAACATTTGATCAACAACAACATTATGCATCTTTGTTCTATTATCATATTCATTATCAACATTAGGATTATTATTATCACCAACAACAAGATCACGTTTAACTGGATGTGTTAAACTTGGTAGCATATACAATTCTTTATTATCTTGTGGTTGCTGCTGATGCTGCTGTTGATTCTGATGGTGTTGATGATGATGATTTTCAGTAATTTGAAAATTACTGCTGCTGCTGCTGCTACTATTGCCAATAATATCACAACTATAATCATTTGTTGCTGTTGTTGTTGTTCCCCTAGCGACTACAACATTGTCCACAATAATATCATCATCATCATCATTATGATGTTGTTTGGAAACAGCTTCAATTGATTTACTAAGATTACGTTGGGCAGAACGATAACCAGGTGTAATATAGCCTAGAAGAAAATAGAAAAACAAAATATGGTTTCATTAGTTGATTGATTGAATCTGAAGTCATGTCATATGACATGATGTTGATGATAATTTACCTCCTATAAGGTGACTCTTATTATTATTATTATTGTTATTGTACAACACAGCATTTATCATTGGCGACAATTGACTAATATCATTAAAGAGCGGATCATTGAGCCTTTGTTGTTGCTGTGCTGATGATAAACGCGTTTTCGTCGCCGATATGGACGTATTATATACGCTGTTATTATCGTTGCCAGCCGGCTGGTTTGGTGAATTCTCTGGTGATTTGTCATGACAAAGGAATACATTGATTTCACCACTATTTTCGGCTTTAACGTAAATCTCACGTGGCACAGGTGTATCAGGTAACTATAATGAAAAGATAATAGATAAAGAAAATCAGTATAAAATTATTACAATTATCAGTTTAGTAGTATAGTATAAGATCTATAATTTATAGCTAAATACACACTGTCTTTAAAAACTATATGACTTCATCTTACTGATGATTGAGAGAATTTGACATTACCGTCGACCCCACATTTCTTCATTTCAATATGATTCATAGGTGAAAATCTTCCTTCTTTCATACTTAGACGTGTGCTAGTTGATCAGCTCTCTGGAGCTATATGCTGTACATAAGCAATGGGATAAGATCTATAAGACGAAATAATATACCGTCTATATATGTAAGTATGTATATTAAAGTGGATGTATGTATGTTCCCTATGGATTCTGAAACTGCTAGACTGATTTTGATGAAATCTTTTGGGGAAACTCAAGCATAGTTTGCAGAGTGTTCCTGTGAAGTTCGACGCGAATCGGATCCGCTGTTGTCGAGAAAATGGCCGTCAAATGTTACATTTTACCCAAATTTTTTTTTTGTCGCACAGTGTAATCACTGATTATTGATACATGTACATATAAAGTCGATCAACAAGGCTCAGTGTTAAAAAATGACAGATGACGCCATCACCAAACTGATCCATAGGTGAAAAACTTTCTTCTTTAATCCCAAGACTAGTGCTTGCTGATCAACTCTCTAGAGCTATATATGTACATATATGGGATAAGATCTATAAGTCTAAATAATCAATAATCAGTTTATATAGTCCTAGAGGACCTGCAGACATTGTCATGCCCGTATAAAGAAAAAGAATCAAATCAATTCCATGGCAGTCATATTACTATTTTTTTTCTTCTGGAATTATAGATGTGTTTGCAAAGACTAATTGATTAGTTTAATGATTCGTATACGAGGCCGATCACTGAAAATGTCCATACACAAACTGACACATACACCTTACCTTATTTCTTATTTATTTATCAGCTCTAACTATTTATTATTTTTTTTTCTTACATTGTTCACTTTTTTGTTTGTGAACCTATTGGATTGTAACAAACACAAAATGTTACGGGAAGCTTCCTACAATACATCAGTGAAAACCGCATTTAAATCGGTTAAGCCGATTCTGAGATTAGCATGCACAAGCGTACAGACTAAATTTCAAACTGATTCATTATAAGTGAAAAACTTGTATCTCAATAAATAATATGGGTTAGTTCTTCTCGTAGTTATATTTCGAAGTGTTATAAAGAATCTTTAAGAGAAAATTCATGATAATTTTATTGTTATTGGTTTAGAGAACAATATGTGTCATTCAAGAACCCATCATATATTTATGACCCGACCTATAAACTATTTAAATGAAATTGCAGATAAATATAAAGATTACTGAAGAAACTTCAGATTGATATAAAGATTACTGAAGAAACTGCAGGAAGATATGAAGATAATTAAAGAAACTGCAGATAGCTATGTAGATTACTGAACAAACTTCAGATTGATATGAAGATTAATGAAGGAATTTCAGATTGATATAAAGATTTTTGAAGAAACTTTTATTTAGTGATGGAGAAACTGAAGAAATTTCAAATAGATATGACGATTACTAAAGAAACTTCAGAACTATGTAGATTACTGAAGAATCTGCAGTTAGATATGAAGAAACTTCAGATAGATATGAAGATTACTGAATAAAATTCAGATAGACATAAGATTACTGTACAAACTTCAGATTGATATAAAGATTACTGAAGAAACTTTCAGTTGGAGATGGAGAAACTGAAGAAATTTCAAATAGATATGACGATTACTGAAGAAACTTCAAATGGATATGAAGCTCAATGTTTCATATTTATTGAGGGTTTACGAAATACAATTATTATTGATATTATTCATCAATTCCTATCCAAATACTATTTTTTTTTTATATATCTAAATATATAGAAATATTTAAAATTAATACTATTGTAGGTTGAAATTATTGATTCCTTGACACACGCACTTTACTATTTTATTGTGAACTTGCTTAGTTTCGAACTGAGACTGACTGAAGACTGATGACCAGCTATCAAAGCACAATTTGTCTGGTTTGGTTGTCAGCGGCGGCCGGCAAATCTTATTTTATATTTTTAAAAGAAAAAAATCGAGAAATTTTGAAAAAGTTTTAAAAGAAAAAAGTGAAAATGATTTCAATTTTTTTCTTTCTTTCTTCATTTTGGCAAAATTTCAAAGAGTTTTGTTGTCGTCGACGTCGTTGTCGTCTGTGTCTGTCCACATACTCAACACTCAAAAAGACTCTCTAGGCAACAAACAACCAACAACAACGATGACACTAAAATACAATAATGATGATGATGATGATAATGATGACGACTAAGTAAATTCTTTTTATTTGCCGGCGGCTGCAGACATAAGACGCACCACACAGCTTCTGCTGTTACTCCTCTCCGCTCCTCTCACGGATTGGCTTTGCAGCCACCACGACTGCTTATTTTTAGAAATGATATTTGCTTTTTTGTATTTACTTTAAAATGTTTTTTTTTTTTGTTTTCTTTCTTTTGGTTAATTTGTGTGTTATTTTTTTTTTTCTTCTTCATTGATATTTATGTATATTTTTATTTCTTTCATTAAATTGTTTCTTTTGGTTTTTTTTTTTTGTGTTTTTGGATTTCTTTTGCGTGATTCGCGTGCATTTACTTTAAGTTAATTTATTGAAAGAAGCAAAGGAAATCGCATGCTATAAAAAAATTAGAACAATTTTATTAAACAATAAAATTGCAAGAGATTGAAAATAAAACCAAAATTGCATGGGATTATGGCTTCTTTATTTAAATTTCATTGGTATTATGAATTTTATAGCATGAAATATTTTTTTAAAAATAATGTTAGCGATATTATGAATTGAGAAGAAATACTAGGCAAGAGATCATCACGTAAAAATTATTATAGCATGCGATTTATTTGAATTAAATAAACAAACACATCGAATGTCTTTCTATGCAGACAATTCATTGCATGAGATTTTTGTTAGTTGCCTTGTAACTTAACTTTACTTCCATATAAGAATGGAAAGGTTGAATGAATATACAATAGTATGCAGTAAACATATTGCATGAGATTTCTCTAAATCGAATTTATGACGCAACGAATGCCAAAGTCAATTCACCCACCCACATCAACAAATGTTTCCTTCCTCCTATCAGCAATTAATCGCATGCTAGTAATTTTGTGTATATAAGTTCAACAAACAATTCAAGGTAAACGGAAACATTATTAAGGCATAACGACAACGACGACAAAAATTGTGATAGGAGAAAATAATGATGGAAACAAGCAAAAATAAACAACAAAAAACATTATTAGATAAAATAAATAAATGTGCACAAATTTATGCGAAACGCGTCGGTTGTTGTTTTTTTAATTTCAGCGACACATCTAAAAATACATTTTTTGACCGGCAAAACGAGACATTAAGAAGAAGAATAATAAAAAATAAAAAAGAAGAAAAAATGCTAATCAGAAGAAGATTTTTTATTTTGTTTTATTTTTTGAATAAAAGGAAATTGAGGAAATTGGCGAAAATTCAGCTGAGCATAAGTGTGAAATTGTCATTTACTGTGAAATTTGAATTTCTCCTTCTTATATGGAAATATGACAATCACACAAAGATTGTATAGATGTTTTACTCTTCACGCTCCTCCGGGTTGCATACAACCTTGCTTTCTTATCATCACTATATTGTCTCTGTTACAGATTGATTATCAACAAAGAACACAGTTTGAGTGGCAATTTTATTGCCCTTTTCTTCTTTATAAGTTTGTCATTTAATTTGTGTTTGTATGGGAGGTACCGCTCCTGGTAACCCTAGGATCATTAAATTTACATGGTTGTTGGATATGGTCCAGAAACTTATAGTGTCCAAATCTCTGTTCGATATGTCAAAAAACAAAAAACTTTTTCTAATAAGAGCTTTTCCTACTCTTTGGCATACCTGCCCAAGTAGAATGACCGCGGTATGATTATATGTCAACAAAAAACTTTATTTTTCGCTACTCGAGCATATTTGCCTGCTGACTTGTCGTGAATTGTCGGTAGACAACCACCTAATAGAAACACAACCCTCCCTATTGAATTTATAATACATACTCCCTCCTGTAGGAGAGGATTTTAGAAACGAACCAAATGAGATGATTTTGGCAGAATTTATAAATATATGACAAATTTTGATTGAAGAAGGCATCATTCTGAACCTCACTATGAGTAAGGAATATAAGGAGAAGAAGAAGAATCAGGAATTTTTCATATAAAATATCAGAAGTAAAGTATTAAGGGCCTTTTCCATGTACTGAGATGAAAATAGTAATCTTTCTTGAGCATCGTTTAAAACGGCCACATTCAACATGACCTAGGTCTAACACGGTGATACATTTGATACCACTTTTTGTAATGGCTTCTTGTTTCGTTTAATACTTTGTTTTCCAGGAACATAGTCCTGGCCTGTGTGAGGCCTAGGTGTACATGATTTACCACTCAAAAACAGGACTCCCATTCACTTATATTTCTTTTTAAAAAAAAGTTGCTTAATTAATATCACATGTAGTAATATAATAAGCCATGATGATTCTTGTACTTACCACTAGTTTTGCTTCTGGTGGCGCTTTTATAACAATTATAATCTGATCTTTAAATAAATCCACATTGAGTAGATCACTTTGCGTCACATAAGCGAGTTGTTCGCTACATTGCGATATCTCGCCACTCAGTTCTTCACGCATCTGATCGATTAACATATTTAATTGATTCTCTTTCTGTTCGAGTCTTTCATTCTCCAATTCAATGCTATGTGTACGATGATCAATAAAATGACCACCAATACCACCAGATGATGTACCTCCAGAGGTACCAGCAGCAGATGCTGCTGCGGCTGCTGCCGCTGCACTACTTAATGATGATGTCACTGAATTGCCACCTTTCCATTGTATATTATTTTTCGATTTCTTTTCCAATATACCAATACCTTCGAGGACATTGGTTATATCATAGATGCGTCTCTTTTGTACCGATAAACGTGTTGAGGCATCATTGAGATCGACGACACCATCGGGTGATTCTTCAAGTAAATCTATGAATTTCTTTGTTAAAATACCCAATGAGGTATCAGCACGTGTGCCTTCGGCGGGTGTACGTTTTGTTGTCGATGTGGTGGTTGTTGATGCTGTTGTTGTTGTTGTTGCTGTTGATGATGATGTATTGTTTGTTGCTGTTGTTGCTGACGACGATGTATTGGAAGATGATGATTGTCGTCCACCACTTGTTGTATTATTATTGCTATTTGGTGTTTGTGATTTATAACCTGATGTAGATGAACGACCGCCACCACCACCACCACCACCATTGCCACCAATTGTTGTTGTTGATGATGTTGGTGTTGCTGCAGATGAGGCAGCATAACTTGTTAAACTACTGCTACCCAAACTACAACTACTGTTTGATGTTGTTGAAGCAACAGATGGTGGACGTTGTGGTTGTTGTTGATGTAAAACGATTTGTGGTGAAGGTGTTGGTGTGGCAAAACTATTCCCACTACTAATATTGCTAATATTATGTTGTTGGTGTTGCTGCTGCTGCTGCTGATGTTGGAATTGTTGTTGTTGCGTCACATTGTGTTGCTGCTGCTGCTGGTGTTGTTGTGGTTGTTGTTGTTGGTATGGCGTTTGTTGTTGTTGCTGTAGTGGTGGTTGCTCCTGCTGCTGCTGCTGGTGTATAGTAATTTGTTTAGCCAATTTCTTGGGATGTGTTTCACCCATAGGCATGCGACGTTTTACTTGCTAGAAAATTAAAGAAAAAATTAAGAATTTTGTCTGTCTCTCTTTATAGTATAATGTCATCTCTCTTACCTTAAAGAAATGTGTTATTTCAATCCCTTGTGATTTGTTTGAAGCTGATACAGCAACCATACGTTGCGTTCCTGCATCCACTCCCATTCCTGATGTTGGTGTTGATGTTGCTGCTGGCATACCTGCGCCTGTTGTTATTCCTCCTTGTGTTGTTGTTGTGGTTGTTGTTGCTGCTGCTGCTGATGATGATGTTATATTATAACTTACACCATAACCATGATCCAATAAATGTGTTGCCATAAAACTAGCACTTGCACTGCTGTTACTATTATCATCATTTAATAATTTTTCATTTTTAATCATGACAACATTATGATTGAGGTTGTTGGTGTTGTTATTGTTGTTGGTGTTGCTGCCAACAACAACAATATTATCATAAGATAGCTTACGGACAGCACCATATTGTTGTTGCTGATGTTGCTGCTGCTGCTGTTGGAGGTGTTGAATTTGTTGATGATGATGTTGTTGTTGCTGATGTTGTTGAATATATTGCAAATGTTGTTGTTGTTGCTGGTGATGTTGTTGTGGTTGAATGCCACCAACAATATAACCGCCACTTCCTGCTGTTGTTGTATTTGTTGCTGTTGTTGTTGTAATATGATGCGCCGCTGGCGTTATAAAATATTTGGACATTTTTTTGCTTTATACGTTTATAAAAAATTCAACCCACACTGCAGCGCTCCTCTGCAACACCACCCACCGCCACCGCCGCCAATGCCCCCACCACCACCACAACCAACAAACAAAGCCAACAACAAAATACTAAAATTTATTTTAAGCGACGTCGTGTTGTTGCTTTGTATTTTCCTCTTTTTAAGTTTTATTGTTTCCTCTTTCCTTGTTTTGATTTAACAGAATTTGTTCCTGTTGTTGTGGTTGCTGCTGCTGCTCCACTTCTTACTGTTATGTTATTAATAAATTATGTTGATGTTGCATACTTTTAGGCAACTTTTGGTTTATTTTTTATTTCTTCTTAGAAGCAGCGAGTTTTAATGATTGACTTTGCTTTCCTTTTTTTCTCTTTTTGTTTCTCTTTCTTATGTTTGTTTTCTCCTTTGTTTTCTTTCTCTCTCTCTCTCTCTATCTGTTTTTGCTTATTGTACTTTAAAATTTTCAGCTTATTAACTAAAATTAGCACCTAAGGATTATTCACATCTGGAAATAGAAGAGAAAAAATGATAAATTTAATAAAATATATTTAAGCATATTTATATACTCAAAGTTGACCCACTTCCAATCATACTACACATACAATTTATTGTTCTTTTAAAATACTATGTATATTATTGTTGTATTCTTTGCATTTCTTTCTATTTTTATAATATTTTTTTTGATATTTTTTTATTTGTTTGTTCCATTTTATTCCTTTGCCTCTTTTTGTTTGCTTAAAACTTATGCGTAAACTCACAAAATGAAATAAATAAATAAGCAAATATGTATGTATCTATAAGATGACTTAACCCATTAATTTTGTTTAATTATATGGAAATATGGATATATATTTTTTTATTTTACAAAGCGTGAAAATATTCTTCTTTCTTCTAATTAGCATCTTTTCATATCACATCACATCTCATCTCATAAATGTTTTGCGTTTCTTATTCTCAAAAATTATCAAGTTTCTAATTAAATAAAAAAAAGTATCCAACATCCAGTCTCAGTCAAGGTGAAGAAGGAGATAAAGGAGAAGAGAAAATGATGAAGAGAGAATGGTGTAGAGCAGGGCTATTCAAAGCACTGAGCAATGGGCCGCATTGACACGGATTGGGCCGCATTCTGACTTGACTATGAATGAATATTGAATAGATTGGAAAAATCGAAGAATGTGTGTAATTTTTGTCGCTTACGTCAAGCTTTAGGAGCAAAACGATTGTCCACCGTCTATTCATAGTCTTTGATAAAGCGGTAAAGAGATAACATACTGTTGGGTATTGAAAGTATTAAAAAACATTGGCACAGGTAATCCAATATTCAAAGTTTTTGATAGAAGCGACAAAGAGAGAACCTGCTGTTGGCTACTGAAAGGAATTTGAGACATTGGCATAGGTCCTACGCTTCTATCTATCTCTATCTCTATATAATTAAACGGCAAACATTGAATTGTGAGGCCTTTTCTGCTTACACCACTGAACCGATTTTGACAAAATAAATACCAATTGAAAGGTATTCTTCGCAAGATGTGTACATGAAAGTCACTTGGATCATCAGGGATTGATAAACGTCAATCTACGTACCCTTGGATACACATATATCCGCAGGTACCAATCTCAAGCCATTCTTATTTTGGTCGTATGACTCATTCCTTGGTTAAGAACAAGGCCTATCTAAGCCTCTGCTGCTCTGTGGGTCACAACACCTGCTTGTATAACGCAACTCCACGTCGAGCTCACACTCTACCCGCATTTGGGTACAACCACAGCCACCGCGATTCTCCCATAAAGAGACCGTCTTTGCTGGCCAGGACGGAAACAAGTTCCATGGGCTCCTGTCCACCCGTGGTACCAGAAAAAAGCATCTGGTCAAACTTCGTACCCGAGGTATGCAGGCAGAATCCACAGTGTACACTATATTCATGGATATAGCTTTCTCACTGTTCGGAGCGGGGACTATTCCTACCTCTTCTGCCAAGGCAGCACTCAATTAGATCAAAACGAACTGTCACAAGGACTTTAGCGTATACGCACAATGTCATGTTAGTCAAAATAATAATATATATTCCGTCATCATTGCCAAAAATAAAACTACATACTAAATTATGTATGTATGTATGTTTGTATGTATATGACAATAAGCTTCTTTGCTTTGTTTGCTTAGTTTTTGCTCAATGCAGATAGTAAGTTATGTATTAGTTTAATAATAAATATAAATACATGTTTATTTTTATCTAAAAACAACAACAATAAAAATTGTTGAATGAATTAAGAAATATAGTTATTAATGATAGATAAGCTGAATGCGCCGCCGCACCAACCAGTGTTGTTATCTTAACAGTGGCGTGGCTTTACATAGAAAATGTAAGGGAATTTTATAAATTTCTGTTGTGCAATAAAAGTAACATTCATGTTAGTAGCAAATCTCTGTTAATAATGTAAACAACTGTTAATAGAACCAGCAATGCTACAAACTGTTAACTTTAAGTTGCTGTCAACTACTTATCAAACAGATCATGTTAAATATATGCTGTTGTTTAACATCGAAATTGTCATGTTATGTATATGTAAGTTGCTGTTAATAATGAAGTTTACATATACATACATATTATTATGTTAATCGTGAGCTGCTGTTATCATGTGATTTTTCTATTAAATTCACAGCTGCTGCGAGTTCATATTAACAGTGGTAAGTAAATAATGCTGATGATATAAGAGAAATTTATGTAAATTACAACAAGAGCTTCTCTGTTGAAAACTATTCAAAATGATAAAGAAATAGAAGAAAAAAATGATAATGAAAAAGTTTTCTTTTTCATTCTTAATGGAGCTTAATGGAGCATAGATGCAATAGTAAGTCCCATATAAAAATGGTTTTTAAAAGATTTATTTTCTTGTTATGTTGTTGCTGACCTAATTTTACAGAAGCTTAATTAATTTTTAGCAAAAAAAATGAAGAGTTGGAATGTAAAAGAATTTATATTTATACTCTTCACGAGAGTGAATAGTATTATAAGTTTGTCATGAAGTTTGTAACACACAGAAGGAGACATCGTAGACCACATAAAGTATATACAAGGTGGCGCAAAAGAAGTCATCCGATGTTGTTTGGCTCTTATTTTTTTTCTAAATGAAAAACTTCGATTCTGATTTGATTTTTGATTATGTTTATTTAGACCTTTAGAATTAATTGTGTTAAGTCGAGAAGATGATATCGGACAAATGGGCGCCGCCACAATTGATTGCCATACGGGCTCGTTTTATGGCATTTTCCATCACTTCGGCGAGCGTTTCGGGCGATAAATTCTCGCATTCGTGTCCTTGAGGGCTTCCAAGGTCTCAGGCTTGTTGATGTAAACACGGGACTTCAAAAAACCCCATAAAAAGAAGTCCGGGACCGTTAAATCAGGCGATCTGGCGGGCCAGTGCAAATCGACGAATTGTTACGCAAAAAAATAGACACAATTATTCCGCGTTCTTGGGGAGTGTATCGCTCCATGGCTTATTCACTTGTATTCTGTATCTGTCTAGTCCACAAATGTCAAAACAGATTTGACATTGGCGGCCATTTGCAAAAATGAGAGCATCTTCCAATAGGGTGATGTCTTTTGTGCCACCTTGTATATTTGTGATCAGCTCGATGAGAAGAGTTAAGCCATGTCCGTCTGTATCAAAACTAGTCCCTCAGTTTTTGAGCAAGAGAGCACATAGGTTTCTTTTTACTATACGCAGTTCATTTGTCGGAATCGGCCGAATCGGACCTCTAGGGGGGTGCCTTTCATACCCCCCTTTAAATTAAAGTTCTTATTAGAAAAAGTTTTTTGATTTTTGACGTATCGAACTTTGGTCACTATAAGTTTCTGATATATTTCCATCAACCTTGTAAATTTCATGATCATAGGGTTACCAGGAGGGGTACCTCCCATACAAGCCCCCATTTAAATTAATTATTAGAAAACAGAGAATTTAGTGATGCTAATAAAGGAAGGTTGGATGCAACCCGGAGGAGCGTGAAGAGTATTACATCTTTGGCATAGCCAATGATAGCCTTCTTTCTGGCTTTAAATTAGGTTTTTTATTTCTTTTAATAAAAATGTTTGATCGATAATAAAAAATAAAATTAATTATGTTAAAACCGGGTTTCTTTCTTTTTCTTTTGAATAAAAGAAAACACACAACTTAAAGAAGAAGAAGGTTTTAAATAACAATTTCACGCTTTATGATTTCTTTACTTTTTCTTGCAAATTTCTACATTCTTTTTACTAAACTATCTA
The DNA here is from genome assembly GCA_037043315.1 of Amiota communis. Classification (NCBI taxonomy): domain Eukaryota; kingdom Metazoa; phylum Arthropoda; class Insecta; order Diptera; family Drosophilidae; genus Amiota; species Amiota communis. Next base: position 6,992,574 of record JBAMAV010001245.1, on the reverse strand, counting down.
ATCTATAGGTACTATACACCACACTTCTTCTGTATCTTCTTCTCTTTTCTCACTGCCATGCTTGTCACTCATAAATAATAGTTTAAAATTTTAATGTTTCCCCTTTAATATGTTTCTTTTTCTCTTCTTATTGTCGTTGTTTTTTGTTGTTGTTAGTTTTTGTCGTTATTCTACTAAAAAAACTACAAAATGTCAATAAACTCAAAAAGTATTAAATAATTTGTTTAAGTACAACAACAACAACAATAACAACTGGAAACAAGAAAACTATAGATACAAACAGAAATTGACAGCAAAAAAAAAAAAAAAAAAGAACCAACAAATAAACGTGAAACAATGGAAAAGATAAATGACTAAAGAGAGGAGAGGACGCAAGGGCATGGTGACTTGATTAAAGTTTGTCAATTTCAATAAAGCAAAGTAGAGAAAAAATAAACGGAAAATACAACATAATAACAACCGAAAAAGAGAAACATTGACAAGAGGGAAAAAAAACTAGTAAAGACACATTTTATTGTTTTTAAAAGTTCAGTGTAATTTTATTTAATTTTTTAGACATATTTTTGCTGTCAATACAAATTTATTGCTACAATGGTAGTTGGATCTCCCATGACCTCTCTCACTCTCTTTATCACTTTTTAACTTCTCTTATTCACTTATATTAGCAGTTCTTAAACTTTATTAGTTTGCGAAGGCTTCATTCTAAATTAAGGTCACAAAAGTGTTCACTAACACTTTGAAATTGAATTGTTTCTATTTCTTGTTTTATTATAAGAAACATTGGCATATACCCTCGGTTAAAAGCATCTCTTACCACAAAGAATCGAGATTCCCCTGAATGGTAGGGTCTGTGTTTCGGAAGCACCCGACATCAGACGCGAGGCATACTAGTTGTGTAACGAAAATCAATTTTTAGACATTCGCGAATATGATGGAAATATGCGAATATTCGCAACATCACTGGTACATAGTAGGCACATACTACAGCCCCCTTGCAGTTGAAAGAAAAACAACTACTAAGTATATTTAAACAAAAGTTTAAGAACCTCTGCTCAATATCCCTCTCGATCACAAATGAATATCTTTTGATTTAGTACATCGATTTCGATAAAAAAAAAACGCTAAATGTTACACGCTGCTTGCTACAATACACCAGTCAAAACCGCATTCAAATAGGTTAAGCCGTTTCTGAAATTAGCGTGCACAGGCAGGAAAAGGCTAACGATTTTATACATAGGTATGTATATAGATTTTTAGAAAACAAAGTTGTAGTTTCAGAAAAATAAAGAGAGAGAGAAAGAGTTTCGTGGCTCTGGCGAACTAAGAGGGGCACAGAATATGGGGTTTTGAAGTGGAGACTAGAGTAAATGAAATGAAAGAAAGAGGGAAGAATTAAAACAAGTCACAACAAATTAAAAGAAGAAGTTTTGTGTAAAGAAACAGAATCACGTTCTTTTCATCGTTTTGTATATTTTTCTTGTTGATTTTCATATAAGAAATTCTTTTGTTTGTTTCTATTTTTTCATCTTTACCATAGACTACTCGTATTAGCAACTTATTAGTGAGCAGAAGACAAGAGTAGGAAAAGAGTGGGAAAAGAGGGAGGGCGGAAGGGAGGAGATTCTTTGTTTTAAGAGATTAGTTTTTTTTGGCATTTCTAAAATCAGTCATGGTCATATCATCATCATCATCAAACTATTTTCACAATCTTCTATTCTAATTTAACACACTCATCATCATTTATCACTCATCAATCGTCAGTACATCACTCGTCATGATTACAAAAAAAAGATCTTATACTAAATTGTAAATTGTTTTTTTAATAGAAAAAAAAAGAGAAGAAATGCAAAAGCAAGGAAGAAATAAAAGAAAATCTTTCATTGGCTTTTTCGATTGTTTAAACAAAGAATTTAATACTTGACTTTTATTTTATACAATTGGAAAATCCCTTAATTGGCATTATGAGTATGAGTGAGTGAAATCAATTATTGAGTCATAACATCAGCAGACTTAATTCGACTCTCTCTGCTGCTCCACTCTGTTGCTATGCAAAATGGACAGGCACACTCCCTCTTAAAGCTTATGAATTCAGTGTTTTTCACCCTATGTTCCATATAATATAAAGGTGACATTTGCAGGAAACGAAATCTTTATAAAACCTGAAAATTTTGGACAAAGAGGCCGCTAAAAACACCATATACTGCGCTTTGGATGCTAGTTGAAATGAATGATCTAATATTCATTATGAAACTTATCCAGAATGATAGTTTTCGTATAAATCAATTTAATTTGTAATGTATCATATATGTACATAGTATGTTGGGATGGCGTGAGTGTGACTATTAGTAGCTGAGATGGATTCTGTTGATGTGACTGTTGCTGAAGCCGACTTGGTAGTTGTAATTGCCGCTGGGATCGAGTCGACAGATGAATTGAATGAATTTGTTTTGAATTTGTTGATGCTGAGCCTTTTTAGCCATGCTTGCATATGAGCAATTGGATTGATGGATTCTTTTGATGGAATAGGACTTTGTTTTTTGCTAAATGGAAACTAAACTCTACTAATCATTATTGATCATTTGCTTCAATGAAAGGTACGTTCGTCACACAAACTGTAGTCATCATTACTTGTCTGTCTGAATTTATGGTATAGTCTTCAAGTGTCTTCACTAGTCATACAAATACAATATAATACATGTGGAGTGAGATGCAGTCATGTATCTGATTCTTATTAAATCATTTGATGTAGGGTATTAATCATGAAGAGAAATATAACTAGAAATAAACTGCATAGCACACTTTAAGCTTGAAAAAAAAAAAAAAACTTTTTAAAGAATTTGCTAAATTGCAAAATACCAAACATAAAATCATAAGAAGCAAAAAATCATCATCATATGAAGGCGGGGTGATGGTAGCGTTGGTTATTTGCTTGGTTGGTTGACTCTGCTGACTGAAAAACGGTATATTTTTACACATGAGCAGAGCAGTGTAGAATAGAATGGAAAACCTTACTGCTACTCGGTTCAATTATAAAGAAGAATGAACAAAGAGGAGGAGAAGAGAGAGAGAGAGAGAATAGATTATGTTCTTTATTTTCTCTGATGTCAAAAGACAAAGGTAATTCAAAGCGAAAACATTGTAATTTAAGACATAATTTAAGCTCAGATTTTTCATCATCATTGTTAAAACAGAAAACAGTAAAAAACAGAATACACATTTTTTCTCTTCTTTCATATTTTTGTAAATTTCAGTCTCCCAAACTTTGTTGTTTTTCAATTAACTGGAAACCATAGAATTATGTGGGTATACAATACAATACAATACAACAGCCATAAATTAAGAAAAGATTAAAGCAAAAAATAAATGAAAAATAAAAGAAAGCAATAATATGGAGCAATCTCAGGTTCTCTTCTCTTCTCTCTCTCTCTCACTCTCTCTCTGATGAATACACAATTATCATCTACACACATCACCACACAAAATCACATATTCAGGTAGGTCGATCAAATTGATAGCTTCATTGACGCATACGACGAGTATAAAATAATCGAGAATAATATAATCGAGTAGCTAAAGCTTGCTACCATATTTGGGGGATAACAAATATGATGATAATGAAGTTGATGATGTATATGGAATGGAAAGTAGTACATATATTGAATTACAAATGATGGGGCATCTAAAATTACATAAAAAAATAAGTAATAATCGCAAAGAAAAACAAGAATTTTATATAAAATTTTCAATGGAAAAAAGCAAGCAAAAATTTCGTTTAATGAAATTTGAGAAATATTTAGGGATGTAATGATTCCAATATATCGGAATCGCCGATTGTCCATTGACCGATATGAAACAGACAGGCTTGCAAATAGGCTGGGCCATCAGTCGGTTATCGGTACTGATTTCGAGTCGATAATGGACTGAGAATGAACTAACCGTCTAAATTAAAGGGCCTTTAATAAGCTATTTGTATACATCGGTATTGGTATCGGAATCGCAGATTTTTTACCCCAATAATCGGAATCGTATCGGCAAAATGTTGTATCGTTACATCCCTAGAAATAATGAAAGCCTCTGCATGAGATAACAGGAACTGTTAAAGGAGGGCTGTTCTTAACATAATTGCTGAAACATCTATGTTAACAGTACAAAATCACATCACTGAACGTTTGTGCAGAGGAGAGACTCCTGTCCAGCCGTTTTGCTGCTTAAGTTGGTCGCCATATATCAGGTGGACTTAGCTTGCTACTTGGGAGACACATTGTGAAAACTGCTGCTACATATTGCCAAAAACTACGGATACTGAATTGGGTCATAAGACCAAAGAGTCAACTTAGCCGAAGCAAAAAAAAATAAGCATCTGCTGGCTCTGGCTATAAATACCTCCAGGAGGACCTTCACTTTAAAGACCTTTGGATATACGGCCTCCAAAAAGGACGTAGTCTCCTTTTGTGATTCTATAAAATACCTAGACAATAAGTCAATCATCTGTCAATAATTAGTTTTCCGTTAAAACGGTGGTTAATGTCGTCCAATGAAAGTCGTCGTCACATGGGCAGCTTAGTTCAAAGATTACTGTTAATAACATAACATTAACATTGAGCATAAGAGGTTTGCCAATGCAAATGACAGAAAGCAAGACAGAGAGAGGGAGAGAGATTAAATTTGTGGAGCAACTGCTGTAAATTACTCTCTCTTTAAATGATCATTCATCATCATTTAGTGCTTTTATTTTATATTTTATTTACGTATATTTTTCAGTTTCCTTGTCTTGTCACACAAAAAAAAAAAAAAATGATAAGAACACGAAGAGTGAACAAAAATTGATAACTGTGTTTTTGTTTGCATGCTTGTGTTTGCCGCCCCCATGCATGCGTGGTATAAAATGAAGGAGTTGAGTGATTGAGGGAGGCAGGCAGGCAGGCAGGCAGTTAAACAATCAAGTCATAAATGACTTTAATGCGTGTTTAATGATAAATGAAAAACAAACAAATAACCAACACAAATGGAGTAAAAACGACGGAAAAGAATTGAAAAAGAAAATCAAATGTTGTTACAAAAGAAAAATAATACATAATAGATTATTTTTCAAGTAAAGTTGATAAAAAATTTGTATATTTGTTAAAGTAAAATAAATCAAGACATCATTTCACATATTTACTTTAAAAGCCATAAGAATATAAGAGAGAGAGAGAAGAGAACCTTACTAAAGTGTAATAATAATTGTGAACAAGAAACCATGACGATAACAGTAGAACTATAAAGAGAAAAAGCAACAACTAAAAAGAACAAACCAAAGAATGTGAGGAGAATAGAATTGTATACAAAAGTTGAACCTGTCAGCAAATCATACACAAAATACAACAAAACCAACTAAAAAAAAAAGAAAAGAAATGAATGTCAAAAGCGTTGAATGCGTCATTGACTGATTAGAATTTCAAATGTTTGTATTAAGTAAAATTCATAAAAAACCAAAAACAACAACAAAAATATAATACAATACAATAAAGGAAAGAAAGAACCGTCAAACAGCAGCAACAGAAACCTCTGACAACAAAACATTAACCCAAAACTTTAGAAATAAAGATAAAAAATCTAAAACAAATTGGAGGAAAAACACAATTGTTGATAAATTATGATTTATTAGAAAAAACAAAACTAATCGCCGACAGAAGCAGCTGTCGCTTTAAACATACAAAATATGGTACTACATGAATCACTTAGAAGCTTGGTTCAGGTTCACAAGGTGAAATATCAAGGTGAACTCTGGAAAGTCACAACTGTGTTCATTCACCCTCGTAATGTTTGGTCTTCTAGTGATTCCACATAGTCCACTGTTGTGAATTACTTGGGATTTCACCTTGATAACAAACACCTAATATGGAGAAATCATATAACAACCCGCATTGCTCGATTTTCTTCACATTAAAAGAATGAAAATGCTAAACTGACTTCTGAGCAATAGGAGGAATTGTTGCTTCTTCCCTCAAATAGCAGGAAAGTACAGGTCTCTCAAATTAAGGCCCTCAAGGGCCATGACAGTCGATTGATTGCTTGCCCTAGAGACTTAATATCACGGTACCGAGCACAAGAATTGATGACCTTCAAGTCCCCTAAGATATATATCCGCAAATACCAAAAAGTTTCCCCAGAGCTCCTTGCATGATGTTGCTTATCACACTAGAAAACAGCCCTGATAACATGATCAGAATGTCGTCCGCATATGCGACTACCTTTGCCCCCGGTCTTCTCTAATACTTTGAGGATGGTGTCTATGACTACAAGCCACATCAGTGGAGAAATTACCCCGCCCTGTGGTATCCCTCTACTGACATATCTAATTAAAGTCGAATTACCTAACTCTCAACAGTACTGTTCTGGTTTTTAGCATGTTTACTATCCATTTCCTAATGTCTTCTTCTGCGCTAGAGAATCTTGGATAGCACTTGTGCTAAAGCAACCTCTATATCTAAGAAGGCTGCAAGAGAATATTGTTTGTAGTAAATCGGGCTTTCTACCGTGCGGATTATATCATGTAGAGCCGTGTCCGTGGATGGAGCTCCAATACCCTTCCATTGTCTTAAAGACAAACGATGTTAGGCTGATTGACCGCAAGAACAATATACAACGCCCTCTGGTTCGTAAAAACGCTCGACAACATCCTTTACAGCAGCCGATACAATGTCAGAGACTTTATTCAATCCCACCGAAATCCACATGAAGAATCACTAATCAACCAGGACAGTGATTCAAAGGAGCCTAAAAAAAGATGCACTACACATAACTCAATAAAACTTCTCCTTCCTTTCTGTAAATTCTTTATTTCAAATCAATCCCTGTAAATTTTCATAGTCCTCACAACAATATTACAATCTATTTATAGCTTATAGTGGTGGTTTAATGTTCCTATTAAATAAAACAGATTTTCTTTCCACTTAAAGATTCCATTAACGTGTTTCTTTTTATTTTTGCATGTCTTCTACCACTATTGTTATACATTCTTTATTTAACTACTTTACTTAACTGTGTCTTGTTAAATGATTTCTTTTATTATTATATCTTTTGTTTGATGGCGTACTTGGAGCTACTGCCAGTCAAACCCAAGTTAAGTCAAGTGAAACATTAAGAGATACAGAGAGAGAAAGAGAGAGAGTGAGAGGAGAAAGATAAGTGGTCGCCACCGCCTTCATTTATTCTAAAAAAAAACTTCATAGTGAAGGATAGCGTGTTATATTTTGTTATAGACTGTTGTAATTCTATTGTGGGTGATTAACAGCAACGGTAACATTTTACCGTGAATAACAAACAAATGAAAGAAACAAATTTTGCAATACAAAATTAATTTCAAAAAGCAAAGAAAGTTCAAAGAAATTTAACACAAATAAAAAACAACAGCATCAAAAAAAACCAATTTTATGCTCATTTTCTTTCTTTATTCATTTATTCTTTGGTTTGTTGGATGCTGTGATACTCCACCTCCAACCATTAGAGAGAGAGAGAAAGACAGAGAGAGAGAAAACCCAACGAGGCGAGCATTGGTAATTAACATAAAAGTCTTTAAACTAATTACTGTTAAAATAATGTAATATGTATGTATAAAAATAGGGAGAAAAGTGTAGGAGCCATAATCCATGAATGAATGAATAATGAAAAATGATTAAAATAGAAGAAATTAATAAGAGAAGGTGCTGCGTGAGTAGTAAATATACATAAATGGCCCACACACAATTTCAATGTTTTATAATTGAAATTTACAGTCAAACTTCCATAACTCGAACTCGACCTAAAGCCTCTGCGTCACATATTGCAAAAGCAGGAACAGTAGCAGTCTGCAATATGTGACACATCGGCTCAAGTTACAATTGCGTTTAGAGCGAAAATTCTATATAAATTTTCTTTCAAACTGAAACTTCCATAGCTTAAATTTCCATAGTTCGAATATCTCGAACAAAAAAATTAGCAATTTCATTATGAAGTCGAATTTCTTGTTGAAGTCCCTGATTTTAGAGAGCATTTAACGTGAAAACGGTTTGAAAAAGGCTTCAATACTCAAGTCAAATACTGACACTGTGACACACATGAAACGCTAAATGTGTCGCCAATACTTTTAATATTTCTCATGACTCAAGAGCCGTAACGCCAAGTAATTTATGTATTCTGAAAATAGAGGAATATACGTTGCCTGTAAAAGCAAAGACGTGAAGAAGCTTACTTCAAGATAAAAAAGTCTTGACCAATATTCTATATAGAACTATGTAGAGATGACGTTGATGAGCACATTGCGCAACTATGTAATAGTTTGTTGATTTCCATGATTTTCCAGGATACAAGGCACTTACTCTACAGTCGAAGTTAAGCAACAGAACAACCAATAGCGACACTTTCTCTACGACTCCAGCTATCATGTCTAAACCAATTCAAAAGACACTGCGTCAGCATCAGACATACTTATGTAGAAGCGAAGCATTGAGAAGCCAGGTGGGTTTCGTTAATTCCCTAGTTTTAATAAGTTATTCTAATAACTCGAAGTCTCCCATAAGTTGATTTATGATATGAAAGCTAGACTGTATTTCAATATTAAGAAACTATTAAACAGTTAAGTGATGATGACGATAATGAAAACATTGGATAGTAAAAATAGCCAACACACAAACAGCAAAGAAAAAAACCAACAGTGTACAGTGTATTAAATTTCGCTTTCTTTTTGCTTAGAAATTTGCATGCGCAAATCGAAAAGTACACAAAACCATTAGAAGAATGTGTGTGTGAGGTAGTAGTGTAGGGTGATGTATGTAAACACACAAATAAACAAGTAAAAAAAAGAAAAGGAAAATCATACAACAAAAAAAATAAAAAAACAAATAAATGATGCAAAGCCGGAACAAATAAAACAAATTGCAAAAGTTTCATGTAGTTACTACAAGAGATAGGGAAAACACATTCATAGTGTTGCCATATGATAAGAATAAATAAATTGAAATAGAATCTTTTAAAAACTTTAACAATGCCAAGAAAATCTAAAGAACATTTTCCCCCCCTCTTCCAACATTTAACAAACACTTAACACTAAGCTGTTGTTAACGTACAATAATCTGGCAACACTTGCCTACATTCATATTGTTTCAACCAGCAAGCAAAGCAAAGTGTATGCTGTTGTTGTAGTTACTTAGTATAAGCGTGGGAAACGCAATTTCTTTGGAGCAAATACAAATAACAACAACAACAAAAAATAGCGCGTCTTTTACAGAGAGCGAGTAGAGAACAAACAAACAAACACATCAAAAAAAGAGCAAGCACAGCACACAACTTCTGCCGCATGCTGCTTGATGGTTTAAACGCTCTCACACATGTTTAATTGCACGTCGTCGTAGCCATGCATATGAGCATCATAGTAGTAGTAGTAGTAATATAGAAAAAAAAAAAAGCGCGCGCATGGATTGAGAGAGAAAAATGTCATGGAGCAACCATACGCACACTCACACACACTCATAAGCTTTAAGCAAGCAAAAGCACATACATATGCATGTATGTATGTAGAATTGTACATATATGTTTACATGCTAGCTTTGCTTACATATACAAATGCGGCGCCAGTTGTGATCCCGGCCGGCAGATTTAATACGAAAAACAGCTGATTTGTTGTTGTTGTTATTATTATTATTGTTGCTGGTGGGGAATTAAAAAAAAAAATAAAATGCAAACCACACACAAATTCTTTAAATGTGTGGAACTTGTGGTTATAAATGATGTTTTTTTTTGTTATTTTAAGTAGATAAAAATGATAATTTGTTGGAATGCAAAATGATATTTTATTTATTAATGGAATTTTATTTTATTTTTTTTTTTAAATACTTTTTTTTTATGAATAAGAAATTCTATTTTTATTGACTGTTTGTGTGTGGATTGTATTGACAAGATAAGTAGATATTATTCTACTATTCTAGAGACACTTGCTGTGTTTTTTTTTTTTGTTTTGTTGTTTTCTACACCATACCACCTCTTACCAACCTACCTCCCCCCTCTATTATTATTTTCTTATAAAGGCGTCTCTTTATTTAAGTGTATTGGTCTCTGTGTGTGTGCTTGCTTATGGCTTTTTGCGTCGCAGGCCGGTTTTATTTCATTTCATTGTTATTTCACATTTTTGTTGTTTTGCTTGCTGTATTTTGTTGTATATGTACGTAAGTATAAGTATATTTGAAATGTAAACGACTAAACCCACAAACAACAACAACAACATAGGCAGGGCAAGAAATCCAAATAGGAGAGGTATGCAGTGGGGGGGCTTTGGTGGTTATTTGAGTAAACTTAGCTTCTTCTTCTTAATATTCTCTTTCTCTACTAGTAGAGAATGTTCGAGCGGCATCATAATCATCATCACCATCATGTGCTTGCTTTTACCTACTATTATTTCTATATTTTCTTGTGTATATAATTTATTTTTCGTTATTTAAACGAAGTTTCTAATCATAAAACAATAATTACAAGACCAATGACACCACTTGAATGATTTATTTATAAGTAGTTTTCTTCTTTTCATTATTTGTTTCTTGATTATGTTAGTGGGATGATGATGATGATATGTGTGTGTTTGAATGGCAATTTATAACTCGTGTTTTTGTCTATAGATACTTTATATTCTTTTATAGATTCCTCTTTATGTCTATTTTTAGCATAAGCAAACTTAGATCATATGTACATACATACATATGTCAAAGCTCTTTATCAATACAAAATCCGATTTTCTCCTAAATCAAGAAACAAAACTACTTTCATTTTTTCAAAAAACTTCCACCGAATCCGCAAGAGAATCATAAATTTCTTGACTAAAAAAAGGAGTTGTTTTTTACTTACAAAAACAATCACAAGGCAACTCTCCTGTTATTACCAGAGGAATGGATACCACCTCCTTACTTCTATAAGCAAAACTTCTTTAGATAGAATCTCCGTTTGAGAAACAAGCTGTCATTTAACAAATCCATTGTTACTACTACTTGGTCATATGTGATTTAGTTATGGGACACAGCATCAGTCAAACGCATTGAAATAATGGGAAACAAAACACTGCGTATAATATAACGTGTACGCCCTGGTATGTCCGCACCTCAATATTACACTGGAACGTAAATGAGTATGTATGCACTTCGTTTATGGGAGATAACATTAATTTACACAGCAGTAGATATGGTAATCGACTGCCATCAAGTCATCCATATACCATAGTGAATCTCTTGCTGCTTTTCAAAATGCTAGGAAAAGACTGAAGAGACTCCATCCATATAAAACAGATGTTTCTCAAGATGGTTCTTTCTTTATTGGTTTCTTTTAGGTCACATTACATATATCAATTACTGATTGGGCAACAAATCTTGAAGTAAAGTTTCACAGAGGACCCCTTAAATGAAATCTCCTTTATTTTAAGAACTAAGCAAGAGTATCAGAAACATCAGAGCTTTGGTATACCAATCCACCTACTTTTAAGTAATAATCTTAATAATACAATATCACCACAGTTCGTGCATCCCCTTGTCACCCACTAATACAATATCTTCACTGTTCCCTCCCTCCTTCCCTTGTCTATTCACTACTTTAAACCAATTACTATATATTTTTATAAACATTTGCTATTCTTTTACTGTTTTTTTTTTTTGGTGTCACAGTTTTTTGCTCTTTTTCTAAATATTTACATATTCTTCGATAAATAAGAACAAACACACACAAAAAGAAAGAAGTTTTTACCATATACAAATGTACAAATAATCAAAGCTTAACCTAAAAAAAAAAGAAGCGAAAGAAAATAAATGAAATGCGAACATAATAAAATACAATAATAATACACAACACAAAAGTCAATCAACTGCTGCGCTGCTTCTCTCTGCTGCTGCTGCTGCTACTTGGCTTGTGGCGGCTGACGCCATTTTATTTTCCACCTTCAGTTGTTGTAATTGTTGTTGTTGTGTTATTGTTGCTAATAAACAGCTAAATCAACTTTTGAAATACATTTATCAGCATAAAATATAAAGAAATAAATGTAATTATTTGCTTTATTTCCTTTTATTTTCGTAAATTTCATTTAATTTTCAATTTGGTTTTTCATCTTTTTAATTATTTTGTTCATCACTTGCTTATACTTATATTATTGTTGTTTCTCATACATACGTACTTATGTACATAAGTAAGTAAGTAAACACAAGAACATGAATAAGGTTAAAGACCACAAAAACAAAAAGAAAAGAACAAGAGAAATATAAATATATATAATAATAATAATTTGTAAGAATTAAAAATAAGCAACTGTAACAACATTTTAATGTTAAGTAGGCAAAATGGTGAAGTGAAGGCAGCAATGTTGTAAGAAAGTGGCAGCACACAGTATGTGATAAAAGTATTTAAATATGAGTGAATATGATAAATTTAAACGAGATACATTTTTGTTAAGAAGTTTCTAATCTAAGACCCAAAAATACCCCACTTTATTGGCCTAAGAGTCTTACAATTCAAGTTTTTCAGTGCAATTTGCATACAGGGTTTGCAACAGCAATAACAATCAATGTTTCCATTAGAAGAAGATTTTAAGATCTTATAAGACACACACCGGATCAGATAAAAACGTCATTGACTAATAAGACAACAGATCAGTAATACATGTCTTTCAGTTTTGTCTTGTCTGCTTTGGTGTATGCTGCCTCATAACCATGAAAATATTGTTCTTACATCATATAGAGAAAGACACTTTGTTTGATAGACTCACAGAATGTTCATGACATCTGTATTGTTTCAACATTTCTATCAAGGTCTTTAAAAAGTTGTATGGAACAACAGATTGTTGGAATCAGTTCCGATGGAACTTTGTGATAAACGTCTAGGAGACCCATTCAACTAGAATGTCATTTGCTTGAGCTTCGTCTTTAGTCTTTCTGAACAATGTGGATGTTCTTCCCATGAATAAATAAATAGCTGGAAAATACTGGACAAAATTTGTCTGTCATTCGATTACTTTTTTGATCCAATGTCAATAAGAGAACTCAATATAAAAGGGGCACCTAAAGAACACACAGTAAAGTAAGTAATATAATAAATAAATCCATTATTTTGCAAATTGTTATTGCTTTCATTTAAATAGAGTTCCACCTAAATAAAGGAGGGAACTATGAAGTATTGAGGAAATACATGAATTTAAGCAGTTATTCACCGAGAACAAAAAAGACTCACTCTCTTAGTAGTATATGAGTAAATTGCTTACTTTAAATAATAACAGTCATATAATGTGACATAGAATCTATAGTAAAAAGCCCGCCCCTCTGTGAATTTAAGAAAATAATTAATAAATAAAAATTAAGTCCACTCATTAATTTGTAATTAAAACCCAATAAACAAAAGTCGGGTTTTATTTCTATTCCACCATTCTTTTTCCACACCACTTACTCTTAGAAGGAACAACTACTATATACAGGATATATACAAAAGGCAAGGCTATGCTTATGGGTGTTTTATTATTAAGGCCATTATATTACTGGTGTAAAGCCACAAAAATTACTAAAGTGTGCTAAGGCTGCTGCTGATAACAGAATAAGTGTGGGTAGGTTAAAAATACAATATAATAAAACAGAAACAAACGACTAAAGGAGGGAGAGAGAGACCAGCAAAAGGGCTCTTGATTACTAACAAAAAAATTGTGTTGTAATATAAAACGTGGATGGTTTTTAGTTGAAGAAAGTGAATTGGGTTGGGTTGGGTTGACGGTTTTGATGTTAATGTGCAAACAAACATAAGCAGAATCTGAATAAGTATATATGTAAGTGTTCAGTGTGTGTGTGTGTCTGGGTGGGTGGATGGTATGTTGCTTGTATGAAAAATGACAAGCATTGCAACAACAAAATGGGCATTGAGAGCACCAGCAGTAGCAATAGAAATAAGCATGTGATAATAATGTTTCTCCGCTTCTAACAGCTGTTCAAGTGGAGCATGCTGTTAAGTTAACAGATGTTAAGTACAATTGTTAAAGGCGCAAAAGCAAATGTTTATTGTGTTAATAGGAGGAAAGTGGAATGAAAGGGAAGCACAGATTACAAAGTACAAAAATCAAGAATTAAAAATTAATTGAAAAATAACAAGACTTTACAGAGCAGACAAAAAGTAAATGTAAAAAAAATACATTATACCATAAATCATACATTTTTTGTAAAGAAACCAAACACAAATTGATTAAAATTTAATAAAAAATCTATTGTTTAATTAAAAAACAATAAAAAAAAAATGTAATAATTAATTAGTTTATAAATAAATCTGAAGAGTGTTTGAGACTTTGAGAAATTTAAGTGATTTCAGGTTTATTTTATTAAAGGAAGAAACCGCATGAGAAATAATCATCAACAGATGATTAATCAAATGTCATATGAATAATCTCACACACTAGACCAATATCACTTATACACATACATACATATGTATGCAAGTACACATACTCACTCGCTCACTCGGACAGTCTGTCTTGCCTTTCCTATCAACAAGCAAATGAGAAAGTAAGCACCACCACCAACCAACCAAGTAAGCAAAAACCAAAGCGAGCAGTGTGTAAAAGCTCAAAAGCACCTCAAGACTTGTGTGTTAATGAATGAAAAACATTTTTAGCAAAAAGTAAATTGCTTTAACATTGACAAAAAGAGGGAACGACACAGGGAGAGAGAGCGAGCGCAACCACACACACACAGTAAAATCAGAAACACTATAAAAAAAAAGCAAAGCACTGTTTTGATAAACCAAATCATTTATGATGATGACGACTAAACTGAAGTAGAGACAGGACAGACAAGACATAGCAGAAGAGTAGAAAAGACGAAAGCAATCGCAAACTTGAAGAGTGAGAGAGAGAGAAAGAGATAGAGAAGCTGCTTATACAAAAACGCACCCACATAAAAAACATATTTTGTAATTTGTTTAACACACAAAATAATTTTAAAAATTAAAATAAATTTATAATGAATGAAGGACACCATCAATATACCATACCACACCACAAATGGAAAGAATATACTATAAAATAAAATAAAAAATAAATGTTGATTGTGTAAAGTAAAACGCACCTAAATTGGAATTCATTTTTTGTTGTTTTTTGCTGGTTTGGTTTGTGACATCTCTCTCCTCCTTACTCCTTCTTCCACAAGCAATCTTATTCATTATGATTTTATTAAAGTATGTTGTATTGTGTTGTGTTGGTCTTCTTACTTGGTGTTGTTGTAGTAATAACAGTTTGTATTACTAGCTTTTTTGTTGTTATGTTAATGTAATTGTTGCTTATTCATTTAAGTATATTTATTTGTTGCATTTGCATTTTTAATTTATCACACACGCTTTTCATTGATTTTTTATTTATAAATTTTTGTTTGCAGATTAAAATTCTTATTGTTTTATTAATAAAATTAAAATGTTTCTTTCTCTTAATTAATATAAAATTTCATTTAAATTTTATTACTGTTACTCTCTTTTTCATTTCTTCTACTAATTTTTTATGACTTTATCAATTCTTGTTGCTTTCTTTGTGAATTTTGTGATTTTGTTATCTTCAATTTTGTTTGACGTTTCTTTTTTCATTTACTTGTGTTTCTTTTTTGCACGTAACGGCCGAAAAATAGCATCGAGTGAGCTAGCGAACGAAAGAACGAGCGCGTTGCGTTGTGACGTCAGCGCCTGTTTAATAAGCTTAACTAGCGTCGTTGTCGATTTCGTCTATGGTGACTTTTACAGTATCTTTCTCACTCTCTGTATAGCCATATCTTCTCTTTTAAAGTCTCTCTCACTCTTTGTCTTGATCTAATGCATGATAAAACTATTAATTCAATAGGATTGGGTAGTTACTGCCGTTAGAATATATTAATAAAAAAAAAGTAAAATCAACTAAAATTTAACACTTAAACATTGTTGATGTTGTTGTTTGGCGCCCTTACAATTTTCATTTATGCGTGCGTCATTAAACTATGATGACGAAAATGGTGACGACATTAATTTATTAGCCGCGGATAACAGAAGACGAAAGCCAATTCAACAACTAAATACACTACACAATTTTAATTTTTTGCAATTCTTCTTTTTGTCGTCTACCGTTACAATGCTTTGTTCTATGAAGAGACGAAGAAGTAAGAAACCCGGCAACAAAACACTAACTAACTTCACTTCATGGGCCACAACGCGAATGAATGCAGAATATGAATGTCGTTGTCGTCCGTCTTCGGAATTAAATAATTTTTCGAGTTTTTGGTTGAGTTTGGCGTCTTTGCGCTTTGAGCGTGGAGTAAAAACTGACGACCGAAATCAAAATCCACACACAGCCAACAACAGGCAGCAAAAGCAAAGCAGGCAGAGGCATCAGCAGGCCGCCGCCGACAGACGAACAAAATGAACGAATATAAACGGACCCAAAAGCGCAAGCCAAACACACACAGTCAATCACACTACACTCACTACTCTGCTCAACTCAACTCAGCCAGGCCAGACAAAACCGACCGAACAAAACGACTACACGACAATACAATAACGACGACGACGTCGTCAACGACAGCGAACTTGCACCAGCCCAGCAGCAACCAACACCATCAATAGCAGCAGCAGCAGCGTAACCAAACAGTAAAATAAATGTAAAAGTGAGTGTGAGTAGAATGAAAAATAATATGAATAAAACCAGGAGATGTTGAAGTGCAAAGCCAGAACAATACAGGAGAGAAGAGGAGAAGAACGCATATAAAATATATCACAGTTATTATTATTTTCGAATACGTTAAGTTACTAGGTAGATATGTACATATGTATGGGTGTAAGTGTAAATCATTCATTACGTTATATTATTACGTACTCAAGAAAGCCGGCAGTTACTCAATTGTAGCAGCAAACAGCACATGGTTTTCAATGATTATTAAGTTCAACACGATAATTTCAATGAAACTTTTGATAATTTCTTAATATTCTCCTTAAGTTTAAATTTAAACATATTAAATATATTTCTTTTTCTTATTTACCAACAACTTAAGCAGCGCACAGCCAGTGAGTAGTATAAGGTGGTAAAAACATAGTTGCAATTGAGAATGAAAGAAATTAACTTACTAACGTCAAAAGCGTAGCGCGCAACGTTAACACAACGCGAACGCGGAACAACAACACAAACACATTCACGGAAACAGCCAGCGTAGCGTCGTAGTGTAATCACACATAACCGAAAACAACCAGCAACGAGTGCAATCCGTTAAGCACTGAGAAACACTATTTCTTTACAATTTCTATGGGAGCACGAGAGACAGTGTTGCAAAGTGTCTGTGTTTGCTTGTATAACGAAATGAACGTGCAAAAATCATCATCAACAACAACAACAGTAACATGATGAGTGAGAGTACCAACAAACATAATCAAGAGAGCGAGCAAATGAATGAGTGATTTGAAAAAGAGAGTGAGTAAATAAGAATTGCGGCGAATAAATTGGAAAACGTAAAAAGCAGCTGAGTGACGTATGTCATATAATAATGATAATAACAATGATGATGTTGATGATAATGACAATGTGTGGATTGTATTTGTTTTTTGCTTTTGACAAAGAAATAATAGGGGGAAAAGAGATAATGATAATGAAGATGTATGAATGGTATGTTTGATTTTTACTATTGAAAGCAAAGGATTAGGAGGAGCAAGGGAAGAAAAAGCTAATTCTCAGGAATAACAAAAATTTGTCCTAAGGAGAAGCGGAAATTATCACTCAAAAATAAACACAGAATCCACTCATTGAGAAAATTGAGTAGAAAGAAAAAAGGAAGCAACCAAAAAAATACTCCTCAATGGCTTAGACAGAGAGAGAGAGAGAGAGCGAGAGTTGGTAGCCGGCGGTATGAGATCCAACTCACTTAGACCATTTGTAGGTTCATCATTGGATCAATTGTATTGAAAAAGTATTTGGCATTTATTTATAGTCGTCTACTCTCTAATAAAATAATGTGGATGCTAGACTTCATTTAAGAGTATGAGTGAGTGACTTTGCACATGCATGGGGATGTGTTTGTGTGTGTTGAGTTGACTCACTAATACAAATAAGTACTGTATAAACACACAAAGCGGAAGTGACGTCGTCGTTATTATTTGGTTGGCTTTGCTGCTGCTACTTCTTCTCGGGCTTTTATATTCTCAACTCAAACTCACATAATTTGCAATATCTTCGTTGTCTCTACTTTGGTATTTGGGGACGACTTCTTATTTGTGTGTGTGTGTGTGTTGGCAACATTGGCGTTTGTATCAATAAGCAATTTTGAGTGAGTCTCCATCGATGTATGTATGTATGTATGTGTGCCTTTGTGTGTGAGTGGTGTTTGTTTTGTTAAT
The DNA here is from genome assembly GCA_037043315.1 of Amiota communis. Classification (NCBI taxonomy): domain Eukaryota; kingdom Metazoa; phylum Arthropoda; class Insecta; order Diptera; family Drosophilidae; genus Amiota; species Amiota communis. The sequence goes on along the minus strand of JBAMAV010001245.1, from coordinate 6,974,220 downwards.
GGGGGAGGAGGAGGAGGGTGTTGCCGAAAGCATGAGTGTGTTTGCTGAGTTCAACGTTTTTGCAACATTGTTGCACGTTTTGTTGTTGTAACGTTGTCGTTGTTGTTGCTGCTACAAAAATGTAAACAACTCTTTGGCAAATATGGCGTGCAAATGAATGAATGGATGAATGAGTGAGTGAGTGAACGACTAACTGTATGTAAGTGTTAGTGTGTAAATGAGAGTTAAGGAAGGTGGGGAGAGAGCGGGAGAGTGTGTGTTGTCAACTCTTTCCATTATTTTTTTGTGGGACGAATTGTGTGAAAATCATGAAAAATTACTAAAGAAAATGAAGAGAAACCGAGGTGAGGAAGGAAAGGAAATTCATTAATGAAAGGGAAATTTCTTATATTACAATAGTATTTGTTGTACGTTAGAGGAAAAGTGAGAAGAAAAATGCATGTAAAATAAAAAGTTGTTATAATTTAATGAAATGATGCCTCCTACTTGAGATTTTTAATTTTCTGCAACAAGAGGTGTTCAAAATTCAGCTATCAGCATTGCATAGGGACAAAAGGACATGGGGCGGGAGTTTTTAGCGTGGTTAAAGTCCCGCACTTCGGTTGTGGACCGGACAGGATTTCGATGACTTCCTTTTGATAAAAAAAAAAAAAAATTAAATCACTGTCTGTTCCGTTACGCAGAACTTCTAAACCACGCAACGGATTTTGATACGGTTTTCACTATCATTTGTAGAATTTTTTCCCGAAAGTTTATATGTACATATGTATGTCCAATCGACTCTAATTAATTCTTATTGTGGAAATCAGGGATGGGTCTGCTAGTATGATTATAAATTGATTCTATTTTGCTATTGCAAGGGAAGTGTTGGGAATTATGGGCACCTTTTGAACCTCCTATCATAGAAGAATGAATGCTTTTCTCGGTTTTTCTTAAAGCTTAGCGGAAATCGCAAGACAAATGATTCATCTGCAGATTATATCAGTAATCATATAACTAACATCAAGCGGAAGGTACAAAAGGGGCAAGAAAAGCTTCCCCTGATAATTGGAACGCCATGAATTCACTGGATCACCAGCCTCCCTATTTTGGGTACATTCTACATCAAAGGATCATGTCAAGACCTTCTAATCTTGTTAATAAAATACGAAATTTAGAAGATTGGGAAGATTCTAGAGAGCATACCTGCCAAACTTAAGAGGAGCCACTCTTTAGATATCCCAAATTGTAAGGAATTCTCTTTGGATACTAATCTTGCTGCTGTCACTGGATTACCAGTAATGCTTAACCTTTTCAGGAAACTTTGTTTGAAATCCCATGGTATCTATAAAGACACAATCATTCTTTACTTGAATTATCATATATTTTTCCATTATCCATTAAACTTAAAGAGTTCAATGACATTTTTTTCCATCATATTCACAATATCACTTAAGTCTCTCTAATTGCCTTCCTTCATACATACTACTATGTAAGTATATTCGATTCTTATTTGCTTTCAAAGAAAGAAAGAACCAGTAAAGAATTAAAAAACACATGTTGAAGCTGACACAGCTGCTCTTGATCTTTGTAATTTTAAATGTAGAGACAACATTTGCATGGTACTGGGTACTGGCACTGGTACTTGAAAATGCCATACCCAACCCATAAACATATACAACAATTCAAATCCTACTAGATTTGTGGTAATCAAGAAAACTCACGCCTATGAATTTTTATGTATCTCCTTCATTAATGTATGTATGTTTGTGTGTATGGTATCTGTGAGTGAGTTTGAGTCAAGTCAAGCCTAAACAAGCAGCATAAACAGCAAAAATCCTGTCACATTTCCAGTTAATTAAACGTATTTATGATGAGTGAAATATTTGAGTACAACTACAATGACAATAACAATGATCTATGTATGCATACACACTGTTTCTGCTTCTACTTCTATGTAGATACAATATAGTATCTTAAAAAGAGAAGCCACAGTCACAAACAACGATGGATGAAGAACTCGGAGAAGATTCAAAGTCCAAAGGATCGTGGGAAGCAACAAACGCTTTAAAGCGCAAAGATGATTTTTTTTCACTTGCAGTAAAAAAAAATATATAAACAGAGAGATACGCATGTTGAGATACAATTTTCTGTTGTTTTTTTTCCTTCTTAGACTTTGGAAGAAGGAAAAAAAAAACTAGATAGACAACAAAACTCTAATTGCATATGCAAAATACATTTTATTATCTGAAGAGGGTTGAGGGTAGCCTCAGGCCCTGTCTCTGAGTAGAAGAAAAAAAATGTCACTCTAAGAAACACACAAAAAAAAAAAAGTATCTCATGAAATGTACGCATCCACATGGAAGAAGGATGGAAACCAAGATAGGAAAAAATCAGAACAAAATTAAAATTGAAAATGTAAAAAAAAGACACACACAAAAAAAAAAAAATAATAGAAAAAAATATATTTCACACAGAAATAATCATATGGATAAATAAGGAAGAAAAAAAGGGTGAGCCTCCTGGGCTAAGGAGGTTTGCAAGGTCTGAGCCTGTGCGTCTGCCTCTGTTTATATCTCTGCTTCTATCTGTTTTGTCTCCTTGATAGTCTGCCAGTCAGTAGTCTCTGTTTAACCATATACAAAAATCTGTATCTTTTCTATTCGTCATATATTGTCTCCGACTGACTGTGTGTTTGTTTGTCATTTGTTTATTATGCATAAATCGGAATCGGAAGATTGCCTTTGGGCAATATGATGATGATGCAAGGTGATGGTGGTGTGTGTTCATAGAGAGCGAGAAGAACATGAATAATTTACGCATCATCAAAATTTGTTTATAAAAAATTCTACTAGTATATGAAATATCAAAAAGACTAAAGACTCAGCCTCAGCAAGAGAGAGAGAGAGTGAAAATGACAAGGGAGTGTTGCATGAATGCATGAGATGATAAAATTGAAAAAGCATTGAAAAGTGAAATGGATTTTATATAATTTTCTGTAAACTTAGCAAAAATTCCATATTCATTCATATGCTTGACAGTTTGTCAGTCATTCAAGCATCATCAGTCAGTTAAAAAAAAAAAACACTTCCACTTTTAGAGAGAAGTCAGTCAGACAGTCATCTAGTCATTCCTTATCCAGACAAGCCATACATGGATGGTTGTTTGTGTTCGTTTCGTCTGATGAGATGATTCTATAGAACAACAAGCATTCACACCACATATTTGACTACATACATTATGATTATGTATTTATTATTGAGTTTGGGTTTTCAATTGAATTTTCTATGTCATTCCTGGGCGTATTTCAGAAAACGACAAGTCACACACAACACCACCACCAGCACCACCACGAATCGAATTTAAAGAAAAACATAAAGCTCCCAACCAACTGAACTGAACGACTCATGTCAAATCAAGTCAAATAAGTGAGTGAGTGAATGAGCATTTTGTTGAAGCTCTAATGAATATAATCGTATCGTCTCCGATTCCACCATCCAACATCATTGATTCTGTCATCGTCTTCCGTGTTGGTTTCCAGTCTCTACCAAACAAACTCTTTCCCCATCTCCCTCATCATATGTCACCAAGACTTGTGCACTAATTGCAAATTAATTTGATTTGAATGTTAATTATTTTCCCAGACATTGCAGCAATATACTCCTATGTAGTAAAGTTGTAATGCAATGAAGAAAGGTCTTGCCTGGCCTAAGCTGCCCTGGAGGTTGCTCAGTGGGGTTTTTAATGTGTTTAAGGTTAATCCCATACTACTATGTAACTGATGGTTCTAGATTTATGCATTTGCACATATTGGAAGAAGAGGCATATAGTAAGTAGTATATGCCCTGCAAATGTTTTGCATTTTAAATTGGTTTTTTTGAATTCTTCTTTCTGGTTTATGATTTCAAAATGGTTTGGTTGGTGGATGGCTGATGATGAGTCAGCCAAAACGTATCTTACCGTGGGATATGCATAATTTAACAAAGAAATATTAAGTAGTCCACCATTAGAATGTGTAGACGACACTTTGGCAGGCAATTAATTACTGGTTTTCCGGTTAACCTTAGTAGGTCTGGTCTGGTCTTGCTATTTTATGATTTGCGGATATAAATTTATTATTATTCAAGTGTGAATAATTACGACTATAGGATCCTCCTTGCTTTTAATAGGAGTATCCAGTGATAATTAAAGACAAAGAAATTGTTAATGAAATGAATATTTTATGTGAAGGCACACGAACACTCAGAAGTTTAATTAAAGAATGTTTAAAGACTTCAATTAGTGATCCATAGATTCTGAAAGGGTCTTGACACTTTACAAGAGGAATTTGAAAATTACTACATACTTAATAACTTAGCCTTTATATTGAGAAAGAACACGTAGTAGAAGTGTCTCAAGATATTTTTATAGAGCTAGTCACCTTGTCACTGTTGCCTTAATTGGGTCTTAGACAAACATCTGAGTGTCGAATAACACCAGCTAATGAGATGGCGGACAAGTCTGCCAGGAAAGGCTCGGCATTGCCTGTGTCTCAAGCAGTTGGCGATATATACAGACCATTACAGGATATCCTCTCAGCCTGGAAGCAAAAAACAGGCATATATCAGGTGGAAAGTGGGCAAATAAACCTGGCTGCACTGTCGCTAGGACACTCTGGGCTTGCTATCAATCGAAGAGAATCTCCGAGCTCCTACACTTCAACAAGAAAAGGACTCTGACAATGACGGGAGTTATTTCGGGCACTGCACTATCGGGCTGATGGCCTACAGGATGTAGGTTCCTCATCATGACTTCTGTGGTAGTTGTGAAGATGAGGAAGAGCCAGAGAGCATACAACACCTCCTCTGTGATTGCCCTACTCTTCTTGGAAGACGAACCCGGGACCTGGCTCTGTTTGTGGACTCCTCAGGTTGGTGAGAGAGGAAGAGGGTGATCTCTGGGACAGACCTTGAACAGTAGTGGATTACCTCTTACCCTTCACAATCCACCTACTCATTTACTTCTGGGTGAATTCACAAACAATCGAGAGCGCCCTGCATTATCTAAACCTAAACCTCAACTCATAATTATAGCTCCTCCTAGAGTCTGGAATTCATTAAAAATTCCAAGATTTTCTTCGGAAATAAGTCTACAATAGAAAACTAGAGGAACCATGAATGTATACGAAACTTGAAATGAATGACTTCGTGCAGGTCTGTAGTATCCAACTTCTGTTGGCTCTATTTGCACATTATGTAAGTACTTCATAGCTATATACGGATATCTTCCTGACTTGGCCTCAATATGTTTTGATCATAAATGCTCTGCTTATATCTCATCTCATATTCTATTGTACATAGGAATATGAGATGAAGACAAGGAACAAGCAGAGCATTTATGAAGTCGTTGAGACTTTTTCACATATTATGCAAGTCCTTCATAGTTCCATAATGTCCCATTAAGAAACCTAAAACTACTATACCTATACCTTCCCAGATTGACTTCAGTATCTCTTGAGTTTCTTTGGAAGATTTTTGCTTCTTTTATACTTTTTTCTGTAAATCAATCTGATAAGAGATTATCCCAATTATTGATTTGTCATTATTATTCTAGAACTTAGGCTGGCCATACACCGGATCATATAAAACCGTTTTTAACTAATAAGGAAATAACACATGTTGATATTTTTCATATCCAAACATGAAAATGAAAAATGCTGTTATCAAATAGGCCCAGGTATCGACAACGAGAGACATGTCTTTTATGATGATTCAGAGAAAAACATGTGTTTATGTCTTGTCTGCTTTGATATGTGCTACCACATAGGAAACAATGTACTATTGTTTTATCAATCAAAGAACGATGTTTTCTCTGATCCGTTGTATGGCCAGCCTAAGGCAGGAAACTATTTTGTTTAAGCCCACCTATCTTCCTTGCTAAATTTAAATTAAAACAACTCGGTATAAATTTGGATTTGGTCTTTTTCTATATATAAAAGTCTTTTATTAAAATCATTATAAAAATGTTTATTACAATTAAACTAAACTAGTATGTAAACTTACAAACATATTTATTTATTAGAACTAAGATATATAATATATATCTATAATATGAGCCCATGCTAAGCGACATAGGTCTTCAGCTCAGGGGGAGAGACTTCAGAAGAATTAGAAGAGTGTTACCCCCAAGCTTGAGCGGGATTCATATCCACGACGCTTGACAAATAGGATGAGATTCTATTCTATATGCGACTTCTATAACATAACCAGCAAACATAAAGAGCATGCAAAATCGCGCGAAATAAGAAGCACTAAAAAATAACTCGTACTTTAATATAGAAACTATAAACAAATGAGCTCCAAGTTTATATACAATACAAAGTAATCCCGTAAATCTGAGTAATAATAAAACACATATAAAAAGGTAGTAAAAACCCCAACCTAAGATGTAAATTAGGACGAATGTATTTACATAATAGTCTATTGTATTATCTGCTGGAAACATACGAAAGAGTGCAGATAACATGATGTAAGATGGCATAGGAGAAGACGACAATGGAAAGAAAATTGAAAATTTGAAAATGGTTGTGTTCTTGGATTGGTATTGATGTTTGTGTTGTTATTGTTTTGGTGTGGTGAATATATATACTTATACTGTTTTTCTGATTAAATGTGTTGAATTAAAGCAAGGTGAGTCCCGGCTGCTTTTCTAATGGAAAGAATGAATGAATGATTTGTTTGATCACTTTAAATACCTGTTGGGTATTCACAATCAGTAGTATGTAGGTTCTATATCTATCTTATAGTATGTATATTCTTCTATTTGATTTTCACAAAACAATTGTGAATTTTATACTTACATAAATTAAATAAATTATAAGTGCGCATTTATTTAAATTTTGTAATCCAACATAGAAAATTTATAGATGATTTCGTTTGCATATAAAGGTGAGTGAGGTGAGTTGATGATAAAGTCGTCGTTGTTGATTGGTTTTCCAGCAGTCTTCTTGTTGTTGTTTTATGTTTGTTTATAATTATATAAATGCAAGCAAATTCTTTCTATTTACTATTTTCTTTTTTGTTTTATGTATAATTTTATAGTTAAAATTTTTAATACTTAATATTTATTTATTTATAATTAAAATTTTAAATTTTAATTTTTTAAGCGTATTTATTTTCTTATTTTCTTATATTTGTATATTTGTCAGTGCAATTTTTTGTTATATAAAAAATAATTTGGCTTTTTTTAGAAAATTAATTAATTAATAGTTAAAAAATTAATTGCAAAAACAATTTCTAAAAATTTATTAATTAATTTCTTTCTTTTTTTAACAAATTTTATTATGTAAATAAATTGTTGTGAATTTTTTTATAAAATCAAAAAAATTATTAACAAATTTAACAGAATTTTTATATGAACAAATTTGAGTGTGAAAAAAATTTATATGATTTTTAATAATTTAACAAATAATTTTTTAATATAATAAAAATAATTTGGAATATTTTTTTTTTTAACAAAAATAATTAAACAAATTTTTTTTTTGGACAAAAATTTTAAATCATTTTAATAAAAAAAAAAAAATTAAATTTTTTTGTGGAAAATGTTTTTCAATTTTATAATTTTTTCATTCTTATAATTTTGCTTTGCATTTTCTTTTTGTTGATTTATATTTGCTTCTCTCCTTCTCTCTTCCGCTATCTGCCTTCTTCTTAATTTATCATGATTTTTTGTGTTGTTTTGTGTTTAAAATTTTTGCGACGGCATTTTCTTTTTCTTTCTTTCCTTTTGTTTCCTTCGCTTCGTCTCTTCACTGACAACTGACATAAAGCGGCGCGGCGGTATCACGTTTCAGAGAATTTCTTTCAAAACGATTTTCTTTCTTTTGTTTCGTAGGAGAATTTGGAATAATTTATTTTTCTTATTTTCTATTTATTATTGTTCGTTTTTATCATATCACTTATCATTAATTTTTGATAATAAATACTAATTTATAACGTCATTTTAAACATTATTTTTTGTTGTGTTGCTGTTGTGTTTTAGGTAACTTTAATAAATTCACTTTTGTTCGTTGTTCTTTCTCTTTTCTGTGATATGTGGTGAAACACTTCCACTTTCAGCAGCAGACTTTTAGTAAATGTTGCGTAGTATTTTTCGAACGCATAAACTAACTCAAAAAACTATAAAACCCAAACAACACAAGACAATTTGAACAACAGCAACAACAACTATGAATGCGAGTGAACATACCGTGTGAGAGTCTGAGTGAATGCAAGAGAGAGAGAGAACTAGAAAGAGAGTAATAAGCGCACATTAGTGAGCAGACTAGAGACGAAGTAGAGAGCAATACTAAGGAAGCACAGCCAACAGAGCGCACAGAGCTGAGCAGACAGGAATGCAATTGCAAGCAAGGCAGGCACAGCATTGAATTTTTTGGGTTGTTGTATTCATGACGGTGATGATAATAATAATAATGGTAGTGTAGTGTATATTACTGGGGTGTGGAGAGTGTATAGAGTGGTGGTGAATTCAAAACAACAGCAACAAATACTACTAAATACTCCTATGAAGAGAGGAGTATAGAGAGTGCAACAGCAGCAACAATAATATCCATAACAAAATAATAAGGGAGGATAATGCGTTTCGATCATTTTTATTATAAGACAGACAACTTTCAACCAACAATAGCAACAACATCAATGATAATAATAAGAAAATGTGTAAAATAATGAAAAAATAAATAATAAAAAGTAGACAAGACCAAAAAGGAGCAAAGGAGCAAAGATAGAAGCGCTGAATAATCATTGCTGCTGCTGCAATAACAAAACTCTAGCAAGGCATATAAAATAAGCACAAAGTGCACTTCAAAACAATAAAAGCAAGAAAAAAATATAATGAAATACAGGTTAACCTCGATTATCTGGGTTTATGATAGTGCTTGTTGGTATGAAGTCTGACCAGAGCCTGTGTCTAGTACCACGGGTGATCAGGAGCCCACAAAACTACATAGTACCGTCCTGACCAGCGGGTACCGCCCCTTAATGGAAGTATTGTGGTGGTTGTGGTTTATTACCCAAGTTTTGGTTTCCACGGAGTTGCCGTCAGCGGAGGTTCTAGATAGGCCAATGTGCCCGACCAAGGAAGGAGTCATATTGCCAAAATAAGTATGGCTCGGAATTTGATCCCTGCGGGTATACAATATATCCAAGGAGACGCTGATTGACGCTCAATCCGTGTGCTTGGCACCGTGTTCATAAGCTTTCCCTGGCAGATGCACACGTTAAACCAACTTGACCTACAATCCCCGAATTACCAATCTACAATTATGAAGGTTCACGAATACTAGAGATACATATGTACATAAGTACTTATACATATCAAAGACAATGAACTTAAACTTAGACAAATCGCTCATGAAGAGAGAGTTCTCCCCTTAATTTCAATTCTTGGAATACGCACGCAAGTTCACCCAGAATCCCATAGCCCATTGTGATCCCTGAGAAATTAAAAAATGGAAATAGGTGGGGGATTGTGAGGGGTGTAAGTAATCCATCACTATTCAAGGTTGTTCACAAAGGTCTCCCTCAGCATCTAAAACAAACCTGAGGAGTCTACGAACAGAGACAGGTCCCGAAATGGACATTTTGGCAACTACCCAACTCATCGAAGAACGGTTTCCCGAGAAGACGGGTTCGTGTACCAAGATGAGCAGGACAGTCACATAGGAGATGTTGGATACTCTCTGATTCCTCCTCATCTTCACAGCTACGACCGAAGTCATCAGCCCGATTGTGCAGTGCCCCGTTTCTACTCCCGTCATCATCCGAATCCTTTACTTGCTCGGGGATTCTTTTTCATATATCAACATCTTAGTTCATTGGGGAATGAAAGGTACTCACGAATAATAGACGGTAATCACAATTATAACAAAGACTATGAATATATATATGCACTATGGACTAGACAACTCGCTCACGAAATTGTGTTCACTCTCAAAATTGTTGAATCTCAAGGTTCCACACAAAATCTCAAGGCCAGAGATATTTCTGTTTCTTCGGCCACATTCAGATCTTATTTGAGCCTCGTGCCGCCTGTTAGTTGGACAACCATGGTCTATAGCAGTACTGTCCAACCTTTTTAGTTCTGTTTGATACTTCGGACGCCTGGGCCACAATGGACCTCATGCAGAACGCGGGTTGTACAGCTCTGGTCTTGCAGTTATAAGAGGTATAAAATGAAGCACCGTTTAATAAAGGTCCACACAATCGAGGTTCATCTGTGAAATACTATAAATAAAGAAACGAACTTGTCTGATACGTTTGGTGGTATACTTTTTAATACTCGTAATAAACGCCGCAAATACAGACAACGACGACGCTTTGCATTCATGCGTGCGTGCGTGCATTGCGCCGCCAAAAACCCTCTCTCTCTCTCGCTCTTTCTTAGTCTCTCTTAGTGTCTATACAAGCTTATAAGCACGCGGCACAGTTGGACTAAGTCTCCCTCTCTCTCTCTCTCTTGCTTCCATTCATTGAGATGCAATGCAAGTTTAGTATATATATTTTTTATTGATCATAACAAGCATAAAGATAGGAGTAGAGAGCAGCAAGAGACTGAGAGGGTGCTGTTGCTGAATGCATGCAGTCATGAGAAAAGCTGGTTTTGTTCTACAAATTTTTGCGTTTTTTCCAACATCTCACAACAACATACACGTATGTATATTGATAAAGTTCAATGCGCTCTCCCTCTTTCCACACATTCTCTTCTTTTTCCATATCCTTTTTTTGCATCACAGTCATTCAGTCGGTAAAAAAAAAAAAAAAATAAGCTTTCATGCAATTGCCTAAAATAATAAGCGTTAAAAATGAGGAGAAGAAGGAACATGTACAACATACTACTAGTAGTAGTTAAAAAAGTAAAAACAAAAAGATATGCATGACAAAAATTAAGGGTTGCAATTGCAGGACATACATGGAGGACATGTGCGCAGCAATTTGTTTGGCAAGAAATCAATTTGGAAGGCAAACCAATTGAACCAAAGCAAAACCAACCAAGCAAGGAACTACTAAGCATAGAAGCAGCAGAGCAGGCTTGGCTAGTTGACTGACTGACTGACTGGCAAATCAACAATAGTGTCTGGACTGCCAGCTATGTTCTATTGTATTTTAGCAGTTGAAAGCCACACGGGGTAACAACAAAAAAACAGGAGAGAAAATAAAAATAATAATAATAAAAAACCATGTCCTTGGTTGTTGTTGTTCTTGTCATATATATCAGGAGGAAAAGCAACACCATACCACACACACAACACAACACACCACATCTCGCGTCAAGCATCCTTCCATCCTTTCTACTTCTTCTTCAATGCATCAAGTTCTTTTTGATTGTCCTTCTTCCATTATCATCTCAACAACAACAAGTCAATGATTTGAAAGAGGGGATAGGAGAAAGAACAACTTGTATATTATGTTAATAAGTGACTCATTTGTTATCCTTTGCGGCATTAAACACACTAACACATATACAATAACATACTCAGATGCATAGATACAAATACTCATTGACATCTAGTAAGACTCATTTAGAGAACAAGTAGCTTTGTCAAGCCAGAAAGAATTGCGTAAAGTAGAAGAGTTTTGTTGCGTTAAGTGCGTTGTTTGTGTTCTTGTTGTTGTTTTCCCCATCATCATTGTCGCGTCGTCGTTGTTTGTATCTACAATATGTATCTCAGTCTCAAGTATATCATATACGCAAGCATATCACCATACTCATAATCATATATGTACAAGTGAAGTTGTCTGACCTGCATAACAAAAAACGGGAAAAATGAATATAGTAGACATGTAGAGAGACTCTGACGACTCCTCTTCGACTCTCAAGAGGTCTAGTCTAGAGAAGTTTATCGTAGCAAGTTGATGATGGCAAAGCCAAGGCACGCATCTATAAAAGCATAAGCATAGCAGAGTATTGCGTTGACATGCTCATGATCATCATCGCCATCATCATCATTGGACAGGTGCTAATTGGCCAATGACCAATGGTATGGTCTACAGTATTTCTTAAGTAGTAATGTAGTTGAGAAAGGCAACTAGTACCTAAATAGATGGTAAAATAGTTACATATTCAACTAGACTTCAGACTATGGTATCATCATCATTATCATCTTGTATCTTGATGATCTATTCAACCATTCATCCATCCCAATGCACCTGCAAAATATGTTGTATGTGTGTGTCCACTGAGCACTTGGTGATGATGAGTGCGAAAAGTCATTGAACTTGTAATGAGTACTGAGTAGTAGTAGAAGTGATCTTCTGTTTTGTTATATTGATTAGTCAGATCTCACACAAATCAGTTATAATTAGCAACTATTGAACAAGAAACTGAAGAGCAAATAAAGTTCACAAACTCTTTGGATAACAAGAGCTTCTTTGATTAATGGATCTTCTATGGTATAATAAGTGGAGAGTGTAAGAGATTCATGATTTTGATAAGGAAACTTAGTAAGTGGAGAGTGTAAGAGATTCATGATTTTGATAAGGAAACTTAGAATCTTCCAGAAGGAATAAGGTGAATCAAAAGAATCACATTAAAGCATACTTCTCAGGTACAAAAATGGAATTGGTATTGAAGAGTAAAGCTTCAAAGTCTACGTTAGGTTAGGTTAAACAGGCTGCTCGCTGCTGCACGCTAGTCACCTTACGCCCCATTGTGATGCCTGATAAATTGGAAAGATTCTAAGAGGGTTCAGGTAATTCACCACTGTCCAAGTTCGCTCCCAGAGCTTACCGTCCGCCTCTAACACCAACCTAAGGAGTGCACGAAGAGAGCCAAGTCCACAACTGAATATTTTACCAAACTACCGAATCATTTTCTCATTAAAGCGTAGGAGCTGTGAGGTAGGTAGCAAAACTAGAGCGTCCTAGCGTGCAGCAAGGCTCTTTCGCCCACTTCATGCCTGATAGATCATTAGTGTTCGCTTCCAGTCCTGAGATGATATTCTGTAATGATCTATGAATATCGGCAACTGCTTCAGACCCCGGCACTGCCTAACATATTCTAGCACTTAGGTGATCACAATGACCAGGATTTGCTAAATTGAGTGCTGCCGAGCTCAAAGACTAGATTTTGTGACAAATATTCTCCAAAGGAATAGTTGACTAGGGATGTCATGACCTCGATAAGGAAATCTAGGATCAAGTACAATAGAGCAGACATTAGCTTAAAGAGTATTAAGCCCCAATAGGTCTTAGAGCTTTGGATACATTTATTGAACAAGATGTGATCAGACAGTTTCAAGAAAGAGTAATCTGAACTAAATCGGATAAAATTATGATTTATAAGCTTCATAACCCAAATTTGACAGAGTTTTTATTAGATTGTCATTCATAAGAAAGCTCCAAAAGCTGCCTTAGGTATCCTGTTCCCTTTTTCATCATACTGTTCTAATTAGCTTCTCTTCGAATCTTACAAACGGCTTCCTCTAATATTTTGAAACTTCTTTTTATATTTCCCATTAGATCTGCAAGCTCTTCCAATTCTAAGAATTAAACTCATTCTTTGTTATTAGGTACTTCCTTTGGTCAAAAAGATTTCTCACTTCTTTAATAACTGATAACTTAAAGGACTTTTAAAGTTTACCAAACCTTATGTTCGTTCCCATATGTAGGTATATTCAACGAAAAAAAGTCACTGAACTTTTATTGAAGATCCTTACCATATTCCCAAGCTTTTGTTGTTTTCTTTTTTAATTCCAAGAAAAATACCCAAAAAAAGGAGGAAAGGAAGAAGTCGTTCCAAATGCATTTCAAGATTGCTAATACTACAATCAAAAATAACAACAATACTCAGAGAACTCACTCAATGGACCACCCTCAAATTAAAGAAGGCAGGCTCAGACAGGCACAACAAGTAAGCAAACTCAAAGAAAGGATAATCAACAGACAGACTGACGTTTGAATTGGAACAAAAGCTTCGGTGGCTGCTTCTCAAGATATTTTGTATGGTACATGCAAAATTTGCCGAAATGAAAAGAACCGGAAATCAAATAAACACGAGTTCAAAACGTCATAAAAGAAAAACAAAAAGAATTGATGATTTTTTTGTTTAATTCTTTTTGGGAATAACTCAAAAGCAATCAGATGTGAAACTATTGAGATGGAGAACTGCAGCAGCAGCAGCAGCACAACAACAACACACAAGGATTAAGATTTATATCGAAGAGGCGCTTGTCCAAAATTTAAGAATTTAATGAAAGCAACAAAGAACAAGAAATAAGGAAAAATCATAAGCAATTTGTAAAAATCATCATCATATTCATAATCAACAATTTTGCATGGCGTCAGATTCGAAAGGTAAAGAGGCAGACTGAGAGAATGGGAGAGATCAAATTATGGATAACCCGGACAATATACATAATAATGTACAGCAAAGCATACTTCCCGTCACTTCTTCTCTGATGCTAAAGTATCAGTTTTCAAAAACAAAAAAGTATCATTTATAATATTCGATTTTATTGAAATCAATTTACTTTTAACAACAGAAGAAGGGAGACAGAGAGGAGAGTATGAGACAAACAATGGCAACATCAATGGCGGCGATGGTCTTAATGGTGAATTTACTCCATTTATACAGTTATGCAAAACAGAAATTCACCTTTCTCACCTCTTACTATATTAACTGATATTCAAATGAACTCAACATATTTATAGAACTTTCATCGCTTCTAATTTCAAATAAAGGATAATCTTTCAAACAATGTAACATTGTTGGTTGCATTATTGAATTCACCATTTATGAAAACATAAATTAACCTTTCTCACCTTATACAAATTGTTGAAATGCAATCTCAACTCTATAGAATTTTAATCTTTTCTAACATGAAATAAATGATGCTTCTACAATTGAACACAACCAACAGGAGAGTATCAAAAGCAAGCAACATTGTTTCAGGGCTTTTTCTGTTCCACTTCTCTCTCTCTGATACATTTCACAGGATATGCCAGGCACGGCACTGTACTGTACTGTACTTTCCAGGACTATTATTACAAAATTGTAGTCACCAACCAACCAACAAATGCAACATCAGCCACCAAATATATGCCGCCGCCACCATTAAACGCGTTTTGGTTATATGCATTACAAATGTATATTGGGCAACAAGGAATCTAAGAGGAAGAAAATAAGAATAATGGACGAGAAGGGAATGAATGTGTTGATGTTGCTGCTGCTCCTGTTTTCGAATCGAACAACAGACAGAGCAAGCGAAGGACTGATAGAGGTGTATACTGTTTGATTAGTAATTATTTGAGAGTATGAAGGCGGTTCGGCCGCAAGGACAAGAGACATTGAAACATATACATAGGAGAGAGAGTGTATTGAGTTATTTTGTTTTCTCTCTCTCTTTGTCTATACAGGAATGAACTACGAAGTTTTTACAAAAAAAAAGCAGTTGTTTGTGGCAGCTGTTTGATTATTTGGTATTTCCACGATTTTTGATATGGGGTCACTCACTACTAATGGGAGTTAGTTAGGTGCCTAGAGTGGGTGCCAACCAAACATTTACGTTCATTTTTTGGACATTTGTTCAATCAAAGAATATGAAAAAAAAAATGACTGAAAACGAAACATGTGTGTGCCACATAGCTATAATTTCAAAACATTCTTTACTTCTTTACTGTCCTCATATGTAGTATATGGTATGACAACATTTTGCACGCACGTTCATGCATGGTTTTATATAATATTTTGAGATTTATCATATTTGGTGGTTGCGTGTGCGACTTAGAACCGAGTGAAAGGTAGATACATAGATACATGGTAGTTTAGTTTTGTGGCAATAGTGCGAAATTATGCACATTTGATTAATGACAAAACATGAGAACACAGAATCACAATCAGCACCAACAACAGTAACACAGCAGCCACAGAAACTCAGAATCACCAGAAATGAGTAATCCCAGTTGCACATAAATATATAGTACATAGAGTAGCAAACGTTAGAATTATATTGTAGTACGTTGAAAGTTGGTCGGTTGTTGTTGGTGTAAGGCGTTGCGGTTTTTGTTACTGCCATACGCACACGCCCAATGCAATCAGCGTGGCTTTGTTACACAACCGCAGGACTTTTAGTTAGAAGAGAAAAGACCAACATACTATAGAAAGAGAGAGAGAGAGAGTGATGAAGGAAGGAAGAAGATCAAGTGGAAAGAAAGCTGAGCTGAGCTGTTTATAGTGTGGTGAGAGTGAAAGGATATTGGTTACTTGGTTGGTGGGTGGTGTGCACGACAACTGTGTGTAACTGCTCAGTAAAATAATCGGGTTTGTGTTATGTGGTTACACCATTAAAAAGCTTAAAAAATATGTATAAAGTAGAGAAGTTAATAAAGGAAAAAGCTGGTTATGACAAGGATTAGTAATAAGAGTGAGAGTCTATTCCGTTGTTGGTTTAATAGAAAGTGCAATTATGTGTAAGAGTTCAAGGTTCTTTTATAATAAAGATGATGATGATGCTTGGAATCAGGAGAGACTACCCAATAATCTTCCATTGGGTTTCTTAGATTCTAAGTTATCAGGAGAGACTGGGTTCCTGAAAGAAAGACACAAAACTGTAAGACATAACTTACCGAATGAAGGCCACAAAGAAGATAAGATAGAATGGAGTAAATACTCTAGAATTCTAAAGCAGAAACTAAGAGAAAGAAGACTCAACAACTTATATGATTTTTAATAAAAGCAAATGATTTTCTTGATGGGAGTCTTAATGAGGCAGTTTTATCGGGTTAGTAGCTCAAGGAATGCATGTTTCACATCAAGTGTTCTGTCATAGTCACAGTGATAAACAAGAAACACAAAATCATTCAGCACTTCCTCGGCAAGTTCCCTTCACTTATTGCAGGATGGATCAGTTTTGTTGGGAAATTTTTCACCAAACACCTGGGTAGTCTGGAAAAACTTGACACTGCTGTATGTGGCTGTTTTTAAAGCAATACAATAAGCACAAGGCTTCTGGGTGAACATGACCTTTTGTGTTATTCTTATCCAGTTTCAGTAGCCCTAGTATTTTAAGTTGCTTGATTTCTTTGACCTTTAATATTACAAAATCTTTATAAAATCTGTTAAACTTTTGATAATCAAATTCAAAGATTTTTCCCCATCATCAAATGCAAAACAACTTGCTCCACCATTCACTCTACTCTCTCCTAACATTCACTGCTGCCAAACTAACCAACTAGCACTGTTGCTGCTGCTCCCAAGCATGCAATCAAGTTAACGACCGTGTACACCACCATCAGAATAGTACACCGCAGGGTACACACACGCCTCACACAAAGCATGCCTACCACTGCCTGCTTGCCTCCTTACTTTGCCTGTCTGTCTGCCAAAGACACCTCCTTGCAACATATTCAATGCTCCACCACCATCACCAGCATCAGCAGCAGCACATATCTTGTTGTCGTTGTTGCCACAAGCATCGAGTAAATGTTGAGCTTCAATAAAACAGCTTCACAGAGGCATGCCGCCGCCGTCGTCGTCGTAGTCATGGTCGGTCGTTGTCGTTGTTATTGTCGAACATAACTGGCATTGAAACTATGCGTCGTCATCATCATTATCATCATCATCGTGGTCGTCGTCGCCACTTCTACTTCTCTTTTCACATTACTTACTGAACACGACAAGCGAACTATGGCCGGGGCATCGCCTCGGCGTTTACCTGACCCAATACCGGTTTTCAAATTTGGGATAAACAACTACTATATACTACAAACCAGCGACTGATAAACATACGAAGAGACAGATAGACAGACAGACCGACTGACATACAGACAAACCAACCAACCGATCAAATCAACCAACTAAAAACTAAGATCGGCCAAACTAAGAACAAAGTCACAACAACAACAGCACATTGTACATAGCATTCTATACTTATTGGGGACTTGGAATGAGGAAAGGTAACTCACAACAACCCAAGTTGAGAAAGAATTAAATTCACAATATAACAAATATCATCATGAACCAGCCAAGCTAACAAACAAACCAGCAGCATAGCATCCCAACTTAGTATTGATACTGCTGCTACTCCTGATACTGATGATGATGATGATTCTGGCTGTTCTGCTTCTCCCTCAACTCAACTCAGCTCAACACAACACAATTCAACTCAACTCAACCGAATTCAACTCGGCTCAGGTTCAGTGAGTTTGTCTCTTCTTCATCCATCGGCTTTATCTGTCGCAGTTGTTGCTGTTGCTGCTGCTTCCTATTTTTACGTTTACGTTTTGTGCTGCGCTTTTGTTTTCCCATTCACAATTCTTGGAAATTTTTAGATCAGTAAATCTCTTATGAGATATTTTTTTTCCTGTTTTTGTTTTTCTTTTTCCTATGAATGCGATTGTTGTTGTTGTTGTTGTTTTGTAGCCCAGAAAAGGACAGCGAAATGAAGGACGCAGAAAAAGATAGAGATACAATACTACATAGAATAAGAGAACGACGAATGAAATGTAGAAATAAAAGAAAAAGATTTGTGTAAAATGAAAGAACATTAAGCCAGCTAAATCTAAAAATATATTCCGGTGTTTATGGTTTATTTTTTTCGTGCTGAGATTTAGTCGCAGCTTAAGGTTAGAGAAATGAAAAGAAGAGGAAAAAAGGAGTAAAAACAGGATATTAACTATTGAATTATAAATTTGAATGTGTATAGAAATGAAATGTATTTAGGTATTCCATATAATAGAAAAGGAAAAGCAAACCTTGGCCAAAGATGCGTGGGATAATGAGATTTAGGAGAGTAAAGTACTTTGCCTATAGAAATGTGTCGAGACTAGGAAACTCTACGGACAACAATACATGCAGGAAGAGAGAAAGATAAGATATTAAAATGACAGCAGGTTAAAACAATAGATAGTGATTCAGAACTATGGTGAAGTGCGGAATCAATTAATGGTCCCGCCAGGTATTCAACAGACTAGTCACTAGTGCAACCCGGGGATGAGTTTAGTATGTAGGTCACAGACTTAATATTCAGCGACTCTTGAATTATAACAGCTTGGGAGTTTAGAGACTTTGGCAGATTACTTCTTTCCAGTGGTTTCAAAAGAAGATCAAGAAGTATGCAAAGTAGTTTGATTAGACCCTCCAACAACATATTTCTTAAAAATGATGCATAGGACTGTAAGAAAAAATAGCTTGTTAACTGATTTTAGTAAAGAAGATTCTTTAGTTGAATGAATTTATCCAAAATGATTCTAAGTTGGATCCTTCTAGGATGTAAGATCAATCAGCATTGGAGTGAAGGTTTACCAGTCCTTGTTTTTTAGTTCTATTTTCTACCAGTAACCCATCCCGTCTTAGCACTAGTAACTGATTTGTCCAGTCTATAAAATCTCTTATCAATAGTAAAATCATATGTACGAAGTACGAAAGAAGCTCTTAATCAAGATCGGAAACACTCTATCACGCTTAACTGGGTGCCGGGTCACTCCAAGATGCCGAGTGACCAGGAAAGGCTCGCCAATGACTGTGTCTCAAGCAGTTGCCGATATTTACAAACCATTACTGGAATTGAAAACCAGAGATCAAGCAGGCAGAAAGTGGGCGAATGAGTCTGAATGTACTGTCGCTAGGATACTCTGGCCTAATTATCCACCAAAGAGAACATCCTTTTTTTTTAATAGGCATCACAATGGGCCTTAAGGCTTTTAGGTGAACTCGCGAACAATCGCGTGTGGCCTGCATAACCTAAACCTTTATAATCTTATAGTTTTTGCCATTAAGCAGTTCCCCTCACCCTCACTATATAAAATCCAAATAAGCCGAATATGAACAAACAAAGATATATGCGAAAAGAGATAAAGAAAAACTCGCCTAACCCGCGACCAATGTGCTTTCCTTCTCCACAAACAAAAATTGCAAGAGAGCTCTGCTGCAGAATTCCAAATGTTATGCATTATTCAGCAAATCTGCCACTTGGCATAATATTTTTTCGACGACTTCAACTATTATCATCTTATATCAGCCATATATACGCAAAATCCTTATGAATTATAAACCTATAACCTACCTAATGAATCACTCCATTCATTGGTGAAAACAGTATGCAAATCCGTTCGGTAGTTTTTGAGTTAAACGCGTTTAAACAGACAGATATATTTATAATTTATATATCAACTTAAGCATTAAAGTTTATGCTGATAAGAAAAAGTATCCTGTATCCAAAATCGAACAACTATCAATCATTATACTAATGTACTTGTAATAAGTGCTCAGATATATGAGATCACTTCCGAATAAATTCACACATACAATTCCAATGGTTTTAAATTACTTCTTTAAAGTATTGTAATTTGAAGCCTTCAACGTAACAATGATTGATGGATTCTGATATGTGATCGTAAACAGATTTTAAAACGTGATAAAGTTTCTAAAGTGAAACATTAAATAAATATAAGTTGAAAAGATTTTCCAAAAAAAGGGTTACCATTCATTCATTAATTTACTTAAACTACTTCACACGGTATCCAGTATGCATGCATCTAACAATCTCTTCTCCTAAAAAAGCCTTTAAGGAAAATAAACCAACCAAAGTAATTAATAACATATTGAGTTCAAAGACTTCATAGATAGAAATCTCTGCTGATGGCAAGAATAAGAAATCAAGAAGGAAAGGTACGATTACCCAGAGAGGAAAGGAAAAGAAAATATTGACAGCGGCAACTTGAAGGCAACCTCAAATTCGCAAAACCAAATAAATTTTTAATTTTTGCAAATTTTAGAAAAATTGTTTTATATCTTGTTGCCCGAGGAAGGATCCTAAATACACATGCAGCTGGCATATAGCACATGATATAATGAAAATAATTTCTCAAGGTTTATGTTGTGTTGTGTCCACATTAATAAATTAACAAACAAATGAAATGAAAAGGCAAAGAAGTGTAACAAAACACATTTTGATTGACGACGGCCAACGAACAGTTAAAGAAAAAAAAAAAAAAATCAAATTAAAGAAACAAAATTTCAAGCCTATTTACAATTGGCAAACAGATGTCCCAATTGTGGAAACTAATCCTTGAGAAAACACATACGATGACGAGTGCCAAAGGACATGAAGTAGCAGCACAAGACAAGCAGCATAAGGAAGCAAAAGCAATAGCACCACCACAACAACAACAACAAAACCATCAAGAAGGAGACCTTTCCAAAAGTGGCGAATCAAAAAAAAAACACCTGGACTTTATAGTAAAGAAAATACTACTATATGTGTACATTTTCTGACAACTTACGCAAAAGTGAAGCAACAGCAAAACGCAAGGAGAAGAAACCCAGAAAAAAAAACGTGGAAGTGGATAGCAAAGAAGGCGAAGTATAAGCACCCTTAGAGTGCAGTTAGAGCACCCTTCTTAGGTTGATTCTTTACTTAGCAGCTTAAAGCGCCCCCTTCTTGGTTTGGTTTTTACTTGCTTGCTTGCTTCCTTCTATGGTGTAGGATCACCCGCCAGTCACCACCACCACTTCAGACAAGGATTGTGTTTTCCCTATGTATGTTTAAATGCCTCAAGTTGACTGCAAGAACCAACAGGAACAGGAGTACATACAGATGTATTAAGTGACGTATGCATGTTCCTATGTACGATACGTTCATAGTAAAAGTGTCATACATACGTTGTTGTAAGGTAAGGTAATTTTATTGCATGTTAGTCATTTCTACCCCCTGCCAGTAGCAGCAACAGCAGCAGTTAGCAATTGTTGCGAAAAACTCATGTGTTAAGGGTGCTCGCTCGCTCGCTTGATTGTTGTCTATGCAATAGCAATAGCAGCAACAGCTCTCCAATGATGTTATGTTACGTGCTACTCGCTCTTCGGTAGATTTTTTCTTTTCTTTTGCCTCCTTTCACAGGAAGTGGCTGCAAAAATTGTAACACATTAAAATTACGTTTTTCCCCTTCCTGCGTAGGGTAGCACAGCAAAGCAAAAAGGAACTTACAGTGGTGCAATGACATACATTTTTTTTTTAAGATACTACTCAAAACAGAGAACTTGAGAATGAATTCGCTTGATTATGATTAATGGATTGAGAAAAATTATGATCAGCATTGAATAGTTTTCTTTCCGGAACTTTTCTTCCACTTTCTCTGTTTCTTTGATGTGAAACATTATTGTAGAAGATAAATTATTATAAAGGATATTTTGAATAATGTTGGAAATTCATTAGTGCAACATTTTATGATGCCTTACATAATACACTATAAGGATAAGGACATTATTTATTATAGGTCGTGAACCCTTCAAAATTATTAAAGAAATGTTCTGGAATTCAGATTCAAAGTAATTTGGTAGAACTTCTCTTTTAAAAGAAATCATCAATTCTTATAAAATATAGAGTATCAACAAGTTACAGTGTGTCACTCATGGTTATCATGATTATATCTTAGATAAATAATAACATAGAGAGACCTACATGTTATCCAAATCAGGAGGATTTATTAAAAAACAAAGGTCTGAGCACTAGTCAAACAAATTTCTGTAGATTTATCATATTCATGATTCATTGATGACCACTACTATAAGTAAAGATTTTAAATTAAATTAAATTCCTACACCTTATAAATAAAGGGACGATAAATTCCTGCCACCAGGAAGGGACAACCTCTTGAAAAGGCCCAGCAGAATGGCTGTAGCTCGGAGTATAGAAGAGTAAAATATAGCCAAATATGAAACATTATTTTATCCCATTTTAATGATTGTTACTTGAACCGCAGAGTTTTTCTTCAAAGTCCAGAACAGGCAACAACATCTTTGGTATGAAAGAATCCGTCCGTGATATGTTGGAACCCAGGTCCCCTTAGTTGACGAGGAAAACAAAAACCAAAGAAATTTCTGTTTGCCACTTCGGCCACCTGTACTGCATTCAGTCTTCACTTGGGCCGTTGGTTGGACAGCCTTGGTTTGGAATATAGGTTCCAAAAGTATGCATTAACAAGTCAAGTCAAATTCTTGTGTTGTCTTCGGTGGTCGAAATAAGTTTGGAAGCTTATGGTCTAGAACATTCGTTCTTATTTCTAAAAATTCCAAAAATTTATGGCGAATAGACTCCAGTAAATGTTTAAATTATTGATTAAAGATGAGCCTTCTAAATTCATTAGTAATAAGTGTTTAGAACACCTAAGAATTACATGTGCATTGCTTTATAGAATTGAATTTCAACTCCAACCTATAACCCACTGAAACGAACTCTAGCCAACCACACCCAATTGAAACTCACAACCTCCTGCCTCGACAAACAAAAACAACTTAATCGTCTTTGTGGCTCACTCTTAACGACAAAAAAAAAGGTTAAAACTAACAT
This sequence comes from Amiota communis, assembly GCA_037043315.1. Lineage (NCBI taxonomy): Eukaryota > Metazoa > Arthropoda > Insecta > Diptera > Drosophilidae > Amiota > Amiota communis. Next base: position 6,950,921 of record JBAMAV010001245.1, on the reverse strand, counting down.
TTTCTCTAACGCCTTTTATGTTGTTTTTTCAGGCATTAAGCTGAGGAAAAAAAAATTGAACCAAAAAAAAAACTAGTTTCATAGTACTTAATTAAGTATAGACAACCACAAAAGTGAATAAAAGTGAACACTTCCATCATCATGTCCACTGTGCAATAGAGCAGCAGCAGTAGTAGCAGTAAAATGAAATTTAACCCCTTTTTGTCGATTCCAACGATTATACTAGAGCTGAGCCCAAGCCCAAGTTCAACAGAGCGTAGCGTCCTAGACATACCGCCGACCGAACAGAACAAAACAGGAAGCATTGAAAGTATTTGATGAAACGATTGACATGTGCCAAATGCCGATATACAAGAGTCTATGTATCTACTACATACCATACCATATCAAACTGAAAATGGTGCCTAAAGCTATGCTGCTGCTGCTGCTAAAGCATAATGTGTGTGTGTGTGTGATATGAGTAGACAACTTAAGTTTCGATGCAGCAGCAGCAGCAGGGGAATGCTGCAAAAATACACGTATATTATTGGAAATAAAAAAGAAAATAACAATTTTATACTTATAAATGGAAAATGTTAGTTGTTCGCTGTTGCTTTCGGTTTTCTGAGCTAATATGTAATTATGCTAAAAGCGATAGGCGCAAGCAAACAACCCCCGATGAATAATAGTGAGGGGTACACTCGTATAGGCAGAAAAGTGTGATGAATATCTTTTGGTGAGTAGTTTGATGATAGTCAAAACCATTCGCTTTTGATGATACATAGGTTAAATTGACTAAGCATCGCACGGCCAACCGAATCTTTCCCTCAATTTGTATGAAACATATCAATTCAAATATGATCATTAGATCGTAACCTTGGCAGAGAGATTCAAGGTACTACCGGTTCGGATGAGCAACCTTAGTTTGTTCAGCTTGTTTCTGAAAGTATCTGTAATCATATTCAAATGCTTGGATTACATCAAACGACAATCCAGAATCATGCTTTAGTATTTAACAGAAGCTTTTTGGGGACTTAAGTGCCTTTCAGTGTGACCGGCGGACAGCGTTTGTATCTCAGCGTAAAGCAAAAATACTGGGATTTAGCACTATTAACTCCAATATTCCAACGCCTAGACTATGCATCAAATTCCTCGAGAGATTTTTAGAAGTGGCAGCAGCTAGTTTGCATGAAGTATGACTCGCTAAAAATACAGTGTCGTCCGCATAAGTGGCAGCGAGGATGTTTATAGGACTAGCGGATAGAGGACTGACCTTAGGACACTGCCCTGCAGAACACCAGCTCGAATTTTTGTAATTGTAGACCTCTCATCACGAACTTCAACCAAAAACGGTGGATTTTGTAGGTATAATCTGAGGATATTGAATAATTAGGCAGGGAGACATTTCTCTTTAAAAAACAAGTGGAAAAATGGTTCAAATAAATCAATTTGGGTCATAAAATACCTCAGGAAGAGGTTGACTATTGAAATTTGATGAGCAGCGGCATATCTATATCAGTTTCTGGCATACATGTTTGTCTTATCTATTTGTGATATCAGTATCAATAATCATCAAGTTTTTTTTATCGAAGTCGTGTCCTCAACTAAACAGTTTGAAATTAAAGGACCCCTCATCTAGGTCTTGCCAATATACCTATTTAAATTATTAAGCGATTAATGTCTTACAAAACACCTTATGACCAAACTTTTAAACCTCCCCACTCACTATAGTTGCTCTGTTGCTGCCTATTACTGGGTTCACTTATTATGAAGCGTCTGTCAAGGGCAATGGACCTACGAAACGAACGATCGAATCGACTGACCGACAGTTAGACACACACAAAACAATCGACCGATCGTACAACATAATTTCCGTGTGGGGGGAATATATAAGTATGCAATAATAACATTGCATTTAAAATAAAAGAAAAACAGAACAAAACACTACCGCATGAAAAAAATAGGGTGAAATTTACTAACGATTTGTAAAAAATTGTAAATTACAATTGAAAAAAAAAAATATAATAAAATAAAAGAAAAACACACAATCGAGAGGCGAATGAACTACTATTATTGTATGCTGCTCTGAATTTGTATGACTGGTGAGTGGTGACAGGGTCTACTAAGGCGACCGATGACGATTGTGCGCAACTAATCACATGTAGAAGAATGGGGCGCATGCGGACTCAGCACCACATGATGATCTGCAAGTCAAACAGAGAAGCATAGTATAATAAAAGAGGGACAAAAACATAACGGCAGATGTCACTATAAAAGCCAAGAATTCTAAGGATATACCATACATACATAATAGTGAGGGAGAGAATGTGAATATGAGGATCTACAGGCAGTTCAACTCGTGTCAAAAATTGTCCTCTTGATTTTGTATAAAAGTTTTTATAAGCAGAATATTTTTATAAGCAACAAAGTCGTTTATTATTGGTGCGAAATCATCAAAATTTAGGACAACAGAATATTGACAAAGGTTTCTTGACAGATAGTGAGATTACGATGAACATGATCAACAACTAACTAACGATGAGGATAAGACAATGATGACGACGACGACTATTGAAAAATGGCATACATTAGAAGTGACAAACAACAACAACAAAATCAAAGAAACTGTCACAAAAAGTAGGTAGGCAAAGATTAATCCTGTGAATATGTATTAAAAAAGGGTCGTTCGATCCCTGAAACACCTTGAATAGGACAACATTAGACCTTATAGTACATATTGATGCAGCCCAGTATAATTTTCCAAACCTACACAAATTACATGCGTGAGATTAAAATCGGAGCGGCACAAATCAATGAACGACGACGACACAGGACACAGAACAAACTCATGCTACCGAATTTTGATATAGGGTAGGGTAGACAGACAGACAAACTCAAAGGCTCCCTCTATACTACTCTATATTCTCTCACCCAGCCAAATGGCAATTAATGCAAACTCGAATCAAGGAACCGGATCGACAAACGGAATGAAATGGGAACAGAAAAAAGGATTCCAAAGTAGGCCAGCAGCCGGTTCAGTTTGGTTGGTTGGGTACTGCTGGAAATAAAGGCTTAGAATGACGCGTGTATCGCATGCATATCCATCCAAATGGGTGTGTGTGGTGTGTGAAAATCATCAATGCATGGAAAAATCCTTGCAGCAGCAAAAAAAAAGGGGTTCTTAATGGCTCAAGCCAACGAAGAATGAACGAAAGAACGGGAAAAAAAGGATTCCGGAGCCTAGCGCATTTATTATTTGGGATTAATTAGCATTTGACCAAAAAGGGAAAGGGAAACTGGGCGTTAGCAGTAAGGGGCGAGAGAAAATGGTGAAAAAGGATTTTCAGCATTTAATTTTATGCCTTCCACCAAAAACTAGTCATTCTCGCGCTTCAACAATGTCAAGTAAGAATAAAATAAAGTATACAGAAAATATGTCAAACAAATGCAGCAATACAAACGCCTTTTCAATATCCTTTTTCTCTCATATGGTTGACACACACAGGATTGATTTGTTAAGTTTTTATTTCATTTGAAATATTTAAATGCAATCAAAAAAGTGGCTTTGTGTGTTTTGTTGTTTAATACTTTCTTCGAGTCTGAGTTTCAAAAGGTCAAGCAATGATTCTCATTCTTATACTATTTCAACATACATAGAATCGTCCTCATCATCGTCCTTGTTTTATTTGAACCCAATTTCTTTGTTTGCATACAAATGACATTCAATGGACTTACATAATTGAAGATTTTTTTTCTAAATTTTTTGTAATAGATTTATATTCCTTTAATGAAGTTTAAAGGAAGGAAGGAAGGATATAACTCGTTTATTCAATGCTTATCTTATGAGAAAAACCAATTAAATTTCATGTAGATACATTTTTATATTGTATTGTATTGTTCAACATTATTTACATTAATGATTTTGTGGTTCAACGAATCTTTAAGATATAATATTTCAAGATTAAGTTAATTTTCAATGGTTTGTTGTTTGTTTTGTCTTAAATTGTTTTCAAATTAAAGAAGATCAAAAGAAAAAACTTACCAAATATACAATAAAAGCGATGATGACCTGGAAAGATATAAATAAAAGAAATTATTTAATTAGAATGATCAATAAAGATTTTATCAGGTATTTATAAAAAATTCTTCTTAGGCACAACAATCAAATTTTTGCATTTTCTATTGTGTTAATTGTAACATTTCATTTTAATATCTGAAGAAATGCAACAGTTTTTCCTACAAATTCTCTTACATTTTTAAAGTTTCATAAGTCAACTTTATTAGCTTTACTAACTGTGCCCACGACTTGCTACGCGTGGGTATGCGAAATTTTTGCATGTATTTTGTTTACTTTTAACCTAATCATCAGCTGTTTCATGTCGCTGCGCTGCAAAAGAGGAAAACATTCGAGAATCAACCAAAAAGTAGGCAACAGACTTAAAAATATGAATATCTTTTGATTTAGTCGGTCGATTTTGATAAAATAAACGCTAAATGTTACACGAAACTTGCTAACTTACACCAGTCAAAACCGCATTTGAATAGGTTAAGCCATTTCTGAGATTAGCGTGCACAGACACAAAAAGGCTCACGATTTTATATATATAATACATAATACATAGATTCATGTAATGTCAGACCTATCAAATGAGGCCCTAGTGACAAACACATAGAAGATAAGAAAACCACAATCTCGTTAATTTTTTGCTCATCACTTCAACCGACTGAGAGAAAGGTTTTTCGTTTGCTCACAACCGGCCTAAATCACCACTTCTTTTTGTAATGTGGCTCAGAGCACCAAAAAGTTTGGACTCTCCTGGTCTAATTAAAAAGACTCAATAAAGAGTATCTAGAGCAAAGGTTCCAAAACTTTTTTTCGACCACCGCCCACCTTGAGCTTTAAAAAAAAACCTATTGCCCCTAAAACTCTAATTTACTTTTTTTTTATATAGAGAATTTGTCTATCGTTGACTATGAACATTTTCTTAACGTCACCTAATTTACTCGGAGCCTTCTAGTGCCCCCTGAAAACTTCCAGCGCCCACAAGGGGCTTTTATTGTCTACTTTGGGAACCTTTGTGATCATAGGATCAGGGCTGTCCAACCTTTTTGGTTCCCTGGGCCGCATTGGAAATATTCGTCATGAATTGGGCTGCAGGTGAAGTGTTTGTCACTTCGGCCTTCTGGGCCGCATTCAGACTTCCCTTAGGTTGCGAGTTGGACAGCCTTATCTAGAGTATCAAATCTAGGATTTGATTTATTAATAAGCATATGAGAATGTGCATATAAAAACTTTTCCTTAGAGAAAACTATAACATACTTATATATTATTTTCAAATTTCAAATGCTTTAAGGAACAATAGACCTCAATTTATAAGGCGGCAATTGATAAGCACTTCTAGCTATAATATTTGGTATTAAAGCCCCCAAAAGCATTCTTTTGATGTCTCCTTATTTAATGATAATCATCTTCTGATTATCAAACATATTCTTACCCAGGAGTTTACCCTTCATTATATATTATATTTGAACAAAAAAAAATCAAACAATTTGTATAATTTAAACATTGATTGATGTGTTTCTTGTGTCGTAAATAAATAATAATTTCCATTGAAGGACACAAGACACAAATTCAGAAAAAAAAGGATAACAAATTGCAAGCCAAAACAGAAGTCAACAAAAGGAAAGGAAATGTACAGAATGAAAAAGAGCTCAACCAAGCCCAAAAGTAATGAAATCAATCAGAGTATAAAATGAGGCAAAAAACCAATATTATACGGTTATAATTTAGGAAATACACAGCCCCCTTCTCTTCAATTCCCTTGTACTATAGCTCATCAAACTAACAAGAACAATAAGAAACGGAAGGAAGAATGGAAGAAACGAATGATTGAATAAGTACCATAGGAAAAGGAGTAAAAAGTATTAGAGAGGGCAGAGAACTATTGACATTCAAAGGATTTAAACGAAGCTAAAAGGCAAATAAAGGGCAAACAAACAATCAAACATATGTCTAAGGCATTACGGACAGAGAGAATGAGAACAAAAGATGTTAAGAAAGGAAGGAGAATGAAATTCCAAACAAATGCAACAAAGTTGTCATATACTACACAAGTATAAGCACACAATAACAAACCAGCTCATGTATCTATCTATACAAACTTCCTAAGAAAGAAGGAAAGAAAGTAAGCTAAGCAAAAAAGAACCTGCCGCCGTCAAACAAAGTAAATTGAAGGCAAAGTTAAAGTTTAGCTGGGCTTCTTCTGGGCTCTATATACTATATACTCTTTTGTATCTTTTAAAGGCACTCACTCACTCAGTTTTCTACATAAATATCTCTCACTAACCGCAATAACGCAATGTTGGGTGTTAAGTATGTATAAGAAAGGTATTTATAATTTTTTTTTTCAATTTTGTATCTATATCTACTCCTCCTTTAACCAACAAAATACACAACGCAAAGAGGTGCTTTTGGAATTTAAAAGATTCTTTCTAAAGAAGTAACAAAATCAAATAAGAATTAATGTTATTTTAAAAGGAACGTTTGCGATTTATACGTCTGTCTGGTCTAGAGAGATGAAACCTTTAAGCTAAGAGAGCGACAGAGAGAGAAAGAGTAAAGTGAGGAGACACAGGAGTCTTAGTTTTGAAAGTTAGTAGAGAGAGAAGAAGTGGTGAAAGAAGTTCAAAGGTTTCTACAAACACAAACACACACATGTTTGTGTATTTTTGTATATTGTATGGCATATAGAAAACTTGTTAAATTCCTTAGATACACACAAGCACATACATATGTACATACATATCATCATTGAATGAAAAGAAGATACTTTATTTGAAGAAGCTCCACTCCAACAAAACCAGCTGAGTTGTAACTAAAAAATAAACATAAACAAAGGGATCCTGCAGCAATAGCAACATGGTTCATGGTTTCCATAGTTGTTTACTTCTCCTTTTGCTTGGTTGTTGGTTACTTTGTTCTTGCCACATGTTGCACATGCATAGCATAGTGTGTGAAAATGCATTTAATTAAGGCGCACTCTGCCTGCCTTAGTGCGGCTTTTCTAGAGTAAAACATTTAACCATGAAGAAGACTAGAAGAAGAGTATCTATCTCAAAGCAATCTCCGTTCAAGATCAGAGACAATCATGGACCAAAGCAGCGGCGACGATGGCAACGACCACGCTGAAAACTACTACAATTGTTCATCACGATCAGGCCTCAACACAATTCCAATTAAATATTATTTCAAGCAACATTAAAATTCAATACTTTTCATCTTCGGGTCGTCGTCCTTCTCCAGGAATCTGGTGCACATAAATTGTCTTGACCAAGTACTTTGTCGTTATGGACCCAATGGATAATGATATTTTTCTCTCTCATCTATCTATCTTGTTTCTTCTACAATACCTTTTATCTTGAAGCCAAAATATTGCCAACCACCACGCTTCGTTGTTGCCAAAAGTCAATGCCAACATCAATGATACCATCACACAATGGGTTGCTTGGGGACTCATGATTATGTTCATGATGATGAGTTTATAGTCTTCTACTCCTGCATTATGTTTTTTTATTTTTTGTATCTAAAAACAGCATACCATTCAAGGATTTTCTATAATTTCTATCTCCTCTCTTCTCTTCGTTGTTGATGTCGTCGTCGTTGATGATGATGATGATGATGATACGCTTGCCTTGGCATATTTTAAATAGTAGAAATGATTCCATCACCTTCAATATCATTTTTCTTCTTGTTCCTCTTGTCTTTGCTTGCTCCTTTACGGTACGAGTATTTCTGGGCTCGCATTCTCTCATTGCATTTCAGCATAATTTGACGTAATTTTAGAACTTTTGCGCCGAAGCGTCGCATCTCTTTGTGTAAAAATGCCTGCAAAGCGTTTAAATTGTTGCAGTTCAGAGCCAATTTTCTGAGTCTGTCTGACTGCCTGTCTGTCCCAGTGTCTGTCTACTATCTCAATGCTTAGTTTTAGTTATCCATTCCAATGTCTATTTATGTGGTATCAATGCTCTCTTCATCTCCCAAATAGGAGAAGATGAGTTGAAAGCGTTCCAACAACATTTTTGCCATTGTTATAGTTGAGAGTACCCATGAGCAATGGAAAAACAGTCAACACACAGTATAAGCTTATTCAATATGATTGTCGCTTTTACCAGTGCGAAAGTATAAGGATGCTTAATCAAATTGAAAATAAAAAGCGGACTGATAATAAATGATAGGATCTGTAAGTTGAGTTTAAAGGGTCTTATAAATCCATTGATTAAGAAATAGTATATTCAATCAAAACAACAAAAAACTTTGGAAAATAAGCATTTTAGTTTCCACAATTGTTCGTTCCAATCACACATAAAGATAAACAAGGATTTGATGCTTTGTAATCTATTTCTTTAATGGACTTTCAACAAGGTTATAATATCTAAAAGGGCTTCCAGTTAGTAACTCTCACTTATCCCTAGACATGCAACTAATCCCTCTACTCTGCTCATTTGCGAACGCATTGCGAGGAGATACGTTGCCTTTATGTACGACTACAAACTATAAGATGATCATTGACCCATATGGTTTAGACAAATTTGGAAATATCCCCATCAAAACTCTTCAAAATAAATAGTAAACCTACAGTAAAAGGAATACTTTAAAGGATCGACTTGAGATATACTTACATAAGAGAATATTGAGGTAACATTTAGGTACAATCAGAAAAACCAATTAGTTATTGGTCTTACATACTACGTAAACTTGGCATTAAATGGAGAGAAGAAATCATTGTATGGATAACAAGGTAAACCAACAAAAGTCCAGTAATTTCGACCTATTAGGGAGTTTGTCATTAAATTAAGTCACGTTAAATGGAGTTTACACTGTATAGGAATGTGACTTGATCAAACTCTTAAAAATGTCTATTGTTTCTACTAGAGCTGTACAACCAGCATACCGAGGGCTGCCCAAGTGAAGTCAAAATAAGGCCCAATGTGGTCCCGGCGGGCAAAGTGGCAAAGAACTATTTTTACTCAGTGCTCAGAGGTTTTTTGCTCGCCGCTCAAGTACGCAAGGGAAAATCCTTATTTTTTTGATCTTCAACTTGTTGGAAAGGGGGAAAATTAAAAAAAAAAAAATTGTACGCTCCTTCTTCTCAACTTATGACGTATTCTTCCAATGCGGCTTAGGGACCATAACCTTGCACAGCCCTGGTTTATACGAAATCTGCAGCAAAAGGAGTTTTACTGATGGTCAAACTTAAGACTCATTCTGACAGTTCTTGGAAGAATGGACCTTTCATGATGGAATTATTTAAGGATCAAGAAAAAAGTTCCCCTCTTAAACTTTCCCCCTTTTAATTTTGTAAGCTCGTTTGAACGTACCTCACTCTTCAAATTCTCCATTCAAGCAATTCATTAAAGTAACAATCTGGTCTCAAGGATCTACCCACAAAACCCAAGAAAATATGTATATACCATTTTAAAAAGTTAAAAGTAACACGTACCACATCATTTCAGAGTAAAAACTAAGTACAACCAATTGAGGTTAACCCCAAAAGAGTGAGGAAATATAATATATGTATGTATGTAAGTATACACGTATACTGTAAGTAAGTACAAGTATTCTATATTATTTTTAACTACACTCCTCATTATAGTGCAGTTGTTGTTGTTACGTATTCTTGTTTATTTAAAGCGCTTCCAACAACTGCATGTCCTGCGACATTCACAAAAAGGAAAACAATAACAGAAAAACATATTTATAACCACAAAAATGTGACAAATGCAACAACACGAAACATTTCAAGAAGTAACAAAAGTAGCTCGACAAAAATAAAAGAATGCAACAAATATGCAAAATAAGAAACCACAAAAACAAATAAATACTTATGCTTTTCTTCTTCTTTAGAGTATGGGGAGCAGCAAAGTAAATAAGCAGAAGAGAAGTAAGTAACAACAACAAAACAATTGAGGCAGGGTGAACGCGATATGAAAGAAAATACAACAAAACAAAAGGGTTTTTGGTGGCAAGCAGCAAAAGCAGCGACTTAAAAAATAAATCCAAAGAAACAATGACTACAAGGAAGACGATAACTAGAGGAAATGGAAGGAGAGATAGGGAGCTACAATTCCAGGCAGCGTATGTGGTGGACAACACAATAACAGGGGATAGGCGGCTCACACAAGTCACAGTTGGAGGAATAGAGTTATGGCATAAGTTGTAAAGCCATCCAGAGTCGCATAGAAGAGATGAGATGAAGGTGGTGGTGATGGTGATGGCCGCAACGGCTGTGCACAAACAAAGATAGGTCTACACCAGAGATTCTTAAACTCACGGAGTCACTCAAGACATTTAAGGCTCCTTTTCAACACTTAAATTCTGATCCAATAATCTCAGAGTCTAGGGATTGTTCTATGAAAACCTTTTTTCTTATCAGAGGCATTTTGACTTGTAGGTACCCTGTTAAGAACTGTATTTTGAAGCCTCTAACTTGAACTATATAGTTTTCTTTTGAGCTCTAGTATATTATTAACATATTACGGAATCAAAAATTAATGTACATTTTCCTGACTCTTTCGAGACTTCCCTCTATTCAAGATTTGAATTTACTGCAGAGCTTTTAGAATTGTGGGCCAGCAAAGTTCCTTAATGGAAGGACTGACGCAATTTTTACATATTTTTAAGGATGATGGGAACTAATGTCTTATAATATTTTATATACGAACCCATTTCCTCTTATTAGTGGAGAGATTTGTTGGATTTTTTGTGCATTTTTCTGACTTTTTCGTCAGACATTGAATTGGACAATGAAATTATTACAGAACTTTAAGAATTGTTGTCCAGCAAAGTTACTCTTCCCAAATGGGAGGACGCAAACATTTCCATATTTTTAAGGATGTCACCCCTCTTAGAACTAATGGTTTATATTATTAAATATCATTTGGTTTGCAGTCCCTTGACAAAACCACTGGATGCGTTTGAGAACCACTGTTCTATACCAGAATGATAGGCTGAGGTACTGTTCCTGCCACCAACGCTGTTAAATCACAACAAAAACAACAACACTAACAATAACAACAAAACAATAACAAGTATTAATAATAAACAAAATTCTCTCCAGACACTGAGAGCAGCTGAAAATAAAATAAAATTTAAAACCAATTGATGCACAGCAGCAGCATCGAAAACCCACGAAACCGACCGACTGAAGAATAACTTTACTTTTGCGCCTTGTTTTTCTTGTTATTTTAAAATCCAAAGGATTTGCTAACGTTGCACAACAAAACAAAAATAAAGAAAGAAAAAATTATTATTATTGTGCAGCAGCAGCAGCAGCCGTGAATGCCGCCAGACACATGCCCACAAAGACAAAAGATTAAACGAGAGGAATGGACAGAGTAATATCAAAGAGCCGCCCAAGCTCAAATTTGAAGACTCACTTGTCTCTCTTTTGAGAGTTGAGAATTGAAATGGACCATCTTCTCTATACAAAATTCAATTCAGTTTAGTTTTGGTTGGGTATACGAAAGGAAATTTTATTTGAAAATAGTGGGTAGTATCTGGAGAAACAGAATCTCAGAGGAAACTTTATTCTAAAAGGAATAAACGTGAGGCTCAGCTCATTTAAACTCCTACTGCTTTCCATCCCAAGCACATACAAACAATGCTTATGAATGTATTATATAGATACAATATACTATTATAGACTATGGTATGTAAACCAACCACGTCTACTAGACAGACAACAACATAAACTTCCTTCCATTATTGTTACTATTTTTAAAGCATTAAAAACAGCGAGGAATCTCATAGTCGTGTTGCAGTCAAGTCAGGCGCATCTTAACAAAAGGAAAACAAAAATTACTTATTTTATAAATAAACAAAGTCAGGATATATAGTAGTATGTACTTAGATTGGATGATGAAGACTGACTCTTGTGTGGGAGAGCACAACCGGCATGGCATTCTATCCATGTTGCCACATGCATGTTAAGTGTTTCATGCACCATCATACTAGAATATACATACATAATGTTGGTTCTCCCGAATATAAAGTGATATATTTCAATAAATGACTTGCAAGCAACCCAACAAATTGTCTATAAAATGTAATGGTTTATTTATAGAGAGCAATAATAGTAAGGATTTGTTGGAGAAAAAGGATAAGTCAAAAAGCCATAGACATTTATCTTTAGCGATAGATGATATATAATTGTTGATAGGAAGAAAATTTAAGTAATAAAAATGAAAAATTGCTTAATAAACAGGAAATTTAACTTATTGTTATTTCTAAGAAAATCTAAACTAAGATTGTGGATAAGAGAAGAGAATAGAGAGAAGATTTAATAATTATATCGAAATTTAAATGAGCTTATATCAACAATGAGAAGACGTCTTAGTATTTATTACTCAGAATTATTATCTAACTAGTATTTATCTCTCCCTATCCTCAGCAAATTTATTATTATTTTATTTATTAAATTAGGTAAATTATACAATACAATCAAGTACCTAAAGATAATAGATAAGGCCTACGACTCACAAATTATTAAGAAAAAGTGTAATGAAGTTTGTTGCATTGCAACGTACAGATTCTACTGAATCTACCCACAGTTTTATTATATCAGCTCAAGTTTTTTAGATACAACTACTTCCTTCCTTCATACGAGTATTGACGTTCTTATTGAGTTTGAGGTCAGAAAAGCTGTAAGCGGCGGCCCAAAAATTGGTGAACGAACCTCCTTTCCGCGGTTCAATCTCAGAAAATTGAGCAGAACACATGGGATTATATTCATTATATATTCAGATTATATTGAGTCCGTTGAAGAGATGTGATCTAACTTCCAGCAACTTGATGGAACATGATCATCAAAGTACACTTTCTTTACAGATCATTCTCCGAAAATTCTCCATGACATGAGTGAAGTACAGGGTAAACGATACCACCATGATATTCGGACTATTGCCGAATGATTCCAGAGTCGTTGGAATGCTTATATGCTGAGCAATTATTGCTTAAGTATTCAGAGTAGCATTTCTTCATTCAAAAACAGTAGAAAATCATATCAAAATATTCTTTAGATTGAAGACTTCTTATAAAGTATATTTCACTATATTATTTTGTTTGATGATCATAAACTTTTGTACATTATATGTACTTTAGGATAGTATGATAATCTGTTTTGAATCCTCATCCATTACAAAACAAAGCTTCCGAGGATATGAGCAAAAATAATTTACAAATCAATAAACTCGAAATTTTATATTAAAATCAAAGGAAAATCATTTAAAATCAAATTTCAAACTGAATTTCATTCCGTTTTATGGAAAGTGGCAAAAATTTATGCGTTGCACAATATCCGTTGAAAATTCATTTCCCCCAATTAAGGATAAAAACGAAATGAAAATGAAGAACATTGGCGAGAAAAAAAAAAGATATAAAAAATACCGTCATAATGAGTTTTAAGAACAATTTCGAGTAAAATGTTTCATAAATTTTCTATTTCATTGTTGTTGTTGTCGTTGGCTGTCAGCGAAGAAGACAAAAATTCATTGTAATTGGATTTTAAGTTGTGTTGAGTAAAACTAATAACAGCAAAAGTGAGTGAATAAGTATGGAAGGAAAAGAATAGAAGAAAAAACTAAATGAAGTGCATGTCGTAGTAAGGAACAGGAGGCGGCCAAGGGGCAAATTGCCATGCAAAAAAGTCATTAACAATAAAAGCGCCCCAAAAGCCAACGCAGCAAGCCACGGTGTAACATCAACAACAACAACAAGTCAATTCAAACTAAGCTAACATAAAACCAACCAACCAACGAACGAACCAATGGAGATTATAAGATGAGTTGCTCTGCTGGAGGAATAGGAATTTTTTTTTTTTTTGTTGCAACATTAAAAAAGGGTGCATGAAACAACGTAAAGTGAGGGGAGTATAAACGATTTACTATGATTTCCGACCACGTCTGGCATGGCATCCTTACGATGAACGGGACGACGCTGCTGCTGTGTGACAGAAAAAATAAATGCTAAAACTTGGGAGACTTGAGACCACCTCAAGCCTCGGGAGGTGGCAAGGCGACACCCGCATACCAAACAGAAATAGCAGACAACACCAACAACAACTCCAATGAAGTTCTATGAAGGAGCAAAGTTGACTATATGCCTTGCAACAAAGTATCTGATATATTTAGTTGGTGGTGATGGTGCAAGTACACAACAACAACAACGATGACGACAGTCAGACGCGTAGCAATGAATGCTTCCGTTGCAATTGCTACAATGAGATGCAATACTGTTTTTTGTTGTTGTTGTTATTATTGAGGAGATGCGGTCGGAATGAAATAAACGCCATTGAGGAAGATTGAAAGCGCTTGGGAAGCATAACAAACAGACGACAACGAAGTTACAAGTAACAATATTACCAACAACAACAACAAGAAAAGCAAAGCTCTGTGGGGGCAACTTTAGCACACATACAAACATATACATATATGTATGTTGTACAGTTTTTCAAATAAATGTTTGCGAAATGAAAAGTTGCACGACAGCTAGAAACATTTCAAGAGAGAGAGTATACCTGGTTTTTTGATACCCCATCTATTGCGGTTTCTTGGCCAGCTTCCGTCCTATCTGGCTATGTACCTATGTACATAGTATTTACAAAGGTAAAAATCCCAAGTCTACAAATCATTTTAGGATATCCAAAAACCAGGCATACTAAAAATCTGTCGCTAGTTCTCATATTATTAAAAGCGTAATAAATGAATAATGATTCCAAACTCCTCGGCTGCTTGGCTCGGTGTTGATTTAAAAATTTTCACCGATATTATGACAGAAAAACATAACTTGGATATCTGTATTAAGGAGTCACGTGCCTGACGACCCCAACTTCCTCGAGTCGCCGCTATGTCGACTGCCATAGCCTACTGTGCAAATAAAAAAACATGGACGAATGCATACACTTAGTGGGAAGAGCCTACCACTGCTGAATACAGATGTGGTGAACCTAGAGATAGGTGAATAGAAGATTGACCTCTAAGGGCAATGGAAGAGTGCTTTTAATCTTAATTTTAAAGGAATGCCTTGGGCGCCTACTCTGAAGTAATACATAAAGCAGTTCCGGTGTGGGTATACTGACCATGGGGTGAGGTAAGAGGTTTAGTGGAGTCACCACATACGTAGTCACGACAGTGCCTATAGGGTCCAGACGGATTTCTCCCTACCTCAGAAAAAAATTTAATCGAAGTTCTTGTTATGTGTAACATTACTGCTCTACTATTGCAAAAAAGTTCTTGAAGCATCTCCATTAAGTATTACAAATTCTTTTAGATCGGAATCTTGTATCAGGAGGATTATGACTTGGACCGACTAATTGGGGGTCAATGCAAATGTAAATGCAGGAAATAGTGGGAGATCTCATCAAAAATCTATTATAAATGACAGTAATTCTGGGTGTTTCACTTGCTTTTGCAAATTTTTCTCTTCTTATACATATAAACATACGTACCCGACACGGATTCGCAAGAGTTGAATCCAACCGATTTTTTTTTGTAGTATACTTTTAGGGGTTGTTTGATCATCCCAGATTTTGGGAACGGGGACACATATCGGACATATCCTATGTCCAACCGTACACATTCACAAAATTTCAATGCAATCAGATGAATGGTATGGCAGCGAATAACATACGACCAAATAAACACTAATTTTTATATATAACATTAGAAGATAAATGAATTGAAGAATTGTGAAATAGTAGTTTTTACTATTACAATTTTTGATTTTGCAAACATTTGTATAACAAACTGTACGAAGTAGCAACATCACTTTAACAACACAACGTGGCAGGCAAGCCGGCGTCAGCGGCTCAGCAAAAAAACAATAATAACAACAAGCACAGCAACATTTAAAATTGGGAGCATGCGAGAGAGCAAAGTAAAGTAGTAGAAGTTTAAGAAGGGCAACCCAAACGCAACAACAACAACATCCGGCAGCTTTGGCACATTTGCAAACCGCAACAACAAAACCAACTACGGCATCCAATACTAATAGGAACAACAAGTGCCAAAATGCATTCAGAGAGTAAGCATTAAATACTGTCAATGTGAGAGAGCGCCACTTTATGATTGGAGTCTAAACAAGCAAGCAAGCGAGTCATATAAAGAGTGCGAGAGCATAACCAAAGGCAACTAATGCAAGCAAATGGAGTAATAACAACATCACATGAATGCATATCAATCTCTCTTTCTCTCTCTCTGTGTGTGTGTCTGTGATGGTATGTATGTTTGTATATCTTTGGGGCTCACTCTCACTTGCCTCAGCCAGCCATCTCCACAGCCACAGCCACTTCCACATCACATCCTATGCATGTGCAAAAAGAGTAAAGAAATGAGATGAAGAGTATGGATGGAGGAAAAAAAGAGAAGAAGCAAAATTTCATGAATGGAATTTGTAAATTTTGCTTTCATTTTTTTACGGTTTTCTTTTACACATTCACACAGATACAAACACACGCAAATCAACACTTTTTTATCTCGTTTAACTTTATTTCTTTTTTCGTTTTGTTCTGTTGCAATGATTTTTCTTCGTCTCCTTGTTTTTTGTTATTGTTGTTGTTTTTTATGTGCTGTGCAACGTGCCTCAGTGCTAATCATGTGTAGCGCGTGTAGAGGTGAAGAAGATAGTGTGGAGCAGCAAGAGAAGTTGATGATGCTGATGTTGTTGAGGAAGACCAACACACTAAATAACAACAGCATGCATGCGACGTCTGAGCGCCACAAGCATCTATTGAATAACAACAAGTAGGTAAGGGATAAAGAGAGGTGCTATAGATGGATAGAAAGAATGAAACATAAATAGAGGAAGGAGGGAGAGAGAGAGAAGGGGGAGGAAGGAGACAATGGAGCAAAGCAAGCTTAAACCATCAGCACACCGCGCATAGGCGGCTACATTCTTTCCTTTTTGAAGCCCGCCGTCGTCCATTGTACCTCTTACTAAACTCTCTCTCTCTCTCTTTATCACTCCAACCATTGAACTCTCTTTTATCCTTTCGTCTATCATCAGACTTTTTTTGAACACATTTTCTGTTCTGTTTTAATGCATTTGTTGCACAAGTGCACGACAAAACTGGATTTTATAGCGTAAAATAAAATAAAATATAAAAAACAAAAAGAAAGATGACGACGACGAAGAAGAATGAATACCATACCATACCAAACCAAATCTTCATAGTCTCCACGCACACACAAATTTAGCATATTTGTTGCCATTTTGTGCAGACATCGACCACCGATATGATGAAGTGTAATAGAGATGAAGGGAGAGAGAAATAAGGTCTAAGAAGTTCCGCGCGATTGTAATACTAAAATCGCGTTGGTATTTTTGTGTGATTCTTCTTCTGCATTCACAAAATCAATGGATGTTATTATGCCCAGGGTCGGATTTTTGGGGTTAGAAATGAATTATTTTTTTCGGAATATTTATTGTAACTAAGGGATCGATCACGCGGCCGACACAATCGACTGTATTTTTTTTACCTTGTTCTTTGTAAAAACTCTACTATCACGTGATAAATTGCCTTGATCATAAGTCTCAGAAATTTAAAATCTTTTAATACATATACCATTGGACCAATTTTGATTTGATTGTATACATTTAGCAAAGAATATCTTTTAATTGGTATTTTTTTTAACAAAATCGGTTTGGAGGTTTAAGCAGGAAAGGGGTCACAAGAAATGTGTTTGTCGTTTAAATTCGAAAATAATAATATATACCTTATTGAATAAAGAAAGATATACATATATATTTTAAGGAAGATTAAAGTCAAGATGCTCTACACTAAAATATGATGAGAATGAATTTGAAGATTAAACAAATTAATAGGTCATATGGATAAATTAACTAGAAAATAATTTAAATAACTGAAAATAAGTATTGTTAAAATTTGACAAAATCATAAACCATAATGACTTTCTAAGACTATGCAATTATATAGACTGGACAAATCGCTTGCAAACAGAGAGCTCTCGCTTTGTTTGGTATCCCGAGATTTAAAATTTTAGAGGGAGGTACAATTTCGTAAAAAATTTGATCAGACTATTCATTTTATAGTCTTTGGTTATGGGGTCTGGGGGAAAACAAGTTATTTCTGCACTTAGAATCTCTAGTAATCAATACTAGAATATAATTTAAGAAATATTGTAGCCCCTCTTTTTTCATGTGAAATCAACTTTATTACGTTACTGAATCGAGAAGATTGAGACTTTTTACTTGTTTTTTTTTTAATGCCTTTTGTTTTTGTTTCTTGTCAGTATTGTGTTATTGTTATTGCTGTTGTTCTTCTTCTTTACTTTATTATTGACGTCAACTTTATGTGTACTACCTTCACTCCTCCCCCCACCACCACGCAACTTTACATATAGATACATATTTGTGGCTGCATGCAGGCGGCAACAGAGTAGTGTTGCGTCGACAATGTCTAGGAATTTTACGTCGATTAAAAGAAAAAGAAAAAATAGGAAAAATTTGCAACTTTTCTTTAAGTTCTCAAGAGTCTGCAGCAGGCATGTTCTACATACCTAAGTATCTAAGTATCTACATATGTACAAGAAATATCTATGCATGTATGGTATGGTATTAGGAAGGAGTAAGTTGTTTGCTTGGCAACTCATGTCTTCTTCTAATAGGCATGCAATGATGTCGTCTACAGCATTATAATATCATAAACTGAATTAACAATTTTTCCATAATTCTTGGGTTAAATAATAATAAGTGAAGAAATTGTTCAAGAGAAAAAATAAAATACAATAAAAAAAACTAATGTATTTTTAATTATTATAAACTTTACTAGATTAAACAACAAACAACAGATAAGGGAATACGAAAATAGTTTAAAAGTCAAGAATATGCTATGCAAATATAAACCGCATCAATAAGAAGAATGAAGAAGCGAAGAACAATCTAATGAATAAGTGAATGAATGGAAGGAAAGGAACGAAATCAGATCATATAAAGTTTTGCATGAGTTTTGTTGCATTGTTAGTTGTTTGTTTAGTTTACTATATAGTTAACAACTTCTTGGAATTTGCAATCTCATCTCCCACCGAAATAAACTGAAGATACAACAACAACAACAACAAAGAACTGAGAGAGAAAGAGAATTATAAGGCAAAGAATGTATGAGTATATGAAAAGTAAGCGCCTGCAAAACAAAAAAGCAGAGCAAAGCAAATTAAAATAAGCAAAACACAAAAAAGTGATTTACAAAAAAAAAACAAAATAAAATAAAAATCAGGAGTTAAGTAGGAGTGAGTGTTCGAAATGAGTATCTTTTGCCTGTGCAGCACCACCGGTGACTTTGAACTTTAGCGACGACGACGACAACGATGCATGCAGGATGTGCTGTAAGCAATCCAAAGAGAAAGAGAATTACATCCACCATCATCGTCTACGTGGCAATAATCTAATCGGGTGTGCAGCATAAGTGCAAATTTAGCTTTGGGAAACGAAGTTATGTTAAGACAGGATGGATTTTTATTGCTTCTGAGTGAGTGTTATGGGAGAGTGAGTTGTTGTCAGACGCCTAGGAATACATAAGCAAAGCAACTTTATGACAAAATGGAATTGATAGAAGAACATCATGGGATATACAATACCGTAGTTCAACTTGAATTTAAAGGGATATTACGATTTAAACAAATAGTTAAAGTGATAAATTTTATTCAATAAAGTAACTCAAAAAGTTACCAAGATTTTTTAATATATAAAGAGTCTATATTATATATATTAATCCAGAACACTTTATTGGAATCTGTCACAAAACTTTAACTTTCTGTGTTTTAATACTGAGGCCTTTTTTAAACTTCCCATCTCTATAAAGATCATAGTATTTGATGATAAACAAACACAATCACACATACACCTTCATTCTCTGGTATAAGACAATAATTCTTAAACATTACAGGTTCATAACAGGGATACATATACCTTTAAAGCTTCAATAAAGAAACAGATATCTTGATTAAAGTAAATAATGTTCCATTTGGAGGTTATTTTACTGATTGATCTATAAAAGTTTTCATCCAGAAGTTATAGATAAGATTTATCAGATACACTAAGAATAAGATACATAAGCTGCTCAATACGGGGAAGAATTCACCCAGAATCCAAAGTGAACACTAGAGATTTTTATACCATTCCTACATAGCCGTCCTAGTAAACTCTTTCTCGGCCCAGGAAGCTTTATTTACTACAGGGTTTCCTGAAAAAGATTCAATGCCTGGGTCAAGCGTTGTAACACCGGAATAAATTCAGAGAATTCGGCAAACTGTGGTTTTACATTGAAGCGTGGCACTTGTCCAGTTGCCTACTATGACTCCAGTATTATCCCGCAGATGGACCAAGTTTGTTACCTCGGACTGATCCTGGTCAAGCGCCCTAACACGGCGAGCTTACATCAAAGCCACCACCGCATGCTGTTGCGTAGGCATGACTGGTTACTACGGCCGTCCACTAAATTGTCGCTCAACAGCAAAAGGATAATTTACAGACACGTAGTGGTGGCCAGAGATAGGCTTTGAAGCACGATAATTAAGTTCGCGAAGATTATTGTAATAATGAGTAAACGTTTCATGAAAGAAAGATTCGTTGCCTCTATCGTTCTCATGCATAACGTTGATGTTTTCACTTCAGAGCGATAGAGACAACAAATATTTCTTCCTTACTATTACAATAAGCTTCGCGAACTTAATTATCGTGCTTCACTGCCCATCTCTGGTGGGGGCCTTGTTTGGCATTACGTTATCCAAGTATGGGGTACCGCTGCTTGCAGCAATATTCATCGAGCCCAAGCCTGGCAAAACAAGGCACTACCCGCATAACTGGGAATCCTTGTTTAGTGTGCAACACTGTTTTATACAAAGACCTAAGGATACCAACGGTGTGCGAAGAAGTGCTCCAAAACGGCAATCGCCATCGGCAAAAATTGCAAAGCCTACTAAATCACCTGGCGGCAGCGTAAGTTTATACCAACTAAAGAGGCTCCACCGTAATGACCTGCTTAACAGAAGTTCACCATCTAGATAAATATGCACTGCGCTCCTTAGTTATTTTTCTAATAAAAACTACCCATACTACTCATATGGTCTTAAGTGTTTATCTTCTAAGGAGAAACCCAAAATCCTTAGTACTTCGCTGCTTCTCTCTGGCAAAATCCCACGTTTCTTAATAACATAAGCAAGGGAATACTTATCACACTACATATCTTCTATTATCCATACTCCAACTAATTTTATAAACTGATTTCTCAAACTGAACCACCAAATCTCCTTACATAACAAAACTTTATGGTTGACTAAATCCTTCAGAATTTATGATTTCCCAAAAAGAAATAATTAACTTAATATAAATGAAATTAGCTTTGTTCCCCTAAAATCAAAAAAGAGATCCTTTGCCTGCCATTCATATTATTCACATTATTATCTTCCCTTCCATAATTCACAAAAAATCATGTAAACAAAAAAAAAAAAAGACATTGTGAAGCAACAAGAACTGAAACTGACTTCTTAGACCGATTGTCTCACACACATCATGTTCAGAATAATCAGACATTCACTTTCTCTGGGTGGGTTCCAGATGCTTGCATGCATCGTGCATGCAACAGCAAAATTGCAAATAAATAAAAAATAATTGAAGCATTAAAAATCAAGATCAGTTCTCAGATTTGCTATGCTATTGAAAAGTACACAGCATGCGGTACGAGGAGATGGAATGACAATAAACTACAATCTTAATAGAAGATACCATACATACATGTACTTTCTTTCTTTCTTCTTTAAAAAGACACGTGAGGAGGATGAACAAACAGCAGCCCAGCAGCTGTGCAACATGGTGTCAAGATATGTAAGAACAAAAATTGTAATTGTGCAATAAACCACACAGGACAAAAAGACAGATAGAGACATGAGGATGTGTCCTGCACCCCAAAAACAAAACATAATTTCATCCTTCTTTCTCTTGTGACGTAACTGTCACAGAAATTATTGCAAAACTGTCTTTCATAAATTTTTGACGCATAATCATTTCTTTCTCATTTGATATATCAGAAGATCCTTTCTTTTTCTTTCTCTTTCTTCATTCATACTCATTTTAATGAGAGCAACTTTTATTCATCTTCAATAGTTTGCATTTCTTTCCAGTCATTGTCATTTGTTTTATAAGAATTTTTGTACAGTTTTCCTTTGTATCATTCTAATCCTGATCAGCATCTTTTTCTGTTTATGCATCTTAAGCTATCGTACGTGCTCATAATTTATGCCTTAAAGACAAGATATCACCTGCCTACCTACGAACAGAACACGCACATTAGTCCTTGTTGGCTCTTCCTATTACTTTTATTATACAATAGTTTTTCTTTTAAATTCTATCTTTTCTATCATTTCGTAATATTGTCCAACCTATGACAAACAGCAGCAGCAATGGCAATGGCAGCTGTAGACTGTTGGTTGGTTCCTTAACCTATTCCATTCTTCTTGTTGTCCGGTTTCGTCTTTAAATGTGGCTTTAACATCATTTGTTTCCTTATTTGCAGTTTGTTTTCCTTTTGCTTTTCCATTGTTATTTTATAATTAAAGTGAAGAATTTTCTTCTTTTCTTTTCTGTTTTGTCTTTGCCATTAATTGATTTTATCATTTTGTTTTTGTTATGTGTATGTGTTTATTCATAAGTATTGTATTGGAAGCTGAAGATGATAATAATAATTTGTATCTTAAAGAAACAGGTGGTTTGTTTTGTTCATCTGTTGTGTTTGTTTGTACATTTCCTTTGGGGTTTTTATTTTCCAACTTCAGATGGTGCATGGAATGGCGTTTAAATGTTAATCATCAAATGCTAATTGTGGTTCAATTTGGAATTGGTACCATAAATTGAATACGATTGTCAAATTGCTTCAAGGATAATCTGTAAAGAAGTTCTGTTGTTTGACATCATTCAATAACAATGAGAACTTACTATCTTTCAAGGATTAAGATAACAACTGTTGGTAGATTATTGGTTTTGATAAGAGAATCTTCAAAGATTTCTTATCTATTTGCAATTATTGTAGATATGTTTTAGAAAATATACAATTTTAGCAGAAAATAGATAGTAATTTCTTTTCTTTCTTTGATTACTCAAGAATATAAGTATTATAAATTCAATATTTTTGTGAACAGAGTATATTTGATGGCAGTAAAGGATAAAACATCCTCATGGCAGTCTTCTACAGCCGATTCTACACAATATCTTCACATTAGACATGCCTCTACCAATCCAAAGAAACGGAAGTGTAGCTACTTATGACAATGATACTGTGGTCCCAATGAATCTACAAGTTACATTTTGAAACATATGACCCACATAGAGGTTTTAACAAAGGAAATACATATGTGCAAACGTAATTAATATACTTCGGATGGGAAATTGTCGAGGCGTGACCTTCAATTACAGTCCCAGATCCGAAGGCCATAGTAGCCAGTGTTCCCTTCAAGTTAATCTTAGTATTGACAGCTTTATTAATTTTTTAATAAATAAATAACAGTCCCATGACCAAAATTAAAAATGCACTGCTATCTGGGCAGCGAACATTGGGACATAAAACATTCGCAGATTCCAAATCCATGCCAAATTTGTTGCAAAAATAAAAAGGCTTCATTGGGTGTTGAACAAGAAGAACAAGCTCTTGACAAGCAACAATGTTCCTATATATGTACATATATGAAGCAGATTGTGAAACCCACATGGACTTATGGCAATAAACTATGGGGCACAGCATAGGCATGTCTCATAAAGACGTTACAAGTAATGCAAAATAAAAACCTTATGCACACCCAGCATCGTTACTTACTGGTTCCCAATGTAGGGGACGAAATAAGCAAACATACCAGTGAATATAATGATAGATCAATAAGTCACCCAAATCCAATAGCGAAGAATCTGGCTACATTAGACCCATGAAAAGACTGACAAGATCTCATCCTTATAAACTAATCAAATGAAAACTTAAGTAAAAGAAATTATTTATAATCCTGTGATAAATGTAAGAATGCCTCTTGTCAACATACGTTTCATGTAATGTATGTAAATATATTTTACATTTGTCATTAATAAGTCATTTATAGCTCTCTTTTTTTTTTGGTATAAAGCATGACTTTTAGAAACCTAATAGCGGAGACTCAAAAAGAGCTTCTATCGTTATGAGTTGAGTCACTTTATAGAATAGATTTCGAAATAAACAAATTAATTTATCATTAATTCTATATTCACTACAGACAACCAAGCAGATGAATCATTAAATGGAACTTTTGTTAGAATTGTGTATTAATTCATAATTAAAAATTTATGGTTTCTACAATGTTTCGATGTTCATCTATAATTTTTTGGAACCTTTAAACTTTTTTAACTTTGTAAGTTTAAACAATAATAATAATATCTTAGGGAAGTTTTCTTTAACAGAATGAAACATATACAGTAAAATCTCTAGTTCCAGGCGGAAATCTCTCGTGGTCGATTAAATTTCTTAGTCGAAAGTTATGTTTTAAAACAAAATACATCTCATGTGACATTATAATATCATTAGAACCGTAGTTGTTTGCCCTTGGAAGATTATAATGTATAGGCTAGATAGCAGGTCTTATAAGGGAACTTAAGTCAAGGAATCCATGTTGAGTCGACAATGCATTTTTTAGACAGTTGCACTCAATTAGAAAGTATCACAAATACCATTTTTCCTAGTTCCAACCCTTCATCATTCCTTTTTGCAGTTGCAGAATCATATATTCTAAAAATTTGTCACCTCTCAGATTTTATAAAACTATTTTTCAAGAATAGTCGAAGGTCCTAGCAGCTAGTTCTCTAATTTATATATTAGTTATAGTATTCTATTTGTAAATGTATTATTTATTTATTACCACAGTTATATAAATAGGATACAAGCTTATTAGAAGCTATGACTACAAGGCCATAAGCTTGTAAATGTATTATATATTAGCAAATAAATTATGGAACCTTTCTTTAGAATTAAGTAACATCATGCTAGGTAGCAGTTCCCATAAGGGAACTAAGGTCGACGAGTCTATGTCGTGATATTAATAGTCAACACCCTTAGTTAATACAATTTGTGAAAGGAGACCTCTCTCCTAAAGAGGTGACATACTTTGTCTACTCATATCGGAACAATACAATTCAATCATATCAAACCAAAGCCTTATATGGATCTAGCAAATAGATGAAATGAATGATGATGTCACTGTCAATTTCTGTCAACTTTAAAATCATCAACTGGGACTTCCCCTATTTCAATTCAATGTTTAAAGAAAATCTATTGCACTTTTTTTTTTTTTATTAAAAACAGTTTGCAATATCAAATGAAAAGAAATTCATGGAAAAAAATATTCTTATTTTGTGTCATGTGGAATTGTACAATAGAATATATGTTTTTGCAATGCATAAAGCCCAAATACATAATAAACAGAGAATATACTTACAATATACTTAGAAAGATAGATAATGTAAAAATATAAATGGAAATACAATAAAAGCAATAGTAAAGTAATGGAATGAAATGAAAGAAATAAAATTGTTTAAACATCCGCTGCGCCTTTAATAAGCTTAAATGCAAATGCTTTCAACATTTTATAGTTCAGTTGAATTGATGTACAATACATGCATATGTAAGTCAAATGTATTTGACATACATAATACACAGATACAAACATATATTTCCAATATGCATATATCAATGTTCATAATGTATGTAAGTATATAGATACAATATATGAAGTATGTAGGTATATAATGATTGTAAACAAACAAACAAACATACATATTAATCATGACGATTAATCACTTTATCAATGAAGTGCGAAGTCGTTGTTGCTGTTACTTGAAGAAGTAGTGCATATGATGATTCAGTAATTGAAGAAGATTGAAGAAAGAGTGAGGAAAATTTATAAATTACGAAATGAAAAAATATGAGATGAAAACATAAAACAAAAAAAAAAAAGGAAACAGGAAGAAGTAGTAGGGTAGAGACAAAAACAAAAAGAGTGACAACAATATACAGATACTCATACACAGAGACAGATACAGATATTCATACAAAGATAGACTTACACATATGTAGATACAGATTAATGTATCTACATGTGTAGTCGTATAAGTGAAGTGTTGTAGCTTTTTTTTTTGCTACAAATGAGTGCCTGTGTGACCCAATTGGGAATGGCAACGACATCGCAGACATCACCCACAGCAGCAGCAGCAGCAGCAACAGCAGAAGCACCAACAACTCAAAACAATTGTGGAAGAGAAGTAGTAGAAGAAGGCAAGGCAACATTGGGCTACTCATCGTAAATGCAAAAAAATACTACAACAAAATATCATACACGAATATAGTACTTACAACAAAAATCAGAATGACTATCATACTACATACACAATACAATGATTGAAGTATCTGTGTGTAGTAGAAGAATATATGGACAGACAAATAGATAGATAGGCATAAAGCAGAGTGTCTTAAGCTTATATAGTACAATCAATTCTTCGCGAACCGCATTATCTCAATTCAACTTCATGGTGTTCAAAGTCTTTAATTAAACAAAATTTCTGGCATAATAAACTTTTAGGGCAGGAATGACAAACCCATGTTGATATAATAGTCCCATTTTATCAATAGAAATGTTTATTCAATTTAAGTTCAAAAATCATATAGACAAAGCTCATGTCAAAGTTGTTTCGTGAGCCAAGATTTAAGAACCACTGCATTATAAACATGAGAAGATGAAACGAAATGTGAATGACTGCAGGAAATCGATGATAGCAATAAGGCAAAATCCCAACAACAACCACACACAAACTCATATATCATAATAAAAAAATAAAAAAAATATAAAGAAATAGTGTCGCATCATTTACAAGCCTACACGAGAGTGGCAGTCACAATGAAACATTGTCAACATCATC
Source organism: Amiota communis (assembly GCA_037043315.1). Taxonomy (NCBI): domain Eukaryota; kingdom Metazoa; phylum Arthropoda; class Insecta; order Diptera; family Drosophilidae; genus Amiota; species Amiota communis. The sequence goes on along the minus strand of JBAMAV010001245.1, from coordinate 6,923,950 downwards.
ATCAACTGAATTGTAGGCAGGCAGATAGACATAGTCAAAGTCAGAACGTCAGGCGAATGAATGTTGTTGGGTGTATATACGTATTTATCAGTGTGTGTTTGAGTCAAAGTGTATGAGATGATGATCAAAGGAGCTTTGACTAGTAAAGAGCGGACGCTACTTCTTCAACTACTTATTAACAATGACTTTAAATGGTAAACTAGCAACAAAAACAGCAACAAGAAACAAAGTATTCTCTTATAATTAATGTCTCAGACTCATTTTGACTAGTAGAAGCATGGACAAATTAGAATTATGGGGCCCATAACCTAATGTGAAGACCCTTTATCGTAATGCCTTTCTTTAAACTTTTATTGATTTCAGCGCTTTTAAGGATTTGAATTTTATCACAAAGCAATTGCAGAGACCCTTTTGATCGGAGCTCATTACGAAGACCCTTTATCCTAATGCCTTTGTTCGGACTTGTATTGATCTCAGTTTTCATTTATAAGGATTTTCACTAAACATTTGCATTGTTAGTTTTGTTTTGATTTCGGTTAGTGTGTGGGGGCCGGGACCCTTTTGATCGGAATCATGGGAAAACTATCTAATAGTTTAGATTAGATTAGCGGAAGGGCGTGAACTGGAACACATTGTCATAGCGGCCGCAAGTGGGCATATTGTGACAACCCCACAGTTCCTCCGAGATTCTGATATTCATCAGGAATTCCAAGATTTTCCTCGGAGACAAATCTACAATTTAAAGTGATTCCAAGGTGCCGGAGTCTGGTTCAGATTAGGCCCTCACAGTGACACATTAAGTGCTCTGCTGACTCCTCTTCTTCAATACACAGTCTACACAGATCGCTACGATTGATCCGCATGTTATGTACATTTTTCATTACTTTGCAATGTCCTGTCAAGAAATCTGAGACTATTCGAATACCTGTCCGTGTCAGTCCTAGTAATTATTGTGTATTTTTGACAGATCTAGTTGGCGTGAAGAGTTTAGCCAACCAAATATTCTTCATGTCTACCCAACAGCCAATGATTGAGTTGGAACTCCAAGGCAGGTCCCAGAATGGGTCTGGTTCACTGAGGATGTTTGTCGATCCTTTCCTAGCGAGTTAATCTGCATCTTCTCTCTAATAGTTTATTGTCCTTTGTTTTTTCTTCTTTTAATATTTTTTTTTGATTATTCATTTTCTGTTATTACCAAAAGAGCACAGCACAAGCATTCCTCCAACTTCTTGTGTAGACATTTTTCTTTTTTTCTCCATTACGCTTTTTGTCTTCCTTTTCTTTATCTTTTACTTTACTACTTAAGTTGCTTTTTTGCTTGCTTTCTTGCTGTTTGCTTTTTATTATGTTCATTTATTGTTTTTGTTGTTGATTTTTTTTAAGCTTTTTTTTTTTGCTTTAGCGCGTCGCATTTAAAAATAGCAAACGAAGCGCAATAACAACAACAACAACAAAAACTTAATGAAATCGTTTTTAACTCGTTTCGCTTTAAAAATGATTTTTTTTTTTTGTATTGTTGCTTTTTTTTTTGGTTTTCATTTCTTTTGTACACTGTATTTTTATAATATTAGCAAGCAGGCAGAACATGTTATTGACTTACAACAACTAAGTAAGTACTACGAGTACAAGCAATCAAAAGCGACAAATGAAATGCATTAACACAAAATGAATGAATTTGATAAAATAAAATAGTAAAAAAATGGGAAGTGAAAATGAGAGAGTTTTGGGGGCAGCAAATGGCTACAATTTACTCTCTCTATGTGTTTGAGGGGCAAACAATACTATTTAAGTGTGTTTTGGATCATTGGACTATGGACTATGGCTCACAATGATGATAATGTCCCTTAAAATCAAATCCCAAATAAGGTCAAATCATGTTCAGGAATCTGCAAATATTGAAAAGAGGGCCTAGCATGAACAAAAAATGGTCTGATAGCCTTTGATGCTAGTCCTGCATAGCATGTTAGTCAACAACAAATAAATAAATAATCCTTAAAATTATCTTCATCATATGTAAGTAAATACATAAGTATGTAGTTGCCTTCATCTCAAAGTAATATTTGATTCAATACATTTCTCCTTCAATTGGGACTAAGACTGCCAGACAATGCATATGATTGTCAATTCAATGAAGTGATGTTGCCAATATACTACTACTTAGTAATAGTACATAAAATAGATAAGATGTTGTTGGCAATATTTCTATTTAATATACAAAAGAGAAGAGAAAAGAAAAGCAAAGCAAGCCACACGCTGCTGTTGTTTGGTAAAGAGCGAGGCCGAGGCCAAGACGAAGGCCATCAATATTAAATAAGAAAGAAAAAAAAAATAAATACAACAAAATACATACAACAAAAAGTAACATGTGGGGTACGTAACCTGATTTTTATTTTGTTCAAATATTTTTTGGATGTTAATGAGCGAAAAGAAATACAAAAAGTAAAAAAAAAAGTTTTCTTCACTAGCAACACACTCACAATTTTATTAGCAAAGCACAAACAAACAAATCTCGTCAAACATTTTTGATTGCTTGCTGTTGCTACTCTTGTTGTTGTTGGCTGAGTTCGGTTTTGTTGTTGATCATCATCGTTTGCCGATGACAGACGATCAAATAAAAATACGAACAACGAAACAACGAACTTATTATGGGCGATTGAACGAACGATTGTTGCCCTTTTCCTTACTTGCCAATACACTTGACTCTTGTTAAAAGCGTGTTGCCAACTATTGTATGTAGTACAACACAAAGTTGCGAATGATGATCGTTCGGCAGCGATTGTTCGTCGTGCAATTTAAAATTTGATTGAATGTTCACGAAGATGATTAAAATGAAAATGAAGGCAGCAAGCGCGATGGGAGCTTATCAATTTAGCAGTTAACAAAAAATAAAAATAAAAAGGTTGTGTACATGAAAAGTTGTTTTTTAAAAATACAGGAAACAATTTAATGCCAATTGCAATAAAATGCATACATTTTTATATACATACATAGATACATATGTATGGTCATACAGATCTAGAGATTAAATTTCTGTAAAATCTTAGGACAAAAGAGTGAGGGTCTTACAAAACAAGGCACATTGCGCTTAATGAATGATGAAAACAGTCGACCAGGAGCACTCAATCCAGCCGCATAGCTGTAGTTATGTACTCATGAACTGAACAAAATTCAGGTCCTAAGATCTGGCACTGCACCGGATTGGTAAGAATTGTGCCCCAGTCCAATGCTCTAGCTGTATGCAATAGTTTCATCTTAAGATTTGCTCTAGGTTAAAATACCTAAGGCATCAGTCAAAGCAGTATAAAGCTCCCTATTGTGCACTACGACAACGTCTTATATTTCAACCGTGGCCACTAACGCCCTCATACTTGGTGGCCACTCAAATTGTGAGTCTCAACTCTGCTTCTCATATGGGACGGGTATTTCCAATCAGTGTCAATGCAATCCAATGCAATATTGTCTCTGTTGAGTGCATTAGTTGTCATATGAGGCCTTGTATTCCAAAGGGATTGGAACAATGACTATAGCGCCTTGTTGTAAGACTTTAACAAACGATTGTTTGCTCATATTAATCACTTTGACAGACTTCTGGTCGAAAGCTCCACTTCGGCTTTATTTCACTACGGAACAGGCCACTTTTGAGGCGCATAAGGTATCTAAAACCCTTCAAAATTACATATCTTCCATGATTCCTTAAAAGTAAAAATTATTTATAGAAATCATTATAAAAGGAAGGTAGGGTGACTTTAATCCAGAAACAAGTACCAACTCATGCAATGGATATTAACCTAAATTTATCAGCAAACAAACAATGAAATCAAGATTTTAAGGAGTTTCATATCTTTTAATAAAAAGAAAGGCATAAGATCTTAAAGAAAACAGTCATCGATTAATTAGGTGTAGAGACTCTGGGAGCAATGGTGGTGTCAGCCTAGAGTATCGGTAGAGACATCCAATACGATAATGTCAAAAGGCGAATATGAAGCTAAGCAGTGGAGACGTCGGAGTCTTCGCAAAATACATCAGTATTTTGGGATTCAGGCCATGTAGTAAGTACCAGCCGCCCCTTTCTCAGCACTCATCAAGAAAAGAAAACCACGAACGTTCTTCAGAACTGTTACTGGCGGGAGTACATACACACATACGAAGAGCAATATCCACGTTTGGGTAAATCTCTTGAAGACCTTCAGTACGTAACCATTTATAACCATATATAATGTGGCTAATATCTGGCCACCCTAGGCCCGGGCTTAATTGGCCTTAGGGCAAATACGCATCTGCTCTTAATCTATTTATCGTTTTCTTTATGACTGGGAAATGAGAGGACTCGCAAAGCTGATATTGCCGACGTCTACATTTAGTCTAGCACCAGCAATGTAGCTAAGAGCACTCCAAATCAAATTGTGGCAAGTAGCCCTTCCTATCCTAAGTCTTCGCTCTAACGAAGTAATATATGTAATTGTTTTTACTTTTCTTAGATAAAAATAAAATCAACCATCCATTAAGTTCCCAACTACCAAAATAAATATTTCAATCAAAGTTTTAATGCTCGTTTAATTTCCAGGTAAAGTATAATGACATAGAACGAAACAGATAAAAGAAGAAAAATGAAAAAGCAAAACAAAAAAGTGGGGGATTATTGGATTTAATTAAAAATCATTACTTCCGTAAAATAGAATTTCTTTTTATTTTGTTAGAGAATAAAAAGACAAATTTTGATAAGGAACACAATAGAATTAATAATACGTAAACTCTTAAAGAAATACTAAATTGAAAAAATTCCAGTAATAAAACTTTGTCTTCTTGCAACCAAACCAAATCAAAGCAACTAAACTATTGAGAACTGAGAATGCTTGCTAGGAATGAGGCACGTTCTTCTCAACTAAAACTGAACTGGTTCAAAAAGAAACGCCGCAAATGGAGACGACACAATGACGACAACGATGATGATGATGATGATGATGATGAAGAAACTTAAGACAACAAATCGCAATAAATAGTAGTGTAGAGAAATAACAAGAAAAAAATAAACGCAAAACAAAATCGAACAACAAAATATCGCAATTTAAAGTTTGATGGCCAAGAAAATTTTTCAAGAAACCTTCTTTCTTAGTCTCGTCTCTCTGCTACTACTAACCATTTTGACCAAAGCCAAAGCCAAGCATAGCATATCAAGACCAGCAAGAACAGCAAAAAAAAAAAACACAGAACAGAACCAAAAAAGACCAAAATCACAAACATGTGTAGAGTAAAGTGAAGTACTAAAGTGTCCAAAAACAAAATACATACATAACAAGAAACTGATGACGCTTGGCATTGCTTTTGGTCTAAAGACTATGGTATATTGAGAAACAAATCATGAACAAGTCGAACCAAGTATACCAGAGATAGAGGTCATCAAACTATGACGTCGCATTAAAAAATAAAATAAAGAAATAATCAAGAAAAGTAAAGAAGAAAACCATATATGAATTGTATGTAGTATAAACTATCCAAAAATTTCATAAGTTTTAATTCTAAAGAAATACATACATTTATCTGAAAACAAGAGAATTTTATACACGTTCACACTTTGTTGATCAAATCTGTGGATAAACAATCTAAGAATTTTGTTGAAACAAAACAACAGAACATTAACTTTGATTCTCCTGAAGCTTATAACAACTCTCCATAACCCCTATTTGTTTCAATTTAATATCATTTTAAATCGAGATGGGAAGTTTTCTTAACAATACGATAGGAGGTTAGGGTTAGGAAGCTTTGCGGCTCATTGATAAAAGTTGAAGAAAGGAAATTTCTAGTGGTTTGGGCTATCAAGCTATTCAAAGTTGGTCTCAGAGGTCTCCCTTAGCCTCTCCACCCTGAGGAGTTCACGAACAGAGGCAGTGGATACTTTACCAAGCTACCCAACTCATCGAAGAACGGTTTCCCGAGAAGACAGGGTCGTAAGATAATCAGAAACTGGTGAAGAAAATAGATAACAACGTTTCTGTACACTTCACTCAAAATAGTTTTAATAGCAAATGATTTTGAATTTACTTTTATATGGGAACTACCTCATCCAATAATCACAGAACTCTTGGATCTAACAGATTATCTGTTGATGACAATAACATGTCATGTTAACAGTGAATTTCAAAATGAAAGTTAAGAAACTGGGAGAAAAGCTTGCATACATACGATTGTATGGAAATCAGCCCAATCCATTATCTTTGTTACACTAAACAAATCCATATGTACTCTTGGAGAAACCAGATGCATGGTTCTATTGTATTACAAAGTAAAAAACTTATTCACAATAGTGTAACAGGTATAAAAACAACAGTCTTTACATGTACTCATATGATGGATCTTTAGTGCCTTGTTTATTTATGTTCTCAATGTGTTGTAGTTTCTTTTTGAGATAACTTATCTTTAACTAATGTTTAGTTATACTTTGTTACTTGATTAAGAAACTGTGGTATATAATGTAATAACCCTCCATCCTACACAAGTACTGTATCTAAAAAATAATGTAAATAATATTGGTCAATGAAAGAGATTATTCAGAAAAGCTTGAATGAAGTTTTAAAAAATACTTCAACAAATAGAAGAATAGAATTTGTTACAGGCGGATTATCCTTTAGGCAAACTAGGCACGTGCCTAGATGTGCAAAGTTACAAAGGGGAGCGTGCGATGTTCAATGGAAAAATAATGAAATAAATATCCTATGAAAAGATATTTTTCCACAGAAATAACAGAAGTGTCAATGAGGTTAGTGGGAAATACAAATCCAATCAAAATTAGTTAGTTACAATGTTGTAAGGAGTTCCGAGACTTGCACTGCCAGTAGTCCGTAGTCCGTTCAGGCCTTAATCCGGCTCTGGTTACTTATCTTACAGACTACTTAGAATCCTTACAAAACTGTTAATATTTTAGAGTTGTAACTCCTATTCTTTTTGTAATAAAACACGAGATCAAAGAATTTATGATGATTTCTTAAAAAGGAGACTGACTATTCTTTAGGTATCTTGTGTATTTCAAACTTTAAAGACAGAGAAATGGCAATAATCCTATAGTAATATATTCTTCATTTATACCATTAAGCGCAAAGAAATTTTGAAACATGATAAAGCCAATTTTTTTAGTATTTGAGAAAATAGGCATTTGAAACTAACAGAACATACATTAGATATAGTTTCCGATGAATCAATCAACCAATCTAACAAGAATTAAAGAAATTTAAAAAAAAATATATAAATAATTTCTATAAAATAAAAAAAAACATGATAGACTTACCTAGAAGATAGTTTCACTTAGTTTGGAAACCATTAGTTTATATATCATTGACTTTGTGTTTTCAGTAAACAGATGCGTTTTTATGTTTGTTTGTGTATTATAAAGAATAATAAAATTTACGCTGGAAAAGAGAATAAGAAAAGATATTTGTTTAGATAAATATGATATTGTATACAAATATTTATATAAGAAATATTCTATTGAAAGAAGTGTATCATCAAGAGATTTCATTAGAATTACAACTGTTTGAAAATGAATAATAATGATTATTGTATCAAGCATATCCTTTGGTTTCTGTTCATACAAGTGGAGATATTGAATAGAATTTTCCTTCCAAAAGTAGAATATTATTAAGACTGCATAGAAAATGAGTGTTTATCGGGTGATTGCGACACGTAAATCCAATTTCTCAGGGAATCAGGGGTTTAAAGATAGTTGCCGTTGATGAAAGAATTTCAAACAACCGTTGAGATGTTTCAATTGTAATTAAACAAACCCTAGGACTCCTCTAGAACGAAGTGATTAACCGGCTCCCACGACTTTGTTAAAGAAGAGTCCAACTAAATATGGATTTCTGCATTGTGGACGAAACATGAATTCATTCTTATACCACAACAATTGACATCATTGGCTAAATTAAGGAAGAAGAAGGCAGAAGCAAGGAAGTCTGAGCCTGGGTGATAGTCATAGGTTTTTGGGACATTTGCTCTTCCAAAAAGACAATAAACGGGTATCAACATGCATAAAATCGAAGTGAGAGTAGTTTTAAAAAACATATATGTAAGTATATCGACCAACAAAAACCGATTATTTTATTTACTAATTAATCGATACACTAATGACATCGATAAAAAAAAATCATAGATTATTTTAAAGGCCCTTTTAGACGGTCAGTTCAGTCTCAGAACATTAACGACTCAAAATCAGCACCGATAACCGAAACGATGACAGAAAAATGGACTAATGGCCCAGCTTATTTGTCAGTCCATTTCGATTTCTGAAGCGATAACATGGACTGAGATTAAACTGACCATCTAAAAGGCCTTTAACAAAACGGAGATTATTTGGATTAATCAATATATTGATACCCATCCCTAATGTACATAATGATGTTCAAGGTATAAAAACCCCGCCTTGGTGGACTGTAACCTTATAGCTGTAGTTTTAGCTGCAAGGGGGGCTGCTGCATGGACAATTGCAGACTAGCGGCAGGGTTAAGTGGTTTTTGGCCGCCTTATGATTCCGGAACGCAGACCCGACTACTTAGGGGAATCCATTATAGTGGTAAGTTTGAATTAACTTGAAAGAAGCCAAAAACCAGAAAGCATGATGCACAGGTGATGGTCATAGGTGTTTGGGACAATTACCAACAATTGTTCTGCAAAAAAGACAATGAACGGGTTACAACATGGAGAAAATCGAAAACATAGTAGTTTTTTTTTAAGAAGCCATATATTTAATGGTGTTATACTAGGTATAATGAACCTTGCTTGTCATAGTGATAATTGTTGTTTTAACTGTAAGGGTCATGTACAACTGCAAACTCGCGGCAGGGGTGAATGGTCATGGGCCGACAGATAATTCCGGGACTGCTCGGGGGAATCCCTTATTGTGGTAAGTGGGCTCAGCATGCAATGATAAGGACCCTGATGAGCGATGAGCTATCGATTGGGTCGCACATACTATTAAGGTGGAAGGAGAACATTCTGAAGCTAAAGGTAGGCATTCACCATACAAATATTTGCGCAAATGTTTGTATCGTTGGTTGGCAACGATACAAATTACTGCAACAACTATTTGTGGAAATATTTGTACGGTCAATGCCTACCTTAAGAGTAGTCCAGACCAGACATCACAATGGATCGTAAACGAGCTGCTCATCTATCCTATCCTATCTTATAATGGGTTAACACCTCCTTATCATAATTTGAAAGCCCACAGCTGGAGATATATAGAAAATTGTTGATGATGATGAGGGTAGATTATGATATTAAATTGATATTCTTTTCCTTTGTTATATTTATGAAGAAATTGAAATCTGTTCCTATTTAGATCACAAAAAGTGTGCTCTCTCTCACTACAAACATCAACAACACCATGACCATTTTAAGATCTCTTATCCTCTCTCCATACTACACTACCAACTTTATGGCAAAATAACAATGCACACCACATACACACAAAGACACACATTAAGACTGTGCAGGGTATATGGTAGAGAATCATATCCCCTTTTAAGCAGTGTTGCAAACTACATAGAAGAGCTGAGCAGCAGAGCAATGACAGAGAGTGAATGAGTGAAGTAGGCATGTACTAAGTGAGGTTAAAATGAAATGCTTATAGGAAATGTCCTTTGACATTTATGTATGGCTGACTGCACTTGTAAAGCACCTTCAATGTTATGGAAGCACTTGTGATACCCACCCGAGAATTCAAACACACACTCACTCTACGAAAGTAAGAAATAATTAATTAAATAAACAAACAAATGAAAGCATTTCAATAAAACATAATAATAATGTGTTAATGCGCACATACATCTAAGTGTATAAGTATATTTTATAAAGACACGACAATTATTTTTTTGTATTCATCACCAAAATTGCAAAAATGCGCTTCGAAATTATTTCGTTTTCGATATAAAAGCAAAGCAAACCAAGGTCAACACGCGATGATGAAGAGAGAACAATAAAATACTACAAAATAAAAAAATTTACTTTTTGCATAATGACACACAAAATGATAAAAAATAAAATCACAAATTCAATTTGCACAAAATAAAAATATAAAAATTTAAAAAAAAAAAAAATGTTAAAAATCCTGTAGATGGCAGGAGTGAGGAAACAACCGCCGGCCGGTGCAGGGTTAACAGCTGAGCAATGAGCGCTAAGCTGCACACTAACAATTGGAATCAGCCGGTGCAATCATAGGCAATGGCCAGGAAAGTAGGCACTAGAATCATGATTCATAGAACATGGATGATTTTGTTTAACAAATTTATACTATTGGTTAAGGAACTTTTGTATTCAAAAGCTTAGAAATGTTGCCGGCAATAAAATCAGTAAGCCAGTCAGTCACTCAGCGTATCTGTCTGTCACTCAGGCATTCAGTTTGTCTGACTTTGCCCAGCGGAGCGCTAACGCCAACACACCAATAGTAGTAGTATATTGTAGCAACAGCAACAACACCAGCACCGACAACAACAATACTACTACATTATACCTCAAGCACACACACACACTCAATCATTGAAACAAACACATATAAATTTCTAGTGTAAAAGCGCACGCACACAAACACATGTCACATTTTTTCCGTCATCTCCACGTTATTTTTTTTTCGTTTTTCATTTTTGTGCTTCTTCAATTCATTCGTACATTTGTACACTATACCAAATCTATTTGTAGATGTTTTTCCAATACTTCCAATTGTTGGATTTAATTAAAATTTAATGCAATCTATAACTGATTTAATTACCTTTCATTTGAGTCCAAAATGATGAAATTCGTTAAACTTTAAGTTATAGAAAATTTATATTTTCTAAATGTGCTTTTTTCACGACGACTTTACCACGGCGGCTGCAGAAAGAAGAATGCGAACGAATGAGCACAAGAGAGCGAGAGGGCAAATTGGAACATATACACATAAGTATATAAGCACACATATACTATATCATATAATAAAGTATAAGGCAACGAAACGACAGTTGGAATTAAAGGCAAAAAAGACTGACTGACTGAATTTTTAACCAAAAACCGACACCAACGACAACAACCGACAGTCAAACGACAAAATAAAATGCAAAGCATTTGAAAGAATAGCGAATAAAGCACAATTTGTTGTGTTTGTTTGTTGGTTGGTTGGTTGACCGATTGATCAGTTACTAGTCCATTAGCACTACTAGCACTAGTCACTAGTTGAGTTGAGTTGTGTTTATAACAAAAAAAAGTAAAAGTTGGCGGGAACTTTTTGAATTTGTTTATAGAAAAATAAACACAAACTTTTTAGGCATTGAACAGAAAGCTTACAGGCAACCCTTAAGCCCAGGGAATTTATACAATCAGGCATTTTATCTAATAATCCCTAATTCAAATTCTTCTTTGTTCAAGCTTGTAAAGTATCTTCACTGATGCTTTTATTCTATAAGTAGTTACATAGATGCCTTTGGCTTTGATTCTCACTCATTCAATTATAGTATACCTATTATATCTTAATAAGAATGTTTCTTTTTCTATATCTCCATATCGCTATTAAAGAATCATCTACAACTTGGTTTATTAAAACTTCATCAAATCTTATTGCATTATCCTAATGTATTTAAAAGTATATCCACTATTAGCAGTTTATTTTCATTTCCAATCAGAATGACGCGCGCGCACTTTTTTTCTGCCTTTATCAGCCGCATTTTGTTGTTGTTTACATTCGTCCAGCTGTTTCTCTTCGATCAGCTGATTCGGATTTTTTGTTAGGCCAAAAAGAGATAGAACAAGAGACAGACACAATCCATATCCACAATACCAACCACACACATGATGTGCAAGTGAGATAGAAGTATATAAAACAACAAATGTTTTTATTCTCTCAAATTTACACACACAACACACAAGAGATGGAAGAAATCAATTAGTGATGGTAGTTTTGAAATTAAATTAGATATGAGTTTAGTGTTATAAAAGCACGACCAACACAACAACCGGAAATCATCATCATTCAATGCGTCTCATACATTATGCGATTGGTTGTACAATTTGATTGTGCTTTGTTTGTTTACTGGCGCAACGACTTTGAGGCAATTATGTATGGAACACAATTGAAGAATTTTTAATGGCAACTTCAAACAATAAAAGTTGTGGATTTTTTGTTGATGTTTTTCCAGATAGTAGCCATCATCCTGATTTGCTATTCTATTTGTGCTTTGTAGATTTGGTTTACTCATAGGCCGCTAAGTACCTTAGACAACTATATCACTAACATTAACATCATGAACAACAACATGCAGGCGTCTATAGAGTCTTGTCAACAATTTCCAACTATCAGTCAACTATGACAGAACGCATAACCCCAATTCCAACGGGAGAAAAGCTTTCCATACTACTTCATTTAGCATTAATTCTCGATGTCTAAGGAAAACATGAACTGCTTATGTTACTTTATATCCTATTCTCCTCAAATCCGCTAACTGCAATAACACATTGAGGCATGGCGCTTGTCCAATTATATCATATGTATATAGAATCATTCCTCAAGTAAAACATATTCGTTACTTAGGTCTGATCCTGGACAAGCACCTTACTGGATGCGCCCATGTGAAGAATGTCACATCGTGCTGCAATCAAACAATGAGGACTGGCTACTACTGTAACTCACCAACAAATTATTGATATATAAACAAGTTGTGGCCCTAGTTACATCGTGACCTTATAATACCAACGGTGATCGAGGATATCTTTTTTTTTTAGCAACCGATACAATGAACGATTACTGAAGATTACCCAAATCCCCTGGCAAGATGTCTAACCACATAGCACAATCAGCCGTCGGTTGGAAAAACTTCATCCCAACAAACTCCTTAGTAGGAGACCTTAATAATCATTAGATGTCATGTTTATCTAATATTTATCTTACGTAAATGTCTTCAATATGATGAAACCAATCCAGTTGTTTGACATTATAAAAATTAAAATAATAGAAAAAAGGTGTTTTTCATTTTAGATTTATTTATTTACACAACTTCACTTTGTTCTGAGTCACAGTCTATTCTATGCGGGGAACAGTCATGGATCGATAGTATTTTTTTTTTTTTTTTTTTTTATAATGTTTTTAAACAACTAAGGGACAATTTGAATTGGACTTAGTATAATGCTCATCATTTTGTTGATGCTCCCAATTGCAAAGATTTGAGTTACTCTGGGAGTTAATGTGGCTTTTTCCATTTAAGCTTAGTTTTCCAACCACTTTGATCTATACGGCTTGAAGCTTCATTATTAATATAAACACTTAGCCTTTCCACATGAGAGTTCGCATATCGCGGAATAGTAGTGGCGGAATAGTTAGAATAGGGTGCATTGCCAATACTTGTCAGCACTTTGTTGTGAAATCTTTGTATATGCATTATGTTGCTGGAACACTAGCAGTGCCATAACTGGATACCATAAGTCCATATAAGTTTAAGAATCTGTTTGTATAATAGTAGATCGATAGCGCAGTCCGCCTACCTATGAGCAAATACATTTTTCTGCATTCCTTGTTTTTTCTTTACATGTTCTTGAGATTTGTATTGTTATTTTTATCGAAAGGACAGCATCAAAAGCCTGTCCGGTCTACAGCCGAAGTGCAGGACTTTAACCACGCTAACAACTTCCACCCCATGTCCTATTGCCCCCCAGAACTGTCGTTAGAAATTACGTCGGGAGGAAGGTAGGAGTATTGCTGTTCAAAAAACAGTCTGTCCCAACTTAGTATTGTGTAGTTTTAGTACGTGGGTCGTAGCTACGCGCCAATACCCTACGGTAGGACAGCTAGACTTTCAGTTTGCGACCGTTCAGCTGCTTTTTTGCGTTCAGCCATTCTGAGGGTACACATTATTGCTTCAATGGCTGTCTTCACAGACTCACACATGTGTGGCACAAGGTTTTTCACAGTGATTGGCTCAGCAAAGCATTCCTCTATTTGTACCCTCTAGTCTCCATAACAAGGATAGTGGAAAAGATGAGCATCTTAGGCAATGCTGTTGCATACAGGACAGAAAGCTTGATGAGGGATCGAATGTATAGGCTTTGATTGCATGATCAATCGCTTAATGTATGATGAGCCACATTGTACCATAGGATATATCAATAATTTTTAGAGTTTCAGTGTAAATAGGATTTAATAAATTTTATATTAAATACAGCCATAAATTAAATCGATTACACGATGCATTTTTTTCTTATATTCTAAATAAAAACATCTTAATATATCTAGATACTTTAAACACTTAATTTTTTTGGCAATTTCACTTACTCTTTGTGTTATATATCAATGATAACAAAAACTTCGTAATTGTCTTTCTCTGGTTCTTGGACGATTTGCATTGCTGAATATGTTATGGCCTTTACTTCTGTTCCTTGAGGATGTTTGCCAATTTCAAACTTTTCACCATAACACCGACATGAAATCGCAAAGTTTTCTAAATCGAAATCAACTATTTCCAATTTTCGACATATCAGATTTGGTTCCACAGAGAATAAAAATAGCAATTCATCCAAAAACATATATAGGAGTCCTTCCAAGTCATCACTTCTTACATCGATTACATAGCAGGACTCAACAGAAACATATTCAAGATCTGTCATATAACCGAACATGGCCATTCCACATTGCTCAAAGGCTTCTTTTAATGTTGAACCCCAGGCATGTAATCTAAAGAAAATTGAAGTTGATTTTAATAATTTAGAAAGAAATGTGTTTATGTCTTATAGTAGTATACTTACTGGACATCAGCCGTGTGATCCAAATCTGCAAAAGAAAAACAAGAAAACATAGAACCACGCCGCACCCAATAGGCATCATTTAAATTAGAGAATTTTATTTATACTTACATTCATATTTTATTTCGTCTATAAAAAAATTATCCTTATCAAATTCTACAGATTCTGACATTTTGTAATTTGCAATTAATTTCACAATGACAATCTATTCAATCAGATTCAACTGGCAAACAGGCAGAGTCAGAGAGAGCGTGTTCTTATATGCTTCTTCTTTGCACTGTGACAAAGTGACATTCACGGTTTGTGTTGACAACATATGTTTTGACCATAATATTTACTAACTCGCTTGCACATCACCATCATATTCAACAGATGGTTTTACATTTTTTTCATCCAATTAGTGATAGTCGTTATTATTGTATAAATAATTCAAATATTCTAGGTTTCACAGAAGATCTAGTAACAAATTGTATGTGAATAGATCCCAGTCTTCCTCTAATCAAACTAGCAATTACTTAATTGTAAAATGTGGACATGAGTAAGGTTTAAAAGACTATAAAGTTTACAGACTGGACAAATATCTCTTTTAAAGGGAGATGTTTCCCGATGTTTTCAACTGTGTGTAATTTTGTTGTTACATATCCCGAGACTACTCACAATTTGTTGTTGGGTATGGCAAAAGTTTTAAGAGACATTTTTCCAGTCTCTATATAATTCAATAGTCTTTGACGACATCTACTCATATAAGGCCATAGACTCTTCTTTTACGAAGTCATTGACAGGTACTAACCACTTCGGTTTAAAGGAGTCTGGCTTCTTTAGGAGCTTTACCTGCACAGATTTGAACAGTTCTCGGATTCAGTCTGTTCCGTTTAAAATCCAAACCTCCTAATCACTGAGATCTTTCGATGTAAAGAAATCCTTATGATGATCCAAATATTCTTCCATTTTGTGGATAATCGTGATGTACGCTGAAAGATTGGAACTATTGCAGTTATAAAATCGACTAATTCCGTGCATTACATTCCCCTTTTCCCATGGAGAGCAGATGTCTTCTGCCCATCTGTTCTAAATCCTTTTAATCCGCACTGGTATAGAACATAAATCAAGTCGTAACAACTGGTTCTACTCCGTGGCTGCAGCAAGAGAACTGGTTGACCAAGCAATCCTATTAAAAGAAGGAATGCTTTAATTTATAAATTAGACACGATACAAGGGCTATACTTAACATATCCTTATTTGCGCCAGATCCGCTTAATGTCTTTAGTGTGAGGACAAACAGACATGATGTGATTTTTCTTGTAAACAATCTACAGAGAAAAGTTGTAAGGCGAGCTACTTTGATTGCTACTCCAGTGGTGTGTGGCTTGTTAGTCGATGACATTGAGCGAGTTTACAATCTACTAGCTAGCGAATTCACTATTTGATAGTAAAGCGTCGATGACATTGAGAGAGTTGAAAGTTTTGGGTGTGCGCCGATGTGCCTGCATGTCAACTTGATGGCCAACAGATTGTAATCGAGGCTTTACAGGCGTCTCTTTCATAAATACTCTAGGCCCACATCTTGAAATAAAATTCTTTAAATTAAAAATTGTCTTTATCTTAACTGTGCAGATTCCTTCAAAGAAAGTGTGAAATATTATTAACAAATCATGTCTGAACAATAAAATAATGACAAAATTGATTGACAAATGAGTACTTACTTTGTTGTTTCAAGACCATGAACTTGACAAAGACATAAGTCTCATTAAAAAACCCAAGATACGCGTTACAAATTTAATTTAATAATAAATAAAAAAATTCAAACATAAATTAGTCACATACAATCAAAACCAAGTATTTATTATAGTACAATGAATGAATGAGTGAATGACATTGTGCGTCTACGTGCCTTTAAATTTAGTTGACTGACCAGTTGGAGGTATTAGCTACTTAGATAAGTTGGGTCATTATGAAGTGCATACAATGTCATGTGTCTAATAAGGAAATAATTTATACCAAAATATTTTCCAAACAATAATAAGACTTGGCAAAAACTCCAAGTCACCGGGATGGCCAAGAAACTTGCAATACATAATCCAAAGTAAATATGCAATAGTGCAAGTATCTAAATAATCAAGCACGTGTAGCAATTGTTTTTGGGTGTTTCTCTTTTTTCTTCTCTGCATTTACAAAGCTCTTAGATACTCTTGCTGGCTTTGGTTACTTTATTATTTCATACTTTAGCACCACCAAGTAATAACATACAATTTCAGCAGCCAAAACAGTTTGCAATTGACTTGTGTGCGGTTCACTAGTCTCTTATGGTTTGGTGGCGGCTCATATAACAGTTGAGCAATAATAAAAAGAAACAGTTAAATAAATCAACAAAGTTTTTCGCGTAAGTTTTTGTATTTTTTGAGTAACTCAAAGTTTCAGTTGTTGAATTGCGTTAGAAAAAGATTTTATGCAATCCAAATTTTGTGTATTTTTTAATAATAAATAATAAAAGTAAATATATGTGACTGATACGAGTATATAAAATAAATTACAGTTACCCAATGATGTAGTTGTGTTTGCTTAAAAAAGAAATGATGGAAAATTACAAAAAAAAAAAAAAAAAACTTTAGTCAACAAACTTGAAAGACATTTTTCCAGATTTAATTTTTTTTGGTTATTTTCCACAATGAAAATGAATGTTACTGCCTGTTTCGCCTTGTTTATGTTGTTGTTGTTGTTGCATGCCAAGTTTTATTATTTTTAAGTTTTCCGACCGCTTCAAAATTCAATTTTTTGCCAAGTTTGTCGTTTAAGTCTTTTGTTTTTTGGTTGACTTCAATGTGCTTCAATAACTGTATATGTATGTACTAATGTATTACAAAATCATAATTCCTTAAGTGCATAATTCCATGTTAATAAACTTAACAAATAATTCAACAATTCAAGTGAATTAAATAATTAAATAAAAATACTAAGAAAGGCCAACTAGTTTTTTCAATAAGCAACATCTTCATCTCATTATTCTTGTTGTTTGTTTATTTGTTTGCTTAAAGAAGACATAACTGTTTGGTCATTAATATTATGCCTTGGCAAATGGGTCAAGTTTAAGTTTTGTATCAAAATTTATTGTTGTTGAAAACCACAAAAACAAACTCTTCTGCTGCTGCTGCATCTCATTAAATTTCAATTTCCATTTGCATTTACAGTTTGATATTCTCAAGACACAATGCAACAACAGTGGTGCTCAAACTGTTTGACAATAACTTGTTTTACAGTTTTATGTTTAGTGCTACTAATGCAAGAATTGCAAGCTCAACATTTAACAGTTGATGATGATTTTCATCGTTTGCTTGGTAGATGTGAAACAGAACGTGAAGACTTTGATGATTGTATGAAGGATGTTTTTAATGATTTACGTGCTTATTATCCAACAGGTAAGAAATGTATTTCTTCGGTCTTTGACATTTCCAGAAGAAGAATTGTTCATTATATAATATGATTTAAGACCTTGGTCAATTGATACTTCAAATCATTCTTAGAGATATGCATTTATCATAATTTAAACCGGCAAAAAAGTATCCTACAAGTTCATAGTAAATTAACCTCTAGGGCAGGACTGTCCAACCTTTAGAAGAATCCGCAGTGTGTTGGGTTGCCAGTAAGCCTCAGTGGCGAACAATAAAAAAAAAGTTGCTGAAAGAAATTTCTGTTTCTTCTCTGCTGTCACTTCGGCCGCGTCTGGGACGCATTGGGCCTAATTCAGACTTCAATTGAGTCACTTCGCGACCAGCGGAAAGCAGGTTGGACAGCGCTGCTCTAATCGCTAACTGTTAACTATTTTTTCAAATTATCAAGCGACGATTTTAAGTTCATTAGATTACTTCTTCTTTAAAACCTTGGTCAATTGAAGGTCCCAGTAAATCTATACATACAGTCTGTCTTTTCCGATACTCAAACTTCTTATCATTTATGGTATTTTATGCGGAAGGTTTATACATATGTATGTACAAAACATACTAATTAATTCTATTGAAGCCGTTGTATATTGGTTATATGGTGTGTCGTCTTTGTCAAACATATGTATTTTCCAGCTTACAAAATCATTCTTAGAATAATGCATTTAAAATCCCAGATTCCTCCCTTACCTTTAAACATATATTGACAAACAAAAACTTCTAGTACCTGCCGAGTATGATTTGCTCATTAGTCCCCTCTAATTAATCCTAACTATAAAACCACTAATTTCACTTTACAAAACATTAAGACAACCTTTCGTTTGTAATTAGTTTTAATTAATGATTTCCGCTTATAATTACTTTCTCCATTTAAAAAAAAAAAAAAAAAGGTGTTCCAGATTATAACATTAAACCTTTTGATCCGCATCGTTCACCTTTTGTTGAATTACGTCGAGGTGACCAGAATGGCCTTGGCTTTAAGCTCATCTTACGTAACATTTCTGAATATGGTTGGACAAAATCTGAAGTCACTAAATTTCATACAGATTCCGCAAACAAGCGCATAATCTACTCACAATATTTTCCAGAGAAAAGTCTTGAAGGTTATTATGAATTTGCTGGCAAAATGTTTAATACACCATGGAATCGCAAAGGTTATTGGAATTTAACATTATATGATTATAGGTATGTACGGAGATGTAACAAAATTAATAAGAAATAATCATATATTCTTCTTATATAGTCAAACAACCAGTGTTCGTCGCTTGGGTGCACCAGGCACTTTGCTTAAAGTTCACATTGAAGTGGATCGAATTGGTGGCATGGAAATGCACATAGGTGATATTTTGGCAAAGGGTCGCCAACAATTAAATAATCTAGCCGATGGTGTCATTAATAGTATGTGGCCCATTGGTTTACCTGTCATTAAGCCCTTGATAAATGAGCTTGTCAGTACTGCATTTACAGATATTTTCAATGAATCCTTTCGCTACTTTCCATTAGATAAATTTTTAAGGTAATAGGTAATACTAGTCTACTATTATTGTATTATAGGTTGTTATTATTTTATATTGATATATGTATAAATAATTGGTTGATTTTTGAATAGACTTTATACAAACTAAAGAAATTGTTTACACTTATATGCTATGTTTATAACTTAACTAAGTTTTTACCATATATGTATATTTAGATTATTTAGTTCAAGGTTTTTAATCTTCTGTTTGAATTGGTGCATCTGGCAATTCATAGTGCATAGTATTTTCTCGATGCATGTCAATGAATTTCTCGTTGACTGGTTTACAAAATGCAAATAAATTTCTCAATGACAATATACTATATGCTGATCTATCAATTTGTTGTTCAACGGTTTCTCGTAACACTTGATAGGCTTGCTCCAATTCCGGTATAATTTGGACTTCTGAAAAGATGAATTCAAGAAAGATATAACGATGGTTATTGGGAATTCATGGACTATACTTGATAATACTTGTTAATCAATATTTAGAAAATTGGATGTATTTATGTAAGTATGATTCCTATGGATTTCGAAATTGCTGGACCGATTTTGATACAATTCTCAGGGAAACTCTAGCATAGTGTGGAGAGTGTTCCTGTGATGTGGATTGGACTGTTTTTGAGAAATTAGAAAGCTCAGATAAAATTAGGAGCGTTAAGTCAATCTACAGGGCAAAGGCAGACAAATTCTATCTTCTAAAACAAGGCAAGTAAACAATTTTGAGGAGCGCTACAATTTTTTTAAAACTCAAAGTGGGCGGTGCTCGAATTTGGTTTGGGAACCTATGTATACGTAAAATGCTTCTTGGGAAACTTATAGTTTAGAGTTTCAATTATTTCTATACCAAAATTTAATTATATATCTTTCTCAATTGTTAAAGGAACTTCTCTGGACATTTTACTTACGTCTTTCTCGTATGGATGATTGTAATGCCACGAAGAAGACTAGAGGTAGGAGAGAAAGATTCGGGTAAGCTGGAGGAGAGTGGTGTAGGATATGGAAAGAATATACCATCTTCCATACAGTCGCCAGAACACCGTCTCTGTTAACAGGGTGCACCACGAATCATAAAGAATGACCTTAGGACAGATGAGACTATGAATTTGCACTGCTCTTCTTGACTGCCCTGCTCTTTTTGGTAGACGAACCCTTCTTTTCAGGAAACTGTTCTTCAATGAGTTGGGTAGCTTGGCAAAATATCCATTGGGAGACCTGGCTCTGTTCGTGGACTCCTCAGGTTGATTTTAGAGGCTGAGAGAGACTCTATGACCAACCTTGGATAGTAGTGGATTACCCAAGCCCCTCACATTCCCCCCAATTCGTTGCCATTCTTAAATTACAATAGGCCGTAAGGCTTCTGGGTGAACTCGAACTTTTCTGTTTAACCTAACTTAGCCTAAGATTATTAAAAATAAATAATTAAAAAGTTAAGAACTTACTTTTTTGTTGCTGCTGCTTGGCCAAATCAAACATATATTGGAAATAGCATAATTGATTATAAAGATCACTCTCGGAATATTGACGAATCAGTGTTCCATTCTTACAACTTATACAAAGCGGTCGCATTGTATTGCTATTGATGGCATGTGTATGGGAACGTGTATTCAGGTTGCATGCAGGATTATCACAAACAAACCAATTCTTATAGAATCGTGTAATATAATGACGCATACTTAGTTGCAGCTGATTGCGTATCGATATCAGATACTGATAAGGCGGTGTGCTGCAATCAGAATTGAAACAATGTTGCAATACCGGATCATGAGTACCATTGGGACCAGGTTTAAAGGCAGTAGCAATAATATTCTCAGTTTTACAAGTGACACAATTAAATTTGAATTTATCACAAAAACGATATTTTTGTAAAGTTGATTTGAGAATGGCTTCACCAGCAGCAGTGGCAGCAACATCTTCACTATTTTCCATTTGGGCGCTGTTCAAAAAAGGAATTAATAACTTATGTCTTATGTCTTTTAGAAATAAAATTACTTACCGCTGCACAGCAGCTCTGTATTTCGTTGGATCCAAGCCCAAACATTCAGCAATGCGGATGGCATCAGTGCCTTCGAGTACTTCCACCATACGTGTCACTACCGGATGTATTTGATGTGCCAGATAATAATAAGAATCCAATTTAAGTTTCTCATTTGTTGGTGATTTCAATTCCATCAAATGATATGCCCTTTGCATGGCTGCATTTGTTGTACCATCTTCACATATTATATAATCCACCATATCACCTTTCTTATAACGACGATTATGTTCTTTGTTCATACGCAAAGCAACCTGAACATGTGGTTGGGATGCAGCATTTGTATATTCCTGTGGTGCCTTTGTCAATTGCTTGGTAATCAAAAACATGGGCAAAGGTACAGCATCCTCAAGTATTTGGGTTTTGATCTTTTCCAAATGTCCATGCATGGCTTCCAATTTCTCATCTAATTGCTTTTCGCTAAGCACTTCATCAAGGACTATTTTACCCACCATTATGGCCAATTGTGACCAATCACGACGCACAATATCCAAACCTTTGTGTTCTTGTTCCTTTTTCATTTCACCTTTTGCATTCTTGCTTACTTTAACTGCAGCATATTTCTTTTTTTTAAGCAACAGCAAACAACTGAAGACCCCATCAATATCCAATTCTAATTGCTTATATAATTTATTTACACTTTGCTTGATGCTATGACCAATCCTAAACACTTGATCATAATCGGTAATATTTGTATTCACCATAATGGAATCAGTATCACCATAAACCACTTCATAGTTCATCTTTTGTACTACACCTTTGGTATTCATAAGAATCTCACGACCCTTGTGGGTGACCAAAGCAGCCAAATGTTGTGCAAAGAACCGAGAATGGGCAAAACCCAAGCAACCATACATTGAATTCGCTGTCAACTTTAAAGCCATCTGACGTATGTGATATTGCATTTGTAATTCTGGAGAAAGATCTGGCACTGCCATCAATTTCTTAACTTCACGACGTGACTCCACCAAACGTCTCAATTGTTGTGGCAATATTCCCGGTTCAACATTGCTTTCTGGCAGCGCAGGTAAATCATCAGCATTGTATGGTTGTTGGACAGTAGTAAAGCATATATTATATTCTTGTATAATACTTGGATACAAGGAATTGAAATCCATTAGTAAAATATATTTATCATATAATCCTCGTATGGGATCCAGCACTAAACCACCAGAATATGCTGCCTTCTTGCGACTGGATTGAGTTGCTCCTCCTGTTGTTGTTGTATTATCAGCACCATCAATTGCTGTTGTGTCAGCAGTACTACTATGTTCATGCCATTCACGTTTCTTACGATCCGGTACTATATAATTCTTTTCAGTAAATGCATGAAGCAGTAAACTTTCATTACGTTCAGAACGTCCACCTTGCAATGTGCGGGTCATGACATTACCACAAATATTTGTGATTTGCAGAGCCAAAGGCATTATGTTTAAATCACACATTAAACGTAGAATATAAGAAGCATCCTGCATGGTCAATGAGATAAGTTTCAAGACACCATCACCTGGGGAATATAAGAAGAATTATCTTTCAGTACATAAATATATGTATTAAGATTCAACAAAGATTCTAAACGTAAAAAGTGAAATTCCAGCTTCTTTGATTGAGTTCTTAAATTTAGTAGTCCCATTTTAACTATGTATAATAATAATCACCTCTGCAGGACGCAATCAGAAGAGTTAATGGGAGTCTAATGATTTAGATTAATCGGACAATTTAAAGGTAAAGAGTATCCACCACACTATGTATTCCAGTTAATAGCAGTGAGACCAATATGCACCAATATGTTCCGGTGTGACTCTAATGCATTTTCAACTGCCCTATGATGTAATTCATCACGAGCCGCATTATAGCGACTACTGTCAAGAGTGTCACCTAACACAAAGGCTATGTCATCTTTGTATGAACAGATCTCTTTACGGATATGCCTAGAGCGAACAACGCCCCTAATAGTGCTGAAGTTAGGATGTAAACTCAGATGTGTGACCAGCAAATACTGCTTAGAAATCAGTTCATTATGCTGGCGAACCGAGAGTTCGACTAATTTGCAGGTGTCTCCATTGAGTGTCACTGACGAAAGGTGTCCAAATAGGAGCGGCATAATACAGGTAGTTAATAATTCCTTCTCCTTTTCGCAGGAAGTTCCTGCTATGGCCTTAAGGTCATTATTAATCTTTTTCACACGATTGAAGGTGTTGTTTGCCTGAGTAGCGAAATGTGAGCAGGCTGTCAAACATAGCACCAAGAATTTTGTGGTGGAAAGTAGTAGGTTAAGGCGGTGTGAAAGTAGTAGAACTGTGGGATTTCATATTTTCCTATTTGATATACAAATATTACCAATACCTCAATAAGTTAAACTAGTTAAGTTAGAAGACTATTGCTCAAAGAAGATTCTTAAATATTTCGGAATAAAATTCATCATATCTCATCAAAAGAGCTCACCTGTTTCATACATTTCCAATAACTCATCATTATTGACATCCATGCGTTCATTCTCCTTAATCTTGAGTACATTCTGACAAAGTGTTTGCAAATCATAGGAACGTGAACGTATGCATTCCTCCGCTGAACGTTTAACATCACAAACCATGCGTCCAATAAAATAATCCAATAGTTTCTTGCCAAATGCCTGGGTCATACGCAAGCGACCCAAACGTGACCATTGTGGTATTTTGGTGATAACAATACGATCTGTAATTATGTTCAATTGACAATCGAGTGCATCATGAGTCACTATCAAATCAGCATCGATTTGTTGATATTGTGCCAAGAACCAACTGAGCAAAGCTCGTTCTGAATCATGTTTATGAATACGCGTGGATTTATATTTCGATAACTTCAAATTTAAATCAAATGGCCAATTGACAACAGCTGGACGTGTTAGGCCACACATATGACGATTGAATGCTGGCTGCGGTGCTGGTTTATCAATATGAAAACGATTATGCACCAACATTGAGATCATACAAATTTCATTTTTCATTGTTTTTGGATTCAAAGCTGTGCGTACATTCAATGTGAGCAAGGTCAGTGGAGGTGGTGGTGATGGTTTTGTATCTTCAACAAGTGTCACATGTTTTGCATCACTTGTTGTGATGTCCATTTTACACCAACTCATGGGTGCTGTGTTAACTCGAAATTGTTTGATATTCAACCAGCAAGGACCTTTGATTTTACGATCCAATAATAAACGCTCTAGCGATGTGGTATTGCACCCAAAGATATGAGCTATGGAATTATATTTTTTCTTTAAAGTTGGTGCTGGCTTCTTGCCATCATAATGTACTTCCATGTAATCACAAACTTGTGGAACATCAATGCCAATTGAATGATGGGCAAAATTCTTGGAAACTTTACGTGAACGGAAATCTGTTAATTTCAATTCACTGGCAATATCTTCATCGAATTCTTTATATATATCAGCAACAGTGACTTTTTGCTTGGTGGGTTCTTTGGTTATGGGATCCAAGAGCTGTAAGAAAGGTACATTAATAAATTTAAAGAACTTCCTATTCAATAATCAACTTACATATTCTCTTGGTAATAAATATAAAACTCGATTGATTTGCTCCACACGTACTGAAACAGATTTGCCATCTGATGTGCGTCCAAATAGAAAAACTTCACCTGGTCTCTTTTGAGCATCTTCCCAGGCTTCCCAATACCAAAAGCGTAAATTCTCATAATTACTTAGTTCGGCATCTTGTACATTTGCTGTTGTATTCGATAGAACTTCCTGCTCAAAATCATCATCCATTTGACAAATGCTTTCCCAGTTGTTGAGAAGATTTGAAAAATCCTCAGCTTCAGTTGTCTTCTTCGGTTTCGTTTCCATTTGCGTTGTCATACTTTTAGTATCCACTTGCTTTTCCACTTCCTCCGTCTCCTGATTTTGTGTTGAAACGGCTTGTGGTTTTTTGTCTTCAAATTGATTTTCTACATCTTGCAAGCAACTGAAATCCATATCATCATCATCATCATCATCCTCCAGAAACTCAGCAGCAATGCTTTCATTAGGTTTTGGTTCCGCTTTTGGTTTAATTTGTTTCTCCTTCTCATCAGCAATTGGCAATGAAGAATTCTTCACTTGCAAAGGATTTTTTACTTTTTGTGGTGTCTCTTTTTCTATTTTCACCTGTGTTGTTGCTTTGTTTATTGACGTTGCCTTTGGTTTAAGGATACGTTCAAGCATTTCATCATCACTTGTTTCTTTATCACTACTTTTCTTATCGTGTTCTTGCATTTTGATATTATTAATGAAACTATTCATATAATCCTTGGCAACAGCAGCATCAGATTTCTTGGTGCTTACAATTTTTGCTGGTGCAATTATTTTGTTGGCCGTTGCTTTCGGTGCAGGATCATCATTCAATTCTCCCAATATATCAGCCAAAATGTCATCATCTTTGACAGATGTTTTCACTTCAGTTTTCCGTGGCACAGCATTACTAAAGAGATTCCGTATGGAACCTTTCCCTTTGGCTGGTTTATCAGAATCACGCGGCCTCTTTTTACTTGCTGGTTCAGATTTTTTATTTTTGTTTTTTGCTGCACCACCTCCATTTCCATCTTCATCACCATCATCATAATCATCTTCATCCTCAAAAAAGTCACGACCATCTTCTGCATAGCCAGTGCCATCTGTGCATGAATTTTGTATATGATTTTCTGATAGTGAGCCACATGAAAGCTTATTGTCCACTTACCTTCTTCAATCCAATCGACACCACCGTATTGCTCGCGCACTCGTTTGGTGTATTCCCGTTCATCCACTACTTCATAGACATCGTCTACCTTTTCCTCCACATTGCATTTGTTTTTGGTGCCCTTTAGTTGCCTCAGGCGCTCCATTGCCGCTAAACGACCATTTTTGTCAACGCGTTGGCGTTTCGCTCGGGGCTCAGCTGAAATAAGGCATAATTCAATTATAATTAATGATTTTTATATAAAACAATATACTTACAAGGTGAGTCTGCCATTTTAGAGTCTAGAAATTGTATAATTTATTACAAAATAATGATTAAAATGCGTTTTCTACTCTAAATTGCCTTCTTGTTGATCGCCAATAATTTCCCGCCTAAACAATAGTGTGGCCAGTTTTCAAAAATTATAATAATGCAACAATTACCAGTGCTACCAAATTGCTAATAAACTTAGCGCATTGTTATGCTGCATGTTGCACTAAATTGCACAGGATGATAGATAATTCAATATTAAAAGCCAGTGCTGCCAAGTTGCAGGCAAAAATGACGTCTGCTATGGTATTGTAATGCTTTTTGTTGCATTGAATTGCAGTACATCATAAGATGATTCAATATTAATCAACAATCAGCTGTACAAAACACACTATATAAAGTGTATATAAACGATAAACAATTTTCACTACATTTCATTTTACATTTTTACATTCTGTTGACATGTCTTCACACACTAATTTTAAGAAAATTGACCAAAAAGAATATTTAAAGAAATATTTATCTGGAGACACAGATAAAAAGAAGAAAAAGAAAGACAAAAAGCACAAAAATAAGTCTACAGTCAAAATAATTGATGATGATGCTTGCGCCGACAACGATGCTGAGTTGGATGAAGATTTGCTGCTGGGTGGCGAAGATGCACCACAAATTGTTGGTGAGTACATTTTGGAGCGTCCCAATGGAGCAGACAAGTGGAAAAGCATAGCTGTAAAAGATGAGCCCGAGGATGTGGTGAAAAAAGAACCATCAATAAATGAAAATGATCTCTGGGGACGCAAAGCCAATGCCAATATTAAATTGGAGAATTCAACATCGCCTCGTAGAAATAGAAGAGATGCAAGCCCTCAAACTAGCAATATTAAAGAAGAACCTACGAGTCCAAGGCGTGCAATAAAACGTGAACCGCGTAGTTCATCTCGCGATTCGGAAATACCACGACACAAATCAAATGGAAAAAGACACACACCGGATCAGAGCCCACCACGTAGGAGACATAATGATAAGTATTCTGATCAATCACCACCACGAAAAAGTGCTCATAGTCATAACAGAGATCAAACTCCTCCACGCAGAAAGCAACGTGACAGGTCTTTAGATCAATCACCACCACGAAAAAGTGCTCACAGTCATAACAGAGATCAAAGTCCTCCACGCAGAAAAAAACGTGGCAGGTCTTCAGATCAATCACCACCACGACGGAGTGCACCTAGTCATAGTGCAGATCAAAGTCCACCACGCCGCAAGCAACTTGACACATCTTCAGATCAAGCACGAGGTCAAAGCCCTGCAAGAAACAAGCGACGCGATTCTTCAGATCTTTCACCACCACGACGAAGGACTGAACAGAGCCCACCACGAAAACGCCGAAGTCGTGATAAAAGTCCAAATCGACGACCATATAGAAAATCATCGACAGATCAATCGCCACCAAGACGACGTGAACGCAGTCGCAGTCCTCAAAAGCAACAAAGAAAACGTCGTCATTCAGAGGATCAATCACCACCAAAACGCTCGAGACGAGAACAGAATTCCCCGTCACCAAGACCGCGTAAAAGCCGTTGGGCTAAACCGGAACCAGTGCATAGTCCTTCGCCACCGCCAACACATGCCAAACACGCTAAAACACTTGACGGCAAGAAGGCAGGACTACAGGATGCCAAATCACTTCAAACTGAGACAGAGGAACGACGTCGCAGAGAAGAGCGTATGTTTGATCAAATGTCACGTGACATTTCAGGTCGTGATGCCGAGGTACAAGTGCGCAACACTGGTCGTCGTGGTCAACGTGGCCGTGAAGCTGCTGCCGAAGATCCTGAGGTCGCTCGCCGTAAAGAAGAACACGAGAAAAAGAAAAAGGCATTATACGACCGCTGGGGTAAAGGTCTGAAGCAAGTAGAGCAAATACAGGAACGTCATGCTGAAATGATGCATGAAGCAAGCAAACCAGTGGCACGTTATGCAAATGATGAAGATTTGGATAAACATCTGCGTGCACAAGAGCATGCCGATGATCCAATGCTTGAATATATAAGACAAAAACGCAAGGAACGTGAGAAGGATTCGGGTATACCTGCAAAACCCGTGTATGTGGGTTCTTATCCAGAAAATCGTTTTGGCATAAGACCAGGTTATCGCTGGGATGGCGTTGATCGTTCAAATGGCTATGAACAAAAATGGTTCGATGTACGAAATGAGAAACGTGCACGCCAGGATGAAGCGTACAAATTCAGTGTTGAGGATATGTAGACGACATATCAATGGCCAGGAAATTCCGCTTTTATTTTCAATGTACTATAATTAATTTAATAATAATATAATTTTATATTTGTTGTACACTAATTTTTATAATTAAACATTCGATATTAGTATAGAAATATAAATGCCATCAGTATTATTTCTTATGGGGAGAACAATTTTCAACAGAACAGCAGGTAAAAGACTGACAACAATGCTAGGAAAACAGGTGTAATATCTAGTATGAATGGAGCATTCTGAGGAGCAGTAAAGTCTGCTGAAGAATTGTATCAAGACAAGCAACGATTTTAAAGCCACTGAAATCTTAAATGGTGATTGAAGACAGAGTTTGCATTAAATAGGTATTGGGCAAAGCCTCGAAACTATGGTTACAGATTTTGCAAAGACCATTGCGTGTTGAGAATCCTTTATGACATGAAAGAGAAAGCCAATTCTTTTGGAAATTAATAAAGGGTGTTTTTTTAGAGGTTCACAACTTTGAGTTAAAGTTATGCTTATGTTCTGCTCGTCAAACTTATCGTGCACTTCGTCCAGTTTATTGTAATCATAATCGTCCATCAGAGCGGCTAATTCGAATAAATATGGATTGTTTTCGCACCACGTTTACTCTTAATGATAATGTCGGGATGCACATGCAAGACGCCGAATCAATCAATGGGGTTGTTTCCACCCACTTTATGGTAGATCTTACGAAAGGATCTTGGCTTAAAAGCTTTTAAGATTCAACTTGAGCAGGAGCTAAAGCCAAATGACCATCGTATGCGCCGCCAATTCGGCCAATGGGCTGAAGTCAAATTGATATTGTACTTGATTTTCCATACAAAATTTTGTTTAGCTATGAAGCTCTTTTTGGGTTGAATGGGTACGTAAATAAGCAAAATTGTCGCATTTGGAGTGAAGAAAAACCATAAGATTTTGTCAAAACACCATTACATCTACAGAAAATTACTGTTTTGTGCGTGTTATGGGCCGGCGGAGTCATTGGTCCATATGTCTTCATAAACGATGATGGCTAGAATGTTACTGTCAACAGTGAACGATACAGAGACATGATTAGAAGTTTTTTCGTACCTCAATTAGCTGGCATTAATCTTGATGACATGTGGTTCCTGCCATACAGCGCATGCTACAATTGTTTTACTCAGAGAAATGGTCATATTAATTGGCCACAATTGATCATATGTGTTCAGGAATGAACATGATTGCTGCCATGATGGCGCTGGAGTAGGGCGCGACATATCATAAAATTAAGAAATATATAATTACGATTAAGAACACACATAAAAAAAGGTAATCTAAGTAACACCAACATTTATGACCTTCATAAATGATGACAGTTAAGGTAGCATCATAAAATAATTAATAATTAATTAGGGTTTTCAAACGAAGAACTACAGGTAGACAAATTCCTTAGATTTCAAGGTATTCCAAGGTAGTAGATAAGAGAACAACCTGGAAATCAATATTCGAAGAGTTATTGGCGCAATACGGCCGCAAATGCTGCGAAAAGTGTGTGAAAATTGGACTTCCAGATTGCGCCTTGTACGCGCAGCTACATGGACGAAATCGCATTTAAACATTAAAGTCATAAAAGTATCTCCCAATTTAATTAATATTAAAAATGCTTTTCTTTGTTTTATTTTAATTTAAAGTTGTATAACTCTAAAAAAAACACCCTTTACAATAAATAAATTTTGTTGGCAAAAGTAACACAATTGTATAAAAATCTGCATATGCGAAACCCTGGGTTGCATAGTTTCACTTCTCGGGCTGAATTTGGAATAATGAAATTTTATTGGTCTCGATATTTTTTGTTTAAGATTCTGGGAGTTTTTTTTGTAAGTATTGTGTGCATCACTTCTATCCATTTATTTTGTTTGTTTATTAGAACTAAGATTATAATAGTAAAATATATTCTAATTGCACTTATTTAATATCAGCAATAGTGACAGAGACCTTCTGCTCAGGGGGAGAATTAAGAAGGACAGAGCGAAGAATTAGACAAGTGAAGAACCAGGCATGAATGCAATTCGAACTCGTGACTCTAGGATGTCAGCTCGGCATTCCATTGTTTCAGGTAATTCTATGAAAATTTTAACTGTCTATTACGGTTCCTGAGATGCAGCCGGAGTCGGATGGACGGAAGGCGGAAGCTTAGTAATAGGGTCCCGTTAGCACCCTTTGGGTACGGAACTCTAAAATAACCCTTTACTTAAATTCATGGCAAGCTACATTTTTACTATCAAGTATCACTGAAGGCATGCATGCCAATCAATGTCTAGGATGGGCGACAAGTAAACAAATCATAGGTTGGAAGTGGCTCAAAGATCAATAGAAAGGTGCCTTCAGGAGAGACTGAATAACAAACATAGCTCTGATAGAAAAACCAAAAGTGAAAGATTGAAATTCAAAGAGTAACCAAAGCAATGTGATCATAGTCTATTCTTATAGTGGGGATGGTTGGCAGATAATAGGTGGGCGGTAAGAATTATGGATAATAAGGAACATGGACAATATAAGACACGATTTGGAAGATTATCTACAAAAAGGAATTAAAACTAAAGAGAAAAACAAGCAATTGAACAATTGAATTAAATTAGCAGATTTCCTCGCATTGTAAAACCTTTTGACTAATGCGTAAGCACACAAATAGCTCGTTGCTGTCAGTTACTGCATCAATGAACTTTTTGTCATGTTGTTCTGGCGAATGCAACTCTGCGCGATGTGTAGAAAAATGAAACAAAAGCGACGAAATGTAAAGAAAGAAAGAATTGGAAGTTGGTGTTGAGTTTTTAATTAAAAAAATCTTAGTTAAAAAGCAATTTAATTTAATAAAATTGTGATTTTTATTCAATTCAATTATTCTTCAATAAGAAACGTATGAAATAATTTTGGGTAAGTTGAGTTAAATGAGTGAATTTTACATTAGAAAATTATACTATGATAATCAGAATGAAAAGAACAAAGAGCAATAGGAATAATCAACATCAGCAAAACAATAACAACAACAACATTAACAATATGACAGCAGAAGACCAACAAAAAGAAATAACAAGAACAACAACAACAAAACAAAAACAACAACGACTACGACATCAAAACATAAAAGAAACCCAAAAACGTGAACATGTTTGTGATGATGATGAGCAGGAGAGGATTAAGCAATGAAGGTGCTAAAGGCCTCTTGTCAATTTGAAATGTTGACAAATTGTAATGAATAATTATGTTTTGAATTTATGTAATTAATTATGTAAAGGAATTTTAAATTAGTTGTGTCTATGGAAATTGAAAAGATTGAGTGGGCGCGCGCTTATTAATGCAGCAGCACCACACTGGTCTACTTCTACAGTATATTGTCGGATTGCTATGCTTTTTCTTATTGTTTAGTGATTTAGTTTAGTTGTTGTTGTTGTTGTTGTTGTATCTGCTGCCCTTCGCCTTCACCATGGGAACGTCAGTCAACTTTATTCGTATATGTATGTAGTGAAATGTTGAATTGCAGCTTTTGTTTGTTATTCTTTCTTGCTGCAGCAGCAGCATGGTAAAAAACCTGTTTATTTTGTTTTGATCAGCTCTTTTTCTGCATACACTCACACAGATACATACACACGTATTTGCATGTACTTACATGTGCGAATGTGTGTGTGTTGTTATTATTATTGGCGCATAAAAAATTGGCGCGAAACTTTTTTTTTTCATTTTTTGCAAAGCTCATGTTGTTGGCTCATGATGATGTTGGTATTGATGTTGTTGGTTGGTTGGGTTGGAAATGGTAGAGTTTTGTTAAGGGGTTGCATGGGATGGGGGTCTGGGCGGATGATGAATGGAAATGATTTTGCTGCAATTTATGAATTGGAAAGAATTTTTACGTTTCGTTTTGTGCTCTGTTTTGTTGTGAATTCAAATATTTTAAGAACTGAAGCAAAAGCCTGCGATGTGGTACAGACACAGAGAAGTCCTTGACATTGAGTGACTTGGAAATTATGTTTGTAGGTCTGAGTCTGAATTTATTCAAGGTTATTTAGAATTGTGTAGTCTAGGTGTTATCCTTGAGCTTATTTATACACACATATTATTTTAAGGTACATTTTGAAGAAAATTACGAGAGAGAAAGAGAGAAAATTTACCATTTTTGTTAGGCACAATTGGATTAAATGTGGTTTTAATAGATACATATGTATGTGAATAATGATTGTAAAACTGGTTCCCAATACACACACACACACACTCAATGTCCCGGAGCTGCCATTTACATAGTTTGGCCTTTAATCAAAATTAATATCATTCGAAGAAATTACTTGCTACCAAAGATCTATAGAAATGCATGCAAAATGGCATATCCATCATTCACTCTGAAAATGAATAGATGTGGCGTTGTTCTATTTTGTAGTTAATATGAGTGAATGTTGTTTTTGGTGTCTGTTAAGTGAATAGTAATCATATTCACTCGTAAACATATTAATGAATGCATACAGTATGCTTGATGGCAGTACTGCCTGTTTCGATAGTTATTCACTGGCATCTTTTCGCATTGAGGGTCGTTAGTGAATTTACTAGTCGTAAACCAAACCAATATGTGCTCATTTCCATACTAAGTCGTAAGCCCTTTTTCGCATTACTGGTAGCTAGAGAAGTCACTAGTCGTAGGTAATACAGGCGGTTGTTGTTGCATCTGGAAAGGGGCTGTAGCATGTACAACTGAAGTGGTCCTTGGCCGGGTGATTCCGCGACGAATACCCAACCACTCAGGGGAATCGGGCGGTAATGTAGGCGGTTGCAATTGCCCCCTTCAATGACATCGCCATGTTAAATTAACCAGTTGAATACCTGTATAAGGGGATAGTACTGGAGCCAAAAGGTTTAGCCACGAACCAGTTTTGGACCAATGATTCATACTGCAGGGGTGTGTAGTGAAGTATGAGTATGAGTGAGTATTGGATATATATGCTTCGCTTTGTCCAGTCTACAGAGTCCAATCTGTAGTGGCGAGCATACTATGAATATAGAAAAAGAAAAAGTGGAGAAATGTGAATGCGTTCCTGGAGATCTCTAGTACATACCAACCATCAAATGATTTGGATCGAATATGTCATGACAATCCAAGTATTTGTTTACTATTATGTATATTTACAATGATTTTAGTACATCTATTTATTTGTTGACCATCTTGAAAAAAGAAAGACCATCATCATCAACATGACAGTTCAGGTACTGTTGAAGAAGTAAATTATGAATAACAGTGCACCTTGATATAAGTCATTGACTTGCAGTATCCAATTTCCATTGATTTGCAGTTCTAATTGCTTCCCCAATCATTGTATTCTCCAAATCAGGCACTTAGCTAATACTAACTGTGCGCAAACCTTTCAAAAATTAATCCAGGAAATAAAATGGATAACAATTTTTTGAGTCCCAAGATATAAAGATTGTTTTACAAAAAAAGCAACAAATTCTTAGAGAATCAATACTTTTTCCCATTCAGAATGTTATGTTAGTGAATAAAGTAAAATTGAATGTCAAGAAATTGCTTCAAAACTTATTGAGTAATGGGTAAGCATAGATGGGGAAGGGATGAAACTAATATACCTCGTCACTGCTTCCACCAATGAGCCTATTGTGACAACCTCCCTAATAACCGTTTCTCTGAGATTCTGTTATTCATCATGTAAATCCGTAATTTCATTTGGTTCCATGTATTGGCTACCCAGTTAGCGGAGTCTGATCCAAATTAGGTCTTCACAGTGGCATAGCAAATGCTCTGCTTTCTCCTCTTCTTCAGTACATAGTCTACATTGATAATTTTGACTGATACGCATATAACGTAGATTGGGTATCTAAGGATTTTTATGGAAGCCAATCACCCATCTCATATTGCTATAAATTATGGCTTTGGCAGACTCTGTGGACTTGGAAATTTCTTTCATTCTCTTTCTTTATAAAATATCATCATAAATAAGAGGTTTCTGTGAAGCATCAAACCTTTATCTGTATAACATCATCCTAATCTTTCTATCATTACAAATTGTCTATATTCTGATTGGATACAGATTAGATGACAAAAATATATGTTTGTTCTCTCTCTCTCTTTTAGAGGAGGATAATATTGTATTTTATTCTTATTAAATTTTGATCTGCAAAAATTTCATAAAAGTCTTCCATTTTCATGCTCTCTCCATTACAGATTCCTTTTCATTAATTTCTTGTCGTATTATATATTATTCCACATTTTTCTTTTCTCTTTAAATTTAACATGTGCAACTTTGTTGTGTGATTCTTATTTTTTTTTAATTTAATTTTTTTTTTAAATTCTTTTTATTTGTTAATTGCTTTGTCTGCTGCTTTACTGTTTAACTTTCTGTTGTATTGTTTGTTGTTGCTGTTTCTGACCATGAAAAAGTGCTTTCAACTTTTCTTCACTTAATTTTCTTAATGAAGTACATACATTTGTTTTTTACTATTCATTAAAAGTGGGGAAAAAATGTTTATAAATTTTAAGTGAACTTCAGCAAAAAAATAAAAATGAATCAACACAATTGGAAGTGTTGTTTTTTTTTATATGCACGTCCGAAACACATGTTTCGCCAGACAAATTTACCACCAAAACAAAAAAAATGTATATACAAAAATTATCCTTCATTTTTATTATGATTTTTGTTTTCTTATAATTTTTTCAAAGGCCACGTTCATGGTTTTAAGATTTAGAGTTTTTCCTTGAGCTTTTGGGTTAAGCTCGACTGGTTCCCCCCATTTTTTCCAACAACTCATTTAAGATTCTAAGTAAGGACTTCTTACTTACTGCTGCCCATCTTGCTGCTGGTGGTGCTGCTGTTGCTCACCCATTTAGTAAACTGAATGTGTTCCATCATAATGAAATCACCCCTTGGCATTGAGTGTAAATGTGTGTCCTTGTATTGGCGTTTCCTTTTGTTCTTTGTTCTTTATGCTTCAGCTTCTTTTACAATACTTCGTAAATCTTTGATTTGGTTTTATACTGTATTTTGCATTCAGGGTGCCTTTTTTGTGCGTTCTATCTAAGCATCAAGGACCCAATTCTTGTTGTCCTTCATACAATACTTCATTCTTCTACTTAGTGTACGAATATGTATGGTATATGTTAGCTAGCATTGTAATGGCTTGTCACGTTATTTACACGCATATCACGCTGGTTTTTCCAACCCCTCGCTTACTCAATCAAAATGCTCGAAATGCTTGGCTTTAAGTAAAGTTTACACACTGTTCTTCATGTACATACGAGGGTCGATCAACAAGGAATGAATCTACTTAACAGAATGCTTCTACAGCTTTCCACATAGAGCTGGAAAAACCTCGAAGCATTTGTTTTGCCAGCTCTACTTCCATCTCTTTCAGATAGTACCATTTTTCAACGGTTTCAAAATATGCCATTTTGACAATAAATCTAGTTCTTATCACTCATTTTTTTAGGTTTTGAAGTCGTGGGGATTAAATTTGGTAAATATGCTAGATAGTGAAGCAATTCTGGTCAAATTTGAACTCATTAACCCATTGTCTTCATGGTAGAACATTTCTGTCTTTGCCTAATGATGACAATTTTCCCTTAAAATGATGTAATAGTCTTATAAGATTGCGTAGTAATGATCGTTTGCTTCAATCAATATGTGTAATGTAAGAGATTAGGGAAAGGTAGAAGCTAGTCACCTCATCACTCCAGCTTTAATTGGTTTTTAACATAACATAGATACATATAATTAATTATACGACGTTTTTCCCAAAAGATACAATCAATGCTAAATTGATTGTATTTTTTTCTATTGATTTGTAATGCCAATTTCCCTCTGCTACGTCACCTGTGTTCAAACCAAGAGAATACCAACTTGTTAATCGACCCACGTAGTACTACATGAACATCATTTACCTTGCTTCCTTTTTTTTAAGGGGTTGTTTCTTTGCATTGCTTTACTTTACTTCAATTCATTGAAAGTTTCGCGATTTTGAAAGCATTTTTGTTGTTTAATTCCTTTTCATTTGATTTTGTAATAATACAAGAACAACTCCGAAGACAAACAATAGAAGATATGTATTCCTCGCTGATGCATAGCTTTACATGAATATTTTCCTAGAAGTTCGAGTATTTAAATGACTGACTGGTGATATTTGGTTTTCCATTGGAATTCTATACTTTTGCACAAAGAAAATGATCATTGTAGTGTGTATAACAAAATTCTTTGTCACAAATGGCATGATTTATGAAAGTTTCATGGTTTGAAAACTTTGTATTGGAATTGAAATAGCTTACGATTGTGGTGGGTTATTTTTGAAGAAAATGTAATATGATATGATATCATACAAATAGAATAGTATGGTTGAATAGATGATAAAATTGAATAATCTTAGTACTTTTTCATTAATAAATAATAATAATAAATTAATAAATCAGTTTAAATAGAACGTTCTGGTGATCTGCTTTGTGGAGTCAGGCTTTTAAATAATGAACATCATATAAGGCCAAGTCAATAAAAAATGACTAAGAGCAGCATTCACATTAAGAGAAAATTGGAACATACTTGTACGTTTAGGACTTAGTAGTTGTGGTTTTAACTATAAGCGACTGTAGCATGTACAAGCAGCCTCTCAGTTGGGGTGACTGATGTCGGGTGATTCCGGGACGTAGACCTGACCACTCAGGAGAATCGTTAGGACTTAGTGATCGAAATCCGTGTTGACAATTTAACAAAGCAAATTCAGTATCCAGCTAATGAATATTTGAGTTTCCTCAGGGATTCCTTTTACATTTAATATATTATGTTGTAGCTATAGGACACTTTGGGAATTCATAACATTATGATAATGTTTAAGAGAAGACTACACTATGCTTTCTAAGGAACTATGGCAATCATCCATCACATGTGTATTGACATCTAAAGCTGAATATGTTAATCGCCTCAAATCGCTTGGAGATGACAATGTCTGTCATTTTTGAGTGATCCAATTCATTGCCATGATTTGGTTATCATCAGCCTCCAATGGACGGCCAGTACGTGCTCACTTCACTTCCCTTATTGCATCTTTCCCGTATAAGTCACACAGTTTTTTTGAGATTAGGTTGCGTGCGTAAAAAACCAAAATATGCTGAATATGCTTACTTTTCCCTTGATGATTAATCAGCTGTCACCTCTACAAATGTTATCGAATATTGATTAATTTTGTTATCGATAGTAGTTTAGTCACAAATCTTTCAAATGACACCACACAACCAAAATAATTTCGGCCGTCACTCATTTAAAATTGAGACTAAAGCCATCTAAAGGGAAAACCGACATGACTTCTTCACACACCCAATGCTCAATATTTCTTAAAAATATTTCATAATTCTTAGTTTCCTGGAAAGGGTTTTTTCCTTATTAAAAAATGTCATGAAAAGAGTTGAAAGATCATATTTTCTTTTAACCTACACATGAATAGTTTTTACTCTATGCCCTAATGACATACAATACTATTGCAATTCTATAATTTAATTTAAAAAGAAAATTTCTCTATCCTTATTTCTTTGTTTCTACTATCCCTCCGGTTATTAAAGAACACCTCTTATTTATTCACCCAATGCAACCCTCTTTGTGATTCATTTATTGTTTTGTTTTCTTTCCTTTTTTTTATTATTTTTCTTATTTCATAAACAAAAGAATAGAAAATATATAAAGATTTTTCACAATTTTCTTTCTTTTGTTTTTTATCGCGTGAAGCTTCATCAACGTGTTTCGAAACAATAAAATATGTAGCGCCTTGGGTTATAAAACTAGTTCCCTGTTATTCTATTCTTATTGACATTTTCCTTCCCTAAAGCTAGAAAAATTGAATTGATTTTTGGAACCAGTTTTGCTAATTTGTGCACACGTGCAAATCTCTCATTGCTTCTCTTTTCCCTAAGCAAGAACAAAAGGAATTACAGCTTATACAAAATTTACCCTCCAGGTATGGTGGTCATCATTTGGTGAATAAGGAAGGGATCATCGTTGTAAGATTTGAGATCCAAGATGATGCTGTGTACGTGTAATGTTCATTGACACTGGAAATTAATGTTAATTTTGAAATAATTCATCATTTTAATTGAATATTCTTTTTTTTTTTTGATGGATATTCTTTTTCCAAACTTTTAATAGAAAAACCATGAAATTGTTTGTCTTAAGATGATCATTTGTCTTGGTATAATTAGCCTTTATTATGACATATTCTAGGGAAATGTCAAATTCTGAGATTTTCTAGAGTTCAAAGTACGACATAGAGAGGTTTTTGTTTTAGAACCATGATATAGCACTTTTCTTTATTAAAGTTTTATCCAAGAGAAAGGGTTAAGGTACTTGATCTATTTTTAAGTGATTTTTGTGCTCAAATTATTGGGTTGCTAAGTCATGATGGTTACTTAGGTCAAGTGAAAGGCAGAAAGGGAAATGCATGTCGTGATGTACAAAGGAAAAGGTTAGAATATTTAAAGTTATCTATTTATTATTTCTAAACTCTACTCTATTTAATATAGTTGTGTATATTTTTTAGGATCAAATGATGAAGTGATAGAGGTCAACTCTAGGAGATTTTATAGAGAAGCAATTGTTTTTTCTTTAACTACTCTACTAAATATAATTCAAAGCAGATTATAAGATCAAAAGAAGTTGTTATGAAAGACTTTACAAGATCTTATAGGAAAAGAGACCATGTAGTCGGAAAATGTTAATTATTTTATTGAAGAATGATCTAAACATTGTTTAAAGTGACTAAAGTTTTGTTATTTTTAAGAAAGACCATTTTATAAACCATTCTTCGCTAAGCAGCAAATTTCCAGCAGACTATAGATATATGTAATTTTTCTACACAACTTTACTACACAACTTCAGACTAATCTAGAGTTTCCCTGAAAATTTCCTCAAAATCGGTCCAGCAGTTTCGATACATACTTACATATTATGTAGATAGATAGAAAGAAGAAGATCGATAGAATAGGATAGATAGAAGATAGAAGGAAATACAAGAAAAAAGATATAGAAAAAGATAGGTAGATAGATGCTGGACAGTGAAGAAATTTTTAGCGAATTTTGTTGATTTTGGCCTTTAGTTCCGAACAATTTTGAACCTTTCCTTGGTCCGCATGGTAGAACAACTCCGCCTCCGCCTAGTGCTGACAATTTTCCCTTAAATTGATATAAAGTAGCATAGTAATACTCTTTGATAGGTAAGGTTTGTTATGCAGGCCGCTCGCGATTGTGCGCGAGTTTACCCAGAAGCCTTAAGGCCCATTGAGATGCCTGATAAAACGTCAAAGGATAGGGGGATTATGAGGGGTTAGGGGTAATCCTCAACTGTCCACGGTTGGTCCCAGAGATTAATCTCTTTCTCTAAAACCAACCTGAGGAGCCCACGAACAGAGCCAGATGCTCCAAAGGACATTTTGCCAAACTACCCGAGAAACCGGGTACATCTACTAAGAAGAGCAGGGCAATCGCAGAGAAGGTGTTGGATGCTCTTCGGTTCATCCTCATCTTCACAGCTACGACAGAAGTCATGATGTGGAACCTACAGCCCGATGGTGCAGTGTCCCGTCATAACTCCTGTCAACGTCCGAACCCTTTTCTTGTCGAAGTGTAGGAGCTCGGAGGTTATCTTTGATTGATAGCAAGGCCAGAGTGTCCTAGCAACAGTACAGCCAGACATGTTGCCGTGCTTGATTAAGAGCTTCTACCGTACTTCATATTATTTTGCTCTTGAAACTGTGGAGTACTCATTGATCATTTGCTTCGAATTGGGCCTAGTCACTGCGGCAATTGGGCTCTTTTCACATAATATATATAATATTCTTTATACAATGTGCATCCCCAAAAACTGTATGGACTGCTCATTTATTGCAATAGAAGGAGATATAAGAGGAAAAGAAGATATAGAAAATAGGAAAAGATGGAGAGAAACCTTTAATGAATATTAAATTAAAATTGTTACCAAATACTACAATAAATTCTTAGATTTATATAACCACTCTTGGGATCTATGGCCTTTAATTTTTATTTTTGATTCGGGAAACATTATTAAAGTAATCGATTAAAGTAATCGATTAGGTGTGACAAAAGGTCAAAATAATTTAAATAAATATATTTAATTAATTGCTATGTCAATCTTAGGTGCGATCATTCATTAAAGAATCATATTTTTCATTCTACCAAAAGGAATTCTAATGATTTTAGCAATTTTCATCTTCCTCCCATTATTTGCAATATTTGTTTGTTTACGTTTTTTTTCTTCTATCAATTATGCAAACTGTGTAAAATATATTTTGAATTCCAAAACCAATAAACTGTACAAACTTTAAGCAATTGAACTGAACTCAACTCAAATTACATTTATATCCAACCACTTGAGCATTTTATAATACCCAGAAACATAAAGAAGTCATAGAACCCTTGAAAATAAACTTAAAGTCACATTAGCATTCAAAACAAGAAGTCAGTCAATCGATAAAAATAAGAACCGTGGCGAAAAACGATTAAAACCGATTTATAGAATATTCAAACTTAAATGCTTAAATGTTGTTGTTGTTGGAAGTTTCTGACATAAGTATTTTCA
The DNA here is from genome assembly GCA_037043315.1 of Amiota communis. Taxonomy (NCBI): domain Eukaryota; kingdom Metazoa; phylum Arthropoda; class Insecta; order Diptera; family Drosophilidae; genus Amiota; species Amiota communis. The sequence continues at coordinate 6,882,400 of JBAMAV010001245.1, read as the reverse complement.
AAAACTTTCTAAAATTATTATGCATGCAGATGATAAACTGTGGGATGCCAAATGCATTTGTAAATTACTTTCGCTGCTTGATTTTCGCATCTTTGAGAAAGTACACCGATTTATGAAACACCCCACCCCTTCTCAACCGTACCATAACCAATTCATTTCAATTATTATTAAAATTTTTATTTACATTTCTATTGAAATGAATTGCTTTCACCGTGTGCCATGCATGCATGCATACCATCCTGCCCTTCCATGAAAACTCAGCATGAATGGAATAGAATCGGAAAAAGGGGTGCCATGAGAGGGGTGCATTACTTGTATTCACTTCACAATTCATGGATTTGTATCAATGTTGAAGCGATAACAAGGACGAGACCGCGACAATGAATGGCGCCTAGCCTTTCTTTCATTTTCTGCATAAGTAAAGTTCCATGTTACATGTTCGATCCTTGCTTTGTTAATTTTTCTGAAAGAAATATCACTCTCACTAACATAGTAAGAATATTTAATCTTTTATAGAAAATCGCTTTACCATAAAGAAATAGAAAAGCCATAAAAATAACAAAAAAAGAAGAAACTTGCTTTTGTAACTTGCTTCTGGTTGTATAATTCCAATATTCCTGTTCTCATTCTTGTTCTTGGTTTGGTATCATCGCTCTTTATATACTGTATCTATTGTCTTTTTTTTTGGATCTTCATTCAGTTGGGTGTTGTTCAGGTTGTGGTGGTGGTTAGTTTTAAATGTTCGCGAATCAAAGTAAATATGCCAGTTTCCTTTAACAGATTCCAATAACAATAAATAGACTATAGGGCGCAACAATGGGGTGGGGTATAAGAAAAGCATATAAAAAAAAAAAACTTTTGTTTTTAGGACAAAGACACTACTACAAATCAAAGTGTACTTAAAGAGGAAGTTTTTCTTTTGATTACTTTTTGGAAAATAGAAGTAAAGTACTTATTAGGGTGAAAATAGTCTTCGAATTCAAAATAGTATGTTCGAATTGAAAATTTGTTGTGTTCGAATGAAAAAAAGAAAAAGTTTCTTGATAGAAAAATTATGTAAAATTAAAATTTAATGAAAATAGTAATGAATCTTCGAAATTTCCTTATCATATTAGTTTGTGTAATGTTCCAGTGTTAAAATACTATATTCGAAAAAGAAATATGAACTACATTGTAAAAAATGAAGAAAGGAGGGACATGACTTGAGTAGTACTTATGTATTGTATTAACAGCTGTCATTAGCATACAGGAGAACTGATCTGGATATATCCACTAGTGTCTGTCAATTCTCGACAACCTCGGGACACGTGACAACCAACGATCAAAGTCCCCGTACGTCTTGGGATTTCGATATTTCTCAGAATAAAATTGGAATCGAGTTCATTTTTGAGAATGTATCAATAAGTGAAGCAATTTTGGAACAAATCAACATTTATCTTCTTTATTATTTATCTTCTATGGTATCTATACATAAAAGTGGATGTATGTATGTTTGTTGCCTATGGATTCCGAAACTGCTGGACCGATTTTGATGAAGTTTTCAGGAAAATTCTTGCATAGTCTGGGAAGTGTTCCTATGCAGTTTGGCAGGTAATCCTGGTAATGTTATAAGCAGCAGTGGTACACCAATCTGTATGGCATAGCGTCAGACGGGGCTTCAACTTGCTTATAAATCACAGTTTGCCAGATGTTTTCACGCAATAGCCTGTCTAGTCTGTGCAACTTCTGATAGCAACAAGCAGTGACACTTCTTACATGGGCGCGCTAACACTTTGGGGACCCATTATTTGCTAGGATGGCTGTGTCATCTGTATATGTTGCAAGCAACATATTGTATTCTTCTCATTTGGTACCGCCATATCCTAAGTATATGGCGCGTACAGAACTGATGCCAGGACACCGTCTTGAGGCACTCTTGCCTTAATACTTCTAATTGACTAGTCACACATCTTGACGAAAAACGATCTTTCTGTCTTCTTGAGTATGAGAAATTGCTTGCTTGGGAGTAGATATTTAAGTTTCCATACCCTATCGAAGACTTGTTTGACATCCAGGAATACAGACGAGCAAGACATATTGTTTGCTTTCGAATGCAGTGAGAATATGTTTGACAACACGATGCAATCGCTCCGGCGTGCCATGCTGAAGCCTGGATGCCCCGTACTTCCAGAATTTTTCAAAAACTAATATTTTTCGAATATATTTCGAGAAGGACGGAAGCAGGTTTCATCTTTCATCAACAGGATTTTAAAGATTTTAGAGTGTTATCTATACATAATATCTATTTTGACCTGTAATTCTAAATCAACAACTAATCAATCAATCAATATACTATAATTCTATTTATATCCTGTGTTCCAAAACACATTTCTTTGATGTTCGAATGAAATATTTGTGTCCAGCCAATCAATACTCCAATCCAACTTCAATCTTGTATCCAAGGGTTGTAAAAACAAATTGACTTCTCTATTACTAACTCTAAATATCTCCATGTCGTAATAAAATAGTACAGTTAATAAGAATAAAATAAAATGGATGCTTTCTAAAGTGGGGTTAATTTTATTCATTTTAACTGTACTAAATAATTTTAATTTAGGCAAGAAGCTCAGTAGTAGTAGTACAGGCAGCAGGATAATGATGAAATCACTTAGAAAAAGTTGTACATTTTCTAATAAAAAACTTATATCCTGTTGCTATGCACATTTAACTAGTTTCTTACGCCCATTTACAATGCTCCACCACTAAGTTTGCCATAATGCTGCCAATTTCCACCCCACGAACATGGAGAAGTAAATAAAACAAGAATGTACCTCCTTTATGAAAGTTGGAAGTCAGTTTGAATGAATATTGTTTTGTACTAACTCCATATTTATAATGATGATGATGATGATGATGATACAACATTCAACAGAGTGTTATGCTGTACTATGCTCTTGTGAGGGTTAGTTTTTTTCTTTGAGTCATCATCATCTATCCTTGCCTTTTGCTTACTCGTAGTTCTTCTGCCTTAAATCCATCCTTGAATCACCTTTTTAAGGGTTTTTTTCTTCTTTTGATTTACGATGAGTATCTACAACAACAAGTACAACAGTCTGCCTTCGCCTTCAGGACGATTCAGGACTCGTTCTCGTGTGTTATCCTTCGCTTAGTTGTCGTCGTTCTCTTTTTTACTAATGTATATCTTGTTTTGTTGTTTTCTTGTCCTTTGAGTTGGTCGGTCGGTGAGTATTCGCGACCGCGTCTCTCCCCCTTCAAAGTATCTATCTATGCTGTAGATGTTGTTGGTGGTAGTAGAGCAGTGATGGTGGTGTGCCACCAACCTGAATATACTATGCTGCTTCTCCATGTTTATGCTCTTCTTCCTTGCTTTCTTCGTTCGCATCATCACCATTACCATCATCTGCTGTTACTCTCCTCCGTACTATATATACGATTTCTTACATGAACATAACACACAAAATAATGATTTCGGGCTTAGTGGGAATTCCTGCGCTACGCGTTGACACAGTTATCGAGTGCAATTCAAAGAAGTCGGTTGTTCTTTCGCGTTCGCGTTTAGATTCGGGTTCCATTATTCCATTCTCTTTGTCGGTTAGGTTTTGTTAGAGTTGTTTATTTTGAAAAAAGAATTTTTGTTAGGGAATGAAAAAAAATACAAAAACAGAAAAAAAAAAAAAAACGAAATTGTTAAGAATTGAAAATCAAAAGATTCCGCAGCTACTTATATGTAGTATCTTTGATACGTTATCCTATTGTAAAACCGTATTTTCTTCTTGTTCTTTTTTGTACTTAAGATCTTTCTTAAAAATTGTCTATAGAATTTTTGTTTGTTGATGTTGATTTTTTCGCAATAATAATAATAATCGGTGGTAGTGTTAGAATCGTCTTACTTGTGCTCTTTTCGCTTCGTTTACTTTACTTTTGTTAATCGCATTTCGTTACGAGATTTCCTTTTCGATTTTGACGCTAAAGACTTTTGGCATTTTGTTTTGTCTCATTCAATCAAATTGAAGAGACAAATAAATAAAGGTAAGCGCTTCTTAGTACTAACAATCTTTCAAGAAAGTTGACATAAAATGTTTGTATAAAAGTCAAAAAAACACTGTTTGAAAAAATGATTGTATTCGATTTATAAAATTAGATGTTCGACTGAAAAATTCTAAAGTGCCTTTTTACATGGTCAAAAAATTGTATGAATCATTTCTGTACTTGTGCTTGAAGATATGGACAACAATCAAAACCATTCTGAGCATAGTAAAGATTGATACTGCATTTGACTATGTAAAGCACCCTTTGAAATCTTCTTTAAAAAACATTTCATAATAAAAATCGGTCAATTGGTAATCAGAATTGCACACGAAGGGTTCCGTACCATAGATATTGTTACAGCGGCAATAGAAATACACACTCTGTGGAAATTTGAATTTACCTTTAAAGCTTCAGAAGATGGAACTCACTGAAGGGCGGACGGACGGACGGACAGTGTAGGCTTAGTAATAGGGTCCAGTTTGCCAACTTTGGTTATAGAACCCTAAAAACAACTCAAAACTTATATATGAGTATTTAAAACTATTTTTGGAAATCAAACTTATAATGTTCGAATGTTAAATTAAAATATTCGAAACTAAAAATCATATAGTGAAATGTGATTATAATTTACTAAAATAAAATTACTTTATGACTTAAAAAAAAGTAAAGAATAACTTAAAAATCATTGGCGGCTCTAGGGGTCCTCGCAAAATACATCATTCTCAGTGTATTTAGTGTTTCTTTCTTGCTGGAGGCCTTGCAAAGCTGATTTTTGGTCTAGCACCTCCACTGTTACAAATTTCAATTTATATTACCAAAATTAATATGTTCGAATGTTACATTTTGAAGGGTCGAAATTTAAGATAGAATATTGAAATGAAATGCTAATTCATGAAACTGTAGTCAAACTTCTTTGGATTGGGGAAAAATATGTTTGAATGTTAAATTTGCATGTTCGAAATAAGTAATCAAATATTCAATATGGTCGATAGATTCTTCCTTTGAACCGTCGTAACATCTTCCATGGCACTTGGAGTTGAACTTACTAGCTCTGAGCAAAAATGTTCAATAATGTCCTCATCTGAAAGAAAAGCATGCTGTGCAAATCTCATTCTCCATTGTCCAGGCTCCGTAATAAGCTTCTAACAAGTTTTGATCTTTATCAACATTAGTCAATAAAACTTAAGGTATAACAGCTTCATTGCCACATATAGAATGTTACCCAAATCCACATTTATGGTAGCAAATATTTCTGATGTTTGGTTCGAGTTGTGGAAGTTTGACTGTATTTATAAATTTAAAATTCTTAAAAAAAAAAAATAATACATGTTCGATTGAAAAATGTGTAAATGTAAATGAATCTTTTAACAAAAAACTAAACGAACTAGGGGGCTGGCTCATGTCTTGTTCCAATCTAAAATCAAATGTGTGAAATGAACATGTTCAAGTTTAAAATTGAATTGAAAAAATTGAAAATTAAATTAACAACAATTACAGTTTTACATAAACAAATAATGAATGTTGAATACTCTTCACTCAACACTTTTGGACTAGAATTCTTAGTTTTTTTGTTTGTTTCAAGTTGTTCGACCCTGACAACTCTCAAGTAAATTGATTATTTTAATGTAAAGAAAATGACAAAAAAAGAAAGAAAAAACCAAACTAAAAAGTAATTTTAAATGCATTTGTAATTAATTAAACGCCAGATAGCAATTCACACTTATAAAGATACAAATGTATATCAATATACACATATGTACATACAAGTAGATACAATGTATACTACTTATACAGAAAGAATAGGTGTATTACTAGATTGTCTGTATAAAGAAGACTTTTGCTACAAATTTTCCTTTGTTTGAATTTTTGTATTTTTATAGTATTGTATTTTATTTGACTTTTTGCAAGCAACTTCCGCAATTCATCGTCGTGGTCGTGGTCTTGTTCTTGGTTGGTTATGGACGTCGTTGGCCTGGCCTTACATGTAATGCTGCCTAGACAGATAGACATATAGGTACATACATATACATAGACAGACATATACAAAAAGACAATCAATGAACCATTTAGTTAGTTGACTTGTTGTAAAAGTATCAAATAGTACATGATTCTATATAAGTAGTTCTGGTTGTTGTTGTTTTACATATGTATGAAGATATTCAGTAGTTGTGTTGGAGGCTTCTTTGTTTGAAAGTCTTGGAACTTAATAATTTATTAACAAAACCAAGAAAATGAATATGAAAAATATAGTAATTAGAATCAAGGAAATTTTGTCTGTTCAAGAATTTTCAATTCAATCTTCAATTTATAATTTCTATAATTAATTTGAATTTATAATTATTCTTTTTTTCATTGCAGATTTATTACGAATTAATTTTGAATCTTTAAATAAATTAATTAAATATTTATTGGGTAAGTTTTTGATAAACAATTAATTTATGATTAATTAAGAAAAACAAAAGTAATTAAATTTCTACGCAATCAGATTAATGTACTTATTAATTAAGTTAAGTATTAGTCATAATAGAATGTATGTAGAACGTTCTAAAGTAAGGCTTTTGTAGAACTTATGGTGGACTAGAAGCATATGTAGAAGCATAACCAAATGGTCAATGAATCATGCTTTCTGTTGGGAAATGAACTTTATGAAGATGACTTAGCACCTTTGATTGTTTGACTAGAAGACTATTAGAAGACTCTTCCATGAGAGACATTATAAAATTCTTGGAGCACAAAGGACCTTCACTTTTTCTATACAAAAACAAAACAATTGAAAAATCATATTCTGCTGACAGAGTCTAGGTTTCCTTATCGAAATATCGATGGACTAGTCCAAGGCTGTCAAACCCTAGGGCCCAAGGCCCAACTCAAGTAGTAGTGTGGCCCAATGCGTTCCTAGGGACAAACACAGAGAAGAACATAGTAGAACAGAAATCTCGTTCGTCTCTTGATTATCAAGGTCCAAGGCAAGTATCAGTGCGGCCCAAGTGAAACACTGAAGAAAACAGAATTGAAATCTTGTTCGTCTTTTGCATATAAAAAGGTTTTTTGTTTTTCTGGCCACCTCACACTGAATTCCTTATTTTTGTTGCCGAGGGCACCAAAAAGGTTGGACACTCCTGGTGTAGTCAATCAATGTTTCGACAAGGAAACATAGACTCTGTCAGCTGAATAGGATTTGTCAATTCTTAATGACATATGTATGTACAATGGCATTAGATCTTAAGTTGTCTTTAGTTCTATGACAAAAATATCAGAACAGAGAACAGAACACTTATACTCATGTCACTTATGGAGTTTAATCTTCGATAAGTGACAATGTTTCAATATACTCTATCTGCAGATTCTTTTCTATATTGAAAATATTTTATCTCAGTTGACAAATATTTATTAAAACCTGAAACGCTTTTGATTGGCATTTAAAACACTCTACTTTTATTTGTTTATTTTTCTTAAAGCTTCACCCAATTTCAAAGTAGCAAACAATAGAAATATGTAATTAAGAATTAATTCTTGAAATTATCTCAAAGTTCAAAGCTTAAACTTCGCTTGGAAAAACAATTTAAGTCCTGCGGCCTTCAAAACATCAAAACCGCAGCTCAACAAGAAGAAAGTCCACAATACCATGCCAGCAATAAAGAAAATTTTCCATTGAAACAATTTTCCTTTATACAAAAGAAAATAAATTGTGTGCGTGTGTGTGTTAGTGGGTGGGTGTTCATTCGTGTAAATACAAAAATATTCTTGTGTTTTTGTCTTGTTTCTTTTTTGTTCTTATTTTTCGTATTTTACACTTTCTGTGTGTAAACATAAACAAATCGATACGCGTCACAACAAGCCAAAAGTGCAAAAACATCAAAACACAAGAAATAAGTATCTGTCTGTATACATACACTCATATGTATCTAATGTAGGTGTATCTGTGTATAATAGTATATGGTATTTGATTTGCCGGTTGCCTATAGTAAAGCCGACAACCACGTCGTTCTTCGTACCCAATGCGCCCAGTCGCCTCTCACATTTGATTCCTTGCCACCACCTACCCAAAAACTCACGACATTAGAACCCACGCAGATGGAAAAAATATACGACGTAGAAGTGAAATGAAAAGCAACTGGAGTATGATGGAACCCAACTGAATGCTTTTGCCTGTGGCTCATGTGTATGTATAAGATCCTTGTTCGGCTTTTTTGTGTAAGTGTGTTTGTGTATCCCGGCCAAAACCGCCAACGCAACAATACGAGCTACGCCCATGCATATTCCAGTTGTTAATGTTGTTGTTTACGATATTTTCTACATTTTTGTTGTTATTCTCCAAATTCATAACAAAAAATCTGTAGAAAATATAAATTTTTGTTATTGTGTCCTTTATAAAAATAGCAAATGATAAGAGGAAGAAGAAAACCTTTTGCTATTCAAATTTATCAATTAGTCCCCCCACACATTTTTTCTTCTTTAATTGCGTGACATTCTGAGTGAAGGTGGTGGTGTTGTGGTGGTTGGTTTGGGGGTCCTTGTTGTGAATATAAAAATGTCATTTATAATGAATTTTATTTATAAATTTTGTTTTTTCGCGTGTTTTGAAAACATTTCATAATATTTGACAACATACAATAAATAAGAAGGAAGGAAGCTCAGAAGGATACATGTTAATGAAGGATTCATGTTGGTCGAGCATAAAACATAAAACGGGGCGAATGAAAAAATAAACAAATTGCAATTTGACACACCCATATGAAAATGGAAAGAAATTATAGAAATTTGAAAGGAAAGAACGGAACAAAAAACAGGATACATTTTTTTCAAGGTCTTTGCATGTCATAGTTCTATGAACTCCTTTTTTATACCAAACACTTTAGTGTAATAAGGTTGTGGTCGACTGATCATAAGGTTTGTAACACATAATTGTGTGGCATAGATTGCCCATGAAGTCTTTTAGTTATCAAGGCTTTGAGGGGAATTTTGGGTACTTGCACATCTCATGATTATATGCAGAAAAAACTTATATGAGCGTGGGTTCCATAATTACTGGAAAAGATTCGATTGTGAACTCTAATGTCCTTTAGTTCTCTAAGTAATAATGTCAGTAGAAGGAAGGCTTTGAGAAAATTAGTACTCGTTAAAGTAATATACAAGGGCAACGACAGACGAGTTCTATTGTACAAAAATGGGAATTTGAAAATTTAAGGGGCAGTAATGGGCGGTGTTCGAAATAAGTTTGGGAATCTATGATCCACACTGGGGCTGTTGACTATTGGAAGAATCTGCAGTGATTTCGTCTCCAGTGTGCTTCAGTGGTAAGTGTTTCTTCCCAGTTGTCACTTCGGCTGCTGCTGGGTAGCATTCAGACTTCACTTTAGTCCAATAATTGCAATAGCTTCCATAGAAATTTTTGGATTTTCGTATTGAAAACGTAAGCATTTACTAGGATATGTAAACAAATCGATTAAAAATGACAATTATCACAACATATCCATAGAAAACAGGAACGAAAGGACAATAGCTGATTGATATAGCTGTCATATAAACTTACAAAATACTATAATATCTCTATAAGCAAGTTCTTTATTTCATCAACTAATGTGTGTGTAAAGTATGTAAGTTTCGTTGAACCGAACTTATTTTAATTTTTTTGAAATTGTTTTGTAGTTCGTTAACAACAAAAGGACTTCATCGACATACATACTTATATTCATAAAGTTCATATGTATCTCCATGTTGTGAGTAGGTGTATGGTATACGTTGTAAATAAGTTAGTGTTTGTGTATCTTGGATACTATCACGCCATATTTGTTTGTGTAGAGCTTCAAATGAATGAAAATTTCGAGCGCCAATAAGCAAATAACAAACGAAAAAAGGTTCCCGGCTTGTACAATACATATGCACGAGAGTAGTAAAATCTTAAAATACGCACAGCTACTCCTACACATAAATCCTATTAAGTGAGAGGTTGTGTTCACCCACGTTGTCATCGTCCTTGACAATCATTTACTTGTATTTGGAGCTTTATAGTATACATAGTCCTTGTACTTATAGTATATACAATACATAAACCATAGAAATCTTTACATAATCGTAGTAGTGGTAGTAGTAGGCGTAAGCTTATTGAGTAGGAGTAGTAATAGTAGTAGTATACATAAGTATCCTTGTGCTTTGCTTATTCTATGTTATCCTTGCTTTGTTTTTATTCATTTATTCATTTTCCAAGAATTGTCTTTCTTGTTTAGTCCTATGAGAGTATTATTGTTATCGATATCATCGATGATGACTGATGGTGACGTTTGAATGGTTGAATGAGTTTAGTTGTTTTCCATTTTATTCAAGGAGAAAATATGATTTTATTTATTTATTTATTATTTTCTTGGGTTTTCTTTTCTTGTTTATTGTTGGTTTCTTATTGAATTTCATATTGTTTTTCTGCTTATTTTGTATTTTTTTTTAATTAAATGACGACAGTACACAATTCACTTGTGGTTGCAAAAATACATATAATATTGTACTAGCACAAGTGTGAGAAAATTCACTAGAATTGTGATATATTGACGCATGTGTCAATATATTGACAAAGTTGTGAAGAAATAAACACAAAATATATTTGAAGGATAGAAAATAACCTTCATACATATATTAAAATATATGTATGTACACTTGTAAATTGAGTTTTTGTTGGATGATTTCTGGTTATAGAAAGACAATTTAGTAGGTAAGTGAAATCAAATTGGATACAAATTTAAGAAATTTTGCTTTGTTATATCTGGATGATAATACAATATGACACAATTTTAATGAATGTTACATCCTTAAAAGATATTATAAGATATACAATATTTGTCACTCCTACTGAGGTGATTTCAATTGCTGAGACTTTCTATGAAGATTATTCAGATGCAACTGTTCCAGAGAATTTGCTTCTCAACATACTTTTCTGGTTTTCAATGCCTTAAGAGTCTTCCATTGTAGCTTCAATGAAGTTACTCCTAATTAACTTGTGAACTTTTAAATAATCCAGATATTTTGCTTCTAAACATACATATATGTATATAGTTTTCCTAACTTTAAGAGGCTTTCATTGCACTTATCTTCAGTGAAGTTACTCCTCTGATCAACGTAGCCCCAATGAACTTCCAATTCCTACACTAATCTTTACCTATTCCATTGATGAACATTACTGCCACTGATCCAATCACTAACCAATTTCAACATTAACTAGTTCTATAAAAACCTTTTATAAACAACAGCAACAAAAACAACAATGACAATGATAGCTCTTAAAAGGAAAAACTTGATTTGATATTAAGCAATTTCATAAATATTGCAAAGCTCCGCATACATTGCATCAGAATCAAGATTGATATACATATGTATAGATAGATAGATGATAATGTAATCTGCTTGCGACAAATTAGTATATGAAAAAAGAACTACAAAGAAAAAAACAATAAAATCATTAAAAATTCCATGCGAAAAATTAGCTAAAAGAGAGGGGGAAGGGGGGGAGGAGAGACAATAAATAAACTAATAAAAACAATATACTAAATAGTATAAGCAAAATTAATAACAAAACAACAATAAGAAATAATATGTAGTATGTAGAAACAAATGTTCATTAGAATTAGAAAAATAAAAAAAACAAAACATGATGATCAAGTGTGCAAATGTGAAATTGGGTGAGAGTGTGTGTGTATGTGTGGTATGTACGCGAGTGTACGTGTGTATGGTGAGAGCACGAGCTAGCAAATGGCACACGCCATCATGACACTGCACACGAGTCTTTATGTTTTTGCTTTTTGGGCGCTGCTTATTTAACCCTGCTGCGCGCCTGATGACATTTCGAGTACAAATCATTCATCGAAAGATGTGACTTTTGAATGAGAAACTGACTTAGTGAGTGTGTTAGTGAGTGAATTCGAATATTTTTCAACTAGTATGAGAGCACAAAAATTTCAATGTGATTTGATTTAGATTCATTGGCAAGAAACTTGTCTACTCAATTGAGTGAGTGACTTGCTTACATTAAAAAAAAAAATATAATAAAATACTTAAGTTCCAAGAAAATATATTATAATAAATGCATTTTAATAATTGATATATATTCTTTGTTGTTATTGTTGTGTAAACAAGTATTTCATTTTTTTTTTTTTTGGATTAAGCACAGGGAGACAACAACAAGAAATTTGCATAAAAAAAAGGAAAAAATACAAAAAAATAACGACAAATAAAAAGAAAAATAAAAACAAGTAAACAAAACTGACGTCAAGAAAGTTTTGAATGCCAGTGCAAAACAAAATAAAGAGAAACCGAGAGAAGAGAATAATAAGAATTTTAGATGCCGCTTGTTTATTTTGTATCTTTTTTTTTTATTAATAAAAATTTCTAGAAAAATAACAAATAAGGTTGCAAAAATCAAGAAAAATAGTAAACAAAGAATGTGCTCAAAGCGTAAAGGGAGAAAAAATAGAGTATAATATTCAGTAGAATGTAATGAAAAAAGAAGAAAAACAAAAACTAGAAGTAGCAGAAAAACTGTACACAAAACGGAAAATCAACAAATGGAAAACTTTGAACTCTGCCTGACTGCCTGCCTCTCAAGTCAATCCTCCCTCACCAAATGATGATGATGATGAAGATGGTGGAAAGTATTGTACGTACGTATATAAGAAAGAAGGGAAAGTGAAAACAGAACATCAAAACAAAAACAACAGCAAGAAAAATAATAACACAAACCAAAAGAAGAAGCAACAGACGACGCCAAAAAAGTAACTTTGGGGGAAGGGAGAATGAAAGTTGGAGAGTGACTAAATTATTGAGTGAATGAATGAATGACTGACTGACTGGGCGAATGAATGAATAAAAAAGAGTGTATATGAAGGGGAGTGAGATTGAGAATGAGTTTGGAAAGAGCTGCTCAAAAATGATGATTATTATTGTTGTTGTAGATGATGGGAGCCCATTTCACAGGAGGTAAAGTTGTGTGACTTATGACAGAGATGAGTAACCAACACAGCAAATGCTTATTTTGAACAGCAGAATAGAATAGAAGCACGAGGAGTAGGAAGTAAGTAGGTATTTGTAATGAAGTGATGAGCTCCACCACCAACAACACCGAAACTAAGAGAGTAAGAGTGCTTAAAAGCGGCGGGCGGTTCTAGTGTGTGATTAGTGAGAGTGGAAGAAACAGCTGAGCAATAAAAACAAAAACACAGAAACTATTGAGAAGAAGAATACAGAAAAATAGAAAAATAACAAAACTCAGTTTTTTTTTTTCGATACAAACAACAAAGAACAGCAAAAGTAAAGTGTAAAAGCGAATAAATACTATAAATGTATATAATATATACATAGATATGTATATATTTACAAGTGTGTGAGAGTTGAGTTGGGGCTAGAGAGAGAGAGAGAGAGAGAGAGCTTAACTGTTTTGTTATTATTATTATTATTATTGAAGAGCGCAAGTCTGAGAATGAAAGCTTTTTTTCATTGGCATCGATGAATGAAGCTTTGAAAAAGCGAAACTTTTTATCAAACTGTCTAGAACGTTTGATGCGAAGAGTTTTATAAGAAAAAACGCGCGCGTAAATAATACAAATTCTCTATATAGTATACTAAATATTTGTACATCATATATACATATATCATTTGTATTTACATATATAACAAGAACAAGAAAAATTGTATTTATTCTGTAATATAGTAAATAAATACAATATATTGCAGATTGTACAAACATTGAATGATAAAACAAAAAACCAATAACAAAAACAATAAATAAATGTGTTAATAGTACTAGTATTAAAAAGAAAAACAAAAGAAGGTGAAAATGAAGGAGAAAATAACAATAAAAATAACGACATCAACAACTTTTCTTTGGTTTGTTTGTGTATGTGTTTAAATTTTAATTTAAATTATAAATAAATAAATAAAAAAACTAAATAATAAATAATTAAACTAAGTTTTCAAACAAAAATATAATCAGAAATTATGTAGATTAAATAAAAAACCAGAAAGAAGGCTTTGTCAAAGATGTAATACTCTTTACACTCCTGTGAATGAGTTCGTTGGTTGATGAATATGGATCAGGCACTCATAGTTTTCAAATTTCAGTTCGATAAGTCAAAAAACAAAAAAGTTTTTCTAATAAGAACATTGATTTGGATTTGAGTTTGTATGGGAGGTACCTCACTTGGTATTCCTATGATCTTGAAATTTACATGGTTGGTGAAAATAGATTAGAAACTTATAATGTCCAAATTTCAGTTCGATAAGTCAAGAAATAAAAAAGTTTTTCTAATAAGAACTTTAATTTGAATTTTGGTTTGTATGGGAGGTACCCCTCCTGGTAACCTTAGAATCACGCAATTTACATGGTTGGTAAAAATGGATTAGAAACTTATAATGTCCAAATTTCAATCCGATAAGTCAAAAAACAAAAATGTTTTTCTAATAAGAACATTAATTAGAATTTGAGTTTGTATGGGAGGTACCCCTTCTAGTGGTCCGATTCACTCCCGTGAAGAGTATTATGAATAAATTAAATATTCTATTTCATGTGCCACCAATATAATAATTTAAATAAATAAAAGATTAAAAATAGAGAAATTTAAAGGTGTTTAGTAAAGGAAAGTCTTCACTCTGCTAAAGAGTGTTCAAATGTGAGGTTTCTTCTTTAAATTTTTTAATATAAGATATAAATTGTGTGAAATATTTATATATTTTTATTGGAAATTAATGTACAATATATTGGTTGTGGTCGTCACTCATGCAAAAGAGTGTCGCTTAAGTGACTGACATCCTCTGCTCGACTCTACAGGCTGTCAACTTTTTCACATAATGATGGTTCAATTAGTAATATTTGCCATAATGATGATTTTGGAGGCCAATACATGTCTTTGTTGTTCGAGAAAATATTCGATTATTAAACTACTATTTCACTCAAAAGATCGATTGATTCCGTTGCTGTGTGGTATATTGTGCATCATTGTTCACTCGATCCATTTTTACTAACCGGAATGTATGTTTGTTTACCATAAGAAGAAATCTGTATACATAATTCTATAAAAAAAAATTGGGGAAAAAACAATAATAAAATCGAATTAATAAATGAAAACAAATAAAAATTATAATAATAACAAAATCAAATAATTTGCAAAGAGGAATGAAAACAAATAAAAATTATAATAATAATAATAATAATAATAAAATAAAAACATTGCAAAGCAGCATTATTTATTTATCGTGTTGTTGTTATACATACTAGTACATACAAAAAAATAACATTAATAACAAATAACTATACATATATAGTATATCTTATAAATATATATAAAATATACTACAAATACAAATGGATATTTATTAATTTGTATGTGTATAAGAACTTTATATTGTAAATATATTATACATATGAATTTATTTAAATATAAAACACAGAGAGGAGCATGTGTGTGTGTGTGCGTGCGTAGGAATTCACTAAAAAAAATTCTTAGAAAAATCAACCAACGTCGTCTCGGTGTGATGTTCCTTGTCTCCACTGCTCCATGGAGCTTCTACGCTAGCCGCCTCTCTCATTTCTAGTACTGCTTTGGCAAAAAGCCTTTGTGTTGTACTGTGCTTTGCTTGTGCTGTTTTATAAACAAAACAAAAAAGGCAACCATCATTGAATGAGCGGTTGGCGGTCGCAAAACTGTTCTCTGGGTTCTTTACTACTTACTCTCACAATGGCTGTCTGTGCTTTTCATTGTGTTTTGGGTGAGGGAGGAGTGCGCATATTGTCACTGATAAGCGTCTGTCAAGCAAAGCACACATTCACTGAAACAATCTCACATGAATATAAATGTATACAAAGCTAACACGATTAAATAGAGTAAATGAGTAAATGACATTGGGGAGAGAAAGAGAGAGTGTATTTCTTGTTCGTATGAGAGCGCACGCTTACACTTAGCTTGTGATCAGACAAATTTCATACATTCAATCAGTCAATTCATTCGATTCACTCAGTCAGTCAGTAGTCGTTCACACAATTTGTTCATATAGGCAGAGCAGCTAAGCATTGAAAAAGCGTTCGCTCTGTAGTTTAGTGCAAATACTAGAAAAATTTATTGAGAATTTATTAAACTTGAAGACGGGCGCGCGCAAAAATTTGACAACAAAGCGGAAGAAATAAAATAATAAATAAATAAATAAAATTTGTTAAACAAAAAATCATATAACTGAAATGAAAAACTATATTATGTATAGTAAGAAACACTAGACAAACTTTTGACCCCTAAAAAAACCAACAACTCATTCTTACGTCAGTATAAATTTCCCTTTATTATTTTTTTTGTTGTTTACCATTTTACTGATTATAGTAGAAGAAACAAAAAATAAACACAGAAAAGGTGATAAGATTTTTATTTGAATTAAATTGTGTATAATCGCAAGAATAATTAAAAAATTATAACTAAATAAAATAATAATCACTTAATAAAATAAAATAATAATTATAAATCAGCAAAAAAAAATATTATCAATTTTAGTTGAATTCTTGTAGAGTCTCCTCTCTAAGATTGCTTTGAAATAATTCATAAAAGGAAAAACGAAACCAAAAAAAGAGAAATAAGAAATAAAAAAAAAGTATTTAATCTAAAAACAAACCACATGTGTGACCTAATTTTTTTATGAAGAACGAACGAACGAACATCATCATAAGTATATAAAACAAACATACATAAGTAACAACAACAACAAGAAAATCCAACAAATATATAAATCAAATGAAGAACCACGCCATGTTTAAATAAATTATAAACTTGTGTTTCATCCTAACACAAAAAATGTTGAATATTTTATTATAAAATTAAAAAGAAATAATTTTTATCATATAAAGAAATCAGCAAACAGATAAATAAAATTTAAAATTTAATTTTCTTGTGAGAAAAGTGTAAAATCAATTTTGCTGCTCATTGGATTGGATTGGATTTTTAATAAATTTTCTTTCTTTAAGGTTTGTAAATAATGAATTTGTTTTTTTTTTTTTCGAAATTGTTGTTTTCAAGATCATTTTTCTATAGGAAGGTTATTCTAGCTTTAAAGCATAATCCTATTTCACATAAATATTGGTCAATGCTACATAAAATGAGAGACAGTTTTCTAGAGAGGGATTTTAATTCAATACAAAATGATTTATTTATATATGATTGATAGACTTGAAGACTGATGACTTGACATAAGTATTTCTACAAATTTATTTAGATAAGTTTTTATATAAAATATTTCTTATAAATTAAGTTTTTATCAACAAATAAAATACTAGGAAAACTTAATTTTGATAGTCTAGAAGTCCCAAAATAACATAGAAAGAATTTTGATAAGTATAACTACAATAATTCATGAATCTTGAATTTCAATAGCTCAATCTATTATTATATTTTTTAGGTTAAGATTTTCTGTTTATTTTGCTTTCGAATTTTTAAAAAATTTTGGTCTATTTATAATCTTCGAACCTTTTTATTTAGAATTTTTCAAGACCGGATAGCTTGAAGGTTCTTTGAACAAAGAAATTACTTATGCCCTATTTGAATATACGCTTTGAACAATTTTGCCTAATTTATTTATTTAATTTTATTGTGTCATTAAACAAATTAAAAAGTCATAGGGTCAAAGTAATACATACATTTAGTATTGTGGGTTACTAAATTACTTTCAGAGTCAAGGTTTCTCGAAACCAAAAATAACAATTTCAATGTATGACTCAGAAAATGAGTAAGGGAAGTCACACAGGAAAGGTGGTAGTTAGATGGTAGGCGAATTTACTTGAAAGAGGTACAATAAATCAAAATATTTAAATAAGGAAGTATTCTAGGTACCCTACAGTATGATGAATCACTGGTTAAAAACTTGTATGTGGCTAGTCCCTTTGGAAACAGTACTACTAGTTCCTACAATCTCCTTTTACGTTTGTTTAACATGGCGATATCATTAGAAGCAGTCAATTGCCAACGCCTGCATTTCCTACTTCTAGTGATTTTACTATCCACCAGTAATGGGAAAAGGGGCTGCTGACTTACTATGGAAACGACTAGTGAATTCACTAGCCACCAGGTAATAAGAAAAGGGGATAATTATTTGTTTAATGTTGACTCGTGAAGTGCTTTAGTTCCTGTGCAAGAACTGACTTGGATCAAAAGAACCATTGAGTTTCTTAGGAAAAATTTAAAGTAATCTTTAAAAATCTTTTCCTATGGATCAAAAATAAACAATTTGATGAAGAGATCAAATGTGAGTTGAGGAAATATTCAAGAGATCTCAATGATCATCAAAGTATTCTCATTTCATTTTCAAGCAACTTAATACTTAAGGTAAATATTGTATCAATAGTTAAAGTGCATTTAGTGTAGTCATGTTTATTGACTTCTATAGATGATAATTCTATGTAGTATAGATGAAGCCCCTGAAACAGGGGAAATTCAGAAGAGAATAGTCACTATCTGCTAGTCAGACTTCTTTGTTATTAAACCACTCTTAAATGAATGAACTTTTGTATATTGCCATATAATAAGTAAAACATTCTTACAATTTTTGAATTCACATAAAATTAATTAGATAAAAAATTATCAGAAATAAGAAAAAATCTGCTTAATTTTGAATTCAAAAACAAACATACGAACAAGTTTGAATGGAAGTTTGTTCTCTTGTTTCCCCATTCATCAGCAAATTTCATTTGTTTGAACAATCAAGTTTATTATTTCTAAAAAAAAAAAATCCACACACAGAAGAATGTGAAACCTCAACAGAAATACAATAAGAAAAATAAATATTTATATAAGTACGAGAATTGTAGAATCAACTACCCCAACTTAAGCTTCAGATTACAAAAAAGACCCAACCGAAACGAATTCTCAATTGGAACAGCATTTTAAAGTTTATTTATAAGCAAAATTTTTTGATTTTCATTTTGTTTTTTGGTCTATTGTTGTTTATTTAATTAAGATATTTTTTGTTTTTGTTTTTTGTATTTACTTATTTCTATTATTGTATTACTTATCTGGTTTTGTTATTATTCTTTGTTTGAATTGAACAACTTACGCCTTCTTCTTCTCTTTAATTCAATATACCATAATATCAATTCTCTCACCAACTTCTCTCTTAACAATTGTATAAATAATAATAATAATAATAAAATTTATACAGATAGATAGATAAATATCTATACAATATTTAAGTATTTTTGTATGAGTATAACCACTGACATATGAACAAATAAAATAAAGAAGAAAACAAACCGAAATTTTATATTTAAATTTGAATTTCAAACATGAAATAAACACACACGTTCGTTCGTTCGTTCATTTGGTCATTCATTTATTGTGAGTTCAGTGTCATTCTCTTTGCAGATATTCAAGGACAATAAGTGTTACTAGTAGACTTGATATAGATACAAGATACTACAACAACAAAAAAGGAAAAAGAAAAATGAATCTAACCATATGTTGGACAAATACTTAAAGTAAACTTTGTGATTGAGCATTTGAGCAGTTGTCTTCTTTAGGTTTCTGTTCTGTTCTGTTCAATTCGATTCGATTGTGTTTGTCTTACGTCAGCAGCATTGAACAAAAAAAAAAAATGAAAAAAAGGGCGCCAGTCAACATTAGTTAACCAAGCGAGAAAACTAGAATTGTCACTTAGTCAAACAGTCTGTCATTCAGTCGGTCATGCGGCTTGTTTAATAAACAGACACAAACAATGGCGGCAACGACACGACATGACGAGCGCCTGGTAATTCTAGGCGCCGTATTACATGTGGTTTTTCATTCTTCTCCTCCTCCTCCTCCTTCTAGTTCTAGTTTTATTGACATATAACCATGGTAGATAGATTTCTAGTACTAATGGTGGGTGTTGAGGGTTGTATGGTTTAGGCAATTGTTGCTTAGCTTGAGCCCTTAATTGGTTTACACATAGTGATGACAGTTAACACATACAAAGACTTTTGTGTAAAACACCTTATCGGGGTCTCTATTTAATGCTTTTCTATTATAATTATAACTTTTGCTTGTAGAAGAGTGGTGAGTCAACAGTTGAATAAACGATAAAAAAAAGTACCTAAAATAGAGACGTCTTATGATATATTTTTTTTTATATGACCATGAACTCTGATTAGATTGACTTGACTTGAGCACAATAACATCACCAAGAACAACATTACTAAATTATTGTAATTTATACCAACTTGTGTGTTGTGTTGTGTAGTATGGTATTAGTAACCTTTTTTGAAGGTCTCACACTTTACATTTAGTTATTTCTCTCTTAAGGTCTATTGAACTTTTAATTAGATTTTTTTTTGTTTTTTTTTTTGTGTTCTTATTTAGAATATGTAATGAAATTTGTTTGAATACTAAATGCTTCCTCTTGGCAACAATACATTTTGTGAATAACGAAGACTAAATGATTTACTTATAGCTCGCAAGTAGTTTCATTCTGATACTCCAATAAATTATCATATGTTGTAATCTAATCTCAGTAGTTCAAGTTTATTAGATAATCATAATGTGTGATATGGCCTTCTAAATTTTAGAAACTGATTAGTGTGTGGATTCGTCTCTCAGTTAAGATGATAGTAGGGGAGATATCTTGAAATAAAATCATATATGTAATTAGCAGTTTTGTTACGTTTTTGGACTCTTTACTAATCATTGCCTAGACATAAAACTGTATAACTTTGTTAGAAATATAAAATGTCAATACAAATGATATGATTAAACACTAATAATCTGTGCTGGAAAATTTTGGAGTTCTTTACTAAACAATATACTAAGTATATCTATATATATATATATATAAGATCGTAAGCCTTTTCGTCTGTGCACGCTAATCTCAGAAATCGCTTAACCTAGTTTAATGCGGTTTTGACTGGTGTATTGTAGCAAGCTTCGTGTAACATTTAGCGTTTATTTTATCGAAATCGACCTACTAAATCAAAAGATATTCATATTTTTAATTCTGTTGCCTACTGTTTGGCTGATTTTCGAATGTTTTCATCTTTAGCTGCGGGGCAACATTAAAGATCTCATAATTTGGGAAAAAGATGACAAAATACATGCTATTACAAACATATTTCGAATACCACGCGTACGAAGTCGTGGGCACAGCTAGTTAATAAATAAAATTAATAATTTCAAAATTCAAAAGCTCGACTGCAAAAAAGACAATTCAATAGTAATGTCACGCCTGCTACTTAACTTAAAACGGATATTTATATCTATCTAAGGACACTTGGGTTTTAAGACGAATATAACGATACCTTAACTGTCGAAGTGCATCCAGCCGTTAAGAAGATACGAGGTAACAAAGAAATTTACAAAAAAATATATATATGCAAGATACGGGAAAAAACATGACTGCCAAAAACGGACATCAGAAAGAAATATAACTTTTTAAGCATTTGCTTGAGAATTTATTAAGCAAAGAAGGGGTATTAGTTTTTGAAATAGACCTGATCATGACATGAAAGGAAAATCTTCGAAAAATGTGGTATAATATGTCTAGCTTTATTGATGGTTTTTTGGACGATGAAGTCATGTCCTTGCGGAACTTAGATATAACCATCAAGAGACGGAAGGAAGTATTCAATTCAATTATCTTGGTATTTTTACGAACAAAGAAACAAATAATTGTCCCAGAAATATATTCCCAGAATAGTTTGTATTAATGAAAATTTTTCAGTTCTTATCTGAAAATGAATAGGGTCTAAGAAAAATTTACAAGATCTGAGTCTTGTCTCTTAATCAGTTTCTTCAGCACAATCAAACAAATTCTTCGATTGTTTATTAGATCATGAGGCATAATTGGCCATCTGGATTGCAAATTTAAAAATTTAAGACTCTAAACTCTTGAACAAATATTCTACATCATATGGATATGGATTCTTTAATAAATTTATTTAAATTCATTTTTCAATGCTTTGCATGGTTCATTGCCATATAATATGTATGTATGAGTACAATATATAAAGAAATCTTTATACAAAATGTGAAATAAGGAAAATAAGTACGAAAATCACTTGAATGAATTATCTATCCATCACATGTTTTTTCTTTCTGACGCAGGTTTGTAAACGTGATTCACAAGGGGGTGTGAGTTTAATATAGTACATATTTTATTTTATTTAAATTATTTCTCTTTTTGTTAAACGACTTCAAAAAAGGAGGAGGTTATATGTTCGACTGTACTAGTATGTATTATTTTGCATAAAAGAAATCTCAGATTATTATTATTATTCAGTGATACTAAAAACATATAATTTTTATAAAGATCTATTAAACTATCAAAGTGTAGTAAAGAATTCAATGTAACCTTATTGTACTTGTGGATGATGGATGGATGATCGCTTGGCACAAGATTATTGCATCATTTTATTTTTTTTGAATTTATTTTTATATTTTTATTTTCTTTTATTTTTAATTAAATTTTATAATATTTTCTTGCTTTTGTTTTAATTAAATTTTGAATTGATCTTTAACAAAATAAATGAAATTAAAAATGATGAATCAAAATAAATTTTGTACTCAATTCAATTTCAATTTAATTAGCATCACCGTAGTAAACTAGTTTTATTTTATTTGTCATGCCTTCTTTTTGTATCTATATAAGTAGGTACAATTTACAATATAAATTTGTTTGTTTTAATCCAATATTATTACTTTAAATACAAACAACTATATATAGACAGATTACAGACATATGGTAAACATATTGTGTGTGTATGTATGTGTGTGTTTGTGTAAATTTACCCACCCTCGGTCATTGTCACATTTGTCTCTCTTTTTTACTTTTAACCTTCAACTTTCTTTGTCTCTTTGCTTATTCAGTTTATTTTTATTGCAATTTTTTTTATTTTTTTAGACTTAATTTAATTATATTTTTCCTGTCTTCTCCCGATTTTTTTTTTCTTTCTATGAAATTCATTTCAATCCATTTTTTGTGTGCCAAATTTTCATTTATTTGGCCCTCTTAATTTTTTATTCATTATTTTCATTTTTTTTTAACTTTTGTGATTCAAGTGGTTTTTCTCTCTATGAACTCATCGGATAAAATAAATCAGTGTACATTCATTATTGATTCATATATCGAAATCCTCTTGCTACCGAATTCGTAAACCATACCTGTCACAGACTTTACACCCTTCAGTTCTGATTCGTGCTCGCAACTGTCACCGTCTCTGGTTATAATAATAGTAATAAATATGCTATAACATTGTATGTAATAATAATAATTCCCCTATCAGTGTATGATTCATATGTCTGAAAAGTAGAGACCGACCGAAGGTTGGTTAGTTTCGGTCGGACACTACTTAGAAGTATTTATTGTATTTGATTGACGTATTATAAAAAAAAAGAAATGTGGAATTTTATAACATTTTAAAGGAGATCTGGGAGATCTCATAGTATCCATATACTAAATTAGGCATTATCTGTGCATTGTGTGAATAAAGGCTATGTGTGTGGAGAAGATTGGTCAAATGATCGGGTAAATCTCGGGTTTTTGAGTGGAAAACTTTCACAGCTTCCAAATTCTTTCAATTTACTCTATTGGAAGCCCGAAGATATCCAACATTACGTATTATTGATATAATCTGCATAGAATGAGTAAATGTTACATTATTTGTGCTAAGACCTCTTAATATCTCAGTTTCTGAGCTATCGAACTAAAATTTGCAAAGAAACTTCTTTTCTTCTTCTTTTTTACTGTAAGCTAAAGCTAAAGAAGGCTTGGTTTGATATAATATCTATAGTAATATTATAAAGAAGTAATGTTTGTTTTGATGTTAGAGGTAATCTTCGAAACTACTCATCCGATTTTAAAACTCATTTCACCAGTAGAATGCTATGTTGTCACTGAGTGTCATGTGCTGTATTTATATAAATAAGACTAAGTCCAGTTATTTTTAGGATTAACTGAAATATCCCAGACAGGTCACTCAAACTGTGCTCACATCTGATACTCAAATTGTGTTCTTTATTGAAACTCAAACTGTAACAGAGAGAATATAGTGGTACTAAAAAAGGAGGAACCATATGTTATAACTGGCATTTGTCGCCGTTCGGTTGGATGCGACCCATGGGAAGCCGGGTCGAGTACGCTAGTATTCTATGTAACAAAGAAAACCATCCGTCTACTTTTGTTTATATCCGAGCTTCTAAAGTGTGTTTTACAGTTGTCTTAACCCTGGTATCCAAACAGAGTAGTTAGAGAAACCTTCCGGGACATAGATTCGATCACCCCAGGAAAGATAGCGTGTTTTTCTTCTCTCTTCATTTCTTATAAGTATATTTTCCGTCACATGGCATTTGCACAAAAAAAAAATATTCTCTAGTATTTTATTTAGCACAACAACAACAAGAATTGATGAAAAACAAAACACTTAAAATGTTTTTCTTTGTTTGACTTTTATGTCATTTTTATTTACATTTTCTCATTCCTCTCTCTCTCGTATTGCATTTTTTTTCTTTTTTGCAAGTCATCATTGTGTGTTGGATTTACATAAATAATTTTTTTTTATTGTTATTGCCTTGTAGTATTTTATTATTGCACATATTCTATCTTATACTACATATTTTTTTCTGGTATGCTATCAACATTTAAATATGTAATACAAGAAAGATTTAATTTGACAATGCCAGACTGACTGAAAGTAGCAATAAAGATAGATAGATAGATAGATAGATACATAGAATGTATGATAAAAGCGGAACGATCGGGCATTGTGGGTGTTTGGGTGCGTTTCACGCTGTGAGTGAGCATATTTGTATGTGAATACCACCTACACAACATTTGGTATGTTGGGATAGCTTTGTTCTAGACTAATATGTACAATGTGTCTAGCATTGATGAATATGTATAGAATATACATATGTGTATATGTAAATAGAAATGCAAGTTCAATGCTGGTGCTGTGCAATGGCTATGAAATGCAATAATAGTAAAACCAATGCCGGGGAGAGAGCATCTCTCATTCACTTTAAATAGTGTCATTCATAGCAAGTGTGACTATCATCTATGTTTTTGTTTCTGTTATTGTTTTTGTTGCTATTATTATTATTTTGTTGTTTGGATTATTTTTAGATGTTGGCGCGGAAGTCATCAGAAAAGAATTGGGGCGCCATGCAAAAAAGAAAAAAATGTATATAAAATAAAATTGCTTTTTATTAGCGAATAAAAATGTCGCATAGGTTCAGCTGGTGCTGTGTGCTGTGTGTTTTCTAGTCTTATCTTCATTTCACCTCACTTAACTTGTCTTGTCTTTTCATGTTTTGTGATATGTGTGTTGAGCATTTAAGAAATGAATGAACCACATAAACTTATAGAATTTATAACTTTTAGCAAGTTCTTATTGTCAAAACAGCATTATTATATGGAATAGTATATTTGTCTAACATAAAAATTAATAATTTCCTGGTAGATACTACTATATGCTGTTTTAAATAGAAATTACTTGAAATGAAAGATACTATTAAATCTTTTTCAAATTTATGCACAAGCATTAATGTGTGATTTGATTAAAGGAAACCATTTAAATGGTATAAAAGTCCATAAAGGAGAACTGTTTTAGGTGCTAAAAAAAGTCATTCCTTTGGAATTGGATAGTATATTGCTTAAAGACCACTCATTGTTCGCAAAGAATCCATTGGAATTCTATTTTAAACACAATTAGTATTAAAGAGCCACGCGAAGCTAAGAAAAACTTAAAAATCTTCATGTGATCAGTTTAGAATCTTATAAATAGAACGTTTCCATACTAAGTATTTAGTAAACATATTCGTAAGAATCATGATCATGAAGATGACTTATCTACTTTATACCTTGGTTTCTTGAACTACTTATGTATGCCCTATTTTATGCTATGCATAAAATGAATGCAGGGATAAGCTCAGTCTGATAAAATACATAATTTTGTAGTTACTTTCCCAGATAAGGTAGTAGGGAAACAGTTAAGACCAGAGCCCGTTTATGATTCTCATTCAGTAACTTGGGCCAAGAGAACTGTGGTCAGGCCATGTACTAGAGACTCATTCACATTTGGCTAGTTGTCGTGCAGAAAAGTAAAGGGTGTACAAACGAGCAAATTGGTTAGTGCGCTTGTAACGATTACACACAAAGAGTAGCGAGTTGGCTTGTTAACACTCTACTCGTAACAAGCTAACAAGATTACTCTGGGCGAGTTCGTTTGCAATTAACCAACTCGCTGGCATTTTCATTCACTTTGATAGCAAGCAAGGCTGCATTTCAAGCACTCAGCGAAACTTTTGTAGAACTCCTTAAGATTACTACAAATATGTACATCTTATTTGGGGGTGCTAGGGCATAGTGATTATCTTGGGAATGCAGAAACAGAGGATCGCACTAAGATAAATAGTTGCTAACAATTCTTCTTAATTTAGCTACTAGGTTAGGTTTGCTTGGCTGATCAAGAGATCTCACATAGACCAATAATGGTCCTTTGTGTTGCCAAACTTAGCTACTAAGGACTCAAATAAACTTGGAATCAACTATTCAATTATTTCCACTGAAATTGATCTTCAAAACATAAAGAATTTCTCTCATACCATATATTCTATACACAATCATTTATGGTTATCTAAAGCATGAACGTAGACAAATTTATCTAAACTTCACAATGAAACTGGTTTCAACTACATTTTGAATAACGCAAGTAAAGAAAGATAAAACATTTATTGCTAGACGCCTGTTCATCATCATCATCATAGTCATTTAGTTCAAAGACTCTATTTTATAATAGTATGTATTGTGAATATAAACAAAATTCGGACTTTATCTGTTAGGGTCTCTCATACGTAAAACTTGTGGTCAATCGTTATCAGGCTTACCCACAAAGTATCAGTAAATCAGTGTAAACTATACTAATAGACGACTAAAAGCAGATAAAGACGCCTGGCACTGTTGAAAATCTCTCATGCCACTACTATTGTGGGCGTGTCTTAAGTCTCTTTCTTGGTTTAGATTTTCTTTAAAATAACAAACGATCGCATGATTTTACCCGTCATTTGATATATGTATGTATGTAAGTCTGGACTTTTAGTAGTGTGAGATAGATAAGCTTTAGCTTAAATATATGTATGTATGTATATAAATACCAGGCGATGTCGTCGCCGACACATTTTTCTTGAGAACAAGCGAAGCCGCCGAAGGGCAAGTAGTGTAGTAGTAGTAATAGTAGTAAGTAAGTAATATGATGATTATAATGATGATGATTTCCGGAAACTATATAGAAGGCACTATATACTATATACTATATAAGTAGTACTAGATAAGTAGAGCATTGCATTAACCAACGAACCAAATAGCAACAATAGTAAATGCAATAACAATGTTTAGTCATTGAACACTCACGTGTTTCTGTTGATTTATTTAATATATTTCCTTAAATTGATTGATTGCTTTTATGATTTAAACTGAATTTATTATATTATTTATTTATTTATTCTGTATATTTATTTATATTTGCATTTAGTTTTGGTTTCATTCTGTTTTTATCAACAGACTAGACTGTTTAATGGTCAATCACGACTTCTTAAGCATACATTTATCCCTGGGGGAAGAGATCAGATGAGATGAGATTGTAGTATACAAATATTTTGTACTGCTATTGTTGATAATTTATTCTATTCAATATTCAATCAATCCGTTCCGATCTGATCTGATCCAAGATTCTATTCTATTCTATTGTATTCTATTTTCCAGCTGACTGTGCTAATTTTTTATTTTTATTCTTCTTTGCATTTTTAAATCAATATAAATTGATTTTAATTATTTGCCTATTAGCAATTTTGTAGATACATACATGCATAGTATAGATAAATGAATTTATTGAATGATTTTTTAGATACATACTTACTTATATAAAAAATCAAATATATAAATAGAAAATTTTATATTTTATCTAAACAAACAGAAGGAAAAGAAAGATAGCAAGAAAGTGTGAAGAAATTGACTGCAGATTATATCAATGTTAATGTTATCATTGTAAATTATGTATTATAAATTGTGGTGTTAGATCTATAAAAATTTATTATAATTTAATATTAATTTACACATATTTTACTTGTTTTTTTTTTAATATTGTGAGTGGCCTTCTCAATATCACAAACATTGTTCTAGGCTTTACTATTTATCAGAATCACGCTACATAGTATGTTTATCTTATCATAAAAATAATATACAATATAATCATTCAGTCAATCATATTTAAGAGTTTTACATAGAATAAAATAAATCATATAAATAAGTGGATTCATAAATTTTGATAATTTCATAGCAAGTCAATGATGAACTATATACAGTGGCGGGCATAATAATAATATCACACATAGTATAGTAGACATAATAAAGATAACTGAAATATTGTAATATAAAATAAAATCAAGACCATGGATGGTAATCATGAATATGCCAACAATAAATGCACATGCTTTCTTTATCTTCTTACAAAGTTTAGCACATTTTCTTTATATAAATTATACCATATAACAATTTAGTATTTTGATCGTGTAAGATATATGCATAATTTTTATACAAAGAAAATATAATTTATTGCAAAGACACACAAATAATATCTTTTGCAAAAATAACAACAAAATTCTTCGAATGATGCCGGAAAAATTTGAGTGCTTATGAAATTTTCCATATGCTCATCATTTCCATTTTTATTTATGAAAATTAATTAATATTTTTTTTTTGCAAAAATAAAATATATATATTTTAATAGATCTTTAATTTAATCAGATAACTTTTGTATTTTTAGTTTGAAAAATTGCTAAATTTGAACACAAATAAAGAGTAAAGCATCTTAAAGAAGATTTAGGCAAGAATAGTGATATTGTTCTAACTAAATACTTTGATTTAATCAGAGTGCTAAGTGCTTCCCACTCTGTGGAAAAGCTTCTAAGTTTTTGGAAAGCTTAGGTGTCTTCGTCACAAGAATTTCACTGTATTGTGTAAGTTTTTTACACTACCCCCTCAATGATAGAAGACTGTTTATTTACTATTAACCCTACATATGTACATATCTGTAAGCACCTTTGATCTCCACTCTATGTAAGTAGCTTAATCCACTCTTGAGTTGAAATGCGATTAGAATTTAGAGAAGCGTATAAGTCAATCAATCAACCCAACTAAACTCTCCAAACAACAGAGACTCTTGTCTCAAATGCGAAACGGAAATCGTTAGTGGGTTCTACAATGAAACAAAAACAAAAAAAGTGCAATGATGATGATGATGATGAAATATGCATATATTAAAATTATATGTGAACAAATATAAAACTCATAGATGATAATGTCAAGTCATTGAACTTGATTTGTTGCAGTATTTTTATTTGTATTTTTCAATCTCAAATCGTTTGTCATATGCACATGTCATTTTGAGTTTTAATTAGTTTTCTAAATGAATACACTTAGATAAGAGTTATTTACTTTTATAAGTAGTATTGTGATTTGTTGAATTTTTGATCAATGGAATTTTAATTAGTAAAGTGATGTAGAAGCTTAAAATATGGCTAAGGTGCTTAGTGATACTAGATAGAAACATATAATTGGAGAGAGAGGCTGGTCACCATAGGAGTGAGTTTCTATTATTGATTTTGACTGCTCTTAGTCCTGACCATAGGCTCTATTCTGGTACCACGGGTGTTCAGGAGCCCACAGAACTTGTTTCCGCCCTGACCAGCGGAGACGGCAGTTTTGTGGGTGCGTCGTGGTGGCTGTGGCTGTACACAGATGCGGTTGGTGAGACCCACAGAGCAGCAGAGGCTTTAGATAGGCCTTGTGATAGACCAAGGAATTAGTCATAATAAATTTGGTACCTGCGGATATATATCCAAGGAGACGTTGACTGAAGTTTGTCAATCCTTGTGCTCGGCACTGTGATATTAAGTTTCTAGGACAGGTGTTCACGTAAAATCAATTGATTTTTATGCACTTAGCTTCGGTGTTTGCCTTCGATCTTACTGGTAGAGCGAGTTCTCGCAGAAGCCTTACGGTCTATTGTAATAATGTTTCGGTTGGCTTTGTTTTCGATGTTGCTGGCAGGAAAGACCATATTGATAGCTCTAGGCTAGGCTACCATCAGCTTAGCCCTCAGGGTCCTCAGCCTAAGATTGTTAAGTAACAAAGAAATTTGTTTGATATTCTTTCAACTTTTTGATGGATTTTTTCTTTGTTCAAATTGGTAGACTTTAAAGCTTTTGTGATGAAACACGAAATATATTTACATGATAATGATGGTCATACTATATCATTTTCACAATATTTTAATCTATAGAACAAAGAAGGACTCCATGCATCACATGACATTTCAAGTTCTTGTGAAATTATATTTTCCTATACAATATATTCTGTTTGTTTTTGTTTACAAACCACAATATTCTTACATTACTTTAGCTTTTTGTGTGTGTGATTATTTCGTTGTTGTTGTAGGGTATTAAAACAATTTATAGATAGACAGACAGATAGATAGATAGGTGTACAATGAAGAAGCAAGAAAAAAAGCTCCAAAACAAAGTCATCCACAATATATTGTATATAATCTATAGAAGATAGACAAATGTGTATACATTGTAGTATTTGATATATATAATTTATTTAGTATTTGTTGATGTGTTGTGTTGTGTTGTGTTAATGTCAATTATTTACTCATGTTAAAGAAGCTTTTTTCTTTTCAACATTCTCTCATGAGGAGGATGAAAATTGTATACAAAATACAACACAATACCCGTACAATAATAAAAAGAAAACATATGTTCACTCACCTACACGTAAAACAACAACATTCACTCTCATCAATAGATTGATGGATATAGTAGTAATAGTAGTAGACATTTTGGTATGGGGAATGTAGATACAACAATACTTAAAGAACCTACCAGCATCAAAAACAAGAGAACTTACTAAAAATGTAGGCACTTTATTTATTTTCTCTCTCTCTACAATATAAATGTATATCACTGATTTTCTCTCTCTCGGTCTCTCTGCTAATGTAGAAAGCTTTCTTTATTTGGTGAGCATTTAATTCTTGTTTTTCTTTTTTTTTTTTTGATATTTGCATCTTTTTGTATCTGTGTATTTTTTATTTACTTTATTCTCTCATATTTGTTTTGCTCCCTTGTAAATTAATTGTCAATGTATGAGTGAGTGAATGTTTGTAATAATAATAATAATGATGATGATGATTGTGATGATGTTAATGATGATTGTGATGATGTGAAATGCTTGTGTAAAAACAGAAAGCTATGATAAATTATAAATTCAAAACAAAATATAAAAAATAAACAGTTTTGACCTTGAACAAAAAACAAAAACACAGTCTTCATCGTGTTTTATTGTTACACTCACTCTCTCTAAATATCTCAGTGATAAATTCACTTGCTCTTTGCATTTCTTTTAAGTTCTTATAGTAGGTACTCTTTTTTTTGTATTTGTTACTTTGTTTGAACTTTGATACTAAAACAACACAAAACAAACAAAAGGTGGTGATAAAGTGAAATTTGTTATTTACTATTTTGTTTACAAAAAAGAAAGAAAATATAGAATTTGTTATTTATTTTTTTCCTTATATTATATTCTTCTGTTTAAAGTTTAACCAATAATTAACAATATTACTCATACGTTAAGTTTTGCTTGGTATTAAATTATTGTTTATTATTAGTTATACTCTATTTGAAGAGAAATTTCAACCTTTATATTATGTATAATAAAATATTATAGAAAAAAAAAGTTTAAAAGAAACTTATTGAGAATTATAATAACCAATTATAATTATTGAAAATGTTACTCATACGTTAAGTTTATTTATTTATTTATTAACAGTTCAAAGACTATGTAAGATACAAGTTTGTTTGGAGCTATGACTGCGAGGCCTTAAACTTCCATTAAATTAAGCTTTGTTTGATTACTTAAATTATAGGTTTTTGGTATTTTCTCTTTGTTTAAATGTGAGAATTTTAGTTAGTTTTTAATAAGTATCTATTTTTGGTTTACTCCCCCTGGTTTTGCTTTAATACTCAGATTAGATGACCATATATCACTTCAAAACATGTACCTACCACACATATCCATATGCCATTTGTTACATATTTTTGCCTTATTTTACTTTTCAATGCTGGTTGGCTGGTCCCTTCTTTTTTTCTATTTATTTGTTAAGACACCCATATAATGCTTTTGTAGATCCATATCCCATTTGATTAGGGTTTAACTGCCCCTTGAAAGAATTTTGTTTTCTACTTATGTGATCAAATGGCAAGCGATTTCTCTTTTTTTTTATTTGACTATTTCTTGGCTACTCCTCTTTTTTTTTATCTATTTTATTTTGTATTCTGTTTTGGTATATTTTTTTTTATTTGGAATATTATTTTTATAGTTATAATTCTCATGTTGTGTGCTAAGCTTTGTTAAATAGTTTTTGCGCTTCTCTATTTTCTATCAGTCATTCATTCATTCTTCTATGAATTTATTTATCTTTTCATATCTTTTCTTTAGTATTTTTGTGTTTTATCATAATGATATTTATTTCTATTTTTTTATTACCTAACAACTCTCATTTGCCTTATAGAAAAATCATTCAATTGGGCTACCTACTACCTACACTAGATAGATCGGTGGAGTTTGTTAAACACGTTCATTAACCATTTTGTTGTGTTTGTCCAGTTTTTGTATGTGTGTGTTATTTTTCATTTTTTTTTTCAATCAATACTTGTTTGAGAGGTTTTCATTTTTGTATTTGGGAATCTTGTTCTTTTTGAACAAATTTTTATTTTTGGTTTTATGAATAATTATATTTTTTTTTAATGTTTTTTTTTTTTGCTATTTTTTCTTTTAAACAAAAAATTAAAATGTTTGTTGTGTTGTGTTGAATTTTTCTGAGCTATTTAAGCATTCATTTTACTTTTTTTTTAATCTCATTTGTTGTGTTGTATTTGTGTGAGATACTATAGTACATGAGAAATAGGTTCTCTTCTTATAGCATTCTATCATATAGTATATTGTAAAGTGATTTGGCCTTCAAATCGTTCAGTTACCTTTTTGTCGCGCGGAAGCAATAAAAACAAATAAAGACACAACAAAACAAAAAAGTTTATATACAAAATTCTTAGTATGAAAAAAGTATCTTTCGATTTTTAAAGACTCACAACAACAGTAGAAAAAAATAATCCTACGAGTACATTTTGTTTTAATGTTTGCTTGTTTTAAGCTTCCAGTGATATATAAACATGATTTGATTTGGTTTTAGTTATTAAGGTTTAGTTTGTTTTGTGAATTTATTAAGGGATACGTGCTTTGCTTATATTTTTGTTTGATGGATATAAATTCTTATTTTTATTATACTACATAGATAGTTTCATGTGACTTTATTAGATGGGCTGTTATTTCCTTGTTCATTCACTTACTGACTGACTGACTGACTTGATGTGGCTAACAATTGGAAGAGATTATTTTGTTTTGTAGATCAGTAGGAAAAAGAAATTTGGAAGATTTCAATTAATTTTTTATAAAATTGATGCAGTAAAGTGACTTGAAGTTGAGGACTAGATAAGAGTAAATATGTGAAGTGCTTCTCGGCCAGGCTATAAGTCAACGACCGAAAAAAGTGATAGAAAGAGCGAATCTAGTATATACGGCGGGTGGTATCAGACATCCCATTGAAGCGCCTTCCAAGTTTTTTTGATGACTTGTGCAACAAGTAATGTCTTTTAGCATATTAGACAGTAATGCTCGACTCAATTGTTTCCATCGTTGTTGGTAACGTTCCCCAGTAGATCACTCTGAGCTAATAATACCAGATGCAGACCAATAGCTCCTTTCAATGGATATTCGGTTTGGCTCTTAAAGTTGATGCATGGCCGGGCTAACCTCATGATTTTCTGAGCGTTATTGTAGTGAACCCACTTTCCGCCTCTAGTCATGTTTCGATGCAAAAAATCCTTTCGATTTTGCCTTTGGGGAAGTTGTTCACACGAGTAAAAACGGTGTTCGACGTCTCTTGATTTGAGTTCATAAGGAATCCAATTTCCTTGTTTGTGCCCATACGCATGGCCATGAGACGGTCTAAAAAATGTAGTTTATTGAGTTACTCCCAAGGTGTCAGTGATTTCTTCTGAGTTTGAGCATGAATCTTGGTCCAATACCGCCGTTAACTAAGCGTCTTCAAACTTTACTGACCTCCCTTCGCGTTCTTTGTCGCTGTTGTCAAAATCGACAGTTTTGAAATGGCGAATCCAGTACTCACAAGTTTTTATTAAGAGAAAATGTTTCCAATATGCTTAACACATCAGTCGTTGTCCAACCTTGCGAAATACATCTGGAAAATTCAACCATAATGCACTTTGGGGACTTCTTTTTGTTAAATTTCGGTAAAATCTAAACGAAACAGTCGAAAAATCGACAAAAATGAAATTAACCAAGTGTGCGAGTGAGATGGCAGAACATGACATACATTACTATAAAAAAAATTAAACAACCTGCATATAAAAATCGAAATTAGCAAGGTGTGCGTGTGAGAGAGATAACATAATTTTAATGAGTAAAGGCCCTTTTAGACAGTTAGTTCAGTCTCAGTCCATGTTATCGCACTGATAACCGAAACGATGACAGAAAAATGGACGAGTGGCCCAGCTTATTTGTCAGTTCATTTCGATTTCTAAAGCGATAACATGGAAAGAGACTGAACCGACTGTCAAAAAGGGCCTTAAAGATGATTTTCTAAAACATTTGAAGAGAAATGATTATACCAATCAGTATCCAATAAATGATTGGGACGGAATGACAGAGCAACATCTGCCCGGGTATCTAGAGTTTTATATATATTTAGCTAATTTCTAGATTTGTCATAAAATATTAAAACAGTCCTTAATTTTGATTTTATATGTTTCCATTTTGGCATAGTTTTATTTTTATTTGTGGAATTTTTATTATGATTTTGTCATCAATTTATGATCAAACTTTAATTTATTATTAATAATGTTTATATAATTTGTTTATAATAAAATCCATACATACAAAACAGTCACCTACCTACCAAACTATCTATCAATCTATAAATGTATTTATCTATACATACATACATACATATATGTATGTAGTAGATAGATACATTCATACATAATTCAGTTCAGCTGATATATATTCATTGGACCGAAAAAACAAAAACATTATTATTTTGTTATTCTCCTTTTTTTCTATTTTTTTAGTTAAGTTTGTTGTTGTTTTCTGATATTTTTGGATTTTTATTGTTTTGTCTACATTTTTGTTGTTGTTAGTTTTGTGTTTTTTGTTTTTTTTTTTAACATTTTAATGACTTGAAAGTTGTTATTTTCGCAAAAAAAAAAAATATAAATAAATAAATAAAATCAACATTTGGCGTTTGTTGTTTTGAACAAATTTTTTTGTTTTCTTCCATTATACCTATATACATACATATTTGTTATTGTTTTCGCCGGTCCTAAGCTGCTATTTCATCTTATCTTTCTGTCCACTTTATTATTGTTATTGTGATTGTTTTTATTTTTCTTTTTGGTTGTTTTATTTTTATTTAACCCAAAAAAATGAAAGAGGCATTTACTATTTATAAATAATAATAAAAAAAAAACAAACAGGTGATTAGTGTTTATTTTCTAGAATAAAATCTTTCTTTTTCCATTATCTTAGATTATAGTTAAAAAAAAAAAAAAAGAAACCAAATTGAAATTATATGCGGTATTCTATACGCTTCCATGCCATAAAATATATGATTTTATTGCAAAAAATTGCTATGGAAATTTTTGAAAATTAAAAGAACAAACATACTGGTATAAGTATACATATATGATAATTGAAGTTATTATAAATAATTTTTAATTGGAATAATCAGATAAGAAATAAGACAAGTATTTAAATGGACACTTGTAAGAGATTGATGTTGTCGACTTGGTTTAATGATTTCTTCAACAATTTACACGTACGAAAAGTTCTCAGACTCTTCTACTTCATCATCTCTTTTGCTAAGTGCTGCCATGAACTTTGGACCAAGTTAAGTAATGGTAAAAGTGTTAATTAACATACTAGATGGGAGTGTAGTCATCTAAACATAGTATTCTTTTTCTTAGAAAACTTTAAAAGATACAAAAGAATGAATTACATAGAAATAGTGAGAAAAGTGGGATGAATAGAAAAAAATTAAATATGTTTCGGTAAAATATCAAAGACTTCAAACTTTACTTGGTGTTTTCCAACCCACAAACAAAATTCCTATCACTTTTTTTATACAATGTTTTTTTGTTTCAAACTTAGTTAAGAACTTTTGTTTGAATAATTTATAATCAACATGACCTTCAATAATACTAGTAACATAACATGTTCATTGTCTTTACAACTTACTATGGATCTATGTATTTGACTACATATTCATAAGTACATACACTACATATACATATGTATATGGTATGAAGTAGGCCTATAAAAGTCTTATAATAAATCAGATTACATCATTTTTGTATATTCCATTTACATATAATTCTTTCTTTAATTCCAAAGTAGTTAGTTTGTTATGACAAATTTAAACAGAATTTTAAAGCAAAAGCAAAATAGAATTAAAGAGGGTTATTCTATAAGTTTCTTAATGAATTAAACTGTTTACAAGTCAACCCTCGTAAGTACATATATTTATTTATTTTACAATACTAGTATATACTAGTACTTTGTTGTAATCAAACTACTACTACTGTCGAGACTAGAATAAAGAATAAAGAAATAATATAATATAGTGAAATAATCAAATGCGCCCGAGACACGTTTTAAAGCATTCATGGCATGCCAGCCATGACCATGTGATATCCACGTGAGTTGGAGTGCAAATGAACAACGAACAAAAAAGTGATGATATGAGCAGAATGTACTAGTGGAATGATGTTCACTTGAGTAGGGAGGTTTCTTTGTGAACTATTGTCAAAGAGATTAAAAGGAAAACATGAAAATGAGAAGTAGACATTTTATTATACGAACTAAACAAGAAATGTGACTTTTAAAAGAAATATTTCACATAAATATGGAATAACAGGAGATAGAATGATATGCTTTGTTCTTCTTAGTACAATTTTTCAGAATAATATAAGAAATACAGTAAGAATTTTAAGAGAAATACATACTATAAATCGGATAACAAGAAAGATGATATATTGACTATGATATATTGATTAAGAACTATTGCCTATGAACTATTGACAATGATCTATTGATTATGCTATAATGACTATGATCTCTTGACTAAGGTGTATTGACTAAGAACTATATCTATGATATTTGACTAAGATCAACTGATTTTAATATCATATATTGACTAAGAAATATTCGTCTATGAATTCTTAATCAATTGAATATGAACAATTGATCTATCGACTATGAATACACAAAATGTGCCCATGATAGTTTTATGAACTGTGGAATATAACATAGATATGACAAGGAGTTTTACTAATATGGAAAGTGATACATTGCTTATAGACTATGATCAAAATATCGTTATTTTTGAGGGTGATACGATACTATAAAAAGAAAAAATATGATCTATGAGAATTTTGTGAATTTATGGAAGACATCAAAGTATATGAGAGCTACACTTAGCACAAAGGGGATACAGTGCGTTGTGAAAAATATGACCTATGAGAAATTTGAAAATTATGGGATATAAATTGTTGAAGAGAGACATTGTGTTTTGAGATGTCAATACTTATGAATACTCAAAATGTCATCTATGTGAGTTTAATGGAAGATATCAGAACTATGAAAGATATTAAACTGTGTGAGAGTACTAAATTACTAAACAGTAATGAGACATAAAGCTATGCCGTGTAGATGTAACCCTTGTGTAAACACCAGGTACTAGCATGGGCTTGCTAGACAAAATGTATGGAAACGCATAGGGGTCTTGCCAGACCATGGTTTACCAAATGCACAGTAGTAATTCAAAATGCCCATATCACAAACTTTTACATACTTAATTTGTTATAACAAAATATAAAAACTCCGCGCAGTGCATATTGGACCACACGTTTCTTGTATGAGAACTCCTCTAATTTTTAAACTTTATTTTATTTTTATTATTTGTCGTTAAACCGGCAATTGAATTACACACTTTGTGAAAATTTTAACTACCTACCTATTACGGTTCATGAGATAGAGGTCACTAACGGACGGACGGACGGACAGCGTAGGCTTACTAATATGCTCCCGTTGGCAGTCTTTGGGTACGGAACTCTAAAATGGTCTGGCCACTCGATGGTTTCCACATAAAGTTGAAGAGATTGATTGATTGAGGAATTTTGAAAGCGTAATATGATTATTGTTTTTTTGTTTAGTCCAGTATCTGTTTCAATTTAATGACTCGTTATGAAGTATGTAAGTAGGTGGATGTCTGATGAAGTTGACTAACTGTTAAGACAAAATATTATTACTAGTACAGAACTATGACTACATAAAGTTCAACAAAATAGGGGCGTTCTAATACTATCTCTTTTGGTACCAGTGTCTTAAGTTGACCGTGAATGAATATACTAGTATAATAAAACTAGATAGATATAGATATGCAGATACTAGACTCAAGTTTATTATCATAAATGGAATTATTATTATAAGTATTATTAAAAATATATGCAAATTTTTACTAGAAATAACAAGTTTATTGTTCTTGATTGCATTTGTTGTTGATGATGATGATGATGATGGTAGAGTGCATTTTAAAAGAGGAAATAAACAACATCAACATCATATGAATGCCATTGAGAGCAAGTATTGTACATTTTATGACAATTTTATATTCTTATATTCGTTTTTTTTTATTAATTTAATATTGAGAAATATTTATTATCATGAGAACGAAGCAATGACGTCATTTGTACATTCTAATTATTGTATTATCAGCATCATCAGATTACTATTGTATTATAGTATATCAATTTATTGTAGATTGTATTTGAATTTTATTTTTATATTAATAAAATTCTTTATTTTATTTTTCTTTATCATTACAGTTTTACTAATTATACAACATTTACTGAGAAGACCCCAATTGATTGTGAATAAACAAAGGATATTTCTGCAGGACGTCATTGAGAGCCACGTGCTCTCGTGCACGTTGAGCGTGACTGGCTCCCGGTGGATGTACAGTACAGTAAACTGAATACGACTGCATTAACCACCCTACAATGACAGAAAATCAATTGTTTTCCATGTCGGCAGAGTTTTTCGACACATCCTCAAACAGCAGCAACAATCCCTTGAAATACGATTTATATGCCTCAGTAGGCGGTGCCGGCAGTCAACATACAACGTTTAATACATCAACGAATTATTTTAGTGGCCATAATAATATAATAACAACGTCCAGTGTAGGATCATCAACACCAATAACAACAACTTCGGGCAGCAATGTTATGCTAACAAATGCCATTAGTATACCACGTAGCAACAATCCCAATCAAAGTCATAAACCCTACGAACAACAAGAAGATAATTTTACAACACGTCATCATTTAACCAGTCCAAGTCCTTTACATAATATGTCCATAATGGCAACGACAACTCAGCAACAACAACAACAGCAGCAACAGCAGCAGCAGCAACAACATCAGCAACAGCAGCAGCAATTGCAGCAACAGTTGCAACAGCAGCAGCAGCAACAACAACAAATGCAACAAAGTCAATTACAACATGATAATGAAAGCCATACACGTCTCATGCTTGGTGATCTCTCGGATTATGGTTTAGATGCGCTGGAAGCATCTTCCCTATCGCCTTCTCTATTGCAAGATGTCAGCTTAAGTGATGCTTCACCATTGAATACAACACTCTATAATGGTAATATATCGATAGCAAGCGGTTTCTATGCGCAGGACGCTGCCGCTTCACCATTGGGCATTGATTCTAGCCTCATGAATGTCATAAGTCTCAATTCCCATGAGGGTCCCAGTTTGTTGGGCTTGAGCAATGGTGGCAATTCAAGTCTTGGTGATGTTGGCACTGGCGGTGGTGGTGGCGTAAATGATGTTAATAATACTTTATTATTCGAAATGACACCAAATTCGAATACAATGTGGAGTGATATTGGCAGTGCCATAGTGAATACCAAAAGTGAGCCATTTACATTCGAAGATGATTATATATTTCCCAACGATAAAGCCGAAATACAAGCTTCGGTGCTAGCCGATCTCAATGATGGTGATTTTTTGCATGATATTGGCAATATTGAAGATTTGTTGCCACCACAACAGAATGTGAATTTCTTGCTGTCACCACAGCCTAGCAGCAGTGCAAATAGTTTGCAACAATTGAATAGTCCACAGGCATCACCAGTTGGACCACCAATGGAATTGTTGCAGCAACATCAACAACAACAACAGCAGCAGCAGCAACAGCAACAACAACAGCAACAGAATCAAATGCAACAACAAACAATGTTTAATCAACAAACATCATCACAACAACAGCAGCAACAGCCAAGTTCCTCTAATTCATATGAAATCTATCATAGTACACCGAATAAAATAGCGAATCAAATGATTGGTAATAACAGCAACAGTAGCAGTGCTTTCTCACCCGGTAGTCAACCTTCACATTCTCCATTACAATTGAATTCAATAACACCACCACCACCACCTCATGCCAATCGTTCTCAATATCAACAAGTGAAATTACGTAATATACAAGAAATCATGAAAAAAGGTTATTCAATGTCACCAGATCGTTCAATGATGGGTCAATCAGTACCGGGTGGAACACATATGTTAATCTCTGGCAATGCTTTGAGTCCAGGCAGTGGTAGTAGTGGTTTTGGTAGTGCTGCATCTGGTAATAGTAGCACTGGTGTTGTGGTCACTGCTGGTGCCAATGGAAGCATACGAAAATCATTTGGTTATCAAGGTGAAGTCATCAGTTCACAAATGTCTCGACTCTCATCATCGGCACCTACACATTTGGGCTTAGAACAAATATGGATGCGTCGTGAACCACGTCAACATTTGCTATCAACTGGTTCTCTGGCAGAGGCTGAATCATATTCATCATTGAGCACAGGTAGTGTTCTATCACCGGATGGTATCGACTTCTCACAAGATGATGATGATGATAATTCAAGTGATAATAGTGATCACTATGATGATTTCTCAAGTGATAATGGTAAGTAGATATACTCAATAGAAGTATCTTTTGATAAACTGGTTAATTTTTTATAGGTTCTGATATTGAAGATGATGGACGTACTGCTACACCGAATCAATTGTCATCGAGCAAAGGTAAAGAACGTTTCTTTTGGCAATATAATGTTCAAGCCAAGGGTCCGAAAGGCAAACGTCTGGTATTCCAATCAAAACTTGAAGATCCTCACAAATTGAATGAAGTAACAGATCCTGTATTCAGTCCAAATTGTTCAGTGCGTGGCATTAAAGTGTATAAGGTTAGTAGGCATGGAATGCAAAAGATACAAATAATTAATAATAATTTTTCCTTGATTATAGCATAGTGGCAAAGCACGTAAAGGTGATGGTAATGATCTAACACCAAATGCCCGTAAATTGAATAATATTGGCAAGGAATTGGATAAATTAAGTCGCACTATCAATGATATGACACCTGTTTCGGAACTGCCCTTCAATGTAAGACCAAAATCTCGTAAAGAAAAGAATAAATTGGCTTCACGTGCTTGTCGCCTTAAGAAAAAGGCTCAGCATGAGGCTAACAAAATTAAATTATATGGACTGGAAATTGAGCACAGTAAGTTCAAAGAAGATATATAATGTAGATACAATTTTACCAATATATGTACTTATACTATTACAGAGAGACTAATGAATTGCATACAAGAGTTGAAAAATTCATTGGCCATCAAATATCGCACACAAAACTTGGGTGAATCAACCGATGAAATTGATGCACAGATTGATCGCATTTATAAAACAGCAATAAGTAAGTTAACATCAAGGATATGATTAAGAATTTTTCATTAATATATTTTTGTTGATTCTATTCCTTTATAGATGGTTTATGCGTTGCTGGCGGTAGCACTGATTTTGTTAATAAAATTATTGAAAATATGAAAGCTGGTGTGCAAAATGGTGGTCTTGAATCATTGAGGAATACGTAAAAATAACAGCGAACATAACATCATCACACCACCACACTTCATGAGGATGGACAACAAATATACATACGAGTGTAACATGTGCTAATTGATTGTTGGTAGTTGGTGTTTTCTATAGGAGTTTGTTGTCGTCTAATAGTATCTACTACATAAGTGTTTAAGAGTTTAAAAATTTAAGCCCAAATTAGTTTTTGTAAGTCAAAAAGAAAGTTAAAAAACAACAAAACACACACAAGAGACCAAATCTTAAAAATATGATGACCAAAAGAAGAAATTTTTGCATGAAAATCAAACAGAATTTTTATACAAAAAAAATAAATAAAAAATAATGCAAAAGGC
The DNA here is from genome assembly GCA_037043315.1 of Amiota communis. NCBI lineage: Eukaryota > Metazoa > Arthropoda > Insecta > Diptera > Drosophilidae > Amiota > Amiota communis. The sequence continues at coordinate 6,839,883 of JBAMAV010001245.1, read as the reverse complement.
AAGAAAAGAAAAGAAATATAAAAATGGGAATATTAAGCAAAGAAAAGGGTGAAATTTTGACAAGAATAAAGAGCTGAAAACCTGGGCTTTATATAACATAAATATAAAGAGCAAAGCTTCAAGGCATATAAGAAAGGACAGAAAGAAAGAAAGAAATGATGATGAGGTGATATGAATTTGGATTCAACAAATTGTAGGTACACTGAGAAAACTGTGATCAAGTTAAGAATGGAAAGGTTTAAAAAAGGAATGGTTAAAGATTTGGTAGGAACAAGTGAATGTTAGAAAGAAGAAAGTGATTTGTTGAATAACATTAAAAATAAAAGAAATAGAAAGAAAGTTTCTAAAGAACAAAAAAGAAAGGAATGATACAAGAAAAAAGAACAGAAAATTACATAACAAAAAAAGAAAAAGAAAAGGAATGAAAAGAAAAGAAATAAATGTTGCTGTTTTTGCAAAAAAATATATAAAAATAAAAATACAAATACAATTGGACCTCAGGTTAGTTTAGTTTTAACATTTAGGATTTTAGAATTAAGTGACGTTAAGAAACATAAAGAAGATGACACATGTCTATGTACACAATACAATCGTATCGATGTTGTAAGAAGAGAAACTATAATACAATATAACTCAAGAAACTAATGAAGAAAAAAAAGCAAAAGGCAAAGTCGTTAATGAAACTAAAAATGAAGGAAAAGAAAGGAAAAGGAAGAAAATACCGGGAAAACAAAGTAAAAAGGATATAAGAAACGCAAAGAAAGAGGCAAAATTTTTTTTATAATTTTTTTAGTTATTAAATTAAGTACTTTTGGAGGTTATATACTTTTTATGTTTTGTTGATTGATTAAAGTAGTGTGTGTGATAAGTTTAATATGAAGAAGGAAGCATTGAAATGAAAAGAAATGAAATGAAATGGAAAGAGTTGAGTGTGAATAAAAGTAAGTACAGATGCTTGAAAACAATAGTAATTGTAGAAGTAAATGAGAGAGACTTCAGTTCAAGTGATGTGTTCAAATCAGTTTTAGAAATGAGTTCCTTATATGCAAGGAATTTCGATATGTAACCATGAATTGCTTTAAATGGGTAAAGGTTTTATTTCAATCAATAAAAATTGAAATATAAAGTTCTGAAAGTCTTAAAATCAAATGCTATTGACTTTTCGATAGAGTCTTATAGTTTGAAACGAGAACTCTAACCAAGTGTTATTGACTCTTTCATAGAGTCTTTTTAGTTTGAAACAAGAAGTCTAACCAAATGTTATTGACTCTCCGATAGAGTCTTTTTAGTTTGAAACGAGAAGAGCTTTGAGGAATAATTTCAATGTTGTGAGCCTTTGTGTTTGATATTTAAAGCAAATCATTGAATTTTTTCTTATTTCTGATACATAATTCTATCAATGAATCCTATGCACCAACTGTGCAACAACTTCCCTTTCCTCTAATCAAAGTTCAACTCTTCAATTCAACTAAACAATTCCATACTGAAACTAAGCACTGTACTGTACTTCTTTTCTTTTATACAAACAAATAATAATAATGATGATGATAGAAAGAAAGAAATATGATATTGAGAGCTACCAGTTTTACCTGCATAGAAAAAGAACGAACGTAAAGAAAGAAAGAAAAATGTTGCACTACATAACTTTTAATTTTCTGCTACTGCGATTTAATTATTTAAGTTGATAAATTTGTTTATGGATGGTTCATTGGTCAGATCAGTTTATATGTATATTGAAAAGAGAAGCAAACATATATAAAAGAAAAAGAGAGCTTTTATTAAATTTTTATTATTATTATTATTATATTTTAAGTTTATAAATTTTGTTCTTTAAGTTTATGTTTTTTTTAAAAAATCTTATCAAATTATTTTTATATTATTAATATTATTATAATTCTAACTATTATGATCATTTAAAGAATTTTAATCATTTTCGTTTCAAAATTATACCGTATAAAAAAGAAAGGAAAAATTAAAGAAAAAAAAATAACAATTTTAATCTTAAAAATTAAAACAAAAAAAAAAAGAATCTTTATTTATTTATAAACAAAAAAAAGAAAACATACATAAAAACATATTATTTAATATTGTTTAAATTTACTATATACGTGGTGATATAATTTTAAACATTTAAATTTATGCTTTGCTTTTAATTTTAATATTTTAAATCATAAAAAAGAAAAGAAATGAGAAAACAAAAGGAAAAATATTTTATAATTAAAAATTTATTCTTAAAATAATTTTCATATCAAATTTTTTTAATTTTAATTAAATTTATCAATTTTTCAAATTACATATTTACATTTGCTATTAATTAATTAAATGTCTTCAATATAATTTTTAATTTTATTTCTATATTTCAATATAATTTTTTAAGTTTATTTAAGTGAAGAAATTTTTCAAAATATTTTGTTAAAAAAAATAAAATTTGCGTCGGGTTTCTTATAAGCGATAAACAAAAGAAAAGAAAAGAAAATTAATTATATAACAAATATCTAAGCTTAAAAATTTACCTACAATATACATAAATATATATATAGATATACATACTACATATGCTATCTTTATCAAACAATCTATGTTTATATAAAGAAAAAAGAAAAAGAAAAGAAAAAAAAAAAAACAAACACACAACAACAAACTTAACTGTTTTGAGTTTTATTATCCTATCCCCTTTATATTTTTTTATTGATAGTTTTGTTTCTAAATATTTTGATTTTAAATTACTTTATTTACCTTTGTGATAATTTTTATTTATTTTATTTGTTTGAAATTACAATTTTCAAAGTGTCTTAATAATATTCGAATTTTTGGTTGAATATTGGAATCAAGTTGGTTGATAGCTTTGGTTAAGCAAATACTTATATAGAACAGAAGATATAAAGTCTTTTGGCAAAAGGCAATTTTAGATTTTGTCATAAACTGAGAAGCTTAAAATTTCGAGGAAAATGTCTTTTGACACAATCAAACATTAAACATAAAAATTCAAAAAATTGTTCTTATCATAATAAAAATTCAATGTGTCAATGAATTCATATAAAAAGTATTCCTAAATTTCGCTTGACATTGTAATTTTGAACTAAGGACTTTAAATAATTTACAACAAATTGCATTGAATTGATCCTAAAGGTATTGAAGCATAACATTGTCTAAAAAGAACTGAATGATTTGGAATGGGTGGAAATGACTAAGTGGAATCTGTTGAAATAAATGAAATATGACATTATATGACAGTTGTTCGCCTGGGTGGACATTTGATTTGTGAGTGTTGGCAATATATTCAAGAACACTAGCCATATTTATGAACATTCATGCAGGCAAAATACAAACCATTTCCTACATTCGTATAAATGGATATGACAAATGAATGGATTCATGCAACTATGTAAAACACTCATAAACACACGAAGAAGTTCTCTGTTTCGTATTTATTATTGTTTCCGCATAAACACTCACGAAGCAAATAAATACTCTGTGTACAATTTCAACTAGAGATTAATACACAATTTGTTAACAAAGTTCAATTTTGTGCCTTAGAGGATTAATTCTATCTATCTAAAACACAATTTGTTAACTAAGTATATTCAATTTTGAGTCTTAGAAGATCAATGAAATCTATGTTTGCTTTTGCCATAAGATAAATGAATATAAAGTCAAAATTTACCAAATTCCAAGGCATCTTTTAATAAATTTCTAATCTTCAGATATTTTTTTTATAATGATTTCTTTCACATTCTTCGTTCGTGTACCTTAAAAAGTAAGTAAAGTAAGTAAGTGATTAGAATGGGAAATTATCGATCGTTCGCTCGCTTTTTGGCAACGCATGTGTTCAGTTAAATATCAAAATTTCCAATTTTAGCATTCATTAAAAAATACATTAAAATGATTTGTTATAAAACAAAAATATTTATGATTAAATGCTGGTTTATTGCTGGCAATAACTAATTAATTATGTTTGTGTTTAGTTGTCATTTTCTTAAAATTATGTTATCATTAATTTAATTATATTTATTTCATAAAAAGAAGAAATCAAGTGTGTCTCAGAATTCATGGAAGTCAACCAAATTCATACAAGAGAAAGAAAGCATTGGAAATTGATAGAGTTGGGTTAATAGAAACCCAATTAAATTTTGAAAGAATTGTGGGACACCCTTTATTTTTAATAATAAAAAAACGAACCATATAAGTGATTTGAAGTTAAAAACTTGCAACAAACAAAATTGAGTTTATTTATGCTATACACAAACACTTACATACATACATATATATATAATAAACATTTGTAAAAGAAAATCATATATAAGATACTTACATATAGTATTTAGCATTTAGTTTAGTTTAGGGTTGACAACAAATTCATAAAAAAAAATGGTTATAATTCTTAGGATTTTCAAATTCAAAAATAAATTTAAAAAAATATAAAAATATTTCTTTGTGTTAAATGAAACTAAGTTTAAAATTTACTAAATTGCGATATTCAAATATTTTGAGTGTATTCATAAATAATAATAATGAAAAAAAAAAAAATCTAGACGTGATAAGAATTCAAAATTAAAAATTCAATTTTATATAATAATAATAATAATAATATGGAAACTAAAAAGTACAAGAAACAAAGAAATACAACAATATTTATTTAAGTAAAATATAATAATAAAAAACAAGAAAATAATAGTAGTTTTTAAGGCTTTAAAATGCGCTCCCAAAATATGAGAAGAATATGATGAGAAAATGAAGAAGAAGAATGACAAGGAGAACATGAATAAAAGGGGGGTTAATTTTTTAATAATTGCAAAAATTTATAAATTGAAAAATAAATAAAAAAAAAAAATATTAATAATAAAGCACGACAGTTCCTCAGTGTTTGTTAATGAAATGGTGAACATTTGAAATAATTAAATATGCTATTTATATACTAATTGCATAATAAATATATAAATATTTTGAAAAGAAAAAATTACAAAAAATAATAAATGTTAAATGTGCTTTAATTAAATGTGCTTCAGATTTTAATTATATTTATATATATAAAAAATAATAAAATAAAATATAAACCAAGGAAATATCATCAACAATATAAACGAAAAAAAAAATAAAAATTATTTATACACACAACAAACAAATTACAAAGGAAAAAACAGTTAAGCGAACTACCTCAAAATACAAAAAACGAAATAAATTTACATACAAATAAAATATTTAAAGAAAACATAAATAAAAATAAATTATATACATATATTTATATATAAAAAAAAATTAAGAATTTTCTGCTCTTATTCAAAATATAAATACTATAAAAATTAAGGCGCAACAAAAAAAATATATAAATAACAAATTGAAAATAAAGAGCCTGAGCCATGTGTCCATTTATTCAAAAAATTTAGTTATTAATATTAAAAATTAATAAATATATAATTAAAAATAAATAAAAAACTTAAGAAAAAAAGGGAAATTAATTATAAAATGCAAAAATTCATTTGAAAATATTGTATAATAAATCTTCGAAAATTTAAGCGAAAATGGGAAAATTTTGAGAAACAAAATCATTTTATAAGCAACAAAATAAAATAAAAAGAAAACTTAAGTATAAAAATTAAAAAAAAAAAACAAATTCATAATCAATCCAATCAAATTAGAAGAGGATTCAATTTCGTTGAACAATAAATACACTAAGTGATGATTCAAACTGGATTTTGATGGATTACAATTATACAAGCATAAAAGGATTTTTCAAACATTCCAAACGCCCATGAATGTAGAATTCGCCATTTATTTGATTTGGTGGCTTACTTACTTAAGCAAAAATTGCGTAACCATATTCATCTATTACTTGGCATCTTGTGGATTTCGTCAATTTTTGAAAGATCTTAACAGTTCAATGCTAAATTCACAGTCACTTCCATTAGGAATGAATGATACTAACTGGGATACTGGGAAACAAAGAATAACAGTTTAACATATTTATGTTTATTAATTGTAATCCAAACACTGTTTAGCTCAATACACAATTCAAAACTGGACTAGAATTTCAAGTAGTTCAAATAGTTGCAAATGCCAAAAAAATATAACAAAAATCTACCCATTTCGAAGACTTAAATAGATAAAAAATCAAATAAAATTAATAACTTTGGAGCAACCAAAGTTTTAATATCTTTCACACTAAGCCAAACAATCGTACGTTAACAGTGATAATTTTTACTCATAAATGTTATAATTAGCAATGTAAAAGATCCCGATTCTAATGTCGATACATCATTTTATTCGATTTCAATCAACTGTTGGGTATCTTATCATGCAGAAGCCACAAAATCTATAAAGTCTAGAACAGAATGGTGAAACTGAAGCTGAAGCCCGAAAAAAAAGTGAACAGAATGCGAGGTTCAGTCTCAGTAGTCAGCGTGCTTTAAATTACACTTTCATCCATTTTCGCTTCTGTGCTTTGAATAGCAATCAACAGTGCTTGTCATTGGGAGACAGACAGAGAGAGAGAGATAGATGGTTTGAAGCCGATTGAATTCAAACCACTTTGACTACACGGCTTCAGCTTCAGAGTCAGCTTACTATTGTGTTCGCTGCATTTGATTATTTGACCGGCTTCAGACTCAGCTTAACCTTCACCATTCTGTTCCAACGTTAAGAGTATGCATGCTTGTCCCAAGTTATATATCTAATTAATAGTTTTCGAAAAGTTTTAGCTCAGATTTAGGATCAACAAATCGCGAATGACATTAAAAATATTAGCCCAGAATATTCAAATTTTTCGGGCGCATGACAGATTTCTTTATTTGTAGAGTAAGGAGACATTTATTATTCATGCTACAAATTGCATACATTCTCTTAACTATACACAGGCATTCTGATTAATAAAGAAACAAAAGTAATCAAGCCTTTGTCAAAGATGAATACTCATATTGAGCAAAAAATGCTGGAATCGATATCTTTCTATCCGATTATTTACCACAATAATCGAAATTGGTATCATATCGACAAAATGTGGAATTGTTACATCCCTAATTATAAAACATTCAGGTTCTTATTATACATATGTCATATTTGTATACACATATTTACTGTTGCAATCAGCTTATATGGTAACTACAATATATAAGAGATTCAATCAATCTCTTGACTCTTCCTTAAACAGATTATTTGAGTTTGTAGTAAATTCCAGTTTGAAAAGTCCACAAATTGCATTAAACAGATAATATTAACAGAAAATTATTTAAAAAAAAATAGAATAATTGTTAAAAGGAAAATGAAACGAACAGAATGCTGAAATAAATTGTCCTGGTCCTGGGTAACAACTGCCTAATAATGTCATGTGTGAAGGCTATAAAAATAAATTGTATTGTAATAATAATTAAAATTTTAAAAATATGATAAAAATAATTTAAAAATTGAATTGATAAAATTATTATATGTGGTTTACCAAATGAAAAATTGGCTTAAAAAAATTCTTTCAATAATTAAATGTTTTTATTTTTTTTTCAAAATTACCAAGTACAAGAGAAATTAATTATTATTATTATTATGGTACATAATTTACTTATTTAATAAAAAATACAATACAATTATAATAAGCAACAACAAAATCATATTTCATATAAAAAAAATTATAAATTTATTCAAGAAACATACGAAAAGAATAATTATTTATGCATGTAAATTAAAAGTACTAATTATATAATTTATATATGATGGAAATTATGTGTAATAAAAATAAAGGAAAAAAAAAAACAAAAACCAACAAAAACACACAATTTAAAGATATCTTTGTATTGGAAAGGGCAATGATGTGGAAAATTGATAGTGAATTCACACAGAAGCCATACTGCCCATTGTGATGCCTGAGAGGTAGAGATAGGTTATCCATAGTTGGTCTCAGAGGTCATCCTATGTCTTTCGAATCAACCCATAGAATCGACAAAAAAAGGCAAGGGCATCCAGTGGCAAACTGACTGTCCATGTTTTCGAAGAAAGACATCCCGATAAAATAGGTACGTCTTCCAAGAAGTACAAGGCAGTCAGGCAGTAGTAGGTGTTAGGTTATGCAGGCCACTCGCAATTGTTCGTAAGTTCACCCAGACCTATTGTGATGCCTGATAAATTGTAAAAGAGTAGAGGGGTAGTGAGGGGTAGGGGCAATCCACCAAGATCATCCTCAATGTCTAAAACTAACCTGAGGAGTCCACGAACATAGCCAAGTCACCAAAAAGACATTTTAACAAACTACTCAACTCCCTGAAAAATGATTTCCCGCGACAGAAGTCATGTGTGCATGCATCAGCACGATGTTGCAGTGCCCCGTAATAGCTCCCGTCATCATCCGAAATCTTTTCTGGTTGAAGTGTAGGAGCGCGGAGGATATTTTTGGTTGGTATCAAGGGCAGAGTATCCTGGCGACAGTGCAGCCAGCCTAATTTATATACTTTCCGCCTGTTTGATTCCTGGTTTCCGCTTTCAGTTTGGAGAGGATGCTTTAGTCATAGTGCAGTACCGAACCTTTCTTGGTACACTTGTCCACCATCTCATTACCTTAGAGACCGGAATGACCAGGCACCCAGATAAGAGTGATAGAGTGCTTCCGAGCTTGAGCTACTGCACTACATTGATTTTTCTCTCGATGTCGTGGGCCGGCAGAGCCTTGAAAGCGGCTTGGCTGTCAACATAAATTGATATGTGCCTTGGGGGTCTCCTCCATAGCATTGATCAATTATGCTGCCTGGCAGACCGCGTAGATTTCTACCTGCCACACTAAGTAGTAGGTGTTAGATGCTTTCTGTCTCTTCTTCATTTACACATCTACGACAGAAGTTTTGGTGCGGATCATGCATCGTTTATGCAGTATCCCCTTAAGAATACCATTATTGCTAAAACATAGAAGCTGATATCCGTTTTGTTTGATGGCCATGCAAGAGTGTTCGGCTGACATTATAGTCTCCACTGTGTGCCTTCTAGTACCAAGAATATCGCCTCCATGTTTCAAATAAACATCCGCTAGAGAAAGTGGCACTGACGTTCCATTCCTAGCATACTAGCCCTTCATTTTTTTCCCAAAAAAAAAAACAGATTGACTAAGACAATGACGATTGCGATTGTGTGATGCCTGGCTAGCAACACATTGCGGTTGAATTTTGTTGCTGTGGGATGACAAAACCGTGATGTCAGCTAATTTCGCTGCTTGCCAGACTACATAGATCACTGAAACCTTGAAAGACACTACAGTACGATATATGAGATCATAGTTTCTTCGAGAAGACACCGACACCAGTACCATTGTCTGTCTTAAATTACTAATTACTTGTAAATTATTCATATTAAAATTTTAGACATTTTCTATAATTTATATTAATTTATCAAACAAATCTTAGTAGGCCAAGATGTTGATTTTTGTTTTCCTTTGAAGTATGCCAATGAAAATATCTCAGTTCGATTTCAGTTCTCATCGGAGAACATTGTTAAAAAAATTTGTTGTAAATATTAAATTTATTTTTCGAAAATTACAATCAGTATAAAATGGTAAGTAAAACAAAAAAAAAAAAAAAATGCAATAAGTTGAAAGTCATGAATTATTGCTAATTCTTTTATGTAGGGGCGCAACGATAATAAAACCCGTGCAAAATTGCGTGAAGAATCTAAATGCCCAGCGTGTGGAATAAGTAGCATATTTGCTCTTCCGATGAATCAAAGCCGCAAGAAGAAAACTACAAAGAAGCCCAAAAGTGTAGATAAATATAAGTCAAAAAAACCAAAACCAAAACCAAAACCACAGGTGCAACCTATACTAAAGCCAATTCGGAAAAGTCCCGCTTGTAAAAAACGTCCACATTGCCATAGGAGAAAAGACAACAAACAGAAAAGATATAAGCAACACTACAGAGAATGCGCTTTAAAGGTGGGTCAAGCTTGGTCTCGTTTGATTCCATGGAAAAGAAAGAAATTAGAGATAAATTTTAAAGAAAATGGGAATGTTTCCTTTGTCTTAATCAAACTCCCGAAGAAAAACGAGGTGCCACGCCGCAAGCCCACGAAAAACAAGAAGTAGAAGGCGTAGAAAGCGATGCAGATAGAACAGATATTTTCAATGTAAATGAGTAGTAGTTGTGAAGTGAGTCAACTTCGAAGTTATTGTTTACCATGTTCTTGGGTAAGTTTATCTTTACCATAGATTAGAGTATTTTTCTCAAATATACTTATATTTGCAGATCATAAAATGATATATTATGTATCATATAAGAAACATTGTGGTATATTGCATATTGTAATCAAAATTTATTTGATTGGGAGTCCAGTGATGTCGTTCGTTGAGTGTTTGTCAGGCTTATAAGTTCTTCTTTTTCCATGGAGTGGAGATTGGTGGTATATAAAAGGTATATATTGGTGTGTTGTCGGTTGGGCAAACAAAATACAGAGTGTCGTAAATAACGTTAATTTAATTTGGTAGTCGGTAAGTATCAATCCTAATGATTGAAACCATGTATTTTTCTCAAACTAAATATGTGTATATTTTATATATTTGCGCAGATCATAACAAACATTTTGGTATATTGTAATCAAAATTTATTTCGTTAAACACAAAAAATTAAGCTATTTGACTGGGAGTCCAGTGATGTCATTCGTTGAGTGTTTGCCAGGCTTATAAGTTCTTCTTTTTCCATGGACTGGAGATTGGTGGTATATAAAAGGTATATTCGTGTCTCGTCAGCTGGGTAAACAAAATACAGAGTGTCGCAATTCTGTTTATCTAAATTGGTAGTCGGTAAGTATCAATTCTAATGATTGAAACCATGTTTTTTTATGTAATCTATACACTTTCAGTTCATGGGACCTGGCGCCATTCCCCATTCAAATTGGCGCGGTAACGGCGATATGTGGCTTCTGCTAGCCAATGTAGGTGACGCAGTTTGGTTCTACAGGTAGCGGCAGTGGCAGTCAGTTTTTCTGTAGGACCAGGGCATTCGTGGCGCTGCATATGCTACTCACTAGGTGGGATTCCGAGTGAAAGGGCATCAGGAACGGGCATGTGTGCGCCAAAAATGGAATATAAGAAAGGTCCAAGCACGCTTCCCTAGGACACGCCTGCACCTAAAGAGTGTGGAGATGACTGTTTGGCCCTTTGGCTCTTACTCATTACAGAACTTTTTTGCGTCCTTCATTATATGGTTGGTGGTCCTGTGCATCTGTTAAGCCATGGTTACATAGTATATAATTTCTTTCTTGACCTGGGTCAATTCGATAGAGAATATGTTGTTGATATACGTGCTTAACAAAATACAGAGTGTCTATGATAATGTTAATTCATGTGATTGAAGCCATCCATAGTTAAACAGGAAGGTAAGTATCCATGAATGGAACCTTGGTTAAATAGAGTACAAATATTTTCTTTCTTATATAGAAAAGCGCTGATTCGTTTTGATCGTGAACTGTTTATACATAAAGGAACCAATTACTGTAATGCGATGATATGGTATCATCTTTTATCAGTAGCCACCACCGTTTAACGCCAACGTCAAGAAAGCAGCTTTATATGGCATCGTCTAGTAAAGTTATTTTTCATTTGTACACAAGTTTTTAAGATTCCTAGCGACTCTGGACAAGAGACTAATAATAATATAATATTTATTATTGAAGAAAAGTATTGTATATTTTTTATTATACATCGAAAAAAAAAAAAACGACAAACATAAAAAAGAGAAATTATTAAAATTAAAAACCTGATGCCAGTCAATAGCTAAAATATTTGTTTTCTTATTTCATAAATATTGTCGGTATTTGTCAGCAGAAAATCCTCAAGTAGAAACGAAACGCTACACTGACAATTTTGTTTTATTACAAACATGGCTGTTCAAGTGAAAATTTGCTTGGTCACTGAATAAAATGTCAAAATTATCAAACCTCTGAAACATATTGTCCTGGTAATAAGCTCGGACACTAAATGCAAGCTGTTGAGCGGTTAATGGATCCATCAATACTAAATTTCCACGAATCGAGGTGCTTAGTATTGCATGTCCCGCTTTAACTCAGATAGGCCGTCTCTCAGTAATTTAAAATAGAAATAGCACTCAGCCTTTCTGGACACTGTGATATATTGGCCTTTGAAACTTACTTTCGTGATAATAATAATATACTTGTTATTATCAATTTATGTTCCTTTCTTAATGTTAAGACTATCTAAAGCAGGCCATTCACGGCGATTATGTTAGCGTAATTTGTTCGATTCGGCAAAATATTCGAAGTTAGTCGGTGTTCTGATCGCTAAACATAAAAATTTGCTATCTTCTATTCTACTATCTATCCGAATTGTATAGATTACCCGAACAAATACGTGGTGGATGGCTCTCTAATGGGAGTTACTAGGTCCAATGTATTAATACTAGCTTCAAAGTAAAAGGACTATTCTACATGAGGTTTGAAGGATGAACATAGCTCATTGAATTCTTGACAAACAGTTTTGAAGTTATGCATAAAAAAAAGTTATTATAACATCTTCTATAAATTCATGAAAACATTTTTATCACAAACAAATTTCTAGAAGTAAATTTTTATTACGATAAAGAAAAAGTCGTATTATTGATAAATAAAAAATTTTTACAAAAAAATGTGGAACGCTTCACGATTTTGCGTGTCATCCTTGCGCAGGGGCCATGCTAATCTTCTCTGTATCGTTCCAATTTTAGTATATGTTCTGCCGAAGCAAGAACGAATGTAGTAGTTTAAAATTTCCTTTTATTATTAGTATGACTGAATAAGTATTTGAGAATTATAAGACATTTGTTGAATGAATGAAATTTGTTGCCTACTTTTAGGGTACTTAACCAATGTATCATTTGTGTTAAGGGTAGCAAAAAGGACTCTTAAGGGTGAGTTTTCAGTTTAAGAAAGATAATACAATCAGTGACTTTCGTCCTTGTATAAGTTTTGTCTTATATTATTAGTAATGCAAGAAACTGTGTATATAGACAATATATTTTTTGTAAAGTGATAGATAGATTCTTTATTTAAAACATACATACATACATACATTTATTTCTTTGATCATTTGTTTAGTAAAATAGGCACAGCTACATAGAGTTTCACAGTATAGTAGTACAATAAAATCTATTGTTACATTAATCAGATTCTTGACAAAAAACTTACATACATAAATATTACACAATTAATTTGAATAAAAATTTTGTAAAATATAATTTGACTTTCTTTTTCTACACTCATCAAATCGACATTTTGTTCAAAATTATGAATTAAAAAATATTGAATAAATTTTTCTTGTGATTTACGTATTTTTCAATTAAAATAAAAATTAAATTTTTTATAATAAAAAATATTATATTGTAATATCATTTAATCATGTTTGATTTCTGGTTGTAAATCGAACCAAGTACTTAGTCCGGAATTTGTTATTTCATCATCATTAAGAGATATTTTTAACTGAAAATAAAAATAAAATAAATATAAATTTATTATTTTAAAATTAAAAATAATTTTTGTAAAAAAATGTGGAACGCTTCACGATTTTGCGTGTCATCCTTGCGCAGGGGCCATGCTAATCTTCTCTGTATCGTTCCAATTTTAGTATATGTTCTGCCGAAGCAAGAACGATTGTAGTAGTTGGGAAGTATCTTTTATTATTAGTATCACTGAATAAGCATTTGAGAATTATAAGACATTTGTCGAATGAATGAAAATTATTACATGATTCACTCGGTCGAAAGGAAGGATCAATCGTTTCATGTAGCAAGAGAGGTTTTAAGGGTGTGTTTTCTTTGTTGCCAGTATGACATTGACACCCTTCATTTATACTAAAAATGCATGTTACATTTACTTTGTTGTGAAGTTTGCAACGCAATGAAAGATACACATCAGATTCATATTTAGATTTGTTTGTCGTTCTATGTGTATGTTAGTTTTTGAGATGTTGTATTGAAATTTAGCAATCAATCTTCATATTACATTCCACAAGCAAAAGGTCAGTCGCTTCTCTGACTGATTAAAGATACATATATTATTATCTTAATGTCGTGTTGCTTCAACATGGTATCTGCCATAGAAGACTTAAGACCAAGGTGCCGAGCACAAGGATAGAACGTTAATCAAGGTCCCCTTGGATGTATATCCTCAGGTACAGAAATTGCTTGACTTCCGTTGTGTTATCTTGTTATCCGTACAAGGCTTGGAAAATAGCTTTGTATATCTTCCCTTCAATTCATGTTATCTCATTAAATCACACTTACCATTCCAATAATAGGACTTCCACCAGATAAAAATCCCTTCTGTGTACAAACAGTTACTTCCAAATCAGTATGTAAGAGTTCAGCAACCGATATTAGATACTCAAAGGTAGCATCATATACAGGATTACAATTATCCTTAATGACAGAAGTTTTACGTTTCGATTCCTTACTGCGACCAGGTAATAAATACAATTTAACATAAGGATCTGGTATACTCGATGGATCACGCAATGGAATGTGCATGATTTTGTGTATGGTAACATCAAGTTTTTGGCGTTGGGCACTATAGCGTATAGTCAATTGCATGCGTCCCAGACCGTGTTCACCAGATGAAGATATAGTATCAGGGAAACGATGTGTTAACAATGAAGTTGCAGCATCACCAACAGCCAAAGCAGTGGAATAAGGCTTCTCTGCAGACAGTGGTGGCGATGATGAAAGCGAAGGTGACATTTTACTAGAAATAGTCATAGATTCTTCTTCAGCAATGGGAGATTCGGTGGTGGAAATGCGACTAGATTGTGATTGAAGTTGTAGATCCTTAACGGAACCCAATTCAGTTTTAACAGAACTCGAACGTGTTAAAGATGCTGCTGATGAAGATTTGTCCAATGTCTCTGCATCTTTGATAATTTCGGCAGCTTTTAGAATTCGCAACGATAAGGACATATACAATTTTGATTCTGGTCCTGATTTTTGTATTTGGAATGGCTGCTGTATGATTTCCATATTATTTGATTTAAGTAAAGCACTTAAAACATAAACAAATTGACCAATATCATTGCCAGTTTTTTGATCATAGATCTTTATGTTAAGTGTATCATTGTCGGGATTATTAACCAAGAATGTAAAGCCTTGTTCCCAAACAGGTGAGTCATCTCGCATGATCATGGCAGTTTGTTGTTTTTGTTTGCCCACACTGCATACAAGATATGGATCAGGTTTAGAAGTAGAGCGTGCTTGCTGAAAGTTTATAGAATACAATGTGAATAGTATTTTTAATGGAACTCTCTTACGAGTAACATACCTTTAGATTCTTAGCTGAATCAATGAAAACTGTAAGAAGAGCAGCACTCATGGAGGTGACACGAAGTAATTTGGTTTCCAAAAGTGCACCTTGTAGATCTGCTGGATCAGCTGTCAGTTTATACCATTGCAAACGAACATGGAGTAAGCCATGTTTAGCATCTTCAAGAGTAAGCCACTAATTTTTATAAAGAAAGATGTAATCATAAGGAATATTAAGATATCTAAGCTCATAAGTACTTACAGTATCTAGAACACCTTTCTTGACAACACTGCTTATTTCAATTGTAGCCCTATTTTAATAGATTTTATAAATTATAAATTAATTAATAATAATATAAAATATTTCTTAAAAATTAAAAAAAAAACATTAACAGAAAAATTCAAAAAATAAAAAAAAAAATAAACAATTTTCATTATAAAATGTCTCTGTTAATAGGGGTACGATTTCATTAGTTTGAAAAATCTAAGCAATTTTTTATTATAAAAAATTATACAAAATTTTTGCCAAAAAATGTGGAACGCTTCACGATTTTGCGTGTCATCCTTGCGCAGGGGCCATGCTAATCTTCTCTGTATCGTTCCAATTTTAGTATATGTTCTGCCGAAGCAAGAACGAATGTAGTTGTTTAAAAGTCCCTTTTATTATTAGTATCTCTGAATAAGCATTTGAGAATTATAAGACATTTATTCAATGAATGAAAATCTGTAGCATGCTTGTAGGCTCAAACGTTTAGTACTAATGCTAACTAAAGGTCTTTTCATATCAACCCTTATTGTCATGCACATTTTGCCTTCCTTAACCCTGACCTCTGTGTGTGTGACTCAACGAGAAGAGATACTTGTTACGATACAAAAATATTTACTGAGGTTAATATACAATTTTAATGATTATTCTAAATTGTAATTGTTTTGTTTAGATTTTCGTGGGGTATAATAAATTTAGGTAATTTTTCCAGATGCTTAGAATTCTATTAAAGCTTCTGTTTTACTTATATTTATTATAAATAATTTATACAAATATATTTTATTCTCTTTGAAAATCCTATAGATTTTTTTATGAAAAGTGTCATCTATGTGTGAGTAGCTGAACATACCCTGCAGTAGGTGGCACTTGTCTCCGTTTTGGTAGTAATTCACTAGTCCCTTTTCTTATTATTTGTTGACTAGTGAATTCAGGTGAACGGTAAGGCAGGAGATGGCAATTGCCCCTACCAATGCTATCGCCGTGTTGAATGCACAACATTAATACATGTAAAAGAGATAGAAATAGAAGTAGTCCAAAGGGACAAATCGCGAACTAAATTTGGACCAGTGATTTGATAAGCACTCATGTCCTCGTGCCTGTTTTTGTTCTTGATTGATTCAAGTTGGAGGAAACGCTAGTGACCAAAGGATTTCTCATATATTCATATACATAATTACATTCTACATTTATTGGGAGTACTAGAATTCATACAAAATTATTGTAGATATGGTAAATTTTGGAGTAAAATTTTAGAATGCAGGGGTATCCATTGGGTTCATGAATTTGCTTGTGTCTCATTACCAATGAGTAAAGAAAAGTAAAAAACTCTTGAAGTATTTGAATATAACCTTGTTCACACTCAGCGTCATGTTCAGCTGCTCGTGTCGTTGATTTTTCTTTGGTAACGCCATTCGTTAACACTTAGCATTAGTACCATTCCTTTCACTCACTTTATGAAGGTGTGCGATCTCTACGCAAGAGAAACGAAATGAACAAACAACGAAAGACGACAAAGGAACACGTTCGAAGAACTGCGAACTGTTGCTGGTACAAGCAGCGAGAGAAAATACAGCCGAAGACAGGCTGAGTGTGAACAAAATCTATTCAAAACTAACAAATGGAAGACTAAAGAAAAAAATGTATAAAACAAAAAAAAATTAAAATCTTATAAAACAATAAGTCAATAGAATGATAGCTAAGCCAACCTGCCAAGCGATTCATCATCGCCAGTTCGATCCCAATCAAAGAGTCTAAATACGATAATTGTACGTTGAGAAACTTCGACCACAGCCTTATTTTTCATAAATAGTTTTGTAGTAGAGAAAGCATGAAATTTGAATATATAAATTGAAGAAATTGACTTTAAAATCTTCATATTCTTTTCTAAAATCAATAAGGCAATAAGAGATCTATCTATCTAACTAATACTAATTGAATAGCCAAAGTGTATATACAAATAATGGATGGATTTTTTTAAAGAAATTTCATGCATAAATATTTGATCTTCTAATATTGAATTGGAAATAATCTTGTATTAAGTGCGTACCCATTAAACATGCAGAATTGAGTTTGTGTTCTAGATTAGATTCATGGGATTAGTAACTAAGTAGTATGACTATGAATAGCATTTAGTGTTGGTTAGTTGTGTGTGTTTGTGTGTGTATGTGTGCCATGCCAGTGTTGCATAACAACTTTATAGAGAAACAGAGAACCAAATAAAATACAACGCTAAACAAGGGTGTTAGAAAACACACGCTAAATAAACTTTAGTAAGAAAGATAAACAAATGTAAGTAACCAATTAGATACAACACCTTCCCAATACATCATCACTTTGTACACCTGGCATTGTTTGATCATAGTCCCATAATGAAAAGGCAATAAACTGACCTATGGTTGATTGAAAAACAGGCGCCTAAAAAAACAAGTGAATTTTTTCCAAAAAGAAAATAGATATTTATATAGGTATAAAAGTGAAAGATAGATTGATAGTAAAGAGAGAAATAGAGAAAGTATATAGTAGAGAGGGTGAAAATTGAGTATTAGAACAAAGTTAAGAGAGAGAGAAAGAGAGAGAGAGAGTCATACAGTGAGAGAGAGTGTGATAGATAGAGGAGTCATAAGGGGTTTAACAATCTTCCTTAAAGTAAAAAATTAGTTAATTACAACAAATAAAAGTCTGCATTTACCAGTTAATGAATGAAAATTTATGCTTAGTTAATTAATTACTCACACCAAACATTCCTTTGTTTTTTGTATTATTCATAGATTCATTGATATATGGTAGGGGAATGGAAGAATTCTCAATGAGGGGAAACATATAGGGAGGAGACATTTTATGGTTTAATTTAACAAGTGTTGCCAATTGGATACCAAATAAAATCATAAATAAATGTGATGTAATTTTTAGTGTATCTGTTGAGTATTTTTATCCATTTACCATATTTTTTGTGTTTTTTTTCTTCTTTGCTTACCTGCCCAGGGGCTCATCTTTTTTGGATTCATCCAGATCCATTAATTGGAACTCAACTGTTTGACCCAATTCAACAAATACCGTAGCCTTTTATTGTATTTATGGTTTAGTATTTTGTTGTTGTTGATGTTGCATAGCGTGTTTTATTTCATTTTTTATAAATAATTTTCATAGAAAATTTTATGTTGTTTTTTTAGGTGTTTGGTGGTTTTTTTTAATCAAATTTATGATATAAAAAAAGAAGAATTAAAGCGGCATAAAAATTAAAACAAAATAAATTATAAAAGGGTAAAAAATAATTGATAAATTTCTGTTGATTTGG
The DNA here is from genome assembly GCA_037043315.1 of Amiota communis. Classification (NCBI taxonomy): domain Eukaryota; kingdom Metazoa; phylum Arthropoda; class Insecta; order Diptera; family Drosophilidae; genus Amiota; species Amiota communis. The sequence continues at coordinate 6,821,084 of JBAMAV010001245.1, read as the reverse complement.
ATGTTTGTGTTATTAAGTACTAAGCAAAATTTGAGAGAGAAAAATTGAGAGATATATTTAAATTAAGAAAAAAAGGAAAATGATAAACAAAAAACAATTTTCGAACGTGTTGCATGCAGAAAAAAAAAACAACGCAGTGTTCGATGTCTAAAATTTAGAACATTGAGTAGTACTACTAAGTACGAACGTGGTGCTTCAAAACATTTTCCATTTCTTTTTTTAGATTAAATGCCAAAAAATTAGTTATAAGAAAGAAAGAGAGACACTTAAACCTAGAACTCAGTAGAACCGAGTTAAAGAATTTCCTATTCATATGCATCGAAATTAATAATTAATAAAATAAAATTAATTAATAAAGAATTTTTTAAAACAATTATGTAAATGTATCGACAAAACGAAAATCCAAGGCAATCTCTAGAAAATAAATTGGGTAGGCCATCTATTGGTCCGATTTTGAACTATCTGTCGATAATGACGTTGTCAACTTTCAAGCCAGTTGTCAAATTGTCAACATGGATCGTTTCTCTTTGGGGTATGTCATGTCCAAAACATTGTGAAAACTGCTTGCAAAATTTGAAAGAAATAAAGCCCCCACCGAGCTTGCAAATTGAAAATTTGGTGGATAAAATGTTTGAAACTGCGGTGTTGGTTGATGTGAGAAATGTGCCGTATACTCTTCCCGTGCGTACAGCTGAATCAAACGCTGCTGTAGCCGAAAGTGTTTGCCAAAACCCCAGAACATCGACAAAAGTCAACAAGTTGACATTTCACGAACCACTTTGATGATGATTTTGCACAAAGACATCGGTGTGTTTGCACTCGTTCAGGAATTGAAGCCGGATGACCTTCTTCAGCATTTCCTAATTGATCAGGAAATATTTTTCGAACCCGAAGTCCAGTTAGCACCAATAATATGGCAAAATATCTTCATTGCCTCATCAGATAAAAAATCAAAAACACTCACGCAATCACTGATAACTTAGTGCAGACATCGGTATCGTTTGTCCGCCCGGTGGCATCCCCCGATCATCGTAAAGACCATAACGCTAACAAAATTGTTAAACCTGAGTGTACAAGGGTCCTTTGAGCCGGATCAAGTCCGATTCATGGACCTTCGAGCCGGATGAAATCAGATTCAATCCCATAAACTATATTCATATATCCAAGTGCTTGAAAATTAGTGTTCAAGGATGGCTTAATGCCAAGGCATCCAAAGATAACATTTAAATGAAATGATTTTTCATACTTAATCGGAAGAATGATTCTATTAAATAAAGTGAAAATCATTGGAAAAGAATCTGTTTTTGTTCATTTAATAACCAAACCAAAATCGGACCAATACATGGCCCACTCTTTACTTATTTGCATTTCTAAGGGCCACTTTCTTATTCGATTAAAAACAAAGTTCGAAAGAAGAAACTGTCAAAAAAATCAATTGAAAATTTCAATTGGAAAACAAAATTTAAGAAATTTAAAGGAAATCAGAATATACTCAATAAAATCCTGTAGATGCATATGAAGGAAGCCCATAAATATTTTCACATTATTCTGTGTCTTGCATTATTGTTAAGATATGCTTACCTCACACCAGAAATCCCATTTGGGATTGACATTATTATCGATGATTTGGGTTTTGAATTCTTGAGCACCCACATTGATTATAGCATAAGGATCAGATTTACCTTTACCCAAAACACCAATATCTTTCTTCATAAGATCCTTAGCCTCAACAACATGTATACGTAAAATACCCTGAAATTTAATAGTAAATAATTAATACAGTCCTGTTATATAAAACTATTCTAATAGATCACCTCTGGTTCAGGCATTTTCAATGACACAGCAGGTACTTCTTCACTCAAAGTAATGGGCAACTTATTTGGCAATACCATAATGTTACCAATTTGCTCAACAATAATGCGTCTCAATAAATCACTTAAACCAGGCATATCCATAAAATCAATGACACCAACCAAATTGAAATCAATATTTGGATTATTCAAGAAGAATATTTGCAAGCCACCAACCAAAGGCATTGAACGTATCAGAGGCTTCATAACAACACGAACCCAACCATGAATTTGGAAGTCTTTAATGCCACCCTTCATGCCACCCAAATAGAAATTAATATCGCAATCACTGGCATAGAATAAATCCAAATCCATAATAATCTCATTACGATCAACATTCTTATCATAGATCTTAACACCACCAATACGTGGTGGTATTGTACCCAAAATTATGCGATCAAAACGAAAACCATTCATTTTATAATTTGACAAAGCAAAGGCAACATTTGGTTCAATAGTTTCCTTGACCAAAGTCCGGGCAAAATGATTGGCATTGGGCCACACTTGTTTCAGGATCTAAAAGTGTACAAAAAAATTAAAATTATCAAGAAACTTTTGAAACTTATGTCATAAATTATTCACCTTATTTAACCATTCACAACGTTCAACATCTGGGAAATAAACCCATGCAGGCAATTCATCAATACGTGCTAGAATCACATCCTTTTCTGAAGCCAATGCTGAAGCCTTGGCTATATTACGTTTATGTTCGGTTGTTTTACGAAACTGATCACGTGCAACGGATAAAATGACTGGTGCTATCAACCATGCCACAGACCAACCCATATAACCAACCAAATAAATTGAGCCAACAATGGCAACCTTTTTGCCAACTGTATAGATTATAGAGAATATACTATCACCAGCAGCACTTGTTGCTGTTCCACTGGGTCCAGCAGTTTTGGCTGGTTGCATTTCTTTGCTTGCTGTTGCTGGCATTGTTTCATTCGACTTATCTTCAAGTAGTGGTGCAAGTGGTGATTCTCCTTCGTAACTAGTACCCTCTGGTGGTGGTACACTAAACTCTGCCAGTGGTGCACTCGTTTTTGTTATAAGGGGCTCCTCGTTGACACTGAAAGGAAGGAAAATACAATTATTATATGTAAATTATTGTACATAATTATTGATGTTGCCCAAGGTTCTATTGCACTTCGATACTCGTAGCTAATGGCATATTTTGCTTGCCCTTGTATAACCAAAATTTGAAGCATTAAATGTCTTCTGGAGAGTCTTTTCATGGAAAATTTCAGAAGATTGGCAAATAGTGTGGACTGGTGTTTCAATATCAACTCTTAGAGCTTGAGGGACTTAGTATCTTTACATGGTAATTGAGATCATATTTGGATTCATGAAGATATCTTTAAAAAGATTCCCTGTCTTGCTTAAGACCCGGTTTTCACGATGCATCAATGGGTCTCTCCACTTTTGTTTGTTGACAAGGGGAAGACGAAAGCTACGAGGTAGCCGTCATGCTTGTACCAGCAACATATTTTCCTTCTGCCGACGTTTTTCGTTGTCTTCTTTAGCGTCTTTCGTTGTTTGTTTATTTCGTTTAACATTTGTGGAGTGACGGATATGTGCGGGAGTGAGGAATGTTACAAAAGTTTCTAGCGTTGTGAGGCAGTTTGCAATCAACGAATGGCATCACCAAAGAAGGATCAACGAAATAAGTTGCTAGAAAGATGCATTGTGAAAACCAGGTCTTAGGAATCATTGGCTTACAAATTTGGTGCTTGGATCACAGGGCATAATGGACATGAGGGTAATGAAACGGCTGAAGACTATCTGGCCTAGCATAGAGCTTAATGATGCCCTGTGATCCAAGCAAAAGTTAATATATTGTGCCTTCCTAATTCCTTTGGCATAAAAAATCCTCTCCCTTACTATAAGGGAGAAGATTATTGAGTTAGCAAATGATTCTTAATAAAATAAATCATTATTGTGATTCATTTGAAGGTAAATTACAATAAGTATGAGTAGCTGAAACATCTCATTCCATTCATAGAATGTTATGTGATGATGATGTCATTTTATTGTATTTTGTTTTCTATTCAGAAGAGAAGATTACATTTTTATTTGTATTTTCTACCACATTTTTCCATTCTTAATCACTTTTTTTTATTATTACTATATTCATTATTTGTTTTTGGTTTAAATAAAATTATTTCACAACAAAACAAAAGATGCTTCATTCTTTTATTGAGTATCTATGATATTCTGATAAACAAAGTAAATATTCATGTTATTTAGATGCAATTAAAGTATTTGTTTATTTTATTTCATAACAACACACATTTTATTGACTTTAACAAAGGAAAAATTTCTTCATTACTCATACGCCTCAGTAGTTGGGTACTTTGCTTTTAGACATTTTTCGACATATTTCGGCATTTTTCTTTGTTTGTCTTTATGTATGTGCTTAGGAATGTGTATGTGTTTTGGAATGTATCTGCGCACCTGTTGCTTCAACTGTTTGCTCTTAATGACCTTGTGTATTGTGCTCTCTTTATTTCAGCCCCTTTCTCTTCCTTTTGTTCCATGTCCCACACCAAGGTGAGGTAGCAGTATTATTATAAGTGTTTTTTTGGTTTTCTAAATTTTTATGATTTTTTCCATATTTTATTTCATTATTTTTTATTTTATCCTGGGTTTAGTTGTTGGTTCAATAAAATACATTGGTTTATTATTTATTTTTTAGTTGAATTATTAATGTTTCCTATATAAAATTTTTTTTTTTTGTACTTTGTCGAGTTCAAGTCTTTTGTAACATGTTTATGAAGGCATGTTTTGTGGTTGTGCATGTTCTATGCTTACATTAGAGTGTATCTGTCTGTGTAGAATCTTTTCATTAAGGAAATTCCATTTCCTTTCATTGTCATATTGCCATGGGGTTGAGAGTGAGAGAGAGGGTAATTCCATGTTTTGACCTTTAAAATTCTTTGAAGTTTTGTTCTTTAACATATTTTTAAAGTATACTTTGATGAACTTACATACACTCCGTTGTACTTATGTAACATGATATACTTTTATAAGTTTGCTGAAGTTAATTAGCCTTCAGAAATGAAGGCTACACATACTCATGTGAACATTTTTCTGTCTCTACACATGTATGTTTCTGAGTTTGATTAAGTTTCAAGGAAGCAATATGAGTGAGTATGTTAAAGCAAAAACATATCCTGAACATCAGTGGATAAAGAAAGTTTAGCAAGGATTTCTGTTTTCTCACAGAAGAAAGCTATGATAGTTTGCACGGATTGACTTCTCTTATCAAGGCTATCAAAACAAAATAAAAATCTGTTAATCTCACAGTTTTTTTTTAATTCTGACACGGACATTTTAGAAATTATGTCTACAAAGTGGGTAAAGCTACACACATACATTATTTTTATGGCAACACAACCACGGATGACACACAAATCATTCTTTCTATGAAGCAGATCAAACGAGCAACGAATACACAAAATAGACTACAAATTTATTTGTGTTTTTCTGTTGCGAATTGCAGCCACCCCTTTCGGATATTTCAAGGTGACAGCACAATATGATTTGCAAAGGCTCATCATATTTGTCATCTTGTCAAATTTAAGCTTACTATTCCTGCTGTAGTTTTCCAATTTTTTAGCAAACTTCCTGAAAGTTCTGGGAACTTGGATCAACTTACTATTTTGTGAAAAAAATAAAACAGCATATTTTGGGTCTGGTTTTTGTTGCCAGATTTTGTTTTATATTAGTTTTTTTGTTTACAATAAGAATAATAATTTCTTATGTAAGGATTTTCCTTATTTACCAATTTGGTAAATACTTGATTATTTTATTAGAAAATATATACGTGAATGTCATGAACTCCAAACCAGAAATTCACTTAAGTCATAAATTAAATACCTGAAAAAGAAGAAAACACAGTTTACTGATTCTGACCTAACAAAAACCTCTATCTTAACTTACCATACTTCTATTCTTTTGAGAATTAATAATAATAATACGCAGTCATCTGAGAAATACCGTCATTTCTTCGCTCTAAACGATCCATTGTTCACACATATAATTTTGACAAGCTAAGGTTAATATTTCATAAAGCGAAATATATGCGTTCCGTGGGTGTGATATTCATAAAAATTCATTGTGTCTGATTTCTTCAAAGGTGAAAATTGCTTAGACTGATGCTAAGTTCTTAACATTTTTTATTCCTTACCCTATATGGGAAACATCAGTCGGCGAAATCCTTCCTTGAAAGCGAAGACCCAAGTGGTTTCCCATTAGGTAGATAGTTTTTTTTTATACACTTGAATTTTAGTAGAACATTTTAATATATTTTTTTTTTTTTTTTTTTTTAATGTTGTCCAAATGATCTCTTGGTGCAGAATGAAAAAATTCGAGAAATGAGTTTGAAGGAAAACAAAAATCTAGAATATGGCCTACTTAGATGTGTTCAATAAAAATTTTCCAAATACACAAAATATAAAGGGGCCCACACACGGTACAATGAGTGTAATATAACATTTGCGTATATGAATGTGCACATGCAATGAAGTTGTAAAACTTCCATTTCCTGTTATCTTTGAAGTGTGCAGTCGACAATGGACATGACAATGAAAACCTTATTATTATTTTATTATGATAAAATTGTATGACAATTGTTGTGTCGTGTCTTGGCCCCTTAATATAAATTAATTTCATTTTTTTCTTTTGCGAATGCAGCCATCCTGAAAACCATTTGCATATATCATGGTGACAAGACCCTGCTTTTGACAGCATATGCATTTGCAATGGCTCATTGCTCTCTGTCATCTTACTGAATATAAAGGGTGGGTCATCTATTGGTTCGATTTTGGTATGGTCATTAAATGGACAAGGGTACATTTCTTTTCAACAAATTTTATTTTATTTGATAGAGTAACTCTTCCGAATAAGTATGAAATTAAAACTGGATGACATTCTACAATATTTACGTTTTGCTGAGTTCAACAATGACCCAGATTGTGCAAGAAAAATCATCCTTTCTGACGAAGCACATTTTCATTTCGCCGGCAACGTAACAAACAAAATTCCAGAATTTGGGGAACGGAAAATCCACGCGTAATCATACAGTCACTGTGTGGTACGGATTTTGGAGTCGTGGCATGATTGGCCCTTTCTTTTTCGAAAACGCGGAAGCTCGCGCAGTGACTGTAATGGTGAATGCTATAGAGACATGATAACTAAAGTTTTGTGGCAGAAATTGCGAGATATCGATCTCTATGAGCTATGGTATCAATAAGATAGCGCAACTTGTCATACCGCCGTGCGTAGCGGCGTAAGAATCAACAGCCGTGGGATTAGCCGTTTTTGCGATGAACATTGGCTCTGCTCGCAGCTGTGATGAGATGTTGCTGGGTCGCATTGAAAGATAAAGCTTATGCCGACAATCCCCAAGCAATTGATCAATAGAAACAGAACCTTCGCGCCGAAATTGACCGAATTGCCCAGGAAACAGTGGACAAAGTGTTTGAAAATTGGTGTTCCAGGATGGCCGACTGCCGAGGCGGTCGGGGCCAATATTTTAATTAACCCACTTTCCATACTTAATAGAAAGAACTATTCTATCAAATAAAGTAAAATTCGTTGAACAAGAATTAAGTTTTGTCCATTTAATGACCATACCAAAATCGAACCAATAGATGACCCACCCTTTATATTCAGCATGATGACAGAGAGCAATGAGCCATTGCAAATCAACTTATGCTGTCAAAAGCGGGGTCTTGTCACCATGATATATGCAAATGGTTGTCAGGATGGCTGCATTCGCAAAACAAAAAAATTAAATTAATTTATATTAAGGGGCCAAGACACGACACAACAATTGACATACAATTTGATCATAGTAAAATAATAATAAGGCTTCGTTCGTCATTGATATTGCCGACTGCACACTTCAAAAGATAACAAGAAATGGATGTTTTACAACTTCATTGCATGTGCACATTCATGTACGCAAATGTTATATTACACTCATTGTATCGTGTCTGGATCGCTTTATATTTTGTGAATTTGGAAAATTTTTATTGAACACATCTAAGTAGGCCATATTATAGATTTTTGTTTTCCTTCAAACTCATTTCTCGAATTTTTTCATTCTGCACCAAGAGTTCATCGGGACAACATTAAAAAAAAAAAAAAAAAAAAAAATATATTTAAAATGTTCTACTAAAATTCAAGTGTATAAAAAAAAACTATCTACCTAATGGGAAACCACTTGGGTCTTCGCTTTCAAGGAAGGATTTCGCCGACTGATGTTTCCCATATAGGGTAAGAAATAAAAAATGTTAAGAACTTAGCATCAGTCTAAGCAATTTTCACCTTTGCAGAAATCAGACACAATGAATTTTTATGAATATCACACCCACGGAACACATATATTTCGCTTTATGAAATATTAAACTTAGCTTGTCAAAATTATATGTGTGAACAATGGATCGTTTAGAGCGAAGAAATAACGGTATTTCTCAGATGACTGCGTATTATTATTATTAATTCTCAAAAGAATGGAAGTATGGTAAGTTCAGATAAAGGTTTTTGTTAGGTCAGTATCAGTAAACTGTTATTTCTTCTTTTTCAGGTATTTAATTTATGACTTAAGTGAATTTCTGGTTTGGAGTTCATGACATTCATGTATATATTTTCTAATAAAATAATCAAGTATTTACCAAATTGGTAAATAACGAAAATCCTTACATAAGTAAATATTATTCTTATTGTAAACAAAAAAACTAATATAAAACAAAATCTGGCAACAAAAACCAGACCCAAAATATGCTGTTTTATTATTTTCACAAAATAGTTAGTTGTTGCAAGTTCCCAGAACTTTCAGTTAGTTTGCTAGGAAAAATACAACACTAGAGCAGGAATAGAGAAACCCAAATTTGAACTGCTTTTAGGAAAAATGTTGAGAATTGCCAAAAGGTTGCCACTCCTTCCTCTTGAGAATTTATCATAATTTTATCTAAACAAAATCATTTATATACTAATAGCTGACCCAAGGTAGTAAATTTTGATATTACTGATGAGTGATTGCGTGTTCATTATAATGCCAAGGAGAAGACGTGGTGACATAGGACGTCGAAGTCAGTCAAATGCGCGACGAGCTACTACACGTGCAAACCATACTGATGACCAGCGAGAGATGGATTATGCAATAATTAGTCATATTGCCATAGCATAATCATTTGTGCCGACTCGTTGCTTCTAAGAACCTGGAATTAGAGGCATTCCATTATGATTTGGAAATCGATTACGGTAGGACAGATCAGTAACAATTGGAGAAATGTCAGTTGTTTGTCCATATTGTAAGGCATTGAAATGTTCGGGAAGGAGAGGCAGAACAACGTCTGCCCGGGGGTATCTAGTTTAAGTGTAAAGTAAGGTCTACTAAGACCAGCGGCTATATAATATATAGCTATATAATATATAGTTATCACGTAAGGATCCACGTTACGTAGTGCCGTGGCAGCCCTGGGCTATCTCATCTCGCTTACACACGACAAGACAGGGTTGCTTTGCTATAAAAAGGCAAAAAGCAATTCCTATCACTGAGATGGTGATGTAGTCCTTCCTGATTGGTTGGAACTTGCCGTTAGAAGTCAATCTTGAAAAGGCATGTTTTGAATATAGAATAAGTCAGATATTCCTCTATGGGTTTGGCAAGCGATCGCTCATAGGATACTTAATTTAATCCTGTTTTGTAACAATAAAAAACATGAACACAAGCGAACATGTTAATTTACACAAATGAGTGTGTGGAAAAACTAAAAATAAAGTAATGATAAAGCAAAGACGATTATGAAGGTCTATGTTAATATGAATATTTGCGATACCCCAGGGACATCTACTAAGTTCAAACCAAAATAAAAGCCCTGAAGTGCTTGGATCAAATCAAAGGTAATTTCTTAAATTTTAGATCAAAAGCTATTATGGTTCCAGAGAACCTCATTTTTAAAATGCAATGCATAAGTGATTATATTGCATATGTACTCGTATATGTATGACAACACAACAAGATTTTGTGCACCTGTTGCATGTTGAAAGCAAGCAAACATCACCAGAATGTGGAAATCATAGAATATTCACAAGGTAAATAGCCAAAAACAAATGTTTTTTTTTCTTTCTAAATGGTAAAACCAACAATCAACTTAAATAAGTTCTAGACTTAGTTAAGGGTTGAAGGTAAATTTTGAGTGAAATTGTGAACCCACAAAAAACAATGAGAACCTTAGTGAGGCAGTCATTCAGAGTTAAATGGTACGAATATAATAAAATAAAGAGTGAAACAATAAAATTGGAATAAAAGATAAAAGAGAGAAACAAAGTTAAGTTAAACTGAACTAAACAAAGCAGCAAACTTGAACTTGAACATTGTTGTGTTGACTTAAACTTGGCATTGATATTGTATTTTGTTGTTGTTGGGATTTATGTTTAATGATGACGTAGTCATTTGAGTCATTTTGAGTAAAGAAAAATGTGAAAAAATAATTGATGAGGGAGAGACGCTTGATATAATTAATTCGTGTTAAGTATTTAAGTATATTTTAATGCATTGAAAGCGTAAAACTAAATTAAATTAAACAAATATAATATGGTTGACTTAAATGTCTTAGTTTATCAGACACATTGACAGAATGAAATCAAATTATTAGGGGTAGCTAACATACTACAGTATACCATTGCCATATCAATATACTTATTATAAAAATCTTATGCAGTTCAAATCAGCATATATTACTAAATTCGTTGACAGATCAAAACAATATGTATGTGACTTAGTTGTCAATAATTAAATATTTTAAATATTTTGCATATTATGTACAATTAGCTGTGCCTGCGACTTTCTACGCATGGTAAACAAAATATGTCATTTCATTGGTGTAACAGTTAAGAAGTTACAGTAATACTTCTCTGTATACGATATTATATGTAGAGCTATCAGGGATTAAATTACAGACTTTCTTGGAGTTTCTAGCACATAGTGTTGACATGCAACAAAAAAAAAGGAAGGTAGTCGAAAATCAACCAAAAAGTTTGTGTCTGCTAAAAACTTGGCAATAGTACTCAGATTTTATTACCGCTATATGTTACAGGAAGCTTGCTATAATACTTCAAAGAAAACCGCATTCAAATCGGTTAAACCGTATCTGAGATTAGCGTGCACAGACAAAAAAAATGATGTTTACGATTTTATATATGTATGTATATAGATTTCCAGATAGTTGTCTTACAAATTATGTAGTTGGTAGGTTATCTTTACATATTGACAAGCATATTACAGATGGCTTTTTATGAGGCACTCACTAACTCAGATTGACTAACATAGGTAACAGATGCATCCCCCAGGGAATTGCAGTCTTAACGTGAATAGGGACTCAGTTGATTTGATAAACCAAAGTACAATGCCAGTGGTAGTGCCACCCAAGCCGATAAGGTTCACAGTCAACATCAAAGTCAAAAGCAAACCACAACATATGTGCGCCTATAACTATATGCATGGCTGAAAGCCTATGTCTGTACTTGCTTCAATCGGTTCGCTATATAAATGTTTAAAGATGGAAAACATTTAACCCTTCAAAGGCAATGTGAAACATTACAAGAATATCATATATACATATGTATAATAATGAAAGTAATATAAAATAATAAGGATAATTTTACCTAATGTTCTGTTATTACCAACATTTTCAATATAATTGGTAAATAAAGAAGGGAAGGATACTTAAGAGAAATATAGAAAAAATATTTAAAATAATAGTATTGTACAATAAACTATAACAAAGTTAAACCATGAGTGGTCAGTGGTCTTTGGAACCATCACACAAAAGTCTCTTACATGGTTGCAGTCCCATTAGCTATGCCTATTACACTTTCCTGTAGCTTAAGTTTAACAATAACCATACAGTGTTAATAAATAATTATAATTGATTACCAATATTCGCAATTGAATTGGTAAATAAAGAAGGAGAATATATTTATTTATTTGAAGTAGTTTCTTAGACTCATATTCCCCAATGCAGCTTTATAGCAGCTGGCACCTAGCAAAGCACCCTAATCCCTTCTGCTCTTTTCCGAATCCCAATTATAAGGCGGAGGTTAAAAAGACTCCATCCACAAAACCTCCCTCACTTAGGAGAATTTAATAATGAGTTAGCACATAAGGATAACATCTTAGTTTCATATTGATAAATACCAGTTTAACAATTTGAAAACCCTCATGTTGCTATTCATTTCAAGACTGACATTTCATAAAAATAAATGATAAAAAATTATAAATAAATCATAATAATAATTATAATAATAAATAAAAAAAAGACTTAAAAAGAAATTTGTCTCACCTCATATTGTTAGTGTTATGGTTGTTATACTTTGTTATGTAGTATATTTGTATTTATACGAGTATTTGTATGTGTTGGAGTGTTTGTAATTTCAATTACTGTTAATTGCGAAGAAGTGAATTTCTCCTGTGCTAAATATTGAAATTTAATAAGTCAAACAGACCCACAAAAAACAAGAATTAATATAAAAATTCACAAAAAACCATACAAAAAGTAAAAGATACACAAAAAGAACATTGAAAGATATACAAAAAAAAAAAACATCCAAAACGCCTACACACAATCAGCATGTGCTCAATTCAAAGAATTGTTGCTAAAAAAAATATGTTTTAATGAAAAAAAATTAAACAAAATTTATCAAGAAAATTAATACTAAGCAGATACGAGTTTGTATAATTGTGTGCCAAATTTTGTAGAAATTTTCTTTGAAAATATTATGATAAAATCATATACATATTCTGTGTGTTCATTAGTATGATATGTATCTTTTACATTTGCATTTATTATTGTATATTCATGGGCAATTCTTTGTATTTTGTTTATTTTTACAAAATTTTCACATATTTCACTTGTTACAATTTGCATGCATTTGGTAATTAATTTTCTTTTCATTTTTATTTTCTTTTTCCTATAAATTTGCATTTATTTAATTATGTATTTTGTTTTTAATTTTCAGTATTTTTGTTGTATTTTTAGATATAATTTAACAGTTAACACAAAGTGGAGAATTTCATAGAATAACTAATGATGAAGCACGCTTATCGTAATATACTGGTATCAAAACCGGATTTGCTTAACAAAATTCTTTAGTGTTTTTTTTATTTAATTTCATTGTTTCATTGAAATTTTATTTTTATAATTTTTTACGCACTTTTTTTTAACCAAAAATAAAAAAATATTTAAAAGCAAAGAATTCTTCTTTTTAAGCTTGAATTAATTAATTAATTAATTTAATTATTTTTATTTATTTTTAAATAACAAAAATTGTCTTGTTTTCAGAATTCAAATATTTGTGGTTTTTCTATATTTTTTCACAAAGTTTTTTTTTTATAAAAAATTGCTTACGTTTATAAAGCAAAAAAATTAATTCTTATTTCGTTTCTGTCGCGCCAAGACATCAAACTAAACTAAACTGAGAACGAATTCACAAATGTGAGATATCTTCTGAGTCAACTTGATTTTAATAAAAAGAGAGAGTGAGTGATTGAGAGTAAGATTCATACTCTCCATTATGATTACTAAAAAACACACTCAAAACATTTGAGTTAAAGCTTTTTAGTGTTGAAAGAACAAGTTCTCAGATGGCCAACAAGAATGAAGGAAGGAAAGCAGTTTTGCCGCAATTTCTTTAGAATATAAAAGAATAATATGTAATTTGTTTACCCACATTATAATTGGAAAGAAAAATTGCTGATATATTATTATAATTTTATTATATGAGTATTTGTTATATTGTTGATTCACACTACTATGAAAGGACATATTAAAAATTTATCATTTGTCTGTTTGTAAAGTATTAAACCTTGGTTATGGTGATAAGTACTAAATTTTGATGGAACTAAAATTTATTCTTTATTATAAAATAATAACTCTTAACTCCCAAATAAACATATTCATCGACAGCCAAGCAGCCTTAAAGGCAATAGCGGCGGTGATGACAAAATCTAACTGTGTTCAGCAATGTAGAACCAAAATTAACGAACTCTGTATTGATAGACGCGTCACCATCTTTTGGGTACCAGGACATACAGGAATTGAAGGCTAGCCAAGCTGAGGTAAGTGCGTCCCTCTCTGTCCACGCTAAAAACAGAAATAGACGAAGCAACGATTCAGGAGGAAAAGAGAATATGGGATGGAACACTCTCTTGCAGAACCGCAAAAATCATGCTTCGCTCTGTTAATAAAATGATTACCAACTACATCTTAGCTCTCCCAAGAAAGGATTGCAAGTTATTAGTCGGAATACTCACGGGACACTGTTTAACGCCTTTCTACGCAGCCAAAATGGGCTTGGTACAGAGTGCAACATGCAACGAGGTAAATGTTAGGGGAACTTTAGAACACCTACTTTGCCAATGTCCAGCTCTCTACAGATCACGATTTAGCTATCTCGGATCTGTATTTTTCCTCTCGTTGGAAAGTATCGCGGATCAAAAGAGTAGCAATCTATCAAAGCTCACAAAAAAGTGCATAAAAAACAGTATCTAAAGGGTCTCCATACTTCTTCTTGGCAACACTAAGGACCACTATTGTTCTATGTGAGATCTCTTGATTAGCCAAGCTAACCTAACCTAACCTTCCCTAATTAAGTAAGTTACATGGAAATGTATGCATACTATTCCTTATCCTTTATAAAACTGTTTGTATCTCTTATTGTCAGTACTGCCTTTTAATTAGGAAAAGTCATCCATATAGCATATTATGTATTTTCATTCATTATTTGTATTGTATGTTAGTCTTACTTAGTTATGAAATCTAATCAGTTGGTAATTGGTATGAGTTGAGGTCAAGTGCTAATTGTGTTGATTTAACATAAATACATACACATGTATATACCCTGCATATCTTTCTCTATGGTTGATTGGACTTTTGTCTTTGCTATTTGTTTTTGTGTGCACATATCTGTGGTTATGGATATCTGTGGGTATGTTATAGGACTTCAACATGTTGCATTTACATATACACACACTCATACATTTTCTGAAGGTTTGTTGTAATGCATTTCCTTTGTTCTACTCTAGAAACAAAAACCACTGAAATACTCATATATGCTTGACCTTGTTTTGTTATGTTAAATGAGTTTTCATTTGTAGTTACTCACCCAGTTAATTGTGGTCAGTACATGATTTTGTTGGTGTTTTAATTGTTGTTGTTTCAATGCTTGTTGTTCTTGGTGTTGTTATTTCTACTCTTGTCATAGTAACTTTTACTTTTTGTTTTGTGAAACATATGTATTAATTTTAATGAAAATTATGATTACGTGTTCGGTTACATTTAGTTTTATGGTGATTTTTCTTTTAGATTATTAAAACACGCAAAGCGTTTATTCCAAATATAAAATGTACACAAATAAATGAAATAGTACAAATTAAAGGCGATTAAATGAGTTTTTTTTTTCCTGATTATCATGTATAGGGTAATTTATGTGTTTGTTGTTATGATGAATAAGCTTCTTATGAGGTACTTTAGCTGGCATCATAAAAAGCTTTCATGTTTTATAATAAGAGCGTAATAATTTGATAAATCCGTGTTGCTAACAAAAAATGGATGGCAAAGAAGGATAACTTAGTACTATATACATAGTTTCTATGGTATGTGAAGCTATAAATGTGGGTTATCTGGTACTTTGTATCATTTGTAAGCTTGTGCTTTGATAAAATGAATCAGAAAAAGACAAGCATTCTTAATGAACACGGCCATGAAACTCCATTTGTATTAAAAAAAAGGAATTTGAAAATAAGAAAAGGTTATCATCAAACAAGTGTAATAATAAACTGTGATTACATTCCCATTCAAGCCAAGCACCAATAAAGCAGAAAAATTGAATAGCATCTATGAAACATGATTCCTCTTGTTAAATGGGTTCCATAAACTGATATTTTTATAGATATTTGTATGAAGAAAGAATAAATTAGAATGGGAAATGAGATAGAAAATTCTTCCTTATAAGTTTATTTAGATGTAATTTTTAAAACAAATTCTTCATTTATATGCGCCATGAAGTGTGCTTCTTGCAAAATAATGAATGTTTAATATAATTTTTAATAGTAGTTCAGTTGATTTGCGTGTCTCAATGCTTATTTTGAAAGTACGGAAAGTCAAGTTGACTTGCGACCGATGTTGGAGATGACTTGCGACCGATGGTGGAGATGACTTGCGATTTATCTGATTAGTGTCTGTTTTGCAAATACAGAAACTCGAGTGAATTTGCTACCAATCTTAATATGTTAGTGATTAAAGTGGAAGTCGAGTTGGTTTAATATGTGCACCCACCATGGAAGTCTTAAGACCACGATGCCAAGCACACGGAT
The DNA here is from genome assembly GCA_037043315.1 of Amiota communis. Classification (NCBI taxonomy): domain Eukaryota; kingdom Metazoa; phylum Arthropoda; class Insecta; order Diptera; family Drosophilidae; genus Amiota; species Amiota communis. Next base: position 6,804,848 of record JBAMAV010001245.1, on the reverse strand, counting down.
TGAGCGTCAATCAGCGCCCCCTTGGACGCAGGTACCAAACTCCGAGCCATACTTATTTTGGTCTTATGGCACACTCCTTGGTCTGGCGTTGAAAATTATCTAAAACTTCTGGTGCTCTGTGGGTCACATCTCCCGATTGTATGCATATGATGCATCTTCACGCCGTGCCACGCTCTATCCGTATTTGGGTAACAAACCACAACCACCATAAAGGGGCCAAATCCGCTGTTCAGGACGGTACACAATCCGTGGGCTCCTGACCACCCGTGGTACTATAAAAAAGAGACTCTGGTCAGACTTCCTACCCGATGTTCTACCTATTTGAGCTGCAAACAGTTCATGGATTGGAGGCTTAAATGAACACTGTCACAAGGACTGGATAGAAGGCTGAAATCATATTTGCGGTGGTATCAGATAATACCTTTGGTCAGGCAGCGTGACAAAGTCACAACCAGTACAGCTCCATGAAGCTCAGGGACTGGTGACTCGTCGACAACACTAATCTCACCCCATACACATACACACAAACACGTAACCCTCAGGTTACAAGTGTACGATGCCTCAAAAATACTGCATATCTGAGCTCATTTAGTTTCCTAACACTATCCCTAGTAGACAGTGCCTGACTAAAATCATAATCCTCATTAACTCTTAAAATACCGAACGCATTCAATTCTCTCAAAACATCATACAGACGACACTCACAGAAAATTAAAGTAGATATAACTTGTGACTGATCTGGTCAGTTTTTGTTTTCCTATCCTCTGTGGGACGCTGCCTAAAACTAACACAACTGTAATTATGTGCCGAGAAACGTTATGCTATTTAACAAAGCACAAGAAGATACAACAAAAGTAATCAGCAAATCTAAACTTAATATTGAGTTATAACACTCTTCGCTATTGGATATTCATATTCTTTTGTGTAAACATAATTCAAGTAGATAAATTATTACTGTAAAAGGCATCCGTTCAGATTTCTGATGAACTCTCATGTAAATTTCAAAGAATTTCAAACCCTTTTACTTTAAAGAATATAAAATTGTAAATTAAGATATATTTTTTAATATATGTTACTTCATAAACATATGAGATTAATGCAAAACCTTTTCATAACTTCAATTTACACTCATCTTTTTCCTAAATTAGCATTATTTTCTTTTTACACACTAAACCCTTATTATTTACAATAATACCTTAGGGATATTTTAAGGATAAATATGCTTGTACCAGCAAGACCAGCCTTGAAAAAACTTATGAAGAAGAACATTTGTATCATACATATGTATGTATTGTATGTTCAAATCCCTACACGCTCTGTTGAAGCTTAACACATAAACAAAAAAGAAAAAGAAAAAGAAAAAAATTCAATATCAAATATCAATGGCTTTAAGCGACCGACAGCTGTTGAGCTTAACCAAGTTGAAATATCCTGGATATGATATGAAAAAGATAACTTTTTCCTCTATAACTCACAGATACACACAATCACACATTCACATGAAAGCACATGAATGAATAACATTGGCATTAATAGATTTGAAGTATGTAAAAATAAATTTCCCTTTTTTATGTTGTTACCCCTGAGAAATAGTAGGCTTTCTACTTCAATACTTTCACCCTTTATTTCTGTTTGCTTTTTCTATTTATTTGTTAAGCTTTAAGCAATTTAAGTCTGCTCACACAGGCGTATGTGTAATATGAATAACACTGTATGCATAATTAATAATAACTCATACGCGCCATCATGATGAAGCGGTTGATTTTTGTTCTGCTCACAAATATTTTGTTACAATCAGAAAATATGAAAAACAATATGAAGAGTAATGAATAAATTATAAGCAATCAACAAATCATGCATACCAAAAATGTAGAGAGAACAAAAGAGATTAGAAGACGAAGAAGAAAAAGAAGAAGTAAAATGAAACTTTGGCAGAATAAATTTCCTTTAAAGGTATACAGAGTTATCCACATCAAAGGCTTGGCTTAATTGTTTTGTAATTTGATTTTGTAACAAAGTCAAAATCATACCATAACCAATGCCTAAGACTACAACTTGGGTATTGTCAAAGGACGCACCTCAACTCATTTTGATATCCTTGTTCTTGAAAGTAGACAGCAAAAGCGTTGATAGCTAGCTACAACACAAGGTCCTGGTACTACTACAGGCGACAATATGAAGGCTTTATATTTGCTCTTGGCTGTTGTATCTCTCTCTCTCACCAAGAAGGACATGCTCAAAACGCTTGCATCATTTAGCCTTGCTTTAGTGTATGTTGTTTTGTTGTTGTTTGTAATGGTTGCCATAAATAAACACCCACTCTCCCTTGTTAAAAGCAAAAATCATGGGTGCCCACTACCTTACACAGCCTCATTAAAAATTGAAATTATTCAGGAGAATTTTAAAACGTTTGTTGCTCTTCTTCAAATTTTGTGGTGGTTGAAAGTTTCATATTTATATTTATAGTATTGTAGTTTCCAACAACTACTAAAACAATAGTTTTGTTGTTAAGACTTCTGAGAGAATTTTATAATTATCCGGATATGCGTAAATGCCCACATTCTTGGTATATTAAAGTGCTGACAACAAGTAGATTCCTAATTGCTTTATGAATATTTAACTTGATCTGATTATTTAAGTTTGTAAGGAACACAAACGGAAGCACGCAACTTGATTACATACACTACTTAACAATACGATTAGGGTGACCCAGCATTTTTTTGTAAGGAAAATATTTTTTTTTCTATTATAAATAGATATTTTGACCTCAATTCGTAAGGGTTTGAGTGAATCTTTTTTAGTATTGTATAATTTTAGTTATTTTTTAAATAAAGTTTATAAAAAATTGTTTGGTGAGTAGAAGATTTATTTTTTATGCAGTTCAACTTATGATATACCTTCTGCCTATCCTTTTCAGTTATCATAATGGTCTATAAGGGCTCCGAGTCTGTCCATATCCTATTTCCTTTATATTCTCTCATTATCAAATCACAACAATCACAGCATTCATTGACTGTATAGTGCATCCCTTTATTGGTTCACCTAAGGCCCACACATGGTCAATCATGCATCAATCAATGAAGAACGATATCGAAAAATTAGCTTCAATCTCTCAATCACTGGCACACACGGTCAAACATCATTGAATCAAGCAAACTATATAGATATCGTTCTTCATTGATTGAAGTAAGATTGACAATATGTTCTCGGTCACTTTTCTTACCCATTAATACATCCTAAGACACAAAAAACAAATTGATTATGTTTTCTTTTATCGAAGAGAAAATTTTCATGAAAACTGATTTTGTAGTCTAATCTAAGATGATTGGAGCCGAAATGTGAATCAATGACTGTAAAATGATTTAATACTAGGTGACTTGTCAGTTTGTGCTTCAAAAATTATAGAAAACATATTGTTACAATCACAAAAAGGTCCATTACAATCAAAGAATCAAAACAATAGCATCAAAGAACATTCAAAGTAAAATTTAGACTAACGACTCTACTATCATAAATGTCCATAGAGCATCTACTTAGTCCAAAGTTCATGTGTTTTGCTTAAAATAAAATACAATAAATTATGTGGTTTTAAGCACAGTGGGCTTGAATAAAACTCAAGAAATTCTCATAAGACTAAAATCATGTTTTTTATTTTATTAAAACTTCTATGCTTCTAAATGTGATTTTTATAATTCTTTATTTTATTTCTGGACCTCTCCAATGTTAAACACAAAAGCAAACATCAAAATTGCTTGCGTGTAAATTAATTCCATAACAACACAACACGACAAAGCACAGAACTGCGTATACGTAATAATAATTTCATTTCCTTTAGTACTCTTGTTCAGCTTTGAAGCCAAGCCTCAGGTGTTTATATAAGACATATAAAATGCTTGTGGAAATAAAGAAAAAAAAAAAAAACAAGAAAATAAGTAAAGAAATCCATTTGAAGATTTGCAAATTGTGTTTTGTTTTTGTTGTCATAAGCAAGAAATTAGCATCTTTACGTTTCTCCCATTTCACATTTCTGTTTGAAAACATCTTTTTTTTATCTAATGTTTTTTATTGGATTTTTGTTGTTTTTCCAACTGTTTTTACCTTTATTCTTTGCCTTTGGGAAAGAATGGATGAGTGGAGAAATGGATAAATGGAAAGATGGATGAATTCTATCTACACAATTTGTGGTCGCTCTTATGTAAATCATTTAACACACAATTTTACACTTGCTTTGCATACAAATTAAGTTACAAAAGTGCGTTCAACTTTTATTGTAATAAAAAAATCAAAAAAAGAAAGGTAAAAAAACAACAAGAGAAGGACTTCATTCTGGCAGATTTAATGATTTTTCTTTTTTATGTTACCGTTTTTTTTTTTTGGCGCATTGTCCAAAGCTTTCACAATAAAACTTGACAATGAGTAATACTCGTTTTACCCAACTTAATGTCTTTTCATTTATTATGCCGGAGAAAGTTTTTTATATACCACAATACTTTCGTTCTTTTATTCATTCTTTCTATTTGGAATGACTCAATAAATTGCGCAAACTTTTGTATTGATTGCGTAAAATCAACAAAAAAAAGGTTTATTTATCTTTGAGAAAAGGAGAGAATAAATTCGGTATTAAAGTGAAATAAAATGATTTTTTAAAGATACAATTAGTAAGTAAAAGGAAATTAATGAAGACAAATGTTGAAATGTTTGAAAACAGACAAATTTTTATAAAGCTTCATTTTTATTATTATTTTATTTAAGATTTGTGTAATTAAACATATACTATATTTAATGAGTGACTATAATACCATGGGTGCAAGAATGCAAATTAGTAGTTTAATTAAGTCTAATGATTATTGTATTCTAAACAGTGTCAAATGTCCGTTTGTGTCATCTTTAATTGCTAAGATTAATTGCTAAGTAGTATGTTATGATTTTCGAATAGTTTTATATAGTTTTTGTTATACCTATGGCCTTCCTACCAACCGAACAGGATCTCCAAGCTCCTACAGGGGCTCTTCACAATTGAGCTGATGATCCAAAGAATGCATGTTCCACATCAAGACTTCTATTGTACCTTTGAAGATGAGGAAGAATCAGAGAGTATTCAACATCTCCTATGTGAATGCCCTGCTCTTCTTGGTAGACGATCCGTATTTTCGGGAAACCGTTCTTTGATGACTTGGGCAGTTTGGCGAAATTGCCTCTGAGGGACCTGGCTCTGTTCGTAGATTCCTCAGTGGATGCCTTAGAGGTCTTCAGAGACCAACTATGGATACCAATTTGCCCAAACTCACCCACCATTTCCTTTCTACAACTACAATCAGGCATTACAATGAGCCGCAAGTCTTCTGGGTGAACTCGTGAGTAGCCTGACTAACCTAATGATTTCATTATTCAGTGATAACGTGCACATATGTCGGTACAAATTTGAATTTTTGACATAATATAAAGCTTTAACAAGTGCATAGATTACAATATTAATACCTTGAATTCTGCTGCTGTGCCTTAAAGTTGGATTACCCGCGACTTCACCCATTTGTGATGACATTGTGGTGAAAGGGTATCGCTAAAGATGGATTCCATAACTCTAATATTCAAAAGGAATAAGTTTAGTTAATGCTGGATTAAGATATTTCTCCTGTACTAAGATATTGTTATTAAGATTGTCAAAGATTTTGCCTTTAGTAAATACTTGTAATAAGAAGCTCTGAGTGAAAGGCCGTTTTGAGCAAAAAATCTTATGCACGATCATATCTATGGATATAAGTATAACTATTTAGCTCTTTGATAACCCAAAATTTAAAAATTCTACTCTAGCACCAACAACTTTCACGAAACCACGCTTAAAGAACATGGAAAAGAGCATACAAAGATATCTAGAAAGGACATAAGATCAAATACAATATTTATAATAAAAAAATTTAAGCAAATCGCTTTCATTTAAACTACCACATAACTTAAAATTATATTACATTTCCATTCAATCACATTGCACACAATGAATTAAATCAAAATCAACATACCTCAATCAATGTTATTACAAAATAATATGATAATAAAATAAGTGAAATACAATAAATTCTGATTCTGCATTAATAAAATCAAATATTCATTGAATATAAAAGATGAAGATAAAGATGTTGAAATGATGAAATAGATTTGAATTTTCCAAAAAAATTTGGGTATGTAAAGCATTCACCAGCAAACAAAACACCATAGTATCTTGTAATATTGTTTGTACCTTGCACAACATTGAGTGGCGCCATATCAGCAATGATGTGTGTTGTAGGGGAGTAAGCACTGATGCTGATGACATCATACTTTTCGTTTTTTGTTTAAGTTCTACGTAAGCAAGCAAAACCATGGAAAAATGGAAAAACTTAAAGTAAACATATTGAGTGAATAACCCGGTCTAGCATAAGAATGATGATGAGCAAGTGAACAAGCAAAGCAAAACACAAAATAAAATAAAATAAAAATATAAAATAAATTTATTAGCATTACAAAACTGTTGTTTGTGTGTTGGGTATAAAAGAGAGAACTGCTGCGGTGCAAAGTAAATGAAACTCGTTGGCATTCAGTCAAAAGATCTCAGTATGAATTACACTATGCTACAGTAGCTACGATACGAGTACCATAAGAAAGACCGAAACAAGTAAGTAATAAATTATCAAGATAAAAGTTGGAAGAAGTTTGTAAGACAACAATAACACAGGAAGTTTAGCCTTTATAGTACAATAATATGTTATATAGATGTGTATGTTAGTTGGGTCTTGTAACATATTAAGTGTAAATCTTACAGGTCAAATGATTGCTAGTTGAGGATGTTTTTTCAACTTTAAACCCAAATATTTTATATGATGCTTGCTAAGGATAAGCAAAGCGATTGACTACTTGTTTTGTGTAACAATGATGGTCATTTATTTATGGCTCAGTTCACGCATTCATTCCAGATCTTAAGTAGATAGGACAAGAGTGGGAACTAGTCTCTTCATAACCACTTCATATCATATTCATCTACACCAATTATTTATCAAATTGAGTTTGAAAATGAATCTTCTTCAATCACCAAAACTAATGCAGAATCAAATCTCCAAGGAAATCTTAATTTTATTGTATTTTTCTTATAGATCCCAAAATTTGTAGCTCAGTGTGATAAGCAGCTCAACCGGCAAATGGCAAGGTCTCAGTCAGTCAGTCAAACAGTACACATGCTGAATTTTCAATGCTATGGAAGCCTAGTTTTTTTTTCAACATACTCGTACTATAATATATTCTTCTTTGTTTCGCTTTATCTACTCTTTCGCTTTGTTATTGTTATTGTTGTGGTTGTGTGTACAATAATAATTAATGAAATGCTTCTGAGATCATTTCTGAGTGACTTCTATGGTGTTGGGTGTTGTGGAAGCGCCTCATTTCAATTGTAATAATAAAACATTTGTGACTGCACAATTCAACAAATTGGAATTTTGTTCAACAAACACAATATAAGATTCTTACATACAAGTATGTATGTACGAGTATCTATTTATAATAATAAAAGTATTTACATAAATTGCATTGGGTATAACGAAAAGTTCAAAGGTGTTAATAGGAAATTAATGTAATTTGATTAAATCTGTTAATTGAAGTCAATAAACAAAATTGCTATTTTCCTTGAAAATTGTGTGATTTCCATTAAAATGTTTGATTAAATTCACACCCTAGATATTCTTAATGGATCTTATTATAAGAGATATAAGTATTTCCAGTTTGGACAACATAATACGTGTACATATTTGCGTACACTGAAACCAAGAAAGAGATTGATTGACAGAAGACTTTAAACGTAACAAAAATGTAATTGGAAATGTCATGGCAAAGTTAATATGGGTGCAATTGCCTTGACTTTTCTTTCACTTTGTTATGATGACATAGAAATAGCTAATAAATCTTTAAATGTTTCAATGTTTTCCTTCAAAAAAAAACATATCTTTACTAGATCTACATTTACAGAATAGAAGGGAAGTGGCATAATCTGTTGCTATTCAGATTGCATTAGTTTGATGACATATGTGGAACCCTCTTCTATTTAATTTGACAGTTGTTATCAAAGATTTTGTGTGGCCTCTCATTTGGGTGAGCGCAACTTTTGTGTGTTTTATTACTTATTTTTGTTAGGGGAAATGTCATAGAAACATTGCTTTCATTAGCTATTCGTGTCAACATTTGCTTCTGATGTTACAAATTTGTTTACCTATGTAAGCTTGGATACACATGCCTTATTGGTTTGTTTAGTGTTAGTTCTATAAATGACACGACATCCTTGATTGTTTCTATTGTGTGATAATTAAATGAAGTCAACATTGAAGATGTGGTAAAGAATTGGCAAAAATCTATCAGCATATATGTATTCACATTTTTTCTTCTATTAAACAGTTCAACGGTGTAGATGATTATCTTTGCAGTGCCATCTAGTGGTCAGTTACAACAAAGTTCATAGCATATGATGAAAAATACATGTATGTACATATATACAAACTTTCATGGTGATCGGACAAATGGTGTCAAAATTAATCGATCTTATACTCTCATACGCAGGTATCAATTTTAATATAGAACAATTTTGTGCACCCGAGACGCCAGTGCACCATCAACCGAATCTTTCCTTGATACAATTCAATTTAAATAGAATCATGAATAAAAAGAAAGAGATGTTTTACATAGCTTTGTATGCCAAATTGTATCCATCAATTTCTCAACAACAGCTGGTCTGATCCGCACCAAACTACACAAGAACACTCTCCAACCTATGCTAGAGATTCCCTGAAAATTTCTACAAAATCAGTCAAGCAGCTTTGGAATTCATAGGGAACACACTAACATACATACATATAGATAAGCTGTTCATATTTCCATGAAGCTCAAAATAGAGTATGGTTAGCAGGTGGTGTAAACTCTTTAGATATGTTGGCACCCTGATGAAATACCATTGACTTGGTGAATAGTAACCACTACTCTCGTTGCAAATATGCAATTTTGATTTCACTTACATAAGGTCATAAAGAGTCATTGTTCTCATTTCAAGCTAATACGAAGGAAAGCTAATGAGGCCTTTATAACTGAACATCTGAAGAATTTCTCGCACTATTGTCCTATGCAGAATATCATAGTACTTTTAATGTTAGAGACAAGAAATTTAGTACAAAGTCTTTATCTATCTTTTGTGAAAGTAAAGGGTTTCATTATTAGTACTAGGGTGTATTTATTCTTCATTTTCCGAATTCAATTCGTTTATAATAAATCAAAATAAAAGAAATCCCTTAAACTACATTAACATGTGTCTCCTGATTTAAAACAATCATAAGTGTTTTGCTGATCCCATAAAATGAAAACTTAAACATAAAATTGTGCTAATCAGGAAGATAAATATGTGTGTGTTAACTTAAAACACACATAAATGCATTAACAAATCTAAGTGGAAATGAACAAGGATAAAAACTACAAAAACAACAGAAAAATACATAAAAAAAACAAAATGAAACAAGAAAATCTAAGTTGTAAAAAGGAAAAACTCACTCAGGAAGTTCACCACAGAAGAAAACCAAAATGGCGACAAAAATTTCAGTCAGGATATTCCATACAAAAAAAGGAAACGCATGCAATGAATATTTAACTAAGGAAATGACACAAGGAATGTCGTCAGCTACAGGTTTTTTTTTTGGTATTTCAACAAATAAACACAGTCAAAGGATATAAGGATATAAACAAACATACCTACACGTACTGCTACACGTATATTGAAGATAGACAACAAGGATATTAAAATAAGGCAGACAGGTAGATAGGCAGTCTAACAGTTTGAGTAACAGAGAAGTAAGTCATGGGGTGGTGAGTGGATTGTTGTTTTTGTGCGTACAAATCGACATAACATATTCATTAGTATTTGTGTAAATGTGTGTTCGTGACATACGTTTGTATTATCCTCATTTTACAGGTGACTAAGTGCAGAAGGTAAAAACCACAATAACACAAAAATTAAGTAAAAGAATGCCAAAAGTAATGACCCCACAATAACCCAAAAACCATAAAGTTTATACTCGTACTACTTACGTTATACAATAAGGATACAATTGAAAAAGACAACGGCAACGGCAACAGACATCCTCGTGGTGGGTATTACTTGTCGATTGGACTTAACAGTTGAGTCAAGGGACTAAGAAAAACTTAGGACAAGGCAAGGCTAAGATGTTTGGCAAGCAGAGTAGTGAAACATTTTACATTGAGTGGGCCTAATGGTCTTCTAAAAGCTTTTCAATTTTTAATGATCTTCTTTTGGTTTATGACTTCTTGTTGCTTTCTTGATGTTTATCTGTTTTACATTTTAACAAAAGGAAGGAATTATAATTTTCACTGCCTTCTGTGTTAAGTCATTTAAAGCAAGCAATTAATTCAATTTTCACACACACAAAACAGTAAATGAAGAATAAAAGGAAATGAAAGAAATTAAAATGAAATTTTGAACCAAAAATAATTATGCACACTCAACATTCAAATTGCTTTAACTTTACCTTTGTTTTCTGTTTTCAGTTGTCTGTTGATTGTCCTGTGCTGTGTCCTGCTTTGCTATGCTGTTTCGTGAAGCGTGTAAACTCGTTAAAATGCTTTGGGGGTTTTCTTTATTGTTAACAAATGCTCGCTAACCAAAAATAAACTTGACAAAAACGACAAAATATTTTGTAATTTTGTGCTTGCAATATTGATTCGCGCGCGCGTTTCCTTTTCAATACAAATAAAACACAATAACACTCACACACACACACGAATACTATATGACACAGTTATTATAAGACAATATATATATGAACATAATAATGCCTTAGGTGTGACATAGACAGACGTCAGCACTTCAGTTAAGGTTGAATGGATATTCAATTCACTGTCACAAATCCAAGTTTCTTATTATAATAAAACACTTTTTAGTAAAGCAAACAACTGTTCGGTATCATGCGCTAAGATCAACTGAAAGTGAAATTGTAATAATTTTTCTATTGTACTCAAAATGAAGACCAAGAGAGAGAGAGAGCGAATAAATAAAAAAAATACTCATACGCGGCATGTAATGATGACCTACATCCTGCAAATTGAAGGCAAAGGCAACCAGGCAAAGTTAAATAAAAACATAAAATAATAAAAACAAAAAGCTTACAAGGCAAATGAGAATGAGAGAAAGAGTGTCCATCAATATGAGTAAGTGCTTAAAAATATAAGGAGATTTAGTTAGGAAAGTGAGTGAGTGATTGACTCATTGACTCCTCACTGTAAGAACAAGATTTGAGTAGTGTATGTGTAAGAGTGAGTGTTTGGTTGAGTGAGTGTTTGGTTGAGTGAGTGTTTGGTTGAGTGAAAGCTTGCATTGTGCCGGGTGTTCTTTTGAGTCATTTCTCATTTTTCATGGGCAAGTGTTATTTTCTTTCAATTTTTTTTTATTGGATGCTGCTTAAGCAGCGTGAGTGAGTGAATGTCTTGTTTACGTTTTGTCTCCATTTCATTTTATTTATTTTGTTTTGGCGCCAAAAATTTAAAGCTTTTTTAAGGGTTCATTTTTTATTACCATACACGACTGGTTATTATTATTATTATGATGTTTTAATTGTTTTATTGTTTATGGGTTTATTTGAGTGAGATAATTGTTGATATTGTTGGTGGAGTTTAACCCTTGGATGCATGTTCCACTCAAAAAGCAGGTTGGTGTTCCTTATCCATAGAAAGTACACCCAATCATCATGGAATGGAAAATGTTAGTGACATCCTTTTTCTATAAAATCACCAATTGAACGTCCTACAAAGTATATTAACTTCAATAAGAGAAAATTCTAAAAAAGCCATTTATTGTTATTAGAAAATAATACGATTCAAATATTAAACTTTCGAAGCAACAATTGTTTAGTCATTCATAACTTAAGTAATAGAAAATCATCAAGAACATGACAGAAAATGGTCATGGGTTTGTTGTGTTATTGCCGTGTAGGTGGGTCGTTTGAAAAAGTTAAGAAATTGTCAAGTGAAAGAACATTTCAATTAATTTCTTTGAATTTCCAACTATTTCTTCTTTCACTTTCATGATTTTTTTTGGTTTACATTGAAACTAGTTAACAATAAATAAACTAATGAACAATTTGTTTTGCTTTTTGTGTATTACAATAAATTTTTTTGATGCTCTGCTAAGTATTGTACTTGCAGAAAAGTTGGCTACTGAATGAAGTGATACCGTTGCCGCATTTTACACTTCTTCCTTTCCTTCCATCAACTTCGGTCATTAAGAGCTGATGCTTCGTTGTTTACATGGTGAGATAGCTTTTCCATGTGAGACAGGTATTTTTTTTCGTATTGTGGCAACAACTAGCTTGATACTGAGACCACGGTCAAAATCTTTACTACATATGTACCTAGGTGCTTTGACGGCACACCTTAGTACTGCTGGAGCTTGAATAGCCCCATAGTTCTATCTTCATGATATGTAAATGGATTTAAAAAAAAAAAAAAAAATTGACAGAGTCAAGTCTCCAGTCTTTCATTCTCTCATTAAGGCATCACCATAGAACTAGTGAGCTACTTCTCGAGTTGAGTCGGGAATAGGTATTGCTTTTCTATATTCTGTCCTTATGAACCTGGCAGTAATTGGAGACCAGATCAACTACTACACTGCCGATATAACTTTCGTCAGTTGGCTCATAACAATCTGTTAATCAGCCCACTAAAGCAATGGAGTAGACAGCATACCAGGCGGCTGCACGTTCTCCGCAGGCCTTGCACCACCACATTGACATTTTATATACTTATATTTAATCCTTTGTTGAATACTGTTTTTCAAGGTATACAATCTAGAAAACATGGTGAAGAGTATCAAGAGTTGTGATTGGCACTTAATAAAGAAAGAGAAAAGATTATGATCAACAAATTCATAAGTTTCTTCTACATGATAGTATAGTAGTAGTAGTAGTATAGTTAGCACCAATTTCTTCACCCAGTTCAGGTTTTGTACCTCCAATTTAGAAGTATTAAAGTTTTGTAAGTTTTGCATAAGAATAGTGAATAATTATTAATTTTATTTTACACTTTTTTCCTTTCCTTTATTGACCAGCAAACAAATTTATAAAAGAAAAAAAAAAAAAATTAAAAATCTTGATGAATAATTTCTGAATCATGCTTGATGACACATTTATTTTTCTTTCCCTCTTTCGTTAGAACACTATTACTCTTTCTATTTCTTTAATATTATTATGTATATATATATTTCTTACTCTTCTCTTTTGATTTAGGTAAACTAAAAAAAATTCATTGAAGAATCGCATAGAATTCGTTTTTTAATTCATATAAATGCGTATCTCTTTTGACATCTCTTTGATGATGTGGTAAGCATTGATGATGGCGGAGGTGATAGCGGTGATGAAGTTGCTGGTGGTCGTCTTCTGTGCTGCTGTGCCATAGAACAAGTTGTCCTCATTTTTTATAAAATTTTAATAGTGCAAAATTCCTTACGCCACTTTAAATGACACTACAAAATTAATCAAAAGCAACAAAAAAAAAAGGCAAACCAAATCAAATTAAAAAAAAAGAAACAAAAACAACAAGAAATCTTTTTTAAAAAGCAAAGAGAAAAGCTGAAAACAAACGAATTTAAGAATATGATGAGTCATGGCAAAATGGAAATTTATGTGATTTATAATTTTTCCTTTCAAAATTATTGATTAAATTTGATAAAAAATAATAAAATAAAATAAATTATAAAGAGAAAGAAATATGCTGTTTGCAATGAAAATTGAATACCTTTTATATAAGCAGAGACATTTGTATGAAATGAATGATTGATGCTTATGGTAAATGATTTATAGAAGTTTTTCATATAAAGACATACTTACATATTTTCAATTTATAGTTTTATATGTGAGAAACCTTTTTTCAATAATCAAGGAAACATATTTACACAGATGTACATAATGCAAAGTTATAGCTCATCATTCAAAGACAAAAATGTACCAAAGGACAAGTTTCCATTAATTCTCTTTAAACATAAACATCATGGACAATTCATAAGACACTAAAACTAAGTGTTAAGTGTTAAGAAAACAATACAAAAAAAAATTAATGAAATGAGAAAATTGACAAACACTTATAAAAACAAAACCTTTAAAATAAATAAAAACAGTTAAATAAAAGAAACCCAGAAAAAAAGAACAACAATTTCTTTAAGAAGGATGGAATCAACGTCAACAAAAATAACAAATACAATATTATATGGGAAAAGGAAATAAAGGAAAAGAGTTAAAATCAAATCAAAACAAACAAAAGTCAACACAGCATGACGCCATTTTGAAAATGATGTCTTCTACGTTTATTACAATTTTAAGCTTTCTTCTTATGTACCCTACATTTTACACAAACTGTGGAAGTCTTAGGAAAAAAATGATTTCTTTGAATAAAACTATCAATGAAATACCAATACATGGCTAGTATTTTATAAGAACCATTAACGTTTCATTATGACTTCGTAGCGGCAATGAAGATAATGATCTTTTTAATGGGGCCTCCGAAATTAAATTCCCCATAAGAGAAATTGAGCTCAAGGAAGTGCAGCATGCAGTGGGAAGCTTTAAATCAACTCTGCAAGGTTGGAAGAAGGAACTTGCAGGCGGACAATCTCATTTGGAGACTTTATGCCAGTAGAAAAAGTTAAAATCTTCAAATCTCAAATTTTTATGATTATGAATAGGAATGGAATAAAGGGCCCTGTTTCGACAGTGACTGGATGTGTTTTTGTAAAGACAAGAGATGTAAGCTAGTGTAAGGAAAAGTTTAGTATGTTTTTATGTAAAGATTTATTCTTTGTGCCTCTAAAAACATCCAGCAGTATCGAGAAAAATCAAAATTTCACCAATGACATACTGCCCTGGTGTTCAAAGAATAGTTTTCTGAGAAAGCCTATCATCTTCATATGCACAACTGTGCTAAAAGCCTTGCTGGTGCATATGCACTCAGAGATGTTTTAGCACAATAAAGCAGTATCCTTGAAGACATGAATGTTTTCTGCTCTTCGCTGCCAGTGACAAGATGATATCTTGAGATGATTTGCAAATTGTGATAGGCCTGAGGAGTATGGAAGCTCAATATTACTTGCATTAATAAGAAATGATAGCATTAAAAAAAAAGTTATTTGTGACTATGAAAGCATGGGTCACTTAGATGACAAATAATTTTAATTTAACTTTATAAGTAGGCTTAGATATTTGCTTTCAATAAAATAATTTTTAATTATTTTTCCTTTTTGCAAATCTTTTTTGCAAATTTGCTATTCATGATAATGTTGATTAGGTGCCAATCTAAATGGCAATCCCCATCTGTAAAGTAAAGAGTTGCATTACTGTCACTAGGAGATCAAAAGCTATATAGCGAGAATGCAAACGCCAAATGAATGAATAAAGAAAATGCCCAGTCCTTTTCCATGTTAGATCTTGACCAAGAACCAATAGCAATTCAGATAGATGTCAGTCACCTGGCATCTTTGTTTATATGCATAAAGAGACCATTATGAAGTACCAATATACAAAGCTATGAAATCCTCTATGGACACCTCCAATGTACATTTGCCATCAATTTCTCACTCTCTCATATGTTAGGGTATTCAAAATTCAATATTAATTGATGAAAAATATACTTCATCATATGGCCAACTAAAGTGCTTTAAGTGGCAAATATCTGTTCGTAACCGTGCAGGATTTTATCGTCCAAAAACACATCTAAACATTTGTATACCATACTATAGTGGTATATGAGTAAGTGAGTGAGTCCCGTAAATGTATCTGCCTGGAGTAGGGGTGTGGGTGTCACGTCACGTTTGGTGTAAAAGATAGAATATCTATGTATATTGCCTTTTAAAGTGTCTATGTATGTGTCTGTGCATGCGTGTGTATGTTTAGGGAAAATATGAGTATATCTATGTGTGCATAAGAGAATGTTTTGTATGCGTTACTTTTGTGGTTTCGTGTATCTTAACCAATGCTGACCGCTGACCGAGACACATTTTTAGATATCGCTAAACCAAAGTGAAAACCCTAACAACGCTAAGGGACAAAACGAAAAACGTAAAATGCCAGAATATTGTGGTAAGATGAAACCAACAAAAAATATGTATGATATTGGGATCGTAAAAATGAAAGAAAAACGCATGAGAAAAGTAAAGAAAAACCGATGTATTGTGACTGTCTAAAACACAAATGGCATTTAAGTCATGACTGTCTCTCTTTCCATCCCACCATTCTGAATGTCGTATGTTATTTGGAACAAGTTGCGAATATGCTCGTATTGAATGTACACGTATGTAGTAGTAGAAATCAAGAGGCCATTCAATGCTATCGCCTGTAGTAGCGATAGGTTGGTAGTTGTTATTGTTAGCTATAAAATGATTTAATGGTGTATTTTATGGCCAAAGCATGTCAATGAAATTTTGATTGTGAAGTGAGAGAGAGAGAGCGGGAAATGGTAAAGAAAACAGGAAAGAAATCAAAAAGTCAAAACATGAAAAAACAATCATCAACGTGAAAAAGTTGAAAATAAAATTACGCATACGCAATGTTAAGCCAAAATTTAAATTAAAGATTAAAAGAAATGTTACGCTTTGAATGCAGTAGTGGCAGCATAATGATGATGATGATTATAAAGCTAGGAAAAGCTGCTAAGCCCAATACTGAATTGGGTGAGTTACCAAAAACAGTTCAATGGCTGCTGCTATTGCTGCTTTTGCCAAAGGACTATCACTGACAGTCACACATACTCGTACATATGTGTGTTGGTTAGTTCGTTGGTTGGGCAATGGGGTGTGCATGAGTGTCACTTTCAGGAAAACTCTCTTTCCCTTTGGCACAGCAGGTTTCAACTCATTCATTTCATTTTCATATTGAACTTTGGCAAGCCTGTAGGTGTCCCACTTCAGCTCAGTTCATTTCAGTTCAGTGTAGTACAATATGTAGTGTGTTATGTCATGTTGTAACTCATTTGTATCCTTTTTCAGTTTTAATCAAAAAAGAAATAAACCAACATCATCAGGCCTAGGCTACGCACAAAATTTAAACAGAGTCCAGTCATGCATGATGGCTTTGCCAAGCTCTTTTACCCCAAAAACAAAAACAAAAAAGGAAAAACCAAAATGCAAAATGGAAAAAAAAGTCAAACAAATATGGAGCACCCAAATGTGAAGCCTCCTAACATAATACCGCTCTCTTAAAAATAAAAAAATAAAAACCGACAGGGATATTAATGATTATTCCTTTTAGGTAAATGCTTCTTTTTTTGCATTAAGGTTTCTTTTTAGGTTGTTCTCTGTTTCCTTTGTGAACTTTTTCGAAGAAACAAAAAACCTGCGCATTAATTACGCAAAATTAAATTTCATTTCGTCGCATTCGCAAATGTGGCTTTTGTCTTAGGTTGTGGTGTCCCATATTAGAGTATACCGCACTTAGTCACTAGGGTCAATAGTGTCACCTTCACTTATATGTACACAGATGACTTTAAGCTACATGGGAAGGTGGAATATGGGGTTTATTCAGAAAAACTTAACTTCAGGTTGATTTGAAGAATACTACACCTCTGTAGCATTTATCAGGAAGAGGTAAAAGCTATTAAAGAAGTTGTGATTTGGCTTCAAAGAAACGTCACGTATTCAAGGGATCATTTTTTAATTTTCTCTGTTAGTCAGTGAGCAATTACTTCCATGTGTTCAATGTCCATGAGGTCAAGTATTGCTTGACATTGCGGCAATTCTCTTGGGCTTCTGGGAAATGCAGAGTCACTGGTAGTATCTAAGCAGATGAGTTAGAACAAGCACTACTTTTATTGAACTGCGATTACTGCGGCACGCCATAAGCAACTACAACAGATTTTTTTTTTTAGTGATGTACGAAGGAATCCCTTTGGACCTATAGCCGCCGTCTTGAATACGTGTGTGGTATATCGACTAAACTAATTCCCTGAGAATTACTTCAGAGTAGGCGCCCAAGTCATCCTTTTAAGATTAAGATTGAAAGGACTCTTCCATTGCCCTTAGAGGTCAATTTTCTATTCGCCTTGGTCTAGGTTCATCACATTTGTAACCAGCATCATGTTATATGTTCGTCTTCTCTCGCAGAGTGTGTCATCATCACTTCTTAATCATCTTGTGCATTTTTTACTTGTACGATAGGCTGTGGGTAGTTGATATGCGCCATGATACAGGGAAAGTGTGGCCATCAGGCCCGTGATTCTTGCAGGGAGTATCTTGGAGTAGGCAGATAAGATATCGGTTTGATGAACTATAGGCTGGAGACTTGTTTTCACTCAGCATCATACTCAGCAGCTCGTGTCGTTGATTCTATTTTGGTAAAGCCGCACTCACCATTAGAGCGACTGTTTTCTCATTCCTTTTCTGGCGCAGAGCTCACATACCGCGCAATATTTGTCATTTCGCATGCATTTGCATGTAAAAGAAGACAAAGAAACACGTCGGCAGAACTGCGAGCTGGTACAAGCAGCTCGGCTACCTCGTCGGCATCTGCTTCCCCTTGCCAAAAAAGAGAATGCAGTCGCAGAAAGGCTGAGTGAAAGCAAGGTCTAAGGAATCTGAAGCGCTGCTCATACCCAAACGAATAAAATATTCCTGTGTGTTGTTTGTCATCATTGACCATTGCCGATAGACACAAGTTTGTGCTTACCATTTATACAGCAGCTGCAGGGATAAAAAAGAAAAGAAAACAAAAAGCCATTTTCTGTGTTCCTATGCAGCGCCACTTCTTAACTCAAGTTGTTAACTTGAAAAACATGGGAATTGGGTGATGAATAAGAGTCATACAAATTGCGGGTTGGTTCCCTTAAGAGCAGAAAACAGTATCCAAGTGGCAACACAATGACCCAAATTTGGCCTTAGTAAGCTTGTTTGCAGTTCCGACCATTGCCCCAACCTACGTATCCTGATTGCCTTAAATGTTTTTCCTAATCAAAAGTGTGGTAAAAGAAAGGATTTAGCGGCAGGAAGCATGCAAAGGTTTACCCATAAATTGTGTAAAATAAAATAATTTTTAAAAATGTCAAAAATACATCAATGCCAACATGATCAAATATTAGATTTGCCTATGGAAACATTTGTTGTTTTTCTATATTTCGAACACCCTTTTATTTTTCACATAGCAACGGTATTTTGTTGCAACACCCTGTTGGCAACCAAACATGAAATTTTGTCTAAAAAATCATCTGAGTAGGCCAATTTTAGTGAAAATGTTTTCCTTTGAACGAGAATGTGAACAAATTTCATTACGTTTTCATCTCTCAGTGATAGAACATCTCATAAGAAATTAAAATTAATCAGTATTTTTTAAAAATTTTATGTCCTATTTTTTTTTCCTTATAAAGAAAGTGAAGTGATTTTTCAAAATTTATAAATATACACAGTGGACGTTTGAGATGGTAAGTTATTCTCTTAAAAAAAAAAAAAAAAAAAAGAAGAGGAAAATTGTGTGAAATTAAAATGTTAAATTTTACAGGTGGACGAGTCAAATCAACCATCGGAAGTGTCAATTGTTTCACAGGAGGAGGAAGCTGGCGAAGATAAAAACAACAAGCGCTCAACAGAAGATGAAATAGCCGTTGCGCATGCTGCAAGGAGCATGCCCGCTTGGCTAATGGACCCCGAAATAACTGGGATGCCATGCTGTCCTAAGAGAAGAAAAAAACGGAGCTGCCCTCCCCCTTGTCCCCCACCTTGTCCCAAACCTTGTCCCAGAAAAAAGAAGAGATCCTGCCCGCGCAAGAAGAAAACCTGCAGAAGAAAGCCGAGATGTAAACCGAAGCGTAAAACTTGTCCAAGGAAACGAAAACCTTGCCGTCGTAGAAAGAAGCCTGCGTGTAGAAGAAAAAAGTGCTCGAAGCCGGGCCCAGTTATGCCGAGCGGGTATCTTAATTTCGTAAGATGGTACAGGAAAAAGCATTGCGGCCTGAAGCCTCGTGATCTGATAATGAAGGCAGCAAGGGCATGGTGTCGCTTGAATCCATGTAAACGACGTCGTTTCGAGCGTCAAGTAAGAGAATACCATATAGTAAATAATTCTTTGTTTAATTCTAACTGAATCTCTATTTTTTGTCCACATTTACATAAAAAAAAGGCGTGCAAAGTAACGAAGAGTTGCCGGCATAAGAGAAGATTAGTTTGTCGGTGAGCTATAGCGGATTTTCTGTTTTTTATTTATATGGTAAGATTATATCTAAGAATTTATACAAATGAGTTATCACTTTCAAATCGGTTTCTTTTGTTTGAAGATGGCCGAAATAACAAAAACAAGTACAAAACACAAAATAAAAAAACTACAAAACACAAAAACTAAAAAAAACAAAATGGTATAGGATGTGACTGTAAGTTGATGACATATATTTTTTTTTTAAAATCACCTAATCTTATTTATACGTTTAGTTATGTTTTTATTAGATTCCGATCAGATTACAGTGTATTTTGTTAATGGTATTTAATTTTGAACTTTGTCATACTTGGTAAGTATTCTTTATCTTAATTCTTATATAGAGAAATATATCCCTTTTTTTTACATTCACTCATAGAATTTTCTTTCGTTAATGAACAATGGTGCATGCTAGTCGATACTTGTGTAAGACATTTCATCTAAGATGTAACGATAAAGTAGGTAATGTTTGTACTGATTTGGGAGATCCGGTATGAAATCGTCACCTTTTGTCTTATGTCACAACAACTGATATATTTAGGCGTCGAAAGAATTCACTTTTTTTCGATATATCAATGTTTGTATTACTCTGATGTCCATGCGGTATCGACTTGTCTTTAGCTTTTGTCTCTGCAACTTAATTAATTTCTAATCGACTTATTTCGATGGTGAGCGATGGGATATACGAGGGAAGTTCTATGGTATGTGTGGATACAAGTATTGGTTTGGTGTGCTGGTGTGAATCAGGAAGAGGCAATATATGTATATACTATGTAAATCACGTGCTGGATGCTGGTAAAATTAAGCTCGGAAGGGATTTTTCTAGCAATTGGTTTCATTCAGCCTAAAGCATCTTAATCTCATGGAAGCTTTAAACTAAGGTGACTTGCTTGTACCTATTAAAAATATATTGCATATTGTAAATATAATTTCTCTCCACAGGATAATGGATAAACCGCAAAAGATTGAACCATCTTGATCTTGGATTGCTTTTGATTAGATGCAGTTCCTTCTCTTTGTCATATGTTTGCGGAGCATTAACTCGGTTGGATTATATTTTGCTATTAACCACGAAGATGATTTCTCGTGATGATGGAAGAACAATATTATACAAGTCGTTATGTTGACTGTGCCATAACGAATTGTAAACTTGATCATCAGCTGATTACCTATGGCGCATATATTTAATAATCAAGTTCAACTAATCTCTGCCTATACTAAATGAAGCTTAAAGAATCACCATATGTCGGACGGAAATCTCCTTAAATGTTCTGTGTTTCTCTCTCTCCAAAAACACAATGAATTTAAAATCCAAATGTTGAAATTTAGCATGGATCGCCCCATAATTTGATGCATACTGGGGCGCTATAATGATTTCTTCGCCAGAAGAATTTACACGAAATTGATATATTTTACGAACACCTCGTTTTGATACTAAAAAAAAAAAAAAACACGAGACCGAATGGAAAAAAACAAAAAAATTTTATTGTATACAAAAAATTAAAATCCAAATTAGAAGTATTAAAAAAATAGCAAAATAAAAAAAATCTGGAAAAAACCCAGACCAAAAAAACCTAAAAAAAAAAGAAAAAAAGTCTTCTTCATTTCTTGCTCATATGTATGTTCATATGTGGGAGGAACAGCATATGGTAATGTACAATGGATGTATGAAGATTGGGATGGCATTTATATTTTATTAGAGTTTTGATATCTGGCAATTAATTATAGGGATGTGTAAGTTGTTTATTTTCGTGTATTGCTCCAGAAATCATAAATATATTTAAAAACCTGAATCGAATCTCAGTTAATGATTGAGTAGGGAAGCTTACGATGATGAGTGCACCTGCGTCGAAAAAAAATGCCTGAACTTGTTTTATTGTTTTATATGCAATTTACACCAAAGCACATCAACATCAACATTGAAGTGCCTACTGCTACGTATCAGATTCGACAACAACCACAAGGAAAATGACGTCGTTCAGGGGTTGTTGTTGTAGAATGTGATGGGGATCAATAGTCGCATCAAGAACTGATGTGCCTTGATATAAAAATTAATAATGATCACTCTAGACATTTTCTGACAGTGTCGCCAAGTTTTTCCTAGTGCTTCCAAGTTTTTTTGTGTTTTTCTCCCTGAGGCATCAAAAACAACAGCTGATGGCACAAAACATTGGTAAGTAAACCATAATTTGTCAATTTTTTTAAAAGAATTTAATAAAATAAGTATCAGGAATGAAAAAGGGAATTGCAAGAACTATTGGCATATGTTGCAAAATGTTCTAAATCATGAATTTTTCACAAACTTTTAGTTTTTATTTAACCAACGTGCTTGCAAGTTTCACGTGTGGAGCTGTTCGCGATGCAAAATATCCGGTGTGAACGAATAACCCCATCAACGTGATGTACTTCGGTGTATTAAATATAGCCATCCTAATTAGAGTAATAATCAAATTTAAGATACTCGTATATTGAAGTAAGTATTTTCGTTAAATTTATCGGGTGAAATTTTAATGAATTTTGGTGAACTAACAGTTGTAAAAACTGAACTCATCATTAATTTTTTAAAACGTACACAATGCAGTGAAAGTGGATTTGATTTCAAACGGAATAAGGAAGTGTACGAGTCACCAAGCAAGATATTAGTTTTACAAGAATATATTATATAGTTTGACTTGAACGAATACACTAACCAAGTATATTCGTTGGACTCCAAATACAAGTCTTCCTTTCTATATGATTCAAATAATTTTAATCATTTGCTGAAAGCAGTTAAGAATAACTCAAATACAAACACAGCTCCCTGCAGAGTCTAATGTGAGCCCGACAATTGTTATTTATTTTATTTTGTGAAAGATTTAAGAATTTGTGAAATAGACTCTCTACACAATTAAGTTTAAAAGAAGCTGAATCATATAAATATCGGTTAAAAGTGGATATATTTATTATTATTCCCGCTCTTTTCTAGATTCTCTAGCCTGTCACGTACCCATACAATTATGCTGGGTGCCTGGACATAGAAATATCGTGGGCAATTATGAAGCTGACGAACTGGCCAAAGAAGGGACGTTACGAGAGGATGTAACGTCTCCGGCTGGAATTCCGTTAGCAACAGTGACGCTCACTGTCAGAAAATTCTACCAAGTAAAAGTAAATACTCTCTGGGTAGAAGAAGGCACTTGCAGCATAGCTAGGCAAACCTGGTCAAATATGAACAGGAAACGAACCGGCCAGCTGCTAAAACTCGGCAGAACCTCAATAAGCAAGACTATAAACGTACTAACGGGGCATTGTGTCAGGCAAACATGCTTGCAGACTTCGGTTTTCTCACTACGATTTCTGCTGCAGCTGCGGCTCGGAAGGGGAGGAGGGGACTGTGCTTCACCTCATGTGCCAGTGTCCATCCCTCGCCAGAAGATGATGAACCACCTAGTCGCTGTGTTTCTCTCCAGCTTAACCGAACTATCATTCCTACCAATCAGGGACATTTCGGAATCCAAATGGTTCTCCGCATCGGACTAAGGGGGTGCCGTGTCAACTCTTTGCTGTTATCACAATGGGTCAGACTCTTTTTTGTGCCTAAGTGAGCCACTCGTCTGTGGGCTGCCACCTAACCTAACCTAGCCTATACACAAGCGCATGAAAGGTGTGATTAAAAATAAAGGATTGTGGACTAAGTACTAAAACTATTTCATAAATCCGAAACGTGCAAATCTTAGCAAGTCTCTTAAGTTATTTTCTAAGTTATTTGTTTAAGAATTAAACAACGAATAAAAAGCAATTAGTTGTGTTGTATTTGGATGGGTATTAATATTTTTACAGTGCCTTAAAGTCACATTTCTAAACATTTGCTAAGTTTACAGTATATAAAAGCATTTTATTCACAAGGCTTAGATCCTTTCGTTCGTCTTATTATTTGCTTACCTTAATGGCATTGAATCATTTTATAAATTGACTTAAAGCTTTCTCAATACTATAAAGCATCATTTCTGATGTCTCCTATAAACATACGATAAACAGGGCGATAATACACAATTTTAACTAAAAGCGACACATAAAAATTATTCTTAAAAAGATTAGAAAACAAAAATTGAAGGAAAAAAATCTTAATTACAAAAGTTAAAAAAATTTAATATAAAAAAATATTATTATTAATGTTTTAAACATAAATTCAAATAAGTAATAAAAAAGGATATTAAAAATATAACCGCTTAAGTCATTAAGGACACGATGTACTATACATATAGATTTTTGATGTTGGGGTTTTTGCATTTAACGCTTGGTTTTACAACATTTTTTTTACCATCATTTTTTTCATATTTTTTAGCGAATCTTTCTCTTTTTTTGGTTATGTTTTTTTTTTTTTGCTTATGGCACCATATGTGTTTCTCCACCACTGAAAAACACTTTGAATTATATTTTGCAAACAATATTTATTTGTCGCCGTTGTTGTTGTTTTTTGTTGGTGGAACTCGAGTGTTGCTGCAGTGGTACTAGAAACCAAACAAACTTTGGCGTTTAAGTTAATCCGATAATTTTTTATATGCTTTGTTAGGTTGTTGCGTGCGTACATTAGAGAAAAGGTTAACGAACCGTGTATGTGTGTTTTATTTAGAGACCCTTTTACCATTATTTAAAACATAATTTTTAGCTTTATATTTATATAAATATAATTTTTAGTTAGATTAGTATGATGTATATTTAAAATAAATATTCTGTTCCCTTAGCTTTCAAAATTCATCATTATACTTGAATCAAAAATGTATTGTATTTTACTTGTAATGAGCAAATAATTTTAAACTCCTGATGGGACTTTTACACGGTCAGTTCAGTTCAGTCTAAGTCCCTTATTGACTCAAAATCCAATAATAGAAACGATGATAGAGTAATGGAGTGATTGCTAAACATATTTGTAAGTTCATTTCTTTTTCTGAACCGAAAACAGACACTTGGATACTGAACTAACCGTGTAAAAGGTCATAGTAATAGCACGATTAATTGGCGAATTCGTTGGAATTTCCTATTAAGATTGATCGAAAATATCCTTTCAATTAATCGATTAGATCGGTAAATTAGAAATTCCAGTGTAATCGAAAATTCATTGGTGGACCATATTTTGTTGTGCTCATCACTTTTTTCAATAACCCCTTAATTGGTTAATTTGTCAATGATTATGGGCCAGTTCAATCTCAGTCTGTGTCTATTATCGCTTCAGAAATCGAAATGAAGTGACAAATATGTTTCGCAATCAGTCCATTTCTCTATCATCATTCTCTTATCTGTTCAGATTTCAAGTCGGTAATGGTCTGAGACTAAACTGATCATGTAAAAGACCCATCGATTAACCGATCAATTTATTTGTTTTTAAATACTAGAAACCTGTCCCTGCCATTTCTCATTTCCATTTCATGAAACAAACGATGTATATTTGCGTTTCTAGTTCTACGACCTATGATATAATTGATTAAAACAATTTTAATTACATTTATTTATTTAATAAACTTTGTACATAGTATATTGCGCAACACTTGATAGTAAAGAACAAAGAATTAACAAAAAGATATGTATGTTTAAATAAATCTACTGGATTGATTTTAACAAATCTCTCTCTAAGCCACCATATAACCTATATGCAAAGTCTTAATGATAATTAAGTAGATTCTATTGTACATATTATATATGCCTTACGGACAAATTTTTACAAATGATAGTGAAAACCGTATCCAAATCCGTTATGTGGTTTAGAAGTTCTGCGTATCGGAACAGACAGGGACTTCGAGTTTGTTTTATACTATGTAATGATGATAAAGTCAAGTCATACGATTCGTTGGAAATTACGATTAAAATTAATTTAAAATTCCCTTTCTATTAATCGATCAAATCGGTTCATTCGAAATTTGATCAGACTGATGGAAAATTCACTAGATGACCTTTTTATGCTCTTTACATTATCCATTAACCGATTAATCGGTTAATTTGTCAACGATTCATTGCAATTAATAACCACTCACTTCAATTAATCAATTAACCGATTCATTCATTATATATATACATTTTAACGACTCCATTTCTTATAAAATGTATGGAAGATTACATTTAAGCATAAGTAAATTGTATGAAATCCCAGAATACTTGTAATTAGCTGATTTATCTATATAATCACGTATACGTAGATTTTAATTTGTTTTTTGATAGAGAAAATTGTGTGATAGAAAACTATGAAGAGAATATGACTAATAATAGTAAGTACATGAGTGCTGTCATGGAAATGCCAAATATTTTGAGCATTTATTAATAAAGTTTCTCTATACAATATTAAACTCCTCAAAATATGCAACAGTTTTAAAAGTGTGTGTGTGTGTGTGTGTGTGTGTGTGGTTTAAAACTTCATTAATTTGACAAAGCAGATGATCAAACCAGAGAGAAGAAGTTATAATAACAAAAAATAACAACTAATTAAGTGACACGCAAATACTTATATGCACACAAATACAAGCACAATTATGCAAACACATATGTATATAAGCATCATGCTTTTATTGAGTTTATTCTAACAAAATTCAATTTTCACAAAACTTCATTAAACAACATAGCAATGACGATGATGGTAATGCTTATAGTGATGTTGATGCTTATAGTTGTTGTGAATAATGTTGGTGGTGATGATGATGATGATGATGACGATAATACACTAATAAATCTCTGCATGTGCTCAAATGTTTAACAACAGCAGCAGCAATAATAACACTAACAAGAATAACAAGTAGTTTACGTTAGTAGTAAGAATAGTTAAATAAAAAAACAACAATAATGTTGACTAATTAAGCCTCATTGAATTGTTCACATTGTTGTTACGTTCCAGTTGCTATTATTCTTGTTGTTGCTATTAATGTACTCCTCGTTAATGAGCGACGACATAACAAGAACTACAACTACTACAATACAATAACAGAAACATTGTTCAGTTCTACTTCACTTTACTCTAGTTTTAGCTCACAATACTTACTCAGAAACATGGGCTTATTTTCCTAGGGGCAACTTGTATGGAAACGCAAAGTCAAATTGCAAATAAAACTCCCTTAAATACTTTTAAGGCCGGGACCCCCTTAAGTCAAAGCCGCGCCACTGCTTACAATACTCGCTCACATTTGTATGTTCTCAAAGTGAGTGTACTTGTCTTGACATGCAATAAGCTTGCGTCTAACATGGCGTATGATGAATGTTATTCTGGTATTATTGCTATCGCGTTCCCTAAACGCAGCAACGATGAACGAACGAAAGAATAAATGAACGATTTCTACTGCCATTCATTGAGTGCAATGAATGCAACAATGTTTGCCAAAAGCAACTTTATTGCATGCAACACACACATACTCACATTATTACACAGATACAACACATACTACATTGGCACTTTTATACAAAGAACAAAAGTTTGATTCCCTTTCCTTAGTCAGGCCCATCACCCTTAACATGCTGCTCTTTCTTTACCTCATCACCACAGCATCATCATCATCATCACCAGTATTTTCGTTAGTTGCCACTTGCCTTTTGCTTTTCTTTATCCATTGACTATGTGTGTGTACAAGTTGCATTTTCTTTGTTCTTGGTTTTTCTTTTGTTTGATTCTTGTTGCCAATCATGCTGCATGACTGCATTCACAATGCGTGCGTATATTCACTTTCATATATGCATAAGAGTATGAGTGTTTCTGTCATCATCATCATCATTATTATCACGATCATCATCAGCATCAATGTTCAGCAAACCCAATTGACTGAGGAAGAAAAAAAGCCAGAGCACATACATACCTTGAACTCAATTAGGCATCCTTGAATAGTTTTTTAACCGTGTTTGTAAAATTTTCATGCTTCAACATTCATGTAACTTTATTTTTACTATTTATTTTCGTGTATTCACTCTTGAACTCATTCATTTACTTACATATTCACTCGTTCATCCATTCATGCATTCATTCATGCAATTCTCCATTCATTCTTGTATTTCTTCTTATTCATTGACTGAGAAAAATGAGGAGTAAATAAAATTTGTTCAAATATTAAAAGCTTAGGGCAGAAAACTTTATCCAAAAGAAAAAATATGTCTAGGTAAGTATGTCAATTCTTTTGTATGCCTTTTCCACTCTTCCATTCTGATCAACACCTTTTCACTACTTCTTTTCTTCACTATTATACATCCACTTGATGGGCTGTCCAATGCTATCCCCATTGATTGATCTTCATTCCCATTCCATGCTCCGTTTCCTTCAAGACTTATATCACTGCATTGAACTGCATATCAATCAACCCGTATACCATATACTATGTGTCCATTGTCCATCACACAATCATTGATTTCCGTTTCATTTTCCTTTTAGTATTCTTTTTCTTCCTTTAGTTTTTCCTGTGCTTTCCTATTGGAAGTGAAGTTGACGAAAGTGCTTGGCAAATATTCAACTTGGTTGCCATTTCGTATTCGAAGTAAAGTAACACAATACAACACAACAGAACATTTTATTGTATCTGATTCAGACTCTGTGACTGTGTGTGTGTGCGTGTACTTTGTCCTCCATTTTTCCTTCCTTAGTCCTTCATTTATTGGTCTGTCTGTCCCTCTGTCTGTCTGTGTGTCGTTCATTGGTTTGTCCTGTTGGTCCTGTTCTGCCAATTGCTGGCGGTGATTGTACACCTTAATAAAATATTTGGATTGGGTGAAATGAATTTCGTTTGTGTCCGTGTGTGCATGTGCGTATTTCATTTAAGTTAATTTCATTGATTAAATACAAAACAAAAGAAAAAGGTAACAAATTTAAATGAAAATCACATTAAAGCCAAGTTAGAATCAAATTTCAATCAATGTGTATGTTATATACAAGGATTTAATTTAAATTGGCATGTAAGGATAAATAGTGTTTTTTAAGCCAAAAGCTACTTTATTGCTTCAATTCAACTAAACTCATGAAAAGGACGGGGGAGAGATAGAGAAAATGTTACTTATTTGATCCATTAAGTTAAAACTTAGATTAATTTAATTTGTATGTATTGTATGATGGTCTGCATTGTTGTAATCAGATCTGTTAGATTTAAAGATAAAAGGTTCTAATTTAAAAACAGTTGTCTGAAAGAAATGAAGAATTTTTTAATTAAATTAGTCTTAATAAACAAATTCGTACTGCTACCAAAAGCTTAAGAAATTGAACTGGCTCCTCCACCCTTCAAACAAATTATCATTAGCCAACAAAAGGTGAATATACATGCAAGTGGTAATCCAGCTACGCAGTAGTTGCTATCACACAAAGCTTCTGATGCATCGCAACCTGGTGGCATCCGCCCTTAGTTGCTGCTCAATAAGGCTCAATGAATATCGAAAAGGCTACATCCACACGATCTCTCTCTAAGAAGGAAGTAACAGCCTACTCAGTACATATTTCGCCTTAACCGAAATCGATCCCTTGGACGACAAAGACCTGAAGAGACATCTTACGAAAGTTATCCGCACAAGGATTTTAGCAAAATGAAAAGGATTCCAACATCGGTATACAAACTACAATCCTACGCGCACTGATTTTCATTTTCCATCAAAAACACCAAAACAACGATAATATGTGTTTGTCCGCCTACGTATCGGACATACTCAACTCTCACATCAACACCTTCTGACCGGCGCATCGCCGCAACTCTGTACATGCAGAACTATGGCCTCCGTCAACCACATTCTTGATATGTATCCAATCTTCGGGAGAGCTAGGGCTATCTTTTTTAAAAGCATTAAACGAACAGAACTTTTAAAAGAATGCTGTTCGTATAATATTGATTTAGTTAGTGAGAGTCCTTTATACTTGAATTAATCAACAGGTACCAATATAGAACAAGATATAAAATAATACATACAGTCAAGTGTGAGTCCGACTTGCACATGAAGTTTTCCGTATCATCGTGCAAGATATTATTTAGTTACTTAATATTTCTCATTGTTCGCTCATCTTCTACTTGTGAGCATTTCCAACTTTTCTAGTAGATTTTCCAAAAATTGTATCAGTTTTTGTTATAGCGGCAATAGAAATACACACTCGGTGAAAATTTTAACTGGCTACCTATTACAGTTCATGAGATAGAACTTACTGACGGACGGACGGACATCGTATGCTTAGTAATAGGGTACCGTTGGCACCTTTTGGGTACGGAGCCCTAAACAATAGTATAGGCAAAGAATTTCATGTAAAGAAGTGTAGATATAAATTAGAGAATCAATAAGTATCAATGTTCTAAGACTGGTGTCATTGTTAAAGGAAATCAGGTGTGGCATTGCTAAATAAAAAATTTAAGACTAATTCATAGGTAAGTACAAGTCATTAGTGTTTCTCATTTTGGGTGGAAAAGGAGAGGGTCATCAAGACAGTAACATATTTTGAAGAGTGTCAGAAATTATTTATTCATTTATTCATTAGCCATATTAGAATTAAGTAAACTTAAAGATAATAGGAGGAGAAGTAGTGCTGGCTGCACTAGGACCTTAGGCTAATTATATTTCCCTTCCATTTGCTTGCATTTCTAATACAGGAACCTATTAATCGATTCACATAATTAATGTCAAGTGTAATTAATTAAAATTGCAAAAGATAGTCTCATATCATTTTCTCATATATCATAGACTACTAGACATTTGCTGCTGTAGTACTAGTACACGTAGTTTCAACTGCAGTAGTCAAATTCATAATTAA
The DNA here is from genome assembly GCA_037043315.1 of Amiota communis. Lineage (NCBI taxonomy): Eukaryota > Metazoa > Arthropoda > Insecta > Diptera > Drosophilidae > Amiota > Amiota communis. The sequence continues at coordinate 6,773,903 of JBAMAV010001245.1, read as the reverse complement.
ACCATAAATTGTTATGGCAACCATAAATTTATACCAAAACAATAATTTTCTACTAATTAGTTTTGTCCTACTCTCATTTAAAATCATATTAATTATAATATCATATTAGTATTGTTATTATTATTATGATTATTGAAAACGATTCAAATTCAATACGTGCAACTACAACAACAACAAACAATATGAAGCTTATTATGCATACGCAATCATAGACGGCAATAGTTGTTAACATTAATACTACATATATGTAAAGGGTAAGGGAATTGGCAGGAATGCGTATGGGGAATGGGGAAATGAAATCAAATCAAAAGCAAAATACGCACAAGTGAACACAACAAGCAACATGAGCCAAAAATGAAATTAATTATGTTCTAATGTGAGTGTAGTGTGTGTGTGCGTGAATAAGTGCTTATGTGTATGAATCCGTAGTTAGGATGTGTGCAGATATTCGTATGTGAGCTTCTCTGTATTTGAAATTGATTATGATGGGCTTATTTTTGTTGTTGTGTTAATATATGTATGTATATAGGTAAATATTATAAGAACAGTGAGATCTCATTAAAAGTATATTTAATAAAAGCATAATTATTCAATTTAGATACTCTAACAACATTTTGCAGAGTAATGATGAGCTTGCAGTACTCACATCGTTGAAACAATGATCTGGCAGTCAACCAAGGCAATTTGATTAATTAATTTAAAGTTGAAAATACACTGTTATCACCTTGATTGAATTGGGATTTGGTTTTTTATGTATCATTAACTTTCTTATACCAAGAATCATAGAAAGATGGTTAAAATCATGAATCCTTGGATCTTGATAGCTTAGAAAAGTGATAAAGTAGCTTTCTCATTTTTAAATCTTTTGAAACTGCTCGTAGACACATAAATATGTATATTTCTGGACTTACCTTCATCATCTTGATAAAGGATTCTCAAAGTCTACCATCTATAGTAGATAACTGATTTGGTTTATTCAGTAAGGTTTCATCTATGGTATAATCACATTGTTTTGGCCTCGAAGTATCACAATGGTTTAGGCTTCGAAAGTCTAAGATGTGAGAATAAGGTATATAATAATAAGACTACTACTTTTCAAAATATGTCTTATAAAACTAACATGATGATCTTTTTGTCTAGTCTTTATCACTTTAAATGCACCTGAACCTCAAATTGACTGTGATAGTCCAATTATTGTTAAGCCTTGATCAACGCATCTTGAGCAGAAACTTTCCATTTTCTTTTAACCGAATTTTATCTCATTTAATCTTTCTAATTAAATCTTACTCTGCTTGATCTTCTTCTTCTTTAATATAAAAATATGATGGATGGATGTTTTTTCATTTATTGTCAGTTCTCACTGTACTCGTATTGTATTGTTATGTTGGGTTTTTGTTTTGTTTTGTTTTCTTTTGTTCATATGCGTGGTTTCAACATGTGGCATCTACATAATTCATTAATAATTTATATGAAAATTAGTTTATTATGAATATTTTATGATAATTCAATTAAAGAAGAAGCAGACGCATACGCAGGGAAAACAGAAGAGCAACAGCCTGTGTTTTAGTGATAGTTTGAATGAATAGTATAGAACTGGTATAGTAGATGGAAATAAGATAAATGAAAAAAAAAAAAAAAAAAAACAACTGATTGTGAAGAAACCATAAATAAAAAGCGTGAAACGCACGTAAGAACAATCAAAAATAAACCGACAATTTGTTTGAGACACAACAACAACAACAAATACAAGAAAATGATGAGGAACAACAACAAAAATGTGAACATCAACAGCAAAGACGTTGACAACGACCACAAAAACGTGAACAAATTATGTCAACGCACTAAAAATAAATAGTAGAAAACAAATATGAAAAGAAAAGAAAAAGAAAATTGAAGAAAAGCATGACTATGCGTGTCAGCTAGACAAAAAAAATCAAAGCACCTAACAAAACTTATACTTATGTATTTGGAAAGAGATTTTAATAAAAAATCTATTCAAAGATATTAAAGAAACCTCAAACATTATCATTAAACATCGACAACAGGAACATAAAATAAGTGCAGCATAAAATCACAAGAGAAACAATAATAATAACAAGGTGCATACTAACATATGTACACTACAAATATCATTGAGCGAAAGATAAACACAAATTTAATAGAAAATTAACACTTAAAACACAAATGTGAAATGAAGAAGATACAAATCAAAAATAAGAGGAAAAATGGGAAAAAATAAACCGCTAAAATAATAATTCCTATGCAAAAGCAAAGTGAAGAGATGGAAATATATGGTGGCAGCAACAAAAGTTTCATAGTGCACAGGCAACATGTTGCTAAACAGCATGTTCCAATCGAACCAATGGTAAATGCATAAAGTGCAACAGATTTGTTTGAGTTCGATGCAGTAGTCGTATGAACAATTGCATTTTGTAAGAAAACTTACATTTGGTGAAAAAAGTATTCGACAAATGGAGAAGAAGTCTTAGCTATTCGTTAAAGCTTTGGTATCTATAAATGAGTCTACATTCTAGACAATTGATCCACTTATGTATCTATAAACGTATGTACATATATCACTTTGTCACGTTTGACTTGTTTGCATATTTAACTCAATGTCATTTATACTGTTTTCATTGCGAACCAAGCCTTCAATCCAGAGACAAATACCGAGAAGTTTATTCATATGTACATTAAAATCCAATCACAAACAAGGCCAAAATGTGTGGAAAAGTCCTGGACTTGCGATCCAAGGGGTCACCAAATCTAGAGAAAAGAGCCTTGATCCATTGAATCAACAGATTCCTTACATCAATATGAAAATTAGAAAGCAAAACAATCCTAAAACAAAAATTTCTATTATTCCTATTCATTCCGTTCATAGTAATACATTTCTGACTTAGATGGAGGCAACGAGGGGCTTCGCACCACGGTGATGTATTTATTTTTAAAACCACCTTTACAAAGAGAAATAGAGCTATTATATCTTAATAAAAGATGTTTATTTTCAGTTGTGTTTGTAGGTTCTATTTATATTATTATTTATTAAGTCATTTATTTAATTTAATATTTATTTTATAAGAATAGTCAATTAACAATATTAAACCACCTTTTTTCATTAAAAAAAAATATAATATTTTATACTTAAATTATCATAAACTCTTTTTCTTCTTCTTGCACTATTTTTTCTGATGCATTTCTCTCTTGCATTAGCATACTCTCCCACTCACTCAATCGTGCAATCATGTTGCCTACGAACATGTTCGCAACACAATTGTTTTGGACCGGCTCCATTTACCAAAAAGTTGCTGGGGCCATTCAAACATCATTTCAGTTTGTTTACGAACGTCGTTTCGTGTGGTTCTTCTGAGCGCTAGTCTGATTGTTTGTTCGTTCGTTCGGTCGCTAGCTCGTATAATTTTGTGTGTTTACTTGCGCGTGTGCTTATGCGTGGTTGAGCGTGTGTGTATGAGTGTGTCGGTGTCGCGTCGCGTTTTCTGACTCGTTATTGTCTGCTGTGGCGCGCGTTGATTCTTGTGATTTCTTGTTTTTTACACGTTTTTCATGCTGTTGCCTCTGCCGCTGCTGTTAATGCTGCTGCTACTGCAACGCGTGCATATTTGGTTAGTATAAAAAAGAAGAGACGAAAAAAAAAGAAACAGTTAATTTGCATTAGTAAGTGTAATAAATATACTACATATATTGGCAAAATAAGAAGTGCTTTTCATTGTGTATTGCGGAGGCATAACAAAATTTACCTCATCACACTAGAGTAGACTTACTTGAGTTCAGTAGTAGTAGACACAAAGACCTGTATTTTGTGTACTATTTCGCAATATAAAAATGAAAAATCAAAATAAATGAACAAACAAGAAACCAGTTTACACAATAATAGTAACGTCAAGAGCGACCGTCCATACAAACATACTACATATGAGTGAGTAAGTGAGTTGCTCTTCTACGTGAGCGAGTGTATGATTATATGTGCCTGTTTGTGTGGGTTAACTTAAGTCAAGTTAAAGAATCAACAAACAAACAAACAAACGAAAGAAGAAAAAAAAACAGTAAAGTAAGCAAAAGAAGCAGCATAGTATAACAACAACAAGTGAAAAAAACTAGTAGAAAAGAAGTTGTAATAATAATAATAAGAATGAGAAGAAGAAGTCGCGACGGTGGCGAAGCTGATGGTGGTGACGGCTTCTTGAAGAAGCGGCGGCTGCTGTTGGTTTTTTGTATAAGAATGTGTTATGTTTGCTTTTATGCGTAAGCATAGAGTGTGTGGCTTTAAAATTGATGTATGTATGTGTGTGTGTGCTTGTTGTCTACCTTCTTATTAACATTTTGTTGTTGTTGTTGTTATGCTCGTTATTCTTGTTACGTTTTGTATTTTATATTTGTTTCTTTATTTCTCATTTAGTAACTACTCCGCCTCCTTCGTCACATTTACCACCTTCACCACCTTCGCTGGCGTTTTGTGCTTTACTAACAAAGTTACAACCGACGACTCGACTGACTTTACTGTCTCAATCAACATTGGTAGAGCAGCAGTTTTTTGTGTTTCTCTTTTCCTTTGCTTTCTGTTAACTTCGTTAAGTCTACCTCAGCGGCTTTTAAGTTGTGGTCCCGGGAGCTCTGGTTCTTCCATATTGTCAACTTAGTTTTTTCGGTGTCCACGAAATGAAAATATTGTTCAAAAGATATGCACTGTCAAGACTATGAAAATGTATAGATATCCACAAACTATATAAGCTTAAGAACCACTGGTCTTACCTTACTTTGTTTGTCATTCTGTCTTCTGTTTCCCACTGCCCACACTCAAACACACAGAATGCTGTTGGTTTTTGTTGTCTGCTCTTTAAACTTGGCTTACTTACTTTAATGCGCATTTAAAGTAATTTTTCTTATTTTTAAACTCATTTTCAATTTTCTTTCATTTCATTTCCTTTATTAAATAAATTCAACAAAAAGCAAACCAAGCAAGAAATGTAATAAGCAAATTAAAGTATTGTACTTTCATACAGAAATAAGTTAATCAAAAAATGAAAGATATAACAATGAGAAATAAGAAACATATATGAAACATTTTATTTTATTTGTATTCTCTTTTTAAGTGCGTCTGTCTAATTTACATCCTTTTGACTTATTCTACCTTCTTCCTTCCTTCCTTTTCACAAAGCTTTTCTTACATTTAAACACTCCCATCTCCTTTTTGAATGTTTCATGTTGCCCATTTTTGTTCATCTTTATTCATTCATTCTTATTCTTGTATTTCCCTTTATGACAACTTGTTGAAGAAAATGTAAATTGTTCAACTAGACAAAATTTGTCGGAATATGTAAAAGAAATATAAATTAAATTAAAATCCCAACTAAACTTATTATGATTTTTTTTTTTTTTTTGTTTTTCTGTTCTTAATTTCCTTATCTTTCACTATTGTATGTTTTTGTGAAAATTTTTACTTTGTTTATTGTTATTTTGTTGTAACAAGTTTTTACCCGAAAATAACAAAAACTTTTGCCTTTGTTGACAACTTCGTCATCATCATCATCATCATCATGATCCTCAACATCATCATGATTAGTTAAAAACAAAAAATAATCGAAAGGAGATTGCAAAAAAACTCATATAAAAACCCAAAACTTTTAATTGTCAACATTTAGCTGGAGCTTGGCTTAAGAGCGATTTTTTGGCACAATTTTTAGTGCTTAAAAAGAGACAAAAAAAAAATAAAAACTTCATTATAAAATTGCTAGTTTTGTTAAGAGTACTTACAACACATACACATATCGAAAGCTTCATGATGAAGGCTTTTACTGGGTCGGTCTTATTTTTATTAATATTTTCTCATACTTATTTTCCTTATTTTGTTTTGAGAACGTGTAGGGATTATGTGTTACTTACGACACTTGCATATTGCAAAAGTTTCACTTAAGAATGTTACATAAACATTTTAAAGTGTTCAAAGTTTGATGTAAAATTAATAATTTTGGGAAGGTTTTTGTTTTGTCATTTATGGCTTTTTATGTTGACTTTATATCCTAGTACATATACATAAGTTAAAATGGATATTTGGTACAAAATTATAGGATCAGATGGATGGATGAAAATAATACAGTACTAACAATTCAATTTCTTGTCTTAATTGAGCTATGCTTTCCTCTACTGCTATTACAGAAAATTTATTTCATAATATTATTGGACTACTTAAACACACTTACTAATGACGGCTTTTTAGATTTTTGTGATTATTATTAATTTTTTTTTTTTCATTTTTATTACTTGCCTATAAGAAGCACTACAATTTTAATGAAAAATTCATCTAAAAACAAATATCGGGATACAAAAGCAATGATATTTTTATGTTTTTCTATTCTTAGCATTCTGTTCTACGAACACATCACACAAGTATCCAAATTTGCTTAACATAACCGGAGTTTAAACCATTAGGATATGATGCACTATTATTTATGAACACAACTGTGAACTATGTAGGTGCTTTCTTCGTACTTATTTTTTTAATCTTGACACAGCATTCATCGAAAATGTCTATACCTAAATACTAAGATGGATTTATTTATTATTAACAGCTTATTTGAAGCTTTAACTGCGATGCATTAATCTTTACCTAGATACATAAGTAGATAGTAATCCATAAAGAACTGAATAACATTTTCATGACTTTATTTCTCATACGACTGATTAGTCATAGGGCAAGGCGAATGAGTGACTGAGTGAATCAGTGACTCGCATAACATATTTGTCTAGTACTTACTATGTGATGCTATAAGTAAACTGATAAATTACATTATATAGTTGTTAATCAGTAAATCTTAATAATGAGTAATTAAAATTTTGATTCATTTTAAAAAAAATATAATATTTAATGACATCATTTTGTAAGATACAATCTTTATTTCGAAGTTTATATGGTATAATACTAGCGTTACCCTGCGCGCGTTGCTACTCTCCCGACGTGATGTTAGTGGATGTTATCCAGTAAGTTGTCAATATGTTAGTGTGTCAATTAAATCTTTTCTTCTATTAAAAATAGTAGAATTATACATATATCATTAATGATTAAACTGTATAGAAGGTGGTCTCTGCAGCAAAATTTATTAGCGGGTTATACTTAGTAAATTGGAAAGTGTGAGAATATGCTCCTGGTTCGAATACCTATGTGTAGTTATTTTCATAGAGATCGGTTCAACAATGTAGAAAGTGATCTCTGTAGCTCCACCTAATGGCGAGTTACAACAAAATGGATAGCATAAAAACCTTCTTCATAAAAAAATACATATATGAGCCCACTTTTATGGTGATCGGTTAAACGGTGTCGGAGTTTACCACCGTCAAACTATTTTTTCGTCCATATAGATAATCAAACCACTCTTTTCTTCACCAAATATAGTTGTTTATGCTTCAAATCAATGTCAAATCTATGCAACAGCTCTGAATAGTAGTCGCCGTTAATATTTTTACCAATTTCAAGGTAATCAATGTGAAAGACACCGGGTGCATCCCAAAAAACTGGCTTTATGACCTTGTTGGCCGACAGACCCACCTTCACCTGGAGAATTCCATTGATTTGACTGTTCCTTGGGCTCTGGCGCATTGTCATCAATCCATGTTTCGTAGACTGCGCAAAAATTCTTTCGGAATGTGGTTGAACTTCGCCAAGCACACCTTTGAAATGACAACACGGTTACTTCACTTCTTAAATATTAAAAAAAATTGACATACACAAAATTTTGTTGCTTCAATTGACAATAAAAATGAAACCATGTGTTCGATAATATTGAGACTTCAACAGCTATTTAGTGATGGACGACAAATAATAAACAAAATAGTTTCCGATGCTGCGAGTGGCCTCACTCGGATTTTCTAAGTACTCATTGAATCACCCTTGTATTGTATTGAATGATAGAATTCTATTAGATCATAGAAAGATCATAGAACATTTGATATGTTATAAGAATCTTTTGAAGACTTTAAATAATTAATAGTTATTAAAAATTGCGTGTTAAAGGCGTAGGTCCTAGTTGCTTAGTCATAAGTTGGCAATACAAGACCATTTTGTAATTCCGCTCATTCCTTCAATGAGTTCTGAATGTTTTTGGCTGTTGAAGATCATTTTTGAACACAAAACAATTCAAATTTCACATAAGTCAAAGAACACAACTTCAAAAAGTAGCAGCTTTTATTAGGGCACAGAAGTATAATTGATATTATGTTCTGTCTTATTGAAAATAACTTTGTTATAACTTCCAACTTTCATTCTATCAAATTCTATTCTAAGTTGACCTAACGTACCCCAAATTATCTTATTCTACACTTATTTACCTGTTTTTATTTTTTCACTTTTACTTAAATTATTACGTTTTGTCCTTTTTCTTTTTTATTGTGTGATAAGATATTTTATTCCATCTTGTTCTATTCTATTCCATTCTTTTCAGTTCATATCAAGTCGTAATAGTTAAAAATCAAAATTGTAATCAAATTAGAATATTTTTCTGTATTTGTTCGACCATCTGTGTTTCTAAAGTGAGTGTCTGAATGAATGAATGAATGAATGCTCATTTCTATTCATTTTACTTAGTTTTGAAAATTAAAACTGAATCCAGAGAGATACTAAATATGAAGATATGTAACTCATATTTCTTTCTATTGTAATAAACATCTGTCGTCTTAGCATATACAAAATTCTTAGTAAATGTTTAGCAAAAATTTCCATATTGAATTACACAGACAAAATATTTTGTTTTATAATTTTTTGTTATTTGTTTTGTTGTATTGTTGTGTGTGTATGTGTGTGTGTGTGTGAGTGTACATCAATCAAACCAAAAAATATTTTAAGAATTTTTAATAAAACTTGATGCCTTTATTTATGCAACAGCAACAAGAAATATATGTATTCAGAAAGATAGAATTTTGTATGATTTTTGCAAAGATTCCCTGAAGCATAAGGAAAAATAGTTCGATTATGAAAATTCTTATATTTGCATGATTTAATTCATGCCACAAAACAACAGGAGAAGAAGATAACAAAAAAGTCTTCACATTTCACTTGATTTATTGAGTTTAAAATATTTTCTAATAAATAAAAGGAAATATTTTTAAAAATTATAATAATACATTTTTTACTATTTTATCTTATTTAATTTTTTATAAAATAAAATACATTTCTTATTACATATAAATAAATGATTTCTTATTTATTTATCTTCAATACATGTACACATCTTGGTTTGTTGTCTTGGGAAGCTATTGTTCAATGATACTCATGCACTCTGGCAACCTAAATCTAATTTAACTATGCCAATTTGACCAAAGGCAATTCCAATGTTTAGCCAAAAGATTCCCCAGTCATTGCTTTGAATCAATCAATGAAAGCTTATGGTTTCCGAAAGCAAATTCAATAGTATTGCTGTTGCAAAATTTATGCACAATTCATTCAGATATTCTCCAAATAGTTGGTTGAATTAGCCAAATGCTCCTAAGAAGAATGTGAATGGCTTAAGCCAAAGTGGGTAAGAGAATCTTCAAGACAAATAATGGGAATTTATTATGAATTATGTATTATGTATTAGTTAAAACAAATTGTAGATTAAGAGAAGGTTATAAAATTATTCAATAATTCATAATAATTAAAAATGTTATTGAATAATCAAATTTTTACCCTTTAAAATACATTTCTAGTAAGCAAATTGAAAATTTTATATGAGCATCAAACTAACAACACTCAGATACTTATATGTACATAGTCTATTCAAAGCTCAAACTCATAATGTAAACATATACATATTTATACATATTGTACATACATATACTTATGCATAGAAAGCCATCCATAATTAGTGGCGAATAATCATCAATTTTACGCCATTTTAGTTAACATAGTCAATATGATAATATCATCATAGCTTCTTGTCTGTGCTTCTGATGTTGCCCAACAGACTACTACACGTACATATAGTATAATAACAACAACAACAGCAACAATCATCACTCGCAAAATATACTTACTCATCAACAAAATGATTATTATTACTATAGTAGTTGAAGCTATTGCAATATTGCTAAAAGTTGATAGTTGTAGATATTTATCCATTATTTTACCCACGCACAACACAAAAACAAAAAACGAAAAGTATTTTTACATCATTTATGTTCGCATCATTTTATTTTCTATAAACAACAATTTCACTTTTTGAGATAATGTCAGTTAGTTATCTATTTTAGCTGTCAGTAACTGGGGACACTATCTAAAATTGCATCTACTCTGTGAATATACTTATATGTACAATATTGGTATGTATGTTTTTATAGAATAATATATACATATGTATATCGAAAATCTTGTATGCATATTTTCCATGAAGGATATCCATCAAATTTGTAATTTATTTGTTTCTAATACAAGTGTAGAAATGTGTCTACTTATATTATTATAAGGGTAGGTTCATAAATTTCGATATGTTTAATGCAATTCTTGTGTTCAAAGATATGATTATTTGTTTTCTAATAAGATTTCCTTATTTCATTAGAGTATTTATACTCATGTAATTACAATAGTGTACTTAAATATATGTTTACTAGAGTGTTTGAAGAGCATTTCACAAGTTTTTAACTTTTTCACAGCCCCTCTCCCTTGATGATGTAAGGGCAGGCATCGTGTATTCCTCTATTTTCACAATATATTAATTACTGGGCGCCACGGCTTTTGAGTCACGAAATATATTAAAAATATTGGCGACACCAACAGCGTTTCATATGCAACACAGCGTCAGATATGATTGGCTGCTAAATTGTTTTAATGTCTTGTACTATATCTGCTTATAATGGAATTTGTCTATTTATGAGTATCAATAGAATCCTTTTTTTTATGTATCTTATTATATTTTTTTTTTCACGATGGTAGTATTTCTAATATCATATGAGTTTCTATTGTAGAGTGAATGATATTTGTACTTTTTACACAGTTTTTGTACTTGAAAGGAGCAACAACTTGTATTTGTGATAGAGTTTTCCATTGAAAATTTTAAATATGCAACAAAAGTTTAGTATAGCGCGTTGTTTGTGATGAGATTTTGTGAGTCCACTACTTGCGAACAGTAACATCACAAATAACATTTGATGTTGCTTCGTTATATGCTTATGATGACTCTATTGTTGAGATTGTTATTACTACTGTCTAGTGTTGGTTCAAAACTTAGAATTGATTAGGCATTGATTACATTCTTGCTCCCTGCAGTGTCTATAGCATGTTTTTTCCATCCTAAGTATATTATTCAAGTTCTAAGCGAATACTAATTCTATGTTTAATAGAATTTTAGTGCATGCAAACTTTGGTAACGTGTCTATTCCCTTTGTAAGATTTACAAGGGCTAACCCAAGCAATATTCTTGAAATATGAAGGAAAGGAGAGGAGAAAAAGACATCTGACCTTTTCGGGTTCAGTGCTCAATTGAGCAATATAAGTCAGTAAGATAATCAAAAGAGATTGAGATTATATATTGTAAATAGATTCAGTCAGGTAGTGAATGTCCGAACATGAAGTTGACTTTTATTTCATAAACATCAATAAAGTTTTGTCATCATAGTGAAGTTGATTTGTGGCGTTCTTTTCGCAAGTGAAGTCAGATGCAAAGTCAATTTAAGTAGGAATCCAAGCTACATAGCGAAGCAACGCAACATTTAACAAACTCAAAGATTAATAGACTTAAAGAACTTAACATGCAAGGCTCTTAATGCACTGAAAATATGCATATATAAGACGAGAAGCATTTTGTTTTAATTAACATTACAACACACTAATGGATCAGGAGGGAAATAAAAACCTTCCATTCCCTTGATTTTTTTCTGTTTAGGCAATAGTTGTTTAAAGACCCATAGTATTTATGTATAATACAAAAGTTGTAGTTAGTTAGATATGGTTACTAAAGCTTCAAAAATGCATCATTTAATATCAATGTAAATATGTATCTATAGTAGACTAGTATGTATATATATTTAGTCCCATTTGTCCATCACTGAAACTTCAGGTTTTTTACTTTTTTTTTATCATTTCAATCACTGTCATCATTTTTGACACTTTACTTAAAGTTTTTGTTGTGGTATGTGTTTTTCCTATTCACATTTTTATTTTAGTTTAACATTATTTAAGTCATCCATTATTTATTTTGGCAATTTGGAACATGAGTTTCAGTGAGTGGTTGCAAAAGAAATGAATAATAAAAAATAAAATACTACAAATTTATTATAAAATTTATGTTTGTGCATATTAAATGGCAACATGTTGACATTTGACACGTATAGAAAAAGGCTAAAGTTGATTGACTTTGTTTAAGGTTAAATACTATTTGCAATTTTGAAAGGACAATGACGGTTGTCAAAACTATTATAAGTTCAAATTAAATTAATGATTTACGAATATTTTACAAAATTGTTAATCACATGCATGGCAAATACATATATTTAAATTGGTTTTTTGATTCCTTTAGTTACACAATATTCTTTGTATATATGTATGTATTCAGAAATATGATTTAAACTTACCATTAGTGTTGATTAGTATATTTTTATAATTATTTATAAGCATATAAACATGGTTCAGCTTGTTAACGCCTCGAAGCGTTAAAGCGTTTCAAGTTTTCTTACTTTTTCATAGATATTGTTTGGACCCTCTGTCATACTTTTCAATAATGTTGGTTATACAAATTTCAATTACAAGTACTCATTACTTAACTTCCCCTAGCACTGTTGCGAGAAGGTAATGAACTTATGTTTTACACCTTTACCCTCATTTGAGCACGAAAGTTCACACTCCGTTTTACATTCATTCAAACAAGCTATGTTCTTATAATCATTCCCCTATTTTCATCATTTAATAATATTTATAATGAACATGATAATACCTTCGCTTTATTTATTTCAACATTGCAAGTTGTACCAATCTCAGTCTACGTCATCCAATAGCTCATAGCCTCATCTGCTATTTTGAACATCAGCCAAGTATCATGAATATAATGTTACATAGATTTTAGCACATCTTTTTAAATGAAAATGACATTATATTCGTTTTATGTCAAATATATTTTGCTTATATCAATCAGCATGTGCTGTGCTTCAAGGTAATCGATATAAGATGCCTACTGGTAATTAAACTGTCATTTGTTTCAAACAATTTCATGCGGGGCAGCCAAAATTGGTAATCATCAAAACCAATAATATTGAAAAATATTGTCAAAAAGTTCTAAATTGACTTTAAATAAGGGTTACAAAAACAGTAGAGTCTGTGAATAACTTAATGGATATAAATCGATTGAAATTTTTGTTATGAAATAAAAAATAAATAAAATGAATAATAAATAAAATAAAAAAATAATAGAAATAACATAATAAAATAAATAATAAATAATTTCTAAATAATGAAAATTCTTATTGAAATCTGTTGAGATGTCATCTACTGAATTCTTGAATAGATAAATATTTATCCTTTGCAACATATTTTGATTATTCATAAATATAATATTGCCTCATTTCTAATTTACAACCAATGAAAGATTAATAAAACTTGAAGCCAATCAAAAGTCCCTTCATACCAATAATACATAGAATAGAAAGAAGAAGTTGCTTCCCTGCTGTATGCTTGGTGGCAATAGTCCCCGTTTCGATAGTAATTCACTAGCCCCTTTTCTTATTAGTTGGTCGCTGTTGAATCCAATAGTCGCAGGTTATGCAGAGGCGAACCAGTAAATTCGCATTTCCATAGTTAGTCAGCACCCCTTTTTTGAATTACTGTTGGTTAGTCGTAGGAAATGCAGGTGGCAATGACTAATGACACTGGAGAACGGTAATGCAGGTGGTGGCATGATTGGTGAAGGGTAATGTAGCAGTTGGCAATTGATCCTTTCCAATGACATCGCTATGTTAAATTCACCAGTTGAACATATGTAAAAGGAAAAAAAAAGAAAATAATAATAACGGGCCCGAAAGCACTGCGACCATTAAGATTTATTGTACATGGCCATATTTTATAGAAACCATATATGTTTAGACTTTTGATGAATCTTAACATTACTTGGGGTTTGTTGTTCCACAATTTGTGTGGATTAACAACAGTGTCACCAAGGTGGCGAAGTCTTTGTCTACCGAGTGCAGGACATTTGCAGAGTATATGCTCTGAACTTTTTTTTGTCCATTTCACAAAATCGGCATACGTCAGTGTCGGAAATACCTAACTTATTGATACCTTAGGTTGCAATGACCCGTGAAGTATCCAGTCAAAATGCGCAAGTCTTCTCTACTGAGTGAGAAAAGCTTATTCGAGATACCCTTTGGAAGGGTGAGAAATTGTTTTGCCTGGCGTTGTCCAACGGAATTCACCCAGTGTTTTAGAAATTTCTTTTCCTCAAGTTTCCTGATTGCTTCGTTATTGTGGCTTTTCGAGAGACCACAGAAAGGCTCAGGACCGAAAAAGGGGCATGCTTGCCCCTTGTTTAGCCAAGTAGTCGGCCTTTTCATTGCCTTTATGACCTTCATGTCCCGGTACCTATCCTATAGATAGAGATAGTTGGACTAATACTGTTTTTAAATGGACTAGCCACGAACCAGTTTTGGAACAGTGATTTATACTGCAGGGTTTTCATTCGAAATAAAATATATTGTCGTGAGTTTTGATAACCACTGCCTATAGTAAACAAAATACATAAATATCACTGTTAGAATTACTATACCAATGATCTGATATTCCAATTGTTTCCTAGTGTCCACTGAGTTGGTTTTACAATTGCTTCCGAAGAACCAATCCTCATCAAATCGTGCATATTTCTTCGTCTCTTCTTCAATTTTCCATAGCCATGATATATGCTCCTTGTCTTGTTCTTTCCCATGCTTTAAAAGTTCCAGGGATACGCATCATTCTTGGCAGCAATTGCAGATATTTTTATTTCTATAATAAATTTTGTTAGAATATAAGAATCTCTTGTCTTTCCTTATCAAAAAAAAAGACAAGTTTATAAGGCAATTAAATTAATGAATTTCAATGCAAATTCGAAAATAAAAGACGAAAAAAAAAAGTAAAACCAAAATTGTTTCAAAAGCCACAATTTTCCATTTTCCAGTTGCTCTTCTTTAATTATTTTTAATGAATTTATTATTTATTTTGTCGTAGCCAACACAAAAGATAGAAAACCAAAAATAAAATTGGGGAAAAAATTAAAACGAGACAATTTTAAAAGAAAATTCGTATATGAATTTTTTTGAAGTAATGTATGTACTTCATCAATTAAAGACTTTTGTCAGAAGTAATTAAGTTTAACACACTTGTGCATGCATTGAGCACATTACATATGGTACAATGGCATAGAGAGATATAGAGAAATAGATAACAATGATGATGAAACAAAACTTAAAAACCACAAAACTACAAATGCCCCCAAAAAATGCCATTTAAATTTACTAAGTAAGATACTTCAAATGCACACTTTACACACATTCACACACATTTTTGTTAGTATGTGGTTTAGTGGCATAATTGGACAAGACAAGACAAGCAGCATCAACAATAAGAACAAATACAATATAGAAAATGTTAAGAAAATACAATAGAAAAATTGTATTTTATTTTATTTTAAAGATAAAAATAGAAATAAATATATATAAAATACAATTTCATGTTTCATTTAATATTGTCTTGTGTATTGTAAGAGAAACTGGTTTTGAAAGACAAAATATTGTATATGCAACTCAAGAATTTTGAAAAAGAAATATAGTTAACTCACTTTAAGTGAAACTTTCATTATGGTTTCATTCTTGATTGAATTGCTTTTGTTTTCTTTAAATTTATATATACATACATGGATGTAACATAAGTTTGTTATTGTATATTGTTACTACCGCATGCAATAACTTGTATTTGTAAAATGTATCCATATAATCTACCTACAACATATGTAGATATGTGTATCTGCATGTAAGAGGTAAAACTTGAAGTGCTATGCAAATATAGATGTATGAACATGAGGCTATGAGTCATTTACCATACCTGGTGCCTGGTGAATATTTGTTATTTTTCTTAAAAATTTTCTTCTTTTGTTTTTGTTATTTTTATATCTGTCTGTCTGTCAGTTTATTTGTTTTACTGTGATTTTTCATATATGTACATATATGCATAAAAGATAACACATACTCAATTCGTTTACAAAAAGTAGTAGAGATATGTTGTATTACAATATTTATCTTTATCCATATGCCGCATTAATTTATGTAAAACTTTAACTGAGCATGAAAAGAAGGAAAGTAGAGTATGGTAAGGAAAAAAAATAAAAATATTTGCATAAAAAATCAATTAAATTTAATGATGCTGATAGCGGCACACCTTAATTATTTTGTATCTCTCACAGCTCACAGATGTGATGATATGTGAAAATGAAGTAAGAATTTTATAAATAATTTTTATTTTCTTTTATTTTTCAGACCAAAATAAGCCCAGAGCTCAGTGTTGTGGTTAAAAGATACAAAGATACGTAGTATGCAATAATATAAATTTTTGAGGCATATGCATTGCTGAGCTGACAGTTTCACTGCAACACAAAAAGTTTTTAAATTCACATATCGTGTATCTGCTGTTGCTACAAAAGCCACGCTTATGCTGATTGTTATAGCACATCATTATCAACATCATCGTCATTAAGAACAACAACAGCAACATCATCATCATCAGCATTAGATATTTTAGCAACAAAACAACATCTCTAAAAGAGTAGCATTTGTATATCATTCAGGAACAAAGAGAAGAATTTAATTGGCGTACGTGTCAAAGAGGTAAGTAAGCAGCTAGTACTACTTGCATAAGTATATACTAGATACATCATATCATCATGTATATTAAGACAAAATCAAAAAGAAAGGAAAAAACCAACAATATATTTTGTAGTAAATTAGCAAAGCATAAACCGAACTAAAGTAAAGTAAAGTCAAGTCAAATAAAGGGAAAACAAAAACATCTCATACTAGAACCGGTAAGAAATACCAAAAAATAAAATAAATGCAAAAGCAAAAACGTTTTCATACACTTGCTCTTCATACTCATAGTACCTTGTTCTGTGTTTTGCTTCTACTTCTGTTTCTACTGCGTTGTTGTTATTATTATTGTCGTCATCATCACATCATATTCTTCATGTCTCGTCTTGTCTCGTCTTACGCCTTTGGGGCAGGCCACAAGTTGCACGTGCGCGCACACACACACAGATACTATTGTAGATAGACAGGCATAGTGTGGGGGCCTCCCTTGATTACAAGAAAAACAAGTAGTAGTAAGTAGAAAGGAAGAAATGAACGGGGAATGAACATGAATGTCTGTCTGACTAAACTGTTTTTGTATTTTATTAAAGCTTCCCCTAGAATCAGAAAGCAGTACCTTCTACCACCAACCAAGAACCTAGAACCATGCATCATGCGGCTTTCAACAAAATGTTGTACATATATAAATAGGCGGCTTACAAGCAAAAAGCCAACATTATTATTTGCTTTCATTTTATTTTGATTTTGTTTTTTTTTTCGGTTTCAGTTGCAACTAAAAAGAATGCGCTATCGTCATTTGTAGAACCACCATCATGACATTCTTATTTACCCTTCTTCCTTTCTTTCTTTATACATAGTTTATTCATTTTTACAGTTGTATCTTGTATCTTGTTACATTTATATTTTGTTATTGTTTTTAGGTTTCTTTTGTTTTTACAATCAGGATTGACTGACTATTGTCGTTGTCCTCCCATTTATTCATCATCATCCTTAACATTGACGGCTTTCAGTCTGTTTATTTTGTTGTTTTAAGTTGTTATTTTGTTTTTATTTCTAAGTAATTTGATGCTACTTTAGCTTTTTATTTTTAGTTGTTCTTTATTTTAATATACAATATTTACGAGTTGCTTTTGTTCTGACATTTTTATGAACAGCAAGCAAGCAAGCACATTGCTCGCTTGTATTGTAAATTGAGTCAGTTTTCTTTAGATTTTGATTGACTTAAGTATATTATAGTATTATTATTGTGTTGTGTTATTAAAGGCTGAACGTCAATGAAAGTCAACAACATTATCCAGCAAACTACTAAAGAAGACATTGAAGAGATTTTTATTTTAAAAATAAAAGAACAAAGAAACTGAAAATAAGTACTACAATAGGATGAAATATAATTCAGTATTTCTGGTTTGTTTTAACAGTATCTTTTGTTAAGCTTAAAAAGTTATCTGATTTCGTAAAGAATCAGTAATATAAAGCCTTAATAAACAGAAATAAAAAGATGATACAAGGAATGAACTCTATGATTTATATACATGTCTGTATGTAGTCTATAGCGGTCTTTAAAAGATGATTTATAGACTAACTGAATGAACTCAAAACTCATCCAATTATTGCTTAATTAATTGCAAAATTAATGCGAAAAATCAATTAAATTTTGGACACTTCTCGGTTTGTTATCATAGGGCAATTAACTAAGCACTGTGCTTTGTTAGTAACGACTTCATCAAATGATGCAGTTTCGCTAACATTAACACCTTAAGGACTTCGATTATAAATGTTTCAAAAGTCAATCTGAACACACAAATGTCATTTTCTTATACTGTTTTCTTGTTAACATCAAACAAAATTATTGGCGCAGAACATTTTTCCATTATCACAATCATTAGGCTTGCGGACGTGAGTCAGTTATCAAAACATAATTTGAAGTTATGCTTTTCGAGAACATGCGATGTCACATGATGGACAATGTCCAAAGAGATTCCAATTCCAAAAGAATCACAAGTTCATTCACCAATAAGGATAAGGTATATACAGAAATCTTATATCATATCAGATAAGCCAGCCCTTACAAAACATTTTAAAGCCCCATTTATTGTGGCTTGCAAAAATGAGTAAATGATCATGACTTTTACACATTATGGTTTGTGATAGGCAAACGGCTCAATGCAAAATTATGTAAAAAATACCAAGTATTCCTAAGGTCATAACTAAAAGATTCCTAAAAACACATTAGCGAAAACTACGATGGAAGATATATTAATAAAAATAAAAATCAAGGATACCTGCATTTACTCAATGGAACACGTTTTATTCAACGTGAACTAAATTAATTTTTTTTTTTTTTATTTTGGTCCAAAATCCCTTGTTTTTTCTATCAGTACACATTGGCATATTTTTTACCAATTTGTGAGCATCGGCCCTGGGAATATCATTCCATTTATTCTGCATTCTCTCCTAAAATTGATCTATTGGGTTTTGGAAGCCTCCTCTTCTCCTATGACACTAGATTTTCATTCGGATTGAGGTCTGGGCTTTAAGTTGGCCACTCCCTACACCTGATGTGGTAACTATGACAGTTAAATCTGGATTTCACACGCAGTATTCTTTGGGCTAAATTATCTCTTTAAGCTTGGGAATCAGAATAGCTCCACAACGTAGTTTAAAAAATGCATATTTGGCTTTATTTTGTTATTGACCCTATATATTGACTAGAGGAACAACCTTTTGGTGGGTAAACTTTTAGCAAGCCACTGTATGTGGGTTTTTTTTTTTTTGGAAGATATTGCTTCAAGCTATGTTGACTTGCAGGATAACAATTTTATTTCTTGTTAATAATAGCAAAAAATATGGATTGGTTTTAACAATATAAGTACCTTTAAACGAAATCATTGTTCATTCATACTTTGATACTCCTTTTGCTCAAATTCATTGCAAGCTTTTTTAATTTTTGATAGTAACAGACGGATTTTATATAATTTGTCATAATTATCTGCATCCTTCTGGGGTTGTTTAGATTTGTCCTTCAAATGAAAATTAGTTTTAATTTTCTCAAATCTATTTCGACTCATTAATTTGCCAAAACAAGGTTTTAATCTGTGATAATTTGTGGATTGATATAATTTTACATAAGATTAAATTTAATATTCCAATTTAATTTTATTTAATTAACCACTTATTTGATCAGGTCATAATAATTACTATCTTATGCACTATTAAATACCAAACAATGGTTTCTCTTTTTATCAAAACCATTAAAATCTTTTACATACAATGAATATCTAATTAACAAATCTCAATAAATATTATTTATGACTGAGTAACTACTCAACTAAGAGTTTTTAACATAAATACATAAACGCTTTTAACCAAAGAAAACACTTTAAATTATATAAATAGAATGTAACTTCAAATGTGCAATAATTGTGTGTACTCTATCTAGTATACTAATTAACCTACTTAAATTACCATAAGAGGACAAGCTTTCTTCATTATTGGTTTTAGTTAACTGGTTAGATAACTACAACAATAGCTGACTGCCTACTTACCTTCCCAACCACGTGTATAATGCCAATCAACAAATTGTCTGTATCGAGACAAATATAGTAGCATAGAGAGATAGAAGATGATGATGATGATGCCTTCTTCTCTATACTATCGATATGCATTGTATAATAAATACTATTCTTGAACACTATGGAACTCAAAGTGTCGATGTTGATAAAGCAATAATAATAGTCACAATAAATACAACAACAACATTAAAGTAAATATTTACATACTTTATTCCACGGGAATGAGTAGTATGAATGAAACTGTTAACTAATCGACCAACCGACCGACATTTCAAGGATAGTTGCCATTGCATTGGTTTGATGTGTGTGTTGTTAGTTCCATCTCCGTACGCCTCACATAAGGACAACTACACTTTATAGCCACTACTATATACTTGTATGTATGTATGTACACATCCATGTATGTAGTATACTTAGACATTCGTAGGGATTTTGTGTAAATACTTGTACTTCAAGTGAATTGCTTTAAAACTATTTGCTTTATTTTTATCATTTTTATAGTACACTATACCCTTCTTTATATGGGTCGAAGGTTATGTTAGGTTTGCGAAAATGTAAGTGACAACAAGAACAGAAGGTAAGGTGTAAGATTTTTCAAGTATAAGTGTAATCATATATTTTGAGGAGCCGAATCGATCTAGTTATGTTTTTCTATAAAGGCGCTTATTGTTTATGTTGAAAATTGGTAAGAAGGCCCTTTTTTCTCCAAAGTAGATCACAGAATTCTAGTTTCAAATCGTTCCTTATATTCATTGAAAACAAAGAAACTATTGTATAAACATAGTTTCGTATAAAGGTTCTCTATAAATTTCTACAATAAAACAGAATATCATCAATTAATCTTTTCTTTAACCCACCTAAAGTTCTCGAAATAAGAAAACTGTGAACAAATGAATGATGTTTGGACTTCTACTGTTATTTTATTCATTACTTAGTTCACTTCTTAAATATTTTAAAATAATATTCGAGTTCAGGATATCCAATAGTCGGCCCTAACCCAACTAAACTATTTTCACTTGTTTCTTTATTGTATTATATCCTTTTCTCATTTTATTGAAACTTAAATCGAAATGCAATTACTTTTCGGTTGCCTCGGTTGTTTGAAAATTAAGCGAAAATCGCGAGAACGTATATAGTCGTCATAGAATGATGGTGGGAATTGTTGAAATGAAAATTGGAATTGGGTACAAAAATAATCAATTGCACTTATTGAACTTTTGCCTGGCTTTTTGTGCGCACACATTCGCATGTTTTTCTCTCATTACTCACTACTACGTTAAGGTTTTCTTTCTTTTCGTTTTCATTACGTATACGTATTTATTTTAGACCATTTCCCTTTCTCTTGTCTTGTTTGCCTTTTTTATCCTTAGTATTGTAGTATTTTTAAAGCACGAAATTACTTTTTAGCATCATTAGAAAGTTGAAAAAATGAAAAGAGGAAAAGAAAATGAAAGTAAAGCGAGAAAAGTAAAGAATAAAGCTTAGCAAAGTCTTAGGTTGTGGTAGACGGTTATCCTAGGATTTCTTTCTCTATTTTTTGTTTGGTTTTTTTTTTTTTTTGAATGTGAGTGGTATGTTTGTGCGTGTGGATGTTTTCCTGTTTGTCTACTTTCCAATTTAGTTGAATTTCTTCTTGACTTTTTTTTTTCTTTTCTTCATCCTTGTTTGCCGCATGCTCTACTTTTTTCTTGCGTTTTCTTTTTTAATAAACAGAAGAAAAAAACGACCAAACTCAAAAACAAAATATCTTTTTACACATTTGTGGTGAAAAGTATTTTATTCGCTCTTTAGCCATTTCACCATTTTTGCTAAATGTTGTAATACCCTGCACTTGTGCAAGGAATTGGTAATGGAAACTTAAAGGAAGCCATTGTGGTTAATTTGTTTTCCTTTTTGTATAGGATTACTTCTTGTGCTGTTAGTATGTTTCCTTAATAAGTATATGTATTCTGTTGTTTGCCTGGGATTTTCAAGGACTTGGTACTATGGTATATTCAAGTTACAGATATCTTTGCTTCTCTTGTAATGAAATCTAAAGCTACTGTCTAAAACACCCCCTATCGCCTCAATTCCATTTGATTCCCTATGGTAACGCCAGAGGATTGCTTAATAGAGAGGCATAATATTCTTAATTTTTAATAGCAAGGAATAGCCAGTCCTCTGCTGAGCTGATTATTTGCTTTACAATCTCCTATGAATTGCAACGAGATCCAATGCGGGCATATATTCTCCTTCGCTCTTCTTCGAATCAAGGACACTCATAAATAATGTGATCCGCGTCTTCCACCACATCTTGACTTAGACTATAGTATGGATCCACAGCGTGCCCAAATCTGTTCAAGTACTGCCTGAAGCATCCATGGCCAATTGCGAATTGGGTAAATTCGAATCTGACGTCTCTGGATCGACACTTAAGCCAGTCTGCAATACTTGAGATGAGCTCGTAGGTCTGTACTACTCCACCTGTGTTGCCATATGTTTACGTATCTGGTCCTAATTTCACTTCTACTAGACACGGAAGTTGCTCGGGCGGAATATGAATCTTTTGCAGCAAGAGCTTCCAAATCTTTTGGAACGCATCATCTACAACTGTCTGATAGGCAATCAGTCTATATATCCTAGGATATTTGAATGTACATTTACACCAAGGCAATGTAACTGTTTCATAGGAAGAGTCAACTCTCTCTCCTTTTAAAACGCTTAGTACATTTATCAATTATAATTTTTCCCACCATATAGACACTTGATAAAAAATTAATTGCATCAACTGTTGGACATGAGTCGCCTCTATCTCATTCCTGACCTGTTGTGTTTTCAAATTGGTTGCTATTCTCTTGACGTCATCATTAGAGCTAGTGTTTGTTCTTCTAATTTACCACTTATCTTCTCAAGGTGTCCACTCTTTTATATAATCACTTTGGTCCACCAATTACCTGTCATGCAAGCAACATGTCCATCTACTGTAGAAGACTTCTCTTCCTAACAATATATATGTTACATATGTATGTCTTCTTCTGAGTCTTAAATTATTTCTATTAATGAATATGCTCTAATATCACTCCAAGTTGAAACTCATTAAATTTAATTATTACACTTGGTTAAGTACAATAAAATTGGAAATAATTAGACCATTTTAAGTGTATGTTTTATAGAAATCGCCCTAAGCCATCAACAATTTGAAGAGGCCCTCTTCATACCACATGTACTATAATCATGTCTTTACAAAAATATGTACGCT
This sequence comes from Amiota communis, assembly GCA_037043315.1. Lineage (NCBI taxonomy): Eukaryota > Metazoa > Arthropoda > Insecta > Diptera > Drosophilidae > Amiota > Amiota communis. The sequence goes on along the minus strand of JBAMAV010001245.1, from coordinate 6,750,290 downwards.
CTTTACTCTGCTGTCTGCTTTTGTGTCTTAGAATGTATGTATGTATCTTACTCACTGTAAAGAACCTTTTGCGCGTTTCCACATTCTCAAGTTTGCTTGGCTTCGATAACAAGGTTTTTTTTTTATATTTTTTGTACTAAATAAGAGAAGATGTGGCAATACAAAACAAAAATAGAAAGAAAACAAAATTTTAAAGATTACTTTCTTTATACAAACAGACCAACAAACAAACACACACAAACACACACTTAACAACATACATATGTAGGGTACTTTGCCCAATTCCCTACGCCTACGTTTGCTTGAGATATCTTTGTATCTTTTTATACTACTGCTATATATTTGAAGGTTTGCTCTGACTTTACACTCAAACATACGAGAAACATCTACAGATACTATAGTTAAACTAAATACAATGTCAGACGTTTGTCGTCGCTATCGCTTTTGGTTTTGGTTTGCTTTTTATGTTGCTACTATTGCTGTTGTTGTTGTTGGTTTCACTTAACAATTTTGTCGTTTCGCCTTGGCTAACAATATTCGTGCTTTATTATTATTTTTTACTTGTTTATATATTTCTCTTTCCTCATCCTCACTTGTTTTCCATCTTCTTCTTTTCATTTTGAAGATATCTATTTGTTGTTGTTGTTGTTGTTGTTGTTAATTCGTTCCTTTCATTCCTTGGTTTCTTAGCGTTTCGCATCGTTTTGCGGTTTTCATGTGAAACTGAATTTCATTTATATTTTTATCGTATTTTTCGTGTTGCATTATATTCGCCTGATTAATTCTCGACTTAAGTTTTGTGGTCGTCGCTTCATCTCTCTCTCTGTTGTCTGTCTGTTCATTATTTTTGTCTGTCCAACTATGCTCCTCATTGTTATATTTTTGTTGTTCTTATTTAGTATCTTGTTGCTTTACTGGCATCAGTTCTCAATGATGATACACGATGTTCCCACGCATCGGTGTAAAACCCGCTTTTATACTTGATTTTTACTAACTTAGCAAACTTGTTGTTCTCATCTCATCCCATCCCAACTCATCTCATTCCATATTTTTGTATCTTTTCCTCTAACTTCAGTATGTTTCTCACTCTCTGTATATCTTTCTGGGTTTATCGTTGCATTCTTATGTTGGTTGGTTGGTTGGTTAGTTGGACGTTCGATTCGGGCTTTTAATTAAATGCTTGTATCCTTAAAAGTGATTGTTATGTGTTGGTTGGTTCCATGTTCTTTTAATGAAGTTTCTTTCTTTCTTTTCTCTTTTTATTTATTTTCTTTCTTTTACGATTTGGCTAGTATAATGGATAATGTCCATATTTGTTTGTTTTAATTAGTCAATTTTGATGTGATTATTTTTCCTTAACATTTACTTGGGATGGGATAGGAGAGGAGACGAGAAAAGTTCTGTAGTTTGTTTGTTTGATGTCACTAATTAATCAACTTGTAGAATTAATTGAACGTTGAATGGAAAGTAATTTATTAATATATCGATGAAACTCTATAGAGATGAGCAAAATCCCATACGCAAGAATATATTTAGATAGTTTAAGAGTAAGTAGAGAACATCAGAGATTATTAGCTAAGAGTCTTAAATGCTTCTCAGACAGAGTTGCTTTCACTTCTTTTCGATTTAGGGATTTTGAAACTCATATAATTTCCGAAAAAGCAGCCTTAACCTGAAAATATCTATAGATCAACATTTAAAAGCTTAAGTGCTATTCAGAAATATAAATAGTTCTTAAAAAACTTTAAAAACATTTCTACTGAAAAAAATTCTATTTTTTCTACCTTAATATAAAAATTAGAAATGCAGTTTTGTACTCGGTCCTGCTTCGCACGAGTTGCATTTAAGCGATTTTTTTTTGATTTTTTGTAGTATACTTTAAGGGGTTGTTTGAATATCCCGGAACTCGGGATCGGAACCACAACTATTCTATGTTCAAGCCATGAACCAACTATACACATTCACAGAATTTCAATGCATTCAGATGAACGGTATGGCAGCGCTTAGCACACAAACAAACAAATACTAATTTTTATTTATTTCCATTAAGAAATTTTTTGTCTTGAATATTTCAATAAGTGATTTTATTAACTGGAATCAGGAAAACATTCAACATCTTCCAATAATACGCGTATTTTTATTAAAAACCATTTATGTACTTTGAGTCACTTTACAATCCTCTAGAAAATCTAATTGAAATTCCACTAACCCCAACAACAAGAAATAGGATAAGAAGCAACAGCGGAAACACTGAGCTGACTTGACTGTCATATTATGAAATTCCTCATCTTTAGCTTACTTACCTTAAAAGCATGCAGAGCAGCTTTCCATCTATGTGTAGAATATCTAGAATATTTATCTATGTCTTGAGTAGCTTGGTTGTCTGTACTTAGCATGAATTATTTTGCCTGCCTCCTGAATGCGGCGGCATAGGAAATTTGCATTCCCAATAGAGAGAAGGAGAAAGAGAAGGAATCTTATTTGCCTCACATACATTGACTAGAAGATAATTTATGCACGTGCATATAGATAAATTTTACCAGTAGCAATTTCCCCCTTACAAAGCTTAAATGATGCCACATAGATCAAACCATTTGTCGTAAATAATCATACTAGTAGTTAAGTAAGGCGTAAGGAGATGAAGCAACTCTTGGCAAAGCTAACGGATAAACCACAAAAATTGTATATATGTAATTCTATAAAGAGAGCAATATAGTGTATGTGATTCTTTTTTTTTCAAACATTTATTGTCATAATCTAACAATTTCCTTTTCGTTCTCGGATTATTGTTGAATGATTTTGGTTGTGAATATTTTTTTTGCAGAATTTTTTATTTATTGATTGCTTTATGCCTTGAGTCTAAGCAGATTTTGGTTTTGGTTTGTGACACCTTACTCCTCTCCTCACTTTGTTTAACCCCTTCTTCATACTACATGATTGGGACTATCACTTTTCGTTATGGAAAGGCATAACTTTTATTTTAACTTTAAAAAAAACTGTTGCCATGCTTTGCCTTCCAGCCAATACTCCACCTACTATTTGAGACTTTAGAAATGTGTACCTACTACTATATGCTCAGATATACAGATACATCAAGCAAGAAACCAACCAGCTAACCAAACGGATATCGACACCAGCCTTGCAGCAACTTTGAAGCAAATACTACGAAAAAAAATAAAACAAAATGAAACTTGTTTAGCAACATTTTTTTCCTCTTTTTGTTTTTTTTTTTGGTTCCAGTTGATTCTTGTTAGTGCGACACATACACAAAAACAATCTAAAATATAATACAAAAAAAAGTAGTCAAAGTGGGTAGTTGAAAAAAGGAGTAATATACTAGAATACAGAGACCAAGAGGAGAATGAGTAGGAATACTCGTAAGTCTGGCAGGAAATAACAAACAAATAAATCCATGCATAACACGCATATGAAGAGCGCTTATATTTGCTTACAAAACTGAAAAAATGTAAATACAATTTTTGTATTTTGTATTGAATGAAAGAATGAAATGAATAAGTAAATCAATAATAAAAAACAGAATGAATGAATTCATGAAAGAATGAGTAAGTGAGTGTTGAGTCTTTATACGAGTATGTAAACAAAATTCAATCGAATAACTGTCCATCCATCTAGTGAATGACTCTTTATCTGTCGGTATGTTTGCATGACTATCTGTCTGTTCATTTGTCTGTTTGTCTACTTGTCACTTGATTTTGTATTCATTTAAAGCTACAAGTTTACTTATATCGAATTTCAATACCATGTTTCATACTCGTATACTAAATATGAATGAGTAACATGAATAAAGTAATATATTTTCTATAGAACTTTCTCACATATTTCTTTTTTCTTTACCCAAATGGAATTTTTGAAATGAAAGAAAATGTTTTCTTATTAATCAGATTTTTTAATCAGTAGACATATGATAATGCAAGTAATGTAATATTCAATCGAAGCAATACTCGTAAACAAGTTGCAATTTATAGAAGAACCATTAGTCCAACACCACATAAAGAAGGATAACTTGACAAGAAGATATTATTATTGTCTAATAAATGGAAGATACGAGTATGCATGATAAGTAAGTTTCAATGCACTAAACTGTCTTGTTTTCCATTATCAATGTTAAATTTTCTGAGCACCACTATAACCTTAAATAAAAAATCTCATGTTGATTCTCAAGTATTCCATAACACAAAGAAAAAGTCAATTGAACTCTATTCATTTTTATGAAAACCACTAAACGTATATAAGATTTTTTCCTCTACCAAAGTTCTCTCATCTCGAATGTAGTATTTTACAGCTAAAGTTATAAGCTGAAAAGGAATCTTCTATAGACTCTACAGACTTTGAAGTCATTATAAGACTTTTATTTATATTGACAACAGAACTAATGTCAATATGGGCAATCATTCCTAAATATAGGTAAATATTCTGCCAATAAATTTCTGTATAGATCGATCTTAGTTACATGAATTTGTTATTTAAAAGCTGAAATTGATGTTTTCAAAATATGTGGAGAATTACTTAGAAGTTTTACTGCATATTGTGATGCCTGGTAATTGACGGTAAGGTATCCTTAGTTGCTCTTAGCTTTTGGAACCAACCCGAAGAATCAATGAACAAAGCCAGGTCTCCAGTGGCAATTCTGCCCAAATCGTCAAAAAAGGTTTCCCAACAAGACGGATTCGTCTTCCAAGAAGAGCAAGGCAGTCACATAGCAGTTGTTGAATTTTTACTGATTCTTCCTCATCTCCACAACTGCGATAGAAGTTTTAATGTGGAACACTCATTTTTTGGGCTATTAACCCAACTGTGAAGTGCCCAGTTAGGACTCCCATCGTCATCCAATTCCTATTCTAGTTAAAGTGTAGTAGCTGGGAGGTCTGTTTCGGTTGGTAGCAAGACCTGAGTGACCAAGCGATAATGCAACCAGGGTCATTCGCCTTTCTGCTTCTTCCTCATCGCCACAGCTCTGACAGAATTCTTGATGTGGAACATGCATCCTTTGGGCCATTTACCCAATTACGCAGTTCCGCGTTAGGACTCATCTGAGTCGTATGCTTCTGGTTCATTTTGGTTGGTAGCAAGCCCAGAATGCCCGGACGACTATACAGTCTGGCTAATTTGCTACCTGCGTGCCTGCTAGCTTCCTAGTTTTCGCTTCCAAGCCTCCAGATGTCTGCGAATATCAATAACCGCTAGAGAAACTGGCAGCGCTGATTAATTTCTTGCACACTCATCCGCCATCTCGCTTATTATAAAACCAGAATAGCCACTTAGGTACCCCTAAGATTAGTCTAATTGAGTGCTGCCGAAGGTGGTTAAGGGTTGTCACCGTGTTACAGATTATTTTGCTCTTGATGCTATGGGTCGACAGAGCCTTGATAGAAGCCTGGTTGTCAACATAAATCAATATAGTTCTAGGGGTCTCCCCCGTAGTGTTAATCAACTGCATAGATGTATGTCTAAAAAACAATGCACCAGTCTGGTAGTACGATAGTTGAACTGCTAGCTCTTCTTAAAAAGAATGGTATAGAAAGCTTCTATTTAAGATTTTTTGGACTGACCATTTGTATTTACAATACTCGTACAATTAGATTCTTTTCCTTCCTCTTAATAACAGAGCACAAAAGAAACATCTAAAACTTATGAATCTAAAATTTCCTATAATTAAAATGTTAAAAACAAATACAAACTTTTTAACTTAATATTAATCTCCCTTACCAAAAAAAAATCCTTGACATTCTTAGCCACTTCAAAAAAGAATTTAATTTTAAGTTAATTAATAATTTTTTGTGTTATTTTTTTCTTTTGTTTTTCATTAATTATTCATTTTCGTAAGAAACTTTGGACTTTTTGTTATATAAAAATAGTATCTTAAACTAGTAAGTGAATACCATAAACCTGCAGGAGAGTTTTTTACAACCTCTTTTGACTTTACTTTTCATTTGTTACTTTTTAACATTTCCAAGAAGTAAACGTTTTGAACCAAAAGATAAAAATAATATACAATACAATATGCAAGGAACATGAAAATGAAATGCAAAAAAAGAAAGGAGAATAGGAAAGGAAAAAGAAATAAACATGATATGCAACAACATGACATTTTCATTTCTACTATTTTTTTTTTCCATTTTTACCGGCGGCTATGTTAGTAAGAACAATAATAAAACAAAATGTATGGAGAGCATGAGGAAAAAGAATAGATGAGCAGAGAAGGCGAGGGAAGAAATGCAAAAAATCAAGCTGTCGACGTTTGTCACATGCATGAGTGTGCGTGAGTTTTAGAAAAGCGTCTGAAGTGTCAAAGCAGTTTGAATAAGTTCTGTAGAGTTAAGTGGAAGTGAGGGAGGGCGCTATATATACATTTCTCTATATCTTCTCGTAGTAGTACGTATGAGAAATTTCGTTTGTGACTTGATTCATAGTTTTTAGATGCGTCGCGACATTGTGTCGCCTCCTATACAGTCAGTCAGTCAGTCAGTAACAGTGCAACATGAAGCTAAGTGTTCTTGTTTCTGTGTTCTTGTTGTTGCCTCCGAATATGCTTGTCGTACCTTGTTGCTTGTTCAGCGCGTGATTTATGTCTCCTACAGTTGTTGTTGTTGTTGCTATATAAATGCATATACATGCTTGCAGTAGTATATTTTCCTGTTTAACACGAAACATATTCAAGTAGATAGTCCCTTTACGAGACTTCTCTGTGTGAACTTTATGGGCTTTGAAAGAGAATGAAATGATAAAATGAGAAAGATACAACTAACAGAATATCACGACAACATACCCAATATGAATGCCACAGAACACAAGTTGCATTTTCTTTTGCCAAATGGACTACACTACATTCATGATGGTACCCCATTGTTTCTCCTGATTTACTCATAGCTTCCCATTCCTTCCTTCCTTTTTCCCCTTTTCCACTTTTTATCATTGATCTTTACATCATCTTTTGTGGCTGCCACAACTATTTTTATTGTTAACATTAAATTTACTAGGCGTTTCGCTTTTTCACTTTTATTACACTCTTTCATACTACAATTTTCATTCTTTTTTATTTTCTTTGACATTTCGTACAAACACGTATTTATTATTTCTATATATACATACAATACAATATAAAAAAGCACCGTGTGTGATTTCTCAATGTAATACAATAATAAAGATATGCAAATGCACAAAGATACAAATCCACATTTACACAGATACAACATACATATTCATATCGTATAAAATAGTAAATGTATATATAAATGTATTTTAATGCAGTTCATGTGGGTGTGGATGATGATGAAAAAAAAAAAAAGAACTGAATCTGAAAACTGAAACTATGAGGTGTAAAATGATTGGATTTTACATACTACATAGTGTTGTGTGAATATCAAAGCAAAGTGTGTGTTAAATATTCTGAAAAGATACATATGTATTTAAAAATGTTGTAATATTATAATAAATAAAAGAAAAATAAATAAATTCTCACAGTTTTATAGTATTGTGCAACAAAAAGAAGGTGTAGAAGAGAGAGAAAGTTAATTTTATCTAATGAAAAAAGATTTTAATGGGCTTTCTAAAAATATACCCTATATACACAGTAATCTGTAAAATAATCAAATCAAATCTACCTTTAGTAATCTAATATTTTAGTTGTTCCATAGTAGTTTTCTCATGAAGTTTCTAGTTACAATATTATACTCAAAAAACATAATATATAATACAACTAACCTAGTGCAATCCCTTACAATCAAATTAGGTTTTTAATATCTTCAATTTAGTATCTCTTAAGGTCAAGTTCCATACCACACCTTAAGCCAATATTGTAGTCATGTTTCTAATCAAAATTCAATAGATCATTAGCTCCAATTCAGTGCTTCCAGTATTTTTTCTTTGTTTTTTATTACGATTTAAATTTATTTTTTGAATTCCAATCAAGCGTTAAAAGAACGTATTTAAATATATAGGTTTGTTGACATTGCCAGTAAGTTACTTAACTGAATCGAAAACTATAAATTTGATGACATTTTCTTAAGGAATTTATATGTGTCGTAGATCTGAAGGGTGTATCCTTTTCAACCTTCTCGAGCAATCATTTATGTTGAGGACCTTAGCAAGACGATTGGCATGTAAATTAATCCGTTACTCACAGTAGACTGAGTTAAGTACATATGTACATAAATTAGATCTTAACGAATGGAATCTGACTTCAGTAATTCCCATTCGGTTTGCTGCACTATGTGCATTTAATTATGTGCGATTTTGCAAAAAATTCTGATTATGCTAAAGAAGCACCAAAACACGTTGTGCTTCTTTGAACATCTATTTCAAACACACCAATTCACATGCTCTACCACTCAATATAAGCCTGAGCAATGACGAATGCCCTGCTGCAGTACTGCTTATTTTCAAGCGCAAGCGGTTACTGTTACTCTTGTGAGGATTATTGCATCATAACTTACATATTCAGTGCGTCATTGTAAAGACTGTTGTGGCGGTTAATTTGCAGATTAACTGATAGTATGACAAGGTAATGATAAAATAACGAACCACGGAGTACTCATGATGTACTTTATTCTGCATAGCCTGAATTCGTTAAACAATCAGTCCCCAAAGCTGAATGCCATACATGTAGGATGGCCTTATAATAAAGTGTAACCTTGGCAGCTAGTGAATCGAATATCAATAAATGAACATTTGGAAATCTACATCTCTAGTCATCATCTGACTTCACTATCACTGTGCATATATCTCAAATCTTATATAAACATCTCTTCCAACATCTTTAGATGATTTATTTATAATTGTATAAGTTAACGACTCATAAATAACACATCTCCTTCCCTGAAAATACCCTATTGACAAAATATTAACTTTACAGCAATGGTCTTCAGACTATGCTTGAGTTTCCCTGAAAGTTTCATCAAAATCGGTTCAGTAGTTTTGAACTACATGGGGGTCAAGATACATATAGATGTAAATTTAACGTTTCATAACCTAATCGTAGTTATGTTTCGTCCCTATCCCTTTGCCCGAAATCTATATCTATATATATAAATTCGTAAGCCTTTTTCTGGCTGTGCACGCTAATATCAGAAACGGCTTAACCAATTTGAATGCGGTTTTCACTGGTGTATTTTAGCAAGTTTCCTGTAACATTTAGCATTTATTTTATCGAAATCAACCTACCAAATCAAAAGATATTCATATTTTTAGTTCTGTTGCCTACTTTTTGGCTGATTTTCGAATTTTTTTCTCTTTAGCTGCGGGGCAACATTAAAGATCTGAGGAAAAAAAGATAACAAAATACACATTATTTCAAACATATTTCGAATACCACGCGTACGAAGTCGTGAGCACAGCTAGTATCTAATAGGAAGCTGTTGATCTTCAATTACTTGATACTTAGATAATTATTGTCCCGGCTTAGTTATGTTAAGTTAACATAAGTTAAGTTAGTTCGGAAATGACACTTGAACATAGTGTTATACTATATAGAAGCTTTGTAGTATTTGAATTTAGGTAACAACATGTGTAAGATCTTTTTTGCTAGTCCAAACAATGCATTCAATAAACTGTAGGTTTCTTGATAAACAATATCTCTTTGAAATGGCCTTGTAATCATGCGTATAACATTCATTAATAATCATCTTTTATTTATTCTCAGCTGTTTTAATTCTCAATGAATATCTCAACTTCCCAAATTCATTGACCTTTGGATTATAAAACAATGCTAATCTTTACTTAACTTTTCAAAGACATAAATAAGGAACTTAAGTTAAATATATTGTCTCAATTTCTAAACATATTATTAGGCACAATTTTTAATCCAATAACTTAAATTCAACTAATGATTTTATTATTTAAAATATCTTATCCAATATTCACTTCCAAATGTCTGCATATTTTTGTTTTATTATTAAGTAAAGTTTGGTAAAGAACAAAGATCGATGATGATGACATTTCTGTATTAAAAGATTTGTAGGTAATTTAACAAAATTTAATACTAAAGAAGGAACACAAAATATATGAAATTTTTAAAAAGAACAACAACGAACAAACCACAAAATGGAAAAAACAAATGCACGCAAACATTTTAACACCCATGCATTTGTCATGTAGACAGACATTTCTTCATTTTTGTTTTCCTCATTTTTTTTTTTAATTTTGTATTTTGTTACGAACGTACGGATACGTGGTGTACTCGTGTGTATGTGTTGTTGTCTTGCATGCCTGTCTACCAAAGTATTTAAGAAGCTGACAGCGAGAGACAACACAACAAAACCTCACTAAAAAGAACGAAAAAAAAGTTAAATGTAATTTTTGAAGTATTTTTTAAGGAACAAGAAGAACAATTACGACAAAAAAAAAAAATAAACATGAACAAGAAACAAGAATAAAGAAATGAAAAAGTAAAAGCAGTAAAAACAAGCAACAAAAATATACTTACGTGCAGGCAACAACAGAGTTGACGAATGACGACAGACGTTTGAAGACATACGAAGTTCCCACATAATTGGTACAAGGAATTACTGTCAAATATAAAGGCAAAAGGCGCAGAGCGCCAGACTTGTTGGCGAATTGAGCTAGGATACAAGGAAAACCAAAAGAAATTGGATACGAGAAGAAACTGAAAGAAACATGTAAATCTAAATTGACTTCAATTAGTTTGAGGAAACGTTTATTTTCTTTTCTTGCCAGTTTTTTTTTTTTTTTGTGAAATATATATTTCATATTTTCTCCTCCATGTTACATGACGTATGTGTAATATTAAAGCTTGTCTCTCACATTAAGTATACGCTGGATTTTATGTCTTAAGACAAATGCCTAAATTATTGTTTTTTTTTGTCTTTCTTTTCATTCATATTCTCCCTTAATTTATTTATTTAACTTAATCCAACAAAAAAAGAAATACTAAAGTATCTCATTTGTAATTTGAGTTTGAGTCGGTTTCTTCTTATGTTATGCAATAAATAAAAGAGTATTAAATAGAAAAATCCATTAATTAATTATCAATTGCTTTTGTCCCAAATGACAATTAATTTTTACACTTGATCATTAAATGTACATTTAAGTATTTGTTGTGTGTTATGCAGTGTGAGTACTTGAGTGTATTTATTTAAAATCATTTGAACAAGAAGAGACAACAATGGTAGTAGCACCCTAAAGTATGCTAAGTGCTTAAATAAGCAATTTAAATGGATTTTTAATGTTGTTAACTTATTTCCCATTAAAATACCATACGATTTGTGTAGAATCAAATGTGGTTTATTGAATTTAATAAAGAGTTTGTGGCATGGTTAAGGGAAGTTGAAAGGTTCAGTTCAAATTGTTTAATCATGGGAAGGAATGTTTATTTGATGGTCTCATAAAAAATTATATTTTCATTAAAGCCAAGTAATTTAAAATTGAAAAATGAGCTGCAAAATAATAAAGCCAAATTTTATGAATTTCTCCATTGGTTTTAGGGATTTTTCTTCTTCTTTTAAACAAAATAAATGTTAGTCTCGCTGTAACTTCGGGAATATTCACAGGCACTATAAGATGTGTATCTTCTTCCTTTATGCTTTCTCGCATGCAAATTAAGGGTGCTCATCCTTGGCAACATAAAAGCTCAAGCTATTCTCGATCGGAAGATGTCAAACCAAAACACGTAGAGGAATAAAATGTATACCTTTCGGTCTTTTAATTACACAACATACACACATAGGTTACTTTGAAAATTCTATGTGTTTTTCACTTTTTATCAAAATTGCCCAAAGAAATTACACACAAAACACATGTACTGCTTTCGTTTACAGAAATCAAAATGACACTCAAAATTTACTCGCTGAGAGAGTAGTTTTGTCATAGTTCGTGTTACAAGGCCACCAAATCGCACCTTCCCCAACACTGACAACCTTCTCTTAGTTATTATTGATATTTCTAAATCACCACAATAGAGATGTTTAACTCTTTTCAAAATATGTATATCACAGTTGTTTGTAAGGTTCAGATTAATCAGATCTATGTATATTGCTTAGATGATTTCAGTTTTTTTATAGAAAATATCTCAATTTCTTTAATTAAGAACTTATAGATCTTCTCAATAGTTTAGTTTATAACTATAAATTAGCAATCAGTTACTTAAAAAAGAGAAAAACTGTTAGAAATGATATAAATTTACAATGAGAAACAATATTGCACGTGTGCCACCGTACACGTGATAGAAGTGAAACTTCTTAAAAACAGACAGAGAGAGAGAGAGAGATCATCACAAATACAGCAATACAACATTTGCATACAAAATATTCTGTCCACTTAATTTAGTTATGTCTGTCTTTCAGTCTATTCATCTGTATGTTGCTTTTGTTTTCTTTGGCGTGTGTAATTGTTGTTGTTGTCTGTCCCCTCTTGACGAAAAATTAGCTTAATTGCAAGCTTCTGTATGTTTCTCGTTCTCTTTTCTTCGTACATTCTCTTGTTTTTGTACAACACACAAGCTGGTTGCTTGCATGTTGTTGTTATCAACATTTTTATAACACACAAGCTGCATGTTGTTGTTGTGTAATTGTAATCTCTTACTTGAGAATTTTCCGTTGGATTTTCAAAAAACTTTGTTATTTGTTTGGGATATGGCAATAGAAATATTCATTAGAAGTGTCTACCTGGGTCGGTCCGAAAAACGTTACAATTTTTATTTTTTTACTCAAAATTTTACAATAAATTTTTGCCCAACGCCGCTAAAGAAGTTTCAATTCAAAAGTACAAACTCATGACTGAAACCGATGTTTTTCACTTGTTCTATTTGACTACACTCATTTCATCTTTTTCTATAACATTTTTTGGTTTTTATTGTGTTTAAGTGTTATACACATTTTATTATTAATATTGTTATTTTTCATTACATATTTTTCTCTTCTTTGTATTACACATATGTATACACATATGTATATGTTCGAGTATGTATTTATATTTTATTGTGTAACTCGACCAAATGTCGTTTTTATGTTGTTGCATCCACTTTAAATAAAATACCCTTAACAACTATTAACAAGAAAATAAAGAAATAACAAAAAACAACACCAAATGATTGTTAAATTATTCAAACGAATAAAAGACAATAACAAAAATAACAACAATCATTTTTAAAATTAAAATTTACCACAGCGTAAAACCGCAAAAGAAAAAAGTGTAAATAAAAAAAAAAATAACACAAAAAAAATATGAAATGTCAACCAATGCACATTCGGTTTATGGTCCTTTAACATGGTCAATAGCAATGCCAATACATAAGTATCACTTGTTTCAAAGGCATTAACACTTTGTTACATGTTTTGTAATAATTTTTATTGGTGTTCATGGTTATTAGTTTGGAAATATAAAAAAGTATTGAATATCATTTCATTTATAAGCAAGAATTGCAAGGAAATATTGTTCTTTGTGTGGTCCTTACATATATATATGAATACTTTACTATGAATATATTTGTATTTAAAGCGAAAACAAATATTGAGGAGTTTTATCCTGTATTTGTTTCTTATATTATGCCTTCTTTTCTTATTACAAATTGATTCTCATGATCTTTCAAAGCTTCAACCGTATCCAAAATATGCTAAAAAAAACCCATTCAAACTGTCTGGCGACATCTTTCATCCTTGGCATGAGGCTACATCGACTGAATAGATTCCACTCTAATGACCTTCTATGTATTTAGATAAATATACACTGCCTTCGCCATCACCTTCATATCACTATTTGTTATCCCATTTTGCGACAATATTGTAACAATAGTATAGAATATATTTATTTATTGACATTGGGACTATAATCATTTGATCATTTGAAGCTCATAAAAGATTCGTTGAAATTCTATAAAATTATTACTTTATTTTAAATAATAATAACGAAAGAATTTGGCAAAAACGTTACATTCATCTGAATTTGGTATACTAAAGAAAAAAAAATTTTAAATTATCATAAAAACTTCTATTTGCAAAAAAAAAAAATGATACAAAAACTATTCATTTATGTACAGGCAAAATGTAGTTTACAACATTTCAAATAGCTTTTTTGCTACTTACTTACTTTCATTTGAATGGAAACACGTTTGCTAATATATAAAATATGTATGTAAATTAATAGGTAAAGGACTAATTGGAACAATAAGTTATACTCAATGAATGAAGAAAAATATTTTATATAAATTTCAGATTTTTTATGTGATCATCATAAATAGGATAAAAATATATGAATTATTAATCAAATAAAATTTAAACTTTTTTATGCAATTTAAACAATTTTGTATGACATTTTATATTGCTATTCTTATTCTTATTATAATACTTCTATTCTATTAAGTTTATACAAACACTTCTATTAAAGTAAGACCATCCCATATTAAACATAATTGTTCTTAACTAACTTACCATCACAAGCCACTTTCGACCACAAGTCCCTTCGGTAATGAACTACTCGGGTGTGATGACATGCAACAAGACAACCTTAGTGACCACTTTGCGGCTACAAACCTAACGTCATCAGCCACAAATACTCAGTATGCACAATAAATTTAAATTTAAGACTTTAAACATACGGTTATATACATTAGCTATAAATTATTACTAATATTATAAATTCAAATTGCCAAAAAATAAAACAAATGAGATTAAGTTAACCGATGATCTCTTATTTATGGCTATACTGACTACTGTCAAGTGTGTATATTATTAAGAATCTTAATTCAAGGGTGCATTACATGTCCAAAAAGCAGTATCAATCATTTGTCGGCGTATGCTTGAAGAAGAGAACTAAAAAGCATGTCAATCGTTCTCATGCTGGAAAGAAATCAAATCAATTCTGATATTCCTTCAAGTATTGTAGACTATGATAAAGATTGACACTGCTTTTTGACCATGTAATGCGCCCTTAAGCCTTAAACCTTTCCCAAGTTCGTTCAAGTCTCACAAAAACAGAACGTGTAGGTATCGTTTAATTTATCTTTAAGATATTTAAACACACTCGTATGTATGTGAAGCTAAGACACAAGAAAACAATATCTAACAATAAATTCACAAAGTAAACAATCAATCGATCGATCATATTTTTTGTTGTCACTATGATATACTTTTTTTTTAATGTTATTTATACTTTACTTCCCTTCTAATTGAAACATAAATCATTTCAATAATGATCTCCCACTGTGTATTGAGTCAACGAAAATAAGGCACATGATCAAAAAACATAATCATTTTCAATAACATCGTTCAATTAATTTTAAAAAATTAAAATGAACCATTCACCGAAATTAACAAACCTTTTGTTAATTGTTATTTCATTTTAATTTGGACAGTTTCATTTGATTAAAACTCATAAATAGTCAAAGGCTTACACATAAACTACGAGTATATCAAATAATTGTTCAATTATTCTAAATTGTTATATATGTTAAGATAAGTTTAATAATAATAAAACTAAAGACAAAGATAAAAAGAATATCCAGCAGATGGACAACGACGGCTTCTTGCTACTACACAACGGTTTCTATTGCTGACAAGTTGACAATGGCTCGCTATTCATCATCTTCTGACATTCACTTGCTGTTTCATGCTACTGATCTTCTTCTATTGCCATTAACCCGCTGCCTAGGATGACCACTGATTTTCTTATTTATATGTATAAGTTGTACAAATTGTCAAAAAAAAAAAAAGGAAATTTTCTTAACATAACTAAGATTTAGTAGGCCATTATGATTTTGAATTGAATTTTGTATGCGGACTAGCTACTCATTTCCAGTGTCTGTACCAAAATCGATAGCTTAAAAATTGGGTGCATACCTAAGCAAAGTATTGTAGGTAAGTACACACAACGGTCCAAGACACGAAAACTGCTTATTTGATTTTCTTTGACACGTTGATCATTTCCAAGCATACGTATACTTACTACATGAAAACTCCGGTAACAAATATTAAGGCAAATCTTTAATAACAATTTACACTCAAGTGTAAGGTATAAAAATAAAATATTATGAACACCTCTTCAACCTTTACTGATTCCAGACATAACATACATATTATTGTACAAAGCAACATGTTGTACTCTGTGTTTTACTCTCAAGCAACAACAACAAAACATAGAGCTCAACATATATCCATAGATACACTCACTCAGTTACATACAGACTCATGCACTCATATGCATAGAAAGAAACATTTGCAACATGCGGCGTCTGTGGTTCTTGTGTTGTTGTGTTGTGTTGTGTTATGTTGTTTGTTGTGTTCAACATTTTACTTTTTTTTGTAATCGTTATTGTTAGTGTGTTGTTACTGTACCATAGTTGTTGTTAGTGTTCTTATTGTTGTTGTTGTTGTTATGTTATAGTGTTGTATAGTTATATTTGTTGTTGGTTTTTGTTACATTCACATCGTTCGTGTATGTCAAAATGTCATTGACATGATTTTCTGCACCCTTCGTCGTCGTCATCGTCGTTGCACCTTTCACATTTATTTATTTATTTTTGTATACTACATATTCTTCATCTCCTTGTGTAATTCTTTATCCTTTACTTTTGTTACTGATGGCTTTAGTTCTTTTGCATGATGCCAGTTTTCTTGTTGGTTTGCGCGAGTTTAACTTACTAGTTAGTATTTACTCTCTCTCCACTTTGTATCTTTCGCTTAAACTTGCATTCTTTCAATGTATTTGCGCCCACCTCAGCTTTATTTTCTTGTTGTTTGTATCTTCTTCACTTACTTTTTATTATGTTGTTGTAGTTTTTTTGTTCCTATAGTTTACCATGCGGTTGTTGTTGTTGTTGGTTTTTGGTTTCATTCGGTTTTTTATGCTTTCATTCTCGCTTCATTGACACAAAACAAAGATTGTTATCAGCGGAAAAGCGTAAATTTTGTGTCAATGCTTGTTTGTTAAGAAAGGGAAGGGAAAGGGAAGGGAAGAGAAACAGTAAATGAAAACAAAAATGAATGAAAAAGTAACATAAAAAGAAACGGTTAAAGGTGTGAGGGAGGGAGAGAAAAGATAGGAAATGAAGAATTGATGAATATACTAGAAATGAAAAACGGTTCGTTTATTTTTTTTGATTTTTTATGGAGTTTACATTTAAAAAACAAAAATGAAACAACAAAATACAGTTATTCAAATACAAGTATTTTACATCCATATATGTGTATGCACATATGTATGTGCATGCATGTAGTTTGCATGTATGTATGTGTTGTATGTACTTTTGTATCTACAAAGGTAAATGGTTGAAACTGCTGACAATACAAAGTCATTGAAGTATAACTGCGCTCATCACTCTTACTCTTTGGAAGAAACAACAAGCACATGATGTAAATATGTACATACATCATCATCATCATCTAGGGTACTTAGTAGTTTACGAGTATCTTTGTTGTTAATTTTTATTGTTGTCATAGCTGCATTGTATTGCTTCATTAGCAAAACTGTTGAATCTCTCTCAGACTGAGTGAGTATATAAGTGAGTGAGTGAGTGGCTCTGACCCAAATTATTTTTAAGTAAAACTAAAATATTTTATTTGATTACATTTAACATTAATGGCCCATGCTATATCCTATATAACCACTGTGGCAAGAATTGAATCAGCAACCAACAATTAATTGGTTTAATGCAATCAAAAAACGAGAAAAATAAGTTAAATTGGGTTGATTGATGATTAAACTGCTACCAGCTGCAATCAATCAATTTATCAATCAATCAATTAATTAGTCAGTCAGTCAATCAATATCAACTATCAATATACTTATTATAAATAAATTAAATGCTTTTAATAAAAAATTATTTATGAAGCAAAGACAAAGTGAAAGAGGCATTCATAAGTGCTTCACAGACATCAAAAACAAATGATGCGCTGTGATGAATCATTAACAACAACAGTAGCAGAAGCCACCACAGATGCAGCAACAGCAGCAGGTACAGCAGCAACACTCATACCAAACAACACATCAGCCAACAGCAACCATTAATAATGGTCAGTCAACATGGTTGGTTTGCTTGTTGGTAGACAGACTTACACAGTTGACACAATTGAGAGAAAGCAAAACACCCACGCTGTACGCAACAAAAAAGAAAATGAAAATACTTATTATGCATAATAATAAAGAAAACATAATAATATATAACGACAATAACAAAAGAAACAATAACAACAACTTCATCATCATTGATGTACAATACTATACTACATACTTACATATCCCACTTGGGAAAGACTGAAATTAATATAATTAAAAAGAGTCTGTGTCCTCTTTCTTTGATATATGATTCCTTCTTTCTCTGCATCTCTCTCATTTATCACTACCACTTTCACTCACAATCACTTCAGCGGATTTCAAACTGTAACTGGGCTCAATAAACATTTTTGTCGACACAATGAGGTTTCGTACATCAATTCAATTCCCAGCATATGAGATTATTGATCCAAAAATTTTAATTATTAGCATACAATTCCTAGTGTTAGAATGAAGTCTGCACTAAAAGTTTAGTGATTCTTCTTAATGCGGGGATTACATACATAACTTTAAGAACCACTGACTTAGTTAATTTGTCTACAAAAAGCTGAAGCAACATACGCTTGTATTGAAACATTTCATGTTGTAGAAACATTTTTTGAAAGCATCACAATATGTTGCTAACTTTCTATGGCAACATGTTGCTTTTAAACAGTTTATCTTTTTTAATGCCAGCGGCATTATTCTTTATATTTCATTTAAATTGAAATGCACTTGATTGACTGACTGACTGACAACTTTGATTGACTGACACAAGATATGTTCTCACATACACACATAGTACCTATGTATGTAAATACTTATTTATATATGTAAGTGTAAAACAAATGCATATTAAGTTCATTTCTTTATAATTTGATTCGATTGCAAAATTGCATTTATACACACTCGTAAATATTGCAAATTAATGAAAAAATAATCACTATATAAATTTTTAATTAGCAAAAAACAACAACATTTTAATCCAATTTTAGTTATATTTATTTTATATATTTTACAAATAATAAATAACAAAATATTTTTGAAAAATATAGTATATTATATTACAATTCATTACTAATTATACAAAATTGTTAATTCCAATCTAAAGCACATACAATGAGATACTATTTGATTGAGTCTTAATAGCCTGACTTGCTTGACTAAATATTTCAGAAATTGAATGATTAGACATAATAAAAGATTTACAATATAAGAACATGTAACTATAAATTATTCTTCAAAGCAACATTTATGACATAAAGAACCGACTAGTCCTTCTTCAACGTGTACAATATTAAAGCTTTGAAATTATTCTTTGATACAAATCATTATTCCTTACTAAAAGTAAAATATAATAAGAAGAAATGTTTCTGTTTTGAGGAGGACAATTGTTTTATTATCACCATTCAATGTACTAAAGATCATAGCATTAGGATGTAGAGATGAGCTAAACAGTTATTTCAAAATCACAGTGATTCTAAACTATGATTGAGTCACAGTCATTTGAAGAGAGAGACACAGTTTACTTTGTTTAAACTGTGATTGATATTCACAGTTTAGGGAGCAACTAAATCAAAGTGAGTCACAATCAATCAAGTAAACTGTGTCTCTCCCTTCAAATGACTGTGACTCAATCACAGTTTAGAATCACTGTCTCATTGTTTAGCTCATCTCTATTAGGATGAATATTCATATGAGCGAGTCGATTGACTTGCATCCGATCTTGTCGGCGATCATATTGCAAGTGATTTTGCGACTGATCTTGTCGGCTTTTGTTTCGTACCAAAATATAAAATATTAGAAATATATCTGATACAATTTCATTTACAACCTCTATTTCTTACCATTCATATTTATAGTTATTATTAAATAATTTTAAATTGGATGGAGTCTAACAATTTGATAAATAGGCTTATGGATATGTTGAGAATAATACCAATCAATTTTGTATTGCCTTTTCTATAAGTGTCTGTTAATAATGATAGCACTAACACAAAAATTACATGTTATTATTGTAAGCTACGTTGCAAAGATTCTAGTTTAATAATCTATGAAGATACAATGTTTAGCAAATGGTTTTTCCGATTCATTTACTCCTCTATCCTCCTTAAGAAGAATCAATATAATCAAAGCAAAAGGATTGTAAATTTCAGAATACTACCAATATTTGTTAATATATTTTTAATTGAAGAATCTTTAAATATACATGTATTTAAAATTCAAACATAGAAATATTTATTCCTCTTTTTGTATCGTATTAATTTTACAAGTTTATTTAACAAATTGAGACTTATAGAATTCGAATTACATAAAATTACAATACAATAAAATTTGTAATACAATAAACTTTTCTCTTGGCAGTTCATTCTTTACAAAACAAGCTTTACAATTTCATTAATTTAACATCCCAAAATAAATAAATAAAATCAAAATGAAATTCATTGTTATTTTAGTATCCTAGTAATTTTAAATTTGAAAAACTAATAAACAGACAACTATTTTAGGTATTAAATAACCCCATAGGGGCATACAAATAATATGTATTGTATAGTACACAAAAACAACATTATTGACTGACATCACAATGTCGATGCCTCCCGCCATAGGTTAATTGTCTGCATTTCTAATTGGTTTTTGTTATTTTACTCTAAAACTTTAAATGTTTACATTTACTATAATGTATCTAAAATAAATGTATATACTTTTATTTGCATAATGTTATAGTATATGGTACTCTACTATACACAGTTATTGTTTATATTATAACTACTAAATATAATTATAATTTCTCATTATTATTGTTGTAAAATTGTTGGCATATTTAATTAGATGATGTTTTAATTTGAACAGTTGCTACTGTAATATTTGAAGCAAATAAAACACCAACAACTGACGACTAAGGCTAGTGACCAGTACATTAAAATAAAACTCAAAATTAAAGAAATGAAACATTTTTGCATAATTAATTAAATATGAAAATATTGTATTACATAAAAGCGAAAGCAAGCCTATGCTGTGTGCTGTACTTAAGAAGGAATACAGAGAAATGTCTCATTATTGAACAAGCGCCATTGAGGTATTTTTTGTCCTTTGCATGAGTAGATATTCATAGTTCATTCTCCGTATTAAACTTAGGAATGATAGAATAAACATCTAAGAATCCAAGAGCGTGATTTCTAGCTCTGATACTGATCTTGCTATGTCCACTTTGGATTTAGGAACATTATAGAGTTGAGCTCCTATTATTAATATTAAAATATATATATATATGTTGATCAAGAGGTTGGTTGGGAAACAATGAATTTCATTAGTTTGTGATACAAGAAAAACATGTAAAAATATAATACTATCCGCGACTAATTATTGAAGATATATATTATGTAAGGAAAATATTACAAAAGTTATCCCTAATGGAAGATTTCACTGTACAAAATATCAAGAAAATTAGGAAAATGAAGAAAATATTAAGTTAATAATTTGTCAAGAACAAGAATTGCGTGTGCGACGTTGATTGCGTGCATGCGTGAGTGATTCAGTAGTGTGCGCGTGAGTGTGTTGCCAAGCAGTTCATTAATTCAATGAAAATTTGTACGCAATGTTGAGAATTTTGTTAAAATTTTTAATTAGCATCAGCAATGAGGACTACGCGATATTCATCTAATGAATGCTTTACAGACAAAGAATAGAAAAGCAACAAACGTCAACAGGATAAGAGTAGAAGAAGGCAGGCAGGCAGGCGTGAAAAGCAAAAATGGAAAAATTAGTAAGTCAATGGAACTTCCATACTGTGTGTGCAAAGAGGAGAGAAAAAGAAATGGTATAGCAAAGGCATTTAGTCAAAAATTTGTTAACATTTTCACAATCTTGTTTGCATTTACTTAAAAGGAAACGTGGCACTTAGAACTGAATTGCAACATAGTAGAGTCCCTTCTTTCTTCATCCCATCAAATCAACTCTTTTCCGTTCATTCACTTTTTTTTCCCTATGTTTGTATATTTATTATTATTTTCTATGGTATTACTCCTTTGGCTGTTCTTGTTATTTTTCATTCTTTCGTTTATTTATGTGTTCGTTTGTTTATTTATTTCTTGTTGTTGCTGCTGGTGCTTTTTACTGATTACTGAATAATTGAGCCTTGAGCAAAATATTTCATAGAAACTGGTAACATTTCGTCTGAAATGAAATTCGTATTCAAAATATGTCGTCATTGACTTTAGCCATCATCAATTTGTTCTATGAGTACACACACTCTTCTGACTAAGTATGAGTGGAATAAATGAATGAATACATTAATGAATGAATGAATGAATGAGAGGAGAATGAGGCCATAAGTTAGTAAATGAATAAGTGAATAAGTGTGCGTGTTAGATTCACGTTGAGTCTACTTATATTGTATACATACTTACATATCTATATACATATTTGTTTAACATAGCTGACTTGCATGCATAATGAGTATCCGTCGTCGGCATCAATCCCAAAGCGCTCACCCAAAACACTCAATACCTTGTCATATGTACATGCCCTTGTGGCGGCAACAATCTACAACAAACCAAACCAACTCAAATCAAACCAAGTCAAGTTAAACCCACAGTTTCATATATACTTGTTTCTTTTTTATAAACTTAAGCCTAGTATACACAGTCGTATTATCACTTTCTATATGATATTTGATCCGCATTGCGAGAAAAAGTAATGTCATCATTTAATTTTTGAGATTTTGTGTTGAAAAAGTTCTAAGTGTATGAATCTTCATTTTTCTTTATTCAAATCATTTGTTTCATCCAATAATCTGGACTACTTGAAGAGAAATCACTTTAAGTGAAGTGTATGCAAGCTTTGGTAAGACCAAATTTACAGATTTTCATTTTCTTTTTGTCACTGACATTTGCAAAAGACTTAAGAGTTTTACTTTGAAAGCAAGCAACCACTTTTAAGGTAACTTAAGGAATTACTTTAGAATGCTTTTACTTGTGGGTTACCTACCTACCTACCTACCTACTGCATACAATACTTGGCCTATCTTATTTTGTAGCTTTGAATTTGGCTTAGAGAATTTAAATAAGTTTAATACTTTATTTGGTTTTTCCTTTTTTTATTTTTTTTTTAACACTTATAAACTTTTGAAATGAAAATTTCGATTAATTTTTGTATTTACTTTAACACCTATTCTTTATTATTGTTGATGTTGCTCTTGTTATTATTGTTGTTGTTGTTGTTCTGGTTCAACTTTTTAATGCTTGAATGAATTATCAGAGGTGTTATAAGTTCTAACACTTAACAATTTCTCTTCTTTATTTCTTTCTATCTAACAAATTTTAAAAACAACATGTCATTTTTACGCATGAAACACAATCAACTTCTTTGTGATACGAGTATTCTTCTTGCCCTTGTTGTTTGTTGTTTATCTTCTTTCTTTTGTTGTTGTTGTTGTTTCTTCTGGTTCCTATGTTGACTTCCTCCTTGTTAGTGTTGCCTTTCTTCCTCTTAATGTTATTTTTTGTTCCCAGTTGTTTGTGTTTTTGTTGTTCTTGTTTATATTGCTTTCTCTTTGAGTTTTCGAACTTTATATATTTGTTATTCGCTTTGCTTTTGGGTTTCTTTGCATAAATTGTTTTGGGAATATTCTTCCATATTTTCTTCTCTTCCTCTCTTCTTCATCATTCAATATTTTTTGAAGTTGTTGATTTCCTGTGTGTTTCTATGTGTACTCTTCCGTTTGTTGTTTCTGTTGTTGCTGATATTAAGGGCGCTTTGGTTTTTCTTTGTCATTTTTGTTGCTTTAATGACATCATTTTGTATATGAAAACTTTTATGAGTTAACCTACAATATATATGGGCACATATTTCTACAACACTTTTAGAATTATATATGAGTAAATATGCATGAGAAGACGGATAGAGAGAGAGAGAGTGAGTGGTACAGTGTGTGAGCTTGATATTATTGCTTTGCCTGCATATGAAAATTATAAAGTTTTTATCAAACTTAAATGATTAATGAATTTACTTTTTGAAATATTGGAAAAATATAAAAGAAAAACTATGGAAAAAGAAAAACTCTTTATTGATGATAAATTAAATGAGATGCTTGTTTCTTTTTTACCCTTCAGGACCCTTGAATTTTTTCATATCTTTAGTTATTTTTTACAAAAAAAGTTAATATCCCAAAATATTCAGAAAATCAATATTTGTCAGTTTCTTAAAGTTCGATTCATTTACATTGTTGTTTGCCAAGAAAATATGGGATAAGATAAGTTGAGTAATCCACTTCTTTCTCCTTTAGTCTCTAACTACATAGTTTCTTCTTTATATATCCAAATCCTTATGATAAAATGGATATATGATCAGATGGGTGAATATGCCATGTTACATATCAGTGCGCGTTGCTACGCCTTTAACGTGATGTTGGTGCGTGATTTTTGTAGTCATCGCTCTTCTCATAATTGTATGCCGCCAACATTAAATCGGTTCTCTCTCTTGAATGAGTGAGTCGTTCGCTGCATTGTTCAGCTGCTTCAGATATAAAGCTTTAAATCATCATCGGTTTAACGGTATAGAAAATGATCTCTACAGCGCCATATAGTTGAGTTGTGAGTTACAGTTTGTCGACTAAGGAGGTATGGTTTTAATTATTTAACTAAATAAACGAAAAACTTTGCTATATGCAAAAAAGAGTTATTTTTAATGTGGTCATGTTGTTTCTTCCAACTGGCGTTGGTCATGTCGCTGCATATTTTATTTTTACTTCTTAAGTGGAACAGATGGCATTGAGAGTCCATTGATAAAAAGTGAATTATATATGTAAGATTTTCTATTTTTTTTTTAAATTATTTTAGGAAACATTTAATTTTTTATAGTCTATAGCATGACACAGACATTAACTATACGAATGCAAAAATAATATTCAAAATCGATTCAGCGGTTTGCAATTCCTTTCATAACAAATGAACTGCAATTCATTTTTATATATGTAATTAATATACATATATAGAAGAAGATAGATAAAGACAACTTGTCGTTTGATTTAAATATACCTTAACTAACTGATATTCAAAGGTATTTAATACCCATATGTAATATACTATCTTTTATTAAAATGAATTTAAAATGTGTCTTTTTTGCTATGACTTGCCCAATGTTTTGCTTAAGTTTATTATCTTAAGTTTGCAACTAAAACATTTGAGAAAATCATTTGCCAAATTATTTTATTTATTCATGACAATATTTTATCCACATTTAACCAACTGAGATATCTCAGTCTTTGTAAACATTAAAGTTAACCAAATTACTATTTAATCCAGGTTCGGATAGTAATTAAATTGCAAAAGTTTTATATTTAGGACCAGTCGACAAAACATAAATTAAAAATTTATTTAAATTAAACAAAATTATGGTTTAAACCTTTTTTGAAAAGAGGCTTACTCACTCATTCTTCTAATAAAGCCCAAAACATAACATGAAATCGGCATTATGTGTGCTTATACTGTAAACTAGTTGTGTAGGAATAATAAAATCCTGAATCTTGTTTACACACACACTCATACATACACTCATACAAACTAAAGCATAATTGTCGCCTGCGGCTGAAATGTCCAATAAGAATGTCATGGAGAAGGAGTCATGAAAATGTAGGGAGGGGGCAAAGAGAACAAGGAACAATGCTTTGATATGGAAATTTTTGCCATTAGCAAAATACGCCAAAATTTTGTGGTCAAAAGAAATATGTATATATATATATATGTATGTGTGTGGTTGTATTATGATGCAGAGCATAATAATGAAGGAATAGTACCATTGTATAACATACATAAATGGAAAGAATGCAACTGAAATAATGAGTATTTGGAGAGAGAAAAATATAAATAATTTGAAAATTATGTGATTAAAATTTTAAATATTAACAAATTGCGTGTCAGGCACACACACACACACTTACACACATCTAAATAAACACATACCCTTGAATACATTTATATGATCATATGGTATAGTCATGTAGAAAGAAAATATTGTATGACTTACCATATTTGTTTAGACAACATGGTGGCAATGTCAGTTGGTTTTCATTTTGTATTTACGCTTCGTTGTTTTATTCAAATCATTTTTAATGATACAATTGTGTACAATTAAAAAGTGTTAAAAAATGCACAAATAAACTTGAAGCTTTATGTTTTTTGATTGCGGTTTCTTCTTTGTTATACATTTTTTAATTTAAAAGAAAATTAGCTACAAACTTTTGAATATTTTAAATGGGTAAAGAGTGAAAAATAATAGGATTGTTGTGTTTGAACATAAGAGCTCCTTCAACATTATACACAAATTTTAATTGGACATTTACATCATAAGGATTTCCATCTTGTTAAACAATCATTTATTTGTTGGTATTTAAGAGGTTGATATTTCAGTAAGTAGAAAAGCTTAATAAGTAGTTTTGGTACCTAGAGCTTAATATTATTATTGTGCTCCAAGCTTCAATAATGATCACTAATTAGCTTTTGAAGTGTCAGTAATATCGACCACATGGTTTTATTTTTATTGTCAATTGATGTCAATTTAAAAAAGTCATTTTAGCGCGGAGATTAAACAATTTTATTTGAAAGGCTTAACACCGAAACAAATCAAAGCTGAGTTGGATGAAGTTCACTGAACATCTGCTCCTGCGTTTGCACCTATTTGCAATTGGGCGTGGCTGTACATGTACAAAAGGTGAACATCGTTGGGAACTTCTACTGGAGGTGGCCACCCAAGGAACGATTGAGAAAATCCACCATATTATTTTGAGTGAGCGACGAATAAAAGTGAGTGCAATAGTTGAGGTCACAGGCATATACAATAGCAACTGGTACAGTAGTTTCCATTTTTCGTGAATATTAGGTTGTGAAAAAAGTCTCGGCAAGATGTGTGCCACGGTCTCAGTAGAGAATAAACGTAATCGCACACATGCACAGTTTCGTTGGCCTAAGTTATGGAACTTAAATTTGAATAAACACAACATCCACCGTATGCAACAAATTTGGCCCCAGAGACTTATTTTTATTGTCACATTTAAACGAATGGCTCGGTGGTCGACGTTTCTCATTAATGAAACAAAGGCCTTTTCTGAGGCACCTCCTTAATCCTTCATTTTTTTTTGTCAGGTTGTTTCCCACGAATGCGCAAGTATGTATGTACCGGGCCGCCGAAATCCGTACCACATATTTCGAATGGCCCTGGCAGGTGATATCCTTTCCACAGGAAGGTCACCAAAAACCTGTTGTTGAAGTCTTGGACGATGACGTACGCAATGCATGCAAGATCGTACCATTCGACGAGTTAGATTACGAGCGTTGATGACCCAGAAATTCTGTCGTAATAGTTCAACCAGTGTCTTAGGACCAGCGTGATAATTCTTACGATGCAAATGTAATATATAATGTACGACAAAGTTATCTTTAGCTGGCAATACTATAGGATGACGTTGACCCTCTGGAATGTCAGCCAATTTCAAGCTTCCTCCAACTTTGAGCAATGAGAATCCATCGACCACATCCAAAAATGGATTCAAGAACTTTAATTGACCCTTGATTGGTAATCCCTTGTGAAGGGTGCGAATATCATCTCCGAAGTATTGTTGTTGAATAACCCAAACGATGCAATGCAGTGCTCTAGAAAGTTTTTGAGGTGATGGTGTTAGAGTGTCGACCGCCTGACGTTTCAGTGACTTGGCGTAGAATCGATTTATCCATGCGAAAACATTGATACATATTGTATATGAACTTATGCTACCAATTACCTGTAACATAGAATTTGAATTTTCAGCAACAACAAAGGTCATTTTACGTTTCTCTTCATTGATCACTTCTATATTGAGATTGTGGGTTTCAGAAACTGGCCACATCACATCTCCCATACCAAGAAACGGTGGTCCATAAAACCAATACGAATTCAGCAAATCTTTGACATTGGAACCACGTGAAACGATGTCTGCTGGATTAGATTTAGTAGGCACATACCTCCAGGTACCATCAGACGTTTGATCTTGAATCTCTGATACTCGATTTCTCACGAATGTCGATAACGTTACAGAATGTTGTTTAAGCCAATATAGAACAAGTTGTGAGTCTGACCAGAAGAATGATATAAATTGATGTCCTTTGAATATGCCTTGACATACAATTTCGAAAATAAATGAACTCCACATAGCTCTAACTTAGGTAGCGATTTCTTTTTGACTGGAGCAACTCTTGATTCAGCTATGAGTAGATTGACAGAAACGTTGCCATGGCCATCAGTACTGCGAATGTAGAAACAGCAACCATATGCTCGAATGGAAGCGTCGCAAAGGGCGGTTTAAAATATTTGGAAAAAATATTGGAAAAGTGGTAAAGAGTTAGAAGGAGATTACATTGAAAGTACGTACATACTTGTTCGTGACTAATCTAAATAAATATCAATTTGAATAGTAAGTTGCGGTGTGGTTTATGGAAAAATTGCATATATACTCTTTATATAACATGTTATCCTTATATTATTATCCCTTACATTTTTAACGGTGTCAATCTTTGAGTTATTGGTCTGTTATAACTCTTATATCTTAGCTGATGTAAAACCTATTTCATTTCATTCTTGAAAAGAATATTCCTAGTGTTCTTTCATAAACGTACAATTCTCAATGGACAAATACCCAAATGCATAACAACCAACCTAATAAACAAACAAATAATGGAGATGTTTATTATCATCATCATCGTCATCATTTTCTTTTGATGCATTCATGCATTTCAACTTTCATTCATTCATACATGTCTTCATTTTTTCTCATATTCATTTCACTTTCTTTTACAACTTTTAACACTTTGTCTCAAGTGGTTGCAGATGCTTTTTCTATTTTTATTTGTTATTGTACATTTTTCATATGTTTCCATGTATGTGTATGTGTGTGTGTGTGTGTGTTCTTAAGAAGACTTACATATGTATCTTGAGCAGCTTTGTTAACTTTTCCATTGACTAAGCTTGGCTAAGCTGAATTGAGCTCAGATTTATTTTGCTTTGATGTTTTTTTCTTCTTTTAACCAAAGACAATTTATTGCGGTGTAAAGATAAGTACAAAAACAACAACAATAAATAGAATAATAAATCCTTTTAGTACGTTTTTTTTTTTTTTTTTTTAAACAAAGCCTGAGATTTAAAATGTTACACATACGCCATGTCGATCTGGTCTCCAAAGGCATTCATTTATTCATTCATTTGACTTGTATTCTTTACACTCTTCATGTTTTTCACACACTTTGAAGTATGTTGTATGTGGTTACACTCATCATTTCTCATTGTCTCAATAGTGTGTAGCAGTAGTAGTAGTTGCACGCTCTGGATAAGAAGGACTTTAGTCAATTATAAAATTTATTTAAATTACAAACTCAGCAAAACTAAAAACTCTTTCAATTAAGTCATCACAGAAAGCAGCAGCAACACAGAGAGAAACTCTGTGTCATATAATTGTATAAGTGAGTGATGGAGTGAATGAGTGAGAGTTGCGACTTTAGATAAAAGTTTCTTTGTATCTACAAGTACATACATGTGTTAGTATCCTTATATCTACTTGTGTAAGTATCCAGATATGTCTGTATGTGTGTGTGTATTTTGGTTGTATGCCTTTGTTTGTGAATACATTAAGTTTGCTAGGATTGCGTACCAAGTTGCAACATGACTGCATTTAGAGATGATGTTATAATTTAACACATGACTGACTTATTGCAACTACAAACAGCAACTAACAACAATTTTGCTCTTATTGTTGTTTAAAGCATGTCATGTCATATGTTGCAAGAAATATTTCGTGCACTCTTTGTCGCAACTGACTTTTATCATTTGTTGCATGTTGCACTGATGTCAACAACAGATGCTACTGTCGAACATGATGAATTAGTGATGAACGATAGTCGATTGTAGGAGCGCACACTAAACGTTAACTGAAACAAACAAATTAAACAATCTGCTGCACTTTTTTCCCCCATTTGTCAGCTCAAAATGTTGTAGTTAGCAACAAAACATTGACATTTGCCCCCATATAGTCAGTTAGTCAGTCAACATATGCAGGAAAAAGTAACTAAAAGAAATATCAGAGTAGAGAAAAAAAATCACCAACAAAAAAACAACATTTTCATGACTTAGCATGTTAGCGTAGAAGAAAAAAAAAAATTTCAAATGCGAGAAAATGTGATGTCAAATGTTAGCAAATGGTAAATGCATTCGTTGTCTTGTCTCATGCAAAATGCAAACTGTCTGTCATAATGCTTGATGCTGTCTGCTATCTCATGGCACAGCAGTCAAATTTTATACCACTAAAAACAAGTCAAGCGCATCCATGATGATCATGACAATGATGATGTTGAATGTAGTGGCGATGATGATGATGATGATGCATCTAAAAGTCAAACCAACACGTTCATGGTGCTTTTCCATCTATTTTTTTTTTAAATTTATTTTATTTCTCAAAGTGACAATCGAGACAGACATTTAAATAACTTCCCCATGAGAGAGCTAGCTAGCTTAGAATTGAGATATGTATGACATTTTGAAAAACCCCTAACGATGATGATGCTTCAAAATCTAAAACCAAAAACCAAAGCCAAGCGTCAAAAATCCATCACATGACAAGCAAACAAGGGCAAGGGAGAGAGACTATGAAACTCGCGGAAGAGTATTTGCCACCACAATGCGCTGCTTTTAAGCGATAATTATTGACTTTTCGACACACTCACACAACACATAATGAGGAGATACAATCATTTATACATGGTGTGCCCTAAAAGTATCCCAGCATGCATTTATAACTAACCATTAGAATGTCG
Source organism: Amiota communis (assembly GCA_037043315.1). Taxonomy (NCBI): domain Eukaryota; kingdom Metazoa; phylum Arthropoda; class Insecta; order Diptera; family Drosophilidae; genus Amiota; species Amiota communis. The sequence continues at coordinate 6,719,460 of JBAMAV010001245.1, read as the reverse complement.
GTACGATTATCATGTGGTACGAGCGGAACCAGTAACTCTTCCCCTACCACATTGAAATAAAAATAAGCTTAAACTTTTGACTATTTGCTGTTCTCAAAATTGAAAATTACGTTTTAAGGTCCTGATCTACTAGCTAGCGATTTCACTATATGCTCGAAAACCGTCAACTACATTAAGACGATTGAAAAGAATGCAATGAGAGCCCCAAATGCAAACTGATATCTAAAACTGTTTCAGGATATTAAAGCACCGATGGGAGAATGTTGTTTAGTCAGTTGGGTATGTCACCAACCAAGTAAAGCCTCGATTACATTGAGATAGTTTACAATCTACTTGCCAGCGAGTTTACTTGCGGGCTAATCGTCGTATGCGATAGTGATGATGACACTAACTAGTCAATATGATTTTAATGACTTTGCTGTTAAGTAGATTGTAAAGTCGCTTAATGTAAACGAAGCTTAAGAAAGAATAATGTCAGCGCAGAGTAATGAACGCTAGTCAAATACTAATGAAACATGCCTCGTAATCATTTGTATGTGTATACAAGTATACATGGATTCATAGACTGAATTTTGCTAAGTAGGCGTTTAAGTGGGTGTGTCTGTGCCGCAACTCGTTGTTATTAACTTAGTTTGTAGCATAATTTGTCATCATCATCGGCACACATGCCTGATGCGATGCCATGCTATGCTTTGCCATGCAGTCAGGCAAACCAACTAACCAACAAACACAGGCCGCTTCAGTCTTTGCCACAAAAGGCAGAATGGTTCTCATCACCCAACAACGACAACTTTATTTGCTAGTCACCTCATTATGTGCGCTGATCACTCCGTGACTCACATATTCACACTCAGACTCAGACTATGAGTACGAGTATATAGAAGATATGTAGATATATTATAGTTTGTGCATTTAAGCGTTAATTTTACTTGCAATTTTGCTAAGCGGCTTAATTTTGTACTCCCAACATAGTGAACATCATTTCCATTTTTCATCATTATCCATCATCATTGTGTTCCTGGGCTAAGCCAAGATAGACGCTTTATGCTATTGCACTTTACTTGAGCTAATGCACTCCTACTACTACTTGAATTGTAAACTAACACTCTCATGGTCGCTTGGTTTCTATCACTAACTCACATACTCTTTCTTAACCTCTTGACGACTTTCGTTCTTTTCTCCCCTTTGAGTGTGCCCTTTTACTGTGACTTCTATCTCAGTTCACTTCCTATAACACATGCACTAAGCCAATTTGCACAGACTTCTGTAGTATGTATGTATGTATGTATGTTGTTTTCCTACTACTATTTCTATTCGTATACAATATTCCTTTTTATGGCTCTTTCTTTAACTTAACTACTTAACCTTGCTTTAGCTGCTGCTACTACTATTTGCTGCTGTTGTGAAAATCGCATTAGCTTCACATATGTTTCTATGGCATGCATCTGTGTTTCTATGGATGAGTGAGTGGGTATATGGAGATGTCAGGGGTTCTGTAAGCTTCACGACACCATTTTCTGAATTGTGATTTATTTAATACATTTGATTTTGAGTGCTCATCTTTGTTTAGCAATTGAGTTTTGGGTGAATAGAGCATGGGAAATTATATGCAACTCAAAGAAAGTTTAAAGCATAATGTGTGAATTTACATTATTACAATATTATTATTTTATAGGGAAAATGCATTTCATTGTCTTAAAAGAAGGATTTAAATCTGCAACTAGAATAGAGAGAGGCATAGAAATTTTAAATGCTGATTTCAGTTCAGACCTTAGAAGGCCATATTTTCACACATTTCCAATTCATTATTTGTTATAAAGCTGTTAATAAGGTGAAGTGGTGGTGCATATTGTCTGTTTACATAAGTTAGATTAGTTATAAGTGGGTTGAATATATTATTTTCCCATACTTTAAGCTTTTATATAATCAAATGTGTTTAAACCACGTGAATTGGATTTTACCTTTACCATAATTTCAGCTTATCTCAAGGAATCATTTTATAAGAGACTAGCCACCCGTCCCGCCCTCGCACGGGTGACCGATTAGTGCAGTATATATAATTTCATAGTCTTTGGCAATAAGCAATTCCCTAACTTCACCTTCCTTCTACAGAATCGAAGAAAATCTTCCAATCGGCATATTTTTTTGACATCTTCACCAATCTTCGGCTCTTATCTTCGTTACATTTCATCTTATTTAAGCAAAATCTTAATAAACTATTAACCAAAAACTTTCCTAATAAACAATTCAGTTCTTTGGTGAAAACTGTATGAAAATCCGTCCAGTAGTTTTTGAGATTAACGCGTTCAGACAGACAGATGCAGAGTGTTTTATAATATTTAATAAGAATAAGATAAGAGATAGACTATATATTTATAGATTCTCTGTTATTGAACTCTAGTACAGAGATTCCAAGCAAAGAACAATAGGATATAATCAGAATATTATGATAAAAGATAACATCAGAAGCCATAAACCCTAGTGAATTTATCATAGGCTTGCAAAACTTTAGTGGGATCATCCGACAACCTAAAAGGAGTCACCAATTAGAGATTTTAACTTGTGATCTTAAATTACCTACCAATATTCATTGTCTATGATGTTTCACACATTTTCATAATTTTATCTTATCCAACATTAGTTCTTATGATTAATAATTTATTTTTCTTAAATTATTTCAGATTTATTTTAACCATAAGACGGTGCCATATCATTCTACATTATTATTGTATATTGTAGAAACACCTAACACTCTTCAGGCATCCCAACCAACTTAATAACTCATTCGGTAAGTTCTTAAACTAAATCAACAAGAAAGTTATTATTAACACTTAGGAAAATGCAATAAGAAAACCGAAAAAGGGAAAATTATATTTACAATGGCAAAATTTGTAAATGTGAAACCACAAAAGTATTCATTCATAATTTTCATATACCATATACAATATGGTACATACATATGTGGAAAACTATTTCACACACAGATACAAGACACACACACTTATTAACTCATATCCAAGACAAACTCAACTAAGCACTAATGAAACCAAAAACGAATAAGACAAATACCCTGACGACGATGACGATGAGGAGGATTATAAAGCCAACTTATGAAGTCCACTTGTTGGCTTACTACGTATGCAGATCCTTCTACTACTACTATACGTACAACTATGTTCTTTATAGCGCCTGCATTTAATTAACTTGGTCAAAAAATGGTTCAACAAAATGGCAATAGAAAATCACCACAGAGCAGAGACTGCATCGCAGCAACATCAGCAGGAATATCAAAAAGTAGTATGGTAGAAGTAGTAGCAGTAATCAAAAAGGCAGTCAGCAAAGTATGGAGATAGAAAGACAGATAGACAATTAGTCAAAAATAAAGTACACAACTGAAGGCTCAGATACTTGAATACGACATAGAACTCATTCAAAAAGAAAACTCAAACTCAAAAAATCGAGTAAGACTAAAGTAAGTACTATGAGTGGATGAGTAAGTTGCATGCGGCAATGGTGGTTATGCTCTTCAGTAAATTGCTTTAAAGTGTAGAACAAGAATTTTTCAAGCATAAATTATATAGTAAGTTTGGATGAATTGAAATCCTAGACTTGAAAGTATACTCGTATTTAATATAAATCATTGCTAAGTTAGCCAAAAATAGGAAAAAAGAAAAATACTATAAAAGAGTGCAACAATCGGATTTGTTCAACCATTTTTTCTCTGCTTTCTTTCCTTGTTTTACTTGTTTTAATAATAAGTAAGACTAAATACTGGAATGAAATGATACATGGACAAGCCATAAGGCATATTTAGTTTTAAATAATTGCCAAGAAACAAAAAGATTATTTTTTTCTTATTTATGTTCATGAAGAATACGAATATTGTATATATAAACTTACTTGGGAATGAGGATTTATGCAAACGTTCATTATTCTTGTTGCTTGTTATTGCTGCCAACCGGAAACTTTGCTGTTCATTTCCGTTTCCGACAAAAAGGCATATGCACACACATAGTAGTATGAACATATGTATGTATATCTTTACATATTTGAATATATTGTAAAATATAACTACAATATATGTTATGTTACTCTAGCCAAGTATACTACTACTACTACTACTCTCTTATGTTGTATGCAAGTTGAACCTGAACTATGGTAAGTATTTACTATAGTACGAGTACTGAAATTGTTGCTCAAACTTGGCTTGACTTCAATTTAGTAAGTTCTATTTGTTTGGCAAAAGTCCCTTGTTATGTATCTTTCAATGTGTGCACTATAATGATCTTTTAAGTTTTTTGCTAAAAGTAGAAAAACACTAAATCTACATAAAGTTACTTTAAACCAGAGGTCAACAAATGTGTGTAGTAGTATGGTATACTACTTGTGTGTTTTATACCTAAATGAAATCATATATATTACTTATGTTATATGGAAATGTCAAGTATGAAAATGACTTTTATATTTATGGAAAAAGAAATAGTTTATGGAAACAAAAAGAGCAATTTTAAAAAGAAAATATTGTAGCAAAATTTATTTCTATGCATTAGTAAAGCAAACTTTTTATCTATAAAAGTAAGTACTTGATTTCTAAGATATTCTGCAAATAATCCAAAGAGAAAGAAAATTTAATTAAATGTAATTGAAAGACGAAAAGAAAAAGCCTAAGGTAAAGGTTAAAATCCCAATTAAACATATCATCTTAAAACTGTCTTCTGCCTTATCAGAGTTGGTTTTCAAACTTTAATAGTTCATCAGTACCAACTAAAGACATTATGTTTCTGATAGTGAAGTCAGAAATTCTGAATACATCAACTTAAACCCAATAGATCTCAATTCAAGACTAGCTTACTCGACCCGGCCTCACACGGGTTGCATCCAACCGAACGGCAACTAATACCAGATATCAGATATGCTTCCTTCCTTAGCATCACCATATTCTCTCTGTTACAGTTTGAGTATCAACAAAGAACATAGTTACAGTATCAGCTGTGAGCACAGTTTGGGTGGCACTTATTTTTTTGGGGCACCAGGACAGGACTTAGTTTTATTCAAATAGATATAGCCCATGACACTCAGTGACAACGTAGCATTCTACTGGTGAAAGAATTTTTAAAATTGGATCAGTAGCTTCGAAGATTACCTCTAACAACCAAACAAAATATTTACTCTTTATAATATTAGTATAGATTATGTATATTCCAAATTCATAAGTAGATCACAAGTAGACCTCAGTCATCATCTTTTTAGAAAATCCTTCTTAGAATGCTATACGCTTAGTATTACCCCATGACTTCTCGCAACATACACCCCTCGTTGAAGGGCTGTGACTTTAAGCTTCTTCCATTGGTAGATGACACAACTTGGCTCTGCTTGCTTATTAATCGCACATTTGCAACACGACCTTCGCCATCATTGCCTTTAATGATCTCAACCACCCGACCGATTTGCCAGTTCATTGATAAGTTGTCATATTTAAGAAGCACCAGGGCACCCTCAGGTTTGCTGTAGAGTATGGTAGACTGCACTTCATACCTTCCACACTGATTGTTGTATTTGCCCAATGAATTGCCTTAGTCGTTTGGGTATATGGTAGATAGAATAGGGTTTTATGGTAGATAGGTCCACAAAAAGTATCCTGGGGTCAGAACCTGCAGATCGTTTCGTCAATTTTTTAGAAAGTGGACAGCAAAAACGTTTGCTGTACCCCAAAAATCTTAACTTAAATATCCTAGACTCAGATTGTATGTGTGATTTAGTTAAATTGAATCATTTTCACATTGACCTATGTTAATTTATTGCATTTAGAATGAACAAAATGAAAAAAGGATTTTTAGGTTATAACAATATTCTACAAAAATTAAAACTTTCTTCATTCTTCACTACTTTAAACATTTTTCTTCACATGTGTACATGTGCTCTTTTATTGTAGGACCATTTTCTTTCGGCTCCTTGTTTTTTGATTTTGGAAAAGCAATTTATTTATCCATTGTATGGCCATTTTTACCAACAACCAAATAACCAAAATAAAAAGAGAACAACAAATAACAAATGCTTGCATGACAAACACCATAACCACTAGGACCACCATAACCGCCTTGGTAAACAATTACCCTTACCCAAGCATATTTCATTTTATCTTCTATTAAACGAGTGTAGTGAAGAGTAGTGTATATGGCACAACATAGTCACAAAACAACAACAAATATTCTTCATTTCATTCAACCACAAAACTAATGTCTAGTCGTGATGCCTTTAGTACTATTCTCCATCTTTCAGTTGTATTCTAGTAAGTACAACACACACTTCATTCTACCAGTCACCATCATCGTCACCAGTGCAGCAGAAGCCAATTGTTACCCTTGGATTGCCTTCGTTTACACACGTTAGCTCTTAGGGACAACAACAGCACAGCATAGTACATAGCACACAGAACAGTAAAGCAAAGAAGGACTATGGAACAACGATGATAGCATCAAGGACGACTTACATTCATAGTGCTATTTCTCGATGCTCAGCTGTTTGATGCTTCCGCAATAGCATCCTTTTTTTTACCCAAATAGCATGAAGAACATGTTTGCATTATTCTGTCATAAAAGTGTCATAACGCTGTCAGAATGCTTCCGTGCCAACAAAACAAAAACAACCCATACTACCACTATAATTTATATATATATATGTCGACTTCAGATCGGTAGAACAGAGCAGCAAGCAGCCCATTCCGGATGTTTCCTTTTATTTATGCTAGAATACATGATATGACGTTTCTTCTATTATACAATACAATACAATACAATAAGTGTGTGTGTGTATCTAAGTATTTCTGTTTATATGTTCTCTGCTTGTTGCTTTAAGCAAAATTTGTCTAAACTTCCTTTATTTTTTGCTTATTTTTTCTTTTTTTTTTTTCTTCATATTTTCCTTGTTTTCCTATTTATTTGTTGTGTTTTTGCTGTTGTTTTTTTTTGTATTTAAGTTGCCTTTTCCGTTAACATAAAAACACAGAACAAAAAATATCCTTAAAATATACAAAACAACAATAGAATGGAAAAGTCAAGTGTAATTGTCACTTGAAAAATATTTATCGCAAAGTTTTTATGGCATCACCTAAAAGTTCTTTAGAAATATATATGCTATACTCTTATACTTATATTTTTGCTTTCCTCCATTTATATTTTCATGCAGAATTTTCATATACAATATACTATTTCTGTGTTAATGAGAATAACAAACAAAAAACTTTTAGACATTATCCTTGACTCAGTTTTTAAGCAACACAAACATCACAATTGATTGAAATTTTGATAAAAATAGTCACTTTGTACTAAATATTTCTCACTTATCAAGATAAAATTATTAATTTTTGTTTATTTGAATATGAAACCGGACCAAAAAAACCTAGATCCCAACAGAGCAATGGCCCTGAGCGGAGTTGTTCACCACTCTGTTGGGGCAGGGCGGACAATTAATGCATTTATTTTTATATCCAACTTTAAAAACCTTAACATCAACAACAAAAACAATCTTATCTTATCTATATTACCAACCTACTCAATCCCCTTTGTAACAGACCATTGCGGCCGCCGAAGTTCTTGGCCACGGGTACTCCCACCCATCCATGATTTGACGCTCATGTCAGTTCCCAAACTCACAACTCATGCTTCAATCCACCTATAAAACTGCCTCCATTCCCACAAAACACTTCTATAAACGGACTTCTAAAAAGGATAACAGCACCTCCTGCTGCCCCGCCATCTCTTTCTAGCACAGTCATCTGATTTAACAACACGATCATCTGTGTCTTGTTTAGCACATGTTTTTGTTGTTTTTTTTTTCTTAATATTTTTTTGACTACTATCGTCAATCGTTGTTAGTCACTTTAGTTTGGATACATGGGTCACTCATCCGGGATGCGAAATAGGAGGCATAGCGGGTGTTGTGCTTTCAGGCGCTGTTGTCCAACAGGTTGATTGCCAGATGAAAGACATGTTCCTGAAACCTGATAAGATGTCTGCTATTGTGCTTCACGATTTCTTATATCGTCGCACCGACAATCCTTCGCAACAGTTTGGACTGAAACCTCTGAAGAATTTCTAGGTTTGAGTTTGCTGTAGTGCCCCAAAGCTGTATGCCGTAAGTCCATACCGGTTTTTGTATGGCCTTGTACAATAACAGCTTATTTCGCAGTTTGAGCTTCGAGTTTGACCTAAAGAGCCATTTGAAGTTTCAACTTCAAATGCTTTCTTTTGGTCATAATGTGAGTTTTCCAGGTGAGTCGCCTGTCCATTGTTAGTCCCAAGTACTTTACAGTTGCGCTACTTGAAAAGGCTTCGACATTGATGAAGGTAGCGTAAGAAGATTTCTGTACATTAACGCAGATAATTGACCTCTCCAGCCAAGGCTCCAAAATGCCCAGATCTTGCAAGAGTGCTGAGGCTTCAAGCAAATCGCAGTCGCTCACTAATAGAGCAGTGTCAATCGCATATGTCGCAAATGAGAGTTTTTCGTCTTTCAAGAGGGAGATCTGACATGCATAGGATGGGCCTCAACACACTACACAGTGCTGGCATGAATAACAACTCAGTCGGAATATAAAAAAAGAAATTCCATGCGAGAAACTTCTTGCCATGAAGTGATTTTCTATCCTAGTATGGACTTTGATTCTAACAATCATCTATGCCTATATTTCCATATTGTGATTTCAATTAAAAACCTTGAACATAGGAATCAAATTTTGGTATCTTAACATATTCCTTTGCACTTAAATTCAACACATTAACACACTCAACTATTGATAAATAAACCTTCAGAAACTATGTAGTATACTCTATTTTAAATGTTTCCATCTTACTTTTTCTATGTTTTCAATATATTTTCTATCAATTCTCAATTGGAAGTTCTAAACGAAAACTTTTCACATGAATGCATGAAATTTTAAGATATGCACTCCATATACTCGTACATATAGTATTATACTACAAAGTTTTTCTTTTTTACAATACTTGTGTACTAGATATTGTGATAAACTGAAATAGTAGCGTAGAAGTTTGGAAATGTGTTTGAAGAACTACCACTACTACTTCTTACTAAAAGGGAAAGCAACAGCAGCAATGTCAATCCAAAGTCAATAATCTAATTAATGGAAAAGAAGAGTATATAATTTGTGTAATTCGAACACGAAAACGACATAACAACATAAATGCAAGCAAACAACCAACCAACCAACCAACGAAGTCTTGTGAAAGTCCCCGAGAGCATTTGGTAACGACAACAAGTTTGGCTTAAGGGTTACAACAAGAAGTTGTTTTCTTTTTTATTATTGCTTCACCTGAGTTTCTGGGTTGTGCAAGATGCTTCCGATGCTTCTGCTGGTTCAGTTTAGTTTGTTGTTGTTGTTGTCATAGTACTCAGTTAAACTTTTGTAACTATTGGCTACACATAAAAAGGATTGCAAACTATGGTATATGAACCTCAATTACCAGCAACTTCTGGCGTTGCTAACTAGAAACAAAAACCATACTACTCATACAATTGAAAACTTGCAAAAAAAAAAAAGAAAAATATAGTGACAGCAAAATGTTAATTTTACTAAAGGAAAAAAAACAGAAATTGCAGTAGCAGAAATCCAGAAAAAATAGGATACACTTAAATTGAAAAAAAAAAGAAAACTTGGAACATGAAAATTCCTAACATTTGCTTTCGCGCGAAAAAAAATAACATGATATCAAGACATGCTTGGAAAAAATATGTTGAATGTCAATTTTTTTTCAACTTACATACTTTTGCGGTTATTTCAACAACTCCCACTACCCCCTACCCTAATCAATACCGAGCAGTACTACTTACTCCCACTTCCAGACACCCATTACGGCACAACCATTCAACTTTAGAAGCTTCGCTTCAAGAATTTTTAAGCAAATTGCGTTTTCGAATTCGTTTCTTTATTGCTCTTTGCCACGCATTCCTAACTCATAGCACCCAATGGAACTAGTAGCAACAGCAGCTATAGGAACAACGAAAAAAATAAAGAGAAGAGAAATGGAGCCACGCACAGTGCGATATCCTTCTATGTATATGTGTTTCCTTTCTCCTTTACTTAATCCTTACACTTCTTCACTTTTTCTATGCAGCTTTAGATGTGCGAAAAAGTTTGCATTTTTCATGCGGAATTGATGAAGGAGAGAGAGAGAGAAGCAGAAAACGTGTAGTGATTTGGATGGTGGTGTAGGAGTCTAAGTGAAAAGGTTTAAAAGTGCTACTAGTACTGGTGGCACAGCAGTTAGAGAATATAAAAATAACAAAAGGCAAAATCCTGGCAAGCTGGGTAAAAAGTGCAAAATTAAGGCATTAATGTTAGTTTTATGGATTTTTACGATTTATGTACGTTTTCTTCTTATTTTTCTCCTATTTTCCCCACCATTTTTTTTTTCTATGCCACTTCAAAAATGCATTCCTGGTGTACAAGTATACGACGCTAGTTCGCAATTTTTTATGATTTTTTTTTTTAAAATGCGAAAATTGAGTAAGTTGCTTTTACAGGAAGTTCTGCATAAGAAGAAAGGAGTGAGTAAACCTTTGGTTAGTTATGCTAATGTCTGTCTAGATAGCAGTTCTTTATATTTAATCAAATGCTTGTTGATTATTCTGGTTCTCAGTTTATTGAATGAATCTTTTTTTTCTTATTTTATTTTATGTTTTAAGCACCAAACCGTCAATTAATGTTATGTATTAAAACTCATTTGTTCAATAAAGCTATTTGAAAATAGAATATCTTAAATATTATTATTCACCTAAACTGTCCGTCCGTCCGTCAGGTAGGTGGTCAAAACTTTCACAGAGTGTGTAATTCAATTGCCGCTATAATGACAAACGTAAGAAACGTGTGCATCAATATACACTGCACACAGTTTTCACAGCAATTCTCACAAAAACTGTAGTACCGACATATATTCCTGACAAACTCTTTCCCAGTTGAACATAAAACGTTCCTTACGGGGCTTAGCTGGATTTTTTTTTACAAATTCGATCATGTGCATCGAGGCGAGCATCACAATGCGCTTGGGTATTGAGTACAGAACCCTTCATTTGCTAGTTGAACTAACACTTGACTATGTTTTTTACTTATGCCATGGACAGTAAAAGGACCATGACTCATGAGTTCATTGATCGTTCCTGGTGGAACATAGAATCGAAAATAGGGCCAAATGTAATAGGGTCCTCTATTAAAGGGAAGAATGAATGAGCGACATGGTGCTCATAGGCAGTTGCCTTCATTATCTCTATGGATAATGTGAGCCTGACTCTAATGAAACTTATTTAGCACTAACAATTTTCAGAAGAAATTACTACCTAATTATAGTATTGAAATTGTGTTGAGGCAAATATTTACATATATGAACTTGCTTTCATAAAAGTCATTGTACATTCTTGGAGTTTCTCCTTTTGAAATCTTTCAATTTAAACACATTTCTAGTTTCCAAATTGAAAATGCTTTCAGTAATGCATATCATTTATCAAACATAGCTAACCCCTTTTCATAATATAGGAGATACTTAGACCAACTAACATCATACCCAGTCTCACGTTCATCTAAGTAATTTCAAATATGAAAATGATCTTTAAATGAGTAAAGTTTGAATGCTAAAACAAAAACTAAAACTACTTATCTCCCTACTCCTACTAAGTATTTTCTTTCTACCATTTTATTTACCACTTCAAAATCGCTATTCATTCATTGCATTTCTATTGCATGAACAAACAAATACAAGAATGTTTGACGGGGGGGAAAGAAATGTGGAACCATCTAATGCAAATTTAAAACATTCAAATTGAAGATTCTCTTAGAAAAACTACTCATACAATAATATGAGTAAAGTTATTTTTAAAGTTCATCTTCTGTGCATCATCTAAAACTGAAGGTTTCTTACTTCTATGTATTTCACCTATTTTTCTTAACTTGTTTTCTTTGGCAACTTGGCACAAGAAATAAAGAAAAAGTTTATTTGCTGAAATACTATAATGCAAAGCAGCAAAGATGCCATTCACAGTAAAACGTGCAAATAATAGTGGGAAATAAAGAAAAAATATAAAGTTTACATTCAAAGTTCCATAGAGCAGCATCATGCAACAACTACACAATCATAAATACTACAAGAACAAAGAACAACAATAATATAAAGAACAATAAAAAAAAGAAAGAAAAATGAAAAACAAACCGGGTGTTTATTGTAAAACAAAGAATGGTGGCCCTCAAGTGAAAAGCCAAAGGCAAAGTATACATAGAAATCATAATAAATTTATATCATCAAGTTGAATCCGATTATTGGATACCCTTTCATATTTATGAGTAATACAATTTTATTATTATATTGTACATAAACTTAACTACAACACTATAAAATACAAACTTCATTAAGGTACAAAAGACAAGTGATCCATGATTGCTTCCCTCCTGGTAACATTCAAAATTGTTCTTGAGTTTAGCAAATTCAAATTCAATTGTATGCTTCTATTGTAATTGCTTTGTGTATAATAAAATGTAGTTTATGTGCACCTACACAATTTCAAAAAATAGAAACATTTTTTGTAAAGTGCATAGACTAAGTGATGTCATTAAAGGACAAAAGTCATTGGCTTTTTTCATAGGAAATCCAACTGATAGTAGTAATCGATTTATTAACATCAAAATACTATCAGTCAAACACCACCAAAATCCTATTGAGAAATGTTGTATAAAAATAAGTAGTATTATAAATATGATGAAATATTGTACATTCTTTTTATGTTTACCAATCTTTTATGTGTGGTTTATCCAGAAATGGTAACACTAAACCGATGAAACCACCAATAACAAAAAAAATGCCAGCTCCAATCAATACTTAAAATCAATTCTAACCTAAAATCTAATTGGAATTTCTAACACATGAAGTCTTTTCAGGCGCATAACATCTATGTCGTGATCCCTATAGCTGCATTGCATTTGTCCACACCGGCTTCAGAAGTGCCTTATAGATTTAAACTTTGTTGTCTAGGCTAAGTTGAAATTCCAATAAACATGACACCATATTTCAAGGAAATACCAAGGCAACATTTATCTATGCTGTACATTCCTTTCTTTTATTATTTGTTATTTATTCACTTTATTATTATTATTGTATCTGTTTCACAAAGTACAATATTTATGTATAACTTGATGGGTTTATCAATAATTTAAACCTTTTCCAAAAGATTTCTTTTCACTAAGAATTTAACATGCCTCCAACTTTCTTCTTTAAATAATATAAAAAAGGAGGATATATTTATAAAAAACCAAACGAATTCATAAAAAAGGTGATAAAATCATAAATGAAATGAATAAAATATCTTCTTTTCTATATAAAAAATTGGATGAACATATGTGTGTATGTGGATATGCTCCCTATTGATTCTAAAACTGCTGAACCGATTTTGATGAAATTTTTCTTGAACCTCTAGCATAGTCTGGAGAGTGTTCCTGTGAAGCTAGATATGGATCGGACACGTGCAATGTACTACAATTAAAAAGAGATCAGCATCACGCACTAACATCACGTAGGGAGCATAGCAAAGCACGCTGGGTTTGCTAGTCTATCTATCTATTAGCCTCTGCAGGCTAATCTCAGAAACGGATTAACCAATTTGAAGGCATAGCTAATTTACTAGAAAAATACGGTCTTCTTTTGTATTGATTGACGATTTGCACAAAGGTCTAATCGTATAATTTAAATACTATAAGTGCCTCACAAATTTGGAATAATTAACATTGCAATAATCTTGGTTCTAATGGGTCGTTGGATCAAAAGCATACCCTCGTTGTATTGATTTCTGCCACAGTTGTGGATCACTGACGATGATTAAGATATCTTACACCATATGTGTCAATGTCCTGCAATAGTTACAAGAAGACTTCTATATTTTTGTGCATCATTTCATCATCACAATTTTTCTGATCATTCATTGATCCCAATTAGTAATATTTCATGCAATTTCCAGTCAGTGTATGTGGTGTCAATTGGTCAAACTTCTTGGCTCTAAAGCTGCCACCATTAAGTAGCCTATCCTTAACTCAATTGCTTTATAATACCACATTTGACAAATAAAACTTCATAAATACATAGTATATATTTTTTGAAACCCAAAGATCACTTCTTTAGCCTTGACTATTCTATGTTCCTAAATCATAACTCATTTGGATATTGTCACAAAGCCATACACTCTTTTTTTTTTTTAATAAACAAAGGAAAACAGAAATGAAAAGAACTATTGTTGAATTTCACTAGTGTGTTGTGAGAGTTTTGAAAAAGTTTAACGCCTAAACTGTAAAAATGCATTTCTTTTGTATATTTTAATAGTTATTTGTTTGCTGTTATTGTCTTGTAGTGTCAAACCGAGACAAGGACCTCGAACAGTCGTTGCTCCGACTATTGTCGTTGACGTTTGTTTTTGTTCACAGCACCCGCATATTATTTTACAAAAGTTATTATGTATTGTTGTTCTTGTTGTTTCTTTTGTTATTTGTTTTTGGTTTTGCATTCAATCTGCATATCTTCACCTCAAAAACAACAAAAAACAAAAAAACTTGAAGCTGTAAAAAAGAAAAAGATGAAAATTGAGAAAATAGAAAGAATGAGGAGGAGAAGGAGAAGGTTTCAGGTGGAAAAATAAACCCTTTTGTTTGAGTTTAAATTGCGAAAACAAGTTTGCTTTTCATTTCATTCTTTTTTCATTTCTTTTCTTATTTGTTTTATGCATTTTCCTAACTATGCAAGCATGCATCAGAATCTATGAGTGTCTGTGTATGTGTACTAGTACATCTCACTTACAAATTGTGTCAGTTTGTTAAACAACTTTGACGAATGACTGACTAACAAGACATGGCAAGGCGATAAATTGAAACGTTCCTTTTTCTAAACGTTTTGCATTCATTTAAACTTTTGACAAGGCAACTAATTTTGAAAGTTGCAGTACATTTTTGGAAACCAGAATACCCAAAACCAAACCCAACCAAAGACTAACAAAAGATATGAACTACTACGATGTACAGTACTAAAGATCAATCAATCTTTGTTTGGTTGTTCAATTTTACTGAACATTTTAACTTATTTTTGCAATGAGTATGGAGACTCCTATGAAGTCGAAATGCTTTCAAATTTGTCTTGTAATGTTACTCATACGCAGTGTGAGCCCAGTGGCACTTATGCCGTTTTTCAAAAAAAAATATCTGATCCTCTTACTACAAGTTCCACAAGCTGCAACGCCTTCTTCCGCATCATCATCGACAATATTTACTTCTTCATTTTCATCATCTCAATGATGTTGCTGCTGCTGCTTCTGCTGGTGCCAAAAGCAATAGAAGACCTCGTCTCTTTTTACAACACTCCCTCTATATTTATGTGCCGCTACTAGTACCTACTACTAGGTAGGATTCAACTTCATTGCTTGTCAGTGCCATGATTACCGACAATTGCCTCCGGCCGACAATAAGAGAGTAAATGTGTAGTCCGTATGTGTATACTATTTGTATTTGTGTTTGTGAATGAGCCTTTGTGTTTATGGAGTGAGTTTTCGGCACTAACTCAACAACATGTGGACGCCTATTTTTCGCTTTCGATTGCAGCCCATCTATTTTATCACCCAAGGATATAGAATCTCTAAAGTATCTATAGATTGTGTGTATGTTTGTGTGTATGTCTATGATGCTTCCTTTACCGTTGTGTTGCCTTTTTCGAAATATTTTTCCTCATGCCTCAAGCGTAAATATGTTCAATTCATTCATTTTGTCCTATGAGTATTCTTTCTTTCATTTCATTTCAATTCGTTCATTTCTTCGTTATTCGTTTTATTTATCGGTCGGTCTGTTCCTCTATTTGTTTGTGTGTGTTTGTTTACTTCTACTATGTTGCAACAATGAAGATTGATCACAGTTTGTGTGTTATTTTGTATGTTGCGCCTTTGCACTCAGCTCAGTTTTACTTTCCGTGCCTGCCATCAGCAGCAGCTTCATACACAAACACAAACCAGCAGTATCCCCTATTTTCCATCTTTCCCCCCTCACAATATTTGTTAAATTTTTCCTATTTTTTAATTTTTTTACTTACTTCCGTTTTTGCCCAAAATGGCTTCCTTTTGTAGTATCTTTTTTTTGCTTTTTATTTTGTTTGAAAAATTGCATTCTCTGCTTAATATGAAAAATGAACAAAAAAATCTTCATCCAAATATTTGTGAAATTTTATTCTTGTTGTTATACTTAGTTGTTGTTGTTGTAATTGTTATTGCTATTTCTGGTCAATGGTGGCCAGTTAATTGCAACATTGTGTATCTGGGCGAGTGAATGTGAGTGCAAGTTTTTGAAAGTGAAGCGCTTAAAAAAGGGAAAGCACACATTTTTATGTAGCAATTGTGTTTAAAAATTGAGTTTTTCCGGAATGGAGAAAGTTTTGTGATAAAAGTTATTAAAGGAATTTAAGAAATTGAGTGTATAATTTTTAGTATAAGATTTGCTGATGAAAATGGAAGAGATTATTATTCTTCTTATATCCTTATAACTGTTAAATAACACTGTGACACATTAATGAAACTAACTAATTTTTATTAAATTGGACCAGTTGAACACGAAAATGTAAGTTTGGTGCGTTTCGGACCCGCTGTTGTGGTGAGATTGAGGTTTAAACAATTTTATTTTTTTTTTTATTATGCTTGTATTGAAATTGATTTGTTTCACACAAATTAAAGGAAAGAATCGGTTGGCCTTCGGACGCCGAGCCGGGTGCACTGTTTACTTTCTTAACTTTTCAACAGCAACAGGTTCCACACCAAACTTCTTAAGAACATTCTTCAGACTATGCTTGAGTTTCTCTGAAAACTTTAACAAAATCAATCCAGCTGTTTCGGAATCCATAGGGAACATACATACCTCCACTTTTATATAGATAGTAGTTTAATTTATAATAACTTTGAAATGTTATGTGTTTGAAGAAAATCGTTTAATAACAGTATTATTAGATCATATGGTAGCAGATCCCTAATAATAATAATCTACAATATGATCAGCTATTACTGAGTGTACTGAAACAATTGAACGAACAAAAATTGACCCTAACAATTAATTTATCATAACAAAAGAAAATCCAAATCCACATATCTAAGAACTGAGCCATAGTTATTAGAAATTGAGCAGTGAAGTCACCATGGGTAATAATCTTTATAGGTAAATAAAGTGTCTATGGGCCACTTAACATTATTTTCTAGAAAACGATTCAAAGACTGTTGTATGCCTTCAAAATAAGGTAGTGTTTAACCAACTGGGTACACCTGCATGATCAATTCATCAGTTCTTGAATATTATTTATGCTTTCCATCAATTTATTCTTTTGAATTATAGTAGAAAATATAATAAATAGATGAATGTTTAAAAAACTCGGCCAATATGAAAATTATAAATTAACATATAGAGGTGTTGTTTCTAGAGATGACAGTGACACAGTGATTCTATACTGTGATTGAGTCACAGTCATTTGAAGGGAAAGACACAGTTTACATTATTGATTGTGACTCACTTTGATTAAGTTGCTCTCTAAAGTAAACTGTGTCTTTCCCTTCACATGACTGTGACTCAATCACAGTTTAGAATCACTGTATCACTGTTTAGATCATCTCTAGTCGTTTCAAATCAACGGCTGCATAAGAACTGACTTGGGATCACTTCTTCATGTGATCTAAAGGCCACCGCTTTCTTTCAGAACTTTCGTCCGCTATATAATAAACATTAACCGTCTAACCGTATGCTAGCGGCGAATGCTAACTATGTAGCGAGATCCAACGGGACGGTGGCTAAAGTGCGAGAGGTGGTTGATTAATTTCACACCCCAACGCCATATTTTGGCAATCGATAAAGCAAAAATCCAAATATAAAATATTGCAAAAGCAAGGTTTAGATATGAAATTTTCTGAATGGTTTTTATCTGTTGTCTCAGACCCATTCAATTGTCAAAAGTCAAGAATCTTCTCTTTGCTTTAGAAATTCATAACTATCATGTAGTACATGTAAGAAATCAGAGTAGCGTGAAAAGTACAATTATGTGACTGGATCGTCGACTGTGAACGAACATGTGAGCAAAGGTGACGTGTCGAGTAGAAGTCAGTGGCAAGCAGAAGTTGAGCGCGAGCAAATAACATAAATACTACATACGTGTGTGTTTAATACATTTTTTATGTTCTAAATAAAATATTATCCATTATGATTGTTGTGAAGAATATTTGATATTATGAATACAACATATAATAATAAATATATCAAAATAAAATATTTATATGCATATAGTAAAAAGAGTAAACAAGTGAAACGCTTTCAGGCATTTATATTAAGATGTAAAAATGTGCAACCTTGCCTTGCTGCAACTTAAGATGAAGTACACTAGCAACACAAACCATGATGTTGCATGCTGCTGCTCCTGCTGCATGCTGTTTTCTATAGGCAAATAAGAGATTGTTCCACTTGCTAAATGTCCTTCCTAATGCTGTTGGCATTAAGAGAAAATGTATGATGATGATGATGATGATTATGAGGTGGAAGCAACAAAAGAAGATAGTGTGGGCTGCCTTAGAAGAAGTGCTAAAAAGACAAGTTGTAAGAAATAGTAGGAGAAATGGAAGCAAAAACAAATAAAAGAAACTATTTCCATATACATATATAGAATAAAAAATGAAAAATCAACAAGGCACACAAGCGAACAAAAATGGAAAACAAATAGAACAACAAGAACAAAAAGTAAAACGAAATGGAAAACAATGATAAGTGCTGCCAACTCAATGCACAAGCGAAGTGTTACTTGTTAACTGTCACAAATGACAAAAAAACAAACGAAAGCAGGAGGAAGAAGTCCTACTACTAAATGCAAATAGAAGCAAACGAACAAAAAAATAGGTAGGCAAGAAGGAAAAAAGTGCCGAGCACATTGAATAAGGAGACAAGGAGGCTTTGCCTATGGCTACTTGACCAAGCATAAGCAAATTTAAACAAAACTGTGCCATGCCAAGCCATGTCCTGCCCTGCCACGCCATGTCATGCTGTGTCGTGCTCTGCTTTTAAAAGCCAAGTTAGCTGAACACATCAGTGGTGGTGGTGGTGGTGTTGGTTAGGTTACTTAAAAGACAGTGGTGGGTGTGTGGATTTCGAGGTTGCCACCATCAAGCATCAAGTGACAAGAGTTCATTCAAAATGGCAAATGTCGCGTTATTCTACTATGCTCAAAACAAAAACAACTATGCCAAAGTGAGTAACGGTGGATCGTGTCTGTGAAAGAGGGCAAATGTTAAATGCAACAGTTGGTCAACTTGGGTTGGTCCTCTGTTCTGTCTTACTCCATTTTTTACACTTCACTACTCTCCAAGGAATGTGCACCGCGTAACCGTTAATGAAATAAGATAATCATTATGGCATAATAATAATGCTTATGATGACAATAATAATGATGATGAAAATAATAATAATGATGAGGTTGCTACTGCTGCTGCTTTTGCTGCTGCTGCATGACTAACGCTAATGAAGCGCATAGCATACCATGAAGTGACAAATGAAAATTGGAAATTACATTTTCCAAGGAATGCGCTCGCTCCAATGTAAAAGGTACAAAAAATAATACGATGGTGCAAGCAGTCAACTGCCAAAATGGTGGAATAAAATGGCAAAAAAAAAAAAAACGAAATGATGGAAAAAAATCAAAAATGTGCATAAAATAGTGGATGCTGTGGAAAATTACGAAAAAGAAATGATGTTGGAAAAAAATTGTAAAAATGGTGACAAAATTATGGAAAGTAATAATAAAAGAAAATATTCGTTCAAGAAAAATGCAGATTAGAAAATAGTAAAGTGCTTTTTAAGCAAGAAAATTTGGCAAAATATTATTGCATAAATTGGTAATTTTATAACCTTTAAGTTGAAGAATATTACTACTTAGCTTGCTTGCACTACTTTAATAGATGTTAGAGAAAAGAGTCTTTTCATTTAAATCTACTTTTGCTTCTTTGAACTCATCAACTAATGCTACGAGCTATCATGTCCTTGATTCTACTAAAGCTACTTTTTTAATATAGTTCGGGTAAGAAATTATTATAAATCAACCAATTCCACAGAGGAAAACTGGTGAAGCTGAACACATTTCATTGGCACATTACCTATTCACTTAGTTTTCCTTTTGAAGTTTTGAAACAGAAAGATCTTTATAAACTCGGTGGATTCGTGAAATTAGTCATGCCAGAGTTTGATGCACCCACTCTCATTGGCGAAGGCTGGCAGCACTGGAACATGACTGCATGTTTCAATACCCAACCTTGGAATAAATTCTGTGTGAGCTACCATAAGGCCAGTTAGATCCCACTGTTGATAACTTCAATCCAGTACTTAAAGATATTTTTAGCGAAGTGTTTGAACTGTTTGATCAGAATGTGGTACGCGATGAGTTATCGGTTAATTGCTGGAGTTCCAGCGAAAGAATTACTCAATCATATTTCCATTTGTACTGTACCTTCCTGGTATTTAATTTTTAGATCTAATGGGGTTACAACTTTACTTGTAAAGTCTGTAATCATAATCAGCACCAAGATATATCACACTTTAAAACAAAAAACTGATTTGTAGCGAGTCCCTTTGGAACTGTTACTAGTTCCAACTCTATCCTCTTTTACATGCATTCAACTGCCACCGCCTCATTACTTTTCACCAGTTGTGTGACCAGACATTGCCATCGCCTTCATTTCCTACGACAAATGAATTCACTAGCCACCAGTAATTGGAAAAGGGGCTAATGACTTAGTATGGAAACGCCTCTGCATTTCCTACGACATTATTAGCTACCAGTAATACGAAAAGGGCCAATGAATTACTATCGAAACGGGAGTACTGCCATTAAACATACTGCAGGGTAATTTATCTTTTGTAATAACCCTACGGTATGAATCACTGGTTCAAAACTGGTTCGTGACTTGTCTTTTTGTACTAGTTCCAACAAACTCCTTTCACATGTATTTAACTGGTCAATTTAACATGTCATGTTATTGGAAAGAATCAATTCCAACCGGCTGTATTACTGTTCTCCAGTCGTGTCATCAGTCATTGCCACCGCATGCGTTAGCTACCAGCAATGCGAAAGAGGGCTGCTGACTTGCTATGGAAACGCGCACTTACTGGTTCGCCTCTGCATAACCTGCTTGTCACCAGGTAATAAGAAAATACTGCAGGGAGGGAACTGCCAATATTATTCTGTTATTCCGATAGTTAAAAAAATGAGACTTACATACATTAAAACGAAATTAAGCCTCTGTAGAGTTAACAATGTTTCCCTGAAAAGGATCAAACTGAAGTCATAATGCATTTAAATGAAGTGTCAAGTGTTACAAAAAAAAATTGTATATTAATTTAATTTAAGAAAATAAAAAATTATTTTAAAAAATATACATATGCAAAAACTACCAACTCAGTGAAAGCTATAAAAATAAATATCACAGTTGCAGATGTATGGTATGCATGTGTAGAAAGCGCGTTACTTTTAATTCATGCGCGTTTTAATGCAATTTGCAAGTGTTACCACAAAAAAAAATTGTGGAGATTGTGACCAGGATCAACACATGCACCAGCACCAACATCACAACACATGATGACTCACGCCTTCTCAACACAACAAAACAAAAAAAAATGTCTAAAAATTCAAATGAAAGCAAAAACAAAGGCAACAACCCAAATACGCGCTCTATGACAATAACAAGTGCTCCTAAAGCCAACTGAAATCCTTTTTTGTTTAACAAATTTAACAGCAACAACACAATAACAGAAACAAGGACAACAACAATCGAAATAAGCAACAACAGCTACAGAAATTCTACATTGTACGAGTAGTAGCAGTAGCAACTTTTGTTGCATTCCAAGCGTGTCACACATTTTTCTTATGCAGTTTCCTATACATTTTTCTCTCTTTTATTTTTTTGATTTTTATTTTTATTTGTCAATCTGTGAAAGTGTACGCGTTGAATGGCATCGTTGCTTGTTTCGTTTATTTACATTTTTTCCTATAATTTTTATTGTTGCATACTTTACGGGTATTCACTTGTCAGTGTGTGTGTGTGTGTGTGTACTTGACAGATTTCCAAACGATCTGGCAACGTTGGCAATTGAACATACAATTCTTTTTTTTTATTTTTTTTTTTTCAAATTGTCAAGTGCGAAACAAATGCAAACTACGATTTGTGAGGCAACATCGAGAATTTAAAAGAATATCCATGACGTGTTTTAGATATTTCATAGCGTTCATTTAAAAATGATTTCTCGATGTTTATGGATTTATGTAAATCCGATTTAATGGAATTTTTTCTCTCATAGTAATAGTACAATACTAGTATGCATAGATTGACAAGTTTTAATGGTTTTCAATTTGAAATCAATTAGAATTTTTACAAAGCTTCGAGGAAGTGTTGTTACTACTACTACTAACTACATAACATTATACTCGTACTTCAATTAAAAAGGATAAAAGAGCATGTAAAAGAAAATATCTTAAGCCAACATGAAAGCAAAATCTTTTCCTTCATTCAAATGCAATTAGTACTTTACCAATTAATCTAAGCTGTGCCCAAGCAACCAACCAACCAACCCATCCACCAATTTAGTAAAACTAAATAATAACAACTTTACTAGATCCTAGCTACTTGATGATACTGTATCTGTTTTTCACTATCTTTATCTCTTTCTCACTCTAATATTCTCATCACTTTGCTCTTTTTATACTATGAAATGACTAACTACAATTTTTATCTTACCTTCTTGCTTTCTTTCACCTTATGAGCTCCTTGCTTGCTGCCCATTGTCGCTGTCATGTTCATTAGTAGTTAGATAGCGTTTTCAACACTTTTTCCTCTTGTTCTTCATCTCTCTATCTCTCTCTGCGTTTGCTTTAACATTTGTTCATAACTAAATTATATAAAAATACAACAAATACAATAAGAACGTGGACCTGCCTGCACCTTTATAGTACTCTAAGCTATATATACTTTCTCTTACTTTCTTTAACTCTTTTGCACTTTTCTTTTATTGCCTTAGTAATTGCACTGGTACAATCGGTCTTCTTTCTCTGCCTCTCTCTGTTAACTCACTCTCAATTTATTGTCTGAACTTTACTAATTGAGTTTGTCGGAATGAGTGAGCGTGGAAATGAAATCATGCTGTGTATTTAATTGCATTTCAAAAGATGTCTTTATTGGATTTTCGAGTTTGTACGTTTCCTTTCTTTACTTGCAATTGCTTATTTGCTTGCTTCCTGGCTTGCTTTTGTTTCATTCTTGTTCTTTGTAATCGCTCAGCTGTCCTAACGAACGAACCATGTAGAATGAATAGCATTGAATGATCCTTTATAGTAGTGTATGCATGTTATGTTATATATTAAAGCGCGCTCTGATTTGTTACTGTTGCAATGGTATTTCATTAGACATGAGCAAAAAATCACAGGAAGTGAATTGATCACTGTGAATCACAGTCTGAGATTGGATAAAGCACAACTGTGACTTGATTAAATTGCCATCTAAATCTCATTGTTTTTGCTATCTAAAAGTGCTCTATAAATTTCATTGTTGCAGGGCCTTTTTGTGAAGATGCTACAGGATTGTTGACGAATGGAAATTTTATACCAGATAAAAGTAGTAAGCGCGATGCAAGATGTCAATGAAGATACTGAATATTCTCCTTGGTCACGTATCACTATTGGCGATTTCTGACCTACTAAGCATGAGAGCATATATAATATATATCCATGTCTGAGTCCAGTCCATTTGCTTTACAGCTCTTATTACCTCATTTATTAACTGCGATCCGAATAATTATTAATTCACTCAAAAAATAGCAACTGTGATCCCCAAGTACAGCTAGTTTATAGTCAAAGTAGTGATGCCAATTTGAAGTTTATATAGTCACTGTTATAAAATAATTTCACTCACTACTAAAATTAAATATTTCATACAAATGGAAAGGAGAACTCTCAGTGCGAAGTAGGAAAAAAATGCTTCAGATATACTTCATTGTTGGTTCGTTCATTTGTACTTCTCGCAATTAGTGCGTCTGTCAATTTGCAGTCATCGCTTTGCGTGACAGGTTGGCACTACTATATTGGACTTGGACGTGCGTTGAATTTACGTTTATTCATTCTCATCCGTTTGCCTTGGTCATCTTTAATTGCATTAAGTCACTGCACTGCATTGCACACTTTTTCTCCTACAAAAAAAAACAAAAAAAAAAAAAAACAAAACGGATTCATTGCTTTTAACACTCAACAACAGAAACAGCAACTGTAACACTAACAAATTGCATTACTCAACGCAACGCGAGGCTCTTTATGTGACACCGCATATGCGAGTATGGTAAAATAAGTGAAAAAATGTACTAACAAAAAATGTCAAACAGCATATAATTAATGGGTTGGCCACTCTTCAACATGCACATAGTCCACATAGTCACACTTAAAGCTAAGCCGTCATGCCGCTTAATTTATGAGTTGCCGGAAACATCTTGACTTAAGCTTGTTTTTCTATTTGTTTGCTGTTTGTTTGTTCGTTTGTTTGTTATTTATTCCAGTGCTCTTCGCTCAACGAAAGTTTTAGTATTTCTGTTGAATGAGAAAAAAAAGTAAATTATTTAAAAATTATGCAAAACAGAAAATCTAAAAACTTTAAAGCGCAATCATCATCATACATGAAGTGTAGCCAAGCTTCTTCAACTGTTACAGTGCATGCAAAACTTATAGTAATAGCGGGCGTCATTGACACACGATGATGCTCACTTAGAGCCAACTTAAAATTCTATTGCAAGGCAAACTAGAGAATAATCAAAAGCAGACACAGCATTAAGCAAAATATGAGAAAACTAACAAATAAGAGGGACATTCAATGAATGCGTTTTCCTAAAAGTAGAAGACCCTGTGGAAAATGTGTCCGGCACACAAACGTCATTCTAATAAAAGCCCTCAGTTTTCCTAATTTATGTACAAGCAGATTAGACACCTTAATTCTACGTAATTATCTGAAGAAGTGATTTGATTTTCCTGAACGACAATATTCGCTTTCACACCGCTCCAAGAAACCATCAAAATTGGATGAATAGATTCAAACACAGCCAGCCTCTCTACAGTCTAGATATACCAAAACTTTGTCCTTTTGGTTTGTTAGGTCTGCTCAAGGAAGTCGTATATTGAAAAATCCTTTCAGCAACATGGAGGAGGTCAACGATTCTATAGTAAATCAAGTAAATACATAGTTCAAACAACGTGACAAAGAGTTCTTTGCATTTTTAGAGGAATAAAACTTTAAGTTGAAATAAAACACAGATTAATTGTATTTATTGCCATGAATTTGGTTGGCATTATTCGAAAGAATTCTTTCGGGAAGTCCAATTTTGAATCAAGTGTTGCAGTCGTATATGTTATGATAACGTGGCGAATATTGTCTTCCAAGGCGTCAATTGTCATCATCACTGGTACAAGTCTGTTCAAATCGGTGAGGTTCATCTCTGTCTTTCTCTTCTTGCCCATACCAATATGACTTTAGGTCCTCTTAAAAAAATTAAATAAACGTTTGTGTGTGTTTTTAAAGTTAATTTTCTTTTTTTTATATTTTTAAATGCAACAATAAATTGTTTACTTCTTATGTAAATTAATTGTTTGTGCTGAAATTTTCCTTGGCTTTGTTTGATGGCAAACTGCAGTTAGTAGACTGGGGTGGGGTATTTCAACCTATCTTGTTGTTGTTACTGTTATTGTTATTGTTATTATTATGATTGCAGTGTTAACGTAACCAAAAAGGCAAACAATCAAACAAACAAACCAACAAACAAAGCCAAAAACAAACATAAACGTAAGCAACTTGAACAAGGTTATAAAAGTCAATTGTTGTGTGACCATTATGCATGTGTGTAACTGTGGCTTGTTGTATGTGTGTGTTTTCAACTTTTCTATTTATGCAGTACTGCAAAATGCTGTACACAATCACACAAATGCCATCTTATGTTTCAAGTGCATTATGCAACATGCTTTGTCAGAGTTGCCCTTTTAACTTATTTATTTTTTTTAAACTTATGATTTTTAGTAATTTCTTTTGTAATAAAAATAAATTTTATTTAAAAGTATTACAACCCCATTAAAAGGCTTCTGTTGTATTTTAAAATTATATAAAAGTAACTTAAGACAATTTCTTGAAGCAATCTCCATCTACACAGTCCATTGTAACCTTATGTGTCATTTATAGAATATTGCCCTCTCAGGCACTGAGTACTGACGATTTTATTAACTGAATTCCAATTCTATATGAATGTCCTGCAATTGCCAGGAGAAGACTTTCATTTCTATCGACAGCATAAGATTTGTTGAGTCCAAGAGCTTTTTCTTGAACTATTAAAATCAAAGAAACGATATAATTCTATATTTGAGTCACTTCAACTTGAGCTAGGTTCGGACCTACGTTGTGCCGGCCGTGAGACTGGCTCTCTTCCACACACCACCACCACCATTGCACTATGAAACGAGCCCGCTATAACCAAAAAATATTAATAACTTAAGATAGTAGCACATTAAGAAGAATACCGAACAAAGCGAAAATTGAAAATGTCCACCTTTCGTTCCTTGTTCAACAGTCGACGAGATTGGCCGAATGATGATAGCGTAATGGATCTCTAGAACCTTCAGTATTTAAATTGATGCCTCAACTAATTTATGTACACATGGTATATGAGAACTTGTTATGTCTTCTAATGATCAAAAACTGTGTGTTGATAGTTTGCGAATAAACTTTAACTCTCTATAGAAGTTTCTAACACATTTATATGGTGGGTTTTTCTTTTAGTGCCCGACTCTTGACATCTCTGGAAAACTGTCTATTTTACTATATTATTATTATTACATTTAGGGTACAATTTTCGTCTTCAGTTTCGGCTTCAGCATGCACTATATATATGATATATGGTACACCCTTAGTATATGATGACTATGCAGAAGATCAGCCCATTTTTTTTATTCAGTGCAAAGTTTCAGCTTTTTACAATATTTATTTTGAGCCCTCCGGCAAATATTTAACAAGTTTCGCAATGATTCATTTCATCAAACCAGTAAAACTAAGGGATATTGGCATCTCTTTCATCCTGTTGGAATATTTTTAAATAGACACCATAAACAACTGGAAAGTGTTAACACATTTAATTGTTTTGTTTATTATTATGTCCTTTGTTTATATTTTTTATTTTTTTATCTCTTTATTTTAGCACACAAGTGTGGAGCACATTTTTTTTTTATTTCCCGGTTTTTATTTTAATGTCGTTACTAAAGAATAAAACCAGGAAAAATTCTAAATAAAACAGTGAGAAACACTTAACATATTTCCTTTTTTTTTGTTCTGAAATTTTGCACATTTGTTTTTATTTATTCACATTAAAATTTTGTCGTTTATCCTTGAGTGTCGTCTGTCTGCCTGTGTGTGTGTGTTGTGTGTGTCCTTCTATTGTTCTCATTTTATTATTATTGTATTTCACCTTCTTTTTTTTTATATATTTTTACTTTGCCATTTTTAGCTTAAAGCTATTTGCATGTCTAATTGTTGTCTAAACAAAAGCATACTTGCAACAACATCAATAACAACAGGAACAACAAGCTCTGATAGAACAGCTGTGTCCTTTGTTGACCATTAGTGGAGTTAGTTTTATGCATTCATGACGTCATCATCATCATCATAGTAGTCGTTGTTTTGATAATTATCATTTGAATATTGTTTTAAACTAGGCAAAAACCATTAACCATTTTGGCAACTCGTTCGTTCGCTTGTGTATTTAGTATTTTATGTGCTCAGGTGTCATTCGTAGTTTTCCATTTGCTTTCATTTTTTATTCTTCATTTGACATAGTCTAATGAGTTTTTAAAGAGAATCGATGTTGAATTGGTTCGGTAGCATTGTATTTCGTTGAAAAGAAATGTTTGTAATGGGCTTAGTGCTTTGAAAAATGAATTCAAATGTCAATCAGAAAAAGTTTTGCGAAGTCAAAAGAAAAAGAAGTAATCAAAACTTTTTTACCAAATAATTCACTTCTTCACGTTTTCCGATTCCTTAAACATAAGACTGGTTGACCTCTAATTATGGATTGCAAAATTCTTATCCAAATTCTCTCAATGTATATGAATACTTATATTATAAAATTCTGTTGGCAAGCTATCAAAATTATGTAAAAATAAATGGATTTTTCTTAAGTTTACTGGATATTTCCAGATTTTTTTGTTATATTTAAATATACACTTTTTTTTGTGATATTTTCAAGTTTTATAATTATTCTTTTTACTATCGTAACAATGGGAAAGGACGCATTTCTCGCCAATCCAATTTTTACGATAAAGTAAGCCAAGGGTACAAACAAACAAACAACAGGGTTGAGATGAACAGTTCCACGGAGGATAAAGCTCTTGACACAGCATCATAGGCTTAATCAGGAGGAAAGTGTATGATCACTATGCAATTTCACACATATTCCTTCTAAGATATAACCAACTTTAGTTTGACCAATTAGTAACAAATGTCTTATACCTGAAAAAGAATCTGTTATTATCCACAATAACTTCAATATTCTTTATTAACTTACCGTTATCAAATATTTAAAACATTTGACAAAAATACATCATGATTTATACCCAACTATGCCTCCTTAGAAATACCACAACCCCAATGTATCCTATTGTTAGAGTAAGTCTTACACCTGAAGATTATATGTGTTTAGAAAAATCTAATTATGCAGAACAACAAAAACCATACTCACCGTAGAAAAATATATACATTTTGTCCAATAATTTATTGTACAATTCATAATATTGTATCACACAAATAATTTTGAAAATATATATGTACATATATCAAAAAGCATACTTTTCAACATTGCTGGCCATCCTTTGTGATTAGTAAAAAGATAAGAATCATAAGTACAACCAATACTTCAAGTGATCTTAGTTTTAGTTTTACTCTTAGATAAAAAACTTACCGATGCCAAACCCCAAAGATTTTCTGATGCACTAATTACACATTTTGCACACCCTTCGCCGTTTGTGCACACAGCTTTTGGTCACCTTGCAAGCCTTTGTAATGCATTAAAAAAATATAGTTATATGTAGGTATATAAATCAATTAATAATTCTGCTCTCTTACTTGGCGCTCGAAGTATTTTTTCCTGTGTTCACTCAAGCGACACCATGCCATAGCCGCCTTCATTATAAGCTCCCTTGGCTTCAGGCCGCAGTGCCTCTTCCGGTACCATCTTACAAAGTTAAGATAAGCATTGGGTTGCACAGGGCCCGGTTTACTACATTTTTTGCGTCGACATGTGCGCTTTTTTTTACGCCTACAAGTTCTTTTTTTGCGTGCACACGTATTGCGTGGCCGACATTTCGGTCGTCGGGCAATTTTCTTTCTGGGACAAGTGGCTCTTTTACGCTTCTTAGAACAAGTTTTTCTCTTTCGTCTGCACGATCTTCTCTTCTTTTTTGGGCATGGTGGCGAGCAGTCATCTGTATTATCGGCCACCGAGTCAGAAGGACGATTCAGATCTTTTGTTCTACTTTCTGACTGTTCTTGTTGTTTTGGATCATTACTGTCATTTGCACTAAGCACATGTAAGCAAGGATTAGCATTGGAGTTTCCAATTAATGTAATTTTTGAACATTTTGCTCGTTCGAAGTTATTCGTTCCCCTTGCACATTCAAGCACTTGTGGGTAGGGATTTTCTTCCAGATTCTGTGCAGATATGGATGTTTCCGTCCTTTTGTTCTCTGTACTACTAGCCACGCCAGGGTCGTTCAAAACATCGCCGGCACCATTTGCTTGTATCTAAGAGAACTTGTATTTGTAATTTTTTATTTTCATTTGTAGTATCTACATTATTTACCTGTTCTGATGATGACGACGATGAAGTGGACATGATGGCGCATGCTGAACAACAGCTTATGAGTTCGACATCACTGATCTGATCAAAATTGTTTACAACTTCATTTGCCAATTCAGCCTGTGAAAAAATAATTCAAAGTTTGCCTTATATTTTTCTTTAGAATTCTACTTACCATCATCTATGCTTTCATTGAATTGAATTTTTTATAAATGTCTTCGAAAGAAAACTCTTCTCACTTTGATTTGTATAAAGTAATGAATTTTTTTCCACACAAAAATATAATTTAAATTTCTTACTGATATGTTTACTCAACGAAAGATGAACAATGAATAAAATTTTTTAAGCTTCTACTTCAAAGGAAAACATGGCCTACTTCAATTCTTATAATAAAAAATTGCAAATTTGAAGAAGAAGGCAGACTTTTTTAATAGATTAAAAATCTGATAAATATTTTATTGATGCACAATATTATTGCCCAATATATAATTAACAATGTGTAGAAAATACTGTACAATATCGCATCTGAAAAGGTGTACATAGTATATGCATTTGGTCTGTGGATATATTCCGATTCAGAATGCTGTGCAAGAATATTGAAAGTCTATATCCTCTTGCTTAAATTATTATATATCCATTTACTCTGTTCTATAAACAATTTTTTTATTGAATGTGTAAAAATAACTGCAATATTGTTATATCAGGTACTTGTTCAATAATACTATTGCATTATAAGCATGACTATTAGCCGCTTAATGTTCACATATTCAGTTCAGTTAATACATAAAAAAATAAATTTAAGTAGAAAACCATAAGATTTAACAGCCCACAAGATGATACACGAGCTAATCTCTCTCAATGGCCAAACAAAATTTTATCGCATGCAATCATTACAAATCTTTAGTGGGCTAAGCAGCCCAACAACATTAAATTTACAATGTTTGGATGTCTCCAAACAACTACTACATACACATACTACTACAATAATTTCACATTCATCTGCACTTCATTAGAAATAAGGCCAAACAGAATACAACGTAAAATAATACAACATATATACATACGAGTATGTATTTACATGCAGATATGTTAGAAGAAATGAACATTATAAAACTTGGAATATATACAAGAAAAAGACATATGTATAAACTCAGAAATAAACAGAAACAGAAACACACAAACTTCAAAGACACTTGCAGTGGCTCTTGAGTGAAAACTTTGCTTGTGCGCTCTAAGGTTATTTGTACTTTTTTCGCGCTTTAGATGGTTTAAGTACCCTTTAGTGTATGCGTGTCTTTCTCTACTTATATGTATATGTATATATGAGTGAATATATGTTGCATATATAATATAGTATTAACATATGTGTAGTTAGTCAACTATAAACACATTTCCCCAAGAGCAAACACCCAAAAGTAGGCTGTACATTTTTGTGTTAACCACAAATCTCACGCTTCCTTTTGTTGATCTTTTTTAGTGTCTGTTTAAGTAGCAAATATTTATATGTATGTATATGTGTGTGCTTTTATTTTTTGTTTAACATATTCCTCACTACACAACAATGTGAATATATAAAAATTGTGTAAATTATACACGCGAATGAGTTTTACTAAAAATTTCCATGCAAACGTAACAAGTTCATATGAGTTGAGCCAAAGTTGCTTTGGAGATTCAATCAAAAAGCCTGCAAGGCAAAACATGCTACTTAGTAGTTCACTGCACAATACACATAATTTATGTTTTGGGTATAAAAGTTTTTCACTTAGAATGTTACCAAGGCTCATGGAGGAGAGAACAAGAACATTTCATAGTTTTTTGGAAGAGAAAATAAAAAGTTCTAGAAAACAAATCTAAAAGTATACCAAACGACACTTGCATTACAATTAACGGTTGAATAATATATTTGGGTTTGCCTTGAACAAAGAAATAAATTGCACTTATAAAAGCGCAACATCAGATTGCTCACAGAGCAACATGTGTTTCTAATGTTCTTAGGCAATTAAGAGAAGAAGTACAATAGTATAGAAAAAACCCTGGAAACGATAGGAAAGAGACCCATTTTGAAGCGTGGTGCGGTTAAAGTGTTGTTGAGAAATGTTCCATACAATGTCGAAATCACATATTTTTAAAAGGATGGTTTTGCTCACAGTAAAGTGATATTTTAGAGAAGTTACTATATGTTTTTCAAGTTCTTACCAAGAAATCAATCAAATATATGACGGCTCCAAGATTGAAGACGGAACTTGTTCTAGCATCTTTTCAAAGGAGCTAACAGCTCAGCTATCGTTCCGTCTACCGATATTCATAAACCAATACAAGACATCCTTTCAGGAATGGAAGCCGAAACCAAGAAACTAGCAGGCATTGAGTGGGCGAATTAGCCTGACTGCACTATCGCTAGGACAATCTGGGCTTGCTACCAAACAAAACAGACCTCCCAGCTATCGTACTTTAAAAAAAAAAAGAATTCAGATGATGACAGAAGTACTACTGGGGGCTAGACGAACCCGTCTTCTCGTGAAACTGTTCTTCGATGAGTTTGGCAGCTTGGCTAAATGTCCGTTGGGGAACCTGGCTCTGTTTGTGGCCTTTTTAGGTTGGTCTGTGACCAAAATCCTTTACAATCTTAAATTTATCAGGCATCACACTGGGCTGTAAAGCTTCTGCGAGAACTAGCGTGAAATCCTAACCTAACCCATAGATTATGCTGATCCATCCACCACAATCATCTGATCTTGCGCTTTCAGATTTCTACTTGTTTCGTTATTTACCAAACCCCTTGCATGGTATGATATTCAATACAGAAAGGCCTGAAATTCGCATATTTTTTTTGCCGACAAAACCAGAGCATTCTTTGGTAAAAATTTATAAAATTCAAGAACGAAGATTTAAAGTTTAGGAGGCTTTGAAAAACAATTGCTATTTTTAAAAGAGTTTTTTATGATGGTCTTTGCTTTGATCTAGCTCCGAACGAATGATTAGGATGGATGCAATGAAATGATCTGTGTGAAATACCTAAAAGAAGATATGCAAAAACTATGGTCCTAGAGACCCTGGAGAAGCGCGGATGAAAAGAAATTTGATTCCAACTGCAATGCTACATCCTAGTCGAATGTTATAAAAAATCAGAGTATATTTTTGGGAATTTGTTTAAACCTAATCTAATGACAATTTTCTTTTCTTTTACTTGCAGCTCGTTAAAAACAAATCTTCATCATGATGATGATGTTCCCCACCGAAACAAATGCCAAATCGGCAACTCTTAAAATGCAACAATTCTTTCTTTTACTGATACTTGTAACAATGCCAACCTTTGCCATATTAAGCAATGCTCAGCACTCCAGCACCAGCGATATTAGCAGCAGTTCCTTTAAAGCATCCACTTCAACCACATGTGGACCAAATTTCCCGGTTGCTTGTATTTGTGGACGTGAATTATACGAAAGTCGTATACAATATATTGTTAATTGTACAAATGCTGGTCTTCATAATACAAGTGTCTTGGAATTCATGCCTGATGAAGTTGAAATACTTATTTTTACAGGCAATCATATACCGGAATTACCATGGAATGTTTTTGGATCGATCAATGATTACAATAGTTTGAAAATTGTTGATATGAGTAACAATCATATACGTGAGATTCGTGGCAAATCATATCATCATGTGTCCAATGTTGAACGTTTGATTTTGAATCATAACAATTTGAGTATTTCACGGTTTGAAGATGAAGTAAATCATCATCATCCAAGGGTATTCTCGAATTTCTTAAATCTACAAAGTCTTCATTTAACCGATGCCTTCGAGGATAACAGTTCACCACAATTGAGTGAGGATCTTCATGATATTTTTGTCAATAGTCAGCTCATGAAATTGCAGAAATTGCATTTAGAACAAAATGAGATAACACATTTCAAGGATCGTAATGTCTTTTGTGATTTACCGAATTTACGTGATTTACATTTGGGTGATAATCTTTTGAAGGACATCAATTTCGAAGTCGGCTGCCTGAAGAATTTACGTTTTCTTGATTTGGAACGCAATAAATTTGAATTTGTCAAACCAATTGATATGCGTCTCTTGAATGAACTGGAAGAACGTACCAATCGTACAGTGAATTTGATTGTTGATTTTGGTTTAAATCCTTTCATTTGTGATTGTAAGTTGAGTGCATTCCAGACGTGGCTACAATCGACTAAAGTCACTGTACGCAATCAAGAGAACTTAATGTGTTCTCGTGATGAATTGGGTGCTACGCATATAACCCAATTGGATATGTCCAACAATTGTGCGGCAGCAGTCGCTGCAGCAGCTACATTCTTCAATACCGATGCTGGTGTAGAACGTTATGGTAGTGCACCCATGCATGCCCATGCTGAAATCTCTGGACATACAGCAACACTTATATTTATGTTGATTGTGTTGAGCATGATACTACTGGGTTTAATTGTCTCATTATTATATATAACACGTGATCGTTTGAAGTATATGATTACGCCGGTATTTGATAATGTTGCCAAGAAAGTGCAATACACTTCAATACGTGATGAAGACTGTCCGGAAGTTCATGTCTAGGAGTATCCATAAACTGCAACAATAAACAAGAAGAAGAAATTCAATATTTAAGCAAAAGCAGTGAGTGAATGGCTTCGCTTTCACTTTCAAAAAACAAAAGAAATACAATATTATACGTAAATAATAATACGTGTATAACTTACATATACTTCTTCTTCGAAGAATATTGCCATTCACAATGAAAGTGGCCATTTTTCGTTGCAAAAATCGTGTGTGCCATTCAAATGTCATTTAATAAAAAGAGAGAAATGAAACGGTTTTTTAAAACTATAAAATATACCTATAAAAAAAATAATATATATAATAAAAATCCTTTTATAATATAAAAAACAAAAGATAAAACATAAAAATCAACATATCATTTGTAAAAGATTTTCTGCAAAATAATAATAATTCATAATCACCTATAAACTCAATCACTCTCACAGAGGAAAGTACTTATGTACGTATAATGTTTCGTTTTGTCTTAGAATTAAGTAGTATATACGAGTTATGATTGATAAATAACGAGAACAATATGCACCCTTCCTCCTTTGTATTCCTACAATGCTCCAAGCGAATTCTTGATTGTTCCAAATAGTGCTGAAAGTCTTCTGTAAGCTTCTTGATGTCACATAGTCTTTCCGAGTGTCAAAGGTCTGAAGTATTTTTCTTTTTCATGGACATTGAGGAACAAAGAAAAGTCGCATAGAACTGGATCAACTCCAATACCTCTTGACAGACAATGCATTGTAAAGTGAATGAGACTAGTTTTTCAGTTTTGTCAAATTCTATTGCACGTATCAGCGTCTTGCACGAATGTAGTTGCAAGCAAACACTTACAAATACATTGGGCAATTCATTTCATTTGGTGTCGGAAAAAAATAGTGTGTATTTGTAAATGATGCGCACTTGGTTCATTCGAAAAATGAATACAAATGAAAAAACCCCAAACAATTGAAATGAAATGTCTCTAATTTGCTTCATTTGGTTTCTTTCAAATATTTTGGAATCTTCCAGACCATTCGTAAATGTTCTGCTTCGGCAACCACTTTAGCTGAAGAACTCTGCATGTGCATCAGAGAGAAAACAGGCGAACAAAAAATCGTGTCAAAGAGATAGTCTCAGTCGTCGTGCACATACGCAAATTACTTATTCTACTTGGTCCACCAAACTTGCTCCGGTCATAACGAAACAAATGCACTTGTGCAAGACTCCAGCACGTATAGTTAAACAACACTCAGATCGAATTAGATTACCGTTTTTTAAGACCTTTTACATGTTTTTGAAGTGCTTAAGCGATTGAAAACAGGATTCATCATTTTTAAAGTCACTTCTGCCATCTGAAAAACGTTTAAATCACGGAAAACCCCCGGTCATAAACATCTTTTAATAAAAGACAAGTTTCTTTCATTACCCAAATGAAATTACACGACAATTTCGAAAGAACAAATAATCTTATTCAAATGAAGAACCCGGTGAAACTATTAAGTCTAAACACACAGGACGGGTAGCAAACGAAAAGTATAAGAATCTCGTTATTTTAAAAGCAACACCTCGTATAACAGAAAAACAATATAACAAAATTTATATATGGTAAAAAAGACATTTTGTCTCTTTCCCAAAAAAAAAAAAAAAACATTGGGTGGTGCGACAGAAAACTCTAGTGTTTTCGTCGTATGGAGTTTTGCATTCCACTCGGCCACTCGATGATTTTATCGAATAACCAAACCGCTTCAACTGATTGTTAATAGGGCTGTCAGCATATAAAAACACAAGAGGAGAAATTAAACACTCCCAAAAGAGTTTTCTGTGGAACCTAAAATCGGAAATCTGGTGGAATAGAGAAGGAAGAGTTTTCTGTGGCATCCCTGATTAAGTTAATCTAAGTAATTTATGCATTTTATGATTTCATGTTGAAGGAAAATAAATAAAATTTATAATTAAAAAAGAAAAGGCGACCATATAGTAGAGCAACAACAACAACAACACTTGTTAGTGTTATCTGTGATTTAAGTTTAGTAGCTTTACTTTGTTAAAACTCAAAAAGAAAAAGAAAACATAAAATACAAAAAACAAAAAAAAAACCAATATAAAGGATGAATAAATTTTATTTAAAATTAATAAAAGATCTTAACTTTTGTTTGAAAAAAAAAAACCTGCTACTTTTTACTAACAATGCGCAATATTTAATTTTAAAAAATTATAACAAATCATATGTTAAACATTTCTTTCTAGTACTTTATAAAAAACAATGTTATTAATTCATTCATTATGATTATTATTATTATTTTATTATTTTATTATTATTAAAAAGAAGCAAAATGACTTAATTTTTAGCAATTTAATGTAATTATAATTATTGAATTTGATTTTCTGTAATTAACACAAATTTTTTTTATAATAAAAATGAATAAAAAAACGTATTTAAATGGATTTATTACCTATTAAAACTAATGAAATTCAATCAGTTAAATTCAAATTGGAATTTGGAACGATTTAACAAAATATATGAAATGGTAACAATATCATAGAAATTGCTACGATTTAAATGAATGGTAAGTACATAGTATAAAGTCGTAACGATTTTTTGTAGTACTAATAAGTTTATTAAATGTCTTTGCTATAAATTCTCTAAACTGTATTGTTTGATCATAGGAAATTGTAACAAAAATATGTCTATTTTATGGATATTACATATTATTTATTTATTATGAGATATTAGAATTGTCGAAATTGCATTGATATCAATAAACAGTTCAAATGCATGAAAGTTCCATTTAAAAATACAAAATATCTATCTATGGCTTCATCATCAGCTATCCCAGGCATAGAGCGTGACATTTGGAATCACAAAAATACGATAGGAGTTCATATAACCAATCCTTTCAGAGCTCCCAACCACTTTCCTGACTCTTGAATCGATCGTCGAATTTGTTCAAATTTTGTTCGATTGAGAACGGGAAACTGTCAATGCACTAACCAACAGCTTCTTGACGGTAAGAGGCTTTCTTTTTGCCCATTCTGTGTTAATAATTTGTCAGTGGTGGCTAGCAAAATAAATTAAAATACGATTTTTCTTTTCTTTCTGACTGAATAATGATAGACGCCTCGCAAAGCTGAAAATTTGGTCTAGCAACGCCACTGAATCAATCATCTTTTAGATAATTGCAAAAAATGTCACAGAACTAGAACAGAACTTTTCAAGCTCAATCTGCCGTTCACATTAATAAAATTTCCCATTCATCTTTATTCATCAAGTCGTATAAACCTAATAATTTAATTTAACACTTCGTTTTCGAAGGCCTTGTAAAACAAAAAATAACGATGGTTTCTTAGTATTAGCACAATGTGTCAACGATTTTCGTTACGGCCATAATTTTAACTGATTATTACATTGAATTCTTCCCAGTAAAAGGCACACAACATTGAATGTAATGTTTATAAATTATCATAGAATTAATATAACAATTCATTTAATAATTCAGTTGTTATATAGCTAAACTATCAGTCAACAAATTGTACGTATTAACTGTATTATATGCATAGAAATCGCTACAATTTACATGACCATTGTTTCAGTAACAGTGTCTATACGATTAATACCCTTAAATCGTTACGATTCCCATGACCACTGATTGATCGTTACAATTTTATAGACTATTCATTGTGAATGTCAAAATAAAAGCTTCCGCGAAAAATCATCTGTTGCTTTGCAAATGGCTTTAGCTAAAGAAGAAGAACAACGCAACCAACAATTGTTTTTGTGGTTTAACAATTAAAAACTGTTGTAAGTTATATTAAGTAAAGGCAAAATTATAGAATTGATAACGCAAATGAAATAAACAGCTGCGCACATAGATACAAAAGCACAAACACAAGCAACAGTGTAAATGAAGTAAAATTATCTCTTTCAATCTGTTAACAGTTTACCAAAAGAATTTCTTTCTAATCAGTTTAAATTAACAAATTTATCTTCTTTTTAACAAATTTATTTAGTTTTTTTTTTTAACACAATATCATTTGTTAATTGTCTTATAACTTTTAAATTTGTTTACTAAGTGGTTTTCTTTCTTTCTTATTTGCTTTTGTTTATTTTGCGACAATTTTAAGTTTCTCAATTTGTGCCTTTGAATGTGTTGGTGAGTAAATGAGTGTGTATTTATTGCAATAGTTTATAATGTTGCTGCTTTCGGTATGATTATTCCAGATTTTGCATTAGCAAATCATTTTTTATATCAGTTTTGTGTTAGTTTTCATTATGCAACACACAGACAAGAATCTTTTTCCTAATTTTTAATTAAAATAACACAAATTAAAACAACTTTTGCATTTATATTATTGTGATAAACATACATACATATGTCAAAAAATTAAATACTCATATATTTTAGATTAAATAAACTAATACAGGGAAAAGTGAGAGAAAGGTCATTTCAAAGTGCGTGTTATCAGCACATACTTTTTTTTGTTTCTAATCAAATTTTTCCACGCTTCTCTCATTTTTTGTTTAGATGTTACAAATTCTCACCCGCACCTTACGACAAACTAAGCCGCTAGTTAGTACACGTCATTTATTTGTTGCCGAACAGCAGCAGCAGCAGCAACCGGTGAAACATTTACATAAAGCTCACACTAGTTGCCGTGTTAAGGAGGCCATAATGCAAAAATTTGATTTACCCAAACGCCTGCAAGGCAGTGCACCAAGTGTCTGGAATGAATATATTACACTGGCCATGCAATATAAACCATTGAATTTGGGACAAGGTTTTCCAGATGAGCCTGCACCAGATTATGTTACCAATGCCTTGGCTGACATAGGTAATAGTGATAATCCTTTGTTGCATCAGTATACACGTGGTTTTGTAAGTAAAAATCTGACATTTTCATTAAAAGCACGAGGAGTCTTACATTTTATTCTCTTACAGGGTCATGTTCGTCTTGTTCAAGCCATAGCTAAGCTTTACAGCGGCCTAGTGCAACGTGAAATCAATCCATTGACCGAAGTTCTGATTACTTCTGGTGCCTATGAAGCTCTTTATTCCACAATTATGGGTCATGTTGATACCGGTGATGAGGTCATCATTATAGAACCGTTTTTTGATTGTTATGAACCCATGGTCAAGATGGCTGGAGGCATACCAAAATTCATACCATTGAAACCGGTAGAAAAACATTTGATATTAAATTCTGTTTGTTACTATTGTATAACTGATATCTAATGTTATTCTTTAGCGTAAAACTGGAAATGGTCCCATTAGCTCAGCTGATTGGGTTGTCGATGATGCCGAATTGGAAAAACTTTTCAATGCGAAAACAAAAATGATTATATTGAATACTCCGCATAATCCCATTGGAAAAGTATTCAATCGCCAGGAACTGGAGCGCATTGCTGCCTTGTGTCGCAAATGGAATGTTCTTTGTGTGTCGGATGAAGTCTATGAATGGATGGTATACGATGATGCTGAACATATACGCATATGTACACTACCAGATATGTGGGAACGTACCATAACCATTGGCTCAGCAGGCAAAACATTCTCTGTGACTGGTTGGAAAATTGGATGGGCCTATGGCCCTGCCAATTTGATAACGAATCTTCAAATGGTTCATCAAAACTCTGTTTACACATGTCCAACACCTTTGCAGGAGGGTGTAGCACGTAGTTTTGAAGTGGAATTGGCACGTTTGGATAAACCAGAATGTTTCTTTAATTCACTACCAAGGGAATTAAAGCAGAAACGTGATTTTATGGCGAAATTCTTAACCGAAGCTGGTATGCAACCCACAATACCAGAAGGTGGTTACTTCATGTTGGCCGATTGGACAAAATTGGCATCCAAAATTGATTTGAATTCAGAACCAGATAAATATCGTGATTATAAATTTACCAAATGGATGACTAAGAATTTGGGTTTGCAAGGCATACCACCAAGTGCTTTCTATAATGTTAACAATAAGAATCTGGGTGAGGATTATGTGCGTTATTGTTTCATCAAGAAACAAGAGAATTTGGATAAAGCAGCAGAAATTCTACAAAATTGGAAGAGTAAATTGTAAAATACCAAGTAAAATAACATATCTATACAAAATATATATATTTTTCTATAGTAAATAAAAAATGAATTTCCTATTTAAATTTAACGGTCGCCCTTAGAGCAATGACCGAACACAAATCAGCTGTTTTTGCTTATTTTATTTCCCGACCCACTTACATAACATGTTCCCCGAGAAAAATGGAAAAAATACACAAATTATTTATCATTAGCCTTACTCAATCTCCGCTTTTTATTAATTTTTAAAACTGTCTTCATAATTAAACATGTTCATCCATCCTGGTCTTTTTTTCACAATTTGTTTACATTATGAATTTCTATGATTAAATCGATTAATCTTGTTCTGTGTGTGTTTGTTGCGTGTATTGTGTATATGTGTCTCTTGATAATTGTAATTAAACTAAATTAGCACAAAGAATGCATATGCTGTTTGTTTGGTTGTTTGATGTAATTGGAGGATTTTGATTTTACATGTCGTACACAGACTTCAAAGCCAATTCGGGCTTATCATAGCCAAGCTCCTCAGGTGTTGGTACTCCCAGTTCCTGCAATGTTGGACGAATTTGTTCCAACAAATAGGGGTAGATTGTTGCGGTTTGATCACCGCACTTGTTCTTGCAACCCTCGAGCCACCTAATGGCCAAAGCAATGTCATTGACACGACGAGTGGCACGGAGACCAGCCTCAATGACCTTGGGGCTTGGCACCAAATCCATACCCAGCAAATCGTTCATGGCCTTACGAATCTCCCAACCATCGATTTCTGCACGGCTGAAGTATTTCTCGTAACGTTGATCAAAGGCCTCAGCAGATTCCTCAGGACCGTGCGAGCAACGCACAGCAGTGATACGAGCACCCGAAGAGGCGACTGTGCCACGCATGGCACTAGCGAATTTTCCGGCAGTAAGACGCAACATTCTTTAAAAATATATATAAAACAAACTTTTAATACTAAATAATTTCAACTTGTTGGAAAATTTTTGGTTAAGTAATCGCTCGCACCTGAACAGCAATGAAAATTACGTACTTCGAGTGTTTCCAGTGTAAGTGAACAGTTTTCTTTAACAAATAAGAATAAATAAATAAATGATATTTAACAGCACTGCCTACTACTTGTACTAACCGGAAACTGAACTTATTGAAAACGGAAGTGTCAAAGTTGTTGTGCCTACCTAGTTGATATCAAATAATTTTAAGAACTTTATAAACATACTAGTTTTCTCGGCAAATGTTGTCTTGAATTAATAAGTTTTTTTTAATTAATTTCCATCCAATTCTATTTGTATTAAATTTTTGTTGGCTCTTAGCTGGCTGTACAAACGAACATTGAAATATTGAAACACCGAACCGAAACACCGTGTATTCTTCTTTCAAATCATTCACACTTCTTGTCATT
Source organism: Amiota communis (assembly GCA_037043315.1). Classification (NCBI taxonomy): domain Eukaryota; kingdom Metazoa; phylum Arthropoda; class Insecta; order Diptera; family Drosophilidae; genus Amiota; species Amiota communis. The sequence continues at coordinate 6,677,501 of JBAMAV010001245.1, read as the reverse complement.
TCACTGAGTCGTTTATAGCTCCCTAGACTAGTCTTCTTTCACTTGGGTCGTTTATAGTCTACCTTTGGACTACAAGATTACATTCATCTTCGGTGCGACATCAGTTTTTTTAGATCACCGTCGTTAATATTGTTTTGTTGCGCACTCGTTTGTCGTATATTGTAAAAAATAGTTTTAAAAATATTTTAAAAACTGAACACAACATGTCTACAGCAGGGTAAGTAACAAATATTTAATAATATTAACTAAATAATTACAATAATATTGGCTGCCGCAATGTTGCTGCGGCCCTTTGGTATAAAATTGGTTTATAAGCATATATATGTGTGTGTGTGTGTGCTCTTGTGTTTCGTTTATGAATTTACAAGAAGGGGGCGTGCGGTGCGAGTGATGGTGGTGGTGGTGTGTGTGTGTGAGGCTTCTTTTTACGCGTGCTTTGTTCCGGCGTCCATCTTACTTAGAATGCACATTTGCAAGAAAAGTATGCATAAAATGAAAACATTTCATTGATTTTATCAAATTATTTTGCACCATAAGTTAAGTTAGTTGGAGGGTGTGGTCTGCGCTCAAGCATTTTGACGACAAAACATCAATGACCATCATGATTTAGTAGTCAGTCAATAATCATCATTTGATTGAGGTTAGGTTTTGTAATTATAGTATTTTCTCGAATAATTTCTGCTATCACTGATGGCTTTTATTTCTATGCTTAATACTAATTAATGTTAAAATAAGCAAAGCCAAAAGTTCAAAGAATTTAATAAAAGAGAAAATTATTTGACAATTTGTGAACTTTACTTGCTCTGCTGCTGCCGCCGGGTCGCTTAGTAGTTGGGCGGGCTGTTTATTGTTGTTGTCATGGCGCATAAAAAAAGGCGAACAAGAACATTAACCTTAAGACGACGACACATTTGCATTTAATGAAAATCTTTGTTTTGAACTAAGCATTTTTTTTTTTTTATTCATTTTGTCTTTGTTCTTTTTTATGTGTTTCCATAGTTCTATTCCACCACCAGTTTCCTGGGCCCAAAGAAATGATATTGTCTATGTGATCATCGATGTTGAGTGCAAAGATATTGAACACAAGTAAGTAAACAAAATTTTAAATCACACATGGTTCATTTATTAATTATGATTATTATTTGTATTTGTTATTATTTTAGAGTAACTGAAAACAGCTTTACTTTCAAGGGTGTCAATGTCCTGGATGAAAGCAAAAAATACGATGTCACATTGAATTTCTTGCATTCGGTTGATCCGGAAAAGGTCACAAGCAAGAACATTGGCCGTTGCTTGGAATTCACAATCCCCAAGAAGGAAAAAGGTGGTCCATTCTGGCCATCACTGACCAGTGATAAAACTAAATTGCATTTCTTAAAAGCAAACTTCGCCAAGTGGCGGGATGAGTCCGATGATGAGGGTGGTAAGTTTTCTTGCAATTCATTTTTTTATGAAACTAGACCTTAACCTCTGAACCTTATCTTTTTATTTCATTGATAGACGACAAAGATAAGAATATGTTCAATAATTTCATGATGGGCGGTCAGGGTGATGATGGTAGTATGAAGTTCGATTTTAATGAAGATGAAGAAGAGGAGGATGATTCAGATGACGAGATACCAAGTTTATCGCAAAATGATGATGAAAAGGCCGAAGGTGACAAAGTGCAGGAGGACAAACCTGCTGCCTAGAAGGTGACATGATCATCATTTTTGGGGGGGTCATAGGAAACAACAGCATCGTCATAATCATCATTTTCATTCACCTACATGGATTTTAACACATTGTTAAGAATCATGTAAGACACGTTCAAACAACACACAAAATTTGAGACATAAAGAAATGCGAAAAAAGAAGACACTTAACATAAAATCCAATCCACTCACCCTGCCCCTGCGTTAAGGCAACCAGTATATTAATAATAACAACAAAAGAAGAAGGAAGCAAATCAAAGAATTAAGGAAAAGGAGAACGAACTAAGCAACAACCAACAATAAGCAAGAATGCTTCAATATAATAATTAATTAAATTTAACCAAACATCATTATTATAAAAATGATGAACGCAAAAAATTAAAAACATTTATAAATACAAATTATTTTCCTGTTAAGTAAGGAAATGTGTTGTATAATTAAAAAAAAAAAAAAAAAAAAAACAAATAGTTGTTGCTGCGCTAAAAGGAGGATAAGAATAAATCCTTCAATAACACCATAAATTGTAATCTTCATTTTTTTAATTAATTTAATAAAGAGAGAGACTACAGAACCAATATAATTTTCAATATTTATTTCAGAATGCAACGAAAAAAGGGAAAGTAAGGAGAGTTTTAAAAATGCAGCATGACCGCGATATTTATTGCGAATGAGTGAACTGCCAACTTGTTTTCAATTTATTCAGCATTAAACAAAATTAATTATATGTACACAAAATAGATTTTAAACAATTATACTATGGATAATTTTCATTAAAGAATAATTTTAGTATGCAGTTCAAATGTACAACCGAGTTGGCAGTTCCAATATTCAATAAAGTTGGCAGTTCTGGCTTGCGCGCCTCTCTGGTTGCTTGGAAATCAAAATGTATAGAAATAAACAAACAAATTTTACAATCATTTTTAAATCAGAAATTATATTGAATTTGTGTGAAATAATATAAAGAACACAAAATATATAACATCAATTGTTTATTACAAACAAATTAAAATGGTAAGTTCATATATTCTTTGTTTAAAATATTATTGTTAATGATCATTAATTGAATGCTGATGTGCTGTTGTTCGGTTTACAGAATAAACGTCTATCCTTTGTGGCCGAATGGTATCAGGAGGAAGCTGCTATTATACGCACATTTGTATTATCTTTTTATACGCATGACAATGCCATTGAAGTGGTAAGTTAAAGTGATCATCAGCAGGTTTATAAAATACTAAATTTGCCCCATTATACATGCAGTTTGATCAACGCTCTAAGAAAACCTTTTTGCGTCGCACAAAAATCAACGATTTATCGGAAACCGACTTCTTTGTTGGTTCCAAAATTAATGTATTTGGTCGTCAATTTAATATTATAGATTATGGAGATGAAATAACAAAGAATATTTTAGCAAAGTATCGCAAAAAGTAAGTATCCACATTTCCTTGGAAATTCATGTGCTCATATCATTTTATTATAGAACATTTATGTTGTTAAAACATTCACTTTGGTCAAAACATTTTGGTAAATTGATGTTTGCATTGTTGGAGAGCAACTTGAATGTAAATAATGGCATGATGGTCCAGCTTACAGCTAAGGTTATATCTGATTTCTTAAGTGGAAAAGATGATGTTCATGCTTCGTAAGTAAACGAGTGAATTATTATTCCATTTGATATTTTCTTATATGTGTATTATATTTTCTAGTGTCCTTATGAATGAGTTGCTTGCTGGTCCATCTATTGGTCTTGAAATAATCGGCGATAATGTCATTGCTATTATTAAAAATTGCCAAAATCCAGATAATTCTAATTTGCCTGGTCCTTTGGCTGAGTTCTTTGATAAAGAAGAAACACGTAATGGTTTCTATTGTTCCGGTAAAGAAGATGAAGTTATTAAGGTATTTTTTTAACCAAGAAAATTATATTTTTTACTATTACACATATACTCTTCTATACTATTTTAAGGATACCAAATTCTTTTTCGATATGGAAAAACAAATTTTAAAAGATTGTGTCTATAAGAATTCAACATTGGCAGTGATTAAGCCGCATACAATTAAAGAAGGCAAACTTGGGCGCATTATAGATGATATTTTGACGAATGGTTTTAAAATTACTGCTTTACGCATGGTTATAATGGCTCGTGTCAATTGCGAAGAATTCTATGAAGTGTATCGTGGTATATTGCCAGAATTTATACCAATGGTGGCACAACTGGCTAGCGGTTTATCCATGTGTCTTGAGATTGTCTGTGCTGATCCACTGAAGAATTCCCATAAGGAATTTCGTGATTATTGTGGACCAATGGATCCGGTAAACTATATACCAATATATTCTTTTTTTTTTAATTTTCATAAATTCGTTTTTACTACAGGAAATTGCCAAACTTTTGCGTCCGCATACTTTGCGTGCCAAATTTGGTCAAAATAAGATTATGAATGCTATTCATTGCACAGATCTTCCAGATGATACCAATTTGGAATTGCAATATCTATTCAAAATTCTTGATTAAGTTTTTGGCATTTTGAATTTTTTCTTTATTTCTTTTTTTAAATATTTTAATCAAATAAATTAATTGTAAATAATGTGAGAAATACTTCCATCAATTAATTGCTTAAATGCTTACACTGCGACTTGTGCTTGGCAATTCATCATTAGCCAAGATAGCCTGGCATTCTTCATCATCATCGACTACATTATTGTTTTCAGATGGCAACAAGACAACATTATTTTTATAAAAGTGACCTGTTCGTTCGTGTAGAACATAATCATAGGCCAACATGGTGAAAATAATGATGGCTACCATCATAAATACTGCATAACAAAAGTATTCTGCCGTTTGGGAGCTTAAGACATCCAATTGCGTCACAATGACCACAATTAGATTACCAAAAGCATTGTTTAGGAACCAGGCAGCTGTGACAACAGATTTTAAGGATTGAGGAGCCTGAAATTGGTAAATATATATGAGTTAATCATTTATATGAATTAGGTATTGTTTTCTAACCTGTGTGAAAGCAAACTGTAGACCAGGAATTGAGAGCAAAAGTTCACCAAGCATTATACAAATGAATTGAGGCACTTGCCAAAGTATATTAACCGATTTTAAGGGTTCACTCTGTAAGGATGGTTAGAAGATAATAAGCTAAGAACATAATATTAATATATATAAAGTAATAACCATGATATGCTCTTGTAGTACACCAGCAAAGACAAAAGAGATTGCCGAAAAAATGCCACCAATGGTGCAACTATGCAATGGTTGCAATTGCCAATTGAAGAGACGCTTCAGTAAAGGTACAAAACCATATTGCCATATTGGTATTAATATAAATAAAACAATTGGACCCATTGCCTTAGCTTGATCAGGTTGAATTTTAACACCAGCAATTGTGGTATCCATCATTGAGGCCTGAAATGTCCAACTCGAATCTTGTTGGGCCAGCAAGGCAAAATAAATGGGCAAAGGTATAAATAATTTCGAGAGCTGTGAATATTTTGTTAAATTAATTTAAGTATTTGTGCTTCTAGCTAACAACTTACACGTATCACTTTGGAAACATCATTGACAAAACTCTCCTCATAATCACCTATAGCATTGTGTAACCAATATTTTGGTTGTTTTGTAGTGTTCCGATTACGCCATTTCTTTACGAGAGCATTCTTGCAGCAACCATAGAATTTCAGCAAAATATTATCATCAGCAAGTTTCTCGGGTTTATAAAAGAATTTGCCCAATACAAAGATAACTAGAAATCATGCATTAATACACAAATGATAAGATGTAATATGTTTTGTAAATCAGACTTACACCAAGAGGCCATAAAGGCACCACCAAGCATACCAAAAACTGCTGGATAGCATTCATCTTTGTCGAAACACAGAGTATTCGCACGTACTAAAGGCGGCAGGATTTTACTCAAAAATATACCAATATAATAGACGAAATAATAGAAAGAAAAATACTCTGCCAGCTGTGTAGCTTGCTCGGGTAGTTTGAATTGTAAAGCACCTAAAGAAGTTATACAAGCGCGTATAGAACCATTGCCAACAGCAATGAAGAGTAATGATATGGATACCAGGAACCTATGAAGACAATATTTGCTATTTAATAAGAGAACTAAGAATATTATGAATGAATACCTACACTAGTGAAATTCCTATATTTGGCAAAGCTGTCAATACCAAGAGCAACCAACCAAAGGCATATAAAAAGCAAAATGCTGATATTGTACGAACATTACCCATATAACTATCAGCTAAAATGGCACCGAAGATGGGCGTAAATTGTCCAAAGAAATTGAAAATGTGTAAGACAGTCGTAGAAAAGCTCTCACTAAAGCTGAGATCATCACGAAGATAAAGTGCTAAGATGGCTATTTGAATGAAGAGAAGAGAACACAAAATCAATTGTCATTAGAATTACGTGATATTTATGAAACAAATCATGAAATATGTCTATACTTCTGATACCTGGCCTGATGTTTTTCAATCTAAGAATATATTGCTCTCAATAATTTAACCATTATAAAGTATACCACAGAATCCAAAGATTTCTATAAAAACATATAGAATGATCTAGTGATGCAAATCATTTCTAGATAAAACATGTATCATACTATACGCAATTGTAATATACATAAGTATGTACTTATGTATGTTTTTGAAGGGTATATGCAAATATTTAGAAACACTTGCAATGCTTTCACAACAAAGAAAGAGCCTCCAAAACTGATAACGCCTGATAATTGGAATGAACAATGCAAGATCTTTGTAAGTTGCTTTGTAACAAGGTAAATTTATTTACATATTTATTGTATCTCTCTCTACTATGATCAAGGCAGATAACATTATTTACAAAATATGTATGTAAATGCATCTAAAGTCATTGTAATTTTTATTTTTTAAAATTATGTTTATTTATAAATGTCATACTATTGAACTTACTTCGAATGCCATTTGCTGCAAAAGCTTCAAAGAATTTGGTAGCAAGTATAAAGCATACAGCAATTGGATATTTATATTCCACAGGTGGTAAAATGCCAATTAAACCATAATTTGGCAGTGAACGACGCTGGTATTTAAGTTTTGTACTCGAGTCAATGTTTATCTCATCATCATCGTCTTCATCATTACCTTGTCTTGTTAGAGCATTTATGAGATGTAGAGCTGTGTGGGGTTAGGAATAGCAAGAAGGAAAGGTAAATCAGACACATCATTTTTGTACATGAAACACTCACTTTCCTCGCTTCCTATTGCAGATGCCCGATACATTATCAAATGATCTCTTATACTATTTAAGTATGTACTTAGTTCAATTCAATTCACTTGGTATTCACCTAGTTACCACGATTTGTTTTATCGGGTTGTATTACACTTTTTGTCTGTTGATTCTATTGTGCCGACTACGACGAGGTTAAGGACTTACATTGCACACTCACTCATACAATCAAACGATTGGCGCGCGGTTTCTGTGGTTAAGCGGTTTTGCTTTTCTATAAAGATTTAATTCTTTAACAAATATTGAACCATCAAATAAAGTTGTTTCACTTGATGTTCATACACAAACGTCTATTCCAAAGCACGCCACTATTCACACTGAATGCTAAAGTGTGGCGTTTTGTTGTCAAAAGAGGCAACTTCATCATATGCTTGGCATACAACAAGAGCAGTTCAAGCAACTGGAAAAGTCTCTCAGTCTAGGTACGCTAGATAGATAACTCTTAATCTTCTTATACACAGTAAGTATGTCAACATATTCTATAGTATCTATGAGATTTTGGTGAAATATTTTGTTAAGACCAAAACGAGAGCAAAAAGCTTTATAAGAGTGAATAGTTCGAATATCTTACTTAACAAATGAATAATCAGAATATACTTATGTACTAAAAACCTGAGCCTGAAAAACGCTACTGACTGAATGCCAACCTTTACTTTAATTTCATATACCATATGTAAGTATGTGTGTATATGCACTTTGGCTACGCCTCGAGAGTTTGTGATAAGTGCAAGGAAAAACAGTCAGTCACGGGATTCAAGCTCTGCGATTAAGTTGGTCTGCTGACTTAAATTTACTGATAAGGACATTAACAAGATTATATTAAGCATGTGATTACATCATTTACATATGTATGTATGTATGTTTTGAGTCGTTCTTTATTTTAAATTATACAAAATAATTACCAAACAATTTTACAATTTTTTTTTTTTTTTTTTGCTAATTTAACTAATAACAAAACCAAAGAGTTGAAGCTTGGCTACGCTGATGTGTGTTCGGTTTTGCATGAAATTCGCAGACATGAAATTTTTGGAAGAAAGATTCCTAGTGTGCTCCATAGAAATATAATTTATTGTAAAAGTTTCTTGTGTATTATTGCGTTTGATAAATTCAATAAGAAATCTATCAGTTATTTTGGTTGTTTTTCGTGTTTTTTGTTTTAAGCGCTAAATGTCGATGAGAGAGAATTGTAGAATTTTGAAAGTGCACGCCAATTGAATTTAAACAAATAATAATAATAAACCAAATGATGAATATCATCTCATTTGAATGGCATAAATGAAATGTGGTCTTAGACTAATTTCTTTGCTTCAAAGAAACTCTTCAAGTGTCGCATCTGCCAGAAGCCCATACAAACAAGAACAACAGTTTGTGCCAATGACCACCAGAGCACACGTGAATTAGTGCTTTCGCTGGTGTGGCGGAAACGTTCTTCGCGATAGCGTTGATAGTTTTGTTCCTTTGTGATCTGTTCCACTTGATCGAGCAATTGACGTATGCGTAATTGTAATTCGGTGAGCTTCTCCTTTTGGGCAACATTCGCATAATCGATAGCATGTTCACCAACTTGTATGTCGAGATGGACACGCAATTGTGCTCCACTAAACCAGGCAGTACTATTCGATGACATACAAATGATATGTTCGCCAGGTGTGTGCGAAGTGAAAGAGATACGTCCCTGTGAGCTATAAACTCTTGAAAGAATTACCTTGTCGTCACTGTCGCGAACCTCAACATGCATGCCTATGCCAGGTGATGATGGCATAAAGCCATTGGAACGTGGATCATATAATTCCACTTTGTAATTGACTATGGGAAATAAGTAAGTAAATTTATAAACTTTCTTACTAGAATTATCAATATTAGGTAGATAATTCCTTACCAATTACTGTTGTCTCATCAGGCACTTCCTCGATAAAGCATTTGCGCTCAGTTTCTGAGATATGGAAGTACAGACCAAAGCTGCTCTGCAGTGTGCAAAGTAGTATTGTCGCAAATATAAGTGATTTATACATGGCTAAACTAATTTCTTTTCAATTATTTGTATTGTATTAATATACTTTATATTTAATAAAACTATTATGTTCGCCGACACGTCATGAGAAAAGTGGCAACGAAATGTTTGACAAGCAAATAAGTACGGGCTGCCAACTTAATGCAAAAAGCTTACAATTGGAAAATCTCATAAAAATTTATTTATACAAATAATAATGTAGAAATATTTTAAAAATTATCTAATTATTGTATATATTATTATTTCTATTTTAAATTTTACTTCTTTTTTATATACAAACGATAAAGGCTGCATAAAATTGTAGTAAGTTGGCAGCTCCATCTCATTTGTGAACATATGATATTTTTATTTAACATTTTTGTTGACGTTTGACTTTTTTTTTTGGGAACAACGAACGAACAAAATTGTGCAAATTCATATCAGTGAAGATAATAATATATAAATCCACATAAATATGGATTTAATTCTTTTAATTGGAATAGCAATTGCACTGCTAGTCATAATTATAACATTATACCTTTTGCAGCAGAGAAATGTAAAATCAGGTGAGTTATTTGGACTAATTAAATCATTTTTGAAGACACCACTAACATATGTATGTGTATTTGGCAAATGCACAGAAAAACCAGCACAGCAACAACAACAGCGTGGAGTACCACTACGCGCCCAGGAAGGTGTTCCTCGTCGTGCCCAGATTGCACGTAACCAACGCAATCGACTTCGTCAGAATCAACAACAAGCTGCACAGGCTGATGTTCCAGCCGCTGCTGCTCCGGAAGAACAAGGTGATGAATCTGATCAAGAAGGTGCTGCTGCTAGGGTACCACAAGGTGCTGTGCTAGATGAAAAAATGGGCGCCAAGAAACGTGCTAAAATGGAAGCTAAAGAACAAAAGCGCTTATATCGTGAACAGGAATTACAAGAACGTGAAAAACGCAAAGCTTTAGAGGCTAAATATGATGAGGAACGTAAAGCAGCAGAAGAACTTGAAGCCGAACAGGAACGTAAAAAGCAAGAAGCTGAGCGTCTGGACCGCGAGGAACGTGAGCGTAAAGAACATGAGGAATATCTGAAAATGAAAGCTGCGTTTAGTGTTGAAGAAGAAGGTTTCGAAGAGGGTAATGAAGAGGATAAAGAAAATCTGCTTGCCGATTTCATACAATACATCAAGGACAATAAAGTAGTTGTTCTAGAAGATCTGGCTACTGAGTTCAAATTGAAGACACAGCAAGCCATCGAACGCATACAGGACTTGCAAGCCGATGGTACAATCACTGGTGTCATCGATGATCGTGGCAAATTCATATATGTTTCCGAAGAGGAATTGAATTCGGTTGCTAAATTCATTAAGCAACGTGGTCGTGTTTCAATAGCAGAACTTGCCGAATCTAGTAATAACCTCATTAATTTGAAGCCAGTCTCTGCTTGTGAAAGTAATGCATAATGATTAAACGCATAAAATTACATTTAGTTTATATGTATGTATTTTGTTATTCGAAATAACAAATTGCTTTTTGATTTTAGTCTTGTATAAAAATTAAACTTAACAAAAAGTTAATTGTTAGTTGCATTTGTTATGCCATAATATCATCATCAGCCTCTTCAAATTCTTCATCATCGTCCATCTCCTCGTCACTAGTCTCTTCAGGATCATTGGCTTGTGAGCGGCAACGTGCACAATCACATACAAAAATATAGTTCTCTTTAAGGATTTTCTGACGAGAATGACGGCTGCGACTAAGTTGACATTCATCTATATACGAAATACATATCTCTTCACCAACTTCTATGGGTGAAATAGCTTTTAACACCACTATGTCGTTGGAGTAAGGAAATGTAGACTGTGCATTTGGTACACAACTGTGATTTATTTTGCTTTGCAGCAGATAAAGCCCGGAACCTTCAGTATTCATGAAATCACCAACTTCTGCACAACAGAAACAGTGAATTTTGTTTTAATTACACACAATAGTATGGAATAGAATTACTTACCCTCATCTATTTTATCATATATGGAATCAATGATTTCATCAAGTTTTGCCTTATCAGCATCAGGCAAAGTCAAACTGGTTACTTTTGTAACCCATTCAGCCAGTGGACTGGTTGCAACGCCTTGACTATTAGTGCCCAAAATACCCATTAGAGCTTTGAAAGCATCTGGTGTAGTGAACTATATAGAGGATTTGAGACATCTGGATTAGTGCTATCAAACAGGCATAAAACATTGGCACTTACTAAAGCGAATTCTTCATCTTTGAATGCATTACAAAAAGCCAAATATAACTGCTCCAACTGTTGCTCAAAATTCTCTCCCAGCATTTTATGGTAAATCTTTTGATCACGGTTCACAATCAGCGATTGGAAAGACTGTAGTTGATCAATGAAATCCTGTTTGTTGCTACTCTGTTTATACATGGCCATCAAGCGAACAATCAACATAATTGTGCCAGTTTCCGGTGGATAATGTATCTTCTTCCAAGCCTCATTTAATACATTAATTGGATGGCTATCGTCAGTACGAAATGCACCCATGCAAGCAACACGATGATAACGCCGCAAAGACTCCTGGCGGCAATCCTCAGAACAATAATTCACCTTACAATTGGGGCAAGTGGAGAATTGCGGCAACCATTGTGTTGTTGGATCGTGTTCCAGTAAGGGTACTACAATTGTATTATTCTTAGCCAGACGGTGTACATTTTCTTGTACTGTTTCCAGGGGACGCATGCAATGATCACATGCTGCATAGCCGTAGGCAGCATTCCATGAGAATTGACAGGAAATAAAAGGTTCCTCTTCAAATATAACATCGCCGGCTGCAATTGCTTTTGTTGCAAACATTGCACGGCCCTGAGATAGACAATAAGGTAAGTACATAATATATGCTAATATCTATTACAAATGATATTTCCTACCTTGCCCTCAAGTGTTTTTATCTCGAATGGATTCATTAGTGCTTTTTTTGCTACTTTTTATTCGATTTTAAGAAATTCACTTCAGCGGCGTGAGTGAACACATGGGACTCGCCCGTCTCTCAAATAAACGAAAACAGCAGACAATTCATTAGACTGCCAACTTAAAATTATAAAATGTCCATATAATGACTATATGCATTATTTTTGTAACAGTTATTTAAATTATTTGTCCGATGACAGATAGATAGATTTTCCTTCCAGTTGTAAAAACTCTTGAACAGGCAACATAAATTGGGGTTTTCAAGTTGAAATTCTTAGTTTTATTCAGCAGTTTCGTTTGTGGTGTCATAAGACAAAGACTATTAATCCATATAGATTGGACATCTCACTCACTGGTATCCCGAGACAGTAACTCTGGAACAATTTGATAACACTTTCAACAATAATTTCGTTCATTTTGTTGATGAAAACAGTTCAAAATTGTTGGACAATGTGTCCGGAGAAAGCAAACAAATTTCGTGTACGATTTGACCAGTCTATATGTTTAATAGTCTTTGCATAAGAATATGTTTAATTAATTTCTGGAAGCAGAGTAGTAGAGTAGGATTTTGAAGACGGACTTTTAGTTATTGGAAATATTTTTTGTCAAATAGAATAGGATAATAAAGAACAAATTATTATGGGGAAGTGGTGCGCCAAGAATATTTTTATATACCAAGAAAGTTGCTTGCTAGTCCTTCACATCTTTCTCAATGCATAAGCACATATTTTTCAATTAGCTAAGAGTTTATAGCAATAGATTCTTCAAATTTTATGAAAAATATTCTTTATTTTATATTTGTTTATAAAGGTTTTTTTACATTAAGAATCATTTAAAAATTAATGAAGTCTATTTGTTATACAATTGATGATTTCTCAGATATAAGTAGCCGCTTAATTCAGGAATAGATACATTTTGTCCTGTAATTTATGCTTTTTGGGATCGATTTTTTTGACTATCCTTGTTATGGCGTCCAATAAACAATCGCTTGATAATCCAGTCTTTTTGTTTTTGAATTTGGCGATTAGATCAGTGATTGTTAGGGGCTTACGCTTGAGATAATAACGCACAGCTTCCTCTGTAATACCATAATCTCTATTGAAAAATAATAATAATCATTAAAATCATTGCATGCAAATGGTTTAAAATTATGTGCATACTTACTCTTCTTTGTTATTCATGACGCCTGAACATGTTGAAGGCAATGCATTTTCAATTTCCGATTTCATGCGCTTGACCGGTGAAGTAACAGTATTATTACTGCTTATGGAACCCATTAGACTAGTTGGCATACTGTTGAGTTTGCGTTTCTTTGGCTCATTTGATGAGATGGGTGTTTGAGAGCGTGATTTACTAATAGCTCCGGCTGTGACATTATTCTTCACATCGCTTTTGGTATTTTGAACGAGCTTCGTAATTTGTTTGTTATTCTTCCTATCAATTGTGGTGGCATCATCATTTTTGTTTTCTTTGTTATTCTTGTCATTGTTGTCCTTAGCGGACTCGTTACGCTTCTTTTCCTTGGCACTTTTCTTTTCCTTATCACTTTGCTTTTCTTCACCATCACTTTCTTCATCGGAAGTAAATAAATTGCGTAAGGTATCTTCCTCAGCTACGCTTTTCATGTATGCGACGAATTTAGCCTCAGGATCGGGTTCACTAAAATAAAATAAGAAATAATATTAATAAAATTATCAACAATTCAAAGAAAAAATTCAAACTTACTCTTCACTGGATTCAGAGTAATAGTCCATTTCACGTCCTTCTACGTCACCATCGTCGGATTCCTCAAAGGCTTCATCATCCAAATCACGTTTTTTCTTTCGTTTTTCCTCCGAATTTTTTTTGCCTTTCTTACTCTTACTCTTTTCATCGTCACTATCGTCTTCCTTCTTCTTTTTCTTTGATTCTTCATCATCATCTGAATCATCATCTGAATCATCATCTGAATCATCATCGAAGTCAATCCATTCATCCCTTTCGCTGATCTTTAACTCCTTTGGCTTTTTATTACTACCTTTCACTTTAAGCTCTTCTGGATCATTTTCTTTCTCCTCGTCGCCACGTAGGCGCTTGCGCATCATAAGCGAAAAGTAATTCATGACTCTTTTACGGCGACCGAACTCTTGTTCAGCTTCTTCAGCGGACAATGACTTATAACGTTGTATGGGTCGGAAATCATACCATTCATTTAATGGATATGCCTCGATTGAGCCATCTCCTATTTTTTTGAACACATAATAAGCGGAATTCACACCAATTCCACCTTCGCGTATACCCTTGAATTTTTTTCCAGTTTTACCGCCTTCTTTTAGGATCCATGGCTGTGCCTCTGGACTATACTTTTTGGCAGTAACTTCAAATTTCTTGCGGTGTATTTCCTCACGTAAATCTCGATTATACTCAGAGCCGGCACCAAATTTCGGCATATAATCATTCATGCCTTTAAATTCTTTCCTATTATTCTCCCGCTCTAATTTCACATTGCGCCATTGTGAAAAATCCACATTAAGGCTGCCATTAAAACGCATTATACTATGTTTTTTCCTGTTATTTTTCGAAACTCGTATATTGAATTCCTGATTATAAGCTGGCGGAGAAGAAGGTACAGAAGACGATGAAATTAAAGACTTGTTTATAGCGGCCATTATAAAGTCGGAATTAAATCACACTTGTTACTTCAGTATTGTTTTCTGCCATGTACAATAATTAATTTAACTTAATCAATTCCTTGTATAGAACACAATATTTTCTTTCCTGTTTTTTATGGTTTTATTTACAATTTTCTTTTTGTGGACTAGCAGTTTTAACCAGCGTTACCCGTAATTCCAAAATGTTGTGTGAAAATTGTCGTTGTTAAGAAGCTTTTTAAAAAGCGATTTGTGTAGTCTTTTTGCGAAACACACTAGAGAGTCTCTCTCTTGATCCGCTCTCAGTCAACATGAAATTCACAAAGAAGAGAACGAAGAGAGCAATGGTTTCATACAGTTAGTTATTAATAAATGAGAGGAACTAATGCAATATGTAAACAACCAAAAAGACTACGAAAATGTTTGTGCGTGCAAGCACATGGATTTATAATATGTTGGGTTACATTATTGTAATTTGCTAGTAAATAAAACAGAGCCTTTACCGAGAGCATTTGAGGAAAAGGGATCAACCTGACTTTAACTGAGTTAAGGTGATAAGGAAGCCTTATTTCACTGTATGGTATGGTATGAAAAGAAAAGTATGTACAGCCTTACTTTTGGTTGCCAAAGCCTCATTTGTCTATGGGGAAAACACCAGGAGACGATAAGAGAAAACAATGAGTGAGCTACTGTTAACAATCACATTAAATTCACTATATTAGCAAGACTGCCTTACAAGCACTTAGAGATGAAATCGAAGCTAATCTGGGACTGCTTAATACTACTAAAAAGGCCAGCTGCAAATAACTATGCTCATCTTATTTGGGGGTCAGGGCATAGTGGTTATCTTGGGAACGAAGAGGCGGTTGAATTCGCTAAGAGAAGTTCAGCCAACGTCCGTATTGGATTAGAAATATTCTGCGGGCTGTCTTGGAGTTCCATAAAAATAAAACTCAAATGATGGTTTGAAATTTAATCGCACCAATAATGAATGGAAACAAAAAACATAGGAGTACAGGAAATCATCATGCCATTAAGCATGTCTCATAAGTCAATACTTATATATTAAGGAAGAGGAAACAGCAGAGCACTTGCTATGCCACTGAGATGGACTAATTTAGACCAGACTCTGACACCTATGCAACCATTAACTAAAAACAACAGTTATTTCAGACCTAGAATATCTTGAAGTTATTAAAAAAAGAACAGACTCCCACAGGAGCTATTGGGTAAGTGGAAAAAAAGATCTTTTAAATTGTATATGAAACATTTTTTATTTTAAATCTTGTGAACCGAAGTTTTCTAGGTAAAATCGTTTACCTACTGTATGGAAACTTTATGTAAAACTTATTTTAAAAAGTTAAGTTAATTTCTAGAAATTTTGATTTTGTTAGATTCATGTTGAATGTGTATGTATTAAAAAGTTTTTTTTGTTTGTTTATTTAAGCCATAAGTACATTTTTCCTTGTATTGTGTGTTTAACGGGATTGATTTTTTTTAGAATTTTCGTCATTGTCTCCACCAATCTTTCGCTAGATACTCCAGTCTTTTTGTTTTTAAATTTGGTGAGTAGTTCAGTAGCAGTTAGTGGCTTACGCATAAGATAACGACGCACAGCTTCCTCGGTAATACCATAATCGCTGTTAAAACAAAAATTATTTAAATCATTTCCACAAAATCAATAAAAAGATTTCAAATAAAACTTACTCTTGTTTGTTATTGATGACTCCTGAGAATGTTGAAGGCATTGAACTAGGAATATCTGATTTCATACGTTTAGCCGGTGTGTTAATAGGACTATTGCTACTCTCAGAACCTGTTAGATCAGTTGGCATACTATTGAATTTACGTTTGTTTGGCTCATTTGCAAATGTAGGTGTTGCAGAACGAGATTTATTATTAGATGCAGCTGTGGCATTATTCTTTGCATTGCTGCTGGTGTTTGCTTCTTTGGGATTGGCGCTTTTCTTTTTAGGACCATTGCTTTGATCATCTTCGGAATCACTGCTGTCAGTTGTAAAACCAGATGATGATTCAGAGTTTGCACCATTTTTGGTCTTTTTATCATCCTTGCTTGGTTTTTTGTTTTTCTTCTTATCCTTTGCAGCATCGTCTTTTTTATTTTCCTTCTTTTTCTTTTCGTCTTCTTCATTATTGGACTCATCAGTTTTCTTTTCTTCATCACTTTCTTCATCGGAAGTAAGTAATTTGCGTAAGGCATCTTCCTCAGCTACGCCTTTCATATCTTTGTCTAATTTTGCTTCAGGATCAGGCTCACTAGAAGAAAATAAGAAATAAAATTAATAAAATGTTGCACTTTTCAAAGAAATTTTAACTTACTCTTCACTGGACTCAGTATCATAGTCCATTTCACGTCCTTCTTCATCACCATCATCGGATTCTTCGAAGGCTTCATCATCCAAATCACGTTTTTTCTTTTGTTTTTTCTCCGCACCTTTTTTGCCTTTCTTACCCTTACTCTTTTCATCGTCACTGTCGTCTTCCTTCTTCTTTTTCTTAGATTCTTCATCATCATCTGAATCTGAATCATCATCTGAGTCTATCCATTCATCCATTTCGCTGATCTTTAACTCCTTTGACTTTTTATTACTACCTTTCACTTTAAGCTCTTCTGGATCATTTTCTTCCTCCTCGTCGCCACGTAGGCGCTTTCGCAACATAAGCGAAAAGTAATTCATGACTTTTTTACGGCGACCAAACTCTTGTTCAGCTTCTTCAGCGGACAATGACTTATAACGTTGTATGGGTTGGAAATTGTACCATTCATTTAATGGATATGCCTCGATGGCACCATCAGGTGCATGTGTGAACACATAAAATGCAGCATTCTCACCAACACCACCTTCGCGTATGCCCTTGAATTTTTTTCCACCTTTACCACCTACTTTTAAGATCCATGGCTGCGCCTCCGGACGATACTTCTTGGCAATGATACCAAATTTCTTGCGGCGTACTTCTTCACGTAAATCACGATTGTACTCAGAGCCTGCACCAAATTTCGGCATATCCTCATCCATGCCTTTGAACTCTTTCATATTATTCTCTCGTTCCAATTTCACATTGCGCCATTGTGAAAAATCCACATTAAGTGTAGCATTGAAACGCATGACATGATGTCTTTTCCGTAGATTTTTCGGAACACGAATATTAAATTCCTGGACATTTGCTGGCGGTGCAGCGGTCGATGAAGATGCACTTGTCGACGTGGAAGCCGTGCTACTAACGCTACTATTGCTGGCCTTATTTGTTGCGGCCATGTTTTAAATTTAATCACAGTTATAATTTTAGCTACACTCTTTCTTTTTTTCTGTTTTGCTTTTCTAATTTTTTCTTTATGATTACAAACTCAGTTGACAAAATGAATTTCGAGATACATAAGAGTGACCAGACTGGCATAGATAAAATTTCATAAATACATGAAATCACCTAAATATTTTTTTTTCGTCAATGATGGTCACTCTAATAATTGTTTACAAGTTGACAGAATTGTTTTAGGCGTCTTTGTTTAACTTTAGTTAAAAAACAGTGTCCGCGAAACAAAAATGACAAATTTGCCAACAAATATTCATTTGAGGAATGTACGGCTTGCGCCACATGTGATGTACATTTGTCCGGAGTGTGGAAGAGGTTTTCGTACACAAAATGATTGGCGGATGCATCTCAATGTAAAGCATGACTACGCAAACAAAACCATACAAGATTATGATTTTAAACGGGTAACAGAGCGTTTCCATGAATGTCAGACTTGCCTTAAATGGGTGGCCAGTGAGAAGAATACAATGGTGATGATTCAATACCATCGTTTCACCCACTTGCCATATCCTCTCATATATCGTTGTTTGCATTGCCGGGAGATGTTCCAAAGGCGTCGTCTATTAAATGACCATTTGGAGCAGCAACATTCTCGTGAAATAAAACAATATGAGATAAGAGTAAATGCCAATAAATTAAAGGAACAGCAACAGCAGAAGCAGCAGCAGCAAAACAAAAATATGCTGTCCCCATCAAAGAGGCCACAACAAGTCCAAACACAACGTAGACCAATGCAAAAACAACAACAACAACAACAGCAGCCCAAGCAGCTAAGGCAAACAAAATCAGAAAAGGATGATTTAATACGCAAAGCATTGTTAAATAGTCACATTGACTTGGATTTAGAAACAAATTCTTCTTCAAATCAGAACATGGAAAAGAATCCCAGCGAAGCGGCACTTGATCGCAGTCTAAGCGCTTTAGAGGAAATGATGCGCCAGGACATGGCAGATAATGTTGAAACATTGCCAGGTAATAATGAAACTACAAATGGTGACAGTGGTAATGTTACAGACGATAAAATAAGGGACGAATGCTTAGAAGATTTATTTAGTTATCTTCTACATGACGATTATGAAGACAGAATGATGGTGAAGAAGCCGCAGGAAGAGCCAGAAATTAAATCAGTCAAATTAGAACTTGAGCACATCAATAATAGCCAAAATGATGATAATACAGATGATAAACTGATTTCAATACAAATTGATGCTTTAGACAATGAAGAAGTTAAACAATTAAACCAATCTTCTCCTGGGTTGCTGAAAAAGACCAGCAAAGTCCAGAAAATTCGGCCATCAGAACCGGCAAGCACAAGCACAAACAAAGAAGAAGCAACGATAAAAAATAATTGCAAACGTTTAAAGTTGACCAATGATGAATATGAGACCTTACTGAAAAAGGAAATGTACAAGCATGTCATTTATTTATGTCCAGAGTGTGCTAGAGAATATAATACTGAAAATGGCTGGCGTAAGCATGTCTTCAATGAACATGATTTCATCAATATCACTGAGACAAAGTTCACCAAACGTGAGGGTGGCTTATCATATGATTGTCTTGAATGCTTTGAAATAATTCACACTAGGAAACAATCGGATCTTTTGCGTCATTATTTTACACATTCCCCATATCGTTCTTATTTAAAATGTAATATATGCAATCGAACTAAATCAAATACCACAAAGATTATAAATCACATAAAATACAATCATAATGCTCAGCTTCAGGTTGCCTTTGAGAAAGTAGCGGCGGAGATCGAAGTAGATGATGAACACGACGATGAGGACACATCATCATCATCATCGCTGCGTTGTCAATATTGTAAAAAAGTATTTAAATATCCGGAACGTCTCTATAAGCATATTATAGATTGTAAACGTAAATATAATGATAAGGAGAGTCCCAGTAACTTGGAGGTGGGTTATAAAGAAATGTTAACCCATCTTCATGATACCAATGCACGCATTGCTGGAATTCGAGCAAATATGTAATGACGCATCTTAAAATAAAATAAAAATATTTTCATAAATACAATTTCTTTGGTTTTGGTTTCTTTATTTCATTAGGAACACAGAATGAAAAGACAATTGAAATTTGGAATGATTTTTTAAAACGTGGTATAACAAAACTAACTCAAATTCATCATCACACAACATAATCATGATGTTTCCAAAACACATAAATCCTAATTTTACTAAAATTTATCTAAACATGTTTTGAGGTGTCTGGTACTTAGTATGCATGTATTAGAGATCTGCATGCATACATTCATAGGCCGTTGCAAATGAATGAATTCATGCAGACCTCTAGTACGTACATACATAATGTATATGGCATCCTTTGGTCCATCATATTACCAGCTTAGTGCTTTAGGCCAAAAATTGAGTGTTTTGTTAAAATAAAATATTATAACACTTATGGTTAAAACCATGAGAATGAATTTAAAACGATTACGCCAATGTTGTTTGGACATTTCCATCATACGAATTATGCGTTCAGCAGCGGCTTCAGTGTCCTCAATACTACCATTGTTATCAATCACAAAGTGCGATTTCTCACATTTCTTTTCTAATGGCATTTGGGCTTCGATACGTTTGCGTGCATCACCCTCGTTGTATTCGTTACGTGCCATAAGACGATGAAGTTGTTTTTCGCTATCACTAAAATGAAAAAAAGATGAAAAGTAGAAGATGATCAGTATAAAAAGGTATATACAAATAGAACAACCGCAAGAAAGGTACGTTACTTACCATGTAACTGTTATTATCTTATATATGAAATCAGTAAGTAGCCCAGTTTCAAATAGCAAAGGCAAATCTAACACAATCCAGGAGCGTCCAGACATCAAATGCTTAAAAATCTCCTTAAAAATCTGGCGATGGATAATAGGATGTGTTATCTGATTGAGTTTCCCACGACATTTTGGCTTTGTGAATATTATACGACCTAGAGCAGCACGATCGATTTCTTTCGACGGCAATATCACTTCGTCCCCAAAAGCATTACGTATGCGATGCCAACATGGTTTACCGGGCTCCACAACTATAATATAACACAACACAAGATTTTCATACTAATTAATGTTTCCTGTTTCTATACATGTTAATCACGTCATGGTCATTAAAATTTACAATGTTCTACTTACTTTCCCGAGCAATTTTATCAGCACAGATCACAGGAATACCATTATCCTCAAATACTTTGGCAACAGTACTTTTGCCCGAAGCAATGCCACCAGTAATTGCCACAATAAACATTTCTTGAAATTATTTCTTATGAAATTTTTCTAAATATCTAGTTTCTATATGTTTTTTCTTTTAACGACAAAATCAGCTGGAGTAGAGTGACAGTTTTGAAATACTGAAAATTTACTAAATACTTATTAGCACTAAAAAATCCCTCATTAGTGTTGAGTACGCTTCATGACATTTACAACACTAATTACTGTACAATCCGCCATATTGATTTCGTTTGGCGTATAAATTGGTAGCTTGTGAAATTTATGTTTAGTTCAATTTATTCATTCGAGCACATATAGAATAAAATAAAAAGAAAATCAACGAAAGAACTGTGCTTAATACAAAATAATATTTTATTATAATAAGATAATAAATTCTACGTAAAAAATAAAAAAAACATATTTTTACGTGATTCTTTCGAAGTTTGCAAAAGAGAAAAAGAATAAATTGTGAAAATGGTTGATAAAATTGAAATGAGCCTCGATGACATTATTAAGGCTGACCGCAGCCAGAAGAGAAATGGAGTTGGCGGTGGGAAGCGTGGCGGTCCAGGTGGTGGCCAACGTCGTGGTGGTGCTCCGCAGCGTGGTCCACGCCGTGGCGTTAGAGCTTCACCGCGTAAACCTCAAACACCAACCGGCAGTGGCGGCGGTGGTGTACTTAAAGGTCGCGTACGCGGTGGCATACAAAAAGGCGCACGGGTAATTTACTGTTCCAAACCAAAGTCATATACCATATAAGAAATTAATTGGAGAATCGATTCTTGTGTAAAGGAGAAGGAAACTTCGTCATACTTTTTGCAACCAGTGGATTGAGATTGATTTTATTTATCAGCTTAAGCGAAATTAATATGGCGGCGGCCATCAGTAAAACATAATAAATTCTTTAAGAAAAAAAAAATACCAGCGGTACGCGACGGTGACAGTGTATGTGTGTGTGTGAGAGAGTGAAAGAGACAGTCATATATTGCATTTGGGTCTGCGGTAATTTCGCAAAATATAAATAACAAAAACAATATACAATATAAACGAGTATAAGAATGACAAACAAACAGCCAAAGCAAACGCGATACCAATACCCAAAATAATATTATTATCAATATCAATAATAAATTATTAATATATGAACGAACAAAACCAACAACAACAACAAGAACCACAACAACCACAGCAGCATCACCTCACCCATCAAAGACGCAATATTTCTTCCATTGATTCTTGTTGATTTGATATTTTACTAACCAACCATACGAAATTTAATAGTTAATTTGCCTTCTGTTTTTTCGAGGGGAGGCAAATTATGTTTTAATTCATATAGTGTATATTACTTCTTATCTTATATATCCATATATAATCAATTTATAAATTTTTGTGCTAAACACTTAAAATTACCACTACCTCTACTACTACTACAACGTAAATTGTAACCGTTTGACCGCTTTGAAAAACTGGTCTGATCCTAAGACAAACACAGCAACTACTACTGCTTCTACTTGTGTTTGTTGCTAGAGCAGAGCAGAGCAGGGGCCTCATACACATTTCCTCCTGATGTGCACAATCAATCGACATACATCTATCTATGTATCTATAGGAATGAGAGTTATTATAATGTGTAGAGACAGAGAATTGTAAAAATATTGAATCCTGGTCCAGAAACATTGATGAAGGGGCTTCCACCAACATATGAAAACGACTCCACATTAAAATCAAACACACGAAACCAAATCAATCGATCTACAACAACCAAAACTCCTACTCCTCCTACTTCTCTAGGGTGATGTTAATAGCGCTTGGAAACACGACATGTTTGATGGACCTAAACGTGGAGCCGGCATCGGTTCTGGACTTACTAAATTAGTCGTCGGTAATTTGGATTATGGAGTTTCGAACACGGATATCAAAGAACTGTTCAATGAATTCGGCACTCTGAAGAAGGCTGCTGTACATTATGATCGTTCCGGTCGTTCCTTGGGTAAGTTGCCTATACATTTCATTTTTCGTCGTTTCTTCAACTTATGAAGGATTTTTTTTTTTGCATTTTTTAGGAACTGCCGATGTTATTTTTGAACGTCGTTCAGATGCTCTTAAGGCAATTAAGCAATATAATGGCGTACCTTTAGATGGTCGCCCCATGACCATTCAATTGGCCACTGATTTAAATGCTTTACAAGTTCTACCTGTTGGTACAAAAACTAGCCCTCTGAAACCACGTCGTCCTCTTGGTGGTGGTGGTGCCCCAGTTCGCCGTAATGGTAAGTAAAGAGTAGAGTTAAAGAAAATTCAAAGATTATTTTATTGAAACTTGTTTCTTTTTTGTGTTTCATAATAGCACCCAATGCGGGTGGTCCACGCCGTACCTTCAACAAACCACGCGGTGGTGGTGGTGGTGTTAAACCTGGTGGCGCTCGTCCAGGTGCTGCACGTGCACCACGTAAAAATCCTCCAACTGCTGAGGAATTGGATGCCGAACTGGATGCATACGTTAATGATATGAAAGCCTAGATAGATTTTTATGTACGCTCTGAAATAATATAGCGTTGCAACTTGTTTAATTTAATGAAGTTGATAAAGCAAAGAATAATTTAATTTTAAAAATTAAATGCATTAACACATATTTTTTTGTCTCAAGTTGAGCTCTTTAGTTATATATAAGTATATAAAAAGAAAACCAAACATAATAACATAACAGAAACCACATGTCCTCCTCACCAAAAATGAGACAGTGAGAGATTATTAAAAACCAAGACAATGATGAGCTAAATATCTAATGTTATTAAAACATTCAGCCTTTATTATTATTTAAATTCAAATTAATCAATCATTAACAAATTTAACAAAAACCTTAAAGATTTAAAGAGAAAAAAACACGCCACACACAGTTTTCAGAAAATGTTTGTTGCTTTATAATATTATGAGTATAAAGTAATAATAATAGAAATTAAGGAAACAAAAATATATAAATAAAAATATACATTACAAATTAGATGACAAGAAATTATGGAAGATGTTTTTATTTTGGCTATATAGTAGATTCTGATGAATTTTCTTATACACATTAGAAAGCTTTAATTAAACAGTAAAACAGAACAAAATTATAAACACATACCCAAAAAATTATACTTTGGAAAATCTTGCAAAGACACACACCTCTGGTCTGCAGATCTTTCTAAATGGTTTATGTATATGGTATGATACTACAGGGTGTTTCATCAGTATTCGTCACAAAATTAGTACCAAGCTTATATTGCTTCATTTGTTTCAAAGCTTAGTGCCACCTCGATGGTCTAGTTGGACAAAGCACTTGTTTGCAATGCAGAATCAACTCCGCTCGTATACGACCGCGGGTTCAAATTCTCCCAGTCTCTCGCGCGGAAGTAGATTTTGAAATTCTTCCTCATAGTAGGAATTTTCCAATTGCACAGAAATGGAAAATAAAAAAACACCATGATGAAAATTTTAATACAATAATAAATACATAAGTAAAAGGACCACCATCACCAACAACCCCCCCCCCCCACAACATGGTATGGAAATTAATAACAGTGGAGAGCCGAACATATTTCAAAGTTTGAATTCGAACAAAAGTCCAAATTGTGTTAATGTTATTAACAGTTTATAATAACATTGGGTTAATGTTATTAACAGTTCATAATAACATTGTGTGGTGTGTTATATCAACAACAGTTTCACTTAACATTTCAACAACGGGTCGGATTCCAAACTTAACAGAGCCGATGAAAAGCATCGTTAGCCGCCACTTTCTTTAAAGAGTCAGTCGGACTTCAAAGTTAACTAACAGAGCCAATCTCTGTTACTTAGTAGCAGGTTTTTCGCGCTCTGCTCTAACACGTTCTTTACATCAAAGAGAGACAGACCGCTTGAGAAGAGCAGCGTGTGATTTAATGTTTCGTTTTTGAGCAAAAAAAGATTCTCGCTCGCAGTAACATTTTACCAGGTACTAACAACAGAATCGCGCAATAGGTGGATATCATTTTCAGATATGCTTATTACATACATATTTCAATGAAAGTAATACCATATGGTACCATAGGTAATGAGGAGGTCTATATTTTAGTCATCTTTACCCGATTTTTTACCGGAGTGTTTTAAAACGAAGCAAATGCGAAAAACTGGTCAGTTTTTGGTCTTTCTAGTGTGGAAATTGACAAAATTCGACTATTTTATATAAAAGAAGCCATAAATAAAATAAATTGGATCACTAGTTTAATTAATTTGGTTATAAATTCGGAACGACTGATCCAATCAGAATGATATTGGTGTCACCAGAAGATTATGGCTTCTTCTATGTGAAATAATCAAATTTTGTCGATTTCTACAACTGGAAAGACCAAAATAGACCTGTTTTTGCATATGCTTCAAAAAACTGACTTAAATAGTAATGAAAAATAGTCCTCATTACCTTTCATGGTATTACTTTCATTGAATTCTGTTGGCTTAGACTATGCGAACGAGAAATTTTGAAAAAAATAAATTGTGCGTTGCTTCAAAAGCAACAAATTAATCAATCATCATATATTAATCTCACACCACCACCCTTTTGTTCTCAAGTGGTCCCCTGATATCAACGCATTGGCAGAGAGAGCGGCGGCGCGCGCTGAGTGTGTACACATTAGATTGGCTCTGTTAAACTTTGAAGACCGACTTTCTGTAATGTTAGGTGAAACACTGTTAATAACATTATTAATATACACACTCTCCACCATTCGGGGTGGCTCTGTTAATTTTGAAAATGTTTTTTTGTTTCAAATCCTGTTATATAGTTGTTCCAGCCACACCAACAAAGATCATCATCATCATATATTATACCACCCACACGAAAACACACACAAACACCCCGCAAATCAAGTTATTTTATTATAACCTACTGAGGAGAGAACTAACTAAAGGTTTCTTTCTTCTTTTCTTACCGTGACGACGGTCACATTTTGCCATTTTAAATTGGCACTCAACTCTTCCCACTTTATCACGTTTGAATTCCGCGGCTTGGAATTGAACCTGGGTTGATTGCATCGCGAGCCAGCACTTTGTCTACCTAGACCATCAAGGTGCTTTTAAATCCTGTAGCGAATGCACTGATATAAGCTCGGTACTAATTTTGTGTTGAATAATAATGAATGAAACACCCAGTTGTAGTACCATATACATAAACCACTACACCAGAGATTTTCTTGAACTATGAAAAGCGACAATTACGAGATCGAGATTCGAACCTGCACTAACAGCTTTTTACTTTCAAGTATTGAAAAAGCATAGTTTTGGGGGCTAATAGTTAAAATGATTTTTGCCTTATGAAAGTGCCACCTAGTGGCCACAGGTGAATAGGTTTGTGTATTGGCTAAATACACTATCTATGTGCAACTTCTTTCACAGGGTGATTCGTATTTTCAAACAAGACGCCACCTATTGTCAAGTACTCACAATTAAGCCATTTTAACCAAAAAATAAATGAAACAATTTTTGTTGTTTTTTTTTTTTACTATTTTTATACGATTTTAAAACTTTATTTTTCAAGATGAAAATAAACAATATACTTTTTGTTGTTGTTTTTTAGTAAATTTTACATAATTTTAATTTTTTGTTTTTAAATGTTATTTCTTTGTTATTTATTAATTTTTGTTGTGGTTTGTTTTGTTTTCAATAAAATAATTTCATTTACGATTAAAAATGTTATACTTTCGATTAGAAGAGTTCTTATTCTTTATTTTTCCTTTTTTTTATATGTTATTTATTTATTATTTTATTATGGTTTTTTTTACGCAGTTTCTTTTTTCATTTCTTTGTTTTATGTATAATTCTGTTGTTGTTGTTGATGTTGTTTTTATAATCATCGAAATATGTTATTTATTTTTTTTTTTTACTTACAAATGTTCAATGTTGTTGTGGTTTTTGTTTATAAAAATTTACAATTTAAATTAAAAAATAAATAATTTGAGCTAAAAGTTTCTTAATATGTTTTTTGTTTTTTTGTTTAATATATTATAAATAAATAAATTAAAATTACAACATATTGTTTTTTTTTTCTTTTTTTTGTTAAATTTATTTACTACTTTTAATTTTGTTTTTTTTTTTTTTATTTGGTTTTCAAAAATTTACAATTTTGTTTATATTTTTTTTTTATAATTTTCATTTCCATCATCTTCATTTTCATTATCATTTGCTTCTGAAATTTTCTTGCCAGACATGTTTTTTTATGTTTGTTGAAACACATTTCCAAAATTTTCTAAATATTTAAATTCATTTTTTTGAAATTTATTAATTAAATGATTATAAATTAAATTAATAAATGAAATAAATGAACATAAATATATTTTTCTTAATGAAAAAATATTGTATTTCAGAAGAAGTTTTTGTCTATTTACCATTTTTTGAGCGTATTTTTATATATATATAAGTATATTAAATAAATTAAATATATAAAGTTTAGTTTAATGTATTGTATGCATGAATGTAGTTGTGCTGCTTTGACTTTGTTTGTTTTTTTTTTGTTATTTATTTTGATATTATTATAATATTTTTTATTGTGGGATTAGTAGTTTTGTTTTATAATTTTATATTTTCTTTTACCATTTTACCATTTTATATGTTTTTATTTTCTTATTTTGGTTTATTTGGTATTTTTGGGGGGAACTTCCCTTGGAAACTGCTCTGCTATTTTGTTACCATATTATTATTTTTGTTTTTATATATTTTTGCTTATATTTTTAATATTTTATGTTTTTTATTTCATTTTTGGCTTCCATTTTTATTTAATTTTATTTTATGTTATTGGAAAAATTGTCTGTTTATTAAAATTGTTTTTGTTTATCATAATCATAATAATAATATTCATAATTAATTATATGTATAAGAAAAATGAAAAGGAACATTTATAAAAATTTTAAATAATTTCTTTCATTTTTCCAAAATCGTTGAGAAGAAATTTGCTTTGCTTGGCTGGTTCAAGTTTTTTTTTATATCATAAGTTTAGGGTTCTTAAAAAATTAATAGAAAATTGTTTATTAAAATTTCGCATTGAATATTATTTCTTCATCAAAATTTCATTAAATCCTTAATTGATTTGTTTCTGTTTCTCTCTTCATTTCATCAAGTTAATGAAGTATGTATTACGAATGATCTTCTCAGAGAACAGGGCTCTAAATGAATTCCCAAGGTCTGAAAAAATTAAGTGGATCTCGTAATACTCAAGAAACTTCAATAACCAAACGTTTAGTTGTTTTCATTTCCATTTTTTTTAGAAATTTGCCAAATTTTTTACATTTTATTTTGAAATATATTTTTCGCTTAATTTCTTTGGTTTTGTTTTATAGAAATTTTTTAAATAAATAAATAATTTATAAAATTATTGTGTGTTGTAAAATCTAAAACTCAGAATAAATGATTTAAAAACAATATAGTTATTTTTTAATTAATACTTTTTTTGTTTTTATATATGTTATTTTTTTTTTGATCGCCAAGTTTTCATTTATTTTTTCAATAAAAAATTATTAATTTATACGGAATTTATTAATTTTATTTTGCCAAATATTTAAATAAATATATGTTTTCTTTTTTTCATATCAAAATCTTATTATTTTTTTGGATTGAAATTGTTTTTTCTTTTTGTCTTTAACTTGGCAATTTTTTTTTTATTTTGTTTTTATATATATGTGTTTTTTTTTTTTGGTTTTATTTTTACTTTATAAAAGTTATATCCTAAATTTGTTTGTACTATTTTTTGGAAATCATTCCGGTCTATTGCAGTTCAACTGAAAAATATTTTTTTTTTTGTATTTTATGCTATAGAAATAAATAAGAAAAAACTTAAAAATAAAATTCATCGAAATGTTCTTTTTTTTAAATTCTTTTTGAATGCGAAAATTTGAATTTTTTGTTGATTTTTTTTTGAAAATTCTGCAAAATTTTTGTATTAATTTTCTTTCTTATTTAATTTATAAATATGAAATGTGCTTTTTGTTTAAATGTTTTTTATAATAATAATTTCTTCATTCATGTTTTTTGTTTTGTTTTTAAGGACGAACGCATCAAACGCGCCAAAAATGATGCGTTCTGAAATAAATGAGATTTTTTTTTTGTATTATTTTTGTAATTTTATGTTATGAGCTACCAATAATAGTGTGTTTTTGTTTTTTATTTAAATTTAAGCCAAAATTCTGGTTACTTTCATTCAATTTGTGTTTGGTTTTTTTTTTTATTACACAAATATTTTTAATTTTATGTTGTTTTAAGTAAACCCTTGTTTTTTGTTGTTAATTCATTAATTTATTTAAATAAGTTCATTGCTTTGCATTTTGATGAATCAAAACAAAAATTTTGAGTTTTTAGAAAGAAAATTTGCAAGATTTCAAATCAATATAAATAAGAAAAAGATACTTTATACTCTTCATAGGATGGCAAACACCAAAGTTTTGACCAATTAATTTGATATTTTTCAGTAGATTATATGGATGGTAATTGGAGCTGAAATGAGTGAGTGTTCGGAGTGATAATTGCTGGGGAATTGCTGAAAGATTGGCTAAACCAAATCATTACTCATGCCCCAATTCATCCAAAATTCTGACTTTTGAGACACTTTGCTCTCGATTTAATGTAATATTTCTATTGTATATATAAAATATCTGAATGAATGGTGTTTTGAGGAGGACCATTGGTTTGCTGTCACGTTTTAACGTGAAAACGTTTTTTAAAAGGTGACACATGTCATTTGACTGAATTTTTTGTTGTGTAGGCCAAGTAAGCTTGCACTCTCTGTCTGACCTGTAAACAGCATAATTCTTCTTACATATTTTACGTACTTTTTCATATGATTTGTCATAAAATCAGTACCAAGCTTATAGCGTGCATTCGCTGTAAAATATGGTAGCTGCTTGATGGCCTTATGTGGTAAGCACCGGCTAGTGAAACAGAGCATCAGAATTGGCATTACAACAAAGCTCATATTAAGTTTTCACGCAAAAACAATTATAGTAGTGTAGCGATACTATCTAACCTGATTTGTTTAATGATCATAAGATCGTGATGATTATTATAAAAACAGGCCTTTAGATTTATCCTTCATATTCACAGACAACTGATATTGTACATATTGAAACGACAGGATCATTCTTGTATCCATTCAATAAAATAGTTGAAATTCAATTTATTTAAAGAAATGTAAGGAGTCCTCATGGACCAGTATTCGGACAAATCTCTGGCATTCTCTCTGATGTGCTATATGTCTATTATGGTCAAGACTAAGATGTACTTCACGTTCAACAGGCAATTCTCTTTTTTTTTTTTGCAAAGAATTTGTTTCTCTGCCTAATAGTAATTGTATCATTTACATCTACGTTTTCGAGGGGGTTGGCCATCATATATGTATTACCATTGACAAATGTGAAGAGCATTAAGCATCTTAGATTAAATCAAAATTAAATGATTTTTCTTTTAATCCTTTTTGAATTTTTTTCTTTTTCTTAAATTAAAATGAATTTTTTTTTATAATTTTTGGAACTTAATATTTTTTTTCATCAAGTGTAAATTTTTTGTTATTAAAAAACCTTCAAATATTTTTTGTTTCGTTTTTAAATTTTGCTAATTTTTCTAGTTAGTTTTTCTTCATGTTCATGTTATTTTTTTTTTAATTTTCTTATAAATTTGTGTAAATAAAATATTAATATAAAATGAAAAATAAAAATAATAAATTGTATTTTTCGAAAAAAGGAACAAGTTTTTTTTTTTATTCTCCTCTTAAAATCCTTGAAAGTCTTTTTAGTTTTAAGTGAGTTCAGATATGCATATAAATTATATATATGGTAAGTATATATAAAATAATTAATTAATATGCATATTTTTTTATTTTTATTAATTTATTTTAATTTAATTATGTTTATTTTTTAGTTGTTTTTTATTTTCCTTAAATTTATTTGCGTTTTCTTTTGTTGTTCTTGTTGTTGTAGTTGGTTTTGCTTGATGTTTACCATTTTTTCTTATTCTCTTTCTGTTTATTTATATTTATTTATTTTTATTTTTTTTTTTTAAATTTTTATTATTATTATTTATTTTAAATATTTTATTTCCACCTAAAGACCTAAATTAATTTAATTTAATTTTTAAAGTTTGTAGTAGTATGTAGAGAGCATGTGTGCGTGTGTGTGTATATATGTGTGTGTGTTTGTGTATGATTATTTTTTTGTTTTATATGATAATGTATTTATTATATATATATTTTTTTTTTTTGTATTATAAAAACTAATTTATTTAATGAGCAACTCAAGTTGGTTTTTCTTTTAAGTTTAATTTTTTTTTATATAAATTTTTGGTTTTTTTGAATTTTTTCAATAGCCAAAATTACACATTTTTTTCTTCATTTTTGTTACTAATATTTAATTAATTAATTAATTATTAAATGTATTTTTTTTTGTTTTTTTTTTTTGTATATTCATGATGATTATATATTTTTTTGCCTCCAGACTTATAAAGTAATTAAATATAATTTATTTTTTTTATACTAAAATTATTATTAAATTTTTTATGTTTTTTTTTTTGGTTTGAGATTTCATTTTTTTGTTTAAAATTAAAAATTTTATTAGTGCCCCATTTATTTATTTATTTTTGTATTCATCAATAAAATTAATCTTTTTTTTTGTGCTAACTGAGAAATTGTTTATAAAAAAATGGATTGGGCCAAAGTAAATTTGATTTGACAGTTTTGGCTTTTGGTTTGAATTCTGGTCTATTAAGGGCCCCTTTATTTTTCCTAAACTTTTTTTTTTTTTAATATAATTTTTTTATATTTTATATTCATTTTTTTTTTGTTTTGTTTTTTTTTTTTAGTATAATTTTAGATTAGTTTTTTTTTGTTTTTAATTTTAATTTTTGTTACATAATAAAATCAACATTATTTATTTGTTTTCTTGTTAACTTGAAGGCACTTGAGATCGGACGTTGTGGCCCCCTTGTTTTTAAGGTTTTATTCCTTCAACTGTTTTTGCTTTAAGTGCTTTGTGGGTGTGGATTCTTCAATCATCATTTATCATTATGTCTTCACTTGCTGTTGCTGTTGTTGTTGCTGTTGCTGTTTTCTCTTACTTACTCGTTTTCGAAAATAAATACTTACTATAATCAAACTTGTTTTGAGACTTCGAAAAGTACGCCGAAAGTGCTTGTTCGAAAGTGTGTTTTGTTACCAAATTGTATTTGTCTTTGTTTCTTTTTTCGAAAATGTAAAAACATGATTTTTTTCTTTCTTGTTTATTTATATATTGATTTTTTGGTTTATAGCCTGTAATATTACAAGATTTTGTTGTATTGCCTTCAGTTCTATTGGATTCAAACGGTTATGGCTGACACATGAATGTTAACACTCTTCTGATTGCTGATTGATATTGGAAATTTTATTAATATTATATATTTTAGAAGATTTTCTTTTGAAAATACAAGGACAAGGGAAAGTCAATATGTTGTTCAAAGTTTAGTTGAAACATTAGAGTAGTGAAATGACATCACTACATTGAAGTGATTGCCATCGAATTGAAGTGAATGCCTCTGTCGGACTATGTTACATTTTATTGACTTGAATTGGTATAATAATTAATAAATTTTAATTTGTAAATTTAACCAGATTCTGATATTTGATTTTGTTTAGAACTTTACAAACATCATTCATCGATACATGTAGTTGGAGTCTTCTTATATCGAATTTAAACTAAGAGCGCAGCTAGATAAGCCAGTGACTTTTTGAATATAAGATATATTCATTTTTAGGCAAAAATGGTATGGTATTCTCAATATCTCTTCTCTTTCCTTTTAGCTTGATATACGTAGCCCAGCTTGTTTCCAATAATTTCTCAAGTTGATTCAGTGATGACCTGCTTTTCGACTTATGAGCAATTTCTTCAGGTTTGGAAACAGTAAATAATCGCATGGGACTAAA
Source organism: Amiota communis (assembly GCA_037043315.1). Classification (NCBI taxonomy): domain Eukaryota; kingdom Metazoa; phylum Arthropoda; class Insecta; order Diptera; family Drosophilidae; genus Amiota; species Amiota communis. Next base: position 6,644,429 of record JBAMAV010001245.1, on the reverse strand, counting down.
TCTGGAGAATATGCTTGATGGGTAGCAGTTCGTAGAATAATTACTGGATTTTTGCCGTGGCAACTACACACGAGACACATCTTTCACCTAGATAAGGCCACTGCTTTGACAGTTCCTTGGTGTCTGGTGTGTTGTGATGGATCCATGCTTAATCCACTGTTAAGAAACGCTGCAAAAATTCGTTCAGATTGCGGTTGAACATCACTTTGTGTTTGTGGTCGGGTGGGAGCAATCGCGGCACCCATCGTGCATCGTGCGGATAGTTTCATATTCATGTAAAATGTACCCACTTACTTGAGGTGCCTATAGCCTCAGCCACCTCATGCACTTTTCTTTTCCGATTGTTCAATATCATTCTACGGATTTTATAGACGATTTCTCGGGTGACTACTTCATTTGGGCGATCTGAACTTGTGTTGAAACAACCACAACGGAATTCAATAAACCACTTCTTAACCATTGAAATTGATGATACAGAGTCACCATAGTATATGTCTGGCCTTTCCTTGGTTTTAGTGATGGTCATTTTATGCAAATATTTATGCATACTTTTTTCAATTTTCATCGAAATTCATGAGGTTGTCTGCTTTCAGTGGCTGTCCAAGACAAACTAAATGATGCAGCTGACAAGAGCAGTGTTGCATATACTCGTATAGTCACTAGTTATGGACTTTTCTAACTGCCCTCTTATTACATAATCGAAAATGTCATTTAAATTTTGAAAGTGTTTATAAGTGTTAGAAACAATCAAAAGACTGCAACATCCATAAGTTATTGGCAACTTGAGAACTGTCAAAAAATTTACTTTGGCTCTAAAAAATAAATATCTGTTGATGTTGTTGTTGTAGTAGTAAGACCTGTTGTCAAGATTCTCTAACATGATTCAGAAATCTGTTTCATTAATTGAGTGACTTCTTTGTAATCTATGAACTTACAACAGGATTTTTATTCATTTATAAATTTTTTTAATAAATTATTCATATTTAATTTAATCAAATAAAAAATTCTAAATTAGTTTAATTTATATATATAAGTATATAGTGTAGTGTACTATATATGCCATCCTGTAAATAATATAAAAATAATAAATTGCCGTTGAAACTCTCAGAATTAACTTAAAACCAGTTGGTAACTGAAAATTGTATTTAACATGAAATCCGAAGTTGGGCGCCTAATAAAATTAGTTTAATTTTCTTTTTTTTTTTGTTTTGTTTTTAATATTAAATAATTAATGAATAATTTAGTAGTTTATAAGTATATTGATCTCTGTCGTCGATCAATCGTTGCATACACATATATCATATAATAAATATACAGTGATTTTTGTTTGTTTGTTTAAGTGATTTTTGTTTTAGGGAGTTCCATACATAATTTCTTGATCCTTTGCCATACATATATATCATCATAAATTTCTACAATATTACATACATTAATCATTTAATTTTGTTAGTTGTTAAGTTTTATATTTTTTTTTTTATTTAGTTTATAATATCTAATCTCCTAAATCATCTTCATCATCATTATCATCTTATCTTCTTCATCATCATATTTCTTAATTTCGATTTGCGTTTTTTGAGAAATTGCACCACAAAAAGTGCTAAATTAATTAATTAATTAACACTGAGTCCTTTATTTTTCATTCATTTTTTGTTAAATAGTTTTGTTGGTTTTGTTTTTGTTTCGAAAGATTTTACAAAAGTATAAGAAATATTTTTTTTTTTTTTGTTTTTTTTTTTTTGGAAATTTATTGCGTTTGTTTTTTGTGTTTTGTGTTTTTCTTTTATTTTGTGAAATAAATAAAGAATTTGTTTTTTGTTTTAAAATAACGTAGAATACACTTTTATTTCTTTTGTTTTTGTGTTAAATTTTATTTTCCTTTTTCGAGTCTTGTCTCGTGGGTTTGAGTTGTTGATAAAATGAAATAATATGAAAAAGAAAATTGAATAAGAAATTTAAATTCCATTTTTGAATTTTGTAAACTGAGTTTTGAATTCCTTCTTTTTTTTTGGTTTTTGTTTTTGGATTTTATTTTTTAGTATTGAGATGCTTTGATTTTGAATTTTGCAGTTGAATTTTGTTCTATTTTTATATACCCCTTACAACACAAGAGACACTTTCTGAGTCACAGATCGGATTAGAGCAGTTATAGGGATGCATATTTCTCCCTCTCTGAGATCAGATTGATTTGGTAAACAGAAATTTTATCTAGGAATAGGTTGGGTCATAAAGGCCCGTTGTGATGCATTGTCTGCTTTTCCCTAACCTTATGTTCATGTCATAAGACTCAACTAAGGATCCTAAATCGTATTTTTGATTGCTTTGGACATGAACAGAGAAGAAACCTTCAGTCTAGTGATATGTCTGGAATTCATGGATAACTTTTAAAGCTTTCTAGTTCATGAGATTTAGATTTGCTGAAAAATGTTATTCGATAACTAAGAGATGCCAGGGGATCTCATCTTTGACAGTTCCTTTGCTCCGTTGTTATGAGATTTTTGAATGAACATCGATTCGATTGGACAGTTGGTTGCTCTCACAACAAACGTTCCTAGATTCTACTGACTACCATTAAGTAGGACGTTATAGGACATTGTTCCCTTAGCAAACGCTTCAACCTATTACCCTACTGACTCGTTATTATATGACTACTTCACTTGACAAACTGTTAAGTTGGAAGTTATCGGACGTAGCTCTCATAGACCCGTATTACATTGATGTGTAGAGCAACGCAGCTGATCGTCGGTTCTTCTTTGTGCTCGATAGCCAGCTATTACATTTATGTGCGTGCAGACAAGCAAATTTTCTTACATTCCGCGCTATATATTTTTCATTTCGCATGCATTTGCATGTATCCTCACTCTACGGAAGCCAAAAAGTTATGAACAAACACGAAAGACGCGAAAGAAGACAACGAAAAACATCCGCCGAGCATGATCCAAGCAATTCGTTGATATTCTTCATCGTGCACAACGACTGAGCGACCCGCGCACGCACATAAGTGTAATACCGCATATAGCAAGCGCTCCCCTTCTCTTTCTAATCTTCAACAATCACCAATCTCTGGCGATATTAAAGAATCTTGCTTGGGTTATCCCTTGTAAATCTTTACAACATTTTTAATGCAATATGGTTGCTTTTGAAGATCCCCCGATCTGTGGTTTAAATATTGATAAACATATAAGTTTGTGTATGTAAGCTGTTGGCGCAAGAATAACAGTTCACCAATCAGCTATTGAGAGATAGAGATTGCATTGATAAATAGAAATTTGAATAGGTTAAGTAGGAGTTGTAGCCAATACTATGATCAGCCCATAATACCACGGACATAGGACCCATTATCATGCAACAACAGAAACACAGTGCCCTATTCCATGAACTGAACAATTTGATGACTATGTCAAAGGTATGATTATGCGAAATTCCCCGCTCTGTGGTGTATATATTGACATATAAAGTGTGCGTATGTGTATAAAGAGTATTAAAATTTTAGTGGTATTAAATCTTTGGTTGAACCAAAGTTTTCTTTTAATTTTGTTTTTATTTTATTTTCGATTTTTTCTTGTTTTCTTTCAGTTTATTAATTTTTGTTGGTTTGGTTTTGAATTTTGTCGTGTTTTTGTTGTTTGATGCTGCTGTTGTTGTTGCTTATTGTTGTAGTTTTTGTTTAATTATAATTTATTTTCATTGCTTGCGTTTACTTTCTTTATTCTTATGTATTTTTTTTTTCATAATTTAAGGCAGATTTTTGTTTTAATGTTATTTTTTTTTTTAATTTCAATTTTGCATAAAAACAAAAGAAAAACAAATGAAATTATAAACACAAAAACTAAGATCAATCAGACTTGAATTGAATTGATATAATAATAATAAACTACACTCGAAATCGTTTTCCATCAATATTAATTTTAAAATGTTTTTTTGTTTCATTTTTCTTAAATTTTTAATTTTTTTTTACATAATTTTTATTCATTTTCATTTTAATTTAAATTATTATTAATTTAGTTTAGTTTTTGGTTTTTATGGTTTGTCAATTATCATTATCATCATCGTCATCATCGTGATCATCTCTATTATTATTATTATTAATTTATGTTTTGTTTGTTTCTTAAAGATAAGGCGCGAAGGTGCTTAAAATAAGCTTGTACTTTTTTCTTGATAGAATTTTTTTTTTAACATTTTATCAACTTTATTTTATTTATCATTTTCCAAAAAATTTCCGTTTTTCTTTTTTTGTTCAAAAATTTATTAATTTTTTTTTAATTTAATTTCTTTTGTTTTTTGTGATTTACGAAATTTTGTTTCAATATTCAAAATTTGTAATTTTGTATGATTTATTTTTGAATTTAGTTTTTAATTTTAGTTTTGTTTTTCCTTTTTTTTTCTTCATTTTTTTTGTTTTCTTTTTTTTAGTAAATTTGTCCTGGACATACACCGAGAAAATTATCCAAACATGGCCGAGATGTGTAAATTTTGTTCTTTCTTTGTTCGTTTTTGTTGTCATTAGTCATTTTTTGTTTTCTTTTTGTTTATTTTACGCGTTTTATTTATTTATTTATTTAGATGGTTTGCTGTTGTTATTTTTTAAAAAGTACAATTTATTTTGATGTTTGTTGGTTGGTTGATTTGAATGAAAATAAAAGAAATCAAGGCCTCTCCTACTACTTACTAATAGACAACTTTAAAATCAACTTTAATCAAAGGTAGAGATACTTCGGACCTATAGATGTTTGTCTGTTGACTAACAGTCAGGCAAAACTCCATACCATGCGTTTCGATGGCGTCGTTTCATGTGTGCTATGCTTACTACAATACTTGTTTCAACGTCACAACCTCCACAATCAGCATCAGCTTCTTGTATTTACTAATCAGAAAAAGCTGGTGTGAAATATGTACCGACATTACCCGAAGCAACTTTACCATCACTAAAACAATCAACAGCTGTTTGCTGTCGAAACGCCAGTTGAAAGTAGGTCAACTTATGAAGGCTTCACAAGAATGAAGAATACAACATACCCAACGAGCTAAAGACCAAAAAGATATTAGACATTTACAACTTCAGACTGTACCTAGGTATAGCTTGGCTGATCAAGAGATCTCACATAGACCAATAGTGGAACTTAGTGTTGCCAAGAAGAAGTATGGAGACCCTTTAGATACTGTTTTTTATGCACCTTTTTGCGAGCTTTAATAGGTTGCTACTCTTTTGATCCGCGATACTTTCCAAGGAGAGGAAAGATACAGATCCGAGATAGCAAGGCGTGATCTGTAGAGAGTTGGACATTGGCAAAGTAGGTGGTCCCCTAACATTTACCTCGTTGCATGTTGTACATGCATCACTCTGTACCAAGCACAATTTGACTGCGTAGGTTCTTAGGTGTTCTTAGTCCTAGCTAGAAAAGCAGTTGAAATCATTTTAAACATCGCCAATATTTATACTCGGCTAGGCATTGAATCTCTAAGAAAAGATCAAAGGGACTGACAGAAGTTAGGGAAAAAGACCACCCTTACCATTAAGACATCTGTCTTGCCTAAATACTAATCACATGAGCCAGTTAGCTTTGTCTCCTGGACAGGCAATCTGTACTATATTCCCACACAATTACTTTGCATTTCAATTGCATTTACACATGAGACGACACTAGGTTGTGAGTACGAGGTGTTGTAGATTTTGCGTCAGAAGGATGATTGTCTCTGAGACTAAAAACACTTAACAATAAATACTTCGATTACTAAGTATGATCTCCCAGTTAAACTCTGTTATTTGGAGCACAAATTGTTGTTCTTAGTTTTAGCTAAACATACTTCTGTTATGATTATCTGGAACTGGACAACTTAAGACTGTTGCTAAAACAATAACAACAATCGGTTGTATGGAGCACCAATTTTTGTTTTAACTCCTAGCTGGGGAAGCAGTTGAAACACCTTTATATTATTCACAATATACTTTTCTTTCATTATCATTCAGTACTGTTGTTGAAGAGGAGAATGTCGACAGACTCAAAGAAGTGGAAATCTCTTCCGAGACTAAGACAATCAAAAGCTCATCACTCAGTAGAATTTTAATCTCGAAATATCAAAGAGAAATTTGGTAACGATGCCAAAGTGAAGTAGTTTATTCTGAAAAATATTTATCTATTAGTGGAGGCCTCAAAATCCATTATTTTTGTTTTTTTTTTGAAGATTTAATAAATTTTTTCATTTTTTTTTTGTGTTACTAAAATTAATAAATAAATTCAAATAAATAAAATAATTAAATATTAATTCATTTTATCCTGCCTGTAAATTATAGTTTATTATTATTGTATGCTTTTATTTTTTTAATTTATATTTATTATTAATTCTTTAGCAAATACTTTCTTTTCCTTTATTTTTTAATAAAAAATTTGCATTTTTTTTGTGTTTTTTTTTTTAAATTTTGTGTTCAAAATTTTTTCATAATTTTGAATTTTGAATTTCGTTTTATTATGTTCTTTTCTTTTCGTTTCTTCCCCAAAAATGTAGTCTAAATATTTTTAATTTTATTTTTTTTTTTATATTTTTTATATATATAAATATAGGAACATTACCGAAATATTTTTTATATTTATAATTTTACACTTATACCTAAACATTTTTTTTTTTTGTTGCAAATTTTTTATTAAAAAAAAAACACAAGGAGAAACCCCATGGGTTTTCCCGAGCATTTGCCTGAGAAATTCGCGTTTTTCGCTGGTTGATTCTGTTGTTGTTGTTCTTTATTTTAAATATTTAATAATATTTCGTTTTTTTGTTTAAAGTTCATCATTCATATACGCATTTGTTCCGAAATGCACGCCAAACTTGTATGAGCCGAGAGTTTATTTTTTTTTCTTTACCATCATTTTCATTTTCTTTAATATTTGTTTTATCGAGAATTATCTCTTCTTTATACTTACTTATGTACTCGTATATACGAGTATGTACGTATATTCTTTTATTCGCGATTTGGTATTCGTTGTTTTAGCAAACTTGTTTAAGCCAAATGTTTTTTGTTTTTTGTTTTTTTTTTGCCGAAAAGTTGGAGTTCGAAAATTGACATTTATCCTTATCTTCGAAAGAAAAAAAGATTAAAAACTTCATGTTCAAAATTAAAAAAGGAAACAATATAATTGGTCAATGTAATGTTGGGCACTATTGTATTCCAGGGATGATAGTATGTAGTTAAGGAAAGAAGGATACGAGAATGAGTGGCATATGGTAGATTGCCTGATTGAATACATATGAATACATGTGAATATATTACTCTATATTTTTCATTCGAGCGAATGGTTTTTCTCACTATGTATGGATGATGTTTGAGGAAAGCAGGGAAGAAGGACTAAATACACTCTACATTTTTCATTTGAACCTATGGTTTTTCTTTTTGATGCAAGAATGTTTTCATTCGGATACACACATTTTTGGTTCAATAGATAATTTCATCGAAATTTGACTCGGAAATAATTAACAAAATCAAATTTTTCCAAATTTGAAGATTAAGTTCGAATTTCGAAGTATTTTTTTATATTTAAATTTAAGTTCTTTGAAGTGTTTTGTGATTTGAAAAAAAAAAAAAAATAAAATTTAAATCGAAATATTGAATTTCTTATTTCGAAAAAATTCGAAATATTTTTTCTTGTTAAATTTTATTCGTAAAATTAGTTAGTTTTAACAATACCTTCGAAACACAATTTTTCTAGATTCGATGATCCAGTTCGAATTTCGAAGTATGTATTTTTTTTATATAACTTAAAAAATGTATTCGAAAACTTAGTTAAGTTTTAACATTTCCTTCAAAAACAATTGAAAAACACCATTTTTCTGGATTCCAAGATCGAGTTCGAATTTGGAAGTATTTTTTATATTTAGATTTAAGTTATATTAAGTGTTTCTTGATTTAAAAATGAAATTTCTAGGTGAAATATTGAATTTGTTTTTGTTTCGAAAAAATTCGAAAAAAATTTTTTATTAGAAAAATTAGTAAGCTTATTATATCCTTGGAAAATAATTGAAAAAACACAATTTTTTCAGATTCGAAGATCGATTTGGAATTTCGAATTAAGTTTTGTATTTAAATTTAAGTTTGATGAAGTGTCTTTTGATTTGAAAAATGAAATTTGTAATCAAAATATTGAATTTCCTTGAATTTTATATGAAATTTTTGTTTCGAAAATATTCGAAATATGTTTTGAATATAAAAATTAGAAAGCTTTAACATATCATTGAAAAATCAAAATTTTTTAAGATTCGAAGATCAAGTTCGAATTTCGAAGTATTGTTTTAAATTAATGAAAGTTTTAATCAAAATATGGAATTTCTTAGAATTTGAAATGAAATTTTTGTTTCGAAAACATGTTTTTAATCGAAAAATTAGAAAACTTTAACATATCTTTCGAAAATCATTGAAAAATCACAAAAATCAGAATTTTTGAGGATTCGAAGATCAAGTTCGAAATTCGAAGTATTACATTTAATTAAATTTAAGGTCTGTTAAGTGTTTTTTGCTTCGAAAATATGAAATTTTTTAATCAAAACATTGAATTTCCTAGAATTTTATATGAAATTTTTGTTTCGAACTTGTTTTTTCATATAAATTTGATAAAAATATGAAATTTTGTATTTTTACATGAAATTTTCAAGCTAATCTATTTTTTAAATGTATTATAGACAGGGCTTGGTTGAGCGAGCTGTGATAAGGTTGAGGTAAGGTTAAGTGACCAACATTACTTAAACACTTTGTGTGTCTTTTGTAGTATGTATAATCATTAAAGAGGTTCTTATATAATCTTTGTGCATTCTATGTTATTATTGTAATTTCATACAAAAATTTGTGTTATTGTGTTCTTTGACATTGGAAATAAAATAGATAGATAGAAAAAAATGTAGTAGTAATTATTCAATGTAGTAGTGTGTGTGTGTGTGTTTTAAATGATTTTTTTTTTCAGATTTTTTCAATAAAAATTGATTTATTCATGATTTATTTTTAGTATAATAATGAGTTAAACTATGGTTTGATGATTCATAACGTTTTTTCTTATATTTTCTCAAGATTCTTGAGCTAATCTGCATCAAATTTATAGTTAAAATCATTTTAAAAAGTTTTTCTTGTGAAAATGTATGCTTGTTTTTATGTTTTTTATTGTAAAATTATTGGTTTGCCAAAAGGGTCATTCATTCCCTTCTTATCATATGATAAAACTGTAGGACCATTCTAACAACCCAAAAGTGTATGGAAAAATGTTGTAAAATTGTTTGTTTATTATTTTTTTTGTTGGTGGAAATATAATTTTTTTATTTTTTATTAATTATATTTTTTTTTTATTTGATTTTATGCAATTGTCATAATTTTTTATTGCTTTGTTTTAATGTTGTTTGGAAATTAATTTAGTTAAAATAAAATTATAAGAGATGTGTTTTTCAATATTATTGTACGAGTATGTATTGTTTTTCCCTTTAAATCTGTTTTCATAATTATAATAATAAACTTTTAAAATAAAAATTGATTAAATAAATATTTAAGCAAAGTGTTTTTTTTTCATGATTTTATAACAATAATAATAATAATTGTTTTTATTTTCTGTTCTTTTTTTTTTTTAGTGTTCGAACTTGATTTGAGTTTTCAATTTTTCTTTTTCAAAATCTTTTGACTTTCTATGTATGTGTTTTTGTTAGTGTAAATGTGTAAATGAGTGTGTATGTGTATAGTGTTTTTTTTAATTATTTTCTTTTTTGTTTTTTTTTTTTTGGTTCTTGCTTAACACTTAAAGAAGTAAACTGCTTTCAAGTTTTTGATGTAATCATGTAATCATTAAAATATCTGCTACCATTTTATTATTGTATTTATGTTTTTTGTTTCTTTTCTTTTCTTGTGTTTTGTTTTGTATTATTATTTTATGTTTTTTTGTTTTGTTTTTATTTTTTTTATGATTTTTTATGTTATGTAATTAATAAGTTATATAAGTTGGTTTTATTTTGTTTTTCTATAAAGTTATACAGCATAATACTGTTGTTTTTATTTTAATTATTTTTTTGTTTTTCTCGTCTTTGATTGTTTCAAAAGCTTAAGAAGTCTTTCTGATGATGTCAACTATCTTTCTGAAATATATACGCAAATAATTTGAATTTTCGTTTGTGATTTTATTACATTTTTGTTATTTTATTATAAGTATATTATTTTAACTTAATTTTAATTAGTATGGCTTATGTTGTTTATTTTATATTTATTTAATTATTTATTTAGCACATTTAAATCTTGAAATACTTATATTTATATATGTATATATATATGTATTGTATATATTTTCTTATATATAGTATATAATATATAATATATCCGGCACTATTGATTCTGAACAAAAAGTTGTATGTTGTTTTCAAATTTTGTTTGTTTGTGAAAATTGAAAAAATAAATTCTTTATAAAATTATTAAAAAAATTGCCAAAAATTGTTGTTGTTGCTGTTGTTAAATAAGGTAAAAAACTTGTAATTAAATACACATATATGTGTGTTATATATATGTATGTATATACTAGATGAGAAATGATAATCATAATTATAATATTAAGATGATTTAAATATTCTTGATTTTCATGATTTCTAAGTAGAAAACTTTCTTTTGTTTTGTTTTGTATTTGGTTGATTCTTCGTTGATTATGTATGTGTGTGTATGTAAGTGTGAAAGTGTCTAAGTGTGTGTGTGTGTGTTGTGTATTTATGTGTAGTATTTTATACTATCCTTTTTTTTACTTAACTGACAAAAAACTCACTTTTCAACATCTCATACTCTCTTCTCTACTAGCTTCTTTCATTCCTCTTTCCTTTCTTCTCCTACACATTTTTATCATCAACTCTACCTTCACTCTGTCCCTCATCATCATCATCATCTTCGTCATCATAATTATATGTCTTATATTATTTTATTTTAAACTTAATAAAAACTTTGTTGTATGAAACTTGAACTAAAATTTTTGTATTTGTATTAATAAATGTTTGTTTTTTTTTTTTTAACTAAAAACTGGTTGAAAACTTTTGATCAACACTGTTCCAAGCACTGTTACTAGTGTAGAAGTGTTGATCAACCTGGTTATTTTGTTTTTTTTTTTTACTATTTTTAACGTAAACGGTAATTACACGTTTTGAAAGGCAACTGCTGTGCAAAATCTGATCGTCTTTCGACATATGTCAGATTTCACTTTATTTATTTGTTACTTGTTTGTTTGTTTGTTTGTAATATTAAGTAACCATTTACTGAATTGGGTAATGGTTACTTGGTTACTTCCTTACTTTGTAGTATGCTATTGTAAAAAATATTTAATAAATATTTTTATTTTATTTTATTTTATTTGTTATTATATATATTCTCTTTCTCTATCATTGCTTACTGACTTATTTATAATTATTTTAATTTTATTTTGTGTTTATTTAATTCGTTTTTCGTTACAAGGTTACTCAGTTGTTGTTCTTGTTGTTGCATTTTGATTTGCTATTTTATGTGTGTTGATTGTGTTGTGTAGTGTTGAGTGTGTTTGTTTATGTATATATATATATATATATAAACTTATTTATTATATATAAAATATCTGATCACATTTGTTTGCAGTCTCTGTATAAATATTGTTGCTTTTATTTTGTTTTTCTTTATTTTCATTATTTTTATTTCATTATTCATTATTAAAATTAAAAATTAAAAATATTTGGGAAAATAAAGAGAAAGAAGATCGCGTTTTGTTTCGGTTGAAAATTGCGTTTTTCGTTTGCTCTACAGTTTTTTATAAAAAAATTTTGGAGGGTCGACTAAACAGTTTTCTATAAATTTTCAAAGTTTCATTTAAATCACTGGGCTATTGTTTTTCTTGATTTATATATATTGTTTATTGTTTTTACTATTGTAATTTTTTATTTATGTATGTATATGATTTGATATTGTCCTGTTGAATCAATGAAAATTGTTTGTTTGTATATTGGAAAGCAATGGAGGCGCTTAGTGTTATATTGAGTGACTATTTTCTATAACAAATTATTAATTTTTTATTTAAATTTATATTTTATTGCCAATTGTTTTGTTGGTTTTTGTAAGTTTTGTACTTTGAATCCTTCTCCTCCTCTGTCCCTCTCCTCCGTGTACATTTTTTAGCCTGAATTTTGACTAAAGAAATGTACAACATATTGAAATTAAGAATAATATTAACTGGGCTATTGTTTTGTGAATTGTATCACATATTTTTTAATTTTATATTTATTTATAATTTATTTATTTCCTTTTCTAGTTGCTTATTGTTATGTGTGTATGTGGTAAACCAAAAAACATTGATCTGATAATTTGTTATAGTCTCCTCCCTTAGTCACTCAAGTTTGTCATTCCACTAAACATCAAGTGTCATTGCTTTCTTGGCTTTGAGTTACCCGAAAATGTTTTTGTATTTGCTGTGCTGCCATATTGAATAAAATAAAGGCATCACTTGCTGGTATAATTGTAATTGTAATTAAATAAAAATTAAAATAAAATCATTTCTGTAACTTTGAAAATTTACAAAAAATTGTTTAGTATTCAAACACGCAATTTGTAGCATCAATTAATCAATCAATGAGTCAATCAATCAATTATTTATTAATATTTTAATTATTAATTATTAGTTTTGTTAAATTTGAAAAAATACAATAAATTTGAAATAAATTGTTTTTATCACTTATTTTAGTTGTTTAGTGCATTTGTTGTTGTTGTTCGTCTGGCAGCTGTTTATATTATATACTCGTACACTTAGATGGGCCTGTAGTGTGTTGTTTAGCTAAGGTATTTCAATTGTCCGAAGTTTGTGTTGCGCGTTTATTGTGTTGGATTTGATTTGTAAAATTTTCTCTCTTGTTCAGTAGGCAGGCATCTTCGAGTCTTCTTATTACTTATTATTATTAATTCTATTATTATTGTTATACTATTGCAGCTATTGTTGGTTTGTATGTTTGTAATTTTTGATTTTGTACCCCATATAAACACACACACTACAGACCAAAATAAGTGATCGGTACAAAGCCAGTTTGATTGTTGTTGTTTGTTTGCTTTTAATGTTTCGTTTCTTTGTTTGTTTTGTTCAACTAAAAAATAAATGTTGCAGTTTTTTAATAATTAAAAAAATAAATTGTTTAAAATTAAATAAAAAATTATATTGTTATATGTTATATTTTTTTTGTAATATTATAATTAGGTTTTGGCTTTTGTTTCTTGTTTTTTTTTTTTTTATTTATATTATTTTACTATTTTTATTGATTTTTTGTCTTCTTTCGTTACTGTTTTACTGATTTATTTCGTTTGTTTGTTATTTTGTTATATAAAAATATAAATTTATTTATGGTTTTGTTTTTTGTTTTTTATAAAATTTATCTGGTATTTGTTTGTTGTACTATAAATTATCCCGGTTTATGTGACACAATGCCACCACCAATTGATTTGCATAAAAATCATGCAAATCAAAGGCGAGGCAACTGTGCGCACATATTTTTGTCTATTGCAACTTAACTGGTTAAGAATAAAAATTTTTATTAAATTTAACTATGATTATTTATTTTTATATTATTAAATTTATTATTATTTATTGTATATATAATTTTATATTGATTTGGTTTTTTTGATTTGATTTGATGAGTTTTGTTGGAAAATTTGAACATAGGATGGTTTAAATTTGAACTAAAAACTTGTTGTTTTATAAATATATTTATTTTTATGTTAAGCTTTTTTGATATGTGTTGACAACCCAAAAAAAGTTGCTTGGAAGTGCTTTGTGGCTGTTGTTGTTGTTGTTCATATACTATTTATATAGATGTATATATATACTTTTTGAATTTTTAATTATTTATGTGTTTAATATATATATATATTGTCACTTTTAATTGGGTTCATGGTTGGTTGGTTGGTTGCTTGATTTATATATTGTACAATATAATAATAATAATATATTTGTTGTTGTTGCTGTTGCTGTTCTTTTAAAAAATTATTTAAATAATAAAATATCACATTCGAGTTGCGAATGTTTCCCTGGCTATTGTTTTGTTTGAAATTAAATTCAAAATTGTTGCTGGCAATTATTTGTTATATATTATATTATTATTTACTTAATTTAATTTATTTTATTTTATTATTATTTTAATTTAATTTAATTTAATTATTTTTATGATTATTTTCGTGTGTTATTTTATTTAAAATTTTGATTTTTTTGATTTGTTGGAATTATTTTTATTATCTTTTGTTTATTTGGTTTTTATTTTATTTTATTATTTTATGTATATATATATCGTTCAATTTGGAATTTTATTTTTTAAGCCAAAACTTTATTTTTTGATTTTTATTCATTTAAATGGTTTATTTTTTTTGTTTTTTGATTTTCAAATTTTGTTTCAAATAAAAATATAAAGTTTATGAACTTAGGATGCTTAATTTTTGACAAATATTTTGTAAATAAAGAAATATTTTCATAAATGAATAAATATGCGAATACCCTTCACACTTTGCTTCATAAATGAGACTATGAATATGGGAAGGCATTGCAGGGATCGATGATTTGGCTAGCGTTTTCTTAGCATTGAAGATTAGACTAGAAAAGTAGCTTAGGGAAAGGCGTGATCTTATTCACCTCATCACTGCAGCCTCAAGTTGGCTTATTGTGACAGCCATCTTAATTACAGTTCCTCCGAGTATTCATCAAGAACTCCAAGATTTTCTTTGGAGGTAAGTCATTTGGTTCTCAGATAACAGAGTTTGGTCCAAATTAACATCAGTGACAGTGACATAGTAAATACTCTGCTGTCTCCTCTTCTTCATATAACACATGGTAATCTGCATTGTTCAATTCGACTAAGCAAACTAAAGATACCATACAGATTAAAAGAGATTATGAAACTGCAATATTAACACCATACTCATAGTTTTTGAGATATCACACATGCAATAAATGGGAATATTAAACTGATAAGCATACCCTATGTAATGTACCCCTCAACCATAATTTTTAGATAATACACTCAGTTTTCTTTGTTGTATGGTGTTAATACTAGTATGTGCTTTAGTTTCACAGTTACTGGAGTGTAAGTAGTATAAAACCTTTCTGAATTCAGGCAATAAGCATTAAAACCATTGTAGAGAAAAGTATAAGACATTCTGTAGTTCTCACGCTTACAGTTTAACTAATCGAGCAAAACTTGTAGTGAATACAATACTAAACTTCAGGTAACCATTAAGTATACCGACTCACTAGAAGCATCTATTATAGAGCTTAATCGAAACAACTGTAGAACAGTCACTGATAGTATCAAATGGGTTTAATATAATACTCATGGCTGTTAAGTAATGTATGCGATGATATAAGGAAGAGACCTTGGAACATCTGCTATGCTTTTGCCAGGTACTCTCAAGAACTCTCGTACTCTCTTTTGGGGAAGCCATTAAGTATATATACATATATTGAAGTTAATATGATGATTCACTAAAAGCTTCTGTTATCGAGCTGAATCAGAAGAACTGTAGAATTGGTCTTCCTTGTTATAAGGAACATCTCTTATACTTTTGACAGGCACTGACTAGAACTCTCGTATTCGCGAGTTTCCATGCTTACAGTTAAAGCGATCAAAACTTGGAGTGAATACAATTAAGTATATGAATATTGAAAAATCTAAATCTGGTAATATGATGATTCGCTAGAAGCTTCTGTTATAGAGCTGAATCAGAAGAACTATACAACAGTAATAGGCATACTAATTGGTCACTGATAGCTTGGTAGTGTCACACGGGATCAAGGTAAAATGTGTACCTATTAAGAAATTTATGTGATGATATAAGGAAGAGACATTGGAACATCTCTTATACTTTCGACAGGAACTCACGAATTCAGAACTTTCCACGCTTGCAGTTTAAGCGACCGAGCAAAAGTTGGAGTGAATACAATTATATGCTTAATTCCAGTATCTGGTATCACTAGGGATCTTCGGGTAACCATTAAGTATATGAATAATGAAAAATCTACCTTATGATGATTCACTAGAAGCTTCTGTTATAGAGCTGAATCAGAAGAACTGTAGAAATGGTTTCTGCTTGATAGCCTCACACGGGTTCAAGGTAAAATGTTTGGCTATTAAATGCTGTATGTGATGTTATAAGGAACAGGACCTTAGCCTTTCAATATTCTAAGATTTTGTATGAAACAATTTGAGTTTTTTTTATACTCTAGCATGAAGGGTATTTCAACTTCGCTTGAACCGAAGTTTATGATAATTTTTTTTTTATTTTAGATAAAACTTATTCTGGTTTTGTTAAGTTACAGTACCTGCCAAAATTATTATGGCACTGTAACTTTCTATTGCAGTGTTTTGTTAAATAAAAATGACATTTGATCTTTGGACACTCGAAGGATCTTCCAATCAAATGTCTTTAAAAAATTTGTTCTTTTCTTCTGTTGTTGTTGTTTCTGTTGTTGTTACTGTTGTTGTTATTGTTGCAGTTGTTCATGCTTCACACATTTGCAAGCTACGAGATTTTCAAGTGATTTTTCATGTTTTTCTTTTCATATGTTTTGGTGTTTTTTCTTATCCAAATAAGTGATAAAAATGTTGTGCTTCTTTTACACAATTGATTTTCATATATCAAAAATTGTTCAAGAATTTTATTTTGAAATTTTTTGTTTTGTTTTTTGCCGAATATTTTAAATAGAATTTTGAATTTGAATTTTTTTTCCATTATAATCGCGTTTGCTACTAAAAAAACGCAATTACATATTATTGCAATTATTTTTTGTATTTAATTTTTATGTAATTTTTTTTTTATATATTGTTTTTGTTGTTTTTACCTAAACTGCTTGATGTTAAGTGATTTTGTTTTTATTTCGTAGTTTTTCTTTTTTCAACACTGTTTCTCTTTGTTCTTCTACTTTTCTTTCTTCTTTTTTGTATTTTTTATATCATTTTTATATTTTCTGTGATCAGACGTTTTTCAAACTAAGGATGTTTAACGATAACTCAAGGATTTTACATATTTTGAAAAAAGTACTTACTATTTTTTTTTTTGTTGTATATAAATATGCTTAATTTTTTATATATAATTATTTGAATTCTGAAATTTTATTTATTTATATATATTTTTAAATATTTAGAGATTAATTTTTTTTTTTTTGGTTTTCTGGAAAAAATTAAGCCAAATATTGTTGTTGTTGTTGCTGTTGATGGTGGTGGTCTTACAACTTGTGATATATATATATCATATTTATATTGGCACGAAAATATTCTATATTATGTTAGATCAAAAATTATTTGCGTACACTTTCAGTGTTGTTAAAGCTTTTAAAATCAATCAAAGCACTTAGTTGGTTTTGTTTTGTTTAATTCAATTTTCCATTTTGGCTTCTGTTTGTGTTTTTTTGGTTTGATTTTCATCATCATCTTCTGCATCATTATCATCATCATCATGATTCTGTTTTTTTATTAAAAATTGTAGTTTATATACAAAATTTTCTGACCAATTCATTTTGTTGTTGTAGGGTATTATATTTTGTTAAAAATCTAGTATTAAATATGGTATTATCCTGTTATTGTATTGTATTTCTCCTGTTTGGTTTGTTTGAAAACAAATGATAATAACATTATCATTTGCTTATTATGGTATTATTCAACACTGTGCTATGAACACTGTGTCAAAATATTAAACCGTTCAGTTAATTTGTGTCGCTGTTGTTACTATTGTTATTGGTTTGATTGACTTGGCTAGTGGTGTTTTTATTTTGATTTGATAAGATTAATCAAAAACTATGAAACATTCCTCATTCCTGAAGTAAACTCATAGAGTTAGTTAATCTATTGACTGGAATTGCTGCTGCTTTGGTTGATATTTTTTATACAATTTTTTTTATATAGAAATTCTATTTTATATGATTTTTTTGTTGTGATTTTTGTTCTAAGAAATTTGCCTTTAATAATTCAAAAAATTTTACCTTTAATTTTTTGTCGTGTAAACTGCATTTTTCAATTTTTTGTTGTTTTAAATCAAGTGAAAGTTACTTTGTGTCTTTTGAAAAATCATATTAAGAAATTTAGTAGATTTGTCTATTGTTTGCTTGTATGCAGAAATTTTGGAATTTTCCAACACTAATTTTGTTGTTATGGCATTAAATTAAAGATCTATTTTTTGAGTTCTCTAGATAAACTTTGCCAAAAAGTATGTTGTTTTCATATAAGTACATATTTAAAATTGTTCATTAAAGAAACTTTCACTTGAGAAATTTGGTTGAAATTGATAAATTATATTAAAGAATTGCTTACCGTTAATTGCATTGTAGTAGTAGTGTTGTTGTGTTGATATTGAGTATTGTAGTCTTGTGTATAATTTGTTGGTTTTGCCAATCTAAAGGAGAATGTTTTGCTTACAGCCAAAAGTTTTAAAAAACAAAAAATAATGAAGAGAGGAGGATCCGAAAAAGCCATGATTATATGAAATAATAAAAAAAAAGAAATGAAAAAATTAATTTTTAATATACA
The DNA here is from genome assembly GCA_037043315.1 of Amiota communis. Classification (NCBI taxonomy): domain Eukaryota; kingdom Metazoa; phylum Arthropoda; class Insecta; order Diptera; family Drosophilidae; genus Amiota; species Amiota communis. Next base: position 6,625,925 of record JBAMAV010001245.1, on the reverse strand, counting down.
TAACAAAATAAAGAAACATAAAATGTAAAAGGATTTTTCAAAAAATTTTGTTTTCTGTTCAAAAGGAAAATTAGTAGAAAAAGCAAAGGTTTCTGGTTTTTTTTTGCGATTTTTTGTCATTTATTATCCAATTATATTAATATATGTATGTATGAATTTTGTTCTTTATTGACTTACGAGTTATTTATGTATGTATCATAGTATATAAATGTATTATGTATGAAATATGTAAGTTTATATATAGAGAAATGTGTGTACGTTTGTATGCATGTTTTATGTATGTAAAATATACGAATATTATTTTGTTAAAAATACATAAGATTTTTCTTTTCAAATTATTGTTGTTTTTATAAAAGTATTGAGTATTCTGCAATATGTCAATACAGATTTCTTCATGTAAGTATTGTATGTACTTAGAATGTGGTATGTTAGTATTAAGTATATTTCTTGTTATTTTAAATAATTTAAAGAGTTTGTACTCCTAATCACTATTAGTGATATTCCTTTTGTTTTTTTTTTCTGTCAAAGTACAAACAACTTTAGAAATTTTGATGTTGTCATGTTTGTTGTTTTTGTGTGATTGATTTCGATGCTGTGTGTCTTTTGCTTAAAAGGCGCTTCTACAAGATTTGATGAATTACAGTGCTGCATTGTAACAGTGTTCAAAAATACTTAGATCTGATGATATGTATCAAAAGTAGATACTTTAGATTACAGAAAAGAATACTCAATAGACTGCATGCATAGTTCATCCAATTCTGGATAAGTGAAGATTATGTTTATTTATCTTCTATCTTCTCTTTAGTCGTCGTAGGTTTACTCATTGAAATAAGGAATTCTACTCCAAAGATTGAGTAACATTGAATGCTTAGTTCATCATCATTCTACTCAATACAATAAGTAACTTTGACTGAATCAGTGTTGGCCAAAAGTTAATCTGATTAATTATGATGATTTAGTCATGAAGAATTTAATCAAATTAATTAATTGATCATGTCAAGATCATCCAATTCCAGATAAATGAAGATGAAGTTACCTTATATCTTTTCCCTAGCTAGATTGTGTCCTTGTCTTGCTAAGGGTTAATAGGTTAACTCATTGAAATATGGAATTCTACTCAAAAGATTGAGTAACACAAAATGCATGCTTAGATCAGGTCTGACCAACTCGCGGCCCAAGGTAAGTGTGATAATCAGTGCGGCTCACGTGAAAAACATAGTGAAGAAAAGAGAACAGAAATCTCGTTCGTCTTTTGCCCTTCACTCAGCAAGAGGCTTTCAGTCATATTGTGCAAAATGTTTTTTTTTTTGCATATTTAGCTTTCATAATATACTTGCGGAACAAATAACAACGTCTTCTTCCAAAGTGGCCCAGGAAACTAGAAAGGATGGACACATTCAATGATCATCCAATGCCAGATAAATGAATATTTAATTATATTCTATTTATTTCCTAGTTAGATTGCCACCTTGTGCTAATAAGGGTAAAAGGTTAACATACACCGACAAAATCCGTCGCAAGCCAATATGACTTTCTTTCCATACAGAATATGCAAAATGATTAAAAAATCATCCTTTTTCTTTCTCCTTACTAACTTGCTTTACAAATATTATCAGCCTTCTGAATAGCTGTTTGTTTCTGACCTAAAAGATCGCTGTGTTAACATTTTTTCATTTGTTCTTATCTTGGAACATCGCCCATCTGTGGTGTTTTTAAGAATACTGCCTAGAAAATATTAAACGTAATGAAATATGGAATTCTATGGTCTTAGCTTGAGTGACTAGTTCTTCATATTCATGAGCAACATTGAACCTATTTCTATATGCTTGTAAAGTTCTCAACTCTTGACAGATTTTTTTATCATTTGATTTGAGGAGGATAATTGATTTATTGTCACCTTTTATTGATCATAAGATCATAGCATTAGGGTGCATGTTCATATGATTGAGTCTATTGTTTTGGATCTGCTTTTGTCGGCAATCATATAGTAAGTGATTTCTAGAAGACTTGTCACTGATTGTTTCATATTCTGTTTGACAAGGAAAGTAACAGATTGTTGTTTCTCTTGTCTCGGTACTTGCACTTAAAAGCTGACAGTTAACACAAGTGGAACAGCAATGTCACAAATCGAAATTGTTGTTGCTGTGCTACTTGCCGATTGGTTGTTTCTGTTACTTTCAATTGTCTTGTGTTCTTATTGTTTTATAATGCTTTGATTTTGTTACTAGTTTCAAAGCTTGACTAAACCTGGATTAAGTCCTGCATCCTACATCGTCTCTTTCATAAGTTCTTTGCCTAACAAAATCATTCAATCATTGTGTAGAAGCGCCTTAAGCTCATTATTTTCCTTTTTGTTTGTTTTATGTTAATCTCTTTAAACATCAGTAAATATTAATTAAATGTTAATTTTGTTTTTTTTTGAATACAATAATAATAATAATAATCATAATAAAATGCAATGCAAATTTCATTAACTAAATCGTAAATAATTCTTATAAAATTATTGCCACTGAAATAAATGCAAAACTAAAAAATTATGAAGAAATTAACAAATATATATGTATGTAATAATAATTTGTTTTTCGTTTTTTTATAGAATGAGAAATGAATTCATTTTTTCTTTGTATCTTTTTGCTATATAATAAATTTTGAATTTTGACTTTATGTTAAATCTTAATATTTACATAAATTTTGCCTAAAATTTTTAATCCAAACGTTTTTTTTTTTTCATTTGTTTATTGTTAATGTGCCTTAAATTGCCTAAAAGTTTTGTTTTTTAATTTATAATTTTTTTTTTTAATTTTTTCATATTCAAAATTAACTATTTTTACATAATTTTGTATAGGCATCTCGATCATCTGTCACTCAGTCAAGTCAATTTAATCAGTCAACGAAAAGATCAAACTCTATGATGTTGACTAACCAATTTGCCTAGGACTTATGTAATGATGATGATGATGATATTCCTATATTGGTAAAGACCGAAACAATAATGAATAATGTGCATATTTATTTAATAAACAATAATTTAAGTATTATAAATAAATATGCAAATTTATTTTTTTTTATCACAAAATCAGTTACATTTGTTTTTAAAATAAACAAATTTGGAGTAGTTTTTTTGTTGTTGTTCTTGGAGTTTGTTCCATAAAATTTTGCAAGGCATTAACAATTAACCAAATCTTTCTTTTAAATTTCTTTGATATATGTGTTTTTTTTTATGTATTTCTTGTTCTGTAAAAACCAAAATCATTGGAATAAATTAAGTAAATTAATTTAAAAAATAAAATACAAAATAAAATCATTATATCATTCATTTTTAAAATATTTGTGGTTTTCAGCCTAAAACTATGATTTCTTTTCTTTTCTTTTCTTAATATTTTGCCAAATTTATTTATTTTTTTGATTAATCTTATAAAAAGTTTTTGTTTTTTTTTATTTGATTAGATTAGGAAACTCACCGTTTTTTGTAATTTTGTTTATTTTTAAATAATTTTTTTATACATATACATATATATAGATATAGTATATTCTTTGGCCGAAACATTTGCAAATTCTTATTTAGTTTTATCTAAAATTTGTCTATTGTTAAAAATTTTGTTCAATGAAACGCCAAAAAGTTTGTTGTGCATATTTTTTGGGGAGTTTAGTTTCTAATCCAATAAAAAGTACTGAGTTTGAAATAAATTATCTATTAAATAAGATAGGATCAGATATATCATCTACCATATAATTTAATATCAGGCCAAGAAAGCAGATGACGTAATGATATTTTTCAATTTTTATGATACATATGTCTGCTTACTGAATCAGTGTCCAACACGGGTCCAAGTCAATGCAGAACGAAACAGAAATCTCTTTTGTTCTTTATTATACTCTCTTTCTGTTTGCGTTGCTCGTCGCCTCAGCCACTCTGCAGTCTTTTTTTGTTGTGTGCTCATTAGCTATGCAATATACTTCAGCACCATGCCTTTTCCCAATGTGGAAACAAAAACGTTGGACACTCCTGCTATACACTTGTATTATGTTCTTCCTTCCTTATATCAAATGCAAATTAATAGATCATTGGACTTTACCATTAAACATTGTATCATTAAGAATCTTATATCATGCTCAACCGATATAAGAGAATACTTGTTTTGCATCAAGAAGTGAAGCGACAGTGGGCCAAGGAATATTTGACACTGCTTCGGCATTGCACAAAGAAGAGCAAGCTGTACAGCAATGTTACATTAGTTATACTGGTCGCCATCCTGGCAGATAACAATGCAATGCAGCATTAATGATGTCTGGGGCTTGTGATTGAAGTGCACATGGGCCAGAGTGTTCACGGTGAATACAAGGTCTTCTTCAACGTTCACCAAAGAAGCGAAAGATTTTGGGTTATTTCTCTTAAGAATTGTTCTTCTCTCAGTCATCAGAGTTTAACAATACAATACATAGATTTAAGGAAGCTTAATCATGATGAATAGAGCATAATAGATTGCACTACCCAAAATTTTATATACATAATGTAGTTTTTACAATCTGAATTGTCTCTGTTGATATTTAATAGATAATATTTTCGAACTCAGTCTTTAAATTTTGTTTAAAAAAATACATCATTGGACGTTGGGCTACTACAGAAATGTATGCAAACCTCGATCGAAGTAAGGACAAATTGTTTAACTGAAATAAATAATTATTAAATATAATAAATAATAAAAAAAGACATATTAAAATAAATTTTTCGGGTTTTTATATATTTGTCACATTAATTTATAAAATGTTTATGCATTAATTAATATAATTAAAATAATAATAATAGAAATTATAAAATTTAACTTAACTTTTGTTTAAACTTAAGAAGTTCATTCATTTTTTTAAATGTTTTTTTTTTATATTATTTTAAAAAAAGAATACCACTTAAAATTAATAGAAATTATGTACAAATTAATTAAATTGATACAAATAAAATTAGTTTTGTTTTTTAATTAAACTATAGTGTAAAATATAACAGACTAGTGTGGGTATGTGTGTGTTCCATAAACAAAAATCATGTGCGCTGTGCAGTCAATCAATCAATTCATATAATTCTCAATTTATAAAATTAAATTAAATTTAAAATTAATTTTTGGTTTTTTCTTTAATTTTTTTATGTGCAATAGCCAAACGCCCAGTTGATAATTTTTTTCTTCTAAATTAATTAATTTTCTTTTAATATTTTTTTATATGTTAAATTAAATTTTTTTTCTTTTTTTTTTTAAATATTAAGAAGCATAGACATTGAAACACAAATTCTAATCCAAAAAACTCGCTTTTTTTTTAGCAAATTATTATTGCACTTCTTTGTAAGAAGCATAAAATAATTTTTTTTTTTAATGTCAATTCATTTTATTTTTCATTTAATGAAAAAAGAAAATTAAATAAAAAATTAAAAGTTAAATTTTTTAAATAATTTCTTTTTTTTGTTATAAGATTTTTTAAAAAACACACATGGTTTTTTCGACTGTTTTTTTTTTTTGTTTGCATGAAATCTGGTATATTTTAAGGTGTGTGTTTTTTCTTGTATGTAGAGAGTGTTTAAGAGTGAGTAAGTTTTTCGTGTTGTGGTGTTTTTAACTTTTGAATGTTTTTTAATAAAAAATATTTTTAAAAAAATTTCAACTATTTTAAATATTTATATTTATGTATATTAACGGCAAATACAGTTTACACTTTAAAAAAATGTCATTTGATTTTTTATTGTTTTAAAAATTTGAACTATTGTTTTTCATATCATCCATCTTTGGTGTTTTGCGGTTTTCTTCATTAAGGGAAAAAAACTGCAGCAGGTTTTTCTTTTTTTTTTTGTATAATTTCTTTAGAAGTTTAATAGGAGAGTAATGTGTGTGGGTGTGTAAGTGTAAATGTATATGTATATCTTGTATATTCTATCATATTTAGCGGCTTTTCTTATTTTGTTATTTTTTTTTTTTGCGAAATTTTTTGAAAAACATTTTTTAAGTTTCACTCTTTTTTTTTTTGTTTTTAATTTTTAGAAATTTTTCCCCAACTTACGTGCCTAAAAATTTGGCTTAATATTTGTTTGTTTTGTTTTTGTGAAAAAATATGAAATTTCATATTTTTATAACATATTTTTCTTATTTTTTGGCAAGAACAAAGGCCTAAACGCGAGTATAAATTTTACAGTCATTTTACATTTACTTTACTTAACTTGCTTGGTTGTGTTATTTGTCATGTATGTATGTGTTTTGTAATTCCATTTTAATTGAATAGTCACGTCCTTTTTTTTGTTGTTGTTGTCATATTCTTGTTGCTTATATATTTTTTACGTAGATTTATTTTCGGGACCTTGATCGCTGCCGCTTGTTCGTAGTAGTAGCTGCTGAAGTCGCCGGTTTCTCCGGCTCTTATTCCAACTGTTCTAAAAAATTAGGCGTCTTGAAGTATTCGGGTACAGGGTCATCCATGCGTGAGATAATTTTATATATGGATTTCTTCCATGATTGTTCGGTGTCTTTGCCACCCTGTATTGCACGGAAAAATTCACGTAACGTACTCTCGACGACATAACGAAAGTTTTGCGGCACCTTAATTTCATATAATTAAAATGGAATTTTTTTTTTTTGGTTTTCAAAAAAAAAAAAAAAAAGCAAACAACAAAAATTTATTTAGAAAATTCATAAAAAAAAACTTCTATAGTTTTACACTAGAGAGTTACTATGAGAAAGATTGAGAGAGTAGGTATAGTAGTAAAGTGATGCTTACCTCAATGTGATTATTCCGATTGTAGTGCAAATTAAGCACACGATATAATTCATTATCATGGGCGATATGCAAATCTTCGGAAGTCTTAATACCTTCCGTAACAGCCTGACGGGCGTATTTTTCCATTTGTATATAGTAGAATTCTCTGTAATAATAATAATAATAAGATATTGGATTAAAGACATTTATTAATTAAAGAACAAACTAGTGAAAGTTGCTTTGGTCAAAGGAAGTAGTTTCTCTTAAAGAGCCAGCAATGTAACTAGTTCCCAACAATACTAAGCTGGATTAGGATCTGATAGACAGATTGCAAAACAAAAGATCAAGTTTACACAGAGCGCTGATCTTCTTGAAGTTAGTGGTTCACTATGGATTTGTACACCTACGATTTTCTCTCAAATGTAACTTTCAAACTACTTTGAACAGTTATTGGAATAAATAAACTATATAGTATTTATACTTGTTGGAAAGGTTGTGGAATCTACTTTCATAAAAACATTTTACAAAATTTATTTTTCTTGTAGTTTATTTTTCATACATTTTTTTGTGTAACAACTTGAAAATACGTGAAACTAAAAGTACAGTATAATCATTATCAAAAAATTCCAACCCATACAAATATCAGTCTGGTGAACAGTGAAGATTTTTGATGCTTTTCATATCTTAGCTTTAATTTCATTACAATGACTATACAAAATCTCCTAAAAATCTCCTTAAAAACTCCTTAAAATCTACTTCAAACTGTCTTAAACATTTTCCAATTATATTATCATACCATTCTGATTATTATTATAAGATTTAAATCTTCATGGGATTGCCATATATTTCTTGTCTTAATTAAAAATATTATAATTATAAAGAAATGATGATAATGAATGGGTTTTCCCCACAATACTTTAGCTAATAAGCCACAATAAATGACAAAAAAGAAAAACCATTGCATACTTTCTTATTATACTCGTCGACTATAATATTTTGTTTCCTTTATACAAATATACTACTTAGTATTGTACATAAGTCTTTGATTTCATATGCTTACAATACTTTTTTTTATTGTATCTGCTTTTATTGTCTTAATGCATTATATTGGATTTCTATCTCCCCATGAGCCTCATACCCCCAAACATAATTTTCAAGATGACATTATTAATAATTTTGCTGACGATACTCACTGCAGGCTCTCATAATTCTTTGTGTTGCATTGCAATGAAGATGAAAATGACGACGACGATGAGGAGGAGAAACAAAATATCATACAAAAAATTGGCAAAAACAATATATAATATAAAAAATAAAATAAAATAAAAAGTATCTGCAAACTCTTGGCTTTTGTCCTGTGGTTTTCTTTTTTGTTGTCTTTTACTTCGTTGTTCATATTCGTAAAGAATTTTTAATAAATCTCAAATGTGCAGCGGCAACGGCATTGACAATCTTTTTGGGTAGCTAGCTTAACTCAAACTCAGTACACCCACCCAATGGGTAGATACCCATTCACCCAAATCTCTATGAAATGCAAGTTGTTGTCAATATGCAAGTCGCCTTAGAATGAGTGGTGAAGTGGAGACAAAATGAGTAGTACCACAAAGGGTATCTTCTCTGTTATACTTAGAAAAAAATCAAGGGACTGAGAATGAGGTGTGGGATTTAATTAGCAATTGCTTGCTGGCTGCTTGCCTTTGCGCCTGTGTGTATGCTTTGCATGTTTAGCTAAGTGATTTGTGTTTGAGCGTTTGTTGTTGGTTGTCGGCTTAACTCATCATCATCATCATCAGTATCATGATTCTTATGCATCAATCAAACTATAAAAGCTTATGATTTCCTTGCCTGCTCCTAAGCGCCTAAGTGCTTGCCTTCCATTCCATATATGGTATGATATACATACATATGGTTACGATATTTATCTTGTGACTAATTGTCAGCAATATTTGCTGCAATATTTTTTTTCTTCTTTCTTTCATTTCATGTTGAACAATGCAAGTTGCTTTTTACCCTCACATAGATACGCTTCGATAATCGCGCTAATTTCAAGATTTCCCAGTAGTAAGCAATACATGCCTTGCACTTTTGTTGTATCCTTCTTTGTCTCGATGTCTTTTACAGCAGCACAGAATATCTAACACTTCTTTCCTTTTCAAGCCTATAGTACTGTAGCTCCTGCTGCTGTTGCTACTGCTTTTGTTGTTGATTTTTCCGAACAATATGCAATGTGTAAATAGAAAATTGCAAGCGAAAACTCTTAAACATTGATGTCAGTTTGCTCAACTGACTCAACTGACTGTTCTCGATTCTGATTCTCGTTGATTTCTTTGTTTTATGTACGTTGCTGCTTAAGTTCCCCAGAGGCTATATTGTCTTATGCTTACTTAAACAGTCTATGCCGTCTACTTCTCCTTTCGTTCTACTCATAATAAACTGATACACCATGAAACTGTCTATATGTCTGTTTGTCTGCTTGTCTTACAGTATATGAGGTCGCGCGTCTTGTGATAGTCATAATAACGATAATAATAATAATAATAATCATAATCATTATGAAACCAAAAACGACAAATGAACAAACAACAAACGAGTGAACGCAACAAACTGCAAAAGACAAGACTCAAATTGTGTGTCTCAGCCTAGAAGTATGCAATAACACAACAATACATTTGCATGCACATTCAACGCATTCATACTAGTCCTTCTTTTTCCAATACTACTACATAGTTAGTTGTCATCATAATGTGTCGCGTGTTCTCCCAGTTTTATTACAAGTGCAAAGTTGTCGTCGCTTGGCATTTGTTCGTTCATTCATTTGCTTATTATTTTTTTTTTGTAGCATAGCATGAGGCGCATATACACTTGCATTGCAAACTTGTTTCCGTTGCGAAAATCTTTTCTAATTGGTGTTGATTTTTTCTTGTACTATTGTTTTTCTATAGTACAACAGTAACCCCAAACCCAATTTCTCATGGTTGTCATTGTCATTAGACACTTTACTTTGACAGTACAGTGTTTTGTTGACACAGCAAAAAGTGTTGCATATTTCTTGAGGCAAAAATTTACTCCTTTCTTCATACTATAGTTGTGTAAAACCACACAAAAAATAGGGGGTTTTGTTTTCAAATAAAATATCATAATAAATATAAGAAATTCATAAATAAATTGGAAGACAATAAAATAATATTTTTTATAATTTAAAATATAAAGGAAAGGATCCAAAGTAAACAGACCTCAAACACAATTAGCCCCTCAAAGCTTGAAGCTTTAGCTTAGCTTGGGTTTTAATATAAGCGTGTAATATACAATACAAAAAAAAAAAATAAAAGAAAAAACAAAGAAAATATCACAAAGCTATGAGTGTTTGAGAGTGTGTGCCAAAAGACTGGCTTACGGCATCAGAGGCTTTTCACTGCCACATTCACACATTCACATATGCAATTATGTATAATAAAACATTTTGAGTATTCAGATGTGTGTGTATGGCAAAGAAAAAGCTAATTTCAAGCGGCAAATAATAGAGAATTTCCTCTGCATACATACATATGGTATATTAAGTAAAGGTATAGTATACTTTCTCTTTGTATCTTTTTATACGTTAGCCGTTTTCTTTTTATGTTTATATGTGTTTATATATATATATATATGTGTGTGTGTGTGTGTGTGTGTGTGTGTGTGTGTGTGTGTGCTTAGCCTCTGGTGCCATTTGCAGGTGTCAATTGTCAGACACTTAGTGGCATCATCATCATCAACACCAACCTAAGCCTACTAGTGACAGGAAACGGAAATGGCAATGCGCCTATAAAACTGTCATGCATGCTGCATGCATCCTTCCATCTACCCACACCCTCTTCATCCATTTTGCATCTAAGGTAAGCATGTTTGTTGCAACACTTAATTTAGTTATACTAAAAGATACAAAATGATAATGATGATGGTGATGATGGCTACGGAAACTAACTAATTAGTTTGTATAGAATTTCTATAACTATTTTATCATTTATCATTATTTTATTTTCTTTTTCTTTGGTTTACTTTGCTGTTTTGCTTTTGCATATTTTTGGGCGGTGTTAATTATCGCGCCCTCGTTGGTTGGTTGGTTGGTTGTTGGCTCGGTTGTTTGGTTTGGTTGGTGGTTTATAAGTATTATTATTATTCTATAGAAAATCAACAAAGCGTACTATATTGTAAGTTGACTTCTTAAACAGAAGAACTTATTACATATTCATATACTTGTACACAATGATAAGTATCTCTTGCGGCGCCAAGCAAGCGTTATATGTACATACATATCATATTCGAGGGAACCAAGAGCCAACCATGAGCTACCACTCGACATGTATGTATGCTTCTTGGTTTTTTCTTTACATGGTAAGTGGTACTTACAGATACACGTATCCCCATGTATGAATGAGTATTAATAAGCTTAAGCATATAATGTGACGATGTGGCGGCTCTATGACTGGCTCACTCTGACTGACTGAATGACTGACTGACTGAATGAATACCTTCAATGTTCGCTTATAATGAAGTAATTGGCAACACTCTCAGATGTTTTTCGTGTTCATTTTTGCTTTACTCCTGAAGATCTTTTCACACGGAGGCAAGGCCTAAGCGCCCAAAGTACACTTAACCTCAAAATATGTGTGTGTGCGTGTGTGTGAGGTTGTGTCCCCCCACCCATATAGTATGTTGCTCTGACTTCAAGTCAGGAGAACTCAAGCTTGTCTTTTTCATTTGCTTTCTTTGGCTTTCAATGATGTTGTTGATGATGATGATGCTGATGATACTCATAGAATTGCGCTATCCTTGAGCAATGTATGAGACTGCTGATGCCTTTATATTTTCATTAGCCTTTTGAGTAGTAGATTGGCTCAAGTAGATGAGAAGAATCACTCTCCTTCCTCTTTCTCTAGTTTATATGGCCTTTTGTCGCCTGCGCCTTAAATAAACTAATTAACGTGGTTTTATTCCTGCTTTCTTCTTTTCTTTTTTTTTTTGTTCTTTTTGTTGACACACTTGACTCCTTTTGTCTAAAGAATACACACTCACACTCATCACTGAATCTCATTCTTGCTTTTGTTATTATAGTATATTGTAGTATAAAATAAATAGCTAAAGATACATAATGCAATTATCTAAAAGTGTAGAGATGCACAACTTGAGTTGAATGAATAGGTCCTTCATAATACTCGTACTAGTATCTCTTTAGATGCTTTGCATATTCTTAGCTAATTAGAGCAAGAGAAAATAATAATAAAAGAAAAGTTTCACACAACTAAGTCAGTACTTTGTGTACAATAAGAAGAAGAAGAAAGATAAAACTTATTATCATTCATATAAATGTATATATATATTCTCCCTAAACTTTGCACAAACTGCAGATTAATCAAGTTTCCTAACTAAAGCGCCTAAAAATCTGCATCTGCCGTCTTTTGTAAAGTTTAGTCTTACAAAATATGTGATTTTTTTCTATATATTCCTCTCCACATATGAAGTTTTCATATACTAATATATTCCTTCTGCCATTGCCTTTACAGGGACTAGGCAATTACCATGTATGCCAACCTCAACATACAACACATGGTTCTATAAAGTGTCTGTCTAGTGGATACTTGAGAGCTTCATTTTGTTATGCCTTTTGTCTTAAGTGCTACTTTATGAAATACATTTTAATAATAATGTATGTAAGTGCGGTACTTAAGGCTTAGAGATGATGATATGTTATGATGAGATTGAAGGCGTTTCTTAGAAGTGAGATGATACTCCCATATTATCATAAATGGGAAGACTTAACTGACTTAGTGATGTGTTTTAAAATTGTAAACTTTAGTTAATAGGAGATGATGAGAAATCTTTAAGGCGGGTACATCTTTATTTTGTTTATTACCAAAAGTGTCCTTTGATGAACACAAACTATGCATCTGTTAAGTACTGAGATACATATAAAGACATACAGGAAAACTAAAACGTCGATTAATTCACAAAAAATTGCTGTAGGCTGGCAAAAGACCAGACGAATAAAGTACTTATGCCTCTAACAACATACTTAATCTAGATTCACTAGGTGTAGAAGAGAAAGGTAAAGCAATATTTTATAGGCTCATGAACGTCTAATCAGAACAACTTAACCTAATACGAGTAGAACTTAGTGTTAAGAGTTTTACAATATCAAAATCTTCATTCACTAATTAATTCTTTACAAATTTCTAAGCCTTGAGTCTTTCTTCTTAAAAATATTCCTACCACATCAATACAATATAATGATAACAGAGTATACAATAAGGAACTTCAAGAAAACGACCGTTACTTTTTGATCTACACACCCTTTTTGACATTCAAACATTTAACTTTTTTACTTTCTGTTTATGAAGAAATCAAAAAAATATTCCCACCCATTTTAAACCAAAGCAAAAGTCGAAGTCGTTTTATTTTTTCTTTCTTTTTGGTGAGAGATACCATCTTAAGATTGAGAAGGAACAGAAGAATTGGAGAATAATAAATTCGCTGGCAAAATTCCCATGCAAAGTAGTTTCTTTTGTTGCTACCAGAATAAGAAAGGCAACCCTTAAGAAGTAACAAACAACCCTTGGAGTTTACTTAAGTTTTTGCCTGAGACCGAGAAAAGGTGCAAATTCCAATACAATGCAGCCTAACATCGAATTCGTTCAACTTTTATGCCGGAAAAACCCCGAACGTGCCGAGATTGCTGACCTAAAATATCAAAAAAAAAAAGGACGAACCGAAATCAACAAAACGAATCAAAGGACGAAATAAATAAATGAATGAATGAAGGAAAGAACAAAGGCGCTTGACGAGCAGGCGCATTATGAAACGTCTTAAGACGTTGAAGTTGAATGTCTTAGATTTTTAAGGAGACGACGAAGACAAACGGCCGGTGAAGAAGGAGTCTTGAACAAGGACAGCTGTAAGCGTGTGCAGGCCTCGCCTTTGTCCTAAGGGTTGTTGTTGATTATTTACTTATATGAACCAGGTGAACTATTGTTATTAACCATGCTGCTTGCCTATTCCTTCTTACTACTATACTAGTATAGCACATACAAATTTTCTCTTTCGATCTTTATGGACAGCTGTGCTCGTTTCTTTTGGCGCGTAAATGAGAATTTGGTAAGTTGCGGGTTTCTTGTTCACCTTCAATTTGTTAGAAACTAAAATTTCACTCTCATCTTTTACAAATGAATGAATGCAATTTGCCTAATCTTATGCCATTGTTTCAGTTTTGTTACCATTTAAAAAAGCAGTTGGAATTTCCCAAAATAAACAAGAAAAATAATGCGGGCCTACCTCAAACACAATTTACTAACGAAACAAATTCAAATTTAAATTCTTTTGTACTACACGTATGCACATATATGAATGCTTAATACTTTCTCAGTTAAAACTCTTTACTACAAGTATTCAAGTATTGCACCATTTGGCATGCGATTGTACACATGTATCTAGATACGTACTTGTAATTTTAGATTGTTTTCCAACTGTCTTTACATTTGTTATTGACAGCTTAGTTTCTAGTTTTTGGCAACTTTTTCTTTATATTTTCACAGACAACATTCTGACAACAATGCCATTACAATGGGTATAGTAGTGCAATTTGAAGTCTCAGACAAAATTATATGTAATACATTTTTTAAGTAAAATATTTGAAGGAATGACAGTTCAATAGATTTCTTATTATTATACCATATACCATGGTATACTTCAAAGTGCCAAAAGAATATTGAGTAGTCTAAGGTTGAATCGGTTTTTTTGGCAAAGTACACAGAGAAAAACGTGGGGTTTAAATTTCGTATTAAATTTTATTTTTACAATTTCAAGTCTTCAACCACGGGGACACATGCGTTCCAAGCCAATAATTAATATTAATTAATATTTTTCTGGGATCTTAAAGCAGCAGTTTATTTAAAAAGAATACCCTAACTAATGATCACTCACTAAAAACGTAAAGGACACATTTGTCCCAAAAAATACAATACCTTGAATTGATTTTTTGATGCTTTATGAATCATTCTAAATATCTAAAATGAATAGATAAACTTCCACTACAGATAAAATGAATCATCAATAGTCATAAGTTATTAAATTGAGAGAAGATTTATTTGACTCACAATAATTAGAATGAGAACCCAACCTATTGTATCTAATAAACGTTTTCCTTTCATGATAAAACGTTTTCCGACATTTCAACAATCTTTGTAGTGGGTCCTTACTAATATTCTTTATGATATTCTTCGTATTTTATGTTCAAAATGCTGATATTCTTCTTATCATAGGCTTCAGGGGAATAAATTCTTAATTATATGAATAATTCTCTTGTAAAAATTATTTCAATAATCAAAGTATTTGTTTAAAATTTATAATTTAACTTACCGGAAATTTGAGAACCATTTCACCAATTGTGCTGTATTGTTCTTATTGAATTTGATATCTGGGAAATACATTTTCAGGACCGCTGAACTGGGATAACGTACCCAGAAGAACATCAGTTTCGCTTTGCGCAGGTGCATCGGTGTTAATGTTGACGAGTGCAAAGGAGTTAAGGAATCACAATTTTTGCTAAAAATATTTAAATTTCTTTTGTTTTTCAATTTTAATTTTTTTTTTTTAATTTGCTGGAAATATATAAAATTGTTATATACATAGAGTAGTATGAAGAAAGTTGCTGGGCAGCACTTGCTGGGTGCTCCAACTGCTGTTGCTACTGCTGCTGTTGTTGCACTTTGAAGTGTTGCAGCAGTAAATTTCTCCAATAAAAATAACTGAACGATAATAAAATAAAAAAAAAAATAAAAGAAAAAATATTGAAAAACTGAAGAAATATAAAAATCGACAACAACCAGCAAAGGAAGGGGGTCTACGTTAAGTACTTCTGTTGTACTGTATACTAGTAGTTCTTGCTGTTATTGCTCTCTCTCTCCTCAGAATTGATTTGGTTGCATGCACTTTTTTGCATTTTTTTTTGTTGTAGTTACTTGAGAGTATGTAAAATGAGGTACGGGGGAACTTTGGTTTAGTTCAATTCAATGAGAGGTTGATGGTTCGATTGGTTAAGGTGTAGGTGAGGTCTCTTCTACTACTAGTAACTCAGATCCATTCCACTTATTGCACATTGGCTTGCATTGATTTTTTTCTTTTACAAATACTACAATACAAGTAAACCTTAAGCTATTCTCTGGCATGTGGGGCCATCACCACCAACTGGGTTAAGAATAGGTCGTCTTTTGCCTTTTGGAATGTTGGGTGGTAAATCTAATAAAAACAAAAAAAAAAAAAGTTAAACTGCTCAAGAAGTGAGACTTGACTTGTGTATACTTTAGGGTGTTTTAAAGGCTGTTTATTGGCTTTAAAAGAGGGCTAGGCTAGTGTACTAGATGCAATAGACAAAGAAAGGGGTTGTAGGTAGGGCCATCATTCGATGATGACGAATGGAAAATAAGGTTTTGATTACAGCAGTTTTGTAATAAAAAAAGAATTTAGTTTTAAAAGAAAATAAATAAAGACACTTGATTGGTTTCCTTAACGCATTGTTGGTTTTCTTCTTTGGGTATTAAGTGGAATTTGGTGTCTATAAGAGGGTCTTTAGAGTTGGGGCCTAAACAATTGTTGGGAGTAAGTGAAATGTTAAAAGCAAAGTAAAAGTTTAAGTTGCAGCTGAAGTAATGTATAATAGTACATCATAAGTACTAAGATGGGGCAAAATCTTTCATTGGTTTATGTGATGTATAGCCCTTCTACTGAGATCTAGAAATAGGGAACAGCTTATTGAAGTTGAAATTTTCTTTTTAGACAAGAAAGGATAAGATGTTTTAATAAAAGTATAAGGATTGATTAAATTTTTCAGTTTTTCAATATTTTACAATAAATTTCGGGGGGCGTTCAGTTATTTTTATATTATTAAATGATTTAATACATTTTTTCAACTTACATCATTTGTTGTTTTAAAAACGATATAGTAGGTTGCATGCCATCGAATTGCATTTCAGCTGAATTGCAATCTGATTGACGATCCTGGGCATCCATGGCGGCACGTAAGTGCGCACTGTAATCGGGCGAAGCACCATGATGGGCGGCGGCAAGCAGGGCGGGATGCAGCATTGTTGGTGGATGTGGCAGTGGCGGTGAATCACGTGAGTCCATTAAACTGCCCAGACCACCTGGCGGGCTCGCAGATAATTTTATGTGGTGCATTTGTGCAGCTGTTGGTGGCCCATGTGGTCCACCGTGTGGTGGGCCATGTGGTGCCACCTGGGCCGGGCTGAAGAATGGACTGTACGGCGAGAAGACTTGTGATTCGTGTAGAGAAGGATTTGGTATGGCCACCGAAGTGGGCAATGACACTGGCATCATGGGTGGTGGTGGTGGTGGAGGTGGTGGATGATAGGCAGATGCTTGTGAACGCGGCGATGGACTCTGTGCAGGCGTAATATTGTTGTTGTTGGCTGGATTATTTGAATTATTGCAATTTCCATTGTTTGAAGTGCCGCTATTGCTATTGCTACCACCAACTGGGGTACCACTAGGTGTGGCACTACCGCCATCCTGAGCAAGTATACGACTGACAGTGCGTGGTGTAATGCGTGTATCGGTAACCTTATGACGTTTCTTTTTCGGTGTCACAACCAAACTGAGTGCTTCATTTTGTTCTAGTTGTTGTTGGGCGGTCTGCTGTTGTTGCTGCTGCTGCTGTTGTTGTTGACTCACTTGTTGTTGTTGCTGTGGTTGAAGTTGTTGTTGTTGTTGCTGTGCTGCAACGGCGGCGGCGGCGGCTGCTGCTGCTGCGGCTGCCGCATCGGGCAAACAGAAGGGATTTGGACCACCATTTGCCATGGAATTGTAAAGCGCTGCTGCTGCAACCGGATTCATGCCTTGTGGTGTCTTTGGTGCCTGAAACATTGCTGCCGCTGTGGGCGAAGGACGTATATGAGGAGGTGGTATATTAAGAGTACTTAAGCTATTGTTAGTAGTAGTGGTATTGTTATTATTAGTATTCTGTCCTGAGACAACTCCACCTGCAGCTGGGCCAATACCATCTTGGCCAACCACTTGGTGTTGTTGCTGCTGTTGTTGTTGTTGATTTGCGGCTGCAGCTGACATGGCTGCCGCAGCGGCAGCATGATGCATTTGCAAACCCATAGCAGCGGCTGCTGCAGCTGCTGGTGAGGGAAACGATAATTGGTTACCATTAAGACGTGGTGCTGCTATCAAATTCTGACAGTTCTGGGCTGCCACTGCGGCAGCAGCCATGGCAGACATGGCATTTGTTTGATTTTGATTGGCAGCTGCAGCAGCAGCAGCAGCGGCTGCTAATGGATGTTGAGGGACATTTACGCCACCAGGACCAGTAACAACGCCATTACTCAAAGCAGCGGCAGCTTGTAATTGTTGCTGATGTTGCTGTTGCTGTTGCTGTTGGAGTTGGTGCTGCTGTTGTTGTTGCTGTTGGTGCTGCTGCTGCTGCTGTTGTTGCTGCTGCTGTTGCTGTTGTAAGCTTTGATTATTCGCCAAGGCGATATTAGCATTGACATTATTGCCAGATGCCGAGGACGAGGAGGACATTTGACTATTAGCTAGTAGTAGAGAACCATTATTACCTGATTGTGTTGTTCCGGCATTGCCATTCTGGGTACCATTGACGTTGTTGCTGCTGCTGCTACCATTCTGGTTGCTGCTGTTCTGGTTGTTGTTGGCATTGCTTGCATGTGAACGATCAGCTACTTTGGTACGCGGTGATTTTCGGTCCAGAATCTGTGAGGCAAGCATCAAATCCTTGTTGAGTTGCTCAGCTGCTGCAGCCACTGAATCTGCTTGTTTGCTAAACAAACGACGTTGATGTACGAAACGTGTGACTATGGTGTCCACCAGTGCAGACAACGAGGTAGTTATCTCCGATTTCAGGACATCAGCAAGTCCTTCCAGATCAGAGCCAGACATGCGCATCATTGAATTCGAATTGCTGCGTAGCATATTGAATTTTTCTGAGAGCTCAGATTTGAGTGCTGAATGAGCATGGCGCGTTGGCAGGCGAGCATTAACATGATGCAACTGTGACCGTGTAGGCTGATTTAGAGTTACAGGATTCGGTACATTCTGCTGTTGCTCCATTTGTTGAAGTTGTTGTTGCAAGTGTTGTTGTTGTTGCTGCTGCTGCTGTTGTTGTTGACGTTGTAACTGAGCTTGTTGTTGCTGCTGTTGTTGTTGTTCTTCCTTACGTCTTTGCTCTTCTCTTTCTTGCTCGAATCGTCTCTGCTGCTCCTGTTGCTCTGCCTGATGCTGCTGTTGTTGTTGCTGCTGCTGTTGCAATTGTTGCTGCTGCTGTTGACGTTCTTGTTGTTCAGCTGCTTCTTTAGCCATGCGTGCCTCTTGATCGAAAAAGAACTGTTGATACATGGCTGCCGCATGTGACATATCACCCATGTGTTGTAATAGCGGCAATGGTCCACCATTGAATGATTGCTGCATACCCGGATGACCCATGGCCAAAGGATTGTGTTGCATTTTTGAAGACATCATTTTGCTCATCATTTGTGACAATACATTTGGTGCATTATCCAATCCGGCCATAGCATTCTGGGCATTTTTATTACCAATTTTCAGTGCAGGGGATGTAGAACTGGAGCGTTCTGGTTCATCTTGTTGTTGTTGGTGCAGTTCTGGATCCTGTGATGATGTCTGTTTACCATTATGTGTTGATTCACCAGTCAATGAGGGTGATGGTGAAGGCGATAATTCAACACCATGATCATCTTGTTCCATGCTATCACTTGCAGTATCATCAATCTCTTGACATTCCGATTCTTGTTCCATGCGCGAACATAATTGCACATATTTCTGTTGCATCTCGGCCAATTGCTCCTGCATGGAACGCAATTGTGACTTCAAAGCATTTTTTTCGACACGCTTCTGGGCAATTTGTGGTGATTCCAATTCATTGGACTCTGTGTCATCATTATCAAGCATCATGCTTTGCAAATTCAGACCAAAATTTAAGCCTGCTGCTGCAGCAACATAACGCTCCATAGCATGTTGTTGGGGCTGATAGAGTTTACGTTTCTTGCACCCATTAACTTGTAGATGATGGGCACCAGAAGGACTTGAACGCATTGTTGATACAATATTCTCGACACGAGCACGCTTTAAATCCATACCAGGTTTCTTCAGTGACATAGTTGCTGCAACATCCTTGTCTAGTTCATCTTCGAGATCATCTTTGCTGTTATCCAAAAGCATCATATCCGAATGACTTGGTGAGGCCAATGATTCCAGATCAGAACGTGAATTAAGACCCATGAGTTCAACATCTTCAAGTATTTCATCTGCTTCTTTCTTTGTAACACCCATGGGCAAAGCTGTTGAATTATTGCTCATATGCTCATCTTCTTCGAGCATTTGATCATCGGTCTCAGGATCAACTCCATGATCTGGAATAGAGTGCTGTTCATCATCATGTTGCGAACCATTATCAGATTCTGAGGATTTACGCATAACACTTGAACCACTCGGTGAGTGGAGATTATTTGTGAGTACAACAACATTGGGTTCACTTTTGATTTTGATTTCACTCATGGTATCCTCAATTAGATTTATGACCGCACTGGTATTCGAACACAATTTATCAGTAACATTATTATTGTTGTTATTGTTATTATTATTGGCAGAAGAACAATTATTATTATTGTGTTTCAAAGTATCCTGCTGTTTGTCGACTAAGGAAAGCGATTGCTGTTGTTGCTGTTGATTCATAACCGATCTCAGTTCTTGATCCAATTGCATAAGCTCTTTTTTACCTTGAAGTATATTACGCAGCATATGATGAGCCAAATCCTGTCTTTGCATATTGTTGGGTGAGGTATTACCTGATGTATGACCAACTCCACCATTTATAGAACTAACCGAAGCAGCTCGTGGTGGTGAACCACTAGCAATGTCACTGCTACCACTAGCACTACTGGCACGTCCTACTCCTGCTACTCCCACTCCCACCAATTCACCATCTAAAGAGCGATCACTACAATTTGATATGCGACGATGTTGTGTTTTTGGTGTTGTCGGTGAGGTATGAGGTTCTGGTGTTGTTGTTGTTGTAGGTGATGATGCACTTACTCCAGTTACAACAACTCCTGATTCACTTATAGCACCACCACCATTACCATTACTTAGACTATTTAAACGGTTTATTGAATTATTATTGAGCAATTTACTTGTAGCAAAACTTGCTAGCAATTCAGCACTGGTTGCCGTTTCCATGGCTGCAGCTAACATGGCATTATCCAATTGAGTTGATGTGGGTAAACCACTGGTAGCATCTTGTGCTTGCTTCATTTGGCGTCCGAAAAGTTCATTTAACATTTTAGCTGAACCGAAACCGTTAGCACCAAATAAATTACCGAGGGCTGCTTGCAGATTGCCTGCTGTAAGCAATGATGATGATGATGTTGTTGGTGGTGTCGATGTTGCTGATGATGAAGGTCCTCCACCAGTAGTAGTGGGTGATGAGGATGCTGAGCTTAATACCGAAGTTGGTGTTGGTGGTGAATTTATGCAATTATTTAATGCTGTTGTTGTCGCTGATATTGGAGTTGTTGGTATTGGAGGTGTTGTAGATGAAGAGTTGTTGTTAGTAGTAGTTGATGAAGAATTTTGTTGTTGTTGTTGTTGATTTAATAAGGCGCCATATAAAGCTCCACCAGCGGCACCCGCAGCAGCCGCAGCAGCACTACTCATGAAGGCAGCAGCTGCTGAATTTGTAGGCGCGTAAGCTTGCGATTGATGATTTTGGCTTCGTGATTTTGCAGTTGCAGTTGTTCGATTATGAGACGAGATCGATGAAGATGTTGACGATTGATTTGATGTTGTTGATGTCGTCGATGAATTTGAACGTGATCTTTTTCGAACAGCAGCAATACAATTTATACTATTGGTATTTAGATTATTAATATTTTGAAAGGTTTGACAAGTTGTTTTCTTATTTGTTGCTGTTGCTGTTGGTATTGAATTTGTATTTTCACTATATTTAAATTTTTTTTGATTGTTATTATGTAGTAGTATATCCTGTTTTTGTGATTTATCTTCTTTATTTATTTTTAATTCTTGGTTTTTGAATTTTTCACTTTTTTCTTGTTGGTGTTTGGAAAATTTATTAACAATATTTTCACTTTTATTATTTTTACTAGTGGAAATTTGATTACGAAATGTTAATAATTTTGTATTCTTATTATGATTATGATTAGGAGACGCGGCTTTGTTCGACAACAATTTTTGTCGTTGTTTGTAATGATGATGATTGTTCTTTTGATTCAAGAGGAGGATTGACGACGTCGTCAATTTATTTAGTTCCCTTATTCCGGTTATAGCCGCGCACGTTGTTGTCTTGCTGACGGCCGGAGACTGACTAATTTTTGTTAGATTGTCGTCGTGTCCGTTACGCGTATACGAAGCTTGTGTTTTGCCTTCTTCGCTTGAACAGCCTTCAAGCACGACTACAACGTCGTTGTCGTCGTCGTCGTCGTGGACTTCGTTTTCGTTATTTTCCTCTTCGTTTTCGTTAACGACGTCGTCGTGTTGGTGCTGTGCTTCGTTTAAAATAACGTCGTCGTCGTCGTAGTGGATGTTATTTATTTCTTCTTCTTTTACTGTTACTGTAGCAATATGACCGTCGATATGATGGCTGTTGTCGATGTCGTCGTCGTCGTCGCCGCCGCCGCCGTTCTCACTTATTTCGTAGTCAACAATGTCGTCGCCGTCGTCGTCGTCGTCAATATCGTTGCTGCTGTTGCTTTTGATGCCGTTTGCTTGTGTTTGTGCTGTCGACGCAGCACTTTTTAATGGTGGTTGCTTTTTATATAGCAATGCTGCTGCTGCTGCTTCTTGTACAAACTCTTCTTCGTCTTGTTGTTGGTGTTGCTCTTGCTTTACCACTACTATATCTGTTGGTATTGTTGTTGTCAACGTTTTAGTATCCTCATCATCATCACTGTACAAAGCAAAACAGTCTGTGTACTCTTCTGATGACATCATAAGATGCCAGCAGCAAAGCAAAAGCAAAACTCTCTCACTCAGAAACAAATACACACAGCAGCAGCGCTTACTTTGCTTGCTTGAGCTGCTCTTCACTCTCTACTCTCTTGTTAGAGATACTTTCTAGGTAGGTAGCCAAAAACACATAAACGCAACAACTGCAGAATATGTTATGCTCTGCTTCTCTGCCTAAGCTGCTGCCGACGTTTTGTAAAACTCTCTTTCCCTTATGTGAGTTTCTGCTTGCTTCCTTTGCTTGCTTTTACTTGCTTCCTTTTTGTTGTCTTATCGTTCGTTCTTCGTTGAGCGACTCTATTGGCTCGTTGCGTTTATTAGTTTTTGCTTTTCTTTTTTACACGCAAACACACTCGCACTCACACACACACACATGCACATGCACAGAACGAGTTTTGTCGCCGGTCGTTTTTGTGTGTTTCTCCGTTTCTCCTTTTCAAAAATCAGACGTATAGTTTTCGTTGTTGTTGCTTAGATTGGTTATGTTACTTTTCTTTTATTTTATTTTTCGCCGCGTTTTCGTTTTATCTCGTACACACACACGTATGTTACTTTTATTACTTCTTTCTCTGTCCAGCAGCGCGTTTTGCTTAAATCTTTTGATTTCAGTTTAGCTTTTGGACTTAGTAAGCTAACGTGGCGTATGCTTAATTTCTTATCTTAGGTTCCTTTCCTTTGTTTGTTTTTGTCAAATCCTGTAATATGTTTTGTTTTCCTTATTTGTTGCTTTCTGGTTTTGTTTTACCTTTTCTGTGTGTTTTTGCTGTGTGTGGCTATCGCAAAACTTGGCGTCCTTTAAACTCCCTACTAATCCTTCTAAATCCTGTCACTAAGTTAATGCGCCAAACGTTGAAATTTTGTATTTACTCAACTTGTTTTTTTATCTTCCTACTTTTTCTGTTTTTTTTTTCAAAAAAATGTTGTTCACATTCCTTCTAAATTTGTTCTTCTCCTTGTTCTTCTTGTTGTTGTTAATATAGTCACTAATTTTGTTGTTGTTGTTGTGCCTATATTCTTATTTGTTTTTCTCTTTCTTCGTTTTCGACGTTTTTTTCTGCGTTTTCTAATTGTGAATTTTGTTTTGAATTTTCTTTCCACCACCACACACATGCGAATGTCCTTTGCATTTAATTTAATTCAGATTTGTTGTTGTTTTTCTTGTCCTTTTGGTATTTGGTTTTTGTTTTATCCTTTTTTATGTTTTTGTTTTTGTCTTAAGTCGTTTGTTTTTTTGTTTTTTGTTTTTTAAGTTTAATTCGCTTAAAATTCAAGTCAAATGTAATTTTTTCTTTTATTTTCAAGACTTTAAATTTTTGAATTTCTTGATTTTCGTTTTTTAGGATTTTTGGGTTTTTCTTTTTCTTGTTTTTGTTAATTTTTTTGTTGTTTTTTTTTTTTGGTTTTAACTCTCCTTGCTTGCGCTCAAAAGTCTCTCTGAAAAAAGGTAAATTGTTGAAGAAAAAAAAAAAACAATCTTTTAGTATTAAACAAAATCTTTGTAGAACAAATACCTAAAGATTTAAAGTGAGTATAAGTGCGTGTGTGTGTGAATTAAAAGTAAAAGTGATGAACGCTTAAAGCTCGTTTAAGGGTTACCAAAAAAATAAAAAAAAAAAAACCAAAAGGGTTGAGGTCTCTTCTCCCATTTTGATTGCTGTGGTGGCCAGTCGTCTGTGCTTTCTGTTCTGTTCTGTTCTCTACTCTCTTCCTTTACCCCTGTCTGACTTTACCAAACGACCACCATTTGTCCAACCATCCATTTGTCTGTCTGCCTCTGGGTTTGTCTTTTTGTCTGTTGGTCTCAATGTCTCTCGTTTCTTGTGTTGACCTTTGTAAGCGTTGAAAGTTGAACCTGTGCGCGGCATTTCGCACACAAAAATTATTATTATCTGCCGTGCTGTGCTCCGTGCGCTTGTGTCTGTGGCAATGTCAACCTCCCCTTTACGCCCACCTCTCACTCAGCATTGGTGTATATGACTTTGGCTTTCATTTCATTCATGATGGTGAGGTGATGATGATGATGTTCGTTCGTTTGTTCGTTCATTTTGGGTGTCTACTACTACAACATGCCATACCATCCATCCATACCTATGTAGTACTAAAATGTACTACGTACTACAATGAGCTTGAATTGTTCCCGTGCTTTCCGTCCTGGGGTAGATAGATAGATAGATTACTACTGCTGTGAGTTTTCTGTTTTGTCAGTGGAATTGGATATGGTTGGGGAAGGGGGTTGGTTCTTCTTTTATTTTTGCATTTATACAATTCAGCGCTTTTAGTGTTCATTCGTATACCCTCAAGTTCGGTTTACTACAAATTCTTTCTTATTTTCTATGAGTGATGATAACAGGTTTTTATCTAATTTCTCCACTTTCTCTTTTTAAGTAAGTAAGTAAGTTAATAAATACATAAGTAAGTTTATATAATACAAGCTTCTTCATATGTATGTATGTATACTTTGTATATGTGTAAAGTTTATTATGTGTGTGGGTTTTTGCTATTCAAACTTGTAAGCAAGATAAGCCATTTTGTTGTTTCAATGATTTTCTATAATTTTTTTTTGTGTTAAAACTTTGACTTACTTTTGTTTAGAAATATGTATTCTATACCTTTGTTTGTATCAATTTTAGGGTATATGTTTTTTATGTAAATGTGTGTTATTTGTAAAGATTTACATGAAAAAAAAATTAAAGGATAATCAATAAAATATATCAAAGGTAAAGGTAAACAGGATTTACTTTAATATACATAAATATGTAGATTGCCCCGGATTACAGTTGGACATTTTTCGGTTTGAAAATATTTAAAGAAGATCTAATTTAAGTTATGTTACTAACCAAATTTATAATATTTATTGAAAATGAGAGAAAAAGGCCAATTTAACTGGAGAGTCATCAAATACATGCAGTAGCGCTCAAAATAAAAGTAGTGAAAATCTTCACTAAGTTTGATCATCTGTATTTTTGAGATTCTCTTTATTTATAGCTAACGTAGTCGAATTGGCCTCGCACGGGTTACATCCAACCGAAAGGCGACAAATGTAAGATATCAGATATGCTTTCTTTTTTAGCATCACTATCTCTGTTACAGTTTGAGTTTCAACTGTAAAAACCTTAAAATAGCCAGACTTAGTTTTATTAACCGATGAGGTTATCAATTCGAGTGTATTTTTTTTTGTTATGTACATATGTATGTTACCTAAGAACTTTTTTCTAGCTGAACCGATTTTGATGATTCTTTATTTTATTGAAAAGCTGGTGCTTGTCATATGGTCCCATATAAATTTGATCATGATCTGACCTGTAGTTATCTGTTTGTTACTTCAAAACTTTTTTCTAAGTGAACCGATTTTGATGATTCTTATGTTATTTGAAAGCTGGAGCTTGTCATGTAAATTTGTAGTTTTTTAATTATCTTTAATAATGCGCTTTCCATTTGCGCTACTTGAAATCGGTTTTTTATTTTGTTCTAATAAGTTCTTGTAAATATAGATGTAGCCCATGACATTCAGTGACAACATATCATTCTACTGGTGAAAGAATTTTTAAATCGGATGCGTAGTTTCGAAGATTACCTCTAACATATAAACAAACATTACCTATTTACAATATTAGTATAGATTATTTCTTTTTATCCATGTATACAGTTCTAGGCTACGCTACCAAATACTAATTTTATTGTAATAGTTATAATTTCAGTCATTCTGAGAATAATTGTATTGTTTGGGTCAGTTTGGATAGGTAGTTTGAGCGACCAACTTAATGAAATATTGCGAATTAATTAATTTTTTTGATCGAATTCTAATTTACTACCTATCACTATTACTATTATGGGCACAGGTCTACATTACTTAGATGCTTTTGATCTTTACTAAAAGATGTAAGACGTGTTGTTTATTCGATTAGCTCCAAAAATGTAGACCCTTTTTTTTTAATGAATTGAGTACAAATTTCCATGAAATGATTAACAAATGCAGAGCTTATGATAATTGTGTAATTATTTTACATAAATAACAAATCTGGTTGGTCAAATCATTGTTCATTAGTTCAACTTATGATCTATTTAATCGATGTGCTGTGAGTTCTATATGAAAATTCACATCTACAAAAGTTGGGCCCAGGCGGAAGCAATTTTTAAATAATTTTATAATCCATCAAATCATGAATTAGAAAATATTAATAGCTTTTTTTTCGTTTATTCTATACATCAATTTAAAATTAAGTTCATTTCTTATTTAATGAGCTGATTAACATATTATAAGGCAAAATTATGTAATTTATGCCAAATATATAAGTATATCTTTCTTATAATTGCTATTGGTCTAAATTAAATTCTATGATTATGCAATAAAAAAAACTGTAAGAACGAAAGAATGAACTAACATAAGAGCCTCTTAAACTGCTGTGTTTCTAGTTTCTGAATAGTTTAAGTATCCACCAGTGATGTAACATATTTATTCACAGATTCATGCGAATATTTTGCAAATATGAGCGTGTGAAAAATTAGATAACATAAGGTGTAAATAAATAATAGAAGGTAAATCGTCTGCAATCCCTTGACAAGTAAAACATAGTAATGAAACTCCAGATTTTGGATTTTACTTGTAAATGACATTTTTTCAAAGGACTTCAGCGATTCAAGAATTTTCTGACTCACTTTGCCATAAGATTCGTCACAGCTAAAAGAGGTTAAATACTGATGAGACTTTAAATTATAGGATGGACATAAGTTTCTTAAGAATCAAACTAAATGCTACGTAGGGCACTTCAAAAGGGAAGTATATAGCTTTATTGTTTTTAAAAGTATTCTCCATACACTTTTGCATATGCTTAAACCAATTTTCGAAGCACTATTCCCACTTCCATTGAGGTAATCCCAAAACATGCTTTTTGAATGCATCAACTGCTTCTTCGGGTATCGTAAATCGCTGATCACGAAATTTGTTCTTCACTGTTGGTATCAAAAGAAATCATTCGGTGCCATAGATAAATGCAACAGATTTAAAAACAGAATATTCGCATTCTTATTCATGAATAACAACGGCAGCTTAATGCTTAAAAATTGATATTCGTTACATCACTAGTATTGACACTTTAAATCTGACAATCTTTTAATATGGTAAAATATTTCCAGGTTAAGTTTTTACTTAAAATTATGTTGCAGATCTGTTCAAGTATTAATTCTCTGATTGTATCTTCCTATATTTTCTATAATATTCTTTTTCTCTTATGACATTCCTTTACAAAACACAAAAGTATCCCAATAGTGCACGAGAATAGTAGGTATATCATAAAGTTGTTCATTACTCATTAGTTACCAATGCCACCACCATCATTTCATCTAAAGTCTAGACCCTTTAGACCTAACTGCATTACCATGACAACAAGAACTAAAAACAACATGCATTTATTGTCTTGTTGGTGCTTTCAATTGCATTGGAATTTTACCTTCAAAACGGACACAGTAACTCAAATTATCCCTTATTAAAAAAACAAAAAAAGTTGGACAAAGTCAATATGGTAAAAGCGAACAAGAGAAGTTATTCCCTCTTAATAAAGAAAAACTGTACCTACTTGAAATGCTGTTGCATTTGGTGGGTTCAAAAATTCAAAACTACCACCAACTGATAAAAATACGTGTAGCAGCAGCAGCAGCAGCAGCAACAGAGTAATGAACAACAACCCTCCATCCACACCCAGCCTAACTAATGAGCCAATTGCAAGGACACATTGCATTTTGATAGGCAATTGCAAATAATAAAGAATAAAATTCCATTACATAAGAATACTATTGTTGATTATAAATGAAATAAATTGGATGCAACAAGAGATATGTACATATAGTAATATGGAGACTTATTGAAATTCTTAGTTACCACAAACAAAGCGTTATTTTTCTCTGTCGTCCATCGTAAATCTTCCTGGAAAATAAAGAAAAGAAAAATTAAATTCATTTGTTGAAAAGAGATCTTCTAATTGGAAGAATGAGAATATATATATAAATTTTATAGTAAGCCTTAAATTTAAAATCTATAAGAATAAGAAATTGTTAAAGAATGAATTATTGAAATTAAAAATACATGAATACAGGATTCTTTAAATAAAATACTTAAGAAATAACTCAGCATACATTAAAACTCCCTTTATATAATAATAATAAATGAATTCAAAAGAAAATTTCTTATAAAATTGTACGATGAAAGGTCCACCAATGATCTCTTTGTGGAGTTGCAAGATTTTAATGCAGAGTCAAGAGAAGCCATCCATTTGAATATCTCTAATCCTAAGTAACTTTTAAAAAATTTTGTCAATGTCCTTTTCTAAAAGAATATTCCTTCTGTTACTTCTAAAAATCATTTAAAAACGACGCTTAACATATTTGCTAAAATAATACAATATCACAAACAAATAAATGAATCTCAGATAAAAGTTGTTCAACTGCTGTTTCTGCTGCACATGCGCAACTTCAAACTGCATGATTCTTTTCTTTACCATAAAATATTTGCACAAATCAACCCCCTAGCCAACAAAGATACATCATGATCAGTGAGCACGAGCCCCTATCTTCAATTTTCATAAGAGAGAGAGAATGAAAGATCAACATTGTCAACTTTTTGGTGGTTGTATTGAATCGAAACTGAATCGAGACGACTCCTTAGATACTTATAGTGGCATACACTAAAGTTGAATATTTCTTTCTTTTATTTCATATTATATTTTATTCTATTATACTTGCTTATTTATAATGATCATGCTAGCAAGCAAACGTGCAACGTCGCCGTGGTAGCCACATTACTGCTTTACTGCTGAGGTACGTGCCATAAGTTGCAGTCAAAGGCAATAGTGCACACCTGGACTTTATGCCTCAATACGCGTGCTGACAATCCGAAAGCAAGGCGAGCGTGGAGACGACAGACAATACAAGCGACGAACGATAAATGCAGACAGGCTGACATGGTACTATGAAGAAGGAAATAAGGTTAGAAGAAGGGAGGGCGTCTAGTAGAACACATCACTGTGGTGGTGGTGGCAGCGGCTGTTGTCATCTCTGAAGTATAATACTAGTATGCTTTTTGTCTACCTAAAGAATGTTCAAAAGCCTAGGAGGTGGTACCTTATAGCGTGTGCTATTTACACAAAAAAACTGGAACATAAAATTCAAAACACAGGAAGTTGACAGTCGACTTTGGCACTGATCTATAAGTAACTGTCTCAAACAGTGGCACAGTAGCACAGTAGCACCATTTTAATTACAAGAACAGTTATTTGAATAGGTTCAGGTTACTATTAGTTAGGAGATCTGTTATGAAAACATTCCTAGAAGATTCCGAATTTGTTTTCTTGATTAATATTGTATTTACCTTAACATTCCTAACTTTAAGTTTTCATTTTGGTATGAGAAATATCTTCATTTCTTACTATTGTATATGTTATTCATTCATTCATATGGATGCACTTAATCCATGTATGAGAAGCTTCAAAAAGTATCACATTAAAATAATACGCAAAACTTTTATGGCCAAGTTTCAAAAATTGCCAACAACTTTGTTGCACAATTCAAGCAAAAATTATGCTAAAAGAAATTGTTTTGCTTTTCTAATTCTTCTTCTTCTTTTTGTTGTTGTTGGAAAAACAACAGAAACAAAAGGAAAGGAAAGGCAAGAAAATTTTAATGTTTATGCGAAAAGTTTTAACTAAATTGGGCAAAGGTTCAACAACAAAAGTATTGTATCTAAAACTAAGAGAAAAAGCAAATCGAGTAAAGTCATATACGAGTATGTGCATACATGTGTTCATTCTTTCAACAAGGATGGATATGTGTGTGTCTAGGATCATAACAATATTATAGATGTTACAAGATTGTTATTATTGTACAATAAGTGTCTTTCATCTACATATGTGAGTTTATGAAAACAACAAAAACCATATCTAATCGAGAGAAGTTTTGTAAAATTGGGCGCGAGGCCAAAAAAAATTATAAAGCTTATCATAGACAAAGCATCACACAAAAGGCCTAATTGCATTCAGAGAGCAAGTCATTGGAGTTATGTCGTCTATACACAATAATAAAAAACAAGTACAATTTTTTTTAACGGATTTCAAAGTCACTTGACCGTAAAGTTGACTTTTGTATCTAGTAGTATGTGTCCTCATTCACTCACTCACTCATTGGATCAATCTGTTTCTTTTTATTGGGACTCAATGATGATGATAACGCCTTCCTAGTATATGATAAAGTTACATTTGATAGAGGAAGAAAACTTATACATAGTATAGTAGATCTTTTTCTAGTATACTACACCACACTCATAACACATGTAAAAAACTCTATTTTTTTAATAGTTTAATGATGACACCCCGACATCGTTGTTATTGTCGTCGGCTCACTTGGCAGCCGGTGGAAACACATGCCTTCTCACATGCCTCAATATTATCAAGTCTCTCTGCTAACAGCGCAGCGCGTACATTACCGTGTGCCGCGAGCTGTGAAGGCACATTCCATACAATACCATACTACATACAGATACTTTTCTATCTTTGTAAATATACAAATGTACGTTACAATAATTTTTTAGATACTCTTTTTATTTTTAACAATTTTTTGTTTTGTTATAAGCAATTTCTGGTAGATGACGACTCATACTCATACTCTTTAGTATAGAATAAAATAGTGTTAAGGTCGTAATTATCTAATGTTTATACAAAATGTTGTTGATCTATTAGATGTTTTTTTTTCTCTAGTTTCCACTTCATTCATATGAAGTTTTTCTTTCTTCTTTTGCCTTCTTTTTTCCAATAAACTACAAAGTGGCATATGTTCATTTTTACCTTACCGAATAGGTCCTTTCTCTGTGTTTCTTAAGAGCATTTGTAGTAGACAGGAAGGAAGGAAGGAACTGTTTGATGATAACGGTTACTTCGTTTGTTTGTTAATAGGTGCATTGAACTTTAATGTTTGTTAAGCCAAAAGCAATAGATAGACAGATATGGTAGATGATAGGTAAATTGATAGTATCCTGGAGTTCATTTTTCATGCAGTTGTTGAATAAATGAGAGCATTTTTTTATAAGAAAATATGTTAGGGAAGGTCAGTAAGGCAAAGGATATTTCAATGGGGTACTAAAGGTAAAATATTGAGATGAAATCTATACATATTAAATATTGCGAGAAAAATAGTTTGACGGTGAAAAACTCAGACATCCTTTGACCTATCATCATGAAAGTTGACACATATATGTATTTTTACATGAAGAAGTTTTTTGCACACTGATTTTTTTTCGGACCCGCTGTTGTCGAGAAATTGGTGCATAAAATGTTTCATACATATAAAGCTTAGAGAAACTGAGTAACTGCACAAATCGCTCACAAGCACAAAGACGGGGCGTATCAAGGCGAGCCAGGAAAGGTAAATGAACGACCAAAAACTGTGGACTTCAATTTGTGAACAAGATCGTTATAAGTTCCTTAAGTCACGATTACATTGAACGAGTTTATAATCTGCAAGACAACGAGCTTGCAAGCGGGCGAATCGGCAATAGTGATGATGACACACAAAACATTCCACCAGCTCATTGTCATCAACGCTTTACTAGCACATAATGAAATCGCTAGCTAGTAGATTGTAAACTCGCTCAATGTCATCAATTAACAAGCTAACATGCCAGCGAGTAGAGCCAAGCAGCCCGCCCTTCAACTTTTCTCTGTAGAATGTTTGCAATCTGCTAGTAATTAGACAATATGATTACATTGGGCGAATTTACTAGCAGAAAATGAGTTCGTTGGCTAGACTAAGTTTGACACTTCTTTACAATCAAAACTTTTCTTCCTGTCATTACCATTTTTTTGTAAACCTTGATTTCTTTAACCTTAATTTAAGAAAATTATAAGAAGTCTTAAAGAAAAGAGACTTTGGAAAAAATACGTTACAAAATAATTAAGCACATAATGACTGACTATCATGTTAAGAGACATATGAAGTTTAAAGTTGATTATAGTCAAGCGATAACAACGATCAGGTACAAGTGTGTGCCTTATAGTTCCAAGCCGTTGAACTTTGAAGACAAGACTTGGTAAGGTTTTATATTTACGCTTCATAAACATCATAAGACACTCGTTGACAATATGATATACAAATACATACTATACTGGACTCCTAAAGGTAAACGAATAAATGGTAAAAGTAACGAACATTTTGTGAATGCATCTAACGTCTTTTGTAGCATGCAATTCAACGTCTTAAAGACGTTTGCTCTTTGGGGGTGACTTATGTTCTTCATTTCTTTAAGACGATATTATTGTAAAAGGAAATAGGGTAAGTCACTTAATTATAATAACATGTGTGCATTCTTTGAATTAAGAAGAAAGAAAGAGCTATGAAGGAGGGGAGTCAAGTCTGCTTTTAGAACAGGAAATTCTTTTTGATCCACACTAAGAATATCAATGAAACTGTACTTGGCAAAATATTTTAGCAATTATATGCTATCATATACATAAATAAATAGTATATAGAAAAAATATTAATAAAAATAATTAGAAACGAAAAAAATGAGCATGCAAAATGAAAATGAGTTGACCTCGAGTCGATTTAGTTTAGGACAAAAAATAAAATATATGGGGAAAACACTTAAGTTGTATCAATTTTTTCACCGGCTTCGTGTTGCTTATCTCGATCAATAAATAATGCATGATATACCATATACAGCAAATGGGAAAGAGGGAGGAGAAAGAGAAAAGAATAGAGTACTCAAACCTAGTGAATATTGTGAGTAGTAGATTCATTTGAGTAATTTGCGTCGTTAGCTTGTATGGAAACAAAAAAAAAATATAATCATAAAAGAAAAGTACATACGCTTGATTACAATGAAAATGTTTTTAATACCAACAATACACACACTCAGTATACACACACGAATGTAGACTTACTTATAACTATAAGTTTGCTAGTACATATATGTGGAGAAAGATATCTGCATAGATATAGGCGCACATATACATTGCACTTTAAGTGATAGCAAAAAACACACGATAAGCTACAGACAGAGAGAGAGAGAGAGAGACAGAAGACAGACATGAAAGCAAGTTACTGTATAGTATTGTATCTACAACAGGTAATAAGGCTCGGTTGTGCGCCTGATGGTATGCAATAGTAGTCAAAAGAAATAACCACGACCAATGTCTATTAGTGTTGTTCCTCATTCGTTGGTCGTCGTCATCGCTTATTGGACATGGACACATGGCCATTTTCCGTTGTCTCCGTAGCGTGTTCAGGCTATCTAATCTATAATACCTTCAACGACGACAGCAACAACTTTGATGAAAGACAATAAAAGCCCACAAAAACAAAAGTTTATGTAAAGAAATAACAAAAAGAAAAAAAAATATCTCTCTATTGAAAAGCGTGTGGCGAAATTATTGAAGCGCAGCACATGAATATCTATCTATCTATATATCTCCATATATATTGTCCTATGTAGACTAGTATAATGCATAGAATCACGCTAATCTTTGGACATGAACGGCATGAATACGTGAATAGTATGTGTACTTCAAAGTCTATTATTCTAGTATGTACAATATCTTTACTTAGGCGCAGTGGCATGAGGCAATGGGTAACATTCATTAAAAACAAAACCTCTTCATTACTAGTATAGATATCTGCCATACTTAGGCGACATATGGTGTTGGGATTTTTTTTCCTTTTTTCTGTTTTTTTGGTGACTGGAAAAGTATTTTCATGTTTTGCTGTGCTTCTCGATATCTTATCTTTTCGTTGGTATCTCTAATATATGAATATGAGATATAAAACAAAATATTGCCGTAATTAAGGAAAGGAGTAGTAGGTTTCTATAAATTTATGGAGTAAAATAACATCTAGTCGATCAATATTTCCTATCATAGCTGACATGACTTAACATGGTCTAAGACCATTAATATTATTAAATGTAAAACTATTACTCCTAAATAAGTCATCAATAACCTAGTAAATTTTTATATTTTTATCAAGAACTTAGTTGATTTTAAAGAAGTTTTTAAAACTTTGCCTTAAACTAAGTTGTTAATAATTCAAGAACTTTTCTTTTATAAATGAACTTATTAACTATGGGTATGTCTTCAGAACACGCAACACTTCCAAAAGTCTTTATTAACCAGAACAAAAATGGAGAAAGTCCGACGAAAATTAAGAACTTAAATAATTCAATTGACTTAACTTAGTTTCTTTTATGAGTATTCATACCTTACCTTATAATCATACCTTATAATAATTACGTAAGCAAACTTAATATCCTGGCGCCCAACAATTAGGTATTCAGGCAGGCAAGCTAAGGCACCTTATGCTAAAGTCAACTTGTAAGTTGACATATGTCGCGGCAATTAACATTTAACATGAAAGAAATTTCCTTAATCAAAACGCCTACTACATTACAAGTCATTCAAGGCAGACAGATACAATACTATGGATAATTTAGCCTCAGTGCATTAAGATATCTTAGGAATGAGCATAATACATTATATATGCCTGTGTGTGATTATTATGACAAATGTGTTTAGATAAGAATTATGATAATTTATTTTGGGGGTAGCCAAAAGAAAATTAGGGGCGTAAGAGTTTGGTATTTGGAAGAAAATAACATGATATCTTGATGGTAATAGTTCTTTTGGGTTGTGATTCTTTTGTAATCAATTTAAAATGGAAAGAGTTAAAAAATTTCCTTCAAAATTTCAATTTTAATCAATCACAAAATGAACTACATATGTAGAAATGACTTTATGTCATGACTTAGATGATTATATGGTTGGTTTCTTTTAATACTACTCTAAAATTCTAGAAAAAATATTAAATGCTTTTTTTTTATCTCATAACACAGATCTCTCTTTATAGTAGTTTACAAAACATTACATTAAGGATATTTTCTATAGAGAATGTTACTAGTATTTTCATAGTAGTTAATGACAGTAATATGTTCTATAACATGTCCATGTCTTTTTCTATTCTATTTGGTCAGTATACGAGTACAAGTAAAGAAGAATATTGCATGTCACAGCGCAAAAGAATGAACAACTTAAAATGCTTTCAATAGTTGAGATACTACAATACTATGGTACTATACTATAAACTTGGTATTTGTATATGTGATATATACACTAAGGTGACATTAATTTCTGTGAAATGACTAAGGCCAATACAGACCAAACAAAAATGAAGGAACGAATGAAAGAAAAAATGGTTGACTCATCAACATTGTCCAACTTCAATAAATTGAATTAAGAGACATAAAGACAAAACAATGATCGTACTATTACTTTGGGGCGAGTGTGTACAAATTTCTTTGTTTATAAGTTTAATTTATTTAAATTTGTCTGCGTATAAACAAATTGATTGAATTCATTTAATTGAAGAAAACAAAAACAAAAACAAATAAAAGGAACATACACATATGTAGAAATCATATGAGAAAATCAAAAGTCATCATGATGATGATGATGATTATAAAGAGTTGGGGATGAGCAGAGGCAGAAACTTTGAAAAAGTATTTCCTTAGCTTTAGATAGTTACAATGAAAACCAGTTTCCAGTCTAGCAAGATACTGCAAATTTAACCAATTATTTAATTTTCTTATTGGGTATACAAATAAGTTTTAAAGGATTTTTCCTCAATTTGGAAGCTTCAGTGTGAAAAATTGGTACACGGTATTTAATTAAAAGTATTGCCCATTGCTAGCAATGAGTTTTCTTCACATTTATGGCAAAAAAAAACTGTTGTTTTTGGAGGCCAAGAAAGCATCAAACCAATTTTTGATACCTTTAACTGAAGTGAAGCGTTTTCCTGTAAGGGCGTTCTGCATCGACCGAATCTTCTCTGGAATCGATATGACTTCCCTTTGTACCATTGAAGGAGCATTTTGGAAGCAGCTATATGCCGTTCCATATCTGTCGGCACCCAGTTTCGGACCTTCTAAACCATACCAATGGCTTTCAACTACAATGAAACGGCTTCTTGAGCCACGCCTAACGTTGCCGCAAGTTCTTCTTGGGTTTGGCACGGGCCTTCGACCAAAATTTCCTCCAATTCGGTCAAGAAACGTTGGTGGCATCCTTCGCGCTCCTCGTCAGTTATGTCAAAATCACCACTTTTGAAAAGTCGGGAATGATGGAGCATGCTCTGCTTAAGCTTCACACAGCATCCGATGACTTTTAGCTACACTTTTCTTCATATGGACGTAATATACCAATACAGTTTGGTAGGCACAAAAACAGACATAGTTGTCGAATGAAAACAATATGTTGTTGGCACTTAGATGAAGTAAAATTTATTCTAAAATGTGGTAAAATAATGAAGCATACACATAAAATTGGCTCCAACATGGGCCAGTATGCTTAAACAATACTGGTGCCCTTTGTTGGCAATCCTTTAAAACTTATTTGTATACGTAATAGATTAAAAATACTCGAACTATACCAATACCCACCTGTCCATAACTCAGCAATTAGTACACCCAAATTTATAAGCAATATCACATATGAAAGCTTGATATTTCAAGAGTTCATACTTAAATACATTGATATTATAAAAAATATTAAAAATAAAAACCAATCAAATGTTCCGTTTCTTTACAATAAATAAAAATTACTAAAAATATATTCGCTTTAATACAGAAATTTTAAATGATTTTATACTCTCTCTCTCGCCAACTAATAAAGCCAATCATGACAATAGTAGAACAGCAATTATTTCCGGGGAGAAGAGAGAAATTGTCGGTGGCAAAACTTTTGAAGTTCTACTCTCTAAGTCTGTCAGTTCGTCTGTCATTGTGTCTTACTGTCCATGGCTTTGGCAAAGTGTTGCTTGTTTATATACATAATAAATTGAGTTAAATGCCATAAAGTCGTAATAAAATCTTGTAAAGCATAAAATTCAATTTCAATTGTTTGCAAAGAATAAAGAATTGAGTCTACTACTACTCTAGTACAATGTGTACAGATAGGCAGAAGAGATTCAGGCGGGAGGTTCAATGCAAGTGATTTCTTAAGCAAACAATGGATTTGGTCGAGTTGAATTGAGTTGAGTTGGGACTGAGTATGGAACTGAAATCAAGTGGCTTTGTAAGTTGTTGCAATTGCAACGGATTGTTGATTTATGTTCATGGATTGGATTTCTCAGTGTTTTATGTTAAAATTCTTGGAAAAATATTGCAAGAAAATTGCAAACAGCTTGGGAATTTTCATTTGTTTAAAATTTATATGATAATATTATAGTATGTATTGTATATGGTACGGACATATTTTTCTTGTGAATTATTATACTTGATTTATTTCACTGTTGTTATTGTTGTTGTTGTTGGTAAGACAATTAAATTGCTTGAATTGAATTCACACAAGGATAAGAGAAAAGAAAAGTTGATACTTAAAGTAGCATGAGAAAGAAGTTTTCTTAATTCATGTAAGGGTAATGGGGTAAAATTTTGAATCTCATGCAAAGTTATGTTCTGAATCAGTGACCCATAGCGCACCTAACCTGTAGTAAACCAAGCAGAACCAAAATACCGGAGAGACAAGAAAACTGGACTCCTACTAGTACACATGCTAAACAAAACACCACCATTCCTTGGTTACTTTATTGTAAGGAAGTTCAAGTTCTTATAACAAATTTTTACTACTTCCTTCCTTCCTTACTTCCTTTCTATTGTATTATACTTTCCTAGTACAAACATTTGCATGTGAGGTTGTTTTAATAATAATTGGTTCACACGGTGCGGTGCTTTATGGTCTACCGCGACCCTTAAATTTTATTTTATACTCTCAACTCTTATAATATTTCTTCTCAAGCAATAATTTTTAATAATTTCCTTTAGTTAAATAGTTTTTCCTTTTCCTTATTTGCCATCAGCAGAGCATTTCAGTTCAATTGACTTGCTTACTAGGCATAATAATTCCCACCGAGTCACTGCAATTGTCCAGCATTAAGTGTTAGATGCAAAGATACAATTGCATTTATAAGATACAAGATAACACTTGATTGCACTAATTTGAAGTTGGTGCAGCCGAAAACAGAAAAAAATAATTCCCACTCCTATTGAAGTGCATTGTATGGTACTAGTATACTACAGAAGAAGAGTATTTGCTCTATAAAGATACGATGAAGCATAACAACTACTAGTTCCGCATTTGACAATTGCTGGTTCCTTTTTCTCATCATGCAGACAATAACTTCTTTACTCATTCACTTGTACTATAACCATTTCATTTATTGATGCTGTTGGTCTCTTTACTGAGGGTTATTGCTTCAATCAATTTTCTGACAAGAAGTGTTAAATCTGCATCATTTTGTTTATACTACTACTACTATGTAGTTTAGTTTGGGTTCATTTCCATTTCATGGGTTGCCCTGTGCGCAACTTACTTTATTAGAATATCCGGCTGGGCTGTCCAACAGTAGCAGTATTAGTAGTAGTAGCATTAACACAGTAGCTTAGAGAGAAGAAATGCGACAAGCTGTCTGAGCTGTTGATGATGACGACGATTACGATGATAATGTTTGTTGTTTGCTGCTTGATCGTTTGGTTTACATTGTCATAATTCATAAATCAACTAATTCTGAAGTCGTCTGGGTCTCTACTCACTGACTGCTGTCTACGAGTAACAGAATATGCAGAAATCAACTGTTGTAGTAGTAGTAAAACAAATGGGCTTTGAAGGCTTTCATCAATTAAGATGAACCAGTTTTTGTTCTTGTTTTTCCCATTTTAGTATTTTATGTCATTAAAGTCTTTGACAAGTGAGGATTATATAATCAATCTGTGTTTTTATATTTGGATAATGGTTTTTTTTATGATCCAATTTTAAGATTTTCATTTACCATAAGGGTTAAATGTTTTATGAGTTATTCAGCGATTTCTCCAGTCTATATAATTTCATAGTCTTCCCTCACTTCACCCTCACTCTACAAAAGCCAAATAATCCGAATATGAACAAAACAACGCGTAAGAAGATGAAGAAAAACTCGGCTGCTACGCGACCATCGTGCTTCTCTACTCTAAAACCTTCCTAATGAGTCACTCAGTTCGTTGGAGAAAAATGTATGAAAATCCATTCAGTAGTTATTGAGATTATCGCGCTCAAACAGACAGATAAACAGCGTGGGGATTTTGTTTTATAAGATTTAAGATTAATAGAAAGAAGATTATAGATAGCCATTGTTAGAATACAACAAGAATTGAATTTTGAACTAAAAATGTTGAGGAAAATCACAGTAAACCTTTTTCTAAAGAGTGTTTGGATCATAGTTATATTTTAGAATCTTAAATGAAAATTTAGTACGTTGAAAGTTTTTTATAAAAGAACGTCACAGCGAATGGTGGCAGATTACTTATCCTTCAGGAAACCTGAAAGATAGGTCTAGAAGGTAACTCCTCTTGAGTCGGCGGACATTGTTAGCCTTGGCAAGCAAGCCTGTGACCAGATCATTATGGTGTGCTTCAAGGCGCGATACGTATTTTCTGATGAATCTTTGAATTTCATATTTGATTCGTGGGACATAAAGATATTGTATTTCTGACGTACCAAGGTGCATACACTATTCTACGGAGAAGCTTTGATTGGAATCTCTGGAGTGTCTCAATGTCAGAATGCGAAGCAGAGCCCCACAACTGTTTGTTCGCAGAAACAGTTTCGAATTGTGGTTAAGAAGCCAGGACATTTTTCTTGTTTGATGTGAGCCTTCTAGTTTAACCGTTTATCCAGGGTAAGCTCCAGGTATTTGGCGGTGTGCTCAGAGAGGATAGTTTCGTTGTTTGAGAAGACGGAAGGACAACCCAGTCGGCTAAGCGTGAAAGTGACGCGCTTTGATTTGTCGGTGTTTAC
Source organism: Amiota communis (assembly GCA_037043315.1). Lineage (NCBI taxonomy): Eukaryota > Metazoa > Arthropoda > Insecta > Diptera > Drosophilidae > Amiota > Amiota communis. The sequence continues at coordinate 6,585,291 of JBAMAV010001245.1, read as the reverse complement.
CATGATGTTCCAACGTTTCAGCCAAAGTTTAATTTGTGTAAGCTGACGCTATAACAGTGAGGATGCTTCCAGATGATCATCAGATGTAGAAAAGAAAGCAGTGACATCCGCCTATGTAGCAACCATTAGGTTGATGTTCCTTATAGTTACATATACTCACATAGGGAGGATGTGTGATAATATATAAGGATGTTTGTGTTATAATAGGAGTGTTTAGATCATACTTGTATTTTGGAAACTTAAATCAGGAACTGTGAAAATTCTCTTAATAAAAAGTTTTTCGGAGATACTCTAATACTTTGAAAGTTGAAGAGCTTTTGTTCCTATGTCGTTTTTTAGTCACTATTCTCTCTCTTCCTGACCCCTTCATTTGTCAACCATGAAGCAAAACACGTGCTCATCTCCACGCCCAGACATCAACCTGCCAAACTATGTACAATAATATTTAATAATAAACACTCCAATGACCCTAAAAATCAAAAGCGATGTCAGGCAACACGCGCTATTAAGACTCCGTTGAAACCAACAAACATACTAGTAACTCAGTTCATGAACGCATGCTTCATTATTATCATCATCACCATCATCAGTTAAAAGAAACAGAAGAAAATAAAGAGAAACACTCAGAGAATGATAAAATCGGAGGGGACTAGTGTACATGTAAAGTATAAAGGCAATAAAGTGCATACTACAATATAAAAATATAGAAAAAATGAATCAACGTCACTCTTTGCAGTGATGACCCATGCTCCTATGACACTCATCATCGTCGTCATCTGGCAATAAACATACATAACTCATTTGAACAAGAACAAGTGCAGGTTGCTTTACCACCAAATACAAGTACTATGGTATATAGAAATATGAATAAAAGACAACAGCCTAGCCGGACTTAATGAGCGCATCCGGTGCTTTTGGTTCTGGGTCTTGCTTTTACTTTGATGATGGACTTTAGTGCTGCTGGTGACACTAGCTTATTGGCAAAGAATGTCTGCATTCGATCATGTTTATAGTATGAAAGATGAAATAACTAAAATTTACGAAAAATTATTAACATTCATTAGTTCTTTATTTGGGGGTTGACGAACTAACAAATGACAAAAAACAAAAACCCATTAATACAAACTCAATGAAGTATTTCGTTTTCAATTTGTTCACGCATCATTGTCTGTCTGTCCTTATAGTGTTTTATTTGTATGGAGTATACTTTTTGAATTCAACTGTGTCCAAGGTGTTAACTTTACGCTTGCTCAATTTGAAATTGTTGTAATTGAAACTGCTTTCTTTCTTAACATTAAGAGTGCAGTTCCTTTTGTAGTATTGTCATTATCATAGACTTCATCAGTGATGAGAATTGTCAAGATCTCTTCTGAGACTTGCTTACAATTTGTGTCTTTTTCTCAGGAAGTAAGTCAACCGCCGTGACGTTTCCTTTTCTTTCTTTAAGCAACAACTCCTGTTTGGTTGACGCTCAACGACTTCATGGGTTTCTTTTGTAGTACCATCAGTATCTTTCTTTCAATTTTTTCCAAACCTTCTTTTGTTGATTTTTGTATCCACAGAATGGTGATTGGTTGCCTTTGCCATGACGAGTTACGTTGCTTTACGCTTTGTTTTAGTTTTAATGGCTTTGTAAATGCTTTTGTATTTTGTGTATTTTGTATCTTAATTCTTAGACTTGACCTTTTGTTGTTGATGGTGATGGTGTTGTTGTTATTGTTCTTGATGTCATTCTGTTTTCTTCTTTTGGTCTTCCTTACAGTGTTGCGGTTCATTAAGGAAATATGAGACCTTTTAATTGTTTGTCTTTGCTTGTTTTTTTGAGGCACATTTTGTATCTTTGGCATGAGAATTTTTCTGTAGTCATTATCATTTCTAAAGGGTTGCATATTGCATTTGATTGTCGTCCAAGATTGTATTGTTATATTTTAAATACAATATTATATCAGAGAATATTGGTTAGAACTAATAATGATCATGAATTTGATGTATGGGTTCATCATAAGACTTTGTCTCACAAACGAAGAAGGAAGGCCGATGAGTTAGAACAACCTCAAGACAAACTAAGCTTCTTCCTCAGTGCTCCGGTCCTCGAGTTGAAACGTAATGTCATTGTTGCTTGGGAAGAAATGAGACAGTATATCCCAAGCTGTACACTCTATTGTTTAATATTGTTGCATTCTTAGAAAAACTCACTGGCGAAACACTTTTTTTTTGTTTGGCTCCTCAATTAATCGATTAATTTGTCGCGATTAATTGCAATTAATAATCGTTTCCCTTCAACTAATCATATGATCAATTAATCGATTAATATTTTTCTTTTTGCCATCACCAGTTAGAATAAAAAGCTTTCTATGGCTGATTTTTAGATTTCATCTCAACTGAATCATCACTGGACTTCAATAAATAGAGTGCTCTTCAGAGCCTTTCAATTTTACATTTTGTTTTAATCACATCTCGAAAGTCCAAATTTACGCAAGGCAATTAGAATAAATTTGTTTCTGGAAGATAGTAAATCGAAGGCAGTGTTGGCCAAAAGTTAATCTGATCAACGATCATTAATCAAAATTATTCATTATTAAAATAATCATGATTAATTTAATAAAATTCGCCTATCGAAGGTCATAAATTGAATCAATAAACAGTTGAAATATGATTGATATATTATTATTTAAATAGAAATTTTTTCCCTCTATAGAAAAGAAATATCTTTAAACATCTTTACGTAAAATGAAGGTTATACTTATTTACTTTTAAGTTATTCCCTGAAGTATCTTTCACTATTTTCCACAATTTAATTCGTTAATTCGTTGACATTTTCTCATCACTTACTACTTGTTATTGTCATCATCATCATCATGACTTTTCTTTCATTTTCTTTATTTTCCTAAGTTTAACTTGTGGAAAAAGTTCTTGAAATGTCAATGCAAATCAAATAGCTTAGAGCACTATACACATTCTAATAGGACTACCACCATCCATTGGTCTATCGCTCATCCTTGATACCATCCATTGCTAATGCAAAATGAAGTTTTTGTCCTTCCCACTTGCATTTAATCCTTATTATGATTGTTGTGGTTGGTACGCTGCTACTCAATTATCATAATGAATGTGGCGTACTCAGCGTACTCTTGGAGTACTTGAGGCCTTAAATACTCTATGCACTTCTTATGCTGCAGGACATTTTTGTAATTTTTTTTTTCTTCTACTATTTCTCTATTTTTCTATTTACAATTTTTTTTTTATTTCAATTTTTCTGAAGAACTTTTCAATGGTTGCAAACTTTAGGTACAAGTTTTTCGCTGACCCTTATTTTTTTTTTTCTACATTTTATTTCCCCCAGTTAGTTGTCTTGTTGAGAAAATGTCACTTGGGTTTCTATGCCTGGGCAATGGGTGGGTGCTGAGCTGTTGTTAATGAGAAGCTCAATAGTGATGATAGTCAAGTCAAGTCTTTTCGTGTCCTTCTATACACTTAAGTGTAGTGAATTTTAGTTGCGGGTGATAATTATTTTGAAATGCCATTGATTTTCTGCATCACCACTTTGGAAATGTCATAAAAATGATTTCATTCTTCATCATTTAAATGCTAAATACTCAAAATGCATTTAGATGAAGAAACAGTTTAGATATTTTAAAGAGTCTGGTATGTTTTCTTTTAAATATTCTTTAGACTCCTTGAACAAATATTGTAATAATGCTTAGGGCGTATTTCATTAAGCGCATACGCCTAAAAGTAGACAACAATACAAAACACAACAGTGCAGCAGCAGCAACAGCAGCATATGCCTCAACCCCTAGTATGATATATTACTTCGGTTTTAATATAAGAAAGCAATAAACAAAAAAAAAAAAAAAAAAAAAAATTCAAATGACTTAAGACAAATTGCACATAAACATCCCCAAAATATGTACTTTTGTTTTCTAGTACAATATAATATTTTCTTATAATATTCACATGGCTTCGGTATAATGCGTCGTCGTCTACCATATATCCCATGCTATAATTTTTTTATCACAGTACAACGATTTCAAATAGAAAAACAACTTGTAGCTATTGCTGGTGTCTCCTCACATGGTGATGGTGGGCTCCACTTGGTTTGGCGCTATTTAATGCAACAAGCAGCAGCTATAGCAGTCACCCACATGCAGCAACCACTCACAAGACACACTCACTCCATGCAAATTATGCTGGGACTACTACGAGGCATGCCACATGAAATAGGGACCAAAGAAGGGTTGCTATCGTTGTTACCCAGTAATGATGATGATGATGATGATGGTGATAATGATTGTTGTTACTGATGCTGATTCTGATTCTGTTGCCAAGGACATTCGTTGCAGCCCACTTGATTTTGCAATGTGCACACTTGCGAATTTTTAATTTTTTTTTAGAAAAACCCAGAACAAAATACTTGGAGACTAAAATAAGAATAATAATTTTTTTTTATTAAGTTGACCCGAATACTAAAATCATTACTTTGAAGCTTAAACTGCATGAAAGATTAGAGGAGAATGTATGCACTCAATGGATTCATGTTTCTATCAAGACATCTGTCTTAGGTGCAAAGATGAAGAAGGAAAATCATTTTTCTTAGTTTGTGGAAGTCTCAAGCACTTTGCGCAGGAGGTCCTGGTTTTTTGTCGATATTCCAAATAAGATTCAAACTCGCAGAGCTCTTAATCAGTTCAAGTTGAACTATGAAGATACCCTAACGCCAACACTCCTCTTTCAGTTAGGCATCACAATGAATAATTGATAGTCCTAGTAGGGCATTTGTTAGTCGCCTTAAAATTTATATAATTTCTTAAATTTGAAAAAAAATAAATGAATGCATTAACTCTTCCTTTTTCTACATCTCAAATTTCCTGTTTCTTTTACAATTCTTCTTCACTCTTTTTCGACGTCTTCATCTTCTTAGCTTCGCCAGCATTAAAATCAAGACAAAAGAAATTAAAAGTGCATAAAATGAATCTATAAAAATGAGGGTTGCCAACAAATAATATCAGCAACAGCAACAAAGACAACAATAACTAAAGCAAACCTTACTTAATGATTGCAGCAGTCAAGACTTTGAATATACATAAGTATAACAAAAATCAGAACAAAAAGAACTGAAAAATCTAAAAAAGAGATGAAAAAGGAAGATGAAATGCAAACAGAAAATACAATTTTTCGTTGAAAAGAAATTAAAAATCTGCAAGATTTGCATTTTGACGTCGGTGTAGTGTGGCGAGAGGCCATAAGCCACCACATTACCTCATATCAGACCGACCGATGTTCGCCTTGCCTTATCTTCAACCCTAAACCACAATCAGTCAAAACTCAAACCAACAAATGCTTACGCCCGAAAAAGAGTCTACGAGTGCTCACCTCAAAGTGCAGTCGCATGGACATTGAGTTCATTTTTTAGATGGGTATGAGTTGATGAAAGTCAGAGGAATTATACTAAAGATAATGAATGGAACGAGACGACGAGTAATGATAATCATGATGAGGTTGTCGACAAGTTAACCAGGCCCAGCAAGGTGCTCATATACTATATCAACTTGATTCGGTTTGGTTTGACTGCTGCTTCTTCCTAGTTCTTGTCTCATAACTTGAAGATTTAATATTGCGCAAAAAATAAACTCATACAATATTTTCTTTTTTTTTTAATGATTTTTTTTTGCAATCGAAAGGGTTGCAAAAAATAATCTCATCATCAACGTCGTCGTTGTCGTCGTCATCATCATCAACAAAAATTTGACTTTTGCGGCACTTGTAAAACTTTGCAAAATAAAAATGGGAAAAAAAAAATATTGGAAATGCAAAGAACGCGAGGCGAATACAGTTTATGATATTATATTTTTCTTCTTCTGATTTAAGTTGAGAGGTCCTAACATCTACGGAGATCTGCTCATTAAGCTGTGAGTACTGCTAAAGCATCTTCTTCATCGGCTCAATGCGATGATGCGGTGAGATGCAATGCAAACTTGGCTCCAGTAATGGTTTAAGAGCGAGGCGACTCAAGTGTGCCCTTAAAGTGTAGTAGATACTTTGATGATACTTTTTTGCATAACTGAATTTGAAGTCTAAGTATGTGCTTTCATTCATTCATTTCTTTCTTATTGAGGACATTAAATTGTGAAAAACGGTCATCATCATTTGTAGCATACTTTTTTAAGTGAATAGGTAAAACTACAGTAAGACGAGAGTTTAGAATTTAGTAATGAAGAGAGTTTAAATTTTTTAGTTGTTTAATGTAATAAATTATTTAAAGAAATAAATAAATAAATGATGATGATTCACAGGGCACTGTGAACTAAGAAAGAAGGGTCTATTAGACTCAGCTAGCTGTAGACTCCTGGCGATTTGATTCTCATTTAGACTTCATAACAGTGTTGGCATTTGATTACATTTGTAACCACGTCTCGTGTTTCCTTGCACGACCGTCCGCTATCAAATGCATCGCACAACTAATTGCTGCTTGCCGTTCCATCACTTGTCTTTGACAACTCGGCCTTTCCTGACATCTCATCTTCGCTGGTGGAGTTCTCAGGATTGTCGTCCTCGAGATTAAGTTCTGGAGCTGAAACGCACCACGGCTTCATGTGATCACTTGCGATCACATTGCTATACCTGCGATTAGTGACCGAACAATCGGGCAAGTCCTCGACGACATAACGATCATGACCAAGTACTGTGATCACTATATATGGGCCTTTATATGCCGGGTCCAGCTTGTGGGTCTCACACGTCGATGTTGGCACAAAATCGATGAAGACCAAATCTTCTTCTTCAAATTTCCTTGGAGGTTTGAGTTTGCTATCATACCGGGTCTTCCATTTTAACTTTTGCTCTGAGATGTTTATGGCTGCCTGGTCGTACCCTAAACTGGCAGGAGCATAAGAAAGAGAAAGAAGAAGCTGGAGAATGAGCTTGCTATTAAGTCATGGGTCCCAGCTCAACTCGCGCTATAAGGTCCTATTATAGAAGACAATAATTAAACCAATTATAGGGTACTCTAACATAGAAATCATTCAGAGACCTTCAGGTGCCACTGGTCAAAAATATGATAACATGATTAAATCAATAATCAAAATTTTTGATTATTAGTATTAATCATAAATCATTAGTCATTAATCAGATTAACTTTTGGCCAACAATGCCTCATAATCATAAATTTCCCAGTAGTACATATAGTAGCATAATTTTGTGCTCATAATTAATAAAGTTTACTTTAAAACCAGAGACTTATTAATTAATATTTTACTTGCAAAACTATGTGAGCTACTCTTAATTCCTTAAATTTCCTTATATTAATAATACATATTTCTAATAAAAGACTTCATCCTACTACTACCTACCCGTTTGCTCATCTGCCTAAAATTTTGCTACGTTTTTTCTCGTTTGCTTTGGTTGCTTTCAAAGTTCTACAATAGTAAAGGTAGAACTTTATATAAAAAACCCATATAGCTTTCTTTTACTTTCTGCATCAAGTGCATCTATATTTCTAAAGAAGATAAAATTTCCCGCGTAATTAAAAAAAGTCTTCTTTGTTCTAGATCTTCCTTTAACGGTATAAACATTTCATTTTGTTCCTTTTTACTATACAATGCCAAAAACAACTTTTTTCCAAACAGAAATCTACTTTTTATATTTTTTCTATTTTTTTTACTTCTTTATTTCATTTCATTTCTTTCAATGTAATACTAGTATTTGATAACGAGCCTTGCTTGCATTGAGTTCATTTGAGTTTTCAACTGGAATCTTTCTTTATCTCTTGACCCCCAACCCCACATTTAGTTCTTTCTTTTTACTAGTATATAAAAATATACTTATATAGAAGAAGTAGAAGAAGAAAAATTGTGCAAAGAAAAAGTGCAATTCATTTATTTGCATTTCCTTCTTGTGATGGTGCAGTAAAGGAGACAAATAAGGGATGGAGGGGAATGAACTCAAACCCAAAGCCCGAAGCAGCCAAATCCTTTTACCACGTCGTTATGAATACGTAAAGATGAAATATTGGCACGAAAGGAATCTGGTAGCACAGCAAAGGGAAAAAGAGTGGAAGAAAAACAAAATACAGAAGATGAAGTCAGCTGCTGACTTACTGCAGTCATTCATATTTATGCATTGCGGCTTGGTTTGGGTTTGGCTCATCTCAGCTTGACTTGGCTAGGATTGAGTTGACTTGACTTGGCGAATTTACTGCTTTGACTGCATTTTCTACCTTTCTTGGTCATTATGTTTATTTGTGTGGTATGGTGTAGTGTGGTGTAGTGAGGAGTGTATGTCTGTGTGTATACTATGTACTTGTCAAAGCTTAATTGAAGCCAAGATTGCGTTCTGTTTGCAAAACTTTTTCTTTACATTTGTGTTCTTGACTACTTCGAAAAAGTTTCTGTTCGGTGCATTGAAGGTAAGTACTCCTCATTCGTTCTCAAACAATGTTTAGTCAAAAGAAAATAAATTATTTGTTGAATTGCATAAATAAGGCTTGATTATACACTCAAAGAAATTTCTTATGCTCGAAGCAGTGATACCAAATAGACTATTGGTAGGAGTGAGTACTTGAAACTTGCTTCAAATGCCTTGTTTGCCGTTTCAAATGCAATCGTGCAAGACTCAACAGTCTACTAAGCCTAGTCCCTTCTTGTTCCATTTTGACTGACAGAGTTCATATATAGTCGTTTTCAATGTTTTCTTAGTATGCCAGGAGATCTACTGGAGGTTCCCTCTTTTTTACAGTGTAAGCAATTATCTTCTCAGTTCAACCTACTATATTATCATCTTCATCTTCATCAACATCATCACAAGAAACCAAATTTATACACAGACTAAGTTACACTGAATATGATGACGATGATGACAAATGGTTGCTTAACTAACTACCCGAGAATCCTGGTCTTCTCCACCATATACACATTCACTTTTAAGGCGCGTACTCTGCAAGCGTAAATAAACAAAAGTCCTAGCTAAATCAAAAGAAAACGTATAAGGAAAAGGAAGGCGCACAAAAAACACAAAAAAGGGAACCGCATAGAATGCAGTTAAGCGCACAATTGACATTTAAAACGTCAACTTGGGAAACCACTCGAGCTGAAGAAGTTGGCACAAATAAGAAGAAACATACAATACAAAGAATGAAATGAAAGAAAAGAAAAGAGATATGGAAATGGAAATAGAAATGAAAATGCCGTGTGCCAAGTGCCGATTGTCGTAAGGCAGGTACTACTAGATAGTACATAAAAACACAAGGAGATGGAAGAAAACTGACTGCAATGAGACTGTGTGGAGTGTTTTATTTACTGAGCAAATAAATTCCTCTAAGGAGATACTATGTACTATAAACTTAGATACAAACAGATATGACAGACAGTAAGGCAGGCGCATATGCAATGCGATGCTGCAGTATTTTGCATTGTTGCAATGTGGCAAAAAGGACGAATACAGAAGGCAGAAAGGCATCATCATTCAGTAAGTCAGTCATCAGATGACTGAGCAAATGTGGCGTATGAGTTATGTGCTATGTCTAAGATAAGCAACAAAAGTCGGCTGATGCTAAGGTAACAACTCTGACTGACTGACTGACTGGGTAACTGAATGACTGAATGAGAGACTATTGCAGTTGCATGCATCATTAAAATTTTGCAACTTTTTCTTCACCTCCTTCTACTACTTGCCAGCCAACAACTTGTGCAACAACATCTTTTTCTTTATCTACGCTCGACTAGCTCAAGGTGCATTGGTTTGGTTGTTCATAACATATCTAAATGCTGAGCTTGTAATGCTTATTTGCATAAAGCGTAGAAGATGATGACGAAGTGAATTGTGTGTGTGTCCTAAATGAATGAAGAAGATTGTAGGGCTCCTGATATATGGTATATGTTAAAGCATGCAACTAAGATTTATATATGCCGCATTTTACTCGTTCTTTACTCATATATATCTTCAACTTTATTCATATGTATGTTGCCTACTTCTATGCGCTTTAGCGTAAGTCGCTGAACTGTTGTAGTAGCATAGAAGTTGTGTGGAAATTCTTTTGCACTGCAACTGTTAGTTCGCTTGTTCATTCGTTATTACTTGCAGTATAGTATGTTAGGTTGGAAAGGAAATGGTTTTTGATTTAGTTTTCTTTGCATTTCCGTTGTAGAAATGCTTGACACACTCCCTAGTATTAATATTTGTTCATGGTGTTGTAGTTGTTGTGTTGTATTTTGTCGTGTCATGGTTTGGTTACGTTTGAGATACTTTCTTCCTATCTTTCCATTTTTTTTTTGTCGTCCACTTTGCACCCGGATGTGTGAAGTTTATAAGTTTTATGTTGTTTATTTCGCTTTTTTTATTAGTTTAGCTTTGTGGTTATTGTGCTTACAATCGTGGCGAGCGGTTTTTTACAAAAGTTAACACAGTTGAACCCCATAAAGAAATTACCGCTTCTGAGTACGGCAGGGTTAAGTGTTGGTATTATATGAGAAAAACAGAACAATCAGGATCTTAGGTACTTTATACATGAAGTTGTATTGTAGATGTTGGCTGAGATACAGGAATGTTTATTTTTGTGAATAAAAATACTTATATATTTGGGAAGAGGTATAGAATTAGGAGAAAGGAACATATAAACTTAGTACATATAAGCAACTTTGTTCAATGAGTTTTTCATCTTTATATATAAAAGAGGATGTATGAGTGTTTGTATGTTACCTATGCATTCCGAAACTGCAAGACCGATTATGATGACATTTTCAGGGCAACTCAATCATAATCTAATAAGTGTTCCTGTGAAGTTTGGTACGGATCGGATATGTTGCTGTCGAGAAATTGGTGGATAAAATTTTATATATAAAACTTAGAGACATATTTTATTCATGATCGTATTGAAATTGATTTGATTCACATAAATTCAAGGAATGATTCGGTTGGCCGTGCTGCGCCGGGGCGGCAATAGTGCTATTCTATATAAATCTAGATGGCGCTATGATTGCACTGACATTATGTCAGGGGTGTGGCAAAGCAAGCCGAGTTCGCTAGTTTCGAATGAAGTGGCACCAAAGGCGGAACTGACAAATCTTCTTGAAATCTTACAACAAATGAAACTGTATCTTTTTCTATTGTAAATGCATTTTATCTCACAGAATAGTTTACATGAGGTAAGCTAAAGGACTTTGGGTAAAAACTAATTTCATGATTTATATACGCCTGCCTTATTTTCAAGTCATAATTTTTAAAGAAAACTTAGTAGGCATGTATTTTGCACCTATGCTCTTTAGCATTGCAAGTATTTCTACCAACTTCTACAACAATACATATATACATACACACACATAGACACTTACTCACACCATTATATTAAAAATTTCATTAAAAGTAACTCAAAAAACCTGTGAAGAAATAACTTTTGTAACATTTTTTGCATAAAAAGATGAAAAAACCAAAAGGATTGGGGCAGAAAGTAGTAGAAAGTTAGATTGCAACAACATAAACAGCAGCAGAAGCAATGGCAGTAGCATGAGCAACTAGCAACAAACACAAAAAGAGGTATAAAGGTGACTCAACGACAAGTAAGTAAAACTACTAACAAAAGTTTTAATATAGAAAGAGAGAGAGAGAGGGAGAGGCTGATAAAAGTCAGAGAAAGCCAGAAAAATTGAGAAAGAAAACAAGTATTCACATAGTGGGAAGTGAGTGGGAACAAGCATTGCATTTGCCTTGCAATGAAGGAATGAAAAAAGGAAATAAAATAAGTGAAAAAATATTAAGTTGCATACTTTACGGCATACGGCACATGAACAAAAGAAAATGCAAGCTCAAAAAGCCGCCAACAGCAACAGCAGCAACCTTCTCTTACATCCCCCCTCCTCCCCACTCACTCATTTACCTTACAATTTTCTTCTACTTGTGGCAATTGCTGCAGCTTCTTTTACTTGGTTCTGGTCCTGTGCCTAGGCAGGCCTCAATGTCTTTCTTGTCACACCCAACACCCACAACATGTCACTCACTCAGCACTCAACACCGTTGGCTGCTTGCTTGCTTACTTGCTTTTGCTACTTCTGAGTAAATTAACTGAATTTCTTTAGTGGCGCTTATGGCGCATATTTGGCGGCTCAACATGGCACAAAATAACTTAACTGGTTTGCGAAAAGGTGAAAAGGTCTAGGAATCCGATATGGGGGTATGGGAAGAGGTACACAGTAAGGTAAGTAGAGAGTCAAGTGAATGAATGCCTTCCTACTTACCAGCCTGGTTGGCTGCTTTTGGTTTGGTTTGGTTTGGTTTGGCTTGACTTGGCTTATGAAACTGACTGACTGTTTGAGATTCACTGAGTTAAGTAGAGATTTTACTTTTCGGTTTTCCTCTTCTCTACTACTCCTTATTCACCAACATTTTGTTTGGTATTTTTTGTGTGATTTTTTAAAACTGTTAAATAAAGATGGCAACCGGAAGTCGAATAGCAACGACAGCCGTCGTCGTAGTCGTCATCATCATCTTCCTCCTCCTCATCATTGAATTTTTGGCGCCAAAAGCCAAGTTGCTGACTGCTATTGCTTGCTTTGTAGCATAAGAACATTGCAAGGATGATGATGATGAAGGAGAAGAAGGTTGGTTGGTTGCTTTGCTTGTGAAGTTACAAAACAAGTTTTACTTGTAGAAAATGTACTTTGCGCGCACATTAATTAATTAAAAATAAAAAATCCAGTAAAAAAGGGCTGAGCGAGCTCATGTTAATCTCGAGACTAGAGCTGGGAGACGATGAGATTGAGAAATAGCAAGTTGCACTCGAGTAGAGGGCGCGGCGCAGTAGCAAGGGTTTTGTTTTTTTTTTTTTGTATATTTTTACTTGTGGCAACAAAATGAATGCAACGGAAACTGCGAAGACATTTTCCATGGAACGAAGGCACACTAGAAAGAGGTGTGGGCACAAAGTGGGGAAGATTTACATAAAAGACTGTGACTTGCCCAGTAATATAACAACAAAAGCAGCATCACTCACAGAATGACGACTACCAAGGGGCAGCTTACAGTTCTCGTAACTCAATGCATCAAGCAGAAGAGAGATTGAGTAAGGCGATTTCATTGTTGGTGTTTTTTCTACTTTTTTTTTTACTCTTTTTGAAATAATCTTCTCAAAAGAATTGCATTTTTTTGGGCGATGAGCTCTTTGTGTACTTCCTTCACTCATCAGCCTCAAGATTTTCTTTCAGTTGCTGCATTGAGCATAGGGCGTAGTAGGCCTGGCAGCATCAGCTATGGTGATGATGATTATGATGATGCTGAAGACGGAAATAAGGGGTAACGCGCATAATGAAATAATTCCCCAGAATACGTTTAAATTAAAGTCCGAGTGAGAGTTTTGAGTCTGAGATTGTTAGACTTGACTGTGTTTATTATTTTGTATAAATGAACACAAAAAATCAAATATGAAAAATAATAATAGAAGCCTAAAATCCCCTACAGCAATGGAATTTAGAGTTAACATCATAAATGATAGATTTGTTGATCAGTTTTGAGTATAAATTTTGATTAAACTGCTTTGAAATAAATAGACAAAGACTCCGGTTTGATTTCTCTTTTGCTTGGGGATCTGGGCACTTGCTCAAAGCACCTATGTGGATTTCAATCATTTACTTATACATACATACAATATCACAATCTCTACGTACTTGCCATGAAGGGTAAACATTAAATCATAAGACTCTTAGGCATATCCATTACATATACGAGTATACCATATAACTGACTCAATTCAACTTTAACGCTCAAGTGCATTATTTAGCAAAAATTGCAGTTGTAGTCGTCATTGGCAAAAGCATCCATTTCCATTTCCATCTCCACTGTCCACTGTCTTTTATCCTGCAACCTTTTTTACGTTCATTCATTCAAATTACTGCGTCAATATTTGTTTTACCTGCCTGCCTATGACTCGACTTTGTTGAATCTACCATTGGCCTAACTGACTCTGACTGGCTATTTTAACTAGTAAGTATATCATCCCCAGCAAGTATCAAACTGTACCTACCTAGAGCCAACCTTAAGTAAGTAAGAGTAGTCCTGATGGTGGTAAACCCCATTTGAAGCTTTGAGTGCAGTAGTAGAAAGTTTTAGGCCACCAACTGCAAATGCATTTAATGCAATTTGACTTTTATAAATTATTGTTGTTGTTGTCGCTGCTGCAAATTCACCTTAAATGCATTGTGAAGTGCAATTTATTTGCATTAATTGTTGTTATTTTTTGTTGTTGCGGCATTTTCTTTTTGAGTGAGAAAAATATAATAAATGAAATTAAAAATGGGGGAAAAATTAGTCTAGGAGAGTAGTATTTATTATAAATTTTATGTTTCCTGCTTACCTAATAAATAATTTTTATATAATTTGTCGTTTTAGAATATTTTTTTTTTTTTTTTGTATTATTTTGGGTGGTTTTTTCGAAGGGCCAAGCCAATTTTCATTTTGATTGTGAATTGTTGTTGATTGCCTGAAGCAAAATGTTGCAATTTGCTTACGTTTTTTTTCTGTATTGAATGATGAAATGTGTTTTTATTTGAATTTGAATTTTTGTTGGATTTTGATTAAATTTGATTTCATTTTATGAACAATAATCCATTTTTTTAAATGTTCCAATATAAAACAAGGTTAGGGTTCCGAATTTGATTGTTTGTGTTATGGCGAAGCTTTGTAGACGGAAATGATGTAGGTTTGTAGTGAGTTAATTTGAAGTACTACGAGTATACTCAGATTTAGTAGTTTTTCTAATGAGGTAAGCCAAAAAATGTAATTTAATTTTTAGGGTAACAGGGAAATACTTTAGTATGAGAAGGTCTTTTACTAAATAAGACTAAAAAAGTATTAAAGTCATGGAAATTAGAAGAAACATACACCTTTTATACAGATAATATAATTAAATTAAAGAAGCTTGGACATTTTAAAGCATAGTGTTGAGAGATTTTAGATTAAATTCTATTATCCACTAACGTACCCGGGTTGCATCTAACAATGCTGTACAGTGGCATTATACAGTTTGTATGTTTTGTTTTGGGCACCTGGCCCTGTTATTATTTTTGTAGTATACTTTTAAGGGTTGTTTGAATATCCCGGATCTCAGGAATGGGGACTCAAATCGAGACCAAAACTATCCTATGTTCAAGCCGGTAACCAACCACGCATAATCAAAAAAATTCAATAGAATCAGATGAACGGTACAGCAGCGCATAACATACAAACAAACAAACACTAATTTTTACATAGTAGAACTGCCCTAGAGATGCCATCGTCTTACAGGCCCCTGTGTCTACTCAGTACTAATGGGAAGAAATTTAAACGGATTATTTGCGCCAGACTGCAGCAGTACACGAAGTCGCCAACTAGTCTGTCGAAGAGTTGCCAATTGATCTGGAAGCCCTGGCTGCCAAGGACAAGTACCTCGCACGAGTATCTTCTGAGGTAGCAGATATGGAGGAGTTTAAGACCAGATACGTGAATATATGGCAGCACAGGTGGAGTAGGGCAGAGCCACGAAGGATACACCAGCTCATCACAGATATTAAAGACTGGCTTAAGCATCGTTCTGGTGACGTGCGGTCCGAATTAACTCAATTCATAACTCTCCATGGATGCTAAATGTAGTATCTTCACAGGTTTGGGCAGGCTGCGGATCCGTTCTGTGGTCTCTACGGAGATGTCGTGGAGGATCGGAGTATATTGGTTATGAGTACCCCCGTCTCGGAGCGACGAAGAATGTATGCGCAGCTCGGATCTCCTTGCAGCTCCCAGGAGATTGTAAAGCGCATGATAATATTGTAACTGCAGAAATTGCCAACATAATGAGGGGCCCTCAAATATACGAGCGAACAATGGCGTTTGCTTAATTAAGCTTATTACCCCTCCCTTTGGCGGTGCCGTAGGGATTAACGGGATTTGAGGCGAAATGTCGGTAGGCTTATGAATCCGACATAACTTGAGGCACGGGTCATAAGTATCTTTGGAAGATTTTGACCTCACTGATCGCATTATTAGATTGGAATAATCATTAATGGCCAAGACTAGTCTGTAACATGGACCTATAAGAATTGTGTTATAAAAAAATTCCACATACAATTTCGTTGGGTTTTTCGTTGTTTATGCTATGCTGTGTCTTGAATTTTCTGTTGTTGTTATTGTATTTCTTCTGATCCGACACTACGACATGAAAAATATTTAGGCATATATGCTTTGCTACCCGTGCTAAACAGGGGCGTGTTATACAATTTTTGAATCCAATGTTTGCGAAGGCCCTCAAAGTATGGGGGCCCCAAGACAATGAACAATATAACTGAGGAAGCATTTCTTTTCCTAAACTATTGAGTCTATTGAAATAATCCTTCTGTACAGAATATTGAACACAATAAATTTATTGAAAACCTTCTTTGAATGAAAAAATCACAGACTGAAAAGCTTATGCTGCAAATTATGAATATAAAATCGTTTTCAATTTTTTTTTTTCACTAAACCTAAGTAGTTTCTAATAAAGCTGAGCACTATGATTACTTCTACCCTACTTCTACTTACACTTAGTTTCATAACCACAAAAAACAATGGGGGAGGGAAAAAACTTACACTTAATAAAAGACAATGTGCCAAAATGACAATTTTCATATGAGCGAGTATCCTTCTAACCAGACTCCTTCCCTTCTTCCTATTGTGTATTTTTTTTTTGTATTTTTTTTTTAATATTACAAAAACTAATCCTTTGCCAATGTCTGCCAATCTACTATTCTCATCCAAATGAAATTCCTTTAAGCTACTTGAAATAATGGAAAACAGTTTCCTAAGCCAGCGAAATAGAAACAGAAACAACAGAGAAAATGGGGATATCAAAAAAACAAGTCAGAAAAATATGAGAAAAAATATAATATTCAGAAAATAAAATGCATTTTGGCGTCTAATGCAAATGCATTCTTCATAGATTGCATATATACATTGCAATATTGTGTATCGCATAGATACTATCAACCAACAACAAACATCGGATAATAATAAAAAAAGCGTTATGTCGACAATAACGGGCAATAATGCATGAATGAATGTCGGAAAAGTACGCGAAAGTCAGCTTATTAGCAAAGAATGTTGCGGCAAAACAAAAAAATAAACAAAAAACAAGAAAAAATAAATCGCATGTGAGGAAAATGAGGAGCACACAACAACACAGAAAAAAATTGATTATCAAATGCGAAAATCTACTGCTACTTAGGATAGGACTAAAAGAATGAGTCAGTGAGTGAATGAGTAAGTGCATGATTTAAGTTGAGTTGAGTTAAGCTGAACTGAGTTGAGTTAAGGCAACATGAGTTGGATAGCAGAAGAAGGACCTGGTGAGGGAATTAGTGTGTAAATGTATCTAAATGTGGGGTTTGAGTTGGCTAATAAGCACAAAAATCCACATATATCATAAACATAAAGCAAAGCAATTCCTTTTAATTGAAAATCTTTTTTTTTTTTTGCGTATTCATCTCCTCCTAGTATTGTAGTATATAGTAGCTAGCAGCTCTTGAGCTTGGGCATTTGCTCTTACTGCAACAATATCCTTACTCTTGGCGATTGTGGAATGCGACTTTATTTATTTGTTTTTTACTTTTTATACTTTTTTTTTGTTTACTGCAGTTTTTGCGTTTAGTTGCGAATATGGAAAATGCATTCGATATTGCATTCATACAAACACACACACATATAGCATATACTATGTAGAAGATCCATAAAGGACGGCTCACATGTGCAAGTATAATAAGTACTTTAGCTTGCTTTTAGGCGCGCTGCGTCTACATGAATGTATCTGTCTGCCTGCCTGCCTGCCTGCCTGCATTTCTGTCTGTCTATTTGCAGCAAGTGCTTCTCGAGGCTTACGACTTTCTGTTATTGCTATTGCTGTTTGTTGGTGGTCTGTTGATTGACTTGGCAAAACTCGGCCTATGCCGAAAAAATGCATTGAATGCATTTCCTACGCCTCCATGACCTCCATATCTGCATAACTCTTGCTCTTCGCGACTTTCGTTTGTTCGCTTGTTCCATCGTTTGCTTGGCAAACAAATAAACGAGAAATAATATCATGAAAAAAGTTTTCGTCATCATCATCGTCAGACTGACTGCAATTGCATATACCATAGTAGTATTGTAGATACAGCAGATACTAGTATTATATTAAGATGAGACGTTATAAGAGAGACCAACAGACAGACAGATACATGGTCGGTTCGGCCATATGGGTGGGCATCATCAGCAAGAGACCGTCAGACTTGAATATATCATCATCATCATCATCATACTACTATAAGTCACTGTTATTGCTGCATTGTCCTTTCTGGCCTATGGTTTGTTTTTTCCTGTTGTTGTTGTTGCAATGCATAAGTTCTCTTACTCCTTTTTCTTGTTTTCAGTTTTTTTTGAGTTTTCTTTTTATTTTCATTGCCATTTCGTTTTGTTTGATTTGCAAAATTGTAATATGTTAGAACCCTTCAGCGCTCCCTCTTTAGACAAGTAGCTGCGCTTTACGCGATTGTTTTGGTGGTCTCATATATACATCTATCTATAGTTAGATTGATATATAGACAGATAGATAGATAGATTGATATATAGGCCGATATACATATATTTATGTATCTATCTATCCACCTATGTAACTGAATGCTTTTTATCATCTTCTTCTTCTACTATTGTTTCTATAATTTACTTAAGCTCCATCGACATCCACACCCTTCTTGTCCTTGCATTCATCTACTTCTACTTCCTTCTTCTGGTGCTTCTTTTGATTTGCTGCTATGCGCAAAATCTGTAAATAAAACAATTTTGGTTTTTTGTTTCCTTTTTTTTATGTTATTGCTCCTCTTCTTTATTTTTGTTTTTGTTGTTTGGTTTGAGTTTTGTATTGTTGTTGCTGTTGTTATTGCAGTTGGAACGTGTCCATTATTGCCTTGCATTTTTTCACCATTTTTTCTTTTTTTTTTAGGTTTGAGTTTTGCCATCATTCATTGTCTTCTTCTCATTTTCTTGGCAACCAAATTTAAGCAGCCTCCCTTATGGGTTCCATGTACTTTTAGAAACATAAATATGATTAAACAACGACCAAAAGGTTTATCTAAATTTGTCGATTTCTTTTGTAAATGATGATTTTTTAGCAGCTGATCACGCATCATTCGTGACATGTGTCAATGTCAAACGAGCTTAGTTAGAGAGACTTATATCCAACCAACGCTTACAAATTATTGAATTTTAGGATCAATTGAGAAATGAGTTTGGTGAGCAATTTATCTCGCTTTATGGATCAGTGAATTGGTTACCTAGATTGTGCAATTTGACGCCTTTAGACTTTTCTTTATGAGGATACGTCAAATCACTTGTCTATGCCAATAAGCCGGAGTCAACATTACAAGTTCCATGCAAAGTTTTTTAGGAACGTTATTCTTGGTAGACTTTCTTTAAAAATTTCTCTTCTAGTCTTCCTATGAAACTAATTTACCATAGAATACTATAACATCTTCCAACAGAGACTCTACATACTTTCTCTTAAAAATAAACGATAATCCGTCAAAACACTTGCAGAATTTCAATGCAAAACAAAACTCAAACGAAAATTTATTCATGTGTGAAGTAACAAAACCAAAAGCAAATTCAAAACTTCAGATACAATTACACCATTCAGTGAGATAGATATTGCAATCGAGGAGAGTAGACGACACAAAAGAATTTAACCGCCTACGAAACAGATTAGGATGAATGTGTCATATAGTCTCGTACATGACAAAGTATTTACATATGCATACATATGTAGGATGTGCATACATGTGTGCATAAAAATGTATCTATACATGGCTATATGATGCATAACAATTTACGTTAAAGGTGTTTATCCTTTTGATTGTTAAGTAGCCCAAAAATGAAAAAAGAAAACAAGAAAAAGGAAAGGATAATATACAATAGAAAAACATACCAAAAGTGATTAAAAGTAAACAGAACAGGTAAAGCAAGCAAAAAAATGTATCTAAATAAGAGAAAAAAAAATAGAAAAATAATAATAAATCAATGCAATCAATGAAAAAACAAAAATAACCCGGCTTACAGTTGAATGAATGCGTTCAAGTGTAGATGCAAAATAAGTGCAAAGGATTAACAAAAGATGCCCCATGAGTCCTTCACATGGACTTCTTTCGTTTTGCCAGCATGACAAATAATTGACAATAATAAATGAAAAGAATGCGTGGAAAGATACTTCCTTTCTACAATATAATACTTTTACTTTTGCATTGTATTACTATATTAAACTCTCTGATATCGCACATTTGTACGAGTATGCATGTATCTCGATCAAAAGGGTTCAAGAAATTTGTGTAGAATAGTATATTTTTCTTTACTTTTACCATAAAATCATCGCTCTTTATTTGCGTTGACAACTTGTGGCATTGCAACTTTGATGCAGCTGCATAGCAAAAATGTATTATTATTTGTATATCTGAGTGCGTCGTTACTACTAGTATTTGCAAATCTTATGCTGCATCTTTTGCATTTTGATTGGAATATACTATAGAATTTCTTTAAAAAGGGGAAAATATTTATTTTTTCTTTTATTCGATTGTTTGATTTATTATTTGTATTCTTGTCGTGGTGGTGGCGGCATAAGTTGACAGTTGCTTATAGCAAAGAAAGATACTCTCGAGAACTCGAGACATTTTGAGACAAAGAGTCTTAGGCAGGCAATTGAGGTGGCAGATTGACATTTGATTTTGGCTTAATTTGTATATTTAGGTGGATTTTTAAGGGTTTTATATTTTCCACATTTGATGAGCAGCTGAAATTATTCTGATTTCTTTTGATTTCCTTTGAGCATATGAGCATGAGAAATTAAAATGCATTGAAAATGTGTTGAGAAATATCTGAAGATAGAAAGAAAGAAAGGGTTGAGAAGGGGTAGTAAGCCTAGTAGTCTATGAGAAAAAGAAATTTTACTAATTTTTATATTGTTAATGGATTTTTAGAAATCTTTCCCTCACACTTTATACATATGAATGTATGTAAATGATTTTCACCCAAGAAACATAACAATTTATTGTATTTGAAACCATAATAAATGTCAATTAATATATCTTGATATTATTTAAAATATTTTCTTGAAAAAGAGGTTGATTTATGCAAGAAAATTTGATTTGAAGAATTTTTTACGTAGCCTTTTTAGACATACATTTGTTTTCTTAATTAATATATTTATTTTTGCTTGAAGGTCATGCAGAATCCTTTTCGTGCATGTGCACGCTAATCCCAGAAACGGCTTAACCTATTTGAATGCGGTTTTCACTGGTGTATTGTAGCAAGCTTCGTGTAACATTTAGCGTTTATTTTATCGAAAGCGACCTACTAAATCAAAAGATATTCATATTTTTTCTCTTTAGCTGCGGGGCAACATTAAAGATCTGATAATTAGGGAAAAAGATAACAAATTACACGCTATTACAAACATATTTTGAATACCATGCGTACGAAGTCGGGGGCACAGTTTGTATATATATAAAATCGTAAGCCTTTTCGTGTATGTGCACGCTAATCTCAGAAACGGCTTAACCTATTTGAATGCGGTTTTGACTGCTGTATTATAGCAAGCTTCGTGTAACATTTAGCGTTTATTTTATCGAAAGCGACCTACTAAATCAAAAGATATTTATATTTTTCCTCTTTAGCTACGGGGCAACATTAAAGATCTGATAATTAGAGAAAAAGATAACACAATACACGCTATTACAAACATATTTCGAATACCATGCGTACGAAGTCGGGGTCACAGTTAGTATATATATAAAATCGTAAGCCTTTATGTGTATGTGCGCGCTAATCTCAGAAACGGCTTAACCTATTTGAATGCGGTTTTGACTGCTGTATTATAGCAAGCTTCGTGTAACATTTAGCACTTATTTTATCGAAATCGACATACATTGGCTGATTTTCGAAAGTTTTACTCTTTTGCTACGTGCCAACATTAAACATCTGATAATTAGGAAAACAATTAACAAAACACACGCTATTACAACATATTTAGAATACCACGCGTATGAAGTCGTGGTGGCACAGCTAGTACCCAATAAAAGTCTCCTCCATACATAATCCAAGTCTATACTGTAAGCAGTAAAAAGAGCATGTCAAAACCCAGAAACAGTGAAGCACATAAACTAATAAGCAACTCCTTGAAAAGTGTCTTCTCTCTAGAATTTTTAGAACCAAGCAGTAAAGAATATTCCAATGATGAGTACCAGTTGCCCGGTGTGGAAAGACGGCAGGATTAATAGGCAAAACATAGCGTAGTATCGTGTCCATAATGTGACAATTGTTTTATAAAAAATACGTGGCCGGCTTTTTTACACTCACAAAACAGTTTGGCTAATTAAAATAAAGTTCTGACTTGGTGTATTTATGTTGACACTTCAAAAACTTCGATAAATCTTGTTAAAAAATCGGTTTGCAAAGTATGTTAGCAAAGATATATGACTGACAATGCTCAAGCTCTATAAACTTAAATTTTCTTGTGATGTCATTGCCAAATATTAATGATTATTTCTTAACTCCAGAACTCAACTGAATTGGTCAGCTTTCGCTTCAAACCAATCACAATATCATCTACTTTAATTAAAAATATAGTACTTAGTATCTTTCGTTTGTTCAATCGGACATCATAAGATACTTTTGTCAACAGCAAACAGAAAAGAATTATTTTTATTATTAAAAAAATAAAAAATAAAAACCAACTGTCCAAAGTAGGCGACAAGTTTTGCTGTGAGACAAAAACAAAAGCAAAGAAAAACAGAACTGCAGAGAAAAGCAAGACACAAACCTGATAGATGATGTTAATCATCATCATCATCATCATCATCAGCAGCAGCAACATAATAACTATGACAATAATAATAATAAAAATAATAGTAGTGATAATGATAATGTAGCATACAAGGCGTCTGTTAACAGATGCCTCGCCTACTTGTGACTTATAAGGCGCCTTTGGACTTTAATTAAAAAGAGATACTTTTTCTTTTAGTTTGCGTAGCTTTTTTTTCTCACTCTTTTCTTTATTTTTATTTTTATTTATTTTTGCATGTTTTTTTTTGTCGATTTTTCTCGCTCTCTTTACTTTGTCATTGCATTTTATTTTAATTTATCAAAATGAAAGGCTGTCGTCGTCGTCGTCGTCTCTGACTTGCTTCCATTTTTCTTTTTTATTTTATTTTCTTTGCATTTCTTTGCTATAATTTTTTTTTTTTTTTTTAATAAACATAAGTTGTACTTTCCTTTTTGGATTGTTTGTTGTCTGTAGATACTTTGAGCTTGTGACATGTTTTCTTTTTTATATTTTATTGCAAAAAAAAATAAAAAAACATGCTGGCAATGCGCTTTGCGTCTTCAGTAAGTTTAAAAATATATTTTATACATTGAAAGTCATTAGCATATACATATGTATGTACCTTTGTATATGTATCTAGATACATATGTCTGTACTAGATAAATTTTTATAGTATCTTGAAAGCATGTTTTCGCGTCTTCAAAGTAGGCCAAAGTGTGTTTCATAATTAAGCGGGTAATTTGACATGCAAAGCGTTCAAGTGGCACTAGGAATTGGAGATAGAAGTTGAGTGGAGTGTGTTGCAAACAGTTGGCTTGTATGGAACATGTGTGTTTCTAATGCTGCTCAAAAGAATTAAAAAAATTATGTAATAATGAATGAAACCCATGAACAAACAAAAATCACAGAATGCCACGCGCCTTGTGGCAACAACACCTGATCATTGATAGAACGAAAAAAAAAACAGATTGCATTACCAGATGACGCCTATAAATATGATAATAGCACAACAAAAAATAACAAACATACAATACGGTATATACAGATACATTTATGCATTTAGGCAAATACAATCCAATGAAAAATTAACAACAGAAGCTGGCAAAAGTAAAAATCAAAGCAAACAAAGATACATAGATAGATTCACAGACAGCTCAAAGAGAATAGACTTAACATTGTGTAAAGGTTAAAGAGGGCCATATCCTGTATATCCGGGCACAAGGAACCTTGGACCATGCAGGATATGCGATATGTCTACTTTTGCACATTGCCATAAATTATGGTTACAGATGAATCGAGAATCGAGGAGAAGAAAAACAATAAACAAAATGCATCTTAAAAATGAATAAAAGAAAAATGTATACTTTAGCACATGTAGCTCGTATCTTTGCCAGGATAAAGACCCAACAACAACAGCAACACACAACAGACAAAGATTGCAGTCAGAATGAAATGACTGCGGCATGCGGGTGCATATCGATTACAGCAAAATCAACAGTAGAATCGGAATCAGCATCACCAGCAGTCAAAGAAGATACCGAATCCAAACCAAACCAAACCAAACCGAACTGATTCGATTGAATTGAATTTGGAGCGACTTTTAAAATGAATTGCGCTTTTCTTTCTTTCTTTAGTTATTAACGTTCTTCTGCATTTTTAAGATGCACCATCAATACAATATACTTATGTTGTCGGTTGATTTTGCACCTTTTCATTTGAGAACGTGCTGCGAAATATTTTGTGGCGATTTAAAAATTAAAAGAAAAATTGATTTTATTGTAATACATTTCTTTATGCGGTTCAAAAAGATCAAACGTCATCGCCATCACCGTCACCACCATTCTTCTTTATACAATTTAAATACCTTGAATTGGCAATTAGCTAAATGCAGATACATTTCCAATATCCATAATATGCTGCATTGAATAATCCCAACTGTTGTAAAATCGCTGTTCTATAGGAAAATTAATGCATGATTGAGTTTCCTTTTTTGCTAGTTTCCTTCAGAGTGGATTTTTAAAAAAAAAATAGTATACTATAGCAACCATAGGAAGGAACATATGCTACTATATACACATTGCTTAGATACAAGATACTTCAATTATTTAGTGTGTTTTTATTTGTGTTAGAAACCCTCGAAGGAAGGTTTGTTTTTTTCATAGTTTTTGAGTTATAAAATTTTGAATTTTTTTTTGATAGAGATACATTTCATTTATAGGGTTGAACCAAGTTCAAGGATTAAGTAGTGCGTGCTAAGCTTATTGAACTCAAAGTCAAGTTATTTCCTATTATACAATAGTATAATTCATTTAAGGATTTTTCCTATATTGTTAAAGATTTAATTATAAGGATGACAATGGAGCATAATGTTAAGGAAGTTTGATAGATTTAAGATATTTGATGTGGGTCCCTACGATAAGATAAGACCGCCTAGTGTTCTTCACAAAATCGTTTCATTCACTTACTGATGAAGTTAGGTAAGGTTAAACAGGCCGGACAAGGTTGTACGCGAGTTCACTCAGAAGCCTAACGGTTTATTGTGATGCCTGGTAGATTTGAAAGATAGGAATAGGTGAGGTGTTGCAGCTACGTCAGAAGTGATGGTGTTGAATATGTCACCTATGGGTCATCCGCATGATGGTTCACTGCCCCGTAAAAACGCGCATCATCGTGCGAATTCTTTTCTTGTTAATGTGTAGGAGGTCGGATGTCCTCTTTGGTTGGTAGCAAGGCCAGAATGTCCTAGCGACAGTGCATGCAGGCTCATTTGCCCACCTCATGTCTGCTAGTTCCCTTGTTTCGCTCCCAGTCCTGAGAGGATATCCTGTAATGGTGTATGAATATCGGCAATTGCTTGAGACACAGGCAGTTCCGAGCTTTTCCTGGCATACACGTCCACTATTTCATACAGGTGGATAGGTTACTACATAACGTTAAAAGTCTGGGATCACAACTATTAGAAATAAGTAAGTTAGGAGACATTGGTTTGATTGTCCAATCCCTTGATCTTGGGATTCTTTCATAAGATGTTGTAGGAGGTCGGTTGGAAGTAAGTTTTGTAAATCCCAAGAAAACGTGTTTTCTTAATAATAATATCTCTAAACATAAGAGATGTATATTTGTTATTCAGAGAGATTCTATGTGAGAGACAGTAAGGTTTGGAGATCGAATAAGTAAAGGAGAGACATTATATTTTTGAAAGTAAAATATTGCCATGACCATGGAAAGAGAAAGATTGAACTAATTAACAAAATAATTGTCAAACAAGTTGGATTATAGAAAATTGCTAAGGATGACACATTTTAATTAGTTTTATGATCTCTTAAATTAAAATATTGAACAAAATCTTTATTAACTTTATCTAAACCAAATATCCAACCAAATTCCCTTAATTAAAACTTACGTAATTCTTATTGGTCTAGAAACTCCCTATGAAAATCCACTACGATAAATTACAATACAAAAACAAACAAATAAACAAACAAACAAAAATATGAGAAACACCTACAATATTATACGAAAGATAACATGATAAGATATTTTTATACAAACAAATATACTAGCTAGCGACGAATAAGAAAACGGCAAAGAAATGATAACTCATTCCCACATAAGTTAGAGTGAAAGCACACTAGTGTACTACAAAATCATTACCAATACCAAAGAAAGTCATAAGAAAACTCACACTAAGATAAAATAGTAAGTATAAGATATACAAACAAATGAAGTAGGGGAAAGAGAAGATGCAGGCAAAAGCAAAGCAAGCAAGCGACAAACCAAACAAGAAATCAATTAAAGGAATTCGCCGCAAATATTGTACTTTGATTGTGTTTGAGTATCTTTGACTGTCTAAATGAGTATGCGTGTATCTATGTGTGTGAGTATGTCTTGCTCATTAGGCATTGTTGTGGCAAGTGAACGAAGTTGCCTTTAAGTAGTATTGTAGTTTGTTCCCCTCATCCAAATTTATGACGTCATGGGCCAATTGCTTGCTACTCAAGGAAACTGAACGACCTTCAAAGAGCAAGAGACGCTCACACTCTTTGTTTTTGTGAGCCTTTCCTTTTTATTTCTTCTTTGCTTTGTTACTGTGAGTGACGAATGAATAGATGAAGCAGGCAAGACGTTGAGCGCAAAAGAAGGTAGGTAAAGAAACACAAAACTGAGCATTAAATTCGGCTCACTTCAGTTTAGATACCTTTCATCACTTTTGAAAATTTCATATACCAACATAAGGAAAAGAATAAACCAAAAGATTTTTTTAATAAGGGTGCTATCTTTTTCGGTAATCGGTGAAATATGATTTTAACATAACAACTGAGTATGTAAGGAGTTTCTCCTTTTAATACGCCCACACATTATGCAATTGGTTGTACAATTTCAGTTTTCTTGTGGACTGGCTCAACGTGTGCGATGTAGAGCCTCGATTGTATGAAATATCAAATAGTTTTGATCTTTGGTTGTACAATCAATTGCATAATATGTGTGCCACATTACAACCAAGTATTCCATTTATGAGACTTTTCCAAGCATATCAAACATCATCCAAAAATGTACCTGCTCACAATTAATGTGAAGGGCATAAAAAGAAGAGAATAGAGTTTCTTCATTTCGTTTTCTGTTTTCTTTCTTTTCTTTTGAGTGCAACAGTAGCAACAACAAAAACATGTGAGAGAGCGCAAACGACTTGTGAGTAGTCTTCGCTAGCGTCTCAGAGAGTTAAGAGAGTGAGCTAAGTAAATTAAGTGAGTGAGTTCAATGTTTTCAAGTTGTTTGTTGCTCAGTTCTTTGTTGCTTTTCGCGTCTTAAAGATCGTTGCTGTTCGTGTTCGCTCAATTGCATGCGTCTTTTGCAAACGCGCGTCGGCAGTTTTATTTTTTGCATGGGAATTTTTTAATTTTTCTTTATATTTCTTGGATATTTCATCATTATATTTCATTAAGATTTGGATTAGCTGTTGATTTGGTAAGTTCTTTAGTGTTTTTTTTGTTTTCTTTTGTTAATTAATTCAAACACAATTGCATGTGTTTTTCTTATTCTTTGGAGTTGATACTTTGTTTAATTAAGGTTATTAAGATAAATAAGGAAAAAAAGCAAAAATAAGTATTTATTACAATAAAAACGCATGCGCAGCTGTTTAAACAAGTGCTACAAGAACCTGTCTGCCGCCTTCCGTACTTCAATATAAAAAGTTTTCTATATATGTGCTTTATTTTCTGTGTTTTATTACAAGTGGGCGTTTTCACATTAAAATGAAAAAATAAAAAATTAATTTTCTCTAAAACATTCTTCAACAAAATGTGATTGTAATGAAAGAATGAAAGACATTAAGAATTATCTTCTCTGATGTGATGTGATGTGAATGAATCGTTTATTAATTTCTATTTTGAAGTAAAGAAGACGTCAGCTAAACTTAGCTAAAAACAATAAAAATTATTATTAATTAGTTCCAGTGAAAAAAAGAAAAACTAGAAAGAAATTTGGCATGACTCAAGACGCCGCCACCGAGCTACATTTATAAAGAAGAAGTAGCTCTTCTTCTTTTGTGTTGTTGTTGTTGCTGCTTTTTTTGGTTTGATCAAAAAACATTGATCTCTTGTGAAAGAAACAACGGATGAACGAACGAATGAAAGAGCAAAGAGAGCGTGTGATTGTAATGACATACAAACATAGGCAGCAGTGTAGTGCAGTGCATGCAAAAAGGGGGTTGAAAAAAAAAGACTAAGTGTACTCATATGTTAATGACTAAGACAAAACAATCTTTTGTTTAGTAAACAATAAAAAAATTTATTACGGGTTTCTTAAGAATATCGGGTTTTACCAATTTCATTACTTTAATTAGTATTGAAAACCAGGTTTATTTGTTAATGTAAAGATAGAAATTTCTTTGAATTTATATATGTTTACATATGATTTGAAATCATAGCAGCTTTTAAAGGAAAGGTAGATAAGATACGATATAATCATGAGATCTATAAGATTTATGAATGAAAGAAAGAAGAAATAAGGGATAATATCCTATATTATCATGAAATCTATAAGTATCATCCATAATCATTCTCCAAAGTGTTTAAATTATCATATTTTACATGTCTTCTGGGATATAAACGGATATTTTTGTATATCAAAGATTTTCCGTTAATGTTAATATGTGATTGCCATGCTCTACTTGGACGTACGGTGTCTAATGGACTCCTCAGGCATTTGAGTACCCCAACTAAAGACTATAAAATAATATAGACTGGACAAATCGCTCTTAAAAAGAGAGCTCTACTTCCCATTCTAAATTATGGCATGCCCAACAGCGGTGTTCGCATATCCAACAACTAATTGTGTGTAAAATACCTCGAGATTGCCTTAAGTTGAGCGATTTCCACTCTATATATTGTTTACTCTTTGATACAGTACTTAAATGGATCCCTTTGGAATGCTACGCCCCTCTAATGCATGTCTAAGAAATAAATAAAAACTGCAGCAACAAAATAACATGAACAAGAACAACAAACAAATAAACAAACGCTTAACTAAAGTAAAATAGCCGCTTAATGCTCTTCTTCTGCAACATCAACATTAACAACAACAACAACAAGTCAAAGCGAAGGCAATGTTAAAGCATAATTGATAAAAATAATTTAGAAGAAGTAAATTGTTGAAGTAAAGACTTTACAAACATTGAACATTTAGAAGATGTTGAAGCCAGACAAAGAAACGAAGAAAAGAAGCCCACCAGCAATATAGTAAATGAACAGTTAAAGAAGACAAACACAAAGAGAGTGTGTCAGGGAGAGAGAGAGAGGAAAAGTGTGAGAAATGATTTTAATACAAAGAGAATCAGTTCAAAAAAAAAAAAGGGCATACAAAGAATTCACTTGCATTTTATTTATTGTTCTCATTAATTTAAAGGAGAAAATAATAATGATAACCTTCGAAGAGATCAAATGAGTAATTTAAGTCTCTCTCTCTCGCACTCCATTATGTTGTACCTCTCTTTGCTCAATCTCAATCTTGATTGACCCATGGAGAGCGAGCATTGTTTTGTTATTTCTTATTATGTATTTTCTTGAAAGAGACCCCTTCAACTCTATTTGAGTTTTGTTTTTTGTTTACTTTGAGTTTTACTTTGTTTTTGTTCTTTATGGTGTTCCGTTAATTATAGTTTTTCTTTGTGTTGTCATTGTTTTTGTGTTGTTTTATATTGTAAATGGGGAGCAAGCAAAGAACACACAGGGAGAAAGAACTTAAGATGCAACTACAAACTATAATCGACGATCATCGACAACAATGACAACTTAAGTTGATAATGAAATGACTCATAAATAGAATGAATCGAGATGCGAGATGAGTTGCGATTGTATTGATATCAACAAAGTATGTACATATGTATATGTAGAGATAAAGTTCATCTTGATTCATCCAACCGAATTAAGTAAGGGAGTGAGTGAGTAATCTTACTTAATGGAAATCTAGAAATTAACAATGGCTTGTTATGTCTAGAGGGGGCCTTCGGCAAAGAGGGATTTTAGAGGCCACAGAGTTAAGAAAGAATCGTATTACTCTATTGTATAATATGGGAACTTTATTGATCTTATGGTTAAGATTTGAAAATGAATCCTTCTGTATCCCTCTTCGTTATAATCATAGACGCGTTTGCATGGGGACAACTTGGGGAAATACTCAGAACAAAAGGGACTCAACACCTAATTCTAATTGATTCATAAACATTAAAATCTCCTGTGCCCCGTGTCCGCCCACTGGATTGTATTTTGTTCTAAAAACAAACTTGGGACAAACAATTATGTCCGGTACGTGAGATGTCCACCTAGGAGATATGTCCGCGACTAGAGATTGTGTAGTGTAATAATAAACCTAATTCTTTTTCATCTCCAGATACACTAATTCTTAAATGTATCCAAGTATTTACTAGAGATAAGGAGCCCCCATCATTCCACTTGGCCTAAGGCCTTTATAATCAAAACACGCCACTGACTAGGTTATAACACTTCTATATTGTATTGTAGAATGTGTATTTCTTGTCCTTGTTGCTGTTATTGCTTATTTTCTTTTATAAATATCCTGTTTTTCTATACAAAAGAATGAATGAGTAGGCAAAGCCAAAATGAAGCAGCTGCAATTGAATTATTGAATAAGAATACAAGAAACAAGGGACAGATAGCATCGAGAAAGAGAGTAGTATAGTGTTATAAAAAAGGACTCAGAAAAAGGACGAAGTTGAGTTAAGTAGAAAAAGAAAAAGGTAAACAGGCAACAATAAAGTAGGCACCAAAAACAACATCACAACACATCAATCCAACTACAACTATCAAGAGAAAGAATACGACGAATAAAGCAACAACAACAACAACAACAAAAATAAAACTAACACAAAAGAGAAGCGAGTAAGCAGGATCAAGGACACACACAAATGCATTCAGTCAGATATACCAAACTGTGAGGCAGGCAAACGAAGCAAGCAGGCAGACATTCAGATACAGGAACAAAGACGACAACTCGGACGACACACAAAGCAAAATTTATAAAATTGTTACATGTAGAACATATAGGGAGAATGTGTGTAGAAATGTCAGAGAATGCAAAATGAGAGAACAAAAAAGAAAAATTAAGAAGATGAAAAAAGGACGAAATTCTTTTTTGGTATTTTTTTTTTAATGAGAAAGAAGGTTTGCTTGCTGGATGGTTGGTAATGGTAAAGATGAGGATGATGATGATATTGCATATATGAAGTCACACATAGCAGTGTTGTTGTTGTTGTTGTCTGAGGGCTGTTTTTAGAAGAAGGTACTAAGAGGATGAAAAAAATAAAAAAACCAACAAAAAAAAAATTGGCACAAAAGAAACAAATTATGTACTTATGGATTCCCAATAATTGAAACGGTTAGAAAACGACAAGAAACCGGAATATACAAACCGGTTTTAAGAATTAAATTTTATTTATGTACACATGCATCATTTAATCATAGTCAACACGGATATATTGAAAGTAGGTGCAATGTCGTCAATTCAATTACATAAGAAATATTGTAATTTAGTTTGGAAATTGTAGAAATTAAGAGTGAAGGTGACAAGCGGCTTAACACCTACTTGGAACACACAGCTTCTTATGGACACTACCTTCATATGTTTTTAAGGTCTTCCACAACGATATTATTTTTAAGGTTTTTTGGGCTGTCAAATTCATGTGACCAGGTCGATATTGTTTCCCATTTTTTATATATTTTTTTTTTTTTGAAAATTGAATAAGCCAATCAAATATTGATGTACTCATATGAATCATACATTTACAGGAGAATATGTTTGTTAACACTACTATAATATTATTATCACTTAAGACGTCATTATATTTGGCGACAGATGCGACCACGACGCAGATCAGCAGGTTGAAGTCTTTTAAGACGTCTGCGACAGAGTTATGGTTTAAGAGTTCGATACCAAGAGGATTAATTTCCTGTCATACTGATGGCATCTGTAGATCGTTGCGTAGTGTACTATATCTGACAAACCATGTTGGATCAGTTATTTTCTGTAAAGCTTTATTCAAAGTGATTTGTATGAGTTTAATTTGCAAGTAAGATGTCAGATCCTCAAGCTGAATAGTATTCAGTGAATAACATATGTCCTAAAAGGCTTGATGATTGATTTATAGGTTGATTGTTTCCCATTAAAAAACTATGTGAATCCACACTCGAAATTTGCTTCTTTTTTTTCTCCATTTTTTTTTTATAAAGACAAAAATTGGACCCAAACATGGTGAATCAGGAACGATACTGATAAATCTGTAAAATGTGAAAATAAATTTGACTTTGACCGCTTCAATCAGCACCTCACACGGTAAATCATCCTTGATTCATGCCAAATGCATCGATATCGTTCTTGATTGATTCTAACCTGATTGACCATGTGTGGGTCCTATAAGACGTTGACAGAAAGTTGTTAATCAATACTTTTTGACACATATTATTTAAAGGTAAGAATTTTCTAAAAAAAAGTGAATTAATGTATGTGTCAGCCTCGGGACTTGAATTGTGTAAAGTGTAAGATCTGCAAAGGCTTTCAGTTTTTAGACGTACTCTGTGTTTTACTGAAAAGTGTTCTTTTTTGACAATACTTCAAGTTTATCAATGAACTAAGACTAAGATCTCTAGATGAACTATTGATACTATTCAAGGAATCTATAGAACGTTAACTTGTGTAATACGAAATTGAAAACAATTGATAAAGGTCACAATTTTCTTGGATAAATCATACCCATGAAAATTTGAAATACATAATCTTAGATTATACATATCTTTCCTCTTTTGTATTACAAAAATTTCTCATGATTCAATATTATTTAGACTTCCCACCACCTATAAAATTGATTATGATTTGATGATTTTTCTTTTTATCAAAGACAATACAAAATTTAATTAAAGAAATTCCAATTTAAAAAAAATTCCTTTTTTTTTTTTGTTGTTTTTAACCATAAAAAATTTCATTTCTTGTTTCAGAAAGCAGCTGCAAGCAAAGTCGTTTGAATCGTCCTAAGTTCAGACGTTATCAGGATATACGTATGCGTATGCATACACACATTTCGTGTTGTACAATAAAAGTAAACCATATAAGCAAGCAGCAGAGCAACAACAAGAACAAGAACAAAACGAAAGAACAACTTTCAATGCGATCAAAGGGAATGAATGTACATTAACTTTAAAAACGTCATCATCATCATCTATAGTACAAAATATCCTGCTTGCTGCTTCCCTTATAGTACACATCATTGTCACTGGAATCGTAACTAACTTCATTGTCGTCGTCATCAAATAATATATAAAGGAATGATCATGAAAAGGACTCGTGCCACAATTATACCCACCAAATGATGTTGATGATAATGATATGAACACACACTGCCGCTGCCGGAGGGGTTGTTAAGTATTCGAATTACGTTTGCCAAAGAAGAATAATATAAGTCCAAAAACTCATGCGGTTAGCTGTACGACAAACGAAAACGAAGATCAGAAAGAGAGTAACGACGACGACAACAGCAAGCAGAAGAGGAGGGTAGTAGGAAGGAAAACCAAGCGCACATACCTCAAAAATACAACCCACAGAAATAAAAGTTCTTATCTTAGAGCTTTGACTGACGATTATATTGTAGTTGGAAAAATGAGCAGATGTTCTGCTTAGAAAGGCAAAGGTATACCGAACAGCTCAAGTAGAATAAGCAAATCGAGCGAACCAAACACAAGAGGGAGAAGATCAAGGGTTGCTTGATTGATGGTTGCTTTGGTGTAGAGAACTCAAAGTGATTGAGGGTCGTCGTAGAACAACTGATGACATACCAACCAAAGGTGTTTGTATATACGCGTGTCAGGCATGCGCACAGCTTGAGATATTCTAGTTTGTTTGAAAAAAAAAAAGAAGTATCTACAATATTTTCTATATATATCTCTTCTCTAAATGACCAAAGTGATCTTTAGTTTAAATTTCATAAGTTTTTGGATGACATTCATTTGAGACTTTTTTAAACATTTTTGGAAAGAAGAATTTAAATTTATATTATTGGGAAATGTCGCTTACAAATTCACTAGTATTCGATACAATTTCGGCAAATGTTGATGAAAAGTCTAGAAATTATAAGCCGATAAAAAAATTTGATTTTTTAGAAAAAACAGCACAGGTAGCTGCAGCGGCAGCAGCGCCTGTAACAACTGAAAGCATCAAAATAAAAAATAATAAAACAACAACAACAATTAAAATCACTTCATCAACAAAAACCCCTACACAAATAACACAGACGACAACGACTCCCCAACTAATAGAAACATCATTAGTTGATGGAAATTGTATCGCATCCACAGGAACGACGTCAGCAACACCAACTTCAACAAGTAGTAGCAGCAGTAGCCCTAAGGAACCAAAACCAACTGTTCAAATGACTGGTCAAATAACAAATAATAAACAAGAAACCAAAAGTGGTGGTGGTGATGCCAGTGGTGCTGGTGGTGTCGGTGGTGTTGGTGTCCCACCCAATGCCTTGAAAACCACAATATCAACATCTAGTAATATTTCCACCATTAGTGGATCTGGTCGTGGCAATAGTACCTTCAAGATTATGAAGACATTGGGCAAGGGAAATTTTGCAAAAGTTAAGCTGGCCATACATGTACCCACTGGCCGAGAAGTTGCCATCAAAATCATCGATAAAACTCAATTGAATGTCAGTGCCCTACAGAAACTCCATCGTGAGGTGGGCATTATGAAGCTATTGAACCATCCGAATATCGTTAAACTATATCAAGTGATCGAGACGGAACGTACATTGTACCTGGTAATGGAGTATGCGAGTCGTGGTGAGTTATTCGAACATCTCGTTAAGAATGGTCGCATGAAAGAACGAGAGGCTCGAGTAATTTTCCGACAACTCGTGTCTGCAATTCAGTATTGTCATAGTAAGTTTATCGTACATCGTGATCTTAAAGCAGAGAATCTATTACTGGATAGTCGGAATAATATAAAAATAGCTGATTTCGGTTTTGGCAATACATTCGATCCCAAATCACATTTGGAGACATTTTGTGGTAGTCCACCGTATGCAGCACCAGAGCTTTTTATGGGTAAAAAATATGCTGGTCCCGAAGCCGATGCATGGTCCTTGGGTGTCATATTGTATACATTGGTCAGTGGTACTTTGCCTTTTGATGGTGGTACGCTGAAGGAATTACGTGAGCGGGTATTACGTGGAAAGTATCGTGTACCATATTACATTTCAATGGATTGTGAGAATCTTTTAAGGAAATTTCTGGTTCTAACGCCAGAGAAACGTTCATCGCTGACTGCTGTATTAAGTGATAAGTGGTTGAATTCGGGTTATGATCAAAGCAATAAGCTAAAACCATATAAGGAATCATCATTGTCACTAAACGATCAAGCACGATTTCAGTTGATTCAGGACATGGGCTTTCAACTGAAGGATATTAAATCATCTGTGGAACAACAACGTTTCGATGATATTTACTGTACATACATGTTGTTGGCTTTGCCACGTTCAAAGCATGAAGAGTCTAATAGTTCTACAAAAGTATCGACGAATACTACTACCAGTAATAATTATACATCAACATATCACCCTACAGTGGTGGCACCGCGACTTGCTGTTAGCTTGGCCGCACAAGAGAAAGCCACGAATGGAACATCCAATGGTGCTGGTGCTGGTGGAGGTGGTGGTGTGCCTCCAACAAAACCTACACGTCGTTCTGTATGCAAATCTCCTGCCACAACTGCTATGCAAACAACCACCACAGTGCAATCCCGTATTGATAGCGGTGTTAATGCGAAACATTCCTCAACCTCTCCATTATTGCCTGCTGCAAAACGTCTGAATGCCATTGACATAAAGCCAACATTATTGAGTACCCAACGCAGTAAATTGGTGGCTCAACAACAAAAAAATCAATTCTCTTCATCCGGATACAGTAATAATGGTAGTGGCACAAGTAATAGCGCAACAACCGCACCATCATCATCATCAACATCGACTACACCAGCTCGTATTCATAGGCCAACTACTCTATATGAGAAATCCCATGACTCGCCAGTAACATCTCTATGCGATCGCCCATCGAAGGTATCAATGGATGCCAATATAATAAATCGTCTCAAGATCTCGACGCCACAATCTCGCCAAGAATCCAAGAAAATAAAGTCCAATGACATGCCCTTTGTACGCAACAATGCCCGTGCCACCTTCCATTTTGGTCAGGCGCACTCTAGTAAAATGACACGTGGTAATAACGATATTGGCTATCAAGATCTAGCATGTGATGATTCTAAGCCTGCTTCTCGAATTGGATTTTTTTCAAAATTAACAGCACGTTTTGGACGTCGTACAATGCAGTTGCATGAAAAGGATCTTATGGAACAACGTAAGAATCTGACAAAGTAAAATGAGAATTGACTTGAATGTGAGATGATGACTTTTTGAAATTATGTTTCTGTTTATTTTGATGAAGTTCTCGTTGTAAATTCTTCCTCTCCCCCCTACATCTCTTTCCCTTTCCCACACACTATATTTTGAGCGTAAAATTATTTACCAAGTATGTAATTGTTAAATCTAATATGCAAAAAAAAAAAAAAAAAAACACGATAACATAAAATAAATTGTGGTTTTGTTAGTCGGGTAGAGTTGAGTAGAGCAGTACAAAGGAATGGAACAACTAAAAATATGTATAATTAATTAATTAATTCTATATTTAACTAATTAAGTAAGAACAGAACACAAACGAATTATGTATTTATATAATTAACTAACACATAATACATTAACGAGTGATCATAATTTCTGTGTATATTTTCTTAGGAAACATCTATGGTATGTTTATATAAAAAGGAATCAAAAAAAAAAAAAATGTTAATGGAGGGAAACAAAATGAAATAAAATTTTTGTTAATTTTTAAAAATAGAATATTACAATATAGCATATTTGTGTTTTCTTATACATATGGTATGATTGGATATCATTCACTTCTGCTTAAGTTATAATTAATCAGAAGTAGGGTGAGTGATTATGGTTCTTTGTTTTTTTTTTTACAGGAATGGATACTTTTTGTGGCCAAGGTCAGTTCAGTCTTAGTCCATGTGTCTGTTATTGCTTCAGAAAACGAAATGGACAGACAAATAAGTTCGGCAATCTGTCCATTTCTCTATCATCGGTTCGGATGTTACATTGATAATGGACTGATATAGAACTGAACATGTAAAAGGCTCAGTAGTGTTTCTAAAACAACAAAGTAAAATTATCGAGATTTAAAAGCCCCTAAGTCTGTGATTATATACAATATTGGCATTGCTTTTTAAACTGTGTTGGTTTTAATGTGCTTCTAACAAACGGTTATCATATCAAGCCCTAGCTGACAAAGTTCATATTTTACAGGAGATTTATCAGATGGCTGGCAACGTATAAAATTAAATTTTATATTATCTCCGTAACTGTAGTGAATTATCAGGTGATGAATTGGTATTTCTGGAACATATTTGCGTCAAAAAGCCGTTCTTTTCGCGGTTAGGTCTCCATATAGGCTGAACAAACTCCGGATCTGACAAAACGTCTTCGACTAATAAGACAACAGGCCAGTTATCGATAACGTGAGATGACTGTCAGTTATTCCTTGTCTGCTTTGGCTGGCAACTCTTTCATATTTATTTTTGTATTTCGTGTATCTCGGAAACGCCTCTAACGATTTCGATGATTATTGTGTTCATTTTATTACTGAGGTGGTTCAGAAAAATGGACAAAACCTTAAAGGAATAGCCTAAGATCGGAAAATCCAATTCCAAGTGAGATGGCACATGGCATGATTGTTAAGATGAGTAATCTCCGGTCATGTATGCTTTTGCTTAGTGCATTGCGGAAGTGAGTGAATGGATGAAGAAGCTTTGATCATGTATGAACGGGAATAGTCCTTTTCTTTCCTTGTGCCAGAGCAAAGCCCGGTCGCCCGGTACTAAGAAACAAAAAAAAAAGATGTTTTTGTCTGATTCGATGTTTATTCAGCCATAGTGTGTTCATTCAATGGATGTAAAATGTTGAATGTATTCTATCTGACGATCATAATAGTACTTTTGAATCTGTGCAGCTTTTATTTGTGTACCTTTAAGGTAATATGATTTAATGATCGCTCTTCAATGTTTCTAAAACACCGGTTCCTTTAACTGTCATACTTCATAAAATGTAAACTGTTATATAGTTTCATACACGATCATGGTGGTGCTTCTAAAACTGTAGCGATGCTTCTAAAACTGAATGCTTTTACAACTGTTGCTCATCTGATTGACTGCAAATAATTTTAACTGTTCTATGTACAGATCTATTGTCACGATATTGATAGTGCTTCTTAAACTATGAGTCTTTATGAGCCTCTCATCAGTAGCCTTCAAACTGCCAATTCTTTGTAATACAATTCAAACTCAATAAATATGTATGTGAGTAGTCAGTATATAACTCCTACACTCAAATTGTTTGTAAGTTTCTTGTTTTATAAGTTTGCGTGTTTGCGGGGCATAAATAAAAATGCAACTAAACTTAAACAAGCTGAAGCAAGCAAGCAACAAATACATTATCAAGCCAAAAACCAGTGGGCAAACACGAAACCGCAATCATTTTGCACTTTAACAAGCAACAACAACAACAAAATAAAATAACGAAAAATGTGAAAAATACTTAATAGAGACTGAGAACACCCCGTACTAAATGAAAGCCTCAAACCCCATGGAACTATGTGCCTTACTGTATATTTGAGCTATGGCCTAAATGTATGTGTGTGTGTGTGTGTGTGTTGCATTGCGTTGGCGTTAAAAGCGGAAGGAAAAAGGCGTTTACACTTCGTGCGCATAATAATATCCGGGAAATTCAGTAACGCACGTCATATACACAAACAAAATAGGGGAATTTGAACTTAAAAATAAAGAGAAAGAGTTAAGAAGAGAAGCACAAGAAAGAAAATAATCACTAAGGTGTTGAGTTAATAGTTGCATGGGTGGGAGAGATGTATTTGGGGGTTACCAGTAGTTCACTTTTTTGTGGGAATTATTGTACTATACGAGTATTTCGAAGCAAAAATATCACAGAAATAAAATTCAAATTACGAGTTGAGACTTTCTTATTGCAAACGGAAGCGAAAATATTTCGAAATAATTAAGCGTTTAATTTGACAACAAACGGAAGTGTATGGCAGTCGGGGGGACACTTGTTTGCTTTACTACTAGTACTATATTGACGATACTGTAGGTATTAGGTGAAGGTATGTACCATATATTTCAGGAAATCAAAAGGTGTGGCATTTACAGGTAAGTCACAATTTAGGATTGCCCATAAAGATTGACTTAAATAGAGGAGATGTGATGATTGAGTATAACAGGTGGCTATGCAGGTAAGGGTTGTCATGAGCAAATGTTTTCATATACCACAATTTTAATTATAATTTAAAATTAAATATGTTAGTAGTAGATAAAGAAAAGAAAGAAATTGTCAAGGAAAGTTTGGAAATAAATGTATTGAATACAAAAATAAATTCAATATTTTCAAAATAAAAATCAATATTGAATTGTGTAAGCTATTTGAGTGAAACTTATAGTATACTACTTCCTGCTCTATTTCAATAAAAAAGTTTATCAGATAAGATAAAGTCCTACACACTTCACACTAAAGGTTTGTTTTTTCATTGCATATTAATCTAATGGATAAATAAAGACTACAAATAATAGGATATTTAACTGATTGAGGGAGAGGAGGTAGAACAGATTTAAATGTATGAACATCTTTATATGAGATGGTTGATTGAATGAGGGATTTTTTAAAAGATTTTTTAAAGAAGACTTCGGTACCAAAACGTGAAACCCTAGTGCTCTCCAGTTGTTGGCAGGAGTGCAGGAGATGGTTTGCGGTGAGGTCAGTTCCGCATTTATCATTTCTTCGCTTTTAAATAGTTCCAGAAAAAGAACTTGGACTCAACAGATGGCATGGTGGACAAACTGAGGAAGTGATGATGCGTGATCTGAGTATGTCAAATTCGCAGAAAAAATATATTAAATTATACCAAATTGTAAGCAAAAAAATATCAAAAAAGTCAATGTGCAATATGTATCGCCCCCTCTACGTCTCTCAAGCGCATCATCACATTTGATTACTGTAACGTTTTTTCTTGGACTAACACTAACCTCTCTAAAGAAGTTTCACTTCAAAAATATTCAATCGTTTTCTTAAATGATCTTTCTTTAAAGTCCAATTGATAAAAGAAAGGAGATTGTTTCCTGGGTTTATATGAAAATAGACTTGTCTCTTTAGATGTTCACACACAAATCTGCAAATGTATTCAAACTCTTGAAACGTTTACTAAACAATAAATAAATGAATAAAAAGTTTGGTTGAAAGCAATCACACTGATAAGATATTATTGATTATTTATTGTATATACCCTGCAAGGATCGGTATGGTAGGTAAAAAAATATTAAAAAAGGTGTTGAGGGTGCAAATGATTAGATAATGGTAGAAGTTTTGTTGAGCCACAAAGTAACCACACCACACCACATATAATATGTAACATTTATATGCCTTATGACTTCCTTTTTTAACTAAAAAATGAACAACGTAAATCAAGAATGGAAAACTTTCAACAATTGTCAACAAGTAAGGACAATACTTCCTTGTGTTTTCTTGTGTTTGAGTCTCTTGAAAACAAAAGCCAATTTGTGGTATTAGCAAAGTCAAGTAAACAAAACCACAAAAGCAAATACCAAACTTAAGCCCAAGGATATTTGAAACTACACCAGTAAATACTCTTTTCATCATCACCATTACCAACATAATCATCCATAAAATAAATGAAGACGACGACGACGACGTCTTCATCTTCATAACAATCAAAATTATTACGAAAACATTTATTTGTAAAGCTGCCTGACTAATTGAGGGTGGATTTTGGGCTTCTTAAAGGACACTGACACTGATTGTAAACTTCTTGTAGTCAAAGGCATTAACGAAGGGTGTAAGGATAATATGCTTGCCTTACAAGGATAAAGGATACAAGCATAAGTTGCATTTAAGTTAGGCACTCACTTGGGTAAATACAAGAAAAGTGTCTGTGAGCAACGCCTTGCGTGTGACTCAAGGTCGTCTTTGTTATACTAGGATGGTGTTAGTTCATCGTCTTGAGCTTGATACCAAATTTTGGGTTCCACAACCACAGAGAAAGACAAAAATATTATGTCAATATTCATTGTCAGTGAAGTTTCTTCATCCTT
Source organism: Amiota communis (assembly GCA_037043315.1). Taxonomy (NCBI): domain Eukaryota; kingdom Metazoa; phylum Arthropoda; class Insecta; order Diptera; family Drosophilidae; genus Amiota; species Amiota communis. The sequence goes on along the minus strand of JBAMAV010001245.1, from coordinate 6,543,668 downwards.
CATTAAAAAAAAATGTTATGAATAAGATTTTTGGGCGCGCGTTTATTGTGACAAAAGATTTTCATTTACCTTTTATTTAACCTTTTTTTTCTTTTTAAATATTTTCTTTTTGGTTGAAAAAAATATTTTATGCGCACCATTTATGGCTTTGTTCTTGGGCCCGCACCTCATTTGATCTCACTGAATGGGGGATTCTTGTGTAGTCCATAAGAAGTCATCATGGGCAAGAAATGTGCTTTTTATTTCAACATTAAGTAGCTTGATGAAGTGCGTCGTCGTGTCGTCATCATCGCTGTCGTCTGTCAAGTGGGGTCGTGGCATTTATTTTTTCTGGTTTTCTTTTGAAAATTATTGTGTTTTTTTTTTTAAAAAGTTTCTTTCATTTATTTCTTGTTTGGGTTCATAATATTTTTGTGGTAAAACCAGCTCATTTTTTGAAGATTTTTTAAGTGGCATCAAGGCAAGGACATGAGAGAAGAAAGTATTTAAAACCATTTTGTTTTAATGTTTTTTAAGAAATTCACTCTCATGTCACACTAATTAGCTTAAGATATTTTTAACCATTTTTGTTTGTAATTCCTTTACTCATTTAAAGAAAGGACAGGACACCCTTCTGGTGTTTGTTATGGAAATTCCCTTTAACACTTTAGGTAGTAGTAGTAGTATTTTCCAAAACTATTTTGTCTCATTTTCTGCTTGATTTAAGCACTTAATAGTTTTTAGTTTTCATCCTTTTACCATAATAGTTTCCTTAGCAACGTCATTCTATAGTTTTTTTACATCTTCAGTTTATCTTCTTGCCTTATCATCATCTCCATCTCCATCATCATTATCATCATCAACATATTGCCTTTCTTAGGTTTTTGTCCTTAGAGTCTCATTCGATTCGTTACGGTTGGTTGTTTGTTTCCTTTTGTTCAGTTCTCTTTTTTCCAAGTTGTTCATCCTTTTGTGGCTTTTGAAGTTAATCAATTTTTTGGTTTTAACTTTGGTGGTCTTGTTATTTTTATTTTATTTTATATTTTATTTTACATTCTTATGCATTCTTTGTTTGTGTTCTCAAGTCCTTCTTAGGTTGTGTGTGTGTTGTTGGTTGGTTTTGTAAGGAAAAACTTTTAATTAAGAAAACCTTGAAGTGATTTATTGATTGGTTGCTGATCAATGGCTTGTGGCCAAAGTTTTATTGTGGTGGCAGAGTCTAGAAGTTCATCTTTTGGTAACATTTTGTTGGTAGCAACAACAAAAGCATTGTTTTGTATTATAAATTCCTTGTTGCTTTTTTTTTTGTCTTAGGCAGATACATGTTTATTTCCTCTTTTACATGGTTTCATTTCTTCGAATGGAAGGAAATAGGATTCTATATTTTAACATAAAACCTTTGTTTTTGGTAAAGAAATGTGTGGTAATTGTAACTTTTTTAAAAAAGAGTTTTTAGGAATAAAAACTTGTTTCATTTGTTCTTGGTATCCTAGAGGAAACATGCTTAGTATATTGTCTTGATTCTTAAAAAAATTTCCATAAGAAGGGGAATGGTACTTTAAATCTAATATATAAAAGGAAACCAGATAATCCATAAGATGATATTCTTAATCACCATGAAGATAAAAACTTAAAACCATCGTCCAATCCTGTGTATGCCATATCTATTGAACCCTCCAAGAAAGTAGTTGAAATATAATATATTACTAGTTGACCTGATCAGACTTTGTCCTGCTTCTGTGTATTGAGCAGACATATCGGGCACTATACGATCCAGTAATCCTAGGATCTTGAAATTTACATGGTTGGTGAATATGAATCAGCCACTTATAGTGTCCAAATTTTAGTTCAATAAGACAAAAAACAAAAAAGTTTTTCTAATAAGAACATTAAACTGATTTTAAGTTTGTATGGGAGGTATCCCTCTAAGTGATCCGATTCGGCTGATTCCGACAAATGTACAGAGTCTGGTAAAAAGTCTGCGAAGTCTGCTAAATTTGAACTCTCTAGCTCAAAAACTGAGGAACTTATTTGAATACATACAGATGGATAGACGGATTTGTTTCATTGTCTTTGGTTTAATTTAATTTTCAGTTAATATCTTTGGATTCCGTAGGTTGATTTTGATGAAAGAAACTCTTTATGTTACTTACAATAAAGCTTGTTATTTTTCAGTTATTAGATTTGAATCCAATGAGTGGATTACTGAATTTTGATAAATTATAATAAAGCCATAGAGGCAAATTCCATCATAGGCTACTGAAAATGCCTTGCCTTCTAATGAATCTAAGAACTGACAAGCCTCATTTATTTTTCTTAGTAAAATCAACCAGTTAAATGATTGCAATTTGAAATTTCTAAAAGAAAATGAATAAAAACAAAGTAGAAACGAACCAATCACAAGACAATTACATAGACTCAAAGTTGTATCAGTCTAGATATAATATATACATACATATATGAAAGAGAGCATACTATTGTAGATATACTCGTACTAAATTGATGCGATAGTAATTTTAATGAAAGATAAGTGACTATAATGACTAAGCGTGACGTGATTCTTATGCATTGTTGTTATCTTAGTAGTGAAAATTCTAAGCGAATAAAAGAGACAACTACAGAAACTGAGGCGAAAAAGAAAACTTACGATTTTATAAAAAGATTGATGATGAAAAAGTTGAGAATCATCTAAGTGTAACGAAGCGTTATGGCATGAGTCTAAAGACCCAACCCACAGTGAATGTTGTTTTTAGTAGAAGCAAAGAAGCAACACCCACAAAAACTATAATACTAAATTGAGCTTCTTTTTCATTTGTGTAAATTGGAGACAACGAAATCAAAGAGCAGAACGTGATAAAAAAACAAAATACAAAGAAAAAATTGTTATAAAAAAGAGTAAAGTTAAATAAAAACCGGAAAATAACTGTTGAGCTAGTTGCCTTTACAAAAGAGAACAGTGAAACTTGCTTGGCTTGTGAGAAGAAAAATAAAAATAATAAAACAAAATGTCTACCATTTCCGGTCAGTCTTCACGGTGGAACTATTGTACTTAACATAAAGAGAATGCGTCATATATTTAATTTTATACAAGAAGAGTTCATTAAGTGTCTAACAATCCAATAATGCACCAAAGTTTATCTCAACCCAACCAGTCAAAAGAGAATGCAAGAAATGGGGGAAAACATGAATCACTGGACCTTTAAGTTTTTGGCCTGTGCCGCCATTTAATGTGAGTTGAAGCATCGCGACAGCGCGACTGGGCTCAGTTTTTAATTGTTAGCCATGTGGCATCATCAAGATATAATCAACGCCTAGAAATCACTGCTTCACTTGACATGTTCATGAACATGGATGGGCCTTATGTTGCTCATGATGATGATGATGGTAATGATGGGCTCTTTCGTTGTCGGCACACCTACTCAACTTGTTTGTTTACCTCGGCGGAAGTTATTGCCTGTCCAAGTTGGTCGCTTTGTCCATAACAAAAGAGCGGAACTACTCTTGAAAGATTTGCCGTCGAAGGTAGTACTTTTATCCATACCTATAGAGTATCGCTTATATTATTAATATGTCGCAGCACTGGGTTCGGAAAGACTCAAAGTCTCTTCTCCATCAGCATCGGTCGAGTAAGTCACACTCGTGCTTTACTTATTTTATGTCTTTTTTTTTTTTTTTTTTGTTATTAATTTGTGCTTGGCCCTCTTTGTTGCATACTGTTGCGTGCATTGTTGCAACATATAATTTATGCTGTGGCAATGCTTGTGGCATGACTGAAGCACTTGTTATACAATATATTATTGGTAAATGGTCGTGGTGGTGGTGGTGATGGTTAAGTTGTTGCTTTATGGTTTAATTCTTGTGTTATTATTATTTTTGGGAAATAAATTAAGAAAAGATTGATGATTGAGAGAAAGAAGGATCCATGAAAATGTAAAGAAATCGCCAATGAAATGAAGGATTGTTAAAGATAATGAGCGCATGATAATGATGATGAGGACTTAAGATTTGTTATGATTAAGAAGAAATATCCCAAGGAAACAATAAGTCTTTTTGTATAACAAATCATTATAGTTATCCTTGTAATGATAAAAAAAGTCCCCCACCGTCATCTGTCTCAAAACCTACCACACGGATTTTATTGAAATATTTAGGAAAACTCTAGCATACTTTGGAGTGTGTTCCTGTGAAGTTTGATGCAGATCGGACAACATCATTTCTATCATTTTCCAAAATCAAAGCAGTAAACTGTGTTAACCACTTCACCAGAGTGTAGATCGATAGTGTCGTAGAATGCAAAAAGCAGTGTAGCTGATAATACAGTGTGATGAGGTGAAGCAGTTTTAATATTGAAATGGTTTATAATTCTTTCTGTCTATCTACCTATCAATCTATCTATCCAAAGAGAATAGATATGTATATTGTAGTTAGGTTAGATTATACAGGCTGCTCGCGCATGTTCGCGAGTTCACCAAGAAGCTTTAAGGACCATTGTGAGGGGTAATCCACTGCTCTCCAATGTTGGTCCCAGAGATTTTCCTTCTTTCTCTACAACCAACCTGAGGAGTCCACGAATAGAGTCACGCCCTCCAAACTAATCAACTCGCCGAAGAAAGGTTTCCCGAGAAACCGGGTTCGTCAACCAACAAGACCAGGGCAATCATGCATGTTGAATGCTCTCCGGTTCCTCCTCACCATCACAGCTACGACATCAAAGTCCGAATCCTTTTCTTGTTGAAGTATAGGAGCTCGAGGGTTCTCTTTGGTTCATAGCAAGGCTAGAGTGTCCTAGCAACAGTACAGCCAGACTCATTTGCCCACTTTATGGCTGCTAGATCTCTGGTTTTCGCTTTCAGGCATGACAGGATATCCTGTAAAGGTCTGTACAGGCAATAACGAGCCTTACCTAGCACACTCGTCCACCATCTCATTACCTTGGATACCGGAGTGACCAGACACCCAGATAAGAGTGATAGAGTGTTGCCGAGCTTGAGGAATTCGTATTTCAAATCGAAAAATCAATTATTAGATTTTACTTATCTCTATCCCTTCTTTCTTATCTAAATCTAAAAATGATCTCACGCTAACCATATAGTTTCCGTTTTTTGAACACGCAAACGAGCAAAGTTCATAGAAACATTTTGTGACAAGTTACGATGAATACCATACAATACTTTAGAGATATGCGAAATACTCGCTATGCTCGGGTGATTTTTCTAAAGCAAAGCTAACAAAAAAAAATATTCTCACACCTGCTTTGCCATGTACTAAAAGCAACCCTAAAGTCTAAGTTTTATTTTACACACCCCACAACTACAATAGTAAAATCAATCTAGAGAGACAGACTCTTGCATCCGGTTGAAAACAATTCAAAGCCTGTTGAGCATTCTACAGTAACATATATGGATTTCTAACTCAAAAAGCTCAAGGCCTCAAGCTACAACTGAGAGAAGATGAAGGCATAGGAGGCGAAGTTTATGGTTTCGTGTGCGATCTATTTAGTTTATATTGTATGGATATAGTATTGTATAAGTCATAAGTTTGTCGTCTATCTACAAATATATCTCTGTATCTGTTGTGTATGTTGTACATATTATTGTGTTTAGTTCATTATACAACGAAACGATAGACGCTCGCTCATCATGCATAGCGCGCACCAAATACGAAATAAATTACACTTGATTATCTTGTTGTTGTTGCTATTGTAGTACTTAGTTGTAGTCCAGTGTATCTGGTATCAACACAACAACAACAACCAAAAAATAGATAAATGGAAACATAGCAATCTACAAGTCATTTGCTGACTTAATTTCTATCTATCTATCTACGTTAAACATTTCGTGGATGTTTTCTAATGCAAAAGCGACAATTTATTGAACAAAAAAATATAAAAAAAAACCGCTCTAGAAACGCTCACGAACGAATGAGACTCGAACATGAATCGTTTGCTCAACCAGGCGTGCAACTTTGAGTGATCATTTCGTTGGCTAGAGACATTATCTGCAATATATTCTTTTTTTTTTGCTGAACACAGTAGATTTACTAGATACAGATATATGTGCGCTATGGTAGCTAGCCAGCGACCATCGACCATTGACGATTATTATAGACTTAGGCGTTTTCTGGTTGGTTCTTTAGCACTGTTAGTCTCGTTAGTCGTTTGAATTCTAATGCAGATTATTTGGCTTGTGAAATTTGTTAGTTGATGATGATGATGATGATGATGTTTTTTTTAGCTTTTTTACTATTTTCAATTTGAGATAATCATGACGACGACAACGACTTATTGTTCTTGTTGTTGTTGCTGTTGTTGAAGGGTAATTTTCTTTTTGCAATTGAATGAATTTGCGTTTCAACTATGTATAGTATTGTTGTTTATAAAAAGATTATAGTGTTTCGTACCGTTGCTGGACAATTTTTGTATCTAGATATTGGTTGCGCTTAGTTGGAGATGCAGACTGTAGAATTTTCACTTCCGTTCTTAAAAAACCAACAAAATTATTATAGAAAACTAAAAAAGAAAACTTCCGGTTGTTATTGGTTATCTCTTATAATAATTTACGTTTTCTGTTTTGTGATCGTGTATAGAAGAATTCTTTGTATCTATACATAGAAAGTTGTTCATTTGGATTCTTGCTTTATTACAATTTTTTGAAAAGAAATCCAGTGATAACAAATCACTTTTCCAACTGCTCCAAATGCAGACTTCAGAGGACTGTCTATTAAAAATGACCCCAACGTGATGTGATCTGTGATCGATCGTTTTCGCTAAAGCAAGCTCCTGGAAGTGCATTCGGCAACGTATAAAAGACATTTGGGTCTTTAACCTGTTGGAAGACGAGGTCATATCATCTTTCTATTAAAGGTAGTGTGTGTACCTCTCGGAATCACTCGAGATTGGTTAATTCAAAATGATATATTGCCTGCTCGTTGGAATCAGAAGTATGAGATCAAGTCGAAGACCAGATCGCCTTACATACAAACCGATATATACGTAACGACCGTCTGTTGGCTCACAACTGATCGCTGATCAATGCAACCCCAATCCGGAGGCTCAAAAGGCCGTATTTTGGGTCTTTGCTGTATTGGAGCAGACTACGCCTTAGGCGCAGCAGGCGACTACCCGGCCTACCCAGGCCATTTTGTCATGTTTTTCACGATTAACATGTAAAAAAGTTGATATTTTTAAGCAGAAACAAGTATCCATGGTATGAACATTTGAATGAACTTCTTATATCAATAAAAACTCCCAGTAAAATTTTAAAACAAAGAATAATTAATTCTTAGTACTCCTATTCTTTCTATTCCTTTCAACCTCAATATTGTGTGTCTAGAGATGAAATTAATGAAAAAACTGATTCCATTTTTACATACCCACTTCTATTTTTATAAGAAACTTTCCATATACTCGTATCTAAACAATACCATCAAACAAACTACTTATGCTATACATATATCATATGAGTGAGTCTTCAAAAGAACTTTGGCTAAGGCCCATCATGTCCTTTAGTGGGCTACAAATGAGTCTTTGCGCCTAAAAAGTCAACTTTAATTTACATTTTTCATAAGTAGCCTTAGGTGCACTTACTTATGCCAACAACAATAACAATAACAACAACAACAGCATCAACAATAATAATAACTACAAGAAGATGAAGAAAAACAACTATAAGAACAACATTCTAAAAACACAAAGTACCAGTAATAAGTACGCTAAGTATGGGTGCTTCAGCACTAAAATGTTAGTGTTGCTGATGCAGCTGCTTATGTGAGGATAAAGATGATGATGATGAGAAAGATGTGAATGATGATGACGACGCCAAAATGCTAAAGATTATGATGAAAATGCATGCTGCTGCTCACGTTGATGAAGAGTTACACGCGTGGCTTGTTGCAAGTATGAAAAGAAAACATGGCAGCAAAGTAGCAACCTAAGTTTATTTCAACATTAATGAAAAAGAAAAGAAAAAAGAAAAATAACAACAAATGTGGGAAATCATAAAATCATAGAGAGAAAGAAGGCTGAGTTGCTAAGTTTATGCACCTGTAAGTATGCAATGCTCAGGTTGTGTATGTGTGGAACAGTTGAGTTCGGTTCAAATAAGAAGAAAAAGGAAAAAATCATCATCAGAAAAAACTCATTTGCAGCATGCTTTGCTTGCCTTGCAACATGTTGTTGTAGATACAAACATATATTAGTATAACGTATAATAGAAGTATGTAGGTGCAGTTGTAGCAGTAGTGAAAGAAGAAAAAACGCTCAAGACTTGTTTCCTTGTATTTTGTCATTTAAGCTGAAAATAATTGCAACTTGTAATGTTTCTTCTTGTTGCTGTTCATACTCATGTTGTCGGCATCTAAAACTGCTATATGTGTGTGCCTCATTCTTATCGTCCTTTGCTTTACTTCCCTCTTGCCTTAAATGAGTTCCTCTACCTAGTAGTAGGAACATGCAACTCTAGCAATTTCCGTTTCCGTTGTTGTTCTATTTGCCTCAAGTAGTAGATTTTTGCAACATGCTACACACACACAGTCCCTTACATCCAAGCACATGCATCTAAATATCTACATATATAGGGTTGAGCATGTGTGTATCTTAAATTTTTCTTTCTTTTTTCGCCTCAATTCTTTTTCCTCTTCTTCTGTTGATATTGTTGTTTACTGTTGTTGTTGTTGTTGTGTTTATACTTTGCCTTCAGATTAAAAGAAACGTCAACGTTGCGTAAAATAGCAAATTCAAAATAAAAGAAAGGAAAATGTTGAGAAAAATAAAATGCAAACGGACATTCTACATATTAACTTGGCTATTTTTAAATTCGTCTGCTGCATGTCCCTTCTTCATCAGTCAACATGTATCCATGTGTGTGATACCTTCTTTCTTCTTCTGTGCTCATCTTAAGTAGCACAAACGGACGACGACTACTACTACTTTTACTCAAAGTGGCATCTCTCACTGTACTCTTGTAGATGGAATGGAATGGGCAAGATGAGGGAAAAAAAAGAAATATTTGTGTTTATTGCATACAAAAAAGTTGTCAGATTAATGTTGGCCATATAAGGTTTTTTACAAAGAAAAAAGGATCAGCGTGTTTTGGTATGGCAAAGTAGTTAGTTAGGTGGTGGCTGTGTAGGAAACTTGGCTTAATGAATAGCAAGAAAATGGCCATTGAGTTTGTTTGTTTGTTTGTGTTAGTTAGTATAGTAAGTATGAGTAAATGTGCTTATATATTTAAAAGAGGAGAAGGTAGGGAAGATAGGGGATATGTGTGTGTGTATATTTTTAATTAAAAACTAAAGGTTTGCGTAAGGATCTGGTCTTCTTGTTTTTCTGTATAATATTTTTGTTGTTGTGCTTAAACTTAGTACAGAAGAATTTTGTTTCTATTGTACTTATATAAAAGGAAAAGTATCTTAATTTTAGTGTGGTCATTATTAAGTTACTTCAGCCATTGAAATCTAGAAATATGTATTAGTTTTTAAATGCAAATTCTTGAAATAATGTTGAAAAAAAGTAACTCTGATTAATAATATTAAAGTGATTATTTCATCATCTAATCAATAGTGATTAACTCTATACAAGTATACTATACTCTGCTCTGCTCTAATGAGATGAAACGGTATAAGAACCAAGCAAGTCACCTAGAGGGAAAGTATTAGAACTAAGTACGCCACCTGGAGTGAAAACCTTGGAACTATTGGACTCGTCTTCTTGCTCTTTTTGGCCCCCTGGCACCAGCGCCATTGTGGCATCAACCATGTTCATTCCTGAACACTTACTATTACTTAAATGAACACTCTGACATGATTATAAATTTTTTTCTACACTTGTAATATTGGCTAATTATACACATTTCTTCTTATATCCAAAACGCTTCCTACAAAGTGAGATGTACTCTAAAACCAATGGGAATATCTTCAGAATTAAGTACAATAACGACTCAATTCAAATTTGTAGGATTGTTTTGATTCAAAAATAGTAATTTTAATACCTCAAGTCTTCTTAATGGATTTTAGCATATTTATATGTAAAAAAATAACATTTTTTTTAATATAAATATATTTTTAAACCAATTTCTTTTCCTTTAAAAAATAATAAAATAATAAAGGACCAATAGATGACCGACCCTTTAACTTTACATAACATAATATTAAATTTTATAATTTAAAAATCAAAAACTTACCAAAATTTATGCGGCTTTCTCATTGGATAACTTCTCGATATGGTGTAACCTGAAATTATACAAGAAAAGTGTTTGCAAGTGCAAAAGTGATTAGTAATTTGTTTAATACAAAATATTTTTTTTTTAAATTTATATATATAATTTATATTATAATATTTTATTGTTTTATAAGTATATATTCTTTATCTATTTGTAAAATTATTGTATTGTATTTATGTTAATGAAATTCTGATAAATCTCAAGCATTTCTGTTGCCTTCTACTATCTCAATGGAGAAAAAAGAGAATCGTTGAACAAGAAACAGATGCCATTCATTTGTTTCTTTGAAACGCCCCTTAAACTTAACTTCTACAACAAAGAGATAAGAATTTTTTGTTTTTTTTTTACTAGTTCACTCAGTTGTGTGTTGGTTTCTTTGCTTTATTTATTGATTTCTTTTTATGTCTCATTTATTGATTATTTATTAATTTTTATACGCCCCAGAATGTGTAAAATTCCAATACGTTTTTTTTTTTTTGGGATAATAATTTCTCATTTGTATTTTGTTAAAGCTTAAGATACAAAATCAAGAACAAATAAATAATTGTTGAAAATATAAATTTAAGTACAAAAATAATAATAAAGAAGATTAAAAACAATTAGATGACATTCAATTAATAAACAGTACATAAATATAAAACAAAATGGAAATGAAATAAAATAAGTGATTTTATAAAGGGATTATTTTTAAATGATGTGTTTAAAGTACATCACATCTCAATGTACAAACTTTGATTGTTATATATACAATAAAATCTCTCCTGAGCGGACTCCTACGGTTCCAATGAAAATGTTCGCCCACCGTAATGTATTTTGTTCTAAGAACATAACTTAAGGCTAAGAAATTTGTCCGGCCACTAGAGATATCCTACTGGAAGAGATATCCTCGACTAGAGATTGTATTAAAATGTTTATTTATCAATTGAAAGCCTTTCTATTACTACGTTGTATTGAAGACTTATGAAGTTCATTGTTCATCAAAATAATATTGATGATATAATTTCCAATAATCTAACAACTGAAAAAAATTAAAATTATTCAACAAATTTATATTTAATGTACAGAAAATACAGTATAGAATAGAAACAAAGGTTTATTAAATCAATATAAATTAAGATCAAGGAAATAATGCTACAAAATTATTTATAAAAAGATAAAAATATGAAAATATAGAAACAAATATTAAACTACATAAATATATCTACAGCTGCAATATTTTATATGTTTTAATTGTTATTTATATCAAGCAACTTTCACAACTTGTGAAACTAAACTAGTATCTACTTATTGTAATTCAGGACTCTTGAAATCTTTTAACATGAGAGTTGCCACTAGAACTAAGAATCATTAAGACCTTAAAATTTAATAAAATAATATTCCCTATTATTTTTAAAATTAACATTATTTATGGTACGTTTCATTTCGCTTGATTCATTTCATAAAAGATTTGGTTTTTTTCTCCTCATTTGCATTTTGTTTTTGTTTAAAAAAATTATTGAAAATATTGTTTATAAATAGTCTTTTTTTTCAGAGTAAATATATTCAAGTTTTTGTTTGTTTGGATATTTTATTTTTGTTTTTTTTTTGCACCAATACTCTTCGATATTTTACCCTTAATTTTTTTAGTATTTCAACGCGGCATGTGGGTTACAGCAGCGTCGGCCGCAGTTGGTAGTCGCAGCCTCAAAAGCATTGACAACACCAAACAAACAGCAAAATCAACAAATTTAAACATTTTGTTGTTAAAATGATAAATTTTTCATGTTGTTGTTGTTATTGCTAGTGTTGCCAATGATAATGTTGCTGTTACTACTGTTGCTGTTGCTGTCGACGACATTTCCAGCAAATGTTGCAAGCATCGTAGTTGTTTATAAGTTGTGTGTACAAGAGACACAGCAACATAATGGTGGTGATGATGATAGCGACGACGACGACGACTACGATGATGTTGTTGATGTAAATGTTGATAATGACGATGACGGTATCGTCATATGTATATGCAGCATCAGCAGCAACATGAATACTTCTTGTTGTTGTTGTGTCGTCGTTTTTTTTATATTTTTTATGTTGCGTGTCTCTTCATATGTGAAGCCAACGTTGATGTTGCTTCTGTTGCTGCTGAGCTGTGTGTTTCATTTTCATTTCGTTTCCCTTTTTTTTATTTTAGAATTTTTTTCTTTAAACATAAATTATTTTCAGTGTAGCACAAAAAAACACAACAATTTAAGGGAGAAGACACTGTATATTATATTTTTTTTTCGTTTTTAGTTAAAAACTTCTTTAAGTTGAACACCATTTTTCATAAAATATTTGGGCTCTGTTGCATTGTATGCAACATTTTTTTCTTCACTTTCTTAATTTTCTTTGTAATAAATGCATGCCGAAAGTTATGCTACACTTTTTTCTATTTCTCACTACATAAATTTATCAATTGATGGTGGTGGGTGGCCACTTTGTTTAAGTTACAATATAAAACACTATAAATGATTTTTGTTTATTAAATTCTTCTTGTTTATTGGGATTTATTATTTTTCATTATTACAGTTATTAAAGCTTTTCGTATTTCGTTTATTTTAGGTTATTTTCGTTGAAATTTTCTTCCTTTTTTTTTAAATAATTTTCGTAGAGACATTTTAGTCCTTTGGATAAAGAAAATTATTTTATTAAAATTAATACAATAAAATTTGAGAAGGACTAAAATTTGAAATTAGAAATAAATGTTATTTCAAAAATCATAACACAGAAATGAGAAGAAAATAAACAGAATAAAATTGAAAGCTTTATGACAAAGTAATCCTGCCTGTGTAAAATTCTAAGGATTTGGTGGCTCAGCATCATATCTAAGCAATACCTACATAAGACGACTAACGAACTTCCTATTGAGATAGTAATGATTTGAATGGATATGCCACACTTTATGCAAATATGCTAGCGAAGTATGCAGGTCAGCTCTCAAGAGTCGAGAAACTGTGTAAGGCCAAAAAGATCTTGAAGACAGATGGTGAACGTTGACTTGAGGAACTCTAACACTAAATGGAACCCTCTGAAGCTTCTTGCACAAAATCGGAATGACTTTAATACTTTTGTTTTGGCCTTACGCTCCAAACGGAGTTAAAAGAATTTATATACAATATTTATGATAAAGTAATCTATAAGTATGTATGATTTATTACAAGTAATGTGTAAAGTCTCTTTCTCTATAATTTTAATGATTCTGACTCAAAATATGTAGCACTTTTTAATACAATTTATTCTGTTATACTTTATTCTAGTCCAATTGTCACATAGATTGACAAAGGATGCGATTTATCAAACATATCCTTGTATATTCAAATTTTGAAGGCTATCAAACAAGAAACACGGTTAACTACAACAATATGTTCATATGTGATGAGTTTTTATAAAAAAATATTACACAAACTTCACATTAACTTAAGAAAATATTGAAATAATAAATGGAAAAATTAATAAACAGATAAATAGAGTAAAGTAGGTAAAACAAGATTATTATAAAAATTTTATTATTAATATATTATTTGTCTATGCTTTTCATTGATTTAAATATTTTTGTTATAAATATTGTAATTTTCTGTAATAAATTTATAAAAATGTCATTTGATTTTTTTGCCGTCGGCATGTTGATATTTTGTTTATTGTATTAAATCACATGGTAAGAACACTGTTTTCTAATTATGAAATATTTTATGTTTTCTGATTATTTGTTACTATTTTCATTTATCATTGTTTTAAATATCTTTTCCTATACATATTCATTGTATCTATATATTTTAATGTTTTATTTTAATATTAATAAATTGTATGCGCATTTATTCTTCATTTTTCCATTTTTATTATTATTTATTGCACTTATTTCTATTTTCTTTTTAAAGTAGTTTATTTTTAAAATTTCCTATTTCCGTTGATTTGTTCTTTAAATTTAATATTTGTATTTTTGTATCATATTTTTTATATCACTTGAAGAATTTGCTTAAATATTATTAAAACTACATTTATTTCATTACATTTTTGTATCATTTCCTTCAAAGATTCAAGCGACTCTAGAATATTTTCTGACTGTCGTAACTTTAATGGAACCGGCTTAAAAAAGAAATATTGAAAATTTCGTTGGCACAAAAAATATATCCTGTGATGCTCATTCACTGTGCGTACGTACAACGACTGAGTAAGTGAATGACTGACTGACTGAACTTAGTACCTATAACTGCTGTTACAACTACTACGTCTACTACTACTACAACTGACCAAGGATAACGAAGGACTACTATGAGATTGTGTTGCTTGTACTGCTGCTGCTGTTGCTGTTGTTATTAATGTTGCAGCTGTGTTGTTTCTTGATGATGTTATTATTATTATTATTCACACACACACACACACACACTCATATGAAGATACTATGATATGCATATATGCACATTTATAAATAAGACGAGAAATGGCTTTGATGCTGCTGCTGTTGCTGGTGTTATTAGTGTTTGCATGTGATACTACATTGCGAGTCAAGCCAAGACGAACGAATGTCTCACAAGAAACAACAGACAAGTGCTTTTATATTTAAATGTAGACCAACATAATATACATATAAATATCTTTATATATATATAAGTATATATTAATGTGTATGTATATTACATGTGTGTAATAAACACTCACACAAATACACTCTTAATGAGTTGAAGTGTGCCTGTTTTCTCTTTGTGTATCTGTGCGATGATAAGCGCATCCTCTTTTCTATGCTTTGCTTTGCTTTACATTAGTCTCCTTTATCTTTATTTGCTTATATAGTTTTATACAGCTAAGTCAAGTAAGGCATTAGTATATGTATATTTCGAGTATGATGGTGTGTGTGTGAGTGTGTTTAGATAATTTTCACCCGAAGATGCCAAAGTATTCGTTTTATCTTCGTTTACTCAAAGTATTCGTTGGTTGCTTCTTTGCTTGCTTGCTTGCTTACTGTCAGTTAAGTAGTAACACGGCGAATTTGCCACAATGTCAGCAAATCGCTTGCTTATTTCTCTTAGGTTTGTGGTTTACATGGCGTATGAGCAATATTCTTTTTTATAAATATTGTTTTAAAGCAGGGGCCAAATATTAGAACAGAGAGTAAGAAAAAATAACAGCAGCAAGTTGCAATAAACGCGCGCTTTTTTCTGTGGTCTCATTTGAAATTTTTAAATCTTTGGCTTGTGCAAGGTTTCTAAGTACGAGTATCTAGAACTAAGTAAGATATTTGTTAATATTTTTTCTAGATTTTTAACTGCTTTAAAAATATATTTTTTTTTTAAATATTTTCACTTGTATTCTTTTTATTTAATTTTTGTTTAAA
The DNA here is from genome assembly GCA_037043315.1 of Amiota communis. Taxonomy (NCBI): domain Eukaryota; kingdom Metazoa; phylum Arthropoda; class Insecta; order Diptera; family Drosophilidae; genus Amiota; species Amiota communis. Next base: position 6,528,128 of record JBAMAV010001245.1, on the reverse strand, counting down.
TGAAGCACGTACCACAAGAACTCAGTAGGGCATTTATTTAGTATTGCATGTTATGTTATGTTTTGGTATGAAAGTATTTAATGAATCTTTATTATTTTATAGTCTAAGCAATTTTTTATTATTTTTTTTAAGTATTTGATAATTTTTTTATTTTATTTATTTTGTAATATTTTTTAAAAATATTATTAAATATTTTTCTTTTATTTTTTTATGTTTTTCTTAATAGCCATTGATATTTTATTATTTAAATTGTACAAAAAACACTAAGCTTATTTTCATAGAATATTATTTTATATTTTTTTAATGTTTTTATTTATTATATTTATGTATTTAATTTTTTTTTTTGTAATATTTTAAATGAATTTTTATTTCTTTTTTAATTTTTATTTATTTTTATTAATTTTTTTTTTTTTTGATAAAATATTTAAATTTTTTTTTTTTTTATTATTATTTTTTTGCAGATTTATTTTAATATATATATATATATATATATATATTTAATTTCGAAGAAGTTAGTGCAAGGATACACAAACTATTATTATTACCAGCATGAGAAACGACTAAAAACGTACTGAATTTTAATATTTTGAATAACCAAAAGTAAAGCGACCGTAACCGGATCGGACCGACTAGAAAGTCGTTTGTAGTACGTTCAAGACGTTACTGTGCAGTGGCAGAATCAACATCAACTCCAAATGATTCAAGCTTCCTTCTAAGTAGTCAACATAGTCAACCGAGCGCACATAAGTATGCAATACTTTCTTCAAGCAAGCAGAAGCAGTAAACAGCAGCAGCAGTAGCTAGTATAGCATATCCTTGCCTTGCTTTGCCTTGCCTTGGCAACCTTCTTCATATCATCTACATTTATCTATTCTACAAATACATGAGTGCCTGAGTTAGCATCTCCATGTGTGTGAATGTGTGTAATTTAAATAAAACTTTATATATAAAATATACATATAAAATATAATATATATATTATTTATATATTAGAAAAGGAGGCATCAACAGCAACAGAAGCAGTAGATAATTTTCTTTCACACGCACACAAGGGCATAAGCAGCAGCAGCAGTAAGAGCAAACCTGTCGCTCTATAGTTTGTATCTGTGTATGTGTATGCCTTATTAGAACCCCCGCTATATTAAAATACATGAATGAAAAGGAACGAATCAACGTACGAAGGAGCAAAAGATGAGAATAAGTAATAGGAACAACAACAACAACAGGAATACAAAATAAAACTAACTAAAACACACAAAGCAAGTGAGACTACCGAGACGTGACGAGCGAACGTACTTACGTACGATCAAAGCATAGCCGAACAACTTATAGAAAATACGAATGAACAAATGAAGATACGAACGAACGAACAAATCACTCATACAAAGATACAAATATGAAACCGAAATGAAACGAAGGCGAAGGCGTACCGTACGCGCGCGTAGCTTAAGATGAACTAAGAAGAAACAACAAGCAAATACACACAAACACTCACAAACTGAACGAACGAAAGACAAAACAACCGACCAAGCGTCCGACAATGTTCATTGAATTGAGTTCCATAAGCAGCAAAGTCAAACAGGCGAACAGCTAAGCAAGCAAAGAGGCCCACTCAAATTTGTTTAGTATTGGTATTCTGAGAGACAGTAGCTCTTACTGAGAGTTAGAATACCTCAATCCTCCTTCCTTCTCATAGTTGTCAAAGCTTTGGAATCTTTTCAAGCAGCCGAAATTCTACACCCATACACACACACACACACACACACACACGAAAAACCCGAAGCCTTCGTATGGTGCGTATGAACGACGACTTTACTTCGTTCGTGTCTTTTGTGAAGCGTTGCTGGTTTCTTCTTTGAGTGCGTTACTCTCTTTTACTCGGCTGCTTAGCTTAGGTGAACACAATAATGCTGGCCGGGTGCCTTTAGCTTTGTGTGGGAGTACTTAACTTATGTGGGAGAGTATTTGAGCGCATCTATAGTACTTAGGTATTTAGATTTGGGTGCTTTGCATGCAATTGAGACTAAGAGTAAAGCTGAGACTAAGCTGAGTGTGAGGTTCTAAAGCTAAGGTTGAGATAGAAGACTATAAAATGGATATTAAGACTGAGAATGAGTCTCTAAGTTTAAAGCAGAGGCAGACACTGACTGTGACTGAGGCAGAGACTGAATTTTTTAGTAGTCTGAGACTCAAACTAAGAAGAATATTTTTTAAGGTTTTGACAGGAGACTCAGCTCACCTGACATAAGGAGAATATGTTTTGTAAGCAGTTACAGTTTCTTTAGGCTGCAATGTGTGTTTTGTTATGTATTGTAGGAGGAACAGGAAACCAGATTCTCTTAGATTTTTCTGTATATTATTCCTTCCTTCAACATAGTATGCGTGTGTGAAGGATGATAAATCCTCTCTTTTATTTTGTGTTTGAATATTTTTCTTAATATTTATTTATTTTCTATACAAATTTTTTGTTTACTCTCAAATTAATCTAAGCTTACCCGTTCACATAAAATGTTGTATCAAAAAATTTTGTTCTTCGTTTAAAAATTTTCGTAAATTTGTTTTTTTTTTATTTTTTATTTTATGTTTATAATTTTTTTTGGTAAAATTAAAAATAATAAAGAAAATTATACAATATAAAGATGTATATGTGTATGTGTGGGTGTATAGTGTATCTGTGTGTTTGCCACGAGTTTTTGTATTTTTATTAAATTTAATTTAATTTTGTTGTCCTTTTATTTTGTACTTTTAGTTTGTTTGTTTGTTTCTTTTTTTGATTTCAATGCAAAAATGATTGATTTAATGAGTAGTGACAAGCTGACACAGTGTGTGTATGAGTATGTCAGTCAGTGAGTTTATTTGTTGGGAGTGTATGTTTAACTTAAGAAATTAAAATTTAAATAAAAATAAAAACAAAATTAATTTCGATTAAAAACAACAAATTTTTATTTGATTTTTTCTTTTTTGATTTTGTTTGGAGAATTTTTGTTTTTCCAGCGAAACACTTGAGAATGTGTGTGTTGTGTGAGAGAGAGAGTCCGGCAAAATGAATTTGAATTTTCTTTCGATTTTTTTTTTTTTTGAGTTCAGAAAGTTTTCTTTTGATTTTTGGACTTCAGACTTCAGAATTTGATTGATTCAAGTTTCAGAGAAGAAAGAGAGAGTACTTGTACTTTTTTTGGTTTTTTGCTTTTTGACTTTTTGATTTTTGGATGATAATTTTTATTATTTCGTTTCTTTTTTGATTGATTGATTTTTGTGTGATTTTTGTTTGTTTGATTTTTTTTTGTTTGTTCAGTGCACGCAAAAATTAATATTTAAAGGAAAATAAAACGTAATTGAAAAATCCGAAAATAAAAATTTGTTTGTACGATGACGTTGATGTGAAGCTTTGTACTAAAAATGCGAAAAATTATTTCGCGGCAAATAGGCAGACTGCCCGCGTATATTTTTATTGTGCACACACACACACAACATATACAAACACACACAACCACACATATGCAGGTCTATCGGTGTGTGTGTATAAAACACAACATGCAACATACAACAAAAACAGCACAAAAAAACCAACAAAAAATACACAAAATAAAGCAAAAAAATGGAAAGAAAAAAATAAAAACAAAACAGGAGTCGAGTTGGGCTGCAAAAGGATTTTTTTTCATTTTGTGTGCTGCACAGTGAAATGTGAACGCGAAAAAAAGCGCGCAAATTGTTGGGTGGCAGCAGCAGCAGCGGCGACGGCATCATCATCGATGCTATCGAAATATGTTTTTTTTTGTTGTATTTTTTTGCAAATACAATAAATTTATTTTTTGTGGGGGGAATGAGGATCACTGCTGCTGCTGCTGCTGCTGTTAACTGCGCTGTTTGTGCTCCCACAGGCAACATAACAGGGAACAGAACAACATTTACAACAAAGCAAGGATAAACCAAAACTCAAACACACACTCACTCACTCACACAATAGAAAAGCAGCATTGGATTTTGCTCCCCTGCAAAACATTGGCTAAAACATTTACTCCTTTTTTGTGTGTTCTCTCTCAATCATCAGCATTAGTGCGCATTTTCAAATACTCATATACACATACATACATACATATATATACATAGAAACAAATACTCTCTATACTACACTACTACTCCTCCTATGTATGTATGAATATTAAGGAAGAGCGCCACGCATTTTTTGGGGTGTCATTAAGGACCAATGGTTTGGGTGTATTTGGAGCCTCATCAATTTATTCTTCCATATGCCCATTTGGTGCGTATTGCAAGTGACTGTCTGACTAACTGCCTGTGTGGGAACTGCCACTGCCAAACGTGTGCTATTGGTGTTGGAGCTAAAATACGGTACACTAGAGCAACCCCTAAAGCTATGCAACATTTTTATTCATGATTGTTCTCATGGTTCTTTCTTAGATTTAACTTGGCTTTCTTGAGAAGTGACTTGAGTTTCTTGGGGAGGTAAATAAATAAAGGTAAAGGTTTATCTAAAGATAATAAGGAGAAATTGTGTGAATTGAATGTTGTTAGATTGTTGTGATTCGCCGTCGGTTTGTATTTTCTAAGTGTGACATCATTCAGCACTGGAGAAATTTTACAAAATTACATGTCTTGATATATTATTTATGTAATTTATTTCTAGAGGATTAAGAGTGAGGAGTTTTGTATGTTTTTAAAGAGATAAAGTCAGTGTCTTATATATGAGTATCATAGAGTATCATAATGCCGGATTTTTCTTGTGAATCATGTGTTTGTTTTCTTTTTTGTGTTTATGCCACGTGCGCTGGCTTGTACAAATTTTTTCTTTGGGGGTTCATATTTTTTATTTTAATGCAAACAAGTTGTTTTGGCTATAAACAGGAGTCAGTGGATGTTTTTATGTAAAAACATATTTTTTGTTTTTTATAAAAAATAAATAAATAAAAAATGTAATTAATTGAATTTAATTTAAGTAAAGAATATAAAAAATAATTGGAAATAAATTCAAATAAATACAGGTATCCAAATATTAATAAAATTGTACTAAAAAAAAAAGGAATTAAATATTTGGTTGGCAAAAACAGTCATAATTTTTTTCAGGTGAATTCTATCATATAAATATAGTAAATAGTAAATATATCGAAACAAAATAATACAAACAGAAAGCGGACAAGTAAAATATTAAAAATAAATCAATAGAATAAAAAATTGGATCAATGTATGTATGTTTGTTCTCTATAGACTCCGAAATCTCTGCATTGATTTTAATGAATTGTTCATGGAAAACTTTAGCATAGTATGGATAGTGTTAATGTGAAGTTTGGTGCAGATCGGACCTTTGGTTTATTAAATTTTGCATATTAAACTTAGAGACATATTTTAAAATCAATATAATAGACTTTGTCAATCATACTCTTTTTGAATTGTGAGTCATAACAAAATAAAATTCTAATATATCATTCTTTCTATTATTCCCGTACGCTAGTATAACATAGTATTAGAATACAAAAAATACTTAGTTAAATTGAAATGAATATAATAAATTATCAATTAAAAACTAATTAAAATATATTGTTATATCAATTGGAAATTAAATATTTATATTAGTGCAATTAATTATGATTTTAGAGGTTTGAGTTAAACCCATACCATATTTTTTATGATTATATTAGAAAAATCAGTATAAAAAATGCCACCATTCACACACAAAAAATTATAAAAGAAATTACACATATAAATATTATGGGAAATTTATTAAAAAATATTCAGCGAAAAGAATGTTAAATAAAAATACATAAATAGGATTAAATCATGAAAAAGTTGAATTCTTCAATAAATTTTAATTCAAGTTGCACAAGTTTTTTGAGTATACCGACGGTGTTATTAATGGAAGAAAATACAAAGACTTCCCTATTGATTTACATAGAAGGAGAATACAACTAAAATATCGAATAAAAGGTTGTATTTCTAAAACAATTAATCCAATCATTATGCTTCCCTATAAGGATATAAAAGGAGGCTGAATTAATAAGGCAATGGTTAGCCCCAATCCTTATTTTTCTATCCATTCCCTAATGAGGGAAGACATATTTTCCTCTTGGAACACTTCAAATTATATTTCAAAAGAATAAATTTCAATTCACTGCTAAAAAAACTACTCTAAAAACTATATACTAACAAAGACCATTAACTACAAAGACTGGAAAATTCACTCAAGAAATTTAGTTCCCTTTCAAAATTGTTATTCTAGTCAAAATGTCAATGTTTAACTCAAAAATTTCAAGATTTCAATAACAATTTTGTTGCTGGAAACCATATAAATCTCACTCAGGATACCAAAAGAGGAAAATGAGAATACAAATGAGATTATCCTGTCTATATACTTAATGGTCTTTGCTACTAAAGAAGATTCTTATCAAATAATCCTTTTTCTTTTTATTAACAAAGGCGAGATCATCTTAGCTACCATATATATAAATCATTCAAAAGTCTCCTCATATTTTAATATATATAATAAATAATAATAAATATTTCATATAATAGTATATTGTATGGTATGTATAAATAATTCTTATTAACACCTACAGGACAATTTACAGATGTTATTTATCCATAATTTTTATGAGTTTTTCACTCATGTCGTTGGCAATTAAATTATTATCGTTATTATATTGATGATATATGATGATTGGTTGTTGTTCTTGTACGAATGCAGATATTTTATATTTTATTTGAAATAAATTATTATTATTTTTAATTGAAATTAAATTCAATTTAGACATGTTAGTCGTCGCCGTCGTAAGCAACAAAAAATTTAACTTTAGCGTAAATTAGAAGAATTATATGTATTATATTATTTAAAAATATATTAGAATATTATTTCTATAAAGCATAGACACACACGAACATACACAGGCATTAATATTGTAATAAATAATAGAAGCACTTTTTCAGTAATAGTTTTTCGTATAATTTGGAAGAATATTGAACTGAATGTACATTAATAAATTGATGAACATTTTTGCTGCTATTAATATGTAATCCGTGTTTATTTTTTTGTCATTTTGTCAAGATTGATTGAGATTTTTATGTGAAGTTTTTTAATAAAGTTTCTGGATTTGTTAAATTTATTTATTTAATGTTATTATTATTTTTTTCATTGAGTTTGTTTGTATTTCTTTTCCAATTTTATTGTTAAATTTTCATTGATAATTTTTAAAATTTAGTTATAATTTTTTGTGCTGATTTTTTATTGTTTTTTAATTTATTTTAATATTATTATATTTTTTATTAATATCATTTCAGGTTTTTATAATTTTATTTTCATGTCTTGATTTATTACAATTTTTTTTAATTTATTTTATTTTTCCTTTATTAGTTTTGTTCATTTTGCAAATAATATTAAGTATACGCAATTTATTAAATCATTTTGTAAATTTTATTTTATAAAAAATTTGATGGTTTTTAACTTAAAGAAAGTTAGTAGTAGAAGTAGTAAATCTAACGACGGCGACGACGACGACGACGACGACAACAACGATGATGATGATAAGAATAAGGATAACAATTTAAATCGCAATAAATTGCGTTGATAATTGTTTTTGTTGTTATGTTTCAAAATGTTGACGCAAACAATTATAATATATGTAGATTATATATTTATATATGATTTGTTCGTTGGAAAATCGCGTTACAATATATGTATGTATGTATATATATATTTTTTCTGAATTAATTCAAAAATAAATTATTTTTTGCCAAAAATGGTAAGAGAAATGGGCGCGCTCACTATTGCACTCCTCCACTCATCATCATTCATTTACTTTTGCTTTTATATATAAAATATTTTTTGTTGTTGTTTAATTTTAAATTAATATTTCTTTGATTGTATTAGAATTGCATTGAATTGTTGTTATTGTTTCACTTTGTTGATTTTATTGTTGTAATTGTAATTGCATTTATTCAACTTGAAGGTTCGCGTCGCTGCAGATTTCTATATATTGTATATTATATAATAAATATATATATATACACATATAAAGCAAAGAGCATAACTTGCTATTCCTGTTCTGTCGATGTCGTTGTTGTTTTTGTTTTTGTTTCAATTAAATTTCCTTTTTATTATTTTTGATTTATATTTAAACACGATTTTCCCATTTTCGGCATTTAGTTGACTTTGAGAGCTTGACGACACTTGAACGAACACACACAGCAATACTCTACTCATATATATATACATATATTGTATGATGATGATGAATATTAGATTTATATATATATATATAAAGTTATATATATATATATATAATAATATATATAGAGATGTGTGTTTGCCTGCTGCTGCTTCTTTTATTATATGTAGGTAGGTAGTATAGTATATATTTTTATATGTGTATACTATATATATTATTTTATATATATTTTAGAAATAAGTAAAGTCCAAAACAAACTTCCGAATGACCGACCAACCGACCGACCGAGCTAGCGAGCGAGCGACTATTGCAGCTTCTCAAACGTTTTTGGTTTTAGGTTCTAGGTTTGTGTGTAGTTCAATATTTTCGGTTAATGACGCGTTTTGACGGCGTTGGCGAGATTTCTTTCGTCAATTCTTTTTTCCTATCTTTCTTTTTTTTTTGCTGTTATTTCTGTTGTTGGCTGGTTAATTGTTAGTTGGTTGCTTTGGTTAGTTTTGTAGTTAGTACTATAGTTTAGTGTTATGTTGTGTTTTGGGTTGTTGTCGTTCGTTTCCTACCGAGAGAGAGTTATAAAAAAGCAATGTTGTACTCAAAAGACGTCCAAAAGCCGTATGCCAACAACTGAACGGACGATAGATGCGTTCGGCGTTTTCCATCATCAACATTCGAAGCCAACGAAAAATATACTACACTTCATCTACATATCAGTGCATGTGTGTGTGTGTAGTGCACATAGATACATATAACAACAAGAAGAAGAATAACAACAACAACAACAATAAGAACAGCATGAACATAAATGATGGCGGCGGCGATGATGATGATGGCGATGGCAATGGCGAGATGTGGACACTCAACGCGTTTGCTGCACCAAAAAAGCGTAAAAAAATTCTCATACACACAACACCAACAACAACAACAGCAACATCACCAGATACAATAGCAACAACAATAAGAAACGGAAGAGTAACAACAACAATAATGGCAAGAAGATTTCAACTTGGCGCATTTGGTATTGCAACTACTACTACTACTCTACTCTACCTACTCCTCTATACTAGTACTTCTCTCCTATATATAAAGTTTTTTGTTCTTGTCCTTGTATAAACGACATTTCCATGTATGTATTTGTGCATCTGAGTGTGTATGTGTGTAAGTATGTGTTTGGTTTTTTTCTCATCGGGAATCGCGCGCGCGAAAAAGGAACCCCTACTGCACATCAATACTTTGTTGTCGCAGTGTTGTTATATACAAAACGCAGAGGATAAGGCTACTAGGTATATACAGACATCGACCACTGAAACATGATTCAGTCAGTTAGTATGATTGCATTGCCGATGATGACGATGCTGATGCTGAGCAGCACATGCGACGGGCGAGTGGGTAGAGTATTCTATATGCGTGCGTGCAGCTATTGCAACGACAATCACATAGACTGGATTCCCAGTTTTTTTTTTAATTCTATGCGTCTACAAAGGAGCAAAAGGTGGAAAAGACCATGACCACCCTAAAAGTGTATAAGAAGTCTATGCAGTTTGGTAAGGAGCAAGAGACATACAGATGCATGAAAGAGAGAGGGAGGGTGAGAAAAGAGATATTTCATAGGCCCATGTGATGACTTAGCATGGACATTTTGTTATTGTCGTAAACAAAACTTTAGTTCGCTGGCATTGTGACCCCCATCATCATCATCATCATCGTCTCCATCTTCATCAAGCTGCATATCCTTATTCCCTTCCTTTTATTCGGACTTAACGACGACGATGACGACGCAACCTCTCCTGCTTCCTTCATAAAACAAGCGCAAAAACATATGAACGAATCAACGAACGAGTGAACCAGTATTGGAACGATTAATCTGAAACCGAACCAAATCAAGTAAATGCACCAATAGCCAAACTCACACTCAAAACTAAAAGCAAACCTAACCAAACCAAACCGAATCGAACCAAGCAAAGCCTTATTTTGACTGAAGAAATGTACCATAGTCGATGAGGATGCATCCTCAACATCATCTACGTTATCATCATCATCATCATCATCATCAGCGTTGTAGACACATGTGTAGTATGAGCGCAACAGGAGCATTACATATGCCAGCCTCAACCAACCTCACCCCATTATGTGTGTGAGTGTGTATCATAACCAGCAAACGCAACTCCTTATTGCAGTCACTTGCTACACGTGCTGAGCGCATCTCCTCCTGCTGTCTGCTACTGTTACTGCTATACAAGTTGTTAGCCCAAACCCAGCAGTTCAGTTCAGTTACTATACTCGTATTCTGAATGCCATGCATGATGTTGGTGATGCTGGGCGAGCATATCCAATGAGAGTATATAAAATGCATTGCATACTTTTGGGAGACGACGACTCATTGCATTTGAACATGTGTGGAAGGAAAGCAAGCAAGTAAGGAAGGCAGGCACATAGTAAACGCACATTGAATGCAGGGGGCAGGCAAATTCTAAAAATAAGCCGAAAAGAGACAACAAAAAAAGCAGGAAAAGAAAGAAAGAAAATAAGAGAACAACAACAACAAGAGTAAATGTTACTTCTACTGTAACTAGTACTATATACAACAATAATGAATGAAAAGAGAGTATGATGCTGACGAAGTGCATTGCCTTACGTTATAAAATAATAACCAACAAAAATTGCATTGCATACGCACATGGCTTGGCTGCTCTCTTAGTGCCATGCAATTTTACTCTCTCTCTCTCTCTCTTACATATACATAGAGAATTCATTCGGTTCTCTAGTACCTCTTCGTGCATTCGTCCTTTCTTCACCCATTCCATCATCTATCATCCATTTTTACTGCACTTTTTTGCTTATCTAAACTGTGGCAAGTTGGCCAACGTCCAGCTGTCGCCTACCTACCTTCCTTCCTTAGCTTTTCTGCTACTTTCGTTTCTTATTTACTTCAAATTGCATGCACTCATACAAATGCAATACAACAAGGATCCCCTACCGAAGTTCCTATGTCCTTTCTAGTTGTATGTGTAACTTAACGTCGGCATTGACGTTAGCGTCAGCTTTCTGAAGCATTCAGGTTTTTATGTCGGTTTCTCCTGTCGGGGAAATTTTTGTGCATCATTGCGCATGTCCTTGTTTACATTATGTGTCGGAGTTGGTCTCATGCATTTTTATGCATCTGTGTATGGGTGAAGTATAGAAAAAGGAAAAAAACAATCCCACAACAACAACAACAACAACAATTACTAGGACTAAACGTCGTCTACCAATGCAATGGATATTTGGTGTTGCTGATGCTGCTACGGAAGCTTCTACTTCATTATTATCTTATACTGGTTGTAGTAATGAAGTTTTATCATCATTATTATCTTCATTATAGATCAAAAATGTCTTGGGCGTATAGTTTAGTTTTATTTTTAGTAAGATGCAAGATCTTATAAAGATCATGAATGCTTTTTTATTATAAAAATTTAGTGAATTATAAAAATGATATTCCCTAATAAGTCATGAATATGGATTATACATGTGTATACTCTACGATCGTTTGTTAAATTCTTCTAAGAAAAATATTACCTGACTCTTAAGTTTAAAGTAAGTTTAATCCTTCAGATTCGATTTCTTTGAATCATGTATTTTTAAGGATTTTCTAATATAAACACAGTAGGATGTGCATAGATCAAATATCGGTTAGTAATTTAATATAATAACTTCGTGATCATCTAGTAAAAATAGAGAGATTTTTGGGTAACAAATTATAGTTTTAAGGCAGCAAAAACGAAGTCATTCTGACAATTCAGTTGCTTGTAAAGAATGATTTTTGAAGAACTCTAGATCTTTCAACTTAATCACCTTCAATTATATGTTGGTCTTTTGAAGAGATAAAAGAGTTCAATTCATTTTTTTTAATATTGTTTTTTTTTTCTTAGATGTTTTGTCTTCTCCACAATTTTAGTATTGGAATCCGATCTTATGAAAGTCACAGAGAATAATTGTTAAAGAATATTTACAAACACTTGTCAGGGTTAATGATCTGTACGATGCAAGAGGCATTCAATTGCATTTTGGTATTCTTAAAAATGTAAGAAAAAATTGGCCAAAAAAAGAACAAACAACTGAACAATTATGTGACATATCTGTGCACATCAACTTCACGTACTATAAAGTACGTTAACTACTACGAATAACCGGTGTAATAAGTCATTATTCGAATAGTACTGCAAAGTACTCTTATTTAAGCAAGACTTTAGATGCCAAGCTCAGCTGAAGCGCACACGTAAAAAAAATTTGGAGGATTTCAAACTAAATTAAGAAATATTTATTGTTACCCCTTTAAAACAAGAAACTTCTATAGAAGCAAATATTAAAACAAGTGTGGGCCTACGGCACTCAATTATGGAATAGTTGCAGCTTAAGCAATATGCAAAACAAACAGCTGCAATTTGCCGTAGGTGCACATTCACAGTTCCGATCTCGAATATGATCATTCAATCGATTCGGTTGCGGATATAATAAACAAAAGTGGGTAACTCCCACAAAGAGTGTCTGCACAAACATATATGGTAAGCAATAAAGCCGGTGGATAAGATGTCTTATACATAAAAAACCCCAAAACTTACTTTCCCAAGTAAATATTCAGTATACTCGTAGTATTTCTCAGTATATATATATAATCGTAGTAATTTTGAGGCTGTGCACGCTAATCTCAGAAACAGCTTAACCTATTTAAATGCGGTTGTCACTGGTGAATTGACGCAAGTTGTGTGTAACATTTAGCGTTTATTTAATCGAAATCGACCGATTAAATCAACAGATATTCATATTTTTAATTCTGTTGCCTACTTTTTGGCTGATTTTTGAATGTTTTCCTCTTTTGCAGCACAGCAACATTAAAAAGTTAACAAAACACAAGTTTAGTATACCCCACACGTACGAAGTCGTAGGCACAGCTAGTTTCTTTAATAAAAATGTGTATAGATCATTTCCAATTTGTGTTATGCAAATCTCTTGCATTTATTTTACCGACGGCACTATGAAAATTAACTCTGAAGTCTAATAGGACAATATTCATTTATAATTCAAATGAATCAATTCATTGTGGCATAATAATGTATATCATCATCAGTTTTGAGTATAGAAAACAAAATTCTACTCTATAGTTATGTTAAAACTGGTCTGGACTTGTGTCATGCAACTTTGAGACACTACAAGCAACCTCAAATATTGAAATTTCACAACCAATACAAATTGTTACGAAATATTATCTGAGCACCTTGGTATATAAGTAATACATAAAGATCTCAACATTCCTTTTGTCTGGTAAGAAATAGTCAAGGTAATGAAGAAGTATTATACTTGGAAAGAATGAGTTGCGAATTAGCTACAAATTACCCCCGACTGCAATGACTGTCACACGGTTGAAAATATACTAGTATCATATCATAGATTTTAAGTTTGTACTTGTAAAATTTGTGATATTTAATATTAGAATGTTTAATAGTTGGGCTTACTGGAACACATAAAGAATCTGAAACCATAAGCTTAATTTCTACAAGACCATAGCATATAAAAATAAATATTAAAAGAGTAAAACATCATCAGTTTTCTGAGACAATATATAGTATTTTATAGAAATCATAAGATTTATTTAATTTATATTGTAATAGAAAAAATTATAGAATAAAGAAAATTGCTTACTTACCCTTAAATAAAAATACATATAAAATATCACATCACAATAATTATTGATATACTTTTGCATGTTTTTTTCGTTTTTTTGGTTTATAAATTTTTTCTTAATTTTTTCTAAAGAGTTTTTTTTAATTTGTTTTACAATTTTTTTTCACTAAAAATTTGTTTTGAGTTCCTAATAATATAAAATATAACATTTTTTTTTTTTTGGTTTTTTTGCTTTCCCAAATTTGTATAAATTTTGTATTTATTTTTTATAATTAATTTTTTTTTGTTTAATTGCCATAAATTTCTAAATTTTTGCTCATTTTTTAAAGACTTTTTGTTGTCAAATTTCTCAGGTAATTTCGTAGTTTTAAATTTTTTCTTGTTGTTTTGTAATTTTGTTTTAGTTTAATTTTTAATGTGTGTCTGTCTAAATATCCTTTCGATTATCTTCTTTCTTTTTTGCCGAAATGCAAAATAATATATTTTTTTTTTGTGTTTTAAATATAAAAATTTTTTGTATTACCAAAAATGAAAATTTGATCAAATGATGAACTAAAATGATGAACGTCTGAATTTGTTTTTAGATTTGTTGTGTTTTTTTCGTTCTAAACCGTAAGGAAGTGCATTTACCGGAAGTCAGCCGAAATGTATGCAATATAAAACTTAAGAAGATGAAAATTCAGACGTTTTTAATTTTGTTTAATTATTGAGAACTATTTGGGTTGTTTCTTGTTGTTGTTATTGAAGTTATTGAGCTGCAAATTGTTGTTGTTTTTTTGTTTGAGTATGGCGCTTTTATTGGTTTTGTTTTGTTTGAGTTTTGGACTTTTGTATTGTAATTTATTTAACAAAAATGCATATTTTTTTGTATTGTTTTTATTTATTATTATTTTATTTTAATTATTCTTGAATATCAGAGTCTATTTATTTTGTTGTTGGTTGGTTGATTGGTTTTGTGATCGAAATAAAATTAATAAATTCTATTTTATTTAATCATTTTTCCTTAGTTGCTTCACATCATTGTCTATTTTGCCTTGCATCAATCAATTCAAGATGGCGACGTCATGACTTGAATGGAGGAGGTCTCAGCACCATCTTTGTTGATGTTATTGTTGTCATCATGGCCGTGTCTTTGAGCTGAGGTCAGCAGAGGTGACGGCGGCATTGTCAAAGGCAGAGTTGCTATTGCTGCTGCTGCTTTGGAGTTGCTGAAGTAGGCAAGCATTCTGAAGATTTACTTTGGAGAAGTAGTAGTGTTGAAAAGGAATACAGAAGGTATACAGTCAGTTGAGTCAGAGTTTAGTGTTGAGAAGAGTTCGGAAACGTTGTTTTGACTAATCTAATTATGTTCAAAGTCTTGAATACACTTAACTACATGGTTTTTGAGGACAACACTTGGCACAGTTTAAGAAAGTTTTTATGAAAGAAATCACTTGATTTGAAAAGAGGTTTGTTTATTTATTAATTTATTTATTTTTTTGTTGATTTTTGTTTTTTTTATTTTTATTATTAATTTTTATATTTTAATATTTTTGATTATTATAATTTATTGTGTTAGGAAAGTATTTTTTATATTTTTTGTTTGGTTTAAGCTTAAAAATTAAGAATGTTTTTTCTTAGAAGTTTTTTGTGGATTTATCGTGACTTTTGTTTTTAAGAAGACTCTGCCTGACTGCCTGCCTGCCTGCCGTACTAAGTCAGAAAAAACGCCGCAACTGTTTCGCGTTTAGCAGTTTTCTGTTGCAATGTTGTACAAAAATTGTTGTTGACGATGATGATGACGACGACGCGATGTGACGCTGCTATAAATGCTTTTGTTACGCTGACGTTGCCGCTGCCGCCTGCATTCAAACGACACAACAAACCGACCAACCGACCATCATCATCATCATCAACAACATCCTGGTGGCGGCATTGGCAATGTTAAAGGATGATGGCGCAATGCCACTGTTGCTGCTGCCACTGATGATGATGAGTGTGATTTTGTTTTTGCTCTAATGAAGTTTAAGAACTCTATGGATGATGATGATGATGATCATAATGAAAGTGGACTCGCTATTTCAGTTGAGGAAAAAAATGGAAAGCAGCAGCGAAAAACGCGCAGAATGGTCGTTTTGAGTTTTGGCTGATAAAATGGCGAAGGATACAACCAACATTCACTCACAAACACACACAGTTACATATATATAGTACATGTACATTTGAATAGTAGGACTCTGAGAACAACAACACCCGGAGACTAAACATGGAATGAATTTTGAAGAAGGGACGACATTGCATAAATGGCACGTAACACGCGCTCACTCGCGAAATATCAAAACAAAGCGCGCGGCAATGATGATGACGAAGGCGAGGAGTTTTATGTACACAAATACACACATTTATTCATATATGTACACACACACATATGCAGGCATCAAATCGCCAACAAAACACATTCTCTGAATTTTTTCTCTTTGCCTTTATTGGGGTGCTGTGGTGGGGTGCAAACAACAAAAAATGTGGCAAAGCGAAACGCATTTCTGTTGTTGTTGTTATTTTGTTATGCTTTGCTGCTGCGCCTAAAATTTTGCTGCCTACACACAATACACGTACGCTCGCAGTTGCAGCCAAAAATATGCAATACCAAATGCATGTGTCGACTTGAGTTGAGTTGAATGAGAGTTGCACCACACATCCCGCTATTTGCCATCAATGCGTTTTGATCGACAGGATTTGGTGCCTACTAGGCGAGTAAAAGGATGAGAATACGTGAAAAAGAAAGGTTTTTTTCATCGGTTTCAATCTATCACATACATGCAGATAGACACTAAAACGAGTAGCAATGCGGCAGTAGATTTAGAATTGGAAACAACTATAGGATAATAATATTCTTCTGTACCTTAGATGCTTCTCTGCATGAGACCGGGCTTTGAGGTATGATCTTCACATACAAGGTCCTATTATTCAAAGCTTTTTCTTCATTTCCATTCATAATTCAATAATTTCAGACCTTTACTGCTCATGACATCTTCTTCATTTATTTAGGACTCCAAAAAGAAAGAATTTAAATCCTACTTAGGCATAATCAGCTTGTCATAATCTCATCTTGAACCTAAAGCGATGCCGGTTGTAGCTTATTGTCGCTACCAATATGATCTGCCAGGTTTTCGTTGAAGGTGAACATTAATTCTAATAACAATCTGCAATAGAACTTTTGGCTAAGAGATGAATACTCTAATCAATCCTTACCATTCTAGTTTTACTCTTAGTATAAAGAAAGAATTCATTTCATACTCAGGGATTGTCATCTTGTCTTAACCATGTCTTTAACATAAAAGCGATGACGGTGGTTGCTTAGCTACAGGTATGGTCTGCCAGGTTTTTGTTGTAGGTAAGCATCATTACAACATAACTTTTGGCTAGGAGATGAATGTTTTAATCAGTCCTTACCATTCTTCTTTTACTCTTAGTACTTTTCCTTTTATTTCTTCTTAATTTTATCTAGATGATACCTTTTTCAATTCACACTTCACTTATTGTCTCTAAAAAGAAGGAGTTCAACTCCTACTAAGGAATTGTCATATTGTGCTAACCTTGTTTTTAACCTAAGAGAGATTGCCGGTGGTAGCCTAGCTACCAATATTATTCCCCACGTTTGCCTAATGGGAGATTGACCTTTCTTCTTTTAATCTTAATATTGTACTTAATTTTTTCTTCTACTTTATTAATTCCTTAATCATTTACCTTTATACATTATTCTTTAATATTAATCCTCAGATTTATTTCTTTATTCACTAGCTAACGACTCCTTCTTCCGAAAGTTTTCTTCATGTTTCACTCTTCCATTATTTATTTTGTTTTCTTTTTTTTTTTTTTTTAATTTTTATTTGTGTTTACTTCTCCACCTTTCCTCTGTTATTCTTCGTTCCAAGACACATACACAAATATGTATATTCACTAATAATATTACTATGCTCTGTCCCTATTAGTTGCGACTCTCACGAATCAAAACAAAAAATGCATCTGCCTCTGCTTGTAGTATGCAATCCTTTTTTTATTTTGTGTTTTGCACGATATTTGCTCTCGCCATTTTCGTGTTTTTGCTATTTATTTCATCCTCTTTTTTTTTGTTTTCTTTTTTTTTTTTCTCCTGCATTTTCCACATGCAACAGCGCTTATGGCATTGGTTCGGTGTTTGTAGTTGCGTACGTGGATTTATGCATTTTTAGGCCCATATTTGCTTTGCTTTTTTTCTGGTTCTACATACTCGTCGTCGTATTCTCAATGCATAAAGTTGGAGTTTGATGCTGAGCTGAACTGAATTGAATCTAAATACATAGGGTTGTCGAGTTGCATAAATATTGCATGAATTGTAAAAGGTAATTGTATGATAAGCAAAGAAGAAGACAAGAAATGGACATTTCTAAAAGAACATTGAATTCCAAACTCTCTTTATGATATTTTACGACAAGAAAGGAGAAAATCTTGAATGGGATGATCTGTCAGATTCACAGTAACAGAAGTTTTCTATGTTTCTGGAACCCTTGCCTCGCACACACAATGCGAAAGTAGCAGTGACGCAACAGCAATAGCATCCTTAAGTGTTTAGTTCTTTTAATATTCCTGCCTTTCTGGCTTTAATCCTCGTAGGGAAAATTTGTAGATTCAAGGGATCAGAGAAGAGCAAAATATTGTAAAATGGTTTCCTCAACTTGTTTCAAAGTTTTTAAAGAAGATTATCAAGAAAAACTTCAAAAAAGAAAATGGAAATTAGGGAGATAGAACTTTTTAAATTCGGCATGTGACTTGATTCCCCGTTTTGGTAGAATGATATATCAGATATTAAAAATCGGTGAAGTGCGAGTCGGACTTGCACACGTAGGGTTCCGTACTATCGCACAAAGTTTAACACTATGTATGCAAATTCGTTGGACGTAAAGCTGGTACCTCTGTCTGAAGATAAGTATGTATATGGGTCGCACACTCAGAAGAAATTTTAACTGTCTACCTATTACGGTTCATGAGCTTGAGCTTAGAGCTCTCTGATGGACAGATGGATGGACGGACAGCGTAGGCTTAGTACCCTTTGCGTACGGAACCCTAAAAATTACGGTTATAACAACAAATCAATAAATGTTCTGGCAACTCTAGACTTGCATTTGAAACCATTCCAAAATGCAATTCAACTTTGGACAAGGAAGGACAAGGCAGATTGAAAAAATATAGAGCGACCGGCAAAATCGGGTGTTGTTTTTTTGTTTTTGTATTTTGCCAAACTCCCAATGTCTCTTTTGGACAACAACAGCACAATATACTAATACCAAAGACCCTAGTTATGTGAATGTGCATATACATATGTAAGTTCAATACATAAACAACTCACATGGAGAAAAATACATGTACTACATAGGCATAGGATCCGTACGAGAATGTTCTCTGAAAATAAATGCATTTTGTTTCAAAGTTTGATATGCAGTTTGCAAGAGACAGCAACGTAACTGCATTCGATATATGTACATATGTATGTATGAATGCATGTACAACACCATGTAGGTGGAATCTAGTTCGACCGACCGGTAGGTTTACCCACTTCAAGCTTCTGCGTTCTGTCTAGTACAAATCTAACTAAGGATGTTGCGTCAGTCCAATGCAATGCATTGGCAATGGTATGATAGTGTTGTCGTTGTTGTTGGTCAGCTTTTGGTCATGGTTTGATGATAGACCATACCATGTTAGGATACACAGAACCTAGTGATGGGATGCTTTAGTTCTGCAGTGAATGGATGGTATGAACTTAGGTCTATGTGAACTACCCACGCATGCATGTATATAACATGCATACATACGTGTACAATAAAATCCAGAGTTAAAGTATGGGATAAGTGAATAGAGTGTTGGGGCATGGTAAGGAAGACTTAAGCCGGTGGCTTGCATACACCTCCGATGTATGTTATAGAGACATTTATAACTTTATCGATGGCATTGGTTATTGACTTTGCCGGGCGTTATTTGGGGTTTTTCTCTTTTTTTGTATTTGACAGTGATAGTATGTGTTGAATTGAGAGTGTGTGTATCTCTGTGAGTATGTGAAAGAATGTGTTCGGCATGAGTGATTGCATTGCCTGCCTTTGGATATTCAAAGATTGCCAGATACCGTTTGGATTAATAAGTTACCACAAACACATAGGCATACAAACAATAGAATTTACTCACACATGGCAAATGTATCGAGATACATGCAATTGTAATCGCGTATGCCAAAGGTCTAACATATAATTTTAGTGCTTTATGTATTATTTGATACTAAATGAAATGAAAGGGAATGTATCTTTTGCATATATTTTTTTGTTTTGTTTTCAATTTTTTTAATTAATTAATGCTTTTTCGTTGTACTATAATATGAAATTGAAAGGATTTTCAATAGGATTTAATGTTCATTTGATTTCAGAACCATGAAATAATAGATTTTAATTACTCGAAAATGTATTGACATTAATCATCACAGGTTGGACTTTTTTGTAGTAGGTTGCTAAAAAGATTTAAGTCATTGATCTTATTTTTGAAATTTGTATATGGATACATTGATAGATACACTACTACTACTAATGTGCAGACAGAACTGTAGTTGTGACTTTACAGAGATGTTAATGTATAATAAAATACCCTGCAGTATGGTTGGTGGCAATAGTACCCGATGCGATAGTAATAGCCCCTTTTCATTACCTGGTGGCTAGTGAATTCACGACTGGAGAACGGTAATGCAGCCGGTGGCTGTGAACGGTGACATGACTGGTGAACAGTAATGCAGGTGGTGGCAATCGAACCTTTCCAATGACTACTACCACTTTAGCTTGATGTTTGTAACCCGTGTGCATTGGAGACCCAATATTTATTTATTAACCCATAGATGGAACAGTAATCACCATACTTGTAGATAAAGGTTTCTCACATTTTGAATTGAGGTCTATTCCTACCTCTTTAGCCAAAACTGACAGCATCTAATGATCGAAGTTCAGATGAACATCCATATGCATGTATGTCCCACTGTCTCAAAAACTTTAACGAATGCTGAGATCGCGTCCGAATCAAATGCTCGTGTTACCAGAAAATGTGTCCGGCCAATCTTCGTAACAAAAGTTACTATCAGAAGAGCTCCAGCAGGTGGTATGTCAGTTTTCGAATACTAGAAGAAGTAGTCCTCATACAAAAGTAACTTCATAATCATGTGGTTTTAACTTCTTATAGCCCACAATTAAAATCATTACTTTTCATAACCAGATCATGTGAAGTTTGGCAATTTGTATAACATATTCGAAAATAAGACTTATCGGATCAATATATGATACAGCTTTCATATAAACCATTGAGATTGTATAACTTTTTGTATGGAAGGGGTTTGCCATGCTTAAGGCATTCATGAAAATCTTTATGAATCGACTTGAAATGACAATTGATTATTAAATAAGTATATATCCCACCCTAACTGCAAAAGGTTACTAACTCAAAAAACGTAATTTTCGTGTTAATGATGCAGAAATATTCGTTACATTAAGTTTTATATTGTGAGAAGAAAATATTTGTAAATTGAAAACTTTAAATGCGTTTTTCTCGAAATGCTGTTTTTTGAGTTAACGACCTTTTGGTGCGATCATAGTTCGTTTGCAAACCAAAACTATAAGAAGCAGAGTGGTATCATTTATATACAAAAACAAAAACTACGAAGAATGACCAAAAACATATGTGTAACAACAATTCTTTATAAAGTTACAAGCATAATTTGGTCATGTGCTTGCGTCATGTTTTGGTTTCAAATCAAAGTTTGTAAACTTAAAATCAATTCAATATGAAGCGGGCAGCACAAAATACGAATTACAATAATATAACATCAACTGCGATGAAACGCACGAGTGCAACAACAAAGAGACGATGACAAAAACGAAGCAGTATCCCCACCCTTACGATGATAAGTATGACACACTCACCTGTTTACGCTTTAATGCTTGACGATCAACGATTTGCGCTCTCAGCATATTAAACTCACTCAAAATACGGAGTGCATTATTTGCTTGTGAGCGCAAAAACTCACTCAATCACTCACTCACTCAAAAAAAAGTAACGGTACCGAATATAAGGAAAACGAAAACGACGCTTGTATAAATTGAAAATATTGCACATTTTGACACAATAAGAAACTTATTTCAATAAAGTTATTTTGAATTTAATTCAAAAATATGCAAAGAATTAACAACACAAACACTTTTTTAATAAATTTACTTTACTAAAATAATATTAAAATAATTTCTATTCACTCACAACTAACCGACCCGACCCGACGCAACAAGATCAACTTGTCACTGCGACAACGCGAACGAAACTGAGATCACTTTGTCACTTTGCTTGTTGCAAGTTGCAATCATTGGAAGAATTGATGCTTAAAGAAAAGCAAAGAGCCAAGAGTTATTGTAAGAGAAGAGAGTAAGAATAATAAGAATAAGAATAATAAGTGAATATGTGAATATGCTTATCTATGTATAATAGGACATGTACTGTATTAGTATGTATTATGTACTTACATATATTACAAAGGCAGATATGCATATGCATGTATGTGTAAAGACAATAGAATATGTATGGAATATACCGTAATAGTATGAAGGAAACGAAAGAAATCTTTACATCGATTTGCTTAAATAGAAAATTGCGCGAAATATGAAAAATAATGAATGTACTTATTAAAAAAGTAAAGATTATAATCAAATAAAATAAAACCACAATGATACTTATAGTGTCCAGTTTCAGTTTCGATACGTCAAAAACTTTTCTAATAAGAGCTTTAATTTAAAGGGGGTTTTGTATGGGAGGTACCCCCCTAGTGGTCCGATTCGGCTGACAAATGAACTGCGTATGGTAAAAAGAAACGTATGTGCACAATTCCAGCTCTCTAGCTCAAAAACTAAGGGACTAGTTTTGATACAGACGGACATGGCTTAATCAACTCGCCTCATCGAGCTGATCACAAATATATGTATATACAATGTCTCCTTCTGTGTGTTACAAACTTCATGACAAACTTATAATACTATTCACTGCGGTGAAGAGTATAATAAGACGGATCAATATATGATACAGTTTTCATATAATCCATTGAGATTGTATAAATTTTTGTATGGAAGGGTTAACGACCTCTTGTGTTAGGGTGCGATCATAGTTCGTTTGCAAACCAAAACTATAAGAAGCAGAGTGGTATAATTTATATACAAAAACAAAACTACGACGAATGACCAAAAACATATGTGTAACAACAATTCTTTATAAAGTTACAAGCATAATTTGGTCATGTGCTTGCGTCACGTTTTGGTTTCAAATCAAAGTTTGTAAACTTAAAATCAATTCAATATGAAGCGGGCAGCACAAAATACGAATTACAATAACATCAACTGCGATGAAACAACAACGAACGAGTGCAAAAACATAGAGACGATGACAAAAAACGAAGCAGTATCCCCACCCTTATGATGATAAGTATGACACACTCACCTGTTTACGTTTTAATGCTTGACGATCAACGCTTTGCGCTCTCAGCATATTAAACTCACTCAAAATACGGAGTGCATCACTTGAATGTAAGCGCAAAAACTCACTCAATCACTCACTCACTCAAAAAAAGTAACGGTACCGAATATAAGGAAAACGAAAACGACGCTTGTATAAATTGAAAATATTGCACATTTTGACACAATAAGAAACTTATTTCAATAAAGTTATTTTGAATTTAATTCAAAAATATGCAAATAATTAACAACACAAACACTTTTTTAATAAATTTACTTTACTAAAATAATATTAAAATAATTTCTATTCACTCGCAACTAACCGACGCGACCCGACGCTACAAGATCAACTTGTCACTGCGACAACGCGAACGAAACTGAGATCACTTTGTCACTTTGCTTGTTGCAAGTTGCAATCATTGGAAGAATTGTTGCTTAAAGAAAAGCAAAGAGCCAAGATTTATTGTAAGAGAAGAGAGTAAGAATAATAAGAATAAGAATAATAAGTGAATATGCTTTTGTATAATAGGACATGTACATATGTTAGTATGTATTATGTATATTCATATTGAGTAGTGCAAAGGCAGATATGCATATGCATGTATGGGTAAAGACAATAGAATATGTATAGAATATACCGCAATAGTATGAAGCAAACAAAAGAAATCTTTACATGTATTTGCTTAAATAGAAAATTGCGCGAAATATCAAAAATAATGAATGTACTTATTGAAAAAAGTAAAGATTGAAATCATATGAAATAAAACAAACCACAATTATACTGAGACGCTCAACAAAAATGAAGTACATATTTTCATATTTGAAATAATGGCATTCTCATATCTAAATGCGGCTAAAGAAGTATAGAATAGTATATGTGAACTTTTTCGATTTAAAATGATAATAAAAAACACAAAATATACAAATATATGTATCTGTGGCAATAAGTCAAATTAGCTTAAGTCGAAAATCTAAGTATGTTTTGATATAATATAAAATTCCTGTTTGGGTTTTTTCAATGGAACTATGTTTCTAAGCTGTATTTTCTTAAATCAAAATACTTTAGTCAAAATACGTGTTTTTAAGCGGTTAATAATGATAGCGTTCAAACTCAATATATATACTTTATGTAGTCTGCGATGTCTCCTTCTGTGTGTTACAAACTTCTTGACAAACTTATAATACTATTCACTCCCGTGAAGAGTATAAAAATAAATACAAAATAAAAAAATTGAGAAATTTTTTTTTGTGAAAGGAAATGAGAATGTCATCAATTCCAATATGAAAATACTTCATTTTTTTCCATTGCCATTTGATATCAATCTTTACTTTCTTCAATAATGTACATTCATCATATTTCGCGTATTATTGTATTTAAGCAAATATGTACATACATGTAAAGATTTCTTTCCTTTGCTTCATGCTATTACGGTATACCATATACTATTATTGTCTTTATATGCAAATCGGTCTTGCTACTACTATTACTACTACAAACATAAGTATATTCACTTATTATTCTTATTCTTATTATTCTTACTCTCTTCTCTTACAATAAGAACTCTTGGCTCTTTGCTTTTCTTTAAGCATCAATTCTTCCAATAATTGCAACTTGCAACAAGCACAGCGACAAAGTGTGATCAGTTTGGTTCGTGTTTTCATAGTGACAAGTTGATCTTGTCACGTCGGGTCGCGTCGGTTAGTTGTGAGTGAATTAAATTATTAATATTTTTATAGTAAAGTATTATTATCAATATTATTATTAAAAAGTGTTTGTGTTGTTAATTATTTGCATATTTTTGAATTAAATTCAAAATAACATTATTCAAATAAGTTTTATATTGTGTCTTTATGTGTCAAAATATCAATTTGTACAAGCGTCGTTTCCGTTTTCCTTTTGTTCGATACCGTTACTTTTTTTTGAGTGAGTGAGTGAATGAGTGAGTTTTTTCAAGTTTTTGCGCTCACAGCTTTATATGGTTTTTGTTTACTCGCGAGTGGAACAAGTGATGCACTCTTCGTATTTTGAGTGAGTTTAGTATGCTGAGAGAGAGCATTGCATGCTAAGAGTGCAACTCGATGATCATCAGCATTAAAATGTAAACAGGTGAGTGAGTCATTTAAGTATACATATTCTTCATATTCTCTTTGCCATAGCATCATAAGGGTGGGAATGCTAAGTTTTTGGCATCATCTTTGAATTGTTGCTTTCGTTGTTGTTTCGTCGCTTTTGATGTAATCGCAATTCGTATGTAGTATGTTTTGCAGGGCAAAATGAAATGGACATATTCGGCTGTAAGTAAAACAGCAAACAAGTGTTGTCACAATATCATAAACAATTTGTTCTAAAGTGTTTATCTCAGAAGAAGTTCTATGAATTTCTTCCCTTAGCTTTTGAAATAAAGAGGTAACATGGTCATTATCTTCTAAACACAGACATAGTTTTAAATCGGATATGATCTGATATGATATGAACTATAAAAGAAGCTATTGGTTTATTTGGATTCTCTATTTATTTGGCATAGTTTGAGTATGTGATTGATTGTCTCCCGACCATAAATACTCAACAGTTGTACCAGATATTGAACTTTATGTGGGAACTACTTCTTCGAGTAATCGGGTAATAAAACGTTTCTGCATTAAATTCTATCTCAATATTTCACAAGCTAGGAACTTTTTATGCATAGGTAAAGGTACTGATGGACGCTCGAACAAGACTTAATCAATTATCCTCATTCTGCTGATCATTTTTGCCTTACAAACATCAAGTCAAATCGATTAGGTTTAGTCAGTCAGTCAGTTCGTACGCTATTATGCCGGTAAATGGCTGTGTCTTATCTTCTGTAAGTGATAGTGTACTTTTAGACCAATTTCTCGCACAAATTTACCTCCATTTCATCGATATCTTGATAATTTTTGTTATTTAATTTAATTGTTGGAATATTCCTGTACATACTACTTGTATGTTTTTATTTTGACTTAACGTGGCCATAGGTGAATATTTAAAATATCTTATTTGATGTCGTATACACTGACAAGGTGGATGCATAACTTTTCTGATAGATCTTCTTAGTGTATTGTATCCAAAATACGGATAAACCTTAAATAAATTTAATTTACTATTATATTTTCTGTAATCCCTACTTATTATACATACATATTTTTTTCAACTCATAACCTAGACAAACTATTCTCGCTATTCATCATTAAAAATGCATTAGTTTCATGTTGAGCTGCAATTAATTTAAAAGCAAAATTTGATCGAAATTTAATGAACGGCAACCTTTGCGGTAAAAACCATCAATCAAAGTGGCAAATACTTACATATACAAACAAACATTCATATAAGGAGAGAAAGAGTTAGAGGAGTAGATACTAGTACAATATTTTAGTGAGAACTCAAACCAGAAGCTTACTAAGCATTTTAAGTTGTAGTATGTTTTACCATTGTCACAAATGCCAATGAGGCTGCTTTTGATGTAGTATTATGTAGTTTTTGTTGATGATGTTTTTCTACCATTGATATTGATGATGATGATGGTGATTATGTTGTTGGTCATAGTGTTTTTTGTTTTGATGATTATGTTGTTGATGCATTTGCATATTCCCTAGAGTGTTGTCTGTTGGTGCAAAGTTGCCTAGCGCCTAAAAGTATCGTGTATTGCTATTGCTGCTGCTGCTGTTGATGTTGATCCCGGTTGGTATTGCAGTTGAAACATACTGAACAAAAGTTTCATCTACATAAACACACATATACACATAATACACATAGATACATAGGATCTATCTATATATATAGATAGATAGATAGATAGATGGATGGATGTGGCTATGTCAGCGAATGGACAATGTACGCGAAATTTCGCGAAAACATAAAAACTATGAGGGACTGCAACGCGTAAAATTGCGCGAGGAACTAAACAAGAGACAAGCATGGAACAACAACACCAATGGTGCAACAATGTCATAGAATGGGTAGCTATGAGTGAAAACGACAGCTGCAACAACACTTCAAACCAAAAAACTCAACTAAAAACCAGTGGTTGGTACTACATACTACTAGAGACAATAACAAAATGTCAATTTGCCATTTTACCAATTCTGCTGCACCAATGCAGTTGCTGCAACATTTTTAGCCAAATGCAATTGTGTCCTATCCGGCGTTGTCATGGATAATTTTTGTAGCCATCTCTCAATGCAGTTAAGTGTAGCGCCTTCATTCCAAAACCATATCTTTTTGCAATTTTATAGATATACTATTGTAAATATACATACATACATACATATGTATGCATGCATATACTTACATAATGTGTCTCTGGTTGAGAGAGTGCAAAGATGCGGCAAGTGTTTAGCCACATGAGTTGCGTTTTTATTTTTTTTGGTCATAAAATTGATCTATCGTTAAATGACATGGGGATTGACAAGGAGGAATAGCAATTAAATATCGTATAAATGTGTACAGAGGATTAGAAAGATCAGATTAGAGTTAATTTTATATAATTTTGTGGATATAAAGACTTCTATCTGATTCAGTCAGAATATTCCATTATGCTGGCTTGGATTTCTCTTTGCAAGCAGGCTCCAGTTTTTTTTTCTAGTATTTAAGGATTCTATGTGGGACTAAGATTATTTGGAATATCCAAAGAGAATTTAATGATCATCACTTCGATTATGTAACCGTTTTGAATGGTAAAAAAGTCACACTTAACATTCTGAAATCGAGTTCAATGTTTACCTAGCTTATAGAGTGTGTTCTAGAGGTTTGATTGCACATAATATGTGAGGAACACTCCTATGTCGTGATCTGTTTGAATGTAAATCCTTTTAGATCAATATTTTCCTTAATGAGTTCGATAACACTGCAGTTAAATCCAGAGTAGACATACTGCCCAGAGGACGACGAGGGAGGTTTAGTGGAGACACCATAAAGTTAAGTTAAAGTAGCATCATATACATAAAAGTGGATGTATGTTCGACCCCAATGGATTCCGAAACTGCTGGAACTATTATGACGAAATTTTCATTGAAACTCAAGTATAGTGTGAAGAGTGTTCCTGCGATGTTTGGTATGGATCGAACACGCTCTTTTATTAATGTTATAGAATTTTTTGTTGTCGCACAGTGTAATTTTAAATAGCATAGAATTGATTCCCATGTTATTTTTCTGGATATTCATAATGTGTGAATGACTGAGAGTCTTGTCGATGGCATTGTGATGATGTCTTTATATCGGGGGTTATTGTTAATCAAATTAAAAATCTGAAAAAATAAAGCACGTACCGCTTTTGCCCAATTGAAAAACATATAGGCCTTAAATTCAATATCCACCACACCAAACTTCGTATCATCAGTTCCAATGTAAAATCGGTGCTGTTATATAGCTGCAAGTCTTGATCGCTGACAACTGTGTTTACGCGAAAGCTGCAAATTTTCGTTAATTTATGGCTTCGTAAAAATCTAAGGATCTGGTGGGCCAGTATCATGTCTTACTCCTACTTAAGTCGACCTATGATTATTCAATTGAGATTCTAATCAAACGTAGACAATTTGGAGGGAGTAGTCACACTTAATGCAAAAATGCCGGGCAGCTCTGAGGGTTGAAAAATTGTGGAAGACCAAAAACATCTTGGAGACGTATTGAGGAAATTGAGAGCCTCCAATACCAACCCCAACCCTCTGAAGCTTTTATCAAAAAATCCGATAAATCCGCTATTACACATGGAATTTGAGAATCTATGAGGAAAAAAGGTAATTTCCAGGTGGATACTTAACCCGACAAAAAATTGTTCCCCCTAGTTAAAGTATATGGTCTCATAACAAAGTAAGCATCCCATGCTGGAAGATATTATTCAGCCAGATTATGACCCAATGAATACTGCGCGAGCAACCCAGATTTTGGTGTCAGGGTCACCTCAATTCAAGACAAAAACTGGGGTCATTGAAGAAGGGGAGGTCTCCAAAATCCAATAGAGTGCCCACTATGGAAGATTGACTTTGGTTTAGAATGCAGCTTAAATGGAATAATATTCCTAGTGCTCATGATTACAAATTGGTAGAAAATATGCCTAATAATGTGTACTGATAAAAAAACAAGTGATTATGGAGAAAAATTTAGAAATAAATAAAATTTTGATCATGTTGAACAAAATGTTCATAATTGAATAAATGCAGGTAGTCCTGGTTTTTATTTTTTATTATTTCTTCCATTTCATTTTTCGATAAAGTAACTTTAGGAATTTTTTTAATTATGATCCAAGGAATACCTGGTATTTTTTTTGAATTTTCTATATGATATCTTGCTTTTCAAAATGAATTCCAAGAAAATACTTTTGAGTATGGCTGACTCCAGAAGACTCGTCTGTGGTTTTATTTTCTTTGATGATGTCTTTTTACAACAAGTGACTGGCATCATAAAATTATAACAAGTGGCGTTCCTTTCTGTCATCGCTGTATCTTTTAATTATATTGTAGGACTAACAATTACTGTCCTACCATTTATATAAATTTGCATTATTTAACCCTGAACTTTTAATTAAAATTTATTATAAAATAAATTTAATTTTTATTGTTATTTGTATATACATATTTTTTTTATCTTATACGAGTATACCATATAAGGAGGCATGTAGAATTTTATTGAGATAAAGTAAAAGAAGGTGAGTTGAGTGCAGGACTGAGTATGCGTATCTTTCAAAGGCAATTCTGGCAATACTAAAAAAAAAACCTAAGCCCGCATTTGACGGTGCACAAATGCAGTTGGTTGCATACGCAGAATTTCAAAACAGAACAAAAAAAAAAAGTCCTGCATTTTGTTGCACCAAAGAATATGATGAAAGTCCCACCAAGCAATTGCCCGCCGTCGTCATACTAGAAAAACAAGTGGCTGCCAAGTTTGAGTATGTACGAGTATTTTTCTATATATAACATTACATAAATATATACAATATACTTGTACAATACAATATATGATGTATGTGTGTGTGTATTTTGTTGAATGTAAATGCGTGTAGATGATGTATGTATGGATGTATGTAGTATGTGGACGTGTGTGTTTGAGTTGCATTAAAAATGCGCGCTTGCGTTTGAAAAACAACGCAAAAAATACAAAAATGCTCCGCCTACCAAAGTGTGTCTGTCCAATCTTCCATACATCTGTCCAACTGTCTGTCTGTCAGTGGGCCTTTCTGTCTTTTTGTCTGCCCTGACTGCCATGCCTGTCCATGATGCGTGTTGAGTGAGTGAAAAACTGCAATTGCAATGCTTGATGCTGCATGCCTTCTGCATCATGTTGAAGCTTTCTACTCCTACTTGCATATGTTAGTAGTCATTTGGGTTCGGGTTACGGGGCGCTCACGTGTTTAACTCAGAGGCCCCACCACTCCCTCCTCTGCGAATGTCCACTGCTAATGGGAAAATGCACTTTTTCGTGATGTCGCGACACAATGTGTACATTTTTTCGCGCATATCGCGACTGAGACTGCAATAGAGTTTGAGTCCGAGTTTGAGTTAAGGCCTGAGATGATATGATGATTGGTAAAGGAGGGAGGTGGGTGGTGATGATGTTCGTTTTGTTATAGCTTTAGCTTTGTTGCAACTACTACTTTGTCAATTCGTTGGGCATTGAATATCATTTGTCGTCGTCGTTGTTGGAAGTCCTCAGTTGTTGTTATTTTATCTTTGTCTATGAAACATTTTGTTTGTGGAGTCGCCAAAGCCAACCAACTTCGTTTCCGCTTTTTATACTCGATCGAACAATAACAAAGTCATATTAATTTTTATGCCTTGCATCCCATGCTATGAAGAGTGCTTCCTCTTCCGTGCTAAGACCTTTTTTGTTATTTGAAAATTTATACTGCATTGCCAGAAGCAGCAGCAGCAACATCAGGATACATTGGTCGTTTGATTACTGGACTTGCAAGTTGCAACACTAAAGTATTTTATAAAAACAAAAAAAATAATAATAAAAGAAGTAGCATGTTGCACAATAGTTTATTTAAGCATAGATGCAGCATGTGTAGCAATGCAGTTGTATGTTGCTTATGCTTTTTTTAATTGCATTCAATGCATTTCATAAATATTAATTACAAATTTCTATAGTACATACATACATATGCATATGGTTACTTGCAATTTATAGAAAGGTCTCAGTTTATTTTTAAAGTAAACATGCCTCTCAAATATTGAAAGTAAATATTGTATTTATAGATTGCCAATAAAGAAGAGAGAAATGATTAAATTTATTATATAAATTAATTTCATTAGTAATCAGGAGGTTAAAATCTTCGAAAGATACTTATCGGTCCTGCCACAAGTTATTTTATTTATTTTTTTGTTCTATAGGAAGGAAGGCATAAAAGCCCGACCGGTCTACGACTGATGTGTGGGACTTAAACCACTCAAAAACCTTTCACCACACGTCCTATTGTTCCCCCGGAACTGTGGTTAGACATTACGTCAGTAGGTGCATTGCTGCTCAAAAATCAATCAGTCCCAATTTAGTGGGTCACCTATTGTGTTGTTATGCTACGTAGGTCGTGACTTTGCGTCATTATTCTATTCCGTTCATCTGCTCTCCTGTGTTCAGGTACTCTGAGGGTACATATTATTGCGCCTGTGATTCGCATATGTGCGGCATAAGTGCCAAAGCACTCCTCTATCGCGACCTCTCGTGACCAAAACGAGGACAGTGAATCATAACGTGCTGTGCATCTTCGGCGATGCCAACGCAGAAAGGATCCTACTACTGGGTGACGTGCCACATGTTATGTCGGATTCAATTTGACCTAATAGCTCTTAAATCCCATTGATTCCCTACGGTACTGCCAAAGGCTTTTCTTGTTTGCTTGTACAAACGAGCCACATAATGTCACTTATTTCAGCAGAAAAGAATGACCAGTCCTCTGTTGAGGCGATCATTCGCCTTACAATCTCCTGGGAATTGCAGGGAGATCCAAGGCGAGCGAGCATACATTCTATTTCGCGCTTTTTCGAATCGAGGAATAATGTAATCCAGGGCTTCCATTATGTTTAGGTAGAGACTACAGTATGAATAAACAGTGTGCCAAAATCTGTGCAAGTACTGGGATGAGCTCGTGGATCCTCCGTGGTTCTGTGCAGTTCCACCTGTGAGGTCATATGTTTAGGCACCTGATCCTAATCTCACTTCCACTTGTCCTCTTGGACAAATCTATTGGAAGTCTGTCTGCAAGTACCATAGTATGTATGTGGCTCAACACAAATGATCAGAACAAGGGCCTTTTACACTTTAGTGCGACACAAAAGAAGACAATTTCTTCAGAAGAGTTCCAACTACTCAAATCATAGACAGATTACAGATTTTTCCAAAAGGCTGGAGAAAAGTTACGTGTTTTCTTCGATTTACTTAACTTAAATTTTCAACAATCAGCTTCTTGTATTTCATGTTAAAATTAAAAAAATTGAAAACTTAACAAGGCAGCAAGGAAACAAGATAACAGCCCACACCTACTTATACATATATGTATATGTAAGCCAACCAAGTCAAGTTCTTTAACTGAATTTCAATTAAATATTGTTGTTGTCAACACATGATGACACAAGGAGCAGTAACAATAGCAAAAGGTTGTTAATAATTATACGCTCAATGATAAAAGTCAAATGACGTAAAAAGACAAAACCAGGATAACAACAACAACAACAACAACAGTAAGAATAACAGTAACATGACCTTATGTAAATAAGTTAGTATCAAGTAAGAACCAAGTCAAGTTAGTTAGTCAGTCACTCAGTCAATTCAAGTATGAGAAGTATGGTAAAATAGCAAAAACCAGTAAAAGGAAAATAAGGCACATAAAAAAAAATGCAAATAACGTGTGTAATGACAGTAAACTAACAAATGAACGAATGAAAGTACAAAAAGCTAAGGACACATGCACAAATAAGGTTTGTAAGGTGTGTCCTTTGTGGCCTTTTGAAATATCTCAGGAGACGATGACAATAGTGTGGACAATCAACAAACAAGAAAGAAGAAATAGAAATAGAAGAAGTAACACACAAGTTGAAGATGTGTGTAAAAAAAAAAACAAAAAAAAAAAGAAATGTGGTGTAATTAAAGTAGAGCAGCTTAAAGGGCATTAAAAAGGACATAAAGGACGACAAAGAGATGAACAACAAGTCATTTGCGTTGTTGACCATTTTAGTTGTTGTTATTATTTTAGTGACGCCAAGTCACATTGGCGTCGTCTTCCTATGGTATATGTATGTATGTCTGTACTCTTGTGTGTATATAAATGATAAGGACAATGAAATCCTTGTGGCATAAAACTTAAAATATTTACTTAGAATACTGACTATTTGCATGTTTGCCAACACATATGTGTAGGTTATACTATGTACGAGTATATTGCGGGTGTGAAGGCATTCATTTACCTTGTTTATAAGCCAAGGTGTGGTCTTTGTTTTCTTCATTGAATCCTTTGGGTAAGGACCCCTTAGCAGTGTTAGTGTCCTTTCATTTCGTGTGTTAATTTGGTCACCAAGTGTTGTCAACAACACATAAAACGACAAAATTCAATTAAAAGAATGTAAAGCTTTCTCTTTCTTACTATGTCCTTTGCTTTTATACATACATACATACATATACATATGTATGTGTGCGTATCTATGTTTAACCAGAAATATGTCTCTTAAGTCCTCATCATCTACACCATGAGGATGAACACACCTTGTCCGTAACACAATCGTCAAGAATAACTTAATGGCTTACTTAGTCTAAAGTCCAATTATCATTTTTGAGGTCAAGAAATTGCGTCATCCTTATTAACATGCACAAAAATTATCAAGACACGCACACGTATTCATACAAATTATATATGCTACTACTATATATTTTTATGCATATTTCACTTCGAATAAATTATATCTTATTTTCTTTTTTTGTAAAAGAGTCCCAAGTTTAATATTTATGGGTATTCATGACCCAAGCGACATGAATGAATATAAGATCATTTTCTCCAAGATTATGTGAAGACTAAAATGACACACATTTAAAAAAATGAATGTTTGTTTACTTTAATCCATATGCATTCACCTAGACTTGAACAAGAATAAGATTCGGGTGATAGCGGGAATCATAAGGGGGGCACTGCTCAATTTTGTTAATATCCCAAAGCATACATATTTCACATCATGACCACTTTTGTTGCATTTGTGGAGATGAGGAAGAATCAGAAAGTATTCAACACCTGTATTTCTTGGAAAACAAACCAATCTTCTTAGAAAACCTTTCTTCGACGATTTGGACAGTTGGGCAAAATTGCCATTGGGGGACTAAGCTTTGTTCGTTAAATCTTCTGGTTGGTTCCAGAGGCTAAGGGTGACCTTTAAGGCCAATCCCTTTTTTCTTTTTCTAAATTCAGGCATCACAATGGACAGTAAGTCTTATGAGTGAACTTACATTTAAGGGTCGAACATCATACGTTACTTAACCCATTCATTTAGTAACGAGATAATTCGTTGAAGCTTGAAAACGATTTATTCAATCAATGCAAAACTTTGGCTACTTTTTAGCAGAGTTCCCCAGTAATATTTATACTCTTGTCCCATCGTTCTTCCAATCTTCCTCTGGCATAAAATTCTTTGGGTTGATCTCGAATCGAGTTTTGCATCTGAATTTTAACTTCTACATAGCATCGAAAGTGTCTCCTACGTAGAGCATTTTTAAGGGGTACAGACAAATGGTAAATCGTTGAGGCGAGGTCAGGGCTTTTTAATTAAACATCGTACTTTCAACTGTAAACTGATTTAAAATCTGTGTTTATTGTGGGCGTCTGTAAACTGTCCTGGAATTCATCTTGCACAAGTTTACTTGTACTGCAGCTTATAATATAATGTAATGGTATGGACAGTTCCAACACACGCGTGCACTTCTTCAACTATCAGTTCAATAGTAATACTCCTGTTACCCTGAATTAACGCAACTTCCCATACAATTTCAACATTCTTTCATGGATTTCAACACCTTCGATACCCTCTTCAAATAAAAATCTAAGCACTGCACGTTGTTCTTCCGCTTTGCAATGCTCGAGCAATTATGTACTCTCGAATAGCTGATGAGAACGAAAGTACAAGTATGCCAACTTGATGCACTTAAACTATTGATTTGATTAAACAAACCGTTTCTGAGTTACATAGATTTGTCTCATTACTTATTGAATGATCCTCGTATATACATATATCATTTACCCAAATGAAATGAGATTTTAACTTACTATTGTCCACAAGTCTGCAAAAGTTTTTAAGTTATTTAAAGAAAGTTATTATAAAGCTATTAAATCAAGAGGTTGTTGATCTACTTCATATCCAAATAAGATCAACATGAGCTTCAGAAACTTGTGAGCAATGGAATGGATGCACTGCTCAAACCCGTTCTTCTAAAACAGTCGAGCAATGGGAAGCAAGTATTGCAAACAATCCACCAATATTCAATGCTCAATCCGGATAAACACTACATGCTGATGTATATGAAATGTGTTACTCTTACTTATATCTATTGATATCCATTTGGAACTTCAAAGTTATAAGTATAAATTTAAAATTCATATAAATGTGTGCTATTTTCCCATTTGATAAATGTTATGAAATCGAAAGTTTATAATTTTTTGATTGTAATCTAATAAACTTAACTGGCTGGCGCCTTTCAACAAATAGTAAGTTTTAATTATCATCAAGGTAAAAGAAAACTTATTCCAATTTGATTGCATTATTGTTCTTCTACTTCTTGTTGTAATTCTATTTCTTAATGATATTGCATTTGGTTTCGGTCTGTCTACAACTAAGCACAGCAAATGCAATTTAAAAGTTGCCTAAAAAACAAAAAATTAAGTTTCTTGCCACGAAAATTGCATACACTGCAATTGTAAGCAAAAAGGTCTAAAAGAGAAACACAGCATATGCTTTTACTTGTTTTAATCACCATCACCATTACCATCACTCCAATTTCAATGATAATGATAATGGTGATAATGATAATGATGAAGAATGAAGCAATAAAGAAATCAGGTTTACGTTGTAATTGCGTTTTGTCTGCTTGAATAATGTCTGTCTTCCACATAAAAAGCAACAACACTAAGAACTTAAATCAAATAATGAAGGAGAGAAGTACGTGTATACGTAATAAGTATGCAACAACATTTTTACAACAAAAGTCAATAAAAGCAAAACACAGACATAACAGACAAAAAGATTCAAGGCATGAATGTTAAAGAGAATGATGAGTAGTAAGACAATGAGTAGACAAAGGGCAAAGATGTTCAAAAAGGGTCAAAAGAAAAAAAAACATGAAGACAATAAAACAAAAAAAGAGATGATAACAAAGAGATTGGGAAGAAGAGAATGAGTCAGTGTTGCAATAAAAAAGTTTCGACATATGCCGAAAAAACACACGTCGTTTGCCAATCAGTCAGTCAAGTTCTTTACACCAAAAAATTTGTTTATGTGTTGCCTCCTCCTTTGTACTAAAACATATTATTGTAAGTATACAGATACTTTTTCCCATGTATGCATTCATTCACATATTCATTCAATAGCCAATTTATCCCTTCAATCAGTCAAAAAATGCATTTTACAAATGAAAATGCAATCATTGTTGTTACTATTGTTATTGTTGTTCTTGCCTTCGGTTGTTTGTTTGTATGTTTGTTGTTATTGTTTCTACATACTTCTCTTCATTTGTTTTATGTTGCAGTCTTCATTGAACTCATTCTTAGCCAGAATGTTAAATGTCTATTTGCATATATGCGTAGCTATTGTACTTAGATACAAACGAGCCAAGGCAAAGGAAAACAAACCAAGTTGCATACAAATTAAAAAGTTTTTCTTTTTCTTTTTTTTGGTAGATTTTATTCTGCATTTGGTTTTATAACAACAACTTCCCCTAAGTTACTGAAATTTTAATTTCTATTGCTTGTTTGAAAGGAAAAAAAAATTGAAATTAGCCTTAAAATAATGTTGAAAACATGAAGGTCTTGAATTGAATTTGGCTGGAGTCAAAGGGCATAAAGCATTCGGGAATCTATTTTGAAGGTTTTATTCTGGAAATACATGTGTCAACAAAAAGGAGCTTCAGTAATGTACATGCAGTTTAACTTTTCTACTAATTAAATCAAAACCCTCCTCCTAGCTAAACAGTACAAGCTATCTATTGTTAATGGTGGAACCTTTTTTGTCAATGTGCGCGACACGAAGTTATCGATAGGAAGAACTATTAGAGCTGACATGCCGCAAGGTAGTGTATTAGCTACTGTTGTCTATTTGCTATATATAACAGACGTTCCAACGACCAGATGAGAACCACCATCGCTACATATGCGGACGATACAGCCGACCTAGTAAATTCATTCTAGGCCCAGGAAGCTTCAGAGTCGCCTGGCCCAAACTTTGGAACATTGGAATAAATGCAGACAAATCGGAAATTGTCCAGTTGTCAACTTTGACTACAGTATTGTTCCACAGGTGGATCAAGTTCGTTACCTCGATCTGATCCTGGTCAAACGCCTAACATGGCGAGCTCACATTAAAACCATTACCGCATGTTGTTATGCAAAGTTGCGTAGTCTTGACTGGTTGTTACGCCTATCCAGTAACTGGTCGTTCAACAACAAGAGGACAACTTACATACAAGTAGTGACCCTTGTACACTTATGCATTACGCGATTTAAATATGGGGTACCACTGCAACCAACAACATTCAGCATCAGCAAGTTCAAGCCTGTCAAAACAAGGCATTTCGCCGTTTATCTGTAGCTCCTTCGTTTGTGCGCAGCACCATGTTGCACAGAGACTTAAAGATGCCTACGGTGTGCGATGAGTTCCATCAATATAGCAAACGTCATCGGTAGGAACTGCAGAGTCATCCAAACTGCCTAGCGAAACTGCTCACCCAAAGCGTGATTCAACGCCGATTAAAGAGGCTCCATCCTAATAACTTTCTAAGCAGAATCTAATCTATTGATCAAACTAACCAATGACAAAATTAATATATTGAACAAACTAATCTATTAACCAAACTTATGTATTGACCAAACTAATCTATTGACCATTGAATGATA
This sequence comes from Amiota communis, assembly GCA_037043315.1. Classification (NCBI taxonomy): domain Eukaryota; kingdom Metazoa; phylum Arthropoda; class Insecta; order Diptera; family Drosophilidae; genus Amiota; species Amiota communis. The sequence goes on along the minus strand of JBAMAV010001245.1, from coordinate 6,489,677 downwards.
AATTCAAGCATCAATCACAATTCAATTAAATTCTTCATTTTATTTATTTTGTTAAGTTTTTCTTTGTATTTTTGTTTGTCAATAAATAAATACAAAAATGTCAACGAATTCATTATCATCATTGACATTGAGTCCTTAAATGTTCAATGAACTTAAATAAACCAAAAATGTTTTTATATATAAAATAAAACAGTTAATAGTTCAATTAATTTAAGTACATAAATGCCATAATAGTAAATAATAATAAATAATCACAAATAATAAAAAATAAAATAAAAATAAATATTAAAAATTGTAATAAATAAATAAATAAAATAAATAATAATGAAAAGTGAAAACATTTATAAATATAATAAAAATAAATTACAATAAAGAAAACAAAACAACAATTTACTATTATAAATTAACCAAAAATGCAATGAACTAATAAAAAAAAATTAAATTAAAATGATTCTGTCGTTTGCATGAGGACACATCATACCACCCTATAAATCAATAGCTATTGGCATCTAAATGACCCATTGAATGGGGAGGTACATAAGCTATGTAATCGTAAATGAGAAGGGTACATAATGAGAACAATAATCACTATCACAACAATAGTAATATAAAAAAAAAGCCGGCAAGGACAACTAAAACAAAATGGACTAAAGATGCATTAAGCAAACCAAATAAAATGAACAACTAAATGATTGCATGAATGAATGAATGAATGTATGTGAGAATAAAGTGAACTGAACTGACCCCATTCCAAGGCTGTTTGGTGGCACCGACACCAATTACCGAGACACCGATATGACGCTTCATTAACTGTTTCATTGCGTATGTAGTATGTATTTATGTAGTTTACATATGAGAGTTCGAGTTCAAGAGTGTGAGTATCTGTGTGTGTATATATAATCGCTTGCTGTGTTTGTGTGTTTCGTTTAACTACGCCATTCCAACACTTTCATTCAGTTCATTCATATATAATATTACTCATACGCTCATTGGGCCAATGCCACGCTTACTCACACACATTGATTCACTCATTCACTCACTCATTTACTCACTTAGATCCTTTCCTCTTCCCCATACTGTTACTCTACTGGTACAATATTGAACTGGAAAACGCTCAAGGTCAAACCATAATCGTTGATAATGAAAATTATTTGTATTCTCATTCATTCGAACTCATAGCACACAAGCTTGAATCATCACTTTCATGTACTACAATATATTTTTTAATTTATTTTTTCGACAATTTTATTTTTTCATACTTTTTTTTTTTGTTTGTATCATTTCTCATCATTGTTTCTGTTGTTGTTGTTGTGTAAATATTATTGCCCAAAAAGTAATAAAAATGAGCGAAAAAATCACGTCGCCCAAAAGTATGCAACATATAATTAAAAATCAATGACATACATTTAAAACAACAACAATAACAGGAACACAAGGACTGAGGAATGGAAGAGTGGAGAGGAGACGGGAATAAAATAAAAATCAAAATAAAAAAAAATCACAAAATGCCGGCAACAACCTGATTTTCATATTAAGTGAGCGCGCATGTTGCCAATGATTTCTTTTTTTTTTTTGTTTTTTTGTTTGCAATTTTTTACCATTTTTTTTATTATATTTTTTCCCATTTTTTTTTGTATATTTTTTATATAATTTTTTTTCATTTATTTTTTTCCACATGCAGCACAACTAAAGCAATAAAAAAATAATATGTATAAAAATAAAAAAGAAATCAACGAAAAATACAAGCGAGAATCGACAAAAATGCACAAAAAAAAGAAGGACAATAAAAAAGGCACACACACGAAAAATAAAAAAGAGGAGCACACATGAGCAAGGGCAAGCGAATTACATACCCACACACACACACACACATAAACTCATATGGTGTATGTGTAATTGTGTGGGTGCTTGGCTTTAGTAGTGACTGTCGAATGCCGGCAAAATAAAAATTATAAAAAAATAAAAGAAAGAAATTAAACACGGAATATGACGAGCTTATACTTTTACATATAAAATTATATATTTATATGTATGTGTATATGGTGTATGTGTATGAGAATACATGTATATATGGGTGTAAGTGTTCTTATTGTATTGTAATGAAAGCATCATGTCTGATGTTGCCTCTCTGATTGCATTTCAGTATTTTTCGGTAATTCATCACAATAAAAAATTAAACACTTGCACTTCTTTATCTCTTTTATCTGCGCTTTCATCATGAATATATTCTTATTTTTATTTCATTCCTTTTTGCGATTTATTCAGGTTTTATTCCCCCAAAGAGATGTTTACCATGTGAAGCCAATAATTTACCATATACTTACGAATATGATGGAAGTTCGATGGCTTTGATTGATGTCATGAGAGTATAATTTGCTTAATTTCTTTTAATTGTTATTTTAAGTATTGGTGGATTAAAAAATAGTTATTCTTTTAGGAATTTTAAGGAATAGTCTAGTAAGACTAGCTTCAAAGAATTGACTCTTCACGACTATAATCCTATAAATGAAATGTTGGAAAATGAGTGCTTACTTTGTAGAATTAAGAAGAAGCCCATCCTGTGGTGCTTGTTCAATGGTCATTGTGTCTAATGAAAGAAGAATTGAGGGTTCCACTAATAGGAAAAGCCACCCTTTCTTTACTTCAAATAGTGTCCTCCTGTACCCAGTACAAGATTGTGCCAAAACCAGAAAAATTTTGAGTTTCAGTAAGTGGAAAAAGTCTAGAGCTATTACATCTCACGACATCTAATCTTCTCGGGCAGTCATTTCTTATAAGAGCCAAAGCAAGAGGATTGTCATGCATATTCAGAGCGTCATTGTATTGACTAGTATGACGGGTTGCCCATTAACTGATAAAATTCCTATGTCACGATGTATTAACATTCTCCTGACATATTGATATATTGAGAAGAGCTTTTGTTCTGCATAGATAAAGGTATAACATCTTCCGATAGTGTTCCCCTCCCACATGATGTACTTAAGTAAAAGCAGAATGGGATTTTTGACAAATATACTCTTAGTTTAAGTTTTCTTTCTTTACTATTTAGTTAAAGTTTCATACTTTTTCTTCTATTCAATTTTACCCTTCAAAATACCCAGTTTACGACACCTTATCATCTTTTATGAGATTCATCTTTCTCAATTGATACATTCATTCATTTGTTTTGTTAAAACTTTGCACATATCCTTCACCATACACACTGTTTTCAACTTTCCCATTCTGTTGTCTTTAGTTTGCTCTGCTTTGCATGGCTTTGCTTTCCTTTGCTAGTACCATATATTGATTGTGCCGCAACCATGTGTTGCTTCACTATTCATACATACCATGCCGTAAAGTATGCATTAAAAAATGAAAGAAAGAAAAAAAAAAATAAATAAAACAGTAACAAGGATGGTTAAAAAAAAAAGGAACACAAAAATTGGAGAAATAAAAAAAGGGTACGCTTGGCGCCAATTTTATTTTTGTGTGCTTGGCTCCTTGCCTTTGTCATTATCCCTTGCTATTCTTTTTTCCATTTTTCGTTGTGTGTTTTTTTGTTTTGCGTATTCATTGGTGCAGTGCTCTCGCTTATGGTCTGTTGTTGGACTATGGACTATGGCACTGTTGTGTTTGTCTGATAGTGTCTGTAGCCTGGTTGTCAGTGTCCTTAACTTGCACTTGTGCTCCTCTATTTTTGTTGGTCATTTTTTGCCGGCACCACGTGAAATTATACTTTATTTACTTTGGTTTTTTTGTATCTTTTTTTTGTTTTAATATTTTTTATATTTTTTTTTTTTTGTTTACGAAATAATGCCGGTCAAACTCATTATGTATATGAGCTGCAACCCACACATATGTTTGGTATATGGGCACCCAATATGTACATAAACAGGCGCGAAAATCCACCAACAACAAGGACATCAAGTAGTATGGATGGCAAGGACAGCATCAGAACCTTGTGAGCGCACAACAAAAGCGGCGCATTTAAAAATAATTCGTAAAATAATGCGCTTGCTTATAGCATGAATGAATATGCTTTTGTATGTGTGTGTGTCCCTGTATCTGCATACAAACATATGTGTATGAGTTGTGACCAAAAAAAAAAAAAAAAATGATCAAAAAAAAGAAGAATTTTAAACTGTATAAATATGACGCGAACCGGTTTGCCTGCCTCACATACTTGCCGGCACACGTGGTTGGACTCAATTATATGCACAATCAGCTGCAATTGTTGACGATTTATTTTTGCATTTTTCCTTTTCCACATTTTTACTTTTCATTATTTTTTCCAATTTTTGTTACTTTTTGGAGTTTGTTTTTATGTTGTTTTTTTTTTTTTGTTTGCTTTTTTTTATTTTTGTAATAAATATTTTCACGCTTTCGAGGTAACACGCTTCGAGTGAGAGAGTCTATGATGAAGGAAGAGGAGGCCTGTTTGCCTGTTTACCAATTTGCTTTACTGTCTGTTTGTCTGTTCTTTGTCGGTAGGTCGGTGGATCTGTCTGTTTGTCTGTTCATTCATTATTGGTTTGTCTCGTCGTTGTCTGAGTTCATTGAATTCATGGACAAATTTTCGGTTGCAATTATTTGCTGTTATTATTGTATTATTATTATACTATCAGTACTGTTGTTGTACTTGTTATTATTATTGTTGCTGTTGACCCAATTATGAATTATTGACACCAAAATATATATTTCATTAAATACAATAATAATTTTTATTGTATTTAATTGTTATGTTTCTTTCATTTAGATGATATTTTATTATTTAATATTGATTTTGTAATTGTTCTATCAATAAAATAGAACAAAATGTATGGAGGTCAAAAAATATGTTAAATTTTAATTGGTTTTTAAAGACTTTTAATAAAAACTATTCAAAAGATTTTATGACAAACGAATCTGTGTGTCATCATACTAGAGAAGATATAAATACATACTATGTACATGAGTTAGAAGGAATCCCCCAGTTAAAAGAATCGTGAAGCGCATCAACACTGGTGTGCCGCAGGGCAATGTGCTTGCACTAGGTTTATATTCCCTGGTAACGGTGGACATGCCGTTGCAAAACAACAATAATATACTAGTAGCTATTTATGCATATGTCACCGCCATACTTGCGAACTCATTTTCCCCCGTGGAAGGAGCCAGTGGATATTTACAGCGATTTCATGTATACCATAAAATTCAAACAAATGCCTTCAGATCCATTAACTGCACTTACACATTGAGGCGTGGCGCTTGGCCAGTTATATTCTACGACTCTAGAATCATTCCTTAGGTAAATCATGTTCGATACCTCGGTCTGAGCTAAGACAAGCGTCGAACCTGGCATTCTCATGTCAAGAGCATTACTACGAGCTGCTATCTAAAGATAAGGAAACTGGTCTGGCTACTATGTGCTGACAATAAACTGTCACTCAACAAAAAGTGTATGATATATTATACAATATAAACAAAAAGTGGCACCAGTTTGGCAGACCGCTGCTCCTAATAATATCAACACAACACAAAATAAGGCCCTAAGATGCATAACTGGTGCACAGGGGTTTACCATGGAACACCATATTGCATCGTGATCTTATGATATGACAATGGTAATCGAAGAAATTAATTTCTTTAGCCTTCGATACAATGAAACATTGCTGAAGTACCACAATCCCCTGGCAAGGTCTCTAACTCACTTTTCGCCTTCAATTGAAAAGACTTCATCTAAACGATCTCTTTCATAGGAAATTTGGAAATTACTCAGATGTCATATTTCATCTAAACTCATGTAAATATCGTATGATGATGATTAGATTAGTAGAAGGGCGGGAACTAGTACACCTCGTCAATGCAGCCGCAAGTGGTCTGGCCTATTGTGATAATAGAAATCTGTAAAAACTATCCGGTTGTTTTGATTTTATAATGAAAGAAGAGAGAATAAATAAGTAGGATCAGCGCCGAGTGAGAGTTGGCCGTTCTGATATCGTTCCTCATAGGCCAGTGGTGTTCTTGATTGTTATTTCTGCAGTGTAATAGTGCATCGCACCATATAAAAGAAATCTTTCTTCTGAGTTTCATGAAACTTTATTAGTTCTTAAGTCATTTACAATTATCATTTTCTTTGGTCAACTTTTTCATTGCCAATCTTTTGTCATAATCTAACACCACTAATAGTCGAATTGTGATGGTCATTTTCTTTCTTGTTCAGCTATTTGTTTTACTTGATGTGATCTTCTTCTACCATTTTTCCTATATTTTAAAAAAAAATGCCTTCCACACCTGTAGAGACAAACCACCTTCATAGAAACTCTTAAGTGCTTAATCACAAATACAAAATTCTAAGAAATTTAAATAACAAAAACCAAAAACAATTCTTTAATTAATATTAACACCTTTATGACTTTATAAAATATTTACAAAATACAAAATTCTTAATGAAATTTTGTAAATTTTCTTGTAAAATAAATTCAATCTTTTATGGAAAGGACATTTAATATTTATTAAAGCAGATTGTGAGAATGTTAAAATGTCCATTTAATAAATATTCCCTGTAAATTATTTTAGTTTAAACTTTGACATATTGAAAATATTGGAAACAAAAACAAAAAAAGAAGAAGAAAATCCTTAAAGGAAGCACACAGGAATACTGTAAAATTCCAAAACTTTTAAGACTTAAAACAAAAGAAGGAATAAAGAAAGGACAAAAGAAAAATATCCATAAAAGCACAAAAACTTTGTCAATAATTCACTTGCAGTAGAGCATAGCAGCACATAGCCAGCCATGTCGTCCTATGCGATACGATGGTAATCTTAAAGAACTCACAAAGATTGAATGTATGCATGCATATAGGATGCAGGACGAAAGAACAATGGGCATAAAACAGGACATAAATTCTTAACAAAGGACAACAGGCCAAACGAAATTGTGTAAAATCATGCCATAAGATACAAATAGCCCAAAGGGAGCCTAGTCTGCCTGAATGAATGACTGAATGACGGACTGACTGATAGAGTAAACGAAGCAACGCACGTAAGGCAAATTACGTAAGGCGCTGCAATAACTACCATAGAAAGGTAAAAGGATACAATGTAAAGGATACTGTATGCATAGATATTGTGTATAGGCAGGGTAAAAGAGGGTTCAGTGATTGAAAGAACGAACGGCCAGTTAAGCGACTAGTTTCACCTTTTGTTTGTCACACTTCCGCTTGAATACGCACAGGATAATGTTGCAGAGTGTATGTAAATGTCCTAACTAGGCAAGGACAAGACAATTTCCATAGTAGAAAACTATTCAAAGTGTTTATGAATTTAGTGTTGTTACTGGCATAATTATTGCCATGTGGCCGCATCGATTGAGCTCTTCTACTACGAGTACAACACTATGATGTCCTTTGCGTGTTGGCAATTCTTGCCTTTCTATGTGCCTAATGAGCAGCCGAGGAAAACGCATATTAAGCTTATCATTTTGCTTGCATCTCTTATATGTCTCCATGTAAGGATATGTGTGTCTGTGATCTTTAAGCAAAGATAACAACTCATTACACCTCATACATACATAGATACTTGTATTCAAATGAAGGAACGAAATGAAGTCTCATTCACAACAATCTCACTAAACTATTGTACATACAAATATCCTTTTACTTTTGGTGGTTTTTAAGTCAAATTTCAAATTTAAACATTAAATCAAAGAACAAAAGACTTTCTGTCTCTCCCACTTATTGGGTCATGCGTGATTTTGTAAGTTTTCCAATGGTTTTTTGGGTTCTCTTATTGTTATTTCTTGAGGCACAAACTTACTTTTTGTTTATACAAAATTTTGTATATGGATATTGTCATCGTTAAGATTGAGATCTTTATGAAGTCATTCTCTTGATATACATAAGTGTATTCGTGTGGATTACTTACTTACTGTCCTTATTGAAGTTGGTTAGTTAACGAAAACAGGTTTTCAGCGCTCTCAATTGTTCCTGTTTCAATAAATATGTTATAGGGACGTGATTTTCCTTTAACCATCACAAATTTTCTATGTTGTGCGTGCAATAAAAATCGAATGTGCTTCTTTTCTTTGTTTGTATTGTACTAAAGGATACTCCATATAAAGAAAACCATAATTTATGGAATTACTACTTTAATTTTTATGAGTAAACTCATGTCATTGAAGGTTTACCAAAAGTTGATTTAATGTGAATGTTGTATAAAGAAAGATACATTAATTTACTACCGTTTCGAGGGAACAATATGAAGGAAAGACAATTTGGATTTGTTGATCGGTTTAACAACTGAATGTGCGTGCTACCTATATGTCTACCAATAGAATGAAGAAATAGAAATATTAAAGGACAAATGACTTCGGAGTATTGATGGAATAAACATAGATACCGATTACCGAATTTCTTCCATTAAATTTCATTTGGATACTTTACACCAGGGCTGTCCAACCTTTCAAAAAATCTGCAGTAAGTTGGGTCACCAGTATGCTTCATTGGCGCGGGCCACAGATTAGACCGCTATGCTTTACTCAAAGGACAATTTGTCTATTTTCTGAATATTATTTACAATTTATTTCCTTTCCACTATTGACTTCTATATACTAGAAAGCTGTACAGATTCTCCAATTTAATGCCACCTACTGTATAATAATTAGTGTTTGTTTGTTCGTATGCTATGCGCTGCCATACCGTTGATGTAATTGCATTGAAATTTTGTGAATTTGTACGGTTGGCTATCGGCTTGAACATAGGATAGTTTCGATCTCGATTTGTGTCCCCTTTTCCAAGATCTGGGATATTCAAACAACCCATAAAGTATACCATAAAAAATTAACTAAAATAACCGGTGGGATGCAACCCGAGCGAAGTTTGGAGTCAATCTATAGTTCTATTAACTCAATAATGATCCTTTAGATAACTTATGCTATTTCATTCACAAGTCATTGATTTATTTAAGCCTAAGGATATTATTTTTGTTTATACAAGCCCTTAAAGGTTATTTCTTTACTTTCAAATACATGTATAATATATTTAAGGAAACCTCTTAAAAAAAACTTAACAATTCAACTTTCCTGACAATTTAAAACTTTAAATTCACCATTACTAATCAATTAACTCTTTTGACTTCCAATTTGACCAGTTGTATAAACCCATAGGCATTGCCTTAATTTCAATTAAGTGCTTATGGACTGAGTCCTTCTTTGCTGTTGTGTCTGTGTTGTTCCTTTAATACGTGTATCATACATTGAAACAATAAAATTAAAGAATCAAATTTAAATCCTTAAAACGGACAACAAAATATGCCTTAAATACAGTTTGACCTTATTTTGAAGACGCACAACTAATTAGACACATGCCACACACATACATAGATGCCTATAAAGAAGAAGAAAAAGGTCAACTATAAACTGACCAAAGGACGAAGGACTATAACAAGCGACATGTGTTCAATTATATCAAATGTAAGGTGTGTGTGCAAAGATTTCTGCTAGCTTGTACATATAACCTTACGCAAAATTGTGTCATAAATTCTTTTCTAGAAAAATGGTACAAAAACTGAACTGAATGAACTTTACATTCACAAAGGATTGAGAAGGATTGTGTTTGATGGTGGTCATGTTGACTTAACCTTAAGTGCTAATTTGCTACTTAAGAAATGAAAATCTATTTAGCAAAAACAGAGAATTTAATTGAAATCCTTGTGTCATAGATACGTATGGCTTTGATATGGAATAGTATAATATAATAACTTATTGGCTTAACTTGAAGTTTTCACAAATGTAACTTCATATATCTGAAATGAAGAAGTACGCTTTAGAATTAACTTTCATCAACCTCATCATTTTCTGTCAATATTTCTTACCTCTAAGCAATTTTTTAGTAGGAATTCGACCTTAGGATATGTTACGGAACCCCAGAACAGTGACACCATGTTGTAAAAAAAATTCTCAATACCTTCGAAGAAATTAAGTATTGCTCTGCCGTTTTCCTCGATGTTCGTCAAGCGTTCGACAGAGTCTGACACCCCGGACTCCTGTATAAGCTAAAGAAACTTCTGCCAGCACCTTACATTCTGGTTCTGAGATAGTTTCTTCACAAGAACCCCAGATGGGAAGGCCAGGAGTCTGACATAAAGAGCATACAAGCTGGAGTCCTTTAAGGCAATGAGTTGGGGCCCATCCTATATACGCTTCAAACGTTGAACATCTCTATCATGAGAGACGAAAAACTTGCTGATGACTTTGCACTGTTGGTGTGCGACAGCGATGCGGTTATAGCCTCAGCTCTCCTGCAAGACCAGTTGGGCCTCTTGGAAACTTGAAATGCAACATCTGCGTTAATGCAAAGAAATTTTCACCCTGAACCACTCGACATGCCCTGTCGTTTTCATCAATGAAACGCTGTCATTCACAGAGATCTGAAAATTTTAACGATAGACACAGTAGCAGTCACTTCATCAGGTTGGAGGTTCATGTCAATTATACTTCCATTTTATAATGTCTTTAAACTGTTCACTTTGATCAATTGATATTACAATAGAATATGTATAATATTTTAAAGTATCCAATTATCATTCATTTCTATCGATTGATTTTTAAACAAAATATCTGAAATCATCGATTTCAATCAATTCCAACCAAACTATGGGTATGGAAACAATCGATTTCATATAGTCTATCTAAATAATATCATGCTTATAGATTGTAAAGGACAAAAACTTCCATTTTATCTGACTATATGTTGACTTTCAATTACAGTCTCAACTTCAATCAGTTGACTTTTGTCCATTGATATCAGATAATCTACTCTAAGCTTATTGACAAAATATTGCCATCTACATACGCTTGCTGTAAGTTCTTCCCATCACTTCCCCTACATGTCACATTACTTTCGGTAATTGTTTATTTTCGTTGTTGTTTGTTGACTTAAAATTATGCAAATTTAAAGCAATTAAAATGAGAAAAACTACTTGTTAATTGACTTAAGCGCACGAAAATTTGCTCAAACTACAAAATGAATAGCAAAAAAAGGACATTATAGTAGTCACAGTAAAAAAAAAAGTATACTAATGTTTGTGTGAGTGAGTAAACTGTCAACAGAATCACACACACACACACCCATTAACATATCCAAACTCACATGAAAAGAAAGTTGGACAAAGCTAAGTTAAGTTAAGCTAATTAAATTAGGCAGCGACGATAAAATTAATTCATTTTTTGCATGCAATCAACATTTTTAGCATTTCTTTTTTTTTTTGTCGTGAATTCTTTTTTTTATTTATTTTTCTAAATTTTCTAATTAATTTTTTTTATTTTATTTTTACATTAAATCTTGATTTCTTTTTTCCGCCTTTTATTATATTGTAGTATTATTTTTCAAGCCTTTTTTCTAGCAAATGAACTTTGGCCTTTCGTAAAAATTAAAAAAAAAACAAAATAAACAAGTTATTTTCAAAAGAATATTTCTCTAAAGTATAAAAATCAAAGCTGCTTCTTTCACATATGCATATGATGCAGAGGACCTGCAGGAGTTGCAGGAGCTGCTTACGTCACACTTGTAATTCGTTGAAAAAAAGCGGCATCATTCATTATGAAGTCGAGTGCAAGCAGGCACACATATGCACACACAAATATTGTGCATATGTGAGTGTATTTGTGTTTGTTTGAGAAAAGTCCTTTTGAGTCCTTTTATTTGGACATGAGTTTTGTAGACTTCTGTATGCATGCATGCGTATTTGTGCCTGTTTATGAAGCCATCAATCATTAGTATTCCATAGCACCCACTCTTCGTCCTTGTTATACCTGACCCATTACCATTCCTGATTCCCAGGATTCACTCATACTCTAACATAAAAATCACATGCATACGATTGTTGTTGTAGTTGTTGTTGTGGGCAAATTCAATTGAAAAATGTTGAAAATAAAAAAGAATTATTCATATTTATATGCGTTGAAATGTGATTTCTAATTCATAAATACAAACAAAAAAGAAAAATACTCAAACACAAGTAAGTCGCTTCAGGCTCTCATTGTGCGTAAGTATGTGTTCGTTTGAGAGTGTGTGTATCTGTGTGAGTATGTGGTCACTCTTCATATTTAGCTGCTGCATTTTCATTTTGTTTATTTGTTTTTGTTTCAAAAGTTGATTTCTATTTGGACTTTATGGAACTTTTGTTTCTTTGGCATTTCCTTTATGAGTTTTCTATTGAGCGAGTTTATTTTCCTCTTCCCTTGCCAATACATATTCACTTGCTTTCTTTCTAATTAATATTATCATCATATGCTGATGATGATAGGGTGCTTTGTAGGCTGCTAGAAAACCAGCCACACTTGGTCTTTCAATGATACACATATTTTGATATTCAAGTAGTTCTTTGTAATGTTTTATTCGTTCTTTCGATGATGTTGATGAAATTGATGATGGTGATGATGAGAATATTGAATGATAATCATTTTTCTTTGAATACATTTTTTAAGAGTATTATTTTTTGTTAAAACTTTCATCAAAGACATACAAAGAACACTTTTTCAATTGATGAGATTCTGAAATTGTGCATGAGAGCAATTCAATGTACTCGTATCATAAAGTACTGTTTTCTTGATGCAAATTAGGAAAATTTAATTACTTTAAATGTAAAATTAATTATGTTACCTAAAATAATTAAATAAGTTCCCCTAGCCATGTAATAACAGATTCTTTCTGAGAATTTCTAGGAGAGTTTGTAAGATTACAGTTTTATTATGAAGGGGCCTGAGTGATGACAGAAGGCCACAATACATAATTGATTAATGGCCATTATGTATTTATATGAATTTAATGCTCCTGAAAATCACCTAATGCTGGCGTTACACTGAAGAAGAAGAAGAAAACTTGATCTGTTATATATACTCACCAAGCGGAACACATTGAAACAGAACAAAGCATTCCATTTCGTTGCTTGGTTTGGTGTGTGTTGACATAGAACAAAATTTAATTAAGCAAAACAATTTTTCATCGTCAGTGTCCATGACTGCCACACCAAAACATGAAAGACTAATGAATATTTACGATATTGTGTACTCGCCTCAAAATTATTGTTTCTGTCTGCAGACTTACTGCCTCAGAAGAAAGAGAACGTGAAGAAAGAAGAACAAACTTAATCAACGAATGACGTTTTCTTGTTTGTTATTCTTTATATATATGTTGCGTCACAAGAAAATATGCAATTATCGACAACGAAACGAGTTTGAAATAAACATGTTCGATTCGGTGTGTGTTGGCCGCATGCAATGAGGTGTAATTGTCGTCAACCAGTAATAAAAAAACGCAGACAAAAATAATGTGTTCTATTTTGTTTCCTTTGGTGTATGCGCTGTCATTAGACACAAAGTAATGTTGTTTTCTCCAGACAAACAAATATGTTTGTTCGCTTCCGTGTAACGCCAGCTTAAGTAATCCTGCTTCCGTCAGGTTGCTAGTACTGCTCAATTTCATCTTGAATTTGTTTTTCATTACTTTATAAAACACCCTGTATGCCTAATAAATCACAAACAATACAACTTTCATGTCGTCTGTCAGTACAAATACCTCATCTAAATCACAACTTTAAATACAATAATTTAGTAAACGTAAAGGAAACATTGCCTTGGTCAATCATTAAGAAAATGAATCGAAAAATGACATCAAAATTGGAATCAAATGAGTATCTGAACCCCCACAACATCATCACCAGCAGCAACTGAGTCAAGCAACGATCAAGTAGCATCCATAAGACAAAGTTTAAGTTAAATTACAAGTGAACTTAGGGTTGGTTGCCTTAACTTCTATTTCTACTTCTGTTGGTGATGTTGATGCTGGTGATGATGACGATGATGATGATGGCTAGTGTATGAGGTACATTATGCGTTTCCTTTATTTTAAATTTCTATTAAGCAAGTAATAAGAGAAAAGGAACAAATCGAAAAAAAAAAATTAAAAGAATGACTGAAAGTCTAAAGTTTGAAGTTCAGTTGGTCATTGAAATGTCCAGAAATGTTCTGTACAAGAAAGCCTAACATATATGCATTAAAGAAGCAGCAGTTATCGAAGGACCGAACGAATGTTTCCGCTTGTTTTGTACTGACGTACGTCAAGGAAGTGCCATAAAGGAATATGGTATACTCGTACATACTACTTGTTCTCAGATATTGTTCAAAGGATTAAAATAAAGTAAAAATTCAAAATAAAAGTGAGCGAAGCAAGAACAGAAGTGGACTGTGCATGCGTGTGTTGGGGTGTACTATGTGTATCTATGTGTGCGCCCGCAGCGAACGGATGAACAAGCGAACGACCGAGGAAGGTTCATGTAATCAAAGAAATTAGCGCCACGTTGCGTTGTTCACGTTTTACTTCAACTTAAGGCCGGACGGACTGAGTCCGTTAGCTCAAGTCAAAATTATAAAAAAGGGTTGCATGTATGGAAGCGGGTTGCATGTATCCATACACATATGTGTGTGTATGAGGTCCTTGTGTCCAGTTTTACTGATACAGCTAACGATGCTGTCTAATCTACTACTCTTCATAAGGCTTTGCTTGCCTGCTGCTTGGTCAGTTACTTGGTCTTGTTGCTTAATCGACAACTGAAATTCAACGCAGCGTAAACGTAACGAATCATTTTATGAATGTCCTTCTCCGTCCCTGTCTATGTACCGGGCTGATGTTTGGATGGATGGAAGGACCCCTTTATATGCTAATTTGATGCTTTAAGTATATTTATTCTTGGTCTTAAACAGTTTGACTTTTAATTTGTATTGCTTTTCTTTATTAGAATTGAATCCTAAATGCACAGCAAGGAACTGACAATTAAAGCTCAATTTTTAATTAGAAAATAGAGATTTTTCGTCATGAAAATAGCATTTAAAAAATAAAATAAAAACAAAATTCCATGGAAAAAATATCAAAAAAGACATCAGCAGGTTTCGGCATTCAAATTTCAAACACAAAACTGAAAAATAGAAGATGCCCTAAATTATATGAAGAACATATGTATTATTATGTATGGATTTCAATATTTTTAAAGACCTAACATTGTTCAATATAATTTAGAGACCTGCTACATGAAAACATG
Source organism: Amiota communis (assembly GCA_037043315.1). Classification (NCBI taxonomy): domain Eukaryota; kingdom Metazoa; phylum Arthropoda; class Insecta; order Diptera; family Drosophilidae; genus Amiota; species Amiota communis. The sequence continues at coordinate 6,474,626 of JBAMAV010001245.1, read as the reverse complement.
TTTTCTTATATAATATTTTTGATTGTCATCTACTTCTATACTTTATAATTCTTTGGGGGTTGAATATCAAAGGCTTTCTGATGGACAATTATGGTTCACAGCATTTAGCTTTAAGTCAGCTTCATAAACTTGATCCTTTTGCTAAAAAGAAGAGAGATTCTTTCCAGATAATCACTGTTCATCGCAGGTTTGTGTATATGGAGACTATGTGATTAGTCTGATCCTTAAATTGTTAAGCCAAGAACCAATTTATTTGTTCTTAAATTTAAAATTGTAGATTTTCAGCTAAAGGTTTGTATAGAGGCTATCAAGTGATGGAAAATCTATCTGAAATTATAAAGAATTAAAATAGAGCAATCGAAATATTCACCAATCAGTTTTGGTCATAATTTATCTACAATCGAGTGACTGCATTATTTTACAAATATTATTTTAATAAATATACAAAACATTGTTCAAACATTGAGGGATGAATTTCCCTGTCAAACATATTTCAATGTTTGTGTATTGACTAACGAATATCCTTTGCTTATCCTTTTGGTTTTTGTCAAGCATAAATAAGTTGTGTAGCTTTAAGCTTTTGTCCATGATCATAAGATCACTTCATACAATACAATAGCTTTTATGAATAATTTACTATGAAATGAAAGTATAGAAATCCTTTAGCCTTAAAGGGAGGAATTGCGAAAGCTAATTGGACATTGAATAAGTATTATGATTTTACTATTTTTTCATACTTAATAATATTGTATATAAGGACTACGTAAAAAGTGCGACAATTGACAATTTTCGCCACTCACATTGAAATCAACCGAGCATTAAAGCGAAACTAATGAAATCCACAAACATAATATGCACTACCATATACTTAAGTGAGAAACAAAGCTTTGGCGTTACTCAAAAACACAAAGCAACACAAAAAAGTAATAGAAAACAAAGTTAAGTACACAAAGGTGAAACCTAGTAGTTGAATATTTTTTATTTACGCGTATATTGAATAAATTTATAATAAAAAAAACAGAATATATTAAAATTCAAAACTAAAAAAATACAAACAAGTATATGAAACAAGCGACTGTTGCTTTGCATGTAGTAAGTGACGCCTACACTTCAATTCCTGCCTATCAAAGGATATGACTTTGCATTGAGTGACGCACTTAATGTGTTGCAATTTACATTTGTAAAAAATTGCATAAAAATATATGAAAAAATATAAAAAATAATACTTATGTTTTTTATTAGTATACTCATATTTGTAGTATGAAATGTTTGTGTCTTTAATTTAAGATCTGAATGAGTTGTAATAAAATATTATTCCTTTATAGTAATTGCACTTAGTTATCGTACAATGGGTATGTATTCATTGGAATGAGATATTACACATGGATAAGAACAACTATTCTACTAAGAGGAGATGGAAAACTGATTCATTGATTTTGTTTGATAAGATGTTATGCAAAAGACCTGCTGGGATTTCTAAGTAATGTTCTGTATATGGCCCAAAAGAACTCTGAATGCGGCTCAGACGCAGCTGATGTGACAACAGGAAAGGAGCAGAAATAACATTGAAGTATCAAGTACACCTGTTCTGGTGTACAGATATGTTTTGAGCCTTTTTTAACGTGAAAACCTGTTTAAAATGGATATACATGTCACAATATGCCGCTCTTTCAGAATATTACAAAAATTGTCGCCTTTGTTTTTAATATATATCTCGTGACTCAAAAGTCGTAGCGCCAAGTAATTTATATATTCTGAAAATATGGTATGGTATGCTCGGATACCGCAAGGCTATCAGCGGTTTTTACTGGTCACTGATATATAGGGACTCACGCGGAGAGACTGGGTATTCCGTTCAGAAGCCATTGCAGATGGTGCGAAAACGAAGAGGAAATGGAGTCGCTCACCCACTTTCTATGGCAAAAACTAGAAATACGTTTCTGGGCAAATACATCATCAACAACCTCTCGGACTGTTCAGTCACATGTCCGGGTAATTTATTAAAATACCTAAACTCGACAGGTTGGATTTAGTAATACTGATTGCGTTCGGCGAGGAAGTGGTTTTAAAACGGCACTCTAGTGCTAATTGTGGCTCGTAGTGGACTATACGGGTCAGCCACGGAAACCAACCAACCAACCATGGTATGTGGTGCAGCGTGTAAGAGGAATTTTGTCAACAAGGGGGAGGGGCGTTCAAAAAGGTGACTAAATTACGACTTTTTGTATTAAAATCTGAATAAATACAAGAAAATTCCTTCTTTCTAAGCGCATTGCTTGAGAACGGCTTGATCTTTTGTTGTGTTCGTTATATGCCGATTAGAAAAATATGAAAGAAAATTTTTGGAAAATCCACCTGAAAAGTGGGAAATTTTGACTTTTTATAGCATAGCATAATATTTAATTAAATTCTTCGATTTTTTTCGTGGAAGCTCTTAGTTTTATTTTTACCTTGTAAAGGAGAAATTTATACTTATACGTGGGAATTTGAAGCTTGAAGTGTAACCATTAATAAAAATATTAAATTATGAACTCACAATAAAACAATTAAATAAGAAAAAAATATTCCTGGAATAATCAAACAAGCCTAGACAGGATAACAATGAATTGAAGAACTTATACTTGTATGAACAAATGACTGACCGCAATAATGGGTGCGAGCAATTAAACAAGAAAGAGTGGAGTCTAGAGGCATAGGTATACATACGTAACTAACTTTTCTTGATGTTGTTATTGTTGTTTATGTGACTGAAGATTCAAGTAAAATAAAATGCTTTTGTTATACGTGTATGTTATTCGTAGTTCACTAGAAGGCAATGTACGTGTTTATTCTTGCGTATGTGTGTGCGGCCAACCATTAAAGGATTATAATGCGAGCCTCCTCATGTGATCTACTTTTGTGCGTGCGTGCATGCGTGGGTGCGTCAGTAAGTGAGTGAATGTATGCCTAAGTATTTATGTGTATGGTTGTCATTTGCTGTGTTTTTTTTTTATTATATTGTCTTCGCCGTATGCTTTTTCAAACGACTTGCGTTCATTCCTGGCCATAATATGTCCTCAACTTATTAATAATTTCCAAGATGCGTAATTATTGATTTTTAATTAACACTTTATTGTCATACAAATACAATATATTATGTATCTAAACATATACTTCGCGTTTGCTCATCATATTATAAAGACGATGTTGTCATTTACTTTAGTTCTGGTAACGACATAATGTTTTCATATGGTGGATGTCATGTATTGGTGTCATCGTCACCATAATCATCACCTTTGTTGTAATTAGATTGTTATTAATAATACATAATATTGTAAAAGAAAAATAACATGAAGCATATTTTACAGCTCAACGCCTTCTGTTAACACGTTTGAGTGCAGGTACAAAAGGTCCTTAAAGCAAGCAAGCAAGCAAAAAAAGGGTTGGGACTGGACATGAACGTTCATGTATCTTAAAGATTTATATGTTAAAAATAACAGGTTAAACTTGATGGGTTTTGGTATGATGTAATAATTACATAAATATATTAAATACCTAGACAAGTTTAAGAATTTTTATTACCTTCATTTTATCAAGAAAATTAAGTAAGATATTCAATTCTAAGAATTTAAAAAAATTAAGATAAGTATTTCAATTAGGAGCGGCGCCAGAAAAATAAATGGTTTAACAGAGATTCCATCCTACACTAAATACATAAAGGTTAAAATCTGTGTAAGAAATAGGGATGGAAAGTGTTATGTATAGTCAGTCGATCGCGAGACTCTAACCGAGACGGTTGTCAGTTGACTGCAACTTTGGAGCAGCCCTGGATCGCATGTTGCGCGACAGATTCGTTTGCGGCATGAAAGATGAGTGCTTGCGGAAAAGTTTTCTAGCAGAAAACGATTTGACAGTGCAGCGCGTGTTGGAGCGAGCAGTCTCGAACGAAGTTGCAGCAATCAGCGCTATGGCCATGAGACAGTCGGAGTTACAACAAAATGAGCCACAGTGCAACGAGTCTGTCCATGCCGTGAAGACAGGTTATTCTCGCCCTCAACAACGTAACCAATCCAGCACCCGCAGTACGTGCGCCGGGTGTGGTGGTCAACATTTTCGGAAGCAGTGTCCACATCGTGAAACTGTTTGTCATTCTTGCGATCTGAAGGGCCATCTACAGCGCGTCTGTCGCAGAGCCATGTCATCATCGTTGTCACCTACATCAAATTTACGCCAAGCTGAGGCACCAACCCGTGGAGGGTCTGCTGTCCACCAAGTTCTTCCTTTGGTCAGCCAGAAGAAATCAATCTCCGTAGCTTTTAACGGCAAGAAATGTGTATTCGAAGTTGATTCGGTGTCGCCGGTGACTATCATGAAAGAAGACCTTAATTTTATCAAGATTTATGGCCAAGCTGAACGAATGGTACAAACTACTAAGGACTACCTTAAGACGTTGAATCGTAGTACCAACATCGACTTTAGTTTGGCACGCTTTTTGTTCAGTCAGCATATAACCCCTCATACAGCTACTAATCGATCGCCCGCGGATTTGCTCTTCAACCGTCAGCTTAAGACTTACTTCGACAAAATACAACCAGACGAGATCGTTTCATGTCAGGTAGCCCAGTTTGGGTTCGTAACTATGCCTTTGGGTCAAAATGGATTGAAGGTACGGTGTCTGATCAAACCGGACCGATTTCGTACAATATTATTTTAAAAGATTCGCGAATGGTCAAAAGGCATCAGGATCAACTACGTAGCCGTGTACTGAAAGTCAATTTGTTTAACGTGAACACCTGTCGTAGAGACTTAATATCACGGTGCCAAGCACAGGGATTGATAAACGTCAATCAACGTCCCCTTGGATATATATCCGCAGGTACCAACCTCAAGCCATACTTATTTTGGTCGTATGTCTCATTCCTTGGTTAGGAACAAGGCCTATCTAAACCTCTGCTGATCTGTGGATCACAGCACCCGGTTGTATAACGCAACTCCACGTCGAGCTCACACCCTACCCGCATTTGGGTACAACCACAGCCACCACGATACTCCCATAGAGGGACCGTCTCCGCTGGCCAGGACGGTAACAGGTTCCGTGGGCTCCTGACCACCCGTGGTACCAGAAAAAAGCCTCTGGTCAGACTTCGTACCCGAGGTACTACCAATTTGAACCCCAAATAGTTCGTGGGTTGGTGTCCCAAAAATCGAACATAGCTCACTGTAATAGAATGCAGGCAGAACCCACAGATGGCACAGTATACACTATATTCATGGATATAGCTTTCTCACTGATCGGAGCGAGGTCTATTCCCACCTCTTCTGCCAAGGCAGCAATTTTTAGATCAACGATCAAAAACGAACTATGTCCCCACTGTCACAAGGACTTTAGCGAATGGATCGTAGGCTGAGACCGCTACTTTTCCAAACGCCCGTGGTACCAGAAAAAATACCTCTGGTCGGGTAGCGTGACAAAAGTCACTACCAGTACAGCTCCATGAAGCTCAGGGACTGGTGCTCCCCAGACAACACTAAACCCTCCCCATACACTCACACACAACACACGGATCCCTCAGGTTACAAGCGGACGACGCCTAATAAAAACTGCACGTCCAAACTCATTCAATCTCCTAACACTATCCCTACTGGAGAGCGCCTGACTGCAAACATAATCCCCATTAACCCTAAAAATACCGAACGCATTCAGGTCCCTCAAATCATCATACAGAGAACATTCACAAAGAACATGCTGCCACGTTTCTCCGATCGCGCCACAAGGGCATTCCGGACTGTCACTTAGGCCCCTTGAATGCAAAAAAGCATTAAGGGAACCGTGACCAGTCAACAGGAATCCGAGCCAGAGGTTAAAACGAAAGGCCGGTCGACTGCCAACAAATGTTACATCCCGAATGAACCTGTATGTTGCCCGCCCATTCACACTATTGTCCCAACTGATTTGCCAGTCAGTCAGAACTTGTTAATTCAACAATCTCTTACACTCTTTTCGACCCAAGCTCTCTACATCTAAACCATGCAGCCAATCATCCTGCAGCAACGGTAATCCTCTCCTGATTCTGAAGTCAATGGCCTTACGCCTGACCTCCAAATCAAGAGGAACCACTCCAAGCAACACCTGCAAAGCCTCAGTAGAGACAGTGCGACCCACAGGCACACACCCTAATATCATAACCCTCTGGCATGATAACACTTTCTTCCTGCTTGCAGTAGAACATGCCGTTTTGTACCACACAGAAGATCCATATGTTGCGCAAGCAACAAATAGACCCCCATAAATGATACGAACAGCACCCCTACTGAGACCCCAATCACTCCGCAAAATACGACGCACTTTCCCAACCACACTGAACAACCGGTCTCTAAGACGAGCAATGTGAGGAACAAAGGTCATTCTCTCACCTTATGCCAAGGTACTTAACCTCAGTAACATACCGTAGGCTGCCGAACACAATAACATAATTCCAAGCATCCTCAACGCATTTCCCCTTTTTAAACCCAAACTGCAAATCAGACATTTGCTCATTCACTCTCTCCTGAAGCCTTTCTACCAGAACTCTTTCCGTAAGTCATAACAACCTCAATGAGGTTGTGATCACTCGCACCCCACCCACCCTTAATCCGCCATTCGAAACCAAACAACCTCATTGCTGCCTCATTCACAAAAGTGACATCAATGTCACTTTTTCATACTGGGCCACAGCAGAATTTTCCCTGCTATCAGGAAATACCCGCATTACTGCAGGTAGTCCCCTCACGCAACCATTGGTCGCATAAGGTTCCTGAAGCAGGTCAATTCCACTGCCACTGTCACACATAGTAGCTCCTACCTCGCACGTTACAGCATACGACTCCTGGCAATTTACCTGAAGGAACCTAATCATCTTAGTGTCGCGCCTTCGCCCTGGCAACAAATGCACTGTACACAGGACATGCCGGAGACATCATCAGATGCCCCGACGACAAGCCCTTAAATGCACAGTTGCGACAATTCAGCGCCGTGTACTGTTATCCCCACCCAACGTTCTTGAGGGGAAGGGTTTTTCTGACAGCGTTTCTGAACCCATCGAAGTATCATCATCACCACAAGCAGCTGAGCCGTGTACGAATGATCAAGATACATCGCTTTCATCACTGGACCCAACTCCAGCGGTTATGCCAGCATCACCAGTGCCAACAGCAGTTCGTAGATCTGAGCGTAACAAACAGGCCACTCAATTTTATGAAGCAGCTGGGTGTCAAGGAGTGTTATGTATAGTCAGTCGATCGCGAGACTCCAACCGAGACGGTGACTATGAAGAACGTACGGACAGTACGAAATCTTGTAATGCCTGTGCCATATTTTAGCAAACAAGAATTTGCTCACCTCCATGCAAAGCAAATAGCCGATTATAGTGGAGCGAAGCCTACTTATGTAGATCATGCGATTCTAGTAGTCAATCAATCAATCGCCGCGTTGACTAGATTTGGCAAAAGAACACAGGAACTCATGTTTCTTGACAGGACGTTGGAGAGTAATAAAATACTTATATAACAAGCGGATCAGTCGTAGCGATCTGTGTAGATTATGTAATGAAGAAGAGAAGTCAACAGAGCACGAGGGTCTTATCTGAACCAGACTCCGCCAACTTGGAAACCAGTACTTGGAACCAATTGAAATTGCAGATTTGTCTCCGAAGAATCTTGGAATTCCTAATAAAGACCAGAATCTCGGTGGAACTGTGATTACGGGGGTACGGCTGCTGTGATAAGGTGCACTAGTTTCCGCCCTTTCTCTATTATCCCATTGACGTAGCATTCCATCCATAGTGAGAGATCTAAGCTATGAAACTACATAAATGCGTTGTGTAGCAAATCCAAATTCCTTTGATCACATCACCCTAGTTTTGTTTTTTTATAAATGAGTGAATGTGGTTTACAATAAAAGATCAACCGCTTAACCATTGCCCGAAGTATACAAAAAGAGTGTTAGAATTCAAATAAAAAACTCATTCAATATTTGTATTTTTCTAAATTCTATTTTATATTCCAAAAAGTACTTGACTTCAACATATGGAAAATCACAAAAAGGAGTTAGAAGAGGCCTTTAGCTGAACAAAACAAAAAATTCTACACTTTACTAAAAATACTTGTAGATTAGAATAAAAATTCATAGATACCAATTATTTGTGTAACAAATAATAAAGAAAATAAATGAATAAAATAAAAAGTGAAGCAAAGGGGAAACTCAATTAAATTAAATGCAAAAAAGAAATTCAGTACTTAAATGAATAAGTGAGTGAGTGAATACTCCAGCGTCATCACCACTTGGCTAATAACAACAACAACCCAACAAAATAAAGAACCAAAGGACCAACATATGTATGTACATAAATGAGAAGTGGACGAACATTTGGCGGACTAAACGAATTCCTAGAAAAAGTAGGGGAACCAAAGCAAAACGCACTTGTAACTCTGATTGCAGGCTCTCTTAACATCATATGTATGTATGTGTATGTGTGTGTGCAAGACTATAAAGTGCAGTCAAAAAACAAAGAGGTAAATATAAATTTGCAACTTATTTTTTTCGCAATTTCTAACGCGCACTCAAAGTCGCAAAGAGGCAAAGAATGAGCAAGTGAGCCAAGCGAAACGAAACGAAACAAAATGAAAGTCCAAAGGAAACAAAAAAATTGCACTCAAAATGCAATGGAAATGCAAACAAAAAAATTGTATAACCCTAGGCAAAAGAGTAATACCATAGTACTATAGTAATAGTAGTAGGCGGTTGGTTCATCATCAGTCAAAACATTGCACAACTGCAGCTGCTGACCAAAAATACACTTTAGTACTTAGTTAAAGGCAAAGGAAGAAAGAGTTTGATGTTTTAGAGGTGAGATGAAGTTGTGTGAGATATGAGAGGAGTGGATAGGGAAAAAGCTGAAAAAGATAAAGGATAAGTGCATATGTATGAACATAGTATGTTGCGCGGGCATTAAGTGCAATTTGGTGAAGTTATTCTTTGCTCCTTAGTTTCCCCCAACTCTTTATACCCTGCATATGCTTCTATTTAAAAAAAATCTATGTTAAACATACTTCATCAAGTGGAGACCCCTCAAAGTACTATAAATGGAAATTATCAATTGGTCTAACCATTTGATTGACTGATACTTGATAAGAGCTAGGAATCGTTTGATTGTGTGACAGACCAACATTGTTTCGAATTTTTTTCCTATTTTGAGGAAACTCTTTTAAAAAACAACTGAAGCTAAGGAAATACAATTTGTTGGATTTTTTTTAATTAATTATTTTTATTTGCCTTTTTCCAACTTTATAGGGTATTAAATTTTCGTTTCTATGCGTCTATAGTATTTTCTATTTTTCTTTAATTTTCCCTATATTTTTTTGTGTTGGTTTTATTTATTTTTTTTTTTTTTGGAGTGTCATACGGCGTATGAATAACTTGACTGCCTTTGGCGGATCATCTAGCTACCTTTAGTTGCATGCTGCAGTGACCACATAGTCGTCAACGTCATCTATATATAAAGTTTTAGTATGAGAACAGATAGACAAATAAATAACAGACAGACAGACTGGCGGAAAGATGGACAGACAGATAGACAGACAGACAGACAAAGGGACAAACAGTGAGACAAATTCTTTGTGCTTGTTAGCCTAAAACCTCATACATCTAGCCGGCTTTAGGTAAAAACCTCGCGAACTTATTGCAATCATCATCACAACCACCATCATCATCAACAACAGACTGCAATGAGCGCAATGATGAAATCCGTTGCATTTTTCTATATCCGCATGTGTGTAGGTGGGTTGGTTTTCGATCCTTTTTTTTTTAAACACATTCATAGATATGCATGCACATTCATAGAAATGTCTGACGAATGCAGTGAGCCTTTAGGTAGATTTTGTAAAAAGGACTTGATTATTTATTGATTTTATTTGCGAATTTTGTTTGTGTGTTTTTCTTTTTTTTTAATAAATTTTTTGTTTTTATTTTTTAAGAGGTGAAATTTAGTAGCTACATTTGGTCGGTTGAATATTGTTATAAGAACTTGATATGTTACATCGTCTATACTATTTTATTTAATTTTTTGTATTTTTTTGTTTAGAAATCACTCTTGCATAGGTGTGGCGTTGATTTTTTATAGGATTTAGTTTTTTGATTTCTATTTTTGAAATAGAATTTGTTAGCATATTTTTTTAGAATTTTGTAAATAGACAAAGGATGTTAGTGTTGGAATGTTTTAAACTTTTTACAAAATGAAATTAAGAGAGTGCTGAGAGGTTCAGAGGAACCAATCTAGTCAGAGGAATCTATCTGGTCAAATGGCTTTGTATGATCTTTGTTTTAAGTCTGAGGTTGGCAAACATCTACTTATCTAGGAAAGGATTTATCATGATCAATCACGTACCATTTAAAATTTATGAAACGTTAAAGTTCCATCTAAAATATATATATCTACTAGCGTAGCCCGGCGCGCTTTGCTGCGGCGCCGTCGCACCTACATAGATTTTGCATAATTAGGCGGCCAAAAGTTAAAAAAACTAAATCAACTTAAGAACAAATTATTGATGCACATTGTTACCTGACACTTCCGAGAAACCCACCCCACCAATTTCACCTTTCAGAATAGCGCCCGCGCCGAATTACAGGTAGTCGGGTTTCGATTGTCATTCACAGTGTACATATCTAATTCTCGGCGTTTTCAGTGATACATTTTTGCAAAGTCAATATTTATTTTTGCAAAGTTATTATCAAAGTGATTGTGATGGATATCAATAATCCAGGTGAGTATCTTCATTTGTTATGTAGTACTCACCAATTTTAAGACTGTTTTGTATATTTTAGAATTTTTATAAAAGACTTTGAGATAGATCTTTGTAAATTAAAGATTTTAAAGGGATTTATAACTATTTTCCCTGTTCGTCCCTGTAATATTTCTTAATTTAATAATTTATGCATAGTTTCAACAATTATATAAAGTTATAATTAGCCGCCAACTCCCGCCAACGAAATACTCTGTCTCCTTCTTGTCAATGAACATCAAATACAGAAACGAAGAGCGCAAAAAGTTCGTACTAAGACAGAAAAATAGTACAGTAAAGTATAAGAACAACCAAAGCATTAAAAACATTTGGTCTTGCAGTGGTTTTCAAAAAACTTAATACTTAAAAATAGTATATTAAAAGTTAAAAACTGAAAATAATAAGTATGAAACTCTTTTCATAAGGATTCATTCGTCATTTATAAAAATCGGCTTAGTATAGTGTGCGCTAGATAAAAAAATGATAAAAATTTGGTAATAAAGTGCCTTTATCTCGACAACAGCGCCATATACCGGGTCCAACTGATGCATAAACCATCTTGGTAACTCCATAAGTAAAACAAAAAAAAAGTTTATCGAAATTGGTCTAGCCGTTTAAAAGCAAAACAGTCACAAAATTTTGTACACTCAAATTATATATATAAAGATGTATGACCACTGTGGATACCGAAACTTCTGCACCGGCTTAGTCTGAAGAGTATTCCTGTGTACGAATTGGACACGTGGATATGTTTTTTTCTATTTATGATCATATTGTTTTGTTCAAGAAAAGATTTGGTTGGCCGTGCGACGCCGGGTCGGATGGACTATCTAATTTCCCAACAACAAAGGGTCTGATTCGCACCAAACTTCACAGAAATTCTCTTCAGACTATGTTTGTATGATCATAATTGATATATTTCTTTAACCAATAACTAGACAGTATTTCAGGACCGATCATAAAAGTCTTCACAGGTACCTGCAAATGGTGCTAAAAATTACACACTTGTTACCATTGCAGGTAGGTAGACAATTGCGCGTAATTAATTAGTTTATGACAAGGGCTTAGTCAGTTGCGATCAATTTTTTTTTTTTTTTTTGGCAATAACTAGCTGTCACTGTCAAGTAGCCTTCAATTTGTATTCAACACTCGCTGAGGTTACATTACATAAAAATTCCATAAAGCAAATAAATTGAATTTTTAAATTTTTTTTATTGAGCCAAAAACATAATATAACATATCGTGAAAAGTGATCGCAGAGTTTAGTTTTTCATATTGAAATTCAATTAAACTCATTTTTTAAACAGTGTACTTTTGTAATTAATTCAATTGTAAAAAAATTGGATCATGTCAGACTATCGCATGTTGATTGGAAAGAAGGCCACAGTGCCTTCGTACATCCATGCACAAAATTTTCGTGACATTGTCAATAAGTATTACTATAATTATAATTTTTTGTATACAGATGGATCGAGTGCGAACGGGAACACGAGCTGCGCAGTGACGACGGAATACGGTGCAGTTTATTCAGCGATGTGCCCCAATGGATCCAGCATATACGATGCAGAAATGAAGGCTCTTCATATTGCGGTTCAAACCGCCTCTAGGATCACCGGAAGATTTTGCATAGTGTCGGATGCTCTATTTTGCATCAGGGAGATTGATAGCCCACATTCAACGGCACCACTTACCCTAGAAATAAAGAAAATTTTATCTTTCTGTGGCCCTAGAGTTAGGTTAATGTGGGTTCCAAGCCATGTTGGCATCAGAGGGAATGAGCTGGCTGACCGAATTGCCAAGATGACCCGAAAAACCTATGAGCGCAAGATTCTTCCCACCTACATACAAATTATGTATAAGCATATGTTGTGTAAAGTTTTATAAATAATTAAATTTTGAAGATTTTAGTATAATTTAGGCAAAATATTTAAATAAAACTCTGTATGTGATAGATAAATAAATAAGAATAGGAGATGACGACAAGCCACTCAGCTTTAATAATAATTTATCGTCATCTCCTATTCTTATTTATTAATCACATACAGAGTTTTATTTAAATATGTTGCCTAAATTATACTATAATCTTCAAAATTTAATTATTTATAATGGAGATGACGACAGCCACTCAGCTTTAATAAATAATTTAAATAAATAAATTATATAAATATATGTATATGTGATTATATAATTTATTTATTTAAATTATTTATTAAAGCTGAGTGGCTTGTCGTCATCTCCTATTCTTATTTATTAATCACATAGAATAGGAGATGACGACAAGCCACTCAGCTTTAATAAATAATTTAAATAAATTATATAAATATATGTATATGTGATTATATAATTTATTTATTTAATAAATAAATTAAATAAATAAATTATATAAATATATGTATATGTGAGTGGCTTGTCGTCATCTCCTATTCTATGTGATTAATAAATAAGAATAGGAGATGTGATTAATAAATAAGAATAGGAGATGACGACAAGCCACTCAGCTTTAATAAATAATTTAATAATTAATTTAATAATTTATACAGAGTATATGTATATGTGATAGGGAAAAAAATTGTAAGCTATTGAGAGTTCTTAAAACTGCTTTAAAATAACATGTAAAAAAAAAAAAAATTAAAAATTGTTAGTCATAAGAAAACAAAAATATGTTAAAAAACAAAAAAAAAACAAAAATGTAATAAGTTAAGTTAAGAATAAGAAGCCTTCAGCTTTAATACATAATTTTAAGATATATAATACCATTGTAATAACATAAACTAGACGTAGAGAATAAGATTTAGGAACCAGACGCTCTTCAACGACCTTTGCAGTCCTCCACGAAATACTTTTTCAAAACAGACTTTACTTCCAACCAATTCCACTCGCACAATCTCTAACTAGGACGATGATTCAATAATAACATAAACTAGACGTAAAGAATAAGATTTAGGAACCAGACGCTCTTCAACGACCTTTGCAGTCCTCCACGGAATACTTTTTCAAAACAGACATTACTCCCAACCAATTCGACTCGCACAATCTCTAACTAGGACGATGATTCAATAATAACATAAACTAGACGTAGAGAATAAGATTTAGGAACCAGACGCTCTTCAACGACCTTTGCAGTCCTCCACGAAATACTTTTTCAAAACAGACTTTACTCCCAACCATATCCACTCGCACAATCTCTAACTAGGACGTTGATTCAAAGCCACCCTTTTTGTGATCCTCACAACATTATTTTCATAATAGACGTTGCTCTTCCACTCCTTTCGAAACATTTATTGATTTGTATAATCATTTCTTCTCAAATATTCCTCTTTATTCGATGACCACCCTTTGGGATGTTAATGGAATAGTGACGCGATTATATAGCCTCTCCTATTCAATTGTCAACCTCACCTACACGTTGGTGCATCCTGTCAATAACTAACGAGGCTCTGACGACCGAGTGCGGGCGGTATAACCCAAACAGCCAAAACTCGTAAGAGAAAAAGGCGACCCAAAGTCTGGGGTATAACTGACTATCCGAGGCTGTAGGACCAATTGATTATCATGGTCCTCCGACCATAAAATGTGTTTGTTACTGACCCCGACGATCTCCTCTCTGATCGTTAGAAACAATCCAAAAACCAGCAAACTTTCTCAGAGGTTGGATTGGACACTCTGAAGGATTCTCCAAAGCTGTGTACCGTACTATGGTCTTATACGAGTAGAGTAACAGCTTGTCGCGTAGATTCAGCTACAATTTCTGGCTGAGGAGCCAACTCATTCTTAGAAGTTTCAGATCCAGTTAGGTCGCCAGATTTGTATAATATATTTGGAATTAAATTATAATAAAGAGATTTTCATTATAGTTTTTGCCTCAGGTAACCGATTGATCCCATCTTTATATCCAAGGCACCACGCCATAGATGCAACACTGGTATTATGCAGCACACTGTATAAATCTTTTCCAATTACTTTTAGTTCAAAATGTCTATCGAAAATGCATCAATTTTTTAGTTTCTTTTATTCTATTTTATTCTTTTAGCTTTTGTCTCGTGTCGTGTAGCTATTTTTTGCTCGGCATGAACGAGTCTCGCTACCTATTATCCTTTGTTATCCTTTTGTAATTTAGTTGCTTTTGCTCTGCACTCGATCTCACTCGTCGCCGATTTTGTTTCTTTTTTTTACATATAAGCACATTTTTTTTCGATTTTATTATTTGACTTTTGACATGCATCCCGTGCTCGGTACTCACATGCCATTCTTTCTCATTCTTCTTAGATACTCTCACCTTTATCAGTCAATGCAGTATTTGTGTTTTTTTTTTCTCCATTTTTTGATTAGCTTGTTTGCTATTTGTTTTTGTTATTATGCCGGTGGTGATGATGATGATGCCCCCCATGCCGATTAAATTTTTTGTCATTCACATAATGTCATTTTTATTCCCTATTTTTTTTGTGTGTGTGTCCTTTTGCGATTAATCCTTGATTTTATTCTTTTTTTTCTCTTTCTGTTTATATATTTTTATTTTTACGTTTTTTCTGCGTTCACATAATTGAGGTTACGTTCGATTGCACAAATTGCCAACATTAATTGATTATAGTACAACAAAACACCAGGAATCGAGTTCGGTAAGCAACTCGCCCTTTGGTTTGGGTTGGTTTGGTTTGTTTCATTTTTTCATTTAGTCAATCGTTTGTTCAAATATTGTATAATTGTTTAATCGGTTTATTGTTGAAAATATTTTTGTCTTCTTTTTGTTGATGTTGTTTAATTATTATTGTTGTACTACAAAAAAATGAAGTTCTTATTTTTTTTTTGGGTTATTTAAAATATTTTAGTGTACTTCATTAGCATTAACAGATTTAAGCCGATAATTTTTGCTTTTTATGAATTTAAAATGTAATAGTAGAATTTTTCTTTTTACAGTTTCTTTTGAGTAAACAATTTCAATTGATTGTTTCCACACATTTTTTATACAACAAAAAAGTATATCATTTATTGAATGTGGTATATGCTTAGGTCGATCAATAAGTCCTTTAAAAATGATAGAAAAACATTTTTTTTTCGTAATTATCTTTTTATTCTTCAATGTAATCTCCTTGGAGCTCTATACACTTTTCAAATCTTTTTTCAAAATTTTTTAAACTGTCCAAAAAGTAGTGTTTCGGAAGTTCCTCAAAATTGACGTTTGTTTCATTGATGAGCTCTCGTTCGACAGGAAACGTCATCCACCTTGCCATTTTTTTAAATTAGGAAACAAAAAGAAGTCGCTGGGGGTGATGTTGTACATATCAATTCAAATTTTAAGTCCATGATTTTGGTCATCGAAACTGAGCAGGTGTGCGATTATGTTTATTACCTATTGAGGCCAAATTCGGCACCCATTTTGCCGACATTATTTCACACCCAATTTTCGCTCAAAATTGAAACCATTGTTCCATATGATATACCTGTCTCTTTCTTTTTTCTCGATGGGGAAGCATTGACAGCCGAACGAATCTACAATTCGAAGTGTGGGACTTGACTCACCCAGTAAAACTCATCGCCCCAAGTCCTAAAGTCCCCCTGGCACTAATGCTAAGTATTACGTCAAGGAGGAAAGAGGGAGCATTTCTGCTTCTACCCCATGTAAATCAGTCAGTAATTTACGTTATAACTTCTTGTCGACATCAAACTAAGGACCTATTACTTCAACGTTAGTCTGAACTCGTCTCAATCGTTCAATTCGGCGCAGCTGTGTCATGATTTGAGCTGCCGCCTGACTTACTGCATCCCAATTCCGCTGCGATTGGTACATGTGGCGAACGCAATTCGCCACAGTCGGTTCCTCTCCAAACGCTGCTGCGACCATTGACCTGGCAACAACAAATCTCGGACAATGCAGAAAGACATTTTCTGCATTTTCGTTTACGCCTCTACAATCCGGGCAGTAGGGATCATCATCATATCCCCGCTTATGTAGGTACTCCTTGAAGCATCCGTGACCGCTCAAGAACTGCGCCAGGTAATGATTGACCTCACCGAACTTCCTTCCGACCCATTCTTCGACATTATTAATGAGCCGAGGATTGCATCGCTGGATACCGTTCGAAATGCAGCACAGACACGGATTGTACATGATTTGTGGACTGCATTCATTTCTCTCAAGTATGACTTTATTCTACTAGCCTCCATCCAGATCAGCGCAGCATAGCACCGACGTTACGACATTTGCCAGCAGCCGTCGCTTCCGCTCTCGTGGTCCTCCATAGTCGGCATCAGCCTGAGGACAGCACCAGCTACTTTTGATGCTTTAGCAGCTGTTTGCGTCAAATGTTTCTTGAACGTCATCTTTGAGTCCAATTCCACTCCCAAATATCTCAAAGATTGCTGTGACACAATCTCGAGGCCGCCAATCGTTACGCTAAGGTGTTCCCTCATTCTGCGTTTGCTGATAAGCAGCACTTCTGTTTTGTGTTCGGCAAGGCGCAGATCCTTTTGACTCAGCCAAACACCAACTCTCCTAACAGCCTCATTACAGATAAACCTAAGTTCATCGATGAACTTTGCCACCACCACAATTACCAAATCATCGGCATAGGCCACCACACTAACGTTGTTGGGCATGTCAATTTTTAGAACACCATCATACAAAGCATTCCATAGCAGGGGCCCAAAACTGAACCCTGTGGTACACCTCCTGAGATGTCATACTCGATCTCCCTGTCCTCTGCATAGTAAGTTAACCATCTTTTGCTAAAATAGTCAACAACTACACGGATCAGGTACTGTGGAACGCTGAAACTTCTAAGAGCCTCAATAATGTGCTGCCACTTTGCAGTGTTAAACGCGTTTTGGATATCGATCGTCATTACAGCACAGTATTTTTTAGCGCCACCTTTCCATCGTATACCTTTAATGGCATTTTCGGCAATATATACCTGTGCCTCAGCTACTCTGCACACCTTTATTCGTCGATCACTTAAAACGATAGTTTGGATTTTCTCAATTGTTTCTTGGGCGGCAACATCCACTGGACGTCCCGAAAGATGTCCATCTTTTGTGGATGTATGGCCATGTTTAAACTTATTTAGCCAATTGCAAATAGTTGAAAATGTAGGAGAAATATATATATAATATGAACTTCATCCAACTTAGCCTTGATTTGTTTTCGTGTTAAGCCTTTTAAATAAAAGTGTTTTATCACTGCACGAGCCTCACTTTATTCCATTTTTGCCAATGCATAATGGACAATGGCACACTTGGTTGATATTCCAGAGACTTCAACAGCTAATTAGTAAAACTTATAACAAAAAAAAAAAAAAAATATCGATTCTAGAAGCTCCATTTCTCGGATTTTCTAAGGACTTATTGATCGACATACGTGTAACCAACAAAAAATTATAAATACTCATCCAAACTTAATTGTTTTTACATTTTGAAACTAAGTGTATTCAAACTCCGAAAGCAGTGGGGAGAGTGAGTTCATTAAAAGATTAAAATTCAGAAAGGGAAGAAGCAGATTACATATAGAAACCTATTTAGGGGAAAATGTTCAACTTCCTTTAGAAATGTCCAAAATCATGAGAATTAAAGAAGTTTGATTAGCTAACCTATTTTCTTAATTTGATTTCATTTTGAGTCTAGTGATTTACAAATATCCAGAAAAAATTTGAGTCAAATTGTTGTTGACTCAGCCAATCTTAACACGGTTTTATTGTTCATTGTCTCATTCACATTTAAACGCAATTAATACAAAAGAAACCACAACAGAGAAAATAATAGTACGAGTATAATACAATAATACAATAAAAAAATAGGGTATAATTGTCCCTGACCAGGACAACATTTAAATAAAAATATGAAAAAAGACATAAACTTACCACACACATTTGTCCACAAAGACACACACACACACACACACACACACACTCACGCACATAGATACACAAACAGGACAAACAACAACAGTAAAATAGATGAACAAAAAAAAATCATAAATGAAAATAAAACAACCACCAAAAAAAAAAAAGGAAAAGAAGGAAAATGAGAAGAAAAATTTCATTGTGGCTTATTTTTGGTCAAAGTTTTTATTTCACTGGCAGGTTTTTTCCCTCAACTCTTAGAGAGTGTTTGTGTTTTTGTATATATTTGCTTGTATCTTTTTACACCTCAATTTTATTGCCGCAAGATTTAATTGCGCTTTTTGATTGCACTCAGCCCACAAAGACCAAAGTCAAAATCACTCATGATGAGGAAGGACATGATGATATGAGTCTCTTTAAAGAAAAACAAAATATGAAAATGCTTTCTCATCTTTTTCTTATTTTTATGGATTATGAAGAAACATTTGTTTGTTGCATTAAAAACGCGTTTTGTTTTGTTATGACATCGTCGCATCACTTAAGATGATGGCAAATTGACCAATTTAACTTTGTTGTTTCCTTACAAGTTTATGAGTATGTCATTGCAGCAATGTTCAATGTTCCAGGAACATAATTGTCATCATAAAACATTTCGAATATGATATTTAATTCCTGCTAGGTTATTTGTTCTTCAACTTAAAAGCATTTTGTTCTATTTTTGATGGTTTATACGCTTTTGGTCAGACAATTGTCACATATTTTTGTTTTTTCTATATTTATTTGTTCCATTAAAAAGTATCTTAAAGTTAATGTGAAATATAATCTTTTTATTGGTTATTTTTGATGAAAACAAAAGATGGATATACTATTATACTATATAAAAGTTTATTAGATCTTCTTTACTTATTGAGCTTGGAAAAATGAATCTGGACAGAATTTTTGTAGGAAAATAAAAAATCCAAATATTGTATGAAGCTTTAGTTGGTGCTCAGCTGATATAATCAAATAAATATGAAGGAATCTTTTTATCTTCATCGTGACCATTCGATTTTGCTGAAATTATATAATTGCCGTATGTTCTTTATCTATTCAAATTGCTGAATTGCTTCCTTTTAAATTACATAACATTATCAACAACCCCTTCAACCACCAAAGCTTATAGATAAATATCACATGTAAAGGGTAGTTCAGGGGAATCATCTTTTGCTGTATGCTGAATAGTTCTGGAAAGTTTTTGAAAACAATCAAAGCAGCAAACACATGAACTCGGTAAGGGTTACCATGTTATTCTATTCAAACCAAAGATAACTCAAGTGAGAGTGGATGAAAGGAAGAGACTCAAAAAATTTGACTCATACTCTGTTTTTGAGAAAAAGAACCTTTATTCATAATTTCTATTCCGATGAATAACTACTATTTAGGCAATTTTTGTATCATGTTCTTGTTGCTTAAATGAATGCTCTTCATATAATATTGACTTAGTTCATAAATTTCTTCATCATTGTAATTTAATTCACATATTCTAATCATCATAAATACATCTCATCAGAGAGTCGTACGCCCTGGTAGCTAAATAGTACCAGGTGGTTTTTAAACATTAGTGTCATCAGCTTTGGCAATAGTCACGATAAAATGTCTTCTAAGGTATTAACGAACTGCTTTTGGGGAGGTCGTTTGGCTGTTGTGTATTTGGACCCTTGCTAGGGGGCTGGGGTGTTCGATCTTTATAACGGCTGCTAAGAGATTGATTTGCTTAAGTATCATTGGAATTTTCATGTCTCAAAGTTCAACATTGCTTGAATTTTCCTTATGTTTTTTGGAGCAGTCGGCCGCCAGATTTGAATGCCATATACCCAGACAGGTGCCACTACTTGTCTATATATAAGCAGTTTGTTATTGATCCAGACTTTGCTTTTCGCGCACAGCAGCCAGTCCATTTTTTTCGTTTTTTGATAACAACACGCAGTGATATTTTTTACATGAGCGCCCCAAGATAGACGCTTGTCCAGGTTCAGACCAAGGTATCGAGCTTGGTCATCCTGTGGTATTATGCTAGAGTTAAGTTTTGATACTGGACTAGCATTGTGCCTTAAAGTATATGTACAATTAGCTGCCTTGAGGTACTCCAGCATTGATACGTAGACTCTGACGAAAAAACATCTATCTGTCAAAAAGCTCTCAAACATCAGAAATTGCTCTCCTGGGAGTATTTTGCTTAGCTTGTGGTTACAAATACTAAGGTGACAATGACTAATGGGCTTCTGTGGGTCCAGAAAATAAAGTTTTTATAATCTAAATGTTATTCAAGAAAGACTTTCATACTTCATCGTCTTTCTGTCATACCACTGTGAAGCAAAAGTTTACTGAGAGTGGCTTATTTCTCATTTAAATTATGGTTTTAGAGATATAAGCATGTAAATTCGAAAACAATAGAAAACTCTAGTAAAATTGAAAAAATATGAAGAAGTCTTGTAGGTCAATTTACCTTTATTCATATCATTATCATGAAATTTATTTTACTATAATCATGAGACAAAATAAGATCTTAAATAAATCAGATGATTGTGTATTTTTCTCTTCTCTATATTGTGACTGAATGCATGACATACTATAAAATTCAACAATAGATTTCCCTTCCTTTGCTACACACCATGATTTCATTACATATACCTTATGGATTATATAAAAGTTTATTTCGAGACAAAAGCGACATCTATGAGGAGTTAGAAAACTTCTAATGAAGTCTTTCGGTCGATAAAGTAGTTTTCTACGGATAAATCTAGAGGGGTAAAAGCTATCTAAGAGAAAATTATTATTTAGAACATTGCCAAACTCATTGCGACTCTTATAATTTATAATGGGGTGGTTAGAAACAACCACCAAAACTAAAGGAAAAAAGGAAGAAATTTGTTATGCCAGTATTGCCATCCAAACACAACAGTAGTAAATGTGTGCAATTGCAACAATAGCAGCAGCAACAAGAATATAGAAACGAGCAACATGCGCACGGGGCATCAATTGCGAAAATTGCGACTAAACACGATGGCAGCCGTTGGCAAAATGGACGCGTGGCATCGGCATGGCTGCTGATGTTGCTCGCCTACGCCATCACTTGGATGTGCTTAGAAGCTTCGGAATGCGCAAGCGCCACAAAAAGAAGGTGGAAAAAGTGGTTATTAAAGGGGAGATAAAGAGGAATGAAAGAGGATAGTATGGTAATGACTGACCGACGGCATGTTGTACGAGTATATAAACAGATAATCATAAATTGATAATTTGCTGGGAAAGCTACTACTACTGCTTGTGATTATATAGCATAAGGTCTGTTGAGGAAGGCATTTGTAAAAGTAGACAATAATTGAACAAGGACATGTGTGTAATTAATCATTGTTTATAGCTTATTAATGGGTTTTTTGTTTGATGCAAATGCAGAGCAGTTGGACCTGTAGTTTTGCTTATGTCATGTTGTGGGGAAAAATATTGATGAAAAACTTTAATTGAGTTCGTAATGAAAAAATGTTTAAAAGTATATTTTCCTTTCTGAAATATTCCCATCTAATAACCTTTTAACATTTCAAATCGTGTCAACCACGCGACAAATCTAAGGTGTCCTTACAAGATTCTCAAACAGGACTCTATTAAGTGGCTTCATGAATACTAAAAAAAAGGAACTAGGGAAGAAAAAGTGCACACAGGATACAATAAAGTGTTCAGGCACAAGCCAGACAAACATTTTATCCTTTATGCTTACACATGAACGAAGCAAGAACATAAAAAGTAACGGCATAGATAGGAAAAAATAAACTTGTTTCTAGTGTTTGTCACAGCATAATAAAGAAAAGAAACTGCGGCAAGAAAACGGAATCAAAACCAAAAAAATTAAAAAAAAAAAAATAGAAACCAAAACCAAAGCCAAGCGATAACCTCAAAATAGACTCACGCCGTGGCAAGCCCAGAAGCATATGAACAAAAGTATTAGACACACACATAGATTTACTTCGTGTTTCTAGTTTCTGTTTGCTATAATCCCCCGTTCTTGTGATTTCCTTTTACTTCTTGTCTTGCCTTTGGTTATCTTACAATAAAAGCTGCCAGGATTACTTTCAAAACACTCTACGCCTTTTGTTTTGTTTTTGTCTAGCCACATGTGTCTGTGCTTAGTTCTCTTGTGTGTTGCTGTGTGTTTCTATGAATCTATGAATGAGTGAGTTGTGTGTGTATCTTGTGTTATTTGTCTTGTGCATCCTTCTGCCTAGTTTGTCTGTCCATCATCAGTTTGTTTATCTACTCTGCCTGCCTATCCTTGTTCAATCGCTAACTAACTGTCTGAGAAAATATTTGTACTGCATACATTAGGGCAAATAAGCAACGAAATACAAATGAATGAAAAACCAAGAGCAGAGCAGAGCAAAGCGGTTACATATATGAGTTTAATGTCTTTACAAACCTTGTGCGAAGGAAGACTTTTGTCTGTCTGTCTTTCTGTTTTTATTTATATTTGGCTTTAGATTTTTATATTCATTTGAAGATATTGGCTGAAACTTTTCCATTGAAATTAAAGGAAAATTCAAAAAAATTGAGGGAAGAAAAGTAATTTAATTGAATCAATTGAAATCAAGAAGAAAAATTCTAAATACATACAATATTTGACCGCAATAGTTTTCCATATTCTACTTATATTTGTTCATTACACCGTTCAATGTTCAATGCGCTTTGAAAAAGTATTTTTACATGTGTTCTGAGTCATTCTGATTTCAGTGAAAACTGTCTTATAAACGGGATGTAAGAAATGAAAGAATTAAAGAGTTTAAGAAGTTTTATCCTTATTATCATTAAAACTAAAACCTTATTATCGGATTATTTTGATAATAGATTACCTAGAGTTTCCTCATTATTATACAGTACTAGATACCCGGGCAGATGTGGTTCTGCCTTCATTGGAAACTGTATTGGGTAGCTGTAACTTTTCTAGTTAAATAATTAAGAAAAACATCTTTATTCGTTAAAATTACATTACCGCCACTTTTGGCTGTATTTCGCAATATTATGTTCACCTTCTTCTTCTAGTCATAATTGAGTCTCTTCATTGTAATGTTTGTCATGTTTTGCCATCTCACTCGCACACATTGCTAATTTCGATTAATGGCTATTCCTTTTTAAGTTCTACTTGCAGTTTCTACCTGTTTTTGATTTTTAAACGACAACCCTCACGCCCATCTTCATTGGTTTAACATTGTTGTTTTAAATTCTTAGATTTATTAATCATATTCCCGAGAATTTCAATTTTAATGTCTGCCATAAAATTATTACATTTGTTAGCAAATATGTGGTTTTTACATGCCATAAAGTTCAGAGTCCCAGTTGATAAGCGATAATTAACGTCCTTTATCTAATCTTCATGACCATTTCTAGAATAAATTATTTCAGATAATTGTTACGATTATTAAAGTTGCAGGTACACGCATCATAAAGATAAATAGATAAGTTCTTTATTTGACATTAATTAATATTTTGGTTTTTTTTTTTTTATAATTTATTATTTATTTAGAATCTATCTATTGATTATATGTAGACAGTAGCTAAATTACATGAGGCGTGACGTTTATATGGTTCTCAAGTCGTTGTTCGTAGCGGCGCCTAAACGCAATAATGGTCTCTGCAACCGTATCAATCTTGAGGTCGCAGTGAATGACATCGTTGCGCACATAAAAAGGGGCACCTACTATAGTGCGAAGAACTTTGGACTGGAACCTTTGTATAATGTTAACATTTGAGACCGCAGTGGAGCCCCATAACTGAATGCCATAGGTCCAGATTGGCCTTAGAATCGACTTGTACAGTAGTAATTTATTGTGTAGTGAGAGCTTCGAACTAGGCCTGAGTAACCGTACAGGCGCTTGATTAATTAATATGAAAAAAATTACTAATTCAAATTCTTTAGAATAGTATTTACATGAATAAATAGGGAATTAAATAAACGGGAAAACAACCTTAATTTAGAACAAATAAACAGTGTAGGATAATTAAAAATTGTGTAGAAACCTTTATAAAGTCATAAAATAGAATATAATACATTTAATTTCTCTGGTAAGGTCTTTTTTAGCTAAGTAAAAGGTAAAATGAGAAAGTACTTCAGAATTTTACTAATTACGTTGATGAACAAAGCGAAATTTGAGTGATGTAAACAAAAGACACCGGACTATGGACCACTGATGGAATAATAGAATATGGAAAATTTTTCCAAACAAAAGTTTTTCATTTTCATGTTGTGTTGTTGACTAGAAAAGCATAAGGAGAAGTTTAGAATAAACAACAATAATTAGAGGAAGATGGAGGCATTGTGAAGCACTAGAGTATTACCACAAGTACTATGTGAGTGTAATAGGAACAGCATCCCAAGTGAGAGGTGAGAGTATAAGAAATTTACAATACAATAGCATAGAATGGAAAAAGGTGAAAACTGAGTTTAGATGAATTGTGTGTTTAGTAAAGTTGGAGTTACCTTCTCATGATTGAATTTTCATTCAAACTATTCAATTTCCTTTGCCTAATGTCTGTCTTTCCTTGATGTCCCTTCGGCATAGTAAAGCAAAACTAATTCAATTCAATTACAACAAAAACTTTAGGGTTCACAACGTTTAATATCCAAAATAATTTACCAAAAAATACGTGAAAATAAATTCCATTTTCCAAAACTCACACCAATTACATGTACATACATACTCGTATGTAAAACTAAAACTAACCCTTTTCTTGGTTACTCCAGGGACAGATACAGAGGCTGTCAGTCAACACACCGCAATCACCCCCTTTGTTTTTTGAAAAGCTAAGCTCCGCAAAGAAGAACTTAGACAAAAGTCATTTGGTACAAACTATTCCATGTTCATATGCGGGATACCATTGCCATTTTATTGTCCTTCCTGGCATTTGTTTATATGTCCTGCCTTCTAATTTTTTACTACGACGTACAACATGTGTGGGACGAGGGCTGATTTTATGTTCATGGCAAAACTAAAGACGCCATATTAGAAAATTTTATTATAGTAAATTTTTGCGCATGCAAAATAGCTTCGGTCTTACAATAGCCAGATGAAATGGGAGTTATGATTGGGTTTGGGGTTGCTTCAATATTTCGAAATTTGAATAGACCCAATATGGAAGTGAGCATATTTTATTTCTATTTCCGTTTCGTTTGTTAAATTACGTTACGCTTTTGTAAATTTGTGAAATGTATGGGTTGTAAAGTGGGTAATATAAAGAAATTAGAATGGGAAGGAAAAGAACTTTAGGTGTGAGAAGTTGCTATGTAAAGAGGTTTAGATGAATATGTCACAGACCAATTAATTAAATTCTAGAAGAAAGTAGAGAGGGCAAGGAAACTAGTTACTTCATAACTGTAGACTTTTGCCCTTATAATGTTCTAGATGCTACAAACGTCTGGTATTCAGTGAGCGTTAAAACATATGTATACAATTTGTGTTGGTTCTGAGTAATGCTTTCCTAGGTACCAACATTGTAGACCATTATAGTGGTATACTAATATAATATTTCATTACATACCATACATTATATCAGGGCTGTCCAACCATTGGAATAATCCGTAGTGAGTTGTGTCGCCAGCTACTATTTAACTAACTAACTAACTAACGATAATACGGAACCCTTTGTGATCGAGTCCGATTTGTATTTTGACTGATTTTTGGTGGGAGACCTTCTATTACTGAGCGAATATGAATGTCAAATCTGGGCTACTATTCTCTGCAATAGGTACATCTTTGGTAGTTTAAAATCCTTTTGATTGTTCAATGTCCTTTCCCTTATTTCACCTAACAAGTTTCCAGTTTTAACAAGAAAAAAATTCCCATTAAATGTATCAAACATTAAGACTTTAAATGAAATGATAAATTCCTTCTTTTAGCGTTGACAAGAGAATTCCATACACCAAACACCCGACCGACACCCATTAACCCAAAAGACTTTAAATTTATGTATGTGGCTAAAGGAATCAAAAGCATACTACTACTCTTAAATTGTCTCTTTTCCCTTCTACAGGCTCCACAAAGCTTCACAAATTTAATGTAAAGTCAAGTCACAGTCATACTAGGAGAGAGTGTGGGTAGGTGAGTGGGTCCATGACTTGATGACGACCCTTTTACAACTCAAAACTTGACAATTAAGTAAAATAAATGAGAGTAAAGCAGAAAGGCAAAGATGAGACTGAACTGGACTGGACTGAACTTGAGGACTGAGGACTGAGTAAATGTTGTGTGCCCGAAAAACGCTTAGTTACGAAAGTAAAGACGCAATGAGAAACCCACAACTTTGACACCCTCTCGACAAAAATTCGAAATGTCGTGTAGATTGTACCCCAAGGTACACGTACGTACTACTTGCCTCCAGTAACCTCCATATCTTCCACCCTTTTGAGCTGCTGTTGGCAGCCATTATGGAAAACTTATATTTGCACTAAACACAAGTAAAGCAAACAGCACAAAAACCCCCACTCAAACTCATACTCTCGAACTTTTCAAAAGACCACTTCCGTTTCCCTCGTATTTTGTTGAGTTGAGGTCACTAATGTCGTAAGATGAATCCTTTCGGCGTAAGCCTTCAGGGTGTAAAAATAAAACATTCAACAACGGAAAATGAAACAAACTCATACATAGACATACTGAGTAGAATTTCCTTTCTACCTCGCGCATCTCTGGTTGATCCTTGAGTATCTTTCGTTGCGCTTTAAATGTAGATTAGTTGCTTTTGGCTGTGGTGGAATGGGATCCATACTATGAGGGGGAGGAGGAGGAGGAATAGAGCCAGTTGTGAGTTGAGGTTACGTGCAGAGCGCAAAGAAAATAATGAAAAGTCCAACTTTTCATAATGAAGGTCCTTGCGATGTTATCCGTTGTTGTCGTCAACGGCAGCTTTGTTCATCGTCGTCGTCGTTGCTTTCTCCTACTTCAACTTTTCATTTGGTTTGGTTGGGTTTGGTATACTGTATATATTCATGTCCTTGCGCGTTTATTCATTCGTCATACTTGTTTTTAGCTCTTTTGAAATTATAATCTACACTACGTTACTTGTTTTGCATTCCTTTTTCTTGTCCTCATCGTCATCGTCGTAGTCGTCGTTGTCCTTGTCACCTTGGTCATCGTCATTATTGTTCCTTTTTCTATTTTCCATTTCTGTTCACTGTTTTGTATCCGTCGCACCAACTTTTCTCATTTGCATGCGATCAGCATAAAGTTTCGTTTGGTTTATTTAAGTCTTCATTGTGCTCATTTTAAATGCTCAGCGTTACCCAAGTTGCTTGTGTATTTGAAATTGTCAACATTTTCTCTCCCTTAGCAAAAGTTGTGTCCTTTCTATGTGTAAGTTTAACAAAGTTTTTTCTTCCTAAGCAGCAACTATTGTACATCTTTAGATTGCAAGTCACAAAAATATCGTAGTACCTTGACCAGTTTTTCTTAGTCTTTCAATATTCAACTGATGATGAATATCCCTTTCTTTTTGTTTAGAGTAATTAAAATTCTTTAAAATGGTAGGACTTTTAGAGTTAAATTCTAGATAGAGGCATTGTAGAAGAACAAATCGACGCCTAACAGTACATCAATTGTTTCACTGGAGTTAAATTCCGGATCTGCTAACTTCACTCCGTTAGGTAGGGTCCATTGGCTTTCGAGCTTGGAAGTTTTAGGTGCATATCTAGTTATATGATTCAAGACTAAGCATTGAGACGTTCTAGAGAACGATGATAATCGTGATATTATCAAAATGTCCACACAACCCTGAACGCCTGCAGTGGTATCGCCAATACCATGAACTGTTAACCCAACCTTCTCTATCTAGAACCCTAGCTTCGCCGTAAGACTTTTGTTGACAAAATTAATCTGACTACCAACATCGACACTTGATAAACTCCTGTCCCTCGCCTATAAGTATCAATGCCGTAGCCAAATAGCAAGGACGACCATTTTATAATATGGAACTGTTCAGCGAACTTGTTTCCGACTGTGAAGCTACTTGGTCTTCACTTGAGGTATAGGCAACGTTAACAAAAGATTCCCCATATAGCAACGTATGATGAATGCTCTAGCACATAGTTCACTTTCTGCGATTAATACATAAGGACGGCGTCTTCACCTCCTGATAAATTTGCATCTAATCCAATTTTAGAAATTCTTTACAAACAATGTTGTTAGGGTTCTCGAGAATATCAAAAACCTGGTAAAAACAGCTCTGAGAAAACTGAAAACATCTAAAATAATCTTAAGTTCCACTATATACTTGACTAATTGGATGATGATTATTATTAGTAAAAAGAAAGAAGAGGCAGCGAGCCAAGAAGTTTGGTCCATGGAGTTTTAGCATAGTCTTTTGTATTCATCCCGTATATACCCCGTTTATGCGATAGTCGAAACAGTGTTTACTGAGATCAGCTTGAATCAGAACGAATGCATAAACACTTTTTCAGTTCCTTTGTAGTACGAGAAGTGACTTCGTCGTTATTTTAAAACGTAAATCGAGCTAAAATGTAACATAAACGCTTAGCGTTTTTACAGGTTATCATTCTCAAAAGTTTGTCAAATCTGAGCTACATAAAATCTGCTTGTGTGTTGTACAACAATGAAGAATAGAATGAAATGAAGCGAGAAACTGAACTGACGACTGATATAACCACTCTTAAGAATGAAATGAAGTCGCAAGCATAAACACCTGAAGAAATTGATCTAAGTCAAGTCGATCTTAGTGGAAAATCGATTCAACTGTCGAATAAACGAGGTAATGGATACCAAATTCTAAAAGATTTACAATCCGATTTTGGGAAAATTCGTTATAAATTTTAATTTCCATATTTAATCCATCAATAGAGATCAACATTTTAAACAAAAATTAACTTAAAAGCTGTTTAATCTTCAATATGTAAATATTAAATGAAGTCACATTTTTATAGACTAGTTATATTACTATTTTCGAAAAATTTAAGTGATATTTTTGTCATCACTTGGCGGAATGGTAGTCAAACATCTTTCTTATTCTAAGAATTTATTTTTATATAAATATAAATCAAAATAATCCCACACAAATACTTTAAGCCACCCTACACTAGTATGCTCTACAAAGACTAAAAAATCATTTTCTATTTCAAGTAAATTCCAGAGAAAAAAAGAAATTTCAATGTAAAACACCCCCACATTTTTAACAAATTTTTCCTTCCAGTAGAACAAATTCATTCATACATATGAACCTGACCGAGCGACCAGAAACGTTGAGAGATTTTTCAGAAAACAGATGTACAAATGTGGTTTTAATATTTTTGTGGTTCACTACCATGTTTGAGTTTTAGTTTCAGGAAAGTATTGTACTCGTAGTAGTAGTAGTAGTATAGAAAACTAACTCAACTCAACTCACCACATATTCGTTTGAAACCCCTAGAAAGTTGAGGGAATATTATAATGTACGCCATTCATAAAACTTTAGCTAAATACGTACATTCATTATAAAATAATTTCACCTCGTTGGACACAGGCATATCGTTCCTACTACACGTATTTTCTCCATATAGTAGTACAAGGACAAAGGATGCAACCGAGGACGATGAAGGCGAAGAAGATTTAAAACTCGGAAAAACCAAAATAACATAAAAAATATTGTTTGCAGTGAAAAGTTTTTGCACTAAACTAAAAGATAATAACCAATCTATGCAAATGTATGTATATGCAATTATATATAAATTACTTATGTAGAATGAGCCCAGTTCTCAGTAAGTAGTAGTAGGGTTAGAATGAACTACTAGGAAACAGGCAATGTAACCAAATTCCCTTTAACTCCTCTTCTATATCTATTTTTTTGGTTGCTTCATTAAATTTCTGTTTGCGGATGGCGTTTGTTTGGCTGTTGCGGTTCGACGCAGTTCGTCGAATTAGGTGTTAGGATAGTCGAGCAACAGTATGAATGGGCGACAATGTGGAAGTGAACTACTAGTATTAGTCTATCTATCTATCTATCTATCTATCTATCTATCTATCTATCTATGTTTCTGTGTATTTGTATGTGTATATGTCTGATGTTGGTTAACTTGCAGTGGTGGCAGCCTCCATGTGGCTTTGATGAAGGATACCAAACACTAGTACGCTTCATTATTTTACATAGTTCTATTAGGTTGTTCTATTCAGTTCTACAGTACTTGTAACTTGTATGTAGCTAATGTCATTATTGTTGTTGTTTGACTGTTGTTGTTGTTACTGCTGATTACTATAAACGTGTACAGCAAATTAGATTTTATACTAACTTTATATGCAACGAAAATTAAGTAAACTGCATTAAGCTTAAATGAAAAAGTTCCTTTTTTGCCCCCCCGCCCTGTTTATTTTATTATTTTGAAATTTTGTTTCATTTTTGTTTACAAGTAAAATTTTTAGTTGAATTAATTGAAATTTGTGTTGTTAAATCAAAGGATACTTGTATGAACCTACTCTAAATAGTCGGATAGTAAAGTCAGTCACTAATAGTTCTATGAACAGTTTTAATTTAGAATATTGCATATAAATATTAGGATTTAAGTTTGATAAACTAAAGCTTCATTGTCATCTCCAAGGAAATAAATATTCTTTACCTTGCTCTTTAGCAATCAATTCAATTAGAAAAGATCGATAAAGGAAGCCTTCGACTGTTCATTGCTATGAAATTAGTTGATCATTGGAGCAAAATAGATCTCTCCTAACACTCTACAGTTCTATTATCATGTCATCTATAGAATTAGGCTGATTTCATAGCATACTCTTTGTATAATCTTTCTCTGATATAATCATATTTAGTCAATCTTTAATTCTCTTTACTATAAAGACTGTAGCTTAGGAGTTCTTAAACTCAAATACACATAGCAGATAAACTCACATTCAAAATGGCGCCTTATTGTCAACATTAACATATTAACATTGTCCCTTCTGTGGATCAAGGAAAATGTCACAATAAATCTTATGAAACACGCCTTGCATTAACCATTACTTTCTTGTCCCAAAAAACAAAAACGTGACTTTACATAAAAACTAAAAAACAAAATCTCAAACCATTTCTATATAGTTGAAAGGAAAAAAGGAAAATACTAATCCATTACTAAATTAAACATTACACTAAATATAAATATAAATACACACAGGGAACAGATACAATACATATAAGGGAACAAACAAAGTCACCGTTGTGCTTGGTAAGTAAATTTTGGACTTCTTTCTCAAACCTTTTTTAAGTTGAAAAATTTCTAAATTTTCAACAAAAGTCATGCGTGAAGACAGGGAACGAATGAACTTTTGTCTGTCAAACAATAAATCATTAGGACGCAGCGGCCATTTTGCTTAAGATCCTCAAGTAATAGTGCCAAGCAAAAACCCTTTAATTACTCCACACAACACCACACCACACTCTATGACTCAAGTGAAACTAAATCCTTTACAGACGACACCAAATATATAAACACCCCAACCATCAATTATTATGCTTAGGCAAAGGCATTTTATTATCCAAAAAATACTCACTTTACTATGGTACCCACATCCCAATTGTCGTTACTCCAACAAACAATTAAACCCTTCCGTTGAACAACTCTTTCCTTTCTCCCAAAATACTATAGTAGTACTTAACCCTTCTGTGTCTTCTCCATTTAATTCCTTGATGACCTGCCATTTGTATTTGTTTATGTTAAAACATTCACTTTCAGCTGAAAATTCTAAGTAAGCTTAAAAAATTAATGACATCAAGAAGCTGCCTGTCTCCTGCCTATACTCGTACATTCGACAACTCAACATAACAATATGTAATAGCCACATTGGCTGGATGGCCCAACTGGGATCATACTTCTTTGTCTTTTACCCACTCTTGAAGTCTTGTGTGTATGGTATGAGTGCTCATCTTAGGCGCAGCTCTGGTCTATTGGTTTTGTGTATCATGTTCCTGAGTAAACTAATTTACGGAAATATAGAATTTCTTATTAATGGAATTTTGTTTAACACTAGTAGTATGTGTCTGGTATCTTCTAGTTGTTTGTTGTTAACCCTTTTCTTATTGCTCATTTGCATACAATATTAATAAGGGTACACAACTATATACATCAATAAGGTAAAGTCATAGCAATTTTCTTAAAATCTTTTTAAATTGGATTTTCCAGAATATAAATACAAAAATTTAGTCTGGTTTTACTTTACAATTTTCAGTTTCGATTAAAGGAGAGAGTTTCACAAATCACCAGAGTCAGCAAAACAACTAATGTGTTGATACTAGCATTGCCAAAGCGCCTTACTACGCCCCCAAAGTGTTGTGAATGGATCTTATCTAGATATACACTATAATTTCTAGTACAATACATCTCTTATGTCCGGTCAATTTCATTGGAACCGTAGTCGTTTTTACTGTATATCATTATCGGTGCAACGGTGTAGAAGGTGATCTCTGCAGTACCATCTAGTAGCGAGTTATAGTAATTTGAATAAAGTAGGAATATTTTCTGGGTTCGAATACCTATGTGTGCCGATTTTCATGGCGAACGGTTCAACGGTGTGAAATATTATCTCTGCAGCGTCATTTAGTGGCAAGTTACAACAAAGCGAATAGCATAAAAGCCTTCTACATGAAAAATATATATAGATATGCCAAATTTCATGTTGATCGGTCAAACGGTATCAGAGTTTATCGATCACATACTTATTTGGACATCCTTTTTTATATACATACACGTACATAGATTAAGTTTATAAAGAGAGTACTTTCTAGAGAGAATTGTAAGTTTTCTAAGAGAATATCATTAGACATATTGTAAGTTAGTGCGTCACCAATAAACAGTCCTAAAGTTAGAAACGTGCCCAATTGAAAATATGTTTTAATTTATTATAAATAATGTTTTGAGGCTTGCCGGGACTCTACTTTGGGAGCCCATACACGCCTTAGTGAGACGTTTGTCTGTGATGAAAACTTTAGATTGGTACCAATAAAGGATCTTAGCTTTCATTATATCAAAATAATAATAGATTGCCATCTATTTAAAAGATTTATATTGATGTGTTTCCTGGGAAACTATTCTGTATGGATGAGTCAATTTAGTAATTTATTTAAGAACCTATCTCTATTAACATCTTATATTTATTTGTTATAATTTATTTAAATATAATTTCATATTCATAAATCATACTCATTTTACTAAACTAAATCAGTCATTTGCTTAATAATTGTGTATGAACTTCTTCAAGCAAACAACTTTTCAATTTTTAGAATCATTTACTATAACATATACTCCCGCATAGATGGATATCCTTGAGCGCTAACAAAAATTTCTAATTGCACTAATTGCAAAGCAAATTTTCTAGTAAATTACCTTTTCTGCTACAGTACAAGCGTCAAATAAACTACAAAAAAACTGCAGCTTAATACTCTTCTCTGACAAGTATGACAGGCAAATGAGTACAAGAGTATGAAGGATAATGCGCATTTGATGCATAACAACAGGGAGGCAATGTAGGTTCCTGAGTTTCTCCTTGATTATATTTTCGACAAATTTTTGAATTTTAATAAAATGCAAAATGAACAAAAAAAGAAGAAGAAGAGCTGCAGGAAAGCAGGGAACTACTGAGAATTTAGAAACAGCGGAAACTAAGGAGAAGGAAAGAAAGGAAAGGAAACCTCTCCAAGGCAGCCATGAACCACAATGTTGAGTTGTGTGTCTGTGTGTGTATGTGTGGCATCATGCGAGTGCGCAACTATGATTTTCTAAAATACTATGTTTCAAAAAATAATAATAATTTTCATTTTATTTTTCCGAAAAACAAAAAACAAAAAAAATACTACTAAAAGTTGCATTATGATTCAAATTCATATGAAATCCTTTAGGGAATGTTATATCGTATATGAGGAGAATTTGGTGTTGTTGCTTGTTGGTTGTTGGTTTTGGTGTGGTTTGGCGCTGATTTTGTTGGTCTTAGATATTCGTACTGCAGTATACGTACTCGTATATGTGTGTAAATAGACAGAAAGCATGTTGAAACTACGAATAAAATTTGAGTAGAAACTTTTAAATGCTGGCTAAAAACAACAGAAAAGCAATTTTAGAAATTTCTGGTAAGGATTTACGTATGCTCATGTGGCATGTTGCCCTTACAGTTGCCTCTACTACTATTCCTACAATGCTTTGCAACAAATGAAATTTCTCTTGTTTTATGCTAAAAAGTTTGTTTTCTATCTACTCCCCAGTCTCCTACAAGCCCAGATCTTTCTGATGCTGGTTTAGATTGTTCCATCTGTCCATTTGTCCGATTGTCCAACTGTCGGTTTGGTTTAGCTCCAAAAAGTTACCAATGACCCGACCTGAGCTTTGCATTTTCAATATTTTTTTCATTTACATTGGATTTAGAGAGAGATTTTAGGAAACTTCAATGAAAATAACATAGTACTAAAAGCTGAATTTGAGTTTAGTTTTTGAGAGAGAGTTTTTAAAGTTTACAAAAATTGGAAGATCCTGAAAATTTGATAATGAATAACTGGATTAATTTTTAAAGAAATTCACTAGCTTTAGTCTACCGATGGTGGCTTGATTATGTTGGAGATTTGCTTCAAGTAAGTCTGTACCTTCTCAGTGATGAACCATATAAATTTTTAATAAAATCTTCTTCAGGTTCCATACCCAAGAAGTACGCTGTCCGTCCGTGCGTTAGTGAGCTCTATATCATGAACCGTAATAGGTTGACAGTTAAAATTTTTACAGAGTGTGTAATTCAATTGACAAATAATAAAAATGAAATAAAGTTAAAAAAAAATATATGGGTCCCTATACATGAAACGTGTACTCCAATATGCACTGCGCCCAAGTATCACAGTAATTCTCACAAAAACTGTATTGCCGATATATATATATTCCGGACAAGCTGATTTCCAGTGGGACATAAAACGTTCCTTACGGGATTGCTGTATTTTGTTCTCTAGTTCGATTATGTGCATCGAGACGACCATCACGATGCGTTTGAGTATGGAGTGAGTTGGGCTCAAACTTTACTGTATGTTTTTTTAATGATCTTTAGCGCTTTTAATCATAGGTTGAGGTTACTAGAGCTTGTTTAATCTCAAGTGTTTGATTCTAAATAAACACCTCATGTAATTGTAGATCATTTTCATATGAAAGGAGTCACTTTCCTTTTGAGTATTGAAAACAAAATAAATTACAAAAATGTATGTGCCATTGCATTCAATTGTTTGTTTTGATATTTCCCTTAAATATGATGACACATTAATCACACCTTTATTTATAATAATTAGGGTCCGATTCAGGAATATCCTTGGATTACAAAAGCACGTGGTAGACACACTTCATAAAGGGTGCTTGCTAACCATAATCGCATAAACCAGTTCCATAACCAAAATGGGACATTGAAGAACCTTTTGACTCTTTTGACTTCTGACATGATCGTATACCCAAATGGGATACAACCCCTATTTTGGGATGATGATTGTTTAATGAAGGTGCATAATTAGCTTAAGTGGCGGATCAAACGGTGTTGCCGATTAATTAACATATTTTGTTACAATTCCAAGTAAACAAATCTTTAAAAGACTCTTACTAAATGTTAGTCTATTCTTTTTCTTTTCCTTAAACGAATTTCTATTTTATGCAGCAATAAGTACTATGGATTATACAAAAAAAAATATGTTTAGAAAACAAGTCTAACAACTTTTAGTTCCCATGAACTTTTCATCTAAAAAAAAAAAAATAAAATTGTCTAAAGGAATCTCATTTATTCATATACAAGTTTAGATTTTTTAACCCTTAAGATAACAAACCAGGTTGGTTTTATGAATTTGTCTATTATAATATGAAAATTTAGGGTGAAAAGGTGAGAGATGCTTCTTCACATGATCATTATGCTTGTTTTCTTATAATGATCATCAATGTTAGAAAGATGATGAAAAGACAAAAAGATGAGCAAAAACTAGTTTTGACTTTGATCGGGGTTCATCACATTAATTGTTTTCGATTTTGGTGAACAAAAAAGCAACAAAATTAGAAAAATATTTGAATAAAACTAAACAAAAATAGAAAAACTGGTTAGAATTGTGATGCTGCTTGATAAGCTTAGAAGGATATTGGATGTAGAAAGAGGAGTCCATATGTATGTTAAATCAAGTGAGGTGATCAGTTCTATTTGAAGCGGGAAAGTGAGCGCGTCAATATTTTTTTGTGGTTTTGGAAAACAAAATAAATAAAATGAAAAATACAAAAAAATATTTTGTAAAATTTTTAATGGATAATTTTGTAAATACTAAGTAAGTTATTATATTGTGTATTTTATTTAAGAAATGAAGAATAAATAATTGATTGAACCTTAATTTTGTGTTACAAACAAAAGCCGTCGGTGGGTCAACAGACCAACAGACAGAGCAACATAAAAAATGTAACCCAGAAAGCAAAAAAATTATATAGAATGGAAAAAAAGGTTGCAAGGTTACTTCAAATGTCCTTCACAATCTCTAAACAACAAAAACAATAAACAACAAAAAAATAGAATAGGAAAAAATACATAAAAATGTAGAGGAAAAAACATTTGCAAATCAAAATAACAACAACAAAATTTTACCACTTTTCTTTTACTTTTCTGCACACATTTTTTTCTTCCTGCTTTTCCTTCTTTTTTTTCCAATTTCTCGCTCACTTTTCCTTTTCGTCGTATGCTGCTGAACATGTTGAAAATGCTTCATGAATAAAAAAAGATGAAAGCATAGAAAAATAAATTTTCTAACAAGCAACAAGCGAACAAACACAACAACAAGATTTAGATACACTAACAACAACAACAACAACAAATATCATTTAGATAAAGCGCAAAAGAATCAGAAGCATAAAACAAACAAAACAAAACAAAAAAAAACGCTGAAAAATCGCGAGTCGCAAAGCAATGAAAATGAATGAAAAAAATCAATGTCTCGCAGAAAAGTATAAAAAATTGAAAATGAAAATTTTAACAAAAATTTTTACATTTGCTTTGTTCAAACACATTCAACATATCACCAATATATACATTTATATACTCACAGATATATGTATGGTATATGTGTTTGGATGGTGTATGTGTAAGGATGGGTGTGAGTCCTTTTTTTTTTGTTGATTTGTTTATATAATTTAAAAATAAATACTAAAAACTCATTTTTATTAAAATTTAAAGAGCGAAATTTTAGAATATTAAATTTCTATTGTAATAAAATATTTAATAACTTTTTCGTGATACTAGTTTTAAATTTATTATTATTAAATCTTGGTATACATACATATATTGAGCTTTGTTATCAAATCTATTCAAATTGTATTTAGTTATATACAGAAAGCAGTTGGTTGTATATTTCTATAATTAAAGTTAGGTGAGTGAGTTTTATATATCAAAATAAATTTATATTTATTTATTTATAAAAATTAGATTAGAAATACTTGCTACTACTAAGGTCTTCGGCTTTGTTTTATTAGTAAAGCACGTGTGTATCTTATTAGTATTCTTATAGAAAATTAAAATAACAGGAACTAAGATTAAAAGTATTTATAGATTTATTCTATTGTACTACAATATATTACAGGTTAAATTTTTATTTATTTCTTTTATATATGTGATTACTTTGGTAACACGTTACGCAGCGCAGTTAAAGAGATTGGAGTTTTAAAAGATTTAATTTTTAATACAATATTTGTATTTGCCCAGCAAGATTTGATAGTGTTTGATTGTCAATTTGTGCAGAATAATGTTGTCTTAGGGTTTAAATAATGTTGCTAAATAAGTTTAGTATTGATCAGTTTGGTTTACTTTTTCTTGAGTTATTATTTTTAGATAATCAGCTAAATGAAGGGAATATTTATTGAAGACTTAATTTCTTTCATTCGCACATAATTTATCAGACTAATAAATATTCTGTGTTATAATAAAAGCCATGCATATATCAGCTGTTTTATCATCTAATTTTTTAACTTTTTTATTTGAATGAGCTGCGCCCCTGACTTCGTACGTGTGGTATTCGAAATATGTGTGTAATAGCTTGTATTTTGTTATATTTTTATCTAATTATCAGATTTTTAATGTTGCCCTGCATTCGAAAATCAGCCAAAAAGAAGGCAACAGGTCGATTTTGATAAAATAAACGCTAAATGTTACACGAAGCTTACTACAATAGACCAGTCAAAACCGCATTCAAATAGGTTAAGCCGTTTCTGAGATTAGCGTGCAGAAACACGAAAAGGCTTACGATTTTATATATAGATGACTATTAAAGATGTTGGAAATTGAATCTATTACTGAAAATGAATTAGAACATATTATAATTTTGTTAATAAGCAGCTTTATTGATTCTACGATAATATGTCTATTGATTCTGTGGAGAAAATTAATGATTTGTAAGGCAAACTGCCATATTTGAGTACATCTGTTTCAGGAGTGATAAAGCGTAAGTTGCAATATAATTTGTGTTCGCGCCTTTCTTTAGTTGTTGTGTCTAGAGTTTTTTGTATCAGTGTAATAGAAAAAGTTCAGAAGAGGAAGAATGCAATCGCTTCTTGCTTGTGTTCTCTTCCATCCATAGCTTTTTATTGCACTCTATTTCTTATCAGTTATGTTAAGTCAAACTTAGTTTTCAAGGTATAAGTATATAAGAGAACTCTAATTATTAGACTTCAAGGTATTATAGAAAACTTGAATTAATAGTTGGAATCTGTAAGGTCAGCAGAGCGTTACATTGATTCCATCACACTTATATAAACGGCTGCTGAAAAATCTGCAAATTGTGTAACGAACAGAGTATGATTGTTGAATTAAAATTTTAATCCAAGAAAATGTTGTATATAAATGTCGGGAGATATGTTCAAATTGTAATAAAAATCAAGATAGATTTAAATAAACTTAATATTAATAAACTTAAATTAATATTTCGTTCTAAAACGATAAGTTGAACTTATCACAGATGACTGAATTACATTTCCACCATACCCTGAACAATGTTTGCTATGTTATGCTATTTAAACCTCTATTCCATTTAGTTAGATGGAAATAAGTACCAGCTCTCCCATATAGTTTGATTGTATTGTATGAGGACCACTTCTATGCTGTTTTATTTTGAAGAAACTAATAAACTAAATCAGATCAGATATCAAATATAGTATATCAAAGCTATGCCACAAGGAGTAATGCAGAATACTATCTTTCAAGGATATAATATATATAAATAGTAATGATTTTAATCATAATAATAGTAGAACAGGTTTTATATAAACTGTTCTTGCCGATTCACAATTTAGTTAGGTTTTTCTTAGAGATTAGTTAATTCATGCTCATGTTCTATGATCTTTAGTGAAGTGAACTATGGTATTGATTAGAGATCAGAAGGTTCTTAAGTCCTATGCTCCCTAGTGAAATAAACTAAAAAATGCTGGGATTTATTATAGACCAGATTATTTTCTAGTAAAAAAAAACTACAATAAGAACTACATTTAGTTTCTTCCTGGGGTGCTATACTCTGAACTGAAGTGAACGAAGAAATACTAGGATTTCGTAGAGTACAGACCACTGCTGCCAGTATTTATAAATAAAAGTATGATTTAGTTAAAACTTCTTTAAATCTCATCATGAATCCTTTCTACTAATTTCTAATAACAATTAAAATTTGAATGAAGCCTTTTATCTAAAAAATACTATATATTGTATATACTTATATTATATTAGAACTATAAAAAAAATGTTATAATGAACGCACCCAAAAAGAAAATAATTTCCTTTCTAACTTCAAAACATCAAAAATGCATAATTCAATTTCTCCCCCTCAAAAGACACATAGTACAATAATATATGTTAATATATAAAAATAAAAGAAAATGTGATGAGAAAACTTCCCAAAGCAATAAGAGAATCAAGTAAAAACACCCAATAAAAACGCATAAAAAAGATAACATACACACACGTACACAAAAAAAGGACGAAAAACTATTTTGATTTTTTAGAATGCAAAAAAAAAAAGGAAAAGAAAATAAAGGAAAAAGGAGAAAAACTTAAAATGAAGGCACCCGATTGGCTTTGCTTATACACAAAATGTGCATATAAAGTGCAGTTTTTAGTATTTGTTGCATACAACGAACGCCAACCGAATGCAGTTTTCCAACGCACACAAATACACAACACACACAGATACTGGCTTACTACACACAGTACAAACACATTCGTAAGTGAATTTCTCTAAAAAAC
This sequence comes from Amiota communis, assembly GCA_037043315.1. Lineage (NCBI taxonomy): Eukaryota > Metazoa > Arthropoda > Insecta > Diptera > Drosophilidae > Amiota > Amiota communis. The sequence goes on along the minus strand of JBAMAV010001245.1, from coordinate 6,433,759 downwards.
CAAAATGTACAAAAACAGAAAAAGAAATAATAAAAACAAAAAAAAAAAAATACACTAAAAATGAGAAAGAAAAAGTGTTACCCGCTGCTGTTGCTGCTGCTGAGTTTGTAGTAGTATATGGTATAGTAAAAAAAAGGTAGTAGAATAATGCACTTTTTTTCTGGGTGTGGCAGACAAGTGTAGCAACAACAGCAACAAGAATTTGCATTAGGAAGAAGAAGGAAGCAGGAGTCCTTTGACAACAACCAGAAATAGTCAGTCAAAAGTATATAGTAGGTATTGTATAAAGAGACGAAAAATGCAGTTTTATTTGCATTTATTTCCGCAGTGGCTGCAGTTTATCGTTGCAGTTTTATATGCTTCCGGCGACGGGGTTTAGGCGACAAAAGCGACAACGACTTAAGCGCATTTTTAGTCATAGGAAAAAGGGAGACAATATAAAAAGGATATACAACAAGTATGTACACATATATTTGTATATGTGGGTGTAAAGTATATATCCTTTTACCCCTACATGATAACACATATACAACTATACATACACACATATGTAGGTAGCATCGGTTAGTATCCCTATTTGATATCCTAAAAAAGTATACAAAATTCTTAACAACAAAAACTGCACAGAAGCGACCAGCAACACACATAGATACGTTTATTCTCATATATTGCACATAGACAGAGAGAAGAATGAACAAAAAAAAAAAGGAAAAGGACACTAGCAATGGCTGGCAGCCAGGACGACACAAACGACACAAGCGAACGTTGCGCACACGCCCATGATGTTTCAAATACTCGTACACAGATGTCTTTCTATATAAAACCCGTTTACTCAGCTCTTCTATGTGCATATGTGAGAGTGCGTGTGTGAGAGTCCTTTGAATTTATGTTTGTGTGTGTGTGTAGAAAAAAGGAATAAAAAAACGAGATGCAAAACACTAAAAACTAAGGCGTCAGAAAGAGAAACAGCATTAGAAGCAGCAACATTATTCTGTTGTATACAAAAAAGCAGAGCTATGAGAGCTAGATAACGATAGAGAGAGAGAGAGAAAGAGCGACTATGAAGAGAGAGCAAGAAAGAAAGAGAGAGCATAAGAAAGAGAAGAGTAAATATGTGTGGTTGTATGATGAAGTCAAAGGATAACAACGTACAGCATTTGTAGCAACAACAAAGAACGAGAAACGAGTTGCTTTGATGGGGGACACCTTTTGGGCTTGCTGCTCCTGCTCCTGTTGCTCCTGCAGCTTTTGCTTCTGTTGCTGATACTATGCCAAAGTAAGAGGAAGTAGCAGAAAGGAGTTTAGTACAACTATGTTATGTTTCTAGAGAGCAGAAACAACAAGAAAAAGTGGTTGGCATCAACCAAAATTGAGTGAGAACTGTGAGAGTATTTAGAAAGGATATAAATGAAAAATTATATATTCAATTTCTTTTCCATATTCTTAAAATTTCCTTTTTTTTGCTTATTATTATTTTTTTTTTTTTGTAGACAAAAAAAGTTATCGCATGCAATTTTTGCCCTTTAATTTTTATTTGATGAATTTTTTTTGCTCATATATTACGTTGACCTTTGTATGTCCTCTTTGCTATTGTGCTCTCTAAACTATTGTACTTCTCTCTCTATGTCTCTCAATATTCATATTACTTGGCTTTTTGTTTTTGTTGTGACTGACGGCCATAGAAATTTTTAGGCGTTCATATGCAATTTGCTCTACTTCATTTCGGTATCTTTCTCTCTCAGGATAATATTTTACATTGCTTGCTCTCTCTCTCTCTGTTATTTTTCTTTTTTTTCTCTATTCCTGTTGTAATTTTCTTCCTTTCTTTCTTCTTTTCTTTTTTTGTATACTAAGCTCGCTCGCACTCTCAGTGTGCGTATTTCCTTGCGTCCTTTATATTCTTTATACCTTTTTCTATGTACTCCAAGGCTGGGTTTATGTATTTATTTTGAATGCGTTCGCACGTTCATTGTGTGTCCTTTCGTTCGTTTCCATTCGTTTGTAATCTTCGTTTTTCTGGTTTGATGTTGGGGCGTCTTAAGCAACTCCTGTGGCTCCCAACCAACAAATAGAAGTGCATATGAAATGCAAGTAAACGATCATTTTGCTTTAGCTTGGCTATTGTTGTTGGTCATTTAAAATCCTTGTATATGGTATGTGTGTGCGTGCTTTATCTTGTTGTTGCTGTAGTTGGCATGTTTCTGTATGTCTGTGCACATGTGCGTGCATTATTTTTTATCGTTATCCTTTTACGTGTAATTTTATATGCATTTAATACCCATTTGATAAGAAGTTACCGATTTTATAAATTTTCTTTTTGTGTTTTTGTTTTAATATTTTATAATGGGATTAATGAGAATTATCATTATGAATTTAATCCTGAAACTGCAATCGTTTTACAATACAGAATAGTTTATAAAGAATATATTTAATTCAATTTTTTAATGAGATTTATTTAATGAGAAGAGAATGTGCTCAAAGTTCTTTGATAGTCTAAATGTCTATTACTACTTATAGACACTTTTGATTTACTAAAAAGGATTGTAAACTTCCTAAAGCCTTAATTTGCAATCTACTAGCCATTGAATTCACTGTCTGCTTTTCAAAGTGGTTCACTAGTAGCTGATAGCTGCGAGTAAGTATTTCACTTGTCTACAAAATGACTTAACTACTAAGGGAGTGGAAAGTCATTATTACTATCGCACAGGCCTTTCGCATGTTTATAAACTCGTTGTCTAGCTGATTGTAAAATCGCTAAATGTAGTAGAGGCCTCAAAATTATACATATAACTCTAACTTAACAACTATAAAATATGACAAACGATTTAAAAGTCCATATTAGAGCTTCATGATCACTTAATATCGAATGGATCTAAACATTACATATAATGAAATAGTAGATTTTGAAATTTTTGTCTGTTTGTTTGTGCGCGCATCACGGAAAAGTCACACATTGGACTAAAAATCGAATTACTGAGAGATGTGAAGCTTTATTGTGAATAACATTTTATGTTCATTTCATCAAAATCTACCTACAGAATTAAAATATATTAAATAAAAAAAATTGTGTGGTCGAGGGTGATTTAATATAATTATCTCTATTAATTCTATAATTGTATTTCCTCTCTCTCTTTCTCTCTCTTTAATTTGTTTATAACGCATAACGCTTTTACGTTACGTGATATTTACTGCCAATTAACTCCTACCGGAAGCCGCGTTAAGAAACTTCGTTCCAATTGAATTAACCAAAAAGTTTTAAACCATATATAGTGGTACAATAAATCATTAAAAAGCATTAAAAGAATGTGACATTTTGAAAACTAAGAGGTATTTTGAAGTTGAAATTGAAGTACTCTTTGGTGCAACTGGAAGATTGCCTAACAACTGCCTATTTCTCAATATCTTCTAATTTTGTCTCTATTATTTTGATTACAAAATTATTCTTTCCATAATAAGTTAAGCAGATCGATTGTTTTATTCTAGCAAAAATGCATTTTAGTTTTTGTACCTTTGGCATTGTGTTTGTCCTTCTTTTGTTTTAAAACACTCAAAATCCTTGCTCAGAGCACATTTGGCGTTTAATCAATCAAAGGCCTCAACTACTACCGAAATAAAAACGACGTACGAAATTTCAAAGCGGCAATAAAAGAGAATGAAAAACTCTAAACAACAAAATCAAAAAACAAAAAAGAAGAAAAGCCCCACGAAACTTACGCGGAAGGATAACAAAGAAACACATTTGGTAGATTGAAATCGTGTGGGCACAGTGCGGATTTTTTATTTTTGGTAGAGAAAATTTTGTTGGTCTTAGGGAAAAGGGACGACAAACGTGTCAAAAGCAACAAACAAAAATAGTTTAAAAAAGAAAATATTACAATAAAAAAGGGACAACAACGAAAAAGGATTGCAAAATGCAAAGCGCAGCAATGGCAGTAGCAGTTGCAACAACAAAACTTAACAAGAACATTTTCAATAGAGCGGAACATTCCCGAAAAACAACAAACAAAATGTTTGTCATTCTTTTTTTTTGAAGAACCCCCCTCCACAAAAAAAGAAGGAAAGTATTTGCAAATCCTGCCAAAGGATGCACTAACGAACTTTTTAAGTTTGTTTTTTGTATTTTTAGGGAGTTTTTACATGTTTTTGAAATATTTTTTATAGCTTTTGGCCTATGCAACGGCACTGATCAGCGAATAAAAAAGGAAAAAAAAAAATATGGACACCAGGCAGGCAAGCAAGCAAGCAGGATATGGATATTGCATACTTTTAGGCAAATGCACTTTTTCATGGAACTAATAAAAAAGTGTCGAAACTTGGTGGAAGAGAAATCTTTTGATTGGAAAAGTGTCCATGAGTTTTACAAACTTTTTGTGTTTTGTTGGTTTTAGGTAGCAGTAGTAGTAGTAGTAGTTCTAAGATTTCATAAAGAATGGAACAAATTTTGAGTAGAATGTCCATGATTGTTTAATATACTTAATTTAGAGCAGTTGCTCCATATCCCAGATAGAGTTTCCCTATATCTAGAATCATTTTCCTGGGTAGTTCGAATTATTTGCCTAGAATGTGTACAGGTGTTTCAACATTCTATTTACAGTATCATAAATTGTAATACCTGAGGCCACATTGTGATGGGATCCGAAGATCATCTCTGTTATCCCTTATGTGTACCTTATGGTCTGGCCAGACCTTTTTTTTTATTTTAAGCTTATTTTAAAAGTAGAAATGGTTAAACCACATCCGTGAGATTCCAGATTAGTCTCAACGCACTATATGTGAGGATATTAGTGGAAAAAAAATTAAAATAATTAAGTAGATGTGTGGGACATGGGCATTTAAAATTTGTACTATGGAATTGATACCATGGTCTGGCCCTATGTAATTCCATACATTTTGCTTTTTCCTCTGGATATCTGCCTTTTTTGCTTTTCATTTTTCCTGAACTTATAATGACAATGACTGACATACATATACTATACATTCAGACACTTGAACAGATACATAACACTGTATAATTATAATGATAATTATCACCAATATCCCATACAAATACTCTGATCACACCATGGTGTACCTAAAGTTTATAAAGGCTGGTGTCGACACATTGGCCTTGGTTGTTAGTCTACAAGCTTGCTAGCATTTGTGATCACCTTATTTCCACATATCATTGGGCTTTGGTTAACCTTTTGGAAGGGCACGCTGCCAATAAAGATCACATGCCCTTGCATTACCTTCATGTCATTCATGCCCTGGAATCCACTGGAGTACTAGGTTGTTTGGATGAAAAGAGTCAAACATTCATCTACCATTAGAGAGGAGATTGTTGAGAAGGAATATAAGTTACGACTTTTTGAAGTCTTTAGATGGGAGGATCAAATTTAGTTATCCCAACTATATAAATTAAATTCTATAGAATTTCCATTTTCCAAAAGGTTTAAATTTTCCCAATTTTACTAAACAAAAAACCATGCAATTAAAACTTTGTCATTTGCAGGGATTTTTTCATCTTTTGTTTGGAAAAAAATAAAGGTAATTTTTGTCAAAAATTAATAGCAATTTTTTGTTGTCGTTTTTGTTATTATTCAATCATAGTCAAGTGAACAAAAATAATAGAAACAATGGCAGGCAACATCAAATCATTAGATAGACGACAAATCCAAAGGACATTTATGTATTGTATGTCTAACTAATGATTAAATGGCGTTCATTACATACAAAACAGTACACAATTATGTATTTAGATACTATAGTATTGTACATAGTACAATAGAATGTTATGTGCAACAAATTCAAAAGGCTAACAGAAAATGCATAAAACCAAATGTGTGATTAGAAGAGCTAAAGGACAATCAGACTGATAGACAGTCATGGAAAAAGTGCATTGCACTAGGTCTTTCAAACATACATATGTATGTGTGCAGAGAGGTTAAAAAATATGAAAAACCAAGCTTCACATGCAATGGAAATGCATTTTAAAAGTATATACATAACTCTAGATGCATCAGATATTGTATATAATCATGTACATACAATAGATATACCAAAGTATGTATATAAACTCATGTTAAGCTGTGGGATGTTAGTAGTGCTAAGAGAACCTAGAACTTTCATTAAAGGATGCAAAGAAGAATGATGAGAGAAGGAAGGAAGGGCAGGGCAGGGCAGGGCAAATGAAATGCATTTGAAATTTTTTGCATGAACGAACAATAAAACCAAAAAGCAAACATTGCCCTCTGTTGGCCAACAATGCAAATAGGAAATGACCAAAAAACAACATAAACACACTGTCAGGATATGGAAACACATACACACATATACATACATGCACACTCTAAAACAACAGATAAATTGGGAAAAACATAGGAAAAATAAAACTAAAATGAGAAAACACAAAAGAAAAAAATCACTTTAAGAGCAGCAGCAGGATTGCATTTGCTCGCTCATCACCCACATGATGTTGGGCAGCAAAAATATTTGGAAAATTTTGAAATTTAGGCGTAGCAAAGCATTCAAAATTGGTTGCATTTTCTAGTTGAGGACAACACTCTGCCACCTCTAACAACCAAACTAACCAGACTAGGTTTAGACACAACTCAACTCAACTCAACCCGTTTCAACTCGACTCGACTGAATCGACGAACTGAACAGAATTGGATAGAACAGGAAAGGAAAGAACAACATGAAACAATGGATGAACGTGTACAACTATGACGTGCATAAATTGCATATCAAAGGTGCATCAGAGGCATCAGCAACAACAACAACAACAGTAGGAATAGCAATAACAAAGAGCAACAACAATGGGAGCAACAGCAACATGAGGAGCAGAAGCAGTTGCAGGATGCATCGAATGCAATCTATGGATTTATGCATCATGCAAAACAACGAGTTATCTATGGGTCTAGTGTTCTTTCTATCTATCTATGTATGTTGTTGCCGTTTATGATGATGCTGGATGCTGTTGGATGCACGATGCATATCCCTAAAAAGCCTTTTTACCCCACAAAAAATATTGCTTTGCTTTTGTTTTTAGACAGTTTTGGGTTTTTCGTTTTTTTTTTTTCTATATTTTGGGAATGAAAAATGATGCACTTTTGTTGCTGGATCAGCACCAGATGCACTTGTTATTATTGTTGTTGGCGTTATTGCTTTGGCTTTTGTTGTTACTATTGTAGCTTGAATGCAGTTTTTTGTTGTTGAAAATTTTCAATTTTCCATGCTGAGTAAGCAAAAATTTAATAACAAGCTAAACAACAAACACATGTGCACAAATAGTGTATGTATATCTGTGGAAAATTGGAAAAACTTTATGCTGAACAATGATGCTTTCCATATACTCTTACTACCACTACTTGTATACTTTGCCTTTGTTTGAATGGGCAAGTTTTTAATGAAAATCAATACATAAATTTTCACCATACTATGTATGTATTTAGATTGTTTCGCTTTTTCTCTTTATTCATTATCATTGTGATTATTATTTTATTCTTTCTTTTGAATATTGTCGCTGTTCTTGTTATTGTTGTTATTATATTGCGTTCATTATGATGTTCTTTATACAATAGTTGGTTTTATGGTTCAATATTTTTGTTGTCATCTTTTGAAAATCCATACATTATTCTATTCTATTGTATTGTATAATAAATCACGATGATTTTTTTTCGTTCTTTTATTCAGACCGGATATTTTGCATCATGATCAGCTGATTCTTGTTTTGGTTATACACACACCTGAAATTTTTCGAGCACGTTGGCTAAATTACAAAATACATGATTTGGAACATTTTGCAGCTCCCTTTTTCATTGCTGATTCTGGCGTACAAAAAAAAAAGAGGAAGATAGACAAAAATTACCTTAAAAATTACCTCAACACGACAGAAGCGTACTATCGTGATACGAGCCATTGTAATAGCCTTTTCACAACGGAGCGGTTTGGCATCCATTGTTCCGGATCAGTTTCGGCAACGATCACAAGGGAAAATGACGTCATTCAGGGGGTTTTTGTTGTAGAATGTGATTCGGATCAATAGTTGATTCTAAAAGATATATCAGTAATTTCAACTGGTTTGAAGTACTGGTTTCCAAGGTGGCGGAGTCTGGTCCACATTATGCCCTAGCAGTGACATAGTAAGTGCTCTGGTGACTCCTCTTCCTCATTAACCAGATCGCTACTTCTGCTCTGCATGTAATGTAAATGTTTCATTACTCTGCAATGTTCTGTCAAGAAACCTGAGACTATCTGAATAGTCCGTGTCAGTCCTGTGTTCTGTGTTCGACCGATAAAGTGAATCAACTTGAATACACTATAAACTCACTATTAATTAGAAGAATCACTCAATCAATTGAATCGAAATTCGTTGAAAAAAAAAATAATTAACCTTCGTCCATGAAACGAAACAAAATCGGACCAAAGACTCCCCACCCTGGAGAACGATTGTATTTACCATATATCAAAAACAAATCACCTTTATGGAATTGGATCACACGTAAATAGATATTTCCCATATATTAAGATTTACATAAAACTTTTATATAGAATCCCCATAATAACCCAAAATCAAATCAATGTTCTTATAAGAAAACCTTTTTTGTTTTTATCTTATCCAACTGAAATTAGGACACTATGTGTGCCTAATCCATTTTCACCAACAGAATTTCAAGATTTTAGGATTACTGAATCGTAAATCATCCGATATATGAGCTCAATACACCGTGGTCATGCGCTATGGGTTCTACCAATCGTGCAGCAAACTTAGAAGCCCTGATTCCGACAAATGGTGACATTAATGCAGCAATTAAACTCCTTCTAGATTCAAAGTGAGTTTCATTTAAATATAGAATTAGAGAGGGAAGGCATCAATGTAGAAGAGCTGATTGAGCATATACCCGTATGCTAATGGTATAATAAAAAAAAGTAGAGCACAAAAACAAAACATATGAAAGTATAATTGTCAACATCCGGGAAATATATTTTCATCTTATTTGTAACATTTACATGAACAAAATAAAAACATTTACTTAGACCATAATTGTTATGTATTACTATTTTCTCAGATCTATTACACAGTTGTTGCAATTAATTGGTGGTGTGTTTTATTTTAATTTGAGTTTGGGAGGGCGATGCTGTTGATAATTGAAAATGCAAGACCCAGAGTTTATTCATCATTCATTTCATCAAGCTCGTCATTACTTAACAGTAGTGAGTGTGGATCTTTATTTTCCGGCTCGTCCATGATACTGGTTTCTTGAAACTTATCCAACATTCGATAATAGCTTTCATCGAAGTCCTTATCGTTTTTTTCACATATGTTGATAACTTTCAACTCTTCGTTAGGCGGCATATTGAAGGAGGCAAAGTTTTTCAGATCATTAAGAGCTGTTTTTATGTCACCATCGTGGTACGAAAGAAATGCCAATCCTTGCATTAAAGTAAAACCTTTCTTTATTTCGGCAACACGCAAAAATGCTTGCAATTCTTCTTCAGAATATTTATCATTTGGTACCCATAATATCGTATCATAGACTCTTTGTGGTGAATCACTACGGGGTATTTCCATTTGAAAATCCGGTATCACGGCTTGATATGCGGGACCAACTCTGATTTGGTTTTGTTCATTCGATAGATAAGTAAAGTCCGGGATAGGACTCTGCGAATTATCGATTTCAATGATATCCATGACTTTCTTCAATATTACACAGTACACTCGACAAAAACTGTAATTACAAAAAGAATAAAAAAAAAATCCAATCAATCGAAATATTTTACCAAAAAAAAAAACACTACACCTCTGTTCTATGGTTTGTTATAATCATGAAGGAGTCTACAATTTCAAATAAATAAATAAATTCTAAATAATCACGATTGCAGTCTTCTTTATTGTACAGTTTTTGTTTTTGGCTTTTTACTGCTGTATTTGCATTGCTCGCCCAAAGGAACCAATTTATCCAAAACTAAACTCAAGATAGTTTATATATATTTTGAAAAAGATTTACCAAAGTATTCTACACCTATGCATGCATGCTTTGGTTTTTGTTTTTAATAATTGAGGAGTAGGTTTGCGAATGAAAAAATACACTTTCAGAGCTCAAACACATGGCAGCCACAACAGCGTGATTGCCACACACAACAAAAATAATAAGAAAAGAACCTCCCTCACAACAAAAATGTTCACATAGCAGTTTAAAATATTTACAATAGCAGAATAGTTATTATGAAGCAATTATTATTGGGTTGCAAAACCTTTACCATTTTTAAGAAAAACTTATAAACTTACCTCAAAATAATTGAAAATACTTGAACACGTGCCTGAGTGTTAATTTATTACGAGCTCAAACACGTTACAATATATCACAATATTATATCTTTATATATCCAATTTGATCCGAATACGAATATGACTGCCAAGATCAAGTTTGTAAATTGTGAATTTATTTCGAAGATTAATTTTTCTACTTGTCATCGCCTAAAATAACTAGTGATGTATAGCAATAGTGACATGCAGTGTTGCCAACAAGACCAATATAAATATCAGACAGACTAAAACCCTGTCAAAGCCAACACTATCATTGCTGTCTCTTTCCAACACACGCAACTGCCGCAAAGCCAGGCACAACTACAGCCTCAATCATTGTCTCACACTTATTACAGTTACATACCATCCGCGCACCTCACAACAGCGTCATTGCCGCACACCACAAAAATAATGAGAAAGAGCCTCCCTCACAACAAAAATGTTCACATAGCAGTTTAAAGTTTTTACAATAGCAGAATAGTTATTATGAAGCAATTATTATTGGGTTGCAAAACCTTTACCATTTTTAAGAAAAACATAAACTTACCTCAAAATAATTGAAAATACTTGAACACGTGCCTCAGTGTTAATTTATTACGAGCGCAAACACGTTACAATGTATCACAATATTATATCTTTATATATCCAATTCGATCCGAATACGAATATGACTGTCCAGATCAAGTTTATAAATTGTGAATTTATTTCGCAGAATAATTGTTCTACTTTTCATCGCCTAAAATGACTAGTGATGTATAGCAATAGTGACATGCAGTGTTGCCAACAATACCAATATAAATATCAGACAGACTAAAACCCTGACAAGGCCAACACTATCATTGCTGTCTCTTTCCAACACACGCAACCACCGCAAAGCCAGGCACAACTACAGCCTCAATCATTGTCTCACACTTATTACAGTTACATACCATCCGCGCACCTCACAACAGCGTCATTGCCGCACACCACAAAAATAATGAGAAAGAGCCTCCATCACAACAAAAATGTTCACATAGCAGTTTAAAGTTTTTACAATAGCAGAATAGTTATTATGAAGCAATTATTATTGGGTTGCAAAACCTTTACCATTTTTAAGAAAAACATAAACTTACCTCAAAATAATTGAAAATACTTGAACACGTGCCTCAGTGTTAATTTATTACGAGCGCAAACACGTTACAATGTATCACAATATTATATCTTTATATATCCAATTCGATCCGAATACGAATATGACTGTCCAGATCAAGTTTATAAATTGTGAATTTATTTCGCAGAATAATTGTTCTACTTTTCATCGCCTAAAATGACTAGTGATGTATAGCAATAGTGACATGCAGTGTTGCCAACAAGACCAATATAAATATCAGACAGACTAAAACCCTGACAAGGCCAACACTATCATTGCTGTCTCTTTCCAACACACGCAACCACCGCAAAGCCAGGCACAACTACAGCCTCAATCATTGTCTCACACTTATTACAGTTACATACCATCCGCGCACCTCACAACAGCGTCATTGCCGCACACCACAAAAATAATGAGAAAGAGCCTCCATCACAACAAAAATGTTCACATAGCAGTTTAAAGTTTTTACAATAGCAGAATAGTTATTATGAAGCAATTATTATTGGGTTGCAAAACCTTTACCATTTTTAAGAAAAACATAAACTTACCTCAAAATATTTGAAAATACTTGAACACGTGCCTCAGTGTTAATTTATTACGAGCTCAAACACGTTACAATATATCACAATATTATATCTTTATATATCCAATTCGATCCGAATACGAATATGACTGTCCAGATCAAGTTTATAAATTGTGAATTTATTTCGCAGAATAATTGTTCTACTTTTCATCGCCTAAAATGACTAGTGATGTATAGCAATAGTGACATGCAGTGTTGCCAACAAGACCAATATAAATATCAGACAGACTAAAACCCTGACAAGGCCAACATTATCATTGCTGTCTCTTTCCAACACACGCAACCACCGCAAAGCCAGGCACAACTACAGCCTCAATCATTGTCTCACACTTATTACAGTTACATACCATCCGCGCACCTCACAACAGCGTCATTGCCTCACACAACAAAAATGTTCACATAGCAGTTTAAAGTTTTTACAATAGCAGAATAGTTATTATGAAGCAATTATTATTGGGTTGCAAAACCTTTACCATTTTTAAGAAAAACATAAACTTACCTCAAAATAATTGAAAATACTTGAACACGTGCCTCAGTGTTAATTTATTACGAGCGCAAACACGTTACAATGTATCACAATATTATATCTTTATATATCCAATTCGATCCGAATACGAATATGACTGTCCAGATCAAGTTTATAAATTGTGAATTTATTTCGCAGAATAATTGTTCTACTTTTCATCGCCTAAAATGACTAGTGATGTATAGCAATAGTGACATGCAGTGTTGCCAACAATACCAATATAAATATCAGACAGACTAAAACCCTGACAAGGCCAACACTATCATTGCTGTCTCTTTCCAACACACGCAACCACCGCAAAGCCAGGCACAACTACAGCCTCAATCATTGTCTCACACTTATTACAGTTACATACCATCCGCGCACCTCACAACAGCGTCATTGCCGCACACCACAAAAATAATGAGAAAGAGCCTCCCTCACAACAAAAATGTTCACATAGCAGTTTAAAGTTTTTACAATAGCAGAATAGTTATTATGAAGCAATTATTATTGGGTTGCAAAACCTTTACCATTTTTAAGAAAAACATAAACTTACCTCAAAATAATTGAAAATACTTGAACACGTGCCTCAGTGTTAATTTATTACGAGCGCAAACACGTTACAATGTATCACAATATTATATCTTTATATATCCAATTCGATCCGAATACGAATATGACTGTCCAGATCAAGTTTATAAATTGTGAATTTATTTCGCAGAATAATTGTTCTACTTTTCATCGCCTAAAATGACTAGTGATGTATAGCAATAGTGACATGCAGTGTTGCCAACAAGACCAATATAAATATCAGACAGACTAAAACCCTGACAAGGCCAACACTATCATTACTGTCTCTTTCCAACTCACGTAACTGCCGCAAAGCCAGGCACAACAACAGTCTTAATCATTGTCCCACACTTATTAGAGTTACATACCATCCAAGCACCTCACACTACTCACTACTGACAGGTCACGCACTTCACAGCACTGACAGAGCGCTCACTTCAAATTCGAATTTAAAAACTAGTTTCTCCGAAAAATATGCTATATGCTAAACAACATAAAAATTTGCTAAACGACATACAACTTTGCCAAATCTAGCATAAAATATACCAAATTGGCAACACTGGTGTCATGCTCTAAAGCATGATTTTGGGTTATTATGGGGATTCTATATAAAAGTGTTATGTAAATCTTAATATATGGGAAATATCTATTTACGTGTGATCCAATTCCATAAAGGTGATTTGTTTTTGATATATGGTAAATACAATCGTTCTCCAGGGTGGGGAGTCTTTGGTCCGATTTGGTTTCGTTTCATGGACGAAAGTTACATTTTTTTTTTTTCAACGAATTTCGATTCAATTGATAGAGTGATTCTTCTAATTAATAGTGAGTTTATAGTGTATTCAAGTTGATTCACTTTATCGCTCGAACACAGAACACAGGACTGACACGGACTATTCAGATAGTCTCAAGTTTCTTGACAGAACATTGCGGAGTAATGAAACATTTACATTACATGCAGAGCGGAAGTAGCGATCTGGTTAATGAAGAAGAGGAGTCACCAGAGCACTTACTTTGTCACTGCTAGGGCATAATGTGGACCAGACTCCACCACCTTGGAAACCTGTACTTCAAACCAGTTGAAATTACTGATATAACTTCGAAGAAAATCTTGGAATTCCTGTTGAACTCCAGAATGTCGAAGGAACTGTGATAACGGCAGACTTGCGGCCGCAGGGACATGTTGTTCTAGTTCCCACCCTTCCCTTATTCTTATCTAATGAAATAATTCTTACTAAAGAAAGATTGACTTAAGATATAAAGTTAATAGATTTTGGTGCCACAATCTGAAGACAGAACAGGTAGGCTCACATCAAGTGACAGAAACTTACCATCTAGTATAAGAAAATGTTTTGGCATCTTGGGAATATGGTGCTGCATTAGCATAGATAAATGGTGGGCCATCTTTTTTTGTCTGATTTCGGTTTGGTCATTTATTGGACAAAAGTTAATTATTTTTTGCAACGAATTTCAATTTATATGATAGAGTAATTCCGATTAAGTATGAAGTAGTACTTCATTTCATTTTGGCCGCAGTAGACCATCCTGGAACACCAAATTTAAACACTTTGCCCACTGTTTCATGGTTATTATGGCAATTTCATCGGCATAAACTTTATCTTTCCATGCGCTACAGAAAAATATTCAGAGGCGTGAAAAATCTGATGCGAGCAGGCCAATGTACATCGCCATAAAGGCTAAATACACAGTTGTTGATAATTTTGCACAGAGGTTAATGCTACACGTGGCGGTATGGCATATTGCGCCGTCTTGTTGGAACCATAGCTCATTGCATCCTATTCCTGTCTAAAATAGATGGCCCACCCCTTAAAAGAGATTATTATGTATGGCTGGGAATGCATTAACATTTGGCTGATCTTTACATGGGAATTTTCATTGCATGGAAAACTTTTAACTGATCAATTGAGAACTGAAGTGATAAAAATGTTTTTAACTTTGTTAATATTGCTATTTTCAGTTATAGAAATGTACCAGTTTTATTCATAAAAACTTTAAACATCTTCATCACTCTATGATATAAAAGAAACTGAATAATATCACGAATTCTCATTTCTATTAAGCTGTGATATAAATATTGTACTTTTACACACATTAACGGATCCCTGAAGTCTTCTTTATAGGTACTTTTAAAATTCTTTCTTTTACTTCAATTTTTAGACTTCAATCTTCACGGTTTAAGGACCAACAAAAAATAAAAAAAATAAAGGTATATAATTGATATTGCATATGGACCCATGTTCACGTGATTGCAATTTACTTCCTTGTAGCTGCCTTACCATGCATACACTACTATTGACCAATACCAACCCAATTCTTTGCTCATACTGCTACTTCTGCTACACACAAACAAAACAAGCAAAAGAAACTAAAAGAAAATGCACATGCAACATGACAACACATGAAACGCTGGCAACCATAACACCTCGTCGACCTCTTTCTTTACCATTCCAATACAAAAAAGCAACCCAACCAAAACCCAACTCAAACTCAAACCAACCAACCTAAGGCAAGCAAGTGCAATTGCAATGCACTTTTAGTATACCGAAAGCAAGAATAATAATAAAAACTGCACTCAGACTCAGAAGGCTAAAACTTCCCCCATAGTGTAGAGGATGCCCCCGTCCAATTCTTCCGTTCTATAAAGAACAATGGAGGTGGTACTCGTATATGGTATAACAAAAAAAAATGGATAAATGGATACAAAAAACAAAAAGAAAATCAAATGCCGAGAAATAAAATTTCATGCAAAGCAACACATTACAGCAACAACAACAGCGCATCAAAACAAAAGCAACAAGAAAAATAAAAATGAAAAAGGAAAATGTGCAAGTGAATTCCTATTTTTTTATGATGATGCTACTACACTAGTCCTACGACGACTTCTGTTGCTGTGCGCCAAAAAAGTATGCAACAAAGAACTGCTGCTGCAATTTTTTGTAGCAAAACAAAAAATGAAAATGCAACAGCAACAGCAACAGAGAGGAAGAAAAAGGAGTGAGTATGTGATGTGAGTGTGGCAGGACATAGGAAAAGCCTATTTCAAAAAATTGAAAATGAATGCAAAAATTCATTCAGTTTGGGTTGTGTGGGTGTGGGTGGGTTTGAGTGTCTTCACTTGAGTAACACAGCAAAAAAACAAAACAAAACAAAAAATAGAATGTTATCTGCATGCATCAGAAAGCCGCTGAGGCGAATGTCTTTTTGCATTGCAGCAACACATAGATACTCATGTATATAGTACAGTATAGACGACCATTTTTTGTTGTTAGTGTCAAGTTTGGCCCAAACGACAGAGCAATTCTTCAGAAATGAAATGTCGTCCTGGCACTGCATTTCGAAACTAGAGAGAGAGAGACTTCACAGTGCAGTGGTATGAAGTTGATGTCATGAGTGGTCGTCAGACTGTGAGAATGGGTAACGACAGTTGCAGGCCTCCTCAATTGAATAGAGTAAGTAGAGAGGAGTAGGTAGATAGAAGATTTAACTCAGCTCAGCTTCTATAATGGATACGATGATGACGATGGAGATGGCGACGATGACGAGAAGAACGACATAAGAATGCAGCATTGGGCTATGCAAGTAGTCAGTCTCAGTGAGTTTTAGTGTGGGTTCTTCATTCGATCCCATCTCAGGAGAGTGTATGCAAACCAAAACTAAAACCCCTCATACCCATAAAAAGAAAACCGAGAGTTATACTTTTGGGTATATGGTACTATGAGTTTGTGTTGTCGCCAACTCCTCTTAGTTGCTTTGACTGGTTTGACTGACTCCTTGCAACCAACAAATGCAATCAGGGATGTTAGCATTCTTTCTTTCTTTCCTTTCATTCTTTTTGTCTTTATCATGTTCATAGGCGTGCGTTTGTATTATGTTTTGTATGTGGGTGGAAGTGTACATGGTTCTGTGTATGTGTGTGTAACTGTCTTTATGTTTTTGAATGAGTGATTATATTTGTTTGCATCTGTAGAAGTGCAGCATTCTCTATGTATGTGTGTATGGATTGAAGTGCTCGTGAAGTAATTACACATAAAGAAATTTGATTAAACAAGATATGAACGGGAAATTCTTGAAGGATTGACACATCGACAACTTTGATTGAGTTAAATTGATAAAATTGGAAAGATATATACATATATGTACAAAAATTATTGGTTTTATTCTCTTTTTGATTCAGACTATGCCAATTATCCTTCTTTCATTGAGAAAAGTAAAACATGAAAATGGTTGATTTGAATCAAATGTTTTGCAATCAAAGAAATTACCATAAATTGATAATAATGGAACAAGAAAAGTTTTCAGAGAATTTATTGAATATTTTGAAAGACAATTGCACACAATTCGGATCAGAAAAAAGAAATCATCCATACATACAATAAAATCGTAAACGAGCCAGTAATTGTCTGCTTAGCTGTGATATTGTTCACGCTAATCTCAGAAGCGGTTTAATCGATTTGAATGGGGGTTTCACTGATGCATTAAAGCAAGCTTCAAATAAAATTTTGTGTTTGTTGTATTCCAATTGGTTCACAAAGGATGGAAGGATAAAGAAAATGTGTTTTGTTAGAATAAAGTTTTTTCGTTGCTTATTCTTATATTTCCTGCAAATGTAGTCAAAAGATAAAAGGCAAACTACATAGACGGCAGGTCAGTATCTACCCAGGTCAACTAGTTATTTCTGAAATTGAAATTAAAGAGATTAATGAGATAAATTACTTTAAATTCTTAAGAATGATTATTGGAAAATGGTTTCCACTTCTTCAGTTTGTACTGCTTATTTCCATTTCGAATATAGGAAATCTATGCCAGTTTTTCCCTTAATACTCTAATATACATACATATTAAAACTAATAGCCCCTCAATCCATATGAAATGCTCTTGTCACATGCATTACGAAGAGGGAAACTTTGCAGTGTATATTCATTCTACTATATTCATGCATCAAAGCAAAGCAACAAAGCAAATCCTGCAGCCCAAAAATAGAAAATACAAAATATATTTGCATATACGGTAAGGATGACGATGACGACTGCAATGTTGCAGGCAATGATCATTGGGGGGCATTGATGGAGGCATTTGGAATTGGTAGGCAATCCGCCAAGAGGATGCGAATGTAAGCACCAAAGCCAAAGCAATGCGTCGACAGTTCTACAGCCAGAGCAGGATATAAGGATACACACAAACACCACAATGGGTGATGGTAATGGTGACGGTGATGATGTCGACTATAACTGAGCTGAGTTGAACTGAAGGAAGTTTAAAGAGTTTGGGTGGGGATGGCTGGCGCACCCAAATGAATGTGAATGTGAAAAACGATGCAACATTTCGAATCAGCAAAAGTGAAATCAAAAACTGCAATTTTTTTTCCAACGCTTCTTCAAACAGAATGCAAGAAAAAAATTGCAGCAAGTTGAATGCGTCACAAAACAAGAAAAAGAAAGTGAAGCAAAAATCAAAAGCAAAACAAAAGGATAAATGGATATTCGCGAAGGCGACGTCGTATGCTGCAGCATGCAGTAGAAATTTACAAAATAAAATAAGACGAAATGCGGCAGACAAATAAAGAAAAATTGCTAACAAAAAAGCAAAAGGACGAAGATGATCAGTGAGCAAATCGAGAAAAAGGTAGAAATTGAAATACTCGTAAAAACGCGAAGGCACAAAACAGCAACACAGTGGTCATACATAGTAGTAGTGCAACACATGCATATTGTTAGGTTCCTTCCCTTTTGTTATGGGATTGTGGGATGAGTTGTGAGATGGTTGCAGGATTGGGTGGATGGACTTGGTTGGACCAGCAAAGCAAAGCAAATCAACAGTGAGTAACAGCAAAAATGCAAGCAATCAAATGCTAAAAAAAAGAGGCAAGTAAAGTAATATGCCAAGGGCCGTGTACCAGTTGGAGGGACTCGGTTGAGGTTTTTATGGAGTATGGTGGACCACCACTTTGAAGCGAAGAGGTGTGGCATTGTGCATTTTGTATTTATTGCACATAAGAATACATGAAGGACATCCAGTAGTTGATATCAAAGGATGGTGTTCAACCAACAGACGTCAGTTTAAGGCGTCTGCTGCACACGCAACGATAAACAGCAGCACAAGGATATAACAGAAGAAAAAGAAAGATGTGTAAAAAGTATAACAAAAATCGCGAAATGGTAGGCTTTATAAGGATTGTTATAAGGCAGCCACCAACGCGGCAGTGAGTGGTAGATACCCTTAAATCCAATACTCTTCCAATCTCTAACCACTTCCTTGAAGCTCTGAAAGCAAGTAAGGGCACTTTGATGGGCAGTTGGCTTAATACTAAAATACATTTTTCTTAAAATTTTTGTTCTAGACGATGAAAAAATGCACACAAAATAATGCAAAAGAAAAGTATTGTATTGAAGGTTATGGGCAATACCATCTGCAGTCTTTGGCAAAGGATCCTTCCCCACCTACCCAGAGTCTTGGAGTCTTGAATTGTTGCAGTTGCATGCATAAAGGAAAGATAAACAGAAAGTGAGTGAGGTAAAGACAATGAGGATGAGAAGATGTTGATGATGACGATGAAGTATGGCAGCAAATGTTGACTCATTGCTTATACGACATGTCAGCCAACCTCACTGAAGCCTCAAGGGATTTTACTTTACTTTACTTTGGTTTGCTTTGGTTAGGTTAGGTTTGCTTTTGCTTGCATAGCAAACATCGAAACAATGCAACAATTCATTTCTTCATTCTACTATTTCTCCCAAGTTTTGCTTTTCTTTTACAATTTTTTGAATGCTTTGAATTATGTTGAGCTGCTGATGCTTCTACTGCAGTCTAGACATTGGATGACGGTTAAGAAGTCTTCAAAAAAACAAACAGAAACAAAAAAACGAAAGGAAATCATAACTTTATTTTTTTGAAAGCCTCCTAGACGAATACAAATTAGTATGACTGACAACAATTCACTGGAAGTTTCCGTGGATAGGAAGATGGGGGATTGTTGGAGTTAGAGTTATGCAGATCATGTATGATGAGAGAAAATTGAGGATGATGACAATTTTCTATGCCCATTGAAAATTTGCAATTTTTGGCTTTGTTTTCTTTTTTTCCATTTCCTTTCTTGTTTTCAAATGTGGAGTTAGAGAAATTACGAAAAATTGCTTGTAAAATGCATTTTGATGTAGTTCCTTGCCGTGGGCCGCATATTTTTGCAATTTTTATAGAACTGAACTCAACTCAATTCGAGTGAGTTGAATTTGAAGTAGAGATAGTGATGGAAGAAGGATGAAGGAATGAAATT
Organism: Amiota communis; assembly: GCA_037043315.1. Taxonomy (NCBI): domain Eukaryota; kingdom Metazoa; phylum Arthropoda; class Insecta; order Diptera; family Drosophilidae; genus Amiota; species Amiota communis. The sequence continues at coordinate 6,413,390 of JBAMAV010001245.1, read as the reverse complement.
ATGTAGTCATCAGCATATTTTGATAGTTTGATGGAGGAAAAGATGTGTGGAAAAATGTGAATTCATGTATGAAGAAAAGCATAGAGTATGAATAAGCAAGTTTAAGTTCTAAAGAGTCAGAGTCTTGAATAAGTCAATAGCTAGACAAATTACAAGAAAAAAGTTTAAAATTATTTCTAATACTAGGAACAGTTTAAGGATTTTGATTGCAAAGAACTTTTGCTATATTTGATTCCGATTTTTAGCTCTTTCTCACGGTTACTTTAACCGTATTTTGGATAAAAAATGATAAACAATTCACAAGAAGAGACTTCAGAAGCAAAACAGTTTCATTTTCCTGATCCAGTGGGGTAATTAATTTAATACACACACAGCCAAATGTGTTCAGCGGCATATAATCGAAGTGATGGGCATCAGAGGCAGCCGGGCAAGGTTGACCAATAAGCGAGGTCCAGTACATCTAGAGTGACCCGATTCCAGTAGGTAGCAAAGGACGATGATGGTAAACGCAGAGGGTGAAATCTCAGGCGAGTGGATATTATATTACTTATTCTAAAATGTGTATAAAACTCGGAACTCCATGTATGGCATAATTAGTTCTACACCTAATCAAGGCTAAAAGGACTAAGTGTCTGGTAGAACGGTTGGGGGAGCAAAAAGAAAGCTGGTCTAGGAGCACTATCAATTTCTGAAGAAAATTAATCCTTAAAGCAATCCTATGATGTAACAGAGAGAGGAAGACTGGTAAGAGGGAGCCTTTCATAAAAGGGTGACAACCTGGAATTAGGAATCCAGTTTAGGCTTTGAATGCCAAGCAGTAATTTTTATTTTTAATTTTACAATAAATTGTTTTTGAATCATAAAATGACTGTTAGTTTCTTTAAGAGATCAAATAGGTCCCAAAAGAGTATATCAGATTAAGTCTTTTCTTTGCTATCAGAAAGTGTCTAATACGAATCCTACAATTTGAAATTCTAATCTGACTGGCACAATCTTAGAAAGTCCTAAATAAGGCTTCCAGCGACGCTACTGGAGTTATTCCCTAAAATGCTAGAAATCTTGCACTTTCAATGAAAGTAGTTCCAATTGAGAGCCTTTGAAAAAGGGGAATCCGAGTCTATTGAATCTTCTTCTTCTGCAAATAGCTCCGTAACTATACATATACATATATTTTAAAATTTAGAGCTTACTCTGCTATAGTGTTTTCATCAAAATTTAAAATCTCTAACAAACCTTTGAGTTTTATTTTCATATCTGATTAGTTCTCAAGTTGCGAGTGCATGGAAAACTTCAAAAAACCTACTCCTACTCCCCCACTGACCCCAACTTAAGCGCATGTCAATAAAGTTTTTAGGTTTTTAAATCGAAAAACTTTTATTAGTTATTTGAATATGATTTTTGTTATTAAAAAGTTATCGTAATGCACTTTTTGAGTTGAATCCTTTTGTTGCTTCAACATTCAACATTTTTTGGTATGTTGCCACAAAAGTTGGACAACGTTTGTTTGTTTGTACTGCTATATGACAGTATATGTATATACGTATATATGATGCGTGTTTGACCAACTATCAAGGATTTACTTAAGCTTCTATAACCAAGCAAGCACTTTATGCAGTTGCAACTTGCAAAACTTATTCAATTATTTTAATTGAAAACTCAATTCTATTTGCAGATTTTCGCCAGCTCAGCAAACAACCAAAAGGTTGATTTTCTCCATCTTTATGAGAATGGATATTTATTTGTTGTAAGTATTTGAAGCGTTTAATAGAAATTTACTGAATATACACAATATAAAGATAAAAACAAAATGCATGATGCATTTGAATTGCATTAGAAAAACACAGTTGAATGCACTGACTTCGGTGGTGGCGGCTTAAAATAAAATTAGTTTAACAGAATAAGATAAAAACTTTGCTGAATTTTTTTCTATCGTTTTTTTAATTGTTTTTTCCGAAATTGAAAAAAAATAACTTGAGTAAACAAAGTCAATAGGCATAGATAAATTTTGCACAACTCACTGAGGCATCATTAGAAAGGCAGGCCAGCAGACAACAGCAGCAGCATCAGAATCCATGAAAAAATTGGCAAATATTTGCAAATGCAATTTAGCATGCCACGACTGTACAAATAATTACAAACTGAAAAATAAATGTCCAAAAACTATACAAAACAAATATCCTTAAAAAAAAAGGATCAATTTGCCAACCGGAAGGAAATGAATGGCCAGCAAAGCGTCACTTATGTGTTTTGAAATTGCATAGAAAATAATGAAAAAGTGTTGCAAATTTGCAAAGTCAAATAAGAAAAAGAGAATATGCTATACAATATTTTTTCAATTATTTTTTATATAAATTTTTTATATTTATTTTTCATTAATTATAAATTAAAATAAATTTTAAATTTAGTTAAAAGACTCTAGGCAAAAGGTTTTGTATATTATTGTACAACAATATAGTATTTTATTTTATAGAATTCCATTTTATTCAATTTAATATTTAATTGCTTTACTTGTTCTTCTTGTTATTGTTTTTTCTTATTTATTATCATTAATTAATTAACTAATTAGTTTATTAATATTTTAATGTTTCTACTAAATTGTTCATTTAAAAAATAATAATGAATTTTTATTGTACAATAGTAGAGTGATGAGTCTGACTCATTTTTTGGTACTGTACTTATAGACACCAATTTTATTTCTGATTCTTATATTTTTTCCCTCAGTTTATAAATTGAAAAGGTGGATTGTTATTCATGATCTTATCTATACACAGATAGAGCTTTAAAGTTGTCTACTGCAAGACATTATCATTATATTCAAATGATTATAATGATTCATGGTTGACAGTCATATTTTTTATATCAATATTATTACTCCGTTTGATCTTCATAGACTCCTATCAATATAAACTTGTGCTACCAAATCAATCTTGTTTGAAGAGTTGGATGGTGGATCAATAAGTACTCGTGATAGGAAAGAAGAGGCTTGTTTTTCACAAATTTTTTTTTCTATTAATCAACGTTATCTCCTCTAAGTAGACTACACGTTTCTGCCTTTCCTTTAAACCTTCCAAAAAAATACGATTTGTAAAACTCTTCAAAATATGCTTCTGTCTCGATGATAACTTCCTCTGTTGAACTAAATTTTTCCCAAGAGGCTCTTTTTGATATTCAGGATCAGAAAGAAGTTTCAGGGAGCCAAGCCGGTCGAGTACGGTGGGTGCGGCAACAATACAATCTTGTAACTCCTTGCTTGATTTTCTAAAATCCTGATATTCAATTGAATAAAAATAAATCATCATTGTCACTTACATCAATCCTACAAACGTGGTAATGCTGGAGGTGTAATAGACTTTAGGGTGCGTCCTTTGCATATTGAATCATGCAAATTACCTGGGTAAATTGGATGAATTTACTGGTGAAATATCAATTGTTTCTTCGCCAAATGGGGCAGAGTTTTCTTCAGTTTTCTATCAAATTGGTTCAATAGTTAACAGAAGTAGTTTTTCGTTTTTCCTTTCTGCAAAAAATCCATGAGGATTATTCCCTTGGAATCCCAAAAAATCTTTGCTTTCTTCGGAGCAGATTCACCCCGAAAATTCCTGTCGCTTGGGCTGTGGCATAGTGAATCCAGATCGAAATCTTTGACAATATCAAAGTACACTTGCGACTCAGTTATCTATAATTATATTCTTTTGGTATAAAGATTACTAAGACTAATTTAGGGAACTTAGATCATTGAATTACAAATCTTTAATCTCAAAATAAAAGAATATAAGGTACTGACAGGGGTACCTAGTTGTAGTCATTGCCTATTATGGGAAATAATTGTATTTGTGGAGCTGAATTTCGATGCAGACAAGTCTTATACAAATAATATACCAAAGTAACGATTCTCTGATTACTGGATGAGGTAGTCTCCACACAAAAAGTAACATCAGCACAGTCGTTAAACTGCTTTCTTTCAATTTATATTTTTATAATTTTATTTTGCTTAGCATAGGTACCCCAAAATTGAAGCACTCGGATAATATATTGATATATGTAGCTGCCATATAAATTAATCTAACAATCTACAATTCTATGTACACAAATTCATAAGCTGAGATGTATTGTAAAAGGTATTTAACCTTGTGAACTCTAGGTTAATGTTTTTTATCTTGATTCTTTTTGGGAACTTTGTATTTTATTTCAATTTATTACTAAAAATTTTGTTTTTATTTTAATATTCTGTCAAACTATTAATATTTTATTAAATATGCAGACATTTTTTTTCAAGAGTTTTGTTATTATTAATATTTTTGTTTTTAATATAAACTTTTTTATTGAAAAAATATAGAAATTTTTTACATTTTTATTGCAATTTATTAAAAATGCAGTCATTCATATGAAAAGTGGTTATGTATATATAAATACATACATATATGTATATCTTGTTTTTGTGATTCATATAAATGCAATGAGTTAGAAATCCCAAATCAAAATACATAAACCAAATACCAACCCAATTCCCCTCAAAATGCAATGAAAATAAGGAAAACAAAAAAATAAAATTAAAAAAAAAAAAAAAAAGGAAAGTAGAAAACAGAATTGAGCTGAGCTGAGCTGAGGCTGCGCCTATGTCACATAGATACACTCACATGCATATGCAAACACTAAAACTCACATAAAAATGCAATTTTTTGCAATGGCTGCTCAGGACTCAAAGGACTCTCACATACACATATAGAGATGAATGCATGCATACATAGAATATATAAAAAACTGCAGCGCTTCCATTTTCAAACTAAAAACACTTTTCCAGCGACGCCATTTTGTTGTTGTTTGCTATATGCATTTTACTGGAAATTTCTTTTATTTTTTCATTTTATATTCTTTTCGTTTTTTTTCAGTGTGTGTGTGTGTGTGTGTGTTTTGTGTGTTGTTATACGTTGTTTTGTGCTTTGCATTGCACATCGTTGCTATATCAACAAAACTGCAAAACTGCAGCTGACAATGCATTTTAGTTGCTCATGGATTGCATGGATAGCATGGATAGGCAAGTGGCACCTCCAAGTGTTGCATAATGATGATGAGAATGATGATCATGATCATAATAATGATGATGTGGAGTAGTAGGTGACCAAACAACGAATGTAGTAATGCAAATCATACAAAAAACATTTTTGAATGCATTTTTTTCCTTCATTTCAGTTTATGTTCGGTCGCGTAGTGGCTTTGCACAGTTTATGTTGATAAATGAGTTCTGTTTTCGGGTAAAGGGTTTGAGAAACATCTTCCACATAGTATAGTCCTCATCGTACAGTATATGCAGATACTACAGAGATAGTAGTTAGTCAGACTAAAGGCAATATTTTATGGATGTTCAACCATGAGCGAAGAGAGGGGAGGAGAGGAGTCTGGTGAGCGACTGGTTTTGTGAAACTCAAAAGTTGCATTTATGAAAAAGGTATCACTGGTTTTTTTTCGTAGAATTTTATCACAAACTCATTTTTCATAGAAGCCACAACTAGTTTCTTCGAAACATTTTCATTAAATCAACTCAGGAATGTAAATGAAATATTCTGGCTTTTTTTTTTTTTTGTTTTGAAACATTGTGAACCCAATGAAATTTAGTTCTTCATAATCAATTAGTCAGTTAAACAGAATTTTCAATTACAATAATATTTTATTGACAGTGCATTCAAGTGTACTAGGTATTTAACCTGGCATTGCCCGGAATTATGAAATTTTGTATGTAAATTGTTGTTCTTGTCAGAGGCTTGAGCAAACTTGACTCTGTGTGACTGTGTTCTTTTTTACGATTCTACACGATGTTTTTAACCGCGTAGAAGGCCTTGAAATAACCAGAATTTACCTTCCAATCTTTTGAAGCAACACAATAGACACTAAAGTTTTTGGAGGGAATCCTTTCTATCCTATTCTAATCAAAGCAAGTTCCATATTCTACAAAATTTCTTATAATCATAATTTTTCGAATTCAAATTTGAATCCTTCCCTTTCTTTTACACTTCTATAAAACAGAATACAAATATTATTGTATTATTCAGTATGAGCAGAAAATTCAACTCTTCTGTCCAATACTATAAGCTTCCTTTCAGCATCTCTTAAGCCTCACTTATTTAAAATCAAGCAACCAAAGAACAATGTTAGACCAATCGAGTATGCTACATCAAATTAATAAAGCTTTGCATTGTGCCTGACACTATCATCATCATCAGCATCCTCGTCATCATCATGAGGAATTTGTGACGGGAGTAAGAAAAACGGAAATGCACTTTTTCAATGGCTATATCTAAGTAACCGGATACACATAGCTATGTACATACACACATGCAATCACTCACATGCTGCCGCCATATGCAAATGTATCTACAGTCTACAGTAACAACATTCGCTGCTATGATTTTGAAAATGCATTTTTGAAAACAGAATCAAACGAATGAACGAAACGAACAAATAAACGAAGCATGGACTAGTGAAACCAGTGAAGGGCAAGAGATATAAACATTTACACTACTGGAGAAAACAAATGAATGGAGAGTGTATTTCTTTAAAAGTAATTATAGAATTAATTAAGAGACTTTGTTGAACTAAAATGACTGAATGAATGGTTTTGCTGGCAGCAATGTCTTTATAGGTTTACTATGGGTTTAATGACATTGAAAGGTATAATAGTATAATGTTGTATGTTATATTAATATTACTACTGCCTGGCACTAGCATTTCCTCCCGAATCTCCGATGTAGATGTCTGTAGATATCAAGAAGTCTTTTGTGGACCAGAAAAAGACCGCAAAAGGCACACCAACACTTCACTTTGCCTTCGCTTCAAAGTAGAAAATCCTACATCATACATATTGACTTGAGCCTCACATAGTTTTACCACCTCATGTCACCAAAAAGGCTTAGTCTATCAGTCATGAGTATGTACTTATTAATTTGTCCATAAGTGTATAAGATAAACGAATCAACAAATCGTTTGAACGAGGTTCTGAAACGAGCTAAAAAACGAATGAACGAAACAAGTTAGGGACTGAAACGGAGAGAGAGATGAAGGAATGAAATGTATGCAGGAACAGAAAGGATGCAAACGAAGTTTACCAAACGAATGGAACGAACTACCAATTCGAGTTAGCCATGCATTTCATTCCACACATACTCAACCAGACATACAGATGCAGGGATATACATATATGTATACATAAACATATAAAGGAAATATGTTGTAATAGTATGTAGTTTTTTGTTAGACATTTTCGATCGTTCGTTAACCATCGTCATCATCATCATCATCATCATTACCATCGTTGCTGTTGCTTTGAATTGCATTTTATGCTGTTCTGTTCTGTTCCCTACACTTCACTTCTACTCTTTTCTATTCTGTTGGGTTTGTTTTTGGTTTTGTTGAGTTCTCCTTTTCTATTCATTTGAAATGCAATTTCAAAATTTTTTGTGCATTCTACTTTAAGCGAGATTCTCTACCACTAAGTCACACCCCCACATATATTCTTAAACCAGACCAGAGGGATAGATGAAAGACGAAACGAGACAGAAGCCTACCCGCTTTGAGTTATGTTTCAACTTTTTAGGCAGCCTCTCTGATGGATGGATTGTTGCATGGATGGATGGATGGATAGAAGAGACGTAGGGATAAATAAGGAAGTTGACTGCCATCATGGTTGGAATGTTCGTAAAAGTGCATTTTAGGCTCAGAGCGACAGTTGGCAACGCAAATGCATTTGTTAGTCCAACCATATACTACATACAATGGTATACCATGAGTGCGATTGTGTATTTGATTCTGTCATAGCAACCAAAATCATCAGAGAGACAGAAATAGGAAGAGTTACTACTACCATACGTATACAAAATATTTTTAGTTCTGTTCTGTTGAGTTCAGTTCAGGTTTTTTTCTAGTTAAAGGGACAGAGAATGTCGTTCATCGTTAGTGGGTTTTTTTTTCCGAAGCTTTATACAATTTTTTTTTGTGTTGTTACTGTTCGTAGTAGAGTTTGAGCTAAAGTAGGCGCCTGAACTAAAGCCTGACATAACCGACGACCGACAGTAACCAAAGTCTGAGTCATCCAAAGTTGGAGTGCAGCTGTAGAAACTTCAATTCGATTGCAAAAAATTGCAATCTAGGCAAAAATGCAACAAAGGCTGGGCGTGCACAAACACAATGCGCTTTAACATGTTCACAAACACAAGCTTACATGGTACACATTGATAGATACTTGTCAATATACATATGTATTTTTTTTTTACTGTATGCAATTCTGTGTGTGTGCATCCTTTGGTTCTGCACTAGGAAAAATGCAAATTTTTAGCATCAAACAAAAAATGTTTTGCATGCAATTTCAAAGCCTGAAATTCGCTTTGGAAACTGCATTCGAGATACTAGATTGGCAGGCATTATAAAAAGTTCTATCATCCTTCATTTCTTTTTTTTTTTCACCATTTCATTCCTCAGCTCAGCACAGCCTATAATGGGTATTTTTTCTATTTTTTTTTTGTGTGTTTAAAGCCTTAAAATTTGTTTGAAATTTCTTAAGTTCTTCAAATTTTGTAGGCAGAGTACAATTTCATGGAAGAGAAAACTCAGAGACTGAGTTCAATTAGTGAATGAGAAGCTTTAGTAAATTAAAATTAACTAAGAATAGGAATTCATTGAGTCTGAGGAGAGAAAACACAAAGCCAGAGTCAAAATAGTAACTCCCAAGATCCGGGATATTCAAACAACCCCTGAAAGCATACTACAAAAAATTAACTTAAATATCCAGTTGTATGCAAGCCGTTGGGTACGCTAGTAGTATTATTTACATAATCATAAATTCATGGAGACTTAGAAGAGAAAACTCATAATCACTAATTTATGGTGTTCTAGCAGGTATAACTCAGATCACTAGAGCAAATCTTGAAGAACGTAGTAGTAGAAATACCTAAATGTTGCAATAAAGAAAAACTAAAATTAAATTTTGATATGTGAAGATGCAAAAACACAATTCAATTTCTGGGAGGAGCCTTCTTCATAGAAATACGAAATACTTAAATATATTTTAATCCCTCTACATCTAAATAATACAACTGTAGAGATCTAAATCTCTTCTTTAAAAAAAAACTTGAAGAATTTTCATATTGAAAAACATTTCTCATCAAAGAAAATCATCTCCTCTCATACTCGTATACATATTTTCTCCTCTCTTAGACTTTCATATGTTATTATCTTCGTCTAGGTTGGATTAAATTTGTAATATCTTTCTTAATGAGATTTTATCACACATTAGCATTTTATCTTTATTGCACAACTCTTCAACACTAAATATCCCAAAATTCAAAAAATAAAAAAAAATAAAAAAAATCATGTAATAATCCCCAAGCGTTTACAATTTTAACAATTAATTGACCGGAACAATTTCATAAAAACTAAAAATTTTACAATTTGCAACGAAAAATAATAATAAATTACCCGGAGACATCAAATTGTCACGTTTCTTTTTGCCTTTTTGAAACAAAACCAAAGACTCATTTCCATCATTTCCCCCAAGAAAGTAGTCATCATCATCATCATACAAAATAACAAAAAAAAAATCCAAAAAAGGTTCATTTTGGTATTAGAAATCCTCAATTCCCGTTTCTCTTTGGGGGCGTCTTTTAACTTAATTCAAATAAAATAAAATGTTTTTGCAGTACAGAATGTAAATAACCCAAAGCTACCAAGTTACAATAAAATTTGCAAGTTAAATTAATGATGTATATGAAAGATTTAGGAAATGGCAATGTGTAGTTTTGTTTAAGATTTTGGCACTACCATGAACAGGGTTACACATTGTTAATGGAGCAAAGATATTGGGTGGTGGCTTATGCTCCAAAGGGTTCACGTGCGGTTTAAGGCACAAGTGTACAATTATTTTGACAAAGACAAATGTTGAATCAAAGTGGAGACTTAAATTTAAAGTTTGGGAAATGATGGTAAAAAACAGAAAATGGAATTAAGGACTATTCAAAGTCGGAATGGTACATATATGTTTTTGATACTTGTAGTTTTCGTTGAATTATTGAAAGGTCTTCTTTAAAAGTGTTGTGAATGTGAATGGTAATGAGATAAGATTTAATGATTCAATACATTATTGTAAAATAAGATAAATAAGTCAATATAAGTTATGGAGTCATGGCAAAGTCATAGACCGCTCTCACACCGAGAGTTTCTGCGACACAGCGCTCTCTTGAGTTTCTTGAATCTTGAGAAGGGAAACACGACTCTTACGGGGGAGGTTTCACTCACGTACCAGAGGTTTTGACGAAGTTTTTCTTTTTTCTCTTTCATTGCTTGTTTATTTCGTTTGGTTGCATAGAGTGAGATTGCATGCGAAATGCAGAATATAGTGGTCAATTGAAGCGGAATCAGAGAAATTTGCTTTGTGACAGAACGGATACCTTCATAAAGAAACAAAAATGATCAGGAATGTGTAAAAAATGTATCTAGACACTTTCAATTGTAAATGCAAGCAAGAGTCACCAATGAAGAATTGATGATAAGTAACTCAACTGAGACTCTAGGTATAAAGCTAGTCTAAAGAAACTTTTTAGTCATCAAAACATGTCTTCTTATTACAAAATTTAGTGACAAGTGTTAGATCAATGTTAGAATCCCAGAAAGTCAAGTAGTTTGTGAAAGTCTTAGGGCACTGGTGGACGGACTTAGGTTGACGGGGACTTGGAAAACGAAACTAAATGAGGCTCCTGCTTCTGCCCAAAAATGTGCATTCATAAGTCCTTAAACAGGGGTAAAGAAAACTTAAAGATTGTTGATGTGATCCTTCTGCAAGACGAACGTTCAACGTTGCAGATAGGTCGTGTAATTGAAGTGCACCCCAGTCGGGATTGAATGGTTCATGTAACTTCTATCAAAACACGCAATGGAGTTACAAAGCGTCCAGTCAATAAGCTCGTCAAGAATGTTCAAACTTTCTCTTAGGCTATGTGTCAGTTAGGTTAAGTTATATTATTCTGCAATTACATAAGTTAGCAGCAAATAACACTTTAAACAGGACCTACGTCTTCTATAGGTTCCTTCCTTCAATGTTTTAAGAAAATTCATTCGTTAACTTACATCCTTATGCTTGAGTTAATTGCAATCTGCTTGCTTTTATTTAAAAAGAAACTCTTTTTTTTCTATCTTTTCAATTTGAATCAAGTTTCTTCTGTCGGCAGCATAAAATTTTCTAATTAAGAAATTCAAGCAAATAACATTTTATTTAACGAAGTTACAAAAACGAATTCTTCTACTATTTCTTTTTCTTTTCCTTTTCCTTTTTTGATCAACAATATCTTTTATATGCAAATATCCAGCTGCGGTCCTTGGGCGGTGGTAACAACATATATAAATATATACATATATGTGGTATATGAATATATTCTTGTACGACGTATCCTTTTACTTTGTTATGTTACGTGTGTGTGTGTGCATAGAACAAATGTAGATTGTAGACTTTGAAATAAAATAATAGTAAAAAGTTAAAATTCTATTCAAATTGTTTGCCAGCTGAAAACAATGTAATTTTATTCAAATACAAATCCACTCACACACACACATACAATATTATATAATAGAAATGCATGAAAGGACGGACCCTTAGAATGAATGAACAATACTCGGGCGCATGAGATGTTCTTCATCTTAGGTATGTATAGATATGTATGTATATCCTATGAGTATGTTCAAAAGTCCACAAAGTCGTCTTTTGTCTGCGGTGGTAGCATTGAAAGAACGAGTCCACAACTCGGACACAATATCTCACACTTATGTTCGACCAACAAAGGATTCTTCCCAGCACCACATGCATGTATGTATTGTATGTACTGTGTGTCTATTTGATTTCGTTGGCAATTCAACCGCAGTTCCTCAACTTGGCTTAGATAGTTTCTAATGGTCTTCGCATTGGTTAGTCTCTGCTACATTTGAGGTGGTCGATCCTTCTTTTTCTTCTTTAGATTGAATTGCTATTGTTGGGTAGTGGGTGAGTAAGAGTAGGCTACTCTTCTGCTCTCTATTGTGGGTGTTTTAACATCCATCCACTACTATTCTCATAGTTAGAAATGTGTTCAATGTAATGTGTTGCAGTCCTTAGTCTTTCAATCCTTATGTATGTAGGTATATGTGCATGTATGTTGGTTTTTAATGAATCTTTTATTTGCAACGAAGGAAATATTTGAATGTTTCTTTTTAAGCTACTATGACTTTATGGTTTTGTATGGATGTGGGAAGTATTGTACATAGAAGGAACAAGAGAAACTTAAACAATAATTAATTATGACTGCTTATTGTCAATGAATTACAAAAGGCAGAAAGGTGGAAAGGTATTAGTTTAACCTCATATATCTTTTAATTATTACAATAAAATCTACTTTATTCTCTAGAAATTATATGCATCAATACATTGTTATACTCTTTATAAACTACCCCGACCTACACTCAAGTCTAGAATGTTTCAATCAAATAGGATTGATACCCTTCCAACTTCAATTGGTTGGCCAAAGAAATAAAATAATCTCTAGGCTATTACACACAATGAACGACTTCCTCGGCTCAAGTAATCTTCATTCCCATACCCATATTCATTAAGAATTTAGAGTGTAACTCAGCGAACGAGGTGAGGTGAGGTCTGATGAATACATAGAATGTGGTGACGACCAAGCATTGCATACAATTGTAAAAGTATGAAGTCATTTGAATTTGAATTCAAAATTTTCTAATAACATTTCAGATGAAACAATCTAATAATACACACACACACGCACTCCCACTCACATTCTAACATAGAACATACACCCATGTATATATTTCTATGCAAAGAAAGCAATGCGTACAGCAAGTCAGACAAAGACTAAAAAGGATGTGCTCTGTATTGAAGATCCCTTTCCTGACTATGGTATACCAATACCCATACTTGAATATCTCTCGATTGCGGTTGAAGCAAAAGGAAAAGTGTTTGTAGAGTATCCACTCCTTCGTTTTAAATGTCATTGTAGAGTGAACCAATGTCCTTCAACGTCAATGTAGTGTAGACCTACACTCCTCGTCATCAAAAGCATCATCAACAGCAGCATCAACCTCTGTAAAGTCGTTGGCATTGTCGTTGTAGTCATCGTTGTCGTATCTTGGCAATAAAATAATGACTCAACTGAACTGAAAACTAAAAATGTGAATTCTAAATGGCGCAAAAGGACATAAGACTAGCTAGTACTCATAGAAGGAAGAACAGAAACTCATAGAAAGAGACCAGTCCCGTTCCGTTCAGTTCAGTCCATTCCAGGCACTTCTGCATTTGAAGTCTTTTCCTAACAACTACTACACATACTACTAACGTAGCGTGGGTGCTCATATCCTGTTTGGCCTAACTGCCTCACAGTGCCTTCCTTCTCTGTGCTTTACTTTGGCATAGTGTTGCAAATGGTGCTGTGATCTCCCTTCTTTAGTTCATTCCTAGGCGAAATAGTCACGATTTACCATTTGTGTTAAGTCAATGGGAAATTGTGTAGCTGCTGCTGCTTCTGCTGGAGACTGGGACTTTTTTGTTAAATTGTGCAATTTTATATTTCCAAGTTTTATGTTACAAGCAGACGACGCATCATGTATGTACGAATATACATATATCTGGTACAGGATAATTGCTTAGTGCCAAAGGCCCCCTTTTCTTCCTTTATACTTATGATACTAGTAGTATATGCGTCATTGTCGTCGTCGTCATCATCATCACCAACGTAGTCTGTGCATTGCGTGTTGCATGTGCTACGTGCAACTTTTTGACGTCTTTTTGTATATTTTAATTTTAGTTGTGAACAAAGAATAGTATAGTACAATAAAAAAAATGAGGAAAAAAGAAAAACTTCTATATATATATATCTTTTATAACTTGACATGTGCAACTGCAGCAACATACTAAAATATTATGAAAGAGTCAAAAGAGAATTGCAAAGAGAAAAAACCAACTTCATATATTTTTAGAGAAAAGTTGGCGCAGGAAGTAGAGTTCTTGTCAGTTAAAAAGGATATGCTGTCAAATACATTTTACTTTGCTTATATCGTTCTACGTCCGTACGAATAACTTGAAGTTTATAGTTTTTCCTTTGTTTTCTTTTCATTCAGATTTGCATATTGGAAAAGTCATTAAATAATTAAAAATAGTTTGAGAGGTTCTTTGACCTTTTTCTGCATTAAGTGAGTATTATTGAGAAAAACTGAAAACTTTTTCCTCATAAGAAGCTGAGTATATGACATTATAAAGAATGAAAGAGATACATATATATTTCACTTTCTGAGTATTAAATTCAACATTTTCTATTATACTCATGAAAAAATTTTCATTGGGATGTCTTTATAAATGAAATGAAGTCCAAATATAAATTCCAAATTGAACAAAATTTTATTGAAAGTTCTTTTCAATTGTTCCTTGTTCCTTGTATACACTACTATGGCTGCTTATACTACAAACTTAGAACCAATCAATAGCTTAGTAATAGCTTAGCAATAGCTGAGCCAAGGTCCACTTAAAAAAAAAACTCTGATTATATGAGATTCTATTTATTGTTATTTTATTTTTACTAGTCTTAATTTTATTATTAATTACAACAGAAGAACAATAAACAATTAATTAAATTTAAAGAAAACAGCAAACAACTTTCGGGAAATACATGACCAAGTCTTATGGAAATGGCCGCTTCTGATCAAATTTAATGACCACCATTTTGAGATTTATGAATCCATGTATGCATATAGAAATGGGGTAAATACCTTTATTGCAATAACAACATACGGCAAGTTAACTTAAAATTAACTTTATCCCTGGAAGGTATGCTTTACTGTTTTAATTTTTTTTTTTTTTTTTTTTTCAATTTGGTGTAAAATTTTAAAAATTAATAAAAAAAACTTAAAACCACAAAGAAGGTTGCCTTTGGATATGTCAAAGATGTAACACTCTTCACGCTCCTGTGAATGAGCATGCAGTATTATTATATTAATGATTTGACTTATGTTTAGGGTAGAGTCAATATTCATATTATTTTCAATACACCAATCGTCACTTGTATTGTAGATGACGCATAGCCATGGTGTGTGTATTGAACGAACATATCGGGAGCTATAGGACCCAGTCATCCTAGAATCTTGGAATTTACATGGTTGGTGAATATATGGCAGACTGTGTCCAAATTTCAGTTGGATGTGACAAAAAACAAAAAAAAAATTCTAATAAGAACATTAATTTCCATTTGGGTTTGTATGGGTGGTATCCCTTCTAGTGGTCCGATTGGACAGATTCTGATAAATGTGCGGCATATGGTAAAAAGGGAACTTCGTATGCTATCTAGCTCAAAAACTGAGGGACTAGTTTGCATACATAAAGACGGACTCGTCTCATCAGACAGACAAAACGTTTTTGGCAAATAAGGAATGAAACACCTGTTCAGACAGACAAATCGTTTTTGGTTAATAAGGAATGAAAACATGTTGACTTTTTCATAAGCGAAAATGATTATTACATATTTTGTCTTCAAAAGCCAAGAGGCGGCCAGTCATCGACAACGAGACATGTCTTTAATGATGATTTAGGCAAAAGCATGTGTTTTATTTTGTCTGCTTTGGTGTGTGCGCCTTGATAAGAAACAATATACTAATGTTTCATCGGATAAAGAAAAATGTGTTCAGCCTTACTTCTTCTTACTTAGAATTCAGTACTACTTAATAAGCGCTCTTCAATTTAAAGAGAAACAGTTGATATTCCAAACTGTCGGCAATTATAAAAATATAAATTGACTCCCGGTTCGGACTTAGCTTAACCCCTTTGCGGTCTACCAATTACCGACCACTGCTTTGGATCATCCAAATATGCACATTCATATATCCTCTTTATCTCCTTTACTATTGTAATATGGAGTAAGAGTTTAAAATGACATTTCTTCTTTTGGTTTTTGAAGTTAATTCAATTTTTTAATTATCACACAAATCTAAGCGCAGTGAATGTGTACGAGTAGTCCTTTCTTTATTAACTCTTTCTCTTAAATACTAGCTGAGCTTTGTAGTCTTTGTAAAGAAAGATCGTTTCTTTAACAATTTCTCATTTCATTTTATTAAATTAAATTTGCCATTTAAATCAAATTGTAGAAAAACGTTCGCTGCTAGTATTCTCAATAAAATTATACACGATTTATAAAAAAAAGAAACTGGAAATAAAAAAGTTCTTTACTTTATGTGATGAAATGATGAAATTATGTAATAAGGCAAAAAGTAAAATAATGAATGCGTAGACGTGAAAATTTGTTTGTGAAAAGGATGCCAAAAAGTTGGCTCGTTTATGCCTCATGCTTCATTTTAAGATAACTGAATGATTCTACATCTACTATAAGTATGAGTATCTCTGTATTTGTGTGTGGGTGTTGTTGTTATTATTGTTGCTGTAGTAAATTGCTTGTAAAATAAAAGCGGCGTCGAAAATTAACTTTTGTTTACATTTTATATATTTTTTTTATTTCAATGCGTACGTAAATGCTTAGAAGGATGAGAATATGAAAATATCAGAGAAGTGAATGAGTAAAAAGGTTCATTCATTCATTGAGTTGGTGTGTATAATTATGTTACGTTGTCTTATTTTAATAATTTCCGCTAACACACACAGCACACACACACACAGAGATACCCACTCTCAAAAACACAGACATTTTGCTACTCCAGATACTCATATACTACTATTGAGTCGAGAGAAGCGCACCGTAAAGAAGTCGTTTTAATAAATATGCAAATGTTGTTGACGGGCATTCCAAGGGTTTGAGGATTTTGTATTTAATGTCATTTCTTAGCAGCTAAAAATGAAAATCGCTGCCATTTTATCCTTTTGCTTCTGTCCTGACTATCTGTGTGTATGAGTGTGAGAACTGCCTGAATGCCTGTGTATGTAAGATGCCTTTCCTGATAAGTCTGCTGAACTCAGAGAATTTTGAGAAATACAGCAGAGCAGAGCAACTCATCATTAAAACACAGGCATGCATACACAAAAACAAACATACATATTTGTCAAAGGATATGTGCAAGGGAAAGGACATGGCGCCAGCAATGTTAACATTTGTGAAATCCTATTCCTCATTCTACTTTCCATTGGGTAGTTAGTTTAGCGAGCGCGCACTCATTTGGCATTCTCCTGAATTAGGGACAAACATAAAGTTAAAATCCTTGAGATCCTTGTCTACATGAGGCAGTAGCAATAGCTTTGGTGGGGTGGGGTGCTGGTGGTGTGTGTGTGTGTTTGCTTGTGTAAATATGAAAATAAATAAATCCTAAGCGTAAGCCAAAGTTTTGATGAATGCCCCAAGCAGGTGAACATTACACAAACTCCGACACATACATATATACTTACCAATACACATCTATATATGTATTTATGTGTATATATATGCATATAATATTTAAAATCCTAGGTACACACACCCCAAACCACCAACGCCACCATCATCAATGCCATCCACTTAAGTCCAATTTCAATCTGCCCCTCCTTTATTCATGGCTTTAGGGTTGGTTACAAAAGTTATTTTAGGGAAGGATTAAGCACTTTGAAACGTGTCCTGATTCTACGTGTCGTGTTCTGCCTTTGGTCTTCATTGCTGCTGCTTCAACTTCTTCTTTATCTGCAACATACCACGTTTCTAGTAGTAGCATTACGACTTCTTCTCAACAACAATGAGGTGGCGCGCAAAGGATAGATAGGAGGAGGTAGATGGTTTGGTGTGTCGTGGCGTGTGGCATGCGGCTTTTTAATATTTTAGGTGCCTTAATGTTATAACAGAACATTGGTTGGTTGGCTGGTTGGTTGGTCTACTTGGTCGACTCGGTGGCAATGTGAAAGCATTATTTATCAGCAAACAGGAAATTAAAAAGGCACTTTTTGCTTATCTTGGCGCTAAAGGTTGCATTTGGTCCTTGTCAGTATACACGTACATAGTAGCTAAGAGAAGAAGATTGACGCAGTGAAGAGTTTGTGTCTAAGGGGATTTTAATTAGTTGAAAGTTTATAAACAAATAGAATACATACAGGATATGAGTGTACAATAAACTCATGAGGCGAAAGATGTTTTAGATATACGTAGAATAGAGAAGATCTTCACTAGGGAATGAATACTTGAAATCTTATTCAATGTCCCTATATCCTTATAAACATCTAGTGTTTCTTCTCCGGTATATACAATACTTACCACACATTGGCTTCAATGAAAGAGCTTGAATAAGCATTTCCTTGTTTTTATTTTGTATTTGGCATGAACATGCATAGACAACACAATATTTTAAAAGTTTGTGGCCCAAAGCTGTTGAAGTCCCTTAACAAATTCTGTACAACAAATAAACACATAAACTTAGTACTATGTTCAAAAGCTTGTGTTTCTAACCAAGTACATACTATGGTATTTAATATATACAGTAGAAGCCAACAAAAATTAAAAAAGTAGCAGGAATAATGATGGGAAAGGGTTAAAAGTTCTTGCTACAAAACTATTAACTAAAATTTTCTATTAAAAAGTTTGTTTGAGAGAGAGAACAAAACTTGTTATTTTTTCCCACAAGTAAGTTTAATTTGTTGAAAGAACTTTGAGAAAAACAACAAACAAAAAAATAAAAAATAAATATACACAGAGAAAGGTTATTATAAACAGAATAATATATGCAGGAAATTGTATATATAGTAACCATATACTAAGTGAATAGTTACCATAGTGTAGTCCAGTTCAAAATACATATAGTCAAGCGTTTTTAGAATTATTTTATACCTTACAAATAATAGGTTTTCTCAAGGTCCTTCATTCGACCCAAATCTACTGCCGCCAAACCATATCTTCAGGTATAGAAACAGGAAATAGTCGCAGAGAGCTAAATCTGGAGAATATGCTGGATGGGGCAGCAGTTCGTATCGAAATTTATGGATTTTTCACATGGCAACTGCACACGTGTGCAGTGAAAGAATGACACAGAGCATGGATCACAAATAAACAGAAGACCCAATTTGGCCTTTTTTGGTGCATTTTCAATCGGAGAAGTCTATCACATTGACTGGTCTTTGGTCTCTGGTGTGTTGCGATGGATCCATGGTTATGAAACTATAAAAAAAACTCGTTCGAATTGAGGTTTAACATCTCTAAACACTCTTTTGAATTGGCCACACGGTTGCGCTTAGGATTGAGTGTGATCCCATCGAGCGGATAGCTTTTTGATGTCCAAATTTACATGTAAAATGTGATGTATCCACTCAGTTAAGATGCCTACAACCTCAGTCACTAACCAAGGGTGCGGTTATATCAAAATTTAAATGCAATAGTTCTGCTTTTTTGAGAGGTAGGTCCAGGACATGAGCAATTTTCTATATCCTGATAGTCTTACTGTTATCAAAAAGATTAATGCCTAATTCATTGCTATGACTTTGTAACCTATTTATGTAATTTTCAGTGACAGGAGCAAAGACCTTTTCTAGTATTCCGATGTTACAATTGCTTGCATTGCCCCAAAGTTGCTTGGCATGTGTCCACACCGGTTTCAGCATCACTTTGTAAGAGAGTATTTTGTTTTCTAGTCATAGTTGGGAATGTGACCCAAGCAGCCAATACAATTTTCTTATTTTCAGGGCTAGTAGCATCTGCTTGGCGGTGTTGTTAAACATTCTTCAATCATGCTTAACTGTACCTGCTGTTAGTGTGATGCTTCTGCAGGGGTTTGCTTGTTGCTATGATCGGCGTATCATCAGCATGCGTCCCCACATTTACTTCATTTGCGATGGGCATGTTTTTATTGAAATTGAATTATCAATAACTAATTAAAATATAAAATAAATATTATTGTATATTTTGGTTTTAATCATTTATCTTATTTATTAGTTTTTTTAATTGTCTTCATTTCTTTTTTAATTTCAATATAATGAAATCTCGTTTTTTTTTATTTTTCTCTTCTTACAGACAACTGCAATGGGAATGTCTTCACGGATCTTCGAACTGAAATGATTTGGAATAAATCAAAAAATTATTATTATTATCTAAATGCTTTTACTAACAATCATTCCAAGCTTTTTTATATTTAAGAAATGCTTTTAATCCTTATTTTAAGTAGATGCTTTGATTATGCTTAGTACATATTTTTGTGCGTTTAGTTTTTGTCTTATGCTTAAGATTGTTTTTATTATTTCTTTAATAAAATGCTTTAATAAATGCTTTATTATTATAACTAGTTAATTTGCTTTTTATTTAAACTCATCATTAATAAATCAATAAAAATGACAATGACGAAATTCAAGAATAAATCTACATGGAAAAAAAGGTAAAAATTACTTGATATTTAAATTAATTATAGAATCTATTCTAATTCAATTGTGTAATATAAAGTAGAGAAGCTCCTTTTCATAATGTCCTTCTAATTGAGAAGAAGGGTAGATAATTTTCATTGCCAGCGCCATCTCACGACTTAACCTTGAAGCTTGAAAGCACTAAGCAACCAACCCTTATGCGAAAGGATTTCTAAATTTCAAATCAGAAAGCTTTGATGGCTGACAAAAAGAGCTTTGAACTTTTAGGTGGATAGATAAACATGAAATGAAAGTCAAGGCAAAATGCAAGGCAAGAAATGAAGAATTTTATAAGAATTTCATTATTATTGGAAAGTATAAAATTTTAATGTATTTTAGTTTTTATTGTTAAGATGTTAAGGTTTCTTCCCTTTCTGTGACTTAATTTGAAAGCACCTCAAACTAAATAATACATTCCACTTGAATAACTAATAAGAAATTATCGACGTGAAAATGTTTATAAATACAATCTCAACCTAAAAGAAGTTCTAATACTTCGACTTTCTTGTTTGCAGAATATTTCTAATCAAAATTTTAATTTCTGGAGTATTGTTCAAGAAAGAAGGAAGTATAAGTGATTCCTTTAGTTATTAATGAATATTTGTAGTTGTTGTTGAACTTTAAAAGCATTTAGGATATCATGTTTGGAATAGAGAATCTCTTTTTAAAATGGAAAGAATTCTAGAAAATCCATATTAGCTTAAAGTGAATAATCAAATGGTATTTTGATTCAAGAATCCACTTATCATTGGCTAGATGTCAGTAATCATACTCCTCTCATAATTGTTTACCAACGTTTCTATAGAAATGTATACCTTTATCTTAACAGAAAGAAAGAAGGAAAGAAAGAATATTTTCAGATTTGTTTGGTTTGCATGCAAGAATTTCAAATTCACATTCATTTGTTGATGATGTGATGTTGGTGATGATGCTACTGATGAGGATACTGCTGCAGCTTCTGCTGATGGTAATGATGATGATGAGAAGGTAAATCGTTTTCAAGCAAGGTGTTTGTTCCTTCTCTAAATATTTGTCAATAAATGAATGCTAACTACAAAGAACCCAGACGCACCCTTAGAGAAATGTTGCTTTTATTTTTAATTTTATGACTCGAAAAGGGTTAGAATAACAATTTTGCAGACACAAAAAATGGTCTTCAACAACAAAATAAAATGAAGTGAATTTTGATGTGTTTTTTGCCTCTTTTTTTATTGTTCCTATTCCAATTTCTACATGGAGACCAAAAAACGTCACTACACTCGTAAAGACAATTGCAAAATACTTTGAACAAAAGCTCAGACGAGACAATTTTATTTGCCGAATTATATACAATAGTATTTCTGGGTGTGAGAAATATCTCTGAAGGGTTGATCAGTGACATTGAAAGTGTGCAAAAGGTAATGGAAGGCTTGGCTAGAGACAATTTCTTTCATATTAAAGCAATTAAGAAGGATGGAAATGAAATGGTTAATTTATAAAGAATTGATAAAATGAAAAAAATCTTTATACTTCAACTTGATATGACAATTGTCTTACAGATGACATATGTGCAAAGTCGAGATATGTTAAAAAATCAAATATTAATATGTGAAAGAATTGTTTCTAGCAAAGGCAAAGATTGCACTCAATTTATAAAGCATTTTAACACTTGTAACTTATAAGCAGTCAAAGATGTGTCTAGCTTTATTTAGAAACTTAAACTAATAGCATTTAATGTGCGGACTTATTGGCAAACTTCGGCCCAAGGGTTAAATAGAAGCAACCATCCCAACCACTTGAAAGGATCCAACAGAACTGCTTAAGCTCAAAATCTAAAAGAGATCGGAAGCATATTTCTACCATGATTACTTAGACTTTACAGACTTTCATCATTGACTTTTTTTTTCCTTTGAATGTTTTTCTATAGGATCTATAGATTAGAACCTTCTGATTCCAATTATGACCTACGTTTTACTGTCACATTTTTATTGGCGTTTGAAAATTGGTTAATAATGTCATGTTGAAAGTCGGTAGAAGGATATGTATTTCAACAAAACAAAAATGCAGTTATATTTTCCAATGCATTTGAAATAATATGGCTAAAAAAAATATCACAAAACAATTGAGAAGCATGTATCAAAAGAAGAAGGAAATTTGTCTCTTTAAATTTTTTGATATAAGTTCCGAATGTAACAAAGTAATTAAAATTGGTTTTCCAGGATGGCCAACTGCCTATCATATCATATTATCATTTCATACTTAACCGGAAAAATCACTCTATCAAAGAAAGTAAAATTTGTTGGAGAATAATTAATTCTTATCCATTTGTTAATCAAATCAAAATCTGACCAATAGATGGCCCATCTTTTTTTAAGAAAATTGAATAAAATTCTATTTCTCATTAAAATTGCATGAGGGGATTTTTTTTAAATATATTTGCCATAACTAAGTTAAGTACTACCTACCGAAATCACTTCTTAATTTTCCTTGGGAAAAGCCCTCGCAGGCCTGTGGGTTTTTATGATATGATTTGAAAACCAGAAGATGAATGATGAATGCCAAGAGTTTTATATGAATTTTTGTTTAATGGAACAAAATAACATATGCTGATCCTCATTGCTGTTGACATTTGTAAATACACACCACTACATAGAGACAAAGTTCAAATAGATTCCAAACCATCTGTCATCAAGGGTTAAAGGGTCAAAGCTGAAAACTTTATTGTTAAACATATTAAAAAACAATAGAGAAAATTATAAAAACTTCATCAAAAACACAACAACAAAAATGAAAAACAAAAGAAAAAAAAACCTTGATGATTTGTAGCCACTTTTGAACCCCCAAAATCCATTAAATCCATTTAGCAGCTGAACTTTTATGTTTTTTTTTGGGTATTTGTACGAGTATGTTTGCATGAAAGGACATAAAAGAACAAAAGGCAGAAGAACAAATGTCAGAACAAGTTTATGTCATGATCACAAAACAAAACAAAACAAAGCACAACACAATGTGGAATAGCGGAAACACCTGAGTAAGAAAATTAATGGACAAATGCAATAAAGACAATGACTATGATGACGACAACTGGAAAATTCAAAGAGTTTTGACTTTTCCAAGGCAAAAAATGTACTTGCAACAAAAGCGGAATTAAGTCGAGCGAATATAAAATATATGAAACGACAATTGAATACAAAAAATGAATGTGAATGGAAGGAGATTAGATCAAGGGAAGGTATAAGAAAGCAAAGCGAAACGAAGGAAAAGACAGGAAAGTACAAAATTTGTTGCCAAAGGCTGCTGTGTTTAAACAAAAGGAAAACTCTTTTGTACGTGTATTTTTTTCTAATAACAAAATGCGCCATGATGGACGCCATTATGCAAAAAAGGAAGCAAACGAAATATTTCTAATAAAATACTACAAGCGAAAAAAACAAAGCAAAACGGCAAGGGTTGTTTTGCACGACTTTAACAAAGGACGAACTTATGCTGCTGTTGCTACTAAGTCTAAGACTCATGGTGATGGTCATGATGATGATGATGATGAGGACGACAGCTGAAGAATTGTATAGAATATAATATCCTTTATTTTACTTTTGTTCCTTTTGCTTGGTTATTTGTTTGTTTGTGGTGGCATGGGGGTTGCTTATAGCACCATCAAATTTTGTATTGCATACTTTTGAGCTTGCGCCTTTAATATTATGTACATATTCTAAATAAGGAAAATGGCAGGACCAAGGACTTATGTGTGTATGTTCTTGTATTTGTTGTTGATGATGATTTTTGGTCAACAGCATGCGCACTCAATGAATTTTAATTTCTCGTCTCGTCTGCGGTGTTTGTCCTTTCTTTCATTCATTCATTCTAATAACACTTGTATGTGTCCTTGTTGGAGTCGGTCAGTCCAATACAATAAGAAAACGACGACGATGACGACGACGATGATGATGATGATGAGAAAAGCAAGTTGAATTAATTTTGAAAATCATGGCTGCTTTTGGTTTACCTTGTGTGTCCTGTGTCCTTTCGATTCGTTTCGTTTCGTTTGGGGACTCAAGGGTGACGCTCAATGGCAGCAAAACAAAAACAAAATGAAAATGAAAACAAAAAAAGGATGCCAAATTCAAGTGAATATGGCAATAGTAGAATGAGTTGTTGCCACTGACAGGCATATAAAACAGAACGACGACGACGACGAAGGACAAGTAGCCCTAGTCATAGCGCCATCCATTGATGTCATCCCCATCATATTCATACTCACAGTTCTATCCTCCTTCTACTCACATACATTATTAAACTGCTTGCAGACGTTTCATGCGTATCCTTTGTGCCTACTTGGCATCATTCTCATTCATTCAGAGTTTAATGGTTTGAGTATCACTGGATTGGCTGAGGCCAATGCTTTTGACATGGCATCCATGTCGAAATGAGTGGAGGATTGGAGTGTGTATATATTCTAGACGAAAGTAAATCTACTTTCACCCTTTTCAAATGGTTTTCTGAGCCTTTTGGGTTGCTAACCGTCGTCGTTGTCGTCGTCGTCATTTCCATTTCTCCTCCAACTCTTTTACGGCAAGAAAAATGAGCTTTTGCAAAATGGCTTCTCTAATTTGTTTAGCCTTTCATTCATGCCTTTTTCAATTGTTCCTTTTCACTTGTTGTTGTTTTTGTTGTTTTTCGTCATGCATTTCACTTTCATTTGGCGGCTATTGTTCTGATTTTTCCCTTCCTGTAAAGGGCTTTCTGCCTTAAATGTCAGTATTTTCGTTTATTTTGTATATTTTTTCATTGAGATTTTCATCATGCATCCTTTTTACTTTTTTGTTTATCGCTGCATAATTAATGCGCCCGACAGCTCTTAACAATTTACAATGGTAAAATAAAACCAAATAAAACCAAACAAAACAAAAAATAAAAGAGAAGATATTTTTCACTTTTGCCTCATTAATTTTACTTATTTTTATTTTAGAGAAAATTTTAAACAAAATACAAAAAAAAGAGGAGAAAATTGATATATAAAAATAGAAAATATCTTTTAAAACAAAATGGCGGATGCAAGTCCCTTTTGGCTTTGAGTGATAAATTATGTTGAATATATTTCTTCAGTCAGTTAAAAATGACTATGCTATTAAATTTTTAATCTAAAATTAAATTTAAAACCATGAAAAATGGCCAAAAATTTCCAATTACCACAACACTAATTAACAAAATATTCAACACTAAGAATATTTTAATTTACTTCACTGACTGAAAGAGTGGAGAGCATGGGCTTAGTACTATTTATAATGGAACCGACAAAAGGGAAATACCATATAATCTCCTGACAAAAGTCCCTTAGAATTTGATATTCTTCTAAATTAAAAAAAACTTTATTGAATTATTATTTGGAAAAGGTCTGTATGTCCAATCTAAAGACTAGAATGAATATTTCTGAACAAATTGTTGGCAGTCAAGCCTCAATTATATTTAACGAGTTTACAATCTGCTAGCCAACAAGTTTACAAACGAGCGAATCGGCATGTGCGATAGTTATGATAACACACAACTTTCTACACATATATATAGACCGCCTGCAGTATGAATAACTTGTCCAAAACTGGTTCATGGTTAGTTCGTTTAGAGCCAGTACTAGTTCCAACAATCTCCTTTTAAATGTATTGGAATAATTGGTGAATTTAAGATGGAGATGTCTTTTGAAGGAGTCGTTTGCCATCGCCTGCATTACCGGGCACCAGTCATGTCACCGCTCACTGCCACTGCCGGCATTACCGTTCTCCAGTAGTGTCATCAGTCATTACCATCGCCTGCATTTCCAACATCTAATGAATTGCTGCTGACTTACTATGAAAACGCACACTTACTTGATCGCTTCCGCATAACCTGCAATTAGTGAATTCACTAGCCACCAGGTAATAAGAAAATGGGCTAGTAAATTAATATCGAAACAGGGACTATTGCCACCAATCATACAGCAGGGCGGCTTTTAATCCTTCTCAGTAGATTGTTTACAGCCTGCTAGTAACTAGTCAACATGGTTCACTAGCAAATAGTGAATTCGCTAACTTGTAGATCGAAAACTTACTCAATGTAATTGAGGATGAAGAGACGTCTAGTATGCTCACCCTACCCAACTAGAATTGGGATTTAGGATAGTCACATGAGTCGCCAGAGCAGGTGCTTCGGATAGCCCGGAAAATTCTGAACGCTTGAGGAATATTGCAAGGTTGTGTTCTTTAATATGCAACAATTTGACAGATTGTACCATGATGGGATCCTCTTCAAACTGAAAGCCCTTTTTTCATAGAGTACTTAATCTTAATCTTGCGATGAGATGGTAATACGTCTCAGAACTTAGAACATTTTGGCATGGTGACGATGACAGTAGTAGCAAAGAGTATAAAACATATAAAGAGGTAGAGCTCTTCTTATTTTAATCTCTCCACTCTATATATTTTATACTCTTTGCTGGTAGTAACCCTTTCTTAGGAATCTTGGCTTATACAGTGAGATTGTAAATCCATGCTTCTAACAGTGATTCTTCTAGACTAGGTTAAACAATTATACAGATATCATTCAATATTCAATATTCTCGTAGCTCAGTGTAATCAATTTACAGCAATATGAGATATTAATGTTTACTTGCTCTTGGACATTTGTTTAGTGCTTACTAGCATGACGCGACAGTAGCAAAAGCCGCCAACTACACTCTACGCTAATTAAACAAATATTTAATTATAAAATAATATTATACATACTTACTACAATATATGCATCCCACACATACACGGGTATATATTATTTTGTGTACTTCTATTCGGCAACCAAAATTTATGAGAAAACTAAAATGTGAAAACAAGTTATTTTTGTTTTTATATAACATAGTTTCAATTTTATTTTGTTTTTCTTATTTTATTTTAATTTAATTAAATTATCAGCAATTAGAAGTGAAGCTAATAAAAGTTTTTGAACTCACAGTAAATGCAAAACTTTATACTATACTCAAACTCGTAGTTATACTAGTTCATTCTACGTGGGTTTAGGTTAAAAAGGGATATACTTGAGTATAGGGGGAGTAGTTAGATTTTGAGAGAAAATATTCGAAAAAGCTGCAATGAAAAACTAATTTCAAAGCAAAGCAAAAACTGCCAAATTATATTTATTTAGTGTAAAATGCTTAAAATGCATAAAAATATAAATGTATACATACATATTCGCATGAATGCGTGGGTGGGTGTGGATGTATGTGTGGGTGTGTTTGGATATAAAATATATTGTGTTTATATTTTCAAATATAATTTTAGTTGAGAAAATCTAATGTGAGATATTAAATAATCATAGTGTCGCCATTAGCAACATGTAGTCACTTCTCTTCTTTAACAAAATTAACAAATATCTAAACTAAAATGACAAAAAGAGAACTATGATAAATTGAGGAATTAGAGGGAAAAGAGAAATTAACATTATTTGTACATTAAAGTCCATGGAGTTTGAATTCAATGCGACATGCAAGCAAGAGGGAAAGAGTTTATTAAAACTTTTCCAATCTTATTTTATTTAAGAAATTGTTTTTTCTATATTGTGTAATGCTTGCTTAAGGGAAGTTCTGTCAGTAACTCAAAAGAAGTTGAGTATAGTTTTGAATGAGGAAGCTAGACTGGCTCTTTTGGCCTTCAAGCAAGCTGTCACTATGCAGCTTTTACCCCTTGGTTTCTCAGAAACACCACGCTGTACAAAGATCTTAACATACCAATGGCTTTAGAGACAATGTAGCTTTACAGCAGCTGGCACCTAACAAAGCTTCAGACGCGCCTAAAAGCATTGTCTTGTGCCAAGTTCCGAAGCCCAATTATATGGTTAAAAAGACTCCATCCACATGACCTCCCACTAAGGAATATTTAATAAATAATTAGCACATAAGACAAATCAGTATCAGATATAAACATCTAATGTCTCTTGGAGAACAACTTCGCTAAATGTTAGAAGTTAAATGAAGACAAAAAAGTATTGTTTTCGATTTATAAACAGTGAATGATTTACAAACTTTTTGGTTTGAAGACTCATCTATTCCTGAGATGCACAGGCCTACTTAGTTCCTGGCTGGTAGTCTCCTTTATATTATTTGTAAAATATGATTGATACATTGATGTCAGATGACTGAAAGAATCTTGGATTGCTTCTTTTATACAATATAATTCTTAATAAATGAAAAATTCTTGCAATTCTCATACTTATGTTATAAATCAGGCTTCACAATCCTTGAAAGACTGACCTGCTTTACATTTAGGCAAGTGTTTAGTAAAATAGATTCACAAATGTAATACTAAACCTAACATATTCATCAAAATAAATTACTATTTGTAGTACCTCTATCTATTTACCTACTTATCTACTTATCTATCTATTGTGCGAGTACAACAAAATCAAATTGTCACAACAAAGTATCTAATTAAGACGATGATGATGAGATAATTGAGTGTCACTTAGCGTCATTAAAAAATCATGCTTGAAGCATATAAGAGACTACAACAAGAACAACAAGAGCATTAAGAACAACAGAATATCAGCAACAAGAATGGGAAAAAAGACAATGACTAAAACTGGTTGATATTCATGGCGCCTGGCACTATAAAGTGCGTCGTCGTCATTGTCGTCTACTTGCAACTTGCTACTTGCAACATGTTTATCTTGTTGTTTTTGTAATTGTTACTTGTCGACAACTATCCACACATGCACTCTTCCTCTTGCAGATATAAACACTGTTACTCATACACTTAGGAGTAGAACTAACTGTAGTAAGTGCGTCGCCAACTGTAAATAACTAAATGTGTTTACTAAACCACTTACTAAACACTCGACATACAAACATCCATAGACTAACACTATACTACACCGCACTATACTAGACTATACAAGAACGAGTAATGGGGTATTTTTTCTCCTCCATTTTATTTTCTTTGTTTTTTTTTGTTGGTCCTACTAATGTTTTTTACTGTCATTCTTTTTTTTTTTGTTTGTCCTTATTTGTTTTTTACATTTTTTTATTCGCCTAACCACATACGCATTCACTCAATGAGGACGACAACATGGTTAAAGTAACATAGAATAGAAGTGAAGAAGAGTGTTTGTAAGGATGAGGTAGTTTGGCATGGTAGAGAACATTGGACAATTAGACAGACAAACTTGGCTTCAATGAAGTTCAAAAAGATAAAGTAGAATGGAAGAGGTAAAGAGCTGGAAAGTCTAGTCAAATGCTAGGCTGACTGGACTCAAACCACAGACCAGACGTGCTAATGTTGCGTGCATCAAAAGAGTTAGTTATATAAATAAGCAAGGATATACAAACTACATAGTACGAAGAGAAACAAAGGTTAGAGATGCAGAAAACTAAACTAAATGGGGAAAAATAATAAAAATAAAAAAAAAAAAAATTTAGTTTTATACATAGAAATATTATATGTATATAAGTATATAGTATACAGAACAATTTTATATATAGAAACAAAATTTTTAACTTCAGCAACAACAACAACAAAAAGTTTCTTCTGCACAAATGCACAAAATATGAAAAATAAAATGTGAAAAATCATAAAGCGCGTATGAGCAACATTAAAAGAAGAAAAAATAAATATCAAAATAAAAGCATCCTTATAAAATTATAAAAAATAAATATAAATGCATGAAAAAGGAACTAGCAAAATAAACAAAAACAACAAATAAGGGAACAACAACAACAGCAATTTATATACAGTATTTATGTATATAAATATGTATGTATCTTTATATGTAGTAGAGTAATATTATTTAGTCTTTCATTTTTTTGTAATTCACAGTTGGGTTAGCTGTGTTTTTGGTTGGTGGGGAAGGAGCTCAAACTTTTAGGTCTTTGGGATCGGAACATCAAAAGTAACTAAGAACCTCATCATCATGATCCCTAGAGAAAAAGAGAATTCACTTTTGTTATTAGTACTGTCATTATCATCATGACTAGCAACATTATTATCACAAGCATCATTATTATCACTATCATCATTATAATCTTTAGCATCATTATTATCACTGGCATCATATCATCATGAGTGGTATCATTATTATCACTAGTATCATCATGATTGTTTATAATTATAATCCCCAAACTCATGGCCTGCTTTGCTATTCCTTCTTGTCCTCATCTCTCCATTTCAACATCCTAGTCACCATTACCATCATCATCATCACCGTCGTTGCTTGCTTCTATCCTCGTCATCCTTTCATCATTCAAATCAGCATCACCATCATCATCATCATCACCACCAGCATTATCATCATCATAGTCATGTTGTTCGTTTGTATCCTCGTCGTCTTCATCGTCCTTGTGGTCCTCGTTGTCGTCGTCATTGTTGGCAGCAGCAACCAATCGGCATTCAGCAAGTAGGTGGAGCTTAAAAAAAAGACAAAAAATTTTTGTGAAAAAGAGAAAAATCATTTGGTAAAATTCACACACACACACCAAAGCACACACAGATACACTTACTCACATAGATAGTCATATATACGTATATATTTTTCTTATTTTTCCGCCTGATAATAATTTTTTGTTGTATGGTTTTATTTTATTTATTTTTGGGTGGCCTTCGTTTGAAAAGTACGAATGGACACAAACTCCATCTGAGTCCTGATGATGATGATGATGTTGATGAGTTGTTGTTGTTGCTTTGCAAAGCTTTTCTAGTATACACACTCATAAAACACACATACAATATGAATCAAAGAGGAAAGTAAGGAAGATAGAAAAGGAGTAATGCAAAGAAGCTGCATGACTTGGTCATAACAGCAAAATGAGGCTTTTATCCACACTTGATTGAGAGTGTGAGTGTTTTTCTGTTGGCGGCAACAAACTTCACAACTTACTGAACTTTTTCTTCCTTTATTTTTTAATGATATTCGCTGCATTTGTTTTTCTTTTTTTGTGTATATTTTGTTTTCGCCGCATATTTTATATGTTTTTTGTAAATTTTATTTATTTTTTCCATCATCATCATCATCAGCATCATTGTCATGAGGCCCCAATGTCTGCTACAATAATAACAAACATGTTTTTGGGCTTAGTTTGCAGTCATAAATGTAGAATATAGAATATTATAGTAGAAGAGTATAAATGGAAGAGAGAAAAAGAGAGTCTTTGTATGTATTATGAACAGGATATCCATCCATCGGTTCGTTCATTTTTTTTACATACATATAATTTGCATATTGCGTAAATTGTCTGCTTCCGACATGTTGCACTTACATACATAGTTTTATCATATTTTTTTCGGATTGTTGTTTATTCTGTTTAAACATTGTGTTCTTGTCAATGAACACATATTAATCTAAATCATGCATAGAATATGATGATTCTTCTTTAAATTGTATTGTAGTCTTGTCACTAAAAGAAAAGGTATCAATCAGTCAGTCAGTCTTCAAAATACTATTAATAAGACTTTGAATTGCAAGAAATCTTTGCTAGTAAACTATCTAATGGTATTTTTTTATAGAAAAGTATACAAGTAAACTCGGCTTGACTACGTCAACTTGCTGGACAAAAGCAGGAAAACGCGACGCTTTAAAAGGCAACACCCTCTAGACCTCTCATTTCACATCCCGGTTGAGTGATTAACTCATCGAAACTTGCTCAAGTGACTTTAACTTAAGATAATATTCTCTGGTTGTCGTCTGACGACAGTACCAAATAAAGGATATAATAATAATAAAACAAAGGTGTTGATAAATTAATAAATGTGTTCATTTCTGATCTACTCTGATGAACTTGTTCCTGCTTTAAGGATTGGAGATTCAACTCCTTCAGTAACTTCAATATTGATAGCGCTACTCCGTAACTGAAATATATTTGACATTTATTATA
The DNA here is from genome assembly GCA_037043315.1 of Amiota communis. Lineage (NCBI taxonomy): Eukaryota > Metazoa > Arthropoda > Insecta > Diptera > Drosophilidae > Amiota > Amiota communis. Next base: position 6,381,168 of record JBAMAV010001245.1, on the reverse strand, counting down.
TTCAAAACACTTCTCTAGCATCTTTAAAATTTTATTCGAAGCATCTTCTGTTAAATTACTCATAGGATAATGTCCCCAATATTCCTGCCAACTCAACAGGAAACAAACAAATATGTCAGTTATAAACTGACATTGGTGTTCAAAGAAAGAAATAAAATAAAAAGAAAAAAACAGAAAAGAGAAGAGAAGAAGAGGAGAAAAGAGTTTGGCATATTAAATTAAATTAATTAAAACAAACAACTTAAATTGAAAGCAGAAAAGGAAATAAGCGGCAACTCCTTTTCTCAAATACAAGTGTATCGACGAATAACAACAACAACAGCAACAACAAGAAGAAGGAGAAGAGAAGAATAAGAGCAAGAGCAAGAACTCATCCTGTTAAAGAAGAAGGATATGTCTGGCGTACGTTTAACTGAAAACAGGACAGACAGACTAACAGACAGACAGAAAGGCAGACATCAAAAGCAGTAAGCAGCGAAACGAACTGAACCAGATATTCTTCATCACACATGTACACAGATGTATAGAGTTTAACACCAACTTCACACCAATAAAAGACAATAATAATACCAACAACAAGAATGGGTACTATAGACATTCAGACAGAGAGACAGACCGACATAAAGACAGACATCATCAACAAAAACGAATTTAAATCATAAATCATGAGCTTTTCCTTGGCATTTTTCATGCTTTTGTTGCTCATTCATGTGCTCTGCATTATTTTTCTCTCCTTTTGTTTTTTGTCTTTTCATTGTCCTTTTTCAATCTTTGTCTTTCTTTCTTTTAGTCTTTTTTCTCAACATTTTTCATTCTATTTATTTTTATTTTTTCACATTTTTCTTCTCTTAAAACGCCTCTTCATCGTCATGTTCGTTTTGCCTTTTTTTTTGTTCTTCTTCTACTCACAAACACTTGATAGCGCCCTTTCTGCATTTCCTCTTATTCTTCTTAAATGTGCGTTTATCCTTTCATGCGTTCAACGAGAATATTTCCTTTTTCCTTATTCAATGTTTTTTTATTTGAGTTGTCGCAACCCTGACTGTTGTCATGAAGAAATTTTGCAAAAAGATGAGAGAAAACCATTGACGCCATTTTGTTTTATTTTTCCTCTTTTTTAATGTGTAAAATAAAATAATGTAAAAACAACAACAAAAACAACAAAAGGTTATAATTGACGAAAAGAAGGAGGCAGGATGAATGGATCAAAGGAGGACAAGAAGAAATGAAATTTAAAACAACGCTAAACCTGAAATTTTGTCTTCATCCACAGGCCTTCCTTCATTTGCAGTCAATCGACACCCCTATGGGGCCCACAAGTAACAACAACATTTTGAGTAACAAAAACAGTAATAAGAATAACAAAAAAAAAAAAAAAGGAAAAGACTCATTCATTTACAAAGCGTGCAACACTTAAGCTTCATTGGCATTAAGGTATTTTTTAGGATTTTAGTCTTTACCAAATTTTGTAATTGAACACAGTCAGTCAGCCTTCTATACCGATGCCTGTTTGCAGCTCACCTACTTACTTATGTATGTATTTACGTATACAATTTAGTTACCCATCAGCAACCCAATGTTTTGTATCCTTAAAATATTTACTTTCCTGTTATTTTTCAAAACCCCTTCACATTAACTAAGGTATGCCACCTGATTCACTTCTTAATTCCACATAACTTTGCTGGCATTCATTCATTCATTTCCTTTGTACTCACTCGTATGATAGCTAACGTGCTTCTGTTCATTGTGTCCTTCTTGATATCCTTGTTGTTGTTTGTTGTTCTGGAGTGTGCAGTGTGTTGTCATGTTGAGGTTGATATCCAAAATTTCGTAATTCAAAATTAAAATTAAAGGATCTCTTGGAGTTTTTGTAAATGGGCAAGTGAATGTGGTATGGAGGAGTATTGATTTGTCTGACAAAGGCTGCTTGTTTACTTGCTTTTGCCTTAGCAAATTAAGGGAAAAAGAAAATACATAGGTATAATATTTTAGTACAGTCATGTCAAAGACTTGCTTAACGAATGAAAAGTAAAGAAATACATTCTTAAAAATAAATAAGAAAATTAGTCAAACATTAGTCATGTTTAAAAGAATGAAATTTGTATAATAAATACGTATATTTATAAATTATATAAAATATAAATTAATTAATACAATAAAAAATAGATAGATATTGGTATCAAGACTACTCTTTTGGTATTGATCAAACTAGAATTTATAGGTAAGGACTTTTAATATATATATATGTATTTATTTGTATATGCTACTGTCTTAAAGATGATGAGTTCGGTGTCAAGTATCACTGACAATTGAGGTTCATGTGTACTTAATTATATATGCTACTGTCTTATAGACATTAACCTGATGGCTTCTTTATTCAAAGGAATATGTAGTTAGACTCCAGTGAGCCCAACCATTATACATTTAAATATTTAATATCACAAACTTTACAAAATAAAACTTCAAATCTATTAGCGTGTCTAGGTTATTATACCATTTTAGGAGATTTGTAGCTAATTCGTTTTCATAGCTACTCAGTCTCTCCAAGTACTTCTTCGTCACCTTGACTATTTCTTTCCAGACAGAAAGAAATGAAGACAGTTGCGGTCTTCATACCATACCAAGTATGTAATTACAATACATTGAGAATATTGAGCAAATGTCCAGACCTATTTTAAAATAACATAACAACATTAAAACAATAAAATGTTTAAAAATATCAATATTATTTATTCATAAATATAAAAAATATTATAAGAATTCCAAGGATTTTAGAAAAAAACATTGAAAAGATTGACAGCTTCACAATTATTTTAAAATATAGAAAAACAATTTCCAGAGCTCAGTTTTTATGGAAAGCTCCACCTAAATCATATAACCAAACATGGCAACAAGAAACCGTTTTTAACTCAATAGATTAGAAACTATTGTAGTTTGCATATAAATTAGTGATTGGACAAACCGGTTTGGGATCAGGCGAATACGGGCTAGGGTTATATAGTTGTGATAGTTCTGATGCTGTGTAAAAGGAATGATTGGTGGCAAGGCGCATTGTTGTGGAAGATGAACCAGCTCCCAGCTTTGCGATATTCTAGTCGCTCAACCAAAATCTTTTGCCACAATCTTTTCAGAATGACTAAATACTCTTCGCCATTGATTGTAGTGCCATACGGATTGATTTCTTTGTATATAATTCCTTTGTTATCAAAGAAATACACCAACATACACTCTCGTGAATATACAATCGATACTGATTTCTAATCTTTATAGCAGCTGGAAAGGAATCCCTTACTATTTCAATACTTAGTATATTTTCAAAACAATTTATAAACCACAAATCAAACAATTAATGTTTGATTAAAACTTCAAACAAACTATGATATTATAAAGAACAGTTCCTTCAGCTTAAAGATTTTCTGTTTACTCTTTATTTTTATGGTAATTAAATAAATAAACTCTTGATGAATATTATCTCTAATATTGATTCATAGGACAAATTAAAATACAATTCTTTAAATGGGCTACAAAAACTGTTTGGAAACCATCTTGAGGGTATAATTTCTACCACTTACCAGCTTATTTGCCTAAACTTTAAGTAAAAATCAACCCCTTTTTTTCTCAACAAATAAATGACGGAAGAAACAAGCAAAAAAAAAAAAACAAACCCTTAAATTCCTGCAAATTCTAAGTAACAAAATAACGAGGGTAAGTTCAACTACAAAAAATCTCTTTTTTCATTTTATTTTTATTGTTCTTTTCCAATGAAATGCGGCCATTTTGAGTACAAAAAATACAGAAAAAACACATATGAGCCTTAAATAATACTCATTCAAATGTTTCTAAGAGGGTTAGCGAGGGGGTTTCCATATATCAGAAAAGCAGGGATAAAGGACACACGCATACGCAAAAATTCGCATTCCAATGAATGAAAACTGATATAGAAACAGTGAAAAATGAACGGGCAAGAAAGGATATTCACTATATGTTGGTATTGTTGTTGTTGTCATTATTATAGGTATTGTTGTTGTAGTTGTTGTTTTTCTAGCATGTACTTAAAAGCCACAAATATACAAACCCATAAGAGTAAGAGAAATACAAATAGAGAGTATGAGGAAAGGACATTATGAAACCAAAAGAGAAGAGTAAAGGATATTTGCCCGTAGACAAAAGCTGCTGCATACCAATACACATACATCGATACGCATTCACATACACATAAATGCACTTACATAAAAGCAAATAAAATGTTTTTAAGCGCGAAACCAGCTGCACTCCGCCAAAAAGTATCTATTAGATACTACATTCATATAGTAGTGAAAGGACATATAGACTCAAAGAGGGTAGTAGTATGAGGTGGTGAGACCTAATGATGATGATGACGATGATGGTGGTAAGGCAATGCTTTCATTAACGCGAATGTGACTGGTAATGGCGACAATGGCCAGCTGCATGTTCCTTGTAGTTGGCACCTAAACATGTCGCTTCAGTTGCTTCTATTTCTGCTCCTAGTGATGCAACTTTAGTGCTGCTGCTGTTGCTGTACATTTTTGCAACGCGGAAATCGCGTTTGCATGTCCTTTTGCTATGTGTCCTAATGCGTGCCATTAACACATACTCACGCACACACGCACTGAACTCATTCATGTAAGCTGTTGTCCTTGCTGCTGTGTGTGTAGTGAGTCTAACGCGATTTTAGTCCTCTTTTTTTTTGTCATTGGTTTTTTGATTGTTTTTTGTTTACTGTTTTATCCTTTCTTCCATTTCTTCTTCTACTACTTCTTTTGTACTATTTGAGTCTGAGAGTTAAGTTAATGGTTTCCCATTTTGAAACATGAAATCGGAATTAACTTTGGACTATTTTGTTGTCGTTACTTTTTGTTGTTGTTTGTGTAACTGTGTCTTTGTTCTGATGTTTGCCAGCCGCAACACATTTGCCAGACATCGGATTAAACAAACTTATTTAGTAGATTTTTATAAAGGGATTGAGAAAAATGCGTGGCATTTTTAAGAATTTATGGACAGTTAGAGGTTTTTAAAAATTGTGCTATTGGTTAAAGCTTTTGAAATCTTTCGGATTTCGTTTGATAATTATTATTATTGATTTCTTTTAAAGGATTTTTATTTAAGAATCAAATGTGGTATGTAATGTAATCTGCTTTATAAAACTTATCTTTAGAGTTATCAAGCACTGGCAAAGACTAGAAATAATTTTTGATTGCGTTCGGCGAGGAAGTGGTTTCAAAACGGCACTCTATACGAGTCAACCACGGTAACCAACCATCAGTGTACTTATGATCTACCAAAAGGAACAAAATTATACAATAATAAGTTGGGAAGCATGTAATTTTGAATGGTTAAAATTATCTGTAAAATAAAGGATTAGGAATCACATACACTTAGTTCCTGACCCCCTGATGGGTGGCAATCTTGATGTGCTGAGAGAGCTCATTAGATATGGTGATCCAGAGAACGATGCTGGTGGCAGTATAGCTACTGATAGTGCCTTCCAAGTCAGCAAAGTCTCTGGTGAATATCAAAATCAAATGCAATCAGAAACGTATCGGCGTCTTTGAACATAGGTACAGCTGAAAGCGGATGTCTGTACTGCCATAATTTATGATCATCAATTCTGGCAATCGAATTAGTCAATAAAGATGAAGATAGATCCTGAACTTGGAAGTTTGGGTGTGGATTAGGTAATCAGTAATGTAATAATTAGTGACCAGCAATTGCTAAATAGATCCATACATTATTATAAGTGATATATGAGCACAAAGTATGGTTGTATGTGTTATACCTGGTAGAACAATCACTTCCCTTACACCTTCCTTAGTTTAGCCCATATCCCATTTGGGACAGACATTGAAAGAATTATATGAGAAGCTTTGGACAAAATTAATCTTCGTTATATGTTTGTTTTAATCTCAATTTCTTAGAAGGCAATATCATTTCGAAACATTTACTCATTTTGTCAAATCGAAGCGATTGGCATGTGCTGTTAATGATGCGTATCCCTGTGGAAGAAAATAGTAAGAAAAGTAAGAAGAAGGCAAAAAAAAAAAAGGATGGGAGACAACAAGGAAAATTGAAGACATTTTTGATGATTGCTGAGGACTGATGAGTAAGAAGAACAGTGTACATGAACCCGGTTGAGTCCAAGAAGAAGACTGGAGATTTTTTACGTTTTCTGCATATTCGTGATTCTTGATAGTGATCCAGTGTATTGTTTTATATAGTATATTCTGTATGTGTAACCCCTTTGTTACCGCTGATCAACTTATGATAATAGACATTAAATGGTTTGAGCAAGACAAAAATTCTCAATAATCTCACCAACTATTTTAATGTAATTTAAAGATCAAATATGCACAAGAATATTCTTGTGAAAAATTATTTGGACTTATTTATTATTCTGCCTTTTCCTGATATATACAAATACTAAATTATTAATTATACCCTATAATTATAACAAAAAAAAGGAAACTCATTTTCTTCAGGAAATACACATTAATCTCTTTTACTTGTATGTTAAGAGTTAATATGAGTTTAGTTAATAAATGACGGAAACATAAATATTCCCACCGGAAACCCTTTTTCATTAATTTCTCTTTAACCATTTTCCATTTTTCTTTTTTCATTATTGTTGTTATTGAAAATGTTAAAAATGGAAAAAATTAAATGTCTGTGTATTAATTATAAATACTCATGAACAATTCAACAAACCCATCGCAACGCAATACAATACTACTTACACACAGACACACCCATATTCATTCACATAATTATGTACTAAACAACAAAAGCAATAACAACAAATTCATTTGGCAAATTTTAAAATTTTTAGTTTACAGCAAAAAAAAAAAAGAAAAACATGGAAAAATTTACTGAAAATACAAAAAAATTAAAAATAATGAAAAAAGGCAGCAAGCAAAAACCACATACAAATACAAACAAACATGGCAGTAGTATATACAAGTATTGTATATTTACATAATTATGTATGCATGTATTGGTGTTGAATACCACAATGTAAAAAAATATGAAAAGGAAGAGAAGTAATATGAAGGCGTAGAAGAACCACATATCCGCAACTCACAAAAACAAAACCAATGTAAATACTACATACAAACATATCTGCATATGTATGAATATATACATATACATATGTGTATCTATCTATATATACTTATATAGTATATGTGTGTAGGATATGTCAGCCGTCGGCTGAAGTTAAAAGGGTCTATGTACACTAAATTATATGGCGTGGCGCGTTGGCCACGTCACTAAATAAGGTAATTTGTGTGCATACACACGCATTCAATCTACACACATACACATATGTACACTGAATGCCATGACAAAAAAAACCAACAACAACAACCAACATCATCAACAACAAAAATTCATTAAAATGAAAAATGAAATGCAAAAATAAGAAGGAAAAACGCGTTTTTTCCCCAAACGTCAAATTAATTTTTCCACTAGATGATAATGTGTGTTGTTGTTTTTTGTTCTGTTGGTTGTATTTGTTCGTTATTTTATATGTTAATATATGTATATTTTGTTCAGTACATTGCCATGGGAAACCATCATTTTACTACATAAAAAAAAAATTTGTCTTCCCTACTTGGAAATTATTTAAATTCCATAAATTTTTCCATTTGTTTAAAAGTTTTTCATTAAACAAAGTATAAATTGTTAAAAAAAAAAAATCATAAAATAATTTACTACTACAGAAAATTAAGTATGTATTAATATGCGATATTATCAGTAGATACTTGTAGTTATGAGAGTTGTTAGAAGAAAATAAGTATAGAGGAAAGATAGTTCAATTGGTTTCATCAAAGATTTTTTAACTTCTACCTATACATACAAATAAATTACAAAAATATACTACAATCGTTTCAGTTTTAATCTAACTTCATTTGAAAACCGTAGACCAATTGAAGAAGGAATTTCATTATTTGGCATCTTGTCGGTATGTCGGTACTTGACATGACAACTTAAATCAGATGCTATATGCCAAAGAATAGCAAAATGAAATGACATCATAATTAAAATTCGATCAAAAGAACCCTCTTATGGTATCACAGCATGAAGTTTAGGAATCACCCTTGTTTAGAGAAGATGTTATTTTATGGACACCTGACACCTACGACAAAAAAAGTACGCAATGCCGTAAACTTAATCGACAATTGATTAGGTTAAACCGTGAATACTGAGAGTTGCCAACTATGTGGATTCTTGTTATACTGGGAAGTCTGCCCAATCATAGGCATTTTGTATTGTTTGTTTACATTTGTGAATGCGAAATATACTGAATAGACGTAGGTTTAAGTGAAGACCCTGTATATATTCCTCTTTATTTAATTTTTCTTTCATTCTGTTTTGTTAAAAATTGATTTTAAACATTTGTTGTTGTTGTGTTGAAAGTGATAATTATAACAAAGTGATAATTCATTCAATCCTTATCAGTACCTCGGCGCATACTGGCTTCTTAACTTCCATTTGTTTGCAGTTGGAGTTAAAGTTGCTTACGAATTATGCTTCACCAACATCAAACATTCAATTCCCGACAACATTCAGACCTGGTTAATAAAATTGTTATATCTTTACAATATAGATTCTTTTAACACAGTATATCTTCTTTTGGTAAATTACATCTTCTTTTGAAATTGTGCATTTTTGGCCAATTGCTGGAATATCGCCATCAACTCAAGCAAATCATCTAATTGTGATTTCACGCTGAGGCAAGGCTTTCTTCTAGATATCGCATTCGACTCAGAGATCATTCCTAAGGTGGACCAAGTCCGGTACTTGCACATGTAAAATTATTAACAGCATGTTACTTCCCAAAGACACGGATATTAAACTCGTGCTACGTCCAATTATTTTCGGTATAAGGCCGTAGGGTATCACACAAAGACTGACTTTATTCTCTTATCCGTTTTTACATTCTAATTATTCCTATGGTATACTAATTAATACACTCTTACTGTCTAGCATATAGTAGAGTATACTCTTACTCTCTAGCTTACAACATCTTTTTGTTTTGTATAACTTAGGGAAGTTTGTTATTATGAAATATTTTATATATTAAGAAATTGACTTCTGATTGTCAAAAATCTGAATGAAATATCAATTGAACCGGCTTTTGGCTCATCAGCTGATTTTTGTATTATATACAAATTTAAAAAAAAAAAAACAAAATAACAATAACAACAGCAATAACAACAAGGACAACAACAACAATCTCAGTTGATTTTATATAAAATGACGTCATAAATTGACTGACAAAATATACAAACAAACAGTAAAATACACCAAAAAAAAGAAACAAAATAAAATTAAAATAAAAATGCCATTAATAAAAATTGCCAAAAAAAAAAAGACGGAAAATATAAATTTAATTAAAAATAAATAAAATAAATAAACAAACAACAACAACAAGAAGAAGAGAAGCAACAACAACAACAGCAGTAGCATGGTAGCAATCACAACAATGACATTGACAATGTCATTGAACGAATATAAAACGAAAAAATAAAATTAAAAAAAAAAACGAAATGATGGAAGAGAGTGGTAAAGTGACTCAGCTTACTCTCTCTCTCTGTGTGTTAATACTTGGTATGAGTGCAGGAAGCAGGACACAGACATACGTTTGACCATTCACTCGCTTACCATGACGTTACATGCCAATTATCATAAGCAGTCAATGTCAGACAACATGAATGCAACAGGATGCGTGAAATTAAAAAATAAAAAAAAAAAAAACAACAGAAATATAAAAAGAAACCATTAGCAGACAACCCATGGAGCTCAGTTGGTCGGTCGGGCAAGGAACTTCCGAAAAATTAAAAAAAAGGAAGAAAAAGTGCATCAAAAATGGAAAAGCAAAGAGACAACAGCATTGCATTTTCATTACTCTCCTTTTATTCATTTAATTTAATGCCAATTACGTGTATGAGCCGCATTAACCAGGAAGACTCGCGGTCACACACACACACACACACATACTTCTATAAAGTGGCTCCTGTCAGACTCATGCATATGCAATGCCTTGGCAAGTGAACAGTGGAATGAATGAATGACTTTCACCGAAAAACATACAATAAAAAAAAGAACAAATGGAGGAACTGCCAAAAAATGAAAGGAAAACAACAGAAAAATACAAAAAATATGTTGTTGAGCATTAAATCGGCAAGAGCAAGTCAGTGAGTGAATGAATAAGAAGAAAGGAGAGAGAGTGACTGAGTGTGAGCACCACAAAGTATGCAATGAAAAAACTTAATTTTTATTTTTACACATTCAGGCGCAGTTTATTGCACTTAATGAAACTCACACACAATCCGGTCGAGTCCAGTTCAGCCAGTCAGCCAACTATCCTCCAACCGACCAAACAGCCAGTTGGACATCTCTCGTCCTGTTTGTCTGTCTGTCTGCCTGTCTGGCTTGCCATGAGACCAACGAAAACCGGCGACTATGATGATGTATTGCAACATCCACAACAACACAATGACAATAATAAAGCCTCAAACAATTATATATACAAACAAACAATGAGAAGAGATTCACAAAAATGAAAGAGGAGGAATGAGAGAAAATCATGAGAGCTTGCCGCTCATAAAAATACACATACGCCATGTATGGCATGTTCATATAGTAAGTAAGTATAATGTGTGTGTGTTTGTGTGAAATGTCCTTCACCTAGAATAATTTTTGTAAATTTTATTTCTTTTCCACACTCACATACCAACAAACACCAACACCTCATACACACACACACACAGATACAAATTTACACCCAATTTTACATAATATGCACAACAGTTTTTATTTTATTTTGTTTCATTTCATTTTTTATTATTTTATTGTTGCCGAAAAAATACAAAAAAAAAATCATTTTATATTAAAATGTCCAAAAAAGAAATAATAAAAAGAAATCATTCAATGGCACGCATTTTTATTAATGCCATACTACATGAGTACATAGTATGCGTGTGTGTGAGAGACAGAGTATTTGTGTGTGTGTGTGCGTAAGGATATGCATTTCATCAATAAACTCATTCGAATGGCAATGGCAGATGTGTGGCGGCGGCATGCAACACGCTGCATTAATAAGTTGCGTAAAACATGCTGCTACTACTGAGGCTGATGCCGATGCAGTTGGTTTGTTGTTTGTGGTGGGGAAAGAAGCCCACATGTGATGACCTCTGAACATGAGCCATGAGTACGAGTATGTGTTAATACATATACCTTTTTTATTCTTTTATTTGGGTGTATGTAATGATGATCCCATAGTAAGTGAGAGTGAAAGTGGTGCACGTTACCCCCAAAAAATAAAATAAAAAACCAAAATAATAAAACACTCAATTTATTTACGCAATGAAATAAAAAAGCATATAATAAAATGGAATTAATAATAACACAATAAAAAATGAAGGAAAAAAGAGAAATATTATAACAAGAAAATAACACCAAAAAACAAAAATTAAAAATATGAAAAAGTAAAAAATTAATCGAAATGAAATTGGTTTAATTCACATTTAAATGAACTTAATGCACATGCACGCATGCAGCGCATATGTTAAACAATTTGGTCGAAATTGGTGAATTGGTGAATTGAGATTGTGTCAAGTGGTAAAAAGCATCAATTATACCATGAAGATACTTGGGTGCATGCAACAGTTGTTTTGTTATGCATTGCATTGGCATGAGTGTGTCAAAAATATGTTAAATGATGCCAATACACACAGTTCAAGAGTTCAGTATTTAAGCTCTTTTAAAATTGTTATTAATTTATTGAAATGCAATTACCAAATTGGTTGTTGTTTGCATTGATTTAATGAAGCATTTGAAATAATACAATAAAATTAATCATATTACACACAATGATTGTTTTGGAATATTCTTATCATGAATTGCTTAGCCTTTTAAGCTTAGAAGAATAAACAGACCAGTATATTCATGAATCAGTTGGGATATGTCAGCACTTATTAATGATCATATGATAAGTATTTATGATAAACTTTGCTTAAAATACACAGTTTTTGCTAAAGAAATTTGGTGAATCTATCTGTAGGGACCTGGACAGTATGTAATCAAGCTTAGTCTCTATGTTTTGAAACTAGCAACAAAATCAAAGCAATATTAAGCAATAAAACCTGTCATAGAACCTCTTATATCACGGTGTCATTCACATGGATTGATGAACGTCAATCAGGGTTTCCTTGGATATACATGCATCCGCAGGTACCAAATCCGGGTCATACTTATAACTCATTCCTTGGTCTGTGGAACGAAGGCTCTGTTCCTCTGTGGGTCACAGCACCCGGTTGTATGACACAATTCCTCGTTGAGCTCACAATTTACCCGCATCTGGGTAACAACCACAACCTCCACGATACTTCCATAAAGGACCGAACCCGATGACCAAGACGGTCCAAGTTCCGTTGGCTCCTGACCACCTATGGTACTAGACACAACCTCTTGTCAGACAACGTACCAACAGGCACTACCAATTTGAAGTCCAAATAGCACATTGTTTGGTTGCCCACATTGTACCATACGTGGTACCAGATACAGCCTCTGGTTACAATTCGTACCAACGGCCACTACCAAATTGCATGGATTGGTGGCCCACATTATAGCATATTCACTCATCTATGCACCCTAGAAACCCAATTCATAGAGGATATCCAGGATCACAAATAATAAATAGAACTTGAAGCACAGAGAGCTTTAATAAAACTTCAAAAATCCCAGAAGGGGAACAATATCAGTAATGATAAGATATCAGAAAGTGATAAGATAATAAGATAACAGAGAAAGATCAGATAACAGAAAGTGAGATAAGACAACAGAGTGAGATAAGATAATAGAGAGAGATAAGATAACAGAGATGTAAGATAACAAAGATTTGTAAGATAACAAAGAGAGAACGATAACAGAGAGAGATAAGATAACAGAGATATAAGATAACAGAGATTTATAATATAACAAAGAGAGATAAGATAACAGAGAGAGATAAGATCACAGAGAGAATTAAGATAACAGAGAAAGTTGAGATTACAGAGAGAGTTAAGATAACTAAAAGAGATAAAATGACGGAGACAGATAAGATAACAGAGAGAGATAAGATCACAGAGAGAATTAAGATAACAGAGAAACTTGAGATAACAGAGAGACTTACGATAACTTAAAGAGATAAGATGACGGAGAGAGATAAGATAACAGAGAGAGATAAGATAACAGAAAGAGATAAGATCACAGAGAAAATGAAGATAACAGAGAAAGTAGAGATAACTGTTAGAGATAAGATAACGGAGAGAGATAAGATACCAGAGAGAGTTAAGATAGCTGAGAGACATAAGATAACAGAGAAAGATAAGATAGCAGAGAGAGAATTAAGATATAAGATGGGCTGGACAGACTGCTATTAAAATAAATAATTTAAACATATAAAGATCATATGACATTGATAGATTGTGGTAGTTAGTCGGAAAAATAGACTATATTAAGACTACATTATAAAATTAAGTTTCTATATATTTTATCAGTTATTATCTTCTCATAAGTTATCATTCTATTATGTACAATATTTTCAATAAACAAATAAGTAGGAAGTGGAAAGATGATGCAAGCAAATTAAAAAAGATGAAGGAATGAATAGGTAAAATTTCAACTATCTGTTGTGAAAGTGGGCAAAAGATTCACAGTGAACCATTAAGCCCATTCGTGGCCGCAATGACGAGATGTATAAGAATTGAAACATGAGAAACTGTGTAATTTTGCTTCCACCCAATAATTGGAATGAACAAGATTGAATTTGAATTGGTGCATTGTAGAAGCAGCGAGAGCATCCTTAACTCTTTCTAGTTGACCATTAAAAACATGCAGCGCACGAGTTTATTATCTTAGAAGACTTCACTGAATATATCATTCGCCGTATAAGAAAAATTTCTATAGTATATTTTCTTCATACCATCACATTGGAAAATAATTTCTTGAAATTTAAACCCAGCACACCTTTTACCATTAAATTGTTATAAATCTTTAAAACCCAAAAATTCAGCCAAAAATAAACACTTAAAAATGATATGCAATTGAAAATCAATAAATTAAATAAATAAATGGTCCAATTTGACTTCATGCATATGGAATTGTGGAACCGTGACTGAGCGACCATGTTGTCTAGGGGCAAAATGAAGGCAATTGTGTGGTAAAGATTTTATGATCATTTACCCATTTCGATAGTTCAAAAACCGAAATACAAATTACAATATTTAACTCTAAAATCGAAATGGTGGACAGACAACGCATGCCTGCATTCATTTGGCCTTTTGTAACCAAATAGGACAAATGGTTTAGATTGAAAAGCAACAGAGGAACAAACACAAAACAAATATAAATAGAATAGTTACAAATGAAAATTTGTACATTTATAGAAAATTATTAGTATTATTATTATTATTTATGATTGTAAATTTTAGTTTTGAATTATCAAATGAGTTGTAATGAGAGAAAGGTGTGAGCAGACACACTATGACACTTTTCCTGTTTTTTTAGGAATATATAAATAAATAAATAAATAATTAGTAAATCATAAATTGTTGATTTTATACATATAATAAATTCTAATTAATTCTTTCTCTTCTTTTTCAGTGATCTAAGCAAACAACAGAAAGGAAGGAAGGACATTAAATAAGGTCCAAACAAATTTAATTAAATGCTTCAAGTGTCAAGCAAATATTAATTAAAGTAAACAAAACCATAAAGAAAACATTGGAAAATAAATTAAATAAAAAATCATAAAAAAAAAGGAAATGTTTAAGATAAATTAATAGTAAAATGTAGAAATAAAAAAGTAGGAAAAAAAATGAAATGAAAAATGGCAAACAACTGAAAGAAAAGGATGTAATAGAAGCAAAACAAAATGGCAAGAAAATAAAGGAAAATTACAAATAAAAAAAATAAAAATAAAACTAAAAAAATAAATGAAACAAAATGGCGTACATTATTTCATTAGTGTGCACAATTTCATGCTGTCAGTTCAAGCTGCTCTTACTATGTTCAAACCCCTCGAAAGACCCTCCTCAGCCATCCACCTGCCTGTTTCACTAACTTAAGAGAACTCTCTACTCTATGCTTCTTCATCATTCAAGCATGTTCACTTGAGACTTTTCCACCCACACAGAAGACTACCACTTCTTTATTATTATTTTTCATTCTATTTTTTTTGTCTTTATTTCTCTTCCTTTCTTCGCCCCTTTTCGTTTTTTATATTTTTTGCAATTTTAATCAGCAAAAGGCATTCATCTTGTTTTCCAAACTAATTTTTTATCTTGCCAACCACACCAGGGCCAAAACCAAGCCAAGTCAGGCACTACACACACACACACACAGAGAAGCAATTTACATAAACAGGACCTGCAAGGACATGTAATACGAATGACTATGATAGTAATGGTGTTGGAGTAATGGTGGTGGTGAAATGGACCACAGCTGTGCTATCCTCAGTATGTCTTTCAAGCAACAGCGAGACAAGGACTTATACACGACGTTCCCTAAAGAAATAGTCACAGAGCAGCAAGGAAACAACGAAGCAGTCAACAGCAGAAGGCGAACGCGAAGCCAGAGGAATGAGAATAAAATAACGAAAAAGGATGTTGTTGTTGCTGTTACTTTTTGTTTTTCTACAAAAAAAAAAAAAGAATAAATCGTAAAAACTTTGCCATGTTCTCCTCGTACTAGTATAAAAGAAAAGTAGCAAGAGACTACACGGACACTGGGGGTGATGTGATGTGGTGTAGTGATGGTCTAAGTGTTTGTTAATAGGACAGAAGGTCCTGGGAGTGCGGAGAGCACATTTATTTAACTAACAGTAAAAAATTACTTTTCTACATTCAAAATTTGTGGAATGAGAATTGATGAGAAAATTGTACAGAGAAATGTGGTGTGCTCAATGTTGCTAAGGGCATCGCACGTCAACTATACTACATATACTAAGGACTGTGCATGTCCTTATTCCCTTAGCGTGGTATGGTGCAAATGGAAAAAGGACATTCGTTATGCTTAAGCAAAAGAATACGAAACTGTACTTGACGTTTGCCGCAAAGCAAACTACTAAACGCGAGCAGCTCTTTCTACTCCTTCTACACGATAGTACTTAGTACTATCTACTCAAGCCGCCCTTCCTTCCTTCACAATCTCAGGACAATATGAACGACCGACCATTGCTATATACATACATATATAAATGTGCCGTCTGTGTGTGTGTGTGTTGATTTTGTATAAAAGAGAATATATTCCATATAAAAAGAATGAGAAAAGAATAAAATATCGTAAAGATAACCAGCGCGGAAGCAGCTGCAACAGACGAGGAGGCACACAAGCAAATAAAAAGGAATATACAGAAAAACAGAACAGAAAAAAGTAATTTCTAGCCACACGTATCCTTGGTGACTTGCTTCTAGGTATGCCTCAACATCTACTCAGCGCACATTTTAGGGTTGTGCAGGCAGGACAAGGGTGTGTATGTTTGAACAAATATCTTTGAAGTAGCAGTTCAGTTGTCCTGTCCGCAATGTTCATTCATTCGTCCTTTCGTTCCTTCGTTGGTTTGTTCATTTTTCTTGAATTCAAATGATGTTGTTGTTGGTTGGTTACTTCTCTCTGGCATGGGTTCGGGTTGCAAATGTAAAAGAAAATGGCGTCGCCTTAATTTATTTTAAGTGGTTGTTAGTTTTAAGTTTAAGCAAAAAGGATATTCACAATACCCATTACTATATACCACTACTTACGTGTGGTGGTAATAGTTAATGGTGGACAGAAATATGTAAGAGTATAGCATTCCATTCGCTTATGTATATAAATAATTATTGTAATTTTTGTTAGTGAATCATATAATTAAATATTTTTAATCTTAAACACTACTATACATAATACGTAGTAAAAAGAACTATCTAATAATGGAGGGGCTTGGATATGGTTATGTTTTGTTTTATAAGAAATAGAGAATGATGTAAATGGAGTGACTTCTTAGGTTTAGTGAACTATGCTAAAGCAGTTGCATATCTAAAGAGCTTAAGTGCTTCATCTAGTTCATGATGTTTGATTTTCTTAGCCAAGTGTGGAACTTTATTGTGAGAACTCAAATTCGTGATCTTCTAGTCATTCACAAGTTTACTTCAATTTTTTTTTAATAGGATAGATTAAGGTGGAAATGGTAGCTGATGTAAAATCTCCTTTGTTGGCAGCCAGCACAAATCTTTTACGAATCTCACAAAACACCTGATATCTTTCAAGTTGACAAGTCAGTAATGCAGTAATGAAGCAATAGCATTGCTCCACATGCGAAACAGAATCTGCCATATTCAGTCGCAAGGAAATTACCGAATCCACTTGCTTTGTAACAGCATACGTGATTGGATGTCTGTGCTCTCTTAGCAAGCATGATGATGATAATGGCCGCTAACAAGATCGATCGCAAATAAGTGGAAACGAACATACTTATTGTTGAGTCCAAGAGGTTTTTCTTGAACTATGAAAGGCGTGTAAAGCAATAATTGCTAAAAAACTACAATCAACTTTATCGAAATTCGAACCTGCACTGTGCGAGTGCAAGGCCGCCACTCTATCATATACACCACCATTGAACTATGAAACTAGTTCGCTAAAACCAGACACATTCCCCCCGTTGGACGTTTAAGGCTGATTCAAAGACTATTAAAAGAGGGAGTTCTTCTTTTTTCAAGTTGTCCAACAACAAATTGTGTATAATATCGCTTTACTCACCTGCTTTTTGCTGCAGTAATATAAATATATTGGCATTAAAATAACAATCTACACATCTAGAGATGAATGCCTTTCGAAAAATATAATTTTCATGAAAATACATTGATGTTAAGTAAGGTTTAACGGTACCGAAATAATCTTGTCTCCATATTAATACCAATTATGTCACAAAACACAATTTTCTTCTAAAATATCTTTTCGTTCTTTTATTACAGTCACTCTAAAACCTAACAACAGTCAGTACTATATTCACCTTCAGTGCTTCAATGTTAGTAGTTTGTTTTAATCTCTTACCTCAAATCAACTGCATATAAAATTCGCATCAAAACCCAAATGAAACTCAAAATCAGACTCAGTACTCAACCACACATGCCTAAAGCTATTACAGTTAAATGTTACCTAGACATTTTTGATATTCAAATACTAGTAGACAGACAGACAGATAGATAGACTGTAAACCCTGATTTCAGGATTGTGAAGACAACTTAGTAAAGCACACCCAAAACCATTATGCAAATAGGTTTAACAGAAAAAAGAACGCACGGATACAATACTTATAAAAAGCCAAAGCCAAAGGCAAAATAAAAACAAGAACCAAAAATAAAACAAAGTACTACCAAGTCAAATTTATGGCCGACTTAACAATTTTCAACAAAAACAACAAAAGAGGAGAGAATCAAGGAAATCCAAGGTAAATAGACAAGAAAAACGGAATAAAATAAAACAAAAAAAAAAACCAAAGAAAACAAAACAAATTGTAAAAAAGTCAAAGGAAAAAAGAAAAATTGTAAAAACGATTAAATTGTAGGCAGAAATGACCAAAAGAAAAGTAAAACAAAATGGCGATGCCATATAAAATACACTCACAAGAAATACACTAATACAATATACAAGACTATAAAAAACAAAAGAAGCAAAAAATTAAAAACTCAAGCCAAAGAAAGTGGATAGAAAGGAAACTAAAGGACTAAAACAAGCCGCTGCCAAAAGCAAACGAATGCAAATTAAAATAGTCCCCTTAAGTTTGTCTGTCTATCTATCTATCTATCTGTCTAGGTGACACACATGCTCACACACATTTGCCGAGACAAGTCCTGAGAATGCTTTCTACCTACCTGCCAATGTGGCGCCATAATAGCATACTCAACTGAACTGAACTCAAATGAAATGATGCTGATGACTTGGGTTCAGGTCTCAACCAAAGTCAAGGAAGGCATTGTACTACTCGGATGCTTGAAATCCACTTGATTTTGAGGCGGTTGAATGGCTATCGAGGCGTCGTATGATATTTTTTTCGTTGTGTCTTTTCCATCCTCCATACATATATGCATACTACATACATTTATTCATAGGGGAGTCATCATCATTATATTGAATTGAACGTTAAAGTGTAGATAAAAGCCAAACAAAGTAGGCTGACTGACTGAATGAATGGAGTTTCTTGCACCATAAGCCTTCATCTTTTTATAGTAAACAATTCTGTGTCTGTGAGTCGAAAAGCCAGTAAAGCAATTGAGGTCTCAGACACTTAAAATGTAAGCTAAAGTCATACATACTTGTACACTTACCACCTACATACATAGTGTTTGGTTTGGTTTGGTTTGGTTTCGTTGGTCTTCTTCATAGCTTGACAACTATAAGATACTCAAATGAAAAAAACGAAAACAAAAGATACTAGTATGCATGGTTATGAGAATAAGAGTGTGAAGTTTTGTCGTCGATTAAGTTGCTCAGGCAGAGGACAACAATATCAGAGACAGCAGAGATGAACCGATGAAGCTGACAAATAGACAGATAGACAGACAGGACTGTCCAGGAATTGGCACAAATTTGCTATGAAACTCTTCATAATATCATGGATGTAAGGATTCAGTCTCAGTGTATGTGTGTGTGGCCGGCATATCGTTGTAAATGCTTCCTGCTTTTCGTCCTTGTGCCCACTCAGAAAAACACTAAAACACATCCTGATTTTTCTTGTTTATGTTTTACATTTTATCTTGTTTTCTGTTTGTTTGTTTTTCATTCTTCATATCCTTTTATTTTTATCTTCTCATCTTTTTAGCTTTTCTCTCTCTTGATTTTTTTCTGTGACTCAAATCAAGTGAAATTACTTTTTCTTTATAGTATATTTTTCCTTTACTATCCTTTTTTAATGGCATTTGCATACGAATATCCTGCAGCTATAATATTTGTAAATTTAACTCATCAACTCACCCACTCACAAACCCACCACATCAACGATTCTCCTTCCAACTGGTAGAATTCATTGTTTTTGCTAACAAATGCTGCCATATCCTTTTTGTCCAACTTTGTCTTTATCATTTGCTTTGCACTCACACTTTGCTGAAAATACAATATATATATGTATATTTTCATATCCTTTTCCATTTCATTCCTTTTCTGTCATTTGCCATTTAAATATTTGTTTTTGTTTGATAATGTTCTGCTTTTCTTTTTGCCCTGCAACCTACATAGATACTACGAGTATCTTCGTACCTAACATTATCCTTTCATCTTCTAGTTCTTGTTGTTCTTCTTCTCCAGGTTTTATTACTTTTTTTTTTTGTTAACGAGATAAATATCTTTGCATGTATGTAGAGCAAGTGTGTGTGTATGTGCTCAAGTGTCCTTTTTGCTGAGTTCTTTTCTTCTCTCTTTATTCTACATGGTTTGACTTGCATATCCTTGCCTAGCTTAGCTTCTTGTCGTCTTATTGGTCTTTACTTGAGGGCGCACCAGCATACCGAAACAAGAAAAAGAAAAATCAAATAAAATGAAATGAAATTAGTAGAAAAGCAAAGCAAAGTTTAGCTGAGCAAAGGATACCACCGGCATATTCTTACATTTAAATGTGCTCCGCCCTTTTTCTATTTTAAAAATGTTAAAATTTTTCCATTTCTTTTAGTTCCTTTCCTATTTTTTTTTTACTATTTATTTAATTCCTTTCTTTCTTTTTTTGCCCATTCTAACTGACGCCACCTTTCATATCCTTGATATCCATTTCTTGTTGTTGCTGCGTGCTCTTTGGCTGTACGCCATTGCTTGGCTTGAGGTCGACTTGCCTTGCCTTGTCTTGCTTCCAGTTTCTTTGCGCCAATAAGAGATCCGCGTGAGCGCGTTCTGCTTCGGCTGACATCGAGTACTCAGCGTCAGCGTCGTTCACATAGTCCTGCTGCATGCAACCAGCTTTCAAGTGTTTGTTACAGTTGAAATATATTCTATTGTAGTATTTCTTGTTTAATATTCTCATATTCTTTCTAGCATGGTATGCAGGAGGAAATTCTTAGTTAAGAAAAGATGAGTGGACTGATGGTTAGTTAGTGGAAGGGAATTCAATATGTATGCTTAAGTGGAGGAAACTATTTTTAGAGCAACATGAAATAGTAAACAACCATATATCGTCGATGTAAGACAAACAGACACAAAGCAATATACCATCAATTATTTATTATCTACTATTCACAAATTCTTGCGAAGTAATTCTAAAACAATTAAATTAAAAATTTTAATGAATCAGAAATGTTAACATATAAGAAGAGGAAAAGTAAGAGAATACCTTGGCTTTTTGATCATAGGTCAAGGGTTCCTATGCTTAACAAACTTATATTAAACAAGGCTACTTTGATATTCTTAGATATTCCAATCAAGTTCCTGCATATGTTACTTGAAGTCGTATGATGCAGCTGAGAGCACACAATACGAGTAGAAACTCAACCTACTATTGAAAATGTGCTACTAGACTCTACCTAGCACAACCTTCAACTCTAGTCGCATCTCCCTGTTTTCTTCAGAACAAATATTTTATCCAACACACAGTATAAACTACACAAGACAGTTAACTTTGTTTCATCAACAGCGCCGCTAGAAGGGGTGTCTTTTTTAAGAGAACATAGCACTGTTTTATCATTTTTATCCGAATCTTTTTTTCAGGGGTTGAATTCTGGCAAGGATAACAATGCGCACTGCCTTAACACTAAATATGTGCGCCATCTTGTGGGACATAGGATAACTATTACTTCACTTTGACGACGACAAGAAAGTCCTGTGGCTCGTATGCTTTATTTGAATTTGGATTACACAAGAAAATGATTTCATTTAAGTTTGTCTGTAAACATTAATTGATTTAAGAGAAGGACCTGAACAAAAATGAGTTTGAAATAGCTTTATAAAATATATCCTTCAACAAATTTAACTTAGCCTTCGAAAAATAAAAATCACATGGAATAAAAGAATTCAAAAAAAAAATAAAATAAATAAAAATAACATAATAAATAAATGAAATATTTAAAAATATGAATTTGCCTTAATTATTTATTTTTTCAAAACTTAGAACTCTAAAATCCACCCCAATTTAAGGGAAAATGTTAAAGACAAAATAACAACCAGCAACTTTGAGTTTAAAAAAACAAGTTCCTGGACATTTTTAACCCTTATAGGTCAAATTGCATACAGCATCCTTCGTTTTTAAACCAAGAAACTGATTCAACCCGTTTGCTTAACGGGATGACTGACCGAATGAATGAATGAATAAACTTAATAAATTCCTTTCCATCTCTAGTGACCAGTTTTGTGCAAAAGATTTTTGTGAGAAAATTATAAGAAAAAGAGACAATTTCGTTGTGCATCCTTACAGCGTCCGATGCAGCAGTCAGTAAGAATTCTAGATTTCTTTCACATTTTTTAGGATATATATTTTTTAGGTTAAAGGTGACTGACCAGTCTGGACCAAATAAAACCGGTTGGTATTTTATTGTAATAAGAAAGTGTGAGAACAAAATTATATAAAGGAAATTTCTTTTTTTTTTTTAAGTAGAAAGCAATGCAAAGGCATGGAAGAATGAACTAAGTAGAGAAAATCTAAGAAAATCTTTTATACAAAAAAATTAATATTGTCATATGGAAAAGAAAAAAAATTTGTTGAATTTTTCTGACATCAAGAAGTAGCCATATAGTGCAACTCATTGTGGATCTAAGCTTTCATCATAATGCCCCTCATCCATAGTATTCAATTGAATCAAAAATGTAATGATAAAAGCGAGACAGACCCCTTTTATTCTATTCTATTCTATTTACATATATCAATAAACCTCATTGTAATCTCTCACATAATTAGTTCATTTACATTTTGAATGATGGGGCGACCATTAAATGATAACAATATCGAAATGTAAATCAAAGCAAACAATACAATCTAACTGACTATATGATAGAGCAATTCTGTGCGTTTATTCGACCGACATCAGTCGTGAATAAATTTTTCCAACAAAATGTCACAATCAAATGAATCGGAAAACATCTATGAAAGTATAAAACCCATAAAAAGGTAAACTTTTATAGATAAAATACAATAGTAATCTGTTACTATTTTAAAATTATTTTTTTATCTTATTTATTTAGTGTCAACAAGAAATTTATCAATGACAAATGTATACAAACCATTGCTTGGATGCTACTCACAATTGGATTATGCATAATTGGATTTATAATTTATATGTCAGTTCGATTCAATGATGAGAAAGAGATCGAAACATCGCTCATACCCATTGATGATAGAGGTGATCTTGAATTAAAAGTTCGTCATACTAGTACAGTGAAGAAATTAGTTAAAAGAGCAAGGTTTGTATGAGAAATGGAAATAATTAATATACATAAGTCTATGTCGAAGAGCAAGAAATAAGATAGAAATGATGATCTAGGAGTACATGGAAGAGGTGGCTTGAGAGAGAGATTCAATTAGTTGGAAAGCCAATCAAAAAAGAAACATAGCTGATGAATTCACATTGTGGATGAACACCAGAAACTGATAATTAGTTTAATTTTATACAATTCAGTATCTTAGTTTTTGATATACATATAACAATGGAATTTCTTAAAACTTCTCTTGACTTGATATAATCACAATTTTTATCTATTCTAGAACGTCTAACAAAAACCAAGCCTATCGAAATTGTACTGATTTTGCAATGCCTCCATATGAAATGTCATTAACTTTGTACCAGAATCGTACTGTCAAAGCAGTTATAGAAGAAGATTCTACAGAAGATCTTGAATTTAATATAATTTGGTTTTATGAAACATCATTGGATGATGAAGAAGAAGAAACATTTGATATCAATTGTACTGATTATAAGGCACCATATCTATTCATTGATATACCTTTAAAGGAAAATACAACATATACATTTTGTATAATGTACACATATGAAGAAACTACTTCGCCTTGCAATTGCCAACCTTTATATGTACCACCGAAGAGAAAAATTTATGAACTTAATGACGCACTAGAATCAAAAGATGATGTTATAAAAATTGGATTTCTTTGCTTAATATTGGCAATTTCTGCTTTTACTGGGGCTGGTTTAGGATTTTTAAGTATAAAAACTTATCCGGAGCTTTTAGAGGGTTCTAAGAATGTTCTTGTTATACATAAATCTAGGAATTTTAACGACAATACGGAATGCAATTACTTGGAATATACACCATCAAGCAAAGGGGATCGTCATTTATGGAAGACATTTGAAAGTACCAAGTAAGTGTAAAAACTAAGAACAACTTTCAGTTTACATTTTATTTCTTTTATATATTTTATCTCAATTTTTGTAGAAGACACTCCATGACATCACCACCTAAATTTAAAAAGGATTCATCATGGGATTTCTATTCAAAATCTTTTGAAATAATAGAAAATGAATACGAAATGCCCCGTAGCCTTACTGATTTTCGTCATCGGCCACAAATTAGTGTACCAAATACTTATGCCGAGAGTCCTAGATCACCGCCACCATCACCTAAGAAGAATATAAATATAAAAAACCATGGAGTTGTGAATGAAGCTTTTGAGTAATTTTATGGTTCATATTGTAATTTTATTTCTCTATTAAATTTACTGATCTCCTTTCTTTAACTAATTTTATCATATGCTAAGAACACAGCTAAATTATGGAGAAAATAAACATGGCTTATTTCTTTAATAAAATATTTAAAAAAAAATCAGAAAATCTTGGCTTTAATCTACATTTACATTGGATTCCTACACTTTAACAAGAAGTGTCGATTTATGGTTGGGAGGGAGCACTGGTTGATTGGTATAGGTTGGTTTTATGATGTTGAGTTTTAGTGGAGTAGTAAAATGAATGAATTGTCCAGCTCTGTCCCAACAGAGTGGCTTACAACCACGCCATGGGCCCCACTCTGTTAGGATCTAGGTTTGTGGGGTCCGGTACAATTATGAAATCGGATGATGAAGGAAATACTAACGAGGT
Organism: Amiota communis; assembly: GCA_037043315.1. Classification (NCBI taxonomy): domain Eukaryota; kingdom Metazoa; phylum Arthropoda; class Insecta; order Diptera; family Drosophilidae; genus Amiota; species Amiota communis. The sequence continues at coordinate 6,356,110 of JBAMAV010001245.1, read as the reverse complement.
ACTGCACAATCGGGCTGATGGCGCAAAGGATACACGAACCATATCATGACTTCTATCGTAGTTGTGAAGATGAGGAGGAATCGGAGAGTACTCAACACATCCTGAGCTTCTAAGGAGACGAACCTGTCTTCTCGGGAAATTCTTCTTCGATGAGTTGGGTTGCTTGGCAAATATACACTGGAGAACCTGGCTCTGTTCGTGGACTCCTCAGGTTGGTTTTAGAGATCATCAAACCCCCCACCCCATTTGCTTACTACAATTATAATCAGGCATCAGAATCGGTATGGGAATGATATTTGAAGGACCTTTCATGAAATAAAAGGAATTAAAGCTTTCAATTTTCGACAAACTTCATATTTTCTATAAAACTATAATATAAAAATCTCTTCCCTTACTCTAAGGATCATTGACCTTTCCCTGGAGACAAGGAACGCAATCATATTAAACTTACCTCCATTGAAGCGAATGACCAAAACAGTAGCCAATTAAGCGCGCTAATAAATATGAGGGACACGTTTCTACTATTTACAAGATGAGAACAGGAGCCCAAGTGAGGAACTCACGTAGTATTTATCAAGTTTGGTGTCCTTTATCAGTTGTTTTTGTAAGTGCATTAGACGCGCGAATTTTGTTGAGGTTCAGATGGAAGACAACATTTTTGCTCAATATGCTTGCGACTGCTTAGCTTCTCGATTCAATGTTTATTATGCAAATATCCACCAACCATGTCAATGTTATAAAGCAAATGAAGCTCATTCAACGACAGCAACTCGCTTTTAATATGCAGTAGGCAAGGATGTGAAGCAAGGCAAGGCAATGGGAACCAAGTTAAGGATATGAACCAAGTCTTGCTTTGATGATGTAACCAACATTAAGCAAGGATGTGGCTAAAGTAAGGTAGGTAGGCAACCATGAGGTACCATCGTTGATGGCCAATTGCCAGCGTAGAATATTTTATAAGTTTGTGTCGTATGAAGTACTAGTAGCAGGTAAAAGTAGCCAATTTTAACTCATTCCTTTAGCTTGACCCTTTGATTTAGTCCTTTTACTGCTTCTTCATCTTTTTAGCCACAAAACGTGCATTAAAAGCACACATAAAGTACTCGTATCATATTTAATATTTATGGCGCCGCAAAATGTTGCACAAGCCAAACTTACTAGAACTAACGAACCTTGCTTCAAGTACAACACAACACAGCACAACACATTTAGCGCACGTGGCGCGTGAGGAACCAACCAAGGTATATCTATATACTTACATATTGTATCTACTATCACGAGGCCAAGTAGCTCATAAGCAAAAACTATTGAACTGTAGCTGAATAACCAATAAATCGGCGTATCCTGTCTGTATGCTGCTGGTCATATAATAGATACTCACTCATCCACATCTCCTTAAGGCACATAACTCATTTTTTGCTTTATTAACTTTGCGCGTTTAAGCGTTGCTTAAAACGTTTTTAAATCATCAACCGAGGACGAGAAAGAAATTCATGGTAATTAGAAACATAGTAGTTGCATAGGTACAGGACAGTACTACTACTATACTACTCGTATAGCAAAGTACAGAACTAAAGTACAGTAAAGTAAAGTAAAGAGGGCAAGCAAGAGGGTCAATGCAAAATAAATGAAGAAAAACTAAAGTTTGCATGCTTGTTTTCCATGTGCAATTTAACTTGTTCCTAGTCATATGTATGAGTGTGTATCTCTGTATATATTTGATTGTGTGTTTGTGTGTTGGCAGCCATGTTCCACTTTATATAATTTGCTCACTCAAGTCCTTGCATCATCAGTAACATCAGCAACAACAACAATTTACAAATAGCCTGCATGCAAATAAACTTGCAACAAAAAACACTAAAAGCAATGACAATAACAACAACAACAACAGTAACAGCAGCAACAAGAATAAGGACGAAAATGAAAACATCCAAACATGAAGAAGATGATGTAGAAGAAGTTATATTAGTACTAGTAGAAAAAGTACAACCAACTTTTATTGAACTTGGGAGTTGAAATTTTATCTGCGCAGTAGTAGTTCAACTTATGTAGTAGTTTCTCTTGTTCCTTTTCATTTTCTTCTCCTTCATCATCATCATCTTCTTCTTCTTCATATTCCTTTCATACGTTGTTGCATCTCTACACAAAGTCAGCCTTGCCTGCCATGCATGCATATGCAAGTTTGTCTTTGTATATGTGTTTAAGTGTGTGTGTATGTGTGCGTGTTGTTGCAAGTCGAAAAATTTTTCGATGCTGGTAAAAGTTAACTATGAAAACCAAAGGAAGTTAACTGCTGAAATTAGTAAAAGTGTAGAAAAGTTGATGAATTTGCAAAATGACTCAAACAGTAGCGGACTCAACTCATACATATTACCACTTCAATTCTCATACAATCACTTGAGATAATGGCTATGATTTGATATATCAGTAGGATAACGTGCCAATACAAAGTGCAAAGGTCACTAAGAGATTTTTTCATTGAAAAATATTCCAGTACTGGAACAGGCACCTATAAATCATGACCTTAAACCCATTGAGGATATTTGGAAAATTCTCTCCGCCATGCTAGGGATACATTTGCCTTGATTCAAGCGTGGTTGACCGTGTGTAGCCGTGATTTAGCAAAGTCAAATTCATTTCGATATTTTGTGTTGAAGCGAAATTTATTGATATCATTCTTGCATGATTGACAATGGATGGGCCCTATTATAAGAGTAAAGGCGACGCCTTGCTTTCCACGTTTTTCAACGGCAGAAGCTCCACAACACGCAACTGCGTCAGATTCTTCTAAAAGGATTCTCTAAAAATCTTAATAAAAGTAAAGAAAGAATACAAAAGCCTAGAGAATTCAGCTTGAAAGACAAGTTTGATAAGGTCTTTAGAATGAAATGTTCTACCATTTCTGTTCATATCCCAGCTAGTGAATTACAACAAATATTTCTATTCTTTGTTGCTTCGATACAAGAGTCAGTGCACGATGGAGAAGCATTCACTTCAGCACATTCATAGATTGGTTCATCAATGATGACTATTGCTGAGTCATTTATTACTTAGCTTAACAACTCACGTCTGATGCAATGGCAGCGCATTACCTACTTAAAGCAGACTTTTTGGGATTTGTGGAAGCGTTCAGAAGTTTGATGGTGTTAGGTATGGGCAACTAATTGCTTATGGAAACACATACCAATCAACCTGATAAAATTTGACATTTCCGTAATAAACTTTATCCTACTTTTCCTTGGCTTAGTGACTTGCTTTCCTTTTTTTAAAATAGATGTTCGAGCATAAGACTTTCGCAAGCATTTACCATTCATTTCAGGGTATACGGTAAGGTATAATTAGAAAAATAACTTTTGAGATTATCCTATAAATCAGCTAAACATACTATAAGAATAAGCAGGAAAGCATAAACAATGACTTCAACAATATCTCCAGACTATTGAAACTGCCTTACTATTATGGTATGATAATGTCATATTTCTTTCCAGTAACATCAGCCAAAATGAAAATAATTTCTTGAAAAAAACCAAAGTACGAACTCATAAGAACCGCTCCTGAGTAACGGAAATTCTATATCAACCATTGACATTTGCTCAAACTTGATGTTGATGTTGAAATTTCTCATCAAGTTGCATAAAAATAACACCAAAAAACAAATTTCTCTAACAACAAAAATAACATGAATAGAAATTGCTAAGGGAAAACCAAATAAAACAAAATGGCAGTAGTAGCAAGTAAAAGCAACAACAGCAGCAGCAACAACTGAGAAAACTCATCTAAAATGCATAAAATTTGAGTTGATGAACTCATCACACAATGTCTGACTGTCTTTCCATTTGTCTTTTTGTCTTTCGGTTTGCTTGTCTAATGGTAAAGAAGATGATAGCAGGGCAAAGAAGTTGAACAAAATGCAAAATGATGCAACGATGCAGGAAGAAGGATAACGCCAACACCAAAGCCAAATTATGAAGATGACTTATGATGACCAATGAAGGCGCAAAACCACGAGCACAAGACAAGTTATGACAGCTTACCATATCCTTAACCAAGAAGAAATGATGGGAAAGGATTAAAGGAAGGAAGGAAAAATGAAACTGCAAAATGGCGTCAGCTGCAATGAACAATTGCTGAATTGCAGAAGTAGATTTCCTTTCCAATCTCATTCTTTATTTAAATATGAAATATAATAATTCAAAAATCAATTTCCAGTGCCAGACACAGAATACTCATATATATGAAGGAAGCCTTGAACGTTTGAACAATAGGCGTATTTGAGCTTATTAAATGAATAACATTTGTACAATAAGACAGCTTCTCAGATATAATACTATACAAAAAGGCACTGAGATAGGAAGGCAAGCAGGCAGTCAGTTGACCAGAAGAAGAAGAAGTTGTCTGTAAAAATCTTGCCAAACATGACAACGACATGACAAAACAAATACACAAAAGATGATAAAGAACAAAAGTATCTTATATCTTTTGCTATTTGCTCTCTACTCATTCAAATACTAACATACACATATATATCTACATATACATATGTATGGTATATGGAAGGATTGTGTATATTTTATTTAAAATAAATGCATTTGAAATGTTGCCATGGTCATATGATTGTAAATATTTAAGCAAACCGAAGACAATTAGACTTTTGTCTACGTGGACAGACAGAAGGACAGCCAGATACTTTAGATACACTCAGATACAATTCCTAAAGGAAGAAAGATATTCTCTTATTCATACTACTAAGTAAGTATATGGCAAAACAATGGAAAAATTCCAAAGAACATATAAAAGTGCTTCACTTTTGCCATACAAGACGAAGAAATAACTGCAAGTGTCTGGACTATGTATCTATATATACATATATTTATAAAGTATATCTGTGTATATATTTTAGATACAAGGACTAGACAATTTTATGTTTAAGGTTATACTATTATATTTTGTATGTGAATGTGTGGCATCATGAAGGCAAATAACTGAATTTCTTGTTTTAATTCGTTTTCATTGTCTGGACTCTTGAGCTTGCTTTTGTCGCAACACAAAGATACAAAAATACATACATATGTATTGCGGATACAATACATTTGTATATGTAAATACTTGCCAGCAAAATAACAAAAAGAAACGTGTATCTAAATTAAAGTTTTCAATTAAAATTTTATTTTGTTGTTTTGTTTATTTTTTTTTTAAATTTTCTATGAAAATAAATATGTATGTGTGTGTGAAACTTTTGTTTATATTTTATGGTGTTTACCATTCTTCACAAGTGAAAGAAAATTAAGGAAAAAGCAAGAAAACAAAAGACAATAAAAGCTTGAGATGTTCAAAATGTTGTTTGTTTACTTTCCTTTTTGATTTAAACTTTTGTATTTCATTCACTATATTTGTTTGTGAATAAGTCTTTGTTCAGGTCACAGAATCTTTCTCCTTTCTCTCATTTGTATCTTTTCTTTTTTTACTGATTTGACATAAACACAACAATAGTATAGTTAACACATCAACATATAGAAATATGTAGTAAGTACACTGTATACATGAACATGAAGACTTTGTTTGTGTTTTGTAAATTTTTAAAATGATATAAAATTTTAATTTTAACCACAATAAAATTGTACAAAACATTTTGTCGTTTCCTGTTAAAAATACACAAAGGATTTATTTATATTTATTGTATTTTTAGTCATGTGACGAAAACAGTTGAATAACTTTTTAAATACTAGAAAAAATCATATGAAAATCTTAAATATTGCAGAAAACCCAAAGATGAGCAAATAGAGAGATATAGTTGTAACTTGAAGAAATCATTGAAGAGATTTTCTGGTAGAAAAAAGTTTTAAGGAAAGAATGTGTTTCAAATATCAAGCTGAAGTAATATTACCTGGCCATACAAATTTGCACTTTCTCATAGAAGGTGTAGGATTAATATGTAAGGTATAACCATAACGTGTGTAATATTGATGGTTTAAAGCATAAAGAAGAATGAAAAAGGACAGCCTTCGTCTGACAACCAAAGCTATTCGCGTCTACAAATTCAGAAGCCAGTTGTCGAAATTTTTGCCCATAAGTGGCACCAAAGCAATTCTAGCGAAACGTCTGAATAACATGCCCCCTGAGAAACTTCAAGAGTGTATGGATGGAACCGTGGAGTCCGAAAAGGAGTCAAAACTGGGTACCTCGCCTCGTTCCAGCCTAGTGAACCATACAATGGTGTACAGCCACCCTGCGAAGAAAAGACTATTGGTCTCACTTATTGTAGGAAAACGTAAAACAAATTTTAAAGTAACTAGAAGCTTCAATGAAAAGTGAGGTATTAAAGGTTTCTTAAGAAGAGTAGAGATCGTTTGAGACATACAAGTCAAATAACTGAAACTGTTAAGGTAAAAAATAATGAGCTCCTTAGCTGATGGAGAGTTGTAGAAAGTGAAAAGAATTTCAAATATTAAAATATCATTATTGGCACAAATGTATGATCAAATTTGCTAAGAATACAAATCAAAATTCCCTATAAATCGGAATGAACCGGTTAACATTATTGAAAAAAAACGAATATATATTATAAATTGATATCCATGATATTAAAGTTCAACAGAAACATCTGAATTGCTGCAAACCTATTCTTAAGTCGGTGAATCTACTTTCCAAAGACCAGCAGGACTATTGCCAAAACCATTGAGTATTTGACTATATCTATATCTATATCTTCCTATGTCAATATAATATGAAGACTGACAGAGATAGTAAATAAGATTTGTTCTTCACATCTCAATAATCAAATATTTTGCTTAAAAAGCCTCTATTGATTTTTAAAGAAAAAAAAAATGTCTAAATCTTTAGTATAACATAATATTCCATTCTTCCATATCGTAGCTCTTACACTCATTTTTCCACTAGCAAACAAAAACTATTTAAGCAAGGGTCTAGTGGTTGTTTGCTATCTGAGTGGGAGGTGGTGGTGGTGGTTTTCCATTAAAGCAAACATTCACATCGTCATACAGATTTACATTCACAACAAAAGACTAAAAGATACTACCATACCATAGAAGTAAGTTGTGAAGCAATCAGGCAACCAAGCAAGCTGGCGATAAGTTTTTATGTCTTGAGTTGATGGCGTAGAAACTTTTACGAAACTAAATAAGCACACAAAGAGACACACATGCACGCACACTCACACTCATACACTCACATGTCTAATCCACCCACTATAAAGGACCATAATTTAAGGGTGTGTGTTGTCCTGATAGCAAAATAAGCCAAGTGGGTGGCCAAGAATAAGTTTTTCATCGATATGTGGATGGATGGATGAGATGGGTAAGTTTTAATGAAAAGGGTGTTTTGAGTCAAATGGTTGCCCAACCAACATACTTGGGCAAAGATAAACTTACTGAAAATGTAGGGATGAATATATAGTATGCAAATATGTACATACATGTTTATGCCTTCAAGAAATTGTATTCCCTCAAACCTTTTCCTTTTTCCTTCTCATCTCATCATACTCCCACTCTCAGAAAAGTAGACAACACTTTTTTGTTATTTTATACTAGAATAGAATAGAGTAGTACTAGAAAAGAGTTTGGGACTTGTTTGCCTACTTACTACTAGTATGTTTTGGACAAGTGTACATAAAAGATAATGATGTTGCCTTAAACTTTTGGGAATATAAATAATAATAATAATATTTCTTTAGCACTGACTAACATCATCGTCATCGTCATCACCATCACCATCTCTCGAAGTCATTTAGTCTCTATACTAAGGTTATTATCTTTCAAGTTTTCTGGCCTTAGTATTACCAAGTGTGTGTGGGTAGAGTTTTGCACCAAACTATTTTATAGTTTGTTATTTTTCTTTTAAATACAAAAACAACAACCACACAACAACTAGATACATGTTTCGCTTAGAACATAAAAAGGACCCAAGGCCTTAAGCTTATAATTAATTGCATGTTCGGTCGAGACGAAATAATCCTTTGTAGAGAAAAAAAAAAGGAAGCAGGTTCGGTAAAGACACAAGCCCCAGCTAGTGACCACAAGCACATAGATACATACACATATGAATATATGTTGCTATGTAGATATTGTTATACATAAACATCTTGTGTCTTGTGTGTCTTTTAACTTGTATCGTTGTATACTAGTTTAAAGTCATTGGCGTATCAAAATCAACATCACACACATCAAATCCATTCATTCATAACTTAAAGCAACCGAGTGTGAGTGTGTTCATGATATTTTCCATGGAAATATACAAAATTTAGGCTCACTTTAGTGAATATTGTGTATACAGTGGAAAATTTTAAGCTTTTTATCAAAACCCGTGCCACCTTTTGGATAACCATTCATTCATTCATCCATCCATCCATCCATTCATTTATTCATTCATTTATTCATCCATAGGCTGAATGGTTATGTTTTGTGTTATGTGTAGTTAGTGCGTGTGGTTTTTCTGGGTCGTTGCAAAAATTATTATATTAAAATTGATGAATGCGTTAATTATGAGCCAACGAAACGAAATGAAATGAAATGAAATTCAAATCGAGCGCCAATCAGTTGCCTTTCATTAGATTTTATGATACTCATTTCCTGACATCACTACAGCTACTAGCTTCTAATTACAATTAATGATGTTTATTTCTCTAATTAGTATATTATTTTGCATCATGCAGTACATGAGAAATTTTAGACTTGGTCCGTTGAAAGTTTTATTATTTTTTAATAAATAATATTAAAAGTTAAACTTTCATAAGCGCAATGCATAAATGTATTATATCTTATCCCATTTGCAATATAAACAACCCCTTTTCACACACACAGCATCCTTTTGCTAAAAGGCGCATTCAATCTTTTGCTAGCTTTATTTCTTTTACTTTGTACACATCTTCCCCTTTTTATAGGAGTACGGGTTTCTCATTTTTTGGGCTACACCATGCAATCGGCCAAGGTCCGGTCAAGGGTCATTTTTAGCCAAAAAATTCTCACAGTTTCTTTTTTTGGGATGAATTTTAACTCTTTTTCTTAGGTTTTCTTTATATCTTTTTAGAAGACAAGAAGATGTTGAAACTGGATAGACAAGTTATCTTCGTATGGGAACTTATCATTTATGGTATTTGGGATGCTGTTTTAAGCATCAAACTTGTCTTCTAAGTACTATGGGAAAAGATACGAAAAGAATCTCATCATCGGACCAGCAAATCCAACAAAATGCGGTTTTTTTTTGGTTCTTGGAAGCAATTGTGAATATAAAAGTATAGTAATATCATTAAAAAATAAATAACTCATTTAATATTTATCGTCTTGTTTTCGCAAAGTAAAGCAATCCATCACATCTTCAAAATATATAGTACCTAGTAATACAAGATTTTAATGATATTGAGATAACTTAAAGAGAAAGAAGTTCCTCTCCTTCATAAGGGTGTAGTCTTTTGAAACGTCTGTGTGATGTTTTGATGCAAATTGTAGAGATGAGCTAAACAGTGATTTCAAAATCACAGTGATTCTAAACTGTGATTGTGTCAAAGTCATTTGTGTCTCTCCCTTCAAATGACTGTCACTGTTTAGCTCATCTCTAGCTAATTGGACTACCAGTGGGTTTGATGACGATGTAGTTTCATGCTATGTGAAAGATTATTTCTTCTCAGACTATAAGTCTCTGTGAAGTATTGTGTTTTTTACTTACTTACTACCAGATATGCGACGAAGAGCTTTGTTTTGGCAGGCTTGTTTCCTACGAATGTTATAAGCAACAGTGGATCCCCATATCTGTATGCCAAAGCGCCAGAATATGTTAAGAACTCCATCTATTGGTAAGAAGAATTAATTTGAACGTGACTTAACAAATAAATTATGCAAAAAAAGTGTGAATGTGAGTCGTTTGAAATGATATTCTAAGTCACCAAAAATGTTACAAGAAGATTAAACCATTTTAAGGGTTCCGTACCCAAAGAGTGCCAACGGCAAGTTAATTATGCATAACTTCAGATAGAGGTACAAGCCTTTCATCCAACGAACAAACTAAGTTCTTGAAAGAAAATGATTTATAGTATATAAACATTTCTACAGGTGCATAGTGTTAAATCTTGTACGGTGGTATGGAACCCTTCGTGTACGAGTCCGACTCGCACTTATACGATTATTATTCCTAGATCTTGTTTGATGGTCGTTTTTATTACAACAGTTGAAATCGTTACTATGGCAAAACTAGAGAATTAACGACTTCATCTTCTTTTTCGAACCCAGTTCATTTTTGCTTCTGATACTACTACTGTTTTGAGTATCTCAATTGTTTCTTTTAGCTTCAACTGCTTCAAAGAAACCTATAGTTGTTTTATATTAAAGGTCAAATCATTGTAGTTTCTCTTGAGACCAAATAATGTTCAAATGATGTACATATGAGGAAAATTACAAGTGAAGATGTAGGGGATTCTATAATTATATTTTACAATTATTTTGGTACATAAATAATAATAAATAAATAAATATATAAAATTACATTTGATTTTCATGTCCCATGGCAGCAGTACTTGAGAAAAAGTATTTCTCTGGCAGCAATTATTTTTGGCAAGAAACACCCATGACAATCTTACCTCTCCTCCCTTTCTGTATATATACTTTATACTATTTACATGTAGCCAAGAACTTTTGCTTATGTTACGATACCAGATTTCATAGAACTTTACAAATTGCAACAACGACATACAATAGTAGAGTAGTGTGGAGTAAAACTCTCTGTTAGGAAAATTCTTTATGAAGGCAAAAAAACTTTATGCGGCAGCAAATAAGGAGAAAAGCTTATTGCAGTTTCATACAATAAAAGGAAGACAAAAAACTTAACTTGTATTTGAGTATGTGTGTATAAAATTCTAAATAAAACAAAATACTTATATACATGTTTTAATATATAAGTGTTTACTTTACATATTGCTATATACTACTTACAATACTGAAAACTATTTGGTCTAGGGCACCTAACCTCACCTCACCTCAAACTCTTTTTTAAGGCAGCAAGAAAACTTTCTCATCGAGGAAAACTCAATGCAAGGACATGAAACAAAAACTAAACTGTTAGGACCAAGTCGTCATTTAATAGAGAAAATGTTCTTGTTGGAATTTTCATTTATAAATTTTATACATTTGTCGACGAAGGCAGGCAGTCAGGCAAAGAGTGTGGTATGAGATTGGGTCACAAATTTAGCTTGACTTTAGGAAATTCAAAGAAGTTTTCCACTAGTTTTCCCTACTATACCAAGAACTTTGTCATTTTACCTCCTTACCCTCTACAATCTTATTCTAGTATTTCTCCCAATCTCTTTATATCTTTAGTTTTTATCATATACTCGTACACACATTTTATATAGGTTTTTCTAAGCTTTGCTTATAATTTATTGCTTGGTAGTGCACACCCAAACTCTCAAGCATTTTCATAAGAAATAAACGCCTTTAGCCCATTCATTATGTTTAGATGAACGAACTCACTTCAGGACACTTTTCACTACCTTCTCCAGATTGCACTATTGAAGAAGAAGAAGGATGGTGTGCAAAATAGCTTGTAAAGTTCTTCCACATACCAAAGTCTCTTATAGCACTAGTTCATACAGAAACTACGACGACGACAAGGACTAAGCAAAAGATGGTGAACTTGTGGTTTGCCAACAAAATGTCCTGCTGCACCCATCATCTCCTACTATACATTTACTTCATTTCACTTGATTCTCTTGCACAAGTTTAGTTTATGCGAATAGACCAAACCAAAATATCCGAGTAGTTGTAGTACTACTCCTTCAGTTCTTCATTGCTTTCTCTGTGTATGCCTGACTAGAAAATTTCAAGAATATTCAAATATTTTATGCTCGAATGCTTTTAATGTTTCTACTTTTCTAAGCTAGACATACTCGTACTCATATTCATATATACCTTATACAATACATACATAGGTATGTAGTATGATAATGTAGGCCTTACTTATGTCTCTAACACATGTCCTCGTATGTTATTGTAGTAAATACTATGTGGGTGTTTTATATTGGGATGTATATGAAAACACTTTATCGACAAGTCCTTTTTTACACACATTTATTTGCAATTATCGCACCAGTTGAATTTCCTGTTTATTTCTTTTGAATTATATTAGAGTCTGGGTATAGAGATGGTATTTTACTTGATGGAAAGAAAGCCTTTGAAGTTTTAGTATTTCAATTGAGTAGTTTTGTTTTCAAGGGAAACTATTTGTAATTAAATGCAAGGGATTAAAAATCAATTTAGGTGAGAATGTTCATTGAAAATATCATACAAAAGAACTTTCTATATAGAAAGATTTTAAAGAAAGTTCTATTAGAATATTTTCCTATACCCAAAGCTTCCTATTGTCTTAATCCAATCATTTATCATTCTTAAGCACACTTATCTGTATTTCTTCAACCAATCCCAAGAACTTGGTTTATGTCAAACAAAACAAAACAAACAAGAAAACCTTTTTATAGCATAACAAATTTTATCTGATTAAAATTTTAATCTGCCACAACAACCGCATGCTGCTCAAGTTGATGTAGAGACATCAATTAAGTTCTTCAAATAGACTAAATAGTACAACCAACTTTACAAGCACAAGAACACAAGATGAGAACTCCTAAAATGAAAGGGAAAATTCAAAAATAATGACAACAAAGTAAGAAAACTGATTGAAAACCAGCGAGACAATATATATATATGGATGAATGGATGGATAAATGTCCTGTGTGTGTCCCTTGTCAAAGTCAACATAATTAATAAAAGTGAACTCTCAAAAGTTTCTGAATACAAAAATCAATATTCAAATTCCTTATGAAATCATCTCATACTCCAGATTGTAAATAATGTTGAAGAGTAGCGTGATGAAAAACACGTCATCTTGAAAGGCGAGTGAGTACAGTAGGACACAATGGAGTTTATGCCGACACACACAGAGAAATATTGAAAGGCTTAAGTCATGCATACATAAGAAAAACGGGCCAATATACAAAATTCATACACACACACATGGATATGAAAATTTTTAAAGGATAAAAGGACAAGGCGTGGTTGATACTCTGCTTAGTATAGAACCCTCTTTGCTGTAATATCCAAGCAAAACTCACCCTCAATTCAAATTTCATGTTCAAACTGAGATCGACGTCGCCGGCGGCGCCACAACAAAAGACGTGAGTGTGTCTAATAAGAAAAGGCAACCATTTTGTTTAGCAAAAAGGACCAACCCCCGTCCTTACTCTACTGTTGTTGCTGTTGCTATTTCTGTTTGTTTCTTATTTATGACATTTTTATGCTAATGGAATTTTACTTGCTCGGAATTTTTTAAGCCCCCTCAGTGCACATGGGATTTGTTGCCCAACATAAAGACGTTGAATCTGATAAGAAATACGAGTATGATTACCATGATTCCCTTCTCTTCCCTCCTCCCCTCTCTTTATATTCATAAAGTGTGAATTGTTCTTCTTAACACATACATAAATGAACATTTTTATAGCATGCGATAAAAAATGTGCTTAAAATGAGTTTCTTGCTTTTGTGGTACGAGTATCTTTAATACCACCATGAATATCAACTGAAGTGTTGCCTTTCCCAGTACTTAGTGACTGCACTCTAGGCACTATGTCATATTTTAGAAAGCATAACAAGTATCCTTTTCATATACTATACTAGTAGCATAGTAGTTCTTGACATTAAGTTCCTTTTTGTTTTGCCTATAGGAAAAATAGGATAAAATTAAAAAAATGGACGGAAATTCTCACAACTCTCGCAAATGGTTTTGATAAACTTGGCTTATAACATTAACAGCATCAGCAGCAACAATAACAACAACAACAAAAATACGGAAGCATAAAATTATAATAATAATATGAAGGCATCCTTGCATTTGACATAATTACAAAAGGATACAAATGTCGTTTGTTACTTTGAGCTTGTCTGTGTGTATGTATGTTTCTATGAAAATATCTGAAGGGTTTTTCATAACCAAAAGTCAACAACAAAAGACTTTTCATTTATAGGAAATCTTTTTGTATTTTATAACAAAAAAAAAAAGAGAAATTTGTATTTAAATAAAGAAAAACATATAAAAAAATGTGATACGAGTATACAAAGAAATCTCCATGATAACTGATGATGATATACTGCAAGAATATCTATTGTCCTATTTTATGCTGAAGATATGAATGTGGGTCTTCAAAAGGACTGAAAGAAAGGCAAATACATATACACGTAAAACATATTTTATTATTTAACATTTATATCTGCCAACTATTGTTGTAGACTCTATAGAGAAGCTTCATTTTAACTGTCAACCAACAGAAATAAACCAATGGCTGCTTGTAGGCCTCAATGTTCTAGGAGCCAAGAGTTTATTTTATAATAGTCTAGATGAGTCTTTTGGTTCTGATATTAACACTTAAACTTTAAGTTTCAGATTTACTGTCAACCAACAGAAAGAAATAAAGGTTTCTATTGATGCTTGCAAAATCATTCCTCATCAAAATGCCTTTTACTGCTTTTTTTTGTTTGCAAAATGAAAAAATCACAACCTCAACTGCCAAACGCCCTCATTAAAATCAAACCATAACATCATAGCAAATCAATCTAACGAATTTGGAAAGGATTAAGAGTATTTTGTCTATCTACTACTTGGCTTTAGAGTATCCTGTCTATCTACTCGTTTATCATTCATTCAATCATCATCTTCAAATTATTTTCACAGTTGTCAAAAACTATTTTGCCAACAAATTAGATTTATCTGAAATAATCTGATTATAAATCAACTAAATTTTCAATTAATTAATATTGCATAAAACAACAACAGCACATAAAACTCATAGAAGAAGATTCTATCAAATTGAAGTATCTACCAGATATGTACATACATAGATATTGTCTACTGAAGTGTCTATAATAAAAAATTGATTACGGCAAGCAACGAGCTTTAGCACTTTAGGAAATTGATGACATCAGTGTGGATGAAAAATATTGTTGAAGAAGAAGATATAGTAACTCAAACCTTAAGATGATGAAGAGGCAAGCTCTATAGCTCATACTCTGAAATAAAACTAATGTGCTCAGAAAACTTGTGATAGTTTTTGTGATAGACATTCTTTCTACGAGGGTCGATCAACAAAAGCATCTGTGTAATTAACATAGGAAAACATTTTTCAGATATTTTGTTTATGTATATTTGTACATTCAAAAATTGTTTAAAAATCGTCAGTACCGGTTAAGGCTAAAATTGATATCAATGTATTCTGCCTACAACCTCCTTAGTCTTTCGCACTCTTCGATTGTTTGTCATAATACGAGTAACGAGGTAAATTCATTTGAACGATGGCTGGCTAATAAATCATTTGCTTTTGGTAATAGTTTTTTATTATAACCTGTAAGTTACGTCCTTCTTAAGTTTATCGCCATGAAAAATGTGTCATTTGAGTCGGATAGTGATAGTGAAACTTCCACGTTCAAAACAAGTTATGACTAATCACAAGCCTATGAGTACATTAATTACTGAAGATATCAGTAAGTGTTCAACTTAAAACAAATGACAATTTCACGAAGAAATATTCATGGTTTGAACTGCCGAATCGGATTGTAACTGAGATCTGCTTGGCTGAGATTAATTTTTTTTAGAAGCCATTGCGTTCTTAAGGACGATTGTATCTGTAACCTGTACAAACGCTAAGCGTTTATGCTTCATGTCAGAGCGTTTTACGAAAATATCGTCGGTTTTGAAACGTGTGCTTCATGAAGTCGCTTCGTGTGTTCAAAGCGCGAAAAAGTGTTTATGCATTCGTTCTGAGACAAACAGATCTTAATGAAAACCGATTTGGCTGTACATAAACAGGGTAATTGATCTTGTTCGAAATTCAGCTATTGTTTCGATATTGAATTGTGCCTACTATTATTCTTTAATATTTCAAAATTGTAAATAGATGCTATTAAAAACTAATCTAACCATTCTGAAATTCAGTACTATGGCGTCCGTTTGACAAGTTTCAATATACAATAGTAATATCAACTTCACTCAGCTGCGCCTCCTGTCTTTAAACTCAGGTGCTTGTTGATCGACCTTCTTATACTATAAAAGTCAAATTTCTCCCCACACATGTAGAACTGTGGAATAGTTTCTATTAGAGTGAGTGAGTATGTTAAATGGGCCTGGGATGCTCATAATATCTTTGAGGTTGGAGTCTAACTTAAACTTATATTACACATGTACTAGGATATGTTATATGGGATTCCTTTTTTAGTTTTCTGTCCTTTATTTTTTTCAAAAAATAGTTTTCAACACATACCTACTCATCTACATTTTTTAAGTTTTCTTTACATGTATCTATGTGTGTAAATCTGTGATGAGGGTGTTTAAGAAGTTTCTTTCATTCTTGTTGTCCTGTTTTTCGTACAAGTAGATGAGTTGTATATAAATTTACAAATAATAAATATGACCGAAATGAAAACTGCCCAAAAATTTCCACACAATCACACATTAGACACACTTGCACACAAGCACACTCACATTCATTAGAAACAAACACACACATAGATTCAAATGCTTGCTATACAAATAAACGCGCATGCCTTAGCTTCCCATAGTCGGAACATTAGCTGTGTCCTTTACTTGGCTTCAAAGTTCATTGTAAGCCCACATAAGAACGACACACTCAGACACATACACATGCCATATAAGTAGTATAGAACTAACTTTCATCTCATATAAATGTATGTGTGTGATGAAAAATAAACCCATCATGGCCGAAAAACTACAGGAAATTCGGTTAAAAAGTGTTTTCTATACGCTTGCTCATCTTCTTCTACTACTACTTCTGCTTCCTTTGCAAATGATTCCTTTGCCTTTTGTCTTTCTCTACAGTGAGTGAGTGTTGGTGTATCTGTGTGTATGTGAGTGAGTATGTTTCCTTGAAGTTAAGTCAAATTATGGTAACATAAATGTGGGTAGCAGCAACAACAATAACAATAACAAAGATACAAAGATGTGGAGCCAACCAAAATGAGGGTCGCTTGTAAAATTACAAAAGATACGACTTATTTTTAGGCTACTCTCGTCCTTTCTCCACACACACACATAAATACACTTATTTACCATAGGAACTTATATCCTTGCTACTAAATTGTAAGGCTTTTGTTGAATTTATAACACAAACATACTACTACTCACATACTCATATAGATACTCTTCACATGTCTTGCTGACTTTTTCGCTCAGACTCAGGCATACATTTTATCCTTTATCCTTTTTCAAGTCTTTTACCACTATCTTTCTCTATCTGTTTTTATCACTCTCTCCTTGTCTATCTTGGTCTCTTACTTGTTATTTCTTTATGTTGTAGTATGTAATTTGCTTTCTAAAGTGGGCAGCATAAGGAGTTAAAGATGCTTTTTGTATCTATAACCTTATACAATATATGTATGTATGTATGGTAAGTTTGTATGTATGTATATTAGGCAATAGTTTTCCTTCTTACTGTTGTTGTTGTTTTCCCTAAACTTATTGTTCTTGTTGTTGTTTCTGCTGCTACTGTTTTTATGTATGTTTTCTCTTGTATTTATATGAAAACTTTGTGCCACATTTACATATACAAAAGTTTTTTTCCTTTCTCATAGTAGTATGAATCTGTACATATATGAATGAGTTTGTATCTTTGTGTATGTGTCGAAAATTGTATGCAAATTCCAAGTGTTTCCTCTTCGTTATGAACCCAACTTCAATGAAAATTAACAGAAATATGTAAATTTCTTTCGTTAAGGATGTTTACAGTAGTGAGAAGAAAACATATACAAAAAAACAATTTACAAATTTTGTAATTTTCCTTAAATAATTTTAGAATTTATTAGTATTAATGTTATTTGAAGATTTTTAGAGATACAAGATTGAATGAAAGATCAATACACTTGTAGTGTTTTGGCCTATGGTTTGCTATATATTTCACCAATTCATACAGATTCATAACCAACAGAAAGATTAAATAGAAGTAGGCATAATCTCTAAGTTGAGGTGTTTAAGATATCTTCGATTTGTACTTTGCTTATGTTTAACTTCATGTCTATCCCTTTAACCATATTTTGTCAATTCATATCAATTCACAGAAGAATATATATATTCCTTCATTCAAGCGAAACCCGGAAAGAGTCACGGGCCTGACGAACCCACCTTTCCCGAGTCGCGGCACATGTCGACTGCCCACAGCCTACCGTGCAAGTATACAAATTCACGAGATGACGAAGAGGTGACGGCACGCAATGGTGAAGAAGATCTACTCTCTGAGGGAGTAGACGAGTCTATAGCATGATGCTGGTTACAAATCTTGTGAACCCAAACGTAGGTGAATAGAAGATTAATCAGTAAGAGCAATGGAAGAGTGCTCTTTATGTTAATCTTAAAGGGATGCCTTGGGCGCCTATTCTGAAGTATTACATAAAGCAGTTCCGGAGTAGGTATATTGTCGAGGATAGAGCTTTAGTGGAGACACCACACACAAACATATTCCTTCCATTGATAACTAATCAATATCAATCGATATTTCTATATAATTCTTATCCATAACGTTGCATACCTACCCACTTTATCATCGATGCGACAATCTTTAGAAAATCAAACCTTTCCCATATTCAAAACATTTTCCCTCTAACAAAATGCAATCATAACCACATTAAATCAATATTTAGACCAAGAAAAAGATGCAGAAATTCCAGAATTCAAGTGCTAAAAGTATGTCTTAAAGGTTTTATAAGTATGAAATCATGTCAGTCCTAGTTGTAGTTCTCCGAATGGAATGTGTCAGTCATATGGGTATGGCGTAATCGTAGTAGTTCTTTAGAGACATCAATTTCGTCATAGCCAGGTATATCAGAAATAATATTTTCTTGTTATAAACTAGCAGTTAGGTCGCATCCATCAGGATATTTTAGTTAATTTTTTGTAATATACTTTCAGGGGTTTTTTCAAATTCCCGGATCTCGGTAACGGGGACACTTATCGGAATCAAAACTATCCTATGTTCAAGCCGAGAACCAGTCATACTCATTCACAAAATTTCAATACAATCAGATGAACGGTATGGCAACGCTTGACATACGAACAAACAAACATTAATTTTTGTATGCATATTAGATTAATATCTTTTGATTCTGTAGGTTGGTTTTGATGAAATAAAAGTTATTATTTTTCAATAATTCGATTTTAAATCCAATTAGTGGTGTTTCCATGATGCTGGGATGATAGGATTTTAAAAGACAATTGTTTTGTGAACTCAAATGTCCTTTATCTTTAATATTGTAAGAAAGAATGGAATATTTTGTGCATGACTGTACCTTCATTACAACATACGCACATATATATTTACACATCCGATTGCTTTGCTTAACCAAAAAACCAAAAAGACTAAAAGAGAGACATACTGAGACATACTAGAAATTGTTGGAAGGAAAAATAAGTGAAAGGATGTGTGTGGGAGAAGAGTAACAGAGTACAAAATATGACCATAAACGACTTGGCGAGAAATTGTCTATGGGAATATTATTTTGACTTTTTGTGCGTATATGAGTATGTGAGGAAAAGGCTCCTACTGCTAAGAAGTCTAAGCAAATACACAGAGAAGGATATTTATGCAAAAATGCAGCAAGTGATGAGTTCCACGCTGATGATAATAAAGGATGACACCATCCGTTGGCAAAAGTAAACGATGAAGACAAGTTTTCTCTTGATTTTATTTTATTTTGCTTGCAAAAACTTTTATGAAAATTTATGAAAATTGCAACAAAAAAAATAAAAGAAATTAAAATAAACAAAAATTCAACTCTAACTAACCTAACGAAACCAAACCAAACCATATCAAATCTAAGGAAGTTTAAATTATAAAGCTAACAAGTGATTTACTCATTTATAAGACAAAGAGACAAGAATGGGAAATAATATCTGAGTTTTAGTATGAATCATTTAAAGTTTTTGTTTAATTTCAAGTGATTTAATAAAGAAAGTTCTTGGATATCAATGGCAATTTGTTAAAAACGAAACCTGACAACTCTGGTATCTTTTATCCTATATTCTAATGACGAATCACTTACAGACATATTTTAATCACTCATTCACTCATTGACTCATTTATTCATTCATTCGCTCAGTGACTCACTCAAAAAGTGTTGCATAATCATGAGAAAAAAAACTCTTATATGAACTCGTATAAAAAGTGTCCCATTTAAGAATAACACCAACACCAAACACACACACTCAATCGCGGCCGCATTGGCAAGTCACAATTTCGCATTGCATGTCATGAACCCCACCTCTAACCCTAAACCTGAACTGACTAATGCCAATGGCATAAGGGTTAACAGCATTCAAATCATGAAACCAGCCAAAAACAGCAACAACAACAACAAACAACTAAAATAACAGCTATAAAAAAAAGAACGATTTCAACCCTTAACTTGTTGAATTTATTCGCATACAGCGGAAGGATAGAAATGTATACAAAAAAAAAAAGAAAAAAATAAATAAAAAATGAAACTAGAAAATATCGTTAGAGAATAAATAACGCGAATTCTAATATCCTTTGGTATTGCTGTTGTCCTTGTTGTTGTTGTTTTTGATAGCAATTCATGTGAAAAAATGTTGACCCATAGCCAAGGTTACTGTATTTCTATTGCTTTTTTCTTTTTGTTTCTGGAGCAACACTCATTTTTTTTTTAAATTTCTACATCTCTTTACTGTTCATTCATGAAAATAAAAATTGGTAAGAGAAAAACACGTTCCTATAATAACGTACTCTGTGGAAGAATGTATCTTTCTGTTTTATTTACACTCTTATGTGGAAATAATTGTTGGGGGTTTTTAATTGGTTTTTTACTAGTATTTAATATGAGAAATAATACAAATTGATTTTTTTTTTAAAGAAAAATCATAATATTGAAGTATTTCATGGAAATACTTATTGTATGCCATTAAATTCAAGAGAAAATAATATGACTGTCATTGAAATGATTTGCTTGAGAATGTTTATTTGGTTAGCTTTATATACGTGTATCAAATACTGATGTGCGTGTGTAGTAGTTCTTCTCTTCCTAAGCAGCTTGACCTTTACTTATGTGGTCACCTGGAAGATTCTTTGCTAGCTTAGTTGGACCCAGTAGGTGATACTGTCGACGAGATCCAAGATATAATATGCAATAATAAGGTTCTATCAGAAAAATGAAATATATATTTACTTTAGCTCAAACATCTAATATGTGATGAAGCACAAGAATTAGCAGGATAGGTAAAGAATCTAATTATATTGATATAAGTAATGAGTTTAAGACAACCATATTGAGAGTCTAAACAACAATCTGTTGGCAAAGTTATTACGCCGGCCTCGCATTATGTATTCTAATAGCCCGACCCATTAGAGTCTTACAACGTCTATCACCTATCACCTTCCTAACGTACTACAGCCAAAACTCCAATTGTATTGTATTAAAATACAGTTTTATAGCATCCTAAGCTATTTGTCGCATTGTCTATTTGTTTATGCAAAGTATTGTATTCATTCATTATAAGACTAACGACACAATATTTTAATAAAGTAAACGATACTCGTAAGCTTAAACTTTAAAGTGTATAATATGATAATATTATAATGATAAAACATGACTTGAACAGTAGTCAAATATGTCAGCACTAAACTGTTGAGAAAACACTATTTTGTGTTGAAATTCTAGTATTGGTTGTTTGTTCCAAAAAGATGGAAAATGAACTGGCTGTTAAGTCATGGGTCCCAGCTCAGCTTGCGCAATAAAGTCAATAAACATACGGCATCCAATTATGGGGTACAGCAGCAGAAATCATTCAACGATTTCAATCGACGCTTCTGAGCAGAATAGTGAGTGCTCCGTTCTATGTACAAAATTCGGTG
Organism: Amiota communis; assembly: GCA_037043315.1. Lineage (NCBI taxonomy): Eukaryota > Metazoa > Arthropoda > Insecta > Diptera > Drosophilidae > Amiota > Amiota communis. The sequence goes on along the minus strand of JBAMAV010001245.1, from coordinate 6,334,191 downwards.
CTGCACAGAGACCTTCAGGTGCCACTGGTCAATGAAGAAATTCGACGGTTCAGTGAGCTACATACGACTAGAGTAGATAATCACTCCAACTCTCTGGCTTTGGGCCTTCTCGACAACATACTTCAAACCAGAAGGCTACGAATAAAGAATTCTCTTGACCTCCGCTTTATGCTTATATCTGAAGTCTGACTGTCATTCATGTTCATAGTATCTTTGATCACGTCATGTAGTTTCATGTTATTTTCTTTTTTCTTATTTAAATAAATTTATTAATTTGCCATATATGGACAGGTAGTAAATAAACCATTAATAGAAAATAAACAAAAAAACTAACTCACTACTCACTTCCACTATGCAAAAAAAGACTGATAACGCAAAGCAACTAACTGCACTTACATTTAACAATATGTTTTTGAAGCTATCAAAATCAAAGCACAAAAGATAATCGACACAATAAAAATATACTTAATTAGCGAAAAACGGTAAAACAAAATACATGAAACAATTTATGTTTTCGTTGCATAGCAGCTACATACTCGTAGTTACTATATTAGATTCAGTCATGTGATATGCAATATTTGTTTGTTCCTCATTTTCATCTCGTAAATACCATGTCTGAAGTTGACAGTACTTCATATCAGGTCTTATAATAATTATAAAGACAATTATTGTAAGACAATGATATATATAATATAATACTACATCTTTTTTTGGAAATACTCGTAGAACTCATAGTCTGTTGATTTGTCATAAAAGTTTAACCTTAGATCAATGCAAAGCAGTAGAAATTGAACATTTCCATCTCATACATAGCATATAAATTTGTTTATTTATTGACAGGGAACAGTGGACAAAGTGCTTGAATATTGGTGTTCCTGATTGGACTACTGTCGAGCCAGCCGCTGTTAACAATTGAATGAAATCATTTTTCATACTTAACCAGAAGAATCACTCTTTACTTATTTATTGACCCATCCAAAATCGGACCAATTGATGGCTCAGCCTTTAGTTAAACGTAAGCTACAGGAAAGGACTAGCCAATGATGTTTCTATCTTACTACCTAAGTTCTGAGAGGAACTTTTTATAACTTAAGAAACTTATTTCCTTATGGAAAGTGTATGTTTTTATCAACTTAATGTGAACCTTACTTTCTTGAAGTTTTATATTAAAATTAGTTTAAAGTAATACTATCCACCCTTTACCCTTCTTATTCTTTTCATGGGAACTGCAAACAATTCTTTTTCCATTTTAATAATTCTACACTCTATAAAAATCTTTCTTGTATCTTAAGAATAAATAAGGAACCATTTTAAAAAAGCATAAAATTTGATCAGCAATACAAACACATTTGAATGAATTCATGCCCAAAAAATAACCGAAAAATTAGTTAGACAAGCAAATCCGTGTCTGTGTCTCTTCTCTTGCTTTCCTCTTATCCTTTCAATGCTTTCAGTATTATTCAATAGAAAAGGTGAAGATACTTTTAATTACAAATAAGGCAAAGAAAATAAAAAAAAAACAGGAGCAAAAACCTGAGAATGCAACTGCCCAAGGGAAATTTAGATGAAAAAAATGTTAAAAAACACAATACAAAATATAAAACTTGCAATGACAACTGATCTTATCCGAATAACGAAACTTGATGCTGCATAGAGACAAACAATAACAGTAGAAATGTATCTAGTATATGGTAAAATAAAAGCAGAACAAAACAAGTTCGAATTCACAGAATTTCAACAAGATTTTTTCTCATGTTTAACACACAAAAAAAAAGAAACGCAGACAGTTCAAATGGTCAAGGATACAAGGCTATTGAACGGATGCACACAAACACATATAGGTACACATGGATACATGCGTCCGGCAGGAATTCCGTTACCAAGCACACACACACAATTATAGGAAAACTAGTTCCGTGACAGCAGCATCAGTAATATTTGGTCGCTTTTTGATTTTTTTTGGTCCAGGTGTGCTTTGCCCATGCGATGCTGCAACAGTAAAGGGGCACAAGAAATATCAACCACCACCACCTATGCCACTACCACCACCATCATCATCATCAACATCATGAACAATTCGCATCATCAAAAAGCAAAGGAAGCTGATTTTCCGTAAACTTTTTTGCAACAATCGACAATTTTTCTATAATAAACTTGCAAAACAAGTTTCTGCCTTTTGTATTTTGATACAAAGCCAACAAATGGACGAATGCTTTTATATTATTCCATGATGATGCCATTGTCCTAGACAAAGGAAATTAATCGTAACCAAACTGTGTTGAGAGCGTCCGCGCATGCGAGTATAAAATCCACGGTAACTGCGCAGAATCATTCAGTTTCATTTCAATCCATTAACGCTAAGGATCAACAGTAGCAGCACCAGCAACAGAGGAACACACAGCACCGTGGATCGTGCAACAGATCCTTAACGCTTCCCAAGCGTTGAGTTAATTTGTTGCATATCAAAAATAAAAAAATAAAAAACAGTTTAACATTTAAAACCGAATAAATTCGTGACGCGCGTTTTATTTAAAACATTTAATGACGTCATACGAACACAAAATATTTTTTAAAAAAAATATTAACAAAAATCCAAACAAAAAAATAAAAAGAAAAGAATCCCCAACACCGAAAGTCAGATTAATTTTTATTAACAACTCAACTCAATAATATTACACAATAAATTAATAAACTATTTGTTTAAACCAAAAAATATGGTTCAAGTATAACGAATCCAATTTTAAATCAAAATCATATTCATACTCGACACATAATCAGACAGTGCAACAAAACACAACGAAATATTATTATAAATTTAAATAGAAAATTTAACAAAAATTATTAACTCAAAAAATAACAAATTTTCATTTAAACAAAATCAATTTACTCGTACATATATGGACATATCGTTCCAAACGACGGAATATACATAAATTCATCATTTAAAGTGTTTTCAATCAACTAAAAAAAAGTGTTTCGATACAATTTCTTGGCACAAAACCCACAAAAAGGCAACATCAAGGACACACAAAACAAGAAAGAATCTTCAGCGAATAGTTACTAATATTTTTTTCATATTTTACAGGTAAGTCTTATATTGCAAATATATGATAAAATAAATTAATGAAAGTGAAGAAGATATGTTTAAAAAAATTCAAAAATACCTAAGCCATATCAGAGAGATAAAGAAAACTATTAAGAATTCATAAGCATAAACCAAATAAACTCTTAAAACTCAGACTGAACACACCATGAACAGGCAAAATGTCTTTCTTTGTACAGTTTTTCTTATGAGGCTGCATACAGCAAAGCAACAAAGCAGGCCAAATGTAACTGAAAGACGTGTCTCGTTGCCTTTTGTTTTATTAGTCAAAGATTTCTTATCTGTTCCGGTGTGTGTTCGATTTCAAAGATATCACAAACTCCTTCAATGCTTATTTATGGAAAAAAATTAGATACATTTGTAATCCTCAAAGATTTTATAAACTTCTATTATTTGAATGCTTATTCAAGGAAAAAATTATATACATTTGTATTAGAAGTTGTGAAAGCTTTAGTATGTAACACATGACAAGGAATGTCCTTTTGTCCATCAATCCAATAATCGTAGTTTGTGAAATATTGAAGTTTTCTTTCTAATACTCCTGATTGTGATATTGATGTTAACTGATTGAAGTTTAAACCTTAGAGTTCTAATAAAACTACTATACCAGAGAAAGATTAATGTACACACTAAATACTACTTCTCACATCTCGATGTGACATGACTTGGGTCCTTAATATTGATATATTATTTATGGAAAATTCTTAATATTTACTTATGGTTCCTTATTCTTATTCGCAGGCAAAACCACATACGAAAGCGTTAATCCGATCACCATACTCATCATCATAACTAACACCATCATATCCAAGCAACAGCATTACAGTACCTTAAGGAAAAATCAACAAAGAATGGACAATCCATAATTGTATTGTTATGAAACTCAATCAAATTTACAAATCGCTGCTTTGCATTTTAATAACATTTAAAAATTGGCAAGAAAATGTGATCAAAAGAATAACAAAACAAAAATCCAGATTTTTTTCATTCAGAAAATCAAAACGAATCATCCAGAACAACAAAAACAAGGAAAATATATCCGAAAATATTCAAGAAAAAATCTATACAAAAATCTATACAAAAATCTATATAAAAATCAATATAAAAATAATTAAAATAATTAGAACAAAATTGAAAATACTATGTGGAACAAAAGCAAAAACTCAAAAACAAAAGCCACAACAAAAGGCAGCAAAGCAAGCAGCGGAAGAGGAGCAGAAGTACAGAATATCCAGAAACAAAATCCTAATCAGAAATCTCATGCAACCACATTTTACAGAATCAATGCAGAAATTGCAAGGCAGAAAACCAAAATTTAAGTTTATTGAATATCATTCAAATTGATGCTGAACAAAAATTCAAAATTTATAATTTTGAACAACAAAAACTGTCACAAAAAAGCAACGAAATTTCCAAGAACAAAAAGCGGCGCCAAAAAGCTAAACAAATCACATGCATAAGGAAATAAAAATCATCTAAAAATGAAATTATCTAAAAGTGGGGCAAATTTTAAGGCGAAAGATAATCAAATCAGGAGAAATTTTATTCAGCACAAACACAAGGACACACACACACTCACACTCATACACAACGAAGCAAAAGCTAAGATAAAAAACCCCTTCAAAGCAACAGCAAAAGCAGCATAAAAGACACAGCAGCAGCAGCAAAGCAAAGCAGCACAAAGTTCCCCGTTGACAGGAAGAAAACTCATACCAACCCCCTAAAAGCAAAACTAAAAGAAAAAAAAAACCACCCGAACTCAAGCTAAGCAAATACAAATATACACTCACACATAGAGGCAGCAAAACAAAAGCAAGAGAACAACATGTATAGAGGAGAGAGCGAGAGCTAAGAGAGCAAATGAAATTTCCTAGCGAGAAACACACGCACAGCTTTGAAAGGACTCAAAGAAGGAAGGAACTCATTTTGTTTGCAAGTATGACAAGAAATCTTAAAATCCTAAATTTTTAAACATTTTTTTTTTTTATATTTTGCACAAATAACAAATTTTTTAATTGAAATTTTACAATTTATTAAACCAAATTCATTTAATTTATATTTGATTTAAAACAAAATTCTAATTTAAATTTGAAAACAAAGCTGAGCGCGTGTTCATCATGCACAATCATCATTTTGATTCTAGAACCAAAGCTTACTATGCTCTACATATAATAAATATCCATGATTGTGCATGCAACCTACAAAAGTCTATTGCAGTACATGAGATATGCTCTCCTTATATATAAAAAGTGGTTTAAAATTTCAAAAAAAAAAAAAAAAATCTTCAAAAAATAAACCAAAAATTTCAAACTTCTTCTACGGCATCGAAGAAGTTACCCCAAAGAATACATACTACAGAAACCATTTTAAACTATAAAATTACTTAATTAAAAAACCAAAAACTATCAACAAAAGAAATATAAAGAAAATTCTAAAATCTAATCAAAATTGACAACAAAATTCTCACACACAACTTGCAATAGTTTATTTTTCATTTTGTGTCAAATTTTCCAAGCAAAATTCTAAAATGAGTTTCGCAGTTTTTTTGCTATTAATTTTTTTTTTTTTATTTTAAACTGGAATAATTTCATTTTTATCCCAAATACTCATTAAAGTTAGTTGTAGTTGACACACTACTATTCACTACTTTGTATGATGTATGAAAATCATAAAATTCAAGTTTAGTTACAATATACAATCAGTTCGGCAAACCACCACCAAAATGCTCACAACACACACAAACACACACACCACAATTATTGGCCACACTCATATACATTCACATATACACTTTCATAGATATAAATCTTTTTTTTCGTTGCTTTTTTCTTTTGATTACTTTGAACTCAAACCAGTTTTGAAATACTTTTATATTTTACTATAATAAAATGGCTGCAAATATGATAAAGAAGGTGGTGAGAGAAGCTTCTTCGATTTCATAGAAGAAAAGTAATAGCCCGGTTAAGAAATATATACTATTTATCGATTTTATTCAAAAACCAACTAAACAACAACATAATCCAATCTTAATAATAGATAATTAATAACAATATTTTTTTCATTTGATTTTATTGTAAGAATTTTGATGTTTTTGTTATTTAAAGAAAATCAAAGAAATCATCATCAACACTACTCAATGGCGTTTGAATTTTTTAATCTAAGTGTAAAATGATGGATTTTCTTTAAAAAACTAAAACGCAATATGTTGCAATAAGATAAGTGAATAAAAAATTACAAAAAAAAAAGAAATAAATTTAAATAAAACTAACAAGCAATCAATTGATCAAACAATCATAAACAACTCAATCAATCAATCAATCAGTATACAAGTAAATCACTCACTCATTATGAAAATAAAGCAATCAGTATGAAAATAACTCAATCAGTATACAAAAATAACATAGCTAGCTGTCTTATCTAATCAGGTTTTACCTCTTAAAGCAAATATTTAGATGAAATATATTTTTTATATAAGGACATAAGTAACAAAAGAAACTACTATTTATTTGATCCTTACAATCAAATGATTTTTATTATTCTCAAATTTCAATTCATTCTATTAAATTTCATTTCTTTTTTTTATTATAAACATAAATAAGTCCTATTACTCAAATTTACAATTTAATTTTTTTAACATATAAGCATAATTTTTTTTAAATATTTTCTTACTCAAGTCATCATTTAATTAATAATATATAAAAAATAACTAATTCAATTATTTCAACAAAAAAATTACCAATCTTCTACGAATATATATCTATTAGAAAACTTTTATATATTTTTCAAAGACTTAAATATTCTATGAAAAATATAATCAGTAAAAACAAAGTTTTGTTAACTTTTAGATATTATTCTTTTGTTAAATTCTTTCAAAATTTCTTTTAAATTGAAACAATCTTAAAATTCTAAAAATGAAACAAAATCTATGAATTTATACTATAAAGTATCGTTATTTACATGTTGAGGCCCAAAATCTTATTGAACTGCCCTCGATCAAATCGTATAGACAATATTTTCAAATTTAAAATTTTTAACAAATTTACTAAATTATTTATTGACAAACAATTATATAATTTTGAAGCTCAAAAATTCTATATAATATTATTTTTGAAATCATTTATAATATTTCATTAAAAATTATGTTATGTCAAAAACAATTGCATCAAAAAATTATCTAAAATTCAAAATCAAAGCAAAAACTAACAAATTCAAAAATACGTTTTTTTTTTCAAAACATTTTACTTTTTTTAATTTTTTAAAAGGGAGGAGAATACCTCAATATAATTTAAAAAATATCATTTGCCCATTTAATATTCTGATTCTTTATATTTATCAATTAGACTCACAAAAGATTAAACTCCTTTCTGAAAATTCAATTTAGATAAAGCTTTATTAATACATACAAAGAAAACTGACAAAATTTGTCAATTAAATTTATTTTAACTAAAGAAGTCTTTAGTTAATTTAGTCATTTGACACAACAAACTCATGACAGTTTTTTTTGATTATTCGAAGACAAAAAGTTTAAAGTTTCCAGGCATTTTAAAAATCTCGCAATGAAAAGACATTTAGTAAATCTCCAAAAATATAGAAAAATTCTATAAAATGAAACACTAATTGCAATTTGAATACTTTAAATTTATAATAAACTTATAAAAATATGAAAGAAAATAAGGATCATCTTTTTTGGCTCAAAAGCAATATTTTTTTTAATTAATTCGATTAATTTTCGATTTTTTATAATAAATGTAGATTTAGACAAAGACAATTAAAGACAAGAATCAAGAAAAGTTCTGCAATTTAAAACTTAATGAATTTATTCAATTTTTTTTTAATATCCAAAGCAATTAAAGAAAACTTAAATATTATTTAAAACAAAATTAATTATATTATGCGAAATTATCGTAACATCAAAACAAAAGCAAAAAGTGATTGACATTAGAATCTTCTGGATAATGTTTTAGTCATTTATTTGAATATAATATAACATTATTTAACTATACGAATTTATTTATTTTAACACAAATTATTTATTTACAAATTCTAATTATTTTACAATTTTTTGTTGTAACTTTGAACATTTTTTTTATTTTTAGACGAATTTTCGAACAAATTGCAAGACTCTTTTGGCCAAAAAAATATTGAATAAAACAAATTCAACTTTAATCTTTCGACTGGATTACAAATTTTGCATACAAAATCCATTACAAAATTCAATACAACATTAAATACAAAATTCATTACAAAATTAAACAAAAAAATTAAAACAAAATTTTAAAGAAAAATTATATACAAAATTCTGAAAAGAAATTTTATTATAAATTCTCCACAAAATTCTTCTAAAATTAAAAACAAAATTATATGCAAATTTCTCCAACAAATTTAACAGAAAATTTGCGGCAAAATTCTATAGAAAATAGGAGATTAATTTCTATATAAAAAAATAGATAAATTTTTTCATAAAATTCTTTCTGAAATTAATTGAAAAATTAGAAGAAAAACTATACAAAACTCAACTTAAAAAAAAAAACACAAAATAAATCTGTAAACAAAATTGAATACAAAAATTAAAAGAAAATCTACACAAAAATTCAAAAACAAAATATAAACAAAAATCTGAAAATTAGTTCATCAACTAAATTCAATTCAATTCAAAATTCCAAAAAAGAAAGAAAAAATAATCAAAATTAATGCATAATTACAAAACATACTACTCAAAATTCAATAAAATTAATACAAAATTCAAAACTTCAAAATCAATAAACAAAATTAAATAGAAAATAAATTCATAAAATATAAATAAATATATCTAAAGAATTAAATTGAAAAAAAAGAATATCAAAATCATAATTAGAAATCAAAAAATCATAACAAAAATTCAAAACAAAATCAAATCAAAATTCAAATAAAAAAAACTTCTTCTCAAAAACTTAATACAAAAAGAATATATTCAAATTCAATAAGATATTTTAAAGGACATAATCAAAAACAATATACAAAATTGAACAACATCAAAATTCATAATACAAAAAGAAAAACAAAAGTTTCAATAAAAAATCAATTTCAATCAAATATTATATATAAAAATTCACTACAAAAATCCAATAATTAAATAATGAAATAAAATACTAAATTTTCAAACTATTTTTATATATCAAACTCAAAAACTCTTTAACTAAATATAAATTTCAATTATTCAATAAATCAATTTATAACCTGTAAGTCATACATTCAACAACGAAATAACATTAATAATAAGAATCATTTTACAATATAAAGAAGTTAGTACAGTAATACCTCAATTAAAAGATCATCTTCACTCATTTCAAAACATAATAAGAACTTTGCTATAGCAAACGAAATCATAGGGACCATAAAATTATCTAGATTAATACATTTTTGACCATTAAATATTTGGTCATTAGAAATCAAAGACTTTTCTCTTTCAAATCACGGCAACTTTGGATAGAAATATCTTGAAACTAATAGACATAAATAAAATTTGTAAAAAATTGAAAATAAAATCCAAAAATTGAAGCATATTACAGAAAATTTCATAAAATCATAAAACAATATTTTGCAATAAAAATAAAAGCTCAAAATTCATTTAAAATTAAACACAAAGAGACCTTTAATGAAAATTTAATTAATCGAATCAAGAAAAATATAAAAATTATAATTTAATAAAAAAAAAAAATAATCAAAATTCATTTTAGCTTGAACAAAAAAAATTAAAATTTAATAAACCAACTCAGGAAAAATATAATCAATTAAAATAAGTTATAATTAATAATAATCCAAAAGAAATAACCAAATTACTAAGTCAAAGAAAAATATACTTAAATTCTAAATTAAATTCTTTTAAAAATCATAAACAACCAAAAACAAAGAAAAATCATAAAAAATCACACAATGAAATATTTGCCAAACCATTTAATATTTATGATTGTTTAAGTTTCTGAAATTATAACAAATTTAAATACAAAACAAAAGAGAAATAAAAATTCATTGTTTTTTCAAAAATTTCTCGCCATTTGCCCTACACAAACAAAACAAAACAAAAACAAACAAATAATGAAAATAATAAAATAATTTTTGGCGCATAACTATGACAAATCAAATGAAACAAAGTTAAGAGAGAAAGATAGAGAGAAAGAAGGAGGCAGTTCAGGGTGAAAATCCCAATGAAAACAAAGACATTACAACAAAGAAATAAGTACTCAAAAAGCAGTTACATAAATTATCTAACAAAAAAAGAAAAACAAAAAACCAACGGAAGTTATAATGCGTCGTCGACGACTACGACGACGATGACAAAAGTCAAGAAAACAACAAGAAAATAAAAGAGAAACGTATAAAACTGGCAACAGAAAATTATAATCACATAAACACAAAAATTATAGCATGAGAGAGAAATTTTCTTATAGAAATGGCGGCATTTAAATGCTAAATAAAATAAAAATCTCAAAAAAAAAAATAAACATAATAAGAAACTGGCTCATGGCACAATTACAAAATTCAAAAGCATAAGAGAAATTTTTGGTAGACGAGCCAAAAAGACAACACAAAAAGAACCATCTAAAGTTCAGAGTAAAGGAACAAATTCGAAAAGCGCCTTAGCGCAAAGATAAATCAACTTAACGAGACTCTAAAAATTACCCAACCAAAAGACGAACAAAAAAAAAATGCCTAGGCAGATATAGACAAGTTTTATTTGAAGTTTAAAATTACATATATGAACAAAAGTCTCATCATCATAAGAAAGCAAAGCAGAATTTCTAGTTGTGGCACATAAATATACCATACATAAGCTTGACTTGTGCGTGAAAAAAGGGTTGCAGGATATTATGGCATGATATATAAATACATAAGTAGTTGCGATAAAAATTTATAAACAACATTAACATCAATAATAATCTTTATATAACAAAAAAACATGTGGGTTTTCATAGCAGACAATCCACTGAGCCAAACCAAAACAAAACAAAATTTATTGATAAAGAAAGTGATAGAAAAAGAAAAACAAAATCAACTTCAAAGGCTTTAAACTACGCTTGACTAAATCAACACACAACAAAACACAATACTCTATGTAAATGTTATTAAATGAAGAAAGATGAACAAAACTATTAAATTCAAAATGTAATCAAAATATGAGAATGAATCAATCCCTTAAATTGTGGTTAAACATACTATTCTTGAAATCAAATAAGAGAAAAACCAACAGCATCAGCAAAAAAATCAACATCTTCATCATTCACCAGCAAGAGTAGTAGCAAGCAACTTCTATATTCAAGAAAATCATCATAACATCATTGTCAAGAAACATACAAAAAAGCACATCAAACAAAACTTCTACTCTTTTTTCATATATCCAAAAATTTATAGAAGACTAGCAATAGATGAATGAACATAATTGCTATCAATAAATAAATAAATGGCAGCAACAACAACAGCAACAGTAGCATCAATGGCATCAGTTACTTCAAGTATCTCTGAATACACATATTGTATTGCATGTAGTATATCAAAGTATCTGAATGTAATTCAACAAAGTTATGATAGTAGTGGCAATGAAGTCGAGGATTCTTACTCAACAGAGCGAGCTACAATAACAACTTATACATCAACATCTACATAGAATACTCGTAAGAAGCTGCAATAAGAAAACTAAAATTGCATGACAATTTTGATTTATACAAATTCATAGACCGAACCACATTCAAGAACGCCCTTTTTTCCGCATAAAGTAAGTAAGAAGCAAGCAATATTTGACAAGAAAAACAAACATCAGCAAAAGCAATTTTAAATACAAAAAATCATACACATACACACATTACATTCTATTCACTTTGAGTCTGTACTTTATAGTATAGAAAGTATATCAAGAAATGATAGATGATGGTTGAGTTTTTTGATGATTCTATAAAGATGAGTGCAGACTCAAAAAAGATGGTCAAAAAGATGACTAAGAAGGCAACTCAGTCTTGGGTCAATTGATAATTGAAGTAAGGTCAAGTCAAGTCATATATAGACATAGAGACAGTCGGACTGACAAAGAGACAAGGAGTTAGAAAGGACGACTGGAAGGATGACATGTCATACATTTTGAAAATTACACATTTCCGTCTTGTACGTTATGGAAGCCAAAAAGAAAGTAGACATTTTGAAGAAGCAAAACAAAACAAAAAGAATAGAAAACTTAAAATTATTGAAACAAATTGAAAGTAAAAGGACACCAGCTAAGAGGACTGAGTAAGGACAACATTCATTGAATTGGCAACATTTCACTGACATTTATAAACACTTTTTCTAACAATTTTTTACATATGATAACTTGGCATAAATTTCATACAATTTGGAAATCTGAAATATTTTGAAAAAGATACAAATTATAATGCTCAATAACAACAAAAATATATAATCAATCAATCAATCAATCAATCGATTTATAATGAATAATCATACTATTTACTTATAATTTTATTGATTGATATTTCTGGTACTTTCCGAGCATGAAAGCTTAACCGAAAACCCCAAAAAAACCAACCAAAGTAGCAAATGGAATCTTGTACAATATTTCTATTGAGATACAAAATTCAATTCATTCAAATCAATCAGTATTTTTTTTTTTTCTAAATTAGTTTTGAAAACTATGAAAAAAAAAGGTTTATTTCAACAAAGAGGATAATACATTTCTTTCTTCAATTAAATATTTTTTTTTTGGAAATTTTTTATGAATTTACTAAACAACAAAATTGCTAAAGGATCTATGCAAAGAGATTGCATTTAGTATGATGGGAACTATTTTTTTTTTCGTAACAGAACAGAGAGAACTATAGGCATGGTATATAAAATATACAATATATGATTTATTTTTTTATTTTATTATTATTTTTAAATATGATTTTGTTTAGGCAGCAGCAGCAGCAGTAGCAGCAAAGGTTGGGGATACCTAGTGTAATTGCGAAGGCTTAAACTTGCAAGAGAAGACAAGTATAAGCAATTCAAAAAAAAAAAAAATATGGAAAAAGAAATAGAAGTATAGGTTATAGAGAGATAAAATCCAAAACAAAAGATAAGACATACAAAAAATGCATATAAATTAGAAACAAGTTTATATTTTTATAAAAAAATGTTTATCATCTTTAAGACATAATATCTGAAAAAATACCTATTAAAGCAAATGATGGAAACTATATATATTTCTGAAACTATTGTATATTTATTTATTTAATCATTTATTAATGTAACTACACTCTGTATCCCCTTTATTATTATATAAGCACACAAACATATACTACAAAAAAACACATTACCAAGAATAACAAATTTATATAACCGTCAATATTCAATGAATTATTGAGGTTCAAAAGATTAAAACCAAAAAATATATATAAAATAATTAGATAATGCCAATCCTTTTGTCTAAAATATTGTATCTTCTTATTTTGCAAACATATTTTTGTAAAAGATTTTAGACGAGACGATTGCAGCATTTTTTACTATTTCACAAAGCCATTTAAACCATTTTTTTAAACACAAATCCAAGGTCTTATTTCTCTATTTTTATTTATTTATTTATTATTTTAATTATATAACATGTCATTACATTTATTTAAAAAATAACAACAAAAGAGAACAGCAGCTTATAAAAAACAAACTGTGTTATAAAACAATCTCTTTGATGGATCTGTAATAAAAATAAAATTTAAAAATATATATATGAAATCTTGTAGAAATAAAATATAAATACAAATTAAATATATATGAAAATCAAACAAATGCACACACTTTGATATTTAAGAAACAAAAAAATATTAATATTAACAAATTAAAATTAAGCATTTTATTATATTTTTGATCAAATCAATTTATTAATTACATTTTTTTTAACCAGCAATTGTGTAATGCAAAAATAAATATATAAAACTAAATTAAATCAATAAAATTGTACAAGCCAATTTGCTCAAATAACAAAAACAAAACTTTGAAGTTTTATTTCTTCCTTTTGAACTTTGAACTTTAACAGTGACTAGTGACTTAACAAAGTTCACAACCCATCCAAAACAGAATACAATAATTCAAAGACTATGAAATGGTCCTTGCTAACAATGAGTGTTATAGAGTCCTTACTGGTTCAATTGAATTTACTGCTCAAACCATAAACTATACGCTTTTTGGTAAGCTATTTGTGTTGTCTATATAAAATTTATAAGATATATATTATTATTTAATACTTTGATCTAATGTATGGACCAAAAGAACACAGTTTTTCCGGCCTAAATCAATGCAAGGCTGTACTACAAGCACTCAACGCCTTCCAGATCAAATCTAAGCTTGCCTGGGACAGATAATTACTATATAATCACTTAAATAAATAATAAATAATTAATTAAATTAAAAAGTATACATATTTCAAATTCTGTATCTGTTGTTCTATAACTGTCGAAAGCGCCATCTATTATTAAAAATTGTATCGTATACTAGCAAACTGCTTTGTCAAATGTAGTGAATGACAAGCAGTGTTTTTGTCATCATGATAAAGCAGAATTTACTTTGAATTTCTTGTACTGCTTGTTTTATTGTCATCATTGCCATTGCGGAAACATTTAAATTTGAATATTTTAAATAATCAAAACTACTGATAATTCTTGTGAGTGCTTTTATTTATTCTTAATAGCACCTTCTTGAATTAATCACACTTGGGTGTTGGGTTGCTAAAAACCGATGACGGAACATACTAATTTGCTGATAAGCAACAAAAGATAATGTGAGGCTTTTGCTATTGTATGAGCATCTGATTTGTTTTGAAGATTTTTTTTTTTTATAAAAATATACATACTTCTCTACGCACTACTGCAAAGTGTCTAACAGAAGAAAAGACATTGTTTCTATTCTCCTCCTAATAGAAGATACACTCCCACCAAAGACTACAAAGCATATAAGCATCCTGAGACAGCAAGTCTGGAACAATTTTCTATGGAAATCGTTATTGGAAACCGTAGAAAAAGTGTTGTTGGAACCCCGAGACAGTGTATCTGAAGAGAGCATAATTTTGTTTGTGATTTGTCCAGTTTATATGCTTAATAGTCGTTGCTCCCACACAGTAACTGTATGCTGACTGGAGTGACTCATATCGAATAGACATTATCTATGACTTACATATAGCAAAATCTATAAATTCAATTTATGAAATGAGCATAATATGTATCTCATTAATAGAAACAAAATCAGTGTTTTATCTTGTTTTTAAAATTTTTATTTCGTATATTTGTAATATTTATGATGATTTGTTATCCATTAAAACAATCAATACATCCATTTATAAATATTTCTTTCATTTCAGCATATAGTATATAGTAAATCTTATTGATACATACATAAGCATAGCAATGAAACATCATGATTACATTCATTTTCCTTAATTACTATTACACATTCATATTTTTCATTAATTTTTTTTTTTTATAATTCAATTTATGGAATTTTAAAATGCCAGACATATTATTGTAGCTTTTAAATAGGTTTTATAAAATATTTGAACAATTCTTATTTCCTTTCTTTTCACATTCTTTCTTCTGTTATAGAATTGGATTACATATTTCATCATTCAAATAAATATTGAAAATGCAAAAATCATTAATCATCATTCTTATAAATTTAGGTACATATATGTATATGTAATAATGATTCTTCAGCCATTGTTTGATAGATTTAATACATGATAATGTATGTATAATAGTTTTATTAGCTTATACAATATCTAAACATTTATAATCATAAACACTCCATCAAGAATTTTATAAATTATCAATATAGTTTACCAATAAAACTTACTTTAATAATGTTTTATAACTTATGCCTTTCATACAATTGTAGATGATTATACATCATATAAAATCGGTGGTTCAATAAGCATTTTGATAAAAGTTGTTCTAGAAAAACATAATATCGTTTTATTCTAACCAACTATCCCATGCCACTTTACTTCCCAGAGCCCACCCCAATCCATTAAATCCCGAACAAGACTGGGTATCGACCACAAGTCTCTTCGGTACTGAACTACTGGTGTTAGTTCACATGTAAGACAACTTTGTTCCTCAGTTTTTGAGATATAGCACTATGTTGATAATATGCATTAGTTGTGGCGACCTATTTGAGACATGTTAACTACATACTTCTATAACAATTGCTTTATTTATTTCATTTGGATTGATGAAACATTGTGCACCATGTTACGACCATATAAATGGATATTTCTGTTTGTATGAAAGGCATATATGTATAATCTTTGGGGAAAGCCAAAGTTAATAGTTTAACCTATAGCAAAAACATTGGAATTGGATTAATTTAACTTTATAATCCACACATATTTATTTTAAATTGATTTATCTCTTTTTGTATACGAGTATGTTATGAGAACATCTAATTTAGATTCAAAATCTGTACTTAACAATATATAGATTCAATAAGGATTAAGAATGTAGATTAAGCAAATAAGACTAAGCACAAAGAAGGAAAATATGAAGAAATATTAGTGTATGTTATTTGAGATAGAATGTATATGGTAAGTAGTTGAGATAAAAAGAGAGCTTAGCTTACAATTTGGGACGCAATAAATATTTAGATTCTTATTATTAAAATAAAATGCTGAAATTTACATACAACATAAATAACATAAATAATACTTTAAAAACTTAGCAAATTATATATCACAAATAGGTATGTTGTATTCTACACATATAGTTCATATATGGTAAACAATAAATGTTCTTTACCATTCATCATTCATTCACAATAATCATCAACCATAGTCGTGGTAGTTCATTGAAGTAGTACGAGTATGTAGTATAGTTTGTTAGTTTCTTAGTTGAATAGTCATGCACAGCACTGTGTTCATACTTATAAAGTAAAAAAGTGTTTTCTTTGATTTCATTCGTTTGTGTTTTTCTTTCCATTCAGGTAATTTGAGTCTGAGTTTCAGTAGTAGTAAATAGTAGTAGTAGTAGTAGGGCCTTTATAAATAGTATAGTATCGATTGATTTAAACAAAATCCTCATGATATTTTATCATCAATTGTGTTGTTTCTGGTAATATACTTTCTTGTATTTTTGGACTCAACGAAGCATGACGATGTATAGAACCAGGTAGGGTTATATTGGTAGTACCAGGCATAGAATCGCTATGTTTATATTTAAGAGCATTCTTTCGAAACAAACCAAATCTGTGGATAGCAAATAAAAGGAATAATTTATTGATAATTGATAAGAATATCATATAACAAAATACTACTTACCTGAAGAGCAATGTATATAAATCTTGTCTATATTGAGAAGTAAGTATGGCATAGAGATAAGGATCAGCGCAGGAATTTAATGGATAGAAAATGACCAAAAGTATTTTTGATTGTGTTACATCTATCAAAGGAAAACCAGCCAAAGCAGTAAGACCAAAGAAAGCAATGGGAGCCCAGCACGAGAAGTTTGTAAAGACCTTTATATGATAAAAGTAAAAGTAAAAAGAGAATAAGTTTATTCATTTTGGTTTTGAAATTATGGCTTACCAGTAAAGCCATTTTCTTGGCAATACTCATATCCCCAGGATTGTTTTGATTTGCATGACGTGTCTCCTGACCCAATGATAAATAGATTTGCGCATAACAAATGGCTATTATAAAGAATGCCACACCATTCAAACCCAATATGGCAACCAAATAGAATATATCAAATGGATCACGGATTTCCATGGGCAAACAAATACTGTAAACAAATGAAAGTAGTATAATGGAAGTTGATAATGATTATCATAGGACTATGTCACTCACCTTGTTGATGAATAGTTGCTTATACCAAATAATGGTAACAGTGATATAATCATTGAGTAAATCCAACCACCAACCATTATGAATGCAGCCTGACGTAACTTAATACGTTTATTCAAATACAAGGCATGTGTTATGGCCAACCAACGTTCAATGGTGATGACAGTCAAGGTGAAGACCGATAAATGACTTGCAAATACAGTTAAAAAGCCAGCAACCTTGCAACCAGCCCCTGCAATTTAAATTCACACATGTTAATTAAATCACAATCAATACTACAACACTTTCTTTCTTTCTTCCTTACCATATTGCCAATCGTATGCGTAATTGAAATATTCACCCATTGAATGAGCATCAATTGAAGCGATTAACATTAAATACAAGCCCAGACATAAATCAGCAAATGCTAAATGGCACATCAAAAAACGTGGCACCGTTGTCGTTTCACTTCTGTGATGAAGAAATTAGGGGTTGGTTAGTCAATCAATCAATCAATCGATCGATTTAAATCTATTTATTTCATTTCGTGATTTTAGCAATTTACCTAATCGATAGTAAAACCGTCAGAACGGCTACATTACCAATCACGGCCAATGCTACCGCAATCCAAACTGCAATACGTAACCATTGATAGCCCATGACATCCTCACAAGGGTTAAGGTCATTTGGCATGGGATAACATTCAATATCATATTTGCTGAAATGAAAAAAAATAAAATAAACAAAAATAAGAAAGGGTAATTAGAAGAAATTTATATTTATATTCTATCTATAGACTGAGAGTGTTTGTACACGCATCAATTAAAAGCCGCTCATTGGATTCAAAATTAAATTACTGATAAATAACAAGCTTTATGGTGAGTAACATATGGGTGCTTATTTCATCGAAATCGACCTACAGAATTAAGAGGTTTTAATTAAAAATTAAATTAGAGAGCCTATTTAACACTATACAATATTTCTGGTTTTGTATAAAGGAAGTGAGCTGTGGTACTGTTGATAACTGAATACGAACAAGAGTACATATTGCGATGCTCACCTCCTTCACTTTTTAGCAAAGCAGGCAAGATAACGTCTGCCCAGGTCAACTAGTTTTAAGTATAATATAACATATATTTTGAACTAGAAAGATTTAAAGAGGATTCATGTGCAAGAGAGTTTTTACACATTCCGAGTAGCAAGCAACTGGGCTAATGAAACCTGTTTAATTGCCTTCAGATATGAATGCCAGATTATTCACAAAATAATCTGTTCATGGCGTAGGAGTTATAATATATGTAATGCTAAAACTACAAAAAATAATGCAACCCGGACAAATACTCTTCCCAAAATTACTGCCATAGTAGGCAGCTTTAAATATTAGGAGTGGTTGAAATAATAACTCGCCCACATGCAATGGAAAGGATAATTGTTTTAATGTCAAACACTTCTAGAAAAAAATTCCAAACAAAATGTTAGCATTCTTTCACCACAGACAGTTCATTTGGATTGTAAGTGACTCAATCATTCTCTTGAATTCTGTGGTAGAGAGACAATTATTTAACCAGAATTTATATTAAAATAAACACAATAGAATAAAGAAAAAAATGAATTTTTCAAAGTAGATTGCAAGTGATTCAATCTTTCTCTTGAATTCTGTGGTAGACAGACAATTATTTGACCAGAATTTATATTAAAATAAACTAGAGGACGACACAATCGACCGCATTCTAGAAAAAGCATTTATATTTTAAAGTGCTAATACAATAACTTCTCTATAAACAGTGTTATTTGAGAAAACTCTATAACACGGCTACACGCAACCAAGCAGCGTATAGCAAAAGTACAGAAGAGAGAAGCACCCAAACCTCTCTATTCTCCCATTCTACTGCGCGCACATATGCATACATCAACGACTGTGTGTTGTTATTGTTATTTAAATTTACTAAAGTACATAAATAAAGGAATATATAAACAAGTATCAGAGGTGTCTCAGAAATCGCTTTCGCATCAATTTAAATTTTTTTTCGATTTCTGCGTCACCCCTGATACTTTAATTATTGAGTAAAAAAAATTATGAAGAAAAATTAACCCTGAGTATATGAAGAAAAATATGAAGAAGAAACATCTCGTCTGCACTAAGCATAAAACAATTTTATCATAGTAAACTAATAATAATGCTTCGTCTGTCATTGACATTGTCGTCTGCACACTACAAAAAATAACAAGATGTGGATGTTTTACAACTTCTTTGCATGAGTTGTATGCTGTATCACATACTTAAATGTTGTATTACAATCGTTGTATCGTGTCTTGGCCCCTTTATGTCATGATCAAGTTGTAGAGCTTTAGAGCATGACACCAGTGTTGCCAATTTGGTATATTTTATGCTAGATTTGGCATATTTTTATGTTGTTTAGCATATTTATTTGTTGTTTAGCATATAGCATATTTTTCGAAGGAACTAGTATTTAAATTCGAATTTGAAGTGGACGCTCTGCCAGTGCTGTGAAGTGCGTGACCTGTCAGTAGTGAGTAGTGTGAGGTGCGAGGATGGTATGTTACTCTAATAAGTGTGGGACAATGATTAAGACTGTTGTTGTGCCTGGCTTTGCGGCAGTTACGTGTGTTGGAAAGAGACAGCAATGATAGTGTTGGGTAGGGCAGGGTTTTAGTCTGTCTGATATTTATATTAGTCTTGTTGGCAACACTGCATGTCACTATTGCTATACATCACTAGTTATTTTAGGCGATGACAAGTAGAAAAATTATTCTTCGAAATAAATTCACAATTTACAAACTTGATCTGGACAGTCATATTCGTATTCGGATCGAATTGGATATATAAAGATATAATATTGTGATATATTGTAACGTGTTTCAGCTCGTAATAAATTAACATTCAGGCACGTGTTCAAGTATTATTTTGAGGTAAGTTTATAAGTTTTTCTTAAAAATGGTAAAGGTTTTGCAATCCAATAATAATAGCTTCATAATAACTATTCTGCTATTGTAAACATTTTAAACTGCTATGTGAACATTTTTGTTGTGAGGGAGGTTCCTTTCTTATTATTTTTGTAGTGTGCGGCAATGACGCTGTTGTGAGGTGCGCGGATGGTATGTAACTCTAATAAGTGTGGGACAATGATTAAGACTGTAGTTGTGCCTGGCTTTGCGGCAATTGCGTGTGTTGGAAAGAGACAGCAATGATAGTGTTGGCTATGGCAGGGTTTTAGTCTGTCTGATATTTATATTCGTCTTGTTGGCAACACTGCATGTCACTACTTTTATACATCACTAGTTATTTTAGGCGATGACAAGTAGAAAAATTATTCTTCGAAATAAATTTACAATTTACAAACTTGATCTGGACAGTCATATTCGTATTCGGATCGAATTGGATATATAAAGATATAATATTGTGATATATTGTAACGTGTTTCAGCTCGTAATAAATTAACATTCAGGCACGTGTTCAAGTATTATTTTGAGGTAAGTTTATAAGTTTTTCTTAAAAATGGTAAAGGTTTTGCAACCCAATAAAAATTGCTTCATAATAACTATTCTGCTATTGTAAACATTTTAAACTGCTATGTGAACATTTTTGTTGTGAGGGAGGTTCCTTTCTTATTATTTTTGTAGTGTGCGGCAATGACGCTGTTGTGAGGTGCGCGGATGGTATGTAACTGTAATAAGTGTGAGACAATGATTGAGGTTGTAGTTGTGCCTGGCTTTGCGGCAGTTGCGTGTGTTGGAAAGAGACAGCAATGATAGTGTTGGCTATGGCAGGGTTTAGTCTGTCTGATATTTATATTAGCCTTGTTGGCAACACTGCATGTCACTATTGCTATACATCACTAGTTATTTTAGGCGATGACAAGTAGAAAAATTATTCTTCGAAATAAATTCACAATTTACAAACTTGATCTGGACAGTCATATTCGTATTCGGATCAAATTGGATATATAAAGATATAATATTGTGATATATTGTAACGTGTTTGAGCTCGTAATAAATTAACATTCAGGCACGTGTTCAAGTATTATTTTGAGGTAAGTTTATAAATTTTTCTTAAAAATGGTAAAGGTTTTGCAACCCAATAATAATTGCTCCATAATAACTTTTCTGCTATTGTAAACATTTTAAACTGCTATGTGAACATTTTTGTTGTGAGGGAGGTTCCTTTCTTATTATTTTTGTAGTGTGCGGCAAAGACGCTGTTGTGGCTGTCATGTGTTTGAGCTCTGAAAGTGTATTTTTTCATTCGCAAACCTACTCCTCAATTATTAAAAACAAAAACCAAAGCATGCATACATAGGTGTAGAATACTTTGGTAATTCTTTTTCAAAATATTTATAAACTATCTTGAGGTTAGTTTTGGATAAATTGGTTCCTTTGGGCGAGCAAATGCAAATATATCAGTAAAAAGCCAACAACAAAAACTGTACAATTAAGAAGACTGCAATCATGATTCTTTAGAATTTATTTATTTATTTGAAATTGTAGACGCCTTCATGATTATAACAAAGGTGTAGTGATTTTTTTTTTTGGTAAAATATTTCGATTGATTGGAATTTTTTTTTTATTCTTTTTGTAATTACAGTTTTTGTCGAGTGTACTGTGTAATATTGAAGAAAGTCATGGATATCATTGAAATCGATAATTCGCAGAGTCCTATCCCGGATACCAACATTATATGTCTTTCACATGAACGAAAACATATCAGAGTTGGTCCCGCATATCAAGCCGTGATACCGGATTTTCAAATGGAAATACCCCGTAGTGATTCTCCACAACAATTCTATGAAAGGATCTTATGGCTGCCTAGTGAAAACTATTCTGAAGAAGAATTGCAAACATTTTTGCGTGTTGCCGCAATAAATAAAGACATGAAATTAGAACAAGCATTGGGATTTCTTTCGTACCACGATGGTAACACAAACACAGCTATTAAGGATCTGGAAAACTTTGCCACCTTCAATGGAATTATTGATGTGCCGCCTGACGAAGAAAAACTGTTGAAGCTTATCAACAAATATGAAAAAAACCGAAATTTTCTCATTCCAGAAGATAAGGACTTCGATCAAGGCTATTGTCGAATGTTGGATAAGTTTCAAGAAACCAGTATCATGGACGATATTTTGTTGTGGGAAACTAAACAAAAAAAAAAAGACTGTGAGCCGGAAAATAAAGATCCAGATCCACACTCACAACTTTTAAGTAATGAAGAGCTTGTTAAGTTGTACCAGGAAGGTGCACATTTTAATCCTGAGGTTTTTGCTGAATCAAGAAACAAATTCAAAGCTTTAACCTTATTGGTTAATAACCAACAACTGATGATTAATAAAATGATGGAAGAATGTGAGGCGGAGATGACATTAGTTGAAACAACGCAAGTCTTTAATGAAATGGATGATGATGAATGAACTCTGTGTATTGCATTTTCAATTATCAAAAGCATCGCCCTCCAAAACTCAAATTAAAATTAAACACACCACCAATTAATTGCAACAACTGTGTAGTAGATCTGAGAAAATAGTAATACATAACAATTATGGTCTAAGTAAATGTTTTTATTTTGTTCATGTAAATGTTACAAATAAGATGAAAATATATTTCCAGGATGTTGACAATTATGCTTTCATATGTTTTGTTTTTGTGTTCTACTTTTTTTATTATACCGTTAGCATACGGGTATATGCTCAATCAGCTCTTCTACATTGATGCCTTCCCTCTCTAATTCTATATTTAAAAGAAACTCACTTTGACCTTTTGTCGGAGTCTGGGCTTTTAAGTTTGCTACACGATTGGTAGAACCCATAGCGCATGACCATGGTGAATTGAGCTCATATATCGGAAGCTATACGATTCAGTAATCCTAAGCTCTTGAAATTCGCTTGGTGAAAATGGATAAGGCACACATAGTGTCCAAATTTCAGTTGGATAAGATAAAAAACAAAAAAGTTTTTCCTATAAGAACATTGATTTGATTTTGGGTTATTATGGGGACTCTATATGAATGTGTTATGTAAATCTTAATATATAGGAAATATCTATTAACGTGTGATCCAATTCCATAAAGGTGAATTGTTTTTGATACATAGTAAACACAATCGTTCTCAAGGGTGGGCAATCTTTGGTCCGATTTTGGTTTCGTCATTAAATGGACAAAAGTTAATATTTTTTTCAATGAATATCGATTCAATTGATAGAGTGATTCTTCTAATTAATAGTTAACACAGAACACAGGAATTACTGGGACTGACACGGACTATTCAGATAGTCTCAGGCCTTTTGATAGAACATTGCGGTGTAATGAAATATTTACATAATATGCGGATCAGAAGTAGCAATCTGGTTAATGAAGAAGAGGAAACACCAGAGCACTTAGTGTGTCACTGCTAGTGCATAATCTGGACCAGACTCCGCCACCTTGGAAACCAGTACTTCAAACCATATTGTAGCACACGTTTCTTCTATGGGGAATCCTTTAATGTTAAATGTCTACCTATTATGGATCATGAGATAGTGCTCACTGACGGCCGGATGGACAACGTAGGCTTAGTAACAGCGTCCCGTTGGCACCCTTTGGGTACGGAACCCTACAAAATGATTTTTTCAAAGAAGACCAGTTGAGCTGATGGAATCATCATGACAATCTTTTCACTGCCTTTTAATGTCATTGCCCCGAAAAGTTAATCCTACCTGTCTGTCAATAATTCTTATATTTTTGTACACAACTTACCTCATAGTAAAATTTCCACAATATTCATCCAAGAGATTATTATCAGGATCTATGGTAATCTGGTCATGAAAAATTCCAACTTCTTGTATCATTGAATCCGACATATAACCATCAGTATCAGAAATTAAATCATCATTATAAAATGAAGCATTCTCATCTTTTGCTGTTAAATGGGCTCGCTCCAGGCGACTAAACAAATATACAGGAAAATAATTGGTTAAATGGAGAGTATCACAATAATAATAACAATAAAAATATAAAGGTAATTACATCTCAGATTTCTTTACAACCTTTACTCCTTCTTCTTTTAACTTACTTATAGAAAACACCAAAACCCAAGCCACCAGCACCACCTTCATATTGTCTTTGATGTTCATCGTTGTCGTCATCCTTGTCCTTGTCAACATTTCTATTCTCATCTTTCAATGTTTCATTTTTATCCAACAATTCAATTCTTTCATCTTTTTTACATTTCTTTCGCCATTTCTCCATTTCCTGCATACGTACAGCATGCAATTGAGGATTATGTCTTGAAGGATATTTAAAAGCACAGCAGTGAAAGGAATGTGTCAATACTGCTGTACGTAAATTCTATAAGAAAATTTCAAAAAAAAAATATCTACATTTTTATCTAGATGCTACATACATATGCTAGTGTAAATACGTATTGTTTATACATTTGACTTCCTTTTGCTTGCATTAGTACTTGTGTATTTACCTTAAAATAATATATGGATGGTATTGTTTTTAATGTATGCGTGTTTTCAATGTACAATTTCTCAGTATCCTGCATGCCAGCTGAAGGTAAACGTTCCAAGGATGTACTCGATAGATCGCTACATAGTTTTGATGACATGAATATAAAATTATTTACTACTTGTTTCATTCATTTTTAATGATATCAATAATAAACTTACAGTTCATGTAGACTAGTTCCATAAAAAGCATTTGGATGCAATTCTCGAAGATTGCGATTCTCTTTCAATGTTCTGTAAACCATTAAATTTCTATGTTTATTAAGTTGATGTGCATGACGGACATGTTTGTTCTACTTACAGTTTGCCAATCTCTGAGCCAAGGAATGCCGAATCATCTATATAAGTTATATCATTGTTTGCTAATATTCTACATATCGTGTGAGGGAGGAGAGATTAAGAGATTTAAAAAATCATCAAAACAAATATTTAAACAATTTGTTTATTATATTTATTATTTATAGTGTTTATCATTCTATCTGTCTATCGATTTGTTGATATGTTTACTTACAACTGATCAGTCTTAATTTTCATAGATTTTGAATTTATACGAGTTATTTGATTATTATCGAGATCACTGTAATGACAAATTTTGATCATAAATTTAATGAGAATTTGTACTACATAAAATTCCATAGAGATGACTTACATCATTTTTAGTATATTTTCTGGTGGTAAATTTATCAAGTCAGGTATACTCTTCAGTCCACTATTTATGATTCTTCTGCAAAGAAAATGTAGAATAAAAATTAAGGTAAAAATAGTTTCAGATATTGATAGTTAATCAGCATTCATTGAACAAGGTTCTATCAATATTTTTTCATATCTTAGAACAAGGAATCAATTAATCAAGAGCTGGATGTTGGAATTCCCTTTGGTAACTCAGTTTGCCTTTTGACTATAGTGAGCCCTTTTATGTGGAAGTCTAAGCGGCATCTAAGAATCATACTTGTAAGTTATATAATGAAGTAACTCATCTTTGAAGAAACCAACCATTACTGGAGCTATGAAAACTAAATCTCTTGAATAATGAACATCATAAACCAAAATGCTCTACAAACATAAAATTCACAGAACTTAATATATTGTATATATAATAACACATCCTTTGATGATATTTTGAACCACATAGTACATAGTTGATATACTTAGAAAAACAGTGCAACATGAGCACATTGCAGCACATTTCATTCAACCACGTTTTCCGCAGAAAATTCCTTTGTATAGGAAAATCTTTTGAAATTTATCTTGCTGCATTTAAAATTGCATTACATTACATACATAATATAAAAATGTTCACAATGCTGATTAAAGCAGAGGAGCTGAATAGCGTATATATCTATACATACTCGTATTATACTTATAAGTCCTTTTATTGTATTGTTTATGATGTTTTACAACTTGTTGCGCACACAAATACCTTTAACACCAACGCAAATACAAAGCTATCATACTATGAAAAGGATTTAAAATTCTAGTACCATGGATTTTATTTCACATACTTTCATACTTGATGTTTTTTCTTGATTTGATTTAGTATTTTGTTGAAGCATCATCACTATGGAATTATGGATGTTTTTAAAGATTTAAGAATGCAATAAGTTTAAAGGAATAACTAAAAGGTGGTTAGTTAATTTTTGTGTGTTTTGTTATATTGCCGTGTCCAAAATTTTTCATACTTAAACGGAAGAATTATTCTATCAAATAAAGTAAAATTTGTTGAAACAAAATTAGTTTTTATTCATTTAATAATATTTTCAAAAACTGACCTAAAGATGGCCCACCCTTAGGTAAGAGATGACTATACAAGGATGTTTGTAATAAGCTACATAAATTATTGGAAACATAATGGACCACATAGGGAAGAATTCATTTAAATTGTGATTATTTATTTTTAAATAAATCCATTCTTTTTAACAAAAAAGAATAGAATTTACTGAAACCAGTACCAGTTCCAACAATCTGATGAACTTAAAATGGCTATATCATTGCAAGTGATCAATTTGCCTCTGCCTGTATTACCGTTCACCAGTCATCAGTCATTGCCACTGCCTGCATTTCATACGACTAGTGAATTCATTAGCCACCAGTAATGCGCAAGAGGGCTGCTGACTTACTATGGAAATGCGCACTTATTGGTTCGTCTCTGCATAACCTTCACTAGACACCAGGTAATAAGAAAAGTGACTAGTGAATTACTATCGAACGGGGACTATTGCCACCAAGCATACTGCATGGTAGTTAGACAAAGGTACATACATATAAAGATGGAAACTTTACTCAACATTTGGTTTCAAATTTCCATACATAAAAAATTTCATGAGCTTACTGTATGAAAAAAGTACAACAAACATAGCACAAAAGTATATAGAAGTGAAGAGATCAGTACTGTGAAGTGTATAAATGTCTGGTAAAGACAGTCGAAATTGTCCAATTTTCACTTTGCCTGAAGCAGGGTGAAAGCTGAAGTGTTGTGTGTCAAAAAAAAAAAAGACCCAATACTTCTCTACTCGCGCCTGCTCCCTATCTTGCTGACTACTCACCTCTTCTGAACTACTAACATGACAAAAAAAATACATCCCTGCTGTGTTTCTGCTATATCCACCCTACCACTATGCCTAAAATCTAAAAAATATCATCATATGTAAGTATATTTCAATAATAATTCACTGTTTGTATTATTAAATAATTGCTACTAATTTCCATAATTGTATATAAAATTCCTTCGCGAAAAATATTCTCTTTATTTTAAAATAATTTAATTGAAAATAAATCAAAAAATAACACAAACATTTCATTTCATTTTGTTGAATTACAAATTAAATAAAATGTTAACAGAAATGCTACTGCTGAAATAAGTAACAAACAGACAGACAAACACACTCTGAAATATTTCAGAACATAATTTGATTTGATTTGATTTTATATGTTATCAATTTGTTGATTTGATTACTACTGTTTGTGCCTGTGGGAGGTTGGTGGTCTCGATTATGAATAATGAAAAAATTGTTAGCATATTATCATCATTATAATCAAACTGAGCAGACTCGTATACCGTATACTTGTACTTATATACTATGAAGGTCACATGAATACAATATGTAAAACGTTTCTAACAATATAATCTTGATTAGAGATAATCATATGCTAATCAAACTCAATTAAGTTACTTCAGGTTAATTGTGTCACTGTCATGGGCAAAGTAATTTCGTATCCTAATTTGTGAATTACATTTTAAGAGAAAATTATAATACTTACATTGTATTTATAGTGTCTGAAATATTAACGAATACATTTTTCGAGAGATACGTCAGTTTGGGTGCATGTGAAATGTATCTTGAAACAAAAAAAAAGTGAGAGAAATATTATTTATTTAAATCCTTTTTATACACCAGCTCATCTCTCTACTTACATAGTACGAAGCTGTGGCAAATTAGCAAAAGCACCATCCTCAATGGTTTCCAGATACTTGAGGTCAGTTAGCACACTGCTCATGAATACGATGATGATAAAAATAATGAATAAAAAACATCAAGAATTTTAAATATGTTAATCAATTGAAAATGAATATGAACACATATGTGTAATATGGCATAATAAAATATCACATACACATTATTAACATATTATTTAAATACTTACACATCCATCAGTGTTGCATTATAGACTTTAAGACCAGTGCTACGTAGACGTGGAAGTCCTGCAGAAGCGATAGTTAATCTTTGTATGGCCAACTTTAGTGTCTGCGGTACGCGTGTTAATGCCTCACCTTCGCAACTGCAAGCAACTTCCTCCTATGGAAAGGTTAAATAAACACCAATATGAGTATATATTGACTTATAGGTATATATTTGTGTCATACGCAATAACACTGACTGAGACAAAGGCTATTCATGTGTATGACACCACTGAAATGCACTTAACCCCATCATCATACGACAGCTGACATATAATCGAAATACTAACAAGACTCAGCAAACATTGTGGACGCTTGAATAACTTCGAACGACAATCGAAAACATTCAATGTCATCATATTGACCGCAAATATGAAACATGTGGTTGAACTTTGTCAATTCATGCATCATTATCATTTGTTCCCCAACCAATATAGGTGAGTACCTTTGGTATCTCTTTGACACCTGACATCATATTGTGTAAAGGAAATACGTTGCTTGGAGACAACATTTAAAATTGATTTTGATGAAACTCCATGAACAATTAGTAAACGTGTATCTTTGGCCAAGAAAATTGATAGCAGAAACCCATGATTTTCACTAGAATATACTACTTATATTCTAGTTAATTTTTCTCTTTGAATACTG
Source organism: Amiota communis (assembly GCA_037043315.1). Lineage (NCBI taxonomy): Eukaryota > Metazoa > Arthropoda > Insecta > Diptera > Drosophilidae > Amiota > Amiota communis. Next base: position 6,304,461 of record JBAMAV010001245.1, on the reverse strand, counting down.
AATATTATTATGTTATGTGTCCTTGCATTGAATACTTCACTTTCACGTATTACAAATGAAGAATTTTGGTATAGTTCATTGTTTGAAAAATTCTTGAAAATTATTTATCATAAGGTGATTTGGTGAAGTGGAAATTTCCTCTGTAAAACTTCCTCGTTCCTTGCTTCATTTTGATTATGTTCTCCTATTATTTTTACAGAAATAAAAAGAACAATTTAACAAGTTTCTATTTATAATAAAGGAGACTACTACTGCCACACATTTCTCCTACTTTTCCTATGAACTCTTGTCCTGATTGACTTTCCTTACGAACCATCTTCAGTTCAATCACTGAAAATTCGTTGTGGTTCTTTCCATTGACGACATCAATAATTTAGTTATTCCTAAAATATAAGTGCACTAAAATCATTACCATAGTGTCTCGGCAAAATGCATACACTTTTACTTCCTACTTATACGAGTATAGTAGACAATATGTTCTTAAAATATTAACTTCATTATATCTAATTTAAAAATAAATATTGTGAGGAAAGGAAAGAAAACTAAGAAGAACAACTTTAAAAGCAATCAATAAAATATTTATTATGCATAACTTTAAGTGTATTGATGTCATTTGATATTTTTATATTGACTAAGTGTTTATGAAGTTATAAACTTATCAAAAATGAAAATTTTTAATTTTCCATTTTAAAGTATTGGTAATTTGATAATGTGAACTTTAAGTTCAATATTAAATATTTATAAATGTGAGAGACAGACACTTATGACCATAAGGAGACACCTGTCAACTTAAGATATACTTGTGAATACTTCAAATAAGTAAAGTATATCTTATTATAAGTACCCGTATGGCACTAAAATATAAATATAAAAATAAAATAAATTCAAAATATAATTGACTTGCTTCAAAGTACACTTGTCACCCTTTGATTTCCAGACTTTTTAAGGTACATTTTGTGACCTAATGAGATAATTTTCTTTTATAAAGTATACGACATGTATCACACTAAACTCCTAGTGAATTGAATATGTAATTTGTGGACTAATAAGGTAATTATTTTTACAATTTTTGTCTGATTTGGGAACAAGGATAATTTTTCAACTTAACTACAGAAATTGCTAAACTGCTTCTTATCTAAAAATGTGTGTAGGATATAGAGGATTGCACAAGTCATCACTAAACAAAAAATTATCCAATCTGGCTCAAACGAAACATGTGCTGCACGCACACTATCAAAAGTCGCACTGCCTTTTCTAGAGCACTATGAAATAAGCTCGAGTGATGTTGTGTATTAATGACAGTATACTTTTATGACAGTATCATACCAAGTTATAGCCGAAGACACCAGTCCACAGAGCCTTTTCATGAGTCATACCACAACACACGCAGGTTCAAAACAATTACTGAAGGCAGCGACGACAAGCAAACAAATGTTGTCATACCGAGTCATAGCAGAAAACACGGCGACAATATACTTTTATGACAGTATCACAATATAGTCACATAGCCGAAGAAACTAGATGCCAGTGCCTTTTCATGTTAGTGTTGTACCGAGTCATACCGTAATGCACGACTCACACTAAAGCAAAAACTTGAGTCAATGACTGACTTGTGGAAAAAACTTACATGTCGCAGTATATGTTTTAAAAACGCACATGACTCAGTGTCATGGGGTGAGCAGTGTTGGTGTGAACTGTTAATACGTACTACTAAATGCTGACTCGTGGAAAGGAAAGTAAAAAACATAATCAATTAAATTTATTTTCAATTTCAATCTCATCTAAAATGTATCCTGTCCTATATCAGTAAATACAAATTGATATAAAAGTATACCAACCAAACCTTGCTATTGCTTATAAGCCTCCTACAATATATGACCATAATAAATTGAAGTAAGAGTATAAGATATTCACTTACTTGATTAGTTGCATTCCAGCAGCAACATTTCCAACCGGAATTGCCATTTGTTGCAGACGCCGTTGCTGTCGTCTTTGTGGGTAACTCTGTGGTCTTTCTCGAGTTTAGCCAACCAATTGTTGGTGCTGCTGTTGTTGTCCCTGATGATGATGACGCCAATGACAACTTATTTGTCGCACCCACTTCCGTTGGCATACCGGCAACATCCTCTTGGGTGTCTTGTTTATGTTGGTTACTTGGTGAAACATTGAAACCTTTATTACTATCATAACAGTTTGTCAATGTACTCAAAAGATGATCTTGATGATGAGGATGTTGATGTCGCTCATTGTTGCTTTTACTACTTCGTAGTGCCAAACAAAGTTGGCTGCAGTAAAACAAAACCAAAATAACGATTAAGTATGCCAGATGCGTATTTTTATTACAAAGTTGACACATTTTTAGTTTCTTTGTGTTACTAGCACTTTAAACTTTTCTTAGAGAGCTTAAGTTATATCAATGGCGAGATTTATTGGTACTTGTAGTTCCACAAACTTGATACCAGCGCAATTAGCCAAGCTTAGCCAAGTTGTAATAGTTTCTTCTGCAATTTGTTTACACTTGAAAAGTGTTCCAGGGAATGTTTAAACATTTTGTTGCCAAATTTTCATCAATTTTCCATAAAGATAACATAATCTGAAAAGAAATTAAATTGGATATGTATGAAATGATATTTTATAGAAAACAACAAATGCTTAGAAACTCACTAACCATAACTAATAGTAAAAAATGATTAATTTATTTATAATCTTCATTTATGACTATGATCTAAGAATACAAATAAATATTTTAGTGATCGTATTCTCGCGTGACTTTACTTGACAAAATGATAACAAACTGCAACGCAATCGAATTTGTAAATATCTAAAAATATATATATTGCCGTTATAGTATTGTCATGAATGACAATAAAAGTTCGAGTTCATATAACTTTTTTTGTACTCACTGATAAAATAATATACAGTATATCTTATATGTATGTAAATACAATACACACATGTATGATTGTTTCTTTGCATTTAACACCCTTCACACATAGTAGTGTGAATGACATTATCACTTGACGTTTGTAATGCAATGAAGGAGAGAGATACATCAAAAACCTCATAAAGTTCATAGTACAAAGGAATAATATTAGCATTGTTAGTGGAATCGATTTAAACGATTGTCTATTTGTATGCAAATTTATTAATCAGTTATTGAGATATCACACTTAAATTTGAGTTGTAGTTTCAGTCGAAATTTCGGAAATTACGAAAAGTATGTAAGACTAAATAGTTCACACATAAAATAATTTCAAATTTAATGTCTTTTCTTCTAAGATCTTGAGACACCAAATTTTGTTTAGTGAAAAGTTCTAAATTTATTAAAATTTATGTTTTATTTCGTATGAAAATCTCTATATCTTATGTTTCTATTTACTTGTGTGAACAGTATACATATTCAATCTTTGATGAATATTGTATCTTTTTCTTTGTATTGTATAATTTCGTTTACTTGTTTGCATATAAATTATCAGACTACTAATAAATAAATAAATAATCCATACACATATTTTTGTAAATAAGAAGAAAATCTAGACATTTTTCTTAAGCAGACATCATGAACATCAGTGTGTTACCCTTTACTTTCACAGTTTTGTAGAAAATAAATACAGTAAAATAGTAAAATTGGTATCTACCAAAGGTTTCTTATAATACCAGATTTTGTATAATTTTTTCAATAAATTATAATATATTTAAAAATACACAAATCACTTAAAAATTATGATAATTTTCCACGATTCAGATAGGCTAAAGGTTAGTCTAGCAAGCATCTCCTTTTGTTAGATTGTATTGTTTATGAACTACCAAAAAATTACACCAATTAATTATAAATTAATAAAATATATAAAGACCTTAAATATTCCTTCACCTATAAAAGGACATAGGTACATTGTCAATGCAATGGGAATTGACTTGGCCATTCTAAAACATTGACATTATGGTCTTCAAAGCATATTTTTACCAGCTTAGCGGTATGCTTTTGATCGTTATCTTGCTGATAGACCCAATGTAAAGGCACGTTTTCCTCAGCATATGCCCTTGAACTCGGCTACTATCATAGGATGAGTAGTTGGGTATATAGGACCAATCCATACCAAGAAAAGCATCAACAAACCTTAACGTTTACACCTCCATGCTTCACTGGAAGTGAAATTCTTTGCCTTTTGGATAGCGTACACTATTAATTCGAGCAGAATTTCAGATTCACGTAGATTTTCTTAGAATTTATCTAGGCAAATCTATTAAATCCCCTTCTACATTAGTAGTTTCCAACATGAAGCGTATTAAGATATTTAGAATTTGTAAGAAAATTTGGGAAATAACAAATCTTGTTTATTTCTATTATACTTAGAACAATGCATGTATGTACCTTATATACACTGTAGTTTTCTTCTATCTTATAATTTGTATATCTGGTAAACAAAATATACTACTTTAATTAACAAAGCTAAAAAGTTTCACCGCCACAAATGAACAAAAAAAAAAACAAAATACAAAAATACAGACACGTGCTTATCTGTCTGTCTATAAGTCTATCTGTTTGTCTGTCTATTAGTCCAATACCCAAACAATAAAAATATATATTTAGACAAAGATGCAAAAGTATCTCATTGATAGTGCAGTAGTAGTAATTCATTGACACAAGGCCAATTTGACTTTTGTAGCTTCTATGGCTATTACTGTGGCTATGTCTATACTAGATGTTGCTTGTTGTATCTTGTAATATGTATATATTTCTCTATTTTGTGTTTAATTTTTCTTTCTTTTTTGTGTTATTGTATTGTATTTGTATTAATTAAAAAAACCAACGAACACGCGTACCACAAACGTGTAGATCCAATTAACACATTCAGCATTCATTACTTTGATTCGCACACGGCATTCGAAATTTATTTTTGGTGCTACCACATTAATTTGATTTCAGTCTGTGTATAAACTGATTTGAAATAATTTTCTGCTTATTTTATTAGCGACATTATTAAACTAATTTTTCTTTTTTCTCTCTCTCTTACGATATCTCCTTAATTTTGTATCCCATTTTTTATATTATAAATTTCAAAAATGATTAAGTTAATTGCAAAAATTAACAACATGTCTCTATATGCAAACACAAATCCAAAGCAAACTCGTTGTGATTACTTATTATGTTTGCATTTTTATTATCCAAGAAAAATGATTATGATGTGTGAAAGATAATGGTAAGTGGGTGTGAGTGGGTGTTGCGTTAATACTGTGAACGTGAGCTGTGTGCATTTAGAAATTAAATTAATGTTGATTTTATATGCTTCGTTGAGCGAGAGACATGAATAGGATTAGACAAAGGATTTGCAATTATCATATGTGTAAAATTAAATGAAGTTCTCTTACAATAAGTTGACTACAATAGAAACAATGAGAAAAGAAACCAAGAGTTCTATCATACAATATGATAATAGAAATTAAGTATGCTAACCTTGATAGGTTAGGTTAGGTCAAACAAGCCGATTGCGGTTGTACTCGAGTTCACACGGCCCATTGTGGTGCCTGATAAATATTGAAAGGGAGGAATAGATAGCGGGAATTGTGAAGAGATTTAGGTAATCCACTACAGTCCAAGCTCGGACCTAGTCAATTTGAGGAGTCCACGAACAGTGAGAACTGGTTCTCTAGAAGATGGGATCGTCTTCCAAAAAGAGCAGTGCAGTTACATAGCAGCTATTGAATACTACCAATTATCAAAGGGATCCATAGACCTCACTTTGCATTGTCTTTTACACAAATTTTATTGGGTATACAAGTAAGTTTTAAAGGATTGCCAACAGAGGCACCAGTAGTGTTGAAGCAAACCAGACAAAGAGAACTAACTTTATATAAAAGCTTCATCTTTTTACCACATTTCACTCCATCTAAGTGTCAACAACATATTGTTTTCAAGAAGAACCTACAGCAACGTTAGGTAAGACTCAATAAACCGTTTTGTTGCGGGTGAAAGCTATTGATATGGTCCAGAAGATCGGAAACTGGGTACCTCATGACCTGAATCAAAGAGATATTGAACGGCGTGCCACTGCTTCCGAAATACTCATTGAATAGTACAACGGGAATTCGTTTTTACATCGTATCGTCATAATTCAAAAGAAGGCTTATGTTAATCGCAGCAAACCCGGACCATTGACGAAAAAGCCAAACTTCCACCGCATCAAGGTAATGCTCTGCATTTGGTGGACCAGAAGGGAATCGTGTACAACGAGCTTTTGAAGCGTGCAATTACGGAAAAACTGCCGGAATGGGCAGCCACATATTGACCATTAATCTTTCGTCATGACAATACACGGCCGCATGTCACAAACATTGTCAATCTTATCTCGATGGTACCGAATGAGAAGTCCTTATCCAACGGCCTTATAGTCCAGACCTTGCAACAACAGACTACCATTTGTTCCGGTAGATGCAGAACGCCCTTACGGGAATACGCTTCACTTTAGTTGAAGGTATCAAAAATTGTCTTCGCCTCCAAATACGAACAGTTTTATTGGAGCGGAATCCATGCCTTGCCAGAAAAGTGGTGAAGTCATAGCTAGCGATGGGCAATACTTTCAATATATCAATTATTTTTTATTTTAATTTGACATATTTGAATCAAAGGTAAACTGATATCATTGATAGACAATGGGCCTTGAAGCATAATTCTGTTAAAATTGTTAATATATTAAATTATTTAAAATATTTCGAAATTGTCCCATTGTACTTAATACAGATTTTTTAACAAAGTCACCTTTGAATTGCCAAAATGTTTTCCTTTGAGCTCCGATTGTAAGTGAAATCAATCTGTGTCGAATACTTGTAAAGTAAACATCTACTATATTCTGAAATCATAAAAAAAAACAATTTCAAATATAGTTAAGGAAGTAATACAAATATCAAGATCAAAAAATCAAGAAGAAGATGCATGTTTTGGGATTTATCATATTAGGTAAAAATATGTTTTTTTATTAATTTCACCATTTGCAAAAATATATATTTGCTTTTATTTGCATTAAGGTGTTTTGCTTTGGAATGATCATCCATTGGAGGCTAGGCGTATAAAGCGTGGAACAGAGGTACATAAACCACTCGGATCAGTTAACAGTAGCTTCATAGGTACTAATAGTTCGGTGGCAAATCAAAGCGAAGGCAATGTTTCTGTCATTAATATTACTGATAATAACATGCGAGCTAATGCCGCACCAACCATGGGTCCGACGAACTATGTGCCAATTAATAATCCTAACAATGGCAATAATCATCCTATGGGTTCTATGGCGAATGGTATGATCATAACTTCGCAGGAAACGATTCCCCTTAGATTTCCGCTATCCAAAGCTGAAGATCTAATTGCTGAAGGTTGTTCACGTATGCGCCATATAACTGAGCCATTGCTTAGACGCAAGCATTCCAAATTCTATGAAGAACATCAGAATGTGCGAAGATCTTCAGGGGATATGGAACCGCGAAAACATAAACGACGCAGCAGTTGCCATAAACCAAGCAATTTAGAAGTATCTAAGGAAGAAGATGTTTTGGTTTTGCCGTTTTCAGAATTTGAATCTTGGGGTCATGACACGCCAGACCGTCGGCATAGATCAGAATTTGTTGACCGCAATTACGATGATTCACCTTCCAGTTTCGAAGATTCACTGATGAGTGACAGCTCAATGTCGGAACCATCGCCTTTGATGTCATTGGCACATTTATTATTTGGAAAGCACCGTAAGTCCTAATAGTGAGTTAATATTTCTGTTACTATACTATTCTATGCTTATACCTATAACAGCTCATCAACGAGAATCACATTATAAAGCACCTCCTAACTATGAAAATGATGATCTTGCAATGTTTGTCGATAAGACTGGCTCTAAATTGGCCAATTTTATACATAATATGCGATCCGCTGGACTTATCGATTCTAATCAATTTGATATGCCACCTTCGAATGTAGATGAAGAAGAACTTGAGATACGTTGCCCAATTCATCATGGGTCTGGGGGCAATAGCTTTGGGGTCTGCACGTGTAATATTGTTAAAAATAAGCACGAAAACGACCGATGAAAATGTTTAAATCCAAAAACCTATTCAAAGTTCAATTTCGTTCAGATTAATTTATTTTTTATAAGTATCTAAGTATTTGTTTGTTGTTACAAAGTATGATTGATTTTATTGCACTCGCACACACACACGCACCGCATCGTTATTATATTTTATATTTAAATGTTATTTCCAAATCCAGCAGCAGCAACCAAGAACAAAAAAGATAACGCCACATCTCCCCACTAACACAAAAAAAAAAAAAAATTATAAAAATGTTAACGAATCCTTCCAACAAAAAAAATTGTAAAAATCTAATTAAGGAACTAAAAAATAATAAAAAAAAAATTATAAAATATTTAAATGTATTTGACTCAATAATAGGGTTTATAGTTTTATAATTGAAACAATTTTTGTAAAATGGGAGAACAAGAATTGACCATTAGATGGTGACCTTCTGTTTGGAAGATCATTAGGATGGAGCCTCTTTAATCGGAGTGAATCCACGCCGTCGATGAGGGCTGTCGCCAGGCGATGTGTTTGATTTGGCAGTCTCTACCGATGACGTTTATTGTTTTGAAAGACCTTGTTGCGCACCATGGGTATCTTTAAGTCTCTGTGGAAAATAGTGTTGTGCATAAACCAACGAACGGAGAAGTGCATTATTTTAACAGGCTTGAATTCGCTAAATGTTGTTGGTAGCAGCAGTACCCCATATTTGAATTTCGTAATGCCAAACAGAGGCCACTACTGTTTGTTGGAATCTAGAAGTAATCGAGATATAGTGAACTAATCAAGGCATCTTAATTTATCTCAGAGACTTAAGGCTCACAAACACTTGGCTATTTGACGTGCAGAAAAGTAATGAGTGTACAAACGAGCGAATTGGTGAGTGCGCTTGTAACGATTACACACAAAAGTTTCTAAATGCTCAGTTGTCGTCATTTTGTAAACAATGAGACAGTGTGTGTGTGAGAGAACTAACAGGGAGTACTGAACGGCTGTCAACTCTTCTAGTTGGTTTGTTAACACTGACAACATGATTACACTGGGCGAGTTCGCTTGCAATTAGCCAACTCACTGGCTTTTAGCTCGCTATCTAACCAAGTGTTATTGGAGTTTTACTCTCTTTAAAGTACAAATATTATAGTAGACTTATTGATCAGGACAGATGTTAACCTGACTTCTATGTAGATCGATCTTTTGGTGACATTAGCAGAAACAAAAGAATAAAGAGCGCAATACTCTTGTTCGTTATCAGTTTATCAATAAATGAAAGGAATAAACACAACAATAACAACAATACACAAAATTCAAGAAGCTGAAAAGCATAAACAATGAAAAAACGTATGAAAATATTTGTAAATGGTTTTCCACAAACTTACATCCTAAAAACAAAAACATTTTTTTCTTATCCTTATAATTTTTAAAAATTATTGAACTGATTGGAATGAAACTAACACTTAATGTTACTTGAATATATCAGTGAAAACCGTATTCAAATCGGTTAAGTTGTTTCTGAGATTTAATGTCACAGACAAGCAGACAAATACACACAGCTCATTTAAGTTTGTTATATGTACACGTATCTGTGACAATAAGACTAAATATATATATCTAAAAAAATCTTTGTTTTGAGATACTGGCAATTTTGTGTAAAATAATTCCTGTTTGGTTTTATTTCAATGTTTTCAATCTCATATACATTTAAGTAAAATGATATAACTATGTTTCTAAGCCGTACTTTTCCTTAATACTTCAGTCGAAATACTAATAATGATAGCGTTCAAACTGACTTAAGCTACTTTGACATATTGCCACTGATATAAACGTAGATAGCTTTAAAGATTTATAAATATTTTATTTTTGTATTGGAAATTTCCAGAAAATCATTACACTATTCATGTCAAGTGCAAAGTGAAAGTTTCATAAGAAAAATCCAAAATAACATGAACAATGAACACTAAACCGGAAATTTGAAAACTTATTTATGAATGATATTTACTGAATAGAAGAAAACAAAATATTATGTATAGTATCATAAGATACTAGTATATACTAATATACTATGAATTTTCTATGTTCCTAAAATAAAGTCAAACAATTTTTGTTTACCAACGATGTAGTGCCTAAAACCATATGCTGATGATGAATGTCGTCACTCATCCTCAGGGCTCAGGCATGTTTATTCAATTTTTGACATGGGTGAAAATTAAAATGAAAATTTTTAATGTACCTACTCCTAATATAAACAATATTTATCTTTAAAGCTTCGCAGCATCATAATACATGTACATAATAACATAATTTACTGTAAATGGGAGAAAAAGCCTAAAAGGTAATATAGAAAAATAAATAATTTATTTTAAATTAACTTTCATCTAAGTTAATTAAAACAAAAAAAATGCTAGAAAAAAATTAAATACCATTTACAAAATACTTGTAGTAATATGAATTTTTAATGGAAAAATTCCATTTATGTGAATGACATCTTATCAATTGAATTAGCATAAATGCCTAAAAATAAAAAATACATGCGTAAGCATGTGGGTAGGTAGGATTGATGATGATTGGGTTGATGACATTGACCGCAGATAGTATTGGTTGTTGTTTGCCCCACCATATTAATGTATGTTAAGTTGTCATGGTTCCAATGTTTGTGGTATAATATTGAAGTGTATTGACATTTTAAAAGGTGAAGAAATTCAGCTGGTGTGGTCTTGTCCTTTTTAAACATTTTTGGTATTCGCCTCAACCTTATCACCCTTAGCATTCTCATTATTTGCAGGCACCACCATTCTTTTTTGTACTAGTTCAGCATATTGTTTCATTTCTTCAGGAAATTCCTTTTCCAATTCCGTTATTAGAAACATTTTCAATTTGGTAAGCTCTTTGGTAGTGGTCTTTAAATGAATGTACAATCTTTCTATACTTTGAATAACATCCTTATTATACTGAGCTGGACTTATATCTGAATCAATATAAGAGAGAACCGATATAGGCACACGGATATCCTGCAATTCTTTTGATTTAGATGATTTTGATAAGTTATCCAATTTTGAGATGAAATTATTACTAAAAAAGCGAAAAATTAATGATAATGATGATGATGATGAATTTGATGGATTTGAGTACATACATTTTCTTATTAAGCATATCCTGGCCACCTTGTGGAAAGTCAATGGCATATTCTGTTATCAATTTTAAGTCACCAGTCATCAAATCCAACCCATCACACAAATGATTGAGAACTTTTTGTTGTTCAGACATTATGATGAATGATGAATTATTAATTCGTCTAATGAGTTAAAATGAAATGTTAGTAATAATAATGTATGTATGTATAAATATAATGATGATCTAAGTGAAATCAAGCAAGGTCAAAGTCAGTCAACAAACTCTTAAAAAAAAATATGTGTTGCAATAAAGAAAAATATGTATCATTCTTATGGACATGAGTCATGACCTAAATAAAAAGGTAGATAGGCATAGACACAAATGTCTGTAACTTATGATGGTCTGATAAGCAAAGATACCACCTACACACCTACAAGTGTATATTACATGATCTCAACTTAACTTAGAGAAGTTTTTGTCACCTTATCACAATCAATGGGGTCATCTTCATAGCTACAATTTGCACCAGATGATACAAAGTTTTCTTTATTATTTATTATTTATTCTTCTTATATTTACTATTATGTCTGCTGTGTTTCTCATAATATCAACATAATTATGCTATGCCCATTATAAATCTGAAAAATTTCGAAACAGATGTTGGTTTCTTAATTGCCAAATATTTATTAGACAAACACAAAAAAATAACGATGAATTCTGCGGTAGAAACATATATTGGGAATTTTATATACAGGTAAGTACATACATATATATGCATAGTATAGTATTGTATTGTATTTTAGATATGCGTAAAATTCTTAATTAGAGATATGTATGTCTGTTTACCATACACAGTAAATAGACAATTGTTTGCTTTGAATATAAACAATTTAAAAAATTTGCAGAAAACAACTACAATACCACAAGTACTATATATGCAATAGCCTGAGACCATATTATGTTTCTGACTTTACTTTGTCCTTTTTGAAATTAAAATGAAATTGCATATTCAACAGCCCACACAGGAGCATAAAGTCCATTGTCTTTCATTTATCCTCATGGAATTTCTAGCTATTGTCACTAATAAGAATAGATGAAGAGAGGCACCCAATAGTGCAGATGCTACATTGCATTGTGTCTAATAAATACCAGTAGAGTAACATGGCTAATATTGTTCTTTATGTACATATATATGTCGTCCAAAAGCTTATACTTCAAGAGGCAGGATATAAATAAAAGTTCATATAGCAATACATAAGAGACAATGTATAATTTGTAAAACATTTCGGTAGACCAGAGACTCTTATAAAAAACTTTTGTAGAAGTTGAATCTTCTGTACTGTTACCAAGCAGTATGTAGAACAAGATTCAATATATTGGTTGGCGTTACAAAAATGAAATGAAATAAAACTAACATGAAACTTTAGTTTCATTAAAAGTACAAATGTTTTAACCAGGATCCTACAACACAGGTGCTTAATTTTCAATAGTTTCTAAAAGTCCATACATAGCCAATTACTTGGCAAAAACCGAATGCTCTCACAATTTTCCCTCTTACAGTTGATATTTGGAATATACAAACGCACGGATTAAAGAGGCACACACACATGCAAAATTTTTAAGAATATTTCTCGTTCACATTCATACCAATGTATGACCAGTCCAGTAGTATGTGTACGAAATTGGTAAACAAACGAAGAGTCAAGGTATAGTACAAACAAGTGGGACAGAGAGAGACATGAACAAAGTGAGGTTAAGCTCATTAAAATGCCAGTAGGCTCGCAGTATCACATACGAAAGCAAACAAAATTGATTTTCTTTTAAATCAGAAATTAAAAGAATAACAAATCACTGAAATTTTCGTTCTAATTAAAGGGCTATGTGTATAATAAAAGCAGTCCAAAACAACATACATGCATATAATAATGCATTTGCATATGTATTATGTCAAAAAATTCACTCGATTTCACTTTGATTCAATAGATATTTTCTCAATAAAACACTATGATTTATTAATTTTAAACAATTTTTCTTTTTTACTTACTGAAATGCACAAAAAACTTCAAGAAACACAAATTGCCTTCCAATAAGTCAATCAAAGACAATCAATTTCTTCTTCTTGCCCCTCTTTGACAGTCAAAATGTACAGTTTCACAGTGGTGTCAATAAAATTTAATACGCAGTTCAATTGAAATCAACCTCAAGTAGTAGCATTCAATTTAAAAACTCTCATTCCACTAGGACTTTTAATTAAAGCACAATAAGTTAATGAAACATTAAAGGCATTCATCTCTTGTGTAAAAATCACCCAAGGATTTGTACCAGAAATAGAAAAGTGAAGAGAAATAGAAAAAAAAAAAAACTCATCACACCCAAGTTCAACGATACTCATCTTTGAACGTGCTGTAGCTCAAAGGCATTTAATACGCACTAAGCTCAACGGGACTAAATTAGAAAAAAGGAACTTTTTCAATTGATTGAGCAAAGTGTTCATAGCGTGAAAGTGATGAGAAAGCAACACAGCACAAACCAAACATCAAGAAAGAAAATTACAGAACATAAAAGAAACTCAAACTCAAGAACGGAAAGTATATAGTACGAGTGAATGAGCTAGAGATGATAAGAACTCAAATGAGGATGTGAGGTTCCTCTAATCATATGTGTCTTTGAGTGTTATTCACGTGTGAAAGGGTTGTGTATAATTATGAAAGCGTGAGACGATTAAATAAGAAAACAAATATACTTTGAACATATTTAGGTTACAGTTTAATTATTCCAATGTCAAGGCAAAATCTTAAGATGACAGACATCTTCATATACTTGTATATAAATTAATTTGTGTGGATATCAATAAGACATGAGATTCAATCAAATGGCATTTCAATGAAAATGTAATAGTATAATAAATATACAATATAGATAGAAGTAATTATGTACAATAGTTCAACGAACTATTACAACAATTACATTTGATGCGGGTTTCTTATTTAATATTAAAATCAACTCACTTTCATTATGGTATTTATCAAATTCCTTACCATTGCACAATCATGTTTAATTGGTTAAGTGGCTTTTTATTATAATAATTTGTTTTAGAAATTTGAAAAGCATTTACACAAATATGCACTTAGTGCAGTTAACGCTATGAATGTGCTACTGAGAGAGTAGTAGTCAGTTCGACAAGTGAAGTCATTCTAGATATAACATATGACTGTGGATGTGAGGATTGGACAACACACAATGTGTTGAATTAAAAAGAATCCAAATTTGTACTATTATTATTAAGCAACTACCATATGTGTTGAAGAGAGTTCTACTTTCCATTTTCACATAGGTGATATAGCATATGACAGTCTAAATAACTAAAGATACATACACCACTGCAAAATGTATATATTTTCTGATAAATGATTGTTTTTCTTCTTGTTTTCTTACATTCTTAGTAGCTTTTTGCATACTTATACATTTTGACATTACATACCATTGAGCTCCTTAAAAGTATATTGCTTTTTTCAACAAATGGTTTCGTGGTTTCACTTGACAATTAACTTAAAAATTACTTTTCAAATTACAAGAAGGGTCATTTTCTAACAATTAGAAGAATTCTTATTAGGCTGAAACAGTAAGTCCTGACTTACACGAATCTTAAATTAAGTAAGATTAAGTTTGAACCCACAAAACCTCCTTGTCATTAATTCTCTAATGACAAGAAAAATGAAAAAGAAAAGTACCTTCTGCCAATTTAATTTATCAACTTCATGACTTGACTAACGGAACATTATTTATTTACGTAATTAGCTTCAAGTTAGGCTACTTAGTTTTACTAAACTTAATCAAAGTAAAATTAATGATAATCTAAACAATTTAACTTTTTTACTTGGAAAAGTTGAAGCTCGGAAGTCAATAATAAGTAGAGTTAAAGTAATTTCGGGGACTGCGCTATGTGCATAGGTTTATTTGGAATTTAAGAAATTAAATCTGCATTGATAGCAATAGGGAGCTGCACTATGTGCATTTAATTGCCTTCAGACTGCTGGAATCTGAATTCTTCATTTGGTTCATAGAATATTTCAAATAATTGAAATTAGAGAAGGAAGCTAAAGCATGTTGTGCTTCCTTCTGCATTCCTTTCAGACTCACTACTTCACCTGACCTAACACGCTATATAAAGCAATATAGTCAAGCGCGGCCACAGAACCGCTTATTTTCCAATACCACTACTCAGGTGCAGATTAGTGCATACTATATCTTAAGTACTTCTCACATTTATTTCATAACAATTTAATAGAACAAATGTGAAACAATAAAAAATTAATAAATTGTCTAAATTACCCAAATAAAATTGATATTTTTTTTTCCTCTTTTTATCTAAGTACTACTATGGCAATGACGCAATTCATTTATCATAGATACTGTGTTATTATATCTTCATACTAAAGTTATAATAATATCTACCTACAATTAAATTGACAAATTATTTATTTGCTTCAATTTTAACACGTTGATTTTTGTTTAGTAAGATAGATTTGGCCTTATATGTATGATATTTTTATATATGTATGTACGAGTATATGTTAGAAATTTGTTTAATATTCATCATCGTCATCAATGTATAAGTGTTTAGTAGATATCGAAGTCATATAATTAGTAAAGTAAAACGATATTTCTGACGTCAAATCAATAATGTTCACATATGGTATTTGAATAAAACGTTGTTTGATTATAAGAAATTAACACAATTTCAATGCATCATCATATGATCCTTTTTTATAAATTGTGTGAAATTCTATACCATTGTATTATACCAGCTGTTCAAAATCAATTCATACAAATCATACACTTAATCATTGCTATTCATTATATCATAAACCTTAAATAGATAATTAAGGAAACCTCAAACCTTATTCCAACCTAAGCTACTTGTGTTTAAGTACTTAATACCTTATACAATACAATTTCTTAAGAAAAACATAAATTTGATGAAAAGTCAAACAAACCACATCTAAATTTGTTAATGAAATGTCTTCAAGTTGACGGTTAAGTAAGTATCTACTCATTTTAAAGGATGCCAAGCAATGAACATAGTAAGTATTAGGGTTTCCTTGAATAATGCGAAGACATCCTTCAGTAAATTGCACAACAAAAGTTTGCTAACAACAAAAGTTCAAACGATAAACAAGAAATTGCCTGACAACATTCAATGATGTTGCCATCAGAAACAAGTTAAATTTTCATAGTAGGTCATCTAATGAAAAGTTAAATAAATATACAAAATAATATTGTAATAACACAGATATGTTGTAATTGTATAGTATAGATCGAATATCATATTATATGATATGTGTAGAATGAAAGAAAATGCCAATGATGATCATTATAATAATTTATTTTTAAATTAATTTGGATTTTTTTCTACTATGGTATGTGTATTTTATTTTTAATTAACATGAAAATGTGAAAAAATATTTTAATGAATTTAAAAATAGCAATGAGGCAGCCAAGTGAATGTCAATGAATGCCTCTCTGCATACCTCATTCACCATATATAAAAGTGTGCTTCATCGTCAATAAAAACGCGTGAGCTGTAACAGTTTTCCATAGTCAATCTCAGCTCGTAAATATTCATTCTTTCTTCAGATATTTTAAATCGCTTTGATGCTCCTAGTTTTTGGTTTATATATCTTAACACCATTAGCTCAATTATTTCATTAAATCCCACAAAATATATGGTAATTTTTAACAAATTTATCACGCTCCAAAGTCTTTAATTTTTCAATTAGCGTTGTTCGTGGCGCACAATTGCTCTAATGGAAATTATTAGCAATTTTCTTTTGCCCCTGTAATAATTTACTATGAAAATTCACTTTACTCACATTATAAAAAATATGCTGAATATTCTTCAAGGTTAAGAAAACTAAGAAACTTAGTTATCCTTGACCAGCCGCTTGACGTGAATGTGAGCTTGGGAAAATTAAGTATATTCTATTTCATTTTATTAAAGGCAATTTTTTAAATTTAATTTTTTCCTTTTTGATTTGATTACACACATTTTTTTTCAAATATCATTAGTGAATTGTCTTCTTTTCATTGTATGGTATGTATGTTTAGGAATTTTGATCAAAAGTTTCATTTCTATTTTATTTTATTTTTGTTGAAATTTCATCAATGCTGCTGTTGCTGCTATCCTTTTTAACATGATTGACTAATTTTGATGGATATCATTTTTTCTATTCTTTTTTTTTTTTTTCTTTTTCTTGTGATGTGAATGAAAGTTTTCTAGCACAAAATTTTCCCCAAAGATTTCTGTTAATGACTAAAGTTAAACCGCTTAAGGGTATGAGTAGAATTAAGTGGCTTCCTTTGGCTTCGGTTTTTTCTCCTATAAAACTTAGAAGATGTTTGCTTCTGATAGCTTGAATAGAATAAAATGATTAAAAAAGGAGGAAACTATGATAAGTTGATATAAATAGTAGTAAAACAAAAGGAAGAAACTCTTAATCAGATGCAGACTCAGAAGATTTTTCATAGCAAAACACTGTGGTAATAGGTTTAAATTTATATTATAAATCTTGATAGAATGCAGTGACGATAGAGAGAAATACATAGTACTACACACATATTTCATTTCATATTTAATGCATGCTAATAATGTTTCTAATCGCTCCAAAAGGTAAATAAGTGTATGTTAGTTTCTTGATGTTTGAATGAATCTCTTTGTCTATCTTTAGACAAGTTATTCTTAAGTCTATTGAATCAAACTAATGATAAACTATTGTGTAGTTAGTTTTCTTGGTAAAGCTTATTTAAATTCTGTATAAATTTTAATATATTTAAATTTACTCTATTCAAAAAGGCTTATCATACTACCAATTACTATATGGTATGACAGTATCATTGATATATCCACAAGTATAAAGTCTTATTACTCTAATTTCTAAATATAAATCATTTAATATTCTTTGAATAATAATATTTATGACTTCTATATATTTATAACAATTTAATTAACTTAAAGTATAAGAATCTTGTAACTTACATGTATCCAAATGTATAGACGAAACTTTTCCAGTGGTTCACTTGTTTTTAATGTAATAAAATTATATTCACATATTAAACTTTTTTTCTTAATTTATTTGCATTTCATTTATATTATTTTTCAAGAATTTGGAATTATTTTTTATTTAGATTTTTCTTTAAGTATTTGCTTCAAAAATTTTATTTTTAAATTCAATTATTTATTTTTTGATATTAAATATTATTTTTATTCTTTTGGTTTGTTAATTTTCTTCTCTTTTATTTGTGTAGTATATTTTGTTTTCTTTTGTTTATATTATATACTTAGTATGTATACTTTTTTACTTTATTAATTTCTTATTATTGTTTGGTTTATATTTTAATATTTTTTATTTTTTTATTATTTTTTTGAATTGTTTTTTTTAAACACACAATTAATTAAAAATTCTTTTCTTTACCTGTTTTCATTTATTTGTTTTTTAAATTTTTAGTAATTGCATTTATATTTTCATATAACTTTTGAAACCACACATATTATATGTTATATTGTTATGTATTATATTATATAGAAACTGATCATATAAAGGAATAAAAAAAATGCATTTATAGATTTTCTTTTATTTTGAATTATCATTCACAGAAAAAAATAACACAAATTATATATAGATAATCACCATCAATCACAATAGCACAATGACTTTTTATATTGTAGATTAAATAATTTTATTATACAATATAATATATTTTCCACAATCTTTCTTTCTTTTTTTTCAGAATTGATTAATGGAATAATCTCCAAACCACTTTTCGAATTATTATATTTTCCACTTATTAATTTATTTTTTTATTTACATTTCACTAGTATGTCTAAATGTTTTGTATGTTCATTTGCATCCCCATCCACCTGTTGGCTGGGATCAACCTAAATGATTTAATTATCTCAATACTAGAGATAATATGAAATACCGAACGGATTGAAAATCACTATAATAATATGAAGCTCGAAATCAGTTATTCTATATAGTACTACTTAATACAGTATGAACGACGGAAATAACGATGCCAATGTCGACCGACCGCTTTCAACGACGTTCACGAAATGAGACCAAAAGCTACGAGGTTGCCAGAACAAAGCCGAAGCAGTGATCCGATTTGAATGACAGCAATCGAAATAAGTGTTGCTTTATGAAAACTTTTTCACTGAAAGCTTTCTTGCACTTGTTGCTTTTTATTATTGTAGTACTATTATGTCTATTTTAGATGGTAATGTGAGGTCGCATACACATATACATACATACACACTTGTAACTACATTCTGTCTTTGATCCTAGTTATTATAAGCTTCAACTACTATAAAGGTGGCTATTTTATATTAAATTAGTATGGCAAAGTTCAATATTAAAGGCATAAATGATGATCAAATTTTGCTCTTGACAATGTTGTTGGTACATACTTGACACTTGTATTTTTAACAATTTTATCAAACTTCTACTTTTCAATAGTCTAGACAAGATACATTTTAATGAAAGCTTTTTTTTCGTTTTTTTCTTGTAAACTTCAGGACTTTCAATGCTGATTGTAACTACTGACAATGTAGGTATGTAGGTCAAGCTTATTATTATTTTTCATTCTAATGAAACAAAATTACTTGTATGTTCATTGATTTACATAATTATGAATTTTACATATTTTAATTAAATGTAATTTGATCAGACAAATGAATATTATTAATATTATTTCTACTTATTTATTATACATTATAGTATAAATACAAGCAACACAATGGAAGAACCTCAAATTTGTGGCGTGAAGCTTATTTATGCTATCTTAATAGTATATTGTATTTAAATTTAATTTTATGAATTCATAATTCCTTAGAGCCGTCATCAATGCATTCATTTATTTATTTATTTTATTATTGTATATTTTCATTTAGTTTTTTATGCTTAATAAACTTTTTTAAATATTTTTTGAAACATTCTTGAGCAACAATATTTAATTTGAGTCTAATGTGGTAAAATAAAATAATATAATTAAATAATATTTAATTTAATATATAATTTAATTAAAAACATTATTAAATGTCATTTTCAATATTTTTGAAAACTTTTAAGTCGTAAATCAATGGAAGTATTTTTAAGAATTTATATATGTTTTTATATAATTTTATTTTATTTTATTTCATCATCAGAAATTTACGCCTTAGCATAGAAAACAAATTGTTCTTATTAAGATAAATTTTGCAAGCAGTTATTTTTTACGAGGCTAAATTCCACCTCAACAAACTTCAAGTTGCCCTAAATAAAATATTAAATATGATTTTTAATCTACCCTGGCACCACTCCACTATTGACTTGCATTACAAAGCAAAGGTCGTAGCAGACAGAAGTGCTCGACTATTTAAATTTTAAATTAAGTGTATTCAATCCAACTTTTCACATATAAATAATAGAGAGCAAATACATTACCCTATGGTCCTAGCTATAAATTATAATTAGTAATAATTCTTTCGGTTTTTGTGTATCTTTTCTCTTTCTTTTGTTCAATTTCTAAACTATTTAAGACTTTATATAAATATCAAAGTAGTATGTATAAGCAAGCAGCCTAATCTCTCTGTATTATTTAATGCTAAATCACAATCATATATTTTTATATTTTTTGTAGTGTTTTTTTAATACATTGACATTTTTTGTAAAATTATCTTAAGCAATATTTAATTTATTTAAAAATATTATTATATTTTTTTATTTTCAATAATTCTCTAAATTTATAAGAGTTAAATCAATCAAGATTTTTAAAGAATTTTTACATTTTTATGTGTGTAATTTTATTGAAATATTTTTTTTTGTATATTTTCATATTTTTTGTGGATTTTTTTTACATTTTTTGTTACAATTTTGTTTTTACAATTTTTTTGTTAAAATTTCTTAGTTTTTACAAATTTTTTTTACGCTTTTTACATTTAATTTAATTTAATTAATTAAAAAATTATTCTAAAATTTTTATAACAAAAATATAGTTAGTTTTTTTGATGTTACATATTTCTTTTAGTGTTTTTATAATTGTTTTTCTAAGTGCTTTGCCGAATTTTGCACATTTTAAGTAAATTTTTTTTTCTATAAAAATTATTCTTTGCCAAACTTATTTTTTTTTTAATTTAAGATTGTGTCTTTTTGTATAAAAACTCTTCAAAACTCAAAATATAAATCTCATTTGATTTAGGAATTAATAAAATAAAGAAAATATATAGAAAGTTTTACTTTACGAAATGATTATCGCAAGTACAAATGCCCATCATATGGCGATGCATACCACCATTGTGAATGCCATGTATGGGGCAATTTATATCGGCCACTAAGGGAGACATGAAATCAAATTGTTGTGCTTGATGTTGTTGTTGTTCGTTGTTATTCAAAAAGAATGGAGTTTCTTGATCAAATGGATTATTACGTATAATGTTCTCAAACTTTGGTTGAGATGATTGCGGTTGTGGTTTGTGAATGAAATAAGTGAATTCCTGCGAGCCAAAACCTGCTGGTAATGGAGCAATATTATGTGGTTCAACTGCAAGAGATAGGATTAGAATTAGAAAAGAATTTAATAAATACTTAATGTTACTCTTGTTACTCATATCTTGAAGAAGCATATTTGCATAATTGAACATATTCATTAATGGTGGCATATCCATAGGATTATTATCCATGTTGTTATCCTCAAATGGTGATGTTGAGAACTGCATCTTTGGATTTTTCAATATTATATTCATGTCAATGAGATGACTTTCTCGACGTGGTTTCAAATCGAATGGCTTTAGCATCATTTCATCCTTATCATCCATCATAAATCGCTTATGATGTGGGTGATTATGTTTAGAAGAATGATGATGACGACTCAAGAACTTGTCATGATGCTCGCGATTGTGATTGTTTCTCTTCATGAATGGATTTTTATGTTCACCACGACCAAAGGTTGGGCGCATTCTCATGTTACGACTTAGTACATTGACTTTTTTAGCAGCTTGCAAGTGTGGGCTAGAGATTGTTTTTACTATGGTACTATACTTCAAGGATGAATTATTGATGCCTCGCTCATTGCCAAGCGTAATATCAGCTGCAGTGCCTTCAGTGTGAATAACTGCTGGACTTGATACCATGTTGTTGCCATTTGTTGTTTTGTCGATCGAAATTGGCAAATTGTTATCCAAAGTAAATGATGTAAAATTACCCTTAGCAAAATCTGAATCTCGTGGATCCTTAGTTGTAAGATTACCAATCAAAAGATGTCCTTTACCCATATCAGAATCTAATTTATAAACTGTGACCTTGCCATCGGTTGGGATATCATTTTCAGCTGATGTAACAGTGCCTACAAAAGAATCAAATACACGTATGTATATATCAAAAATCTATATAAATGTATAGATTATCATCATGTTTACCATATGGATTATTATCACCTAAATCAAAGCTTATATTAATGGATGTGCTGTTACCTTGACCTAATTTAATATAAGATATATAAATTCAAATTATTCAAATGATCAAAATTGTTTTTCTTACCACCATCATGATGCCCCAACAAAGTAGTCGAGTTTAAGTTATTTTCGATATTGAGCGGCGGTTGCATGGCACCTTCCCCTAAAGTATTGACTTCAATGGAATGAAATCAAAGTATGAACAAAAAAACAAATCGACCGAAGATAATGTACCCTTCACATAAGTACATACATATGATACAAGAAATATAAAAGAAGTCATAGTATTTTCTGATTAAAAAAAAATAGTTAATTTGAAACAACAAGTTGGAATGGTTCCAGTCCAATCAGTTTAAAGGAACAGACTTAGGGCCATCACAAATGAAGTAATAATAACAATTCACACCACCATGTGAGAAGGATACATAGATCTTACAAATTATAAAAACTACAAATTTAACTTACCATCATAATGCAAAGGTTTAACATCGTCCAATTTTAACTTTGGTTCTGGTTTAGTAATATTTCCTATGTAATTAAAATTAAGTATACGTCATAACATCAAATATAAACAATTCACTCTTACCACCGAAGAGAATGGGCTTAGTATTGCCATTTGCTGTTGGTGAATTTTTCATTGAAATAGCTTCACCATGAATCATATATTGACCACATAACAAGAGACAAGCTAAAAATAGACAAAATCATATCATTATTATAATATTATTATGCGAGCGAAAATAATGAATTAATGGTCAAAGACACCACAGCAGATGCTTGTGTATTGTCGATACGAAAATATTACAATAAAATACCTTCTCTCCCAAGATTTTTCGTGGTGAATCTGCTTCAAAGAAGGCAAATATGAACCCCCATCGGCCAGAAAGGTCATGGCCACTATTCTATAGGATTTTAAAGGAATAATCCTAGTGGACTTTTTTAAAAAGGAAGAACAATCACAGGGCAGTATTAGAGTAAATTATTAGACCAATTCGATATAAAATTGAAATAGACATGGCCCCGTTTGGCTAAGAATATGCTGTTTCACCATGATAAAGCACCAACATACACATATATCCAAAATTGTCGCGGCCAAATGGCATGAACTGCACTACGAATTCCTGCCACATCCACCGTACTGAAGCAACTTGGCTCTCTGCGATTTCTTTCTGTTCCCTTTATGGGAGTATCGTACAACCAGGTGATGTGACCTACAGAGCAGCAGAGGCTTTAAATAGACCTTGTTGCAGACCAAGGAATGAGTCGTACGTCCAAAATAAGTATGGCATGAATTTGGTACCTGCGGATATATGTACATCCAAGTTGACGTAGAATGACGTTTATCAATCCTTGTGCTCTACACGGTGATATTAAGTCTCTATGACTAGTGCTCACGAAATATCAAATGACTTTCATGATCCCCAACACAAAAACGTGGCACGGAGTATAATCAGCCTAAACAAGGATGTGTCCGTTGACACAGAAGCGTAGATAAATAGTATTTTTTGTGAAAAACTAGACTCTTTGGCCTTTGGAAACAGAGTTTAAAAGCAGGCTGTCAAATCTATTGTTTCCGTGGGTCGCATTAAAAAAATCCGTGATAAATTGCGTCGCAGGAAAAAAAAAATAGTTGACGAGCAAAAAAGTGAACTTAAGCGGCGCGCGCGCAAAAAAAAGAGCATTTTCCCGAACGAAAAAAAAAAACGCTGAACTGCGGCCCAAAGAAATTTCTGTTGCCACTTCGGCCGTTTGGGCCACATTGGGTCGCATTCAGACTTCACTTGGGCTGCATGCGGCCCACGGGCAGCCCTGGTTTAAGCCCTCTTCCATGAAAAACCATCGGCGCCAGATCAAAAGAGTCTGAACAAAAGCAACAAATTTCCCGCCATTCTAATAAAATCTGCAATAAAGCAATACATGTATGTATGCATGTGTGTGCAAGAACCGATTTAATTAGAATTCCCGGAAAAAAATAATAAAATATGCGCTTCAATGGCTGTGGTGCCCTACTTTTAAAAGCGCATAGTTTTTTATAAAACCCAAAGTAATCCAATTAAAAAATAAAAAGAAAAAAACGAAATTCCACGAAAATCATTTTTGAACACACGCGCGCCATTATGGCGCCAACAAGAACCGCATCTTATAATATGTTTGTATTTGTAATAGAAAATATTTTTTTTATTACAAATTTCTATAAAAACTTACCAAACAAAACAAATCCTTTTCCAGACATTTTTGCACAAAATTATTTTCTAAGATTTATTTCAATTTATTTCGTATGTCGTTCCCAGCACAAATCTCACTTTCAACTAAATTTTATTCCAACAGAAAAGTCTATACAACAACAAAATTCAAACACAAAGCCTACTTTGTTCAAATATACTATGTATGAACATATGTATATGTATTTGGCCAACCATGTTTTTTTTTTCATTTTTTGAGCTGCCAATCTGATTGGATCCTTAGTTTGTCATTTTATGTTGGCAGCTTCTCTATATGAATAATTTATATATGTAACATACATATGTAGCTAATGATTGTTAAATCAAAAATATAGAAATTTTATAAAAATAAAAAAAAATTACGTACGAACGAGTTACTGTCGAAATATTTTTTCAAAATGCAGAAAATGAAATTCCAATATAAAATCAATAATACATTTGAGAAGCGCCGTGCTGAGGGTGACAAAATACGCCGCAAGTTTCCAGAACGAATTCCAGTGATTGTGGAAAAATCACCCAAGACGCTTTTAGATGATATTGATAAAAAGAAATACCTTATACCCGTTGATCTGACAGTGGGTCAGTTCTATTTCCTGATACGCAAGCGCTTGGGTATGCGTGCCGATCAAGCTTTATTCTTTTTTGTAAACAATGTCATACCACCGGTATCAATAACATTTGGTCGTTTATATCAAGAAAATCGTGATGAAGATTATTTTCTTTATGTTGCCTATTCGGATGAGCATGTCTATGATTAGAAGAAAGAAAAGCCATGTGGAGAGGGGGATGCGATAAGTAAAGGCGATCTAATGGATATTCGTCTCTTCTGCTGATTGCTGTTAGCAATAATCTAATAAAGATTTAACTCTAAAAATATATGTGTAATATTAAGTATCTCGAAAATAAACGTTAGAATGCAAATTTTTATATGGTAATAAACTAAAATGTGCAACGAAAAATTTATTGTTTAAATTTAACAGAAAATAATGCATTGTGAATGATTAAATTTGTATTTGTATCTATTTGCAAATACATATGCACAATTGCACTGTGCAAGTGTGAATGGCAAAAGCTTAGAAGAAGAACCGGAGGTTAGTTTGCAGCAACGGCACGAGATTTCATTTCCTATACATACAGTTAAAAAGTGGCAAAATGTCTGAACGCGAAAAAAATGGAGTTGGTTTATTGAATTCTTCAGAGAATATAGAAAATTGCATGGGTAAGAAAACTGCAGCAAGCTTGTTTCATTTCTCTGTAGACTATAATCAAAATATCGAATATCGCAGATCAAATCAACATTCCACGAAAACTGAGGCCAATACCCAATTATGGTAAATTCTATTGGCAATTCTCTCATCCAGAAGAGCCATTGGATTTGAACTCGTTGCCAGGATACCAGAATATAGTGTCTTATACAGAGGACATACAATCTACACCTGGTAATAATGAACTGACGACTGCCAACAAAATCTGCTGCACCAACGAATTTAAAAAAGACGCTTCTATAGTTTTCGAGAAAGAATTTTCTTTAATGGATTGTGCAACTGCTACTTGTCCTTGTCCTTGGGACTGTATTTTTAATGATGATATGAACATTTTTGATGACATTGAAAATGAAATTGATGTTGAAATTCTTGACGACCCTGATGTTACAACATCAGATATCGACAAACGCCCTAATCCCCCCAAAACGGAGAAGTTAACAACATTAACCACGTCGTTAAGGGATCATGCTTTAACACATCCGAATTTGCGTCCAATTGCAAAACGTCGACTTGCTAATTTTAATCTAAAACCAGGTCATACAATCAAGTTTGTCTACTTCGGCTTAGGCATTCTTCATCCCACTTTCACACCGAATGTTTATGTAACCAAAGACGCTTACACCTGTCTAGATTGCTCTGCTACCTTTAAGTGGAAACGCCAATACCAATCGCATAGTCTCATTCATTCTGGTGGTTTTAAAAGCATTCTTTGCATTTCCTGTTCGAAAGATTTCTTTTACATGCGTGAATTAATTCGGCACAGTCGCGTTCATGACAACGGTCGCCCATTTCAATGTTGCATCTGTGACAAATTGTTCAAGCATAAAGACTCTGCATTCGGGCATCTTAAAAATATGCATAATTATAATTATTCGCAGTCTGAAAGACTGACAAAACATTTTATATGCCCGGAGTGTTTTTTTGTCTGTAACAATATTACATCATTAAAGTCTCATATGAATGATGAACATGAGTTGGAAGAATGTTTTGATATAACACTTTAAATATCTTTACTAAACACAATTTTAAATATCTTTACTAAACATAAGAAATTATAAAATATTGTAATATTGTAACACTAACACTCGCTTTCACTTTATAAAACAGTTTTCATCAATAAAGATTATCTTATTCAACAATTTTTGTGTTTCTAAATCTATTTTATCGGTGTCTGTATACAAACTTAATATTGATTCTAAAGAAAGAGCTAAACAGAGATCTTGTTTTGTCCCAGTCGAATATATATTATTCTGATGGGATCAGGCAGGATTGCTGTACAAGTATCTCTCTTCTTATTAAGAAATTACTGGAATACAAGACAATACAATACAAATTGTATGTTTATCCAAGACAATACTGGAACACATGGAATAAGAGTCAACAAGTAAATGCTGGAAACACTGATGATGAAGAAGTTTTGGAAAGTTTGAGTTCCAAACTCTTCTAGAATTCAATCTAATTATATCAGTTTTGCCGACTCTTTCCACTCAATAGATAAAAGAATACATTCTAGAAATTCATAAACAATTTATTATTATTTATTTATTTATTTTTTCTATATTTTAACAATTTATTTTCTTTATTTATTTATTTGCTTATTATACATTTAGTATATAAATTCTATTTAAATGATATGAAAGAAATTTTCCATTAAAATTAAAACATTAAATAATACTTGAGTATTAGGTAAGTTTAACTTTTTACTTTTATTTACAAATGTGACTGCTGCTGCGACTCCTGGACCAGCAATACTAATTTCTTAAATCAATTTCATATTAAATATAATTTATTAACAATTGATTTGGTCTCATTTTCTTTTTACATTTATCTATTTGTCAATAAACAACAAAATACATAAGGAGACACACAGAGATCAGATCTTTTTGTCATCTCTATCTATATCTAATTAAGAACATAATGCAAATTATCAAAGTAAAGAAGCGTAAAATTCCGTGTCAAAAACAAAAGTAAAAATACAATTATTTATTTATAAATAGAACATAACATTATTTATTTACTTTTATCATTTGTTAAGGTTACGAATGCATCACGTGAATTGCAGTTTACAAAATAATACAAATATATCTAATAGATAAACAACAGTTTGGTTGTGATTTATTTTATTTTTATTTATTTATTTATTATTTCTAATTTGATTTTTATACAATTTAAAATGCGATTTATTTATAATTAGTTAGAGAAGCTACTTGAAATGGGGGGATGCCCCAGCAAAATGAAACAAAACGTTTTTACAAATTAAAAACCCTGATTAAACGTCATTAAACCATGTTAATAATGATCAACACATCAGTAAATTTACTGCCAGCAGCATATTGTTAAATAAAAACGCTTAAAACTTTAAAAAAAAAATCAATAATTAAATACTCCTCCATTGAAGAAAAAAACTTAAGCGTGTTGAATGACAGACATGAAATTAAATGCGCCAAGCAGAAAGATCAACATGTGGCATATTGGAATCATTACAATGCAACAATTGATTGCTGTTAAGAACAAGAACAATGATTAGTAATTTTTAAGTTAATAATAAATAAATGAATGACATCATTAACTACTACAATACATACCCTGGATGATCGGCACGTATGAAAGCTGCTATTGGCACAGATTTCAGATTTCCATCTGAATTAT
This sequence comes from Amiota communis, assembly GCA_037043315.1. NCBI lineage: Eukaryota > Metazoa > Arthropoda > Insecta > Diptera > Drosophilidae > Amiota > Amiota communis. The sequence goes on along the minus strand of JBAMAV010001245.1, from coordinate 6,275,674 downwards.
CACACAATAGACGTGCCATTGTAACCTTGCGCAATTCATGCAATTGGGTTAATGTAAAAGCACCAGGATTCACTTTTTTATCATATTCATAGAAATAACGATCACCATGTTTAAAACGAGAGAACTGATCGGCAATGATTTCGGCAAATGTATTACCAACAATGCCATCATCAACAGCTTTTTCAAGGAGGCCACCAATCCACAAATCAATGTCATCTGGTGAGTTATAAACACGTCGTAGTTTCTCAGCCATCTAAAGCATCAAACAGCAAATTTTAAACAATTAAAAATGTAATAATTTTGAATTCATTCAAGAAAGTGTGGAAAGCACAAATTAAATCACTTTTGTATTTGATTGTTTTCTTTCTTATGATTTTAAACTTAATCCAACTGAATCTCAACGTGAATTTATAACAATAAACAAAACATGAATTCATTTCTAATCAACAGACATGAAGACACAGTCAACACAATGCACTTTAGTTAATAACTTCATAATTTCTTGTGGACAAAATCAAAACACCTCTCTTCATACTTACATCACGTGGCATTTGTTCAAAACTTTGTAATTTTCGTTGACCCATAACCTCGAGATAATCATTATAGCAACGCAAGCCTTGATCGCGTCCACGTTGTATATTAATAGCAGCCAAATCAAGACCAAAAGGATTATGTCCATGAAATAGAAAGCGGGTAAGCTGCAACGCAAACATAAATAAACAAAAATACTCTAATAAAGTGAACTTACTCCATGTGTTATTGAGCTATCAACTTTTTGCATTGGCTGTGTGTACAGCATTCGCAGCATATCATCATAAAAGTTACGTTTACGCATACGTGAAGGATTAAACATAACATCAGGTATATTGATGATTTCATCAATATTTGAATTCTCTTCATGTATACGAAATTTACCATCAACACTAGAGTGACCCATACGAAAGGCGGCACCACTAAATTCATTTGTTATGGCAGGATTAACATCGTGATTATAATCATGCGAATAACCATGATGTTGCGGCACAAGACGGAAACGTTTCAATTGCATTGGTCCTATAACTGCAGGCAAATATTCATTATAAGTAATATGCTGTAATTCAGCAATAGTAATGCGTCGTGCCTCCTGGAAAAGCCATTCATCTGGAGCATTTGGATTAAAAGCAGCCAATTTGGTGGCAATGCGATTATGCTCACGAGCAAATAGTATATGCAAAGCAATAAGAGAAATTATTTGATTGGTGCGGCCATCACCTGTAATTAAAACTTATACTGACAACTGCTTATTTAAGATTTGTATTTCATGAGCACATACCTGATTTAAAGCATGATTTGCCTGCTTCTTCACTACCGCAACTCTTTTTATCCTTAGTCAATGGAAGTAAGTCACGTCCAAAATCATCAAACATACGCAATTTGCCACCACGGAATGTGCGTAGCTCACGTGCTGCATCCTCACTGGATCCATAGACTGGCGAAGCATCCAAGAAATGAGTAACTTTGCTGCGTTGTTTACCATAACCAAGTTTACAATCTGCTCGTGGCACTAAAGATAAACGCACAAAATTAAGGCAACGCACACCAAAGGCACCATAGAATTCATCATCAGGTTTCACAGGTATCGGATAGCACGCAAAATGACTTTGACTTGGTGGCAACATACTTTGACCTGAGGGCGTACAACATTGCACCAGTTCACCATCTTCCAATCGCACTGATGATGATTGCGATACATCGTGCGCTAGCAACTGACCAAATTGCATTAATAGCAAATTATATTTGGGATGTGGCCTATCGATGTCATGCAATAGAGTACGTGACACCTCACGTGCACCCAACAACATTGAACCATCTGTTGAGTGAGAACGTGGAGTCCAAATGCCATCTTCATATGCTGGTGGCAACAAACGTTCCATTGGCTGACCAGCAGCACCCCACAATGAACGTTGCGGTATTGGATTATTGCAAGTGCCATCGAAACTACGATATGGATTGTGTATGTTCCGACAAACAGGTGGAGGTTGACAATGTTGAGCCAATGGTGTTTTTGTGAATTCCACTTGTAAATTATTCGTAATGATATCATCTACAGGTATATGTTCCTTTTTGGTGAATTCTTGGCTAGTTATCACTTGTTCCATGGCATTGTTTGATAAATGAAAATTATGCATTTCATCCTGTGGTGTAGAATGAAAGGCAATGCCATGTGTGAAGTCTGGTAGACCAGGTTGCACAGGCATTTTAGCTATATCATGCATGAGATGTTGAAATTTACGTCGGGCATCTTCCAAAACCGAGGGTGGCAGAAATGTGGGTAACGAAAAACGTGCTGCATTTGTGGTAGCTGTAAGCAATAGATAGAATAATCATATTATGCACTATGGAAACCAGCAACTTAAAATGCATTTACATACCTGTATGGTTTTGTCCAGTTTGGCAACAATAACCAAATTTGCCTCCTGGCAAATCACAAATTTGTGGCTTCTCATGATCATGCATACGCACATGAGCGGGACATTGTATTTGTGGTACACAAAGAATCCCATTAGCGCATGGCTCACATTTTTTCAATAGAGCTGATGTAGTCTTTGTGTCTTTTGCATTTCAATTAAAAAAACCGTTAAAATGATATAAAATACATATTCATAACTGTTGAACTGTTGTTCAGTTTGTGTTAAACTCCCTTACCGTTTAATGTTTCATCTTCTTCATATTCCACAGCGCTATCATTATTCTCTATTGGCATTGATGTTTTTTGATGTTCATCATCGTGTTCTGCCGCCGCTGCTGCCCTTGCGTCTCTGTCAAAAGTAGTAAACGATTGCACTCTTGTTATATGCAATGCATATAATAGAGAAAATAATATAACTAATTTCTTTCGTTGCATTTTAATGCAATAAAGCTTATCTTATTCAACTATCTGGAATTTTTGAAAACCAAATGCAAATGCTTTAAGAATAAAAGCGCCAAAATCTGGAAGGTTCTTTTCAAATGCAAAGTATTCTTCGGTTTTTGGCGGGGGTGGTGACAACTTCGATAGGTTCGATATCTGAAATAACCGATTTGTGCTTTGCATACAAAGACTATGAATTTAATGATCTTTGATTACTCGCATTCGTACTCGCATTTGTACTCATATTGAATCTTTGTGCATATTAAAACAATGCAACTCGTTACTGTTTTATGTAAAAGCTTTTATATTAATTTATTTGCAATTAGAGTGCGTGCCATGATTTCTTACAATGGTGTGAAAAGAAAGAAAGTGAAGGAGAAAGTGTTTACTGCTTTAATTGTGGTTATTAAAGTTTTTTTGGATATACAATACAATATTTTTGGGTGAGTACACAAACAAATTAAAATGTTTTCCGACACTTGTCCTTTGGTGATAGTCACAGTGAATGTGATTCGCACCGGAAGCTGAGTATTTTTGAATTCCAATCGAGATTGAAATAAGCTGGAACAGGGCATCTCAAATATAAAAGAAGATTATATGGTCTTGTTTCATACTACTCGTATACTGCTCTTTATTTTTGTTTGGGTGTCATAAATGATTTAACACCAATAGTAACGATTTTTTTTAATAAAGAATACTTCTGCGTTTTAGCATTGAATCGGCTAGTTTGACAGAGTTCCTTGTAGGAGATTGCCCGCTGGCTTATTCTTTGGATCAGTGAATCCCAGCAGTGTTCTATACTTTTCATATCATATCACATTTACAAATTATTAACAAACAGTTTAATTATAGCAACTATTTATAACAATTTTGTATATCTGATTTCTAGAGTTTTTATGAAGCCGTAAGATTGTTGGGTTTGATGCGATTGAGCTGTCATATTAGCCCATTGACTTCAGTTAGATTGGAAGCTTCTTCATTTATATGTGATATTAGCCTGTCTTTATGAGGCATTGCAAATTTTGTTATCTCTGTGTTGACATATTTTCCGAGGTCACGCTTAATGTTAGCACTTCTTCAATAGAATGGCTGCATTAACAAATACTCCTAAGTTCTTTGTTTTGATATTGTTGCATTGTTTTTTTGGTGCTTCACCTGGTGGCACACCAAACTGGTTCTAATATTTGCTTGTATGTCGATAACGTTGATTGGCTACCTATGAGCCATCCATCTCATGCTTCAAGTTCCTTCGTGCTTCGACGTGTTCAACAATAGATTGTCATACCCAAATATTTGGCTTAGTTTGAGTATGGAATCTGTACACCCCCTATATAGAGTAATAGAATATGCTGTGTTATACGTGAAGCCTTTGTGTATGAATTTTGTTTAGTTGGAGTTTTACAAGCCATTTTTTCTTCTAATGAAAAACGTTATTTATTGCCCCCCTGGAGTTTTCGGGTTGAGTCGCTTTGAGTGTCAGCAACAGCAAGCAGCGCGGTGTCATATGCGAATGTGTCTGTAACACAATTGGGGTCATCGGGAACAATACTATGTAGAGTAGCGGCCCAAGAGCACTGCCATGTGGTACTTCTGCCTTTACTTCTCTTAGTTTTGAGTAAGAGCAACTGCAAAATTTCCCAAAATTGTTGGCAGAGCAAAATTTAATTTGTTCAAACGTTTTCATATCAGTTGATTGAGGTATTTTTTGGAGTTGTTAAGGGAATTTATAGAGCAACCAAAACTTAAATTTGATTTAATTTACGCAGACTTATTCTACTGATAAAATGTTGAAAACAATCAAAGACTAAAGATTCATCACTTTTATTATCTAATTCATTTAATGATTTCTTTAATCCAATTAATAAAAGATGAGACACGCGTATATACGCCAGGTGGCACTAGATTACAACTTGTACCGAATGAGGTTATGCCAACTAAAAATGGTTTCCTTCTACCATTTGTCGTAGTGTACATTATCAATGGACCACCAGAATCTCCCTTAAAAATGAATACAAAATAGTGAAATTATAGAAATATTGTATATAAGATAAGATTAGGAGACAATACCTGACATGTGTCCATAATTTGTTTTGAATCTTTGGCACAAATCTGTGTCTCTATAATGCCTCTTGGCATATTATCATTGGGTTCAAAGTATTTTTGACAATCATCATTGGAGACAAATTGGATAAATATTTTCAATAGATCATTGGATTTTAAACCACCTAAAAATGTTGGAAATTTATATAAAATTAGTATTATAAAAAGAATTAATTTCTCTTACTTGTATCAGTTTCACCATAACCAATGGCAGTAAAATTTGTATTCTCGAAATTTGTTTGAGTCCAAATCTCTATGATTGTACCACTAAGAGAAAAATGGTATTAATGAGAGATCTGAAAGAAGTTTCATATTCTAAGTATATTGACTTACGGATATTCAGAAACTAATTTAACTAAAGCTAAATCATTATAAACATAATCTGTATCATAATTGGGGTGTTCGTAAACTTTATCAATTGTATATGTAAATGAGGAATTATCCAATAAACTAACTCCACCGGGTAGTATAATATTAGGTTCCTGACTGCAACAGAATAAACCAAAAGTCTTTAACAGTTTACCAGTACTATTTTCCCTACTTATACTCACCCATCATTACTGGCACAATGTCCAGCAGTGAGAACAAACTTGTTACTAATCAATACACCGCCACAAAGATAATCATATTCATAGGCAATTGTCTCAGATACCCAACCGAGAGCAACCTACTTGGTATGAAAATAATTACATAATTTAAAACACTGAATATCATAATTTTCAAACCATATATGGGAACTCATTGCGTTCCGTTTTGACTCCACCAAATGCTCCACGACCACCCCTTAATGGAATATCACAACAAAGATACACAGAGATTGTGTAATTGTACTTGATGTGACAACAGAAATCTGCCTCTGTGCGTGCTGGTTTATAGCAATCCATGGAGCATACACCATTTTTACCTTTACCAAGCGAACAAGTGCTTGGGATTTGTTTGTTACGACATACTGGTCCAATGCCACGACGTTTGATTTGTTCTGTAACTGGGTTATAGAGATTATTTTCTATTAGATCAATCTAAATACAATTCTTATGTCAAAGGAATACAAGACTTACAACTTATACAAAGCAAACCAATGAGTAGCAATAGACCTGTGTTCATTATATTTACACTTATCAGTAGCAAAGCTTATAATCAACTGCGACAAATTGGCATTTAATTGAACAAGAGAACCCCCTAATCTGATTTGATTTAATCTGAATACAACAAAATTAATGAATTTTAGTTTCAACCTTTGTTTGGCTTACCACCTACCATAAGTAAAGCAAGGCCATGACGCTTTCATTGAGTTTCATAGAAATCAGCTTTTTGTCATATAAGTATTACTAGCGGAAGTTCACATAGACATGACCATAAGAATTATCGAAACCATGAACGATTCACAAAATAACAAATTTTGAGTTATGTGCAGCACTAATAATTCTTACTGGAAACTTAATCAATTTCCGGTTGGTAATGGTCGTTTTTAACAGTGAATATCAAACTGAAAATGAAAATGGTCATATGCCTGCGCCACTGGATGTGTGTATATCAAATATGATTGGACAAATTGCTCTTCTTAAGCGGTGTTTCTCTTTATTTTGAGGTTCGATGTAAATTGCGTATGTTTGATGGTGTTTGATAAGAAAGACTCACTCAAGTGTTGAAAATGTTATAGAAAATTGTGAATTCTGTTTAAATGTACTCAAGAAGAAGGGTTGTCAGGGAGTAGTCTGTTTACTGTGAATTTGAAATAAGCCTTGTGTAGGGTATAATGCTACGTGAATACATATTTCCTTATATTTCCACTCAAACCACAAACACAGCAACAAACATGAATCTGAAGGTGAATGATTTGTCAAGTCTGTTTAATGTTTAATAGTCTTTGGTCATGTATTTGCACAACCGGATGCCTGCATATAGTCATCTGACAAATGTTGGTGCAGCAATGTTGACTATAAATCCCATGACACAAGTTGCCAATGAAAAAATGTATATACACATCGAATACATTCCATCTCATTCTCTTATATTGATCAATTACTCCACCGGAAATGGTTTTTTTCCCTACCGACGGAAACAGAAATAAGAGATCGCTCTCTCTCTTGTTTTTACGAGGGCTACAAGTGCATTGAAACCGGTTTGTTTTGGTTATTAACCAATGAAAATTGTACCCTATGAGGCAAATGAAAATGAAACACTCAAATCAGCGAGAGTGCAAAAGCAAAGAGCGTAAGCAAATCACTTGTTCAACCAAAGACCATTAAAATATCTAGACTGGACTGAGCTCTCAATTCTAGTAGAGTTTCTCTTAAGTGTGATGTTCGATAGAAGAAGGGGTATGTTGGATGATGTTTGTTAGTGTTTGATAAGATAAAGTCACTCAATAGTTGAAAATGTTATTCAAAATTGTGAGTTATTTTAAATGTACTAAAGAAAGGAGGGTTGCCGAGCAGCTTGATAGGGTTATAGCACGTTATTTTAAAATAAATGAGAAGAAAAATGAATGATGATTTCATTTAATTTATTTAACAAATACTTGTTGCTTACATTAAGTAAATTTTTTTTCCATAATAAACGGCTCAAATGATAGAATAAGTTGTTGTGCGTTCTTGCTGCCATGTACATTATGGTTTTTTTTTTAAATTGAAATTAGTAACTATTACTGTGTTTCATTTGTGTTCTGTTAAAAATGTCATGTTGTACTATCAAATTCTATACGTAGCACCCATTGTAATGCATATTGCAATTTGGGTGTGATCATGAATTCTGTTGTTGCATTAGTTTTATTATGCAAGAATATTCATTTTACGCTTTGCCCTCCCCATCAACCAATTATTTCGTGATCTATCATTTCTGTTGTGTTTCATATCTTTCTTTAATAGTTCATAACAATATTTCATTGTTTTCCATACTACACATTCAACTACTAAAGTACGCATTTTACTCCAATTATGTACTTGAGTGCATCACGACAGTTTTGAGTGAAAAAGCTGGTTCGAATCCAACCATCAAACACCATAATTTCACCATGAAAAACTCTCCACTTAAATTCAGAGCTCTGTCTGCTCTATATCTTTTATTCTCTTTGGTGCAACTTTCAATGTAGTATGTCACACATGAAAATTGTGTCGACACGACAAATAGCAAATAGAAAGAAAAATAAATGATATCGTGGGTGGATCATGAAAATCAAAACCCACAAACAAGTGCCAGTGCTAAAATGCAACTTGACAGAAAGCTAGTGGATGCGAAATTCATTTTGATTTTTTTGTCGCAATAGCAACAACCCCAGAGAGTAAGAACGCACTATGCTCTCGCACTCTCGCACATTTGAGTGTTTCATTTTCATTTGGGTCAGAGGGTAAATGTTTCATTGGCCACCTAACGACCGAAGCAGAGCGGAAAATAAAATAACGAATGAGCTGATTCTCTTCTCTCTCACCTTCTCACTCATATTTCAAATCTTAAAGCGAACGGTACTATGATCGGATCGACGTGAACGGTTGTTTTTCGGTGTGACCGCACGCAATGTAAATACTACAACAATATATAAAATAAACAGAAAGAAATCCAATTGTGCAAATTAATTAAGATTTTGGAATATTGAAAACCTTATAAAGTAAATAAATATAATTTTATTTTAATTAAAAACAAATTGTTATTTCAATTGCAATAATAAAAGTTTAACAAAAAAGAAAACACAAAATTTTGCGCGTGTGCATATGTGTGTGTGTGAGTGAGTGAGTTTGTTTGATTTTTTTTTTGCATTCCTTTGCTTGTTGCGTCGCTAGCCTGAGACTGCGCTGCTGCGCAGACTGTTGGAGCGATTTGCTGTTTACTTTTGTTTGTGTGTGTGTGTGTGTGTGTGTGTGTTTGTCGTGTTGTTGTTATTATTTTGTATTCATACTTATATTATTGCAGGCGCAGCGAAAAAAGAAAAGAAGTGAAGTGAAGCAATGTACAACAAAATAAGCTTAAATAAAAGAGGGAAGTAGCAAAAGAAAGAAGTTGGAGAAGAAAGAATTGCAATGAAAACATCAACAACAATACCAATAGCAACAATAACAACATCAACAGTAAAAGCAAAAGCACAAGAAAATAAAATCATATAATAAATTATTAATTTAATTAAAACAAATACAAATAATCAAATAAAAAAAAAAGAGTGAATCGAATGAGATAATGAAAAAAGATATGAGTGCATAATTATTGTTGTATTTTTTTGTTGATGAAAAAAGAAAAAGGTGAATAACAAAATTTAAGAAGAAGAAATAAAAGTGTGAGAAAGAAGGAGAAATCAAACAAATCGAAACGGATTATTTTGGATACCGCAAAACATTGAATCGAACGAAAGAAGCAGAAGAAGACGACGACGAATTCAGTTCACAGAGAAGAAGGTAAAAAATCAGCAACAGAATAACAAAAAAAAAAAAACACCTTAACAAAAAAGCATTTAAACCAAATTAAATAGATTTACAAATTATACAAGATAAATGAGATGAGATGAGATTAGAGGGTCAGCCCCCGATTTAAAATCTAGTTGGACAAGTTTTTTTTTTATCGATTTGTGGGGGGAATTTTCCATTGACTCCCCGCTTTGTTTTATCAAAAAACTATTTAAATTTAGTTTAAAACTAAACTCAAACTCATTTTATTGAAAGAAAATTCATTTATGCAAATTATTTGGTGGTTAAATAAGAAAAGAAGTCTCCAAACTTGTTGATATCAATATCATGAAGATGTCTTAAAGTAATTCAATCAAAATTTGTTGTTGAATTGGTTGGTCAATATATTTCAAAGCAAAACGGAGGATAAATGTTGGAATATTTTGCGTAAACTAATCCCTAAACTAATACCCAACATTATCTTCTTTATGTCCAGCAGAACTACAGAATGGTCTAATACTTGCCTCAGAATTCAATAATCAAGACAAACTTATCAGTAGATTTCCATTTCAACAGTTTGTGGTTGAATGGCCAGTTCTTCTTTAAGCCAAATGTGTTTGTATACGATAGAGAACTGCATTAATTTCCTACATATGAATGGATTTGAAACGGCATATGAATAAATTCGTGCTGGTTTCTAGTATGTAAGCCATGAACTATGCTGACAATGATTCAAGCTTCAATCATTATCAATAATGAATCTTCTATCCAAGATTTTGTAAATACAAAAGGCTTAATGCCAACCAAAGATCAAAACTTCATTGATTTTTCATACAATCGAGCCATGACCCTACCACGCACACCTTGTGCCAGGCAACAAGCAAAACGAAATTGTACAACCAATCGCATAATGTGTGGGCCACATAAGTAGCTATTCTAATTTGTCTATAATTAAAGTTGAATTCAATTTTGGGCTATGTTCGTTTATTCATTAAATATAAGGACAACTTATTGTCAGGGGGAGGTTGAGATCTTAAAAACAGCGGCCAAGTGAGAGTCGGACTCATACACTAAGGGTTCCGTACCATTGTATAATATTTTGGCAACAAGAATTATGGTGAGCGGGTGGCGGTTGCTTAATGACCGTTGATCTCTTTCATATTCAAATGGGGTAAAATCATGTATGGTCACTGAAAAATACATGCAACCCGCTCACCCACAGTCGATGCTTGGTAATAGGGTCCCATCCATACCCTTTGGGTATTTGGGAAACTTAAAAAAAAGACAACATTTATAATTCCAAAAACCTAAATCAATCATGTCATCTTTTTAAAAAATTTCATAAACAAAATTTCTTATTAAAAAAAAACTATATAAAAATCCTTGATCTACCAAAATTTCATTTAAATATGATGTGTAATAACCCAAATTTGATTTGATCGAAGACAAACGAACAAACGAAAGAAATTCCCGGAAGGAAGCTTCAATATGGCCGATGAATCAGCTTTAAGTGCGGCTTATACCCAAATAGCTCTGGGTGCTATTTCTGGGTTCATTGTTGGCTATGTGATAATGACTGGTGGCAAATGTATTTGTTTTGCCCTTGGTGGTGGAATCATATTATTGGAATTAGCCCAAGTGCATGGGTATATTGAACTCGATTGGTCTGAAGTCCGTCAACGTGCCAACAATATCCGAACATTAATGGAACAACAAGCCGATAAAAGTTATGTGCAGAGATTTGTGAATTTAATTAAGGAAAATGTGCGTATTTCCTTAGCTGCATTGGGTGGAATCTTTCTAGGCATTGGATTTGCTTGACTAGATTTAAAGCCTCCTTCCATTGGTTTTCAATTTCAATTTATTTATGCCTTTTAATCATCACCATCATCATCATCGCAATGTCGAAATAATAAATTTTCAATTTTATTAAATGGAAATAAAAATTTAAAAATATCTAAAAATATATTGCACCCATAAATAAACAACAAAAACAACAACAAATTGGAATGTCCGGCTTAATAAAACATTAAAAAAAAACAGTTTCTCTCTTCGTCTTTGTTTGTTCTCCTCTCATGGTGTTGTTGTTGTAGTGTGTATTTGCCACCCGCTCTTTTTGTTACTTTTTATTATTTCTGTGTTTGTTTTAAAACGTGTGCGCTGCTGCTGCGCTCCCCCATTTAAATAAAAGACCAACAACAATTAAAAGACTTAGAAGTAAGAAGGGAAAGAAGAACACTTAAGAGGAAGCAGACAGAATAATAATAAAAACAACAATAGCAACCACCTTTAAGCGGGAGCAAAAGAACAAAAGAAAGACAATCCGTAGAAGATATTGAAGCATATGAAGAAGAAGTTGAAGAAAGAAAGCAAGAAAGGCAATGGCAAAGGCATCTCATATACTACTAGTAGAAGAAGAACAGAAGAACAAATGTCCAAATCCAATTGAAATGAAACTTAAAGCAAAGCAAAGCAAAATATAAAACGGCGGGATGTGGTTTTGCGCCTTTGAAGGCGAACAACAACAACAAAATACAAAAAGACAAGATAAAAAATACTGTATAAATAATATTAATTTAAAAAAAAACCAAGTTAAGAAAAGAAGGGTGCGTCTGTGTCTCATTGCCATGTTGTTTCTTATATATTTTTTTATATTATTTTGAATATACTTGTTGTTATTGTTGTTGCGCACCTTTAGTTATCAAAAAAAAAAAAAAAAATATTTAACGTGTTTGCATATTGTTTTTATTATTTCCAAAGAAACGAAACACGAGTTCGTTCAGATGAAACAACCAACAACTTAAAAGCAAAGCAAAATAAAGTCACTCACTCAGTCACCAGCAGCAGCAGAAACAGAAACAAAAAGCAAAATTAAAAGTCTCCACTGTCCACACAAATACTTTGATATACAACAAAAAAAGGGGGGATCTGCACACTTGTACAAAGACACACACACACATGCGCAACACTCATACTTACACAGATAGAGGAGCGCAACAAGATACCAATACCTGTTTAGTATAAAAAAAACCGAAAAAAAAAACATAAACCAAAACCAAAAAAACAACAAAAAAAAGGTAAACTCGAAATCAAACTTCACTCAAACTACAATACATCGGATTCGGGTTTGGGTTCGTTTGTTCGCTTGTTGTTCGTTCATTTGTTGGCCGCGGTTAAGTTGCGCAGTTGGCTACATTGGGTTGCATGTGCATAAAAAAAGTAAAGTGAAATTCAAGAATTTTATAGAACATGCTAAGAAGGAGGATAATGCCCTGAATGAATCAAGGAGAAATGAATAACAAGGAAAACGATTGCTAAACAAGGACATAAGTTAATATTGATTCGTAATTTCTATCTTTAATAAATAAAATAAATACTAATTATTGATCTAATCATGCTGAGAGTTAGCTTTAAGCAAAGCTTATTGCATAATCCATAAGCTCCTAAACTTATTTCAACCAACGCCCACTGTGAGCATTAAAAGAATTCTAATGCCAATAAAATTTTGAACTTAACCTTGGTTTTTAGTGTACCGTTGCCCACTCTAGACTGCCTTAACGGCTATAATTTTCTGTGAGCCTTTTACTGCCGCCCTTGAATGCCTCCAGCGCCAACAAGGAGGCTTTATCGCCCACTATGGGACACACTGGTATAATACAATGATTGGCAACATTCTTTATTCAATCACGATCAATTTTAAAATTTGTTTTCACACAGGAAATACAAAATTGTTGTGATCTTTATTTTCTTAGGCTTAGTCTAGGTTAAAAATGCCGCTTGCGATAGCACGCGAGTTCACCCAGAAGCCTTACGGGCCACTGTGATGCCTAAATATAAAGAAATTAAATGATAGAATAGGGTGGAAGGTTTGGGTAATCCCTTGCTATCCAATGTTGGTCTCAGAGGTCTCGCTCAGCCACTAAATCCAACAGAACATAGCCAGGTCCTGCCAAGGATATTTTGTGAAGTTACCCAACTCAGAGAAAAACGGTTTCTCCAGAAGACGAGTTCGACTATCAAGAAGAGCAGGGCAGTCACATAGGAGGTGTTGGATACTCCAGTTCTTCCTCATGGTGGCATTTTTTAAGAATCTCGCACCACATGAGTTAAGATTCACTGGTATAATCCATAAGAAATAGCAATAATCTGGTAGTTGCTAGCTGAAGCTTGAGCAGTACTGCCATAAGTCTTGAAAATAATTACAACTAAATCTCCCACGGCCATGGTTTCAGTGAAACTATCCGGCCACGAGAGAGATATCTGCCTGATGAACATATTCGCAACTAGAGATTTTACTCTGTATCTTCTTAATATATTGTACAAAATTCCAAATTTCATTAATTTCAACCCACTGTGCACTGTTAACGTTAACAAAACAACAGCGCCAAAGCCACAACAGCACTTCAACGACGACTGGAAGATCGGAATTTAAATGTTTTTGTTTTTTTTTCCTCTTCATTTCATCTTCTACAATACTTTATTTTTTTCTTCTCCACACCATTTGTGTGTTGTTGTTGTGTTTTGTTTTCTTTTCTTTTCCAAACTGTGCTTTGCTTAAACGCACGAGCGCTAAACTCCCTCTCACGCCCGCAATACTAGTTGAATATATTGTAGTATGATAAACAACCGACATAGTAGTAGAGGAGGCATAGATAAAGAGACTAATGGACAGACAGACAGATAGATAGACACACACAAACAGCTAACGCAGTCAGCCAGCAGGTTGTTTAATAGTTACAACTTGAATTTTGTTCCCTCTTTCTCAATCAATCTCTCGCTCTCTCTATTTAATTTAAGATCAACTTAGTAATGTATGTATGGTGTTGCTCTTCTCAACTCTCATAGAAAATAGTCTTTTACTCTCAAGTGGCGTGTGCATTACTCTTGGTAATTGTTTTTGCCTCCTTCAAACTTTATTTGTTTCTAGTAGGTGCCAGTGACTTTGCAAGGAAATGTATTGCATTTACTTGCTACTACCTTTTTTCATGCTTTAACTACCTTTTTTCATTTACATACTACTTTTTCTTGTACATTCACTACTGAATTTGTGCTATAATTTTCCATTTGTTTTTTGGTTTTTCTTCTCCTACTACTACGTATGGTAGGTACTAAGTACTAAATCTAATTGGCGACCCATGCAGAAATGAAGTTTGTTGGTTTCGTTCGTTTGTCAGTTAGCTTACATACACTCATACTTGCACTTATACTTACTAATGCATATGTATCTGTGTGTATCTATGTATGTTTATGCTGTCTTTGCTTTTAGTTGTGCTGTTGTTGTTGTTGTTATTGTCATCATCGTCGTCGTTGTTAGTAGTAAATTTAATACTTTCGGTCATTGTACCCTTTTTGTTGTTGTTGTTGCTGTTCTTGTTTGTGCCTATTTCTGGCTTCTGTATTACTACTAGTATATTTTTTTTCGCCATAGTTTGAGTCTTTCTTATTTATTTATTTATTTTGTTTAACTTCTTTTATGTGGCGCTATGCTTTGCTTGCTTTACTGTGTTAGCTTCACCTCTTCCACATTCTTCAGCACCCACCACCTTCACCACTCATACTATTCATTCGTCTTTAAGAAAACCAATTGGCAAAATTTTGTATAGTATTGTGTTTGCTTTGCGGTTTCCTAAGTAATCTCACAAACTCCACAATGACTTTACTTACTTTGTAGTATTGTTGATGTGATGTGGTAAATTTATATTTGTCTATTGTTGGTTGTTTTTTTATTTACTGTTAAATTATTTTCCTGTTTCTTAATTTTTGTGTGTGTGTGTTATTTCTACTTCTTTATTAGCTTCAAAATGCGCCTTAAGAGTTATTATATCGTGTGAATTCTTATTTACACTGGGATTTAATTTTATTTATTATTATGTTTTATTTTACCATTTTTCATTTTCATACTTTTGCTTTTTCATGGTTTACTCACTCGTATGTACTTACTTTGTTAACTTTATTTCAATGACTCATGCAATGCAGTTTTTTTACTGTTTTTTATTTGAATTATTTCCATTTTTTATTGAAAAAATATGGCGGCACGTGTAGTAAGTAGTTTGAATTACTTAATGAAATCAGTTATAATTGAATTTCTGAAAATTTCATATTTAAATATTCACCTCACCTAGTTGATATCAATTCATATTTTAACCTCTATACTACCAGACCCACATTGGAAGAAGACGTGTTGATTTGGATCGCAAGTATAGGTGTTACTGAAGCAAAGACTTTTGGCATAGTTAAAAATCTCTGGATATACAACAGAGAAATAGCTCCCTTTAAAAGATTCATTTGTCCAGTCTATATAATTTAATAATCATTGGATGAAGTGAGGAGCGAACGAGATTTCTTTTATCTTCTCTGCTCTGTGTTTGTCACTGGACCGCACTGAACTTGCCTGGACAACACTGCTCTATACCAATGTAAATGTCAATCGTAAGATGACTTATAAAGTAAACAAGTCTAGATTATTGAGCATTTGTCTTACTTTAGAATACAAAAATCTTATGAGATAAAGTGATCTAGAAATAAAATGAATTGCTTACATAGTAACTCTACTTTTTCCGTCACCATCTTCACTTCAAAAAGTTTCTTCCATTTATTTTTAGGGGACCCATTCCATTCATTTCTCTTTATCATTTGTTACTTAAAAACTCTTTCATAATCAGAATACTTAGTCAGAATTGTATCACAAAAAAACGGAAACTGGTTTCCATAAAGACTACAAAAAGTTTTTTCCCGGTAAATAAAGTTTACATATTTCATTTTACCGAAAATTTTATCAAAATTTCATATCTCATTTAAGAAAAAAATGCTTATATAAACAAAGAATAATAATAATAATAAAAAAATAAAATCTTCCATATCCGCAACTTGCATAATGATGTGATGTGTGCAACAACAAGTGCATTTGAGACTTCAAAAATGACACGCTCTACTTTCATAATATATTTGTTTGTTTGCTTTTGTCTTATCAGATATTTTTGAACACCCACCATGAGATAAGAAAGAGTTCCATTTCGAATAATAAACAAACAATCAAACAAATAGAATAGAAAAAGAGTGACAAACACGTTTGTAAACACATAATAAACCCTCTAAAAATTGGTTCTTAAATAAATATAAATGTCACCGACAAATAACATACTTAAATGGAAATTGTTGATGGAAGGAACCCTTCTCTATCATATATGAGAATATAAACGTCGCAACAGGTTGTCATCGGTGTACCATATACTATTGTACTTACTATGCTCTAATCTACTTTAATTGCATCATAATCAGCATAAATATTAAATATTTACTTTTTGATAAATGAAAATATGTATCGTAAATATTTTATTGAGGGCAACATGACAACAAATACCTATGTGTTGGTTACACATTTCACAAAGTATAATATTTCGTAATATGTGAAGTTTATGAGAGAGGTTTGTAACTAAAGAAAAGATACTTGGAATTCTGGATTCTTTCAAATGTTGTATTATTATATATTAATGATTTGCTAAGTGATGATTTGGTTATTGTATATAGATTAGGGAAGAGCAGGAGCTAGTCACCTACACAGTCAGTACACATTCTCTGGGATATTTTCAATCATTTTGTGAAACTCCTCCCAACATGATACATTCTGGTCATCCAGTCTTACCTTGACAGGAGAACTTTTTATGTCACATGTCAGCTACTCAGGCATAAAATAAATCCGAGATGGAGTGCCACAAGGCAGTGTGTTAGGGCCAATTCTCTATAATTCTGACCTTCCAACTCCAAGTGATGACAACATAATGATAGCTACATCACACAGCCCTCCTGGCGTCAAAATGGGTCCCAGCTGCTGCCTCATAAATTTTGCAGAACCATCTTAACATAAGGAACTATGGCTTATGATGTGGAACATTGGTTTCAACGCAAATAATTCCTTACATGTGACACTCTTAGGCATCACATCTTGTCCCTTATTAATCCATTTATGCTGCACTCTACTCTATAAACAAACAGTTGTTCAATTATTCAAACTTGAAAGGTACAATAATCAATGAAACTGAATTTAGCACCTTTTTTGTTATTGGCATTTGAGTGGGTTGAACTACTTTGACTGTTTAATTAAATAATAAAGTTTATCGATGATTAAATTAGTTGTTTATTTATAGAGTTTTGTTTTTATAGAAAGCTGAACTCTCATTCAATTTGATTTTACTAATAGTTTCATATCTTTATGATAGAACACAATATGTCTTAGTAATGAAAAACTATTAAGTTTATCAAGATATTTTTAATTTCTATTTTATTTTTATAATACTTATTTCATTGGTAAGTAAATCATTAAATATAATAAATATTGTATATAGTGATTTAATGTCTATGAATACTGCAATCTGCAGTGATCTATTGAAGCATTGTCATCTTATTGACATAATAGTAAAATGTAAGCTCATCATTCTTGACTATTTAAACTCAACTCATTTTAAAACTTACAATCACACAATATTCCCTCACATGTACTATCTCTCCTCCCTCTTAATTTCATGCCCCAAATGTTTACAAAACTTATTGTATTTTTGTTTATTTTAGACTTTTTTAAGTGTCCAATTGCAATGCAATGCACACACAATATTCAATTACTCATTTTATATTTTTGTGTTTGCCTTTCAATTCTCTTCGACTCACATTAACTTCATTTTGGACGTTGTCCAGACTAAAGTAAATTGCGCCATTTTTTTCTTTTGTTCCTCGACTCGACTTACTTATGTAGATTTTGCATAAAACTAAACAAAAGAAACACACAAAAAAAAAAAAAAATGGCATTGAGCAATGGGTAATTGGAGTTGTTTGTCAGTAGTTACCCTTTGTACTAAGCTAAAGAAGAAATAATGAAAATGGCATTGTTTGTTTGTTTGGTTTTCGGATTCTATTTTTGTTATTCTTAGCAAATTATGGTTTATTATTTAAAAAAAAAAATTATGAGAAATGAAACGAGGAAATATTTTGATATATCAATTCAATGAAACACAAACACAATCATTGAAAATTTTGAACGAAAACAAAAAAAAAAACATATGAGGAAACACACAAGATGCATGATCATTGCATTGGTTACCATTAATTTCTTAGTTGAATCCAATATATTTACTCAGAAACATATGTATAATACAATATATTATTGAGCCACTCCAATCATTGCGTTTATTAAACATTTTCGGCAATCTCATTGCTGTTTTTAACCACTATTACAATCTTATCCTCTGATTCACTTGTCATTGTGTTTAGGATGAGTCCCACAGTTTTCATAAAACATGATTCAATAAAGCCTTTGCGAATATCGCCAATATAAAGTCACAACCTTTGCATTTAAATATTTAAAAAAGATAATCATCAAACCATATACATATGTACTGATATTTCTAACCGTCATCAGGTGTGAACAAACGCAAGAGGTAACAGTTCATTAGAAATGAGTGACTTTTTGTGGCTTTAACTTCTTTCACTGCCATGTACTTAATGATTACTAGAGACCCGTGTCTGCATTAGACACCAATTTCACATTTCCATTTCTGCATCATTCTGCAGCAAATGATATCTGTTTACATTTCTTGTTCGATAGTCCATATAACCAATATACAAAGATTTAATTAGATTTATTCAGAATGTATTGATAAATGATAAAATTCTACAAATGATGGTAAAAAAACCTATCAAAATTTATTGCGTGGCTTCGAAATTGTGTGAATGGGAACAGACAGGGATTTCGACTTTGCTTTATAAGTACTATGTAATAATTTATTTACACACAAGTAATGATTTGAATTAGAGATAAACGGCATATGAAGGCATCAAAATTGTTCACTCTTATTTATAAATAGGTAAGGAATATTGATAGTCAACAAGGGGTAAGTGTGATAGGATGAGTGATCCGTATTGTATTTAAATTTGGCAATTCTGGATGAAATTTTGATAATTTGAGAATAGAGCTTCATCTATGACTCTTGGTGTCGTTTAATTCCGGAACAAAGACCTCTGACCACTTGTAGAAATCCGATGTCCAATAGTAGAGTAAGGGTATACCTCAATAATGATACAAATTATAGATTTCATTCAATATAATAATTCATAGAAATATGATTTTGTTTACCTGGTGGAACAATATTTTGCAGAACTTCCGAAAAATCATTACAGAGATGATATAAAATTATTGGAGGATCATTGGAATAAGTGCATTGAAGTTGAAGAAGATTATATTGCATAAAAAAACTACATAATTTCATTTAAAAGTTAACATTCTTTTATTTTTGCTTTCAAGACTTTCCAACCAAACTGCATTTGGTCAAAATGCAGCTCCACAAATATATAAAAAAGATAGTACATACGAGTATAACAAAAGGCTATCAACACAAAACTATAGACTATAAAGATATTATAAAACTTTAGCTCAAAACTTTTGTTCAAAAGCAAAACACCACACAACTTCTTCTGGCTAAATAAAACATAATAAACCATAATAAGTATAATACTACTACTACCTTTCAACACAAATATTTAGGTAATGGATAACAACAACAACAACAACAATGAAACACTGAATATTATTTAACTTTAAATAGATACATGGATAATTTATGATTATATTCATTTAAATTTATTGCAATTTTTAAATGAGTTTTTTTTTGTAAATTTTGACGGGTGCCATATTTAACACTTTTAAGATCCAAATAAGAAATCATCCACACATACCATGCGAATGCCGCTTGTGATCACAACAATGAATTACTGAAAAATTCGACCCAGTGAGATATTAAAAAACCCCATAAAGGTAGCAACAAAAACAACAACAACATTATATTATAAAACCCCCGCCTAGCAACCTCCTTCGCTCCTTCTAAGTCTACTACTATACGAACTTGTTTTTAGAGCTTGCAAAACTTGTTTAGAGCTTTGATTGACCGTGATTTCAGCAACTTTGAGTTTGAGTTGGTTGTTTGTTTTCTGTTTTCTGTATGTTTTTTTCAATTTTTCCTCTTCTGTTTTGTTTTGCTTTGTTTTGTGGTTTCATGCTCAATGCTTTTCTTAGAAAAAATAATAATAATAATATAGTATAGTATACGTAGTACAAAAGCAAAAGAAGACATACCAGGGATTCTGTGTCTCATTCTTTTGTTGCATTTGCATTTTATTTACTGCTGTAAGTAGCATGACATATGTATGAATACTTAGTATAGAAGGCGGCATCCGTCTCTCAAGTTGTAGTTGTTGACGACCACCACTATTGTTGGCTTTGTTTTGGTCTCAATTGATAAACGTCTTATAGTACCATAGAATAGAATAGTATACATAGAATAAAATTCCCATGGCTTAAAGTATTTCAAGAATGAAGAACTGAGTTTTGTATTTGATTTCTCTGCGCCCGCATATACACAATATAATAATAAACATTGAAAAGTTTACTGAGTGAGAACTACTAAGTTTGCAAAAAAAAAACTACAATACTAGAAGACAATCACACAAGTGTTCTTTCATATCAAATTACTTACATGCATTGAAGAATTCTTGATTTTTTACTTACTTACTTGAAGTTTGTGTGAATAATAATATTGTGTACTACCGTTTGTTTGCTTTTAATTGATTCAACTTGATGAATGAATCAATGTAAAATGATGTGATGAAATTTCCATTGAGAATATTTTATTGTATGTCTGTAAAGTGGGTATAGTAAACGATATTTTAGTAAACAAAACAATAATACAAAAATTCTTTTAGTTATAATCCATAAACCATGAATGAATCCTGAATCAATTGCTATTCATTTTTCTTCAAACAATAAGAAAGCTTTGCACACTTCTTTTGTTAATTATATGCCGGTACATTCTTTGAATACTGTCCCAGGTAATATCTAGACAGACTCACTTAATGCTGAGAGCAACAATTGTATAAAAATCAATGACTTTCATTTACAGAAAATCATTTTCTTGTCAAATATTCCAAGAATTTTTTAAACGAACCTTCAAAATGTCAAAAACTCAATGGCTTTCATCAATATAGAAACTCATAGATAGTCTTTACCATGACAACATAAGGGCATCAATTAAATATTGTCAAAAAACAAGACAGACAGAATATAATTAGTTAGGTAGTCGTCGTCGTCGTCTTTCAGCCATAAAATGTGACTGACTTAAAAATGAAAATCATAATACATATGTATGTTCATAAAATAACAAAAATGTATTGTCTCGACTCATCTCATATCATCTACTGCTACACGTGGTAGATAGTTTTGTATAACATTTAAGTGCTGCTACTCTGACTTTTGCTCTTTGTACTCACTTCAAAACGACGATCATCACACTCCAAGACTCGGAATCATTCATTTCGAACGACGAATGAGTGAATATCTTTTATATAATTTAAGTAGTAGTTGACTGATTGACAAAGCCAAAAGCAACAAACATACATACATACGTAAATAGATAGATAGACAGATATACAAACTAACAACAACAATAAAGGGACGGGCGTGTTGTATGACTCTCTAACCAACCAAACCAAACCAAACCATGCCTAACTCAACACGCCCGATTGAATAAGCAATTCAATTTGATTGAATTCGACAGGGTTAAGAGACAAGAATGAAAATATTCTTCCATTCTACACAAGACTGTACTTTTTTTTATACCAATTTTATTCTAGATATTTCTATGCTTCTATCTATCTATCTATGTATGTTGTTGTTGTATTGTATATGTTTTTTACCCCTTAAAACAAAATTGTCATATTCATTCCTTTCCTTTCTATAAACAATCAAACGTTCTGCACGAGTGCATTTTATATAAACTCGATCAACATTTTTACAATAGTATTTGATGCTATCATTCCTTGGGTAGTTTGTTGAAATAAGGCCAGTCTCTGTTCTACTATCCTTATGGACAAATATGTAGTTTGTATATTCTGATTTTCTCTTACTTATAACACACAACATTCCTACAACTTCTCCTCTTTCTTTCTTTATTGTTTGTTATTCCTTTCAGTTTTTATTATAATTAAATTCTCATTCAGTTGATCCAAAAGAAAAGAAGTATGTACATATGTATTTCTACCTGTTTCTGTATTCTGTTGCATGATCATCTTGATTTCATAATGTTGTTTTGTGTTCTTGTGCTGTGAGTCTTGTATCTACTATGTATATTGATGAGAGCGCGCTGTCTTTCCCTATTCTCTTTTTGTGAGAATATTTTATAGTAGAAGCAGTGTGCATGCTTGTGTACTCTCCTGAATCTTCTAGGTTTGTTGCTTTCCACCCTAAAAGTGTAGTAGTAGATTTTTCTGTTGCTTATTTAAAGAAAAACCTTAACCGAGTTTCTTTTTTTTCCTTCTATTTGCTTGACAACAAGGTGAGTTCATTTGAAACCTTCTAGATACACTTTTTTGTTTAGTTCGTTGGCAACACAAAAAAAGACATTGTTCTGTGTTTGGTTGAATATTTTATGCTTATGCCTAATACAGTTACTTAACTGAAAAGATACTTCTTATTCTTTACCCTACTCACATTCAGTATTGTATTTGTTGTTATTGTGTTATGTGATCTTGAGTTTGTAGATCTTTTTCACTACAAAAATGATGTTACTTTTTCGGTTGCTAAGATGTGTTTTGTGTGATTTGCAACAAATGTATGAATAATTAAATGACTGTTGATGACCCTTGGCAGACTATTTGTCTGTCTGTCTGTGTGACTGCCTGAGTCATCATCTCTTCCATCTTGTCTCGTCGTCTAATGTACATAGTATTGTATTTTCTTTTCTTTGAGTTAGTACTTCAAGTGCTCATTGAATTTAATTATGTATGCCTTTCGAATGTATCTGTGTGTCTCATTGTCAGTAGTTTTGACAGTTTGTTAGCATAAATGCACATTTTTTTTTAATGTTTTGTATTTTGGCTTGTGCTGCTGCTTATAATTTTTTGTTGTCTTGTATCTACTATGACAAAGTCTCTCTTGATTTTACTTTTACACCAAAAGTTGCATTACTTTCTGGGTCAAATACAGTCATATTTGTTTTTTTTTTTTTTGCTTAGTAAGCAGCGTTATTTTCTTCTTTCCTTTTTTTCCTTTTCCTTTTTTTTTTTTTTTGACTTGATGATCATCACCATCATCATTGAGACTACTAACATCTGTTGAAATCATTCATAGGAAACTGCAAACTTTGTTTCATTGAACTCTCTTTCTCTTCTCAAATGGAATTGAATGGAGAAGTAGATGAAGTCAAAGTTGTTAATTGCATATAATCACACCTGGTCTCTAGATGTGTTCAGCTGTTGCACATTTTTAATTTTGCCAATTTAAATGGTTGAGTTCACTACAAATTGGTTGCTAAATAGATAACTAGTATTGTTGGAAGATACAATGAAATGAAGATGCTAAATATGTACTTATAATAATATAAACTTCCGGGCTGCGAACTGCTTCTCTTATTTAATGCTTTTAGAATTTTATTAAAGTATTTACCTCTTCATTAACATTTATTGAAATGATTTAATTATTTAATAACATTTTTTCTTTTTTCTTTCAGGTATAATCTTTATTTCTTTAAGAAATTTATCAGGATTAAAATGTTTATGTAGTAAGTAATTAATAAATGGAAAAATTTATAATATTTTAATATAATTAGTCAATTTTTGGGTTTGTTTTTTTTTTTAACAATTTTGTATCGGCTGTCAATTAATTGCCATACCCTATTAGTGTTGTTCAAGGTCCAAAACTTTGATTTATTGCAAATCTCTATCTAGCAAAATTAAGAAAATAAACTCTGTTGTGATGTGATCTTCACATTTCTGTTAATAGAAATCGCCAAAATTTATTATTAATTCTTGAAAATTGTAATCAAAATGAAATACTTATGAAATGATGCATTCTTGAAGTATCAATATTTGTACATAAATCTTGAATCTAATTTAATTACAATTCCTGGCATAAAAATGCAGTTGTCATGTCTAAATAGCTTTAATTGACAGTCACTGCATCTTTCGAAAAAATCAGCCAAGTGTGAGTCGGACTCGCACACGGAGGGTTCTAGTACCACTACGCTACAAGATTACATATATATGCTTACAAAAATGAATTATGTATTCAATAACGTCATTGCTCGAGCAATTCCAAACACAATGACATCCAGGGGTGCCACAGAAAACTCTTCCTCCTCTATTCCACCAGATATTCCGGGAGTGTTTGATTCCGTACCTTTTGTGTTTATATATGCTGACAACGCCTATTAACATTCAGTTGATAGCGGTTGGGCATATTCGATAAAACTCACCGAGCTAGCCGAATGCAAAACTCAATACGACGAAAACACTAGAGTTTTCTGCTGGCATTCCACCAGCAATAATGCAGTTTATTATCAGAAAATTTTACCAAGTAAAAGCTCAATGCTCTCTGGACGGAAGACGGACAGCGTGAAGCTAATAGGGTCCCGTAAGCACACCTTTGGTTACGGAACCTTATAAAGAACCGGCCAGCTGCTAAATCACGCCACCACTCTAATAATCCACACCACATACGTATTGATTTTCCGTTGCGCCATAGGCAAATATGCTGGCAAATTTTGGTTTCCGTATTACGATAGCCGCCGCAGCTACGGCTCGAGATATGCCCTAGGAGTCTGGGCTGCGTCTCACGTGCCGAGTGTCCATCTCTGCGGCCGAAGCATTTGGAATGACCTAATTGCTGGGTTTCTCTCCATACTCAATCGGAAGAAACACTTCTATGAAATAAGGACATAGCTAAGTTTATTTCGAAAAACAAATAACCATGTCAACTGTTAATACCATTCAATGAGCCAAACTCAAAATCGTGAACAATAGATGAGCCTCACGTCTTTAGTGTTGTCACCTAAATCGGTTGCCGAATTTAGGGCGATTATCGATCAATTCCAAACGTGATGAGTATGCAGTCATTATGACTCTCTGACTGACCGCTTAATGGTCCAAACGGTCGGGCAGTTGAAGCTCAGTGATAGCATTCTTTAGGTGCTCAATCACTAAGGCAGCAGCCAGCCCTGCCATTGATCTTGTAAACCATCCTCCCATCTTAAAGAAATATTAAATAACCTACTTAGTGAAACAAAAAAAAAGTATATATTTTTATTTTATGACAATAGATTCCTACAAAAACAAAAACCATCTTTAATGACTGACTTAAAGTTCACTTTTGCTAAAATTTATGACAGTCCAACATTTTTTTTTCACTTTTCTTTTCATAAGTTTGCCAATTAAAACAACACACGATGTTAATACACA
This sequence comes from Amiota communis, assembly GCA_037043315.1. NCBI lineage: Eukaryota > Metazoa > Arthropoda > Insecta > Diptera > Drosophilidae > Amiota > Amiota communis. The sequence continues at coordinate 6,250,042 of JBAMAV010001245.1, read as the reverse complement.
ATATTAAGGGTGTGTACTATTAGTCATGCTTTTGTTTTTGCTTCTATGAAACTTAACTAGCCAACAAACTTGAAAAAGCAGCAGCTAATGGAAAAAGTTTAAAGATTTAAGATTTTTAATGTGATAATAAAAAAAAATATCTAGTATCTTATGACCAAAACACATAAATTACTTAACATATTTTGAAGATGAGTGCTTACTTTCTATTTGCTATAATATGGGAAATACTTCAAGTTTATTAAATGAAAAATGAAAAAAAAAAGAAGTAAGTACCTACTTTATAGTAAGATAAGTGAAAGAAATGAAATGTACATAACAAATCATAATCAAAACATAAATTTATGATATAAAAAAAATAGGGAGAAATTTTTTTTAATTAAAAACTGAGATTTTACATGTTTTGTGTGTGTGAGTGTTATTTCTTAAATTTTATATTGCAAAAAGTATTTAATGGTGGTCTCTTGATGGTGTTTAATTAATGTAATCCTAAAGTTGTCTTGTAATGGAGCATTGCTTAAGAGGTGTCTCCTCTCAGGCATATTCATTACAATAGAGTGTCAGAGACAACAACAACAGAGCAAACACTAAGTGACTAAACAGAGACAATTTAAGTTTAAAAATTACTTTTAGCGGTTATTGTTGTTAGCCGTTGTTGTTATTGCCATGTAATTGTTACTGGTTGGTTGGTGTCTGTCAACATGATCTGATCTATTCGCCATATCATAGTGAGTTAGTGGAGTGAGTGAGTGAGTGAGTTTTCTCATGTGTGTTGTGTTAGTGTCTTAAGTTGTTGATTGCGTTTTTGCTCTAAGTGATTGATGCTGGTTTGTTAGACGTTTACATAAAATATTTAATTAGGCCAGGAAGTTGTTAAATACTTAAGAAATAAAAAGACACACAACAATTGTAAAGAATATTGTAATGGTGGTGGCTTTTGTTGTACCATACACTTGTAATACAACTATAGAAAAAACAATTTAGTATGAGTTATGAGATATTTAAAAATAATTTATTGATACTAATGAAAAGAAGAGATAATTTTTTAGTCAAAGTCCCAAAAGAAATTATAATTTTAATATGAAATTTTGAAGAAAATTGTCCACTTGGAATCAGTTAGACTTGTAGATAATAATATTCATTGACTTTCCTCTAGTGGGATCTCTGTATCTAATGCTAGTTCATAATAAAAAGTTCTAAATTCAAATTTGTAGTGATTTTTATGATCTAAAATGATTTCAATTTGAAATCATGGTAATGACAATATGTCCACTTCTCTCTCCATGGTTGAGAACTCATTTTATATGCAAAATTATTATTTTAAAGAACCATTTAATATATAAAAATCAGTGTTTGTTTGTTCGAATGTTATGTGCTGCCATACCATTCATCTGATTGCATTGGAGTTTTGTGAATGTGTTTGGTTGGTTCCCAGCTTGAACATAGGATAGTTTTCGTCTCGATATGTGTTATCGTTCCAGAGATCCGGGATATACTAAAAGATTACAACAAAAATTTAACTGAAATATCCATTTGGATGCAACCTGTGCGACGCCGGGTCGGGAACGCTAGTATTTCTTAAATTTCAGTATATAAATCTTTGAGTTTTGAAAATATCCAAGGAATTTTTTATTTTAAAATAATTTTATTTGCGATAAGGGCTTCATTTTGCATAGCCTGAACTCGGTTAATTGTGGAATTAACAGCAAGTACCCAAAGCTGGAAGCCATACGCGTAAGATTTTATAAATATAGCCGTAAATAGCATAACCTTGGCAGCGAGATTGAGAGTGCTTTTATAAGTAGCTGCAATAGCATTGATATGTTTATTTTTGGGGGATTTGAATGCCGTTCAGAGTAACAACAGTGCACTTTTAATACCAATGTTCCATAGTCTGGATCAAGTTTCGAATTAATCTAGAACTCTTTGGGAGGCAACAGCAGCAGCTAGATCGCTAGAGGAGTCACACGCTAAAAATTGCGTATCATCAGCATAAGTAGCAACTAGAGAATTGTCATTTGTTGGCGTTGGCATATCTCAAGTGAACACAGTGTACAGAACAGGGTCAAGAATACCCTATAAAACTAGACAAATAACTTAAAATCTATTCTAATCTATGTGGAAGATTTAACACATGATACCGTTTCAGGCGCCTAACATTCACCTCGTTTTCTAGTAGACTTAAAGCTAAATTGTTGGTACAGTTTGCTGATGTACTTACATATCTGAAATTTTTTGTATTTCATTCTTAATAAATGGTATTTTGAGGACTTTATGGAGGTGGAAAATGGTCACATACCAGGAAGCACTTGATGTTGTATGTAGCGTCATAGACTGACAGTGTTGGACTTACTTGTCGTTCCCCACAGCTGCTTTGCATATGTCCACACCGTCTTCAGAACTGCCTTATAGTGCGGAACTTTCTTTTCTAGTCGAAGTTGAGACTGTGGTCCAAGGAGCAAGTACATCTTTCATTATATTTATTAAATTTCATAACATAAATCAGGTATTTCGAATATGTCTAAGTATATTGTTGATTTTTGACAATTGGCCACAGGATTTGGGTTTTCATTTTGCAAAATTGTCTTGATTATCAAAACTCACTTTCAAATAAAATATTGCTTGTTCATTTCATCCTAAATTTCATTTTTCAACAATTTTATTGCATCGTAATTTATTTTTGAGCAAAGAAAACATGTAGAAAAACATTTCAGTGTTGACAAGTGCTAATAAAATACCAATTACTACATATGCTGTTGTGTTGTTGTACGAGTATAGTAAAAGTCTTAAGTTAATGTTGATAAATATTTATATATTGTCGTCGTCGTTTGTTGATATGCCATGTGGTATGTGTGGTAACAACTTGTAGTAACTCTAATAATTACAACTGCAACTACATACTAATAAAGTGAAATCCAATGGAATAACGAAATATGTACGCATATTTCTAAGGAAATCAAATTGAGCTCTGAGCCAAGTTGTATAGTAGTATATTGATCTGAACCAAGTTAAGTGTAAATTGAATTAAAAGTTAAGCTTTGCATAAAATTGCGTAGTCAACCAATGTGCATGAGACATGGCTAAGTGTCTCTCTATGCAAGCACATATGCAATCAGAGTTCCGTTCCCCCAGTCATTGAGTACGCGTGTCGTCTTGTGTGTGTATACATACTTGTTGTAGACACTGTAATTGCTGTGATTGTCATAAAAGCGCATGCGTAACGTTATTTGTTTGCATGTTGCTGATAAATTGGCAAATGCAACTTTGCGTACATTGCTTTTTTTATTTGTATGGAATCTGAGGTTGCTTTGGCTTACATATTCATACTTGGCATCTCTTTCAATTCATATGATCTGTCTGCTAGTCTGTCATTCAGTTCGTCAGTCAGTCAGTCAGCCTGGTTTATAAAAACCGGTTAACATTGTTTCGTTGTTTCATTGGAATGTTGTTGCTGCTGTTAATGTTTTGATGTGCAATTCTTTTGGTATTTTATTTAGTAGTATTATTATGCGTGCTTGTCTCGTTTATCACGAAATTGGTTTTACTTAGCATTAACTATGGTATGCTTTTTCTGTTTATTACACTGCTCAGATACTCATATCCATGCTTGTGGCTGTTTGTCTATCTAAAATCTATGTATCTATCTTCAATATATTGCGCATGCGTATCGTGTTGTTTATTACTACAAAAATAAAAGGTAAAAATTTATAAAAAACAAACTGTTAAGCCCGGTTTGCTGCTCATCTCATCATCTCTTTGCAACATCGCCCATCTCTAATTACCTCGAGTCGCGACAAATAGTATGTGACATCAGACACGCCTAAATACTACAAATGACGCTTCGTTTTAATGCGTCTTTTTCTTGTTACCCTATTCAAATGAAAGATACAACTGTGTATATGTGTATTGTGCTCAAATGACACAGAAAACAAAACTAAAAAGAAAAAAACACTCAAATTACTTAAGAGTAGCCAAATACAGTAGTCATTCCGATTCAATGCGACACCCACAACAATTTTTGGTTGCTTTTGTTTATTGAATTACTTCATTTTTATTTTCACAAAATCTTAAAAAAGAATCAACTTTTAATTGTCTGTATTTCCCTTCTTTTGATGATGTTCTTTAATGAATTAATTGATTTTAGAGAATTTTCTTTTAATTTTCCCATATTTTCTTAGACAAACTTTGAACTCTTACCACATACGAAATTTTTCTTTTAAATTTTTGTTTCTCATGAAATCTTAATTTCAATGGCATTTGTTCATTGTTGCTTGACCCTCACTAATTTCAATTTTTATTTCTCAAAATTATTATGAATTAATAATTTAATTATTATTATTATTATACAATACAATAATTGTTTATTATTGTTGAAGAAATCCAATGCTTTTTTGTGTAATATATTGTATTAAATTCCTCCTTTCGCTACGCAGTGTGAGAGTTTATAAACAAAAAAAAGAAGAAGAAAAATTGTTTAGGTCAAACATTAAAACTACATTAAAATTTGTACTTTCAATTTGACCTCCTCCTTATGTGATTTACAAAATTATGTACAATTTTTATTACTTTTTCTTTCATGAAATTTAAAAACTCCGGTCTCTTGTCTCTGTCATTGTTTCAAATTAGATTCATTGACTGATTACAGATAATTAAAATTAATTTACAAGCTCTCAATGTTGTATACATTGTAGAGTTGTGTGCGTGACACGCTCAGTATGTTATTTAATAGCTTGGATATTGCATTTAATAAAGTTTTTCAGTTTTTGAGATATTAAATTGAATTTTGGTATATGAAATCCACAAAAATATGTACATATGTATGGCTTTGTAACCATTATATGCAGATTATATCCAGTATAGGAGGTGAAACATCCTAGGTTGGAAAATGTGTGCCCTTCCGGATTATAGGTGATGTCTAAGAAGTGTTGTATCCTAAAAGGTAGGCCTCATTATAAACGGTCCTTAACATTATTTTAATTATTAATACTATAGCTTATATATAACTTAGAGCACTAGGTGGTGATGCAGGGTTGTCCAACCTCTTGCTTTCCTGGGCCGCATATAGAGAATCGGCGATAGTTGGGCGCAGGTGCAAAGAAAGGAAAATGTTACTTTTTCCACTTGACGAGCAAGTTGGACAGCCCTCTGCTAGGGCCTTGAACTCTTGTAAAATAGATATATTAAATCTGAGAGTTGATAAGTTTTTGGGAAGGGGAGAATATCAATAAATCATTCTGTAATGGGAAAAAGGAATGATGAGGGCTTGGAACTAAGAAAAAAGGTATTTCTGATACTTTATAATTAAGTGCAACTGTCCAACTGTCGTCACATCGTCTTTACCGCATAGGTGGCAGGAAGTGCACATTCCTACATTTAGTAGATCTATGTTTGATATCGATAAGCCCACTTCGTAGCCATGTGAAGATAATGAATTTCGGAATAACTTATTGGTAAAAAGGTTCTCCAGGCGTGGCTTAACAATTTTATACTTATGTTGAAAAGCCAGCTAGTCTTCATATTGACGAGATTGCAGGATGTCTATGATTTTCCTGAGCTGGTTCTTGGAGGGAATTGTGATTACTGACGGGGACTGCGATACTAGCTTGGCTACTGCATGGTCCATTCCATACCCGGCGATCCCTTTATGGCGAGGTACCTAAAACAATTGTATGGACATCTTGGTGGCTAGGTATTACCCAGGGGCGTAGCCTGGGTTTTGTTCTACACTAGTAATCATCGAGGTCGTTCACAAAATATCGTATTAACTATTGTAGATACAGCAATAGTCTTTCGAGACAATTTTAATAAATAATAAGATGTCTACACCCTGCTAGGAGAGGCAACTGTCCTCCCTGCCTGTACCTGGCTACGCCCTTGGTATTATCATCTATCATTAAGTTTACGTAACGAAACTACTTATCACCTCTTTGCTTCTTTGCCACCATTTCCATATATTTATTTAAATTTATATATAAAAATTCAAATTTGCCATTTAAATTAAAAGCTTCTGTGTCTGCCCATTGTATTGTCAAGATCAAATCAAAGATAATTTTCTGCAATAATAAATAACTTCATTAGATTCAAGATTTCTGATCTCGTTTTTTCTTAGTTCATTAACAACCATCAAATGTCGATACGCTTCAGAGACACGTTAACAAACCAAATATAGAAAATTTTCATTAATAAAAAACAATCGGGCGACAACAAAAAATTGAATATTGTATCAATAAAAAACACACAACACACAACCAAACTGTTTTTAAGAAATAAAAAGAAAACAAAAGGTGTAAATAAAAACTACAAACGGAACAAATAAAATATCATAGTGTATTTTAGAGTTTGTATTTGAACTCACCAAACAAGTGAAAGTTGATTAATAGTTTCCGTTTGTTGTTGGTTTGTATGTTTAAGTTTTGTCGGCAAAAATTCCAGAGGCGGCGCCGGCACCGCCTTCATTTGTTCAAGTCATTTCTGGTACAATTTAGATTTCCTTTTTAAGGTTATTTTCTATTTGAAACAGTTAACACTTAAAATATGCCGTATAAGTATTTGTCGTTCAATTTTCTATATGCGTACTGAATTATTGGAATGAAATCACGAGGGAAGTACAAGATGTTAAGAAATTGTTAGGTGATAATACAATATATGTTTTTTGAACATTGTAAAAGGAGCTAATATATTTCCCGGTAATGTTAAATAGTTGCAATATTCATATTGAAAAACTTTGATCTCTTTAAAATACATGTAAGTAATTGCTTCTTTCATTGTTACAAAACGAATTAATCCTTCAAAGTTTTGATAGGGCAACTGGTTAAATCTGCTGAGTTACTTCTGTGTCTACCCTCTTACTATAAGTTGACATAAATACCTGGGTTGTAATGACATACTACAGTCTTTGACTTGCAATAGAAAGAATTAAAAAACCTCACGTAATATTAATTGATGGAATGTTTATTAAATACCAAAAAAATAAACAAAATACTGAAATTAACCTCGTTGAAACTTAAAGCTTGGCATTAATGAATATCACATAGTTGACTGCTTATGATTAATAATATTTTCTGTTTGATTAATATACATGATGCATATTGAACAAAGATTTATAAGTAGATACATTTTTGCATGTGCGCATAATTTATTTTTGAATTATTGTAAAAAACACAACACTACAACTAATAATAACTTAACTTTGCCTATTAAGTTATTTACCTTTTATGAATTGTTTTTCTTTGATTATTATTTATTATTCTCAGCGAATTATTAAGGGGTTTTTTATTGAATTACAATAAAAAATATGTATAAATTCTTATTATGCATCTATTTTTTTTTATATCTGTTGAGATTTTTGCCGCACCCACAACAATACAATACTCTGATACTACTGTAGCATGTTATGTGAGTTCTTTTGAAAATTTAATTATGCTTATGTATTTATTCTTTTTTTTGTGCTGCTAGAAAATTAACTAATTAAGTATGCAGAGCAAAGACTTAGACTCTGCCATCAGATGTCAGTCATAAGGTGGTTGGTTGTTGCGCTGCCTCTTCAAACATTAAGCATTTTTATATGCAGCAACTAGTTGCATGTTTATATATACAATATGAGCCACGTAACGTCATTCTTAATTCAACATGTATACATATCCATAGTATTTCTTCTTGCATTATTCATAATGGAATACTTGGGTTTTGAGAGCACATAATATACTTATACTTATGTATTTCATACCGGAAAAACTGAGATTCTTAATTGTGCAACAAAGTATACTACCATATAAGAAATGAAGGTGACAATTTTGATATGATTCACTTTTGTTATAACATTATTGTTACAGTAAATTGTTCATTACAAGAGGCACACTTGGGGTTGGTGAAGTGTGTTGAAAAGGTGCTTAATAAGAGTAATTTTTATAAGAGGTCAATTAAGGTTAAATGAAATGTAAAATATCATTCTTTTAATTAAAACGTTAGTTGTAAATTGATCTTTTAGTACTAAAATGAATGAATGAAATATCTAAAAAGAAACTTAATATAAATTTATATGTAGAGAAGCTGAAAAGACAGTTTTTTATAATAAAGTGGACACTAAGACATGATCACATTGATCTTTAATTGAGAACTAATTAACTACACCATGGTAAATTTAATGAAAACAAATTATTTTATTTATATTATTGGTAGTACTAATAATATAAATTTCCGATGTTTTACAAAATCCCTACCAGTAAGTTAAGCTTGAAGTATTAGCTATTTTGTATGAGCATCACATAATTTATTTCGTTAGAAAATGTTAAGTTTTGAGCCGAATAAGTGTCATTTGCGGGATTGATTTGATTTACTTCATTAATTTGAAGAAAAATATAGCATCGGGGGTAAGCCGCGCCATGCATCAACTTTAACACCAAAATTGAATATTCATAGCAAGAAGTTAATGCTGTGCATCTGATCAGCTCGGGGTGATCTGCTACAATGAGCTATTTCAGCCTAATGAAACCATTAATGGGGATCGTTACCAACAACAATAGATGTAACTGGGCCGACCACTGATGCTCAAATGACACCAACGGCCGTATTCACTAGACATAGCTCCTTCCGACTACCACTTCTTTCGTCGATTACTCATAGCCTAGCCGAGCATCACCAAATAGTATAAAATACTTACATAGAGTGGAAAAATCGGGGGTCTTTCTCTTTGTTGCTTATGCCGAGATTTTCCAACAACAAATTGTGTGTAGTCTCAGGATATGTAACAACAAATTGTGTGTAATTTTGTTCTTATATATCCTGAGATTACTCACAATTTGTTGTTACATATCCTGAGACTACACACAATTTGTTGTTGGAAAATCTCGGCATAAGCAACAAAGAGAAAGACCCCCGATTTGTTGTTGGGGTATACCAAAATTTAAAAAATTGTAGGAAGAAGAACTCCCTTATTAAGAGCGATTTGTTCATTCTATTCATTTTATAGTCTTTGGCATCACTTTACTCCTTACAAAGAAGCCAAAGTTTTATTTGATTTTTGGATCGCTTTAAAAGACGAGGAATTATTCCATCCAGCCTGAAAGATGGGAAAGAGTTGTAGCTAACGATGGACAATACTTTCAATAACACATTATGTATCATTCTTCCATAATAAATGACCAATTTTTATGATTAAAAACGGCAGAAACTTATTTGTACTCTTAATATACAGAAGTATATATTGATAATACTATTAATGGATCCATAGAGATGACCATGAATGCATTTATTTTAATTAGTCTAGTTATTTATGATCATTAATTCAGAAATTTGAAACAGTTTCTCCTCACTGTAACATGAGTATTTAAGTGAAATTTTTTTAAAATGGCATATTATGTCATGTTCAGTCGAATTTCTTTGTAATTTTGTTGATTATGATAAAATTGCTACAAAATAGTAGAATAATTAAATACATGGACTTAACGTAGTATACTTCTCTCCTAAATTAATTTTGAGCTTAAACAAATGATTGACCATTGCTTTGCTTTCTTATTCTTAAGATTATAACTAAAAAAAAAAGTTAAAAAGTTATTAAAAAACTAGTTTTCATTTCATTAAATTTCGTAATACTTAATAGCATAATTTGGTCGAAAGCAAATCGCAAAAACTCATTTAGAACTCACTCACAGTGAGTCATAATCAAAGAAGACTCATCATCAACATCTCATCATCATCATTTTCTACTTTACTTGTCTGTTTGCTCATAGTAAAATTGTATCTCTTTGATGAAATTCATCAACACAATTTCCTCTTTGTGATATAATTTCAAAACAATTGACTCATATTTTTTTGTTATTTTATTGTGTTTTAGTTCACAAGTTTTGGCTTTAAACATTTTAGTGCACATAAATGGCAAGAAGACTCTTCTCTCTTGGAATGAAGTCAATGACTTTATTTTTATTACTTTTATTTTAATTTTTAAATAACAGCAAGTCATACTACTACAAAGGGTGAAAAATACTATTGTAACTGTTATTTATGATGGACTTATAATAAAATAAAAAAATAAAATTTATTAAGAATTAAAATATAAATAAAAAATAAGTATATTTAAAATACCTTTTGGTGTAAAAAATCATAGTCATAAACAACTTTGCCGGTAAATTGGATTAAAAAAAAACACTGGTATCTTGTTTTGTTTTATTCGTTTTTGCTGAGTTTGTCATTATTCATTGTGTACGAGTATATGCTTTTGAAGTCTTCTCTTGTATCTTTTAAAATAAGGGTTTGAAGCATTTTAAAGGGCACGAGGGCACTACTACACACATGAAACCTTAAAAGATTTTATGTAGTATAGAAACAAAGAGATCCAATAAACTCAGAAAATATACAAACAAATCAATTTTATGTGTGCTAAAAACTATAAGAAAGAATTAAAGAATTAGAGGGATACGAGTAAAGACAAAAGTATTAAATAAAAATGAATAATCAAAACAAAAATAAAGAGAAAATTTGCAATGCCTTTTTGGGGGTTTCTTTTGTAAGAAGTTAGTGAGTAATATTAATGAATAAAGTGAAAGGTTAAAAGATTTAAAATAGTTTTAGGTCAAACTAGTTAGAATTTAGTTCAACTCAAAGTTGATTTTGTGTACAAAATTGTGAAAGTTAACAACTCATACTTAGTATGTACATATTTACTTAAAATACAAAATGATATTTGTAATCAATGAAATGTTAAGGTTTTTAATGGTCTCTATGTTATCTAAAAGATATTCTAAACCATGTATATATCTTATTTAAAGAAAAAGAAGTCAAAAATAACTTCCTTTCACTTTAATAATCAAAATCAAAGTAATTTGATATCATTGCATTGAGAATTTTCAGGTGAAAGGAACTCTAAACAGTACGAGTATATGTGCATACTCATACTAAACCGATTAGAAGAGAGAAATTGAACGGATGCCAAATGAAAAATCTCACGTTTAAATCACATTCAGATTCAAATGAATTGAGGCATTTACTAAGTGCAACCAACAGTAGCATAACTACAGACATGTATTGGGTGGTGGGGTATACTTCTAGTATCAGAGAGTGAGGAAATTTGTCATAGCAATTCAAAGTAGCAGCCTGTTTTATGTAGTATTGTACATACGAAAAAATTTCCGTTTGTATTACAAACCCACTGACCCCGAAATGAGGCGATGACGATGACATTAATAAATGCAACAACTACAACTTTTTTATGCAATTTTTGTTGTTTTTGGTTAGTTTTGCATTATAAAAACAAACATGTTTATTAGTATTGTTGCTGCTGCTGCTGCTGCTGGTATTGTAGCAGCTACAGGTGCAGGTGCCTACACACTATCATCAACATCATCAGCAACACAACTACATCATGATCATCATCATCATCTACATCAGTAACAACAACTAGTCATTTTAGCCGCTACTCTAGACCAGCTTAGCTAAAAAACCAAGCATGATGGCAACTTAACAAGTCTCGCCATAGTAAGCGCAAACAACAGATACTAGTATGATAAGTGCAATTCATATACTCAGACTCAGATACATGTATATTCTCATGGTGCAATTCCGGTCAGCTGCGCAAAATAAAAAATTACAGAAAAACACAAATAACAAACTTGCGCGGGTTGTTTTCTCTTTCAACCTAACCCTTCTTTACTCTTCTTGCACCATTGGCGGCTGCTGCTGCTGCTGCTACTTGTATAATAATAACAAATTAAAATAATTATATTTATGCATTTGTTGTGTTTTTTAAAACATTGCTATTGCTATTTTGTTTTTCCATTTCCATTATTTAAAATGTATTATTTTTCTTTGTTTTGCTGATTAAATAATACAACAAAGACACATAATAAATGGAATGCCTCAAGGTTATTTTGATACAAATTTCTAAATACTAGTCGTTGTAGACATAAATTTTATATAATTTACACATTGATCTACAATAATTAATGTCAGGAATTTTGTGAATTGAAAATTGTGAATTCTCTCGCAATTATACTAGGTACGTGTACATATTACACACTCAATTTAAAAAAGTTTCAATTTAATCATTCATTGCCATGTAATATTATCTTCTTTTATTTTGTTAATACTAGGTACAGAAATCAAAGTTAAGACTGCCTAAGTATTATTGGCATTATTTTCTTTGTTTTTCTTTATATTTTACTGGTAAGATTTACTTGCCTAATTTACTGATACTTATTTTGTTTTGTATCTTTTTATTATAACAAGTACATTAACCTTTTCTTTCTTATTATTCCTTTTTCTTTTAAAGTGTAATTAATTTTATAAGAAATTTGTGCTTCTTTGTCTTAATAATTTGGCAATGATTCAAGAACTAAGAACTTTGTTAGCTTATAATAGAATCAGCGACCTGAACTCTTGCAGAGCTTCTGTTCTTTGTGAGTTCGCCTAATTTAGAGGTTTTTTTTTAAATTTAGTGTTTAGAACCAATTGGACTTTCATACCATGCCTATCAAATTTTATATTATGTATGGCTTTGTAGAGTCACATTTGTTTTCTAAGCTGAGCTCGGCCTAGAAATCAATGCATTTGGCGCGTTTTCAAATCTAGTTACATTCTTCTTTTATCAGTCTTTTATCTGCCCACATGCCTAAGTGCTTGACTTTGTTTCTTTTGGGTATTACAACTCCATTGAAGCGGCTCGATCATTGCCTTTATGCCGAAGTGCAAATAAAACATGGACGGAATTGTCAGTGTTTATTGCTACGTTCCATTTGATCTGTCAGTCTTGGATTTTGTTGAGCTGCCTTTGTAGCAGTTGTGTTGCCACCCTTGCACTGGGGGAGGTAGCAAGTACTGCAGTATCATCTATGAATGTGGCTATGGCTATCTCATCGCACCTTGAGTCCGTGATATCAGCTGTGTAGATGGTATAGATCAGTGGGGCCAATATGTTTCCTTGTGGAACGCCTTACTGGACGATTTTAATTGCTGATTTGGCGTTTTCCGATCTGACGTAAAAGATTTTGTTCTGTAGATGTGAGAAAGAATCCAAATGCCATTTTTTATTCGTGCCTGCCATACGTGATCGAACGCTTGTTTAATGTCAAGGAACACAGTTGAGTAATATTGATTTTTTTTCAAAAGATTTGAGTATTTCTCTGACGATTCTATGCACCTGTTCCAGAGGTGAAATATCTTAGAGATTTCACTTGATTTATTAAAATTTTTTATCACAATATTGATAATATAAGTGTATCTATATATTTAAGTAAATTTTGCAGAGATTAGATAAGTTTTGTATTAACATTAGCAAACATTTCGCATTATTGATGAGAGGCTCGAATTATTTATGCAGACACAATTTTGTCAAAGGGATCCTTTAAATATTTTGATACTTTAACATTATTGTATTTCACAAACCAAGTTTCTATGAAAAATCACCCCATTTATTCAATGCATACGTAATTTAAACCTTAGCAACGATTTTAATTGCATAAGTAAATACTGCAATACTACTTACTAACAAACAACTGAAAAAATGTTTAACGAAATGCTGTCAAAACATTTAGAACAATAAAAATGTTTGTATTTAAGCGTGAATTCTTGTCTGGTTATGCATGACTAAATCAGAGGTTCAAATGCCGTCACAAATGGGAGTTCATTCTCTCTATAGGTACGATATTTATTACTCTTCTTTAATGCTTACATACATTAAAAAAGGGTTAAGTCAGGAACGAGACGCAATCATGTTCATTTGCTTTTATTGTTTAAATATTTTACAAATTGTGGTTATTTCTCAAGTGCAGAAAGCAATAACATAGAAAGGTGGGTGTTCCCAATCTTTTGCTGCTTTACCTATCATTTACAACTAAATATTATTGTACAGTTGCTCATATACTTAAAATACAATAAAAATAAACTACTATACGTAATACTAGTATGTATATTCTTATAGTTAACAACTGTTTAAATATACATACATAGATGTACTACGAGTATGTGTATGAATGCATCAATGTTTGTACTTTCAACCATAAAAAGAAGTTTGTCGTCATAGTCGTCGTCAACGTCTCTATGGGCCAAAAACAACAAATGAACGAGCGAACGAACAAAGAGTCAAAGCAACTTTGTGCGCCGCGAAGCGTAACAGTTGACGGTTATTAAACTTAAGTGAACTGATGAATGAAGAACAGAAACCAACCAAACAACTACTTTTTTGGGAACAACAACCCTAGTTGTTGCAGTTACTTCTGATATATTGTACTATGTGTAGTATAGATAGAGGTTTATGTTTTGGTATCTCTTTTTGTTTTTTTACTTCTTGCACCTTCAAGCATAGTTCCGCTAAATTTGCCAACAAATCACCCCCTTTTCTTCGAAAATACTTTTAAGTCATTTTTAGTTACTAATCAAGATATTAGAATCTTTAACAACATAACTTTGAATGATTGGAACTGTTAAGAATTCTTTTGGTAATATATATTGAGGCCAGCAGATATAAGATAAGATATAAGATCCTGAGGGAGAATATGAAGATGCATTAACCGTGGGAAGCTAATTCATAAGAGAGACTCAGTTACTTTCTCTACAATAAGAACTAAGGATTTTTTACTGTCTTATATGATATATTTTGGTGTATCACATGTTAAAAGTATAGGGATTTTAAACAAAATAGAAACTGATTGCTCAAGCGCTAAGTTACTAAATCTGCTGTCCCGTTGTTATGACCCGATAGAAAGTGAGTTTTCCCAGCAAACATTGACTTCACTTCACGATTAAAGAAGGAGGTGTAGATCTTCCGAAGATCCTAGTAGACCGACATACTAGAATGCATGATTCATTGGACAAACATTCTCATGTGGTGCCTACGTATTAAAACCACCCCCGGACTACACTGGCTCTGTTTTCACCCTGCCGGGACAACCAATAGAAGCATAACTTCGCCAGGGAAAGCTAGGTTAGTCCAGTCTTCTGTTTATTAACTCTCTGCGATGTCTGTATCTCTTTCCCGAATGGTCTGGTGCATTAAATCATGAGCAGCTTTGCCATTAACCATTATTGTTCAGTTTTTTCATCGCATTTTTACATAAACTTTCGAGGGTTAGCTTTCCAATCTGTTGATCTAAGTTTCTTAGATGCATAAAAAATCACATCCATTTATTTTATTTATTAAGTGAAAGGTCCAACGATCCTTTTGACTGAAAAATTGATTCTTTCTTAAAGCAAATGCACACCTTAGCCATTTAAACATCTTCAAAAATTTATTTAAGAACATAATAATAGATAATCAAATTTTTTATAGACTCTGAATAACGTCAATGAAACTATCATTGATTTGGGAAAGTAATGTGAACAATTAAAACCAAACAATGTTTCCAATTCTTTTGGTTTCAATTATGCCAAAAGTACAATATTTTGAGAATCTTTTATGGCACTCTCTGTGTGTGTGACCTAATATTTTTTGACTTCCTGGTCATTGCATTATTATGCTGCAACTATTTTTATCAGTTCATTAGCTCTGTCGATTTTAATTCCATTTTTAGTTCAACATAAATTTATTGAGGAATCGTCAATCAAAACACAATAAAGCCAGAAATTGTAATGAATGGATGAATGAATGAAAATCTCTTAATCGTAAAAAACAAAAATTACTTGGAAACCATAGAACTTTTTATGCTTTATGAGAAAATGAGAATACAAATTTGAAAAGGGGAAAAATACATAGTACTAAATTAGTAGAGCAAAATGTTGTGTGTTTACTGCAAACGGAAATTCGAGAAAAATATTGTTGAAATGCGCACATCTGGAGTGCAGTGTGTGTTGTGATTTTTATTACTTTTCTGTAGAGTAGAGTAAATTATGCTGTTCTTGTTGTGTGTTGAGTCTACACAATAGTACTTCCATTCCAAGTAGTGCAGTGTTAACCTATTTCTAAATTTATTGTATGTTTTGAAAAAATTATGTTCATTCTTTTCACTTTCTTTTTTCCAGATCACAAAGTAAACAAAAGAAGAAAAGCAGAAAGAACTCAAATCAATTGAACTGAGTCCGAACAAACAACATTCCTTCCTTGTCGACGTTAACACATTATGTCACATGATAAGAAAATGCTTGATCGCGAAGCAGTACGTTCAGTAATACAACAATGGAATGCGAACCGTTTGGATTTATTCGCATTATCCGAACCAGATGAGGTGAGTGAGGTTTACCTTTTTCCAAAACAAAAGAAAGAATATAATAAAATTATCCCTCTTTTTTTATAGAACCTGTTGTTCCATGGTGTTATGCGTTTTTATTTCCAAGATGCAGGACAAAAAGTTGCCACAAAATGTATACGCGTAGCATCCGATGCTACCGTAACCGATGTTATAGACACGCTCATCGAAAAATTCCGTCCAGATATGCGTATGCTTTCGGTACCGAACTATGCACTCTATGAAGTTCATGCAAATGGTGAAGAACGTCGTTTAAATCCCGATGAGAAACCATTATTGGTGCAACTCAATTGGCATATAGATGATCGTGAGGGTCGTTTTCTTCTTAAGAACATAGATCAAAAGACAACAGTAAGGAAATGAATTTTTGTGTTGATTTCAATTAATCTTCTATGTGTCTTATCTTTATTGCAGCCTATCGAACAGACAGATCTTAACTTCAAGCGAAAACTCTCAAAGCGTGAAAAGAAAGAACAAAAGAAAAAGGAGAAATTGGCTAAATTAAGTTCAGATGCTAATGGAGGCATACATGGTGGTGGTGTTGGCGGTACTACAGGTGCTGGTGTTATTGGTGGCAATGGTAGTCAATCAAACGGTGGCATTGCCGGAAGTCATTTGAATGGCAATGCTGGTGGTAGTGGCGGTGCCTATGGCGATGGTGAAACTCAAGTAGCAGGCAAATTATATACCGAACTACCAGAAACTTCATTTACACGTTCGATCTCAAATCCCGAAGCGGTTATGCGTCGTCGTCGCCAACAAAAACTAGAAAAGAAATTACAACAATTTCGTTCACGTGATGGTGGTCCCGATACGGGTGGCACTCTAAAAATCTATGGTGAAAGCTTATGTCAAGATGTGCCCTATAAGACGTTGTTGTTATCCATAAGAGATTGTGCTCAGGCTGTTGTACGTGAAATGCTCACAAAATATGGTTTGGAGAAAGCAGATCCCTTACATTATTGTTTGGTGCAGGTTGGGAAAAATCTTATACGAAAATTGTTCAATTGAATTGCTTTACTAACTGAAAACAAAAATCTGTTGCAGGTTAACAGTGATGGCACGGAATATATACTCGATGATGATGAGTGCCCACTTTCAATACTTATGAATCATCCAACTTCACGAGGTAAGTGTTGTGTTTTTTGATGTAAGATGTGCGTGTACAAAAAGCCATTAAGATGTACTTGGCCTTAATTGGCATATCTGAGATTATTTACTTATGTACTCTTGGTCTGTCTGTCTGTTTGTTTGACTGGCTGTCTGGTTATTGGCCGGTTGTGTGTGCGAAAACATTTAAAATCAATTGCTTTCGCGCCATCATTTAAGTACCTTGTGTCTACTGCACCTTGTTTTTGTCTGTCTGCCTTTATGATAGTAACTTCTTACTTACATATACAAATGAGTGATTTCTCAGAAATTCCTTACTTTAATATGGTTTAGTAGTTTATGTTTTATGCTATTGATGGTATTTTAATGCATTTCATTTACATACAATTAGGCTTTTGTTTTATCAATAATTATGACTACTACTATAGTCGCGACTCTAGGCTATTATCCTTGTGACAACAACAGCAAAAACAACAACTACAACAATAATAATAATATCAACAACAAGTGTAGTAACGTCGCAACGTTACCAACTTATAAACCTGTTTATTATTATGTTATTTATACCAGTCACTCACTCACTCATTCACTACCCACTGCTTAAAATATTTTAGTCCTTTTTATTTTCTCATACATATTCATTTTCGCATGCCCTTAGGAAGATTCCTGAACTTTCGTTTCATTTTTTCAATTCGTGATTTCAGTTGTTTGTTGAGTTATTTCGTAGTTGTTACGTTTTGATCTTTTGGGCATATTTCCAAAGAAAATACCTTTCTTGTGGTTTGTTTAAATAAAAAAGTGAACTGAGTTCTAGATAGTGAAATAATAGAAAATCTGTGAAATACAAAATATAAAAGAATCTTGTATAAATAGAATAAATATTGAATTTTGAAATCTTATATAAGCACATCCCGCTTAAAAATGCCTCGAAAAATTTCAAAGGAATTTTGTGATAAACTGAGTGAGTTTTTGATTAGATTTTTGAGTTTAATATTAAGAATATATTGATACATCTTTCTTAGTTAAAAGAAACAACAGTGTGTTTTCTTGAATACAAGTTATATAACTTCTCACTTGAGTGAGGAACTATACATGGCATAAAATAGATGGTTTTTGAGTAGATTTCTGTCTCTGTCATAATATGAGTAGAATAAATTGATATAATGAATATTATTATTGTACAGATTCTTCGACTAAGAGGGTTTCCCTAACTCTATTACTTCTTTCATTTTTTTTTTTTCTCTCTTTTAAAACGTATGTACGGATTTGTCTTAGAAGTTATTTATCCTTATGTGTATTTATCAGAATCTCCTTAGTGGGAGGTCATAGGGTGTAGCCTTTTTAACATCCACCTTAAAATTGGACTTTGTAACAAGGCAGGATTAGATCAAACAAACACGGGTCATCCGTGATTCTTCTCAGTGCCTTGCTCTGACATGCCTGCAGTCTGGATATGATGGGGGAAACCGTGATGCCCCACATGTGTAGTTCATACCGCCATATTGGTGCTACTATTTAAAGATTTATTGCCAAGTGACAGCATGTTTGAGAGTCGGAGGAACCAGTCTAAGATTTTAAGATATCTTCTTTCTACGATATTTGTTAATGTGATGTCAAGGTTGACACTTTCATACTTCCATTGATTAATGATTTTCAAAAGTGTTTAAATAGTTTACCCTAAGGTTTAATGAAATTTTATTGTAATTATCTCTTAGGCAATCATTTTTCCATTTTACCAGACAGTTTGTGTTACGTAAAACTTTTTAAAATTCATTCCTTCTTTTTACATTGGATAATGCAACCAATTTTTTTCAGTGTAATGGAAAAAGACAATCAGCTGCTACCTTCTTTTCTCATCCTACTAAAAGTTCTCACCCAATGTAACCCAATGAACATGGGAAGTGATATTTGAAATAATGAAAATATTAAAAATATACTTATTACTAAAATATGTTAGAATAGACCAAATCGAGGCCGCAGTGTCGAGGTGACTAGTTCCCGGCCTCTCTAATTTGAAATTTTGAAATACAATTAAAGCGTTTAATAGCTGTAGCTTTCATATCAAGCCAGGTTTCCTATTATTATTTATTTTTAACAATTCCATACAATTATTTTCGAACCTAAAAGCTTTAAAAGCGTTATTCATTTCATCAAACACACAAAATGTCTTTTGGGTAATCATTTAGCTTAAAGCTGAAACATTTGAAAAGCGCATGCGTCGCCTTTGCTTATCACTCTCTTTTATAAAAAGAATTGGCGGCAAACTGACTCGTCATACTATAGAATAGAGTGAGCCACTTGCCAGCAAACAGACCCTAGGGAAAAACTCACTAAACACGCACATGTACGTACTGGGACAGAAATTTCACCCACCGTCAGTTGTAATAAAAATATCATAAAAAAATGACGGTAGCATTGAATAAGACATCACACACAGGAATAATGTGCTTCAAAAGAAAGTAGGACATTTCAAAAGGGACATTCTTTCTTTCTTTTTGGTTGTGTGCTTTAAACTTTTTGATGAAACATAACCATGAGTAATCGAAAGTTATGTCAGAGTAAGAGTGATTACAAGAGAGCTAAGCGACATCGTAGTACTACTATATTCTTTATGTAGCGTGTCGAGTTGGTAAATGTGCCCAGAGCGGCTGTTATGGGAATCCTTATATGTTCACTTCTCTCTTCTCTTCTGCTGTTGGTAGGGTCCTTAATGTGCGCCTAAGCGTTTGATGCTTACTTTTTTAGTAGCCACATGTTGCCTGCTGCGGTTAACGCTAGGGTATCTTGATAACAATTTCTTCCTGCTGCCTACCTACTTTGCGTGTGAAAGCGTTATGCAGGTGTGCATGAGTGTGTATCGTTGTGTAAGTGAATAGTGAGTGAGTGAATATGTGTGTATTGTGGTATTTATGTTTAATTTAAAAAGTGGCAGAGAACATCGAATGAAAGCAAACAGTTGTCAGTTGGAGGGTGTCTGTGTGGCGCTTAAATTTTTTATGCTAATATATGTTTGCATACTTTTCAGTAGCATTCAATGGCCATACACATACTTAGTGTGTGTGTGGATTTATGTTTCTGTTTAACCACAAGTGACGACGACAACAAATATGTATGCTCATTTAACATTTAGTGTTGCCTACCTGCAGGCGATGCCGCATAAAATTCTTTTCACAAATGACTTCACCACATTGCGTGTGCATAAAGTTTTCTGAAATATTATTTTTTTATTTAACATTTCAGTTTTGTTTTTCTTTCTGATTCTTGTTGTTATGGTGGTTTATGTCATTTAATTGGGGAATATAAGAAGAATTTTGTTGGTTTTATCAATTTGGGTCAGTTTACAAAAATTAGTTGTTGTCGTCGTTCTATGTTTGTTTAATGCTTTAGGCAATCACAATGAATTGCGTACAACTTTTAGTTTTTATTTATGTTCTAGTACCCCGTCATCTTCTTCAATTATTGTTTTACCTGTGTGCATTCATTTTATAGTATCTCACATAACTAACTGTAAGTGATAGTACACTTTTTCTATTACATACATACATTTGTCAAATTCCACTTTCATTTTGCTTTACACATTTCATCTTATCAGTAACAACATTCATTAGATTCTTTTCTATTGGCCCTTGATGCTTGTAGTATTTGCGTTTTTATTATTGCCTTGTGTATTATGCTTATCAAACAACAAACCTACCTACGCTCTTAACTTATCTTTAAATGGGATTTCTTCTCTTTAGTACACAATACTTACTCTCTTTTGACTGACTCTCTGTTATTGCTACTTTAATTGTTCTAATGGCATACTCCTGAATGCCGCCGCCGCAACATTTTCTCTATTGTGTTGAGTTAGGCAAAATTGTATACCCTATACAATTTGTTTTTGGGACATTTCTGGGAATAATGTGAGAATATTTAATATTAACAACAAATAGTATCAATCAATTTAATCTAAAAGGTCTTTTATTCACCATTAATCTGATAATTGGATTTTATACAATGACAGGAAATTGTCATATTCCATCGGTTTTTATCCATATTAGTCTAACACAGGGCTGTCCAACCTTTTTGCTTCCATGGGTTGCTTAGGAAGAATCCGCAGTGAGTGGATGCGAAAAAGATTACTGTTTCTTCTGTTGTCACTTCGGCCACGTCTGGGCCACATTCAGACTTTACTTGGGCCGCTGTTTGAACAGCAATGGTCTAACAAAAAGTCTTGTAACCAATATTCTCAGCAAGAAAGGAACCTTAAATTATCTATTGCAATCCAAGCATCAAGATGATGACCAAGCAAGCTGGTGCGGATGTTTTGCATAAGCTTGGAGCCGATATTGTCTGTCAGCGCCGAGTATTGAGCTTTCCAGACAGCTTCATTTTCCCTAAACATTTTGAAAATTTAATCAAGGATTCGGTGATTGAATTTAAGAACATGGCAAACATATATAATGATGTCTTTGACCAAAATGTAACCTTTTGAACTCTTGGACTACTATTTACTATAAGTAATTTAGATTTTCTACCAACTTTATCAATCCCAATGTTTACTTAGATGTGTATTCCAATACACCCTCTTTTCACCCTCATGTTAACTTAACCTATGTAACGTAATCCATTCAGAGATTAGAAAAGCTACATTATACAAGCTCTGTAGATCATATTCGCTTATTGAATATATTTGCCAAGGAATTTATTCGGGCTAAACAATCATTCATCCATCTTCTATACATAGAATATTCAACATACGTTTGTATGTTCCCTATGAATTCCAAAACTGCTGGACAGATTTTGATGAAATTTTCATGCAAACTATAGCATAGTCTGGAGAGTGTTCCTGTACTTTAAAATCAATCAAGTCGTCTCTGGCAAGCATACATACAGCATCACGCACTAACATCACTTAGGGGGCGTAGCAAAGCGTGCTTTGGTTCACTAGTTTCATATGTTTTATTAACATTTGCTACTTGTCTGCTTAAATCATAATCATTCAATTCTTACTTCTTCTATTTTACCTAGTTCACCTAAAAGGGCATTAAAAAGTCATCATAAGCCATACTAAATTGGAAATTTACCTTAATTTTGTCATTACTTTATTTCCTATTATATTCTTCTAATGCGTTTATATGCGTGTGCGACTCTGTGTGAATTCCTTTCTTTATGTTTGTGTATTTTATCAAGGATAATGGCATTTTATGGTGATATTTTCATTCATCGTATCTACTGCTACCATTGGTATGCCAAATATTATGTTCTATAGAACTACTATGCTATGCCTTACTCACTCACTGCTTTACGATTCCTGCTCCTAGTTTTGCTCCTGCTTCGGCTGCTGCTTTAATATTTATGCTTTTGTTGTTATTGTTGATACTACTAACATGTTTCGTCGTCGTCGTCGTTGTCAGTTGCCGAAGTAACGAAGCGAGAGTCATCGTCATCATCGTTGTCGATTCAGTTGAAAGAGGCTACCAAGCCAAGCCAACCGACCAACCGCCCGACCATCCGACCTACCGTCAACAACGTCATGCGCCCGCCGCTGTTATCTATGCTATGCTTTTATATCGGTTGTCGGTTTTGGTTGGCCCAGGTTCATAGTCGTCTGGTGTTGTGTGCCACAGTCACATGCAGCAAGTTTCACTTGGGTTTCACAATTTAGTCATGAAGTAATGGTGCTGGCGTTCGCACCACAAAATCTACTCTAAAATATAACAAAAAAAAAAAAAAAATGTTTTCGTTTTCTTGTTTCGTTTTTGAAAAAAAATTAAAATAAATTCTCGTAGCTTCAAAAAGAACTCCTCGCATACATAAATTTCATTCGTTTAATCGACGGTGGTGCTGCTTCTCTAATATTTGTCAATTTTCGCTAATTTAATTTAAATTAAATTGTTTGAAAAATAAATTTAAAAATTCATTTTGCAATTAAATTTCATGAAGATTTAATCTTAATCAATTAATACAATTAAATCATTTAATTAAATAAGAAAGAAAAAGAAGAATAAAAACCCGCTTAATCGCTTTATATATTCGCGCATTCCTTTTGTGTAATCAAAAAAAAAAAACAAAATAAATAAAAATCTCTGACAAAGTGACAAAGAAAATGTGTTGAAAATTGCAAATTGTTGCTCATTAGCGTGTTTTTTTTATTTTTTATTCGCTTTTTCTCCTTAATTTCCATTCCACATCACACTTGTGTATCCTTTCAGCGACGGCGGCGGCGTGTCACGTTTCTTTCTCTGACTTGGTGTGGCAAATCGTTGCTGTTTAAACGTTAAACGTTCATACTCCTCCTCATTCTCCACTCCCCCTTTTTATTTATTTCCTCATCCATTTTTTGCGGTTTTTGCTTTATCGTTGTTTTGTTTGCTTCACACTTTGTTGACGCGCGCGTGTACAAAGTAATTTTTGCTCATTCATTAATGTTTGCTTTATTACGGATTTCTAAATATCGTCGCCAAGAACCAACACCATCAACATTATCGACATCGTCCTCATCATCACCATTACTTTCATCACTACTGAAACGACAACAAAAACAGCTGAAAAATGATGGATTGGGGCATCAGACGTAAGTGATTTAAAAGAAATGAAAATGTTTATATATGCTTTGAGACAACATTTTTGTATTGGTGAATGGATGGATGTTCGTTCGTTCTAATGAGCCAAACAGCGCTCAACAGAGCATCCTTGTATGAGATACAAGTGTGCCTAAAAGTCTACTATGCCGCTGTCGCAATCTTCTGGTGTTGTCTAGGTCATTAAGTGTGTGTTTTGTTGGCTCATTTTGCCCATTTTGTGTCTGGCAATAAAATCATTTAAGGATATGTTCTTTTTTATAGACGCTTTAAAAGAAATATAAAGAAAGGAAGTTCATTTTATGTCTGAATCGTGCTTTTAGATGATGCGGTGAATAAAATATTTAAAATTGCTATATACTCTTCTTGCTCGAAATAAAACCAATAAAATATTATGTTATGTTTTATGTTCACAGTTTAAAGGCATTATTCATATAAATGCTTCAACATAGAATGGTTTACAACTCAATGAATAGCAGTCACTGCCATCCATTTGCATGGATATTTTGAATGGCTTCCTTAAACCTACATATATCCATTTTCTCCAAGTCAATAATATATATAATATATTCATAAAAAACTAATTAAATTAATGGCATGAAATCCGAAACTTAAAGTTCTTATGAATTTCACATTTTCCAATGCAAAGAAATATTAAAATTTTACGTATTTATTTCCTTAAAAATAAATGTGTATTGTCTTCTTCATTTTTCATTATAATTTATTAACTCTTTGACACATTGTCTGTTCGTTTTCTTAAATCAATTAAAAACTGTCATAGTTCTACTTCAAATTTGCAACTATATAATTTTTTTTTTTTTTATAAAGAAAAATTTAAAAAAAATATTAAGAAAAAAAGAAGAACTATTTTGCCTCCGTTTGGCCTTTGATTCCTTTATTTGCTTGTCTTGTCTTGACGTCTTATTTTCTTTCTACAATATACCATTCTCTCGACACTTTCGTTCGTTGTTTGGTTCATTCATTACTGGGTTCTTTCCTAAGATTGTTTGTTGCCAAATTCTAAAGTGTAATAGTAGTTGTTGGTTGGTAGTATGTAGTCGTATGAGAAATTTATAAGAGTTTGCCTCATATATGACCTTCAACCTCAGGCGAAATGCATTTGTGTTACAAATTCGACGTCTGCCGCCGTTTGGTCTCTCTAATAAACTTAGAAAATACTTGAGCTCCTCTTGATGCTGCTGTTGACGCTGATGTTGATGTACTTGTTGTTGCTTGTTTGGTTATGCACATACGCCCCAAAGGACGAATACAAAAGGACGAAAGGCAACACAGATGCCAACATCGCCATCATAAAATTATGCGAGTGCATTAAATATTTCTTTATTATTATTATTTTTGTTTGTGTTCTTATGTTGACGCACGAACCAAAATATATGAAAATATTTATGAGTTTTACTAAGACAGGCATCACATGCAAGATGAATGAATGAAGGGACAGACAGGCAGGCAGACATAGAAAAGCGACTATCAAAACATTCGATCGACGTGACCTTTTCAAGAATCATTTGATCCATTTATTTTTAGGAAATATTCTAACAAATTTCACTTCATAAAGAAAATTGTTTCCAAAGTCAAAGAAATAGCTTTATTTTTTATAAAATATTACGTATACGCCTTAGGTTTGCTTTCCTTTGAACAATGAGAGACTTACCCAAAAAAGTATGCAACAAAAAAAAAATAATACAAGAAAATGTTTTTTATGCTTTATAGGATTAAATTTATCTACTATCAAAATAAGACAAAAATGTTCAACTTCTATAGTCTTGTTTGTTTGAGTTTTTTGTTTTTTTTTGTGATGCTTAATTTTACGCATAATTTCACAATAAAGATCAACATTGTCATAATAGACGACAACAATATAATACAATATTTTCTGTTAATACTTCATCATTATTATCATCATCATCATCATAGTCATCTTTCGTCTTCATTATCATCGATGTTTTGTTTGACAACCTTCAACTTATAATATCATCGTCATTGTCATTACCAATTCTAAGTGTCAGGACAATTGCTTTCAAGTAGACCAACAATTTAATAGCTGCTTTTCTACATTTCCTCTCTCTCACTATAATGAGATAGTATAACTCTCTTTGAATATATAAGTGTCACCCTTGAACTTATCTACCAATTTGTTGTTGTTAATCATAGACAATAGACAACTTGTGTCTTGATGTTTGCCATAGGCTATGGACGACATACTAAGTACATACATTTAAACACCAAAATGTCACTGGAAAGGAGAAGACGGAGAAGATGAGCCAGACAATAGCACACTAACTCAATCTTATTGTCAATTTGTCATTATTATATTACTTTTTGTTGGTTTGTAGCTGTCGACTTTATGTTACAATATACATTCAATAAGACAATAGAATATGAATGAAAGATATTACAGTTTCTAATCTTTCTTAGTTTCATAATATTTAACTTTTGGCAGCACTTAAAGCTTTAAGAAATAGATATACAGTCTTAACTGAATTTGTTGTCTCATTGAAGGTTATAATGCAAGACAAAAATTTTGTCAATTACCCTTTCAAATATTACACCTTCCATTATATTTCTATAGATTAGGAACTCATTGTTTTAAAAGAGAAATTCTTTGATTTTCCTTTGTCATTCTTAAGATTCTTCTTCTGAAGTCTTTGCCCTTTCATTTGTTAATCAAACTTAGCTTCATTATAATAGTAAATGATATTCCAGTTGTATATTATATCTTCATGACTTTTCTAAAGTCTTTGTGCTTTCATTTGTTTTACAAACTTAGGTTCAAAGTTCTTATAAATGATATCTCAGTAATATATTTCATCTATATTCTTCTAAAATCTTTTTGCTTTGTTTTGATATACAATCTCAAGTTCAAAATTTTAGTAAATATTCTCAGCACTTGTATTTTTTATCTATTAATACTTAGTCTGATAGATAAATCTATTGAGCTGCTCAAATCCAAAATAACCAATCATAATTCAATTTACTATTGTTTTACTGTATTTTTATTTGTTTTTTCTTAAGTCGTTGTCATTATTGTCATTGTCTCCTTCTGGTTTCGCTTTCTTTTGTCTGTCGTAACTGTCTATCATTGTGTTAGATTTAGCATTTTTGCTAAACGTCGCTTTGCATGCAAATGTTATCCTTTCATTGTCATTGTCAACGTCTTTGTTTCAAGTGTCTACTGTCTACTGGCAACCTGCCATAATATTTATGTATTTATTTACACTTACATACGAACACCTAAAGAGAGTTTTATAAACAGAAAGGCAGACAAATAGACAGACAGACCGACAGTCAGTTAGTGAGTCAATGTGGGTCCTTGGTTTGATTGTAAATGGTGTTACTTGAGTGGTGGTAAACCATGGAAAATTTGTGCTATTTCACTGAAACGAAAAACAAAAAAAAGGAAAATTAAATTATTTGGTTTTGATTTTTGTCAAGCGCCATTTGTTGTTAGAGAACGAGCATTTTCTTTTGAGTGTTTCACTTGACTGAATAATGCTATTTAACTATGTGTATGTGTGTGTATTTGTGTATATATGTTGTGTGTCTTTACCTAAAACGGAAATTGCCTATTTATAAACTAAATGACATTTCAAAAGCAGCATCATCGTCGTCTTCACATCCTTTGTTCTGTTTGTTTTGATTAAATGGAAATTTATGTAGACATTATTCGCATGTCATCTTTACTATTTTTGTAAAATTTGTCATGCAGTTTATCTCTCTATGATGAATCAGATTTGATTTGAGGATATTTCTTTTTTAAATGAAAAGATGATTAACTTTTAAAGATTGGTATTTTTATGATGAATGTGTTTGCTCTCAGATGAATATCATATGAATTTGATAAATGAAAGGAATATTCTGATATAAGGAACAAAAGCTTCTGGTTTATACTACTACGTAGAAACGCAATTATTTACTTTTGACTTGAATGCCATTTGTGTACAAAATGGAAAGATAATTGGCTCTTTGACCAACATATTTTGGCGGCCCTTCTGAGACTTACCTATTGTGAGAAATTTTTATCATCATTCCAGAGATTGTGTTATTCCGAATAATTTTAAAAATCACGTAAATTTCTCACAGGAAATCTCTAAGTAAAATACCTGTCCGTCCGTACGTCAGTGAGCTTTGTCTTATGAACCCTAAAAGGTAGACAGTTAGAAATTTTCAGAGTGTGTAATTTCTACTGCCGATTTAACAAACAGTTAAATAAAATTTTTGGAATATCCAAAGGAAAAGTCGAAATTTCCATAATTATGGCATACTTCTTGTAAGTGTGACTGATAATGCAAATTGATGGGGTGAAGCAGTTATCATATTGAAATGGTTTAAATTTGTTAACGAAACAGAAATATTCACAAGTAGAAGACGAGCGAATAATGAGAATTAATAAATAACTAAATAAAAAAATATAATTTGGTTTTAAATTAAAGTCCGATTATGCTCGCAATGTTTATCATCTTAGTATACTTAGCAGTGGTTCTCTTTATTATATGAGCTGCATGTCACATGATTTGATCATATAAGAATATAACTAAATTTATTCTTTTCTTTTCTATTTATCTATTTTTTTAAAGATGTAAGGAAATAATGGCAGTCTTAACCTACTATTAAGAGCCCTAGCTGTCAAGGCTTTCGGGATATCTTTTTTATTATTTTTAAAGATGTTAATACAATAAACATTATGTTTCTTTATTATTTCATCGGTGTATGCCATGAGCGTAAATGAGGCAAGCATTTTACAAATTACTCTCTAAAGACAATCATCTTCTTGTGGTCTTGTTTTGTTTTTTTGTAGAACCCATCATTCTTTCTAATGAGTACATAAAAATGTCTCTATTATATGGTATATGTATCTCTAAGCTGTAACTTAGCTTATACTGAAATGCAGAGTGAATCAGAATGATTTCTGTCAGTCATCAATTTATTCAGCGTGAGTCGAATCAGTTCAGTTCGATAGCTTTGGTTTTATTCTGTTATTCTTTTCTTTTGTATTGGTTTTCTTTTTCTTTCAAAACCGCCTACTAAGGTACGCCTATTTCTTTGAGATATTGTTTGAACATTATACTAGGTACCACCATGATTGTTAGTTAGCTGGCTGGCTGGCTTAAAGTAAACAAATCATATGTCAGTCTCCCTCCTATTGTTCATTAGACTTTGCTTTGAATACTATGCTAAGTATATAAGTTAATACATATGTATAATTTTTTGTCTTTCATTTGTGGCTGTTTTTTCTACTTAAAGTCAGGGGAGATAAGTGTGCAAGTATGTATATATAGATTTAGTAAAATACAATAAAAAAACACACTAAATTCATTCACTTACGCATACACAAGAAGTCGAAACACTCAGACACGTACTACTATGATGTATGTGTTGTATATAGTACCATATAAAGTGCATATACCAAGTACAATGATAAGACATACTACATATACATGCATGAATGAAAATGTGGTTTTATACAGTTTTCATTTCACTTTCCTTTTTTTTTTATTCATAAAAAACGACATAATTTACTCGTTTCCCCCAAAAAATGAAAAATAAAAGAATAAAAAAAGAAATGCTACTCAGAACATGCAAACCAGCAAAACCAAACCAAACCAAAATGATGTAGTTCAGCTCAGCTGAGCTCTACTGAGTTCAGTTCGGTTCGGTATTGTCCTATTCGTCCTTGTTCAGAGTACTACTACTGCTGCTGCTGCTTGCGTTTTGCTTCACTGTACTGAACTGAACTGTATTCTTCTGTGCTTTATTATATTGTACAATTCTGTTTGTCCGCCAGTTTGACTTGACTGTCTTTCTGTCTGTCTGTTGGTCTGTGTTTGCCTTTGTGTATTTCGTTGTTAGTGTTGGCTGCTTGTATTTTGTATTGTATTTGAACGCATTGCTCATACGCTCAGTTATCCTTGTGCTTTGTGACTGCGTTGTAGTAGTAGTCGTCGGCGTCATCATCATCATCGTTGACGCTGACTGACATCGTTGTCGTGTGTTGGGGAAAAAAATAAGCAACCAACTAACGAGTCAAACAGTTAGCTCTAAACGTCAGCGGTGGCGGCAACACGGCAACCGACGGCCAAAAGGATACGCGTTTTTTATTTCCTTTAATTTCATCCTTTTGTTTTTGTTATTATTGTTGTTGTTCTTGTTGTCGTATTTCTTTTTGCGTCAAGACGACGCACTTTTAGGTTAGTCAGACAAACACACAGAGTGCTTTTCTTTAGTGTTTTTCCTTAATGTGAATGTTTTTTTTTTATTGGACTTTGATTTATTATAATTTACGTGTATTTCTCTAAAGATATTATAACTTTTACATTTTCTGCTTGAAAGTTTTTTACAAATTAAGTTTTATCTCTTTCCTTTTATGTTTTACCATTTTATTTTTGTTGAACTGAAGCGTGAAAAAGTAACTGAAAAAGAAATAAATGGGAAATTATCATGAATTCTTCTTGTGTGTGTGCGCACATTTCCTCTGTCATATTAGTAACGTCATACTTCCTACTCATCATCATCATCATCATCATTATGATTACCATTACCATCGTCATCAAAACATAATCTGTTTGTGATCTTCATCACCATCATCATTATGAGAATTTCCTGCCTGCTTTGCTGGTTGTCTTGACTTGTCTTCTTTCCTGGCATTATTTCAACAATTTCCCTATTTATTTTTCTTATGCTTCATATCCTTTGATTTCATCTCCTTTTGAAGTGCTTTATACATCCTGTTTTTATGTTTTTTGTTATTAAGACTGACAGCATTTTTAACATTTAAAAGAAACAAAACACAAGATTTGAAAAGGAAAGAAAAGTGGGAGAATAAAAAATGTAATATCAAAAATTGTTGTGATGAGGCACTCATAAAAGAAAAAAGGTTATATTTTAGTGTTTTTATTTCGCATTCGATTTACTGCATGTTTTTACTAAGTATATATCTATATGTGTGAGAGTATATATCATTTTTTGTGTGTTTGATTAAAGGATACGCCATGGACAAATGCGTTTTCCCAATGAGTACATTCCATTATTTGTGTTAGTCATATGTACATGACAAAAACAAAAAGAAAATCAATAAAATTCCTTTGGTTACACAAAAAAAGAACTAAATAAACAGAGAGTGAATGAATTTCCAAAAGAAATTATGAAATACCAGAAAAGAAATTATAAGCTTTTGTGTTGACATTTGAGTATCATATTTGGTGTTCATAAAACCCACCCAACTTTATTGTACATACAATACTAGAGTCGCCCTACTAAATGCAGGAATTTCATTCTGGTATTATGAACTTTATGCTGATGAATTGTCAATTTAAAAAAAAATAAAAATCATAAGTAAAAATGTGTGTATCAAAGCTTTTAGATCTTGGAAAAAAGGAATGTAATTTAATGTAATTTTTTTCAAACAAATTTTTTAAGTACCCAAACACAAAAATTCATATAATTTGTTGCATTTATTTACTATATCAAAATACATTTGCGAAGAACCCGGCTTCACCTTAGTAATAAAGAAGAAGATGTTACTTTAAAGCTTCAGTAGACTTTTTAAAGTGCAACCCCCTTCACTTACAAAATCACAAATAATAATAATAATTCTTACTAAAAATATTATTTATTAGGCACGAATACACATGATCAATGGGTAGGCTTAGTTGTTCCTTTCGATGTTTACTCGATGATCTGAAGTCTTCAAAGCAGCTTGAGGTATTTGAAGAACTTTGCTTGCTTACTCTGAGTGAAGAGGGTACATATTTTTTCAAGTTTGGTACCAACGGATGCTATTACAAATGTTGTAGACGTCGACGATATCAGATTTGCGAGGCCTCTTTCATTTTCCAGTCAAAAAGAAAATGATAAATAGATTGGGACTAATGTATTTTGCGAAATCTTCTCAACCGCGAAGCCGTTACTATCGCCTATCGCCGACATTAGATTCAAACGGTCGTTAATCCAAAGCTTTAGTGACCTATGAATCAATATATGTAACATTAACATGGTTACTTCAATATTTAAATTATTAGAGCAAATAGTGAATAGTTTTCTAAAACATGGCTGAACATCTAGTGTTTTTTATATCTGTATATATAAAATAGGCCTAGACAAAATGTTTAACCGCTCTTCACTTCAATAACGTTTGACCAATCAGCATAGAAGTTGGCATGTACATGTATTTCTTCATGAAGAATGTTTATATGCTATCCACTTTGTTGCAACTCGCAAGTTTTTATATATTTTCATATTTTTTTTTAATAAGAAGTACATTTTTTTGTGACTCTACTGTAAGTTCATTATGCTACCATACAAAAAGCCCATTGCTAAAGAACTCCGTTTCTGTTTGATCATGTTTTAAAGTTTAACGGAACGGATGGCGCTAATCTATATAACATTCGAACATTTGAGAAGAAACACAAAAACATGCTTGCTTTTGTTAGAGGCAAAAAATTAAACAAATGTGCGTGGACAAAATTAGAGCGAGAAAGGAACAATGAGTACAAAAATCACGACAGGGCCGAAACAACGCGCGCCGGGCAATGCTAGTAAATTATAAATTAGGTACTCGTAGTATATCTCACACTCTACTGTCAACTACTTGTCAACTTTTAAACTTGTTTCTTTTCGTGGGAATTTTCACAACTAATAACAGTATGTACATATACTGTTTATCTGTTGTTTCTGTGTTCTTTTACAAAAGCATTAACCCTTATTCGATTTATTATTGTATTTACTTCTTGTCTGGCAATTGAGATTGTCTCTATGAGATATGAGGACACATATTCTTGTAATTATAAGTATTTTATCGATTTTGTTTATCATTTAATGAAATATGAAGAGAGAAGATGGCGGGCGGACTTAGTAATCAGTTAGATATATCAAAAACTATTTTAATTAGACAGCGAACTATGAACTTTATATCAATATTATTTGTAAAACTTTATTTCATATTCATATTTGCGTCATATATCACAAAAATCATGATAATATTTATTGACTGAAACTATATTAAAATCAAAATAAGGCAGGGTTAATGATTTTAAATAAATAATCGTGCTATTAATTACACTAAAATAGAATAACTCATAAGCTTTAGTTAGCGAGTGAAAGACGAATATAATAGAATTCTTTTGTAGACTTAAACATAAAAAATATGAACAAAATGAGAGTGAATATCACTACACCAAGTAGTTCAATAATTCATTGTTTTCATGCACATGGATCCCTGTCGTATGATCGATTTTCACCCAGAAGTTAAAAAAATTGTATTCATTTGTTAGAAATTCGATTTTTCTCTTCTACAAAAGAATAAACAATCAAAAATTTCATCACGACCTAGGTGGTCAAGAAGCAAGAAACATGAAATTCAATCACAATCAATTAAGAAAGTCAAAAGAATCAATTCTCATTCAATAAGGCAAATAGAAATAAAATCCATTGGAAAAAGGTTTTTCTAATTGAATTTTTAAAAACGTTTGAAGCCAAATAAATGAACGAAACTAAACAACTAACGAAAAAAGATTGTCTTAATGAATAAAAGATTGAACAAATGATTGAAGGACTTAAAGAAACAAACAACAAACTTTTGATGCCCATGAATACGTTTTTTATAAAAGTATTTTAAAGTCAATACATTTAGTACATGCACTATGCAGTATACGGAAACTTAACTGACTGATTGATTGATTGAATGAGTTTTGTTTCAAGAATATTTAAACACTTTAAATGAACATTTTGAACTAAAACTTTTTTAAACGGAACCTAACAAAGTTTGCTCCTTTTGAATGGCGGCAGCAAAACAAAATAAAACGAAAAAAAAGTTGAAATGTGTTTCATGACATGACACAAGTCAAGTTGCGTGATTTTGCAGGCGCTTAAATAGGGCTTATAGTTTTGTGGGCCACAGTGAAAGCATACAGGCCTAACACTGAAACTGAATCACATATGAACAAAAAAAAGTATCTTTTGTATAAAGTAAGCAGCGTAAGCCGTGCCGTGGTCAATGCACACACAATCACTTAATCTCATTCACTCAGCTGCCATACAAAGTAAAGCAAAAAAGCATTGCATACCTTTAGGCTCATGCTTTGTTAGCTTGGTTGTTGCAACAAACGTTCATTCATTTAACTCGTTATGCAATTTCAATAGATGACGTTGTCATGCTTTGCTTTTGCTCTTATTTTTGTTGCTATTGTTACACACTTGACTCTTCCTCTGCTGTTTTTTTTTTTGCTGTCATTGTTCGTTCGTTGTTGACGACAAATTCTATTAAGTTTTTGTCCTTTCATACTACAATTTACGTAAGTATGTTGTACTACCTACATATACAAGAGATGTGTCCCAAAAGTATTTCAAATAAGTTTATAACTTTGCGCCAGCTGGTCAAAACGAGCGTAACCAGTGAGCTCAAAGCCTGCCACATTCATCCCAGAGTTGTTTGCTCTTCTACCGAAAAAAGATTTGATGTCGCTTAGGACAACTTGATTATGATTGCTTATTGAAACTTGAGTTCAATGTCAAAAAGAAGATTGAAATGCGAAGAGTACACCAAAGGTCATTCCTAAACTAACATTCAGAACTGCTTCAGAGTAAGGAGCATCGATGAGAAGCATGCTTTTCAGTCAATTGAGTATTATAAAAGCAATTTCCGCATATGTTTGAGACACACCTCGCATGATGATGTGTTGGTAACTGTATTGTCGTCATCACAATGATCTCCAACACATCACTGAATCAATTTCATGGTTACCTTCACACATACATAGTATGGAGTATGTTGTGATTTTTTTCTTTTTTTTGTGTATGTGCTTTTAGCAATTTTCTCGTTTTCTTGTGTCAACAACATACTTTCTCTCACATACTACTATGTATGTATGTGTAGAAGTATAACAATAGAAATAATAAACAAACCAACAAATAGAACGATCGATTCTCTTCCATCTATCTGTCTTTTATGCTTCAAGTGTTGACATTTCACTAGTATTCTCTTCTTATACTATTCTTTTATTCAGTTCACTTGACTTTTGTGATTGGATAAAGTAAGTGAATGAATAAATAACTAAATGGATGAGTGAGTTGCTACCACCTTACTATAAATATTGTTGACCAAGTTATTTGTAGTTTTCTTCAATTTCATACTACCATGCATGCAATAGACCTTGAGAATGGAATTCTGCAAAACAAAAAACCAGAAAAGGGTCACAAAAACAATTAGTTTTATTTTATTATTCATTTACTTGTATTGTAGTAGAAGAAGAATATTGTATTCTATTTAACTGCACTTTAACATGCTTAGATAATATCAAACATGTCGAACATCATATAGAGTTATAAATACAAACAAGTATATTCTAGTTTATTGTAGTTGCCTTTATGCAAAAGGCATCATTTTTCCATCATTGCTTTTCCTAGTGTTCCATTTATTCAATTTATTTTATTTTTTTGGTTTCTTCTTTTGTGGCCTTCTACATGTATGTCTTTGTTTTGTAAATGTCACTTGCCAAGGATATATGTATGTTTATACATATCTACATCAACATTTCCTAGTATTTTATTTAATTTAAATACATTCAACCGGATGTGTATCTTAACAGTGTCATGCATATTCTATGCGCTTCCTTGCCATTAATGTTCGTTGTCCTTTTTATACCACATACATACATATATAAAAATTTTGTTTCTAGTTTGTAAAAGTAGATAGAAGTTTGTGTATGTGTATCTATCTAACCACTTAATAAATGAGTTCATTCATTAGTTCATTTATGTCTTTTTGTCTGTATATAATACAAGTGTGTGTGTGTGTGTGTATATTCATAAGTATAAATGAGTATGAGTAGGTTGTGTCTATTTCCTATTGATAATGTTGATGTGGTGGTCATAATGATTATAGTTTGGTCGGCTTTTTTGTTCTTTTTTATTATACTTTAGTTGTTTCATTAAATGTACACATTGATATACATTCACATACATTGAACTAATTTGAAAACCAGATACTTTTAGATAGATAAAGCCAAAGATATGTGTAATTCATACAATAAATGAATATTATTTGTTTGTCCTCTATTAAAGGTCAAAGGTATCAATTTCATATGATTAATAAATAGAATAAAATATCCTTGAATTAGGTTTTTTTTTTTTTTATTGAACAGTATCAATAAATAGTAATAAGTTTCCAGTAAAGCTCTTTAAATAGGTAAAAATTTTCCATGCACTTTGCACTTTCAATTATATAGCAAAAGAAATTCTATCTACTAAAACATGAGTAGTAAACTTGTGCTGCCATGTCTAAAAATAATTTGAAATAATATTAATAAACATTATTTCTTAATACACTTTGATGAAAGTTAACTTTTGGAACTATATAAAGTAAATATGGAGATTTAATCAATGATACAAAAGCAGTAGTCTTAAGTTCTTATCACATGTATGTCTATAAAAGACCTTCCAAGCCGATATAACGACCGCTTTTTGGCTCACAACAACCGGTTGGTCAGACCACTGATCAAAATGCTGTATTTTGGGTCTTTGCTACAATGGAGCAGGCAACGCCTTGGATGCACCAGTCGACTTCCCGGCCTCACCAGGCCATGAGTAATCTCGTTGACAATTTCTTTGTTTAATATGTACTGTTTTTCACAATTCAATTGTAAAAAACCTGGGTACAATGTTCCCTGTTTGACGCTTAATAAATAAATATTACTCAAAATAGTTCCACAGTTTTTGGGATATTTTATGAATCCTAGATAACAGATAATGAAAATCATATTCAGCACAGAAATAAAATCTTTAGAATTTCAACAAAAAATTTATAGAATTTTTAAAATATAAAGAATAACCTCACATCCCTTCAAAGGTTATACAACAACAATTCAGTTTTTTATGCCTGTACACCCACATTTATTGTATTCTTCTTCTTGTCTTTAACGAGCATTACATTACAATACAATTTCTATACATCACATTTCTTTGACTATAAGAACAAACCGCTAAAATCCGCATAATCCTTTCATATTTTATTGCAATGCTTCTAAATCCCATTGCTTGATCCTACTTCATATTGTATTTATTTATAACTTTTGCCAACATGTGTGAAGAGTTTTGTTTTTTGCACTTTTTCCTTTTATTTTTTGATTCCATATTCTTTTTCTTTTTTAATAAAAATGAAACCAAAAAATCTTTTTTATTCTTTAGTCGTCACTACTTGTTCTCCTCACCTAAATTTTTTTTGAACAATCTAAACCAACTTTTACTTGTTTTTTCTTTATTTTTTATTTGGGTCTTTCAAACATGAAATTTTAGTTTCGTTGATTTGTGTTAGTTCGCTTCTTCGTCCTATCGTTTGTTCGTCCTTCGTTCGTTCGTTTGTTGTTGGTTTATTTGTTTGTTTAAGCTGCGGGCAAACAATGTGGGTCTTTTGGTTTAGAAAAAAAGGTACTTCTTCATTGTTGTGTTTTATTGTTCGTTTGTTTGTTTGTTATTGTTGTCTATTGCATGCAAACTTAATTAAGTCATACCACAATATTTATTTCAACTTCTCTTTCTCCATCTCTTCCATCCTTACCATACCATTGCCTTAAGCCAAAAATATAAAAAATAAATCATGTTGTTTTACCCTTTTATACCTTGGTTATTCTTGAGTTTTTATAACTTTGCTTAAAAGTTTTGTGTGTTGGTCAAGTGTAACAAGAAAATCAAAAAGAAAAGTTAAGAACTGTCAGTGTCGAGTTGAGTTGAGAAGAGAGCAAGGTTAAGTATAAACTTTTGAAAATAGTAGACAACAGTCAAATGAGGTCAAAACAGCTGAAAATTTACATAAAGCACACATACATAAAGAGATTTCAGAAGAGAGAGAAGAAGGAAAATAAAATTTTTAATACAATTAAGCATAATAAGAATGAAGAGGTTATCTTGACAGCTAAATAAAAATATAATAAATTTAATTTAATGGTTTAATGTTTAATGAATTTAGAAAAAAGATAATCCATTGTCCTTCTGGTAGATTTTGATCCCAAATGAATCAACGTATTAAGTGCTTACAGCACACTTCGGTAACTCTTATGTACTTAGATACTGAATGCATTATTAAGACAATCCAAAACCCTCCATTGAGTCCAAATAAATGATATTTGTAGACCTACAAGGCAAGAAACAAGCCAATATATTCTGGTATCATTTGTGTAAGCTTCATATCTTAATTCCAGATGGAATCTCCTTTATCTTAAGAACTAAAAGCGGCAACACAATATACCCTTTAGGTTGAAGTGTTCATCAATTTTGATTTGATTATCTCATTGTTCTTATTTTAGTATATGGTACTATGTAAGAAAATCCTTAGTGTCCATGAATAAATAATACTAAATTCAAAATAATCTTCATTAATTTGATAGACAGAATTTATTCTGTCATGGGTTTATTTTACAATATTCTCAATCCCTTCTCGATGAAATTTCTTACCACACATGATTTGATTTGTGTTCTTTTAGGATTTATCAATCTACTATGTGTATGTGTGTGTGGTCTTAGTTGAAACTATCAAGCCCTTGGGAAAATCACTTTTTGTTATGGGTTTTGTTTGCTCTTATTTTTTTCATGTTTCTATGAAATGAAAACTAAAATCTCTAGCGTGATTTTCTTTTGTTTTTTTCAAAGATATAAAAGAAAAATCCATACTTTTCTCATACATGGAAAAGAAAGACCAAGTAATAGAGAGTATGTAGTAAGTAAGCTTAACGAATTGTTGTTTGGTCTAGCAGCGCTATATGTACATACATTTTGTATTCCCAAAACGATGCTAAAAAAAAAACAAACAAAAAATAGAAAAATTGCAAACAAAAACCTATTTCCTCATATTTTCATGCTTCGTTAAACATTCTGTACAAAAGAGGAAGAAAACAAGCTTTAAACTTAAATTGCAATAAAAACAAAAAAAAAAAAACAATAACAGCAACAAAAAAAAAAAATCAGAATTATATAGACAGATATTCGATTATATTTAGAATCTTTATGCAATATGACATGGTTATAGAGACAGATACGTACAGATATGTATGGTAGAGTAGTGAAACTGTAGTTGTTATTATTCTTTGTATGGTAGATAAATTCCCTATGAGACAGTGAATGACGACGATGACGACATACATTCCCACACATACTACTATACTATAACCGAATATATGCCAAAATACTCGAATTAAATTCTGATGACGAGCAATATGAATTTGTATGTACTTTTTTTTATATCCATCGTTTCCTATTGTTTTTTTTAATGAAAAATAAAACACAAAAAAATTAAATCGAAACTGAAATTGATGATGCTGCTAGATGAGAGATTTTTGTTTGTACTGAGGGCTCTCTGAGGCATTGCACTACAGTTGTGGATAAAAAAATATAATAAATAATAAAAATATAATTAAATCTATTTGATATATAGAATAAATAAAGTTTGAATCTTAAATAACGATTTAACTAAGTACCAATACCACTGATAGGATTCTGTCGACTTCCTGAGAGACTCATGGTTATGGAAATTTAGAGACTAAAGTGTATAGCAATGCACCAAGTATAAATGATACGCCATGTAGTCTCAGACAGAAAAATATTCCAAAACTCATCTTACTACCATTAACAAAGAGGGCCTCCGTATCTTCATAGAACACCATCTTTGTATACTTGGGTATTATCAAAAACAAATTAGTGCCTCCTCCTCTGTGTTGGCCAAATTTAATCATAATGAATTTAATCTGATAAAGATTAATCAGATTAACACTGCTCCTCCTCGGCAGTTTGCTTCTAACTATAATCAGAACAGAAGACTTCGATACACGTTCTCTGCGATTACTCTGCAGTCGGAAATAAACAAATTCTTCAATTAGGTATTATGATCTTAGCACCCAAATAAATCTGAAACTCTACCTGGAGGCCTAAGTACGAATGCGTAAATCAAAGGCTTGCACAAAACATCATATTGGTCTCCTATTGCGATAGTAACCAGTTGTTGAAGCTTTGTGATAGAGTAAATATTATTATATGAGTGAAAAAATGTATTAGCAGAGCTTGTAATCATTTCACTTGTTTATGCCCATTTATTTTCAACTGAAGTGTCATGCGACCATGCAAAGCAATGCATACAAATTGTGCCTAAATGCATATTCAACTTCCACTACTCAATTAGATTTGCAAGACAAAACAAGCAATTTTATAGCATTTAGTAGAAACACATATCCGATAGATATTTTTTTTCTTTGCCTTCAAGTTTTATTGATAAATTTCATTACGTTGTATTTTATGAATTTGCCATGTAATTATATGAAAATTGCTATCTTTTTCAAATCTCATAAATTTTTTATAATATTTCTAATCTAATTTTCATTATTTGTTTTAGGTTCAATAATGTTTCATGTGCGGAGGCGACCCGCGGATTCACAACCACGACGACGTAAGAAAAAACCATTGGGCGCTTCAAACGGTACCAACAGCTTGACGAGCGATCGCGAGGGTCCCGTACTTGTCGAGGTCACGCACAGTGGCGATGGTGGACGACGTATTAAACTGGGCAGTGATCCCGTCGAGGTGGGCTCAGCAAATACCAATTGCTTACAATTATTTGGGCCATCGATACAACCACGCCATTGTCTCATCTCGCTGTTGGAGGGCGTTTGTACAGTGACACCATTGCATACGGATGCCTTGACATTTGTAAATGGACATCATATCACGCAACCGACAATTTTACATGTGAGTACATACAATGGTTAAATGGATGGTTCTTTCATTCAATTTGATTGATTGAAATTTGAAAAGTTTCAAAACACC
Source organism: Amiota communis (assembly GCA_037043315.1). NCBI lineage: Eukaryota > Metazoa > Arthropoda > Insecta > Diptera > Drosophilidae > Amiota > Amiota communis. Next base: position 6,209,385 of record JBAMAV010001245.1, on the reverse strand, counting down.
CGAACCCCAAAGAAATGAAATGACATAACATTTCACAGTTTACATAAAACTACTACTACAATACAAATGACCTTTGCATGTCAATCTTGTGACTTAAGGTTATTATTGTGTAGTAAATCCAACAAATATTTGAATATTTGGTTGGTTGGTTGTGTTTAATTATATATTTATGACATTTTGATATCTCAAACTATCACATCACTTAATACTATTCTACTTATACTGTACTTATCACACATGTGTTAAAAATTAAAGGTAATTCAAATGTCAAAATATGTATATATACTATAGTATAGTATAGTGATTATAATCAAAATACATGTATATTAGTATGTGTTGTGTATTTGTGTTTGTTTAAACAAAAGTTTGTTATTGCCCCTTTTCTCCATTTCTGCTCTTTTTCATAATTTCCAATGTCCTTTTTGCATAATAACTTAATAGCAGCAACACAACACAACACTTGACGTTAGAATTCTTAATTGCCCCCAAAATGTCTTTTGTTGCTTTAATTTTTTGACAGCTGCTTAATTTCTTAAGTTAAATGTAAATAGTATAGTAGATAGATATATCGTTCGTTCTTCTCCCATCCAAACCATTAGTCGTCCCTAAATGTGTGAGATGGGCGGATAGGAAAGAACTTATGTGCAAAACTTTTCTCATTAAATTCAATTATTTTAATTGCTTTGCACGTGTAAATGCAATTAGAATTGTTAAACGTTTAAGTTAATTGAATTAAATATTAATAGGAAAGGAACTTGGATATATACAAGTACTGTAATAGTTTAAAGTGCACCACAAGGACCAATGGAATATTATTTTGGGACTAATTCAATAAGTTTGTTATGGAACATAAATGTTAAGTAGCATTATTTGGGCCACTAAAAGTACTTAGAATAATGATTGTTTCAAGTTGATTGACGAAGAATGAATATTAGTTTCAATTGTTAATATCTGTAGAGAGATATACGAAAGACTTATCACTACAATATTTATTGTATATTTCACTTCATCTTACTTCAATTACATATCTTATTATCTTATTACACAGATAATATGTCGAAAGCTGTGTTTTCCGGTTACTGCAAGAGGTAGTTCGGTACTCCTTCAAACTGCTTTTTCCTACATGCTTTACTCTTATTAAAAACGAAATTACCAGAGCAGATTTAATAATTGAATACCGCGACATAGCTGCCATAGAAGTATCCCTTCAAATTTTATTTTCGGTATGAGCAAACTCATACTTTCCAGTGTCTGCACCAGGCATCGGCGAGGGGGCCTTGCGAAAAAATTAAAGAACGTTATTAAATGTTTAGTTATTCGTATATAGTTCCATGTCCGTGATTAGTATTTATCCAGAATCGGAGAGTGGTCTTGCAACACTATGAAACTCGAGGAATTCCCAAGTTTTTTCTGTTTATTCATCGTTTGATTAGCAATAAAACGCATATAAGTACTTTTGAATCAGTCTCAATCTATTTATCGTTTCTTTTCCGACTGGGAAATGAAAGATGCCTCGCAAAGCTGATATCACCGACGTCTGCATTTGATCTAACACCGCCACTGGTCATTTCCCTAAATGGTATCTAATGATATGTAATTTGGAATCAACGTTAATGTTCTGTCTTCTTTTTATTTCAATATCCTCTGACAGAATATAAAAAGTTACCATGTTCCTTGTTCATGTAACTAGCTATCTAACATAATACAAAAGACCAAAGCCTAAATAATACATCTAACAGGTCATGATGACAAGAAAAAAACAAGTTCTCTTTCAACCTATTGTTCTAGAAAAATAGGACATAACTTATATGCTAAATTAGGAATCGTTCTCTTTTGTCTTCATTGTGAATAGAACATGTTAAATTAGATATCGTAATTGAAATTCTCTTTTGTCTTCTTTGTGAAAGGAACAAAGACTTATGTACTACTACTGTATATACTATACGAACGATTAATCTGGTTCTTATCTCCAGTTCTCTCTTTGATTTATTTCAATCTCATATTTCTTTTATCTTTGCTGATCAATCAAACTCACAAAATAAACTGTGATTTATCATTTGTGTGTGCAGAACTTATTTTATGCACACAAGGCAAACGAAAAATTCTCATACATTTGCAAAGAACAGAAGAGTGGAAGAGTTCCCCCAGTATGCTTTTAGCAAAAGAATTTGTCATCTTTCCGGTTGATGAATTTGAAACTACAAATAAATAAACATACATAACTTATCATCGTTTGTACATATATGAATGTATAGAATATGCATATGTATCTAAGCGCCAAATAAGACAAATTATTTGCGTAATATATACTGCCATACATACATATTATGTATGAGGAAGTCTTTTCTTCTTGATGATGTTAATTTGATGAAATTTTCATTAAATACTTAATGTAATAATGAATTGAGTTCAATGGGTTGTGTTTTGATTTTTATTTGGCAAAACAAAAAATCTCATGTTTCGGATCATTGAACTTCTATAACTAAAAAATACTAAACGAATTGATTGATTCAATTAATTCAAAAGAAGCGTATCTAGATACACGTAGTTTTGAATTGCTGTAAATTTAATTTATTTCATGCGTGTAAATGAGAAAAAAAAAGTAGTGAAATGAAATTAAATACAATAAAATTAAATTCTGCGTATATACGCAAATTTTTATTTGTTTAAATTTAAATGAAGAAAATAAACAAAAAGAAAACAAATATTCGAAAAATAAACAAAATGAGGCGCCGCGTACAAAATTAAAAAAATAAATGACAAAACTAATCAGATAAAGAGTTTGTGTTCTACAGAAAGAAGGGGCGTCATCAAGTGGACCAACATGCAACACTCATCAATGCTCAATTCTCGGTCCGATAGTCTGTTATTCAAAATGTTCTGAAAATCAAATCGAGCAGCCAGCTAAGCTAAGTCGCGATTTTTCATTCAAGCTGAGATGACACTTTAGTTCACTCATTGACAACAAAATTTCGAAACGCCCCAAATTATAAAAAATATTCTACTATAATTCTCAGTATAAATCGTGCATTCATACCGACGAGATTGTGATTGTGGTGTTGTGACTTTTTCATTTGAAGAGGGAGAAATTTTTCAATGTAATATAAAAAAAACTAAATATAATTAAAAATTTCTTATTAATTGTGTTAAATTTTAATGAAATTAAACATAATAAAAATTGTGTTGTTTCTCTAGAACGGTTCTGTGGTCATGTTTGGACGTGTTGCTTCTTATCGTTTTGTGGATTCACCAACAGACGGACGTTATAATTTGGCATTGTCACAATCTCAATTGGATTCAGCATGCTTATATGAAAGGTGAGTGAGTGTTTAACAGTGTTGAAGCTTTAGTACTTAATTTTCCTAATTGAAGTAAATGTGCTTTTTTCTTAAAACGCTTTAAATGTTTTTACTATTATTGTGTAATTTTTAATGTTGTGTTTCGATGTGTTAAATAATTTATGTTGTAATAATTTATTTATTATTTTATTTTAAACTTCTAAAAGAATTTTAAAAAAGTGTACTACAAAGGGTTTCTTATAAAGACCCAGCAAAGTCGTCGTTGTCCATAAAATATAGAAATATACGAGAATGAAATCACTTAAAGTTTTATGGAAAGATTAAATAATAGAGTCTGATCTAAGCTGAGGTCTATTTAAACTTATTTTATTTATTAACAACAGATAAGACAAACATATGAAGTGATTGAGTTTTGTGCATTATTCAGAAAATGTATTGTGTATATTCAATTTTTATAGACAGAGAGAGAGGAGAGTATTTTGGGTTTGTTATTTTAAAACTTCAGAACACAAGAGTATCTTCACTTTAAGTTTTTTTTTTAAAGAAAATAGTAATAACGATAATAGTTCTTAGAGAGAACTTAACAAATCTGAATGACACAATTGAAAGGGGAACTAATGCAAAGTGGATATGAGTTGATTATTCATCTCACATGGAACAACATTAGAACTCGAGTAGAGACTCTGAAAATTATGACACCACATACAAAATGAAGCGATTACCTTACGAGACATAATAAACAAATTGATAAAAACACCTCAAGAATAAAATAAGATAATTGAAAATATTTAAAGGAGTCATGTAAGCACATTTGTCTGGATGATGAGATAATAAATGATTTTTAATCTTCAAGCATCGGAGGATAAGATTTTGTTCTTTTAAAGATGATTATATCAAGGAAAGTTTATCTTAAATAATTAAGAGTGTCTTCATAGTTATTCTACTATATTTTAAATGTTATGTTTGGAATTCTGAAACACTAACTTTTATTATATTCAGACTCTCTAGATTAATTTCACATGTTCATAGTCAGAATACTCTTCAATATATTTCTACACTTTTTCTTTGAGCCTTTAGACTTCTAAACATATGAACCTCTAAGGTGATTTCATTGACCATTTTATTTATTTAATTATTTATTTGTGGTTAACTTTTAAGAACTAAAATTGTAAGCTAGCATGATATGGAGTATTAGCAAAAAAGGCTAACGCCTCTCATTGACCAACTTATTATACTTCTCAGCTTCTTCTACTGAATGATATTAGACTCCCATCTAGTTTAATACAATGATTCTACTTATTTATTATAGATCCTATTCAAAGTAAAGAGTTTGAAATGATGTTTCTCCTCACTTAACAAATGAGCTTTAGTTTCCCTGTTAACTGGTTGTAAGAAAATCTTACTTATATTAAGTAAGGAAAAACATTTTCAACCTCTTTACTTTTGACCTCAAAAAAGAAGAAGGATACTTGATGATTAAGTGTTTTTGTTATAAGAAACTCTTTGTAAAAAAAAAAATCTATAATAAAAACTCAATCATTTTAGTCACGTTACACATCATTTAAGGACATTTAAATATTTATATTAAATTTATTTCCTTTTCTTTATATACATATATTTATACTTACTTTTTATTTCATTCATTTTATGTTCGTTATGTGTTGTTGTTTCTTTTACTTTTTCTTATGTGCTTTTTTTAAAAACATTAATCATACACATACATACACATACACACACACTTACACATATGTACATATGTCTATCAACACACGCCCACACACAAAACAACTAAACAAACATATACACAACGCCTTGATAATAAACTACAAAACCTCAACCAACCAAACAATAATTCAACAACAAACAAACAAACAACCAATGACAACATCAAAATCAACTCGACTTAAAAATCCAGTCGGTCACCAACATCACCCGGCTCCTGGAATGATGAGGATGGCGCTTTAAGTTCGGTAAGTAAAAAAGCAGAAGAACCGAAAAAAAAAACTTCTTTTTAATCCTTTATTCTTTTGACATCCATTAGACTCACAAAAGTGAATATGAACATCAGCAGCATCATCATCATGGCAATAGTAACAATACACCTAATACTAATTTAGGTGTTGGTGGTTTATTAAGTTCAACGGGTGTGGCATCATCATCATCGGAACATATCCTACGTGATGTTGTTGATAGCAAACATGGGCATGAACTTGCAGGTGGAGCTAATGGCGGTAGCAGTGCAGGTGGAGGAGGAAGTGGTGGTTATGATGGTCAAAGCATTGAAGGTAATCTGGAGAATGAAACAAAGTCGATATCAAGTCTTAAGTCAGGCGGTTCAAATAGTCAAGAGCGGTAAGTAGAGAAAGAACAAATTAAATTAAAAACATAAAAATAATGAAATTAATAAAATATGTTTTAAAATTAATAAAAAAAAATAATAATAAATGAATTCATTAATCTTTGAAATTGATAAATTTCTTAAAATTAGACAATCTTTTAACAGCTTGCAACGGCTCACAAAACTCACTCAAAAAACACACACTCGTACACATAATAATCATTACACACTCAAAACAAAATTCAATTTGTAAAAAATTTTAAATTTTTATTCATAATTATTCATTTTGTGTTAAATCCTCCAACAAATCAATTTTTCTATTTGTTTTTCTGTTGATTATTTAAATTATATATACATATATGTATTTTTTAAATTATTTTAATTGTTAAAAATTATTTATTTGTGTGCTCAATATTTTTTTTTTTTTTTTCTTAAATGTGCGCTATTTAATTTTTTATTTTATTAATTGGCATTTTAAACAAAAAATTAATATAAATTTATCTCTTATTATCTCTCATAGATCTCCAAAAATGCCTGGTGGTAGTGGCATTCTTGGTGGCATTGGCTCAGAAAACCAAGGTCAAGAACCTATATTACCTGCCGTACTTGAATTTCCTGAAACTCATCAAGAACTCTTTCTTCGACACATCATCAGTGAATTGGATGTAAATGCTCCACACTTTAAATTGGCTCCAGTTTATTCACTTTATTTGTGTGCCAGGTTTGTACACATAACTTAACTTTAAAAAGGAATTCTTAAATCTTAAGAGATGAGAGTGAGTTCTTCTATTATTCTATTCTGTTAGATGAACAAATTTAATTATGCTACTTTTAACGCTGCATAAATTTTGTTGTGGCGCTTCTTATATTCTGTTTTTTTTTGTTTTTTTTTTTAATTTTGTTATTATAATTTATTTACTTTTGTTTTTTTTGGCATGTCGTCGTTTGCTCTCTTATGGCATGTCGTAAATATTTAACTTTACAAACATATAGTACATACATATTTTTGTTGCTTTTTATATTATTGCTTTATTTTTGTGTTGATGTTGTTTTGTGTTATTCTCCTGCATTTGCTATTCCTAAGCTGCTTTATGATGCTATGCATATTTTTGCTAGATGCTAATATTTTTTACTTTTGCATATGAAATAATTTCAGAGTTATGAGTATGGTAAAGCAAAGGAAGAATGATTTCTAGAACAATTCAGAAATATGTATGAGTCACTATAAGAATATTAAAGAATTTTGTTGGTCTTCTTTCCATAAGCAAATTTTAATGTTAACTTTAAAAGTTCTAAAAGTTTGAAAAACATGAAATTTTATGTACATGAAATTTATGAATTTCATGATGATATACTAAGAATGAATTGGAGTAATAGAAAATAGGATTCAAATGCACTAAAGAATTGAATAGATTTTAGTTTTATTAACTAAAATTAAACATATTTCCATGGAAATGTACATCTTTTATGAGGAATATTTAAATCATATTCATTGGGTAGATGTTTTGAAACTAACAATATTCAATCCACGACTACAATTAGTCTCTTACTAAATGATTGGGAAAGGACCAAAATTCATTAGTTCTTGATTTAAACTAATGATATGTAACACAAGATTGTACGACTTCAATAGTCTCTTAATAGATTGTTGGAAAACTTGGGATAGAACAAAAATTCATTAGTCCTTCATTTAAACCGGGGCTGTACAACTGTCCAACCTTGCTGGTTCCATGGGCCGCAGAATTCCTAGTGAACAAAATACAGTCAAGTGTCTGCGTACTCAATACTTAAGCGCATCGTGATAAACTTAAAACTTTAACTATCTTCCTATCACGATTCATGAGATAAAGCTCAATGACAGATGGACAGCATAGGCTTAGCTGGCACCCTTTGGGTACGGAACCCCAAAAAATTGATGGCAGAGGAGCGGACCAAAGAAATTTCTATGTCTTTTCTGTTACTTTGGCCGCGTCTGGTTGCACTGCTCTGATTTAAACTAATGAATACCTGTTTCTCTTACAGATAATTCTATTGTATTATCAAAATTGTGATATCGTTCTATTATTTAATTGGTTTTAAGAAAAGAAATCCTAATTTATAGCTACAATTTTTATACTATTCTGGCAGTCAAGAAGTTTGTAACACACAGAATGAAACATCAGAGACTCCCAAACCCTCAGTTTTTTATCGGACCACTAGGAGGGGTATCTGCCATACAAACCCAAATTTAAAGTATTCTTATTATTTTGTTTTGTCATATCGAACTGAAATTAGGACACCATGATTGCCTGACCCATATTCATCAACCATGTAAATTTCAAGATCCTAGGATTACTGAATCATATAGCTCCCGGTCTCAATGTTGCAGTATCAATACCAGAGTCAGTACTTAATATAAATCAAATCACCCTCACAGGAGGGAAAGGTCATGCACATATTTATCGCCACCTACATATGGCTACTGGTGTTTTGAAATTAGTATGAATACTGACTACCCTAAGCAATACAATATTTATGTATGCTCATACACAGGAGCGTGAAGAGTACATATTACAACTTTTCCAAAGATACTAGCCTTCTTTCTGGTTATTAGAAAGCAAAGTCCAAGGGAACTTTAGCACACTAAGATAATCGACAAAGCATATCTCATTATATGACATGATTATCATAATATCTGCAATTGAATTGAATTTTTTATGCAATCCAAATTAAATATTTCTTAAGCAAATCATTTGTGACTAAATATTTATGTTGAACCATCAGAAAACCAGAAATCAGTAAACATATTTACTCTTTCATTATGCATGATGATTCTTAATGCAGACAACAATTGATGGCAAAGCCGCAGCACAGAGATTCATTCAATCAAAACAAGGAAACATTTATTGATTCGAATCAAATATTCATCAAAATACAAAAACAAATAAACAAGCAAACAAGAAACAACATTAAAACAATAACTGAAGCAGATACAGACAGAGATAGAGATAGACTATCTATACTCGGGGCAAAATGGAAAAGATAAATAAAAAGAGAGAATTTTTGTGCCAAGTCAGTTTCCGCGAAAGGAAACGGAATTCATAAAATCAACAATTCATTATCAATTATGATGATTTATCTGGGCTATTGTTCGTTTTGACCTAATTTTTTCTTTCTTACATCAAAATTTATGTATTGTATAAATGAGGCACAATAAATACAGCAAATACAAGGAAAAATTTATTTAGCAAAATAAACTGAAAGGTTTTATTGATTTTTGCAAGATATTTTCTTGTAATTTGTCAAAGATTTTTAATTAATAAACAATATTTTTCATGAATTTCAGATATCGCGCTTCAACCCATTACCGTCCAGAATTGCAACCAACAGAACGTGCACACAAATTAACCATATTCCTGCATCATGTGGCTAATCTAATCTATACAGTTGTCGAAGAACAATACTCAGATCCACGTATTTTAGCTTTTTGGATGGCAAACAGTTCCGAGTTTTTGCATTTTCTTAAATCGGATCGTCATATAAGTGCTTTCAGTGTACAAGCCCAAGAAGTTCTAGCCGAAAGTGTACAGACAGCATTTCGTAATTTGGTGAATTGTTTCCGCCTGGAACTGTCACAGACCCTCAATCAATTTCTTTCGGAAACTATTGATCATGATTCGGCAGCGGGTCTAGTACTCACTGTATTGGGTTCAGCTATGGCATTACTAAGACGTTGTCGTGTCAATGCGGCCCTAACGATACAATTGTTTTCACAATTGTTTCATTATATCAATGTGATCTGCTTTAATACGGTGAGCTAATGAGATAAGAAAAACACACAAAAAGTTTGTATGAACATAGTATTTTATTTAATTATCTTTTTATTATATTTAATTACTATATTGATTTTTTAAAAATGAAAGAATCTCTTTGTTCTAGTATGTTCCCCTTTTATTTATAACTAGATACATATATTTTGATCTAGACCTCACTACCAAAAGTTTGATTAGTGAATTAAAAGGTAGGTCATCTATTGTTCCGATTTTAGTTTGGTTATTCAATGGGCCGAAGTTAATTATTTATTAGATAAAGTGATTCATCCGATTAAGTATGAAAAATGACTTCATTCAACTGTTGGCTGCAGCTGGGTCGGCAGTACGCCTTCCCGGAACACCAATTTTCAAGCGCTTTGTCCACTGCTTCCTAGTCAATTTAGGAAAGATGAGATGAAGATGCTCTTTGTTAAGTAAAGATGATTTATTATTCAAAATCTGGTTCATCGTTGAACTCATTCAAAGCCCTGAAAGAGTTGGACTTTATAAGCAAACATACCGAGGTCTTTGTGCAAAATCATCGTCAGAATGGTTAGTGAAATGTCGACTTGTTGACTTCTGGCCCGAGTCGATGTTTTGGCGAACACTTTTGGCCACAGCAGCAATGGCTTCAGCTGTACGCACCGGACGAATATACGGCACACGTCTGGCATCAACCAGCATCCCAGTTTCACGCACTTTGTTGAGTTCAAGAACTTTTTCTAGAAATATGAAAAGCGACTAGAATTGAAGAAATTCTATGCTAGCAAAAAAACGACAATTACGACTTGAACGAGATTTGAACGTACCCTGTGCGAGCGCGAGACCGCCACTCTACCATATGCACCACCATTGAACTATGAAACGAGTTCGCTAAAACCAAACATACTTCATCTACCAATTTTCGAATTGTACGCTCGATGGGCGCTTCATTTCTTCCAAATTTTGTACACAATTTTCGCAATGTTTTAGCCTTGAAAGACCCACATCCAAAATATGTTTTCAGTTTTGTTGCAAAGAGCAGCGATCCATATTCGTTCAGCGAAAGGTTAAAACTAAACTGCTTTCAACAACTAAAGACGCTAAAGTTGACAGCGTCATTATCGACAGGTAGTACAAAATCGGACCAATAGATAGCCCACTATTTACCGCTAATATCTTTCTATTGGGAACCTGAAAGATTTTTTTTTTGTTAACTAAGAATATTGTCAGTAGGTTGATCTGTAATATTCACTTTGATCTTCTTTCATTTCAATGATAATAAAGTACAACATTTTTATAATCTAATTTTTTGTTTTCATTTTCTTCCCTTAGATTGTTGCAAATTCCCATATGTGTACTACGGAATGGGGTAAAGTAATGACAGAACGTTTACAATTATTGGAACTGTGGGCCGAACGTCAAGGCTTGGAATTGGCAGCCGATTGTCATTTGGCTAAAATCAATCAATGTGCACAATTTTTGCAAGCTCCCAAAACTTCAGTTGAAGAAATCCAACAATTGGCTTGCTCATGTTTCCGTTTAAATTCACTACAAATGGCTGCATTGTTGCAACAAGAAAAAATACCACGGAATCTTGTGGATACTGCCATACGTATGGCCGAATCGGTGGCCGATGAATTGACTCGTGCCGATGGTCGTGAAGTACGTTTAGAGGAATCACCAGAATTACATTTGGCATTATTGTTGCCCGATGATGGTTTCAGTTGTGATGTTGTACGTGGCATACCAACAGGTCTAGTGGATTTTCTGAATCCATTGCAACAGCAAGGCATGTGCCGTTTGGCAGCACAGCCAACATCAATTGGTTTATGGACAGTGTATATGCATCAATTTAATGTGAGTTTTTTTTTTGCATAGATTGATTAAAGGGAATTTTACATATTTTTTTTTTTTATCACATGCAGGCACGTTCTTCGAGCGCCATGTCAAATAAATTGCCACAACCGGAGGTGCAATTGATTCAGTTGCATAAGAACTCAAATGGCATGGGTTTGTCAATTGTTGCTGCCAAGGGAGCTGGCCAAGAACGTTTAGGCATTTATATTAAGAGTGTTGTGCCTGGTGGAGCTGCTGATGCTGATGGTCGTTTACAGGCAGGTGATCAATTGTTGCGAGTAGATGGCCAAAGTTTAATTGGCATAACACAAGAGCGGTAAGTTAACTCAACTCAACACGATTTATGATATTAAATTAAATATTATAAATTTATAGGGCTGCTGATTATTTAGTGCGTACAGGACCAGTAGTCACTTTAGAGGTGGCCAAACAAGGCGCAATCTATCATGGGCTGGCAACTTTGCTGCAGCAACCCAGTCCGGTTATACAACGCGGTGAGTAGAATGCTCACACTCACACAACACTCTCTCAAGCAAACACCAACAACATATTCCATATAAATAAACAAACACACTCATATACACACACACTCACTCAATACTGGTGCTGGTTAATATCACTGGACGCTTCACTTCAGCGTCGTCTGTGATTTGATTGATACCTATTTAATTTATTAATTTAACGTAACATTAAAACAACAACAAACACACTAACTAATCCGATCAACACAACACAACATGTTTATCGCTCTATTTAAAAAAAAAAACAACCTTGTAACAAAAGCTAATCCTTAATTAATGAAATTATCCTTTCACAACATGCTGCCAAATATTTTTGTTGCTAAAAATATCGAAACATGTGAAACAAAAACAATAACTAATTGTAATAAAATCGTAATGTGTTATGCATATTAAAGCAGACGAAGCATTTTATCAAGATAATCAACAACAACGTCGACACTCCTCATATCAACTGAATAATCGTTATTTTGCCGTATCCGATGATAGTCTCAATCGTAGTCGCCGTGAATCCTTTGCTTGCATGCGTGCTACATCGCCACCAGTGCGTCGGCTAAGTGCTTCTTGTTTGCAAGAAGAACTTTGTGCCCAGGGTCATCAATTGCATATAGATCCACGGTATCGTGATACCAGACCCATTGCGCGTTCCGCTAGTAGTCTTTACCTTTCGAATGATCAAAATCTTGCTAATACTTTTTATGTACCCAGTCCTATGCGTCGACGTGCCAATAGCACATGCAATACTAATATTAATTATACGCCACCACCATCGATTTATATTGAAGAATATACAGATCCTGTACCAGTTGAAGAAGCAGCAGTCAAGGCAGCCTCTAATGAATCGTTTACCAATTTTATGTATAATGAGGCTCATCAACCACTCAATGAAGATGGCATTGCTTCTGTGGCAGACTCTGATGAAATACCATTCATTGATGATGGCTCACCGACAGAGGAAGAAGCTTGTGCTGCTGTTTATGTGCCACCAAATATTCAAACCAGCAAAGAGAATCTTTTGCAGCAGCAGCAAACAAATCAAAAACCCACCAGTAGCATAATGATGAGTTCAGCCTCATCATCGCTAGCGAAACGTAATTCCGTAGGCGGTTATCGTAAAACGGTCAGTTTTGATCTTGAAGAGACACAACAACAACAGCAATCAACACCACCTGATAACCAGAACAATGATGGTGGCTTCAATAGTAATTTACCTAGTGGTAGTGGTAGTTCTTGTACTAGTGCTAGTATACCAACAGCTATAAGTAATCGTAAATATCATACCCATGATGCCATTAGTAATTATTGCAATAATAGCAGTAATCGCTCATCAACTGAATCACTTGATCGCGAACGCATGCCACTCATACAAAAAATAAGACGTGAACTCAATTCGAAACGTTCGACACACTCAACAAGTGGCAGTGGTGGAGGAGGAGGCTACAACTCTGGTGGTTCCGGTTCGAATAGTAATCGTTCATCATCGGAATCTATAGAGAAAATGCCTTTGTTGGGTATGACAGCAAGGCCACGCCGTGAATTGAATGCAAACCGTGCCACATCAGCTGGTGGTTTAAATGGACCCAAAAGGTCAACTGTTGTGCTGTCCAACAACGCACTTGTAAATAGTAATTCAAATTGCACTGTTGTGTCGTCTGCTTATTCCACAGGCGCCACATCAACCGCACCCATGCCCATGCCCACGCCGTTGCCGCCGCCTACAACAGCAAACACCATTGTTACTATTAAAGTTCCTAATCTTTATGAAATTGAAAGTTCCTCCTCACTAACTGTACATAGCAAAAAAAAATATAATTGTTCCACAACAATGACAACAACAACAGCCAGACGTGCATCCTCGCATGCAAATATACATTTTCCGGCAACCAACACCAATGATACTACTAGTACTACCACCATTAAAAAACAACAATCTAAACAACCACCTAACCAACATCAAACTTCTGAAGATTTAGAATCTGATGCAAGTGATGTTGCAACTCATCATATTAAACCTCATAGTTTCTTAAAATCTCTTGGTGCTGGTAAAGTACATGAAATGGTCAATTATTTTAATAAACATAAAACTTTTGATCATCTATTGGTACCCCCTGGGTTTATTGTTAGTGGTACTATGCAATCGAAACAACACTCTAAATCCACTTCGGAATTATTTGAGAAACCCCAACCAGGGTCACCAATGGAAAAAAAGAAACTAACACAACAAGAACAATGTGACATTTTAAAGCAATTAAAAGAATGGAGTATCTTTGGTACATGTGGCAAGGATTATCAATTGAATATAGTAGATGATGATAAGAATAAAAATAGAAAATTAAATGAAGAAGATGAGTTGCCCACTTGTAGTAGTACCGCAGCAGATACAAGAAAGTTCCCATTATGCAATAACATGACTAACATGTCATGTGATTGTCCTTGTTGCAGCAATTGCAAAAATCTCCATAATAACAACAATCAACCATTTAACAAAAACATGGATTCATCAGCCACCACCACCACGCTGACACCAACATCAACAGTGACAACAGCATGTGTTGTTGGGGGTAATAAATTACCTACCTTCAAGTGCTATGATAGTTGTCCGGGTTTACAAAGAGATTTAAAGTGTCGTCAGAGTGTTTTGTGTCAACGGAAGTCGAATACTGTAAGACAAATTAAACGCAAGAAATATGGAAAGCAACAACAGCTACAGCAACAACGAAATGATGAAGTACAAAAACAAAGCAAACAAGGAAGACATCATCAACATCATCATCATCAACATCAACACCATCGTCGCCATCATCACCAAGGACAGCATAAGCAACATGATAATGATAAGCAAGAGCAGCAGCAACAGCAAGAGAAGCAACATTCAAAACATAAACAACATGAAAGTCACCACCATCATCAGCATCATCGCCATCATAAACAGCAATCTCAAAGTAGCACAAGTGTTGTAGGTGGTGCTGGTGGTGGCCCAAAATTTCTATTATCACTTGCAACAAATGCAATCAATTCTGCCTCTACAAGCAAAACAACATCATCATCAATGCAGCAACACCATCATCAACAGGAACAACAAAGAACAAGTTGTCCTTATTGTATTAGTTCGAGTACAACATCTATATCATCCTCTTCATCATCAACATCAGCAAATTGTTCGTCGGCTGCTTCGTCATCGGATTTATCTTGTTCCTCATCTTGTGATTCATTAGTAAATTGTTCGGATTGTGATTGTAATTTACCAACAACATCAAGTACTGCAGCTACTACTCTAAGACGACATCATAATCGAAATGATGTTGGTGATGATGTTGTCACTGTTGCTGATGATGATGATGATGATAATATTGAAGTTGCTGACAGTAGTGATGCTGCTGCTGCTGCTGCTGCTGCTGCAGCAAATGCTGATGATACCTTCTTCAACACCAAATTGAGATGACAACCTAATAATCATGATGCATCATCATCATCGAGGTTGTTCTTTTCGTGTTTTGTACTACTTACTAAGTACTACTAGTTTAAATACTTCAAATTTTTATAGTATGAAATGAAGTAGAATTTCCTTCTAGTATACTATTTTTGTTGTTTGTATATTTGTCAGTTGTGTTCCTGTTATATTTTAGTGCAAAACTTTTCCTTTATTTGTTTTTGTTTGCTTCACAAATTTGTTTCCTTCTTTTTTTAAATATTTTTTCTTTTTGCATAAAAAATCAAACAACGATGGAAGTTTTACAGCTCTTCAGGAATCTTGTTTTATGTATTTTTCAATTATTTATTTTTTTACTTTATAAAGAAAGCATTTTATTATGTTTGGCATGCTGCAGATAAATTCATTTTTTCTTTTGTATCTTTAGGTTTAGTAGTATTGGAAGCATTTAATTAAACATTATTCTTTTGATAATTATTCATCATCTCAATTCTGTTTACAATTCTATTTAAAAATCTCTTTATATTAAAGAATTCTTAATAATTAAAAGTTGTTGAATTCAAGTTGAAAGGAAACCTTCTTAAGTTGATTGTACAAAATTCTTCAAAAGTAAATTTTTAGAATATTTTCAAATTCAAAAATGAATGAAATATGAACCTCATTTAATTAAAGACCATAATTGCAATGAAAATTGGAAACAACATTATATTTTGTTCCAGAAATCTTTTAATAATCTCTGTAAAAATTGCTTCTTCAATATACAATCTACTAGCCAGGGAATTTACTATCTGCTAGGTAATTTGCCAGTGTAATCATATTGATAGCTACTAGCAGATGCTCGCTACTCATTGGCGTGTGGGTTTGTTAGCTAGTAAAGCGTCGGTGACATTGGGCAAGTTTACTATCTATCAGCTAGCGAATTCACTAGAAAAGCGTCGTTGAACGACGGGAATGTTTTGTGTGTCTTCATCACTATCGCAAATACTGATTCGACTGCTTGTAAACTTGCTGGCTTGCAAATTGTAAAATCGCTCAAAGTAATCTAGGCTTAAGGTGTATATTTTTGTAATTTCCCTTATTAAAAGATGCCTGTCTATCTTTCTTTCAATCAATCTGTCTCGCTGTCTAATGGCGGATACTCCTTTGGGCAAACTAGACATAAATAAATATCCTATGAAAATATATAATCCCGCGGAAATAAGAGAAGTGTCGATGAGGTTAGCGTGGACTGGCTTTAAGTGAGATAGAAATACAAACAAAATTAGTAAGCTACTACACAATGTTGTAAGGAGCTCCGAGACTTGCACTGCCTAGTTGCCCCTAAAGGCCTAAATCCGGCTTTATCACTGTCTATTCCTAGTAATTATCGCGGCAGATAAAGATAAGGGCCTTTAATATTGTCTTAGGTAGATAAAAATGAGAAAAATTAACGAATTTGAGTGTTATAGATTTCACAAAAGGAATCGTAGTAGATTTACCCACTTTCTCTTTATTATGATAGTTAATAAATTATCCTTTTATTATTATTAAAACTCTTAGAATTTTTGATGAACTTTTTGAAATTAAATCTCATACTTTTGCCTTTCTATAAGATTAATTTCTTACATTTCAAATTATTTTATTTAAAATGTGTCACAGAATATGTCTTGAGGTAGTATTAGGTTAGATGAGGAAATAAATTGTTAATAGGATTTTGGGTTAGGCCGAAGGGAAGATCAAAGGATGGTACCGTTTAAGTCTACGGCGTTGCAGACAGTAATCAGTGATGATCTCTGCAAGCTAAGTAATCTTGAGGTTGCGATTTATGATGTCGTTGCGAACCTACTATAGTGCGAAGAACTTTAAACTGAAATCTCTGTATGATATTAACTTTGGTAGCTGTAGTGGAGCCCCATAGCTGGATACCATATGTCCAGATTGGCTTTAGAATCGCCTTGTTGAGCAGCATCTTAATGCGTTGTCTTCCATTTTAATATTAACTTATACTTTGAATGACTTAAACTAAATAAAACTTAAGTAATTTACAAATTCTAGAATTATTCTAATTATTCTTAAGCATCCCATTAAATCTACTTTGCAGACATTTGAGTTCTACTATAACAGAAACTGACATTCTTTTCTAAATAAATACAAAGAATTTTATTATGGGATTTATTATAATTGGTTGCTTTTTTCTTTTTGCGTATTTTTAATGTGAAATTTCATCTTATAAAATTCTTAAAATTCATTCTTTTTGCTACTGCTTCTGCTGCTGATGCTTTTGCTGATGACAGTTTTAATTTTATTTCATTTTATCCTTGACAAAAACACACTTAAACAATAAAATGTCAACTACACATATTTTTATTGTTTTTGTTTTAATGTTGGCTGCTGTTCTCTTGGAACTTTATAGCTACTACTACTTATATACTTTCATCTCTCTCACCAACCTTTTACCATTCCTTAGTTTCTTGTGCATGCTTTTGTTTGTTTTTTTAGTTGTTTAATGTAATTTATTAAAAGCATAAAAACAAAATAATAAAATAATCTATTCGAGCTACTCTTAATGTATTTTTCATTAATTTTCACTTTGCATAATTTAACAAAAAGAAAATAATGTGAAATTGTTTTACTAATCTAATTGTTTTTTTTTTATTTTTCCTTCTTTTTGGAAATTTATTTTTAATTTCATGCACTCGCACAACAACTACAACACAATGTAACAAATCTACCCACCCACCTAACTATTTACTCTATCCGCCATCACCATCACTCTACCCACCGAAACATGTTTTCATTATGGTTGCAAACTAACCTGAAACCCAAAAATGAAAAACATCAAACAACATGAAAATATATATGCACAGGTAATCGACGCATGTCCGAGCGGGATTTAACACGTATGGGTACTGAATCAAAATCGATTGGTGGTCTTAGTGGTCTTGTTGGTCATAATCTTCTCACAGCTAACAAAAACAACAGTAATTTACCCAATAGTAAATCAGTGCCTGCATTGCATCATCATATGGGATCTGGTACTATCTGTAAGTTGCATTAAATTGCATTTTCAATTTAATATTCTATTTATAGTTGTTACTCTTTGATTTATTGTATCTACTATGTATAGTTCATTCCCCTATCTATCCTATCCTTCCTCATTGCACACAAATATATTGTATATTGAACATTCTATTGTTGCATGCCTGTAAATCAGGTCCTTTGTTGGCTTTTGTTAATATTTTATTTGTTTTTCTCTTTTCATTTTTCAATAGCCTTGACAAATTCCAAATCGCGTAGCACACACAGTTTACACAGTAACAACAATAGTGTTTTGAATAGCAGCAACAACATCAATAGTAACAACAACAACAACGAACAAGGATTCTATCAGAATCTAAGCGTCTACCGTGCACAAAATCAAAGTCAACCCATTTTAAATGAAAGGTAAGTACTATTCACAATATATGCGAGCACACTTTGTTCGTAATATCATTTGATTAAAAATATAATTTTCTATGATAAATGCACAGTGGTTAATGAAAGGTTTTTCAAATGAATAGTCAATTTATTGAAATTTTAGAATGATTCAGTAATTATTAGTATACATGATTCATATGTGCAAACTTGGACCCAACAAGCTAAACTGACATATGAAGTAAAGTTTTGAATAAGTTAGTTTAGGTTACGCAGGCCACTCGCTGCAAAAACGCGAGTTCAGCGAGATGTTTTACGACCCATTGCAGCCCCGGATCTACGATTTTCGAACCAGGGCAGAAACTTGATAGTTGCGCCCCTCTCTCTAGCGTTTAAGATAAATTACTTAAAAAAAAAACTCACAAATATATAATGGTATTTTTCGTGAACGAGACAGTAAGAACTCTTTAATAAATTTGTACTCTTTATATAAATTATTTAGCTACAGCTTTACACGGCGTACTTTTTATTGGCGAAAGAATCTATAAACTCATTGAAGTCCGTCTCAAAGGCAGTTTTCTTTTCAATGGCTAGGATCGCGAGGGCAGATAGACGTTCCTGACTCAGATAGCTTTTGATTATTTTCGTTCTTGATTTGTCCTCGCAGATTTCGTCGTGTTTCTCCATTTTTTCTTTTTTTTTGAAATTCGTTTGTTTTTAGGAGCTGGCTCGACTGGTACCAAGTTCACTTGTGGAGCAATTTGTGGAGCAATTTTTTTTATATTCAATCATATTATGTTATGATTTTGGCGCCCCCAAAAACTGCCGTCCGGGGTTGGTACCCCGATTTGCCCCCTAGATACGGGGCTAGCCCATTGTGATGCCTGAATTTCGAAAACGTAAAAAGGGTTTGAGTAAGGTATCTCTAGTTGGTCTCAGACCCAACCCAAAGAATCACCGAACAAGGCCAATTTCCCTTGTGGCAATTTTGCCAAACTTCCGAAATCGTCGAAGAAAGGAGAAGAAGAAGCAAGGCTGTTGAATACTTTCTGATTCTTCCTCATCTAAACAGGTTTGACAGAAGTCTTGACGTGGGCCATTAACCTAACTGCGCAGTGCCCCGTTGGGACTCCCATTGTCATACAAAACATATTTTTGTAAAATGTAGGAGCTTGGAGGTTCATTTCGGTTGGCCTGGTTCATTTGCCCACTGCATGTCTGCTTGCATCCACCTGGCACATTCCTCCAACAGCTCGTTACCTATAAAGCCAGAATGGCCAGTTATCCAGATTAGCGTAATTGAGTGAAGCCGAACTTTGTTGAGAGCCACCAAGACACTATAGATTATATTGATCTTGGAGCTGTGGGCCGACAAAGCGTATTTGAATTGAATTTTTTAGCTGTCCAAATAGTTTAGTACTTTGGTAAATAACTAACAAAGTAGTACGAGTATTATATAATATTTTAATATTTATTGAAGGCCTAATCAAACCACTGTGTAAATGTTTGCAAGCATTTGATGATATGATTAGGAAATGTAGCAAATTTAAAACATAAAATACATAAAACGTCGTTGTGCACTTTTTGTATGAAATACTTTTTTCATCATAACTGACATTAATAGTACTTTAATTCCAAAAAATTATATAATATTGCATGCTTTAAATCATTTTGCTCTCTCTCTCTCTTTCCCATCTACAATATGTTTTCCATAGGATAACATTACGTTTAAAAAAATTACTTTATGGTTTTATACCAATTAAACGTGAATATCAACTTTTAGAAATGGCAAATGTACGTGAGTAATTTGAGTTGAGGATATCTGTGTGTGTATTCTATTCTATTCTATTCTATTCTATTTCGTATTTTTGTTTTTATATCTCACACATACACAAGCCACACACACAACACACTTTTGATTTTTCATATACTATACACAGATACACAAAACACAATCTCACAAGAAGAGAAGAAAGATTTAAGTTTATTATAACTTGAGGCACGTACACCTGAAAGTCATTAAGTGATAATTGTTGAAATTTTATGTTAAGACCATAAAGACTCACACCATACATAAGAGGAAGAATTCTGTTACTTATTAAAGTAAATGAACTGAAAGATAATGGAATAAATCATAAATATGGACAGACAAAAAAGATTTGAAGAGTAATAAATATGATTACTAATAGCAGCAAGAATTAATATTACGTATATTATAATTCAGATAGATGAGAAAGGAAATGATGAAATATTTGAATGAGAGGTTAAGAGATGGTGGCATCCGATACCAAGACCAGTTCACTGAAACCATTGAATGCGCTTTGTGATGCTACAAACACAGAGTATCCTATTTTGTAGAGCATTCAAACTAAAGAGTTTATGGCTTTCAAATAGTCAAATTCATTGAAGAAGCGTTCTAAATTACTAAAACCAATGACTTAAAAGTATAACTCTCTTAGCTTTATATGCAAAATTGAATCCACCATTTTCTCGACAGCAGCAGTTCCGATCCGTACCAAACTTCACAGGAACTCTCTCCAAACTATGCTAGATTTTCCTTGAATTTCAAATCGGACCAGCAGTTTCGGAATACATACATTTTATATACAATACTTATACAAGTATAGACTAGATTTATGAATCTTTGTATAAATATGTTGTTCTTTCTTTATAATTTTCTTTAGCTTCACTGAGGAATCTTTATCAGATTTAATTGGAGATCACACAAAGGATTAATTTGAAAATTCTGCTCTCTCAATTCTTCAATACCTAATTGTATTTCTTCTTTGACTTCTTGGCCCATCTAACCTCCAAAATATTCACAATTGTGTGCCTTTCTAAAGAAGTTTGCCGATCTTTGGTCTTGGGGGATAATATTGTACATTTATGATTCTCCCTCTTCTTCTCTTGATTCAATCTTCATCAAAAAAAAGTGCACAAATATCATTGAATAAAAATTGTGTAATTAAAAAATATTATTTGTTAAATAAGAAAAAATATTGTATATAACATAATATATGTTTGGAAGCATAAATTTAATTATTATTTATATTTTCTAGACCCCCGATGCCATCACATACCATAATGAATTCGTACAATGGAAATTCCCCTCACGGCGTCGTACAAAATCCAATACTATCGTCACAACCAACAAATGGCCTGAATCAGCAGCAATATCTCCAGCAGCAACAGCAAGCCGTAGCCGGACAACAACAACAACAACAACATCTACATCATACATCATTGAATTCAGCGGTGGGAACGAATGCAATACCAGCACAGCAACCAGTGAACTCTAATATGCCACCCACTCGTCCAGTATCTGCTTACTATCATAGTAACAATAGTGCAACAACATCAGCAACAATTGCTGGAGCATCTAACAATAATTCACCATTGTTACAGCAACAACATCAAATGCATTTGCAGCAGCAGCAATATCCACAACAACATTTACATAATATAAGTGCAAGCAGTAGTAATCTTAATGGTGGAGGCCTAACACTTCAACAACAACATCATCAGCAGCAACAACAACAGCATTTGGCTCAAGTGCAACAACAACAACATGGTGCTTTGACATTGGGTAATCGTACGAAGAGTCAGCAAAACTTTAATCGTGATCTACAAAATCAACATTCGCTGCGTATGCAACAAATGTTGGCGCCATCAATGCCAAACATTAGCAACATGTATCAGCAGCAACAGCAACAACAACAACAGCAGCAACAACAACAGCAAACATTACAGCAACAACAGCAAGCAATTGCTGCAAGTCAAAGCATGCAAAATGTTAATATGAGTGTGACAGATTATCCATATCAAAATGGAGGTGATAATATTTTAGGACCTTATCAACAACATTCACCGGCAGCAGCTGCCCAAACACTGAGACGCAATGCACGCTTTGAAGGTTATGGAGCAGAAGCTATGCAGCAATCACCCAATCAACAACAACAACAACAGCATCAGCAGCAGCATCACTATCAGCAACAACAAACGAATTTCATTGCATTGCCACCAAAACCCATGGGAACCATGCAATCACCTACGAAACAACAACAACAACAGCAACAACAATTGCTGGGGCCTCCAACAACAGCACCAAAGCCACAAGCACAGCAACAACAACAACGATTGCAACAATATGGATTGCAACAACAATCATATATTTTGACACCACCACAGACTTCATCAGGTCTACTCGAACACGATAAACCACCGCTACCACCAACAGCTACACATCCTTTATTTAAACCAGCACCTCCACAACTGTTGCCAGGTGTCAATTATGTTGCCAGCACCCTGGACCCACCCAAAGGAAGTTACAGCATGCAACAGCAACATCCACAACAACATCAAAAGCAAAATTTCATGGGTACAAATCCTTGGGAACGTGAAGAACGCGAAAAGGAAGTTGAAATCCGACGTGAGCACATACGTTATTGGCGTGAACAACAAATCACTGAGCTTTCAGCTCTTGGCCAGCGTACACCACAACAAGAAGAACAATTGAAAACACTTATTTTGGAGCGTGATTTCGAGAGACGTGCTCAAGAAACTGAAGAGCAAGAAGATGAAAGTGAGCCATCCTATGAAAAAGAGAATGTACAAGAAGTTTTTCGGTTGGCAACACAAGCGAATACCATACAGACGCCTGTAACAAATTTCCGACAAACTGAAATCAAAATTGCTTCAGTTTTGGATAATGTCAGTAGTCATTCGGCAGAATCATCACCACGTAATTCAGCAGCTGATGGATCTCAACAGCAATCAACAACAATAGTGTCTAGTAGTAGTAGTAGTGTTGCAGGTCAACTGGCTCCACCATTGGTGGTTAGTTCGAATACAACAGGCTCATCTGTGCAACCCAAAAGTATATTAAAAAATAATCGTTATACTGAAGGTGGTAGTAGTGGTGTTGGTGGAGCTCCATCATCTCCATCGAAATCACAGAAATCAGCAAGTTTTGCTGATGAAAGACATTTACAAACCGAACATCCCATATCGAATTTAGCCAAGGATCTTCAACACATGACGCTCAATAATACAACAAACAATATTCTTAATAACAGCAACAGCAGCAATAATAATAATGGCAATACTAATACGATTGATGATGGTAGTGGAGGCGGAGGATTTGTACCACCACCACCTCCACCAGAACGTAATAGTTCTTATTTGATAATGTCACAACAAAAAATGCGTAACTCTTCAATAGGATTACTTAAGACAGCAACAAGTAATAATGCAGCAGATTTACTCAATCAGAATGTTGTTGCTGGTGGTGGCAGTATCAAAAAGCAATCAACAATGCTTACTAATAATACAAGTAGCAACAACAACAACAATGGCAATAATAATAACAATGGTATGCTTCATCATCATGCCTCACCAACAAATTCTTTATCATCTGCCATGGAAGTAAATGTTGCTTATGTCACAACTGCTGGTAGCGGAACAGCATCAGCAGGTGGAGGGAACAATGCAGTACCACCTATGTTGCTATTACGTGATAATAAGCGTGTATCCTTTCATGATGAAGAGAACAATTTTGTAAGCCAACAACAACAACAACAGCAACAGCAGCTTCATCAGGCATATGGCAGCGGTGGCCAATTATCAACAACAATGCGTGAAGAACTTTATGGTAGCGAAGCAACAGATTTAGATATGATACGTGAGGATACTAATGTAAGTCATAATTGTGAATTAAAAATTTAATAATATAATCATTATGGATATTTTGTAGTACCTCCAACATAGCATAGATCAAAGTATGTTGCCATCAATGCCAGCTACACCAGATGCAGCTCTCTGGAATACAAGTGTGCAATCAACGCCAGGAGTTATAGGTGCTCAAGAGGTCTATAGGTAAGTGTTTGTCATTTATCTAGTGTATTATAGGCAATGTCCACGACTTAATTTCGTATGATTTATGTAATTTATTTGTAAAATTCCATCCGGACAGCACACTTTTAGTTTATCATTCTTATATTTACAGTAATGCTTCCCATTGCTTGTCTTTTTAGACAAATGAGCTTATGCAGAAACCTCCATATGTGGCAAACATTGTGCTTGCATATCAGGAAGATAGAACTTTTATAATTATTAGTATGTGACATGAATAACAAACAGCTTCCAGGCTAACCATCTCCAGATTCCAAAAGATAAAATGGGAAAACAAAGACTCTTGAACTATTTTGTGTAGTCTACGTAGTTAATGGTGTTTGGCTTCCCCTTGCCTCGGTATGCCCATAAGGAAAGCCACGCTCCAATTGAGAAGTGTTGATTGACTTTAAATTTTATGTTCAAAATCAGATTGATCATTTAACCTGTTTAGTAGGAGTGTAATATAGTAAATATCGGTCAAATAAGAACTCCCTGTCACTTGTTTAGCATGCCACTGAGAGGGCTTAATTTGGACCAGACATGACACCAAATGAAATGCCAGATTTATCTCCAAAGAAAATCTTGGATATCTTGATGAATACCAGAATCTCGGAGCAGCTGTAATTCAGAGAGTTAGCATAATAGTGGCGATTTTGATTCCACCCTTCCCTTAATCTATCTAGTAGTGCCCTCCACAAGCGCTCACTAAGTGGTGTTAACAGTCTGTATGGTTTGAAAGGAGTCATGCCGAGTCATTTTGTTTTATGCTGAGTATGCAGTCGTGTGACTCGTCAAGAATGTACACTGTCGTGTGACTCATGTCTTCTGTTGTAAACATATTCAACTAGATCATTGATTCAAAACACCACACGAGTTGATTTGTTCCGAGTATTGGTGCAGACAGAGTGACTATTGATAGTGATTGATAGAGCATGTACACATAATTCGAGAGAGAGGATAACAAGCAGCACTCTACTATCTAGGTACTCAATAGATCAATTGTTCTTAAACTACATTACCAGGGGTCCGCTACTTTAAATTAAATGCTTAGGGATGTGAAAAGAATATTGCTCCACGACGGACTACGCATACATAAGTTTAACAACTAATGCAATAAATTAATAAATTTTCTTATTCTATTATCTATATAGAGATCCTCGTCAACGTCGTTTGGCTGAGAAGCAACAACAACAGCAGCAACAACAACGCACCGAAGCTGTTCCCGAGAAACTTTCATTTAAAGAGAAAATGAAAATGTTTGCTCTCGAATCGGGTGATGATCATACGCCCAAGGATAAATTAAAAATATCACGTGCTCAAAGGGATATTGATGCGGTGCATTAAATTGAATGATGAAATGATCAAACGATAGGCATAAGACATGAGTACCTATAGATCTTATTACCATATACACAAAAAAAGATCATTCAACATCGAAACAGGTAATTCAGAAAAAAGAGTTTCCAAGAGTATTTTCGGGGCCAAGTTGTAGTAAAAAGAAAATTAAATTTATTTAAAATCAAATAAGCAAACTTAATTAATTAATTCAATGATTAATTAAACTTAACGAATTTGCTAAATAAGGCAATAATATAATTATGATGTAGCATGTATGTATGTACAATATATGTTTCAAGATACTATCTGGATACGAAGAGAGATTAGAGATACATACCATATACCATATATGGGGAAAATAACTAAAATCAATTAGAGAAAAGCAACCAACACAACAACAAAAGTTTTACTAATTTTAGAAAACGAAACGAAAACAAAATATTTTATCATCTAATATATATAACAAATAAGCGTTATATAACTACATATATACCATATATATAATATATATTTTATTGTTTATATACGAGGAAAGTACATAAAATGATGAATAGTTGATTGAAGAGAAAAGAAAAGAAAATATATAAATAAATATTTTTACTAGATGATGATTGATTATTGTTTAAATCTATAAAACAAAAAATATATACATAATTAGTTGAGTAGTTGTTAAAGCATTATAGATTTATATATATATATATATACATACATATAGAAGTCTCTATCTATATAAAAATACATACCTAAATCTAAGATTAAGTATATGAATTTCATTGCTTAAATCTTTTAGAGCCTGCAACCATAAGGGAATTGTGTGGAACAAGAAAACATTTCAAAAGAATATAAAAAAATATAATAAAATAAAAAAAAAAAACCACAAAACTAAAGGTCCAATTATTACAAGAATAATATATTATTATAATATATATAAAAAAAAATATATTTAGCAAATAAAACCAGAGAGCAAATTATATGATTCTAAATACTATTTATAAACAAGAATATATTTTTATTTAAATAACAAAAATATACTATATTTTACTTAAAAACAAATTCCAGCCTTAAAAAATAAAAAGAAATTTTCAAAAAACAAGAAAAATATATAAAAAATTAATAAATGCATATAAGTATTTATTATTTCTTTATAAAGAAGAAAAATATATAAAAATACTGAACCAATTTAAACAAACAAAACACAAAATTTGTTGATGAAGATGAAGATGATTATGCAACAACACTTTACTATGGCTTTAAATTTTTTTTATAAAAACTTATTATTTTTTAATAACAAATATTTATATATAAAAAAAATAAAAACACAAAAAAGGAAACAGAAATCAGAAAAGTAGTGAGGAAATATAAATATTTCAACAAAAAACAAAAATCTGGTTGGACCAAATCAATTAAATATTAATTAATTAAAAATAAATGCCAGAATTTATTTTAGTAGACATAAAAATTTAAAAACATTTTATTTAAATTTTTCCTGTAATTCTTTTGCTTTATTTTTATTGTTTTAAATTTTTCAATTCACCTAGAAAAAAGTATATGAAAATCAAATTTAATAATATGAATTTCAAATACAAAGAATAAAATTTAAATTTAAATTTACCTGCATTCCACATATATATTAAATATATAAATAACAATATAATTAAATAAAAAAAGGAAAGAAATAAATAAAAAATAAAGATTTAAATAATTTTGAAAAATCAAAAAATGAATTAAAAATAAAAATAATGATATAATAATAATAAAAAAAAATATAAATGAATAATTAACAAGTGTATAAATAAAAAAAAAAAAAACAAAAATATAAAGAAAGAAATAAATTTTATGATGTACAAATAACAAATAATAAAAAAAAAAATACAAAATAATAAATAAATAAATATAAAATAAGTATATAAAAATAATACAATAAAATATAACAAAAATATTTAAATAAATGAATTAAATAAATAAATAAAATACATAAAATTTCAAATTAAATAAAATACAAAAAAAGAAACATAAAATAATATACAAAACACATTCATTATATATAAGAATAGAAAAATAGAACGAAACAAAAAACCACAATATTCACAAAACAAAAAATCAAAAAAACAAATAAAATAAAAAAAAATGTTTATTATGTAGTTGTACTAAAATTAAAAAATTAAGAAACCAACCAATTATAATCCTGTAAACTAAAAGGAGATAATATCGAAACAAAAATTATATTTTCTAGTATTTTGTTTAGTTATATTTTATTAAGATTTCATTTAAACACATCAAAATATATATATTTCTGCATATTTATGCGAATATTAAAATTAAATATAAAAATCAATAAAATTAGATTGTTTTATTTCACATTTTACAAAAGTAAAGCATACTTCTAGGCCTCCTGTTTATATATTACCAGATAATACATGACCAACTCAATTTCTGACAACCATTAGCCCTAAAAGTATGCTTTAAATTTTGCCAGACTTGAATAATGTTGTTTTGTATCAATGAGCTTTTTGTCTAGTAAAATATATCAACATGTATAAAAGCTCATTGCTATGACATTTGTTGCTAGCAGTTTTTGCGACCAAATGAATTTTGGCTATAACTTTGGATATGCTGGTCCAATCAATATGAAATTGGTGTCACCAGAAAGCTTAAGTATTCCACTACCCAAATTGATTAAATTTTCTCTGTTTCAAGCACTGCAAATACCTAAAATTTACCTTTTTGACTTTATCTTTCAGTTTAACACATGATCCGGATAATATTTCGGATATGGATAACCCTAAAAATATAGCCCTTCTTTTTAGCTTTCATATGGCATTAGTTTCATTGAAATAGGTTCAGTCGTTCTCGAGATATGAGCACTTATGCATTTTTGAAATCACCATATCCACCTGCTGTGCATTTCTGTTCGCCTGGTACTTCAACCGATTTTTTAAGAAAAATTTTCATTTTTTTCTTCTTCTTACTTTTCATGGTTTTTATTGCATAAAGGTATTTTGGCTATAACTTTGGATTGACTGATCCAATCAATATGATATTGGTGTCATTGGAAAGCTTATTACTTCCTCTCTTCGAAATGTTTAATTTTTGTGCATTACGACTACTGCAAAGACCCAAAATTGACCTATTTTTGGTATTCTCTTCGTTTTTACATATTAAACGGATAAAAATCCGGATTCGGATAATACAGTAATGTTACCCTACTAATGACCTTTCTTTTGGCATTAGTTTCACTGAAATTGGATTAGTCATTCTCGAGATATGAACGCTTAAACATTTTTGAAATCATCATATCCACCTGCTGTGCATTTCTGTTCGCCTGGTATTTCAACAAGAATTTTTATTCAGTTCGGTTGATTGTTTGCAAAATTTTGTTTTAAAATGACGTATGCAGTGGCAATTTTAAGTAATAATAAAAAATGGTGAATTTTATGTTTTTTTATTTAAAAATCAGCATACAACGACTAAATAGATATAATAAAATGTACATAAATACACTACTTAATCATTATTTAACAATGTTTGTTTCTTTTAACATATAAATATGTATAAACAATAGTGTGCTGTTCCAAATGAAGCCAATCCCTTGTGTGACCACTGCACTGGGACGGGAGTTAAAGGCAATGCTATGTGCAGTCAGATTTTCTTAATAGGCGTCATTGTTAGTAGAAACTAATTTGTTATTCATGTTCCCTAACTTGGATCGCACTTCTTTGCCAAATCATTGATTTACTCCGTGAGCCGAAGCATGTGTCAAATTGTGACCCAATCAGCTGAGCTGCCTTGATCATCTCTCGGTAGGATCATCATTATTTCTTCATTTAGGTAGGATCTTTATTTTGTTATGCTTGCGTTACTGCTTTCCTCCTAAAATATAAAACATAACATTATAAATATAGGTATATTAATTATTTAAGGAAAAAGATATTTCAATATACAATGAAAGCTCGTCATTCCATTTATATTTACCTAGGGTCAAGTGCTAACTTAGTATCTTCATGAGTTATTCAATGATGGATGTAGAACTAAGATACCAAGGAGTCTAATAAATGTTGCTGCTCTTTTCACTACCTAAGCGTAGACAATGGTGATGATATATTTTAGATCTATTCCAGCATTAGGATATCATATCAATTAAAGCTGTTGATGCAAAGCCACTGTACCAATCTTAAGAGATGACAACTGCCTTCCAATTCCAATGTCAAAGATGCAAACAACAGTTCAAGAAGAAGAGAGCAGTTGGCATTAGATAGTATCCAATTTGGTGCACTATTACTAGGATATATGCAAGTTGATTATCTCCTAAAAGAGAAGAATAAAAATAGATTAAATATACATATTGAATATACTGTTCTCTGAGATAGGGCATCATTTAACTCTTTACAAGCATATTCTATAATAATAATAATGATCCAATTAAATGAATAAACAAAAACCTCCTTATTAATACTTAGTATATAAATTAATCATTTGACATTATTATTATGCTATTATTTTAGTATTTACTGAAGTAATTAAAAGAAGACTCTAGTCAGTCAGTCAATCAATATAACTAAGAGAAACATTCCAAAGGCAACAAAAGGATACTTCATTCAACAACTCTGTGTGTATGCAAAAGCAAATTAAAGCGGATTAATTTCCATTTGTAGCACGTTTTCCTTGTATTCCGCGTTCAACTCACACTTCATGCGGTAAAAGCAATTAAAATTATTAAATGAAGTAATAGTATGAATAATAAGGACAAAGAATAAAGGAAACTTAAAATATATATAATATATGTATATACATAAGTGTAAGGATGAAAATGAGAGCTTTACTTGACAAAGTTAAATGTTGCTTACAAACGCAAAAAGACTTCTGCGCTTTTGGTTTCCTTTAAAGGAAATATATATTTTGCAATTGAGAGAAAAGTGTTCCTAAACAGGCTACTTAGCCAAGCTCTTAATGTTAACTTAACTTTAAAAATACCGCATAATGTTAGAATGAATTACAACAAGTCAAGCAGCAATGCCTTGTGAGAAGGCAAGCAGGCATTATTTTTGCAAGGACAAAGTTTTGTGTTGTTTTCAGGTTTTTACACCTCAAAGTTATTTAAAAGCAAACTTTATCTGGTTGTTGTTTAGTTTTTGTTCATCATCGTTCATGAAGCACATTTACCTTGTAGTTATCCTAAGTTTAAGTAAATACAATAGTATATTGAAAATTTTTGTTAATAGTATCATAATTTAAGAAGTTTAGTTATGAATTTGTGAAAACTCAATCACTAAAGGATATTTATTTGATAATTTTTTTTAGATGCTATGAATGAAAGAATGTACTGACTTGTAGGTCTTTTCTTTTATACTCCACAACTTATGGAAATGAATAGGATAGGAAGATTGCCCTTGAAGGCAGAAGAATACCCTGAAGCCTTACTGCTCTTTGTAATGCTTCTAACTAAGGGGTTGTTGATTTAACGATTGGGTATCCTTAGTTGGAATTGCGCATTTAAAATCAAATCGCAGAAGCATGCATATGGGCAAGAGGATATACCATACAAAGTTGATGATACTGTTTATAGGAGGCAAATTGTATATATTTTCCATCAGCATGTCGAAACGAATAGATATAAGTACGGGCACCTTTTTTTCTTCTTATTAAACCAGTAAATCACACCATTTTTAAAGCGCATGGTGACTAGTGATGAAAAGTGGGTTACTTACGACAACTTCAAGCAAAAACGGTCGCGGGGAATCGGCGAAAAAGATGGCCAAGCCAGGATTGAGGGCCAATATGTTGTGCTGAGTGTTAAGTCGGATTGGCACCGAATCATCTACTATGAGCTGTTCCCCTAGGGCCAAACACTTAATTCGAACATTGATTGTCAACAATTGGACTGGACCGTTTAAAGGAAGCAATCACGCAGAAGCAGACAGCTCTAGCCAATAGGAAAGAAATTCTGTTCCATCAGGATAACGTTAGGCCACACACATCGATAGTGAGCTTCTTATACATCCTCCTGTTCATAAAAAAAGAAGTTCACAGAAAAGATGTAGTCAAATGAAAGATATAACTTAAACTTAAAGAAAATGGGAGTAAAAAAGGAAATTTGTAACCAAAATAATGAAAAATTTTCGGAAAATAAATCACAACTAATTAATCCGATATAAATACAGTTCTTCTATTCTCTTCTCTTCTCATCATGGTGATGCTTCAGAAAATAGTGTGTTGAAAAGAGAAGCAACAGAAAATGTGAAGATAAACGTCCTTGGTTTAATGAAGATAAAGGAAATTAAGAAATTTAAAAAAAGAAACAGTTTCCTTCTTTTGTGATGAGATGTCGCCATGCCACCAGAACCAGGGTGATAAATGTGCGTAGGAAGTAATCAACGTAAAGCGTTGACAATTAAATTGCTAAAGAAAGGAAAAATGATGATGAGCATAGCAACAACATTTGCCAAGCAACAAGGAAAAGAAAAAATAATATATATTTTTTAATTAGAATTTTCTTTCCAAGTTGGACTGTTTTTTTTTTTCACTGACTTTCGCTTGAAATTAATTATTTTTTCCCTGTGGGTCCATTACCAACTTTTAGCATTTAACAAGGTTTGCATGGGTCCGCGCAATAATTAGGTCTCTTGTTTACACAAGAATCACATCCCGACGGCTTCGATCTAGTATGGCATTTGTAAATTTTAAGGCCCATAATCCAATCATTTTTTCAAACTTGCTGTCTGTCACCTTCTTTAAAAATCTTTATTTTTGCTGCATATTTTGATAGTCTTATGAAAGAATATGGTCATAGCTTATACTATTCTTATTAACGACAACCGATGCTTTGATGACCGAAAAGGGAAGGCAGTATACTTTTTTCGTACCATCTAAACACCCTACTACATTCCTACTTACCTTATACCAATCACACATGTTGCATCGTGTTGAGTTATCAAGTTATTGTTGTCCTGTCAATATTTGTGTTGTTGTTGTTTCTATTTGTCTTCTTCTCATGTAAAGCGGTACTTGTGGTACACTTAAGCATTGCAGCGTGTGACAATTGCGAGATTTCAGTCTACAATAATTTTTATAGAATAAATATACATTATTATTCATTAAATTTAGCATTTATATAATTTTATTCATAATGTTTTATTCAACTTTGAGCGCGCAATACAATTCACCACTAATGATGAATGGTAAATTTCCAACCAGAAAATGGTGAGTTTAAAATCAAATCGATAGCTATACATCGATAACAATCAGCTTGCCATGCTTCACTTGTTAAATATTGTTTTGTTTGCATATCTTATCTGCGTGCCTGTGATTGCACTTGTTGCATGTTATGCAAAAAAGGTGAACACAAAATCAGTAGAGCCATTTCCACTCGTTTAAATATATATCAGATTAATTTATATTCGTCTTTGTCATCCACATTTTAAATAAAAGTACAATGGGTCCAATGAATGTTCTGGTAAAAGATGGAGGATTTTCCACTCAAATGACTGTGCATGTGGGAGACTCTGTAGATGGTGATCCATTGTGGAGCGCCCGTTTCAATGCGACAAACCCAGAAGCTGTAGTTAATACACATCTGGACTTTTTACGAAGTAATATTCTTGATTTAATAAAAATGGTAACATGAATATATTTAATATTATTATTTACAGATGGTGCTGATATTATACTAACGAATACATATCAAGTAAGTATCGAGGGTTACAGGGAATACTTGGGTCTTGACGAAGTTCAAAGTGTAGAATTGATAAAGAATACGGTGCGCTTAGCTCATATTGCAAAGGAGAAATATATTACGGAGTGTAATCAGAAGCATCTAATACTGCCAGAAGGTTGTGCAATTAACTGATAAGAATAAACAAATAACGAAGTATAATTTTATTGTATCATACAGGTTTTCCCATGATAATAGCTTCGATTGGCCCTTATGGTGCTCATTTGCATGATGGCTCTGAGTACACTGGTGACTATGCTGATTACTTGCCAAGAAAAACCATCACCGATTGGCATAGTGTAAGAATTAAAGCGTGTCTAGATGTTGGTGTCGATGCATTAGCTATTGAAACGATTCCCTGCCTAATGGAGGCGGAAGCTTTAGTTGAAATGCTTTGTGACGATTATCCCGATGTTAAATTTTGGGTGACCTTTCAATGTAAAGATGATAAGGTATTAGCACATGGAGAAGAATTCGCTGTTGCTGCAAATGCTATTTGGGATTTAATTTCCAATCGTAATGCACAAGATAAATGTTTAGGATTGGGCATTAACTGTGTGCACCCAAAAGTATATACAGTTTATAATATCTAATAATTGTAATGCTAACAATTTTTTTCTCACTATTTAGTTTGTTACTGCATTGCTTCACCGTTTAAATGGCGAAAGGACAGATAAGGAAAAAATTCCTTTGGTAGTATATCCAAACAGTGGCGAAGTTTATGATGTGGTCAAGGGATGGCAAGGACGTGAAAATTGTGTTCCACTAGAAAATTACGTTTTAGAATGGATTAAACTGGGCGCAAAAATCATTGGTGGCTGTTGCCGGACATACGCTCGAGATATAGGTCGTCTTGGAAATACTATCCATGAGTTTAATAAGAAGAAATAGACAAAAAATAAATTTTTTATACTGTTGAAAATTGACTTCACTTTGCCGTACCATGGAAACGTTTCATTCCCAATTTTTGCATTTGCTTTCTTACTTGTTATTCAATTCGATTCATGCAATTTCGTTACATTATCATTTGAATGTTGAAGACCTAGAAAATTAAATTTAGTGTGAAGATTTGACGAAATACGAAGCAGACATTACATTTTTCAAATTTTTGCGCAAGCCATGTAATTGCGCCTATTTTGGGGAAAGACACTATTTTTACTAGTGTACCCGGCGCGCTCTGCTATAAGCTCTAAGAGCTACACAATTCTGGTCAATGTTGTACATGGTGGTTGAAGATATTTTTGTTTGATTACCTGTCGCGTAAACAAACAAATTTGAAGGTTTTCCAACACGGCAACAGGCAAACACTCAATGACTGCCCCTGGGATTTATTTATGGTCATAGCCTAAACTGTTCCCATTAACCACAAGCAATGCGGATGTGGCATCCCAAATAGCCTTTAGTGAGCTATGTGAACTGGTCTTGTTACCGACTACCTAACCTAATAATGTGATGCATATTTTAAATACTAAATATAAGTACAAAAACACAACAAGCAAGATTGATGTACATAGGAATCTACTCACCCCCAAATTTCTTACTACATTCCTACTTACCTTATTCCAATCACATCATGTTGAATTATCAAGCTTTTGTCCTGTCACTATTTGTGTTGTTGTGGCTATGTGTCCATTGTCCATTCTTTTTCTTTTCTCGTAAAGCGAGCGGTGCTGTGGGTGACGCCATATTTAAGCCTTGCTTGTCTTATGACATTTCATTCTACAATAATTTATATAGAATAAATACTCATTATTATTCATTAAATTTAGCATTTATATACTTAACTTACATTATTATATAGCATTTAAGTACTATTGTTGCATTTAAATCTCCAAATTATCCAAATAATAATAATTTTACTTATAATTTTTTATTCAACTTTGTGCGCGCAATACAATTCACCACTAAAGATGAGTGGTACATTTTCAACTAGACAATGGTGAGTTAAAAATCAAACCGATAGCTATATATCGATAACAATCAGTATGCCATGCTTCATTTGTTAAATATTGTTTTGGCTTATGTATTTGTTAATAGCATTGCAACATAGGGTTGAGCTACATTCAACTTTTCTCTGGTATTTCGACGGCATATTAGTGATAGTAAAGTTGTGGGTAACCGAACACTCGGTATACAATTCACAAAAATTTAAATCATTTTGTTGATACTCTTTACATTTAATTTAAGAAATTAGAATTATTTATTTCAATGTAATTTAAGACCGAAGATACAAGGAAAAAAATAAAAGAAAACCCACACATCAGTAAGAAAGGGAATTCTAATTCGTGACACTTTTAACAACCGACTACTTGTTTACAAAGATTTGCTCATCACTAAACATATTATGTTTACTGTGACTGCTGAATTTCCTAAGTTTTGTTTAAAAGGTACATCAAAATGGAAGAAAAATTGATAAGAGAAATAAAAAAACACAAATGCATTTTCGACAAAAACTGCCTTGCATTTAGCAACAGAAAAGCCCGCGCTGAAGCTTGGGAATCCGTTGGGGAGGCTTCGGGATATTCCGGTTAGTAAATTTGCAACAATAAATTTTGACGCAGATCCCAATAAAGAAGTTATTACTTTTTATAGTTCTCATGTGTCAGACTCGCTGGAAAAGCCTTCGGGACCGCTATGCATTAGAGTCTATTAAATCTCAGAGCTGTTGGAAGCACTTTGAATTGATGGCTTCTCTCCGACCAAGAAAGTATGCATGCATCTACTTTACAAATAAATGTAATGAATTTGTTGCAATACAAGATTTATTTATTTCAGGACTGCAAATATTGTTACTGAATCGAAGGAAACGCTTTGTTCAGTTGAAACAGAAGAGGTGAACTACGAATTACTACAATTAATTGAAGAAATCAAAAAACACAAATGCATTTTTGATAAAAGCTGCCTTGAATTTCGCTTTAGAAAATCCCGTGCTGAAGCGTGGAAATCTATTAGCGATGCTTTGGGAGTTTCCGGTAAGTAAATTTGTACAAAGAACTTATGACGCAGCTTACATTCCTTTTTATAGTTGAAGTGTGCCAGTCTCGCTGGAAAGGCCTTCGGGAAAGGTTTCAAAGAGAATCTATAAAAACTCAACAGGCATCGGAAAGTGATGATGATGTTCAGAAGAGCTGTTGGAAGTACATGGAAATGTTGGATTTTCTCCGGCCAATAAAGTATGCATGCATCTACTATACATATGTATTGAATTTGTTGCAAAACAAGATTTATTTATTTCAGTGCTGCAAATAGTGTTACCGAATTGAGGGACTCGTATTCTCCAGCTAAGCCAGAAGATGTGAACTACGAAGTACTTCGATTAATTGAAGAAATCAAAAACCACAAAGCTATTTTTGACAGAGGCTGCATTGCATATCACAGCAGAAAATTCCGTGCTGAAGCGTGGCAATCCGTTAGCAAGGCGTTAAGATCTTCTGGTAAGTAAATTTGTTCAAAGAACTTATGAAGCAGTTCACTACAACGAAGTTATTACCTTTTACAGTTCAAGTGTGCCAGTCTCGTTGGAAAGGCCTTCGGGACCGATACGTAAGGGAGTGTATAAAAATTCGAGAAGCATCGGGAAGCGATGCTGAAGTTCCTAAAAGCTGTTGGAAGTACTTTGAAATGATGGATTTTTTCCGGCCAACTGTTTCGATGGACCCACTTTGTTCAGCTGAACCAGATCAGCTGAACAGCGAAACAATACAATTAATTGAAGAAATCAAAAAACACGAAACCATTTATGACAAAAAGTGTCTTACATATCTCAACAGAAAAAGCCGTGCTGCAGCGTGGCAATCCATTAGCGAAGCATTGGAGGTTCCCGGTAAGTAAATTTGTACAAAGAACTTATGACGCAGTTCACTATAAGGGAAGTTATTACTTTTTATAGTTGGCGTGTGCCAGGCTCGCTGGAAAAGCCTTCGGGACCAGTACTTAAGGGAGGCTATAAAATTGATTGAAACATCGGGAAGAGCTAAAAGCCGTTGGAAGCACTTTGAATTAATGGACTTTCTACGGGACCAAGTGCAGCCAAGAAAGTATGCATGCATCTATTATATATATGTAATGAATTTGTTGCAAAACATGATTCATTTATTTCAGAGAATTAACAGCTGAATCAGAAGATCTGAACTGCGAAACACTAATAGAATCAGAAAGTGATGGTGATGGTGATGAGAACTTTGAAATGATTGATTTTCTCCAGCCAAGAAAGTAAGCATTAATCTTTTATTCATACAAACATATGTAATGAGTTTGTTGCAAAACAACATTTATTCCTTTCAGAGCCGCAAATAGTGTCACTGATTCGAAGGACTCGTGTTCTTCGCCAGAACCAGAACATGAGAATGGCGAATCACTTGAAAATACATTGGACGAACTATTGGTATGATAATGAATATGAAAGTCTATTATTCATTTCGTAACTGTTTTTCCTTTCCTTTCTTAGGATTTGTCACAGAATTCAGAAGTACCATCTACCAAAAAGAGAATAAAACGCAGACTTTCCTCCACAATAAAATCCGAAGACTTCTGTTCTTCTTCTCCTCCTCACACAGTAATTGCAGAAAAGAAATACTGTCCGGTGCGAGCCCCTGTAGAACCTGAGGATCATCAAGGTTTTTTCTTAATGTGCTGTGAATTATTTAAAAAACTGCCTATTGCCAAAGTGGATGACGCAAAAGTGTTTTTTATAAATCATTTGCATGGCCAAATAAAAGAAATGTGGGATGAATAACTTAAATATTATATAATCTTAAGTTACCATTATTTAGTGTTAAGCATTAGTCGTTATTTATATCAACTAAATAAGAAACAAAACGTTATAGTATTTTGAAATACATACTCCTTAAATGATTATCTCTTTTATCTTAATTGAAATGAATTTATTTGATGAATATCTGAAACTGCTTCGTATGTTTTCTCCATGGCGCATAAGATTTTGTCTGCTGTTTCTGGACACACGTTTAATGTGAGTCCTCAGCAAGCTGTGCAAATACTCGAAAACATCTGGACGCATCTGTGCTGCAAAGTGGAATTGTTTAGGGTCATTGTCTTTAATAAGTTGTTAAAAATAAGCCACTCGCGCATTCCTTTATAAACAATTCAACAACAATGCAGAAGCTCCTTCGAAACATGTAGTATGGAGTTTGGGCGTTTATAACATAGCCAATCTATGGCACTTTTAGGAGCATTGTCTAGTTACATAGTTCATACATTCTTACTTAGTGTTTCTTGAAATGTTAAAATTTGAGCGCACAATACAATTCACCACTAAAGATGAGTGGTAATTTTTCAACCAATGGTGAGTTCAGACAATGGTGAGTTTAAATCCATTTCGATAACTAAATATCGGTGACAATCAGCTTGTTAAATATTGTTTTGCCTTATGTATTTCTTAAAAGCATTGCAACATATGATAATTTTATATTAAATTAAAAAGAAGGCAGCATGCGTATTTATACAGAATGTGTATTGCTCCGCCGCTCACAATGCTGAGATTTGCGTTGAGAGTCGCATCGTTACGGAAAGAAGGTAAATATCCAAAAAACATGTGGTTTTCAATTGTGAAAAATTTTCCTTCATCTTCTCCGTCGTGTGTATGTTAATGGCATATGCGTGTGTTTGTTCGGTTTTCTTCTGTGCAAAAAGTTTGTAAAACGCAATTGTTCTTTTTATTTGCAGAATTAAAATAAATTTAAGCAAGTTTAATTGAAACAAGTTAATTGAAATTGTTGGTTTTTTTTCCTGAGAAGCATCGACAAGTAAATTGATTCACTGATTTCAAGAAACCAGTGAAGTGCCTCTAATTACTTGCCAACTGCAACCGGTCAACCGTCATCATCATCATCACCAGAAGAAGATTCAGCCAGCTGGACAGACACACACAGCTGCTGTTTGCCTTTATTTGTTTATTTAATAACAAAAGGCGATGACAACGGCGACAAATATACTATATACATAGATATTAAACGACGACGTCAGCGTCGACTGAAGTGTTCACTACTTGTGCCAAAAGAGAAACACATTCTAAGCCCATCAAAATAGAAGAAAATCAAACAATTTTAATTGAAATTTGAATAGAAATAAAGAGAGCAACAATGTCAAGTCCAACAGAAGTCAAAGATGACACCAACGCCACTAATGGCTATATAGTAAATAAGGATCAGGAAGTTGCTTTCGTATCGGACAAACAACAATTACTAACCAACATAGTGGATAAGAGCCTGCAGGATGGTCTCTCTTGTGAAGAACTTTTCTTGAATAGCGAAGGTTTGACCTACAAGTAAGTATGTACTAAGTACTAGTAGCACATGGTCATAGTCATGGTCAATTCATTATCATAAACTAATAAACAACTACATATGTAATAAAATATTGCAGTGATTTCCTTATTTTACCCGGTTATATTGATTTTGCTGCTGAGGCCGTTGATTTGAGTTCGCCCTTAACTAAGAAGATCTCATTGCGTGCACCAATGGTCTCATCGCCCATGGACACGGTTACCGAATCTGAAATGGCAATCGCTATGGCGGTAAGTAACACACAATCAACATTTAATGATCATCATCATCAACTCAAATTTCATTTTCATTTAAATTCGGTTGCCGGGCTTGTACACATGCAATGCAATGTACTCGCTCTCGTGCACCGGAATTTGCCATTTGTGGTTGTAATTTAATACTTATACGCCTCTATACACTCACTCCACTCGCACGCATGCATGCATGGATTTTAACTGGACTCTAATCCGATGCAGCTTTGTGGTGGCATTGGCATAATACACCACAATTGCACGGCGGAGTATCAAGCGATGGAGGTGCATAAGGTTAAAAAATACAAACATGGCTTTATGCGCGATCCATCGGTTATGTCTCCAGAAAATACAGTAGGTGATGTGCTTGAGGCACGTCGCAAAAACGGTTTCACTGGTTATCCAATAACAGAGAATGGTAAGCTTGGAGGTCGCTTGCTTGGTATGGTAACATCGCGTGACATTGATTTTCGTGAGAAGCAAACCGATATCAAATTGGGTACGATCATGACCACAGACTTGGTGACAGCCCCCAATGGCATCACATTGCCAACAGCGAATGCCATATTAGAGAAAAGCAAAAAAGGCAAATTGCCAATTATAAACGAAAAAGGTGAATTGGTGGCGATGATTGCTCGAACCGATCTTAAAAAAGCACGTTCATATCCGAATGCTTCGAAGGATAGCAACAAACAGTTGATAGTTGGAGCAGCCATAGGTACACGACCCGAAGATAAAAATCGTCTACAAATGCTAGTAGCAAATGGTGTTGATGTCATTATACTTGATTCATCGCAAGGTAATTCCATTTATCAAATCGAGATGATTAAGTACATCAAGGAAACCTATCCCGAATTGCAAGTGATTGGTGGTAATGGTAAGTTGTTTGAATCCTTACATATATCACCATTAAATGGCAGAATTTTGATTGTATTAACTAATTTAATTCTGTTCTGTTCTGTTCTCTCTCTCTCTCCAAATTGTCTCAAAATTCTATTAGTGGTAACACGAGCACAAGCAAAAAATCTCATTGATGCTGGTGTTGATGGTTTGCGCGTTGGCATGGGTTCTGGTTCAATTTGTATTACTCAGGAGGTTATGGCCTGTGGTTGCCCTCAAGCCACTGCTGTCTATCAAGTCTCAACATATGCCAAACAATTTGGTGTCCCAGTCATTGCCGATGGTGGCATACAATCGATTGGGCATATTGTCAAAGCTTTGTCCTTGGGTGCAAGTGCTGTCATGATGGGTTCCCTTTTGGCTGGAACCTCAGAGGCTCCGGGCGAGTATTTCTTTTCGGATGGTGTGCGTCTAAAGAAATATCGTGGCATGGGATCATTGGAAGCAATGGAACGTCATGATGCTAAGGGTGCTGCCATGTCACGTTATTATCACAATGAAATGGATAAAATGAAAGTGGCTCAGGGTGTTAGTGGCAGCATTGTAGATCGAGGTTCGGTTCTACGTTTCTTGCCATACTTGGAATGTGGTTTGCAACACAGTTGCCAGGATATTGGGGCCAAGTCCATTAGTGAGCTTAGGTAAGCTATATTGAAATAGAATTTGATTGTGATTTGTCATTAAATATTCTCTATTATTTCATAGACAAATGATCTATAATGGTCAGTTGCGTTTCATGAAGCGTACGCATTCCGCTCAACTTGAAGGCAATGTGCATGGTTTATTCTCATATGAGAAACGTCTTTTCTAACATCATGTACTTGGTGGTGATGGTGGTGGCAACAGCAACACTAACACCAATGCCAATACCATGAGATCATCATCATCATCAGCACACTATATGCAACATCAAAGAGGAGGAGGAACATCGTCATCATCATCTCCTTCATCATCATCACCATTTTATATGAATGCATTCAAAGCGAAACATTTCAATAGCAGTGGATCTGGTTATCGAAGAAACTAAGTACATCTTTGCTGCATACACATTACGACTAAATAATTATGCAAAGACACGTAGCCACCGATACTAAAACGTATATTTGTATTGATAAGCTTACGTTACAGTGTTATAATGTTGTAACTTTGTTTGTTGTTTGTTCTACACGCGCAAATGTACTTAAAATGAATTTTAATATTTCATCAAATGTATTTTTAGTTTAGTTCACTAAATAACCGAAACTTTAATTTTAAATTGGAAAGTTGCTTTTATCAGTTTTTGCTTTGTAGTTGTAGTTGCTTATCAAACACAACTAACTAAAGATCCTTTGTTGCCTACTCTACACTATACTACATGATATACTTTGTACATTTGATGTATTTTTAATTGTTTTAAAATCAAATTATCCTATAAAAATTCTTTAAAAACAATATAAGTATATTAAAATAAAAACAAAAAAGAATATACTAAGTTAATTAAAGTATACAAATATGTAAACGTACAATATAAAATATATATATATAATATACTACATACGATACAATAGAAATGTCTGTAATTTGTTATAGCAAAATAAAAGTTTACTTTATTATGTATGAAAATTTTGTCTAGTAATTTGTTATATCTTTCACAATAGTATTTATATACATAGATATGCAATGCATGTCAGAGATCTCATTAAGTTTGTGTGGAAATAGTCAACGTGACAAGGAGAATAAATGAGGTGTAGTACGCTTTCACTTCATTACATAGGTAACAAGATTAAATGGACCAAAACAACTTTGGTTTGCGAACTTCAGTTTTGTTTAACTAAATTGTTCTATTTTTTAACATAGAGAGATGACACAAACACCCTTGCTGTATTTCCATATTGTCGTGGTCACGAGGTGGATTCCCATGCCAGTAAGGTCGCAGGAGAACACTCAAACTTAAAGTATTCCAAATAAGGCATCACAATGGGTTGACACAATCGATCTATCCAATTCTAAACACAACAAATCGCATACTAAAAGTTATTACTTCACTATGAGAAAGTGATTTTGAGCTGTTGACAGCGATGTTCTAGCAGTCTGCCCACCGAAACTCATAAGTGGCCCAGATGCATCGCTGGCATTGGATGAACTGGCAATGAAGACAGTTTTATCATCATATGTGGCTGGCAAATC
The DNA here is from genome assembly GCA_037043315.1 of Amiota communis. NCBI lineage: Eukaryota > Metazoa > Arthropoda > Insecta > Diptera > Drosophilidae > Amiota > Amiota communis. Next base: position 6,166,241 of record JBAMAV010001245.1, on the reverse strand, counting down.
AGCATTGTAAAAATGACACTGGCCTGAGGCTCGTCCCGGACCTCAACCATAAAGTCGCGTCCAAGGAAGTAAAATCTAAGCAGGAGTTACTGGGCATCCGGGAGGAGGGAAGTATATTTATCAAATAAGTAAAAGCTTAAATTGTTTAATATTTTTATTTATTACATATATCAAATATGATCAGAAAGAAAAGTTTTCCATTTATTTTTAACTGGTTAACGTCTGAGTATTGCATATAATTAACGAAATAAATAGGAATTTACAAAATTTGAGGTGTAATAACTCAGAATTGCCTGCTCCTTATATGGAAGAGATTCTTTTAGATGAACAATATGTTCAGGTGAACCATATATCATTGCTGGATTGAAACCTGGAATTGTTGTACGATTTGTTGATTTTATCTCCTCCTCAGTTTCATTTGCTTTGTTCTGCGACGGCATTGTTGGTTTCATGGGCATCTTAGTTGAACGTTCTTCGTTCATCGGTGGAATTATTGTATTTATTAACTGCTTAGGAATTGCACCTTTATTGTTCTGCGGCAGCACTGTTGGTTTCTTGTTCTCCTTGTTCTCAGTTGGTTTCTTGATCTCCTTCTTCTCAATTGAACGTTCTTCGTTTTGGGGTAGCATTATTGGTTTCATGGAACTTTCCACATCGGTTGAAGACTCTTCGTTCGGCTCCTTTTTCTCAGTTGAACGTTCTTCGTTCTGTGACTCTTGCTGTTGCTGGTTCTTAACCAAATTTGTGGCTTTTGGTTTTTCACCACAATCAGTGCGTTTTCTATTATTAATTGCTTTATTTAAATTCTGGTCCTCATTTGTTACAAAACGTCTTTGTACAAAAGCTCTTACATAGATAACAGTTTCATTGACTTTGTGTTCATTGAGTTCCAGAACTTTCTTAAACCCAGTGGTACTAGCAAAAGTCACCTGACATGTATAATCCTTTCTGGTAAAAGCGTAAACATGATCAAACTGTCGGTGCACAATTGCGGCAAAACCTCCGCGTAAATCTTTTTATTACCACGTCTATTTTTTAATTCTTTTTGTTCTTGTGCCGCAACCAACAACAATTTGCGATAGGCTACATTTACTTTCATGCCTTTTCCATCGCGTTTCTTATAGGCATTTAAAGCCGCTTTGAAGCCATCAATTGTTTCATATTTTATGAATGCACAATTTATTGCATCAATAAGACACAAACTTGTGTCAATTGTTTCAATTTTTCCGTACTCACTAAATTGATTTAGCAAGTCGCTTTCATCTTTGACTACAGGAATACTTGACACGTAAATCTCATTTGAGCAATTTGGAAATCCAATATTCACTACAAGCCCATTGACAACATGGACGTCGTGTTCGAAAATTCCTTTTAAAAGAAATTGTTTTTGCTTTGGGTTTATTTTCGTTTATTGGAAATTAAAAAGTGAAATGGATGCGGAAGACGAAACCATGATATGTGTAATTTTGGCGACGTACATTTTTGAAGACTGCATAAAACAGGAGCAGTAGGAAGACAGACCATTAAAGAAGCGTAGAACGTGTAGTAAAGAATGGGTCAGTCGCCATAATCGTGAATCTGCTGGCTTTTTGTTACTCCAGTCTTTATACCAAACATTTATCTCATTTTCGATACCTCGAATATCATAAAAAGTAATTGCATTACAAATTTGAGAATTGAAATGATTCAAGTCAAGGCATTGGACGGTAAAGCAGTTAAATTAATTGCTGCATTATTTTATTGTGAAAATCTTTGCTTGAGTGCAGATACCAGCGAGTCTAGATTGCCGTTGTAAAAGGAGGGTTCGTCCTGTTTGTTGCTTTTCTGCAACTCTGAGCACACAAATATCGAAGGAAGCTTCATGTTCTAATTCCACACACTCTTTAACAATTTCATTGAGTAAAATTTCAGGTGCTGAACTGTGAGTTTCAATGACAATGAAGTCCATCCTATTTTACTTGTAATTATGCACATAAATTTTATTAAAACATTTTGTCCAGCAGCGCTATGCAACTGGAAGGCAACGTTCCTTGTGACAGCATTACCTTCTGCACTCAGCTTTGCTAAGCCCACAACTATTTCACAATAGTGTTTTTTGAATTCGCTTATACTTTGACACTTTTCTAACCAGCGTGTTTCACAAAATGAGTGTACATTTAGATAAAAATGTATCATATTAATTGCTGTCACCAACTTTTGCCCACCCCAGAAATTTTCATTAGTTTTATTAGAAATAATAAATATTTTAATAAATAAATACTAAAGAATATATGTATGTATATCGAGATATCTTTATTTTTTTTATAATAAACATGGTTGGTGTCTGTTTATCCTTCTAAGTATATATAGATAGTATTATAATAATGTAGAGAAGACAAAAGTGGCGTTGAACCGGTAAGTGATGTATTCTAGTTACGACGTAGAAAGAACCCAGTTAAAATATTTGCTGCCTTTTTGAATAGCAAATGCAGAGATCCTTCACTTGGGACGACATCATCCATCACATTCTCCGGCGGCATGGACTGCTCCGTCATGGCTGAAATATTTTCGTTCTGCGCCGGCATACTTGCTTTTATGGACTCTTTCTTCTCGGTTAAAACTTCTGCGTACATTGTAGGTTTCAAGGACTCCTTAGTTAAACGGTCTTCGATCTGTGGCGGAATTGTTGATATCTTAATCTCCTTCTTTTCAGCCAAGCATTTTTTGTTCTGCGGCGGCATTGTTGCTTTTATGGACTTCAGAACATCTGGTTTTTGACCATAATCAGTGCGTTTTCCATAGTTAATTGCTCCTGGCGAAGATTCCTTTGAGTACTGATTCGCATATGCTACAAAAAGTCTTTTCTCACAAGGTCTTATATAAATTACTGATCCATTCACTTTGTGTTCATTCAGTTGCAGAACTTTCCTAAGCCCAGTAGTACTAGCAAAAGTCACGTGACATATATAATTCTCTCTGGTAAAAGCATCAACATAATCAAACTTCGCAAAATACGCCTTTAGCTGTCTGTCAGTGTATAATTGCGGCAAAACCTCAGCGTAAAATCTTTTACCACGTATATTACATTTATTTTCTTCTTGTGCCGCAACCAACAACAATTTGCGATAGGCTACATTTACTTTCATGCCTTTTCCATCGCGTTTCTTATAGGCATTTAAAGCCGCTTTGAAGCCATCAATTGTTTCATATTTTATGAATGCACAATTTATTGCATCAATAAGACACAAACTTGTGTCAATTGTTTCAATTTTTCCATACTCACTAAATTGATTTAGCAAGTCGCTTTCATCTTTGACTACAGGAATACTTGACACGTAAATCTCATTTGAGCAATTTGGAAATCCAATATTCATTACAAACCCATTGACAACATGGACGCCGTGTTCGAAAATTCCTTTTAATGCGGAAAAATCGTCAAACCAAACAATTGCACTGGTTCGGTGATATTTAATAAATTCAATATTTCCAAACTTGGAAAAATAAGTTTGTAGAATATCTGCTCGATGCTCCATTACTGGCAACTTTGAAAGATATATTGAACGTTGGTATCCTTCCATGATGACTATGATTTGATGGTTTTTTTTAAATGAAATTAACCGATGCGACTGACTTCGTTACGTTCAACTGCTGGAATGGAATGACTTGCAAAAGTTTGTGCTAGTGGTGAGCAAAATATCAAAATTGTCACTGACATTAATAGGCTCCATACACGGTGCATCAGCATCAGCAGCCGCAGCAGTGAAATTAAGTATGGATTTGTAACACTGATGTCGCATAGGACCGAAACTGCAAAAGAAACAAGACTCTAGTACATTTGCACCTGAATGAGACCATAAACGGGGTCGCATTAAAAATGAAACCATATCTCAGTGTATTGGCACCAGATCCAGAAATAACTACTTTTGATTTCTTTTCGGAGTCGTCTTTTCAGTTTCTTTTGATCATTCTTTCTGATCATATTTGATATATGGAATAAATAAAAATATTAAACAATTAAAGCTTTTAATTATTTGATAAATATACTTCCTTCCTCCCGGATGCCCAGTAACTCCTGCTTGGACGCAATTTTATGGTTGAAGTACGGGACGAGCCTCAGGGCATATTTTTCCGTGGGCACGTCCTGTACACATTTTACACTGCCGATTTGCCAGCCACAAATGTATACCTCATACAGAAGATGTAGAACTCCGCACTACTCCAGAGAGAATCCTCTCTAGTCGTGAGCATATAAATTTCCTCACAAGCCTTTATAATGACCGGCTAAAGTCTGACGCCAATAGGCTAGCTTCTCCTTTGGCTAGAAATACCTCCCGGAGGAGGCTCAAGCGGCTTCACCCTGATGACCTTTGGGTACATGGACGCCAAAGAGGACGTAGGCTTCCCTTCTAAATAATCCAGACATATATAAATATAATATACTTTTTAGGCTTTAAGCCATATGTCAATTTCTTGCCTTATTATCACATACATTTTTTATATCCTTTGGATTGGAGGCTGATTTTTGTTCACTAAATGATATGAAAAAAAAGACATATTTTTCAATAGACTGGATCAAAAGACCTTACACCTTTAATTTGGAAGAATTAAAAAACTAAAATTTAATAAATAAGACTTCAGCCAGTCAGACAAACAGTCACAGATATGTATTTATAGATATAAAGAAAGAAAGAAGCCCCAGTTAGTTGGGTTTTATTTAAGCGCCAACGCCTTTCAATGACGCAAAAGCAACCAAGCATAAGTTAAAAATTACGAACTTTTTGTATTTGAGCAACATATTGAATGATGGCGAGTGAGTTAAACTACAAACTACTGTCTGCCTTGCCATAAGTATTAAGGACTAGGAATCGCACAACCTCTAAACGCAAGGCATGCAAATTTTCAACTGAATTTCATTTCAATAACATAATCCTAATGTTTTACCATTTTGCCAGAATATTTAACTTCCAGAGCAAGCAAATGAATGAGGATTTAAGAATTCTGCTCCTTTACTGTTATGTTATTTGTTTCATTTTCAGTTTTCTAGTGCTTCCCCTGTTTCATTTTCATCATTATACATGTTCCAAAATTCAACTTTTATTAAACAACATTTTGTTCTATTCATCACTCAATTTTTTAGTTTTTAGTGCGCAAGTCTGTTCCCAGTTTATAAAATTTCTCCAATGTTAACCGCTTCAATAATGGGCTGCTATGGACATTTACATTTCATGTTACTTAAATATTGGTTTCTAAACAGGTTTTGCTATGGAAACTTTGCCATTGCTTAAGCAATAAAATTTCAAAAAACTTAAGTTTGTTACAGGAGCATCTATTGTAAGACTTGTCTAACAGACGCCATAATAACAGCTCTTCCAAGAATCATTACTAGTATGTATTTCTAATATATTCTTTGTAAATAAGACTGCAATTTCATTTCATTTGAATCTAGGAAATGGTTGCATAGGTGTCGGCTAATGTTTTCTATTCTTTATTATGAGGTAGTTTTTAGAATGAATAGATAAAATTCTGCAAATTATCTAGAAAGTTTTATATGTTCATTGTGGTTTTATTTATACTGTTCTAAAGAATATTCTTTTCAATTGTCTAATTCTCTATTTGCCCTCATTGAGTGTCTTCTGTCTCTTTATTTAACTGTCAGTATCTTATTATTTGTTTATATTTTACTGACCATCTTCTTTTTATCAGTTTGTCTTTCTATTTGTACATCTCACTTTGTCTTATGTCACTATTTCTGTTCTCCTTTTGTTCTTGACAAAAGTTTCCTTTCCCAACTTTTAGTTGATGAAAGTAAAAACCAAAAAAAAACTTTATTTTGTAAATAAAATTTCTTGTCTTTGAATTTTCTCTAATAAATAATCTTCGATTATGCAAATATGTAAACCAAATTTTCTTGACTTTTGGCAAAAACATGTCAATTTATAATTTTATGAAATTTTCATAATGACAATCTAAAGAGAAATCATAAGTTATTGAGATAGAGTTCTTTATGTTAAAAAACAATATTTAGGGATAAAATTTTTGGTTGCAAATAATTGAGAATTTCAATAGAACAAAGATTGTAATCCCGAAATGTATATGATACAATAATTTATATGAAAATTGACTGGATAAATTTATAAATAATATAAAAAATATTCATGAATCACATCACAAACTAGAACAGTAATAGTATAGATCTTTAACTGATGTATGATGTATCCAAATAAGAAATTATCTCCTCCTAAGCAAAGATAATTGCATTCCACTGTGGTCTAAGGTACGATCTACGAATTGCAGATACCAGAAAGAGTCTTTAAGGTGAAGAGGGTATTACTATGATGAATTTATTAAAAGCCTTAACATTTAGGTGGCAGAGTATTAATAATAAAATAAAACTAAAATGTTATTTACTTTTCGATAATGATATATCTTTCAATTTCAATTCATTGCACTTTTGATAATCTAATAACTCATTATTTATACTAAAAAATAAACTCAATCTCAATGTTAAGTAATATTCAATGCTATTATCCTTACAATTTATCACTTCCTACTTTTCAATTTGTTTCCAATTTTACAGGTAACTTTATTAACTCACTCTACTCTACTTTACTCTACCATACTCTACTCTACTCTACTCTAAATGACAAACTATGTATTGTTGTGAATGATATTGATGAGGACAAAGATTCAACACTTGAAAGTTGTTTGCTTTATTCAATACTTTGGACTTGTCGATACTTGAATTAAACGAGAAATGAGATGGTAAGGTTTTAAGATACTATTGCACATTACTCAAAACTTCCAAATGACTATGTATGTACTTCTATGTTGGTCAATGGAGGCATGAACAAAAGCAAATGCAACCTTAGCAAAAAGGATAACTTTGACACTTGCACTGATGATGATGATGTTGATGACAACATTGAAAGTTATATGTACAAACAACATTGTGTATCTATGGTTAAAAGAGGACAAATAAAGCAAGTAAGATGAAACACACCCAACTCCAATGCCATGTTTAAGCAATGTATGATCATTTTGTTGACAACACATCATCTCAGAGTGTCACTTTTTGCTACTTGCTACTGTAGATGTTTGTTGACTGGTGTCATTGCTTCGATTTTTAGCAAATATTTTCATTTCATTTTAAACAGGAAGACATGCGTTACTCACGTAGCTCAACACATTCACATTCATTTCTTTGCCTTCATACAACAGTGTTTTTTATTTTTTTTTTCAATTTTTCTAGGTCACTAAAGGAACATTTGGTCCTTGAGTACGAACGAGTATCACAAAATTTAATGTACTCTTGGGTTTAAAGAAAGTTTACTTTACTGCTTTAATGATCATAGCTGTTGTAATTAGTTAAGTGGAAAGGCAACGTTTGAACTAGTGAAGAGTTTTCTTTATGTTGTATGGGGAAAAAAGGACATTCGTGTCATCATAACAGAAGTAATAATCATTTCCTGTTTTCATTTGTTTTTTTAATTTTAATTGAGTTGCTTCTTTTGCCAAACTTACTGCTACTTAGTAGTTGTTTGTAAGTGAACCAATGAATGGAAAAAGAGAGACCATTATCATTAGTAACATAGTCACCATCGTCATCGCTATCACCATCATCATTTGCATCATTATCATCCTTTGATATTCTTTTGTCGTGTTGATGGAACTGGCGCCTTTGGTCAATACGCATTGAATGCGCTGTAGTAATTATGTTTACTGCTAATTGTGTGGATTTGCTCTTTATTTGCAAGCGTTGTTTATGTGGTATGAGATATGGAGAATGAGAATGAGGATGAGGATGCAAGGTAATACTATGATAAAGTAAACTACTAAGAAAGGATAAAGGTAAAAGCAAAGTGCAGCAAAGCGCATGATAACAAACTCAATTAAAGTTAGTTGCAAATTGTGGAGGTCTGCTCTTTTTTTCCAACTCTTCATTAATGTGACTTGTCCTTGTTTTGCATCGCAATGACGGAGTCAAAAGGAGTGCAATTGAGAAGGGGAGATAAAGTATTTGAAAGACATACTAGTAGTATAGGAAACGTGTGAAAAAAGGTGTTCAGTTTGAATTGGAAAATGGCAATGCGAATCAAATTACTACATTCTCGCTATTGATGCGCTTATGTTGTTGATCACTTTATCTTCGATTGAGTTTAATGTTTCGATTTTAATTGCAATTTCTTTTTTAAGCGTTCAATAATAAAAACGAAAAACCAATAGAAAGAGCAAGAAATGCATCCATTAGGGATAATGTCAATGTGCGAGTGCCCATAAGTACAATATCTATTGAATAGTCATTATATAATCTCGTATAACATGTAGGGGCCTATAAACAATGGACCTGACCTATCTTTGCTTAAGTTGATAAGTGCGACATCGAAAACAAAGTACTACATAACTTTGATAACTCATGAACCGCGACGTCGGGACAAAAGACAATTGCCTTTCATTCCCATACATATGGATAGTCTGACCATGAGTGTATAGTGGATACTTTTACAGGTCATGCTAGTTTTTTATAAAGAAATTGTATTAGATATACTTAGTATGAAGTGGGTCCAATAGCATGTATTATACTTGGATTGAACTCTTTGTATTGAAATTAAAACTAATTTAAGGTAAATATTATAAGTAAGAAAGTACATAAGTTTATTAAAAGACTACATATCATTTGAAATCGATAAGTGGTTTAAAGATTTGTGAGTTACACTAAGTTTCCTTCACTACAATTGTTATGAATAACTTAATAAATTGTTCATGGTGGAAAAAAGTGACAGTTGACCACATGTTACTATGCAAACTAGTCTATATTAATAAAGAATCTTTTCCCTTTTTGTTATTGCATTATTAGTCTTGTGAAAGTAATTGTTATTAAATAATAAAACCACGTGCAAAATATTACATATAATATATTCATAATTACTGATTATTACACAATTTGTGTCTTGTTGTTGTGTGCTGATGACGTTGATAACAATGTTTTCGTTATCACCACACTAACCGAACGAACGACCACACACCGATCGTTGTTGATAAGGATGCACAATAGGCAGACTCTGACGAACTAAAGCTATGCAACGAATAAAAGAGAAATAATAATGAAAGAAAAATATAATAAAAACAAAAACAACAAATAGCTGATAAAAATATACAAATCAGTTTGATCTTTTACCTTTGCTACAAATACATAGTTGTATTGTTTCGATAATTGAAAGGTCTAGGCTGAGTTGGGTTTTTCTGTGAATGGATTTTGTATTTCTAATGTTGCACTGCTGCCAATAATTTCACTGTGCGACAAAAATATAAAAAAATTAAAATATCAAAATTAATTAATTAATTAAATAGATTATTATTAAATTGCTAATCACGACATTGTAGCCGGTTTTCTTCTAACACGTACCATTTAAAAGTTATGATAATTTAAAGTACCGTCTATTCCACACAGCTGCGGCAGCAGCGGTGGGCTGCAGAAACGAAAGGCAGATGGGCAGCTGAACTTATACTAGAAGTGAATACCAGATGTGAATACATGACTAAGAAGACAGTGCGGTGATGTTTTTTTTTATATCATACAACTGCTATCGCGACACGATTACTTCCGAAAATATCTTCACAGAATAGAGAAAGCGGCAAATGCAAATTCTTTAATGGGGTCACAAAAGTAGACGATACAAATCTTTGAATGTGATAGAGCGTGAGGCGCTGGGAAACAGTGTGGGACTCATCAACGCAGCAAATATACTAGACTAGATGCTGGTGAGTAAGCACAACTGGGCACAAGTAGCTCATTACATGAAAAAATACTAAGATGCAAGAAACTGGACCTGAACGCAGGTACTACATTCGACATATGAATATAGAAGAGGATACCACCTTGAAGTAATGCGAAAGCAGTTCCTGGCTGGACACTTATCCTATTACCATACCGGGTGTCCGACAGCACCCTTGACGATGCAAAGTCATTTTTGACCACCCCACCACCCAGTATATTGTACCTGTGAAGTTTGCTGTGGATCGAAAATTGGTGAATAAAACTTTACTTTTATTTAAGATCATGTCCACTATCCAATTTCTCGACAACAGCGGGTCTGACTGGCACCAAACTTCACAGGAACTCTATTCCCTGAAAATTTAATCAGAAACTTCTTAATATCTCAAGTTAATTAGGTGGTTCCTTTACTTATTGGGTAAGATCTCCAGGGAATCGGACCCACTGGGATTTTAATAGCGTAAGTGAACTAGTTGTAGTACTCCTATCTAACCTAACCTAATGTCACCAAAAGACAGTTTTATTGCTATATACTTATGATTCATTGTCTCTTTAATATCAATTTAATATTAGTATATATAAATTCAATTGTAGCATTCCTGACCCCTTGGGTCCATTTAAATCTTTTAAATTATATTCTATAATGAATTTTAAGTTAATTTATTGGAATAAAATTAACATCAGTATAATTATAATTACTGTTATTTAATATTATTGTATTTAAGTAAAATTAATGCAAATTATACATAGCATATGAGTTGAAATAAATATAATTTAAATCTTTAAAAAATAAAAAGGAATCACATAAAATTAAATCAATTGCCTGTGCGTGTGTTTAATAAAATTATTTAAACAAATTACTGTGATTCCTTCTGTTTATGTTTGCTTCAATTTCATTTTGTTTTCCTTTTTTTGTTTTTCCATTGTTAAAACAGGTCACCAATGTATCTTGTTGCTGTCATAATTTTTACGTTAGTATATGAAAAAGTATTACCAATTTGTGGGAATGTTTGTAACAAAAAGAATCATAAGTCGAAGATCACATAAAAATATATGTATATGGAAATGACCGTCGCAACAAGCATGGTAGGTCTAAGATAGTCAACGATTAGGTGAACTACTAATAATAATGAGTAATTATAACAAAAAATAGAATATCATTTTAAAGATTGACGACCTTCCAAGTCTTTATCCCCATTTAGCCCTATTGTTAGGGCTGTCTCGGAGGTAACTATTGTAGAATCGATTGGTCCTAGTCTTTCGTTTTGTTAACTCATGTGCCAATTGTTCATTTCAATTTTAGAGCAGTCGATCTGGAATTATTGTACACATATAATTTGCTGTGACCAGCACACATATATTAAATCAATCGGGCAAACAAATGATATAGCTTCCATATAAGGCTATATAAATTTATAATTTCTTCATCAGCTGGGATGCGAAAGGTGTACAAGTTTCGGTGAACCGAAGTTAATGTTGTGTCTTGTTTTTCTTTTATTTTGTCCATGAATATAAAAACTTTTTCATGTTGTTGGTGGTTCATTTATTTATTTTTTTTTTAATATTATTTGCATAAATAAATTGTAAACAATATGAAAATTGTGATATAAATTACAATACTATTTAACATGGTCAAACGCATGAACTTAACCAAGTCTGTGAATGAGGCACCGTGTGACATTACAGATGCTCATCCTTACGTAATGTTGCACTATCCCATATATGCTTATGTACGTAATGTACCTTTAGGGGTAACATTAACTCATACTTACTAACATTCATAGCAAGCAAGTGTAGTTGTGCTTGTATTACACATAGTACATCGTAGTATAGGTACTTGTATATGGCAACCATATATCACAAATGAATGTGTACTACTACGATTATTTAAAATCCAATTCGGTTGTCGGATGCATAATGTCAGTTTCACAGTCGAGCAACTTTATTTGCATAAAATTAACATGAATGCAATGCAACGCATCCTGTCATCGAATGGCAATATTTTATGTCAATATTGGCAGCGGTTATTAGCGTTTTTGGAACTACTACTTACTCAGATATATGTATGTACTAGTATATATTTACTGTTATTGGTGTTGTATGTATTAACAAGAATTTATTATAAAATTCTAAAGTAAATATCAACGAGCCTCATTAACTTATGACCATGAGCTCCATGCAGCAGCAGTGCAACAGCAACATCTTCAATATTTGACACTAATCCTAAAGCCCAAAGATTGCTTACACTTAGAAAGACAAATGTACACATACACACACACGCAGACAAAAGCATAAACATGAAGGTGTGTATCTGATGGTTTAAGGAATAGAAACTTTGTGTGTTTCCACCAAAGCCAACTAAGCAATAACAATTTTAACACAACACTACAGAGAAACATAGCCCAGCCTTGTCAAAACTAAGCCGCTTTGATGCTACTTGAACATTACGTATGATTCTCTGCATGGGGAGTTTATTGAGTTTTGTATACTATGAAGTTTTGGTTCGACATTTTTCCATGAGACAAAGTTAGAAATGGTCTGACTTAAGCAGTTCATCAGTGGTGATGGAAATGGTGTTCTGCAAATAAAATCTTTTATGATCTGAGTTTTTGATGTGTGCACCATGAGCTGGTGCTTAACACAAAGAACCAACGACTGCAGTCGCTTACAAGGAAAAGCCCCTCTCCCCTTGATGACGTAAGTGCACAATGATAAAAATGTCCTTACAGGCACCGTGTATTCCTCTATTTTCAGAATATATAAACATGGCGCTACGGATTGTGAGTCAAAAGTTATATTCAAAATATTGGTGACACCAACAGCGTTTCATATGTAACACAGTTTCAGATTTTGACATGACTATGGGAACGCTTTTTAAAAACGTTTTCACATTATAAAGTTTTAATATGAAGGATTCTAATAACTATTTTTCATCAGAGGAATTAAGGCACCATACTTTCTATATCAATCAAAACATCATTTTTTTAAGGGCTAAGAACATATGGAATTACGAGTGGGGATCACTTTTTTTACAGTTTTGTGTTCATTCAATCCCGACTCATACGCACTTGCCTTTTGACAATCTGCCACAGTCTCTTATTGATATTCTCAAGTGTTATTATTTGTCTAAAGAGACATTCAAAAGGATATGAGGACATCTATACATTCTAGAATTCCTAAATTTAGTCAATAACTTAATAATACGATATGATTTATTATTATACAAGTATTAATTTCTTTACAAATGACCCCCCGCCTAGAATGAAGTGTGTGTGTGCTTTGTATTTTCCTTTAACTAAAAACGTTCTCTATTTGCTTTTGTAGTTGATATTACCCCCGACATTGCTGCTGTTATTGTTGTTGTTGTTCTTTTTGTTAACTCTCTCATGCGACTATGGCGCTTTCTATATGCTTATACTTCCTGTGGGGGTTAACACAAAATTTGTTCAGCATTAGATGCATTCAAATCTTTCTCAGTTTTGTCTTTTTGTATTTTTTTATTTTTTGCTTATGAAGCAAATCGAAAATTTACTTAAATTTCAGAGGATTTTCAATTCAAATTTCAATAAGTTACAGATCTACAATCTGTAAAGGTCCAAATGTAAATTTTGTCCTAACATAGGCTCTATTTTATTTTCAAGAATATTAGAAATCCAAGTCAATAGAGAGCCAGTGTCTTTTGTCAGAGACCATGAAATGAATAAATTGGACAAATCGCTCTTTACAACAACAATTTACAGTACTAATTTACTAGTACTAGCAGTACTAACACAATTTTTTGTAGATAAAATTCAGATAGATAAGGATCCTCATTGTTAAAAATCGTTTTTGGAGGCTCTGGTAATTGGACTTGCACTTTTTTTTTTAAAATAAAATTCAGAAAGGTAAAGGTCCCCCTTATTGAAAATAGTAGTATATAAAACAATGGGTTCTGTTATGGTGGAACTATTCATATGACCTATTATGATGACTCAAATTTCATCAACTTCGAGATCTAGAATGTCCCTTAAATGGAGATTCTTTTCCTAGCTATTCACAATTAATGTGCACTATTATTCAAATATTAATATTAAATCACACTTATAAAAAAACTACTTGTAATGATTAAAAAATATGTTATATTGAAAATGACATCCATCAAATTGCAACATAATTCCTTCTTCATCCCTATAAAAAATATTATTCTAAGTAATTCACATTTTTTAATCGAAATAATAGATTTTTTAATATTTCTAATAGCTTTTTTCATCATTACTAAGTATAATAAATTCTGATTGTTCTACTTATTTAAGCGACTTCGATCAGTAATAACTAAAAAATATTCTACAATCTACTCTAATGGATATTTTTTAGTTCATTTGACAACAATTGTGATTATGGGAAGTTGAATGTTTTTATTCATAGACAATAGAGGATTGAAAAATATGTCACACTGATGATACAATATTATTTTACAGTGAAACAAGGATACCATTTGCCGATTACCATCTTCTCTATCATCATGTTTTCCATAACTTGATTTCGATGTTCCTATAATTGCTGCCCATTTGAGAGTGCAGTGTGCCTGCTAAGAGTTAGATAGATAGATGCCTGTTTCAATTTCATGTTTAACAATTTCAATATGAATATGCATTTCTCTGTTGTACTATTACAGTTCACAGTTCAGTCAGCGAGTCAGTCCTTCTAAATACACAAACAACTGCATAACAATTTTGTCTAAGACCACAAAAAGTAAGTTTAACATGTAACCATTTTAATTAGATCGAGTGGTGAATGGAAAATGTGCAGCTCAGCACCAACATGTTACGAAATAATAGTAGAAATTTCATTTCTTGTTTTTTAATGTTTGTTTGTTTGTTTGTCATTAAAACGTAAAGAGCATCAACTAAGTTGTACTGAGTGAAAGTATCTGTTGTCTGTGACTGTGTTTGTGTATCTATGAGTTCATCTGTCCTATGTGTGTGCATGTGCATGTGTGTATGTTTGAACCGGAAGTGTGATGTGGTTCTGTTGCACTTCCGCTTTGTTGCACACAAAGTGCAATTAATGTCCTTTATTTACTTACTTACTTACACGTTTTCATACTATAAATGAAGAAATTAGTTATTCATTTTTCCCTCAAATTTAAATTCATTTAATTTATGCAATTTAATTCTCAGGAATTAACTCAATTAATTACATTTTGTTAAAATTGATTCATTGGGCTTAGTGTCAGATTACATGATGGAGGAAATTAAAATAAATGATTAAAAATTGTATAAAAATATTGAATTAATTGGACATGTTTTGTGTCATTATCTTATGTAATGCCAATAAGACAGTCACCTGCTAGACCTTCTTCCCAAATGATTTTGCAATATTAGACTTTAGTGGGTGTATTCGCTCACCAATGGAGCTGCATTTCATGTTCTCTGAATCTCAACAATTTAGCATAATATTTTGTAATTTTCTAACAATTTATAGTTTAAAGAAACTTACTGAAGGCACTTGTAACTTATGTAAATAAAACATATTCATAATTAATTTAATAAATATTTTTAAATTAATTTATAAAATATTTTACTCAAAGAATGTTGTTGCAAGCAAATTAAGTTATTGGAAATGCTTGATTGGCTCTTAAATTGAAACACAAGCATTTGGTGTTGCTACAAGTTACAATAGTTTTGTGTGGGCAACACTTCAGCACTTAGTTACATACATTATTTTCCCTCTGGGCTCTAACAACAACAAGCAAAAACACCATGGGTGTACCAAGAGTAGTTGTCTTGCCCCTGGACCAACACTGCATCTATTCAGGCTGGCTGTCGAACTATGTACCATACTTACTTACTTCTATAAATGTTAAGTTTTGAGTTATTCATGTACAGGAAATTCTTGATTTTCAACCTCCCTTTAGACCAAAAGCTGGGTACCCACATGAAGAAGTCTCTCTCTCTCTATATATCATCATCTTCATCTTACGAGTATGTGTCTTTTGTGTTTTTTCTATTCATTCATTGAAAGTCAGTATGGCGTCGCTCCATTGGCACATATTAACACGATTGGCTGCATCCTTGGCACATAAAATTCTTGCAAAATTACAAATCGATTCGTTTCAAACGTGGCACAACAACTCAATATTCGAGTAGCATAAGATTCACACTAACTTGCCACTTTCCCAATCTTCCTCTCTTCATTTTTCATTTATTTCTTTCTATCTTATAGATTTACTTCCTTATGCTTTCTTTTTCTCTCTCTCTCTGTATTTTGAATTAGACTGACTGTCTCCTTGCCTGACTAACTGACTGACTGACAGACGGACTGACTGGGTTGCCTTAAAGTGAACCAAGTATAAAATTGGTCCACAAAATTGCTTTTCGCTTTTGGACTAGCGAAGCATAAAAATGTCTGATGCTTCTCTATGCCCTTCTTCATGCTTCCCCATACTAGCTCTTATTGTTATGCATTTTCTATCTACGCCGTGTTCAAATATCGATTGACTATTTTTTGTTCTTAGTGTTTTGTCAAAAGTTTAACTACGCATATAGTATGCGGACTAACACATGCATTCCTCCTCATATGCATTCATATGACTCCAAGTCAAAAAACATAATTGGATAGAACTTCATGGTTGCTGATGGTACTCAGTAATGCTTGTGTGCATTAAGCATACAATTCGATAGTAGTTTTCCTTATTTCCTTATTTCATTTCAATTTGAAAGTCAAATTTGAAGCAAATGACTTTTCGTTGTCATAGTTGGCTAATTTTTGATGTTAACAACACAATTGATTGATTCAATATTGTGAACAGCTTATGAAGCAAATGAGTTTCTTGACTTCAAATGTGTGTCCCTTTACTAAAACCAACCAAATTAAGCCTAATACTATTTATCAACATAGAAAGATCTTAATTAATGTATTCAGTATGAACTAGCCACTTCATACAATATATTCTCGTATATACTTATGTTTATGCATATCCTTAAGATCCTCTCAATTCGTATGTAAACATACGTGTCTAAGTCTATTGAAAGCTCATTATAGTCTATTAAGGTAAACAACACCAATAACAACAACACCAACAACAACAAAGAGAAGCAACGCAAATTTTCCATTGTCCAAGTAAATGTCTGGCCACGCAAATCAATTAAAATTCATCCAAATTCATCCAATATTGACCCAAAGGCCAAAAGCAGTAATTAGCTTTACAACTCATTGTTATACATAGTAGGTATATATGGTATCTGTATAATACTCGTATCAAAGGTATAGAAGATCATCGAATTGTGCATAAAGAGAGTTCAACACCTAAACTTTAAGTTTAATTGGCATTGCATATTTTCACGCTTGTTGTTTATTAAACTTAAACTTTGCCGGTCTGTCTGACTGACTATCGGTCTCTCTGGTCGTAACCCTATGAAAGTTCATTAAATACAAGTGAACAACTTTCAATGGGCAGCAATTAAAAAATGAAGTCAAACTTTCTTTTCTTATTACACCTTATAGTTGTTTAAGACAAGTAATTCCAACTCATTCTATCTAATAGCCAAAGGAACCAAAAAATAAGTAACATTTACAACTTTTGTATGCCAATTAAAGTTTTTAGGTTTTCTATTTATAAACTACACAAGAACACAAACTAATTATCTAAAGCATACCATTACACACTTCACACTTATGTATTACCATTATTTTAATCCAATGTTTGTAAGTGAAACTCATTGGCGGATGGTTCTTTGAATATCTCAAGACACAGTAAACTTCAAGCAAAATCTTCACAGAAAATAAACTACAAATCCAGACATCACAATGAGTCATAAGACTTCTGAGTGAACTCTTCCCTTGAGAAGAGCAGCCTGTCTATCCTATTCCTATGTCTTAATAAAATTTTCAACGTTCTGACAATACCAGGATAAGAGGATTTAGTTAATTAAAGGCTAGACCAGGGCTGTCCACGTAAGTGAGAAACAGAAATTTCTTCTTTTTTTTGATCGCCGCTCAAGTACACTTTTGCTTTTTTGCTAGCCAATTTTCGGCGAATAACCTCTTTTTTCCTCCCTCGTCAACTCATCACAGATTCTTCCAATGCGGTCCAGGGATACAAAAAGGTTGAACCTCCTTGGTCCAGACCTACAATGTGCTTATCAAGCTAGTGTGCAAACTAATCTCTTTAATTTTAAGGCAGTGATAATTAATTAATTGAATCAAAAATCTGTGCGAAGTGTATGGTATATAAAAATTAAGTATTTTTTCTGTTTTATACTGGTTTTGACTCTCTGGTAATATTGTCTTAAGTTTCTTAAATCCCAATTGAATCAGCATATATTTTTCAGAAGTTCAACAGAAATTGTCTTTGATTACTGTCCCCATAGCTAGAGGACTTAAAAGCCAAAGATCTACAATACTTGCTTGCCGGTTTAGTGCCCACTTGTCTAACTGACTAAGCCATTCCCTCATTAATTTTGTTTTCTCTCGATTATTATAATATCCTTATCATAAGTAGAATTTCCAAATAAAAATTAATATTTTTCACTTCTAATAAAAATAATGAAAATTTGCCGAGTGAATGTCCGTCTTTATTGTGAAATGTCGTCAAAAAAAGGCAGGTTAACAACTAAATTCATGAAAAATAAAACCTAATGGCGCGGTGTCGCAAAGGACAGAAATGGCAACAGTACTAGACTCCACTAACAACGTTCTGGGACTGTTATTTTTCTGGTCTGTTTCTGGTGCTGTGAGACTTGCTACATAGAACAGAATCAGAACTGTTTATTATTGTTTTGATCATAGTGAAAAATCAAAGTGAAATTCAGAAAGAATCTAAAAGTAAATAAAATTTAAGGTAAAATATATATTGCTGTCACAATTTGTTTTAACGAAGACTTCAAAGCTTTGGTCTTTATTCTTTTGTTGTGCAATCAAAAGAAACGGAAAAGACGGCTCCGAAAAAAAGTCAAAAGTAGTTGTTTCTGGATCTGGTGCCAATACACAGCGATCTGGTTTCATTTTTAATGCGACCCCGTTTATGGTCTCATTCAGGTGCAAATGTACTGGAGTCTTGTTTCTTTTGTAGTTTCGGTCCTACGCGACATCAGTGTTACAAATCTATACTTATTTTCACTGCAGCGGCTGCTGATGCTGATGCACCGTGTATGGTGCCTATTAATGTCAGTGACAATTTTGATATTTTGCTCACCACTAGCACAAACTTTTGCAAGTCATTCCATTCCAGCAGTTGAACGTAACGAAGTCGGTCGCATCGGTTAATTTAATTTAAAAAAAAAACCATCAAATCATAGTCATCATGGAAGGATACCATCGTTCAATATATCTTTCAAAGTTGCCAGTAATGGAGCATCGAGCAGATATTCTACAAACTTATTTTTCCAAGTTTGGAAATATTGAATTTATCAAATATCACCGAACCAGTGCAATTGTTTGGTTTGACGATTTTTCCGCATTAAAAGGAATTTTCGAACACGGCGTCCATGTTGTCAATGGGTTTGTAATGAATATTGGATTTCCAAATTGCTCAAATGAGATTTACGTGTCAAGTATTCCTGTAGTCAAAGATGAAAGCAACTTGCTAAATCAATTTAGTGAGTATGGAAAAATTGAAAGAATTGACACAAGCATGTGTCTTATTGATTCAATAAATTGTGCATTCATAAAATATGAAACAATTAATGGCTTCAAAGCGGCTTTAAATGCCTATAAGAAACACGATGGAAAAGGCATGAAAGTAAAAGTAGCCTATCGCAAATTGTTGTTGGTTGCGGCACAAGAAGAAAATGAATTTAATAGACGTGGTAAAAGGGTTTACGCTGAGGTTTTGCCGCAATTATACACTGACAGACAACTAAAGGCGTATTTTGCGAAGTTTGATTATGTTGATGCTTTTACCAGAAAGGATTATATATGTCAGGTGACTTTTGCTAGTACTACTGGGCTTAGGAAAGTTCTGCAACTGAATGAACACAAAGTGAATGGATCAGTAATTTATATAAGACCTTGTGAGCAAAGACGTTTTGTAGCATATGCGAATCAGTACTCAAAGGAATCTTCGCCAGGAGCAATTAACTATGGAAAACGCACTGATTATGGTCAAAAACCAGATGTTCTGAAGTCCATAAAAGCAACAATGCCGCCGCAGAACAAAAAATGCTTGGCTGAAAAGAAGGAGATTAAGATATCAACAATTCCGCTACAGATCGAAGACCGTTTAACTAAGGAGTCCTTGAAACCTATAATGCCGTACGCAGAAGTTTTAACCGAGAAGAAAGAGTCCATAAAAGCAAGTATGCCAGCGCAGAACGAAAATATTTCAGCCATGATGGAGCAGTCCATGCCGCCGGAGAATGTGATGGATGATGTCGTCCCAAGTGAAGGATCTCTGCATTTGCTATTCAAAAAGGCAACAAATATTTTAACTGGGTTCTTTCTACGTCGTAACTAGAATACATCTCTTGCCGGTTCAACGCCACTTTTGTCTTCTCTACATTATTATAATACTATCTATATATACTTAGAAGGATAAACAGACACCAACCATGTTTATTATAAAAAAAATAAAGATATCTCGATATACATACATATATTCTTTAGTATTTATTTATTAAAATATTTATTATTTCTAATAAAACTAATGAAAATTTCTGGGTGGCCAAAAGTTGGTGACAGCAATTAATATGATACATTTTTATCTAAATGTACACTCATTTTGTGAAACACGCTGGTTAGAAAAGTGTCAAAGTATAAGCGAATTCAAAAAACACTATTGTGAAATAGTTGTGGGCTTAGCAAAGCTGAGTGCAGAAGGTATTGCTGCCACAAGGAACGTTGCCTTCCATTTGCAAAGCTCTGCTGAACAAAGTGTTTTAATAATTTTTATGTGCATAATAGCAAATAGTAAGGACTTCTTCAACAGGTTGTGAATGTTATGCAGTCCAACAGCAGTGACATTATAAAAAGCAGAGGTCACATCCTTACAATTTTGAATGTCTTTGAAACGCACAGATCAGCACCTGAAATTATATTCAATGAAATTGTTAAAGTGTGTGTGGAATTAGAACATGAAGCTTCCTTTGATATTTGTGTGCTGAGAGTTGCAGAAAAGCAACAAAATAGCACGAACCCTCATTTTACAACGGCAATCTAGACACGCTGGTATCTGCACTCTAGCAAAGATTTTCACAATAAAATAATGCAGCAATTAATTTAACTGCTTTACATCCAGAACACGTGCAACGCCTTGACTTGAATGATTTCAATTCTCAAATTTGTAATGCAATTACTTTTTATGATATTGGAGGTATCGAAAATGAAATAGTTATTTGGTATAAAGACTGGAGTAACAAAAAGTCAGCAGATATAATTTCTGCTTACGAAAATGAAGATTTTTATCCAAAAATGCAACAAGCAATTGGCATTATGCTTACGCTACCATGCACTACGGCATCGTTAGAGAGATCCTTTAGTACCCTAAGAAGAGTAAAAACATGGCTAAGGATTACGATGAGCGCGAAAAAACCCACCTAGAATGGTTTTGAAACTTTACACTAAATTTAAATCTGAAGATGTCTAATAATATCATTGATATGTGAATAAGTAGTGTATCTACATCTATGAAATATAAAGGTTAAAAAATTGAACCACAAAAAAAAAAACAAGAGAAAGCAGATGACCCAACTGGTCAGATGTCATGCGCAAAAAGTTCCAATACCGTGACGGTTCCTCTTCCCTCAATTATCGATACAGTTTTTCACAAAATCCTTCACGATCACGATATTTTCAAATCTGGGTCAAATGTGTCATATGGACGAAACGATTATATCGTCTGAACACCCTTCATATGCAATGAAGACAAATGACAAAACCTCATTTGACTACATTTGGCACCTCTCAAAACATTTTTGAGACAAAGTTGTTATCGTCTGAACACCTAACACGTGACATAGACATAGTCACCTTTGTCAAATATATCAGGTAATTATTTCAATTACAAAAGGATAGCATAACGCACGAACATCACTTCGGGAGCGTAGCAAAGCACGCCGGCTATACTAGTAATAGCAATAGTTTAGACTCTCTTCTATGAATCGGATAAGAGAGATCCATAATTAAAATTGGTGACGAAATTCATTACCCTATATACTATATATAATGTTAAAACATTTTGATGCTCGTCAGCAAGCCATGCAGCATTGTCAGTGTTACCAATTCATAGTTATTTTCACTGCTGCGGCTGCTGATGCTGATGCACCGTGTATGGTGCCTATTAATGTCAGTGACAATTTTGATATTTTGCTCACCACTAGCACAAACTTTTGCAAGTCATTCCATTGCAGCAGTTGAACGCAACGAAATCGGTCGCATCGGTTAATTTAATTTTTAAAAAATCATCAAATCATAGTCATCATGGAAGGACACCAACTTTCAATCTATCTTTCACAGTTGCCAGCAATGTTAAATCGTTCAACTACTCTACAAACTTATTTTTCCAAGTTTGGGAATGTTGAATGTATAAAATATCAACGAAGCAGTGCAATTGTTTGGTTTGACGATTTTTCCGCAATAAAAGGAATTTTCGAACATGGCGTCCATTTTGTCGATGAGCTTGTAGTGAATATTGGATTTCCAAATTGCTCAAATGAGATTTACGTGTCTAGTATTCCTGCGAACAAAGAGGAGAGCGATTTACTAAAACAATTTAGTGAGTATGGAGAAATTGATACAATTGACACAAGTATGTGTCGTGATATAATAACTTGTGCATTCATAAAATATGAAACAATTGATGGCTTCAATGCGGCTTTAAATGCCTTTAAGAATCACGGTGAAAGTGGCATGAAAGTAAATGCAGCCTATCGCAAATTGATGTTTGCGGCACAAGAAAAAAAAGAATTAAATAGACGTGGTAATAAAAAGATTTTCGCAGAGGTTTTGCCGCAATTGTGCACCGACAGACAACTAAAGGCGTATTTTGCGAAGTTTGATCATGTTGACGCTTTTACCAGAAGAGATTATAGATGTCAGGTGACTTTTGCTAGTACCACTGGGTTTAAGAAAGTTCTGGAACTCAATGAACACAAAGTCAATGATACTGTTATCTATGTAAGAGCTTTTGAACAAAGACGTTTTGTAAAATATGAGGACTTATATGAAGCAATTAATAATAAAAAAGGCACTGATTGTGGTGAAAAACCAAAAGCCACAAATTTGGTTAAGATCCAGCAACAGCAAGAGACGCAGAACGAAGAACGTTCAACTGAGAAAAAGGAGCCGAACGAAGAGTCTTCAACCGATGTGGAAAATTCCATGAAACCAATAATGGTACCCCAAAACGAAGAACGTTCAATTGAGGAGAAGGAAATCAAGAAACCAACAGTTCCGCCGCAGAACGGAGGAGGTCCAACTGAGAAGAAGGAGATAAACAAATCAACTGAGAACAAGGAGAACAAGAAACCAACAGTGCTACCGCAGAACAATAAAGGTGCAATTCCAAAGCAGTCAATGAATCCAACATTTCCACCGATGAACGAAGAACTTTCAACTAAGATGCTCATGAAACCAACAATGCCGTCGCAGAACAAAGCAAATGAAACTGAGGAGGAGATAAAATCAACAAATCGTACAACAATTCCTGGTTTCATTCCAGCAATGATATATGGTTCACCTGAACATATTGCTCATCTTAAAGAATCTCTTCCATATAAGGAGGAGGCAATTATGAGTTATTACACCACAAATTTTGGAAATTCCTATTTATTTCGTTAATTATATGCAATACTCACATGTTAACCAGTTAACAATAAATGGAAACCTCTTCTTTCTGATCATATTTGATATATGGAATAAATAAAAATATTAAACAATTAAAGCTTTTAATTATTTGATAAATATACTTCCCTCTTCCCGGATGCCCAGTAACTCCTGCTTATATTATACTTCCTTGGACGCAACTTTATGGTTGAGGTCCGGGACGAGCCTCAGGGCAGTGTCCCTGGATCTGTCCAGTACACATATTATACTGCTGATTTGCCAGAACCAGTCTCTGATAACACAATGCTAGCCACAAATGCTGATAATACTGTCTTCATTGACAGTTCATCCAGTGCCAGTGAGGCATCTGAGCTCACTTAAGAGTTCCGGTTGTCAGACCAAAACATCGCTGTCATCTTAAAATCACAGCACTGTAAGTTTACGCTGATGAGGAACTCCTGTCCAACCGTTTGCTGCATAACTTGGTCATACTTCAGGTGGGCTTAGCCAGTGACCTGGGTATGATCTTGGACAGGAGACTTACCTGGCACAAACAGATTGTCAGTACTGCTGCCAAAAACTGTGAAAGCTGAACTGGCTGCAACGGCCCGGAGTCAAATGCAGATACTACTGCGGAAACAAATGTTTATGTCATCAAAAATATGCAGAACTCTTACCTTTTTCAGATCGTTAACGCGCCTTGATATATGTGTAATGAAGTCATTTGCCGAGACCTTAGAATCCTCTAGAGCAGATCAATCGTTACACTAGCAGGCATGACCTTGTAAAGGCGCATGTCAACAAATTAGCATCTGCTCCGGCTACAAACACCTCCAGGAGGAAGCTCAGGCGTCTGCAACTGCATCCATCTTTTAACTTTAGGATTAGGTAGCAGCTGCAGCTCTAATTAATAGTCATACGCATGATTGCGAATTGTGTGATTACGCAAGCGCGAGTAACATTGAAGTTTTACAAAGAGCTCTATTTAAAATCTTTTGAATAATTCATGATATATCATCAAGGAAGATATTTACAAATACCTGGACATACTGCTAGTAAAAAAAGTGCATTACCATAAGGATGAAATGACTTGCTCCACCAGCCAAAGCTTTTCTTCGTACATGCAACTCATTTCAGGTCTTTTGCTTTGTTAAGGCATCGATCGCTATACACATTGATATTAGGATATATTATAAATAATTAAGACATTAATTTCTTGATTTAGAAAATGGTTATTTAATATTCATAGAAAAGCAGCTATGGTGCATATTGGAACGACACAGAAATTCTTACACAAATTTGTATATTAATTTTATATATTATTATATAGTTTTATATAATTTTAACAGCTATTTACTAATCTATATAATCTTCCCTTTATTGTGTCATATTTGTCTTGTAGCTCTGTTGATAATATTACCTTATCTACTATTGCCAAATACTGTGGATAATTTATAGATTTAATTTCTTTTGCTGCTGCTGTACTGAAATCCAATTGATATGGTGCATCCTCTGATGTAGCCCACTGCATCAATAGTTGTTCCAATGACCATTTTGAAGCCAAATCCTGATAGTAATTCAAACGCATAGAATCAACTTGTTCTAATTGTTTTAGATAAGTCAAAGATTTCTCATGATATTCGGTTGCATCAATTGCATGCATAAGTAATGCACTGGTTAGCAAAGTCCATTTACTATCTGGTTCATATTCCAATAGACTTTGACATGATTCCAATTGCGTACGAAGTTCTTCTAATACCTCAGGTGTATAGCTGATTGTGCTGTTCGGTGGTTGTATATAATAAACGCCATCCTTAATTAATTGTAATGGCAGTTTTGTCTTTGTCATAGAAGGCGAATCGATTTCAAGATAATAATTTGTTGTATTTGCTGCAAAATCAATGGAATGTTTAGTAATACTTTGCCAAACAGAATCAACCTTAGAACGGTTTTGTGCAAACCATGATGTAGTCTCCCATTCTAAGACTGTTTCATCTTTGTCATTTAGTATCTTTACTTTTGGTTCCAGCAACTCTAAGGATTTAGTAAATGCCAACACGGCTTTCTCCTTTTCAATGCGTACAGCACATATAGCCAAATCCGCTTGTGAATAACCCAATAACCAACGTTGGTAGAACCAAGCACTACTATCATTAGGATCAGTAAATGCTGCTGTCAAAACCATTTCAAGTTCTTCTTTTAGTTTGTCTTCACTCATGGGACGCTTTGGCTTGGCATTGCCCTCGTAAGGATATAAAGCTGGCAACAAAAGACTCCGATGATGCCATGATGAATAATTGGAAAAATTCACCTTAATTTTTTCAGTACAAAAATCCAATTCCTCCGCCTTTTGAACGCCTGCTTTCTCAATTACATGACGCCTATAATCCCAAGTATGAAAATTGCGTTCATCCATTTTTAAGTAATTATTACACAATTTTACTTCATTTTGCCAATCAGCGTTTGGTGTTTGATCTAGGGACCAACAACGATGATGCCAAGCATTATAAGATTTCGGATTGACCAACAAACATTGTTCGGTAAGTCTTAGTTCAGCATTGTAAATAGAAGTCAAGCTTTCTTCTTTGGTGGAATCAGTTTTTATATCATCTGCGGCTTCTGCTGATGGTTCGGCTGATGCAATGTCACCAACAACATCATTCAATATTTCTTTTGCCTTACGCAGGACGCATTCGCGTCTTATATTCCATAAGGTAGCAATATCAGGATTACGCATAAGAATTGGCACAGTTAATTGCAACAATTCGTCATCGAGTTCACCAAGTTCGCGTTTCTTTAGAATTTTTGTCATTGCAGCTTTATAGGCACGCATTTTAAGAGCCTGCTCCTTTTTTTTACGCTCACGCTCCTCCTCCGTTGTTCTTATTTTAAGTCGACCGTGCATTTTATTAATTTCTTTACGTTCCGGTGACTATAAGAATATTTGATTTTAATTGAAATGAATTTTTTTCACTCAACAGATGATTTGATAACAGCAACAATGAAATAGGAGAAAAGTAGCGAGTAGCCCTTGAAAAGTAACTAGTGCACTTGAAAAATTGAGTTAGTTGGCAACAGTGTTGGCGAACAACTAGATAACCGAGTTGTATCATTATGTCGGAAGCTGCTAATTCGTAATTTTTCAGAAAAATAAGCATACCCTTATATGTTTTATCGAATTATGATTAGTTTTGTACAACTTTATTAACAAGAACAACCTTGCCTCTTTGTATCTTGCCTTAATTTATTAAATATAAAAACATGCGAGGGGTGGAAAATTACCATGAAGTCAGGGATGAACTAATACAGATTATAACATTGTGTTTCAATCCATTCGTTGCAATATGCTCTTGTTGAATATTTTGGAACAAATAACTCAACAGCTGTTCAATGGCGCCATTGATATAAATTTTCAAAGAATCAATATAGTAGTTTACTTAACTGTTGCGTAAATTAGATTATATCTCTTCCAAGAGTCTGGTACGTATACATTTGCAATTCCCAAATTATCTTTCGATATGAGTGAATAAATTTCTATTGGTTTCTAGGTAATAAGATATCAGAGTTTGGTTAAGAAGAGACCATCACAGAAGCAAGCAAGTGCTTTGCCGTACTCCATTAAGTAATCTACACTAATCGATGAGATTTATTTGCATAACCTAGTGTTTTATAACTGAGGTCTGAGACTATACGGATACCTTTCCAAGTAAGCCCTTGCATTTCTTGAGTTTTGGAATGCATAAATGAAATTTTTCGCTAATCTTATATTTTTTTTGTTTCCATCCAATATTAGTGCGATTTACTCAAAGGCATCCTAGAGAATGGTTGTGGTCCAATAAGGATGTTAGCAGGTCTATCCCCACTACTATGCCTTGCCAACCAGGCTAGCTTCCATTTATTGTTAGCCTAAAAAATTGAGTTATCTTGGCATATACTTTTGAATAAGCGCCTCCCGGTGTTTTCCCCATAGACTTCTCCTCCTTCTACAAAACCAATGTCCATACATGGGAATCATGAGAATGGGCTCTTTAATGAGAATTCTCTTTACATTCAAAATCCCTGGAATTAAGCTACAAATGCATTTATACACTAACATTAGTTAAACCCATTACAGTCAACTAAATCGTGCAGCCAATTAACTGATAACAAATTATTTCCACACGAAACATATAAAAAGGTCTTCAGAATATTAATCCAAAACATTTGTTTTAAAAATGTATACTAAATTTGTAACTAATACGTTTGTGATTTCAGTCTTCAGTTGGTTTGTTTTAGGACACAAAATTGATTATTGTGATGAGAATATGTGTCCCTATCAGGGTCAGCACATAAGATGTCATAATGATGGGGTAAATAGTGTTTCCTTCTAAATAAGTAATTGGATTAACAATATGTACATACATGTATTGTAGAGCTTTTCGGATTCATGTCCTGGACGTTATTGGCTAGAAAATCTTAAACCACATATTGATTTGATACTACAAGAGCATAATGACTATAGACATATGGTCGCAAGTGGTAAATTGCGTTGCTATAAGCCAGCAACCCGTATGCCTGAACTAGTAAGTAAATGGATTTGACAAATTTTTTCTTTTGTGATTTTTAAATCTTTATCCCTTACAGTTTTGGAATGACAAACTGGCTGAAACTGCTGCTTATAATGTCAGGACTTGCATTTTTGCCCATGATAAATGTCGTAGTGAACCCGAATTTCCATATGCTGGCCAGAATATTTACTATGCAAAAACAAAACGTGAAAATATTACTGTCCCGGATTTTATAACTGAGGCAATTTTCCTATGGTTCGATGAACAAAAAGATTGTGATTATACAATCCTAGAGAGTTTTGAAAAAACTGAGTGAGCAATAACAGTGGATTTTGAATGCTACTATAAAATCAATTGATATTTTCTTTTTTCTAGTCCACAAACAGGACACTTTTGCCTTTTGGTCAATGATCGTAATACATATGTTGGTTGTGCCTTGTTAATAGCCATTATACCATCAACAAATAAAACAGGCAAAGATAAAACTATGGTGATCTTTACTTGCAATTATACATCGACAAATATAAGAAATAGGCCATCATATAAGCCAGGATTAAGTGGTAAAGAATGCAAAATACGTAGCAAACGATATAGTTCTCTATGCGTGGATCGTGTTAATCCAAATGATATTGATTGGTATGATGATGTTTAAAATTGTCCAATGATAGCAGGAAATAAAAAAATAAATAAAAATTTATAAATCATGTTTTTTTCCAATAGTAAGTTACTAATATTACTATGGCATACCATATAGAAATAGATAGTAGTGTAAAAGCATGGCAACATTAAACAAATGTCAGGTCCATAAGGCGGTTGCATTAAATCATACCAAGTAAGTTTACGGAACTTCTGATGGATCACTAATGATGAGTGTGGCCTAACATGTTCTGATGTTTCTTCCTATTTACCAATTCTAGCTGGTTCAGGTCAATTATATCCTTCAAATAACCAACTTGTTCGATGTTCCGCTCAGAGCTAAGTATTTGGCCCGATGAGAGCAGCTCATAGTGGATGATTACTTTCTAATGCCACCAAACATACAACAAAACCTTCCACCAACTGCTTCAAAAACGGCAATATCTCCACATAATCTGGGACTAATAGAAATATGGCAGAGAAGTTCCAAAAGTAACCAGTGAAATCGTTAATAAGCATTGGAGGGCAAGAGGATACACTAAAATGCTGTGTAATTGGATGTCCCCTAGAAAAAACCAAATAAAACTGCATCCGTTCATTCGCAAATTATTGCTACACAAATTCCCTTTCGAAACGAAGTCTACTTATAGATTCATCAGTGCGGGGTTATTAGTGAAAATAATTAATCAATCAATTTGATATAAACCGATTATCACCAGAAGTATTTCACAAGAAGAAACTCATTGTTACAGAGAACGAACTCACTCAAGAGGAGACGAACTAAAAAGAAGTCCAAATATATGCAGTGTTTTCAATTAACTTCGTTATAGAGAAGTATTTGCTAAAAGGGTTCATCATATAGGAGTCTGACTGTAAGTTTTCTTTGCACCAAAAGCAAAGACGATTAAAATATAATAATTTATGCTCTTTGCCAAAAGTGTTTCATTATGTTTCATAATGTTCCATTGTTTTGCGTTTCTTACCAACACTAAAATCGTTGTGCCGGTTGGGTTTATTATTGTTTGCTTATCATTGTGCAAAAGAATAAAAGATTTAACAAGAAACTTTACTTAATTGACTTGTTAACAAATTAATTAAGAATATAAAATATATACATAAGCAATGCATTCATTAAACAATGATTGCATCCATTACATATTGGATTATCTCGATTTACGCAGTAAATTGAATTTCGCGCTCGCAATCAAACGTTGCGAGACTCAAAGAAGTCAGCAGAATTCATCTTACCAATTCATCACAGATTGATAACAAATATCTCATGCAATTTGCTGGAGCATTTATTGAAAGTATTGAACAAGAAATTGTTGAGTTTTGTACACACCCATTTGCATGCCCAGTTTTGCAGCACAAATTCCAATTGTGGTAAATAAGTATAAAGACATTGGAATATTTAGACTACTTATTTAACTGGGAGGCGTTTTGCATACAACTTTGGAGACTGTGAGAGAAACTATTGCTTATGGTTATGAAGGTAAATTAAAATTATTGATACATATATGTTTACATACTCATCTACTAACGAAGTCATTGTAACCGGTCAATCAGTTCGCTTTAGAGGCGTCTTTGTCATTGGAACCAATTAATTACTTCGCTACAAAGGAGTCGGACTACTGTTCATACATATCTTTCCAAACAATTTTCTTACAATAATTTGTTTTTTGTTACTCCTTATTTCAGGCAAATACCTCAAAGAGACATTGGGATTAAATTCATTTTATTCTCTTATATCTAATCATTTTCAAAAATTGTTCAAGTACCAAAACCCTGCGCACCCTATATGATATATGGGGGAACAAAGCAGTAATAGTAGAATGGTTCTAAAAGACAGATATCTTCTGAATACATATGGACCCTACAAATAATACATATATTAACTAATAACTTTGTACACAAACTGGTTCAAATTTTGAAAAATGATACAAAAAAAAAAAAAAAAAAAAAATCTGGTAGACTGTTCATTGCTGTAGATCCTTTGGTCTTAAACAAAAATGAGGTAAGTAGTAGTAGTCATGTTTCTTTTATAATAATTTTATTATTTACTTTAATAATTTTTTTGGTTTTTGTTTATTAGAAAGCAGAAGAGAATTGGAGAATTAATAGATTATGTTAATATAATCGATATAAGTCTAGGACGTAAACGTAAGGATCACTACATGCTTCACATAATACATGTTTCCAATGCTTCGCCATCTGCTGCTTTGTGTGTTTGTGCTCAAGTTTCCTATGTTAAAAGTGATATAAGTATTAAGTTTTGATTGTCTTCCTTTCCTAGTGGGAATTTGATTGATTAATAATAACTGAAGATTTTGTAAAACCGATTTATAAAGTTAAGAGAATTTCATGTATTCATATTTCAAGATTGGTCTAATGGACACACATATTTTTTATCATAATACACTACACTTGTTAATATTTATGATATCTTAAGCGAAAACAACTAAACTGATAACACGCAACTCGAAACAGCTGAGCCAAACATAACAACAACACACATTTGTTATGTTGAAAATATTTAAAAATCCGCTAAGTTTTTCTTTCCAGTTCCATTTTCTACTATAACAGAAACCAGAGACTGGAATGGTTAAAGCCAAGATATGAAAATCTTTTGGTCTCTCTTGAAGAATTGAAGTGAGAGAAATAGTGAGAGCTACACACAAATTAGTTTTGAAAAGAAAAACAAGAAACCAGACCAGACGACCTCGACAAAGCTGCTGCAAAAAAGGCAAAAAGATTAAGTTGAACTATTCAAAAATGGAGAAGTAAAAACAACTTGATTAGTGTTGAGATTATTTGCGCTTTGAAATGGTTACTTAATGGGAGCAAAGAATAAAATGATCTCAGATGGAATTTTTGGAGTTACATATGGAAAATTTTTAAAGAACAGATCACACTATATTTCTGGATCTTTTTGGTTTAATTATGGATAAGCTAAGAAACTTTTTAGTTTGAGCCTTCATGTATTAAAGGCTTAAAAATATGATGTCTTCAGGATTGTTATATACAATTTAAGAACATTTTAGAAAACTTATTTCATATCAGGAAAATTTCCATAAGGTGATTACTCTTCAGCTGGCCTAAGGATGGCAAGGAATTTGAAGTTTTATACTATATAAATTTAATTTCATTCAAATTATTGTTAGGCAAATATAATTTCCATATAAACAAGCAAAGACCAAAGTAATCGATTACTTTATTTCAAGAAAGTCTCAGAAACACACAGAAATCAAGACAACGCGCGCTCTTTCAAAAAGATCAGAAAAAAACAAAAACATGAAAACAACATAAACAAAAAGAAAAATACGCTCACTTCAAATCTTAGTGAGTAGTGCGTCTGGTCTTAAAGCTGCCACCACTTCCAAGCAAGCATACATACATAAGTAGCCAAGTTAACGACGACCACGATGACGACGACGACGCTTCCAACAAGACAAAACGAAAGACTTGAATTCAGTTTGGCGAAGACAACGAACTCGAAAAGTGCTTAACGCGGATAAAAGAAAAGAAATTAAGAAATACACACATAGTGGGAATAAAAAATAAGCAAACTTTTAGCGGAAGGTGAAGTGAACGCAAAGAAACGGTGCGAGGTGTGTGGTACGCAGACGGTACGGTACACGGTAGACTACACCGTCAAAGACGAGAAGGGGTCACGTACGCGGTGAGACGTGATCGCATATATTAAGTTTGTAGTTGTTGGTTGGTGTTTCTATATGTTCGAGTTATGTGTATGTTTGCGTGGTAAAGTGTAGTGCAGAAAATCAGAAATCAGAAAAAAGAAGTCAATGTAAGTTTCCAAGAGAGAAAATTTAAGAAAAAAATATTTAAACAAATTAAAAAAAAAAAAATGAAATCAAAAGACTTGCAGGCCATGCAAGCGCAGCTAAATTGCATTTGGAAATAAATTTATACGAAAAAATATTACATGAAAAGCTAAAATTCAAATAAAAAACTCAAGTGAAATTAAACAATGAAAATAAAATATATACATATAAATAAAATGTATGCACATATATAAAAATAAATATTTTGGCTATAAAACTAAACTAATAATATACTTAAAGATATAAGTATTATAAAAGAAATAAAAAATATATATATTCCATATTTTAATTTAAATAATAAAAATTAAAAATAAATATTATTAAATTTTAAAAACATTATAATAAATTCAAAAAAATATAATAAAATAAAAAATGAATGTAAAAAGAATTTAATGAAAAATATACACTGGCAAATATAAATAACATACTTATGTATTGTATATGACAATTTAAAAATTTATAAGAAAATTATAAATACTTAAAATAAATTATTTAAAAAACTAAACTAAAATCATGCTTATAATTTTAAAATTTATTAAACAACTATCTATGGTATTATTACATTGAAGATGTGATGTTAGTCTGTTCATGCTACTTATCCATCAGTTCTGCCTCTGGTCCTTAAGTTTTGGAGACATTGAATGGGAATTTTAAATAAAAAACAAATAATGAGAATATATTTTATTTTAAACATTTTATCAAACAAAAATTGGACTTAAAATACATGTAGACAAGATTGAACATTAGTACATTTGTCTCCCCGTGTCTTTTCCTAAAGAATGATATGCAATGCTGCCTTATTTGTAACAATATCAACATACACATACAGTTTTTTTTTCAATAAGTTCTGAAGAGACCGGAAAGCCTAGCTCTAGTTTCGCTAGACAATTGTGAATAGTGGTTCACAAGAAGTGGCTAAGAAGAATACATGTTCATGATCTTACCCTATAAGCCCCCACAGAAAATTATTAATTTCATTTAACTTTATTAAGTGCACAAATCTAGTGTCGTAAGATAGCTGAAGATTCAATTTCTATTCAATGAAAATAAAAAAAAAACCGAGTCTTCCATACCTTTTGGTCCAATTCTTGCATTCAGTCAGTTAATAGTCATTTCAAATCGTTTCATGAAGTAGTACTATATTTATTTATTTATTATTACTGCTTAGATGCAATATATAATTACAAGTAAACTAGATTAAAGCTATAGCTACAAGGCCTTATGCTTAGTACTATCTCATTTCAGTGAGTCTGTTACGAACAGTTCTATGTGTTACAAACAATAAATCAAAGTGATAATACCAGTTCATATTAAAATGAAGAATTTAACAATCTGTAAAATTAATGAAAAATAAAGTGTATCTATAAAAAAAACCTGTATAAAAAATGTCACATCATGTCTGTTTAAATCTGCAATAATTTCTGAGATGTTGGTTTGTGCTCTCACTTTTCATTTAGTCGGTTCTTCTTTCCCTCACTCACTTTCCTCAACTCTACTCTATGTACAATTAGTTAAAGCTTCTGCCAGGGAACCTAGGCAGGCATGCAGACAGACAGACTGGCAAGCAATCAGTTGTCAGTCATTTAAGGCAGACAGACTTAACAGTTTTCTTATTGGACGGCGATGATGATGATGCTCAAAGCATGAAATACAATTTTCGTTTTCTTCTGCTTTTGTGAAAGTAAAAATGTATTTCTTTTATTTTATTTTCTTTTTCATTTATGTTTTTTCTTTTATGATTTTGTCTTTGTCTATAATTTTCTCGAATTTCATTGTGTAAAAAGAAACACTTTTGCTTTTTTTTGGGGTTTTGTGTTTTGTTAAAATATCATACTATTGTATTAAGCAAATCTATTCGAAATATAATTTCTAATTAGCATTTGGTTGCTTGTGTCTATTCAGTTTTTATTTCATTTTTATTATTTTTATTTTCTTGTATTTTATATCTTGTTTCTTGTTCGAATTCGACATTTGCCAATTGGCCAATCACATTTTTGCTTTGCAATGTCGTAAGAAACTTGTTTTTTCCCTAGAGCAGTTTTATTAATTAAAATTTTGTGTTATTTTTTTGTTTTTTTGATTTTTTGGAATATGTAAATTGAAGAAATACTACTATACAATAAATTTTATTAACAAAACCATTTGGTTGGTTGCTTAGTGGTTGATCTATAAAAATTGTTTTATATTTTTGTATTAAAAGATACCATATAATTTCTTTATTTTCTACACGCGCTTTTGTTTTTTTCAATTCTTCATAAAATGAGTTCCCTCCTTTCTTTACTGTTTATGTTATTGAATTCTTTTGTTTAACAGAAATGCATTTTATCAAAATATTTTATTACTTGCGTGTTCAGTAAACATTTTAATTTTTGATTGTATTCTTGACTTTACTATATTTATCATTATTTACTTTCATATTTTCATTACTCTTTGTTTTTTCTTCTTTCCCAATAAAGTCAACAAGTTTGTCTCATACATATTTTTATATTTCTTACACTTCTTTGCCATATGTCTTGTCATTCTAGTCTGATGTTTGTCATAGTACATTGAATAGTGTATCGGAGTGTAGTGAATATATCGTCATGATCAATCAGCATTGAAAGAGATGGAATAACAAACACCATGTCCATTCATACATATGTTTGGGTCTTTGAACTTCTATTCGCACAATATAGAGTTGAAATATTGTATATAAGTAAGTAGTATATTCTTCAATTATCTAGGCATATACAGACCATTTGTCTCTGTTGTCTTGATCCACAACGGATCCGGCAAAACGTCTTCTTTGTCTGAAGAAACAACCAACAGTACATTGTTTCAGCCCACATCAAAGCAGACAAGACAAAACTCAATTTTTTGTCTAAATCGCTAGCCCGTTGCCTTTTAAAGAAAAGTATTAACAAGTTTCCTTTCCTTATTAGTCATATCAGCCTAAAACACATAAAAACCATTAAAAATCGTGAGTATAGATCATATTTTCCATCTCTCCATTCATTCGAATGTTACAATTGCTGATTTTTTCAAAGCTTTGATTTCAAATTGCTCTGATTTGCTTGAAGTAATTAATATTTTTATAGTCTCTGATATACCTGCTAACTGAAAAGAAGTCATCCAATATATCTTCCTTTCATGTTCACGGAATTACGGCTAATTAAAATAATATAGTATTTTTACCTTCTCTATCAATTTTTAGTTCTTAAAAACTTACTTAAATTTCTTAAAAATGCCTATAAACAAAATGAAAAATAAGCCGAAGGCCTAAGTAGCCAGTGCTCTTGTACATATTAGTTAAAATGAAAAATAAATCTCTGCTAAGTGAAGTGTATGTAATCTTAGGTAAGACCAAACTTATTTCAGCTTATTCTCTTTCGTTCTTTTGATTTTCTCTCCACTTCTGTATTCTACTCTATGTATTTATTCTGCTAATTTAAATTTTACTCATTTGTATTTTTTGTATTTTATTTTCATGTACTAACAAAATTCTATCCAACGAAAGAAGAAAAAAAAAAAAACAAGAAAAAAATACACGCGAAATTGTTGATCAAATTGTTTGTCAATATAGCACATCTAACTGTTAACTTAACTTTGTTTTGCTTACATACATAGAGCAATAACTTATATGGTAACAAGAGAACGACGGTACGGAAACCAGATCTTACATTCTATTATAGCATCTGACTTACTAGAATATTTTTATTAGCAAATTATTGCTGCTTATAAATTAAGAAAATAAAATTATAGAATCAAAATTGTGATTTCATCTCAGAGATAAACAGATCTTTTGAATTTCATATATTATACAATATACATAGATGTGAGTCACTAGATAGATTTTTTTGTTTTTTGGGGAGATTTTGGTAATTACTTTTATGAGTTTTAAATCATAGTTTTATACTTATAAAATAACATGTGCGTCTACTGTTTGACCTTTAACAACTTGATTGTTAAGTAAACAAAATTATCAAAATTATTCACACTAAATTTATTGGGTGGCTTTTAGGTTTTTGCAATAGCATTGATTTAATGTGTGGCAATGATTCATATGAAGACACGTGGAATGGAATCATACATCAAATTTAAACCATGTAAAGTAATCTTATCATTTACTCATAGACTTGAATGAAATATTCAAAGCCTTTTGTGAATGAAATTTTTAATATTTTAGTAATTTCTTTTATTAATAAACCCATAAAGATTGCATTGTTTTTGAATACTTATATAATTGTATGTTTTTAATGTCATGTAAGCTCAACTTATTGTTATTAATTTTATATTCGTGTATTAAAATTCAAAGACTTAAATGAATAAAGAAATAAATTTATCAAAACTAAATCATATACGAGTATGTGCTACTTTCTTAAGCCCATATTTTTATTCACATTATAATTATGCTTACATATGTAAATCTATAAATTTGTATATGTTATATTTTCACCATCTTTAAAGCTCATTCAATCATATTGTCTACATTAACACTTTTGTTTTTGTTATAAACAAAACACATATTAATACGATTAACACAAACTGTTTATTAACATAATTCATAATGGAAAAGTAAAGTCACTTTAGTAGGGGCTCACCCTATCTATCAAAATCCTTATACTCGTACTTCCAATCTTCTCTAAAGGGCCGATTACATAATCAAAAAGTAATATAAATCTTTATCATAGTGTTAGTGAAATATATATGAAGGAGAATATCAGAATCGTTTTGTTTTTTCTTCGAGCATTAGATTTTTGTAATGATTGATCTGTTTTGCAGATTGCACCTTCAAGCAAATGATTGATACTGCATTTTGACCATGTACAAAACCCTTTAGCAATTCATATGCAGGCCAAAGTTATCGCAGAAATGATCTTAAATCTAGTTCAGGGCCGTCCAACCAGGAATGCGCCCCAAGTTAAGTTTGAATGCGGCTCAGACGCGGCCGAACTGACAACATAGAAGAAACAGAAATTTCTTTGGACCGCTGCTCTGAGACTTTTTTTTTATTATTTGCTTGTCACTTTTTGCCACAGACGAAAGACTTTTTTTTGCTCTCCACTAAAGTACACTGCGGGAAAGACTCTTTTTTACCCAATTGTCATGTTTTTCTTTGTTTAAACTTTCTAGGCTTTCAGTTCCAAAGGAAGTTAGTTTTTTTAGATCTCATCACAGGATTTTTCCCTAAACAAAACAGGTTTAAATTGAAGAAGTGAAAGAATCTTGACCTTGCTTAGAATCAAGGAACTCTATATTATGTATAGTAAAATTCAAATTTATAAACCTTGTCCAAAAACAATCGTTTAAACAGATGATTATGACTAGATTAATTCATATTATTAAAATGACAAAGAGTATGAATCGTATATGTTCTGTGTGTTCTTACTTCTTTCCATCTAGTTGTTTTCCCCAAAATATTCGTAAAAAAGAAGGAGTTATAAAAGAAACTAAGTCTGCCTGAATCTATTAAACATACATAACAAATTTCTGTTTTCTAGCTATTGTCAATGAACAGGTGCCTCCAATCTAACTAACAAATAGACATGGGTAGATCGATTTATCTTTGATCAAAGTTTAGTACTTCACTTGGTGTTACTCTTCTCCTCTACATTGTTTCACACCATACATATTGTATTGTGAAGATACTCTTTAATGAATTAAACAGGGTACAACAATTTTAATTACCTTTTTTTTGTTTTAAGGTGCGTTTGCTGTCTCTACACAACAAAGAAACCTGCAGATACATACTTGCAAAAGTTATGTCAGTTCTTTATTTGAATAATGAATTAAACATTACTTTTTTGACTGCTTTAAATGTCCTTGTAAACTTAAGACAGAATAAAAGTCATCTTAGTCACTTTTAAAGACACGACAAATGACAAATCATATTTTAAGTTAACACCAAAAACCATTTTAACAATTCATGAAAGATAAATAATTTAAAAGAATTACGTAAAAACCACATCAGTATTTTTTATTTTTTGATTTTAATAACCCAAAAACACAACCCAATCAATTCAAACATGAGTCACATGAAATATATAAACAATTTTCTTAAAGTTTTGAACTGCCAACATTGATTGCAATTCGGCCAAGACCATGAAATGGCATTTTTATGTTTTTTCGTTGAATTCGTACTATAACTAAAATTATAGAGGTTGATTTTTAACTAAATAAACCAACCATTTTTAAATACCTTTACAGTTAAATTGAATTCTCATTCGCACAAAAAGTAACAGAATTGTATTGAGAATTTGAAAGAATAAAAACTTCATGGTTAATTAGTCATTAACGTCAAAGGACTGAATTTTAAATTGGGTAAGTTAAAAGTTGAAACATTCTTTTCTTTAAAAAGATCATTTAATAAAAAGATAAAAAACCTGTATTTCACTGCATGTGCAACATTTCTTGTGTTAAGCTGCGATAAGTTTTTATATTAAGAGAAAGAAAAAAATTAAAAATAAAATGAAAAAAATGCACAAAAAAGTCAACTGGAAGACCTTACTGACGTTACTTCCGGTTGAAGTTTTTACAGTTACTAGTATACCAAAAAACTTGTTTTTGCTTGAAGTACTGAACATCACATTTTTGTCATTATTTTTTCTCTTTTCTCGTTGTTGAAAGGAGAAGTTGAAGTGTGTGGATTAAAAGTTTGTTTAAATTTTACCTTTTTATTATTGCTTTTAAGTTGGTAAACATGCAGAAGAAAGACATTCTCAGGTTCATCATCACTCATTGAATTATATTCGAATCATTCACACTCTAGTAGTGAAATGAATCATCAACTTTAATTGTTTCTTATTTTTTAATCACCTTTAGACCTTTGTCTTCTATGGGTAGTTTACAAAACTTTTGGTAAATTCACTCTAAATGAAGATTCATATTAATTTAAAGGTTATTATTCCGGATACCAAAGAACTATGCGTCATGGAAATTGATTATTATCTTGTCATCACAGTTTTTTCTTTCCAAAATTATACGCTTGTACCAAAACTTACTGTAAGTGAGTGGTCCATATTGTGTTCAAAAACTATTGTTTTAAAAATTGTCAAAAACTCAAGAATATCAACTATCAAGACATTAAATTTAATTAAATTTGAGATATAATCATATGACAAGGGACTTTTCAACTCATCCAATCTTAGATTAAACATTATTGCTTACAAAATCAATGATGAAATCTTCTTACTTGATCATAAAAGGTCCTAAGATTCATTTTCACATTCTTAAAACTCAGAATTCATTTTGGCTAAGTTAGTCTACAAGTTTGGCAGTTAACCGAGTCTATCTAATTGGAGTCAGTGCAACTATTAAAGAATCTATATAACAAGAGATTACAGGGAGCCATGATCATTGGTTTACGATTGCAGACCTTACTGAGCCGGATACAGGGATATCGGGGCATGGGGGCCCTTTAATATATTAATATATGTACATGCTATTTTTTATAATGTTTAAAAATACTATTTACGTTTCTGACGAGGGATGAACAATGAGGAACAGTTGATAGGCTTACTAGGTTTAAGTGAAAGACACTACGTGCGTTTTTAGAGGCAAAATCATTAATGATTTCTCCGAATTTCATTTCTCGAAGCAAATTACTCTCTATACTAAGGAGGCCCTCCTTGTGTAGGAAAATCTGGCTCTGAGTCTTACAATTCTAAATATTACATATGACGGAATTCTACTTATAAATTTGAATACAATTTATTATAAGAATACTAGATGACTTTCCAAAAACTATTGCTCTAGGTATAGGTAATGATGGTCGCTTGCGGTTGTTCAGAATCTTTAAGGCCCATTATGATGCCTGATAAAAAGGAAGAAGTAGAAGTAATCCACTACTGTCCAAGGTCGTTCACGGATATCACCCTCTTCCTCTAAAACCAACATGAGGAGTCCACGAACAGAGCCAGATGCCCCAAAGGACAGCCAGGCTCAATCGCCCACTTTCTGCATGCTAGATCCCCGGTTTTCGCTTCCAGGCCTTAGACCACGTAGATTTCTGACTGGAACACTCTGCACCAGTCCAGTAGACGATACGATAGCTGAGCTGTATGCCAACATCTACCGTCTTGGAACCGTCAGTATAGATCGAAAGCTCGTCTCGTCATATAACGTTACCCCTCTTCCATTTATCTCTATCCGGGAATATTGCTCTTAATGGCACACAATATATACGTGTGGTTAACATTTTTTTTAGAGAATCTTTGTAGGAATAGCATTTGATATGTCCATCTAAAAAAAGTTCAATAAACTAAGCTGTTGCAATAAAATTGGATTTCTAATAATATAAAACTCATTGGATCTTAATTTGTGTATAATGTTTCCATTAAATCCACAAAGTTCATTGTTTCATTGATTGAAATCACATTTTATCATTGCAGTAATTTAAGAAAATGTTTCATAAATACTCCTTTAAAAATCATAATTCAACTGGTTGTCGCCAGTTGATCCCATGTACATATAGACAGACAAGTATAGATATGTATATAGATAAATGTTAATGCAATAATAAAATAACATATTGTGTATAAAGAAACTGCAAGTCTTTTGAAGTAAACCGAGCGAGTGGTCGGTCGGTCAATTGTCGTTGAAGTTGGACTGCGTTTTTGAAATGTGGTTTGTGCAGTTCCCGTTTTGACTTGTTTCACTTCTTAAATGTAGCAATCATTTTTCCGCAATTTTAAAATACATACTATATAGATACAGATACAGATAAGTACATGTACAATATACTATGTATATGGTAGAAATATAAGTAATAATAATAATAATAGCAACAACTAGTTAAACTACTACTACATATTTTCAACGCCACACCACTCCAAGCCACTCCACTCCATGGCATACTATGCCATGGTATACAATGCTGAGCTATGCCTTACAAGAGTCAACGATTTAAAAATGAAACTAAAGTGAATTGCTGTGCTTAGTTTCTATGTATACAGTTGTTGCTTTTGTATCTTGTATCTTGTGGCGTGGCTTGTTGTTTAGTATTGTAGATTTATGTCTGTTATATACTACTGAGTATAAAATAAATTTTTCTTTTTTTTCTATATAGGTTTCAATGTGCGCTTTTGGTTTACTTTCACTTTTCTGTCCATTTGTCAGTGCTTAACTTGGCTTATATACAATGCAATGACTATGTATTCGTGTGGGTTTT
This sequence comes from Amiota communis, assembly GCA_037043315.1. NCBI lineage: Eukaryota > Metazoa > Arthropoda > Insecta > Diptera > Drosophilidae > Amiota > Amiota communis. The sequence continues at coordinate 6,124,577 of JBAMAV010001245.1, read as the reverse complement.
AATTATATTAATATTTTTTTTTCTATTTCTATAAAATATTGCAAAATTGTCGTTTTATCTTTTTAATTATTTTATTGTTTTATATTTAAACATTTTCCAACAAAAGAAATAATAAATGATTTTGCTTTACATGAACCATACAACTCTTAACTGTTTTTTCTGTTTTCTATTTTTTGCAATTAACTTTAACACTTTTTTTAGTGGGTGGGGATTTTGTTTTTTTTTTCCAAATAATTTTTTTTTATTTTATATAACAAAAACATAATTGCTTATAAAGAAAATGCTTGAGCGATTTGTTCATTACGCAAAGTTAACAACAATTGCGTTCAACCAACACTAAAAATATACAAAAAGAAACAATCTATTGACTCATTCATAGCAACAAACATAAAAGGCTCTCTCTAAAGCAGTCGAGCCAAACCAAATCAAATCGATACATTCATTTTTACTATACCATATGTAAGTAGAGTATGGTGTGGTATGGTTTGGTATGTCTGCATTAAGTCTTTAAAAGTATTTTGGCCCAAATTGCCTGCAGCTGTTTGACTCGTTAAATGAACCTTGTAAACCAGCCCAGCCAAGCCGCTTACTTGATCCAAATATTTTATACTCAGCCACGCCACTACCACCACCACCACCACCATTACTTGAAAGTCTTTGATTGAATTCATACATATATCGCTTGATTTTAAATGGATTTTTATTTTTCATGAACTCTAAGTACTACAATCAAGTATCCCCACTTCTACTTCTTTGTGTCTCAAAAACCGGTCATTGCTTATCGGACATATGCCAAGTTGATCTTAACAAACATATTACCCGCCCGTCTACTTACTTCTTCTCATATATTGTATGTATGTAAGTACAATAGTATGAACAAAGAACTATTAAAATAATCCTGGACATGGACACATAACAAACAACAATTGTTAGTTGACATGAATTTGTAATTAGTTTTGTTGTTGTTAAATGAAATTCAATTTGATTTTCTTTTGTTCACAGGTCAAATTTTTGAATGCTTAACACGCAACATTTACAATTTCATTATATAACAATTAAGTGGACTTGTAAGAACTGCACTAAGAACTTGAATTTTGGAGACAAGAACTTAAACAAAAAACTTAAACAAAAACATAATCCAGTTGTTATATAGGAAAATCAGTTCAAAGATTTTAAATTTATAACAAATAAACATAATCATTTTTATAGTAGGAGTACAAAAAACATTATTTTTTATAAGTAGATTAGATTATATAGGATTAATGAAGGACGGCAGGACTAATCACTTTGTTATTGTGGCTTCAATTGGGCTTATTGTAAACAGCCTCATAATTACAGCTCCTCCAAGATTCTGATATTCATTAATAATTTCAAGATTTTGAAGATTTTTTGTGGTTATAAGAATGCAATTTCTGTTGGTTCTAGGTAATGATTGCCCAGAATTCATATATAAGAGGTAATAAACTATTGTAAAAACAATGATTCATCAAAACTTTCATAAGTATCTTCACACCCCAAACTGCACCATCGGGCTGATGGCACCATGACTTCTGTCGTAGCTGTGAAGACGAGGGGGAATCGGATAGCATCCAACACCTCCTCTGTGATTTTCCTGCTCTAGAAGAATCCTAGTTTCTTGGGAGAGATGGGTAGTCTGGTAAAATGTCTTTGGGCGACCTGGCTCTGTTTGTGGACTCCTCAGGTTCATTTTAGAGCAAGAGGGTAATCTCTGGGACCGACCTGGGACTGCTGTGGATTGCCCCTAACCCCTCTTAATCCCCTTTCTCTTCCACGTTATTATCAGGTATCACAATGGGCTCAATTAAGGCTTCTGGGTGAACTAGAAAGCAATCGCCAGCGGCCTGCATAACCTAACCTAACCTAACCTAACCTAACCATCTTCACAACCCAGCTCATCAACTGGCATATGCAGAAATTATTATTTTAACAATAGATTACACTATGGCAGCTACATACATACATTATTTATTGAATAGGCGCACTCTTTTCGATAAATTTCGAATTTCTAATTAAAAAAATGTGGAAGTAAATAATAAATTTATAGAAAGAAATTACTTCTAATAATAACAAAAGACATTATTTAAGACAAATTTCATCTCATTGACAAGTTTGCAAGGAAATACGTGGACTGACGATCGATTGAGATAGCCTTATCAAGTCTCCTTTCACTTCATTATAATTCAAAAACTGAGGGACTAGTTTGTAAAGCAATAAAAGAGCAGCTGGACTTAGTACGAATATAATCATGTCCATATAATATATTCTATAGGGGTCTCAAGTATTAAAAATTACGCAACATCATACTTTAAAAGTAAAAAATTAAAATTCTAAAAAGATTCCAGAATCAATTCCTAAAATTTATGATTTTAAATTATAATATCATTATACTAGATTAGCTCAAAACTTCTCATAAATTACTCATACTCGTAAACAAATATAAAAATCATCATCTAAATCAAAATGTATTCTAATTAAAGCTCGTTTATGGCAATTCTTGTTTTAATATTGAAAGATAATCCATCAAGATTTGTCTAGATACGAGTATAATTTCATTTACTAGTCTAGTAATATAAATTTGTAGCTTTTATTAGTAACATAGTTTAAACTGGAATTTATATTGATACAAAACAAATTCCATCAAATCAATGTTATTCATGTCTTTTGATCTCATACCGATCACCGATCAAATGAAACATGTTTAAAATATTTTCTATAGATAATTTCATTTATTTGTCTTATTGTCTTTAGTTATTTTGTATTGGAGAAATCTAATTTATCATAATCATAGATTTATGTCTATGACGTTTATATGTCTCTGCAAACATACAGTAGGCCCATAATTCATCTCATCTGTTATACCATATATATGGTATGATTACAATAAAATCTTTTGTTTTATGCAAAAAAAAAAAAAACCGACACCTATTAAGTCATCGTTTCATGTTTGAAAATGCAACAAATTGTTATTTAAACCGTGTTGATTACAAATCTTACTAATTTAATATTAATTTATGATTTATAAATGCGGATTTCGATGATGCAAATGTTGAAAAACAATATAAAATTGTTTAAAGAAACAGAAATAGCAAAAATCGTGTGTTAACAACAAGTAAAAAACAAAAAACATATTGTATAGTAGTATGAAAAAATAAATAAATATTTTGACCGCTTGACATTTAAAGAAATCAAAAAGTGGCTCTATAATAACATCGACATTGCCAAGAAGCTTGTCAATTGTTAATTTACTGTTGAATTAAATATTTTATATTTATTTATTTATTTTGTTTCAGAAAACAAAAGGAAAAAGAAAAAACAAACAAGTTTTCTTATTAATTCGTGTTAAACTGAATAAATGCTTGTCAATCAGGTGTAGGGCGAGAGATGAAGAAGATACCCATAGCCACTTACTACTAAGATTATGACTGACATAAATTTATATGGTAAAAGACATATTTGTCTCATAAAATGTATATACCCTTCTTTCCATAAGCAATGTATATTTACTTTTTCGTCATGGCCTCCCATAATTGATATCATGCCATGCTATCAGAGAAATAAAAGAATTAGCTATCGACTTAACAATGCTGACCATCACTTAGGTACGAAAGGAATGATCTTCATTGGGGCTGTCCAACATTTTTGATTCCCTGGGCCGCATTAAAAGAATTCATGAATTTTTTTAATTTTTCTCCTTTCAGTTGACAAACAAAAAAAACCCTGAGCATCAAGCCAAAGATATTTCTTCGGTCGCCTGGGCCACATTCAGACTTCACTTGGTTGGACAGCTCTGATCAATTCAACAAATACTTCAATAACTGATCATGCCATAGGTATACTTTTTTGCAGGAACAACAAACCCAAATTGATCTACGCGAAATATTTCTTGAGTCCATGAGGTACCACCAAAAAATTGTTTCCATCAAAAACTTCAAAATTAGAAATCCATAAAGATGGGAGAATGTCATTTCTTTTTGAAACACAATTCTTCAATTCATTGCAATAAATAAAAGACTGTTTCCTCTTCGAACTTCAGTCAACCCATATGTGCAACGTTTTACCAATATGTGATGGGTGGAAGGGTATATAAAGTTTAGCAAACTATGATATGTTTTAGAAGTCCTAACATTATTACTATTGTATGTTCATGGTAATTTTAGATAGTACTTACCTTTTTTAATGATCTATCTTTCAAAATATGTATTGGGACCCTGACTAGGTCGCCACCAGAGTTGTTGACTTGGCTTGATATCATTAGGCTTGGTGTATGTTTGTAGTACATGACATTTTTACATTAAAACAAAAACAAAATAACAAAACTGACGTATTCGTATTTGTCACAAATGTATATACTTCATGTGGTCTGCGATGTCTCCTTCTGTGTGTTACAAACTTGCTTAGGATTGTTTTCTTTTACCAAGCCTTCATAAACATCATTATGATGTTCACTACACATCTCTGGTCGCCACCACTGACTTGCAGCACATCAATATAAAGATCGCATATTATTTTATTTCTCTTGATCACTTCACAATATTTACACTCTCACAACACAAAATGGAGGTACTCAATCTCCAATTGAGAAGCTAGCAAAAAAAAAATATTAAGAATACGGAAAAACGAATGTAAAAATCACATTTGCAAGATATTTCCATGAACTTTAACTTCCTTATTTATTCACTTACAGAATTTTACAATAATATTTAATTTTCACACGAGCTTTAAACAATTTTTAATGATATCTGCAAATGACTCTACGGCCACGATCAGTGACCAACCGAACCGACGGACAAAAAGAAACTAGAAGAATCAAAAAGAGAATGACAAAATAACAAATAAAATTAGCAAGGTTGCATTCAGTGTTCAGTGAGAAGAATAAGGAAATGTGAGGGTGGAGGATAGCCGTTAAATATTTAAAAGTTATTTCAAAATATTCTTGTAAACATAACAAAATCAATAACGTATATGAAGTGTAAAAATCTCCTTCAATGTGTTACAAACTTCATTAGAAACTGTTCATGTACATATAAATTTCATAAGTACAAAATTGTATTATTGGAACAATTAAATTTAATCATTAAAATAAAAAAATCTTATTAAAAACCACTACAAATGTATTTAATAATAAAAAAAAATCATAAAAATAAAAAACAATAAAAATGAAACTTGAATGTTCGACCGTGACAGGACTCGAACCTGCAATCTTCGGATTCGAAGTCCGACGCCTTATCCATTAGGCCACACGGTCTTGTTGGATTACAACATTGGTTTTACGATTTTCACTCTCACAATATAGGACACACGCATTAGTATCTTTGCATATTGCTTTATGATGCTTACACAGCCACCCTTAAAACTTAAGTTTAATATGCAATCGCATACAAGCATTGAAACAAAGTTTGCGCATTATTGTCATATGAGAATTTTATATAAAAAAGAATTAAGGAATTCTTTTACTCTTGTTTATTTTAATTTGCTATGAAATAAATTTAACTTCTATTCATACTTATATGTGAATGAAGCTAAATAAATACCGATTAACTGCGCAAGTACGTTTTATATGGCTGTATGAGTATTGAAACCCCAAACCCAAACATTGCAGCAGCATCCTTTGACCTATTGTATTACAGTACAGTACTCTGTTAAATTACAACTGTTAATAACATAAAGTTGTGTATTAGCGAAATGCAAAAGAACAAAACTTTGTATTATTATATGTGTATGTTCTACGTATTATTATTTAGAATACAGAAAGCAATGGTCGATTTTACCAGACTAAATAGAATATGGTTAGTCAACAAATGGAGCAGTCCTTCATTATAAAGACATCTACCCAATTTCTTCTAGAGCTATCTCATAGAGATTAATTTATGAAATAGGCAAAGGGCATTTTGGCACACGCAAAATAAATAAAGTAAAATTGTTAACAAGGTTACTCTTTGCCTGGGGAGGCCGGGATGTCGCCCGATACGTCTACTCCATCGCAGCAAAGACTCTAAATGTCAGCCTTTTAAGCATCCGGATTGGGGTTGCATCAGTGGTCTGACCAAGCAGTTGTTGTGAACCATTAGTCGTTATACATTGTATGAAAGGCGATCTGGTCTTCTACTACCGCCAAGTTCATATCTCTATCAAATGTTGAGTTCCTGACGGAGCATGGACATCCAGTCATTAGACGTAATGTCTTATTCTGCAACACTTGCATTCTTTTCTGTTGGGATTTAGCAGCAATTCCTCATATCTGGATGCCATGTCTCCATACATGGGAAATATCAATACAAATCTTGGAATATATAGAAATTTTTTAATACGACAACAGGAACGAACCTAGAGGCCTTACATCCCATTGTGTTGTCTGGTTTGGACTCCTTTTAGCTTACGTGTCTGCTTTCGATTATACTAACATGGAAGATTCTACCGATAGCCTAAACTACCACCGGCAACTCCAAAGGACCTAATTCCTACTAAATTCCCTTATCACATCAAATTGATAATCCAGAATCTCAAAAGGTATTGAAATGCGGTATTATAATTCACATAAAAAGACAGACCGACGGACCCAATTTTGCATATACATATAATAGGACCTTCGTGGTCACCTTAAGCCTGTAAAAAGCTTTCTGAAAAAAATGAAGGGTTCAAAAATGCTCCACTTAAAATTCACAGCCTTCTTAGTTTAAAATAAATATTTTCCTTCAAAAACTGAAAAACAATATTATTCTAAATTAGAAATACTAAGTGGGCGATTGTTTAGATCGTCCGGTTTTTTTTCTTTTTCATTCTTCAAAATTTTGTCTTCTGGAAAAGATCTTTAAAAGAATATCTTCGTAAAATATATTAATATTGAAAAAATTGAGTTTATTTCACGAGTCCATACTTGTTAAAAAGCATGGATCTCTGGGGAAAGCTGTGTTATTTTTCTTTAAAACTTACACATACATCATCGAACTGTTTCAAACAACCAAAATCAAAAATTCCTTTACCACAATTAATAAAATCATCGGGATTAGAGTATTTTGATCAGAAACTTAAGAAATTGGGGTTTGTACAAGTTGATGGAGCAAAACGAAAGTGGGATTGTTTTGCAATTAAATCTGTGATAAGAGATAACCTAAATCGTGATAGACACAAAAAATTTTGTCAACAAATAAATAATTCAACACGTCACGATTTGTTCCCTAATGAAATTAGAAAATCCGTAAGTAAATATGATAAAACTTATTCAAAATTTCTTAAACGTATCAATAAAATTTTTAAATATTATGGAACTACAAATTAATCTATTGGAATCTATAAAACGAATCCCAACATCTAATAATCGGAATGCAACAAAATTAATGAAATTCACTTGACAACTAGAAAATAGTTTCAAAAAACAAAAAATTACCACCTCAATTCAGTGATGGAAAAATAACTTGTGATATGAATGAGACATACCATGATATAAAAAACCTCTGAACAAGATTAAGAACGAAAGATGACTCAAAAAAGATAAAGCAAGACTCTGCGAAATTATTATTAGAATTTGTTGTAATAGTGTAGATTTTTTTGGCATATATCATATTATATTTTTAAAATAAATGTTACAGTAATCATTATTTTATAATTGAATTCATTCAATTCAATTCAACTCTCTTATATAAAAATACTTTAAACTACTTGCAGCATCTAAGTAGTTAAGATCTGAATTTAGTACAAGGTCTATAAAAAAAAAAAAAAAAACAACAATAGACTCAACATCTCAACTCATCAAGATATCCAATCTATGCATAATTTATGTATTGTATTGTATGGTATATGCATATGTAAGTAGGTATGTTTACATCTTAGTTCCGATTGAAATAAGAACAACATATGAAATAACTGAGGCGTGGCAGCAAATTTTGAGTTTGATTATTCAGCACTACTTAGTATTTCGGAATTGGACAAGTTTTTCTTGTAGCTTCATACAATTAACTAGTTTATAGTCTCAAGTAAAGGTTTCTTTTGATTGCTTTTGATTAGCATCAAAGACTTTATTTGGTTTTGATTTAACGAATTTCAAAATTCCATAGATTTTAAGCTTTAGTTTTTGCAGAGTGTAGTGCCTAGCATTAAAAGAGAAAAGAAAAATATTATAGCTAATCGTAGATACATATACAAGTAGTACAGAAGAGAGTGTAAAAAAGTGTAATGAAGCGAAGAAACAAGTATTAAGACATTGAGACAATTTTAAAGTTCAAAAAACTTTTAATACTTGAAGTTTCTCTAACAGCCGTCTACACTGTGTCAAAATCTGTGTCTAAATCATAAAAAACTAAAATTATTTGCTTTCATTATCAGCTAAAAAGTGGGCGACAATGACAAAAAATTGGGAACAATCGCCAAAAAGTTGGTAACAATGGACAAAAAGTTGACAGCAAATGCCAAAAAGTTGGAAACTATGGCCAACACTTTCTAACAATGCTGCACACTGACCATTCTAAAAGTTGTGTCAATGTTGTGTCTAAGCTAGAAGCCGAGTTCGACAGGACTGAATCACGATGATACACTATGGTGTTTAGACATGCCATTTCGTATCTGTTTTTTGTTTTGATTATGTGTGGCGCGCAACAAAAAATTTTGAAGAAGACACTTGACAATCACAAAAAACCACGAAATTTTTAAAATGCTGCCAAATTACATGGAAAAATGGCCAACACTGCTAAGAGTGATCTTTCGAAAAAACCGAATCAAAGCAAGCAAACAAGCCCTCAATTTTGTCACTTTCCTTGTGGTTGTTGTCGATTGTGATGCGAATCACTGGTCGCATCATGAATGATTCGAATCATTGCTCTGTCTAGCTTGACATTATTTTTAAAAACTTTATTTCTACTGTTCACTTTTCCTATCTATTAAATATAGACATAATGCCATAATGAATAACTAGAATAGTAAATAATTCTACCATTGAGCTTTGTATATCATTTTTTGGGCTGCTATACGTAATTGAAGATATCAGAGAATCATTTTTCATCCGAAAGACAGACATCATTTTGAAAAACCTTATTTCTTCGGTTCATTTCGCAAAGCCTATGCACAATCTATAGGAAATGTTTTTATGCAATTTTGTTTTACTAACATAGTAGATAATTTCCCCTTTAAGTTATTGGCAAACAGCTCAATTTTTCGCCAATCTAATATTTCATAGATAATTTCATAATAAACCATAATTAATTATTTCATAATTTTAACTATTCAACGTTACCAATATTTATGTTACTCATATATTGTAGCTTTCAAATCGAATTCCAAACAATACAACAATATACCCTACCATACAACTAAAACTGAAAACTCATTAATTATTGCAATCAGCTGTCATGAAGATATAGTACAATACACATATAAATGTAAATACAAAAATCCATTACAAAAAAAAAACTATTTTTAAATATTTCGCATATATGAAACCGGTTCAGTTCACATGTGAGTTGAGTAGTATATTGTTGCTACCCCAAGGGAATTACAATACAATAAAGTATATAAGAAAAGTTCATGTAAAGTCAAAGGACGCATGTTCTTGAATCCCCAAACCATAGTAGTATGTGGAGATACGTGAAATGATACGACTTAAAAGCCTTGCTACAATAAGATGAAGACAGGCTTGAACTGTTGTTCACTGTTGCTACTACCTTTCATGGGCATGGCACATGTGTCAATAACCACTTTTGTGGCTTTCAATTGCCATACATTTTTGTATTAAATGTTTAAAACCGGCTTATCGACAAAACCGAATGAAAACTTGTTGCATGTACGAGAATGTTGTGTTGCATGGATGTGAATGCATCAGATCTTACAAAGTTGGCAAATTTAACTAAAAGATTTTTATTTCTTTTCTTTACAGATTCATGCGAATTTTTGTTTTAACTTAAGTTAGTTAGTATCTTAAAGAAGAGCAACAGCTACAGCAGCAGTTGAAGTAGAAGTACTTTATCTTGTTCGATTTTTGGTGTCTATTATTTAACCACCACCGTGGGAGATGTCTACACCAAGGCATCGCCCAATGGCACCGCCAGACGGTGGCGATAGTGACGACAATTTCACAGACGATGAGAGTACACCACTAACACAAGATATTTATGGCGGAAGGTAAGTACAATTTGATTTGACACGAAGTTTTTTCTTTTTTTTTTCTTAACACTTTTACATGGTAGATCTATTGTTGTTGGTTGGTGGTTTAGTTGATTTCTACTAAGGAAGGTCGAGTGAAGACATAGTACATACCATCATATTATTATCGTAATGTTTTTTGATGATGTTGTGAGGAAAGAAAAAACAAAGTTTAAGATTTATGCAAATTGTTTTAGGGTTTTATAATTTGTATGAGACACAATATTACAGGAAATGATATTATGAGTTGATATTATTACATAGTTTGTTTTTAATTTTCTTTTTGGGGACTGTAATTTTCACAGATTTTTGATTTAAGATTGGTTGTTTTCAGATTAAGGTATAACTAATTCATGTATTTCATTGCAACCAATCATAAGAACTTTTAATTTTTTTTAATAGGCATTATACTACATATTTCATAGATTAATCATTACTCAAGTTAAATTCTCATTATACTACAATTTGAACATCAAACAAGTCTATTTTTCTGACAGAAAACTTGACCTTTTCTTTTGAAAATTTCCAGAGTTAATTAATTTCTTTTACATTATAATGTTATTATAATAATTTATCTCTGGTAAATCTCTCTCATTTATTGCATTTACAATATTATATTGTAGTACTACAAACAATGCCGGATATGAGAAACATTGATTGCATTAACTTAAACAACCGTGTAGCCTTTCCCACAGTTGGACAGACAATTAAGCCAAGTGTGACCACAACACAAACTACTAAACACTTTCAATTTCATTAAGACTATAAACTATACCAACCTTAGGCAAGATCAAGCGAATGTCTGACTGACCACCACGAAGGTGTGGCACAAAAATAACTTATATTATACTTAAAACCATAGCAAGCTGCGTCAAAATACAAAATGCCGGAAATATTAGACCACACAATGATTTTTTTTTCTCATATTGTTTTACACTTATTATTAATGAATATCGGAGAAAAGAGCCCCAACCAACATGAGGGTTTCATTTGATTATATTATATTATATTATATTGTACATATAATAACTAAAAATTATCAATTAATTTGTTTTAATTTCTTTGGTTACAGTCAACGTACAATACAGGAAACAAAAGGCTGGGATGTTTTTCGAGATCCACCCATTAAAATTGAAACTGGTTCAACTGCAAATCAAGAATGTCTAGAATTAACCATAAAGATCTTAAAGATCTTTGCCTATATATTTACATTTATAATCGTTTTAATTGGTGGCGTTGCTGCCAAAGGTTGTGTACTCTTTATGACATCACAAATACGTAAAGATAGAAAAATTGAATTTTGTAATAAAGATCTGGTAAGTAATACAGCAATACCCATTAATACCGACCATAGAAGTCATTATATTAAATGCATTTTCAGGGACGCGACAAAACATTTGTTGTGCGTTTGCCTGAGGAGGAACGCATTGCTTGGATTTGGGCTCTTTTGATTGCCTATTCAATACCAGAGATTGGTTCACTAATACGCTCAGCGCGTATCTGTTTCTTCAAGACTTTTAAAGTCCCGAAAACGGGTCACTTCCTATTTGTTTGGATGATGGAGACTTTTAGTGCTTTTGGCACCGCTTTACTTGTGTTCATCGTATTGCCACAAATCGATGCGATCCAAGGTGCTATGCTGACCAACTGCCTTTGTGTAGTACCAGGCATATTGGGTCTGTTATCACGTACCTCCAAGGAGGGCAAACGTTTTGTTAAAGTTATCATTGATTTGGCTGCTATTGCAGCTCAAATAACTGGTCTGGTAATTTGGCCTTTGCTTGAGAATCGTCGTGAGTTATGGGTGATACCTGTAGCTTGTGTTATGATCTCCTGTGGCTGGTGGGAAAATTATGTATCACCACAGTCTTCATTTGGACTAATACGATCAATGGGTCGGATTAAAGAAGAGATGCGCTACACTCGTTACTTTTCGCACATGTTCATTTCAATTTGGAAGATTTTATTATTCTTCTGTTTAATGTTGACTATCTATTGGATACAAGGCGAAGATCCTGGCAATCTATTTAGCATGTATAGTGATGCTTTTGGTCCACATAAAATCTCGGTAGATGAACTGGCAACAAGCTTGACGAACAGTCTGCCAGATACTCTAGATGCGGCAAATATCGATAATGTGGATATCGATGCAGATTACAATACAGTTACCTATGTTCTGCTCATACAAATCTTTGGCTCATATTTGTGCTATATCTTTGGCAAGTTTGCATGCAAGATTCTTATACAAGGCTTCAGTTATGCCTTCCCAGTGAGCTTGACTGTGCCCATTGCAGTTTCCTTATTGATTGCAGCCTGCGGCATACGCATTGATGATCCATGCTTCTTCCATGACACAATACCAGACTATTTGTTCTTTGCGAGTCCATCGAACTTTAGATTCAATAACTTTGTCACCGAACAAATGGCATGGGCTTGGATACTTTGGTTGCTCAGTCAGACATGGATTTGTTTGCATATTTGGACACCAAAATGTGAACGTCTGGCAACAACGGAGAAATTATTTGTTCAGCCTATGTACTCATCACTTTTAATCGATCAATCTATGGCACTAAATCGACGTAGAGATGATCAAGCGGATGTGAAAACTGAGGTGGGTTAATTAATTTTAGCAATCACTAATGGTAGAAGTAAATAGAGACATTTCTGTTTTCTCTTTTAGGATCTTTCGGAAATCGAAAAGGAAAAAGGTGATGAATACTATGAAACTATTTCTGTTCATACAGATCGTTCTTCAGCTCCTAATAAACCTTCAATCAAATCATCGGACAACATAACACGCATCTATGCTTGCGCTACCATGTGGCATGAGACTAAGGATGAAATGATAGAGTTCTTGAAAAGTATTATGCGAATGGATGAAGATCAGTGTGCTCGACGTGTTGCACAGAAGTATCTACGCATTTTAGATCCAGATTACTATGAATTTGAAAGTAAGTTTTTAAAATTACATACTATAGTTTGCAATATGAGAATTTTTAAATTCCTCTTTTAGCACACATCTTCTTCGATGATGCCTTTGAAATCTCTGATCATTCTGATGATGATATTCAAGTGAATCGATTCGTTAAGCTACTAGTTGCCACTATGGATGAAGCTGCCTCTGACATTCATCAGACCACAATACGTTTGCGTCCACCAAAGAAATATCCTACACCATATGGCGGTCGCCTGGTTTGGACTTTACCTGGTAAAACTAAGTTCATTACTCATCTTAAGGATAAAGATCGTATTCGTCATCGTAAGCGTTGGTCACAAGTCATGTACATGTACTATCTGCTTGGCCATCGTTTGATTGAGCTGCCCATATCAGTGGATCGTAAAGATGCCATTGCTGAGAACACTTATCTGTTGACGCTTGATGGAGATATTGATTTCAAACCAAATGCAGTCACATTACTTATTGATTTGATGAAGAAAAACAAGAATCTGGGTGCCGCATGCGGACGTATTCATCCTGTGGGCTCTGGTCCTATGGTATGGTATCAACTTTTCGAATATGCTATTGGTCATTGGCTGCAAAAGGCCACTGAACACATGATTGGCTGTGTACTCTGTAGTCCTGGCTGTTTCTCGCTTTTCCGTGGCAAGGCATTGATGGATGATAATGTTATGAAAAAATATACCACACGCTCGGATGAGGCACGTCATTATGTCCAATACGATCAGGGTGAAGATCGTTGGCTTTGTACACTTTTACTACAGCGTGGCTATCGTGTCGAATATTCAGCTGCCTCTGATGCCTATACCCATTGTCCTGAAGGTTTTAATGAATTCTACAATCAACGTCGTCGTTGGGTACCATCTACCATAGCAAATATTATGGATCTACTAGGTGATGCCAAACGTACTATAAAAATTAATGACAATATTTCGTTGCTTTATATTTTCTATCAAATGATGTTGATGGGTGGTACGATTCTTGGACCGGGAACGATCTTTCTTATGTTGGTGGGTGCTTTCGTCGCTGCCTTTCGTATTGACAATTGGACTTCATTCCATTATAATATTGTACCTATATTGGCCTTCATGTTTGTATGTTTCACGTGTAAGGCCAATATACAACTCTTTGTGGCTCAGGTGCTCTCGACTGTTTATGCTTTGATTATGATGGCTGTTATTGTCGGTACGGCTCTGCAGTTAGGCGAGGATGGTGTCGGTTCGCCATCGGCCATTTTCTTAATCTCTATGACGGGCTCATTCTTCATAGCCGCATGTTTACATCCACAAGAATTTTGGTGTATAACATGCGGCTTAATCTATTTGCTCTCCATACCTTCTATGTACTTGCTGCTTATTTTGTATTCTATTATCAATCTAAATGTGGTCTCATGGGGTACACGTGAAGTAGTCGCTAAGAAGACTAAGAAAGAACTTGAAGCCGATAAAAAAGCTGCCGAAGAAGCAAAGAAACGTGTTAAGCAAAAGAGCATGTTAGGTTTCCTGCAAGGTGGCATTGGAGATAATGCCGATGAAGAGGGATCTATTGAATTCAATTTGGCCGGCCTATTCCGGTGTATTTTTTGTACTCATGGCAAGACTACAGATGAAAAGGCTCAACTTACAATAATTGCTGAATCTTTGGACACCATTAAGACACGCATTGATACTATTGAAAGTGCTGTCGATCCACATGGTCATCATACAAGACATAGTCACCGACGACGCACCACATCAAGTGGTTCAAAGGATCATCATTTGTTGTCTGCAGTGGCAGAGAAATCTAGTGACGAATCGGAAGAAGACAAATCGGAAACATCAGCTGAGCCACCACAGGAACGTGATTTCTTAACAAATCCCTATTGGATTGAAGATCCTGAATTGCGTAAGGGTGAAGTTGACTTCTTGTCTAGTTCCGAAATACAATTCTGGAAAGATATGATTGATAAATATCTATATCCGATCGATAATGATCCTGTGGAACAGGTAGGTTATATCAGATCATAAGATCGCGTTGAGTAAGTATTATAATACATGAGCATAGTTTGTGGATACTCGGCAATGTGTGCCTCTCTTTTGAAATGTTCCTTTTATAATATGTTATGATTTCTATGCTACAAAAAAACATTCTAGGCGAGAATTGCTAAAGATCTCAAAGAGTTACGTGACTCTTCCGTATTTGCATTTTTCATGGTCAATGCGCTTTTCGTGTTGATTGTTTTCCTTTTGCAATTGAATAAGGATAACATACACGTTAAATGGCCCTTCGGTGTACGCACGAACATAACCTATGACGAGTCCACACAAGAGGTAATTTCAACGAATACCAAACTATACTAACCTATTTTGTTTTCTTTCTTTTTTCTTTTTTTTTCTTTTATTTTTTTATTCTGAAAAAATTCTACTTCAAATCATTACAAAAACACAACAAAAACAAAAAACAAAATATATTGCTTTATGCGGTGTTGCGCGGTATATTTTAAAATACAATATTATTATGTTATTATAAAAATACAAAAACAAATCAAATAATCAGGCAAGGATTGCCAGCGATCTGATTGAGCTACGGAACAAATCGGTCTTCGCTTTTTTCATGGCCAACGCCTTATTCGTACTGATCGTGTTCTTGTTGCAACTGAACAAGGATAAATTGCATATTGTTTGGCCGCTCGGCGTCAAAACGAACATAACCTATATTGAAGAAACATCTGAGGTTTTTATTTTTAAAAAATTTCCATCAAATTTTCGTGTTTCAAAAGCGTTTGTTTAATCTTTGTTTGGGTTTTGTTGTTCTACTACTATTTACCAACCTAGTACCTAAATACTACCTCAATCAACTCAACTCAACCTCAACTCAACCCAACTCAAAATCAACACGCAAATCACAAACATTTCCTAATACATATATTTTTGGTTGTTTTTTCTAATTCTACAGAATCATTTTGGGAATTGTTATTGAAAGATATGAATCTATAAAATGTTAAACAAGAACAAATCTTTCTTTAACAATTTTCAAAATGATTCTACATTTTGTATAGTTTTACTATCCTGTGTGTGTGTGTTTGTGTTTTATAATCTAACTTGTTTTATATAATTGCTCGCTCTCCTTTCGCTCGAAATATTTCTAAACCCCATATAAATGTGTGTTCCAACCTCATTGTATTGTATCTCCCTTTAAACGAACTAATGGATGTTTTTTAAAATTCAGGAATGATCTAAACAAAAAAAAAAAAAATATATATCAAATAGAAATGGTTTTAAAGGTTTAAACAGGATCCTTCACTCTTAAATCCATTCACCATAAGCATTTTTATTGGGTAAACCCATACATTACATATTACTGTTTGCCAAACTATAAAGGATAAGTTTCGGTAAATTGTAAAAGTCCTCATCACTCACATTCATGCCATCAAAAAAACATCAAACATCAAAAAAAAAAACATTCCTGAACGGTTTCAGAACAGAATATAAACTTTAAAACCTGGCCTAAGTTGGTAATTGATAGATCAGTTGCCACCTCACACATGTTATCATGAAGACCAAGAAAATTCATCAGACGATTGTGATTTGGCAAATTTTTAAGAGTTAATAGTTACTAACTTAGACAGGTTTCTTAGTTTTAATTGTAATATAATCACTAGGGTACCCAAGGATTTCGTACATACTTTACTTCAGTAAACTAAACACTGAATAAAGTGTACAGAAATTCAAGATTTCTTGCATGTTTTTATATCGATCACAAAAGAACATTCCATTCCCTGGGATATTGTATTATGATTTATTATAAATAGTTTTAAAGCAACATCACATCATAAACTGAACCCTGGTTCACATGCATATGGTATAACAAATTTGGTAAAAGCCAACAAACAAAATGCCATCAATCCTGGTTTTTGTATCAAAAATTTTAACCACTTGTGTTTTATTAAATTATCGTAACTAACCTAACCCAAAATATTATAGTATATTGAAAAGAAGTTACTAATTCTCTGGTCTTAATATTCCCAACAATCCTCTATAGGTGCACATCTCTAAGGAATATCTACAATTGGAACCCATTGGTTTAGTATTTGTGTTCTTCTTTGCTTTAATTTTGGTTATACAATTTTCTGCTATGTTGTTCCATCGTTTTGGTACATTATCACATATTTTGGCATCAACCGAATTGAATTTCTGTAAAAAGAAATCAGAAGAATTATCACAAGATCAACTAATAGATAAGGTAATTTAAGTTCTCTAAAATACTAGTATATGTTTATTATATGAATTTGAATTTAGCATGCTGTGGAAATAGTCAAAAATCTACAACGATTGCAAGGCATAGATGGGGACTATGATAATGATTCTGGCTCTGGACCTGATCGTATAGCACGCCGTAAAACTATACAAAATCTTGAAAAAGCCAGACAACCACGTCGTCAAATTGGTACATTAGATGTGGCATTTAAGAAACGTTTCCTGAAACTGACAGCAGATGCAGAAAATAATCCAGGTAAGTAGTATATAACAGTATATCATATATTAAAGAAGCACCTCTAATAAATAAATATCTTTAGCAACTCCCATATTGACTCGTCGCCTAACCATGCGTGCTGAGACTATAAGAGCTCTAGAAGTGCGTAAAAACTCTGTTATGGCGGAAAGACGTAAGTCTGCCATGCAAACTCTAGGAGCTAAGAATGAATATGGTCTAACTACAGCTGGTGTAGTAAGTAACAATAAAATCAATAAATCAATTCCCACATGATTAATTTCTCTTGATCAACTATGATTATTTACAGCTTAATAACAATGGTGTTATACCAAATCAACGTAGTGGTCGCATCTCAAATGCTGGCATTAGCATTAAGGATGTCTTCAATGTCAATGGTGTGCCAAATGAGGTATGAATTTATTCTAGGAAAAATTCATCCTACTTATACTAAATAATGTATTTGATTCCAGCAAATTTATGGCTCAAATGGTGGTGGCACTATTAATCAAGGCTACGAACATGTTCTGGAAGATGATGATCGTAATTCATTGAGATTAACAACACGTAATCCAAATCCACAAGTATCCTGGAGTCAAAATACTAATAGTAATAATACAGGACGTTTGTAGTAGAACTACTACCACAACAAGAAAACAAAAAAAACCTATTTAATTTTTAACTAGTTTTTAATAGTATAAAAGAAAAAGAAATTATTCATCCTAAGCTTTTTTTACAATAATTTTTTAACCTTCAGATCTTTCCTAAACTGAAACTGCCTATAAAACTTCTTTATAAAACTGCCTTAAAAAAAAACTATCTATGTTTCCTTTTCAAATTTATTTTGTATCCTTTTAATTTTTGTAAATATGACAAAGTGTTTTGTCAAATGCGGACACAACGAAATATTAAGTTAGCTAATCACACTGCCCGGATATAATAATATTTGTAATTAGATAACGAGTTTATCTAAAATGAAAACTTGTTATGAAGTATATGCTCGTACTTATTGTTTTTTTTTTGTACTCATTTTCAGTTCAATGTATAAAGACATTTTAATATATTATTGTAACTACTTTTGTTTCGTTGTTAAGTTAGTTTATAAAGAAATTTGTTGTACTTTTACTCAATACATGTGGTATATGTAAATACTTATGTACTGTTGATGAAGGTCCAACAATACCAGATGTACGATGATAATGTAATACTCAATTACAAATTGCAAATATAAGCAATTTGTTTAATTTATAAAGATTTTAGATTTTTACTATATTTTTATATAAAGAATTTTTACTTAAGTATATGATTTCAAAAAACTGAAATAAATTGTGTTTTAAATTATTTCAATTGGAATTCCCATGGATAACCACAGTCTCGATACATAGCGAGCATTCGCAGCTAGCATCGAAGCTTAATGTTTATTTATGCAGCGGACGAAAGTTCTGCCAGGAGGCAGGTAATCATAGATCAATTGTTGATTACAAGGCAGATCGAGAAGACGTACTTGTCCGTATTGATTTTTTTTAATTTTTTGTATGAGGTAGGAAGAAATCGCTTCGGACCTATAGCCATCGTCGTGACTACGTGGGTGGTGCCTCCACTAAACTGCCTTATGTATTACTTCAGAGTAGGCATCCGTTTAAAATTAACAGCACTGTACCATTGCCCTTAGAGATCAATCATATATTCACCGACGTCTAGGTTCAACGCAAATTATCGGCATGCCGGGAGTCCTCCTGCCCCTGTGCATATCGATATTCCACTCATAAAATTTTCTTGGGTCGTAGGCCTTGGTAGCTAGTACTCTTTTTAATTTTAGGTGTAGTAGAACATTAAATATTATATCTATATAAAAAAATAAAAAAATTTATCCCGGATTTAATTTGTATTACATATATTTTTTAATATTATAATTTAACATGGTCCTTCGAGACGGATTATCCTGAAATTAATTTATGTCTTCTAATTATATTATATTATACATATAAAAATCTCGTATCATGTGTTAGTGTATGAACTCCTCCGAAACGGCACGACTAAATTTTATGAAATTTTTTTTTATATATTTGGTAGGTATGAGAATATGTCGTAACGTATTTTTAAATTTTCTTGGAAACTCTAGCATAGTCTGGAGAGTATTCCTGTGAACTTTGGTGCATATTGGACTCGCAGTTGTCGAGAAATTGATGAATAAAATTTTGGATATAAAGCTTGGAGACAATTTTAAAATCGATATCAGATAACTATGTCAATATTAATACTTAATTTATTCGTCTGATTTTTCAAATTATTTCAATTGCTGCGCAATGTACTATAATTCCACAGAGAATAGCATGACGCGCTAACATCACGTCGGAAGCGTAGCAAAGCACGCAGGGTGTACAAGTTTTATAAATTTGTATTTTATTCCAAGAATTTAACAATCTGCTTTAAAAAGAAATTGTTCATCTGATATCTTTGGTTTTCAGGGTGGAAATAAAGTTTACTGCCTTCTTCACGATTTTATGGCGCTTTTTGGAACTTAAAATCTCTATGTTTCTTATTTTGATGCTTCTGTAATTTCATTTATTGTATTTATCTTATATCTTTGGAACTAAAGATTCCGTCCTTATCCATTATTCTATTCTTTAAAGAATTTCATTATACTCTTGGGTATTAGAGTATTACATCTTTGGCATTGCCAATGATAACCTTCTTCCTGATTTTATTCCAAATTTGTCGTTCTGTAATTTAATGAAATCCCTGCATTTGCCTATATGTAGGACACATCATTTTCTGATGAGTATCTAGAATTTTACACTCTTAAATAAAAAACAAACGCATGTATATATGTATTTTTGATCTTAGTTTTTGGTGTTTGGCATTTGGAATATGTACTTTTATTTAAAGAATCAAGAAAGGTGTGTGAAGAGACCAACTAGCATACGATATATAATATAACATTCATATACATTTACATATGTGTATAATTTTATAGACAATTATTATTATTATTGATATTAATATACTTAGTATTGTTGATTATTTAATATTCTCCTCTCAACGAGAAACAAAACAAAAAATATAATCGGCTTGATCGTTAAACTTCATATTTTCTTTTTTTAATTAAAGATGCGATTGCCCTTCTTGGCGGCAATAGGTAATTTATCACCTTGCAAAAATGGATTATTATTGCTGGCATCCTGGATTGAGGCTGGTCTTGCCATTGGATATGTTTTCTTAACAATTGCATTTGAATTCTCAATAACATTTTCATTTTGGAATTGATGCATTAAAAATTTCTCCATGGCTGCATTCATTTCGTTATTGCTTGAGCCGCTATCCTGACTGGCACAATCGAACATATGCTCACTGTCGCATGTACATTCCTGAGCGGCTTGGAATTCCCTTGAGAAGATGGCTGTATTATCGAAATTGGAAATGCAACCTTGGGTATCTTCATAGCCATATGGACATGGATTTGGTGGATTACAGTAAGCAGGTAGACTAGCATCACTTTTAACAATGGTATTATAACGATTTGGTACCTCACCCATACCACCGGAAACATACTGATGACCCCAAAGGGAACTATGCTGTAAGAATTCTTGATCGCGCAAAGAAGGATTTGAAGCACCCCCAAACATGTTACGATATTCGTAATCATCACCAGCGGCAGCACTGTTCTTGGATGAACGCGAAACCAAATCAACATTATTCTTTGGTAAATCGTTATCCAAATCGAAATAGTTTTGACCCAAATCTAAATCCTTGTCCATACGATTTAATAACTCGGTCAATAAAACATCAGCAAAAATGCTCTCCTTGGAAATGGAAGGACCAGTTCCACCTCCACCTCCAATATTATAGGAATGCGCATTGTGAAAACCGATGACAATGGTTAACAGCAATGTGCCAAGTAAAGCAGTTACTAGAATGCAAGAGAAAAAAAAAAACGAAAAGAAAATTATGTAAATGTCTAATTTGAAGGAAATCTTATAAATATTTTATACAGAATCATTTTAACTATTGAAATATTAATTTATTTAAATTATTTCACTAAAACTTACCATTTTGTTTAGCAAACATATTGTTTGCTTGCAAAAATATGTTACGTTAGTGAAAATTATTTTTCACAATTATTGATTTTTCCTCACACTCCTTCAGCGCTAATCTAAGCAGCGCAGCTCCAACAGCAGCAGCAACAGCAGCTGTTGTCTTTCGTTCATGCGTTCCTTCTTTTCTGGGCTGATATGTGTCTAGCGTACGATGGACACGCAACGATTGTGAAGTTGAGTACAAAACATGAAGCAAACAACCAGTTGAACTTCATAGGAATTTCATTCATATATTTTTTTGCCTATGGATATACACATGTTTGTTGGACGCCTGCGCAAGATTTCTGAACAGCAACAGAGTTGTATACCATATATTGTGTATTGTGCATAGAAGACTTAATGGTAAAGAAGTCTTAAATAACGGTTTACAATTTCAATAATATTATATTTTCATAAAAAGATAAGATATTTTGTAATACAGGATCAATAACACATTACCACATTACTATAACATCTAATATTTAAAATCTTTGTGGAATGTCCAAGACATGGATCTTTTCTAAGTGCCTGACATCTTTAATGTTGTTTAATAGACTTATTACTTGGTTGTTGTCCAATAATATCAAATAACAGTTTCCTGAATTTAGAGTGAAAGTTGTTTGAATAGACTTCTGCATGTTGGTCACTATTTTTCGTTGCTTCAGACATTTTTCGACAATGCAAAGATGTTCAATCACACTGATTCATTTGATGCGTTAGTAAGCATCCCAAAGTTTTCGTTGATTAATCTCAGATTGCCATTTAGTTTTATTATGGACGTCCAGATGGGACGTTGTAAATATGTACAGAATTTATTTTTAACATTAAAATGATCGCATTGCTCACAATAAATTAAGTTACGCATACGTCTGTCGTGTTCTTTTCTTCTCGGATCGATGGAGACTTTTCACATTTTATTTATAATAGTATCCTTAAGGCATATACCAATTTTCAGTACAATGCGAATTATTGCAAAGTTTCGTCGTTTTTTCGTCTATACTGGACTATAATTATTGTACATCCTAGTTGAAGGTATGGGCATTTAGATATATGAACTCAAAATAGAACAATAATCAGAAAATATAAAAGTTGTGGAAAGACGAATACAATTTCGGCGAATTCCGACAAATGTGCAGAGTCTGGTGAAAAGAAAACTTCGTGCTAAATTTCATGATTAAAACAACTCGTCGTGTCAAGCTGATTAAGAATATATCATATATACTTTATGGGATCTCCGATGTCTCCTTCTGTGTGTTACAAACTTCTTGGCAAACTTATAATACTATTCACTGCGTGAAGTGTTTAATAACACAATCATTGTTTTTTATAAATAAAGTTTTGTTTTCTATTGTTCACAACATCAATCCATGGGAAAACATTGTTTATTTTATTGATAAATGTATTTTCTTTTTGTGAACATGTTTTTTTGCTTTTGTATCTTATTTTTTATTAAATTGATTTTTTTTTTTTTTTTGAAATCATCGATAGTATCGATGTTTTCTTTAATAGAAATCAAAAAATCGATGGTCGCTGATATCGGTGTTTTACCAGCTCTGCTCCCAGGCAAACTTTAGTGCTGAAAACATTTGTTTAATATTGCGCCCTAGACAATTTATATAAACCTTATCAAACACATTAACATTTAAGAGAAACACCACTTAAATTGAGCATTTATCCAGTCTATACTTTCTTTGATTTTTGATTGCATGGAATTATAATTTATCAATGGTTAACCAGCACTGTCGGTTTCAGCTGTTTGGATTTATAACAAAAACAAATGAGCGGGAAAAATTGCATTGCTAGTAGACAATACCAAATAAACACGCGATCAAAAAATTAAAGATATCAATAAAACCATAAAGTTTTGACAATAAATATTCTTTGAACTTCTTATTCTATATATAACTCAACATCCATGACTAGCAAAGAATCGTCAGCACCAAAATGGACGCGTCCAGATGATGTACATGATTAGTTAATACAAATAAAATCTTATTTATTAAAAATTACATTAAATTAAAAAGCAACTCTTCTTTATTTCAGTTTATGAAACTTCAAATTCTCAAGCAAAAGAAGAAACAATTGGCAGCACGTGTTTTGAACAATAACAATAACCAACAGACTGATACCAGTGGAGTTGGTGGAGTGGATAAATCCAAATTACTTGAAGCAAAAATCACCCAAAAACGCAAGAATCCATTTGCTAAGTAAGTAAGCGAACATTTGTTGGGGAATAAGTTTAAACTACAGTGCTGTACTGTCATTAACATTGCTGAGACTCTAATTATCTACAATTGAATGGCAGGTGCATCTTTTTGAGGTTGTGGGTGTACCTTACAATCTAGTCTAGAAGGCATTTGTACCATGGAAAATTAATGCCACTATAATTCAACCCAAATTAAATGTTAAATCATTAAGGATAGCAGTAAATCTACCCATTCTTTCAGTCATTATTTCATTGAGCAGGTTTATGAGGACTACAATCCAAAATAATGACTTGCTATTGAGTATTGTCCGGTCATTACTTTCGAATTAAACAACTTCAGTTTTTGTAGCATTCAGAAGTGCAGTCTGCCTTAGCTTACTATTTGCCAAACGATTTAACCAAAATGATTTAACCATTTGTCTTTCCTTCCTGCAGATCTACAGATAATGTTAAAAGGCAAAAATCAACACATATACATATTGAAGATGATTCGTTGTTGGAATTTGTTAATACTCCACCAGTCGTTAAACCAAGTGAGGAAAATGTTTTTATTGGTGAAACACCAACCCGAGCACCACCTGCTAAACTTGTTTTGCAACCTTATGATCCAAAGATTTTTGCAAAACTCTTTCAACAAACGACGAGTAAAGGTTTGGAAGCAGCAGATGAAGATGCCGGTCCAGAACATCAAGAGCAAACGGAACATCTACCCATCGATTGGTGTTTGAAATCAAGGGCACGTATATTTTGTGAAAGTGAATTACCCGCGACTACATTGAAAACTGGTCAAATGGCTAGTGGGCTTACAAGTTTCGTACGTTGTATAGATACAAAAAATTCAGAGACCAGTTTGGATATCTCAGAAGCAACACGTTTCAATCAGGCCACTTATTATTGGCAACATCCTCATTTGCCGTGGCTTACATTATTTCCAAGAAATTCAAAAGATAACATTGGCATTACTATCGGTGAGAGAGAACGGAAAGCACTTGCCGATGAATGGACATATAGTTTTCGTGGTCTATTTCAATTACTACGAGCTCGCCATTGTCCATACTTTTATCTATGTGCAAATACATTTACTGTACTGTTTCGTGCAGCAGGAATTGGTGGATGCGTTGAAACACATGCACTTATGACACCATCAACACGTGGCATGCGCAATGCATTACGTCAAGAGGGTATTGAATTTCGTATGCCATTAAAGAAAGACACTGGTGGTTTGAATAAATCTGGCGATGGAAGTTTCATTGAGGAAAGTAGTAATACTAGCGAACGAGGCAATAGCAACTCAAATGATGGCGATAAATTTAATGAAAAAGATACGGAAACAGTTGAAAATAATGTTAAAAAAGGTAAAGAAGTAGATGATGATGATGATGACGACGATGAAGAGGATTGGTTGGAAAGCCTTGGTGTTGATGAAAAAGAAATACGTAAAATAAACACGGCACACGCACGTAAAATAAAATCAGCTGAAATGTTGGAGGACTTTAGTGACAATTCCCTGCTACTTATCGAAGGTGTTGAGTGTCAAGGTTTCTTTAGTTATTTGCTTAATGCAAAGAGTACTATAACAACTGTGGGACGCTTAGCTGGTGTTCCACCTACATTATTTTCTCCTGTCGCTTTTCCTAAGGCTACAATGCAACATTTGTCGGTACGCTCGAATAAAGTGCGTCTGGATGGAGTTGATTATCGTAGCATCGATATAAAAGGAATTGTTTTGCCAACATTTCTGCCCTACGTTTGTCAATTGCTTGGCGAAACTAAACAAATGTACAGTGTTACACTTGGTAGTCACTCCAACACACTAGCATTCAGCAAAGCAACACGAAAAATACTTGAAAAGCCAAAACAATTAGAAGGTGATGAGGAAACAAAAGATGATGCTGTTGAAGTAACATCTGATGCCAGTAACACAACTGCTGGTCAGGTTTTTGGACAAGAAAATCTTTCCGACTGTGGCTTGCTGCCAGATGTAATTGAATCGATGTGTCGCACTGGTCACAATGCGGTCACTCTGCTGGAACGCGTGTGTTACAGCAAAAATGTGGGTTATGCGTGGAGCTGACTTTTATCACTCTTTTTTGTTAAATAAAAATAGGATATATTTATATTGTGTAAAATTATTTTAAAATTTATTATTAATAAAAAATGTTATGCCATAATTTATACCACTACATGTTGCTTACTACTTATTTTATTGGTCAACTATTGTTAACTCATCAATGCTCCAATCCTCGTACGAGTGATCAGGCAGAAAGCGTCGTATAATAATTGGTATTTTCTTGTGTTTCAACTCTTTCATGGCAATTTGCAGAGGATCAGTTTCACCTTCAAGTTCGACCATAATCGGAGCACACATAGCTATTTGCAAAGCACGTGTACCTAGGACACGTGCACGCTCATACTTTGTCATGTATTTGGTGGTTATTCGTTTGGATTTTGGTACACCGCCACCGGCATTACCCGGTGCAATGATCTCAATGTTATCAACTTCCTCTTCCTGGTTAATATCGTCAATGTTATCTTCTTCGTCAACATCATCGAAGTCATCACCGCCAACACTGTAATAAAAAAAAAATGTTATATTTATAATTAATAGAAGTATGATAGGAAATAGAAAAAAATAGAAATCCTAAGAAAGGTAGCCAACTCTACCGGAATCAAACATAAGTCGTTAGTGGTCAGTTCAAAGAGTGAACTGTATTGTGCGGAGAGCCACCACACTGTGGACACACAACAAAATTCTGATGAATAACTACTCCATTCTCAACTGCCTTGCGGTACCCGACGACAACAGTAAGCTAATTCATTTTAATTTTAACCGCAAGGCGCCAAGAATGTCCAAAAATTTGTTTTCATGTTTCGTTAAGCCGCAAACAACAATAAATTATTTATTTATAGATTAATTTAATTACTTACTCATCATTCTCAAAATCTCCCTCATCCATGATTGAATTTGTTTTGTATTTTTTTATATATAAATGCAAAAACTAAAAATTTACTTCTTTACAAAGTGGCGTGCCGTTTTAATAATTGCTTCTTCTTCTTTCTAGAGATGTGATAGATGGTGACACTATCGATATCGATAGTCGATGTGAAAATTATACCAGTGCTGCCACCTGTAAAATTCTATCAGTGCTGCCAAGTATAAAAAGACAAGACCGCATCAAAAACCATATAACGACATGTTCATAGTCTTTGGACGCATGCAACAGAAGAAAATAATGCAATATTAAATGATATTTTTTGGTTCCGTTTCGGTCACAGATGTACTGGAGTCTAGTTATATTTTTGTTGGTTCTGCAACGTGTTTAAAATGGAACCTTGAGAGACAGAAAAAAACAATGCAGTTGACATTTAATTTAACTGATATTTTATCTTGCAACCGATTTATAACCGAATTTTTATCCATACTGCAATGTCATCTGGACACTCTGGGCCTGTGGGCCTGAAGCGGATTTCCAAATTCCTACACTTTAGCAATAAAAAAATGTGGATGATAAAGAAAGTCTTAAAATGGCATTGTGCCATTGGGTCAATTGCTCAAAAGTTGGATGCTACAAGACTTCGGCTGTAGGTATCTATGAAAATGAAGAGAAGTCAGAAAACATCTAACACCCCCTATGAGACATGCCTGACCTTCTTAGAAAACGGATCAATTTTTCGAGAGTTTGTGGAACTTGACTCTTCTTATGTTGATTCCGCAGACTGGTTCCGAAGATGAAGGGAACTTTCAGACCAACTAAGAATACCCAACCGCCAACTCAACCAAATGACAATTCCTACTATAATATCCAATACAAAGTTTTTAACAATTTTGAAATCATATATTTTTTTATTTATATTCTTATTTATCGTGGGTTATAACTTGGTGATCGATTTTTTCGTTTTCGAAAACACGGAATACAAGATCGCCGTGAACCTCTGGTATCCGCAAAAGTCACAGATCTATCTGAATTGTTACTGGAACAGCATGAACAACTGCTTGGCATAGAATCATTTGCATCCAAACTCAGGTCACTTCCATATTGCCGAGATGGATGATAATACGAAGAATTTGTATTAGATCGCCTGTGTGAATTACTGTAATGCGGACATGGTCTATAATCTATACTCAGAGTAAGTGAACTTTGTGAACGTCTCGGATGTGTTGATTGATCTTCAAATGGAAGGAAATGTACTTCACGGTTGTTACGTGGCTGTGAATGGGAGTGCTGTCGGGGGTACGATTGTATATAGGATCGTGGTATTGGCTCTGAGTGTGATCGTGGCGCTGGCATTGATTGGGGCACTGGGATGACACAGCAGCATGCCATCAACTTTTGTTGGGGTTGTGTTTGCTGTTGATTACGTGGGCTGGTGCTTGGGCAGTTGCATGGTATTGGACTTGGCATAAATTGATTATTTTGTGCACAAAGACATGGCCGAGGATTAAATGGTGGATTAAATTGTGATGGTGGCATCATAATATGTGGAGGTGGACCCAGTGCTGGCCCTTGCGATGGTGGACAAAGTGACTGCTGTACACCACATTGTTGAAGCAGTTCATAATTGATTGGATTATCGCTTTGACAACGACGTATTGGTCGAGGACCCCATCTCCGACAATATGCAGGCGGATCATTTCTTTCAGCTACTCTAGCTTCTGCAGGTTTCTCTGTACTTTTTCTTGAAGACTTCTTATTCTTACGACTGTGTTTATTTCCTGTAGTATAATGATAATGGTGATATCCATAAATTAAGGATTATTTTCAATTTAAACTTACCCATTATGAATATCTAAGTATATAAAAAATACATTGTTTAATGTGTTCTCAATCAAATCAAATTTTTAATTTGGATGTACTTTTTTTTTTTGAGATTTTGATGATTATTTTTCAGGAATTTATGTGATGGAATAAACTTTTAATTGAATATCTTTACTGCTAATTTAGAGTATTGTACAGCATTTCTTTTTTTTGCGACAATGTGGACATGGTTGGTTTTCTTGTGGTCTACTCGTTCCGCCGCCGCAATCAGTACACGGAACATTTTGATAATTGACTGGTGGTGGCGGTTGATAGACGGGGGGACCTTGGCTTTTACCACATGCACATTCAGTTTTTTTCTTTCCGCAAGTGCAATTTGCACCTGGAGGGTATTTAGGCAAATCCTGTCCTGATCTGGCACAAGAATAATTCGGTTGCATATCTCGCTCGTATTGTTGTACTTGTTGCCGATTACCACCTGCACACTCTAATTGTTGTGGTAGTGCTTGTGGCCGATTACCACCTCCACACTCAACTTGTTGTGGTAGAGCTTGTTGCACTGGTTGTGCGACCGGATGTTGGGGAATGGTACAAAATTGATTAGTATTAATTTGGTGATCCGCAGGTACTGGTGCTTGTTGCTGTTGCACTGGACGACATGCACAACCACGGGTACCCGGTTGCGGAGGCGGTGGTTGCTGCGGCAGCTGCTGTGGTTGTGGTGCAGCGCCTGGTGGGCAAGCGCACTGACTCCGGGTTTGCGGTGCTTGATGCAGTGATTGTTGTTGTTGCGGTGGTGGTGGTGGTGCAGAGTTTGGTCCACAAACACATTGACTACGAACTGCCGGTGGTGGCTGTTGCTGTTGTTGCTGAGGAGGCTGTTGTGGCTGTTGTTGCTGTCCTGCCCCTGGACAAGGGCATGTCCCACACTTGCCACAGGGAGGATTGCCTTTTTTTTTTAAAACAAAAGAAAATATAAAAATTTAATTGAAGCAATTGCAACTTGTAGTAGTTTCTAAAAGAAAACTTACTCATTTTATCTTTTCGAAAATGCTATACATAGATGACAAATATTGAAATGATATATATATCATCTAAAAAACTGACATTTCAAATATTCAGTTGACATTGTAATTTTATTTCTATAGTATTACACAGCAACGTGTTCTTCTTTGGGGCGGTGGTTCCAGCGGTGGTTCCAGCGGTAGAATATTACAAAAGCAAACGTTGCGATCTGGTTCGCCTTTTTTAATGATAACATCGTTTTTTATGGTACAACAGCAGTCCTTTGGATTACCACATCTGCAACGATTCGGCGACGGCAACATGCTAAGCTTAATTCATTTTTTTTTTTTGTATGCAATAGAATCTAACAAAATAGAACTATTGTACTTTGATCCAATTGAGGTACTTCAAATTTATTTATTGTTTTTTTTTTAATTTCTTTTAAAATGAAAACTTTGTTATAAAGGATTTTTGTTTTTTTTTTTACATTATTTAATTGTTTGCACTTTCAATGGCAAAAGTGTAAGAGATCTGGTCCTGTATCGAACATTTACTCTTTGTCAATGGCCTCATGTTGGCGATGTGTTTCGGAAGTTGTTAATCGGGGCGAAAACCAGATAAACGTCAATCAACCCTTAGATATATATCCGCAGGTACCAATATCAAGTCATACTCATTTTGGTCCAATGACTCATTCCTTGGTTAGGAACAAAGCCTTTCTAAGCCTCTGCTGCTCTGTGGGTCACAGCACCCGGTTGTATAATACAACTCCACGTCGAGCTCACACAATACCCGCATTTGGCTACAACCACAGCCACCACGATACTCCCATAAGAGGCATTCACCGCTGGCCAGGACGGAACAAGTTCCGTGGGCACCTGACTACCCGTGGCACCAGAAAAGTCTCTGGTCGGACTTCGTACCCGGGGTACTACCAATTGAACTCCAAATAGTTCCAAAAATCAAACTTAGCTCTCTGGAATAGAATGCAGGCATAACCCACAGATGGCACAGTATATTCATGGCACACTATATTCATGGATATAGCTTTCGCACTGTTCGGGGCGAGGTCTATTCCTATCTCTTCTGCCAAAAGGCAGCATTCATTAGATCAAAGGTCAAAGCGAACTATGTCCCCACTGTCACAAGGACTTTAGCGAATGGATAGTAAGCTGAGACCGCTACTGTTTCAAATGCCCGTGGTACCAGAAAATACCTTTGGTCAGGTAGCGTGACAAAGTCACAACCAATACAGCTCCAAGAAGCTCTGGGACTGGAGCCTCTCAGACAACACTAATCTCACCCCATACACACACACACAAAACACGGATCACTCAGGTTACAAGCGGACGACGCCTCATTTATAAAATTATACTGTATTATAATAATGATTAATAAGTAATTAGTTATAGCATTTTTACGCAACTTACCACTCATGATGTTAAATTTTTTAGATTTGTTTTTCTATTTTTCAAATTTGCAAATGACAACAGAAACAGCGCCAGCACACACAAAAAAATGGTAACTCTGCCATAACTTGTTCACATTGCATATTAATCTGCTCTATGTTCCACTAGTTGCATTAAAATGTAAGGTAAACTAATATTAACAATATTTGCAACAGGTGGCAGCACCGTGAAAAAATCCACAACAAGCCAGTGAAATTGTAATTCTTAAATTGAGAAGGTCAAAATACACACGTTACTTGAAACTGAGAGACTGAGAGAGAACGAGATTAATTCATCAGTTGTACGAAAACAACGAAGAAGTGAAGTAACGAAGATTTTTGTTTAGCGCAAATTGCAGTTTGTGTTTTTTATTGTTTTGCGGTTGTGTGGATGACGCTCTTTAACGGTACTATTCGTAATAATTGTTATAAACAATAGTATTTTATTGAAAAAGAAAAGTATTTAAATGTAACAAAAGTCGTCTCTATACTTAAGTGTTCAAAAACTAATGCGTGCTAAAAGTTCAAATATGTAAAGAAGAGCAATAAAATGAAATGAAGTAACCAAAAGTCATATCGAATTTTCTTAAAATTTTGCAAAAATTTACAAAAAAGGAAACAAAACAACAAAAGGCAATAAATAACAATTGTTACAATTCCAACAACAATACTACATAATAAAAGGAATGCAATAACAACAATAAGAAGTAATACAAAAGTACTTAAATATTTACAAATACAAGTGTGCATGCATGGAACTTTATGGATATCGGAATAAATTCCATAACACAAGGTTTGTGTAG
Source organism: Amiota communis (assembly GCA_037043315.1). NCBI lineage: Eukaryota > Metazoa > Arthropoda > Insecta > Diptera > Drosophilidae > Amiota > Amiota communis. Next base: position 6,092,705 of record JBAMAV010001245.1, on the reverse strand, counting down.
TGCCTTCCCACATCTAAGTAGAGCAAGCAACAATACACTTAGAGAAACATAAATTTGGTTTCGTTTAGAATCAATTTAAAATGTTTCTGTGCATAATGTTGAAATTCACATAATAGTAATAAAGAAAATTGTTTAAAAAATAACAGGAAAATGAAAATTGGATCAATTGCTTTTATTTTTTTTTTTTTTTAGGTTGCAAGTTTAGCCGGTTTTTGTCTAAATCACCAAATATCATAATATACGAGTAAAACATCAATTGATTGCTTTGGAAAATAAATAACATATAAAATACAATTTATTACCTTAAAAAGAAAATGAAACAAAGTGAAAAGTATTGTATTCAAAATTGTATGGTATGGTGTATGGTATTGCGACATAAATTGCATTGAACTGAAAGCGCCAATCAAATTTGTAATTAAATTCCAGTAGAGAAAACACAAAAAGAAAAGTAGTGCAAACTAAACAACAACAACAAAAATACAACACCAACAATTACAACAACAACAACAACAGTAACAGTAACACAAACCATGTCAAATAATGAATTTAATTTATAGTTTTGGTCTTGTTTTTCATTTAAGTTCTTTGTGCTCTCTTATGCTCTTTCTTTTAATTTGGATTGCTCTCATTTTTATTTATTTTGATTAAATTTGCTTATGAGGGTTTCTATTTCTATACATAACAGAGAGTGACAGAGATAGAGAGAATCAACATTGTTATCATCATCATTGTCATCATATTTATAAAGCATAGTAGCATAGTAGAACAACAATGTATGGTTTTCCATTTTAGAACTAATGAAAGTACGAGACGACGAGACTAATAAGCTTTGCGTGTTCAAATTTTTATTATTTCCAATTTGTGTACATTTACACTTAGAATTAATAGGTTAAATTGTGAAGGGTATTGTGAAGAATGAAGGTTTCCCTTGATGTTATAATGTATGTCTTTGTGGTCAGTGGGTTTTCATTATTAATCATATTTGCCTCTTGTGGTTTTCCTTTATGACTTTTATACATTTACTTAACGCGACCCAAAATACAATGCTCACATTGTAAGGGATTGGTTGATTTCTATTGTGACGTAACGTATGTTTGTTAGAGAGATACTAGAGCATTGGCTAAGGAAACATAGTATGACTAGTGATTGCTCCAATCTTGAAAGAAAGGCTTGCAGAAGAATGGTTACCAACAACTCTTATTGAGATGGATAATTTAGTCGCATTAATGACCAAATTCACCGCAGATCTACCCATCACTGGAGACCATTCCCCCCTCAATACAGTCACATACGCTGACGATACAGCATTTGTATCTGTTTCCAGGACTCTCGCCGCGGTTTCTGAATTGCTACAGGAACAGATTGACTCTTTTAGAGTATGGTTGAACAGATGGAACATTTAAGTCAACGCTGAAAAATCGTCGGACTTACCCTTGCGAATTCATATCAAGGCAAAACAGAACCATCTAAATGCAAAACTTCGGCAAATGTACTGGTTCATTGGACGCCTTTCCAAACCTCAACTGTATTCAATTGTGGGGCACGGCTAGTGACTCAAACATTAAAACCATTCAGAGGTTTCAAAATAAAGTCTTGAGAATAGCAACTGGCAAATTGAATTGGGAAATTCATGAAGAACTGAGATATCCATGGATTTCAGAGGAAATCAATCGATTTATTATCCAAACAACCTGGCAATAAACCTACAACATTGCAACTAAAAGAAGACTAAAGCGATATCACCCGCTAAACCTTCCATTCAAAGACGCAGGCTTATAAACCGAATTCAATGTAACTTATTTAAGATACAATATTCATTAGCTCTTAGAGCCTTATTTTAGTTGTTTTAATCATTTTAAAGTATTTTATACTTTATGTAAGTACATACAAGAGTTGTTAATTACTTTTAATTACATAAAATGCATTACTTCATAATACATACAACATAAACTTGTGACCATATTGTACTATAGTATATTATATGTATGTAGATTCTTTTGTTTCAAAGCCGGTTTTATTTTGGCTTTAGACTTGAGTTACGACTTGTCTCTCATTTTTGGTTGAGTTGGTTGCTTATTGTTTATCTGCATTTTTGAGTTTTCATTTTTGCGTGTCAATGGCCCTTATACATACTATAATATGTATAGATTTGACGACTATACAACTTAACTGACTATATAGTATGTAGCAAATGAATAAAATATTTTTATACTTTTGTTTTTGTTCAAAAGATTCTCTTTTTTTTTGTTTTTGTTATGAAAAGGTCATTTTAATAATAAAATTAGTCTCAATCCATTTTAAATAACATTTTTTGAAGCTCCAAAGTTCACAAAATATTCTTTTTTAACCTTTAATTCTCATTGGGATTTATGTTTATAGAGAGGTGATACTTGTCTAAAGGTCCTCATAGCTTAAATGAATTTCCGACTGTCAGTTCGAAGATGCTTTGGCTTAGTACATTAAAGGTGGCAGCTGCTATGGCGGGATCTTCATTTAATGCATTACTTCGTGCCTTTAAGGTCTCAACTTCTAATTCATCATTTGTAGTGTGAGACACTCATAGCATACAAGATTCTGCAACTGTTTGGTCAGCAATGCTTTGACCCACTTAATTAAAGGCGGATGCTCCAATAAATTCATTACTTGGAAATTTTTAGCTGTTCAGCATTAGACTACAAGGTCTCAACTTCTAATCTATCATTTGTAGTATGAGAACCTCACGACTTAATATCGATTCATCAAACACTTTAAGTTATTCAATTGATAAAAATGTTTAAAGGCTGGAAGAGAATGGTAAAGCTGAAGCTGAGTCTGAAGCCGGTCACAAATTCAAATGCAGCTGTGTGTATGTGAACGAATACTGAAGATGAACTACTTTGACTTCACTCGGCTTGTAATTATATGTCTCTGTCTGTCTGCATTTCAAAAGACTAGCACAGTTAATTGATATTCAAAACAAAAGCGTTAATTGATGAACCTCGTATTCTGTCACTTTTTCGGGCTTCAGCTTCACCATTCTGTTCCAGCCTTAAGTTTGGATAATCATAGAATTACTGTGTACAAAATATCAATTAAAGCAATTATTATGTTATATTTAGAGATCTCAAGACTTATTCATTAAGATTCTTTAAGAACAAATCTTTGATTTACTAAAAGCTTTCAGATCACATTCTGAGTCATCGAATATGTCTAAATGATACAATAAAATATACATATACTCTGTATAATTTCTCCCTTCATAAAAAAAAATGAAATAAAAGAGGAAAAATACACAAACAATGTTACTTCAAAAGAACCCTAATGTTTACACACATAGTGCTATTATGTATATTTTTAAACAACCCAAAACTGTTGAGACTCATTAAAACTTCCTATAACAAATGGAACATGTCAAGGGGAACGAACGGAAATGACAATATTTCAATCGATTTTAAATGTATACAAAAACAACAAAAAAACACAATTTCTATTATTATTTATAATGAAAACAATGTATTGTTGTTGTTAACCAATTTAATGAGTTTAGTGTGATTTTTGTATAGAAACAAATGAATACAATCATCAACTAACAGAGACATGGCGCATTACGGCATGTGATTTTAGTATGATATGCCTAAAGTAACTTTAGTTAGTACTTAGTAAGTCTACTACCTACGTGTATATTAACTATATATTTTGGGGGCGTTTTAAGTACATTCGTTCGTGATACTTACTAGAAGTAAGAGGGAGAGAGTTGTAACCATTGTTGTATTGCCTTATCTAAGTAGTATAACATTATATTGATTACCTGATACTTACTTATCTTGGCATGCAATGAGAATAATGTATGTATACTCGTAGGTTGATAAGAATGACGACAATTGTTATTTTTGATCTCTAGCTAAAAATTTGGAATAAAAATTGAGATTGTAAATGTGATGTTTGTTTGTTGTTTCTTCTAGAAACAAGACGAAATTTAGATTGTGATTGTGAATATACATATTAGTTTTGCTAAGTAAATGTCCACTTAAGGGAAGGTTTAGTTAAGTAACCTAGGTCTGGTATTATGCCATACTGCAATGTAAAATCGATTTAATGAATCTAAAGAAACCATGTCTAAATAAAACTTATTTTTATTGCAATAGTACTTCTCTTATCTCCTTTTTCAAGATTCAATTTATATTGACTACTTAAGTATATATATTTCATTTAGAAATATAGTAATTTCTTCTTAGAAGTATATATTCTTGTCAACTAATCTTTACATACTTGGGATCTACTTACACTTTTATGTATAGTATTATTGATAATGAACAACCTTTAGATTAAAATGAAGCAATTTAATTGCTAAATTTCATTCCAAAAATAAACTAGACCTCATTCATAATTAGATAACAATTAAGTCTTCAAAATGATATAAATATAATATAATCAGGACTAAGGTAATCCTCTGTTAAAACACCAATAATTTAATAGCAACTAATAAATATTATTTCATGCTCCAGTAGGAGCTTGAAAGGCTTTAACCTAAGGTGTCTAAGGGGAACGAATCAAACCACAAGTTTAAGAAGATTGAATTGTAAAACTTATGTTGAAATAAGTAGAAGTATTGATCATTTTAATAGAGTAACAAAAAAGACTCAAAGCAAGAGCCTTCAAATATATGTACATATATATATTCTTTTATTAAAAACAGATCTTTAAATTTAATACAACATTTGCCTCTCTCAATAAGATACAAACACACAAAAAATTAAAAAAAATTTCAAACAAATACTTCGACTGACTTCAGTATACTCAGTTGTTTGAGTGAGAGAACTTCAAAGAACCAAAGTGCAAAATTGAAAAGTAAATATGAATATATGTATTAAGAAATTTTATCTACAAAAATATTTCAGAGAACCCTTAGTTGTTGATCATTGATCACAGAAAACAGAACACCAACAAAAAAAATGACGCACAGTTTTGTTCTCAATTAATAAGAGCGTTCGTTGTCGCCGTCGTCTACAACATCTCAGATAAATAATTGGCTTTTCTCGTCAATTAGCAACAACAACTAAGACCCTTTTGTGCTTTTGTGTTATAAAAAGATAAAAACTACTATATAATAATATTGTAAATAAATACAAAACTTCAATCTCAAGGTTAAGTAAATGCGCTGCGCCCAACAAATGAACTTACAAATCTGTTTTGAAAACAAGAAAAAGTAGAATCAGTTTTAAAAGCATACATTAGCATGACTGGTTAAGAATGCTTGGTTTTTTTTTGGTTAGGTTACGACAGCAAGGCGTTACTTGCCCTCAAAAACCAGTCTCAGTTAACATCCAACTTAATTCAGTTATACTACTTATGGCAAGTTCTCGTGATGCTCAAAGTTTTGCGTGTGTATATAATTTTTTGTGTTAAAGCTTTGTATTGTATCTCTTGTATATTTTTCATCTTTCGACTAAGTTAAAAGTTTCAATGTGCAGCTTGTCGGAACGAGTTGTTAACCTTCGCCTTGAATATGGTATAAGCGAACTAACTGACTAAATATTGCCGTTGTTGGTCATTATAGTAGTACAAGTTACTTTGCAAGTATAAGTTTATTTTCTTTACCTTGCATTTACATACGTTAAGTTAGTATGAGATACGATTTAAGCATTTCCTTAATTTTGCAGTTTTTATAAAACTATAAGTGGCTTATACTCTTCATTGAGTATGAATGGCATTGTTGTTTTCATAGGATGATGGTGTAGGAGATCACATTTGTATATAAATAATAATTCATAAGATTAAAATAATGTCACAGAGGGCGATATTTGACGATTAGAAAAGCAGTAAGGGGAAAAAGTACAGATGAAGTCATGAAATATATTCTCAAATCGAGAAGTGAAAATATATAGAGTCCGTGGTGGTAATCAGTTGGAGCTAGGAGTGCTTGCTACGAAAGTAACGATCAAGTCAATAAGTGAGAAGTACTATGGAGTCTGTGTGAAGTTTAGACAAGACATATATTCGGTTGGAACATGGGTTGTATACATATTTATACTAGGAAAGTAATATGGAGTTTTTATTTAACCATATATCATAGTCAAGTTGCCTTGTGTGGCGCTTTTTTCACAAGGGCTTATAACCACCGACCAACCGACCAATGTTTCTATATTCCTACATCCGTTAGCTTTTCTATACATGTATCCCCTTTTACTGGTTCCTCAATCACTAGAAGTTATAGATCTCTAATATAAAAAGTGTGTACTGATGAACAATTTCTTTTATTAAAAACTTCTAACATTTTTATTAATATTATTTATTTATTAAAATTAATTATAAATACATTTACAAATAATACTATTCGTATCACTAAATCAATATAATCTGTTCCATACATATACAATAAATAATTGATCCTTTCTGTGAACAAATTTTTCATAACTCAAGTTTTAAAGACAATACTTTTAAGGATAGATCAAACCAATATACCACATACTCCTTAGTCGAATATCATGTAAAAATTAGAATTTAACAATGAGTTTTTCTATATCTTCAGAAAGATTCCTAAAATTTGACAAGAATTTATAATCAACAACTTATAATTTAGGATCTAATAGACTATTTCGATTCATATTTCCTTTGTCCTAATGTAAAAGGGTATTTCATATTCGTTGTATCCTAAAATAAATATGAGTACAATACTTTCTTATTTATATGCATAATTTTATTGTTTATTTTTGCCTTACGATTTTGTGTTTTAACACAAATGTCAAGTTGAAAAAAAAAAAAATACAAATAAAACATAAAAATGAGAACACAAAAAATTATATAAATGCTAATTAATTATACTATATATATACATATATTTAAATATAATTAACTTGATCCTATTTTCTGTATTTATTAGCTTTGCTTGTAAGAAAATTCTTTTTAGAAAAAATATACAATTATTTTTAAGTGGCTGAAGTACTCGTAGAATCATTAAAATTCTTTTAGAAATTAAAACAAAGTATTGAAATGCAGAAATTCACATTTTAACACATTTAAATTATTTTATATCATTTTAATTATAGGTATTTTTTGTTTCAGATTTGTTCTCTTTTGTTATACAATATGTTATACAAAATCATTTAGAAATTAACAACTCAACATCTAACAATGTTGAAAGATCATTATCAGATTTATAAAGTACATTGAAACGGAACTTACAATTTTGCACTATTCTGATGTTGTAGTTCTGTTGTGCATTATTCACTTAACTGAATGGAATTTGTTTTGTATTGTTAAATAAATCATCTGTACTTTGAACACATCATCATTTGTACACACATAAAAAACAAATAAAGCCTTTTGTTTTTTAGATTTCAGAATTGTCATTATCTAAATCATTTCATTGCAATCATTTTTGCTTTTGTCTTTTAAGTTCTACGACACGCTAACTTATTGTATTTATATATAACTAACTAATGGTATAGTTTGTTTTGTCGGAAGGTTTGTAACAATGCATAGGAGACCTCATAACCTTGATTCATAAGCCTTGTCCTTGACTTTAGGTACAATTGCAGATTTATTAATAACCGGTATGATTAATTCTATGCCAGCCTTTGATTCCCGATGATTCTGAGACGCAGATCAAAACACTCTTGAAAATATGCACAGTTTCTTCTTCTTATAGTTTATGAGATTAAATATTTATCGTTCTTCGTTCATTCATGGAAAATTTCCATATTTTATTAACTCTAGTTGGACTACCTAAAAATCTGAACTTTCACACTTTTCTTATAAAGCTTATAGTTCTCATATGAAAACGAAGTTGCTATTTGATTAAAAATATTGCAAATCTTTATTTTCCGTGAACCGTGTGACATCTTTGATGGAACTCAAGATTATGTCTTTCAATTTTTAATTAAAACATTTTTGGTTCTTTATTACGTTCTGACAAATTATCTATTGAAGAAAATCGATTAGAAATCGTCTATAGGTGGCTTCTGTTGATAACAGAAATATAAATATAAAGAAAGGAAATTAAAAACCTATGAATGAATTTCCAATGTCTGCAATGAAAGCCTACTCATTAATAAGCATGAATCATTGAGTAAATAAATAAATTAATAATAATAAATTAAATTATGAAAATTTACAATAAATACAAGTATATAAAGAATGAATAATATCTTCAAAGAGATACATATATTTAAATATACCTACAATAAATTGTATTACGAAAACGAAATGTGTAGAATCTTCAATATTGTAAAATATTTGAGTTCGAAAAACTCTAATCTAAAATATAATATAAAATTACTTAATTCACGTGTTGAAATGCAATAGAGTCTGAGTAATTCTGAGTATATAGATTTTTGATTGAACAATTCTTTATAAAAGGTTTAGGTTGTAAGACTTTATTAAGCAGTTGATTGTTTAAGAGAAGTGAAAATTTTGTAGATTTAAATTTATTTAAAAAAGAAAGGTGAATTTATTGAGAAATTAAAGACAAGTTTTCAATTGTGATTTTTTCTAAAAATTTACTGAAAATATATATTAATTTATAGTCAAATTATATACAAAACAAATGTGATAAGTTAACCTCGCCTAAGGTTACTTGCACATCACATGAGTTATTTTTTTCTTATTAAGTGACATTAAGGGTTCTTTTATTTAGATTAATGAGAGTTCGAATGATTCAATTTCATAATACAATGTATTACATAGTCTAGTTTCCTAAATTCTAATGCATTTTGTTAAAGGTTCTAATAAAGGGTGTTCAAATTTGAGGTATCGTTGGTTGGTTGGTTGGTTACCGTGGCTAAATCGTACAGTCCACTATGAGCCACAATCAGTATTACTAAATGATACCGGTCCATTTTAGGTAATTTAGAAGATCACCCGGACCTGTGACTAAACAGTCCGAGAAGTTGTCGATTATATATTTGCCCAGAAACTTATTTCTAGTGTTTGCCAGTGCTAGGCATTGACATAGAAAGTGGGTGAGTGACTCCTCTTCCTCAACGTTTCCACAGTTTCTACAATGGTTTCTGAATGGAATACCCAGTCTCTCCGCGTGAGTCCCAGTACCTGTAAAAACCGCTGTGATCCTTGCGGTATCTGAGCATCTTCTATTGATGAGTCTACATGACCACCTATTTTCGTTGTAACTAAGCCAGCTAGCACATGCGACTCTGCAAGATTTGAGGTATCTTTTTATATTTTGAATAATAGACATAAATTGTTTAAAATCTTTTTGTAGTTTTATTGGAAATTAAAGTTCATTAGTTCCAGTTGATAATGAAAAAGAATGTCGTACAAATGATCTCTTCTGTCAATCTTTTCCCAAAATTTTTGAATAACTTTCTCGCATAATGATGATTCAATAAGTGATATTTGCTCGATGATGTTGAATAGCTTAAGCATTATTCGCATAAACTTTACTCTTCAAGATACCCATTAATAAGGATCTCGAATGTTATTAAATAGCATGATCTTGGTGGTTTATTCAAGTCTGTTCTTCAAGAATTCATTCGATTAAGCAAGGAATTTATACCCAATTTGTGGTCCTTTTTATATGGAGACTATATTTGCTAATGGCCGAACTTCGGATGAACATGGCTAGATTGATTCCCTTCACAATGCTTTGTGCTATATGGGGCCTTTGATATTTTTTTTAATTATTGACTAGTAAAAAACTAAACAATGTAAGAAAATTGGAAAAACAGTTTGTGCAATACAATAAAGGTCAGAACTGATTAATAAAGTAACGTCAAAATTTACCAAGCGTAACCAAAACAACTAATATAAACAAGTAGATATACTACTCTTAAATATATATATATATATATATTGGTATATAGTAATATGTATCTATGTACATTACTTGTTTATGTAATGATGTATGATGATTGTGAACTCACTTCATTATACAACAATTAAAACCATAGAAATTGTGAAAAGGAAATAAAACGATTTAAGTTTTTTTAAATATTGTATTGTAATAGAAATAGAAAAATGTTGTCTTATACATACTCATAGTACTGTGAGAAATGACTAAACAAGAAAACCTGTTCTTTGGTTTATTATTTTGCAGTACTACTATACTAAGCACAGCCAGCCACCAAACGGAACAGATGAAAACAAAGAAGGTAATGTTGTTAAAAGCAACCAAAATCAACAAGAAATAGTAACCGTCACTACAGCAGAATAGTAGACATAGTGGAAGCCGCCAACAGCAACAGAAATAACACCAAACACATTCTCTGTCTGTCATCATCACAACAAGAAGAATGACTCAAAGTAGTGTAGATTTTGCACAAAATCATAATCATAATAATAAACAAATGCAACAACAAGAACCATGCCAAACAAAATTGGGGACAATGACACAGGAGAAGATTGCAGAACAACAACATCAGCAGCAGCAGCAGCAACAGAAACAGAGAGGGATGACGAAAACAAATTGTGACATACTTTTAAATAATTTTCAAATAAAAAAGAAAAATTATCGTGTACTGCTCAATGGTGATCATATAGTCTGGGAGCAAATGCATGTGAAACTAACTAATGGTGAAGAAATAAAGAAAAAACAACAACAACATCAAACACAAGAGCAACAACATCATCATCATCAACAACAAATAAAAGTGAAAGGTAAGTACATGATGATGGTTATGATGATTATGAATCTATGATATTAATAAATTATTTGAATTTGATTTCATTGCAGAATTTGAACAAAATGAACATGAACAACTTTCATCATCAGCATCTTCAACATCTCAACAAAATGGGAATTTGCCTTTTGTTTCAAGTACAAATGGTCATCAACATAGTAGTATGCATACAATGCCAACACCAATTTTCTATGGTAGTAAAAGTCATTTGATGCACATAGATGAAATAATATCAGTGCGAAAAGGCGAAAGTAAACATGCTGCTCAGCGTACCCCACCAACACCGGTGTCAGTCAATATGATGGGAGTCAACAACTCAACAACATCTGAAGTAGCATCAACAGCACCAATAATAGCCAAGCCTACAGCTCAATATCTTTGCATACACTATGCTGAGCGTATACTTAAATCAGCAACCGACTGTAATCGTTGGCAAATACGCCGCCTAACACTATATAATGCCGATCCCTATATTGTACGTCAATGGCATGAGACACTGAATGAATTGCTTTCGATGCATCCGACACGTTTACATGTGCGTCGCCTCTTAGTTTTCATTAATCCATACGGTGGCCGTAAACAAGGTCTGACTATGTATGAACGCCATTGTAAGCCCATCTTTCAATTAGCTAGCATCGATGCTTCATGTATAATATCACAGCGAGCAAATCAAATACGTGACATACTCATGAGTCACGATTTGAGTGTCTTCGATGCTGTATGTTGTGTTGGTGGTGATGGCACAGTGGCAGAAGTTATTAACGGTTTACTTTATCGTACAATGCGTGAGCTGGGCTTAGATGAACAGCGACCGGCTTATATACCCAAACCCATGCTACCAGTCGGTGTGATACCAGCAGGTAGTACAGATACAATTGCTTATAGTATGCATGGTACTTCAGATGTACGCACAGCTGCAATACATTTGATTCTGGGCCAACGACGTGGTCTTGATGTTTGTAGTGTAAGGAATAGTACAAGCTTATTGAGATTCTGTGCCAGTGTCCTGAGCTATGGATATTTAGGGGATGTTGCTGCCAAAAGTGAACAATATCGTTGGATGGGCACTAAACGTTATGAATATACTGGTGTTAAAGCTTTCATTAACAATCGTGGCTATGATGCTGAATTACGCATAATGATCGATGATTGTGAAGAACAACAACAGACTTCATCCTTGCCCGCCAGTGTACAAGCAACGACTAGCAACAATTCAAGTGATGGTGGTGATGCTTCTTCAGTTTGTTATGCCAATTGTAAACGTTGTAGTATTGCTGCTTCTGTACAAGAATCTTTAGCTCCTGAACAAACTCAAGTTTTATATGGTGCCGACACAGATGTCGATTATGATGAGGAGGATGCTTTGGGTGAAATCTATGATCCTGATAAATTGACTACTACTTCTGCTGCAACACCAGTTGATGAAATTGATCGATTAGTTTTACGTTGTCCTGCAGGTGCAGCTGATATTGCTGAGCATATGGTAGAAACTTTGCCATCAGATGAAATATCTACATTAAAACCAAAGCTAAGTGTTACTGAAGTGTCACTATTACGTCGGCCTGAACAATGTACCGAAGAACGTTTACAACAAGCAGCAACATTATCATTTACCTCCAGTAGTATGAGCAGTCAAACAACAACAGCAACTGCAGCACGTACACGTTGGTTAACAATTAAGGGTAAATTCTTCATGATTTGCGGTGCAAATATGACATGTGCTTGCTCACGTAGTCCCAATGGTTTGTCTAAGTATAGTCATCTTGGTGATGGCTATTTGGATTTAATATTGGTACGCAAAACATCACTATTGAATAATATTCGATTTCTGTTGAACACGGCGGGTCGTGATGGTGATATTGTAAGTATAAGATAATTTCTTAAAAACAAATTTCAAAATGTCCTTCATATAAAATCTATATATCCAATGATTAATCCTAAGATTCATAGGAGTCCGATTGTCTGTTTGAGATGCTACGTATTCTATAAAATTTGAAAATTGATTCATTACTTTAGTCTTTGGTTTAGTACCTGATCAGCATTTCCAGTGATTGTTTAAGATCTTCAGAATATTGATTTGAATGATCTTCAAAAGCATTATATTATAGATAAATAATCTATTTAATATACAGTCAAACTTCCATAACTCTGAACTTCTCTCACTTATAGTCATGTTAGGAACACGTTACTGTAACAAGAAGGCTATCGAGAAAGCTGAGACGTTGGTCGTCGGCTCAATCCCGATGAAGGTCATCCAGCAGAGTTTTGAATCATTAGTAGACCGTGAAAAACGTTGTATCGACCCGGAAGGCATGTTTGCACTTGGAATGATTGAAACGAGAATGAAAGATCTTTACGTTTTTCTTTACTTGTAAGAAAAGTCCAGAAACTTTTGGAGCACACTGTGTAAAAGCATGGTATATAGACGTGAAGCAGCATTACTTCAAGAAATTAGGATAGAGTTAATATTCTATATCGAACAATGAAGATGACGACTTACCTTCGCTGCTACTCTTGAGAATTATATTAATGAGGACAATAAGATTTACACAGCAGGCTTTCTTACAGATGACTACATTATTGAACATTATCACTCAAGTGTCAAGGAAGATAAATTTAATGAACACATTTTTAAGAATAATGTAGTGGATTTCTTGACCCTTAAATTTCGCCAAATTCCTTGGTTTTATTGAATAATTCTATGACTCAAAGTCTACATAAGTTAAACATTTTTTGTGCATAATGATGTGAGCTATGGAAGTTCGATTGTAGACATGATGATCCTCTACTTAATTTAGTATATGAACTTGTCTAGTTATAACCGATCTATTTGCTGTATATGTTTAAATTGATAATTTTATAATACAATATTCCATATATTCCCCAGCGAAACTTGCCATTTGTTGAAGTCTATCGTACACGCAAATTTAATTTCCGGACTCTTCAACATTCCATTGCCGATGAGGCTTATAGTATTACCGGCTCTTGCCAGCCCATTGCTGAAGCATTCCCAGGCTCTGATAATTATGTTTCCAGTTGGAATTGTGATGGTGAAGTTGTCACCGATTTGGATGTAACCATGAGGTAAATAGATACACTTTAAATATAGTATAATCAATCATATTAATTTTTGTTTGTATTCACAGCTCACATTGTCAACTTGTTGATGTGTTTATGCGTGGTCCATATTCCTATACGAAACCATCAAAAGATATACGCACTGAGACACCTACACCAAATTCAGTGTTTTGTTGTTGTAGAGATTAGACAGGCAGACTTCTATTATATTTTAGTACAATAAATATATTTTAATTCCTAATGAAATGAAATCAGTTGAAGAAAAAAGCATGACACCTTGTTAATAATATAAAAGCTTTAAGGGAAAATCAAAAGAAAATGTTACAATATAAGAATAAGAAAAAAGGAAAAATGGCCGTGAAAAAAAAAAAATAATATATTTTTTATGTTTAGTTTTAAAATAATCTTGACTAATATAATGTTTGTGTAATTTGTAAGATTTTGATAAATGCGAGTGAGTGGTTAATGTTAGAATATGTATGTAAATTCAAAGGACTGCGAGTGCCACAAACTCATAACAATAATATGCATACCTGAAACATGAGAGACTTGGAATTAGTCTTTTGTTTTCTATGCCAGTGAAAAAAGTATTGTTTTTATATTTAAATTATAATAGATATTAATAGAATTAACAGCATTCTGGGTAGATTACAAAATTTTGTTATTAATTAATTTGTTTAATGTTTAAAAAATTCCATTTAATGATTTGATATTTTCTTAAATTTTTAAAGATGTAAAAGATAAATAAGTCCAGCTCAATTATTGTTTTGTAAATTATACAATTATACTTATATATTATTATATTATCTTATTTAGGCAACTAGGACATTCCGTTATTGTGTTTTTTGTACATGTTTTTATTATATCTTTACTTAGAAATATATTATAAAAATAAATTAATCGACATAAATATTTTTGAAGCAATAAAAAGAGTATAATTTCAATTATTTATTTATTTATTAACAATAATAGGAAAGGGAGGTAGCGCTGTCTGCTAGAGCCATAGGGCATGATTTCCTTCAAGTCACTTTTGATGAATGTTTTAATTTCTATCATCTCCTGATTGTCAGTTACATGATTCTTAATGAAAATATATCTTGTATAACTAACATTCAATTTACAACTTCTATATCACTTACTACTTCTTCTTCAATTAAATCTGTTTCATTGTAATTTATTATTTCTATATTATCAATTACCACCGGAATTCCTTCACACTCCTCTTCTTGCTCCATACATTCTTCAATCAAATCGTTCACCATATTTTCATCATTGCCATCCTCTAGAATATTCTGTATTATTTCACTGAAATTTTCATCATTCTCATGTTCTTCATAAATAGGTTCATCATTTTGATGAGTTACATTAGAAGTATCACTATTATTGTGAGCCAAATGGGATTTACGTGCCCAATTTTGTAGGGTACGTATTGAAGGGAACGGATAATTACTATTTAACAGTGATTTATATGCTCGACTACTGATTGTATATAAAGATATGGAATGGGCAATATCTTCTTCAGACCAGTTTTGTTTTCGATGACCACTTTTAATCCTTTTTATTTGACCTTTAGTAAACATTGTGTCTAATTTTGTTTCAATATTTGCCTTTTCGTAAGTGGCTCGATCCAACAAACGTTGCATTCTTTCCATTTCTTTTTTATGTATATATTCCTTTATCATAAGTTTTTCCTTTAGGTTTTCATTTTCTTTTTGTAGTAATAGACTGATATTATGGAATTGGTATTATTTCTTTTAACAATTAAGATATATGTATGTAACTTACATTTCCTTGTTCAAAGCTTTGACTACCACTTTTGGTTCAATACCATCCAAATCATATTCTTCAGATTCTTCAATATGATCATCAGATTTTAGTCCTTCTTCTTCTACTGTTGGTATTGAAAACTCTGTTGGCAGAAGTGAAATTTCAAATGGTCTATTTTCTAAGGGATTTGTTTGATCTCTTTGTGTTGTTGTTGTTGATGATGACTGTAATTCTGAAACTTCTTCAGGATTTTCTATGGGTTTTTCGTTCAAGGGATTTGCCAGTTCAGCTTCTTTAAGTAAATCTTCAACTATTTTTTTGTTGTTGCGTTTTGCTGCCCTTTTCTCGCGAAGTAATGTTCTTATATCCTTGCTATTTACAATTATTGAGGGTACTACTCCTGGTTTTATATGTCTTCTGGTACTATAACCTATTTAAAATTTGAATTTTAAATTAATATGATTAAATAAATAATAATAAGATACAATAGCATAGCCGTTGTGAATCTTTAGCTCTATAAAACATTGATGCTGGTGTAACGCAGAAAGTGTAATAATCCCTTTGATTTACACTATATTTACCGTTATGCCTATTTCTAATGTCTTCAACTGTAGCTTGATTTAATAAAGGAAAATAAAATATCCAAAATCCTATTCAAGCTTACATACAGAAAGGAGTCTTCATGCCCTCATGATAACTCAGTTAAAAGCCTTGGCTTACAAATCGATGACTGCAGGCTAACCGAAGATAGGATGTATGTATTTTGGTTTCTTGATACTTAATCAATCTTTGGGCAAAGAAAACAAATTTCTACTCTATACCAACATTGAATTTCTACGACGTACTCAAAACAAATTCATGCGATACGTTATTAACAATGCTCTTTGGTATGTAAGTTATAGTATAACGTATATATAGACCAGAACATTCCTTTCTTCAGGGGGGAAATAATGCGAACGACGGTTAGAACGACTGAATAGCCATGAAAATTAACAAGCTACAAACCTATTAGGGTTTCATAGGTGTAACCCTGAACAAAGGTCGTTGAAGTGTCACGACGTAGCGTGCTAGTTAAAGATAATCGGTATAGTTGCCAAAAGTATCAGTAACCATTTAAAAGTACAGTCAGTAAAATAAATCAAAGACTTATTGTCAGAAGAAGCATCCGACCTTGTTGATCTTCAGTATAGAAGTAGCAAGTATAATTAAGACAGTCAAGCACGTCAGTTTTATTCGTAAGTATGTAGTTAATTATCAAGTAGGAAAGTGAGAAAGTGGAATTCTATAGCTTCGATGTTAATTTATATGCTATGCAGAATTCTGAGCTTTGAAACGGTTTATCGAATGATGGTCATTCTAAATACCTTAATTTTTCTGCAAAGACTGGCAATTGAAAAGATTACACATCATATTCCTTTTTATAGCGTATGCTAAACAATTATAGACATATAAAAGACAGTAGTATATTATTATTATTAACTTTACCTAGATCATACATTAAGCATCCTTCAATATCCTCATTTTTGAAATGCGCCATACAAACAACGGCTCCTTTCTGTGCCTCTTTCATGCGGCAAAATTTTAACCATTGTTTTAATAATTCTGGATCTTCAGGAAATCTAAAGTAGCTTAATCCTTTATAATTCTTTTTATTATCATTATCACAATTATACACGGCACACTTCATAATGACTATTATTTGTAATTCAAATATTTTTACTTTTGTGACATCACAATCGCTGAAACATATGCAGAATAAAAGAATACGTATTTCAGTGGAAACACTGAAGACTTTAGGTTCCGGTTGAACATACAACTAGTGTGCAGTACAACTGTGGCCTAATATTAAAGCAATATCGTTTTGCAACACTGAAAAGGTTGTCATTATAATTTTGTCAGTCATCGCATATTTGACTTTTGCAGCATTTTGTAATTTGTGATAAATAACCCAATAAGAACTTAAAAATGTTTAATACACCAGCTCCTGCTTTCTGGATGAATGGTCCAAGTCCTGGTCAATTCTATAATTTTACTGGTGGATATAATGCTGCCGCCAATGGTGGAAATGTGTCTATGCCGCGCGAGTATACAACTCCAGGTTTATATGGCACGCAACACACAAAGTAGAGAAACATCTTTTTAAATACCATGCAATGCTTAATGTTAATAATTTATTTGCTATTTTTAGACAACCCATTACAACTGGTTCATCTGTGGTGGGCATTAAATTTGATGGCGGCGTCATGATAGCTGCCGATACCCTAGTTTCATATGGTTCTCTTGCTCGATACCAAGACGTTGAACGTGTTTTTAAGATCAATGAGAGAACTATTCTGGGTGCCGGTGGTGATTTTGCTGACTTCCAAAGCATTAAACGTACCATTGATCAGAAAATCATTGATGATCAATGTCACGATGATAAAATTGTCTTCAAACCACGTTCGCTTTACAATTGGCTTACACGCGTCCTATACAATAGGCGCAGTCGCATGAACCCCTTGTGGTTGGATATGATTGTTGGAGGTGTTGATGAGGAGGGTGTATCATTCCTGGGACATGTAGATTTGCGTGGACGTGCCTATGAAGATGATGTGGTTGCTACTGGTTTTGGCAAGCACTTGGCGTTGCCTTTGGTGCGTGAACGTCAGACTCCAGGAAAATTACTTACTGCCGCAGAGGCATCTGATGTGGTAAGTTAGAATCAACATTGTGTAATTGTGAGCTATGACAAGTAAAACTCGTATTCCTCTTTATCTTAACAGCTTCGCAAATGTATGGAAGTACTTTACTATCGCGACACCAGATCCAGTGCCAAATACACAGTTGCCGTTTGTACTAAGGATAAATGCATTGTCGAGGGTCCATACAGTGTCAATGAAAATTGGCAGTTGGCTACTATGGTCAAGGGCTATTAAAACAATGGTTTCACACAACTCACCCTTCACTTTATAATATTTTTTTAATGGGAAATTGAAATATGTATTCTTTTTTTGAATAAAATTAGAAAATATATTTCATTAATATAATTTGTATTTACTAAAAATAATAAATATTTTGTTTTTCTCTCTGAACCAATACAATTTTACAAAAAAGAAATCAAAATAAACAAAAAAACACGGGAAGAAACTCGACATATGTACTTCGAGACTCGACTACATCCGACGACACCTATTGGACTAGGGGAGACTTAAGAATTTAACTAATAAATTGATGATTACAAAAGAAGTTCATACGTATTTTCAATATAAACACAAAATTTCCCTTTAAATACAATAAGTAATTTGGAATAATAAATTTACAATTAAAAATAAAAGAATTTAAGTGTGTTTGCTTGTTTAATTTAGCATTGTATGACGATCATAGATGTGACGCCGTTGCTCACGCACTTGTCTTTTCCATTTATCCTGTTGATGGCCAACTCGATTGAGCACATTGGCGCGTGCATTAAGCTCCTGATTGCCATTGCTAGGCAAAGGTGGTGTTGTAGAGGTTGCATCATCCTAGTAGCAGCAGCAACAAAGGTTAAAAGAGAAAGTTTAAGATCAGTGCTTGTTTTTAGCATTTAGGCAAAGAAGTAGTTAGGTTAGTACAAATGTTAGGTTTGTGAGTGATTGTGTAGTGTGTTAGCATAGTTAACGAAACTCAAAATGAAACAAATCATAAATTAAAATCATAAGAACTGAAAATCAATCGCTATCATCTTTATTGCTAACGGCTAGTAGACTATATTTTATGTCTGCATATTTGTTATTTACATCTTCGTTCGTATGCTCCTGATAGTTCGCCTTGACACGTTTGTTCAGCAAAGGGTCCAAGCACATAAGGAAGAGCATATAAATCACTAAAATGGATATTATCCAAATCACAATGATGACCACAACCTAAGGAATATATATGTTGATAGTGTATCAAGAATAAAGAAACATATGAAATCTTGATTTTTATGCATGTGTATCTATCTTAACTTCAACATACCTTTATTAAAGTCGTATTACGTGCAACTTGTTTGCACTTGCATTCAGGGCATATTTCAAGTTCTTTACCATTTTCACCAAGACGTGGCAACAAAGCACCATCACAAACACTAGAAAGACACATGTCAACTTTATTTATTAGCATTAAATATTCTGCTTACCATGCTGCTGCCGGGGTAGAGCTGCTACTGGTTTTATTACCATTTGCTACTGATGCCAGCACACTAGCTACAGTACTAAGAAGTTTTGGTGCTGCCGGTGCAGGTGAAGAAGGTGCTGGCGTCACTTGTTTTACATTTGCTGGTTGTGGAGGTGCGTTGGCTGCACCCGCCACTTGACTGCTGCTATTGTTTTGTAAACCACTAGTGGCAGAATCAGCCTTTGTTTGTCGCCATGCAAAAATTTGATTACTCTAAAATTGTGTCTATTTATGGAAAGACGATCACTTACCCATGTCACGCCAACTAAATAACATATTGCCACTAATATTGCGTAGATTATTAATCGCCTATGCGCCATTAATTTGTTTATAAGTGGAATTTTTGTGAATTTTCTTCGGTTGAAAATTTTGCTTTTGCTTTGCTTGCTTGAAGCAGCTGACAATTTTTTTGTTTGCTTAGCAGTGCTGCAAAGTTCTTCGGTGCATGATTTGTTATGTTTTGTTTATACAAATTTTATTTAAAATTCATGAACTGTTTGCAATTTAGGAAATAAATTTATCCAGAAAATATTATGTTAATAATAAATTAAATGTGGGACTGCAAAACCAATCTAGTGTTTGCAAATAGTTAATTCTAATACCTTACAGCACTACTATAAGCTCAAACTGTGATATTTTACAGCACTCTTTTTGGCTCAGTTGGTTTTTTTGGCGACTTTAATTATAAGAGGAAGCAAGAATCGCTACGTTTGCTTAGGTGGAGATATTCTTAAGTATCTACAAATTATTTATATTTTTAACTGCCAACAAAAGATATATAAAATGTTACGTTATCTACTACTCGCCGTCTTAAGTTGCATCAGTGTTTTGCCCAGCAATTATGGTAAATATAATTGATGATTGAAAATTTTGCTATGTGGGCACTTGTGATTGGTTCACAGACAACAGACAGACGCCCCCTTTAAAAGCCGGCCACCTAATCAGCATGAATATCTAAATTATTAAATAATAACTTATTTTGTTTGTTTTTTCTAGCAACCAGAACAGATTCTGTGACTTGTGGCTCTATACTTAAATTGCTCAACTCGGATTATGGCAACCGATTGCATTCACACGATGTAAAATATGGTAGTGGATCTGGACAACAGTCAGTGACTGGTGTTGAACAAAAGGAAGATGTTAACAGTCATTGGGTTATTAAGGCAGCAACAAATAAGCATTGTGACCGTGGCGAACCAATTAAATGTGGCGATATTATACGATTGGAGCATTTAACGACACATAAAAATTTACATTCGCATCATTTCTCATCACCCTTGTCTGGGGAACAAGAAGTCTCAGCCTATGGCAATGATGGTGTTGGTGATACCGGTGATAATTGGGAAGTTATGTGCTCAAATGCTAATTGGATGCGTGGTGCGCATATACGCTTGCGTCATGTTGATACTGGCGCCTATTTAAGTATGTCTGGACGTTCCTATAGTCGACCAATTTCTGGCCAAATGGAAATTGTTGGTGTTTTCGATAAACGACTTGGTACGCGATGGACTTCTTCAGAGGGTATTTATATTTCACCCAAAGATAAGGAGTCCATTACATATGAACACACAGAACTGTAATAATAATATGCATAAATATACGAAGAACGAAGTACCATGTAATTTTAAGGTGAAAATTAGTTGAATTTATAATACAAAACCAAAATAAACCCATGAAAAAAGAAGCGAAAGAATGACATGAACTTAACTAAATTGGTAAATAAAACAAAGAGAAAAAGAATGAAATTGTAATGAACATTTTAATTATCATCAGCATTATCATCATCATTAGTCTTTTGGATTACAGCATTATTGTTTTGTTGGAAACAAGAAAAATAATACCACTTCTCATTAAGACCAAACTGTTCGCCATCTGCCAGTGTCTCTGGTAGTTTCCTTTAACATAAAAACAAAAATTTAAACATTTTCTGGTACATGTAAAACTGTTGACTTACTTATTTAATGTCTCTGGAAGAATAAGGCATAAAGCGGAGCCAACCAGCATCGATAAACATATCACAATCGATGGCAATGGTTTGTAGTATGCCCCCAAGTAAATCACATAAGGACTTAGAAAATTGAATGCATTGCCAACAACATGAATATTTGACATGCCACGTCCACGGACACTTGTTGGTATAATTTCAGCAGCATATTGTGCCTCAGCATCATAGGCTACAATAACACCATAGCGTCCTAAACCAACCATTAAAGCTAAAAGTAAAGCATGAACTTTTGGATCAAGAAATGCTATAAGAAATCCAGTAAAAGCTGCCAGCAAACTGGCTCCTAAAAGCGAAACACATGCCATGCCCTTGCGGCCAATTGTATTCTGAAATAGAATGATGGTGATACCAGCAGGCAAATAGGTGATTGCAGTGAAAGACAGTAATTTAAAGGGTGAAGTACCAAGGCCTTCCATATTACGACTCATTATATCATAAGAAAGCGTAACAATCATACTATGTATAGAGAGAGAATCAATGAGTTTAATAAACAAACATAATGTCAATGGGACTTACGATTTCATTAATAGAATTATAGTAAACAGACGCAAACGTGGTGTCCTAAACATGCCCAAGAAAGTATCCTTACGTACATTACTTGATTTTGAGATCAAAGACATTTTCTCTTTGTAATGCTCCATGAACTCAATATAAGTTGAATTATCCACTTGATGACCATTAAAGGCAGCAACACGTTTAAGGCATTTAACAGCTCGTAAATGTTTCTGCTTGGTTAGCAACCATTGTGCGCTCTCACAGATCAGTAAAGGATACAAAAGTACACCAAATGCTGGTAATGATGCTATCCACAGATATTTACGCCAAGTTCCAACCCATATGGCTAGCCAAGGTGAAACCATTAGACCCATGGTAAAGAAGATGGCACTAATGATGTTTAAGCCAAAAGTTCGACGTTTTGGACTAAGATACTCGAAAACTGTAAACAAACAACCATTGTAATTGCAGTTCATTTCAATAGAATCAATCTGATAAAACTTACCCATTATATACATTAAATAATAAAGTGAATCTGTTGAAAGACCTGACAATAGACGCGTTACTCCAAACATAGGTAAACTATGAACAAAAGAAGTTAAA
The DNA here is from genome assembly GCA_037043315.1 of Amiota communis. NCBI lineage: Eukaryota > Metazoa > Arthropoda > Insecta > Diptera > Drosophilidae > Amiota > Amiota communis. The sequence continues at coordinate 6,069,968 of JBAMAV010001245.1, read as the reverse complement.
AAATCCCCAGTAGCACCAGTGAGAGTTGCTGCTATCATGGCTGGCAGACGTCCAATCTTATCGGCTAAGAAACCAAAGAATATTGTGCCTACCACAGAGCCTACAAAGAATACCGATTGCCCAATAGCACTATAGTAGGCATGATCACATACCCAATTGAGTTCAGTTGTTATACTCTCATAACCTGATTCATAATCATAGATCCATGATTCGCATTGAGTATTATCCGTGCTATTAAGAGGTGCACATGATGTTAGATTCATGTCGTCATAGAATTGTCTTAAGGACGAAGTGTTTAGACTGGTTATATTACCATGAGCACACCTGAAATTAATTTTATAATAAAAGTATGCTGAAATTTTATTTTTTTACATTGAATTCACCAATGATCTGGAGTAAAACTAATGATTGTCTGTGCAAAGTAATGTAAAGCAGATAATATATTTGTATAACCAAATAGCATCAATAAAAGGAATTGATAGCGTCCAAAATTGCCACAATTCTCAAGTACACGATCGAAATCCATCTTAAATTGGCGGGAGAAACAGTTCAAAGACCTGAACGCCAACAAACTAACTGACTCAAAGTCTAAGATACAACTGATATTTTGATGCAAATAAACTAGAATTCATTCATAATATGAACAATACATTTAACAAAATATAGAGCTATCATGTTATTGGATATCAAGATATCAATCACCCTACCAATTAATAAAAAAAAAAACGATTGGTTCGTCTGTCATTATTATTGTTTAGTCTTTAGTCACTTAATTTCAAGAGAAAAGTTCTTTTGAAGCGCATAGCGGTGAGTTCACGCCTAGGAAATTCAATATTTCTGGTTTGTTTGTTTGTATGATTGTTTCTTAAGGCGCGATTTCATTTACAAAATTCATTTATATATTGATTGTATTAATTAATTTGAGCACAAACATTTCCATTCAGAGAATTAAATATAAAAAGAGCGTGACTTCTCAGAAAGAGTGAGAGATGAGTAAGCAAAAGGGTGATCTGACTGTAATCGTCTGCAAAATCAAGTTTGAAATGAGAGAAATTGTGATCATGAACAGTCATTTCATTATTATTTCAATTACAAGACACTCAATAACAAAATAGTTCCCATGTTAATTGTTATGAGTCCACAATATTAAAGTAATTAAGAAAATATATAATAATAAACATATTTTTTTGTTTTTATTATCATTTGACCATGAAAAATAACTTAAAAGATCTTTCATTATTTAGCCTTTCTTTCTATACAATTTTGTAACATAAACAACCAAGATGATTGGTGGTTGATATATTGAATTTGAAGATCTGCAGGGATTAATTATATTGCAGAACTCAACACCCTACTGGCAAGCGACGATGTCCCGGTTGCAGCATTAGCCCTCCTCCAGAACCATCTAGATTCGATGCACTTGATATATTGATATTGAAGATCTGCAGGGATTCATAAGATAGTAGAATTCAACATCCTACTGGCAAGCCGGTAGCAGGCTCAGCCCTTCTCTAAAACCAACTATTCCTCATTGAATAGCGTTGAAGAGGTTCGTTCGCATTTAAATAGTATAAGAAAAAGCTCTTGGACTCAACAGGCATCAACGCTGAGAAGTCCCACACATCACATTCACATTAAAGAACATCACCATACTAAAGCCGGTAAAGATCTACGGTATACAGCTTCCAACTCAAATCTGGAAGTTCTTAAGAGGTTCCAATCCAAAGAGAGAGGAAATCGTTAGGCAGAAACATCTCAATGTTGGAGGACCATGATAACCAACTGGGAATCAACATGCTGGATAACAGCAGACACATGCGTCGCCTGAAAAGGCCATATCCTCTGGATCTTCCCTTCCGTTACCGGGACGTGGGAACCACCGATAAATGAAATATAATTATATGTAATTTTTAATTCAAATTCGCCTACTGTGTTCATAAAGAAGAAAAACTTAAAAAAATATACTGGGGTAAACTGCTGGAAATCTGAAACAAATCCAATTTTGAATTTCATGTCAAGCAATATTTGTATCATCAGGTTTTTCATTGTAAAATATCAGTTTGTTCTAGTCGTTCGAACTGTAAACATCTCGTTGGAAAAATAAAAAAAATAAAAAAAAAAAGAAATAAAATAATTTAATATATTATCGGAAGCTATTTGTAAAATTACGCAAAACAAAGATAACTTTGAATTGAATGTCACAATAATTTTTGTAGACATAAAGTCTATCAGATCCTATCATCCTTGAAACTTCATCATTATCAACTTCAACACTCGAAAAAAAGCAAAAAAACAAGCCAATTCAAAACTACAGAAAAGTAATCTTTAAAAGCGATTAATTTACGTTCTTATAAAGTTAGCATTAAAGGTTGTTGCATTCAAGTCGTTTTTATTCGCATTTTGAAGGACTTGGCCATTAAAAGTAAAACAAAATTTAATGTCATAACAACAAAAAATTAGATTTTAAATTTCATTTTGTTTTTAAGGAGCAAAAAGCAAATAATAAAGAAAATAGCGAAATAAAGTACTTTTTAAAAAGAACAGCCTACATACTTTTTTGTGAAGGTATCTAGTCTTTTTGTCGCGTGGAGAAAGCTAAATTTAAAATGGACCGTGTACCTTGTGAGAATGATATAATACTATGTCCGAAAAACCACAAGATTCGAAGAATAAATTATCAGAAGCACATGGTACAGTGCTGTAATAAAGAAGATTTTAATGGACAATATCCGGTATCAAATTTGGTGCGTCCTTTAAAAGAAAAATACGTTAAAGAATCGGAAAAAGTTCCGAAAGACAAAGGACGGCATCAAGAAGTAGAATGTGAGTGTTGCTGGGATGATAGCGTCCAGGTGTATTATGAACCAAAAATAAAGTCTGAAAAAAAATCGTCCGGAAAGCCAAAAAAGGCTCATACTAGAGCAAAGTCTTGGAAGATATTTGACAGTCACAACTACTCTAAATCATTTTCAATACTTCCAACACAAGATGGTTCTTCCTACAAATTGTAGAACATAGAAACAGACTCTTAACTGCACACAACGAATATAATGAACATATCACAACATTAGTTAAAACATAAAAACAACCATAGACTAACTATACTAACTGTACTAACTATACCAATAATATTGTGATTGCATCATCATACACACGTTGATGTGGCAGTCCTGGTTGCATGATGTCCACTTGTTGGTTGCCACCACCAAATTGCAGACCACGCATAGTGTTGCCCTGGAAATCCAGTAGCAATCGGCGTATACCGACCCACTGGTAGAAAGAGGAAATAGCGCAGTTAAGAAGGGAGTACCTCAGCTCCCGAAGACGTGCTCAAACGTCAAGGGAGAGAGAAGACATTTTGCGCCTGCAGGCCGAGCATAAGGAGAAAAGTTCCGAATTGCGTAGAGCCATCCAGAGGGGCAAAAGTGCACACTTCAAGAGCATATGCAGTGATCTCAACAACAATCCATGGGTGCATATAAGCTGGTGAAGAAGCGCCAAAGCACCGGTGTGTCCCGAGATGATGCTCAACATTTTTAAAGTCTCTTTCCACAACACGAGCTTAATCATTGAAACAGCCCATACAATTCGGAACACATCGTCCCAGTCACAGCAGGCGAGTTAATGTAGGCCTCCCGGAAAACGGGAAAGGACAAAACACCAGGCCTTAACGCTATTTCCAGCAGTGTGCTAAAAAGCTCCATTCAACGGAATACCGACGTATTCTGTGGAGTATTGAACGCATGCCTGGTAGATGGCGTTTTTACTGCCTGTTGGAAACGACAGAGACTGACCGAAAGGCAACAAACCACCGTACCAGCCTTCCTCCTATAGGCCAATCTGTCTGTTGGTCACAATTTCCACGACTTGAGTTCACTGAAAGCCCAATTGGACTACACCAAAACCAATTTGGCTTCAGGAAAGACAGAAGCACCCTCAACGCAATTAACAAAGTTTGCGACATAGCACGGAATGCAATTGTGGGAGAAAAATAGCTTTATGGTACCAAAAAGTACTGCGCAGTAGTCACCCTGCACATCAAGAACCCATTCAAGTCGGCGAGATGGTGCTAAATAATGCGCTCCCTGGACAATCTCCAGGTACCAAAGCATCTGCCTAAAATTCTAATGTCATATCTGAGCTATCACTTGCTCTTGTATGACACAGAAATATGGCCGCAAAGGTACAACATCACTGCCGGTGTACCTCAGTGTTCAGTACTCGGTCCGATTCTCTGGAGTTGGTTACACCAGACTGGTCTAGAACTGGCAAATCATAAGACGGAGGTGGTGCTAAAAAGCAGCAGGAAAAAGTTGGGATCACTAGCATACGTGTCAGGTCACAAGACTTAACGTCAACATCGTGCATTAATTATCTTGGGGGTCATCCTGGATTGCAGGCTCAACTTTAGGGACCACATAAAGTTCGCAAGCAAGAAAACATCAAAGACCCAGGTAGCCCTGGCAAGGCTAATGCCGAATATGGGCGGGCCCAGACAACCGGTTCCATCTTCCGATATGCTGCACCCGTATGGTCCAGTACAACTAGCTACAGATCATGAAAGGAGCAGCCTCCGTGTATCATCTCAATTCCATCATGGTATGCTGCGTGTTCAGAACCGTGTCAGATGATGCAATAAGCATTCTTGCAACTGCAAGCCGGTCGATATTGAAGTCAACTAATTAGCGGCAATATATGCCCTAAGATACGCGGATGTTCCTGTAAATGGCCAGGCAGTCTCACAAATGGACTTGTGGCAGCAGCGATAAAAAACTGAATAGAAGTGTGGTCTATCCTGCTCTCCCTGGCGACGTACTACCTCAATTGTTAATTTCGTCATGGTTGAAAAAAGAGCCAGTGTAGTCCGGGGGTGAATCGTGCATCCTAATAGGTCGCTAATGGGATCTCTGAAGATCTACACCTCTTTGGCGACCATGCAAATGTACCCATGACATTGGGAATGGCCAGCATCATCTCAATGCTAACACACGATTTGGCTGGTAAACCTGAAAGCGAATCGACCACAATAATCATAAATGCCACAGATCAATATTAATTAATCCGACAGACAATCAGATATTCTCTTTTTCAAGCCCCGAAGTGTATTGTTTTGTATTGCATATTGATTGGCGCAACATCACTCTTTGACCTGGATTGCCAATTTATATTAACTATACCTACTTGAGTTTATAAGATTTAACTATATAATGTTTAACTAATTTATTAGCTTCACTTATGTTTATTGGATTTAAGTTTGTTTATTAGATTTACACATATTAAATAGAACTAGATTACAATACATTTAACTAGTATATTAATTTTCATCATAACCCAATATGTATTGTAATAATTGGATAATTCCTTGTGTTAATTAGTGAAGCAAGTCTTTTTTCCAGAAAGGTTTTTGTTCTTCATTGGAATAAATAAATTATTATTTTGTCTCCCTTATTTCGTTTCGCTTAACCAATGCAATTGAATTCTTCTTCATCTCAATCCAATCATCATTCATTCAACTCTTCAACCCAACCAAAATAAGTCGGTTAACTCGGTTTATTCAAATTGTAAACCCCATCAACTTTGGTGATCTTCTTTGTCTGCCAAAACACACCATGAGTGTATAAATGAAATATGTACATTTAAATTGTTTATACAAAACAGAAAATTTATGAAACTACACAAGAAAACATATCTATGCTTAAATTAAGTAAAGATTTTCCTTGTTCAATATTGAAATATTTAAATTTAACCGTTTTATTTTTAAAAAAATGTCCAAATTAAATGCACTAATTGAACATACGAAAATCCACCCTAATTCATTCCAACACATCCTCACCACACCGCAATTGGGATTGTAACGAGTGTAGTTTTGTCATTGTTTGAATTGGAAGGTCATATTTACACTTCTGATTGGCTGGCCAAAGTACAACGAACGGAGATGGAGAGAGAGGGAGAGATATAGATATAGGGTTGCACTCTTCTCGAGCAAAACAGCAAAACGATCGTGCCATCGAACAAACAAATATTTCACCATGCAACAAGTGTATTTGTATTAATTAAATTGAATAAGTTATATATAGTTAAATGATTGGAAATATATCTTAACTATTTCATAATGGTTAATTGTGAATATTAAATATGAAAAATGATACAATCAATTCTTTTCGATGCCTAAAAATAAAGTAATGAGAACTCAAAAGGACGCGACAAAAGTGCGGGAAGTTGTTTATATGTGTTTGTGTCTGCTTTGCTTTTAGTTGCCGGGTTGCCGGCATATGTTTTATGATATAAATAATTTAAAGTATTTAAAAAGCTCATTCAAATGGTGAATTGTGTTAAATTTGTTTAATAATATAAAACTGTTTATTTTTTAAATAAAATCATATGTTTTTTATAAAAAACGCAATTCAACTTAAAGCTCTAAAATTGTAAGTAAAAAAAAACTTGTTTGATTTTATTGTTTTTGTGTTTGTTTTTTTTTTTTAATTTGCATATGTTTATTGTACTTCTTTTGTGTTGTGATAATCAAATCTGTTTCTTTTGGGAAGTTGATTTTGCACAATTATTTTATATAATTTATTTTAAGCTCAATTTAAATATATAATTTACATAATAAAACAACTAAGAATATACGGCAGCAATTTAAGTCAATAATAAGAACTGAAACCTGCTACGTTTAAATTTTATGATTATGACGACAACTGATTATGAAAGTAGAATGCAATTTCTTTGAAAGTTCTGATAAGAAAGTGGGAGTTTCAATAAGGGAGCTAAGTCTGGCGTGTGTCTATGTGTAAAGCTATGAGGACAGCTTCAACACCTGCCCTTCAGATGCTTTTAAACCTACCGCAAATCCATTTATTTATAATGAAGGAGGGACTGTTATTTATGATAAAGCTTATTCTAAATAACGAACGTGATTTGGTAGTGGAACCATTCAATCCTTACTCAAGTGATGAGCTCAATTTGAACAAAACCAACTTCATTCAAAGCGACGTCTGCTTGACTAAATTTTACTGTCAACAAAATTTTGTAATAACATTTCCGGATAAGGCAAACTGGGAACAGTTAAGAGCTAAGACCATCTGTGACTTACATATGTGTTAAGGACTAAGCCCATCAGTGACTTCCATGTGTGTTAAAGCCTAAGACCATCTGTGACTCCCATGTGTGCTAAGACGAACAGTAGTGTTGGAGCAGGAGTTTATTGGAAATACCTTAGAAAACACTTATTTAGTAGAATGAGCGAAACAAGGCTGCACTCCAAACACTCAAAGCCTTCGAGATTAAATCGAAGCTTGTTTTGAGATTCCTTAACAATACTTAAAAGACTAGCATCAAACAACTAACTATATATGGTAATCTAATTTGGATACCTGGACACCTGGTCACAGTGGGTACCTTGGCAACAAAGAGTCAGATAATCTCGCCAGAAAAGGAGCTGCAAACGTTCTTATTGGACCAGAACCATTCTGCGGCTGCCTCAAGCAATGACTTGATGATGAATCCCATTAATATTGATTGGTTCTCGCAAAAGAACAAAGGTAACACTGGGACTAACAAGGAAAGGTATTCATGTAGTCTCAGGCTTTTTAAGAGAACATTGCAAAGTTATAAAACTTCTACATAATAAGCGGATTTGTCGCAACGATCAATGTAGACTATATTATGAAGAAGGGAAGACAGTAGATCAGATTAAAGAGCTTGTAAGTCTTAACTATACTTTAAACTAGCAAGATCAAATCCCTTTCGTTGGTACTCTAAAATGTCCGTGTACAGGTTTGATCTCCTAGTATAATATTATCCAAAATGAAGGTAGCCATGAGGACTCATTATCTTCTTTAATTATTTCAGGCAATAAAGAAAAACCTATTTTTATAAATAAAATTAGATGAAAAGCTCCATGAAGATTTGTCTCGTTTCTTCTCACTCTATTTTATCAATAAAATCATACAGTAAAGCAACAATTTGGGCATACTACTTAATACATATTACTATGAGTTTCTTAGCCCAACTCGGAACTAACTAAGAAGCCTGTTGTACAATGTTTTGACTGGCTTCAACAAGTAATAAAGTTCTATCAACCAAAACAATAAAATCTCTCCTTAACTGTTAGGGCTTTGCCTCTCAAGTAGTTCCCCTTAAATTATGATATTCCTCAACAGTTTTGTTCTTTAAAACAGTAAAGATATCTGAATATTTTATCTAGTATTCTTGATCTAAATTGAGTTCATGATGATGTTATTTTTATTTAAGTCACATACAATATATAAATATACAAAATGTACATTGCCCTAAAACACTATTTTCGATCTAAATTTACATTTACATAGGCTTTGCTATTTAAAATTTCCTTATTGTGTGTGGATTATCCTCTAACAAATTCACACATGCACACATATATATATACGCATTTTATTATTCTGTACCGTGCCGCCCGTGCATGTAAATGTCCCAAATCTTCTCATTAACAGCTCAGCCAGCAATAATCCATTGCATGTCAAAAGCCTACTTAAAAAAAAAAAAAGCTCAAACCTAAAGTAAAATGTGAGTAAGAGAGATCCTTGCCACTACCATCATCACCATCACCACCACCCACATAATCACATTGTCCTTGTAATCATTTAAGCATAAAAAAGAATGCAAAATTGTTGTCGATAGTCAGTCATTTTCTTTTAGTTTTGTTGTTGTTATTATGTTATTATTATTTATCAGATTTCTTTTTTCATTCTTGCTTGCTTTTATTTTCGTTTTAAATATTCAAAGAAAACTTTGGCTTAAAGAAGTTCTCAATGTTCTTCTTCAATCCTTGATTGACAATAACAACACAAAAATGTTATACAACTTTGATAAGTTAACCAACCCATCAACTATATCAACTCAACTAACTATGTATCAGTGAGTCAGTCAGTCAGTTTGTCAGTCATTGTACTATGTCAGACAATCAGTTGAGCGCGACATGGACACATGAAGATAAGCAAGAAATCAATAATGTGAAACGGGTTCAAAATTGCCTCCTTAAACACGAAAGTTACACATAGCATGTTATGAAGGAGTGTGAGATTCTAGAGAGGCTTTTTACATGTTTTCATTTATACAGACATTTGAAGGATGTTCACATTACATGCCTTTGTATAATATAAAAAAAAAAAAATATGGAAAGGGCAAACGGAAGTCAACATGAGTTACGCACACGTGTTATGTCGTTCACTCATTCTTTCATTCACTTACCATTCCTTCATTTACTCAATTCCTTCTCCTTGTTCATATTTGTATGTGTGTGTGTGTGCATGTAAATATGGGTGTAAGGATGTTTATTTGTTTGTCTGTTTATATCGCGTAAATCAATAAATATGTTGGATGTAATCAACACCTGAAAGATATAATGATGGGCAAATTAAATTAATTTTAATTTGATACATTTTAGATATTCATCACCATCATCATCATCATCATACTTACATGGTTAAGTGGTTGAATATGAACAAGTATCTTCAGTGTTTGTCGATATGGGTATGATTTTAATGATTGATAGAAATCAATTTAAATATTTTATTGAAAGTTTTCTCATAGCAACATTTATATTAAATAAATTATATAAAATCTATTTAAAATTCTATGTACATCATTTAATTAATCTATGGTCTTTGATTAGCATAAGAAATAATTATCCTAGTAGTTTTAGAACAAAGATATATAAAGATAATATTTGTATCTAATGAACTTGAAGTCTATGCAACTTTTTTATATAACAAAATATTAAACTTTAACCATATACACATATACATATACTTATGTACATATGTATATAGCTTTAATAAGAAAATTACCCGGAAGCTGTAAATAAAAATCAAATTGTATAATGAACAATCATCACTGGCATTCATTAAACCATTTGGCAAAATACTCTTCTTTGAACTTGCTTCTTGGAATAGCCTTCAGCGCTAATTCTGGGAATTCTGCCTTTTGATTTGTTTGCATATTAAACTCGTGGACTAATGTCACAAACAGTAGTAAAAATGATTTTTCAAGGAAATTCAACTCAATGCGAGCGGAGATACACTGCTTTTCCATAGAAAACATTGAAAATTCACTAATGCAGTCAATTTAAATTACAATGTTTGAATTTTTTATTATACAAGTTAAATTGCTTGATATTGCCTGAAAATATGCAATAAAAAATAGTATATATGTGTATATTTTTAAATCAAAAGCTATTATAAAGCGTCCGAACTTGGATATACTGCCATCTGGATACCATATAACTTTTATTACATCTGATTTCATAAAAATGCTTAGTAGACTACAACTTAACAACAAAATTCACGTTCTTATTTTGGAGACAATATTAATAAACAAAAATGTCGGTTTTGGGGGACCCTGAATACACAGTAGATATTGGAAGTGCCTTTACACCCGGAAGAAGTAACTGTGTGGTGCGAAATGTGGGCCGGTGGTATCATTGGTCTTTACTTATTCGAGAATGTCAATGGCCAGGCCTTGACGGTCATTGGATAGCAGTATCGAATGATAGTAAACGATTTTTTTTTTTGCCTAGTCTGTCCAGCATCGATACGGAAGACCTTTATTACTATTTCTAATTGAATCAATTGTACTTTCAGTTGATAATAGAATTTTGATAAAAATAAAAGCAGTTTGCGTTTTATTTGAAGACTCTCTTATTGGAAACCCCTTTTCTTACAGAAATGATGTGTGCTTAGTGTTGCTACATTATTTTAATGGAACTAATTATTGCACAGGTTCAAGTTTAGCCCAGTATAAGAACTACATCAAATTGGCCTAAATCCATGTTTATTTTAAAGTTAAAGGAATAAAATAATGAATCCTTGTACTTACATTAACCATCTGAACATCATTTGAGTATGCGAAGATTGTAAACCAATTGGTTTGCTTAAAAATTAAGCATTTTTAATAGACGAACTTGTCTTTTCGAGAAACCGTTGTTCGATGAGTTTGGTAATATCCAATTGGGCACCTGGCTCTGTTCGTGGACTCCTCAGGTCGGCTAGAGGCTGAGGGAAGTCTCTGAGACCAACTTTGGGTAGCATTTGATTACCCAAACCCGTCACAAACCCCCCACTCCATTTCCATTCTTCTTTTTTTATCAGTCATAATAATAGGCCGCAAGGTTTTCGGGTGAACTTGCACTTGCGACCGGCTTATGTAACCTAACCTAATCTAAGCCTTACATATTAGTTGCTGCCTTGGTGAATTACTTCTTTAATAAAGTAGAACACCAGTGATTTTTGTATAGGATATTAAATTTTGTTGTTGTTAGACATACCATACATGGCAGCAGTTCCCCATTGTTATGTAGTTCATGGTCCAAACTGATTTTAAGATAGTTTTAATTTAGTGTTGAATGAAGAGTAACAAGTGCATTTGTCATATAGTATAGCAATATCCTTAACATTATGATTGATTAGTGGTTACCATCAGCACTTCTCAAAATCAAAAATTACTGTTTGAGCAAATGGTGTTGACCAAGTTATGAAACTCTTTAAAAAATTTAATTTACAAATCAATAATTCTATCATTATTAAAATTACACTGTCGATAGAAGAACTTTCAATCACTCACTTATTCACCCAGTCATCCACTTACTTGCTCACCCAGTCACCCACTTACTCACTTACTTATCAAAAAAACAAAGTGGCTAATAATGACAGGCATAATGACTTGTGGCAATATGAAGATTGGTTGGTTGGTTATATAAGAAAGAAAGTCCTTACAATACACCATCAACAAACACAAAGACTATCTAGACTAACAAATTAGCCAAGTGAACCATATGAAGTAATAATGATGTGTGGGGGATTCAGTTATAACATACTCTAAAAGAAAGAAGTAAAAAAAGAGGCCAAAAGAATAATAAAACAGCTGTTCCAATTTATAACTCACTTAATGAAGGGCGCGCCGCCAAACTTTGGTTGAATGTCGCCCCGCCCCCTCATGCTTCTTTAATACAGGGAAAATACATTCAAAGAAAACAAAAGTAAATCAAAGTCAAACCAGAATTTAAATCAAGCGGAATATTATACAATAACAACAATATATAAACTACACTATGTTCTTACTTGAAGTTCCTTTACTTCTTTTTGGTCTTGCAGGTGGTTATGAGTCTTGCCACTTTCTCTCTTCGACTGACTCTTTTAGTTTGCATGAAGTTAAGTGAAATTAATTTAGAGCAAAGAAAAAAACAAACGAAGAAAAGGTAAGCAAAGGAAAAGAAGAAGCAAATAAAAACAAATGTATGCCAGCAATGAAGTTGTGGGTTAGGATAGGAGGATGGGTAGTGAAAAAGGTGAAAAATCTTAAGCGCGTAATTAATAAATAATTGCGCAACACTGATTCTGAATTTTGAATATCCTACAAAACCCAACGACCACCAACAACAATAACAGCAACAACAAGGACAACAACAGGATGATACAGATAAGCTGAGAGGCAGAGATGCGGAGGAGGAGGGAAAAACCTGAGGTAAAGTAGCCATGTTAATGTGCATATATTGGACATTAGGGAGTTGGGCTACTAGTGTAGGTTTCGTGGGGGGCTCCTAAGACAGGACAATACAGCTGAGACCCAACTAAGCGCCTATAAGTGAGTGTGAGTATTTGTGTGTGCCTTTTGCGTAGGCGTACGTGCGTTTCATTTGTGTGTGTGTGATTGTGTGTCTGGCATAAATTGGCACTTTTGTGGATTTTTTTGGGGGCCTCTTCTGCCTGACCATTACATTTCCTGGAAGACAAACAACACAATAGAATACAGTTGAATAAGGAGGGACTTTCGAGGGGACAAAAGAATCAAGTGAAAACGTTTGAGTTCAGTTTAATGTTTGCTTCTCTTTTATGCTTCCAAGTTTTGATATGCGCAAATACTTATGCTCTCTCTTTTTCTCTGTTTGTTGCTCTCTCTATATATTCTATATTTGTATATATAAATTTATATATACTCGTGTGTGTCTATGTGTGTTTGTGTGTTCACGCAGTGCACTTAACATTGAAATCAAAACAAGAACAACAACAGCAACTACTACTACTACATATAAGTGTATAGGCAACATAAGGAGGACAGACAAAGCACAAAAAAAGGGAAAGTTCTCGTCGTCTCAACAAGCACAAACTGACAACTTAATGACAGAACGAACACATTTATACCAAACAACATACATATAAGTGTATGTGAGCTTCTGCCAATACTCTTTCGCACTCTTTCTCTCAATTATTTTCACTCTCTGTGATTTTGCGCCTTAAAACACGCAACAATAACAAAATTTCAAGTATGACAACAGGACATACAAATACACCAACAACAACAGCAACAACAATGATGATGATGATTTAACATAACAACAAATTGCTAGTGATTCAACAATAACAACATGAATAATAATAATAACAATAATAATGACAACAATGAAAAGTTACAAGATTTTTGATAGTGAAAGTTCATGTTTGCGGTTTGTATTTTGAAGTTTACAGCAAAATTTAACATTTCTTTACAAATTGTAGGCTGAAATTTTAGCATTAACAGATGTTTACACGAACAGAAGAAAATTCTGTTATCACAATGTTTTATTATGCTATGGAAAATTAGGCTCACACAGACTCAAAGAAGTGAATCATTAAAATTTTCTCACAGAACTAAATCTATCCAAGGGTCCTATGGTCGGTCTATGTAAGTGTAGAAACGTCACTTAAAATACATTATGATAAGGAGTGAGACTTCTCATTTATTTGTATAGTATAGCAGTTCCTTTAACTCCGGTTGGACCGTAGAGCCAAAACAAAAGTATTGAAGCCATTCCGATTTCGTGCGAAAAGCTTCACAGTGTTCCAGTTGGTAACTCTGCATTTAGATCAGAATAGACTATTATCGATTAAATTCAAGAATTTATGGTGATTTGACTCCATTGAGAGCAAATGTAAATTTTGAATTAGGCAATTGAAAGACTCTGATTTTAATATAAGTGAAAGATCTACTTATTTACAACCGGTTTCAAGCAACAGCAAGTGGTGTTTTTGCACAGCCTGGACAAGCAACTCGTCCAGATTCTCTGGTTCTTGATCATAGTAGCATGACTAGAAACGTAATTTATATAAATAGATCGTTCCACATTTAAATTTCCATACAACCAGACAGACATCTATTAAAAGTCGGTAACACCATCTACTGGCGAAAAGAAACTACTAAAATCAAGTCTCACATTCCTTAATTTAATGCTCTGCGATAAACTATTAAACTATTCTGTGACCGGTAAATTTTTATAAACTCTGCTTTAGAGGAATGGTCGAATGCTTTAAATATAAAGCCATTCGGTCAGTGGCTTAACTAACAGTTGGGGGCCGTGGCAAGTTCATCGAATGGGGCCCTCTCTCAATGTAAAGAAGCTCAACCAAAGGTTTTTTTTTAACAACAAGGGGTCTAGTGACTACTTGGCTCCAAAAGATTTATTGCTTTTGATGACGGACTCTTCCTCTGCATATTGTATTCCAAACATAAATGCAAATAATTTTTTGACGCCTCGTGTCTTTCTATGGTTTTCAAACATAATGTTCCTTATAAGTTCATTTGATTCTTAGACAACTTTTTATTTTTTACTAAGTGTTGTAATAATAAATGTTAGAATTCCTCTCAGGCAGGGGTCTCCTTGCAAATGAGGACTGTGGTCATTTTGCCGTCATGCCACCCTATTGTTACACCTCCACCGTCGGTAATCGTTTGCATACATTGGAAGTTATTCTCAATTTCAAATATTAAATTAAAATTATTTAAAGTAAAACAAATTTTATAACATATTTCTTTTTAAAAAATAACAAAATTTTCTTAATAAAATCATTCTATTATTTTAATTTTATTTTATTAACAAAAAAAAGAAAATACCTAAAATATATATTACTGATAAGCGAATAAATATATGTATAATTCAAAAAGTTATCTACTATGTACAAATTCTATTTTTATCAAATAGTATTCTAATCAAAAATAACAACAAGAACAGTGACGTATTTAGTTAAGTATTAGATATGTGCCGAAATAGCTCAGTTGGGAGAGCGTTAGACTGAAGATCTAAAGGTCCCCGGTTCAATCCCGGGTTTCGGCAGATAAAATTTTTTTATTTTATTTTTTCCAAAATAAATGCATTATTTAATATTAGAAAAATTAATTTTATTCATTTATTATTATTTTATTAATTTATTAATTATACACTAAATGAAAAAGTTATTATCAAACTCATATTAACATTTCCCAACTAACAGTCCCCAAACTCTGTTGACTAACAGCAACAGCTAAATGTTAAAAGAAATTTAAAAATTATCAAGCAAATATGTAAATAAAGAATGATATTGATGGTGAGAGTGAGTAGAGAACACAAATCACTATAAGAGAGAGAGACTTGATTGTGCTTGTGTTTGTGTGTGTGTGTGTGTGTGTGTGAGAGAGAGTAATCGGTCCTTTACTTTTGTGTGTGTTTTGCTTACCCAAAGTCAGTTGCTCGAGCACAAAAACGTAAATACCGTTAGCAGTATCTCGTTGACAGTTGATCCAAAGAGTTTGTCGCGAAAATCCTCAAAAAACCAACAACTGAAGAAAAAAAAAGAAAAAAAATCATAAACGATAAAAAAACAAGCAAGAAAAAAATGCAAATAAAATAAGAAACAAGAATTGGTAGAAAGAGAAGTGCAAGAAATAATATACAATTTGTGGAATATTTAGTGTTTTAGTGATTTAATAAGAATAAAAACAAATAATAAAAATACAACAATTTGGTAATGAAAATAAATTAATATTTGTATAACATACTAACAGATCAATTTCATCTTAACAATTTCACAATTTCAATAGAATATCACTTTCTATGAATTTTCTATATTCTTTAAATTTTTTTATATATGACAAATAGAAAATACAATTTTTAAAGCTTTGTGCTGCCAAGCATTTAGTACCACACCACAACGAAACTGAAAATCAAATACAAAAACAACATTTATAACAATAACCCATAGTGTGTAGTTTAGTTCAGCACAGCTCAGCTCAGCTGTGTTATATAAAACTCATCATAATTTGTATTAAGGAATTTATAACAAAAAAAAAATAAGTAAAAGTGAAAAATAAACTTTAATACAAAATAATAAAAATATATAAATGAAATAAAATAAAATAATAAAACGATTCCTAAACTTTGTCAATTCTTGTTAAGAAATAAGTACACAAATTTTTGGACTGCGCCTATTTGTATGCTATACTATTTTTATGTATGATTTCCTTGAATTGAATTAAATAATACAAAAATAAAAATAAAATAAAGTCAATTAACAGAAACACCTGAATTTGTGTGTGTTTTTTCTTTATGTGTTTAATAATATAAATAAAAATATAAAATTGTTAAAAAATTAACACAAATCTAAGAATAAAGTAAAGAAGATGCACTAATAAGATTGTGAATGAAATGAAATAATAATAATTATATAAAAAATCAAAAGAATTAACACAAAAATTCAATAAATAAATTCAAATTGCGTCTAGGCTTCACTACTCTTTTACTCAAAGACAAGCAAGTAAAACAAGCGAGTATCAACAGCAAGCAAAGTCAACGTTTGAATTAAAACTAAGCAATGTAAGTCCTCTTCTTTTATAAGCCATTTCTCTGGAAAATAAAAAAAAGAAAAGCTCAAAAGGGCCAAGAGCAGACACGCTAAACCCTTTACTGGTGAACTATCAGAGAGTGAACGCCCGCTCGGTTGTTCGCTAAATTTCTTGACACTGAAATTTGCACGAGATTACACTTTGTTGATTTATTTTTTAAAATAAATTTTCAACCATTTTTCCATATATTCTTTTATTTATTTTTATGTGTTTAATTTGTTATAATATTTTCATGTTTTTGTGTGTTTTTCTCAAAGCATTTTATCGATTATTACTTACACACACACACTCTCAAGCGTAACAACAACAAAAAATAATAATAAAAAGAAAAACTAAAAAAAGATAAGAGAAACAAAAATAAATTTTCACGAGGCACACAAAACAAAAATAAAATAAAAAAAAAACACCAGAAAGTTCAACAGAAACAGAAACAACAATAAAACTTACAAGAAAGAAAAAAAATGCACATGGCAAAATGTCTGAAATTTCTTTGATTTGCATAAATTCTTAAAAAACAAATAATGAAGAAAATTATTGAAAATATGGAAAATTTAATATCACAGACATTTTTGGAGTGATTTTGTTTAAAGAATTTTCTTTAATTTTGTTAATTTCTTTTTAGTGTTCCTTCCTTCATTCATTCATTCATTCTTTCCTTGTACATATACGCTTTCGTTGTCCTTATTATATTTGCACTTTATTGACATGATTTTATTTTTCGTTTATTTTTTTTTTTTTTTTGTTAAACAATCCTTGCTGCTTCTTTCCCTATTTTCATTCAGTTTGTATAACTCTTAAGTCTCCTAGTCCCCCGGTTTTATTCGGTTTGTAACTCTTAAGTCTCTTACTCCCTACTTTATTATTTGGTTTGATTTGGTAAGAAGAAACCAAGGAATGAAGAATGAAGAGATATTTGTCTTTGGCCACCTACGCAGTAGAAAAAAATTGTGTGTATTTTCCTTTTGCTTTAACTTTTGTGTTTCTGTATTTCGTTATGTTTTGTTACAACTTTCGTTTTGAGTTGTTAACAAAATACACACACACAGGAGCACAGACATATCTAAACAGAAATACATAAAGATATACGCACAAATACAACCACAAATTCTTACAGTTACATACATCATAGATAGTAGCATTTTTCGATTTGAAAGCAGCTGCTTTTTATTTTCATATACAAAAGCCAAGAGGACTCTTTTCTTCTATTGTTGAACAAGCTTCATTCCTGCTGTGTTTCGTTTTGTATGTTTTTATATGTTTTTTTTTAATACCCTTCATACAATATGGAAGGTCTATTCACTGATGTGAGAAGGTTATTACTAATCTACATTCAAAATGGTATAAATCTGGATATTTTTGACTTCATGTATTCAAGTATTCAAATAGTTTCAGAAATTTTGAAGATAAAGTAAAAAATTTGTATAAATAAAATCGTAAACGTCTTTTTGTCTGTGCACGTTAATCTCAGAAACGGCCTTACCGATTTAAATGCAGTTTTCACTGATGTATTGTAGCAAGCTTCCTGTAACATATAGCTATTTAGAATCAATATCGAGATAATGATCTTAAATAGTTAGTTTATATTATAAATTGTATTAATATTAAGATGATACAAAGAAAATTAGATATAGACATGTCTAAATGACTCTCTGACTTTATATTTCCATTCAAATTATTTGTGTAATTTGTAATGTAGAGTTCAGTGCTTTACAACATGTTTTACTATGACTAATCTTCTATAATTTCATGTTTGAGATATGGATCTGCCTTTTGACATCAATATATTATGTTCTTCCTGAAGGGTATGCAAATGTAAACATAGTTTTAACTAAACTTGTAATGTAATCTTCTATTTTACTTTATATCACTTTATTTTACTTTACTTCTTTACCACAAGCTCCTGCTGTTATTTCTATATGAAGAATAATGCAATGTTCTTGTTTTTTTAGTAAACACATATTGCGTTTATTCTCCATCCTCTTTAGATTCTTTATCTTTATTTTCTTGGTCTTTTTGAAATGGTTTTAAAGTTGAGATTGTGGTTTCAAATTAAATGAGAATTTATTGTTATTTGTTTTAAGGAATTGATTTGCTGTGTGGCTGCTGCTGTAATCATTCACTTGACATAAGAATTGAATGGGATTTTGATATGAGTATAGTACGATTGTAAGAGTTCAAACTCATTGACATTTGCAATGTGTAAATGGATATTTTATTAGAATTATAGAAACATAGAATGTGTTTTTCTCAGAAACTATAAATTTATATGAAAAGAATGGAGGGAGAACTTTATCTTCATCATAATCGAAACAGAAGTCCTATTGCAACTGGGTATTTCATCAGAGAAGCAAAATAAAGGATCCAAGTTATATCTTCCATGTGAAATGATATTAATGGTCTATGGAATATTTATTTGAATCAAACTTCGGTTCAATGTAATGTAATTAATGAATTATACGTAAAAACAAGCAAGAACTTATACAAACGACTATTAAATAGTATATGAACTTCCTCAATGGTGGTTGATAAGAAACACCATCTTGACTCTAAGGCTGAAAACTTTTAAGGTAACGCATGTGAATGTAGAAAGGACTTAACTTTAAAGAAGAACTTACTATGTGATTATAACATTAGCAACAATTTCCATATCATTTGAAGCTAGAATAAAGTAAGTGGTAGTGGACATAAACTGATTATAGACAGATTCAGATTCTAAAGCGAAACTTAACAAAATCCACTTTGTTGGCAAAGAAATGAAATAGATTATGCAGTAAAAAAACAAACATCATTTCAATGAAAATTGTTTTATATATTTTTAGTTTTTTTCTTCTCCTAATCTTTGACTACACCCAATGTATTATTTTTTGGACATAAAAGTTGTATGTTAGTTTTGAAAGTTTGCCAAATGAAGAAAATGGTATCAAATGTTTCTATTCCGGAGACGCATGACTGCATTAAACTGCTCCTAATAAAGAGTTTATTGACTTTTTCAAGAAAAGGTATGTAGTATGTAGTAAGATATTTTAGGAAAAACAATTTTTGTTAGTAAAAAAGTTTTCTTTTTGAAAGAAATCAATTATTCTCACATGTTAAAGAAACTACAAAACTAAAAGAAGTCAAGTGAGGCTGTTAATGCCATATAATGTTAAGTGTAAATTCTGTTAAATAACAAAATTCTGTTTACAACTGATTCTGTTAATGTTCATTCACATAGACTGTTACTAAAAGATGTTGTTTGCTTAAAATGATGGCTGCTGCTGTTATTTTTTTGTTTGCTGTTAAATTGCGCAAAATCTATCTCACACGTGCAATATGTTTTTTTTATCTCCCACTCTCTCTCGCTCGCTCTCTCTTTTTTCTTGTTGATTATATACGATAACGCGCTCAGCTGTTTTCTGCATTTATCATTAATTGTATTGTAGATTGTTGTATTCAATGTTGTTGTTTTTATTGTGGATTTCGCTCTTTTCATTTCACTTGCTCGTCGTCGTTGTTGTCGGCTCCCATACAACCAACATTTGTCCTTTGTCCTTGACAAGGTTTTGTTTTTTTTTCTTTTCCTTTCTTCCTTTTGCTTATGTTGTTCTGCTGCTGCTTTCTCTGCTGTTGTTTTGCTATCTACGCTTTGGATGATGATGACGACCATTGTTGGCTGTTACTATTATGTTGTTGGTTTTGTTATTGTTGCCTTTTCCAAAAAAAAAAAAGAATACTGGATAAAACAAAAACCAGTTTCAAAGTTCGCTTTAAGAAAAAGAAGAGAGAACAAAGTCTATAAAGAATGAAAGAAAGATGAATGAAGCGCGTCTCGTTTACAGTCTTTCTTTTATTCTTTTTTTTAACTTGTGCCCAGCTGCGTAGGTGTATTTGCAACTAACTGACTGAGTATGTTTACACTGAGACGACTCGACTCTACTCTACTTTCTTCTTTTTCTTATCAACAAAGCTTTCGTTTCTTATGCTTCGCGTGTCAATTGCGCATTTATTAAGAAAGGAGCAACACAGCAAGAAAGGAAAATAACAAGAACGAAATGTAAAAAAAACGAACTTAAAACAACAAAATGAAATACACAGAAAATTCACGAGTTTATAGTTACATTTTATTATCACTTTCTCTTGTTTTTCTTTTATTTAGTATGTTTTTTTTTCATTCTTTTGTCTGTTTGGGTTTTTTATGTCTTTTGAAAGGCGATTTGTTGAAAATTATTTGTCAAACACACCCAAAATGCTAATAAAAAATGAAATGACATTTTGTCCAGTTTTCTTCGTAGTATTTTGGTTCTTATTGTCACTTTAGATATGGTACTGTTTTTCTTAGTTTTTATTGTTGTTTTAAGGTTTAAGTGCAAAGCATTTACTGTTAATTGCTTTAAAGGATACTCAAACAATGTTATTCTTCGGTTGCTTATTGAGAAAATTTAATACAAAATTGTTTATCTTCATCTTACGCTCTTAAACAAGTAGTTTTTCTGAGAAAAAATTTAAGTAAAATCATAAAATATCCTTTTACAAGAATTATCTTGCAGATCTAAGTATAAAAGTATAAGTTTTTATACTGTGATGCAATTTTGAATTGTTTTGGGATGTGTTTTCAGTCTTACTTATTGAGAAATTGCAGTACAAGAACTCACTAAGAATACGGGTTTTAGTTTTCGCATGGAGACACTTTATCTTCTTCAATAAACGACTAACTGTAGTTCCTGGAAATTATCTGTGTGGAACAATAAACATAATACTTAACAAGGTCCTTTGACCCATCTAATTGGTGGGCCATTTATTGGTCCGATTTGGGTTTGGTCATTAAATGAACACAAGTTAATTTTATTTCAACAAAATCCGCTTTATTTGATAGATTAATTTTTCCGATTATGTATGGTATTGAAACTGGATGACCTTCCACAAAGTTAACGATTCACTGATTGGGGTTTAAATGAGTTCAACAATGAACCAGATTTTGCAAGGAAAATCATCTTTGCGTACTTTTTTCATCTCGATGGGACTCCGATTCATGAAGAATTTCAAAAGATACACTTATATAAAAACTGAATGAACAGTCTACCATAATTTGGTGGTATTTTTATATTATAATAGTTGAATTGATTCAAATAAAATTTAGAATTTTGATTAGCCGAAAGTGTGTAGGAGTATATTGTACATTAATGATTTCCCGTCCATAATATTCTGCAGAAACAGTAGGATATTGCCAAACATGGTATGGCAATGCATAAAGTTTTGGCAATTCCTCGGTTTTTTGGTAGAAATATAATTCCATCATTTAACTGATCCACTGGAAAGATGCAATCACCTTTGGCATCTTGAAATGCGAGAATTAACAATTTTTCTTCAAAGTCTTCATAGGGTATAGTATCGTTGTTAGTGGTAGTCCATAAGCTTTTTGGTATAGCTTCATTTGGACCCCGATGAATCAACTGGGAGTTAGAAAGTCTCGGCATAATAATTTCAGAAATTTTGATTTAGAAAATTGTGTAGTTATCGAAAATAATGTAATAATAATAATAATGAAGTAATTATCTAGGCTTGTTAATGATTTTAAATTTTTATGTTTTTTTGTGTACTTATGTCTACAGATTCATATACATACATTTGTATCTTTACCATGGCTTCACTTACTTTTGTCATAAGTATTATAGTACATACAAATAAATATATAAATTTATTTCAAGCAAATAATTCACTTTGTTTCTGCTTAATCTTTTGTGTCAAAGCTGTAGTAGGAAAAGTAATTACAGACTAAGATAGAAAAGGGAAGAGACATATTTGTTGTTGTCCTAGTGATAGATAGTATTTTGAGAGGGGTAGAAGAAAGGGCCTTATAAATAAATCCATGTCAACATGGGCGAAAAATCTCTTGAATTGTCATTAAGTTTCATTTATTTTTACTTTTATTTATACTATTTTTGTTTTTATATGAAAGTATCTAAGTATCTTTGCATTTAAGTATTTAGTATGTGTATTATAATTGTAACTAACAACTGTGGCTTCTAGGAACTAAGTACATGTACCTACCTACCTATACAAAGAAGATTTGCAAGGATGTCGTTAGTCATTAATGTGACTAAGGATGTAACAAGGTTGTTTTGCTTCTACATCATCGTCATCATCATCTTCTTCTCCTGCATCTTCTACAATACAATACATATTTAGTGTTTTACCATTGTTATATCTTTCTGTTGCTGATTATTTCTATTATTGCACTCAACATTGTTGCATGACATTTGCTGCATTTAAGGCAAATTCCATATGGATTTCTATCTAGTATTGTACTATGAATTGATGTGAGTAAGGAGAGATGATACTTAAGTGTCCTTCGAGCGTTTTATTTACAGTTAGTTTGTCATAAGCTTTTCGTACTTTGTCTTTGTTGTTGTTGTTTGTATTGTATAAATTGTAAATAATGCGCAAAATTGCTTGAGTGTCTATTTAGAGAGAATATTGTTGTAGATGTTTTTTATTATTATTATTATTATCTTTTTTCATTATTCTTGTTAACTTAATTTTTTTCCTGTTTATTGTATAAGTAAGTAAGGGCATGCCTTCATGTGTCTGTGTGTGTCTGTGTGTGTGTGTGGGTGCGCTGTATAAGGATTATTAAAATTGTATTACTCATACGGCAGAGTGGCTGGTGTATGAAGATTTTTGTGAAATTTTTCAATGTGAAAATAATAAAGAAAAAATTGAAAAAATAATAAGAAATTAAATTCAATCAATTTAGAGTAATTTAAATGAAAATTTTGAGCAGGAAAAATGTACAATATTGTAAAAATATAACATAAATAATAAAGGACAAAAATGTATTAAATTGGTACTTGGCTGTTTCACCGAAGGTCTGTGAATTTTGAGGATGAAATTGAAAGTGAAAGTAATACTCAAAATATTAAAAAGATGATTTAATTATATGATAGTGAGATTTTGTGGAAACCTATTGCTATTCATCTGTAATTTTCTTAGTTGTTCAGATTAGTGCTTTTATTTACTAAGAGAAAAAAGAGTAACATATAGAGAAATTGATGAAACATTTAAAGAAGTTCAAGATCAATGAGGTTTACTCTACCGATTATGCCAATATATAATAATAGTATTTATCTTTCTTTACTTTTCTTGAGTTTTGCATACATTTGAATTAACTTTGAATATTCTTTTGACTCATAAATTGATCCTGAGTATTCAACATACGGAGTTCGGTACCAGAGTTTGAAGACAGATGGCGTTGCAGAGGAAAGTTGGCATTACCGTCGTGTACTTTCACCATACTGAATTTCAGACCAATTTGTTGATTTATTTTTATTCGGCAGCCAATTGAATGACATGTATTTCTCAGTAAAATGAAAAAAGAACAATATCGTTCCTTAATTCGCCTTCAAATTTTGAATGAAAAAACATGCGAAAAAATTAATCCAAAATTGGGTGCTGTCTAGAAGACCCTTCACCATCTATGACAACCATAAGTTATTGGTCTAACGAATTTAAATGTGATTGTACAATTTTTTTTGATGAGGAGCTCCCAGGTCGCCCGATAGACTTGGTTACCGAGGAATTTGTTAAAGGTCCACGACATGATTCTCGCTGATCGCCGAACGAAAGTGCAGTAGTCGTGTCGTATGGAACTGCAATTAATATTTTGCATGATAAGCTAAGTAAGGTGTCATCGGCCTGATGGGTGCCACGATTGCCTACGGTGAACAAAATACGGCTGTCAATAATGAAGTAGTGTTTAGACCTATTTAATTGAAATTTGCAGGAGTTTTTGCACCGAGTAGTCATCATTGATGAAACCTGGATGTTTTATGATACGTCAGAGACCAAGCGACAGTCAAAACAATTGATTTTTCGGGGTGAATCTGACGTGCCCATCAGCCAGAAATGACATGGCCATGTAGAGTAAATAAAGGTGTGCTGTATATTGTACTAAGATCTTTACAAAAATTGTAAAACAGAAAGAAGAATATTTCTTTATGAGTCTCTATCATCATCTCTTTCAGTGCAGTAAACAAAGAATTCTTGTTTTCACCCTAACTAGTATATATTGTTCAATATACATGGGCACAACATACAACATAATTGTGCAGATGACAAAATCAGATATGCACACACATATCCGAGTTCTCCTTTACCCCAGTCTCTCTCTCTCTCTCTGACAAACTGAATATACGACATACTTCAGGAATGGTATACTAAAATGACAATGAAAAATTTTTGTAATTCCAGGAATTTATGAACTGCATAAATGAGTAAAAGTACTGCGTATGCGTAATAATTGAAAATTTTTTAATAAAAATATGAAGAAAATTCTAAGAAATGAAATATCATCACAAATAGTTGATTTTCTCCAAGAAGAAATGACATTTCTTTCACAATACATACACATTTGTTTAAGGCAAGATTATAAAACGTAAATAGACATGTTTAATTGGCACAATTTATCACAAGTACGAAAGAAGAAGAAATCGATAGCAATTAAATCGTTGTGCTTTCATATCGTTTAAAATTCTATTGATTTAACATTAGTAGTTACCCATGGGTATCTGTATCTGTTTTGTCCAGAAACAAGTGTAGTTATAGTTTTAAAATAGTTTTCCCCCCATTGTTTAGTCTTTCAGCACTACTCATTGATTTTTTTCGTAGGGATTACGATTGTTTTACATATGTATTACGAAATCTGTAATTTCTGCAACTATTTGAAATTTGAAAGCTTAAAGAAACCTTAGAAACAAAAAAAAAGGAAAACCAGAAACGTAGAGCATGTAAAAAAAATTAACTAAAAATCTGTAAAGAAATAAATTTTAGTAAAATGACATCACATGCCTTAGTATGAGCATGAGACAGATTAAGGAGATTAAAATGTCTTTACCCTACCCTAAAGATTGATTTTATATTTTAAAATAAATTTATAATATTCAATTATTCCGACTAAATGAAAATCCAAGATAAGTTTGGATATACTAAAAAAAATGTAACATTTTTCATTTGTCAGCCGAGAAGTATGCAATGAAAAATTGCAATGTGAAGAGCACTCAGAATATTTCTGAGAAATCAGACTTTCAAGTAAGAAAAGCGCGCAATCTTTTGATTGAAAGAGCGAAAAAGAAAAACTTAATTAAAAATGAAACAGGAGAAGAAATGAAATGAAGCAATGCCAACGGCAGCTGTTGCTTGGTTATAAGAGATGATGCGATGGGTGCAGAATAGGTGCATACTATGTACCAAGAAGCGAAGAGTAATAGTAACTTGTGCCGACAACGTAATTGCACCGCATGCACTTGAACATGCAATGTAATTAAGATACATCCAAGAGTGCACACACACACAGAATCAGTTATATGTACATCACACAGTTACATGAGTAATGTAAAAGGAGAAAATGCAATCGTAAATCTTTTGGGTGGCGCTGTCGTGGCTGCAAAGTGCGCTTGAATCATAAAATATCATAAAATTTACAAATATACAAATGCACACATACCCATATAGTACATAAAGATACACACATATACATTTGTGTATGCACTCAAATATACCGAACAGGAAGTGAGTCTGTAATATGATTTTGGAGTATGGTTAGTATATGTACAATAGTATGGTGTGTTGGCATTAAAACAGGCAACGGAAGGCATAAAAGGCTTGCATGCATTAATATGCATCCAAGTTGAATGTACATACATAGATGGGGAGATAGGACATAGAATGAGTGAGTGAGTGAGTGAAGGTCCTGCCTCATAATCCTATAAAGAGCAGTCAGTCTAGCCTGCCTCACTTAATAGTAGCAAATGTTGTTTTAATGTGCCAAACAAGGCGTTGGCTTGTATTTCAATGTTTAGTAGGCTTCCTTTTTGTGGTTGACACACATTAACACACACTGACCAAAAAACCTTGAGAATGATAAGGATGATTTCTAACTAAATCCATCTACAGAAGTCTAAGGTTTCTCCTTGACTTGGTTTAGTATCATTAACTTTTATAGCGTTTCCATTCCTGGAAATATTCACATGGAAATGAATTAAAATTTTCACTATTCACATTAACAAATCCTTATAGTACATAGCCTCCTCTTAAGTTGTGTCATTTTAATTTGAAATTCTGAGAATCTAAGAATATGCTTTTTGAGCACGTTCATCATACAAAGAAATTACTTAACTTTAATGACTATGAATGAAAGGAATCATGATCCCGATTTACTCGTACTTTAGAAATTTTTATCTTTTATAATGAGGTTCCAACCATTCCCCCTAGAAATGAAATATAAACTCGCATTTCAGATTAACAAATCCTTGCTTTGAATAGCATTTGTTGCCCCCTAACGTTATGTCATTCTGATTTGTTGTTGTTGTTGTGGATTTGTTCTTTATGTTGTTACTGAGAGCTTAAACTTTGTTTGTTTCTGTGTAAACAACTAAAAACGCTTTTACGCGAAAGTTATTCCTCTCTAAACTTCCTCTTCAACTTATATAACCGAGAGATGTTAAGACGAACAACAAAGAGCATTACCACTTTTGAGACCATTTACCATCTCACTCATTTACCCACTCACCAGAGAATGAAACAAGCAGGATAAAAAAAACGAAAAGAAATAAAAAAATGGAAAAAGAAAAACATTTTCCGTTAGCTTTGTTTGTTGCCGCACAAATGTTTGCGCAGTTGTTCATTTTATTGTGCCAAGAACTTGGTCCATGTTTCATGTTTTTCCTCAGAATTGCGCTTTTGTGTTGTGTTCTGGTCTGGTCTACACACTCTTTTCATCTCTTTGCTCTTCCTTTTCCTCTATCCATTTCATTCATTCGTTATGTCTTATGTATTATGTTTTCTCTTTCTGTGTCTCATAATTGCAGGATATATTTTTGGTTTTGTGAAAACATCAAGGATATCCTTGAGTTGGCACTGAAAAAATATTGTACATTTTGTTTTGCATACTTTGTGGCGCGCATTGAGATTTTGTTTTTCATGTTTCTTCTTGTTCTTGTTGAACTTTTTTCTAAAGTGCGAGTAAAAAAAATATTAAAAATTTAATCAAAATGCGTAAAGGAAAATACTCAATTTGAAATTTTTTTTATTAAAAATGAATAATCCAAAAACAAATCTTCAATTTTGTTAAAACTTTTTTTATTTAAGCAAACTCTTGCCACAATTTAGTGTCGCTTTGTGTTTTGTGACCAAAAATGTATGCAATTTGATCTCTCAAGCCACCATGTGTCTGTCTGTCTGTCCTTTTTGTCCATACTCTGTGACTATGTGACTATTTTAAACCATTTATTTGAATGCAAATACACTAGACAATTCCAGTTTAAAACGAACAAATGCAAAATGTCATTTACTATATTGTGAATGAATGTCCTTTCCTGTTACTGTGTTGCTTGCGTTCCCCTCTTTGCGTAACACATACAATATTTCATTGCGACCGAGAGAGAAGAGAGACTGCTTGCATGCAAATGGTGGCAAAATGGCAGCCATTTGTTTTTAGCCAATTTGCAATTTGGGTTCATTTATATAAGCCATTGGAAAATTGACAGCGCGGAAAATCAAGTCAAGCCGCAATGATGCAAATTTGATCTCGCTTAAATTGTGTGGAATTAAGTGAGAAATTTGAATTTGAAATTTGCCTTATTAAAGTAGAAATGTAATACTATTTACATACACACAGTACATTGATAGATGGATAGAAGGATAGATGAATGGATAGAGGGATGGGTATATGGATTGAAGGATGCATAGATGGAAACTTTTGTTTAAAAGGATTGATAAATGGTAAAAAAGTTAATGTTGCATTGGGGATATTCATAAAATATTGTGGATGAAAAGATAAATTAGATGGCTGAATATATGGATGGATAGATGGGTGTATAGATGAATGGATAGAACGATGTATAGATAGATATTTATGTGGATAATTGGTTGTGTATGAATTGATAGATAGGTTGATAGATAGATGGATGGATAGGTGGATGGATGGATGGATGGATGGATGGATAGATAGGTAGATAGATGGATGGATGGATGGACGGTTAGATGGAAGAATAGATGGATGGATGAGTGGATGGATAGGTGGATAGATGGATTTACGGTAAGATAGATGGATAGATAGATGGAAGGATAGATGGACGGATAGATGGATGGATAGATAGATGGATGGAAGGATAGATAGATGAATGTATAGATGGATGAATAGATGGACGGATTGATGGATGTATACATGGAGGGATAGAATAATGCATAGATGGATGGAGAAATAGATGAATGGATGGATAGATGGATGTATAGATGGATAGCTATAGAAAGTAGAGCTCTCTCTCGCTTAAACGAAGCATGTGCTACATGCTAAACTATTAATAGTCACACTGTCTGCACCAATACTTATGCAAATCAACTGGTTTGGAGTTGTGAATCAATCATCTAGTTGAGTTTGTTAACAAAAACAGTGTAATACCGAGTCATGGCAGCAGACACGAGTCACACGACAGCATAGATTCAAGTCAATAAGCCTTGCTGGTTCAAAGAAAACAAAATGACTAGTTTCAAAACACACATGACTCGTTTTTATAGTGTGTACATTGTCATTGCCGACTGTAAACACTACTTAGTGCACAATTGTGTAGGGCTCTAATAGATAGATATACTATGTATGATTTAATAGATAGATAAAAGGTTTAATAGATAGCTAAGTAAATATTGCATTGAATATATTCATATTGTTTCGATTTGAAGATCATGTCCTGTCCTTCTATTGAGTGAACTTGACATTGTATTTAGTATGAGAAAAGAATTAATGTGTGTGCACGCGCCTTGTTTTTGTGGTTTTTCTTTCCAATTAGAATGATGTAGAAACAAATAAACAAGCAACCTAACAACCACACAACCCACAAAAAAAACACCCACACATTAAAGCATTCCTTCCTTCCTTTGTGCCTTTCCTTACATTTACTTTCCTTTCTTTTTAGCTATGAATAATGCATTAAACAGTTTTGAATATTTGAGAGCACTCGACATCGACGCTCTGTTGCCATCACCCCTCAGTTATTTTCTATGCTTGTTTTTTTTTCTCTTCTATTCTTTTTTTTGTTTCAATGAAACTTGACATTGGCTTTCTGCATTGGTTTTCAACAATTTCAAGGCTTTCAAAATATTCTCTCGAATGTATACGGAAAAAAAAACTCAAAACAAAAAAACTTATTTTGTAGTTGTCAGCCTAGTAAAAAGCGGTAGGACATGAGAAATCAAGGCCTTTAAAATACATAATGATGACATTGAATAAATTTTTATCACAGCTAACAACAAGGATAGAACAATTGTAGTATATGAAATAGGGTGAATCACTTATGTATATGAATGAATGGCGGTGTTATTTCTTTATTTCAGAGTCAGTTCATTCAGTTCCTGGTGGCATCTGTGACCTTCACAAAATAAATTATCTCAAAATAGGCTTATGTATTATGTTCTTTTTTGGCTTTAGGTCACTTGACGGACAGTAATTTCTGAAATGAGTCACTTTAGTATTTAATAGTTCATGGAAATAAAGATCGACCCCTTTTCATTTTGATTGGATTTTGATTATAGCAACTTATGATGACCTTAAAGAGATTTCACAATTATTCTCAGAAATTGTTTAGTAATTGACTACAATCTTATAGATTTCTATTCTCTGTAGTGTGTATGGGTTAACAATTTCAACAGAAATGAACTTCATTCACATGAGTTAATTATTCAGAGAAGTGAAATATAAATTTCCACATAAAACCTCATCAAAGAATCACCATTTAGTATTTCAGAAAGCCTTTGATCAATATTAAATTAAAATGTATTTCAACCAAATGAATTCACAAATTTTTAGTTCATTTGAAAATGGTTCCTCAAAAGAAAATTCATATAACATAGTATTTTGATTAAAAATTTCTATATAAAAAAAAAATCCAAATTAATTCGCATGAAAAATATTTTTTAATATTTTTTGATGTTGTACCACTACGAGTATATGCATGTCCTTGTGGCCTTGATTATTTTGCAGCTATTACCCACCACTCCCTTTTTTTCTTTTTTTGTATGAATTGAAATCAAAGAGAAATGAACATAGAAAAGTTTGTTTTTTGATTTCAAGAATACATATTTTGTACCATTCACAACAACAGTGGATAAAGTGTACTATCACTTTAGTCTGTTGTTTGTTACGCAGGGAACTCAGCTTCATCCAATTGACATGACTACTTACAATGCCATATTGATTTGACAAGGAGTTGAACTCTTAGTTTTTAAGTTTAATGATAATATATTGAACATGTCCATTTGTCTTACCCTATTTACACATGGCTATGATTCGAATCAATCATGGCTACTGACAACAGAACCAGATAAATACTATAGAATCGTGATTCAAATGATGGAACATTGTCGTGAACGCAGAGAAATCCATTCATGTAATGTCCAGCAAGAGCTTAATGGAGACACCATTCCAGAAAACACAAAAGCGAAATACCTTGAATTAGCTCTCGATTTAAGGTTAACTTGGCAGGCATAAAACTCTTAAAAATGACGTGGCTTTTAACATCAAACTCGCAGCTAAGCCAGAGAAACAAGCTGTTACTATATAAGTCCATACTCAAACCGGTGAGGACTTATGGAATATGTCTGGGGCTCTGCCTCCAACTCAAACATTGAGATTCTTCAAAAGTTTCAGTGAACACCTTGGTCGTGAGAATCTCAGTTCTGCACAGAGATCTACAGACATGCACGATCCGTGAGAATCAGTTACAAAAACATCTCCAGGCTTGAAAGCCTTGAACATCACCTTGCACTTATCTTGCTTGACAACAGCCAGAAGGTTTAATTGCCTGCACCCACTTGATTTGCCATTTAGAGTAGACAATTAAAATAAAACAAAGATCTATTATTGTGTCGTAAACCATGTCAGCGACAAAACTCAGACTATTGAAAGACGTAGTCTTCATATGGTCTGTACTAAAACACATTTTTAAAATACTGCTAGTACTGCTTTACATCAAAACTGTGAATCAATCAATTCATCATGATCACATAATTTCTTACACAAATGATCATGAAAATAAACTATGGTCTTTTAGCTATGAAAAAGTATGAAAAACCATTAAAATTATCACTAATCAAAGATACAATTTGTTGTAGAATAACTTATATGTGAAGTGTACTTAATCTTTGTTGAAACCGAAGTTATGTTATGTTATATTGAAATTTTTGTATTTACAATATATATTTTATATTTTATGCTTGTGTGTATTTTGATTTGAAAATGGCTCGATGCACTTTTCAATTTTGATTATTGTAAATTCATGCTGCATGAAAGAGGATCATGTACCAGTTGAAGTGTTTTTCGGCTATGGAGGTTAGGATATAAAGGGAAAATGAATGGAAAACAACATAAAAATGTAATTTTCCTCTTTCTATTTCTATTTGGTCTTACGCCAACAACATGTTGCAATAGAATAGAGGAAAGTGTGACTGAATGTCAGTTTGATTGTTGTACTACATGCAGCTGGAACATGTTGCAAGGTTACCAATTGGCTTTGAATGTAAAATATTTATATATGAAACAGTTAAAATAAATGAAAATGGAAAAAAGGAATAACTGTGTGAACATGAGATTGATAGTAGATATGTATGTATGTTAGAAAAATGTTTAAAAATGCGTATACTTAATATTTATATATAAAATATTAATAAAATTCTTTTTCTCTTTTTTTTCGTTACAGGTTCGTTGCCAACAATTTTATAAGCAAATAATAATAATCATAAAAATATTAATTAAATATAATTGTTTTCTTAATTAACAATAATACTACAATACTACAAAACACACACAGGATAACATCAGATCTTAAAGACACATATACACTACAACAAACCAACATACATAATGAGCCCTTAAAGATACACAATACAAATACATTAAAAGACACCTGTTTACAAAACTAAAACAGGGCTAATAGCTTTATACTACAAAAATTAATAAGAAAAACAATTATAAATACAAAATTACGTACAAACAACAACAAGCAGTAATGTTTATTAAATGTCTGAATAGCTTTAGATAGATAAAACATTTGTATTCGCTGTTTAATGTTCTAAATGTGCCTCACCACTTAAGCTAACATAGTATAACTGCTCTCTAGTAGTACTATATTACTAAATATTTCCTGGCTGTTCTATAAACCAAATACGAAAACTAACATAACATAACAAAAAACAAAACAAATTCTTTAAAGACTAAAGAAAAAAAATTAAATAAATAAAAATTACAAGAAATTCTTAACTTTTGTAAATAGAATTTATACAGCTCGTATACATGTACCATATATGTATGTTCGTTTTATCTATTTGTATTGACAATGTTTTTTACTACTACTACTACTACTAAAATAACATCCCTTTTATACCAAAACCGGAAACAATTGGTTATGTGTCCTCCTTGCTCAACTTCATGTCGTTGTCATGCCTTCTTCTTTTTATGATACGTGACGCCAACAATCTTATAAAGTTGTTTCAATATACCAATACAATATTTGTGGATTTGTGTTCCTGATCCTGAAACAAAACTCAAACAAAAATGTGCGTTTTTATTTTGAAATTATTTTACTTACAATAAAACTAAATTCTTATTTCTTCTACTTATTACTTTCTTCAATATTATTTTCTATTTAAAAAAATTTAATAATTTATACATTATTGATGTCTTAATAAGAAAATCTTTTACTATTTGAAGGAAATCTGTAAAGCAAATATAAGTTTTAGACTAACTTTCATTCAATAAGTTAATAATAAATAGTGGAATCAAAAATCACTACGTTATCATATAAATAAAAATCGGACAAGTGCGAGTCAGACTTGCACACTAAGCATTCTGTACCATCACACAAGATTTAACACTATTTATACAAACTCATAAAACTCAAACTCACGTAAAACTTGTACCTCTGTCTGAAGTTATGTAAAATTAATGTGCTTTTGTTTTTGTCACAAAATATTCCAACATAATTGACAAATTTAAACCATTTCAATGCGCTTTAACGGAAAGTAGTGTCACAGTTATACACGGGTTTCATTATGTAAAAGAATGATGGAAATTCCGACTTTTCTGGAGGATTTTCGAAAAATTTTATTATCCGTTGATATAGCGGCAATAGAAACAGAAACTTTTTGAAATTCTGTCTACCTTTTACGGTTCATGAGATAAAGCTTACTGACGGACGGACGGACAGTATATGCATAGTAACAACGTGCCGTTGTCATTTAGTTATTTCTTATAATGTTAGTCATTTATTTATGAAGGTGAGCACTGGCTACTACGTCCTTCGGGTTGTTCTTATTATGTTCTCAAACATCATTATATCTTTAGTTACAAGCATAGATTTTCAAGGGCTCATTGATTAGAGACTAAATATTCATTCCTAGACTAGATTGTTGGGGTTTTTGAATCTCTTTCTTATAAGCCAAGAACCTTTAAAGATCTAAACTTGTTTTCTTTATTTAGCTCTACAGATTTCTGCTTAAATTTTCATATATTTTAATATCTCTTCTTTTCTTTTCTCTCTTTTTCTTATCAATAATTAAACTATCTGCTACACCACTTTACAATACATATTACAATACTATATACGACATCTCCTATTGTATAATGCTAATGCTAAAGCATGCTGCTTGATCCTCCTCTACTTTACTATACAAATATATAATATACTTAATATATATTTTTATTAAAAATCTACTATTGTGCACCAACAAAAGCTTATATAACACATTCCACACACATATTACACAATACAAAACACATTTTCCAACACTACTATTTCATCACTTACTATCCTAAACTAAATGTCGCGAATGCTGCTACTACAATACTATTTTTGATCTATTTTTCCTTAAATAAATAATTAATATTTTATTAAATAATATCTATTTTATTAAAGCTAAAATTTATGAATTTTACAACACTAATTTTTGCTCGTTGCAATAATAATATAAATAAAAAAAAACATCAACATAAAAATGTAATGAATAAACTTTTTAAATTAATTAATTAAAAAAAAAAACAAGAAAAGAAAATATGTTTTTATTCTACACTTGAAATTGAATTTTTTAAACATTTTCCCTTTACAAAATTAATAAATATATATAAAAAAAAAAATAAACTTAATTGGCTAAAAAATTAATGGAAAATTAATTTAATTTTTCCTCAAATTTGCTTCTAATTATTTTATGCGATTTAAAAAATTAAAAAAAAAAAAAATAAATAAAACACCAACTACAACAACAACAACAACTACTACTACTCCAACTACAACAACCACCAATTTACAACAATTCTACAAAAAAAAAAATAAAATAAAATAATAAACAAAAATTATAAATAAATTAAAAAAATGTCACGTGAAAACTCACCTCGCCATTCTATACGTGGCCGTTTCAACAGAGGCGGCTTAAGTGCCAGCGGTGATCAGCAGCAAACAACTCCAACACATAATCATCATCATCAGCAACCACCGATAATGGAGCATACAACTAGCGTTGGCGGCGGCATTGGTGGCAATGGTGGCGGTGGCAGCGGTTTAGCTCCATTCTCTAGCTCTGCTTCAAACATTTCCACTGTTGTTGAAGATGCTAGCGGTGGCGAGAATCCAATTCTACCACCGCTCACCGGGTCTATACCGAGTCGCCAGCGTTCGTTGCGCGATCGTCTTAAAGATGGCATAACAGGCAGCTTCTCATGGCAGTAAGTTTGGCATAAAAATCGAGAATTTTTCTTAAAATTTTTTGAATTTCTTTAGAATTTAATTTCTTTTTCTTAATTTTTGAATTCTATAAAATTACTTAGTTAATATTTTTTTAACATAAATTTTTGGGTAGTTCTCTT
Source organism: Amiota communis (assembly GCA_037043315.1). Lineage (NCBI taxonomy): Eukaryota > Metazoa > Arthropoda > Insecta > Diptera > Drosophilidae > Amiota > Amiota communis. Next base: position 6,034,423 of record JBAMAV010001245.1, on the reverse strand, counting down.
TCTACAATATTTGAGTAGGTGATTTTTGTACACTTATTTAAATATTTTTCTGTAGTTTTTTCTTTGTTTTGAAATTTAACTTAGATGATTTTCTTATACGATTTCGATTTTAAACAAATTTAATGCACCAAAAATAGAGTTCAAGAAAACTGTATTTAGTCAGTCCACTTTATCAAATGCACTGGTTTAAGAATCCAAATCAAAGCTTTGAAAGTTTATATATATTAATAAGCACAGGCCTTTATTACCTTGTAGGATTAATCCTTTGTTTATACTTAGTACATTCAATTAAAGCACACAGATTCCTTAAAGCACTGAAAGCAAAAAAAATACTTAAATCTCTTTTATAGATTAATTGTTTTAAAAATATAATAAATTTTCAATAGCAACATCGATAAATTTATGTACTATGTAAGATGAAATGGGTAAGTTTTATATATGAAACAATCATCGAAAATGTTTATAGCATTATATTTTATACAAATTTATATTAAAGATCCAATAATTCAAAGTATATTTGAAATATATAAGTTGATGTTCACTAAACTGTAAAAAGGACTATTTTCTACGAACACACATATTTAAAATTTATATATAGACCTTAAGCAAGCCCTTTAAAATTGTTTATCAGTTTATCTTTCGTAATACCTTATTTAATATATAAGGACCGAGCTTTATTCGTGTTTACTTGGAAAAATATCTGTAGATACGTATCACATTTATATCACTGATTAAACATTAAATTAAAAATCAGAATTATCAAAAATAACTTATTCTGATTTGCAAGTCAATCTGTTAACCATGCATGTGCCATCTTTCTTGCACACCTTGACTTGGATTTTCCAATTTTTTAGCTGTTCCTTTGGGGTTTTCTTAATTTTCTTCTTTCTTTAACTACCAGAGTAATAAGGTGAAATTTATATAAATACAAGAATTGCTTGTTTGAATATATAAGATAAATTGAGTTCACTATATGTGAAGATTGATTTTTGGAAATTTTTCTTTCATTTTTCCTTAAAGTATTTTATTCGAATAATTATGGTTGTATAAAATATTTCCATAATTTAAAAGAAATGTGAAATCTGGCGTGGACCAAATGATGATTCTTATATAGAAGGAGTACAATATCTAATCAATAATAGAAAATTTGCATTTTTCAAAATCTCGAATGAAAAATTATGTTCGAATGAGAAAATGTGTTCACAAAATATATTTAATATTATTCTTATAAATATCAGAGTCAGAGTCTGCCTAAAAAGGCATTACATTAATATAAAATAATTATAATCTATTTTCTATGTTTTATTCAATTTTCTTGAGAGACCTAAAATTCTTGGAAATCCTTTGATTTTTTGTATTACATCAAAGTTTTTGTTCAATAAGCCTGTCCATACTAATCACATATCAACTGATAATCTGATCTCACTCTCTTATATAACATGTCCCTTTGACCTCAATAGTATTTCATAAAATGTTTAAAGAAAGCACAGGCACATCATTCCATAAATTAAACATACTATAACACTGGAAAAGCACTAGTAAAACTCTCAATCAAACATAAAAACCATGAAATTTTAAGCACGTTTCCGTTGTTATATAATAAAATCCTTTTGGGAAGTTCATATGAACAAACGAACTCTCGTCAGCCATTTGTGAGTTCAAAAAGTCAGTAAAATTGTGTGGAAAAAAAAGATCACATACAATTCTCATAAATTATTTAAATTGCATTTTTTATACTACATGAACTCAACTTGTCTGTCTGTCTGTCTGATTGTTGTAGTATGACAGACACCCTCCATCCCTAACAGATGATCTCCCTATGCTCGTTTTGTTTCATCTCTCGGGTATATTCGCTTTCTTTTTGTTTCACTTTTGTTGGTAGGTGCCTTTATTTGACAAAATGATTGACGTAACGCATTAAGCGTCAAGTTTGCAAATTTCACTTTGGGTTTTTTTTCGCTCTTTGTTACGAGGGTAGTTGGTGAGGTGAGGGGGTGCAAACAAAAGTAAAGGAGAGATGAGACAAATTCGATTCATTTTTATTCGGTTGTATATAAAAAAAAAAAAAAACACAAAAAACTGAGTTCTGTAAACGAAATGTTACAGAAAATGAATCACAGAAACTCCGGTTGGGCAATAAATCAATTAAATTTGACATTTTAATTTCAGTTGGTTTTTTTGTTGTTTGTTTATTTGTCGGCTTTTTCTTTTTTACCAATGTAGAGTATTACAAAAGTATCTTTTGTTGTTGGTGTTGCTGCTGCTGTTGCTGTCAAAAGCAACAACTGACAAACGATTTGACAATTTCCCAACTTTTGTTTGATTGTCTTTACTTTTTCTTTTGTTTTCAGTTAAGATTTGGAAGTGCACTCAATCAAATGCCTAACAATATAAAAAAGACGGTCAAAAAGTTTGTTTCTAGGAATTTGTGTTTTTAAAATGTCTGCTTAAATTCACATATAAATTTTTGAGTGATGCATGAGGTTTGGTTGTATAGTAGGTGGATTTCGTATCTTGTACAATATAATCTCAATGATGGGATGTGTAAGAGATAGAGTAGAAGAAGGTCTTGATGATCCTTTACAGATTTACTTCCTGCTGATTTCGTTATTTATCGTCTTGATCCTTAAAGATGAAGTTTAGATAAGGTTGCACAGAAGTCTAAAGTGTTACTAGATAAAGTCCATATGTATTTGATACTATGGTAGTTAGAGTGCTTTTGTATTTTTTCTCAACAATATCAATCATATCTTATCCATCATTGACACATAGACAATTGAGTTTATTTTCACTTAACAATTAAATAATGGCTAAAGGGCATTAATTTGTGTGTTTTATATAACAAAATCCCTTAAGAAACTTAATAATAAATTCATTCATTCATGACTATGCCTGTGACTCTTCGGATTGTAGCTTAAGTAAGTGACGTAAGATACATAAGAAGTAGTTTGATTGATTGGTTAATTAATGAATTATATCAATATATATACGTGTATACATGATGGAATTATATAATTAGCATAACAAGTGTCTAATAACGAAACAAAATCCACAAACAAACAAAACCAAAATGCCAATGAACCTTCATCATATTAATAATATTTAAAGTGATTTTATTATAAAGTTTTTGCAAATTTCCAAACTGAAATTGCTTTTTTGCTATTATGTTTAAACATGATTCACAGTCAGATACATATACAATATACATATGTACATATATAGTATATTGCTAATATCAACGCCTTCATAGATTCTTTTTCCTCTTCAAGAATTCAAGGCAGACGAATAGGCAGACAGACAAGCAGTTGTTGGCCTAAAGCAAATCAAAAGTCATGGCCAGTTTTTGTGAGCAAAAGTTTAAATACTTCTCGACTGAAGAAAACTGAATTGTTTTAGAAGTAACAACATTTTAGAGGTTGCTGCTATTGTTGTTTTTGCTGCTGCTTTTGTTGAATGTTGAAAAATATTGTAAGTGCACGTGCTGCTGCTGTTGAATGCCTTAAGGTCAACTTGATACTTACTAAATAACAATGTTGGCAAAAGTTTTGACATTTAAGTTTTGTAAAAAAAAATTATATTTTAAGAACTTAGAACTTTTTATTTTCGCTGGCATTATAGTAGATGATATAGAGAGCGAGTGATGATGAAAATATATACTATGTAATATTGTAAAAAAAAATAAGTAAAAGTTAAGTTACTTTCTCGCATCCACATAGATTCTAAAGAATTGAAATACAGAATATTCACTTCAGTTCCAACAAAGCTATCACACCCTAGTTTATAGAATGAACTGCTTGTCCATACAAAAATAATAATACTTAAGACAGTTTATATGGCAACTACAGTAACGAGAAAAACTGAGTAAATGTTGACCACTTTTGCACATTTTTGTATGTAGGAGGCAAACGGGTCGATAGAAAATTATGAAAAAAATACCAGGTATTCCTTAAATCATAAGTAAAAGATTCCTTAAGTCTCTCTAGAGAAAATTGTAGTGGAAAGAGATAATAAAAATTAAAAACCAAGGCTAACTGCATTTGCTCAGTTTTGCACGTTTCGCTCTAATTAAATAAATTTTTTTTTTTATTTTGGTCTAAAATCACTGTACGAGTATTCTCCCCAAAAGTTAATCTTCCACATTGGGCACTCTATTTGATTTTGGAGGCCTCTCCTTCTCCAAGGACCCCAGATGTTTGCTCTATCCATATCTTTGCTTGAAGCCGGCAACTTTTTCATCTGATATGGTAACTCTGACATCTAAATAGTGGTATTACGCATGCATGCTTTAGTTTATCATCTGGCTGGATAATGTCTTAAAGCTTTGGATTCGGAATAGCTCCACAATGTTTAAAGAATGCATTTCTCGCCTTACTTTGTTATGGGACTCTATATTCTAACTTGTGGAATAACTTTATAGCGGGTAAAGCATATTCACGCTAACAAATTCACCATTACATCTGGAATTCGAGAATCTAGGAATAAAAAAATTAAATTTACAGTTGTAATGGTGAATACTTTATCGGTTGAGAAATGAATCTCAACAACAGCACCACTTACCGGGTCCAATTGTGAATCTAAACCAAGAAAGGACCCACCTTAAAATCATAACTTAACTTTTTTGTTTGTGAACCGATTGGAATGAAACAAACACTAAAACCTTTTTAATGAATCACTCAGTTCATTGGTGAAAATCATATAAAAAACCATTTGGTGGTTTTTGATTTAATTGCGTTCTGACAGACAAACAGATGCAGCGTGGGGACTTTGTTTTATAAGATAAACTAGCTGTCCCGGCGCGCATAGCTACTCCCTCGTGTTGCATTTATTTGGATTTTCTGCTGTACACGACATTATTGAGCCTTAGGTTTTTGTTTTTACTGTTTTGATTGTGGAAAATTATGGAAAAGATGATGTCCGGTCGGTATCAAACTTACTTCACAGACACACTCTCCAGACTAGAGTTTTCATGCAAATCCGTTTGGTAGCTTTTGAGTTCATCGCATTTAGACAGACATACACGTCGTTTTGTAATATGTAAAGATAATAGGTAAGCAATATATGTATATTCTACAAAATTCTATTGATAAGACACTCCATAAACTCCATAGTTTCAATTCATCTCATGATGCTAATTATATCCAGAAACAATTAATGGAATCTCTACAATATCTCCTTCAAAATGTTACAGTAAACACGACGTAGTAATTATACATGCCTCTCCCGGTATACACAATAAATGTAAACTTGAAAAAAACTTTCACTATAATAAGTATTAACTTCGAGAGTCAGCAGTCAGTCGCCACCAGTCAGTCTCGATCCATTATATTCTTATTATTATATACTTACTATATGTTGTTGATGTCGTTGTTTTTGCGGCTCAAGTAATTTAACCTTGAAGTAAGTTTTGTGTGATAGTAGCAGGAGAGACAGAGAAAGGCTGGGCATGGCAAGGCAAGGCAATGTGAAGCAAGCAAGCGCAAGTTGATGTTGATGTTCGAAAACAGAACTTTTTTAAGGCATAAAAATATGTAGTATCTGCAACCATAACAAAAACAAAAAGACAACAAGCAACAGCCGTCATAGTTGCTGCTGTTATCGAGATACTAAAAACAAAAACAATCTTAAACAAAAAAAAAGTTTCTTGCTGTTGTCGTTATTAGTGATCATAATGATGATGATGATGATGTTGGTGGTGGTGTTTATACTAAAAAATAAAAAATGCAGAAAAATATGTACAGATTACGTTTCGTTATTGTTTACCAAACTCATATACGCTTCGATGCATCCTTATGCACAACAGTCATCAATATATACATATATACGTGTACATACAACTCATATATACTTACTATATAAAGGTACAGCATACGCAGATACATATTCAGTATTATGTATGTACAAGTATATTTATTCCATAACATGCGCGTCCCATTCCATGCCATCACATAACATGTTCGTTCCCCTTTATCATTTGTGCATTCATTTACTCATTTTAACCTTGAAACCCTTTTTAGTTGGCCTTGATCATACTTTTTCCCTTTACCACACTCCACTCAGCGCCGCCTCTCTTTTTGATATTGGTCACTCTCCCTTTTCTTTGACTCACACATACTCTGACTGGATGACTGCATTTTGCTTGTTGTTATTTGTTTTTGGTATTTATTCAGTTATGGTTTTATAATATTCAATATTTTTGAAGTTTATTTTCGCTCTACACACATTGTTTTTGTTGTGCTTTGCTATGTACAGTTACTATAAGGTTTCAGGTAACTTGTTTACTTTGTTGTTGTAGTTTGAAAATTTTGAAGATTTTTTGGTAAACAAATTTTTGTTTGCTTCTGAAATCAAGTTCAATGCTTATAAACTTCGAGTGCATTGTTGAGTTTGTAAAATAAGAAGTACTACATAGTACTAATATAGATACTTTGATGAAGTCGAAGAAGTAAAGTTTGTACACGTATTAGAAGCAAACTTTTAAAAGTTTGTAAAGTTGTTATGAAGTAGATTATGGGTTTTCTTTATACATACAATATATTGATGTAAATGGGGAATAAATTCAAATTTAAAAATCAGTTGTAAAAATATATAAAACTTACATAATCCGAAGACTTTTGAAATGAAAACTTTAAGAATAAAGATTGATAGAATAGAATATGGGTCAATATAGTATGGAGTTAATAGATAAAACATTTCTACGTACCTCATTGATTAGAGCTTCTATCATAAGTTCAACTATGAGCATGAGACTATCAAAAGTTCTTTAAGCTAACAAGCTAATACAATTTTTTTTTCTTTGGAATTGTCTTTTTATTTATCAATATAATCTCCTTCTAGTTCTATACAATTTTCCATTTTTTTCAAATTTTTTGAAGTAGGATTTCGTAAGTTTTTCAATATAGGCATTTGTTTCATTGTCTCGTTTGACGTGAAACGTCGTCCACCGACCAGTTTTTTCAATTTGGAAATAAAAAGAAGTCACTTGGGGCCAAATCTGTTGAATACCTCAATTCGAATGTTAATTCCATGATTGTGGCCATCGAAACTGCGCATGAATTGTCCTGATGGAATCAGGTTCTTTTTATTTTTCAAATGAGGACGTTTTGGCTTGATGCCTTCGCCCAACTGATGCAATAAGGAAGTATAATACCCTCAAGTTATTGTTTTTCTTCAAAAAACCCACTGTTTTGACTGTTCCATTGTTTCTGGAGTATAGTAATGTGTCCATAATTCGTCTACACTTATGTATCGGCGCAGAAACTCGTCAGGACTGCGACGGAACAGTGCCAAAACAGCATACAGTCGACAACACTATGGCGTTTATTCTCTACAGGGAAGAAACGCGGCACCCATCTAGCTGAGACTTTGTTCATACCCAATACCACCACTGTACCATACGATATACCTGTGGCCTTAACTATTTTGCTCACTTTTATTCGTCAATCGCTCAATACATAGTTACAAACACAGGAGCAGATGTGGCATGAACTTCATCCAATTATACTTTGATTTCTTTCGGTGTTAAAACTTTTAAATGAGCGAAACTTATATTTTTCCATGTGGTCGATATTACTTAGACTTCAACAGCTAATCAGTGATGGACTAAACTTAAAAAAAAAAAAAGGTTATCGATGCTAGAAGCGCGATTTCTCGGATTTTCTAAAGACTCATTGATCGACCCACGTACAATACTACGATGTAAACTACTTTCGTCATAATTCAAGATGCCACAAGATGCTTAAATCTTTTTATTTATCAGAAACAATCGATTCTAAAACTATTTTTATATGTTTTCTTTACCATAGAAATTGAGAGAGTCTTAAAATGATAATACTCTTTTAAACCTTTAAAACTGTGACTTTTTTCAAAACTATGAGTTTATTAGAAATCTTGGACTACTACTGCTTAATTCAAATCTTTCCACTGAAAGGTTATTACCCTAGCATAAAAACTAAACAATATTTCAAAAAAGAACTTGTTTTTGAAATCAAAAGAATTTCTTTAGAAACTTTATTATAAATGCGCACATAGCAATATATAGTGGAACCCTCTCATATAGTAAAAAACTTTGAATAAGAAATTGAAATATTTGAGCCTAATGAGTACTTGATAAGATGATCTTATTGTTTAAAATTAAGTATTTTTAACCCTTTATTTTTGAATTAAGCATGGTTATTTTTAGTTTTAACTTTCAAAACAACATGAAAACAGAAAAAAATACTTTTTAGGAAATACTTCAACTTGACCTTGATGTGTCAGATGGTTACAACAATCTCATGTATGTATATTCCCTGTCGAACCCATTTCAATGGATTTCATTGTTAGTAAATTTATTAACCTTTTTTAGGCATACGAAAAGATAAATTGTTGACCAACAATAATCGTAAGCCGGTTTTTCAATTTGCCCATTTGACTTTTAAGGTAGCAACTTAATTATTATTAAGTATTGTTTTGATGTTCACACATTATTGAAGACATTTATCATTTTTGAAATTTGAAATTTTTCTAAATTGTTTTTCTATGATTTTTCAAAGGCAAGTCTACCATTCTCATATTAAAGGAACCAAAGGTACTTTGATGTAATCATACATACATATATGAGAAGAGTATAATATTATTTTCATCATCATTTTCATCATCATTACCATATCATCATTTGCATTATTAAATTAGTGATGATGTGCTAATAATTTTACGAGCTCATAATCAAAATCGACGGCAAACCATCCAAATGTTTTAAACAATTTTTTGTTCTTTTCATTTTGTTTTCAAATTGCTGTGCGGTGCTTCTCCGTTCGTGTTGGTGATATGTTGATGATAGCTCCATTAAAATGCAAAGCACGCCTTGACGGTCTTTTACAGAAGCCACTAACAAAACGTGCCCGCGTGGGTGTATCACTAATGCAAGTTTCGGAAGTTGCGGAAGAGTGTATGGTGATGGGTTGAATTTGGACTGAGGAATTGAATGTGGCTCGTGTATAAATTTATTATTACTATGTATTTGTAGTATGACAACAAAAACCACAGAACGAAAAGAAAACCATCATCATTTTATTGTGCATTAAATAATGAAAGCAATAAAGAAAAGGAATGAATGAAAAAAGTATTTTTTTCTAATAAAGCAATAAATATCAAGGAGAAGAAAGAAAGGAAGGAAGGAAGGAAAAGTAGTATAAATCTTAAAGGCAAGCAGAAGCATTAAATGCTTACGCACTAAGCCTTTTAGTTACTCGCTCCCTTTGGGAGTAAAATGGGGAGAAAAATACTGGGCGTATGACAAAAGAATGTAATAGAGTGAGTGTGAGTATGGGTATGAGAAAATGCTTTATTCAACACAAATTTTTTCGATGAATTAAACCTCACACATGCAGACGATCAAACAAAGTACAAAGGATGTGAACATAAGCGGGTCTTTTCATGGGTAAATGGGGCTCTGAACACAAATTAGAATTTAAAATTGAAATTTCAAACTAAAATTCCATACATACCTAGAAACTTCTTTAATGCAACCCCCAAGCAAATTCTGTATATGTACAATATCATTCAATGACTAATGATAATCTTTCAAAAAAAAAAACCATAGCGTTTTCTTCAATCCATAAGGCAATAGAGTAAGACGTCACCCACAGATAAGTACATGTGTTGTGAGAACTATTTAGTTAAGGTTAGGGGCCCTTGAATGCTACATTGCCTAAGGCCCCCCAACTAGTCAAAACGTGGCCCTGCATATGTAGTGACCCTGAATTCAGGTGCCTTTCCACCCCACGCTCATATACCAAGCTTTACCTAATCGTCCTTCTTCTTCTCTGCTCATTTAATGGACTTGTGTAATCTTGTTTTGTCACTTACACACAATATTCTCTCTTTCGCTTGGTTGCGCTCTTCTTTAATGCGCTTCAATGTACTACAATAGTATTTGTGGGTGGGAGAGTGTGTTTATGTCATTTCATGTTTGACTTTCACTTGCAGCTGTGACGTTTGCATGTTTTGTTTTGTTTTGTGTTGAGCCTGTCAACGTCAGATCAACAATAACACCAAAAAAAAACAATAACTAGTATAACACCGATGACATTGTACGGTTATGCCTTAACACAAACGCATCACATCACTTTTATTGTTGTTGATGTATTTTTAGCTGCCAGGACATGGGAAGTATGGATTGCACAGTGGTCTATTACTATCAATAGATTTTAACTGAAAAAAAAAGAATTTTATTACAATCAGTTATGAAATTCTGAAAATAAATTGCATTTACCATGGTTCAATATCTCTCATTATCTCTTTTGAATGATTCATCATTGATTGCAATAATATTGAAAAACAAGAATTCTGAATGAGTGAGTGCTTAGTCATATTGCCATCAATATGAATAGATTATCTGGTCAAGTAATATTATTCATAATTGATTATATGGAGAGCCATCAAGCGCATTTTAAGTGTTGATTAAAATTATATTAGAAATACATACTCGTTTATTGTTGTGAAATACATTGTAATCAATCATTGAATCAAATAAGTATGTGTTTTATTTATAAAAAATAAAAATATTTATAAATACATCAGATTCTATATTTAAACACACAAATGAAAAAATGCATTCCTCATGAAAGAAATGAGCAGTTAGAAAAGCATTTCTTATTTACACATATAAAATCTCCTAGATAAAAACAAGTGTCTATAGAAATTAGTTTCCTGAACTACGTATATATATGTTTACTAGCAACCCTTACCAGCTTAGAACGGATTAGCGATTTGTCCAGTCTATACAATTTAATAGTCCTTGGTATTTAGCAGTTCACTCCACACTCACTCTACGAAAGCAAAATAACCCAAATATGAACAAAGAACGAAATACGCGAAAGAAGATAAAGAAAAGTTCGTATACCCCTTCCCGACAAACAAAAATTGCGAGAGAGCTCTACCGCAGAATTGCTTAATGTAAACCGGGCTCAAAACTTCCAATCGGCATGATTTTTTTCAACAATCATCGTCATATTTCAGACAACTCACTCAAAACTCTAATAAATTATACACCTATGAATCACTCCATTCATTGGTGAAAACCGTATAAAAATCCGTTCTGTAGTTTTTGAGTTTATCGCGTTTAGACAGACATAGGCAACGTGGGGACTTTGTTTTACAATATATATAGATTGAGAGACTCAGAGACGAGGTGTTATTGAGAAACAATAGTTCTTCATTCAACAAACATTTTAAAACAATTTTAAAAAATATATGATTAGTCTAATGCACAACCCAAAACATAGCATAATATTTTCTAATTAAAAACTTAATCTTTAAAATCAATTTATTACATAATTTCATCGAAATTTTTATTGCCTACAGGCCACTGTTAATGATGCATAACAAATCCATGTAGCCAGCCATTTTGCACATGTGCAATAACATTTGATGTTATTATTGTTGTTGTTGTTATTCGTGTTGTATTTTTATTGTTCCATAGTTGTTGCAGTTGCGGTCTTGTCCACTCTGGAGGATAAATGTGTCTTTGGTTCTGGGTTGTTGCAATTGCTCGTTCACTCTGTCGTTAAAGCATACATCATCATTAGTGCAATCTTAAATACGTACCATACAATACTTGTTACATATATGGTCAAAATCATAAGTACTACAAAAACTTTGTAAATTTTTAAAAATAATTTTGTTATTAATAAGTTGACCACTTAGACCACTGCAAATCACTGGAATGTCAGATTGGCTGGCATATTATGAATGGTTATAAATCACCATTAACCCATAATAATGACTGTTATTGAACAATCAGAAGCCGTTCATCTAAGTAAAATGGAACCGATGATGTTGCTCAAGATCAAACGCTCTGCTGGCCTTATAAATTGCAACTATTTTTTGAAGTTTTCTATCATACCTTAAAGACTAATATTTGAGATTCTTTTATATACTTATACCTTAATAACTAATACATAATTCAATAGATCTTTGTAGAAAATATTGCAGTTTCAATGATGGGACGAACAATTGTACTTCTTAAGATAGAAAAATGATTCTAAAATAGCCTATTAACTTAAAATGGATGGTTTTCTATTAATTGTGACTCTCTCTTTGTTATTAAAAGTATTGAATATAATTATTTACCTTTCCCACAAATGCAAGATGGGGTTATCATATCACTAAGGGCCTCTAACTTAACAGAAGGGATGGACGATTATTGCGACGGAGACGAGATTAATTTATTATATGAACATGACCTCTGCACAAGTTTATCCCCATAGTTACATTTTCCGCTTCAAACACTCATCTTTTACCTGCTTAACATGAATTCAATTATAGTTTGTTATCAAGACATTGTATTTACTACCTTTACTAAGAGGGTGTACTTATTGTTTTGACCATGACTACATATTGTATATTGTATTTCTATGAAATAATGCAAGTTGTTTTTTATCAGCTGCAATGGACATGTTTATGTGGGCGAAATAATTTTTCTGTTTGTTGCAACTGATAACACCATCATAGAACATTAATCATTGGCTACTACACGTACTATACTCGAGTAATAGAAATAGAAATGTCCATTATTAATGGTAAAGAAAAACAATAACAAGATGAACAAGTTTATACAATAAATAAAAATAAAAAAAATAGAATAACAAAAATATAAAATTTATTAATAATAATTTGTGTTATGTCATAATTTTATATAAGCCAAGACAAGACAAAAGACAAGTCCAAGCCCCAAGTTATAGTTAGTTATCAAGTCTTTTGAAGGCAAGAGTTTTATTTTAATTAAAATATTTACGCCAATCAAGTCGAAATACATCTGAATAAATACGAGTATGTGAACTATTTAAATGAGTGATCAAATGATTGGTTTGGTTTGGTTGGATTGGAATGGAATCGAGGAGGCCTATAATATATAAAGATGTATACACGTACAATATGTAAAATATGTATATACAATAATAAAACAATCAATAAATCAAATTAATTGTTTCTGCTTGGACAATTTCAGTGCAGGTTCAGAGTAATTTTCTGTATTTCGTTCGTTCATTTATTGGTTTGGTATGTTCATTTCATCCAAACTTCCCCACCTTCCTTCCTCCATTCATTTCGTGTAGTTCAATTCAGTTCAGCTCATTAAGTTTGCCTCGCTTGATCACCCCTTAGTTACTGACTGAATGAATGAGTGGGTGGATGGGTTGGTTTTGTTATACGTATATCTTAATATATATGATTGGGTTAAATGTTATCATTTCTTTCATCATCATCATCAGTTGACATTTACAATTGTGAAATTTTCCACTTCCTTGCGCTTTTTTTTTCTTGTTTGTCTTTTTCCAATATTTATTCATTCATTTCATTTTGTTTTCACAATTTGCAAATTTTATGTAAATTAGTTGCAAAATTGCATTCGCGTCGTAATTTCCTAAATTGTTATAAATATTTATTTGATGGAATCGAATCATTTTCATTGATATCATAGTACTTAATATAGTTTGGATGAAGGCCAAGAAAAACTTTACAAACAAATTTTTGTCAATTTGCATTTTGCAAAATTAAGTTTTGTAAACAAAACGATGACTCATAGATGTGGAGAATATACTAAGAATACAAGCAACTTGTTATACAATATATTAATTCTATTGATGAGCATCTTATGTATTCCAAAATGGCCTCTATGTATCAAAAACTATAAAAATAATTTGTATGCAATTTAAAAAAAAAAAAAAAAAACCATCTTTCTCTCTTAGTCTGTATAACTCTTTTTTCGAACAAGTCATTTAAACTTCTTTCTTCTACAATAAATATATCTAATGACTTATAAACCACATGATCATTCACCCATAGCCATTAATAATTTGTAATTATTTTCATCTATGGTATACGTAAACATGTTCTTCTCCTTTTTCTACTTTATATTGACGGCTGTTAATCGTGCAACTCGTGTTTTATTTTAATAACAGATACTAATCAATAATATAAACAATCATTAGCGCTCAAATTACTACCGTATAATCTTTATTGTTTTCTAATTTATCGAAACCATATTTTATTCTATATAAATTTAATTTGATGTTCATTTTATCAAGAAGATTGCTCAGGTGACTATAATTCTACGAAGTACATGTGTATTAGAAAACACATACATTTTAGATGAGTCTAATTTACACTTCTAATAAAAATGTATCACTTAAGTTTGTGGAAATCCGTAAACATCACAAAGATATTATTTATTATTGCTAATTGTATAAAATAAACTTTTATTTATTGGCTTTTGTGTATCAAAAATCTAGATACTTTTGTTATATTAAAAAATTTTAAACACAAATAATTTTAACTAAAAATTGATCAATTTCCGTTTTCCCTTCTTTCAAGTGGTTCTTAAAGAGTCAATTCTAATTCTTGTCTTAATTGTTGCAATACACAAATCAAATAAGCAATTTGCATGATTTATTGGCGTTCTGAATGATAACAGAGATATAATTTACACTAAGAGTATTCCAACCGTTTGGGTCCATAAGGCTGGAACAGAATGGTGAATCTGAAGCCCGAAAAAATGTGAACAGAATGAGAGGTTCAGTCTCAGTAGTCCGCGTGCTTTAAGTTATTCAAAAATTCTATACTTTGTAACAGCAAAATCAACTTCGTTACGCTTTCATCCATTTTCTCTTGTTTTGAATAGCAATCATCTGTGCTTGTCATTTGAGAGACAGACAGAGAGAAAGACAGATGATTTGAACCCGAGTTACTTTGACTTCACGGCCTCAGCTTCAGACTAAGCTTCACCATTCTGTTCCATCCTTTTCTATTAAAATGTAGACTTAGTCTTGCCATATCTCTGTATAGTAGTGGCAACTGATTCCATGCCAGGATCACGTTCAATGTCGCTGCTACGAACGTACCAAAAGCCATCTTAGCACTTTGTTCTGAAATCTTTGTACATATTTGCATTATGCTGCTGGAACATAAGCAGTCCCATAAATGCATTCCATAAGACCATACAGATTTTAATATTTTTTTAAACACTAGTATTTTATTATAGGTCAATAGCGCAGTCCACATCCCGATGAGTCAATGCATATTCTTCTTTTTTCTTCTTGACATGTTCGTTCCACTAGAGCTTGGTATACACAATCAAATATGAAAATCCTTTTTCCATATTCGTGTTGAAAATAAATGAATTGTCAATATTATTTCAATCACAAACATTAATTTTAAAATATATAAATTTTATTATTATAATTTCATGTTTTCTTTTTTCTGTTTATGCATCATTCACCTTCGTAGAAAATACAATATAATATTGAGCTTCATTTATTTAAATATAAAATCAAAAAAAAAATAATCAAAATAATATTAAAATAAATAAAAGAAAAAAGGAAAAAAGCAATATGAAAAGCATACAAAAAATAAATTGAATAAAAACAAACTTAAAATTAAATTAAAAATAAACAAAGTCGAATGCGTGTGAAACAATCACTTTGCAACGACGTGACCGCGACACAATGTTGTGTTGCGATGCGACGACATTCAGTGCGAAACATTTGTCGGCGGCTGATGATATTCAGATATAATTTTTTATTGAGATATACAAAGATATAACATTCAAACACACATCCATATATGCATATAAAGTTTGGCGTTGCATCAAATGCAATATAAAAATATAAAATTGAATTTTAATAATATTTAGATATTTGTATATACAATATTTACATATGCATCTATATCTATGAATCTATAAACACATAAACACAAATATTATATGGAAGTTTAAATTTGTTGTTTTCTATATGCAAATTTGCATTTTATTTCATGTTTTCATTGCATTAAAAGTTTTAAAAAATATATTTTCTATGAGATAAAAAATGTTGTTTACATTTTATAGTTTTCCATCCATTTACACATAAAATTTTCATATATTTTTATTATTATTATTTTTTATTTTCTGATAATTGCAAATTAATGTTTTTATTTATTTTTCTTCAATTTCTAATCAATCGATCGATCTAATGTGTCATTTGCTATTTATTTCATCATCATTTCATATTTAAATCAAAATAAAATTTATTATTTATTTATTTTTTAATGATGAAATATTATTAATTTATTTGTGTTTTATTAAAACAAAAAAAAAATCAAATGGATTTTCAAAACTAATAAATGATTGTCAGTGCGTAACTGTCATTAGGTTTTAAAGACCTAAAACATCACACAATTTATTGTATATTATTTTAATTTTTTTTAGGGTATTTTTCAGTGATATTTATATTTGAAATTTGTCAATTGATTTTTTTAATTAATTATAAATTTTTAGTGTTAACTGAGTTGTTGAAAAATATGCTTAAATAATATTGTAATTAAAACTATTTTAACTATGATTGAGTGGTTTCTCAAATAAAACAATCATTCATATTCTTTATAGTATAACATTTTAATAAGGAACTGAAGTCTGGAAAACTTTATTTCCCTCTTTTTATAAGATTTACATAATCGTTGGCAATACAGCTCTTTGTGAGCTTTGGCTTGCTGCACATGGGTCCTCCATATGTCTAGGCCCGTTGTTGTCTCTTCTGTGTATGGGTTTCTTTCCGAGGCTTCTTTGCTGTTTTCATGACAAGCATAGTTGCGCCGAGTGATTTGTCAGCCCAATGTCACCTTAGCAGATTTTCAGATGTGAAGAGTTATGCTGCCCTTACTCGGCCGCGTGATTATCTTTTGTTATTGACAGAATGCACCTACGTGTAGATGAAGTTGCGGGTTGATTAGGAGAGGGTTTATGTTCGTATCACTATCCCTTTAGCATCTCATTCAAGTTTTATATGATATAATAATGTGGGTAGTAGTACATTCAATACTAGCAACCCAATTACTTAAACTATATTCTGGTTATTTAAATCAAATTAAGGGATATCATTCCTAATGATCATACAAACAGATGAATATGATTTAAACGACTCAACTCCTTCCCATCATATAGCAAAAGCAAGCACTTATAGGATACTATCCAATGACTTTAAAGGACAGAAGTATTAGAATCTATGTAATTTACCTATTTTAGAGTCACAGCAAATAAATCATGTCATAGGAACTTCTATGATCATCAATTTATATCAACATACCCGCACGCATAATAATACTTACATCTCAATTGTTCCTTAATATGTAGATCAAATCAATAGGCATTGTTAATGACTCAGTTAAAGTGGATATTTCCTCTTTAATTCATTCCTCCCATCACTCAGAATTCCTCAAACATTTTCAACTTCTTGAAATTGCTGACGTGACTATTACAAGATAATTAATAGCTGAACTGAACAATACTATAAAATCAAGCCTATGTAAGTAATACAACCAACCAAATCCACTATTCACCTAGTCAAATGGCGCACGTGATGCTAAGCATGCGTGCATAGTATTACGTGCTTAGGGCGACTTCTCTTCGCATCTCTTAAGCAGCAGGCACCAAAGCACCACAATGAAAAGGTAAACACAAAAACCAGTAGATTTTACATAGCCATGCATAGTAGTATGTAAAAATAAAATATTCCCAAAATTATTACTATGTGTATGGAAGATAGAGATAGAGATATTGAAGAACTAACATTTACTTTAATGGAATGGAATATTTTTTTTTTGCGTGCCATAAACATTTGCATTATTTAAATCAAACAATGCCGTAATGTATGAACTCTTGGGTAGCCGGAAAAAGAATTTTCCACAGCCGTGCTTATCACATTGGTTGCTCGGTCGGTCGGTGGCTTTGTTTGGTCGTTCTATCTATCTTTGTTTATCTGGCACGAAACGTTTTATGTAGGTATGTAAGTGTGTGTGTGTGTGTGTATCTCAGTGTGTTTGTCTGGCCGCTTTCCTTTATTTACAAATCAAAATTAAATAAAGATAAATGCAAAATTAAATTCACAAGGGATTTTTTTACTTTTATTAAATCTTTAAATAAACTTCATCATTGCTACTATTTTTAATTAATTCCAAGAGGAAAAGGTATTTTTCGGTTACTTCATTTAAATGATTTTATATTATATTTTTGCGGAACGGAAAGCATATAAAAGAAATGGAATTTACTTAAAAAAAATATTATAGCTCCTAAGTATATTTCATTCTTCAATAATCAGTCTCATCGTACTCCTTTAATTGGTCCACTACTTTGTATACTCTTCATTCTTAAAACATGGTACTTACCACATCTTAAACCTAATGTGTGTTTGATATAATCCTCTACCTTCCAATTGAATAAGCTTTCGAAAACTTCAAAAAGTCAAAGTACTGAAATATTTAAGTAGAATAGTTCTCTTAGGCAGGGTTTTTTTTTTTTTTTCTCGATTGGGAAGCATTGCTGCCTGTCATGTAAAGACAATGTAGGGGAATGAATTAATACTAATGTGCTAGTCCTGTGTTTAATTAGATTAGAGAAAATAATACTGAGAAATAGTCACCTCGTTGTCACTCTGTACCAGAGAACTGCAGTGAGTATAAATTTTATTTACAAGCTGAGTGAATCACGAATCACATTAATACTCATTGCAGTTCTCTGCTCTGTACCAAAGTCTGGACAGTATTAAACAGTCACAGTATCACAGCTGCTCTGCATTATCCAGTTAAAACGTCTGAGACCTTATGGATGACTGTTCGAGTTAGAAGTTTGCTTTTCCTAAATTCTTTTTGTTTTCACTCACTATTTTTGTGATTTTCTTTAGAGTCATTTTATCTAAGCAGTAGGCAAATAAGTAGCAAATATTGGGGCGACCATGTAGTAGTATATTATCTCCTTATAGCTATCGATGTCATCTAAGCAATATTTTAATATATTCAAGTTTAATATGATCCAGTCTATAATTGGATAGATCAGGGTCTATGTGAACTTTTTTCTAATGGCAAATAGCAGATAATTGTAAACGGAAATACTATTTTGCCTGTGGAAAAATTAAACATAATAAATTTTAATAATTTATAGTCATTTCATGCCCCACTTAATCTGCTACTTATATGCTATCTTAACTTCATCGAGTGTTGATTAATTGATTGAATTACAAGCAATACTTACTACTTCTGTGTGTGCTTGAGTGCGCACTCTGTCACTTTATTGTCTTAAAAAGGAAGGACACTTCACACTATTGACGATTATTATTATTGAAACACACTTTTGTACAATATTATTAAAAATATTATTTATTTATTTTTCTAAAACAGAAAACAGCAATCAAGATGATTAAATCAACATCATAAATCAATATAATTACGTATCATTAGAGAGAACAAAAAAAACTTCCTTCAATGCACATTTTCTGTTCTGTTTTCTATTTTTACTACTACTACTACTACATACTATTGATGCAATAAAAAAAATTATAAATATTTAATATTTGAACAGTTGTTTGATTGACTGTCTCAATGAGCGAATGAACGTTTGTCCAGTCAACTGATCGATAATAGTAGCTAGTAACTGTCCTCGGATCGATATCTACTACATATTAACAAAAAGCTAAACTAATAATAAGTTCATTTTTGTAATTTTCACATATGAACATATGTAATAAAAAAATGTATTGTATTTATTGTTTTCGAAATTAGTTTAAACATATCGAAATTGTTTATTATGTACAAACAAGGATGTACTCGTACGAGTGTAATATATTCAACAAAGTTGATTAAATCAATAAGTGTTATACATACTTGTCGATTGTAATCAGATAACAAAAAACTTAGGTCACATGAAGAACATTTAACAGCTCAATCAACATCAAGTCTGGGTAATGATGTCAGTTAGTAAGCTATAATATAATAATGTTAGAATAGAGGTGGAGGAGTCTAAATGATAATATTTTATACAATAAAAGCCATAGAACGTCTCTCAACGTGTCAACGTGTTTAAAATATTCAAACTGATCTTTACAGCAAGAGAACTACAGGTGTAACTTTGGTGGATTGAATTGTTGACTTCAGTTGTTGCTTAGGCTTAGGTCCGTTCATTGGAAACAGTCTTTCTACAATAGTAAAACTAAAAGTGCTTAAACCAAGAAAACTTTATAAACCTTATTATTAGAGCTATTGAGGTATCAAGATGAAATTTGATAGATTTTGCACTGGATAGAACATATGTTTGTAGTTGAAATTATCATGATTAGATCGCCGCAAAGCTTACTTATAACTACATCAGTTGGCCAATTGTTGATATTGAGTGATTTCGAGACGAAAATCTGACTACTCTTAAGAATCAGTCAACTTCTTGGTTACTGAGCTAATAAGCTGAAATTTGATATACTCGTATGTAGAATAGATATGATGTGAAGAAAACATAATCTTACTCATTTCTTGAACTTCAATTACACAGCCAGTGCTGCGATTGCTTCAGCTCTACACACCGGAAGAGTATGCGCCATACATCTGGCGTCAACCAGCATCCTAGTTTCAATTACTTTATCCACCAATTTTCGAATTGGGTGCTTAATTTCTTAAAACTTTTGTACAAATTTTAAATTATAGTTCTTATTCAGAAAAAGTTTTGCTTTTGTTTTTTGACGTATCGAACTGAAATTTGGATACTATAAGTTTCTGATCTATGTCCATCAACCTTGTAAATTTCATGATCCTAGGATTACCAGGAGCGGTACCATCCCATACCAACCCCTCTTTCAATTAAAGTTCTTATTAGAAAAAGTTTTTTGTTGTTCGACGTATTAAACTGAAACTTGGACACTATAAATTTCTGATCTATAGCCATCAGCCACGTAAATTTCATGATCCCAGGGTTAACAGGAGGGGTACCTCTGCATACAAACACCCATTTACAATTAATGTTCTTATTAGAAAAAAACGAGAATTTAGTGATGCTAAGAAAGGAAGGTTGGATGCAACCCGGAGGAGCGTGAAGAGTATTACATCTTTGGCATAGCCAATGATAGCCTTCTTTCTGGTTTTTACTTATGAATCATAAAATTTATATTGATAAATTGAAATAACAAAACTTAAATCACTTTATTCATATATGTTTTTCTAAGAAAATTTGCTTCAAAGTTCTTGATCCTTTAAGTTCCCCTTTCATTAACATATTGTTCCAATTAAGAACTGTTAATATTAGCTGGAAGGTTACTTTGAGTTCATTCTTATCACGCATGTGAAACTTTTGGTGGCGAAAAAATTAATCAATTTTCCTTATTAAATCCATAAATAAACACAGTAACACAAATAAAACAATTAAAAAGAAATTCAATGAACAAAAAGTAATTAACTAAAATTTATTTAAGCATTTTGCCAGCTTAACTTGAATGAGTTGAGTGAGATACATATCTTTTGTTTACCATCATTACCACCACCGACATTTTGTTGTTTCCAATGTGGCACAACAATTTTTTATTAACTTTGTTTTCCTTTCTTGGTTGTGTAAATATTTATAAATATATAATATTATATATATTATTTTTGTTTTCTTTATTATCATTTATTCATTTATTTCATATTTTTTATTTTTATATTACTTATTTCTTAACTGATTTGATTTGGTATCACATGCCACACTCATTTTCATGTGTTGTGTTGTGTTGCGCTTGATTTAATTATGATTAATAATTTATTTATGTTACTTCAACAACAAAATGTGAACACGTGTAAATCAACTTATATATTGTACAAACAATAACTACAACAACTAGTAACCAAAACAAGGTTATATTTAAACTACTTACTACCAGAAAAGTTTTAGTTTTTCATTTTCAAAATACTTGTACTAACGAGCCCCATTTTGTGCCCCCATACCTATATGGTAAAAATATATGAACACCACCAGCTGCGCCATTTATTGGGGTCAATGTCAAGCGATATCAGTATTATTAATTTTGATAAACAATTAAAATAAAAGTACAAGACATTTTTATCGATTGATTTTGTTATAGTTGCGTAGTATGTTTCCTAGATTTTTTACTATTGTATTTTCAAGAAATTTATAATGAATTATATGTTACTGGAATGCATTTCATAGTTGTCTCATTTTATTGTGATAAATGAAAAAGAATTGAGTTGAATGTTAGAAGGAAGAAGGGAAATTTATTATTTAGTTAAAGAATCCACAAAATATCATATGATATTCTTACGAAAAGCTTCAAGGTTAGACAAGGCTATATAGTCAAACTGGAAAGAACTAATATAATCAAAGGAGACCCTCCTGATTTAAATCTAACCTATTATTATCATCCTTTCATCAGTTAAATAGATCAAATATTACCTTGAGTATGCAGTATCTTTTTAAATGAAATCTTCTCTTTTTTTCCTTCTCTTGTACATTTAATTTGCCATCATTTGTGCTCCTTTGATTTACTCTACCAGTACATACTACAATGCACGCCCCATTGGTCAATTAGACTTTTAACAAGTTTGTTGTATTTTTATATAAGAAAAATAAAGGAAGACAAAATAAAATAGAAATAGACAAGACTGAAAAAAAACCGGAGGAATAGGAGAGAAGGTATTAATACGAAAAAACCAGTTAAAGTTGGTCGAAATTGCGCGCCAAACACTTTTCCTCGTTTCGCTGTTAGCTGTTGCTATTTTTATGTTGCCACACACTTTTCTTTGCCACATTTAGTCAATGCTGGCTTGGTCTTTATTTGTCGTGTTGTAGTTTTTATTTTTGAATTTTTTGCATTTTCCTCATTTAATACAAAATTGTATTTTCCTGTCAAGCCGGTTTTCATTATTGGACCACCACCATCACCATCAATACAACTATGTACTATCAGCAACAGCAACTTCAGCATCTGCAACATCAGAAGTAGCAACAAAAGCAGCAACAGTACCAGTAATAGCAGCTTAATGCATGCAACTACTTTTGTTGTTCGCTTGCTGCCACAAACATAAAACTGTCAAAAAAAAAAAAAAAAAAAAAAAAAACGAATCAACAAAAAACAGTTACACAAAAGAGTTGCAACAGAGCACAATTCAATGCAACAAAAGATAGAGATACAACAACAACAAAAAAGAGATACAACAGCAATACCAACTGATGTACTAACAATAAAAGCAATAAAATGTTGTCAGTTTTGTTTGGTGTTGCGGCAGCATTCAGGTTTACTACAATTTTGTAGCTTGATTTTGACTAAAAATTCGGTTGTCGACATAAAGTCTATTTTTATCCAAAAAACTGAAAAAATTAAAAAAATGATTGACTTGACTAAAAAAAAAAAGCTCCTTCAAATTGTCTTCCGTCATTTGAAGTTGAAAAATCTATAAAAATTTAAAAGAAAAAACATTAATAAATGAATAATAAAATTAAAAAAAAAATATTTTTGGATTGCCGAAACCCGGGATTGAACCGGGGACCTTTAGATCTTCAGTCTAACGCTCTCCCAACTGAGCTATTTCGGCACATATACTATGCTGACCTAAAAGGGTCACTGTAGTATCTCTAGTAGTATACTATATGCTATAAATACTTACATATATAAATTAAATAAAACATATATGTAAATTGAAATAAGCACAGGAATATTTAAAATACCGTATATGTATGCCTAAGTTATCTGCACTTTGGTTATATTTAAAGGCAATGGAAATATTTAACTAAATATGTTGTTGTCAGTGACTATCAAAATTAGTCTTTATTATCTATTGGCAATAATGCTGATTAAGAGTAAATCGTTGTGTGTATATTATACTAGATCTCTTGCTTGACCTGAACTGACTTTTAAAAAAAAAAACACATCAGTCTCAAAAAGTATATTATAACTTGTCCTGAAACTAGAAATAGAGTTCAAGCCAAAGGCTGTAGCAGCTAGTGCTCGCCCCTTAAGTTAAGTTTTGTACAATTGGTTAACTATAATCATTCATTAATAGATATAGAGTTACAAAACTGTCCTCAAGATAATATTGACATTCATGACCTGAAACTAGAAATACAGTCCTCAAGCCAATATTGAGTGATACTCATCTTAGGGGTACATATTTCAGCTTAAATTCCATCAAAGGCTTCTATTTAAACTTATACTTAGACCCTGTTGAAATTGCAGGTTTGCCTCTAAAGAGGATCTTGAAATTCCTAATGAATAACAGAATCTCGGAGGAATTGTGATTATGGGGGTTGTCACAATAGGCCCACTTGCGACCGCAGTGACGACGAGTACAGGTTATTGCCCTTTCCCACATCTAATCTAACCTTATACTTTGTGGTCTACAATCTATAAATAGGCTAATACTATTATAGAACTGCACGATTCCATTCACTTGCCAATTCGAATCCATTTATATGTAGGAATTCCTCGCACTTTGCCTGCATGAATGTTATCGAAACGGCAAATCAGTGTATTCGAACAGATCTCTATTGGACATCCATCTTTAGGGAACTACTACATATCTCAGCCTAAATTCCATCAAAGGCTTCAGTCGAACCTATTACTCTGTGGCTCACGGTCCATAAATAGTGTTACAAAACTGTCATTAAGCCAATATTGACATTCATATATAGCGTGCTACATATCTAAGCTATTATTATGTGGTAGACAGTCTATAAGTAGACTCACAAAACTGTTCTGACGCCAATATTGACATAAGTAGTGAACTACACGAGTCCATTCATTTGCCACTTCGATCCATTTATATGTTGGAAATTACTCGTATTTTGCTTGGGTTAATGTATTCGAAACGACAACTGTCCAGGCCTCTAATTGACTTATTTGTTTAGAGTATTATTTCAGCCTGTATTCCATTGAAGGCGTTTATATATCCAAGCTATTACTCTGTGTTCCACAGAGACCTTAAAATCCTGAAGATCAAAGCAGAACAAACCAAACCAACCCCTCACTTGAGCTTCTATTTAGGATATAGAACTTTATAACATGACTGTTTATTAAATTTTGTTTCGAATGTTTAACTCTTTGTTTGATTGGAACAACAAATTTGATTTATGTATCTACAATTTTTCCTGTATTTTTCATCTTTACTATTCACGTACATATATCCACCAAAGCTTTATAATCTCTCTGAGCTTAGTTTTGTACGTTGGGAAATGATTTAATTTTTATTCTAATTTCATTTCGTTTCGTTTGGTTCCGCTACTGGGAAATGTTGCAGGTGGAGAGAAAATTTAATCTGGAAAAGTGTAGCAATCGCAACAGTCACAGCAACAACCACAACATCTACAATACAGAATAATAAAATTAAAAATTTCCAAGTTGGTTGGTTGGTTGGTGGCAGCTAAAGAGAAAAACAAGAAAGCAATCCGGAAATTGAATTTGTTATTTAAATAATGTTTAAGTTTCTGGAATTTTATGACTTTAATTTTATTTAATTTTGTTTCTTTATGCAAAAATTTCTTTAAAGCTACAAAAGAAAAACGCAAAAGTTAGGCTAAGCATAAAAAAATAAAAAAAAAGATATAAATTTATTTGTTTCCTTTTGTAATGTAAAAACTATGTAAAAAAGACTACGAAGGTTAGATGGAACACATAATAACAAAACCAAAAGAACCAAAATAATTAAAAAGAAATAAATCTACAACAAATTTTCATTATTGTTTTTTTTAAAGCTTTTTAGTTGTTTTTTTATTATTTCCATAAACATTTTCATCTGTTTTATGTACTTAGTAGTACATCAAGTTGTTCTTTAATGAACTCTTTTTTTTATGATGCCTATCTACAGAACCACATAAGTAAACACACAAAACAAAGAAACAATCAAAATTTTTAATTCTATTTATTTATACAATAAACTTTGCCAAGGATAAACAATAAGCCTTTCTTCATCTCATAACATATTGTATTTTAGGTAAATAAATAAACAATTTTTAAATAAGTATATAGATACCATCAATAGTTGCTTCTTGCATTTAAAAATTTTCTAATAATTCTTCATTTAACCAATGAGAAATATAATTAAAAATAAAAAGAATTCTTAAAAATGACAATGGTCGAATATATTATAAACAAAAAAGTTTAACATAAACAAATAATAATAATAAAATAAAAGATATAAAGAAAAGAAAAACGAAACCTTTAGTTTTAAGGAATATTAAATACCCTACATTTAACATAATATGTCCATTTATATTTCTCGTGCCAAAATCACATGGTCGTTGTTCGTCAAGGCCCACGCATCATAGGCGATATGCCGTATGTGTTGTAATCAGATCATTCAACTACTAATATAGACCAATAATGTCGTAAGGAACAAGATAAAATTTTATAAAATTTATTTTCCATTATTCAACAAATGAAGATACAATATTTTTTATATAAAACCAGTAATGTTGTAATGTAAAATGTCCTTTTGTTGCATTAAAAAAAAAACAATAATTTATGAAAAATGACAAAAGAATTTTTATTCAAAATATCGACCCTCGCTTTTTACACATTTTGTCCATCTTTCAAGAGATTTATGAACGCCATTTCAAAAGAAAATTGCATACTTCATGAACATCCATTCACCAAGCCCTTCCTTCAATCTTCCGCAATGTTGTGAAGTGATGCTGAACCGGTGAATGTCCCATCGATGAACATTAACGATAATCTGAAGAAGCCAACTGGTGGGGTTAGATTTCCTAACCCAAGGGCGGAAATACTGTCTTGGTCCAGTTTGTTCGAATATGCAGGAGCGTTGTCATGCTGCAAAATGACTTTACCATCTTCTAGTCCTTTCTGCCAGTTTTTCGAACCACGCATTTGTTCAAATTGATCATTTGCTACCGGTAGCAGCTGGCATTAACTGTTCCACGAAGCTTGAGGAGTTCGTAGTACACGACACTCTTCTGATCCCATCTCACACACAGCATTGTATTCTTCCCGAACCAATTCGGTATTGTACTCGATGTTGATGGTTGTCTAAGTGTTATCCATGATTTTTATGTTTGGGATTCTTTAAATATATCAATTTTTCATCGCCAGTTGCGAAAATCATCAGGGGTTAACAATTTTCAACAGTTGGAGCAAGAATTCGATGACATTCAAATGCTTTTTCTTTGATCTGCCAAAAGAAGTATGCTACTTACCTATAAACACAAAAAAAAACCGAATGTCACGTTTTTTAGTGAGCTGTCATAGCTACAAAATATCACTTTGGGTTTGGCATGAAATGAATTGGCTTTATGCTCTTGGAAGAAATACGACATTTCAAACTTGTATACAAATATAAGATCATGTCATAACACGAAAAAATTATAAAAATGATCGGTCATTCGTCGGAATCTTTGCGTAAAGTATGGCTCATTCATTCAAATCGTCTACGTTTGATTAGTAACTCAATTGGAAGTTTGTATGTCTTGGTTAGAGATAATGCGTGGCCACCAAATCATTAGAATTTTACGCAGGCAGGAAATACGAAAGTTTTCAGCTAAGACTAAGACTCGCAGCCATACAACAACTCTGATTTTACATTGGAACTTAAGATACGTTCTAGGTATATATCTTGTATAGTATTTTAATAATAATTCAAAAATCATAGCTCAAGAGCCATAGTTTGGTTGTAGAAACTTAGATACTTATATAGATGAATATGTATGTATAATTACGAAAGTTGTTCATTTACATATAAAAATATATCATGAGTTGTCCAATGTCCAATTTCTTTAGAGCGTTACAAAGTGATAAGGTGAGCTAAACATTTTTACTATAGTATATTCTTTTTATTATTGTTGAAATTGCGATTTTACTTTCGTTTATGCCAAAAATATAGACCAAGTTTCTTATGGGAGCAGAGGCGTAGATGAAATTATATAAACTAAAACAATAAAAATGGGGATTTATAAATATTGCTTAGAGTCGTAGGCCTTAGTAGCTAATACTCTAGTAGCATTAGGTACTTTATTCGATAATATACCTAATTTAATAAATAAAATAAATTATTTCTTATGGAAGAACAATTTTCACTACGAGATTATTGAATTTATCTAGGGAACTTTTTTCTTTTTACTAGTACTAGAAGGAAATCCCCTTTTGTTATCATTTATTGTATGTATTTACCAGATTCTGTTTCTACAAAAATATTTCTTAATATTTGTCATTGTTTTCCTTTCGTCATCCACAAAGAAAACAAAACGCAAAACACAGAAAAATCTTTTGAGTGACAGTCTACTTGTCTGTCTGTCTTTGGTCTAGTTTATTTATAAAGTAAAAATATGAGAAAATAAAATAAAATATAAAAACAAAAAAAAAACAAGAAAAATGTTTTTAAATCTTAAGAAAAATGACAACAACAACAACCACAATAATATGATAATAAAAATAAAAATTCTCTAAATGTGTGCAATGTCGTGGACTGTTGTTGTTGCTGTTGCTGTTGCTGTTGGTGGTGCTGACATTTCAGATTTTTTGACTTGTGCTAAGTTAAGTTGACACAATGCAAACAGAATTCAATGCGGCTAAAATGAATATATCTTCACTTATTTTTTATCTACAATATATGTATGTATATTTCATTAAAATTTCATTTAAAATTCAAGAAAAATATAATACTGAATATACATAGTACTTAGTAGGATAGATAAATAAAATAATTTTAATATGCAAAACAGAAAATAAAGAAGTTCAAATTCTTTTCAATATGTAAAATTTTCATTTTTTCTCCAAAGTCACGCGTATCTGCCAATATCGCATGTGATTTATATCATGTGCGTGAGTAATCGCATGCGATAAATTTCTCATTTTTATTACATATTTCGTTGTTAAGGCTTCAATACAGAAAATCAAAATACTCGGTTCAATTCATTCACATTCTGTTCATTTGAAATATACTGTATGTTTTTTTTCATTTTTGAATTGCCGCCGGAATTTGATTTTTTGTTTTTAAATTTTTTTATAAAATTTTCTCGTTATTGTAAACGATTGCGTAATATGTATACAATTTTTGAAGGTTAAGTAGTAAATATATAATGCTTTGGCGTTGCCGACGATGTCGATCGATCGTTTCAACGGTTAAACGAGATGATTATGCAGTTTCTTCAGTTCAACTCATTTAATTCAACTCATTTTCTTTGTTATTTATTTTGTTGCCCCCAAAAAACAAGTACAAAAGTGCAATCAAGTAAAGGGAAGTTGGATGGGGAATTGAATAAAGTATAAAAAGTTGCATACCTTTTTTTTTTTTTATAAATATGTGCCAAGTCATGTTTATTAAGAGAGTTTTTGTGTTTCTGCGTTTCTTGAATATTTTGCCTTCCTTTTCTTACCTTAAAGATTTTAATCATTGGATGCCTCTTAAAGTTCAAGTTGTGGGAGAAGTATTGAAGAAGAATCATTCAACTGAAAATTTGTTAAATTGGTTAAAGCTGTTGCTAAGGTGAGATTTATATATTTTTCTTTCAATATTTCAAGAACTTCGCGAACGTGATTTGTCCTGTCTAATGAGTTTGAGTTTTAAGGTAAACAAATGTCAAGTGAGACAAACCCATGGTTATAAGACCGCAAGGCAGATGAATTGCTTCGAAAAGAAGATGCAAACATCCTCATTAGACCAGGCCATTCTGCTGGCTGTCTTGGACTTCCACAAAAAAAAATTATTCAATTTTTCTTCTCTCAGTTGACGAACACAAAAATATAAAAAATAATACTATATATATGCCTTATTAAGGTGCCAAATTTCAGCATGATCTGTCTATCAATTCATGTATAGCATTTGATTGAATCAGTAGTACACCTCGGCATAACATCAAAATTTTTGTGTTCTCAGTCTGTTGTCCCCTATTCTAATACCTAATGACTTGTAGGCTTATGTCTCAGATCAGAATAATCCATTAAATCTAGCATTATTCTGATATAAACTAATTCCCTTATTAGCCCTATTAAAGTAAAAGAAACGTTCACTTAACCTGCTAGAATTACTAAGATTTTTTCTATATTTTATATCACCAAGATTGTCTTTATCTTCTCAGACTTTCTATTATACTTTCACTTAACCTTATTCTATAAATTATTTAAAAAAACATAAAATATTTAATATTGTTTATATGAAACTATTCTCCCCACATCGACAAGAAATGAACCATTTTGTGTGTTAATTGACTTAAAAATGCGTTGCGGCATTGCTTGTTCACCTTCATTTATGAACAAGTAAATGAATAAATGTATGAATGAAGAAATGAATGAATGCATGCATAAATAAATGAATGAATGAATAAGCATAAACGATTAAAAAATTCAATTACTTAGAACAATTTTATGCAATGTTGCAAAATCCAATAAGAAAACACACTAAATAGAATCAAAAGTGAACTTAACGAACTAGAATAATACTAATACTAGTAGAGAAATAGAGGAGAATAAAGCTTTTGAGAGGAAAGAATTTTAACAATTATATTAAACTTAATAACAATGTGATTGAGTGAGTTCCTTGTTGTGGGACTCGTTGCCTTTCTCTTTGATTTAATCAATTACATATTTTATGTTAAACTAAACATGTTTACCCTTAGTTAAATTGACCTACATTAATGCGAATTTAAAAAATCATGTGCTAAGATTAAATCTTTTGAAACAAAAAAAATAAATTATAAAATATTAAGTAATAATAATAGTAGCAATAATTTATTTATTGGCAAATTTCCTAATAAACAACCAAAAGGCGTTCATGCATTAAATAATCGGAATATTTTGCAAAATATTGATATGATTTTTAAAATTTTATTGGCACTTATAACATAATAAATATGTAAATATGATAATTTTAACAAAAAAATAAAATAAAATATGACAATATTTTCAATAAATAAAAGAATTTATGGTAATGCATAAATATATAAAATTATTATGCAAAAATTCAATCACATT
This sequence comes from Amiota communis, assembly GCA_037043315.1. Taxonomy (NCBI): domain Eukaryota; kingdom Metazoa; phylum Arthropoda; class Insecta; order Diptera; family Drosophilidae; genus Amiota; species Amiota communis. Next base: position 6,003,689 of record JBAMAV010001245.1, on the reverse strand, counting down.
GCGTATGAGTAATTTAAATAACAAATGTTATCAATGCGCTTTTTTTTAAATAAAAATTCTGAAAATGTTAAAAAGTCAATTAAAGCATGGGAATAATAATAAAAAGAAAAAAGTCAAAACAAAAATGATCTGAAATATTCAAAAAAATATAATATTATAAACAATAAAATCTGGTCAATTTCATTAGAACCGTAGATGTCCTCCCACCGTAATGTATTTTGTTCTGAATGAGATGTCCACCTGGAAGAGATGTCAGCGTTTAGAGATTTTACTGTAGATAAATCCTGCCCTTCTGGGAATTTTACAAGTTTTATTCAAGCCCTCTGCGCTTAAAAATAAATTTTATTCAAGAAGGAAGATCAATATTGTTCATTATTCATTTAAGATGCGGGTTTCAAAGGCTGCAAGGATGGGTGAATACAATATTAGCCACAAACCCATGTACTATTTGGAGTGCAAATTGGTAGGTCCTTCGGGTTCATACCCTGACCAGAGGATGTGACTGGACGGAACAAGTTCCGTGGTCTCCTGACCAGCGGACATGGCCTCTTATGGGAGTATTGCGGTGGCTGTGTTTTAACACTCATATGCGGGTAGAGTGAGAGCTCGACGTGGAGTTGCGTTGTACAACTGTTTGCTGTGTCCCAGAAAGCAGCAGAGGCTTTAGCTAGACCTTGATCGCGACCTTGTTAGGAGTCATATGACCAAAATAAGTATGACACTGGTATGATATTGGCAACTATGGATATATATCCAAGGGGACGTTGATTGACGCTCAATCTGTGTGCTTAGCACCGTGGTCTTAAGCCAACCATTGGAGGGTCCCACGTTAAACCAATGGGCTTCTTCTGACTAATATCAAAATCGTGGTGGCTGTGGTTGTTACCCAGCTGTGGGAGTTGCATTATGCAACCGTGTGCTATGACTCATAAAGCAACAGATGTTAAAGATAGCCTCAACTTCAGACCAAGAAGTAATTCATATGACCAAAATAAGTATGACTCGACAACCAAGGGGACCGTTGCTTGACGTTTATCAATCCTTGTGCTAGGCATCATGATTTTAAGTCTTCCTGACAGGTGTTCACTTTAAACAAAATCTTCATTCAGATCAATGAGGGAGCTTCTTATTGTATTACATGATTTAGGCTCAGTCTTTTGATGGCGTCTTTTCGAGATTTTAAAATAATTGATGTTTTGATTGATTTTTTCCGGCTAATAAGAAATGAATAAAACGGAATTTCAATAATAAAAATCATAAATCGAATTGTTCATTACAAAAAGGTATAAACTTAAAAAAAAAATATGAGAAATAAAACTAAAAATAAATTCAAAATAAATAAATGAATTTTAAAAATACATCATATCATAGTCAAAATGTACTGTTGCGCTACAACAAACAAGTTCAATGCACATGCGCACACAAGCAACAACAAGAAACAAATGCAAAGCAATTAATGTAAACTAAAAATAATAACAACAACAAAACAACAAAATAAACGAAAACGCAATTTAATTGTATCAATAAATAACAAAAACAACTTTCAATACAATGGCGGTGGTTTGCCTATCAAAAAAAGCTTATGCGGCGCACATGTTTCTGTACCACGTTCCTTCATAAGCATATGCTGTTTGACTATGATTTACTACACTACTATTTCTATATTTAACTTTTAATACAACAGTATCTTATCTTACTACAATTCCTATACTAACAATGGTAGTAGAAATAAATACATATTACAATTTTTAGTAGTAAGTCGCGGAAATATTTGCTAAATCTCAGAGTGTGAGCTCGATCTCTAATACAAACACAAGCAAACTTATTCGAATTCTCTCCCTCTCTCTCTCTCTCTCTGTCTTTTATAAACTAAACCAAGCTTCTCTCTGTAGCAACTTAAAAACAACGCTTTATAAAAACAAAACTGCAATGAAACTGCACCTGGTCACCCGTTCAATGCAATGTATTGTTGTTTTTAAATAAAACTCAAGTATATGAGAGTCAAAAACAGATCACAAGAGAATGAGAGAGAGAGATATAAATTCTACATAAATAGCATAATTTATTGTTAAAACAAAAAATTTGGAAGAAAAAAAATAGCAACATATAAGAAAATTAATAAAACAAATAAGCTAACCGAAGACTTTACCGGCGGCAGCGACGGCGTCCTCGTATGAGAGCACACGAAGCTCTGTTAAGCCGCCGAAACTTTACATATTCATTCGTTCATTTGTGGTGTTCACATGTTCGTTCGGATGTACGTTCGTTTGTTCGTTTATTTTTGTTGCTGCTCACGCGCAGTTCAAGTTAATGCTCACTAGTACAAAGCGCGTACACAACGAAGACCTCAACGACGCTGTTGTTGTTGTTCTTTTTGTAATTTTAACTTGCTGCCTGTTGCTGCATTTATGTGCTGTGTGCTGTGTTTGTTTGTTGTTTTTGCTCACTCGCTCACTCACTCACAACAGACGATCGCGCACCGCTGCCATTTCAATTTTCGCTGTCGGCTACAACGTCGCCGTCGCGTCGCTATCATTTCGAAAATTATATTTTTCGTGACTTTCTGAGACTTGCACATCGAAATTTTCGATCAGTTTAAATTTTTCATTTGCAACGAACGCAAGCAAAAAGCAAAATTAGCTCAAGCGAATTTCATACGAAAACAATTCAATACAAAAATATCAAAGAAGAGAAATAAGAAAACGAGCGCGCGCGCTTTTCTTAAAAATAACAATTAAAGGAAAAACAAATACATATAAAATTTGAAAATATCAAAACGACGAAGTACATACGCATAAATGCCGTGCAAAAAGAAAAAAATCTTTAAAACATTTTCATAATTTATCATTTATCAATGTGTTTGTGCGTTTTGTGTAACTCATTGATTTTTTTACTTTTTATTAAATAAAAATATAATAAATACAAAAATAATATGTAAGAAAATTTATAAATTAAATGCAAAATAAGAAAATTCTAAAATTTATTTTTATAAAACAAAATTTATACTTGTTCAATTAGATATAAAATAAATAACAAAAAAAAAAATTAAGTTTAAATCGCAATATAAATAAATTGTGCCTCATTTTAATTAATCTGAAAATGCAACTTTCGCTTTTAATTGATTTTTATTGCAAAATAAATAAACAAACAATATATTTCAAATGAGAAACCAAAGTGAATAAAAACAATTTTATTCGTACATAATTATAAAAAAACAAAAAATCAAGAAAATAAATGAAAAACACAAGAAAAAAAAGAAATACATTTGTCAATAAAGAATATAATTTTCCATATAGAAAACAACATTGATATACAATAATATTTTGTCACTTAAACTTAGAAGAAATAGGGGACATTTTAGATTTCCTTTTCTATTTTTCTAAACATACTTTTCACCATTCTTTTGAAAAAGTTCTTTTTGGGATCAAATTATTAAAATTATTTGCGAAATTGTTTGAAATCTTTTAAAGGCCTTAAACTAGCTTTCATTTCCTATACGGTCCATACATTATGCGATCTATTATACAATGGCATTATAATTGTTGACTCTCCCAACAAGAGCGGGAAAGGGTTTTGATATATGATTGTATGAGCCCCTAATAATATGTGAGATCTCAAATCTCAACTGAAACAATTTTTTAGTAATTATTTTTTAACGATTTTCTTTAGCCATTTATCCTATCCATAAATCTAAGAATAATTTTCTTTTTATACCAAAATATTATAAATTATTTATAAATCCGTTTAAATTGTTTCTTCATATAATATCAGCGAACAACATCCATCGACTCTCTTCGATATCAAGAGAAGAGATTCATTTTGATTAAAAAAAAAAAAAAAAAAAAACTAAATAAATTAAAATTACAATTAAATTGTGAAAATATTTTTCAATAAATAATGTGACTAAGTGAAATCGAAAAAATACAAAAAATCATAATAATAATAATAAGAATTTAATTGAAATTTTATAAAGAATTTTTTTTGAAATCCAACTACAACAAAAACAATCTAACTACTTACTTCATTTGAACGAAGTCATTAATAACAATAACAACAACAAAAAAGGTGTGTACAAAAAGCTTAAGAAATATTATAATACTATAATAAAATAATACTTTAATAAAGAAGTATTTTTCATTTAGTATAAAATAACAAAAAAAAAAACAAAAAAATCGAAAGGTAATTGGGGGCAAACGCTGCTTGCAGTTAATGCACATAAATTTGTTTTTGTCTACTAGTATAGGAAAAAAAGACAAAGGCACAAAAACAAAAACATAAAAAATTTTAACATGAACATTATATGCATATATGCGAGTGTGTGTGTGTAGGCATTTGAGTGAGTTTGTGTGACTGTTTGTGGGCTTGCATATTGTGGACAGACTTCTTCTCCACTTCTCTCTTTATATTTTTTTCAGTTATTAAGTTTGTGTTTGGTATTTCCTGCATGCCGCATAGAAAAGCTTAAATTGCAATCATACAACGTGAGAGAGAGAGAGAGATAGAGAGAGGATTCAGAAGAAGTCAAAGTCTTCATGATTTGTTGTGGAAGTTTTGTGGGGGAATACAAGACAAGAAAGTGTAATTGTGGTTATTATTTATAGTATACTAGTATAAAAAAGGAAAAGGCGACACAAAAATCCAAACTTGTCGTCTAATAATAATGTGTGCCGTTGTTGTCGCCGCTGTCATTTAATCAATCCTCTTGCCCCTTTATTTGTCTTCTATGCTGCTGTTAGTGGTCTTCCATTTTGCAATTTGTTAGTATTTTAAGAGTGCAATGAGTGCGTATTTTTAATTTGTTATATTTATTTAATATGAAACTCATTCCTTCACTCTGCAAAATTTTTCACTTGCATACATACATATTTCTCTCTCATTTATGCTACCGAGGAAAAGAGATCATAAATCACAGCGATTCTCTAATTGTTATCAGAGGATGTCTGAAGGTGCACAGTGTCAGTGCCCTATTTCTTTTTAACATTTTACCTACACTATAAGTAAATAAATTTAATTCAATATTTATTATTATTTTTACCAGCATTTATTTCATACTTATGGGTGTTCAAATTTGAGGTTCATTTCAAATTTTAAATGAAACACATAAATTGTGTAAAAATTTTATTTATTTCTATTGGAATTTCCGGTTACTGATGAAAAAGAATGTCGTTTAAATGACCTCCTCTGCTAGCTCGGCAGACTGTCTATCATTTGCCAAATTTTTTAATATCTTTCTATCGATGATGTTGTCTTTGAAGTGTTAAACAGTTTGAGGATTATCCGCATAAAATCTACTCTTCAAGAAACCCTAAAAAAAGAAGTCCATTGATGGTAAATCGCATAATATTGGTTATCAATTCGCTTCTGTTCTTCGAGAAATCATATGATTCTAAAACTTCTCTTTCTTTTGAACGGAATTTTCTTCCAACTTCTGAATAACTCTCACCATATTTAAAATAAGTTTTAATAATGAAAATAGCGATCCATTTTCCCAAACCAATATTCTATGTCAATAGAAGACTACATAATTTTAAGAACCACTGTTCTGTCTATCATATTTCTCTCTCATGTTTATGCTTTATGCTTTGTTTAAAAATAACACCACCTTCTTCAATTTCTTCTTTTTTTTTTGCATTAATTGCATACTGTTTCTTTTTCTCTACTCAACTTTATTCTACTTTCCTCTCTCTTTACTTCACTCTCACTTTCCCTAAATGTTGTTGTCGTTGACGATAGTCGTCTGTGTCTGTAGGTGTTTTTAGCTGTCTGTCATTTGATTTGATTAAATTTCTACATATAACACTGTGTTCCTAATGTTGTTGTTGTTGTTCTCTTTTATCTTTTGTCTGTTTGTCATTGCATTGTCTTAACTTACCAAACAACAATAATTTCCTCTTCACCTGTCATCAGACTCTATCTTTATATATGACATTCTTCAATACCTACAATGTATCTTGCTTAATAATAAAATGAATGTCTACACATTGAAATCAAAGTCGTCTTCATTTGATATTATGTTGTTGGAGGAGGAGGTGCTAATATAGGTAAAGGTGAAGAGGGTGAAGGTGGCTTTATTATATTGTCATTATTATTATTATTATTGACAAAGCCCACAAGCAGGTTGTTTTGGGATTAGTTGAGGCGTCAACAAACTAAAACCTACTTCTTCTGGGTTTCTTATGTCTCAACTCTACAACTACTCTCGTATCTTAACTGCCTCGGATTGTTGTTAGTATTGTTGTTAACTGTTGATTATGTGAGTAATAATAATAATATTTTTCTGTTTTGTTTTTTCGTAATTTATTACAACTTTAGGCCAATGTACGATGATGGCAACAAAACACATACAACAACACCAAATAAAGACTTAGCAACAAATACTTCATAAAACAACAATAACAACAAAATATTTTATTTATTTATGAAAAACCTTCCTATAACCAAAATTGAGCTTCACTGTTGCTGCCGCCGCCTAATTTAAGGTCATCAGAAAATGAAATAAAACAAAAGTTCAAACAAAATGATTTTTTTTCTTTTTTTTTTTGTTTCTATAGTTTTTGCTTTTATTTTTTATCTTTTTCCATTTACAAACATGCTAGTATAATATATCTCTTTTTTGATTTTTGCTTCTTATGAGCAACAGAAAATACAATAGTAAAGAGATTTAAGGCAACGGTAACTAAAGCACAATACAACAAAACAAAACAAATAACAAAAAATAAAAAGAAACACTAATTTGCTTTCTGTTTGAATTTCGCAATTTACGGCGTTTATTTTTAACAGTTTTTTTTTTGTATTCTTCAATTCTTTGTGGTTTTTTTTTTTTTTTGTTTATTCCTCCTTCCAAGAGTAGTAGAAGCAATAACTAAAAGTGTTAACAAAAAAATCTAAAGAAGCAAAAAAAAAGAGTAAAATAAACATAAAGACAAATTGTGATATATGGTAAGAGATATTGATAAGTTTACTGGTTTTTTATGTAGGTTAAAATTGGTTCTGCTGATCTCTGACTGACTCATTTCTCAAAAAGTCATTGGCACTTAACCTTTTTGGGGTTTTCCATCTTCTACATAAGTACATAAATAAGCTTCCGTTTGACAAGTTTTGAACATATTGATCTTGATATTTATCCAGATAATAATTTTTTCACTCTAAGTAGAAGATTTGATCTGACAATTTAAGCCTTTTTCTTTTCTTTTTGACAGTTTAAGACAGATCATTTACTACTGCAACTGCTCCCTTGCCTGTTCTATAATCTTTTTCTTGATCATTACACGTGTCAATATGGAGATTTTTCATTCAGTCAGTTTGTGTCATTAATACGAGTACAATATTATTATAATCCAATCACATTATATATTTATAACCTACTTTATGAACTTTATTACATTAATTATTATTTGTACAATTTGTAAGAGATGTTGAACTTGAACCCTTAATTGAACCTATGTGGAATTTTTAGTGCCCACGTAATGACTAAAGTATTTCTAACAATAAAAAAAAATGCAATAAATATGCAAATCTATAAATAAATTCCAGTCATAGTTACTTCAATTTATCATGTTACTACTTACCATATATCTAACAATCTTGCATATGAGTATACATATCTCTTATTTAGTGTTTGTTTTTTATTGAGCAACACTGAATATTAATTTAAGAATTTGAAATATGAATAAATTGTTTTTTTTTTTTGTTTTACAAATTTTATAAACAAAAACAAGTGTCATTTTTTTTAATTGATAAAAAAATCGTGTGATAAACAACAAAATAAAACAAAAAGAAACTATTTGAATAATTAAAAGAAAAAGAAAAATAGAATAATAAACAGACAAGATATACAAAATATAAACAATTAACTTTAGGTTTCATCATAGTAGAAATACTCTTCACACTGTGACAATTTCCCCTACAAAGACTTAACATAACCAAACAACTTCCCACAACTGCCTGTCTATCTATGTCTTGTGTCTAGAATGAGATTTTTAATCACTAATCTTCTTGTGGGGCCTAGTAGCTCGTCTCTGATGCATGACAAAGTTCTCTATAAAAGTAATTTTCATCACTTTTGTCTTAACACTTCTTTTTGATGTTATTGATGAATCCAAACTGGGTGATTCCTTCACTCTGGTCGCTTTGCTCGTTGGAACGCTTAAACGTCTGCAATAATAAAAAAAAAAGTTCGACACCGTGGGCCTTTCAGTTTGAAATTCACCATTTTGCCCACAGCAGGGACCATGAATTGCTTTTTAAACAGACACATCCCAATTTTGGGTATTTTGGGCATTATTTCCCCCAGACATATTCGTAGGGACATTTGGACATACGAGGGAGACATAGCCTTCTTATTAGGCGACACTCTTGACTTTAGTCGCTATAAGACGGGTCGTGATGAGTTACATCGGAGGGCATTGGAAAATGCTTTAGAGTCACACCAGATCGATATTGTCTTAGGGCCCTCCGGTCCTGAACCTGTTGATGATAGTGAAATGAGGCTTCCTCGTAGCACTCGGACCTACTTAGCTCAGTTAAGGTTGGGTTGGTCCCTTATATTCCAGTGCTGTAGGGAACGTATAGGTCTCTCAGATACTGATAGCTGTCCGCAGTGTGGTAGTTCTCCTCACAACACTGTTCACATTTTCAACTGTCCCAATAAACCAACCCAACTGACTGCTATTGAGGTGGCTTCCTTTCATAACACATCTTCATAATATTATGTATAAAAACATATCATTGGATCTCCTACTAGCTCTTCTCTAATGAACAACAAAGTTCTCTATAAAATTAATATGTAATTTTATTTCCTTAACACTTCATGTGAAGGGTATCAGAATAAAAGAAATAAAAAAATCCCTCAATAAATCTATTAAATTGCAGACTATTTGACGCTTGCTCCGGAAGCTTCACATACATATCTCTTGGGATACATATCATATGGGTTATTCTTTCTCACCAAAGACATTCTTTTGCTTAATATGACATGCTGATGATGCTAATTTTCTTATTCATATTGCTGATCATCATCATCATCATGTTATTGTTTCTATTCTGTTGTTGTTTTCAATCACTTCGTATTCTTCCGATTTTTGTTTTCTTTTTTGTTGTGTTAATCCCATCAAAATTGTATAAGATATTTTTCAAGTTCTCAACATCCCAAGTATTGACAGCTATCGATTCTTATTTATTTTGAAATTTATTTAACATTTTTTTTTTGTTCTAATAGTATGCAAAATATTTTTTTTTATTATAAAAATAGCTTCAATGTTTTGATCTTAAATTTTTTGTTATTTATAAATTTTAATATATTTTCTCTCTAATTTTTCAGCTTAAAATCTTTTTTTGTGCCTTTTATTTTTTGTTAATGATTTTATTGATTTTTTTTTATTTTGTGAATGGATTTATATATTTTTTTTTTTATTATTTTGTTTTCTTTTTCATGTGCTTTATTTGTTGTTATTTTTCTCGTATTTTTCCTTTAGCCAAATTTTTTACTTTTTGCGTAAGCAGACATAACTAATTAATATAGAGATACTTTTTTGTTTTGGCTCGCGCGACATTGAAACTAAATTGACACAAAAACATGATTGAAAAATGTGAAAAATGATGTGGGAAAGTGTTCTGTTTTAGTCAAATGCGTAAATAGGGAAAGCAATATATTTAGTGAAATTTTTTAACTTTTATTCATTAAATAATTCTGAAAATAAAAGATGGTATAGACAGATTCAATTGAAAAATTTAGTCCAATGATCTTCTCTTAAACCTCATGGTCAAACCTGTGCATATCTGCAGATCTGTCATTTAGGTTCCCTGAATCTAAACCTGTGGAATTTTAAAACTAGTATATGCCAAACATCCATTGGAAATTTTAATATACAATAATACAATATTTTTAAATGCCTAGAAATTTTTGAATAAATCATTAACATAAAGAAAATAATAAATCAATGAATGCAACAATGAAATGAAATAATATGAATAACAATATATACATAAATCCTACAACAAAGAATTCTATAAACAAAAGTTAAATGAGTCAAAAACTGCTGGCATCAGAAAGATCTTTTATTCATCTTGTATGCAAAAAATAAAAATACATATACGTATAAATGAAAACAAGAGAGAATCTCAAAAGAAAACACTTATAATTTGACATGTTTATTTTAGTCATTATTAAAATTTGGTATATGATCTTTTGTTGTATATACTATTTACCTTCTTTTTCTTTATAAAATATTTATAAGTACCATATAATGAACAAATGAGTATTTTGTCTAGGTGGCAAATTTCCAAATTATGGAGGAATTAAAAAATATTCAATTTAATTACCATGGAATGAATGTTTGTAGGTTCATTAAATCAATCAAATGTCAACTTGAAAAATTTCTATATAGTGCAATATAACTGAAAGAGAGAGAGAGAGAGAGAGGGAGACTTTTTCAATTCTTTGATTCAGTTGTTCAGAATTGTTTTAAGAGAGAAACTCTAGATGTTTGATATACTTATAATACCATAGTTTATTCTTGAAATCATTTCATAAGTCATCTCATCATATTAAATACTGACGGTGAACAATTGCCGTCAACAGTGCTGCAGACATTTTGTGCTCGTTCACGTTCATTGTTTTCCATAGAACTGCCTCAACAGCAGCATTCGACCAAATTTTGCTTACCGAACAGCAAGAAACTAGAGTTTTTAAAGCGAAATAATGATCTTTAGAGCAGTTAAGTCCAGAGCCAGTTTCGCCGAACTGCCATGTATGTTGCTGAGGTTTCCGGTATTGACATTACTATGTTGTTCAGAGGACGAACTACATATTGTGGCTTCTTCAGTACGCGCATGGAAGAGTTTAGCATTTGTTGGGTCAATTACGATCGAATCAAATTACTTTTACATGTCATTTGACGACTATGATTACCAACACCAACACTGCAATCCATAAAATCACTGTCTGCATCATTACTCTCATGCATGCTGCTACACTTCCTAATCCCATCATCACTCTTACGATATACAAAACTATGTATGACCCCTATGGATTCCGAAACTGCTGGACCAATTTTGATGAAATTTTCAGGGAAACTTAAGCACAGTCTGAGGATTGTTCCTGTGAGGTTTGATCGCACAGTGTTATTATATGATTATAATCATATTACTTCCTTAAATGCTTAACATTTCCATTTACCTAGGCTGCTCCTCACTGGCATTAATTCATGTTATAACATCTATATTATTTTATTTAATCAGTTTTAGCTGCTTATATTTATTCTTAATACGTTTCGTACAATCTTTTTTCAAACACCTTAATATGGTAATTTTCTTTAAGCTCTTTGATGTACATTCCAACTTACACATATGTTAAATCTCCCAACCCTTAACACCTGTCCTCCTTTTAAAAATTGTTTAAATTTCCGTACATTTTTGCATATCCAAAATGAATCTGAATCTTTTTCATATGTCCGATCTTTATCTTTAAATTTACCATTATCAATTATCACAAGTATACGGAAGAGCAAACATCATGATGTCAGTCGACAGACAATCAATTGCAATAACGTGCCCCTTAAGTTGTCAAGAATATGAAATTTGCATAAATTTAAATGAAACATTTATATGCATCTCCTTAAATCTTTATTATCATTTTCATCTACATCATCTCAGTATCATAAAGAAATATCCATGTCACCCATGAGTATTTACTGTAGCTATTTACAATTTCATTATATATAAATGTAAATGTAATTTGCATTTTACTGCAAAAAAACTGCATCTGAAATAAAATTTTAACAAAAGAATCTTTAACTTTTCAAGGCGTTGGAAAAAATATCATTTAAAATGAACAAAAAGAATTAATTTAAATAAAACCAACGCCAACGTACAGAATTTAATTTAATAATGTTGCCGCCGGTCTTGTTGGTTTTACTTGGTGTGGTCTGGTCTGATCTGATCTGTTTTTTTATACATATATTTTTTATCCCCGTGTGTTGTGTCAGTCAATCTGTTATAGTATATCTGTTTTTTTGTTTTGAGATACCCATAAATGCATAATGTTGTTGATATTGTCTCGGTTGCCTATAAAAACAAAAAACAGAATAAAATTCGCATATGGGCGCTACTTCCGTGAATGTTTTTAATTATATCTGCATAAATATATGCGTTTACATGACAGACAACTAGAAATTAAATACAAAATACATATATATAAAATTATATATAACGGCAACAAGTCTTTAACCTTTAAAAAAAATATTGTGTTGTACCTGAAGATAAAAGCGCAAACAAGTTGCGGCAATGGCAACGAATATATAAAAATTGTTTTAATAATAATACACATATGTATAGTAAACAAAAAATCAAACAAAACTTGAACTTGTCTCTAGTGAACTTACTCCTATAAGATCAATTAAGATACTAGAGTTAAGTGTTTATAGTTGATACGCCCACAAATTCAAATTAAAAAATTGTTATAATTTATTGTTTTTATTGTATTATGGTAAATAAATTGGTTCACTTGTGTTCAATGTTAATTGAGCATTGAAAATAACTACATACTACTTACTTTGTTGTTAAATCGAAATCCTCATTACCATTTATTAATAAATAGTTTATCATGTCAATTTATTCACCCACCATTAATCTTCTAAATAATAATAGTGTTAAGAATTTCTATTGTGGCGTTCAATTTTTATTGATTCTTTAGGTTGATCGGCGCCAAAAAATCAGTGCCAGTGAATACATCAAAATTTTTCCACTTCTAATTTATCAAACCGAAACGAAAATGAAACGAAAAAAATAAAAACGCCGATGTTCTAAATTATCTTGATTTATTAAGAGCGAATTGAAGAACTGCTAGCCAAATGACTTCTCTTAACATCCTCCGTCCGTTGAAGGACTGTGGCTTGCAACATCTTCCATAGGCAGAAGGCGCAACTTAGCTATCGCTCTCTGGATGATTCCCTTGCTGGCACGAATTGTTGCCATACGAGCTACACCGTCATCGCCTTTAATAGTTTCATCATGACTAATTTGCCTCAGGGATGTTTGTTGTTGTTAGACGCAACTTGTCACAAAGTGAGCTAGGGTGTGCTCCATGCCTTACAGAGGGACTGTTGTATTTGACCACCAATGGAGTCAGAACTTGAAGATCGTCAGGCCTTTCTGTGAGTTGATAAATAGGTCGAGAATTCATTATAGCTACTGATCGAACAAGAATTTGTTTTCCTTTCCATGCAATTAGGATATACATAATATCAACTCGAAATCATTTTATTTATTTGTCGTAAAAAAATTTGTATTCAACAAAAAGAAAAAGTGAATCATCTTAAAAATACCATATATTTTAATACCTATAAAATCTTAAGACTTTGCACCGAAACAAAACAAGTAGCAAATTCATAGAAATTTGGTATCATACACAACCCACTTTTCTTGTCTACTTAATATTTATCTTATAGAATATTTTCAACAAATTGGTTCTCGTCAACATTTGTGTGCTTTTTATTTTTTTTTTTGTTTTGAAATTTTTGCTTTGCCAAAAACAATTTCAGGCTAATTACACTTTAATAGAATATATGGGTACTACAGGCCAAAAGGCATCATGGCATTTGTTTGTTAATTCTAAAGGTTGTAGACACCGGGCCACCACCTTGTAAGTCCCATGAAAGCAACTCACTTTTCAGCAAATTGAGGCGCAATAAAATTTACAAAAAACCAAAAAAATAAATAAAATTTTAAAATACATTAAAAAATAAAAATAAAAGACATTGCACAATAAAAATAAATAAATTTTAAGATTCTTAAATTGAAAGAAAATTCTAATTTAATTTTGTTCTTTTTTTATGCTTTGTTTAACAAAAGAATCAACCGAACCGCATTTGGTATGCTAAAGTTGATTGCTCCATAAAAATGCCAGAACATTAAAAATATAAAAAAAAATTAAACAAACAACAAATAAATAAATTCTTTAATCTTATGGTAAATCGAATGAATAATAATACAATACAATATAGTAGTATTTTTTTCCTTTCCTATAATAAAACATATAAAAAAGAAATAATATTATCATTTGTCTGAATAGACAAACTACTATTGTATATACTTACATAGATAAATAGATAGATAGATGTTTAATATCCTAGGAAATACAACAAACCACCTACTCAGTTAACAACAATAATAACAATATTTCCTTTGTTTGTTATTATTGTTGTTTGTGTTGTCATAAGATGCTTATAAGAAATCTTTTATCATCCAATCCCATTTGTAATTCATAAAACGTTTTGAAAAGTATAAAATCATATGAAATAAAATAGTATTATTGTATATAAAAAATAAAAGTAAAATAATACAAAATCCGTCTTAGAACATGTGACTCGATTTCTATACAAAAACAGCAACAATGAAAAAGATATGTAATAATAATAACAACAACAATAATAATATTAAGAGAGACGCAATGAAATAGAAAAAAGTATACAATAATAAAAAAAAATAATAATAAGACTCACTCACATACTATATTGTAGTATTTTATATTGAAGTCATTCAATGGCATATACTTAGTTACAAAGACAACAAACGATATACAATAATAACAAGATACATGTGCTTACTGTAATATATGTACAACAAAGTGACATAATCTGTAACCGTGACACCTGAGACATTTTATTGTGGAATATACCTAGTAGTGTACTGTACACTGAGAGAAAGATTTGCGGATATTTTATTTTATTGTTAAATGAAAATAAAGGAACCATGGCAATGGAAGGAGGCAGGGATTAAGTATAAGTACTTTCTTTGAGAGTTAGAAACTTAAGTGATAAAAGGGAATGGAAGAAGGACATATTCAATAAAAATAAGTATCACATTTTTTTACATAAAATCAAATCAAATCATTATAGATAGAAATATAATTCATAAAAATAGTTATGTCATAAATTATGCTTGTCAATTTATATAAAATAAATAAATAAACCAATAGTTAACATTTTTAATTTTGAGGACTATCCATCGATAATCCACATTCCCACAAGGGAAGAATTATCCTTCTGATATTTTTTGAATTTTTTTCTTTCATGCCCTCTGCAAAGAACAGACGTTCTTTTAACAGTGCCTGCTTCAGAAGAAATCTTTGATACAAAGTGTAAAGTAATGATAGTGTTGATAACAAAAACCGCAGTCTATTTAAAAAAACAAGGCAGGTAGTATCGCTACACTACCGTTATTGTTCTTCTACGGAAAAACGTAGTTACAAATTATGTAAAAAAAAAAAATCCAAACTACGCAATGTGGATGAACTTCTGATGCTCTGTTTCACGAGCCGGTGCTTAACACACAAGGTCATCAAGCAGTTACCATATTTTATAGCGAACGCATGATATAAGCTTGTTACTGATTTTTTGACCAATAATTATAAAATGTATATAAAACATTTAAGGAGAGTTATGCTGTTAACAAAGCAGACAGAGAGTGCACGCTTTGAATTTTGTTCTGATCTACTACTTATTATTAGCTTCGTATCCAAATTTCCAAACTTTTCCGATGGATTTTCTAAAAATTTTCTTTCATATTCTTCTAATTGAACGCAACAAAACAAAAAAAACCTTTTTAAACGCCCCTCCCCCCTTGATGACATAAGCGCACAATAACAAAAATGCCTCTTACTGGCATCATTGCTTCCTCTATTCTCAGAATATATACATTACATGGCGCTACGGCTATTGAGTCACGAGATATATTAAAAATATTGGCGACATGTTTTTGTTACATTTCTGAAAAAGCGTAAGATTCTGACATGTAACCCCTTTTTAAAAACGTTTTTACGTTAAAATTAACTAATGTGTAAATAATGATGATGACTGAAGAAGATGTGATTAAAGAAGTTACTGTTTAAAAAAAGACATTTAATATGATGATGTCAGAGACAGGTCAACTATTCTATCTATTTCCAATTTAATTTCTATTTGTCACTCCATTCAATTCCATGCAATTCTTACAGTGTTATTTGTGTTTGAATTTTAAAATTTTCTCATGTGATATGCCAAGAAAATTCACAATTCAATCATTGAACTGTGCGCATGCCTTTTACACTTGAACCATAATTAAGCAATTTTAAAGATACATACTATTTATTGTACATTCAATTGCTTATGGTTATTTCTTTATAGAATTTATAGTATGAAAGTTATGTAGACATAAATAATAATAAAATAAAAAAAAAATAACCAGCAACACCTATAGCAAGAACAAGTTAGAATAACAAAAAATGAAGGCGGAAGTTATTGACTGTAAACCAGTTGTTGTGGTTATTACTTTACTTACCACAAACTTTTAAAGAAACTCACACACTCACTCACTCACTCAGTCAGTCAGTCAGTGAAACAGTCATATTCAATTAATTGGTAATAATTTTTTCCGCACTCAATAGTTCAACAAAATAAATGAATTTGAATATAAACGGAATTTTTATGGTAGACAAATTATAACAACAATTCAAATGGAATACTTATAGTATTGTAAAAGTAAATGCAATTAATAATGCAAAATAAGCTTGAACAAACAAATTATGACATGAACAAGTAAATGTATCTATCTATCTATCTATCTATCTATCTATCTATTGTATTGAAGTAATATCTCTCTCAGACATCATCACCCCTTGTGGCGGTCAGTTACTTTAAATAGCAAACGTGTTGCACTAATTATGGCAGACAGCAGTAGTCGTTCGTTCGTCAGTTAGGCAGGCAGGCACCTAGGCGACGTTGACTTTAAATGGATATGCAAGCACATGATTTTAAAATAAAACCCGATTTCTCAACATAGATAATTGCAAAAACATGCATGTATTTCATTAATGAAGGTAATAATGAAAGTGTTGCCAATTGATGTTTTGCGGGTGGAGTCACGGTTGGCTTATACTTACTTTACTCACTCTCCTACCCCAAACTCAGTTGAGTTCAGTTCATTTGAGTTGAGTTTAGTTGAGTTGATTATATTGCTTGCAGCTGAGTTGGGTGTGCCATTCTAAGTATAGTATTGTATATACCCTGATCTGTCCAGTGTGTATATTTGGGTGCGTTGCAATCGTCAATAATTGACGCTTTGTACAATATTTCAACTAATGTGTGTGTGAAAAATATCTATTTAAACTAGTTAGTAAAATGGTTGCCTGCCCCCGGCTTATTTAAGATAGTACATTTGATATTATTGCCTGTCTGTATTAACAATGTGTTGGGTTATTTTTTGTTGGTCATGGGATACAATTTCGAATTTAAACATATAAAACTTGAGCAATGTAAAGTTATTTTTAAAAAATCGCTGATGCAATTTATTGTTTGAATTGCAAATTCTTGAATTGGATATAGGATACAATAAAATGAAATTGGGTTAGGTTGATTTTACCAAATCATTCTTCAAGAATTGAAAGAATTTAAAGAGAAAAAACTATAAAAATATAAGAAATTGGGAACTTTCCATGGAATGAGTTTAGTCGAATATGTTACTGACATCAATAAGTTAATACTTTTTATCCCATTAAATGCATTCAAAAAAAGTTTCCTTGTACTTAGTATATTCTAATTATCTAAAAAATTCCAAGATTATATGGTAAGATAAAAACAAAGATCGCAATGATTGATCGATTACTTGTTGGTTTTTTTTTTCTACAAATTTACTTTGACACATGACATGTGCTTTGACAATCGGTTACATGAACAACAAGGAGTGTTGTTTTTCTTTTCTTTTTGTTTTTTATTTGTAAAACAATTTTGAGGGAATACAATATCAATGATATACTATTGTATAAAACAATGTATAGTTCATATACTACCATATATCTACATATTCTCATTGTATGATATTTTGATGACAGATCGATCAGTTCAATGACTTAAACTTGTGGCTTTGTCATTCTTCTAAACATTTTTGTATTTTTTTTTTTTTTTTTTTTTTGTATACAATATTTCATAAACAAACAGCAGCTAAACAAAATTACCCGTTTTTACACGTTTATAATTAAATAATAATACAAAACCATCAAGATAAGGAATAAAAAATTATATACATACATTTAAGTATAAAATTAACGATTTGCAAATCAAAAAACAAAAAAAAAAAAAGGTAAATTATTCAAATATTGATTAATATTTTGAATTCTTACTATTTGACAGCAACACGAACTACTGAATGAGTTAACGAATATTATTTTGTCATTGTTATTGTTTATGGTACATAAATTTATTAAGATAATATGATTATAAATATAATAAGGACCTGTTTTTGATTGAGTTAAAACAAACAATTCATATTTGACCGGTTCCGTTTGATTATCTTCACTCATGGTGTCACATTTCAATTTGATGACATCGGATTGATATTATTGGATGTTTGATAATACCATATGGTGGGATTAAGTAGTAGATGGCAAACACAATACCATATGTTCGAGTCGTTTCAGGTGTGTTAAAGTGATCTTATAAAGTAACTATTGTTGCAGGTGATGTTAGTGCTTTTTCTATTAGAAATAGTATAATGGGTGATGTTTGACAAGGACAACTTGATTGATTTTAAACTGTTTCTTCAAGATTTATATGCAAAATTGTATCAACCAACAACAGCGGGTCCTATCCAGACACTAGACTACACAGGAACACCCTTCGGACCCATAGCCAACGTCTAGTCTAGTCCACCATCCTCATCTTTTGGGCAGTATGCCTACTACGGAACTGCTTTATGTATTACTTCAGCATTCTTTCATTGCCTTTAGAGGTTAATCTTCTGTTCACATACGTATAGGTTCACCGAATGCGACACGACTCGGGGAAGACGGGGTTGTCAGTCCGTGAGTCATCCTATCCATATTTATGTATATAGGACCCAACGTTTTTTAGTAAATCTATGGCGTAACAAATATCACAACAATTTTTTTAATAAAGAATTAGAAACATACTAAAGACAGGACCAAAAATCCAATATATCAATGTAATGCATTTACCAAATTCTGATAAGGAAATCGCTTCCCAACCCAATAAGAGTAGTTCTTTAAAAATTATAAAAAATCCCCTTAATTTCATTTATTTCTTGTTTGTAAATTTAAAAATTACTAATTCTATATATTCACACAATGTATCTTCAGACTCTTTGAATTCCCCTTCAAGGATAATAATATTGTTATCTAAAAATATACAAATTATATATTTCATACCCACCCCTCTCCATTTCTTATTTCAACCAACTTATTTCATCTATACAACCCCAAACAAATTTTTGCTTAAGATACGAGTACAATACCAAGCAAGGTGCTCATGCATTTCCACTTCAATAAACAATTTTAATAATCTATTAAACATATTTGTTACAAGTAATTGAAACCAAACACATAGATACTATGAACAAATATACATATACATAAATTTATACAAATTTGAATTGTTTTATTCATTTATTTATTTATTTATTTTTATCAATTTCTTTTTGCGCATTGATGCGCTTCACTAGTTCGTTTGTCTTGCTGTGTACGTATCTTGTTGATGATTTGTGTTACACTCTCGTGCCATTTTTATTTATACTTATATTTATTTAAACGAGATACAACACACATTTCGGTCATTTCGATTTTTTTAGTATCAATTTCATTTTCATTTCAACACTTTTGCTCTCAATGCAAATTGACAAATACCAAACAAAAACAAAAACAAAAAATAATAATAATATAAGAAAATAAAAATAAAAGAAAAAAGATACAATACACTAAAGTGTGCCTGTATGTGTGTGTGTGTGTGCGTTGTGTTTATGTTGAGTGATGTAGACATGTTTATTTTTGGTGTTGTTGTTGTTTGTATCGCGTTTTTTGCATTTGCCCCAAAAACGTGCTTCATATGAAGAGTAAAAGTATCGCATCATTTTTGTAGGCGTAAGACACAAAGATTTAAGAGTTGGGGCAGGGAAAAAGTGGGCATGCAGAGCATATAATCTAAGGAGAGAGTTAAAGAGACCAACGGATTGCTTATATGTTTTCTGTTGTTGTTGTTGTATCTGCATCTGTTCGTTTGCTTTAAAAGACAATCAGACGGACATGAAACATAAAACATTTATTCATTCAAGTTTGAGTAGCAGCTACTACAAAAGTATCTTTTGCCAACATTTTGTTAGTTTGTTCATTCGTTCATCTGTGTTGGTGGTTCGTTCATCTGTGTTGCTGGTTCGTTCATTCGCCTTTATGTTCAATGTTCATTAAGTTCATTTTGTTTATCTATTTTTCTTACAGTTTGGACTTGTTTCTTTATTCAATGCTCATTTCAAATGAACATAGAAAAATTTAAATTTTTCTTTATGTATTTCATTTTTTGTTTAATATTTTTTTCTTCTTATTATTATTTAAAGCGAAAGCGCATTCATCCAACTCTTGGGTTTTATGATTTGTTTGTTGTTTTTACTATTCATTATATGCATTATAGTTTGTTTAGTTTTTGTATACTATGTTTAAACCAACCAAAAGATACATGGATATACTATAAGTATATTTTTTCTTTATATCTCTTAGATGCCGTCAGCCAAGTATCTGGCATGCTAATTTATAGTTATAGTTGAGTTGGTCTAAATAAGTTGATTTTTTTTTTCTTCTTTTCTTTATAATTTTTTTCATCATAATTTTTTCATTGAAAAAAAAAAAAAAAAAACAAGAAAAAAAAAAACAAAAAAATATGTGTAAATTTCATTTTATATTGGCAAAGAAAATGCGTAGATGAAATGATGTTTTTCCATGGTGAAAATTTAAATTTTATTATGTGTTGGTTAAAACACTTTTCATGTTTATTATGATTATGAAGAATCTTATATGGTTTATTTTTATTAAAGATGATACTGTAATTTTTTGAATATTTTAGATAGTTTTTAGATTTCTTATGGTTCAATAATTGTTCTTTGTAGGTTCCTTAGATATTTTCATTACAATTGATTAATATTTGATTAGATTTTTGGCTCATAATCGTCAGCATTTTTTTTTTTGGCAGTTGCTACTTCTTGCCATCAGTGATATTTTGGCCTTGGAAAACATTCCTAGCCTCGATCTCCTCCTTTGTAATATTTTCAGACTTTGTGGTTTAGATAAGAAGTTGCATTTTTCACGTTTCCTCAAACGTGATTATTTTCTGCTCTTCGATGGCCTCGATGTCTATCCACTCCACGCTTTCCTCCACGACCATGAACACACAATAAAAATGACATAAACACATATACTATACATTCAGACACTCAAACAGACATTTAACACTGAATAATTACCATTGATATCCCATATCAATGCCTATAGTCTGGCTAGGCCTTAGTGTCCGAAATAAGTAAACCAAAACTAATGTCTGCATGAGGGTTAAAAAGAGCTAAACGCGCCATATTTGAATATAGCTTGAAAAAGCGCGAGATTTCCCTAGAGGTGACGAAAACCTAAGAAAATTAATTTTATTATTTATTTGCTATAAGTGCAGCACATTGTTTTGGCATCGAATCCACAAGATATGACACCTTTGGGGAGGAATGGAGCTCCTAGCATCTCTAACTTCTTTTCAAAGCTGTGTAACATTACCTCAATTCTCATTTCTGTTGTTTCATTTTCAAACCAACTTTCCTTTGTACTTTGTTTGTCTTCTTTGTCTTTCATTAAAAGTTCTTCAACTCCCATGTAAGTAAGTATTTCTAAATAAAATGATAATGATAATTATATATTTTAATTATAAACATTAGAAAAACAAAGCTAATGATGACATACTTTTTTTCCGAACTACCACAAACAATCAATCAAAGTATTGTATGTAAGTAGTATTTTTCTGCTCAAACTCTCGACAATTTATTCTTTATTGTTCTATTATTTTGCTATGGAAAATTTTTACACAATAATAATATACGACAAGTACAATTCATCTCACGCATGTCAAAGTTTATCAGTTTTTTGCATTTTCTTCTTCGAATACGAAAACAAAATTTGCGCCTTGGATGCAATGCAAGCTGCATTAGACCCTGGCTCGAGATATAGACACCATTTACCATGATCATCATATGAACGTCGTCATCATCATCATCCTCGATTTTATTTATAAAAATCACTTTGTTTGTTGCATTTCGTATGGCGGCAATCATGTGTGAAATTTCTTTATTGCATTTAAGCGTGATGATGGTACTGGTGATGATGTATGGAGCTATAAATAAAACTTTGTCAACTTTGTCGAAATCATGTGGCATCTCTCTCGGTCGGCATTCACTACATTTAACTTACTTCATATCATTTCATCCGATTCCATTTGTTATTCGTTATTGTGTGTAGTCGAAAACACCAACAACAATGGGCTTGACTTAAGTTATTTTATGACCGCGCGCATTGGCCTTATCGGGTCCTTATCACACGTGCCTTCGAGCTGAGCCAAGCCAAGCCATGTCGAGTCGAGTCAAGTGAAGTTGAGCTGAATAACATCGTATGGATTGGAGTAAGTATTTGGTCCATTATGCTAGTAGTTTTCCATAGCAGATTGCTTTGGCACTTGAAATGTTTATTGAACTTTGAATTCATATCGTTAAAATAGTAGGGTTGCAAGAGTAAAGCATGTGATCTTGTTGCTGATGATGATGATGATGATGGCATTCAAATTAATATAAATAAATAAATAAATAATACTTTTACAATATTTATCGAAACAAAACAAAGACAAGAAAATTTGTTTTTGTGTTTACGAGTATTATAAATATTGTATATACTTATGAATGCAAGTGGAAAATTTGGTTTTGTGTTATTTACATTTTATGGATTATGAATGAACGAATGAGCGAAGTAAGTGATCAAGTTCAAATGCATTTAAACCGGTTCAATGTGACTTAGTTTCTTTTTTTTTTTGTTGCATAAGTTTGAATATAATATAATATTAATTTAATAAATCTTTCTTGATATCAAATTACATAAAAGATGAGATCAAATTGCAAATGAATGGTATTGTATATGGATCATTATATGTATCTTTGTCAAGCAGTTGAAAATGAATGCCCATTGCTTTTATCATGCTATCATCTAACAAACTTTAAGATACAAAATCAATTATTTGTATAAACTTTTGTAACTAAGTAACATACTATCATAGATACATACATTGTGTACCCTCATAAATTAAACACTACTACTTCATTAGAGTAACAATAACCTTCAATCTTACATGCAAAACAAAGGCTTGATTAATTTCCTACGTTGCGTTTCCAAGTTGTCTATCCACAGCCGCAGTCGTATCGAATAAACTTTGAAAATAGTTTACCGTGACTTTGACATAGAAAAATGTTTATTTTAATGTATGTAGTAAGTATTGTATATTGTACATTAAAAATTTGTTTTATTAAATTATGCAAAACAAAAACAAACAGAAAAACCTCATTGCACAATAATTAATTTGATGTAATTATGCAATGTTATCAAAAAAGTAGAAGTAGCTATAAAAAAAAGCTATAAATAATAGTGAGAAGAGTGATGATATTTTCTATCTCAATCAAAACTGTGCAATTCTTTTTTTGCATTATTGATTATTTGTGTTTGTTGTCTTTCTTTATTTTGGTGTGTGAAACATAAATAAAATTGCAATATTTTCAATCATGGTCCATGATTATTAAGAATTTCAATATCTCAATCAATAGTCATTATTATGAATAGCATGAAGGTTTTTCAAAAGAAGTCAATGTATTGTATGTACATATGTTGTGGTCAAAAACCTCTTTACTATATAGTATGTCAGACAGACCTTACTATTATTTTTATTATTATTATTTTTTTTCGTATTAAAATAATGTGTTTGTTACCCTTGCACTTCACGTTCGTGAGTACATTTTTGCAATTTCCATATTAATGAGGGCAAGGTTAGTTATTTGCTTATACTCGTATGTAGTATGAATGATAAGACCCAATCCAATTCTGATAATATTCAAGAAGTGTTCTTGAAAAATTTCGTAGTAACATATTACACATGTTATTTATTATTTTGCCACTAGAAAGATTGTTGTAAGTGTCTATTAAGTACCATTTAGTACCATATAGTACTTTAGGCATGTTATGACTTGTAGGAGTAACTGGGTAAAATAGAAATTTTGTTTCCCGCATATACATACATTTGAGGTACTCTATTTGCTTATACTTAAATGTATGTTATGAATGATTTTGTGTAGGGACTTGGTTATTTTCATAAGTTTTCCTCAGAAAAAGTGCCTATGAGATTTAAAGTATTTCTCTTGTTTAACGTGTTTGTGACGATGGAATGTCAAATCTAGTAATTGAAATATTACCCCGTTCCTGATGACCCATTGATCTGAAATTTGGTATACACCTTCAGTTCAGGTGACAATACAATTTGCGATACATTTTTTTTTTTCTTTTGGAAAAGCCTGAATATTCATCAATTCTTCACAGAGGCAAGGTAGTGGATCAGTGACATACTGTTTTCTCTGCTATGTGCGACATTTTTAGAATCGTCAGATTTCCGGTAATAGTGAAACTGTTTAAGCAAAGACAATTCAATGTTCTCAATGTCTCAGTGGTTAGAACTGACACCACAAAGTTCGAGAGTTCAAATCAGCACTGGTTCGGTTTTTACTTATCTTGTTTAATATTATTATCTCCAAAAATAATTAATCCTATGTCATAACATGATCTTAGAAAGCAAATCATTAGCCTAGAAAAGAAATTCACTTGAAAATTCTCAAGATTCTCAAATCTAATTGCTAATTTTTTTCATAATATTTAATCATATATTGCTTATGACACAATGACGCCCACCTTATTTTATACAATCAACTTATGTATACTCATGTCTGACATAAGTTTTTAACAATTGTATTATGCACTTTTAAGTATCTGAACTTAACTGACAAACAAACAAACAATTTTTTTTATAGATCTAATTATTAACTACAATACTCAGAATATTCAGAATATTAAAACTGTCAGTTAACAAACACTTCATAAACCCTATAGTAGATATAAATCAAAAAGAAAACTACATTGAACAATATATTGTACTTACTATTTGTCTAACTATTTGTCTATCTGCCTATCTACAATATCTAGTATCTACTAGTAGTTGACACATTTCTAACTTAATATTGTACTATTTTCAGTTAAGCTATTGTTCTTCTCATTGTCTATGAAATTTATTCAACATTTTAATACCCGTGAGATTATAAATTACTATTATGATTACTACTAACATTATCCGAGTATATTATAGTAATAGATGTACATAGTATCTATTGTAATTGTCTCGATGATGATGATGATGATGATAATGATGTATTAGTGTAAAACTTGTAAGACTATTATTTATTTGTATTGTTAGGTCAATGAAGTTTACTACATTTAACAAAACACTTTCGATTTCATTAAATTTGTACTAATTAATATGGAAAACAACAACAACAACTACTATACGTATTATGGATATTTTATTTTATATTTTTCAAATGAATTACAAACTCATTTTGCCCTATTTTTATAGTAATTTGTATTCATGCATATTAAAAGGGGTCAATGAACTATTGTATATAATTCTGTTGAAGGAAGATTGCATAAAAATTTTAATTAGTTTTTTATCAGAATTAATAACAAATCAATAAAAGAGTATTCGAAATAGCAGCTATAAATACAAGTAACAGTCGACCGAGCTCGTGTAAATCCTCTTTTTCGGGAAATACTTATATGTATGTAGATACGAATACCAGTAAACAAGCAAATGACCAAAGCTTTATCATCATAACAACCATGTCATTGTGCTATCTCACTTACACACCTTGATTTGGATTTTGCCGATTTTTTGGCTGTTTCTTTTGAGTATTCCGTAAAATCAAAATTGTTAAAGACGTTGCCGAAGGAAAAAGGCAACTTTATTAACGTCAATCATTTCTGCTTGGGTGAGATCGATGTTTCAAAATTTGAAATCCTCGTGCAAGCGAGATAGCTGATAAGAAGAAAAGACAGATTGTAAAAAGTGAAGAGAATCGTCATTCTGTAAGATGTAACAAGATGGAAACGTTATGAAAAAAGTTCGACAGCAGCGATATCATCGCCTTGATGAAGCAACAAACCCATCTCCGACACATATTTATTATATAAGGACTCCTCATTTGGATCCTCCTGATATATGTATGTACATGTAGCAAAGGACCTTTATATGAATTCGACCTCATCTTAAGAACTTTACATGGGCGTCACATTAGACTCTTTAATGTTTACCTAAATTTTCAACGAAAGTGCTTCGAGTGTCCCCCCGACACCTCTGTGATATTTTAGCTTAAAATTCATTAGAATCACATAATTTCAAAGATGCCTTAAACTATAATTTGCCATAAAATGTTTATAGCAATTATATAGGTCAGTTTTTCTACATAAACATCACATATTTTTTACTCAATAATTGTTTAAAAAAAATAACTAAATTTGTTCTTTATAATTACTTTTTTATGATAGGAAGAAAATATAAATTTTCTATTTTATAATATTTACACAAACACACACATTTATCCATATCGCATATCCGAAAGTTGCCATAAAACTGAATTATAGCATACGAAGTTTATTGCAGGCCATAAAATAAGGCGCCCTTACATTACTTAACTTACATATGAGTTTGTAGCAGGCTTATGAATATGATAATGATGATGATGGTGTGATGACAATGATAATGATGATGATCGATAATTGTGTCGTGATGTGGTTGTGTGTTTTTATCGTTTGATATTTTTCAAACAGTCATTTACCTGTCCGTCATCCGTTGATCTAGTCAGATTTCATAGTCTTGAATAGACGCTAATTGCAGGCGCTAATGTTAGTTCAATGGAGTTCATTGAAAGTAAAAGTTTTGCGTGTGAATTGTACTGTGTGTTTTTGTAAAATTGCCTTTTGTCTACAATTGTATCTACCTACCACATGCATACTACTACAATATTTTTGCATGCTCATAGTGCAATAGTAATTACCTTTCGATTTTTTTTTTTTGTATTGTATCTTTTTCCATTATTCATTGAAAGAAGAAAGTCAGTCATTTAATTGTTTTAACATTTTATCTATATTTTTTTTTTTATTATTATTTATTTATTTTCTTTTTTTTTATAATTTTTCCTCATTCCAATTAGATTTGTGCTTTGTAACTTTGAAAAAGTGCTATAATAAAATCTATTGTAATATAAAGAAAGAGAAAGTAAGAGTTGTGTGTGTTTGACACACTACACTTTTTCCCCCCACCACCACCTATTTGGATTCGACATCAACTTCTAGAGAACGTCTGGAGAGTAAATAGAAACTCACAAAATGAGTATCATAGATAATGGCAGATATCGTTTGCGTAAGGATTGGGCTAGTGCCTCCATACCATCATTGGTCGATATCGATGAACATGTAGACGACGAAACTGAGAACAACACAATGAATGTGACTGCTCCATTGCCACCACAGAAGCCGCCACGTCGTAGTTCTTTGGCTTTGAGTTTGTTTTCCAGTAAATCAGATAAGAATACAAAGCGACGTAGCTCAATTGCTGTATCATTTCTAAGACGCGATAATAATAAGGTAAGTCAATCTAATCAGTCTTACTAAACCATGTAAGTAATCTACAATTGTGTTTTTCTTTTAATATTTCCAGCATTCAACCAAAGACTCATATGAATCAGCTGTTCGCCAAGAGAAAAGTGATGGCTCTGCCACACCAACAAATAATAACAGTCCTGAAATAGTTTATAGTTCTGAGGAAAATATACGTGCCTCCTCACCAAATGAACCGGGCAAAGTAACTTATTTTGAAGATGGCACAAATCGTAATCCAGTCAAGGGTATAAATAATAACAATGGAAATCCTTATGATACACCAGTTGAACGCAATCGTCGTCGTCGTAGTTCATTGCAAACAAAATTAGATCGTCGTCGTCGCAAAAACTTTGAAGTTATCCATCAAATGAGTATGGATCAAAGTCTTTTGAGCGGCGGTGCCAACAATGATTCACAAAACGATTTGACCAATGATAGTATGGGTGGTGGCCAGCCAACTTCACGATCTGTTGATATCGAAAATTATGATGATATCGATCCAAATCATAGTGCATATTTTCCGCGTCAAAAACGTCATTCATGGTGGAATATATTTGTTCCAGAGAATTTAAAAAGCAGGTGCGATTCATTTCTTTTCTTTTTATTTATTTATTTTATTTAAATTTAAATTTATTTATTATTTATCACAATTACTAATTGCCATGCGTATGCGGAATGTGCTCGTTAAAAATGTGTCTCAGATACAATTTAATCTGAATTAATTTAAAAAAAAAAAATTAACTCAACTAAACTAACATAGTTTTATGTATCTAATTGATTAACAAGCAATTTGTTGTGATGTGAACAGGTGTCTGGAGAAGGATTATAAGTTAATCCGGTTTTCGTAGATTTTTGTTCAAAAAATAAGACAACTAAAATTTGTTAAAACTTGTTTCTGCATATGCAGAACTTCGATCTATCTGTCTATCAGGCAAAGCAAGTCACGCATTACTCCTTCTTAAATACATAATTATGTATTTAAATTTGATCAATATATTATGAGTATAAATAGTTTTGAGTCGTCTGCATCGATATACTTCTATTACACGGGCCTACAAAGTTTGACCCTTTTCCCCTTTTAATGTTTTCATATAAAATCTATTGATAAGAGCCTTCTGATTCCAAATATGATCTTCGTTTTGGTGTATCACATCACATTTTCGTTTGTAAATTGGTCAAAAATAACATATTTAAAGTCGGTAAAAGGATATTCAATTCAACAAAACAAAAATGCAGTTATATTTTCCAATGCATTAGCAATATTAATAGCTAAAAAATAATAACATGATACAATTGGAAAGTATGAAAATTGACTCATTAAATTTTTGGTATTACTCAACAAGGAAGCAGTGGACAAAGTGGTTGAAAATTGGTGTACCACGATGGCCTACTGCCAAGTCAGCTATGGCCAACATTTGAATGAAATCAGTTTTCATACTTAATCGTAAGAATCACTCTATAAAATAAAAAGAAATTTGTTGAAAAAAATGTAACTTTTGCCCATTTAATGACCAAATCAAAATAAGACCAATAGATGGTCCGCCCTTTATGAAAAATATTGAAAAAAATCTTTTTCTCATTAAATTTTCATAATATGATTTTTTAAATATTTTTCCCATAGTACCTAATGTAATTACTACTCATTTTTTCTGCGGGAAAACCCATATGGGCATGTGTTATCAACCTTACAATTAACACTTTGTCATGACCAATTTAAATACTTGATCTAATAAATAAGCATGATGACCTAAAATTTATAAATGTGATCTATTGAAAATTGATCCATACATAATAATTATGTTAATTCAAAATGTATTCACTAAAAGATAATTATATTAACATTAATCAAAATTTATACATTATTTTTTTATAATTTTCCTTATCTATTTTTTTTTGCCATGTTTTCTCAGATGAATTTCTTTTTATGTTGTTTTTCATATTCAATTTTGAATGAATTTGTATCTTTTTAATTATCCACTTTTGTTGTCTTTTGACTTGCTTTGCCTTGTTAGTCTTATTTCAATGTCATCAGTATATTATTTGAAGTTTTTTTATGTTTTTTTCTTTTGTTTTTCACTGCTAATTTTAGTGACTAATTTGTTATGTTTTCTGTTAATTCTTTGTATTTTTTTTTTTGCTTTGAATTACTGCATTTTTGTTTAATATCTTTGTTTGTTTTATTTATACTTATACTTATATCTTTTGTGTTGCTTCCTGTCATACAAAAGTTATTAGCCACCACAACAAATAAAACAAAAAAAAAAAAAAAAAACCCAAAAAACATTAAAGAAAATTACTGGTAATCAATAATTTTTGCTTATATTTTTTTTTCCTTTTAGTCAAAGAAGAATATTAATTTTTATGTTTTTACCATAGATATTGTATCTTTTGTCAATGAATGTTTTCATTTATAAAAGAACAAGTTGAATGGGTGTAATTAGTTTTGCCTGAAGGCAATTAAATGTTTTTTTGATGTTGATATTTTGGTAAAGAAGAGTTTTTGAGTTTCAACTCTAATGAAGGTGATTCTGTTGATATAAAAGGAGGCAAATATTCAGGAACGAATCATATAATTTAAATAACAACTTTAAAGTTTAACACAAAATTTTCTTACTTCTTTTTCTTTTGAATATTTTACTTTACACTTCTAATCGCATTAAAAGTTTGCTTGAATAAATGCTATGAAACTTTTCTTTTTTTTGTTGTTTTCAATTTAATTAAATTAATTTCTTATTTTTTAATTGAATTAATTTCTTTCTGCGCACTAAGAAACAATAAACACAAGAAACCTACGTGGATTATTATTATCATATTTTCCAATTCGAATTAGAATGTGAAACATGCCACACACTGTCATCTGCCATCTCCTCCTCTACTATCATAACTATCTTAAATTAACCTCAGCGCCGCTTTTGTACATATTTACAGTAAGTAAGTAAATATGTAAATTAAATGTTTTTATTTACATGCACATGCTGATGGCACAAAATGACTTAGAGATAGCAACGAGCCACCAATATGATGATGATGAAGTGCTGCGCATCTTTATCTATACTAGCTGCGCTATTGAATAAAGTTTTTAGATACAAAACAAAAAGCTGTGTGTATTTATAAACAAATATATACATATGTATGTATGTAATACCGTATTTGAATTTTGCTATTTGTCTTCAAGAAGTTGAACAAAAAAAATATCAATACAAACTGTTCAAATAATCACGTGTTTAACTTTCAATACATAGATACATGAGATACAAATGGTCGTGAAATGAATTTTTGCAAAACCATGTTTTCTTATATGTTTACTAAATAAAATTCATAACGCATTTAATTTTTGAATTTTTCATATTTATATTTATGAGTTCATTTATGCGTGGCTTGCAATATTTTTATTCTTCATTTTGTTTTTAAGATACTCATACTATTACATTATTATTCATATTATTATTATTATTATGAATTTCTCAATAAAACAATTAAAATATCGCGTGCCATAAAAACGTGCAACCAACAACAAAAATTCCATTGAATCTCACTCATCATTCAATTTCAACTTACCTTCATAAGTACTAGTAGTAGTAGTTCATCTTTGACTCGCTACACTACACCCATTCTTATATATACCTACCTTCTCGATTTTCATAGACCCCTTCCAATTGCGTGTATTGTAGTGTAAGTGCTGCTTCTGTTTTATTATGTTCTATTAATTTTCATTTCATTTAATTTACAAGTTCAATTGACATTTAGTGTTTCTTCTTTCTTCACTCACTCACTCACTTCTTCTTTATTTATATTTGTAATTCCTGTTGCAGTGAGTGCTACTGCTTACGTAAGACAAATACTTGAAATGAAAAGATATACAGTACAGTAGATACATAGATACAAAGACACTAGAAACATCTCGAATATTTGTGGTACTACATACAAGTATATGCAAATATGCGTTCGTTCTCTTGTCTATCTTAATTTGTTGGTTTGTTAGACGACTATTTTGCGGCTTGTCAGAAGAGGAGATGAATGTGGAGTATTGTGGTAGTAGTTTAGTGTGAAACAATATTTCAATCAATTAAATGTTAATTGGGGGAAAAAGTTTATTTTTTTTGTTTTTATTAATACTAGGAAATGGGAAGCGTTTTGTGTTTCTTTATTGAGGAACTAATAATAAAAATCAATCAATAGTTTTTTATGCAAAAAGAATTTTAAAAGAACTTATATATACTTATAAAAATCTGTTAAGATTCTTATCATATAGAAAGAATTATGTAAAGGGATTAAGGTGCAAATTTCCAAACTCAATAATACTAATAAAGACTTTTTAAGGTCATTGCACCATAAGCATATACATATTTCCAAAGGTTTTAACTTCGCCAACAGTTGCGAGTCCATCGCTGAGATAGAGAATGTTTTGCCACTGTCTTAAACTAGCAAGAAGCAAACTTCGCTGCCTTGGTGCATCAATTTTTGGGAACCATTTAGATCTTTCTTTGATTCATACCAATGATATTGATAAGTTCTTAAGGGAATTAAAAAGATTTACGGTGCAAATTCTGGGTGCGTTTAGTTTCAATAGCTTTTCTCATATCAGTGGCAACACAATGATCCAAATTTCCAAATAAAAACTAACGTTACCTAAGGAGACCCTAACCACTTACACTTTTGTTTTATTCAGTTATTCATTCGTCATATTAACCATTGGAGGCTAAGTTGTTGTCTGAAATCTCTTATAATAAATAGAGGTACCCTGCAGTATCACTGATTCAAAACTTGTTCGTGGCTAGTCCCTTAGGAACCAGTATTAGTTCCAACCATCTCCTTTTACATGTATGTATTCAACTGGTGAATTTAACATGGCAATGCCATTAGAAGGGGTCCATTGCCACCGCCTGCGCTACTGTTCACCAGTCGTGTCATCAGTCATTGTCACCGCCTGCATTTCCTACGAATAGCAAATTCACTAGCCACCAGTAATGCGATAATAAGAAAAGGTGCTGGAGAATTACTATCGAAACGTGGACTATTGCCAAGCATACTGCAGGGTAGTGCCACAGATTATACAAATATAAAATCCAATCCATTATTATGGTATACCTACTTAGTTTACAATATTTGCTTTAATAATATGTGGATTTTCCTTATACTAATCTTATTACATATGTACTACTACCTTCAAATCTAAATTACCTAATAAGATTTATTACATTTAGCTATGACTTAAGTAAGTTTTTGTTTTGTTTTATATATTTTGAAAGTAAAATATTTCTTACACGATTATGAAAGTTCTCTGTTTATTGTTGTTTGGAACTCCTAAACAACTTAAGATACATTCTAATCTCTCATTTAAGTTGATCCATTCACTGTTTGTCCATAAACTAACATAATATATGACATAGGGTAAAAAAGAATGTCGTGTGTTTTTGTTGAACTAAAGCTTATCTTTTAGCTTTTAGATTTGTTTGTTGGTTTATTACCTACCTACCTCTGTTTAATATAATAAGAAATAAATTTTACTAAATATTGCAAGTATATATTTTTAAAACTATATATTTATAGTTTATTAAATGTACTTATAGTAATTGAAGTTTATTAGAGTTTTGAGAGTAGTAGTAATATAAATAAACAAATATATGATTCAGTTTGAATTGATGAAATAAATATTGTTATTTATTTAAAAACTGGCAACATCATATTTCATTGAAAGACGTCTAATTGGTTCTATTAATTTTTGTAAAAGTACTTTGTAGAATTCCATGTAGTCATATTAGCCTCTCCTTTTATAGATTAAACAAATACAATAATACTTAAATTTTTGGGTATTTTTTTTTAGTGTTTTGTTTATAATATTTATTATATTACTATTTATTTTTGGTTATTGTTTTATGATTTGATTAGAAATAGACAAACAAATAATTCAAAATTTCTATTTGTTATTATTGTGAAATACTTAATAAATAATAAATAATGAAAAAACCTTAAAAGTGATATAGGAATTATATATAAATTTTTATGAATAATTCTCCAAAAATTTTGAGATAAGAAATGAGGACCCCAAGAACCCCATAAATTAAGTGAAATTCTAAATAATCATAAATTGCCAAATTATTTTATGATAGTTATGGATTTTCTAAGTCATTTTCGAGTGTTAAATTTCAAGTATTCAATTTATTAAGTTATTATAAATTAGTCTTTTTTGAAGAGATATAATACATAATTCTGAAACTTTCAGTTTCTTCTGACTATATAAAGGAAGATGAGTAGAAAAAATTAATCATTCGAAAGAATATATTCCTGTAATTATCTTATTTTATTTATTTTAAATTATTTTAGTCTTAAATATTCTGTTAAAGACTTGTCTTATAAAAAAATAAAAATTTGTCTTCATCAACAATTGAAGCCAGCTACTCAGACAACCGTTTCAGTTGCAATTCTTCATTAACGAAGAATCCAGCCTTCTCCAAAACACAGTTAGTAAACTATGTGATCTTACCATCAATATTTTTGGAGTCAAAGTCACCATAGTTCAAATCTTCCTCTCCAGCATTTGAGGCACATTCGTGAACTATACAGTAAGCGAATAGCAACTGCATCTTAGCTTTATGCATCTTACTGATCTGTAAGAATAAATATTGTATTAAGTAGTTAAAGCAAAAAGGACAACTCCACTTAATTGGCCAGCTGATAATGCCATTAAGGCAAAGAGAATAGCAATTGTCAATTTTATTTTTATGATTTTCTGAAGTAAAATATTAATGTACTTCTAATCGCAACACGAATACTTGTGCTGTAACCTGATTGGATGATTGGTGATTCCAAAGCTTTTATATGTTTTTTCCACAGCATCACTACGTTAACTTGAAGCACTGTTATTAAACACAAATCTCTTAGACTTTTCGGACAATACTTTCAGTAAAAAATAACAACTCTTTAATATCTAGTATGTGTAATATTCATGAAAAATCTTGCTTTCACTAAATTATTAATCAAGCCCGACCTGCATCACTATAAAATATCTTAACTACTATAAATTATATTCTAATTTTTAAGATTGAAAAGACTTTGACCTTTCTTGCATACATCACTTGGCATAAGACAAACTTGTATTTTTTATAAATTTATATGGTTCTAAAGACAAAATCTTAGTCTTCTAAGATTATTTGGTTCTATATAACTATAAAATAAATTACCATCATTAATTCTCATTAAAATCTCTATGTTCTAGGTTCTGTCAAATTTATGAAATTCTCTCTCTGTGTCATATTTTTTTACTCCTTTCTTTTTTTCTTTATCAATTTTCATTCTATTACATACATAAATGTATTAAAGGAAAATTAACATCACATGGCAACAGAAAAATTTCTATTATAATCAAACCACTTGGCAATCTCTTCAAACCCTCATCATCTTTACCAATGTAAAATCAATCTACTTGTAATATATGAAAGTAGTGAAACAAAATATCCCATATGGGACTGACTGACTAATGATGATAATGACAACCAAACCCAACCAATAACATTTGCTCATTATTATTATATTTTTCATTTCTCTCGTATTTTTTTATATTTGATAAATATTATAAATTTAAAGGAGAATATAAAAACAAAACAATTTGTGTGTGCTTATGATGAGATAACAAAAAGTCAAGAGCGTGAATGAATGAAACTATAGAATACATTTTTTTATAATTCTGAGTCTGATGAGTCTGTTGAGTGTATGGAAGCAAAGTCTGTCACACAGTGAGACTCTCTAGTGTACCATCATTGACGTTGGGATTCAGTTTGACGCGAAACACACTCCATTCAAGTAGTGTCTCAAATCTACTTAGTAAGATCAACTCGCGAGTGCCGGTTCGAGTTTCTACACTCCTCTTGTCGTCGCAATAGCTGTTTTGATCTTGTCATATAATATACTAAATACTACTTATGTATATTCATATAAAGTGTTGTTCTATAGTATAGAGTGTGTCTGAGTGGAATTTTTGAATATTTAAATTTGCTTACAATGTTGTTCTAAAGTCTGAAGCTAATAACATTTTGTAAAAAATTAACAATTTATGTAAATTATTAAAAAGTGCAAATAATCAAACTGGATTTGATTAATTTTTTTCTTTATTTTTATTTAAGAAAAATCACACAATTACAAAAAAGAAAAATGTACATGAAATGCAAAATTGAAAACAAAAATTTATTTATAAATAATTAAAGAAAAAATAACGAAGCAATGATATTTCATTTTTTATTTCCTATACATTTTTTTTATCTTCCAAATGTAATTTTTCTTTATAAAAAATGACAAGCACATTTAAATTCGTTCATTTATTTAAATCTCATAAATTTAAACTAATTATTTATGATACATTTTGTTGTTGATTATTGGTTAAGTATTTGTTGTTGTTGTATATAGAAAAAATAGAATCTTTTCATATCTTTTGCATTCTATTGTAAGTGAGAAAATGAAGAATTATAATGTTCTTTACAGAAATAATAATATTTAGGGAAGTTTAATGATAGCAGCTGTTCAAATTATGGTCCAAACTAACACTTCAATTAATCGGGAAACGTTGATTTTAGCAGATTTACCATTCACTCTTAATACAAGTATATAACAACTTGTTGAAATGTATCAAATTGTATTGTCTTCAATATACCTTAAAGGTATCAATATGTACTGATTTATCTCTTCGGTCAACCAGTTGTCTGCGAACTACTGTGCGACAAGGATGAAACAAGGTTAAAAACCAAATATTTTAGGTTTTTTATGAACACTTCTTCAGGCAACTGTGTTTTTAGCTTGTTCTCTATATACTACAGTACTTAATACTCAAGTAAGTCAACAGTTTAAGATCAATAGCTCCAATACAGAAATAAACTGATTTTCCTTGTTATGCTGATCATTTCTATGTTATATGTACTCCATGGGGTCTCTGTTGCACAGCTCTATGCTTTACTAATAACCATAAATAATTTAACTAAGCCTTGAATAAAAAACCTGTATAATCTCAGTTAGACTAGACTGATTAGTTGAGACACCCCAGCATTGTTTTAAATATTTTCACTTTTTCTTTATTATTATTGTTATTTTTTTAGGCTTTTACCTATTGATAAGAAAATTCTATTTTGTATCTTATCTATGAGTAAAATGTACGCAAAAACAAATTTCAATTTAAATACCATATTCACATGTTAGTAGAAAAGATAAATCTTTTGTATAGATTTATTACCTTTTGGTAAATATTGTTTGATAAAATGTTAAAGTTATTGTTATTGTTTTTGTGTTGGCAAAATTGACAAGCAAAGTTTGTTTACTTAAGTTTAGTCAGTGAATTTGGTGTATAGAAATTATTGACAAAAATGTATTAATTATTTTTTATACACTTCTTACTTAATATAGTATCAATGATATAATATAATCATAATCAGGAACTTTGTGAAACTTTAAAGATATCATAAATCATATGAAATAATAAGACTTTCAAGGAAAATGATTTACAGATACAATACTATACTATTCTATGTCTGTGAAAATTTCTGTTCTTATTTTGATTTTGAGAATTGAAATTTTGTCTTCAAATTTGGAACTTCATTCAATTATAAATATTGTACATTTATTTACAATATATAACACCTTTAAATTGGTAAACTTTTCTACTCTTAGTTCAATGACTTTAATTGAAGTATTTTTGTTAATCATAAAATCTCTTTGCTTATGTTTTGATAAGGCAAACTTTCTTATTCAATTATTTATGGGCCTATGTAAGGAAAACCGACCGCCTCTGGGTTTAATTAAACATTTCACCTGACTTTGACAACTGATTAGCTAAAAGTTTTTTAGGTTTAATATTTGATCATAAAAATCAATCGGGAATTAAGAATACACGCTAAAACAACTTATACAATTGCTTCTAAAGAAAAAGAATTGTTTCAACAAGGTATCCACCATTTACCTGGAAGATAGTGGATGGTTATAGCAACCGGAAGAGATTTTTTTGTTTAAAATTTTCCATATAAAGATTTAATTTCAAATGAAATAGGTGTGCTTTCATGCATACACCAAATAATTTCATTTAAATTTTAATAAAGAAGGAAAGTATATCTACATATATATATAATACTAGATTTATTTAAATATTGTATTTCTTTACTATTTAGTATACTTGTTCTTTTATTCTATTCTCTTGACTGGACTTCCATTTACATATTGTTTATGTAAATAGTGACCATGTTCAATCATAAATATTTTGCGATCGCCCTTGTTGCTTAGCAGCAATAGTAATCATATTCATTCAGGAACATTCTGTGGTCGGCTTTAGATAAATTGTTCCTCCAACCTATAAATTAGTTCTGTAATTTGTTTATGTGTTATTCATGTTCATTCTTGAACATTCTGCTAGCGACCTTGATCCGAATATCGTACTGCTTCTTGTGATGATAGTGGACTGTCATTTGTGTTGTTTTCATATTCATTCTTGAACATTTTGCGGACTCCCTCACATGTTGATAATATATACGTCCTTGGATCTACATTTTTTTTTTTTTTGTTTACAATAATTTAATGTATGAATTAAAATTATGATAACAATGCTAAAAGTGAAAGATAAATGAGCGCAATACAAAACGCATCAAAATATGCTACTCTCAGCTTTTCAGTACAACAAAAATCAATTGGCTCTTGCCCTTGGTTTTTTTATATTTAACGATGATTACGGACACCAAACTCTGTCTAAGTGAGAGGAAATGAAGAACTATCGATTAGTTGTTCTTTGTTCTGGAAATTCTCTTGATGAGGCCAGTGTTTTGGTTTGAATTTGAACGTAGTTTGTTCTTTTGCTGATTCTTTAATAGGTTTCGCAAATTCTGACCAATGTATTCTGTATCAACTTCATCCGTTAAGCCAAATAACATACTGTAAAGCGAACCCATCATATCCAATACCGCACGCTTCTGCCTGGATTTGAATTGATGATTGCTGCAAAGGCTTCGATAACGATAATCCAATGATTTCTTCCTTACTTGGAGATCATCGTCATCAAATGACGGAACAAAGTCCAAATACGCTGCTACTTCTTCCTGCCGAGATTGTCATCAATGGTGACATGATTATCATCAACCATAAAACAACTTTAAGCGGGTTCCAATTATGTTGTGTTTTCTTGTATAATATTGTTACCAGGCTTATTACTTCTGTGTTTTCATAGTATTGGGGTATGTCCTCTGAAGCCCATCTTATTTCTGATTATTCGTTTTACTATGATATCTTGAAGTTTCATTGTAACAACCCTGCTTATATGGTAAACAAACAGGCCTTTTAAGTGAATCTTAAATTACATGCCTATATAATATAATGCAGACGCAGCTGGTGTAGTGGTAATGATAACTTCTTTCTACTAGAAATCAAAATTCAGAGACACCAAATAAAAACATAATAAAATGTAACCATACAAAGTCACACAAAACAACTTATTATCTTTATATGCATAAATATGAGTACAAAATTGCTGACTTTTTTCCGATATCAGTAGACATAATTAAAAGCAAAAAAACAATGTATCTTTTTATCAAAATATTATTGTATTTATACAAAATAAAGATATATGATGATGAGGTAAGGTGAGGTGATGTGTTGTGATATGAGATATGCCTCTCTGACAGCTGTTTAAATTTTAAGCTGTTTTGATTACACGCCTGTCAAAGCAACAAAAGCAGGATTTATTTATCAAAATATATGATACTCGTACATATTGGCAACACAATAACACAAACAAAAAATTTGAAAAGAAATATAATAAAGAAAGAAAGATATATGTAATTAGTATTTAAATGTTAAATACTTGAGCAAATCTTCAAATCAATAACACAACACTTTAATTTAAATAAGATATACTCGTAGTAGGTAACAAATATGTATCTGAATGAACTACAATATAATACAATAACTTGTTATTATTAACAACAATACATTGACTGCTGTACTGTTAGAGACGTCTGCTAGAGAATTGAGATTTTGTTTGATTGTGATTATATTAAATAAAAAACATGCCCCTTGTCCGCCTAATGGTTATGACTTCATTGATGCATGGATTAATAATTGTCATCAATAAAGAAAAGCCGCATAAGTTGCGTACTAGTATAGCGTCATCACAAACAAGTCAGTTGATCATCATCACCTGATGATTATGATGATATGTCTCGGATTGAAATTCATTTTCACATTTATTGTTGATTTGTTGCCAATTGATTGGTTTTTGATTGTTTGCTGTTGCTTTCCATTAATTCTTGATTTTTAATTTTTTATTGATTTTTTTATGTTTACATTTTTAATTTTTATTATTCACTTTTTGAATGAAGCTTTCATTTTAAACTCTGGCGCCAATTTTTATTTTATGACCTTTTAGTCGGAAAGGTAATCTTAATTGGTCTTGGAATTTGTAGTAGTATTTCTCGTAAATACTTACTATATGAGTGAATATGTAAATATATCAAATCGGACACAGCGTGGGAGCACTTGCCCCTCACATTCAACTTGAATTGGCGGCATGCGTAGCAATTTGTTATTATTATTTTTGCGATTGAATGCGAAATTTCAAAGACAAGCAAAAAACAAGAAAAACGTGAGTGCAAAGTACTCACACATTCACACACACTGAGTAGAGTATGGTGGATGATGTGTGAACATCTGAAGGCTTTCATTATAAGCATACTCGTATGTGTATCATGTGAAAAAGATGATTCATATTTCTCTAAAAAGTGATTTATCATCAGCATTGCTGCTTTTAAATATTACAAGAGAATGAATGTAATAATTTGAGTGAGGAGGTTATGGTGTTTCCGGTGTCATTGACTTTTGATATATGGTAATCAAAATACTAGGAATTTTGGACAATGGTGTCTATATAAATTTGTGAATTTATAGTTCTCATATGAAAATTTATTTGATTTAATAGATAATAGTAATTGGTTTAGACTATTTGGTCTAAATGAATATAGGAAATGTTTCTTTATCAAAATTAATTTATTAAGATTCGATCAGATCTGTTTAGATTAGAAATATTGGACAAAAATGTGTTGTTTGGTTAATAAACTTGACAATTATCAGTTCTTTTCTGGAAATTATAAAAAAAAATTTATTCAAAGTTTTGGCCCTCACTTTCTACACATTTTGTCCATCTTTCAGGCAATTTGTGGATGACATTCCAAAAGAAAGTTTCATCCTTTATCGAAATCCATTTATCAAGCCATTCTTACACTTCATCGAATGTTGTGAATTGCTGCTCAGTCAGTGCTTGTCCGATTGATGAAAACAAATGATAATTTGAAGGAGCCAGGTCTGATGAATACAACGGACGGAAATGGTGTCTTTGACCAGATTAGCCTAATGTCCACAAGCTCTGTCTGATGACAAAAAGCGCGCGGAACACATTTTGTATCTTGTCCATGGCTGTATATAGTCTGCATCTCGTTGAAACCAGCGTTCACAATTCTTGAATGTTGCAACAACCTAGCCGGTAATTTACACAAGTATTCGACGATTTTCTGATGTTTTTTTCCTTTGATTGAACACCGAAATCATCACTTGCAGCAAATGCTCTTTATTGGCTTCAAATGTCTATATGTTTACCATCTAAAAGAAGTATGTTACTAGCCTGTAAACAAAGAAACGAATATCTCGTTTTGTAGCGGGTGATCATACCTACAAAATATCACTTTAAGTTTGATATAAAAATGAATAAGCTTTTTGAGCTGTCTCTTTGAAGAAAAACGACATTTTAAACTTCTACACCTAGTACACTGCACATGACTACCGCTTAATACATGGCCAAAATCTCTTCATGGTTATGTTTGTCATGTTTGCTATCGCACTCGCACACCTCGATCCAAAGTAATATTTGTCATGCTCTGCCATGTCATTCGCACACCTGGCTAATTTTGTTTTTCGCCATTCTTGAGCCTTTACAGGACTTACAAAAAGTAATTGATTTTTAAATTAAAATTTGAAATAAAAAATTCAAGCACAAAGATGTTAAGACTAAAAAAAAAATTATAATTTTCCACTTATATAAAGTTGCATTAATTTGTGTAGCCTGCGATTAATTACTTTAATTAAGGCCAGGCCAGAGACTTTTACTTGTCAACATTTTGTTGCTCACATGTTGCTAAATACTACATACGAGTACATGCATATATACATATATGAATATGAGTATTAAAACAACAAAACAATAATAATATTAATTTAAAACAAACAATCTCATTTTGACTAATGCAAAAAAAATATGCGAAATTATGTCTCACAAAAAAAAAAATCATAATAAAACTAAGAAATTCGCAAAAAGAAAAAAAAAATATTAAAAAAACCAGAAATAATATATGTAAATTTTACTACAATTTAAAGTTGTCAGCTTAGGAAGTTTGTCTAATTTCTCTGTACTCAAAAACTCGAAACATCTTTGCACTCACTCAATGTGATGGATATAAAATCTTTTTAATATTATTATGAGAAAAAAGTAAATTGTGAATACAATATTTTTTCTTTGCTGCGTATATAATTTTATCTAACTGCATGCAAATGTTAAACAAATAAATTATGAGTGAATGTCATCATCAGACTTACGATGAGAACAAGATACACAAATAAATATACAGTAAATTGAAGATTAAATAATTTTGCAAAAAAAAATATTTTTCACTTTTAGTCGAGGGGACCTTGAACAAGCTTAACCTAGTTTAAGCTATTTTTTATTATGTGAATTACAAAAATGTCATGGTTAAATGAAAGTTTTATTTATCTTAGAATTAATTAAAATGAAAATTTCTTTCATGAAATCTGAATGTTTTCACTCTTTGTAAGTACAGGAATTCTTATCAGAAATACCATTAAAACCAACACACATGGTTGGTTTGGATTTACCTTAAGTTGTAAACAAATCAATCAGTATTCACCTTTTTGAACCTATAAAA
Organism: Amiota communis; assembly: GCA_037043315.1. Lineage (NCBI taxonomy): Eukaryota > Metazoa > Arthropoda > Insecta > Diptera > Drosophilidae > Amiota > Amiota communis. The sequence goes on along the minus strand of JBAMAV010001245.1, from coordinate 5,961,155 downwards.
GATTAGATGATCTACATTAATTAATATATTCAATAAAAAATCTCTTTGATACCATGAAATCTCTATGAATGAATGAATGAGTAAATAAATAGGTAAAAGAAATACTTATGTTTATATAATATCAAAATTTAAATAATATGCATATGTATATTATTAATTTGCAAAATTGAATCTCTTTTTTTTGTTTCTTCATTTGGTTTCTTCATTTCAACATCTTATCAATTGCCAACTCTACGCGCTACTCTGTGAGTCGGTGAAAATGAATATACTAAAAGCACGTGATGCCAAGGTCTCATATATTATAATGATAAGACAAGACAAGCGTCTTCTTTGTGGGGCTCATCATGCAGCACACAGTAGCAAATCAGTAGGGGAAGTCAAACAAACAAAGATGTAGAAAATTTATATAAAAACAATCAAATCAAATGAATCCAAAGAGTAGGTATATCAAGTTTACTACACCATTTGACTCGTGACCAAAGTGATGTCGTCGTGTATTATTTCAGTTTCTTCTTGATCTCTCTCTCTCTCTCTCTCTCTCTCTCTCTCTGTGTTCTCCATTCTCTGTTCTGTCTTCGTTTTTTTTTTGTGTTTATGTATTTTTGTGATTTGTATTCATTTCACTTTTCAACACAACACGAAAAACTTAATTAATTCAAATGAGCTTCAACTGACAACTTCAACAGATTTGATATTTTTTTTAATGTGAAAGAGAATGGAAGTAGATACACATATATACATATGTAGTATATCATATGTTTATCTGTGTGGTGTTGTTACTAAGTAAAGAGAAAATAGTTGATAACATTGAAATCATCTGATAGACAAACAGTTAGTTAGATAGACAGATAGAAAGATACCTTATATTGATTGATAGCCACACACACACACACACACATTTGACAAAGTAATTAATTTCGAAATGATACTTTTTTTGCTTTCTTTTAATTAATTTATTATTATTAACAACAACAAAGATATAAACAATGACAACAACAACAGCAACAACAAAGGAAAATAACTCACAAAATGTCAGGCAAATGAGTTATTAAAAATCAACAAACTAAAATATTATAGTACTTACATATAAAGAATGAAAGAAACCATCACTCACTTCATTTTACTCATCTTTACTTTACTTTATTTTAATATACAATATAATATATGTGTATATATTTTATTGTTGATTGCCTTTTCTTTATATTTTCGTAATTTATTTATAAATAAATTACATATTATTGTAGTTTCTCAGGCTGACATTGCGTATGATTGATCGTTATTGTTTTTTCTGTGTATACATAAATTCAATGAACGAATTTCTTTTGTTTGTCAAACAAATGACAACAAATGTCGTATGCATCATAATAATCTTTGTGTTTGACTAAAATTAATTTATTATGACTTTCTTTTTTTATTAAAAATATAAAAAGAAATTTAATAAATAAAAGAACTAATGAATACAATACAATAATTATAGGAAAAACTTGCGAATGAAAAACAAAAGTGTATAAAACCTAAGAAAGGAATGAAATGAATGAGATATAATCGTAATAATAGTGGTAAATGATTAAAACTCCATTCATTATGTGAACTAAAAACAAAGGATAATAAAAAGAACTATCTAAAACATAATTTAATTAACTTGAATATTAAATTAAATAAAAAAGCATAAATTAGAATCCGATTACGAAAAATAAAATGCAGAACGTTATAAGTAATGCAAATTTTTACTGGTAAGAAAAAAGAGAAGCTGTCATCATATAACATAACATACAATATGAAGAAGAATGATATGAACTTATTTGATTAATATAAATTAATGCCAATCGATCGTTACTACGAAAGTTAAATAAACTAATAGATTTGTCTTTTAAAGAAGTTATCGTTTCGTATCATATTGCATTATAATAATATTTTACCTTTAAACAAAGTTCTCCAAGTATTGTAGGTATGTATATTCGAAGTAGGTTAGGTTAACTCGAATTGTTAGGGGGTTTGGATAATCGACTACTAAGACTAAGGTCTGTCCAATAAGTCATTCATCATGAGAAGTCCACGAACAGAGCCTCAATTGATATTTTGATAGGCTACCCAACTTCTAGCAGCACGGTTTCTCGAGAATTCGGGTTCTTCTACCAACAATAGCAGTAATTTTTGAAGTTAATTTTTTGTACAAAGCATTTATTTTTGAATTAAGATCATTTTCTTTTTGAAATACTGTCGAATTGTGACTTGATAACATAAGTAGGAACATTCAAAATTTTTCCGATATGATTCTGGTTAGTGTAATAAATAGTTGACGATGCCAAACAGATTCATCGTCATCATCTTTGACCCTACAGCTCTTTGTGAGCTTTGATCTGCTGCACATGCGGCCTCCATGTGTCTCTCTCCAATTTTAAATCTTAAGCTTTTCTTTTTCGATTTTTCCGGTCGTCAACGTTTTAGGTTTTTATCCGTGGCTTTTGTGTTGTTTTCATGATAATTACAATAAAAGTTTCGCCGAGTGGGTTGTCAGCCCAACGTCGCCTAGGCCGATTTTCAGCCGTTACGGGGTTAACCGCCCATACTCGGTCGCCAGAGCCTCCTTTGTTATCGAAACAGGATGCATCAATGTGTAGGTGAGGTTTGCGTTTGAATAGAAGGTTTTATGTTCGCATCACTGTCCCATTATCCTCCCACTGAGTATGATTATTGTAGTTAATAATCCGCAATGCCAATACTAATACTTATTCCATAACTGTTTGCTCAGGATGAGTTTTTGTCATAGATGAATACTCCTTTTGCTCTGTGCAAAAACTTTATGAAAACTATTAGTTAGGTCAATTAGAGGTATGTTGTAGGACCAGCAAGTATATCGTACTCTTTACTTTTAAATTTTGTGGCTGCTGCATAGATTAAATAAGTTAATGTTGACACAACTTATTCCAACAATTATTTCATATTGGTCTGCTTGCCGTTGGTATTGGAATCGTTACATCTCTATTTATAAAAATTTCTTTTAGAATAAATGATTCCATTTACCATATATGTACATACATTCATTTTAAGCATTTCTGGTGATTAATTTTAGATCAAAGTTCTCTAACCAAATATCTACAGTCCAAATGCGGGTCAAATGTCCACATTTAAGTGCGCGTGAATACACTTCACAAAAGAGGAAATTTTCTTATAAAAATAATTATCTTAAATTACTTGCATGCAATACATCACGTAGGCCACTATTTATTTCGTATCTAGATACATCACATACCATAGAACATAAAATAAAGCACGCGCCTAGTGTCATGACTGACTCACTGAATGGCTGAATGGCTACTGTATATATCAACATATTTGTATACCATAAATGAAGATACTGTTATCATTATATTAAGTCATAAATTTCTAATAATCATTCAAACACACTCCAAAATAATTAATTTTTCTTAAAATTTCACACCTTTTTTTGTGTCTTCTATCAGTGATGCCATTTACTATATTTTTCACATCGAAAAAGAAAGAAAAGATATATAAATGTGTGGCACGTGAATGCATTAAAATCAATTAATATCAATTAAAAAGTTGTTAATTTTATAACAAAATTTTTTATATTTTGTCAAGTCTAAAAATGTTTGTGTTCATAAATCACAACAAAAAAAAAGATACAAAAATTTGTATTTTTGTTAATGATTGAGATTCATTGACACTTTATTGAGTCGATTGAGGTTTGGTGTGTTAATTGATTGTAAAGATGATTGGTTATTTTCATAAGTTTTTGGCAAAAATTTGACATTAAAAATTTTCCTAAAAATACATTTTGTTTCATTCAAAAAGTTAAGAGAAATAACAATTATGAACAATAAATTAATCGAGGTTTAAGTTAAAGCCAAAGCGTCTAAATGTGACCAGGCGGCCCAAGTGACAAACAGAAAGTGCTTTGGCCCGCTGCTCTGGTTTTTTTTTTTATCGCCGTTCAAGTACATTGGGGGAATCCTTCTTTTGCTCGTCAACTTATCGGAGAGGCCCAACTCATCACGGATTCTTTCAATGCGGTCCAGGGAACTAAATAGGTTGGACAGCCCTTTAATAATGTTGGCTTGAAAAAGTTACTAAAGTCTTCATTGCAAATTGTAGTTTTTAGATTACAAAAGAGTTTAAAAATCACCATAAATTTGTATAATAATATTTACAATTTAATACAATATAATGCTATAAACAATTTCAATGATTAATATTGGGTAATGTTGTACAATAAACATTGATCTATTTAACATTGATGATATCATACTTATTATTGACTTAAGATGCAATTGTGAGAAATTTTTTATACTATACTTATATCATTCATTTGAAGTGATGAAAAGTAATATATTGATATAAAAATAGTTTATGAAAGAAATATTAAGATTTCATATACATATGTACTTAATACAATACTTTGACTATAAGATCAGGAAACAAAAGATTGTATTATATATCAAGTTGATTAAGAGGAATGGAGAAATAATATGGTATATAATCATTTTAGTATCATATTCTAAGTACTAGACTTTTTTCTATTTAAATAGATAGGATAGATTCTTTGTGAAAAGACTAGAATTATCACACATATAATTGTATTATGAGTGTCATATTTTATTACAATTTATTCTATTTAAAAAGATAGGCTTAGTTCTTGGAGAAAAGAATATTCAGAATCATCACACATATAATGATAATAGTGTCATATTCGATAATACATTGTTCTATTTAAATAGATAGACTTAGTTCTTGGAGTAAAGAATATTCAGAATCATCACTCATCACTGTATAATGAATTTTGATTCTTAAGTAGTATAATCTTTCAAATTAGTATATCTAACTAATATCAGATTTTATATGACATTCAATGTTATGAAGTTTAATCAAACAAACATAAGGTTCTTTATACCATAATGATTGAGGCAAGGTGACGTTGATTTGATACGAATACTGATGATGTTCTAATGATGCAACTAGATAAGTGTTTATTTTAATTTTTTTGCCTCTGTTAGGTGCTTCTCTTTTATAGATAAGCCAAATATACAATACCAAAAAGAATAAAATGTATAGAATTGACAAATTGCTCAATTCAAGCGATGTTTCTCTTTATTTTTAAACCCAACAACAAATTATGTGTATGTTTCCTCGAGAATTTATACAATTTATTGTTGGATATGAAATAAAAAGAAACACCTCCTAAATTGAACAGCTTGTCGACTCTGTATATTTTATGCTCTTTGATAATACTTTAATCATTAAAACCTGACAATATTTCTAGTAGTATATCTAATAGAAAATAATATATGTAGGATCTACAATTCTCTTGATAAAATATCATCAAAAACTACCACAGAAATATCATTGAGAATCTTTGTTGATAGAAGAGTAAGAAAAAGAAACGTGCACATTCCATACATTTGATGATTGGCATTAGTTTTTGGTTTAAATAGAATTTCTTCTTTAATTTGTTCTTATTTTTCTTTCTTTCTGTTTTTGTTCATGTATTTTGTTTTGTTATTGGATTTGTTTTTCTTATTTTTTTTGTTTTGTTTTTAACAATTTTAATTTTTTGAAAATGTTAGGTCACGTAGGGCTAGTCAAGATGTAACCAGTTTATCTCGCAGCGTTGACAATTTGGCGATACCAGTTCGCAGGTAAGTTACACACATACAAATGCACCCACATACACATACACAAATGCAAACCAAGCACACAACAAACAAAAATATGTATATATAAAAAAAAGAATAATAATAATTATTGTATATAGAAATTAATGTTAAATAAATGCAAATGCATCCATATTATTTTCTTCTTGATGCACGTGTTTGTTAATATCGTATAATGTAATCAAATAAAAAAATTAAATAAAAATTGCATGATGTTTGTTTGTTGCTTGAATATGAAAATTTAGATAAACAAAATGCTTGATGCTGCACCCTCACAATTTAATTTTTAACATATAACTTTTTATTTCATAAAATATATATTTTTTATATAAATATTGAAAATTTTCAGAATTTTTAGATACAAGTGGAAATAACCAGAAAAATAAACCAATAAAAAATTATACACATAAAACCTTGGGGCACACAGAGTATACCAGAAAAGAAATAAATAAATAATTTAAGTAATCTTTAAAAACAAATATCTTTATCAAAAGCTACCAGAGTGGTGAGAAGTTCCATCATCAGTTTACAATCTTAAAATTTTCTTATCACCAAAACATCTAGATTGATAGGGAACCCAATAATTTTTTTTCCTGATAAAAACAACATATTTATTGGGTCAATTTTCATATACTTATTTAGGTACTCGTAGAACAATCGATCCCAATCGAATGTTGATATATTAGATAATCGTAATGTGTTGTCGTCGTCGTCTTGTCGATTTATTAACTTGTCGTCGTCTGATTATTACTAATTATTGACCAATCGACAATGTATATAAATACAATATTTTATTATTTTTTATAATGATACTTGAATCAATCTTTCAAGTGAATCATTTCCAAATACATATTTTGTATATCAAAACTAAAACAAAGAATTAAATCGAAAACGCATTGAAAACGCTTAATATTAAAGACTAAGTCGCGCTTAAAACGCACTCTGAGGGGGGAAGTCGCGTTTGAAACGCATTCTAATTCTAGAGACAAAGTCGCATTCTACTTAAAAGTAAGCCCTACTTATTCAAATTAAATACGCTTCTATAAGATAATGGAACAGAACAGAAATTGATGAAAGTCACATTTGAAACGCATCCTAATGTATTAAAGACAACGATGCGCTTAAAACGCGGTTTAATAGAGACAAATTTGCGCTTCAAACGCACTCTGAGGTAAAGTCGCTATTGAAACGCACTCTACGTAAAAGTAACCCTTTCTAGTGGAGTCTTACTTATTCACGTTAAAAACGCTTCTATAAGGTAATGAAACTGAACATTAATTGATAAAATTCGAGTTTCAAACGCATTCTAATGAAGACAACGTTGCGTTTAAAACGCGCTTTAATAGAGACAAAGTCGTGCTTAAAACGCACTCTGACACAAAGTTGCATAAAAAACATACTCTACCTATAAAGAAAGTCGCATTCTGAAATATATTCTAATAAAGACTTAGTCAATTTAAAAACGTTCTATTTGAATATCTGAACAGGACAAAAATTGATGAAAGTCGCGTTTGAAAGAAGCTTAGACGCTGTTTATTTTTTCATATGTTAAGTTGTAATAAAATACAATAGATGAATGTTGAGTGTTTTCCCCTTTTGCACTCTAAGTTAAAGGTTTGTTTATCTTATCTATGAAATCGATCAAAATTGAAAAGAAAAGAAGTGTTAAGAAAGAAAAGAAAAAGTAAACTTTAGTTGTACATTTGACCGTGGATTGTGGATTGGAGGTGATGGTGTTGGCAATTGAAGAAATTAAGTGTACTCAAGTCCATCAACAATACAAGTATAACAAGTCAATGTACAAAAAATCATGATTAAGATATTGATTGATTATTATGCGATTAAGATGTTTATATTGATTGCAACATATTGTATACACGTTTCCACCTGTTTGCTTGGTTGGCTATACATACATACATATGAGTATTGACATCCAATAATGATTATCATAATGATAAAAACATTAATGATTGTTAATGATGACAATGTGGAAGAGAGAAGTCTTCGTTTGTTGTTGATAATGTTTACATAGACTACTGACACCGTTTTCATTTCAATTTTGTATTTTTCTGTTGTGTTTTGTGTTCTTTTATGATTGATAAAGGTTAAAACATTCAATCATCATTAACAACGGTCGAGGTTAATGAACTAGTTATTTCAATTCTTTAGTTTTTCATTATTTTTCTTTATTATATGATAAAGATTTTTTCGTCTTACCTAAGCAATAAAAAGCAAGCATGGTTTAAACCAGATTAAATTAGTTTCATTTCAGAATTGGAACAGTACTTACTTTAAAAGGTTTTTTTTATTTCTTTTATAATTTCTTGTATTGAAAATAAATATGGAAAAATTTCTTGTCAGTTGTTAAATAAGAAATATTTAAGAAGACTGTTAAAATTGTTAAACTTAAATAAACAAATAAATATAAATAAAAATGAGTATAAAAATTATTTAAATACAACTGAATAAACCAAACGCAGACAGGATCACGTCAGTTACGCAGTTTCAGTGAAGTTTAAGTAAATTTAAGTAAAAAATAAATAAAATAAAATAAACTTCTGCAATCAAATCAAACACAGTTGTTTTAAATTAATAAATATTATTATTATTATTTTTTAACTGGAAATTTTATAAAAGACAAAACACAAAGGAAATTATGAAAAGAATAAAAATTTTATTGTCAAATGCACTAAAACAAAATATTCAATTGTTTTATAATAAAATAATAAATATGCAAATAAATACCTAAAATTCTCAATTGAGTAAATAATTGACAAAAATATTCCCAAAAAAACACAAGAGAATAAAATAATAATTAAATATTTTATCAATAGAATTCATAGAAAAACATCGATAAAACAAAAACATAAAGAAATTACAAAAAAAGGAAGGATATTTTGAAAAACAAATATGAATAAAATTGAATTGAATACAATTCAGGAAGTAGGAAGTTTGAAAAGTTTTCATAGAATATTGATTTTGAGTTATTTCAAAATAAGCAGTTTATTTCTTACAATTTCTATTAGGCAAATGTAAATGGTCTTGCATCTGCTTAGTAGATATTTGTCTCTGTATGTGGGGGACTATAATAATAAAATTAAGGGTGATGTACACTACTATTAAAAACTCGGTATTGTGATGCCCCTGTTAAGTTCTTCAAATGAAGAAGTTTTAATCTAGTGGTTCTCTGTGAGATTTGTATCACATACAGACTGCTATATATTGGTAGGCTTCAAGTGTGGAATCTCATTTTCAATGAGGATGTACTCTTGTCTAAAATGTTTGAACATCCTGTGGATTAGGTGGAGTAAAGTTTCATCACATTCCCTGTAGAGTCTACAATTAAAATATGAGGCAATACTCATACAATTTAGTTGGTACTTACATATGTCTACTGTGACCATTCAAAATACCGATCTGATTTTATTAGAATAAAAGAGATTTACCTCGAAAGATGTGTGTATTTGTAAAGAAGAAGATAACAAAACTAAAAACTATGAGAGGTATAAGATTTCAGTTATAAAATCCTTTAGATTCAACGTTCTATTTCAAAACAGATCAATATTTCCAGCCATAAAAGTAATGTGCTGTCAACTTCAGCGATTTGGTCTAGGCACTGAGATTAGATTAGACCAAATGGATGGTCTATCCTGTTTAGAAGCCGGAGCCCTTACCTCTGATAGAATAGAATGGGATAGGCTGCATTCTTTACCCAGAAGTTCATCAGCCCATTGTAATGTGCCTGGTATGGACTGCTCTTAGGTTCATTATACCTATTGAAATTACAGGATCATTCTTATTTGAATATAAGAAGCGGAATTCATAGCAGAATTTAACTTATTTTGACCACAACTTAAGAATCTTCATGAAACTGCGTTCGGATAATTCTCTGGCTCTCTGAGATCTATGTCTATCTCTGACACTCTGCCATGACTAAGACGAACTTCACGTTCAACATATGATTCTCTATTTCTTCGCAAAGAAATACTCGATCTTGTATTGGACAGCCTGATTTCAATTTCTTCATCGATTTCAATTATACCTAAACAGACATCGTACTGTTTGCATTTCTTGTTCTACGACGTGACGATGTACATATATTTTGAAACGTCTTCTAGATATAGTACATATAAACCTTTCGCAAAAGCTTCTCTAAATAACAGTGAAACCCGTATCAAAATCCGTTGCGTGGTTTAGAAGTTATGCGTATCGGAACAGACAGGGATTTCGACATTCTTTTAAATTGCACTATATATAGAAGATACTGGTTTAAAGTATTTGTGCATCAATGTTACAGGGTGTCTGTCCGATGCCTTTCTTAAACTTTTGATATATGAATTCACTAGAAGAAATTTAATAAAACACTCACGTGTTATTCAAACAAACATCTGAAAAAAAAAAAATAAAATTATAAGAACAAAAAAAAAATTGTTCTAAATAGAAACAAAGAAATTAAACAATATAAGTATACTCGTATAATACTTCTTTTTTAATAACAAAATAACAGAAGAACAATAAAAAAAAGTTAAATCAATAAAGAAAAATAAATAATAAAAATAATGAAAAAGTATTCTATGAAAAATTGGTTGCCTGCCATAGAAAGTTAAATATTTTCCTAGAATTTTTGCATAAATATTTGCATAGGTTTTTTTTCCCCCAACTGTTGTGTTTTGTGTGTGTTCGCTTATTAAAAACAAAAGACAACAAAAATACTTGCTTTCTTACTATAATTCTCAATGCCACGCGCAAGCAAGAAAAATACATTTTTGTGCAAATACTTGTGCAAAATTGTTAAAAAAAAATAAATAAATAAAAAATAAAAAAAATTGCATGAAAATGTAGAGAAAAATGAAATAAATATACTTTATATATTTCTCAATACGCACATAAACATATCAACAACAAACAGCAATGTGACAGGAAGTAGGGAGGGGAAAGGAACAAAAAAATGATACTTTAATAAATGTAAAGAAAAAAAAAAGTACAAGCATAAATAATATGAAATATCATTCAAAACAAGCAAAAACAACAAAAAAAGCATACAAAAAGAATATGAAAAAAAAAAATAAATAAATAATAAAAGAGACATTTCAATTTATTTTCATGAAATTGTCACTCAACACACGCATATTCTGTCTCTGTTCTGCTGTTTTATTGCGTATACGTCATATTTAACTCTTGTACATGAGAAACATTAATAGAAGGGTGGAAGGAAGGAGAGGGGAGGCAAGAGAGACTAATGAATTCATCTTCTCACAATCTCTTATATTATAGTACTCTATTCTATTTGATTCTCTCTAAATGTATCTTTTTGTATGATGGAAATGCATTTATTCTCATTCATTCATTCATTCATTTACTTTCAGTTAAAAGAAATTGAAATATATAATAATAAATAGAAGCAAACAACAGACGTCTAACTTTGTTGTTACCATTCACAACGAAGCGGAAATTATTTTAGTCAATCAAAATCTTTTGAAACTTACGGATATTGATGAAAGTTACACAACGGAAAATCACATTTTTATCTTCCTTAAACATATCAAATCATAAATTCAAGGTTGATTTCATCTATTCATCTGTCATTCACTCAGTCAGTTAGTCAGTCATTCAGTAACTCACTCAGTCATTCATTTAAGTTAGTTATTTTCTTCTATTGATAGTTGGTTGATATACCATAGGGGAAAACAAATTAAATGAAAATAAAAATGCTACTGAGTGATTTGTTTATTTAACTAAAAAGTAAAAAGTTTAAAAAAAATCAATCATACGCACTGTATTGTATGTAGAGATAAATAAATATTTATTTATTTTACCTTAATTGTCAGTTAAAGTTAAACGATTTGACTTTGAGTTAAGCTTAGGTTAAGTGGTGAGCGCAACTGCAACTACTACTGTCTATGATAAACAAAGATTAGTTAAGATTTCGAAAAAGAAATGAAGCACAGCAAGGCATTTGCATAATGTGAAAGGGGGTTTAGGAAAGAGAAAGATTTTGATTAATTGTTGGATATGTATTTATTAATATGTTAAATATGGTAAATAGATTGCCTTGTAATCAGATACTCAAGGAAAAATTAGACATTTAAAGGTAGAATTTGTTCTATAACATTTGCTTTCCATGCTTTGCTTCAATCACCAAAATCCATGAAATTTATTTCAATGGAGCCATTGTTTTCATTGAAATTATAAATTCTTTATCCATAAAGCTGCATGGTTATACTCAATACGGATTTTGAATGCCTTGTAACAAAAATGAATGAGTGAGTTTGAGGAACACGTTCAAATGGAACGATTGAATACGAGATTGCAGGAGTTAAGTATTCATTCAAACAAAACAAAAAGGAATGGAATGCATTCTATCTATTCAATTTGTGAGTATCTGTTTTTTGATTTTATGGCTAATAAGGGAGTGGCATTGAACAATGAAAGAACAAGAAGGTGATCGCAAAACAGAGACAAGAAGTGTTGCACGCGATATTTTGCACAGAAAACAACAACAAAAGCAAGCTGAGTGAACTTAATTTGCCAAACATATTTTCGGATAACTCAGTACTAACTCATAATTCACTCAACCAAAGGAAAACAAATATCTATTCATATCCATTCGATTCGCTTTGGATAAGCAAGACATAAATATAATGTTGTCTCAAGCACTCAATCACTCATGGCTTACGTCTTTATTCACTCATATTTTTGAAAAGCGACTAATTTGAGTGGAACCATGTCGCTCAGTCGGTGCAGTGGTATTTTTCTGTGGATTTAAGAGATTATCAATGAGGTTAGCGGCGGGCGGACTGATTTTAATAAGTGCGATACAAATCCAATCATAATTTGTTAAATACAATGTTGTAAGGAGCTTCGAGACTTGCACTGCCTAATAACAACAGCCCCTACAGGCCTTAATCCAGCTCTGAGTAGGAAGAGCATAATTGAGGACTGTATAGCTCTGTAGGTGGTGGTCAAAAGACTCTCCTTCTGCCAAGAACTAGTAGATATTAGGCATTCAGATCTTTGATTCATAGGATTTAGTTGACAAAGTGATCCATTTTCATCTAAATGAAAATTCAGAAAACTATTAGGACCACATACATAGACATTCTCTTGTTAAGGAAATTGATAGGAAAATCCAAAATATCAACACATAAAATTCCAAAACGTTTATAAGGCATCTAAGTATACCATATCTAAAGATTTTCCATTATAATATAGTCAAATGAAGGCAGGAACACAACATGACTAGACTATCATCATTGGTTATTTTCCAATAAAATCAAAAACAAATAATTAAAAATCATGAAAACAGTTGGGTTTAACCCATTGAATATTAATAAACCAAAAAAAATAAATAAATAAAAATAAAAATGGCGTTAGTTCAAAAATAATAATAATAATAAAAATATCAAGAAGAGAACTTTGTTCCTCAAACTTTAAATGGCGCTAGGAAGCAGTAGCAACAGAAGCAGCAGTAGGCACATGTTGCACGTCTTCAACAAATAATAATAATAAATAAAGTAAATAGAAATAAGAACAAAAACAACAACAAAAGATCATTAGAAATATATGCGCAAAACAAATCAAAAAGACATTTTAAGCACGTTTTTGATACACAGAAAATTAGTAAGTGTATTTGTTGTTCATGCCATTCTAAGCTCTGCCAAATAAACAGTTTGGGAGCGTTTTACCCACCCGCCATTAAACTCAGTCAGTCTCACAGTCAGACAGTCAGTCATTCAGTCTCTCTGTTAGTCAATCAGTCCGTCATTCATTCATTCTCTTGTTGATTGTTCGAACAAACACAAAATGAATATCAATTAATTTACGCCCATTTAGAGAGAGGCACAACAGCGACGACGACAACGACGACGATAACCAAAGAAAGGAACGCGGTCATTAAATGGCAGCCAAATAAAATATATTAAAACAAATTATTACAAATTTGTATGCAAAAACAAATACTCATAGTAGAATAGTACAAAATATTTCAGAGATTTTTGAATGATGCGGCAATGAAATATAAAAATCATGGCAATTTTTTTTTTGTTAATGTTAATGATACCATTATCATCAAGATAAATGAGGCACAGACAGAGGTTTCTTCAAGAGAATCTTAGATGTCACTTCCAAAAAATTATTGTGGAAATATGTTTGGAATAGCCTAGAATATAGAGAAAATAGTTTTCAATCAACAATATTATGCATAGAAAATTATATGTACTTACATTGGCCATTGATGTAGTATTATAAATAGTAAGCGGTCCTAGTTTCTGTAACATTTGATTATGACGTTCTTGAACAGAAATTTGTCTGAAATTATTGGCATTGAAACGTGATGAAGCAATGCCAGCACCCTCGAGCAAGCCAAGTAATATACCACCAACCATAGCACTGCTTACCATGGCAGCCAAACCTAGAGAATGAGTTATGCTATAAAGGGACAACATTTATTATTATAAGAAATAAACAACTCACCACTTCGGCATGACAAAACACTACCAGTAAGTGCACCACTGATTATAGAATTCCATGGATCCTCTTTGTGTCGTAAACTTACTAAAAAACAATCAAAGGCACTGAATGCTAAGCCCCATATGGCAAAACTGCCACCCATTAATCCGGAACTTAATTTCATGGCACCAACGCCACCATTTAAGCGTCGTACAAAACCATTTGCAGCATTACGAAAGCCTTTGATACCCTGAAAACCAGCACCACCAAGGCTTCCCATAGCAAAAGCACCACCACAATCAACCACAATGCGAAAAGGACATGGTTCGCGTCCATATTCTTCCATACCTTAATTGTACCCCTGTTTTTGTTCTACTATTTTGCCTTCTCTTCTTAATATTTTGTGTAATATTAAAATATAGTTTTTGTTATAAATTTTCTATACTATGTTTCTTTAAATGAAAATCTATAGTTTCTGACAGTTACAAATATTATAAACGCCATTCACAGTAAATTATGGCAGCTTTTGCTGAAGTTTGAATAAATTTTTAAGTTCTTACTACTAAGCCTACTCTGCCTGACCTCCCGTCCGTCCGTCCGTCAGTCAGTGAGCTTTATCTCATGAACCTTAATAGGTAGACAATTAAAATTTTCACAGAGAGTAGAATTAGCAATCGCTATAACGATCATACCAAGAAACGTGTGCTGAGCGCAGTTTTCACATCAATTGTCACAGAGACTGTATTGGTGAACATATATTCCTCACTAACTGCTTATCAGTTGGTCATATTTCTCATAAAACTGTATTGTCGACATATATTCCTGACCAACTGCCTTCCAGTGGGACATATTTCTCACAAAAACTGTATTGCTGACATATATTCTTGATTAGTTGCTTACCATTTGGACATAAAATGTTCCTTAGACCTTGGTCACACTCAGTATCAGACTACTATATTCTGCATTTCGCATGCATCTTCACTCTACGCAAGCCAAACGAAATGAACGAAAGACGCGAAAAAACTGCGTGCTGTTGCTGCTACAAGCAGCGTCGGCCTCTTGTTCCCCTTGCCCACAAACAATGGTAGCAAGAGAGAATGCAGTCCCAGAGAGGCTGAGTGTGCATTTTGTTCACAAGTTCAATAACGTGCATCCAGACGAGCATCAAAACCTAACTTGTACGATGGTATGGATGAACCCTTCAGGTGCGAGTCAGACTCACACTAGACTGTATGTTTTTCGAGTGTCACATTTTCAATTTCCCACTTTGGAAAAATACACCTTTATTCATTCATTCATTCAATCAGTCATTCATTATATTTCATTCAATCATTCATTACATTTTCTCATTCAAGGCAGGAATTTTAAGGCGAACATATTTTCACGCCACACGGCGGTTAACATTGAAATTGCTACTATGATGATGACAACTTAACCGCAAAGCAAAATGCAACAGAAAATAAATAAAAACGAAAATTCTCTATTAACAAAATCAACAGAAAAATAAATCAATTAAAAAACAATTAAAATTGCCGCGCATCTTTTACTACTTTTCTTAACTACTACTACGTATAAATCTCTTTTTAGAGTGTACTCTTAGTCATAGGAATTCTCTCTCTATCTGTCTCTAAATTCAGTGCAAATTTTGTCTATATTAGGCTACTGTTGTTCTCAATATATGAAACCATCAAAAACACTTACACTACTATTGTGTGTATAAAAATTTATAATATTTTGTTATTTTCGTGTATAAAATGTTGTGTATTTATTTTTATGGTTATTTCCACATTATCAACAAACAACAAATTTCGAAGACGTCGAGAAATTTGTTAACGATAACAATCGACAAACATCATCATCGACATATGTATACAACAATAATAATAATAATAAAAATATCTATATGATGTACTATGTGCATATTTGATGATGTTGTACTATACCATATAAAGTAGACTGATGTGCAAATACAATAGAATTACAACAATTTCATTAATATTTGTTTTTTTTTTTTTATTTTATTTTTATTATTTTATTGCAGGAGCAAATCGCGCAGTGTCGATCATGGCCTTGCAGCGCCATTTGATTTGGATTCGTTGCGTTCAAAAGTCGAAGGACGCTTTGAGAGTGTTGACAGATTATCAAGTAAGTATAATTAGTATGGCAATAGAATAAATAAATGAATGTTAAAATTCATACTTTTGTTTATAAACAAAGAGGGGAAAAAAGACCAAATAAATTTGAATTTCAAAGGTATGCATTTGGCATTACTTTTTTTAATGCAGCTGGGCAGCACTTGTCAACTTCATGGTAGCCAGCAATCATAATTCTTTTTCAAGCCTTGGCAGCACTTACTAATTCGCTGCAAAAGATGCTCAGCGGCAATACTCGCCGAGCCTCGTCATGACCACATTTGTATTTATGCTCATTGAGACATGGCCAAACTGTTTTGTTGTTTTCCTAACAAATCAAAAGCTAGCAATAATAATAAATATCTATTGTTTTTTTAAAATGTTTTATTTACTTTATTATGTTTGTGTCGTCGGAAGAAAGAATCTAGTAATTGATATTTTACCCCCTTCCTGTTGACTGTTTGATTTGAAATTGTTATTTTATTGTTTGATAATTGGACAACATTAACCAACGACTTAATGGCTAAACAAAATTGATTTAACGAATAAGCTAAATAATGGTAGATGATTTAATGTCTAGATAATTTATTTAGAGATAAAATTTAAGGAGTCCTTTTTGTTGGCATCCGTGTACCCAAAGATGATCAAAGTGTACAGGCGCTTGAGCCTCCGTCTGAAGGTATTTATTACCAAAGCAGTTGCTAGCCAAATGACTTGAGGCCTTTAGGCGGTCATTATACCGGCTTGCGAATCGAGAGCATTCACAGGTCCCGGGAAATGACAATCATGCAATAAAATTCAATAAAATTTTGTTCAGTGTATGGAAAAACCGTTAAAATTTTCAAAATTCTTCTAGATGTATTGGTGGGCGTCGTCGTCTTATACAAATTTCATAACCAGTGAAAGTATTAAGTTACTTATGACTTCTTGTGTGATGCAATTTTATCAGTAAAAAGTATATAATTGTATTATGCAAATTTATATAAATTTAAAAAGTAAAAGGAATTATTTATAATTTATCTTGACTTGGTGCTTAACATTATAAAAACTCATTAGTTTCTTATACAAGATTATTCCAAGCATTGCAATATGAATAAAAGGGGGAAAGGGAGTCAGAGTCATTCATTCAGTCAAGTCCATTTTCTTATCAAACAACACACAAACTAATCATAATTTTTTTTTATTATTATAAACAACAAAAGAAGCAAAGAAAGAAGACAATTGCTATTAGTATTATTTACTATTATTTTTATTTACAAAATTCAGTTGTAATTTTATGATTCTTCAATTCGGTTGTTGTTATAATATTTTCATTGTGATTGGCAATTAAAAAAAAAAAAAATAAAGGAAAGAGAACGGTTTTTTCCCTTACTCATTTCGGAGAAAATCTCTGTTTACCCAAAAATCAAAAAATAAAACAAAAGAAAAATGCAAGCAAAGCAAAATAGCAAAGGAATATGTAATAACGCTACTTTAACTTTGTACAACAAAAACAATAACAACAACATCGACAGAAGAAGTGCAGCAGCAGCTCAAGAAAAGAATGTGAAACATCAACAGATTTGAGTTTCTTAAACTTTTATGATTTTTTTTATAAAAAAAAAAAACTAATGAATTTTGGACAAAAAATCAAAGAGGAAGCTTCAAATATGATTGTAGTGATGAGTGTCGTTTGCCCTTTGGCAAAATACTAAAAATTGTCCCAAGGATTTTAAATAGATTAAGAAACTCTGCATTAGATGTATGTACATACAACAACGAAGAAAAATAGGAAAAGAAACCAAATCAAAATCTCCGCTTTCCTGAATTTTTTAACCAACGCTGCCGTCGCGCGCAGTTGAATTTTGCATGTGCAGTGATCAGATCAGACAGAACTTGTTGCTGCCGTGCTCGGTTTTCCTTTTTCTTTTATAATTTATTCGATTTATAATTTCCTTAATTATGTTTTTAATTTAAAATTTTATAAAAAAAAACTTACTAAATTTCAATTAGTAAAATGATAAAGTGAAAAATAGAAAACAACCAAATTGTTTTATGATTTTTAATAAAAAGAAAAACTAAGTGAATTAAATGTTAAAAAACAAATAATGATAATCAGATGTCATTATAAAAACGGAAATATTGTTTTAAATTTGTTGTATTTTTACTCATTCACTAATATTTTTGCTGAACTTGACAATATTTGATTTTGACTTTGACTACAATGGAAATTGTTCAAATTTATCGACGACGCCTAGAAAGTGATAATGAAGAGACATTTGTGCCACGCCGTGGCCCTATACAATATGAATTTGTTGTTATCTATTTACAACAAAAACAACAACAACAACAACATTTAAATAGTATAACTACCTTTGAAGAAGAAGTGGAATTGGGTATAAGAAATCATCTAATAACTAGAAGTATTGGTGGGCGTCGTCGTCTTATACTACCTGATAACAATGAATTTCTATTATATGAAAAGCGTGAAAAACCGCAAATTTCATTACCAGTGAAAGTATTAAGTAAATAAATAATAATATCATGTGTAATGATTTCCCTTTTTTAATTTTCTAAAAAAAACAAAAACTTGTATGTATGTACTTTGTTTACAGAGCAAAAATCTTCATTGCCCACCATACCCACCATTTCGTATACTGTGGGCAATCGCGATACATTGACTTCGGTTGCAGCACGTTTTGATACAACACCATCGGAGTTAACACATTTAAATCGTTTGAACAGTTCGTTTATCTATCCGGGTCAACAATTATTGGTACCGGATAAAAGTGCCAAAGATGATGATGCCTCAACCAGTTCAACAGGTACAGGAGCAGGAGGCGGTGCTGATGGTTCAAGTGCATCGGGTAAATCAAGCCCAATTGAACGTAAATTATCTAGTGAAGAGCAGCAGAAAAATGAGCAAGGTAAGACACAACAGAAATTGTAATTGCAACTACAACAACAACAACAGCAACAACAACAACTAAGCTTCTATAACAAATACTAACAAAAAAAAAAAAAAGAACAACAAAAGGAAATATGCAAAGAATGAATAATTAATCAATAAAACAAAACAAAAAAGAAAATAACAAAAAACAAAAATCAGAGATGAAAAGAAGAAGAAATGGTGTAATTGGTGTGAGAATTTGAAGAAATTTGCACGAATATACTTATGAAAAATGCATAAATATTTTATTAATTATGTAGATGGAGGAAAAATACGCTGTCCTTTTTTAGTAACAAATTTAGTTTTTTCTTTATTAAAATTAGATTTTATTAAATTATGGTATTGTCCATTTTGGTCGACTACCAACTGTCATTTCTCGGCAGTGTAATATTTCTGGGGTTTCTCATCAAAAAACTGCAACAAGTGATTTTCACATGCCAATTTTACGCGAGCAAGAGATTGTTGCAGAGATCGAAACTAATGGTACTGCAATGTCAGGACTGTACGGTGGAAAACTGCCCAACCATGGTCTTTGAATTTTTTATGTATCGACGACACCTTTTTCGTTGATCCATTCGGGCCTCTTTATTTCCATTGTTTGCTTGCATTAATTGTTGCAGACGATAGTAGCTCATGATGGATGACACCCTTACAGTTACAGTCTCCTCTTATGTTATCCATTTTTCATCACCCGTTACAATTCGCTTCAAAAAAGATTCCATTTTTTGTTGTCAATTAATTCATGAAGTAGACAAATATCGAGCTTCTTTGTAAAACCAGCTCATTGCAAATGGCTTAAAATTGTTTTGTTGTCGATGCAACAGCTTGCCTGGTTATATGCCGGGTTTGCTTAACTTTTTTCATGACAGTGACTGACAATGATAGTGGCAAGTTTTCCAGAACGAATGCGAGCGAACCATTTTTTGCCAGTGGCTTCCGATAGAATAACTTCCTTCACCATAAACAGCACAAATGTTTTCAAATGCCATCGCCGCGTTCTTCCTCTAAGTGTAGTAAAATTGTAAAATATAACGATTTTTTTTCACATATTTTCACTCATTTTGTCTTTCCAATAAGTTTTTTAAGTAAGAACCATCTCAATAAAATTTGCATCAATGATCAACTGATTCGACAGCTGTAGCTGTGTGAAAAAAGTCAGATCAAAGTTAAGTGAACTGAAAAAGGCCACGTACTATTTCCTCCTTTTATTTTTTTTATTAATTTTTATTTTTTCATAATTTAATTTGTTGTTTTTTGTAAAATTAATTTTTATTCAGTTCATAAAATTTGAAATTTTATTATTTTCACCAAGTTGGCAGCACTGCACTCATGCAACCAAATAAATTGTGTCATTCACATGTTATTTTTATAAACAGCTGATTTGCGCTGCTTTGTCGCTGCAGAGGCTTGGTGAAGCAGCAGCAGCAGCGAATTGTTTGAATTGGATTCACATTCACGTTTGTGTGTAGTGTGTACATGTGAAGAAGAGAAGCCATTAAGAATTTTAAACAAAACAATATAATATAACAAATAGTGCACGCATTAATTAATTATTTATAAAAAAACCAAAATAAATTAATTAAATTACAATTCAAGTGTTTGAAATAATAGCTAGCTAGCAACAAGTGTCAGGAGACCTTAGTATGCATACGGCAGTCTTCTGGCGCAATGGAGGTGGAGATTCTTAATTGAATTTGTTTTTGTTTATTTTTCTAATATTATAAAAAGCACATAACTTATAGTGTATGAAGTGTTAATTATTCAATGTTTGAAGATGACAATAATTTTGTAGAAAACTTAAAAAGTGAACAATTTACAGACTCACTCACTCACTTACTTCTAATGTGGAAACCAATAATTAAGGAAGCGCTCACACAGTTTTTTTTTTTATTATAAAGCATGTTTAGCCTTGAGTGTAATTATAGTTCAGTTTAGTTTTAATGAACGACGACAAGTGAAAGCCATGTGCCATGTGGTGTGATGATGTGGTTGAATCATCAAAAAATAGCAAATCCCTAAAGTATGCCGTAATGCCACCCAAATAATTTAAAGGCGTTCTTTAAGCTTTAACTGTTGTTCTGATCATGATGACGTTGCTGCGGCGTGGGTGCAGTCACAGCTGCTGCACCTGCTGACGTCAAAATAACTTAAACTACTGAATAGTTTTTTTGTTCTTCCTTTATGATTATTTTATTGACAGAAACTCATACTCATTTATTTATCAATTGTTAAGCCCAACCAAAATTGTTTCATTTTTATAGTCATCATCATCATGCACTTGCTTTTTGCCTTTGCCATACATACATATGTCGTGGCGTTGTGTGACACAAGCCCTGTAGATTTAGTAATGTTTATTTGTAAATAAATCAGTTTTAATTTATATCATATGGAAAAAGTTAGTTATACAAATAAAATGTGCCCGGTAGTAGTACTATTACTAAATATATTTATCTTATCTAGAAGTCAGCAAAGCTTATTAAGCGCACCCAAAAACAAAAACTGATAAAAATTTAAAATTTTAAAAACCAACTAACGTAACCACCATCAAAACCATAAACTAAAGAAACTAGAAAGCACTTACCTTGAATATTTGTTTGAAATATAAGAACTTAAATGCAAAGTAACTTACCTTAACTGAAATGAAAATAAGCATAACTAATTATTTGCCTTTCACCTATTACTACTACTACTCCGTTACTACTTTAGACATACTTGAAGGTCTCCGTCCTGGTTCACCAAAACCCGGACATATACAACGTATTGGTAGAGCCGGTGCTGGGGATTATGATGCTACTGGAAAGGCAGGCGATGATCCAGTTATTACACAACGTTTCCTTAAGATTAATGTACGCCATATCACAGATGGTCAAGGTGTCGTTAGTGGTGTTCTATTGGTTACACCAAATGCGATCATGTTTGATCCAAATGTATCGGATCCATTGGTAATTGAACATGGACCAGAAAGTTATGGCGTTATTGCACCTATGGATTTGGTTGTTAATGCTGCCATATTTCATGATATTGCACATATGCGTGTTGCTGGCGGTGCTGGTGCCGCTGCAATTGCAAGTGGCAATAATAACAGTAGCAGCACCGATGAGAAACCTGAAATCTATTATCCCAAACCAGTATTAGTTGAAGAGGACTCAAAGGAAATTGCCGAACAGGCAGAAGATGCCACAACAGTTAACAAGCAGCGCTTGGAAGGTAAATTGGAATTTTCTTTTAATATTTCCTTTTAATAATTTGTTTTCTTTAATAAAAATTGTGTCTAGCTGAAATTGGTTCACTTGAAATCAATGATGATCAGGAATCACTTTGTTCAAGCACTGGACGTGATGGTGATGCCTTCCCTAAAGCTTTTGACCGTGAGCGTATTGAGGTTTGTTTGCTCTTTATTGTATTTATGAATCAATAATAATCATGAAATTATAAATTCCCCATATAGAATGACGATAAATCGATGGAAGCCAAAGACAGTGCAAAGACTGAAGGTCAGGTTACATCAGATGATGACGAAAAAAAGAATCTAAGCATTACACGCGATACACGCACTACTCTAGAAGAGCGTCGTAAAAGTCTATTGGATCATCATTGGGCCATCCCGAGCAAAGATCGGTATGTCAAATATCATTGTATTTTATAATGTTTGTGTTTGTAAATGCACCACTTTTAGTTAAATGGAAAGAGGGGTTCTGTTGTTTCAGCTTTTAAAAAAAGATAATTATAGCTTTTATTGTACTTTATAAGCAGATAATTTTCAATTGTTGTGTTTAACTTTTAATGGGAAGAGGTGGAATAATTGTTTACACAGCTTTTCTTGTACAACAATAGTACAATAAATAAGACTTCTACTTATTTTTAGTGAGATATAAAATGTCTTGAATTGCATTTAGGTTAAGTTATTATTATTGTATACCCTTCATTGTTGATGGCGTTATCAATTTCTAAAGATGATTTGTGGTGTAAAAGAACTCGTAGATAATATGTAAATTAATTAGTTAATTCCGAGGACTGCACAATGTAGTACATAAATTTACTTCGATTTAAACTAGTGCAATCGGAATTTTTTAACAATGTGCCTTCAGATTGCTGCGCTGCCGAGGTACCACTACTCAAGTGCAGATTAGTGCATGTACAATACTTGATCCTCTTTGGATTTGAACGAGAATTATTCTAGCCAGTCCATATTACATATTCTGATTGTCATTGAGAAATGGTGTACAGATGGGTCTTATTGATTAATTTATAATTATTTGTGATATGCGCAACAATTGCCTGGGTCATCATCAGTCTGATTCTATGCAACTTCCTTAGTTATTGAGATATGACAATGGAAAATAATGTACTGATGAGTCTTATTGATTAATTTATAATTATTTGTATTATACACCACCATTGTCTTGGTAAAATATTGACTTATCATCATTATTTGACTGATTCTATGTAAATTACTCCCATAGTTATTGAGATATGGCACAGCTGGATTGCTGGATTTTGAATAAATATTTTAAATGTTTTCATTTAAAGCCCTTCTAAATTGTAAAATAACCCTTAACAACAAGATATAGAACAATCGAATCATTCGAATCTGTAACATCCTCATATAATATAAACTCAAATGTGATATTTACCTATACATCTTATAGAGAATTCCTGACCTCTTTTCTTGTAGTCTTATAAGTAAATGAAATTTGTATTAAAGGTTATAAAATCTTCGGTGAAATCGAATGAACTTTGCCTTGTGATTATTTTATTTTTATTTATTTTCTTTAATTCTGCACTTATTTTTATTTATGTAAATATTTTATATATATATTTTTATTTTTTATCTATTTTCATATTTATACATATTTGTATGTGTGTCTTGATCAATCAATCAATCAACAACTGCACCATGATCATAAAAATGTGAACAACGAATTTGTGTGTTTTTTTTTTTTTTATTAAAAATATTCAATCATCAATTGTTTTTTAATTTTGAAACAACAATTTTTTATGCACAAAACAACACAACATGGTTTCTGGCACACCACAACCAACACGAACATCCAACATGTAAACAATGCACCCTTAACACACTCAATCACACTCTGTAAAATACACCTACTTGCATTACTTTTTCATTATGAATTTTTGTATTTCATAAATCATTAGTTATTCTTTATCTTTTTCTCGAAGATCATCGGAAGATGAAGGCGATACTGAATCCAATACAACAATTGATAGTGGAGCACGTGGTCAAGATCCACATTCGGCCACATCTTCAGTAAGTGGTGTTGCTACAGCAGCAAGTGGTGCTAGTGGTTCCACTGGTACTACTGGTGGTGCTGCTGCTGCTAGTGGTGGTGCTGGTGGCTTACCAGGACTTGCTGGCATTGATTTGGAACATTTAGAGCAATTGTCAAAACAATCTTGTTATGATTCTGGCATTGATATACGTGAACCTATACCGAATGTACAACCGATACCAAAGAAAACTGTTTACAGTGATGCTGATATTGTGCTCAGCTCAGATTGGGTACCACCGAAAACCATTGTACCAACACTTTTCAGTGAATCACCACCACATGGCACAATACTTGGACAAAGTCTTGATGCTGGTGTTGGCCATGGTGGTGGTGCACGCAAAAAGACCTCAAGCGTTAGCTTTAGTGTTGATGATACAAATGGTGATGCAGCAACAGCAGCAGCACAAGCAGCACAAACTAGTGATAAGTCAGCTGAAAAGAAGAATAAGGTTAATAGTCATTAATATACATATGGAGAGAATTGAATAATTATTTCATTGAATTTTTTTATAGATGCTGAAACGTTTATCATATCCCTTGACTTGGGTTGAAGGTCTGACAGGCGATGCGGCTGGCACCCCACCTGGCACTGGTAGCATCAATAAATCAACGGACAATGAATCGGCACCCAATACCGGTGATTCAAATCAAAGCGTCTTTTCGAAAGTATTTTCAAGGTAAACATATTTAGTTATGAGGTAATAGATTGATAGTTTTATCTTATGAGAATCCTTTCTGCAAATTAAAATTATTCGATTCTAATTGGTGAATTTATTGTTTTCTTTTTACAAAACAATGCTTACTTTTTTGCGGATTCGGCTCTATATATTTATTTTATATATACGTACATATACATATATTTGACACATTCACACTCCACTCTCTATACAAACACACCACATATTGTTCTCTCCATATTGTCACTCTTATATACCTGTACCACAAACAAACACACATCTCTCTCTGTCAAATTCAATTCAAAATCACACATTATTTAGCTCACCTATAACTCTGGTCTCAGAGTTGGGTGGCAATTTATTTTCGAAAACACCGTCCGAAGATTCTGGTGGCTCACCAGTGCCGCCTTTAACACCGCATTCCGTACATTCCGAGGGTCATGCACCCATTGGGTAAGCAGAGTGTGGATTCTGTTCTGTTCTGTATGAGTGTGTGTGTAAAAATGCAGCAATCTCTTTTCCAAATGCTGCAATAATTATTTGATTATTGTTGCTTGTTGATACTTAGTAACTTACTTATCATCGTTATCGTTTTTAGTTTGATTTATAATTTGTTTCGTAGGCAAACTACTATTGTATTTCTTTGAAATGAAACACGTATTCAATTCTTTGGTTCAACCGAAGATTTCAGATTAAACTTTTCACAAAAGGAAAATTCTATTCAAAATCTTCTAGAAATAAACCGAATTGGCTTACATGGGAGCTGAATTACAGATCTAGAGTATTGGAATTTTAATAATCCATACATTTCATAACAATAAAAGTTTTGAAATTTTTGTCTGTTTGTTTGTGAGCGCATCACATAAAAGCCTCTCGTTAGATTCAAAATATAATTACTGAAATATAAGAAGCCTTATTGCGAGTAACATTTAGCGTTTTTATCATCAAAATTGAACTTCAGAATACAAAATTATTAAGAGTTTAAGCAAAGATTATTAAATAAAAAATTCACTGACTTTGCATGGAGAAGCGAGTGGTGGTACAATAATTTCTTAATAACTGGGTACGCACAAGAGTCTTGCGCTCTTTGCCACAAGATAATAGGCAATCTACTTTGAAGGCAGGGCAACGTTTGTCCGAGTCAACAATGGGCTATATGCTTATGTGGTCCATTCTTAACCTTTCTGACAGATTATCCAATCTATTGCATAATTTCATCATGATATCTCAAAAACTTTAGTAATGTTGTCTTTACATAACGACAAAATCACCTAACAATTTTTGTAGGAACTATGGGATTAGTAGATCACAGTTCTTCAATCAGATCTGTGATATACTTTGACCATCATTATAGTCCGGGGGCCATAACCTTAAGTGTTTCCAACTTAAACTTTCCGATACATGATTAAAAATTATTCAAAATTACACAATGTTATCTCAAAAATTTCATACTACTTTGCATATAGTATAACAAGATTACTCTTAATCTTTTTAAGCCAATTTGATATCTTAGGTTAGCGCCAATTCAATTGTTCTGACTGAGCGATGCATAAAAATTAGAACCAATTGAAGTGCTAAACGACGTCATTAATCGCTCAATGTATGGCTCCTTCTACATGGAATCAAATGCCTTCTGTGAAAAGTTAAAAGAAAATTGTAAAAAATTTCAAGTTCTAAGTAATAAATATCTTCCTCTATCTCCAAACTCTCTTAATCTCTTGTGAAGATTGTTTGTAAATATTTCTTGTATTTTAGTTTCAATTAGTTTTGCACAATTTGTTGTTGAATTTACCTGTGCTATTTCATCACCTTCATCATCATCATGACCATCATTAATATCATCATATCTGCATCAACAACTGCGGCACTCACAATCTATAGTATCATTCTGGGCATTTAAAATTGCTTCATCTTATATTGTTGATCATCTTTTCTTTTGTATAAGCATAAATTTTATAATTGTATATACGCACCACTAATTGATCATTGATCTAGCTGGATTGGTTGATCAATTCAGCATCAATGTTGTGCGCTTAAGTTGTGTGTTTTGTTTTAGTGTTTGATGATTCAACAATTTGTATATCTTTTGAAAACACCACCTTATAGTAACTTTCACCCATGTTGAATTTTCTTGTATTAAACAATTAAAATAAATATGAAAACTTAACTAACTGGTGATTATATTTGTTTCTAATAGACGTTCCTCAATTGGTACATTCATACGCCCGCATTCATCTGAGGGCACATCATCGACAACAAAAATAAAGGAAGTTAAACAACAACCGAAACTTGATTATCGTTCGATGGTATCTATGGATGACAAACCAGAATTATTTATAAGTGTTGATAGTAAGTATTCATGAAATTGAGGAAGATACAAGATTTCAAAAAAATTATTCTTTTATTATAGAACTGATACCACGTCCAGCACGCGCCTGTCTTGACCCACCCTTGTACTTACGCTTACGTATGGGTAAACCAGTTGGTAAAACGGTACCATTACCGACCTCTGTCATGTCATATGGCAAAAACAAACTCAGAGCTGAGTATTGGTTTAGTGTACCTAAAAATCGGTATGATTTATTTGATTCGCTGGTTGCGTAGTATATGGTATAGTAATTTTAAAATTAAATTGTAGTGTTGATGAACTTTATCGCTTTATAAATACCTGGGTCAAGCATCTTTATGGTGAACTTGATGAAGAGCATATCAAAGCACGTGGCTTTGAGCTCATTCAAGAGGATACCGAATGGACAAAGACTTCTGGTAGTGGACGCAGCGGTAGCCAGGAAGGTGAAGAGATCAGTGATCTAACACGTGAATCTTGGGAGGTAAGTCCAAAATATTTTTCTATATTATTTTGTATTATGAATTTTATTATGCTGCAATGCATTATTGTCTGTCCATTTCTCTTTAATGCGTCTTCAAATTTGAATTTGAGTTAAAAGAAATTTCTCTCTATTTTATTTTTCGAAAAAGATAAATTCTTTTTTATCTCTAATACTTTTTTTTATATATATTTTATTTAAATTGTTTCAATTAATTTTTTATAATTAATTAATCAAGTTCAATTGCTCTGAAGTCTGAAGTCTCTCTCTATTTATTTTAATAAAAATCTTTAGGTTATGTCTATGAATTTCTATATAAAAAATATAATTATTTATTAAATTGAATTTCTTTCTTAAAATCTAAAAAAAAAAATATTCTCATTTTTAAATGCGATATAAATTTGTTTATTTCTTTTATTTATTTCATTTTTAAAAAATAAAATATACTAAAAATTATTAAAAACAAACCCGACAAATATGATAAAATTCTATTCGGTTGAAAAACAAAAAAAATATCCTCCAACAAAATTATCTTTAACGCGCGTCCTACTTACTACTCAACCAAACTCAACAACTTCAATCGTCTCGCGACTTCTCTGAATATCATCACAGCTAATAAAGGCACCCTTCGCCAAGACATACAGCATTATAAAAACGGCATCGCATGCCGCATCGCATGATTTGGAATTGTTGGGCGGCGAGGTTAGGAAAAACAAAAAATATTCAATTATAAAAAAAAAAAAAATTGCAACAAAATTTCTGACAATCAAAATATATTTATTTTTTTTTTTTATAATTGTGTGACAATGTTGAATATGAGTATTTAAAAACAAAATTAATTTTCCTTTGAATTTAGTTTTAATGTAAAATTTTTTTGCTCGCTCGATAAAGGGAAATCCAATCACCCAAATTATTCTTTGTAGTGTGTTTTATATGAAAAGCAAAGAGTGTGTGATTTTTTCTCACCTAATTTACTAAATATGTTTTTAAAATATTTTTATTTTGAATTCTCACACATTTGTTTTAAATATCGCACCAATGTATTTTTTATCAAAATTTCATTAAAATATCATCAAACATCATTTAGAACAAAAAGGGAGGATATTCTCTCTTAAATAATAGAATGTGTCATATTTGATTATCAAGTCTTTTATTTTTTTGTCATTTAAAATTTATAAGTAATAGTTTTATTTTTAAGAAAGGTTCTTTAAAATTTTCAATTTAATTTTCAAAATTTCTGTGAAGTTTATTTCAACAAAATTTATTAAACAAATGTCTAGTAAGGATAAAAATACCAATGAATGTGATAAAGTAAGTTAGATTTATGTTTATCATCATCTATATTATTTTCAAATCCTAATTTAGAATTTTATGTATAACTGATAGTACTAAAAAAATCCCCTTAAGACCAAAATAGCTTTCTTCAAGATTATTTTCAAATCCTATGATAATATTTTATTTATTTATTTGTTGTTCACTTATGATCCAAAAATACAAGCTAACAAGGTATGAAGCACTAGCATCAATGGTTATCGGCTCTATTATATTATTTTATATTTTCAAAGAGTTCTAAAAGACCCCTACATCGAATTGGTGGATCTTGTTTCAGTTTTTTGTGTCTATAAAGTATTTTAAATAACTAAGATCATTTTTAGATCCTTATATTGACTGTTATGCCCATCGAAGGGTTCTTAACGACGCTTAATATTAAAGTGATGGATTTTGTTTTATGTACTTTGTTTTGTTTATAAAATATTCAGAGTGCCTTTAGGATCATTATTTTGAGATTGTTATATAAAATTTTATACATACCAAAGAGTACGAAACCATCTCCTTAAAATCAAAGTATGATTACCTTGTTTTGTTTATAATGTAATCAAAATGTGTTTAAGACAATTTTCAAATCCTAATATAGAATTATTTTATGTTTCCAGAGATGTCTGAAAGACCCCCTAAGATTAAATTAGCAGAGCTTTTTGTTACTTTGTTTAGTATTAAAAATATCTAAGATCATATTCTCATATAGAATCTTATGGACATAGAAGTATACTAAACAAAACCTTAAGATCAAAGCGGTACATTTTCATTAATTTGTCTTGTTCAAAAGGTATGTCTTCAGTTTCTATATGTTTTGCTCTGGTCCTTTCTCTTTTTGAGTCGTTTAAATTCTTGAATCTCGATACTTTCTGCTGCTTCTCAAGAACTTTTTATGTTGTTAGTCATCCTAAAGGAATCTTAAACTAGGATATAATGGCATACTAAATCGAATCCCGTGATATATTTAATGGTGTGTTGATACTATTAAATTAAATTGGTATAACAGTTTAAATCAAAAGGTTATATGTGAGATATGATATACAAATTCATGGATTTGATGTTATTTCATCAAGTTTGATTTGAATGTGTTGTGTGTATGAGTCGTTCGTTGTTTGGTGCTAAACATGTTTGTAGCTTTACCTTTTATTGATAAAAATTTAAATAAGAATAAATTCTAAAATTTACAAATGACCTTCAATGTTTTTTTTTGTGTATTCTGATTTAAACTTTTATGATAGTATATAAATTGTATGTTTATCAAAACAAATTCAAATTTACTTGTGAAACCCTCTCTTTACCTATTTATATTGTTTGTATGTCTCACTCTGTGTATATTACATACATTTTATGTTTATTACCGCAAAATCCAACAACATTTCGAGGCAATTAGACCGCATAGTTTAATGAGAACACATGCCAATCATAGAAATACTAGTATAAACTCTACGCAAGTCAATCAAACCGCTAAAAGAGACAGCCTTGCTGGCTGGCTAAGGTGCTTCATATGTACATATAACTTTTAACCCATATAAGTATGTAGCTACTAGATACCCCTTTAGTCTGTCTGTCTGTCCATCTATTTGCCTTTGGCTTACTTAAAAAAAAATGGTTGACTTGACGACATGCAAAAATGTTAATTGATATGCTAATTTAAAATTTTAGAATGTCAAACACACAAAATATTGAAAATAGATAAAAATATACAATATATATATTTATTTTTGTTTGAATTAAAATATATATTAATACGCCTATACAGGTTTTTATTATATGTATGTTTTTATAGAATTTTATTGTATTTTTTTAGTAAGCAAATCCAAATTTTATTGAAATTCAAGAGAAAGAAAGAAATCATTCAAGATGATGATCGTTTTTAATATTATTTAAATAAAATTTTAACATTAATTAGCATTATGTTGCTATAATTTGTTGTGTTGGCCAAAAGGGTTAAGTCTATTAATCAACTTCTGGTATTTAATATTGCACAATTTCAATTTATTTTATACTTTGTTAATTTTTTATAACCAATGCACGTTTTCACACCTCAAGAAGATAAATTTCCTTAAATATGAGACACGCGTCCCGCACACGCATTTCATTTGTAGGTTTTTTTTCCTTTATAAAAAAACCCACGACGAGGTCAGTAATTTTTTATAGGCTGCGTTATGCTTGGTTAAGAAAATTCAATGAAAAATAGCAGATTTCTTTAAGAAAACAATTTTCTATAGATCGAACAACGGGGATTGTTCTAGATTTTATTGAATAAATAAAAGAGTTTCTTTTATAAATATTTTTAGATCTATTTGAAGAAGACAATATCTATAATTGCTTGTCAATAATATTTAATCTGTAAATATTTGTATTAATTATAAAGAACATTAATATGATTAAGTTGCAGATTTTGTATTTATAGAAAAAATAATAAGACACTAGTAAGTACATGACAAAGACAACCTTTCACTCAACTTTATAGTGTTTGCAAGATTAGTAATTTTTATAAAAATTTATTTACTTTAGTAGACAGATCATAGACGTCAATGGTAGTAACTTACTTTCAATTTTATGTGGACTTTTTGTTGGTTTTTAGGGACTGTGGTCCTTTAGCTTCTTAATTTCTATTTAGAATTCAAAAAATGTCTTTACTTGAGTCCAATTGAGGCTATTCTAATTCAGAACTAAAAACTCGCAAGTTTCCAACATCAGTTTCGTTGCATTTTGTTGTTGTAAAATATACAAAAACTTGTGTTCCAGACTGATTGACTCAAGATTCTTCCTATCTAGTGAATGGTCTTGTTTCATACTTACTACTTCCACTTCCTAAATTGCAACTACATTTTTCTGTAGTGCATTATAAAGTCGGCAGATACAGAAGATTGATGAATCTTATCGGCAAATGAAATGAATTGAAATTGATAATATTTCCTTATTTTTATTTAAATAAAAAATACAAATTTTTAATCGTGTATCATAATCATCATCTTGTCTTGTTTGATGAAGACTTCAGAAACGGAAAACTCTCAAATCATATTCACTAATAAGTCATGAGGTTATCGATCATCATCTATTGAAAACATGAATTGATGATAAACTCTTGACTCTCTATTTCTGTATCACTCACTATAATATTGATGACTATAAGAGACTTTTAAGATGGCACTTCCGTTTTAAAAATTATTATAATTTAAAATAGAAATAAAGTGTGAAGAAACATTTAAAAAAATAATAATAATAATAGAAAGATTAATAGTTAAAATAAAACATCCAAAGATGTTTCACATCAATAACAATTTTAAATGTAAAAATTCTATAGCAAAATGATATTTATCATTAAACTTATACATTATTTATGAAAGAAGTAGTATTATTTGTTTAAATTTTCGTGGCTACTAAAACTAAACATCCCTCCTATTCACTCCGTAACTGCTTTATGTATGGCTTCAGAGTAGGCGCCCAAGGCATCTCTTTTAAGAGCAATAGAAAATTAAGAACATTCTTCCATTGTCAATCTTCTATTAACCTACGTCTAGGTTCGTCACATTCGCCATCTCGAATAGCGTAGCTCTGTTTCAATATTGTCGTGCCTTCACTTCACTTCTTGGTCATCTCTTGCATTTGATTATTATCATTTGCATAATTAAATTTGCATGCAATAAATTATATGATTACGACTCCATTTCTATAAGGAAAAATTCCACAGATGGTTATTCGATCGTTCTTATTCTTATCATTGCCAAAAAAAAAGAAAGATTATTGAAAAGACGCAAATTCTTTAAAAAAAAAATACATTATTAAAATCAAATGTAGTAAATAATCGCTTTAATCTTTGTTTACACATGCTAAGAAAGAAACAAAATAATCTCAAAATTATTAATTTATTACTTTGATTTTCAAAATATCAAAATTATTTTTAGATGTTTTTTTCAAATGTTAAAAACGTAAAACGATACACAAATCTTTCAATTCTTAACCGGTTCCTCGCTTATTTAGAAAAAGGAAAAAATAAAGCATTTGAAATCTTGTTTGCATTTCCAGTTGATGAAATATTGTTTATCCATTTGTCCATTTTTTTTTTACTTTAGTTGTTTTGTGTTGAGTTGGTTGGTTTGGTTTTGGTATGTCTTATTTATCTTTTGATATATTAAAATTTATGTTTTAGTTTAAAACAAGTTTTTATGAAATGAAAATAGTAGCTAATGTTTCTTTAGCATATTAAGCTTTGATTTAGCTCATTTATCTATTAATATTGAATAAACATACTACTACTCGTATGTTGAAACACAAGTTTATATGTGAAATCGAAAAAAGAAGTCATTCAAAAGGCATGCAAAACAATCATGTGATTTAATCACACATTCTTTGGTTATGAGTTTTGATATGATTTTAAAATGAAGGCAGCATCAGAGATACTACATACAATGTCAATCAAATTTTGTAAAATTTAGGAAGATTTGTTATTGAAAACAATTGCATTCTGACCTATAATGAAATAGAAAAGTGAAACAATCTTTTATTCTATCATCGATAACCTGTAACTTGATAATGTCACATATTTTTATTTCAAAAATAATGAGGGACACCTTTAAATGAAAATAAGTATAAATACATTATATTTAAAATTACTGCGTAATTAAATTTCACTTAATTAAAAACAAAACAAACTAATTAAATCCTTAAGAAATTCATATAAAAAAATATTTAAAATATATTACAAGGTGGGTTGCTATACCGGTTCTCTTTTCTTTTTTTGACTTGTTCTCTGAGCCACTAGGTAACAGGTGCAACAGTTCACCGCACTCTTTCATCAAATTTTAATTCTAACTGTATTTGTAGCAAAGATCCAAAAGATTATGTATGACGTTCGAATAAAAATCATATAGATATATTTTATGAGTGTCAATTATACATGTACTTATATATAATTAATTTGTTGTTCAATCTTAATTTGTTAAAGAACACAATTGTCACTTTATTTTTAACTTCTTTGAAAGAAATTTAACAAGTCTTAATGGCAGCTTCCTCTTCAGTAACTTGAAGAATTTGACACGTTCGTTGTTTATATTTGACACTAAGTAATAATTAAAAGTAAGAAATTGTGTTTTTATTTTTTGTGACTTCTTCTGACGTACGTTTACAGTTACAATTTCAATTATACTTTTCCTGAAAAAGTGACTAAGAATATACTACATTTGGATCTCTTTGATAACTTTCTCAAGCCAATAAATTGTTTAATGTTGTTTTAATAATTATATTCTTCTTTACCTTGGGTGGATTGGTTAGTGGTGGGTGTGTCTCTGTGCCTTTATCTTATACACATATCTTCAGTTTATTTTAACATTTTTTTATTGTATTTATCAACTAATTTGCATTTAGTATTAATATATTATGTCACAAGTATCTGTTGCTTTTCGTTTAACGATCACACAAATCGTCAACAGTTTTAAAAGAGGCAAGGCATAACGAGTTATACACTACTTACTTCAGTGTTTCATGATTGTAAAGAATCATCATATCATAACATACTTTTTAAATCAATCAAGTTTAATTGATAGAATGAAGATTCATAATCTGAAGAGAATTTGCAATTCAAGTCGAATTTTGCCAGTTTAAACCAAAATTCAATGGTTTAGATTGAATATATAGAGAAATTTTTCATTGTATCCATGGAGAAAGATGGGAATTGAATGAGTATTGTATTTAATCAAACAGAAATGGAAGTTTTTATAGTAAGGAATGTATGTTCTTACTAATATCTAAGCTATTCAATTACTTTCTTAAAAATAGATCAAATATTTGAAATACTACCTAAGTTCTTCACTAATCTTTGATATCTACCAATGTAGGTACATATTACCACTTAATTTTTTTATAATTTACAATAGACTTAATGTACTTGAGTATTTACAAGGTAATTAAGATACCTATGAGTGATACATAGGTTAATGTGCTTGATCCTTTTTGTGGTAAATTAGTAAAATAACTTCAAGTACTCGGTGATCAAATATCGTTCAAAGTATCAAAGTTCTTATTGTTTGATGGACTTGAGTATACTATACATATGATGTAATGAGGTAAGCCTATAAACTATTTATAGAGACCTTAATGGGCTTGATGTACTTGATTATATATGCGGTTATTGAGAGATATGCATTTTAAGCCTCATTTACATTTCGAGAGTTTGCAATCTACTAGCCAGCAAACTCACTATTTGCTAGTAAACATGTTGATTATTTATTAGAAGACTGTAAACAATGTACTGAAAAAAGTTGAAAGCTAGCCTTCGCTACTTGCTGGCTGTTAGTACTCTGTCCCACTCTCACACACACACACACACTTATTAAAATGACTTGACTACTGAACGAGTGGAATGTTTTCTGTGTAATCGTAACTAGCACATACATCGATTCGCCCGTTTCTAAACTCGTTTAGCAGATTGAAAACTCGCTAAATGCGGCTTAAATGAATTAACAAAGTCTGCACTAGTTGAGATGCTTAGAATGAAGTAGTTTATGTACTTATAAAGTTATTGTCGCTGTGAATCTTTACATAAAGTTCTGTTCTTGCTTGTTCCCCTCTTAGTTTCCATTCATTCTTTTAATTTCCAATTCATTTGTGTTATCATTTCACAGTCTTTCATTGATTATTTTCCATTCTTGATCGTAGTTTCTCGATCTACTGCATCAAAGTAAATGTGAACATGAATCGCGGAATAAACCAGTAGTTGATAAAGCATTAATTAAGGCAACATATTTACAATATTTCTTATGGACCAGTTGCAATTCAATATTTTGCCGTTTAAACTGGTAACTAACTGAAATCATTGACTCTTCTAGACATGCATCACATATACATATACTCGTACTATTTAAGCAATTATATAAATGCGAGAATATGTGGTATGTATTGTATATAGACGACTCAATTGTCTCTCTGTTGTGGCTTTGGTTTTGGTTGGCGGTAGTGGCCAAAGCAAATATCATCAACACTTCCCTTAGCATGCACTTTGGACAACACTTGCCTTGCTTTGCCTGTGTCTTAATAGATACATGGAAAATATACTTACATACTTAAGTGAATGTTTGCGGTTATTATTGTTGTTGTTTTTGTTGTTAAACTATCAAGTTATTTGTGTTGGTGTTGTTGTTATTGTTTGTCAAAGTGCAAATTTATTACAGTCAAACAAGCGACAGGCAACAATTACTTAAAAGTAATAAAATGTAAAAATATTTACATTAACAACATGAATTTAATAACAATTATTATTACGTGAGATACTACAATAATACGTACATAGATTTGTTTGTGTTGCTAAATAGATACAACAACACTTGACATAACAACAACAAGTAGTTTTTAACTGAGATGATAGTTAATGGTGTCAAATCTTTGTCACTATCTTTGAATGCCATCCATATCAGGCAACTTAAAGTGAAGTAAAGTTTGTCTAAATTATATGCCAATGGCTACTTCAAAAAATAAAAACAAAAATAAAAAGAAGGTTAATGCTACAAGGAAAGGAAGTAAGGCTTAAACAATTAAAATAATTATACAATAAGACTTTTAAATATTTTATTAAAAAAAAGTTAATGTCGGTTCACTGATTTTTATATACCTTTTCACACCTCAATGTTTTCGTATACATATTGACTTATAAGTCTTTTCAAATTGATGTAAAAATAGGCGTATATTTTGTATGGGGATACCTCCTTCAGTTGGAATTGAAGTCAGACATAATAATGGACCATTAGTCTCCTAGATAAATATCTCATTTATCCAATTATAATTCCACTTCTTCTAGTATGTATGATTTTGACATAGCAATTCCATTCGACATTATGCCATGTCTATACCAAAATTTAGATTGTTGTCTTCTTAAACTGAGAGCATATCATTCTTAAGCCCACGACAGACATTTGCATATAAATAAACTTTATGAAGTCTCCCTTTCTTTCACTGTTCTATGCATTACAAACACCAATATACCTGTTCATATTATTATAGAGTGGAAAGGTATAAAAAATCTCAATATAAACTTATAAAAAAAATCTTTCAAAGTCAAGTTAAGTCAAAGAAGCGCATTTTTCCCATCAAATGATAAAAAAGCCATAAAAATCAATTGTGGCAAACGAAAAGTATAGTATAAAAAGCCAAATAAATGCTATAAATATTATTGAGAGAAGAGAAATTATTTTTTTATTTTTGTATTATTTGTTACGAGTACAAAACATACGTCAGAGACAATCAACCAACCAACAACACCCAAAGGGTGTGAATGGCTTTGCCATCATTGTGTACCCCATCATCATCATGATCATCATCAACATCATCAATTTGTTGTGTGAAAATTATACACGATAAATAATTTGTATGAGAAGAAGTAGAAGTCGTCCAAACAAATGAAACCCACAAGACAATGAAGCAAAATAACAACAAGAACATTGTTTTATATAGTAAATTGCAAAAATAATAATATAAAGAAGAAAAGAATGAAAAAAAAAAAAAATCTAAACAGAACAATGCCAAAGCAAAACAAAACAAAACAATTGCAAAAGCAATTTAAACAAATATGTTTTGTTTTTAAACTTAATAAATAACAGCATACATGCATAACTGTTTCTAAATAATGATTGATAGATAACAACCAGTGGGAGGTGTTAAACAGATCGAAATGAATTGAAACAAAGAATGAACATAAATGAACCAAAGAAACGATTGCTAGAACTTGCGATTTAATAAACCTGAATGAAGAAGTAAAAGCAAATAATGTATGAATGTACATACTTAACTTAAAAGCAACAAGTGTACAAAGATAGAGTAGTGAAGCCGAAGTGTTCAACTATGCAAAAAGCTAAGCTCTCGTGCTCATTGTCACATACATATTAACCTTTTCTCATGAATAGATACTATCCAACATATTTACAGCAATCAACACTGTAAGATAAAGACAATGTTTTACTTGCTTACGTACTTTTTATCACTGTACGACATACACGTACTCGTACTCGAACTGTTTGCCGGTTAGCATACGAGTTTATATAGCAGAGCACAGTGGTATACAGTAGCTTATGCTTGGTATAAAAAATAAATTCAGAAATAAACCACATAATCATGGAAATGTGTATTAAATGGGAATAGATATTCTCAGCCAATAGACGACTTTTTACAGCCCATACTTAAGAATGTATATTCTCAGCTTATGCTGTGTTGTAGCTGTCTGGTTGTCTTTATACCTATACATATGTATGTGTAAAGCGGTACCCCAACAATTTTGAATAATATTCCATAGAAGGATTCAGGACGTTACTCATAAAACATTTTCTTTTGATATAATTTCACATGTGTTAAACTACGAGCCGTGTGTGTTTGACTGTGACATTTTGCTCGCTAATCTCAGAAACGGACTAACCGAATGCCGTTTTGCAAAACAACGCACAAAGATTTTCGTACATTATTCCGTTGTTTATGCTTTGCAGCTTCCTGAATTTTATGTGTTTTTGTTATTGTTGTATTTTTTCCTCTTCATGTACTAATAAAAGTATTGCGCCCTTTGTTCTTTTCTTTCTGCAATTGTCGTCAAAAGATACAAGGCGATCTACATGGAGGGCAGGTCAACAAGTGCTCTAGAAAATTAAGATGTCTTTTTGTATGTAGGGTGAAGAAAAGAAGGCATGCATGCATGTCATTTCCTTATCTGAAATATCAAGAGTCTTGATCTTCATAGATAGATAGACGGATGTACAAGTCTGAATGGATTCTTTTCTCATTTAATGATTTCTCATAAAAGGTAATGTTTATGTCATATATTATTTAGGCCACTGTGCATTCTTTTCCTTTTTGCTTGCTTGCAATCCATTGATGAGCTTCTTGAACGTCATCGCCACCATTATTGAATGAATCAACACGAGCAAAAATTTGAAGGAATTAAAACTGAACTTGAATAGTACGTGCTCAGCTCATACACTTGTTTTAGTAGTTAAGATTGTCTTGGCTGTCTTTTGTCCATTGGTTAGTTTACTAGTTTAGTTAGTTTGTCACCTTTCACTCAAGGTTTGTCCAATTGACGTTTTGACAACATACTAACATCATCGTCACACAGTCATCATTCGTTGCGCCCATCACACGGTACTAACACTAACGTTCGTTTGCTGCTTCTGTTGGTGCTGCTGCTGCTTCTGTTATTGGTGTTGTTTTTATTGTTGTTGGGGCCGCTCGGCTTTGACTGCGTTTTTGGGTCGGTTGCGCGCTACATACAGTTTTTCTCAAACGAAACAGAAAAACTTGGCGCAGTCAACTTTTGTACGAGCTTCTTACATGATCAGATCGTTGTCGTCGTCATTGTGTGTTGGCAAAGAGACCCCAGATCAAGCAGACCCCATACCTCAAAGCAGTTGTTGTGTTTTTGCTATCTTCAAAATAATTTAAAATTAAAATATAAAAATCTGTTTTTCGAAATACTTTTAAACGCAGGTTTTAAAGCGAATAATTTGAATTTAAAACAAAAACCGCGTTCATTCGTTCGTTCGTTTGGCTTTTCGATTCCAATTGATTTTTAATTCGTATGCGTAACATTGTTCAATACATATTATCAACAGCAACAGCAGTTTGACTTTAGTTTTGTTTTTGGCATCAAATGCTGCTATTCTAAATTGAGCAACAACGACAGCAAACGAATTGCAATAAAGCAACAGCAAAGACAAGTGAAGAAAAAATTCATTTGCATACAACAAAAAATTTATGAAAAAAGGCGTAAAAATTCTTTGACTATTTTTTGATCAACCAAGAACAAAGTAAATTGTTGTGTTATATTCTGTGTGTGTGTTTAAGAATGTGACTGAATTTATAAACAAATTGTGGAAAATCCAAAAGAATCCAAAAAGAACAATTCACCAAAGAAACAAAAAACAGATAAAAATCTATAAAAGTTCTGCACTCTCATCAGTCGTTACTAATTTTATTAAGTAATAAATGTAAATGTAAAGAAAAAGAAAAAGAAGCGTGACCAAAATTAGTAACGCTCTCGCCCGATATTTAAAAGAATTCTAAAATAATATACAGAGACACGTTGATCGAAAGAAAAAAGATAAAAAAACAAACGCGCAATTGTTTTGAACGAAAAAAAAAAGTAAAAGAAGCACCAGCAGCAGCAACCGCAGCATCAGCTTCATTCTTTAGCTATTTTTGGTCTTAAAAACTACAAACGAAACAAAACCAAATCAACAAAATGAGTGCCAAATCGGTGAAATTGTCAAAAATTGCGAAATACATTAAGAAAAAGGTAAGGTTGAGCAAACCAAGAAGAAACACATCAGTATAAATGTACACATATGTTTTTAAGATGAATATATGAACAAAGAGAAGAAAAGATATTTAGATAAAAATGAGAGAAAATAAAATGGAATCTACGAAAAATATAAAATTTTATATTGTTTCCTCTGCTGTATCTTCGAAACCAAAAATATAACAAAAATTTTGTATTTTGTATTTGTTTTTGGTTTCTTCTTTTAGTTTTCAGTTGGTTTTTCAAATGTGTCACACACAAAAAACAAAAAGCGCAGTAGCGCATAGTACAACGTTGTAGTTTTCGTAAACATTTTTTGAATAATTTATTTATTTTGATTATTTCAAATAAATAAATAAAAAAGATATAATTTGATTTTTTCAAATTGGTGAAAGTTGTTTTTTGTTGTGCATAAAGAGACACTGGTAAAATATCATACAATCATTATAAACAAGTCGCGTGCCAGCCACCAAACCCAAAATTCATTAAAATAAAATCAAAAACAAAAAATTTTGTATTTCATCAAAAAAGCAAAAAAGAAAAAGTACAAACGGAAAATTACCAAAATTTGTGGTTTCAACTAAAAATTTCAATACTCATATGAATATTTTTTTTTTGGGAAAAAGAGAATATGTCTGCATCTAATAAACATGTAAATCAATTATTTTCGTTTTGTATATTTATTTTTTTATCTCTATAAATAATTTTTACTATAAACAAAACCAAAAGATTATTTATTATTGATGCATGGAATTCCTTCTGTTTTTTTGTCCTACACTTTTTTGAATTACAAAATTGTGTGTGGTATATTAAGTTGATCTAGAAGTTTGTAACACATTGGACAATTGTTCGAAGATCTCATACAGTATACTACATTTATATTATAATAGATCAGGTTATATTCAAGAACAATTTGAATGTTTGGGTGGAGCAGCCAGACCACCTAGCGTAAATCTTCTACTTACCAAACAACTTATTTATATACATACTAGCGTACCGGCTTTGCAAGGTGATAATACAATAGAAAAAATAATATTTATTTTATATTGTTCTGACTCACAATCCAAAAAAGAAATGTTTGACAAAGATTCTTGATTGAATTTAAAATAGATCTCTAAGCTTTGTTTGCAAAATTCAAACCGCATCAGACTTTACAGGAGCACTAGAAAATGCTAGAAAATTTCATCAAAATCGGTCCAGCTATATATATCTTTTTCTATATATTTTAAAACCTCATGTCACAGAGTTTGATACTTATGGACTCTGAAACTACTCAACCGATCTTATTGAAATACAGGATAGTTTTTATCTCAATTAATGAGCTCAATATTTTTTAATTATTAAGCAACGCGTGGCCGGTTCTGCTAGTTGTATATATAATGAATATGGAAGATATCTGTCTGTGAATCTTTTCCTCAAACCTTTCAAGAACTTATTTCATGGAATTGCAAGTTTGTTAGCATTCTTCTTTTATCTTCTCTCAATCCTTTGAGATAATTCTTAGGCAAAGTCTTAGAAATATTAAAGGTACAAAATATGTTAGTAAAACTTAAGGCATTTCATGTTTTATTTCAATCTAATGATTGTTTTTATTATTATTATTGACTCGCAATTCATAGATGGAAGAACATCTTATTGCGTTCTGTTAATCTGTTTCTTATAATAATTTTGCAAATTATAGAAAATTACTTTTATTTAAAAAAAAATATGTCTTTATGTTATTAAAAAAAAAATGTATAAAAAAAGACAATATATAGATAAAATTCTACAGCAAATTAAGTTTATCAAGAAAGGAAATTGTTTTCTTGTTTCTCTTTACTTTCAATCATTTTTCCCATTTTTACTTTAATAAGATAAATTTCTAAGTATGTATACCACAAAAGTATTCTGCGTTTTAAACTATCGCATCTTTTTTTTTTTTTAAGAAAAACTGTAAAAGAAATTATCAATTTTTTCTTTTTGAACTTGTGGTTAAAAATAGATTCTTTAACATTATTTTAAACATATTTTGCAAATTGCTAATTGAAATTTTTTTTATCAATGAAAATCACAAAGTATTTTAAACAAAAATCAAACATTCATTTATTTAAATTATATTAAAATAATTTATTCAGTTAACTTAATCAAAATTGCTATGATTTGCCTCTTTGGTAACAAATTCAGAAAGGTTCTTTAGATATGTGTAAGTATATTAATTCTACCATGACAACAACAAGAACATTCTTTAAGGTCTTTTTCTTAATTTATTGAAATTTTTTAAGTTCCCCAAAAGAAACAAAGGACGGATCTATCAGCAAGTTAAGTCGATTATGGTACACCCTGAAAATCAGGTTGCTGACAAAATTTAACCTCAAAATAATTTTAAATAATTCACAAACCAATAGATATCCTTCGTACCTTATTTTTGGTACTAAAATTCTTATAATATTCGATAAACCGGGAGCCTGTTTCCGATCAATTATATATGAGTATATTGTTTCATTTTCTATGATCTGACTCGCCTCCTTCTAGATGTTAGACAAACTCAATTCATTAAAACATATGGTGCAGGGTATAAAAACCTTTTTCAAGATTTTTATGTAAATCCAAAATCAATATTTGACTTGATTTAATGAAATTTTGTGATGATTTTAAACTTGTTTCTTTTGAAACTCTCAACAAAATCAATTCATCCATCGACACGTTTTATGATTTAATTCAACCCTGAACTTGTTCTCGATATCATTTAAATTGTTGTGATAATACACAAAGTGAATGAGTTAAAATAAGATGAGATTTGATTTAAAATGATTATTTTTTAATTGAATGAAACAGAAAATGTTTTTATTCCATTTTAAATTAAAGAGACAAAAAAACGAAAGGAAAGTGTAAAATTGAATAAAATAAATACAATAATATAAAAGAAATGCGAGAAGGAAGAAGAGAGCCAGAGGTTAAGTTCCGGTTGGTTAATAGAACATTAAATAAATAATTAATTTGTTTGGGAATTACTATGAAATTAAATTGATTAGTGGGTAGAAAGAGTATTTTGTTAATTAACAAAAAAATACAAAATTTGACTAGTACCTGCAATTTAGTTAGATCCACTCGATTTTATAGAAAAAAGAAATCTATATTATACCTTATTACACTCTTATTTTGCAATTGTTATGTATGTGAAGCAATGGAATTGAAATCAATACTATTGTACTACAATGAAAATAATACAAAAGCCTTTCATCATCATCATCACTTCAATCAATCACTCAGTCATTTCCATACAATTGTTGAAGCGGTTTACTTTTGTCTCCTACTATTTCGGTTTAATTTTTTGACATATAATACAATTCCGGTTTGTTACATATAATACTTTAAATGTAATACAATCTGTTAACCAAAGTTTTGACATGAGTAACTTTGTATCTTATTCCCATCATGTTGTTCCCCAATACTTATAGAATTGTAATCTTCTATTACATAATTTAAAGAAGCCTTAGAAGTTTAAGATTAAGATGAAAATGAAATCAGTTCACTTGATGACGGGTTTTTTTTTAATTAAGAGATTAAAACAAGATAATAAATTAATTTTCAATTTCATTTCATATTTTTCAAAAATGTACTCATATTATTAACACAAATACATAAATATATATGTATGCATTGTTTACCTTGATCTACTAAATGCATCTGATGATGAGATTTCTCGTTTAAAATAAAGAAAACGAAAAAAAAACACCAGCATCTTACGTCGTATACTTAATATTTGTTATGTGTGGCAAGTGCATCTTATGCATTTGCTATAAAAATCTGTAAAAAAAAATCAATATCAGAGAAAGACATGAGTACATATTATATTGTTAGAGAAATTTGTATAATATGTTAACCCAATTTAAATACAATTAAATTTCATTTTATAATGAGAATCTGCTCTAATTATTCATTTAATTTGTGTAAGCCACAGGCAACATTTACCATTCATTCATTTCACACTAAATTTTTTAACAAATTAATGAAAATTGATATGTAAATTGTTTAAATTAAATAAAATGTGCAGCAAAAACAAAAAAATTATGACAAAAATAAGTATACGTCATTGGAAACATGTTGACATGGTGGTAGCATTTGTTAGCAACATGTTGCAAAGCACCACACACATGCATTGGGCAACATTTTTCTTGTTTTGTTTTTTAAAAGTCAAATGAAAACCGGTTTAAGGCAAAAAATTTGCAAATTTAAACAAGAAAAAAAATCGAATTTACAAAAACATATAAAA
The DNA here is from genome assembly GCA_037043315.1 of Amiota communis. Lineage (NCBI taxonomy): Eukaryota > Metazoa > Arthropoda > Insecta > Diptera > Drosophilidae > Amiota > Amiota communis. Next base: position 5,916,334 of record JBAMAV010001245.1, on the reverse strand, counting down.
GATAAAAAAACGTGTGGTAACAACAACAACAAAAACATTAAAAAAAATACAAAATTGGCACAAAACAGTTTGAAAATAAAAAGAATTGGATAACAAAATAAATAAAGCAGAATTAGATTGTTGAAATTTCACAATTCGGTTTAGAAATTGTTTTAGACTTTATTTTACTAATACCCTACATAAGAGTTTAGATGAAAAGGAGTGTCATTTTCTAGATTTTATTGGATATAAGTTACTAAAGTTGATGCACAATAATAAGATTACTTTTATTTCTAGATCTTTTAAATTCAATTTTCAATCACTTTATAAACAATTTCCTATAGACAAATGCTCGGAACCCTTAAGGATATGATGGTCCGTAAACCAATCGAAATTTCCATTAAATAAATTTGAAATTTGCAAATTCATCCATAAAAATCTCATGAATGGCAGTGTAGTAAACTGTCATTACTCAGTGGTGTTTCACCTTCAGATGTGCTGATTGTTAAAACTTTTCAACGTGTTCATTATATGCCCGACGTTATGTACCCCCTAAATTCTACTTCGCCCAGGGCTCACCTAGTCGAAAGGCGCGCCTCTGTTCTGAAGACATAATTGTATAAAAATATTGTCATAAGAAGTGTTGTGTATTGAACACTAAATCAAGGAGGGGAGAGGAGAGAGCACAAAAGCACTTAAATATTTATTTTTGTTATTATAAGCAAATCAAAGAGAGTCTTTACTGTGTCTGTGTTGTTGTTGTGCTTGCACGAATGAATGAAACTATGGAACAGTTGGAAAAGAGAGCGCAGAGCGAACGCATGCCTTTATAGATGTTTATTCTTTTGCTATGCCTTTTGCTCTCTTGGTACAAAAGCAACTACAACAACAACAAATGCGTATATTCCATCCAGTTTTTTTGATTCTTTCATTATTGTTGTGTGCTTGTGCTTTGTGCCTTTTTCAGTTTGGTGTTTCGTTGTGACTTAGACAGCTGTGTGTTGGTGAAGCAAAAATAATAAAAGTTCTTTTCTATATGGAAAAACTCTTCAATTTTTGTTGTTTATTGTTTTTTTTCCATCAATCAATCAATATAAATAACATTAAATTGTATAAATGCGACAATAATGAAGCATTACAATCAATTATTCATAGATGACACAGAATTGAGTCAACATTTCGCAATTTATTGTAATAAAATGAAATGAATGTTTTGTGTTAAAGAAAATGAGTTAAAAAATTGTATGGACACATAAAATTAAAAAGTATAAAAACACAAGAAAAACAGCAAAACAATAAATAATAAAATTAAAAGAAAACAAAAAAAAAAATATTATAGAGTCACAAGACCGACAACGACCAACAAAGCAATAAGAAAAAAAAACAACTTAAGCTCAATCACTCCTCCTCTCCCTATAACATACTCAGTGTGTAGTATAATATTGACTCAATGAGCGAGAGTAGCAATTGACCGAGTGAAATACAAAAGCGCGCAAGCTTACAAAAGAACATTGGAAAACAAGTGTTTGTTGTATATATAGTTTGTGAGAGCGAAGCAAGAGAGTAGAGGAATTTGGCCAACGAATAATCAGAGAGAGAGAGCATATACACAACCGGCACGAAAGCTAAAAGCTCAAAACTGCAAAAAGCTTTAAAAAACAGTCTCTCTCTTTTTCTTAAAAAAAAAAACTTATGGATTTGCTTTGGTTTTTTTTTGTTCTGTGTTGATAACAAAATTTAGAAAATCAAAACAAAGTTAAAATATTGCACCCCTCTCTCTCCCTCTCTCTTTGAATCTCTGTCACTCTCTCCGGTACAACATATACATATTCCCTTATCTACTTGCGTTATTCATCGTTTGTTGCTGCAACATGTGGTTCATTGTAACACTTTTTGTTTTTGCCGGCGCCTTTGGTATTGCTGGTCGTAAATGGGGTCGTTGGCTTTATCTACGCTATGGCCGTCATATCTTACCACGTTCTATGCTTACGGCAAAGAATCGTTCACCTACTCCACCTATATCACCTACCAAAGATGATCAAAGTTTGGAAGCTTTGTTAGATGAAAGTGGTGAAATGCATGATACGGTGAGCAAAATAATAATACAGGCAAAGTTTAAATTTTGATCTGTAGTATATTATGATTATTTGTATCATTTTCTGCTAATTTTGTGCCCAAAATCGTAATGATATCTTAAATGTTATCATCAATATCTTTCAATTAACTGTTACTAAATTACCCACAACATGTTCTATCTAAAAATAGTTTCTTATCTAAAAACAATATGTGATTATTGGACTACTACTTGTCTGATTTTATTACTCTATTTTTTGTTTACAACTATAAAAATAAAACGTGATTAATATATGAGAATCAAGTTCGAGTTTGTAATCTATTTTGTTCAGACACGTTTTTGTCGTGACACGTTTCAAATTATTAGTTTCGATTAAAAAAACAAGAAGATAAATAATTATTAACATTATATGCACATATCTATTGGATTACCTTCGAAACTATATTACTAAACACAGACTGATGACTTCCTTTTTTAAGAAAGTCACGATTTTAAAATGGTATAGAAATTATGTCTCTCAATCTTCCATTTCCCTCCCAATTTCTATGATAAATGAGATACCAAACATTTCCATTTTAATGTTTGTTACAGACATGTGTTTCCTTTCCTATATCTTATGTTAGTTATATCATTGATGACTATAATTGCCTTTTAATATGATTGAACTTTTTCTAGAGCAATTATAGAGTTTTTTTTGCCCCCAATTTAATAAACATTACCTCATCTATTAATATTTTCTATGGAGAAAAAAAGATAAATCAGAAAATAAAGCTTATTATATCATTATTTCAATAATTTTGCAATACTTGACAACTAATTTAGCATCTTAACTGACATGTGAAAATTTAATTTGGGTTCCCATTTTATATAAAACTATAAAATAAAATGTATTTTGTTTTGAAATCATATTAGATAATACATACAATAGAATTAGAATGTTCTGGCTCATATCAGTTTGAACTGCTTTGATGAAATCAAGTGTCTAATAGTAGTAGTCTATAGTGGCACTCATTTGTCATCGTCATGATCATATCATAAGTGGTATAAAAATATATATATATTTTAGTAAAATAAATAAAAATAAATAATAAAACAAACTATTGTTGACTACCATTTTTTGATATTATGATGGAAATCCAAGATATGTGCTGTTAGTTCTATACTGATTTATTGGCTGTTGAGAATGACATTTATTGGTGTTTTAATTAGTCCGATAATCAATTGTAAAATTCATATTCTATTTTAAGGTACTTACCTTTACTGTTCTCAAAAGCTTTCTCAGATTTGTAAAAACTTTTTTATATTAAAGAACAATAAAACATTATTTGTAGTTAAATCTAGAGGACTTAATGTCTTTGGTGTTATTACTGTAACTCTTGAATGCAGAATAAGTATAGAAAATGGGAGATTAATGATGTTTGTGAGACAAAATTGCATCATTCTGAAACTTAGACCTATTTACCATGGTATGGGAGAAACATTGTACTGATTAAAAGTTCTGAAATCATGTCGAGGTCTTTTTATTTCATTATTTCTTAGAACTATGATTATAATTTCTAATATAATTATTTAATATGAACAATAGCCACAGAGGCCTCCAGCTCAGGGGGAGAGTTAAAAAGAAGGATGCTGATTTCATACTTCTTTTTTCTTATCATTATCTATTTAGAAACCTCTGTCCAATTACATCTAGATTTCCATTTCTTAGAAAGCCAAAGATTATCTCGTCTAAAAATTGTTTATCTGAAATTTAGCCTCCAATACCCAGTCATCTAACCTTATCATAAGACTTACTGCAACATTATCAACTGTACCTTCAATAAATTTTTAACCTTGTGCTTGCAAAGTCTACACAATTCAAGTCAAGTCTATATTTATATATTTATCTAATAATAATAACCTATGAAGAAACTCCTTCTTGGGTACATTGTATTATGCACTTTAGCATTTTAACTAAATGCCTAAAGATTTATAATACGCATTTGAGGTAAAGTCTATTTTGTAGGTATGTATTTACTATGTCATGATAAAAATACCTTAAACAATGCAACAACTATTTACGCCTTTCCTCCCTTGCTTTAGTTGTGTTAGATTCATAATTGTTTAAATACAGTTATTTACACTAACTGTGAGAAAGAATACAGATGACTTTACTTAAATATTTATTTTAACAATTTAAAAAACTAATGCGATTGTCTAGTTTTTTGTTTTTTTTTTTTTGCGCGACAAATATTTTCTTTTTACACTATTTTCAAGTAAATAAATGCATTTTATTCTTGCCTCCTCCTTTGTCCTAATGGAAACTTACAGTGTTGGTAAGGAGCTTAAGTCAAAAGTCAAGCTTAACCCATTTTTCTTTAAGTTACTTTAGTAGTATAGAAATGAGGAACAGGTTTCTTGTTATTTTTCATTCTTCTGTTCACTAAGTTTATAGAATTTTTTTTTTTTTATATTTTTCTTTTACTTTGTGTGTTTCTCGAAACATATCATATTACCAAGAAAGACACACAGGCCAAACCGAACCAAGTTTTCTGGCATGGAAAAAGTAGCTTCGTTTGTCATACTTGGATTCAATTCAATTTAGTTATATTCTGATGATAACCCGGTTAGCATGTTTAAACAGCAACAACATCAACAAGAAACTAAGGTTCTCTTACAATAAATTACTATATAAATAAAATAAAAATTCTCTTTCATTATTTTTTTTTTTTCATCCAAAAATTCCTTATAAAAAATACTCATATCTGGAATAATAAAACGCAATAAATTTTAATAAATTTAATTTAAACATCAAAATAAAACAAAACAAAATAAATTAATTAATCTACTATCAATGTTTATAAATCACAAACTTCTTCAAATCCTATCATAAGTATATTTTATGCTATGTATTATTGGTGGTTATAAATTCGTAGGTGTGATTTGACTTGTAGTAATCTCGTGCTGCTTATCATTAAATTCTTTTTAGAGAATTGTCTTTCATTATCATAAATCACTCAAAGGTGTTTATATAGATACATTGTGTATTTTAAAAGCAAATAGATAATACAATACAATAATATTTTTCTCTTTTTTTTTCTTTAATTGCAATATTATCAATATGTCGCGGCCATTATTTTCTCTATGGTTCTAAAGTGTTCGATGATGTTAAGTGCGCGAAATGTATCTATTTATATTTATTTGTTTTGTTTGGAAGACTTCTTCTATCGAAGGTCGCAAAGAAAACTCAATTGGAGAGCTGGACAAATATTGTATATTGCTAGCTTACTAACTTTTGATAGATAACTTTCACTTATCACAAAGTTATTGACTTCGTTGCGTTGTATTATTTTGCAGGCCTCCCTTGGTTTGGATATCAATTGTTATTTTTCATTAAAGCCAATTAACAGATAATTTTTTCTATTTACAAAAAATTACTAAAAATTGAATAATTCATTGTCTATTAGTTGGCTATTTTTTAAGAAAGAATTATTTTAAAATAAACCATATATTCTTCTTTCATTTGAGTTTTTATAGAAAATGAGGCAACAGACTTTAATGATGTTTAAATGCATCTAAATATAAGATTGATGCGATCAACATCATGAAAAAATATGCAAATAACTTAAAGAAGCTATTAGTATAACTCAATCTTTCTCCAAAGGCTCATGAATTAAGTGAGGCTTGACCGTATTAATATCATTATTCACAGGTCAATGAGATGTTTATTTCTGTTCTACGATTTTCTCAGCAAGTGCTTTTGTTGGGGGACCTGGCTCTGCTCGTACACTTCTCAGGCTGGTTTTAGAGAAAGAGGGTAATCTCTGGTACCAACCTTGGGCCTAACTCCTTATAATCCCCATACCCTTTCACATGATATCAGCCATCAAAATGTGCCTTAAGACTTCTGTGTAAACTCGCGAACAAACGCGAGCGGCCTGCATAACCTTACGTAACCATCAACCGCTCTCTTATTGTAATCGATTTGATTTTTGTTGCAGTTTATTTCAGCAACTGTGTAAATCAATTACTTTTTTAATTGCCAATCCGATTACAATATTACAGCTATTTTTTTTGTTACCACCCTTGATTAGCCGAAGACTGAGGGCCGTTTTTGTGGTTGTACCTGCAAGATTGGTCTCGTTGGATGATTTTCATTAGATAATACTCCAATGGTTGCTTTCTGAAGGGTGTAATATTTTTCTATCTGTGTGGGCAGCTGTTTATTCTATATCAGTCGCTTCTGAAGGGCAATTTTGACGGAATCAATTCGCCTTTTCAGTGTAGTTCTTGGTATTTGTATCGGCTTTTTATAATTAAGCCTTTATAGTGCCCACTGCCTATGTCACGCTGATTGACCGGGACTACTTATTAGTAAATGTTACATATTCACAGCTTATCTTTATACATATCTAAAGGCCGGTCTCTATCCTTACACTGTGACCAATCCAGTAGCCCTCAGCTGGCTTCCATAGAATCATCCCTTCTATTCTACAATAAACTCGAAAGTGATTACCATATATTGTAGCATCATCAATTATTTGTATTTTAAATAATATCAATGACATAGACATAGATAAACAGTTAGTCTAAGTTAGTTAGTTATTAGTCTAATACAGGAACTTTATAGTAACGCAGTTCTAGAAATTTATGATAATATTTATTCAAATGTTTTATTTTTCCCCTTGCTTGAAGGTTAATTGTTTTTTCCTTTTGTTTTATATTTGTCTAAATAAAATAAATAATAAATAATTAAATCGAAAATAAAGTCTGTTAATTAATTTAACTTTCTTCACATTAAAAAAAAAGGAAAATACAATTTAATAATAATAACAATGACTTGAAATAATAAAAACAATAATAATAATTTAAATATTTTGAATAAAAAACGCAATAAATTATTAAAAACACAATTTTTTTATATTTATTTACTTTTTTTTTTTTTTTTTATTTTGTTTATTGTATCAAAAATCCCATATTTTTTTTTTAATTATAATCAAACAGTAAATGCTTTAGAGCGTGTGCTATGTGCTAGATGAGGTGGAGGCCCTGAATGGAGAGTGCCGCCACATATTTCGATATACAATTTTTCTAATGAAATAAAATAATTAAATAAATAAATCTACTCAACGCAACACAATACAAAGTACATTAAAGGCTTCTCACTCTCACTCTCTCTCTCTCTCTGTGACTGACTGACTTCCTCTCTGTATCACTGAGTCAGAGCCGTCATTGTCGTCTGTTGTCTGGTTATTGCTGTTTGACTTAACTTGGCTTGGTCTGGTCTGGTCTGATCTGTTTGGTGGAGTCACTCACAATGAATTCCGTCGACTTGACTCTCGTATAATAGTAGCCAGTTTGATTTTAGCCGTGGCACATAACAGTCCGAACGATAAAGTCACAAGTCAATAAGAGCTAACAGACATCAAAAATTGAGTGTGCTTTGCTCTTTAGCACAGTGTCACAAGTCTTGTGAAGAAAAAGTGCTACAAACAAAGAAAATTATAGTACAGAATATACAATAATAATAAAAAAGCGTGTGTGTTAATGATAAAAGATAATAATGTACAAAATACCATAATAACATTAATTTAATTTAATTTAATTGGTTTTTTTGTTGATGAACAAAGTACTATAGTACTTTTGACTCGCGTGGCACCTCTTAACCGTCTTAACTTTTCATTCTAAAATTCCACATACGCCACCTGTAACCTTTTGAGTTGTTTTGTGTTTACTTTTTTTTATTTTGTATAAAAAATAAGGAGAAAAAATGTGCGAATTAATATTAAATCCCGCTTTAAATCGTCAGGTAATTTATACATAAAGAAAGACTTGTTGTATGATCAATTTGAATATTTTAGTAGTTTGAATAAATGTGACTCTAAATTTCGTGCTTATCTCTTGGCAACAGCAGTTAAATTTCACATAGCAAACTAATTATAATAATAATTATAATTAATAATATCATTGTTAAGCTCTAATTCACATGTGTTTCAAACAGACTCCTCTTTTGCTATATGGATTATATGTATTTGATTTTGTTTAACAAAAGAATTGAGCAAAAAAATACAATAAATCTTCAAAAATGGATTCACTTCACCCACCACAGCCCCCCTTTATTTATTTGTTACTCACTTTACTCACTCTCGATGACAGTTAGTCAGTCATTTCAAGTTCACATTTGTTTAAATAAAAAAATAAATATAAAATAAGTTAAAATTTATTTTATATATATTCACATATATATTTTTAAATCCAGAGAGTTATTTTCTGTTGTCATTGACATATAGAAGTTGTTAGTTCATTAACATGATCTTTTTTTTGAAAAAACCTCTTGATATTTTTTTGTCAAATTTGTATTTTTATTTTGGTTTTTTCTTCAATTTATCCATTTTAATTGTTACCTTCATAATATTTTAACATATATTTATTTGTTTACTCTTTTTGTGTGTATTTATTTGCTATGGGGTTTTTTACGCTTCATTGTATTGTAATAATATACTAGAGGAGAATGTGCCATTTTTTTTACTTGTTCACAATATGATTAATTGTTACCAACAAAACATTGGAAGATTTTAATAGGGAAATATTAAAAAAAAAAAAATATTTATGATTATTAGATGAACTCATCATCATCATCATCATCAATTGATGGCTCTTTAAAGTATGGAAGAGAGACTATATTAATTGTGAATTATAAAATGGCAAATGTTGAAAATCTTGTTTATTATAATAGAACAAATCTCTTCATATAAAATCTTACTTATACTCATATTACCTTGAAGAGGAGAAACTTGTTTAAAACAATTTCTTAACAATATTTGGGTTCCCTAAATGGAAAAATTTGGAACTTGTCTATATATAGAATTTATAATTATCTTCACTATTGTCAAAGAGGGCTAAGGCTAGAAGTGAAGAGGGTAATAAGCGTTATTACCATTCTGAGATGAGATTACTACTTTAGAGGAAGTAAAATTATAAGAGAGACAGAATTGTTGTATACACTTACGCTCAAAATAATAGTAGTGCCTCAACTTTAGGTCTGCCAACGATCCAAACAATACAGATATTATTAAAATGATTGAAATTACAACTCTTAGAATACAACTAGCTGTGTCCACGACTTCATACGTGTGGTATTCGAAATATGTTTGTAATAGCGTGTATTTTGTTAACATCCGAAAATCAGCCAAAAAGTTGGCAACAGAACTCAAAATTGAACTAAAAATATGCATTAGTAGAACGATTTTGATAAAATAAACGCTATATGTTACAGGAAGCTTGCTACAATACACCAGTTAAAACCGCACACAAATTGGTGAAGCTGTATCTGAGATAAGCCTGCACAGACAGAATGACGTTTATGATTATATGTAGAATAGATGGATTCGAATTTGGTAGCATAAACATTGTTTGCTTCAACTGCAGCTCATCGCATTGGCATTGAATCCACAACATTATGCCACCTCTGAGGAGGAATGGAGTTCCAAGTATCTCTAACTGGTTCAAGTCTTAAAAGCGATTGTTTCACATTGAAAACTCATGTTTTTACCAATTGGTTTATACAGTTTATACCTGGTGTGTTGTAATTTGATTCAAGTTTGAGAACTGAAAAGCTTATAAAACTAAGAGACTACTAGTTTGCTTAGAACAGGTAGATAGATGTATGGTCATACCTATATCAATGTTTCTCTTCTAGTTGATCATTCCCATATACTTAAAAGATGTCACTTTTAAATCGCACATATTATTGTACATACATTAAAAAAAAGAAAGGAACACCTGGTTTTATTTACAGAAAATACTTGTAGAAGTTTAAATGATTGATGATTAAATAACTGTTGCATAACATGTATCAAAATTCCTTAGCTTATGCAATAATTGATATTTTAGAGATCATTTTTTTAACAATTGCATATATGTGGTATATAAATAGATTACATGATCTTAATTTCTCATTTTTCAAATATTTTCATGCATGATTTCTCTTTCCTTTTCATTTATACATAAATGAATAAAAAGTAAATTAATCTAATACTTACTATAAATCATTGATTGGAAAGTTGTTAGTATCAATTAATATTCTTAATTATCTTACATACCATAGATCAAACAAAATCCATTGATCTATAAAGTGTGACCTACTTAATGTACCATAATAAAATTGCGCAAAATAAATTAACTCAAATAGAATCAACACCATTGGTAATGTCATATGTTTTAAAGTATGTAGTACTTATTTAGATATATTTGTACATGTGAAAAGTAACTTATATCGAAATGTGACAATCACTAATTGCAACAAGGTCATCAATTTACTTACAATAGAAGTCTAGTCTCCTCTGTCATATATGTATATAATAAATTAATTCAGTTTCTTTGAAAATTCAAAAACTTATACACATATACATATGTATATTGTTGAATTTATCTTGTTCATGTTTTATATCTTTTAGATCAACAACAACAATTCATACATATCAATTTATGTATACTTACATATATTTTATTTCTGTTTTTCATTGTTAAATTGTTTCAATATTCCTGGCGCCAATATGTTTTTACAAGTTTCAAACAATAGTTGCATGTTACATACTACAGTAGATAGCTACTACTCGTATATCTTTTAGTGCATTTCCAAGAGAAAGATTAAATCCAATATTTCTCTACTCTCAGTTTACTAGAATTTTTTATTTAATATGATTCATAAATATTTAAGTACTAGGAACATGTATGTAATGTGTTCAAGTGTACTTAGATCAGAGTGTGTATGTACCTACATATGTAATTTAAGTGATTCAACTTGAGAAACTATGATTATATTACACTAAATCAAAGTCAAGGTGTTTTATAATATATTGTACTATCTACATAGTCGCTTGAAAGTACATACTAAAATTCTTTAGGACAAGCTAATTTGTGTACACTTCTTTATTGTCTGTTTTAAGTTAGTTAGTAACACAAAGGCCCCACTTTCCGTTTAGAGATTTTGCTTCTCAAAAACTTCTAGTTGCTTTACTTGGATCATTCATCAGTTTAGTCCAAGCAAATTTCTTTTATACTTTTATTTCTTCTAAGAATAACTAGACTTCTGTAAGTCACTTGTATTTTATTTATTTATTAAAAATTAATTATAATACATTTGAAATAATATCATAACTAATATACAACTTAGAACACTAACTGCTAGAGCCTTCGACTCTTGTATTTTAAAATATATGAATCTTGAGACCCCTTTATAAAATTGATTGTACAATTTCAATAATGCAAACATTTCAATCAAGTGCACTTGAGTGCAAATGCAGCCGCCACAAACCCAAGTGTAAATGTGTTTATATAAAAAGAAATTATATCAATTGCTTGTTTGCTTTGTTGTTTAATCAATCCAATCGAGCCCCTTTTAAACGAATGATTTGAACAAACGAACACCAATCAATCATCCAATCAAATTAGAAAATGGTTGCATTGCACCGCCACGAGTTCATAACTTGAGCTCTGAAAAATGTTTAATTGTAAAATGATGATTCATTTGAGAAGTTTATTTTCGAAGACTCAAAAAGTAGGCCTTGCTTTTGTTAACAAAATTTGTTGAAAATATGATAAAAGAAGCGTAATTCCATTTATAAATATATGTCCAGCCACCCTTATGATCACGTTTTGAATCATTTATTATTCATATTCATCGCAATAAACAAAACATAAAAATTATATTATATAGTAATGACGACGTTATTGAATGCCTTTTTCATTTGTTATTAACATCATCTCATCATCCCGGCACTAAAAGTGCTAATGTTTAAATCACGTTTCTTCTTGGTAATAAATTTTTTTCATAGGTTTCTAGTTCATCATATGTTTTAGTCAAAAATATTTTTAAAAAATGAATAATTTCCCAACCAACGAAATCTCTAGACCAAAATTTCACTATCCAAAAACCTTTAGAGTGTTAATTTTGTAAGCAAATATTGTGAAGGAATCTTCAAAATTCAATGAATTGTCAACTGATTTTGAATATTTGTAAGGTCAAGAGTTTTTAATCATAAATGTGACACATACTATGGTGAGGCGCCGGCATAGCTTTTCATATTTATCTAGAGCCTAATTTATTGCGCATATTATTGTCAAAATACAATACTAGTATGACGTCTAATATGAGGGGTGGAGGTATATACTTAACTATTAGTACCGCACGATACAACAAAATTCATGAAATTCGTTTAAATAATCTGCCATTTCTTGTTGCTATTAATTTCCTCCAAAATTATTGATGCCTCTCTCTCTCTCTCTATTTTTATTTTGCAATTCAACATAACCAAATAAAAAAAAAGATAGTTGTTCAGGTGTTTTGTACTCAATTTTTTTGTTTTAATATTACTCATAAATTTGATAATAATAATAATATTTGGCAGAAAATCAACAACAAGATAGACTTTAGTTGGTTGAAGTTAAGTGTGTGAGAACACCCCAATTGATTACAATTGATTAGATTTCTACTATTCTAGAGAAGGAGTACTACTAGTACATCAAGTACTGACCGGCACAATTGTATTTTTTTTTTTTTTCATATAAAGAGACACTGCCACCAATTTAGTTATATCAGTTAATATTTGTCATTTTAAGCAGAAAGTTATTTTGTTAACCTAAAATTTAAAGAATCTGTTACCGGAACAATTTAAGAAGAAATGGGTAAACGTGTGGAATTAAGTAATTATTTACGCAATAAATTAAACAGACGCAAGTCATCCAGTGCGCTTCAGTTAAGCTGGAATACTAGTTCTAGTGCTAGAGTAAGTTGTAATGATGAGAATACAGAGAAGTAAATAATGACTAAATATTGTGAAATTGTGAAGTGTAATTTATTGATTGTACAATAATTTAAATTGACTATTTTATGAAATAAGTATAGATAGTTTCTTTTATCTTTAACTATTTCTTAAAGGATAACTAAAAAAAGTGGGTGTTTTGATTGAGCCTTGAAAGAGTTACGTATCTTATTTTTAATCGAAGTTCTTTTTAACATACTGATAATATAATTGAGTATTTCTTTTATTAAAAAATATGAAATTGATGGCGGTTGATAGACTTGTCTAGGAATATTTAAATTTCATACTTCTATAATAATTTTCTCAGTTATTCAGCTATGATTTTTCTTCTTAATAATTTTTGTTCAAATTAATTTCTGTTTACCATCCCTGGTTGCAGATTTCTTTTGAGAATTTTAGTGTCAAATATTCCTGAAATGATTTTCATTATATCCCATACCCAAGGGCAAAACAACGATTTGGAAGGTTCATGAATCTTAAAATTTAGTAGAAAATGGAAAATGCTTGTGTCATCCATATTCTTCTATTGGATTATTGTATTATTATTATCTCGCTCTATCTCCATGATTCAAACTCTATCTTTCCCATCTGTTAGTTACTTAATCAGCTGATTGTATTGCAGAGTTACTTTGATTTACAAAATTTTTAACTAAGAAGGCTTTGAAACGGATAGAATAATTTTATATTGAATTTTTCATTCAGTAGCCTTTTGAAGAAAAAACACACAGTACTTTTCAGTCTGCCTGACTGAAAAGTAATATTTTTGTGAATTAAAAATTATAGTGTACGCATAGTGTTTTTTTTTTTGTTTTGTGTTTTCTATTATTTGTTATTAACATTGTTTTGGTCCTCAACGTGTTGTTGTATTGTCCCCGTGTACACGTAAAGTTATAAAAGAAAAAATAAAAATTGTAAAAAGTCAATACCATCAATTAACAGCATGAAGCATCGTAATTGCAAAATTGGAAGGTATGCCATTGCCAGGTCGAAGCAAATCTCTCCATATTTGGAGCAGACAGATGACATATTCAACTCAGCGGTTCGTGGTGTGAATTTCTCAAAGTCAGTGGTTAACAGAAAAGCTATCAGTGTTCAAGATAAAATTAAACAGGATTTGGAAAAGGCGAAGGCTGTGGGATCCTATACAAATGATCTTGGCAAAGCAATGAATTGTTTTGGCGTGAAGGAAAAGGTGGCTGGAAAACCAACCAAGAAAATAATTGGCAAAAAGACGGTGATAAATCAGTTGCAGGGATTGTCGGCCAGGATAAAGAAAATTCCTAAGAAAAACAAAGTGGTTGTTGGTAAGGGGCCCACGTATAGCATCTATGGTCGCACGCATACTTTCTCGAGTTGTAGCAGCCTGTATTCTCGTTCTGCACGTGGTTCTGCGCGTATTTCTGAACGTGATGGTGTGTCTCACCGGAAGCTCAGCACATACACTCCCAGCAATGCGTCATTTTCAGGATTAAGCATGGAGGCTGGAGGCGGAAACCTACTTTCGACGGCAATAATGCATGAAATGTCTCACCGAAAGCTCAGCACAAACACTCCCAGCAACTCTTCATTTTCCCTTCAAAACATGGAGTTGCTAGGCGAAAACCTACTTTCGACAGCAATAATGCATGAAATGTCTCAGCGGAAGCTCAGCACTTGCACACCCAGAAAAACGTTATTTCCCGTGAAAAACATGGAGTTGCAAGGCCAAAACCAACTTTCGACGACAAACATACGTGAAATGTCTCACCGGAAGCTCAGCACAAACACTCCCAGCAACTCGGCATTTTCCGGAGTAAGCATGGAGTTTCGAGGCAGTGACCAACTTTCGACGGCAAACATGAGTGAAATGTCTCACCGAAATCTCAGCACAGACACTCCCAGCAATGCGTTATTTTCAGAGCTAAACATGGAGAATCGAGGCAGCAACCAACGTTCGACGACATACATGCGTGAAATGCGTGACGCAATAAAAAGTGAGTTAATGCCAATCACTGCAACCACCAAGGCTCTATTGACTGTTAATAAAAGCCATAACGAGTTAGCTTCGATGAAACCAACCCATGATCCATTTACAGGGTGGAAACATCCGCAGCCATATCGTTTTGGTAACGCATTACCAACGAAAAAGGCCGTAAGCAAGTTTAAATATAGCTCTTCAGGTCCCCAATCTGGTAGAACACCAATGTCAGGTGCTCAAAACTTTGTGCAGTCGTTGAAGGATCCGAAGAGATATCCCACCACGCCAATAATACGGGAAAACACAATAATGTTATCAAACGTACCTGCGCCCTCGTATAATATGAATATTAACTTTAATTTTCTCGGTAAGCGTTCTTTAAATGACCAATACATGACTACAGCAAAGGAAAATGAATATCGCTACGATCACCGCATCAAACCACATCTTTTCAATGCCTTGCCAGGAAATTTTAAATTCACGCCACAAATGACCAATCCTGGTGTTAGCAAATCATCCGACAGATCGATGGCTTCTGCAGCAACACTAAGCGCCAAAAAGCCAGTTGTGCAACCTCCAGAAATTGATCTATCAACAGCTTCTAGTCAATTGGATCAACAACATCAACGTTTCGATGACAAATATAACTTGACAGCTATGCCACGCCGTAAGCAAGCCAGTGATGTCGACCGCACTAATGTCACTGTTCGCTTAGATGACATACACTATAAAGGCAGACAATCGGCATCGAAACGTGAACAGAGTGCTGTACCGGCACAAAAAGCCATTGATACAACCAAAGCTAATAAACATTCGCTATTTGCTGACTTACAACCAGCCAGGACAAAGTTGTCCCGACGCAAAATTATCGAGGCGACAACTAAAAAGACAGCAGCGAAAGTGGCAATTGGTGGTATGTATAAGCTGAGAAAATCTCCACAGACACTACAATCATCAGCAACCCATTCTGCTTCTGAGACTCTTGTAAGTTCACAAATAAAACCTGATATAAAATTTACGCCTAAGGAAAGTAGTTCATTAATGAAAGTTAAACTTGCCGAAAAGAATCGTGAGAGCCGTAACAAATACCCTGGTTCTGTTTTCGTTTCAAAACTTGTTCAAAAAGTATCAGGAAAGTATGCTGGCGAATCTCCAACTGCTAAGTCGTCTAAGGAAAAACTTGGTCTTTCTAAGAAGCCCAGTGGTGGTAAAAAGGGTGACTCGACGACTTCGACAACACAAACAAAACAACCACCACAATCCCAGACGATACGTAATTTGCATCAAACACAGAAACGTGAAATTACACTTTCGGCCACTCAAAAAGTTAAACAAGCTTCTTTGATAGATCCGAAAGAAAGTCGTTACAATCGCGTTCGTTATAGTGCAGGAAACTATGGTTTGTCCTAGTTTAGGACAACTGAACAGATTGGAAAACTCTATGTGAATGACTACAACTAACAGATTTACTTCGTGATTTGCTTGCTATCTATGATGGATATAAGCAATTTTTTGGTATACACAATTTAATGGAACAATCAATGAGGATACAATTTTCAACAGACACAAAATTGTAACGTATTGTATCTCATCTTTATAAGAAACTTTTGGTAAACACAACTTTTTGATTGAACGAATACTATAAATTTCAACAGATAATGAATGTGTCTGAATCAAAATTCACTTACTAAACGGAATTATAAGCAACTTTTTGGATAAAACTATTTGTAGATAGAACAACATGAATTAAATTCTATGGGTGTGAATATATTCATGATGGGAATATACAATTTTCAAGGATCCAATTCACTTCAATTATGTGTTGTTGCTGTCGTTATTGTTGCGTTATCAGCAACAACTATACTTTAACGAATTGGTCCCAGGATGAAATTATAAACAGATTATATTTTTGTATCGCTGAGTATTGAAAGATGATCTATGTGTAAAAGAGTATAATTTGGTATATTTTGAGAGTACATATTTTAAATGTCTGGTGCAGAAGAATAAAAGTTGTCGAAAGAATTTTGTATGTGTTTTTGTTTATGGATTTTTTTGTTCTTTTAAATACAATTAGTTATTTGTTAGTAGTTATATATGAAAGAGGAATAAGGAATTATCCAAATTATCTAACTTGAGATGGAATTGGTTCAAAAACAAAAAATCTATTTCTTGAAGATAAGGAGATAAGTACTTATATTTTTTTATTGGTTATAATGGTAAAATTTTGCTAAAGAGATTTCTTAGATTTTTTGAATCTTAAAAACAAATAACAAAAAAAAAAGCTGGGAGTTTGGGTTAGATAACAAAATACAAAACCGACTTCAAGTAGCTCAAATGGAACGCGCATTATTAAGGATAACTCAAAAACTACTGGTCAGATCTTGAACAACATTTATAAGTGGACCACATGACAAGCACCAGCTTTCAAATAAAAAATGAATCATCAAATTCGGTTTACCCAGAAAAAAGTTCAGAGGTAACATACATAAAAAAAAAAAATAAAAAAAAAAATACAGTCGAATGATAACCTTCTCCTTTTTTTGAAGTCGGTTAAACAAAAAATTCCTTTGAATCATTTCTGTTCTCAATCACTTATAAATATTTTATTTGAATCCAGAGTGCTCCCATTAATCAGAATGCTGAAATCCATTAAGTCGGCTCTATCAGCTTAATGGCCCTTAAGATTGTTTTAAAATCCCTTACTCCCAAACGATAGGGAAAAGAAGAAGATTCTAATATGAGCTATTATTATCAGGAATTTGATTTTTGTATCGTTCACATTTTTTGAATTTTGAAGTGATATAATTTAATGAGAAATCTATTTTAAAATTAATTTTGCCAAAAGATGCTTTCATATTCATGTGGTTCATCTACCACACCATTTACTTGCAATTTTTAGTAGAATTTAGTGGAAAAATTCCATATCCGTTAAGAATTTTTTATAAATAAGCGGGATTTAGATTTTTCATATCCAAATATTCATGTAAAATGTGGTGTACTCGCTTAGTTGAGATGCCTAGAACAGCCTCAGCTACCTCAAGCCGATTGTCCAATATCATTTCATGGATTTTATTGGCATCTTTTGTGTGACCAGAACGTTCCGTGTCATTTGTGCTGGTACAACCACAACGGAAATAAGAAAACCACTTTTTAAACATTAAAATTGATGGTGCAAAGTTCCCATCGTATTTATCAAGTCTTTCCTTGGCTTTGATGATGGTTTTTTACGCAAAAAATATTGTTTGATAAGCACACAAAAATCACTTTTCCCATTTTTGTTGATATTTACGAGGTTGCCTGCTTTCAATGGCTGTCAAACACAAACTAGCTTACTATTTTAAGCAGCACTTAGTCTATTAGCAGATACAGATGGTAGCAGCATCAAACAAAAGCAGTGTTGCATTAAAAATTAGTACGTAGGAAAATCAAAGTCACTGGGCACGTGCCCTCGTAAATCAAATTGTTGAGATTAAAGTTCTAGAGTCCATGAAGAAGATTAAACTCTCCAAAATTCTAACTATAGTCGCATTCTATAACGATGTGATTGTCCAACCTCAACCACTTCATTATACTTAGTATACATAGTCTCCGTTAGAGCGGAGTCCGTCTTCATTACAGAACAGTATTCGTTAGAACAGAGTCCCGCTTTCTTACAGAAAAGTTTTGAGCAGAGTTGCAGCACTGTTTTTGTGTATTATTTCTACAATTAATTCTTATGACTCATTAAAATCATGTTGCATTGTAAATTAAAAAATCATTTCTCATTGAGATCATCTCTCTAAAAATTTAGTACTACATAACATATTTTCCTAAGTTGAGTCAACAAAATTTCTCAAGGAAGCGAGCATTTTAATTTGTAGACTTATTTTTTTAATTTAGATTTTATAAATGTTTTCACTTTTTTTGAACGAAAAAAACCACCACCAACACCCAACACTTATCACTTTATACTCTGAATTCTTAGTACAAATTACAAAGATACATACACTGAAACCAAAACAAATATGGAAATTGTTTATAAGTATTGTGATATACATAATTGAAAATTTGGATGTCATGTGTTAAATTCAATTGATAAATTTGGTTTTAATTTACTATTATTTTGTTTTGGTTGTATAATTTTTGTTCAATACCGCACCAAAAAAAAAAAAATGCACCTAACAAAATTGTTCTTGTGAAAGTATTTGCTCTCTAGACACTTTTGAACCACCACCCACCTACACTGAGTTTATATATTTTTATATATATAAAACTAAATATATTTCTATGTATTGAGTTATAATTATTGTGTTTTTCTTTTTAGGTTAAAAAATAGTTTATTTTTATTTTGAAATTAAGAAATTTTTATATATACTTTTGGTATTAATAAGTTTTTTTTTCTCTTATTCTATTTTCCATACAATTTTTTAATTAAATTGTGTTTAGGTGCTGTCTATGAGCACAGATGATTATCGCAAATCATCATTGTTTAATACTGGTTCCTTTGATTTGGATTTCCCCATACCAGATCTAATTGGCACTACAGAAATCCTAACAGAAGAGCATCGGTAAGTAAATAAAATTATTAAATAAGATTGCAAATATTTATTTTATATCAATGGTTTCAATTTTGTCAGCTTATGGGATCCGTCATATATTTTCTGTATTTTAATAATCTATTTATATTCTTATTGTAAAGAATTTAGACTTTTTTTTATAAAAACACAGGCTGGCTGTCTGTGGAAAGGCTGTTCGCCAAATGAGCAAATTCTACCTAATTTGTACAGCTCTTAGTCTCAGTAATCGCCTACGACTTCACCGGCAAGGGGTAGTAGTAATCCAGCAAAGGGTTCTGCGTTATGTTTACTGCAGTAATCTCTTATTAAAAAAAGAAATCAATTTAATAAAAATCATACTTATTTATCAAATGAATAAAATGAGGATAAAGTTATAAAAAATTATGTAGCGTCATCTCAATTTATCGACAGGGTAGGCTAAGCCTCTTACCACGATAATGTAGCAATCCAGCAAAGGGTTCTGCGTCATGTTTATTGCAGTAATCTCTGTTTAAAACATATCTAGACATAAGAAAAGTAAAGAATTTTCCATAAAATCAATTGAAGAAAGTTTTACATTCCGAAACATGATTTCTTTTCACATTTATGTTCTGTGTGGGAGTTTTATTTATAAGAACAAAAAGTTACAGTACACTATTTTAGTGATATATCTCAGTATCAACGAACGGAAGAACTTTCTTATGCATTATAGGAGTCATAGGACTCTCTGATATTATGTTAAAGCCTTCCTTTGTTATACAAATTAATTACGTTATATTTATATAATTTATTTTATTTTTAGTGAAAAAATTTGTGGACATTTACCAGCACGTGCTGAAGGTTATTCATGGACATTGGTCTTTAGTACATCGCAACATGGTTTCGCCTTGAATTCACTTTATCGTAAAATGGCCAGACTTGAGAGTCCAGTGCTTATTGTTATTGAGGATACAGAACATAATGTAAGTAGTCTACATATCATCTTAAAACAGCATTATAAAATATTATAATATTTATTTATTTATATTTTTAAAGGTTTTTGGAGCTCTTACATCCTGTTCCCTGCATGTCTCAGATCATTTCTATGGCACTGGTGAATCACTTTTATATAAATTTAATCCCAGTTTCAAAGTATTCCATTGGACTGGTGAGAACATGTACTTCATCAAAGGCAACATGGAGAGTTTGTCTATTGGTGCAGGAGAGTAAGTTCAAGAAACATTTTTATTATATTTATTTCCGTTTATTAATAAAAATCAATTTTCTTCTTGTGTTTAGCGGTCGCTTTGGTCTCTGGCTTGATGGTGATCTGAATCAAGGACGCTCGCAGTCCTGCAGCACATATGGCAATGAACCTTTAGCGCCACAAGAAGACTTTGTTATTAAAACACTCGAATGCTGGGCATTTGTTTAAGATGAATTTCTGTTGAACATAAACAAATAACACATAAACACACACACCTTAACACATAAGCACCCATAACTTACATACAAACAAACCAACAAACACACACACATACTACATACATAAATACATACTACATACAAACATACATACATATATTGATTAATTAATTAATTATTATTATTATTATTAAAACTATATTATTATATTATGTACTACTACTACTACTATTATTATGATTATTATTAATGTAAACAAAAACAAAACAAAAAAAAAAGAAGAAAATAATGCAAAGCAAAACAAAAAGAAATGCATATTTACACTGAGCATAACAAGAAATATATATATAATATTATTTAAAAAACAAAAAAAGTAAAATTATTTGTGTCGTGCATTGTTTAAAACAAAAACAAAATAATCAACCACCACCCCCCAAATGTAATAAACTTTTGTTATTTCAAAATTGAAAAATTGCTTAAAAAAAGAGAAAAACATTTTGATTAAACAAAATCATGTATTAATATAATTTTTATATATATAAAGAAAACAAAAAAATATCGTTAATTGAATGTTTAGTGTTTAAACTAAAACAAAATAAAAATACAAAACAAAACAAAAGAAATGAAAAATTCAAATCCAAAAGTAAACAAAATTAAATTTTATTTACCCAACACACAACACACAAACACTCTCACCTATACAAACACATACACACAATTCATTATGAATAATTTAATTTAAAAAATTTAGTTATTTAAAAATAAAAACTAAATGAGAGAAGAAAAAAATCGAAAACAAAATTCATAATTTTTGCATGAATTTATTTCTTTTGTTTATTTTTAATGCTTTCAAAAAAAAGAAAAAGAAAAAAACCGGCGAAAATTTAATTTACAAAAATATATAAAATATAAATACACAACACAACAAAAAAAAAAAAGCATGAAAAAGTTATTTAAATGAATTTAAAATTTATTTAAAAGATGACAGAAGAAGATGGAAATAAGAATACGTTTTTAAATGTATGTATTTCATTTGTTAATGATGTTTGAATGATGATAATTGATGATCATAATGATAAAATAAAAAAAGAGGAAAACAAAATATTTAACAAATATTTAAGTGATTAAGAAAAATTTAAACAAAAAAACAAAAACAAACGTTAAAATAAAAACAAAATAAACATTTATTTAAAAAAGAACAAATTCACATTTATCATTTTATTTATTTTTATATTTTTTCTTTATTTTTATTTAAAAATTAAATTCAAACGATGATATCAAGGCTCAATGGTAAAAGTTAGACATGAAAATATGTAGTAGTGTTTTACTAAAGAAAACTAGTGCTCTGCCATGGTTAGAAATTCTATCTTCAACAGAAGAGATGAAATTTAAACATTGAATTCGAGGTTCTATGGTTAATAGAAGTTGAAAAAGAAAATGCGAGTTATTTTTCTAAAGAAAACTAGTGGGTTCTTTTAATTTTTCTGTCTCTATGAAAATCATTTCAATGCATCAGAAAGCATGATTAGAAATTCCATTATCAACAGAAGTGACCAACATTCTACATGTTGAAGGTTATTCAAAGAATGTTATTATATACATGCAAATAAATAAGTACAGGGAAGAAAGATATAAATCCTTTTGATGTTTGCTTAACTAAGAGGCAGTTAAATCAGTTGTCAGTCTTTGTGATACACCTTTGAGTCTAATGAATATCAAGACGAACATAATGTATGCATTAAGAAACTGAATGTTTGTTATGAAAGCTGATAGTGGTGCAATAGTTTATATAAATATGAATTCCCATAGCAGCAGTACTAACAAACAAGTATAACTTTTGAATGTATGTTGATATTCAATACTAATGAATACTAAGGACACATTTAGTGATCTTTGACATCACGTACTCTTGTTCAATTTGAAGACAAAAGACTGTTTGTCTTTAACTATGGTGTTTTATTGATCCCGTTCTATGTAGAATTGACAATTATTGCATTACTCCCTGGAGAACAATATACAACAGATGAGAGTCTATAATTTATAACAAATAATATATAAGTATTTCATTAAATTTTATTTCTTTAAGGTTATAGCTTCGAAAAGATTCGATTACAGTCTAATGTAAGAGGCAACAATTGCCGAGAAGTTGTTGAGAAATTGAAATGACATTCCTTCATTAGTTAATATGATTTATTTAAATTGATTTCTTTATTTTTTTATTTATTAATTGTTAAAACAAAATTAAAAAATGATAAACAAAGCTTACACCCTTCATTGATTTCAAAATCATCCAAGGGAAGAATTCAATTGGATTTATTTATTAATTTGAAAAATTTAAATTAGAATAAAATTTGTAATTAGTGCAAATGAATTTGTTTGCTATGCATGGTAAGAGAGGTGCTAAAAGAATCCAGATATACATATGCACATATAGTAAAAACATATGTATGAATAAACATTTCAGCTGTTGTTTTAAGCGGCCTCCCCTAAGAAGTGAATATAAATAAAGATTTTGGGTATTGAAATTTATATCAAACAATAGAATGGATGGACTCAATATAAAAAAGGAGGAGGAGAGAAAATAACTTATAAAAAAAAAAACACAAACATTTGTTGTTGGTACCAAAACATGAAGACAAGACACTTTTTCTATAGATTTACACTGGCAAAAAATAAAACAAAAATTAAATAATTAAAAAATTATTAAAAAAATATATATAAGAAAAATTAATGGCTTTATATCCCTTTTTGAGATACAATTGAAAAAACATGAATATGAAATGAAAAACATAAAATTAAAAAATATACTTATGTATTGAATAAATTATGTTTAAGGTTTTTGTAGTGTATGTACTTACTATTTGTAGTAGTGTATTTTATGTGTGTGTGCAATTTTATCACATGCTGTGTATTTTTCAAACAAATGAAACAAACAAACTAAAAATATGGGAAATAAAAAAATAAAATAAAACATTCAAAAACTAAAATAAAATATTATTAAAATAAATTTAATAAATGTGTTTGCGATATGTGTGAAAGTTAATTAAATTAAAAATAATAATACATAATGAGTTATTATACTAAAATATATTCTAAATAGTGTTTAGTCAGTCGTCGATGCAAACCAAGTAACTACTTTCTTAGTAACTTTATAATTACATACTACTACATATAATAATAAATACAAAATTCTACACTAAAACACAAAATATGATGAAGAAAAACAAAACAAATTAATAAAATTGATTCAGTTTTTTTTATATTAAATGGATTTTTCCTTATAAATTGAATAATTACATTAAAAATTCGTTTTTTTTTTTTGTTTTTTGTTATTAAATAGGGAATTTTTAAATGTTTAGTAATACAGTTTCTTGGAGGCTACTACAAAAGTCTCTGCAGGTACTTAAATTGTATGTTTCTATTTAAGTAAATTTTAATTTGTTTTTATACTATATGGAGTAAAATCTCCGGTGGGCAGACACCTGAAATTGTCCGACCACAATCTAAAAACATAACTTAGGGCTAAGAAATATGTCCAGTGGTGATAAGAGATGTCCACCTGTAGGAGATGTCCACGACTAGAGTTTTTATTGTATTTGTGGGTTATACTTGAATAAAGTTGTCATTTACTTAATCACTTTTACTTAAGTACTTTACAAATCGTATAGACAGTTCTTCGAGTTCTTCGTAGGAAATGCTATTATAAAAAGAAACCTTCTTCTCAATTTGTTGACACAAAATACCAAATATGAAATCAAGAACATGATTTTGTTTAGTTCATTAGTAGTGATTCCCTGGATGATACTAAAACATAATTGATTTCTAAGAAATACTAGATAATTTGACCTATTTTTAAAAGGAAAGGAATGCTATGGTTACAAGCTTGTTAAGACTATCTAACAAGGGCATACAGTGGGTCCTTGGATCTAAAGAGTAAAATTTATTGAACAAACATAATGGAGAGATCTTTTATAAATAAATCCATATGGGACTGTGAATCCAATTAAAATGAAAACTTATTGAAAACTTTCAGTGATTACAATGTAAATGCAGCATTCGAGTTTGGTCCCCTTTTTTTTGTTTATAAATTATTATATAGTATATGATTTCAATTGATTTACATCTATCAAAAATGAAACGCACATAAAAACAACAACAACAACTCTAAACTAATTTAAAAAGACAAGACAAAATCAAATAATTTGAGTGAAATATCAATAAACAAAAAAATAATAATATTTTATAGATGTAAATCACCAAAAAAAATAATGGAAAAGAAAAAATCTTAAAGCAACGTAGACTTTATTGCACACCCTCATATGAAATACTTACTAATTTGTATGAGAAAAGTAGAAAATTTATAGACTCACGCCAAATCTTTATAAATGGTAATTATTTATATTAAACAAATAAATAAAAAAATATCCTATATATCTAAACATACATACATATACACACCCTTAGATTTATATATACACAATACTATTTATGTAATGACCCCCCTCCCATATAATTGGTAGTGCCCAATTCCCAAATAATATATTATAATATTGCATTCTTATGTTGAGCTTAAGTCAAAGGAAAGTTTGAAAAAAAAATTTAATTAAAAAGACAAAAAAAAAAAAAAATAGTTGTAATTTGTAATAATACAATAAAAGACTCTTACTATAAAATACTATAAAATCTATAAAACCATTTGATAGAATGATCTATTGATTGATTTAATGATTGATTAGCTGATTGATTCTAAGTGAAATGAATTTAAAAATATTGCAGTTTTTTCTCTTGTTTTGCTTAGAAAATTGGATTAAGTAGAATTTGGATAAAAAATGATTAAAAAAAAAAATAAATAAAAATAAAACTAGAAACCTATCTTAACAAAATAATAACCTATTGAGACCAATAAGCGTTTAACAGATTTTCATAAAAACTGTAACATTTTTAAAAACAAAAAGCAAAACAACTAAAAGGAAAATTATCAAAATGACTAAAGCTATGAAAGTAAATCACATCATAAAAATAGGAGAAAAAAAATAAAAACAAATACAAAAATAAATAATATTGTCAAAAAAAAAATCCATGAATTTGTAGTGCAGTGTAGCTAATGTGCTGTTCCAAAAGTTTAAATATCTTTATACCTGCTAATGTAAGAACATTTCTTTTTTTTTTTCTCGACAAAACATTTTCCTTTTTTTGCAAAGGAAACTGAAGACGCAGTAGCATATATGAAAACACTGTTTAACAAAATATTATTGTAAGTCTTCAAAAGATTTTTCCCAAGAATTTCTTTGCTAAGTTTGTTGTCAGTCGTATGTGTCAATGGGACAAAAAAACATTCTTAAGTTAGTCGAAATTAACTAAAGGACTGTTTCTTTAATATATATAGAAAATATAACATCAGCTTATTCATCTAAAATGTCACTTAAACCTTATTTTAAACCTTTGTCCAATTTTATCCAATTGATCCAAGACTTACTCATATTTGGACGTTAATCAAAAAGCTCAATGAGAGGGAGATTAGGGTATGTGAATCTAATAAAACTAAACATTTTCAAGAATCGCCCATTAGGTTTCCTTTTCAGCAAGCTCATGCGATGAAAGAGCAAGATTCAACAGTGACTAGAAGAAGGAATCGTTTGGAAGTCATCATCAAACACTGTCAGCAGAGTTGTGGTCGTGAAAAGGAAATATGGCTCACATCACAGCTTATAAGTAACTTTACGATCATTTTCAGCTTCACATCTGAGAACCATCTGCCAATTTTCTGAATAAATAGTGTTCCAAGATATTGCTGAGAGATAAAAACACAGAAGATGATGCAAGAATTTCATGGTTTCATGAGTAAACATGTTCTTCAGTTAAGTTCCTTAGTTCTTCTTTGATTAAATTAAATTTTATATATTCCAGTAAGACTTTATTAAACAGTGTTTCTTTATAGCATAAATGTTCATAAGCTCATAGTAAGTTAAAACAACTCTCAATTAAGTTTAATATCAGCAACCATGCAATAAAAATACCGTCAAAAATGTCTATAGTCATCAATTTATGTTGTGGGTCAATTATGCTTGCGGCGCGTATTTTGAAATATTTTTAGCTTAAATTAAATAAAATTATAGGCTTCAAACACACACACAACACTCACATAGGTACACACACACAAATACTCATACAAATAAAGACATACATATATTTAAAATAATAACTTAATAAGAAAAACAAAAAACCAACTGTTGTTAAATTATATGTAAATTGCTTTGTAGCAGAAAAATATTTAATAACATATAAAATAAATTAAAAAAAAAAAACACTTACACTTAAAAATAATTTGTGTTTATTATATCTAAATTATTGTTATATTATTAAATTGTGAACTTCTGTCAATTAAATTGTAGACTGGTTAATTCCAAAGTAAATTTTTGAAGCGAAAAAAAAAAACAAAAAAGAATTATGCAAGAAAATTAATTTTAAAATTGAAATAAAAAAAACATAAATAAATAAATAAAAATTATACAAAAATTAAAAAAATTGGTAGAAAATAAAATGTGCTAAGGCAAAATGAAAAATTTGAACAAAATTGAAATTAAATTGGTAAAAAAAAAATTGTTTAATTGAATGATAAATATTTAAACAAAACAAAAGTTAAATATATTTGAATAGAAAATTTAAGAAAAATTGTTACATATTATTATTATATTTATGGTATTTTGGTTCGTAAGAAAAATGAAACGAAATGAACTAATTTATAATGTTTATAGATGTTTTAGTTATTGATTTATGAATTCATAAAATCTTAGATAATTTACTTGGTATCTGATTAGACAGATAATAGTAATGCAAAGACATACAAATGTAATTACATATTAGATCCCAGATTCTTTAGTTACAAAGCTTAACAATTTACCATAAATAAGAAAGTATCTTCTTGTTATTTCTTTACCAAATTCATGGTTATTCAAAAGTATTCTTTATTTCCATTTAAGTTTTCCTTTAACTTTTTTTATGTTTCAATATAAGAATTTTGATTAAAAAAGATTATTAATATTATTATTATTAATAAATATAAATAGGAAATTGTTATTTTTAGCAATTATGATACAGAAAATTGTGTAGCTTGATTTGTTTGTCATTGTATAAGCACCTTAATTGAGTTCTAAGTAGCTACTACTTCTTATAATTAAGGGTATCCTCACCAAACTCCCTTCCCCAATTAGTCAGTTTAGCAAAGCTGTGAATGAAAAATATAGTAAAATAATGTATGAATTATGAATTTATTATTCAAATATTGGGTTGACCAAAGTGATTAGTCATTTTTCATACTATAATGAGTTGTTGTACAAGACTTCTTCACCAGACTCTCAGAGAAGCTGAAATTATGGGGTTTGTTACAATTCACAAAGTCAAAGTGACTAGCTTCTGCCCTTACTTTATTTAATAATTATCTATAGAATTCTTTGTTTTTGAAACTTTACCTTCTTTATGTTCTTTGAATCCTTAACCATTTTTCTGTCCATAAAAATAAAATATCGATTTACTAAGAAATACGAGAATTGATTGATAGAGTCCAGAGGTGAAAAAGTTCAACAGAATACAAACAAAAATACTCCAAAATAATTATGAAAATACAATACTATAAAGAAGCGATAAGTGTAGAATAGACAAAAAAGAAACTGAATGCAATAGATGACTAAAGCAATGATTTGATTAGATCAGGTAATAAAATAATGATAAAGATAAAGATGAAGATATAAAGAACTAAAAGCAAACAAATGTATGTAAAAGAAAAGAAACCGAAAACAAAAGAAGCAACAGAACATAAATTCATATATACATATATATTTATTTTTTTAACAATTAAAAATACAAAAGTAAAAAACCTAAAAAAATATTTAATCATAATGGAAGAAAAGAAAATGGGGGCAATGAGAAAGTTTGTAAAAATAAAAAGAAACAATTTGAAAATATTTAAAAAAAATACTGCAAAATATGAAAATAAAAAACAAAAAATAGTTGCAATAACAATTTGTAGTTAAATATATATATATATTTATTAAAACAACAAAAACAAAATTTGTATATAAAAAAGAAATAAAATACAATGAAATTAAAAAATTGAAAGCAAAAGTTGTTTAAGGCCAAGAAAGCTGAATTGAAACAGATACATAAAAATATATTAAATATAAAAATATCATTTACTACAAAGTTATGCTTGTGTTTCTTAAAAAAAAAAAAACAAATATAAATATTATATATTAAAAAAAAAAAACAAAATCATTTTTATTATGTAGAAAAGAGAACAGTATAAAAATATGGTGGTATACATATATGTGTTTACAAATTCTTGTATCGTGTACAAAAGGAAAGTAAAGTAAAACCCAGTAAGCGGATTAAACATAATTCATTTAGTCATGCAAAATTTGTTAAATATTAAATAATAAATGAAAAAAAAAACCACTATAAAAATTATATAAAATACAAACAATGCAAGAACTTCAAATATTAATAAAATAAAATTGTTCAAATTGGTAAATGTGTAAACTAAAAATTTAAAAAACTTATTAATGTGCAAATGTTATATAACATATAAAAAAAAAAACACAACAAACAGAACTTAAAAAAAAAGCCACACTGATTCATACATACACTTATACATATTTATATTATTATTAAACCAAACAAAAAATACTAAACAAAAAAAAAAAAAAAAACAATTAAATATACATAAATAAATAAATATATTATATATAAATGTAAATTCATTAAAAAATGAAAAAGATTTTTCTGAAAAATAAAACAAAATGCATATTTAAATATCAAAAAATATTGTTTTCGTTAAGTGAAAAATTAAAAAAATATTAAAAATTCTTCTGCATCATTACTTTATTTCTATTCTCAGGCTGCTCGCCATTGTGTTCATAAGAGTTCAAACAGAAGACTTACTGCCTTCAACCTTACTGGTATTGGAAACATTACTGATAGTCACCAGCATTGATCTCAAGTTTCTTAATTCTACTGAGTCTCCTAACTACAACAAGGTGGCGGACCTGTAAAGGGCCACCGTGATCTTAAGCATGGCAAAAATCCATTGATCTTGTCATATATTATTACTAATTCATCTTACTATTTATTTAGAGCTTTGTAAGTAGTTCTTGAAAATAACTAAATATCCCTTTTTTCGACTAGAGTCCAATCAACAAATATAGAGTTTGAAATGATTGCTATAAGTGCAAATAAGGTTTTATTCCTTAAAATAATTACAACTTGTACAATTATATTAATGTAATTATTATTAATGTAAATGCAAACTGATATTTCCAAAATATTTGTTTAGAAGAGTGGTTTTACTAATCTTTTTGTAAACGTAAATCAATTAATCCATAACATTTAATAATTTGAACTTTTCTTATTTTTAGAAAAAGTGGTAATTTTAATTAGAAATAATAATAACGATGTTGCAACAGAAGTCTAAGAGGAGAGCTCTAGAAAACGCTTATTGAGGCCCTTCTCTAATCTAATCTTAACCAATTACAAACGTTTGGCTAGTGGTCATGGCAACATTTCGAAAGGATTTTGATTTGTATCAACGGGAGTCTACATGATACATTTCAACTTCATAGTTCTTATAATTGCGGACAAAAACGCAGTTGGAAAGACAGACAAAAGTTCCTTTGAAAAAGTTTAAATCGAGTCATTATAATTAACATTTTCCTTCTTATATCATTTGCTCCGCATTAATTCACTCCATTAGATGATCAGCGTTGGATAATCCGCTTAATCTTAAATATACATATAAGTAAAGTACAAAAACCAACAATTTACAATGGCAACAATCAACTTGGGCTTTTGTAATTATTTAACATCTCTTTTGCATGTCATAATTTAAATAAGAAAAAGTGCTGAAAAAATGTATACTGATTCCATCAGCTGTTGCATTTGCAGTGTTGAGAAACCACACAGGGTTGCATTTTATTTTCACCACTCTTTCCCACTGCCCGCTATCAAAAACATTACTGGAGTTGGTGGTTTGTAACGAGTGTACCTTTCACCTTGCCGAAATACAACGAGGAAGAACTACTTCTCGCTGTTTGTTTGTTTTTGTTTTCGGCAAACCGCTAATAGCCAAATAGCCAAACTATTTTTAGCTTTTACCCATCGCTTTTGCTTTATTGAAAGAAAATGCATTGATAATTTTAAGAAATGTATGAGCTTTTAACATATGGTCGCTCATACAAATCAAGGAAACAACAAAATTTATTTAGTTTAAAGAATTAATTGAGAAAAAGTACAACAAGAATTTTAATATTTATTATGGCTATTATAACAACAATAAATTGGATCTTCGTTTGCGGTCTATCATTTGCACTGGGTGGCATTGTGGTGCTTAGTTTTATGCCCATCAGTTCAGGTAAATTAAATGTTTCCTTCATAATCTTTGCGGAGTATTCATAATTTCCATTGTGTTTATAGATTGCATATGCCCTTTGAGCGGTAAGAGTAAAAGTTCCTCTAGCAACTATGTCAACAATGATCTAGGAAATACTTTGTTAACAATTGCGCCGAGCGCAAGAAAACCTACACACAAATTAGCCATACTTGTGCCATTTCGTGATCGTTTCGAGGAGTTGCTACAATTTGTGCCACATATCACAGAATTTCTACGCAAACAAGGAATTACCCATCACATCTTTGTATTGAATCAAGTGGATCGATATCGTTTTAATCGTGCCTCCTTGGTGAATGTGGGTTATCGTTTTACCAGTGATGTTTATGATTATTTTGCCATGCATGATGTTGATTTGTTGCCGCTGAATGATGATTTGCATTATGATTATCCCAGTGAAAAAGGACCATTACATATTGCAGCACCAACGCTGCATCCAAAATATCATTATGAGAATTTTGTTGGTGGCATTTTGTTAGTGAGGCGTGAACATTTCAAGCGCGTAAATGGCATGTCAAATCAATATTGGGGCTGGGGACTGGAAGATGATGAGTTCTATGTAAGACTAAGAGATGCGGGCTTGCGTGTGACACGTCCTCAGAACATCAAAACTGGTGTCAATGATACTTTTAGGTAAGCATGTCTCTTGCGTAATGCAACACCAATCTTATCTTGTATATCTTTGACTTTCAGTCACATACACAATCGTCAGCACCGCAAACGTGATACACAAAAGTGTTTTAACCAAAAAGAAGTCACACGGAAACGAGATCACAATACTGGTCTCCTTGATGTCCAGTACAAAATACTAAAAGTACATGATCTAGTGATAGACACTATATCCATAACCGTTTTAAATATTTGGTTGGAGTGTGATTATAATAAAACACCATGGTGTGATTGTTCTGGTGCAGCAGCGGCGGCGGCGGCAGCTGCTCCAGCAGTTGCACAGCCACCACCAGCAATGCAACCAAAGCGTTAGTTAGACAATGACAACAAATTCACTTTATGTTTTTATTTTTTGTTATGTATATTCCTAAACCGTTTGCTCTTAAAAAATAATTTCACTAGATTTCTTCGAGTAAATTTAATTAGTAAACATGCACCATGCCATAGAGGAATGTCCAGAAGAGTACATATGTGCAAAGGCCGCTCATGAATTGGTTGGTCAGCAGAACTTGTCGATTCATAAAGTATTTATGCCACTGTGTTCCCGACTTTGCTAATACAAGCAACCACAAGACGAAGATTGATACAATATAAAATAGAAAACCAAGTAGACCACTTAAACCCAAAATACCTGTAAAAGATAATAAGTTTGAAGGTGAAATGCATTTCATTCATACATTTTAATCAATTTACCAGCAGCACAGCCTGCAACTGCTGCCATTGAGGTCCGACAATACTCCACGGCTGTGATGTTACTACGTATAGCAGCTTCACTGTAGGCAATAAATTCACCTGTTTGTGTTGTGCGCGCTTTAACTCGATTCATATTTCAATTTGAATTATTTTAATACTCAATTTTAATTAATAAATTGAATATTTAATAAATGACAGGAAAAATTACTATAATAGATAAAAGTGCTAAAAATCATAAGTACTAAGAAATACCAGAAATTAATGCATTTCCATTGAAGTTATTGGTAAATGGTCACTCTGGCAGTACAATTAAGTAAGTTTTTCTTTGTTGTTATGTTGCGAATGGTCACTCTCGTGCAGAAGAAGAACGAAGAACAAATTAATATGTTGTTGTTGTGTTGGAATGTTGTGATAACGAATTGGTCGTGTTAAAGGCGCAATGTGCAATTTATAAATTCATAATTTATTATAAATGTAGTTTACAAGTAATTGCGAAATGTAAATTGTAAACTTTTTGATACAAAGCATTCCCAGGCAACAATACAAGAACAACACAACACAACTGTCCAGCAATAACTACAACAACAAAAGGCTAAAAATCAATTAAATTCAAATTGGTTGAAAGGCGAAGCAGTGGCGGCGGTGGTGGTATTGTTGCAGGTGTCAATATGTCGCCACCAAAAGCTTGTGCCGTGTGTGGGGACAAGGCCCTAGGATATAATTTTAGCGCTGTTACCTGTGAAAGTTGCAAGGCGTTCTTTCGACGCAATGCACTTGCCAAGAAACAATTTACCTGCCCATTCAATCAGAACTGTGAAATAACTGTGGTAACCAGGCGATTTTGCCAAAAGTGCCGTCTCAAGAAATGCCTCGATATTGGCATGAAAAGCGAGAACATCATGTCCGAAGAGGACAAGATAATCAAGCGAAGAAAAATCGAAACTAATCGCGCCAAACGTAAAATGATGGAAAAGAAAGGTGGTGGTGGGGGCGGAACAGATTCTGCTGATGACGATGGCGATGAGAAAACAGAAAGTAAGGGTGGAGAACGTGCTGTTGCCGATAGTAGTAGTGGCAGTCATCCGGATATGTTTGCTGCCGCATGTGACTCACAGAGTAGTGGTTCTGGTGATAGTGGTAATAATGGTGCGGCCAGTAGTTCTTCGAGAGCTGCAATCGATCGACTACCTGAAGTTAATCCAGAGCTAATGACTAGTGAGGAAATGGTTGATTTTATTGTCTGTGATCCGGATCGTGCCTCTCAAGCCATAAGTAAGCTAATGCGTACACCAAAGGAGGCGCTATCAAGTATGGAAAAAATTATAAGTTCACAGAAGGATGCTTTACGATTGGTATCCCATTTGATTGCCTATCCAGGTAAGGAATTGTTTAGGATTATATACAACAATTAATTAACTTATTCTTTTTGTATCCTTTAGGTGATGGGCTAAAGATTATCAGCAAAATTATGAATTCACCATTCAATGCTCTAACAGTATTTACAAAATTTATGAGCTCACCAACTGATGGCTTGGAGATTATATCAAAAATTATGAGTTCACCACAAGATGTTGTGGTGTTTATTAAAAATTTAATGCAATCACCGGAAGATGGTTTGGATATCATGAATAAATTTATGAATACACCAGCAGAGGCTTTAAAAATGTTAAATAGAATATTTAATGGAACCAATGCCACAGGAACAACAACATCAACAGAAGGAGACACCAAGATGTCATTAACAGGAATAACATTACAACAACAGCAGCAAGAAGATAAAAAGATACCAGAACGTTCTGAAACTGTTATACAATCAATGCTAAATAGTAATAGTCCAAAAGCAGATGCATCAGCGCATATTATCACAACAAGTGTAGTAGCAGCAGCAGCTGTACCACCATCACTAGCAGTACCCACGACAACAACACAACTTGGCCTTGAGCTACCAACATCACCAGCACTGACAAATCTGCGCAGTCCCATGAGTAACAATACAACATTGGGCGATTTCATGACACCAACAGCATCACCAGCAAGTTATGCACATGCCTCACCACTATCAGCAATTGATTCACTTTCACAATATCAATCACCAAGTACAAGTCAATTGTCCGATGAATTACCAAGCACATCATCATCCAATATCCATCCACTGCCTTATATAGCCGCCCATTCACCAGACTTTGACCTCAAAACCTTTATGCAAACACATTATAACGATGAGACCACAATGGATGGTGGTGGCGATTTAACAATGAATTCATTGGAATCAGTTCTCTCTGAAGTCATACGTATTGAGTATCAAGGCTTCAATAGTTTGTTAGCCACTTCTCGTGTTAAAGAGGAGCAGAATGTATCTAGCATGGGTTATATGAGCAGTGGGTGCAATACTTTGCGTCAGCCAGAACAACAGCAACATTTACAGCAGCAGCAACCTGTTTGTGCTCCATCAAGCGTTGTTATGGAACGTGATCTAAATGAGGCCGAACAAATGAAACTACGTGAATTAAGGATTGCCAGTGAAGCTCTCTATGATCCTGTGAGTGAGGATCTCAGTGGTTTAATGATGGGTGATGATCGCATTAAGGTAAATACTTATTTCATTTGTCATGAATTTTATAAGTTTTCTAATTATGAACAATGTGATGTGCCTTTATTTATGCCTGTAGATGCTTATCTTATCATTTAAACTTTAGTAATTTTTAGAAACACCTGCACGCGGCGGAAGCATTTCTTGCTTGTTACTTGTTAACCTCTCTTTGCCTCTACGAAAGGCGGGAATTTATTTTGATTAACTTGAATTGCAAAACATTATTATATTTTCTGTCTGCCTGTCAAAGTGATTCTCAACAAAATGATTCATCATGAATTCAATTCAATTTCGATTGTGTTGATTGATAATACATACTACAATAACAACAGAAGGCCCTTATCTATATAGTAACTGAATACCGAACACCTGTTGCTATACTACATCGTGCATTGTTCATTATAATTATGTTGTAATTTTTTTTTATCAGTTCAGTTTCTCTTTCCCCATTTAAACAAAAAAAATAATAATAACTTTCCATTATCAAACTTTATCACCAAAATGTAACAGGCGCATAGAATTTACAGCAAAGGAGTAGTGGAGTGGTCGTCTCTTTATGAAGAAAAGCAACAGCAGCAGCATAAGCAAAGATGATAAGCCCCGATAACTTTGCTCTTGTTTACAAAACATTTCAACAGTTGTTTACTGTTTCTCATACCCTCCTGCTTTTGGCTTGCCTTACGGTTTAATTAACACATATATTTCCATATTTGTGTTAATTTCATAAAATTTTTTGTTATTATTTTTTGATATGATAAAGTAGAGCATGTATTTATTTTTATAGATGTTATACTTATTATTATTATTTAATATCATTTTTATGTTTCTTTTTTTATAGCCCGAGGATACACGTCATAATCCTAAACTATTGCAACTCATCAATCTAACAGCGGTGGCTATCAAGCGACTAATTAAGATGGCTAAGAAAATTAGTGCATTCCGTGATATGTGCCAAGAAGATCAGGTTGCTCTACTCAAAGGTGGTTGCACTGAAATGATGATAATGCGTTCGGTTATGATCTATGATGATGATCGTAATCAATGGAAGGTAAGAAAGAGAGGAGGAAAACACAAGAAAACCAAAGCAATTCGGTTTCACCGAAGTTTATATACCTTTTGCATACACTCAGTCAAGCTATATAAAAAGAAAGAAGCAACTTGTATATAAAAGTTTTAGTGGATTTAATTTGAATACGCCAAAACTTGCTAAAGACTACAGTTAATATTATAATACTGTTCCATACTTCATACACATTGTCCTTT
The DNA here is from genome assembly GCA_037043315.1 of Amiota communis. Taxonomy (NCBI): domain Eukaryota; kingdom Metazoa; phylum Arthropoda; class Insecta; order Diptera; family Drosophilidae; genus Amiota; species Amiota communis. The sequence goes on along the minus strand of JBAMAV010001245.1, from coordinate 5,879,930 downwards.
TTATGTTCTCATATGACAGTTATATCATATATTGATCCAATAGGAGTCCAAATGTTTTGTTAATTGATGTTCTTTTAGCAAATGTATAAGGATTATCTCTTCTAGTAATCGAGGAGATACCGGCTTCATCAAATGTTAAGTTATTTGTTTGCCAATTTCAGCTAAAAAGCTTAATAAGTGAGAATTGCCTATATTAGTGAGTTATAAAGAAATTAAAATCCCCAGAATGCAGAATCGGATGGGCGAGATAGACTACTAAGCAGTACAAGTCTTGGGACTCCTTACTACATTGTAACTAACTAATTTTGATTGGATTTGTATCTCACTTAAAGTCAGTCTGATAATCTCATTGACATTTATTTGCCATCATCATGCCTAATTTGCATAAAGGATAATCCGCCATTGCCAGAAAGTATTTGTTCAGGGACTATCTCTTCCTAGAATCCAGCTTGCAAATTTAGGCTCCAACAATTAATATATGTATAAGAAGCAAATCTGCACCAAGCCTAGTAGTTCCAAAACAAAGGGAATCTAATTGTCAAAGAGATAGATAGGTGGTGATAGGTACTCGCAATCGATTCTCCACGATATGGTGACCTATAATAGGTACTTAGGCCTTACAAATTGATAACTACCCTATTCACATTAGTATGTAAAAGGTATTAAATTGGAAAATATTTGTGTTATTATTAAATGTTAATAATCATAGGTACCACATACCAAAGAGAACATGGGCAACATACGTGCCGATCTGCTCAAATTTGCCGAAGGCAATGTCTATGAAGAGCATTTGAAATTCATTAGCACATTTGATGAGAAATGGCGCATGGATGAGAATATAATATTAATTATGTGTGCAATTGTGCTATTTACTCCATCAAGACCGCGTATTATACATAAAGATGTTATACGATTGGAACAGGTAATTTGTTGTTCAATCTGAAGTTAATAACCATAATTGATACTATTTTTCTTTTTCTTATATAGAATTCCTATTATTATCTTCTGCGAAGATACCTGGAGAGTGTGTATTCAGGCTGTGAAGCCAAAAACGCCTTTATCAAGTTGATACAAAAAATATCAGATGTAGAACGTCTGAATAAATTTATTATCAATGTTTATTTAAATGTGAATCCATCACAAGTGGAGCCTTTACTACGTGAAATATTTGATTTGAAAAATCATTAACATTAAGCAAAATAACATTATACATACTTATATAAAATTAGATAGAAGACTCCTTATTAGTTTATATTAGTCGTCTAAAACTTTCAAATTTATTATCACTTTCTTTCTTTTGTATATCCATGATGTTGTTAAATCGTTGTAGTAGTTTACTCTTAGTAGTATATATGTATATGAGGTATATCTATATATTTTTTATAATCATTCTATTTTGCTTGTAGTTTGTTGTATTATTATACATCATCATCAAATGTGATTGTTAGGTTTTGCAAATTCTATCTATTATATACATTTTATATATATACAAATCAAATTGACATATGTATATGTATATATCTCTAGATCTATAACAATATTAATATATTATACAAATGTGTGAGACACCAGATTTATATTTATAGTTATGAACACAAATGGAACTAAAACTTTTTATGTATAGATAAAATATATATGTATATGTATTAAAAATAATAATAATAAATTTAAAACTACCTAGAAAGGTAAAATGTCCGGTGGGTATAAAAAGATATTTGAAACTTTGAATTGAAACGGCTTTGAAATATTGGGTTTGTGTCTTAGCTAGCTAACTGCGCCACCTATGGGCGATCGAAAGTTGTTGCCAAGGCGCCACCTATGGGCGATTCAAATAATGACAACAGCGCCACCTATGAGCGACCAGCTCTCAATTTGCTTGCTTCGACATTTCACGTACATTTGAATTTTGGCCATATCTTCGGATCGGCTGATCCAATCATTATGAAATAAATGTTATCAAGAAGCTTATCTGTCCTTCTCTTCAAAATAATACAATTTTGTCTGTTGCGATCACAGGAAAGACCTAAAATTAACACATTTTTCGAATTCACTACGTTTTAATACATTATCCGGATGAAATTCCGGATACGGATAATCCATAAATATAGTCCTTCTCATTACCTTTTATCTCGCATTAGTTTCATTGAATTTGGTTAAGTCCTTGTCGAGATATTACCCCATAAGCATTTCTGAAAAGTGCCATCCACCTACTGTGCATTTCTGTTGGCCTAGTACCAGCTGGTAGATTTTGTACTGCAACGAAAATTTTTAGTTTCTTACATTTTTGCTTGGCAAATTAATTTCGCTATAACTTCTGATTGGTTGAACCAATCAACATGAATTTGGTGTCAATGGAAAGCTAATCACTTTTTCTCTTCAAAATAACCAACATTTGTCTATTGCGACTGAAAGAAAGACCCAAAACTGAGCATTTTGCATTTTCCTTTAGTTTTTACACATGATCCGGATAAAATTACGGATATGGATAACCCTTAAAATGTAGCCTATCTCTTTAGCTTTCATATGGCATCAGTCATATTGCTATAGGTTAAGTCGTTCTCGAGATATAGACGCTTAAACATTTTTGAAAAGTGATATCCACCTACTGTGCATTTCTGTTGGCCTGGTACTAGCTGGTAGATTTTGTAAATTTTTGTTTGCACAAAATGCTGCCCCTCAAAGTATGCAATACTTTTTTTTTGTGAATACGACTCTAAAGAATTTTGGCTATAACTTTGGATTGACTAACCCAATCATTATAAAATTGATGTCACCATAAAGATTATCTGTTCCTCTCTTCGAAATGAACAATTTATATTCATGGCGACATCTAGAAAGACATAAAATTGACCATTTTGCTTTACCATTTCGTCTTACACATGATCTGGATAGCCCTACAAATATAGTCCTCCTCTTTACCTTTCACATGGCATTCGTTTCATTGAAATTGGTTAAGTCCTTCTCGAGATATAACCCCATAAGCATTTCTGAAAAGTGCCATTCACCTACTGTGCATTTCTGTTCGCCTAGTATCCCGCCAATTTTGCTTTTAAGAAAAATGCATTTTGATTTCATTGAAATAAAAACTGTTTAATTATTTTATTTTATATCGGCAATAACCACCGCTTTTTTAGATACAAATACATAATTTATAAAAGATAAAACAAGACAAAACGCGACACATCTGACACCCATAAACCGAGTAATCAGATTGCCAAACCTTAAAAAACACATTTGATCAACCTTGATTTGATTTGTTCCGTTCGCACAGCAGCGCAAAAAGACCTAACAACGTAGTAGTATGTCGTCCGCCATTATCATTGATGATGATATATATTGATGATTTAAAGAAGATGGTGTATCATGTATGAAGAAGCAACAATCCATTCCTACTCCATTCGATGTTCGGGTCGGGTCGGCTCGGCTGTGGTGATCTTCTTCTCTTCTCCTAGTTGCTGTTGTTGTTGTTTTTGCTCTTGTATATATGTTACGCATATAATGTATATAAAATGTATGCGGGTTGGTTTCTTAAAAACAGCCACACACTGATAGAGATGATTTTGATACGAATGCACTTTCGTACTTTCGTTCTGTCGGTTGGTCAGTTTGTCGATTGTCGAACAGTCCTCGTGGTGCAATGAATCAATCAATCAATATTAGGTGGCTTTTATATGTTCTAAATATCAATTCAACTTCCCCGGAATTAATGATTTCAGCTTTCACTGCTGCTATTCTTAGCCCATTGAAGGAATTCATCGAGTGCACTGACAGCCAAATTACGTGAAAGCGCTTTCACACGTAAATTACGATCGGTTGTTATAAGTACCAATTCTGTTTGTATTAAACATTTGCCATCTACAATAAGATATAATAGAAATGAATTGATTTGAGTTGACATGAGTAATAATGGAAGCATACCTTTATAAGTCTCAGTGCTTAAGTTCTTAAAAAGTGATACTGCTGTTGCCAGTATCTTATCATCATTGGAAGCATATTCTTCTTCAACCAAAGCAAAGAGATTTGCATTGATTATGGAACCCTTTGTGGTAGCACATCTATAATAGAAGAAACCATTTAAATAAGGAGATTCTATGCATTTTATACTGCTATTCAACTTACTTGACATTAAACTTTGATTTACGTATGAACTCCAATGTCTTTTTGGCCCTTGATGAAACCTCATCAAAATGATGTATACGATTCTTTTGCATTGAATACTTGTAACTATCTAATTTGACACCCTTCGATAGACCATCCAATTCTTTAACAACTGTCAATGGTATAATCAATGTGTAGCGTGTAAACTCAGATGCCAAACGTTCGAAATCCTCAAGGCAATCAATAAAACAATTTGTATCTGGTAACAAATAACGTGGACGCACTTCAATGTATAATTTCGTGTCGACAAACTTAAGTATCTCATCCAATTTAGCATTACACAATTGCTTAGTTTTATTCTTTTCTTCAAGTTCACGTTTCAATTTCGACAATTGTGTTAGATTAGCGTCAAGAGCTGCACCGGCTGCTGCTGTTGTTGGTATTAACCCTTTAGTGCTGGCCACCACCATTATACTATTCTCTGTTTCTGTACTATCAATATCATTAGTACTTTCCAATCCATTATCATTTGATATGTCATTAATTTTATCAACTGAATTATTATTATTTATAGATAAATCATTCAAAGCATCCTTCATGTCGCTATTAAGTTCTTCAAGAACAAAACTTGAATTCAATGATTGCTGCAAACAATCTTGATACTCTTCAAAACATGTCTGGAATTCAGCAATTCTACTGATGCGTTTAAGAAATTGTACACTCTCGGTAGCAGGGCTGCTACTGATGCTTGCATTAATTATAATAGAATCCAATGGTGCAAAACCATTTAAATAAATATCTTCATCCAAAATGACATGCTTCAATTTCATATCAAAGTCCACATTAGGTTTATCAAATATACGTGCAATATTGCAGAAAAGTTGTTGCAATTCTTTCCAACAATCGTTAAATGCGTGACTACATGAAATAGAAATAGAAGAAAAAATTTATTTAACGTTTTCATATCTCAACTTCTTTCAATTCAATAAACAAAAAGAACCCCCATACCAAGCAGAAAAAAGATTACAAAATAATAAGTTACTTTTATGGAATATTAACTAATGCTAGAATGAAGTCAACCTGTCCGACATGAGATCCAATCTGTTGACAATATAAAGGAAAGAAGGTATATTCTTTCGATACCATCCACACTAACATACTTCCTCTGCGTGGCATCACAACGGGCCTTAAATAACATAATGCCCGAATTAAACGTATGTGTATAACAACGCAACTGATCGTCGACTCTTCTTTGTCGGCAGAGCTTGATTGCTGTTTTTCGTACAACGATCACATCGATTGAGCGACCCGCGCACTTCCCTTCTAGCCAAAAACAAATTGAAAGAGAGCTCTGCTGTTATGTTCACTCGTATAATGCTTGACTATGTGAGCTGTTCTTGGTACCGGCTAACACCCCAAAAACTTAACGCAACTTAATGTGAAGTTTAGCTTTCATTTTTCATTTAAAGGATAAACAAACAAAACTCTGCTTGATAACTTACTCTTCATTACGTATGGGCTCCCAGATATCCACATTATTTGTCAACCATTTGACATAGATGCGTATATATTGAAGTATGGTATTTAATTCAACGAATCTATATTAATCAGAATATTAATATTAATGATTAATAGAATATTTCACACTTGACTTACTCATCTTCCAGTCCTTCAATATCATCATAATGCTTAGGTGTTTGTAATATCTGATTGGCTTTCCGCAACATTAACCCAAAGATAGCATTACAAAAGTTGAATGCATGGTAACGAATTTCACGACGATTTTCTAATGAAATGGAAATGATGTTTACATTAACATGATATTTGTAATATAATTATAACTCGTAATCATTCAGTACATATAGGTAATATTACTTAATTTTTATAAGTAAAATGCTAATTACCTTTTAGTTTATTATGTTCCACAACAAAAATATTCAATGCTGCAATTTTTAACACCTTCGAACGTGTTAATAAATTTTGACGCTTTAAAGCGGCACTAAATTGTATAATAAATTTACGCAAATGCTCATACAAGTTTTCCACCCTAAAAACACAGAGAGAGAGAGAGAGAGATACAAATTGCAATTATTTCATTAGATAAGAAGTGTCGTCTTTATTGAGACTTACCCAATGCCTGTAAAGAATTTGCCTATCAAATACAAATATAAATTGAAAATACGTCGAAGCAATTCATCTGCTGTCATATCATCAAATCTTTCCTCTTCGGCAACAGTTGCCTTATTACGATTATTGTTATTTTTTGTTACATCAGTTCGATGTAAACGACGCACACCATCCGGATAGATCCAAACCTCTTTACGCATTGATGTGGAATCCAATATCTTTTGCTTTAATGCAATTTGATGCAAAGGCGAACGTTTCAATTCATTTTCTTCATATTTCCTGCGTATGTCATCGAATAAATCCAATATACTTTCTTTTGCAGTTTCAATTGAATTGGATGTAAGCAAACTTCGCATATAATAATAAATGGCATCAAATTTTTTACGCTAAAATATATAAATAATGTTATTATTATGATGATGTATGTATATTCTTTCTTAAGATGATTCATAGCATTGATTACATATAGACTGCTTTGTAACTTGATAATGATTGAGTTGTTTATATTGAAATGGTGTTGTGTCAATAGATTTGATTTACAATTGTATTTTTGCTATTGTGAAGCAGCATTGGGAGATTGTGTTTATGGTTTTTCATTGTGAGTCTCTTATAATTTTTCTTAAATCTTTGCAACCACTCTACCTTTTAAACTGACATAAAACTTGTGAAATGAACATATATCTAGATTGGTTCTTAATCACTAAGATAACATTTATACTTTTGCCTTCTTACTCCCCTCCCCTTCTATTCTGATTGTTACAATCATTTGCACAAAAACTTCGATTACAAATTTGTACTTACCGCATGCACAGCCACAATGGCTAACTGGTGATATGGTGCCCCATTTGTAGGCATGAGAGCCTGTGCTTGATGATAGAAACGAAATGTATCATTGAAATTGTTTGTTTGCAAATGTATGGCTCGATAACGACTCATATCACCAATGACAATGAGCAGGCGTTGTGCAACCACTCTAGCAATGCTTTCCATTTTAGTTGATGTTGTTAAAAACTTTGTTTTAAAATCTTCTAATAATTGGATATAAAAGCTTAATGATTGTTCAATGAGTGGTGGAATATGTTTCAAAGCCACTTCAGTGCCTTGTAATTTCAAATGATCGCGTACATTGTATAATAGAAGTTTCCAAAAGAATGTATCGACTTTTTGTTCACAAGTAAATTTTAAATTAGTTAATAAAAGTTTACGGAAAAAGGCTTGAAGTTTCTCTTGTATTCCGCAGAAAATGTTCCAATTCTAAACAAAAAAAAAAAAGGTGAATTAATAATAATTGTTTCATCCTTTACATACTTTACATAAGAAGGATTTTACTTACCACAAGTAATAGATTTCGTTCTTGTAGCACAATCAATTGATCATACAATTGTATTACAATATTTCCATTTGGCATCTTTACTAGATGCTCAAACCATTCGGGATGTTCGGTTGTTAAACGTACACGAGGAACTGATATAGCAGACGGACACACCTTCTCATTCAATGGTTGTTGAATCTCCATTTGACGACTTGGATGAGTTTTGCTGCGCTTACGTGAATTGTTCTTAGTGTTGTTTGGCTTTTTATTATTTTGTTCTTTCATATCATTTTTCATTAGCACAACTTCTGATTCTTTTAAACGCAATAAACCTGGTTTTGATGGTATCATTAAATTGTTTTCTTTCACTGCGGCAGCAACTGCTGCTGCTAGTGCTTTTTCTTGAAACCCGCTGGCTTCCAAAACGGGTGCTTTGTTCGCAAGAGCATGATTTTGTTGTTGTTGCTGCTGCTGGTGGTGTTGCTTTTGTTGTCGTCGTAGTATTTGCAGCTGCTTTTCATTCTTGCTTTGTTCGCCATTTCTCAAGTTCTCATCAACAGCAACTGCTGCACAAATAAAACAAACAAAAGAACAAACCACATTGCAAATTTATTTATAAGTACGTTGCAATAGTATTGATAATGTTGGACTTACTCTGGCTGTTGGGTGGTATCTTATTTTCCGCGTTCGTTTCCTCCTCTTGATCATTATTGTGAGTGTCCACCACTACCACGCAATTACAGTTTGCAGCGAATTTCATCTGCAGTCGTTTTGGTAGTGTTCCAATATTCAGCGGTATATCATTTTGTTTTTGCATTATTTGCTTTCGATTCATATTTTAAATATGCCTGCACTCCAAGATGCATTTATCTTGCTTTTATTTTATTTTTAGCTTGTGATTAATTCACTTCAAAAATGAAATGATCTCGAATAAAATTTTGGGACACGAGTAAAGTTTTAGAGTGACCAACATACACCAAAATTATAATTATAACATAAAAAGAGCGTCACACTCGCAATAACCAAATGGTCACTCTAACATGAAATGCATTAAAAAATAACAACAAAATGGTCACACTACACAATTTCTAAAAAAAACATAAAAAATAATTAGAACAAAACAAAAGATTATGAAAATTTAGTAAATAATAATAAGGAAAAAATAATCAATCAAATAATTTAATATAAAATTAAACCAAAATGGCACAAGTAGCTTACTTGGATACTTTGTTACGAGAATATCTTGTATTCCGTGGCTTTTCCAGTACCCTGAAGGCCTTGGACTTGGAGCAGCGTAATGAAAAGGATCAACACTTTCGTGCCGAAAAAATTCTCGAGCAATTCAATAGTGCAGTATCCTTGTACGATTTACAATCACTACGTATTCTGTGGTTACATTTGGATAATAATTTGTTTAGCAAATTAGAACACACTTATGCAATGGGTTAGTACAATTGGTGGTGTCGGTGTCAGTATATTATGTGTTTATAATGTACTATAGTTTGTAAGAGTAATGTGGTAATACTTGTATTTTTGACATACATCTTATTTTGTAGCTGTTAAAAAACTGGAGAACAGCCTACTAAAATATTATCTAGTAACTGCCTATAGTAATAATAAAATGGACAAAGTAACTGAGTTTTTTACTTTAATGGCAACAGAGTTGCAACAACAAAGTGAATGGAAAGATTGGTTTTGTAAGTCCGTCCGCCTTAATAGTATGTATTCTTTGCTTTATAATATATTTTTGTTTTATAGATTTCCCATTTTGTAAAAATGCCGAAGAATCACCAACATTTTCTTTGTATTTCACCAAACAATGGCAGGATACCATGCAATTGTCATTGAGAAATTTCCTTACAACCATCTATCAATGCCTGCCACAACCGACTTTCGTACGTGCCGAACAAGAAGCTATGCATATACAACGACTACAGGATGAGAATCAACGCTTACGTGGTCGATTGCAACAAACTCAAGAACAATTACAACAGCAACAACTCTCTCATAGTGCAAATTCTTCATCAGCAACTACAGCAGCAGCGGCTGCTGCAGGTTCAAGTCTAAATAGTAGTACAGAAGCCAATCAAAGACGCCGTTCTGGTTATCGCCAACAACAAAGTCTAAGCGATATACTGCCGTTTGATATAAGTCCACCATCACATATTGTTGATGATTTCTGTATAATAGCAACCGAAGTGAATAGTGTGGCCCAGGCTAGTGATGCACAAGCGCGTGGTTTGAAATTGCTAATTAGAAACATTGGTTCTGGTGGTTCACCAGTGCTGGGACGTAAAGAAACAAGTGATAAAACCAATAAAAGACGTTCCGGTAGTGTTGGTCGTAATTGGCTTTAAAATATGTGCATATGTAATCGCAAGATCTCCACTCTGATATCCAATTATTCCAAACTTATTTGTAAGATAAAAGAATACACAATTTGTTTAGCGCGTTTTTTTCTTTTTGATTGCTTTATTATTGTTTGTCATTTGCTTCTTATGCCGTAAAGTGTGTAAAATTATGTTAATTTAAATGCAATAAATAAAATAGCTAAAAACTATAGAATAAATAGGCTTTTTCTTTTAAAAAAAGTTTATCATCTTAATTGTTTTTATACAAGCAGCACAAGAGAAATATTCTTTAACAGTTAAAATTATAAAATTTATCAAAGAAATTAAAAACTATAAATTATTAAATTAATTGTTTAAAAAAAGAAGTAGCTACGCTTTTGATTTCAGCTGAAGAATATAGTACGAAAATCATTCTTTAGAATTACATTGTTGGGGCGGGGGCGCTTGGCTTATTACGAAAAATCGTTGGGTAGCTTGCTGGCTGCTAAGGTCCTATCTAGATCTAGATACATATATGTATAATGCTTTGCTAGGCTTGGCGTAGTGGTGACATGTGTGTGCAGTTCAAGTGCCTTGGTGATTTGTTTTAATGTATTTTTAATTGATTTATTTAATTTTCATGGTATCTGTTGTGCTTCATGGTTTATCATATCATCCTTCTCTAAAGTGCAGTTTCCAATGCTGGCATAGCTGCCGTTGCTGCTGCTGCGGTTGCTGCATTGGTTGGCCTTACTACCGCCGAAGGAGTTGTGCCACCAGTACCTCCCAATTTAGAGTCAACAATTTTTGTAGGCGATGCTTTAGCAAAGTTTTTTTTCAATTCGCCACGCATAAAATTATTTGCTTCAGTTTGCAAAAAGAAATTCCTTTTCAAATCGAAACTGGTCTCGGCAATGCTACGAGCTGTGGCTGGATTTGGGGAATTTCCTGCTCCTGCTGCTACAGATGATGCTTCTATGACTTCAACAACAGAACTAGCACGTGAACTATTCGATCCCCCACTTGTATTTGAATGATCTTCCTCGCTACTATTGGCCTCTGGTATGGTGGTAGACATAATGTCTGTGCGCTGGACAACACCAACTCCAATGGCTGTGGGTGCACGCAATTTGGGTGCAAAAGATTTTGAAGGTGAACCGAATTGTCCTTGTCGCAACATACGACGATTGGCAAATGTCTTTGGCGAACCACTCAAATCAAGTAGTTTAAGACTTGAATTCAAAGTTTGTGCGCCACCACCACCACCATTATTCTGGGCGTTTGGCTTGACATGATGCACTTGGCCATCGGAATCACCATTGCTAGTGCTACCGCCAGCATTATTTGCTTTCTTAAGCAATTCTACAGCGGATAGCTTACGTTGCACTGGACTTGATTTAGCTGATTTTGCTAGCAATAGTTTCTTAAAGTCCATTAGACTAGTCTTGCTATGTCCAATGCGATCGGCACAAGTATTCAAACGTTCAGCTGAACTGTTCTCATTCCAATTGCGTAGACTGCTGGCTTGTTTTGCGGGTATATTATCCGCTGGCAGTGTTGATGAATCCCTAGTAGGAGTCGATGTAAGAAATGCATTACGATTACGTGGCACTATGGGCGATATGTTGTTGTTGTTGTTAGCATTGGCATTAACATTTGAAGATTGGCCATTTGTTGGACTTGCTGCAGCCGAAGCTGCTGCAGCTGCTCTTGCAACACGTTCCGAGCGTCTTATGGGCGTCGCATATAAATCATCACGACATATAATATTGCTGCCATTGCCAGTCACTGGCTTTGGTTGACGACGACTTTGTAGCGTCCAATAAATGGGCGCCGTACGCTGGAAAGGCGTTGCCAAGGAGACTTCATCACAGGCACCAACATCTAGTGGTGCTCCTGCTCCTCCTCCTGCTGCTGCTGATGTTGATTGCTGTTGCCTCTTTTCTACTTGTTCGTAGATATTAGAAAAACGTTGATAGCCTGACAAAAGAAACCATTTAAAATTTGAATTAGTTGTGAGCAAATACGTGTAGATCTTTATAGTAGTAGTCTTGAAGTTGAAACCCTTTTTTGATAAGCCCTAGAAAACCAAACTTCTTGTGCATAGTGTTAAATTAACAAAATATTGTACTACTAAATACAACTACAAATTACAACAATTTCATAAGCCAAACAAACAAACAACAAAAGATTAATGCCATGCCAAGGATTTGTGAAGTATACTTACCTGTTTTGATTGATTGATTTCATTGCTCTCTATGAATGGTATGCATATGATTTTTACTCTATACCTTTTGGATATTATTTACAATGTAAAACTGGTTGATTTTTGGGTGCGTGAAAAATGCTTCAAAGTGCTGTGGAATGGATTTTTTTTATGGATGCATTTGGTGCTTTTGTGAACTTTTGGACCACCAAGGAGATCTGGACTTCTTATACTATATACATAGGATGTACTCTATATATAATATAAAACAATGATGATGGCAAGCATGAAGAATAGAGAAAATGTGCCAAGAATGAGGAAGAAACTTTCTTCCTAGTGCCCATGAATATGATTTGATTTTTGATTTTTTTAGTTGAGTGCAAATTTTATTTCTTTATTAAATGTTTTTGTTTAACTTAAATTTTACCAGACAAGGAGACTTTTTCTTAAATTTTTCTTCTTACTTACTTAAAGTTATAAACAGTAAATCTTAAAAAAAATTGGCAAGAAATATAAGTATTATTGGAATGTGCAAAACTTTTGTCTAAACTTAAATTCTATTTATGTAAATTATTATTAGAACACAAACAAAACACATGATCAAGTTAAAAAATGGTAATGGTAATAAAACAAAAAAAAAAAAAAAATTAATTACAATGAAGCCTAAAATAACGTTTAATTAACTGTTTTGTTGGGGAGAGTCCATTAAAATATAACGAGCGAAACTAATTTTTCAAACTACAAATTCAACATTTCCTCACAAAACAAATTATGACAAAACTGTGTTACAAAGTTAGTAATAAAAGACAACATTAAATTAATAAGAGTTAATTAATGAGTTCGTTAATCATATTTTTCCCTTGGTATGTCAAGGGTCAGTGCCAATAAAAAACCAACCAACTACTACAACAACATATGAATTGGAGACATACCATACATATAAAATGATGTAATAGTAGTTGTGTTTTTTTTTCTTTTCTTTTGCACTTTTATTACAACAAACAAATGGATACAAAAATTTAAATATTTTTTTTTTAATTAAAATTTTAATGAAAATTTTATAGTTTGAAAAATTAGTTGTTCTATTTTGTTTGTTTTAAACAATTTAAGTAAATATTTTCTTAAATTTAAATTGAAAATTTTTCATATTTTCTTGTAGTGCAAAATAAAATCTTTACAGTGTAGTATACAATTCATTGTTGTTGCTTTTATCCTTGTTAATAACATTTAAAAAATAAAAATAGATTAAATTAATTTATTTAATTTAAAAAAAAAAAAACACACATAAAAATAATATTATATGGGAGACACATACACAAATATAAAAATAAATAAAATAATTAAACAAGCATATTTCAAATTACAAAAAAAAATTGATTAAAAACAGACACAAAAACAGGAATTGAGGGTATAAAAAAAAACATTGATTTTTAAGTAAAGTAAAAAAATAGTAGGTAAAAAAGGTAAAGAAGTTCGCAAAGTAATGGTGCATTACAGGGTTGCCAGTCAAGCTTAATGAAATTTGTATTTATCTTTATATGTATATAATATAAAATTCGAGTGTACGGATTTTTGTGAATCCTTTTCTCCTAAATGTTTTGATGAATTTTTTTTTGTTGTACTTATGGTTTGTACAGTTGGACCCGGTAGATGGTCCGATACCGACAGGTTTTTACTTTACAAAATATACTGACACCGCATGGTTCTTGCATGGTCAATTGTTCCTGTGTGGGATAATCTTCAAATTTGTTTGTTTATGCGCCAGGTAATCAAAAAGTATTGTAAAGACAATATCATATATGATACACAATATTTTACGGTACAGAGTGTACATTACGACGAGCTCTTCAACCACAATTTACAACCTTGGCCAGAATTGTGTGGCAACGTGCGCCGGGTCTACTAGTAAGTTATAAATATCATAAAGATGGGGTATCACAAAGAAACAGGATCTAGTATGTATATTGGCGAAAGAATAAAGAATAGAAAAGAAACAGGAACAGAAACCAGAATTCAATGTATTTGCAACAGAAACAGAAATTAGTATTAGTGACTTGTTTATATTGTTGGCATATCAAAAATTTGTCATTCACGCTCATTTCTCTGTTGTGATTTATTTGAGTGTTTGGAACTTTTTTTTCATCAAACAGAATAAAGCGAAATGTTATTCAATAAATTATAAATTTCATTAAATTGAATGAAATTGAATTAAAAATAAATATAATAAAATGGATGACTGTTTCTGTTCCTGTTCTTTGATGCACACCCCGACTTAATATTTTTAAATTAAATTTTCGTATTAATATGCTGCTATTTTATATTTGTTCATAATTTTATTTACAGTATAAAACATGACAAACAATAATGTATGGGTATTAATTTTCAGTGTACATTTTTCTTATAGAGACACCAACCAAGTCAAGTCAACCAACAAGTTCTATGGAAGTATGAAAAATTTACAATACTTTTTTGCCTTTTTACTGACATTCAATTTGCATTTTAAGTAATTTAAGAATTAATAGAATAATGGTAAAGTAAAATGCAACATAATATGCATAAATTTTAAAACAAAACGTGTCAACATTTAATAGGCCAATATTTGTGCTGTTAGCCATTAAGTGAATATGGAGAAAAAGCCATTAAAATGTGCCGACCGACAGACAACAGACACCAACCATTTTTGTCGCTATCATCATTGTGATATTGCAAAACAAGTTGTTTTTGTTTTTTTGTTGCTCTTAACTGTTATTGACAAGAGACTTTGAGTTGCAATTGAGCGTATGTGCATGCGTGAGAGAATAAGTGACTGAGTGTGTGTGTGTTAAATAATAAAGTTTGCAACAAACAATTGAACAATGTTGACAAAGATCAATGACAGCCTTTTGCTTTTAACATTTTAAGTCATACAACAAGAGAGCGACGAGCAAATACATAAGCCAAATGAATGGGTAAGAGTAGGAAAAGGAGTACACAAGTTGACGATATAGCGTATGGTAGTACTTGATGCTATGATACTACTAGTGTGCTGTTCTTGCTGTTGTTGTTGTTATTTCTACTAGAGAGACTAATGGCCCAAGTTAAAACAACAAACAAACAAATTAAACACGTACGAGACGACGATGCTTTTCTACATTCTTGTCCTCTTGGCTGTTTTCATCATTTTATTCCGGGTCGACCTTTTGCTGGTGACAAAAGGCAAAGATAACTTACGAGGTTCATTCAATAATTAAGCCAGCAATGTTACGTATCTCCTACAAGCCAATAAATGCTCCCACATTACCCAGTCAAGCCGGGTCCAAGACATGGTTGAAAAAATGGGTCCAGATTTGGCTTTCCTTGGATTTCATTTGTTTTGTCCATTCAAGGAGGTGCAAAAAGTTTAACAATAACAAGGAAGCCACAGAGTTTGTTATTGTACAACAAATTACCTCTTTACATAATGAATGGCCCTCGGACATGTGTCTATGTACACTATACACACTTTGTAACTTGTGAAATAACAACAACACAGAATATAGGGAAAGAAGAAAAAAAATGAATGCAACATTGCTGAAAACAACAGCATCAACTACTTAAGACTAAGTGTAGGTAGTATGTGCTCCCAAGCCTGCGTTTATACAATGTATTGTAGTACTATGAAAGGCTTGAGGGAGGTCTGTCCACATCATACTAGTTAACAAAGATTGTCAATTATTTTTTGTTAAGTTGAGTGCCTCGTGTGTGTGTGTGTTGTCACAAAAGAAACTTAACGCAGCAAAAGGGTTTTGAGAATACAGAGAAAAAATGTCAAGATGGCGTAGACGGCGAAGGCATAGTAGAAAAGGTCAAGTTTAGTTTAAGATAAACTTAATGAGTTTCACATAGCCCCAAGGCTTAGCCAAGTAAGCAAGCAAATGTTATTGACAGCAACATATTTTTGTCATATACCCTACCCAAACTAATCCTAAACAAACTTTCTTTATCATAAGTCTGTATTAACGGAACTGAATACGTGTGAAGAGAATTTGAAATCTATGTTAAACTCTAACAAACTTCATGTTTCCTTTCTTTCTACAATATTTTTGTCTTGGCACAAACTGCTGCTGTTGACTTCCTTCCTTTCATTCTTTCTTTCGTTAGTTATCTTGTACAGGACTTTCATTTCATTTTTGACTTCCTGTTTACCAGATTTCTGTAACTTCAAACTTTTGTAAAATGCGCTGCCTTCGCACTCCATTATCATCTGTGGGTAGGATAATCCTAAATGGTCGTAAAAGGACGCTTTCAACAAAAGATTTGTGATACTTTGTTGTTGTTCCTGCTACAGAAGTTGGCAACATTTCTGGCTCGAAGTCATCAGCCTCATCATCATCATTGTCATCATCATCATCATCATCGTCATCACCATTATCACCACCATCACTATTATTAGAATGGGCCGCGCCCTGTACCTGTGCAACACGGATGGGTTCAATGTGCTCAGTTAACGTGGCTGAGTCATCAAAATTCTCTAGTGATTTATTGCGCATATATGAAGAGTCAAATGAGGAGGAAGTAGTGGACAATGAAAATTCATCAACTAACCGTTCAAAGGACTTGGCCATTTTACTACGTTGTTGTGATGTCGTACTACTACTACTATTGTTATTATGACTAGGGTTGGTGGTGCTGCTGGTGGTAGTGGTATTTGTGACATTTTTAAGTTTCAATGAACTTGTTGCATTTGCAGGCAATGTATAATAGGCATATGGACCACCACCACCACCACCACCCACAGAAGGAAGGGTCAAAAGGGATAATTGGGGTTCTTTTCTCTCATCCCCATCATCGTAAATGAGACAATTCTCTTTATTCATTTCCAATTTTAGTTCATCGTTAGCAAGGCGGTAACTATTATTGCGCTTTAGAGCCGATGGGCGTTTGGTTACATCAATGAGTGAGGGTGGTGGCATTGCATTTTGCGCAGTTGAAATGGAAAACTGCGCAGTTTTCACTGGTGCTGTGGCTGCAATTGGGTCATCAAAGCTAGAAATCGATAATTCAACAATGCTCGAGTGCGCTTCGTTGTTCTTAGTGTTGCTGTTGGCACTTTTAGCAAGCTGCTGAGAATTTACAGACCCCACAACTAGGGGCGGAAATGCATTATGTGCAGATGTTGTTTCATGTTGTTGCTGCTGCTGCTGATTCTGTTCGTGTTGTTCTTGTTGCTGCTGCTGCTGCTGCTGCTTTATGTTCGTGTCATTAACTTTTGTTGCTCTTGGTGGCAAGGGTGGGGGAGGGGGTGACTGGGGCTGGATATCCTGTGGGGTTGTAGTAACTGCTGCTATTGTTGCTGCTGCTGAGTTTGAGGATGAGAATGATTTTTCAACCCCCAAAATAACTTTTGATTTTTCGTTGGCTTCTATAAAATGTACACTCGAATTTTTACGCATTGTCATTGATGCGAAAGTTGACTGGGTTGGAGTTAAGGGAGAAGAAGATTCAGTGGACTGAGAAAAATTCATTGAATATGGCAAATTATGATCGAAAGGAAGAGTAATAAGAGGACTGCTTGTAGACACAGTTGAAGTAGAAAGTAGATTGGCTGGTTGCACAAGTGCATTTGAAGTAGAAAGAGTTACAAGAGGAGAATTGCTAGGAGGAGGCCTAGGAGGAGGAACAGAAAGATTACTGTTTGTATCTGTTTGTAATCGATTCATATGATTTTTTGTTTGCCTTTGATAATTGTTTTCCTGTT
The DNA here is from genome assembly GCA_037043315.1 of Amiota communis. Taxonomy (NCBI): domain Eukaryota; kingdom Metazoa; phylum Arthropoda; class Insecta; order Diptera; family Drosophilidae; genus Amiota; species Amiota communis. The sequence continues at coordinate 5,862,141 of JBAMAV010001245.1, read as the reverse complement.
GTAAATTAGTGTTAGTGTTTTTAGGATTGTGTGTATGTGTTGTTCTTGTTGCTGTTGTATGGTGTTGGTGTTGTACTTGTTGTTGTGGTATAGTAGTGTTATTTACATTAGCATTAGTTGTTGTTGTTGTTGTGATAGTATTATTATTATCATTAAACATAAATGAATTGTCGGGACAAAGCAACAAAGCATTCTGGCATCTATTAGTACCTCTATCACTATGCTTACCTTCATCTGCCGATGTGGCTGATGCCGTCGTTGAAGTCGAAGTCGATGATGAAGAATTTGTTGCTGTCGAACCTGTCGATGAATTCGATTTCGTTGAAGGCGAATGCATCATTGAAGCTGTTGCTGCTGCTGCAGCCGCCGCTGCCGCTGTTGCTGGTGTTGTTGATGATTGATAAAATGGATTTGTATGATTCGCTAAAAGATTCTTATGCTCTTGATAGCCATGTTGATGTTTTTCCAAATAGGCAGGCATCATCATGATATTATTATTCTCACTAGTTTTATTGGCAGTATTGTTGGATTTCAGTATGGGTAACAAATGTTGTTGTCGCGTTAGCGGCGTTTTGGCCACTATGGGTCGAACATTGGCAATCTTACGATTGGCAGAGCCACTGCCAATGCCATTAAGTAGTAATAATTTCGCGCTTAACGAGGATTTTGTTCTGGCTGCTTTTGTTAAAAGACTTTCACTCGCGACATTTGTTGTTGGACCTTTTAGATCGGCGGCACTTTCATTACTAACAACCACCGTTGGGGTTGATTCGGCTCTCGTGTCGTTTGTCGTTGAATTCGTGTTGTGCAGCAGGGCACTTTCGGTTTCTTTGACATATGGTCCAGGTGCGAATGTTGTATGAGCGCCTTTACGCCGCTTGAGACTATCGGAATCGTATACGATTCTACCCTCGGCATTTGGACGCAGCAGTCGAGCACCCCTCTGTTGAGCAGCGTTTGAAGAGATGAGTGATTTTTCCTCTCGCAATTCACTGATTTCGGCATACATCGGTACTGAGCTATCAACAACGGGTGTTTTAGACGAATCTACCTCCTGCTGTTGTTGCACTTCTGCTTCCAATGCGCAGGCGTCATTCATGGCGGGCTTTGCTGTACCACCACCAGTAGTAGCAGGCGAATTAAGTTTGCTATGGCGACGTAAATGTTGAGGCAATTCATTCAATGAAACATATTCCGCCTCTCTCTCGGTCTTCTCCTGTTGATGTTGATATTGCTCTTTCTTTCCCTGCTCTTGTACCTGCTTTTCTTGTTCTCTTTTATCCCTTGTTGATTCTTCCAGCTTTCGTCGCCCACGAATTATGTCATTGGAATAGTAAATACCCAAACCACTTGCTGCCACTGGCTTTGGAGCTTGCGGCACTTTCATTTGATTATGACGATTGTTGTTACTAATGTCGGCTATGGTGACATATTCACCAGCCGTGTCATATAAATCATCATTGTCTACTGCACTAGCAGCTGCCGGTTTTGGTGGTGTAGAGCTTTTGCTAGGCGAGTAACGTTTGATATGCGGCAAGACAACTTTAAGCTTTCCAAACAAACTTTTTGTAGGCGTCTCTGGCTGAGCTTTCAACACATTCAGGTTGTGGTCCTTACTATTCGAATCATTGGTAGGCGTCAGGAGTCCATCTTCATCTTCGATAATTGTTACTTTTTCATTAGCACAAACCACATCGACTGTTAGAGAGTCCTTTATATCAGAATCCTTTTTCATTATGGCCGCCGCACGAGCTGCTGCCTTTGAACATGGTGAGCTTTCTAAGTTAGTTAGAGTACGATTTGGATCATAAGCTTCACCTGTGGCATAATGTTGCTGTTCATCATCATCACTAGTCGTAGGAGTTATAATGCACATCGATGGTATACGCTTGGCATTGAGAGCGGTCTTCTGCTTGATGCGTTCTATTCTCTCTACACCCTCTAAATCTGAACATTCCGAGCATTCTACTTCATGGGATGATGGTAATGGTAATGCTGAGCGCTTGTTACGAACGCGTTGTTCAAAATCAAAAGATGTATTGCTATCTGGACTTTCTTCATGATCTTCTTGAGATTCTGGTGATCTAGAAATTAGTTCCTCCTTTCTGTTGTTGGTTTCATTATCCACTAGCTTTAGATCAGCTGCATTCATATTACGTTTAATAGTACCCGTACGTTCCAAGGTACTACCAATAGTGCTACTCGAATAGCTGCGCTCTAGGGTGCTCGAACTGGCACTATTGCTGTGCGTACTTTTATTTAACTTACCTGACAAGGAACTGATGCGTTCTGGTACATCTGGACCATGTCCATTCATTAATGTTGTGCATACAGTACCAGCGGAACTAGTCGTTGTGGACGTTGAACCACGTCCAAACAATTCATATTCATTTTCAGCATTCAGCACAGTCTGATTCGATTGACTGCCAAAGGAATAATTACTTGTATGAAGATTTTGACTTTGCTGTAATGGTGTCATGGGTGGCTCTTCTTCCTTGAGTGTACGTAAACCACTATCCATGTGGAATGAGGTATAATAACCCTCTGTGTCGCATGAATATGCAGAACTTGTTTCATCATCTAAATGATTGGGATAGCTGCCCTCGTTCACTTGCAACTCAGGCGTAGCAGTGCCCTCACTAGTCACACTGCTTGAAGCAGAAGTATTAAGGAAGCGTCGACGACTCATCATTGATGATGGTGGTCCACTGCCTGGATGGAAACTTGAAACATTCAATGAAGTATTCGATGCACTCGATTTCGGTTGTATGGTGATCTCACTGCCTATTGAAGCTCTTCCCGATTCCGAGCTGGCACTCCAATTGCCACTCGATGAATGTGGTTGCTCATCTTTGCCGACCAAACCATTTGTGGTTGAAATACCATTTCTTCGTTGACGATTCAATGATGCTGTATCGCGTAGTTTTACATTGACAGCAGCACCAGTGGCACTGGTGTTACCACCACTAACTGCGGTTGAAGATAATTGCAATTTGCCACGTAGATGACCACTACTGCTGACGCTCATGCTCTTCTCTGATGAGGAATATGAGGGTTTTCGTTCATGCGAAAACCGACCTTCACTCTTTTGATGCTGGTGGATCAAGGCTTGCACCACACATTCATCATCGATGTCGCCACCACTACCACTTGACTTTGATTTCTTATTATTGGAAGAATTATGACCAATGCCAGAACTATGGCTAAGATCAGCTTTATCTGTAGAAGTATTCTGTGAGCTGCAGCCACTTGTGCTTGTGTCCAATTGACCTTGTGTTTCACCATTGCCATTAGGGCCATTTCCTGATCCTGACAAATCATTGCGTTGCATAAACTTGAAACGATTACGACCCCATTGCTTTAGGGAATTAAGACGTGTCAATGTGCTCTTACCCTTGTCATAGGGCAAGGCAACAGTTTCTTTTTTTAAGATATCACTCGATTTGCTGCGTCCAAACTTTTTCGATGATTTCTCACGACGTGCGCTTTCAACTCCTGAGCCATCATTTATATTGGCTGCGTTACTAGGACCAATTCCTCCGGCGGCGGCGGCGACAGCATTTGTTTTATCATTGCTATTTACTGTTGTATCGCTATATTTTTGTTTTGGTTTATAAATTTTTGTTGTTTTTGTTTTGTACAAAAGTTTTTCGTGAAAAAAGAAAATATTTTTGATTTTATGTTAGCATATTTATTTTTTTTATGGTAAGTTTGTGTTTAATGAGTACGATGATCATCAATATGAAGTTGATCAGCATAAGTATAGATATACATAGTAGTATGTAGAAGCAATGAAGAAGTAATATAAGTGCAATCAGAAATAAATAGTAGAAGTAGAAGAGCAGAAGGTAAGTACTAATAGAAGAATATGCTTAAATGCATTAGAAGTAGAAGAAAGGAGAGTACTTTCTCTCTACTACTTATTAATGCATGGATAGCTTAAAAGTTTCAATGAGAGTGAATATGTTTAAGAGAGGAAGAGAAAGAGTAACAGATTTCAGTATTACGGTAATTTTATTGTTTTTTCTACTCATAAAATTATTGTGATTTTATCATTGCTGTTTTGATTTTTCCCATTACCTATTTTTATTTGTATTTATGATTAAAATTCATTTATAAGTAATCTTTTATCCTTAGTAAACCTATAAATGTTTTGTTGCAGTCCTTAACTGACCCTGTGCACTTCTTGAAGTTGTTTAATCTGTGATCATCTTTGATTTGTATAAAGATTTTTATCTGCGACTTGACAGTTGGAAAATGTTATAGACTCTGAAAACTTTAATGACATTCCAAAGGCTGTGATTACATAAAAATCGGTCAAGTGGGAGTCGGACTCCCACACCGCACTATGTATGCTTGTACCTCTGTCTGAAGTTATGTAAAATTAATTTGCTACAAAAAAATTAACCAAAATGAGAAATAAAAGATAAAACAGTGCACACGTTTCTTGTAGCAACAATTGAATTACAAACTCTGTGAACAAACTGTCACTGGCGGACGGATGAACGGAAGGCCAGCGTAGACATAGTATTAGGGTCCCGTTGGCACCCTTTAGGTACGGGAACCCTAATAAAAAGGAATATGACGACATTTAAATGGCTGGCCAGGTTGACAGTGGTAGACTTCATCCTTATGGCTCCAAATTTCATTTTTATTATTTCTCGATATGAGCGCGGCTTCAATGTACTTAGTCTTGTGCTCGATAGTCAGTTGATATCTCTGAAGGAATGGGAAAGACTAATTGATTTCATATTAAACACGAATTTTTGTAGTAGCGCTGATTAGATCCGACAAATTTTCGAATCATACTAAGAAGTATATCTTTCGGTGATAAAATGTTAAACCTTATTGAACATTTCAATCGAAAGAGATGTCAAAAATTTCTCGAAGCAATTAGAAACTGTCAAGTTGCAGATGAAAAACTTCTCTTATGTTTGGATCTGTCTAACGATCGTTTTCTTATAATGTAATTTGTTGATGTTTATTGTTAATAAATTGCATAGATACACACAAATACACAGGCATACAAATCTGTTTTTCTTCAAATACTCACACAACCACATGACATTCAAGATTTTCATTATTTTTTTTTGGAAAAAAGATTTTTTTTTTTTTTTTTTAAAAAATACCAGAAAATTTTTAAAAAATATATTTTTTTTTCGTTCTTTTTCCTGTGTGATAAAAATCACTTTAAAAAAGAAATTAATTAACAAAACAGTTCAAAGATTAATTTTGTGGCATTTGTTTTTATTTTTATTTATTAAAATTCTTTCAAATGCAATGCTTAACTTAAGTAGCTGATATGTATGCAGCTCTGTGTATGTATTTGTGTTTAAGTGAGTGAGTATCAGTGTGTGTATATTTGTTTGGATTATAGAACGATTACAACATCAAAATAGATAAATGCTTTATTAAGAATGCAGTTTTTTTGTTTGGTGTTTTTTTCCCTACACTTATTTCTTTCCCAGATTTTTTCTTTCAAAATTTGTTTATTTATATAAGTAGAAATAAAAAAAAAATATAAATCTCAACAAAATATTTTTTATTTTTGACTCCTCTATTTGTATCTCTCACAGTAGCTAGAATAAATTGTATTGAAGTGCACTTGTCTTGAAATCATTTCCGATAAGCATAAAAACTAACTGATGAATTTTGACTTTTGTTTATGTCGATTTATAGTTTTTGATTTTTCTTAGTTCTTTCTAATTAATTACGACATTTATTGCTTTTTACATGAATTTGTTTCCGGTTGAGTATTTGGGTTTGTTTATCTGGAACACCAAATATTGGCAGGCATGCGGTAAATTGATCACAAACATTCACACACTTGATTCAAAACAGTATAGTATTCGAACTATTAAAAGTCACTTGATTTTATAGTAAATACCCCCCACTATTTCAGATAAAAGAAAAATTATACCTTAAGTGACATGAAAAAGGTTATAAAGAACATCATCATCATTATCATCTCTTTTGGCAAATGTTTATGGATCAAAAACATTAAAGTTCATCATCATCTCATACAGATAAGTAAACACTCAGTCACTCAAGCACACATTCACACATCCACTCACTCACTCACTCTCTTACTGACAAAACTCACTTATTCACACATCCACTCACAATTTCAGTTTGTCACTACCAAAAAAGCTGAAGCTGGCTGAAGGAATCTACTGTGTTTTGGCTTAATGTGAGAAATGGTTTCATGTTGCAGCGCATAAATTCATTCAAATGGAATGAAATGGAATGGCATGACATGACTGCAGCTAGTCAAGACAAGAGAGTCCAAGCCCAGTCAAGCTGATTCAATGGCATTAAGCAATGGACAACGACAACAACGAATCTTGTTTGTGGTTATTTGGTGGGTTTAAGTTTGGTTTTGGTTTTTGGTTTGAGCTTTGATGATACACAGAATCATCATCATCACAACGATGATCATTATGAACCAATGCATCTAGGTTGGTTGGTCTCATAGAGTGGTGTGAAAGATAGTACGAATTTTGTCGCGTCACAACTGACGGACGATGGCGTCATAGTGTAAAAGATTTATGAAACTTTTGAAAAACGTGTGCTGCTTGCATGCTGCGTATGAAGTTTAGAAGAAAAAAAAACTAACTAGTATTCATAGTAAGACATTAGTGTAATCCATATGCAACTTGATGTGTTAACATCTAGATTTTGAAGTGATAAGTAGTTGGTTTTCAAAATTGTCATATTGCATGATGATTATATGTGAAAAGTGACCTAAGGTCTTGGAATGATATGGTTAACAGTGACCTGTGGTCGTGAATAATTACATAAATAGGATATTTTGTTGGTTATGTGTCATAATGAGATCGATCCTACTAGAGTAGTAGTCAGAACACTATTCACTAAGAATGAAGCATTGCAATTTAATGAGAAATTGTCTTTAAGAATTATAATGGTATGAGTTCTATGTACTCAGTCTCCAATGAATGAGAAATCTTATCTTGTCATAATAAAAAATCAAATAAAATTGCCATAACAGACTATAAAGTTGGAGTTAGTGGCAAAACTAGATGTGAAACGGAGCAACTTTATCAATCAACAATATGACAAAATTATTCATCCAAGGGCATTATCATTCATTTCTTTCAAAACATAGAATATTATCTACAAAGGGCAAAGGCAGCTACGAGTATTAAGAGCTGAAACTTGGTGTACTAAAATGTTCACAAACCTCAAATACCCGCCTATATGTATGTATCCTTCAATACTTTTTAAAATATTGGAAAAAGAAGCTAGCTTTAGATTAAATGACTTGTGAGCTTCTCTTGTTAGTCTTTTGTGATACCTATCTTCTTCAAAAATGCAACCATTCATACTACTTTCTAATATGGAAAAAACTGCAACCATCAAGAAAATGCTTCTATCACTCTTAAGTGGTTCCGTTTGGTAATAAGAGCAAGACAAACTATTTCATAGAAATTCCTTTCCATGTCTGCATTATCTCCAGATGTTAAGATACAAACGAAATTAAGTACATACATATTTTGCAACATTTTTCTACTTCTCTCTATCTTTTTTTTTGGCAGTTAGTTTTTGGGTGTGTTTTTTGTTGCCTTCAAAAAAAGTAGCCAAAAGTTGTTGTATGCATTTTTATGCACTTTGGTGTTGTTGTGTGGCAGCAATACTGAAATCTTTTGAATAATTTTCTACTCTTTTTCTTGCCATCTCTTTTTACTTCTTAATACGTTTTCGAAGTTATAACTTTTATGATTTATGCTGATGATGAACTGAAGTATGTTGTATGTAGTAGGAAGAAAGAAGTAATACTACATACTAGTTTGATGTTTATGTTGTTGTTGGCTGTTCATATGTTTGCATGATGAATTTTCTTTTTATGAATGAATAAATGATGCAGTTGAAGTAAAGTCAAAACGTTTTCAGATGATTTAAGGTCTTTTCTTTTATATATTTATATTTTTAAATGTGACCTACTATGTAGGGTATGTAAAAGAAAGTCTTTTGTATGAATGCGAGTGTGTAGTGTGCATGATATGTCATGTATGTATGTATGAATAGATGGATGAATGAATGATTGTGTGTTTTGTGTAGAATTTGTTAGGCTGTTATTATTATTTTATTATTATTTTTTAATTTAAATTTTTATATTTTTTCCTATGCAAATTTCATTCAATTCTTGTTTTTTTAATAAGAAAATTTTCTATAATTTTTATATAAATTATTTTAAATTAAAAATTATATGACAACAATCAATTTTGAACTAATTATATAATTATTTACAAATTTACAAAATTAATTTTATTAAAAAAATATTTAACATGCTTTTTTTTCATCACGATTATAATTTTGTGTGCTAAAACAGACAATTAGAAAATTTATAATTTTAATAATTTAATTTTTTTAATTTGATAAAACACAACATTTAATTATTTTTAATTTTCAATTAGACAACAATAATAATAAAAATTGATAATAATAAATTATATAAAAATAAAAACAGCATAACAAATATTTTTATTTCGAATTTTTATGAATAAAAAGAGTAATTAATTTGAAATTCTTTCTATCAAAACAACAATGGGAGAAAAATTAATGTAAATAAAAATCACAATAATTTCATTTTTGAAAACGCAATAAAGAATAAAAGAAATTAGCTAGTACTAAGTATAATGTATATAAAAATATATGCAAATTTATGTACATTTGATATTATGTATAGAACTTTATTTTCAGTTTATTATTTTATTTTTGTTTTATTTTATTCTCGTATGTAAATTTTTATTTTGTATAGGAACAAAAGGTTAGAATACATTGCGTATACTTGTTATATACATTATAGTTAGATAAAATATAATAAAATTTGTAGAGAGAGTATAGTCTATAATAATTAAATATGTTTTCTACATACCCATTAGCAGCATCCTGTATTTCTTTTTGATCAATGCCTGCTATTGTATTTCGTCGTTTTCCACGAACTTTTCGTGAACGTGAACGTCGACTAACAGTTTGTACATCTTCATTGAGATTATTTGCATCGCCAGAATTGGGATTGGTAGCACCACTATTGCTAGTACTAGTACTTGGCGGTGATAAATAACAACCAGTTGTGGATTTTCGTGCGGCACACATGCGTTGGAAACGTTTGCCTGATGTATCCACAGAGATTACTTCGGCAGGATATCTAGAAAAGAAATGAAGCAAATATCATAAAATTTAGTAAATATTTCTTCTGATAATATTCATATCTGACTATGTCAGTTCAATCACTTGGAAAAGGTTTCTTTTACACTTTTGGGGTTTGATAGAAAAGCAGTGACTCTAAGGGAAATAATTAACATGTTTTGTTATTCATTAAAGTATTGACAAGATAAATCCATTGAATTACAAGGACCTTATAGTTTATATAGAATTGAAATATGTTTAAGTTCTTCCTGAATGTAATATTATTGCTCTATTCTATTAAAGAAAATTAGAATTTTTTGTTTACACATTGGGTTCGTTTATAGAGGATGATGAAGGTTGTCTGTAGGTTAAAATATCTCTTTGGAACACATACTAATGCTATGGGCAGACGATATGATTACCCCTTAATACGTATGTAAGAGTCTTAAGGCTAGAACAGAATGGTGAAGCCGAAGCCTTAAAAAAAAGTGAACAGCGTGTGAGGTTCATCCACTATCGCTTTTGTTTTGAATATCAATCAGGTTCACGGTTTTAGCTTCAGACTCAGCTTCACATTGTGTTCGTTCACATACAAACAGTTGCATTTGATTTTTTGACCGTCTTCAGACTTATATTAGCTTCAGCTTAATCAGTGTGTTCCAGCCTTTATTTCTCCAACTATTTCTATACCTAGAAACTGTAATTTATATAAAACAAAACTAACAAAGAGTCATTTATAATAAACATCATATCTATGTGTCTGTCTGACTGTAACATAAGTATCACATTACATACTTTCGAACATTTGATCACCAAACAACATTAATATTGCATTGATTTCTCATCAATTACAATAATAAAGACTGCTAATGTGTCTACTTATTAACCATAACATTACGACTACCATATATAGTATTGTAGTAGTTCTGTTATTTATTATCAAATCCATTTCAATTACAATTGTCTGCAATTTTGATTACTTTCACTTTTCATGGTTCTCTGATTAACATATTATTGTAATTTCATCACAAAATAGTGTGGGCGATACCATTTATACTTCCCCCCAAATGACAATTAATAAATGACGTTCATGATTTTATTAGACATTCAACGATTAAAACAAACCTATAAATATGCAACTTAGGGGCAGATTGAGTTTAATGACACTTGAAAGCATTTGTGGCAATTTTTTGTGTTTTTTTTTTTCTTTTCTTTTCAATAAAATTGCCACCACCAAACAATATCAACAAACATTAACAAACAGTGGGTGCTCATTATATATTGTCCTCCTTCCCCTATCATTCCAAACCATATAGCTTTAGTAGCCTTAATTAAAAATACCCCGAAATAGCTGTGTAAGAAGGATTACCTACACGTACTTGTATTCGAATTTCTGTAAGTCATTTTAGTGAAACCAAAGGAGTCAGTCACCAACTTCATTCTCAATGGTATGAAGTCTTAGAAGATTGAAAACTAAAGAAGTTGATAGACAATTAAAAGTAAAGCAAAAAAAAAAATAAGATATTACATCATTATACAAGGCACTACACATACGGGTGTCTTGAAATGGGGTGGTGGTGATGGGTGTTGTGGGTCTATTTAGACCCTTCTCTTGTTTCTTGGAAAATGAGCCACATGCTGATTTCATGTGTTTTTGTTTATATGCCGCATGTTGTACGAATGAACACTTGCATAATTGTTTTCCGCATTGTAAATATGTAATTGAATTAATTTGTAAATTTTTATTCTCTTTTTGTCTTTTGTTATGTTTTGTTGTAATTTTTTTTTTTTTCATTTCCAAGTTGTTTGTTGTATTTGTCATTTTGTTTATTTATTTGTTGCTTGTTGCGGTTGCGTAAATTTATTTATTTATTTATTTATATAAGCAGACAGTTCAGTTCAGTGCCGTACAGAATTGTATAAGCGAACAACAAACGCTTCAACGAACATAAAACATTTGTGTTTTTGTACTACATGCTGAGTTCTTCACAGTGTGGAGGAGGCATTACACAAAAGTGTGGCATAAAGTCATGTAGTAGCTAGCTGTAGTATCTACTTATGTATGTAACTATCTATCTATCTATCTATCTATCCATTGTGGCATACCATGACTTGAAGTAAAGTGGAGTGGAGTCATTTGCAATAACAACAACAAACATTTTAACACAGTTCAGTAATTTTTTGGTTTAAGTTGGAAAAACAAACAAATTTTCATCATTTAAATAAAAAACTCATTTAGAAAAAATGGTTTTAAATAAAATTAGCATAAATAATGTATTTTTCTTTCATTTAACTAGCCACATATAGCAACAAAGACGCATAACGACGACGCATGAATTTTTCCAAGTTCCCTTCAAGTGAAAATAAATTACTTATACAATGTAATTTGATTCCAAGTGAAGCGTGGGTGATGTTGTTTAATTCTAACGGGTCTTTTGACATTTCTATTTTCAATTATCCATCTATCATTCGTCTCTTTATGGGTCTTTAGCATACTTGATACATTTTGATTCTTTTCTTTAACCATTTTCTGTGTTGGATTTATGAGTAAAGAAGTCATCACTTTGTGATATCCTTACTTTTCATTATACTTAGTAAATTATATGGCATTCTACATTTTTCAATTATTCATGAAGGCTTCAATCTACTTCACTTTTCATTTTATAAACCCATTCATAGATTCGTTTGTCTCTCAGTCCTAAATCTATAATTCTACTGACTGATAAGCAGATATGCGTAAGACTTATTTTATTAATCTATGCTCATTTGTTATACATTTTGTTTTTACAAATCTCATTGATTCTTTTTTTTTACATTTAGGCACTTTGAGGGACCAATTCCACTCCACCAACACTAATACAGGCACTATGACCTGTTGTTGGTGTAGGACCTTCTAAAGTTGATGAATTTGTTGTAAGGCCACCACCACGACCACCCACACCACAATGCCTTGACATGCGTGCACAAATGTTTGGTTTTGGCAGTGATATAACATTTATATGGGCTGGTGGTGGCGGCGGTGGTGGCATACATAGTTGTTTCTTGTTTGCCATAGCAGGACAAGTACAAGTACAAAGCTACTTCTTAATTTTAGAAGATTATATATAAATAAACTGTAAGCTTTGACTTGAGCCCTTCGTTTCAATCTTTTCTGAGGAACCAACATTTCCTACTCTTGTAATTCACATTTCCCTCATAATACAATACTAGCGTACCCGACCCGGCTTCTTACGGGTTGCATCCAACCAATTTTTTTGTAGTAAACTTTTAGGGGTTGTTTAAATATCCCGGATCTGGTGAACACATATCGGAACCAAAACTGTTTAAGCCGCGAACCAACCATACACATTAACAAAATTTCAATGCAATCAAATGAACGGTATGGCAGCGCATAACATACAAACAAACAAACACTAATTTTTGTATATTATAACTAGATATTTCTTCTTAATTATACAGTCTTACTTAATCTCTTCCTTTTCAATATACTACAATATTCAAATTCAATTCATTCTATTGTAGTATTATCCTTCATAATATATGTAAATGCATAATAAACACTTATGTACTCACTTTAAGGCAATAATTTTCGTTTGTTCTTCGGGTGAAGGCAGTCGATGATTCAAAGGCACATCTTTATTGATATCATTTGCCATGTGATTGGCACTGATGCTTTCCACGGCAGCGCTGCTATTTACATTCAACGCATACATGGCATCAACAGCATCTGCTGAGAGTACGGACGGAGAAAGCGCTGGTGTCAGGACACCATTATCCCCAATACACAATGACGTACTTATCGATGTATCCACATGATGCATACAATCGGGTGTAACGGTGACATCACCTAAGGCTTCACTTGAAGTCCATTTTCTTAGGTCATCAAAGGCGGTTGGCTGTGCAAAAAAAAAGAAAATAGAAATGAAATAAGGAATGAGTAATAAGAATGAAATAACACATAAATAAATGTTATGAAAGTAATAAATCTATTCAGGAGACATGCAAAAATGTAGTCATTTGTTTTAATTATTATCTACCTACATAGTAGTATAAACCCTCCAAAAATGTAAGATTCATTATAGACATGCAAACTTATACCTTCGTGGTTGAAAATTAGTTATAATTAAAGGTTTTAGCGTCTATCGACATGAATGCAACGCAAAAACAAAACCTTTCCCAACCAAATATGCTTTCAACACAATAAGATACATTCTTGTAGATACATAGATGAATAGATACATGGCAAATAGGCAAACAAAAGGCATGCCCATGTCCATTTCCTGCCTGTCTACATTTCATTCTTATCTTTCATCAAATCAAAGGCTATATTAGCGTGAGAAATGCTTATGTTTGGGTTGATCATAGGGTGGGGTAGGGATTGTGTGTGGATTGTTCGTGAGTTACCGGCTCAAGGAATTCACTTTGGAATTTACTTAAGTCACGCAAAAATATTCCATGTCAGTCGTCGTCGTCGTTAGTCTTTTGTCTTGATTTTCTTCATTTTTCTATTTTTCTAAAAATATTTCCTATTGTCAATTCTATTTTTCAATTTCTTTAAGTTCTTCTCTTGATTTCACTAAGAATACTCGTATATTGTATGTAGAAAAAAATTCAATCAAGAAAATTAAAAACAATAAAATAAAAGGGTAAAAGCAAAGAAATTATTTTTATTGCTTTCGAGAGATTGAGCGAGCGAACGAACGAACGAACAACAAAACAGAAGTGAATTAGTTAAAAAATAAATTTCTTAAAAAAGCGCAATTGATAAAAAATAAAGAAAAATAATAATATACGAGTACCATAATAGAGGCAGCAGCAGAGCAAACAGAAAAGAAGAAAGAAAATTCTCGGCCTAAAATCAATTGCGGGTTAATTGAGTGTATTGGATTTGATGTTGCTGCTGATAAGTGACATTGAAGAAGAAATAACAATATGAGGGGAGAATGAAAGTTGAAAATGAAAGATACATAAAATTGGATAGCCCACCCATTTGTCTATTGGTCTATGGAGCAATATAAAATATATGTTTTGAAACTTTTAGATGGTGAACAATGTAATACATGAAATCTAAGTAGAGAGAGAGAGAAGTTTAAGTTGCAATCAATATACTTTTTAAATTCTATTAATCATGTTTACTAAATACTGTTTTCAAAATAAATTATGTGTATTAAGAATCTATTTGAAATGAATCCTGAATAATTTATCGAGTCTATGTCCCCGAAGCACCCGACAACAACTGTCAGCCAAGGACCACTCAATCCAGCCACGAGTCATCGGGTATATACGCATGCATAGCTTTTTTTTCCAAGGAGAGTAGATGTTACCATCGTATATGCTTAAAATCCTCTTAATCCGTGCTGGTATTGACCAGAATTCAGGTCCTAAGATCTGGTTCTGTTCTATGTGCAGCATGAGTATTGGTAAAAGTTCTGCGTCTGGTTAATGCTCTAGTTCATGGCGCACCAAGTGAAGCCTGAATGCATCCCAGATGCGATCGAAGTGCCAACAGAGAAGAAACTGAAATTTCATTCGACCGGTGCTCTGCGACCTTTTCTTTTTTTTTTTACTCGTCACTGAAGTTTACTGGGGGAAAGACCTTTTCTTCTATATGTGGTCAAATTCATTGCGGATTCTTCCAAAGCGGCCCACGGAACCGAAATGCTTGGACAGCCCTACTTTAGCAGTATAGAATGAAATCACCTTAAGATTTGTTCTGGGTTAAAGTCCCTAAAATCCGTAAAATCAGCCGGTGGAGATGTGCACAACGACAAGGTCCTATATTTCAGTCGTAGCTACAACCACCCTTGGTGGCCCCACAAAGTATGGATCGCAACTCTTCTTCTCATATGGAACGGGTATGCCCAATCTGTGACAATGCGATCCGACGCAATATTGTCTCTGTTGAGTGGAATAGTTGTCACAGGTTGTGTCATATGATAATGATTTAGTAGTGCTTTGTTGTGGGACTCTAACCGATTCTTTTCTTTGGCATCTACAAAAATACGAGTATAATCTAAAATCTGATTCAAAATTTATTCTATTTTCTCCTATATGAAAGTCTTCTGATATAAGATCCTCTTCTAAATAAGTGAATTGATCCCAAAGTAATCATTAAACTTTATTCAAATTTAATTTACAGAACTGTTGACAATTCTTTCTTTTCTCAGGTTATAATTTGTAATTTATGGATTGGATTAAAACAACAAAAATATATCAAATTCTCCTCTTAACATTACATAAATATTTAGACATTCAAATTTATGTTTCATGTTTTCTTTCCATAAAATTTCATCATAATGGGGAACTGGGTAAATGCATCGATATACAATATTATAATTGATTAAACAAATATTAATAAAAAAATATTGTAATGTCTTTTCCTACCAGGCTTCAGGTCTTTCACACTCAATATTCATATTGTCTTTTCTGTTAGCATTGAAATTAAGATCCTTTTCATTATGTAATCTGCATAAAAATTCCATTCATAGTCTCGAGACTTAAACAAAGTTATAAGTAACAAAAGAGAACAACAAAAAATGGAAACTTGAAAGCGGCAGCAATAATAAAAAAATAAATTGTAATACTTGTAATGGTAATAATGATGTTGTTGTTGCTGTTATTTTTATTATTATTATTGTATTACTGTTTTTGTTGTAATAACAAATGAATGCATAATCTTCATCAATGACAACGACGACGATGACGATGACTATGATGACAACAACGGTATGGTGGACATGAGCAAAGCTTGTTTACAAGACAAGACAAACCAAAGAAATACCATAACTAACTATTGTATGTACGAGTACTAGTATGTTTTTCCATTGGCGCTTTCCCTTTGAGACATTCAATAGAAACAAAATATACTACAATACTCGTATATAGGAAAAGTGAAGAAGTTTTTTGGGGAAGCAAAGCGAATTGTAGACGAGACACGCGCAGTTGTCGTTACTCAAGTTTTAACGATAAAATATTTGCACATAAAAGTCGTCAATATATAATAATGTAATTTAAGTGCATACACATACACATACATAGAATAGTTACATAGATACACAAACTAATAGTTGAAGATAGAAATGAACAAACGTACGAAAGAACATCAACCGGCATAAGGATGCGCTCAATCGTTGTTCACTGTTCAATGTCGTCGTCGTTGTCGATATCTCGATGTAACCAATAAACTCCATCACACTAATGTGTTGGCCATTATGAGGCAATGAATAAAGTAGTACTTAGGACGAAGAGGAGAAGGAGGAGGTTGATGAGGAGGAAATACTGAGAGGTAAAATATCTTTGCAGCTTTGCGGCAAATGACAATGATGATGATGATGACGACATTGAAGACGACAACGCAATGCGAAAAGGATTAAAAGTCATTTTATTAAGTAAAAAAATAAAGAGCAAAAGCATCCAATGGATTCCTCCTGAATTTCCTTTGACTATTATCTCCACTTCTTCATCATCATCATTTCCCTTTTCTCCTTCTTGTCTTGAAGTCGTCGTCGTCGTTATTGCTTATCTTTTTTATGTCGTTCATTCGTTGGTTGAGTTGTCGTTGTTGTCGTTCAATGGCAAACTAGTTTGGCAGCAAGAAAAGTATCTTTTGAGTGGCTTTTATTATACCACAAATAAATACTATTTGAAGTTTCTTCTTTAGTGTTTTCAGCTTTATACAACTCTTAGTACTTAGATACACTTCTCAAATGTATTGTACATATCTGGGTAAAGCTTTACTTACATTTGTCGCTTATCTAATACATTTTGCCAGCTTTCTCTTGGGAGTAAAACAAATAAAATCAATTCAATTCATTGAATTGTCTAAGTAACTAAAAGAATCTGTATCTGTGTAACCAATCAATATGCATTCAATGAGATTTGACAAGAAACAACAGCAACTACAACAGCTACAAGAATATGGTACTATAAGATGAGAGAGAGAGAGATGTGGTTATAAGACTATTTTCAGATTCTGAGTCTAAATTTCTTGAAGTTTTAAAACTAACGAACTTTGATTGGAATTTTGTCAATGCCTGAGTGTAAAATCAATATGTGAGGTCGCTTGGTCTGTCGGTCGGTTCATGGAACCAATAACAACTAACAACTAAGAACAACAACAATTAAATGAAATCCATGCTCTCTAAGTCTCTGACTTTTACGACGTTGTGTGGTCTTCGTTGTCGTCATCAAAGCATAAGATTCAACGTGTTTCATAGTCTTCTTCTCGTTCCTCAGACTTGTTTGCAGATGACGCTTATTAGAAGTGGAAGCAACAACTTCAACTTCAAACCACAAAGTCATGAAGCAACAAACTCGTCTCAGTTGTTGTTGGTTTTTTGCCTTTTCATGAACTTTTTCGCATTCGTCAAGCTTCTTGGACCACACATTAGAAGTTGGCTTAACTCGACTATGTGTGTGTGTGTGTGTTGCCCGATATTGTCGCCAAGTTTTATTGTGGTCTAAGCCAACTTATTGCTGCTACCGTCATCTTTTGAGGTACTTACGGTACACGTGTATGTGTTTTAAGCAAAATTTATTTACGACTACCCAGATTAGCAATAAGACGAAAATATGTTTAGAAGTGAGTGTGTTGTTTCATAAACTTCTTATGAGAGTCTGTGGCAATATGCCATGGTTGGGATCATGTTTATGGGTTACTCGCTAATTAGAATTTTGAAAACGTAGGCGACAACTTAATGTTTTGAGATTTTCTATAGCACAATAGGGGATAAGGGAGATAGAAAATGAATATTGTAAGATTAAGTACAAGGAAGAAGTTGTTGAGAAAAAGGCAACTTAAGAAAAATTGATTAAAAAAATTGCGCTTTAAAATATTCATGGATATTTATACAAGTATAGTTTTGAGGACTATATGAAATGAAATTAAGATAAGAAGTTGTTATGATTTCTCCCTTCTGTTTATAAAATACTTAAGAAGTTTAAGAAGAGGTATCCATTAGAGTTTTGCACGAATTCATTTGAAACGACAAACAATGCATTTATTTCGTTATGAGCAGACTCATCCAATGCCGTCCAAATGCGAATGAACCAAATTACAAATCAAATGAATGGAATGGAAAACATTCGAATACATGGAAGTCGTTCTTCAGCTGTTAGTTACGATGATCAGTGACTCTATAAGGGCCAAGTACGACAAAGCAAACTGTCTCTTTCGTACGCACAGTTTTGTTTGCCTGTTTTTTCTCTGTTCTACATGCAGAGTTCTTCACCCAAAGTGGTTGCCCAAGCCGAACATTTCCGAATGATTTTCCTGACTTCATTTCGACTGTTTTTTATATGATTCATTGGTTTTTTGTTCGAATGAACGAAGTGCTCATCACATATAAATACAAACCATTCTTTTTATTTGTCTTGCTTTGTTTTCGATCTCAAATGAAATGAGTTGTCGTATGTACTTGAAAAGGTTTGTTTGCAAATGCATTCGTGCAAGACTCTACTAGCCATATCTGTAACAGTCGACCAGAAGGTTGTTATAAATATTGGTGCATGTCTTTATGATGGGCATTACGATAGAAGTGTGATTATTCAATCAATGCACAGTGATAATAAGACATTAAAACAAGTAATAAGTTTAATTTTCATCTTCTAATCAAAAGACTTTGCTTAGTTCTGATATTTGCTAGATCAAAACACTCATAGACCAACTGAACTTGCAGATAAAAAGACTTACTAAGAAACTTATAGAATATACACTTAAAACTTAACAGACAATTTCTTCCTCATTCTTATGGTATTCTTAATTAAACACTTGTAAGATACTGAAAATCCAAAGAAAAAATGCTCATTCACAACATGTGGTTTTAATTGTATTTACTCGTACATACATATATCATTTTTCGTATTAAAGAAATGATTGTTGTTAGTCGTATGTACAAGAACAGAATAAACTATTTATTATATTTGATGTATGTACATACAAACCATGTTAACCTCAAAAATGAAAAAGCCTGTAACGAAGTAAGTAAGTAGAATGTATCTTTTCTCATAAACAATTCCACACGCAACAAATGTTGTTGTTGCTTGCTTGCTCGCGTCGATCGAATTCCCCAATTCCCAGTTGTTGTCTATATGACAATGTTAGGCTAACATAACAACTACCCGTTACTGGTAACTAACGGTATTAACTACTTGTTAGATGTCACTGGTAATGGCGCCTTTCACCTCTCCTCTCTAAGTTGCAAGCAAACTAAACAAGCTAAGAACATCGACAAAATGTTCACAAGGTTTCAACTTACCAATCTTATTTCAATTTCAGCATCGATGCGTGTTCGCATCTTTCGATTGGCCTTTCCAAATACGGGCGTACAAACCAGTTCATCGCTGCCAGCAGCATACGGACCCGTTGTTGTACCTGTACTCGCCAATGTTGTATCTAAAACAAGTAAACCATCCTCATTTAAGACATAAGCAGCGCCACCACCATCCAACACTGAACCAGGCGATGAAGGCGAACGGGCACGTAAACCAAATGTCGGTGGCGGTGTCACTTTACCCGCATCTTCATATAATTGACGAACGCTATGCGGACGTGTATCGGCAGTGAAGAGCTCCTTTTGGAATGACTTTTCGGTCTCATAATGGATTTTACGTTGTGCGAATGTTAAGAGGTCGCTTTCAGCTGGAATGGAAAGAAAAGAAATGGAAACACAATTAGTGCTATGTCACTTTCAAGTTAAAGTTTGATTAAAGTTATGCTTGGAATTCTTAAATACGATAAAATACTATCTATGATACTATGATTACAAAAGATGTTTATCTCCTCATCTCTGGTGTATTCAAGAGGAATAAAAAATTTCTATAAATTCCATGAATTGAAACGCAATAAGCACAACTCAAACAGATGTTCAATAAAAAAAAAAACGTATCTAGTATGTATTGTTGTATCTATGAATATAACCAACAACAATCAACAAAAAAATATTAAGCGAATTTTTCATTTTTATTATATTTACATTGTTCATCACCATGGGATTGGTTTTTTCTTGCTATACTATTTTACATTCTATAAACAATCACAGCTGCCTTTTAGATAAATCACGATGCCGATGTCCGCCGACATCGAAACCAAGGCCAAATAAACTTCAATTATTGTTCGAATATGTATAACTCAAACGAAGCATACAAAATGTAATTAACTTTAACTATAATTTACTATTTGTATAGTGTAGATAGATGGATATACAAATATGAAATCGAGTTAACTGCGAACTTGGCAAAGCATATGAAATAATGCCAAAAAGATACATACTCTCATGTCTACCATATAGAACTGTATATACTTTATTTAGAGCAAAAAGTAGGTATGAGAAATAAAAATGGAAATCAAAGAAATTTTGTTCATTACGCAAAACAAGAAATGTATCTTCCACTAGGATGCTTCAAAATAGTATACATGATCTGAATAAGATGAAGAGTGAACCGTGTGCCGCCTGCCTGGCTGTCCATTTTGAAGTTAATAGGCTTTAAGTAGCGAGCGCCCAGAGCCATGTGCAGTAGTAGCTTCTACTATTAGTTTGCCAATTCAGAAAGAAAAAAAAAACAATACAGAAAAAGAATCTCAGTCTTAAGAAGAGTATTTAAGCAAGCGAGGCCAGCCAGCGGGCAATAATAACAAGAATAGAAACAACTAAAGCTACAATATGTGACATGAATGACTATCTGACTGACTGACTGAATGACTAAGTGAGTGACTGAGCAAGTCCAGATATACCATACTTCTAGTAGACGCATATATGTAAGTAAAAGAAGATACACTTAAGTTAAAAAAACATACATAGACGCACATATGAGGCATGTGAACGCAGAAGAGACAGTAGCATTTCTGTTCTTACATGGACAAAATCACATGGCCTGATGTCGTCTTCTTCTGTTTGTCCGTCTGTCCATTTGTGTAGCTTTTGCCTTGGCTGCTGTTTTAACATTTTGCCGCTGGCTGCCCACAAATCTTGTCTTCTTGCCACATGCAATTTTATGGACCCATAGTTGCATATGTAGTAGCTTGAACCCAGTAACACATCTACACAGTCCACTTCAGTTCAGTCAGTTAGCCAGACATGCAGGCAGGCAGTCAGTCAGTCAGTCACATAGCTCATGTCTTCGTTCTTTCATTTATTTAGCTCTGACCATGGACCAGAGACCAGATCAGTCGCCCAACCCATCAGTTCCCAGTGCGTCCCCCATGAGGCGTGTACTTAATATAATTTCCATTTTCATTTTCAATTTCAAGTATGCGCAATGCAAGTTGACATTTAAACGGTGGCAGTGGCAGCGGCGACAACGACAACAAACAGATACCAACGAAATCAAATGATGAGTCGTCGAGATGCTGTGAGATTCTTCTGCCTTCATCATCATAATCATCTTCATCATCATGACAGAGGAGCCAACCTTTCTTTTTTTTTCTAATATTCATTTTGGCTTCCGTTTACTTGGTGGCGTCAATTTAGCTGCTGGAAAATTGAAAATTGCGCTTCTTCATGGTGTTTGCTGTTTTGAAATACAACATTTTTTTTCATCAATAAATGACAGCAACGAGGACTATGATGATGATGATGATGGCGAAAGTGGAGTTGATGTATGATGATGAATGTTTTTTCCACATTTGCTACAGTTATGATACTCGTATGCACACAGATACATTGCTTCTTCGTCAATGCAGAAAACTCCTTGAAAGCTCATTAAGCTGTGTAAATTTTCAATTTTCACATTTTCACTTCATTTGCCAAAACAAACTCAATTAACAGTTAACGAATTTGCAAGAAGAAAAAATATAAAAAAAAATATATGTAATTTCGTTTTATAATTTTCTGTTTTTCTGTAAAGATTTAAGTGTATCTAAAGGTAGCAGACAGACAAAAAAGGAAATGCCGCAATTAAATTTAATGAGATTTTTCGTGATTTTTTTCTTTATCTTCTTGTTCATTTTAATTTTAATCTTCTTCGTATACAATCGTATTTACTTTAACCATATAATTTATGCTTTAATAATTGTTGACCTTTTCTCCCCATTTTTCATATCATATATTTTTTTGTTTTCAGTTTCTTTTTGTTGTTTATTATTTTTGGTGTATATGAGTTACTTTGAAGCGTCGTCACGTCTGGCTGACGCTGCAAAATAGCCACACAAATGCGCCATTTTATTTACTTAAACATAATTTATATGAGTCACTGCACCCAGCTATGTACAATACTTCTAGACTCACACAGATACTCAGTTCGTAGTACTACTTAGTACTTGTGGCGATGAAGTCTCATCATTGCACTTGTTGAAAATTAAAATTGTCATTTCATGACCAGCAAAAAGATATGACAAATACCAATACAAAAAAAAAAAAAAATACAAGCTCACGGTGAAGCATAAATAAAAATTTTAACACAAAAGCACAATTGTCATTTGTCGTTGTTGTTGGTTGTCATTCTTGTCTCCTTTAACGCGGTCGTTATCATCGCCTTTGCCTTTTGCATTGAATTGAAGTTGTGCGCCGTTGTTTGTTTGTTCATTGCTTGTATTCGCGTATCTTTTATGTGTGTTGATGGAGATTGTTCTTCTTACAACAACAAAAAAGTAATATCATAAAAAAGGAGTGAGAGAGAGAGAGAGAGATGGAGAGAAAAAACAACCAAACATTTTATTGTTTAACATAAAGTGCCTGCTGAATAATATTGTTGTTGGTGTTTAACTTAAATGCGTCCGGGTCGCAATTCATGGATCTAGGCACTATCATGATGATGATGATGAAGATTCATTTAAATAATTTTAAGGCAATTTGTCTTTAAAAATTTACTTGGAAGATAATTTACGTTTTCTAAGGAAAATAAATTAAATTAAAGCAATAAGTAGTGAATTACGACAGATTTTTATGTAAACTTTTCTATGAAAATTTCATGATAAGTTCCTTCTCAGCCATGTAATTCCATAAATAGTGCAACAATTTGCTAATTTGAAATCTTTCTAAGGCACAAAGAGTATAATTTCCTATTTGAAATCTATCTAAATCCATAAACAAAGATTCTACGGAATTGTATGTGGATATATTAAGAAGCTTGCATTGCTGAGTTCCTACTTGGGTACAACGATATACTCCATGGTTTAAAAAGATAATCATTAATCATAGTAATCTTCAGATAACAGTTCAGCCGTCATACCGTCTATCACACTGGTGTAGTGTGTTCCAGGCAGAGATCTATACGGTCTGGCAGGCAGCAAAGTTAATTAATGCTATGGGGGAGACAGCAAAGAACATAACGATTTATGTCGACAGCCAGGCCGCTATCAAAGCTCTGTCGGCTCACAGCATCGAGAGCTAAAAAAACCGTATTAAGGTGGAAGCTCTCAATCAAGTTCGGCAGCACTCAATCACGCTAATCTGGGTCATTCTGGTCTCTTAAATAATGAAATAGCAGACGAGTGTTCTAGAAAAGGTTCGGCATTGTCTGGGTCTCATGTAGCTGCCGATATTCATGGACCATTACAAGCTATCACATCTGGACTAGAAGTGAAAACCATGAAGTGGTTGAATGGGAAAAATGTCCATTGGGTGACCATGCTCTATTTGTAGACACCTCAGGTTGGTTTTAATGGCTGAGGGTGACCTCTGGAACCGACCTGGGACAGTAGTGGATTACCCAAACCGTCCACCTAATTTTATTTTCAAATTTATCAGACATAACAATGAGTCGTAAGGCTTCTGGGTCAACTCGCGTGCAACCGAGAGCGGCCGAACCTAACATAATCTTCAGATTCCTATAAAAGACTCATTCCAGTGATTTCGTCATAGGTTTGATAGACTCTAGTAACCAAAACAACCGACTTAAGAGGTATCATTCATTACAACTTCCTTTAAGATTCTTTAGTTGTTGTTCAGGACTCCAAGCATAGCATTGACGAGGGAAAATCAAAGATTCTTTTGGAATTACATACATAATATTTGAAATGAAAGTTGTTGACATAGATTTCCTGCTGCTTGAAATTTGTTCAAATCCTAATGCAAAGATCATTAATTCCATTTAAAGTTTGCTGAGTCATCCAAATTATATCCTTTAATTTGCTACAAATGTTATCCAAACTACTTACATTAAAAAAACTATTGTATGTAGCATGTATGAATATTTCATTTCTAGTACCCAATACAGTTAATAACATTTTATTTAACATAACATCACCTACTACAACCAACAACCCACAGGCGCCATACTGGTACTACTTCCCACATGAACAACACACAATAATTCTGCATTCTTCAGTTAAAGTAGACTGCAGTAGATCATAAAATATACATATACTATTGTATAAAAATTTTGCATATTTTTCATGTGACACCAACGTCATTTCAAATGAACCTCAACCACAGCAACCTTAAAACCCTAGATCTATTATTTGTCTCTAGCCACTAGCCACCCACTCAGTTGCTCATGGTATATGGAAGTGTTGTATGACTTGCTTCCGTCATTTTGTTGGGGTTTTTGTTTTTTCTTTTTTCTGGTTGTGTTTTATACGCCATTAAATATTACACTCTGGTGACATGTTACAATTGTCATGACAAAATCTATGAAAATTTATTGCAAAAATTTATAACGAAATCAGTGCAAAAATTGAAACGGGGGCGACCAACCGAAGAGATTGGAAGATAGTAGTGCTGCAGTTTGTGTGAAATTTTGTGGCTACTGCCGGAGGTGAAGGTGAAGAGAAGGTGTGAGACGCCATCGCAATATTTCACAAATCAAATAACGACAACAAATCATCGAAATTGACAGCAAAATGTAATATGAAATGGCACAGAGGAGCCAAAGAGCCAACGAGCAAACGAGTGAGTGTCGAGACATTAGAGATAGATGGATAGATAGATAGATACGTTTATTCATATGTAGATATAGAGATACAAGCAAAACTATCAGCTGCTGCTGGAGAAATGGAAGTGACATATGAATGAAGGCAATAATGCCCTCTTCCTGACGACAACTATTCATGATGACTTTAATAATAATGATGATGGTATTGATAATAATGAAGGCAGGCAACCTGAATGATAATGATGATGATGACAACAATGCATCCAGATACTTGTTTGTATAGTGTTAACCAATAAGTAAAGCCAATATATCAAAAGTGCATTTCATAGATACACACAATACACAGACAGACATACCATAAGCCAATTGAGAATAAAAGCTAAGCACAAAGATGATAAAAAAAAAAAATTAAAATCTCATCTCTACATATGCCGCAAGTGAACTGATTCCTCAACTAAACAGATGATGATGATGATGATTTAGAAAAGGGTAATATAGGAGAAAAATCACACATATGATAGTCGTTTGTCTATATAAGTGGCACGTCGTCACTTATAAGTACATAAATGTCAGAAACACACAAACATACACATCTATAATTTCTCACATGCAAACACACATATAGTACAATATATGCATGTCAATGTGTGTACGTGTATGTAAGTATATAAAACCACATATGGGCATATTTGAAGCATGTACGTTGTACGATGTTGTACGCTGTCTATAGATATCAGACTTTGTCCAATCTTGTCTATATCTGACGAGCATAATTTGCGGCAAATACGCTTCGTTGACGTCGACACAGCTTGACTTTTGTCTTCATATCTTTATAGTAGTATCTCATAGACTAAAGCTACGTTTTGTCTTTATGCTTCATATGAGTATCTATCTATCTACAATATGAATCTCTCTTTTTTCTCATTCTCCTCCTCAATAGTACATGGTAACTCTGAATTGCCTTTAAACTGAGTTGAATTGACACTTTGGTGTTGTAGTTAGTGGTTGTCGTCGTTGCTGTTGCCTTTGCTTATGGTATTGGTGCTAAGTTTTGTAGTGTTTTTTTTTTTGTTTTGTCTGTCGCTTATGGCCAAGTCGAGTTCATTAGTTTTATGTTGTTTATGCTTGAAAGCTGGTTTTAAACATTTCGCAATAACTTGCCACAACAACATGCCACTACTGTAGCAACTTGAAATGAAGTTAAGCATGTTTCCCAGTTAAACAGAAAAGAGTACATTAAAAATAAACGTCGTCATAGAACTTGAATATGTTATTGTGATTGTTTTCCAAGTAAAAAATCATTATTAGATATTGTCGATACTAAAATTATAAATATGTACTTCTTCAATAAGTCAGTAAGTTTTCAAAATTTTAACTAAAGTTCATCATTGTGTGCCTTCGGAAGGAATTTGCAACTTGTTATCGAAACTGTTCTTATGTTATTTCCGTTGCAACATTGATTATGCCAGCAAAAGTTATCGCACAAGCAAGTCGCACTCTTTAAAGGCTTTAAAGCTGGGAAACATTTACCATACTCCTTGTCATATAATGTGCCACAGTATTGGCGTTGAAACTTAAGGAATTTCAACAAATATTGACTATCTATCAACTCAGGTTAGGTTGGAATAAGTGGTTGCTTAATAATATCACTCCATGCTAACACACTCTATTGGAAAAATAAATATGAAATCATTGACAAACGGGAGGCGTTGAAGGAAATGTGATTGCTTTCCAAGTAAATCATTTTATCATTATAGACACAAATGCTTTTCCAATAAGTTTGTTAGCTTACGATTATCTTAATTAGTTTTCTGAATTTTTGCTGAAGTTCATTATGCATTTGGCAGGAAACTGCAACTTGAAGCAAATAATCTTTCAGTTATGAAATGCACTTACTACTACTTACAGTCTACAACAGTCAAATGTCAAGATTTTCCAAGTCGAAACTTAATTACATTAAGAATAGTTGTAGCAGAGAGATATGACAAACAAACTTACTATAAAGGCGCGCAATGGCACCAGAAGTTACTTTTCCGGTCTCAGCAATTGCAGCAGTTGCAGTAGCAGTAGCAAGTAAAGCCTGAGATTTGGCTCTCTCTCTGGTAATTTTAATTTAATTATTTAAAATGAAAACAATCAGTGCAAAAGTTATCTGTAAATGGGCTTCACTCAAGCAAGAAAGCAAAAGGAACCCAGAAACAGAACAGTTCAGTTTAGTTGAGTTGAGTTAAAGGCTGCGCATCCAATGCCAAAGGCATAGCTTTCTTATTGAAGTTGCAGCAACAACGATAGCGACATCAATGTTGATGATGTGAATGATAATGATGATGATGATGTTGTTGTTGTTGATGAGGATGACGACAACGACGCATGCGCTGCGTGCCCTTGGCCGCTGTCGTTGTGCTTAATTGGCGTGCAGCCAAGTCAGAGATACATAGACTGAACGACGCCAACTTTCAATTCCATTTCAATTCCCCATGCCAATTCAACGTATCTGTTAACTGTCTGTCTCTCTGTCTGTCAGTATGTTTGTCCTCAATGAAGTATCTTTTGCTATGTATCTTTACACATAGTATCTCTGTGTGTGTGTGTGTGTTTTTGCAGCATCCTGCTGCGTAAGTGTCATAATAACATTTAAAGCAATTAAGGCAACATTTTCGGCATCGATTGCCCTTTAATTGTGTATACTCGTAGTATTATAAAAGTAAATATGTGGGTTTTAGTACGTGCTGAGATAAGGAGATACATTTTGGTTAAATTAAAATTAAATAAAATTAATGAAAGTCAAATAAAAATAAGTTCAGAATAGATAAGCAAGCAGACACCTTATAACCAACTTCTTAACCAACAAAAAACCTCATCTATCATATTCAAATATAAATATTTTATTTTGAATAAACTCTTATCAGATACTTTTGTTGTGTGTTTGCTTATTTATAAATAATGACCAACATTAGCAGTAGGAGCAACTATCAACAAGGCTAAGAGTCATGATTTATTATGAAATGTTAGCAAAAGCTTCACAAATTTCTGATTTTGTTGTAGACTTTTATGTTGCATGTAAGCAAAGTTGTATGTTGAGAGCGTTAATTTATGTGGCACCATCTGCACACAGCATAAAACCACACATCATACCACATATGCTGTTCGTTGAAGGTATGAGAAACTTATTAAAAATTTAAAAATAACAAAACATAAAAAATTTTAAATCCGAAAAAAGGTTACGCAAAAAATAAAGGAAAATCTGCCACCACAAAGAAATATAGTATTATAAAATAAAAAAACTATTCTCTGCTTAAACATTACTTCTCAGCTTAAGGCACAAAGTATCTACATGGTCCATACATGGTAGAAATGTGTGTAAATGGGAGACTCTTCAACTAAAACCAATTGGTCTGTGGTAATATAAAAAAAAGGTTCCCAAAAGCACAAAAAAATTTAATGTGCTCATGTATTATACTTTTAGATACATTTACATAGATATTTTACTTATACATATGCATGTACATGGCAAGTAGTATATGGCGCTCGTATATGGTAAGGTTTGACGTTATATAAAGTAACTCAAACTCAACTCAAGTCAACCCAACTAAACTCAAATGCATGCGCGCCCTTTACTGCATGGAATTTTTCATCATTTCATTGTTTTTATTTTTTTTTTTGGCTGGCGCTTTTCGCAAATTTTCACAAAAACTAACAACAACAAAAAAATTGTATAAAGAAGTATGTAGTAGCAGAATGAAGAATGTAACGGACAGAAGAGCAAAGCAAACTCGCATAGCGATGAAGCGTGTCATGGCATTTGGGCGCCAGCTGCTATCATCATAGGGTTGGGTTGCGATGATTTTCTATGGTTTACGTTGTTGCATGCAGCATGTTGTAGTAATAGCAACCAAAAGTGGAAGTGGAGCGAGAATAACAAGAGATAAAAAAAAAAAGAAATAGAGAAGAAGACGAAGCGTTGTGGTGAAAAGATACGCATAAACTATGGATGCAGCAACCATGAGACAACTAAAAAAAATGCACAAAAATAATAGCAGAGCAAAGCATGAATGCCACGCTTGTACTAATAGCAATAACTTTTGGCGCTAGACAACACATAGCAATAACAACAGCAAACAGACAACAAGAATTACATGCAACAAACAAGAACAACAACAACATTGCAACAACAACAAGAATAACATGCATGCAACATACCCAATGTTGCTGCCAGCTAGAAGACGAAATATTGTATGTTGCTGACATGAATACTATCTACGTCATTTAACCGTATCATAGAAAAACAACAAGCAAAATGCCGATGCGACGATGATGGCGACAACTCATTGTGTAGTTAGTTATAGTTACACTGTACATATGTAGTTGTTGTTGTTGTTATAGTTGTTGTTATGGTGTATACTATTGTAGCAATTGGTATGCCATGCAACGTGTTGCAAATACCTAGTAGTAGTTGGATACATATGTATACTGAAGCCAAGTCCATACGAGAGACAAAGAGAAGTTGAAAGAATAATATAATATTATAGATTCTTTTAGATACTTTTACAATAGCGAATATCAATAACTTGAATAGCCCCTTTCGGACATTATTATAAGAAAACTGATTAAATCTTATATGAAGTAATAACAAAACTACCAGCAAAAAGGTCTAGTAAGAATGACTCTATGCAGACATTTAAATAAATAGAAAGACAGTAGAGGGGTACCAGGACTGCCGTTAAACAAAGCTTCATAAAGCTGATACCGGAAAATTTATTTGTCCAGGCCACGTAACTTCTTAACGACTCTTGCCGCAAAGTAAGAAACAGCATTCCTTTTGTCGGGGTTCTCCAGCATGAGACTCACTAGGTTATTGGCCGCGGGCTGTTCACCTACGGCGTCTCTCAGCTCGTGTCGCTCTGTCTCATACCTTCCGCATAAGAAAACTATGTGCTTGTGTCGTTCTCGCACCGGTTACGACCGTGAGGACACCATGGTACTTCGTCATGCTAGAACCCGTATAAGTACTGCCGGAAGCACCCGTGTCCCCTCAGGAGCTCAGTGAGGTAGAAATTCACTTCCCCATGTTTTCTTTCTATTCAGTCGGTTATGCTGGGGGTTATGCTATCCGTCAACCGTCCTTTCGTCAATATATCGTGTGGTGTGCCCTGATGGGTGAGCCTCTCGCTTGAGTTCTATGCAGAAATTTAATAGGAAGAGTCTGTTCCGAAGTAGATTATAATAGAAGATTTTAACTTTGATCTGTATTATCATTATTTCAGATCATTTTTGAATAATATGGAGAAGCAAAACATACAAATTATCAAAATATTAAGGGAAATTTATCCTGAAGTAAGCAAGAATAGAATATTATTATAAAAGCTAATTTACCTATAACGAACACAAGAAAAAAAATTCTGCCAAATCGGACAAGCCGTTCCCAAGAGATACGCTTACGAAGAAAAGCATTTTCACTATTTTTTTTAACTTTTCCAAAGCCCCTTCCCCTATGACGACGAAAGTATATTCTTCTATTTTCAGAATATATAAATTACTTGGCGCTAGGGATTTTGAATCACGAGAAATATTAAAAGTATTGGTGACACCAACTGCGTTTCATATGTAACATTTTCTTTCCAGAATTTTTGACAAAGAATATTTGATTGATTGGAAATATATGCCTCTAAGCTTTTTATACAAAATATTATCCACCAATTCCGAATTATCTGGTATGCAACTCGCTTCATTAGCATTCCAATATCTTCCTAATGAATAACGGAGTGATTGGTGAAAACCGTATGAAAATCCATTCGACAGTTTGTGAGTTTATCGCGTTCAGACAGACAAACGCAGCGTGGAGACTAGGTTAATATAATGGATAATAGGTTCTATTAAATGGTATAGGATTTCGAAATCATAGATGAAAATCTTGTTCTTACGGAGCAATTTTATAATCCTATAATTCTATATCCGATTATTTTCCAATAAATTTGTATTATCTCAGCCATCCATAGAAAAAATTCTCCCTTATCAACTTAGTGATGTAGTGTATAAGTCTCTCTTTAAGGCATTGCATGCTTGAATGCCAAACTAAAATTGCATTAAATCAGATTGTTGTTCCTACTACTACCCCTGATGAGGCCAACCAACGACAACAAAGAAAACAAGAAACATATTCTCTCGTTGCTACTGTAAAAGATTTTATGATTTCGCATTTATTAGATTTGTTAAAATTAAGAAAAAAAAACCAAAAAAATAACAAAAAGAATGAATGAACCATAGAATGAAAGACTGAACAATTTATTAATATCCGTTTGGTTGCATGCAACAGCACGTTTTTCTTTCTTTGGTGTACGAACAAATATAGTAAAAACTACATAAAATGACAAATCAGTGAAGCTTCAAAAACACGTGCCCATCAAAAGGTCACAAACACATTCACTGTCAATTCTTTTATATCTTTTCCTTCACTCCAATCCTATCCCTTCTTCTCTATGTCAGTTTTTCTGTCTAAGTCTATTAAATGTTGATTTATGGTGCCACAAATTGCAAAAATATAAAACTGCACCACACACCCACCCACATCTAAACTGCGTACTTACTATGAACTATGACAATACGGAAACTTCCTGTCAGCTGCAATCTAACTAAATGTGCAACATTGTCATTATCAACATCACCATCATCAACATCAACATCATTATCGGGAGCGTTGTCATTATTATTAAAGTGTGACCACACAAAAAAAAAATTTTTTTTTTTGCTGACAATTTTCCTTGTTGTTGCCTTTTAGCTATAAGCGAAGATTGGTAAGTAACAACAGACAGGGCGAACCTAGCCCTAAGGAAAAAAATGGGCTATAGCCAGTGGCGTATTTTGACTTGTTGTGGCTATGAGTAGAGTTGAATTTCGGGGCTCCTAACCGTGTCTAATTATTCTTTATTGATATTGAGTATGTTTTTGGATTGCTGTTTATGTTTGAGGCCGCTTTTGGTTGGTGGATTAGTAAGCCCTAGGCTTATGCCCAAGTTGTCCATAGCAAAAGGATCCTAAAGCCAGCCATGAACATTTTTAATACAGTGAGTTATTATTTATGTATGTTCATATCAAAAGGGATGCTTTATTTTTAGTATCCCAAGGCCGACACATATCTAAGAACAGCCCTGACAATGGTTCTGTTCTTTCAATATTGTAAGGCGAGTTTGACTGACATTGCTGTCTTATAACAATCTCTTGGATTCCTATTCCCCTCCTCCATCACTTATGCTCCTCTTCAAGAGCCACAAACCTTATAATGATTGTAAATGATGAGAAAAATGAAGAGTTTTTCAATCGCCGGGAGCAACCATGATGATAATGATGCACATTAAAAAAGCAATTCTTAACTCAATTTGACAGTTTCTGTCGCTATATAATAATTTTCCCTTTACTATTATGTAGTTTAACTTACCGTTGTTGTTGTTGTTGTTGTCATTAATGTTTTGGCAGTTACATTTCAGTCCGTTAGTGCTGTCCATCTTCATCTACGTACATTCATCTGCATTTATTGTTCATCAGACTTCATTCATTTGTTCAAGAGTTTGCGCTTAATTAAGTTCATTTTTCTTCAATTTTCTTCTTCACATTTTCTCTAGTAGTTTTAGAGTATTTCTTTCTATCTTTCCCCCTCATGCCTCTTTTTGTTGTTATCGTGTATTTGTTGTATCTCATGCATATTATGTTGTTAAATTCTATAAGTTTTTGCTTTCCTTATAGTTTTGTTGTGTATCTTGTTTTATTTAAATTAATTGACCTTTCGTTTGCTTGATAGCAATTAACGTTGTTCCAATTAAAGAAGTCACGAAACAAACGACCAAAGAGAAGACAAGCTGCTGAATAGCGAATAGTGGGTGGTAAATTGGGGCGTGGCGAGTTTTACAAGCAAAGTATGTAAAGTTGATTTAATGAAAGAACTTCCGCTCTTTAGTCTTAATTGGTCTTCTTATTTTCCATCATGATTATCATCATCTTCTTCGAAATTTGTCTTTATCTTGTTATTTTTGTGGTGAGTAGTGAGTCAATTGTAGGCGTCAGTTGGCTCATTATGTGTTTAAGTTAATTTAAATTAAGAGTGGAGAGAAGAGATCAGTTGCCTTACATTTAAACAAGACATTTTACTGGATTGCAGACGATTAAGTTTGGGGGATTGATAGAAGGATAAGCAATTAAAATATGTAGTAAGATATGATTTGGAATGTGATTTTGATGTTTGGGTTTTCAGATTGAATAATTTAATTAGTGAAATCATATTTAGTTGTATCAATCAAATTAGTTTCTTAGTGATCATCAAGGAATCTTTTGTGGTGACTTAGAATTGTTTTCTATTCAATGTTGTGATAGAAGAATAGGACAATGTGTGTTTGTCGAATCACAATGGGCCTCTGATTCAGTGTTGGGCAAAAGTTAATCTGATTAATGATTAAAAAATATAATCAAAAGTTTTGATTAATGATTAATCCACTATTTATTAAAATTCTTTATTTTTGGTTAATTTACCATTCATCAAATTTTTAATTAATAATCAAAAACTTTCATTAACTTTTAACTACACTCAACTACTTGCTAAATTGAACATTTTTTTTTACCATTGACTTAAACAAAAGCAAAATGTTCTATAACAGGGCTGAACAACCCACGGCCCAATTGGCCACAAGTGAAGTCTGAATGCGGCTCAATACGGTCCAGAAGCAGTCGAAGTGATAACAGGGAAGAAACAGAAATGACTTTGGCCCTTTGCTCTGAATTTTATTTATTTTTTTTTGGTTCGCCACTGATGACCCAACTCACTACGGATTCTTCCAAAGGTTATATAATTTGAAAAATTCATCAATTAATGATTAATAATCACAATCAATGATTAAGGATTTATGTAGGAATGATTAAATAAATGATTAATTTATTTATGACTAATTTAATCATATTAATAAATTGATGAATGCCAACAATGCCAAGAGCTCCTTTTAATACCAGCTATTATCTCTACCTAACCTAACATGGGTTACTTCCTTTTCACATGTCACCTTAGTGCTTATTTTCGGACATTCATCAGAGTTTCCTTTGAATGTTTATAGTAACTTAATTAACACTCTCATATATATATGTATTTTATTCTATGAAAGCTTAAATTTACCCAATTTCTTTATATTACCAAGAAAACAATCTACTGCAATGTGTCCCATACCATAAAATCCCCATTTCCAATTTTATTTCCAACATTTTCATTTGAAGTCAACATGGCAAACACAAACTCACACTTAAGGCATTACTATTGTACCAACATTCAAACAACTTTATTACCCTTTCGAAAATCCATGACTAAAAGCGTGTTCAACTAGAAATAAATAAATGAAATCCTTGAAAAAACAACCGCAAGCAGAGTACTCAAGTACTCAAATACTCTTAACAAAAGTCAATAAAGTTAAATGAAGTCATTAAAATGAAAACTTCAAATTCACGCGAATTTGATTTCACTTAAGAATTTTGGCTTCAAAAGTCTAGACAGAATTCGACACATGTAATACTATTACGACATTTAAGTATTAAAAATTTTTAAGTATAATTAAAATTTTAATAGTTACAAAATTATATACAAGCAAATAAAGTCTATGAAAAAAAAAAAACTTGTGTCGTACACGTTCATATGTTGTTGGTGAAGAGAAAATGTATTTACTGTTGTTGTTGTTGCACTCACAGTTCATTTTCAATCATGAAAACAACAAAATACATTGATCTATTGGATTTCACAATTGTTTTTATAGGTTGTTAACTTGAAAAAGACCCCAAATATAATAAAAACAATAGTAGCAACACGACAACGATGCTTCGCTGCAACAAAGTAACACATAAAAACCATATTCAATGGATAAAACCACGAAAAACCAATAAATTTTTGGAATGACATGCGTTTTTCATTGCAACTCCCCCTCACACATTCAATTGCACTTACACTACACCACTCTATTATTAGCTCTATGAATATCAGGCTCAATATACTCGTACCTACCATCCTTGACAAACACAACAGCCATTAAATACATTTTTCACTTAAATTTTTTGTATGAGATACTTAAAATTCCAACAACAACAACAATAGCAATGACAATGAATTTCATTTTTCGATTCAATTGAATGCAGTATCTAGAGGAGCCCATTCCACTAGTTTTAAACCAAACCAGCAGCTTCCAGAGTCATGGAAGAGAGAGAGAGAGAGAAAAACATTGTATGTCTGTGTGACATTGCAGGGAATGCATAAAGTGCACGTTTTTATGAATTACTACAACAAAAGTAGCAGTAGTATCTATGGTAAAAGTATCTATAGTTTAAAATAAGTAACTTTGTATATTTTTACTGCTCCCAAACTTAACTAAAATATTGTCTATGGCGACCAGTCGACTGACCCCTACGATTAGTTGTTTCTTTCTTTGATCATATGATAACATTAAATTTGTATGATCATCATCAACAGGAGTATGAAACTTTACAGCTTTCCCTAATAATTGAATAGTGTAGTATATGGCGTTGGTGCATATGAGGGCGCTCTAAAGAGAAAAAAAGTCACATATTTTAAAATAGGAAAACACAAATATATTTTTTTTTTTTTCTAAAATTAAATTATCCAAAGAGACAAAAAAATTTCACGCCAATGACAATTTTCACGATTTTTCCTTCCCAAGCAGATTGGCTTGGCTTAGGGGGAATGTATCCCCCTTTGTAATCACAGACAAACTCGCTTCATTTCCTCTTTGTTTAGAGTGGTAGAAGAGACAAACATTTGAAAGCATCCGCTTTGATAGGCGGCATGCAATCATCTTTCTATCACTTCCCCCTTCAGTTTGTATCCTATATCTATCTAAACATGACTCTACTCTATGACTTCAATGTACTCCTCAGCAGCATCATCATCATCATCATACAATCTCTTGTTTTGTTTTGTTTTGTTTTGTTTCTCTTCTCTCAAACTAAAAACTCATTTAGCGGATGAAGCCATTAAATTTTCCGCCTTTTGTTTTTCTTCCGCACCCGCACTTTTATCTCTTTTTCATTTGTTTTTCCATTCATGCACACTTCACTCCTCCAACATGATGATTTCATGATGTCATGTCATGTTGTTTTTGTTTTTGATTTTGTTTCTTTATTATAATTTTTTTGTATTGTATTTTTACAAATCCTAAAACAAAAAACTCCAAATTTTCTTTATTTTTTTTTAGACGCTTGTAAAGACCACAAAAAAAAACAAAAATATCATGACATTTTCCTCGTGCATTTTCTTTTGTTTTTTCATCTTGTTTTAATAGCTCCACATATATTATATCTTTGCTTTGCTTTCTTTTCTCTTCATATGTCATTTAATTTTCACATTTGACTTTCTTTAAGATTTATTTATATTGAAATTTGTTTAGATTTTTCTTCTTTTTTTTTTCATTTTTTGTTGTGTATTTTTTCTCGCTTAATTTAAATATTTATCTATAAGAAGATATTTTTTCTGTTGCTTGAAGTTCTCAAGTTGACATGTTCAATGTGTTTCAACTGACAGTTGCCTGCCACTTGAAGATTTGCTTTTTTCATGTCAGCTGTTTGAACTTGAATCTGTGTATTTTATTTTAATTTTTTCTTTGGATCATTTTCAGGATTTGGGATCATTTTCCTCTGTTTGTTTCATTTTAGTTGACAAAGGTGAAAGGTGACATTTTGATTTCCGTTTTGATATGTTTGTGTGTGAATATGATTATGGTTATGCTGATGATAATGATGTTGATTTCCTGTACCATAAAAGTCTATGATGGTCTAAAAACTATTAAGAAATTTTATTTTTGTTCTATGATGATGATGATGTGAATTCGCTTTCCATAACATCAAATTATGAAACGTGTTCGAAACAAAGAATGAAAAACTTACTACTTCTTAAGTGTTATTCTAAATGATCTTTTTCTCATTTTTTTGTTGTATATGCTTCAAGCTAAATTAAATGTTAAAGCGAGACCCAAAAAATTGTTTAGAGGGCAAACTCATCTATTCAACTATTATATTATATTGTATGATGCTATTGATGTCAGCAGCCCTCATCCCTCATCAACACTTAACATTGTTAAAAGCAACCTGAAATACTGAAATACTTGTAGTAACAATAAACTTGAATGTATTGTATTGTACTACAAAAAATTGGACTTCATTCATTTTAAGTGCCCCCTAAAGCTTTTGAGTTATTACTTATTTTTTTTTTTGCCTAGAGGTTTATATATCATATAGTATTGTATAAAAACTAGGTATATAAGAAAAACAAAATTATGTATTTCTCATGTCAAAATAAAAGGTTAGCAAGCAAAACATAAAAAATACATTTTTATTTAAATATTTTAAGTGGAAATATTGATTTGTTCGATATTTTTGAGATGTTGATGGTTGAGTTACATACATAAGTTGAATGAGTACGGAGAGTTTAGAAGGTCTAAAAAAAATTGTGTCTATTGCGCATACTTTGTTGATTGAGATTTCTAATTTTTGTTGAAAATCAGATAAGTGTACCCTAAGAAACACACAACATAAACGTGGGATACAACTTAAAAAAATATGAAGGTTTAATATTTCAATTCTGATGGGTTTTTGTTTTTTTTTTTTTACAACTGCCCACAATTTTTTTTGTCGCCTGTCAGCTTAAAACAGCTTACAATATGGGCAAATTATTTGTTTTTAAGAAATAAATTGTTATTTTTAAGATGATTGGAGAACTTAATAAGAAAAGACGGTTAGATAGGAAGGGAAGATGTGTGAAAAAAGATACCAGTAGACATCATTTAATAAGAGAATTTAAGTCAGAAAGTAAATTCAATAAGGAATAAAATGATAAGAAATTTTGAAAAGCGGTTTCTATAAATAATTTCTAAAAGGAAGAGAAGGAAGTCAAAAGAGTAAAATCTTGAAAAATGTGGGGACAATCAATTATCGAATAATGCGAATAGAATATTTAAAAATTTAAAAATTTAAAATTTCGAACTACCTGTCGATAAGGACGCTGTAAACTTTCGCGCCATAAATTGTTGACAGTAGTTTAATTTTAACCTTCCGCTGAACGAATATGGATCGCTTCTTTTTGGAGCAACGCTTTAAAATACTGAGAATGTGGGTCTTTCATGGCCAAAACATTTTGCAAGAAATATCATATTTTCTGACGAAGCACATATTCATCTCGTCGGCTACTTAAACAAACGAAATTGCAGAATTTGGGGTCGAAAAATTCACATGTAGTCGTATGCATTCAGTTTGAGTCACTGAGTGGTGCGGATTTTGAAGTGTTGGTGAGATTGATGCGGAAGGTTGCACCGTGACTGTCATTGGTGAATGTTATCGAGACATGATGAGACAAAATTTTTGTGGCAGGAATTGGAAGATATCAATATCATTGAGCTACGGTTTCATACCACCCCACGTAGCATTAATCTTCTGCGCACAAAATTCAACAAACGTGTGATTAGCCGGTTTGGATAAAATCCATTGGCATGCTCTGCTTTATATCCATGTGTTCCTAAGAATCAACCAATTCAACTTAAGAGGATCATTCAGATGAGTAAAATCAAAGCAAAATAAACTGATTATGGGAATGATTTTCTTCAGAAATATAAATGATAAGAATTTTATGAATACAAAGTCCAGATTCCAAAGAAATGTGTAACGCTCATCATGTCCTGATTTTGATAAGAAACGAAACATATAACAATAATTAACTCATCACTTCTAAAATATGTTATTTGACCATGATACTGATATACAAGGAAAGAACAATAACAAATAATAACTGAACTCACTCAACATGAATGAGTAAGTAATTTGACCCTTGAAAGTGATAATGGAACTTCACTCTTCTTCCTTTGATAAAAATTTACAAAGGATCAGAAGAAAGGACATATGTTTTTTTGCTGATAAAACTAAATTCATATGACTAAGTACTTAAACAGCTCAAATCCCAGATTAGAAAACATCTATTCAGCTTGACTAAGTACTCTAGTTAGATGCCTTACTCAACACATACAGACACTCACTCTAATGACAATTAATTAGTTCCTAGAACTTGTCTAATTAAAGGATTTAGACACAAGAGTATCCTTCTAAGACGCGACAAGGAAGAAACCCATTCACTGGTTTCTATAAGATAAAATTACTAAAAATGGTTTACATTGTTGTCTCTCGGGTTATGATAGTTGGTTGTATCTACTATGTGTTTGTATTTGTCTGTGTGTTTAAGGACTATCACATGGCATACGGATAGAAAACACTTCATAGACTTCTTCCTTATGTGTGTTGTGTGTGTTTTTTAGATTAATGAAGTTTAACTACTATAAATACTAATTAAATAGTTTAGTTTAACAAATTTCTAAGGTGTTTTCTTTTAATAAAGCTAACTTAATCTTAACTAGAAAACCACCACGTTTGCTTTGCTTTTATGCTCTCTAAAGGATTCTTTAGAAATTTGTATTCCTTATACGAGTATTATGCAACTTAAGTTGACTGTGTGCGCTTCACTTCACTTCATTCAACTTTTCTTCTCCTCTCTTGTCTTTGTCCCTGCTATGAAATGCATATCGTTTTTCTGCTCCTTAGTTTATAGATAGGCAAGAAAGCTAAAGAAGGACTTAAAGTATGGTAAAAGAGAGAATGAAGAAAATCATCCACATTCACAAGTAAAGAGGCGTGTGATGTCCTTAGGGTGACTGTGACTACACTTCACTTAAGGCAAGCAAACAAAGAAAGGAATGAGAATGAATGTAAGTATAAAAGTCGAGTAGTTTTATGCCTCCCATCATCATCATCATGTTCTCCTTCAGTTTTTTTCATTTGAAGTAAGTGAATAATATATTCTACATACATTAACTTTAACCTAAGCTACTACTATAACCATACATATAACAAGAACTGTAATGAGTATGAGGTGCAAGGTGCCTTGAAACAAAAAAACTCATGCCTACTTCAGAGAGTATCAAATTTTACTTAAAGGTCATGAATGGGGAATGAGTTGCAGTAGCTTGTGTTCCAAAGACAAGAGAGAATGCAGTAAAATAATAAATAACAATAACAAAAACTTTACTTTTGGTGAGTAAAATATACAAAATAATAGAAGTTAAATTTGTTTTGTAATTGCGAAATACACAAACAAATAAACAAATGTCTGCACTAAAAGCCTAAGGCTAAGTGCAATGCCCAAGAGAGAGTGACTTTGAGAACTTCTCTGAGAGAGAGAGAGAGAGAGATCGGGAAAAAGGAGTTGAAAACAAATGTCTGCCATTGAGAGTTAAAGAAAACTTTCTAGTTATTCTTCTTCTTCTTGAGTTTATGGTATTGCAGTTGCTTAGGCTGGCAAGTTGCCTTTGGGTTAACACTCAGCCAACAAACAAACACCTGACTGACATTGGGGGTCTGTGGACAACAGGAGCACCACCATAAAACAACAAATAAGAAGGACAAGTAAAATTTTTGCCAAACAAAACTAAACAACAAATGTGTGAGAGCAATAAAAATAACAAATAAAAATTTCAAGTTGGGATTTACCAAAAACCATAAGAGACAAGAAAGTTTTGTCCCCTTTTTTTCCATAGTTTTCCTTTTCCTTCCTCTTTCAATACAATACGTATAGTACAACATATCCTGCTGCATGTGTTTCTAAAATACAAAAAAAAAAGTATTTTCCCAGAGGACACGCGAAGCAGGTACAACAACAAAACAAACAAGGACAAAACCAATGAATGAATGAATGTTGTTTGTAAGCTGGGAAGTTTCTTTGGTTTATAAGGAAGTAAATAACACAACTAGAAAATTTAGAGAGGGGACGAAAATCTACAACAATTTATAATGTCTCGCTTGAGCTGAATGTTCTTCTTTAGTGTCTCGTTTAAGTCTTGTTGTCTGTCAGCACATCGTCTGTCCTTGGTGTGTTCCCTCTTATTGCCTCAGTCACATGTGTTTACTTGTGCGTATGTATGTGTGTGTGAAAAGGACACAACAAAAAAAATTCCTGTGAATGAAATCCAAGGAATTATAATTTTCTGTAACGCGTAACGCTCCGATTTTTATGGTTTCCTGTCGCAATGCCATGCAGCAGGAGAAGCATGAGAAGAAGACAATGATAGTGGCTAAGAATGTAAATTATGAGAAGAGAGAGAAAAGGAAATTGTAAAATGTAAAGGAGCAATGAAAGGAAGGCAAAGAAGAAGAGGGTGTGTTGTGAGAGAGACAAGAGATTTAAGGCAACACAAGAAGGACAAGAATTTGAAGTAAAAAAAAGAAGAATAAGAAGCATATTGCATAATGAAGAAGGAGTTCATGTAAAAAAGTGCAAGCAAGGTAAAAAGAGTTTGAAGGTGTAAAAGAAGCGCCTCAAGACATTGACAAAGAAACCTTACACACAAAAATTTACCCATGCTCCGTTTTTATTTCGTCCTTTCTCACATTCTTATTGTTTCTTATTCCTTACACTTTTTCTTCTCCTCCTCCTGCTTGCTTATGTTACATTATCTTTGCCTTCCCACAAACTTCTCTCACTGTCAACTTCGCTTCATAAAAATGCATTTGCATAGATTAAATTACATCAGACAACGTAACTCAGTTGAGTTCAGTTCAGGACAGGACAAACAAGGATATGAGGATACATCAATGTCATGAATGAACAACGTTCTGAATAACTTCAACTTCAAAAGCATCAGCAAGCAGCAGCAGCAGCAGCAGCAGCAGCCCAAAGCCAAATAGAGTAGAAAATGCAGCAAAGCAAAGACAAATATTTGCATAAAATGCACTGAATAGATTTTTCTCACCAAGTTTCCTTATCCTCCACTCCACACCACTCCTCTTTTTATACTTGTATTCTTTATCTAAAGGCATCTGCCTCTTGCCTATGTATTTCCTTATTTTCTGAGTGAATGAATTAATGAATGAATGAGTGACTGAATGAAAATGTATCTCAAACGGATAAAAACACATTTACATTACACAT
Source organism: Amiota communis (assembly GCA_037043315.1). NCBI lineage: Eukaryota > Metazoa > Arthropoda > Insecta > Diptera > Drosophilidae > Amiota > Amiota communis. The sequence continues at coordinate 5,820,185 of JBAMAV010001245.1, read as the reverse complement.
TAGGCTGATCTTAATAAAGCGTGGAGAATCACACATGCAAATGAAGCATGCACACATGAAGTCATTTTGTATCTATAGTACATAGTACTTCAAAAGTAAGATGCTTGTATGCATTTAAGTATAATTTTTAATTTAGTTAGATATGCAAAGATACATTGAGAAAATCTAGAAGAATGGAAGAAGGGGCAGAGAAAGTTTGAAGATAAGAACATAATGTGTAGGCGACGCATTCAAGTATTTATATTTATCTATTCTGTATCCGTAGCTCCAACTCTGTAACTTTTATCTTTTAGCCTTACATTACTATTCTATATGATGATCTAGAATAACTTATATCCTCTTCTCATCAATATTTTGCCATAATTAAATGATTAAATTAGTTTGTGTGTTGATGTTGTTAATTGTTTAAATAAATAGAAATTTGTGTAAATCATCAAATGTCACTATTATTATGCAATATCATTTATTTCCTTGATTTCCATCTGTTACAACTTGTCTTTCATTTATATGAAACTATTAAAAAAACATGAGATTAGTTTCTTGTTATAAGATACTTTAGAATAAAGTGTGTTGTGTTGAGAAAAAATGACACATTCAATTCTTTTATCAAGATTTATCGTTGAGTTACTTGTGTTTTATTGCACTCTGGGGCAACATTAGTTTTTTTTTTCAAACAAAAATAAACAAATAAATACACAATAAAAAGATACAAAGTTTAAGAAAACTCCAAAGGAAAAGATACAAAACTGTGTATTTTGTTTTGAAAAAAAGAAAGTCTCTTTTGTCACTACTTTGTGGTTCCGATTGAACTTGTGAACTTGCCAATTTATTAAAAACCATAAAAGTGTTGCAACCACAAGAAGTACACAAAAGTGTCTTCATACAGAGTTGTTACAATTAAGGTATCTATTAGATATTAAAGTATCGTATAACAATCAGATTATAGTAACTTCTCATAAAGTCAATACAATCAAAGCATATGGAAGGGCACCACCATCTGTAAAACAAAGAAAACTAAGTGTGTTTGGAGTTATTTCTATTGGATTATCCTTAACAAACAGAGAGTTTCAACAATAAGCAAGTGGACAAGTCATCTACCGAGAATATTTCACAACAACAAGATGGTAGAGAGTAAGTTTGAGGTGAGTTAGGTCAACCCAAAAAGCGGTCACACAACTCTATCTATTTGGGTGATAAGCACAATCAACGTGATAATAAGAAGCCTCTGGCCAGGAACTCCAAAATACATAGTTCAGTTTAGAATAGAGTATAGATCACACATGAGAAAGTATGTACCGCACGTGTATGTAAGAGTGAGGTAACCCTGCCTCCTCCACCCAGCAAAATTGATATCTTTTATTGAATAATGTATAATTAGAGTATGTATAAACCACCTCAAGTTACTTCCAGGGGCGGATCTACATAAGGGATTTTTGGGCTGCAGATCAGGGCTCTTGGATATAAAGGGCCTACGCATGTCAACTTCACTCTGAACCACTCAACATGCCCCGCTGTTTTCATCAACGGTGAGACCATTCCAAATAGCGCCACTGTGAAGTACCTGGGACTGAAACTGGATAGGCGTCTCACCTGGAAACCTCGAAGCACGATAAAAAGAAAACAACTCACATGTAGAAATCTTTCAAAGGTTTCAGGTCAAGCTACTGTGGAGGATTGTAGGTGAGCAGTGGTTTGTCCGAAACTCAAACATCCACCGAGACCTGAAGATCCCAACGATAAATGAAGAAATAATAAAACACAGCATCAGACACTTCATAAGGCTGGATGCCCATGTCAACCACCTAGCAATCAACCTGCTGGACAACAGCAGGCAAATGCGACGCCTGAATAGGCGACATCCCTTAGATCTAGAAACATCGATTGTTTGTATGGAAAACATCGATTGTTTGTATGGAAACATCGATGTTTCTCAAGCTCTACTTAGACCTCCCATTTCGCATCCCGGATGAGTGACTAACTCATCCAAACTTGCTTAAGTGACTTGAAATTATGAGTAAATTCGTTGGTTGTCGTCTGACAACAGTGGCAAATAAAGCTTTAATAAAAAAAAAAAAAAAAAAAAATTAACAAGCCAAAGGGAATGGACCTTAGCTGAACAGAATCTTACTGAAGAGAGCGGAAAATCGTAATATGTACCAAGAAGAAGAAAAACCAGTGATGAAAAAATGAAAGATCTTCACTACCAGCAATCCTCTGAGATCGATATTGTTGTTCAGCAAGAGGACAATAATAACGAGACGGAGAGAAATTTAGATATATTAAGTTTTGTTAAATAATGACTTAATTTATGACATCCTCTGTCATGGAATGACTGGCTTTCAAATATCGAAAACGGTTTTTTGACAAGATGGCAATTAGTTGATTAATGAGGAAGGCCCCCAGGTAGTATTGGCACCGGTCCGCCTTTGGATACTCCCCCAAGCACAATCAATATGAAATACTCCCATTAGAGTGGTACTCTAGTCAGGACGAAACAAGTTTCCAAATAGAAGCATCTGCTAAGATTTTTGTACTCAAAGAACTACTAAATCAAACTCCCAAATAGTTCAGTTTAAACACAGATCTTTGGAATTGTGTGTAGCTTTCCAATTTCATAGCATTCTCACTGGTGGGAGCGAGGGTTATATCTCTACTTCTTCTTGAATATATCTTTGCAAACCAATAATCCAAACCACTAATCAAAACCCAAAGTAATACAATATAATCCAATCAAAGACCCTTAGCGGCATTTGTGGCAAATAAAGAAAGTGCATAGTACTAAGAATCTCCAATTACAAGATCAGTTTGCATTGCATTTCATTGTCTATTTTTTTTTAATAAAGTTGCTTGTTCTTCATTTAGGACAATAGAAAGAAGAGTGGCAATAAAATTATAACTAACCACAAAAGCGGCTGCTTGCCACAGTTTGTTGTCAACTTCATGCAACGTTGCACAGAGTGTGGTTAATTAAATTCAAAAAAATAAAAGAAACTCAACTTACAATGAAAAAAAAAAGAAAAGAGTAAAAAACTGAAAATGTTGCAATAAACGTGCTACAAAAATTGCATGCAAAATTGATTGATATGCACTATGAAGGCACAACGGCACAAACAGTTCATTTTTTTTTAGTTCCGTTCCATTCGGCTTCACGAATCATGCCTCAGTTAAGCTATCTACTATCTATTGTACATGCAACAACATATCCACAATCATGATCATGAGGACGATGATGACTGTGTGATGATGATGGCTACCGCTGAGCGGATTTGCGCCAGCCAAAAGGCGTTAAATGTTGCCAAAACAAGTTGCTGCCTCAAGCATTTAAAGTTGCTACCACCAGCAACCAGTAAATTCAATGCAAATACTCAGTCACCAGTCTACTGTCTACTGTGTAGAGACGATGATGATGACGTTGCATGATGATGTGGCAAGGTGTAACAGATTCTTTTCTTTTCATTGCTTTTTTATTTTAATGCGGCTTTTAAAGAAAACTCCTTTTCCGCAAAGTTGTTCTTTTGCTTTATCTTCGTTTTTTTGTGCTTGATGTGCTTGTGTGTTTAGTACAAATAACAGTTTTGTTTTGTTGCATGCCACTTTGACACGGCCTGTATTTCTTATACCATAGTACTAGTTAGTTGTCGCCGCTGCTACTATACCGTTGTTGCCACAACACTACCATACCAACAAAGTGAAAGGCGCGCTATTTGTTTGTGATTATTTATACTTAAAAAAAAAAAAAAATGTTTATATTAAATCTGTGCCACTCGCCATGGACTCACTGTGGGTGCAAATTGTGCCAAATGCAACTTTTACTTAAAAATGCGGCGACATAAATTTAGTTACAGCAACAACAACAACAACTCTCCGCTCTACAATTGCTTAACAGAAGAAGAAGAAGGAAGCCAAGCCGGTAGCAGGAATAAATAACTTCACTTCACTCAAAAGCAACAAAATAAAATCACAAAACACAAATAAAATCGCTAGCAACAAATAAAAATTCACCGAGTGCAAAGTTCAGTTAAAGAGCTTTTAGTTCAAGTGGCTCAATTCAACAAAACACTGTGAGTGAGTACTGGATAGAGAGTAATGATGAGGTGGAGAAAGACATTGAGGTGAAAGAGCAAGTGAAAAGGTGAGTGGGTGAATAAGTGCGACTTTCGAAAAATTTGTCAACAACAACAGGAATAACAAAGCAACCCAAAAAAAGTTGCTACTTACGAGTACAAAAAGGTTTCCTCACTTTAAAGATGCCTCTTTTAAAGCATTAAACTAGTCATACCCACCCACACTCTCTCTCTCTCTCTTTACTGAACTTAAACAAATTGTGTGTCTGAGCTTAGACAAAACCCCTCCCTCCCTGCCTCCTTGACTTGAATGACTATAAAATACAGGCAACGTCGCACTGTTAAGAGTGCAAAAAAGCATTAAAATCATGTGTGTAGAAGAAGAAACTTAAGTGAGCGAGCATAAGCAAAGCAAAAGCGGACAATCAACACAAAAACTCCTCACGCATTACACAAGTCTTGCTTAAGCTGAAGCTTATCACACTTTAAAATCATTTCAGTATTTGCAATTGCATTGCATTCCATTCATAGACTGCAGGGAATTAGAAGAGGAGGTTTGAGGGAGCAAATAAGAAGATAAACAGCACACATAATCATACACACATGCATCTGAAGCTAAATGCTTTCTTTAATCACATGCGATTACATTTGTTTAACATTAAGATTAGATGCAAATCGCATGCAAGAAATTATTGAATTAGCAGCAAAACATGTCTGCTTTCATGCCAGTAGAAAATACTTAGTAGCTTAGTTAAGTTACGGCGTGGTGGCCTCCTTCTTTTGTTTTGTTTGCTCATCGATATTTCTTGTCTTTTGCTTACAATTCACACTTAATTGTCAAAATGCAGTATTCTATGATTATAATATGATAATTAAGTTATTCTAATCATTGTATTATTCACATGAGATTTTTTAAATAAATTATATAAATTATTTATAAACAAAACTGTTAATCACAAACACAAACATGATAATGATTCGTCAAAGGCAGACAGATAAACAAAAAGAAAGCCAAGACAACAACAAGAAACTTAAGAAGAATGAGAAAATTATTCACACTTTTAAAAGATACTAGATACTTTAATGACAAAGCTTCAATTTTCATAAAATGAGCTGTCAACACTTTTTAACTCAATTGGTTGATAAATAAAAAAAAAAAATTAAAGAAATACCATATACTTAACAAGAAAAAATTTAAATAATAATTTTCCTTCCATTTTTTCATCAGTTCTTCTTGACACATTTGACAGTTAATTGTTGTAGCCAAGCAAACAAAACAAATAAATAAATAAACAAACTGAAGAATACTAAATAAAAAAGGGGGAAGATATTCGTAATATGAATAGAGAGACACAAATTGACAACAGTAAAAGAAAACAAAAAACATGTTTAAAGAAATACAATAAATACAAAACAATACTGCTCGTATATAGATTGTAATTTAAATATTTACAAAAATATAATGGGGAAAATTGGAAGAAAATAACAAAAAAAAAACAAACATTCAATTTCTCAAATACAATATGTAAAAAAAATATTGAAAAAAGAAATTGTGACAAATGAGGTCAATAGGTCCTCTTCCCTACTCACTCATTGATTCTTCATTCGAGACTTTACTTTACTTTGTGTGTGTCTTGAGATAAGACCAAATTTTCTTTGTATCATTGTAGATGATTATATAATTTATTTAATTGTTTGTTCTTTTTTCATTCAATTTCCATATTTTATTGATTATTATAAAATGTTTTCATTAAGAAAATAAAGAACGAACGAATGAAAGAAAAATGTTTAAAAACAAATGAGTTTATTGAACTGCTTTTGTTTGTTGGAAATAAAAAGTAGCACACAAATTTAATTAAAATTCTGAATTAATTTTTTTGTACAATATTTGTTCGTATTTAAACTCAATCTTTATCTATTGCAATTGTCAAGTCTACTTAGTAGTAACCACCTTGGCATAATTAAAAATGTAAACTACTTGAGAATATAGCAAACACAGTGACATTTATATGAAATCGTGTTCGTGTCTTTTACACCTTAGAAGGCAAACTGCTGTATAGAATATTATGAAAAAAATAACATGTATTCCTTAGATCACTAGCAATAGATTCCCAACGTCATTTTAGCGGAAAACAAAATAGGTGAGGTGATAAAAAATAAAAACCAGAGCTACCTGCATTTACTCAATTATGCACTTTCTGTTGAACATAAACATGTTTTTTACATTTACATTTTTAGGCATATTTTCTACCACTTCGTGAACATGGGTACTGGGAATATTCTTCCATTAATGCTGCACACGACACCAAAGTAAATATTCCGTAGTGGGCGCCCTATTTGATTTTGGAAGCCTTCTCTTCTCCAATGACCGCAGATTTCTCATCGGATTGAGGTATGAGCGTTGGGCCATTCCTTCAACTGAAATGGTGACGGGGACAGCTAACTCTGGGTTTATGCGCATTATGCTTTGAGTCTGGCTGGATAATCTCTTAAGATTAGCAATGGCGTCCACAAAATCGCTTAAAAAATGTGTTTCTGGCCTTACTTTTTTATGACACCCGACGTATAGAGCGTGTATAGTATGGTCCCCAACACACATCATTGAGAAGCTTGCATACTTTTTATGTCATACTCTTGGCCTTCGCATCTGACATAAAAGGTGGTCTTGTACAGAAACAATCTTAGAATCAGATAGTATGGTGCCGGTAGCAACTTCTTTAGCTTATATAGGAGGCCAGGGTGCCAGACTCTGTCAAAAGCTTATCGGATATCTAGGAACACGGCAGAGCAATACTCACAATTTTTTGTGCCACTCGGTAGCACTGCTCCGGGGTTCCGTGATATCTCTTGAAGTCGAACTAGTGGTCTGGGACCATGATGTATCGATGATTACATATTTACATGAAAATGATTAGCATGATGAATAGAAGAAGAATCAATTGAGTCCAGTTCATTCCTCCATTTCTATGCGAACTAGTCTCTGAGTGTTCGATCATCGAGCTGTGATTTAACTTGTGTTATACGCACTCAAAACTATATTTCTTTAATTTCTGGTAGAGGAAGTTCCCATAAAAAACTCCAAATAGATTTCAATATATATTTAAAATATTTAAGTTGGAGCGACTAAAGTTTACAAAACTGTTTGAAATAGTTTGTGCACGCATCACATAAAAGCCTCTCATTGGATTCAAAATCGAGTTACTGAAAAATAACAAGCTTTATTGTGAGTAACATATAGCATTTAGTTCATCAAAATCGACCTACAAACGATATTAATTTAGAGTCTAAAGACAATTAAACCAAACACTATGATTCATCCGTTTATGCTTTGATGCTTTTTGAATTTTCTTTTGTGGATCTACAATACATAACAGGCAGGACAACATCTGCCCTGGTAAACTAGTACACAAATAATTATTTGAATTATAATTCATCTAAATATGAGATGTTTTTTACTGAAGAATTGTTCATGTAACTTAAGTTTATATCTTAATTCTTTCTTTACATTTCTAATAATATTCTTATTACGCATTTAATGAGAAAAAAAAAATTTAATTAAAACGTGTTCACTTGTTCACGCTTCCCAGAAAATTACGCATTGAACACATTTTACGCCATCCTTATCACCTGTTTACGACCCATAAAACTACATCATACTACTTACTATCAATATCTACTACAACAATAAGAAGAAGAACAACAACAGCAACTTATGAAAAGTTGTTACTTAGTATTACTAGTACTATGTCTGTCTGATAAATGATAATTATTTACAAAGCAATATGAAGAAATGAGAGAATGAGAAAAACGTGAAGAAAATTCTTATCAATTCAACTGTCTGTGTCTGTTTGTATCTGTTGACAGTCTTTTTAGACTCTGTAACTTAATGAAAAGGTTTTAATTTTTTTTTTCTGTTTTGTTTTGAAACTATAAAAAACAAAGTATTGTAAAATATTGAGAAAGTCTCTTGGAGATACTACTATACTATACTTCTTACAATATAAACAACTAACGAATGTCATTAAAGACTTTTTTATCATACTTTGTTGTTTGGTATCTTTAAAGTTTCATTTATCATTTTACAAAAACAGAAGAAAAAAAACGAATTCATTTCACTTGATGTCATTTCATTAATTTCATCAACTTAAAGCTAAGAAAAAAATGGGAATGGAAAAAGAAAAAGCATTTTCTTGATTTTTATATATTTCTATTTTATGTGAGAGTGACTGAACTTCATAAATTTCAATCATTTCCCATGATAGTATGATTTATTGGTTGATTTTTTGTTGTTGAAGTTTTTTTGTATTTTTTGTTTTATAAGATTTCCAAAAGAAAATACTATGTTCGGTACTTATAAGTGAGGAGTGAGTGATTATAACCACCAAAATGGATGAAGTTTTTCAACTTACCAGCATCACCATCAGTTGAGAGTTTCCAAGTCATTTGTACTCATTGAGTGATGGAATTTGTTGTCAATGGCATGTGATTGTATTACTTTTCTATAGGAGAATAGTGAAAGAGTCTCAAAGAAATGAAAGAGGGGCGCCATGGAACATTTGAAATTTGAACATAGAAAATTTATCTACCGTTTACAACTACTGACTCTTGACGACGATTAATTATTTCCAGTTGCATTCAATTATTGCAAGTTATGACAGTTTTTTGTGGTTTTTGTTCCTAATGCAAGTTAGTCTGTTTGACAGATATTTTTTGATTCATAAAATAAAGGGAATGCTTTGAATTGTATTGAAATATGCCTCCTCCCTTTCTCTTTGATTCTATCTCTCCATTTTATGGTTAGAGAAAAGTGACTGCATTTGATTAATTTGTTGCATTACGCATAAATAAAACTAATGAGTATTGGGGGGCAGGCAACAACAACAACAACAATAATATTGTATTATTATGATTATTATGAGACAATGAACATGATTTAGTTTTATGTTGAGTTACAGTACTTTTTATGGGCGGGAAGCATAATAAAAAATATCATTACAATATGTGATAAATCAAGTAATAAATTGTTTTTAGTATTTTCAATCAGATAAATACTACTGTGTTGTTTGTTGCAAGTGGAAGAAGAAAAAAAAGATAAAAATACAATAAAAAACAATTAGAATTTTTATTGCATTATGATGTCTTAACAGATATTACGAATGAAGAACACTAGGAGGACATGACCAGAGTTTTTGATATTATATGATAAAAGAATCATTAACAAAGGTACTTAGCATAAACAATTAGAGAAAATTAGAGACATGATCAAAAACATCTCTTTTGAATGCCAAGATCTCTTTTAATGTCACCGTTCCGCATATATGAATCAAGAAGCGCCAGTGATACGTCTTAGAGTTTTGAATGAAAAACTCTTAGCTTTTCAAAATTCCACTTTGCCCCCATACCATAAATCCTTCTATAGAATGGCTGTGTTATTCGCATATGATGCAATCATGAATCATTTACATAACATGGTATGAAAAGTGAGCATAGAGTTGGAGATAGGAAGCTCCAGCCTTGGCAGACCACGTCGATGAGTAGGCACCATCCTGCACCACACAAAAGTATCTGTTGGACAAAAAGTTTTTGATGATCTCAAACATTTGTGTGGGGTAGAAGCTTTTTTGTTTTGAAGAGCAGGCCCAAGTGCCAATTTTTATAAAAAGCTTGTTTGACTCAAAGAACAATATAATATTCGTCATAACAGGAACAAAATTCAGGAATTTACACATTATCAGGACTAAATGCCAAACACCACACCTTCGTTTCAGGCGAATCCATTTATATACCATACACATAAAAATGAATGTATGTATGTATGTATGAATGTTCCCTATGGATTCCAAAACTGCTGGACCGATTTTTCAGTGAAACTCTAGCATAGTTTGGAGACTGTTCCTGTGAGTTTTGGTGCGGATCAGCCCCGCTGTTGTCGAAATTGGTGGATAAAATTGTACATATAAAGCTTAGAGACTTCAGGTAAAATTCGGTTGACCATGCGAGTCCGAACCGGATGCATAAAATTGTTTTACAAAAAAATGGATTCAGCATATTAGTATGAGATCGATTAACTCCAACACCATTTGACCGATCATCAAGAAAGTTGGCACATACATGTATTTTTGTCATCTAGAAGGTTTTTACATGGCGCTGCAGATATAACCTTCTACACCATTGAACTGATAACGATATATGTATGTATACTTATAATGTTTCTAAAAGATGAAAAGATTTGAACGCACTAACATCACGTCGGGCTCGCTAGTTGGGTATAGAAGTTGATGCAAACTGCCTTTAAAAGTTGAGGTACTTTCTGACGTTTCGACGGCAAACTGTTGTTGAATATTTTGGTGATGGTTGCGGGTAATTCACATCAGATGTTTGCTGATTATAAAATACAAGGCAAAGGCATGCTGTGGAAATGCTTATGTCGTTGAAACGTTAAAGCAAAGGACACATGAAACATGGTATGGGGTTTGGCCTTAAGAAAGACAAATATTTAAAATAATAGCACAGTTTCTAATCAATAAAGAAAGAAGATACATGGAAACTATAGAAATAAACATTCAAGTATTCAAGTTAATACAAAGTTAAAGGGATAAATTCTTGTTCTTGTAAATCTGATTTAATAAAAAACACCATATCCACCATACAGAACAAAATGAACTGTATATTGTATTAATTGCAAAGTGCAGCAATGAATTCATTAATCCCATACACACTAAAAAAAAGAAACACTCAAATATTGACCCTATGGGATTAAAAGTGTCAAATGTTCTTTAAAACGCCCTTTCCATAATACATACTATTCTACTTACAACAATTAAAGGGGAGAAGAGGCTGCTGGCACATAACAAATTTCAATGAAATTTTATAGTTTTCGACATGAAAATCTTTTTTTGTAAGTCATTGGAAGGTCGATTGTTGATGATCACATACATAAAAACCACTTGAAGCATACTCATACTAGTATGTACCATATATTGAAGAGAGATTGAAAGACTGTGGCAGTTTCATGGACATGTGTTGTCTTCTACTATACAAGAAACTTAACCCATTGCTAAGGGGCATCCATATAAGCATGCATGTATCTAGAGGGAACATAAAGCAAATCAAGGGAACAACAATGCTGCCAACAGACTAACGTCATTATAATTAAGAACAAATTCATTTACACACACTTTTCGCGCCCATTTTTCAAAGAGTTTTCGAAGCAAGAACGACAACAAATTTGGTTAAAGAGGCTGTCCCCCTTTTTAACTATACTATACTATACAGAGACTTTCTCCATCATAAACCCTTTCGTAACGCTTGAATTTATGTTGACTGCATTTTGTTTAAAAGATTGTTTTTAAAAATATAACTCAGCATTTGTATTTTTGGGGAGTTTTTGCTGAATTCGATGATTGAATAAATGAATGAATGAATGGGTGAGTGAGACTGAGTGTGTGAGTGAGTAAAGTGAAGAATGAAATGTTTTGGGAATTGAGTGAGATAAAGCACATTGGCAGCTGTTGATTGCATTAATATGGGATTTATTCATGTGTCTCAGTTTTGTTTATACAAAAGATATTTTAACATACTGTAACCGAGTGTTTATGTATCTATAGATAAAAATTATAAATTTATGTTGATTAAAGTTCATTCACCTTTAATATTTCACTCAATTCGCAAACAATAGCAACCCACCATACATTGATTTGTCAATTTAAAAAAACTTATTATAACTTAAATTTGTTTGACTTTTATCTTTGTTAATTTTTTTCAATTATATCTACAAAACTGTGTCACTCATGACAAAGTGCTGACATTTGCCACCCGATGCAGCCTTAACTAAACAACTTTTCTATTACTAGTACTAGCTTATTAACAATTCTAGTGCACTCTTCAAATACTTGGAGCGAGTGAGCGATTTACACATGCAAACGACGTGTCTTTACTGCACAATAGTTTGTCATTCACTTTCATATAATACTTGTATGTTGTCTGTATAAGTATTCGAACGATTTGAACTTGTTGAACTCCTCTTAGTAGTTGCTTTATTACTGCAATTTGCCTCGTTTTGACTATACTTAAAACTGAGCTTTTGTGGCGTCTTCAGTAATACTTTTTATTTAATATGCAATTCATGCAAACGCCAACGACTCACGATGTATACAGTTTTCTTTATATTCTGTTTTTTTTAAGGCGTTACGCTGTCATTAAATGTCTTTATAAATTGTTAAAATTTACAAATTTAATTGAAAGGGACAGCCTGAATACTATTGAGTTTCTTTTTATTGTGAACTCATTAGAATTTGTCTGAAGATGCCGTCAATTTGTTAATCTAACATGTCAACTGAGAGAATTCCAGGTAAAATTCTTAACAATTTTCAATAGAATTATCACATTCAAATATCTGGGTGGGTCTTTGAAAAGTTTAAGTTTGCTACTACTTTATTATTGATTATTCAAGAGTGGTTAATAGAAGTGTTGGCTAATCTTTTATATAAATAAAAATGGATGTGATCGATAAACTCCGTCACCATTTGACCTATCACCCTAAAGGTTGGCACATGTTATGAGTATTATATTTCATGGAGGGGGTTTTTATGCTATCCACTTTGTTGTAACTTGCTACTTATGGCACTGCAGAGATTACCTTATACACCTTTGAGCCGAGAATATGACTTATACTATGTCTAATAAAAGAAAAGATTTGAACGCATTAACATTACGTTGGGGGCGTAGAAACGTGCGCCAGGCAAAGGTACTGTCATAAATTTTTGTATTAAATTGAAGTAAAAGGTGTTTAAAGTGTTAAAGACGTGATTTTTAACGTGTCATAATGTAAAGTACGAGACATTGAAACGTGATTTTGATATGGTGAACTCCCAATCTTTGCAAGTATCAATTGGTAATTTGATTCTATTATTGTCAAATGACTAAAACTCTAAATCAAATGATCAACGAATTCTAAAGCTTCAAGACATCTGATGGCCCATTTAAATTTTTTGTGAAGAAGGTACAAAACCTTTTTCTCATCATAGAATCTCTTTTCTAATAAAGGTTCGAAACTATGTTTCCTATTCAATATAGGTATTGTATATACAATATATTAAGACAGATTATTTTTATAACCACCATTCAACATAACTTTTTTATCCTGTGCCTTCTTAGGTATACATTTTCACTTCTATATATTCTTTCTTTATTACCCCGTTTATGCGAAATCCTAATCGGGTTTTCACTGAAATCGGCTTGACTCTTGATCAGTTTAATTAAATGTTTATGCTTGGGGCGTCATTGCGTTTTGATGGGCGGTCATATGAGTCGTCAGTTCAGTTTCTCGTTTCATTTTATTCTATTTTTATTTTGTTTTTCGCATGTTGTTGTTGTAGCTCATGCATGACGCTTTTTTGAGAGCTGTAACCTGTAAAAATGCTAAGCGTTTATGCCATATTTCAGTGCGTTTTACAAAAATAAGTTGTGATTTGAAATGTGTGCTTCGTGAAGTCGCTTCGTGTGTTCAATGCACACTGAAAAAATCTCTATGCATGCGTTTTAGTATGATAACATGAGCTCCAACGTACTTTCTGGTCCATGTGGATAGTCTACTAGAACAGGAAACCGTGCACATTGGAAAATACGTGCACAGCGTCCTCAGATTCGCCACACAGTGGGCACCTTGGTGTCTATCATCTCAAACCTGTATAGGTACCACCTATATCCGCCATGCCCAGACAAGAACTGGGTTAATTTTGGTAATTGGTTTCGTCGTTCTTCCTGCACAACCATTTTACAATGTCCTACCATAGCGTTGCCGCTCCCGCCTTCTTGTTCCATTGCCTGGACACGTCTCGTAAAGTCTGCCCATTTCGTCAGTTAATGTCAGTTCAAACCGATTCGGCTGTCGCATAAACGGGGTGTATGTTTTAATATACAACTTTTAAAATAAAAATTATACAACTTTCTTTATCAAACTTGTGTATGAATAACCAAAGGCGCCTCAATTATGTGCTCAAATTCCTAAATGTTTAATAATAACTCATTATAATAGGCTTAAAAGGTTAACAATTTTTCTACCAAATACGCCCATTGATTACGACATTATTGAAACCTGAGTCAACAACCATACCAAGTACAGTAGTTTGCAATGCACTGTACTCGAACAACAACAGAAAATGTATGAAGAATGGAACAAGTACCATGCAATACAATAGAGAGCAACCATCATTAACCCATTATTGTAATGGAACTTATGAACATTAGTTCATTCATTCATTTATTTAGTTATTCATTCAAAAAAGGCCAGTCAGTCAGTCAAATATAATTTTCAAATGACATGTTGCATTTCCGGCATAAAGTTTCTTTCTACTTTAACTCGACTCTTCATTGTTCAAAAATTATTTTCGAAAAAAAAGTATATTCGACAATTAAACAAAACTATGTATGCTCACCAAAAAAAAAAAATAAGTTGAAATTGTTCACAAAAGAGGGCAATGTATGGCACTTGAACAAAAAGAAAAAAACTGTGAACCAAACAACACAAAAAATTAGGAAGGAAAGGGAACAAACAACACACAAAAAACCGGAACTAACCTTTCTAGTACTTTAATACACGTACTGTATGTATAACGTCAAACATCTGTACTTTAGTTTTGGTGGTGATGTACGAATAGTACATTAGATGTAGATGACTCTCCCTACATTCCCTCCCTTCTATTTTTGTCAACAACAAATAATAAGGGACGCCATACTACTAAAATTGCAAAAACATAATTATGATGCAATGACAAAAATCGTGCAAAAAAGATAAGTTTGATAAAAGAAGATTGAATTGAATATTGATCATTGAAAATTGTTGTGTTGATTGAAAAGATATTTTCCATAGTATTTTAAGTATCTGTTAATGAAATAATAGAAGAATTTATAAAGCCACAAGCAACCCTTGAGCACATATTCATACACAGCCAGACAGATAGATACATGCAACAGCTGTTGACCCATTTTCCTAGGGATCAATGAGCGAAAAATGCTTCCATTGAAACACAAAAACATAGCCACAATATGTGTGCATTGCTTCAGGTCTAAACTTGGGTTGCATGCCTCATTAGATTGACGTTTGTTTTTATGTTTTTTTCTTTTCAAAATTTACATAATCATTCATTCATTCATCGATACATTTTAGAGATTAAAATAAGTGAACATGTTAATGTTGGTGACCTACTGAAATAAATAATAATACTGTTTGTGTATTGAGCATGAAATACTTTTAGTTTGAGATGCATATGCTGCTCTTATCATTCTAAGGCTGCTGCTGCCATGCAGGAAATGACGGCACACATTAAAGTCATCTCTCTTTTTCTATATCACTTTTGTATGAAAGATTTTGTATGCATTTTTGACTTAGTAGTGCATGCACATCTTCATCATCATCATCATCAAGCACATAAAGATACTTTTCGTGCTGAGTACGTACATCTGTACATACATACATATAAGTGTATCTGTCTGAGTGTATGGTATATGTATACATAAGTAGCAAATGATTGTGTGTAGTACTATAAGAACAACAGCTGAGCATTGCTCTGGCATGCTGTGAAGGTAAAGTGTCAGCTGCAAACTACTTAAGTCATTAAAAAGTGTATACCACTGAGTGCAATATGCCATAAACTCTTTTCTCAGTAGATACTTTTTAGTTGTTTAAACTGTAGATTTTTGTTTTAAAAGGTTGCTTATACTTTTAGTAAGTAATAAATACTATGTATTTTGTTGCAAAGTTTTATAAAAATATTGTTGTTGTAATAAAAAAAAGCAGATACATTTTGATTAGTTTTAGTTTCTGGTAGTTTTCTTGTTAGCATATACTTATTGTCTAAGAACTTTGTAATATTTCGCTCCAATTCATCTATCATATTTATCCATAAAATAAAAATTGATGTTTGTTTGTATGTTATGTGCTGCCATACCGTTCATTTGATTGCATTGAAAAATTTGTGAATGTATATGGTTGGTTCCCGGCTTGAACATAGGATAGTTTGGGTCAAGATATGTGTCCCCTTTCACGAGATATGGGATATTCAAACAACTCCTTAAAGTATATTACAAAAATTAACTAAACATCCAGTTCGATATAATTCGTACGAAGACGACCTGTATAATTTGAGACTATTTTCTCATTTTTTTTTAATTTTTTTAAAGAATATCTTGTGATTCTATGCGTCGATTGTGATGATTCAAATGCTAAATCGTACTCACAATAAAGCTTTGTAATTTACACTTATTGGATTTTGAATACATTGAGTGGCTTTTAAGTGATGCGTGCACAAACAAACAAAAATACAAAAATCTACGATTAAAATTAACAAATACTTTCCGAAACACTTTTAAATTAGTGTGATATTTTAAAATATTTTTCTCACCTTTTGTTTTCATAATAAACATGTAATAATAATTATTTAATTACTACATGTTAAGATACTTTTTTTTCTCACTTATTGTGCATTGCAGATACTCTTCCTTATAATAATTTTCAATTTTTATTACCCAATTTCACTTACTTTGTTTTGTTTTATTTTTTTTTTTTCAACAAACCCATGGCGCTTTTTATTTGTTGAAAAAGTTGCAACAAAAATATTTTCTCATAATTTTCTCATTTCCACATTTTTCATTTTCTAGTATTTTTCTCGTTTTTTTATGACGCGTGCCTTGCTTCATAATAGTTGAGGCATAGTTGGGCCTGGGAATGGGCCACCCAAAAGGCGTAGAGAAGGCATAAACGTAATGACGCCACATGAAATCATATAATTTTTGGTTGCATAGTCTGTCAGAAAGAAATTGCAACGCACGTCAGACATTGGATGAACAAAACACAATTGAGAAATATATTTGCACACAATATATATGTATTGTATATACAATACTATAAATGCTTACAACCACAATTGCATCCAAGCATATTTATCTCTTTGTGTATGGTACGAGTATCTATAGATTCTTCTTCCTTCTTCTTATTATTATATTATTTGCTGCTGCTTTTGCTTTAATATTATCATGCAATAAAATTGCACACAATTTGTGCTTTAACTTCTAGTACTACACACACACAGAGTTACATTTACAGAAATATATGTGTTTGTATCTCAAATGTGAAGCGCTCAATTTCTCAAGCAAAACTTGCATTTCTTTTCGTATAAAACTCATTGTTGCCTAAGCCAAGTGAGTGAATGAACGAACGAATAAGTTTACGAATGAAAGGAACATTGAAATGTAAGTGGTATGAAAGGGCGAACGCGCAATGAATGTATCTACAGCTTTGTGTTTTCTATGTAGTATGTAAGTATATCTGAATGTCGGCATCTTTGGCAGCATAACGAACTTTTTTCGCCTTTTCCGTTTCCTCTCTTCGCCATCACCATCATCTTCATTTCTTCTTTGGCTGTGAAATATTTTTCTCTTGAAACTTGTAGAGTTTAGAAAGATAAGGGGAAAGGAGAGTGAAACTGATTGGAAGACATTGGAATCGCTTGCCTATGAAGACAATCAAAAAACAAGAACGCGTTCATCTCAGTTGAGTTTAGTTGAGCGCTTAGCTCTAAAAATCGTGCTTGTTTTGGTTGTTTTTCTCTAAAGATTTTGATCTCAAAAGCGAATTGTTGTCTGTTGTATTCCAAGTATCTTCCTCCTCTCTCTACTATGCGCCGCAGCTATTCAAATCTATTTTATTTCTATTTAAAGTTAAGCATTTTATTGCTTAATGTGCACTTTAAATGAACCTTGAAACTTAAATTTTTTGATTGCTCCACACAAAAGCATGAGAAAAACACTTACAATAGATACATAGATAGAAAGATACAATACAATAACAACACTAACAACTATGAAATTGTAGAAAATGAAGGAAAATATTGTATAATTAAGTTCATATAGCGAAAAAAGGCGCTAAATTATGCATAAAAGAGAACACATGTCATTTTGCAAGTAAAATATACTTACATACTTTGGTATAAGGGGGCCTACCCATCAGAGCCTACTTTACTTATAGTTAACACACGCAAGCTACTGCATTACTATTATGGTATAAGGAAGGAAGGAAGCAACCCTTAATTAAACTATTGAGCGCACGCGCTACTTACTTCTCTATGTACTACGAGTATACACATATGAATCCAGATATTTTGGCTCACATATATTTACTCATACAAATATGTGACAGCAGCTGCCTGCTTTGAAATTCAAGTGCTTCGGTTACAACAAACACACAATACACTAAAACCAGTAATCCAAAATACTATACGAGTATACCAGATTGTTGGCATATGACCAACAACAACAACAACAACAACACCAACAGATTGATGAATGTTTCAAAAGTATCTATTTCTCTCTAAACACTAATTATGGGTTTCTGAGTGTGCATTTTAGCGTGAATGTAATGAGAACGCCCCAAAATAGGAACAAAAGTGTTGATAGTTAAATATTTGGTTGCTTGGTTGGTTGGTGGGTTAGTTAACCGAAATATCAAAGTATCTAACATGTATCTATGACTCTGTGGAATGCATATACTCGTGTGTATGTGTGAAAGTTTAGGCTTAGTTTAAACTGCACCCAATACTATAGTAACAAATACATCTATGCATTCACCTGCTTTTGTTTAACATTGAACTGTTAAAATTTGTAAACAATTTTTTAAATTTTTTTTGCTTGGTCACAACAATAAACTTTTGACAAGCAATCAACCCAAAAAATAAATGTTCAAAAATTCCAAAATGAAAATGAGTTTTTTGTGTAAAACTGCATTTCACGCTATGATTTTTTGTATGTTTTCATTATGGTATATCTCACAGTATCTTAATAGACATTTTTCAACAATTAGCATGTGTTTGTGAGAAGTATCTCTAGAGTAATAACAACAAAACTAACACCAACCTACAAATAAAAAACTTAAAATTGTAAGCCTTTTATTGCCTTCAGTCAGTCAGTCAGTCACTCATTCATTCATTCATTCATTTATAGAGCGTTTCAATTTAAGTCAACCATAAACAAATATCCAACCATGCATCCAAGCATCAATTTATATGAACTTCACTCACTCACTCATTTACTTAGTCAATCAAACAGTCTCTCATTCATTTAGTCAATCATTCATTCTGTCTGTTTGTTTGTCTTTAACATTTTAATGCGAGAAATGGAATACAAAAAAACTATCTCTCTAAACGAGTTGATCCCACGCACTTGTGTGTGAAACAAAAACCCAACAAAAAAACGATTAAACTGGAAGGCTCTAAGCCTCTTTTTCTTCCATCTTTTCCTCTCAAACAACAATTACCCTCATCATCATCATGATCATCATCGCCATCACCATCATGAGCAGCATGAAATATTTATTTTTGGGGCAAAGGCGTTGTCGGCTTTTGCTTCTTTTGGACTTTTGAAAATGAAGTTTTATAGGAATGAGTTTTAACGAGTTTTATGCGTTGCTCAATTTAGTTTTGCTTGCATTTCCTGCTTTTGGTATTTTACCTTCCTCCCATGTTTGTTTGTTTGCCTCTTAAAGTAAGTAAGCTTCAACCCACTCATTCAATGGTAAAAAGAGTTAAACGAAACCAAACCAAACTAAGCTTAGACTCAAGTCTCAAGACTTCCCATTCTCTCTTCTACCTAATTGGCCATTAAACCTGCAGATGATTTTTTTTTTCTTAGTTTTTTAAGGCCTCAGCAGTATGTGGCATTAACAACAAACAATTTTAAAGTAACCAATTTTTCTTTCTTTTCTGTTAGTTTTTTTTTTTTCTTTGTTTTTCTTTTATGCTTCGTTGGTGTTTTATATGTAAATCAAGTGAAAGCGTAAGGCATGCTGCGTGTGTTAATAAGCGAACAACACTAAAAACAGCAATAACAACTTCAACTACAAGCAACTACAGCAACAGCAAAACATTTCAAAGAACTACATCACCATCATCATCATCCTTAAAAGCAACATCATCATTATCAGCAACTACATTTAAATATAAGAAGAAGTCAGGGCCAAACGGAACTTGGATTAAAATTGGACCATATCCCTGGGGCGCAAACTAAAAATTTCTATTATATTTTATAGTTTTTTGATTATTGTTAGTTATCCCCCTCTTTGAATAGCCCATGGGCCCTGAATATATTAGAACAGCCCTGGAAGAAATCATGAAATTTTTATGTTAAAAGCAACAAGTTTTTTCATACTCTAGAATTAATGCTGTGGATACTTGTCTGCCTCCATATTTTTTAATCGTTGTCGATCTTTTACTGGTGATGACCATGAAATATTAATGATCAAAAATAATAAGAATAATAAGGAAAAATAAAAATAAAACTGACACAACAAGAGGAAAGAAAATACTTCAAACACAAACCGCTTAAACTTAACCTAAATATTCATAAAATATATAAAAAAAACAGATACAGGCATAGATTTCTTTTTATAGACACAAATACACATAAAATTATCATCATTCACATATGATTTTAGCAATTTCAGAGAAAGAGTTGCATGTACTCGTATAATAAATGCATTCATAAAACTGATTAAAACAGCAACTGATTGAAATGGCAACAAATCTGCATAAGAAATAAGTGCCAAGAGCATACAGAGAAAGGAAGCGTAACATATGCAATTAAATTACAAGTGATGATATAGAGAATAAATCTTTAAACTACTCATAACATTTCCATGCATATGTATGTATTATGAAAAAAGATATGCATATACTTTTGAAGAGGTGCTTGACTTGTCCTCATTTGAAGTTCTATGCTCATTTTTGTTTCTGTGCATTTCTTTTTTTTTTTTGTTAAATGTTTTACACTTTGAAATGGTGTCAATGAATGAATGAATGAATAACACTTTAGTGAATTCATACTTTTAAACTGTAGAACTTTTAGTTGCACTATTATTCTTTATTAGATAGGATCATACTAGTTTAGTATTACATATTCTAAAGGAACAATTGCTTTAGAATTGCATTCTAAATGAAAAGTTTTTACATGTTAGAGATACAATTCTAAAGGGTGATTTTTTTTGTTGTGTACTTTGGCAGTGTTGTATTTTTGGCACCTGACGCTTGATTCGAGACATGTGTAAAAATCTAACATGCTCAGTTAGCATTGCCATTTCAAAATGGAAAGGTTTACACCTGATCAAGGCGTACAAATCATTGAATATGTGCTCAGTAAAAATGATTTTTTTTTATCGAAAAATTGTCTTTAGCAACGACGCTCATTTCTGAATTCAGAATTTCAGGCAATACAAGATCAGCCAATTCACTCAGAAAAATTCACTATTTAGTCCGGTGGAATTATGAGCACATCAAGGATTTATGATGATGGGAACAACGTTACCGTTACCCACTGTCGTTCAATGATTTAGAACTTTTTTTTGCCCAAAATGCACAGGCTGAACCTGGTCGACATGTGGTTGCAGCAAGAAGGCGCTACAACCCACACAGCACGCAAATCAATGGATCAATTGAGAAGAATTCGATGAGCAGTTTATCTCGCTTTATGTAATGGTAAATTGGCAACCCAGATCGAACGATTTGACGCCTTGAGACTATTTGTTATGGAGATGCGCCAAATCACTCGGCTATGCCGATAAGCCAGTCAATAGCAGCATTAGAAGACTACATAAATCGTAAAATACCACTTGAAACGGAGTTTTGGTAGACAGTAGCTAAATTTTATGAGGTATTCAGTTAACTAGAGGCTTTATTAAGTAGGATAGGGAATTGGTCATTGCTGTCGAATGTCCAGGAGTTGTACTGCGATGACGTTTGCGTAATTCTCAAGTCGATGTTCACAGCGGTGGCTATAAACAGTGATGGTCTCTGCACCGTAGCGATCTTGAGGTCGCAATGAATTACGTCTTTGAGAACATAGAAGGGGGCACCTATTAAAGTGCGAAGAACTTTGGACTTAAATCTCTGTATGATGTTAACATTAGAAGAGGCCGCAGTAGAGTCCCATAACTGAATGCCATAGGTCCAGATTGGACTCGGAATCGAACTAGGCCTGAGTAACTAGTACAGACGCTTGAGCTTAAGGATGAACTGGGTCTAGTCAACATTTAAGTGAAATAAACTTTAAAATGTATATAAATGGCAAGCATTGATTCAAAGGAAAATTTCAATGCAATAAAATATGCATTAAATCATCTTGATATTATAGAAGAATAGATCATGGGCTTATTTTGGAGTATATATGTATGTATGTATCTATTATTTATAGGGTGAATTGATGATTTTTGTTGCATATGTTGGTTGCTTAAACTTAATTTGCATATTGCATGATTATCAAAACAAAAGCCTTTCGACACACATAGATCAATCTAAAGACAAGCCTATAAACACACACACAGACAAGGTAAATCATGGAAAGCCTCTTCATTCTAGGGGAAAGATTTATTATTGTATTTATGAATAAAAACTAGTTCTTGTTATATACAATATACAATTTTTGATTATATGAATGAACTATTCAATGAATGAATGAAATTTTTTAAAAATATAGAATAAATATTAAAGGATCTTCTCCCTAGGTTTCTCTCGCTCTGAATATGCATGCAAAAAAGGGTTGTTCACGATTATGTTATTATGTATTACTGTTGTTCCTCTTTTTGTTGTTATTTTGTATTATTGTATTATATGAACACCTTTTACTTTTTTATTTTATTTTGTTGTTGCGGTTTATTTTTACCCTATGTTACCAACATGACTCTCCTACCTTATCCATGTTATACAAAATGTTAAAGCTTCCTTCATTCATAACTCAGTCAGACTGTCATTAGGTTTGCATGAACGTAAGTATTTTGATGATCAATGTTGCGATGATAATAATAATGATGATGATGATGACGATGATGATGAATTTATGTTTGTTGCGAAATAATAACAAAAACAACAACCACAACTTATGCGAATGCAATCAGTCAGCCGGAAATCTATAGGAGACAGACAACAGTCCCACAAACAAACTGCCAGCCAGGAAGGCAGGAAGACAAACAGTCAGACTGGCAATGGCAAACTGACAGAAAGAAAACAACGACGACGACGACAGTTAAACAGATACACATGCAATATAAATGTTGAGTTTCATAATGTGCCTCTGTTCTTTTACCTTGAAATGCCTAAGAAAACTCACTCTCTCTGCCTCCCTCTCTTGTACAGTATCTTAAGCATTCAACTGCAGGCGGTCGATGTTTTTTTATTATACACATACTATATGCGTTAAACAGGATGACGACAGCATGCGGCGACAAAATGTTTCCTTCCTTCCTGAACAAATGAATGAATGAAGGAATGACTCAACTTGGTAAATGGTAACTGGCAATGGAAACTGAACCAGAACCTGGCTTAACAGGCAATTTCTTTATACTCATACATATCTTCCTTACATTTTTACAAGTTCAACCAGTTGGAACGACAACATTACCAATAGCAATTTGTTCAGCTAAGACAAGGTAAAAATGGAAAGTCTTCTATTATTGTATATTTTTATACATATCTTCCAAATACTTTAAGCCTTAAAAAGTATCTAGTCCTTAGGCTCTGTAAAGTCAGTTCACTTCAAAATGCTAAACATGTTTAAAAGTACTCATTTTAAATTTGAAATAAAAATTCTTAAATGAGCATGTGAAACCAGAAGAGATATCAAAAAGTATCATTGCCCAAAGGAAAGTATCTCTTATAATCATAAAAAAACTAAACTCATTCAATGCTAAGCCGAATGCGTATGCGCTTGATTAGTTTCGCTTAAAAGTTGTGTGTGTTTTTTGGTTTTTTTGTGAGATTTTTGTATCAACGTATGTTTGTTTTGTTACCTGTACTGATGCTGATGCTGTTGCTGCTGCTGCTGCTGGTGTAACTTTGTATCTCTTATTTACCATTCTTTTTAGTTTGTCTAGCGTGTAACGAATTGAAAATCTCTCCACATGCTGCTCTCTAGATGCAAACATGTTCAAATGGGAATTCCAAATTCCATAGTCAACATGCATAAAACACATTTACTACTACATACTATAGTACTGGATAGATACATTTCTATCTGTAGAACTTTGTTAGTGTTGTTACTTTGTCATACTCTTTTGAGTTTCTTTTCTGCGGCATGTACGAGTATGTTAGTTTGTTGTGTACTACACACTCCTCTGTTCTAACGCCTACAAATATCCTGTATCGAAATAAAGAAGAAAAGGTGTTCAAGCATAAGTAAAATGTATCTACTAAAGCAACTACCCACTGCAAAAACAACATTTGCAACAACGCTCTACATACAATAGTAGGAAGAAATGAACCAACAAACGACCGAATGAATGCATTGAAAATGGTTTAATGATCTCCAGAGACTTAGCTTGGCTTAGTTTGGTTTGGTGCAAAACTCTAATGGGTCGACTTATCTATATGTGTCTGTGGTATTGTAGATACCACTACTATGGATACTTTATGCGCATCTTTTAAGAACACGTTTTTCAAGAAAATTTAATTTAAATTCCATTAAATTGAAGTTAGTTATGCGTTGTTGTTGTTGCAGCAACAATATTCCTTGTGCCTCCTTCTTGTGGCATCATCAACACACAATTTCTTAAAGTATTCATTCTACATTTCTCATCCTCTTCATCATCATCATCAACATCATCTTCTTTGTTTTCCTATTCTTTTTACATAGATATTATTGTCGTTCTTTTAAGTGCTTTGAAATTTAATAACGTTATTATGTAAATAATCATAGATTAGAAAGTCACTAAAGTTGATTACAGTTATTTTCATTGAATTTGATTTGAGTTGCATTTTGTATCTTCGTTCATTGCCTCACCATACAATTTCATGCTTTGATTTGTAGTCATTTTAAGTGTTTTGTAAGCCTCTTCTAATGGCTTTATCATTTTATTGGCTTTCAAAAAAGGGTTCTAGATACTTTAATGCATGAGCATGCATAGATATTTGTATCATCATGTTAGCATTGGTTACTTTTTACAATAAAATACCAAAAAAAAAAAAATAAATAAAAGGTAGATATAATTTATTTATTTTCTATACGTTTAAGAGTATTTTATGAGTTAAGAATTGCTTCCAGAGATATAAATTTATATTAAATCGATTCCTTTTATGTGACTTTAATACTTAGAAAGGTGAATAGAAACGATTTTATAAGTATTTTTAATGTGAAATAATGTGTCTTTAAGTGAAAACCTTCCCACAAGTATCTTAGACAAATATTTCCTTCAATAAATGATTTTAAAATAATTAAAAACTTTTATTTTAATTGAAAAGTTAAAAATAAATTGATAATTAAGTATTAAATGGCCAAAATTCTTTTCAAAAGTATCTTACAGTATATTCAACACAAAAGCTGCTTTAAATTATTTTTTTTTTTTAATTCTTCAGGAGGCAGAAATTGTCTATGTTACTTCAATAAAATGTCTTAGCCCCGAGGCTGGTAGAAAATAAGAAAGGCACTTAAAACGCGGTTTATGAGAGTAATTCTATGTTATCTGCTTCAAGCACTTTTAGTTTAGACAAATTTATAAATGAATCTAAAGTAAAAATGTAGATTAAAGCGTATTTCAAATGTGTAACAGCAAATTAAAGAAATTAAATACAGGGGCACATGTTATTTTAAGTCGAATATTTTCAGGAACATCTTTTTATGTGTGCTCTTTGCAGGACGAATAATTATATATTATATTGTTATTTATTTATTATTTATTTATTAAGATAATAAAGATTACAAATCAATATTAACTTATGGCTGCTATGGCCATCGGCTCATATTATATTGTTTATTCGTAGATACGAGTAATTGACCAAAAAGCTTAAAAAAATAAATTAAAATCTATTGAAGTGATATTATGGACAACAAAGAGCATCCAACTTGGATTTGCCTATCTACTTTGAAGCATTAAAGTATTTGGAGCAAACAATCATGTCTTAAAATCATGGAATATTCAGACAATAGAAAATTGCTTCAAAAGAACAACTGGATTTGATTGATATTCAACATGGAACAATAAAGACGGCTTACCATATATTTTCTTGACTTCAAGTAATATTGATTAAGTACGAAACTTAATGAAAACTGATTGCTAGTCATAAGCTAAGATTGAACCTAATGTACAATATGTTAACTGTCTAGAATTATATTGATGTGGACAATGAGATTTGCACATCAGGCTTTCATTGAGATGACGTTCTTATCGGCATTATGAATTATGGATCAGTGCTAGTAAATCCAACTCCAAGTGCCAAAGAAGGTGATGATGATGGTTCGGATGTTGAACACATTTCCACGAATGATGTGGCTTTAATACCATGATAATTTTAAATTCAATCGAAACAACAAAAATAATGTAAATGTTTAAAAACAATTTAGTAAATTTCTTAAGAAATTATAAGAGAATATGAGTCGAAGGCCCTAACAGCTAGATTTACTCGCTAAAATTTTGTATTAAGTTTTTGTTGTTAAATAAATAAATAAATAGAAGAAAATATAATAAATAACTTTGGGGCAGGAAAGCAAATTAGGTAACTTAAACTTTTATACTCAAAACCAGGGCTGTCCAACTTGCGGCCTGCATGCGGCCCCAGTGAAATCTGCACACAGCAGAATTGAGAACAGAGAAGAACAGAAATTTCTTTGGCCCGCTGCTCTGCGACCTTTTTGTTCGCCAGTACACTGCCAAAAAGACCTTTTTTTTTTTGAACCTGCTCCCCAACTCACTGCAGATTCTTGGACAACCCTGATCTAAAAAGTAAGTGATACCCTTTGAGCCTTCTCAAATCGCTGCTAATGTCTAAAATATTGAGTGCTATTAATTTGTTATGATTTTCCAATCGTTTCACTATACCTAACGATTTCTTCTTTTTTCACTAAAGGTATGGTCACATAAGATCTCGGTGCAAAACTTCATTCTTGACATAACATGAAAATCCGACCAGTGTTCAGAGGAGCATGGATTGTGATACATATTTTGAATATTGGATTCTGCTATTGGGCTCCAAAGGTGGGTTTCATAAATCCACACTGGTTTTATGATTGCTTTGTAAAGTAGAAATTTGTATTCAAAGTTCAAGTTTCGAGTGAAAAACAATCAAACAGCTTAACCTAAATGCCCTCCAAAAAAAAAGTAGACTAATATTAAAATTTAGCTACTCATGCATATATGTATTTTCTTTTAAAGACCACAAAAGTATATGTTCTCTTTTAAGCTTTCCAGCATCTAACATATGAAATTTTACAATAGAAAATATGTCAAAAATTATGATTTATAACTTTAACACCAACAGGTTGTTTGCTCTTGGCACTAATCTAAGAGAATCTGACATTCAAAAGAAAAATGATACTTTACAAAGTGTTTTTTGTGCATCTTAATTTTGAAAACTCTTCATCAATGCTTTAGGTGTAAGATTAGGTGGGAAAATCTTTGACCAAATTGCCTCTTTTTCTATTCAAAGATTTTGTTCTGTGTTTTTGTTTATAACAAATGAAAGAGAAATGCTGTGATTAATCAAACCACAATAATAATAAAATTAAGATAAAGAAAGAAACAGAAATTGATTATAAACTGAGAATTTTGGGAGGAGATACCATATACTTGTATATGATAGAAGGAGGCGTAAGGTATGTGAATTAAATTTTTGGGTATTTTCTTTTTTTGAAGTCTTCACAGCTATGGAAAAAGAAATACAAACAAATAAATGAAGAGAGAAACAAGGCAAACATCAATTTAAAGTTTATTCCATTCGATTTTTCTATCTTTTTTTACGCAACAAAAGAAATGCCACAAATCACAAAGTGTTTGAATGCTTGAGGTAAACATGGGCGCGTTAGCTATCAATATAAAGTTTAAGTAGAATAAAGAATAGAATAAAAATGAATGCTGAGAAGGTGAGTGAAGTGATAGATACAACAACATGAGTGAGTGAGTTTGGTTGGTAAAATAGAAGAATTGAAGAAAACCATAAATGCAGACAGAGGCAGCAAGCAGTTAGGCAAGCAAACGCTTACCACAAAAAGCATTCGCATAGCTTAAAGTTCAATGACACGCGGGAATCATCATCAACTTCAACAGCAGCAATATCATCAACAAAAGCAACATCAGAAGCAGCGGCAAAGGCAGCCGCCATAGCTCAATAGGCTACATTTTTTTTTTAAGTATCTACAGCATTTGCTTTCTTGCCTCCAATGCCATTCATGCCACTTGAGGTTATTTGAAGCGTTTTTGATGAGTTGCAGCATTGAACGCATGCATACAAAAGCCCAAGCCAACAGAGAACAGAAGATCGAATCCCATTGAATCCCATATAACAACAACAACAACAATTCGAAAGAACAAAGAAGGCAAAGCAGGGAATGCATTGCAGATCAAGTCTAAGAGAATTATTGCGTCTTTGTGTTTGCGTTCGATCAGAAATTGAAGGCAACCTGATATTGTAAGAAGAAATAAAAGATTGGCAAGCAAGCGAAGCGAACGTGCAACAATGCAGCAACAACAACAACAAGCAAGAACAATTGTGGGCAAAAATTTGTTGTTTATGGCTAAGAAAGATGATGATGATGAAGAAGATGAAGCTAGAAAAACCATTATTGAAATTCTTAAACAAAAAACAAGAAGAAAGGAAAAATTAAGGCAGCACGTAAGACTAGAAGAATTACATGCCATGGTAAAGTCAATAGAAAATTTCCTGATTAATGTTACATGCAATCAATGCAATGAATTTGTATCTAAACAACATGTTTCTATTTATGCGTGAGCAATTTGGTACTTTAAAAATAATAAAACTCTGTCTGAAGTTACTTTGTTTGGAGGGGGGCATATGATGGGTAACCCCATCAACACCTTAATGCCATCTCATTCATTGTATCCTACAAGAAGATTGTTTGTTAACGCACTCGCGAGAACTCTTGACAGTATCTGTCTCTGTGGCATGCACACGCAAGCTCCTTTGCATGCATGCAGATACATATTTAACTATTTATCTATCTAAGCTGTCGCTTCAAACTGTCGTCGTCGTAGTCCTCTGTTGTTTGCCATCTGCAATTCGGTCTGTCTATTTAAGTATGTATCTGGAAAAAGAATGTTTAAATCTAAGTAACTTTAGGTATTGCACAATAGTTGAGTGTATGTATGTATCTATGCAACTTACAGGTAAAGTACAGTGTATCTATAGGTGTCTTTATAAACATTCAAGTATCGTTTTCTATAGAAACATTTGCCTGGGACTTTCTGTATCTTAGGTTGATTGTCACAACCAAGTTGCTTGCTTTTGAGTGAGAAAATTGTTGAAAAAAACAAACAAAAAACTCATAAAGAAATGAAAGAAAGATACACAAACTAACAAATAATGAAATAATAATCAAATACTCATCATAAACTCCAACAACAATAACTAAACACTAACAAGAACGTGCAACATTCATCACGAGCGCACTTGATTTAAAATGCGTTTCGTTCTCATCTTTTACACCAAATGATACTATAGATACATATATGTACACATGTATCTACAGTACGCCTGCCATAACTGTTTGCTTTTTTATTTAAAGTATATGATGATTGTTTAAATAAATGTATCTGCTGCACTTTTAGTTTGTATCTTTTACTTAAAAAAGGTTTATTTTTGTATTTGTTTGTAAGATATTTTTCAGTATTTTTTTTTTTAAGTTCATTTTTGTGTTCTTCCTCTTCAACTCATGTTGTTTACTTTCTCGTGGTTATAATTTCTTGTTATTTTTGTTGTTGTTGTTGTTGATATTGCGCGATTTTGTGGCACACGCACTTCATACACACACACACACACACATGGACACAAAAATTCATATACAAAAAAAACACCATGAATGCGTTGCATGTATCTATGGTTACATGGTCGCTGCTTGCTCGCTTGTTATTGTCTTGCTGACTACAGATACTTTGTAGCCATGCAGGTGGAAACAGGTTTTTTTTTTTGGGAAAAAAATTTATATCTCTCCACATCTCCACATGCGGGTTGCAAGAGTTTTGGTATTTCATTCGTTGTTCTGTTTTGTTTGTTTATGTGAACGAAAAAAAAAAAATAAGAAAATTGTGTTTCCTGTCATTGAAATCATTAAGGAAATGTATCTGCAAATTGATATAATGCACAAAGCACAGTGTTATTATTATTATTTTTCAATTATGTGTTTCTAAGTTAAGGAAATTTGAAATCAAAGTTTTGTATCTTCACATGCAATGAAGAAAATGTATCTAACAGAAGTAAATGTTTCTCAAATGCTCTTAATTTCAATTGAAAGATTATAAAAGCAGCTTGGGTTAAACAGATACTGTATCTATTGTATGTAAGAATGTTTGTTTGCTGATCATTTGTGGTGTTCTTAGAAGATTTATTAAATTATGATGAAACTTTAGTGTGTCCATATGTATGAAGGTTTCTGAATAAGTAAAACAATACTTTTGTGCATGATTCTATGTTAGAACGCAAAAGTTTCTAAGTCTCTCTAACAATCTACAAATATTTATTGTAAAAGTTGCCATGAATCAGGACTTTCGCTGCCAAATCATCTTAAGTACGAAAGAAATAGGGTATCACAAGCTTTAGAAACAGTCGAGCAATGGGAAGCAATGGAAATCATTCAAGCACTGACTCTATTCAGACATACATACATACTAAGCACTAAGCAATTCTTTGTGATGCTAATCATGATGATTGTAGTCCTGCATTCAATTAGTTGTGTTGTGAGCAACTCACAGTTAAAGTTTGTATCTATTAATCTGTCTATAAGAAAATTTGCATTAAATTCTCTTTAATTTCAATAATGAAATGATTGTATGTATAGAATATCTTTGCATCCATGTAGTATCTACAATTTTGTAATATATGTATTTTAAAATAATTTTCTCAAATGTATCTGCAAGTCAATAAATAATAAATAGAATACATAAATTAATTTTAAATATGTATGTACAAAAAGGTATCTACAACTTTGTGGAATTATTGAAGATACAAGATACTAAAGCTTAAATGTGTCTATTTATTACAAAACTAAGTAATAGTCCCAACGTCTTATTCTGCTTTTTTTTCTTCATGTTTAAGCCACACAGACAACAAGCAATAAAATTGGCTTTTTAGCACAGACAAACACATGTGAATGTATCTATGTACATACATATATAAAGTAATACACGCACTTAAAGCAAAGTATCTATAAGTGTTCAAAGTACACATATGTACATACTTATGGTGTTTAAAATACATACTTCAATACTAAATGGACACGCGCAAACACACACACTCACAATTACAATGGAAACATGTGCCTTGGTATTAAAAGTATTACAACAGCGGCGGAACCAAGCCACTCTCTCTCTCTGACCAAGACACTTGGCACTTGGGCTTAGGCTTAGGCAATTTATTGGTTACGTCGGCTTTTTTAAAAGAAAGAAAGAAAGATAAAGGCAAATAACATTTCATGCTGATTTTTGCATGAAATGAAAGACCCAAGAAATTATTTTGTAATAAAATGAAAAAAAAAAAAAAAAAAAACTTAAACAGGACAGTTATCGTCAGTTTTATTTATTAGTAATCGGTTCTTATGGCATTTATCTAGCTATTTCTAAGAAGCAACTTACACATATTTGATGAGAAGCCTCTCTTTTTATTGCAACAACAATGACAACAAGACAACATGTCACGTACTTAGTGGATAGCAACATGCAACAAACAAAACATCAACAGCAACATGTTGCAATACATTTGCTACTGAATTCTTTGGGTTAAACTTGGTAGGAGGCAGTGATTGATTTATGCATTTAACCAAAGATAAGTATCTCTCTTAACGCAAAAAGGTAGTAAGTAACAGTAGATGAAAAGATAATTAAATACTCTTCTGTTTTCTTTTTTTTCTTCTGTTTCTGTGTTAAGTAAAGGTGAAATTTTTCTTTAATTTCTTAACATTTTATTTCAAATTTCATGACTTTTGCTGCCTGTACTACAACAATACAAATTTTTACACCCTTGGCCAGTTTGATAAGCAACCATTTGGAACGACAGTTCTCTGTTTTTTTTTTAGAGTTTTGGCCTTTTTTCTTTACTTTATTATTTGTTGCATGCTTCGCTGCACAATGTTCTACTACAGATACCGCATCATAAAACAGAGTTTCGTTTTTTTATGTGGAAATAAACATACAACAAACAAACGATGTGAGCAATCAAATGATGTTGGTTTGTGTTATCGGGGAACATTAACATTTGCCACAAATGGTGGCTTATAGACAAAAACAAAAAAAAGTTCATTTGTGCACCATATGGATTAGGCCACGTAACCTAATCGTCAGTAATATACCCATAGAAACATATTCAGATACATTTATAAATACATTAAAAAATATGTATGTGAAGTCATAGTATTAATAAATAAAATATTTATCATAACAACGAAACAGGTGAGGTGAATGACTGATGATTAAAGGGAATAATTCACTCTGAGAGAGGGGAAGAAGATGAAAACAAGCAATTGCTAAATTAACAAAATATATATTTGCTTTTTGTTATCATCTAATTTTTGTCTTCATGTCTCACATGAATATCCTGCAATTAACGCTTGTTTCTTCAACTATTTCCTTGAATTATTGCAGCTGCCTTTTTTTCTGTTTAATACTCAACTCCCTTTTTGATAAATTTTGTGTTCTTTCTTATTACGTGTATTATTCTCACACGTACTTAAAATTCTTTACTTAAGGCATAATTCCTGTAGTTAAGTAGAACCAAATTCAAACCCGAAACCAAACTAAAACCGAACCGAACCAACCCACCCTTTTTTCTTCATGTAGTCTTCTGTCTTTCAAAAGGGCGTTGCAAATCGCCAGCTGACTTTTGCCTTATTACTCGGGTAAGGACTTCTTCCTTCATTTATTTCAAATATTCATTCAAACTGATGTTTTTACTTATTCTCCTACATCCACATTTTCATTCTTTCCTTCCTTCCTTGAACATCTTCTGGTATATACATATAATATTTTCTATATGAGTCACTTTTTGTTTCTATCAAAAAAACACATTTATTTTCTTGTTTCATTTGCAAAAAATAAAGAAAAATTTGAAATTGAATGAAAAATAAGAATAAAAATAAATTCTGAACTCAAGAAAATCACAAGAAATTCGAATTTCTATTAGACTGTGACTTCTTCAATGTATATATGTTGATATTGTACTTATAAACAACAAGAAATTGAAAATTAAAACGTTCCAAATTGAAATTGTAAAATGAATAATAATAGCAACATCAGAAGATTTTTAAATATCTATAAATCGTTGAGTCTGCAGTTTTTGTTACCCTACACATAGAAGATTATTTCAAAGGCATATTGGGTTTATAATAACAAATAAAGAATGATATTACTTATCTTGTTAAGCCCAGAGACCAATTCAATTGTTGTATTATTCTATAAAAGATCATCGAACTCATATTAAATTTGTGTGTTGCTGATTTGGTAGAGTCCGTGATGTATAGATTTCATAACATATTTTAAGGGTTTCTCTTTCTTTCTGTCCATAAGGGAAATAAGTTTCTAGAGCCATAAACTTGTTATAGAATTTTATCTGATTATTTAAACTGAAAAATTAGTAGCTTCTTTCAAATCTCTTACAGTTTAGGCTATCAAAAGATGAGGAAACTGGACTGGCTATTGAGTGCAAACAATAAACTATTATAATATACCATATAAACAAGTTTGTTAATATGTCATTCAAGTATAGGGGACCACTGTTCCTTATAACATCAAAAATCAATCATCGTGACCTTATGATGCCAAATGGTGATCCAGAAAATTAGTTTCTTTATCAGCCAATACAATGAAAGATTGCTGAAGCACCCCAATCTTCTGGCAAGGTTTTTAACTCATAGCACAACTCGCTGTCACTTGAAGACTTCATCCAAACGATTTCCTTAATAGGAGATTTGAAAATTTCTTAGATGTCATTGTTTATTTTAAGCTCATGTAACATCCTATCATGTTTAAATCTAATTGGACTTTAGATTCCTCGAAAGGAGAGTTTTATTTATTTTATCTCCTTTAAATGCCTTCAATAGTATAAGCACCAATAAAGATTTATTAATACTTATAAAGGGCATTCATACTTCGTCCTAACGACTTTTTTTGTTCTTCATTTTTATGTTATTCTTATTCCCTTCATTGATTTCTTCCTTTTTTTGTTTTGTTCTTAAACAATTTTGCAATTTTATGTATGTACTTTTATTCAAGCATTCTATCCCACCCCTTCACTTGAATTCCCCTCACCCAACTGTTCATCTTGTCTCGTCACACTGGCGTCAGTCAATGAACGTTAAATTCGCGGAAAAAACAAGCTCACCAAAAATTATTGAACAGCAAAAATTGCAAAATTAAAAATAAAAATCTGAAAAAGAAATAAAATTCAGCATTCGAATTCGACTCGGTTTACTTAACTTTAAAATACAATACAATAAAAATAAAAAAAAATTGAGAACTCGAAAAATTTAAAGAAAAAGAAATTTAATGCAAAAACAGCAAAACAAATGTATGATGAAAAAAAAAGAACAGTTTAATCGTTCCAACAACAATGGAAATTGTTTTTAAATGGTCTTTAGCTTTAACTTTGTTCTTAAGACGTTTAGCAACATTTTACTTCATTCTGTTATCAGCAACATTGTGTTTTATCAAAACAACATAACTTTATTGCCGCAATGTTATTACAAAGACAAATGTTGCACAACGTAATGTTTATAAGTTTTGTGCTTTTGCAACATTTATTGCTGTTTAGTCTAAGATATTTACAGTAGCATAATTTGATTAGTAAGGGCGGCCTTAGGTTAAGTCGAATTTTGGGGCTCCAAAACATTTATTGATCATGGATTTTTACTTTTTTAATATGATTAGCAATTTTAAATAATTGTTTCATAAGAAAAAAGTAAAATTAGTTTTGCCTTTTGTGTAAGATTTTTATTCTCAATGCTGTTTTTGATTTTTTTGCTAGCCCCCTTTGACTTTAAACCAAGTTTTGCTCATTGAACAAGACGCCTCTGGCTACTTACTTAGACTCAACTCTCTTGACTTTTTATCTTTGTTAGTTTTTTGTTTCTGTTTACGAATATAAAACAATTTAATTCATCATCATCATCATCATTATCATCATTGTATTGTAGTTAGTTAGTCGTTGTTAATAATGAATGAATGAATACTTGAGCACTCTTTGCCAAGTTAACAAACACTCAACGACTTTTAACTTATCTGTAATTATATAATTCAAAAAGCACACCACCTGCTTCTCTCCTACATCTCTTTAACACCATCAGTGCCCACAATAATGAACATTTAAATTATTTTCTACCCCTCTCAGTCTGCCCTTCTTTGATATTTCACCTTTTTGCTTATTGTTTTTAACACGATTGTGTGCTGCCCGCGCTAATTGTGTAAACATGATGACTTACTTTGTTTCGCTTCTATTTTTTGCCTCCCATTTACACCTGCTGCTGCTGCTGCTTCTTTTTATTATGCATTCATTCCTTTACCAAAGTGTTGCAATGTTGGAGCATACTCTGCCTCTCAACACCATTCTCTCATATTGAATCGCCTGTAAGCTTGCTCAGTTGCTTGTGCATTTTGTTGCTCAACATTAACACCTTATGAAAGTTTTTGAAGAAGCTTGAAAATTGAGAGAGACACATGCAGGTATGAGAGATTGGTAGAGTATATGTATGAATTAGTGGGTGTTGGGTGGAGAGTGAGAAAGTACGCCGCATTTTAATTGCTTATGCCGTCGCTTCTACCTGCTTGCTTGCTGTGTTTGAGCTTTGGAAGTTGTAAACCTTTTTGTTTTTATTGTTGTTGTTATTATTATTATTATTGTTGCTGAGTTTAGTTTAGCTCATTTTGCAAATTAAATTTTCAAAGTTTGCGTGTAGCAAATAATATAATTAGATAAGATTGTCGCAACCATCAACTCTCAGTGTTGGGTAGGAGACACATAAAAAGAGTGATTAAGGGGGAGTATGCTTACTATATAATATGTATATTCACCTTTACTTAATCACCTTTTTCCAGTGATAGTGGTGTTAGCAAGGTAAAGTGTTTTGATAACACAATGAATGCAATACACTTGACTTGGCTTTTTAGCCACTTGAATTAAGTTGGACAATGCACCTGAATTAACGGTAATTTACTATAGTGATGGATGTGAAACTTGATTACTTGATAAAAAAAAGAGTTTAAGGTGAAATCAAATAAAATTCCAAGGCCAACAAGGTTTATGATCTTAGACATCATAATGTTGTTATTCTACAAGATTCTTATTATTTTTGGATACAATTTGATCTCATGTTATCGATCCACTTAAGAAATTAAATCTTATTTTGTATTCTATTTTCAAATCAAAAGAAACCAAAATGTTGATGTACTTACGAACTGTGACCATTTTCGGATCGTAGGCACAAACACGCCGTTCCACGGCTATAATTTTACGCTGCACCCTTCCGGCGCGTTCGCCCACCGATTGCAATTCCTGTTGTAGTTCATCAAAAATATCGCTAGCTATGAGTACCAGTGAGGCCAATTGCCTTAAAGCATTACTCAATGTTATATTACTGATTGAATCAAATTCATAACCAGAAACAATGCGTGTTGCTGTCGGTGATTGTGGAGCACTGCCAACAACAACACGTTGCAGGGCTTGTTGTTTTTGTTGTTGTCGCTGTTGACTGGGTTGTCGGGAATTCGGTAATGATTGTGAAGCTGTGATAGAACTACGTGGATGATGTTGCTGTTGCGTTGTTGGTGATGATGATAGAAATTCCACATGTTGTTTTAATTTCTTCATAGAGCCCAAAACTGGTGTTGGAGCTTTGGAGATACTTGGCAGCAAATTCGAATCATCATCATGTTCAACAAGATCATCATTATTATCGGTAGCAAAACTAAAACTATTGGTGGCATAACCATTATGCAAAGGAGATGCTACATGATGATCATGATCACCATTCTGCAATTGAGGTGAATGGACAACAACACGTTCCACTCGTGTTGATGTCGTTGTTATTGTTGTTGTTGTTGTGTCCTTGAGAACTTCTTGGCTTGTCCTTGAATCGAGTTCATAGCTTGCCTCTTCATTCTGTTTATTGATGCAATTGTTGTTCTTGCATTTACCGGGAATACAATGAAATCGCGTGGTATGGGGCGTCGCCGTCGATGTGGATGATGTTGTGGCCGCTGTTGCGCTTGCGGCTATGGTGACTTGTGCAACATGAACCGGTTGCACTACGCGTTGTATAAATGGCATTTTGGCATTTGGCACAACTCAACACAGCACAATTTTTGATTCAAGATTTCAATTGCAAATTCAAACTTAATAATGATGAAGACGATGATGAAGTTTATGAGGAGGCACTATAAAATAAAGGGATTCTTTTAAATCATAACACACTTTTATTTTGCACTTTTCACTTTTTTTCTTGCTTAAAATGCTTTTATAAATTTATATTCTCTTTTCTTATTTTCTTTGCCTTAATTAATTTATACTTATTCACTTATAACAATCTTCTCATTCACATTTAAGATTCTTTTTTTCTTATTTTCTTCTTTTAAGCCAAAATTAAACACAAGAAAAAGCAAAAGAAATCAAAAAAACACAAAACGAAGAACAAAAAAATAAAAGAACATAAAACAAACACTATGCACAACAAAAACTGGACAAACAACTTCTTTTTATGCTCTATTCTCTGTTGTTGTTGCTGTTATTGTTATTACTTTAGTTCTTCACCTTCTCCTTCTTCTTAATGTTGCTGTTGTTGTTGTTGTTGTTGTAATTGGCTCCCAGCAGCTAAGCATAAATCCTACACACACAACACTCCACTGACTCTCCAACTTCTCTCACTGACTGAATAAAAACTTCCCAAGAAGATGATGGAGGAGAAGAAGGAATAAAGAAGAATACTCTTATTGTTGGCCTTTTTTTATTGTTTTATGTGGTGTGTGGTGTGTGTGAGTGCGTACGTTTGTGTGTGTGTGTGTGAAATTCCTTTACTTGATTTGATTTTGGGTTCAGAACAATCAACCAAAAGGCAACCGGCTTTTCTTATTTTGCTTTTACTTGCTTTTCTGCTGCGGCTGCTGCTGCTGCTTAATATGATTTGTGTATTTTTTTTCTCCTTATATTCAGCATCTCCTTTTTCTTCCATCATCATTTACTTGAAACATTTTTCGCACGCTCCTTTTTTTAACACATAAAAAACATAAGAATGAAAATATCACTTCACTTTGCTTTGTTTTAATTTATAAAATTTTGTTTATTGAAACCGGCTTTTCTTTTCTATTTTGTTGTTGTGTGTTTTATTATTTTATTCTTATTTCATTTTTATTGCATTTATATTAAGAATTATGTGCATGTGCATGTGTGTGTGGGTGTTTGTTTAATAAAATTAAAAGTAATAAGTAGTTGAGATTATTCTTATCGGTTAAAAGTATTTATTATTATTTATGAATTTTCTTACGTTATGCGTAAATTTCATTCATCAAAAATTGCACTTTCTACGTGTTAGCCGCACAAAATACGCGATCCACTCTCGTTCAAAACCAAACCAAAATTTCTATCAACCGCTTTCCGTCATTCCGTAACCTTACTCGTCGAACTTCCACAATTGAGTGATTTCAATGATTTATTTTCAGAGAGCAAAAGCGCCAACTGCAAGACTGACAATTCAAACGAAAAACATGCCGCTCTCAATTTTCTCAATTGTTCGATGCTTGCTAGTGTTTGAAATGTTTTATTCATACCGAACTCAAGTTAATGTTAACATTTTGAATGAGTTCTGTTAAAATTTGCACCTTGAATATGTAAATTAACAGCATTTGTTTTTGTTTTCTTTATTATCTTAACATTGCCAAAACCAAAACATGTTAAGTAAGTGATTTTAATTGGAATCTAACATTTTTAGTGAAACCTTAACTGTTGGAGTGGAATCTTAACTATTGAAATGGAATCTTAACTTTTGGAGTGGAATGTTGAAATTTTGTGAGTTGTGCTCTGAAAAAGCATAAGAGGGAGATCAGTTAAATTGATCAAGTTTCTTGCTCGTATGATAAACCAAAATTTCTGTTAAATGCTCGCCTTTCAAATATTTGAATGTATGTAAATTCAAAATTCATGAAAATACTAATTCGTTAAAATTGTATTTATTTGAATTCATTTTTATTACATTATTTTCTTAAATTGAAATGTATTCATATATAATGCATTCATTGATTATTGCATTATTGTTTGGATGTAAGAATTTGAATTGGAATTGAAACTTCAAACTTTCGCTTCAAACGCAGGTAACATGGAAAGTGCTGCCAAGTGTGCCACCTTTATTAATGACATAAAGCTGCTTGTTACAAAACTTAAATTCATATTGAAATGGCTTCAGCGCCATCTATACTTCATTTCTGTCTTCAGGCGCCATCTATGTTTGATTTAAACAAAAGTACTTAAATTCTTCTTATATTTATTTATATTTGTTTTTTTTTTAAACTTTTTTACAACAATTGTTAAATAATAACAATGAAAAGAAGCAAGATTATTCAAAGAAATTACAATTATTTATATTCAGCACATTATTTAAGCACTTTTTGAACGCCTTTTTGAAACTATTGAAGCTTACACCAACTGTTACGTTTGTAGTAACCAATCAGTTAACTTGGTTACTTTTTTCTTTTATTAATTTTTATCTCTTTGTGCAATTTGGTTTTCCTTGAATGCATGCAAGTCAAAATTGCACAAAGAGATAAAAATTAATAACCAATCACTGCTGCTGAAATATCACGACGGTGCAGTGTTACCAGATTGGCATTTGTCAGCTGTGACTGAGTCGCCACACATTGGTATCCAATACAAGTTTATCGTGAGCGAAATATTTGCGTTTCAATAGTTTTTGCAATTTATGCTTTGCTTGCAAGTTTTCTATTGACATTTTTTCTTCAATTATTGATTAGTTCCAGTATATTTTATATTTGGATTTTCTAATAGATGCAATATTTTACAAAATTAACCAGTAATATAAGCGTTATTATTCAAACAATGTGATTTCAATTTTTTGTAATTTATTATAAAAGATTGGCTACCCTCGGTTGGATGCTGCTACAGAGTGACCATTTTCTTTAAAATATTTAAAATGCCGATTGTAACAACTATTGAGCTGGGAAAACATTGATATCGAAACATGTCATCGATCTTTTGCCAGCTCTAGTGCATGTGCTATTTGATGTTGTTTTTGCGGTAAAATTTAGTTTTATAAATTTACTTAATTAATTTAATTTGTGAAGAATAAACAACAAACAAAATGGGCACAGTAAGCTTTCAACAAACAAATTCAATTGCTCAATTAATAATTATGTGTTGTTTTCATATAGAAAAAGGTAAAAATCAGTGCCGTGAAACGTGCAGCTCACTTGAAATCCAAGAAGACACCGCTGACCAAACAACAACAACAAAAGAAAACTCAAAAGCAAGCACAAACTAAATCCGCCCAAGAGAAAGGTCAGAATATATTCTCCCAAAAGGCACACAAACGTGACAATTTGGCTCAGCGTAAAAAACAAAATAAACGTGCTTCACTTGGTTTGCCTATGCGGAATGCTGGCAGTGATGATGATGACGATGAAGATACAATGCTGGATAATGTTGCTGATATGTTGGATGGTGATGATTTTGCTTTGCTTCAATCAAGTAAACGTAAACGTAAAGCCAATGATGGAGGAGCGGCTGTTAATGAGGAGCAACAAAATTCTATTGGTTTGGAAAGGGCTTATGCCAGTGATACCAAAAAGGAACATGAAGCCAAGAAAATCAAAATAAATTTATTGCCCATTAAATCACGTGATGGTGAGATTATAACGCGTACAACAGAAGTGGATTTTGTGCCAAAGCCAAAAATTAAGAAATCAGATCAAGAAGTAGAAGTTGTTGCTGATGACGATGATGATGCCACCACAGAATATGAAGACAGTGATGATGATGTTTTAAATGATGAACAACCAGCAGCAGATGTGACCCAAGCTAAAGTGATATCTACCACAGATTTACTGATTGCACGTCAACAGGAAATCGAACGACAAAAATATCGAATTGGTATAATTTGTTCTGGAATTCTGGAGAAACCAGAAGATAAAATGCGTAACTTTAATGCTCTTTTCGAGCTAATGGATGAAACAAATGCTGCTGGACTTCCAAATCTATTGACAGTACGCAAAGTTGCCATTATATCATTGACAGAGATTTTTAAAGATATTTTACCAGAATATCGTGTGGGTCAAGTGGATACTAAAATGCACACTGTACGAAAGGCAACCTTACAACGTGTCACATATGAAAATGCTTTGCTGCAACAATTTAAGAAATTCCTACAAAAATTGGAACGTCTGACGGCCACAGTAAATCGTCGTAATGCTGGCAAACGAACACCACAAGCAGTGAAGATAGCTGGAGTAGCAGTGCAAAGCATGTGTGATCTTCTAGTGGCTCATCCATATTTCAATTTTGTTCAAAACATTGCTCAACTATTGGTCTACATGTTAAATTGTAATTATCCCTCCATGCGAGAATCTGTTAACACATGCTTTAGGACACTCTTCTCCACTGATAAACGTTATGACATGACTCTTTTTGTTGTCAGACGCATCAATCATTTGATTAAAACAAAACAGAATCAAGTGCATCTGGAATGCATAACATGTTTGTTATCTTTGAAGATTAAAAATGTCAATTTAGATGCAGAAAAGGAGAATGAATTAAAGCAAAAGAAATTGGAATCACATCGTCAGCGTTTGATCAGTCTTTCGAAGAAAGAACGTAAGCGACGCAAGAAATTAACTGAGTTGAATAAGGAATTGGAAGAAACACGTGCCGAGGAAAATAAACAAACCAAACATCATAAACTCACTGAGATCATTAAAATGGTGTTCACCATATTCTTCCGTGTGCTGAAAAATGAGCCAAATACCAAGATTCTTAGTGCTATACTAGAAGGACTAGCTGAGTGAGTAAACAATATTCAGTTTAATTGGGGATTCCTTTAATTGGTTTGTCTTATTTCCTTTTATAGATTTGCTCATGTTATCAATTTGGAATTTTTCTCAGACCTTATTGATGTATTGAATCGCATATTGGAAGAACATGAATTGGGTTATCGTGAGCAATTGCATTGCATACAAACCATATTTGTCATACTATCCGGTCAGGGTGAAGTCCTGAATATTGATCCCATACGTTTCTATCAACATTTCTATCGTAATATGCTTGTGGTGAATGCTGGCAAAAATCATGAAGATTTCCAAATAATTCTTAACACTCTGGATGAAGTCTTGGTCAAACGTCGTCGCAATATGAGTCAACAGCGTTTAATGGCTTTCATAAAGCGTTTGCTTACTGGTGGTTTACATTTATTGCATCACGGAACCTTAGCCACATTGGGTACTGTAAAGACAAGTTTTCAATTAACTTCTGTTTTAGATGCTTTACTTGATACGGATACAAGTATTGGTTCCGGTCGTTATGATCCTGAATTGGATGATCCAGAATATTGTAATGCAGCATGCACATCACTCTATGAGTTGACAATGCTTGCTCGTCATTATCATCCCATTGTAAGACGCATGGCTATGCATATTGCTAGCGGTGTACCAGCTATGGGTGAAGGTGCTTTACCAACAGAAATTGGTAAATTGTAAGTAAAAGATACTTTAATATTGATGTACATTAGATAAACTAACTAACAACAAATTCTATTTCTAGAACCTCTCATGACTTGTTTACACAATACGATAGTACACAAATGGTTTTCAATCCAACAATTGCACTGCCACGTAAATGTGAACCGAAAATAAAGAAAGGAAGGCACAACTATTTACGTGGCGATTTTAAATCTTATTACAAAGATATATTGCATCAATCAAATGGTGCCTCTAGCAAAAGTAGTAACACCACAAAAAATAAATTTAATTATAATTTCCTAGAAGAACTCAATAAAATTAGTAAATCCTAGTTAGTAATGATGATTATGATGAATGGCAATGGAATTGAAATGTGTACAATAAATTATCAAGTGATGAAAAGGTTTTTGAAAAGTAAAAATTTGATTTTTAATTCAGATTGTGGAACCCTGATGATAATGATAGATCTTTGGGGCAAACAGTTGTGTGGTTCCTGTAATCATAATTTGTACAATGTAACCGAATGAAGTTTGGATTGGTCCCTTCTTCTTCAGCTCTATAAAAAACTCATTGGTCTCACTGCCAACAATTGCTGTTCACAGTGTATTGGATCTCCTATAGAGCTAGCTTTCTTTCTTTATCTCAATTTGTCTTTAATTTTGCTTTACGTTTGTCAATTCATGTATTTTTGCATTATTGAGAATTTGCTTTATGTTTGTATGCCTGAGCCATAGTCTTCACCCCTTTTCAATAGTGCCAGTTGCTTTGCTTTTTCTCATAAAGAGGTGTAATGAATTTTGGCTATAACTGTGGATCGGTTGATCCAATCACTATGAAAATGGTTTCAACAGAAAGCTAAAGATTTTCTCTTTCTAAAATTAATAAATTTTTTATGTTTCGACCACTGAAAAAACCTAAAATTGACCCATTTTTTGAATTTTCTTAATGTTTACATATTATCCAGTTAAAATTCTGG
This sequence comes from Amiota communis, assembly GCA_037043315.1. NCBI lineage: Eukaryota > Metazoa > Arthropoda > Insecta > Diptera > Drosophilidae > Amiota > Amiota communis. The sequence goes on along the minus strand of JBAMAV010001245.1, from coordinate 5,776,453 downwards.
ATACGGATAATCCTTAAAACTAGTCCTACTCATGACCTTTCATGTGACATTCGGTTTATTGAAATTGGTTTAGTAGTTCTCGAGATATAGTCCAAAAAGCATTTTTGAAAAGTGCCATTCACTTGCTGTGCATTTCTGTTTGCCTGGTACCAGCTAAGCAAATTTGTACAGCGAGCGAGATTTTTTTATTTTGCGGTCAAAAATGCCCCTCAAAGCATGCAATAGTTTTTGTGCATAGTGCTAAATAATCGTCTTATGAAATTATGGTATAACTTCTGATCTACTGGTCCAATCAATATGAAATAAATGTGATTAGAAAACTTAACACTCCCTCTCTTTGAAGTGGTACCATTTTCTTTATTTCAAACTCAGGAAGGACCTAAAATTGAATCATTTCATTCAATTCAGTTTATTTAAACACATAATCCGCATAAAATTCCGGAAGCGAATAGTCCATAAATATAGTGCACCCCATTACCTTTCATTTGACATTAGTTTCATTGAAATGGGTACAGTCATTATCGAGATATAGTCCAATAAGCAATTCTGATAAGTACCATTCACCTGTTGTGCATTTATGTTGGCCTAGTACCATCTGGTGATGTATTTCACTATAACTTCGGATTGGCTGATACGAAATGAAACGACCTCACAATACTCCTACCCTTTCACATTTTATTAGGCATCACAATGAGCTTTAAGGCTTCTGGGTGCACTTACGAACAATCGCCAGCTGCCCTCATAACCTTACCTAACGTAACCTAACCATGTATGTACAATATGTATGTATTGTATGTTTCCTATGGATTCCGAAATTGCTGGACTGATTTTGATGAAATTTTAAGGCAATCAATAGCATAGTTTGGAGAGTGTTCCTGTGTAGTTTGGTGGTAGCACGCCTTTCTACAGTATAAGAGTAACTTAGATATTTTCTATTCTAGATGCTTTGCCTAGTTTTTAGGAAACATTTTGCTTATTTTTGGCAATCACTTTTATATCTTGCTGCATCAGGAAAATCTTTTTCTGATATTATGTTAAGAAAAACAATCTATATTTGCGGCAATAAAAAACTTTATTCATGTTATGGATATAAAATGGATATATGTATGTATATAATACTAATATGATGTATGTGGAAGGCCTTTCCTGAAACTGCGATGAAACTAAACTACATAAGTAAGCAATTTGCTATGATATCTGAGAAACATTGATAATGATGAATCCCGATATCACAACCATATACTTGTTCAAGTGCCAAGGAAATCTATCTATGTATAATACTCATAGGTTTTCTGGTATAATCGATCTGGGTTAAATTAATCTCTATTTGAAAAAAAATTAAGTTCGTCGCCCTGTAACTGAGGGTGGTAAGTATTCACGATTGGTAGAAGATTGTTGAGCTGCTGGACCACCACCTCTCACTGACATTTGAGTATCCGTAATGAGACCACCAGGAACAATACCAGTGGGTATAACTCCACCGGGTCTTAAAACTGCACCAAATTGTGCTGCATTCGAAACTGTGGGAGTTGGTGTAAATCCGCGTGGTGCATTAGAAGGAATGAATGGACTGGCACCACCGGTGGCACTTTGCTGTTGTACTGGAACAGTTGGTCTTAGAGATGTACCACCGCCATATATTCCACCACCACCACCAGTATTGCTTGGTGTGCGTGCTGTATTACTTTGTTGAACACGTGATCCGCCACCACCTAATTGATAACCAGCAGCATTAGCACCTGTCGATCCACCACGCTGTTCATAGTCATAGATATAAGCATTGTTTGCATAGAGGCTTGACGCTGAAATGCAATCATATTGATTCCACCAAACACAAACAAGAGTCTCCTGGCTGAATACCGTGCCATTGGGACACAGAAAAGAATAAGTTCGATTCAAAGCACAAATGTGAAAGACTTGGCACTGAGCTTCGATGTCAGCATAGTAACCCGGTAATGGTTGTTGAGCACAATCAAAATTCGTTGCTGGCACTTGAGCATAGACCGGATAATCAACACCTGGGACACCAGGAATTGCTGAATAATCACCATCAGAATAATCATTATCCACACCAGTTCCCCCACCTGTTCCGGTTGCTGTTTGTCCAATTCGTGCCTGATTACCTGGTGTATATTGACCACCATATGAGCCCCCAATGTTGCCAGTACGTGAAGATGTTTGTGTTGGTGATGTAGGTCGTTTTAAAACACCCAAACCGGTGCCAGTACCAATTGGAGCACCAAATGCTGTTGATGTTTGTTGTACTGGAGTATAAGCAGTTGCTGGTTGCCCTGGAAAACCACCATAAGCGGTAGCTGTAGCAGGCGTTGGTGCTCCTGCAGCAGTTGAATAGCCACCAGGTACTATTCTTCCACCAACACCAGCACCGGTGGGCACAACTGCAGGAGCATTTGCTAATTCAGGGCGAGCATAATTATAACCACTCTGAGCCTGTAAGACAAACAAAAGTCTTGGCATCACAAGGATACATGGAATTATTTAGCCGAATGATGTACTTACCCATGTCTGTTGGCAGCAATTGTGCAACAATAGCAACGCTGTAATAGTATATGGAAGAAACATTAGCACTTTCTATTTTGATTTAGTTAGAGATTGTCTATCAGTATGTGGACATGAATTGTACTATGAAAATAATTGACGTGCGTTCCATGTGAAGCATAGAATCACAATGAAGTTGAATGAAGTGTGTAGTAGTGCCACAAATTGTAGCGCAAGTCATCGTTGGCTTCGATTTTAAGGCCAAGTACAATGATTGCCAGCAGACAACATTACTGATGTTGCTGTTGCTGCTGCTACCACTGCTGGTAGCACTAGTTGTAGTCAGTAGCAACAAGTAGCAACAACTTTGAGTGAGTGATCGATGTGATAAAGATCTTCTCAATACAGTTTTTATTTATCATTTGTTTGGCTTTTTCTTCATTTGTTTGGTTTTGTTCTTTTGTTGCTATTGCAGCCATCAATCGTAGATATAAATGTGTGGCAAACAGTTGCCAGAGGTAACACGCATGCCACATAAACAAGTCGCGAAAGCGTTAGCTGAGCAAAAAGCTACAACATCAGTTACGCCCTCAACAACTCCAAAAACATCATCAACAAGAACAACACACACACATACACACACAGACACAACAATAAGAACAACAACACATTCTCGAAAGAAGTATCTACAATATACGTACTATTAAAGAGGAAGTGCTAATAATTATTAATTCAAAGTTAACGGTGGCGTTGCCAACTTCATAAGATGGGCAGAGCTGTTGACTGACTATCTTTAGTGGTTAGCAAACTGAGGTTTGAGGTTTAGTAGAAGTACTTAGTTCAGTGGCGGATTAGACCCTTAGGTGGCCAGGAGCAACAAAAACTAAATGATGTCCTTGTTAATAGTATGAAATATTGGAAGATACATTCATTCTTCATCTTAAATTGAAGCTAATTGATTTAACATTTCGAGATGTTTGCAGGCTTTCTCAAGACAAGAGATAGAGGGCTTGTGAACATATACTGGCCTTATTTGGAACTAGATTGTAGAGGGCATCTCGAATTTTGAAGGCGTTTTCTTCTTATTTCGTCGACGAACTTTGAAGCGTCAACTGCTCTGCCAACTTAACTTTGATGCTGCCACAACCTATGTAAGCATTGATGTCTGTTGCATTATCAACTGTATTTCCACTACTGACAGTTACCAACTTCAACTGAGCTATCTTTTAGTCGTTAACAGATCTGCCCATTTCAACGGCTTTGAGTTGCAAGTTGGGCCACACTTTGAACTACATTAAAGACTAAATACTGGCCTTGAATATGATGTGGGCAAACACAATTGTTGCTACAACTTGCAACAACTTCTCATCTCATCTCATCTTCTCTTTAGCAATACTTACCAAATAACCATACAAGGTATTGCATAATACTAAGTATTGTATGTATTGTCTTTTCCAATCACCAAAATCACTCTTATACAAAATGTATCCTTTTTAATATATCCTTTTTTTTATTAAGATACGGTTATTCAGCAAAGTCACTCACTCACACGCTTGTTGACATTGACAGTACTAGTAGTGTAACACCACCACAACCACCTACTACTACGCGATTGTGCCGTGTACTAAGCAACTTGAAGTTTGTGTCTCTTAAATTTATAAGCAAACAAAGTTAGGCAAGAGACCCTTTAGAATAAAACCAGAACCAGAGATGCATCGATTGAATTGGTTGGTTGGCTGGTGACTTATGTTTTATTCTAATTGGAAATTGTTAAAGTTGTCGCCATCGTCATAATCATTTACATCATCAGAAGCACTAACAGTGTGGAAGCAATGGTAGTAGCATCATCCGTCAGTCTTATAGTCAGACTGACAGTACGCTGCATCTTTAGGAAATTTACGATATGTGATTTTGTATCTCTATTGCTATTTCTATTTCTATTTGTGTTTTTTTTTTTGAAGCACACACTTGACGAATGTTTGACGTTTGCGGCTCGGTGCGGCTTGTTATTGTTGATTGAAATTGGCTTAACTTAGCTTAGCTTAGCTTTAAGCTGGGATTTGTTTGTTGTTTGCATAAGTTTATTAGATTTATGACTCGGGCTTAATCCATTGTAATCTATTGTAGTACATACAATATTTGTTGTTTTTCTTTTCATTTCATTTCATTTTATACAACATTATTGCAAGCCAGCAACAACAGATTGGCGTATACGTAATTTTATTCATTGCCTTATCAAGTGCATTTGGGCTGCAACAATCTTCTTTGGTTTTATGGTATGTTACTCGTATAAGAAAATTTAGGTTAAAACAAGAATTATTTTTAAATAACCTTGAATTTACAATATGTATTTTTAATCTTTCATGTCATTTAATTTAATTTATTTTATGGTCACTCACAACAATCACTATCACTATTATGAGGATACACATGGCATTATTGCACACATGACTTTCTCAATTCATAAATATTCAAGGTTTTTTGTTTAATGAAAAGTTAAATTAAGCGAAAAATTTTCAATTCTTCTCTAATTTTACTTTAATTTGTTGGAATGTCATCTGGAGGTTATTTAATTACAATATTATTCAAATTGTATAAAATCATAGAAAGATGATCTTTAAGAAATATTACAGAGATGACCTTCATTTAACTAAAATAAATTTGTATTCTTTATTACAATTTTCTTAGGAAATGGAATAATTAAGGCACAAATCTTAATATGAACTTAATTTTGACCTTTAAATTATTTAAATTATTGGTTTATATGAGTGAACCTTCGACTTGAAGTAGGTCTAAAGAAAATAGTCTAAAGGTGATTTATATTACGATACCGATGTCCACTCATCACCATGTCAAGAGACAATTTCTCAAACAAATTCCATGTTACAGGATAAGTATGGCGCATTTAAATGATCACTTGCACATCATTATTATTATGTTACTTCGTTTTTGGATGGATGTATTAATAGAGATTATCTCTACATATATACTTATGAGCAGTAGAGATCCAAAAGATCCATCCATCAGTGAATACCAATTATATATTTAGTAAAAGACAGTGAGTGGACATAATCATCAACATGCTACTTGATTATCTTATGGACGGATAGATAGAAGAGTGTATGCGTAGCATGTGAGAACAGTATGAGTAGTGTGGAATAACCAGGAATGCATTCAAAGACTCTAGTACCAATAAATTGACTGCACTATATGTAGAAATAAGTATATTGTAAAGTATGTTTATAGTACCCCATTTTGAGAAATAAGCTTTATTTATATAAATCATATGATTATGCTATGGATATATTCAATTATCTTAGGTCATGTTAAACAGGACTTTCACGATTGCATGGGAGTTTACCCTGATGCCATGCGGCCCATTGTAATGCCTGACAAAAATTGAATAAAGGAATTGGGGTAGGGGATGTGGTTAATCAAATGCTATCCAAAGATGGGCTCAGAGGTTTTCCTCAGCTTGTAAAACCATCCCACAGTGGATATTTTACCAACCTACCCACAACTCATTGAAGAAAGGTTTCCCGAGAAGACAGGTTCATCTACCAAGAAAAGCAGGGCAGTCAGATAGGAGGTGTTGATTACTCTCCGATACCTCTTTATCTTCACAGCTATGACAGAAGTCATGATATAGAGTGTGCATCCTTTGGGCCATCAAAATGGCTGTTTAGTACCCCGCTAGACGAATCCTTTTCTTCTTAAAGTTTTCTTTTTTTACTTTCATAATAAATCGTTGTGTGGCTAACTTACAAAAAAGAAACATGCAATGCAATGAGAGTCCGAATCGTACCATCGTGCAAGGCACTATTTAGTTACTTAATATTACTCATTATTCGCTCTCTACTACCTGTGATCATTTATATTTCTTTTACAAATTTAAACAAATATCAACACATCACACTGCATTATCAACCACACAAAAAATATTGTAGAGAACAGAAAATGGCAGCGATTCACTGCTTTGATTATGTGAAAAATGATGGAAATTAGAACTATGCCAGTAGATTTGTTATAAAGTCAATAGAAACACACTCTATAAAACTTTTAACAGTCAACCTTTCACCGTTCATGAGATAGAGCTCACTGACGAACGGACGGACGGATGGACGGACAGCGTAGGCTTAGTTACAGGAACCCTAAAAAGTATTTAACAATTTATTTTTATTTATTATATTTTATTTCTGAATAAATATTTACATAAAAGTTTCACAGATACATAGATAGATAGATAGAATTAAATGTAGAAATACATAGTTTTCTCAAGATACAATACTTTAAATTTTATGTAAGACTAAAAACTAAAGTTTTTCAACTAATACATTATATGTTTTTTGTTTCTTTTTTTTTTAAATTCTTTTCTTAATAAAAAAAAAAATCTCATTTTCTTTTTGAGTATTTTACTGTTCTTTTCAGAGAATTAAGTACATAAGTATATACAAGTTTGTGTAACTATTACCAAGTTATAATAGTAGAAACAATACATAATAAAATGCTTCGGAAGTCGATCGTACTTAGCAAATAAAATATTTGCTAAAAATTGGATTACAAAAAATTGAAGGAAATTTTGAAAAATTATAATTATAAATTTTTTTATTTTTTTTACTTTTAAATTAAATGCGAAATTCGAAAAGTTTCGAGCATGGCGGGTGCCTACAGACAGAGGGAGAGAGTATAAAGATTGCTAGGTTGTTTTTCTTTATGGAACGCATAACGAATACAGTTGACTAAAATTATAATAAAATTGGAGCTTCCGCTTACTTCGCGATTTCGAAGGGTTGGCAACACTTTTATTGATTGTTTCATTTCATTTTGTTTCGTTTCGTTTCGTTTGTCTACATATAATTACCGTTAGAGTTAATTAGTTAGGAATTTAGGCGATTCTTTATCGCTCATCCTCATCCTTCGACCTTTCAACCATTCTTCTTCATCGCCGACTGCTGAATTTCGATGCAAGTGAATATAGTGACTTAAGCAGTTCCAATGCACGACGATCAGAATTCAAACTGCCATGTGAATTACTGGCAGCAGAAGGATTTGTTGTTGTTGTGCTGCTGCTGCTTGCTGCATCATCTTCGGGATCTTCAACGCGTATTTCGAATTTTGTTGTCTCTTCCAGGCTGCCACTCGAAATTGTTGTAGTCGAGATGGAGACATCTGTGGTGGTTGGTATAGGTGTTGTGCTTGTATAGTAATCGTCACTGCCACCACGTCTAAAGGTTGTGACAGGCGGACGTAATGTTGTCGTTGGAGGAGTTGTTGCTGCTGCTCCAGATTTGGCTGGCAATTGCTGACGCTCCAGTTTGCTATCAATATCGATGAGAGCATTCAACAAATGTTTACGGGAACGTTCCAAAGCTTTGCCATTCTGATCATCACAGGTTTGGATGAGTAACAGCAGCAAACTAAGTACTTGACGATTGTGTTCGGCATGGGCCATGACACTCTTCAAATGGAGAGCTTCTTGTTCATTGAGGCCACCAAAGAGTTTATTTGCAATACGCTGAAGACCACTGCTTGATGGTAATGCCTCACGTGGTATATCATAGCTGTTAAAGATATCATCCCATTCATAAGCATTGGCGGTGGGTGCTTCCTCGACAAGGCGGCTACGTTGTGCTGTATCAGTGAGTAAATGAATGTGACCAGTGGCCGGAATACCAGAAGCAGCACTTCCTTTAGAACGCCCTTGTATATTGTTGTTATTGTTTTTATTAGCATTAGTGGTTGAAACAAAGAAAAGTGGTGAATTTGTTGTGGTACGATGTTCCTTCATGAGACCATCATTAATAGTTAGAGGATCAAGGAAATCAGTTTGTGATTTAAGTGTCCAAGGATGTTCAGTTGGCTTGTGGGTAGCATCAATAAGTTTCTCTGGTTTCTTTTTATCTGTTGCACGTTGTTGTGACAATTCATTGCCAGATTTGACAAAGGACTGAGTCTGCAGACGATGCAAAACTTCATCATCTTCACCAGAATCCCCATTAGGTGCAGCAAGTTCACCAGATAACTCAAGACGTTCCTTAGAAGAATGATAAGTGGTTGTTGCATCATACAATTCTGTTGTTGTGCTATAATCTGGCAACAGTGTAGAGTAGTCAAATTTATGATTAATTTCAGCAGCAATATTTGGTATTGAAGTAGTATAATCTGGTACAGATCTCGTAGGCAAGTATGTACGTGCTGAGCCACCATTGAAGAATTCAGTATCTGGATTTGTGACAGGAGTGAAATTTGGTGGTTCAGTTGGCCTAGCTGCAGCTAATTCAGCACGCAATGTTTGAGGATCTTTCAGATAAGTATTCAAAGCATTCGAAAAGACTTGAGCAATTTTACGTGATTCTGGTTTCTCAGCCAATTCACGAATAGTGGCACCAGTACTTCCGATTTGTGGGAAAAGATTATAGTTATCTTTTTCCTTGGAACCACCATTTGCATGAGAATCATTTACATTTGATAGTAAACCATCTGAACGAGTATATTCTTTGCCTTTGGGATCCTTTAAGCCAAACAAATCCGAATATTTATTAACAGTTTTCTGACTCAATAAACTCGATTTTATGTCATCGGACCCTTTACCAATAGTGTGTGCTGGTATATTTGGTGATGCTATGGTTGCTGTTGTATCAGATGGTTTCGATGGTGTCTTCACTGGTAAACGTACTTTGGCTCCATTGTCGTTATCCAAAGCATTCAAAGAATTCACCTTGGAATCATTGTGTTCTTGAGCAAAATACTTGGCCAATGAAACTAAAGCATCTGGTCCTGAAGATGGAGGAATTTCAAGGCCCTCACGGACTGGTGATTTCAATGTAAACTCGACATTTTCAATGTTATCCTTCAATAGATTGACAGTCTTCAGCATATCATGGACATTGCGTTGTATGGACTCATCTTTAACTGGAATTGGAGCAAAGAGTAAAGCATCACCACCAGCGGCATCACCAATTGATTTTGGTGCTACACCACTCTTGGGCAAATAAGTAGGTCCTGTACTGCTTACCGAAGCCGGAGTTGTAGATGGCAGGTAATCTTTATTGTTATTCTGTTTGGACTTCAGTGGCTTTGATGATTGCTCACCAATTAAAGGAACATTTGCATTCAAACTAAAGCGTGGATATTCTGAGGAAGCTGCTACATCATAATGATGGCGCATGCCTATGACAATTGGTCTATAGGTAGCAACATCTGGTTGATAAGCATCTGCAGCACTGGCAGTTGGTTTTGGTGCAGAAGAAGACTCAAGGAATAAACCAGAACTTGCACCAGCATTAAAGCGATTTGGATTAGGTGTTGTGGCTGAGTGAGAAGCACCAGCACCTTGACCCTGTCCTTTGATATAGTTTGATTTGCCTTCGGTTGATTTGGCTTTACCTACAGATGGTACTGTTGGAGTATAGAAAGGTGTAACACGTGTTGATTCTAGGCGTCTAGCTGTCGTATAAGTACCAGTGGCAACATGAGGTGTTGTGCTTGGTTGTTTGTCATTAACATTGCGTGTTGAGTGAGCTTCATAGAATTCTGGTTTATCGGTATCCACACGTACAGGTATATGTTTCTCTGTGGGTCTCTTGGATTCACCACTTACCTCCAAGCTACCTGCCCCACGTTCATATGAATCTTTGTTGCCATTCTTATCCCTATAACGTTGTTGACCACGTTGACCATTGCGTGCACGTTCAGTCGATTCATTGTTGCTTGCCTGTTTGTGGCCTCCATTATGATTGCGCCTAGAACTCTTTATTGGTTGTTGTTGCTCAATTGATTTCGGTACTGATTCTTCATAATTATTACGACGTTTGCCACTGCCATTGCCTCCTCCATTGTTATTGCCCACAAATGAGGCACTTTCTGCTGTAATCTGCGATTCATTATCATTGTTATTATTATCAATGTTCGCGATTACTTTGCGATGTTTTTCGCCTGAAACATCATCGAAGTCAACGCTTTCCAGTGAGGGCACTTCTTCATTTGAATCAATACGACGATCAGATTTACCACTAGGTGATTTGTTTCTAGCTTGACCACCAGCAACTTTTGGCTTGTAATTCAAACCACCACCAACAATATTGAAGCCTTGTACTGGTACTGAAGGACGTACACGATGAATGCGTTGCTTGTTCAGTATTTCGGAGCTCTCAGCATAATAACCGGAAGAACCAAGACAATTGACCTTGAACCACCAATCACAAGTGAGTTCACTTTGTTGGAATATCGTACCATTTGGACAAAGGAAAGAAATCTTACGGCCTTCTTCGCATATATGAAAGACCTACGGAGGATCAAAACTTTAGTCTACCACTTATTCAATTATAATTCCATTTTTTCTTACCTGACAATCAGTTTCCATATCAGCAAAGTAACCATTACCATAGGAACGACAACTGAATGAAGTCTTCGGTATGCGTGGATATATGGGAAAATCAATACCCGGTCGTCCAACAACCCCCTGATAGACTTCATAGTCGACATCCTCATCGGAGGCACGCTTCTTTAAATGATGTTTATGTTCGTTACAGTTCGTATGTGACTCATAGCGCTCCTCTTCAAATTGTGTAGCTCCCGTTTGTTTAGCCAAAATACGTGCAGGTGTATGGTACTGGAAGAAATAGTACATTATATAAATGAAGTCTTCTGGATCTAATACAAATACAAACCTTTGATTCAGCACATGTGTAGCTAATGAACATAAGTACGAGTAACGCTGTGCGGAAAAAGATTAAAATAAAAATGTTGATTTGATTATATTATTTGATTGAGCATAACAAATATTTAATTATATTTAACTAAAAAAAAATATGATTAAATGCAGTTAAAAATTAACTTTAATCAACCTTGAATGCTTAAGAAGAATTCTTCTTGTGCTGACCACAAATTACAGGAACTTAAACCAAGAAAATTCCTCACCAAAAAAAAAAAAAAAAACCAATAATCATAATTATAGTAATAATCTCTTGGGTCTTTTATATCCATAAAACATATTTCTTTTAATGACAATTAAAGTTGAAGTTATCAAATTAAATTATAAATGAAAAAACAGCATCTTCAGAAAAAGCCAATGACCGCTGTTGGTTGATGGTCTTGAAGGTCGAAAACAGTAATCTACTGATAATTACATATCATAAAGAATCACAACCAATGAACAAGAATAATCATTAAGTAAGAACTCACTAAATTCTTTGATTCTTCACATTTAAGGTGTGCTCTTGAAATTTTGATAAAAAATTTGAATACAAGTTTAATCTTTAGTAAGGCAATTGACTCTTGACTATGCTGGTAGTTTTTAGTTGAAAAAAATACCAATTTATTGAACTCTAATTATTTTAAGATATTTCCAAAGCTATACATTATGAATTATAAGAAATTTTTCCTGATAAGTCATTGACATAATGTCAATTCCAATTTTCTTCTACGCTGTTACAGCTTCAGCTTACACTAATTGAACCTTGGCTGAAACATTGGAACATTATGGTAAACACCGACAAATCAATGTACGTTACTGTCACGCTTATGCAATGAAGTCGCCCTTCTGTCTCCTTGAACAACAAAACCATGTGCTCAAAGCACACCGCCAAAGACCTGGGGCTTACCCCGGTTACACGGTTAAACTGGAAGGTTCACATCAAACGCAAGCGCCATCAGTTGGCTTTAAAAACGAGAAAAATGTTCTGGCAAACAAACTCCTGCTATACAAGACATTCTGAAGCCCATATGAGCATATGAAATACAGATGTGAGATACTCCAGAGATTCTAATCAAAAGTTCTCCGCAGAATAGTAAAGGTATGTCAGAAAATCAACAAAATGTAGAGATCTTCATGTCCCATGGTTGAAAGACGAAATTGGAAAATTCACCAGAAAATACCGTCTTAAAACACACCCTCACGATCTTGCTACAGGTCTACCTATCCTGAAGGATAGGTTAACTGCCATCATGCACTGTGATGTTCTTTTATATTATGTGTGTCCATTTACTTATGATTAGGTTGTTTGTTCTAATTAATCGTGGATATACTTCCATAAAATTCCAACTTTTCAACATATTTTTATGCTCAGTGGAGAATCTTTAGTGTTGTTGGGTTCTGTACAGAAAAAGGTTCAATACATTGAGACTCACCATTCTTCCTCTAAGTAATATGTTCAGAATGGTTCCAGAGCTGTAGAAGATGGCTCTGTGGGTATTACAACATTCCTTGTCAAGGCCTAAGTGTGTCAATTCTTGGTAAAAAAAATTTAAAACATGACATCATTAAAAATTTTGTTTTTTTTTATCTCATGACTTTATGTCCATATTTGTCAAATTATGATAAGTAGTTTAGAAGTTATGAGGGAACAGGTGAACATCCTTATCCACCCACATATATACTGGTCAAACAGTAATCCTCCTTTTTGTTTTGCCAAAGTCGGTTTCAAACAATTGAATTTTATGAGATACAAAAGATTAACTAATACACACATTGTTTAAAACTTGAAATTGATTTGCCTATTTGTGTCACAATCTTCTATTCTGAAGGCTATTACTATGGTTATAATATCTAAAATTGGCTAATAAAATTCAATATATGTGATTCTTGTAGTTGTTTATTTGCCAACATTTGGCAAATTATTGTCGATTGGCAATTGATTGTACGAGTAATACTTAATATGTAATCGACCGATCGTTGCTTTGCCATGCCCTCTGAAAGGCGTTACCCGTTGCGAATCATACTTGTGGTACATCAAATTGTACAACATTGAAACACTCATCACTTGGCTTGTAATACATACTACATACTATATATATATAAAGTCATCGATCGATCGATCGAACGAAGATTGGTGATCGCCTTTGGCTATTTTAATGTTTCTTCTTATATGTTTTTAACATTTTTTAATCGCTTGCGTGTTTAAGCCCAGCATGGGGCGTTTGATTGCCAACTTAATGAGCAATGACGACGACGATGACGACGACTTCAATGTAATTATTCTCTCCAACAACAACTAAAATAAACAATTAACAAAATAACTGTATGGTTTTTCCTTATGTTTAATGTTTGTTTGTTTGTTTGCCATATTATCTTTTGGATTTTGTTGTGGAGTAGGAGAAGCTTTTGTTTTGAACTATTATTCAATTCAATAATTTGGGTCTCGGTCGTGTCAAAACTAATGAGTGTTTAACTGAGATGAGTATTTCCCGTGACAATCTTAACAACCAACTAAAAATGACTGACTGACTTACTAACTCAGTGAGTTGACTGACATAGTGAGTAAGAGTGTGGGTTGCAAACACAATCAAATTTTGGTTTAATTGTTTACAATGTTTGCAATAAACTTTTGCAGGTTTTTTTCTCAGAAGATTGCGTAAAATGCGTGTGTAACTACAATGAAAAATAGTAAGAGTCAGTGGAGTTTTGTTGCCCTTACAATTTTTTTTTGTAAATATAATAAAACTGTCAAAGACGGCGTCACAAATGAATGAATCATCTCACCTCAGCTCAACCAGACCCAACAATTGAATGAATGAATGAATGAAGAACAAAGTTAACAATCTGTAACAGTCACATAAACTGTTTTTCTTGTCGCACGCCGCCATCAAAACCATTTGGAGGCTGTTTTTCTTTGCGCATTTTTTTTTCTTTTGTTAATATTTTTATTTAATTTTTTATTCATTTTTTATTTTTCTTTTTCTTTCTGAACTGAGTGAATGGTGTCTCTTTCTTGACGCAGACAAAGGCACATTAACGCATTTCATACTTTGGTATATTGTGGCATGGTTTATCGCGTGCGCCATCAGCGCGTAGCACGCATGCGCAAAAACCTTTGGCTGAACTTTGGCTTTACGACTATCTATCTATATATCTACATATATCATTTATGAGAAGAAGAAAGAAAAAATATTATTATTATTTGTTGATGTTTTTTAAAAAGGGAGCGTTGGTATTCAAAGTGACTGCAGCAAGGTCAAGGATAAAACGGCAATATTTTGATAGGTTTGATTGTGTTGGTTGTTTGTTTGTTTGTTTGAATGATTTACTATGTGAGAAATGTTTAAATTTGGAATTTATTATTAGAAATCATACAATAATTTTTGTATAAAATTGCAAAAACAATATACAATAGTAGTAGTATGTATCTAAAAATTTGTTATAATATTCATGGTGGTCTTTTGATAATGTGCTTTAATGATCACATAATGATGAGTTTTAATAAGATCTAATAATGATGATTACATTAATTAAATGTCTAAACAAATTAACATTGAATTTCAATTAAATCAGCCTATAAATTCATAAACAAATTTAAGGTGGATCACTCCAAATTGCTTAGAATGAAATAGTAGACAAATTGGACAGGTTGATGAAACACGGAACTATGGTATACTAATTTCATAATTTGTTAAGGGAAAATGATGGTTGGATTTGTATTGTACATCGAGGTCTTCTTCATTTGTCTTGTTGATTGCTTAGAATTCTTGTTTTTAAATTAAAAATTAAACTGCTTACTTGAACATATCAAGAAATGGAAGGGATCACATCATATCTCATAAAATTAGCTTAGATTGAAGTATTTGAAGATACAAAAGGTGCTAGTTTTTATTTCGCATTAGAAAATTTGGATTGGGGATGTTCATTTAAAACTATGTTATATATCGATATTTATGCCGATATGATTTATCAAACAGCAACCGCCGATGCTAGCGGCGAATGTCCGCTGTGTAGCGGGGCGATGGCTAAAGAGTCTTTATAATACGCGTCTGAACACTTATTTTCGATAAATCGTATGTAATTTGTATTTCATTACATTGCGAACCCATTTTATTCAAGAACGATATCGATTTGGCTTAATTCAAGCATGATTGATCGTGTCTGGCGGTGATTGAAATTTATCGATTGATGCAAGCATTATTGACAATGGATGGGCCCTATTATAAGATTTGTATTCAAAAAGTAAAGGCCAAACTCCTTACGACGGATACAAGCTTCATAAAACGAAATTGCGTCAGCTTCTTGATTACCAAAACTCTGTATAATAGTCAATAGTCACAATGCCACGAAGCAGAATTCCTACTGTCAATGATTTTGGGACTATCTTTTAAATTCGTCTTTACATCTTGGGTCTAAAAAATTTCGAGTAGTAAAGCATGACAATAGGCTGGTGGTGGTGGAGAAGGTGGTGGTAAATCTGGACCATTAACTAGTAGTGGAGGAGGCTGCGCCAGAACTTTAGGTTGTGGTGGAGGCGATATAGCAGGATCGTATTTATTTGATACCGATATATATCGATCATTCCTAGGTTAGATATAGAAAAAGAATTGATTCAGTTGCATGTCATTGTTATCTATTCTGATGAAGTTCCATTCCTAATTGAGTTTTCTAGAGGTTAACAGACAAAGTTCAAATCTGAATGGCCTCTAGAAAGAAGACACCTCCGATGCTAATGAATTGGCACAATGTATCAGCAAATGGAAATTGTTCGCTTGTATTTATTGGAATGTTAAGTTATAACAAACTAATCAATGCTTTCTTCAAAGGTCAGTTATCTTACACCTTATCATCTTGCAAACTTCATTATGAATTTACTAATTGTGTCAGCCAGTGTTTCCTGACACAACCTAAAATTTATTTTTTATATAACAAATAAGTATAAACCTCAAACTCATTAATATATTTCTTGTGTAAACAAATTTTTGTGGCTTTAACTGGAAATTGGATCAAATTGAAAGCCACAATCATCACATCACATCACCACATTATTAATAACGAAGTCAATAGATTAGTTATAGATTAGAGATCTCCGGTTTAAGTCATATCTATGTATGTCACGTTGTATCTACAATAGTATGAAATTGTAATAATAATACACAAAAAAGGAAATTAAATTTTGTAAAATGTTGTTACTTTAATTTCTTTTATGTTGGCAACATTTTTGATGAATTAATTCCAAGGTTAATGTTAATATTTTTGTAGTAAAAGTTTATCAAATTAAACATATCTGAAACTTACCAGTGCAAAATAATTGAAGGGTTTGTCTTGAAAGCATTTTGAATATTAGAAAAAAATCTGTAAAAAAAAATAAAAAAACATATGTGAGATAAGTTGAGTTCATTAGTTAATTAAGCATGAAAAAAATAATGGAAATTTTGTTGGCATAGGCAACATACATACTCGTACAACAAGTAACAAGTAAAGTACAAGAAAGTTACACAATCACTCAAATACTCATTACACCTACACACATGTTAGTTGTACTCGCACATAAAAATTATAAACATTAAAATTACAATAAGAAAAATAATCGCCTGTGAAAAAATGCCAAAAAAATATTTAAACAAAATTTATTGCAGATACCTTATATAGATACCTAAACCTACGTAAAAAGATAAATATTCATACTACAATATTTATGCAGATGCATGGGGATGATGGAAGAAAATGCTGGGATTCACATACTCATATGTTGCAGCAACATGTTGAATTGAATATTTTGACTATACAAGTATTAGTTATTTTCAAGCCTTTTTTTGCTTAAATAATACTATAATAAGGAAGGGATAATGTACTTATTCGCCAACTAAATTTAATGTTGCCATAAAAATGTTTTCTTCATTATAAGGCACAGCAAGAGGAGCAGCTGTGCGAACGATAATTCACATCCTCACTTTGAGTCTCAAATACTAAAAACTCAGACAGTTGGTCACTCAGTCACACATTCAGTGTTGTAGTTAAGCAGGCCACTTAAGTTGGTTGATGTTGGATGCCTGCCTCCTCTAAAATACAATACGTACAATACTACTTTAGGCTTCCGTCATGGCACAGCTGCTATTTCATAGCTTAATTTGCACAATCTCAAATCAAATTTGATTTCATTTAATTGTTTCTCGATTATTATCGAATTGAAAGATTCAATGCAAGATATATGTGTATGGTGCTGGTGAGACCCAGTGACACACACACAAGATAATATTGTAATTTTGCAAAATAAACAATTTAATTAATTTGTTTAAATCACGAACGACAAACAAAACAACAACAACAACAAAAATATCAATAACAATAGCCTCAACTCATGTTTTTTTTTAGTTTTGCAATATAAAATTTGTATTTTTTTTATTTGCAAATAAATTAAAATTCAATTCGCATTGAAATTCACTTAAGTACGTACGTAAGTAGATACAAGATACAATATGGTAACCAAGGTATGAGTATCTTCTTTTAAGTAGTATACTACTTAATTTCGGTCTTCCTTTTGTATTCAAATTTCTTGTTTACCTTGAATACATTGAAATTTAATTTCATTTTATTCTATTATCATTATTTGTATTATTATATTCTCTTGTTCTAAAAGACAATTGTTTGGGTATGAGATGTGTATGGTGTGATGATATCTGGGGGTGTGTGAGACCCATTTTCTCACACAATTCATAGGGAGAAGAAGTATACTCGTTGTACATATGAAAAAAAATGCTTGCTCATGTATATTCAATTGACATTCATTATTGTTTTGTATATTCAATATAAAATTTTATAATCATAATTAAATTAAATAATTATGCAGTGATAATCAAAGAAGTCAAAAGTTCAAATGTGAATTGCTTAACTTTTGTTAGCAAACATCAGCATATAAAGTTATGAGTGAGTACACATGTAGAATTGAATGTTGTTGAATGCGCCTATGAGTCATGAGAATACAGGGTCGGAATACGACATTGAATGATTAAAGGCGATTCAAATACAAAACTAGTATACAAGTACATGAGAATAAAAGAATTCATTCACTATAAGTAGATAGCTTTTAATTGCTTTCATAAAATATTGGGGATTTTTCAAAGAATATTTACCAGCTTCTTGAACTGAAACAAGAAGGTGGGTTCAATTAAAACCAAAGAAGTACTTTAAGTTCATTTAAATTGCAATCAAAAAGATTAAATAAATTTAGAAAATATCCAGAAAGTTGTTGAATAAGAAGGAATAACATGTAAGTTGAGTTTAGAATGGAATAGTTGAGATAGATGTAGTACTTCAAAATTGTGTCAAGAAAAAGAATATTGAGCAAAGATAAACGAATTCTACTAAGTATGAGTGCTAAAGTATAAGTTGATAGGAACTTAATGGATGAATTACATGTTGATGAGAAAGAAGACTTTTAGAATGAAATAAATTCCTTCCCGAATCCACATCTGTTCATAGGCCTCTCCCCTAATTTAATGAATTTTGCATCTGTATATAAAATACTTATTAATAATTTATTTTTATTATGCAAAAAATATTGTATATTTTGTTTAAGTAAATACATATTTCTTCTTGTTAAACAAATCTTATACCCTTACTTCTATCTTCTTCATCATCATCATCAAACTAGTAAAAATCAAAATATCAAATAATAAAATTTGTCTGCGCACGTTTTTCAATTTGCAATTATCAAAGAGTTTACGCGTCATGGTCAAGGTTTATGGTAAAACTGAATGGATAAATAATAGATGGATTTAATATACTACATACATTAGATAGATACATACATTTGGTTAGAAAGACATAAATTTATATTTAAAATTTATTTGATGCTTGACATTTTGTTATAAGAGTATGAACAACTCAATAACCACATCATAATTACGTTAATTTTGTGATTAGCATGTTTGATTATGCAAACAAAAAAAGCATTGAAAATGTAATTACAAAATATGTTTATATGATTATTGAAGATATATATTCTTCAATTATTATACAATTCAGTAAAAAAAAAACAATGGGTTGGTATCTTTATACTTAATAGAAATCAAAGACAGGATTTAAGATAAGGATTGCCCGTTTGTCTAGTGAACTTTTCATTGTGTATTGTAGTTTACTAATATCATTGTCCATTGAATTTAATCTTGAATAAGTTAAGTAATCACATGCATTTCTGCACTCACAACAACAACAACATTCATGAATCATGTAACACTTGTGGCAAATCAAGTTTCTTTGTAAATGAAGCGCATCTTCTTCGCTATTGAATTTTTCATTTCTTTCTTTTTATATCTACAATATATTTTTATGCACCTTTATTGTAGAAAAAGTGAAATGTATATGAAATATTTGCTGAAACTTGTAACAGGAAGAAGCTTTGGAGGAATAAAATTAACATGATCAGCATTCTTCTTTGAGGATTGTCATTTTGGCGCTATGAGGAGGCTCTGTAATGTAATGATCTTGAGAAAGATATCGGCATTAGTTTAGCTAATGCTAGGGCCTCCTAAGCCAGTATGGTTGAAGGTGAAGCTAAAAACTATCCACATACTTCTGCCTTTGGAAGAAAGTAGCATCTATTCGCTAGTGACTCTGTAATGTAATGATCCTGAGAGATATCGGCAGTACTTTATCTAATGCTAGGGCCTCCTAAGCCAGTAAGATGAAGCTAAAAACAATCCACATACTTCTGCCTATGCCAGAAAGTAGCATCTGATCGCTAGTGGCGGCTAAAGCAAGTCCCTGAAATGAAGCAAACCGCTCGCGTCAGGTCTAAATGGCCAGAAACAAGGTGGCGCTAGGGCTAGGAAACCTGGGCTCCCATTTTCAGTGATTACTGATATCAAAAATAAAGTAAAGGAGAAAATCATTCCGAAACCCACGTTGATGACCATCTCTAAAATGAAACAGGTACCCGAATTGGATATCAGCAAACCATGAAGTTACAAAGGTTTAAACTCTTCATCTTGGCCTTAGCGAATGGAGTGCATATTTGATGTATGGTGGACGCTGACTGAGGAGCTCAATAGCAACTGGAGTACTCTGAAGCTTCTGGTGCAAAATCGAATGATTTTAATGCTTTATTTTGGTTCTACGCTCCACTTGAAGTATTATCAGCATAGGAAGGCAAGTCAATTTCTATGTATAACTTTTAATGGGTATTTCTCTTTCGGAATGCATGTCCGCCTATTTAGTCTTTTTAGTCTTGCCAATTGATGAACTATTAAGCTTCAATATAGCTTCCATTCTACAATTCAATCGAATTCCTTTTGAAATAATAAAAATTAGACTAATCAGATAACTTTACCTTAGAGATCATAAACAAGTCCTGAGTTTAAATTCTATTTAATTTCCTAATAAAATTTACAATGGAATCTTTTCTTGTTTTATATAAAATTTTAAGTACAATTGAATCTTTTTGCATTTTAATTTTTCTTCTTAAACTTTTTATTTTAAAATTAATTAATTAATTATCTTTTTTCAATTTATATTATTTTATGTTTGCTTTTTAAATGAATTTTTATTGCTATTTTTTATTTGTTAAGCCTCCAAAGTTGTGTAATAAAAAACTGACAACATAAAAAAAATAAAATAAAATAATAAAAAATTTCTCATGACTTTATCTTTGTTGGTAACTGTCGCCATCGCCATCATCATCATCTTCATCATCATGGTAAAGGTGAAATTTCGGGCTCATCTGCAATATCTATGAGTATTTAGTAACCATGTATCTACTATCTACATATTCAACCAATGAATACAATAACAATAAAACCAAAGAAATAAATAAAATAAAATAAAATGATTAGGAAATGCCAGGCAGAAGAGCGAGCTCAACTAAGTCATGTTAAAAGTTCAAATTAACCAGACAAAAAATAAAAGCAACCATACAGAAACTAAAACAATAAATAAATAATAAATGAATAAGCGAACGATATAAGAAATACAATAATAATCGAGTTAAGTTAGCGTAAAACAAATAAATCAAATCGAAAACGAAATAACACACATACGACATGTTGTCCTCATGTGTCGTTTTCATTTCAATTTTTATTTATACAATATCATTTTTTTTTTTTCTATTTCTTTTCTTTTTTGGTTTACTCGTGTTTATTGTTATTTTTGAAATATTTTTTATTTATCTATTTTATGTTGTTGTTGTAGTTGTTAAATTGTTTTTGTAACACTTTTTTTATGGTTATTTTCACCCTAAAACTTCATGCAAACACAACCAACAACATGCTTCCTTCTTGGTTGCAACCAACCAACTAAAGGTTAAGCGGCAACTTGACAAAAAGGTTAAAACGATTTAATAGACATTTGGCTAAGACATGTCTGTCTGTCTGTCTGTCTACCAGTCTGTCTTAGAGTCTTAACGAAAGACTGAATATATGTGTGTATGGGTATTGGTGTATCTGCGAAGGCGGAACAATTTTCAACTTTGCTTAGGACCAAGAGCGAAAGTGTACATGAGATGAGCATGAGGGGCAACAGTGGAATACAAATGATGAGTGAAAGCAGACGAGTGAGTAAACTTCTCTCTGTTATCTCTCAATATTGTTGTTGCTGCTTTGTTGTTCATTCAACTCACTAACTAACTACACGCAACAACTTGTTGCACATAATTCAAAGCAGCAGATGCGCTGCTTGCAGTTTGACTTTACAGTAAAGTATCTACTGCTGTTTCTTTCTACAGTATTTTCTTAGTATAAACACCTGATGTCAATGATGTTTCTCTTTGTTGTTGTTGTTGTTTACTTTTTTGACAAAGTTGACAATATTTTTATATCTTTCTCCACAGTTGCTTCTGCTGCTGCTGTTGGTGCCGATAATGATTCAACAATAATACTAGTACGATGACGACAATGAACGAGGAAACTTCCTTATTTGTCATTGTTACCAGGCAATTTTTTCTCGTGAGTTTATAGACTTTTCGCATGAAGATGCACCTTTGATTATCTGCAAATGCTACTGCAATAACATTTTCTTTGGAATTTGAATGAAATACAAAAAGAAAATAACAACAAGAAGGTAGGCGTGAAATATGTTTTTGTTTTTGTCTGTTTGAATTATTGTGTAAACATTTGTTTATCAAGTAAGCGATAAATATCTATAGTAATAATATACTAGGAGCATATCTACCATCTCTGTGTGTGTCTCTCTCTCTCTGGGTGTATTTGTGAATGATAATTAAATTTGCCTTTACTATTACTTAAGTACTATGAATAACTAAGCTACCGGAAATGCTTGACTTCATATTCAACTTCAACATAAACCATGTAACATGTTATTGTAGTACATATAATGACTGATGTGGTTTATAGTAGTGATTGATGTTTATAATTAGTAGCTGCAGTGAATCATCTTCTTTGTTGCCATAAAAATTGATTAAAATTTAATTACATATATTTTGAAAACATTTAAATTTGATTTGAATTAAGAAACTGTTAATTTTTAATTAATTATTGAAAATACGTATATATATGTACGATCAAAACTGATTCAATAAAATACAATAGAAATGAAACTGTAGCCTTTGGTATTATTATTTGTCATTATCATAGATCAATCGCTACACATTATTGATCATCACGATGATCAAAGAAGTTGACCAAGTTGGAGTCATGACCTTTGCTTTTACCAAAAGGAAATTGTTAATTGCGAGACAGAATGCAGTCGTAGGTAGAAGTACAGGTAGTTCCAAAATCTTAGTTTTCAATCTTCTTGAAACGCTTTCATTATAAAAACGCTTTAAATATATATATTGCCCCATTATTCATTGGATAACTGAATTTGTTCAGCTATTTCCCAGGCTTGACTGGTTACTACGGCCGTTAACAACAAGAGGATAATTTGCAGAGAAGTAGTGGCCTCTGTTTAGCGTTACGCGATACAAATAAGAAGTACCACTGCTGCCAGCAACATTCAGTGAGTTCAAGCCTGTTCATCGCCATTTATCTGGAGCTTACTGGTTTGTGCGCAACACTAACAGAGACTTAAGGATGACCACGGTGTGCGACGAGGTCCTTCAAAACAGTAAATGCAGCAGAGACTGAATCCAAACCGCCTAGCGACAGCCCTCACATATGGCATGTGTCGCTGCCGATTTAAGAGGCTCCATCCTTACGACCTTAAAAAAGGAAGGTCTTGTTAACATACTATACCACACGTCACTATTCTATAGAATTTTATATTTTATGCTCTTGAGCGACAACCTTGTTAAAAATTAAAAAAAAAAGTTATTTCCCTAAGTCACCTTTGACTTTTTGATATAGATACTTTTTTATTTTCTATCACATCAAATCATATTTTCTCATATTATAAGACACTCTCATCGAGAACAGATTAAATTTTTCTTGTTATTAAAAATAAAAACTGAGATATTTATTTTTACATTCATATAATTTGGATTAAAATATCGTATTACGCGATGTTGCCACCGAAGGTGGTTCTTGTACGCAGCACAATGTGCATTCAAGGAAACAAGTCCGTGTTGTATAACAAGTCGCGAGTGAATATTGTGCGCATTGTGAAATTCCCAAGCAAGCGGGCCTTTCCACTCTACAGGAAAGTCCAAAAGAAGTTGTAAAGAAGGATAAGAAGTATTTGGTAAGTCAATTTTATAAATTTGCTAAAATTTTGTATCATGCATTTGAATCGATTTTTTTCCTCTTCTAATCAGTCGGAGGAGGGGTGAGGGGCATGGTGTGTCTAAAGCGTTGGAACGGTAAATTTTTAAATTGAAAGAATTTGTAAACACAATTTTATCGGAACTTCTTAGACAGAGATATGGATTGGAGGAAATGGAAATGGATGGACACACGGCAACAATATATATATATATTTAGATTAAATTAGATTTGTCAAACAAAAGTATTAGGGGAGCGGTGCATAAAGTATAGGCCAGAAAACAGTAGTATGTATAATGCAGTCTAGACCAGAGAGGGATTGTCATAGGTGCACCTGATAATCACTAAATTATCAAGTAAAATTATGTTTTATATTTTACGAAAAGAGTAAATATGTTGTTAAAATTGTTTAAAATTTATTGTTGTAAAATAAATTATTAATAACACTACACCCAAAAAACTAAAAGAAATGATGTCATAGACTAATTTTCTTTTCTATTGTAGTCAACTGGAGGCATTCATCCTATGGATACAAACAAACAAACAAACAAATCCCATTCAATCAACACTTATTTAGAACCGATTAATAAAAGTTTACTAACTGCATTTTTTCTCAGCATTGCCACCTGTCACTTGAAACAAAGTTCATACACATAATTTAATGGACAACAAGTTTGTTGCTTAAGTCTTTTCTTTTATGTGAAACAAATTCATATTCTTCTTTAAAATATATTCATATTTATGTTAATTTCGGCATATAATTGTTGCAAACCATACAAAAATGTGAAAGACAATTAAGAGAAGAACATTTTCAAATTGAGTTGTCTTTTCTAGTTTTGTATATAGTTTTTGTTTTGAAGTATAAATAGCTTCAAGATACCATCATTAGATTAACTTGTATGCGCATTTGTTTATTGTTAGCCACAAATGGTCAAAAAGGAAGACAATTAAATAACTATTATTATTATTTATGATATGATGATACTCATGATACTTCATGACTCAGGCAAAGACAGGTTTAAACATTATACGTCACTCATCATCATCTATATCATCATCTACATCATCATCATTAGACTTCATCATTTCTACTCATAAAATGCGCCTTTTTTTGTCGATGAAATATGTCTAAATAGCCTACCCAAGTAAATTGCCTAGAGGGAATTTCATTTTGCGACTCAAACACAATTTCAATTTATTATTAAAGAAATCATTTACTTTTTTTTATATTTATTTTGACAGAAAATCCATTTAAGTTTGAGTTAAAATTGGGCCCATAAATCATATATAGTGTGAATATTAATACTTTTTTTATACGTGTATATAATAATTTACTGGTTTTGATATCACATTTACAATTAAAAATGTATATTATTAAATTGTGTAAAAGGAATTGGGTAAATTTAAAATGAAATGTTGAAGAAGTGTCTTGCTATAGATTTGAGAACCAATTATTTTAAATTATGTTTTGATAAATCAAAGTGGATTGTTGAAGTTTTATCCTCGACCGATTGAATCTGAATCGAGTCGATCTGATGATGGTTGTTGAATTGAGATGTGTTCATTTGATAAATTTGATTCCAAAATGAACCTTTCTTGAAACATAGTGTGGATTAAGGTAGTGTAATTTTGAGTTCCTGTAGTCCAAATATTGCCAGTTTAACAACCAGAAATTAATGGGGAATCACATATGTAAATGCCACTTTGTTTAGAATTTTAATTATGCCTGGCATATGTAAAACAAAATGTAACCGGCATCAGAATAAAACATAGCATTTTTTCCACATCCATTAAATTTTCTGTCCAATTATAGATTTCTGTTATTATCAAATATTATAAAGAGATTAAATGTATAATTTAAGTGTTGCTGGGTGCAAATAATACTAGAGATCTAGTAATTGTAATTTATGTTCTGGTAGATTGATGGACTTTTTTTGATGAATTTGGTATTTTGGTCAACTGACATGTGTTGTGATTGGATCGGAGAGTTGCCATTAAGTTTCTTTCCATTCAGTGTATCCATTCTTATTTGTTCAGACTTGCGATAGGCAACACGTCCTGATTTCGATAGACCCTGTGATTTACGTACAACCTTCTTTTTTTCAGAAGCTTCAGTCGGATTATAGTACTGTTCCTCGTGATCATCCCAATTTTTCTCACTCTCAACGCTAATTTTAAATAGGCCTTTTTCTTTTGGCACTTTTGACTGGGTTTTTTCATTCCTTATTTTCAAAGGTTTAATTAAATTTGATAATTCAATAGACTGCATGGAATCTTCGTTGTCTCGTTGACATTTGATAATATGAATTTGATATTTACATCTCATAATTTCATGATTATTTGGGCATAAAATCAAGTCATGCTCACAAGGAACTCTTTCCATGTTTCCAAATTAAATAAAAAAACAAAGAAGGAATGAATGGAAGTACGTAAAAATATTTTGGGTTGGGATTAGGTTTGGGAATAGGTGTTGTTATAACTGTATATTATTGTAGTGAATGGGGCCTGAAACAAGAAATATGAAATAATATTAATTGAAAATATTGTTAAATACAAAACAAGTACACAAATATATGTGTGTGCAGAACATTACAGTCTGGATACGATTATATTACCTTATTGCGCTACCAAAAGAAATTCACTTGTGTCTATCACAAAATAGCGTCGATTCGCGTTCTCGCTTTCTTGCTTTTGTCTTCTTAGCAAAACTATTTTGGACACGAATATAAGACCTTATGGCGCGGCCAAATAATATTGCCATAAATAAAGTTCTTGATTCCTTAATTTTGTGTGAGATTTAATGGTTCCGCTATTTTTGTCGCCCTTTAAAAATTGTATCGTTGTCCATTCGTTTCTTTAAAAAATCAAAAATTTGATTTTTTTTTTTCAACTTTATTTATTTTTTTCCGAAGCTCCTTTCACTTCGACTGCTTGAATCAAAGTGATGCTAAAACTACGCAGGTTTCATAGGAACATTTGTGTGACATTACAATCAATGCCAACTTGTGTAAAAAGTGAAACTTTATCCAGAAATATACCATTTAATACTGGTATTTTTTTTTTTTTTTATTTGGTGTGATGATTGCCATGGGCACATGGACTGCAAGACTGATCCCACAAATTCGAGATTGGATAGAACGTGGGGATGTTAATTACTACATAACGCAGCTGCTGAGAGGGCATGATACTTTCCGTCAATACCTGCGCAGAATGGGGAAGTGCAAAGAAGAGCTTGCTGTGTATGCGGATGCTGTAATTGACAAGTAGAGCATATGTTTTTTGAGTGTCAATGGTGGAAACGCTGTGGGCTGAGCTGCCAGACAATATTGGTCCTCTCACATCTTGGAAAACGTCATCTAAAAGATGACAGAGATTGAAGTCAATTGGACCTTGATTGCTGTCAATATCTTAAGAAAAGTGGATGATAAAATCATCGGGTGCTGTGTGAGAATTGGAGGAAATTTTAGACGAAGACCCATGCCAAATCCAAGAAGAACTTGCAGCAACGTTAGGCGTGACTCAACAAGCCGTTTCATTGCGATTTAAAACCATGACACGACAATCCAAAACGCAAGAAGGCGCGGCGAACCAGGACCCGGCCAAAGCCAAGCATCCATGGCAGCAAGGTTACGCTCTGCATTTGGTGGGACCAAAATGCAATACTACGAGCAAGTGAAAAGTGGTCAGAGCATTGACGGGACATTCTACAGACAACAAATGATGCGATTGAAGCGTGCTATTGCGGAAAAACGGCCGTAATGCGCAACCAGACATGAGCCATTTCTCTTGACAAGGCCGGCCGCATGTCAATAAAATAACGTGTGCCAATTTTGCTTATAAAGCTTCAAAATCGAGAATAATTCTTTAAAACTCATTTGTATAGTAAATCAATTTGGATTTGAGGAACTTGTTTGCATAGAAGTATTCTAAGAAATAGAATGAAAATCTGCACTTCTAACAAAACATTCAACACTCTCTTAGGTTAACTTTCAATGTCTCATTTGAATTCCAAAGAAATTTAAAACTAAAATGGTATACCTTAAAAAATCTTAACTAAAATCATAATAACATACAAATTCATTCAGTCTTAAATCATTTGTCTGAATGCCATAACACCACCCAGTTATGCCTAATTTAATGTTCTAGGTGAGTGATTTAAAGGACAAAGTAGATAGATGTTCCACGAAATGAACCCACAATCACTAAATGACTAAGATATTTAAAAAATAACATAGTAAATAATATGTTTATTAAGCATCTTCAATTTAAAATGTATGCCTATAATTAACAATTATTAATTAAGTCAATTGTTTCAACTGAAACATGTTTTCATGTAAATGTACATAGTAGAAGGGCAAATGTTGCTGCTTCTGCATATTTGGTTGCACATCAAACATACCTCGTATAATATATAATTAATATTTTCTATTTTTGGTTTTTGGCAACACAACACAATTATTACAAAACACAAAAAAAAATCACTTAAGTTTTAGCTCACAGTAGGGAAGCAGATTATACTTAGTAGAAATGACGGTGGTATGTCTTATGAGTTATATATTTCAAAAAAACTTAAAATGCTTTGTGGCACACTTCATTTCATCTTCTTTTCATAAATTGTTATTTAGTTATTTATTTTTACATAAAAAACAAGGCTACACCCAAGGCATGCATTAAGTGTTTAACAACATTTTTGTGCGTACTCAGGTTGATGATTACTGAGTCTACTTAAGATAATGATGATGATGATGAATAGGAGGAATATACAATAAACATGTGTGATCTTACCGATGACAGCTCCCTCGGTGGTAGCAACTGTCAAGCGAAGTGTTCAAGTGACACTTGATACAATAGTTTTCAACACTTCCAATATTTTTTTAATTGAAAAATCATATTGACAAGACAAAAGCTATGAAACAGAACAATTCCAAACAGATTCCGAAAACTACTTACAATACTTTAGAATTGCAAAAACTCATGTAAATACAAATTGCAAATGAAGATGTGCCGAAGGTGCAAAAACATAGAAAAACTTAACTGCGGAAATAACTAAAAGGCAAAAATTCTTGCAAAAAGTTGCCCATGAGCAACAGAACACACCAAGAGAAGAAAAACCAACTAACGAGATAATGCCCAAAAATGCATTGCTGCGTACAGAATAACAAAAGATGTACTAGTAGAAGAAAACTTTAAAAAAACAGCCAAAATTGTATTGCATTTGACCCCAAAATCTATTAGCACGTCGAACTCTTTGGTGCTCTGAGACTAGAACTAAGGCGTCGTCGTCTCTCAGTCAGTCTGTCAGTCAGTCATTCATTCATTGAGATTGCTTGCATGCTTTTTTTCATATCTATTTAAATATCTATCTATCTATCTGCTTAGGACTTTAGATCAGCTATTGTACATATATCGCTTGTGGCATAGCTGTGTGCATTACTTGAAATCAACACCATCAACAGCAGGTAGACACATCATCGTCATCAAACACATCAACTTTGAATCAACTTCAACTCAACTTTGAATCAACTTCAATTCAACTGAATTCAAACTCAAACTCATCGTCATGGTTGCGCCCCTTTAGGCTGCTGATTCTTCTGAGACTGCTGCTGCTGCTTAATTTTTGGGCAATTTTATTTTTCTAGTATTTTTGGTTTTCTTTATTCTTAACACATTTCGTTAGACCCACTGACGTCTTTGGTTTCGTAGGTTTTTGTTGCCAAAAAATTAATGTCAGCAAACTGTGAAGAAGTTGCACGCTGTTTTATATACTTCTTATTCTGTTGATGCTTCTTCTTGTGTCCAACTTTTTTATATAGAAGATATGTGTATGTATGTACTTCTTGTACTTGCCTCAAGTGTTTACATTTCATAGGTTTTTTGCAAGTAATTTTATCCTACTCTTCCCTCTCTAACTAACAAACTATCTTTACCTATTCGCTTTTTTGGTGTTTCTTTCATTGCAACTTTTGGCCTTTATGCTTTGTTAGTTTTTGTTGTCTTCTTGTTTAACAATTTGCATGTCGCTTAACTTGAGGCGCATCTGCAGCACATACAACACAACACAACACAAAATATCTTTACTTCACACTTCACAAAATATTTTACTGTATAAAATTGTTAAAGGCAATGACAAGCTGCCTACAAAAGATTAAGATGTTGTTACTTAATCAACTAACAAAGCTTACTACTACTCCTCTCTTCATAATTTATGTAAAAATCCTTGTCAATAATATCTAAGCTAAGCTTATCACTAATAATTTATCTTATACCATTTGGGATTTTTGGTAATATTCATACGACAATTGAAGATTGATGCTTATGACTAAGCAGATATGGATGACACTCATAATACTTACTCATTACTCATACGCATTTGTTGAATCACATTTCAACATTTAAAATGATAAATTAATTTAATTAAATATTATGAAATTGTTACAAAATCTTTTACGAAGAAAAGTAAAAAAATTTATTATTATTTATGATATTATAATTATAATAAAATTTATGCTTTGCAATATTTTTTATTCAATGAAACTGAAAGCACTTAAAATTTTTTATCAAATTCATTTGCACATTTTATGTTTTATTTTCTTTTTGTTATACATTTTTTTATAAAGTCAAAAAATATATTTTTGTGTTATGCAATTTATAAAGAAAAAAATTGTGTTAATTTTTCGTGGTTTTGCAGTTATTTTGTTAATTTGCAAATTTGTTTTTACTACTTAATATCAAGTAGTACATATTTGCAAACAAAATATCTAGGCTATCTTATGTAAGGATATTATCACTTTGCCATTATGTTAGTGTAGCGACAACTTGGATAACTTAATATAAAGTTTATAGTATTGAAGATGTAAAGATTTGCTAGGGGAGCAATGTTCTTAAAAATATCAGAGATTGGCATTAACTGAAGATTAGAAGAAGACGAGCATGTTGACGCCATTCGATTAGTAAGTGGTGACGTAAGACGCTGCTACAAAACTGTAAGCATAGCTGTTTTCCCATTGTGGTCTGTTTCAGGGTCAAATGCACTGGAGTCTGGTTCTGTTGCTGTTTTTGTCCTATGCGACACCGCGCCATAAGGCTTTATTATTCTTCTTGTTCCTGTACTTTCACTAAAATTTTGTATGTAGACAAATGAATCAAATTGGATTTAATATGTGAATATGCTTCGTCTGAAGCGTTGAAAGTTAAAGGAATTTGACTATTCGAAAGAAGAGACGAAATAGGGCACTTGCTTTGAGAACAATGCCACACAACGTTCTCTTGAAAGATTATATAGTAGCAGTAGTAGTAATGGTACTAGTAGTAGTAAGAATAAAGAGTCAGTAGGAAAGAGGAAAGTGTCAGAACATAAAGTGGAATTATATTGCATAAGTATCGATAAAGACATGACATTAGGTAAGATTAGATTAGGGAAAGGGCGGTAACCAGTACACCTCGTCACTGCGGCCGCAAGTGGGCCTATTATGACAAACCCCGTAATCACAGTTCTTCCAAGATCGTCTTCAGAGGAAGATCTGCAATTTCAACTGGTTTCAAGTAGTGATTTCACCAATGTGATGGAGACTGGTCCAGATTAGGCCCTCGCAGTGGCATAGTACGTGCTCTGCTGACTCCTCTTCCTCATTACATACTCCACAAGTTTGCTCTGCAAAGTCCTGTCATCTGCCTCTGCTCATAACATAGGTAGTCAAGTTGGCTTACAATGCAGTCGATTTCATGGACATTCATTTCGCAAGTGCATTCAGAAGTGAATTCAATTTGAGTAGGAATCTAAGCTACATAGAATAGCAGCGTACCTCTAAACAAACTTAACGATTATGTATAGGGTGGCTCAATAGGAGTGCACTATTTCAATTTTTTGTAATTTTTTATTTTTTTGTGCAAGTGGCAACTCTGAATTTTGACAGCTGTCACCTGTGATTATTCCGATCATTAAAAATGGAGTGCCACACAAATGAAGAACTCGTTATTATTGTGAAAGCCCATGAGTGAAAGTTACGAAGAGAATGCTTGCAAATATCGCGGATAAACAAAATTGTCGTATTTTGGGCTCAGAAAACGAGCAACTGTCTGTTACGGATTTTGGTCAGGAGGTGAGATTAGGGCTTACTTTTTTGAAAATGAGTTCGGAATTTTTGTGGCCTTAAGTGGACGGCATGGATTGTAACTTGTAATGTTTATTTATCTTTTGTTTATTGTATATTGCATTCTTATTATTATTACTATTATCTTCATTTAATTCGTCTCTAATTTTTTTTTTTTCATAAATTACCATTTATGTTAGGAATTGAAAACATGTCGATTATCTTTTGAACTTCCCGGAAATACTTTCAGTTTCTTTTTTTTTTATATTCATTTCAATTTTAAATCAAACAAAATTTGTCATTATCTCAAACCGTGTGTACATAGTGAATGCTTCTTTTATCAATAAACCAACATTGAGTATCAAAAAGTTAAATTCAAAGCGCCAAAAACAAATTGCCGACATTGCAACAACACAACAAAAAAGATAACAAGCAACCAAAACCAACAACAACAGCAACAACAATGCAACAAAGAAGCGTTTGAATAAAATTTTTCAAAAAATTTAAACAAGAAAAACAAAATATGTACAAAGAAATATTTTCAAAAAATAGAAATAATGTTAAGTGATAAAGACAGAAAGAAGGCATAGAGGGGCATATTTTTAAACCTAAAAAATCTACACAAAAGCAATGCAAAATAGCGACAACAATCAGTGGCAACAACAACCAAGCAACAATGAAGCCAACAATTTCAATTGATATGAAGCAACAACAGCAACAATAATAATAACAACAACTATAGCAACAACAACAAAATATTACAATAGACACAACAACAACAATAACAAAATTGCAATTTATGACAGCCAAGCGCCACCTAGACAACAGCAGCAGCAGATACATCAGAAGCAGCAGCAGCAACAGTAACATCAACAGTATCAAAAGCAATAATAGCAACAACATCAATAATCAACACAAAAGGTAGCAATACAAAACAACAACAACAACAGCAACAATAATACAGTATAATCTCAATAAATTGGAAACTCTCTGAT
Organism: Amiota communis; assembly: GCA_037043315.1. Taxonomy (NCBI): domain Eukaryota; kingdom Metazoa; phylum Arthropoda; class Insecta; order Diptera; family Drosophilidae; genus Amiota; species Amiota communis. The sequence continues at coordinate 5,743,521 of JBAMAV010001245.1, read as the reverse complement.
TCAGGTAATGCAATAATTCGGACAATCAATTATATTATGTATTTTCTATTGCAGACTCTGTAATCATTTACCTTCAAAATTTGGACGATTGATTGGTAATCACAATTTGGTTTTTAATTGGCCTGATTATCGAGGTTATACTGTTAAATAATAATAGCAAAAGCAAAACTAAACAAGGCAGCAATAGAAGACATAGGAGCAGCAGCAGCAATTAATAACTAATTGCTGTTGACTCTGATGAGGCACTGAGATCGTCAATAAGATACAGGGATAGAGAGTGAAAATGAATTGAATCAAAGAGAAATAGTACATAGACAGTTAGTCTTTGTAACTTACTAACTACAATAACTAACAATCAGTCAGTCAGTCAGTCATTCATTCAGTCAACAATTGTTGCTTCTGTTGCTGCTGCTGCTTCTCCTTCTTGTACTGTTACTTTGTACTATGTATATTTGTTTATATTTATAATATTTTTCTTTTGTTATTATTTTTGACATTTTTCAATTGCATTTTCCATTAAGCTTTCGAACTCATCTAGTAAAAAAGATATAAAGATTTAGGTTAAAGTGTCAGTAGTTTGTTTTGTGATACAATAGAAAGTCACAGCATTGTTAACTAACTTTTTTCTTTATTTTATTTTATATGCCATGCAACTTGGTTATCTTATATTAATTACTAAGTCAAGTTGTAATTTTTACCTACTGAATTACTTCCCTAATTAATTAATTAATTAAATTGAAACGCAGTGGGATATTTTTCTACACATTCATATTCATTTTCATTTCTTTCTTTAATCATCTTCATTTAAAATTGTTTCAATATTAGTTTTTATTTATTATTTTTACTCTTATTACTCATACGCCACCGGGTTACCTCATTTCTTAGTAGTGTTTTTTGTTTTGTGGTCTTCATTTCTTTGTGTTTCTCTTGAGGTTTATGGCACAAATGAAGCTGCGAATTACTTGCTTATTGTTGTTTGTTATTATAATTTTGTATCCATTGTTGTTGTTGCTTTGCTCTTGTGCTTTTACATTTATTAAATCTAATTTTTTTCCTACTACTTATGTACAAACAATACTTATTTTTCATTTTCTTATCTTTACTTTATTGTGTGTTGTACTATTTTGTTTTCTGTCTACTATGCAAAATGAAAGTCGCCTCAAAGTTTCTGTGCAACATTGCAACTGTGTTGCTTGGATTTGATGGTGGCACGTAAAATTATTATAACTACTACTACTGGCTACTTATATTGCTGTTGTTGCTACTAGTGAATTAAAGCGGAAATTACAAAGTAAATTAATTTAAATATCATTTCCATATGCCATATGTTATGGTATGGTATACTATGGTATGATATGCTTTTGTGCCACATTTACTAATACACATGAGTATATTAGTACGTGTGCTGTATCTGTGAAGAATCGTGCATGCCACCTGTCTGGGCTATGACATGCTAGCTAATGCAATTAAGATGTTTTACGGTTGATTTTTTTTGTTTGGTTTTCTTAATTTTTAAGTTTTAGTTAATGCGTGAAAAATTTTTAATATTAATTTTAGTTTTTTGTATTTATAATCTTAATTTTTTGTTTGTTTATTGTAGTGAAGTAAGGCGAATCAATGAATTGGAAAAACCCAAAAAACAAAAGACTTTAAATAAATTTAAGCAACATAAAATATAAAAACAAAAAAGTAAGAAAAACAATCTAAGGAATTAGTTTAAGATCAGACATTGTAATTCAGAAATAAGTTGGCATTGATTGTAATGTCACACAAATGTTCCTATGAAACCTGTCTAGTTTTAGGTTCACTTTGATTCAAGCAGTCGAAGTGTAAAGAGCTTCTGAAAAAATAAATAAAATTTGAAAAACAAAAAATCGAATTTTGGATTTCTTTTTGAGAGAAGAACGGACAACGATACAAATTTTCTAAGGCGGTTAAAAAAGCGAAACCATTAAATCACACGAAAAGTAAAGGAACTGAGAACGTTGTTTGTGGCTATTTCTTTTGGCCGCGCCAAAAGGTCTTATATTCGTGTCCAAAATACTTTTGCTAAGAAGACAAAAGCAACAAAGCGAGAACGCGAATCGACGCTATTTTGTGATAGACACAAGTGAATTTCTTTTGGTATCGCAGTAAGGTAATATAATCTTGTTCAAATCATAATGTTCTGCACACACATATATTTGTCTACTTGTTTTGTATTTAACAATATTTTCAATTAATTTTATTTCATATTTCTTGTTTCAGGCCCCATTCACCACAATAATATACAGTTATAACAACACCAATTCCCAAACCTAATCTCAGCCCAAAATATTTTTACGTATTTCCATTCATTCCTTCTTTGTTTTTTTATTTAATTTGAAAACATGGAAAGAGTTCCTTGTGAGCATGACTTGATTTTATGCCCAAATAATCATGAAATTATGAGATGTAAATATCAAATTCATATTATCAAATGTCAACGAGACAACGAAGATTCCATGCAGTCTATTGAATTATCAAATTTAATTAAACCTTTGAAAATAAGGAATGAAAAAACCAAGTCAAAAGTGCCAAAAGAAAAAGGTCTTTTTAAAATTAGCGTTGAGAGTGAGAAAAATTGGGATGATCACGAGGTACAGTACTATAATCCGATTGAAGCTTCTGCAGAAAAGAAGATTGTACGTAAATCACAGGGTCTATCGAAATCAGGACGTGTTGCCTATCGCAAGTCTGAACAAATAAGAATGGATACACTGAATGGAAAGAAACTTAATGGCAACTCTCCGATCCAATCACAAAACATGTCAGTTGACCAAAATACCAAATTCATAAAAAAAAAATATCCATCAATCTACCAGAACATAAATTACAATTAATAGATCTCTCCTATTATTTGCACTCAGGAACACTTAAATTATACATTTACCCTGGTCTCTTTATAATATTTGATAAAAACAGAAATCCATAATTGGACAGAAAATTTAATGGATGCGGGAAAAAAAGCTATGTTTTAATCTGATGATTTGTTTTGCTCATCATATGCAAGACATAATTAAAATTCTAAACAAAGTGGCATTTACATATGTGATTCCCCATTAATTTCTGGTTGTTAAACTGGCAATATTTGGACTACAGGAACTCAAAATTACTTCATTGGAATCAAACTTATCAAATAAACACATCTCAATTCAAAAAACCTCACTAGATCCACTCTATTCAGATTCAATCGGTTGAGGATAAACCTTAAATAATCCACTTTGATGTATAAAAACATATTGTGAAATAATTGCCTTTTAAATCTATTGCAAGATACTTCTGCAACATTTCATTTTAAATTTACCCAATTCCTTTTACACAATTTAATAATATACATTTTTAATTGTAAATGTGATATCAAAACCAGTAAATTATTACATACACGTATAAAAAAAGTATTAATATTCACACTATATATGATTTATGGGCCCAATTTTAACTCAAACTTAAATGGATTTTCTGTCAAAATAAATATAAAAAAAGTAAATGATTTCTTTAATAATAAATTGAATTTGTGTTTGAGTCGCAAAATGAAATTCCCTCTAGGCATTTTACTTGGGTAGGCTATTTAGACATATTTCATCGACAAAAAAAGGCGCATTTTATGAGTAGAAATGATGAAGTCTAATGATGATGATGTAGATGATGATATAGATGATGATGAGTGACGTATAATGTTTAAACCTGTCTTTGCCTGAGTCATGAAGTATCATCATATCATAAATAATAATAATAGTTATTTAATTGTCTTCCTTTTTGACCATTTGTGGCTATAACAACGGACAAATGCGCATACAAGTTAATCTAATGATGGTATCTTGAAGCTATTTATACTTCAAAACAAAAACTATATAACTAGAAAAGACAACTCAATTTGAAATTGTTCTTCTCTTAATTGTCTTTTACATTTTTGTATGGTTTGCAACAATTATATGCCGAAATTAACATAAATATGAATATATTTTAAAGAAGAATTTGAATTTGTTTCACCTAAAACAAAAGACTTAAGCAACCAACTTGTTGTCTATAAAATTATGTGTACTTTGTTTCAAGTGACAGGTGGCAATTTTGAGAAAAAAATGCACTTGGAAAATTTTATTAAATGGTTCTAGATAAGTGTTGATTGATCCATAGTATGAATGCCTCCAGTTGACTACAATACAAAACAAAATTAGTCTATGACATCATTTCTTTTTGTTTTTTGGGTGTAGTGTTTTTATATATTTTATTTTATAACATTTTAAACAATTTTAACAACTATAATACATAATTTTACTTGATAATTTAGTGATTATCAGGTGGATCTATGACAATCTCTCTATAGTCTAGAGTTTAGGGAACCGCTTCCTTTACAATACATACCAAAATTTTCTGGTCTATACTTTAGGAACCGCTTCTGTTATACATAGTTGTGTTTGATAAATTTAAAATAATCTACGTGTATTTTTCTCTATCTTTCATTTAAACAAAAACTGTGTGCTTGAATCCATTTCCTCCAATCCATGTCTTTGGCTAAGAATTTCCGATAAAATTGTGGTTACGAATTCTTTCAATTTAAAAATTTACCGTTCCAACGCTTCAGACACACCATGCCCCTCACCCCTCCTCCAACTGATTAGAAGAGGAAAAAAAACGATTCAAATACATGATACAAAATTTTAGCAAATCTATAAAATTGACTTACCAAATCCTTCTTAATCTTCTTTACAACTTGTTTTGCACTTTCTTGTAGAGTGGAAAGGCCCGCTTGCTTGGGAGTTTCCCAATGCGCACAATATTCACACGCAACTTCTTTCCTTGAATGCACATTGTGCTGCGTACAAGAACCACCTTCGGTGGCAACATCACGTAATACGATATTTTAATGCAATTTATATGAATGTAAAAATAAATATCTCAGTTTCTATTTTTAATAAGAAAAATTTAATCTGTACTCGATGAGAGTGCCTTATGATATGAGAAAATATGATTTGATGTGATAGAAAATAAAAAAGTATCTATATCAAATATTCAAACTAATCGAATGAATTAAAAAGCAAAGGTGACTTGGGGAAATAAGTTTTTGTTTTTGTTTAAATTAATTACAAGGTTGTCGCACAAGAGCATAAAATATAAAAAATACGATTCTATAGAATAGTGACATGCGGTTGTAGGATGGAGCCTCTTTAATCGGCATCGAATCATGCCATGGGTGAGGGCTTCTGTCAAACTGTTTGGGTGGCTTTTCATACTCTGCTGATGACATTTACTTTTTTAAAGTAAAGTCGTTATCCTTAAGTCTTTGTGCAAAATGGTGTTGCGCACAAACCAAGGAGCTTCACATAATCGCCGAAGTGCCTTGTTTTGACAAGTTTGAACTTGCTGAGTATTGCTGATAGCAGCGGTACCCCATATTTGTACGGGCGTAACAACCAGTCAAGCCTACGCAACTTTGCATAACAGCATTATTTCTAAGGGTTTCAGTTGTTAAACTCCATGTAGCCGTTTAAGAACCTTTATGATTAGTATACGAGATATCACATGAATCACAATTCTTTTAAGAACAGGATCTTTTTGTTTTTAAGATGAAAAATGAAAAGAAGATATGTTTTTTGAGTAGCGTAAAGCATAACAATGAAATCAATTGATAAATTGCGTTCCACTTTATTCTAGTTTATATAATAAAGTTGTTAAACATGAAGAACAAACTGTCTATTATAGTACAATACAATTTATAAGTAGATTTATTATGAATTTGTTTTATTGTTGCCATGATTTATGATGCAACTTTTTGTGTTATTTATCATCAATTTATTATTCTATAAACAGTTTATGAAAATTGTTGATAGAAATGTTAACAAAAAGTCAAATATTATTATTGCCAAAAACCAACAAAATGCAAACGAATTACGTCAAAAAGAATCATCACACATAATGATAACTGATTACCATCACAATAGGCAACTAAATTATGAAAGAATTTTTTTGTACGGAAGTGTTTTGAACTTAACTGGAAATTCATCATTATTATTATTATCATTAGCAAGTTTTGGCAAGAAATTGATTATTTTTTTTTGGTTAAAACAAAAGATTTTAAAAATTAAGCACAAAATTTTGTCAACAAAAATAATATTGTAAAATGTTATTATTATTTTTTTGGGTTGTAAGCTAGTTTATTGTTTTAGACCTTGACCTTGGTCTTAGTTACTTTCTTACTGACTGACTGGTTTAGATTATAGTAGCATATAAGATCTTATCAGTTGTAAGATATATTATAATATTTATAAGACATGTCTCACAACTTCAATTAGTAAATGAAACTCATTATTTGATTCTTTTTTATTGCACTTTATTATTATTATTATTTTTATTAAGACATCAAATTCAATGATGCTTGTGTTGCTGTCTTAAAAATTTGATGGCAATAAAAAATGAGTGATTAAACAATTTGCAAACAAAAACTTATATACAAAAAAATTGAAATAATACATAAGTAAGAAGATACTCGTATAAAATAAAACAAAACACACTTTATAAAAAAAATATTGAAAAAAAATTGAAGACAAAAATTTTATAAAAAAATATTAAGAAATATAAAAATATTTTTCATTTATTATTAATGGTGTTTTTAAGATACTTTGACTATGTGGCTTAACTTTGCATAATAAATTTAATAATTTATAAACCAGAAGCAACATGACAGGTGATCTTCATAAGCCACTTTTTAATAAAGCTGTCACACATTGCCATCACATACATAACTAACATTTTTCTATATACAAAATTTGCATATCTTTATTGTTCATAATCATAAGCGATATACATAGATACTTATCTTGCTGGTAACTATGACTCAGTTAGTAAGTCTTTCATGTAAACACGAAACTCCACAAAAAACCCTAAAATTCAAATTAAAAGCCACCATACTAGTTTAAGTCATTTGTATGTTGGATTTATAGCGCAATCAAATCAAAATTTTAATTAAAATTGATATAAAAATAAGAGAAAAGAAAAAAACATGAACATCATGTCATCCATGAAAAAAGAACAAAAGCCAAAGAACTCAAAAAGAAAATATAAAATTTTGTGTAAATAAAATACTATAAAAAACAAAGAATGAATGAAGAACAACAGTTTATAGTTAATTTTGATGTTTTTTCTAAAGAATTATATTAATCAAAGCGTGACATCCTTTTGGTATGCAAAAAACTACTAATTTAGATGATGATTTTGTAGTGCTATCTACAGAAACTGAGGTCATCAGCTTGAAATAAATCCTTGCGCAAAAAATCAAAATAATCAAAAAACTTAAAGACAACAAAGAAAAATAAAAATAAACAATAAAATACAAAAAAAAAAAAATATATAATAAAAAATAATAATGTATTAAAAAAGAATAACAAAACCGATAACAACAGAAAATAACAAGTTGATCTTGCTTACTTAATATCTGTTAACTGTAAATTATTTGTATGTTAGAACTTCTTCAAAATGTCTATAACGACATTAAGTATCACTCAAACTTGTTTTAAGATTTTTGAAATACTACGAATGAAGATAACAGAATTTATCTTCGGTTCTAGTGAAGCTTACATACCTTTCATATTTCAGTTGATAAATTTATTTATAAAGAAACTAAGGACCCGTCACTGCTTTGCTTTGCACTGCACCATTCTGAAGCAAACGATGTCTATTTGCGTTCCTTATTCTATGACCCATTCTTGACATAAATGATTTAATATTGACGCACAAAAATTAACATAAAGATATGTGTAACAATTTGATTCATTTAAAAAAATGTCTCCTAGCCATCATCCAACCGAACGGCGACATATGCTAGACATGAGATATGCTTCCTTTCTTAGCAACACTATATTCTCTCTTTTAAAGTTTGAGTATTAAAAAAGAACACAGTTTGTCTGGAACTATACTGTTTTGTATTTTTTTTTTTGTTGGCCACCTCGCCCGTATATTTCAGTTAATCCTAAAAATAACAGGACCTAGTTTTATTTATATAGTTATAGCCCATGACACTCAGTGGCAACTTAGAATTCTAATGTTGAAAGAATTTTGAAAATCGGATTAGTAGATTCGAAGATTACCCCTAACATCCAAACAAACATTACTTATTTATATAATATTAGTATAAAAATACAAAAACTTAATTAGAATTAATTAAAATGCATTATACAGAAAACGTTTCGGAAAAAAACCGTTGCATGGTTTACAAGTAATCAGTATCCAAACTTTCTGGAGTTTCTACTGTGCTTTATACCATGTAATGATGATTATGATTGTAAGCAAGTTTAAGGGCAGTTCTTTAAGCTGTGTGATTGTTCTGGTTTATCAAATTTTTATGTCAAATCATTTGAATGAAATTTGAAAAGAAATTAATGTATCAAATGCATAGGGGGGTCTTTGTTTTTTTATAGGAAATACTCGTACTACTTCATTCAGTAATCAAGGAACTCAGAATATTAACATAACGTATCTGTAGCAAATTTTAGTTCTGAAGGGACTAATTTGTATAGATATAGTTTCACGGAAATGTAATGGTCTATTCCCTCCGTCACGCTAATCGTTTTTATACACATACATTCTACATACTACACATGTTTACTGATGCATGGTTCTATGTATCAAACAAACATCACTACAAAGTTATACTACCTCTTCAAGACTAAGAATGTGTCATATGTACACATACCTTAATATACAATAATATGTTGTTTATTTTTTTATCTTCCTTCTTTAAATGTTTTGCTATTACGTAATTATTAAATATTATTTTTAATATTTTGTATAGTATACGTACATATCTACATATATGATTTGCATGAATTTTGTTTATATCAAAAAAAAAACAATATAAAAGATTTAAGCAACGAACTTGTTGTCAAACAAATTTTTTGATTGAAAGAGATTATAAGTGTTTTTCTGAATTGTCTATTTAAAATTTATGACAAGAATAAGATGATATAATTTAATAATAAACAAATTAAACATACAAGATATTAAAGAAGAATCAACAAAAATAATACAATAAAATGGGGTGTGTTTCTCAGCAGGGAGTTTGTCACTTTAATTTAGTTAAAACACCATATTGGTGCAGATTAAAAGTTTAAGTAAAAAGGTCAAAGATCTGATTATTGGAAGATTGATAGAAGGATTGGTGTTAATGACACTGAATATCCACTGTGTTAAGATGCAATAATGAAACCATGGTAGATAATTCTTGTTGTGACGACCAGTTTTTTATCATTTAAGTTGTCATTTCAAGGTTTCTATGGACATTTTCATTACAAATACTAACTACATACTACTGTCGATCAAACTAACTAATGATTTATGGTTTAAAACATCATTCATTTGCTAAACATGGTAATCATATTTACTAATCACATATCATCAGTCCAATAACTTATCACTCAACACATGCACATTCATAAGCTTCTTGCAGGAGATTATAGAAATTAAAGTCTAACACAGGCCGCATTAAGACTTCACTTAGGCTGCATGCAGTCCCTGGGCCGCAGGTTGGACAACCCTGGCCTAAAATGACAGTAAGATGGAATGGAAAGAAGTAGGAATGTTACCTGATTACATAAATATGTCATATGACAACTAGCGAATTTTTTCATATATTGGAATTCATTTAAGCAAGTTTGGATTAGTTGGATGCGAAATGCGAGATCTACAATGTGATGCCTTTGGAGACTTTGCGTTTGTCTGCTATTGTCCAGCAGGTTGATTGCCAGATGATTGGCATGTTCCTCCAACCTGATGAGGTGTCCGTCACTGTGCTTCATGATTTTTTCCTATAACGTTGAAATTTCAGATTTAAATTTCAAATTCTCAGATGTCTGTGTGACGCTTCAAATGAAGGTAAAGCAATGATGATAGAAAAAAGATTATAAATATTACTGATTATACTTAAAAGACAAAATGCCATAGCGAATATGATTACAGGTCACATTCTATGAGTGAGTTCATTACTTTAAGATGAAATTGTGAGTATCATTGATGAATGAAATCTTAACCTTTGTATGAACTATCAAAAGTCACAATGTTTTCATAAAATATTACTTTGTCAATTCGATTATTTTTCTTTAAAAGAAAGTAAGATAATTAAAAAATAATTAAACTTATAAATAGTATAAAGACAATCAAAAATATTGTAAAAGAAGACTAAAAAAAGAAAAAATGATTCATTAAAAAATCTTAAACAAAATAAAAACGAAAAGAAGTAATTTTCTCATAAGTATGAACTTCCTTTCCAATTTGTTCTAGCAACTCAACCAATTATTTGCAATGATTAAAGAGCAAAGAAGATGCTAACTAAAATGAATACAAAAATAAAACCAAGAGGAAAAAAGACAAACAAAACATGACAATGAAAAATTGTATACAAAACTAAAGAAATACAGATGTAAAAATCTACAAGAAAACAACAAGAAATGTTCATGTTATATAACAAAATACAATAATACAAAAGTGCTTACATTAAATAACAAAAAAAAAAACAAAGCTTAGCATAGCAAAGCAAACAAGAAAAACAATTCAAGATGAGAAAACATAAAAAAAGATACATAATACAGAAAAGAAATCTTCAATTGAACTTAGGCGAATGGGAAATACAAAATTTTTTATTTCATAAAAAACAGCAACAAAAATGGTATTAATAAAAAAGAAGATGAAAAAGCTAAAGGAGAAGATGAAGCAGCTAAAGGAAAAGATGAAAACAAAAAACGATTATTAACTTAGGTGCAAGAAATAGAATCACAAGAGCAGAATAGAAATAATATACTGACTACAGTAGTCAGTCATTCGTTCATTCATTGCTATTTGATTATCTACATTTACCTTTTATGTTATGTTATGTATGTTTAGTGCAGAGTTTCTTAAACTTTTCTTCTACCTTTCTGGCATTAATATACAATAATATGTTGTTTATTTTTTTATCTTCCTTCTTTAAATGTTTTGCTATTACGTAATTATTAAATATTATTTTTAATATTTTGTATAGTATACGTACATATCTACATATATGATTTGCATGAATTTTGTTTATATCAAAAAAAAAAACAATATAAAAGATTTAAGCAACGAACTTGTTGTCAAACAAATTTTTGGATTGAAAGAGATTATAAGTGTTTTTCTGAATTGTCTATTTAAAATTTATGACAAGAATAAGATGATATAATTTAATAACAAGAAAAACAATTCAAGATGAGAAAACATAAAAAAAGATACATAATACAGAAAAGAAATCTTCAATTGAACTTAGGCGAATGGGAAATACAAAATTTTTTATTTCATAAAAAACAGCAACAAAAATGGTATTAATAAAAAATAAGATGAAAAAGCTAAAGGAGAAGATGAAGCAGCTAAAGGAAAAGATGAAAACAAAAAACGATTATTAACTTAGGTGCAAGAAATAGAATCACAAGAGCAGAATAGAAATAATATACTGACTACAGTAGTCAGTCATTCGTCCATTCATTGCTATTTGATTCTCTACATTTACCTTTTATGTTATGTTATGTATGTTTAGTGCAGAGTTTCTTAAACTTTTCTTCTGCCTTTCTGGCAATTTATTCAGCAATTAGTTATCCCCAGAGCATGGCTTAAGAACCTCTGTGATTAGGTGAGTTTAACATGGGTCACAAAGCAGGGTAAAGTGGTGTTGGGCGTTTCATTTTTTAATGATTTCGTTATTTACCGAAAAACGTTGTCTGAAGGTGATAAATCGTTCAATCACATTTCACAGTCAGTTCAGTTCAGTTCACTTCAGTTCAGTTTAGTTTAGTTGAATTTAACTTGGGAAAATAACAAACAAAACAGAAGATAGAGTCTACATATGTACTCGTACATGTAGAAGTCATCATCATTGAAGTTTCTTAAAGTTTAAAGAAAATGGAAGGCCTTAAAATGAAATTGAATATTCAGAAAAGAATTATGTTTTCAACACATTTAAGAATTATGTATACAAAATAAAACTTCACACTGATTCCTCGACTTGCTCAAGTTCCCGCTTTGTTGGGATTTTTTTTTTTTTTTTGTCTCGTTACAATAATGGACGTGCTTCTGTGAGAATTTAAGAATGTTCCAGGACATTGTAGATATTTCCAAAAATTCTGTAACTTTCTAAAAAAGAAATCGACTACTATCAACCCCCCATATGTTCCACACCCTTATAGCCATCGACACACAACAACCATAGTGCACGATGGAAGACTTGGGGCTACTGCCACATACAAACACCATCTGTCTGCAATGTGTAGTTTGGCTGTAGACTGAAAAGGAACACACACGTCCAATTTTATATACATAAGTGCATAGATATGTATGTGAATGTCATAATTTCCAATTAAAAATAAAATCATAGCCAAAATTTTTATACATACTTTTTAGGACATAAACATGAGTCAGTCAATATATTTATTGACTTATGAAGCATGAAGCATGAACCCGTGAATCTGTTTCTTTCCAATTAGATTCTTGTATTCCAAGCCATGTCTGAATATCATTGTTGACCAAGTGGGATGTTGAGTCTCTTATTAGATGTCAAAATGCATATTATCTAATGGGAAGTGATTTCACATACAATATTCTGCTTATAAAAAGGGCAAGACATCTCCTACTATGAAAACCCACGTTAATGTTATTTTTCTATTGAGTATCTTTTAGCTTCTAATTTATTGCAATAATGAGTCTTTAAATTTAAGTTATTTATTTGCCTTTATTATTTCTAAGTATTGTTGCATTTAAGCTAAATGTCAGACATATCAATTGTAGAACCAAATCTGCGCACTTAGAAGTTCACAATGAAACCAAACCAAAATAGAAGTTGATGACCAAAAATTGTTGAAAAACGCAGGAAGAAGCTGCCATAGAGGCCAAACCTTTTTTTTTTCTTCTTTGCTGTTTTTGTTTTTGTTTAAGACAACAAACAACCTCGATTTTCTTGCCAAGTTTTGGTCATTATGGCCCAGAAAGCATTAACATGCGCAAGAAGTGAAGATACTTTTAATGAAACGCAATGCACACGTGTATTTTCATTGAAACAAAAAATAAAAACAAAACAAAATAAAAAATAAAACAAAACAAAATGTGCTTGCTTGATTTTGTTGTTGTGTCTTTGGCATTTTGTTATGTTGTAAGTTGTGAGTGAAAAATATAAGAAAAAAATTGCCTTTTTTGCCATTTAAATATTGTTAAATTGACCAACAAAGTATATAGACACCTTTATACATATCAGTTTTAATAATATTCAATATGTATCTATGTAGATGAAGTTAATGATGAAGAAGCAATAAAATTGCATTTTACATAATTTACTTGGTTTTTTTTCTATTTAAAGTTCAAGTTCGTTGCTTAAGTCTTTTGTTATTAGATGCAGATGAAGAAGATGAAGTATGCTGACAAAGAAGGCAACAACATTAAAATTATTACTTGTTAAATGTTTATTAATTTGTTTTAAATTAAATGTATACTTTAGTAATTTAATGATTATAAAAATGATTTCTTATTAATGTTGCTATTTTTATTATTATTGCTGTATCATCTCACTATCATTATCTGAAAGCAAGTTCAAAGTTGTCAAAGTCTTTTGTTTCCAACACGCCTGACTTTGGGCGCATCATTTGTTGTTTTTAAATGATGTTGATACAATGCCAGATTTAACTTAAGAATATCATTTAAATATTGAACAACAACAACAACAAATTGTGGACAAAGGAGTATTGCAGAAAATTCGGTTCTAAAGAAGCTGACATACCCCTTCATAAAGATAAAGAAAACAATACAAAATACATGCATGTTAAAATAATGAAGAAATCAATAAATTGCTTAAAAATTAGTTTGAAATAAGCTCTGTCTTTCATTGAGAAAAGCAATCACCTTGCTGGGACTTGCTATGCCATGAAGATCACGAGAAATGGATACTTAAATGAAATGCTTCCAAAAAGAAGCTATTCTTCTACATACTAGAAGATAATTTATCACTTTTATGTAGATCCAATCTTTCTACAATATCATCAACATATGATGTAAGAAATCATCTGAATATCTCAAAATCTTTGAATATACATAACTAAATAAGTTCTAGGTCCCTCCATACCCGTTTGTAACAAACACCACAGAGAAGTGATGCTACATTTCACACACAAGTCTTGTGAAGCGTACTATGTTTATGTAGACAAAACATAGAAAAAACTTGTGTTGTTGTTGTTATTGTTGTTCCATGTTGAGTTTATAGTTAGAATGTGTTGAAATCAGCAAAATAGCATCAAGAAAACATGTTCATTATTTACACTTCATTAATCACCGATCTGACGATAATAGACAAAAACTACTACGCTACAACAGCAACAACAACAACCTTATAATGTTAATTTTTTCATCTTTTTGTTATTGCAGATATGAAAAAAACAAAATAAACATTAAACAAGCAGCATAATGTTGTATCTTTACTTCTAAACAAAAAAAAACTAAGGAAAAAAATTATTCCAAATACACGATCATTTGTTCGTGAATGATAAAGACCAACGACAACAATAAATGTGGTGTACTTTTACTTTCCTCATGATGCATATTATTACTCAGTACATACTATAATTTATAAGTAGTACATATAACATATTTCTGTTGTTGCATTTACTAAATGAGGCACGCACGTATTCATATTCATTCATTCATTCATCTATTTATTCAGTCACTCAATCACTCACTTAGTCACTCATTCATTGGATTGCCTTTTCCTTAACTCACATTTCAACGCTGCCGGTCAGTTAAGACAACTTGCTTTTATCTAGTTAACGCATCATCGCCATTATTATTGTATCTATATATCTTTTTTTGGTATGCCTGCCTACCTGCTTGGTGCTTGCTTGCGTTGCATGAATGACTTTCTTAATTTATTTGCCATTTCTTTAAAACGCATAATGTCTAATAACAAAGGATTGTTGTTGATGATGATGATGATGGTTAAGATGGTGATGTGGATGATGATGATGGTGGGGGTGTATTTAAACATTAGAGTGAGGAAAGCCAGTTTTTTTTCTCCGTCTTTTGTTTCTATAGTGAAAAGTTGTTGTGTTGAGTTAATAAGTTAAATAAGAAGGTGTTCACGTTTTTCTTTTCTTTTCTTTAAATTTCATTTCATTTTATGGGTTAACAATAGCAAACGCAATGCTCAATTACAGTGAAAGCAATTTAAATATAACCAAAACTAATTTCAAATACTATAAAAGATTATACAATTTATAAAAGCCAAAACTAATAATAACATAACGTGATAAATAAATGCCAATTAATTAAGGAAATACAATAGAGAAATTTAAGGAATTCTAAATTATACAATTTAAGAGGAAATGATCACATCAGTCCCATATAGTCCCACATTTCTGTATATTTGATTGACAATTAAGGCTAAAGAATAAACTTAAGTCAAAGGAAAGAATCAAAACAAAATATATGACCTTAGAAACAGTTTCAAGTTCAAAAAATTCACTTGCCACAATAGTTTTCTTACTACTTAGTCAACAGACTAAATCTTTGGGTTCATGGTTTAATGGCCTTGGTCTACTACAGTTAAACATTATGGCAAATTGTTTATCCATTTAAAGTGGTCGAGTATATAAAATGCCAACTAACCATTATTTATTTACTCAATTCTCTTGACCATTATATTTTAATTTCAATAAACATAAGTTCAAATGAATAGTTTGTTACTTCTAGATTTGCACTGAAGAATAATGAATCTTTAGTTCATAGTTCATATAAAGAGTCTATTGACAGAAATCTTCATAATTCATTTAGATTTCTTTTATAAATGACTAGTAACCCGTCCCGGCTTAGCATGTATGGCCAATTTGTCCAGCCTATATAATATTCATAGCCTTTAAGCAGTTCCCTAACTTCACCCTCACTTTGCAAAAGCCAAATAAAAACAAACATATTGCGAGAGAGAGAGCTCTGATTGATTAATATAAACCGAGTGTTATGCATCATTCGATCTTAAATGAGTAATTTATTTTTTCATATGGCGCACGCCCGTAAAGCTTCCAATAGGCATGATTTCTTGCGACATCTTCAACAATCATTGTCATATTTCACCCAATTTACTCAAAGCCTTTATGAATTATGCACATATTAACCTTCCTAATGAAACACTCCATTAATTGATGAAAACCATATGAAATTCCTTTCGGTAGTTTTTGAGTTTATCATGTTTAGACAGACAGACAGATGCAGCGTGGGAACTTTGTTTTATAATATTTATAGATAATCATTATCATTGAAAATTCATTCATTCATTCATTTATCTTTATTCAGTTTCTTATAAGTTTTCAACCAAAATTTCATACAAGGATTATATAATCATTTATCAAATACATTTATTTATTATCTTGGACTACTTAACATTTGCAATCTTTACTGTTTTCAGAGTTCTTCATGACTTCATTAAGTCTTCACTGATACTTGATACAATCTTCATACAAACTTCATTACACATTCTTAATTTTAAATGACTTTCTTCTTCTTAAGCATATTCTTTATTTCAGTCCTTCTATTCTATTATAACATGTGTTAACTGTACTTTAAAACTCAAGTCAATTTGCTTAAGTTTTAGGGCAAATCGTTTCATATAACCATCCAATGCACCATCATCGCATCGTAACTCAACAAAATTTCTCAGTTGGTTGTCAACTTTAACCTCCTGCCATAGATAAACACCTTAAATTTTCGTTGCATTTTGGCTCTTTGTATCTTTCGAGTTATTGTTGTTTTCTGGCACATTGTTGTTGCATTTAGTGAGTGCAATACAACATACAAATTGATGTGAAAGAAGTTAAGTCACACATTTGGCACATAAATTTCTCGATGACTTGAGTTTGCATTTTCTTTCTAAACTCGTCTTCAGACTAAAAAACTGTAAATGAGTAAATGAATGAACGAATGGGTGAATGAGTGAAGAATGGCTGAGTAAGTGGGTTTAAAAAGTTAAATTAACTTTGTCAGAGTATGTAAATGGAAAACTGTAACACCTTTTGACCTTTTTTTCTTTTTCGTTGTGTTATTGTTATTGTTGTCATTGTATTATTTTCTATCTGTTCCATTTCCTAATTTTCCAAAATAAAAATAGTTGTACTACTTTCTGTGATTGGATTCATTTCATTTCAAGTGATCCAAGCGATGCACACCAACGCCAAGTGAAGCCATGCCATGAGAAGTCATGAGATGAGATGAGATGTCATGCCAAGCTATAATTTAGTTTAACACTTATCTAACGAAGGCTTTGAAAAAGATCTCCTCTCTACTATGCAACTGCATTTTATTGTTAGTATTTTCGCATTATACAATACTACGATAAAGACTCCCAAATCTTAGGTAACTTAAGTTATTTATTTATAAATATTCATAAATTATTATACCATAGATACAATTGAATCAACAACATTAGACCTAAGAAAACCAAAGAATTCTTTTCATAAAATCCTTGAACTACAATAAGTAAACTAACAACAAACTAAGTAGTGTTGTACTCGTATCTATCACTATAAACTTGGCTGTTTGGTGAGGCAGTTACTGATGCTGATGCCACATTGTCTGCGGTTTATTGCAACATAAAATTATGCAGCCAGCAGACAAGAAATACTAAGTAATAAAACAAAAACAAATAAACAATTAAATGTGTAAACAAAATATGAAAAAAAAAACAACAAAATTATTGTCTTTAATTCATAAGCAGTATCAAGCAAACTCATTACATGGAGTCAGCCACAGTAGTTAACCGCAAATACCACTGAGAGTATACTCGTATCATATCATTTTTAATACAATATTTTTATTGTGGGATACCTAACACTTCAAAGGGTGGAATGATTTCATTATATTGTTGTGATGTTTGTAAGCTAGTAGAGGATAGAGTAAAATAGCATCATAGCTGGTCTTTATCAAAAGCTATACAACTCTACCTAATCCAAAGAGTTATGTCTTCATTCTGATAACAAATTTTTAATTTCTAATTGTTTGACTTAATCACGTGTTTGTTAATGAAAAACGTCAATTATGGATTTCACTGGAGGATAGATACAAGACTTTGATCTTAGCCATATGTTGTTGATTTAACACTCGTAAACCAGGAACCCAGAAGGGTCGAGAAATTTTTAAAGACTAAAAATATCTTGAAGACGTATGGGGAACGCATACTTGAAGAGCTTCTATACCAACTTAAACACTCTAAGCTTCTCGCACAAATTCCGTATGACTTTAATACTTTTGTTATGACTGGAATTGATATACTCTTACACACTGCCCGACAACCGATTAGCATACCCACTTGAAAATGTCGAAGAACAATAACGTGTTGAGCCACCATGGTTAAGTATGACCTCATACATCCTATTGGGTAAGGAGTCATATAAGTTTTTTATGTAATTTAGTGAAATAGTATCCAGGCACTTTTTATTGCTTGAATGAGTTCAGTATATTGTATATATTACCTAAAGGGGTATATTAGAAAGGGTATTCAAATTTTCATTAAAACTACGTTTAATGCATTTTCTTGATTGTATTTTTTTTTTAAATATTTTTTCAGTGTCTCTTCTTTACTTCTTCATTTTCTGCTAACAATGAAACTTTAATTAATTGCATTAACAAAAAAATCACAAAAATTATGAAAAATATTGTATAAAATGAAGTATGCAAAAACCCCTAATTCATATACATATGAAAGATTATACGCTTATTAAAGCCAGTTTTGTGTTTTATGCTAATTTTGATTATATACATTTTCAAAATCGCTTCGCTTAAAGTTTTTTAGTAAAAAAATATAATAAAAATTTGCTGGTGACTATTAAAATTTTCAATATAAAAGAAACTATCTGTCAGGTTTATAATTAAAGTTTAGTGGGTGACTGTTTAATCAAAAATTTGTATATACTTAAATATTAAGAGGTCAAATTATTAATGTTTTAGATTTGCTTATCATATTTGCAAGTTCTTGAGGCAAGAAGTTTAATTTACCTATCTTTATATATTTTAAATAAAAGAAATAGAAGGAATTCAATATTGAAATATCATGCAATCTCAAGTAGACAATTCAGTTCAACAATTCAATCAAATTTTTAAATCCTTTTTGTTTAAAAAAGTTTTATATTTATTATTTTCTTATCAAATCTAAAGAAATAAATCATGGAGTTACAATCTCTTAAAGATGCCTGCCTGCCAGCCTGGTTGCCTTTCCCTTCTCCCAATATCTAAATAATTCATTACAATGCCTATGACCTTCCTATAGAATCTTCAAATGTATAGTTTTTCTGAAAAACCTTCAATAAAATGTGTCTCACAAACAAAATAATATATATCACAAGGGAAACAAAATTCGGAAAATCATCGTCAAAGGTCAAGCATGAAAAACGCCAAAAATGGTGAAGAGCAAGGCTGACTTGATTGCTGCTGATTTAATGTTTTGGAAATGTTTGGAAGCCAATTGACGTTACATTTTTATGTTTGTCACTCAATGAATTGTACATCGACAATCGTCAATTGCAGTTTTAAAAAGTTCAAAGAAAACAACTGCAAATAAATAAAATACAATAAAAAATATGTAGAAGGAAAAAACAAACTTTATTGAATGACGAACTTCATTCATGTCAAAAATAAACACCGGCAACATCAGCATCATCAACAGCAATAGTAACATTAACAACAAAAGTAAATGAAATATCATTACAACAATAATAAAAGCGATTGTAGAAACCAACAACCTTTTCAACAATCAACAACAACCAGCAAACAGCAAAAGCAACACCAGCAAAAACATCAAATGGACGTGATGACATTTGAAACGGCCATCAATAAATGAATAAAAAACAAAAAAAAAAATGTAAGAAAAAGAGCATCAAAAAATATGAAAAATAAAAAAAAATATAAATTTTATGTATTTAAAAATGTGAAAAGAAGTTAATAAAAATAAATCAATTTAATAAAATTAATAATAATATACATAATAATATCAACTTTAAATTTGTATGTATCTTTTGCAGACATATTAAGTGTTTAATATTGATTTGATTCAGTCAGTTTATGGATTAACTATGCCCTCAGGAAGCATTTATTTAGGTCTGAAACTAGATGATACGAATAGCAAACTATCCTCTATCTATAACTATATTTAATAAAGCTTCTTCGAATGTCCTCTTTATGTGCCCATATTCAGATCTGAGATTGGCAGATCATCAGCAATAGAAAAAAATTCTCTTTCACCCGAAGTTTACCTTATAAAATTTAAGAAATCTTCTCGATCTCAATGTTACTAAGAACCATGCATATTAGTTTATAAACCATTCTTTTTAAGATGCAAAAAGTAAGAAATGTATAGTGTTCTAAAGACTGAGGATGATGTTAACATTCCGATAATAACTACAAAATTATTATTCACAGATCTTACATATGAATGTCTTAAGGGCATGTCGTACAAGTTTTCGAAAAAGATTTAGCTGTCTAAACCAGGGCTATCCAACCTTACGAAGAATCAAAGAAATTTCTGTTTCAAAGCTGCTGCGTCTGAATTCACTTGAGGAGCTCTGGTCTAAACCAAAAATGTAATTAATTTGCAGTAAACTTCATTACTATTTTTCTATCTTTCTCTTGCATTCATTACATTCAAAGTGTTCATATCATTCGTATAAATTTTATAGGGTACTTTGAAAATTCTTTTGAAAGGTCTTACATACTAAGTATTACCACAAACTTTATGGCACATCAAAGATAAGAGATGCTTCATTAAATAACCAAAAAAGTGCGTATCTTATTGTAGACATTCATTCATAGCTACTCGAATACATTATGTGTATGTGCAGCTTGGCATAAAAAATTGTTGACATTAAAATTTAATTTATAGTTGCAAAATGCAAAAGGTAATCAAAACTTAATATATTGGTCAAGCACATTTAAGTATGATTTATTCGATAATTCTTTAAGTATTTTTATAGATTTAATATATGGTAAGTAATAAACTGATTTAGTGTACTCACTTTTAAACGGCAGCATCCTGTTTATAGTACCAATTTTGTTTTTAGTATCTTTTGCTTGCGTTGGCCTTTAACAGTAAAATAATGAAGAATTCGCAGAAGTTTTTAAATGCAGATCTAAATGTTTTTGGAACTTTCAAATTTTTCAATTTTTTTGTGAGTTGCAAAATTATGATTTGGACAGACTCAAGTCAAGAGTGTTGTTTGTTATTGATGTTATAGTTTCATAAATTTTTTGTTTTACTTCACAAGATTATTTTACCCGCACTTCTTTTACTTAGTTTAAATCCGATGTAGTATTTTAGTATACTATGTATGTGTATTTTTTCTTGTTTTTTTTTGTGATGTTTTGTTGTCTAAAAGACAAGTGAATGTTTGGTTAATATTTAATGCACAGCAATGAGTTTTGTTTGTGGTTATTTTGTTATTTTGTTTATTGTATATTTTGAGCTTTTGTATTTTTTTCTTCTTATTTTTGTTGGCTGGTTGAGAAACTTCAAATTTTTATCTTGTGAGAAATCTTAAGATACCTACTAATTTTAAATACTACAAATAAAATTATAAATATTCATGATATACAAAAATTAAATTTCATAATAAAAAAAAAAGAAGAAAAATATTAAAAAGAAACAAGTTAAAGAAAATATATTCTATAATTATGAAATAAATGTTTATACTGAATTCTAGTTTAAGTATATTTCAGAGAAAGAATAATATTTGTGTCTGTGACTTTACTTCTCTTTATTATCTTTTTGTTGCTTCTTATCGCTATGCTTAATTCTTCTTTATTATTTATTTTTATTCATTTTATAAGAATTTGCAAACTTTTAGCAATCATTCGAAAGAAAATGATTCTTATATTGATGTCAAATTAGAATATACGCTTGTGAAATATTTTTCTGTTTAAAGACTATTCCAATAATTTGTAAAGACAGAAAGTGCATATTAAATTAAATACCTTCAAAAATGTTCCATAGCTCGAATCACCATAATGCAAAAAAAAGGAGACTTTGAGTTATAGATTAATTTATTAAAACTAGGAAATTTGGTGAAATGTAGTACAATTACTGAATTATACACACACTTAATAAAGTTACTTAACATAACGTTTTCTAGTTCTATGGGATTATGCGGTTGGATATACTAGCTCTAGTGATAATCTTCAATAATGTCGCCATATGAAAGAAAGTCTGCTGTGCAGATCTTATTGCCAATATAATCCTCAAGAGTAGCAATTAAATTTATATTAGGATTCAATCTATTATGTATTCATACTTTGGAATCAAGTTTCGATCATTTTCCCGTGTATAATCTTGACCAAATCCAAATTTATTGGATCAAACACTCTTGATGCCTATTTGCAAGAATTTCAGTCAAAAAATAATATTCATAATCGGGTATTTTCCCGAAAAATTCGACTTAAGGTTGTATATGCTAATTTTTGCTTGCTTGAGTTATGGAAGAAAAATTGCAAAAAAAAAATGTTGTCCCTAAACTCTGCTGTAAATCAGGTATTTCCTCGAAAAATTCGACTTAGAGTTGCATATGACAATTTTTTTGTTCGAGTTATGGAAGAAAAATTTCCAAAAAGAAAATGTTGTCTTTAAGCTCTGCTGTAAATCGGTATTTCCTCGAAAAAATCGACTTAATGTTGCATATGCCAATTTTTTTGTTCGAGTTATGAAAGAATTTTTACCCCTAAAATCTACTGTAATGTTGTTATAGAAGCTTGGCTGTATTTATATTTTTTTATTTATTTTTTTTTGATATATCATATTTTAAAATTTATTTGTGTTATTAAATTTAATGAATTTATTTTTTATTAACATACTTATGTTTGATTTATTGTATATTTTGAAACCCAGTATTTTTAAAAATACTTTTATGGATTAAATTTTTTAAAACATATATTATTTATTAATTCAATTAAATTTAATAACAATGAATTTAATGACGATATACTATATTTTATATATTATTTATTTAGATGGTTTAATTTAATGCAATTATTTCTGTATTTTAAGTTTTATATTTCTTTTATTATTAAAATATATTTTTTTATTTATGTATTAATTAATTGCATTTTTTTTTCAATGCTCTACTCATTTATATTGATTTTCAAATAAATTCTTAAATAATTTATTTTAATAAAATAATCTCCTTCATAATTTTTTTAGAATTCTGATTATATACTTACTATACTATTATATTATTATTTTGATTCATATATTGTATAATTTTTTAATTATTCATATTTATGTTTAAATATTCTTTCTTTAGAATATTTTTAAAATTTATATTTATTTTATTTATTATTTTCTGTTTCTTATTTTTAACACTTAAAAAAATTTGAAGTTTTTTCTATTTTCCACATTTGTAACAAAGCTCAAAATATACACAAAAGTATTTGTTTTTTTTTTATTTTTTAATTAAACATTTTATTTATTTTTTTATTACAAAATTAAACGAAAATCCAGTAATTTAATAAATATTCATCATTTATTTAAATTTTGTAATATAGTATAAGTATTTTTTGTTTTTATAATATTTTTCAATAGAAAATCTGTTGTTTGTTTATTAAAAACACTTTAAATACAATAATTTATTTAAAAAAATTTCCAGAATTTTATTAAAGAATTTTTTTTGTTTTGTTTTTAGTATAACAATAAATTTATCACTTTAAAAAGTATTTCGGTAAGAAGATATATTACTTTAGTTATTTCCACTTAGAGATATGTATATTTTTTATATCTTCAGATTTTGTTTATTTGAAGAGGAGCACACAAAAACGGAGACGTCTTCACCCGAACGTTATTCACATTTGAATGTTTCATTTGGCAAAGGCGGCATCCAACTTTAGTAGAGTTGCCTCTCAAGATTGTTGCTTAGTTGAAGAGATACAAACCAACAACAACAGCAACAACTATTAAACAAAATGAAGCACAAGCAAAACAAGTAATAATGGACAAGATCTAACAACAACAACAACATATGGCAAAGAGCTCTACGAAAAGCCGCTTGCGCCAAAAAGCGTTAAAAGCGCAAACTCGCGGCATCGGCATCAGCATCACCAGCAACAACATTGAAATGTCTAACATATTGAACGCTTAACTTTTTGTTGAACGATCACAATTGAAAGCAGTTGAAAACGATTGAAAGGCAAAAGCTCACAAAACAAAACAAAAAAATTAAAAAGCAAATTGTAAAGAAATGCAAAAGCAAAGCAAAAAAGCTTTGTCTTTTATTTGATTTCTTTGCTTAATTTTCAGGTTATGATTAGGACTTGTTTTTTGTTATTTATTTTATTGTTTTATATACTCGTCGCTTATGATATCGAGATGAGTATTTTATGGTTTCGAAAAGATATTTTAAAACTATTGGTCATAATGTGATTGAATATTGGCATCATATGAAGTTGGATTTCATTGTATATACATAATATAATACAAATTAGCAATTCTTGAATATTCTATTGAAAACAGGCATAAAGATTATGAAAACGGGAATGACGTAGGAGAAAGAAATCGAAGCGAATGGGATGAATATATTAGATGTTTATATAGTGTTCTTATGTCATACTATGTGAAAGTATGTCTGATTGATGGATAAATAAAAAAAGTTTTGTAATAATTTGTTATTCAAATTAGATAATTCTAGACAAAGCCTTTTGAAAAGAAACTTATATCTTTGTCTTAAGAAAATACTTCGACTGAAGATGATTGAAGCTGTGCTACTAAGAAGTCTAAAAAAAGCTGCTGTTGATGACAGTGTTGAAGCCACCGGCTATAACTGAGGACAAGGAAATCAAGCAATTATTAGTAAGTTTTTTTTAAACAAAATTTCCTATGCGTTCTTCATCCCAAACATAAATGATTTAGACCAGAGGTTCTTGGACTTAAGTAGGGACTGTCAATTGAAAAACCACTGATTAAGAGGAACAATGCAATCTTAATGTTAAGTAGAGGCCTTCATGAATGCACTCATAAGCCGTTTTCAATGCAGCATCTAGTGCAGGGTTCACCAACGTTTGGCTAAACTTGTTATATATCAATAATTTGTTGTTGAGTGACAGTTTGCTGTTCACACGTAGTAGCCAGTCCAATTTTATCATTTCTTGATTGCAGCACACTGTGAAATTCTTCATATGCGCGCGCCAAGTAAAGATCAGACCTAAGTTTGCTAAATATGTGATTTACCTGAGGAATGATTCTAGAGTCATACGATATAACTGGAAAAGCGTCACTCCTCAATCTGTAAGTGCAGTAAGGGGATTTATGGCTATGTTCCATCAGTTGAGTATGGCGGTGTCATCATTATCATTTTCTGGCATCGGCATACCACCGTGAATAACGAGTATATCCATCATGCGCTTTATGTCAGAGTCTGCATCAAAAACTCTTACGAGAAAGCGCTATCCGTCAAGTAGCCCTTGAGCAGGAGATATTGAAGAAGATGGCTTATCAGCTTGTGGAGTAGTCTGTCAATCCATACTCTGTCGAAAGTCTGCATGACGTCCAAGCAGCGAAGCAATAATTTTTTGCTTCAAAAGCACATAGAATGGCTTGACAGGTTTCGAGATCATCATTACTGCAGCACACTTCCACTGACAGAGGAAGTGGCGAACTCTCAGCATGACATTGAACAGCATCACCAGGAACAACACTCCTTTGTAAGGAAGGGACTTGGCCACTTTCGCGTCAATCTTGTCAACACCAGGCGATTTTATAATTTGTAGATTTTTGATCTGCAGTCTGACTTCTGCAGGAGTGACGTGTCAGATGGAGCATACATCCAGCAAATTTATAATTTTTATTTACTTTTAATTATGTACTATTTCTGCATAAATGTCAATTTTAATTTCTATTCAGAGCGTGTGACAAACTAAAGAAACACTACACACAACATGCCAAACAAGTAATAAAAACCCATGAAAATTTAACAAACATCAATATTTCATACTCAAAATAAAAACAATTTTCTTTAATTTTTTATTTATTTACCATATATTTCACAACGGAAGGAAAGAGAAAAATAAACACAAACGAAGAGTGCAACAGAAGTGATGAACGCGATTAAAAACGCGTTAAAATGCGCGACTAACGCACGTGAAGTATTGTATATTTTTTGTTTTGGTTTTTTTATTGTTAATTTTATTTATTATTTGATTTATTTTTTTTTTCTTTAACAAAATTCAACACAAATAAGTAGCATACATAACTGTAAAACTGTTGAATCTGTTGGCTATCGGTTGTTGGGTCATAATAACCAGCAATAATAAAAAACAACAAAAAATTGTAGATGAAAAAAATTATGAATTCGCAACGCTGCGCGACTTTTACTGACTTGAGGCGGTTTTTTATATCTTGTCGATTTTTTTGGCCCAAAAAAATGATGTTGATGTTGATGTGAATGTCGATGATGTTTATGATGATGGGAGAAGTAGTAATAACAACAACAATAATAATAAAAGAGTCACCAATAGGCCACAGCTGACAATTGTTGTTGACAGTGGACAATTTTATTTCGAATTTTCTTTTCACATTCATTGATTGAAGCATGATTGAGCGATTGACTGAGTGAGTGAATGAATGAATAAGTGAACATTTTGGAGTGCGCTTCACGTCCGATTCCTGTCCAACAAAAGACAACAGACAGACTGACTGACTGACTGGACTGTTCAAGTCTCTGTTGATGCGCTACAATTGCATAACGTGAGCTTTTGTTTTGTTGCTCGATGATTTGATTTTTGATTATTATTTTTCAAATTTTTGTTTTTGGTTTTCTTCGTTTCCGCCTCCTACCACCTTTGATTTTTCTACAACAATTGCTGGCGCATGTTCATTATGGCGCATATTGTACCTTTTGTATATGAATATAAGAGTATATAGTGTGTGTATCTTTGTGTGTGTATTTGTCTTGATTATCGCTTAAACACAAAATAATATTCCCACGAATTAGCCTGGCCGCAATAATCATAGCAACAACTACTCGTACAACAACATCAATACTACAATATAAGAGACAAAAGAAAAAATAATAAACGCAGCCAACGCCAAGACAAAATAATAAGTTTCATGTTCTTCATCGTCATCGTTATAATCATCATCAGCAACAATATCATTGAATGGGAAGCGGAATTAGCATTAGTTAGTTAGTACTAGTAGTAGATTCTATTAAATGCGGTAATCGTGGAAGTCAAGAAAGAATCAGAAGAAGAAGCTTTCAATAGAAATGAAGAAGCGTTGCTAGTAATCGCATTGGCAGCGCCTGGTAAAGTGATTGCCTCACACTGATGCCTGTCAACCATCGTACAGTCCATACCCTCCTCTGCAGATACACTCCTCTTCTCCATTGCTGATACACTCCATCTATGCCAATCTCCACCATCTCCACCGATCTCCAACAATCGAAACTTCAAAACGGAACGAAATGAATCGAAGTGAAACGAAAGCAAAGACTGCAGCACCAACAAACCAACGAACTTGTTGTGCATGCTTGACGTGCTTTCAATTTGTATCTTATATTTTTTTGTTTTTTTCTATTATAGTATATTTTGTTTTTTGTTCTTTAGCATGGCTTTTGTTTTTATTGTATTTTATGTATAAAATTTATTGTTTTCTGCATGCAAATGACATTGAGCATCTTTTATTGAAATAATGAATTGCTTTATTGATTGTCCAAAATGTTATTGGCTTGTTTGGTTTTTGTTGTTTTTTTTTTTATATTAATAAGTTGAAGTACATGAGAAATTCAAATTAGAAGAAGGTTTTCGGTTATTTGTTTTGTTTTTTAATTTAGAAAGGCAAAACGAAAGATTAGGAAGAGGTTAGGGAAGGGGGCAATATGGAAGAAGTATATAAAAATCAATGGTTTTGGGAAGATAAACAGGTGGGAGAAGAGGAGAGCAAAAGACAATACATTAAAATTTAGCTTTTTATCCTAGGAAGACAAGAGTATTAAGAGGTCCTCAAAGTCTCAACCGATTTGAGTATTTTTGCTTCTGGTTGGAAGACCTAAGAAGTTTTGTGTTAAATTAAAGTGTCAACGTGGTTACTCATGGCCTGGGGAAGCCGAGAAGTCGCCTACTGATCCTAAGGCAGCAAAAACCCAAAATGCACCTTTTTGAGTCTCCGGATTGGGGTTGCATTGATCAGTGGTCTGACTAAACGGATGTAGTGAGCCAACAGACTGTCGGTTTATCGGCTTTCTATTACCACCAAGTTCATATCTCTATTCAAGGTTGACATAACATAGGCATCATTCAGTCATTAAACGCAGTGTCTTGTTCTGGAAGACTTGTTCTCTCTTCTGTTGGAATCATCCTTTAATCAAGCCAAATTTATTGATAAGGGTCTTGATTGATTGAACATGTATAGGCCCTATAAAATGCAATAAAAGCTAAGAATATATGACTTAAAATAGAGTCATGACTTCATTTATCAGAAAAGAAAAGGGAACATCTGACATAGTTAAGAGAACTCAACTTTAAAGGAAAATAAAAAAATGGCCCTTTTCTTTTAAGAAAATAATTGTCAAACATAAAAGACAAGATTTATGAAAACATGTGAAATGAATTGTAAAAACCCAAAAGGAAAAACTGACAAGAATATGAAAAGAAGATGAGAATTGCATTTAACTTTCGTTAAGTCATTGTAACCTTCATTGAAACCTAAATCTGTTATCAAAGATCTAAGATCAAGAGCTTCCCCCAGAAAAATAGCACAGAAAACCCTTTTTTTTTTAACAAAAATACAAAAAACGATGCATTAAGCAATAACCTTAGAAGGTCGTTTCAATGGTTTGTTCATTCATTCATTCATTCGCTTCATGATTATAGAAACTATGTCATTAGTCTTTGATTCTTTTGGCCTAAAAAAGACAACAACAAAAAAAACGAACCTAACCAAGCCGAACCCAAAAAGTGTCAACTCATGCACAAGAGTTGCACCCACAAAAACCTATAAAAACAAAAGATATACAAGAAGTATAAAAAAGCTACAACTAACCTATATTTAACCCAAAACTATCCATCAAAAGTTTAGTAGAAGCAACAGTTGACGGCTGTAATTATTTTCAATGGGTTTTTTTTTTCTTTTTCTTTATCTTGCTATGACAAAAAGTGGCATCTTCCACTTCAAAGAAGAAAAACTTGGGCTATAAATTGAAAAACCATTTAAATCCCGTTAGTTTTTAGCACCCATTTACCACACACATACACATACACACACACCCACACTTACACAGATACAAACAAACTTAATATGATGCACTGCAAGATTGCCAAATTCAAGCAACTACTAGAAACAAAGGAGCTACCGAAATACTATTGTATATAAAAGTATCTGCAACTTCTCAAGTGAGATAGATAATTGCTATTGCCTACCAAAAAGTGAGAAGATGTAAACGAGGTAGCAACTTCAGCCACAGATTTGCATAGCAACGTGTGACTTCTTCTTTTCCTACTCTTTTCCAGCCTCCTTCTGTTTCTTTATTCGATTTTCTTCTTAAGATGAAATACTATCTGCAATGTTAGTTTGTAGATTCTTTTTGTCGCTTTGGCTGTCAACATGTGCAGACAACGACAATGTTGACGTTAGCTCTGTGGACCACCGCCAGAGTGCATGAGAATCAATTCTGAATGGACTAGCAAATGCGGCTTGACTCACTACTATTACTCATCCACAAATGCAGGCAACTGATCAACGCCTCATTCATTTATTTATTCTTAATGCTTCTACTGGTGTTGTTGACTTGATGTCTGAGAGATTCGGAGCTTTTTGAAGATCTAAAATATCTTTTTGTAGGTTTTTAGTTCAAATACGACATTGCAATTTGTTGAATTTTATTGTTCATTTACAATACCATGGAATGCTGTAATATTGTTCCAACTGTTGCTGTTGCTGCTGCTGTTGATAGTTTTTAGCTTCTCCTATGAATTTTGCCATATTCTGTTTTTTTCTTCTTCCTATGCCAAATTAAATTGCAATTTGCTTTGTCGTGCAAATAACTGTAATTAATGTTTTCGGCAGACAAAGAAGAGCACCAAAGTTGATGGAAATGGGAGGTTTACATTTGGAATTAACCGAGTTAACCGACTTGGGTCGAAGAGTTGAATGAATAATGATTGAATTGAGATGAGAAGAGTTCAATTGAATACATTCATAGGTTAAGCGTAACAAAATAAGGGAGAAAAAAGACTTGCTATTAATTTTTGGATCCGTAAAGAAAAATTATTTATTGAAGAATGAAGAAAGAAAAATTATAATTTAGTATTAAATATTTGTTTCTTAAATAATTATTTTTATAACTAATCCTATAAATACATTAAGGTTCTAATTAAAATTAATATAAACAAACTTAATAAACATATGTGAATCTAATAAACATAAATCTAAATTAGTTAAATCTTATAAACTCATGTAGGTATAGTTAATATAGGTACAGTAAGTGTAGGGGTAGTTAGAATGGTTAGTCCTATATATTGTGTAGAAATTATTGAAAATTAATTGTGATCGGTAACTTTGCTCTAGCAGCATCCATTTTCTGTGTACTATCGACTCATCGACTTTGCTTCTTGTGTCCCTGAAATTGATAATCCAGGTCGAAAAATTATGTTGCGGCCATCAACATGTCTATACTTCGGGGCTTGAAAAACATAACATCTCCTAGTCCAATGTTATATGGATTATTCCAACCAACAGTTTTAAAATTTGGTTGACAAATCGTTATTGTCTGTGGCAATTTATGATTAAATCATGTGTTAGCGGTGGCATTATGCTGGTCATTCCCAATGTCATGGGTACATTCGTCTCCGCCGGACAATTGCGCAACACTATGTGTAGTCTGCAATTTGGTGGTGGCAACCAGGACCGCCACATCAACGTATACAAGATGATGCAATCATACCAACCACAATATAGTTGGTATAGTATAGGTTTTTTTTTATATTCCTTTTAAACTCCTAGTTGGAGCATAGCACCTCCACAAGGCTTCTCCATTGCACACGATTCTGGGCAGTTGTTTTAGCGTCATCCCATGTGGTGTTAACATCACCTAGTTCCTGCAGGATTGATCTTCTCCAAGTGTTCTTTGGCCGGCCACGGCTTCTACTCCCTTGCGGGTTCCATTCGAGCGACATTCTCATTCTCACTTGTTAACGAAAGCTTGAAGTGTTTGCGTGATGGGTTTCGAGACCACCCATGTTTCGCTTCCGTATTTTTTTTTCTTCTTTCCTTGTCCACTCCTATTTGGAGCATAGGGCCTCTACAAGGCATCTCCATCGCACACGATTCTGGGCTGTTGTTTTTGCGCCATCCCATGTGATGTTGACATCAGCAAGCTCACGCTGGATTGATCTTCTCCAGGTGGTCTTTGACCGGCCGCGGCTTCTGCTCCCTTGCGGGTTCCACTCGAGCGACATTCTCGCGATACTATCTGGTTGTTTCCTTCTGCTTCCGTATAGTAGCATCGATTTCACGTATTCACGGATAATATTTGCAATTTCGTGCGTCTGGAGATTTGGGAATTTGCCCATACCGACTTTAACCGGCCAAATGCTGCCCTTGCCTTGCTCAACCTGCAGTTAGCATCCGCTTCAGCTCCTCCATAATGAATTTGTGTGAGATTCCACTTAATGCCAGTTCTCTTAAGCTGGGTGAGGCTGTTCATGACATCATCCAGCAAGATTGCGAAGAGGAGCGGGGATAGAGAGCTGCCTTGCCGTACACCAGTGTTGGTGGTGAACGAGTTACTGATGCTGCCATTGTAAAGAACCGCCAGCTCAGGGTTCTCGTACAGCGCTATTATGAGTTGGATTAGCTTCAGGGGGACTCCTTTTCTACTCAGGGCCAGCCAGATTGAGTTACGCTTAAGAGTGTCGAATGCTTTCTTGAAGTCGACGAACAGCATGTAAACAGGGGAGCGCCATTCAATCGATTGCTCGACGATGATACAATACAACAACGTTCAGGGCGAAATCCAGCTTGTTCGCCTCTTAAAGCGTTCTCTGTTATGTATAAGTGTGGCTAGAATTTTGTAGATGGTATTGAGTAGGGTTATTCCTCCCCAGATTCCACAGTCGCGCAGATCACCCCTTTTTTGGAAGCTTTACGATGATGCACTTCGCCCAAAAGGGGGGTAGCTTTTCGCTGTCCCAAACAGCAAAGATGTGCGGATGCAGAATTTCAGCTGATGTTTGTCAGCAATTCAGGCTGTATGCCGTCGACGCCCGCAGCTTTATTAGGTTTCAGCTTCTTAATTACATCCTTTATTTCCTTGGACAGGTAGTTGATATTGTGCTGTTGGCTCTGCAGTTTGGATAGTTAGTCGATGGTAATTTTTATGTATTAACAAATGTTGTGATATAATCATTATATTCATTGTGTGCACTTGCTGTCTTTTTAAGTTAATTACTTAACAGTGTTTTTCTATGTTCTATATTTTGTTAAAAGAACCAACTTGTGTTGAAAGTATTGTCGACTCATCGTAGAATGATGTTGAGCCATTCAATATATGGTTCACCATACAAATCATGTGTTAGCGGTGGGATGATTCTGGTCATTTCCAATGTCACGGGTATATTTGCATAGTCACCTTCGCTGGATGAATTGCACAACACTGTGCGTGGTCTGTAATTTGGTGGTGGCAAGTAAGAAGTAGACATGATGCAAACTCAACAACAACCAGGACCGCCACATCAATGTATGCCTGGTAATAATCACGGTATAGTTGGTATAGTTAGTTAGTATAGTTAGTCTATGTTTTAACAAATGTTGTGATATGTTCATTATATTAATTGTGTGCAGTTGCTATCTGTTGAAGTTCATGATCTTTCATTTCGGCTTTTGTTTGGCTTCCGGATAATTTTTTTTTCAGACTTTTTTTTCGGTTCATAAAACACCACGACGCTATCATCCCAGCATTCATCACACTCAACGTCTTGATGCCTTCCTTTGTCTTTTGGAATTTTTTCAGACTCTTTAACGTATCTTTCCTTTAATGGACGCACCAAATTGGAAACAGGATATTGTCTATTAAAATCTTCACAGCACTTCACCATGTGTTTCTGATAATTTATTCTGTGAATTATGTGGTTTTTCGGACATAGAATAAAATCATTTTCACATGGTACCCGCTCCATTTTAAATTTAGCTTTCTTTCACCAAAAAACCAAGTACCGCTGTCCTTTATAAAACCAATTAATCGATAGAACTTTTAGTTATGATATTAAATTTAATGTTTAATGTTATCTTTAATGACCAAGATATCACGGATTATTGCTTAATTGCAATTTTTTAAGAACGTTATTGAAACGCTTTAGAGGATTAATTTTCTGTAAATTTGGATTGTTTGATTTTTGTTTTTAGTGTTGATGTTGCAGTAGTTGATGATGATGATGAAGTTTCAAGGAACGATGGATTAGAAACCAACAATTGTCACTTTAAATTCCAAGTTGCTACCCAAAATATTTAGATATTTTTTTTTTTTTTTTTTTGTGTTATTTTTCAGGAACGAAACTTTCAGCTCGAGAACTAAAACAAAGTGAAGACTTTATGGCTCCAATAATTATTGTGACATTAAATTCAAAGTTACCTTTGTTTTGCGTAATTTTACAAATAGCTTCCGATAATATTTAATATTTTATTTTATTTTTTATTTTTATTATTTTTTTCCAAGAGATGTTTTCAGTTCGAACGACTAGAACAAACAGATATTTTACAACGAAAAACTTGATGATACAAATAATGCTTGACATGAAAGTCAAAATTGGATTTGTTTCAGAATTTCAGCAGTTTATCCTAGTATATTTTTGTATTTTTTTCTTCTTTATGAACACAGTAGTCGAATTTGAATAAAAAAATTATGAATCACATGTTAATATTTTTAATTAATATTGGTAGTTCACTCGTCCGGAAAACGGAACGGTTATTGCATTTTCATGCGACGCGTGTATCTGCTGTTGTTCAGCAGGTTGATTGCAAGTTGATTGCCTTGGTCCTCCACCTGTGAGATGTGTCTGTTGCTGTGTCTGACGGTCTTCTCTCTGATCGTTGGAATCTTCAAGTCTTGGTAAATGACCGTGTTTTTGATGAACCACGACACACCAAAAAACCTTTGCAACAGTTTTGATTGGAGCCTCTGAAAAATTTCCATATTTCAATGGGAAGCAGTACAAAAGCTGTATACCGTAGGTCCATACCCGCTTTAGTGTGGTGTTATACAGTAACAGCTCGTTATGTAGGTTTAGTTTTGCTTCTGAACTGAGGATCCAACTCATTCTTATCAATTTCAGATCCAATTGCTTGCATTTTGATGTGAGGTTGCCAACTCCTGTTTATGACTACTGGAGGACACGTCATGTGGTTTAAGGTATCACCTCTTTAACCACTGCTCAATGGTTCCGTAGCAGAGCTGATACTGCAACCGTGTCATCTTCGCTGACCAGTAGGACAGTGTCATCAGCATACGTCGCTACCGAGAGTCTCTCATCCCTTAGTATCAAATACAACCCACGGTAAAAATCGATTTATCTTATAATGCATCACAACATGAATAAGACTAAAAAGTGAATGTCGCAGTATGTGATATGACAAATGTTTCAAAAATGTTTATATTCATTTTGTATGGCATCATCATCATCAATTATTGCTACTTTTGTATATTCTTTTGTCTTTCAGCAGTTTCACATTTGAGACCCGAATTAATCAAGATCTATCTCTTTGATAAGTGATTGTCATTTTAGCTTAGTATGCCAAACAAGAATTTTGCATTAACCAATTCAAGGTTAAATTGTTTGAATTTTGTCAAAAAGAAAGAAAAATAATACAAAAATCTCAAACATTTTATTCTTGTTAATATTCTCTTCCCCAGCAACCCCGGTAATCGACGCAACCATTTCAAGACAAAATCTAGACACTGGTTGCGAAGAAGAAGAACCAGCAATTAAGCCAGGCTATTTTGGCTCTATCTGTCATTGCTACCAACATAATCGGCAATCTTTAACAAGAACAAAATTCGGTGGGTCATGAGTGTCCCTTACACTCTGAATCATAATAATATTGAGAAAGTATGGGTATGGCTGGCAAGAAAAGTATACGCGCCTGGGAGAGAATTTCAGGCTGTAATTTTTGAACAAAAATCCGTTGATTTAACAATGTATTCTTTTTTGTACTTAATCAATCAACCACTGAATAATAGAGAAAATAAATATCTTTTGATTTCATTTGTTCTTTTTAGGTAAATAGTTTCAAAATTCTTATTCCTATTCAAGTGCATGTTCATTCAAATCAAAAATAAATGACAAAAGTCAAGTCAACACTTATTCAAAATGGGCTTAAACTATTTATAAGTTTATCCCACCAAATTTGCCTTAAGCTAAATTTTCATTATTCAATAATCATAGTAAAATATATAAGATACACAATGCTATAATCTGTTTTTTTTTTCGTTTTTTAATACAAAAAGTTCGACCAAACAATAAAGTCAAAAAATATTTGTATATTTTTGTACAAGGCAACTTAACAAAACCACAGGGCAGACAACGACCTTTGACCGCGCATAACTGACGACTGTCATAGATACTGAGAGAGACTTTTCAACGGAATCTCGACAAACAAAGACAAGCAAATCGGAGTGCAATACAACAATAATGTAATGTATACAAGAAAAAAAATTTGTATGAATTTGAATGCAATTTATGTAAGACGTTTCTATAAGACGAGTTCGTTTAAACGATGCTGCTGATAATAATGATCATGATGATGTGAATGTTGTGGATGACGCTGTTAGGTAGCCAAGGAACCCGTCATTACACTGACAAGAGATGAAAAGTTTTAAAGAAGAAAACTGCTTGATGGCAACATACCATCTATCTAACCATCTAACCAACCAACCTAGTTGTAAGCTATCGATGAGTTAATAACTTGATAATAGGAAAAAGTCATTTGTTGCGACACGATCGATTGAGGATACAATTTGATGATGAAGATGATGTTCAAGACAACTCTTCAAACTTGTGAATGGTGAATGATGAAGAGTGAATTCGGTAATTACATGAATGAATGAAATAATAGATGCAAAAAGGAAGATGATACCCAATGATTATATATGGTTTAGCTTGAGAAAAATATTGAATAAAAATTGATTTATTATATAAAAAGAAATTGAGAAAAAAATAATTTCGGGTGTGGTAGGGATTACACAGAGTGAACTGTGAACTAGGAAATAAATTTGCATAAAATTTAATTCAATAATCTCTAAGGCCCAATTAAGTTAAGTTCATAAATTATACTTGTGCCTAAAACCCTTGGAATTTCTTTACAGACGCCACTGAAGATGAAGATGTTTAATTAGAGAAATATTCATTATCATATTGTAAAGATAAGATTTTTTCACTGGTTTTATTTCAATGCTTACATGGTGATAATAATAATAACATTTGTTTTTACTTATAAACTAAAGTGAGGCAGAGAAGAAAAACCTGTAAAACCTTTTCGCATCAAATTTACTTTGATTATTTAATGGATTAATTAATAGAAGGTGAGTTTACTCAATAAAACTTCCTAAATGTAACTAATCTAGATTTGTGTACTTATTTCAGGGATCTTCTTTAAGATATGTATAGACTTTTCAACTTGCCCTCGTCTCTAGATGAGTATTAATAATACCATATGTATTATATTTTTGCAAACAAATGAAAACTTGTTTATCATTACGTATGTAAGTATATCTTTCTGAAATAATTTCATAAAAATTTGAAAATAGAATGTATATTTTTTCTTGGGTACAAAGATGAAAATCATATTTCATATGTTACATTGTATGAGAGAAACATGATGTTTTATAGCGGGGGATTAACATATTGTAAAAATCATTCACTAAAATGAGGCCGACAACAAATTTTTTTGTTAGACTACAACAATATCACATATGTTGATATGATATGATTAACCCACTACTGTCTAAGTAAAATAGGCTTTTGAAATTTTCCAATGATATTACAAAATGGGAATTCCCTTCCTAAATAAACAGTTTGTCTGTTGTAGTAGACTAAATGGCGCTAAAATATTTTGTAGAACTCTTATTATTATCACTTTTCATTATTAATGATAAGACAATAAAAAAAGAAGTGTGGTTTCTCCAAATATTGATACCTTGATACTTGAAAAAGTACTTGTAATTAGTCACATATTCTATTATCATCAATTTTACTATCAATAGGAAATCATACTACTTAAAGTTATTTTAGCCACGAATTGCATTAACGTGTTAAGATTATCTCATGAAAAACGTGTATTCCACAATATTTACATAAATACATACGAATTGTGTTCTTTATGAAGCATCTAATCTTATCAAAAAGGCTCATATACAATACTAGTAAAATGTTAATACTATGTACTAACAATTGAGTATTCCAAAGTCTTGTGTCTTTAACTATTTTTAGCCGTAAAAACAAAGTCAATTGTCATTTCCATTTCAGTTAACATTCAACCGGCATGCAAGAAGCTCAAAAATATAAAAATAATTGTAAATGTAAATGTAATTTTAGTATAAAAAAAAAAGTGAAAATCTAATGGTTGTGAAATGATATGACAATAATTATTTTATGTAATCATTAACAACAAAATATTTATTATACATATTTATATAATTAAGTTTAATACAAGGTGAGTTTAACGAATTAAAGTGAATTGATGCGAAGACTATAAATTTATTATTTAATTTTATTTAAAAATATTAAAGTCAAGAACTGAGATCATTTAGAAGAAATGTTAAAATTGTGAGTGATTTGTCTACATTATTACAAGATAGAATAGAACCACTGACGGACTCAGAACAATGGGGGCCATGCCAATAATATAAAATGAGGCCTCCGGTATGCTACGAAAATTGAAAACTTGATCAATTTAATGAAGAAGTAGATGCTTTTGGCTCTTCTTAAGCCGATGGATGCATGTTATGGCCTGAGTTGTGTTTGGGAATTTGCAAAAGTGCTGAATCATGGTAGGTAGGGAGTCACATCGGTGCTTGCATGGGTCTGTTAGGCATGTGGTTGGTAGGTGAATAAAATATGTGTGTAGGTGATGTTGAGCTTCAGTGGAGTAGTAAAAATAAATGGATTGTCCGGCCGTGTCCCAACAGAATGGTTAACAAACGTCAACGTTTCAACTTTAGTCCGCTTGTGTAAAGAATGCTATGTTTCTTTTTGAACGAATAGTAAACACAATTTCACTCAGAGAGAGCATTCAGGTTCCGTTAACGAAAACAATAATCAAAACAAGTTTGACAATTGGATGCAATACAAATTGATAAGAAAATTTACAAAATTCTTTTGAGTAAACAAAAATAAACATATTCTTATGACTAGAATGCAGCGTCTACTCTCTTATCAACGATGTGGTGTCGCAGCATCTTGTGATCATCGATACTAGCATTGAATTCAATCTAGGGCTATCACTGTCCATTATTTAAATTAAATGGACTGAGCAATTTGTTCGTAATGTGAATGAGTAACTTACTTAAGTTTGATGCAACATGTTCAAAACAAAGAAACTCACCACATTTAATTACAAATAATCGCAACATCATCATCGTCATTTTCATCTTTAATAAATAGTATTCTTATTGAATCTACTGTGGTAGAGATTTAAATTAAGATCTTCAATGAGATTTTAAAAGTTCTTTGTTTTTAGAAATAATAACATTCCTTCAAAATGGTACAAAGTTCATCATATACAGTACAACAGACACCAAGGACTTGCTCTTTGCTTAGCAAGCGGCATCTTGTACAAATATTAGTGACCATGACAGGTAATTAAAGTTTATTATTTCATTTATCATGATTTTACTCGATTCTCTGAATATTCTACAGTACACATATTGACTTTTGCACATGGCTGTGGTGTTGGTTGGACTTCACCTTCTCTGCGTCTACTACAATCAGATGACACTCCCTTTAAAGAACCTGCAACTATAGAGCAAGCTTCCTGGATTGGATCACTTATTGGCTTGGGCTCAGTAACTGGTAATATTATATTTGGCTTACTATTAGATCGTGTTGGACGCAAATGGTGTATGTACTTGGTGGCAATACCAAATACGGTTAGTGAAAATTAAGTAATGTACTTCATGTAGAATCTGTTTCCTTATATTCTTTTGTCTTCAGCTTTTTTGGGTCTTAGTATATACTTCACAAAATGTTGAGTATCTCTATGCGGGTAGATTTCTAGCGGGCGTTACTGGTGGTGGCACTTATGTGGTTATGCCAATCTTTATTAGTGAAATTGCCGACACTAGGTAAGTGAGTGTACACGCCATAAACTTATTATATTTAATTGTACCATACTATGGTAATATAGTTTAGTATCTTGTTTTTAACAACTCACTCGCTGTAAACAAAAATGACGCATTGTTAATTTTATCTCGAAATGATGAGTTTCTCAAACAAAGTGTTCTATGCACAACAGATAATGAGAAATGACTCAGCATTTGTTTTAAGCAACACAAATGAACTTTACATCTGTTTGCATTCAATTGTAGCATACGTGGAGCCCTTACATCAATGGCTATGTTCTATGTTGGCTTTGGCATGCTAATTGGACAAATCAGTGCAACATTTCTGTCATATCGTCTGATGCCTTGCATACTTGTTATTCTACCTGTTATCTATCTTTTGGCTATAATTGGTTTATCAGAAACACCACAACATCTTCTCAGAAAGGGTAATGAAGTAGCAGCAGAGAAATCTTATAGATTCTATAAACATATTCCAAAGAAGCCAATTAATAATGTGGCCGACGCAAATGAAGTAGCCAAGAGACAAGCAGATCAAGAAGAATATGAAGCCTTCAAAGAACAAATACTAAAGGGAACTGGTGTGGGACAGAAAGTCTGCCTTAGAGATTTTTGTAAGTAAATTTTGAGTGAATAAGCAACTGTTATTAAAACACTGTCTTGCAGTTAACAAAGAAGCTCTCAAGGCCTTTGCCATCATATTTGTACTTATGATTACAAATCAATTTTCTGGCAGCTTTGCCATCTTCAACTATACTTCACACATTTTTGCTGAACTGGGCAATAAAATGGATCCCAATTTGTGTACCATCATTGTGGGTTGTGCCCAAATTCTGGGCACACTCTGTGCAATCGCTTTAGTTGATCGTTTCGGTCGGCGTACTCTGTTCTTGACATCAGCAGCAGGCATGGGTTGTTGTATGTTGGGTATTGGATTGTTTAAGCAATTTGCTTCTGAGGAATTCTTTGCTACATACGATTGGTTGCCACTGGTGTTGATGTGTCTTGTGGCCTTTATTGCTGCCATTGGTGTTATATCATTGATATTTGTTATTATTGTAGAGCTATTGCCAGCAAAGGTAAGTTCAGTTAGCATAAGAAATATAAAGAGTATTTTATATTTAATCATTTTTTACGTTTCTATAGATACGATCTTTGGGTACTTCAGTTGCAATGACCGCCATGAGTTCACTTATTTTTGCCTCGTTAAAACTTTATCCAACATTGCTGTTCAATTTGGGTTTATCATGGACTATGTATATCTCAAGTGGTGCATGTTTTTTTGGCTTCATTGTTCTAGGGCTCGTTTTACCAGAGACCAAGGGAAAATCTATGGCGCATTAGCAGTAGCTCTAAGTTAATGTTACATTAAGTCGAATGGTGCTTAAGTCACTTTAGATAAACGATATATAAGATTTAGGGAACCAACCCAGTTGTACGTTATTGATGAGTTAATCAACTTGGAAGTGTTTAATTTGAAAGTATTCATTATCTTATTGTAAAGATAATTTTTTTCTTTTTTCATAGGTTTTATCTCAATATTTAACTGTTGATAAATTGTTTAGATTATAAGCTAATGCGAGGGAGAAACGAAAAGCCTTAAATCTCTTTACAATAAATATAATTTAGGTTACATCAATTAAATGCCTTTTAAATGTCAGTGGAATTAATTGAAGAATTCTTTATATAATAAAAGTGATAAACCTACACTTATACTTATTAATTTACATGAAGAAATGAGGACTTTTTAGGTTTTCCTTGTATATGAAGACGAACCTTTCTTTCAAAACTTGAATTGGTAAGACAATCAAACTAACAATAGAAGTGTAGAGTTACGAATTTTGGAGAATTGAAAGTTTTTTTTTTTAAAGCGATGGAAAGAAAATGAAAAGAAAAGGAAGGAAAAGGTTGCGAAACTTTGACTCTCCTACATATTATTCATTGATAGCGAGTGGTTCAGAGAGCAATAAAATAAGCAATGTTATGAGCAACCTGGAGCAACAAATATAGGTACTTAGCTTGAAGAGAAACAAAAAGTGTAAGACACAATTGAAAGAGAGGTCATGTAACTCACATGACACATAATCGTTTGACCAACGAAAGGAAGGGAGACCACGTGATAAAACGAAAATCTGGAGACCGCCTACAAGGTGAAGTGGAAACATAAAAAGATGACAAGCAAATGAATAACAACAACTCATAAAAGAGAAAAGGTAGTAAAATCTATAGGAAGTCTATGCTCAGCGATCAAAGTGTTGATGAGAGAGGAGAATTACATATTGTAAACATGTAAAGAGACAACTAATTATTTGTTATTTAATGAACAATTAATGTTATTTATGGGTGTACATTTTTAAATATTGAATACATTTT
The DNA here is from genome assembly GCA_037043315.1 of Amiota communis. Lineage (NCBI taxonomy): Eukaryota > Metazoa > Arthropoda > Insecta > Diptera > Drosophilidae > Amiota > Amiota communis. The sequence continues at coordinate 5,701,813 of JBAMAV010001245.1, read as the reverse complement.
TGAGTAAATCATATTTATGGTTGTTTGTCTTAAAATTAATACTTATTTTTGTAAGTTGTACTTACATTGCATACAGATTTATACTTTTTATACTCGTATTCGTTTGGTGATACTAGATTTCCGCCGCCGCCTCTTTGCCTTGCAGACATAATAAAAGTGTAACTTGCACATTACATATTTCTATTTTTCATTATTATTTTCTTTTCCATACTTTACAAATTTAAGCGTTCACATATTTTCACTCTCACTCACACAACACAAAATGGCGTAACTGAGTCTCCAATTGCCATACCGGCGACTTCTTTGCCGCCGCACATTCAAGAATCATAAAAAAACTACAATTTCGAAAAACTAATGTAAAAGTAACAATTGCAGAATATTTCCATGCACTTTTATAAATCACAAGTTTAAAATAACTTTTCAATTTCATTTTTTATAAACGCACAACAATTAATTCGAAAATTTAATTTATTTGCAAACGATACGGCGATCGCAATTCAACCGCTTGATGAACGAATGCAAAAGAAACTAAGAAACAGCTAAAAAGAGAATGACAAACGCATGGTTGCATTCTGACATGCAAAACTGAGTATGGTAAAATGAGATGATGGATGGTGGGGAAAGCCAAGATCAGCCTAACCCTCTGTTGACGCCACTGTGGTGACATTAAAAGTGAACATAGAGATGTCGCTGCGATGACTATGGTGACAGTGGTGAACTTTCTTAAGAACCTTGTAAATTATTAAAAGTAAAAAGGACCTGAAAAAATGGAATAGGACAACGATCCAAATCATAAGTCCTTAGTTTGTGAAACTCTCTATAAGCGCAGAAAAGAAAGAAAAGTTCTCAATGAAAATGGGATCTTGGTCTATAAGTTCTTGGAATTCTCACACTTTTCATTTTTTAGTGCTGATAAGTTAAATCAATTAGATAAGTTTAGCATTTTTTTGATTAAATTAAATTCATCTATTGTATTTTATGACTTTTTATCCTATATCTTATAAGATTTGTAATCAATCACACGTATTGAAATATCTAAATTTAATTTAGCCCCACAATCTATGGAACTGTTAATAAAATCGAAGTCAATTGCTATTTTTAATTTAGTTAGCATTCAACTGGCATTCAAGAAGTTTAAAATATAAGTGTGTAAATGTATAAAAAATATATTAAATGTTTTATTAAAATATTTATCGAAAAATGTAGTACGAATACGTGAAAATATTTGTGAAATTATGTTACAATAAATTGTTTACGCAATCATGAAGCTAATAAAATTTATATACTCATATATGAAAATATAATTATTCTAGTTTTAAAACAATTTGTGGTTAATAAAGTGAAGTGTTTTTAATACAGATAAATCTGAAGAAATACCTTTATTTCCTAAGCCAAGTCCAGAATCTTCATCAGTCATTTCAAAATGGTACAAAGTTCATCATATACAATTCAACAGAAACTAAGGTCATGCTCCTTGGTGAGCAAACGGCATCTTGTACAAATATTAGTGACCATGACAAGTAATTAAAGTTCATAAATTTAGATTATACAATAGTACTTGATACTCTATGATTTTCTTAAGTAAACATAATGACTTGTGCACATGGCTGTGGTATTGGTTGGAATGCACCTTCTCTACGAATATTACAATCCGATGAAACACCCTTTAAAGACCCTGTTACAATTAATGAAGCTTCTTGGATTGGTTCATTGCTTGGCTTGGGTGCAGTAGCTGGTAATATTATATTTGGTATACTAATAGAGTGTGTTGGAAGAAAATTGTGTATGTACTTATTGGCATTACCAAATATAGTGAGTGAGATTTTTCATTCTTCGGTAAAACTTTAATACAATGTTGTTTTTTGTTTAGCTCTTTTGGATCCTAGTCTATACTTCTCAAAATGTGGATTATCTCTATGCAGGTAGATTTCTAGCAGGGATAACTGGAGGTGGTACTTATGTGGTTACCTCAATATTTATTAGTGAAATTGCAGACACTAGGTAAATGAGAATGACTTGTGAATTAAACATGATGATTTTTATTATTTTTTTCAGCATACGTGGGGCCCTCGGGTCAATGACTATGTTCTATATTGGCTTTGGCTTATTAATTGGGCAAATTACTGCAACATTTCTTTCATATCGTTTGTTGCCTTGCGTACTCTTGATTTTGCCTGTTATCTATCTTTTAGCACTAATTTGTTTATCAGAAACACCACAATATCTTCTCAGACATGGTTATGAAGTAGAAGCAGAGAAATCTTATAGATTCTATAAACATATGCCAAATAAACAACCAGCAAGTGATGGCGCTCACCAAACTGAAACAGCAAAGACACAAGCAGATCAAGAGGAATATGAAGCCTTCAAAGAGCAAATACTAAAGGGAACTGGTGTGGGACAGAAAGTCTATCTTAGAGATTTTTGTAAGTAAATTTTGAGTGAATAAGCAACTATTATTAAAACTATGTCTTGCAGTGAACAAAGAAGCTCTCAAGGCTTTTGCCATCATATTTGTGCTTATGATTACGAATCAGTTTTCTGGCAGCTTTGCCATCTTCACCTATACAACACACATCTTTGCTGAACTGGGCAATAAAATGGATCCCAATTTGTGCACCATCATTGTGGATTGTTCACAAATTCTGGGCACACTCTTTGCTAGTTTTCTAGTTGATCGATATGGTCGGCGTACTCTATTTTTGATATCAACAGCAGGCATGGGTTCTTCTATGTTAGGTATAGGTTTGTTTAAACAATTCGCTTCAAAGGAATTCTTTGCCACACACGATTGGTTGGGTCTGATGTTAATGTGCCTTGTGGTCTTTATTGCATCCATTGGTGTGATTCCATTGGTCTTTGTTATTATTCTAGAGCTATTGCCAGCAAAGGTAAGTTCAATTAGAATTACACATATAAAGAATATTTACTTATATATAATATTGTTTTATAGATACGATCCTTGGGTAATTCAATTGTAATGGTAATCATGAGTTTACTTATTTTTATCGTATTGTTATTCTATCCCACTTTGCTATCCGATTTGGGTTTATCAGGGACTATGTATTTTTCAAGTGGTGCTTGTTTATTTGGTTTCATTGTGTTGGGCTTCGTTTTACCAGAGACCAAAGGCAAATCTATGTCTTTCCTAAGTTAAATGATATATCAGATTTAGTACAGTACAGTATTCAAGAGGCACGTCCTATAACTGTCAGCGCTTTTTTGTCTACGGCATTGAAAACTGACAGCTCCCTTTGTGTGTGTGTCGTGTGTATGCTTTCATTGAAGACAAGTTTTCCTTTCTGGGCTTTGTCTAATATTATATAAATCACAAGCACGACTTGCCACTGCTTGGTGGCAACCAACCGACTATTGACCTATTGCACTTTTATCGATCAATAGGCCGCAAGTTAAACAACAACGGAAAAGAAAACATTTCAAGTTGCTGCATCATCAACATCATCATCATCATCGTGATGATGATCTATTGAAGGAAATGAAATGAATAGAAAGGTAGTAAAAGAAGCAAACAAATTATGCGAGTTCACAGACAACTTACCTTTTGAAGAATCTCCCATTTTTTTCGTTGTCTCAATATGCAAAACTACAATACTATTGTACTACTTAAAGCTCTTTAACATCGTTGGGCTCCTTCCTGAAAGATTTTTAGTATTTAAAATACAAAACAAAAGAAATGCCAATGAATTAAAGCATTTAAAATCTACTTATTATGAAATTCAATTCCCATTATCATTACTAGTATAAATACATAACAACAATTTAATCATCACCATCATCATCCACATTCACATTCATTATGAATCTCAATCCCAGTTTATTTAACTGAACAATGACACACAAAAATTGTAAATAAATAAAACGAAAAACAATCGAATAGTTGTTACTTTTCTTTATCATCACACATCATCTTCTAGTACTATGGGTGAGGTCTACTTATGTGGATCGAAATAATAACAAAAACAACTAAACAAAAAGTCGCGCTAATTATGAATTATGGCAGAAACATCCGCCCTCTGGCAAACAACGACAGTCAAACAACATAAAAAAACAACACAAGCCTAGCCTTATGACATTTTGGTAACACCAAAACTGTGGAGTGCAAATTTGGTTGCTTTCTTTGTCAACATCATGAAAAGTGTCAAAAGACGAAGATCGATAACGATAACAAATTGCGAATATGAATTTTATTAACATCTGAGGTTCTTAAACTATCTTCCTTCTTTAGTCATAATTAGATCAATATGACCAGATATTGATTATTGCGAATTAATTGAAAGCAGTTTAAAATCTGTAGAATTGGGATGGGGTCAGCAGAATATGTGTTACTCAAGTTGGAGTCCACAGTTTAAGAGCCACTGGTGTAAAGAAAATTCATACAATTGTGGAAGAGACAAATACTACTATGCATAAAATAAAATAAATTGAAAATTCTCTATTGTATGATTTTTGAAAGCCTTAAAGTTTTCGTATTAATATTGATTTCATGTGTTTGCTCCAAGGAAAGGTTGGTTTTTTTTTTTGGCTGTCATGCTGCTACTGCTGCTACCATTATTTTGGTCGCATTTGTTATAGTTTATTTGTTTGACTCTTCTACTGCCGCCTACTTTTGTTGCTGTTTGCTTGATTTATTTTGTTGGCCTCTTCAGAGTTGTTACTGCCATCAACAATTGTTTTTTGTTAGTACAATGCTATGCAGATCACTTCCGCTTCATCACTGCAGAATATACAATATATAATAAAAAAATATATTTATGTTTGGCTATAAAACATTATGTATGAGCTACAAAAGTTGAGATCTAAAGTTACATACATACATATGTGTGTAAGCCATAAACATGGATATTAAATGGATGTTCGAAATAGATTTACAGCTTATGATTTTAATGGGTACATTAACTTAGTACTAATTTTAGTTAAGTGGGTGGGTTTTATGAAGCATTCATGCATTTCGTGAATAGGTTATGATGATGATATGAAATCTTAAAAGTGAACTTTCAATAGCCAAACATAACTAATATAGATCTTATTTAATTCAGTTAGAAATGTGTGTTTGTTCGAAAAAATAAAAGTAAATAATATAAACACACAAACAATCTTGTGAGTTCATTAGGCAATTAGCTATGGTTCAGATATAAAATAAGTTATGATCATCATAATGAGATGAACTTTGGATTATAAAAATATTGATGTTGATGATATAGAATAAAATAATGAACTTAGATCTATTTTTTTATTCCTATAAAAACATTATGTACTAGAAAATATCAAGTTGTATCCGCCTCATCAAATATTGTAGTATAAAAAATCAATATTTGTTTGTTTGTTGGTACGTTATACTACACATGTGCATGATTATAGTCACATTTCCCACTTCTCTGTGTACTCATAAATTTTTAGTCATATTTATTGTAATCAATGTTCATCGTACAACTAGAAGAAGACTACAACATTTTTAAACACAAACTGTAAATGATTACTATTAGTATCCATACTCTTTCAAATAATTACTCTTAATATGCATACTTTTTCAAATGATTACTAGTATTATACATACTATACGGCAGTTCAAAAAGGTCAACAAAATTGTGATTATTCTTTTTCTTTTTAAGCGTATCGCTTGAGAACGGCTTGCCCTATTTGGCTGATTTTGTGTTGGGGATTTTAATTATTTTTAGATGTTCTAAGAAGCCCTTAAACAAAATTGAAATCCAACAACACTCATGCATTATAAACAAGTAGTTATATTAAATATACAATATTTTATTTATATTAAATATATTTTATTTGTTTTTAATTATTGTGATTATAATTCTGAGAATTATTATGTTTGCGGGAAAAACCCATTTGTATTGAGATTAACAATCAGTTTGTAATACGAAAGACTGACGACTATAAATAATCGAACAATTTGCAAACAAATTATCAGAACAGTTTCTTAGTTCATTCAATAAACACTAAACTAATCCAATATGAAAATCTTTGCTTATCTTGGATTTGTCCTAGCTTTGTTGGCTTTAGCTAATGGTGAGTGTTTGAATTTATTGAGAATTGGAAATTATATACAATATTAAAATTTATTATATCCTTTTCAGCTGCACCAGAACCAGTTCCTGAACCATTAGGAGGTGGTGGTGGTGGTGGTGGCGGCGGTGGTGGCAAGTAAATCTGCACTCTCTATTCGAATCCAATAATACAATGATGATCTTGAATCGTGGAACTTGGAAACTTGGCTATTTTAAAGAATTTGATATGTAAAAATTATGTTAAATAAAATTATGCTTAAATAAAAAGCAACATAAAAGAAATTTATACACTATTGATTGTAAAATTTATTGGGAAATCCTTTCTATAATAGTCCATCATTATTCATATTTATTGGTCTCTTCATAAATAATAATAATATTTATCAAGGTATAAAGGCATCTGTGCTGCTATTTGGTGGTAGTTTATCTTCAAACACTTTGACTCTCTGATTAATTATTATGATTTACTTTCTGGAAGATCTTCATTAAAACATGGTGATACAATCACATTTTTCAATGCAATTGTCTTACATTTTATAGTTGATAATGAAGCTCATTCCAAAGAGAAGCTCAAAAGGGATATAAATTAATTTCTTTTGAAATTATAATAAGCAAGAAATCTTATATGAGATAATTAACCACAATATGTTATCAATAGGTATAGAGAACAAGGGCACATTGGTCAATAAGACTGAATTTTATGTGAAAAATATTTCAATCTTTATAATCATCATATAACCCTTTGTTAAAAGACCCTACTAAACTACTTAATATGATCACAGATTAGACCCGATAAAGTGCTTAAAGCAAGTGAGTTAGGAAAATTAGGTCACATCATCAACATAAAAATACAATTCCGTCATTTTTTGGTTTTTATGTTGAAGAAGAAAATCTTGACGGTTTTCTTAAAGGAAATGCATTAAATGCAAACTGAACAAAAAAGTCACAATTTTTCACACGTTTTTCAAACTCTTAATGGGTTTTTTTTTCTCTCTATTTATTAACATGTTTATTTTATAATTTTTTTTTTTTGCTGAACCTTAGGCTTATTAGTGAAACATTTGTGGGTAATTCGTCATATGTAAATTTCGGTTGATTATTAAATGAGTTGAATTTAAATGAGTTTCAAAATTAAGTAATATTTTATTGAAAGGAAAAAAGAAAAATATTAATAGAAAAGAGAAGCAACAAAAAAAAAAAAATAATAAACAATAAATTTTAATAAAATTAACAAGTTTATTGAACTCAATTTTGATTTCTTGTTTTTGCATAAAGGAAGGAATGATGCAAAATTATATTATTAAAGCGAATAGTAGTGAAATAGTAAATACAATAGTAAATAAACCAAAGAAACTATGACAAAATTTGAATTATGCAAATGTAGTAGTTTTTGAACTATGATTTAATGACAGACAAAGAAGAATAAGGCAAAATAAACAAAGAAAATCAATAATAAATTTAAACGCAATAAATATAGTTCACGCGATAACTGGTTTTACTACAAAAAAAAATATTAAAATAAAATTGACTATGGCAAAGATTTTGTTCATACACAGCCATATATCAATTAGTTGGTCAATCGATTGTCATTTGCAAATTGATTTGTAAAATTTCCCTAAAATACAAAAACTTTTCATACAAAAACTCGCAAAATTGATAAAAAAAAAGAATTATGTATATCAATATTTTTTTCAATCTTATAGTGAGTTCAGACAGCGAGTTCTGATTGTGCGTGTTCTGGTTACCCGTTTTTTTGTCACCGAGTTTTGAGTTGCGAGTTCTGAGCAGCTGTTTTTTGTTTTGTTTTTGTTTTCATTACACACACAAATGCACAAATGGAACGTTGTGGCAATTGTGAGAAATATAGGTAAATTGAAATTTTGTGTAAAATATATGATTTAGAACATTTTGCAGTGTATTTCCGTTTTTCATTCCTTGTTCGTATTTTGTTAATAGATTACAAAGAAAATTAAAAATAAAATTTTCATTAAATATATTGTCTGCCATCATCAGCTGTTTATTGCCGAGCAACAAAAAGAAAGAAGAAGACTATGGACTATCACCTAAAAGAGTCCAAATTTTACCAACACTTTTTAGACTGAATATGTCAGACCAGCGAGTTCTGGCAGAACTCACACGAGAACTGCTCTGTCTGAATGCACTATTAAAGTCATTGAAACATACAGCATTTTCCATGTTTATAATATACTATATTATGAGAAAATGTATTTTCCCCAAATTTGAGTTCAAAAATGGAATTAACAGAGGTAGAAAACCGAGAACAATACACTTAAATCGGCACCATTCGTTATTGAAAGTCCGCAAACACAATCCATTGTAAAATATGGAAAATAATGAAAAATATACTTCATAAATGGAGTTCTAAAATAGTACAAATTCTTTATTATATTCTGTGGTTATATATTTATTGCATTCCCCAAGATGATGCATTTTCATAAGGGAGCATTGGAAGCTTTGGGTACAAGGGAGCAGATTGTTGATAATATTATTATAAAGTACTTACAAAGTTCTTCAGAAACTCGATGCATCAACACAATCAAAATGAGAAGGATGTGCACAGAGATTGCCACATGGCAAAGTTGATTACCATTTCTTGAAAGGTGTTTGTCTCCGGATTGCAGTGCGAGCATCATTGCAACTATTATACCCACACCTTACTGACTACTACTGAAACTTTTATATAAAATTTATTTATTAACCTTTGATTATTTTAAGAGGGACTGCAATAATTAGCCTGCGGTATAAATGTTAGTTAAATAAAATATTTGAAGTAATAAAAATATGAAACTTTATAATAAAATATGGTAAACCAGTATTTTGACTTGATAAATGATCCTTGTTCATGGGTTTTATTGTGATTTAAGGTGCATAACCCTGCCATATGAAGTGGAAAAAAACAATATAATACTACAATATATGCTTTGATTAAGCTATTTGTCTGGAACAAGAACTGTGAAATCAAATTTTAATAATGTTGACATACGCATGAAGTCTATGGAACCCTTGAGGGGTACAGTACATACATACATATGTTCTATATACATATTCTTACAATGAGTACATTAGCTTTTTTTGTTGCCTGACTTCCTTGGTACCTAAAAACCTCTTATCAAAAGTGTATAACTAAAATTCAAGTAAAGTTTTATTTATTGACAATGAAATTTCCAGAAATAGAAAATTATTGATGGATGAACTTCGAATTTTATCAAAGGTCAACTTAAACAACTCACATTAATACTAAATCTAAGTCAAGGAAGGGCATGATTAGTTTATAAGTACTTACCTTGATGTGATGAATGATAAAAAAAATTTAATCAAATGAGTTTTTAGTATCATATCAAGATGAACAGCTTTATCTATCATAATCATTTGCAGGTATTAGATAGATTAGACTGAGTTTGATAATAATCAAATGCACTTTTGGGCGGGCTCACCAAAATTGGGTGTGCTTGGCATTATAAATTTAATTAGTTACGCCTATTACAAAATACTTATAAATGCATTTAAAATATTTTATTTTTAAATTAAAAGAAAATCTATTAAAGTAAATCAAGTTTGTTACTTAAGTCTTTAAGTTTGACTATTTAATATGGAATTTTTGCTTAAATAAAAAACTTACCATATACAGTGTTCATCAGGAAGTCAAAATTCACACGTTGATGTTTTATATCATAGACAGACTCACGCGCAAAGTCTTTTGGTTTGTCTTTACATTGCAGGTCTACATCTCTGTCTAGATCTACTTACATCTACTCTTCGTCTATGCCTCTCTTATATGTAGTTTCAGTTTGTCTCTTAGACAATGCAAAAATTGTGGCAGGTGTTTGTTTGAAAAATTTGTCTAATTTTTCTATCATCGTCACTGTGGGTTTCATTTGTTTTCTTTTTGTTTTGTTTGGTTTTGTTTATCTTGAGTCACTTGAAGTTGGAGGTAAACGCAGAAAGCAAAAGGCATCGAAGGCAATCTACACGACAGCGAAGTAAGCAAGTGTCAGCCAGTGTCAAAGAAAGATACAACAAAATGATGAAGAAGACTATGATACTAGGGAAAACTCTTAAAATTGAGACAGTGGCTTTTCAACTGTATTCTCCGGTGTCCTGGGGTCCCAGTTGCCTTGATTTAGGTGGCTTGTGAAACATGCAATATTCTTGAAGTACTTTTTGGGACTGAACAAAAATTCTTTTACTATGTGGTCCATAAGATTAAAGACTACTGATTTTAAGCAGTTGCTTTCTTTAATAAATCTTCTTAGTTAAGAACCAAATTTAAAATCAGTTACAACTTCACTTTTGTAATAAATTTCATTTCTTTATATACTGTCTATTTTATAAAATATTACTAGTTGGTCTTAAGTCTTACGAAGCAGTGAAAATTGGTTGTAAGATTATTTGTAGTTGATAACATAAGCTTTGTCACGTTGATTTGACTTTCTCGTAGACAATAATTGTTGTAATGCTGTTTTTTTTATATTTTTATTGTTTTTACTAAAGGTTGTTCGGTTGTCATCAGTTGTTGCTGTTGCTGTTGTTATTTTATTTATTTATTTTCCTTTCTACCAAGTAAAACAAACAAACAAATAAAAAATGACAAACTAAAGTAGGATAACGTTGAGGGAAATTTTTGTCTAATTTTTTGGACATAAAACATCTGCCGCCGAAACACGATTTTAAAGCACACAATTTTCATTAGACAACCTACAGACTACTATGGTATGTACTTCATACGTCACAGTTTCCGGAAATCACGGCTTTTGTTAAATTATTTACACAAACATAAAAAATAAATACATAAAAATTGTTCATGTTTTTAGTGTTTTTCTTAAGTTTTGTTGAAAAAACATTATATAAATATAGATGGGTTTTGTCTACCACCCTCTCTGCAAGAGGCGTCCACTTTTACATAATTACCTACTCGTATTTATTAAATCAACTACATACATGATTTTATTTGTGTGTCGGAATTTCATAGGTCCATAATCAGTGTAAAAAAATATGTTTCATCTTTCATCAAACTTCAAATAAAGTGCAAGTCTGATTTAAGTTTAATTGTAATTAGTCAATCACCATGGGTGCACAGCTTTTTGGTGTTCAATATTTATTTATAAAGCGTGCAGTTGCAAGCTGTGACTTGCTCTACATGTGGTAATTTTGGATTTATTATTTTTTGACTTAAAAATTTTGAGTAAATCAAGGGAAGTTGCTCATTAAACAAACAAAAGAGCATTTGAAGATGTTAATACAATAAGTGAGAAAAAATATTTTTTAAGCAAATATTTGATAAGTGTGCATCTTTTCTCCGAGAAGATTATTTAACAACAAAATTGATAGACTTTAATGTGGTTTTTAAACACAATTGTTAATCTATGGAATAGCCGAATGTTTCCTTTCATGAGTAAACTAATAGATCTACATAGTTGCTTTGTGAACGAATCTTGAATTCATAGCTTTGTCTCTGAGACAAAGGAACAGTCAAAATAAAGAATTCTACCGGGGTAACCAACTCTAAAGAAAGGATGAATATTATTAATTGGAAGACACCAACAAATTTAGAAAACGTTGAACTAAATAGTTTCTCACAAAATCAAAAATCAATAGTGTACAAAATTCTTTTATGTTGCTTTATTTTTAAGCACAATTTTATTTAATATTATTTTTCCATATCAAGTTCCAAGTTCCACGAGTCAAGATCATCATTGTAGTATTGGATTAGAATGGAGTGAGCAACTTTACTTGCCACCACCACCGCCACCACCACCACCACCACCTCCTAATGGCTCCGGAACTGGTTCTGGTGCAGCTGAAAAGGATATAATAAATTTTAATATTGTATATAATTCCAATTCTCAATAAACTCAAACACTCACCATTAGCTAAAGCCAACAAAGCCAGGACAAATCCAAGATAAGCAAAGATTTTCATATTGGATTAGTTTAGTGTTTATTGAATGAACTAAGAAACTGTTCTGATAATTTAGGTGCAATTTGTTCGATTATTTATAGTCGTCAGTCATTATAGTATTACCAACTAATCGATTCTTAATCTCAATACAAATGGATTTTTCCCGCAAACATAATAATTTTCAGAATAATAATCACAATAATTAAAAACAAATAAAAAAAATAAATAATATAGTTAATGCAATATTATATATGCAACTAGTACTTGTTTATAATGCGCAAAACAAACATTGTTGTACATTAATCTATCAAAAGTATGATTAGTTTTTTCATACACGTACAATAAATCTAATCTACAAATTTACAAGATGACAATCAATGTAAAATAAGTACTATTAATTTTTAAATCGAAATTAATCACAAAAGAGTCAAGACCAAAGTCAATCATTTTCTTTATTTAAAGGCGCACTACAAAAGTTTTGCAATGGGAAGTAAATACGCATTGTTTGGATTCAAAAAGAGCTCTATGGATTTTCAAAGTATTCTCCATGAAGATCAATACACTTTTGCATACGCTTAAACCAATTTTCCACTCCGATGAGCTAACTCCAAAACATGCTTTTTGAATGCATTACCACTTCCTTGTTGACCTCGTTGTAATTTGTTCTGCACTGTTGGAAACAAAAAGAATTCATTCGGTGCCAAATCTGGGCTGTACGCCATTTAACGTTTTGTGCCTCAAAATACTCGGTGGTTTTAGCCGAAGTGTGAGAACTCGCAATGATCCGACATCGACAGTTTGTTTTCCTCATTTCACCAAAAACTCCTAGCAAACAGTTGGTAGTGTGCCACTCAGAATTAACCGTTTTACGTTTCACTAGTGGCACGGCACCATTTGCTTCAAAGTGCTTTGTGCGCGAACACCCATACGGATGGTTGCTGTTTACTTTCCGGCTCAAACGCATAGATACATGTTTCGTCACCTGTTACAATCTTAATAAGTACGTCTTTTGACGTACCACGATCGTATTTTTGAAGCATTTCTTTGCTTCAATCGACGCGAGCCTTTTTTTGAGCGATTGTCAAATTATGCGGTGTCATGAATACCCACAGTTGCCTCAATATCACGGTATGTCACATGCCGATCTTCTTTACGCAAAGCATCGATGTATTCGAGCGTAACAGCTGTTTTTGGTCGACCTTCACGAAATTCGTCCTATCTATGAGGTACTAGATCCAGTAAGTGAGACCTCTTCAATCTTCTTGTCACGTAAAAAGGAGTATTGACAATTCTTCTGGGTGTTTATTTTGATACCTTTTGATGTATTTCTATGTTAGATTTGCTTGCAGTGCCCCAAAGATGCATGTTATATATCCTCACCGGTTTCAGCATCACTTTGTAGAGCAGAATCTTATCATCTAGGCTTAGATGCGGCTGTGACCCAAGCAACCAATACATTTTTCTGTGGGATAGGTATGCCATTAAGTCTCACTTCTGAAAGCAAGCGGGATTTCTGAGAGTTGAACTTGATTTTCCACTTTGTTAACCATTCTTCCATCATGTCTAACTGCAACTGCTACTGTTACGTAGTAACGTCTTTTGCGACGGGCATGTCGTCGTTAAATTTTCTTTAATCGAACAGAGGACGGAAAAGAAAAAATACATATCTGAACTTGTTTACTGAGATAAAACAATAACTTCAGCTAATTTCCTCCAAAAATTTCTACATAAAATCAGTCATGGAAACAATGTGGCCGAACCGTTCCGATTGATCCTTTGGTAACTATGCTGAAAGTCTGTCCAGTTCTTGGCATGTTTTTTAGTTATTATCTTTATGATACGTCTATGTAGATCTTTATCAGTTGTCAGATTAAAATAAATTAAACAAATCCTATGAAAGAAGCCAAACAAATTAAATCGAATGTTCTCGAAAATATAAACAAATATAAGTCAATTTAAAAATAATGAATTAATAAAATAAAAAGTATCTAAAATCAAAAATTATTAATGAAAAGAAAAATAATAAAAAAAAAAAATATGTCAATTTTCTAAAATAATAAACAAAGAAGAATAATTGAGCCAATAATCAATCCAACATACAAATTTTTAAAACTCAAAAAGGATTAAATGAGGACTCACGTGAATTCATAAATTTCATTTCCTATGAAATTATAATAAAATGTAATAATAAAAATATTCCCAATAAAAAAAACAATTGTAAATCATCAAAGAATAAATATAATTTATGAAAAAAATGGTTTTTAAATTTTAGAACAAAAAAATTAAATAAAATAGACATATAAAAAAATATAGTACCCAAAGTATATATAGAATAACATGAGAACGAATAGAAAAAATATAATTTGTCTGATTATCATTTGATTCCATTTCACTTTTATTCTTCAGAATTGGATTTTCCATAATATCAGTCGGTAACTTACATATTCTACACTAAGCAGCTGCGCTTTTTTCCACCGCATTTCACTACTGTACAGTAGTAGCAAAGCATACCGGGTGTGCTAGTTAGGTAAGACATTGTTGGATCCCACATACAACGAAGTTGGACAAACGTTCACTAGCCGTCGTCACTTCACAAATATTTCCCACTTCAAATGTTTCAAAAAATTGATCACATGCTTATATTTGTCTCTTTCCTACGTACTTACCTTGTGAATGCGAACTTACACGATAGAGCAAAGAGTTAAAGAAAGAATTGAGAGAACTCAGGTTGGACGAAATATGTAAACAGTTTGGATATTGCATCCAACCTCGTATATGGCACTCACACATACTTATTTAACTAACACTATGATGAGGTTGGACCAACCATATTGGACCGTGGCGGAACCGCTTAAAGCCTACGAAATTTATGTACAATAAGCTAAGTTACAATCTATCATATTCATATTTATAGACTATATAGGTGGCCAAACCGTTCTGATTGAATCTTTTGTATCTATGCTGGAAGTTTGTCCAATTATTGGTATGAGTTTATCTTTGTGATCTTTATGAGTTGTCAGATTAAATAAGATCGCTGGCCCTTTGGTATATGGCATAAACTAAATACAATAATAAAAAAGACACATATTTTCAAATTTATATGAATCATGAAAGCGAATTATTGAAGATGAAAAAGTGTATATTTTAGGGGCCAGAGTATGACTGCAGGGACAAGTGTTTTGAATATAAGAAGATGCATACTTGTTAAGATACAATACTTCACAATACTTATCATGCGAGATTTTTGATGCACAATTCCAAGCGTTACATACATTATACTAAAGGGTTACATGATATTTTATAATCTACTTTTGAGAAGTGTACACAAATTATGATGATAAGAAGGAGTCTGGATTGATTTGATTGCCTTATCGCATTTGCATCAAAAATGTAAACAGAAATTCCCAAGCTTATCTCAAAATAGGTTTATACTAGTACAAATTAAAATATTGTCAATAAGACAATCCCAATAATTATCACTCCTGCATCACCCATCAATTGAATGATTTAAGTGGGAAAAATGATTAAATATTGACATTGACATTGATATTGATTTTTAGAGAGAGAATGTTTTTGATGATGTGGAAATCAAATTCAATTGATAATCATATTTAGACATTTAAAAAATGTATAGCTAAAGACACATGATTCAAAATTGTAGGGTGCTAAACTATTGTATGGCTGTTGAGGCCATATATTGTATATACAGGCATATGTCAAATAGTGGCCATAACATTCAACTTGGAATCATTTAAGTGCATCAATTTTCAGCTTTTAAAGAAATAAGCATCTGGATCAAACGTATAAGACCAACATTAGACGGACGATTCAACTCTCCCTTATTGGCTACTTCCTAAAGAGCTGCGCAAATGGTTCTATTAACCGAACTTCAGTACTGTACAGTAGTGCCAAGCACTATATTTCAGTGTAGCATTGACAGCAAATTAGAAAGTTAAAGCTTTTATAGCAATACAAACACCGTCTTGAAGTAAAGTAACGAGAAATTGCGCCAAGCACAGCGAGTGCAGTAGAAATTGTCATCTGTTTGATCGATTTGTGATTCAACAAAACCCAACAAATTCCTTAAACAGTTACACTTACACTACTACGATGAGTTTGACGCATTAAAATGGTGGGATACAAATAGTTCTTACAAACATTTACATAAATCTAATATACCCTTTTTCCCTTATACATAACGTGTATATACAACAATATAAGGGTAGAGGTTATAAATAAATATATTGAATTTTGTTAAATTATCACCAAAGACATTAACATTTAGGGATTTTTCTTAAAAAGATAATGCCGCCTACTTTTAGACCAAAAACAACAAAATTTATAATAATCTGCAAAAATCATTAAAAAACTAATATTTAAGTATTTTTCGTTATGGCTATTGGCCTTTTAACTATGATGATCATTGCTAATTTTATGTTAACTAATAAATCTTTTGGACTCTTTTCAGAAAAAAAAAAGCGAAGACACAAAAATATTGTTAATATTCTAACATCAATTTGGACAATGGCATAGACACAAAAAAAAAAAAAAACCAACCCGAAAAGACACGCGTCATTCATTAGTACGTTAGTCAATTTTAATTTTTTTTTTATTTTTTTTTTTCTCCATCTAGAGAGCAGCGGCTTCAACAACGACAACGAACTTACGGCCTAATGGCATTTCATGAAATAATAATAATTTTTCTAATCAGTTTTGTTTTAAATTTAAATTACTATGTTTGTTGCCATCGAAGATTTATTATTTTATTAATTTTTATCATTATTTTTATTTAATTTTTTTTCTTTGATCTCTGAATAAATTTCTTTCATGTTAAAAAACAAAAATTTCCTTTTCTTTTTGAACTAGTCAATTCTTATAGTATAAATGAAATTTATACAAGTAATCATGATGTGACATGATCAGACATTTATATTTTTTATTTAATTTTTATTTGTTTTGAAATTTTCATTTGTTCTTTTGTTGTGAAGTAAATTTATTCATTTTGGGAACAATACTTTTTCTTACATTTCTTTATATTTTCTCAAGTTAAATGTTATTTTTTTATGATGGTTTGAATTTTTTTTTTTTTTGTGTCCGATGGATATCAAACTAGGTTTTTCTAAATCATTCACATAGAAAACTATTATATGTTATTTTTAAAATTTTGTTTTATTCTAATAATTGTTTTAAGTTTCTTCTAACGATTGATTCGTATACATTTATAATTTTCAACTTATATCTATTATTTTTTTAAATTTTTTTTTTTTTTCTAAAAATAAATTTTCTTTTCTTTTAAAACTTGAAACTTATCTTAAAAATTTATATTTAAACAATCGATTTGTTATTATTGGACATATTTCCTTCAATAAAATATAATTTGTTCTTAATTTGTACAATCGGAGTATCTCCGATTTCTGGTGAATCCATTTTTTTAGTAATTTTCATTCTTTAATAAAATTGTCATACAATTTATTGAATTTGCCTTTTCAGTATTTTTATTATTTTTTTTGTTTTGTTCTAAATGATTTTTTTAGTTTCCTTCAATGATCAATTCATAATATATTGGATCAATTTGTATAAGATTTTACATTCTTTACTGTTATTGTCACTTAGTTTTTTTTGTTTCTATATAATTTTATTTAAATTTATTTTCTGGAATTTTATAAACCCAAATAACATATGAGTATATGTTTAATTTCATTTATTGAAATTGACGAAAGGCAACTGCTTTTATAACACTATAAATAACGAGCGTAATACAATATTCAAAGAATGCAGTTCCTTATAGTTAAAACCAAAATCATTTTTTTTTTGACTTAAGTCTGAATTATTATTAAAATTTTCCTAATGCACTCTAATCTCACTATTCTATCTTGCGTTGTAATTTTTTTTTTTTTTTTTTTTTCCTTCTCGTAATGTATAATTTTTAATTTAATATCAAATTTAATTTATATTTTTCTATTATTCATTTTATTTACTATATTTTACTCATGCTTAATTTTTTAAAATGTTTAAATTTTATTTATATTAATTTTTTCTTTTGTTTGCGGTTTCACTATCATCTGAATCGGAATTACTGTTTCAATGTGTTCTTTTTTTCTTATTAATGACCTTAAATTCTAAAAAATTGTATTAAGATATTTCTAGTGCAAATTTAAGGTGGCTTCATTATAGGATATCATCTTGTCACATACTTATAATTTTTATATTATTGCATATTGCATTGAAATAACATATAAGTATTTGTTTAATTTCATTTATTGAAATTGACGAAAGGCAACTGCTTTTATAACACTATAAATAACGAGCGTAATACAATATTCAATGAATGCAGTTCCTTATAGTTCAATCCAAAATCAATTTTTTTTTTACTTAAATCCGAATTATTATTAAAATTTTCGTAATGCACTCTAATCTCACTATTCTATCTTGCGTTGTAATTTTTTTTTTTTTTCCTTCATCTCGTAATGTATAATTTTTAATTTAATATCAAATTTAATTTATATTTTTCTATTATTCATTTTATTTACTATATTTTATATTTATATTTCATGCTTAATTTTTTAAAATGTTTAAATTTTATTTATATTAATTTTTTCTTTTGTTTGTTGTTTCACTATCATTTGAATCGGAATTATTGTTTCAATGTGTTCTTTTTCTTATTAATGACCTTAAATCCTAAAAAATTGTATTAAGATATATCTAGTGCAAATGTAAGGTGGCTTCATTATAGGATATCATCTTGTCACATACTTATAATTTTTATATTATTGAATATTGCATTGTTATGGTTTCAGTTTTTAATTTATTTTCTGGAATTTTAAAAACCCAAATAACATATGAGTATTTGTTTAATTTCATTTATTGAAATTGACGAAAGGCAAATGCTTTTATAACACTATAAATAACGAGCGTAATACAATATTCAAAGAATGCAGTTCCTTATAGTTAAAACCAAAATCAATTTTTTTTGACTTAAGTCTGAATTATTATTAAAATTTTCCTAATGCACTCTAATCTCACTATTCTATCTTGCGTTACAATTTTTTTTTTTTTTTTTTTTTTCCCTTCATCTCGTAATGTATAATTTTTAATATAATATCAAATTTAATTTATATTTTTCTATTATTCATTTTATTTACTATATTTTACTCATGCTTAATTTTTTAAAATGTTTAAATTTTATTTATATTAATTTTTTCTTTTGTTTGCTGTTTCACTATCATTTGAATCGGAATTACTGTTTCATTGTGTTCTTTTTCTTATTAATGACCTTAAATTCTAAAAAATTGTATTAAGATATTTCTAGTGCAAATGTAAGTTGGCTTCATTATAGGATATCATCTTGTCACATACTTATAATTTTTATATTATTGCATATTGCATTGTTCTGGTTTCAGTTTTTAGTTTATTTTCTGGAATTTTAAAAACTCAAATAACATATGAGTATTTGTTTAATTTCATTTATTGAAATTGACGAAAGGCAACTGCTTTTATAACACTATAAATAACGAGCGTAATACAATATTCAAAGAATGCAGTTCCTTATAGTTAAAACCAAAATCAATTTTTTTTTGACTTAAGTCTGAATTATTATTAAAATTTTCCTAATGCACTCTAATCTCACTATTCTATCTTGCGTTGCAATTATTTTTTTTTTTTTTTTTTTCCTTCATCTCGTAATGTATAATTTTTAATTTAATATCAAATTTAATTTATATTTTTCTATTATTCATTTTATTTACTATATTTTATATTTATATTTCATGCTTAATTTTTTAAAATGTTTAAATTTTATTTATATTAATTTTTTCTTTTGTTTGTTGTTTCACTATCATTTGAATCGGAATTATTGTTTCAATGTGTTCTTTTTCTTATTAATGACCTTAAATCCTAAAAAATTGTATTAAGATATATCTAGTGCAAATGTAAGGTGGCTTCATTATAGGATATCATCTTGTCACATACTTATAATTTTTATATTATTGCATATTGCATTGTTCTGGTTTCAGTTTTTAGTTTATTTTCTGGAATTTTAAAAACTCAAATAACATATGAGTATTTGTTTAATTTCATTTATTGAAATTGACGAAAGGCAACTGCTTTTATAACACTATAAATAACGAGCGTAATACAATATTCAAAGAATGCAGTTCCTTATAGTTAAAACCAAAATCAATTTTTTTTTGACTTAAGTCTGAATTATTATTAAAATTTTCCTAATGCACTCTAATCTCACTATTCTATCTTGCGTTGTAATTTTTTTTTTTTTTTTTTTTTCCCTTCATCTCGTAATGTATAATTTTTAATATAATATCAAATTTAATTTATATTTTTCTATTATTCATTTTATTTACTATATTTTACTCATGCTTAATTTTTTAAAATGTTTAAATTTTATTTATATTAATTTTTTCTTTTGTTTGCTGTTTCACTATCATTTGAATCGGAATTACTGTTTCATTGTGTTCTTTTTCTTATTAATGACCTTAAATTCTAAAAAATTGTATTAAGATATTTCTAGTGCAAATGTAAGTTGGCTTCATTATAGGATATCATCTTGTCACATACTTATAATTTTTATATTATTGCATATTGCATTGTTCTGGTTTCAGTTTTTAGTTTATTTTCTGGAATTTTAAAAACCCAAATAACATATGAGTATTTGTTTAATTTCATTTATTGAAATTGACGAAAGGCAACTGCTTTTATAACACTATAAATAACGAGCGTAATACAATATTCAAAGAATGCAGTTCCTTATAGTTAAAACCAAAATCAATTTTTTTTGACTTAAGTCTGAATTATTATTAAAATTTTCCTAATGCACTCTAATCTCACTATTCTATCTTGCGTTACAATTTTTTTTTTTTTTTTTTTTTTCCCTTCATCTCGTAATGTATAATTTTTAATATAATATCAAATTTAATTTATATTTTTCTATTATTCATTTTATTTACTATATTTTACTCATGCTTAATTTTTTAAAATGTTTAAATTTTATTTATATTAATTTTTTCTTTTGTTTGCTGTTTCACTATCATTTGAATCGGAATTACTGTTTCATTGTGTTCTTTTTCTTATTAATGACCTTAAATTCTAAAAAATTGTATTAAGATATTTCTAGTGCAAATGTAAGTTGGCTTCATTATAGGATATCATCTTGTCACATACTTATAATTTTTATATTATTGCATATTGCATTGTTCTGGTTTCAGTTTTTAGTTTATTTTCTGGAATTTTAAAAACTCAAATAACATATGAGTATTTGTTTAATTTCATTTATTGAAATTGACGAAAGGCAACTGCTTTTATAACACTATAAATAACGAGCGTAATACAATATTCAAAGAATGCAGTTCCTTATAGTTAAAACCAAAATCAATTTTTTTTTGACTTAAGTCTGAATTATTATTAAAATTTTCCTAATGCACTCTAATCTCACTATTCTATCTTGCGTTGCAATTATTTTTTTTTTTTTTTTTTTTCCTTCATCTCGTAATGTATAATTTTTAATTTAATATCAAATTTAATTTATATTTTTCTATTATTCATTTTATTTACTATATTTTATATTTATATTTCATGCTTAATTTTTTAAAATGTTTAAATTTTATTTATATTAATTTTTTCTTTTGTTTGTTGTTTCACTATCATTTGAATCGGAATTATTGTTTCAATGTGTTCTTTTTCTTATTAATGACCTTAAATCCTAAAAAATTGTATTAAGATATATCTAGTGCAAATGTAAGGTGGCTTCATTATAGGATATCATCTTGTCACATACTTATAATTTTTATATTATTGCATATTGCATTGTTCTGGTTTCAGTTTTTAGTTTATTTTCTGGAATTTTAAAAACTCAAATAACATATGAGTATTTGTTTAATTTCATTTATTGAAATTGACGAAAGGCAACTGCTTTTATAACACTATAAATAACGAGCGTAATACAATATTCAAAGAATGCAGTTCCTTATAGTTAAAACCAAAATCAATTTTTTTTTGACTTAAGTCTGAATTATTATTAAAATTTTCCTAATGCACTCTAATCTCACTATTCTATCTTGCGTTGTAATTTTTTTTTTTTTTTTTTTCCTTCTCGTAATGTATAATTTTTAATTTAATATCAAATTTAATTTATATTTTTCTATTATTCATTTTATTTACTATATTTTACTCATGCTTAATTTTTTAAAATGTTTAAATTTTATTTATATTAATTTTTTCTTTTGTTTGCGGTTTCACTATCATCTGAATCGGAATTACTGTTTCAATGTGTTCTTTTTTTCTTATTAATGACCTTAAATTCTAAAAAATTGTATTAAGATATTTCTAGTGCAAATGTAAGGTGGCTTGATTATAGGATTTCAAATTGTCACATTCTTATAATTTTTATTTTATTGCATATTGCATTTTTCTGAATTCAGTTTTTAATTTATTTTCTGGAATTCGAAAAGAATAGAGGGGTGGTTTTACATCATGGATGTTAGCCGTTAGCTGAATTTTGATATTAGAAATTTTCTATAATTTTTAAAAAATTTACTGAATAAACCAGATTTTATTTTTTTTGTTTGAAGCGCAAGATGTGCCAGACTTAATATTAAACAAAATTAAGTGTAACTTTATGTTATGCTTTAGAGAATTTCATGAACTCATGCCTTTTCGATTGGAAACTTGCGACAATTTGTTTTATTTAATAAATTTTTACTTTTAACAATATTATTTGATTCTGTTTATCTTCCAAATCATAATATAAGTATATATATGTATACAAATGCTTATATGCTTACATCTTCTCTATTTCAAGTGACTTACTTAACACAAAAGACTTCCTTGTTTTATTTACTTATACTACTTGCTTTAAATTTGGAAAATTATCACCAACTAACATGAACGTACCCAACTTTTAGCCTAGGGGATCATTTAATTTTTCAATATTTGTAGATGTCTCTACATTCAGTACTTAGTCTTCATTCTTCATTGACCCAAGTGTCTGTGACTACGTTGACTATGTCCAAATTACACATCCCTCGGAACACCCATGCCTACCTACCTACCTATTATGTGGGCGACAAGAAGATGCCAACCAACAACTTTACAACATAAATTCAGTGCAGTTGCCAGTTGATTTAAGTTTGGGAACTTGCACCAACGATAAATAAATTACAGAAACGCTTAAGGTCATTTTTTCTCTTTTTTTTATTGTGTAATCACGATATACTTACAAAGTTGCAGATTATAGTCAGACTAAGCACAGAAGTTTAACGAAAATCACAAAATTGTATTTGATAATATTAACGTAGAAGCAACAAGAGAAGAAACTACTATCTGATGCAGTCAGCAGTAGGTTTTTTTTCCAATTTCAACACTTTAGATAACATTGATAGCCACTTATTAAGGTGACATGGGTGCAAAGGCAAACTATAAATGGAAGGTCATATAAGACTACTATAAATCAAATGGCGCCACTTTGCACTTTATATGATTTACAATAGTAAATTTATAACTAAGTTTGAACAAAATGAATATATGCTTTAGATATCTATTAAAAATTATTTGATATTTGTCTAGTGCTCATGGGATAATATGGTCTACTTCTATAGATCGAAAAGGTTTATGAATAGAAGAATAAATGCAAGAGAATTTTTCACTCATTCAATTGAAAGTAAAACAATTCATGTGAGTTGAGTATAAAAGAAAAAATACTTATGACCCGTGCCACAAGTTATTCGGATTCAGGCCCATCGACTAGAAACCCCCCTATCGCCTCAAATCACTTTTAATCCCTACGGCAACACCAAAGCATTATGTTGGCTATTTCTGCAGAGAAGAATGCCCAGTCGTTCACAGATGCTTTCATGCGCCTTACATTCTCTGTGAGCAGCAAAGAGATCCGAGGCACGCATACATTCTTCGTCGCTCCTCCACAGAGCGGATCCGCAGTCTGCCAAAATCTGTAAATATACTGCCTGTAACATGCATGGTCAGTTGCGAATTGGATAAATTCGAACCCCACCTCACCCAATCTGTTATATTTGGGATGAGCTGGTGTATCCTCCGTGGCTCTGCCCTTCTTCACCTGTGCTGTGCTGCCATATATTCAGGTATTTCGTCTTACCTGAGAAGGTGATTGGTGATTTATACATATGACAGAACTGGCAAAGTATATAATTGCTTGCAACTTTGTTTAAACGATGTGCAATAAAATTTAACTATACCCTATTCAAACACTAGATTATTAGTTATGTATGTATGGTATATCAATCATGACCCAATAAATAACAACAAGCTATGATACTTCCGCCATTTACCATATGAACAATATATATTTTTTTAATATGTTTTTCCTATTAAATCAATAATGATCATCGTAAGAAACAAACAAAATTTGTTTTAAAATTGAAACCTTAAAATCAAATAGAGACATGCAAACTTCAAGATCTTTCAATACCCAACGACACTCGAAATTTGACTAAAAAGGTCACTCAAAGTTAAATAACAAAATAACGACTTATGAACAAATTTTTAATAGACACTTCGATAGATACTCATATGCTTATATATATGTATATTTTACAGCTACTGTTGTAGCTGTTTGCTACCGTTAGTTAGCTGATTTTTGACTTCATTAAGCTTCTCTTACTATATACTATTGTACAATATGTAACGACGAACGAACTAACAAATGAATTTATGAGGAAAAACTTGACGTGATGCGCGCTTTAACAGCTTTTAGAGCACTTCAATAGTAGAAGTGCACTTGTCTTGTCATTGAGAGTGTTAGTGTGTGTGTGTATATCTTTTTTTTTATTTGAATCTCTTTCACGCCATATTTATAATGTTTTCTTGTAACTTGCTGATCGTGTGTGCGCTTCTCATATCTTCTGAACATATCTAAGTACACGAAGTGCTATCATTGTCGTCATCATCATCATTGCCTTTGTCACTCGTTCATACAAAACTTCACACTTTACACGCGACAATGCGCAAGTCCCGCATTACCAGACTTGTACTACATACTATAGTATTATATTATATAATGTCTGGCTGGCTCCAAGTAACAAAGAAGTTGCTATTGTTGTTGTTATGACATCATTAAACACAAACTGAACTTTTGGGGTTCGAATTTGTTTTCTTATTAACTCAGTTTAATAAGTTTCTTAACTCTTGTGACACGCTTATGAGGATCTGAGGTTCATTACACACAATCTAATGAGATCAGTTTAGTGACATTATATTCTAATACTCAATAAGCTTTAAGAACTTTTTTTGAAACTAATTTTTGTCTAAAGAGAAAGACAATAAATTTGTTTTGGTTCTTTGTAAATTGTATACAAAGATATTTTTATTTCAACATATTTCAGATTTTAGTCAATTTATTCATTGGATTCCTTTGCAATTTTACTTGCCACCACCACCGCCGCCGCCACCACCGCCTCCATACAAGCCACCACCACCGCCGCCACCACCACCTCCTTGTGGTTCAGGTAAAGGTTCTGGTGCAGCTGTAAAAGTATAGAAAAATATTTTATTTTAGTGATTGATTCCTTAAATTTAAGGATTTGATTGAGTGAAGATCTTAGACTCACCATTTGCCAAAGCAAATAAAGCTAGCACAAAGCCAAGATAAGCAAAGATTTTCATATTGATTGCGAGGTTGTTGCTTTTGAATGAACTGAAATGTTCTGATGATTGATTTGCAATTCGTACGCTTATTTATACTACAATCCAATACTTACTTACTTACCAAGCTCATGTGTTCAATTGCAATAGGAGACAGATAAGATTAACGAACGCATTTCAGCGTCGTCGTCATATTGTCTCACTTATCTGGAAGTTGGGGTTTTCAGAAAACGTATTTCATTGTAACATGAATTAATTGTTTAAAACGCAACAATATTTCGTATTCATTTAATGAATTTAGATATTAATAGTCTTTATTTCAATTGAAAAATTATTTATGCACAAATGAACTCAGATCATTTTATTTTATTACATAATAAAAACTTAATGCATTCGTAGAAATTGCAAAATCTTGTTTGATATGAAAATCTGTATATGCATGCATCTATTGTATATTAAGTTAACCAGTTGTTGTTGCATATTTTTTAGAAAGCTTTATAATTTAAACTTAAATTCTAGTTAAACATTTTATTTGTCAATATTGTCAAGACATGCTTATAACGATAAAATATGTATTAACAAATTAAGAAGAAGCAAGAGAAAATTATTAAAGAAAATCGTGCACCTTATTTCAGGGACTCTAAACACAACTTAATAGTTTTCACAATGGTAAAAACAAGGAAAATTGTCAATTGCGACATATGCAGATGACGCTGCCCTGTTGGTGAGCGACAGGCACCCTGGCCCACTCAACATTCCCTGTCGTTGTCATCAACAGCGACGCCATTCCAAGAAGCGCAACTGTGAAGAACCTGGTACTGGCAATGGACAGGCGGCTCAACTGGCAACCTCACATTATGACCAAAAGAAAGCAGTTGGATCTGAAACTTCGAAGAATGAGTTGGCTCTTTAGATGAAACTTGAAACTCAAACTGCGAAAAAAACTGTTATTGTACATACATATTGACCATACTGAAACCGGGTAGGGCACTAGTACCCACTCAAAATGTGGTTTGACGGTGGACCGTGATACGTCAGAAAGTCGGTCATTTAAGTCTCGTCAAGCATCAAAAGACACATCTCACTGTTTGACGACCATGGTAATCAACTTGCAATCAACCTGCAGCCTGAAAAGGCAACACCCTTTGGATCTCTCATTGCTAAAGTAACTTACCAAAATTGATAAGATTCACTGGTGGTCACCTGATGACAGTAGCAAGTATATACATATATATAACAACAGTAAAAACAGATTTGCTTAAGCGCCTGGTGAGGTGGGGTTCAAATTTACCCAATACACAACATGCCATGGATGTTACAGGCAGTATCTACATAGGTTTGGAGACTCTACGGATCCGTCCTGTGGTCTCTGCAGAGATGTCGTGGAGGATCCGGAGCATTTTGTTCATGAGTGCCCCCGTTTCGAAGCGGAGCGACGAAGAATGTATGCACGCCTTGGATCTCCTCGCAGCTCACAGGAGATTATAAGGTGCATGAAAATATCTGTGGATGGCTGGGACACACATCCACTATCGCTCACTACCAAAGAATGCTTTGGCGGTGCCGTAGGGATTAAACGGGATTTGAGGCAATAGGAGTTTTTTTTTGTCGGTAGGCTAATGACACAATAATATTGTCATTTTATAAGCCTTGACAATTTTCATCATATTTTCTTGTACTAAAAAAAAAATCCCTTTGATTTGATTTTGAAACAAAGTTTGCATTACATTTTATTTCGAAATTTTCATATACTTAAATCTAAAAATGAATACATTTATCTAACAAAATAACAAAATTAAAAGTTCAATCAATATTAGGCCATTCAACGGAAAAAGAGGAACTAAATATGTCTATATCATCGACAAATAAAGTAATACTGGGGCTTGCTCTCATTGCTTCAAGCGCACTTATGGGTTATATTCAATACAATCAATCAAATGACCGCTTTAAGGTGCCTGAAATTATTCTTCACGATATTGAGCAAAATAAACGGAACAGCAGCAACAACAACATCAACATTGAAATACCTCCACCTCCAGATAGAGATTGATGTCACCAAACATTTGGTAATGGATCATAATAAGATATTCACAAGTTTCCCATAGAAAAATTCAATGAAAGTCCACAGATTTAATTTATAAACATATAGTATATTTTTTATGGATTATTTATAAATTGGATTCTATATTAGACTGATGACTGATGTCATTTGTTATGTGGCTCCAAGGAAACCTTGATTGATGGACGATGTCTGAAGAGAGCTATACTTTCATGGGAAAAGAATAATTAGAACTAATTTCGTAAGCCAAATATAGAATATAATTAGATAATTAGATGCATCATCATTAATCATTATGAAGTAAGATGCTTGCTGAAACAGAAAACTAGACAAACATAGTGACATCATCAAATGAATGATACAAAGAAAAGAAAAACCTAAGCTGATACAACATATATTTTTTAAAATTAAATAAAAATTCATAATTCAATGCTATAGTTTTTTTTCTTGTTTCCATTTATTGAAAATATTTCTTTATCATAAAAACAAGGAACTTCTACAAGACTTTTTAAAAGCCTGGCAAACCAGGTTGTCCAT
The DNA here is from genome assembly GCA_037043315.1 of Amiota communis. Classification (NCBI taxonomy): domain Eukaryota; kingdom Metazoa; phylum Arthropoda; class Insecta; order Diptera; family Drosophilidae; genus Amiota; species Amiota communis. The sequence goes on along the minus strand of JBAMAV010001245.1, from coordinate 5,673,628 downwards.
AAGGACCACCACCACCGCCTCCACCACCACCAAAGCGTCCACCATCACCACCACGTCCGCCACCATAAATGCCGCCAGCACCACCTTGACCAGGACCAATGGGACCACCACCACCGCCTCCATAGGGGCCTCCACCACCACCACCTCCACCAATAGGGCCACCACCGCCGCCGCCACCACCATAAGGTCCACCACCACCGCCTCCATAGCCAGGTGGTCCACCGCCACCACCTCCAAATGGTCCTCCGCCGCCACCGCCTCCAAACTGTGCTACAGTCACACTTGCTCTAGACAGCAAGCAGACAAGCACCAAAGCCACATTAAGAATAATACATGCTCTCATTTTGCTTACAATATTTGTAATGACATAAACTGGTTTCTTGCATTCTCTTTTATACTGAATCAGGGCCGATTATTGCCCGGCGACCTTGACGAGGGCATGCACTAATGCACCTGAGGCAATAACACATATTACTATGTATATTCTTATTAATAGTTATTATTGTATAAACAAGTTTATAGTTAAAAACAAATCAATTATTTACACTCAAACTTCTTTATTTGTTTACGCCACAATATTGTCAAATACAAAACTGATCTGTAGTATCAGTATATCAATATTCTAGGAAATTTGGAAAACCCCAATCATCAGATAAGCGAAACAATCTAACGTATCATATTCTTATCGCTTCTCAGTTAACAAATCATCACCAGTTGACTGAGCTTTGACTATAAATAATCGCACAAATTGCAAATCCAGCATCAGAACATTTCAGTTCAAACAAAACAAACAACCTCGCATTCAAAATGAAACTATTGGCTTATCTTGGTTTTGTTCTAGCTTTATTTGCTTTGGCAAATGGTGAGTCTGAGATCCTCAATGAATTAAATCCTTAAATTTAAGGAATCAATCACAAAAATAAAATATTTTTCTATATTTTTACAGCTGCACCAGAACCTTTACCTGAACCACAAGGAGGTGGTGGTGGCGGCGGTGGTGGTGGCTTGTATGGAGGCGGTGGTGGCGGCGGCGGTGGCGGTGGCAAGTAAAGCTGCAAATGGCCACAAAAAAGGATGAAGTAATATGTAAAAGTAAAGAATCTGTTAATTAATAATAAATCTTTTTATATTTTGTAATAATAAAAACAAAACCACAAACTAAAATCAAATTTTCGTATGTATCATTATTTCTAATTAGTATGAGTCTCTGAAAAATCAAGACAAGACTTTTGCCTTTAATAGAAAGAATCTTCTATATAATTAAACGGCAAACATTGAAATTGTGAGTCCATTCCTGCTTAAACCACTGAACCTATATTGGCAAAAAATATACCGAATGAAAGGTATTTTTCGCTAGATGGGTCCTGTAAATTTTCATCAAAATAGGTCCATAGGTTTAGGCGTACAAAGGTGTTAAAAATAACCGCTTTATAACAACAATAACAACACACAGGGAGATTAGAGAGGTTTGTGTGTTTGTTTGCCTCTCTTTTCTGTTCAATTGCAGTTGATGTTGTGAATGCAGTAGAATTGGAGAATAGAGAGGTTTGTATGGCAAAAATAAATGTTTCTTTCTAAATATAATTTCTAGAATGAAAACCGCAAAAATATAAAATAATTATTATTATTTGATGGATGCTACGCACTCTTCTTAAACGATATTGCCAAACATATCATAAACTTAAATAATAATAAGCGATAGTACAAGTTGTAGCGCCTAATCATTAGACAGAGACACGATTCCTAAATTTTGCCATAGAAAATATGTAATTGTGTATGAATCGTTTTTGCGGTTTACGGTCGGCCTATACCAAATGTTACTCTGGACTTAGTGCATCACTTGCCCACAAGTAATGTTCAATTATATTGTAAGTAGTTTCAATTCGTTGTGGTTTATGTCAGCAATTGATAGTCAGTCAGATAGATAGTTAGACAGACAATCCGCCAGTCAGAGTCAATTCAAGCATTTGTTGTGGTCTGAGGTTTTGCGGTCCTCCCTAACTTTGGGAGTCACTTTAACGCGGAAAAATACTGCGTTTACTCATCATTTTCATCAGCAACTTCATCGTGTCTGTCAATTTTGTTTTTTCGGTTGTTACTTTGCTTGCCTACTTTATGTATCTCTTTGTTCGTTGATTCGTTTGAATTTTATACGCGGGAATTTTCAATTCAATTTTTGTCGGCTTTAACTTGTAGGAAATTATCTTGTCAATGCGCTGCTGCACCAACAAATGTGCCCGCGCCTGTTCCCAGACTTTGGGCTAAAGTTCCACCAAAGGCTGACGACGATGACGATGACGATGTGTGTTGTACACGTATGTTGCTTGTGGTGATTTGTGGCTCATGCAGGAGGGAATGGCTAAAAATATGCAAAACGTCAAGACAACGTGCAGACAATTGAGCACAACCCAAATCTTGTTGTTTGATGCCTCCTTTGGTAGCTTCTGCTACTGAATGCTTTATGCAAAAGGGAGAATAAAGAATCAAGAAGCAGTAATCAATGATACTAGAGTAGCCAACAATTGGAGGATAGAAAAGTCTTTCATAGATTTGTCATTAGTTCAATTCACATTGAGAGTCATTGAGACTAACAGTCAGTCAGTCAGTGAGTGAGTGAGTAAGTGAATTGAAGGTGTGTACTTTGGTACTTTGTAACGATTTATTGGTAAACTATTGTCTTTGAATTTCATTTCTTTCCTTTCCCCAGCCCATAATTTCCATGCTTCCATTCATTTGTCTGTCTTATGTAACATACAATAATTTTCTGAAGCAATGCCGCTTCTTCTACAAACATCCACACATGAGCACATCCACTCATACAATAAATTGGCGAGTCGTCAAAAAAGATTGCTGTGTGTGCTTTCAATTGAATCTTGTACAACTTAATTGCAAAAATAAGGCTCATGTCTCAAAGAGATATGCCCGCAAGCAAGCCTTTACTTTAAGCCCTGGCCATAATCATTCAAGATAGTATATGTATATTTCATCTAGCTTGTTAGCTTGAACTTTCCTAATTTGTAGCATGCACAGCATGAACCCACCATACAATAAAAAAAAGGAGGATGCTAGTGGTGGATCCATTGAACATTCTTCACTTTCTACTCTCACTTACTGGATCACTCACTCACTAACTCACACACTCATTCACCCACTCACTAACCTTTGGCTCTGAAGTTCATTACTTCATTTGAATCTATTTATTCCTCATCTTCAACATCTCCTCTATTTTTACTTTTGTTTTTATTGAATTTCACGCTTACAACAATTTGATTTGGCGTTGGCGATTGATCAATTGACGCTGATTGACACGATCAGTGTCAAAAGATATTTCGTGCAAGTCATGTTAACTCTACCATATTATTGCTACAGTTGTTGTTGTAGTTGTAAACAAGTTTAAAAATAGACGATTTTGTTTCAGACATCAATTTATCAATAAAGAAAGAAAGCAGCATTTTTACTAAATATCTACATGATGTGTAAAAAATGGTGTTTGGCTTCTTAGTAACCGAATCATTGTGGTATTAGTTCATAGTTCTATTATTATATAATAGTTTTCTCCTTTCAATTAAGGCTGTTGGAAATGTTGCCTTGAGCAGCGACTTTTTCTGGATCATTGAGTTTAGTTTTTATAACATTTCAATTCAAGACTAAGCAAGGTAAATTTAAGAGTTAAATGATGAGACAAAATTTGCATATAACATACGATAAAGATACGAAAGTTTGGAAAATGGATTACGCAAGAACTGAGTGAACTACAGATGAAAAAACGAAAAACTGTGTGCGACAATCTTCAATCAACATCGAATACAAGACAGGATCGCTTCGGGAATAAAATAATGCTGTGTGTGTGGTGGGATTAGAAAGGTGTTGTGTACTACGAATTTTTCAAGTCTGGTGAAACAGTTAATATCAATCGATACCGGCAGCAAATGATTAATTATAACCATGCGTTGATCGAAAAACGGCCAGAATGTGCTAGAAGACAAAGCAAACTCATTATGCTCCTGCTCTTTCGGTCAATCTGATCAAAGGCACCATTTCCGCTCTTACCCCAACCGCCGTATTCACCAGACTTGGCTCCTTTAGATTACCATTTTTTTCTTCAATGGGACACTCAGTGGTTGAGCAGCATTTCACAACATTCGATGAAGTGGAACACTGGCTTGGTGAATGGATTTCGATGATCGATGAAACTTTTTTTGGAATGGCATCCATAAGTTACCTGAAAGTTGGACAAAATGTGTAGGAATCGAGAGCCAATTTTTTGTATATATTATTCCTAAATTATTGTGTGTTTTTAATGAAAAAAGAATGACATTTTAAACTTCTACACTTAGTAAAGCGACACTTGTTAGAATCAAATGACAAAAAAGTACATTCATTCTTTGATAAAACATTCTCGCAATAGACTGATTTCGTTTAATAAATCAGTCATGCAATTCACATTCGCTTAATATGGTAAGTCCATAAATAGAATAATAACAATAAATTGAATTTCTTCAACCAAAACAAAAAACATCTAAGTACTTCTCATCTTACTTGGTTTTTCCTGACTGCAAATTAATAATAATTAGTTAAAAACTTATCAAGAGATTTTTAAGCTATTAAATTTCATATTTTATAATGTTTTTATTTATATTTTGTCACATCAAACAAGTTCACTATTCTAGGAATAATGGGAAAATCCATTTAGCAGCAGCAGATAGTCGACGCATCTTCTTATCAAGACTCAGATTACAGCTAAGCGCGCACTTGAGCTTTGCCTAAGTAGTAGTATAAATAATCGCACGAATTGCAAATTCAACATCAGAACAATTTAGTTCATTCAAAACAAACAACCTCTCATTCAATATGAAACTATTGGCATATCTTGGCTTTGTTCTAGCTTTGTTTGCTTTAGCAAATGGTGAGTCTAAGATTCTCATTCAATTGCATCCTTATATTTAAGGAAATAAAATTAAATTTATTTTGTTTCTATATTTCTACAGCTGCACCAGAACCCTTACCTGAACCACAAGGAGGTGGTGGTGGCGGCGGTGGTGGTGGCTTCTATGGAGGCGGTGGTGGTGGCGGCGGTGGCGGTGGCAAGTGAAGCTGCAAATGGATTAATAAATATAAGAAACAAATAGCAAAATTCAATAAAAAAATATTTGAAAATGAAAAAAAAGATCAACACATCTATTTTATGATTGCATAGAACTTTAATGAGTTCTTTTAAAGGATACTTACTAAGTTTGATGGCATATAACTTACTTCAACATCTTAAAGCTTTGAACTTCTTGTTTTCAGAGGAAAACTCCTATCTCTAGAGTCTTGATCACAAAATTGCTTGTTAACTTCAAAGAAACCAAAGATTTCCTTTTCAAAATCTTTCTAAAAATAAATTGCTTAACAAAACCCATATACTTTCTCATATTTAAATTCCAAATAAATATCATACACTCACTTCTTTAACTAGTACATCTTTCACTTCACAACTTCGTCATCATATGACACATCCATGCTTATCATCATCATCATCATCAATCCATTTGTTTATCTTACGTAACATTCAATGACCATAACGAACTATAAATATAAATTTGTGTCATTTCATATAAAAGAAACAATCACTATGCATTAATTAACACTTCAATTTAAACATTTGACAAAAGAAAAATCTATATTAATCAGTTTAAAAAATCAAAATAAAATAATAAAAAAAAAATATACAAAGTAATCAAAAATTAATCTCAAACAAATGACTGAAGCGACAACAAACTTGTTACCTTTGAAGTTATTTATTTATTGTATATTTTTTTGTTTCATGCAATAAACAAGTTCGAAATGAAGATGTGTTTTTTTTTTTTAGCAAAAAAAAACACGCCACAAAAACTTTCCCAGCATTTAACAAGAAAGAAGAAGTTCAAGAAGTTAAAGAAGAATAACTTAGAATGGAAATACTATTATAAAACATAATACTGAATTAAGTTGCAGTGAATACTAAATACCGTTCATAAAAGAAGAAAATACAATTAAGGAAAATTGTTATAAACAAAATTTATCTAATTTTATGAATTGTTAATCTTTTTCTTATTTTCTTATATTCGAAAAACTCCATTTTGTTTTGAGGCTATATAATAAATTTATACAATCGATCAAATGTCTTCATTTTCAGATCATAACCAGTAACGAGTAACCATTAAACATCAAGAACTCATAAAATTGATAGACATTCTCTTATGATTAGATTAGATAAGATAAGATAAGATAAGATAAGATTAGATTAGATAAGTTAAGATTAGATAAGTTAAGTTAAGATAAAATAAGATAAGATAAGATAAGATAAGATAAAATAAGATAAGAAAAGATAAGATATGATTAGGGAACTAGAACACCTCTTTACTGAGGCCGCAAGTGACCCTACTGACAAGTTCTAAGTACTGGTTTCCCAGGTTGCGCTGGTGTCTGGTCCAGACATTGACATAGTTGATCTGTCTCTTCCCAAGATACCCACTATGTCCAGGTACCCCATATCAAGCAATCCCAATGTCTGATATTTCACAATAAATCACGACAGCAGAACTGTCTCTATCAATTTTCGTTTATGTAGAAGGGAAGTGCGTGGGTCACTCAGTCGCTGCGTTCATTGTAAGAACAAAAACAAAGCGCTGCCCGTAAAACCAACTTGCAATTGAATTAACTAACTTACTATCCCACGGCACATTTGCCCCCAGAGCCCACGCAAGCTGGGGTTCATTAAAACCCGAACAAGACTGGGTATAGACCACAAGTCCCTTCTGTACTGAACTACTGGGGTTACTAGGCATGCAATGCAAACTACATTGCGTCATCAGCCATATATAGTCTGCCTGGAAAACCTAAATCTCTTGACTCATACTGCTACTGACACTCTGTTTAGTGCGATTTCATGTTAATATCTCCAAAACTTGGACTCTTATCGGTCAAAAACTATTATTGATAATTTTTCTACACAAATTTGTACAATCAAAGGATCGCTTCTATTAATCTATAGCATTTAACGATCTGAATTACAAAACTTCTAATAATTGATATTTTTTAAGTATATCACCAAATTTATTAGAATATTTTGCATAAATATCCGCCAATCAATCATGTTTAATTAGAAAAAGTATTCCATGTTTCCTTGAATGCTTAGCAAATATTACATTAAAGTGGAAATACCCTACAAAATACATAAGAAGTGTACAAAAATACAAAAGACTTAAGCAACGAACTTGAAAGAATGGATAAACATGCAATGTTACTTAGTTGTTATGGGGACATCTGCCTTTTGAAGAATCTTTAGTTGGTAATATTCTTATGTTCTTAGTATCTTCCTCTCTTTTATTCTTAATCAATTTCTTGTTGTAGTTGTTGTTATTGTAATTATGTCATTTGCCATCATCTCCACATTATTTAAGTCGCATATTGCTATGTTGGCAAAAAAAAACCTAGTAAATTCATAAATATTTAAAATCGAAGATAAGATTAATATTGTATTAAAATTATGATTTTCTTGTAATTTATTGTTATTATTATTATAATAATTATTAATATTATTTTGTTTATGGTTAGCGTGTTGCTACACAATTAAAACTCGAGGGAAGAACAATTTTTCGCAAGACGCCATATTTATTTTGGTCTTTTGTTCTAAGTCAAATTAGTAGGTATATAATAGTTTTAAGACAAGAAGAATGTTGAAATCTCTTTTTTATGACAAATATTTCTTCTTCTTATTACTACTATTATGTATATTATTTTAGTATTACATAACAATAGTCAAACTTAAAGCAGCTTACAATATTGTTTTGCTTATAATACTACATACTTACTATTTTTTATAATCATCATCTTTTGTTTTATTGTTAATTTTTTTTTTTGTATATTTTCATATGTCAAAAACAAATTAATTTAATTAAATTTAATAAACACACCCAAAATGTGTTGATTTTTTTGTATTATAATTTTTTTGGGGATATTTTTATATTTGTTTGTTTTTCTATAATTATTGCTAGTGATGTTGTTGTTGTTGAAATCACCAAAAAAAATTCTTGTCTAAAAATAAGCAATTATGCAATTTTATGCTTTGTTTTTCCCTTTTAGTTTACTCGTACTTTGCTATGTAAATTCATTTAAATTTTTAACTATTGGTTGTTATTGTTACTTATCTACTACGTACTATGATGTTATGGTAAATCGTCGTCGTCGTCGTCGTCGTTGTTGTTGTTGTTGTTTGCTCAATGTAATGTTTAAATAAAATAATTATATAGTACTTCAAGTAACAACAGCAGCCAAACTGAACAATAAAAACATCAGCAAACGGCAGCAGCAGCAGCTGAAGTTATCAAAAGCAAATAACAACTGCAACAACGACAATTCGACAAGACCTTAGACCTCTCAGATCTCAGAGACCTCAGCATTGGCTTGAACGCCCACGATTTTTGTTATTTTTGTGCTATAATATTACTATGCTATTGTTGTTGTTGTTGTTATAGTCAAATTCAGGCAGTCAGTCGTGTGGCCTAAGAAATTCAACTCAATTCAATTCAACACAACTCAACTCAACTGGAGTCAAATCATTTCATTTACATTAAAGTTACCCTTCGTTGTCGCATAATTGTTACTCTTCTTGATGTTGTTATTGTACTATTATTTGCTGTTGTTGTTTTAGATTATGTTGTTGTAATTGTTAGATTATTGCAATTGTAACTCAACTCAAACTAAACTTCAATTTAGTATGCATTACTCAAATGTATTCTTCAGCACTTTGTTGTTGTGTTGTGTTGTGTTGTGCTGTATTGAAGGCATCTCTCATTCATGATGAGGGATTTTTATCATCAGGCAACACGACATGACACCTTATCTTTGATAAGCCATAGAAAAAAAGACGTGTTAAAGTTTTGATCTACGAGATTTAGGCAGAGAGGTTTGTTTCATTCAATTGTCATACTACAAAGTGAATGTATGTTGGTAATTTTTGTTTGATAGCCTTTTTTTTATTGGATAACCTTCACGCTTAGTTTAAATGGTAACAGCAATGGAGGAGATATTGAGATAAAAAGTTAAACAGAGAGTTAGTTAGGTTTAATCAAGGTTCTTCAATTTCGAATATATTTAGACACTATACAAAAATCAATGCATGTTTAGATAGTCAAAACAGTTTGAGTGAAGTCCATAGTATATAGAATCTTATGGAAAAATCATTGTTGGAAAGTCATTGGTGTGTATACAAACTTTTTGAAGAAATTAACAATAAGTCTTAATCTTATATATATACAATATATGAGGCCTTAACATTCTATTACCATGGTGACTATAACAATTTATTATTTTCCCAGTGATTTAAATGAAAACCGCTTTCTTTTGTTTTAGATTTAAGAACTCCAAAAAAAAAAATTAATAGAAAAAGTACCTCAAATTTCTCATTTAGAAGCTATGGATTTGCAAAGAAAGCATATTATAAGATAAAGTCCATACCAACAATCTGCTAACAATTGATCTCTTGAAACGGAACTTTCGCACGAAAAATGACCAAATTGATCAGGAAACAGTGCATAAAGTGCTTGAAAATTGGTGTTTCAGAATGGTCTACTGCCGAGCCAGCCACGGCTGACATTTTTTATACTTAATCGGAATATTTATTCTATCAAATAAAGCTAGATTTGTTAAAAAAAAATTTACTTTTGTTCATTTAGTGACCAAACCAAAATGGAACCAATAGATGGCCCACCTTTTATGTCTGATCAGTGTATTGATCTTCCAATTTAGATGCTAAATGTCACATAGTCTTTAGATTAAATCTCAAAAAGATTTTAAGCCATTATTTTTCTGCTATTAGTATTTTATTTTAAGATATTTAATTAACCAATGTTCAAATGCCAAATTTATATAATTTTTCAAATAAAAACACTTTTAGAATGCATTTCTTTTTCCCAAACTCTTTTTCTCCTTTAGATTCTGGATACTTAATATGAATATTTATCAAATCCAAGTTTCCACTACATTTTTAAATACTTAAACTTGTTCTTGTCTGGACCTTGGACCAACTTTTTAAAGATTTCTTGCTATATATATTTCTTTCATCACTTCCAGAGCCTCGTTTTTTGCTTGATTTATTTTGTCTTTCATTACTCAAGTAAAATCATCATATTTTTATTGTATTCTGAAAATACAATAGTATATCGATTATTTTACAGTTTTTAAGTTATGTATATTTTACTAACCATGTCGCTCCTCGGCATTTCGCTGTGCTACCATTACTCGATATACAAAATCTATATTTGTTCCATTGCGTTCACAATTCCAAATTTGTTCACACCATTCCTTTGGCCAACGACAATTGCGTGTAACCTCTTCGGCCTCATCGACGATGCCTTCAAAGAAGTACACAAACGATACCAAGATCAATAAACTGATTGACAAAAACACAGCACAAAAAATCAAATCCTGTAGGAGGCTAAAGATATAGGTCAAAAATGTTTCATTTTCCTGTTGCTGTTCCTGTTGTGGTTGTGATCGTTCTGCAGCAGCTGCAGGAGCAGCAGCAGTAGTTTGAGGTACAATTTCTATTCTGGTCATTTTGTGTTATAATAGTTTTTATTATTATTATTAATAATTTATTATCTTTTAGAATTTTGATATTGAAAAAATAAATTTTGTATGGAAAAACATTAAGAGAAAAATTTCTACGAATAAATTTACAGAGGTAAAATGATTTCAATATAATTTTAAACAAAAATTTGTTTCTTTTCATCATTGATTCAAATTCAATTGAATTTAGTATAACGCATTGTATTTTTGTTGTTGTTAATGTTGTTGTTGTTGTTGCATATAACTCGTATGTACTATGTATGCGGAGACCAGGAACTTTCTCATTTGCAATGTCAATTAGTGTAATTGAAACGTTTTAAAGCCATTTTAGTCAGCTATCAACATGACGTTTGATGTGATTGAATTATTGGACACTTAAATGGGCGTCCCAACACTAAACTACAACAGCAGCACCAGCACCAGTGTTGATGATGATGATGATGATGACGATTACTTAAATGAGGCTTCTTCTTCTACTATCATTCGAGGGAATTTGTGTGAAAAAAATTGTGTGTTTCAATTGAAAATAGTATGAAGAAAATACTTGCACAAAATTGGTATACAAATTAAATTGGGAATTACAAAGAAAAGGCATCAAATGTGGTGTATGAAGTATTTATTGCTTGAAGGTATTAAATGAGTAAAAAGAGAAGATTAGTTTGTAGGTAGGTAATATCAATTTTCTACCTCTTTTATAATTTCTTATATTTAATATACTTTGGATTATGAGATACTTAAAATATTCCATAAGAAAAACTGCTTTTAACAAATTGGTTTAAGATATTTCAAGAGAATATTATGCAATCGCTGGATGGAAGCATGATCTGGCAAACATTTATTAAGCACAAATGCCAGAAATTATCAAAATAAGAGAATATCTTGGGGTCTTGGGCATAATCTGAACTGTTTCTACCGAAGCTTTACTAGACAATAGAGAAACCTCCATGAACACATACTAGGATACCGATGTAAGGGCTTCACTTTGCCATTTAACATTGAGAGGAGGAGATTCCAATCAAAGCATCTTCTCACATTAGTTGGTGTTTCGTCGTAGGTCAAGAATACTACAATCATCCATCAACAAATAGTATGTCTTGAGACCCACTTCAATGATTTAGGTAATAAATCGAATGAATTAAGAAGAGTGACTGTGTTGGTCATAATTATTCTGAACTTTAATGCCACTGCTATCAATTTATACATTACAATATATATATTTATGGCACCTCTTCAACATATAAAAATAGTCCAGTCAAATAAGGATACATGTTTGCTTTGGCATCTTATATGTCATCTCAAAAGTCTAGGTCTGTGTGGTTTGCGACAGAATGTAGGAGGAAAAAAGTAAAAATGTAATGGCAAACCCGTCGCAAAGTCGTTCCCCTCAAACCAAAATATGTTGAAGTCACGATCGTTTATGGATTCTTGTTTGCTACTGTATATACGGCTAAGCGCTTCCCACTTTTAGCTTTCTATCTCAAGAACGGTTTACTGTATACAAAATTGGCACAGACCAAATTTGTAGAAAATTGTATGTTCTAAAACATTAATTGACATTTAAAGTATAGGAAACAAGATTTTTATGGATTTTTGTAACCTTTGACCCTGAATATCTTGACTAGCGTACATCACACGGATCTAGACTTTAAAGGTAACAAAAGGAACATGTACATAAACCTATTTCAGCTTATTTGGTTTCATTCCACAGTGTACCACTTTCCCCACCTTATTTGGCTATTACACTATTTGACACTATTTTGATAAATACTACATTAGTTTTACAAATGTTGTTAACTTTCTAACTATTGTAAACTAAGTGAATCTTAAGAAATTCTGTCATTGAACTCTTAAACTAAAACACAGTTCAATGTTATTTGAAATGAGAAAAGTATAAAAGAAGTTTTAATATCATGCTGAGCCCATGATGATGATGATGAACGTGGGAATCACAACATTTTTTATTTATTTTTTATTGGCTGCCAATGAATCCAATTCCTCAAGTACTTTAATAATAAACCCCAATGTATAATAATAATGAAAATATTTCGATAAAAAATACAATATTTATTTATATTAATTTTCATTAAAATAGTATATCTATAAATATCATAAAATCATTGGCAGCTGCAACTTAACAAATACTTCATTCATATCATTTGTTTATTGGGGAGTTGGTTAAGCAACGCCAGCAGCATCATCATCAACAGCAGCAACATTAGTATCTCAAGCATCAGCGGGAGCAATTCAAAAATAATCGGAGCTAAACTACAATTAAATGTGTTTGAAGAGAGATCGATTGAATGAATGATTGATCGAATGCTGTTGCCAACTGAATGACTAACTCACTGACTGATTGACTAACTGAAGACTTGCAAATAAATCTCTTAACAGAGTTGGTTGCTCTAATTGATTTTGACGATGATTTTTCATTTACAATATATACAAGAAACTTGATTTATTATTACATACATATTGTATTATGGTATATGGAAGAGTTACATTTCTTCCAATATCTTTTAAATAATTTTCTTCTCTTTTCATTTATCTAAGTTTTGTACTACCTTTCACAGTGTGATTGAGTATTATCACTTTGTAGTGATGTTTGTAATGCATAGAACTGTGAGTCAGAGGCCACTTAGATGATCAACTTGATAAGGAAATTAGACTAGAAAATACCAAGTGAAATACAATCAGCAGATCCATACTTTTACAAACGAAATCATATAGACCAAATTTGCCATGTCTCATCAATGCTCCGTTTGATTCCATATCTTTCACCTTCAGGAACTACAGTAATGAAATTTGTTATCGCAACGAAGCTTCACAAACATAACATACGTCGTCTGATGTAACAAATGGAAAACTTTGAGTTGAAAGGTATTTATAATTCGGTAAACTTTAGTATCTTGCTTTAACATTTTATAATGTTTTTGATCGATGCTTTTTTAATTTATTTATTTCAATGCTGCGAACCTTTTTAAACTTTTCAAGTTAACAGTTTGGCAAAATCGGAAACTTCATATAATCATACTACATAATTATCATAGATACAAAAAGTATTTCTTTTAGGGTTTATTATTTTTTTTGTTACGAATTTCAATGTACTTTTGATTGTGGATGTTTTTGATGTGTTGATGTTTGTACACATGTTACCTTTTGTTAGTGTTTCTTGATCCGATGGTGTGGATTGTTGTGGTCAATTGCTCCAATACCCCCATTTTCTTATATTGTATTTATTTATTATTGATTATGTGCCGATGACATGCGAATGAACTATGTACACACGCATGGGGATCAATCAATTGACTTGAATTTAAAAAAAAAAAAAAGTATGATAAATGATGAAATGTGAGTGTAGAAATTTATGTTCCAAAAATGCCTCCATAAAGTGAGGGTGTTTGTATTATGAACCTTAAACAAATAAATAAACATTTATATTACGGATATGGGTAGCTGCCCCCAGCAGTAAGTAAGTAAGATACTGTTGAAATGTTGGTGAAAAGACTGGTGAATGAATGAATATTAAATCTTTTATTATATCTTTCTTCATTACTTTCTTACCTACTATTTGATTTGATTTGATGTGATGTGATGTGATTATGTTTTTAACTTTTTCATGACGGTATTATTTTTGATGGCGTTAATTAATTTGAAATTTTTAAATGATGTTGCTATAATTGATTATTCCAGCATAATGTAAGGGGATACATCTATCTATCATATGATTGTACATAAATTATTTGAATTTATTTTGTTACATGCATTTTTATGATACAAAGAAGTATTGAGTAAGTATTATTCAAAGTGTGTTTATACTACGAAATTTTAGACTCTCAGAGAGATTGAGACAGTTTCCCAATAGTTGTTGCCATTCAAACTTTATGGAGAATATTCAAGAAACTTATTTTATCTTCAGCTTGTGATCTGCATGAGGTTTGATAAGAGCTTTGTATGCTCAAGAACTCTGAGTAAAGAAGGTAGATTTATATGCTCCATTAGATAGACTCAACATCACACCGAGAAGAAGGAAGTTTTATGACTTCATCACTTCAATTTTGATACCTAAGTATACATTTGTATATACTCAAGAGGACACTTATTTGCGAGTATCAATCCTTTACATCAGAGTCCCATGAGAATAAGAAATATGTATACGAAAATCCCTATGAACTTTCGGTGCTCATATTGACACCTAATAAATATTTAAACCACGAGTTATCAATACAATTTTATAAGTTTTTCCGTCATTAAACTAACCATATTTTTCTGTTATCATTTTGTCAGTCTCCAAGAAAGAAGGTCAAACACGTAAGCGAGTTCACCCATTTCGATTCCATTTTGCTAAAGTACCCAACACCCGAGAAAACGGGTTCGTCTGCCAAGAGAGCTGGGCAGTCACAGAGGAGGTGTTGGATACTCACCGGTTCCTCCTCAAATTCACACCTATGACAGAAGTCATGATATGGGCCATCAGTCCGATGCTGCATTGCCCCGTAATTACTTCCGTAACATCAGAATCTTTTTCTTGTTGAATTGTAGAAGCTCGGAGGTCATCTTTGTTTGGTAGCAAAGCCAGAGCATCCTAGCGACAGTACAGCCAGGCTCGTTCGACAGCCTGTTAACATAAGTCGACATGTGCCTTGGGGTCTGCCTCATAGCGTTAATTAACAGTTCTGGCTGTTCTCTTATCACAAGAAAACAACTTTCCAAAGCAGAAAAAATTATAACAGAAGACTTAAGATTCTTTTGAAACATCAACACTCTATGTCATTTAATATACGTATCATCAAGTTAACTTAGCCCCAGCATTCAAAGATATTTAATTTATATGAAAAAAAAAAAAATCTTGTCACAGTGTGCATTGAAATATTATTCCAGTAACAAATTTACGAATACTTTGAAACACGTAGTGATCGGAACATAATAAAATAAATTTACTAGAAAAATATACTCGTGCAGTTAAGAAAATACTATAGTTGCGATTTCGGTATATAACAAAAGAAAAAAAAAGATCCATTTAGTTTTAAATATTGTAACGCAAAATACAATATATTTTTAAAGATTTTACATAAATTAAGTTTTATTTAATTACTTAAAAATGCCGTGCGCCATACGTGAAAAGGGCATTTCTTATCGGCCCCGTCGGCGTATTAATAAAAATGCTCTCGCTCCAAGGCCCGTGCATCCACGGGCAGTCCAACTCCATGGACTCTTTGGCATGTCTTTTCTGCGTCAGCACATGATGGTCGATGATCGATGGACACCAAATTCGCTGACAGAACAATTCAAGGGAATGACCGATTTGTTGGGTAAGTAGAAGAACTGTTTAATCAATTTCAATCCATTAGCAATATTTATCTTTAGCACGACGTCTGGTCTTCAAGAAGCTTGAATCGAAGGCTAATCGCAAGCGTTTCTTTAAGGAGAATCGCAATTTAAAGATACAATGCCGTGATGGACGTGCCAAGTTGCAGATGATTCTAACTGGCGATAATACGCACAAGATACGTAATTTCTTGATCAATCATAAGGACATGCAGCGTCTGTATCAAAAGATGCCCATACACATGGTTGTCGATAATATCAATCAACGGACTTTTGTTATGCGTAAGGAACGTGATCGTTTACAGTTTCGTTTGGATCAGCTAAAAGCACAATATCGAGAGCAATTGGTATACTTACTATCCATCATTTTCCTTTCCTATAGATTGTCCATACATTTTTTTTTTCATTAGCTTCAACGTGCTTTACTTGAGAATCGCATAAAGTATCAAAATGAATTTGTACTTGAAGAAGAACTCAAGTCACGTGTCTTCCTTAAGAAAATTGAAAACTCGAATGTCCGTCTCAAGGCTATTAAAACTATTAATAATACCTACAAGAAGATGATCCAAGTGCTTTTGCATGATGAAATCTTCTATGAGCCTATATTACGTTCACTTAGCGCTGACATGGAGGATCAGGCAAATTTTATTAAACACATTCTTTACCTGGGCATGCCAGCCATTGCTAAATTTAAGGAACTTAATAATGAGTATAGGGTAAGCATACATAGTATAGGTAAGAAGAACTTACATGTAATGTTATTTCTTGTGAATTCCAGCTTATGGAAGACAAATCACGTAAAAATCTACAAGCAAAATTACAAATGTTAGCTTCATTTAAGAAGAAACCCTCGGTCGCAGCTGTGGATCAACCTAAACCTAAAGAAGAACCAGCAACTACAAATGTTAAACGTTATGTACGTGAAACCCAAAGCATGATGGTCCTTAAACTGGAACTGGAATCAATTGAGAAGACCATTAAAGAGATTAAATTCGTAACACTTTGTTCTCAAGCTAAAGAAATTTATCCACGGTAAGAGTCGGAGAAACAATATTCGAATTGGTTAGGGAAGGGTAGGAATAGGAGTCAGTATGTCTAGGCAAAAATAGTACAAGTAAGTGGACCTTACTAAGCAGATCGAGCTAAAATATTAGTCTCTTAGAAATATAGTATATCATTAAACATGATATGCCTGTCTCTTTGTATCGAACGGATTTTAATGATTTCTTTTAAGAAAACTCTAGCATAGTCTGGAGAGTATTCCTATGAAACTTGCTGCCAAAATCAAAGCAGAGAACTGTGTGAACCACTTCACAAAATTGTCAGTATTGTCATAGACAGCAATAAGCAGCATAGCTGATAATACAGTGTGATGTAATGAAGCAGTTCTATTATGAAATGGTTTATAATTTTTATGTTGAAATGCTACAAAAGATAATTCAATTTTAACAAACAGTTAGTTTAGAAAAGGAACCTACGTCCTCTTTGGCGTCCGTGGATATGACATCATTACGAACTTACCAAAGAGCGTTTACCATTTGACGGAAGCCAGAGTACTGCAGATTCTGTATGAGGTGTTCATTTGACTCGGCTTCGGTGTCCCATAGGGGAATCCCATAAGTCCAGGACAGCCTTATGTTGGTTGACTCCTCCCCAGAATGAGCCAGTTCAGGCAGTCTTTGGCCACAAGTTGAATAAGTTTTGACAATGTGTTTGCTTTAGGTAAGTCTCCTGTCTAAGATAACATCCAGCTAGCGGGCTAAGCGTACCTGAGGTGTAACCTAGCTATGCAGCAAGACGGTTGGACAGGAGTTAGCCACAATATGTGATTCTCAAATATTAACAGTTTTACCTAAAATGGGATCAATAAAACAGGGAGCTCTGTGAATTCTGTGTCTATTTAGTTTCTTTGTAAAAAAATACCATAATTTCTTTGTTATAACACAAATTTTTTGCAGCATGAAATCTCAAGTGGATAATAATGAGAAATTGCATCGTATGATTGAAAATGATATGTTGGCACATGAAATGCTTGAAATGAAATCAAAATGTGCTGGTGTACTTAAAGGTGTATTGGTCAATAACCTATCCGAAGAAGAAATCAAGTAAGTTTATATGAATGTAATACAAAGAAAACTCATTCATCCTATCTTTATCTTTAGTCGCTTGGAACGCATTAAGGACTTAAAGAAAATACTTAAAAAAGATCTTGAATTTGAGGAACAGACTATGAAACATATGAGAAATCGTGCTGATGCTTATGTCTTACTCAGGTAAGGACATTATTGTCTGTCCTTAGCAAGCTTCGAATTATTTCTCTTTATAATTTCTATCCCTTCAGATTTTCTCTATGGAATATTGTTGAAATATTGCGTCACGTTGATCGTCAACCAAAGATGCCACGTGCAATTTATCCCAATTCTTACCTGAAGTTGCCATTGCTTAAATTTGAAATGTTAAATATGCGTGCAGCACCTCCAGAAATTTATGAGGAGAACAGTAAGTTCTTCTTATTAGCATATATAAAAAGGGGTTTGATTTATATAAATCCAATAAATTTTCAGTTGATAATATTATGCATTTGGTTAAGCGCAAACTCTATAAACTAATGAAGGCCTATAAGACTGAGTTGAGACCATCAACCATCAAACGGAATGTTGATGAATATCATGCTGATTTCTTGGCCAGTTTGGAAATGGATGAACTCGTAGCTGATGCTGAACAACAGCCTGCTGCGGTTGAAGAGGATATCATACAAGAAACTAAGACCATGCAGAATGTACCAAATCGTAAACAGATTAAGGCCCAGAGTGCCAAATTGGTTGAAGAGCTCTCCAAGAAGGAGGAATAATATACTGACTCTCAGCACTAATCCTATCTATCCTATGAAAAGACAAAATACAAAATTTTAAGTTCTTTCTTATTGTTTAAGTTTTGGATACAATTAAAGTTACAAAATTGAAATTTGAATTGAAAGTTCAGTAAAATACAAAAAAATAAAGCAAATCCAACAACAAAAAATGTGGTTTTATTATTGTGTTGTTGTTGTTGTTGTTGTGACTGAAAATATTCAAAAAAAAAACAAACAAAAAATTCAGAAATAATAAAATCATAATAAAAATAGCAAACAAAATTAATAAATCGTGAGATTTGCTATTCGGACAATTGTTTAGAAAATCATTGAGACAAGATTTAATAGAAAAGAAAACTCTTAAAAACAAACAATGGCAGATTTCTGGATTGCTGCCGAAATTATGGCGTTTATAATCGTAAAAATTGTCGTCATTCATTATTGTTATTGTTGCAGTTGTTGTTGCCAAACTATCTATCTGCAGCAACATGTTGCATGCCTTTGGTAACAAAATCAACAGCACCACCAACCAACTGTTGCTTCACATAATTGACCCGATCGGTTGTTAAGCGACGCTCTCTTGCGCTTCTTGGCTTTTACTTTACTACTACTTACTACAATAGTTTGATGTCTCCCTCGCTATGCTTTTCTTCATCATCATCGTTTCAATTTTAACTTATCTTCAACTTTGGCTTTTTTTTTCTCCATTGTTCCAATCTTCTTGTGCTTTTTAACTACCACTAACGCCCTTTCGATATATAGTACAAGACAATATAAGTATAAATCCATCCCGCTTGTTGAAAGCGCGTTAAAGTAACAATACATTTTTTTGGTTTTGTTTCTTTTTAAGCATTTTGTATTTTGGGGCCAGCACCATCAGCAGCACTAACAACAACATGATGAACAACCTCTGTCAACAATTTGGTGGTGGTGTTGTGTTGGTTTCTGATTGCCACATCTCATATAATTATGGGGTTTTCTTCTTTTATGTGGTTTTGATGATTTGTAGTTGTGCAAGCCTAAAGTGGCGCTTTGATCTGTTGCTAATAAAGTAGAGTAAATTGGGCACGGGGCCACTTTTAGTATATCGTACAATACAACAAGATTTGTGATATATTATTATAGATGCACTAAGTGTGGCACAAGCATCATGATACTAGCAATAAAGAAGAAATCTTTCTAGTGATGTGGTACAAATATATGTAAATAATAAGAAAGCCAAGAAAGTTTCTTAATAGTGATTCTTAATTCTTTAGAATCAAAGTGCACTTTTACAAAGTTCTTTTCATTTTCAATTTAGTATGTCCCCATAGTTGAGATACAAAGAGACTTAAAAGACCAAAATTTATCTTCAACTGAAAGTCATGTTAATAATACGTGTAAAATGATGATTTCGTTGAATACACACTGCATTTTGAAACAAGTTCAATGTGTCCACGACGTTCTTTCCGCATCGATCAAGTGTTACATTAAAGGCGCATTGGCAATTCGCGCCTCTCGAATTGTTTCAGTTGCAAAGCAATTGAGCCTTGTCAACCTACACATTAGCTTATGAAATATAAAAAAGTAAATGAAAACGACAACGTGCATTGACGGATCCTCACAAGATTCAACAAGATCGAAAACATATTGAAATTGTAATAGGTAAGCTCCTGCAGATCAGAGGTTCCAATATTTGAAGGCAAAACGTTTAGGCTGAATAAACATTTAACATCTAAGGTATGCCTGCCATAGAATACGTAAGCAGAATAGTCAAAGTGCAAAACGATAATAACGTTTGACACGATAGGGGGCATATGAAGCTCATGATTGATGGCAACTGGGACAATTGGAATATCATTCTAATCGCTAGTTTTATATATTAGTATATAAATGTACTAACGACCAGTCCTGCTTTGCTCGGGAATGTATCAGACAATCTCTTGTAAAGATCTTACCAAACTATTATCACTATTATTGTGACAAGACACTAAGTATGACACCCAACTGATGCTGATCTGCTCTAAGTTACAATACTTTGCTCTCTAACTTAAGCACAGCAATCAATTTTTTAGAAAACGAAAAAAATTTAGCATACTTCATGTTGCTTACTTATCAAATTAAGCCCCCGATAGATGGTGTCTTAAAAAAGCTAAAACAGAGTTTCTTTTAGGTTTGTACTGAATTTCAACAGTTATCCTACTATCACAATAAAATTTTAAATGTTTATTACTCAAAAACAATTAGAATGATTTGAACGAGAATTTCGTGATTATATAGTTAACCAATAGAGCTTTAATGTCAATCCAACTGTATTTAAATTTTTGTACCAAAAGTAGAATAAATTATTATAACAGACTATTTATGTCGAATTTCATCAATTTATGAAGGTCAGAGCAAGGACAATATAATTACATTTTTGTAAGCACCATATCCATTTTTTTTAAGTAAATAAAAACTAAAACATGGAAAAATAAAGAAATATATGAAAAAAACAAATAAAACAAAATTAAATAAAATACGGTATTGTTGTTTTAAAAACAACAACATTTATTTTTTACTTTGCCTTTATTTACTGACAGAGTCCTCCAGATTAAAAATATAACAAAATGCTGGAAATAAACATAAAACATAAATAATAAAAACAAAAGGTTAATAAAATGGAAGATTTTTATTTCAAAATCAATAAATAAAAGTATTAGAACCATACAATAAATTAATTTAGATGTAACATAAATATGAATAAATAAAAAATTCAAGGGCTGTTCTTCACATGCAAAATCGGTATTAAATATTTGTGTTCGAATAATTTTATTAAAAATATTTTTATACAAGAAAAAAATCGTTCCACAAGCAAAAGTTCATCCAAACCCATTAATAAAACTAAAATCTGGGCTTAAGTTCAAAGTGTTTCCAAAGTTTTCTCTATGTGTAAGTGGAAATACCCCTGCAAATCCAGAGTTCTGATTTATTGGTCGATTTGATGCATGCAATGATTAGATCCAGTCAACATCAAACATTTAATACTTGAATTTCTTTTGATTTCTTAAGAAGGGGTGATTGAAAGCAGGGTACCGCCATTAGGCAGGCGGAAGATGGTACCGGCAGTGGCATCTTTTCAGAGGAGCTAGCAGTTCAAATATTTTACCGTCTATCCGTCTATATATCTATGCAGTCTTGAAAGCAGCAAAGCTGAGACCTCTGAAAACATCGGTTTTTGTTGACAGTCAGGCTATTATCATGGCCTTGTCCGTATTGCAGTACAGCATTTAACCAAGTTCGTCAGTTACGATAATCTGGATTCATGGCCAATTTGGTTTTTTAGGTAAGAGAAGGCGGATGAGTGTGCAGCTGTGGAGATGAGAAAGAATCAGAACTTAATCTTGAAAGACAAACAATTCTTCTCGGGAAAAGAGGATTTCGGTGACCTCTGAAATAAGTTAGGGAAACCTTACCGTCCATTACCCTAAACCTCTCTCGAATTTTCTAAATTCAGGCAGCACAATGGGCCTTAAAGGCTTCTGGATGAATTCGCGTTTTTTATGCGAGTGGCCTTCGTAATCTTACCTTCTTTCGATTGATTGAAAACTGACATCGGTGGACTTGGCTGTCTTGATCTCTACTGATAAATAAATAAAAATAAATAAATATTCAATGTTTCATTATGTTTTATTTAATTTTTTTATTGACATTTATTTCATATTTGTGTTTTTTTTTTTTTTGTTCATTTCTTTCTTAAATATTTCATTTGTTTTTTATATTTTTCACTAATTTGTCTCAACACAAAAGTATTTCATTTTTGTCACTTATTACATTAGTATACATAAAATATTTTTTTAATTTATTTTGCTTGTTGGTTGGATTTGTTCTTTTGTTTTATATATATATATTAATGACTGTATACATATACACATGTGTATATAATATTATATCTATGGATTGGTGTGTGCCTTATGCATGTGTGAATAGAATTTCTATTTTATTTTTATTTTTTTGTTTTATTTCTTTTGGTAAACATTCATGCCTTGTTATTTTATTTAATATAATAATATCTTTTTGTATAAATGATTTTCTTTCTTTTCTTAAGTTTTTTATGATTTTCCTTTAATTAATTTTTGGACTTAATTGAAACATTTTTCATAAAGAGAACAATTTGAAACAAGTTTAAGTTTTCTATTCATTTTAAGTGTGAAAGCAGTAAATATAAATTCTAAGCAATTTTTCTTTATTTTTTTTTTTTATTTTTCGTGGATTTTTTTTTAACATATACGTATAATAATTATTTGAACATATCATAGAGGATTTTCTTTTTTTGTTTTTCTTACATTTTTGTGTATCTACAAGTTTATTTTTATATTTTTAACATTTAACAACAAGTGGTCGTCTGGAATTTTTCTTATTTTCTTTTCACAAATTGCGCATTGCAAACAAAAGCATAAACTCTTTTAATTTATTTATTCTTCATATATATGTATATAATAATAATAATTTGTATATAGTTTTGTTTTTAATAGTTTATTTTGTATATAGATAGATTTATAGTTTTGAAAGTATAAGTATATATGTATTAAGATGTACATAGATGTATCTATAAACCACCAGCGTATAAATATTGTCATAAAACTTTTTTACTTCCTTTTTTTTCTTATGTTGTTCTTGATGTATGTATATGTATGAGTGAGTATCTGTGTAGGTATTTATTTATTAGAGTGTGAGTGTGTGTATATGTGTGAGTATTTGCTCATAAACTCATATTTTCTTTAGTTTTAATTCTAAGTATTGTAGTTTCTTTCATTGTTCGTTCTTATAAACCAAAGTTGCATGAATTTCTCTTCTCTCTTCCATCTTTTTGTAATTCAATTCAAAAATCACAAATTTGATTTATGGTATTGATAAGCGCCTGAATAGTAGGGTAAATTTTCTTAATTTTCTTTATATACTTTTGCATATTTTTTTTTCTTCATTTATTTAAATATAATTTCGCTAGATTTACACAATTGATTTGTTCTTGTAGTTGATTATTCATATTTTTGTTTTCATTTTTAGTAAAAATAATTTTCTTTTTGTTTACGATTCCGTTAGACTTCTTCGGTGATTGTTGCGGAGTATGAATTCTTTACTTATATACTTTTTTAATAATTTATTATTATTATTATTATTTTATTTTGTTATATTTAATTTATTTATTTCATTTTTTTATTGATTTGTTTTATTTAATATATTATTTCATTTATTGATTTGATTACATTTTTTAGTTTATGATTTCATTTCTTTTATTTGTTTTAATATTATTATTTATTTATTTATTTGTAGATTTGTCTTAATTTTTCATTGTTTCATTGTTTATCTATTTATAAGTAAGTATATTGTTTATATTATAATTTTATTCAAATTTGCTTTAGATTTAATGTAATTCATCCTTCATTCAATTGTTTGGTCTTTGGTTATACTGTTCCCGTTTCCAATGCCAACTAGGGCCCAGAAGAAACATACACTAAATAGTGCATTTTCAATGTTCACCATGAAAGCTGTCGCTAGTCGAGGACAGCGAACGAACAACGTGCACTCGTTTAGCAGGGTTTGGACATTCCAAACAAATCAAAACGCTTTGCTGATTGCATAAGCACCTATTAGATTTAATCATGCTCCATCATATAGACGAAACAATGAATTGTTATACATATGTATATGGATACAAAGAATAAACTGTATAAACACAGCAGTTGGTCAGTAAACATTACTCATAACACATCATACTGTTGAGTTTCATTACAGAAATGTTAACAGTCGGCAATTACACTGTGCACTCTATGAAAACGACTTATCATAATTATTCTTGAATGAGTTTAGTCAAACCTACAATAGACTGTCGTGTGGTATGATACCTTATCGCACTGTTATGAATGTGAACTGTTGCATGACTTATCTTTTTGTATGATTCGCTATCATAATGTTGTGAATGTAGGCTGTCGTGTGACGCTCTCTCACTTGCTTTATTAATGAATTCAACTAGAGATTATTGATTCATTGGGTGTTGACAGTGTGACTATTGATAGACGTTGCGTTTGATCGCCTGCTTTTTGTTTAGTGACTCTTACAGGGCTCTAATATCCACTTACAGTATAACAACCGCAGCAGCCTAGATTGTGCATGTTTTTTGTTTTTTTAATTTCTGTTGCATACTTTTATGTGCTGCTTATACATTGCCATTTAAGTTTAGTTCTTTATACAATACAATTTAAAATTGAATTTCAATGAATTTTATTGTGATTTATAACTTATCGAATGACTTGCGTTATGGTTGTTGTTGTTTGTTATATAATATATTTTTGTAATTGTGTTTAAATTCCCTAATACAATTCTGCTGTAAAAAGCCGCTTTTAGCCCTCAAATAAACTAATGTAAATAATATACTTAAAATTAAAAACAATTTTCAAAAAAATAATAATAATAAGCTTTACTGATTCTTTTCTAAAGAAATAAAGAAATAATTTTTATTTATTATTATATTTTTAATATATTTTCATTTCGTATTATTTTCTGTTGTATATACAAATTATAATCAATCATTTATCAGACACAATAATTTTTTTCTTGCAATGCAAAATAAATCACTACAAGAAACACAAACAAATATTAATTGCATAATAGTAATAATAATAATAATAAAAGTAATAATACTTAAATAATAAAGAAAAAATATTAGGTATATTTCTATTGATTTTTTGCAATATGTATTTTTTTTAAACAGTTTTACAAACAATAAATTATATAGTAGTACATAATTTTTTTTATCAATTCCCACATATGTATGTTGGACAAAACATGCAAATATTTTATGTATTTTTACAATTTTTTTATTATAATTTATTTAATTTTATTTGATATCATTTTTTGGAATGCTTAACAAAATTTATGTAATTTTTTATTTAATTGATTTAAACACAAACAGAATATGACAAAATTATATGAGCACACAAAATTAGATTTAATCAATTTTTATAAATTGCAGCACTCACAAACCTCCTTTTTTTGTAATTAAAGCATTTTTTTGTTAATTATTTGCTAAAAATGAAAATAAATATTAAATTAATTAATTATTGTAATTTTTTTTATTTATTTTAATGTCGGAAAACTAATTGTGGCTTTTCACATTGTAATTACGACGGATTTTTCAACATTGTAATGGTTGTTTTTTGTTGCCAAATTTTTATACTTTTCACTCAAGGAAAGTTAAGAACTTTTATTAAAAATATAACCTTAAAGACAAAAAATTATTTATGGCTTCATTTAACAATTTTCTTTTTAAGCAAATTCAAAAATATATTCATATTTTCCTTATTAAAAGGAGAAAAATTAACAATCTTTGATTTGGTGAAAAGCATAAAGTTTTAAACCAATTAAAAAGAATTTTTTCCCATTTATTGTTGTGGTGTTTTTTTTTTGTTTTTAGTTTTTATATTATATAAAATATGTCACAAGCTTTTAATATCAATTTTTTAGTTTTCGTTGGACTGTGCTATTTTTATGTAATTAATTCATTATTAAAAACTATTTCTTCCCTTTTCATTGCATTCCATATTGTTTATCTCTTTTACATTTATATGGATATGAGTGTGGTGAGTTTATGTTTTTTTGTTGCTTTTTTTTATTAATAATTTATTTATTATGTATTTAGGAGAAGAGCTTGATTGCCGAAGGACACAACACTACGAATGTTGCCTAAACATGCTTCTTTTATATTTATTTTATTTATTTATTTGTTATTTTATTAATATTATTATTAGTTTATAATTTACACAGCTGAAACACATTTTTATTATATTTTGTAATTTTATTATATTTACTTTATTTTATTTAATTTAATTTATATTATTTTATTTATTAGGATTATAAGTGGATTGTTGGCTTCTAGGTTCAAGTAAACATATGACTTATGACTTTAAAGAAGAACTGAACTATAAGAGTAAATTCTGGTAGAAATTCGTTAGGACTTCTACTACCACAAGCAGCTCATTCACCAGACTTAGAAGCTTCCGATTACCATTTGTTTTTTTCCTGGCTTATTGCCGTTCAAAATGTGTTAGTACTGTTGTATACGGATATACGGATCACTTGACAAAGAGTTATAATTATTTCGCCAATAAACCTGTGTCCTAGCGAATAGCGAATTTGTTTGAAATATGAATAATCATGTCCACAGAATTGATTTAAAAAGAAACAAGGAATCCACATAATGATTTAATTTAATTGATTTTATTATAATTTGTGTTTTCTTTAGTCATTTATTTTTATTTTATTTTATATATATATATTTGTTTTATATTTTCTTTATTTTATTTTATATTTTATTTATTTATTTATTTTGTATTTTATTTTTTTTATATTTTATTAATTTATATTATATTTTACTTCTTTATTTTGTATTTAATTATATGTGTTAATAGAAATATATACACAACAACTTTGAATGTCTTACCTTTTCTTATTTTTTGTTTGTTGCTTGTGAAACTTTTGCTTTTATAACATTTCTTCATATATCATATTATATTATTTCATATTATATTTACTATAAACTTTTATCATTACTTTCCTGTTGTTGTATGTGTTCCTACATATATCATCATCATCTCTTTATTTGTATAGATATATCTTTGTATGGGTTATGGGTGTTTATAGCATGTAGTAACATATTTCTTTTCCCTTAATCTCTTGCTTTTTATATTTATATATACTCGTAGGTGTTTGTTTTTTTTTTATTTATAATATATAATATAATGAATTACTTTTTGCTTAATATGCTTTCTTCGAAATATACGTATAATGTCCTATTTACTGAGAGAGAGATTGTTTGTTTGTGTCTTTATGTATGCATGTATGTAGGAGAATGTGTGTTTATATATATATAATATATTTAATAGTATGTTTCTATAGAATATATGTATGTTGTATGTGTATCTGCAAACAATATTACACTACAAAATTATTCCATTCAATTTCATCATCATTTCACTTCCATTTCTACAAGATTTTATTTTGTTATTTTGTTGTGAGTTTTTTATAACGCACCAAATGGATCTAATGGTACATTTTTATTGCCTCCACTGCCGTTTTGTGTTGGTTGCATTGGTTGCATGATGCCGCCACCTGTCGTCCCCGTTGGACCCACACTACTGTGCGTTTGCATCATCGTCGGTTGCACCCCAGTCAAAGGGGCTCCCTGTCCCAGCATACCCGCCGTCGGTTGCGTCATTACCGGCATTCCCTAGACATATTCAAAGTTAAGAGCATCCAAGGAAGAAAATAAGAATTTGTAAAAAGAAAATGTTAATATATTTTCATATAGTATAAAAAAAAACAAATATATGCAATTTAAAAGGACATGCAAGTCTTTTGGTTTTCATCTCTTTTATATTATACAATATAATTTCAATTCAAATCAACTACAAATTATGACACACACGTTGCAAAATCGTGTAGATAGTGAAAATATATAAAATATTTAGGTTGGTTAAGTAGGTTAGATTTACAGTAAGATAGAGTAGATTATAGTAAGTAGGTTAGAGATAATAAGTTGTAGTTGTTAAAGGCGTAGAAGAGTGTAAAGTATTTAGTAGTAGTAGTAGTACTTAGTAGAGAGAGTTATAGTTTTGTTTCAATTTTATTTTTTGGAACACGCTAAACAAAACAAAAATAAGGTTACTGCTGCTACGCGCTAATTTAAAATGTCGTTAGTGATCTAAAGAAAACAATCAATAAATAAATAATTAATATGTAATTGATTAAATAATAATGAAATAAATATTAATTAAAAGAAACGAAAATATAAACCTTAAATCAATTACAAAAAAATTATTTTCTTCATTTTTGTTTTGTTTTAAGTAGACGTGCGTTAACAAATAAAAATTCTAGTTACTGGTGAAAAATGGTGAACATTTAATGGTGTGTAACTGTGTCCCTCTAGTTCTACTGCACAAAATTAACAAAAGTGTGGTGAAAAAGCGTGATTTAAATAAAAATAACTCATCATCATCATAATCACCATGGCAGTGCACAATTTAATGAATTAAACTAAATATAATTAATTTTTCCTTTTTTCTCCTAATAAAATGAAATTTGTTTTTTGTAAATAAATTAATTAATTTGAATAGAATAATATTTGATTAGGTGTTTGTTGTATCTGACAATATTATATTCTAAACTATCAAAGAACAAGTTTAAAAGTATCAAGCTTAAACAGTTTTTATTCGAAAATGTAATTTGAATACAATTATTAAATTTTCATGATTAAAATAGGAGTACAAATGAGTTCCCACCGTTTGGCAATAAAAGTCTCTAGAAGTAAGTTATGTTTGAAATTTTCAGATGTACAATATCGTAAGTTTTAAGTCGAATAAGCGTCATTTACAGGAACTTTGGATTTACTTCTTCTATTTGAAGAAATCTGCATCTGAGGTGTATCGAAGGCTTGTACATACCTGGATTAAGTGGTCCTTGGCCGACTGTTGATGTGAGATGGTTCCGGAACGTAGACCTGACCACTCGAGAGAAGCACGTCGAAGACTTGTAGGAGCATAAGTGAGAGAAGTTGTTGCGAGTACTTTCAAACGTGAAACAACGGTGATTTTGAAAGCAAAGACAGGCAGACCATAGCGTAAGGCCGAAAGTGTATGAATAGTACGCGGAATCATTATTGAAGAAAAATTCGTGCCAATCTCCAGAAGAACTTGCAATTACATTAGTAGTTACTCAACAAGCAATCTCACAAACTCGCTTTAAATCCTTGAATTTCATGATTCAAAAGCAGGGAAATTGGGTTCCATATGAACTGAAGCCGAGAAACATTGATCGCTGATTTCGCACATGTGAAATGTTGCTTACCAGGCATAGACGAACGACTTTTTTGCATCATATAGTCACTGATGATGAAAAATGAATCCACTACGATAACCCAAAGAAGAGGAAATCATGGGAACCACGTGGCCATGTTTCAACAATGACAGCTAAGTCGAATATTCATGGAAAAGACTTATATCGGTTAATTTGGTAAGATCAGCTAGGAACCTAATATTATTGTGGCTCTCTGCTGAACACAAATTATGAGATTGAGCTGAGCATTCAAGGAAAAAGGCACACTCCGATCGATGGCACACGGCCTGTCTAAGCAGCTCATCACATCATAGGAAGATACCAAAAATTGGATTGATTCATGGATAGCCTCAAAATATAAAGCGTTCTTCCGACCCAGTATCTATAAACTGTGAGAAAGATGGGAAAAGTTGTGGCCAGCGATGTTCAATACTTTCAATAAAACAATAAAATTCCAATAAAACCATTCTTCATAATAAATGCCAAATTTTTGATAAAAAAAAAAAACGGTGGAAACTTTTTTGTACTTCTAATAGAATAATACGAATTACCTGTGATTTTAATAAAAAAAAATATTTACTAAATAATTTTATATAATTGAAATTTAAGTTTCGAACATGAATTTCTTATTCTAACTAATATTTCTTGAATGGATTTTCTATTTGAATCCCTTAATGATCCCTGAATAAAATTGATTTGTGTTTGTAACCATAACAAAGATTTCCAATGAAATATTAAGATAGGATTTACAACTTTCTAACTACAGAAAGTAGAGTGTGTAAGTGGGTGAGAACAAAATACTTGAAATACATATGTAAGTATATAGTTAGAAGGTAGAAGGAGGAGGAACGTATCAAACAACTTTCTGGCAGAAATTACAGTGTAGTACAATATTTCATTAACAGAACTAAACAATTTATTATAAATAATACAAAATAAATAATAATGATAAAATTAAAAATAAAAATATAAATTAAAATAAAATAATAAATAAAAAACAGAATTTAATAATAATAATTTGTCATTTTTTGTTTGTTTTCAACGCATTCTTACCTGCATATAATTTGGCATTACAGGATAACTAGCATGTATATACGGATGATTGATTGTGAGTGGCGCAGGACTTACTGTCATGCCATGTGCCTATATTGATATTGATTCAACATAATACAGACATATACACACAAAATTTCAGGGTTTTTTTTGTTTTGGTTTTTTGTTTGTTTAATCATTTTTCAAAAATTTCAATTCAATTTTTTTTAATTTTGGCAAATTTTTTCGTATTCATCAGATTGATATTTTTTTTTTGTTCGTTTTGAGATAGTCGAAATGGTAGAATTGATTGAAGAAAGGAGGAGGCACACAACATAAAACCAGAAATAAAAATATATAGTAGAAAAATAGTAGAACATGAAAAAGATAAATGAAAGAAAACAGAAAATTAAAAAAAAAATAATAATAAAAATTAAATAAAATAAAAATAAATAAATGTGTTCTTGGTGAAAATTTATTCAATATTGCAGGGTGTTTGTAAGTATGTATATTTGTCATATAAATGTTTACTCTCGCTGTATGTTTTTTGTACTTTTGAACTTTGAGAGCAAACAAATGTGGAACGAGTGATATAGAGCTTGAGAGAGTGAGCAATTTAAAAGTGTAATTCCTAAACCGTTTATGACCTTTAATACCTTTGAAACAACAAATTTGTACCATTACAAAAATATACTAATATAGATGCATTTACTTGGTTTTGATTTTGTTCCAAAGTTCATAAACACTTAACCATTTCTTACTTGGAGTGTGTAATTATTTTTTGAGTTGAATCATATTTTCCAGTCTATCACTTCTAAAAAAGAATGGAATGCACACAGTCAAGAAATTAAAATCATATAATAAAAACCTCTGATAAAAAATTTGAAATATTTCGAAGACTGACATTGATAATGTTGGCCGAAAACTTTACTATAGATTATATTAATATTATAATAAATATTCGAACAGTGATTTTCATCAAAAAAAATTTCGAATGTATATGAAAATTGGCTCACGAGTACTCATTAGACCATCATAGAGCCAAATGTTCGAAGAGAACATTACCAATGTGACACAATAAATATGCATCCAGTTAATTTACGCACAAACAAATTTATGAGCTCATTAAGTAGCTGACAGTTGCTGCATATAACAAAAAATATGTGCTTTCTTATAAATTTGTGACGCGATTGATATTCACAAACCTGATAAATTTAGTGCATGGAGATACAAGTATTCTTTTATTGCATCTTACCATCAAAAATTGCCAAAGAAAATTTCAATAATAATAAATTATTTATTGCAATTTATGCAGTAAATCAATCAATGATAATCAATTTATGTGATTTATGAGGTGCACAACAAATTAGGGTAGTTCACGAAATTGACCTTATAATTTTTAGAGTTTATACGTTTATGATATTTATGCATTTGCCTGTCTTTCTTCTTAACAATTTTCTTTTTTTTTTTTTTTTTTTTTCATTCGAGTTCGAGAAACCTTTAATTTTTCTTTCTAAAACCAAATAAAAGTTCTTTATAGTACTACTAACTTCATGAAACATTGCATTGACATTTTCCTCTTTTGGAATATTGAGTCAGTCTGAGTCTGAAACAAGTTTGTACGGTTTCCAACAATCAAAATCTAAAGAAATTGTTGTTAAAATCTTCAGATTTTTCATTTGAAATGGAACAACAATTTTGAGAGTGAAAACAATTTCGTAAGCGAATTGACTAGTCTTTGTAGTCAAAGGTCTTTGTGCTAACTAAATTACTTCATAATTTCTAGCTTCTCTTTCTGATTTTTTTCTTAATGGAGTTCAAACAGTCATAAAATATTTTTTCCTATAATTATCTCTAAAGCTTCATATTTTAGGATAATAAAATTTTATACAATTTCTTTTTAATAATTTTCAAAATTCAAAGAAATAACATGATTTTCGAATTGGAATTTTTTAGCAAAAATTATTCAAATAAAATATTATTGTAATAAAAAATACATTAAGATTTTGGAATATAAAAAGAGAATTAAGGGCCAAGCATATTGTATTTAGTTAAAACAAAAAACTTGTGGAAACATTCAAAACCAAGTAAACCATTTCAAGAAGAATAATAGAAAAAGAATCGCAAGTAGAAGAAAAAATTCAAAAAAAAAATAGTACCAAACAAACAAAATGCAATTGTGTTGTGTTGTTTCAAATTTTTAATAATGAAATAAATAAATAAATCAAAAAAAAAAAAATAAATAGTAGAAAAGGAAATTTGAACAATTAATAAATTGTATAATACATGAAGAGAAAGAAGAAGTATGAGCTGAGCGCGTTTATTAAAATGTGTAAAAAGAGGAGTAGTAGTAGGTACAGATAGAAGAGTATTAAAGAAAAAACATTAATGAAAAATAATGAAAAAATATTGAATATATTTTCTTTCTCGTATAGTATATAAAAAATTTTTTGTTGCATTGTTGGCACAAATGTTTTCTTTTTGATTTTGATTTTGGGGGAGTGTAAACGATTCTAATTTTTTTTTTTGAATTTTATTGAAATGATTTTTTTATTATCTTTTCGATTTTTCTTAGTTCAAATTTGTTTTAACGATTTTCGTTTCTGAGGCATTTCGAGATTTTAAGTATGTAGTATACAAAGTGGAGTAGTATATAATGGAGTAGTAGTGGTAGTAGTAGTAGTAGTACAGTAGTAGTAGAGTAGAGTAGTAGTAGTAGTAGTAGAAGTAGTTGGCAACTCACCATTGGACGATAGCCAGCACCAGTTGTAGCCGCCATTGGTTGTGGTGTCCAATTAGCACCTGGTTTCGCTGTATTTTTAGGTGAATTCCATTGCACAGGTCTATGAGAATAATGGGGAAGTAATGATATAGACACGATATCAATGATAGAGCACACGGCAATTTTTAGTTTTTAAATATTTTTTTCGAATCATATTTTTCTAATTTTTTTGGTTTTTTTTTTCTTTTGCTTTATAGTGAGAAATGTGATTGAGGAAAAAGCAAATGTTTTTATTTTCTTTTCTTTTTTTGTATGTACAAAGACCTTAATAGTATGATATTTGTTTGATCATGAGATAAATGGATTCTAATGATATGTGGTTTATACAATTCGAATCGTCAGGAATATGCAATCCTTTAGTCTGATAATAGTTCTATTAAAAGTCTTTCGGAAAACAACTTTTATCAATAAGCAGACATTAACATGACATTAAAATTGTCGTGTTTGAATTGAACCCTTTTGAGATCAGAAAAATGTTTGTTGGTAGTTTTGTTAGATTATTCCTTTTATACATTAAATTCTAGTGAAGGCCTAGATCAAACTTATAAGAGCTTTTTGTTTATATTAATTAAAAGGAGTGCATTCAGCTCTTGTTGAAAGCTTCTGAAATTCTATTTAAGATAAGGAAAATCATATCACACTTTAATAATATTTATAAAATTTCATTGTATAAGAATCTCTAAAAATTAAGAAATGTATAATGTATTGAAACAAGAGGTTTTGAAGGAATCTTTTCAACTTGGAAACAAATTAACTTACAGTAATATTTATCACATTTAAGTGCAAACAGGTTTGATTGAAAAAGATACTGGGAAATGATCGAATAGTAATCCTGATTGAGGATAAAAGGAATCAATTTGTGGATTAGAGAATCTTTTGTCTGTTTCTAGTGTCAATTTGTTTGTTATTGGGAAGTTAGTTTCTTTTGATAAAGAGTGAGCTGATGAGATTATGAACGATATGATATGCTTTGCTTCTTTTTTGCACTTTTGTACTTTCTTTTTGAGTTCATGTTGTTATTCTGTTGTTGTAGTTGTTATTGTTCTTGTTGGTTGATGATTTTTGTTTTGTTTACTCACTTTGCACTTGCTGATTTATTTATATTTAGATTATCAACTAATGACAATAGTGAACTATCCAAATCGCCAGTTATTATTTTCCCAGTGCTGGCTGCTGTTTGTTGCTGTTGTTGTTGTAGTTGCTGCTGTTGTTGGTGGTGCTGTTGTTGTTGTAGGAATAGGTTGTTGTGTTGTTGTTGTTGTTGAGCTGATATTGATGAACTATTAAATTGGCCGCCCATACCCGCTATCGCACCCGAACTACCTGTAGTAACAACATTTGTTTGATTTGCTGCTGGATTATTTGAGGCAATGCCAGGTTTCAAAACATCACCCAATGCATCGAAGCCTTTATTTTCATTGTTATAGGATTTATGGTGAATTTCGAAAGATTTCGTGTTTTTATATTGTGATTTTTGTTTTTTTTTTGGAAATTGTTTTAATTTATACAGTGCGCCCCGCATTATTAGATAATAAAATTAATAGGTAGAATGAATTTGATTCCACAAAACAAAACAAAAAAAGAGTATTTTACACACACACATAAAAAAGCGTAGACGAGTAAACACAATTGTTGATATTGTTTATTTTATTTTGATTTGGATGATGGAGTAGTTATAGAGAGATTTTGATGAAGTTTTCGTGTTGGATAATTTGAGATTGATTTTGGAATTTGAGTTGCCAGATGCCACACCAGAGTATGTAGTAATGTAATGTTGTTTGTAGTTGGTTGTTGTTTGGTTGGTTGGTTGTTGAGTTCGTACATAAAAAAAATAACAATCAGTTGCCACCATTTTATTATCATTAACCGATATTTTAGTTATACATATAACACACATACATATATTTAACAAATGTACACAAGGACACGAGATGAAGGAGATTTTTAGTTTGTTGTTTATTAATTTGTGCCACCACAAAAAATGTTAGTTTATTGGATTTATTATTTATTTTTGCATGAGAAAAATGTTTTATGTTTGTGTGTGGGTGTTGGTGTAGGTGTTTGTGTGAGTGTAAAAGAAAAACATAAAAAAGAGAAAGAGAAAAATATACATTTTACAAAAATAAATATTTTTTTGTTTTCATGTGTCGTTGCCTATATTAATTATTTTTTATATTAAAATTATTAAATTATTGGTATTCAGCGAGCTTATAGTAAGAGGGGATAGTACATGTAATTTTAATTTTGAAAATGAGGAAAGAGAGCTTTCGAGAGAGAGTGATAGAGAAAGTGGGGTTAGGTGATTGGGTGGGAGGAGTGAGTATTTAGAGCATTGTGATTTTTTGAGGATATAATTTACATAAAAATATTGACAAAAGTATTTAAAAAAATAATAGAACACAAAACACATATAATTTTTTATAAAATACAAAAACACATAAAAAATTAAAATAATTTATTAAAAACAGAAGATTATTGTACAAAACATAAACCAATATTAGTTAAGGAATTTACCAACACCAAAATATTTTATTATACTTAGTACAAAAAGAATAGTACAGTTGATTGCCAATAAGAAACAACAACTAACACTTAAGATTATTCTTGTTTTAAAAGACAGTAAAGTTTAAGGAAGTTAACAAATTTAGATATGTTAAAGGGAAGAACAGATTTTATTTTATAGTAGCATTAAGGATACATGGAATTTCAAATTTAATAACATTTTTTATAGGAAATCGTAGCCATCTGTACTTAAACGTTGACCAAAGCTATTGGTAGATTGCCTAGAGATAGCAAAGAAGACTAGGAGTGCTTTTAAAGAAAATCTTGAGATCTTTTATTGATAATAATATCAGGTATACTGATATATAGAGGGATGATTCAAAAGAAGATTTTGAGATCTGTTATTGATCATATTATCAGGTATACTGATATAAGTATTTGTAATATACGACTATAAACAGTGTGGGAACTTACTGTCGATAGATAGCATTGTTATTGACATAACTTTCAAATCTCTGGCGATTATAGAACTAAGGCTAGAACTTGAAATATGTTGAGTCAAGACTAAATTGTTTGATTTGAGAGAATATCAGTTTTTAAGCCACAAAAGTGAAGTTGTACTAGTAAAAATTTGTATAAGGTAAATATTCAATGGTGTTTAATGTATTGGGCTGTTCGGAAAGTAATAATGTTTAGTGGGACTACAAACGAATCGTTTTTTAATCTTCTACCGGACAACACAATGCCAGAATTTCGTAACTCTCCAAAAGCTTTTACAGCTTGAATGGAATATACTGCCACACCCACCATATTCTCCACATCTGGCACCTATTTACCACTTTATTATTATATTTTATTTACTTCAAAGGAAAAGTCAAAAATCACATGGATCGGCCAGCATTTCATGAGCGAAAGATGGCAAAAGGTATTGAACCAGAATGGATAATAATAATTTAATAAAATATTTATTTACTATTTAAGAATATCGTAAATAAAAATCATTACAAAATCGAAATTACTTTCCGAATAAGAAGAAAATCTTTCGAATATATTTAGGAATTTGACAGATGGCTACTTTGGATCTAAAATCCATACAAACACAAAGACTTTTTGGAGACACAATCGAGAAAGAGAAAAGAGAATATTGATTTAAGTACAGAATAATGAAGATATTCTCTTCATTTTCTTCAAATTCACACAAAATTTTGACTACACTCAAAACAAAAATTTTATACAAAAATCAAATTCAATACAAAAACTTAAGAAAACAGAAGATTTATGTTGATTTTCTACACAAAAATATAAATCTTTAATACAGCAACTACACAATTGATAGATTGATTGATAGATCGATTGAATATACAAAAGTATGTATGAAGCATGAGTTGAAATTTGTTTAAAAAACAATAATAATAAAATATGGAAATAGAGAGAAGATAGATAAGAGATTTAAGAAGTCAGTGACATGTATCTACTAGTACTAGATAGAAAGTGTATTGCTTCCTGTTAATCGCTTTGCTGTACAAGACTTTGATTTCCATTTATTTTTTTCAGTGTAGTTAAGCATTTTTGGTAAGTAGTATATTTCGAAAGAATTATGAAACGAATGACATTTTATACAGAATTTTTGATTACTAAAGACAATAGTCTAATGAGAATAGAAGCAATGATGACGACCACGACGACGACGACGAGAAGAAGAACGACAACAACATTGACGATTGACAATTGAACGAAGTAGGAAAGGAAGACAAACAATGAGCACAATATTTTTTGGATCTTATGAATTTTTGAGACGTAGAAAGAAGCATTATCAAATATTTATAAGTACAAAAGACAAAAAGCTGGACAAGGAAAAGCATTTTGGTTTTCTTTAAATATTGTATGTGCTCTGTCTGCTGCTAAAGCATTTGTCTGGATATTGGAAAATTGTTGGTGTATTATATCTTTTCGAACTTTTTGCTTCACCTGATAGGAACTGATTTGTTGCTGTTGTATTTGTTGATGTTGCTGCCGATGGTACTGAGATAAGTCCTGACGACGCTGGCGAAATTGAAGTTGGCATTAGCATTTCACCAGGATTTGTTACTGCTGTTGCTTGATGTGTGCTCATTAAAAAGGCATTATGTTGTTGTTGTTGAGGTTGTTGCTGTTGAGAATAGTTTTGTTGATGATATTGCTGTTGTTGTTGTTGTAGTTGGCTAACAAATTGTTGCTGACTTGGTTCAATGTCATCGAAAAATGGATTTGGCAATTTCATAGTAGAAGAAACATCAGCAGCAGCAAAGGAAGCTGCTATTGTTGTGGGTCAATCACAATTTTGAATAATTTATAAAAAAAATATATAAAAAATAAATATTAATTAATAAATTTATTTCAAAATAAAATTTAAAAAAAATCAATTCATCTTTCTTAGAGTTCTTTGAATGCTTCTCTTTTCAGTGTAGAAAATAATTAATAAAAATATAACAAACGAATAACGAATTTCTCACATTCACGCGTTTGAACACTCATACTTTGATTATGAAGAGAGTTTTGCTTAATGGTGGAATTGAAACAGAAATTCTGTTAAATCATAAAATCATTAAAATATGAGATCATGGTAAAAAAACAAACTCAACTTTGGTCTTTCCAAAGATTTAAATACACTTCACACATAAAAATATGTATCCTGAAAACTTTCTTGCAAAAGAACTTCAGTTATACTGATTCTAACTCGAAAAGGTAACCATATAATCTCAGGGTTCTTAGTAGGACAAATTAGACTTATAAAGCACTTAAAAAATAAGAGCCAAAAATCAATGTAGAGCAGCAGAGTATGACTTAGGCAACTGTAATAGTCTTATTTGGAACACACTACGATATCTTCATTCATTTAAAACAATATATCGGTATCGTTTAATTGTTTATCGAATGATGCAATACTTTTTAGAAAGCAAAGAGCAGCAAGAAGGCCATCATAAGACAGAAGATACCCATAGCCTCAGACAGGGTGAAACCCAAGATAGCGTATGAGAACAATTGCTGTTTCAATGATGGATTCCTAGTATAACCAATGATGAGGGAACCGAATACTGTTCCGATACCGGCACCGGAACCAGGGATACAGTTGCAGCACCCATGAATTTGGCATCCGAATCAATGTCACGTGTAACTGGAGAGGCCTGGAATGACCTGATTTGTGGCAGTAATGCAACGGGAGCTGTGTTCTGAGCGGCCAAGGTGTGGCTTAAGCTGACGATTGCGCTGCTTAATGGTCGCAAGTATTGCTTAGAGCCATTAAGGAGAACGCTCCTGGCATCTGGAGCAATTCGGGACACTGTTGACACAAACATTTTCAATTCTTTAGAGATATATCGAAAATATCTATACTTGCCAAATTTATCGATATCTGTCTTGATTGATTTGGATTGATTCAAGCATGATTGACCGTGTGTGGCGGTGATTCGAGTGATTAAAGCGGTGGTTGAGCAGTCAATTTCATTTAGTTAGTTTTGGCTCAATCCAAATTTATCGATATCGTTCTAGATTGATCCAAGCATGATTGATTGAGTTTTCGAGAGTGTTCGCTATGATATACTAATAATAATAGGTATTCGATGTCTGATAGTTCGATTACAACGGACTGATTCTATATATCGAAGCTTAAATATCGATATTAATTGTATATCGATATATATAGAGCATCACTAAGGTAACCATTACCACCTAGAACCTACAGAAATTGCAGACATACTATTTCCAAAGTAAATCTTGGGATTCCTAATGAATATCAGACTCTTGAAGTATAGCTCTCGCCCTTTTATTAGCCTTTTTTTCCCTAGTTATCAGATCTTTTATGTTGCCCCGCAGCTAAAGAGGAAAACATTCGAAAATCAGGCAAAAAGTAGACAACAGAATTAAAAATGTCAATATCTGTTGATTAAGTAGGTCGATTTCTACAAAATAAACGCTAAATGTTACACGAAGCTTGCTACAATACACCAGTCAAACCCGCATTCCAATATGTTAAGCCGTTTCTGAGATTAGCGTGCACAGACACGAAAAGGTTTACGATTTTACATACATATACATATAGATTAAACCAGCCGATCTATAACTGTGATCTGTGACCCTTTGGAATTCTGCTCTACCATTCTGCTATATAGGAGCACTACAAAACAATTATTGCATTAAATTTGCATCATTTCAATATTATACCAATATTTTATTGGCATTGTATATTGAAGGCTCCTTGTAAGATCAGGAATTAACTTTGGAGCTCCCAAATTAAGGAAAAAACCCATGAATTTTGTTGAAGTTCCCTTTCAATTGTGAAGTGTATATACATAAATATTATT
Organism: Amiota communis; assembly: GCA_037043315.1. Taxonomy (NCBI): domain Eukaryota; kingdom Metazoa; phylum Arthropoda; class Insecta; order Diptera; family Drosophilidae; genus Amiota; species Amiota communis. Next base: position 5,633,355 of record JBAMAV010001245.1, on the reverse strand, counting down.
AAAAAAAAGGGTAAGAAATAAAAATTAATAAAAGAATTAAGGGGACAATTAATTGAAAATAAATTCTTTAAAAAATTAATCAGAATCATATAAAAATATTGAAAAATATAACAAAACTGGATGTTTCTTAAAGAAAAAATGAAAATTGTTAGTCGCTTAAAGCAAGAACATGCAACAACCACTTGAAAAAAAATATTAATAAATAATTTTATGTACAAAAATATGTTAAAAATTTTATATATGTATGTATAGATATTTAAAAATTCTGTTAATTGGAAAAGGATTATTGGTTAGTAGTATTATCAAAAATTTCTTTTGTTTAATATTTTTTAGTATTTTTTAATGTATCAAATTGTATCTTTCTGGGGGATATTTCTTTGATTATTCAATTTGATTGATTGATTGATTGAATGTTTGTAAATGTATGTATGAATTGATTGATTGTAAAGAGAGTGAAAAGTGAGAACTAGAACAGAGAAAACTAACTAAATTGACTTACCTGCTGGTTCTGAATTACCAAAAACAGATGTAAAATTACTATCGGAAACGAATGCATTTGTAGCAGCAGCGGAAGGTACTGAAGCGCCATTGAAACCTGTATTAGGTTGGTTGGTTTGGTTTGGATTGGTTCAGTGATTTGTTGTTGGTTTGTTGGTTTGTATTTGTTGTTGTTATTATTGTTGTTGTTGTTGTGAAGGTGGTGGTAATGGTGGTTGTGGTGTTGGTGGTGTTTGTATTTCGTTGTTGTTTAAGGTAAAGTAGAAGAAAAGACATGGCCAAGTGAAAGGGAAAAGTGATGTAGAGTAAATGAAGAGTCAGTCACATTAGTTGAGAAGAAGAAAATAAAATCATAAGAAATTAATATAAAAAAATTAATAAACTTGAAATAAAATCACACAAAAAAAAAACACAAAATAATTTAAAACTATTTACACTGTAAAATAAATTAATAAATAAATTAAAGTGCTTATGGTGCATGAGACTCTACAAGTTGAAATTTAGCGTGTGGTTTTTCTTCTTTGATATTTTTGAGATTAAACATAACTAACTACACTTAACAACTAATTTGCCATCATTTGAAGGCATATATAGTAATAAGTAACTATGAAAAATACATAACATAACATAATTAAAATTAAACTAAATTAAAATTAAGCACTATAATTAAATAAAATAAAATTTAAAGAAATTATAAAATCATAATTGCATGCTACCATTATTATGCATCCAAATATTATTTGCATTTAATGCAGCACCTGTGGCTCCGACGCCTCCAGCGCCCGCACCACCACCTGGTGCATCGAACATATCAGCAAATGGATTACCCAACTGCAGCAAATCATCGGATGCCTTTGTTGAGGCGCCTCCACCTGCTGCAGCAGCAGCGGGCTGTGCGGACGCTGCACCAAACAAATCAACTATCGGTGCACCAGCCTGTGAGGCTGGTGGCGACGATAGGAATGGATTTGTTAATGCAGCGCTAGCACCAGCAGCACCGCTACTAGTGGGCGATGACACCTTAGACTATATTTTTTTTTTAATAAATAAATTTAAAAAAATGGAAATTTCAATTATTCACTTGGTTTCACAATACGAGTAAATACAAAGAAAAAAGTTTTTCAATATTAATATATATCAATATCAACTCACTTTGTACTGATTCATGGCAGCTTCTTCCTCGGCCAAAACTTGAGCTTTAAGTTGTTCATCAATGCCATTGGTGGTGTCAAATTTACTGGAAGCAGCTGCTGTGCCAAACGATGAGCTAGTGGTAGAAAGTGCAGAAACAGCGGATTTTACGTTCTTTTGGTTGCTACTAAAGTTTTTTTAATTGTATTTTTAAATTTTTCATAATGAAAAACAAAAATTGATTGTGGAAAAAAAATATATTTGACAAAATCAAATAAAAGCAACCAAAATCACACAAAAAAGAAATGGAATAAAAGAAAATAGTTAGGAGGAAGGATTGGATTGATTGAAAGAGGCGGAAAAGAATAAACAAAAAGCAAAACGAAAGCAGGATTTAATAAAGTAAAAAAATAAGAAGAAAATGAAAATAAATTTAATAAAATTATAAAATCAAGTGAAATTACACTAAGAATAAATTTAAAACTCTTTGCGAATCAAACAATAAAATGGAAATAGTCTTGTGATGACCAGATGTTAATTTCAGCTTGATAGCTCAAAAACTAAGAGACAAGTTTGAATATATTTATGTATATATTAACAACTCCATGAAAAATGTATGTACTGGGTCCTGAAACAACTGGAGAATCGTTAGAGAACAGGCTGAAGAGAATACATATTGGGTGTACAAAAGTTAGCATAACAAGCATTAAATCGCATTGGCCCATCTGTTATCGATTGATGTGTGAAACATATGGAGAACATGCTCCTTCAATAAAAAACATATGAGTACTTTTTCCATTTTAATTAATTTTTGACACCAGCGACAAAGAACACAAAGAGAGGTTTGCAGACTCTAACTTGGAGTCTTTATTGGACCAAGATTCATACTCAAACTCAATAGGAGCTCGCATGGCTCAAACAAGGAAATTGGGTTCCGTTTGAAATTGAGATTAGCTTGATTAGCGTATGAGCTATTAAGATGTCGAATGCGAAATTTACTACAAGAACCCAAAGAGCAGAAAATCCCAAGGGAACAAGCTAATGCTGTGCATCTGGTGGAATCAGCTAGGATTGATCTACTATGAGCTAATCCATCATAAGGAAATTATCTCTGGGGAGCGTTACCAACAACAATTGATGGAATTGAGCCAAGCATTGAAACTCAAACGCCCACATTATGCCAAAAGACATGAAACGACAACATTGGCCCAGCTGTTGGAAAACTCGTGAAGGAAACTATGGACACGCTTGAAAGCGATGTCCTAACCCGCCCGCCGTATTCACCAGACATTGCTCTTTCCAACTACCACATCTTCCGTACGATGACTCTTAGCCCAATCGAGCAACACTTCACTTCATACGAAGGAATCGAATACTTGGTTTATTCTTTCATCGCCTCAAAAGATGAGGAACTGAGGAACAATTGACGGTGACACCAAGAGTAAGATGAGCCATGTATCCTAGGGATGGATTACTACAACAGCTGTAATATCAAACTGTTGTTTGTCATTTAAAATTTGAGCTCAGACATAGTTCAATTGGCCCTAATCAAACTATTTCCTACTACAATTTTTTTTATAAATGAAAACTTCTTATGATTCTAATGACACAAAAATATTCAACACAAATAAAATATGCTTGAAATGTTTACTACTTTAGTATGTTTACCTTGCCGATTGAGTTGGTGTATTGGCTGCTGATACACGACGACCCTCTAAAGTAGCCAAATGTTGTTCCAATGCATCCAAAAGTGAACTTGGTGCTTTTGTTAAATCAGGTATGTCACCTTTATCAATGCCAACATTCTATCAAAAATAACAACAAATTATTATTTTCATTAATTTTTAAATTACACAATTTCTTAGTTCTTACCTCAGCAACTTTTAAGAATTCACCAACACGATCCATGCGCACCAAGAATTTCTTATATAAATCCAATGCTTCTCGAGCATGTTTCTTATTCATATCAAAATATTTCTCCAATAGATTTATAATGCCATCATTATAACAAGCAAATAAGCGTATGAGATCGCGGAAGAGTAACATGAAGCTTATATTGATGACACCTGATCGATTGAGTAAGTGAATATAGAACAGAAAAAATAATAAATAAATTCCTAATGATGATGAATCAATTTGAATACAAACCATTTGTCAAATCATTGGCCTGGCAATCGAATTCCAATAAACCATCCAGCTGTGCTTGCAAAACAGGTAAAGTTTTCAATAATTTATCAGCATTCATGCTACGCAGAGAGCCTTCCTCTTTACTAGAATCGGAAAAGTAAGTATTAGTCATAAATAGTTTCAGTTTTAAGTGTAAAAAACTTACCCGCGTTTTACTTTACAAAAATCAAAAGCCATTGCACGATAAGACAAAGATTTCTCATTCAAATATTTGGCATAACGACGGATAAACGGTGACATATCATAACCTGTTATTGAGATTTAAATTTTAATTAAATTATAGAATTTTTAATCAAAACAAAAAATAAAATTATCTAAATACAAACATATATAATAAAATAAAGAGAGATCGATCTACAATAATCTAAAGAAAATGAGCCAAATTGTTACAAAGGATAAAAGATATACATATGTAGAGAAAGAAAGGAGCGCATAAATTACAAAAAATAACGAATTTTTTTAGGTTTGGTTTTTGGTTAATTAAAGGTTTTTTTTTAGAATTTAGTACGAATTTTTATTTGTTTCAGCGCAACTACAAGGAAAATTACATATTTTTTAAAAAGCCTGCAGTATTTGAGATACTCACCCATTCTGCCACCCGGTACGCCCATGCCACCATCTGTTTTTTGTTTCGAGGATTTATGTTTTTTATTTATCATATATATGTTTTTTTTTTAAATGTTTCGGATGGTTTTTTTTTATATAGTACAGCGATAGTAGAAGTTGTTGTCATTTTTGTTGATGTTGTGGTTAATAAAGCGTTGTTTTTTTTTAATTTTTTATCAATTTCAAATTTATTATATTTTTAATGGTTATTTTTTCAGAGAGAGAGAGCACAAAGAAAGCCAACAAACACACACACAGAGTAAGAGAGAGAGAGAGTAGAGGAGAAGATATGTTTATTTTATTTTTAATCGCATATATGATGACAAACAGCGAGCGAGCAATCGAATCAATCGAAAACAAGCAACAATGCGAGGAGATACGTGCGTTTATATATATATAAAGAGAAAGATGGAGAAATGAAAAATATGAAATTGATCACGCATGAAATAGAAAGACAAAGAATAATTGTTAATTAGTTATTATGTTTATCTCTTCTAAAATGTTTTAAAATAAAATAAAAATCTTCCTATTCAAATTTTTAAATCTCAAAACCTTTTAAAAATGAAAACAAAATAAAAATTATTAATGATTCAAGCAATAAATTTTATAAAAATTAAATAAAATATCAATTGGTTTCCTCACTCAATATAGAAATGACTAAATGAATAAATAATAATAATAAAATGTTGATGATTGAATGTGGTTTTATGTATGTTTCTTCTTATTAAATGAGAAAATATGGAAAAATAAATTGTATTTTTTTTGAATGGTTTCATGTATTTTTTGTTTGTTTTATACCTTGCACGGTGCCTTTGTCCAGAAAAGAACTCAAATTGAAGGTTGAATTACTTGAAGCCAAATATTGCATGAAACGCTGAAATTTAAGAAGAATATATTTTATTAATAATTGTTAATTAATAGACATTGTAATTAATTTTATTCTAGGAACATTCCCTTTTACTATGATTTCTAAAGAAATATTTATACCTAATTTAAAAAGACTCAGCTCTTTTACAATCTTCTTAAAAAGAGAATAATACAGTCGAACTTTCCTATAGTGAATTGTCTATGCCAAAGACTATTAAAATATTTAGACTGGACAGAGCTCTCAATTTAAGTTGTGTGCCTCTTAATTTAAGTAATGTGTCTCTTAATTTTTAAGCTCAACAACAAATTGTGTGATTGGTTACTCGAGATGTTTTATACTCTTTGGTGTATGCAATGAAGTTTTCACTATTATGAATTGATTTCAAGTACACAGCATTTTCATTCTACTATCAGTTAATTCTGAATTTTTCTCTGCAATGAACAAATTTTTAAGCTGGAAAGAAAGCCCCAACACTAACAATTTTCTCAATAGTTGCCTGTTTTCAATGATCAAAGTGAAAATGTTGCAACGAAATAGCATTTCTCTTAAAAAAAAATTAATTGATAATTAATAAAGTTGAAGTTGAAGGACTAACAAGAAAAACATATCATAAATGATGCAAAAAGCAAAGAGTCTGCTGGTGAATTTGGACATGAAGAGACTGAAGCGAATACAGGATGGTTGGATGAATTCAAAAATAGTCACATGGGGTATACTGTATAGTTAACTAGAACTTCTGTTTAGAAGGTCGTTAACGTGGAGCCTCTTTAATCGGCGTCGACACACGCCATGAGTGAAGGCTGCTGTCACAAGGCGGTTTGGGTGATTTTGCAGTCATGACAGTCTGCAGATGACATTTACTGTTTTGAAGGACATCGTCGCCCACCATATTGTTCATTCAGTATTGTTTGATTCAGATAACGATGAATAAGGATTAACCAGTGTAAAAGATTTGGTAAATGCTAATAAGGTTGTTGCCTTTAATTGGACAAATTTCTTTAACAATTGACAACATTTCGAACCTTTGTGGAAATGAAGAGTAACGTCATGTCTAATATGTTTGAATCTCTAAATGTATTAGCAGGTTTCATTGAGGAAGACAAATGGAAGAGTGTAATCCAAACTTAAATTAGTGTATATCGTTATTTCTGTAAAATAAAGTTTCTATATAATAATGAAGTGATTTTGGGAAATTTGTCTGTATATTTTCTTTAAAGAATTTTTAACTCCTTGATGCAAGAACTTTCTGCCTTCCAGGAAAATAATATTTTGACAATGTATTTATATAACTTTCACTATGATAATATATATTCTTAAATTAAGACTCTATAAGAAAATCTCATTATTATTGTAAAATTATGATACTTTCTGTCTTCTAAAATGTCTTTTCCCTCTTAAAGGATACTTTATTTGTCTTACTTGACTTCTCTTTGAGACAATAATCGTTTAGAAACTATGCAAATATGTTTGTCTTTACAAGATAATAAGGTTTTCTTTCGTTCCTCTGTTAGTTCCTTTTCTTTCTAATAAGATAACTCATTAACTCATTCTCAGTTTTCTAGACATTTTCTCAAATTTGTACTAATACTACCTGTCTTCTAGTTTATCTACTTAGACATTAATTTAACTAACCTAACCCAAGGTTAGATAAATATCGTAGCATATGTACATACTTAGCCTCATTAAAACTCTTTGCACACAACATTTCATTGGACCCAAGGGAACAACACACATACGGTTCTCCCTCGTGAAAATTCTCTTCTTTTTCATTAGTAATATACATACATTATAAACTAAATGCAGACATTAACATTATACACAAAATGCAGACATTAAGCTAATAACAAAAACAAAATATACTAGAAGAACATACACATGTTCCATGTCAAGGCAAAATTAAATCTCAACATAATTATGGCAGTCATTAAGTTAGACAACGATGATAAATGAAGTTAACTTACTCTAACTTAACGGAAGGAAGAGTAAAAGAAAGTACACGTCGTAAATACCAAAAATAAAAAAATAATAGGAAAATTACAAAACAAAAACAAGTAAAATAATCATCAGCGGAATGACTAGCACCAAAGTACGTGACCTTTTGTCATGAGCCAAGTCAAGAAGAGATTGAAATAAAAATACAATAAAAACAAAAACTAGTTGTTGTAATCAAAATTATTGAAACAAAAGTAAAAGTCAATAAAGAACAATGAAAAACCAATTCAATTTACACGACAACACAACTCAAAAGTTTAAACAAAGAAATTCCAATAAAAATCAAGTTGATTTCTTGAATCATTCAATCAATCGAAAACGGAAATAAGTATATATGTATAAGAAAGACTTTTAAATGAGATTTCATGATGTGTGAAGAACAAAGTCAATTAGATGATTCTAAACTTCTTAGAATAATAGTAGAAGAAAATCACTTTCAATTTAAAGATTACTCATTTTTTAGTAAAACAAAAAGTTAGGAATATAAATCATTGTAAAAAAAATCATAGAAAATTATAAACCAACAATAAACAACTGTTGCTTAATGGATACTTAAGCTACGTTATATTATTTCTAATGTCTGTCTGTCTGCATGTTTTATTCTCCCTCTTAATTTCTATATTTCAAGTTTTTTGTTGTCTATTGCCAATGGATGATTAAACCAGAAAAGCAAGGTGAACCCTGATTTTCTATATTTCAACATATTTTCATCATTCTACAATCTTGTGCTACAAATTCATTAATTTTAATAGCTTTCCCTTTCTTTGTAGCATGAAACCCAAAAAAGAAAAAGAATGAATGCCTCTCTTTCTTATCTAATATCTCACATTTCTAACATAATTTCATTTAAACCATATATATGATATATATTTCACTTTCATTTGTGTCTTTGTGTATATATTTATATAGAATGTAGTATATTGACCAACGCCCCTTTCATGTTTGTTAAGATTATCAGCAAATGCAATGAGTACAAATATATAAATAAACAAACACCCATTTTCATCATACATAGTATTGTATGTATTTTGATTTGTTTTGCTGTACTTCTGTTTCTGATCTGTTGTTTTAAACTTACCTCATTGCCATATGCCATTAAATGATGTGTCGTTATCAACGATTTATAAACAACAACCCAGTTAGCATTCTGGGAACGTTCAATAAGTAAATTGGCCAAATGCGGTATCGAGACATTCGGTTCGTTTGTGCAATGCACCAAATCTGGAAGAAGAAATGGAAGAGTTTATAATGAATTTATTAAAAAAACATACAAAAGAAAGAATTAATCTTATAAATAATAAGTTATTTTAAAAGAAACACAAAAAATACTGTATTTGTTATAATAATCATAATAAACAAGTGCATTGAATTGTTCTTATCATGCATTCTTTGTTAGCTTCTGCTGCGGCTGCTGCTTTCCATTGACGGACGCCCAGTGACAGAAGCTTATCATCATGATTTGAATTTGTTTTTAGTAAATAAATCATGTTTATGATAATAATAATAAATAAAGAGAAAGAGACTGAGAGAAAATTCACAACTTTGTATTGTATATTCTTTTCTTTGTTTTCATTAAAAATGCACTGATAAATTACAATATAATAATTGTTTCTTTTTTTATCATTATCTTTTTCAAGAGTTCACACAGATGCTCAATTCATTTTTATCGTTTTGTGCAATTAATTGAATTTGTTTAAGGCATTAAACAAAAGGGAGAAAAAAAGAATCTACATGTATAAACTGTGAAATGACAATTAAATGCTATTAAATATTATTAGGGGCGTTTTTCTGTTTTCACTCTATAAATTAATTCTTTCATATATATTGCCATATACATAAGTATGTGTAGTAGTCATAAATCAAACAATGTATGATATGTATTTGAAAGGAATGTATGTATACTATAAAAAACAATATGGAGAAATCAATTAATACAAAATATGAAACTACAATGTAAAATTAAAAATTACAATGGTGAATAGAATCATTCACAAAAAGTTCATTTATTACAATTTTATTGATTATATTGACAATAATCAATTGACAAGCCAAAGTATTCCATTTTTTTTGACTCAACAATTTATTAAAAGAATTAAATTGCACAAGAAATTTGTTCACACTCGAAATATCGAAAAATATATATACATATATTATGGGAAGGAAATCAGTATTTTGTGTGGCCTTCTCTTTCTAGATTGAATGACGGCATTTCTTTATTGCAGCATGCATCTAAAAGAGTGTCTGATGACTTTAAATTTATTTCAATGTGTTCTGGCACATTTTAGGCTGTTAGTCAAAACCAAAACAATTAAAGTAAAAATGTTGCCGGGAACATTGAACCTTGAAAAAGGTGTGATATATGTATAAATATATATCTATTAGGAGTAATTGAATATATTAAATGTGCAACACCAGCAATGTGCAATACTAGTCGTTAAAAAAAATCTTGTTAATCAAAACCCAAACAACATGGATCCCCTGGAACAATGATGCCGTTGATGATAGCATTGACTACAATACTAATGGGGAATTAACACACCAATGAGTTAATAAATTGAATACCAAGAGGAACATATCCTCTTCTGGCAAGAACGATATCCAATCTTAAAAACTACAGAGAACATGGCACCTCAATTTGGATTCGTCATTATCTATAAGTTCTTATCTTTATTTGTAAGTAAACCGTTTAAGATGGCCCTTCAAGAAGGAATCTGTTAGAAATGCATGAGTGCAATGCATGAGTGAAATGAAGTAAGATTTTAAGAATATTGATTCAAATTGTTGCCATTATTGTGAATCTTACTAGATAACAATTGTTAAGGATGGATTACTAGACTTTCTGAGATGCTTAAATGAGGCAACAATATGTAGATTAGCTCCTTATTATTAAGTTATAAAGTAAGAAACACTGTACTGTTGTTTCATCAGACAAAGAAAGACTGCTTGTCTGATCTGGTGTGTTCCCATCCTAAATCATCTTTGTCTTTTTACTATTTTTATACAAATTCACAATATCTACCATCTTATGGAAACCATAGTTTTTTAAAAGTCGAACAAAATCATATGCATTAACTTCCCACGAACTCAAAACCAAACACCTTGAGCGGATGAGTCACCTTGGTTTATGTGGCAAAACTTGTAAAGTAAAAACAGGTCAACATAAATTCCACAAAACAAGTCGTGCAAAATAACAAACCCAACCAAAGAATTAAATGGTTTTCAATACACAATTGAAATATTCTGTTGGCAAGCAAGCAATAAACCCAAATTATGTGAAATTATTAAAATCATTTTTCAGAATTTTAAAATTCTCATTAAGATATGCGCATAAATTTAACAGACATTGACACCACCACCATGACAATAATCAAAGAATGAAGTAATCCCGAAAAGAAATGCAATAACAACAAAAACCAAATACCAAAAGAGAAGAGGAAATAATGTAAAAAAAACAAAAATGTATGCACTTTAATGTGTATGTGTGTGTGTGTAATCAAAGCTTATGGCACACGCGAAGTCGTGAGAAAGTGACGTAACAATTAGAGAAAAAAAAAACAACAAATAAAAAGTACAAAAAATGAAATAGAGCATGAGAGAGTAAGTTAGGCGCCAAACAAATAAAAACAAATACACATACACATCAATACATTATTAAGGTGCCAAACTTGTGCGAGAGTAAAGAGAGAAAGAGAGATTCATTGTGGGAGCTCAGAGAGCTTATTAATACTAGTAAAATACAAATATCACGCAAGTGCGCGGTGAATGACAACAAATACAAACTAAAAGAAAGAATACTAACAACAAAAAAACAAGTAAAAAGGAAAGAAGGAATGAATGAGAGATACAGCAACCGTAAGCAGGCAGGACAGGTGCACTGAAGCAAGCTTTTTTTTCTTCTCCTTCTTCTTTGTCCATACACAAGTGTTTATACAATTGGAGCAGAGAAAAAAAGAAAAAGAAACTCACACATGCACATACATACATAGACACTTGCTGACAAATTTATTCAAATATCAAACGGTACACAAATGCGCACACACAGAGGCACAGACAGGCATATGTAGAAAACCATTGTTTTTTCTTAATTAAATGAAGAAATGCGCAAAGAAAAAAAGGCAAACGTGCAAGTGAGTGACTCAATACAAGTTATGTACGAATATAAATTCATACATATGTATATACATGTACCGCTGCTATAAACCGTCGTCTTACATGCTTACATTACAATGTGTCACAAAAGTACACTGATTCTCTATTTAATGGATAAATTCAAAGATTTTGGTAAATGGCAGGAAATCTATTAAAGAAACAATGAAATTTTGTTATCCTCTTATCTTAAGAGGTGCTTTAACTTTTGTTGTCCGCAAACCCCTTCTTTTACAACCTTAAACATTTAACCATGGAGTAACAATTTAAGAGCCATTTCCTATCAGTTTACAGTTACAAAGATATTGATAAATGTTTGTGACATATGATTGTAGGTTTGGTTGGCATTAAAGGCTCGTTATGATGCCACAGACACCATTGTATCCTATTCATTAGGAATCTAAACTGCTTTTGTAACATAAAAATCATGTTTTCTAAAAGAAAATATTGTTGTCTTCTAAGTTTCTTGAATGATAAACAGCAGAAATTCAAGATTTTCTCATGAACTTTTCTTTTAAGTAAATACTTATGTGATATACTGTATTGATGCTATTGTTGCTGCTGTTGTTGTTACTATGTGTTGCCAGCCACAGCATGTTTAGGCATTTTTTTTTTAGACATTTTTGTGCATTACATCAAAATGCAGTTTTTTTCATATCTTCTTGTTTTATGCAATCTTTTAACAATACATTTAACATTTTAACCATTTTTTGTTATTTCTTATCTTGTATCTAAATATACTCACAATCTAAATGCTTCTTCTTTGGTCCAATGCATTCCTCCGTTGTGGCCTTGCATACAGATTTGGCCAGTCCTTGGCCAGCAAGGCTGTGCCTGGCCGCCAGCAGCCTATCGTTGATTGTTTGTCCTGCCATAGTCATCTTGAAGCTCTTTTTTTTTTAATTCACACTTTTTAATATTTCAAATAATTTTGTATTTTTGTGTTTGTTTCTTGTTTAATTAAATTATGCACACAACAAAAAAACACAGAAGGAACGAAGAGAACGACAGACACTTAACGACGTCGTCGCTTTCAATACAAACACCTATAGCACATATATACACTTATACATAGAAATTTCGCTGAATTATTGATTGATATTTATTTACAGTTATTTTACACTCGCGCGCTTTCGTCGACAATTAAATTAATTATAGTTATTTTTGTTGTTGCTCCTGCTGTTGCTACAAGTTGTCATAAAATTTATTATTATTATAACATCTGAGTGAGTAAATTAATCAGTTGTGTGTATGTGTGTAGCCTTAAACTTTTGCTCTCAGTTCAGGTTCCCTTTGCAACCGAACGAACGAAACGAAACTCTACTTTGACAACAACAGACAACTTTAACAAACTGCTGCAATTTGCACACTGTTGCTGGTTATTTGCTTTTACTTTTTGGCTAACTGTTCTTCTACTGCCGCCGCTGCAATGCTCTGCTCTGCTTTGCTTTGCTCCAAGTTGAGCTTGACTTCAAAATTGTCAGTTGCCGGGAGCAAAAAGAGCGCAATGGAGTGTCAAGTGTTTTCTTCTTTTAATTATAGAGAGCATGAGAGTACAAGTAAGAGCTCATTGGAATTCGATTGCTGCTTTTGCTTATCACAAAAAATTGAATTGTACTCACACTCAACTCAAGTTCTTATTGTGCTTGTGCTTTCTTTGCTGATGATGTGCTGATGGTGATTCTTATTGTCTTATTTTTGTTAATTCAAAAAATGCATTTAAAATTTTGACCATTTTTTTTCTTTTTTTGTTTTAAGATATTTAATTTAAATTGTTTGGATATGCTGTATAAAATTTATTACGTGATAAGCAAGCATTATTATTTTTTTATCAACTTTCATTTTCATGCTTTGTCATCATGGGCCTTGTAAATTGGCAAAGCGGTCAAGGCATAGAACGCCCACCAAATACAATAATATTTGATAATTCTGTGCCCCCCGAGAAGAATCATTAAACAGAAGATGTTTCTTGTTAACACAAACAAATAAACAAACAAGATGAATTTGCAAAAAGCTCATCAGCAGCACTTTTTGTTTGCAATAGCTAAATTTTGGCCATTGCCGACGACGCAATGTCGCTCCATCCCTCCCCACACACAAACAAACAAACCAACTAACCAACCAACCAGTCAGTCAACCGACCAACCAACCTGCTCAACCCCCAACCACCCCCTCTTTATATTACGTTTGTGGGCCTTTGCTAGTTTGCTACAACAAAACTTGGCAAAATCGATGCAGGCAGCCTGCCTCACTCAATGAAAAAAAATCAAACTCTGGCCTCTCGTAATCATCACCAAATTTAGTGAAAATTTATCACATTCTTATACACGTCTTAATTTATATTGCCGCAGACTCCAAAAGTCAAAAGCCACGTACCGAAAAAAGCATATAAAGAATGTGAAAACTATGAATGAAGAAAAAATTCTTTTGCCGATTCTGCTGCGCTGGCGTTGCTCAGAGCTGCACACACAAAACACACACACACACACTAATTATTTCAATTGAATATAGAATTTTTTGTTAAATAAACAAACTTCTTTATATGAATAAATTTATTATTTTGTTATTTTGCTCATCTTACGCACTTTTATTGCTCACTTATCACTTTTATTTAAATAAATTAATTTAGTTCTACGCTGGCTGCTGCTGCTACTTCTTCGCTGCCTCGGAAACTGTCATTCACAGGCAACAGCTGACATTATCTACTGCTGCTTTTGCTCAAAGTGTTGGAAAAGTTCTTTCACAATGATGGTCATGGGATATTGAACGTTAATTTTAAATCAAAAAGCTCACATATAATTAAACGATTTTATGGAATATAAAAATTAAAAATAAATAATTTATTACCGTATTTACTAGATGATTAAAAACAGAAGGAATTTAAATAAATAAATACTTAATAAATATGTTAAGCAATAAGACATGAGGCAATTACTGCAACAAGATAAATAAGCTCTTACGATCCAATTGATTCTCTACTTAAGAAACTAAAAACATCAAAAGCAATCAATATACCAATACTAAATAGAATCATAGAAGCATATTATATAATTAAATCCAACATTATTCTATTAAAATGTTAAATTGGAAAATCAGCTCCATCTCTATGATTTTGCATTTACCAGCACTTAATATATTTGCTCTCATCAGTACAGCTGAGGCGATCAGCTGTTCAAAATGACTGCAAATATAAGACGAGCTATTTGTGATAAGGTTTAATAAACTTTAGAAATCTAATAATTTAAATGCTCAAATATATTTAATGACTAACTTACTTAATCAAATTCCAGTTTAAACTTATTGGGCAATCAGGAAGTATATACAATAAGCTAGAAGTACCTAGCAAGAAACAACTAAATGGCCAACCGGCATTACAATGGACACTGCCACCAGATATTATTGCACAATCAGAAGTGGAACATAAATTGCTTAATGTCTTTAAAACATTGGAACATGATAAGGAAAGTTGTGTGAAACGTGTGCTACTAATGCCTGCGGAAGGTAAACAAGCCGCAAAGATAGAGTTTCAATTGCAACCGGATGCATTTGTTGAAAACATATTAAAACCTGATAATGAACAAGGATTAACGAATTCACATGCCAATGAACTCATTCTTGTAGAATTTAGTTCACCTAACATAGCAAAACCATTCCACGTTGGACATTTACGTTCTACTATTATAGGAAATGTGATCACAAATCTGCATCAGCATTTGGGTTATAAAACTTTGAAAATGAATTATCTAGGTGACTGGGGCACACAATTTGGTCTACTGGCACTTGGAGTGCAACTGACACAGGTTAGTGATGCTCAAATGAGTAAACAACCTATAGAGACTCTATATAATGCTTATGTAGAAGCAAATAAAGCAGCGGAAACGGATCCATCATTAGCAGCACGAGCACGTGAGCTCTTCACAAAATTAGAGACAGGTGAGGATGACTCAATGGCTAAGCAGTGGCAGAAATATCGTCAGTACACCATTGAAGAGTTGAGTCATGTTTATGGCCGTCTTGGTGTACAATTTGATTGTTATGAATGGGAATCCCAATACTCACAACGTGAGATTAGTGAAGTGCTTCAACAATTGCGTGCTGCAGGATTATTACTACGTGAAGATGATGGACGTGAAGTTGTTGTGGTTGGTGAACGCCGTGTACCTATAATCAAGAGTGATGGTTCCACTCTGTACTTAGCCCGTGATATTGCTGCATTACTCGAACGTTATGAACGTCTTAAATTCGAAAGGATTATCTATGTCGTAGACAATGGACAGACAGATCATTTCAAGGCATTATTCTCAACAACAGCAGCTTTGAGTAGCAATCTACCAGCAGAGCGTCTTACACATATCAAATTCGGTCGAATACATGGCATGAGCACACGTCAGGGTAAGACAATATTTCTCCGTGATGTCCTAGATGAGGCACGTGACATTATGCGAGAGAAGCGACGCAATAGTGCAAGTATGTTTCTTTTACTTTAATCAACAAAGTTATTTAATAATATTAAAAACTCTTAACAGCAACCAAAAGTAATGTCACACTGAATGATGATCATGTTTGTGATATACTTGGTGTTTCGGCAGTCATCATCAATGATCTAAAACAACGACGACAACGTGATTATGAATTCAATTGGCAACAGGCTTTACAAATGAATGGCGATACAGGCATCAAGTTGCAGTATACTCATTGTCGCCTGCATAGTCTGTTGGAAAATTTCAGGCATATAGAACTAGAAAATGTTATGCCAAGTTGGGAACATCTTGGGGAACCTGAAGCCCAAGATTTAATTTATGAGATAGCACGATTTGAACAGACAATTTTGTGTGCAAAGGAACAAATGGAAGCCTGTGTTCTTGTCAATTATCTCTTTAGTTTATGGTAAGTTTCTTGCACATTTCATTTGATCTATAATTATGCTATTTTATTCCATTTAGCAACACAACAAGTCGAGCTTTAAAACGTCTACCAGTGAAACTTGAATCATCTCAGGCTAAACAAGCTCAGCGTCTTTTACTTTTCAATGCAGCAATGCGGACTCTCAAGCAAGGCATGTCCATATTGGGTCTTCAACCTTTAGAACAAATGTAGTCTAAGAAATTACAATTTTTGTTAAGTTTTCTTTTAATTTTTAATATACATAAAGATCTTAAAAAAATCCTATAACATCAGAAATTTTGTATTGCTTTTAACGTTTCTTCCACGTGTATTTGCGTCGTGCACCTTCCTGGCCAGGCTTCTTTCGTTCACGTCTTCTGAAGTCACGTGTCAATAAACCAGCTATAAGTAGATACAACAAAACGGATGCAAATTAGTATTGAATCGACGACTTGTGTCTAATTAGAACAAACATATGAATATCGTTGATGTCGTTGCCTTTTAACTTACCCAATCTCATTGACTCAATCATGTCTTGATCAACAAAGCTACGCAAACTCATGGCAATACCCCAACGTATGGCGCCCGCTTGACCGGAAGGTCCGCCACCCGCGACATTGGCCTCGACATCGACTTTGTTTAGCATCTCGGCAAAATGCAAAGGGAAAAGTAACTGAAAGTAAATCGAGAAAATGCGATTAAGTACAATAATAATGATAATGATGATGTTGTTTGCAAAAAAAAATTAAAAACTTTATTCAATGAAATGAAATACACTAGAACAGCAGCGACCCCTCTGGATTTTCCATAGATTGTACAATATAATTAAGCGCATGCAGCTGTTGTTAGTATTAGTATTTCTTTCATTTAATTTTCTCACATAATACTACAACGAATGAATTTCCTCCCGAATTCACAAAGACAATACACAACAAATGGCCGCGATACATTAAAATGAAACAAAACTGATTGAGATTCATTGGGAGATTCATTCATTCCATTCATTTATTATCTATTGACCCATTGGCGTTTGTTGCTCATTTGTTAGTAAAATTATACCTGAAAATTAACAAACACAACACAATTGCAATACAAAAGAATGCAACAATTTGTTGCATGTAATGCTGCAATTAACTGTCAATCAAATAGGGGAAAGAAAGTCAATCAGATCGACGTGTGAAATATGCAGTATATTCATTTATTCTACTGTGATTATTTTTAAACCTTTTTGCTACTCCTACTATATAATTTTCATTTCTTTTATGTAATTTTTATAAATAAACTATGTAATTTTAAGGTGTCAGTTGTTGGTTGCCACATAATCGAATCGTGGAGATTATTTAATTTAATTAAGTATAGTTAAATGCAAGCAAGTGAAGAAATATTGTAAGAAAGTAATGAATGAATATATTTATAATCGTATTTTGATTACAAATGGTATCCCAAAAGACGCTTAGAACCTTTTTTACGCTACTTATGTGCTGAAACTAGTGAATACTACAATGGATAGAATAAAAACAATCCATAAGAATCAATCAAATCCTAGAGGTTCAGATCTCTACATAGCCACATGGGCAAATGTCTATGGCTTCGAATAAAAGGACACAAACAAGCCCAAGCTCCTACATTTTCCACATTAAACCCCAGTAAATATTATCGTAAATTCTAAGAAAAACATTTGGAATGTTTAAATTAAATTGGGGTTAGGACCCCACTTAGGAAAAATGCCCCATTGAGTTGATAAATCCTTTCTTTAAGAAGATGTTTCATTAAAAAGTATGAAAAATCTATTCTTATCTTTTAAATTTTAATAGAGAAATAATTCTTTTTGTATCTTATGCGCTGCCATACCATTACATCTGATTGCATGAAATTTTGTGAATGTGTATGGTTGGTTCCAGTCTTGAACATAGCATAGTTTTGGACCCGATATGCGGCGCTGCTGTAGCGAATTTAGTGGATCGAATTTTGCATATAAAGTTAAGAGCTCAATCATATTAGTCATGATTAAATTGTTTTGTTCCACACAAATTTAAGGAAAGATTTGGATGGGCGTGCGAGGCCGGGCCGGTTACGCTAGTAACAAATAAAAAACCTATGGTTACTTAGTTATATGTCATCTATTGCATATAATAAAAAGATCATCCACTATAATAAGGAAGTATTTACTGGTGGAAGTAGTTCCAAACTGGTTAAAACCAGTCAAAACTATGTATGTAGACGATTTAAGAAAGACAAAAATTACTGTATATTTGCATTTTTTACAAAATAATTTTTTTAAAAGGCATCATCATCATCATCGTCATCGCCTCCTTCAGTATCATCACCTCTAGTCACACAGTCACATGCAGCTTTATGCACATGGTAAAAATTTCAATTTATTGATCAACAACTGGTTTCCACATACTACATATTTCAATTCAATGCAATTAAGCAGTTTGGTTTATTGGATTAAGACATTATTACCAACATAAACAACAAGTTTAAGAGAAACTTTGGTAATCATTTCTGGGGATGGGATTATGATATTACCGTACTCGTGTTTCTGTATTTGCTTTGGAATGATGCTAAATATAAATATGTATTGTTAAATAAATACCCAAAAATAAACCTCGAAAAATGATAAAAGTAATAAAAAGCAATTCACGTATAATTGTGATTTCGTGTATGATGTGGTTTTGAAGTACATATTTTTTTGTTTTCTTTCAATGAGAATATTTTATTGTTTTTAATGTGGGTGTGTTTATTTTTATTTACCTAAGGGAATTCACCGTGCAATTTGACAAGTGCAGTAAAAAATTGTATAGAAACTTTATATCCCTATTGATTTAATCATTAAATGAGGAAGCACATGTGCATTTTTCATTTGAATCAATCTATAAATCAATCTCAACATTTATTGTAAGAATAATAATAACTCATGATCACATCTCTTTAAATATATGCCCTAATATCTTATTGAGTTCTTTATAAACTCTTCTGTGAACTTTTTCATTTGAAATATGAAAATATGTAAAACCTGTTTTAAATACAAACCAAAAAGAATCACAGATTCACACATGGTGAAACCCAAAATATGAAATAATAATTCATTGTTACGTCAAATTAACAAAGTCCAAAATAAGTTCATTAATATCAAATGAAACAAAATACTATATGATATGACAACGAACTTTGAAACTAACAAAAACTCAAAAAATAAAAAAGAAACATGTGTGTGTGGGAATTTAACACTCAATAGACATCCCAGAGACAGAGAAAATTAACATTATGATTAAAAATCAATAACAATAACAATTAAATAAATAATAAAACAAAACAAAACGAGGTGAGTCTTTTCGGAACAAAAGAAGAAATGATCATTGACTTTTTATTGTATTGTGATCAAAATTTTAGCAAACAAAAAATAAATTAAAATAAAATTCAATTGAATTGACTGTAATTCATCATATAGAACAATCAATCATTGATGAAATAAAACATTTTTTACATTAAATAGAGAAAAAGATGAGTGAATTTACGTATGAGCAATACATCAAAATGGAGAGAGTAAATGAGAGAATATGACAAGTTGTTTTAAATCAGAAATAAACACAAAATTAACTAGAAATAAAAATTGCAGATTCAAATACAATTTTTTTTTGGCAATCAGGAGAAACAGGTTTCCCACAGAAGACACAGCTGATCTGTTTAGATCATCCAACAGAGCCAACATATCTATGTATCATAGAGCTAATAACCCGTACGCCTACAATTTGTGGAAGCCTCCTAAAACACACATAGTACTAAAATATGCCGACAACAAAACAAAAAATAAAGCTCAACTTTTTGGAATTTTACTTTGATTGACTCTACCTAACATAGTAGAGAACCGACTATGACAGATCATCATGATGATGATGATGAATCTTTGAGCTATTATGCGAAAATTTTTGTAAATGGAGAACAAAGCAAAACAAGACAGAATCATTAACCTCGGTTCACCGAAACTTATATACCTTGCACACCTCAATTGATGCAAAAACTTTGATTGCTTTGTCAGCTATATCAGTTATTTGTCCAATGGGTTTCATTTTTAAACATTTAAAGAAGTTAAAATTTAAGAATTCATAATATTTTGGTTTTGTATCGGTACTACAAGTTCCTGTAAGCCAAACACTAATTTCAACACATAAATTCACCATAAAAGGACATGTCCAGAGCCAAACTTCAGCTTGTTACTCGTAGCACATTAACTGGAATACTAGTTTACATTCAAAAAGATGAAAGGACTTGACGTGATTCTTCTAATCAAACTGATCATATTGTGATCCCCGAAGCCCGTTTCTTAGCATAACAAACCTCATGACAATGTCATGTATTACCTAATTCATACTAGTGTGAAAGGTATAAAAATGCGTTTTAAATAGAATTTTTTACTTAAGAGACAAAACGACACTTTAGATACACATACCATAATACATAACTTAAATCGAAACCGAAACTAAAGAACGAGAAGCAAGACTTTAAACTATGTTTGGGTGAGTAGTTGTTCGCCGTCTTTACTATACTACTTATTTATACCATATAGTTCAAAGTCGTTTATATATATATATATTTGTATATATACATCTGTCGTCTGATCATCATCACTATATCATACTATATAATATATAAATATTCTCTTCTGTTTTGTCGTTGATAAAAATTTATTGTATTGTATACCATATTCTTTGCGGCAAATATAATCAAGAACATTTATATCAGTCTTCGGTCATACTTAGACGTGAATTTACTTTTGCAGTTTCGCAACAGTCGTGAACGCCTTCAAACGTTTATCGATCGGTATATCATACTACTTACTACAAAACGGCGCCTAGGACGCAGGATAATACAACAATATAATAATAAAAATTTTAAATTTCAATTTAAAAAGTTTTTCTGCATAAATGAACTTTCTGAAATTTGCTAAATTAAAAAATCACACGATGAAGATTGTGTAAAAAACGTAAATAAAATAGAAAGTAGTTTTAAGATATCAAATAAGTGAAAGCTATCTTAATTTGTAAACTTTTGATCCTTACTAACTTACACAGAATAATTATATTGTCAATTGTTCAATCAAAGTAACTATAGGTCCTTCTATGGATACTTGAGAATTGTGAAAACGCCATCAACATATCCAATCTGTTAATCCAAAATTGAGTTGGTTCTTTAAATTATCTTTTAACAATTTTACATACATAAGAGATTGATTTTTTAGGAACCTTTCTGTTACAATAGGGTTATTTGAGGCCGCATTAGTAAGGTAACTAGCTTCATTCTGCCCTTCTCTAATCTAGGATTATTTAAAATAAAAATAAAATTTAAAGAAAACACTACCGAGGTCACTAGTTTCCTTTTGCCCTTCACTAATTTAGGATTCTTTAAAATAATATTGAAATTTTAAGAAAATTTTTTTAGAAATAGGTTTTTTGATTGCAATTTGAAAAATACAACCCATTTTTAAGGCAGTAAGATTCATTGGGATACTAGGATTCCAAAAGGTGCGTATCTATAAGGTGACTTACTATGTATGTTAATAGATGTGAGATATGGGAAACTTTTGCCACATTTCTAGACTTACTTAAAAATGCACTTATTGTGCATACGTGTATCTTAAAATCAAACTAACTTTGTTATCCCAATATATGTATGTATAACATATAACCATGAAGATCGAGAATTAAGTCATCAACATCAAATTTCTTTAGATTTATTCTGATTTTAAATTATAGTAAATTATAGCACAGTATTTCGTATATGTACTTATGTGTTCGTAATCTAGTGCAAGTCCAATAGTCCACTCAGTTATTATGGTAAGAAAAACTTTAGATTTTAACATAACAAAACAACAATTGAACAACAATTTTTCATGACTTTCAACAATGCATTATCCTTTAATTTGGACAATTTATAGTAGTATTCTTCTCATACTCATACATCACATATGGCAGCAATTTCTAGAAAATTCCATTCATAACCGATATGCACATAAAAGTATGTAAATGAATGCTATAGAAATTTATCATAACAAAACAAGTAACACACAACTAACTATATAGTATGCTGACGCGGACGACGACGCCTTCAGGTTCAAGGGCAGTAGTATAGTAGTTCTACTACTATAAGTAGATTAGAAGGTGGTTCATTTCATTTAAGATGAGTAGCATGAAAAGAGATACAATTTTTTCGAGTGCAAAATGCGACTACTACTAAATACAGATACAACAGTGTATGTTATAGATATATGTATATTAAGATCAACATCAACTGAATCAACATTATCATCATCATGATCATCATCATAGGCCAAACACAAATGAGCACAACAAAAGCGCAATTGATTTAAATTATAATTGAATAAAGAAAGAAACCCACAACAATAAGAAAACAACAAAAAAAAACTGTTATTCTCCTTTTAAATAATGAAGAATTGGAAATGGAAAAAGAGCAGATACGAGCATATTCAACAAGATACAAAATGAAATTATTTACGACTTATGTATGTATTTATGGGTTTCATTCATTCTTTCAATGCAATCAACAATTTAAAAAGGAAAAGAGCACGAGAAAAAGCGTGTATTTCAATACTTTTCTTTTACAAAATGGCGAACCGCAATTACAGTTACATGCATGATCATCATTTTTGTGATAATGAAAAATAAAAAACGACACTTCCGGGCCGATTCATATTGAACGATTCGTACCGATGGCGTCTAACAGTAAACGTGAGGTTTAATTAATGAAAAGAGCCGCTCTTAGGCTTACATATCACTTCATGTACTTCATGTTGTTTCATTTCATTTTGTTCCCCCAATGAATTGTAGGCACAGTCACGTTTCTATACACTCATTCATTTCCTATGCTCTTGTCTTTAAATCTTACAGCTCTTGTTGCTTTGCCGCCTCTCATTCATAAATACAGTAGTATACTTGTTCTTATTTGATTTGACAAATTTTTTGGATCTTAGAGTTTAGTTTATTAAAAGAAGGTCGTAGCCCTTTGTCGACATAACTATGAATTAAAAATTGGCATAGTTTTTATGTTATTATTTTTAGAATGAAATCCAACAAAACCTTTCAAGTTCGACTAAATTCAGTATTCATCATCATCATCATACTAGTAGAAGTGTTAAAAATTTGATAAGATCAGTTAAATCACGTTTAATTAAAAAAATGCCGTTTATTTCAATTTGTCGTCATCATCAGCTTCATGATTATTATCATTATCATCATCATAATAGTCACAATTGATGATAAATTTGATAACAATAACACTTTTGTTGTTATTATTATATTATATTGTATTGTATGTATATTCGTAAGATATTCAAGCTTAAGTGCTAGACTTTGGATCTTTCGTGTGAGTTTAGTTTATTCAAAGGCAAGTGAACATTTTCACACTTGAAAATCGTTTTGGCGTAACGTCGTTGCAATCTTCGAAAAGTGTGCGAAAAATAAATTATTGTCGAGTTGCAGTAGATATATGATTGATATATGTATTATATACTATGTAGTTTTATTAAAAAATGTGCATTTGTAAAGATAGAAAAATTGTAAAAATCTACGCAATTGAGTAGTCTCACAATTTCAATGCATTTAAGATTTATTAGCGATTTTAGTGAGGTTTGTAAAATTACCACGTTTTAATAAAGCCTCCTCACTGAATTCATTGAGCAACCTGGGTTAACAAAAAACCTATTGAACCACCCTAGGTGTGCTCCAGAATTTAAGTCAAAGAAGAAATTAAGTTGAAAATATAAACTATGGAGGAAGGTTATGTTGCTGATTGACCAAAGCCCCGCACATACCTAAAGTCCTTAGCAATGCCTGTTGAACTTCTTTTTCAGGAGGTAGTTTCTTAATAGAACATAACTTAATTCATATTTTTGGTTTTTTTTTAAATATTCTTCGCTTTGTTGATTACATTGACAACTGCCCTAACTAGAAACTGGAATCTTTACTTGGACTTTTGTTCACTAGTTTGATGTTTTTCGACATTATGAATGAATGAACAGATTTTATTGGCCCTCACGTTTCTTATCAGGTCATTTAGAGAACTTCAAAACAAGTTTTGTAAATAAAGAGATCAAATGTCTACAGACAGACCTTTTAGTATTTTATGAGATTCATTTAAGCATATATTAGTCATCAAATAATTAAGAATGATGTTTTATACTAATGAGAATAGATATTATTACACTTTGTTGTGATATTTGGAACGTACAGAATCATGTGTCAGTCTAGGCCGTCCGTGTTCCTATGCAGTATAGACTTGTTTGAACTATTAAACTGAAATTAGATACTGGTGAGTCTTTTATTGTCGTTAATAGATAATATATAGTAACCACAGTTCTACAATTACTGGAAGAAATAGTCTACCAACAAAAAAATAATATCGGATTTGTATTGCTTTCTTACACTTTAATTTCGCTATAATTTCCACCTCACTAAAGCATGAAAATGGTTTATATTAATATATTGAAAAGTTTAACCGATGAGACAAATAATTGATATAGACATCATCTAGTCTAGGGCTGTCCAAACTGCGTCCAAATGAGGTCTGAATGCGGCCAATGCAGCCCAGACGCGACTGAAGTGACAACAGGGAAGTAATAGAAATTACATTGGCCCGTTGCTTTGGGGATTTTTTTTTTTTTTTTTTGCTACGGAATCTTCCAAAGTTTGTACAGCCCTGATCTAGACTATCCTAAATATTATAGTATCTCTTAGAAATGCCCACTATTGCATCTTCCATTGTACATGATTATAATTTCTACACTAGCAACTTTATCATCTGGGATGAGAAAGATGTATGGTATACAATAGTAAGTTTCAGTTTACCAATCATACATAATACAATATGTTCTTCTATTTAAACTTCAACTGGTCCTTGACATCTTAAGGTCTTTAAAATTAACCTTTAAAAAATGTTTATCTTTTCCTTTTATTTCATTTTTCTTTATTCTTGTATCTTATCATAATCAATCAAACAAATTGCTACAAAACGTCTTAACTTTATTTATTCATTTTTTTCATAATCTTTAGAAACAAAATTTGTGTTTGTTGTTTGTTAATTTAATCAAAGCATTCACACAAATCATACAGAAGATTTTGACACCTAATGAATGTAATACTACAATACTCATTTCTTTGTACATATTGCAAAAAAAAAAGGCAAACTCTTTTTACAACAAGAAATCGTAGGCGTTAATTAATTTTATCATACAAAACTTAAGCAACCGATAAAAATAAATATAAGGAAAAAATAAATAAAAGACATAAAAAATAAAAAAAAACAAATATGGTAAAATAAAAACCGTCAGCAAAACTCAAACAGGTTTTAACGTTAAAAATGCGTTTTAATGGAGTGAAAAAATTTGATTAATCGTAATTTGATTTTTTTTATCATCGAGTTTTTGGCCAACAAGCATCGCGTCAAGCTAAGTCTATGGGGAAGCTTGTTTTTTTTTACTAAAAAAAAAGCCATTAAGCATCATTCGCTTGATCAAATTGAATATTTGCAAAATTTAGATACATATTTTTATTTTATTTGAATGTTGTCAACTGCGAAAGTTGTTTCTATGGAATCAATTTTTTTGTGTTTGTTTGTTTGATAGACGACAACAACAACAACATAATAATAATAAAAATAATAACAATAATGTTGTTTACAATTATTTAATCAAAAATTTATTATAAAAACAAATATACATTTTATTCTTTGCTGCATTTGTTGGACTTTCCTCTTAATAATTCTAGGAAGTAGAAACTGGAATTTGATATACTTAAATGTATGTTTTGACAATAACATCCAATTATCTGTTTTGTTCTTTTTGCAAAAAAATACAATACACGATAATATATTAGAAAAGAAGAGAAAGTTGAAATATATATATATATTAGTAAATATTATTTATCCATTTCCATACATCAAGCATTGAATAAATTTATAAATGGATCGTTAAATGACTGATTGATTAATTTCTTTATTAGCATCCTCAAACTATTTTACAATGAATTACAATTCTACATATCCATTAAGTATTGATTAAATGAATGGATGATTGATAATAAAACTACTCTAAACTAACTAAAATATATTAACTACTAGTTTGAATTGCTAAAAAACAATTGAAAAATGTAAGACTATGAAATATGTATAAATTATTAAGATATCTTATCTAAATAGAATTGAAAAGGATACCTGAACTTCAACAAAATTCTCAACAATCAAATTGTAGTTTAAAGGAATATTGATTTTATTTTTATTTACAATATTTTATTGTAATAGCTACTAAGGCCGTCGACTCTACTTGTTTTAACTCGTTTATAGTTATAGAGCAAGGTCATTCAACCTTTTTGTTAAAACCGTGATATGGCCAAAAGAGCATAACATTTTTTAAATTTTTCTCCTCTCAGTTGATGAGCAAAAAAAAAACCCTTAACATTGGGCCAAAGAAATTTCTGTTTGCCACTTCGGCCTCCTGAGCCCCATTAACACTTTACTATGGCCACTGCGGGTTAGACAGCCCAGTTATAAATATCCTGAATCACAATTGATAAGTAAAATAAAGTGGGCTTGAATAAAACTAATAAAAATCAAAGAATATGCATTTAAAATCTTTTGACAAAAGAAAGACCCTCGATTTTTATACTTTTATCAAGAAATCCTAATTTATCATCTAAAAACATTCAAGATTAGTTATGGAACAGATCATTATAAGAAAATATGGTAAGATTTCTACAGTAAGGAGAGGAAGTTCAGTTCACTGATACAATAGATTGTTTTTTATTTTTTTTTTTAATTTATGATAAGAAGACATTTGAGAATTATGGAGCAAAAACAAATAAAATACTAATTCGATTGATTCATCATATTTATGTGAGATCTTTTGGGAAAGGAATTAGATACATATTTTTTAAAAATTAATAAATAATAAGTATATTGTAAATGACTGGCTAGTTAGCTCTAAGGTTAGTGCGCTGAGCTGAAAATTTCTCGCTCAATTCTGGTCCTGCACTTTTCCTTCTAACTACCCTCCTGAGCTTAAGGCCTCTGTCGCTATTGCTCATATTGAACAAAAACCTAGGATATATTTTATAATTTTAATCACACATCTAATAAATATATTGTAAATCAGGATCACAGTTCAGTATGACTGACCCTTTTAAGAAATTTTGATGATAGGTTTTAGGTTGACTGATTCTTCATGATATATTTCATAATTTTTATATTATGTATTATCATTTATTCAGAAAATTAAAATAGATTAACTTTAGATTTGACAGACATGTGCTCTTATAATCATCAAATGAAATAATGAAAATAATAGATCATTTCTTTTTTTTAAATTAAATTATTATTGTTCTACAATTTGTGAAGCATGAAGTTAATAATTCAATCATTCAATCAGAACCCAATACAATTATAACAGATAATTATATAAAATTATAATTAATTAATAACTTTATGCTTCGATAATTAGAAAAAAATTAAACAAAACTATTTAAATAATAGAAGGCGGTTATTTCAATAGAAAATCACATTGAGTGAAGTAAAAAGTCCATATTTTTGATTCGCAATGTAAACTTTGGAAATTTTATATGAATTATATTTTATAGAATAGGTAAAGCACGACACGCGCTGAAAGAGTCAGACTAAGAAAAAAAATATATATATATATAGTTAAAACCAAATCAAAAATGTTGAATAATATCATCAAACAACAACAGAATATATTGTTGACACACTTGTAAATAATGTTAGTCAACATGAAATAATATAATAAGTACTCATTGTAGTATACTCGGGATGCTGATACTAGTACTATATGAAATTGAAATCTTTACTTATCATAATAACAAAGATAAGTAGTACTAAAAGAGAAAAGCTGTTTTGGTTTGTCTATAGATATAGGAAGGAATGGTGGATGGGTTTTTGTTTTCTTGGAATCTGACAATCAGTGGCGTATATAATAAAATTTCGGGGCCCCCCCTATAACCAATTAAATAATTGTTACATTAGATAAATTCAAGAATCTAGGTACATATATGAATGGGAAAAAATGCACTCCCTGGTGATCTGTTACCCAAATGTATTTTTTTGTCCATATTTTTTTATGATTTGTAATTTTCAGTATTTCGGTTGTATTGGGGAGCCCCCTTTTTGCTCTGGTGCCTAGGAATGTGGCCAAATTGCCCATAGGTAAACGCTTCTTGGCTGATGATGGTGTTGACTTGACAATCATGACAAATTAGATAAGAAGTCTACTAGGTAGTATTAAACCAATGACTGCTGCCGCATTTACGCGCACAGCTAAACTTTGGACATGAATAGTTACTAAAGAAAGTTGATTCGGAATGTGTTTCTATATAGCTCATACGATCTCATGTGCAATGGAATATAAGATAAAAAGAAAAGTGACGCAGAGAAAGAGTGAAAACTAAATTGTTGTAGCAAAAATTATAAAACAATTAGCAAAGCAAACCGATTCACTGAATTCTTTATTCAGTTGATCCCGAACGCTACGCTTGATTAAATGTACATATACCATATACATATCAAATCATTATGTGTATTGTAATTAGATCAGAATTTAACAAAGTATAACGAACGAACAAGTGTATCTCACTACGATTTTACCACTCTCTACCGATCTCTTGTGTAATTTTGTAAGTTTGTAGTTTGTACTTAGTAAGTTTGAGGGATTCAACAATGTTTATTATCAAACAAACAGATGAAAATTGATCTCACACTCACTCAACCACCACCCACCCACTGACTCAATGATATACTTATTTGCAAAATCAGTGAAGCATTTAAAATTTTTCGATTTTCAAATTAAACTAATTTTCTACTTTAAAAAAAAAAAATAAAATATATTATAGTATTTTGTATCTTTTTCGTTAACAGAACTAAACTAAAATAAAGACGCCCAAAGGTGCAACCCATCGATTTTATTACAATATTATTGTGTATAAGCAAAATGTTGTCTCAAACCACCACAATTTAATTGAATCTTAAGGTGGCTTTCAGAAACAATAACAATAATTATAAAGTGTGTATTACTCAGCAGAAGAAAGAAGAAAGTGGCAAAGAAAGAAGATTATAAAATATACAATTATAATAAATCATAAATACATAAAACAACATTTGCATTTTACGTGATTTTTTCTTGAAGTTGTGTGTGCCTGCATTCAATAAGACTAAGAGAAATAAAGTGGTGGTGTCCTCAAGCCAGAGAACAATTTATTTGACAAAAAAAAAAAAAAAAATTAAACAGCAAAACAAGTGAT
Source organism: Amiota communis (assembly GCA_037043315.1). Classification (NCBI taxonomy): domain Eukaryota; kingdom Metazoa; phylum Arthropoda; class Insecta; order Diptera; family Drosophilidae; genus Amiota; species Amiota communis. Next base: position 5,603,724 of record JBAMAV010001245.1, on the reverse strand, counting down.
ATTGCTGCATATTGAATTTCGGCTTGCAGCCCCATAATACAGCATGGAGAATCTTGGTTACAAGGAGGGCAGCACGAAGCCACGTCGCATAACACGTTCGATCAGTGTCGTTACCAAAAGTGAAGTGGAACAACCGCTCAATGATAATAATGCAAATAACCGGTAAGAGACCAACAACCAACAAAAATAAATAAATAAAAATAATGCCAAAAAACAAAATTCCAATTGCCATACACATGCATACTAGTAGTTGGCACATCAATGTAGTTAGTACGAGTATCTGTCTGTAGTATCTCTCCTCTTTGTTTGTAATTTATGTTTGTTGGGTATCTTTGTGTGCCGCCTCTTATGCACATTTCCAATACTTTTTTTATATTTTGAATATGTGTATTTAAATTGTGTTGCACTTCGATTTTTGAGGTTGGTATAACATGTAACCGTGTTGTCTTCGAAAGTGGACTCATTTCAGTTTTGCATTGCAATATAGAAAGCTGTCCTATAAATTGCCATTCAATGATTTGTCTAAAGTCCAATTAAAATTGTCTTGTCTTGGGTATAATACTACATATTTTGAAAACAGAATTCAATAAACAACAGCAATGAGATCTTTAAGTTGACGGACAAATAAAGTTGGACATAATTTTAAAAATTTCTTAAAATGTTTATGAATCCCAAACGATTCCAAAAAATATTGTACAGATACCGTGGCAAAATCAACCTACCAAAGCTCATTAATTCGAAAAACTAGGTAATAATTGCAATGCTTAACCTAAGATTTAAATGGGAAGAGTCCAATGAGAGCAGAAAAAAATTGTCCCAAAGTTTCTTTGAGGAATATTTAATACATAATTTGAATCTAAATCCACCTTAAAATATTAGAAACTTCATTTATGATTAAACCTTAAACAGATTGCTTTAATAGAGTAGGGTGTATTATATATTATAAATTGTATTTGGAATACAATTAGATACCAACAAAGAAAATGTAGAAAAATACATAAAGGAATCTATTGTTCTTAGAAATCTTTATATAGAAATACTTTATTATGGACACTTATTAGACACCCATTACTTTAATAATATAATATAGATGTACCATATATTATTCAAGAAAGTCAGTATAGTTTTATGTACAATACAATTTTCTCAATCACGATTTAATTACCGGGAATATTTTGTTTATTATAAAATGATATCTGGAGATGAATGGAAAAAGTTTCATCTTCACTGGAAAATATATGAAGAGCAAAAAGCTTACAATGTAAATGTTGTAAAAGCAAAATACAATAATATCCAATTACTACTCGTACTTACTATTGTAGAATAGATTGTTAACCAATTAATTGTGAGAGAATTACTTAATGAGTTATTCTCTTAAATCAGTTGTTTAGTGAACTGTACGACCTCTAACACATATTAGTTATTTTTAATCTTCCGATTATGTAATATTTGAAATGCAATCAATAAATTCCTTCTTACTATTTTCAATTTGATCATGTATTGATGTCTTCAGTCGTACGACGACTCCTTTAATTTAACAGTCATTCAACCATGTCCTATAAACTATGTATTAATAAAATTATTATTATATACTGTATTACATTAATAGACTCGAAAGTTCGAAAGCAAAATCCAAACAACTTGAGAATGAGCATACATATTTCTAAATGTAAATGGATACTTTGACTCAAGTTGTAAACAAACATAAAATAAATATATCTGCTGTTACAGACAACAGACTCTGAGTTTAACCAGGTATATGCTTTATATTACCACAACTTGTAGTAAGTACATACATATACATATGTATGATGATTATGTTCTATCAATTTATTGTCTGATTTGCGTTAGAAACAATTAGATTCTCTGTTTGAAGCAGAGGCGGCTTGAGCGGGCTCTAAGACTCGAAAATTCCTTTATTATGAAATATCAAACAAGTTCAAAACATGGCAGGCACTCTACCCCGGGGATCATTTCCAAAATTCCTGTATTATCAAATCTCTGTACCTCCAGGGAGCCTCCATTTTTCATGTGATCCTTTATAATCAAATGTTATGATGATCACAACATTCTCTGACTTTGTTGAGTTCTACAAGCCTCCAAGCCTCTTGTGAAGTCCTCTATAAACAAAAATCAAACAAAGACAAAATATGTTCAGAATCCCTAAACCCCTGGGGAGATCACAAGTTTAAGAGAAAAGGGACTCGATTTGTCAATTTACAAACCTTGATTGTGGCACAACAATCTTAAAATACAATTTTGTTCTGTCTTCAATTCAGCTCATAGTAAAAAGATCAGTCGAATGGGAGGGCCTAATTTAAATTTCATCTTCAAGCCACCACTGAACACACACACATACCCCGGAACCCTTTCAAAGAAACAATTGTTACTTAGCACTTTACAGCAAACCACATTTTTACATTTACATGGAAGGCTTACAAAAGGCTATAAGAGTAGAAAAAAAAATATTGAAAAAAAACTCAGACAAGAAAGACACATAATAAATGGTGAATGGTGACAACAAACAGCGAACCGAATCAAAAAAAAAATAAAGATAAATAAATAAATAAATATAATCTCTCATACTACATAGAGAAAACTAAAGCTTCAGGTATTTGTGGTATGAAACAACAAGACAACGAATGGTCTGGCTTTGATTTGGTTTTGGTTGTTTTTGTTTTCTCTCAATCGATGCCGATCGTCACAACATGGTTTGGTGAAACGAATGTTCCGAACGAGCCACAATAAATGGATTTTGCATGATCAGTACAATTTCAGCAAACAATGGAGACGGTTGGCCGGTTTTCGTCGCTATCGCTAACGTTATAGTCGTCGTCGTTGTCGTCGCTAAACCTGGCTTAAATCGTACACAAAAAAAAACGCGAAAATAAAAAATTTAAATTTAATGGAAAAATAATTGTTTTTTGAAAAATAAAATCAAAAGATATATGTATAAAAAAAAATTAGACAGAACAACTAATTTTGTTTAGTAGTTAGTATACGAGAACGGAAGTGAAAATTTCGCTATATTCGCATTACTAGTTTTTTTTTTCTAACTTTTTATTGTTGTTTATGTGAAATTACTCCGATTTTTTGTTCATTGATTAGACTGACAACTGACAAAATCTAACGAACAACAATCTCGATTCTGAATTTATTGGCGGCGGTTACGTTGGCAATGAAATTAGAAGTGGAAAATAATACATTAGCGAATTGGCATCATCCGTGGATATGGTTACAAACGGTGTATGTAGTTAAGAGTAAAGTTACCTAGTATAACGAAAGATCCTAATTAGAAATAAAAAAATCTAATCTAAGGGTTTCCTTTAAAAAGAATCTATAAGAAATCTAATTAATCAGTTCTGGATGTTATAAAAAGAATATGTAAAATACGGTACAAATAACAGAGTGACACGGACAAACTTCAAAGTGTGATGATTCTTCCATTCTAAGAAAACATCTGTTTTATTATTATAATTGCACTCTGTTTTTTTTTTTTTTAATTCATAGAGAGTTTTATATAGAGCAAACTCCATTTATTTATCTATCTCTCTTTCTTAAGTTTCTTTAGTTTAACAAATTCCATCGGTTGTTGATAAGCAGACTTCAAGCTCACCGTAGCTCAACTTATTCTCTGTATTGTATAAGGGATTTAAAACCATTTGTTTATAAAAATATACATAGATTATTGTAAGTTTTAAGGACAACTTGATCGTGTGTTATTTATAAAGTGAAAGAGTGAAATTTAGTAACAAAATTTAATTAAAACTGAAGTGAATCAATCAAAAGTATTTTAGACAAAACAAGGAGTCTATAAAAGTTAAATTAAAATGGATTATTGGTGGTAATAGATATTTTTTTGTGATAACAAATCAGAGTGCATGTGTCAACTATGATCCTTGAAGAAATTTATTAACTAATATGTATCAATACAAACTAGGAAGAAGGTTACCTTAGGCTATGCCAAAGTTGTAATACTCTTCACGCTCTTGTGAATGAGCATACAGAAATATTATATTATTGATTTGACTTACGTGTAGGGTAGAGTCATTTAGTATTCATACCACATTTCAATATTAAGACCTGGAACTATACGCTCCACTAAACCTAGGATCTTGAAATTTCCATGGCTGGTGAATATGAATGAGACATTCATACTGTCCAAATTTCAGTTGAACAAGACAAAAAGTAAAACAGTTTTTCTAATAAGAACTTTAATTTCAATATGGATTTGTATGGGTCCGATGTGACAGCTTAATACAAAATTTCAGCTCTCTAGGGACTAGTTTGCATACATACAGAAGGACAACTGATCAAGAATATATGTACATATATACTTTAGGGTGCCTCCGATGTCTCCTTCTGTGTATTACAAACTTCTTGACAAACTTATAATACTATTCACTGCGCGAAGAGTGTAAACTTTATGAAATCTTTGAGAATTATGAAATTAGATAATACTAATTTCAATTGTTAAGAAAAATTACCATAATTAATCAGTTCTTCTTTTCAACACATCATTTATTGTAGATTCAAATCAATACCACCAAATTTAATGGTGAGATGGCGCAACAATACTGATGCCATGATCGAAGCTCAATATCCGGCTGCCGGTGAATTCGAATACATGGAGTGCGGTCCATCGCCACCAGCCGAAAGTGCACCTTCGATGTACGATAGTTTCGAAGAACCAACCAGTGAATTAAGCGTACAAATATGCAATGATACGCTACGCATAAGTCTTATAGATCAAATGAAGAGCGCAGCAGGACGTGTGCGTTTCTTTGAGGACATTGAGCAAGGCAATGTTATTGCCGAAAATACGAAAACACATTTTGAATCAGCATCGAAAATTGAAAAGAATTTAAGTTTCTTGTGGGCATCATTCCTAAAACGTTGGGATTTACTTGAATGTCTATTGGAGATTGGTGCTGAATTGCATTTTTGTGATCAGAATGGTATCTCAGCATTGCATCTGGGTGCCTTTAGTGGATGTTTGTCGACATTGAGTTTTCTCGTAGGCAAAGGGGTCAATGTAAACCTACAACCCAAGTGCTATACACCATTGCATTGTTCTGCATTTGGTAATGCCGCTGAAGCGGCTAAATTTCTAATTAACAATGGAGCTCAGATCACCATTGATACAAACAAACCGAATTGTGAGGAAAGTCTTTTGCACTGTGCAGTCCGTTCCAATGCACTCGAGTGCCTACAGTTGTTCATAAACGAAGGTGCCGATGTAAATTCGCTCAAACCGAATGGCACAAATGCCATACATTTGGCAGCCGATTTGGGCAATGTCCAATGTCTGGAGGCATTGTTGAATGCTCCATCTGCTGATCCTAATGTACGCATATGCATACGTGAAAAAGAATCAACAGCTTTACATCTTGCTGCCGATGAGGGCAATGTAGAGTGTGTAGATTTGCTATTAGCCAAAGGTGCTGATGCCAAACTAAAGAATCATCGTGGCTTTAGTCCTTTACATTTGGCAGCACGCACTTCAAGTTTAGAATGTGTTGAATCCCTGTTGCGTAATGGCAATGCAGATGCCAATGCCGAGGACTTTGATCATCGTACACCATTGCATGCAGCCGTGGGCAAATCTGAAAATGCCTATGACATAATGGAGACTCTGATACAATGGGGAGCCAATGTCAATCACAAGGATATTTATGGCTTTACAGCATTGCATTTAGCAGCTTTGGATGGTCTGGTGCCATGTGTTGAGATGTTGATATTTCATGGTGCCGATGTGACTACAAAATCCAAAAAGGGTACATCAGCATTAAATGTCATAACACGCAAGACACCTGCCTCAGTGGCAATGATACGACAGAAGTTAGATGCTGCCATTACACTGCATCATTCACAGGTAAATCATGAAGTTAACTTCTTTTATAGAGAATTTTTAATTATATTTTCCTTAATTATGCAGGATCCTATTAATCGTGAAGTGGAACTTGAACTAGACTTCCGTCAGTTGTTGCAACATTGCCATCCACGCGAGATAAGCTATCTCAATACATTTGTTGATGAAGGTCAAAAAGAGATTCTGGAACATCCTTTATGCTCTTCCTTTCTGTACATCAAATGGGGCAAGATACGCAAATACTATATTGGACGACTCATCTTTTGCTTTACTTTTGTGCTTTTCCTAACGCTTTATGTGCTCACGGCTCTGGCTCACAATTGCTACAATGGCAGCAAGGATGATAACACAACCATACAGGCCCAGGAACTTTGTCAGAAGCAATCCATCCTTGGTGATATGCTACGTAATAATCCTTTTGTTATGGAAATGCAATGGTGGGTACTGGTGGCCATAACAATTGTTGAAATATTTCGAAAACTGTATGGGATCACTGGTTATTCATCGTTTAAGCATTATGTCACTCAAGTGGAGAATATCATGGAATGGTTTGTCATAACAAGTGTCTTCGTCATATCCTATATTTATACCAAACAAACGTATACATTTCAAAATCACATAGGCGCCTTTGCTGTCCTATTGGGTTGGACAAATCTTATGCTGATGATCGGACAACTACCAGTTTTTGATGTTTATGTGGCAATGTACACACGAGTCCAGGGTGAATTTGCTAAGCTATTTATGGCCTATTCCTGTATGTTGATTGGTTTTACAATTAGTTTTTGTGTCATATTCCCATCGTCCTCGTCGTTTGCAAATCCTTTTATGGGTTTCATTACGGTTCTAGTTATGATGATTGGTGAACAAGATCTATCATTGTTAATCAATGATCCTGATGGCAAAGATCCACCCTTTCTACTTGAAGTTAGTGCACAAATTACATTTGTGCTATTTTTGCTCTTTGTCACAATTATTCTGATGAATCTATTAGTCGGTATAGCGGTACATGATATACAAGGCCTCAAGAAAACTGCAGGTCTCTCGAAACTAGTACGTCAAACGAAACTAATTTCATACATCGAATCGGCTCTATTCATTGGTTATTTACCTACTTGGTTACGCAATCTCCTACACTACACAGCCCTTGTATCGCCACAAGCCTATCGTGTGGTCCTATGCGTTAAACCCCTTAATCCGAGTGAAAAACGTTTGCCTCGAGATATACTAATGAAAGCCTATGAAGTGGGTAAAATGCGTAAACAATTTGGTCATACAATTTCAGCAAAGAACTCAGCCGAAAACTATTTATCATATAAAAATAAATATAATAATAATAGTGGTCAAACATCATATGTGGTGTCTGGTGAAGATCTGGAATCAACACAATATGCTACATTAACCACAAAAATGGATGACAATGCCGAACGTATAGATTATCTAACCCAGGAAATACAAGAGTTAAAGCAGGCACTCATCTCACAGCAACAACAGGCTAGCAAAGTGATTGATAAACTATTGATTGTCATATCCAATCAACAAAAAAATAATCTAAGAAAATAATAATATACACTATAATAATATTGAATTTTGATATAAATTTAAGAAAATATATTCAAATATTTAGATTTAAGTTCTCTGTACAATAATTGGCTGAAGCAGCTTCGTAGTTTTATCAATAATTAGTCATTCGTTTTTATAGTAGTTTAGTTTAGAGAAAAAGAATTTTTTTTGTATTTACCTAGTACTACATATAAAGAAAATTATTATCCAGTATTTAAATTGAATATGCACCATCATATATATGAAGAGAGATATTCGATATATTCGAAATAGGGATTAAGCAAAAGCATGGAAATTATAATGAAACAAAACTTGAGAAAAATGAAAAAGAAAAGAAAAGTGCTTTAAAAAGAAACCCTAAATCCTATATAAAAAACCTATCTATATATCTATATTATATATTAATTATGCAATACAAATATGTTATTTTTTATGAGCATATCTATGATTTTTTCAAAATTAATGTTTGTAATTTTATAGTAAAAAGGAAGAAAGAAATTTGTATGAAATCTGATTTTAAATTATAAGCAGGAAGCAAAGATTGATTGTGGCGTTTTAGGCTGTGTATGGTTAAAGTTTGTTATTGTTAAATGAAAGATAACTTAAGATTGATTGTATAATGATAATAAAAATAATAATATATATAAATGATTATATCTAAATACTCATACATACATACATATATGGAGAAACAAATCAAGAAGTGTTTTATTTTAATGGAAAGTTTAGATTTATCTCAATTCATACTCATGAGATTGGAGGTTCAAAATCGAATACAAAAGAGATAAAGTTCTGCACTGGAATTGTATTCTAGTAATCATAGAAAAATAAACCAAGGGATTACAAGAAGTTGGCTTTGTACAGAAATGAGGGAGATTAATTAAAATTACTAAATCATTTATAAATGGTGTGAAAGTAAGTATAAAATACTTCAAACAGAACTAAGAATCTAATATGATTCAACTAAATTACGAGAAAATGCTTCGGTAGTGGCGTAGTTTATCACAGAAAATAAGGCAACTGAATATTTTTCACTCCTGAGATGAGTGAATCAAAGTAGTGATCTATTAAATTCTCATCAAAATAAATGCAATAAGGCAACCTTCTACTCTTTTTCCTGCTTTTACATCCTTTAAAGAATAAATTGCGGTCAACTTTTAAAAAACAAACGTAGCACAGAGCGTCAACAGTGGTCATGTCTGTAGACCTCACTACATAAATCAAATTTGATTCAAGGGATCTGCTGCATGTAGGTTAAGTGGTCCTTGGTCGACTGTTGTCAGCTCAGGGAAATCTCAATCGTTAGTAGCAATAGAGAGTATGTGCGGACAGGGAGTTAATGACTAACTCTTATTGCTAATTCCAAGTTCATTTGAACAGTTCCAGTTTACAATCCTAAGCATGGAAAAGTGGATCAGCGGTTTACTCGGAGCTCTCCGTCTAAGAAATACACGTTATTGATACTTTCATTGCAGCACATGTTTAGCCATAAGGACATCAAAGACCTACCTATTTCTTGATCTATTATATAGCAAAGAACCATAAATGCGATAATTCCGAAAAAGATTACATTCAAGTTAGTTTTGAAATTGCATTGTGCACACCGCGAGATGGTGTTCTATCATAAAAATCATAATACTGAAGATATCTCTCGCTCGTTATCTGATTTACACAGAAGAATTAAGAACAACCATGCACCACAACCGATAGAATCGAAGAAAAGAAAAGAATACGCAAATATTCGGACTTGATAAGCTTTCCCCTGCATTTATCTATGAACGGTTTCAATACTCAACGAGTCCTCTGCTCTTAAGAAATCTACACCAATTTTATATTATAAACAATAAACATAATTATAAAAAACTCACCTGTTCACGGCATTGTATATCATCAAAATACATTATATCCTGTCCATTTATGGTAATTTTGCCAGTGCCTGGCAAGCGTACAGTAACATCAGCTCTTGCTGTTTTACGTAGACATTCTATAATAAAAAAAGAGATAATCATAATAATATGTTTAATAAAAATATATGAATATAACTTACCATATGTTGTTATGAACTGACGACCTTGTTCATCAATCTGTGGCTTAGGTACTTCTAATTGTTGCGATTTATCCATCAACGGTCTGGTGTATTTGTCAATGAATTCTTTTGTTTTATATGAATACGGTAAAGCGATTAAACGATCCATGACATTTGAAAAATTTAAATACTCAATATCGGCAATGGCCTCTACCAGCTGACGCTCAAGTTGATCCTTTGATATCAATTGAAAACCAGACATGTCGCTTTTTATAATAAGAAAATTTGTTAAAATATTTCATTCATTTTATAATAGACAGTATAGACTTACATCTTTTGATTTTCATCAGGTTTATTACCACGACGCAACATACGTTCTTCCAAATCATTAAGTTTATTGATTTCCTCAACTATATCCTGAAAGCAGAAGTTGTTAGATTAAATATTCCTTTTTCATATCATGAAATATGTATATGTACATACATGCAGAAGCTTGAAAAAGTTTGGTTTCCCTGTGTAGAAGAATGTGTGAAATGGTCTGCCAGTCTCATCGAACTCGGCAGCTTTTCGTGCAGGAAATACAACATCTGGGCTTTTCATAGCAGGACGTGCACGTTTATCATACAAACCAGATGGGAAGAGATATTCAATTGCACTCTATAAAGAACATTAAATAGTTTATACAGCATTGTAAATCAAATTCTCATCAATACATACATCAATATCTTCTTGGTTAAAATTTTCCACATCTTCGCCCATCATATTTGCCAAATGCCTTTTACCAATTTGATATTCCAAATGTTGTGTTTTCATGAACTCATCATGCTCCTGCGCACGTTCCAGGTAAGCTTTCATAGCTTTGCTTACTTTTTGCTTTTGTACGGCTGCCGGTGTAGCTTGCACTGTTACCTCTGTGCTATATGGCTGCGCGTTTTTTGTGATAAATTGTGTGGTTATGCAAACAGCAAACATGTCATGTTAATTAAATTGGAGAAAATATCAATAAATAAAAGTCTTGATCTTATATTATTTATACTCACCTTATTCGCCAGTGCCACCGTATTAATTCTACATGCATTTTGCAATAGACTTTTGTTAGTTTTTATAAAATTAAAGCCAAAAACACGCAACGACATAATTATAATGTTTTGGTGCGGCACTTTCAATAGTGAACAGCAGGTAAAACAGCTGATTGCAATTTGCCATTCACTTGGAAGTTCAAAGTTCTAAACAGTCAATAATTGTCTCGACGACATAACGCAACGACATAGTTTTAATGTTTGATTTTGTGATTTGATTATTTGCAAAAATAATTTATTTATTAATCCGTACAAATTACAAATTGATTTAAAAATAGCCTAAAGGTTTCTTATTACAGAGTTTAGTTAGATCTAAAAGGCACTAGTACATCACATCATGTGAATATAAAATTTATTAACGGGAGTTGAAATTAGCTTTAATGGTAAAGATTTTATCTTTAATAAACTTACCACCGGCTAAATCATGTAAACAAGTTGTTGAGGAATGGTAGATAGTAGATTAAGGATCACCGTGCGTTCCATTTGATGCAGTGACGTAGAAAGTTGAATTGTATTGATTCGTATGAAGCAAACTACATAACCGACGCAGTCGACGGATACTACGTAAAAGTTGGTCAACTTCAATTTTGCCAAGCGTCGACTGCGTTCGGAATTAAAAAGAACAATTCCTTGAACCAAAAACAGTAGTTGTGAATGGCAAAAAACTATTTTTGTGAACGGTAAACAAATATTTTCATGTTTTGGTGAATGACAAACATTTGATTTTACTTACTTTTTGTTTGTTGTTTTGTTTGCAATTTGAATTTCCCTCTCTTTTCTGTTTACGCAGTCGACGGCTGCCGTGTAGTTTTACGTATACCCCGCACGAAACGCAACATACGCAGACGCAGACGACGGTTTCCGTTTAGTTTTAGTTTTACGTAGTTTAAGCTTCATGAACTCACACAGTCTGGTAACACTCGCGTTCAACTTAGCATTCTTGTGAGATATCTGCGCGCGGTTCAGTTCGTAATTGGATTTCGGTGTTTGAGGATTTTATCAACAATGTCGGAGAATGATAGGGAAGTCATTGACCATGCGGTTGATTTGGTAAAGAGCTTGTCTAACCTTCAATTAAATGGAGAATTTGCTGACATCACAATTATTATTGAGCAGCAACGCATCTCGGCACATCGCTGTATTCTCGCTTCTCGATCTACATATTTTCGTGGATTGCTCTTTGGTGGCTTTGCTGAATCAAATAAAAATGAAATCGAACTTGATGTCAACTTAGAAGCATTTAAAATCTTTATGGAGTATATCTATGTTGGTTCAATATCGGTGGCGGAATATGATGACAACTTACTTGTTGACACGCTTAGTTTGGCCAATGAATATGGTTGTCTAGAATTTGTATCTTGTCTTATAAAAATTCTTTGCAAGCGTTTGACTTTGAAAAATGTGTTTCTCATTACAAAAACTGCACAATATCATTGTTTTGATAGTTTTCTAAAAGAATGTCTTGATTTCATTGATGAAAATGCCAATTCTCTATTGGTGCATGAGTCATTTAAGTCTTTGTCAAAAGAGTTCTTATCAGAAATAATACTTCGTGACAGTTTCTCAACCGAGGAAGTTGACATCTTTAAAGCGATTTTAGTTTGGAGCGAAGGTCAAACCAAGGAAGATATTGCGATCGTGCTTCAACATGTACGTTTTACTTTAATGCAAATAGAAGAATTGCAAAATGTTGTAAAACCATCGGGTCTTTTAACTAATGAAAAAATAGACATCATCATAAAAGAAATTCAAACCCAGGATGATCTGCCATTTAGATGTGGTAAAAAACATCGTTTGGAAATAAAATGTTATGAATACAATATGAAAACCCAAACTCATAAAGCTGATATATTATTCAATAAACCTTTGTTATTCAAATTGTCAACATACCAACTGATCAATCATATAAAAATGATGGATTGTGCCGGTCATTTCTCGTATTACATCGAAGTATCAGAGGATCGCAAGTCTTGGACGCGAATTGTGGACTATAGCAAATTTATTTGCCATTCAACTCAACATCTTTACTTCGATCCAATACAAGCGGATTACATCTATATAAATCCAGTATTCAGAAGCAATCCCGAAATTGGTTGTTCTGTTAGACTACTGATTCAAAGTTTGGTCCCTAAAGTGGTAAACAGATTTTTTGTTGCTCCTTGGGTCTTTCTTCAGAATGGTGATACATGTGATCAATTTCGTTACAATGAAATAATAAAACGAAATTCTTGCACGATTAAATTAAGTCAACCGTTTTATATAAACTACATTGAAATCATTGGTCTTAAAGATTATATAGTGACTTCTATCGAAACTACTGAAGATGGTACAAATTTCAAGAAAGTGGAAAAATTTAATCGTGATTCAGAAGACAAAAATTTTTACTATTTTAAACCACACATTGTTATTAAAATGAAGATTGATTTTGATGGAGATAACAATTTAGAAAATAATAATGTCACTTTACGTGTTAACTTCTTCTAATAAATTTAAACTTCCTTTACTGTCTATAACAATTTTTTAACGCAAATACAAGTTGAAAAATATTAAGGGTAAGGTATCATTTTTATATTAGGGAATGGAATATTTTTACAAGCGAACAAAACCTAATGCTTGGAGTCGGAATTCAAGACTAACTATTCAAATGCCCTAACACATCCAACTACTTAAGAGCAACAACGACTGCGCTGCCAAGGTACCATTTGTTTTCATACATACATAGCTGCAGTACCGCTTATTTTCATAAGCAAAAACAATTACGGTAGTGTAGCGATACTACCTGCCCAGACTTTTTCTAAGCTCTTGGACTCCATGTATTGTGTTGGTGGGCTTTAAGTTCAATGAGTATTTTAAGAATGTAATTTAAAAAGTATAAGTATATAAGTAAAAAAAAGAGCCAGTGCGGCGCAAAAACGCCAATTGTGGCAACCGTGGATATGATTAACACACTTGTACTTGATTAATAACAACAGTTATTGGAAGAGAAGTCGGCGACGGCTGTGTTGTCAGCGGGTAAACAAACAAATTATTTAGAATTTTTTGTGCGGCACTTTTAATAGTGAACAGCAGGTAAAACAGCTGATTGCAATTTGCCATTCATTTGGAAGCTCACAATTCTAAGCAGTTGGCAGCACTGAACTAACGGCTTTATTGCATTATTGCATTCATTTTCATTGAGTATTCTTTTCTTCAACTGTGCACACGTCGCACCAAAGTTCTTGGTTTCTTTTGCATTTGAAAGTGATTTAATTTTTGTGTAAATTTTACACATTTCTTCTTGAGATTTATCAGTTTTAAAAGCAAGTAAGTTTTTTATTTATTATATTGTGTGTTTTTTCTATTTGTTTTGTTGTTTTTTGCAAATTGTTTGAAGACGCAACAATTTTTTTTTTTTTGCAATTTGAGAAATTCATCAATTGGAAATTCATTTCAATTCATTCATGTGTGCTTCTGTATGTGTATGTGTAAACTACGCACTTGACTAAAATAACAATTTAGTTCTCTTTATTTCCGGTGAATTAATTGGTTGCGAAATAAGGCTTATGTTTTTGAGACAAGTGCAGATTTAGAAGATTCTCCTAAGTAAGCGAAATTTATTTGGAATTCATTTTTTTTTTTTGTTAACATTCATGCACATGCATGTGTGAGTTTGGAGTCGTGCACAATATCTGTAGAATATTCTGGTAAAAATATGGATTATATATGTATGTATATGTAGTTCAAATCGTGGTAATATGCATGTCTACATTGAAGTGTTTTTGTATAAAGTATATTGTATATAAGTCTAAACAAATAATTGATTTAAGCTGAATTTTATTGTTCTTTTGTTCTCTTTTCTAATTCAGTTGGATTGAGTGGTTGGTGTTGCTGGACTACACACTAGACAAGGATTCTTAACGTGCATAAAATTAATTTTGTAATTGTCTTCAAGAGAAGAATAAGGTAAGAATGTAGAATATTTGGCTTCCAGGTTAAGTTTTGGCAGTAGCTAGTTTTAAGACGCATTTAACTTAAGTCATTGATGCCGTAATTGACGGGAAGAATGTTATTGAAGGGGTAGGAGATGAGGTTATGGTGAATGGAATGGATATACTGCTTTCTTTTCGGTCGCCAGAGCTTTTGTTACGGTAGCAGGAAGCATCACATGTCTGAGTGTTTAACATTTGGGACAAGAGAGGCTATGAAGAAGCAATCATTGTCCCATCTATACTTTAAACTAATGTAAGTTCTTCACATACAGTGAGAAAGAACGCTCTTAACTTTATGCCTATAAGAAGAGTCGGTTTTTCTAAGGAAAAACAATCATTCGTCCATATGTTGTTTCTATGAAGATTTGCTACACATCTATCCATCTATATAATTAAACGGCATTTTATTTAAAAGATAAAAAATACATTTAATTTACAATTACTAAAAACAACTTATCTAAAAATCCATTTAAAATCAATTAGAATTAACAAATTCTCCTTATACTTCTAGCAAAATGGAACGCGTACCATCAGAAAGTGATCTTATGTTTTGTCCCTTTGATCCTACCCATCAAGTTATGCGCTCCGTTTTTAATGTGCATATTATTCGTTGCGGTCGCACCAGAAACATGGGAGATCTGGTAATTTGTCCCCTGAATAATTCTCACTTGTTGCCAAAAAGTGAATTGGATAAGCACGTTCTTGAATGTGAGAGTCGCAAAACTTTTGAACGTTTCAAGCATAACGATGCAGTGATTCATGGCTTATCAACAACTAAGCCAAAGTCTTTCACTGCTTGCAAACAGAAGGAAGACTTCTTTGAGAGTGTTGCTGAATGCGAGGAAGACTGGGATTGTGAACCCCCACAAGAAGCTTATAATCCTTTAAAGGCTATTGACAAAAAAAATATAATACGCCATCCAGTTGGTTTGACACCATCGCAACGTGTTGCTTTCCGTCGCAATGAACGCTTACGCTTGCTTGAGTTACGCAATAATGTGTCCATATAAACATGTTATGAGGCGGTAGCGGTAGACAATAGAAAACATAGGGGAAGAGGATGAACAACTGATGACAAATACATCTTAATTTTTTACTCAAATGTTTTCTAAAATCTTTACTTAAAAAAAATAATATAAAGAATTGTATAATTGTACTTTTTATTGACTACAAATAAATTGCAATTCTTTGTTCAAAAAACAATATATAACAATTTGTTTTTATATGATTTAAATTATATTTTTAATTAAAAATTTAAACAAAAAATAATAATAATACCAACCGCAACCGCAGGCGACATTTTATAGAATCTTCTTTTCGTAGTTTGTTTCACATATTATAAATTTTACTATTTTAATTATTTTTGTTCAATTCTCACAATGAAAAATAATTAAGTTTTATACTATTTTTTCGTTAACATCATTTTAAAGTCAATATTAATTAATGCAACTATTACATTTATAAGATATATTGTATGTATATATAAATTTATTTGGTCGCAAAAGTACTACTATAAAGAAGCAGTGGAGATGCTTCTTCAACATCCATTCTACATACATTCAGAAAAGCCTTTGCAAATCTTGCACCCCAGCCGATTAATGTTACACCTTCTTCATCTTCTTCTTCTTAGAGCTTCAATCTGATATCTTTTTGCTTTTTTTTTTTTTGACTTATTTCCACGCTTGTTTTAATAATTTGCGCGATGCTAAATGCTTAACCACCAATGAACCTGATGTCAAAACGACTAGCACTATGGAAAGGAGTATATAATCAAAGTCTTCTTTTAACAAATCAAAAGTCTTTGAGGGTGAGACACGTGACACGAATATATCCAAGCCGGTGGCTACAACAAGGCAGGTACTCTCAAGGCCACTGGGAGCTGTATAAATGTTTTTCAAACGTGCCACAGTTTGATTATAATTTATAAAGTTCTCTGTAGATATTGGCAACTCAGGCATATAGGGTATGGAGCCTTCGTCACGAACTTGCGTTGATTGAGGCACCGGACGACGTGGATCCAGAAGAGCCCAAGGCATTTCAATAATGGCACCACTTGATGTGCCAACTGTATAGGAGAAAGAATAATGATTCAATTAGATTAGATACATATGTACTATTAAAATCTTATAAGTTTAAACTTACTTAAGACATGCTTATTTGTAATGCCACGCTCCGTAATGGTTTCACGCATTGTCTCAATGGTGGTGGGCACAATATATGATTGACGTTCAATCAATGGCATTTGTGGTGCATTCCATGAACTCCAAACAGAACTATTTGCTTGTGTTTTGCCTTCATACAATTCAATGGTTGCTACAAGAATTGAAAACAATCAAATGACTTTCCTTGAACATCAAAATCAAATACTTACTTAATTCAGTACGTCGCACTTTATCATTGTAATATGAATATGCCAACCAATTCTCTGAATGCACAATGTTCAAAGGTGTACGTGCCTTACGATGAATCATAGAAAAGATAACCGCACCAGAGACCACATCAACCAGATAAAGATTTAAAGTATCTGCTTTATTAAAGGAATTTCAAATTAAATCATCCACCATTTATTTATCCAAAGACTTACTTTTCTGTATAGGATCGGTAGCCTGAGTAACAAATGCCACAAGATTTGGATTAATATATTTATAAAGAACAGAACGATCGCCCAGAACACGTCCTTGTGAATTCACACGTTCTATGGGATTCTTTTCAGCAACAGCAATGATTTTATTATCACCAACAAAGCCACCCAAACGAACATTCCACAAAGGTTTAGGTATGAGTTGCTATACATAAATAAACAGGAATAAATTAAGATATCTTTATAATCTATAATCAACTATAATACTTACACCACCTTTGTTTAGCTTAATATGATAACCATCGAGAACTGCAGTCTTAAGATCCGCAGTGTACAAGTATAAATTGTTTGCCAATTCAGCAGCATGAGCAGGATAAACATGGACTTTATTTTGTGCATCCAGTAGTAAAATGCCCTGAATGAAATCCTGTTCAGTTTCGGCCAGCAAAGCCATTTGTTTAATTTGATAATCCAATAGCATGGGACCACCTTCAACTCCACGACCAGTTATGGGATTAAAAAAATACAAAACACCATTGCCAGTCTCCTTATGCTTGCATACAATTGTACTCAGAGGCTCCAAGGGGAAATGTTTCGAAGTACGTTGAACAATTAAACGCATATGCTCAGCATTTTCAAATCCTTCAACATTTGGTATATATTGTTGCCAATGATGTTTACCATTTAGATTATCAATGCCAAAGATTTTGCCTGATTTTGTCAAAACAACCAACATTTTATGTAAACCAAAGGAATCACGAACCAAACCAGCACGTTGAGAATCGGTTGGTGGAGCTCCCAAGCCAATGACATGTAGAAAGATATTCTTAATCTGAATGGCTTGAGTGCTTAAGCGACGAACAAATGCACTAATAATATCAGCTGTTGAAAAGTAAGAGGGGAAATTATTAGTTTTTTAATAATAAATGAGCGGTTTTTTACTTGCAATTATTGATGATTGACAACAACATAAACAAATATCATACAAAATCAGAAGAACAGAACATTCCAAGGCACTATAAACTACAAAAGCAAGCAAACATACAAATAAATAAATAAATATCAAACATAAATAGTTTGTTTTGCGGTTTCAAAAGACAATTGCTTAGCTAAAAAGCGGCAAGTCATTACCATAAAACCTTATATTCTAAAGAAACAACATATCAACAATAAAAACATAAGTATTTGTATATCACAAAGCACATAACATGTGTGTTTGTGTATTGATGTGTTTAGGACGCTTTACTCACTCTCGTGACCCGTGGAATCCACTAATTAAACAATTGCACACATATAGTATATGAAGATGAAAGAATAAGTTTAGAGAAAGAAATTTAGACATCATTTTTATATTAAGTATTATCTTTTAAATGAGATGATGATCAAAGATGATATGAATTGTGCATTTAAGAGACTCTTCCAACACCATCACATCACCCGGTGTGTGCATGAACTCACCTGTTTTTCCTTTAATCTCATTTTCCAAAGTTCCTTCACTATCAGCCAATGGCAAATCTATTAATTGCGTTGCTACAACATTGGCCAATGCTTCTTCACGCGCCCAACGTATTTTACTTTGTTGTACAACAATCAAAGAATCTGAACTAGTATCAAAGACAAACTGACAATTTCTACCATCAGCATTACGTTTAGATTTACAATCAAATGCTCGGAGTTTAGGTTCTCCATGTAATTCTGTATAGGGAACATTTTGTTGCAATTCCTCAACTGCTGCACAATTGTCAACATAATTTGCAGTAATTTTAAGTATCTGAAACGAATTCAAATAAAAATAAATACAGGAACTCATCAAGTATAAAATTACTTACATTTTCAACGACATCAGCTTGTATAATAATACGACGTAGATTGAAAGTACCGACAAGAAAATTGGAGCTTTTTAAATCTGTACAAACATTAAGTTGATTTTGCACATTAATTAGTTTTTGATTCACCACCACATAGCCATTTAAACCCTTTCGAAATAAGAGATATATCATATTAATAATATGCAAATCAGCCAACTGACTGTCGAATACCAACCTCCAAAGCCTCTAAGTTTTGTGCTAATGCCCCATGGTTGTTAGCCTCTAGTTGTGTCACATATTGTTTATCTGATGTTAAATCTAAGCTTTTGAGAGTAGTTCCAGATTCAACTAGGCAAACATAATGCACACCACTTAGTATGCATTTCTGTGGTTTAATCCATGATGCTATTATTTTACTAGTTGTACCCAAAGCTTGACCACTGGTTGCAAAGTATTGTGTCACCTCCAAATGGCTGCCCCAATGCGGTACGGCATGGTAAACAAAAGAATTGCTATAAAACCAGAAGGCATCTTGTGCGCTTTCCGTTTGTATTGGCATCAGTGACCATTCGAACTCAATAGTGCCTATATGTGAATTCCAGCCACGCACCAGTGCTGGTGCATGTCCTTGTACGACAAGCAAATCGAAACCATGGTGACTATTTGTTCGAGCTGCAGCAGTTGAGTCACCTTCTTCTGATGAAGCACCCAACTTGAATAGCTTCACATGACCGCGTTGAGACTTTTCGAGTATTTGACGCCATAGTATTTCACCTGTTTTGGGGCAAAGGGCCGCCAGAACTTGCTCACGTGTGCTTACCAGTAAGCGGGGTTGAAAGTGATTTAAATCTAAGTGTGCATTTGCCACTCCACCAATATTAAGTTGTCGCCTAATGGAAATTGTTTAATTATTCACAATTACTATATGAAGAGTTTTCTTTCCCAGAGCTTACCAGTCGAATTTTCCAATTTGATCTTCGTACATCCCGTTGGCACAGCAGATGAACAATATCAACGAAAACAGCGCACCGGCTATTTTACTTTGTAGACTCATATTGACTGTGTGTTTATGTGTTTAGTTGCTTGTCAGCAAGAAATTTACACTCAACTAATTTAAGTTAATTAACTCCTACCCTACTTTTTAGTCAACTTATTATTAATTAAACTTAAATTTCCATTGCAGCAATAAATGACAGACGAAAAAAGGGTGATAGTGGTTAAGGGCTGCCAGATGGTAGTAGTCACATAACATATGCAACCTGGCAGCACTTTTTGCTTGAACGAATGGCAGTACTGTGACAATTTAGACCATTTAGATCATAACAATGGTAAAATGAAAACATATGGCAACGCCATGCGCATTTATTTAATGGTAAGTTCTTATAAAATCTGTGTTTTTATGTTTGCTGATGATATTCTGCAGTTATTTATGAAAAATGATTGGAAAAAATAATGAAAAGAAACAAGAAATTAAGCCACGTGATGATGGCATTGAATTGGAAAATCAATTCATATTGCGATTGCCTGAAGTAAGTCCTCTCAGTTGAGATGAGTATTCCGTTTTGGGTGATTCAACAATTTTTCAATATTCCAGGAACCGGCATCAGCTTTACGCGAAGCTATACAAAGTGGCAATCTAAAGGATCGTATGACTATCAAATTGGATAATGATTTGCGTTATGGTGAAGTGCGTCTGGATCATTGGCTACTCTATGCCAAAGTGGTTGATTTGCCCACCATTGTTGAATGCCTTAAAACCATTGATAATAAAAGCTTTTACAAATCATCAGATATTTGTCAAATAATGATATGCAAAGAAGAATTGGAAGAAGAACCCGAAAAGGAATCACCTAACAAAGGCAAAAAGAAGGATCCCAATAAAGTGGATAAGAAATACCTGTGGCCTCATGGCATAACACCGCCCTGCAAGAATGTACGCAAGCGACGTTTTCGTAAAACTTTGAAAAAGAAAAATGTTGAGGCACCAGAAATTGAAAAGGAAGTTAAACATCTACTACGCATTGATAATGAAGCTGTCAAAGTTGATTACGAAATTATCAATGAAGATTTAGACAAACTTGGTATGGATCAATCGGATATAAAGGACTATAATGAAGGCGATGAGGACTTTAATAATGAATCGCTTAATGATTCTGTTAAACCCATGGATGATAGTAATGTCCAGCGAAGAGACATTAATGTTGAATCTGATGATGATGATAGAACAGCATCATTTTCACAAAACAATAATCAGCTAAGCACTTTGGCTGAACATGATATATTCGGTGAAGAACTTTCTTCATCGGATGATGATGAAGACAATGAACCACGTTCATCGCAACCAATGCGTGAATTGGAAGAATCATCACGTTTGTCGGCAGATGATTCACGTATGTCGGATTTCTTTGATGTCAGTGCATCGGGGGGGAATGTTACAAAAGCCAGTGAGTTCAATAAAACCATGTTTGGTGATTCTGCCAACAGTCCTAAAAGCAATATGGATAAATTTGGTGGCTCAAGTTCAAATCTGGCAGCGCCAAGTGGTTTCTTTGATAATCAATCTCAATCATCACAAATGCAATCTAAACGTGAAGATATGGATGATGATGATACATCAACATCACAGCCACAGCTAAGTAGTCAACAAATTACAACAAAGATTTCACAATTGCATCGTCAAATTCTTGAATTGAAGACACAACAAAGTCAGAAATCTCAAGAAATTGCAACCATACAGAATGCAACACTCAAGAATCGTATGCAAGAAGCTTTGGACAATGTAATGAGTTTGCTAGTGGAAAAGGAATTAGAGCTTAAAGACTATGAAACTATGTTGGTATCACAATTGAACTAAATTGATTGTTGAAGGATTGAAGTACTATTGCAAGTAAATAAAACCATCAGTAATATTCACCATGATTTGAAAATCTAATTACTCTTTTTTTTCGATTATTATTGTTAATATTCTTCTTTATCAGTCATTAAAGCGTAACCAGGTCAAATATCACCCACAAGCCGTCATTATTGACATTGATGTATGGTTTCCATTTCATTCTATTTGCCATTATCATTGAAATAGATCTCAACAGTTTGTCATGCGGATTTCTTGTGTTTATTTTTATATACGTATAAAATAATTTTACAAAATCGACAAAAGAATGAAAATGTCAAAGATGCTCGTTATCGTTCTGCTTTAAACTTACAACTAATACACAATTAAATATATGTATATGAATACCATAAAGAAGGAAGGAAATCTTTATCAAATGCTCTATAGAGAGGCATTTAAAATAGAATAAATTGAAAAATTTGTGACTCAAAATTTGTGCGTTTCTATGGCTACAATTGGAATTCGATTTGTCCTATAAACTACTACTACTTTATATAGAGAAGAATAGTGTATAGTAAATACCCTGAACTGAACAGAAATAAATGCTTTATTTATATATACTTCCTTTTACCATTTCATCATTATTCACCAGGTCAGATCATCAGGCAGACCACCCGGATATTCACCTGTCAGACATGCCGTGCAATGACCTGTTTTCTTGGCATTTGCTGGTTTTCGATTGAGTTGCACAGCCTCCACAAGACCCTGGACACTAAGATACATTAGAGAATCGGCACCAACATGACGTGCCAATTGCTCAGCATTCAAATTATTGGCAATCAGTTCCTCCCTCGTTGGTATATTGATACCCATATAGCATGGATACTGTAACGGTGGACTAGCAATACGTATGTGTACTTCAAGGGCACCAGCATCGCGTAGCAATTTAATTATTGGACCAATTGTATTGCCACGCACTATTGAATCATCGACAAGAACCAAACGTTTTCCAGCCACATTCTCCGACAGGGCACCGAACTTCTTTGCAACACCCAATTGACGTAGGCGTGTTGAAGGCTGAATAAATGTACGTCCTACATAACGATTCCTGCATAGTACTTCGGCAAACTCTAAGCCAGATTCACGAGCATAGCCATGAGCAGCTGCTGTACCAGATTCCGGCACTGAACTAACAATATCTGCCTCTACTGGTGCTTCCCGCCATAATTGGCGGCCACATTGCAAACGCACTGAATACACCATTTGTCCTTCGAAGATGGAATCGCCACGTGCAAAATAAACATATTCAAAGATACAGAAGGCCATGTGCTTGTGATCAGGTCGCTGAACAATATCCACAGTACGAAAACCTTTACGTGTTAGTTCAACAATTTCACCAGGCTCCACTTCACGTAAATACCGTGCTCCAATTGAAAGAAAGCCACAACTTTCACTGGACACAACCCAACCTTCAGCTGGAGCTTCTTCCACACTCACATTACCCAACTTCAGAGGCATTATTTTACCCAAACACAATGGTCGATTGCCATAAGAATCACGTACGGCATACATCTTGTCTGTGAGCATAATCACCAGTGAGTAGGAGAGTGGAGCCATTTGCATAAAATGCCTTATGCGTGCAGGCCAATCAGGGCCATTTAGTTCAGAAACTCCTTGTGGAGAACAACATAAAGATTGTGCAATTAATTCAGTATCACTGTGTGATGATAAACCAATACCGCGTGCTAGAACTTCACGACGCAATGACTCATTATTGACAAGTTCACCATTGTGTGCCAATGCCATAGTACCGTGTGTTGTATGAACCACAAAGGGTTGACAATTAACCACTTCCGTGCCACCTGATGTAGAGTAACGAGTATGTCCGATGCCAAGGTTACCACGCAATTTCTTCATAGAATCTTCATTGAATAGCGTACTAATCATGCCCATACCTTTGTGAACATTAAAATTCTTTTGAGTTTTGCCTTCACTTGTTGCTATGCCTGCTGATTCTTGACCGCGATGTTGCAAGGCTACCAGACCCAGACATATCACGTGGGCAATATCAATTTGTGTAGGCCAATCGCCACAAGCGATAGCCCCAAAAACACCACACTCATGTGTTAAACCAGTTGACTCCTTGCTTTCTGATATCGACAATACACCACTTGTCTTGTTGCAGCCACCATTACTGTTGTCATTCTCTTCTCCATCTGCTGCTGCAACTGTTGCTGCTGCTTCTCTATCGTTTGTTACAATCACCACTTGTTGCTGCTGCTTCGTTACTAGTTCTTCACTTGACGACGACATACTTTTCACTTCTCCACTTCCAATGCTTTTAGAACACGTTAAATTTATTTACGTGTCTTTTAATTTAATTAATGAAATAATACCTAAGCGCTCGCTCGATAATTCAAGCGCTTCTGTTAAGATCAACTTACGCAACAATACAATTTATATGATTTCTTCGCTTTAATTATTTTACAATTTGTTATGCTGTTTGGTTGCTGTAAAACCATGTGTGTGTGCCAGAAGAAGTAACAGTTGTTCCGCACGCGCAATTAAAGGTAGAACAACAACAGCAACAACATTGGCGCCGGCAGCACGGTGAAGGGGGTTCACTTGCACCCCCCTGTCAGGAAAGAAAATACATAGAAAAAATTAAATTTATTTTTAATTTAGTCGCTAGCTCGCTGTCCAAATGTGTTCATCACCTTGTCAATAAATTCAGTATTTCCTGTGAGCAGGCACAGGCCGGGGGTTTGTAGGTCGGCGGAGATATGTCGCTATGCCACAAGCCGCTTAGCCTCGCATCACCCATCGTTGAGCGACTCCACGCCTTGACGCATCGTAAAGTGTTAAATGTACGTTCAATGCTACATGTTGCTGCTGGAATAGTTAAATCAATTTTGATTTCCTAACATACCGCTGGGTAAAACGGAGTGTTACATCTGCGTATTCAACAGATATGTGCATAAGCGAAAATGCTTTTCTGTGTGTTGAAGAAAATCGATGGATTTTTGGTGAAGAAACATTAGAATCTAAATATGGGATAAATATAGATTTTCTGTAGAATTCTTCAACATTTTCAGATGGTTGATTTGATCAGTAAGTCTCTTTTGCTTCTACTCGAGGACGCTTAAATTTAACATCCAATTTTTCGCAAATTTTTTGAGCTTTTTCGAAAATGTCTGCAAACTTCATAGAGGCATTATCACGGAGAGATTCAAGCACATCAGTGAATTCATTTACGTGATCGTGTATTGCATTTACAAATATTCATTTTTACTTCTTGTAATTGATTGCACACGGGTTCAAGTTTGGCAGAATAGGCAGCAATTACTAAAAGTGTCACAATGTTTGTTGGAGTAGTTGTAATCGTGTATAGCTGATACGTTTTGGTTTTCGTTTTAGAGTTTGGTGCGTCCTGCAAAAGTTCTTCTATAACTTGCACAATAGTCAGAAAGTTTTCTGATACTTATGTACTTTACTGTCCAAATCTCTAAAAAAAATCAAACCCGTCGTATCCTTGGCCAACATGTTTATTTAAATCAAGATTGCACTTGTGGATGATGTAGGAGAGATTATGCCACAGCATGGTCAACCGTTTTTTCAATTACCAAATCGTTCAGCAGTTTCACATCAATAGTGTGCTTATATATATATAATATAATGTGTAGATGAAGATGGTTCCCTCTGAAAGTAATCCTGGCGGCGCCCATGAGCACCAATAACCAGAATCAAGACTTGAATCAGTGTTGTAAGACGAGTGACTCACTCTAGTCTTTGATTTGATCGCTCAATCATATGCTGCTCTTACAACACTAAGCCGCGATAGTTTTCGAGAAGATCGTAACTGACTGAATACAAGTAAATTAGAATCAATCAGTATCAAATTTTTTCTTCATCAATATCATAATTTGCAAGATTGTAAATATGTGTCCCAAGTATCTATCTGTCTCTGTAACTGTATAAACATTTATAATCACAAACTATTAATAATTTTGATATTACAAAACATACATATTTATCTCATAACAAAACATCTGCTGCATTTGGCTTTCGGTGATAAGAAAATTAGTGCATCGCTAGATGGCGTACTATCATTAGAAAAATATCTAAATAAAATAAATAAAACGAAATGTTTAAGTTAAAAGGTTTTATTGAAAACGATCATAATAATGAGGTAGATAATGTACCAGGTACCAGTCATCACAGCACTCTCGACATTAATCTAGAGCATTGATCAGACGAAAATAAAATCATGTAGCGAGTCGAATTCCTATTATCTACAGTCATTATAGATTTGCATCTTCTCAACAGACAGTTTAGATAACTAGATTTGACAGACTGACGACACAAACAAGTGAAACCTTTTAAAAAGTATATTGCTGTCTATTTCTCCTTATTAAAACCAACCGGCAAATATATAGATATCAATTAATAGATAATATTATTTATCAATAGACTTATTTTTTGGTTTATTTGAAAAAATCTTAAGTAGCCACTTGAAGTACTTGAGGAGATTGATTATACATAATAAAAATTGATCTATTCTAAACAGCACATAAATCACGTAAATGTTGCTTACGATAAGATAAGTTTTCCTGTTGCACAGTGACATATGTGATGGTCATGGTTATTGCTTAAAAAATGCATCATCTTTCAATGCTAATTTGTTAGGATCTGCATCCAAATGTTGTTTAGCATCTTTTATATCTTTTTGTATAGCATTTATAAGATCATCCAAACTATCAAAATTACGTTCCGGACGTAAATAACCAACAATGCAGATTTTCAAATTGCGTCCATATAAATCTTGTTTAAAATCATGCAATATGTGTGTTTCCTATATGAAAAATGGGGAACTTTTAATGCTCAATTTAATCATTACTAATTGATAAAGATAAGTACTACATACCAAACTTTTTTCTTTATTATCATAGAATGGATTCCAACCGATACTCATGACCATTTTTTTAACCTCACCATTGTCTACATTCGCCCAACCATAATATGCACCAGTTTGTAAGTCTTCGGGTAGAGATTTCACTACTTCCAATGAATAATTTGCTGTACACATGTACACATGTGATTTATGTTATGTTTATCAATAAATTCATTTCAATTCAAATCATTTGTCAAGGTCAAATTGTGTGTTTTTATTAATTACCTGTTGGAATGCCTAACTCTTTTGAACCGCGGCCAAAACCACGTACAATTTCACCGCTAACAAACAGTGGCAGATGACCTAACATTTTTTCCAACATCTTATTATTAGTATTTATCAAGTTACTCTTAGTAAAATTACGACGTGGTGGTGTTTGGAAGCTTTCTAGGCACAGGGCAGGAGGGCACCGATCTGTTTTGTTTATAGTTCTATTGAGAATTTTGTACACTCCCAACCTGAAATTGATTGATGATAATAGCTTTTGTTATATTATTTGGTTACGAAATCACAAAAATTGTCAGTTATGACGTTGTCAGTTTGGTTAAATAGTTTAACTGATTTACCCAGCTCGGATCGTTTGCATTTTAAACTAATTTCCAAAACATGTTAAAACAAAAACAACACACACTATTGTTTCAAGCAATCAAAGTAGAAAAGCAGATGTTGCGGCTTTTGTAGCGTTGCCAGTGTGAATAACAGAAAACAGCTGTTTGGAAAGCTGTGCACATGTTGAGGGTGGCAGCACTGCGGCATGTTAGATAAACTAAATTAGAATACGAAAGAAAATATTTTCTATTTTTTAAGCAGGAAAATGAATGTAAGCAATCGTGTATTTAATACAAAACTATGGCAAAATAATGCATTTAAAAGAATTGGTAAGAAGCAAATCTTTGCTATGCAGAATTATTATTTTATTAAACAATTTCTATGCAGTCACATTCTCAACAAAGCCGCAAACTCTGAAGGAACCTGCACCTCAACAACAGCCACAGCCCCAAAATGTTGGGACTGACACACGGAAGCCCCTAGTGCCTACTCATTATCGTTTTGTCTACCCAGAATTCCTACCTGATCCCAAAGTCGAATGGCGTAATCATGTGCGTGAAAAACTCGAACGTTTGGATATGTTAGAACGACGTCGGCACATTGATTTGCCTGAATTCTATGTTGGCTCCATTTTGGCTGTGACCAGCTCTGATCCACATGCTGCCGGTAAGGTTAGTCGTTTCGTTGGCATCTGTATACATCGCGAACGTTGCGGTTTACGTGCACGGTTCATATTGCGCAATGTCATTGACCACCAAGGTGTTGAGGTTCTCTACGAAATGTATGATCCAACTATACAAAAAGTTGAGATTTTACGTTTGGAGAAACGCCTGGATGATCATCTGTTTTATTTGCGTGATGCTTTGCCAGAATTCAGTACATTCGATGAGAAAATGGAAGCTGAACATTATGAAGAAGGTGCACCTGTGCGTGTGAATGACATTAAAGTAGTATTGCGTCCACGTCCTTGGCTAGAACGTTGGGAACGTCAAAACCTGAAGGGTATTGCAAATGTGGATCAATACTTAAAGGATAAACATCGTTTGTCGTCTTTGAAAGTACAGAAACCTTGGGAGAAATTTGATCTAATGAAACAGTATCGTGCGACAATACCCGAAGAGGAACAAAAAGAGATCTTTGCTGAAGTGCACACAGAATTGCATAATCTTGAATTACAACGCAAGCGTAACAGGCGTAAACGCTTATTTGTGAAACCCACTCAATTGGCTTAGATTTGATTAGGTGCGGCGAGCGCTTTTCATTGTTTTCCTTCCTGTTAAAATAAAATAAAAATATAAACACATTTAGTTATATTAATTTTGTATTTACTTAGAAGATATATATGCATTATTGATTTAGTCACTTAAAGTGCGAGTAGAATACACTATTTTATACAGTGGAGGGGGATCAGAAGAATTTCGAGGATTGCTTGCTTGCTTTTAATAGACTCGATATTTATAGAAATCTATAAACGACACGGTGACATTCCACCCTATAATCATAACCACAAAATAAAGCAGGAATATACTGGGTAAAGCGATGAGTATAATACGTGTATTTTTAAGGTGTGGTATACCTGGAAAAGGTAGAATAGATTAGTTAAATGATAACATACCGTGTTTGTGGAAAAACTTACAATTGTAGCCCAAAAATGTTATATAGACATAATAAGTCATGGCAAGCAACCAAAATGTATTGCCCATCAAACGTGAAATAAACCAATCCTGTTTGATGAGCCAATTATAGAAGAATAATTGTATAAAATGCAGCAGCATGAGTGGCGGAAAGAAAGCATTAAGATGCACATCAAACGCATAGCCCCATTCGATGTCGGGTTCTAGGGAAGAACTTCGTAGATAACGATTCGTAACAATCCAGAAAAATGATGCAACTATAATGCCCGCAAATATGCAATCAACAAATACCACATAGAATATGAAGGAGATACTTTGCCAAAAGTTTAAATCCAGAACCCAAGCGAAGCACAATGAAGTCACTGTAATGGTATATATAAAAATAAGTTTAAGAATTGTCATTTGTTACATATTATCACACAGCCACTTACCACATAGACAGACAACTAAGAGTACAAGAAATGCTGGATCATCTCGCGCAAATTGTGATTTGGTTTGTTTTCTATAATTAAAATTTCGATAGACTTTTTGTGGTGCAATAAATAGATACAACATTTGCCACAATGCAAACTCGAAGTCCATTTGATTGAATTTCAACAGACGTCGCAGATATTTGTAGCTTTTTGTTGTAGCAGAAAGACAATCTTTACGATGATTTACGGGTGGTGGCAGCGGAGAAGTTGCTCTAGACGTGTATGTGTAACCAGACGCCTCGGATGGCGTTGGTGATGTTGGATATTTCATATTTGTATTAGCATACATTCTTTACTTGTTTATTAAATGATTAAATTAAATTAAATATTTTTACTTATTTCCTACACAGACATTTCGCAATGTTGACGTTGTGTTGTTAATGCTGCTGATGGTTCTGATTAGAGTTGGCAAACTATCGATAGATTTTTTTGATGGTGGGACTATCGATATGCTACCACCTCTAGTTCTGATGATTCTTATTTGCGATAGGAAATAAACTTTATCTAGTTGGCAGCACTAGCATGCATGGCATCTCGCTCGCTTAAGTTAAATGACAATACTGCCAGATCGATTAAGTGCTAGAAGTTAAAATAAAAATCAGTTGAAATTAAAAACTTATTTTAATATATATGTACATGCCATAGTTCCTTTCCAAGGGTAGCTGTAAAAATATCATGAAAGACTGGTATTCGAAAGCATGGCTTGATAAGTGTTATCAGGATTCTGCGCCAGCAAATTCGACTGGTTTGCTAAAAAAAAGGTAGTTATACCGGAAAATATCAAAACAGTTCACAAAATCTTTTTGAAAAATCGTAAAGTGAAGTTGCACGAGATAGGTGACACTTTAAACATATCCAAGGGACCTGTAGACTTTATTTTTCATGAGCATTTGTCTATGAGAAAGCTATTCTCGAAGTGGGTACCGCGTGTGTTAACAGTGGACCAAAAACAACAACGAGTTGATGATTCTGAGATATGCTTGGAGCAAAATAAAAAAGACATAACGATGGATGAAACTTGGATCTACCATTACACACCAGAGTCAAATCGGCAGTGAGCTGAGTGGACAGCAGCCGGTGAACTTCGCCCAAAGAGGCCAAAAGCACAACAGAGTGCTGGCAAAGTTATGACGTCCGTATTTTGGTGTTTTGTTTATCGACTACCTTGAAAAAGACAAGACAGTCAATAGGGATCGCTATATGGTCCAATTGGATCATTTGAACGATGACATTTCGAAGAAACTGCTATATATGCTAAAAAAGAAAGTGATCTTCCACAAAGACTATACTCCATGTCACAAATCTTTGGCTTCGATGACAAAATTACATTAATTATACTTCGCATTGATTTCGCACCTATCCTAGTCCCCAGGTTTGGCCCCCAGGGACTTTTACCTGTCTGCAGACCAAAAAAATTTGCTAGATGGAAAAATAAATATATGGCTGGAATGAGGAGGTGATTAGACCGGGAACTTATCAGCCTATGTGTTAATTTTATTACAATGTTTTTCCAGTATCTTTAAAAGAATCTATGATTGATTAAACAAATAGTTTTTAAGAAATTATCTTAAGACCTTATCTTGTTATCTTTAACCAAGAAATAATTTAACAAAAAGAAAAACTAGCAAAATATGCTATAAATTTAAGGATTACATAACAAAAACACAAGAAACACAAAAAACATTCGCAACTGATCAAATAGAATTATAAGGACGACTCCCTTAACTCCCACAATTAGAAATTTCCCGCTTGTGCATTTATTCAGCTGCTGCTGCCGCTGCTAAAGTAACTAACGGCGAGTCGTGGTCACAATTAAGGCATCATTTAAGATATTTTTCAACATTTGACCCCCTTGTCTAAGATCTAAGATCCCAAGTAAACTCAAGCAAAATTTATGTGAGTCCAAACTCCATGCAATAACATGAGAAACAATAGCGAAATTTAAAGAAAAATCTTTATCAAATTTATTGTGCGCACAACAATGAATTGTTTCACGAGCTGAGCTACATAACATTGACAATAGAATGAATAAATGTGAATGTGAAGATGCACAGGATAAGGATGAAAAAAGAAAAGAAAAAGGTCAAACGGCTGCACGACAAAAATCAAACCGAAAGCGATCATAAGAATATACGAAAAATGACACACTTTTGAGGTCATCTTAGGGTCAAGATGATCATTACTTAGGCATGTCAAAGACAAAATCCATAGAAGAAGAGCAATGCAGAGAGCCGTTACAGAGACGATGAGGATGTGAGCGTTTGGGCAAAGGTGCGAATGTCCTGTGCCAGTTTGGAATGCACATTTAACTGGCTAAGTTTCGGGGGAAACTAACTCATTTTGTTATTCGCAAGAAAAACGTCATAGCAGGGTATACTACCCTATATACATATCTCTTGAATATCCTTTTAAATTTGTCGCTTTTTGAACTACTTTAGTATAAACGACACAGCTGAACTTTGAGTTTGTTGAATGCCCAATAAAATCAGTCCTGCAAAGCAATTGCAATTCTATTGAATAAGAAAAAGAGGGAGAGTAGTATTTATTTTGAGTGATCACAAAATTGAGTGAGTAAATCTTGAGTGTCATTTCGTATAAGAATTCTCTCTCATTTTGAGTGCAAACTCCTTCTAAATAGCTAACGGAAGTCGAAGAGCAAAGGACATTTAATAAAATAAAAAGAGAACAACCTGGGCGATCAATGCAACAATACTTACTTACTAAATGCCATTCTATTCTTAAAGACTATAAAGTGCACACAGGACATTTCCGGATTTCATTGAATCACATTCAATGGCTATTCTTTGCTTTTTATCTTGTTCCCTTCAAACAAAACAACAATTGAAACTATTGGTTTTTTCGCTCATGTTACTATTTTTTGTTCTTTTGATTGAACCATTGAGATTGATGGCCCAAGTAGCAGCTATCAATGTACACAGCTTTGTTTACCAAAAGATTACTACATTTTAAAGAAAAGAAAGCAAGAAATAATATGTGTAAAAAACATACATAAATAAATATAATTCATATTTTAAAAAACCAGAATAGTCCTTACATTCAATAACTTTGTACAATATAACATCTCTTCTTCACTACATTTGGGGATTTGTTAAGGGATCACACATCCTTGCAAAGTGTTCATGTCACACAGCACATAAAAATTAAGTTGAAATTAAGCGAAAACATGTAAACTCCCGAACACCAAATCACATAAATTTAAACTAGTCAAAGTAGGTAGCCTTTGTATCCTTGGCACTGCCACTGTCAATATTTGATCCTTGCAGCTGTTTGTTTTAGTTTTTTCTCCTTCTTTTTTCTTTCTTGTTGGATGCGTTACAAAATTAGTTTGTGCTCTTTTTTTGAGTTATGCACTGTTGAAATCAATGTGACTTGATTAACATATGCATGTCCTGATGGCGGTAGCATCGGCGGCGGCCTCATTTTAGTTACAAAATCCTTCAACGCTTCATTGATTGTGTCGCTTAAAGGCGACAGCTCACACTGTTCATGGTAGGTGTCCAATGCGGGCGTTTCTTTACATACATAAAAAAAAAGAAGATCATAATGATGAAGGGGGAAACTTACTACATATGGCTCTATAAGTTTACAGTTTTAACTCATTCATTATGAGTTGGAACTGTCAGTAGGTGATAAATGGTGCACATAAATCTTTAAGAGGAATGATGATTGAAAATATACAAGTAGCTGAAATGAAGGCGGGTTGTATATGGTACTATAGAGAAACTTGATAGTTGAGAGACAGCTTATGACTTCTGACGAATCTTTGATTGCAGATTAGATTAGAAGAGAAGATTCTTGGCTAAAGTTGTATGATGTAGGAGATTTAAACTAAGGTTAAGTCTCATTGTATGACCACTGAATATAAATCATTTAAACACATCTTTTAGAAACTAAGAATTTTTGACTGAATTTCTTAAGAAAGTTGTACATATTTTATAATATAAAGTAATCCTGATGAAATAATTTGTAGGACTTGCTATGCATTTAAACTTCCTTACCATAATAAATACAGCGTTACAACCATCAACCTCCGAGGGCTCCGTGTGATTATTTTATATTCCCCAAGTGTCCAGGCGCGTAATGCAAAAATGCCCCTCGCACTTTAGCCACCCATTGGGTATCCCGCTACATAGTGAGCATTCGCCACTAGCATCAATGTTTGAAGTTTTATATGTAGTGGACGAAATTTCTGCCAGTAGGCAGTGGCTTCGTGGTCATATGTAGAAGTGATCACCAGCCAATCGTATATATTCTTGTTCTAAATAAATAATTTAATTTATTTTTATTTTTGTTTTAATCCCAAATATAAACACTAAGCTCGAAATGGCCATGAAATGAACGAGTTACGAAG
The DNA here is from genome assembly GCA_037043315.1 of Amiota communis. Classification (NCBI taxonomy): domain Eukaryota; kingdom Metazoa; phylum Arthropoda; class Insecta; order Diptera; family Drosophilidae; genus Amiota; species Amiota communis. The sequence continues at coordinate 5,570,021 of JBAMAV010001245.1, read as the reverse complement.
GCACGAAGGCTATCAAGAAAGCTGTTATGCCGATCATCGGCTCAATCCCAATAATGTGGATCCAGCAGTGTTGTGCATACTCAGCTATTAATAAATAAATTGAATTAAAAATCAATATCTTTTGACTCTGTTGGTCGATTTTGATTAAATAAACTCTAAATGTTACTCACAACTAAGCTTTTTATCTTTCAGTTATTCGATTTTGAAGACAATGAAAGGCTTTTACTTGATACGCGCTCAAACAAACTTCTAACAGACATAAATTTGAAAGTCTACGATTTATTATTATTTGTATGTAATAACTTATACGATTTACAGCTCATCTTAGTAGTAACCTCAATGAAATCTTATAAACAGAATCTTATTCTGAAGTAACCAACTAATTAACCAAAAGCAAAACCTTTTTAACTCCTTGGTTAATAAAATTTCTAAATCTCCTTCTAACACAAACACCTTGTAACTAAAATATGTAACTAAGTATGTCTTTACAGCTGCCTTTATATTCTTCCTGGAACAACAATAATAACAATCCACTAAAATTCCAATAAACCGAACACACAAATATTAAAATAACAATTTTGAAAAATTACCCCAACTTGTTGTTTGATGTTCTGAAAATTATAAGGGAGACACAAGTAAGGAGTAAACACACTCTATAGACGAGACACTTACTAGTGATAGATATTGTACTTAAAAGTCATAGGCGACAATATGAGTTGCCATTTGACACAGATTTATACAAATGAACACGAGTCCATAGACACACTTCGATACACTAGTACACTCGATAGTATTAGTTCGTACAGATGTTAAATAGTGCTAAAGAGCTCGCTAAAGATCACGACTCCCGCAGGACGCGCAACTTATTTAGTAGTAGCACATGCGCATAAGGAATATTAATAACCCAAAGGAATTCATTTCGACTGACGGCCAAGAAGCTGCATTCATTCATTTTATCTTTCTTTCTATGTTTTTAGAAAAATCAATGAACCGAACGCCAAAGGTCGCGTGTGCGTCTTCATAGGAAGAATTTAAATGTCGTATGCATAATCTTATGCAGACCGAGGTCATGATTGTTATGGCACAGCAACAACATCAATAGGACCTATGACATTGTAATGAAGTCCCCCCTCTAAATATTTTCTTCATCTTAAGGGTCGAATTTGGCGCGAAAGATTAGTGTTTCCTACAAAACTCAAGTGTGTGTATGTATGTGTACATAGGAATTTCCTTTTCTTACTTTTTATTGTTGTTATTATTATGCATCCTTAGATCTTTTGGTTGTTGATCCTTTTTGAACTATGTCCTTTGATTTGTATACCTCTACGTAATGTGAGCGTGTGTTACGCACGCGTTTTTTCCTACTCAAAATTCTCAAGTTTTCTCTAAAATTTTTGGTTGTTGCTCCTTCTTTTCTTCCTACTTCTCCTTCTTGATTCAATCTGTTGTGTTTTGGTTACCATTGGGATTATGATTGATCCCACTTTTCTTTATATATTTAACGTTTTTTCAATTGTTGCCTATTGATTGTGATCAGAACAATTCTTTCGATTATTTTCTCTTTTTTTTTTGGTTTGGAGGTGTAATATTATGTGGTCGTGTGTATTTTGTTGGGATCGTTTATTCATTGTTCCACTCTATCGTGATGATTATGCATAAAATGAAGGAAATTAAATCTCTGATGCTGATGATTTGGCGCGTGATCAGATGATATTCCAAAGCAGTAACAGTGATTGGGAATAAAATTGAATTCCAAGACTTGAAATTGAAATTCTATAGTGAGGTTATGACATTGGATTGGAAAATGTTTTTCTGAAGTTAAAAACATTCTCAAATTTGAGGTTCAAGATGTTTTTGCTTAGAATTATTGCTGTAAAGCCATACGGTTCGGTATCACTAAACTATCATAACTTTTGGATACATTTTAGAATCCAAACTCTTTTAAAATAACTAAAATTGGAGATGAGTCCTATTTTCATTGACAATTATAAGTGAGTCTAGTAAGTGCGTTTCTATAAGAGATACTTTTGAATACTTACTATAGAATTTTATTCAAATCACCACTACCTGCTAGTAAATTCGCCAGTGTAATGATATTCACCAATTACTAGCAGATTGTAAACAATCTACCAATAAAAGTTAAGAGGTGGGCACACTGCTCACTATTTGCTGGCGTGTGGCTTATGAGTCGATAACATTGAGTGAGTTTACTAGCTAATGAATTCACTAGTGAAGAGTCGATGACATTGAGCGAGTTGAAAGTTTTGTGTGTCATCATCACTATCGCATAAGCCTATTCGCTTGCATGTAAACTCTCTGGCTAGCATATAGTAAACTCGCTCAATCTAGTTGAGGCATAAGTCTTAAGATTCAAATTTGAATCTTTAAGAATTATCGATTAAGATAATTTATAGAAAAAATACCAAAATCTTGAACACATTAGAAACTTTCATTTGCAGATTAAAATTTTGTATATCATCTATAATTATAAGAACTCAAATGATCCTTGTGATGTTGAAACAATTTCTAAGACAGCTTAATGTCAACGAAACAATGTCCTGGCAATTTAACGCCAATCGAGCATAATGTTGTATAGATGCTATCAAAGATCATTTCATGGCTGTCAGATTTGAGATAAAAAAATACAAACGAAAAAAATCTTATACAACTGATCACCAACTGATGACTTTATGTAAGCGAAACGTGCCCAATTGGGCATAAAAAACAGAATGACAATATTTTGAATGAAGGAAAAGAAAAGCAGCATATAATCCTGTCAGTAAAAATGGATGCCCAATCGAAATAATCTTGTCCAACAATAGAAACACAATGGTTAAGAAGTGATCGACAATTTGTTGGAGCGTTTGCTAAATTCCTATAAAAAAACAATAGTTCTTCATTGAAAAAAATAAATTCTAATGCAATCGCCAATAATATGAAAATGACACGCTTATCAGACGATATTGACAATGCTGCAAACAATGCTGGTCCATCAGGACTTGGACCAGCTCAGTCATGCGCTAGACTAAATACAACGAAGATAACAATGTATTGACGAGACGAGTTTTTCTGTTCAGATTTTCGTCCTTTCGACTTTGTTATTATTCTTTGAAAGTAAAAGTGCGCAGTTGTCGTTTGTGGTTATTGAAGCCAAAAGTGCCACTCAGAAGAGCGTAGAGTAGAGTAATGCAGACGGAAGTAAGGAGTATCTTGAAATCTTATAGTTGTTGGTGGTGGTGGAAGCAACTTGTTGTTGGTTTTTATGTTATTGTTTTTATAACTGGAGTTGGCGTTCTTTTGATTTCAATGACAGATAGGCAACTAAGCATGAGGACCAACCAACCAAAGACTGAATGAGCCGTCCATCAGCTGACACAGTCCGCACACCCGGTGGTGACATAGTCTGGTGATTTGAAACGTTTTGTTTTCAAAAACCGGATGATACTCTTCTCTCTCTATGCGTTGTTCTGCATAAAAATAGCATATAATAATAATAATAAATGTATCCTGCAAACAGGATATTAGAAAAATGAAAATTGCATATTCTTTTTGAATGAGTTTTTCCTTCTTTTCTCTTTATTTTTTTTTTTTTTGTTGTCGCACATAGTATTCAAAATTATGAAGTTTATCTTTTGAATTGAATAATTCAAATATTATGCAGGCGTTGATTGTATTGCCAAGTAACGCACGCGTAACTTCGACAAATTTCATCATCATCATCACCATTTTCCATCATCAATACCATCCATTCGTAAACTGTTGAAATGTCATTTGAATTGTCATTCATTGGTTTTTGTGTTTTTGTTCTTTTCAGCATTTGTCATACGTTTGCATCTTCAATGACATTTAAAATTTATAGCATTTTGTTTGATCTGGTGCGGATTTAAGGTTGATGGTCTAATCTTATACATAGTTTTGGTAGGTAGAACCAGGTATGCATGTACATGTGTAAATCTTATTCAAAACAAATCTGTACAATATGGTGATTTTGAAATGAGAATCATTATGTGATTGATAAGTTCATTAGAATTTAGAATAAATGGTCTAGGATTTATTTCTTGAGAAGATGATTCAATAATGATTGCATTATGTTTATATACTTGTATATATATACAAAATTGCAGAATTGGGGGAACTGAAAATCCACTCATCGTCGTACCAATGCATCCAGTTCGAGTCACTGTATGGTACGGATTTTGTAGTTGTGGCGTGATTGGCTTTTCGCGCTGTGACTGTCAATGGTGACATGATAACTGAATTTTTGTGGCAGGAATTGAAAGATAACGATCTCGATGAGCTTCAACAAGATGGCACAATTTACCATACCGCCGCGCGTAGCATCATCAAAGATTATAAAAAGTATAAAATGCGCTGCATTTGTCCAGTTTATACTTTTTATAGTCATTGGCATCAACCTTCTGCTCACAAGATTCAACAACCGTTTTGATTAGTTGTTTTGGCGATGTCCTTTGGCCTGCTGGCAGCTATGAATTTTTCAGTGGGGCACAATTCCCAAACAATTGATCACCTGAAACAAATCATTCGCGCTGAAATTGTCCAAATTGACTGTTGTTCGTTGTTCATTTAATAATCAATCCAAAATCGGACCATAGATGGCCCACTCTTTAGAATTATTGTTCTGTCCTATCTTTAGGATAGCACAACGGATCATATTTCTCTAATTCTTTACCATAATGATGACTTAATTCCACATCTAATGAGATAATATCATAAAACGTCATATTGGCTAAAGGAATTCTGTCTTGAAATTCTAAAATTCATTGTGAACTTCTATATAAATGAATATGTGATACATCATTTCCTGGAGCATAGAATCCAATAAAAGCCAAAACAAAGGTGTTGTATTAAAATCGATTCAATTCTTAGCGACCTGTTTAAAATTATTTTAGTTTGTGTTTGAATTACCTAAGTCGGGTTATACCAAGAGACCCTAAGAGATGCTTGGTCTGCCACTGCTTATCGAACTTTGAACTGTAGATTTTGTTGGGTCTTTCCCAAGCCAAATTGTCTGAGAGAACACTATGCTTGTTTTTCTTTATGAAATCACATTCTATCTACATACACACTTACTTCTCTAAATATTCAAACATATCCAAATCAATCCAATCCAATTCAATCAATAAAAAATGATTTCCTCTCCATCCCTATGCCTTTGATTCACTCACAAAAAAATATAAGTTCGAGATCAAGTAGCAAGGTTAATTACATAATCAACTTGTACACAAAACACTGATGAGATTACTATAAACTCAACAACAAATTGAGGAGCACTTTCCCTTTTTACTACATAAAAAGTGAACACACCCTGACACGCGTAAAAAAATCCCTTCATCAAATTGTACTTGATATGGAAACGAAAAAAAATACAATAGACATGTTTAAGTGGCGCTAAAAATCGAATTAAGGGTGTTTATGCTAACACAATTATATAACATCATTTAAAAAAATGTAATAGTAGGGAAGAAAGGAAATACACGCAATTTTGAGGGAAAGGTAAAAAGTGCATACTGGTACAAAAAATGGGGCAGAACAGAAAAGGGCATGTAAAGTTGTATGAGAGGAAGTAGAGCCTATCAAACAATGGTTTCCTACTATAAACGGAAGTACTTTTTTTTGTAATTCTTTTTTATGAATCGCCTTTTTATTGGTGGTTAATTTGTGAAGTGTGCCCTCACTTCAGATCGTAATCGATATGATGAGGGTAATTTTCATTGGCTTCCTTTTTTTTCCTTTTTTTATATCATTATCCAATGTTGCGGCTTGTCCTCTTTATTATTTTTTTTTTTTTGTTTCTAAAGCAACAAGTAAGGGTTGTCATGTCATTATTAACAAAAAATCATGAGAAAAAAAGGGTACAAGAAAAAAGAAAGCCAATAAAGAATGATAGATAGACATACTCACACGTATTAACCACACATGGATTTAATCTATTTATGTTTAGTTTTCTTCAAAGAAAATAAGAAAAGAATAGGGTGTGAAAATGGAACTTGTTGCCTATTCTTTCAGCTATCATTAAAAGGGTAAATATGACATAACACATATTGTAATACTACTATTCAATCCCTTCTTTCTTTTCTCTCTTTGTTAGAAATCTTCATAAATCTTAAGGCGCGTGCTTAGATAAGATACTCCCATAGGTATATTGAAGATCATTGAAAAATACAACATTTTCTTTCTATACTACTCCTACATTGAATTCAAGTTCAATGTCGTGTCATCTTTACATTTGTTCAACAAATTTTCCCTTTCATTTTTCATTGAGTTTACAAAAATGGCGCCATTGACTTAGTTGTGGTGCCACGCGCATTTCGGGGATCATTTTAAGCCCTTTCGGTATTGGTTCCTCATGTCATGTTGTGAGTAGTGTGGCATGGCACTTATCCAAAAATAATATACTATTTTAATTGTTTGTATTTCATGTTCTTTTTGTTTTTATTATGTGCATTAAATTAGTTTTTATCCCTTTAAAAGGGCGTTTAAATTTACCATTGCCTTCTTTCTTGATGAACATCATTGTCGTCATGGATCTCTTCAATGAAATATGGAGTTTTTCTATTAAAAATAACAAAACTAAATTTGTTGTTTGCGTGTTTAAAAGTACAAAAATATGGGATCATTTGTTTTTAAGTGGAGGTGTTGAGTTTTGTTTCATTCAATTGTGTTAGACGCCATTTTCTAAAAACTCTTCAAATTCATTTGATTTGAAGACTGTTGAATAGAACTTTTTATGGAAATATCTTTTGTTAAGTTTAGATTGAAATTTTAGATTTCAATGACAAACAAAAAGCAGATTGTTTTTTTTTTTTGAGGTAGCGAGGAATCTCTTTGGACCTATTGCCACCGCCGTGACTATTTGTATGGTGTCTCCACTAAACATACCTCCTCATCCCTTGGATAGCATGCCTACTCCAGAGCTGCTTTATATATTACTTCAGAGTAGGCATACCTTTGAGATTATGATTAAGAGCACTCTTCTAATGCTCTAAGAGGTCAATCCAAAGGCTAATTATTCTTTAGGCAAACTAGGCACGTAAAAAAAAATCATATTTTCTATAGAGATGTGGAGCTTCCGTAGCCAGCCCCGTCAACTTGATTCTTCTAAAACCCGCGATTCCATAATAGAAATTGGTAAAATAAGTGCGGCGCTGGTCGGTAGCTGAGCAAAGCAAGCGAGTGCCGCGATTTTAGTGTTTAAAGGTACATAGTCTATCTTAATTTTTTTTTTGCAAAATATATGGCCGCCAGAGGAGCGCCTATGAGGTGCTTGCCTAGGGTTCTAACTATATCTAGAAAGTAGATGTCAATTTCTCTTTCTTATGTGTACCTTTCATTCTATTAAGTTTCTTACAGGATGAAGAGGCACTGAGTACTATTAATTGCACAGTTTAGACCCTTAGAGTGGAGCAATGAAATCCAAATTCTATTACCTCTAAATCTCTATATATTCGATGGAATATCCTTGGGATAAATATAAAGAAGCTTTTAGTTCAACAGTTCTAATCATTTAGAATGGTTGAGAACCAAATCAAAGAACTTATTACAAAAATTACTGTATTTCCCAAAAATCTTGAAATAATCTTCCAACCTTTATGCATTTGGTGAACTTAAGTTGGATTTCATAAAAAAATGGCTTACCGAAGTGAATGGCAATTCAATTCAATGTTATCCAAATGTTTTATAAAAAAGTCTTGCATTAGCTGTTGTTCCATTTAAGTTTGTACTTCTTGCATTTGTAATCTTTCCTTTTCATTATTTGTTTGCCTTTACTTATTGACCAATCCTTTGCTTGCTATCCTTTGACTGCTGCTGTTCCCTCAGTCTAAAAGAATTTCCTAAAAAAAAATTTTTGCATCTGTATAAACTGAACTCTTGAACAATAAGCAATGGGAAACCCATATTTATTTGTCGACACCAAATGAAGTAAAACAAACGACGGTGGCGGCGGCAACTCACGGCTTAGCGAAATGCAACCCCCACCCGTACTTCAGTACCATAACGGCTGCTTGCTTAACTCACACTAACTGACTGACTGACAGACTGAGTAACAATCTGACTATCTGTCTGTCTGTCTGTCTTTGTATCTATATATCTAGCTATTATTCCTATTCCTATCATATATAACTGGTTGGTTGTGGCGGCTATCTTTGTTTGTTTGCATTTACTTCCTTTCTAACGGATGCTGGACATTATCGATACGAAAAACACGGCATGACACAAAATAGAATTTTGGTTTTTCTTTTCGCTTTTTTTTTTTTTTTGGTTTTGTGCTCAGTTTTTCATCATGCATTTTTGTTGTTTTGCTATTTGTTTCAATGTACCATGGAAAACTGGACGACGCGTGTGCAGACATATAAAGAACCATGTTTTTGTTGTTTTATTTTTACATTTTTGTTGTCATTATTGTTGTTGTATTGTAGTTTTCTGTAACTAAAGTGCCATCAGGAGCAGATGTTTTGCCTTTTCTTTCTTTACTACTATTGCATTTACTGATTTTTTTTCTCCTCATAACGACAACTATTATTTTTTTTTAAATTTTTTCGTTTTTCCAATGGACAATTTAACCAAATATTTTTTTGTTTAATAAAAGTGGTTAGAATGAAGTTAGTTACTCTGAAATTCAGATAGAATGAAAATCACCCTAGACATAGATAAATGGCACTCTTTACCCCTCCATAATTTGTTGTTTTGTTGTTACAGTAAAATTGATTTGTTACACTTTGTAAAGTAGATGGAATTTCTTTAGATTTTCTATGGTCTGCAGATTTGCATATATTATTCGTAGAACTCTGTAACTTTGTATATAATACAATACTTATTAATAATGAAATTTATATAAACTGATGTCATATAGATAGGATATGTTTTGTTCACATTGTAAGAGTATATAGTACTGTGCTGAAACCCTAAACAAGCAAATTAATGGTTAGAAGTTGGAAAAGTCTTTATATGCTCTTGAACTGTATTAATAGTTTTTAGATATAAGACTTAAGAAAGTCATTTAGAAAGATGAAGATGCTTACCAATGCTCTCATCCTTCAGTTGGAGTTTCTATAAGATGGATAAGCCATTCGTATTGGAAAAACAAGCATGACGGACCTACAAAATCAATAAAAATTCTTCCAGGACTACCAATGGCAAGTTTACTAGTCTGTCTAAGCCAGGGCTATCCAACCCGCCGCCCAAGAGAAGTCTGAATGCCGCCCAAAGTGTGCCAAAGTGGTACTATGCGGCTCCAGGTGGCCGAAGTGGCTAACAGAAATATCTTCTGCCCGATGAAAAATGTTCTTCTTGCTCCTGCGGCCCAACATATTACTGATTCTTCCAATGCGGCCCAGGGAACCAAAAAGGTTAGACTGCCCTGGCCTAGGTCTTTAAAGAAAGAAATTGGTAGGAAAGCGGATCCATCTTCTAAAGAGGCCAGTCTTACATGAGTTGTTCAACGCTTTCTTTCTCTCACTTCCTTCATTCATAACAACCAATCAGATAACATGTATTCATCAAAACACATCAATGATCCGGATGTGTTAAAAAAGTCAAAATCACAAATTACATAATCAATGAATCAACAAACCCAATTTACCGCCCTTAAAACGATTGCAACCAATAAAAAGAGATTACAATAAAAAATTTTCACGCATTCCATAAATAAAATAAAAAATTATATACTTTTTTTTCCTTATTTTTTAAAAACTCGAAAGAGGGTGAGAAAAAACCATGGACCAAAGACCAATCCCAACAAAAAAACCAGCTTATTAAGAATACAAAAGTCTATGGAAAAAATAACATAATGAAATACACCCCAAGGGGTGGGAAAAAACAACCCCTAGTGGGATTTTTTTTGCAAAAAAAAAAGGATATATAATGAAAAAACAAATAGAGAAAGAAAGAATGAGAATTGTTGCAGTTGTGTTAGGGTGAGTATTTTTGTAAAAAAAAAAACAATAATATCCCATGAATTTTGGCATAAAAAACAGGTAGACTTGTGTGCTATATTCTTTTTTTAAATAAGAAGAAAATAGAAACCGTAACAGATACTTTTTCTTATGGGTGCCATTCACAACATGTGATCTATTGTTTATTTCACTGACTGATGATCACCGTAAAAATACAATAATTGTCTTGTATGATACTTAGAAACTCAAGTAAGTATCAGATGCTGTTAAAGAAAAGCAGAAAAAGATTCTAGTAATGTGAGTAGAAATAGAAACAGAGATTGGTTTTCCATTTGCAATGTTTGTCATTCTATGGTTGACATTGACAAGTATTTGTAATAAGAGCATTTTGAGCAATTGATCAATAGAAATATTACAGGTGATATATGTTATAAATTTTATTTGGTTAAAGATTTTGATTTTTGATTAGAAATATGTCATGGTTTGACATTTCTTAGTTTTCAAAAGTTAGTAAAACACCCACCCGCTACTGAAAAAGTATCAAAATATATATTTACAATTATTGTGGAACATTTGAAATGCGGATGTGGCATCAATTTACAGCACAGATATTTTGATATGTAAGTCGATTTTGGGGGCGTTCATCTAAAGCCAAATACCTGCAAGGTGTAGCAAAATTTATTGAAAATAGTAATCTATGTCAAGAAAGTAACCTCAACCTTAAATACACCCATATAACGCGTGCTTTGTTGGTTGATAAACAGCTGAAAAATTGCCAACTTTTGCATGATAATTCAGTTTATTATGCCATAATGAATGGATGGAAAAAAGAATCCTTTCATGTTTGTTTAAATAATTAACACCTGGTTATACTATGCCAAAAACCGCTGATGACAAAAGTGATGGCATTATTCATCAAAAAATATTATTGTGGTAAGTATTAGTACCAGTACATGCAGGTGACCCAAACTATGCACATCCATCTATCAATTCATCAAACAATGTATCTAGAAAATGGAAAAAACTACCAAAAATTCGTTACGATTTCTTTTCTTTGAAAAGAAAAATAGAAAGTCGCATGCAAAAATTTCCCTTTTACTATTGTATGTAGTATTGACAATTATTTTCCTTGTACACCATTCAATCTTTTGCCGACGCCTATTTATTTATTTGTTTAATATGAAGTGCTGAACTCTTTCTCTTATTTTGCAATAGGGTTAAAGGGTACTTACTTATACTACTCCATAGTACTTACAATACTTTCCAGCTGCCAGAGGAATGGAAAATATATGCATTTTCTCAACTGTCAGTGGAATCATTAACATTCATTTCAATTGAATTGTTATTGTTGTTTGCCTTTGTTACTCCTCTTTTGTCTACCATATTTTGCTACATCACAGCGCAAATAATTTTCTCTACCATATTTTCAATTTTTTTTTTTTTGCGCTATTTTGATATTTTATTGTGAAAAAGTGTCATATTTTTGTGTGGTTTTCCAGAATTCATTGGTTTTATTTGATTTTTACCCTTTCACAATTCCGTTTTTGTTAGATTTTTGTTGGTTTTTCTGTATAAATAATTGATAGAAATTTGGTTAGGGAGCAGATGTTTTGATCATGATGATGATGGTTGTGAATTAAAGTTCAAAGAGCTGGTAATGGAATGGAAGAGTTGTGATGGACGGACGACAATGTGACATTGTCCACCCCATGAATACTAACTAGTATACATAGTACACCTTCCATTGACATCACCCTATGATGATGTCATAATTCTAATGCCAGTTTGTGGATATACAATGAGGTAATCGTTGCCAAACAGTTATGGTATAAAAGTTGACCATGTAATGAAAGAAAGAGTTATAATAATGTGTGAAATATGAGAAACAAAAACAATGGTGAGGCCTGGGAATGTATTCAAGTTGTCTCTAGGAAATCGAGCCTATACCAATGTGGACTTAGTTCATCGGGGAACTAGGATTGAAAAATCCTGTATATATAAATAGTTTCGAACTTTGTTACTAAGAACTAAAATGTTTCGAGTCTGGGTATATTGAGTTGATTGATGTTCCTTTTTTATGGTTCCATACGTGACTCTATTACTAAGTCTACGCAGTCCTTCCGTCCGTCCAACCATCCGGCAATGAGCTCTGTCTCATGAACCGTAAGAGGTAGACAGATATTTTCTTAGAGTGTAGAGTGGCAATTGAATTTGCCATTATAACAACAATACCATTGCCATCATTATAAAAATCATAAAAATAAATAAAAATTTAAAAATTAAAGGGATCCCCATATAAGAAACGTGTGCTCCAATACGCACTGCACTTTGTTTGGAAGGAAAAGAAGCTAATTAATTTTACTTAATAACTTCAGACAATGAATTTGCAGAAATTGATATATGTGTCCAGCATTAAAATTTGTACAGGTTCTCAGGCAAATGGCCAAGTAGACAGAGTTAATAGAAAAGTAGGACCGATGAAAGTAAAACTAACAATGTTAAATCTTGTACGATGGTACGGAACCATTCGTGTGCGAGTCTGACTCGTACTTCACCGATTTCTTACGACTTCCTGGCCATCGTCATGAATTTTGGAGGGCCCCTAGACCGCATTTAGCACAACATGGAAAAACTCTAGGCATGAAGATGATATACTAACACAGTTCAGGAAAATTTTCCTCTAATCCCTGACCTTCTATTTGCTACACATCATAAAATTATTAATAATTTCATCATTTAAACTTCCTTGCACTTCTCCCAACTTCATCAACATTGCCTATCTATCCATATCCTAGCAGCAGCCACTTAAGCATTTGTTCTGGTCACTTTGCACTTTAAGTAACCATACATGGCATCATGTAGTCAGATGTTTGAGTAGCCTCTAAAGAGAATCCATTTTTTAATCAAAACCAATTCCAATGAAAATGTTTACAGAAATAAATTATAGCCGAGAAACATTAATGAGCAAAAACTTACACAATAACAACACATAAAAACCCGTCGTCGTCGTCGTCATCGCTTAAGCTTCATAAGGTTGGGTCGGTCAGTTGTCTTGTCTTTTAAACTGTTGAGTAGACGACGAAGAACTAATCGCATTGCACATGACGTTACGCATTTATGTGGCTAACAAAACAATAGAAAAACCAATTCGAGACGATCCGAGCTACGCACACGCCGCTCTTTAGAGCCACAACAATGTTATTGACCATTTTAAGGACCTGCTTGCATTTCACGAACTACAATATTACTCCAACTATTACAATACTACTTCGACTGAGCTAAGTATGAGAGTTTTGTTTCGCTACAAAGGGATTGTAATTATTAATTGGCTGAATGTGCCGACGCACAGATGCTGGTTAGACATACATTAGTGCATTCAGTTTAAACGGGTAGCCAGAGACGCCTTTAAGGCACCTTTGACCATGGGTCTGCTGCAAATAATTCAATTAAAATGCATGAATTTGTTGAAAAAAAAAAAATAGAGAAAAAGAAAAACACACGTTCTTATGAGATGAGAGATGCTGGCAACATATCATCATCAGGCCAATCAGGCTTGAAGCATTTTAGTCCGTGTGCTTGATGTGGGTTGAAGGATCACATGGAATCGAAGGATAATAATCATACAAACAATTGAAAAGAAAATTATTATTTGAAATTTTTATATATTTTTAGTTAAAAATATCAAAATAAATGAAAAATACTATGAAGGGAAGGAAAACACTTTACCAATTTAGACAATTCTCCCCTCTCTGCGTGCCGAGTTAGTTCTTTTATGCCTACGCCATCTTTTATACTGAGTATGAGATGTATAGAAAACACCCATAAGTCGTTTGTTATCAGCATGGATTAGAATTGTGTGTGTTGTGTTGTGTGCGTGTTTTTATCCCATTCCCCTTTTTAGTGAAAAACCTTGTAACACTTTAACCCACCCCTTCTAGTATGGCATACTATCAATGGGCCTCCCACTCTTTCTCTTGTACTTCAGTTCAACTCAACTTATTTTTAGCGTCTGTCTGTCGCAGCCTAAAAATAGCTTAACGTCATCAATATCATCAATATTCAATATGGCGTATTTCTCTATAAGTTTCCCTGCTTCCCGTGTTTTCTTTATTTGTTTTTTTTTTTTTTTTGTATGCTCCTTACTTTTTTCATCATCATTGTTGTACTATAATACCCATTTTATGTTTTGCCCGCTGGGAGGTGTGATATTTATACTTAATACTTTTCTGAATTTTATGTGCTTCACCGTCGTCATACCGCCATTGGTACTAGAATGGGTGGAGTCTCCCTATCTTGTTTTAATAGTCATCTGATAATGGTTTCTTATAGATACAAATTCAGGGTTGTGATTCTGGCTTTAGGATTTTGATATTATATCTTAACTTCAGTCAAATGGATTACAATATATGGTAAAAACAAATCGAAAAACATTTTGTATAATAATATATTCAGAATAGTTGATGACCATTGGATCAAGTCATGCTTATAAGATATGAAGACAAAGCCAGAGATGTGTGGGTTGTCTGGGTGTATTTTTCTATCATGTCACATGATTCAAATGATCCTAATGACTATAGATGAAATATGTCGGAATTTTATACATATAAAGGTTTTTGCTGAAACAATTGAGAGTAAAACACTAGACAATCTGCTTAGTCCGGTTTTTGATTAACAATTTTGGTATCCAAAAGATTCATATATCAATTTTGAATACCCTACAACCCATTTGGTATTTACCTAGCAAATAAAATACCGTTAAAAGCCAACATAATTACATTCTCAATGTGTTCATTGTCATCATTAACATCACCACCGAATGATGTCAACTATGTACTACAAAGTGTGCTAGACGTGTGCCCAAAATCAATAATAAATATTTTCTTCCCAAAAAATAAAATGTAATAAAATCAGCCTGAGATTTCTCACAAAAACTAACAACAAATCAATAAAACCAACATCAAAAAATAAGAGAAATATAACAATAGGGATGGATGGATGGTCAATCAAGACTCTAAATTAGACAGCCAAACTGGGGAAAAGAAAAGACTGAAATGACAAAAGGCGAAACTTTAAAAAGAAATACGTATAAAAAAGACAAAAGGTGCAAAATATGCTCAAAGAACTAAACGATCAAGGTGGACAATGGCCATACAACAATTGAGAGACTATTGAAGACCCAAGTACAGATGTTAAAAAGTAGTAAGGAAACCATAAATGAGCATGCGCAACATCAAAACTGAGCCAACGCTACACCTTTGGAAAAGGCAATAGATATTTTTCAATTTTAGTATAGGATTTGATGATAGATAAGCAAAAAAGGCAGATCGTTGAGGAACATCAATAACTGCAGTAAAAAACAAGAAACAAAAAAACTGAAACACAAGACAAAAATTGGCTAGTTTCTTTTAGTTTTCCATTCTATTAACAGGAAATCGCTTTTTGCCAACAATACCACAAGCCGAGATAAGCGAAGCAAACAAACCAGAAATCGTCCTGAAGACAAAAGAATACATTTTCTTAGTTTTGAATTTAGTTCAGTTCAGTTTGTTTGATCTTTTTGTTTTCATGACCCCATGAGGGTCATCAATGACAATTCCAAATCGTCTTGAGTTTTGCTAGAAGAAAACTACATAGGCTAGGTTAAGTAGATCCGTATTAAGAACTTATGTTTGCTTAAATGAGCAAATTTTACATATCTATATGTATATGACAAGACAAAGAAGTTACATATTCATTTATAACAAAATTCTATAGAGTATTAAATTTTAATAGAAGATAAGATCGATTGTTATATAGTAATTTCATTATATATTCTTATCTTGAGGTGTAGAGTTTGAGTCATTGTAGAGTTAAAAATTTGAAAATCAAATAGATAAGGACGAGTACTGTTTTTTTAAGGAATTTTTTCAGAATAATATCCATTGAACTATCATGGGTAGTACTAATTGTATTGTAAATTGGATAGTGTGAGAATATTCTATGTGCACCGATTTTCATGGAGATCAGTTCAACGGTGTAGAAATTGATCTCTGCAGAGCCATCTAGTGGCAAGTTACAACAAAGTGGATCGCATAACAACCTTCTCTATGAAAAAATACATATAAGTGCCAACTTTCATGGTGATCGGTCAAACGATGTAGGAGTTTAGCAACATTAAACAATTTTTTTCGTCCATTTTTATATACAACAATTTATATACAATATAAATATATTCAGTTCATATCCATTCGCTACCTTTTTTTGGTATTTTAAACAAGACTTTAAGTAGTCTTCTATTTAGGACCGCAGTACTTTACTTCCAGACGCATTGGTCCACTTCTTGATAGTGCCGAAATTCTTCAAGAATATCGCGTGAAACCCAAGGTATGCGGCAATTGAGCTGAGATTGATTTCGCACTACACCGTGAGGAGTAGGAGAGTAGTTCTTATACTATTTATAAGATAAAGTCTAGTCATTGTCAGTGCAGTGCAGCTGGCAATAGTCCCAGTTTCGATAGTAATTCACTAGCCACTTTTCTTATTACCTGGTGAATTCATAGTCCCAGGTTATGCAAAGGAAATCCAGTAAGTGCGCGTTCCCATAGTTAGTCAGCACCTCTTTCCGCATTACTGGTGGCTAGTGAATTCACTAGTGGTAGGAAATGCAGACGGTAGCAATAACTGATGAAACGACTGTTGAACGATAATGCAGGTGTTGGCAGTGAACGGTGACATGACTGGTGAACGGTAATGCAGTCGGTGGCAATATACCACTTCCAATGACATCGCCATGTTAAATTCACCAGTTGAATACATGTAAAAGGAACTAGTACTGGTTCCAAAAGGAATAGCCATGAATTCATACTACTGGGTGTGTTATGAACATTTAGAACACTTTAACTGAACTACTCTTGTGTCTTCTTTTTATAAATCTGAACTCACCTTTAGAGATCCACTATTCTTATATTAATGACTTTTCAAGTTCTCAACAATTGGATGCCTAAACAAAAGATCCATCAATATAACCTTGCATATGCCGGCTTCTACATATTCTCACCGTGGCGGATGCCAAATGTCAACGAAAGTTGTTGAAGAATATGGCATGACTTATAGAAAATATTCTTAAAATTTCTATCAATATTGTACTCTCATATTGTGTAAAAAAGAAACTGCTCCATCATGTGCTAATCACGTCTGATGAATTTCCCATTAAGTGGCATTCAATTAAATGAGCATTGTGAAAACCGTAACGGCTCGGCGTGTGCGGGCAGCCACCGAACAAATTGAACTAAGCGTTTAAATGAATAAACAAACATAGTACATACATACATCTTTCTATATTGTTTGGTTACAGTTTCTTTACAATTTTCATTGCAACAAAATATGCAACAAATATTATACACGTTTATAGATGAAAAGATGATGGATTGTTTAATGGTTTATACGTCTTTCCTATTTTTTTTTTTGAGACACCCTAGCAAATGTGATGAATTCAAAGAAAATTACAAAATTATGAAATACTCATAAGGACATGAGTATTCATGATGAGAATGACGAACCTTCAAAAATATGGTTTTTTGGTATATTACGTGTAAAGGAAAGCAACGCCTTCAATTTGTTTCTGCATGCAAGAGTTTGTGATCCTTGAACGAGTAGCAGGCATAAATAACAAAAGAAAAATGATCAAGAAATGTATTTTGTTATTCTCTTCAATATTTATAAGATAACGCATGCGTTGCGCACACTTCTTCATGTTTCTAGTCAATTGCAAAGGTCTTGAGTCATGATCTTAAACTTGAGGTTTTTATATTCTGATTTCTGTGTGCATAAAGACTCATGGCGTCAGCCGTTCACGCGCCAAACTAATATAACCATGAATGATTCTGTTTGTCACTTAGGGTGCGGAGCCTTAGGTTATACAATATATTGTATTTGTTTTTGCTTTGACGCGTTCTTTATTTTGGGGGATTTTACGCTTCTTTCTCTGGGGATGTGATCTTCTCTTTGTATTCTTCTCTAACAACTTCTGTTTATGATTTTCGAATATTTTCCATCTTCTCTCTTTAAATTTTCTATTTTGTTTGACTTTCCATTTCCGTTTTAAACTACAATTTTTCTACTCATTAAAATTAGTAAATATTGTAATTATAATTAAAATTTATCGGTTTTTTCTTCTTTTCTCTTGTTTATTCATAAATTATTTAATGAAAATTGCGGGTGGTTTCAATTTCAACAACGATAGATTATATTCGATTATTCTTTTGGTAATTGAAATTTATTAACATTTTTCAGCATTACAAAATCAAAAAAATCGGCCAAGTGTGAGTCGGACTCGCACACGGAGGGTCCCGTACCATCGAACAAGATTTTTTGCCGCAAAAATGAATTATGTATTCAATAACTCAATGCTCGAGCAATTCCAAACACAATGAATATGCATTTATTATGAAATTGACAAAAAGCTCATGCTCCAAACATTAAATTATTGATTTGACTTATGTTTAGAGTAGATCCAGTATTCATACTGCATATCAACATTGAGATCGGAACTGTGAAAATTATCAAAAGCAAAAGTGAAATATTCATAAAGCCTAAAAGTATAATACAAAAAGAAAAAGTAATGTGCCTCACCTACATAAGCACACTATTGAAGTGTGCTGCCCAAAATGTTAGGACTCAAGTTTTGGTTTTAAAATAATTACTAGAATTGTGTTCTAAAATATTATTCATTTACATATTTCATTATAGCATATTATAATCAATAATTTAAATAATTGGGTTAAATAACGTATTGACTTATATAACATATAACAGCCAAGTCTCAGCGACATGCACACAAATTAATATGCGAGATCGGCGTCGTGTATGGCACACAAAATGAAAAGCACAAATGAAATTCGCTCACTCCTTGAGCACATATGATTGAATAGAAGAGCGAACATGGAACTGTAGTAATTGCGGGTGTGTTCTCGCAATAACAACAACGACGTACACATACAAAGAGAGAAAGAGAGAAAAGCATCTTCGGCTGATGGTTGGTTATTCGGTCACTTGTTCGTACGCTCTTCGTGAAAAGTACAGCAGTTTTTATCTCTCTTTTACTCATGGAAAACATACATTCTCTACGCTGCAGACGAACAAGCCAATATGCAATGTGTATCCCCCATCAACGTCTCTCCCTCGCATCATCACATTTGATTACCATAACGTTTTTTTTGGACTTACACCTCGCTAAAGAAGTTTCACTTAAAAAAAAAAAAAATTTTACCAAATTATGAAACAAAATAAATAACAAAGCTTCTAAAACTCTCTGCAGTGCATATTGGAGCACCCTTTGGGTACGGAACCCTAAAAAGGAATATGAGGAATTATAGGCAAAGTTATATAGATGAATGTTGAAGATGGGATCATTTGTCTATTTAATAGATCAGTATTTTCCTCAATATTTAAACAATATCAGTTCTTTATCCATTTTCCTGAAAATCCTTAATCAGCAGGAAATAATAGTAAATTCTTAATAGAGACAAGGGCTTTGAAAATGGAAATCTCTATTAAAAAGTACAACTAGTGAAGGTGTTTTAACAGTCCAAAGAATTTGTAATTTTCTCCAAAAGTCTTTGATTATAGTTTTGTTTTTTATACAAACAATGTTTATTATCCTTTTATTCATTATTTTTTTGTAACGATCCTTTAATTTTAATTATTTCATTCCTTTAATTATTTATTGATTCAAATTATTAAAAATCTTTCTTTTTCTTTTTGTATAGTATATAACAATTACCTTTATGAAATTTCTTAGAATTACTTATGCTAAAACAATTACTTATCTTTTTCTTTATAAAATCTAATTTTGATCCATTTGCTCCGATTGTGAATTTTGTCTATAAACTACAATAAAAACCTAGCTTAATTATTAATTAATATACATATCATTAAATAGTATTGAGTGAGAATTATCTATATATATATATATGTCTATAGTTCGTTTGATTTAATATTACAAATCTACAACTAGAAAAATGAAAATGCATTTAAAATTCTTCATTTGTACTTTTTTTTATATTCAAAAATATTGTCGTTAGCCAAAGATTTATTTTTTCTATTATAATCAACAAAATAAAATAAATAATAAAAATTAATTTATTAAATCAAATTATATGGTAAATAATCATTAAAATAAATCAATAAATAAATTTCTTGTTCAAAAAAATAATAGAATTAAATAAAATGTTTGTTTTTTGTTGTTTTGAATATAAAATTTATTTTCATAATTTTCCTTATATCGAAAATTGTCTTAACAATAAGAAAATTAAAAATAAATTTAAAAATATATATAAAAAAAATACTGAGAGTCATTTTTTGATTTTTTTTATATTTTTGGCTTTTTGAATTTCTTAATTTGTATATATAATAGTTTTTCATGTATTATTTTTTTATTTACAATTTTTTGGTTTTTATTTCATTTTTTATCTAACTAAAATTAAGAAGAAAAATTGAAATCATTTAAAATTCTTGTAAATTATATGCATTTTAACTTTTATTTTGTTTTCATTATTGTTTTATCAAATTCAATTTAAAATATTATTATATTCATCCATTTTTTAGTTTTCTTTTTTACATTTTCATTAATTTTTTATATTTAAAAATTATGTTATAAATTTTTCTTTCAAAGTTTGTTGTTTAAATTTGTTTTGTTTGTTTTCTTAGTAATTTCTGAAAATTATTATAAATTATTTAAATTAATATAATATTTAATCTTTATGCTAAAGAAGAAAAATAAATAAATTTTTTTTTTGTTTTTATATGTTCCTAACCTAATCTTAATTACAATATATCAAATTAAACTATACAATTCATCAAAATTTGTTTACAAATTTGTTAATGATTTTGTTTTTCGATTAAATAAATTTTTTTTTTCAATCTTATATCATAAAATATTAAGAACTTATATATAAATACAATTAATTCAACTTATAAACATACAAATTTCTTAATATTGTAACTTATCTTTAAAAACTACAATTTTTAAAACTTAAATTCTAAAAATTATTCTTAATTCTATATCTTTCATGTCAATCAAAATATTTATTTTTTTATGATTTTTTTAACCGTTTTTCGGTATTTAAACTTCGGTTGTTGGGTTTGTTCGTTTTGCTTAAAAAAATAAGCGCGGTGCCAATTTCTTGTTGGCATTTAAAATTAGAAGGAAACAGGAAACTTCTACTAATATAATAAGAAACATGATTTAAAATTGAATCAAAAAGATAGAATTTTGTACATAATATAATATGTAAGTTTACCTATATCTATAGGCTTCGAGACTTAAATACTAATGCTGGATAAAATTCTTATATACAACATGGAAAATATTTCCAAATTTCACAAAATATATTAAATAAATAAATTAAACTGTTGTGAGTGTGACTATTTAATCGTGAGATTTGCGTGTAACGTGCACGAAAAGACCAACAGGTCCATCACATTTTTCACCGCACATGTTGCATTTGAAGACATCATCGCAACTGTGATATCCCATGTGGATGGTATAGAGGACAGCATCTTTGAAATATATGTCACAATACTTGCATTCAAAATAGTTACTGAATGGTGAAACTGCACCATTGGCCGGTGTAACTGGAGCATTGGCTGGTGCATTAGCGGCTGGGGTTGGTGATGATGATGATGATAATGATGATGCTGATAAAGATGATGATGAAGTGTTAGAGCTATTCGAGCTGTTGCCTGAAGATGAAGGTACTGAATCATTATGAACAGTTTTGGGAACCTTAGCATTGTGTTCTTGAGATTCATCTGAGCTTGAGGACTGAGGTTCCGGTGAAGTTGAGTTGGAAGTATCCAACTTAAGGACACGTCCCTTGCGACGTGAGTTCGAGGTCGATAAAGGTGTTTCATCATCTTGAAGTTTAAGATTCATAGCAACATTAACATCAGCAGCGGGCGTTTGCTTCTGTTGTTGTTGCTGCTGTTGCTGTTGTTCTTCTTCTTTTGGTGGTGTACCTTGGGAGAGATCCATAGCAGAATCAACAGGTCTAACCTCATGATCATAATCATTATTATCTTCTTCATCAATATCTTCTTCATCATCGGTGTCATCATCATCTTCGTCAGCATGTTCATTTGCATCTTGATCATCAGCATCAGCATCATCATCGTCATCATACACAGCTGCATCTTCAGCGTGTTGCATCTCAAGTTGTTGCTGATGTTGCTTAATTTGTTGCAAGGCAGTTTCACGCATGCTGGGCGAGAGTTGGGCGAGAACTGCCTGTTGCTGGGCGGCAAGCATTTGGAAATTAATATTCCAATAAGGAAAGAAAGCCATATTGTGATTTTGTTGCAGGATTGAGGCAAGAGGAGGCAATAAACTGACAGCTGCAGCAGCAGCGGCAGCGGCAGGTATATTATTTTGTTGTTGTTGTTGCTGAGCTTGATGTTGTTGAACTTGTTGTTGCAGGGCCATATTCGAAGGCAATTCTGGAGTATTTGTGTTTTTGGCTGGTGAAATGCACATTGGCTGGGGTGATGCTTGACGTTGTTGCTGTGGTGAAGGCATTATGAAACCTTGTAAGGCTGCATTGAGTTGTGAATTCAAAACATTTAAGTCATTGGCATTAAGATCAGTGGCGTTGGCGGCGGAAGCACTATTTCCACGCTTTGTGTTGTTGCTACCAACACCATTATTACTACTAGCAGTTACTCCAGCACTATTATTGGCAGCACTGGCACCACTACCAATTGACTTATTCTTTGGTCCACGGCGTGTGCCATACACATCAATGACTAATGTAGGATTGGGATTTCCTTCTTCATCGAGTACCACACCCGGCTTATGATCATATTTACGGAGATGCAACTTGAATGAATGGCAGTATTTGGTGGCATAATCACAATCAGCGCAGCGGTACTGATAGACAGATGAGTGCGACTTACGATGAGAATTCAACATGGATTTATTGACACATGTATAGGAGCATTTATCACATTGGAATGGCTTCTGATTCTTATGTTTGCGGATATGATATTCCAAATGATGTTTGAATTCAGTCACAAAGGGACACTTGGGGCATTGCAAAATCTTTTCGGGTTTCATGTGGGTGCGAGTATGATCCCAGAAGGCAATCTTTGTTATGGACACCATTCCACAGGTCTTACATTTGTAATTTTTTATTTTACCATGGGAATTATAGATGGGCATGCGAATGGTTTCATCTTCTTCTTCTTCAGGTTCTGCCAAGTATTTCATATCTTCGCTGCAATTTGAGACCAAATCTTGTTCTTTATCACCACCACCATTATTTTTAGTTTTAGTTTTCGTTGTAGCTGGTTCAGCATCATTGCTTTGGTTGGTATTGTTGGACGATTTGGGAGATTTTGGTGGTGTAACATCCATGGGTGGAGTATTACGTGGTGTTAGAGCTGCTTCCAATTTGTCAACTTGTTCAGCAAGGCTTGTTGTAGTCATGGTTGGTTGGGCACTTGATGTCTGAGATTGGTGTTGTTGTCCTGAACGCAAACTATTATAGAAATGCTGTATGCTATTATTACCACCGGGCGGTGGTGGTAAAACAGCATTAGCCAAACCAGGTGGCGTTAAAGGATTAAAACCTAATGGCAAGTGATGATTTTGGGCTGCAGCATGTTGAGCTTGTTGGAATTGTTGCTGATAGTGTTGTTGCTGAAGAAATTGTTGTTGCATGGCATTGGTATCAAAGAAATTAGGCATGTTACTATCATTATTGCTTGGTGATGGAGTCATGGTCAAGGACATGGTCTCCAGGGGTTGCTGTGGGTGTCCTTGTTGCTGTTGCTGCTGCTGTAGCTGTTGCTTTAAATACTGTTGAAGTTGAGTGGTGCCACTATTGCTAGCACTGCTAGCAACGGCCGATTCAGGAGGGGGACTAGTGCCAGGCTCTTGTTTGATGGTAGCAGTAAATAAATTGTTGTACCAAACATTATGCTGATCGTAGTTGCCATTCGGTTGCGTGTTTTCCCAGTTCGGCATTTTGTTTTCTTTTGCTTGTTTTTTCTTTTTATAAGACGACGAATATTTTTTCTTGGATTCGAGTGCTTGTGTTTTATGGATTTAAAGAGAGGAGATCTGTAATGAGAGAGAAGAATAAAAAATGTTGGTTAGTTTTATTATTCGCACTCAAAGCGCCTGCGTCAATTTTTTTCATTTCACTCAATTCATTCTTTTACTTTTTTTTCCCTGTTTTTCTATAAATTTTTTCTCTTTTATTTTCTTTTTTTTTTTTTGGTTTTTCCTATTTTTTGCCCAACCACCCTTAAAAAGCCGGCATTAAGTTGTTTAGGAATAATAAAAATGGCAGCCTCTGTTCATACCCAGAGGGTGGGTATCCTTTTTTATACATATACTATATGCTACTTCAAAACAAATGTGCTTGACTCAACATGCTAAGCGTTTTATCCTCATTTGAGAAATGAATGAACGAAAATGAAAAAACAAAAGTAAATAAAAATGGAACGATATTCACTTTTGGGGTGTTGTTTCTCCTTGGATTGTTGAACTGCTAGAGGGTTTTTTTTTGTGTTGTAACTCTCCAACAGGACACTAAATTTCACAGTTTTTTCCAATTTTCTTTTTTCTTTTATGATAAAAAATTCTATGATTTTTGATTGGTTTTCATACACAATGCACACGTAATACTGCGATTGAAAGTATCTTGTTAAAGATCTTTTTACACAAAATGGAATATTATATGCGACACGTTATTTGATTAATTTTCCGAAAAGCGCGGATTGCAAAGTTTAATGGATTTTTTTCAATGAAAAATTTCCTCATTTGCTTTTGTTGAGTGTTGTTTTCACTTGCCAAGCAAACTCAGAACTGATGCTACAAACTGATTTTCCAGGCCTTAAATTCATCATAGGAAAATCGCGGTGTACAAACTAGAAACCGCCAAGATCAACTAAAGAATAGAAGAACATTATTCTTCGCGCAACGCTAATACATGCACACAGTATGTAGTATATAAGAACATAAACACTTTTATTACCTGTGCATGCGGTTGTTTGTAGTACACATAGAACGGATTAAGCAAATGATTTTCTCTTTCTATCCTCGCTATATACTTTTTCAAGTAAATAAGTGTCGCTTGTTATTTTGCAAAATCAGGTATTAATGATCCTTTTGTGTTTTTTTCGCGATCTTTTCTAACTAGACACTACAATAACGAAGACGAAGACAACGACGACAATAACAAGAACAGCTATTATTTACTTAATCCGGGTCACGCAATTCACGGAAAGTCGACCTTCTTAATCCATGCAAATAAAATTGGAATGTGAAGTAAACAAAACAGAAAGATAAAGAAATAACTTGAAATTATGAAAAATATAAGTACAAAAGTTCGAATATTTTAACAATAATCCACTGTTTCTTAATCCGTTTAAATAAATTTTCCCAACTTATTGTATAGTAGTTTTAAATTATTTACTTTACGAAAAGAAAATTCACGATAAAAAGGATTTTACAATATATGTAAATATAACTATACATATATATAGAACAAGAGTGTTGTGTTCTTCATACAAAATTATATAGTTTAATCAAAAGAAAAAGTAAAAAGTTGAAAATATTAAGAAGATGTAAGTCCTTCAATGATCGTTGATAAAGAAAATTCCCGAATTTTCTTTTAAAAAATTAAAAAAAATTATTTTTTACATTTTTTCTGATTAATAACAGCATTTAGAACTTTGTCCTGGAAAAGAAAGTTAGTATCAAAGTTCTAATCAATTTAAGGGACATTTATTTGTTTATCTATCCATTTGCCTATCTATTCTTCTATCAAGGCTTTACTCGTATATATTACTACCGGCTTGCTTGTTAGTGCGTGATGCTGTTCTCTTTTTAATTGAAATACTTACATTAAGCAGCAATTGAAACAAGGGTTTTCCCCAGAATATCTGAGTAGTCATTTCGATAGGTACAGAGTTATTACAAATCATTACCTAAACTTCATGATAAAAAATAGTTTTTTCAAATTTTTAGATGGGTCCATCTATTAGGCTGATGGCCCACAGGATGCAGGTGCCCCATCATGATTTCTGTCGTAGCTGTAAAGATGAGGAGGAACAGGAGAGTATCCAACACATCCTCTGTGATTGTCCTGCTCTTTTTTGTAGACGAACCTGGTTTTTCGGGAAACCGTTCTTTGAAGAGTTTGGTAGTTGGGGAACCTGGCCTTGTTCGTCGACTCTTCATGTTGGTTTTAGAGAAAGAGGGCAATCTCTGGAACCAACCTTGGACAGTTGTGGATTACCCCTAACTCCTCAAAATTCCCATACCCTTTCACGTTTTTTTAGGCATCACAATGAGTCTTAAGGCTTTTGGGTGAACTTCCGAATAATCACGAGCGGCCAGCATAACCATGTACAATGGCATCCTGCGGATTAATAAACCCAGTGGTGTGGAGATAGTTGGGTATGCTGATGACGTCGCTATCATCGTAGTAGCAATGACGCTTAGTGAGGTCGCATCAAAAGTCGAAAGAACTGTTGCAGCTTCAAAAAGTTGGCTTAAGCAGAACCATCTATGCTTGGCAGAGCATAAAACCGAGCTGGTACTCAGAGCTGCAGAAGGTTGAAAAGCTGTCAGTGAAGATCGGGAACCACATCATTGAATCGAGGCTTTATATCAAGTACCTGGGAGTACTTCTGGACCAACGTCTGTGTTTTAAGTACCATCTAATCGAGTCAGCCAAAAAAGCAGCTGCCACAACACAAAAGTTGGCTAGGATTCTCCCAAACCTAGGTGGACCCAGACAGCAAATACGGGTTTTACTAGATTCGGTGAGTAAATCTATACTGCTTTATGCGGCTCCGATTTGGGCTGGGGCTCTCGCAATTAAATCATACTTGCGAGGAATAAAGAGTGCACACAGAGTTGCGAACCTGAGGATCTGTAGAGCGGAGACGTTAGTTTCGAATTTACCCAATTCGCTACTGGCCACGGCTGCTTTAGGCACAGATTTGGGTTTGCCGAGAATCCATACAGTGGTCTCTCGTAGAAGACCCAGAGCAATTCATGAGTGTCCTCTGTTTACAGCACAGCGAAGCAGGATGTACGACCACCTTGGATCTCCATGCAATTCGCAGGAGATCGTAAGGCGTATGATGTTTTCCTCGGAAGAGTGGGCTTTTTTCGCTACCGAAATAGCGACCATCATTCGTGAGGCACGAATGTACGAGCGTTTAATGGCGCCCAGATAAGGGCAATCTTTTTACATCCCTACGAAGTATTGCTTTGGTAATTCCGTAGGGATTAAAGGGTTTCGAGGCGATAGGGGGCTTTTTAGTCGGTAGGAATCTGACCTTACTCGTGGCATGGGCCATGAGTATCTTTTTGAAGATTTTCTCCTCCTTGTTTCGCGTAACAAAAAAAAAAAAAAACAAAGCATAACCTAACCTAATTTAACCTATCTCTCTATTTTTCATTTTTAATGTTCTTAATAAAAAATGAATCCATCTTCTTGTGGGTTAAAGAATCAGGCTTCTAAATTCTTTTAAAGAGCTAACATAAAGCGATAACCATAGCATAAATTACCATCGACATTGCTCTCAGGTTATTTACACCTACTGACCCCTTGTCATGACTAGGTAAAAACCCAGCAAGGAAGAAGGTTTTTTCTTTATTCTAAAGAGTTCTTCATTTGATTTATTTATTGTACTCAATTAAAGTATCTGAGATATACTATATATAAATCTAAGAATCTCATGATTTTTGATTGTTTTTTTTTTATCTCTTAATTAATTTATGACAAAATACTGTCAACAAAAGAGTACATTAAAAATAATTAAAATAAAGCTTAACAACTAATTAAGCTAATTAAGCGAATTCTCAGGAGAAAGTATGTGTGATAAAACACGAAATGGATCATGTGAGGCAAACTTTGTTGTGCACCTACCTAGACCAAAAGGAACAAAATTCCTAGTAGTACAACTAGGGCACAGAAACTAAGTTGATTCAAAAACCCTGGCGAATCAATAATACCAGTAATAAGTTTATGAAGAAAGCTTATTCCTAAAGAAATTCGGCGATTACTCAACGAAGAAAGATTTATAAGAAGAAGCCTGCTTGAGTAAGAAGGCAAACTTAATTGAATTATACAAATAAAAATGATGTATATCTAACAAAAATTTCGTTGTTAACAATAAAATGTTGTACTATACTTAACACTGACTTTGTATATTTTTAGTTGACAAAAATATTTATAAGCAAATTAAGAAATCTTTTCTACATTATTGTATTGTAATATAAATAAATATATGGTACTCGTAATTCTATTTAACAAATTGCCAGAAATTGTTTTTATTTGCATTGCATACTATGTACTAGTATAAAGGAAGAAAAACATTTCTTTTGGTAAAAAGCAAGCTGTTGAATATTTTTCTTAATAATAATGATATTTTTTCTATTATTTTTATTTCGTTTTTTTTTTGTTATATTACTTTTGGCTATTTGCGTAAGAACATTTTTACACTATAATTTTTTTGTTTTTATTTCAAGTGTTTTCTTTTTTCGTATTTAGTTTATTTTTGTTGTAAAACGTCATCAAGTGCAAAATAATTGATTGTTCAGGAAATTTTTTTGAGTTCGCGCGTGTTACAACGAAAAAAAGGCGTCAAAATTACACTAAGCAACATGACAAAGAAAGTAATTTTGGCTAAATTTGAAAATATAGAAAATTTATTAAACAAGATGTGCATCAATTAATTAGTTAATTCCGGGGACTGCACCATGTGCATAGTTTTATTTGGAATTATACCAAAAAAAAATCTGAATTTATAGAAATTTAATTACCTTCAGACTGGTGGAATCTGAATATTCCAGCAATTTGATGACTGCGCTATGTGCACGTTATGCTTCCTTTAGTATTCATTTCAGACAGATATAAGGATTAAATGATGACTTTTGGATTCTTTTTGAGATGAGGAACTCTTTTAAGATATTGTTATGCGAAGATCGTTGATTTTAACAAATAATATCACAGTTGCTCTATTCCTAGTATTCCTAAGTCATGCTACAGACCACTTTTTGTGTGAGCTAAAAAAGTTATCTATACTCTATACTCGGTATAGACAAAATGCCCAATTTTCTACTAAGAACTAAGCGGTATTGATTACACTAAATTAAAGTGTGTTTGTGTTCTAATGATACATAATATAATCAATGTTTACCCATAAATTTGATAAAAATGAGAGTACACAAGTACCAACTGTTCTATACTTTATGAGGAGTCCCAAAATCCTAGTTATATAGTGTAATTCCACTGATGAAATTGCAAAAGACAACACTTATAAAAGCGCATTAAAAATTTGCAACAAAAACTTAATTTTTAAAATACAATAATTAATTAGTGAAAATATAATAATTAAATAAATGTCACTTGACATAACAATAAAAATTCACTAATAGATAGACAGACAGACCGACAGTTAGACAGACAGATGAACATACTATAAACAGACAAAAGCGTGCTTTATGAAAAGGTGGAGATCATACATATGTGTGTAGGATGCATAGATAAATAGATACAATTTATAATAAAATATACTTAGTATACTTAAGTTTATCTGCAAAATATCTTTTAACTTAAAAGTTAAAGGCAACTAACACACTCGCACACACATAGAAACAATAACAAAATGCAGCAATTGTGAAGAAAAAGAAAAAAACAGTACAAATTAGAGGCCAAGTGTAGCATTAATAATAATTCCGGCCGGAGAGTGTGCGAAAAACACAAAAATCGAGCAAAAGCAAAGCAGTGAAATGAAGTGAATTACATTGCAGTGTGCAGTGCATTGTACGACACGCCACGCCATGCCACTCTCGGATGCTGACCCTCCTCTCGTTCACCCAATTTCGGTGGAACTTTGAACAGCAACAGCAAGAAGTAGATGAGCATGGGAGACAGGAGAAGGATTGACATCATGCAACGCCACAACACACCGTACCATGCCACACCATACCATGTAAACTTTGTTGAAGCGCGCTGAACTCACACATACTTAGATACACGTACAAATGTATCTAACAACATATGATGTTAATTTCTTAAAAATCTTTTTCTCCTTTTTTCTTCTGTTTGTTTGTATATTTTGTAAAACTAAAGAATATACAACGTAAAAATTTCATTTGGAAAGGCAACAACAAAAAAAAAATATCTTGTGAAAAACTTTTATAGTGCAAAAAAAGAAAAACCTCGAAAAATCTTTTGAAAAACGCGCAAAAAAACTTTTTTTGTTGAAATTTAGAAAAATATGTATATAAAGAGTGCATTTTAAAAAAATAATTTATAGTTTCTTTTTTTCACATTTTCTGTTTCGTGTGCATTCGAAAAAAAAAGAAAATTTGGAAAAACTACTTGTTGTTGGGGCAAATTGAAAAAATTAACAAGCGCAAGGAGAGCAAGGAAATCACATGTTTAAGAGGGCAAAAGATAGCAGGACGATTGCAATTTTTTGATATTTTTCTTAATTAATTTATAAATAAACGCGTGGGCTGGAATATAATTACAGAAATAAGGAAGCTTACGGCAAATGTGTGATATATTTTTTTTTTCTATATACTATTGTAAATCAGACAGATTCATAAATTAACCGTAAGTACCTCTAGATAAATAACAAAAAAAGCTTTAAAGGAAAGGAATATAGAAATGTGTTGATTTTACGTAAAGTAGCATAATCTTTTTTATGAAAGACATATATATATATGACAAAGGAATGCAGTATACAATTATGGAACAGATTCTTGTAATTAGACAAAGCCCTGCATAGACCTGAGGTCCTTATGCTCTTTACAACTGTTAGTACGAGTATTGTCAAGATTAATTGTATTATATTCATTAACAATATGACAAAAATTTGTAGAATGAATGACAATTCTAACATATAGTGGGAAGATTCAAAAGCTTCTTTTTGAAGACCCTTTAATTACAAAATATTTCCATCTAAAATCTCTATAAATAACTCAGTTTTTTAACAAGTCATTTTAAATACTTGTAGTTACGAACAAATTAAATTACTTTAGTCTAAAATTTAATGTTTAGAAAAGATGGTAAATACACTTACTTTCGTATCTAAATGAATAAATTATACTCTGATCTAAGGAACCAAACGGAATATCTCACAGGTATCTGTAGTCTCAGGTATTAATCCAAAAATCAGGTCTCTTAGACACTGAGAAATTTCGAACTGGGCGATGAAACATCATTACACATGTTTTTGGGAATGTCCTGCCATGATAGACTTACCAACATGTGGAACAATATGGCTAATCTATTCGAGTGTTTAGATTCATTAAAACCTTCAACATAAATATACACTAGGTAAACATAAGCCAACACAAAAGATCTTATTAAAATCATGGCCATAGTTCATTATAATAAAAATGATTAAAATCTCTTTATACATAATCTGCCAAAAGATAAGTAAGATCAAATAATTTGCGTATGAATCATGGGACATTTTGTCACACAAGAAATCCTCATTTTTATCTATGCAAATCTCTTATTAATATTGTTAAGAAATCTTTTTAAAAGACACCTCACAAAAAAATGTAAGAGTATACTATAAAGATGAAACTATAAAAACTTAATTATGATGCGACAGTTTAGACATTAAAATTCTCTTTTATTTCACTTTATTTAAGATTCTTAAACAAAATAGATAATTTTCTATTCAAAGACAATGCAATTGAATTTTCTTAGATTTTTTTAATGTTTTAGTTTAATTATTTCTCATATATTTTCTGCTTATTTTAGACAAAAAGAAAAAACAAATAAAACATAAATGCACAAGAAAAGTGACAGTCAGGAGGAGGTTAGGAGAGTATAAAGAATCACACTAGGATGCATTTACATGCCACAACGCAAATATGAAAAATCACAAAAAAAAATAGAAAAACAAAGAAAAGACAAAAAGCAAAAAGTCAAAAAAGCGAAACAAATCAACAAACTGACAATCACATTTATGCAACGATGATGACACATGCAATAGTTTCCTTTGCCAAAACAGTACCATATTTAAAAAAACAACAAGTTCTCTAAACATAAATAAAAAAATACATAAAAATTTTTCAATAAACAGAAAAAATTTCCAAGTTTTTTATTTTTATTTTTTTAGTCTCAAGCATTAGAGAAGCACAAACTGCATCTGAGAGAGCGTAAAAAATTGCAATGTTGACTTTGAATTATAGTTCTGAATGTATCTAAATATAAATTATTAAAAAAACAGAAAAGAAACGAGAAAAAAAAGCATATAAGAAAAACTAAGACAAAAAATAAAATCTTAAAACTGGCAAATGTGAGAAAAAACATGAAAATTTTACATGTAAACAAATAAAATTGGCTGATCTTCAGAAGAAAAGAAATGCATTTTCATATACTAGTATTGTATTTACATATGTATATGTTAGTTAGTGTAAATAAGTATGTATGCATGTGTATGTCTTTAGACATTATGGCAGATAGGCTAAAAGCCAGACAGATTTGATATATTGTTATTTTTTGTGAAATAAAAAGATTGAAAATGTTGTCAGAGGTAAAATGCAAAAAAAAAAATAATATTTTTTTAAAAAAAGAAAAGCACAATTGCATTAACTTAAGTCTCAACGAATATTTAATACTCTTTTCATTAGTTAAAGAAGAAAATATTGGATGCATCTTGAAGATGCTACTTAGAGCTTGGTAATTTAATAAAAGAAAAAATTTTCCCATATCAAAATCGGCTTATATTTAAGTTATATAGCTTAGTAACCAGTTCTGGTGATAAAATCTAAGGGTTTATTAAAAACAACTTAAGAATTCGAAGTGTTTGTGATTACATCTCGGAAGAAATCGACTTTTTCATCTTAGGATCACCAATATTTTTTGAATACAATCTACAACCAAAGGTTTTAATAACTGAAGACATATGTTTCTGAGTCCTAGATGAACGCTACTATATCATCCTTGGATCACCATCACTGATCTATTTGCATTGAATCTACAAGCAAAGGTTACAATAACTCAACATATACATATGTTCCCAGATGAACTCTACTCTATCATCTTAAGATCAGTGGCAGATTTGCAGTCTTGGCCGCCCTAGGCCATGTAGTAAGTACCTGCCGCCCCTTTCTCAGCACCAATCAAGAAAACAAGAAAACGAACGTTCTCCAGAACTTCTACTGGTGGGAGTACACATACACATGCAAAGGAATATCCACGTTTGGGTAAATAAATAAATGTGGTTTTTGTCACGATTAACAGTCCCCAATATTTGGTCGCCGTAGGCCCGGGCCGAAGTGGCCGTAGGGCAAATCCTCCTCTGCTTAAGATCACCAAGGATATTTTTGAATACCACCTACAACCAAAAGTTACAATAACTTATGAAATATGTTTCTAATAAAGTTTAAGTCTTATCGACATTTTATACATAGACAGAAGAAGGTTTCTTTTATCATAAAAAACTATTGACGATCTTTAAAATCATTTATTACCATGTACATACATATATCTGTGCCAATAAGTTAAAGTAGCTTAAATCGAAAAGCGAAAAGTTTGAACGAATTCATTAATAACCGCTTCAAAACGTGTATTTCGACTAAAGAATTTTCGAAAAATTCGGCTTAGAAACATAGCTATATAATTTTACTATAGTGTATTTGAGATTTTCTACCAATTTGTGAATACGAGTATGGATAGTAGAAATATTATTCGTTCCACTTATGCCCAAAGTTTATCTTCCTTAGTGGTCATTTTACCGAATTTTGCAAGCTTGCCCTTCTACAATGGCCCCAGGTTTTTGCTCTAGACCTTGGGCCGACTACATCTTCAACTGAAATGATGACTTTGACAGCCAACTCTGAGTTGCTTTGGGTCATTTTGTGGCTGGATAATCTCTTTATGCTTGGAAATTGGAGTGGTAGCCACAAAGACATACAAATTGCATAGGTGGCCTTACTTTTAATGAGACCATACATTATGTATAGGGGAACAACTATTTGGCCGGTAAATTATCCTCACACAATTATATCTTAACCTGGAATGATCTGAGCAATGCGAAATATTTTTTTTTGGAAGATCACTCTAAGTTCAAGGGTACTACATATCAATATCCTAAACTAATCATAACTTCAATAAAAAAACTCCTCCTTAAAAACTATTTTATTAAAACTGATCCAATTGGACTTCAAATGATGCCTATGAAGAGCTGTTCCATAATATAAGACTATGTTCGAAATCTGTATAATGAGTCAATGTTTTAAAATTGCATACATTTGCTGTCTCAACTTTTAGTTATGCATTCAAAATCTTTTATATTATTTTTTGCAAGCATTTATCTCTTTTCTCTCCCCCTTCATTTTTTTTTTTTATTTTGTTTATAGAAATTTTTGTTTTATTTTTTGTTAGTTTAATTTTTTTTCTCAGATTTATTTATGTTTTTTTTTTGAGATTTTTTTTTCAAGGTTAAATGCATTTTTGAAAATGTTTTCTTGGTTTTTCAATTTTTTGTTTAGACTTTGGCGCTTATAAATGATGATGATGAATGGAAAAAATAAATAAATAAATATTGTAGATAAAAATTTAGAGAAAAAAAAGAGAAGAACATTTAATAATATTTACCTTATAAATTTAAAAAATAAATTATACTGCAATCAATGCAGTCTGTTGTTTTCTTATATAAAATTTGACTTAGTTTGATCAAGACATCCCACTGTTCATTAGTAGTAGTAGTAGTAAGTCGTGCTCTGGAGTGGGTGAAATGGGTGGAATATAGTATATTTTGTTTGCCGCCGGCTCCAAAGGCGCCAAATCCAAACTAAGCTTTTCGATTGGTTCTGGCCTCGTGTTGTGTTTCCTTTTTGTTTTGGCTTTTTTTTATTTTTTCGTCAATTTCCTTTTTTTTTTCTTTTTTGTAAGGATATGATGCTTTTTTGTGTGTGTTTGTTTTTTATTTTCCTTTATTTATATTGTGAGTGTTTTGTTGTTTTGTTTGTTTGTTTGATTGCTTTAAATTAACTTCTGCAATGGGAACTTCGCGTTTTACGCATGTGCACGACTTCGGCGTAGATTTTTCGAATATCTTTTCTGTTTTTTTATTTCAATTTCATACACTAATTTTTTGTGGTGTATTCCCCTTTACTATTTATTTATGTTTATACTGCTCTTTCGTTTTTTTTGTTGTTGTTTGTTTGTTCCTTTTATTCGCCACTGTATAATGATGCTGCTTAAAAAACAGTTACTAGTCTTTAATAAAAAAAGAACAACGAAAGCTTTTTTGTTTGCTTAAATTTTATTCTATTTTTTTTTTTTTTGTTTAAAGGAAAAAGCACTCATTCACTTATTGGGAAAAATTTATTTTCTTATTGTTATTAATTTTTTTAAAAAATTCTCTTTATGTTTTTTCTTGAGTGGCGTTTTTTATATTGTTTATATTTTAATAAAATGATGTTTATAAAGTTTTTTATTTATATTTTTTTATTGTGGGTGCACACATCCTTTATTTTTTGACGTTTCGTTTGCGAGGCACTGAGCACGACTGACTTGATTCTCTGCTCAGCATCTGATAGTCATCATCATCATCATAGTAGACAAAAAACACACACAACTGAAATTTGTCCGATTTCTGTGCTTCGTTTTTCTAATATTCGAAAAAGGAAAATGAAATTGTAGTTTTTCCTTTCCTTATTGTTGTTGTTGTTGGTGTTTTTTTCGACTAAGAATGAAACACAAAATGCATTAACACAAAAAGAACTCATACGACAAAACTCAATTGAATTCAACTCAACTCATAGTATATCATATCATAACATATCAGATGCTGCTTCTGCTGTTGAGTCGAAATTCTCATTAGGAAAAGAAAAATAAAATGTGTACTCTCACCTACATTAACTTTCACTCACTCAGTGGCGCACTCATTCATTGGCTCACTCTCCCCCAATATATTCATTTTGACTCATTACTCAACTCAACTTTGCAGTATACAATCAATGTGTGTTTGTCTTATTTGCTATTGCTATTGCCATTGTTATTGGAATTACTATTGAGCGGGCATACAGCAGTCTTCTTCTTCATTGTTTTTGTGTACTATGTTTTCAATTGCATTTCTCTCACTGACTTACGCACACTCTCTATTCTACTGTTCTTTGAGTACAAACTCAATAGACTCCTAGTACGCATGGAGTGCGTGGTGCGTGGCTCCCTGCTGATTCTGGTGCTGCTAGCTGCTACTTTCTCTTCCACAATCTACTCCTATTTTATCTTTGCGGTACTTATCAGGTAGCCCCTCTTTATAAGCACACTTTGCCTTACTCTTATCAATAACATGCATTGACTCTCTCATTTCTCATTTTTCTAGTAATGCACTCATTTTCTCCTTCAATTAAATGCATCCTTTGCAGAAATGCAATTGATTTGCCGAGTCATCATTTTGACTCAATTCACATGGCACGCTTCTTTTTAATAACGTGTGCCGTCCCGTGTATTGTGATTTTGGTTATTATTATTCTTCTTGTTGTTGTTGTGGTTTTTGTTTTTGTTGTTATTATTGGAGCTAAAGTTTCGTGTTTGATGTGTGTCCAATGTTTTTTATGTCAATTTTCGCTATCGATTATTGATTTGTTTTGTTTCTCGTTCATCAAATTAAAGTAGCGAATATTTGGTGAAATGTTGAAATTAATGATGGGCTTTAATATACAATATTTATGGGAATATAGTACCATATTTTATATACTAAATTGTTTCAATTGATATGAATTTCTCTTCTATACATGAATATTTGTAGCTCCTTGAAAAATTATTTAATAAAAATTGAAGTTTACCCACTTCTGGCATCGTCCAAGTCCAATTAGTATACAACTATCTTAGAACTTCAACCGGCTAGTATTGTATTTATATGAACATTTGATAATATATCAATAAGATACTTGAAGAAGATTTCTACCTATCGAATATGTCGGAACTAAAATAAAGATTCTTAGAAGTTATTTCCTTGTCAGACATACAACGAATACCCATCAACACCTTCTCAACCGATCAGTCCGTCCACCATGCCCTCCCCATAAACCATTTTCCAAACTCCTGCCAACACTAGGGGAGCATTCGGCCTTCCTCCTTTGGTTCTCAAGTCCCATCCGAACTCTTATAAAACCCGAACATCTCTATACAATTCTTAAACTCATTAATACATACATTATGAATTAAAAATTTATCATTTCGACCACAGATGATATTAAATCGCGAGTTAAAAGCCCTAGCAGCTAGTTACTCGTTAAAATTAGTATTATTTCTGAGTCCTTCTCGGCCCAAGTGTTGAAATGAGTGTTCTAGTGATGATCTTTGTGGCATTAGACAGTTGATTCGATAAATGATGAATGCTTCTACTTTAGGTTGTTGCTGGTGAATGTTATTGGATCGACATCATTTGAATCATTTCGCTAGCTAACCCACCGAACCGCCTCCTCCTTCATTAAAGCACCTTGTGATGTACGACATTTTTTGTTTATTACAAAAATTCGGTGAAAACGAAATAAATCCGTTCAATTCATCGACAGGAATACGGCCATTACCCATTGCTAGCATTTGCTTGGAGAAATTTTTGGCAGATGGGGATTTTAGCAATGCAACTTACATGTTTGTTGTCATCTGAAGTTTCTTCATATAGCGTCACAGAGTTGATGAATTGAGGCAAGCGTTTATTTCATTGCAACAGTAAATCTTCGAATGATTGGTATTGTCGCCAGACAGTACAATCCTTACGCCTCCAAAACTTCTTGAGTCATCATAGTTTGCTTGAGTGCTTCAAATGAGCGTATGCGGGTCTCTAAGGCTTATATACAAAGCTGTATCCACCAATTTCTCAATAACAGCGGGTTCGATCCGATGTTTTAATAGTTATTATGATACTCGGGACGGAGACAAATTCAACAAATTAATTATCATAAAAATTGGCCCAGAAAGTTCTTCTGATTCTGACCGGCACAAATGAATGAAATGATGATGACAGTTGTATAGTTCTTCTTAATCAAAAAGCCATCCAGAAGCAAGTCTATGACATATTACAGTTGTTTTATTTAAGTTTCCCTTTGTTAAACTTTGAAAGTCTAGAACTCAAGCAAATTAAAGAAGATATGCTTCTTTATAGGCATATATATAGGCATATATGTACATATTGTGTATTTGTTATTTCAATAATTTAAAATTAGTTTTCCTGAGAATGGAACTCTCTTCATTGTTTTAAAAACATAAACGAAAGATAAAATCTTTATCAAAATGGATTTCAATTTAAAGAAACCCTACAGATGTCTGCCATTCTATCCATCTCTACAAATAGTATGGTAAAAAATTAAAAAAATAATTCTTTTAAAAAATAACAAGCATATCTCTTAATTAGTTCAAACCACATTATTACACAGTAGCATCAAATAGCAAATCTAAGACCAAACAAACAAAAAAATAATGTTATCTTAAAAAATCCAAAGCAGCGTGAAATCAGCTTAAAGACACAAGCTGATATCAATAGATAGAGATTGAAGTACGCATGCCAAGTCAAAACAATTCAGAGATCCCTTCCACAGTTGAAGAACGTGTCGGGATCGGTCAACCACATAAGAAGGTTGGTTGCTTGGTCACAGGGTCAAAACACTTTTTAGGGATCTTCTTGACACATGAAGAAGATTTCATGCGCATCGGTGAATTTGCATATTTTTGCATGAATTCGAAGACAAACACAAAGAACACAACAACAAAAACAACAAGATGTTTCGGTAGGGACTCTTCAAATGAGTATTAACACAAAAGGGCGGCATTCAATGGTCAAAAGTACACGTACTTGAAAGGTTAAGGTTTCATATGCTACAATATAAAGATGAGGAAGTAATTAGTAAATAATGAACTTGTTTTGATAATCATCACTTTCCTTAGATACAGCGGACGACAGACAGCAGAGAATCGGAGATAAATAGAACTCTATGTACACAACATATTCTTAAAATATATGAAACCTCGTTTAGAGAAACTGGGTTTCACAAACTCGTGCATATTGTGCATATTTCTGAAGAAAATAACTCCGTTAATCCGGGCAATAAAACAATATATTTTTTTTGATCCAGGCAATATAACTATAAAGAGTAGCAGTTCAAATAGCTATGGATCAGAACTATTAACTTCCAACGTTATCTGTGTCATTGTTCAGTTTCTAAGTATTTCTTTAGTAAACGACCGCGACGTTCGACAAGGAATAAGTGGTAAGCAGGTAAAAGTTAACCTTACGCGCGATATATTTTATGACCGTCTGTTTCTGCAATTTCTTTCATCCTAGTACAATACATAAGTATTGTATATAGAAATTATTCGCGAGGGAGTATTTGTTTCAAAATTTATTATATAGTTAGTTTGTCTAAATACTCATAATGATTTGCTATGAGAAGAAAAGGAAGGGGAGACACAAAGCGAGAGGCGATAAGAAATAGACAGAGAAAGTGAGAGTAAACATATTTTGTATCAAAAAATATTTGATCGATGGTTTTTTAATCAATGTCATCTGGGTTCGATTAAACGGATAATCGATTTGTCCGCATCAGATAAAGGATTTTCCCGCTTAGGGGTTTTTTTTTAAGAGGTTCATGAACGTTAAAAAAATGTACGGACTGGACAAACAAGTGAGAACAACAACGTTATGTATGAGAGCGATAGAGAGAGGGAGAAAAAATATTAGATCAAAATGGTGGATCATGCGTATTAATCCACCAAAATGTTAATTCACTAAAAACTTAAGTTTATTTACTAAAAAACTTTACATTTACATCGATTACTCGATTTTTTAAGCAACAATTTATTGATGTATCGATTAATTAGTGACAAATAATAATCGATGTCATTAATCGATGTTTTGTTGGTCGATACCCATCCCTACCAAAATTCCGGTTATCCCAGTGATAAATATATCTCCCTGTCCATTAAATAAATAATGTATATAGTATAAAATTGTAGTATAGTTTAGTATAGAACTTTCATTTAATGAATTTTAGCTTTACATTTTAATTAAAATTTGACATGATTTTTAGAAAGATCTATTCACAAGGCTACAAGAGCGTAAAGTACCATGTCATTATATTATACTTTTAATATTTTCCTAGACAACAATAAAAGGAGCATCTTTCAATTGAAGTAATCACAAAATATTTACATAAGTATATAAATTTGATCTCTTTTCGAACTCCCCTATAGCGGAGGCTTCTCCATAGTGTAGTAATTGACCAGTCCCAATGACTTCATTGTAGAGAAATTGGAACTTTCCCATAACAAACACTTCTCTATTGCGAGTTGATTGACCGGTCCCAAAGACTTCGTCATAGTGAAAACCGCTCCATCACTCATCATCTATAGGATAGGATAGGACTATTAGTCTCCCTTCTCAAATTAAGGACCATCAAAAGTTTGAACTTATTGTACGGGGGTCGATTAAGAAGTCATTAGAAAAAAAGGAAACTTTTTTTTCTCGTAATTTTCTTTTTATTTTTCAATATAATCTTTTTCAAGCTCTATACACTTTTCCAATCTTTTTTCTAAATTTTTTAGACCGTCCAAAATGTGAGATTTCGGAAGTTCCTTAAAATTGACATTTATTTCATTGATGACCTTCACGCTCGAGAAGAAACTTCTTGGACCGAGATACTTTTTTAAATTTGGAAACAAAAGAAGTCACTGAGGGCCCTATCTGATGAATACGGTGGACGTTGTATTAATTTATATTTCAATTCTATGATTTTGGCCATCAAAATTGTGCAGGTGTGCTATTGTGTAGGGAACACCCATATTGCCGATACTTTGTTACACCCAATAATTTCCCGCAAAATTAAAACCATTGTACCATACGAATTGACTGTGGCCTCAACTATCCCGCGCACTTTTATTCGTCGATCACTTAAAACGATATTGTGGATTTTCTTGGGTGGCCCCCTCCACAGTACGTCCCGAAAGATGTTCATCTTTTGTGGAGGTAAGGCCATGTTTAAACTCATTTACCCAATTGTAAATAGTTGAAAACGCAGGAGCAGATGTGCCATGAACTTCATCCAACTCAGCTTTGATTTCTTTTGAGGTTTAAGCCTTTTTTAAAAAAATGTAAATCACCAACCGAAACTCACTTCTTCCATTTTTCCCAATACACAAAAGTTTGTTGCTTCAAGGGTCCACTCCATAAGGAGTTTTGCTTGTTCTTCTGAAATTTAAGGCCCATCAACAGTTTGATGATTTTTATAGACAGTTAATCAATGCTGTTACAAAAAACTGGTTTTCAGTAATTTAGTAACATTATAATTTGTCGCGACACCCACTAAAAACATTTTCATTTAACATATTGTAGTTTTCTCAATGTTTATGGAAGTGTTATTTTTAGTTTATTATAATTTATAACCTAATAAACAACCACATATATATTAGTTTTGTTTTTTATCTACAAAAACTCTTTTAAAAGAGCCACATTATTTTTACTATTTGCTTAAAACAATTTCTATTTTTAACCCTTTATCCTTTTGCATAAATTCCTTACCTTCAACCCGTTCCCAATGCCTTACTTCTCTCCTCTTCATCCACAACTTAATGAACACACTTCTGTTTAACTCTTTGTTTTTCTGCTTAAAACTCACTTCCAGTCTTTTTTCTTAAGATCAATTCTATGGTGTACACCTTAACTCATTCAAAATACAATATTTTTAACCCTTTCATTTGTAAATCTTCTTCTTGACATAATTTATTTCTCTTTTCCTATAATTTAACTCTTTCACTATGTAAAAAACAAATGGAAAAACTTTCTCTTATCATAAAACATTAACCGGATCATAAATCTTTTACTTCTAGATTTAACCCTTTCGTCTGAGAGACAAATTTCCATGAATCCTTTAGTAACTTGTGAAAAAAATTATGGTAAATTCCCAAAAATCCTTTAACTAGAACAAAACACAAAAAAAAAAAAAACAATTGTACAAAATTTAACCCGTTCACTTAGCCTTCTAAAAACATTTCATAAAAAACAGTGAATTGATAACGTGATTATTATATGTATGTTGGTACTAATACCATCATTAGTAAAAAAAAACACCGAGGTGGCCACAAAAAATAATTACATGGTTTACCAGTATAAACAACAACACTTCATAAAAAACGAATGACATGACAATGCTAAAAAACGAATAACATGATTATGCTAAAAAACGAATAAATCCCTTAATGAATTATAATGTTAAAAAACGAACCTCATAAAAAGGATTGTATACAGGCATAAAAAACTGCTCGCGCAAGTGCTAAAAAACGAAGTATCATAAAAAAACATTGTCCAAACTTTACCTGCAGTTTTTAATGCATTTAGTAAAAAACGTTTCCAGGAATTATGTGAATTATGTGAGTTCGTTTTTTTAGCAAAGCAGGCTGTGTGAGGGATAAAAAATGAAATGTTTCTTATAAGGGTTTTGAATATAATTTCTCCGTTTTTTAGCATAAAAAATGAAAAAATCAAGAAGTTTTTCTTTTTAACGGTGAAGTAGTTTAGATAAATATTTTAGGGGTCTTCATTTTAAAATCATAAATGATAAATCATAAATTTTTTCATTATTCCAAAAAATGTTTTCTGTTTTTTTATGAAGGATTAAAATTAAAGTTACATATTTCCTATCGATGATGAAGGAGGAACAAACACATTTTTGACTTTCTTGATGAAAACTGCAAAAACAGGAAGGTTGCAAAAATTTATTTTTATTATTTCATTGTCTTTATCAAGAAATATGTGTTATTAGTCAATAGGTTTTATTTCCTTTTATATAATGAAAAATTAAAATACGGAAAATGAAAATTTGTTCCAAAAAAAATTAAAAATTTTATTATTTTACGTTGAGTTAAAGTACAAAATTTGCATATTTAGGATTATGTACACGTGCGACCTAAAAGTTTATTGTTTAAAAAAATTTTTTTTTTTTATTGTTT
Source organism: Amiota communis (assembly GCA_037043315.1). Classification (NCBI taxonomy): domain Eukaryota; kingdom Metazoa; phylum Arthropoda; class Insecta; order Diptera; family Drosophilidae; genus Amiota; species Amiota communis. Next base: position 5,527,123 of record JBAMAV010001245.1, on the reverse strand, counting down.
TCAATTTATCTTATAAGATGGAGTAGATTTTATCAAAAGGTCTTTTTGGGATCATCATAAGAAGTCATCTATTTTGAATACATTTCAGGGGAAATAAGGTTTTATTACGATCCGATTGCGATTATAAAAAAAAAATAAAATCATAAAATAGCCTTAATACAAAGAAAGGCCCCTTTCCGACTTTATGCATTAAAAATCAGCTTGTTTACTCAACTCAATTTGGTTACATAAATTCAAAGTTAAATTATGAGTTAAGACCATTTATGATATTCGCAATAACCAGAAGCCTTTATTAGCACAGGATCTTTGGGTTGTTGAATCCATAATTTAAAACATTTGTTCTTAGTGTTCTGTTTCTACTATATCTTTTCAAAAAGCAATCACGAAGATCACAAAATTTGGAATTACCTATTTTTCTTTATGTTGTCCTCATACCTGTAATTGTATGCAAATATGTGTCTGTACTACTGATAGTATGCCATAAAAACTAAGAAACCGTTTTTTTCGTTGAGTCGATTGCTGTTTGTCCTTTCGTCTGACGGCGGCTCTTCGTATTTTTATATCTTTCACTTTGAATAGTTGAACTGAAATTTAGTTTAGTCCTGCCTCCTTTTTTTTTGTGCATTTGTTTTCCTTTCCTACCCATCGTTCGCACGTTATTATCCATTTGACCTTCACGCGTTTTAGACTTACTACTTTAAGGCACTACAATGAAAAGTAGATCACTAAACCATTATTTAGTTGTAGTCGATAGACAATTCATATTGATTTTGTTTGCTTTCGATATTGAGAACAAAAACGGGAATATTTACGGTTATCAATATTTTTACTCCTTCGTTCGTTCCTTTTCCTTCACGGTTTACGGTTCACGGGACAAACGTTCGTTCGTCGCATTTTCGCGCTAAAAAAGGATATTCTCAGAACTTAGGTTGACATTGTTTATTTGCTTGACAATAGTATTGATAAAATTGACTTTAAAATGAGGTCATAAAAATTCCGTTCGCTATCCATAAGTGCAAAATATTTTCCAAAGACTACACCGATTTTAAATAATTTTATATTATATAAACATCTTTTAATCTTGAATTATCCCTAAGATAAGGAACTCTGTACTATATGTCCAAATAACTAATACAATATTCCAACACTTCTTGAGTAGCCACGATTACATTGTAACTTATTGAATAATGTCTTTCACGACTTATATGCCTTAAAACCTACTACGCTGACTACATGTAAAATGTCCGACTTCGAAGTCTGACGCAATTTAATTTGCGGTTTGGGAGTCTTGAATTGAAACAACTGAGAAAGAGACAAGAATGGATGACAATCTGGCCTATAATTAAGATATTCTCCATTCCACTCATCTTTGAAACACATATTAACAACATAAATAAATATTCCCAATCAAGTCTGGTCCCTGCACTTTGCTAATTCTTCCACTATCCTAACACCATCTTAACTCTCCCCCTAAACATTGTCTTAACAAAAGCCTTTTTATTTCTTTGTTTACAAACAAAACACAGCTGATTGAAGTCCGCTGACTTCAGGTAATCAAAGTACAACATTGTCACTAGATTCTGCTCCCAGTAACAAATGCGCCAACGTGTCCTTCACTTTGAGAAGGAATTTCCAATCATAGAAGGTGAAATACCTAGATCTGATCCCTGGGTCAAAGGCTTACTTTCGGTCAGCACATCTCGCCGGCAAATCTTAGCTGCTCTAAGAAACTAAACAGGCTTCACTGGCTGATTAACAGGAGAAGCTTACTCTCCTTCGGGAATAAGTGTACAGTCTATGCCCAAATCATTACCCCTTTATGGAGATACGGCATCCAGATATGAGGAACTGCTGCGAAATCCCAGCGGAAGAGAGTGCAAATGTCCATGGTATGTCAGGAAGAAGACCAGATCGCATTTCACACAAGCCGATTTTACAGACGGTCGTTTTGGGTCACAACAACAGCTTGGTCAAATCACTGATCATTGCAACCCCAATCCGGAGGCTCAAAAGACTGCATAGTGGGTCTTTGCTGTGATAGAGCAGACAACGGCTTGGGCGTACCAGGCGACTTCTCGGCCTTCCAACGTCATGAGTGATTTTGCACCAACTTTTACAGATAATAAATAATTTTATCAGTCGTTTCAACAATTTACAATACGTCGAAAGCTATAAGAAGTGCCTTTACTGGACAGTATATACTAAGTTTGTAAGTTTGTTATACTTTGATCAGAAAAACATTTTTTCCTCTCCCAGCTCTTGAGTGGTTATGGATACTTCCGGCAGTACCTATGCAGGTTTTACTATGAGGGCACCTCATGGTGTATGCATTGCTGCAACCAGTGCAAGGAAGACTCCAAGCACATTAAATTTGAATGTGAAAGATTTGATTCAGAGTGGCATGAGCTGACAGATGCCTTAGGAGAAGAGCCTACTGTCGCGAACATCCTTCCAAGTGGAATGCGGTTTCCATGTTTGCAGCTGCCGTCATGAAGAAGCTACACTCCCAGAAGAGATCCCGCCGCAACCAAGATGCCGGATAATTTTCCGGTACCACCCTTAAGAAGCTTTGCTTAGTTATACAAAATAAACATTGATTCAATTGTTCCATCTTTCAGTATTCGCTTTCATGATAGATTAAACTTATGACCCTCTTCGAATTGATAATTTATATGAAAATAGCTTAAAGAACTAATCTTTCAGTTAAATAGTATATGAAATTTCTACTTTTAAGATTTTCGGCTATGTATGTATATCTCTCCTATAAAGAAATTCGGACACCATTTTCGAAAATCGAATAAATTTTTATCAAAACTCATAAATTAAAATTATGTTGGTAGGTACAACCACAAATGGCAAAATCCATTGCATTGAATATTTACAAATCCATTGGATTTAAGAAATAAATTCAATGAATTCACACAATAAGCAAGGACAATTTTCATTTTAGATATGCATTTATGTATATAGAGAATAATGAAACCAGGAGCCAATAGCTAGGAGCTTATGTAAGGCAAATCATTAAATGTCAAATAAATGTAGCCAATGGAATAAAATTTTAAATCCGTTACTTAAGACCATATAGTATATAGGAAAACGCGATCAACCGAACTCGAGTTAGGGTCACAGGCTCGGCTCATAAGCCTGACAAGTACGCGCCAATATTTCGGGGTCAATGCATGTGGAATATGTGTGTACACAATATAAACATCCAGCAACATATAGAAAAACTAATGTCCAGTTTAATGTGTTAGCCTTTCACTGAGTACTGAGTATGTGTGTGGGTATTAGTGTCCTTGTGTAAAGGACATTGATAATACTGTTGATGCTGCTGTTGCTGCTGTTCAAGTGAACTGAAATCGTATACGTAAAATTACATTTTTCACACTTTCGTGACCCCTGCGGTGAGCGGGAAAGTGGCGAATGGCGAATGGCTTCGAATACAAATACAAAATTTTACTAGTCTAAACTAACAAACACATATTCATCCTTGCAATCCTTAAAACTTGCTCACAAAAAAAAAAGGAGGGTGAGAAATTTATTCTTATTCTTAAATATTCGCAATAATCATTTTGATTATTCTTAGGGGTCACTCAACATTTGACCATTGGTCAATGTCTGAACCGCCTGACTCTGACCCCTTGTCAACATTAACCCCGTCGCACGTTCTGTTAAAAACAAAAAGGAAATCAAAGAAGAATGAAACAGTTTAAATAAATGCGAAAATGTAACAAAATTGTAAAAATTGCGAGAAAAATCCAAAAAAATAATAGAGAAAAAATCCATTCATTCTGAGCAGGGGTCACGCTCAAGAAACTTTATGAAGATGCCCAACAACAACAACAACAATTAGGGGTGAGTATCGGTGGTAGTAATAGTGGTGATGGTGGTAAGTATGGTTGCTGTTGCTCTAACTCTGATTTGGTTTTGTGGCGCTACAAATTTTGTTGAAAATTTATTACATAAAAATTGTAACAATTTTTCAATTTCCATGAATTCAATGAATTCTTTTCAATAAAGGATACAATTTTTTTTGTTATTGTTTGTATTGTAATTGTTCTTGTATTTTGCATGAAGTTTATTTAAACGATGCCTTGCGGGTCAAACACATATACACATATAGTATTGTACATGGGAACACACAGCTGACCCTTGTTTGCGCCGCTTCTGATTTTGACCTTTTGGTTTTTGATAAAAGGGAATAAAATTTGATTTTCTAAAATTTTACACATTTAAATAATTTTTCATAGTGTCAATGTGTCTTTCAAATGTTTATTCTATCATTTGATGTATGCCTTTATTCTTTCGTTACTTTGTCACCTTTCAATTGTCAATTGCATTTAATTGTTGACCTTTTTTTCATTTTGTTTTGTTTCAGTTATACTCGTACATAGTTGGATTCGATATAATCGGGTTGATTTCAATGCATATGAAATTTATAACGTATTTTTAGTTTATTACATACTAGCAGCTTTACTCTGCATTGCCCGGAATTCCGAAATTTTGTGTGTAACCTCTTGTTGTTAGATTATATTAAATTTGGAGAAGGTTCGGGAACTATTAGACCTAAGGTGGGCGGCACTTGGAAATCAAAAATTCCCAAAAATATGTACCCAAGATCGAAATAGATCATAATTATAAAATTGAATATAAATATATATACAAAGTACAATAAAAAATAATAACACTAAGTGGGAGATTCAAATACTCTCTTTCTTGCAGGTTTAATGCACATCCTAAATCAAAAAGAGTTCATTCATTGTTCACACTACCATGGAGACATCGAATTGTTCCATAACAAGAAAGACAAGGATGGGCATATTATTGTCAAGCCAGTTAAGGAGGCAACTGGATTTGCAAAGTATGTTAAGGAACATTATATACTCTATAAGTATCCCGATTTAAATCATGTCTAAGTTATGAAGATACTAGGCAAAGAGTTTAGTAAAGTGAAAACATCATCTAAATTAAATTTGTTTTTTTTTCTTCATATATATATATATGAAGGATAGCCTACCTGACGAAAAGAAATTGAAATTGTTTATGTTACAATTTTGAGAGCGAATACAATTTTTTAAGGGAATTGTACAGTTTTTGTATATAATGGACTATGGCAACGAGAGACACAATCTCTCTCTTGGGTCGATCTCAGTGGCCAACATATACAAAAAGAAGATAAAGTAGAGCGCACTCAGAGAGGAAAAATTCAAAAATAGCAAAAACTACACAAAATTCAAGAAGAAGCACAACATAAAAACGGTCAAACGTTTTTGTGTTTGGCTGTGGAAAAATTTAAAAATCTTAATCGTAAAAAAATATATTAAAATGTTTAATAAACCAAAAAAGTAAGTAGTCTATGACATTCGGTGACAACGTAGCATTCTACTGGTGAAAGAATTTTGAAAATTGGATAAGTCGTTTCGAAGATTACCCGTTTCATCAAAACAAACATTATCTCTTTATTATATAGTATAGATTATAAAAAAATAAAGAAATCTTATAACTAAAATGTGGAAAAAGATGTTAATTGTCTCATTGCTTAAAAACTAAGTGATTAATTTGTAGAGAAACGAATTAAGCCCCATCCAATTCTCTCTATATGCTTATAATCTCCATATATAGTAGTACGAGTATGAATCCATAGTTCTATCCCTGCAGTATGAATCACTGGTACGTGGCTAGTCCCTTTGAAACCAGTTCTAACTCCTTATAGCTACACATGTATTCAACTGGAGAATTTAACATAGCGATGTCATTGGAAGGGGTCAATTGCCACCACCTACATTACCGTTCACCAGTCGTGTCACCAGTCATTGCCACCGCCTGATTTAGGTACGACTAGTGAATTCACTACCCACCAGTAATGCGAAAAGGGGCTTATGACTTAGTATGGAAACGAGCGCATACTGGTTCGCCTCTGCATTACCTACGACTAGTAAATTTACTAGCCACAAGTAATGCCAAGGGGGTCAGTAAATTACTATCGAAACGGTGAGTACTGCCACCAAGCATACTGCATGGCTGCTTCTATGTATTAGAGTCTTTGTTGAGTGCATTCGCAAGCAATCATTTCAAAAGACATCTTTGCTACAAAACTCGTTCGTGGCTAATCCCTTTGGTTCCAACTATCTGCTTCTTCATGTATTTAATTGGTGAATTTAACATGGCGATGTAATTGATACTGCCAGCATTGTTGTTCACCAGTCATGTCACAGTTTACTGCCACCGCTTGCATTACCGTTCTCCAGTCGAATCATCAGTCATTATCACCACCTGCATTTCCTACGACTAGTGAATTCACTAGCCACCAGAAAGCTGCTGACTTATTACGGAAACTCGCACTTACTAGTTCGCTTCTGCAAACCCTGTGACTGATGAATTGCCTAGCCACCAGGTAATTAGAAGAGGGGCTAGTGAATTACTATCGAAACGGCCACCAAGCATACAACGATTCGACAATTCATTTTATTTGGTTTCGAAAAAAAAACCCTACAAATGAAATGAAATGCCTTGCATTCGGTAAATTTGATCCATTCATAAAATATTTAAGAATTATTCAAATCATTCGTAAATGTTCTGCTTCGGCAACCACACAGCCTGAAAAACTCTGCATGTGCGACATAAAGAAAAAATTTACTACGAAAGAGACAGTCAATTATTATTTTTTAACTCTTATAGTGCCACTGATCAGCATAACCATCAGCTAAAGAACATATACCATGTATTTGAATGCTTTTCATGTCATTCATTTGTTTTGAAATTTGATTCATTTGGATTTGGTCGCAATTTGAAATAAGACACTTGGTATGCAAATGTCAGCACAGAACTCCATTCATTCTATGTGGTCAACCGAGTACTTGAAACTTGCTTTACTCATAACAAAACAAATACCTTGTATGCCGTTTCAAATGCAATCCTGCAAGACTCTACAATTTACTATGTAGTACTTATTATATGCATATATACATATATGATGTAGAAAGGTATAAAGCATAAGTATATTATTTATAATTGGAAAAATATTTGAAATCATTATATAATGAAAAAAAAAACCAACATGAAGTACCAAAAAGCTCATATAATCAAAAATTATATTTACACGATATTAAAGAAATATTCTATATAATTTTTAATTAAAATATTATGCCACTTGATTATAGAAATTCGATATACGAGTATGTGTGTGTGTATAGAAAAATATGTAAGTATATGTTGTGTTAGTTATACATTTTATTCTTATAATTTGTTTTATGGCAAATATTTGTAATATTCAAAATTGTGTTCACACATACAAGCATCATTTATAGAAAGTATGTATATATATATGTGTAAGTACAGCTACCTATTTTGATTCATATTTGTGTAAATTTTTTGGGTATTAAAATGTTAGGAAAAACTAATATGTATTTTGTGCTTAGTTTATTTTGAAAAAACAAAACGAAAATTAAAGCTCGCGGCCATGTTAAGCAAATGAATTCATATAGTAGTACAGCAAATAATGAAAAAAAAATAAAATATATATATTAATAAAGAGAGAGAGGAAATACAAAGATACATTGAGACCAAAATATTGTACTACTACTAAATATTATAGTAAAAGGATATGTAGAATGAGCAAGGGATCCCTCCTTCATGTCAAACCTCTGCTTAAACAAAATATGGAGAAAAAAAATTTATACATTTATGTATGTATGTACATAGATATATATTAATATTATACAGACGCAATAACCAAAATATTTATTATTTATGCGGCATAAACACAAACAACAACAACAACAACAGAAATAACATGAACAAAAATAACAACAAATAACACAAGCAAATATGAAATTAATGCAAAAATGACAAAAGCAGAAAAGCCAAAAACTAAGTAAAACACACACACACACAGATATTTAGCTACACTTATACAAACATTAATATAGTACCATAGATACACACATCCATGTGTTCACTTGTGCATGTGAAGATGAGTCGTAAAACTATGAAAAACCGCCAAAAAAGGATATTAAATGGCAACAATAACAAACATGAGGAGCAATACTAGAGGAGAAACAACAACCATCATAGTGAGAGTAGTATTATATACCGTTATACAAATAACCAAATCGTTGCAAAGCTAAAGAAAGAAAGCAGAAAAAAAAAATAGTAAATATAATAAAATGATAACAACAAAAAGATAAGAGACATAAAAAGCAATTTTTATTTGGGGAACCCATACTATTCTACTATTCTAGATGAAATGGAAGTCATGAAACCATAAAACGAATTGAAAACAAAAACAAAAAAAAAAAATAAATGAAAATGGCTGACAAAATGAAATATAAAAAAAAAAAAAATTCATACATATAAGCGAAAATTGGAAAAAATGCCAAAAATCTACTAAAAATATAATAATATGTGATGGCATAAAAATCTCTATAATTCATAAAAATACATTCACACACACACACACACACACACACACACACACACACACACAGAAACTTGTCATGGTATACAAAAAAAGCACGTTAAAATAAATAAACGCCAAAAAAAAGAAAGAAAGGACGAAAGAAAGAAATCGTGACATTAGAGTCCGCCATATTGGGTCATAAAATCATTGAACCGAAAACAAAATAAAATAAAAACACCGCCAACATCAGCAGCGGCATCAAATAATAAAGAAAGCAAAAAAAACATATTCGTACATTCACAATCTCATATAAACAGACTTTATTATATGATCTTGCTTTACACACCTTTCAACTCACTCAACTCAACTCAACTCAAATTGCCCACAAACTCACCACACTCACAAATCCTTCCTCTCTCTCTCTCACTCTCCCACATTTTAGCATGTCCTTCCAAAACTGTTACACACTCTCTCAGTCTCTTTGTTCCTTTGGTCCTGCTGCTTTTGCTGTTGCTATTGCTGGTATTGAATATACAAATATTGTGTATAAAAAATGTTGCATATTTTTGGGAGCTCATTGCCAAATGACTTTCATGATAAGTAGGTACATGCAATACTAGTATGTAACATAAGTACATATATGATTGTGCATGCTATTTCTAGAAATTATTTTTAATGTATTGATATTTGTATGTGGGTATGTGTGTGTGTGTGTGTTCTGATAAATTTGATTTGGTAGAGTATTCCCACTGAGTTGCTCTCCTCTCTTTTTGTAATTTACTAAAAAGCATCATAAAAAAGAGCACAGGAAAAATGTAACAAAAATTCATGCACACTGAAAGAAAATGGTATATTAAATTGTTGGTTGGTTTTATGGTTTTTGTAACTTAACAAATAATAAAAAGATAAATACTTTGTAAGAACTATCAGCCCTTCAATCTCTATGAAGCAAGAATTGATAATACGAAGTCTTATTTAAGCTAAGTAAATCTTTAAAGTAATCTATAAGCCAAACCATTTTATAATTCTGACCAGCTGCAGAAGAACCCAGCCTTGGGTTTATTTTGTTTCCTTTTTTTACAAAAAATTTCTATATTAATTTAGAAATAATAATAAGTTTGTTTGTCTACTACAACTTTTTCTTCCTGGGGCGCAAGTTGTTGGAGTGACCGCACTTCTTTTTGCGATAGTTGATGGCACTTGGATACAAATGAGTGTAGCACTTGCGGCAGCTCTTCTTGTCGCAGATGTATTTTTGTGCAAGAATACGCAACGATGGCTCAATGATAACATTACGATAATGGAGCACCAAGTGAAGGGTTGACTCCTTCTGAATGTTGTAGTCAGAGAGATTGCGACCATCCTCCAAATGTTTGACAGCGAAGATCAGATGCTGTTAGTCTGGTGGGATACCCTCTTTGCCTTGGATCTTAGCTTTAACATTCTCGATGATGTCGGAAGGCTCGACCTCCAAAGTAATAGTCTCGCCAGTAAGAATTTTCACAAAGATCTGCATTTTAGTGTGTTTCAATGGAAACGTGCAGCCAGATGCCGTTCACGCAAAGAAAATGGAATACAATATTTAATCTTAATTTCACATGACTTTGCTTCATTCTAATCAAATAATTCCTTCTGCAAAAAGGTGTTTGTCCGGTTATAAGCTACGATGAAGCTAGACTGGGTCCTTCGGCCCTCAAACAAGCTGTCACTTGGCAATAAAAGGCTTGTTTATCTTCAAACAGTGGCACCAATATGGTGTTACACAATCCAGATCTGAGCCATCACTACAGGCTTATAAGAGCAAGACGCTCAGAAGAATCACAGATGCTCCATGGCTTGTCAGAAATGCGAAACAGTTTTATAGCAGCGTGCACATAACAAAGTTCCAGACTCACGCTTACCCATTGGCTTCTTCCAAAGTCCAATTATAAGGCCGAGTTTAAAAAGACTCCATCCTCACCATCTCAGATTCTAATATCTATAAGAATATACAAAGACAAATCAATATTACATGACAGAAATGTGTCATGCAGATTCAACTGCGCTAAGCATTAGTGATGTAGTGATTTTAAATTTTTATAATTTTTGACTTTATAAATCGAAAATCGAATGAAAGCCCTTTGCAGTTTAAATTGATAATACTTTGGTAGGACATCTGATCTTTGTCTTATTTATGGTATCAAAGTCCTAAGCAGCTCAGCAGACTTGTTCCATAGAAGAGCCCTTCTATGAATATCATAACTTCATACTCAAATGGTGGAATGTTGTGCCTTAAACAATCCTATGAGATTTAACTTTATCACAGTAATTTATCTTGCACTTTATTTTACATATAAATTAAATAAATTATTGTTGTTGGTGTTTTTTTTTTTTTTTTCTAGTGTATAAAGGCAATTCACAAAACACTTATTGTACTATACAAAAAAAAAAGGAAGAAAATCCCATTTTCAGCAAACTATTTTTGTTTGTTGCGCGCTTTGCTTCATCATTATTACAATAAACGATGTCTATCTCCCCCACACAAGAAGAAAAGAAAAAAAAAAGCCGTTAAAGAATCAGAAGCAAAAGGAAGGAAGGCAGCCATCTGTCTGTGTGCTTGCCTGGCTGCCTGATGCCCATTGCCCATCAAAGGCATCGACGACAATTTTGGTCATAAAAATATGCTTGAAATTGTCTTGCATGAAGAGAGAAAAAAATGGAAACATTTAATGTCGTCTCCCAGTCTCCTGTTTTTGATCAACATTACCAGAGTTCGACATTCACATCTCACAGCGACAGTTTCACTTGACAACGTTCTTCGTTTCCTTTGGGGTACTCAGACCTCTTTTACTCCTTCAACTTTACGTTCCTTCATCTATTGTCTGTCTTCATGTCCGTGCGTGCTTGTGCTGTTTTTGATTGTTTCACAAACACAAAGAATACACTGCGTTCAGTTCTTTTTATACACAATGATTGCCAGCCCCTTCTTTAGCATGTACCACCATACAGTCCATGTATGCTACCCACCACCACCACTGCCACCATTGTTACCACCACCATCATCATCATCATCAACATCCTCCTTGTGCACTCAATATGCCATCCAATGGCAAATGCTCATAAAACGCGTTGCTTTCATTTCATTTTTGTTATTTTTTCCGTTTTTCCTATTTTTTTTTTTTTTTTGTTTCTTCTTTTTGCTACGTTTCCATTTTGTGTTAACCCAAAATGAAATAAACACAAACACAAACAGCAACAACAAGGACTAACAAAAAAAAGTGAAAGAAAGCACACAAACAAACATACAAACACAAAAAACAACAACAATAGAAATTTTTTCGTGAGGGTGGTTTTCCATTTTCATTTTGTGCGCTTACATGATTTGAGCTTTTGCGTTTTTTTCTTTTTTTCATTTCCATTTTTTCCCAATTTTTTTGTTTGTCGCTCTCCATTGTATTGCCCACATATGAGTAGTATATATGTGTGCGTGTGTGTTTGTGTGTGTGTATTTTTGGTATTTTCATTATTTGGCAATTTTCTTGTTATTTTTGTTGTTGTTGATTTTGATTGTGGATGTTGTTATTGTTACTACGAGTATTACCATAAATGACTCAGAGAAACATTTAGCATTTCGATTTCATTTTCAAAAAATTTTACACAAAAAATTAATTTCTATGCTGATTTAATCTCTATCTCATGTCTACAAAGATTTTCAATTGATTTGCTTATGAAAGTGATAGAGAAAATAAGAAGAATTTTCTTAATTAGAAATTACCAACAAAAATCAGAAAATGCCTTTGAACTGCTGACTAATAAGGTTTAATGGCCTCTGGCTTTGATTTAAGTTCCAGACTTACATCTACTGAAAAGATAGTTTCGTAAATAAATTATTGATTGTGGTTTTCAATTTGATTTTCCATATTCAAGCAGAAAATTATCAAGATTAAAAGAACTGTATATGCTAAAAAAGTTTAAATAAGGGGACAGACAAATATTACTTAGTTATCATAGAATTTACATTATTGTATTACATTTAGTTAATATGTACTTCGAAGTGAACTTCTTGAGACTTACAGGTCCTTTAAACTGGTAGGCAGTGATGATAATCAGGGCTGGTGTGCCACAAGGTTGTATACACTATTTAGTGTAGTCCTCCGGACCTTCAATGATCCTAATGCCTTGCAGGCAACATATGCAGATGACACTTGCTTTCTGTACAACTCTGACTCACCCAAAGAATCAGCAGAGATGATCAATAATTACCTGCAGCGATTCCATGATTGGGCCAAGCGATGAAATATTGCCATCAATTCAAGCAAATCAACCAATTGTGATTTCACGCCAGATATCGCGTTCTGTTCAGAGATCATTCCTAAGCTAGACCAAGTCCGGTGCCTCGACCTAACCCTGGACAAACGCCTCACCTGAAGTGCACATGTAAAATCCATCACAAAGTCGAGGAAATTAAACTGTGTGCTACTTCAAACTAGTAAACATTCTTTATGAAACAAAAGGCTGATTTACGGGCAAATAGTGTCCACGGTTTGGTTTTACGCCTTACAAATTTTGTGCACCACTGCTGCTAGCAATATAAGAAAATTGTTGGCTCTCCAAAACTATGCTTTGAATCATAATATACATTTAGCGAGTATGTAATCTACTAAGCAACGAGTTTACAAACGAGCGAATCTATATGTGCGCCAGTAATGATGACACACAAACTCGCAGCAACCCGTCCAGTGATTCACTTTTAAAATAAGAGAAAGTGACTTGTGTGAGAGTACAAACAACCAGCAATTAGCAAGTAAATTAGGCAGGCTTTCAACTTTTCTCATAAGATTGTTTACAGTCTGCTAGTAAAGTATGATTACACTGACCGAGATCACTAGCAAATAGTGAATTCGCTGTCTGGTAGATTGCAAACTCTCTAAATGTAAATGAGGCTTAAGACAAAAGAAGGGAGCTTCATGGTCTATCCGCTATACTACTACAGAGACCTCAAGAATAGCTACCCACAGTCTTTGTGAAATAAATTTGCACAGCAGACGTCACAATCAACGGCTTCAAAGGCATCCTAATGTTCTTGTGCCCACCCTCACCCAAAATGCAATACGACGCAGGCTAAAGAGATTGCATCCAATCGATCTTCTCGAAAGAAGTACGTAAATTACCCATGTAAATCTCAATTATTATAAAAATGTTTTAAGCTAAAGCGATTAATGTTAAAATGAAGTGTTGAAAAAAAAGAATAGAGGTTTAGATAACAATCTAGAAATAACAATCCTTATCTTACCCTTTTTAGTATCAATAAGTTATGAAACACTATTCAAAAAACAGTCGAATCAAAACACATACCTGGAAATAAGTTCAAACCTGGAAACCAAGGACATAGCCAGGATTTTGTTTAGGTATTTATTATTCTAATAATAATCTACACTAGTAATTTTCGAGGTCCTTCACAAAATAACGTATTAACTAAATATTTACACCCTGATGGGTAAATAGCTTCCCCTCCTGCCCGCACTTGTTTGAAACCTTGGACCATGCATCACCTTGGATCTGGATGAAATTGGCCCTGTGGTAAGCAACCTGTCTATAGTATCTTATACTGTCCTAGCCTATTAATCTCTTGAACTATCATTGGATCTGACAACTTAACCCAGAAAGAACTAAATTATATTAGGTTGCTATACTAAATATCCAAGCAATTAAAATCTAGACAAATATCCACATTCCAGATAGATTCATGTTTTTAATTCAATCACTACTTTCTCTGACTTAATAACTACTAAAGTAAAAAGAGTCTACAATAACAACTACTTAACTGATTTCCCCAGTATAATAAATTTAACAACAAATGAAAACGTGATTCAAACACCCACAGGACAATGAAGAAGCAAAAAACCAAAAAACAAAAAATCACTGCAAAAATTCAAGTCTGGTTGACTTGAGAAATTCAATAACAAGAAAGTAAATAAAATGGAAAGTCGCCAAAAATACACGATTTTTATTTGTCACTAAACATGAAATACATGCTTTCACATACAATAACAAAAGGTAAGAAGACAAAAACATTCGATAGTCAAAAAAAGTTTTGTCATCGCTAAATTATAGTCAGAACTTGATTGAGGATTGAGGATATGAAGGAATATATTTATCCAGCCACACAATGAAAAGAGAAACACTTAAATAAAAAATGTTCCTAAATAAATACGAGTATGCTTTGTGTGAAGCTATTAAGTACAGGCGTATCTAAGACTTATAAAGCATATATTTTTATACGAAATTGTAGGCATACTATGATAAGTTGGTGAATGAAAGGAAGAAATAAAAACAATGGAAAAAATGGTATATTTTATTTTGGTAATATATTCACACATTATATTGTTGTGCAAAAAAAAAAAAAAGAACTACAAAACAAAATGAAGAATGATGGATCAACTTGCATAGTTCACAAAATGCACTACATAAAAAAGATACTTCACCAAAAGAATATAGGGATTTCGTCTCAAATTCTCTGTTATGCTTTGTTTAAACATATTAAAAAATCCAAACGATTTAAGTACCTAGATATCTGACTGAGTGATTGAGTTTTCTTATCATCAACATGAAAGAAGAGCATTCAAAAAGCTTCATATACCTTTAGTTCAGATATGTGAATATGGCTAACGTCAACTAACCATATATCCATATGTCCATACGCCCAAACCATTCATCTCCATATTCTTCCCCAGCCATCCAAACTCTTCACCCCCTCTCTTTATCCCAGCACGCATTGAATACATTTACCGTTTTTGGATATTTCATTTTTTTTCTTTTTGCATTTTTGGTTGTGTTCCTTTGAATTAAGTTCCGTACTACAATTTTTCCTTACTGTCATTTATTTTCGTATTATCATAATGAGCACTCGTATATTTTTATGTCCCAACAACAACAAGAAGAAGGAACCAACCATTTTACTTCAGACGCCATATGCCTGCTTAGCCCAAACTAACAGCAAAAAAAATCCACTTATACCCATTTTGCCTAAGTTCCCCCCAACTATCACTATCACTCTCTCTCTCTCTTTCTCTAGAAACTTATGTCACCCCAAAGTAGTCACATTGCTATAGTAGAATTTTTGCTGATGTTGGAGTCAAAGCCTTAACAAAAAAAGAGGGCGACAACTATAAACAAAAAAAAAGGAAAAAATTAAAGAAAAATTTGAAGGAGCAGAAGGAAAAAAACGGATAAAATAGTCAGCGAGTGTTTTTGTTAAATTAACACCCCCCAACATACAACTGAGACACCAAAATCCTCATAGCCACCCAATCTCCCATCCATTGCTGACGCCAACACGCATTTCACCAAACGTTGTTTAATTCCTTCTGCTACATAAGGCTCAGTCCATCAGTCCATCAGACAGACGACCAAAACGACCCTCTATGTTGGAGAATATACGGAAACGGGAATATTTCTGAACTTTATGATGACGGTGATGGTGGCAATGGCAACAGCAAAATTCGTTGTTTGTCGTTTTTCTGTCCTTTTTTTTACTTCAATTTTATATGTGTGTGTCCTTAGCTAAGGAAGGACGTATGGTGAGGGGTGAGTAAGTGAACGCGAAGTGTGTCCTATGATGTGAGTGTTTTGTGTGTGTGCAGCATAAATTGGTTTTTGGCTCCATTGGGAACGCATACATGAACTGCCCAAGGGTGTGATGGTCTTATACTACGTACTACTCTACTCTACTAGTGTTCGATATAGTAAAGTGCTTTTTGTGTTTACATGAGGCTTTCAGACTTTGGACTTCAATCTTCATGCAGGCTTTCAACTTCATGACTTCATGCGTATTTCAGATTCCATTTTTTCATTTCCTTTTTGTCTCCTTTTTTTGTTTGTTTGCAATAAAACGTGCCAAGCATAAACGCCCACTGAAAACAAGTAGCATCTTTTTGCTGTTCCCTTTCGACGATGATGATGATGATGACAATTTTCTCTTATCAAACAAAATACACTTCGATTAAACAGAAGATATAAAACTTTAAATGGAAAATGTGTCTTTATAATCCACAATGCTGTCGCTGATTATTTTAGTCGAATCAAAGCAAACAAACAAACAAATAGTTTTTCTTGCCTTTTTTAAAAATATTTACAATAATTTTACTTTTACTGATAAAATTCTCATTGTTCTTTTCCAATTTAAGACTTTTTTGTTTTGTGTTTATTTGTTTTCAAAAATTTGATGAACACAACAAAAAGACAACAAATTTACTATTCTAATCAGTTTATTTACGAGTATTTGTTATTTAAAGACTATTTTTGAGATTGGTTTGCTTATGATTATTGTAATGTTAATTCATCATTATTGTCATGAGCATTATGATGATTATTTAATCAAATTCATCATTGAAAATTGGGTTTTTATCAAAAAAGATTGCAGGCAAAAGTAGCCTCATTTGCAGATACAATATAATAATACCCCCTTGAGCTCCTAGATAATTTGAATAAACCTATTTCTTGAGGTTTAAAATGAAATATTTGTCTATCACTCACTTAGACCATTTCTAGTTGTCTAAGAAACTCTATTTTTGGTATTAAAGTGTTATAGATCTTTAGACGTATTCAAGTTGTAAGGTATGAAAATGCCTTATGCTTAGAAACCTGCAGGAATGCATTCAAAATGGCAGTGTGGATCATTCACACTGAGACAAACGGCATAAGAATGTATTCATGCATACCTTTGGTACTTAATGCCCTATTTAAGATGCTTCTCAAACTGTGCTAACAGGCTCTCAAACTGTAATCAATCAATGCCTTGTTAGACAACAATGCTCCTCAGACTGTGCTCACTTGATGTCAAACTGTCAATTAGAAAATTTAATAATACATCAGCCATTAGCTTTTGTTATTAGGCCTTCGACTCTAAGTTATTATTATAATATGTATTAGGTTGAGTCTAAGAGGTTACAAGATTTTAGGAAAAAGAATAGCTAAATTGGTTTATGAAACAGTTGTTGTTGTTTTAACTACAACTTTGATTCTTTGAAGATGGGACATTGGTCCAACAGATGCATCGTAGATACCTCCGCACGATCGCACAGGTGACAAGAAGGGCGTGTATCCCCATTGATGGCACTGTGATCAATTCGAAAACGAGTGAATATGGTACATGTTTTGTTTTGGAGCAACTATTCGGGTAATAGAGTTTCACAAGGTAGTGACTATAATCTGTGTTACGAAATTCAATGATGTATGTGATTACTTCATTAGAGAGTTTGATGAAATGTGGAGTACAACAAATAGTTTCTTGTCCTTTTAAGCTTTATGACTTCTTTTCCTTAATATAAAAATCTTAATATTATTTATATATGTACGTTTAGTACACTTATGTATATATCTTGCCTCTTTTTGGCAATTTATGATTATTAAATGTCGTTAACATAAGCCTTAATATATTAAATCTGATTTTACATCAAGTTCTTTGATTCTGGCATATGATAAATTTTATCATTAGTGTTTAGATTTTGTCATAATTTTAAAATTATTACAAAAATACTACATTAGCATAGTACATAATTACTTATGGCAAAAAAAGGTTAGTTGTATTCTTTTGGTCTTTTGATTGATTGATTTAAAAACTAAATTCCTTGTTAAGGGATAGACTACATTTTTATCCTTCCACTGCTACACCACCACCTCCTATAACATCATGTTGCTGCTGCTGCTGTTGTGGATCTTGAACAATTGCTGTTGGCGAGTCTTCACGTTTGCGACGAAATAGTATTACATGTGGCTCTGGGACATGCATCATATAATGAACCCAACCAGGACTTTGTTGTATACCCAAATTACGCCATTCGGTTTCTGTCATTAAATGACATTTTGGTACATGTTTTGTTAGATCTGGTGGCAAAATGACATGTCTGCAAATCAAAGAAACGAATCAATAAAACAAAATAAATGTAAACATAGAATAACATAGGAAAGGGCGAGAGCAACAGGTTACTGGCAACGACAGTAATATGATTTTATTATGCTTACCTAAATTCATAGACATCATCGCAGTATTTTTCCGAATATTGTATTTGATCAGCTGGCATTTTTAACACACTTGATATTTATTTATTTAATAAATCTTATATAATAATAAACAAAATGCAAATTGAAAAAATTTGCAACAAGCGGCGCAATTTATTTGATTGTCTTCTTCTTCCTTTTTTTGTTGTAGTTTCCAGTAAACTAAAGCTGGCAACAAATCAATTATAGTACTAGAGTTGGGAAAACTCATCGATTACTTTGATGGTTTGTGCTGCCAACTTGGCTTTATACATATTGAATATATTTATATCTCACTCGCTCAGCATTCATTGGTGGATCATTTTGGCAATGGTACACCAGTGCAACAAGAAATGATACAAAACTAGTGCTGTAAGCCTATGAAATATACAAAAATTAAATTGATTCGTTAAAAATTAAAGCAAATTTCAAATTATTTATAAGTTGAGATAATAATTTAAACAATTAAATTAATCATCAAATTTAAGAATTTTCTTAAATACTTAAGATTCTTAGTATAAAATGTTATAATTATATGTACATTTTATTATTATATTCAACATAGTACCAATATTTTTGAAATTTCCTATCTCCAAGGAAACTCTGGACTTGAGAAATACATCATCTGCATTTGACATGTATCCAGCGCATGCGCCATATAACCGTCATGGAAAAACCAAAACCAAAACATCTGCTTGCAAATACAAAAAAAAAGAAAACTTGTGGAAAAACTAAATGTAAGCACACAGGCAGCACAGCACATGAGAAAGAACAAAAGAATAACACAATACATAGAAAATAATGATATAGTAAATGGTGTAAGCTATGATAGCAAGTAATGAATAAAGAGTAATGAATGTAGCAGACCAAGTGAAAGTGTCAAAAATGGCAAATAAATGAATTGGCCATCATACATATACTTAAGTAGGTAGCGAGCAAGTTTCTGGGTGTTGTTTTCAACGCGCGAGAATGAATATGATGAATTTAAAAGATTAGTTAGTATTGTAGTAGTGACACAACATTATGATGATAAAAGCAACATAACATCAAAGATTATAACAAAAAAAGTGAATTGATTAAATTGATTAACAAAATACAAAGTGAGTTCCAATTAATCAAACTAGTTAGGTCTTTAATAATTTTTATTTAAAAAAAGAATAAATTTAAAAGAAAATTCGTGAAAATATTCAACATCATCAATAAGTAAAAAGAAAATTATTATTATGTATCATTCAAAAAAACAAAAAGCTACAACAAACAGCATGAACAACAAGAACAACATTCCTGCCGGAGAAGACAGAAGTGTAGTAATATGAGGTAAAGGCAGCAGCAGCGCTGCTCCACATGTTCAAAAATAAACTTTTCTTTGCTGCTGCTGCTCTTAATGAGTTCTTTCTTTAATCAAGCAAAAAACAAAAATTGTTTTTGAATAATAATTTCTCCTTGTGTGCCAAAAAAAAAAAACAATAAACTATGAAAAACATTTTAAAAACCAAAAAACCGCGTAAAGTGTAAAAAAATAAAATACTAGAAACAGTGAATTTCTTTAAATTATTCAATTAACAAGTTGTAATTTCTTTTTAGATATAAATTAATTAATTTAAAACAACACACACACGTATACATATTTGTGTTGTTGTCAAGGTGATTTCAAAGGAAGCAATAAACAAATAACAAAGCAACCAAGCAACCAAGGCATCCAAGTCAACTGAAAGCGAACAACAAACAAACGACAACAGGAAAAAGCCAACAAAAGGGAGTCAAGAATATAAAAAATAAAAAGACTCCCTTGACAACTAGACAAACTACAGGTGGAAATTGAAAAGGCACATGTACACATGCCACCATCAACACCATTACCACCCGCTGCTGCTTCTGCTACTACTACTTTTACTACTTGTGGACAATAGAATTCATTCATTCACATCGTTAATCCAACAAATATAACAAAATACATTCTTCAAAGTGTCCAACATTAATGTGTTGTCCCTACCGGTGACCAATGCTTGATTAAGCGCTACAAAACGCTGAAAGTCATCATCAACGACAACAACAACAACATTGTCGTCGCACTTAATCAACCAACAACAACCATCATCAACAATTTATACCATTCATTGGTAGTAGTAGTAGTAGAAATAGTTGTAATTATATAGTAGTTGTCATCCTTGTCCTTGTGCCACCACCACCACCAATATGAATGCCAGCCTTACATATGAGATACTTATGTATCTGAATTCATTCTATTTTGGCATGTATGCTGCATTCGAAGTCGGTGTTGGCGTATTGAAACGCATCAATTTGCATTATGGCGAAAATATATTCGTACGTGAGGCAAGCATTTTGGTATCGTTTTGTTTTATTGAAGCGATAAGAATTGTACTTGGTCGGAAAAGCAGTCTAAGTGATCGTGGTGAGTGACAAAACATACTTACATATGTAAATGTACATTTAAATTCTAAGATCTTTTCACTGGGAATCCAATATAGAAACATATGTTCTCAAAACAATCTAGCAAATGAATAGATATGGAATTAATTTATGTATTTTTTTTTTTTGTTTTCTGGTCAAAATATTTTCATTTCACTGTATAAACTGTCGAACTTGTCTATAATGAACTTCTATACAGCGAAAAATGAATAAAATATCACATACACAAGTTTTAGATTATTTTCATTTCCTTGTAATGAAATTCTCATACGGTGATCTGAAATGTGATAGTTTCCCTAAAACAATTTACCAAGAAAATAGTAAAAAAAATAATTGGGCAATTCCCGACAAATCTACACTGGTACGAGTTTTCTTCATTCATTAAAGAAGTAAGTTATCGATTCTTTTTGGAGATGAAAAATGACATCCAGACAAACAAAGTATGTTGAGCACTTATAAGGTATATAAATTCTTTAAATCCGGTTGAAGCTTAGGAGCAAAACAAAAGTATTAAACTCATTCCGATTTTCTGTGAGAAGCTTTAGAATGTTCCAGTTGGTATTGGAGTCCCTCAAGTCGAATTTTGGTCTTCCACAGTTTTGCTACCCTTGTGGGTTTCACCACAGAGCTGCCTCGTGCACTTCTCCATCATCTTAGCGTAAAGTGTGGACTACCCAGTGGCGGATTATCCTATTGACAAACTAGGTATGTGTCTAGGGGCGTGAGGATACATCGGGGAGCGCTTAGTGTTAAATGGAATCATAATCCCATAAATATCCTATGAAAAGATATTTTTCTGCAGAAATAAGTGAATTATCAACGAAGTTAAAGAACTGGCTTTACATAACACACAGATCCAATCAATATTAGTTAGTTACAATGTAGTAAGGAGCTCCGAAACTCGCACTGCCTGGTAGCCACTAAAGAACTTAATACTTTAGTTTCGACTTAAGGTAATTTAGGTCATGGTTAGAGATGATATGGGGGCACCAGATCCTTAGAATTTTACGGAGGCAGGAATTAAAGGAAGTTTGCTTCCGAGAAAGCACTGTTGTCAGCAACACCAAGACTCGCAGCCTTAGAACAGCATAATTTTTAAGTTGAAACTTAAGAAATGAAGTTTGTTGTTGGGTGATATGAAATTCAAGGGCCCATATGTTGTTTAGTTGGGAAAAATGGTACGTGGTTATTTAACCGGTTTAAAATATCCTTAGCAGTTCCACATGTAGCTGATACTTTGCCCCAAACACAATAAGCAAAACAAAATAAATTTCGTTGGGTGGACATTTCCCTTGGCTGGATGGCTGTTGAGAGAGAAACATTGAAGAAAGTAATCCAAACCACAATTACACAAACTAATTTTACAATCCCTTGTGCGAATTCATTATAAAGAACTTCAACTGTACTATACCATATAATATTTTGTCATCATTTCATCATAAATGTTATACAATATACTTGTATAAATGTGTGTTGGAATGTGTATGCATATGGTATTTTAGTGAGGGGGGCTACCACAAAGAAGAATTTTAGTTTATTCATTATAATAATATCATTATGATTATAGACATTTGTTTGTTTAATGAGCTGTATAAACTGTTGGCGTCAGGATAAATGGCTAAAAAGAAGGTTAAATGGCTATGAATGAGGAATACTATGTCAATAAGAATTGTGATGGTGATGTATATGATGATGCCATTCCTGCATACGTGAGTGTGTATCATGTTCATAATTAGAAAAGAGTGGGAGAGTAAAAGCTCTAGGAGTGGAGGAGATGATGGCAACATGTGTTGTTCTACAGAACAATGTTTTGTGACATAAAAAATTGTGTCCTTTGTGTGTGTTCATTCAAGTTTGCATTGAATCTTGTTATGTTGTTAATGAACTCATGTGAGTTGAGTCTTATAGAAAGCTATCATAATGGGATGCAAGGAATGAAGATTGAGGAAAACAAAGAAACTTTTAATTCGCTTGGTGTCTGTGTATATTTATAAACAAATTCTCTTATTTAAATTTTAATTAAATTTTGTATTTATTTTGTATTTTTCAGCTTGGCAAGCAACAGCATCAGTTATATTAACACTGCCCAGTCTTGGTATCGTTATATATTTATGTTGTTTTCAAACTTTTGTTCTTAAACTTGAAATTATTCTGAGTGCCTTAATGATCGCCATACAAAGCGCTGAATTAATTTATGCCAGCATATTCATTTGTACAATGTGTCGACCGGTAACATATACCTAGCAGTTGTTATTAATAAATGTTACCACTACTCCTAGTACTACTTATAATAAAAAAAGCAATAAGATAATAATGATGATGTTAATAAATAGTAACAACAACAACACCAGCAATTCTCTTGATGATTATGATGATGATACTAATCAAAGAAAGGCAATATGGAAATCTAAAGGTTACAAATCTCAAATAAGAAGAAGTAAATCAAGATCATGGTCTGAATCATCAGTTTGAATTGCTTTAGTAATCTTCAAAAATCATAGAAAAAAAAAGATAAAATAATAAGGACTTTATACATACGCATGTTCAATCATTTGGCACACAAACGACCAATATTAACATCAACAACTTCAATAAATCAACTGCGATCGATCGTTCGTTCATTTTAAGGATTATACACACACAATATAACTGGCAACTGGCATCTTTTTCCTTTGAAAATGCTTTCTTCTTTATGCTTTTTCAACATTTAACTTCTTTTAAAGGTAAGTCATATGATTGATATTATTATTAAATAGTATTTATAATCATACTTTTATGCCGTATATATTTTTAGGTAATATCCATTTTGAAACAAACTTATTGCGCGACACCCAACAGTTTCGATTGAAAGGAAATTTTTATTTAAATTGTGAATATTCTTTTGTGTTCTCTAACGTCAACACAGAGAACTGAATCTCATGTGGTGTGGCTATCTTTATAATATAAGTACAATAAAATGCATCTTACATGCCCTCATGCCACATATCTGTCTGTCTAGGGGACTGTCCAATTGTCCAACAGTTTATAGTACGACACATAGTTATACTATTGTAGTTGTGTTGTGTTGTGTGTTGTTGGCATAGCATATCTAGTATTTTTACATTTTTATGATGATCTAAAATTATAAAAATACCAAGTAGCCTACCGCATCATCACCATCATCATCATCACCATCATCACCACCAACAACCAACCAACCAACACCAGCATCATCATCATCATGATCATGTATCAATAGAGCATAGTAGTGCAATGTAGACGCTTAATTTAAGTGTAATCTATATTGTAGTATAGACAACAACAACACAATGCAATTGTTATACAGAAAGATATATAGATATATGTAGTAGACTTGAGAGGGACATCACTTGACACTACATTGTAGTAGTTTATTGTTTAAAAAACATCAAAACAAAAAAAATCTTATAATATGAACACTTAAAGCAACATCTTAATCTTTAATCTCAGATTAAACAGTTTTTCCATATGCCATGTACCCTTCTCACCCCCCTCCTTTTTAACTAAGTGACCACTAAAGATTTTCCTTATTATTTTGCTTACGTTCAAGAGTGAAATGTCGCAAATAATTCAAATCGCTTTGAAATTACACGACAAGCAACATTGTCGCTATTGTCGCCATAGCTTGTGCTTCTGCTGCCGCTGCAGTCTCTGCTGCTAGGCATCAATAGTAGGAACCTCATAAAGAACTATATGATGGTCAGTCTAAAAATACTGTGCCAACTTAAAAGACGCATCTTGTCTTGTCAATTCTTGTGCTAGTGCACTTGCATTTTATCTATTTTTACAAAGAAAAAAGATATAAAAAAAAAAACAAGAATCGGACCTAATTAAATTTTATTTAGTATATAAATAAATCTCTAGACGAGTTAATTATTTGAAGTTTATTATTTAAAAGCTTAAAAAAAATGCCGCCAAAACGTCCGCCTCCTCAAGTGCCAAAGAAACCAAATCCCAGCATGAACTATGAAGTGTTAATCTATTTAAATTCTTTTTATTTTGGCATGTTCGCATGCTGTGAATTGAGTATGGGTCTGCTGAAGGCAATCAATTTATCGTATACGGGTCATACATTGGCTCAAGATTCATCAATTTTGGTTGCCTTATGCGTTTTAGAGGCCATACGAATTTTACTTGGTCGCAGTGGTTCATTGGCAGATCGAGGTATTATATTATTCATCCATCTGTAGATCTATTTACATTTAATTTCTTTGTTAAAATTTAAATTTTAGTTCATTGAACTTTATCTAATCTATTTGTTTTTTCTTTTTATTTTTCAGGTTGCAAACCAATTTTATCAGTTTTTTTAACAGCGCCTTGCTTTCTTGGTGTCTCCTATTTACTATTATTGCAGACATATAAACTGCGTTTGGAATATGTGCTCTGTACATTATTAATCGGTTTATATTTAACAGAAATATTCTATGCAATATATTTTGTTTTTTCACTATGTCGTCCAGTAACTTATGATTAGATTTACAACAAAATAAACAAAAAATTATACAAATTGAATGATAACAGAAATATGGTATAATAAAAGAAAAGTAGTGTATGTACAATATAAACAACAATGAATCCCATAATGAAATATGAAAAGAAATTTTAAATAATACAAAATTGTAAGAATTTAGAGTAGCAATATACACATACTTACAAAGATCTTAAATGAGTGAGAATATACAATAATAAGATGAATTATACGAGAGATCAACTGATTTTCTTCTTTGAATATTGTTAAAATTTGAGAGCAAGCAGTTATGGTGTCAATTGAATATCCAAAAATATCAAATTCTTGTTTCTCGCATCAGTCTCTTGGGCTTTAGATTAAAATTACAAACCATTGATAAACTCTGTGTCAAAATCGCAGCCAAATTTGTTCTAAAACTAACCAGAAACCGAATATTTGGTGTCAGATGAATTTTTAAAAGTTTTCTATAGGACAAGTTCATATTTCTCATCATCAATCATGAGATTCAAACCAAAAGTCAAAGTCGACTCATAAGACAGAAGCCAAATTTCATCGAAGACTACATAGAACCAGAAGATTTGAAGTCAGATGAATCTTTAAATAGTTCTCTATTGGCCAAGTTCTTATATTTCAGTTCAAAATTGAGATTCAGAACAAAACTCTCATCGAAATGTCAAGAAAGTAGCCAAATTTGGTCTAAGACTAACCAGAAGCAGAAGATTTGATGTCGTTTAAATCTTTAAAAGTTCCTTATAGGACAAGTTCATAATTTTTACTTCAATCTTAAGATTCAGACACAAGTCCAAGCCAATTGTCAAGACAGTAGACAAAAATGGTCTCAGACTAACCAGAACCAGAAGATTTGGTGTCATTTGAATCTCCAAAAAGATTAAATTTATGTTTCTCACATCAGTCTTGGGTCATTGATGAATTCCCTGTCAAGACAGTAGCCAAATTTGGTCTCAGAATAAACGGAACAAAAATATGTTACGTCAGTTGAATCCTTATAAATTTCTGTAAAGGTCAAGTTCATATTTTTCACTTCAGTCATGGGATTCAGATCAAAAGTCCAAACTCTTGGTCAAGACAGCATTCAAATTTTGTCTCAAACTAAACAGAACCAGAAAATTGTATGTCAGTTGAATCTTTAAAAAGTTATTATAGGTCAAGTTCATAATTTTCATTTGAATCTTAAGATTCAGATCAAAAGTCCAAGTAAGACAGTAGCCAAATTTGAGCTAAGACTAAATCATAAATTCTTCTTTAAGAAATTTAAAATCTTGTCTTCTATATAAAAATTTAAAAGGATTTTTCACCAAACCAACTTACAGAAAAATGTTTAAAAACCTTTGATCATACATGTAGTCTCACCATTTAAGATTGTGTATATGGTATATTGCAAACAAATGATATAAATAAAATATAGTAAATAATAAATAAATAAATAAATATAAATGTGTTAACATAAGCAACATCAATTGGAACCAATTTGAAGACAACAAAAGAAAAAAACAAACAAACAACAAATAATAATTTTTCAGACTTTTTTGATGACAATTTTTTTTGTATAATGAAATATTAAAAGAATTTTACATTCAACAAAACAAAAATGAAGTAAATAATAATGAAAAACTTTACATGTAGAAAAAATTTAGTTTAAAAATTAAATTTAAATGAATTAAATAAAAATGTAAAAGAATTTGTAAAAATGAAAATTTAATAAAAATATTGTAATTATACACTAGAGTGTCCTTTATGAAAACAAAACAAATAATTGAAGATTTTATTTCGCACAATTTGTGCTAGAAAATAATACATTTTAAATAAAACAATATTGTAACATGTGAAATAGAAGAAAACCCAGAACATTGATGTAAAGCAAGATTCAATTTCCTGCTTAAAAATGAAATAACCTTAAAAATATTGATTAGAAAATAGAGAAAACATTTAAATAACAAATGCAATAAATCGAAAAATATAGAATTCATTAAAAAATATATAGAGACTTTTAAAAAACTGTTGTTGTGTGTAAAGTAAGTAGTAAAATTAATATTATATGGCAAAAAACAAAGAAAATATACAAATCACATGGACAAATAAATAGACAAATGTTGTAATTTTAATTAAAAAATTTCATTAATTATTTGAAACAATTTGTTGATCTTATTTATAAAATGTGTAACTATTCTATTAATCCAAAGTCCATTCAAAATATTCATCTCTACTACTAGCAAACGAAAGAAGAAACTTTTACTTTATAGCATTAAAAACCATTAAAAAGAAAACTAACTCAAAAGTGAAAAACAAACTTACTTTATTTACCTTAACACAAATCTATAAAATATTTATAAATCTTTAAAAAATATACAAAATAATAAATGTCCAAAAATTCATAAACTAAATGAAATAAATGAAAGGGCTCTAATAATAAAAGACAAATTTATTTACTATTATAATAAATTCAATATTAATACCAGGATACCATACTTTCATGAATGTTAAATATTTAAATTCAATAAGAATAAATTGTAAAATAAAGATTCGACTCAGAGGACCATATAAGTGTCTAAATGCTTTCAAGAAGTGCATGTCTGATCACTTTGAAATAAGATTAAGAAGTGCATGCCTAGTAGACTTATGCAATGATTATAACCGTATTTCATACTTCTCTTAATACGTACTACGTAATAATAGAAGAAGAGTACATCTTTTTAACCATAGTACATAAATAAAATACTTAGGTACTATACATAAATTTGCTTCCTACGGTTCAGTTGTATGCGCATTTTACGAGCGATATATGTATATATTGTACTTATAATAACTTAAAATAAGTACGCAATTCAAATACGCATTTCAGAGTAAGTTGTTCAAATATATTTCCATTGTAATCATTGCACATGTTTAATGTCCAATCACAATGACATGAGATCAAGGGATTTAATAACCAATCGCCAAGGAAACACAAAGGTTGATTGATTAACTAAGCGCCTGGGCAAATATTTTAAAATAATGTCTTCTTTTTAAAAAGTTTAGATTAATGAACTTATGATCATATGAATGCCTATCTAAGATCCTTAGTTCGAGTCTCTTTTACTAATAATAAATGGATCCTAAAAATTTCAACAATTGTTTAGCCTATAATAAATGAAGTACCATACGGTAATGATCTAGTTTTTCTTACAAAGATGACAAAAACAATTTATTATGGTTTCATAAAACAAGAAATTGTAAATGTAAATTTTAATCTCCTACTAGCAACCAACATTAGTCCCATCCAACACACAGGCACATAAAATCATTTAAATTATTTTGTACAAATTATTTCAAAAGTGAAAACATTCTTTAAACTTTCTATACCCAAAGAAATCAAATTCTAATAAACTTTATCCCAACACACCATTCTCATGCAAAATCCCCAATACTTTTAAACTATCAAACACCTTGCATGATGTAAATGCCCCCACATACACACTCAAACAAAAATGAATGAAGAAAACATATTAAAACACAAAAGTTTAAAAGACAAATTATGAGAAAACCCCAATAATAAAAAACTAGCAACAAATTTTATTAAATTGTATAAAAAATTAATAAAAATTTTATGTTTTTATCAACAAAAAAAATAATGAAAATCTGCAAATGTTTGTGTATAAATTTTTATTATTTATTAAGTTAACAAACAATTTTATGATAATAAAAAATAAAGAAAGAAAGTTTATACTTATAACAAAAAGAAAAAAAAATAAACAATATAAAAATTAAGTAAAAGACATAAGAAAAAATTAACTTGTAAGAAAAAATGTTTTGAGTTTTGAATAAAAAAAAAAATAAAAGAAAAGAAAATTTTTAAAAATATTTTCATCTTCATTTAGTTATCATTGGATTTTGTGTAATGAATTTTCTATATTTTACATTAAATTGAAACCTGTTTGGACGTAACAAAATCACACACCAAAAAAAATAGATCTTAAGTTGTAGAAAGTTTATTGCTACAATTTGTGGCAATTAAATTTTATCGAAATCCCAAGCAAAAATTGGTTTAAATATTGTGCCGATATGAGTTTCACAAATAAAAATGAAAAATCTGGTAAGTATTTAATGGTTTTGACTATGCATCTTTTTGCATATATGTAAGTATGTATGCATGTGTATTTTCCTAGATGAAGCCTTCAATGTAGGACGTCGAACAGCTTCAAGTGGCAGCCGTCGTGTTATGTGGAAGTTAAGTGATGAAGAGGAAACTTTTGATACCATTGTCGTTGACTATCGTTGTGTACCAAAAAAGAAGGTAAATGCTGCAAAACCTACAGCAGCAAATGTTGAAGATGTTGAGGAGGCAACTTCCAATATTGAAGCATCAACTAGTTCTGCCTCTCGACCAGATGCCTGGGCATATATTTATAGTCTAATCAAATCCAAGCAATTCGCTGAAGAGCTAACACAACCGAATCTGGCTTTACGTTATAAACCATCAAAGGAATCACTTAAATACAAACGCAGTAAGGAGCAACAGTTACAACAACAGCAGACAAAGGAACAACAACATAATACTACAAAGCAGGATACTAAGATAGAAATAACTGATTTGAAAGTGGAAAATTGTTCATTGCCACCACAACAACGTGCTGTTGTTCAAGAAGTTCCACCTAAGTTTGCTCAATGCATACCACATAATCGAAATGATTCTGATTCATCGGATGGCATTGCTGCATTGGCTAGTATGGCAGCTAAGGTCATTGCTGCCAATAATAGTACTTCCAAAACAAAATCAACCAGTGCCAGCAGATTACGTACATCTGGTGGTCGCTTATCAACTTTAGTGCCTAGTACAAATAGTTCATTGGATGCTGTACCATTAATGCAACAGAGAACACAACGTTTGACAACTTCTCAGCCTCAACTGCGTAGGCGTAAGGTAGAAACCATGAAGTCCAGTGGTTCCGTACAAAAAATAGTATCATCGTCAACAGCTGTTAATCCATTCCGTCAACGTCAAATTGAATTACATCGTTATCGTATTAAAGTGGAGCAACGTCGAATGGAGTTATTGGACTTGAAGATAACCCGTGAACGTGAAGATTCTATTCGTCAGCAAATCCTCTTTCAAAAAGAAATGGAATTCAAATCCTCACAGCTCAAACAAATCAACGATGACCTTTCGAATATGTAAATATACACATAATCTCAGATACTTTAACATATAACGGCTTTATCGACAATCAATAATTTAAATCCAATATAACTGAAGATAATCAAAATAATAAGTTCACATAAACATAACAGTGTAATCTAAATTCGATCCATTCTAAATTAAAAGCAATATATTCAATATATTCAATAAATAATCAACTTGAATTCATTGTGCGTTTAAATAGTTTTATTTAAGTTGAAGCAGGTGACATAGGGATCATTACAGGCAATGAAAACAGTAACACTGAAGGATAATGTGATCCGGGTCTTCCACCATGTCTAGGCAGAGACTACAGTATGGGTACACAGCGTGCCCAATTCGGAGTAAGTAGAGCCTGAAACATCTATGGCCTGTTGCGAATTAGGTAAATTCGAACCCTAAGTGCCCGGATCGAACCTTAAGCCATTCTGGAATACTTAAGCTCGTGGAACCTCCTTGGCTATGTACTGCTTCACCTGTGTTGCCACAGTCCTTATCTCACTTTTCAAGTGGAATATGCATCTTTTAAAGCCAGAGCTTCCAAATCTATTGGAAATCAGCCTACAAATACACCCGCCGCATCATCTGCAACTGTCTGTTAGGCCTTGCAGCTCCTCATGTGCTCCTTGGCATGTGAGTAAGTTTGAAATCCACAAAGATCTGAAATTGCCATTCGTTGGGAATGAACTGTCTTATGGAACATAGAACAACAAGTTGCACAATCATATCAACAACATAAACATATAACAAAATATGTTGATAGCCACATTTAAATTGAAATTAAAATTTTAATTAATAAAACAGAAAAAATGCAATTTTAACATTAAAGTAACTGTTTTTTTTATTTATAATTACATTCTCTACACTGTGACTGTCAAACATTGCCCCTAATGAAAAGTAACCGCTTACATTTCTAACGAGTACTTTATTACTGTTCATTGTGAATGGCAAAATGCTTGCAATCAGCTGCTCGCTTGGATTGTTTTAAATTGTAAAGTATTTTTTTTTTAATAAGGAAAGAATACTGCGTGAAAAAATGTATTCAAAACTTTGTCGATTATGTGTGCAGGAGGTGGACATTGCAACATGCAGAAAACTTTTCGAAAAACGCTCACAAAAACTGTTGCTGGACATTGAAATACTGACAGGCGTTTTGGTGCGTGCTGCTCGTTACATTAAATTAATTATCAATATTATAGAATAATTAAATAATATACTATGAATTTTGTTATAATTTCAGTTAGAAGATATGCCCAGTATGCCGTGTCATATATGTAGTAGGTGTGATAAGGAATTATCGCAAGCTTTAGTGTTTCGACAACAGTGTCTGGATGCTCAGGAATATTTGGCGCAAGAAGATACAAAGATTGAAGAATTCACCGATGTCGAAGCTATTGAAGAATTTGAAGATGTCGAAGACAATCTGAGTACAGTTAACATATTGATGCATGAAGATTTAGATGCTGATTTAATCAAAGACTTGAAGGATGAGGAATTGGATTATGTGCTGATACCAGAAGATGATAACACCGATGGTTCGAAAACATTTAGTGCCATTGATGAATACTTGGAAGTGGATTCAGATATAGATTCGATACCAGCTAGTATACACGACGAGGACGACGACGACGATATGGAAAATGATTATAAGCCAGACACAGTTGTGGTTATCCCCAAAAAATCACCAGATGCAAAAAGAACCAACATCAATGCTGAAATGGCCAAAAAAACAAAAATGGTTTTAAAAGAAAAACGACCCAAGGGTCGTCCACGCAAAGATGGTTTACCCAATAAAGCTGCTCTTCGCGACCAAGGGGACGAAGCCAAGAAGTCTGCAGAAGAACGCGCCAGAATGCAAATAAATATATGTGACCAATGTGGCAATCGGGTAATTGGTCGTCATGCCTTTGAGCAACATTTGCGAAGGCATTTCGGTGTTAAAGATTTTCATTGCGAGTAAGTAGAAATAGACACACACACACACTCCTCTTCCCAGCTCAATGTATTTATTAATGATTTTTGGTGTTTTTTTTATTTAGAATCTGCTCGAATAGCTTTTGTACACATTCGGAATTAAAACGTCATATGCGTAAGCACACCGGTGAAAGACCCTTTCCCTGTCAGCATTGTGAACGTCGGTTTACAGACTACAGCACACGTGTTAAACATGAACGTACCCATACCAATGAACGACCGTATATTTGCGGACAATGTGGCAAAGCATTCACCACAGCTTATATATTAAAGAATCACATGTTGGTACATACCGGAGAACGTTCATATAGGTAAATCTTTTATAACAATTGTACAAACATAGGAACCTATGATGTTAATCATTTTTCTCTCAATTTTAGATGTGAATCTTGCAATAAATCATTCCAACGACAAACGCATCTAGCAACACATTTTCGTTCGATTGTTCACAAACAGAATCTGGAAAAACAAGCAACGACTATGCCGACACAGGAATATGATTCATAAAGGAAGATTCGCTGCACCACCTATAGAAAATAAACACAAAGAAAATAAAAAAGGAAATATGCTACATAATATATATGTATATTATTTTAATGAAATACATTTTTAGTTTATGTTAATTTAAGAGAAACCCGAACGATTTATTTAAATAGATTTAAATCTAAAGTTGATAATACCTAGTACTGTGCAGCAGGTATTCCATAAAGTCAGCATTGCGAGGAGAAGCGATTGGACTTATACTGGTTGCGTGGAGGATTTGTTCTTCACATTTGTAGATGATGTTCTGTACATGGTCATCATTAGAAGACATAGCCACCATGAAATAGGATCTAGTCTCATATATGTAGTTTTGAAAGGAGAAAGGAGTAGTTTTGTACAAATTCAAATCATTTGTTTCAGTCTTGATAATGAGAGACATATCCTTTATAGATAATAAGAAAAGTATAGATAGACTGCTAGCCATAGGGACTAGTTCATCCAGAAGCCTTACAGCTCATTGTGACAAACACTATTAGACATACTTATAGACTGGACAACTCGCTTACGAAATTGTGTTCGCTCTCAAAATTGTTGAATCTCTCTCCAGACTTACTAACTCTGGATAACTGAAACAATTTTTGAAAAGACACAAATTCGTTAGCCAGTTGTCCAGTCTATGTGTTTAACAGTCTTTGATTGTGATGGCTGGTTTGGACAACACTTAGCTGATCTGATATGGAAGACCTTATCGATATGAAACTCCTTGCCAATATGCAAGACCTTTACCAATAAGGAAGACAACGATATGGAAGACCATACCGATTTGGAAAACCTGACCAATTTGAAAGACCTAATAGATATTGAAGAAGACCTTACCGATATACAAAACCTTACCAACATGGAAGAACTTACCAACAAGGAAGATCTTACCGGTATGGAAGAAATTACTGATATCTTGAGCTATCACCAGCCAGGAGATAGCCATTATAGTAGATACTCAATATTAAAACTGAAGCTTATTTTCTTTATATGTTTTAACATAGAACCACCAAAGACAATGTAAACGGATCAGCCTAAGATCAATGCAATAAAAGATTTGATCCATCATTAAAATGTCATCATCTTATTTATAGGAGACTAAAATACATGGTAAATGGGAAGTGTATCTATAATTTGGAGCACTTTTCTTGTGTTCTTAACCACTGTGCACATCTGTAACTCAATCAGCTGTTAATGTTTGCCCAAGAAATAATATATAAATAATAAGAATAAGAAGAAGCAGTTGAGAAAGCGTCATTGTTTAGTTTATTAATCAAATGGCTTATTTAGATTGGTAAATTATATAAAATTTATTGTGAAAACATTATTTATTGAATATTTATTAATATATCATATAGGATTTGTGTGCCTCGTTGCTATGAAGTGACCAAAAACCATCTTCAAGGCTATCAAACTTATGAGCATCCACTTAAATTGCAAACTGTGACGGTAATAAAATAGAAAATATATAATTTCATATATTATTATGGAAAAATCTCCTTTTAGATGGTAGATAGCAAAGGTACACGTGCTCCTAGTTTGGGTAGCAATGCAAGTAGTCGTTCGTCTAGTGTCTCTTTAATTGTTGATCCACTGGGCAGTGCCTTGGATGGCACAGATCCATTGTCACAATTTGCACGGCAAGAGCAAGAGCTAAAAGATCCGCTTACACAAATGGCTAGTGAATATGTAAGTATTTCCTGTGTATTTGCATTAGATTTGCTATATGCTATATGTATAAACTATTATATTATAATTCCCAATAGGATGTGAAAATGAAACGTCGTGAAAAGCAAGCACCGGATGATAATACATTAAATTGGAGTTCACGCCGCTTGGGCATATTAAATCGGTATACAACTTCTGAGAAATTATCATTAACCACCAGTTTTCTTTGTACTGGCAGCTCAAGTGTTGATGGTGGCTCGGATAATAGTATGTATTCATATATCTTTCAGATATTATCATGCATTCATTTCCTTTTCCATTAACATCAGTTAAAGCTCAAACTGTTGTTGCTGACAAAGTGAAATATCGTTTGGAACAATTGGATAATTTCGATGATGATGGCAGCATGAGTCATATGATGGATCTAACCCAACAGGAATACATACAACGTTTCGAACAATTAAAGCAAGAACTCATACAATCCTGGCATAGTGATCAACGTGTTAAGGCTCTAAAGATTGCCATACAATGTGCCAAAATGCTTGCCGACACCTCAGTGTTGCAATTCTATCCAAGTCAATATGTTTTAATAACTGATATTTTGGATGCTTTTGGTAAACTTGTCTATGAACGTTTACGTACTAAAGCGGCTGGTGCTGGTGCCGGGGCTTCGGCTGCATCCCTGGCACGTGAACGTGAGAGTGCACGTGAGACATGCCAGAATTGGTTCTTTAAGGTTGCCTCAATACGTGAGTTATTGCCACGTTTGTATGTAGAGATGGCAATATTGAAATGTTATGAATTTATGTCGGCGCCGGATAGGTTTGTGTCATTAATGGATGATGAGTTCGCAATAATCAATTTATTTTTCCTTATTCCTCTTGCAGTGGTGAATTTGAGGTTGCTCTGTTGCGTATAACAAAAATGTTACGAGGCATTGCTGATCCTTTGGTCTCGACATATGCACGTTGTTATCTTGTTCGAGTGGGTGTCACTGTCACACAATCCAAAGAATACATAAAGGAAAGTTTCCATGATTTCTTTGTCATATATCCAATGGTAAGTGAAGTAAAGCTTATCTCATTATATCATAGATAAGTATATAAATGTGATTTCTGCTTTTCCCTTAGATTTTCCGTTATTGTGCTCGCTTTAATCTTCATCCAGAAATTATAACACCAGCTACTTATTTATCACTCTATGCTCCTGCTCTTGATTATATGCTGCAAGCCTTGGTACACAAATGTGAACTCTACACTGAAGAATTACTCAATGAATGCAAGAATCTAAAAAATAAGTAAGTTTCCTTTTCATTTATAAACATGATTAAATAATATTTCATATATCTATCTGTGTTTCTTTAGTGGTCCTTTATTGGTTTCCATACTCAATGCCTTTAAGTCTGAGTTCATTGCTGCCAATGCCATGGATCTCATTCACTTGCTGATCAATTCAAATACCGTGGGCATTTCAAAGGGACAACTCCTGCGTGCCTTGGGCAGCAGTGTAAGTCGTTGTGCTCCCATACAAGCCCAACGAGGAGATTTTCTAAATGTTGCCTTGCAAACAATTAGTACATTTACCGATCCAAATGAATATATATCATGTGTGGAGACATGGGCACCTTTTGTTGCTGAGAATTTTACGGTAAGTCGATGACCTTATCTTTAATGTTATTTTGATTTTAAAACCGAATGAATGAAGCAACTGGAAGGACCACAAAAGTTTCTTAAATTCATTATTAGTAGATCAAGCGAAGATGTCTAAGATGCATAAGAAAACTGGAGAAATCATATATGATTTATAAAACAATTGTATTTTTTAGAAAAAACAAAATATTTTTAAATTCTCACTGAATATTTCTCAATCCATTCCCATTGAAATCCTTTTAAGATACATGAAATCAATCACTTTCTTGGCGATATTATAACCCGAATGAGTGTGGGCAAAGCCTATGAGAAACACTACACCCAATTGCAAGGGATACTCAACAAGATCATGCAACATTGTAAACATATTGAATTGCTTTTGATTCAGGATAATTTCTTACCTTATTTGGATCTTTTTCACAAAGAATCAATTAAGATTGAAATGTGCAAGAATGTCTTGACAATGTATAAACAATATAGCGAGGAATATACATCTGATGCAGTTGTCACAAATGCTTTAATGTATTTGGGTAAAATATTAAATGATTCTGTAACGTAAGTGCATACGTACATAACAACTAAACTGATTCCCGTAACTAACCTAATCTTAATTAATGTGATGTTTAGAGCTATGACTGTGGAAGATGAACGACGCCAGATTGCCCAATTGATTAATAGTTTCATACACAAAGTGAATTTCTCACAAGATTTGGAACAACAGTTGAGCTTTTTTGTTGAAGCACGTGGAACATTTTCCAATCTGGATGCTGTTTATATAACCTTAGTGCATGCTGTAAACAATTTGGCCATGGAAACTTATCAACTTGTGAGTGGACAACATACAAGAAAAACGGCAGCATTTGTTAAGGCTTGCATAGCCTATTGCTTCATAACAATACCAAGCATTACTTCGGTACAAGTCCAAATGGATCTTTATTTATTAAGTGGACAAGTTGCTTTATTAAACATATGCTTAGGTCAAGCGGATGCTTGCTTTGAGGCAGCTTTGTATTTGGTGAATGAATTACCAACGGCCATTGAAGTGGAAGGCAAACCAAAAAGTCTAGAAACTTATTTAGTTTCGTATTTGTGCAATATGTTAGCAACATTGGTCGTAGTACCCGATAGTCCTGAACAAGGTGTTCTATACTTTTTGCGTCTATTACTCGATGTCCTAAGCAAATATCCATTTAAGGCAGATAGCGCTGGACCCATAACAGTTTATTTGCATGC
This sequence comes from Amiota communis, assembly GCA_037043315.1. NCBI lineage: Eukaryota > Metazoa > Arthropoda > Insecta > Diptera > Drosophilidae > Amiota > Amiota communis. The sequence goes on along the minus strand of JBAMAV010001245.1, from coordinate 5,489,573 downwards.
CTTGGATATGCTTTATGTACAGAGTTTGGAACGATTTCCCTATCATATACCCAATGGTAAGAGCATATCACTTTTAAAAATATTTGTTGCTTTAAATAACTGTTTTTATATTCCAAGTTGTATCCAATGATGAGCTTTATGGTCATGATGAGAAATTTCTCGCCGAAATAAATAATCTATGTGGCCAAGTATTGGATGCCATACTCATACAATTGAAGACACTCGGCACAGCTCAACAATTTCGCATGCAGGCCACCTTAGCATTAGATTTATTTCTAAGAATTGTACGCTATGCTGATATCAGTCAAGAGAAAATATTTCAACTTGCTTTAAATCTATGGATTTTGGCTTATAAAGCTGAAAATCAATTGGATCCTAAATTAATCGTATGTAAAATTTACATTCTTATTCGTTGTTTGTTTTTTATATATTTTTTTTCCTTGTTTTCAGCCACAAACTGTGAAAAGTATTGAAGAAACTTACCGTTGGGTCAAGGATAATAGTATGGAACGTGCTCAATCTATTGCTAAGTTATTAATGCGTATGCGTAATAAGTAGTGGCAGTAGTTCCCAAAAGAATTTATATAGAAATTTGCATTTATATAGTCCTATACGAGTACACACCTATTTAGATATTTAGTAATGATTGATGATAGTAGAAGTTATTTAATGATTTATGTTTTATCAAATGATAGGAAATATTAAGTTTTTAAAGATCCCAGAACATTTTTTCTTTGTCAAACATATTCCAGACTTATGAGTAAACAATCCTCTCTGTCTCTGTTTAGTGAGTCCTATCCAGAGATCATAGACTAGAGAACTCTCTCATGTAATAATTTATTCTCTTTCCTATTAAAAGTTGTGTGCCAAAGACTATTAAATTATACAGTCTGGACATATGTTTCTTTTAAAGGAAGCTATCTCTTTGTTGCTGTTTTGATATGCCAACATTTAAAATAGAGAAAAGTTCCATTTTGTCCAGTCTACATAATTAAATAATGTTTGTCCAGTCTATTTGTTCCTAACTAGAATAATTAGATTTATGTTAATAAATATGATGATTCTTTGTGCAAAGGACAGACAATTTTATAAAGAAAACAAATAATTCCAGCAAAGATTAATGATAATTTCGTAATAAGCAACTAAGAGACATTTGTCCAGTCTATATAATTTAATAATCTTTGTCCAGTATATGGTATACACATGGTATTTGGCTCTAACTAGATTAATTAGATTTATCTTAGTATAAATTATGATTCTTTGAACAAAGAATAGACAATTTCATAAAGAAAACTGATACTTTCAGTAAAGACTATATTGTGTGTAATTCCACAATTTGTTGTTGGATAATCTCGAGATATGCAGTCTATATAATTTAATATTCTTTGTTTTCAGACCCTAGAATTCTGTTTAAATTGGTTTCATATACAATATACTATAGTTTTTAAAAGTTTCTATTGAACCTCATCATCTCATCTTGAATCCTATGTACAATTCAAAAGATCCTGAAATTTCTAATAGAACATTTTAAGACTAAACTTAATTTGCAAAAAATGAAATTAAGATTTTTATAAATTTTTAAATTTTAAATTCCACTTCCAACAGTTTGTTGTTTCATGTTCAAATGAATCTTTAGAGCTCTACAAGTTTTTATATATAAACTGCACTATTCAACTTTAATTGTAACTGGAACTTTGGATTGTTAACCTTCATATATACGGTAGTATCTATCTATCTATATGTACTGCCAAGCTATATTCTTACCAACAGTAGTGTCCATCTTTATTAGAAAATATTTTTCTTTGTTTTGTTTTGTTCCGTGTTTGTCTTTATTTTATTATGATCTTTATTTTTTTATATATATGACTTTTCAATTATTTGTTTTTAAGTAACTTAAACATGTTTTAATTTTTTTTTATTTTGTTTTTTTAGTAGCAATTATTAATTGTAAACTTTTGTTTAATTTTAATTACTATAATTAATTTATGCGTTGCTTGCTCCATAAAAAGTTTAATTTTTTTGATTTCTAACCTTTTATTTATTAATTAATAATTATTTTTTTTTATGCTTAAACAAATTTTCATTTTTCGATTGCTTGTGCCGGAAAAGTGTTTTCCATGTTCCATTTTGTTGTTGTTATTCTCAAACAATAAATATACAAACTTCTAATTGAGTATACTTAATCAATCAAACAATCCATTAATCAATTATTGTATTTAATTACTCAATCATTCATAGTTTAGTATATTTTGTTTTTCCTTTTGTTTCTTGTTTTCTTTTTTTAAAAACTAGCACATGAAATATATTTTATTGTTTTCTTTTTTTTTTTAATTTATTATAATAATAATAGTTTTTTTTATCATAATTTGTGATTATGCAATAATAATTTATTTCTGTTTCTTTATTAATATTTTTTCTTTTAATTTCTTTTTTTTTTCAAACAAAATAATGGAATATTTATAGAGCAAAATATGTTTTTTGTAATAAATGCAATAAAAATTTAAATAAAATTCCAAATAAAATAAAAATATTTCCTTGTATTTCTTTTTAGTGTAAAGTGTATTGCTTTTTTAACGGGGTGTGGTGTGTGAAGGTGTGTGTGTGTGTGTGTTGTTTGGGGTTTTTTTTTTTGATTATAGAGAAAGAGGTCATATGGTTTTTTTAAATATCATAGTAGTATCTAATAATTGTGTGTGATTAAGAGTTATAAGGATTATAGAGATTAGAGAATCGACTTGCACTAATATATGCATTCTAAAATGACGATTTTCTATGAAAAGTATCCATTTCTTATATGTATATGTATGTCTGTCTCCATTTAACTGACCTGATTTTCTCTTATTTTTATTATTATATTATGTACTTTAGTTTTTGATTCTGATTCTCTGGAAGTCATAAAAATTGATTACAAATTTTGAGTTTTTTCCATTATAAAATGTACCCTGCTTGGTTTAATACTATATAAAATGTATTTATTTTATTCCAAATTGTTCCAAACTGCTTTATTTTTATAAAAACAAAACAAACAAAAAAAATCTCAGTTCCAAGTGAGTTTTCTTTCTAAATTCGCTATTTAATGAAGGATACAATTCAAATGTATGTATGTAAAGTACATCATTGTAAAGAGAAATCATAGAATTGAATTAATTTGCTAATCTTTAAACAAGCCAAACCATCATAAGGATGAATTTGAGATATTCTAAGAATGAATCAAGCTTTGTAAATGATCTGAACGCAAGTATATCTCGATGTATGCTGCTGTGAAAGATTATGGATGTAATTTTTTATAACAACCAAATAGTTGTGAGTTTACTTGATAAGTCATATCTAAAGGATCGCTAGATTGCTGGAGGTCCTTCGTCAAGAATTTTTCCACAATTTCCTGCAAAACCCCAAACAAGCAGCTTTATTAGATCAAAATGTAATGAATGTTTTTCAAATTTAAACTTCTTAACTAACTCCTATGTGACGACTGCCCTTCTCATCCAACGGTGTGGCAAGATATCCACTAGAGGACCTGGCTCTATTCGTGGATACTGTAGGTAGGTTTTACTGACTGTGGGAGGACCTGTGAGACCAATTACTCCAATCGCCTCTCCCCCTCTCCATTTTTCTTGTATAATCAGGCATCACAATGTGCCGTAAGTCTTCTGAGGAAACTCGCGAGCGGCCTCTGTAATCTAACCTAAACTAGCAAATCTGTAATCTAGAGAAACATTTGATTTCTGAAAAAATTAGATAAAGAAATGCCAAAGAGTATGAAATGAATAGAGCAGACAAATTTTCCTTAAGATCTTCTCGAGATTAAAGGAGCAAAAATCCGCTTGAATTGAGCGATTTGTCTGCTCTATACATTTTATACTCTTTGGAAATGCCTTACTTCTCGTTTAAGAATAAAGAATCCGGCGCCCAACACTATACATAAGATTAAAGACTCTACGATATACGATTATCTCAAAATCTTAAGAATGCATTGAGAAAAAAAAGTTTGGAAAAATATTTACTTTTTTAGTTTTTTTTATGATTTTATTTGAAATGAATACGAATTCCAGTTTTATTGTTGTTGCTTGTTTGTTTTTCTTATATATTTTTCTTTTAGTTTCTTAGAGTTTGCTTTTTTTTCTCAGCTGGGCATAATATATAATAATGAAGAAAGCAATTGTTCACTAATTTTCTTTTTTTGTTTTGTTTGTTTTAATTTCTTAATATTAATTAAATTTCTCTCGCTTACAAAGGTTTTTTTTGATCATTTCCTTTTTCGTTCGTTTAAATTGAATGAATGTGAGTGAATTTGTTTTTTATTGAATTTTCTCTCATAATATACATAATAGCATATAAGGAAATTTAATATTATCGCATGCAACAAATAATGTGTGCGCTCTTTGCTCTCAAAACTAAATAGTAGTATATGAAAAGAAAAACTTTTGATGGATGACACTTTTTTAAGTGAGAGATGCCTGCGACTCACTCTTAATAAACAATAAAAAGCATCAACAACACAACATGAAGCTTTTCTTGTTTATTCAAGTGTCTGTCGGAAAGGCTTCATACTTTTCAATGACTTTGAATGCTTTTTGTTTTTCTAAATGCAAATCACAAAAAAAAAACTAATTTGTTTCTTGATGAGAGAAGGAACCGTGGGAGAGTGAGAGAGAGACTTGAAATTGAAATGTCTACAATATACTATAATAATAATAATAATAAGTATTAAGAGTAGACAATTATTAGAAAATATACAAGGTAATGATGATGTTACTCTATACATTATTTAATTCTTTTGTTTTCTTTCGTTTTTCATTTTTGTTTAGCAACTACACAAATACTTTCTTTTTATTTCTTTTAAATTGGTTGTTTTTTTGTTTTTTATTTAATAAAAAATATTAAACAGAGAAATCTTTGCTGATACAAAAATTAGTGAAAAATAGTTAAAATTTTCTTTTCTTCCATTTTTTTTTTTTGGTAATTTAAAATAAGTTTTCATAAAAAGGGAACAAAATATACTTTTTTTATTGAAAAAAAAAAGCAAAAAAAAAAAAAATGCAATACAATTTATTATTTTTGTGAATGATTTCTTTAAACAATCATAAAATGAAAAATATCCAAAATATTCTGTTTGGATGTGTGAAAAAGTTTAAAAACACTGTTAATTGTGTGGTTGTATGTCTGAAGGAGGGAGGGAACAAGGGAGGTGAAAGAGAAGGGATTGGGTTGGGTGAGAAATAATAGACTTACAATTAAGCTTAAGAATTCGATTTATATATTTTTTTTCTTAAATCTTTACTTTCTTTTTTCTTTTCTTTAAACTAAAATTTGTTTCATCATTCTCTTTTTGCTTGCTTTCTTTTTTTTTTTTAATATTAATTTCTGTTTTTTTTCGTATTTAAATTCTTCTCTTCTCATTCTTTCTTTTATTGTTATTATTTTATTATCGATTTGTTTTTTCATCTTCGTAATTACGCGGCGCCTTAAAATTAAAGTTTTGTTGATGTTTTATGTTGTTTGTGTGTGTGGTTTTTTTTGTTGTTCTGTTCTAATGACATCGCATAGCTTATAAAAGAGAGTAGAGTGGAGTTCAGAGAGTGGAGAGAGTAAGTAGTAGCAGTGGTAGTAGTGGGAGTGCAGTGTACTGGTTTGTGTGTTATTTTGTGTTGCAGCTAAAAGAGAATTCATAAAGTAGAGAAATTTCGGTTTTTCACACAAAAAAAAAAAAAAAATAAAACTAAACAATTTATGGATTTTATTTTAATTGAAAGTTTCTTTGATTTCTTTAAAAAAGAGGAGTATACAATATGCTTTTGGGGAGGAGGAGAGACTAAAAATTTCGATCGAAAATTGCAGTTGCTTCTTTTGCTGCTGCTGAACTGATGTTGTTTGTTGATTTCATTTTGTAATTATAATATTAATTAACGATTAGATTTTTTTTTTCGTTTTTCTTTTTATTTGTTTTTACTTGAACTGTTTTTGTTTTTAATTAATTAATTATAATTATTAATAATATGCTCATCTATCTCGTTTGTTTGTTGGTTTCGGTTTCTGTTGTACAACATTTGTGGCGAATCCTACTTGGTTTTGTTTGTGTTGCTTTCTCGCGCTTGTGTGCTGCTTATGACACGATGAGATGATCATTGATAAGACTCTCATCAATTAAAGAGAAGACGGCGACAACAGGAGCTTGCTTAGCATGATGAATTTGTTTTGAGAAGCTGGCTGAGCTTTTCTTTCTGTTATTTCTGAATGTTGTTGTGAGCAGCGGCGCACAGCGCTGCGGCTTCTTGTTTGTTTGTCTGTTTGTTTACTTGAACTTGGCTTCTTTTCGATCCAATACAGGGATGTGTGTACACACTTAAGTTTTGATCAGATGGAACAGGTGTTGTTGGATGCGCGGATGTGAGGAGAGTGGATGGACATTACATTTTTGGCTGGATGTTGTGGATGTGTGGTTGGTTAACTGGAGAATGGTGTGCATTATTTTTAATGTAGTTTGTTGTTGTTGATTGGCTGATTGATTTTTGAGTGTAGCAGTAGTAGTAAGGAGGATTTAGGAGTTGTTTGTGGTGTTTGTGTTGTATTGTTGTTGTTGTTTTTTTTTTATCTTTTCGTTTTTTGGGAGAGAAGTTTCTTTATGCATATATATTATGTATATTTATTTTAGAAGGTATATAATGTGTTTAAATGGAAGGGCGGGGGTTTACTTAAATTACGACACATCCTGATCCTCAACATCCTGAATTTGATCTTTTTGTTCTCCATCACCTATAAGAAAAGAGAAATAATAAAGATTTTTATTAGTATAATGAATTTCATTCATAGATTTTAGTTTTACTTGCCTTCATTTCCATCAGCCTGCATATCAGACGTCCATAATGTGAGGTTATCTCTCAGCAGCTGCATAATAAGTGTGGAGTCTTTGTAGCTCTCTTCGCTCAATGTATCCAACTCGGCAATGGCATCATCAAATGCTGCTTTCGCCAAACGACATGCACGATCAGGCGAATTGAGAATTTCGTAATAGAATACCTAAGGAAACAACAAAAGGAGATAAAACAAAAATCAGTCAACCTATTCACATTCAAATTTAGAATGCTGCTGTTTCTCTTTAATTACTTACCGAAAAGTTCAATGCCAAACCCAAACGAATTGGATGTGTTGGTGGCAGATCGTTCATGGCAATGTCACTGGCTGCCTTATATGCAATCAATGAGTTCTCAGCTGCATCCTTACGATCTGAGCCTGTTGCGAATTCAGCCAAATAACGATGATAATCACCCTTCATCTTATAGTAGAATACTTTACTTTCGCCAGTGGTGGCACATGGAATGAGATGCTTCTCGAGCACATTCAAAATATCCGAACAAATGTCGCGCAACTCTTTCTCAACTTGACCGCGATAGGTTTTGATCATTTCAAGTTTTTCTTCTGCTCCCTTATTCTCCTCTTTTTGTTCAATTGAGGTTATTATGCGCCATGATGCACGTCGGGCACCAATCACATTCTTGTATGCAACTGACAAGAGATTACGCTCTTCCACAGTCAATTCAACATCCATTGATGCAACTTTCTTCATGGCCTCGACCATTTCTAAAAAGGAATATGGAAAAATATTGCATTATTACATAATCCACATTTTGTACTTAAAAGGGGGACAGAGATTTCATTGTTCATTATCATAATATACGAATTTGTACATACATCATCATCATCACTTATTGTTGGTCATGATCTTATCAATGTTTTCTGTTTTGTGTAATCAATAAATATTTGCAAACAACACCCACCCACACACTCATCGTTCTGTTTTTGCAAAAATTGTCACAAAATTAACTGCTGACTCAGTGTGATTATACTAGTTACTCTCTTCTGGAATTTGCAACTACATACGTATACTTAAAGTCCTATCCATTGTATTTTAACCCTTTAGTAAATATATAGAGCAATCATTATCAATGGGGCTAAGTATAGTTGGCCTTAAATGCAAAGTCAAAAAGTATGTAAAAACTCTCCTCTGCTGCTACTGCTGCTGCTGCTGTCATGAATCACATGCAATGTTTGTTTTAGTTTTAAAGTACTAAGTATAAGTATAAGAGAAGAAACTTTGGCTTCGCGAAGCCTTTGGTTGGGTTGTCATGAAAAAAAAAAAAAAAAAATAGCAAGAGCAAAAAAGTGGGAACAAGTTTTCGCTTTTGCTTATTTCTGTTTCAACTTCACCACCTCTGATTTTCATGGTTCATGATAGTCATAGTCGTCGGTCGTCTCCATGCCAAGTTATAGTTTTGCTGATAACGTGTCGTCGTGGAGAAAAATAAAAAAAAAAACAAAGTTGGCTGGGCTTGTTGTTGTTACCTTCGCCGCTTTGAAAGGCAAGACATATTTCTTGTTTGGTTTGGTATGTTTGTTTGTTGGTTGAAACTACGTCAGCAATTGAACTAACCAAGACACCCCACCACCCCTTCCTATCAATATCACCTTGGTCTACACCACCACCGGTTAGGTTATATGGCAGTGTAAGTACATACATATGTCGTTCATTCGTTTGTTCGTTCATCAATTCAAGGCGTGGTGCGTGCGGCACAGCAAGGTGTGTAGGCTGCTGAAAGACTTTTATACTACTTTATACTATACGATACTATGCTGCTCTGTTGTTAAGTCAACTTAGGTGTTGTTGTTTTTGCTTTGTTTAAAACCATAACCAACCAAACCAAAGCAAAGTAATGTAGAAATAACAAACAAATACAACAACCGGCTTATGTGAGTCACAACATTTGGATCTCTTATTTTTTTATGTATTTATTTTCAACTATTCACAATTGTTTTTATCATTTCTTTTCTTTTTTTTTTTAATTTTGTCTTTATCCAAGGAAGGTGGTAAAGGTGGTGGCGGTTAAGGGGGTTGGTAAAACTGGTTATAATTTGGTGCTCTATAAAAACATTTAAACATTTAAACAAAAAAAAAAAAAAACGGTTGTCATTCGTTTACGCCCAAATGATTACTATAAATGTAAAGCGCCATTTAATTTTCTAGGTTATCTTTTAAATTTGGGTTAAATAGTTCTAAAAATTCAATGCTACCCACCATCAAAACAATTCAAATTCATTGAAACTACTGGAATATTCTATGGATTCATGAAAATTTAAGTTATTTATAATTGTATGACTCAAAATTGAGTTCAACATATGCATATCCCCAGAAGAATTTTGTAAGGCAATTAAGAAATGACCATTCAACATATTTCCCTTGTATTTTTCTTTAGGTGACATTAAACGTATGCATAACATTATAGAAATTCTGCTTCTACTTGCTGGAGGAGGAGGCTTTTACCATTAAGATTAATTTACCTAAGCTTCTTCTCATACCTTTTAAGCCAAGGTCAAAGAACTCACTCACATAAAACAAAATGTCAACATCATTTCTGCTTTTTCTTATTATTATTATTAAGGGGTCAGTAGTCGTCGTAGTCAATAAAAATCAAAGCAACCTCTTATTCCGCTTCACCCACCCAACTTTATTCCCTAAACATTGTGCCTCTTTCTTGCTTTCTATTTTTTACCATTTACGTCAAGTGAAGTCATGATTAATGAATACTACCAACCACACTAAAAGCTCCCAAAAGGAAGAGAAAAAATTAATCGATAAGTGTCTACAAAATACGGGTGTGTAGGAAAGAGGAACCACCTCTCATACTCAAGACAGGCACAGCAGGCAGGCAGTCACCCCAAGCATAAAGAAGAATCAACACTCAAGTGTGGTAAAAATTCCCACGGCATGACGACAAATTTAAAGGCTACTCATCATCAACAGAGTTCCACCACCACCACCACAATACCACCCATCAGCTTATCATCACTATATATACTGTAACGTTAGGCGCCGAGACTCTATATACGACGACATCATAATGCAGCTTGCTTTAGCTTCCTTTTATTCTTCTTTCTTCTTTGAGCCACCATGTGAAGGAAGTGAACTCAAAGGAACATACTTTTCTTGTGTTTTTTTAGTATTAAGAGGAAAGGAAGGGAGGAGGAGGCGACTACCAAAACCAACTTGTAAATCTAGCCAAGTTCTTCTTTGATTCTATAGCATTGAAAGACTTTATGAGACTTTAGGACGGCACAAAGTTTTTGGTCGTGTGCAAGGATTAGTCAGATGATAAGGTGAGGCGGATGAAACAATGCGCCAATTGTGGGTGTGTCCAAAAGTCTAGAAGAATGATGATGCTTGAAGTGAAGGAAACATGCGCAGCAGCAAGAGATTAACTCATGGCTTAGAAAGGCAGACAGACAAGTAGAAAAGTATAAAGAAAATATAATTAGACAAAAAGAAGAAATCGCAACTTAAGTAGCATCTTTAAAAACAAGTCTAGAATGCTAAAATAAATTTGCAGTTATGTATTTAGATTTCTTCTGGTTTATCACAATGAAGAAGTTCGTTCAGGTGAAACTGAAACAAATCAACCATTATGATGGTGATGACCAATAGCAACAACATTTGTTGCCATTTTTTATAGACGCTTTAGTTCATTCTACCATTTCTTTTTTTCTTTTTGTTCTCCCATTTAGTTGTTGTTGTTGTTGCCTAGTAGCTTTTTTTTTTTGTTTTTTTTTTTTTTTTTGCGAATTGACGACATTGACGCATACGTCAACGTAATGCTGCTGTGTGCGACCTCGAAAAAAAGTAGAAGCACTGGCAGCACGGCACCCAACAACAATAACAACAACAACTTCTAGTAGTACTACTACTAATACTACTACTGAAAGCACACACTTAACGTTGCCATGTTGCTGTCGTCGTCGACGAGAATATGAGTGAGTGCAAAACTTCTAGAATAACAAGATGCTATGGGGGGTAGGGAATTGAGCGTTCCATTTGTCGTTGCGCGTATATTATTTTGCAGACAACAAAATTCTTACCGGCTGCGAACAGCCAGCCTCAGCCTCCCTTCTCTTCAGCCATATCATCTACTCATTCTACAGATAGCGTCGTTAGTCAGTCGTCTATTCAAAAAGCCTTACGCATCACTGTATTAGTGACTCACACACATGGGTATATTAAAAAAAACAAAAAAAAATTAAAGCACGTTAAGCGCCAAAAAAGCTCTATATGATGCTCCCCCTTAAAGTTAACATTAGTTCGACAAGGACAACAGGAACATAAAGAATATGATAATGTGCAAAGGTAAAAACAAGAAGAAAAACATGTGATACAGACACAAAATGAGAGAATGTAACAAAACCAACAACAATTACTGAGGCTTCGAAAGGCAACTAGTTTGTGGACTAAAAGGAAAACCGTCAAAAAGGGGGTTTGCGCACGCTAGTAGCTTTTGACTTCCAACTACACACACTAATCACACTACATCACTACTACTACCATAGGAGCAGCACAATCAATACAATCAAGAGAAGTTGATGCGAAGACGAGAGGAGACGACGATGGAACAGAATATAGATAACACTTGACATCCCTTTTGCGCACACAACATGCTGAGTACAATTCGCAAAAATGCAGAGTGCGATGACATGTTTGCAAAATTTTTTTTGAACAAAATTGCTAACAATTAACAAGTTGAGAGAATTTAATTTAAAAAAGACGAAAACGAACAAGTAAATTAATTTGTCATTTTTCTTTTTATGACTGACAAATGCTTAATGTTTTTTGCGTGCATGAGCTTTAAATTTAAGTGCGGGGGCGCGCAAATGAACTCTTCAAATGATATTAAAAGTATGAGTAATGCCCATGCGATTTTTAACATTTGCCGCCGTTCTCTCTCTCTTTTGGTTCTCTCTGGACGCACACACTCATATGAAGATATACAAAGTTGACACACTGCGCGTTTATTATAAACGCTTTGCTGCTGTGTTGCCGGAAATGTAGAAACGTTTTGAGCGTCATCATAGAGACAACAAACAAATGATCAATTTACACAGAGTTAATTATCTCAAATGCATTTGTAAACATGATCATTAGCGTTGCGTCGCTTATATCAACGGATGAATGAATGTATTAAATAAAAATTTAAATTGTAACGACCCCCACACAACTACATGACAACTCTACTCTGCTTTATATGTGCGCGACGCAATTCAATCGATTCATTCATCGATTTTTCGCGCTAGCAACGACGGCGCACGCATACAATGTTGCAAAGCGTCAGCAGCACCAGGCGTCCTAGTGCGTACTTGCTCACACCTATAAGCTAATGTATATACAATACTAAATCAAAAGAAAGAGATGAAGAGCACAGCGCGCGCACACACACACACACACACTCATTTCAGAGACAAATGGCTGGACAAACAACCAGTAGAGCAGCGGTGTGCGGGGCAGTAACGGCGCCAGTAAAAAAGCACATTATTTCAAAGTCGTTGCTTTGGTTGTGTTCAAAGAGAAAGATGATGGTAGAGATGGAAATGGAGAAAAAGAGAGTCCGCCCAGGCGCCCAGGAATGCCTCAACCATTACTTCTTTCCTATGTACTTTAGGGGGTGTTGTACAACTCTTATAAAATTTTGGGCCTAGATTGGGGTGCAGCAGTAACACCAAATACAAAATGAGGGAATTTACATTCCTCATACGTGTATTTAAATTAAGAAATGCCGTTAAAATTATGCCTTAACTTCGCCTTAGCAACAACTACACTATGCTACATACAACAACCCTATAATATGAAGAAATATAACTAAAGTAGCAGCAGCAGCAGTCGCGCCTTAACATTTTGTGCCCCTCCACCTACTTTTAACTCTTCTTTCATCTACTACTTGTTTCGTCAGTCAGTCAATAGAGATCTATAGAAAGAAATCCAAATTCTTTGCTACACTTTTTCCAACATCATGACACCTTTTTTAAAATCATCTATTTTTTCTTTGCAAAAACGAACACGCGAATTTTTTACTTTTGCCGGCAAATGAAAAAAAAAATTAAATCAGGTTTCTTTTAGCGGTTTTTCTTTGCGTTATTCTGCTGCTGTCGCCGCCGTTTCTCCGCTTCTTTTCTTCGCGTTGTCTGACAGTGTCTTCTTGGAATATTTTTTTACTCATCGACCAACCGACCGCGTTATAGCAATACGCAGTCAGCGTCACTGCCGACGCAACACTCACACCAGCAAACAAATATGTCCCGCAATTGAATTTTTCCATGAAATCCCCAAAAATTTGCTAACAACCTTCAATTATTTAAATAAAAATAAAACTATTATTTCCTAAACTAGCTGATCGAGGTGGTAGCCATAGCCATGTAATATAATCCAGGAAAATTATAAGCTACCGCCGCGCGATGACGACGGACCCCTCCCATAGAACGAGTCTTTTTTTCGCTCTGCACATAGACACGGACGACGACGAACATTTTTTTTTATGTGTGGATGATTTTTAACGCTCTCTTCTTTTTTGAATTTTAACTACTACTTACCATCGTATCTTTCTGCTTGTTCGGCCAATTTTGCCTTGTAGACATTGTTCTCGCGTTCAGTCATTGTGTTTAATCCTTTTTAAGTTTTAATAATCCACAAATTATATATATTTTTTTCCCGGTACTGGCGGCGTCGTTTCCTCCGTTCGTACTGATTTACACTGCTCTGCTACTGATTGCTTTTGCTGCCTGTCGACTTTTTTCTCTATTACTTTTTTCTTCTTCTTATGCTTCCACTTGGCTTCTGCTGCGTGCTGCGCTCACTCGTTTTCAATGTCGTCGTGGACGCTTCAATAAAATCTGCGAGTTTTATTAAAATTCGTTGAAGGTATTGCAAAAGATAAAATATATATTTTGTTAGCAAACTTTTTTGTTTTAAATCAATAGCGTTAAATATGATTATACGTTTTGATTTTACAATCAAAATGCGTTTTTCTACACACTTGAATTTTCGCTCGATAAATGCCGCTGATGACTGAATGACTGAATGATTTGATACTTAATGGCATTGCCACCTTATTAAATTTCTGATTTTGACTTAAGGGCCCTACACATGGTCAATCGTGTTAGCATCCATCAAGAAAGACCTCTCCTTGTCCCGTTCCCCTGAGAATTTGTGTGCGGATAACTTCGTTTTGCAACGTGCGAACGTACAATTTCTCGTTTCGTTGTTGACCTCTTAGCAACGTCTTCTTCTTTCATTTAAAGTTTTATATGGCAACACTAAATGTATATCGGTCCGATATATGATATATTTTGACAGGGATGTTCAGGAAAAAGGAAACAGTTTTTCAATTTTGTATTTGCAAACGGTTTTGCAGAGAGCAGACCACCTGTGATTTAAAAAATTGCATTGTTAGTATAAATCTTTATAATGATGAATCCTAACTTACCTTTAGCCCTTCAGCCGCTTCATTTATCCATATTCATCCCCCAATATCCAATACCCAATCTCCAATATACAAATATACATTACTAAAAAAACTTCGGCTTAATTCATGGTTGCATGGTTGGTGTCAGTCAGACATGATTTCTTTATAAAATACGTAGCATTATTATTATTATATTAGAAATTTATAAACAAACAAGAAGAACGAGATGAAAAAGAGGAGAAAACTCGTTTGTTATAAGTAACGTGTAATTTGACTTTACCAAATTTGAAAGGTTTCTTTTAAGTGTATGGTGGGGAAGCGAGAAGCATAACTTTTAGAATATGGGAGAGTAACAAGAACCTTGAGAGATTAAACAAGAACTTTGAGAGAGTAATAAGAACCTTGAGAGAGAAAGTGTTTCTTTTTCAAAATCAAATCACGGGCAAATAAGGCAATAATTTGATAATTAATGAACATATTCTTCTTCTTCCTCTTTTTGTTGTTGTTTTCACATGTTAATGAGTTTGACAAGTTGAGCTGTGTTCAGTGCTGTGAAGTGGACCTCATTTCAGTGTTGCACTAAAGCGATAGACAAAGTGCTGCCACTAAAATGTTTTGAGCTTTTGAGTAGATGGCACTGTGGTGCTGCTTTTATAAATAAAACAGCTGTTGGAATATGATTTTCTCAGTGGCGACGACAATTAAAAACAAAACATGATTTTAATCATGTAATTAATAATAAATAAAAAGTATTATTTAAAGTAAAATAAATAAAGCCACAATGTCGTTAAATCTAGGGGGCTGGATACACAGCTTTACAGTAACAGACACACAAACTCATAAGGGAGGCTACACCATTTATAAAATAACATCAATTGTAAGTCACACACAAGTTAGCCGCCCTTCATATTAACTATTTACAGTTATAATTTTATATTATCTAATTATTATTACAAGGTCTTCCCTCGTTCGGTGCCTCAAGCGCTTACTTGCTTAGTTTGTTGGAAGCGTTTCCATGATATCAAGCGATTACATCGTGAACTCGGTAGACGTCATAAGAACTTGCATCTGCCGGGTAAAATGCCCGAACCAACAGACAGCAGTTACTTTAAACGTTTTGAACCCGAAGTAATACAACGACGTAAAGTCTATATATTAGAGTTGTTAGATTTCGCTGCACAACATCCAGTCTTATACAAATGTAATGCCTTCGCACAATTCTTTAGCGATGCTGCAAATGGTCACTCACCAACATCAGCGTCACCTTTACATAAATTATATGTACAAAAATGCTCGAATGCATTGATAAGTGATGCTGCTGGTGAGCTACAAGAATC
Organism: Amiota communis; assembly: GCA_037043315.1. Classification (NCBI taxonomy): domain Eukaryota; kingdom Metazoa; phylum Arthropoda; class Insecta; order Diptera; family Drosophilidae; genus Amiota; species Amiota communis. The sequence goes on along the minus strand of JBAMAV010001245.1, from coordinate 5,473,963 downwards.
TCAAAACGCTATGTGCGGTGAGGGTGCTATAGCTGAAATATGCGATAAGTTAGATTTACTATATGATCCGCATGATGCCGGTGGTATCACACCGCTTGACCCAACACGCGATAAATGCACTGACACTGACCAAGTAGAAGATGAAACAAATGATGACAATGATAATGATAAGTCAAATGGTTTTGTTTTTAATCTTGAAAACAAAGATGAACAAAAACAGACGAAGCAGTTATTGGAAAAACCTAGTCGAGATTGTACACGTTTTCTGACACCGATGGCATCGATTGAAAGTGATGACAGCGACTATATCTATGAGGCTGCACTGGAATTTAGCCATGCTGTGCAAGCTGAAGTGAATCTCGAATATAAAGAAGCGCATGACCATTATAAACGAGGAGTTGAAGTCTTATTGCAAGGAGCAAAAGGTGGGTTGATTAACACATTAAGATACTCTAGTTATCATTTATACAATTATTGCTTTCAGATGATTTCAATGATGAACGCAAGTTCATAGCTAAAGCAAAAATCTCAAAATATTTAGCACGTGCTGATGAAATCTTTGATCGTTTCCTACGTGATCCCATTGATCCAAAGAAACCACAATTTCAACTATCCATTGATGTTGTCGATAATGATAGTGAAGGCGGCGATATACCGACGCGATATTTAGAGCGTCCTTGGAGTCATTTAGCCAAATATAGAGTGCTCCAAGTGTTGGGTGATAGTGTTATGCAAGTGCAATGCTTCACTGAACCACAAAAACCAATATGTATTATGAAGGGAGTAGAGAAACCCTCAAGTAATTCCCCAACCTCAAGTATTTTTCTGCCACAACAAGTACCCTATATGGTTGAATTGTTAGCCTACTTCCAATCAGAACAAAAGATTTTTCTTCTACTTAAACAAGCTGAAGGGGGTCTACTCTATGATTATATACAAAGTTATACACCGACTGTAGTTAAAAGTGCCAATTATGCGCAATTATTTCCAGCGGTAGTCAATGACAAAACACATGAAAACACAGGTGGTGATGCTGATGCTGATGACGGTGATAATTATGTTAATGATGAAAAATCAAATGATTTTAATGAATTATTACGCAATTCCCAACAATTATTGAAATCCGTTTCAATTACACTACGTGAGGTGAAATTGCTTGAAAATCAAACAATTGAACAATCTACTGGAACACCAAACAACAACATACCAAGAAGTCCCTTACGTATAAACACCTATAAAGCAAAGATGCCTGAACAATGTTTAAAGCAATGGGCTTGTGAATTAGCAGTGGCAATACATTGTTTACATGGCAAGGGCGTGATCTTAGGGTGAGTATAAGTTATGTGAATTTTGGTTTAATATAATTGAATTTGTATTTCTTCTTTTATTTTAGTGATCTTCATATGGCAAATGTATTGTTGGGGAACAAAGGTCAATTATTATTAACATATTTCTATCAGAATGAAGGTCTCAATTCTGATGACAATTATGTGCATAAAGCATTGAGTACCTCAGCATTAGCTGGTCACTTTGTGGCTCCTGAACGTCCATTAACATTGAGATCTGATTGGTGGAGTTATGGTGTTGTACTTTATCAATTATTAATTGGTTTGGTAAGTTTAATTCAATAATCACACTGGTTAACAAAATTTTAACTTGTTTTTGTCACACGAAAACTAATATCAAATTTTTAATGTACTAGGCCCAGCAAACAATAATAGTATATTAATGAAAATAAATGGCATTTCAGGTAACCTTGTGACATCGAAACATATATTTTTGTAAAAAGTACAAAAATCAGCAACACTTAGAGAAATTATTCCTTAATGTACACTAAATAGTTGTGATTTACGTGAATATTTAGCTTCTGGTAGGTCTCTTCTAAGTGTCCAACATAATCTGCTAGCATTCTTGGATTCCATTTCCCTTGATAGCGCTTCTCTATAAAAGAAATGTCCTGATAAAACCACTCGTCTTGTTCGTCACTCACAGCATCCAAATTTCCAGGAACAAAACCCAGATGAGAGTTCAGCATATGTATTTTTAAGGACATATTTCACCCCAAAGATTTATATGACATTATATGTTCATTTATTAAGTCTTTGTAATTTTCCACTTTATGATTTCACAAACCATTTCCAGGCGAGTTTTTCCTGATCATTCAGTTTAACTTCAAAACTCTCATCCTTTAACAATTCCCGTATTTGTGGATCTACAAATATTCCCCCTTTAATTTTTGGCTCGCTGAGTTTGGGGAATTTCTCTTTCAGATATAAAAATACACTGCCATCTTTAGGCATTGCCTTCACAAAATTTTTTATCAGGTCATCAGGGTTCACTAAAGCATCATTTTTAACATTTTTATGGTCTGGAGTAAGTGATTCACGCTTGGGCCACTCTTTCTTTGTGTAGAGACACTTTCTGTATCTACCGTCCCATTCGCAAATGAAACAGCTCTTGGTTATTTTGTGTTTTTATAAAAATCATTACAAAGTTCGTGTGACAAAAACAGTGTTTACCAGTCATTAATAAATTTTTTAGTATTAGTACTGATTTCTCTTATATTTTTTAGCCTTTTAAAGTAACCCATCCTGGTCAAATTGATTTGTATGGTGCTGTCCAATTTCCAGATAATGTAGAAATCTCTGATAGTGCACGTGATTTGCTTGATAATTTATTGCAACTACAACCTGAATCTCGTTTGGATTATGATCAATTACATTTGCACAATTTCTTTAATGGTGTCAATTTTCAAGAAGTTCTAAAGAACGGATTTAATCAAAAATGAAGTTATGTATTACTTATTAGTTTTCAGTATTTGATACATTATTTAATTAATATTATTTTTTTGTTTAATACCCTTCCTTCTCTCTTTAACTTTATATGATTTTTTATAATTATTCATATAAAAAAAAAGGATTTAAATTTACAAGTTTAATCAATGCATCGAACAAAATTTATACAGATTTTTATACAGATATCTTCTATATGATAGAAACCTCAAAATTGTCACAATTATTAGTATTAAAATCATATGTGATTTAATATAATTCCCATAACAATCAATACTTACAGTTTGTTATTAAGCAAAGATATTTTCTTATTAAAATAATCGAAGGGTATTAAATCTTGGGTATGACCTAAGTGTATGAGTTAGTTTACCTTTATGTTCCTTGTTATTATTTTATTAACCGACTTCAAAAAAAGGAGTAAGTTATCATTTCGAATGTATTTTTTTTTTTTTATGTATGTATGTTCATACGTTACCTCAGAACTTTTTTCTAGGTGAACCGATTTTGATGATTCTTATTTAATTTGAAACATGCTGCTTGTCATGTGGTTCACATAAAGATCTGACCAATAGTTATCTGTTTGTTACCTAAAAACTTATTTCTAGGTTAACCGATTTTGATGATTCTTTTTTTAATTTGAAACCTGATGCTTGTCATGTGGCCACTTATAATATTAATTAAGATCTGACGAGTAGTTTTTGAGTTATCCTTAATAATGAGCGTTCCATTTGCTCCACTTGAAGTCGGTTTTCTATTTTGTTAAAATTTTATTATTTATAAAAAATTGAAATTGTTAATTTGTTTTTTAGAAATATCATTTAGTTTTGTATGAATTATTATGTTTATTTATTATGATTTTTTATGTGTTTTCTTGAGTACAAAAATTTATTTAATTTTCTTTTTTCCAAACATTCCCCCAATAACATGAAATAATATACCATACATATAAAATTTAAATTTTGTATTAAATATAAGCAAAAGGTAATGGTTTATAAACTATTCTAGATATACATACATACAAATATTTATACTTATATATATAAGTGAGAAAAACAATTAAATTATGAACAAAGAATTTATACATACAAATTGAAATATAAAAAATATTTATATACATTATTAAAAAAGAAATGTTTTTTTCTTACAAATATAAAATGGCATTAGATTCATTTAACTATTTAAAATCAAATTATTGTTTAATTACACAACAGTTTTATGTTTTTTAATATTTTATAAATTCATACAAATCTTATATTTTATGATTAGTAAAAATTCCAACAAATTAATTTGTTTTTAATTCAGTTGTCAATTTTCACTGCTTAAATTCTAATAAGGCACATTTGGAATGCGATTTTCTTTGGGATTCTCCTGCGCAGTTTTTCATTTAACTGAATATTTCATTATTTAACTGTTCAATTTTTAGATTTACTGTAATCTTTCCACTGAATTTTTATTAAAACTCATCGTTATTGAGCATTTTCATTTTCTATATTTTTAGTAGCATAGTTTTGAATTAAACTGCTTTTTTCTGTGTTTAACTGTGCAGTTTATTCATGTGAAAGCTCAGTTACTTCATACAAATTCACATGATTCCTATATTTCTCATAGAACTGCACAGTTTATTTTCCAACTGCACAGCTTTTCTATACAATTGCGCAGTAACTTTTTTAATATTTGAAGCAGAATATTTTGGAATTTAACTGCTTATTTCTGTGATTAACTGTAGTCTTATTATAAAACTGTATTTGAAAGCACAGTTACTTCATGCAAATGCACAGTTGTATTACACAAATTTACATTTTCCTAGTTTTTTCTCAAAGTACTTCACAGTTTTTCTTAGCAGCAGCTCAGTTTTCTTATATATTTGCACAGTTCTTCTAAACATCAGCACAGTTTTCCCATATCAATATTCAGTTTTACTTACTAATTGCGCAGTTCTATCTCCATTTAAACTAATTTATATAACCTAAGTTAAACCTCAAATTAAACTGGTATGCAATTTACATTAAGTTTTGGCAAGACTTTTTGGATTTTGTTGAGTTTCTTTTTGGTTTTGAACTTAAGAAATAAACTTATATCATTAAAAAGGAACCGATGCATGTGATCGTTATCATTACGAAAACTAACTAACAAAAAATTTTTTAAATTTTAAAACGAAATATCTTCAGAAATGCTCTCTCTCTCTCTCTTTTCTATCTTTTTCTTTATCTTAATAAAATGGCCGTCGGTAACGGACCATTCTCATTGTTGCTGTTGATGTTGCTGGCAAAAAACGATGATGACGATGTTGTTGTTGCTGGTAATATTTTCTATGTGAGAGCATTTCTCTTAATGCAAAAAAGGAGGCAGAACATAACTTTGGGTCTGTTGCTGGCCATTGCTTTCTTCACTTTTAATCACAGTCTGACAATCATTAGGATCATCACCACCACCACCACCAACATGATTTCCAGTTGCTACAACTGTACCTGCTGTTGTACCTGATGATGATGATGACGACGATGTACTCTGTTGCCCAACCACATAGTGTTGTTGTTGTTGCTGCTGCTGGGAATCTTGCATATGGCAAGCATTCGAGGATTCCATTGAGCTCAATGAATGTGTCATGCTTGTTACCTGAATATATTTAGCCTCTTCTGCAGTTAAATATTTACCATTTGTTGTTTGATGTTGTACCACAAGTGTTCCATCGGCAGTCATATGGGTAGCATCATGTTCTAGTTGCCCATTAACTGGATTTCCATTAGTTCCATACACAACACTACCATCATGTGCATGTAATTTGTTAACATCATCAGGCGCACCAACACCGCCACCACCACCACCATTCATTTCTATTCTTGGTGGACTCCCATATTCAAAGTGACGCATTGGAAATAGTTGACTTTCATGGACATAGGTGCCATATTGACTGGAATATGTGCCATAAGGACTAGCAGCCGGAGAAAGTAAACTGAATTGTGGACTCAACTCATAGGGTGGCTGATAACTAGTCCAACTATCCATGCTACCAGGCGGTGTTACTGTGGTTGTTTGTGGAAATGTTGCAAACGGTGGTGCCAATGAATTATTAAGTGTTGCCGTCGGCGGTGTACTGGTCTTAATGTAACCCGTTTTACGTGGTGGCTCATGTTTACGCCATTTAGCACGACGATTCTGAAACCAGACCTGGACACGTGATTCACTGAGATTCAACTTAATAGCGAGTTCTTCGCGTGCAAAAACATCAGGATATGGAGCACGTTCAAAGGCACGTTCAAGTTCTTCCAATTGATAGGCAGTGAAAGTGGTTCTGTAAAAGGATTACAAGGATAAAATCAGACATAATGATGATAGTAATGAATTTCTTGTTAATGAGATGATAATGATAATGAGCAGCAATTAGTGTGTTATATAATTATTGAACATAAAGACGACAATGATTTCCCGTCGTTAAATTAATTATTGAATCAAACTTACCTCGTTTTCTTCTTTTTAATGCCATTCGGATCTCCCTTTTTCTTATCATTCTTTTTGGGTGCTGCCGATGGCGTATTATTTACCGATCCACCATTGCCATTGCCACCTGTTGTGGTTGAACCACCAGCCGAGCCATTACCATTTATGGCACCATTTGAATTCCCATTGCCATCCACCATTTGACACATTTCATCGGTTTTTTTATGCTTGCCTCCAGCTGCGTTACCATTATTACCATTAAGCAGTGTTGTGGCATCGCCTACACCCACTCCCACTCCCATTAGACCATTTGTGGGTGTCGACATGCCATTCGAAGCATCACCATTCATTTCATGTTGCTGCTGCTGTTGTTGATGATGATGATGTTGCTGTTGTTGCTGCTGCTGCTGCTGATGAGGACTACCACCATACATATGTTGATGTTGTTGCTGTTGCTGCTGCTGCAACTGATGATGTTCATATTCCATTTTGGAATTTGGTGAATAATCCAATTTGCCATTGACATGATGATATTCACTAAGCATTGCTGCCTGTTGAGCTGATGAAGCTCCACCAATGAGTTGCTTATGCTGGACTAATCCATTGGAACTGGGTAAGGCAATAACTGCCGGTGGTGGTGTTGCTGTATAATGATGATGCTGGGCATGTTCCAATTTTTGTGGTGTTGTAATATATTCATATTTCTGAGTTGGTGAATAGCAACCCATTTTATTAACAGAACTAACAAAATCTAATTTTTGTACATAATTCGGAGAACCATTGGCTCCATTTGTACCACCACCACCAGGCAGCAGGGTATTACAATCAGGCAAACGTTGTGTGCATAGTTCATGTACACCACTGGATCCTCCACCTCCTCCTCCTCCTCCACCACCTGTTGGAGGTGGTAAGCCCAACATAACCGAATGCATTTGTGCATGCGTCACATGACTGCCCATGCTTGATGATGTTGTAGTTGGTAGCAAAGGCTTAGCCCCTAGTGGTGATAAAGGTCCTGAGAAATCACCAAAAATTTGATCGTCAAAGGCAGCGTGCTCCATTGATTAAATTATGGGCTTAAATTCGAAGTTTATGTTTTTTTAAGTTCAAAGTGTTTATAATTGATGATTTGTCTCTTAAGCTGGAAACCACTTAAACCATTTCGTCGGGCTTTAAACAATTTGCGTTGGGTTTCGAGTTAAAATTAAATCAAAATCAATTAATACAATTGAATTCGCAGAGCTTCTTCTTCACACACACACAAAAAATCCAAGATCCTCACTTTTCCATAAGTGGATAGATACACCACTCACATAAATAATAAACACAATTACACTAATTGTTGTAAATGAATTAATTGCATTTGTGCATTTGTTGGTGTTGTTTTTATTACAATACTATATTGTTAGTTTTGTTTTGTTGTTGCTAAGTATGTTATGATCATTCGCGCACACTTTTCTAATTTACATTCATTCCCCAATGTTGTTTGGTTTGATTCCTTGACAAATTCGCGTCAACAGAAAATCATTAAAATTCATTAAAGGAAAACGAAACTTGTTGCTTGTTGATTTTTCTGTTAGAAGAATACAAATTCTTCTTCTACTATTTCGTATGATTTTATTTAACATATAAAAATGGTAAATTTTTTAGAGATTTCAAATCCGATTGTATTACGACGTCGACGTTGTGCTTCCGTTGAAGTCTACGCGCTTAATTGACGACAAACGGGCGATGATTGCCTTTTTATACTCAATTTAAACGTAAATTAATGCAGCCAGCATTCTGACCAATCGGCATGAGGCAATGGCTACGCTGCGCTGGTATTGGCAGATAGCCATGCACCACATACACATACAACACCCTCCATTCAAAAAAGCAAGGCATATCATGGAAAAGGAGTTGATTTGATCATGTTGAGATGAAGGCTTAGAAAAACGTTTTGTTTTATAATAGAACATCTTGTTGAATCTTGATTGTTTTTGGTTTTCTCAAGAAACATATAGCTTCTCTACTCTGATTCTTCGGAATTTGATTCAAGCTCTTATTCATGCATTTCAGAAATCTTTTGAGGAGAATATGGCAGATGATATGGCCAATGGTTCCGTATATTAGAGAAAAAACCAATAGAAATGATCTGAACACCAACAGATGAGATATCAGCCCATAAGAACATAATACGCCCTTGATGGAGTTATTAATGATGTCTTCTTTAGATACCTTGTAAAGATACCATTGTACATCCAAGCGTTACTACTGTGTAAGTATATCTCATTGCTTCTACTATATTGCATACATATATATAAGGGGAATACTCGAACATTGTACGGAATCATGGTTAATGGAGGATGTGAATGAAATCTCGAATAACTCAGGGAGACATAAAATCAATCATTCAGCTTCCGAATTGTCAAAAGTTCCAGGTTGATGAAAGTTCAAAGTGTCTTGATTTTTTTAAATTATTGATTTCTTATTACACTTTTTATCAATAATATTTGTGAGTCCATAAGACGAATACCTTGATTAAAATGAAATTCTGAACAATATATATTATATATATTCACGTTTTAATTGTAGTGCATCTAACTTTCATTAAGGCTTTATAAAACGATATTTCTGCTTTCTATTTTCTAATAGGGTGGTTTCTTTTGTTGATCGCTCGCTCACTCGCTTGCTCACTCGTTTGGTATCTATCTGGTGGTAGTTTCATTCAAACCTACTACTTTATTGTCAATATATGCCATGTGAGCATTGAACTGCTTGTGTCCGGTTTCGGCTACTACTAGAAAGTTGTTAGTTACTATCACAATCAACATTTATATGGCTACAACAGCGACAGTTGAGTACCAGCGGGTGCGATCCTTCACAAATGCGCTGCATAACAAAAGCGCGTGCGCACACAAGGATCAAAACCTGCCTGTCTGCTGGTTATGGCTATAAATGTATGCTGAGGAATATAATCAATATATGCTGGCATGGGAAAATTTGTTTTTTGCATTTTTGTGAGATCCTTAAGGAAATTTTAGCTAATATTATAGTACTTACTTACATAAAGAGAAAAGCTGTGATAATCTTACGGTGACTTAGGGTAAATGGTTGATTAGTTAGATAATCAGATCAAATTGTAAGATATGTTCTAAAATAAATAATATAAATAGATAGCTACTGGTGCTTTTGGGGAATTTAATAATCCTATTGGAATTCTAACTTAAGCTAAAATTCTCATGCTCTTACAAAAAAACATCCAATAAGAAATACAACAGTCGCACATATAAGGGTTTCATGATATTCAACCCTCACGAGATATGATTCTACTTCACTTTACTTCACTTTTATGTTACGCGTGTCACCCTCTTGCCAAGACTACGATGAGGATGATAGTGTCGACGATAGAGACTTGACTTTGGCGCGCTTCTCAATGATTGTGACCTTTTTTTTTGGGCTAGTTGGGAATCTTATTTGCGTGTGACCTTTTGGCCTTATGCTGGTGGGTAGGATGGAGAGAATGTAGGAGAGTGAATGGACGCTAAAAGGAAGGAAGGTATGCATAGAGTTCAAAGGGAAGTTGTTGAAAGAAGTGAATTATGTTGATGAGTTCAAAGTTGTAATGGAATTTGGTAGATTTTTTCTTTAAATATTCTTGGTTAAATTAGGGGTTTATGGGTGGTATGAATAATTGTATGATTTTTGAAAAATAATATTTTAAGAACATAACACACTGCTAAAGCCATGATTCTTTTAGTCCTAGATATCTATACATTGTACTATTCTAGATTAAATGTTCTTAAATCTCATTTATTGCCAAAATTCTTAACCCGCATTCCACAGAAGGACTCAACCAAGTTAATCTGCTTCCCACAAATCCAAATTCACCAAAGAAATTAAAGAAAAAAACTCGAATTCAGAATAAAACGAAAAAGAAAACCTTTTCGTATGATTTTTCCCACCAAAAATCGACCACAATAAACTAAAGAAAAAAAATCTCATAATATTTGATACTTTTTCGCGCTGTATGAGATGTGGAAACAATTCACAGTCGCTTACGCTCTATCACAGGTTTGAAAATGCGGGCTCTATACATCTTTCACTAGTATGTTTCAGCACTTCCTTTCTTCCGCTGTCATAGTACATTTTTTATTGTACTTTTGCACGCGATCAGCGAACGTAAACTCTCACCCCAAAAGTTGTTGATTCAGCTACTATGACTAAATGCCTGAGATGAGCCTGGGTCACAGTTTCGGGTGTGCTTCTGGGTGTGTTTGTTGGAAAGGGCATTGCTCATCAGACAATATTTTGCATTGCACTAATAATGTGGGCCAAGTATTAAATAGAATAGTTCACAGGATCATCTCCTTGCCATCATCATTGTCATCAACCTCCTCATCTTTATCAAAGATAATATTGTCGAGGTGTTTATAAAAAATTCTCAGGGGTTAAGTTTTAAGGATATATTGAGTAGGTTAATTGATTAAGATGATTTCAAAAGTCAAAGCAGAATAACATCTTAAGCTGGTAAGCTTTAAAAATAAGGGTCAAAAGGTTCAGCAAATACAAAATATTGCATAAATGATAAGATTTTCTCATGAGATTTTCCTTTCTTCAGGATCTAATGATCCTAAAGATAAGGATAATATTTATCCAAATTTCATAGGAAAAGAAAATGCCTAAGTAGTATTCGATAATTACCCTAATAATTTATAAATTGCATTCAAATTCAATTTTGTTGTGAAAAACTATGAGCTGAGGAGTTTCGTTGCGGGATACTATGAAATCCTGGTGTATTGTAGAATCTACTATTGAATGATTTTCTTTTTAATGTAATGCAGAAAAATGTATCTAATTTTGTTCAATATATGACTGAAGAAAGATTCAAGGTTCTATTATATTTCAAGATTAACAAAAATTATAAGCATCCAACTGTGATTTATAATATTCGAATTCCGATATTAAACATATGTACATATATTAATTTTCTTAACTTTGGTTAGGTTAGATTAAACAGCACCCTTGCGATTGCACGCGAGTTCAACCAGAAGCCATTAAATAATGGAAATGGGGTAAGGGGTTTGAGTAATTAAATGCTATCCAAAGTTGGGCTCAAAGGTCTCCAATAGACCAAAAACCAATCTGAGGAGTCCAGGAACAGAGCCAGGTTTCCCAGTGGATATTTTGCCAAGCTACTTACTCATCGAAGAATGGTTACCGAGATGACGAGTTCGTCTAACAAGAAGAGCGGGACAATCACGTAGGGAAAACATCCTTTGACATAAGAATATGTACAGGAAAAAACGTTGAAAACAAAAATGAATGATCGAAATGTTTGGAATTGGAATTGTCAAAAATGTTGTCTAGAATGAGGGATTCTTCTCCTTAAGTTAGCCGTGCTCTTGTACTTAATACTCTGCCCGAAATTAAAGTAACGCAACTGAAGACATCAACATTGACACGGTGGAGACTTGTCCAGCAGCTGACTCAGTCTTTTCGGGCACACTGGTCACCCGAGTGGTTGAAGAAACACCCTAATGTCATGGTCGATGACATTGTTTTGCTTCAAGAAGATAATTTGCCTCCAGCATCGTGGAAACTTAGTCGAGTGATTGAAATTCACGGTGGCACTGTTGGTCACAGTGAAGACTCAGTCAGGAGTTTATAAACGTCCAGAAACTAAGCTCTCGAAACTATCTACCAAGGGATTGTTGAACGTCGTTCAAGGATGGCGCAATGTTGACTAACATGTAATCTAAGTATTTAAATATAAATTTTAAAAATATGAATGAATTGAATGTTAGGGAAGACGGGAGCTTCGGCTTCGATTGGGCCCTTTGTAACATTACTGAATATAAGGAGAGCCTGAAAAGTGGAATACTTTGAATGATTTTTGTTAAATACTCATCCATTTAAACACCCTAGAAACCAAAGTAACCCAACGACAATAAGATACTCATGCTACTCAATTACCAATCATGATTTTGATAACAAAGCGTAGATGATTTACAACAATGATAACTAATAGTAGTTGACTAAGACTCCTCTGACTGACTATGATGATAATGTTGATAGATATGATAATAATGACGATGACGTCGGTTGCAAAATCGTTGAATTTAATCAAGTGCACACTTGTCTTAACTCACGTTCGTAAACACACACATACCACATGGGTATTTCTAAGAGACCTGTGTATGACCAAAGATATACTTATGAGTGAAGAAGAAACCAAGTCGTTTGGGGCTTTAAATGCTCGTGATATCGTTGGGTCAGATGTCAAACCGCGCGCATCCGTCCTCATGTGCTCCTACATATATCACTTGTGGCATTTATAAAAAAAAATCCATTTTTTTATATTTAATGGTTTATTTTTTTTATGAAAAACGATTCCAATGAATACGAAAAGTCATTCAGAATCTAAAAAGACACAGTAGATACTTGAAAATATAAAGAAATAAGTATTGTATCTATAGATACAAAATAAGTAAGTAGTATATTTCTTCGTCATGGCATTGTCATGTCCAACGACAAATAACAAATAACTGTGTTCTTGTTATTGGGGAGTGAAATGACAATAGTGACGGAGATGGTAATGGCGGTGGTAGCGGTGATGGTGCTACGGGATCACTGACGACAGTTGCAACAACTCTTGTGGGTTGTGGTTGTCGTTGTTGTCTGACAGTCAGAAAATGATTGTTGTTGTTGATGTTGATGATGATGATTTTGAAATATTCTCGCTTGTGAGAGAAGATACATAAATATAGTATATGAAAAGACAAGCAGCAAGCAGAAAGCAAACTAAAGTACACAACTATTTGATATTTTATGCGGGATTTTAAATTGATCTTAATGAAGCTTAATTGCTTGCATTAGTATTGGTGTGTTTTTACTGTGTACTGTGTCTGGACTTTGCCTATACACATGCATAGACATGATCGCAAACCAAGTGTGTGTCCATCCATCCATCCATCCATCTACCCATTCATCCAACCATCCATACAATCTCTCTATTCGGGTATCTGTATGTATGGTTTTGTGTATGCTCCAAGTCGCCATTTATTTTTTACGCCACCGCCATATTGAAATACATTTCTTTTCAAACTTGTTTTTTTAGTTATTCTTATTTTTTTCTGTTTCATTTTTTTCAGTTGTTTGTCGTCGTTTTTTTGTTGGGCTTCTCTTGTTGTCGATGTTATTATTTTTTGTTATTCAAGTCTCAAAAGGCAGATCACAATCGCCGATATATACACAGATACAACGTACTCACATATATCAACGACAACAAAAAAGTTATTTGAAATAAAAAAAAAAGAAATGAAGGCAAAAGAAAATAAAAAAAAAACCTAACATTTAACTACGCTTTCAAGTATCTGTCATCGAGAGTTCAACAAATGAATAATGGTGACAAAAATGTTTTGTTAAATGTTTCAAGTGGCAACTGTACTTAAAGCTGCCTTTAAGTTATAGCTATATTGTACTATACTGTACCAATATGAATTGTTAGATGGAGGACAATATAGTATACATTTACTTCATATTACAAAAGAATCATAATCAGTAGAATTTTCAAAAGAAATTCATTTTAATGGGACAAAAATCAAAATGGATCTCTTTGATCTTAGAAATGGCATGGGAAAATTTCATGAATTTTAAAAACTTCCATATTTAAAAGCTTGATATCAAAAGAATAAAGGGATTGCTTCAATATCGGACTAAGGGTGGTGAAGATGCCCCCGAATATCGGAAAGAAAAATCTAAAAGACTGAAGAAAATCATAAGGAATCTTAAAAAACAAATCCTAAGAAAAATGATATCAACGAAGTATTATTTTGTTTTGTTTTTATTTCAGTTCATAGTAAAAAAGTTCACGGGACACTGCACAATCGGACAATTGCCCAAAGGATGCATGTGCCATATCATGACTTCTGTTGTAGCTGTGAAGATGAGGAGGAATCGGAGAGTATCTAACATCTTCTATGTAACTCCTCTGCTCTTCTCGGTAGACGATGCCGTATTCTCGGAAAACCTTTCTTCAATGAACTAGGTAGCTTGGCAAAATGTCCTTTGGGGGATCTGGTTCTGTCAGTGGACTCCTCAAGTTGGTTTTAAAGGCTGAAAGAGACCTCTGTGACCGACCTTGCATAGTAGTGGATTACTCAATGTCCCAACCTATTTTTAATATCAAATTTATCAGGCATCATATTGAGCCGTAAGGCTTCTTGGTGAACATGACTTTAACTTAACGTAAACATAGTTCACAAATTTCTGAGCAAACCAGGAGTCTCATTTATTGTTGTCGCCCCAGAAACTACAGATTAATTGTAGCCTTAACAAATAAATTCAGTTACTTAATAACGATTAAAGATTCTATAGCCAACAATGGTCTGACCAAACGATTGATATGAATGTCTACTGACGACAATTGATACGGTGGACGCAAGAAATTAAAAAAAAAAGAGCGAAGGACTGGTAACAGAAAAGGTGTCCGTGCTTCATCACGACAACGCTACCCCACACACATCTTTCACAACCCGGCAAAAATAGAAACACTCTACTAGCAAAGTTTTGACCGTGCTTCAAGATAGGCATGTGGAAATCACTTGTCGCAGGTCTTTGATGAGAAATCCCAGAAATTTTACACTGATGGAATAATGGTGCTAGGTGATCGACCAAAATGAACATAATTTAATATAATTTAATTTAAAAAAAAAAAAGATCTGAATTTGTACTAAAAAAGACCCCATATTTTTTTCCTTAACCTAATATTTCTAGTCTCTTATAATAGTAGAGAATTTCTAATACAAATATCTGTGGATGTTTTATTAAAGTATGGAACAAGTCTAAGAAATCAATGCCGAAATAATTCCCAACATTATTATAGGGCGTTGAGTTTATCTCTCTAAATTCTTAGATTTTTAAAATAGAAGATAGAGCCTTCACAAATTAGAGAATCTTTTCATACTGAAAATAGTGATGTTTGATGCAAATAAACTAAAGTTTAATAAACAGTATTCTTTAAAGAAATCTCTTTCTATGTATATTCAACAAATCTCTATCCATTAAAGCCAAAATCACAGTAACAAAATCCGAATTGCAAAAGAAAGGAAAAAAAAATCCATGCCGAACAACAATTGGAAAACTTAATTCAATCAGTGAAAGTAACACCCGCCAATAAATTAAAACCAATCAGGCAACGACGGACAATATATAGAGAGACAGACAGACACTTCCATTCTATCTACTGTATAGATATATACGATACAGTATGGCATGGAAACCAATCCAACCAAATCAACAACATTCAGCATTGAGAAGAAAACAAGAAGAACATGTTATGGTGGACAATTTCAAATTGTAATTGCAAAACAAGAAGAAAAGACCATAAAAACGGGTATACAAGTATAAGAGAATTGGAGGCCTGATCCAAATAAATGTACATATATATATGGTATATATAGGAATATATTGAGCAATTCCAAAATCGCAACAACGCGCGTAATTCAAATTAATTGCCGACAATTGTGACTTATTTAAGCAAAGCGCCATTTAATACACCCAACATCATCATCATCATCAGCAACATCAACAGAAATATTGTGTGCCCCCAGTTGTAGCCATTTGGGTGATACTACAACGAAGAAGAAGACTCAAACACTTTTTATTCAATAGCGACATTTTAGTCTTTTGTCAGTTTGGATCGGTCCTGTTGCAAAAGTCTCGTTGTCGTTTATATATTGTATTTTGTCGCTAATTGAAATCGATATTAAGACAAAATGTTCCAACTTAAATGAATGAAGAATGGAAGCAAGATATAATGAAAAAAAAATAAAAACATAAAGAAAGATCAGAGTTATGCCGGTTATACTACGAATGATGATGATGTTGATGACAGATCTTTCTCTCTCTCATTGGCTGAGTATGAGAATGATCTAATGAGTTTATGTAATAATTGTATTTTTCTTTATAATAAATGAAGTCAACAAGTTAAACAAGATGAAAACAAAGAAAGCCATATACAATTGTATGAAATATACAAATAAAAAAATAAAATACCAGACCCATTAACCTACTAAGGAAAGGATCAATGGGACATATACTCGTACACAACTTATAAAATATTAATCCAATTAAGGTTTATTTGTTTAACAAAGTTTTACTGTTCCCTTATTATCATAAAATCAATTGGATACACCAGCTTTATTTCAAATACATACTATGATCATGATCCAGGTGCCTTTTCTTGACACCCCCTAAATGTTTCCATACAAAATCATTTGGATTCTCTTTAATTCTTTCCATGAATGAATGAATTTTTCTTATTCTGTGTGTTAATTAAAATTTTGTGTGTTTTGTTATGATTGTTGTTAATTGTTTGTAATTAAATAAAATTGTACAAGGTCGTTTAGTTACATTCATTCAATCTTGGATTCTGACATTGGTGCAACGAATCATCATCATCAGCAGCAGCAGCAGCATCACCACATCACCATTCATTGTCGCATCCCAAATGATGCCGCCGCGCCAATTTGTTTTAATATAAAAATGCCGGCCGGCATTTTGATCACTGAAAATTGATTCCTGCTCATTATTTCATTAAATTACTACACACTAAACTATCATTCAGTAAGAGCATCATACTACTACACTATTTACTATAAAATCCATATTTGATCATTGGTATCTATTTCTTGATTTTGGTTTGTGTCCAATGATGATGATGATGATTTTATGAATGGCAATGGAATTCAATTCAATTGATTGTTGTTTATTATTGTTAAATTTATTGTTAATTTTTCTCTTCTTGTTTTTTTTTCCAACTAATTAAGTTGGGGGTGTGTGTTCTTGTTTCAATCATTTGAAGTTTGGTTAGTCGTGATTTCCGGAACTCCTTTTATTTTTTTGTGAGATTTTCATCAATTGAATTATTAATGAAAATTGAATTGTTTATCTTGTTTTATTAGGACAATTTATTAATCTAATTAAATATCTCATGAGATAATAATAATTTTAAAAGATCAATGCTAATTCATTAAGTAAACTAATTAATATATGGGCGCAATTTGAAAATTGAAATGAATTTCATATGTTATATAATTTATTGTTTATTTATTAAAAGAAGTTGGGTAACAATAAAATTGTTAGCTTAATAATAAGAGTCCTAGAGGCCAAGGCTTTCAGCTCAACACATTATATTTAGTTTAAGTAGAATAATATCATGAATTTGTGTTTATAACTTTGAGAGATTGAAGGTATCTTCTTAATTTAATTTGGTTCATAAAATCATCCTATACAATTTTATAGATAATTTTTTAAATATTTTCTATAGAAATGAAGTAATATTTACTACATAATCCTTCTCTCTCACCAATTGATATCAAAATCCATTACGTTTATATTAGTAGAATATTTTGTACTGAAAATTTATGGATTCTTTGAGAAAGAATGTCCTGCCTGTTGACTCCAAACGAAGATACTTACTTATGTGCTTCCTACAAGTCCAAAAAAAGATGGATTCTTGTAGAACGAATGTCTTGCTTGGTGACTCGAATCAAGTCCAAAAAGAATCCAACTTCACTGTTAAATTTACCGAAATTAATATACATATATCTATCTCTTTTAAGATAATAACTTAAAATATCGCGGCCCAAAACATTAATACATTGGGCCGCAACAAGAGTGATAATTCATAGTTTGCATATGTAAGTATTAAGTTCACTTGAAGGCACTTCATTGTACTAAAAGATGTTGTAGATACCTTTGTACTTTGGAAGAACCGGAAAGCTTCCAACACCTCCTCTGTGATTGCCCTGCGTTTCTTGGAAGGCGAACTAGATTTCTCTGGAAACCATTTTCGATGAATTGAGTAGTTTGGCAAAATGTCCTTTGGGGGATTTGGCTCTGTTCGTGGATTCCTCAGGTTGTTTTTAGAGAAAGAGGGAGATCTCTGGGACTAGCCTTGGACAGTAGTGGGTTACCCCCTAACCCCTCACAATTCCCCTAAAGCTTCATATTTTATCAGGCACTTGTACTATTTTTTTTATAAAAAAACTAACTTAACGTCATTCGATCAAAATATCAACATCTTAAGGCGTAAATTTGATTAGATTAGCTTAAGGGAAGGTTGCGATCTAATTTACCTCGTTACTGCGGTCTCGAGTGGGCCTATTGTGCCAATCCCCTTAATTACACTCCCTCCGTGCTTAATCTTCAATTTCAATTGCTTAAATGTACTGCTTACACTGATAGCGGAGTCTGGTCAAAATAAAGCCCTCACAATGGTATGGTAAATGCTCTGCTGTCCCAGAAGAGCTTCATTACATAGTCTATATTGGTCGTTTAGATTAATCCGCACATTACGAGTATTTAGATAATTCATAACTTTGCAATGTCTTGTTCAGAAGCTTGAGATTACACGAATACCTTTCCGTATTAGTCCCAGCATTTCTTGTGTTCTATTGTGAGTTCTAGAAGGCATAATTGTTTTTGGCTACTCTCATATTTTACGTGTCCAATCAATATTGAAGATTTATTATCAAGCCATGGTTTGGGTTTTATTTTAGTGGAACTCCAAGGCATCCATCAGAATGGTTCTAGTCCATAGAGTGCGTTTGCAGCTCATTTTAAGGAAAAATAAGAAAATTTATTTATTGTCATGTTATTTTTATTTGCTTTAAAAATATAATTGAAATAAAATATGAACGAGTATCCAGATACAATGTAGGTTGTTGAGCAGTTGTTTTTAATCTTGATTCATTGTACAATCGTTTATTAATCATGATTTTGAGGAAGTGTTGATTTTCATGTAACTAAAAACAATTCTTAGGATTACGTGAGCCATTGGAAAAAGTTTTGTAGTCTTTACTTAAATGAATCCCTAAAATGAAATTTTATAAGTCTTCATTGTTACATGAATGATTTTCTTTCTTTCTACTCCATCTACTGCCTCTCTACAGAAATCTAAATGAAACCATCCCTTTAAGTAATAAATTTAATTCCTACGCTTCAGTGAGGTATTTTATTTTTCTTCAGACATTCAAAACTACTAGGCTCTAATCTTCAAATTGTCGAGTTGCTTCTGTTGAGAAATAAATTTAGTCTCTATTTTGCTAAAATAAATTGAGCTACAAAGTAAATTTATGATAACAATATTTCTTCAGATATTCAAAACTATGGTAGTATCTGATTATCATCAAATTGTTCAGTTGCGACCATACTTATTCATAGTAACTTTTTCAATATTCGCTTCCGGAAAACCATTTACCAATTTAACTTTGAACTTATTGGTTTCTATATCATTAAAGCTATGCCAACAAACAAAATGAATGCCACCAACAAGAAATCACTTCCATAGTTTTTAAAATTTCCATTATGGCAACTATGAAAAGAAAACACATTTCTTTTTTTTTTGTGTTTGTTTTTGTATAAGTCATAATAACAAAAACAATCCAGTTGTAACAACAACAATACATAGATTCATAACATATATATGTATCTCACACAATATGAATGAGGAACGTTCCAACAGTGTTCGCTAGCATCAGCTGAATCTTTCATGCGGGTAAATTTAAATTGATCTTAACGAAGCTTAATTGATTGCAATAGTATTGGTGACATGAATGATGTTTATAAAGGAAAAACAAATGTTTTACCAGTATGGTATTTGTATAAGTTATTACACTGAAAGATTAAACATCATACTTTTATGTTGACTTAAGAACTCTAGTTATGATTCCAAACAAATTTGATTACATAAATAATGAAAACAATATTAAACTTATTGTTTATATTTTTTCCAGTGTACTTGCATATATGACAACATAATATACCATTGTATATATAGAAACATAAAAGATGTCCAACTTTTAAAGTATAAAATAAGAGGTGTATTATCTTTTCTTGTCTCTAAATTTATTTTAAGTATCCATTTTTCACTTATTGTTCTGATGTTTTATATAAATACAAATACATAAGATTTGTTTGGTTTCCACAGAATTTCCTGATTTGTTTTTCTTGTTTATGGTACAATAACTTTTCTAAATGATAATCTTTGGAAATACAATGAGTTAAGTGATTGACTGATTTTGTTAACTTAAAACAAAGTCTTTAAACAATTAACTAAAACTTTAAGTGTAGAAAAATATAATAAAGGAAAACAAAATATAAAATTAAATTCATATAATTTAATAAAAAATATAACGTCATCATAACTTGGCTGAAAAACTCTAGGATGGAAAGGAGAAATTTGAATTTTGATAAAAAAAACTATCAAATGTTTTTCGATGTTGTTTTGGAACACATTTTTTAGGCATTGGCGAAATCAATACCCTTTTGAATGTTTTTCTTAAGCTCAGGAATGGCACATTCGAGCAATTGCTTTTCATAATCATTCAATTTGGGCAAACCCAAATTCTCCTGGACGCCATTCTTGCCCAAAACCAATGGGGTCGAGAAGAATGTAGCTTCAGTGACAGTCGATTGAACATATGAGCATTCAACAACGTTCTTCTCACCATTCAAACCTCTGAGCAAAGAATTAGCAAAACGTGCACCAGCATAGGCCATTGACAATGTTGCAGAACCAGCACCAGCTTTAGCCTTAACGACTTCAGTACCAGCTTCCTGAATGCGAACAGTCAATTTTTCAATATCATCTTTGCTTCCCTTGAATTGTGGGCAACTTTGAGAGAGTACTGGCAAAATGGTAACACCAGAATGACCACCAATAACAGGAATTTCAACTTCTTGTGGATCAACGCACAAAGAGTGACCGATGAAAGCACGTGCACGCACAACATCCAATGTGGAGACACCGAACAGACGTTTGGGGTCATGTACACCAGCCTGGGTGAGTGGTAGAAGACATTGCAGTTATAGTTATAGTATAAAAAAATATCATTGAATTACCTTCTTCAAGATTTCGGCAGCAATTGGCACACAGGTGTTCACTGGATTGGTAATGATGGCAATCAATGCCTTGGGGCAGCTTTTAGCAATGGAGCATGAAATATCTCTAATGATACCAGCATTCACATTGAAAAGATCATCACGTGTCATGCCGGGTTTACGTGGCACACCAGCAGGTATGACAACAACATCAGCATCTAGACAAAGAGAAGAAAATTATAACAGAATTTAATACACTGCATTTTAATTGCATATGTAATGAGTTTTTTGACCTTTAGCTTGCGATAAGATGTTAATTGCCTTCTTATTTTGATTGTGTAGCTTTTATAAAAACAATATATGTAAATGCTTATCTTAAGGACATAGCAATGTGTACTGAATTTATAAGACTTCTTTACTTAAACAATTTTATCGCACAAAATCAATACATATATAAAAATCGTATTAGACAAATAGTATCTGCTATAAATAAAATGCGGAAGCACATATAATAACAAGCTCATCTATCTATCTGCTTGTCTATCTACAATACTATTTGTCATAATTAAAAAAACATTTATGTTACTCATGACGTATCTCTATAATCAAACAAATGCAATCTTAACAATAATAACAAGGCCCCACGCGATAACATACGTATGTACATATATATTCGTATATAAATCATAAGAGAACAAATGATAATAAAGCTTTGCTGTACCAGTTTTTTTTCTTTTAAGTTATGTTGTAATGGAATTTTTTCTTAACTGCGACATAACCACAAACAAGTCGTGAACTTACCCTTTAAGGCTTTGTCCAATTGATCGGCGCCTACGAATCCTTCAACTTTGCTCTTGGTATCAATGTGCGATAGATCAGCAGCAACGCCAGGTGTATGCACAATATCATATAGAGACAAGTTAGAGACCAATGGATTTTGCTTGAGCAACAAAGACAGAGGCTGTCCAATACCGCCGGCGGCACCGCACACAGTAACCTTGTAGTTGTTCTACACCATAGAAATTGTTAAAAAATATTTATTTTATTCTAAACTCAAAGGTTTATTAACAATAATCAATTGTTTTTAACATATACTTTAGCCTCTTTCCAAAGTTCTAGACATTACGTAAACACGCAATATGTTCTAGTATCATGGCCAGCAAAAATTAAGTTCTTAATTCATTCATTTACCTGTTGGCTGACAGAGAAGCTACGAACACCCTGGAGTGCTAATTGTTTGGAAACTCGTTTCAACATTTTAAATTTTGTCTTTCTTATTTTATGTAAATGGAAATAAGCCCGTTGTGTGTGCTTTTTGCCTGCAAAATCTGTAGTGCGAAAAGTATGTGTCGTCCGTCCACACAAGGTTAAATCTTATTTTCATCACTTGGCAGCACTTTTCCGTGCTGCCAACTTGCTTGCAGTAATTATGCGTGCTGCCAACTTAGTTTAAACTTAAAGGCAATGCAGGCAACAACAAATACATTAAAACTATTTGCTATTATTTAACTGTTAATATATTTATAATTTATATATTTTTAATAATATAACATTGAGATTTAAAATGTAGCTTTAAAATTTTGTTCGTTACACTTTTAGCATTGTTACAGCAATGAGCAATATTTGAGCTTAAGCATAATAATAATATTAATAATAGTAAGGCATAGTAGACAAACTATAAATAAATTCTAATAAAGTCATTCGCCTACTATACCAAACTTAAAGATTAAAAAGTTAGTTTAGTTAGATGATAAATTTTTGAATACTTCAATTGATTTACCATTTTTGCAATTCTAATTCCACTTCAAGTGCAATTAATTCACGTCTCTCCTCAAATAATTCCTTAGCGAGCATAATTGTTTTGGCCTCCAACAGTCTGTTTTCACGCACATAGTTCTCTATAACTTTATCATATTCGCCGCCATCGACATATTCTGTATCCTCTGCATCACCAGGATATTGGCCTTCACTCTTACCTTGCTTTGCCAATTCCATTGCATACTTACGCTTCAGAATCAATGTCTCCGCACGTTCTCCACTAATTAGAGACTGTAGTTCTCCTTTCCATGTCAAAAGCCCTTGGTGTTCAAATTGCAAACGTAATAGTTCCATATAATGAGGATTTGATCTTGGCAACATAAGCAAACCAGTATGGGTATCAACGTAGAAGTCATCAGGATTATTAATGGTTCCTGTTATTGGCGGTTGTTCCATTGTGGCTTGAGGAATTTGTTCGGTGTCTATTATTTCTGGTAACTCACTTATACTGTTCGTTGTCAATTGCGTTTCATTTTGTAATTCAATTGTACTCTCCTCCTCTTTAGCAATAATGATTTTGTTCGTTTCTTGGAAATCGTTGTTCTGCTGAGCTTTTGAATCCGTTGTATCTTGATCAACAGTTATTGTTGACGTTGTTGCTGTTGTTACAGGTAGTGGTGGCAACGCAGGTACTGGTGGCAACGCAGGTACTGGACTTGATGAAATGACTTCTGTTGTTGTTGCCGTTGCTGCTACCGCAACAGGTGGTGGCGGTAGTGGTGGTGGGGGTGCATCAAGCTCTTCTATAGATTTTTCTTGTTTTTTCTCAAAGCTGCGTAATTTTCGCTTAAGCTGTGTAATGATACGTTGTACTTCCCACAATTGTTCTTCCAGTGTCTTAGTAATGAAGCCTGCATTCATGTCATGGTGTATCTGGGCAAGTAGACTCTCTTGTTTACGCAGTTCAATTTGAATATCTTCAACATTATCCGGTAATTTTGGACTGGATGGGCTCAAAGGTGGCACATATCTGTTAAATGGTAGAATAAATACTAAGTATATTAATCCAGAATAGCAACAGATATTTGTTTTACTTTAGAAAAAACTTTGCAATGCGCTTAAAAGGTTTGAACTTTCTTGCTGCTGGTGTATTCATAATTACTAACTATACTTATCAACAAATTATAATCTCATCTGTTGCTTATCTATCTTATTTTATAAATTACATTATATGTATATTATATATATTGTGTTATCTTTATTTTATCTCACTTACTTTATCAACTCGACATCGGGAAACAATTTGGTGCTATGAGACAATAGCCCAGCCATAAGACGATGAGACATTTGTAGTGTACTGTGGAGTAGCATGGCCATTCCAGCTATACTCAGATTATTATACAATACATTCCGTGTAACATCTCTAAAATGCAACATTACCCATGCCAATAATGTTTGATTGCATTTTGGTAGTTGTTCGATTAATTGTTGAAATCCAATCAGTCGTTCGTCACAACGCGGCAGCAAGGCAACTTCTTCGAAATCCTTCATGAGATCGGTGGTAAGTATTGGCTCAGGTAGTTCTCTGCAATTTAATAATTTTATATATCAATTCATAAACAACTGAATTTCTTGTTTCTTGTACTTACTTTAGGAACAACTTAAGCACACTACATGCTGTCGGGGTATCCAATATGTCTGATTCTTTACGTTCACGATGGTTGTATAAACGTTTGTAATGTAGAATATCCGTAATGAAAGGTTCTACTTTGTAGATAAATGGACATGTAAGTGAATTCTCTTGTAAATAATCGATGCATTCACGTACAACCAATGGCAATTCGATACCATCGTGGCAACGACTGCGTTCCACTGCCAAACTGACAGACACACCAAAAATTGGATAGCACAAAGCCAACTCTGAATCCGAACCAGAATCATTTCCACTATGCGTTTGTTTTAGTTTTTTATCCTTTTTATCCTTGTCTTTATCTTTTGATTTTTCCTTTTTCTCCTTTTCTTTACGTTCCTTATCCTTTTTCTTATGATCTTTGTCTTTGTCTTTAGTTGTTTCATCATCCTTTACATCTTTATTTTTATCACGCGATTTTTCGCGTTTCTCCTTGCTTTTTGAGCTCGTAAACTTAAACGTTTTGGATTTCTTCGATTTATTTGGACTTCTGTTAAATAAAATTAATTTAAACATTTTTTTCTCTCTCGAATTTTCTAAATTTCGAATACACACTTTGTATCTAACTCCTCTTCTGGTGAACTTTCACCCTCTAATGCTGCATATCCACGATCTTTGCCCTTGTCCTTCTTATCTTTTCGACGCCCACTTAGTAAATCCTTTTTTCCCAATTCACTGCCACCTTCGCTGTCTATACATGCAATTTTTATAGTATAAATTATGATATGTATAATGCATTTTATCGATTTGTTCATGGTTAAAACCCACACAAAACTTACAATCACTTTCCTCTTTGCTTTTCTTTGATTTACTATCAGCCGCCTCGGATGCATAAAGACCGGGAAACTCCTTCTCCTCCGGACTATCGAATTCCATAATTAAATTATAGCAATTGTTTCAAATTAATTAAATAAACAATCTTTTATTTTGTTTATACGCGCCAAAATCAACACAACACAACACAACACATTTGTTCTTCTTCCTTCGAATGTTGTCAATCAGCTGAATCAACATGACAGTCACAGTGGGTTGCAACATATGATTAACAACACAAAAAAATTGTATTACCAACAAATGTAGCAACAAGTTGAATAGCAATTAGAGTGGTGAATTTGAATTTACACCATCACCATATCTCCGTGTATGTTCCGTTTGAAAATATTAGAAGAATGAGGAAAATTTAGTTGAAAAGATGAAATGGCAACAATAAATTAATGAAATCGAAATGCGAAACGTCTTATAAAACCTATTTATATTAAAAACTGTCTGCTTATATTATTATTTTTTCTTGGCTCTATGGCCAGTGTGCTATTTGTTCATGAACTGTATATCACATGTAACATAAATATTGATTCATTTATCACAATTTCATTCATCATTGTTTTATGAATTAATTAAATGTATGTATGATTAATTTGTTATAATATATAAATACCATTATTCATAAATTTTTTTTGGTTGGTAATTTACGTTTTCATTTAGGCACAGTGGTTTTTCGAACAGCTGATTTAATGTCATCATCGGAAGTTTTAAATTACAATTAAAATAAAATAGAAAAAAAATTACTCAACATGTCTTTATATTTAAAAACAACACAACGTGAACATCTTGCACTACTCCAACGTTCCCCGGCTGATGTCGTTGAACTGTGCAAATCAGCTTTTGAGTATTTAAGTGGTGGACCAAATGTTGGACGATATGAGCAGCTTGCCAAGAAATATGCCGGTAATTTGGATGCAAATGCCGTCCAATATGCTGTTGAAGCATTAATTGCTTTACTAATTGATGCCACTAAAGCAAATGCAGAACGTGTTAATATGCCGCTTATGTTGCGGCAAACATTTCCTGAACTCAGTGAAGATGTGCTTGAGGTGCTCACTCAGTTCGTAGCAAGCAAACGCAATTTTGTTGAGGGTTCCATTAAATCTGCAAATATACGTGCCTATCGTTTGGTCAATCTGGAATGGCGTCTTGAGGTGCGCATAGCAACGCGCAGCTTGTTACAGCAAAGCAACATTTTGGTGACCATGAAGCTATACCTGCACACTGAGCCTAAAAATGAAAATCGTGATCTATTGGAATTGGATAATATTGCTGCTTCCGGAGACAAAGAGAACAATAAAAAACAAGTAATACATGAAGATGAGCGACGAAATCGTAAGGATTTACTTGTGCAAACCGATCTCAACAGTTTAGTGCATATAATAAAAACACTGGAAGATGCACTTATTGAATCAAAAACGCGGCGCATACGAAACATTGTTGATGCCATACACTAACTAATACCAATACTACTATTATACATACATTCAAAAATAGTCTGTAGTAAGTAATTTATAACAACAAATAGGAGTTTTAATAATATTTTAAAGGACCAATTTATTGCTAGAAACTAAAATAAAGTACATAATGAAATGCCTATCATTATACAATAAAAAAGTAGAATTTCAAAGTTTATGGTTTCAGGCCAAGCGCTTGTTTTGCTGCTGCCTTTAAAGCAACCTTCTTCTTCAGACGATCCGCACGTTTTTCATCTGCCGTCTTCTTGAGACCCTTGACACGACGCGTCTGTATTTTTGTGATATTTTGTTTGCCCAGATGCACACGACCATGTGTATTGCCCAGTTCATCACGAGTGATGTTCTTCTTTTTGGTAACCTTAAGTTCTTTAGGTTGTTTCCGGGCTTGTTTATAAAGATCTTCTGAAGCAATCTTGGTTCGACGAATAGAGAAATCAGCAGATGGTCCAATCTCTACAAGTTCAATGCGTGGCGTTTTCTGTCCAGACTTTTTTAATAGAATTTTGTACGACCGCATCAGAATGTTAATATCATCGGTGCATGTAAAACTTATAACATGTTCAATACCCTGCAAACGAATTGCCTCCACTTTGTCGCGTTGGAACGTATCAATTAACAAGTTACGGAGACGTCGTAACTCCTCGGTTTGAGCCCACTTAGGTCCATTAAAGACTAGGCAAGGTTTCACGCAGGTACCAATTTTCTCATTTTTGAATTCAGTTATTGCCTGATACTGTTTAATACCCAATTCAACCATGTCGAGGACTTCATTTTCAAATATACGTCCAAGTATTACATTGTCCGGGCGTTTCTTGGTTGTCGAACCAAATGCGAATTGTGCACAATCATTTTTAACTGTTAAGCTGGAATATTAATGTATTAGATTATTGACACTTTGTTGTAATGTAATTATGACTTACAATTCCAGTGAGGATGGATCCTCAAATGGTGTGATATCATTCTTGCGGTTCATTACTTTCACTAGAGGTTTCTTTAATTGTTGTAAGTCCTTCATGAACAATTTGACATTACCACCACATTTGCGTCCATCAACAAATACCATGCTCCGTGCTGGCTCGATTAATTGAGGCTCACGAGCCATCAACACTTTTTTACCCTTGCGGGTTTTGGGTTTTCTGCAAGTTTAAAATTATCAGTTTATATACAAATTAAAATGCACATATCTCAGTAATGCTTACCTTATTCTCATAAGCGACATATTTGTGATAAAATTTGTTTAAAAGTTAAAAGTAAATAAAAATGTGCACAAGAATAGTAAACACACGTGTAGAATCGGCGGCGGCGGCGGCTTGTCAGAGTTGAGCTGCCAACTTGTTTTCTATTAATATGCATGCAAATTTTTCAACAAGTTGGCAGCAATGCAGCCAAAACAAAACAGCTGATTGATTTGGTTGGCTAATTTAATTATGTTGCAACTGTTTTGGTTTCATTTAAATATAAAAACAATTTAAAATAATGCTACGCAATGGCCAAATACAGAACATTGGGCGACATCTGTTTGGTCTTTCGAGTCGTAATTTGGCCTCCTTAAAAAGTACGAAAAGCAAAGCAAAAAAAGTGCAGGAAAAATCGCCATTAACGGCACAGGATGATGAAATCCGTAATGAACACCTTATAAATGCTTGTTTTTTATCACGTTCATTTGGTAAGTTATATTTTCACATAATCTATATTTAAAGCCATAATTAAATGTCTTAAAAATGTTATACTAGGTAGCCACTATCGGAATTGGGTTATGGCACTGGAAAAGCATCCTGAATTGAAGTCTCTTAAAAGGGAGGATGTAATCAATTCTGTGGATTTATTGAAATCTCTTAATTTTCAAATCGATGAAATATTATCAAAACCCATGATTATCTACTATAATTATTTAACACTCATTAATCGTCATATGGTGCTGAAGGAATGTGGATGTGAGACCATTAATATATCAATGTTAGCCAAATATGTAACGGTGATGAATAAGTCAGTAGCTTTATTAAAATCACATACATATATACCATATAATACAGATGTTGCAAAGCTGTTAATGGAATGTTTTACAGATATAAAAATTGAAGTACCTTGTAAAGATAGTAATAATTTTGAAGATATAAGGCTTAAAGAACTTCGTGAGATAATATTAAATCAGTATCTGCGTGAACGACTCGACATGACTGATAGTGATTTAAATAAGATGTGGAAAACGTATTCGCGTGTACGACATAAAAGTTTCAAAACTATTCAGGATGTTATGCATATACTTATGGTTGATTTGAAATTTCCCAAGGAACGCATAAGAAAAAACTTATATTTAGCACATGCTGATGCGGATAACATAAGGCGTATAATCACTGAGCTACCCACAATAGATGGCGAAGATATACGTGAAATTATCTATAGGCGCCCAAAGATAATAATGTCACCGTTTGATTCTTTGCAAAAAACCTTACAACATGTACGAGAATTTGGTATTAACGAAGGTGCCGTATTACGTTGTTTGGAAGTGTTAACTCTGGGACCAGATACGGTGTTGGAACGTTTACGTGATTTGAATGAAATTGATGAATTTCAAGTACTTGGCACAAATCCAAGAATTATGCGCTTAGTACATTATCAGAATAAGGCACGAATGCGTTTAGACTATTTAAATCAGTTGAAAGTGCGTTGTGCCTCATTGCATATACTTTCATGTGGATCAGAAGCATTTGCAAAGTAAGTTAGAAAAATAATGATTTTAATATTAAAAGTACTAATCTCTCGCATAAAGGTTTGCTCGCATTGGTTCTGATCGAACAAAAGGTCGTGATATTGTTGTCTATTTGGGAAATATCCTTGAACAAGATGAAAATGAATTACGCAGCATGTTGTCACGTCATCCAAACTGGTGCCACATACCAGTATTGCATATCAAACAATGTTTGGAATTTCTTATAAACAAAAGTTTCAGCAAAGAGAATATTTTCAATAATATTCATATATTGCTTTATCCCACGTATGTTTTTGCTTCTTTTTCTTATTTAGTTTTCTGATTATTAATTTTTTTTTGTTATATTTTCTTAAAGGAAACTTATTGAAGAGAAATTGTCAATGCTGCTGACACCTGAATACTTTGAGGATCTTCAAATAAATGTTGGCAACATACATGATCTGAATAACAATGAGATATTGACGTTAATACTTTATCTTATTGAATTGGAATTTCATTTTACCGGCGATGGCATCTGGACAGAACAACACTCACATCATGTTGAAAACTTCAACAATTTACTGCCTGATTTCCCAGAAAGTATAAATAAAGTCTATAAATATGGTGTAAAACCACCAGCAGAAAGATTACTAATGGAGCAATTGTAAAATTATGTAAATAAACCAATATTGTTTTGAAATAAACACAGTTTGTACATATTGTATCTAAATGCGCTCAGTGATATATATATATATTTTTAAACTTAATTTTATAAATAATAGTCCCTCTTTCAGAGGGTCTCTGCAGTGTTTTCATTGCTATATTGTTTACAAATTGAGGATATTTATGGTTGTGTATTTTTCGATTTCTAATTTAAAATGCTCTCATCTGAAAGTTCACCGTTTTCATTAGGGATTTTGCATTCGTCTAATGCATTGAGAATTATTCCATGCATTCTTTCTACGAGAAGTTCATCTTCCTCCTCGTCATCGTAGTCATCATAGTCATAATCCTCATCCTCTTCCTCATCATCGAAATCTGTTTCTTCCTCCATTTCTGTAACTAGTTCGTTCGGTTCTACAGTAATTGCTGAATATTTCATATTGTGAGTACGCATTTTTTCCAAGATTTGCTGATATGGCGGTGCTATAGGTGGCTGTACTGCCTCACGATGTATATACTTTTCACTACCATCTCCTGTAGTCTGCTCATCATTCAAATCGTAGTTCTTGTCAGCATCAAAACCTGAAAGATCGCCACAAGCAACAAATGGCACAAGTTTGCGGTTCACTGTTGATCCAGTTTCATTTGCCATCTCAGTGGGATTGGCAATTGGATTAATCATTTGAGGTAAATAACCTTCGGGCACTTTGAAGTCTTGACAAACAACAAAAGCTTCGATACTAGAATTTCGGGAGCTTGCTGGTTTGGCAATATGAACTTTACCAAAAAATATTCCCATACGCATTGTAATGAAGTTTACATTGGTGCCGCGGAAGATTTTCGCCACGAATTTACCACCATCACTTAATACATGAGTAGTAATACAAAGGGCAGCTAACAACAGCTGATTCTGTATATATTCATCCATGTCATGAAGACCGGTAACATCGGGTGCGCCATCACAAACAACTATTTGCGCTTTCTCACCGGGACCAAAGTGATTGATGATTGCTTCTGCTGTACTCACTTTTGTTATATCGCCTTGCAATTGAGTGACTCCCTCGATGGGGGCCATAGCTTGTAAGTCGACAGCAATGATTTTCACATTTTCTCTAGCTTCTATGCTCAGTGGTTGGTATAGTTTTTTTGACAAGACTTGCGACCAACTGCCTGGTGCGGCACACAGGTCAACAGCGCGCTGGATTCCATCTGAAATAGGCATGTGCTTTTAATTGACATTTGTATAGTGAGTGCAAGGGGATTCACGCGTTAGTTACCATTTAAAATACCAAAAGTTTCGTCGAGATGCAATAACTTAAATGCGCTTCGTGCACGCCATCCCTGTTCCTTGGCTAGCCGGTAATAGATGTCACGCTTGTCCTTTGATGTTTTTCCCATATTTTCTTATTTAATAAACAAAACGCAAGGCACAAAGAGGCAAGGATGAGGTTGATAATAGAATAAGAATAGAGTTGTCTCTATCATGCTGTGCTGTGCTTTTTTTTTCAAGAAAATTTACGAGTTGGCAGCTCATCATTGCTGCCATTTTACGAAGGCATGCGATACTTTTCTAGCTCGATTATGAGTACGTCCAGTGCGCATTTTATAAGGTTTAAAATTACGTTTACTTTTGGTGTAGAAGTTTATTTTTTTGGTTCGGTTTGCTTTAATAACTAATACATACTATTAAGCCCACCCGACACGGTACTGCATGCAGCGTCACTCATTTGTGCAAGTGTGAGTTGAAGTGATTGAAGGTGCGTCGTGCATGCAGTTCAATCGTTCATTTCTTGTTATCTCTTGCGTGTGCAGACGAAAATGTCAATGTCGGATGAAACTTTATTTGCACTTATAGCTGTGTGCTTAAAAATAAAAGGTAATGAAAAGAAAAAAAGTGGATGAAAGACTGGAATAAAAAATGCAACCAGCGTTTTGATTTCACATTGTTACTTTTTATTTTGAAACAGTACATTATGCTGCACGAACAAATCGAATAGTCACCGGCTGCACATTCAAAGGCAGCGAGAGCGATGGTGGGCCATGTTAGCCTGGCTAACCTGTTCTCACGGCAAGGTCTCGAGATATAGCAGGTAAACGAATTCTACAACAGTCAGACCATCACAAAAGAATGTGAGTAATTTGTTTTGCTTTCATTAATAAATTGTAATGTAAGAGATTATCTCTTTTTCATTTAAAGCCTTTCCACACTGTGATACTGTATCAATTATCGGATTATTGACACAAGTGTTCAATTTGTTTCACGTCAAGGTTACGAGATATTGCATTAAAGTTAATCTTGCAACACAAAGTATTGCAGCAAAACGGGGCCAACCGCAGAGTGCAACTCGAAGCGCTGAATGAAACTGAGACGCAACGTGTAGCGCAAATCTTACAGGAACAAGTCGCTGTAATGCTCCTTAAACTATGACTTTTCTCTTTTCATTATGGTATATGATGGGTGGTATTAACTTATCTTTATCTAGCCTCTCTCTACCTTCCCTACGAAAATGTTGACTGAGCCTCCATGGGAGAACATCAGATACCTCATCTAGCAAGCGAAGAACGAAGAAGATCCTAGGGTGTGATGCTAATGTATAAACAGGAGGGGAGAAACATTGTTCGATTATGTACTACTATATGGCATGTTATAGAGGCAACCAGTCAATCTTCTGCAACAGAAACCGAGGTTACTAATATAAACCTAATGCCAAACAGTGACTGACGGATGAACTATCTACGCAGCCAATAACTCTTTTCAAAGTTTTTGTTTAAAGTTTATAATTTTATTATAAAAAGAATAATCTAATTATACCAGAACCAATATAAGAGTACAAAAATAGTATGTGAGTATTTAATAATTGTAATTTTGCAGTTTTACTGCTTGAGAGTAAATGGTGGCACCCAACCACCAAAAGTTCGCTCCAGTTCTTCAGCAACAGCCAAGCATATGCGATCATTCATTTCATTGGCTACCACTTGTATGCCTAATGGTAAACCATTGGAGTCCAAACCCATAGGCACTTGGGTGGCAGGCACATGCAGGACATTGAATATACTGAAGTAACTAAAGTCCATAAATTTCACAAGTGGATAGTAATGAAAAGGTGCCGTACGTGGGGAACTGTGAAAGAAAAGAACGCCATCATCACCGAGTAGCTCCTGTAAAGCTTTCTTGCACTCCTTAGTAGCTTCTCTTATAAGGCCTTCTCGCTCTTTTGGCATTACACCGTCGATAAGAGAATATATGGCTGCCATGCTAAAATCGCTCTTCCCCAAGAGTTTTTTAAATAATTCCACAAATGGATTCAGGACGACACCATTGCCAAGAAGCAAATTGAAATTCGCTGGTTCTTTTGTCATCCAATAACGCCACATTCTGCCTGATATTTCGGTGTAAGGCAACTTGGCTAATTTGACTTCATGTCCACTCAGGCTTTTAAAGTGTTCACGTACATTGGTCATGACAGTTTGTGTCTCGGAATTGACGGGATTACATTGTGGCATCCCATTTCCAGGCACATAGAAATAACGTAGTTGCTTTAGATTTACTTTTGTGTCCAGTTTAAGTGAATCCAATGCCTTTGGTTCCACTAACAACTTCATGATGGGCAACAAATCACAAGCATAACGTGACATTGGACCAGCTGCTACCATGGTATCGGTTTCTTTGCCTGTCCGGAACGTACAACCACGCATATTTACTATATTTTTAGTGGGTTTGTGTCCAAAAATGCCACAATTGAATGCCGGTATACGTATGGAACCACCAATATCAGTACCAAGACCGAAACCGGTAGCACATGCTGCTATAAGGGAAGCTTCACCGCCAGACGAGCCACCCACAGATCGTCGAAGGTCATAAGGATTATTGGTATTTCCCAATAACATGTTACGTGTCTCCATCCATTTGTTAACCTCGGGTACATTAGTTGTGGCAATAATGATGGCTCCCGCTGACTTCATTATGCGAACACATTCAGCATCTTCAGTGCTGCGTATTTGTTTGCGTGCCACCAGTCCTAATGTATGCAATTTGCCTTCAACGGAAGTGCTGTCTTTTGTTGTAAAGGGCACACCTAAAAATGGTTGTCTTGCCAACTCCTCGTCAGTGTATTTCTTAGCTTTGAGTTTAGCATCAATCGACTTGGCTTCCTCCAATGCTTCAGGGAATGGTCCATCGACAACAGCATTTAAATCGCGATTTATCACTTCAATGCGTTCAATAAATGCTTTAACTACTTCATAGGAACTAAGTTTACGTTCGCGTATCAATTTTGCCAACTCGACGGCACTACATGTGATTATCTTTTGTTGCTCGAGATTCTGAGGCGGTGCTACACGTTTACGTGGTCCTAAATACCAGCTAAGACCAAATTCCAACAAACGATCACTTATTAAATGCAGAATTGTGAGGAGCGCATCTAAAAGGGTTTTCCATTCGAATGCCATCGTAAAAGATTGCGAACAGTTGATGATGGTTTATTGAACTTTAACCACCAAAGCGAAATGAAGACTTACGACAGACACCGTCGTTGCCTAATATAATATATGCTTTACTTGCATTTTCCATCTGTCCACCTGTCCACAAAAGAGTTCGTTTATCTGTGTGTGTTTGTGTTAAGAAAGCAGCAGCGAAAGAAGAATTGATCAATAAAAGCTTAAACCAGCTTACGGTGTTGCCAGACTGTTATAAATTGTGCATTTATTTTGATTTGAATTACAAATGATTTTTCAAATTTAAAATTAATTCGTTATATAGAAACTTTTATCTCCCAAAAGGAGCGATTTACTTCCGTGTAGGGGTTTTCTGTAATCCCTTTAATTTTAAGTGTGTTCCTTATTACTTTTTATCCTTTTCTTGATAATGTACGTGGAGCACAAACAAATTCGTTTTAGGGAAATCAAAACACACCAACAGGGAGATCTTTGTTGTATAGAAGTTCGTCATTTCCATTTTGGGAACATTTTCATTAAATTGCATTTATTCTTTTCTAAGTGAAATAAAATCTGATTTTTGATATCATTAATATATGATAAGTTGTACAAATATTAAATAAATTACTATACCTATTTAAATATGTATTTAACAACCGGTTCTTTTACACACGCAAACACAAACAAATACCCACTTGCAACTACATGCGGCAACTTTCACACGCATTTTACTCTTACTCTTACTCACACACACACTCACACAATGAAATGCTTTTATCGACCGAGCTGCCGTGAGAATCTTATTGATTGTGCGCTCGCTCTTTTATTCGTTCATTCTGTCAGTTATTCGTCGTCAGAATAAAGCAGCAGCAGCAATAAGCAACACAACTTTGTGGGAGTTTTTACTTTCACGGATAAATGTAACATAAAACTGGAATTAAAATAAATTAATTCCCAGTAAGGTGCAAAGTGTAATTATTTAAAATAAAAACAACAAATATATTATTTAGGTGTGTGTTAACTTACGATTTTTTTTATGACAAATATACAGATCGATAAATATAAAAAAATGTAAGGTGAAAAGTGCAGTGTTTAAATTTTTACGTATATTTACTTTAGTTTATTTGATGACGTTATTTACTTAACAATACAATTTGTCTATTACTTAAAAAATATGCATAAATTACATTAAGTGGCTATTATTTGCGTCTCTAATAGTTGTTGAGAATAATAGTAAAAAATATAATATGCATAAGAAAACGTAACGACAAAAATTGCATTGAAGTAATTTTTATCATAAATTGCAATTTTTCGCTAGCTCTCTCACCCTCTTCTTTGTGTTTGAGAGAGAGTCATTTCCCCACAATGAACCCACATTTCTTCGTGAGTGATTTGTCCAGTCTGTGTATTTCACGTGTAGACTCTCTCTCACTCACTCACGACTCACTCTCCCATGCGTATGTGCGCTCTGTTTACTTCTTTATAGTTGTTTTGGTTTTGAGCTATGTGCAGTTGTTGTTGTTTATTTCAAATAGAAAAACAATAAAAAACATCACGCCACAACGCTACAACGCCACAAACGGTTATCTTCACATGGTAGGACATATTTGAGCTTATTTTCTTTCGACTTTGTGTTAGGTGTGGTTCATTAATTAAACATTTTACTGCTATGAAACTATTTATTAAGGAATATTGATTGCATAAGAAATGCAGAAATAATTGTCATGTTCCAGTGCATCTTGCGTGTTTCTCACGCGTGTGAAAAACGCCGCCCACATTCCACACATTACGCATTCGCCTGCAGAGTTGCCAGCTGTTTTCCCAGTGCTGAAGTATCTGAACCCGGTAAAGTGAAAATAAATAACAAAAAACACCTGATGTGATGTCATGAAGTGTCGTACAAATTCCATATGAGATTAATAAACATTTTTGTTCTCTAGTGTTTAATCAGTTACAAAACTACTCACTGCTACTTAGATAAGATGCAATCAAGTAAATAATTGGTAAAGCAAATATTGAAAGTCACATCTTATTGTAGTGTGAAAACAGTTGTCGAGAGGAAAATTACAAAAAGTTTTTAATAACTTATTTATCTTGCTTCTATACAGTTATACAGCGCACAAATCGAAATGAGCACATCGCCACCGCCGTCGCCTTTGTCATCATCAGCAGCAAGTGCAGAATCATCACCAACATCATCAAGAACGCCAGAGCATATGCCCACCGTTGCCCCCGCCACCAATGATGTATCATTAAATGCAACTGTCCTTCATGATGACAGATTATCATCACCATCCGCTTATGCTAGCAGTGCTGCTGCTGCTGCCGCTGGATATATGCGTAATTTTGAGAATATTATAGCAGCAGGAAAAGAGCCTGTTATGACCAAAGAGTACAAACCTCAAGTTGCCTATGAATTTGAACGGTTTTTGAATCCACAAACATTAAAAGAACATGTCCTGCGAAGTGAAAAGATACACATGATTATAGAGCATTATGCGCGTGAAACTAAAAAACCGATTAAGCAAATCACCCAGCAAGCACGTGCCATAATTGATGAAATCGGCTTGGATCGCAATTTGGCTATTATACGTTGGTGTGGTATGGCCATAACAGCAATTGGCAAGCGGATCTGTGATGGCATCTATGTGAATGCGGCGAGTATGGCAAAAGTTAAACAAGGTTTGGGTCGTAATCCGGTATTATATTTACCTAGCCATCGTAGCTATATGGATTTTATACTCATGTCGTATATATGTTTCTATTATGATATTGAAATTCCTGGCATTGCAGCAGGCATGGGTAAGAAGATATTGATTTAATATGGTAAGCAATTATTAAATTTTCATTTTATATTTCAGATTTCCACTCGATGTTTGGCATGGGAACCATGCTACGCAAAACAGGTGCCTTCTTTATGCGTCGCACCTTTTCTAATGATGAACTCTATTGGGATATCTTTCGCGAGTATATGTATGCCTTGGTAGCCAGCTATCACATTGGTGTAGAATTTTTCATTGAAGGCACCCGAAGTCGTAATTTTAAAGCTTTAGTACCCAAGGTGGGTTTATTGTCAATGGCTTTGTTACCTTATTTTACGGGAGAAGTTCCGGATGTGACAATTGTCCCAGTAAGCGTGTCTTATGAACGAGTCCTTGAAGAACAACTCTTTGTCTACGAGTTACTTGGTGTGCCGAAGCCCAAAGAATCCACAAAAGGTTTCTTTAAGGCTTTAAAAATCATTGATGAACGTTTTGGCAAAATGTATTTGGATTTTGGTGCACCAATTTCAGTGCGTGAATTCTTCAAACACACCAGTGAGCAACGCATGCAAAGGGCCTCTGTCGGTCCACAATTACAAAAGCTCAATAAACAGGAGATTGAATTAGTCAAAGAATTGGCTAATGAGGTTGGTTGGTATACTAAAACAATCTTTACAATTTATTATATCATTCTCCTTTATCTGTAGATAATCTACCAACAACAGCGTCGCATAGTTATTAATACATTCAACTTGCTCAGCCTTTTCTATGCTAGTCAATTGTATGCTCAACGTTCTGTAACTCTTGATGAGTTGTCGCGCGGTATACTCCATTTGAAGGGAATCTTTGAACAATTGGGTGCTCATGTCTCAACAAATGAGAAAAGTATTCGAGTAGAGATTATAGATACTGTGGAAATACATGGAAATATTTTACATTTTCGTTCGGGTCGCTTGGAATTTACACAATTGGCTGCTGCACAATTGGCCCAACAGATTGATATGAAAAGACTGAAAGCGCATGCGTTGTCACCGCATACAATGGCTGTGGCTGTGCCAATGTTGGCCTTACAATTATATGTAAATCCTTGTATGTTTTGGTTGTCAAAACCTGCTTATATGGTCTTGGCAGCACTTAAGTTACAAAAGCAGCAGCAGGAACAGCAGCAACAAGATGATGTTGGTTATGTTGATGTAATAGCTGAAATACGTGAACTGGTCACACAATTGGATGATATATTTCAACATGAATTCATAATTGAATCTCATCGTGAAGCAGAGGTGTATAGAGATAATTTTACATTCCATGTTATGTGTTTTTAGATATTTGTTCTTTTAGGAATTCCAAAAGCATTTGGTTTTATTGCAAGCGGAAGGGGTTCTCGATATTGACAAGGATACTGGTAAAATCATTGTAAGCGATAATATATGTGGTCGTGTTATACTTGCTGCTTTGGCGCCTTTTCTATGTCTCTACTATCAGTTGGCTGTGACTTTAGGAGAGGTTAATATTTCTAATCTATAAGGATTGTTTAAGAAAACCTATAACTCTTGTAATTTCTTATTCCAGCTACCGTCCACAGAAGATTTCAGTAACAAGGACATACTTGTACTAGTTCAAAAACGTGTTGAAGATTTACTTCAGCAACCGCATGCTTTGCATGTTCATCCTTATTGTTTGGCATTGGATAATCTCAATATTGCTATATACTCATTCGTACAAAGTGGTTATTTGCTCAAACAACGTGATAATGGTTTAATGAGAGTAATGAGTAATAAAGATGAATTGGCCTTGCTGGAACAGAAATTACTAAATTATTGTCAGTTAATGCCTTTTGAACAGTTAAGTGCATCTGCTAATGCTCAAGTACAGTTGAATTTATCAAAGTTATAACTATCAAATGGCCGCAGTCATTATCATCAACAACAGCGCCATCATCATTATGATCAGCAACAACAATTTCATCATTACGATTCAAGTTTAATGCATTTCATTACTCAATTATCTACAACGACATATAAAAACTGTCGCATCATAGCCATTCTCATTATTTTAGTTATTCTGTTGCCATTATTTCAGTTTATACTTTGGTTTATAAATTGTACATTATAAAATAAGAATTATTTAATTATTTCTATTTATTATGATTATTATTATGAATATAGGATAGAGGAGTTTAGAAATGGTTTATGGCTTGCTAGTGAAGCGTTTAAGCTTTGCTTTTACTATTATTATTATTATTATGTATTACATTAAATTTTATTAAATGAATTAGTATTTTTTTTAGATTAATTAACAATTTGAGCAAATGGCAAAGAAAGCAGAAAATATGGTAGATTGAGTCAATTTAGATAAAACCAATAACATTCTTTTAATGTTTAAGGATTTTTTGTAGCACTGATTTATATACCACACAATAATAAATATTATGGTAGCCAGTTGTTGCCATTTGGTGCTAGTTGCACTTATATAAGACAAATAAACCAAAAGAAAAACAACTAATATTATCT
Organism: Amiota communis; assembly: GCA_037043315.1. Lineage (NCBI taxonomy): Eukaryota > Metazoa > Arthropoda > Insecta > Diptera > Drosophilidae > Amiota > Amiota communis. The sequence goes on along the minus strand of JBAMAV010001245.1, from coordinate 5,434,059 downwards.
AAAATGTCTCTTTACTAGCTTAATCTTTAACAAAAAACGCGTTTAAATTGTTGCAGAATATTTTCGGTGATAACTACATGCATGATTAACATTTCAGAATTGTCAGCATCGGCTTGCATATCAACAACCGCTGCATTCTTATATAACCATGCCATTTCTTGACCTCCATTGGGTATACGCATGCGTAACTTACGTCGTCCTGTGACTGTTAAAATGCGTTGTTCGATTTCATTAAGTAAATCAGGTAAACCCATTTGGGTTTTGGCTGAGACAAGATGATGAGCATCTGATGGTGCTTGTCTGGCATTCTCTGGCAGGAGATCCACTTTATTGCAGACATTGATTATGGGTGGTAATTTGAGTTCTTCACCTTCTTTATCATCTATATTTTGCACCAAATTCTGTAGTGTTGCTTCAACATGTTGACGTTGAGCATTGTGACAAGGATGTGCAAGATCTTGAACATGAACAATGACATCCTATTGGTGATAACGGAAATAAAGATAAATCATGATAAACTTATGATATCATATGGTGTGATCTCACCGCTAGCATAGCATCTTCCAGAGTAGCTACAAAGCATTCAATCAATCCTGTTGGTAAATCAGACATAAAACCCACAGTATCCATGTAAATAACTTGTAGATTACAAGGCAAATTTCCAGCATGAGCTGTAACATCAAGTGTAGCAAATAGTTGATCACGTGGCTGCATTGATTCCTCAACTGTTAAGGCCTTTATGAGTGAGGTTTTGCCAGCATTCGTATAGCCTACAACAGCAACAATAGGATAATCCTTCTGCTTGCGTTTGTTGCGTAATAATTTGCTAGAATAGTATAATATTTTCATAATGATGAACCCTTTAACTAACTTAATATTTACCGTTGATTCCTAATGCGTTCCAATTCCTGCTTTAATTTGCGTTCGCGTGTTCTTAATATTTCGCGCTGTAAATCTGTTAAGCTATAACCTTGCTTCTTGGATTGTGTTGTATTTGCATCTTTTGCTTGCGCCCAGATGTATGGTAATTCAGCCATAGCCACTTGTAGTCTGGACTCGGCACTTGTTGCATGCAAACGTAAAATTTGTATCACCACCGAATAACGATCCATGACTGGAAGTTTGAATTCTGATTCCAGATAATGTTTTTGGGCAAAGCTCAGTGTACCTTTGCTCACAAAAAGGCAAGTTAATGGCTGTTGACTAACACCGCTGCTGCGTGTGCGCAATTCATGTACCATTGCCTTTAGTTCGGCCATTTTGCCACTACCAAAAAGAGTTTTACGTTCAAGTGATTCGAGTGGTACTTTTAATGACAGGGCCACCTGCCAATTGGGCAAGGAACGTACTAGAGCTTCAGCTTCAGCCAGTTGATCTGTGGGTTGTACATCTGCATTACGCTTGGGTCCCCATTTAATATAAGGTTGCAGAATAAGTACATTTTGAGCGGTAGCAATGTCACGAGTGACACGCATTGCCCCACTAGCAACTTCATCATAAGCACTGTAGTTTTAAATAAACAAAAATCTATGAAATATAATATGAAATACTATAATTACAAAAGTTCTTACCGATCTTCTATAAAAAGGGAATCATTGCCATTAATTGCTGCCAATTCATCATCATCTGCTTCATTATTTACTTTGCCTTCATAGAAGCTCTTACGATTGCGTATACCCTTTACACCTTTATTCTGATTATATTTATAACGTACTGATATGGCTGACACCATTGGCAAGTAGCGCTGTTTAGTCAATGACAAACTTCGCGCCAAAGTTCTTAATAACATTTTGCTTAATTACTAAAACTTACTTAACTACTTTTGATAATTACACGAATACTAATATTCTGCTTCTTTTAATATTGTGTGTTTGTCTTCGGATGCCATCCAACGAGCTTGACAGGATTTCGTACGCTCTGATGTGATTTGATAGGATGCTCCAGTTGCAATCAATGTAGAAACTAAAATATTATACTTTGAGGGATAATGGATTTTGGTCTGAATGATCTTTTGTGCAAAATATGAACTTGAAAAACCTATTAGAATGATTATTATTATTATGCAATTTTTCTAATTCGGAATAGTTCATTGTTATCATACCTAAACAAAATGTTGCTAAACCCGTGAAAAGTGCACGGGTCATGCAATCCAAATAGGAATCAAAGCCAGGATGTTTTTCACGTTGTTGATCTTTTAAATGCTTAATGTCGTTCATAATTAATGCAATATTTATTTAGAACAATGCAATTTCACAAAATTATTTACCGGCGGCACAGCAATCAGCTGTTGCATTATAATGCATTTCACACAAGTTGGCAGCTCTTGGCAGAAGTCACAGGCCGCCTAATTTTTTTTTCAACGGCGTTAGACAAGACGCTCTTCTTCTTTGTATTGTTCGTGTTTGGTTGGTTGTCGTTCTTCACAAAATTTGCGTTAATATTTTCTGGTTTCATAAAAATGGATACTGAGAAAATATGCCGCACTTGTTTGGGACTCACTGGACCATTTCTATCCATATTTGATGATGCTACTGGCAATAGTACAGGCAGCATATCGGATATGCTTCGAAATTTCACTAAGACCAAGGTAAGCAAGCGGAACCGAGTTGGATTATTAAAAATATGTATGTACATGCATTTTTTCATTGTGGTACTATTCTTATCTAATTTCAGCCTAGACCCGCTGATAACATGCCCGAGAAGGTGTGCTTGACATGCATAAGTGAGATTAATCGATGCTATGCGTTTAAAATGAAATGTGAACAATCCAATCGAACATTGCGTCAAATGTTACCCGATGCTCTACCAGAAGAACCAGATATAAATAACCAAACGACTGCGGCATCTAAGTCGCCTATATCGACAGCGAACAAATTTGCCCAGACAATTCCAATAAAGGACAATATAAAAAAGAGGGAAACCGTCAGTCGTGAAGTACAAACAACACTTGAAGAAGACCAAAGAAACAATGTAGTTGAAGAAATATCCGAAGTATTGCCTATTAAGAAATCGCCAACAGCTCCGAAAACAAGAATAAATAAACGTAAAGCAAAATCTGCCATTAAAGTCGTACATGAAAACAATGATACCAATGAAGATGGGTATTTGGAAGAATATAGTGAGACCTATGAAATCAGAACAGAACCTGATAATGTTGAAACAGCTACAATAATAGACAAACCTAAAAACAGCATTGTATTGCACGTGTCGGAGGGTGAAGGCGAGTATACAGAAATGATTTTTAATGAGTCCACTGGCGAATTGCGCACTCAAGATGATATTGCTGAAGAACCAGTTAAACATATAAAGGGAATAAAAAATACAGAAGAATATAAATTTACAATCTATAATAATGAAAATGGTGAAGAAGAAGTCGCACCCAGTACTTCCGTAACCACAAGGAATAATAGTGGCAGGAAGCGAGCTTCTAATAATACAAAAGCATCTCCTTCGTCCAGTTCTAAAAATACTTGTGCCAAGCGTTCTGGAGTTGAAAAAGCAAACGAAATTGTTGAGGAAATGGAACATGAATACAAGAAAAAACGTCGTCTGTTAAATTCAAATTCAGATAAAGAAGGTCCAGTAACGTCAGACATCATCATCACAGCAGATGAGACTTTACCTAAATTAAATTATTTTTGTGAACATTGCAATGCTGGTTTTGCCGTTCGCAAATCTTTCCTCATCCATCAGAGGAGTAACAACTGCACGCGTCCATGTTTTAAGTGTGAAGAATGTGAACGCGTCTTCATCAGTGAAGAGCATTTAGTTGATCATCGTTTTACACATACTGTACCTTGCGCTGAGTGTTCAGAAATATTTGCCACAAAAGAAGAACTCGGCAAGCATATGATTGAAAGCCACAAGCGCAAATCTAAAAACCAATGCAATGTTTGTGAAAAAGGTATGTTTCAATATGAATCTTATATTCTGATTATTTTAATAATTTTCTTATTCCTATAGTTTTCACCATGTTGTCAGCTTTAAGGGATCACATGCGCATTCATACTGGTGAAAAACCTTTTGTTTGTGAACTATGCAACAAAGCGTTCGCTCAGAGTGCCAACTTGCGCCAACACATGGCCCGTCATTCGAATGACAAACGTTTTCAATGCGATCATTGCGATAGTAGCTTTGTAACGAAAGCAGAATTAACGGCACATAATCGTTCGCACACTGGTGATAAACCTTTTCAATGTGATATTTGCGACACTAAGTTTACGACATCATCATCTTTGGTCAAACATAAGCGTAAACATACTGGCGAAATTCCCTATGCCTGTGATATGTGTCCAATGCGTTTTACTTCTCTTAATGTGCTTAAAAATCATCGGCGTACGCATACTGGCGAGAGACCCTTTGTTTGTGCACATTGTCCACGTCGTTTTGCCCAGAGTGGTGATCGCATTCTGCATCAACAAATTCATGAATTAAACTCATATGTATGTCATGTTTGCAACAAATACTGTAAGAGTTTAATGGTCATGAAACGTCATTTAAGATATCACAAAAATGCAGAAAAAGATAAATCATTGCACGTATCTATAGATTTTAAATCGACGGCTAATAAAAAAGAGAGCAATGAGGATGAAGACGCCGCCGTAAATGTGAAAGCAACGAAAAATGAGGAACAAGATTTTCTTCAAATGGCAATGGAAGGGATTTTTTAAAAACCTTTAAAACAAACAAATATTTTAAAAATATACATTTATGTAATTGTAGATTAAATTCTTATTTCTTATTTAGATTATGATTTATTAAGTTTTTGATTGGAAAATATTGAATTGAATAAATCCTGAATATTAGCTAAATCAGAACCCCATTTATCTATAGCTTTACAGTAATGGACTCTTAATAAATTCCAAAATACTCATTCATTTATTTATGTTGTTTTTATTAATTAGATTTGGCTGCCAGCCAGATCATTTCTGGGTCAAAAATATGTATAATTAATAGTTAAAATTAAATGATTTAAAAAAAAAAAAAGAAATTGAAATTCAGTTTTGTCATCAATAGAATTGTCCAAATTGTTGTTGTTGCTGTGGAGTAACCTGTTGTTGTTGCAAGTGCTGTTGTTGCTGTTGTAAAGTTTGTAACGCTGTTTGCTGGGTTGGCTCAGTTATGACACTACCACCACCTGCTCCACTGATACTATTTGTAATTGGAGGCTCACCTTGAAACCAATTTATCAATGTATGATGAACACTTTGTACACATTTTCGTTGATCTGCTATCAGATTTTCTGAGTATTTCACATGATTCGCATAAGCTTCTTTTTCATGCTGAACATCCTTAGACAAACGATGCAAGTCTTTTAATATAGCTGAACCCCAAAGTTGGACATGGATGTCGGGTATTTTGGAAGCCAATTGCATAGCAGGTGTAACCATGTTCATGCTCTCCTTTGAATTGCCAATGCTGAGGAAGACATGCGATAAAAGCACCAAGGAACATGAGGTCAAACGATTCAAATCTTCTGCATTTGCCATTTTAAGAGTCTCACGAAGGAAGCGTCTGTTGGATAAAAATAAACACAAATTTAGATTAATCTTTCTTTAGAGATATGATGTAGTTATGAAACTCACTTGGCTTCATGAAAACTGCTCTTGTGGAAGGCATGCAATCCTTGCACATAATAGAAACCACCCATGAGTGCTTGACTGCTGTAAGTGTGCGTATTTTCTGTGGACACTGCATCCAGTATTTGCTTTAAGTCCTGATCACGTTTTGTGCGTAAGTAAATGATGGCTAGATTTAAATTTGCAAACAGTTTTAAATCACGTTCCGTTGTCTCCGACACACATGCCAAGAATTGACGCTCGGCATGATCGAAGAAACTCGTCGTCATTGAGTACAGACCCAGAAGACAGTGCAGCTGTGATGAGTGGCGCTTCAGAAGACTACGATTTGGTGCCGCTAGACACACATCACGTGCAGCTGCAATTTCACGTATTGCTAAGTCACGATTGCCCATAACCATGCGGCACATAACAATATGTTCCAGTAGTATCACTTTGAAGACTGACAATATGGGTTTATCATCTTGGGATTTGAGCTTTTCGATTTGTGTCAAAGCCTTTTCGGTATACTTTTGTGCTTTATCCATGTACCCGGCCATCATGGAGTGTGATACTGTCACCAGATAGACTAAAACGTATAACTGTTCCTTCGGTAGCCAAACAAACATTTCCAATTGGTTTTGCCCGAAGATAACCTCATCTGTGGGCCAATTGGGTGCCATAATTGTTTGTATGGACATTTGTAATTGTTTTAAACTTGGTTTGACAGTCTTCACTTGGCCCAAGGCCAAATAGTAGCACACTTGCAGCACCAAAAAGAACACTTTCAAATACTCTTTCTGATGTGGATTTGGTATATGATTATCGATTATGGCACCCGCTGAGTTTAGCAGCGCCAGCACATCATTTGTTTTTCGTTCTATCATGAGGATCATAGCACGTGACAATAGAAACAATACCTTCAGATATGTGGCACCTGCTTCCTCTGCAGATTCCGCTCCAACAGCCAGTAATTCGGAAGCCAATGAGTATTCACGATCGGAGGCATGTATTTGTGACAATTGCAACAACAGTTTACAGTGCCAGTAGACATTATTCTGTGAAAGTTCAACAGCACGGCGTAGCATTGACTTTGCTTGTGAGTTTTGATCCGTTTGCAGGTGTAGCTGTGCCAGCAGTGATGCTGTATCGAATTTCACATCATCAAAATTCATTAATGGTTCCGATATACTCCAAGCTTTCTCTAAATGATTACGCGCCAGATCAATGTTACGTGTATAACCCATTAGGATTTGTCCCATTTGCAGATGTGTGCGCGCTTCGACTTTTGATGGCGGCTGAAAGGTGAATAGAGCCTGAAGACATTGGATACACTTTTTAATATTCGGCGGTTGAGCGGTGCGAAAATACTCAGCTAATCCAAGTAATGAAATATAGCAAGCATCCTGCGATGCAGTCGTACTCATTTTACCGGCTTTTTTGGAATGTACTTTCAATACAAACAATTACACAAAAATTGCACACTGAAAATACGCGTTTGTCAATAAACCGTTGTTGTTGTTGTTGTTGTTGCTGCTGTTGTCAAAAGTTTGGGTAGTTTATGCACGATTTAGACCACAGCAATGAAGATGGTCGGCAAAATTTTTTTAGACCACTTTATTAAAGAAATTAATAAACAAAAATTAATATAATAATAATTAAATAGGTTTTTGTTTAAAAAATATTCTATGCAATCAAAGTCTGAAGGCGCCTTTTATAGTGGCAACGGCGTTTAATATTGATGGCGTCGGTTAACTGTGTGGCCTTGCCATATCGAATGAATTTTGTCCGTTGAGTTGCAACGAATGTTTGCATATGATTTCAAATAGTTTATTCACCTACTAAAAATTGTTAATAAAACAACATCAATCAGAATTTAGAAAAGGATACTGCTGTTCGTTTGGACATTCATTCTAAATGGCCCAAAATTGCTGGAACACCTATACTTTTTTGCTTTTTTTGTGGGTGATATCAAAAACAATCGGGTTCAATACCGATGGAGAATTCCCTGAAATAAACGATTTATAGAAGGAATCTTTAGCAATACTAAATCGAAAGTTTGAATAGGAAAAGAGTTTTCAGATGAATTTGAAACAGTTTCGGCAGTAAAGACTATAAAATGAATAAACAGGACAAATTGCTTGCAAACGGCAATCTTCATCTTATTCCAAAGCTCGTCACAACCAACAATAAATTGTGTGTAGACTACACACAGTTAGTTGTTGGATAATCTTGGGATACCCAGCAAAGAGAGGGCGATTTGTTCAGTCTATATAATTACATAGTCTTTGGTCAAACTGTAACCATAAATTTTGAATTTACTTGAAAGAGCTGCATGGCATCGCTAGAGATATCCAATATAAACTTATTCATTTATAAAGCTGGCGGCTCATTAGGTTTATACCTTTTATCCACGCAATAATTTAATACAGTCTTCATAAAACGTCTTAAGTTCAAGTTCTGATTATTTTCCATACCAGTTGGTTTAAAACTTGGCATCCTGATTACCACCACACTTGACATTATTATTGAAAATTCACACTTTTGTTTTATAGTTTTAATAAATTTTTATTATTAGCATATAATTATACAGTTCAGTTATTAATTCTTCAGAAAAATTTATATAATTTTTTGTAATTTCATATTATGGCTTCTATAGTAAGTACTATTGTATTTGTTGATTTGATTTTTGTATTTAGAATACCAAAACTAATTTATTGTTTGTGTCTATTAAGTTTTACTATGTTTGTTTGTTCTATGTAAGTATGTACGTTTATGTTGGTATGTATGGTGTCACTGATTAGTTTGTTTTTAGAGTGTAGATTGAGTGTCGAGTGCAAATAATAAAAACCTAACTGCATAATACAATAAATACTAGTATGTAGTATGTATTTCTTTAATAAATATTCAGCATTTGGAGCATAAAATTACATGTACCATAAAGAATCATTCATTATTGTTCTCGAGTTACATGATGATTTTATGATATAATAAGTTTATAGCACTAGTCATGTAATCAACAATTGGTTGTTTATTTATTTTATATATAAGTATATATTAGTTATTATTATAATATATTATTATTTAGCTATCTAAGATACAGTCGCGAATTTTTCGTAATTTTGTTTAATTTTTATAAAATATATTTTAATAATAATAAATATTTCAAATTATTTTTGTTTTTTTTTTTTGTTTTTTAAATTGGCCTTTCATGGGTTGACTTAGTTGACTAACATTTTTTTATTTAGTTAGATAGATTTTTATGTAAGGGAATCGATCGTTCTATAACAATAATAATAATTGTTAATAATATGTATATATGAATTGTTTGTTATAAGTACTTAATTTAGAAATAAATAACGAGCAAGTGTAGCAAAATTTGATTTTGATTTACGAGACATTCTATTACCTATTATTATTATTATTTATTGAATTGGAAACTAAAGGAATTTATTTTTGTATTTGGGTTATTTGAGTTAGAGGTTTTTGTTTTTTTTTTTTTTGAAAATTGTGAACTATTTTTTTTATATATTGTATGTACGATTATATGTATATTATTATTTAATTTTTGTTAAATGCATTTTACTGATATTTCTGCACATGCTTTTGTTATTGTTATTTAGATTATATTGTTTGTTATATTGTTTTATATATGATTTTGTATATTTTATTTAACGATATGATTTTAAAGTTATTTAAATAAATAAATAAATATTTTTGTTTTTTAATTTTTTTAATATTTTTTTGTACGGTAAATTTGTATGAAATGTTGCGTAAAATGGACGTTTGAAATGTTTTTTTTTTTTTTTAATGAGCATGGATGAGTTTTCTTTTATGTTGTTGTTATTGAGCGTATATCATATATTTTGAGTTATATGTATATAACTATAATGTTAAACAATGCTTAATGAATCTTAGTAAACATTAAAGTAAAAATAATCGTTGTTGTGTTTGTAAAGAGTGTTTTTTTTAGAGGTATGAAACTTTAAATTAAAATACAACACAGTGTTAGTTGCCATGAATTTGGATTTATTCGAAATATAAATCTTTGCCATTTTAAAAATTAGTCCAGTGGTTTTAAATCGCACCATTGCTCTCATGGACGATTATGCTGACCGTAAAATAGACAAAGAGCGAGATGAGATAAAAATCTGGACAGAAGAAGTCCTTTGATTAAATGTGGGCACTTGCCAATGGTTGGCTTAAGACACGGATTGAAAGTCAATCAACGTCATATATATCCGCAGGTACAAATTTCCGAGCCATACTTAATTTGGTCAAATGACTCCTATCTTGACAATTTGCAGGCTTTGTTTTGGTGTCACTCATTCATTCATGATGAAATGGCAAACCAAATTAAACACAAAACAAGTAACAGCTGTCAATATGATAAAGTTCTATACCTCTGAAAATAAAGCACCCGATATAATCTCAATGTTTTGAGGGTTCCGTACCCAAAGGGTGCCAACGTGCCTGTAGTAATATGTGTACGTAGTCTGCCCGTTCGTCAGTGAACTCTATCTCATGAACCGTAAAAGTAGACAGTTAAAGTATGTAATTCAATTGCCGCTATAACGAAAAATAATGAGAATAATATAAAGTTAAACATTTAAAGGGATCCCAATACAAGAAACATGTGTCCCAATATGCATTGCGAGCAGTTTTCACAACAATTACCGACATATATTCCTGAAAAACGGCTTCCCAGTTGGACATAAAACAATTCTCACAAGAACGGTATTGCCGACATATCTATATTCCTGACAAACTGTTTCCCAATTGACCATACGGGATTTAGCTGCATTTTGTTCACAAGTTCGATAATGTGCTTTGAGACAAGCATCACGATGTGCTTATTGAGTACGGAACCCTTCATGTGCGAGTCGGACTCACACTTGACTGTATCAAAGAGTATAAAACATATAGAGTGGATCAATGATAGAGATCTTCTCCTTATTTTAAATTGTGTGTGGGATATATAAGAACAAAATTACACAAATAAAAAGAAACACTGCTTAAGAAGAGCAATATCTCGACTCTATATAGTTTATACTTTTTGACTGTCTGTTATTTTAGATACACATGCGTTGTTCTGTTATTGTTATATTATTATTAGTATTACAATTTCACATTTCTTGACTTTGCCTTGCTTTAAAGATGCAACTTATACAATACGTCATCTAATTTCACTTGTTAATTTTAATCGAAAAATTAATAAATAATTTATAATTAATAATATAAGTATGACTAAATTTAGCAATTCCTGTTTTCGGCTTTCATTTCAATTTCACATAAACTAAGATTAAGACAATCAACAAACACACACATCCACACACAGTAAGCATGATTTATGAAGTCTAAAAAATTGCATCATTGGTAAAACTAATTTAAAGAAATTAATTAAAAAAAAACGATTGAGCTAATAATATTTTTTGAATTATCATAACACACGCATTTCTTCATTTGTTCTTAATTGATTATTCAAGAACTTATTGTACACATCAATGATAATAATAATAATAATAATATCTATCCTACTATCATTCACTCAAATTGTCCAGACTTGAACCTTTTCAGCTACCACGCACCAACTGGCTCGTTCATAATATGATGAAACTATATGTAAACTTGAGACATGATGATTGATAAGTGCATCCAATTCGCCTTCACGAAAAACATGATAATAGCGATGATGTGTGGTAGCGCCACCACCTTGCGAGGGACTGTCCAGTGAATTTGTTGAGCTATTTGAATGTTCCCATGATTCAGTTGATTGGCGATTCTGTAGACTACGTGGTTTTGATTTTGGAGCAGTATTAGTAGTTTGTTTCTCCTTTGATTGCTTATTATCATCATCATCTTCAAGGGAATCACATTTAATTGTATTACGACTACTCTTACGTGCATACTCATGCATTCCTTCACCCAATTGATCACCACCTTTGGCCTCCAATGCTTCAGCATCTTCATCTTCTTCTGGTATAATTTTCCTTCTATGTACGATGTCATCATTAATTTCTTCATCTTCATCACGTACGGATGAGGAATCACCATCATCTTGCAAAAGATAAGCTGTTTCTGGATGCAGATTATAGCGACGATTACGTTTATAATTAAATTTCGATATTTTGCAATTCTCATAGAGTTGCAATGAATAGCTACGCTCGTTTTCATCTTCCTCCTCTTCCTCATGTATGGTAAAGCTGCGAGTTTGTGAGGACAAGGATGAAGATGATGAAGTTGGTGATTGTTGTAAGCTCGGTTGTGTAGAAAGATTGGCTAGCATTAGACGACGTTCCCTTAACTCTTCACGTATGGCATTCAGATCATTAGCATTATTACGTTTTTTTAAACTAGCAAAACCAGTACCACTTGTGGCCAGAGCATCATCCAAGTAATCAGCAATATCACCTATATTATCTAAACTACGGCACTCAATGCGATTTTGTTTATCATCCAATTCACGTTGCAATTGAGCACTCAATTGCTCAGCAAACTCAGCACAATTTAGTGTTTTTTTGGCAATGGAATGACCACTAAGATCAACATCACCATTATTGTCCATAGTTTTTGGTAGTATATTGTTGCTTTCATCATTAAGTATAATATCATCATTTGATGTGCCACTATTAATCTTCAGATCACCATTATAGTATTGTTGTTGATTGGCTTTGATCAATTGATCTAATTCAGTGGGTGAATCTTCAGGCGGAGTATCTGGTTTTGATGTCCCTTGAGTACTTGAGCTATTGGCGCCTGTAACATTGGCTGATTTAGGTGCACTTATGACACTGTCAATGGAATCTGGTGAAGAGGGTTCACTTGAATCGCTATCCAAATCATCTGTAGCCGGATTAAAAAGCTCCAAGGAGAGCAGCTTTGGTATATTGGGTAAACCAGTTGAACCGCTGCCAGATGCCCTTCGTACAATGGGAAAATTAGAGCGTTGCAGTTGCAAAGATTGTTGCTTACGGAATTTTGGTATGGGTGGTAAGTCTTTGATGGTCTGTCGTGTTATTTTATTAATGGGTATAATTTTTTCTGGTACTGATTCCGTTATCTTGGGAACTGTTCCATTTGTTGTTGCTGTTGCTGCTGTTGATGTCTTTATTTGATGTTGATCTTGATCTTGTGTTACTTGCTCTTTGATATGGGCTTCATCAAAATTAAATCGATTCTTGCTTGAGATGCCATTCACAATATTAGCTCCTACTGCAGCGGGGACAGTCTTTATGGGATCGGCTGTGTCTGATACCTTTGTTGGTGGTGTTAGTATGGCCATAGCTGCTGTCACTGCAGACATTGTTTGTGGTGGTGAAGTTACAGCAGATTGTATTGCAGCTGGTGAATGTGCAGGAGTTGGCGGACAGGGCATGACGAGCGGGGAGGTTGGCACTGATGGTATACGATGTGTTGAAGGCTGGTAATGATGATGGCTATGATTGTTTAGCTGATGTTGCTGTTGGCCATTTGTTCCTGCTAAAAATGTGGCAGATTGACCACATTTGAATCCTGTACAAGCACCGCCACTATTACTAGACGATGAATTACTTGAACTCGAATTAGAATTATGATGTTGTTGTTGATAATTCAATTGCTGTTGATGTTGTTCCGGTTTGGGTATGAAAATTACTGAAGCAAAACTATCTTCTGATTCAATGCTAGTATCTGATTGTAGGCTGCTATCCTTACTGGAGTCTGAGCCAGATTCACGTGAATGGCGACGTGCCTTACATTCTTCACTTTCAGGATTTGCAACACAAATGATACACTCTTGATGATAGGCACTGCAATAGCATATATTTGGTCCAGTACAATCACTTGCATTGCAATAGGTGACTGGACCGGCACCACCGCTAAATGAAGTGGTTGACGATTGTTTTTGCAACAAATGTGGAAAATGTGCTTGAAGTATTGTATTTGGTTTATTTGTTTGAGTTTGTCCTTGGCTGTGGTGATGATGATGGTGATGATGCTGATGATTAGGATGAAGATGCTGCTGCTGACCCATTGGTCCTGCTTTACCACATTGTTGACCACATGCATTAAATCCTGGAGTATTATTAGCATCCTTGGCTCGCATGCCTGCCGCTGTGGCCTCATTATAATGAGCTGTAGCGGTGGTTTTTATATTTTGCATAATTTTTACTAAACCAGTTTTTGTGACACGTTCTAAACTTCCAGTAGAGCTTTTGATTTTGCTAGTGAAACCCTCACGTATAATCTGTAAACGCTTGGAGAACATAGCTGAACGACAAAGGAATGCCTCATTCAAAGATGTTTGCTTTTGTATGCGTTTACGAACCCGTTCTTTCTCTCTGATACGATTACCAGCCATAAGTTCTTCATTTAATGAACTTTGTTTACGCATTCTGTTGTTGCCGCTAAGTGAGCTGCCGCCACCGCTGCCGGCGACAACAGTGGCAGAGTCAACTGACGATGATGGATGTTGTTGAAAGCCACTTACATTAGGATAACAACCACTCTTTGTATAGAGAGAACTGGTAACGCTTTGATTGTTGCTATCTAAGCTACTAATCATTTGGAATGGCTCTTCTGGCAGTTGATAATCTTCATCGCACAGTGATTGTTTTTGTTTGATTAATTTGGGACGTCGTCCGAGTGAATTAGAAGATGCTGTTGAAGCAGTGCTGGCATTACTCTGCTGTTGTGACAAACTGGCAGTATGCGTAGGTGAATGGCCACTTGAAATAGTGCCACCACCACCACCAGTATTGCTCTGCTGTTGCGCTGCAGTATCATAGGTGCTTAGAAATTGTGTAGATGATTTATTGGTTAAGGAGGATTCATTAGACATATTTCCACTATCACTACCACCTCCACTACTACTACCACCAATACCAAGTAATGGGCCACCCAAACTTGGTACACTGGAACGCGAGCGTACAATTTGACGTGGCGGTGGTTGCAATATGCTACCCAAGCTGCGAGATTTCAGACCAGCTGACAGTGGTGGATCTGTAAAGTCTTCAAAATCTTCTAAACGACGTAACTCAATAGGTAAGTCTTTGGCATCTTCATAATCGAGACTGCTATCATTTTTTGTATCTTTCGAAGTCCATGAATCCAAAAACCAAGCATGTCGACGACCACCAGCGAGTTTCTATAGTGAAATTAAGAAAAAAATAATGTCAATTGAATTCCAGGCAATTTGAGTTTTGAATTTCTCTCTCTTTACCTGTATAGCTCTGCGCACAAAACTGTAACAAGATTCACCGGGTGATGATGATGATAAACTTGAGCTATCACCATCTCCTGCCGAACGACTAGAATTTGTAGAATCCTCTGTGTATGCATGATATGGTGGCAAAAAATCTTCATCATCCTCTTCATCAGAATAGTTGAAATTACGATTCTTTGGCGGTTGCCATGGTATGAGCACATCCTGTGATTCGAAACGTCTATGGCGTTGCTCTAATGCCCAAACTGTGATTACGACACGGCCACCGATGCGTAAAATACGCGCCAACTCACGCAATGCACTAACCCGACGGTCTGTGGTGGCAAAATGATGCACAACTGCCAATGAGAGTACAGCATCGAAGCATTCATCACGAAATGGTAATTCAAGATTATCGCATAATGTAACCTAGAAGATACAAAAGGGATAAAAAAAGTTAATTTTCTATATACTAGGGCAGTGGTTCTTAAATAACAACTTTATATAATACTTATAATCATTCAACCTTTATCTTGTAGAGAAATTAACTTCTGGCATAAAATTCTTAAATACAAAAATCACTATACTAATACCAAATCGGTCAAGTCGGTCTCAAGAGATACGCTAACAAAGAAGATTGACACAATTGCTCTTACAGATACCGTGTATTCCTCTATTTTCAAAAAATGTAAATTACTTGTCGCTACGGTTTTTGAGTCACGAATTAAATAAAAAGGATTGGCGACACCAACAGAGTTTCATATGTAACACAGCGTCAGATTTTGACATGACTAAGAAACCATTTTTTTCACCTTAAAAAACATTATTTTGGCATCATTAAACATTTTTGTTTATAATATGAAGCACATACCATAGATCTACCATATATGGGTTCATATTCCCTAACCTTTGAGGTTATTGAGCCAGAAATTAAGTTTTAAGAAAGGTTAGAATAGAGTCTGCCAAAAATATGTTGTTCAATAGGGCGACACACGGTCATACATAAGTTAAAGAACCACTGACTGGGAGACAGTAAGAAGGATATGTTGGGAGACTTTAAAAGTTAGTTGGCATCGATAGTTGGTAGATGTGACTCTTGCTCTGCTGTCATCAGTCAAAGTGAATATTCTGCATGAGCATCATCTAATTGAAAGTTATGCCAAGTGAATGTTGCATGCAGGGCTTAATACTCAAGTGGCTATGGAAAGTCACATACACGCACCCATATACGTATTACATACATACTATATAAGATTCAATTACCCAGCCAAGTGTGACACAAATACTTTTACAAATGCACACACACCCATGCACATTCATACTTATACAAATATGTACTTAGTATATTTGTAGTGAATTTCTTGTACGTGCAGCTGCAATGCAACATCGCATTATGGTAACTTCCGTTGCAGTTTCCTTTTTATGTTATCTTCTCCTAGTACTACATTCGTAATATTTTTTTTTTTGCTTTGCCCATCTTTGTTTGCCTCTTTTTTTTATAATTCCTCCTACCTCCTAGTATACTTATTTTACTTATCTAGTACTATGTGCTTTTGAGTTAAGTAGAGCAAATATAAGCGCGTGGATTTCTCTGCTTATTGTGGGTGTTTGCTTGCATCCTCTAAGGCATTATCCCCACCCACCCTTTGGACACTTATTGGCGTCATCGTCTCATTTGCTGCCAATTCCATTTCCGTTGCCATTAATGCTTTCGGCTTTTGAGCATTTTTTTCCAACTACTATTTGTTGGTAAAAGTTTTTCATCAATTTTTCATTTGAATGCCTTGCATGCTTAAATTTTTTTCTTATCATAAATTGTATTTTTTCTATAAATGTTTTTTGGTTTATTTAGTATATCATTGCAGACTATGATGATGGGGGCATGCTCTCGGATATTAAGTATTGACATTGAAGAGGATGCTCGGCGGATATTTTGAAATTGAACTTAACTTCATAGATTAACAAACGATAAAATATTGTAATAAAATTCAGTACTAAGTAATTCCCTGAATGAGTTGATATCAACTCTTAAAATGTGCAAATTTTATTGAAATCATCTATGGAAATTATTTTGAATGCAGTATTATTTGGATCTGTGAGAATTTTTGAAAAGAACCTCTCATTTTATACTATTTTAAGTTGATTGCTTAAAAAGGAGAAGCAATAAGTAAGAATGAATTCAATGACAATGATTGGAATCTTTCTTACTAAAGCATTGATGACATTGAGTGAGCTACAATCTACTAGCCAGCGAGTTCACTATCTACTAATGCACCTAGTGTAATTATATTATCTAGTTACAAGCAGATTATAATTAATCTACCGAGAATACTTGAAAGCCGCACTACTTTGCTCGCTTCTCGCTGGTGTGTCATTAAAGTTGCTAGTGAGATAGCTGCAAGTACAAAATGTGGACAGAATTAGCTCACTCGGGAGTCGTTATTTGAGTTTATGTTATCGCTAGATAGTTGGCTTGTCCCCTCGCACGTTCTTGTTAAATTTGGGCATGTTTTTTTTTATACGCCCATACATTATCTAATATATTAAGATCGGATTTTTGAGGTGGCCAATCTAATTTATTTACTTCCACATTTCACAGAAAATCGGTTATCATTTGGGACTGCTGGCATGGAGCATTGTCCTTTTGGAAGATTGTCCAATGCGTCTGTCACCGGAAGTAAATGCGAACTAAAGTCTGTCTTTATTCATACAACCATCGATTGGTACCAAATCGGCCAAGCCATTAATGCACACACATCCCAAAACATAACAGAGCCTCAACCATGTGCTACCCGTTCTCAAACAGACATATTTTTTTCCTACATTCTTAGGTGAGTCATTATCACTTTCGCACACGCTGATTCTCTCACTTGTAAACTCGCTGGCAGTTATCAGAATTGGGACAACAATAAGTGCTGTTAACTTTCTTAATAGACTTTTAGTCTTGTCATATTCTTGGTGTTTGAGGTAATAGCTAATGAAAAAAACTAAGTAATTGGAAAGATTTGCAAACATGTTATGGAAACTTGATCAATTTAGATATGTATATTCATTGAGAAATCTTTATTCTCTGATTATTAGAAGATATAATCCATAGAAAAAAAAATATTATTGAAGTTAGTTCTTAAGTAGTGGATGAAAAAGTTTTTCCTAATTAAAGTTATACAGTTATGATTTTATTAAATATCCTACGGACAAATAGTGGACAAAGAGTGGGCCATTTTTTGGTCCGATTTAGGTTTGGTCATTAAATAGACAAATTTTTAATTATTTTTCAACAAATTTTACTTTATTTGATAGAGTAATTCTTCCGATTAAGTATGAAATTAAAATCAGATTACCTTTCACAACATTTATTTCGCTGAGCGGGCTTTGTATGAGTTCAATGATGACCCAGTTTTGCAGGAATAATCCTATTTTCTAACAAAACGCATTTTCATCTCGGCAGATAAGTAAACAAACAAAATTGAAAAACATAGGAAACCGGCAAATCTACTAAGTACAATTTCAGTTGTAGTGATTAACTAATAAACATACTAAAAGAAGGTTCATAGCTTTTGCTGTTCTTCATTCTTTACCTATATATTGAATCCTGCTATTTCAAAGGTTGTTTAAACTTTAGTTAGTAAAACAAAAGCTAATGTTATTAATTGTTTTTTAAATTTAATTTTTATAGTTTCTCGATCTAGAAAGGCTTCATTTCCTCTTCAATACTCTCTGAATAGTTTAGATTCCTTTCAATTTCCTTTCAATTACAAACAACAATAGCACCAAAAATCAATTAATTAAACCATTTGAACTATGAAAATGAAATGCCTCTCCATTCACCTTGTTCCAACAAAAAACCATACTACTAGCTAAATTCATTGTAATTTCCGTTCAAATTTCGAGTATATTGTAGAATACAAGTGAACTATGCATATAGCAGTTCTATGTTGCAAACCATTGAAAAATTTTCTCAGGCATAAATTGACCTCAACACTAATTGGATAGCGATGCATATTCATTTGAGAAATGGGAGCAGTAGCAGACGAACTACAACCTATTAACAACAACAATAACAACAAAAACAAGGGCCCAAAAGATAAACAATGACAAAAACAACAAACAAAATAAAGCAACAAAACTTGAACTGAAACTGAAATAACAAAAATATCAACAGACGACAAGCTACACAGATAGAGAGATGACATAGAGCAATGCTGAAGCTGAAGTCGAAGCCGAAGCTGATGTTGGTGTTGGTGATGATGATGATGATGTGGATGCTTTTCCTTAATGGAATAATGAAATACCGCTGGGAGGCATAGGGCAACCAGCACTTGGTCGTTGATTGCATCTGTAACCAATGCACAGTCATTGACTGGTAACAAGCACAGGATAGATGGACATGAACATGGACAGGACAGGACATAGTAGAACGCACAGAACTTTAGAGCATATAGCATACACACACAGTAAATGGAGTGAATTTTTGTACGCATTAAAAACAAGTTGAATTTGTTGCTAAAAGGCATCATCATCATCATCACATTGACAAACAAGGATGATTGGGTCAGGTAGTAAGTAAGTAGAAGCTTAATAATACCAGTAGCAAAACGAACAATGCCAGAACAATAATGAAGAAAAACTAACATGAATGGAAAAATAGTGTACTACAAATTAGCATCAGCAAACAATGTTGTGACTACTACGTACACATGAGATAAAGTAAAGTGATATGTGATGTGATCGACAATGTCAAGTCAATGAAAATGAAAATTGACAAAAGTACTTAGCACTAAAATTAAACATACTACGAGGATTCCTATCAATTGACCATTTAATTTCATTTATATTCATTAAAATCTCTTTACCCTAGATGACCTACGGCATCAAAGTTCATACCATGATATAAAATTTGGGAAACCTTGGTCTCAATAATACTCATCCTCACTCACAGTGTTGAAAATAGTAGTCCTGCATTTTGTATAGTTTATTGTATCTGTCACAACATTTTCAAGGAATTCATCAAGTTATTTTGGAGCTTGCATACCTGTATTTTCTGTAGTTTTTGCCTTGATACAGTGCCATGATAGTGATATTTTGTTTAAACATTTCAAACACTTTCCGCACACGCCTTCTTCTTCTAAGTAAGTATTGTAATTCCTATTCTGCTTTTTGTTTTATCATTTCACATGGGCGCACACACCTGCATGTCAGTTGGCAGCCAACCCTGATAGCATCAATTAAAATAATACCATTCACTCTGAAACTTTGTCTATACTACAATACTATAATTGCTGTGCTCTTTTGTTATTTTAGAAGTTTTTTTCCCATTTTTTTTCACTTGTAAATGACAGCAAAGAACAATCACAAAGTAACATGTAGGTTAGTGATAGTCAGTTTCTATGTATTATATGTATCTATGAGTATGTGTGTGTGTGTGTGTCAAAAAGAAAGGAGTCCTTGACCTGCAAAGGTATTGAGCACAAGCACATTAAAGTAAAGAAGAAAAAAAAAAAAAGGATGAACGCCTGCCTGCCCCAAAGGCAAATATTATGGCAGCCAGCAACGTTTCTGTCAGTGTTGGACAACAATTTTGGTTCAATTCTTTTTCTTCTTTTTTCTTTTTTTGGTTTTTCTTTTGTACTTCATTTTGCGCTTAAACAAATATCAATTAATGCCTTTTGTGTGGAAAATGGTTTTCACATTTACATTTTCTGTTGAAAAGTAAAGAAAATGAGTTCGCTGTAATTTGGTTAACGTTCATTTTCACTGCTTCTGTTGTCTTTGTTGTTGTTGTTGTTTCATGAAGCTTTTGATGTGGTTTATTTAATTGTTGTTGTTGTTGTTGTTGTGTGTTAAAACTTTTATTGAGTACTATAAGCAGGATGAAGGTGGTAAAACTTATACTACCATAAGGTAGGAGTGAAGTAGAAAGGTTTTAAAATATATTTAATTCCAAATAATTAAACGAATTTTATTCGGCTTTAAGGATAAACAAGATTTAATGGTATGTTATTTAAAACAGTAAAAACAAAACTTGAATTATCTTGCATTAATTGTCCTAGAAAATTTAATATCCTCAAATGACCTCTTCTCATTGCAAAATTTTCTTTAAATATAAAATACTGTTTTATAAGGAAATTAAATCAAAAATTTAGTTTTACCAAGAGATTTTTGCATTACCAAAACAGTGAAACAAGATAGCCCAAGGTTATCTTCCAATTGGAAACCCATAACAACGTACTATCTATGAATCTTCTAAACCACAGTTTCTCTGTAAAATTTATCAATGCCCAGCGAAAATGTTCGACAGAGAAGGAATGGTGACTAAATAATTTAAGAAACTCTACTGTAGATAACAGAAGTGATACAAGAAGACTTATTCACCTACAAGATTTATTTTTCAATTTCTAAAAAAAACATCTTCAAGTAGTGTACTTGTAAGACAGAAGAATCATACGTTTACAGTGGAATTAGATTGTTATCACTACTACAATATTATTACATATATTGAAACTAAAGACGTTGTTATATTTGCCGACAGTTGATTGTTAGTAGCAATTGAACACACACGGAATCATCAGTTCGGTTTTAGACATGGCCATGGTACGCTAGAGCAAGTACAGAGAGTGGTCCAATTCATTCTAGAGATCTTTAGAAGAAAGATGTATTGTTCTACTGTATTCCTAGATAGAAGAAGTTTTCGACAGAGTTTGGCATAAGGGTCTACTTGACAAAGTCAAGAATCATCTCCCAGACAGGCAATATGTCCTACTCAAATTATATTTGCTCGATTGTCACTTCATTGAGCTGAAGGAAGATAGATTATCTATCTTGCTTTGGGGCAGTGTCCTCAAACCTATTTTGTGGCAACATTTGCTGACGATACAGCGTTTCTCTTAAGGAACAATTGCAACGTTCAAGCTGCGTCTAATACCCAAAAATACCGAGACAACTTTCATAGGTTGGCTAAACAATGGAACATAGGATTGCAAGTAACATCATAGTGAAAAGTTTGATTTTAGTCGAAGTTCTCTAAAGAGTGGAAGACATTATATCAAATGTGGGTACATGGATGGAACTGTGAGGTGAGTATTTACTTATATGATAAATCTTTAAACTTTATATGAAAACATGATCTTAAATAAAGTTCTTCTATTAGTTCCTTGATGTCTTTTGTCACAAGCTGTGGAAGTTTGTCTTTCTGACCTGTTTTCCTGGAAAATGGATACTTTAACCAAAATTAAAATTAAACTTACAATGCATAAAACTAATGATTGTATAATTGCACATGAATATAGATTCGTTAGCTTCTACAATATGTACATAAATCTATGACAGAGCAAAAAGTTCTTTAAGTTAATGTAACGAATTTCTTTTAAAAAGTTTTATCAACTTCGAAACTTTGTTTTGGCCCAATCTCATTTAATTTAGTTTTGAATTCTTAGATACTTTCCTTAAAATGCACTAAAGTTTTTATCACTTAATTTGTATGAAAAGAGTTGTGAAAACCAATTCCAAACCAAACTTAACTTAAGTAAACAACTTGCAATCTTTGCATTAAATACTTTTGACCTATTTTACGAGTTCTCAAGCACCAAAATCAAGCAAACTAAGAACAACAATGGTAGAAATAACAATGGCCCATTATATTGGTGGTATATGTGTCTGAGTATTTGTGTACCAATGTGTGTGAATGTATTTACATCTGTATGCATGTTAACCCCTTTAGTGCATTTGTATCCATTCATTTCATTTCATTGCGTTGCTGCGTTCACTGCCGTTGAATGTTTTTCGAAACCCAACAACTTTAACAACGTTCTATACATAATTTATTGCTATCATTTTTATTATTTGCTTGGCTATTATTTTTATTATTATTATTATTATTATCATACCTCAAGAGGGTGGAAAACTAAAGAGAAATTGTTATTTTAATAGAATGAGAGAGATACAAAGTAGAACTGCCAAATGGCAAATTATACATAATAATAAGTTACCAATTGAAGCTAGTATGGGATGTTGAACAATCTTTCCTTATCCTTTCACTCATTCATTATCTTCATACTGTGTACTTCATTGCAATTTGTATTTCTTCCTATAGACATTGTTATTTTCTCGTTGGTTCTTTCTCTTTTCCAAACCCAAACCCAACTACTGAACTACTAGTTGTACTATGCCTCTTAAGTAAAATTGCAATTGCATACAAAAGAAAAAAAAAAATGAAAAAATGATTGTTATTCCAGTTGTTGTTCAATGCAAAAAAAAAAAAAACCTAAAATGTATCTATAGAACTGAATAATGTTCTGTAGACTTAACTATATGTACGCCGCTTCGTTATACACAATTTGTGATAATTTATTACTTCTAGCAATGCATTGCTGTAACTCTTGCTCCTGACTCTTTGCGCTCCTCACTCCTGACTCACTCGTACATATTACATATATTTAAATAAACCAAGGCGAACAATATATTTATATGCATTCAATGTTCATCATACTCATACAATAAAAATGGTGAACTGGAAACCGGAAATGTGCAACAGAAAAAAATGGGGAAAGAAATTTCATTCCAAATTCATGCTACATTGGGTAGTGAGTGTTGGTCTTAAGCTTTTAGGGAAAGGAAATCATTTGGGAGTAGTTGGTATGATATACTAGTAGTAGCCCTTTATGGTCATTTCTTTGCACGTTCACTCATTCGTCTTCTGAGACAAGTTGAGTGACTGTGCAATGTTTGTTCGTCGTCTGTTTCTACTACTATATAGAATACTACTACTATTTGTTATATATACGAGTATATAGTACATATAAAGTCACTATGTTCTTTGACAACAAGAGACATTGTAAATGGTTATGGCTTGTCATTGCTTAAGTGTATAATTTGCAATAAATGGTTTAATTTATTTAATTTCTCATGTCATCTTCTGACTACTAAGGAAGTCCTTGACATTTTATACAATATATGACTAGTTTAGATTATTCTGTGGTTGACATTCATTGAGTCTATTTAACTGACAAATTGCCTTGTCTCATACAATTCTACTTATGTGCATTTGTTATTAATGATTTGTTATATGAAATGTATGTGAAATATATCTTTGAAATCTATGAATGCTTCATGTATAATATTTTAACAAACCATTTAAATGATCAATTTAGTTCTTTTAAAAGCTAAATCAATGAATATAAATAACACAGGCCTGCGAGATTTTGTTACAAGAACCTGTGGTACTAATTCTCGTAGGTTTTTGCGCACTGAACACGAATCTGATGTCCAAAATGGTCCATCACGTCAGGATTTTGAGTAATTCAAGGTCAAATGTCCCAAAAATGGCTATTTTGGGCCACTTTTGAGAATTTTTTCTGGGAGATCTAAATTTTTTCTTTAATTTTCCAAAGCTCTATCATATAGTGCGTATTCTCAGCTTCAAAACCCATTAAACGTAATAGGCTACCCCAAAAGCCCCCAAGTAGTAATTTTTATAGCTTTACCTTAGTTTTTTGTAATTGTGGTCCGCCATATTGGATCCGCCATTTTTAATTTTGAAAAATCGTCTTCGGTTTCGTAATTAGCGACCCCAAAAACCCCCGAGCAACGAATTTCAGGCTTATCCGATTAATTTATAATATTGCCATCCGCCATATTGGATCCGCCATTTTGAATTTTGATAAACCGACTTCGGATTCGTAATCAGAGACCCCAAAAACCCTTAAATGGAGAGCATGATGAAAATCGCATTTCTACAAAAAAAGTCAGGCGTTTAAGAGTTAATGGTCTTAAGAAATGGCTCAATGTCATCAATTCAAATGTTCATAACTTCTTTAAAAATAATCGTAAATTAATTTTTTTTGAAGCTGAGAATACGCACTATATGATAGAGCTTTGGAAAATTAAAGAAAAAATTTAGATCTCCCAGAAAAAATTCTCAATTTCCCATTTTTGGGACATTTGACCTTGAATTACTCAAAATCCTGACGTGATGGACCATTTTGGACATCAGATTCGTGTTCAGCGCGCAAAAATATACGAGAATTAGTACTACAGGTTCTTGTAACTGAAAAAAGGTCAAATTTCGCAGGCCTGTGTAATTTGTTTGAATATGTTGCACTGCATCATTTATAGGATCATGCTTATGAAATAAAAGTCAATCATAATTCAAATAGCATTCCATCTTAAAAGAAAAAAAAATTACAGATT
Organism: Amiota communis; assembly: GCA_037043315.1. NCBI lineage: Eukaryota > Metazoa > Arthropoda > Insecta > Diptera > Drosophilidae > Amiota > Amiota communis. Next base: position 5,409,135 of record JBAMAV010001245.1, on the reverse strand, counting down.
AATTTGATCTTCATATTGTATTAAAGGGACTTTGAAACAAATAGTTATAGCAATGGATAAATTATTTGTAAAATAGATTTAAACATTCAACTATTATTGGGATCCTGAAATTTATTTAGTAACTTATAGACCGATATAATATAACATTCTGATTACAACCACCACCATTAAAAATAATGCCATGTATGTTATATCTTCTATATATACGTATTAATATGGAGACAATATTCTATCGGTAGTGCTTAACGTCAAAGTATTTTCATGAAAATTATATGATTAGAAAGGTACTCATTTCTCGATGTGTCGAATGTAACTTTTATCCCAATATATTGGTGTTACTGTAGCAAAAATCAGATGAGAAAATTTAACGTTTACAAAAACAACAAGCATATATAAAACCATGATTACACAGCAAAGTGTGGAGAAGTCCATTGGTCTAACGTGGGCACATATCCACAGGTACCAACTTCCGAGCCATACTTATTTTGATCATATGACTCCTATACGAGCCATACCAGCTGGTCAGGATGGAACCAGTTCTGTGGGCTTTGACCACCCGAGCTACCAGACACAGCCTCAGGTCAGACTTCGTACCCTAAGGTACTACCAATTTGCACTCCTAACAGTACATGAGTTAGTGACACATATTGTATTCACCCATCCTTGCAGTCTTTGAAACACAATTTATAGAGGATAGTCTGGATCACAACTGATGTGTGAAAAATATTAATATTCTTTCTTGAATAGAGTTTGAAGAATAGAGGGCTTGGAATAAAACTCGGTAAATTCCCAAAATTGGGAACACGCTCTCTGTCTGACAGCTTTTCGCTTCGCTGCGAACAATGATTCAGCCCAAGACTATGTAATTAGACTGGATAAAACGCTCACGAAGAGATTACACACAATTTGTTGTTAGATAATTTGAAAGAAATTATAGCTCTCTCTTTGGGAGCAATTTGTCCAGTCTTGGACTCAGACTTACACATTATTGCTCGAGTGTATTCATTGGGGTGGTCAAATTTCGAACGCTGGCAGATACTAGTTAATAATAATTTTACTATTCCACCTTTGCAGTACATTTCTCTTGTTTTATTCTCAATTTCTCAGCATTGCTTCCCATTGCTTGTCTATTTTTGATAAACTTCCATAATCATAAATCTTCACATGTATGAAATACTGATAAAGGAGAGATGATTTTTTCAAATATATTATGTTATAATTATTGGCATGTGATCATTGTAAATAAAATTATCCCAAGCAACATTGGAATCTAGTTTAGTATTTTCTTTGCACCACAAAAAAGCAAAGTTCGATAGTCAAAAATCGCAATTAAATTTAAAGTTCAAACATTTAATTTTAACTTTATTATATATTAAAATTAACATGACATCTGAACAAACAGTTATATTACCTTAAACTCACTTAATGGAAAATAAGAAAAAAAAAGTTAAACTAAAATATAATGCAATACAATACAAAATTTCTGATAGTTTTAAGGATTGTTAAAGTTTACCTTTGGGTAAAACACATTTGCGTGTGTGCTATTGTGACAAAAACTCAATTTTATGGTTTTCCTTATGTCCTTGTATCCTTTCATTTTTTGTCATAAAAACAAGATAAACTTTATAGCGAAAGACATGACAGCAATTTTACTATAATTGAGTTTATTATAAGTTTTCTGCTTTAGACTTGTTGCAACAATATGTTTAGCTGCCATTCGAAATAGGGTACTACTACTCCATTCTTTTGCTTTTCTTCTTTTTCCCTTTATTTTATTAAAGGGAAACTATGTCATTGGTGCATGATGGCATGACTTGGTGAGGAGAAATGAGTTTGAGTTTGAAAATAAAGAAATTGTAGTGGATTGAAGTTGTCTTGGCACAGATTGCGCTAGATCTTTATGTAATCATGCGCTTGTTTTGTTCTATTTCTTTCTTGTCTATAATGAAATGCAACATGCAACCCAAAGTCGCACAATCAACAACTCTTATGGAAACAAATAGTAGTGCGACAGTTGCCTTTTAAGTAACAAATTGTATACCATAGTAGAGAGGAGTGCATTGGCTGAATGAAGTGACTAAAAAGGAATAACTCAAGTAAGGAGAGTGAGGAATATTACCTACGTACATATGGTAGTTCATCTGAACTAAGGAAATTGTTGTTGCATAAATCCAATTTAAGTTCCATTTTCTTTTCTTTCGCTTGTGTCACATTGCACAAGCTACTTATGTAAGTTCATCATAAGAGTTGAGTTCTGTTGGCTTTTATACTTATTTTTCCTTATATATATATATTTCCCTCTCTTATTGCAAGTACTAGTTCGTTCGTATTATAGCTAAAGTTAATGTCTGTCAGCAAATTTGACATACGGCCATCAAGGGTTTATAAAAAGGGATCTGAAGAAGTGTGTGTGTACACACAAAACTATTACGGAAAACATGTTGCTGATTGCTGACATGTGAAAAAATCAAGAATTGCTCAATGACACATGCAAGTAAACGAGAGGAAAACAATCATAAAAAAATCCAAGTCCTTACAAGTATATGATAGAAATGATATAAAACGTTCAAAATCTAAGTAAAGAAAAGTTCATTTTAAAACTTTTAACTAAAACTCATTCACTTAAAGTGGGGAAAAATAAATTCACAAAAATGAACAGCAATGTCCATGTGCTCCTTCTTTTATGCAACATACATAATAGAAGAAAACGAGAAACACGTGAATAAACGCGTGCTATGGACAGTGGCGGATAAATGCCCCTAGTCAACTTATATATGAAAGAATTAGTTAACAAAAATTATACTGAAGGATAAAGAAGTGATTGGTGGTAGCCTTCGTTTTTTGGAAGTGATATGAGTCTTTATTTCGATGTGGGGATTGTTGAATGAATGCTTTGAGTGCCTGTTCTCATGATAAAGTGGAGCAACTGAACATACTCGTACATGTGATTACAAAAAATATTTCTTGATGGATGTACCAATCAACTCTTTTAAACCCTTTGACCACCACTGACTATGGAGAAAACCAGATAGTCCAACCCTGACTGCGAAAACACGTTTTCTGTTTGTTAGCTAAAATGAAGAAAAAACAAACAATAGAGGAAAAAAGGTGCAAGATTTTGTTATACTAAAACTCATAAAAAGAGCTGCCAAAAAGTACCAGTGAGTATATGAAAGACCAAGTGAAATGAAAATGGTAAGCATTGGCACAGGAAGTGATGCAAACGGAAGTTACGTACATGAGAGTAAGAAGAAGGTGAAGACGAAGACGATGATGACGATGAAAGCAGGAAGCGAGTGAAAAGCATTTACTGTTGGCACACTTTAAGGCTCACAAAAAAAAAAAAGTGAAAAAAACAAAAAAATTATTAGAATCAGGACATATTTTGCTAGTGCTGAAATAAGGTATACCTAGTATAAAAAATATTCGAGAAAAAATATGATAAAGAATATATGTATATATTTTTATATAAAAAGTAAATGTTAAATGGAATAAGAAAAGTATATAAAGAGGTGATGGCGTCATCAAAAAATATGTAAAAGAAAATAATTAAAAACTTAAAGAATTTAAGAATTTTTCTATATAAAACTTATGTTCTCTGACTTTTCAACTAAGTAAGTAGTGTGAATGTGCTTTGTTTTGATGAATACTACAAAAAGAATGAAAATAATCTGCAAAGCATCGAGTCAAATTGATTAATCTTTCTATTTTTATATAAACTGATCACATTTCAAACAGAAATCTGTTAAAGATATGTTTTATTTTTGTTGTAAATTGATATTTTGCCAAAATTATATTATAACCATGTAAGCTTCAGTGAACAGAACTCTGCAGTATGTTTGGTGGCAGTGCTCCCCGTTTCGATAATAATTGACTGACTCTTTTCGCATTACTGGTGGCTAATGTAATCGCTAGACGTAGGTAATGCAGAGGCGGGCCGGTATGTGCTCGTTTCCATACTAAGTCATTAGCCCCTTTTTGCATTACTGGTGGCTAGCAAATTCACTATTTGTAGGTAATGCAGGTAGTGGCAGTGACTGATGATACAACTGGTGAACTGTAATGCAGGCGGTAGCAATTGATCTTTTCCAATGACATCACCATGTTAAAATCACCTGTTAAATATTTGTAAAAAGGGATAGATTTGGAACTAGTACTGGTACTAGGAAACAGTTTTGCACCAGTGATTCATACTGCAGGGAAGTGAGCACATCTTTCATCTTTCACATGTATGTGGGAATGGAACGAAAGGAGAGAGAGTGTTCCATTACTCTAATAAAGGTAATCATTGTATAAAAATGTACTTAAATTTCTATATAACTAGTATTATTACAGTTTGAAATGACAATTAACAATACAACAAATGAAAGGAATATTAAATAAACTGCACTGCAAAACTTAATGTTTCTGTGCAAGTTCGTCATTTCCTCTAATGGAGTGTGTAAAGCTTCTATAAAAAAACCATAATTCCTCAATAATTCCACTCACTGTTTTGGGTGGGGAGAAAAGGGTGTTGAAAGAAAAAAGAAAATGAAAAGAAATCTAAAAATAAATTATATCCTTCATTAATGAGACGAAAAGCAAATGAAAAGAAATGAAAAAAAAAATTTGAAAGCAGAAGTGACTAGGATTTCATTTGAACTCGGTTTATTTGACTTTCTTTCATCCATTCATTCCGAGGAACGTACTCACACATAGGCACTAACAAATAGCGTACAGCACAAAAGCATTAAAAAATGGGGGATTTTTATTCAAAGGCACATGAAGAATGAATACAAAGAATGAATAATACTATGATGAAGTTGTTTGATGTGTAAACATCTTTATAGAAAAAGAATTAAGTAAAAAAATATTCCACAGGATTCTTAAGTATTATAATCCGCAAAAATGAAAACTGTGAGATATGAAGCATGATTAATGGTCGGTGCCCCGTAAATGCACTCCTGTATTAAACAAACTTCAGTGTAAGCACGCTATAAGAAAGTGATAGAAGAGACAGCAATATTTATATGATTTTTTCCTTGTCTCATGAAACAATAGTACATACATTGTTTCCTATAAGGGAGCAGATAAGACAAAATAAATGTTTTTGTCTGAATCGTTTTCTTACTGCTTGCCGACAAATTCATGCTCTTTGTACACGGCCAACACACACTACAAACAGAGTCAATAATTTCGTAGTTTCTTATGACGCAACCCACACCGCATAAGTCAAAACAAATAGATAAGATAAAACAGATAGATATCTCGTTTTATTGTCTTTTGAAGAGAAGAAATTTTGAAACACACCAAACAAAACAAGAAGTCGGAACATTTTCTTGTGATTCATTGAGTTCTGATGCATGAAGTCGGAACATTTTCTTATATTTCATTGAGTTTCATTTGGTGTGCATTGCACGTTTCCTTGCGTTATCTGGTGTGTTCTCAGACCTATAGATTTCTGACAGTTAGGAAATATTGAAAATTAACTAAAATCAATTGCATTATTGAACATTTTGTGGTAGGAATTATAAAAACGTAGTACTAACCAGGTACAAATGAAGAAGATTTTAGATCTGAAATGTAGTATTAATCTGCGAAACACGGTACGGATACCACTATAAATATATGATATATGAGAACTGACGTGAAATACCATAGACTGATTGTAATTTCATTACATTCTTCTTTTCTTCTCTCACAACATCAATTTCCGAATGAAGCAAAGTTTCTTCTCTTGTAAGAGCATATATTGTACTATAAGAGATATAGGGCATTAATTTCCTATTATGTATATGAAATGGAAAGTTGAAACTAATAATCAACATGATCCAAAAGTATTTTCATGATAAGTATCGTGAAAATGTTAGGACATTTTAATTCCTTCTACACTACTGTTTACTCATAATTTCTTTTTCAATTTTTCTTTTCATGCTCGCTTTCATTTTACTTTCACTCCTTTGCTTTCATTGCCTTTATATAGGGTGCGAGTGTGTGTGTGTGAGCGTATAGGAGTGTGTAGCATGTGTTGCTCATTAGCGCGCAACATGGTGTATGCGTAACATTTTTCTTTTTTGTTTGTTTACATTCAACTTTGACGCTCGTGCTTTGTATGTAGTAGGCTTCTGTACTACTAGTTCATGTATTACACTCTTTGTATATATTGTATGTCATGTGTGTATGTGTGTGTGTGTGATTTTGTCACACTTGCATTGAAATCTTGTAAACTATAAAATATTGCATCTCACGTTCTGTTCTATCAACATTATACTCTAGGTAGTATGAAGCATGCTCACACTGTGTCTTTAGTTTGGTTTGAAGGGCATATTATAAAATATGAAGAGGTGCACTTAGATGAACTGAAAGACAGATAGACAGATGGACAAACAAACAGTAGCAAACAACAACAACAACAGTATAAAAATAACCATTTTTAAACCAAAAGCACACTTTTTTCTTTCTTTTTTTTTGTTGAAATGTCAACGCCACGTATACATGAGTATGTTTGCATAGCGTATTCGCATTCATCACGCGTTCAACATGCGGACAAAGGTCATCGTTGAATGGTGGTTTTGGTTACTGAGTATGGTGTGTCAGTTGTAGAGGGTGTCATTGTAGCTTCAAGTACAGTACAGTTTATCAAGTACTAGTTTATGTTGCAAAAAGATGTTTATAATTAAAAAGTTCCATTTTGTATTTTATAATAGCATGGAAATGAGGCCAGTCAAAGACAGATGTTATTTTGTCTATGTTAAAATGAAGGCTTACACACAATAAGATCGATAAATAATGCAAATATCGAGAGATAGATACTTAATGGATTTATTATAAATTGGTAGAGTGAGGTATGGATAGAATGTAGAATAATTGGTACTAAATATTTAATAAATTGTAGAAAATTGAGTTGATTATATAGAACGCTTGGCAGATAATTGGTGGGCCTTATGGAATGGTGTCTAAGAGAAGTGCGAAGGGGAACAGTGGGAGAGTAGCTATAAGAAGGTGAGACAATCATGCAATTAGATAAAAAAAATCAGTATAGCAAAGAGTTAGAAGAGTCTTAGAGACAAGAAATTGAACAATAAATATTGTTGAATATTGGTATATTTTAAATATTTAAAAAATTGAAAAGAACTTCGTTCATTCACAGTGTTTTCCAATCCTCAACCCAATTTCATGAGTTTGATTGCCATTCAAAAATGCAATTAAAAAAATGTCTTTATTTTCTAAAGGTTCAAAATAATTTAAATACAATTTAAATTGCTTTACTTGCTTTAGTTTTTCTTAACATTTTCAAAAGAAACAATGGAAACTTTATTCACTTAAAGGTCTTCTATGACCCACAAAAGGGAATTTAACTCACACGAAGCGTTTTAATAAGACTTAAGTAGCATTTTTCTGGTATAAGCTAATCCAAAGAGCAGATATAAATGCTTATTCACACATTTAATATATACTACTACACAATACCACTCACAGATACTAAGACACACATACTGAGACATAATGCTATTATGTCTTGGGTCAACAAAAATGCCAACAATTACGAGCAAGCAAAATTCCAGGAAAAACTATTTCGAACCAAAGTAAGTGTGATGAAAGTGAAGAGGGAACCAAGCAAGCAAAAAAGCAAGCACTTAAATGCCACGAACCACAAGAGTAAAATGGTAATTAAAATGAATACACACATACACATAGATACATATTCACACATACACACCCATATATAGTCATATGCAAAGTAATTACACGCTCGCAATTCCAAGAAAATTTTACTCTTACTCCAATATATCTCTTAAAGGTAGTGTGTTTAGTGTGGCGTTACTTACCTCTCCTCCTTTTTGTCGTGCCACTTTACTTAAGCGATAACAACGATCTACGCCCACTGTGCATATCGCTGGATTGCATTGCGTCAGATAACGTCCACTGCCGCAACCAACATCACATACCACCGAACCGGCATCTAAATTGCCAAGAAATTGTCCAACGCGTGGTCGTATGGGACCCGTGGGTTCTGCACAATTCTCATAGACATCATGAACGTAGGCACGTTCCAATGCAGCTGAACGTCCGTTGGCATCGTTAGGATTTGGTTTTGTTGTTGGTGCACTTGTGGTTTTATGTGAGACTGCTGTTGCTGCTGTTGGTGTTGCTGGAGCTGTTGCAGATGTTCCTGGTGTTGGAATTGGTGTAGTCGATGATGTTGGTGATGGTGTTAATTTACGTCTTGCACCTGGTGTCACCGTTGTTGTTGCTGGTGGTGTTGTTATTGTGGTTGACGTCACAGATTGTGATGTCGAACCGTCACCGCCACCAGCAATGCTACCAGTTATTGTTAAAGGTGTCGTTGTTCCACTTACTCCTGATTCCGATCCTGTTTCTGTTGTTGCTGGTGTTGTTGTTGTTGGCGAAATTACCTTTGGCGCTATATGTGTGTTGTTTGTAATATTTGCCGCTGCATTTGTTGCAGTTGTTGTCGTTAGTTGTTTGGTCATTGAATTGCTTTTGATGTTGTTGTTAAAAATGTTTCCAACGTTGCTGTTGGCTTTATTCGTTGTTGTTGCTGCTGATTCGTTTGAAGTTGCAGGGCAAGTTTCATCTGAAAAAGTTTACACAAAATAAGATATAATTTTTTGTTGTGTTTTTAAGTTATAAATGTAAATGAAAATACACAAAATACATAAAATAAATACTCTTAAAAAATGTCTAAGCCCCTTTCTCATTTCTATTGTAGTATATTTGACATGAATTTTGTTGGCACTCAACTTGTTCTAAACACTTGACTTGTTTGTTGTTGTTGATTTTGTGCACGTTTCGTCTAATTCGCGCCTGCAAGGTATGCTACACTTTTTTCCTGCTGTTGGTTTTTCTTTCTTTCCCCCATTCTGTGTTGGTTTGTTTCAGTATTTGTATTGTTTTACAACTCGTAGCTATAAGCATTTGTATTTTGATTACATATGTATATTGTTTTGTTATACATATTTACTTTTCCACTGTGATTTATATGCAGTTTGGCATAAAAACGACATGGCGTATGAGTTATGTGGAATGAGAAATGAGAAAAGCAAAGGAATGTGAATTTGTGGTTAGAAAAAAAGTAAGTAAATCATGTTGGAAATAAATTCTTGGTTATATGTACCATTGGGGATTATAAAATTTTGAATAAAATCCTTAGTATGCAATCTTCTAAGATCTTCAAGATTGTCAATAAAAAGTTAAATGAATTAACAGTAAAGAGAGAAGTAATCATTTGTCTAATTCAACTTTAGTATCTTAAACATTTTTTTCAATGCATTGCACTTATTTTGTATTGTATTAGGATTAATGCCAAACTCTGATGCTATTTTATCCGGACTCAAGCGAATGATAGGCAGGCGAGGACTTCAGACACAAATTTTCTGCAATAATGCCACTAATTTTATTGGAGCTTGCAACAAATTGAATGATTTTAATGTATTTATGTTCAATCGGACAATTTTAGAAATATTTTCATCAGAATTTATTAATTTTCGTTTTATTTCGCCACATATCGGAGGGCTTTGGGAGTGCCAAGATACTGATGAATCGGAGCTTAATGAATACGCGTCTCATCTTCAAAGAGCTCAACACAATCGTTGCAGAGGTTGAGGACATATTAATCTAACGTCCTATGTCACCTGTGTTTTCATATTCGAACAATTTGACTGCATTGACGACAGCAGTTTTGTGTGCGAATACATCAATAAACTGCAGACTCATGTGAAATGGGACTATACAATCACCTAACATATAGGAAAATATTATGGTTATCGTCAATGAGTATCAATCCCATCACAACGTTGGCTACATTGCCGGTTTACATATGTCATTGCTGGCAACGACTGGAAGATGCAAGTTGTCGACGTACGAACAAGGAATGCAATCATTCGGCTTGCCATTCTGCCTTCTGGCTGAAAGCGGACACTTTTAACAGGTCCGGGATGTTGCGGCTAATCTAATAATTTGAACATTGCTGTAGTTGAGTTGTTCATTTTTTTGTTTTACTCCTTTTCTTACATCTTTTGTTCAACTAGGCTTAAGGAATTGAATTTTATAATAAATTATTGTCTAACATCGCTCGCGGTCAGTTGACTTCTTTTGTCTCATTTGTAATTACCCCCAAAATAATAAATAAATTCGCTTCTGAGCTTAACATTCTTTACTCTCCTTATTCTTTATAATGATACGTGTATCTTATAAGTTAATTATATATAGTTCATTATAATTTCACAATGTAAACAACATATGAATTATTTAATAAATTTTTCATTATTTCAATTAATAATATTTCTTAGTTGATTTATTTATTCATTTATTATATCAATTTATATAACAATAGCAACAAAAGTTCATTTGGTATGCATTCCATCAATTTCATTTCAAACAATGTTCAATCAAAATATTTTTTACTAGATTATTTCAAAACTAACAATGAATTGTAATTATAAAGCAATGTGAAAATGTAAACTTTTCCAATACGCATACGCACTGTGTTTCATGTAAGATAAATGCAATCATAATTATAATTATTATTTTTATTTCATTATGAAGAACGTGCAAGTAATGACAATTAAATTAATTATGAACTGCACACAAAAAATGTGAAAGAACAAAAGCAAAATAAATGTAAAAAATGGTGGAATGGAAAAGAAGGAAGGACAACATAAAATTTAATTACAAAGCAATAATAATTTACTACACTCTTTTTACCCCATGAATTTTATGCACGAACACACACAGTAGCATTAAAACAAGGAAATTTTGATAAGTGAGGAGTGTGGAGTGAGATAGAGAAAGGTATAAGGAAAGAGATACACGTACTTTTATGGTAGCAGCTACTGGTGCCGCTTCAGTTCCATCATTGAGGCAGGCATTATTGCATTGTTGCAAGCGCAACTACTACTATTATTTGCTTTTAATCTTATTTCGATTATAATTGAATTTCTCGTATACAATGCAATTTATAACATTGACTGACGTTCGTGCCAATGGCGAGTACAATTACAACAACAGCAATAACAACAATTTTCACACGGACATTGCTCTGTAAATGGCAAAAGCTCTCTATAAGTGTCGCGTGCGTGCCAAGCAGAAAATTCAATAAAAGAAGAAAAATTGAATAAAAAATTGGAGCGCATAGATATCCCTTTTTCCAATGTTAAAAATGGGGCAGTTATTTGATGGTGCTGTTGTTGCTATTTATTTTAAATCTACTTTGATTGTTTGTGGGTTATAATATTAGATTCAATCGATGATTTGTAAAAGTTGCTTTGAAGTTTTGTTAGGATTATTAATGTTTAAATCTGGGATAAGTAATAAGCAGATGTAATCAGAGACCGAATAGTAATTGATTAGTTAGTGAAAGGAAATCCGGTCATGCTATTTCAATTTCTTTACTAAATCGTTGATTATAAGATTCTATTACATTTTTGATATAATTGCAACAACTTCAGAATGTTAATATTATGGTTAGATGATGACTGATTAACTTGAAGAAGAAGGATCAAGTATAAAAAGCTGAGCATATATAACTTGAAACATGCTTGCTTCTAACAAGTGAAGTTATGCGCTTAATGAAAGATGCATCTGCTCTATGAATTTTGTGTGACTAATGCTTGATTTGGTCTCATTCTCTTTGTCATTTATGAATAGAAAAATGCATATATGAAAATATCAAATTAATTTCTTTTCAGAAGATCTTTAAGTATATTCTAAAACATTTAACAATGGTAATACTCATCTTGATCTTGGTAATCTTCAATTAGGATATAGACATATCGATGTACTTAGCTTAGAAACGGGTTGTTGAATCAGGTTGGTATCCTTGTACCTTGTTTCTTATCATCTGTAGGAGAGTATATGTTAAGCATAACCTCAAATGTATTCAGTTAACAATGTCGAGCCCGCTCGAGCATTGCATTGCAGAAGAACAACTCGCAGTGTTTAGATTTTTAGTCGCAGAAGGTATCAGAGGTAATGAAATTCACAAAATAATATTTTACGACTGGGTAAAACAGTTCAAAAGCCACCGTTTAAGTGTCTGTGATGAGTAAAGAAGTGGACGACCGGTTGAAATTGCAATTTCCTCCTTTGAATCTCGCATTAACGCGTTAATTCATGGCAACAGGTGTATTACTAATAGCTGAAGAAGTGCACGCAAAAGTTGCTTTACAAGTAAACTTGTACAAAATGGGTTTCAAGAAACGGACAGAATTTACGGACTCCCACAAAGAAACACATACAAAACTGTGGTGGGAGATCCTTTCACATCCCTCCTATAGCCCCAACCTTGCCCCATTGGATTTTTATTTGTTTGAACCTCTTGAAGATGCTCTACGTGTGAGAGATTTTCGATGCAATGAAGAAGTTAAAAACCAGGTGCAAAAGTGGCTTCGAGATCAACCCAGAGGCATACACAATTAATTGGAGAAGAACGATGGGACAAGTATATAACTGTTAGTGGGGACTATGTTGAAAAGTAGCAAAAGTAGTGTATTGATTGAATAAATCGTTTGTTAGCTACAACAATGTGTCTCGTTACTTATTGAATGATCCTTGTATAAATTCAAGGTTTATTTAATGATTTCTTGGTCTTAAGCAAAACTTTCTTTCAATGCTGTTCCTCTTAAAATTTTCAATCTATTTAAAATTCGAATAACTAAAAAATCCTTTGTATTTATCATTTTCGGAAAGGGAACAGCAATTTCAGTACTACTGAAATTATTTTAAATTTTTTGTATCCTCTTTTGTTTATTGTTAACTGCGGTAAACCGGAAATTCACTCATATACTTTTTATTCAGCCATTGAATGAATGAATGTTGGTTACATTTCTTCTATGATTCTTTATGCCATAGAATGTTGGTATATTTAAATATGTGATTGTATGTGTCTGTGTCATTTCTTCGGTTTTTACATTTCCGGTATGCAGACGCCTTTAGTACTTAGTAGGACTATTGTTTGTTTTTTCTTTGACTTTATGTGTTTGTAACATGCATTGTAAGGCGTCACTTTGTCGTCGTCACCCAAAGAAATCTATATACTACTCCTTTTAAGTATCCCATTCAGACACATGTGGTGTATGTGGGTAAGTATCTGTATGTGGTATGTGGCATGCAACAACAGAGAGTTCTTTGGCAAGTTGGTGTTGTGCATATTAAAGTAGTTATGCCTTTACGTACTGTTGCTGTTGCTGTTGCTGTTACTATTACTGTTGTCGTAGTCCTAGTTTCTGTTGTTGTCGTTACTGTATTTGTTCTTGTTGGTCTCTCTTGACATCGCGTGCAATGACGCTTAATTGCTTTAATTGTACAAATTGTGACGACATCAGTAATTGGCAGGAAGTTTTTAGTTCAACACAATAACAACAACAAAAACAACAATAAGAATTACAAAAAAAGTATTCAAGTGGTGTTGGTAGTCTCAGGCCCGATACAACACGTGCTTTATTAAGTTCACCACCGTTCTTTTGTCATCATCATAATCATCATCATCATCATAAAATCCTTGATAAAGGTTTTTGTGCCCAAATTTGATTGCTACTGATACATATTTATTTTATGATGATGATGTGTTGGTGTAATTTATTATCTAGAAATTGTTTTTGATTTTATTATTATTGTTTTCTTTTATATCGTAGATACTATGAGAATTATGGTAATTTTTACTAAGAAAATGTCACTCCTTCATTTAAAATGAAATTTATTTTCCAATGAATGTTTTTCTTTCATATCTACAAGTCATAATGTGTGGGATGTTTGAAGAGTTTAAAATAATAATTGAACAAATAACTGAAATAGAATAGAATATGAATATTGTTTACCTTTTGTTCAAATCAACTTTATATTCTGAAACTGTCTCTGTTCAACAACCACCTACTATACAAGACAGTTCTGATGAACGTATGGCCATAAGAAATATAGTAGTGGGGCACTGCTTTACATTCTAATATTGATATACTTCAGAGTTTCCAATCAAAACTATTTCTCTGCAGACTAAAAATACAACAATACATACATGGATCAAAGACGAAATTGTCAGATTCACCAGAAATTACGTATCCTGACTTGAAGCACAACCATAATGTCTCGCCACAGGCCTACTTGTTACTGTTAACAACATACTTAAGCCTGTTTGGACTAACGTCATTCAACTATGGGAAACAGTTGCTGAATCTAATATTGAAACACTTTAGCGTTACCATAATATAACTTTAAGGAAAATCATTTGCACTTCCTGGTACATACGTAATGTGAATATTCACAGAGATCTCCTGATGCCAAATTACAAGGAAGTGATAAGGGGACCCAGCTTAACGAAAGGCTCAACCAGCACAATAATAACTTAGACATAAGTCTTCTTGACAACTCTCGAACAAAGAGGCGACTCAAGAGATTCCACTAGGCAGATCCTCACCGAACAACATAGCCAATTAATGTCATAGCTTAATAATATGAGACATTAAAAATAATGTATAGATGTAAATATAAGTCAGTAAATTTGAATTAGTTCTTAAGTCGAACTGAAAACAATTGCAGGATTTAAAGTGACTGTCTAGATTAATGCCATAAAGTCAACCTTCTTGCTGAATTGCTTAGCCTAGAAGCCTTATGTATTTTTGGCTTAAAAATCTTTATCAGCAAAAACGAACTTCGAGTCACAAGTATCTATAGTTTACAGAATCATTTGTTTCATTTTCATATACGCATTTTCTTTCTTATGATCGAAACCATATTCTTTAAACAATTTTAAACAAAACTTTAAACAATTTAATCCTTTTTTGTTATACAAAAATATATTACAAAATATTTTTAAATAAACGAAAATAAAACTCATTACTGAAAGTCTGAACTATTTTGTTTTAGAAATTATTATAATGAACTGTAATTGCAACTTATTATAACTTGTAAGATATAATTTTTCCTTACTTTGATGTAAGTGACCTCAGGAGAAGGCACTTTTACTTATAAATGAAACACTTTTGCCACTCAGAGAGTTGGTGATATAAAAACGATTGTTGTATTAAAATACATTCAAGTGCAAGTGTTTACAAGGTTGTCTTTAATTCACCTACATATATACGTATGTCAATGTTGCTGTTGTTCTGTTGATGTCAAATAGCACTCAGCAACCAGTGCGTATGAATAATATGTGTTTGTGAAGTACAACACTGTACCATACAATACTTGAGATACTCATAATAATAATAATAATAATATAATAAAATAAGTTGGTTAAATAAAAAGCTTTCATAAATGTTTAGAGCACTCAAGGTTAGTAAGGACTAAGTAAATAGATTTGCAAGGTATCTCCTTTGGGAAACTTTTTAAGATAAGAAAATCATCTTTAATTTACCTTTTGTCTCACAATTACCAACTGTTTTTGTAGATGCAGTTATAATGAAATTAGCATGCAAAACTTGAAATGTCTTTGAAGATGCTTCTGACGATGAAATCGACGACGACGTTGATGAAGATTGCTCTGATAACATGTAAGATTATTGTCTGTTCTATACGTCTATGTTAAATTACTAAATCACAATTATTATTATTATTATTTAATTTTATTGTAATTTTGTGAAAACTTTCACTTCCATTAATGGCAAATGTTTCTAATGAACTAAGAAGGAGAAGACACACTTGAAGACACCAATTTGAACAGCAAAAAGGATTTGTTCATTCGTTTTGTATATTAAAATCAATGTACATGCATAATTTAATTCATTTCATTTCGTTTGGTTCTTGATAATTACATTGATTATTTTTAGAACCATTTGTTTTTCCATTTTATTTTTTCATAATACTTGCTTTATTATTTTATTTTCTTCGATTTGTTATTTGACAAGCAGCAATAAGAAGCACACGCACATTAATGATAATACAATAGTAATGATGAAGATGATGATGATGTTAGTGTCTGACTTACTTAGTATGTAGTATTGCCTTGTACTGCTTTCCTTTGTTTGGTTTGGTTTGTAAGTAGTATTGTGAGTCCTTTTATTTGATTTTATTATTTTACTTGTTTGCTTTCTTTTCGTTCTTATACTATGTACTATTGTATTTTAATAACCTCAATTTATATTTCGATCTATCATTGTTATTATTGCAGTTTGAATTCTCTTTGTTAGAGTTTTAATGTTTTTCCTTTCTTTATTTTTGTTAGGAAAGAAATTACTCGCGTCAGCTGCTATGCATTTGAATTAAATTCGCAAGGCGCGCATTTGAACACACATGTAGAGCTCCTTGTCACAGGACTCACTAACAATGAATATGCAAAGACACAGAGACGAAGCAAAGAACACAAACTCACTTCCACTTATACTATTGTAGAATAAATAGTATGGAATAGAAAAAAACCATTCAGTTAACGTTTTACTTCACTTTCGAGCTCACTCACTCGTTGATAAAATTCACTTGTTCAATCACTTTTTCTCTGTTGCTCTTAGTGTCTTGTAGATTGTAAGCTTTATTTAGGATACACACACACAGGCACACACTGCGAACATGTGACGTTGTCGAGGACGAGAAGGGAATCTTCTGTCTTTGTGTATATGTGTATGGAGGACGAAGGGTATCACTTAAAACTTGCTGCTTCTTGTTCTTGTCCTTTTTATTTTTTTGTCTTTTGGTCTTCAACTATTTGAGCGTGATTATTTTTTTGTGAGCTTTAAATTTTTCACTTTTACTTTCACTTGATTTTGTGTTTTTTTCTTTTTTTGTTAATTTTAATTAATTAAATCAATTTAAATTAATTTATGAAATAATTTTTGTTTTATTTGATTTCGAGGACACTTTGCATGGCAGCGTTTCAGGCATTTGCTTCTTCTACAATGTTAAATTTATGTGTGTGAGTCTGTCCCTTTGTCTGTTTGACTGACTCTCTTTTGCCGTGACAACGCTGCGTATGCTTAATTTTTGTGTCTGCCTCGTTTGAGTTAATGTCGCGAACTGAAACACGAAACGTTTCCAACTTGTTAGTGAACTCAAGGATGCTATGTGCTGTGCTGTGCTGTGTTGTGCTTATTGTTCCACTAGTTTTGTGTGTGTGGATTGTAAAATGCTTTGCAACTTGCAACTCAACGAAAAAGCTTTTTTCTTGTCTTTTGTTTTTGTTAGGCCATGCCTTAGGCAAGACGGGCAGGGCAGGGCAGATTGGCAAAAGGAAATTTAACAGGTTTGAATACAATAGTATTTCAAAAATTATTGAATTAAGTTTATGATTTGAAGTTTTTCGTGTTTTAAATTTATTAAAAAAAATTTTAGAAAAAGAAGAATGTAAAATATTTTTTCCATTCTATTGGAAATTTCTGTTGCATAGGATCTCACTTAGACAAAGGTCTTTAACAGGAATCTTTTAACAATATCTTTAAAGAAGAGAAATCCAATGAAACTCAATCAATTTTGTTGAATTTGATGGCACATTTATTTAAAAAATAATTACAAAATCTGAGTTTCTTAAACTAAACTTTCATTATTATTATTCTTTAATGACCTGTATGCTGAGATCTTTTTTCGAACCCTGATGTTACTTGAGTGTTACTCAAATACATTTCTTTGAATATTTAAACTCTGAAATCTGTCTTTTTTCAGATCCTCTTTTCTGATTTAAATGCAATTAAATCTTTAAACCTTCTTTTCTTACAACAGAATCTTTCGTAGCATTTATTTCGTTTTTATTAATTTTAAATAATGTTTTATTGAATAAAATGATACCAAGTAATTTCACAAGTATGTTTCTAGGTTTTCATCCATTAGTTTAGACAATTTATTGTAGAATACACTTAAAATAAAATTCTATTTAAAGAAAATGAAAGATTAATGTATAATTTTTGTGCCTTAACTTGATTTCATTTTATGAATGAAAAGTTAAATTTGCATTTTGTTTTAAAAATACCGAAATGAAAATGATATAAAAGTGGGAATTTTTGTTGGGCGCTTCAATTTCAAAAATATATACGAGTAACAAGACAATAGGGAAAGGAAAGTATTAAATTGTCAAAAATAGAAATGAGCGCAAATACAGTCACATAAACAAGTAAATGCGCATGCTTTCATTTACACATACACATGCTCATAGAATCTCCTTTTTTGCCTCTTTGCCTCTTTTTCTGTTGCTTTGCCTCTTATTCATTAAAAACGTTACTCATTTGTGTACTCAGTTCTATAAAACCGAATTGAACTTAACTGAACTGAACTGAACTGGCCTCATGTCTATTTTTTGATGAATGAAAAGCTTTACAGGCTTCTTCGTTTTCGTCTTCGCCTTTCTTCACCCCCTTTCTAACTTCTACCATCTCCTTCTCGTATTTTTTTACAATTTTTATTGTACTCTTTTGTTGTTGTACTCGTTGCTGTTGTTGTTGTTTATATAGCAAGCGCGTGGCATATAACTTTAGATGTAAAAAATTGTTATAGATGTAAAAGCGCATAGACGACGGACGGTAAGGGTAACCCATGAGTATATTTTGTTGGTAGATGGCGCTATTGATGTCTTGCGTTTTCTGTTTCTTTGGTTTTTTTATTCCCTCTTCGCCTAGATCCTTGGAGTCTATCATTGTGGTAATAAGAGGGAGTTCTTTGCTAGCGTAATGTTGCTTTTTACGGTAGCATGACTAATGAAATACTACAACATACGCTTATAAGCCGGGAGAGTAAGAGTCATGAAAACGTTGAAGGAGGTTGACAGTAGTATGACGTATTATTGGATTGAGTGGGACACTGCAAAAAAAATCAAAGTTGTTCTACTAAAAATATATTAATTGTGAAATGAAACTGGATAAATTTCTTTGGTTTAATTAAAATTTATTTTATAATTATGTATGTATAATTCATTAGAAGAGCATTCTATCCAGCAAAAATCATTTCCAATCCCATTGCATGTGTGTTGCAACTCTTCCAATATGTATTATGGATGGAAAAGTGTCCTCATCATTCTTAATTTAGACCAATCATCCGCTAGATAGTTTTTTCCTTCGGGCTCCATGAAATCATAGTCACGTGCAATTTTCTTAAATGGGAATTCATAAATGATCCTATATCTTTGATTTTCCCAAGCATGTAGGATGAATAGAAACATAAAAATGTGGTAGATATTCAACATCGTAAAATTGATTTCTTGCGCAAGTATTTTGATTTTTATTGTTAAAAACAAAAATATTATGATAATATTTTGAGATTTTATTTTGATAGATGTAAGTAATTTTTTGTTGTTGTATTATATATATTTTAGTTTCTTTCAGTTCTGATTTGACATAAATTTCTTTACACTATGATGTTCTTTAAATTTAGAACACAAAAAAACTAATTAGAAAAGTGAAATGGAAATTTGTTTTTGAAATCAAAATTTTATTTTTGGGAATAATAAATTTAATAATATTTCATACACCTGCTTATGGGACATAATTGGATTATGCATCAACGCCTCCTCAGTTCGTCCACAGTACATCTTTGCAGGGCTGGCCTCACTACACACCATCTTCTGGACTAGAGCTGGCAAAGCAGCAATGTTATGATTGGAAACATCGATGTTTTGATTGTGAACATCGAGGGTTTGTTCGGAAACATCGATGTTTTGCCAGCTCTATTCCTGCCAACAATTGGAGAGCATTAGAGTTTCCCTTTTTGGTTCCTTACTCCCATCCCAAACTTTGTACTGCTTGCTTAACACTATGAAATTAAATCGTGTGCTGTTGTGTATCAATGAACGTGCCGACAGTATACTTTTATGATAGTATCATACCGAGTCATAGTCGAAGACACTAGACGACAGTGCCTTTTCATGTCGGTGTTGTACCGAATCATACCACAACACATGAAGAAATAGTGTAATACCGAGTCATAGCAGAAGGGACTAGACGACAAATTTGTGTCAATGACTGAGTCATTAAAAAAATTCACATTTTGCGGTATGATTCGTTTCAAAAACGCACATGACTCAGTACCCATAGTGTGCGCAGTGTTAGTGCAGACTGTGAGCAGTATTCAGTGTTGACTTGTACAATGAACGAACACTAAATTATTGAGGTCTTGAACATAAATATTAAAATTAAAATTGGTATCAATTAAGTTGTCCACTCTTGCTATAGGCGACAGGATAGGGTATAGTATTTTACTCTCACATATGCTGATTCATAAATTCTCCTCAGACAATTGATTTTGGCATCTCAGGAATCTTTTGGGCTAGGGTTAGTGTTCCCAAAATTCCATTTCCAATTAGTTTTTATTTTTTAAATGCAAATAACTTCTCTGTAAACAATGTTCTTTGTAAAAGCTCTACTAGCACGTGATAGACCCCTCATCTGATGTCTCAGAAATATAAGCCCGCAATCCATTAAATGTTCCAACTCTACTGGAAGCAACATACAAAATTGTCTGTGACTAAACACAGGCTGTCTTAATAAAATTTCAACTTTTTCAAACGTTTGACCTTTGGATTTATTTACAGTCATAGCAAAAGATGGAGTGACTGGAAAATGAGTGCTTAATAATTGTAAGTTGTACACATCCAGGGAAGAACACCTTTTAATTGGTATTTTTGTTATCAAAATCGGTTCAGTGGTTTAAGCAGGAAAAGATTCACAAAACATATGTTTGTGGTTTAAATGTATAGATTTAGCAGCTCATAAAATTTAAGGGTATGTATTAAACTTTCTGAGCTGAAACTGAGCTTTCTTTCAGTGTAGTATTTTCATCAGACATCAACCAAACAGTCAATGGTATATTGTATCTATGGTATATGATTGTGTTCTTGTTGATGCCTGTTATCTATAACTGTAATTTTCTATACTACAATATAGTATTATGAGGGGAACAAAAAGCTACAATACACACATTTGGACTTGTTGTTGTTTTTATTGTCATCGTTGTTATTGTAGGTGTTGTTGTTGTTGCTTCGATGGTTTTGTTTGTTTATGACGACATAAGCTTAAGCAAGTGCTGTTATTTTGTTTTTCTATTCTTTTTGTTTTTGCATAGGAGAACGTGTAAATAGAAGAGTGCAAATGAGTAATTTAGAAAATGAGAGAGTAAAATATAACAAAAAAAAAAAAAAAGAAAGCACTGACTGATGTTCACGCTTATAAGATATTACCGCTTCAATGTGATAAATGACAATTTGACTGCCTCAACTACAGGCCCCTTAAGCTCTCTCTCATCCATACTCCACTTCTCCATGCCACAAATGCCTCCTTATACGATGATAATAGTACTACTCGTAACAAACGACAAAACTAAAACTGTCAACAACATTTGCGTATCGATGATGATGATGACGTTGGATGACAACAATGTCATGTTGATTTGAATGAAGGAAACAAAAGGATTAAGTAAGTGGGGGACGAGGAACGAGGGAATAACTGTAAAACGCCCACTACAAAATTCATTTACGTAGTTTTTCTATTTCTATTTCTGCTTTAGCTTCGGTTACGGTTTCTGTTTTTGTTCGATTAACCTAGTTCAGGGATTCTTAAAGTATGTGCTCATGTAAGATTTAAGATGAGTGATGCCATTGCCTTGCATGTGTGTGATGTGAGCCATGCAGACTATAATCTTGAGTTTGAGTACTGAAATACAATACAAAAAACTATTTCGTTTTTCTTTACAAGAATATCCCAAGACCTGAGCTGCCTAAGGATTCCTTAATATCTTGATTCGGGTCTCACACTCACCAATTTTTAACTATCAATTATGTATGTAGCGCCATGGAAAATATGTTTGAAAATCTCTGCCCTAGACCAAAAAGCAATTTATAGCCATCTAATTCCCCCTAACCACTATGGCGGTATTGGGTATAAGTAGAACTCTAGAGAACCATTGCTTGTTGCGGCAGTCTGTCTACGTCACATTGCGTCATGTCACAATGTCGTGTTTAGTATGAAGGAATGAGTGGTAGTCTGGTGATTTTGTAACTTGAGTAGTGGGAGCCTGTATATGACTCATGCCGATTATGTAGTACGAGTATATGGGTATGACTGCCCACTCAGTCCATAGAGTTTTGAACACCAAAGACTAAAAGAAAGATTGCGGCATTTCATATATTTTTGTCTATCTGCTTTGGATAAAAGAAAGTTTTCACCAAAAGACAGAAGAAGAAAAAATTGAAAGAAAATGTGTATGGCAAAAAGTTGCCGCCATTATTGATGAACATTGCTTGCTTCATATACCATAGATAGATTCATTGATGACGCAAACCATTTTTTCATTCATACAATTGTTAGTTTGCCAGTCAGTCAGGCAGACTGTCTCTAGGTATTTGTAGCCACACACACGAATGGAGTGTGCTGTTTTCATCTGTTTGTATTGTATAATGAGTATGTACGTATGTTGTAGTCTTCTATAATTCATAAGCTACACAAGTGGCACTTGCCTTAGGCGACAGCAACATTAACTCATTATTGGCTACCACATGGAACTTTTAGAATAGAAACAGAAACAGCAACAACAGTATACATAGAATAGGATACGATATCAAGTAATCATATTTCACTTTATTCACATTCACATTCACGCACCCACATACTATAAAACATATAGCATAAGGATACTCATATGGTATACATGGTAGTATGTATGTATTGTATAATAATAACACAAATACTCGTGTACACATGCATATGTGAACAAATGTTGCATCATTAGTTTATACGATAATCATAAATCATCAGACGCCCAACTTTCTTGTACTTGGTTGGTGGCTTTGCTGCTGCTGTTGCTGCTCCTGCTGCCTGCCACTTTGGTAATGCCCGGCATTGCCTCATTGCATTCTTAATAATGTCACGTTTGTGCTTTTGACAACCAAAACGTGTTTAAAGTTCGCATTTCGTTCTTGTTCTCATTCGTTCGTTATAACCGAACAACCATCCAACCAACCAACCAACCTCAATAGTCATCTTACTTTCTTTCCTTCCTTCCTTCCTTCCTTTTTTCCTTCCAATATTCCTTTTTTCCCTTTCTCTATGCGATCATTATCATCGTAATGATTATGAGTTTATGAGATAATCATAATGAAACATTTTAACTTGACTTAAGCCTGAAGTTTTTGTATTGTGGCAGCTCCTTGGCCCCTTTTTTTTGCGTTATCATGATACTCAGTGTACTGAGGCATATCTATTTTTATAGTTTTATAGGGTGAGCTTTCGCTGTCTTCTACTATTACTACTAAGCGTGTAAGTTCCCATTATATAATGAGCTGTTAAATTTTGATATCATAATAATTTATGCCTTGTACTTAAGTATTTTTTGTGAGTGCTATTGTATCCATGTATGGAATTGTATCTTATCTGAGTATCTGTGGGTGTATAGTACTTGTGTACGCTGTATGAGTTTTTAAGGATTTTCTTTAATATATTTGTTATTAAATATGTTTTAAGTGTTAATTGCTGTTAATATTTGATGTGAGTTTTAATGAAGTTTGTTTTCTTTTTGTTTTGTTTAATGATTGCCATGTGTTTTGTGCTTTCATTTGCAGATAATAATTCATGTCAAATGTCATTTATCTTGATTTAATTTTTATAAAGCAAATGAAACACTCAACATTCATGAAATAACAAAAACAAAAAAAGAGAAGGGTTTAATACTTTAAATTAATAGAATCCAATGGAGGAAGAATACCGCTCTTAGTTAATTAAAATGATTGTCAAGATTTATGCATTTAATTATTTTAGAATTATTTGAAAGTTTGAGTTTCACATTAATATTTTTACATTATTCTGGTATTTAAACGAATTTTAAGGTCACAAAAATATCCATTTGATGGTTCATAAGAGTTAAAGTATTTCGGAAACTATTTAACAAAAAGGTAACCAGGTTAAAGTTAACTAATTGGAAATGATTGTATACGGATGGGACAAAAACCGGACAGGTCACAGCCTTCACTTGTGTTGACCAAGATGGATCACTTCCTAAAGCATTATGGCTCCCAGGATACTGTTCGTCTTTTCAGCTGAAGCAGTTGCCATACTAAATGCACTGCAAATCACGCAACAAACCAGAAGCAAATTTGTTATTTGCACTGATATGATGATACAATGAAATGGCCGACGCAGCAACTAAGCTAGCATTGAAGTCACTGTCAATAACCACATTTTCCTCCAAAAAGATTTAAAAAGAGTGTCTGGTTTTTCAACACAGGTATAAAGTTGTTAATCCACACCTGGAGAAACCTTTCTACCCGATAAGCTGTTAAAAAACCACCATCATTACACGACATCTTATAAAGAGTGAAATGTGCCCTTCCTGCCACTTATGCGGTCAAGAAGATGTGTCGACAATACATACATATCTTGGACAGTTTAATTACATGTCCTTTTTCCTTATTCAAAACCTTCATCACTCCTTTTTTTCCGGAAAGAAACTCCCCTTCTTAAGAGCTTGTCACCTCTTAGATTTAATGTAACTGAGTATTTTTTAAGAAGAATCGAAGGCTCTAGCAGCTAGTCAGGGTTTAAAAATGCTGTAGTTTTTTCATTTCATTTGCTGCGTCTATGCTGTGAAAAGTTGCTAGCACAGCAGCAAAGCGACATCAATGAAAATAAACCCAATGCTATGCTGTCGTATGTATGCAGTATGGCATCACAGAAATTCAATGAAATGCTGCCGTAGTGGCAGTTGAACAAAGTAAAAGCATACACAAAAATATATGTTTATATGTACTTGTAGTAGAGATAGACATCCCGCTTTTAAAAGAAAAAAATAGTTCTCTTCCTTTCACAAAGATGTTTGTTGTCTCTATCACTCTCATACATAACGTTGTTGTTCTCACTTACAAAACAAACAAAACATGACAGCACAGCAACAGCACATCAGCCAAAAAAGAGAAGCACAGCACAACGCAAAATTAAGGATTAAAAAAAAAACGGTACTTTCGCAGCACAGCAGTAGCATATTTTTCGGCTAATATGCTGCCAGTTTTTCAAACCCAGCGGCTAGTCCTCCAAGTTTATATACTAATTGTAGTATTATACTTATATGTATTATAATTAGTTTTAATAATTAAAAATAAATAATAACCTTTAAATATGATCGCGGGTATCATCACTTTCTTTCATTAAAATATAGTATGAAGGACACTGACATAAATTGTAGATATGGATGTTAGTCCTTGAAGCTTATAATTCAAAGATCAAAAATGCCAATGATATCGCAAGATTTCTTATTAATACTCGTAACAAAAAAGGAACTTGAAATTCCTTAGGGCTTCCAAAATTGATTGAATAACTTATCACTTAAGAATTTTGATATCAATTGATAACCTCTGAATGAGGGTAACTCATAGTGTGCAAAATATAGCAAAATCTATTTTTAAAACTCTTCAAATTTCACATATTTCTTAGTAAATTGTCTATAAATATAAGAGTTCTTTAACACCCTTCTTATGTTATGCTTGTTAATGTTCCAATGGCTTACACACTGAACTCCTTCCGTTTATATGGTATCAATTATCAATTATAAAAATAAATCCAATTCCAATTTAAAATTTAAACCTAACAATAGAAACTGCGGCCAACCCCAACGAAGTTAATCAAATTTCGTGGAATAACAAAAACAGAGAATGAAAATATACTTAGAATAAAAAAATATAATATAATATTTCACCTAAAAATATGCAAAGACGCGATGCCATGTATATTTTTGGCAAACAACAAGGACTAAAATAAAAGAAAAAGAAATTGGAAATGGCAATGGCAAAGTAGTAAAGTAAAGCGCGAAAAATATGCAAAACAAAAATACATAGAGGAGAAGTAAAAAAATATGTAAAGCATGACAAGAAAACCATTTTCAACATAATTCAAGACTGCTGAAGTGGGCTAAGAGTGAGTGTACGTAGGTGGATGGGAGTGAGTACTACAATCGCGTACTTTCATTGCTGCTGTTGTTTCAGATTATCTGCCTAAGAAATATGCCAGCCTGCCACAAGGCAAAACGCAAAGCGCAAGGACCAAGGACCTAGGATTAAGAAAAATCAAAGGAAGGAAGGAACGTAAGTACGCACGCACGCACAGACTGAGTTGGCATTGAGTTGACTATGAATGGTTGCTTCGGAGTATCTATGTGAATGTGTACAACCATAAGTATGAGTATATATATGTGTGTATGTGTGTGTTTGAGTGAGCGTGTGGCTGGCACATCCTTGTATGCTGTCTTGGCAAAAAATCATGATTTCACTAGAGCGTTTGCTAAATGCGCCAAATGAAGTGCAAATTATGCCAAAGGCAATGTTTACAGAGTGCAGGATAAGGACATCTGAACATCTGAAGGTGGTGGCGAAAGCAATGAACATGAAAATTAAGCTGAAAAAGCAAAAGCAAAAAATTAAAGAATCTAAAGTAGAATAGAATAGATAGAAGAATCAGCAACAGACACAAAGAGAAGAAGAACCAGAGGCAAGAATTGTGAAGATTAAATCCCGTTGCCACATACCCTTTTGCTTAGTAGATTTTCTTTAAAACTTACAAAATTAGTTTTCATACAGTATTTTATGTTGTTGTGTGCATATCCTTTGTGGCATCTCCTTTTTAAATATTGTATGTTTCCTTTGGTTAGTTTTCAACACGTAGTAGTCGTTTTACATCGCAACGCGTGGCAAATTATGCGGCGCCATTTTGATTTTCGCGTGAGCGTCCTTGTGCACAACAACAACACAAACAATAGCACCAGTGACAGTAACACCAAACACGCAAAACTCAACCCCATGACAAATTTTTTAGAACCAAAACTTTCTGGTTTGTTGCCTCCTTTGGTTGCCAGCCCTATGTTTGTTCTGACATGTTTCGCAAATGCGGTCAACGACAGGACAATCTCCTTGTTTTACATTCATTTTTGTTGTCTGCTTGTGTTTATTGTTGTTGGTTCTTTAAATTACCGCCAAAATTTTATTCGCAAACCTAAACCATTGCATTGAATTCCATTCTACAATATATAGTACTTCAACTTTACAGCCCCACAAATATACAATGATACTATATACTTAAAAGGAGTTCTCTTTGCCAAAAATTCATGTTTTGTGTGTTTTACTGACGTCAGGACATAAGTATTAATATTTTCATCATGCGCATCGTTTGTTGTCGTTGTCCAACTTGTACCTTCTTCTAGTACGAGTATATAAGTATCCTATACGATGACGATACGCCTTCAATGGTGTTCATGTTCAAGTTCAAAAGTCCGCTTTTATACTCGAACAAAAACAGACCCAGTTCTCCTACCTGCTTGTCTTACATACACATATATTGTAGTAGTAAGCGCAAGGACATTCACTGACAATAGTAATAACAACAGAGAATTGCGTGACGTAAATTCTATTAGCTGTTTTGTTGTAGTTTTTTTTGTACCATTTGCTTTTGTTGTACCTTGTTTTTGTTACCTTACAATGCGGCGATGGCGATTCGGTTTGTTTATTTTAATATTTTTACGTATCCTACCGCTTTCATTTATCTGTTAGCTTTTATTAATAGTAGCATGCATCACGTGCTATTTGGGTTTTGATATATGAATAATTGAATGGTTAAACCAAAGCTCAAGAAGCTTTTAATTTGTTAAAGCTTCAAAAGAGTGCTGGGGATGAATAAACTGTTTGTTAAGCTCTTAGTAAAGCTTGCAACCGGAAGTAGGTACAGTCACTAAAAGTTTTTTGATTGAAGGTTAGCTAAGAATAGTAGTTTGTTTGAGGGTATACTCGCTAGTGATCCCATGCCCTAGTGTCTTATACGGGGCTAAGCAGATATGGTAAATTCTATGAAATTTGTTTGATATTTGAAAGAAGATCTTTGGATTTCGATTTAAGTTCGGGACCGCTTTTTCCTTATTCGTATGAAATTGTGAATTGTACCCCACCTCTGCTTTTTTTTTAACGAAATTTCAACGGTGGTGTATTTACGTTTTGTCATTTCGTGCGACTTCACGCATGCGTTTCCACTGAGATCAACTAAATTGAACAATCCATCCGATTCATTGTCTTTGGTTCAACCGTCTAACTTATAGTATTTTCGAATCGCATCGAAGAAAGTGGCTGATGGGCGGTGGCGATCAACGTGATATTGTGTGGTCGTTTGTCATTATTATGAGTGAAAGGTGTTTGGCAACCGTTCACACTATACCATTCACCCTGTCATTCAAGTGATTTGCAGCTTTCTACTTGAATGACATTCGATTGAAATCATGTAAACGATGACCCTTTATTATGGTGAAAATACAAAATTTCAATCCGTCAGGGTCACTTCCAATCGAGCAACTGTTTAGTGGAGCCGGTTTAATTTACGAACCCTTGAGAAATCACTTAGATTGTACAAAATTGTTGTTTGTTGAAAGTAATTTGCCTCTTATTAGTTTTGATTACTAATAGGTAAATTTTTTCTTCAACAAAAGTGAAATAAAGATTTTTATTCTTTACCTCTGTTAATTACCGCTTCACCGATGTATAAGCTTTGAACTTTCGTCACCGCCACAGGTAAAATGGCTCCGTTACAACTCTAGTGTGTCGTTCTTATGGCTTACCCACTCATTTAATATTGGTGGTTTTTCAAATCAGATGTCAGATGCTCTGATGAATGGAAGCAAATTCTCTTAAACCTTCAAAAATCAGTGACTTGACTTATATTTACAACATTTACTTTAATAATATCTGAGGCCATAAATTATGTTTTGAATTTTCTTAGGGAATTCAAGAACCACATCAGTAATCATACAAATCTGCTGATCAAAAAACAAATCTTAATATCAAAGAAATCTATCATAAGTTATTTTTAAATTATTTATATTCATTTTTATTCAAGTACCAAATAAACACTTGAATTCACAAAAATCTTTATTGTATTTTTCAGTTCAAGTCTTGATTTACACAT
Source organism: Amiota communis (assembly GCA_037043315.1). Lineage (NCBI taxonomy): Eukaryota > Metazoa > Arthropoda > Insecta > Diptera > Drosophilidae > Amiota > Amiota communis. Next base: position 5,380,309 of record JBAMAV010001245.1, on the reverse strand, counting down.
TTTTGGTATTGTAATTTAGTTATAGTTAATTTACTTCAAGATTTCATCCAAAATAAAATTTAATAATGTTATAAATTAAATTCCATTGCCATTTCTTTGTTATTGTAATCGAATCTCAATACTAGAAACTTTGACTAGACAGTTGCATATGCTTATATACCATAAAACTCATTCATTAAGAAGAGTTTTTCTTTTAAAGAAAAAATAAATAATTAATTATATACGAGTATATTAAAAATAAGAAAAGTGAGTGAGGGCTTGTTAAAAAAATAAACAAAAAATCAGACTGGAAGTATAAATTCCACCACAATTTGGGTTCCCATATTTAGAAGCGCGTTATTTTACTATGATCTGGTGATGGTGGCAAAGAGGATATGGACGAACGTGAAGGACTACGCTGCGGTAGACGTGGTGGATTAATATTGGCATTTGCCTGACGTAGGTTGGCAAAAAACTGTTGGCGTCGTGGGCCGCCGCCACGTAATGGTAATGTTGGTATCTCGCTGGGCGATTGTTGATGGACCTCCTCTTGTGAGCAATGACGCATGGCGGGATTGACGCATTCATAGACACTCTGAAAAGGTTAATTGGTAGAATATTAATACAAGTATGATAAAAGTGATTTGGTGAGTTACCTGTTCCGATGAGTATTGATTATTCTGCGCAAATGCCAATGAAGTGAGTGAAGGCAACGCCTGCGCAATATCTGAACGTTCAATGCCGCGTACAATAAGAAACGTACGTGGTATGAGTATGCCAACAAGAACAGCCCAACCAGAGGCCTGAAGGCCCAAAGGTATGGCAGCATCACGCCATTCATCTCCAAACAGTGATAAAGTTATCCAGACAATCCATATGATAAAGATTAAAACAGCTCCAATAACAATAAGTATGCCTTCACGATAATTTCGTTGGGAACGATAGATAAATGGTACCAGACTCACAACACATGCAAGCAATATGAAATCATATCCAACCAAGGCCCACAACCAATGTCCATAGTATATACTCTCACAAGAAACACTCTCCGAGGCCACTTGCATGGCCACTAATAGTTGAATAGACATGCCCAATTGAACAAAAATACTAAGTATGCAAATGACCGCTTGAATGTAACCATTTACATGCGATAAGAAGCCACCCTCAGAACCAATGGAGGCTAACATGATGGCGCGACAGAGTAATAATGAGAAAATAAAGCAATAAACAAGCGTCAGAATAAAGACACGTACAGCGCAGAGTGTGTTTAGGGTTTGGGCATCCTCAAAGGTTACATGTGAGTTGCGTTGCTCACCCACATATTCCATAGAAAAGGGTACAAATGATGTAAAGACAACTATAAGCGAGAGTAATAGCAGGATTGAGGTAACCGGGTTACCCTCGAAGACATCACCCAATGATATGCGAACCACAATGAAAACCAAAATGGCCAATGTGACAATGACGCCTAAAATTGCCGCCGTCATGCCAGTGGCAACCCAAGCATCCGGTTTAATGCGCCAAAACATTACCGATTCCCCATCAAAGAGAAATGGATAACGTTTGTTATCACCAGCACTATACTGGCAATTAAAGACCTGACCAAATTTCGTCTTCAGCTCAAGACTTGTGTGATTATCACGATTATAATGATAATAAGTTGTGACATTTGTTACAAAATTCTGTGAGGCAATCTCACGGAGTGTCATATGATTCTCATTCTTGATAATGTCAATTATTTCGACTTTCTTTTGATACATCTGGAAATTCATTGATGGGGCTAATTTACGCATGCGCAGTAGAGTCAAGATTTCGGAAGTCTCATGCGAGACATGATATTTAGGTGTATGCCAATCTTCAATGAAATTGAAGAAATTGAAACATGTTTCGAGTATATAAACATCATCAAGACGTTTGCAATGTAATGATAAAGCGCCCTTAAGCCAACGCATCAGATCAAGCATTGGATGAGCCAAGGCAAGGACACGTGAAGGTAAGATAGTTTTACCAATCAATAATTCATTCAGTATAGTCGGTGCACTATCCAATTCGGCAACAGTTCGTAATTCGATTTCGTTCTCCATTAGTATAAAAGATTTATCAGGAAGATCTGTAAAAATACACATATTTATCATATTTATCTGTTCCATTGTACTATTGACTCACCTGCAACAAATTCTCGATCGGTACGCTCTGTTGGCACAGCAAAAATTGTACCATTTTCTTTGAAATGATTTGCCATTTTATTGCCAAATAGTATATAGACATTATCTTCACTCTTGAAATGCATCAGGCACATATGCTCATGACGTACTGCTTCCATAAAATCATTATAGATGGCCAAACTTTCGGTGAGTATTTCGACTGAAGCAATTTTCTCACCCCAAGGCATTTGATGAAGTAAATGTGCCACCTTCGGAAACAAATGATCACGTGCTGGTTGTATGGGCCATATATTATATTCCAGTTCTTTAATAATATGTTCCAGACTCTTATAGAGATCATAATCAATAAAAATACCCATGGCATGCATAGTACATTGTTGCATATATTGAACTTCTTGGATAAGCAAGTTCTCGGCAAGACTTTCATTGTCAATGAATATAGCACGTAAACCTATTATATTAAAAGATAGATTAATCTTTGATCATCTTTCAAATTCTTTATAATAACAATTTTCTTACCAATTTCAAAATCCGATTCAATTAGATTCCCTTGATTCAAACGATTTACCACAAAGAGCGCTGATATCGGATCTATTGTCATTATGCTAAGCATAACATCACCTTCGATGATTTGTACAAATTCATGTTGTTTTCGTACGCTTGTCTCCTCTGCTGAATTAGTAATCACTGCTTGTAGACCATGTATACAAATATCAGGTATAGTACTAACGGTACTATTATTACCACTAGCAGTGACAGCTTCAGTTGTTGTGGAAGACCTTAGTGCTGCTGGAAATGCTGATGATGTACTTGCAGCATCAATTTCATCACTTGATTCAATTAAATTAGTTTCTAATTCTGCTACTGTGGTTGTTGTTCGTTGTGTTGTTGTTTTTATTGTTGTTGTTGAAAGACCTGCTGTTGGCTGCGGTTTGGTTATACGCAATGGTCCCGGTTTTCGTGAAGGTACCGGTGAGGCTGAAGTTTCTGTAACAACAGCAGCAGCAGCACTATGGCAGGTGGTGGTTAAGTAATACAGAATGATGAGGAGAAAAATTAACACTATTTTGAGAAAGAGAGTTGGAAAATTTATAGTTTGTTTAAATAATAGAAAAATATATAAATGAATATTATGTTTTTGAATAGACTTCTTTAAACAATAAGGCTACAATTTATGGTAAATTATATAAAAAGAGGAGGCAACAAATTAAGATAGTTTTCATGAAATGCAAAACTCTTATCTCTCTCGCTGAAGGAAAAACGGCCACAATTGGTCAACAGAAAGGGCACAGTCTTCCACCACGACAACGCTAGGCTATTCACTTTTGTTATGACTCAGCCAAAATTGAAGGAATTCCACTGGAAAGTGTTATTGTATAATCCTGACCATGCACCATCTGATAACCAGTTATTTCATTCCATGCAGGGGTATCTTGATGGGGTAACAATTAATTCACTAAACGAATGCAAAACGGTATAGTATTACGCCAGTTTTTTCAGAAATTCTAGTATTTCTACAAAGGCGGGATTATGGTTTTACCCGAAAGATGACATAAAGTTGCTTAATTATATGAAAAAAAATTGTCGAAACATGATTATCATTTTTGGAAGACACTTTTCCACCAACCTAATAGTTTTAGTTATAAGCAGAAACTTGAAGAACTTGTTCTTTGATTTAGAATTAAGTTATACGAGTAGTACAACCGGACAATGTAACTTGTAGATATATAAAATTAGTCTCATCGGAATTGGCTTTACTTAAATTTGATAGCTCCAATTACGTGTAGCATTATAATTCTGTGCTAAATATTTGGTTATGACACTGGATTGCAAACTTCAGTGAAAGGAACGCGTCAAGAAATAAGGGAACGAATTTGGCATTAAAACAAAAAGCATGAGATAGGTAGCCGATCAATTTTATCCACGCAAAACAAATTACACTGTGTTACAAAAAAAAAAAAAATGAAAAAACTTCTTATCAGACCTAGTGGAGGTTATAGATCATAAAAAACTATATAGGGTTATATTTCAGCTTCTAAATACAAAAAATAAATTTGAAATCCGATAAAAAATGGCCAAGTTATAAGGTAATATGTACAGGAACCTCTTAAAAACGGTTTTTGGGCTCTAAAACAAGATTTTGAGGGTGTATCAGAGATTTAATATATACCATTCTTTTTAGTTTTTTATGACCTATAACCTCCACTAGGTCTGATAAGAAGTTTTTTTTCGCTGTGACACAGTGTTATTAATATGGTATACAAGCAAATATTGAAACCAGTATGGGGTTCTGGAGCACAGCTTTGGGGTTGTGCCAGCTAAATCACCAAAAATACATTTCAATAATATCAAAACAAAGTACTTAGGGGTATTGCTAATGCACCATGGTATTGCAATGCATTGGATTGAAATCTATCATCGCAGAGATAACAATAATTGCAATGGCCTAATAAAGAAGAAGCTTCAACTCTAACTGAAGTCGATGGGCTAATAAGACGGCTTAAGCGCATCAAAGCCAGTGATCTTACGGCTTCATAGAAACTCTAGAAATTAGAGTATACATAATTGCAATATTGTTGCTATACTTAAATTGATTGTTAGTCAATTGTTAATTACAGTAAAAAAAAAAAGAATTCAGTACTTGGCAGAGTATGGTTTATATGGCATATGGTAAGAGAGAGATAAGTGACAAAAAGAGATACATATGGATTGGAATTTTCTTATATATGTCATTTAAGTCTAAATTGTGAATTAAAGACAAAGAATTATTTATATTTTAAAAAATTACTCACCACACTGTGATTTTATATTCCCCAAGCAGCCTTGCCAGCTCATTTTGATGAAGAACTTTAGTTTGATGACACTTTAATTATTTTGATTTCTTTTTATTTATAAATGTAATAAATTGATAGGACAATAGAAATCGAAGATATTGTCTAGTTTCTTTATAGAATCACACAATTATGTATAAATATTATCATTTCTTAAAGCTTTCTACTAAATTGGAAAAATATTTATGAAAAATACAAATAATTAAATTTTATATTTTCCAGTATTGGGAACAACTTGCTACACTTAACTTAATTTACTTGATTTTTTATATACTTATTTTTATTATTATTTATTTATTGTGTTAAATTATTCTATTTTTTGCTTTATCTTTTATATGTGTTTTCACTCATTATGCTGATTCTTCTGAATACAATTTTACGTTGCCTACTTTCAAATGCAATGAAGACAGTTTACTTTGCTCATTGCTCCGAGTGTGTTGCACTTTAATCGCATTAACATTTGCCACACTTTCTCATAGACATAGATACGCGCACATTCACACACACACACATACAGAGATATTTATACCATTCTCATTTATATATAAAATACATTTGTGACTTGAATATTAGTGTATCTGCAGCTTACTTTAAAGTGTCAAGCTGCACTTTACTGCTTCTTTCTCACTTTAAGATGCCAAAGGAAAAAAAAAAAATAAAAAAGCAATAAATACTACATATTTTTGTTATGTTATTATTTCTCTTTATCTTTTTTGTACAATATTTCTTATAAATTTCTTTTATGGTTTGTTTGTGGCACTGCATTTATTTCATTTTGTTTTTTCTTCAGAAGCAAACTTAGTTTTGCGTACACAATATTCTTCACTTCACTTTTTTTTTGTTCTTTCAAAATCCGTAAATCAATAGGAATTTTGCCGGAACTGAGTCAATTCTGAATGTGTGTGTGTGTGTGTGTGTGTGGATGTGTATGTTTTTATTCGTTTCTTTTCTATTTATTTTGCTCTGATTTGCTTTTGCATATGCAATGCATGGAACATGATTCTTTAAAGTATTCGAAATGTATAAGAGAAATGCATATTAAAGAAGGGATTTGATATAGGCCAGAGATAGAAATATATACCATATGTGTATTTAAACTAGGTTAAAAAGGCAATTTATTTGATTGAGGTTCAGTAGAAATGCATATGTGGATCTATGAGGTCAAAAAGTATAATTAAGTAAATTTCCAAAAAGATTCTGTGAATAATGTCATATATGAAATCAAAGGAATTTAATCAAGTGTTGAATGATTATAGATACAGATATGAAAAAAAAAAAAAACAAATAAACATGAGTAGAAAAGTTATGTGGATAAAAAAATTCAAGTAAATAGGTCAATGGATATTTACACTAATTGGGAGTAAACCTTCTTACAAATTATTGGACAAATATATAGATGATTAATATTAATAAATAATTGTAGTTGTATGAAGAAGCAGGTTTAAAGATAATTTATTGAAAACACTGTGGGACAAAAAAAATATAAAATCAGACCCGCTGTTGTTGAGATAATGCACCTGGCCCGTCGTCACACAAATTTTAATACGATCGTACATAAAAAAAAAATAATATTTTATCCACTTGTCCGATCCTCACCAAACTTCACAGGAACACTCAGACTATGCATAAGTTTCACTGAAAAATTCATCAAAATCAGTCCAGCAGTTTTAGTACCTCTAGGGTTCATACATAGATAACTTTGAAATGGTACATTCTAGAAGATATATAATAATACTAGTAATTAGTTATTTTATTTAATGTTGTTTTTTCTGTGGCACCCCTGAACGTAATATTTTTGTAATATCACAGTGTAATTTATATAGTAGTATAAGTATATGATAAGTTAGATGGGGACACTGTCTACATAAACCTCTCAGCGATTTCGTTTTATGCGTATAAAATATATTATGCATTATTCATACGAAGAACAAGATCAAAGATAAAGTTGCTTTTAGAATTGGTTTAATTGAAGAAGAAGTCTTAGTTCTATTATGATATAAGTATGATACGGTTTTGTGATTAAACATCTCCTATAAGTAGAAATATGTTTTCGTCTGCTGGTTTTGAAAGAAACTCTCATTAAAGTTTTTAATAATAAAAATTGATAAGATTCTTTTAAATTATGATATAAATTATCATCATTGATGCTTGCACTAAGTTTACAAATATTTGAACCGAACAAAGCATTTGAATTGTTTCTGAATTATTCAATTGAACCTTTGTTTCAGTTGTTTTTTTTTTTTATACAAATTATTGTATATTTATTTGTAAGTATTGTTTTGTAAGTTTGTTTGGTTTCTGTTTATTTATTTAATTTTTTTTTTTGTTTTTCACTTTTGTTTCCTTTTGTCACTTTTGTTTTGTTCAATTCACATTTTCCATTTGTTTTGTTTTATTCTTTGAGTTATTAATTTTTATTGATTTTTGTTGTTGTTGTTAACATTTTAAGGTATCTTTAAGAGAAATTATTGATTGATCTGAATATATAAAAATTATTTAAAAATTCTAAATAAATTTACTCCACATAAAATAAGTTTTTCTGAAACAACTGATTCTCTGTGAATTCTTAAATTTTGTAAAAATGACAACTCAAATTTGTCATGAATTACGCTTGAGTGATTTTAGTTTATATTATGTTTTACAATATTATAATTGCAATTATAAAACTCTATCCAGGCAAATAATGATGTTTTTATATATGCTCAACCAAGTGACTGACTGATTTTACAATACAATACTGTTCAAAGGGTAATTGTTGTTCTTTCTCTATGTTTTATTGACAACATTTGATCATGCCACGCCACGCTACGCCATCACATACACGGTTTGAAGTTAACTGAAAAAATCAAGTAAAAAGAACCATTTCATTTTTCAATTTAATTGCATTTCACTTTTACAAAAGTTTACATAGAATTTGTTGTACTATTGGTTTTGGTTACGATTTTGTCTCTTTGACAATTTGTTCTTGTATTGGAAAAACTACCCCACACTCAACTCACTCACACGCTCAGATGTTTGCTAACTTAGATATTAATGAGCCAACACGCATATAACCATAAAGCCTGATGTTGTCCGTCAGTCAGCCAACGAAGCGAACTAAACAAAACCATACTAAAGTCTGAAGGCATAAGAGAACTATGAGCACCGAGAGCTAAAACAAAATTCAAATGAATTGTTTTTAAATTGTCTCCCATTGCACCTGTTTTAGTTTGTTCTGTTCTGTTCTGTTTTTTGGTTTTTGTTTTCTTTGTTTTTTTTTTCTTTTTCAATGTGACTTAACTTGACTAAGAGTGAGCACAACAAAAAACTAGAAAAAAAAAACTGTCAACAACAAATGTTCGCTGTTGTTATGGCAAATGAGTAAAATTTAATTTTTAACTCAATCATTTCACTCAATATTGTTTGCTCACAGAACAGAACTAATTCTATTTTATTTATTGAAGAATTTATACAAATTGTAGAATGACACTACTAAAAAATATAAAAATTATACCTTTTCCAAGCAAAGCACCACTTTTTCCTATTATTTAGAAAACTGATTGGTTTATCTTTCAGACTAACTTATTTTTTGTTATAATTATCATTGAGAGAAAGAAATGAATTTAAAATAGAATTATGAAGTAATATGAATCACTTTACTTTTTCCATTTAAGGGTTCATCTGGTATTACTATATTTCACTTCTGTTAACTTGTTATAAGTATGAATACATTGAGAACTTGTCTTTAACTTTTCCACCTTATAACATCTTGACTGGTATCAAATAAACTTTTTTCTTATTTTATTGTTTGTCTTGGGGCCGCGGCACAGTCAAAAAATTAAACACTTGACTTCACTTTATGTTTATTTTTTGGTTTTAAATTTCAACACCAAATGAGTGTTCACATACTGATTAGGTTTTCACCCTGAATTTTCTTGATAGGTCAAGACATTAAGTCGTGGTTAAGGGTTAAATGGGTGTCTTAGTTTAAAGATGAGGGTGTTTCAGTATAGTTAAGGAAATAAAATCCACCCATGAAATATCATTAAGTGATATATAAAATTATTATTTGTTGACTTAAGTTATGAACATATTTGTATGGTGAAAGGGTTAAATTAAAAGATGAAACCTTGTATAAAGTCAAGTGAGTTTAAAATTATAATTAATCTTATTTTATTAAGATTATAAATATTGATTATTTTTATGCAGCAAGAAAAAATAATTGAGTAGTTTAATTTTGGAAAAAAAAATTCTTTTCGTCTATAAATTACTTGGGATTAAATCGCCCCATATTGAAACATGACTCAACACTATAATAGCCACAACAATTAGTTATTTTTGTCTGCTATGTAAAGTGTTTTTATGTAATCCCAATGAATAACTAAACAAGTAAACACTCAAACACGCTTACCATCCATTAGCCACTCACTCACGCGTATATTTGTTAACATTGATAAAAAACTACTTGTACCTTCCCTTTTCTTTCACAATTTCTTCCTTATTACTGATTCCTTATTAAAGGTAGCTTAACCAGAATATAATAATAAATACATAACTAAATTTGCCAACAAGAATTGGACAATTCAAATCGAGTAAAATTCAACTAAAACTAAAACCATAACCCTAAAAGGTGTTGGCAACAACGTCATAGCAACGTGTCAAAACAAATTTAACAGAAACTGCAAACAAACAATAAACCGCAATAAAAATATATACTCGTACATAGAAACAAAACAATAAATATGGGTGGGTGTATCAAAGAGTTTGGGGTACCAAATTGTAATCAATGTAACCATGTTTGACAGAAACTCATTAGATTCTAGTTGCTAAAGACTAGACATTTTTTGAAGAAATATTTTAAAGCTTTATTTATTGTTCTACTATCACTTCACTCAACAAGCTGGGGCCTTACTTTTAACCAATAAGTGCCAATGGTAAACGTAATGATTCGAATTATTATTATGTTTACAAAAAACAGTAGCTCTAGTGACGCTATACCTATTTATAATCTTCAAAACTATGGAAGAAATAGAAATCGGGTGCTGAAGAAATACTATTTTTTACTATTCAAGCAAATCAATAGCTTCTCAAATACTTTAAGGACTCTAATTCATAGTCTAGTTCACTTCACTATTCCAAGGTCTTACGAGTGCAAGCTCTAATGGCACAGAACCTTCCAATCCCATTGTTAGTGTGCTAACATTTCAATGTACCCTCGCATTAATGTATCCTTGACAAACGCTTACATTGAACATTAAAGCGGAAGCGGAAGGAATATAAATAGTATACCACAACTTAAGCGACTTACAAATGATTATAATGAGGATTGAAAAACACACACACACCACAGTGAACGAATGAATGAATTAATGATATTGTAGAATGCAATTTCCATTACAAAAATCTATGATTTTAGCAGCAACTGTATCTGTTTATATAAAACTATATTCTATTACGAATATTTAAAAAAAAAAAAAATAACAAACAGCAATTTGACGTTAGTGGTTTAATTATAGTCACAGTTGACAGTTGTAGTAGTAGTAGTAGTAGTAAATACTGTGTTAGATAACATTGCGTGGGTTTATACGTGGGTGGATGGTTGTTTATATTAAAACTTAATATTAGAGATAAATGACATTCTTCAGTTAATGTCACTGGTTTGAAATAATGTTTTACAATTTTTTAATTACATTTTTCTTTTGCTATTCATTAAGCATTATTTATAGTTTTGTTTTTTTTTTTTTTTCTGTGATCAAATAACTATTACAATTTAGACACGTTCCGCTTTAAGCGTCCTTTCGACCGTTTAGCAAACGCGTGCCACTTACACTGAGCCATTGTTCTTGAAGAATTTCATTTCCGTGAAGCCCATAAAAATGCACTGTCACTCATTCAAAATGTGGCTCAAATGTTGAGTGGTTTTTCTGCTACTTCCTCATATTCATTTTTTCTGTTTTTGTTTAGTTTCATTTGTGCCTATGGAAAATTGAAAAAAGAATGGATAGAAATAAACCATGAACAACGCTTTAAGAGCAATGCCGGTCAGGTTGGGTGCTCTTTGGCCATGTTTCTTTATGTTGCATACTGTTCAGTCAAGCGTTGTTTATTTTTATTTATTAAAAAAAAAATTGAAATATGGAAAAATGTAATAAATAAATAAATACATAAATATTACAAGATACAATTCAGAATGGGGTTGTTTCTTATAGTTCTTAGAACACCAGAAGCATGAGGGTATTCATAAATGCATTGCAAAGACATTACTTACATACTTAAGTACAATACTGAGACGCTTAGTATTGTAGTTTCTTCTTTTATGGGTCAAATGTCGCATAATTGAATTGAGTTAAGTTACTTACTTAAAGTCCTGATTATGATAAATACTTGGAAGTGACTGAAATGAAATGACCTCTATTAAATATGTAACATCAAAGCAATTCTGGTTAAATTACTGTAACTGTTAGGTGTTGATATCGTTGTGCTTTCAAGAAGTTTTTTGTAAGTTTCTTCTTTACTTTTATAATATTCTTTACATCCAGGAATTGTGAGAATTTGTTGTAAAGAAGAGTAATTGTGCGCGTAAATACTAAGCACAGGGTTGGCAATATTAGGTGGACCCATTTATTAAAAAAAAATACATGAAAGAACAACAAGTGGGATATCATTTAATTTGGTTGAAGGATATGTGATTACATCACTTTTTGAATATGATATCTCGCAATCAGTTACCCTGAGCTGGAATAACATAATATGTTCGTTTTTCCACATTTTTCATTGCATTTGGTGTCCATTTCCTGGCAGATGCTGGTCCTAAGGTCTTCTAAGGTCCTTGGCTTTTTGATGTTAACCTTCGATTTCAAATAGTCCCTGACGAAAAAATCTGGCGGTGCCAAATCAGGTTAATCCGGAGGCCAAACAAAATCTCCATTTTTTGATATCAAGCGACCGGAAAACAATTGCTTCAAAAAATCTATTGTGGCACGAACAGTGTGAGGTGGTGCGCCATCTTGTTGAAACTAGTAGAACTCCAAACCATTCTCATGAACAATAAGAATCAAAAAATCGTTTATCATAGCCCAATAACGCTCCTGATTTACGGATATTGTGTTTCCACTGTTGTCTCGAAGACTTTTCAAGACTGGCTTGTACACCAGCAATATTTTCATCGGATCGTCTCGGTAACTTTTTATTTGGAAGCCTGGGACAGTTGAACAATTTCTGCGCTTTCGAATGGTGTGTATTGCTCCATAGTAAAAATCTTCTATGATTGAAGCTTCTAACACGTGCTGTCATTGGTCGAACTGAACTGACTGTTGAAACAATGATCAAACTACTACTAAAAGTCATAGTCTTTCAGCTTTTTAGATACAAAACTTAAATTTTTCCCAATCTTTGTCTTGTTTAATGCTTCATTTAATCATTTTAGTTGTAATAATCTGACCAAAGATAAATATGTGTAAACTGTTTATAAAAAAACTCAAACTCCAAATAAAAGTGTTATAATTTAAATTTTAATATCAAATATATTTTTTTATCATCACTTATTTGTATAATCAAAATAAACCTTTGCATTCCGAAAAATCATAAATTTAAAATCTTTTAAAAAATATCTTTCTTTTACATATTTTTCATTCCAAACATTATTTTTAAATCATAATTTAAAGTTCTGTTCTTTTTTTGTACAAGATCAAATCGTTAAAAGGGGTTCTTTCACTCACTATTATGGTCGGAAACTAAGATCTCTTTTCTTTTTTTTTTTGTTTTGTTCATGGTTAATTGGGATAAAAACTTTATTTGCAGTCACCGGCACCACTTGGAGATTTTCGTTTTATTGGATTACGAGCAGTATGACATCCGTAATCTTCTGGCAAATCACTGTCATCATTAGAATTATCTGTTAGAAGTGATAGACAATCGGAACTTATATCAAAATCATCCTCAACATCTCCATAGCTGTGCCCATTCTTTGGGGTAGATGATATGGAAGAACCGCGATCTGTTGTTGGTGATGTCTTGACAGTCATTATTTCAGAGATGGTATCCAATAAATTCTTAGATGTATTTTTACCACGTTGTGACAATTTTGCTAAATATTGTTGCTTCAGCATCTGCTGCTGTTGTTGTATTTGTTTACTTTGTATAGGCTTTTGTTGCTGTTGTTGTTGTTGTTGTTGCTGTGATGTTTGTGGATCGGCAGAAAACTCTTTATATTGCATCTCAGTAACGAATCGTTGTATATGTTCGAGCACTTCACGCATTCCTACATCAGAGGATTGAATGTCAATGCTGTGACCCGACGAAGTTCTGCCCGGTTCTCCAGACGGCATTGACGGCGTTTTTTGAGTGCTTTCACATACATAAGGACTCGCTAGTTTCGATACATAATCAATAGCCATTGCTGGTTCTGGGCCCGATACTGCTCCTGATACCGCCGAAGATGTCATCGGGTTCATGGACCTCGGCGTTGTGGTCACTGCTTTCTCTTGAATTCTTCGCAAATTTGGTGGTTTTTGCTTCGAACTTGATCGTGCTGTCATATCTTTAGCCTTATTAGTGTTCTCAGGTTTAGCAGCATATTCATTAGCAAAAGGTGCTAATGTTTCAGATGGTTGTTGCTGGTTGTTAACAATCAAAGCTTGGTGCTGATAGAACATCTTATCATATTCGGATTTCATGCAGAGATAACGAAAATGACGTGAATTCTCTTCACCATAATGAGTGACCCCTAAATAATGAATGGTATTGCTAAGATTTTTATTTGTGATATGTTAGATAGATGCTTACTGTTAGTGACATGCTCTTGCAAGCGAGTCAAATTATCATTAGTGTGCTTCAACTCAGTAGAAAAACGGTCTATCTTTGTACCCAGTTCACGGAAATTACGATTCAAGACATCAGATACAGAGGACTATAGGGGATTCAAAGAGATATCAGTAGAAAAAGTAATTCGTTTTCTTTAAACTAAAAAAAAAACGTACTCCAATGGCTGTCTGTACTGTTTGTTTTATCAACTCAATGAACTCATCAGGATCATCCTCATCGTCGTCTTCAGTTGGTGAATGCAACTTGGTCGGTGTTGTGGTTGCATTACACTGTTGATGTTGACGATGTTGATAAGGTGCAGCCCCACCGGGCTGCCTCTCATGAGTCCCACCACCATGCTTATGCATATGATGACCATGCATATGTTTATGATAATTCTCATGTTTTTCAGAACACTCACCACCGGCACCACCACGACCACCAAAAGCACCACCACCCAAGTAATTTGCATCTCTCCAGCAACTATGTTGTGTTGGTCTTTGTAAATCTTTCCCCATGGAAACTCCCTTACCCATCATTGGCAAACCATCACCACAATATATTGGCTCAGCTTGATAACAAGCGCCTGTTTTTTTGGCATTTGGCTGACGAGCTGTCAAATTCTTGTGTCTTGCCGAGGCTTGCATCTGATTTTGATGCATCTGATGCATTTGGTGACGATGCTGCTGTTGATGCATGTTATGACCACCACCACCAGTTCGCGTTAAATTGGTCGTTGTCATTGGGCAATTTGCTGTTATAACATAATTATTTGCCGTCGTATACTCACTGTGTTGACCACGTCCGGTAGCATTACCTGTAGCGGCAGCACCAGTATTTCCTGTAGCGGTGGCATTTCCAGTAACAGTGCTAGCCAAATTAATAACGTTTCCATGCCGTCTTTCTGCTCGCAATGTTGCCGTTTTAGTAGTACCATGCGTTGGTACCGCATGAGATTTATTTAAACTTGGTTCATATTTTGTTGTTCCATAAAGTTCTTCTATGGGCTTACGTCTAGTCGGACGTACCATGATTTTTATTTTTTACTTTAAATTCTTCGAAAAAAACGCATCTAATAAACGCGCAAAAGCGTTTTTGTTTTGTTTTCAAACAAACTAAAGGAATTTTGGGAAATATACAGTTGTATCCTTAAAACAGCGCTTATCTTTCGTGCTGCTTAATTCTTTAGTTTATTACTTTTTTTTTTTAAATGTGCTAACCAAATTTCTAACGATACTAATTTTTTATTTAAGCAAAATAACTAAATAAAAACTTATTAAATTGTTGAAAAACTCAAAGTTTGCTGAGATTGAAAATATATACAAAGGTTGCTAAGAGTAAATAAATCAGTAAAGATATTTTTTAATGAGAATTGACATGGATAAAATGATTTTTGTTATGATTGATGATCTGACAAAAAATTGATTCAATGCATTCAAAGTTGCAACGGACACTATCACCGCAGCCATCTATTGACCTCCTTGTTTTGGTTGGACTGCGGCGCACATAATTCAATTCTTTATTGCGGGCGAGTTCAATGCTAAGTATCCAGTCTGGGGATGTTGCAACTCCTGTCTCAGAGGCCGCATATTGTTTGACTGGATATCTTATTCTAATGCCCAAATACTGGGAACTGGTGTACCCAGCATTCGGAAGCACACCATTGGCGATAGATTTCGGAAGGTTTAATTGCATTGTTCAATCAACAGCCTCATTGAACTTAGACCACCTTCGCTGTACATCCTTCCTGTCGCTGTATCTATAAAGCTGCTGACTTCGCTACTATTGGTAGTCCTCTGCCTGCTGATACAGGTCTAATTTGGGATCCTTCGTGATCTGGTGGATTTCAGTCGACCTCTTTGTCAATCTCCTTACGGAACAGTCTATACTATCGTACAGGAAAAAGGCAAGCTAAAAAACTTCATAAAGTTCTGGTTAAAATTTCCAAAAAAAAGGAAAAATCATTTAAATTCTTTTGATGAAAATTCATGGCTTTCTAAATAAAAAATGAAAATCTGTATAATTTTCTATATGCAAAACCTCTTCCAGTAATTTGACTGGAACATCAGTAATCAGCATTTGCCATTATGTCATTTGAATAGCTGAATACTGGTGGACTAAGATAGCATGGGGC
This sequence comes from Amiota communis, assembly GCA_037043315.1. Classification (NCBI taxonomy): domain Eukaryota; kingdom Metazoa; phylum Arthropoda; class Insecta; order Diptera; family Drosophilidae; genus Amiota; species Amiota communis. The sequence continues at coordinate 5,364,419 of JBAMAV010001245.1, read as the reverse complement.
CCGGGCTGGGAAAACCAAAAATTTTGTTATTAAAACCTAAATTACATGCAATCTTTTCAATCTATTATGCAAGCCAGCAAGCTTCCATACGGATGAATCGACGTATGCGATAGTGATGAAGACACACAAAACTTTCCACTCGCTCAATGTCATTGACGCTGTACCAGCGAATAGTGAATTAGCTACCTACTAGATTATAAACTCGCTCAATAACATCGACTAACAAACCCACATGACAGCGAATAACGAGCAACCTTTTAACCTTTCACGATAGATTGTTTATAACCTGCTAGTACCAATTCAATATGATTACATTGTGCGAGTTCACTAGCAGATTATGTATACGCTGGTAAACTCACTCAAAGGCTTTAGAGGCTTATATTTTTGATCGAATTGGATTCCAACAACTGACAGATTACTTACCATGGCATTAGGTGGACAGACGAATATGAGTACTTTAAAGATTTCTTCTGATAATGCTGTTGCATTGCAAACAATATACTTATTTCATCTTAATCACATTATGTGAAAGGTAAACAGACAACATATACAAATCAAATTTTGATTATAATGTCTCCACCAATAAATATCTTCCCATTCACACTTGTCAACATAATTCCTCGTCATTATTATTATATTAACACCTCTACTTGTTTGTTTGCCAATGCATAAATCCACTTAAATTTAACTACTTTACGTTCATAAAAAAGATAATTTTTATAGCATTTCATCGCAAGCAAACATATAAAAACATATTTTGTGTTAAAGACCTCTCCATACACAGAAACACCTTTGACCCAAAAATACGTATGTAAGTATCAATAAATGGTTCAGACATTAACATCCTTAAATCCTTGGTGTGTGTAAGCAATCCTTATTTGTTTTCAAGGTCTTTTCTAACATATTCACCTGACCATATGTGGTTACCACAACTCCAAGTCAAAGTTGTTTAAAAATGATTTAAATGGTGTCTGGTATTTTAAAAAAATATCATTTAAAGACCATAAAAGTAACGCTTGTAAAAGGAATAAATGAAGGAAACTAAGTGTGAGCGTGAGCATGTTTTGTATATTTGTTTATTTGTTTGTTTGTATCTTTTTATATGCTCTTAGCTACCTTTTTACATTAATTTTTTTTGTCTGCGTTCTTGGTGTCACTTGGGTAAAGGTTTATTTTATTTTATTTTATTTTACTCTTTTGTTGTTCCTTTATGGTTGATTGTTGAAAATATCTGAGGTTATACATTGTGGTACAACGCGATTCTGACTGCGTCTGTCAATGACACAAAGCGGTTCAATGTTTGCTTTGAACAGATAACAATGACATTTGAATGAGTGAAAATAAAACCATGAATGAATAAGTGTATATGAATGAGTACCAGGATAAATTGTTAAAAGTTCACACAATCTGTTTATTTACTAAATGTAAGAGGGATTGAGTTGGAATTCCTTTATGCCCTACATATGCATGTATACGTAGATACAATATGTTATTTTATTAGATTTTGTGTTTATGTTTGAGTTATGGAGTTAATGGAGAATTCAAAGCATTAAAATTGGCATACATCTTGTGCTGTATATGCAAAAATTGAAATTTAAGGTTTAAACTTAGTGCAATTATTAAAAACTAGCAGCCTTACCCGACGTTACCTTGAATTCTGTAATTTTGTGTGTAAATTGTTTGTGTTTAAGAGGGTCTGTCTAGTCCCTTGATTGCATAGTATTTGACGAAACACACTGCCTTTCTCTTGACCCACTCTCAGTGAACACCAATTTCAAAGAGAAGAGTTTGAGAGCGTGTAAGAAATTGTTTAAATAGTATAGATTTTTGATACCTTGGGCTACATTTTTGTAATTTTCTTATGGATCCTATGTTATTTGCTTAAAATGCAGCTTTCTATTGGTGAAAGAACTTTTAAAATCAGTTGAGTTAATTCATTATATACAAAAAAAACAAACCTTTCCTTTTTATAATATTCTTATAGACAACAATTTAACAATAAGAATTAGTAAATGATTCGTGACATGATGGGGGGTTCACTTGATATTGTGATGTAGAGCTCGATGCCGGTAGTAGCGTAGAATTTCGAAGACAACAGTAATCTAGATTGTATTGGCATCTTTGTCACGGGGGCGTCGGAAATCTGATGTCTGTACTTGCAACAAGCGGTTGGCTATGTAAACGTTTAATGATGGATAGCCTTCAGAAAGCAATAGGAAACCCCTGAAGTACATTCCAAGAATATCATATAACAATGGCCTTAAAGAAAATAATAATTATAGTTTAGTATTCGCAATTCATTTGGTAAATAAAGAAGACGATAGATTCACAAAAAAAGTGTAAAATGTATGCTTCATAAAAGGTATCAGAAAATTCAGTATAAACGAAGTATTTTTTCTTTCTATTTTTTGTTTATGTGTTATTTTCTTATTTCACCTCAATATATTTTCTGTTCCTTGCGGAAATCTCTTGATCAAATAAAATGTTAATGAGCTTTGAGTATTCGTTAAAATAACGAAATGAGAAACATTTGCAATGTTTGTGTGTTGAGTAAATATGATGGTTGTCAATTATAAATGTTGTTGATTGCCGTTAAAAAATCATCAGCACCATCATCATCATGACCCTTTGAACTTTTCAATAAAAAACATGGAATTTTTTAAAGTCTTTTTCTATATTTTAAATGTTTAAGATTTTAATGTTTGTGTCTTGCTTTTCATTTATTTCACTTTAAATTGAAGCAAATGTAATTTTTTACTGTCGATAATATCGTAATATAATCAAAGAGCATAAACTTAAATAGATTATTATATAGATTGTATAGAACATTTATAAAAGAAAAATAGAAAGCAAAAGAAATAAGAATTTTGAAAAATATCTTGACTTTTATGATACTAAGAAAATGAATGACAAAGACATTTAGCCATTGCGACCGCCATCTTTATGTAAGTGGCCATTTTGTAATGTCTTCATTTTTGTTGTTGTTTTCGTCTGCGATGCCATCATTGTGTACCATAGTATGTGATTACAATATAAAAGATTTTGTTTATATTGTTGTTATTTGGCTAAATGAAAAGTGCCAACGAACAACACCTAAAAGTAGGCCTCACGGTTAGCACGTTTTTGCTGTCACAGACAAGGATGATGGGTGACTTCTTTCAAATGACCTTCATGCCGGAGACTATTATTTGTTTATTTTTTATAAATTTTAAAATTTATTTTTTTAAATTAATCGAAATATTTAGTGGTGTTTTTATATTTTACTATTTACTATTTTTAATATTTTATTTATTATATTTAAATTTTTTATTTAACCCATAAAGTTATACATATGATTGTAGTTTGTATACTTTTAGCTACAATTATTATTTTTGTACTGCTCCTAATACCCTGGAAGTATACCTACTCTGGAATTGATTTGTGTACTTATTATTTCAGAGGCATAATTTTGAGATTAATATTAAGATCACTTCTCCATTGCCCTTAGTGTTCAATCTTCTATTCACCTACGTATAGGCTCACCACATTTGTAATCAGTAAAATGAGAAGAAAAAACCTTACATTTAAAGTTCTCAATCTTTAACAAAGACTCTGGAACTATAACTAAGTCTTAAGATTAGTACTCAAAAAAGAAATCTTATAAAGTAGCTGGACAAGTATGGTTCAAGACTAGAATTTTATGATAATTCTTATATTAAAATGAATTTTTGCTTGAATTATATTAACTTGCAAATAAAGAAGAGAAATGATGTATGATTTTTATTTATTTTACTATTTTATTTATTATTTCATTTGATTTCCACAATTCTTATTTATTTCTATTAATTTTTCATAATCCTACATTCTTCGAACCACATTACGTATACGCAATGTTGTCAGTGCAATATATTTTTACATACAATTTTATGCGCTTGAGGACATTTAATGAGCTGCCATAAAAGCCAAAATGAATGCTTGGCTTGCATGAGATAAGACAACGATAATGATGATGATGAAGATGTCGCCAGCAGTATTACACAAGCATCTATATATATATGCACTATGTGACATACACAAACGAATTACTTACTTCATGCAGATTTTCATTTGAGATGCATGTAATGACGTCATTGGTTTTAATAACTTATGATATGGTTTAAAGTATCACCAACCTACTCATCCCTGTCTCTTTCTCTATTTGACACCACACACTCATTTGCTATAATAAAACCCCATTTAACCTCAGCCTCATCAGACTCAATTGCTTGCGCATGATAAAGTAATTTGAAGGTTGCTAGCTTTGGTAGTTGTCACTATTATTGTTGCTGCTGTTACTAATGTTATTGCTGCTGTTTCTGTTGCTAACAACAATGTTGCATGCATTTGACATTGCTCTCTCTCTCTCTCTCTATGTCTGTTGTCTGATACTATAATATTACATATTCCTGTTGCTGTTGTTGTTATTGTTGACCACAAATTGTTGATGCCCAACTGAGTTTGATGTCAGACGAGTCGAGTCGAGTCAAGTTAAGTTAAGTTCTGCTGATTTGAGTTTCATTTGTTTCATTGAGCTAAGCGTATGAAGAAGGCTTGCATTCATTCATTCATTCATTCATGCATGCATGAATATAGTACAAATGCATGACATGTGCATGACAATGCCTTTGCTTCTACTCATATAGTATCTGTTAGTGAATCTGCTGATAGTGAGTATTTGTGTCATTTGCATGTTGAAATTAAATGCATTTGTTTGTGGGGGTGGCATAGCATTTAATGAATACAGACACACAGATACATTAAGGTTGATAAGTTAAATTAAGAGGAAATGCACAGTTGCCATTATGAGAATATTAATCCCTTCAGCCTTTGTCACTCATCTCATCTCGTCTCTTTGTTTCACTTTATATGTTTGGTTTTATATTTGGTTTGATTTTCTCTGTAAAATTTTCATTTTTAATGTAATAATTGTGTAATGAAATTGCATGAATTATGGTTTTTCATATTATTGGTTTCGCACAGACACAAGGGAATGTCCTCATAGTTAAATTGTAGTTGCAATATCCCTTCAGGTGTTTGTGTTTGCATGTGTGTGTGATATGTCAAGATTGGTCAATTTGTTTATGTTTTATTTGTTTGTTTGCGTGTTGATTTAATTGATGATGGAATTATATTGTATTTTCTCTTGGTTCTCCCAATGAAAATTATGTACTGTCATACTCGTAGAATGTATATCTGTGAATTCTTGTTAGTTTTATTTATTATTATTTATTTATTATTGTAATATACAATATAAAGTGGAATTTTAATTAAGTCATTAAATTATATTGAGAAATGAGAAGAAATCAAATATGTAAATTGACTTTCAGATTAATTATGAACTTGAGCTGATTTAAAATGGAATTGATTATTTATTAAAATTAAATTAAATTTAGGAGTATGTTTCTATAGGGAAAACCTCTTTGTTTGTTGATTTCTTCAAAAAATCAATATTCAGTAATCACTTTCCTTATCAAATAAGAGACCCTTTAACAAGCAAATAGTGGACCTAATTTGGCTATACGCCAAAAAGGGGTAGGCTTGCCAAAGCAAGGATCCTAGACGGAACCAACTTGCTTGTCTGCAACACTACCTTACATAGAGACCTAAGGATATCTACAGTACTCGATCACATCAATATACACAACAGTCGTTACAACCAGCGGTTTTAGAGGATTTTGAACAGATGAGCCCTTAGAACTGTGACAGTTTACTTCTAAATGACCTTCATTGAGCATCTCTAATAAAAAGCAAAACTTTTATCGGTTCGACAGCTTAATGAACTGTTCTAAGCAATATTTGCTGGCCTCACACATCCCAATTTCAGTACTATTACGGGCTTTGTTTTCCCTAGGCATAATCGTAGCGACTTCAGAAGATACAAGAATGCCATAACCTTTTTAAAAGGCGACACTATTGATAGTAGTCGCTATAAGTCGGATTGTGAAGAATTACATGTATCGGATGGCAGTTTAATTGTGTTGTGTTAAAAGGCCTTCCTCCACCTGTTTTTGATAGGGTAATGAAACTTCCACCTTATCTCAGATAAGGCCTTGCTGGTCTCTTATCTTCCAGTGCTACATGCAACGTATAGGTCTCCTTGACAACAATACAACAATCACTGTTCGCAGTGTAGTGTCTCTTCTCATAATACTGTTCACCTTTTCAACTACCCTAATAAACTGGCCCACTTGACTCCCATTGACTTATAATTTCGAGCGATAGAGGTGGCTTCCTTTTAAGGTCTTGATATTTAGGAAAAATTCAACACTTTGTTTATCACTCTTAATTAAAGGAACATAAATTTAATTACATTAATTAAATCTCTTTTTTTTTTTTGTTTTCATTTCTCCTGCTGCACACAAATCTACGTTTTCCCTTCATCATTCCCATTCCTTATTTATTTGTGTGAGTACCTCTACTTGCAACCTTACTTTTACAACAAAAACAACCAGCGGTTTCAAAAGAATGCAATTATAATTGTGGCAACTCACACAAAAAAGTGCGACCAACGCAGATTAAAGAGTTTGCAACCAAACAGTCTTCTACAAAAAAATAGGTAAATCCGTGCGTGTTAGGCTCATGTAACTATTATGGATCAGAATCATGTTTACAGCAATTGCTATTAGTGTTGATGATAATTCTCTTTACCTCAAGAGATTATTATATTAATTTAAACATAATATTAAAAATTGTTGACTGACGATGAAAACTGAGGTATTATTGAGATTTTATTCTTCGGTGTTGTCAACAATCTTTCTTAATACTTACAATAACCAAAATCTGCATAAAATACTTGTTAACTATTTTTTCCGATTTATTTGTTTATATATTGAAAGATTATTATGTATTTTGTTCTAACCTACCCATGGTGTAGTTGTTTTTTTTTGGGTAAAAATCTCTCTCTTTGCATAAATTTTCACTTTAAATTATTAAATTATACAATTAAATATTTTTTCTAAACAAATACTATTATTTTGTGGAGTCTTAATTTCTTGTTCACACCTACCATAAATACATGATTCTTAAATATTCCCATTAATTATATTCATTCTCTCAATAAATGTATACTCGTATCTAAAAATATTTTCACACACAATAATTTTTCATAGAAGCGCAAAACTACAAAAGAATAACAGAAATACAAGTACAAGTAAATACATAAATCAACTTTTTGAATGGGCCCAAATTTATGTGACTAATAGTATTTGTATGAAATTATTTATAAATTCAGTGATAAATTGAACAAAGTCACTTTTAGTTAATAAATATTTGAAATTTTTATACTTTGAATATTGAAGTGAGAATGATATTAATAATTAGTAGAACTTTGGTGTAGATCAAAAGGGAAACAAGTATACTAAATTTAGTAATACATACATGTTTGTTTGTGCTAATATTCTATGCTAATACATCTGTAAGATTGCTTATTATGCTTCTTTTTATCTTAGATTGCAAGACGGTCTCAATTCATTGCATTCTTGGTACTTAACTAATTATTTATACCTTTATACTTAGCTGCAAATGCAATTTCATAACATTTCATCGTTGTAACCTCATTTGTGTACTTACACGATTGATATTATTCAACTTGAACATGTGTCCCCATTTATTGACCTTCATCATTCTTCATCATTGTTAATAACCCATATACTACGAAGACTCTTTTCATTTCTCTCGTATGTCCACTCCTCGTGTACTGCTCTTGTTTTTGGTCGCCCCCAATATATAAAGCATCAAGATCGAATTATGTCTATTCAGAAGCAATGCATTTTGTTTGCCCTTCATGGAATCCAAATTCCAGGTTGCCACGTTATGCAGAGTAATATCCCCTGCTCTTTGGAGCATAGTTTTCATGACTTGTTAATGGTGGAGTATGTGATTACTGCATGACAGAAATGAAATGGAATGATACTTTTAAGACAAGATTCCATGGTTGAGATGATTGGCAGCTGGGTAACGCTATCAGGCAAGATAAGCTTTCGATCTTTAGACGATAGAAGACGGTACCTTCTTATTATAGCATCTACCAGACTGGTGCAGTGGTTTCCAGATAGTGGTCGCGTTGTGACAGGCAGCAAGGTTAATTAACGCCCTAGACATATATCGATTTATGTTGACAGTCAGGCTGCTATCAAGGCTCTGTCGGTCCACAGCATCAAGATCAAAACCATTGGTTGCTTTTAATCAAGGTCGATAGCACTCATTCACTCTAATCTGGGTGCCTGGTACTGAAATGGTTGATAAGTGTGCTAGAAAAGGTTCGACACTGCCAGTTTCTCTAGCAGTGGCGCTGATATTCATATAAATATAGAAAAAACAAGGAGTTAGTTACGTATAGTATAAGGAATCAATTGGAAAGCCTTCAATATTTTGTCAGTTTGACTGTTTGCCAATCATTACAGCGATACAGAACATAAATTGTCTAAACAAAATAAAAGTCGATATCTGCAGCTTATGCATACAAAACAAAGACAACATTTTTGTTATATTGGTTACCAAATCACCAAGTATTGGCATAAAGATTTTGGCATAATGGGAAGGATTCCAACATAGGTATACGAAATACAATACAATTCTAAGCGCATTGACATTCATTTTCCATCAAAAACATCAAGACAAAGGTGGTCTATGGTTGTCTGCCTATGTATGGGACATACATACTCAGTTCACGCATCAACACTTTCTCACCGGCGCATCGCCGCAACTCTGTAAATGCGGAGCCACAGTCTAAATCGATCACATTAGTAGTAGTATTAAATATTATATCTTAATTTATAAATAAATGAAAAATAAAATATCCAGACTTGCAAAAAGAATGCTGAAAAGATCGGAAACAAGTCAACTCCTGACTTTATGTAAATATGAAGTTTCTCTCAACTCTGTACAGACTTTATGTAATGTTACAGATGAATATTTATTATAACATTAGCAATGGGCAACTGAAATAAATTTAATTTATTAAAAAACATGAAGCGTATCAGCAGTATGCAAAATGTAAATTACCTTCAGAAAGTATATAAGCCCAAACAAAATACATAAACAATAGTTTAGGTAAACTTAAGGTAAACTTAAGTTCACCAATTGTCAATATGAAAATTGTCCTGATTGTTGTTGGTAAATATAACAAATTCATTTAATTATCCTTTTATTTATTTATTTTTATTAACAGTGGCAATATTTGGCCTATTAAATACAGTTACGGCAGAGCCTAGGCCAGATGCTCCTATGTTTTTTGGTACACCAATAGGTTTTTTCCCTAATTGAGAGAAATAATTTTTTGTTAAAATTTTCTAATAAAAAATAAATTGAAATTATCATCATCTTTGCCCTATGTGTAGTTAGTTGTAATTCTCCAGAACTTTATAATTTTTAGTTCTTGAAGATTTTCTTTAAATAATAAAAAGACTCAAATGAATGTTTTTTTAAATTTACTCAATCTTTACTTAGTTGGAGCAGACCATTGACCCCAATAGGTTCAAGAGTATTGGTGCACATGGACGTAGATGAGGTTAAAGGTTTGGCATGTGGTATCCATGAAACAGCATTTAATTATGTAGCCACATTATCCAATGGATTATTTATCACAATAGTTCACTACCAGTTTTAGCCAGATAGGTGAGGTCAGGGACCATGCAAAATTATTCCATTTATATGTTTTAATAAACAATAATATTAAATAATTTTAAAGTAATTTTCAAAATTTTAATTTAATTTCTTTTTAACTGTTTTATTAAATTTTTTTCTGAAGCCAATTAAAAATTTTGTCTGCCAACGACAGACTGACCACCATCACCACATGTGGTAGAGGCAAATGTACGAATCAAAAACGCTCACACATAAATTTGTCAACTGTCATCAAAAGAAAACATTAAAATGACATTTGAGTATCTTAAAGTGACACAAATATACACGTAGTAAGAAAAGCATAAAGAACAAAAAATTTATGATAAAAAATGATCTTTAATATTTTGTTGTTTTTTGATCAGTTCTTTGAATGCGCCACATTGCGTTATGATGATGCCAAAAGAACAACAACACAAAACCCCTTACACGTCTCATAAAATTCATTTAAGTGGCACAGTTTTGTTGTTCCTTTTTACTTTTGCTATCTGAATTATTTGTTTGGTTTGTCCAAGTATTTATTTACATTATTTACTCATTGTTAAATTAATAAAAACAAAAACAAATTCTTAATTTTTCACATGTTTTTTCATATTTACTATTATATATACATATATATATATTTGGGAACTGTTTCAATTTGACAAGAACATGACGAGTGTTTTAAGTGGTCGTCATACATTTGCTTCCCACGTGACTTCCCCTTGATATATTTTTTTCCTCCTCCTTGTCCTACTCATACTTCAGATATACTTTCATTATTTTGTTCTTTATAAACAAAAAAATTGTAAAAAAAATAAACGAATAAATAAATGTGCGTACTAATTGATACCACTACAATACTATAATATACAGTTATTTGTTATATTATTATATTATATTTATTGTTATTATATTATGAACTAGCGTTCCCGGGTTGCTTTGCTACGCTCCCGACGTGATGTAACTGCATCATGCTATTTGTTTTTCAATTGTAGTACATTGCGCATTAATTAAAATATTTTTGAAAAATCAGACGAATCAAGTATTAATATTGACATAATTTCCTGCTATATTTGACAAAGGTGACTTGATCGATTTTAAAATATGCCTCTAAGATTTGTATTCAAACTATTATCCACCAAGTCCGATTCGCACCAAACTTTACTGAAACACTCTCAAGACTATGCTAGAGATGGCCTTAAGATTTCATCAAAATTTATATTTTTTTGATTTTTTATTTTCTATATGGAAAGAAATTAAAATTGCATCTTTAAGGATGCTACGCAAAATTACAGATGAATACCGAATACCAAGTTAGCGATGGGTAACTGAATTAAATTGCCTTTTTTTTATTAATAATATAGCATATCAGCAGCATACAAAATTACATTCAGAGGGTATATAAACCCAGTTAAAATATACAATACTTTATTAAGTGTTATTGTTACTTATTGTCAACATGAAAAGTTATATCATTGTTGTTGGTAACTACTATTAAAAAAATTCATTTAATTATCCTTTTATTTATTTATTTTTATTAACAGTGGCAGTGTTTGCTCTCTTAAATGGAGTTATGGCAAAGCCTAAGCAAGGAGGTCTTTGGTTTCACTCTTAGGTTTTTCCTCTTATGAAGTGAAATGACGTTTTTGTTGCATTTTTTTTTAAATAAAAATAAATTGTAATGATCATTTTCTTTTAATAAGGTTGATCATACATCTCTAAAAGTCTTGAGCCCAGAATCAGCATCAATTTGGTTAAATGATCAAATGGATATTAATATAGATATGTAAGTTCACTTTAGTAATAAATAGGACGGCGTAACGGCAGAGTGTTAACAACTGTAACGCTAATCAAACATTAAACATGCTTGATTAATCTCTAAGCTTCCTTAGGCTTCCTTAGGCATTAGTAGAGTTAGATAGAGTTAGTCTTAATCATCGAATCCAAGTGAGAACTTCTGTGTCGCTTGAATATAATTTAATTTCTCATATTTTTTAACTTATATCACCGGTCATTGATATCCAGCCCTAAAAAAAAGAACGCTGATAAGATCGAAAGCAAGTTGACTATCTTACTTACTAATTGACTACCTATGAGTAGGACGTTATAGGCATTGTTCTTATAGCAAGCGCTCAAAAATCCTACCATACTGACTCTACTTTCAAATTCTTTCAGTCTTTAATTTCCTTCTTTTCCTGACTTAATGTACATAGGACTTTTCTCCACTTCACCATCTTATGAGTATGTATAACAATTCTACATATAACATCACCAATAACATTACGTGTTATTAACAACCCTTTACAGACTTTATGTAATGTAAGAGATTATTACCGTTTAAAAAGCATTAGCAATGGGCTACTGAATCAAATTTAATTTATTAAATAACATTAAGTGTATCAGCAGCATACAAAATTTGATTACCATTTAGAATGTATATAAACCCAGTCAAAATATATAGTACTTTAATTAGATAAACTATATCTGATCTATTGTGAACATGAAAATTGTCTTGATTGTTGTTGGTAAGTACTTATTAAAGGATTCATTTAAATATCCTTTTGTTTATTTATTTTTATTAACAGTGACAGTTGCTGTCCTCTTAAATGCAGTTATGGCTGAGCCTAGGGCAGAGGCTGGTTGGTTACCTTACTGGAAGAACTAATTTTAAAAAAAAAAAATTGATTAGAATCCTAATAATCTTTGTTCTGTAGTTCTACAAGTTTTTTTTTTATTTTTATTGCAATATTTTGGAATTTCATACAGTTGTTATATTAGTCATTTTAATCATCTCAGTTGCGCTCTCTCACATTTGCTTCTCACATCACTTCCCCTTCGTATATTATTCCCATTTGTTTGGTTCTTTATAAACAAAAAAAAAATTAAAAATAAAAGAAAGAAATATATGTGCATACTAATTGATGTCACTATAAATACAATTATTTATTTTATCATTATTATTGTTTATTGTTATACTACATTTCACTTCTGAATAATTGGTTTTATTAATATTTTATTTCTTTTTTTTTTTTGATTTATTGATAAATGATTTTTTTTTTTAATGGGAGTAAATTTTTGTGTGGAACAATTGAATAAAATCAGAATCAGAAATTTGTATTGTTATGCGGGTTTCATTTATATTTTCAAAATTTCATTTAACACTTTGTTTTTTTTTTGTATTTTTATTTATTGATTTCTTTTTTATTATTTGTACAATTGTGATGGCATTTACCTTATTTTATTATAGTTTTTGTTATTCATGATTGTGTTTCACATGATATTATGCCCTACACAGCTAGTGGGAAACGTTATATACTTTTAATCAAATAGAAGTATATAATCATGTTTAGTGTCGTAGAACAAATGAATTGCTTAAGGTTTTTGCTTTATGCATGTTTCATTCTCTAAATAATCAATAGTTTATTATATAGAGATCAAATAAAAATGATTTGCTGGATCACGGCATGTTACAATTTATATAAAAGCTGATTTTTTGTAAAATTAATCCTAATCACAACTTTTAATTCATTAAAACTACATAGTTTTATATAAACTAATCAATTAATTAATACTTAATGTTTGTAGGGTATTTTATTGTCAGTACAATTGAAGTTGATTTGATTGCTTTGGTATTTGGGTCAGACAATGCAACACAACCTCAGACAGAGATCAATAAATAAAATTCATATGCATGGGAATTTAATGAAATTATAGAATATTTTTTTTGTTTTCTTTTTCGTTTGAAACTATTTTTAAGCAAAATTCTGTCGATTTTTGGTATAAAAATTCTGTTGAAAATTAAATGCAATCAATCAATGGTCTCTAAAAGACCATAGACAAGCAGAATAGAAGTTATTGTATCATCAGTTTGTTTACTATTTTACATATTTAAAAATAAATTGATGCAAACCATTTAATTCCTTTGATTAATGGGTATTTTAATTACAATTTTATATTTATAGTACATATTTCAATATATTGTTTCAACAATGATATAATAATGATATAATAATAAGAGACATTTCCTTTAAATTATTATCCTTTACCGGCAAATTGATAAGAAAGTTCCATTGAATTTCTGCACAAGTTTTTAAATTTCTCTTCTTCAACTTTGCAGACCACAAAGAAAGCTTAGTTTGGCAACATGTTGCTAAGCTTGATGTTTACAAACCTTTATAACGGATTAAAGATGTTGATGGCAATTGTCCAAGTAAAAGGACTGCAACTAAAATCTATAGTAAATTGGTATGACATATTAAAGTATCAAAGAAATACTAAGAATTATGTTGGATTAAATTAAGAAGGATCTTAAAGGATAAACTCTTTATTGTGACCTTAATATGTAGGTTAATGTTTAACTTAGCACAGTCTTTTTCTCTGCAGGATATGCACTTAGGGTAAAGGAAGACCTCCTATGGTGATGGCATGCTGAGAGCTCCCAAATACATATAATCCGTATCAATATGTATGTCCTATTCTATCTGGGTCAACACCTTTGTTTAAGTTTAGGGAAATAAACATTTAGCTAAAAGTATTTTAATAGAAGTCACTTAAATTTGCTTCTGATTTGATAATACATTGGCAGTATAAATAAATCAAACTTAAATAAATCAAATTAGATGTATTGTATAAGAAATGCAGAAATTCTTATCGTATATTGTAACAAAACTTACTAATTATGAATTAAAAGTTTCCCAGCTTCCGAAACTTTGTTTGCCTCTACAAAAAATAAATTAAAACAATTAAGTTCTTGTAGAAAAGAACCTTATGGCCTTGGCCTAAATGCTTGAGTATTTAATTATGTACAGTACTGAAAGTACAAAGACAAACATATTTATAACATTAAGAAGTAATTAAATAATTTTAATTTCAATTTCACTTTGATATTCTTCTGATTTTTCTCTTTAAGTATCATTTTACTGAGAGCTTTGTAAACATAAAGAAAACACTATATATTATCTTTTCCCATTTTCAGCTAATAAAATTACTTATTGATAAATTAATTAATGAATGTGTTTTAGTAAATATTTGTTTAACACTTTAAACACATAATAACAACAACAAAAAGCATATTTCAAACAAACTAAACATGAACTTGAAGAACTACAACAATTCGAGCAATAACAAGCAACATTGTATCTCAACATTTTCATCATATCAACAAGAAAAGTGAGGGATGAAATGCAACTCACTATTAAGTAGTACGAATGGCGCTTATCAATGAAAATGACTAGTACGCAACATAAACAAAAAACAGCTGTTGCTATTTGCTGCTTTATTTGCTATTGTAGACCGACCCATCAGCAACAGCAGCAGCAACAGAGCAGAAGTATACAAGAAACAATATTTTTTCTATAAACAAAAATACTACGTAAGCAGTCACGTTGACGTTGACATCGCTGTTTGCCGCGCACATTTGTAAGCAAAAGCAAAGCAGTTCGTAGCAAGCAGAATTATTGCGTTGCCAGTAGCCAAACAGGAAAATCCGCACGAGCCATGAAAACAGTTCAACGCTAAATTGTGAATGAGCAAGACGCGCTGCCACATAAACATCATATACCAGTGTATAAGGTTCAAAATTTTACGAAAGTGTCGAAAAAAATATTAGATACAATTTTAAAAATACAAATTGTGTATGAAATATGAACTGAAAAAACTAAAGAAAAAATATACAATACAAAAATTATTGAAAAAAAATCCAGAAAATATTTAAAAAAAAAAAGAAAATTGAGACATTTGTTAAATTAATATGATTAAAAAAATGTTCAAAGGAATAGACTAAAAAATATTACAAATAAAAATACATCGAAACATGAAACATAATTTTAAGTTGAAAATAAATAAATAAAAATTATATAAAAATTTCAAATTAATTTGGGAAATTTGAACTGAAAAAGTGAAGAAGAAAATTATTAAATAACTTAATAAAAAAATTATTATTTAAATATTTATGTCTAATATTTGATAATAAAAAAAATATTAAATATATATAAAATTAAAAATAAAATACAATGAGTTCTGATATCTAAAAAAAAATCAATGAATAAGTAAAAAAACAAAAAACATTATACAAAAATATACAAAATAAATTTCTAAAAAAACTAAACAAATAAAAAAAAATAAATAAATACAAACATCAATTTAAATATTGACTATTGATTATTCAAATAAAAATATATTTAAAAAAAATGAACTAAAATAACAACAAAGTGAAGTTTAAAAGGTTAAAGTATTTTACTTCTCTTTAAGGAAAAATAAAACAAAAGTTTAAGATATAAAAGTTTTTTATTTCTATTTAAGAAAAAATAAAATAGTTAAATAAATAATAATAATAATATTTAATTTGAAATTTATTATGAATTTTAATTGCATTAGTTGTTCTAACAAAAATATTATAAACATTAAATTTCTCTAAAAACAAATAAATAAACTAAGAATTCTTGTGCTACAACAAAAAAATACAGGCAATAATCTTAAAAATTATAAGAAAATTATCTGCTTATTGTTGAAAATTTTCAACCAAACAAATATCGTAAAAATTGTTTCCAAAAACTATTTATTGTTAGTTTTTATAATAGAAATTTTGTGAAAAATTAATAAAATTCAATTGAACATAATAAGATTCAACGAGAATTTCTTAAATTAATTCTTAAAACTAATAAATTCTGCAAAAAAGTATTAAAAGCAAAATAATTAAATTGACGGTATTTGTTATTGTGTCTGTGTGTGCGAGAGGATTTTAAAAAATAAACAAATTTACTTTACTGGAAGAAAAACAGCAAACTTAAATTGAATTAGTCAAACAAAGCAAGGTAAGGTAAGGCAAAGCAAGACAAAGCGATAAACTAAACTAAACTAATGTAAAGTAAAGTAGTGTAAAACAAAATTAGAACACACGCGCGTGCAAAAATCCACTGAAGCAACCAACAGCTGAAGCGGCAACAGCAACCACAGCACACACTTCCTTAGTATCTTAAACAGCTGATGACAAAGATAATGATGATGATGTTGATGTTGATGAAGATAATGTGAGACAAAGCATTAACAAAAGGGGAAAAGTAACGCAACATTTTTGTAAAAGAAGGCGACCTTCAAGACGCTTGCGCTGCTTCCTCGTGCATCAAAAGAAATAAATTCAACAAAAAATCAGCATCATAGTATTAAGAAAAGGAAAACTCGCTTTCAGCTATGCGACAATGCGCATACTAAATTAGTGTTGAATTTGTAAGAAAATCGGCAAGTTTTAAAAATAGTTTTTTCCTTTTCAACTAATGCAACTTATTTTCCTGTTTCTACACCAAAAAAATACTACAAACAACCAACCGAAATAATGCAATTGCATAGTGCAATGAAAAAATAAGACCAAAAAAAAAAAAAAACAAATCAAGTTAAGTCAAGTTGAGTCCAAGTAATTGGGAAAATAAAACAAGATTTATTAACAGCAACTGCTTTTAATTTGCAGTAAAATAAGTTGAATGTGCAAAATTTAAAGAAAAATTACACAAAAAAAAAAAAGAAATAACGTTAAAGAGACTAGAAATGCTTGTAAAGGCGCAACAAAAATGAGAAGGAAAAATCTCTGAAAAATTACAAAAATGTCACTGAAGTCAAGTCGCGTTCATGTTCATTTAATGCGAACTGATAGCTTCAGATAGATTCAGTGCCTGAAGTCTGAATCGAGGAAAAACTCATGCTGTGAAAAACTTTTATGCCACGCGTTACAGTTACTGTTACTGCTACAACTTGCAGCTCATGCCAAACAAGTTTAAAGTGAATAAATAAAATAAAATAAAATACAATTTATTATATAAAAAATCAAAGAAAAGTTCAAACAAAAAAAAAAAAAAATAAATAAAAAAATTAATTTGTTAACGCAATTAACTGAGAAGTCAAGTAATTTGTGTCTCAACCAACGAACAACGCCAAAGGCGTTCATCAGATACTAATTGTATCTGCTATTGAATTGTATTGTAGTCTATTGAAGTAAGCAAAACTTATTGAGTGGATTTTCCTTCAGTTGTTTTTTTTTTGCTTCTCTTTTTGTATTTGTTGTTGGTAAATTGAATTGAATTGAAGGTTTTTTCCGTGAATGTAAGTCAAGCGAGCATTGCAAACCAGCAAACCAACAAATACATACCAATAACTACAATACTACAGTTCTGGACATGTGTCAAGTGAATATTGTTTTAGGGGCAAGTAAAGTGATTTTCAATTAAAGTTGCTTGTATTTTAGTATTTTTTATTTTCGTTGTTGTCGTTGCACATGTGAAATTCACATTCAAAATCAAATTCAAAATTCCAACTAAATTAAAATTAAATTGCGAAATTCTAATCACGCTATGAAGGCATATGTCACTCTATCTTAAGGTGAGTAAAGAGATTATAAATAAATTTAAATTTTAAATATATGTATTTGTTTTTCAGATAAAGAAAATTTAAAAATTAATACATAAAATATTCTTAAATTATTATTAAATTAGTAACAATAAAAATTATTAAATAAATAAACAAAAAATTAATATAAAATTACAAAAAAATACTTTTCAATTTCAATAAAATAATAAAAATATGAAATAATATAAATAAATAAATTGAAAAATATTGAAATATATAATTTTTTTTTTTTTTAATTTTATTTATTGATATTGTTTGTGAGGACTATGGAAAATTACAAGAATTGATTTAAAATCAGCTTACAAAAAGAAAGAAGAAATTGATGTTGATTAAGTGTTACTAAGTCCCATCCAAATGCAGCTTTTTTAGACTCCTTTCAATCACCGCCTTGGTTAGTGATTCTGCAAGTGGATTTGGTAGTGAAGTCTGTCATTGTATTTGCTGCTGTGGAAGTTTATTTTGCTGGAGAACTATAGGGATGCAGAGGTCGTTGTGGACCTTTGCGGTCCTGACGAACCAGGGGGCATTGGAGATTTACAGATTTAGAAGGATCTGTAAAAATATTATTATTATTAAATTTTATTTAAAGAAAAACTACGACTTTATTGACATAAAAATTGATAAATATTTCAAGAATGTAGAAGAAATTGTTATGTTTTGATTGACCCAAATATGATCAATTATCAGTTGTTACTCCTACTGTAACTAAAATTTAAAATTGTTGATTTATGTATTTATAAAAAGATTTGATAAATCAAACATGGTTTTGTATGGTTTAAATATTCATTTCATTTGTTTCTTGGCTGTAAACTCTCCAAGGAAGTTAAAGTAAAATATATTATTTATACAAAACCTAAGAAGGTTCTAAAAAAAACTTAAGCTGTTCAGTTTATTTATATATATACCTTAAACTTAAACAAATTCTGAGATAAATTTCAAATCATTATTCCTGTATGTAGCTGGATTGTAGTCAAGCTTAGTCAATTCGAAGTTATGAGCGAATACAAGACAGTACCAAAGAATAAGAGGATAATTATGCTGCCTTTCTGCTTGCGCTAACGGTCATTTATTAAAATCAAGTAGTGGGTTCCTAAGCAAATAAAAGCTCCCTGCGTCACTTGCAAAAAAGAAGCAGACATGTTCTGTCAGCGAATCACTTGCTTTGTAATAGCAGACTTGATCGGATGTTTGTGCTTATAGAACATTGTTGATCTGGAAGTAAGCATTATAATAAAAATACAATAATAGACATGGATACAATAGGATTTCAATAAATATACGGGTAAAGCCTTGCAAGGTATAAAGTAAATAGTTGCTATATAAAACAATAATACTTTTTCAATATCAATTGGCATTTATATACCTATTACTGGCCCATAGAATGTAAATAATGTTACAATTTTTAAATGGTAATATAAACTAACGTTCTCTGCTAAAACTTTTGCATGATCTTGGGATATCATCATCTTCTTTCTCAATAAAGTAATAACTCTATTGGTAAACCAAAAAACAACAAAGAGTTCGATTCGCACCAAACTTTACAATAGTCAACAAAGTATGCTTGAGTTTCCATGAAAATTTCATCAAAATCGGTCCTGTAGTTTCGGAATCCAAAGGGGGCATACATAGATGTATACAGAAGGTACTTTAAAGTATCATAACATTAAAATGGTACGTGCTAGAAGAAAAGCAATTCCATTTTTGTGATCAGCAGGCCACACAGTTTATTTATAATAAGAATTAATTAAACAAAAAATTAAATTCTAATTTTATTTTTAATTATGAATAAATAAATTAATTTAAAATTGAATAACAGTATTTAAAACAATATTTATTTGAACATTGAAAATTTATTAATATAAATTAAAATCTTAAAAAAAAAATTAAAGAAAATTACATCAAAATCAACAAGCATGACAAAACTTGCAATTCATGGTATAACAAACACAACTAAACTAAAGTCAGCAGTTTTAAGCTGTAAGTCATATATTACTTTGTTATTGTATTTTCTTGGCTTAAATCGGCAATAAGACAGCCAAGTGATTAAGCCAAGCGAATGAGTAAGTTAGTAAGTAGGTGAGTGGTATTTTATAAATTGTATAGTAAATGTATCTCTACTTCTTGGCATTAGTTTTGCATTTATTGCGTAATTAATGAAGTGCAATTTTTGTAAAATTTTGTTGTACTTTTTTTTTTCTTTACTTACATTATCTTTAAGCTCAATTTCAATATTCATAGCTAGTTTTGTATCTATAAACGAAGTGTCACTATGAGCTGTGATTAATCTTAATTTAGTTGAACTTAATTTTCATAAGATTTTTCATTATTTTTTCATTTGCAATTCATTTGTTGAAGTCTTATTAAAGTTGATTTGTAATTGAAACGCTGCTGCTTAGTTTGAGTTGAGTTGAGTTGTGATTTATATAGAAAGTAACAAACATTTTTATTAAATCAATATTTCATTGGTATAATAGTACAATAACTAGAAGTCAAATCAAATATTTCTTGTCTATTGTGTTGCTTATTTATGGTAGAATGTTTTTTCCTTTATTGTTTGAATTTGAAGGGTTGAGGATGTCATTGGTAAATTGAAAATTCCAAAATTGCAATTAAATTTGTTTCGTATATACAATAGTACACAATGTACACATATACATATGTGGATAGTATCTTGTATTTAAAATAGACAAAAACAATACATTATTTATTGCTAGTTGAACAAATTGTGTGGAAAGATTTACATATTGACAGATTGTAGAAAAGTTTCTATGAAAAATGTGTTACAAGTTGAAATGTCTATAGAATATTTATGTGTACATTTTTTGAATAAATACTTGTTTAGATTGGTTTGCAATCCTTGCTTAAATATCAATAAAATGGAATTTTGTTCTCACAACATATTTTGTTTAATGAACACAATTGTTTTGTTCTGGGAATGTAAGAACAACAAGAATTCATTTGGATAAATAAGAGATAATCCCTTGACTTATTCCTTACACCTGCTATACACTTTATTTGAATTGTACTAGATAGATGTTTAGGTGGAGAATGTCACCATTGTCAATTTAATATTTGACAAAGAATTGGATTAATCATATCGATATTAGGAGCAAATAATGCAGGTTGATAACAAGAATTTCATTAGACTTTAATTCATAATTTTATATAAAAAATGAAACTAATTTTCACAAGCGTTTGTGCCTTCATTATTGAATCACATGACATCAGCTATTGTGTAGATAGCATTCATCTCAGTATTAGTCTTACAGCTGGAGTGGCACAAGGCTGAGTGCTTAGACCAATTCTTTGTACGCTTTATACTTCTGACCTTCCGACTCTAAGTGATGATAGCATAATGATAGCTACATATGCTGATGAAACAGTCCTTCTCATCAATTTTGCAGAACCGGTTAGACATAATTGAGCCATGGCTTAAGAGATGGAGCGTTGGTTTCAACTAATTCTTCACATGACACCTTTACTCTGAGACACCCATCCTGTCCCTGTCCGGTCCAGCTAAATGGAAAAGAGACTTGTCAACTGTAAATGAAGAAATCGTTAACCAAATTGAAACCACCTCGCCGTCAATCTGTTGGACAATAGCCAGCATACTCGTAGGTTAAAGCGTTACCACCCCCATGATCCTCCTTCAGATCACCACAAGACTTAACGACGATCTTCAGCAAATAAAATTCTAAAAATATGGGTCTTAAGTAATATAATAACATCTCAATCTCAACTCAAAAAAATTCGCTGATCCTCCCCTTTGGGACAGTTGCAAATAAAAATTATTGTTTAAAAAAAAAAACCAAACAACCATCACTTACAAAAAGAAGATAAATATTACTTGTAAGTCCCTTTGATCAATTTGTGCTATTAATTTTGAGTTTTCAATGCAAAATGATTAGTATCTTGCAAAGAGTCAACTCAAATATCAAATAAATCAATTGATTTCTTTATTTTTTAGCTTCAAGTATTTAAGACATAAAGAGAACTAAACAAAGAGTCTTGGAAGGTTTAAGCTATATAATAATAGCTGTTATTCCTTTAAAAAGCAACTAAAGAAAAGACATTCTCTCCCATTATTTCTCTAATTCTCTCTTTACTGACTTCAGTCTGATGTTTGTTGACATAATCACATAAAAAACGAAAGAATTGCACTTGTTCAACCTACTTAACTCCTTAAAAATCTACAATCAAACTTATCTAGGATTATGATTCCTCACAATGTATTTTTTTTTTGTAGGTTTTCCTATTTCTACTATCATATAATTTCCTTTGCCTTCTCTATTTCTTACTTAAGTATCACATATCAATTTTAAACAAATCCTCCCTTCTATTGCTATCACAATTACACTAACAATAAAAATAAAATGTCTCAATGAACTCTAAACAATCAAAGACTTACAATCATTATTTGCTACTTTTCCTATGAGTTTCACAATCAACTATACCCTCATCCTTAAAGCATTTATTCTTATCGAATTCAACTAAAACGTCCAATGGGTTTGTTTTTTGTTGTTTTTTTTTCCTTCTGTTGAAATTAGGCCAAAATCAAAAACATAAAACCATTAACAATACAAAGCACTGCTGAACTAGTTAGTACTTGAGAACTGAAACGGAGTGGGGATTCCCTTTTTCTTTTGTGTTTCATTTTACACATCGTTGAAAAAGCCATAAAACTAAATGGACTTGTATGAGTATTTATTGTTCATGTATTTGAATCGAATTGATTGTCTGACTGTGTGTTTGTGTATGTTGTATCTTGCAGCTAAATTTGTTGTTAAAGTTTCATTTTTTAGAATTTTATTTCATTTGTTTGAAGCCACAAAAGTTTTAGGTTTTTCTTTTTACTAAAATCATAAATATTCTTTTTTTCTATAAATTTTGTTTGGAAATTCAAAAGAACTTTTACAATAATTTGCTAAGGAAATCTAAAGAAAGTTTTTCAAAAACTTTCAGCTGCAATCATTTCTAATGTTCATAAAAGCGCATTGCATACTTTTAGGCACATCAATTCCTTGTCGCAAAAGTAAAGAAGAAGGATGTTAGCAGTTAGTTTAGTTAGCATAGTCACTATTCTAATTTATGCCAGCAAACATGAAATGGAAAGCTTGAAAACTATTATTTATTTTGGGTTGATTTTTATAAAATAAATTTTTGCATTTTCATATATGCAAATTTGAGTTTTTAATAAAATTTCGTTTAAATACCCTTCACACTTGTTTGTTTAATGCCTTTAATATGAAGTTTGTCACAGAATATGTATTGAAATGATCAGCATCCCTAAGGGAATTCAATGTAACCATCTCCATCCAATACGCCCATTGCCTCTAATTAGTTTTAAAGATTTTGAGATAAAAATGTAGTCTTCAAACACTCTCAATGACCAGTATGTCCACTTTCACTCTCGCTTTAACACTAACTCTTTATATTAATGTTCAGCCATATGTATACAGTATTACATCCTTACTTCTGCTCTTACTTTCTATTCTTTACTTATAGTAATTTTATTCTATACTGACTAAGTACTACAACTATACAATAAGATCATTTCTTAGGGCCAGAAGATATGGTCAACATATAAACATTATTGTACTAAACAATAATACAGCTATTGAATTATTATATTAAAAGATTAGAATCATAGATTGGATTCAACGAACCATTAAGAGCCTTCTGATTGTCATTTAGAAGACCTTAATGAAATAAATAAATGCAAATTATGAATGAGAAGTGTATATAAAGTTAGGTGTTACTTCTACAATTTGGTACTCCATTCCTGCTTCCATAATAGTTTATGCAATTTTATATTATTATCTAAAACTATAATCCAATCAAAAATTCTTAAATATTTTAAAATTAAATTAAATTTTACATGACCATAAACTTGCACAATTTGATTGAAGAATGAAAAATTGGACAATTAACAAAATTTTATCAAATAAATTTAAAATATTATCATATTTCGTTTCATGTTACAATCAATTTTTTGTAGTTTAAAATACTCACCATTATTTTATTGAAAAGGAAAAATGAAAGCCCTTCAATAAAAACTTTTAGTCAAACAATAAAGAATTTGCAACCAATTGTTACAATTTATTACAAGAACTGAACAATAAGTTTGCCAGATAATAGACAAGTAGACTGCTAATATACCATATTACATTATGTACTATGCATATTCAAAATCTAACTAACAATAGAGTGGGTGTTGTTGAAATTATTTACTGTATGAGCAAATATTGTAGGTTGCCCTTTTGAAAGTTTTAATGTTTAAAGAGAGTTTCAAAATACATAATTAAATTACTGTAAAATTATATAGAAAATACGAGTTTGTTTGAATCGAAGAAACTTGAAACTATGTGGATGTTGAGGTCATTCAAAATATTCCCAAACTTATACCAATGCTCGCTTGCATATATTCAAAATTTATGGTAAATTGTTCATCGGAAACTTATAAAGCACATAAATATTTTCTAAATTTTTCACTCATTAGAAATTGAGATGTCAATTTGGAAATCTTTTGTATTATGCCACCAAATTAATATATTTTATAGCGAAAATAAGTGACTAGTAAAATATAAAAGAATATATTAGATATGTCATTAAAAATATACTTTTTTTGGAATGGTGAGAATCGCAATCATATAAGGTAGGTGTCTTTTATCAATCAAACAACTGTGAATCTGTTATATAAAAATTTATAAATTTTCTTAGTTTTTGAGATAAATAGTTGAAATTATGTCTAGCTTTTCCATATTTCCTTGCCTATCAAACAGTATTTAGCATATCATATGAGACTGCCTTGTTTTTTTTGTTTGGTAGACAAACCCATCTTCTTGGGAAATCGTTCTTCGATGAGTTGGGCGGGCATCTTGGCAAAATATATACTTGGGGACCGGGCTCTGTTTGTGGACTCCTCAGGTTGATTTTAAATGCTGAGGAAGACCTCTGAGACCAACTTTGGATATCATTAGATTACCCAAACCCCCACAATCCACAACAACCCCATTTCATTTCATAATGATGGTTGAGCTCGCTATTACTCGGGAGGGGCATGAGTAAACAATATTGATTCAATTGCTCTCCAGTCATATACTCGGCGTAGATTTCCTCAATATTTGTGTTATCTTCTCAAAATTGGATTCCAGTTTGCCTGCCAATTAGAGAAATCACTTGATCTCATATTCATCCATCCCTTTTAACTGCTCACTGCCATAGTCTTTCGACAATTTTGTAAGACGTTCATAAGTCACCTGTGTCTTCCTGATCAATAAATTATGAATTCTGGTAGGACTGTAATCACTTGGATCAACAACAATTGTTTCAGTAGTATTATTTTCAGTCCAAACTCTATTTCTCTGATTATTGACAATATACTAATGCCGCTGTTATTATTATTTTTCTTTGCTTGGTATATATCTCGTCGGGGCCTCCTCACCTTGCTTATCAAGGAAATTTTGTTTAAATTTAGGTATGATATTATGTATCTATTTATATATGTGCATTTTATCCCTTAGTTTTTGAAATAAAGAACTGAAATTGGACTTGTATTTTTCCCTTTTTTTTTTTTTAGCCAGGAAATGTTGTTATAACTCAAGTGAATTCATCATGTAAAGTATGTTTGTTTTTATGTAAATGAATTCTTTAAATTTCAACATAAAGTTCCAAGATTGTGCTTAGAATTCATCTTATATACATATATCAACTTAGGTGAGTTCAAGTTACTTATATACTAAATTCAATTCCTTAAGTTACAAGTTTCTTCAAAAGTTATAAGAACGTTTATTTCTTATAATGAAATCACTTAAAATCTCAAAAAAAAAGCTCACTTAAAATGGAAAAAACTGCATTTCCCAATCATTTGTTGAACTGAATTGTTCTGCTGACAAAGTTTGCGTTTTGTTTTGTTCTGTGTTGTGTTGTGTGTTGTGTTGTGTCTAGAGTTGATTGATTACTTCGCATTCATGCTCGTGCTTGCCACAAGTGGCACGAATGGGGAGGGATTTTGATGACAACGATACTCAAACAAACAGGTAATGCTTCATTTGTTATACTTAATGTTGTGCAAATTGTTTCACGAAAAGAAAAATATAAAAAAATTGAAACAAAAAAAAAGAGGAAAAAGGAGGAAGAAAAAGAAAATATACAAAAAAAGGAAAGGCAAAAAAACATGAAAGAAAAGCCAAGTGGTTGAAGATGAAGTTTGGAATAAAGAAAAAAGTTTTGTAGACCCAAGAAAAACAAATTCAGATTTAAATGGCAGTACAAGAATAACACATAATAGAAGAATGGCGAAAAGAAAGTGGAGGGAACAAGAAAAAGAAGAAAAATAATTTTATAAAATAAATAAATACGAAAAAAAAAATTGAATTCATCTATAAGAATAATGTGGGTCAATAGTGTCATCGCTTTCGTTATTGATTGATCTGCGTTTAATGCCATTTCCCTGTAGTCAAGCATGAAATTTAGTCCAATTCAAATGGAAGGGTGTGTGACCTCGGCCCCTTCAGGATAACTTTCTTCAGTTCAGTTTTGCTTCTCTAGAAAGGAAAAGAAAACATTTTGTTTACATCCACTCTTTTTTTATCCTGTAAATATGTGTAAGCATGTAACTTCAAAGCAAATAAATCGAGCGAACAAATAAACAAACGAAAAAAGGAATAAAGAAACGTATAAACGAACGAATAAAAGAATGAGCAAACAAACATATTTATGAACTTGTTGTCCTGTTGCAATATGTTACTTTAAAAGTTTATCATTTCCGGTGACAACAGGAAAGAAGATACAAACACCACTCAAAAAAAACAGATTATAACATATTGAAAGAGAGTGAGAGAAGAAGAACTTGTCATGAAATCACTCATCCGCAATGTGTTGCGTATTTATGGGCGGCGGCGACATGAACAAAGTGTCAATACAGGACACAAGAGACGGACAGTAAAAAATTGAAAAAATGTAGATAGAAAAGAAAAAATCATAAAAAATTGCAAGTGACGCCAAAGCTTCAATCATTTTTTTTTTTCATATAAAACAATATTTTTATCGCCTTGCCTCGCAAGCCACAATATGTGTTCAATAGTAGTTCAGGATGAATATGTTTGAAGGACTCAATGCTTGGGCATCTTTTTGTATTTGTATTTGTATCTGTGGCTATGCTTAGTTAGTGATTTCTCTATACTGGATTTAGTTCACTTTGATTTGTTGTTGTTATTGTTATTGCTGTTTCTTAATCTGATTTATGACACTTGCTTGGGTTGTTTGCTTTATCACTTCCCGTGCTTATGCGTTTCATTGCGTAACGTAACATTCCTCCGCATTGTCACTCCCACTCTCATCATCATCATTATCTTGATACGATTGGAGAAGTTTCAATTGATTTGACTTTTTGTCAATATTGTGGTGAACATGGCTTTGCATATAAAAACCAATGCGTATCTAAAAAAAAGAGATAAGGCATTTCACATTCTACAATACACGTACACAAACTCCAAAGACTCCCACACTCATGAGATACAAACAAATGTTGCATATGAGTATAAGCATAAAAGTGGGACACGAACACACGATGATGTCGATTATGTTGATGATGTTTGTCATAATGATTGTTAAGTGATAAAAAGAAAAATAAAAACATAGATACATGCATACTCGTATGTATATAGAAACAAAGTATGGTTTTAAACTTTGTGTGAAATTTCAAAGTAATAACACAATGGTAGCTCAGTATATGAGTAGTAGTAGTAGTAGGGAACACAAAATATATGTGCTTATGTGATTATGCAAGCAATTAGGGTGGTCCAAAATGACAGAGATTGAAAACAAATAAAATATTCAGCAAAAATCAAATAAATTAATTAAATCGTTATAAACAAATAGTTATGAGGAGAATTATATGGAAAGGGATAAAACTGTGTCCTGTGTGTTATCATTTGGAAATTAACTTGATTTATGGTATTATATCAAAAAAATCCAACTAGCAAGTCTATTACTCTTGATTAATTGGTACCAACTAGTATCTATTAGTATTCACTATAATCAATGCTTAGTCTTAGTCTAACTATTGATCCAACAGTAACAATAACAATTAGCGCTGTAACAATATTTTCGACCTGCTCTTGCCTAACTGTTAGCTTCTAAGTGCAAGTAGAGGGTTGGATAAAATTCATAAGCAAATGAAAGTCACTTGTGAAACAATAGCTGACATACTCTGAACTAACTCAACTAGAAATCACATGCAATATCTCGTTTGTGCCATGATCTATCCATTCTAACTTGACTTACAATAAATTCACTATCAAAATCGGACGAAAGACAATCAAATCAACTATATGACCATCCATCCTGACGCTATGATTTTCAGCACTTGAAAAAATTACAAAAAATAAAGTATCTCCATCAAAACAAGGCCTTTGGCAATGTAATTGGAATGCACCACAAATCTTATAGCATGTTTTTGGATTAAATTTTCGGTTTTGTCTTTCATCTTTGTGGTATAAAAAGAAGAATGAAAACTAGAGTTTGTCATGAGCCACAGACTTCACTTTGAGAATTGCTTTGTAGAAATTCTACCAAATAGGATGGTTAAAGGTATAATGCCAGGCGCCAGAGCTTAACTCGGTTAAATCATAAACGTTTTTAAAATTAAAATATGCAAAGTAATTTTCAATAATAACAACTCTGCACTAGTAAACATGGCCAAAATTTACTCTTCCTTACAACCATGCTATGTGTCATTTCACTTGCACATCTTGATTGGGATTACGCGATTTTTCTGCTGTCCTTTCGGGTTTTCAATCAAATCAGCTAGATTTGCAGAGCCGTTTCCGAGATAAGCGAAATAAATTTATATACTATATACAAGAATGGCACGCATTCCCCTTGATGGATTGCCACCTGTCGTAGTATGGGGGCTCAGTAGGTGTTATGACCCTCAGAGCAATGTCGGTGGTAGCTTAGACTATCCTGTCTTATCCTATTATATCATATCATGTGAAATTTTCATATAATTGTTAATTCTACCATATTTTTGGACCACCTTTGTTACAATATTTGCTATACGCATATGCTGCTTAACATGCATAATAAGTACGAATTTTCTGATTGTTTAGTCATGTTTTCTTTCTCTCCCCCAAACATATTTTGCATTTTATTTGCAAATCTTTTTTTTTATTTTTTTTGCTGATTTCTTATTTTCTTTACATTTTTTTTATTTGTTTTGTTGTTGCGATTTTTGATTATTATTTTAAGGCATTTTGTGTTGTGAATATCTGTCAATAATGTTTCAATTTGGTAGACAATTCTCTCTATAGTAAACTTTGAACAGATTTTATGATATTTAAATATGGAAATATAAGTATAATAAGATTATTCTGTTTCATGCTTCAGCACTTAGTAAGATCTTTTCTCCATGGGGAATATACATCCATTTTGGAACATAATACTGCTCAGAAACTTACAAAACTACACAAACTCACTTTACTGTATCTTGTACAATACAAAGTGAATATTGAATAAAGAAACTTTTGTTTCAATAGAAGTCAAAAAGCCACAAAAGAAATCGAATAAAAATAAAGTAATATAATAATATACAAAATAAATTCATATGATACTTTCATTGAAGAACTTCTATCACAGCTTATTGAGCTTTTCATGACAGGTATGACAGATACATACTTTACTATTGCTATTTCTCCACCAACAAACACATAAAGTCAAGTACACATAGATACAATATTATTTATATGAATGATGACTCAATTCAATCCGCTTAACTTTTATCAAATTGAATGCTAAACTAATCTTTAAGGTTTAATCTGGCAATAACTTTGATCTGCCATCAGGTAGTTGACTAACTATGGAAGTTTCCCAACAAACAGACAACAAACAGTCAAAAGGTATTACAGAAAAATAGACAAATGAAGGCAGTAGACTTATGTACATCATGACTTCAACATAAAAAGCAACTTCAACTTCAGTTTCAGTTTCAGTTTCAAGAGCTAATCAAACTTCAATCAAAATCTTTATATGGCCATGTGAGTGTGCGGGCGTCAATGTGCACTTGTCAGCCATACACACACACTATCCGATATCCAATATCCACTACCCACAACATATGACTAGTAGTACCTATATCCTATACACCCAATAACACAGATTTACACCTCTTGCTGCGAACTCAATTCAAGTCATGTCAATATTGTGTGAGATACACACAATCGCACGATAATAAACAACAAAATTTCATCTAAATTTTTGGCATTTCTTAGGCGTTTGCTCAGACGTTTTTAGTAGTTGGGGGAATTGAATCTTTCTGAATTGGTTTTTTATTTTGATTTGCAGGAAATAATAGTCAATGTCAATAAATCGCAGACTGTTCCACTGACACACATTACTAGTCTAAGTCAGTCATTGACTCACTCAGTTAGTAGTAGCATCGGACGTGCCTCATTCCGTCAATCATTATTTTACTCACTCACTCAGTCAGTTTAGTGAATTATTCTTTATTTTTCTCATCTATTCTGCATTCATGTCCATGTATTTCATTGCCTATTACTTTGTATTGATTTGTTGTGTTGTTACTGTTGCTGTTGTTTTGTATCTTTGAATCTCTTTTGCCACATTAATAGACGTGCTGCGCCGCGGGGCATCCCGAAATTTATTTCATTTTACGATTATTTGATGCGTTGTTAAACTTTACCATTGATGTATGTTTGGTTTTTTTTTTTTGGTAAGAAAATCCAATAACAACACAACAAAAACAAATAAATAAACTTATTTTTTATGTTTAGAAAAATCAAAAGAAATTTTTAACTTAACTGTTGGTGGTGGTGCTGATGTGCGTTTGTTTATATGCATGTACTCGTAGTAATTGAAAAATATTTTCATTTGATTTTATTTTCATGTCTTCTGAATAAATTTATTTTTTTTTTCACTTGAAGTCACATAGTGTGGAGTATGTTAGTTATGAGTGGTTGTTTGAAACAAGATCAAAAATCAAATCGAATCATCGAAATTAGGATATTTATTTGTAAAAGATATTTAGAGGAAATGAAGGAGGAAGAAGTCAAAACCATTGTTTTTAAATGGAAAAATTTGTAGGTGCAAGAGGAAATAAACAAGCTTGTGAAAAAAC
Organism: Amiota communis; assembly: GCA_037043315.1. Lineage (NCBI taxonomy): Eukaryota > Metazoa > Arthropoda > Insecta > Diptera > Drosophilidae > Amiota > Amiota communis. The sequence goes on along the minus strand of JBAMAV010001245.1, from coordinate 5,333,266 downwards.
CTTAAATAGTGAAACTGAGAGGATACAGTGAATAAAAATAAACAATTTCTTAAGCAATAGGAGAGAGAATATATAAGATGATAATAAATTCTGAAAAGTTATTGCAGAAATTTAGCAGAATCGATCTAGTCATTTATCAATGGGATCTGAAGAGTGCATTGCATGTTGATGTTCTTCAGAAACCTTGGATCCTATCAATCACAACGAATATGAGGGAACTTTGATTGAAGTCTCTTGAGAATTTCTACAATTTTAAAGTTATATTCACTAAGTCACAACCACATCGTATTGAAGAATTGAAGAACATTGGGACAATGATGTATTTGGGTCCATAGTTTAGTCAATTTTTTAAATTCAAAGGAAGCAGCCTTCAATGATTGTTTCCGGACACCTTGGCCCATCAATTATTACCATTCTTATTTCCATGTACCATTGAGTATTCCCTTATCTATGCAATAAATATTGTATGAGATGTGGAAGTGTATGAAGTCTATGTCAAACATTGATAGATCACCTAAGAAATCGCTTAAACCATTTGCTCAGAAACCAGCAGATCACTTTTCTTGGCACACTCTTGTTGAAAATATATTCCTGCAGGGCTCTCCGCTGGTTATGACTTTCGCCCATCTGTCAGGCAAAGCACGAATTCCGTGATCTAATAATACTGGTCTTTTGACGGAGTCCATTGGACCAATTAATTTTCGACTTCTTCGTAAGAATGGAACGAAACAAATGGTACTCAGAAGGGGCTAAGTCTAAAGAATACGTGGGTTGTGGTAAGACTTCCTAGCCAAGTGATCTGGGGATTGCCATTAAGCAATATCACTTTCCCATGTCAGCATGCTCGGTTCAAATCAATGGGTTGTCGATAGCGATCAGTAGTAACCGTAAGACCAGGATTAAAAAGCTCAAAACAGACGACACCCTCAATAAATAAAATCATATAAAAATTTTATAAAAAAGTTAAATTTCTCTAAAGAAATCTTATCTAATGATTTGATGAACATTGGTTTTATTTTCTCTTTTATTTCAAGAAGCGTATAACATATTCGATTAAAGGGAACACTTTGTACATCTTCTACTTGAATTATAAAGTAAACATACCACTTGTGTTTATTATTTGTATTAACAATAAGAAGAAGTCTTTGTTTAATGAGCATATTAAATTCTCTTTCTTCTTATATATGTATATGTATGTATTCACCAAACAAATACCTATTAAAGGAAATAATAAACACACATTTCTTCCCAATTTATCAAAACAGAAGTAATAAAAATGTTTTGTAAAAAGTGACTTCAAATGTGAAATTAAGTATATACAATACAATACAATTTTCTTGAAGTCATTTCCGCTTGATTGAATTTTTTAGTATTGTATTGTTGAATCATTGAGGAAATGATGCTGAATGAGTTCATTTTTATTTGATTTCATAACTTGTGCAGTAGTTAAGTGTGGTCTTAACATCTTTATTAGGTCAGTTTTACATTAGTTTAGATGTTCTTATAAATATCCAGAGTCTAAGCTATTAAAAATTAGTCATTCTTTCTTGTCTTGGTAAATGCCGAAAGATTATTTAAGATACAATGACACTAAAAATGAAGGAATCAATAGGTTGAACTTTTAATCATTTAATTCCATAAATATTTTTAGCTATTAACAACTTTAAATATTTTTTATTGCCTTTGTTTTGAAGTTCCTTTGAGGATATTTCAAAAAAAAATGTTGTCTGCCATAAATACTATTAACTGAGCAAAAATGCTTAGTAATTTAAACAAAATTAAAAAGATTTATTGATGCTTTCGCTCGATCAAAAAGATGTTTAGGAAACACAACCCACAATATATTGTATGAAGATTTATGCCGCTATACTATGAGACAATGATGACAACAAATGTGTTGATGTTGATGTTGATGATGAAGATGATAATGTTGATTATTATTATATTTTGGCACACTTTACGAATTTTGTTAAATTTATTTTTAGTTTAAATTTATAAACATTTGTTTAAATAAAATTGATTTATTGTTTTTATGATGGCAAAAAAAAAAAACATAAAAAGATACAACAAACTACAAGTCAAGTGTTTCATGAGGGGCGTTTTTCAAGCGAAAATTGTAAGCGATTTAAAACGCGCGCATTAATTATTGCCTTGTGCGGTGCGTGCCCAACTTGATATCAACATGTTAATAAGCTTAATATTTTTATGGTTGTTGTTATTGTTGTTGTAGACTTTTAATAGCATCATATATCAAGCTTTTGATTTCACACTTAACATTTAAATATGATTTGCTTGGTTATTTTTACATTAATTAAAAACGCTTAAATTTTATTCGCAACTCGTAATTAACCAACTTAATGCTTAACTGACAATAAATTATTAAACCAACAGTGGCATTTAAAAGTCATTTACCACTTCATTTACATTGGGTAAAATGCATAATTTACTTGTATCTCTATGCCTGCATTGATATCTCATGAGCATTGTAATTGTGTAAACTGAAAGAAATTAAAATAAAATAAATTTAAAAGAATGAAGATAATTGAAGATAAAATTTCATAGCAATGATGATTCTTCAGCTCTTTGGGAGCTTTGACTTGGTCCTGATGACTTTTCTATCTGAGGCTTCTGTGCTATTTTCATGACAATTAATAGTTTCGCCGAATGGGTTGTCAGTCTATCGTTGCCTAGGCTTATTTTCATTCGTAAAAGGTTATGCCGCACATACTCGTTTGCCAGAGCCTCTTTTGCAATTGACAGGATGCACCAACTACACATTGGCTGTCGGTAGAATAGGAGAGGCTTTATGTTCGCATACACTATCCCATTAGCATCCTTATGTTGATTATTTATTTGTAATTTATTTTGTCCTATAAATTCTTTTATTCTAAGATTGAATCTAGTCTAATTTCTTTTATGTTACTTAAATGTTATAATGGTCAAAAACATATAAAGTATTCTTGCAAATTTTTGTCGATTTTTGTTGATCGTCGGCGGAGCTGAAGTTACACATACAGAATACATTAAACATTGCACGGGATCACTATTAAGAATAACAAATATGAAAAACACGTACCATGTATTCAGTCTTCTTTTAATCTTTTTTTTCTTTATGGAGCTGGAATCAAGTCCACTATTATTCTTCAACAAAAATCAGTCGTCAGCAATCATACTCATTCATTTTGCTCCTTTTGAGGTGGTCGTTTTTTCCTCCTTCTCCTTCAAAGTCTTGTTATTTTCATCCATCTAAGTTCCAGGAACATGCATCATAGCCACAACCTCATACTCGTGGCTCATGATAGAGATTAGCTATACTGCCACCGATGTACTTGGGCGAAGTTTCCAAAAGCAGTATTTCCTTTTATCTACATCTTCCTACAATTCTTATACCTCTTAGAAAATGGAATTCGTCTCGGTGAATGTAGCATTGTCCCGGTGTATTAATTGGAAAAGATATCACTACATCATTCAATGTACCATGAGTGATGTTTTTAGAATAGCTGTTTTTAAAGGGCATCACTTCTGTTTCGCCTATTCTGTCGGCACTTACATACCAAATCACATTCCCTTTCGAACATATTTAATAATCTAATACCAAGAAATTCATCTGTTGGCTTTATAACTTCAATGTCATATCCTTGGACAAATCGGATTCCACAGAGTGTTCTAGTACAGCTCAATGCGAATTATGATGGCTCGATGTTGTTCGTGGCAATTATGAAACAAAGTCAAGGTTTTGGGGATTTTTATGATTTACTTAAGTGCTACAAAGTTTCTTATGTTGGCTTAACCTAGGCTTCTGATTAAGTTGATTAATTCAAACTTTAGGCTCTACTCTTCTTTTATTCATCGTTATTATTTCATTTAATAAGATAAGGTATCATTTCTTATTTATATAGATATTATATCACCTAATTATCAGAGAACTCTAGTAAACTATATCAAAAAATGTCATCACAATACCCTGAGTAAAATAAAAATGATGAACCAAAGAGTGGAATTGGTTTTGGTATTCATCTGTCAGAATTTTTAATAATTTTCAATATGAAAATCACGTAAATAAACATTCGCAATATTTAAGATTTTTATAAACAATGGAAATACTCACATTCTCTTGTAATCTGTAATGCAAATTTGTACTTTTTGTTTATTTATTTGCTTATTTCTGTGCATGTTTTTCCAGTACTATATCAATTGAATTGTACGATATAATGCAATAAGTGGCAATTTATATTATTGCAAATTTATTAATCATGCGTCATGTATGGCAATGATGATGATAATAGTTACAGAGATAATGATAATATTGCTGTTGATGTTGATGAGTTAAACTCAACTGAATGAGCTTTTGTAATGAAATTCTGTTATAATAAAGAAAGGCAATCAATCGATGATGGCATATTGTATACATTAATTCATGTATAAAATAGTAAATAACAAAGATTTACATACCGAGAAATGAATGATGGAATCTCTTCAACTATTAGAGTACAATAAATGGTTAAGAGATGATATTAATGAATATAAAAATTGATAAATGAATGAACAATAAAGAAAGAAGATTACTTATCATTAAATTAATATGGTTTCCTCTACAGATAAATAAGTAATGAAATGAATGCAAAAGGATGTAAAATAATTTAAGTATACTAAAGTTTATTAAGTAGCAGTTTTCATATTTTGTAATAGTATCATACGAAAATTTCTCAAGGATTAACAATTTTCAATATCTTACCCTTCATAAGCTCCTTGTACTTATTTGTCACGTTTTGTTTGCAATACTATATATTTTTTTAAGTATTTACGTGACTCATTAGTTTTACTTGACCTTTCTTAGCATCTTTTTCTTTTCCTCCAACATTTTATTATGTTATTATTTTCATCTTTCAATCAATATCGAGTATATCCATGAGTACAAGCACATTTTCACTTAATTTATTATTACTTGATATAATTTTACTTTAAATTCACTTAGCTTTTTTTACTGTTATTACTTTCAATCCTTTTTGTTGTTACTTATGTTACCTTGACTCAACACTTTATTATATTTCAATATACTCGTACTACTCAGTGTAGTTTGAAAAAGAAAAGAAGAAACTAAAGTTCCTGAGTCACTAGCACTCAGCACAACAAAATTCAAAATATTTTCTGAAATCAATTTAACAAAGTTTTGCAAATCGATTGATCCATAAAGCTTTACTATACATACATATATATTTTTATACACTACATACACTTTAATGATATCACAATTTTATGTGATGTTTGCAATGCATTGATTCTGGTGCACCATTGTTTCTTGAAATTTCCGATGAAATTTAACACAGAAGGTTCTATTATCTGTCTAAACGCAAAAAACACAAAAACTATCGAACAGATTTTCATCCGGTTTTGACCTATGAATGGATTGACTAATGAGGAAGGTTACAGAACTATGATTCAGACATTGTTTTGAAGATGTCGGATAAATGCCGATTGGAAGCTTTACTGGCGTGCGCCATGTAAACCATTTGAAGTGTGTACGAGTGTATGCTCTATTTCGACTATCTCACGAAATATTTTAGCTCTCCAGACTAACTCTCGCAACAATAATTTGAAAGAAATCGTAATGTTGTAAAATTTGATTGGGGGTATGGCAAATATTTCCTGAGTGAGTTTACAAACAACATAGAAAACATATACAACATAGCCGACATTTCTTGATCTTCTTTCGCATATTTCGTTGTATGTTCATATTCAGCTTATTTGACATTTGTAGAGGGATGGTGAAGTGAGGGAAATGCTTAATGCTAAAGATAATAAAAAAGTATAGACTGCACAAATCGCTCACACGTGCTAAGCTGGGGCGGGTTGCTAGTAAACTGATATCTCCAACATTCATAGCCTGAGTTCCTCGATTACTGGACAGTCTTTAATATAAAAATGATTACATTTTTGTAACCATATAACCAACAAGACACATTGACCCCATACAAAGCTATGGCGGAGAATTTGTAGTTTTGAATACAAATTTCCAGAATATTGTAACTCTTGTATGGAAGAATGTTGAGCTTTATGGTCTACATTCCTTAAATATCCAACTTAGACAAGTTTTACACCTAGAGACTCGATTCTTCTTTGTTGAATCTTGCTTGGACTTACACTTGAGGGTATCGCCAGTCAAATTTCTTCACATTCCTTATCATTAATGTTTCTTTGTGAAGGTGTGCGTTCTGTCTCAGAGCAAATTCCTTCACATTTCGCTCTATATTTTGAATTTTGCATGTATTACGCATTCATCCTCACTCTACGTAAGCCGAACGAATTGAGCAAACAACAAAAGACGTGAAACAGAACAAAGAAAAACGTCGACAGAGACTCTGGTACGTAAGTTAAACGTACCTCGTAAGCGTAGTGTTTCCCTTCTCAACAAACAAGAAACTCAAGAGAGCGCTCTGTCGCAGAAACTCAAGTGGGAAACGGGACTTAGACAGCCAAAAATTACTAATCTCCCTACTTTCAAGGATTGCTAAATCAAAACAGAAACTTGAACTCTATATTTTTTAAATTCAATCAGAAGCATCAATAGACCTTCTATGTTAATGATCAGTCCTTAGTTTTTGTATGAAAAAACTATTGTAGAGTCAATTTCTTAATGTCGGCAAGGTGTATAGAATTCATTATAACCAAATAGAATTTTTTGCCTTGTTTTCTTTCATTCTAAGCTTCATTTCTCACTTTATGTTAACTCAAAACAAACTTTTTTTACAACAAACTACACCACTACTACAATATAATACTACCCATAAACTCATCGTTCCGTCTTCGATTGAGTGACTTAAGTGCTTACTTTACACCATTTGTCTACTTACGTACACTTAGATTTACTACCATTTCATCATTTCTGTGCTGCAGTCTAAGCAAAGTCAGTCAGTTAGTCTTTTGTTTGAAAAAACGATCCATTGAAAAAGTTGTTACAAATTCATCTGAACTTCACAAGTAACAACAATGTCGATAGTAGCATAACTTTTTTGATTGTTATAAGTTTATGCAAAAGTTTATTTGCACTCGATTTAAGTTGAGTTAAGTTGCATTTCGTTGCATTGAGTTATTTATCTCCTACCGGTATTCAACAAAAAATCTTAAAATTCAATAGTGTTATTGGCAAGTTAAAATTTGAATGATTTACTCGTGTATATCAACAAATTCATACACAATTTCAGTAAAATGGCGTTGAGTGAAATATTTTGTATTGTAAATTTTTATTGTGAACAAAGAAAGCAATGAAGTTGTAAAAAAATCTATTAATATGCATTTTTAGTGATACATTTTTGATAAAGTGGAATGTATAGAAATCATGGGGAAGCTTTTACAAAAGGTCCTTACTTAGATTAAAACCTTTTCAAGTCTTCCTTATTTATGCTTTAGGTGCTTCCTTCCTTTAAGAAAACTAAGGTTTTCTTTCATAGCAACATGTTTGTTTACCATAGATTCCTTATGATAAGGTTAGTTTTTATTTTTGATTGATAAAATTTAACCTGTTTCAAAAAGGAAGCCATTGATTTGAGGTTGTAAATATTGTGTTTTCAACAACAAACTAAGACTTTTTTAAGACAACTACATCATTTTACCTATACCGTACAAAATTACAAGACTTGGCGGACCAACCAACAATCATAAACAGGTTACACAACAAAGTACCTGAAAATCAGAATAGAAGAATGCAATTAGAAGAAGTAGTTTTGACTACATTTAACTCTATGATGTAACTTCCGTTTAGTTGAACCCTTTTAGATATTTATTTTGTCCCACAGGTCGAATTAAATTCAAATTGCGGGATAAACATGATAATTTTGTATATCCTTTATATGCGGAAAAGCACACAAGCTCGTGAATGACAACGAAAATGGAAAAAATTTAATTTTGTGTTCTCATCAAGCATTGTTGCGAAAAAAAAAACCAACATCGAAATCAAGGAAAGCTTGTTAAATATTTTGTGGACTCTGCATCATCAATTTCAAAGGTGAAGTAGTGGTTTACTCAAGTGCACAAGTAACGCCGAACGCTTAGGTCGCTGAAAACAGGTCGTGATGCCAGAAATTAGCTATAAAATCCATGGAAAGATATTGGAAGAACGGAGAATAAAAGTGCGTGAGGTGGCTAAGGTTGAAGGCGTCTCAATTAAGTGGGTACATTATATTTTACATGAATATTTGGACTTCTTATAATTGGACATGAAAAAATTATCCACGCGATAGGTGCCATGATTTTTCACAGTCCACCATAAGCTCAACCATGTGGCCGCTTGAAAGGAGTATTTGGCAGTATTCAACCGCATTCCAAACAAGTTTTTATGTCGTTTCTTAATCGAGGATGAAACATGGCTCCATCACAATACACCAGAGACAAGGGAATAGTCAAAGCAATGGACTTCTCCAGAACACGTTCATCAAAGAAGGCCAAAATGGGTTTGTCGGCCAACAAAGTGTTTGGGGATGCACGTGATGTCATTCAAATCGATTACCTTGAATAATAAACCTAAAAAGATCTTGGCATCAGAAGACGTCATGTTGGCCTACCAAGATCACAAAAATGTATTTGACCTTTCCAATGACGCATTCTCTTATGGGCTGTATTGTCTCAAAGCGGCAAGCCCGTCACAATGATTTAGCTCTTGGGAAGAGAGGAAAACCACTTCGCTACGAACGAGCGTGAGCTTTTTTCGATAATCTGGGCCGTAAAGACCCTTAGGCATTAATTGTTAGGTATCAGATAGAATCCCGAACCCAAAGATAATTCTGTGGTGTTAGACATTTCAACATTGATTTAAAACAAAAACGACTGCATTTGGTGGAGAATAAAGAGCTCTTCCACCATGAAAATGCACAGGTGACACGTGTAAAGTCGCCGTGACAAAAATCCATAAATTCGGCTACAAACTACTACCTCATACAGCATATTCCGCGGATTAAGGCCCTGCGACTATTTCTTGTTACCAAAAATGAAGAAATGGCTCTGTGGGAAGAGATTTGGATCAGACTTCTATATTGAGAACCTTGAGAAACCATATTCTTTGCAAGGGATACAAAAATTGGAAAAATGCTAGACTAAATGTATTGAGCTGAATAAAAACTACACTGAGAAATAAAATGCTGTTTTGACAAAAAAAAAAATATCTTTTATACAATAAGTCACTGACTTATCTTACTGCCCTAGTAATTGCTTTGGCGAATGTTAATTGTTTCATTGTGAATTTCTTTGTGTTATAAATTTTGTGAAAACAATACGAAAGCATATACGATGACTTTTCTAAATGTCATGCCCTTGATTATCCTGAATTCAACCTGCTTTTCTATTAATTTACACTTTACTGAAATAACGGAAATTATGCTGCATAATATCAATCAAAAAAAAATTAAGAATGTGTATTTCCATCTACATAGTGTAATGAGTATGCAAATTTCACTTGTCAAACACACCCAAAAGGCAGAATAGAGCACCTCTCCTATAATCAACCGAAATTCGGAAAAAGCAAACTTCTAATGTATAAAAGTGATGATGCCTGATGCCTATAAATAAGGAAAGGGAATAAGGGAGTGCAAAAATTTCTATCGAAAACCGTTTATTGATTTTATTGAAGCAGAAAAACGAGACAAATTATTTTACACGCGATTGATTTGCAACATGTCTGCGACCTGTGATTGACGCCTATGAAACACCAACAAACTCATGTTCATACTAGTGAGTATTGGCAGCCACAAATACCTCACGCGAATTGTCAGCGCAATTGCTTCATCATCATCAGCAGCAACATCATCAGTAACATCATCGCCTTCATCACCACACTCACCCCAAATCAATTTAACTTGACTCGATTCGACGCGACGCGACGCGATTCTTGACTGTTAACAGAAATAGTAGCAGCAAATGCTAACGTAAAAGCCAAACCCGCTGTGCGGTATTAGAAGTTAGTGGCTGCTTTTGATACTTCACCACCGACGACAGATTGGTGTCTTTCACTCTTGCTGATTCGTGTTGTTATTTTACTTTGCTTTGCTTTTCTTTCATTTAGAAATGCCGCGCCTTATTCGTCACACTCACTCAATCTTTTGCTTTTCCCCATTTTTTTCTTTTTCAATGCACCACAAATAGTCAAAGTCAAATCATTTTTATTCCTTTTGCTTTTTTGCCTCACTCTTAGTCTTTGATTAGATTTTTGCTTTCATTCTCTATGTTTTACTTGTATCTTCAACTTTGCTTTACATCTTCGCTGGTAGAGAAACATTTGCTAAAGCATTTGTCATCATCATAATTACAGTAGCAAACCAAAGACAAATTCAATGTAAATCCATGGCAAGCCAAGGCAAGGCAAACACTTCGTATAAGCAACATTAAATACATTGAACTCATTTGCTTTAAATATTGTATAAAGAAAAGAAGATGAAAAATGGTAGTGAAGTAAAGAAATGAAAATTAAAATTATTTACATGATTTTTATCGCTTCAAAGGTACTTTGTATTTTAGCTTAATGAGCATTGGATGCGCATCCCGGTCTTTCTTCGCCTGCTTCTTCTTACGCTTCTTTATCTTGTTTTTACCATTTTCATTCATTTACTCATTCATTTATTTATTCACTCATTCATTTATTTCTCCATTTGTTCGTTTTAGACAAGAAACGCTTGAGGCACTTCCAAGAACGGAGAGCAGCAAACTTCAAACGATAACGCATCGTTGACAGTTGTCGCATCCATTTCCTTTTTTGTGGTTTATAAAATTAGAAATTGTGTTTTTCTGTTGATTTATTTATTTGTTGACTTGTTGGTGTTACCCAAAAGAAGAACTTAGTCGTTGACATTTTTCTCATTCATTTGGAATTAATTTGTTAACTGGCAACTTTTTTACTCTTTCTGTTTTCTTTTTTCCAAGATTTTTTTCCAATTTTGGTTTGTTGTTTTTTTTTTTTTTTTTGTTAACACCTTATGACCTTCTAATTAAATGCCACAATTATTATTTGTTATTTGTTCTGTTAAGTCTTTTATTTTTAGTCAACATATTATACTTTATATCTGGGCTGTCCAAGCCGCGGCTCCCAATAAAGTCTGAATGCGGCCCAACTCGGCCCAGAAACCGAAATTTCTATAGCTTAGTGCTTTGACCCCTTTTTTTTTCTTTTTTTGCTCGCCACTGAGGTACACTGGTAGAAAGACACTTTCATTTATAGTCGCCACTGAAGTATACCTGCTGCCTTTTTAATGCTGCACACGGAACCAAAAAGTTTGGACAGCCCTGATTTATACCATACTCTTCTACATTTTCTTATTGAAATTCAAATTAATCATTTTAGTCAATCATTCTATTTATTAAATGTTATATCTTTCTTTTAGTCACCAGCTTCCACTATATTCATAGTCCTTGTACCACTTTTCCTCTTTCTAGCAGCAGTAACAGTAGTATCTCAGTTACTAACCTCTCTATAAAGTCTCATACTGTAAGCCATATTTGTCTTACTCTAATCTCTCACTTCTCACTGGTTTTGTTGCACACTTTCATAGATTCTTGTTTAATATCTGAAATTGTGTCTATTTTAAGTCTGGAAACTCTCACATTCTCTATTGTAATTCAAATTCAAAGTGATATGCATCGCAACAATTACATCACTCAATCGGATATTTAGTGAATCAGTCATACTCTTTGTGAATCTTTTTTTAGTTTTTCAATAACCTTATAAAACTTAATCTTTGCTTATTCCAAAAAAATTTTAATAGACTCCTATACACTGTTTGTTCTTAAAAACGCACCACTTCACCTTTAAGTGTTCCACTTTGAATCTACTACCAGTTGCAGACCTTGTAATCTCTGTCTGGATCAGAAACAACTAGAGACTTTGTTAAGTGTCTTCAAATCAAACTTTACCCATATTTTCTTGTGGAGATTCTAACTCAAAATCGAAGTAGTTGGAACTCCATCCATCTCATTATTATCCTTCATTTACTTTCTCTATAATACATTCTTTCTTTTTAGTAAGATATAAGTAATAAAACTCACTTGCTTCCATGAGGAAAATATCCACTGAAACTTCATACTCTACTCACTCAGTCAAGTTAGTCTGCCCACAAACCGCTGTAAACCCACTCAAATGTTTACATAGCAGATGAGTTTATTTATAAGAATATTTTAAATATTTTTTACAAGTCTAAACGAATGACTGTTTGTTGTATTAACATATTTTTTTACAATAACAACTGCAACCACTACAATTTTATTCATAAACTCTTAGAAATTTATTCTATTTTAAGCAGCAATAACAAATATTTTCAAAGTCTTTGCCACAATAACCACCTGCAACAACTTTATTTACGCCTTCATAAATCTCCAAAGAGAGCAACACGTTCTTAATAATTTCGTTTTTATATTGTTTTTTATGTTGTTTGTTATTATCTTTTCATTAAATTGTGCGAATGAACTATGGACCATAAATAAATTGTTTGTAGAATAACCTTTCGATCATTATTTTGCACATTTAGAAACATAACTGCACGTCTTTTCCTTTGTGATTATCAAAAGTCATTCAGTTGGGTTTAGTTGTTAATTTGTATTGAATTTTATGAAGAAGTACTATGTACTACAATACATAGGAGAGGTATGATGGATCTCCTTTGGGGACAAATAACATTTGTGCCAATGTTGATTGGTTTCCAATGTTGAATGCTGATTGCTTCGAAACCTCAACCCCATCTAGGTTGATGATGATGATGATGACTGCGCCTCTTTATTGTATATGCTTCAGTTCAGTATCTATGCCTTGTTGTCTGCTTTAATTGTTTGGCGAGTTCATTGACTAATTTCGCGTCGTTGCCTATGTCATCATCTTTGTCATCATCATCATGATAAAGTTCTGCTTGATCTTCATCATTGTGCTGCGTGCAGCATTTTTGATTAATTAACGCGAAATTTTTGGCCAACATAAGAAGCCAAGCCAGCCAGCCAAATAATTTGTTGCGATGCCTTTGGGATTGTTTTGTAGCTAGTATAATATTTTATTGAAATCATTGCCATTGCCATTGCCATTATTCGAAGTGTTTGACTTTTGGTTGTTGTTTTGTGGGTGTAGTCATCGTTTCCCATGTTTAGCTAGCTTTCTTTAGTTTTGATGAAGTTCAAAATATTCTTGGTAAAAAGAGGTTAACTTGTATATTTGTAAGATGTGTATCTATTTTTGTTGTTGTATATTAATGTGTGTATATGTGTGTATTGTTGCTGATGAGGCATCTTTTGTTTTTCATTAATTATGAAGTTGATGTTATGGTTTTATTGTGGCGTCTGCCACACGTGTAATAACAACAAAACCACATATACATAGAGGTAAAAAGATACAAAGATAGCGAGAGAAAAAAGGAGAAGAAAGCACTCAGACAAAACACAAAATGTGGCAAAAACAGTAAACACAGAAATGAGGCATATAATTTGTGGTAAAGACTTTCAATTTTATTGAAAAGTAAACTAAATTTAAATGAGTAGTTTGTGGGCATTGTTTAATTTTACGCTGTTAAAGCAGTAGAAATGTGCAGTTAAATGTTTCTGTGAAGAATATTTCTTTTGCTACAAAAGATGAATTTTTACTTAAGAAACTGTTTTTAAAAGCGATTTGTCCTGTCTTTATATTTTAAGTCTTTGGCTATACAGTGCGCTGAAAAGTATGCTATGAAATCTTTAATTCTTAGAGCAAATCAATGTCTCTTGTCCTATGATTATCATTAGTTTTAGGCTTGAAGAGAATTGATCTTTGCTTAGCCTATACTTTTGTTAAGTCTTTGATTAAATTTAAAGCAACCGACTTGGTTTGTTGTTGGTTGTGATCATAGTTATATCTCCTAAAGCTGAGAACCTTGTTTTTGGCACTTACAGAACATTAATATGGAACATATAGAAACGGTTTTTTCTATATACATGTCATAGAAAGTAGCACCATTTATCATTATTTGCAGGATTTTGGAGATGCATCATTTACCAGCATTCTGACACTTCGATACCGTCATTTGGTTGACACACGCAAAAGTCAATATAACTAGAGTGGTTATGTTACAAAATAAAAATTGAACAAAGAGCCAAGATTGTTCTCAAGTTCATGACTGGTAAAAGTAGTTCAAAGACGGACGGGCAATTGTCCAATGCTCGAAAATATCATTAAGGGAGCTAGAGGAGGATGCATCTTAACATTCCATATATCACAGTTCATAGCATTCTGACAGAAATTTTACGCTAACGCCGGCCCAAGCCTTTGATCAGAGCGCAACAAGATTATCTTTTGGCACCCTTTGGTCGGTGCTTTCACTACACACTTCCAATTCTACTTATGTTAAATAAATAATAATTCCCATCACCATTGTATCGCAATATCGGCAACAGATCTCACATAATGTAATGATAGCGGTACTTTAAATTAGAAATTGTTTTCCTCATTTGAATTTTTGACGCCCCTTCCCATCTATCACCCATAGTGACCGTTTCTCTTGATCTACCCTAGATTTGTTAAGGGCTATCGAAAGACCTGTACTCGCTTTGTGCCACACACGCTCATATATGTGCCAAAAGTCCATTGCATTGAAGACTGCAATGACCCCATTCGAAATGAAAAATTGTAGTTAAAGAGGCAATACCTTTAAGAATGGCCCCACATTCTGTTATTTTACAATAAGTAATAACTCTCTTATCAACCATTTACACAAATAATGGGTAAATTTGTTACATTCTCCATGTTTTTTTTATATTTTCATAATTCAACAAAATACTCCTGCTTCCTTGGACCAAATATTTCTTTGTAAAATTTAAACTGTTCTCCATAAAACTGTTATTCTTTTTTGCAAAAAATAAGCGGTAAAATTCTTATATAAATTCAAATGCAATCATTTTAAATATTTTTCCAATTCTTAGCATAAATTTATGCAAAGTGGAGCATAATTTATTTATAATGAACCTAATAGACCCAACCGAGCTACACAACTCACCCAACAACTGCTGCTTAACATTACTTACCAAAGAACAACAACTAAAGCCTCCCTTAAAATAATGATGTAATAACAACAGAAACCAAAAAAATAAGAAGAATGAAAAGTACAATATTCCTAATGAATTTAATTATATTATATTTACTTTTTTTTGTATTTGCTGAACTCTTAATGCTTTGACTTTTTAGCATTTATTGTATTTTTTCCATAAATAGAAAAGAAAAAGGAATCTTTTTCTTATACTAGTACAATATTTTTTTGAAATTATTTTTAGGCCAATAAAATAAAGTGGCAAAACGGCAAAAGTCAGAATAATAAATACATAAAATATTGGAGCAACTAAAGAGAAAAGGAAAGAAGAAACTTTGATTCTCCAGAGGATGTTGAGGAGATGCTGGGCACATTGTTTGCTTATGTTTTTCTTTAAGTATTTTTATGGTAAAAGTACAACATTATTAAGGCTATTCAGTTACCAACTGTAAACTGTTGCGCGGCATACACACACACACACACACACATAAAAATGAATAGAAAAAAGCTAGAAAAATTTATAGGAAATGCCTCAAAGCATAAAGAAGCAGTTGATTCACTTGGGATGGGATGGGATGGGATGAAATGGGTTGAGTTGATATGAAGTGGATTGGGTTGGACAGTAAGTAAGGAAGTAAAGTGAGTGAAGCGCAATGCGGCCGCAGGTTGACAGCTGCTTCTATTTATGGTTATTTAAAAGGAGGAAATGGTGGGTATACTATTGAGTATTTAAGGAGTAAAAGGGCACTCAGTGTGTGTGTGTGATGTATCAAATGGGAGACTGGGCATTTAATGGCTTGGGAGCCCTTGGAGTGGTGGTGTGTGGGCATTCAATGGGCTTGCCGCAATAAATGATTAAGGAAAATTAATTCTAAGTTTGGTTGTGGCACTTTTTTGGTAGGGGAGAGAATAAAACTTTGATGTATTTTAATTTAGCATAATCCTATGTGTTGTCTAAGAAGCAGGCGTAGTTTCACTACTACTATTGTACTTCAGTTCGTTTAGTGTTTAATTAAAGTTCATTGAAACAGAAAATTTAACTAAAAATTCGATTAATACATGATTAAGTGTCCATGGAAGTCAGTGTCAGCTATCGTCTTAGATAAGATAATAAAGGAAAAACATTCTACAGATATTCAATTCTCAACAAACACCCTCATGCCTAAGAAGGAGCATAGTTTACTATAAGTGGAAATACTAATCCATCATCATGCCAATGGTAAAAAAATTCAATTGTAAAATATTAAGAAATACTTTAAGCACCCGAAACAACTTAAGTCCCTTTTTCTCAAGCAATAATTTTATATCTAACTCTCACACTTAATTGAAAAGAATTGACAGTATCGGTGATATACTACATCATTTGGCCAGATGTTATATCTTTTTATTAGAAACAAACACCTGGTTAAACACAATGGTGACCAACGAACCCTTACCAAATACCTTTATCCTAACATTGAAGAAATGAAGAATGTCTGAGTTGTTGACGTCACTTTTTTTCTTCTTGTCCATTTATTTCATTTTTATTTTCTCTTTCAATGTCAAAGACACACGCGCCTTTTATCATGTTAGTATCTTTTGTAGCCAATCTAGACATCAATGACTATGACACTATGACAATGGCTATGATGATGACTCCAGATGACAAATTCAGAACTTATAACACAAAGACAGGCACAGAACAGATACTGGCAATGTTTTGGCACACAAAGTGGCAGTGGCAGACGACTGACATTAAATTATAAAAACATTAACGCCAAAAAATTGAAATTGACAAATTGTTCAAATTCAACGCAGACAAGCAGAAAACGAACAACCGAAAATCATATTACAAATACATAGATACACATGCACACATACACTTAGATACTGATAGATACTCATAGATACCAAACTCTATTAATGGTGATGGGTAGATGTGAGTATTTTATAATGAAAAGTGACAAGTGTTTGCTATTTGCTGCTAAGGTAAGAATTTCTCATTTCTTTTCTTGTTTTTGTTTGTTTGTTGTGAAACACTCAAGTTTTTTGACAAATGGAAAAGAATAAGATAAGAAATAAAAATAAATTACCTGAAATAAAAATGAAAATGAAAATAAATATTAAATTTTGTTTAAAATTGAAATAAATCATTTGACTACAATGAAAAGTAGATTGGTTTTTTTTTTTTGAAAAATTGAGAAAGAGAAATTGCTTTTAGATTGTTCTTTTCAATCATAGTTAAAGCGAACTTAACTTAACTTAACTTAAGAAGGTTAATAAGAATTGAGAATCTTTCTATTATTTTTGTATTTATTTTGTCATTCATTGACTTGTCTTCACTAATCTGCTTCTGGATTTTAATTAATTGTATATTTAATCCATGTGCTTGAATTCTTCCCTAATCTCCTGTATTTTATTTTAATTAATGTCAAAAGAATAAAATGAAATCTACTTTAGTTAAAACTGCTCTTCCACAATCCTACTTTTATCCACATTTCTCTAATCTGAAGGAACTTACTCTATTTTACTGGAATGAACTCTGCTCTCATCCTGTTCTCTACTCCAATAAATTCCATTCTATTTCTGGTCTCCAATACTGTTTATGCAATCTACTCTATTATAGCAATCTATTTCCCTAATAAGCTAAGAGGGAACAGAGGCCCTCAATTCTGAAGTCCATTACAATGATATCCCAAATAACTGTACAATATTGTGCTGGCTCTCCTTCTTCCTCGTCTCCACAATTTTCATCCATCTGGACGTTCCAGAAACATGCATCATAGCGATCAGCACCTAGGCAACACTTGTCGATCACTACTATTTAATTTGTCGTAACGAAATGTCAAGAGTGACAGAGTTTGGAACTAGCACAAGTGTCGATTCATTGTTGGAAGGGAGCATCCGCGACCAATAACATTGGTAGCCGCATGGGTCTATTAGGTAGTAGGCTTAGTCGGTTTGCGAGGTAATTGTAGGTTGGTTTTGTTGGATAGATTTGTAATTTTGAATTTAAAAGGTAATGTTGAGTTTGGTGAGAATTGTCCGGCGCTGTCTCAATAGAGTGAGTAATAACCCCGTTTGGGCCGTTGCTTGCTGAGCACAACTCGGTTGGGATCTTGGTCTAAAGGTCCTGTACCATGCGGACCTAAGAATCTTTTAAAGAGACCCTTGAATTGATTATATTAACAATCAGTCATAAGGAATCGAAGGCATACTAAGCTAAAGTGGAATCGAAAGCACACTTATCATTCAAATAAAGAAGATTTTTTAGAGTTTCTTAGTTAAGCTGAGTTGACTGGGACCTCATTGACTTTTACCTCCCCAGGGTACCGAGCAACTTAGGTCATTGCTGATCTACATACATATATGCTCTTTAGTGATTCACTCTCCTTTCACTAAGCTTTTCATTTTTCAATTCATATGTGCTCAGTTTCTAGAATCTTCTTTTTCTTTCTTTATATTCTCTTGTCTCATTGATTCAATTAAATTTTATATTCTTAAATTAAAAACTTATATTACATATAAAGGAACTTTCAGTTTATTTTAAGACAAACTAAATTATGTAATTAATTATCATATACCAGAAAAACTAGTGTCATTAAATCTAATAACTGTCATTAACAGTTAAATAAATAAAGACAAACTCTTTGTATTTTTGGCAACAAAAAATGACGCACAACTTACATGTTAACAGCCAAAACAACACAAAAAAAAAAAACGACAAAAGTAAGAAGACACAAAGAAGAAAACCAGTAAAAGAAATAGCGCTAAAATGTTAACAACGACGTCATTTAACCAACGCAGCCACTTAATTAACAAAAGAACAAACACAAAGGAGACGCACCTATGAGATATACACTTACACACACACTCACACATGAACTCATTACCACATATACACTTGTGTTTATGAAATGTTTATGCTTATGTGCCATGAGATGGTGCTTGAAGGCAAACACAAAAATGAAATCAAAAGACATTTTGGCGCCGTAGCCTTAAGTAAGAAATTGCAAAGAAAGAATATCAGCAAAAAGACTTCTAACTACAACAAAAATTTTATATTAAAACCACAAGAAAAGTGTTTTATTGTTAAGGCACATGTATGTTTTTCTCTTCAGTCTATTTCAGCTATATTCTTTGTTAAGATTAAACCTGCTTTTATGTTGTAGTATTATTGTAGAAGAAATTCATATGAATTGGTTGGTGTTTGCTAAAAAGATACCGAAAGAAGAATATATGTACATATATCGATATCTATCTAGTATACAATGTATGTATATTGATGTAGTATATTATTTCTTACTTGAATATGTCAATTGAATTTAAACTTCTGTTTGTCTGATTGTTTATTTCACCCTTTCTTAGAAATTCAGAGAGAAGTGTAATTATTTTTAACTTTTTATTGCTTTTATTGATCCAATTGTTTTCTTATAGTATAGGAAGGATTATATATCCTTTCTGAAGTAGTTGAGTATCTCAATCAATATCTGTTGAATCTAAATTAAGTTTGACATTTTATTTTATTAAATTGCGTGTGGACACGTCATTTTAAAAAATTAAATTAAACTTTTTAAAAAAAATCAAATTAACCCATTCGATAAATTTAATTGGAATGAAGACAAAGTCTAGACAAAGAGTTGTGATTTATTTAGGGGTGTCTAAGACGGTCTTAGACTTAATAGAAATGAGTGTGGAGTTAGGTTAAATATATTGATTTCTTATAGCAAATGATAGTTTCTTTTAATGAATCAGTACTGAATGATACTTATGTGATTAAATGTGACCTCATATAGAGTTCAAGTAAAAACTAAAGCATTATAAAATTGTTAATTTCATGAACTTCAATATCTTTTAATTGGTTTTGTAAATGAAATCAGAAATTTGGTTTTGATGCTTGTTTCCATAATACCAGTGATGTCATTTCATGCTTTTTTCCGGACAAATCTGTCCTTCGATTCAAAAGACAACAATAAGGCTACTGCAAATTTTGTAAGTACCGCAGATGCAATTGATTATGAGCTGATAGATGAGGCAATAAAACTCATCTAATTTAAATAATAAATTTATAAGTGATAGGTAGCTGGCATTACTGCATAATACTACAAAGGCAGACACCTAAAGATAACATTGAATATTGTTATGACATCGGTAATTATGTACTTGTCCATTGTTAAAGAAATGAAGTTGTTTTTTTCAATTGAATATCATTAAATCATGTATTAATGACTAATTTAGACATGCATATTCGTTCATAGATTGCCTTGTAAAATGTTTAAAGTTGTAACAACAAACATACATGTATATGTCATTAAATAGTCTTCAATCTGTGGTTGGCCATCGAATAATAATAATATGAGGTACTCGTATCATTAACTAGTTCAATATTTAGGTCAATTTTGGTATACAAATTTACAAATTCTACTTCCTTTTCTTGGAAAGTCATTAAGCAACTAGTAATCACATAGCATAAATATCATTAATTAGATTTTTATAAGTCATTAGTCAGATTTTATGTGCACATTTTAAGCATGTAGAGAGATGTAGATTCTAAATAAATTCATCATAAAAGCTTTCCAATCACATAAGCACTTTATACAATATCATCCAAAACTGTAGACCAAATCCACTTCAATAGATCCAATTATATTCATCGAGCTACCACCATATTATATAAGTATGTATTTTTTGATGCGAAAACTTATTTTATTTACATTAAACCCACAGCTAAAAGTCTGTTCAACATTTTACAACGTAAAGAAAAATATTTATGTATTAATTTTGTTTGTGCCTGAAACAAATTTTACACTTTATTTTCATTTCTCATGGTGTTTTGTGTTCAACACATGTTTTGTTTTTTTTATGTTGGTTTCTTTTTGTTGGTTTCATTTACATATTTGTCTTTCGTTGACACGACAACAAGTTATTGTTTTTCTTTTAAAAAGATTTGTTAGAAATAAAGAAAAAATTATGTTTTCCACAAGGTAAAATAATAACATAAATGTTTTAGGTAAATGTTACCTGGATATGTTGATTTTAATTTATTTTTATAATATTTCATGTGTGTAAATTACTTCTATGTGATTTTTATAAATTTTTTAAGGGAAACTTCTTGAAAAATTTAGTGTATAATTTTGAGTGAAAAAATAAAAATTGTAACGTTTTTCGGATTCTGTATCTCATGAATTGCACTTCAAATTTTCAAAGAATGAAAATCCACCGGAAATGTCTCAATAAAGAGATTACAATTACACAACATGGCTACTGTAAATTTGTACTGAAATTATGGTTTTTGCGATTTTGATCGATTGCCCCCGAACTTATGCAATATATTTTTTTGTTCTTATAGAAAAATTAATAAAAATTATTAAAAAATAAGAAAATATTGGAAAAGTAATTGAAAATATATTAAAATAGTAATCATAAATCAAAAAATAAGAAAAAGTAAGAAAGAGTTAAAAATAAATAAAAATATTATCAAATCTCACACATCATTGTCATCACTATAAACAATACAAACACTTAATTGTGTTAATCCTTAAATCAACTTAAACTTTAAACTGCTTAACATGAGCACCGACCCACAATAGAACAAAAACCTCAAAATTAATAATAAAAACCACAGGCGGTTTTAAATAGAAACATTAAGTAAGCTTTCACACAACACAAAACCCGTATTATTTAAGTTATTAACAGAAGTCATAATGAAATTAAGTCATTATTTGTTATAAAGACACATAAGAGCATCCATCTGTGAGTTTATCTATGTAACTGTGAGTGTGTGTCTATGTCTAAATCTCTGTGTGGGTATGCTTAAGTGTATATTTCTGTCTGTCTTTCTCTCTCTCTCTCTCTCTCTTAATTTGACTTAGACAAAGTAAGTTTTCAATTAGTTTTAGATACATTTACATAAAACAACAAATAGAAAGAGCAACAATAGTTTAGCATGAAATAAATGTTCATATTAAGTAAAACATACAAATAAACAAAGGCATATGAAATTAACTTAGCATAAAACTAACAATAGCAAGCAAGACACAATAACGAACACAAAAACACTGGCAGAGTAACAGGCATAGTAACAGGCAGAGTAACAGGCATAGTAACAGGCATAGTAAAGACAGCAACAAATCAACAAATAACAAAACAATAGAACAAGGAAAAAATGTGTTTGCCCCTTAAAGTCAACTACAGAAAAGTTTACTTTCTATTAATAATAAGCAAGAGCAAGTGACCTTTCTCTTAACATAAGAGTGTGAGGTTAGCAAGTGAATGAATGTGGGTAACTATTGTATGTATTGTAGTATATGTAGTGTAAGTGAGTAAGAAAATAAATGAGTGTGAGTAAACAAGAATGAATGAATGTGTGAGGAAGTAAAAACAATATGATTGTGCGTGTGATTGTTGAATTTTCTTATTCTTACTGGTATTTCTTATTGTTGTTCTATCTTTAAGCGCATTTTGGTGAAAAGCAATATTGCCTTAGTTTGCTTTCTGTGGATAGAAAGAGGTGAATTTGAAAAGTTTTTGCTTAAATGTTTACGATTCTAAGAGGATTCCAACAGAAGTCCTATTGCATGACTCAGTGTCTTCTACATATGTTGCCAAATAAATAAAGTACATTCCTATTGTACTAAAAGGTTTCTACTCTGTTATCACAAAATTACATATCCTATACCACAGAGGACTGGACACTGGATGTCGTTTTCTGAGGTCAACTGGACCTTGATTGCTGCGTTCGCTGAAAATGTTCTTGAAGAAGATTGAAATGGATGCTTTTGAGGTTCCTCAGTAGAACATGATGTCAATACAAGGAATAACATGTAACTTAAAGGGGCAGAGGGATTTCCGGCAAAAGTCATGGGCCTGATGACCCCGCCTTCCCCAAGTCGTTCATGTCGACTGCCCACAGAATATCGTGCTAGAAAAAAAAAAAAATTCACAAGATGATTAAGAAATGATGACACGCAACAGTGAAATAGGCGTAGGTGAATAGAAGATTGACCCCTAAGAGCCATGGCAGAGTGCCGCTTATATGAAGTAATACCTAAAACAGTTTAGTGCAGACACCACACACGTAGTCACAACAGAGCTCCTTAATACCGCATGAATTGTTTAGAAACAGTCTGGGTTATGTTGAATGGATGACTGATGATGCACTTATGGTAAGTCAAATATTGGTCCATTCTGAGCTCCCTTTATTCTAACAACTCTTCTCTACTCTGAGATATTTATACCATAAATGCAATGATGTACTTTCACCACCTAAATTATTCTACTTTTATGAACACTTTGCCTACATTATTGATGCAAAACAATCCAATTGACCCTCGCATCTGAAATGCTTTGAAAAATGATTTTTCTTACTTTTGGAAAAATATAAATCCTTGCAAATAATGGCAAATAAAAGTTAAGTTGGTTTTAACTTGACTTGAAAAATGTTCAACTTGACCAGGAGTCAGTCACACATCCACAAGTTGGTAATACTTAATAGTAAAACACCACGTTGTACTTCATTCAACGAAACATGAGCACGGCACATGCACGCAAAAGCACGTATAAACTTACACACGCTTACAAAGTTATTTTCATTTCCGTTTCCGCTACCGTTTCAGTTTTTCCCTTTTGAATTTAGTTAAGCATAAGCACATGCACAAGGAAAGCATGCCAAATGCCTTAAAGCAAGTTCCGTGAAGAAAGAACCTGGCTGATTCCAACCAACAAAGTAAGTAAGGAAGGAAGGTAGTAAGGCATAAACTTAGGTATGTTTTTTCTTATTGTTATTGTTATCCTTATTGTAATTGTATGCAAAGCATGAAGTTCTTTATACTTAAAATGCATGAAAAATTGTTTGTTTTGTGAGTCGTTTTGGTCGATCTCCTTACTATATACAATAGTATCTATGCTGGTAAGTATTTGATTTTAGCCACTTGTCTGCATTATTAATGATGCTGTTTTTAATATTAAAATTTATTTTGTGCCAAGTTGCAGCCAATATACTATGACCATTGGCCTGGGATTTGGCAAACAGACTATTGTCTTTTGCCATTCTTTTCCAATGCCCTTTTCATATGATACTTTGAATTTGGTTTTTTCTTGTGAAAATTTGTATCTTTTGCATAACATAAAATATTTTTTTTCTTTGCTTTCTGGGGTATAACTTTCCATATTCTTTCTTGGTTACAATATGCTGCCACATGTCACAGTATTTTTGTTTTCAATTTGCATATTTATCACAAAATTTTATTGTATTTTTTCTTCCTTTATTTTTGATCCCATGCCAAATGATTTTTCGAGGTTTTGTATCTTTTTTTAGAATTTATTTCCTTTTTTTTTTGTTTTTCTCATTTGAGGCTAATTTTTCACTGTTGATATTTGGTTTTTCAAGGAAATCAGAGCATGAAAAATATTTTGCATTGTTGTTTGCATTGCGCGTTTATTGCTTGAAATTTATTTATTCAAAAAAATTCTAAGAATTTCCTAATTGTTTTTTAAGATGAACAATGCAAATTTATTCGAATATCTAAAGGCAGTAGTGGATAATTTGATGCAGGAAACACACAAAAAACTTTAGAATTCTATTTTAAATGTTGGTTTTACTAATAAAAGACAGCATTTCAAGAGAAGAGAATTTTTGAAATGTAAACAACAATAAATACTAAATTGAGGAATACTTAGAATAAGTTACAAAAGAAATCATCATCATCATTAACATCTTCAAAGTGTACTCAAAGAAAATCTTGCATACTAGAATACTACATAAAATATGATAATTAAGAGTTACAAAAGTGTGTGGGAAATTCTCTGAAGAATTTCAGATAAAAATGAATGAATGAATGTGATAAAAGTAAAATTATTTTTTAATTATTCATATTATCGTAAAATATATCATCCATTCTTCTGCTATTCAAATTTCTCTCATTAGAAATTCTTTTGTATACTTTCTCGTATTTCTGTAAAATGTCTTTGACGATTGAGTAGCAGCATGGATTGTTATGTTGAGTTCGATTAATGCATTCAAGTTGGGGCCGTCAGGATTATTTCAAGCGCTGGTATATCCCTGATCACTTCTAATACAAACATTTCACTCAGTAACTTCGACTCAGCCGGCGGAGGGACATTCCTTGGCATCGTCACTGTAGAAGTCGTCGTGTTCTGTTTACCCGTGCATGCATACTGTACATAATTTGTTTGTTCTATCTACGGTTCAAAGCAAAGACTTTGAATATCAACAATATTTACTAATCTATTCATTGAAATGTTTACTTGTTTTATATACATTTTTATCTTAAACTATTCTTGACTTAGAGTATGTTTACACCAAAGAACAAGGGCTGCATCCAGCTAACCCAGATTAAAAAGTCTTTCTAAGATAGGTAGATCCCAATTTCACTTCGCCTCCTGTTACTCATGTCCATTAGATAATGTAAAGTGGACTGTTATGCATGTTTTTCATGTTCATTCTTGAACACATAATTCAATTCTCTAATTTTCTTTATATGAGTGACTCTTTCTTCTCTACCATACATAAACACTTTTCATATTATTTTATCATTAAGACGAAAAATCATTTAATCTCATTTATTTTATTTTGTTTTATTTTTTGGACAATCCCTTCTCCTCTCCCCTTAATTAATCTCTATTGTAATCACTCAAAAGTTGTCCTACTCACTCATTTTTCCTATGTCTATGGCACTTTGCCCTTTTCTCATTTCTATCCATTGAATTAATAATCTCTTTTTATAATCAATCACAAAATTAACTTCCCATTTCATTAACATTCTTGCAGTATTAACCAACCTAAATTCATTCATTCCTTTTAATCTTTTCTTACTCTCCCCTCCTCTCATATTGTATTGTATAATTGGAATTGAATTTCTGCTTGAATATCTTTCATTCACTTGGATGAAAAGGAGAATAAATTATGTACATAGCTCAACATAAATTCATTAAGAAATCGTGCTACTTACACATATTTCTTTAGTTAATATCCTTTTCACTTCATATCCTTACTAAAGGCCTTAAGTTAATTTAGCAGCATAAAAACGCACCAGACAATGAATAATGTGTCATAATTTAGTTTAACATTAAAACAAATTATGAAACACGCAACAACACAATACAAATACTTTTATTTATTTATATACATATACATACATGTATACCATATGCATGTAAACATACATATGTATACTCATATATCTGTATATATAAATGTTAACATGCATGTTTACAAAGTCTTCTACACATGTTTGAAGTCAGACATTAATAGATTTACGCTTTGTCGCTTACCAAAACAAAACAAAAAGATAACGAAAAATACTTAAAGACATGATGGTGATGATTATGTGTGCCCAAAAGACAAACAAAAAATAACAAGACAACCAACAAAACAACAAGATAAAGCAAATAAGAAAAACCAAGAATAATCAAAAAAATAAAAGACTCTCGATGAGATTTATAATTTATTATCTACACAAAAAAAAGAATGAAAATCCTTTTGCAATTTCATCAGTTCCAACACGCAAGAAAGATAAACTTTTATGGAATAAAAAAATATCTTAAGCAACTTTCCACAATCAAAAAAAAAGAAGCAAAATTCATGTGAAGTTGTTTGAGGCAATTAAATTAATGGGAATTTCAAGAATTTTTTTGTTTTATCAATTCTCGTATTATGTGAAAAGCTTTCTCAAATAATTCAAATTCATAAACACAGAATGATTAGTAGATTAGGCATAAGTTAAACCAGTGATTCATAAACTTTATTTGGTGATACACAGGACACTTGATAGTGTAAGACTCGCTTAGTCAACATCTAATAGCGAGCTTACAATCTTATAGCCAGCGAATTCACTATTTGCTAATAAAGATGAAAGGCGCGATACTTTGCTTGCTACTCGCTAGCATGTGCGCTTGTTAGCTAGTAAATCGCCGATAAAATTGATCAGCTAGCAAATTCACTAATTGCTATTAAAGCGTGAACGACATTAAGCGATTAGACAGTTTTGTGTGTCATAATCACTATCGCATATGCCGATTCGCCCGCATGTAAACTCACTGGCTAGTAGATTGTAAACTCGCTCATTTTAGATATAAATAGACTGCAAATCAAGGTTTCCATAAGAACCTTTCTGTACAATCTAATCCATTCGCATGACTTATTTTCTGTTTTAGTGCAAAGAGGACCCAGAGACAAATCATACTGAAAGTAAGGAACAGTACCCCAAGGTATATTTTTTCTAAAAGATATTGACTCTTTGCCAATCAGGAATTGATAACCTTGATTGCTTTGTCAAGAGCTCTAGATGGTTCAGTCAGGATGAGGAAACACATATAATCAGCAGCGGCATTATTTTTCGATAGAAATATAAGCCATTTGCATGATGTCTGTTCTGTTATAGGGGCAAGGAGGACCAAGAAAAAACATATCCATGATGGGACAATTACTAAATTTGCACAGGGAGAGGTAGTGTGTGTTAATATAATATTCTAAAAGATAAGTCTAATAGCTTTCACTGTTGGAGTACGAAGATCTGGATGTAATACTAAGTTTTTAACATAATAAGAGGCTCCGACAAGCCTTCTTAGGAATATTAACAAAAACCTATGTAGAATTTCAACATTGATTGATGGATTGATTCGGCAGGCTTGCCCCAAAGTGAGATTCCAAAAGTCAACACCTTGTAAATAACTAATTCTTATTCAAGGCGAAATTAGGAATCAAATCTTAGTAGCCAGTTTAACCGAAATGTAAGGTAGGAAACAGTAACTAGGTATTTTTTTTCAAAGACTTATTGATTAGCAGTGGCAGAATGTTTTTATAGAGATCCTTACTGTACAATCTAGTCCATTTGCATGACTTCTGTTCCGTTTTAAGGACATGGAGGACCCGGAGTTAATGCATATTTAATGTAGGAAACAGTAACTACGTACGTTTTCCTTGAAAATATTAATATTAGTGTGCCTTGGCAAATGTATTCCAAACCACTGAGTTACACAATAATAAAAAAATATCTTAAACTATATTTATCACATTCTACTAAAGGATATGCTGCTATGCTGCTTAACTTAATGCCGCCATCTACAATCAAAATCACTGAAATGCGAACAATTGAATATTTGTCTCCCCATAGAGAATTCGGCTTTATCACATTGTACAATACAATAAGTAAGAATTTTGCTCGCTTTTGCTGCTGAATTTCATTTTAGCTTAGCGAAAGCAGTCAATTTCACGCTTTGCCTATGATTCGCTTACACTAGTACTATTGTATCTCAATGCAAAAAGTTTTAAAAAACAACGCAAAATGTTGAAAGTAAAAAAAAAAGGAAGAATTGACAACAAATCCTGGCAATCATCTTTAACTACTTTAAAGCATTTGTTGTTCAATCGAATTGCAAGCAGACATATAACAACAATTCACTTTAACATTTTACAATTTTGCTTTGGGTTTTATTTGGATTTTTTTCTTGTATTCCTCCATCTTCACCACCTCTTTTCTTTTTTGTCAAATGATGCTGCCAAAACATTTGAGTTTGTTACAATATTGAATCAAAGCAACTCTAGGCACCAACCATTCAACCAAGAGTTGTCAATTGTTTCGCATACTTTTGCTTGTTGGTCTTGTTGTGCCGGTTGTTTGTTTATATGTCACAGATTCTGTTGACAGCTTAGGAAAAACATGTCAATCAAAGTGTTGGCAAAAAATGAAAGTTATGATGAGATCTACTCTTACTTATAACTGTCAGAACAAGAAGAGTAGACTTAGTCACTTGCTTAGTATAATATTAATCCGCTTTATATTTGCACAAATTCAAATTCAAATGAAATGAAATCTATCTATGGAATTTTGTTATTTAGCCGCATAATAAAATAAATTCTCACAAGGAGTACTCTTCGTATAATAATTGTAAAGTGAGCAAGGACTCTCACTCATTCACTCACTCATGCTTTGTGCTTCAAATATCTCAAGAGTCTTTGGATTGCGTATATTATGCAAATCTTATCACTTTCCACTTTTCTTTTCAATTTTGTTGGTCCTTTTATTTCTGTGGTTTTGAGGATCGTTGGCAACATTGGTTTGCTTAAGTGACTAAGCATTTTTCTTTTTCTTTTACTTATTTTGGCAAAAGAAAGTTAAGAAGATGAAAATGAAAATGAAGTCTTAACAAGTTTATGGAATATCGGTAGCTGGTATGTGGTGGTTTCATATGAATTTGCATTGCTTAACAATGAACCTAAAGATAAATTGGTTTGCTATACTCCAGCAAATAGTAGTGATGGATAAAGATGGTAAAAGATACATTGAGACTGATAGCTTAAAGGTTAAAAAAGCTACAGACTAGAAAATACTCAAAGGATTTGAACTAAAATATATGCATTTACATACAATATATCGTAAAGAGAGAGAGAGAGAGAGAGAAAGAGAGAATGATTGAAAGGAAAATAGGAAAAACTTAAGTGAAAAATTAAATTATATAAACAAACAAAATTAAATCAGCCATTTATATATTGTATAAAGGAAAAATCTATTTGTATAATCAGCTTTTACTCTTTCCTCAAAAATCAAATTGTATTTGGTTTCTGGTTTTTCGACCATCATCAATTTTGTTGTGTAAGCATGCAAAAAGGATAATAATCTTTCTTTTAATAATGTAAAACTTTTATCTCACACAATTTTCACTCACTCGCATAAACATTCGAGGGTCATTCAACAATAAAAGATACAAAAATCAAGACATCATTTCAGGACTGGAAGCAAAAACCAAAGATTAAGCAGACATGAAGTGGGAAAATGAACCTGATGGCACTGTCCCTAGGACATTCTGGGTGTGCTACCAACTAAAACGGACCTCCAAGCTCCTACACTTTAACAAGAAAAGGATCCGGATGATGACGGGAGTACTAAAGGCTGAAAGAGAAAGGGTGCCCGTTCCATATAATGACTACTGTCGTAGCTGTGAAGATGAGGAGGAATCAGAGACTATCGAACACCTCCTATGTGACAGCCGTGTTTTTCTTGGTAGACGAACCCTTATTTATGGGAAACCGTTCTTCGATGAGTTGAGTTGCTAGGCAAAAAATCCATTGGGGGAACTGTTTCTGTTTTTGGTATTCTCAGGTTGGTTTTAGAGGCTGAGGGAGACCTCTGTGATCGACATTTAATTACCGAAACCTCTCACAATCCCCCACCCATTTTCCATTCTTAAATTCAACACAACGGACCGTAAGGCTTCTGGATAAACTCTCTTCCAATTATGGGCGGGATGTTTAATCTAATCTAACTTAACTTAAATGAAGCTAAATCTAGTCATTAAGGAGAATGAGTAACTCCCAACCGATTTTTTTAAACACTTTCTTGGGCCAGTTGCACATTGCAAGAGTTAGTATTATCGTGTAGGAGAAACACTTCTTTTCTTTGAGTCTTGACTTTGTTTATTAACATATCGGAATGGTACTTCTTGCTGTATACTGATCTTCCAAATAATCACAAAAGATAGCACCAAAAGATTGTCAATATGACTATTCCCGCAGAAGATGATGTTCTGAATTTTTTATTCTAGGATGTTGTGTGCCAGTTTGTAAAGAGTTTCTCCATTGTTAAAAGCCATTTTGAGGGTAACAAAGACCGCTTTCACACCTAGACTTTCTCCAACAGAGTGCTTTCTTGAGTTTCTTGTTTGTTGAGAAGGGAATTACGAGGCTTACGGGGTAGGTTTCACTCACGTATCAGATTATCAGTTGACGCTGTCTTTCGCAACTTGTATTGTTTGCTCATCTCGTTTGGCTTTAGCAAAGTGAGGGACGTGAGCAGGAGTGATGAATGTTACAAAATTTACTTTGAATCAAAGAGTGTCAGTCTCAAGTGTAAATGCAAGCAAAAGTCAACAAAGAAGAATCGACGATAAGTGACTATGTTTAAAACTAGATAGACAAAATGATTCCAATTATTCCATCTCTAAGTTACTCCTTCTACAAAATCTTTGTTTTTCCACAACAATGTGTCTTTTTAATTGAATTGAATGACTCTCGTAGACTAAACTCAATAACAGCTAAAATCTATAAAGATTCTCTTGCTTTGAAATATTGAATTGTAAAATCAACAACTTTTCGATATTCGGTATTTAATGAAACTGACTTAAGATGAATGATTGTGATGATGATGATGATAGTGGTAATGGTGATGATGCAATAGATGAGTATCGCAAACCTCACATTTCAGTAGAAGAGATTAAATTTGTCACATGTGATGTAACACATCAAAGACAAGTAAGGCACACAGGTAGGCAAACAAAAGCGGAACAGATATGTAACATAGAGAGTTGTTCAGTGGCTAAGGCAATTGTATTGATGAAGATGAATGTGTATGTGTGTGTATCTTTGTGGCTGAGTGAGCTTGTGATAGTAGACAAACACAAAGAGACTATGTACTCTGTATGTCTGTTTAACGAAGAAAAAAAATGCAGGAAATCTGCAGTGCAGCATGAAATGAACATCGCAATAGTAGTTTGCATCGTTTTGTACTAGTATATGAAGGATGCTTTCTATTTGTCACCCTTTCTCCTGCTGCTGCTGCTCCTGCTGCTTCTCCCCATTATCATCAAACTTTCTCTCCTTCTTCTTACATAAGCAGCTTTAATACTTCTGCTTCTTTTGTTGATGCTCCCGTATATTTCTTTCCCTCCCCATAACATCCTGTGTACGCATTAACTCAATGCGTTTATTCTTTTTTTTCCTTCATGTGATGTGTTCATATGGCGTATACGTAATAAATGCTTCAATGCTTCGTTGCGTGCGTGCGTGCGTGTCCTTTCGTGTGTAAGTGAATCACAATGCTGCTGATATTTTCCACAATATTTACACACTTCCTTCACTTCCTATTCACTTCACTTTTTTACTCCTCTCATTCTCATTCCTATTCCTTTTATCCGTTTCGAACACTGTTATTCGTCCTGACATTTGTCAAAGCGCACTTGACTTTTTGCGTTTATTGTCCGAGATACATTCATTCACACAAACAAATAGACAGACAGACAATCGTAATATTGTAGATACTTTGCGCTTTGGCCTTTTCTAACTTATGTGTGCACATTATATAAGCCATTAGTATTATTATGTGTAAATGTGTTTGAATCTGCGTATTTCTGCATGTGTGTATGTTGCTTGTATCTCTTTTGAAAAAGGCAAAAAAGAACCGCCTTCATACGTATTAAGATCTCCTGGAAAATTGATTTCACTTGTTATGACTTTCTCTCAACTTCCACACACTTACTTCCCTCCTTCATTTTCATATGCTTCATTGGGTCACTTTATGCAACTTTTGTTATTTTGTCTATATGATTTTTCACAAAATGATTTTCCCTTACTTCCCTTTTCTTGGTTTCTCTGTTCACAATGATTTTTCTATTTTCTTATTTTTTCTACTATTTTCAAGTTTTTATTACTATTTGCTTTTTGCTTTTTACTTTTTGTTGTTATATTTGAACTACTAGAAATATTATTTATTTTGTGAATTATTGAACTATTTTATTTTTTGGTTTCAATGTTCAATGCATCCTTGAGGGTTTCTTCTGTTTTTTATTAAAAATTACAATGTAAACAGTAAGGGGAAACAGAGTATGAACAATTGTTTAGAATTGAGTTTGTTTGTAAAATCAGGAAACAGATGGAAACAAGAGTGGCCTTAGAATCTTCCTTTGTTGAAAAACAAACACTTAAATGCAAACAAATCCCACAAAGACAAGACCATTGCATAACCAATAAAGATCAGAACGTTTCAAACTTATTTACTCTTTAATGGTATTATTAAGATTACTATTTATTCTGAATGAAATGAAGATTGAGAAGCATTGTTGATGACAGAAGCGCTACTTGTTGAAAATGTACAAAAAATAAAATTTTAACAGGCATAAAACTAATTTAAGTTACTTACCAACTCCATTGGTGACTCACTAGCAAAATGCCTTCATTCCAGCTCTTGTAGCTATTGATTAACCGAGTATTTGGTAGAATTTTCTATTGGCTTCGCTATGTTACAATCTTTTTATTTTATTTCATAATAACAGTCTTCTTCTTGCCAGGTGCATTGACACAAAAGGGCTAACACGCAAAAAGTGCTGCCAAGGCACCGTCGATAACCATTTATAGATTTTGTTGATTCTACTACAAAAACCTTTGTGGGCTTTTCACACGATCAGTTCTGTCTCAGCCCAACTGTCTGATATTACTTCAGAAATCGATATGGACTGACAAAATGTTTGTTTTTACACGATCAGCCTGAACCTTAAAAAGTAGTAACGTGCCAATGCGTTATAGGCAAACATGCTGGCAGACCTGGGCTTCCGCATTACGAATTCTGCCGCAGTTGCGGCTCTGAAGAGGAAGGGGATACTGTGCTTCACCTTATGTGCCAGTGTCCATCCCTCGCCAGAAGAAGATGGAACCACCTAGGCTTTGGGTTTCTATCCAGCGTAACCGAATTATCATCCCTACCAATCAGGGACATAGCTAGGTTCATTTCGAAATCCAAATGGTTCTTCGCATCGGACTAAGGGGTGCCGTGTCAACTTTTTGCTACTATCACAACAGGCCATACTCTTTTTTGTGCCTAAGTGAGCCTCTCGTCTGAGGGCTGCCACCTAACCTAACCTAACCTACACGATCAGCCCAAATTTTTAGAGTTGTCAATCGTCTCAGTTCTTTCTACAACACTGAACACTATTTGTTTATACTATATTGTTCATATTTATTCATGTATATTAAAAGTGAATATATGTGGTAATATAATAACTCATGGGTGAAAATTGTTTTCTTGTTATTGGCTTAGCTTTGGCGCTGAGGACGAAGTGGAAGAATAGAAGCAAATGGAGTAAAGTTTGGTTTTTGGCGCATGAAGGAACTTTGCTTGGTACCATCGTCTTTGTAGCCTTTTTGTCATACTGCTGGTATTTTTCGAAAACGGTAAGCAGGGAAGGGTCACAATTATGGTAACATTCATCACTTTTATACCTGAACCAAGGATAACTTTCATCTGTAAACTATGAAATCAAATCATGATCCACAACATACATTTTAATTTCATAACAACCACTTTCAGTTGTTAACTTGTTTCCATATATTGATATGTCATCGAAATGGATTGACATAGTAGAAGCTGGGTCATCAGTCCATTTCTCTGACAACTGTTGCTGTTACCGGTGCAGATTTCTAGTCAATAATGGACTGAGATTGAGACTGAACTAACCGCATAAAAGGGCATTAAACGTGTAAAAGATCCATCATCATTTTGATTTCTGAATCGATAACAAACACTTAGACTGAAACTGAACTGACCATTACTAATGAAGCTGTCAATTAACCCTTTCTCAAATGATTCTGTAGAAATCTCCTATTGGAATTGGCATAGCCATTCAAGGCTTTGGTTTCCTTTAAGACAAAACTTCCCATCTGTCCCTATAATATTCATTGCTTTCCTTTATTAATATAAATACAATACATAATAAGCTAAAGCAACAAATTCTTTCTTCCAAAACAAACAACATAATAATGAGACAAAACAGTTAACATTTTACAATATTCTTTTTTTATTTTTAACAATAAAAAAAAATACAATTTAAATGAAATAAATTAAACTGCCACCTCTTGGGGAGAATCCTTTATCTATTTGACCATTTAAACCACAAACATTTTTCCTAATTCAAAACGCATTATTTAAATGGAAACTGAAGAGTGTAGAAAAGCAACAAAAAATATATATATAAATAAACAGAACCACAAAATGCCAATAAAATGTAAATTTCAATTACAAGCGAAAGGCGAAAAAGAAAAATTTTGTATGAAAGAAATATACAATAATAACCAAGGCAAAAAGCAAAGACGCCTACACTTTTTGTTTAACTGTTGGGCCATTTTTCTTTATATCTGTCTGTTTTGTCTGTCTGTCTGTCTCTTGTTCAGTCCCTATGTCAGTCTCTTCATCTGTCTAGTAGGAAACGCCCCAAAAGTCACAAGATATTTAAATTTAAATAGCAAATTACCCAAGCGACTAAGAAGCTACCAAAAAACGACCATCGCATCAGCAGGAGCAACAGTAATAGCAGCAGAAGCAGCAGGAGGAGATTATGAAGAGGCCGATTATGTTGTAAGAAAAGCCACCATGTCAGTTAAGCCTTTAGCGTTAAGGCGTTGTTGTTTGTTTGCTGTTTTCGTTGTTTCAGAATAATAAAATGTTTCATTTGCTCATTTTGTGTTTATTCAATGGTGCCAATGGAGTTTCCGTTTTAGGGTAGCCATTTTCAACCATGATGACCATTGCAATGAACTCACATAATTTTATTAAAATTTTTACAACCACAAAGGTCACTTTAACTTGTTAGTTTATTGAATTTTTCGTACATTGACATGAGATAATAAAGCAGACTCCATTCTGTAGAGAAAATAATATGGAATGTCTATTATAGTAATGCCTTTTTGAATATTCCTAAGTCTAAGGACAGATTTCCTTCACAGGAATTAAATAATGCAGAGAGTCAGTTTGATGCCTGATTAATTAAGTGTTGGTTGATCATTTGGGTGCAGCATTTTAGGCACCATTGAATCGCCATTCTGGTTAGTGATTCTGTGAGAGGATTTGTGTGGGAGTGAAGTCTGTCATTGTATAGGCTGCTGTGAGAGTTTATTTCCCGAGAACTAGAGGGATGCTAAGGTTATTGTGGAGCGTCGAGTCGAACCAGGAGGCATTGGTGATTGTTCTCATAGCCTTATTTTAAACAATCTGGATTTTCCTGCAATTTGGTGGCCATGATGTATCCCATAGTTGAATAGCATATTTCCAGGAAGCAGCAGCGATTTGTTTATATATTAATAGCTTATTTTCCCAGCTGATTTTGCTGCTCTAGCCAGTATACCACCGAGCGATGGTTGTTAAGTAATTTTTCCATATTAAGCAAGGTCAAGCCCAAGTGAACTGTGGTATCACCAGACTACCAAGAGTAACCGGAGGTATATCTTTATTTCTTAGGGTAAATAAACGCAGCTGTAACTTACCTGAGTCCACCTTGTGAACCGGACTTCTAAACAGTTCAAATATGATTGCAAGTTTGTAGCTGATACTGTCGGCGAATTGACAGAGCAGAGAAACGCAATGTGATTCACATATGTCGAATCAGTTATATCTGCCGTTTAGATAGTAAATAGCACAGGAGCTAATACGCTGCTTAGGGGAACACCAGACTGAACAGATCTTATAATACTGTCATCAAAGAACTCTTCACAAAGCTCCACAAAGTACAATTTTTGAAACAGTTCTGATCCCATCTAATGGTCTCAGCTTATGTTTTGTGAATACCATCAAACTATTCAGCTCATTTCTTAAACATATCGTAAAAGGACCTTACATTTCTTCACTCTTTAATCGATACCAGTTTAATCTATGTATGAATATATAAGTTTAACTTCTTGATGGCTTTGAAAGTTTTACTGATTGCCATCATTTATTGTTGTCTGATGTGAAATTAAAGAAAACTCAATAAATCTGTTGTTCTAAAACCATTGAATGGTTGCGTTGTGTACTTCTTTGAAGTCTGGAAATATAATTTGAATTTATAAATACTTTAAAATTTTACAACATTTATGGACATTTATGACATTCAAAAATAATAATTTGATTGTTCACGTATTCGCTTACGATCATATAACTGTTTAATACGTT
Source organism: Amiota communis (assembly GCA_037043315.1). Lineage (NCBI taxonomy): Eukaryota > Metazoa > Arthropoda > Insecta > Diptera > Drosophilidae > Amiota > Amiota communis. Next base: position 5,296,566 of record JBAMAV010001245.1, on the reverse strand, counting down.
GGGCAGCTGAAGGCTTACGAGCCTTAAATTTTAGCGTGCACTTAGGACACAAAACTGTTGTTTTTACTTTAGGCTTCCTTGGTGGTACATTCTTTCGTGGACCCTTTACTTGGCTTGGCTTATAATCGACGGTGCTTAATGGGCAAATAACGCAATGCGAACGAACGCAAGGGTTATTATTTAAGATGCCAAAATGTGGATTCATATAGTGGACTAAAGTATTCTTTGTGTGCCTTTTATTAATGATGTTGGAAATGGTTTGGGGATCCAATGTTTTTAGTTTCCTTTGCTGTTTGCGTTCAAGATTGCTTAACTTTGGATGCTAATTTTGTTTGTCATATTTTGAAAATTGTATAATTTTTTTGTATTAAGTGCATGTTAACTTACGTCAATGGTGGATTTTGATTTTTTTTTTCGACTCATCTTGCATTTAATGTATGATATTTATGACTTTTAAATTTTTTGTGGAATGAACTTTTACTTGTAGCTTCCTTTGATTAAATTTTTATGTTCGAATTCGTAAAGAGTGTTTGTTATCAATTCAATGACAGAGAAATCCAGGGTATGTAAATATCAACTGATATGATTGGAAAATTTTGTGTATTTTAGACAGAAGTGTATGATTAATCTTCTGCTTCACGCTGGGTTCGTTAGTTATACTATATTTTAGACAGAATTCTACGATTACTAGAAAAGCTTTTGATTAAGCTTGGACCAGTTAGAGGTATTGCCCACTGTTGTCGCTGTTAACTTATGAACAGTCGTTACGTACTGTTACAAATCTGAATAAAGTATTTCTGTGTTCTCAGTTTTAATGTTTAGCTTTAACTTTAGGGACACGGGTAGTCAAGCTACATCCATCATCACTCTTCACATCACAGCACATACTGAGGCACGCAAAACTGTTGGAAATGGGATCTCCTGCTATTTAAGCAATGATTTTTCGAAGTAGAAACGCAATCCTGAACTTATGATACGCCTTAAGTTAATTCATCCCCGAAATTATCCATTAGAATAAAATTTCTTGGTGTCAAGTTCTTGCACAATTTACTTTATAGTGCATGTTTAGTATATGTGGCTGATGACGTTAAATCTGTGCTCGCAAAGTAATCACTTAGTGCGTATTGCATGTCTACTAAGAACAGTAGTTCATTACCGAATAGACTTGTGGTCTATACCTACTCTTGTTCGTTTTTAAAGGGATCCCAGATAGCGAGGGGTAAGGGTGAAAGTGTCATGGAATAGTATAGTAAAATTGTTAAAAAGAACTTAAATGATACCATGCTTATGAGACAAAAGTGACCTACACAATTTCATCCAAATGCTTTATTCAAATTCTAATTTTTATATGGAAAACTTTCAGTGTTTACATATGTTCAAGTATCTGCATATGTTAAAATGATTTAATTTCTTTGTTTAAATGTTTAAATTGAATTTTAAAGTTTTACTTTACTTGTTTGCTTGTGTGTGTGTGTGTGTGTGTGTGATTCTCATTTAAATTGGCTTTCAAGTTTGTCTACTCTGGAATAATATAGACGACGCGCCCTTAACAGACACATTTCACCTATTTTTATTCGATACACTTCACATCTTGTTCTACATTGTTCTTATACTACTCACTTTCATTCCCCTTTCATGCCCCATTCTCATAGAACACAGCAGTTACAAGTGTTCTTTTCATTGCTTATTTATATTTAAATTTGTAGCACCTGCTGAATGGCAAAGAATAAAAATAAAAACGAAAAACAAAAAACAAAATTTGATTGTTGAAATCTGAAGTCGAGACGCATAAACATGCAGATACAACTAAACAACATAAAGCGAAAGGAAAAGAGAGTAGAAGAAGAGAGAGAGAGAGAGAGAGAGAGAGAGAGAGAAATACTACAGACATACTAGATTGTTAGAAATTGACAGCAGCAAGTAAATGTCAGAGACACGAGCGGTGCCACTTGTAGATACATTTCCCTCTTTGAACAACAACAAAAAATATTCAAAAGCCAGCTGTGTCTACAAAATTCAAAGGCATGCAACACGTTCTGTGTAAAGAACTTCACTTCAAGAGAGAAAAAGAAAACAAAAAAATTTATAAAGAAAAAACAAAAAACAAAAAAACTTAAAGCTCTAAACTTAGTCAGAAGTCAAGTTTAAACAACAAAAGATTCTTTAAAATGCGTAAGCGTCATAAAAAAAGTCAAGTTAGACAAACAGACAGGCATCCCACACTATGTGGCGAGAAGATGCGATTCTAGATACTTTTTGGATAGTCGACAATTTGCGTCAAAACATTTGCCACTTGAGATGAAATTGTTGTCGTCGTCATTATTGTTGTTGTTGTTGTTCTTATATCCAGTTTTTCATTCTTGTTAATTTTTTTGTCTAAACAAACAACTGAAAGAAAAATCAACAGCAACAGCAGCAGGAGCAACAATAAGAGGAGTAAAAGGAAGAAACTCTGCCTGAGTTGTCTAACTGAAAATATTAAAACAAAAAAGAATGTGAAGAAAATGAGCAAAGTCTAATGAGTTATTAAAAGTGTAAGAAAAAAAAAAAGAGAAAGGAAAAGTAAAAGGAAACATATGTGTGTAAAATTCATAAAATATGAATGAAGAAAATTTGAACGAAAATTCTTTGAATATTTCATTTATTAAGTTGGCTAAAGAAGTTTGTCTTCGATTTACTTATTTATACATTTTTATACAGTATAAAGTTTAAACATGATACATGAGCACAGCAAGACTGGGTCCACGTTCCAAGAAGTTCAGGTCAGTTGCAGAAGAGATGTAATATTTTATCTTTGCAGCCAAAAGTCTAAGTAAAAATAAATATACATCCTGTAAGCAATAAGCTTGATTATGCATTGCTATGTTAAGATTTCAGTTACCATCCGTATACAATCCATACTAAGCTCATGTATCTATCATAATTTTCATTGTCCGTCCACTAAATTCATTGGCAAAACCCTGTGACGAATCCATTCTCAAAATATCAATGGTCGATTGATATAAACGCTTCCTGGCAGACCAGTATGAAGTGTGGCGACGATGATCTTAAGTGTATTTGAATCTGCTACAGCAGGACATGAAATTGTCTACCATATGGAACAATGCAATGTGGAGATTGGCACATTAGTTCTTATTTTTGATGACAACTCGCCGTCGAATCAGTGATGCCTGTTACGAGTGGCCCAAAGACACGCGGGTCGAAATCTGGTATTTTGTAACGCATTATACATAAACTTTGTCCGCTACCACTGAAGGCTAACTCATCATAATTGGATAGATAAAGCTTCCAAGGCGGGGAGAATGTTTGCACCGATTAATTGTATCTATTGCCAGCATCGTTGGTTTATAAGAATTTCTATGAATATTGCCCTTATATTATTATTTTATAGATGCAACTTTTTTGGCTTGGCGTTCCATATTGGCAAGCGCATTCATGGACAGACAGCATATCAATCAGTAACTGGAATCAAAGTCAGAGTGCTCGGGACACAATACAGACTGGCTCATTTAATTATTGTACTATATGCCTACCAGTTCCTGGTTTTTAATGTCAGTTCTGAGATAATAAATGGTAGGCATTCTGTAAATAATTCCAAATTTCTATTCTCTGAGCTATCTTATTTCAATTGCTTGCAATTCTATTGATGCTATTGCTCCTTCTTGTTAATGGAGGCTTCCCAATTATCTATTTCCTTTTAATCCCTTAATTGATCCACATGACCACCTCAATAGCATTTTACTTTGATTACTCAATCGGTGATGTCATCCACTTTTGTTTTATCTCTCTCATGAGCTAAAAGTAAATGAATTCCATGACATTATACAATACAATATAAAAAACTACCTTTCCCACTTTCAATTCAAATATGAGTGAGTTTCTTTCCTTGCGGCAAACTAATCTCTAAAGAAAAGTGAAATTAATGAACCAAAAATCAATCAATTTCATTGTTGTTATACGATACACGTGTCAACATCTCCTAAATTCAAAAGCACTTTTCAATAAAACAAAGCATCTTTGCGTCTTTGACTCAAATTTTTATTTCCCAAGATAAGAAAACTAGAAAATAAAAATGAAGAAATGATTGTACTCGTATGTATTTCCATTGTGTTTTGTTAACTTTCTTTCCTTCTTTGGTTTTGGTAACTTTCTTTTCCTTCTAAATTTCTTCTCTTAACTTTTTGTTTTTGAGGCTTTCAATGGCTTTTAGTTACGTACTTGTCACAGATGACAACATAACACGCAGCATTCAACGTTTGAGCAGAAGTTTTGAGATAGTCCTTCGATTGTCAACAAATATACATATGTATGTATGAGTGTATAATGTGTGTGTTTATGTGTGTGTTTAATGTATGCCTTTCACTTATACTTTTTGCCATACACTTTCATTACCCTATGCATCATCTTATACAGTCGTGTCGTATACGCAATGTGACAATTTCAAATAAAATCTCTCATACGTTAAATGTACTCCACGTGTGTTTGTATTAGACTTTCTCATATGCAAATACCATTTTCAATCTTCACATGTATGCATAATGTTCTATAACCACAATTTCCTTTCTCTTTTTAGTAAAAAAATAAAACCAGGAAGAATTTATATTCAAATTAAATATAAAAAGGGTTTCTTTTAAAAAGGGGATACTCTTAGTTTAAAGTAGTGTGCTTCAAAATTGTTATCTGAAATTTTAAAACAAAAAACCTTACGTGGGCAAAATCAATCCAAATCCAGACCATAAATGGACTAAAGTATTATTATGGCTAGGAAATACATTTGGCTTTTGTTAAGAGAAGCAGAACTAAGTGGATTTTGTATCACAAAAAAGGAGACAAAAGAATTTTCAATCAAATGTTAATCTTGGGTATGAAGGCGTCAGATAAGTGCTTGTGATTTACATTAGTTGAAATAGGATAAAATCTAGAATTTTTGTTGTGCTAAAAATCAGAAAAGGTAACGAAGAATGAGTTGGCTCTTTAGGTCAAACTTGAAGCTCAAATTGTGATTGTACCTCAAGGCCAGACTGAATCCTGTATGGACTTACGTCATACAGATTTGACATACTTCATCGAACTCAAACCTGGAAATTTTTTATAAGTTTCAGTTCGAACAGTTGAGAAAGATTGTCATTCATTCACAAAAACCTGAAAAGAAGAAATAGTCAAGTACGGCAACGGAAACCTCATCAGGTTGAAGGACCATGGCAATCATTTGGCAATCAACCTGTTGGACAACAGCAGGCAAATGCCATTCCCTCTAGATGTTCCATTTCACATACCGGATCCAAATTTGCTAAACTAACTTACCAAATTTGATACAATTCGCTGGTAGTCGTCTGACAACCTTAATTTAATGTGTCTAATTGTGTTATTAAACTTAAGAAAGACATGCTGATTGTTGCTTATAAGCAACATAAGCAATAATGGCTTTGGAAGACCCACAAAGGCTATCATTTAACTATTGTAAATGCGATTCAATGAGTGTCTTCATACTTAAGAAGGTTCATTTGGTTAAATCTTCTCTTAAACACGCCAATTGACTTACATACATATTCACACAAAAAGTCTCGCCTATAGAAACTGTTTAATATTAGTCTAACAAAATAAGGATAAATGTGTACACGTGTCCTTTGATAACCAAAAACCAAAGCTTTATTATACACCACACTTAAACATATAAGCATATACATATATCTTAATATATAATACAATATATGTATGTATATACGATACATAGATCAAAAAACCACATTTAACTAACCAACCAACCAGCCAACCGACCAACTTATGAGAAAAGTTGTTATATAGAAAATACATGGTGTATGAGTAATATTAATATGCAGATCCAGACATGCAGCACCTGAGTACAAAAACATAAACATACGAGTAGGAAGAAAAAATGGCATTAAATTTTGGAGCAATCTCTACACACATATACAAAAGCCAATTGGGCGTTTAAGTGAGCAATAATGTATAACGTATACGAGGGTGGATTAATAAGGTAACATGTAAGAAATGAGCACACAGTCTTGGCAATACAGTTATTCAAAAATTAAGCTCAGTTTTTAGCATTTTTAAAACTACTATATGTCATTCTCTTTTAGAAAGACTTCTGTGTGGCTATAGCCCTATCATTTGAGTTTGAAGAGGTCCATTATCATGACATACAATGCGTCAATATCTGACTCATACCTTACTTTATATTTTGAAATATTGATTGATACGATTACTTCTTCTAAGCCCTTCACTACTACTTTTCACCCTTTCTAGTTTTACACTTTGACAGATGGCAACACACGATGTCAACTTCCCTTCAATCACTGTTAACTTATTGATCAACCCATGTTGACTCACACATATGCTTAAATTTGAACCTGGCTAAACCACAAAAGAGCACACAATGGCGCAAAATATGTCAACTCCGGCAAACTCAAACATTATTTTCAAGTACTTAAGGTATTTACGAGCAGATTTTCATGTGGATTTATGGCAATTTTGTTAACGTAATTTCTAATGGAATGGGGGGCAAACAATAGATGGAAATTAAAGTAGGATAAGAGAAATGTTTACATATTCTGTTTAGAAAAAAAATAATATTGTGCGTAATCTAAGAATAATGAAAAAATTCTACAAATTAAATAAAAAACAAATTGTTAATCTGATCCTACGTACATATATTGTATAAGTGGAATCAGGTGATGTATAAAAATGTAAATGAATATAAGTGATCATATGAATGGTATTCTTTAAGAAGTTTCAAGCTCATAATCACATAATATTTGTATAGACCAAATCAATTGAAACTTAAAGACCAACCAAATAATCTAAGAAAAATTATATTATTATTATTAAAAGTAGGATAACAGAAGATTAACTCTTAAACTACTTCGAAAAATAAGAGCATTAGCTACCATGGCTTTCAGCTCTGAGGTTAATAAGAAATGATGAAAATTTGAAGTATAATATGAGATTAATAATACTATTTAAATGAAATTTTCTAATTTACCAGACTTAAAGAAATTGTGGATGAGGTTTATGTTCTAATATAATACTGTATTCAGTTTGGTTTGGTCTCCTGAGAGCACCCTGAGGGCAGATGCTGTACAGTTGCAAAATCGTTGCAGAGAGGGCATCCATCATTGTTGAAGCCACGAAGTAGATGTTGATAAGTAATTGCGGTGGGCCTGAGTCGGAGGTTGACAAATATTTTAATTGCATTCCGATGGCATTGAGTAGGGTAAATTGGGTTAATGTGCTTATAGTGATGGCTTGCGTTATCCCATGAAATCCGGTCTTTCATCCCAATGTGAGACTTGACTAAACGGCGAATATCTGTCTTTTCAAATATGTTGACTGTGTGCAGTGGTTCTGTTAAGACGAGCTAAGCATGGGAGTCAGCTAGTTGATGGCCAAGACATTCAGCGTGGTAACCCACATTATGATATGTTTGTGCTGGATAAGTTGGTCACGGTTATAAGTAGTAATTATGCTATTCTAATTCATAAATTTATGAGCAATAGCAACAAAGGCCTTCAGCTTATCTATTTATTCTCTCTATTCTCATTTGTTTAATATATTTAATGATTTATGTATGTCTTTATGGTAAATGTCAGATGCGGTCTATGGAATTTCTTAAATCTACTATGAGAAATTAATGATTTAAGTCCTTCTTAAATGAGCCCACTTACCCAAACGGTGTACTAGGACCAATATTGCTTTAATGATTACTTCAATAGAAAGCGTTTCCAAAGAGTCATGTTGCTTGATAGTGCAACACTAAGTGGGTGGCAAACTCCATCTTAAACTAAATATCATCCAGAGACCATGATCGTAAATAAGTACAGTGAGGAATAGAACTCTGAATAGAGAGTAAAATAGTACTTGAAACTGCTTAGAGGTAAAGCCTGATGAACCTGAATATGCATTTTTAAAAAATGCATTATTAAATTTACAATATTCAAAAACTTTTTTCCAAATAAGGATATTTTAATCTATTGACTTAAAAATAATCATCAAAAAATCATTGGCTTATGTTTGCTCAAATTAGTATGATTGCATTTTAACATAGAATAAATGCTTATTGAATTGATAAAGTCATGATAGATTTATCATATATACAAAGCGATAATTGAGCCAAAGGCCATAACAGCCAGTGCTCGAACTTTAAGATAAGATAAGTTAAGTTCTGTTAACTTTAATAATAAATAAACAAATTAACAAATCTTTTCTTTCTTATTTCAGTACACTGTTTCAATTAAAATTCATTTAAAATTATGGAACAATGCGTAAAGCATTTCGAATCGAATGTCATGATGAAAATGAACTCAATAAATACAATAATAATTATAACAAGCAGTTGCAAATAGACAAGGGTGATAAACTAATTTCTAATACTACAACTAATGCCTCTTGTCAGACAACTTATGCCAAAAACCAAAGACTAAACTATAACAAGGACTTAAAATATAACAACGAAACAACTTCAATAAAGAGAATAATAACAACGACAATTAGAAAGCAACAACATCAACTAAAAATCTACGTCAGCATGTTGCATTTAAGGCTATTTGATGGCACACTGGCAGCTTATGCTGGTGCTGCATCCTCAAGTGCTGCAACATCTTCCTCGTCCACAAACACTACTGTAGCTACACCGACATCCAATGTCAGCTATATTGTGGATATTGCTGGCGCCACAAGTGTTGGCAGTTCGCCTATAAATTTGACATCTTTTACACCTGCTATTTCACACGTGATATTGGCGCCAACTAGTACAATAACAACATTATTACCCACAATAACAACATCAGCAGCATCAGTAGCAGAAAATATCACAAATGCATTTGGCCAAGACCACCAACATAGTGAGCTTAGTGAGTTTGTTGTTGCAACAGCAGCATCAACTGCATCCATGGCTGTTGAGGCTGTCGCTTCTGTGGTCATGTCGGCGGCCTCTAATAAAAATAACAGTACATCGTATCTACATGAAGGAGGAGTCGGAGCAGGAATTAGTGATGGGAATGATGTTGTAGCAGTTGGTGGTAATGGCGATGGTGGTGTTGCGGCTTTGCCAGGCTTAGAGGATGATGATTTAAATTCATTTTACTTTTATGAGGTAAGCATCATTGAATTCATTTAAAATTTATTATTAAAAGACATAAAAGTGGTAATAAATTTTTATTTCTATAATACTTTCTTGATTTGTCAAACAATTTTGTTCTTTATATTATTGTACATTCAATCCATTAATCTATTCATCAGAATACCACTGATTTACACATGTCACATATTATTGTAGATGTTTCTTCCAGCCTTCCACTTATACTAATACTAAACCCTTGATCTGCAGTATCTTAGTATGTTCAACTTAAACAATAATCCTGACATTTATAGACCACTTGATAAGCCACATGCTTTTTAAGAACTACAATAAACAAAACACATCAAAGTCCAAGCCAAAGTTCATTGAACTTGTGTAAAATATAATCATAACAATAATTCAATCTCTTGAGAGTAAGTACATTCAAATAAACAAAATAATAACAAGCAAAGATAGTGCTAGAAGTAACGGAAATCTTATGAAAAATAACAAAATGCCAAAAGGCAACTATTTACTATACTTACACATACTCGTACATACATATATCAAATTACAGAATATAACAAACCAACAACATTGAAGAAGGATAGTAAAAAAACTTAAGCATAATAAATTCTAAGGCACGCCAGCAAATCCCACTTAATCGTGCTTGACTTTTTCATGCATACAAACAGATTCACATACATACATGTACATACGTTGACACTACACAGTAGTAGTGATATATCATATATGAGAAAATAAATGCCACAAGCAAAAAAAGTAATATAATCTATGAAAGTCAGCATGGGAGAAGAAAAAGAAAATCAGAACTCTTCAAATGAATTTCCTGCATAATAAAAATAATAACCAATAAAACAAGTAACAAAAACAAATAGCAAACATCTTAACCAAGCAACAATAGGTTAACTTGTGATTCTTTATAAGAACACATGATAGTTCTAGGATTTGTCTTCTCATTTAATACATCATTCTACGAATTTCTTAGTCTTTCAATTAAATCAAAAGGAATTGAGGCAAAGAAAAGCAAAACCCTACATTTAAAAAAAATATCACACACTTTTCCTATCACTATCACAAATCTTAATGAAATTGTTGTACTATGATTTCATACACGTATGTATCTTTGCTTCATATTGACAATCTACTATATCATTAATTCTACTTCTCATTCATATTATTATGTAATGTAACTTGTATCTTTGCTTAAAGAGCTGACACTATTTACACTTTAGTTATATTGTTAACCAAATTCATTTATATCATATGCCCTATAAAGCTATTAACTCATTTTTTCCTTATTCCGATTATTGTTATTCTCCTTATGGTTCACGAAATAATAAAAGATAATAATCACTACATTTGTTTACTATTCTATCCTTCCTTCCCATATTTAGTATTACATGCATGTGCGTGTTTTATATGTATGTATTTCTATTGTAATAATATAATAGGGCGCGTGTGTGTTGCTTTATATGATGAGTGTTTGCTATTATTACTCCTAAGTGTCATACAACCACTAGAATAATAATGAGAAATGGAAACATTCAACAAAAACAATCAACAACCATCAGTGTTTACTATAAATTCGGGTTTCATTAAAGTGATAACATCAGTTGGACAGATTAAATAATTCTTAAATTTGATAAGGCAACATTGTTTGGAGCTATCGTTCTCGTTTCATAGTTCAATGGGGGTTATGTGGGAGAACACTGACGTGCGGTGCATTTGGCAACGCATAAAGATTATTGGGTTCTTTAGTAAATCTGTTCCAACGGGGGGAGAATATTCGAAGCTATTGTCCTGATTTCATAGTTGCATGGTGGTTTTGTGGTAGAACAACGACTTACGGTGCGCACAACGCAGGTTCGAACCTATCTCAAAGTTGAATGTAATCTATTTCGCAATTATCGCTATCTAATAGATTAAGAAAAAGCTCTTCGTCTCAACAATAATATTTTATCTCTCTCTTCTTTGAAAGATAAAATGCATGCTAATGATTCCTTGACCATTCTAAAAGTCTATTACTATTCATATGTGTATATGTTTGAGATCAAGGTAGGTCAGAATGCAAGAATATGATCTAAAACACTTACTAAAGATATAACAAATTTCGAATGACTTCCCCAGTAGCACGATCAAATGAATGCTGCAAAGAATCTTTATAAATTGTGGGACACGGTATGAAGTCGAGATATTAATGTGAACATCTGACATGAAAACTTAATTTCATGGTGCCAAACACATAGATTGAAAACTGTCAATCATTGGGAGAGGGTATATGTAACATGATGAATAAATAACTTAAAACGCACTAAACAGCATTCATATCATCATAAATAGAAAGAAGCCATCTTTAGCCATCCAGAGAAGACCATATCAAATATAATTGATTGTTTTATATGCAAAATAATATTAAATTTGTTTTCCGGTGGTAGTATTCATACAATTACTAGAGGACCCATCCTGAAGCTAAAGACTGTTTGTATTTCTTGTTCTACAACCTATGTATATTTGAACGACTTCATAAAACCAATTGATTTTAACCAATTTAATTTTATTTATTCAAAACAAATCAACCTATACCTCCAAACCAACATATACATAATATAAAAAGACTTAATTAGAATATATTTTAGACATAGACCTTTCGGAAAAAGTTCTATAAATGATAGTGAACACCGTATCGAAATCCATTACGTGGTTTAGAAGTTCTGCGTATCGGAACAAACAGAGATTTTGATTTGGCGTTATAATATGTAATAATAATGATTACATCATTTGAATATATTGGTGATGCTTATTTTTCATATAAGAATGACGAACAATAGTTTCCTACAGGTTTTCAATGGGATGTTGATCTGGAGAGCATAAATAAAAATAAAATTATATTACATAACATATTAATAGATACATCTGAGGCCGCAGTGACAATGTATAAATCTTCCGGAAAAAATTCTTTAAATGATAGTGAAAAACAGTAATAAAATCCATGGCATGGTTTAGAAGTTCTGTGTATCGGAACAGACAGGGATTTCAATTTCGCTTCATACTATGCATTAGTCCCTAGATAAAATTTCCTTGATTGCGCAAGTTATAAATTCACATGCACTCGTATTTATTTACTTATCAATTGTTCTTTTTATTGCTGGTAAAGTATTTTTTAAACACATATAAAATTATAAATAAATAAATATACTAAACATTTTCAACCTCTATTCTCTCTTTCTTTGAATGACTTCAATTTTATAAATTTTCATTAAAAGCACTCTAAGTCTAAACACTTTACAAGCAGCTTAGTCTGAGATTCTAAACCACTCTTTTTTTACCTCAAGTACTTAAACAAATTGTTAAAAGTAAGTACATCATAGTAAATAAAATAACAAAAAAAAAAACACTTTAAAAATATAAATTCACTTAAAAAGAACCAAAAACAAAATATGCACACATGTACATAAGTGTGTAAGTGACGTTGACTGTAAGCTCGTGTTTGGCCTGCGGCTTTTAGCCTTGACTGAAGGAGAAGAGAGACTTGTTAGTACAAAGCCTTTTTCATATATAGTAAGTATATGAAGGTTGCTTATGCCACAGATTAATGAGTTCCTTTTAAATTTTATACATGAAACAACAATTACAACAACAAATAGAATAACAAATACTATAGTAGTACATATAAGTATTAACACACGTACGAATATTAATCATACGCAGTGCTGATGGTGTTTTTAATCTCTTCCTCAATCTTAATTTCTTCCTTTCTGTCTTTGTCCCTCTTTCTTTTTCACAAATCCTCTGTCATACTCTTTTTCTGCCACACTCTCCTTCTCACTTACTCCTTGTTTCCAATTATTTCTGTGTAATACTTTCGCAGCCTTTACTGCGCTCGATAATTTATTTCTTGTCAAACAAAAGCTTAAAACGCATTCAAGAACATTCAATGACATTGAAGACTTTACAACTTTAAAAACAAAAACAGAATATACTATGTATGTACTCGTGTATAAAAAAATAAATAAGAAAACCAAAAAATTGTTTTCCTTCATTTTCTGTTGGTTTTTCTTTTTATTGTTTACTTTCTTTTTGAAAATACGACACAAATAGCCAATTAAATGAAATATTGTTTGTTTCTTGGTTCTTTTGTCGGGCATCTTTTCATTGCATGTGGCATCAATCAATTTAACAACAATCCAAGCAAGATATTAAGAAAAATATAATGAAGGAGAACAAGCACACAATAACTGAACACAAGAGAATAAACCAGACATGACAACAACATCATCATCTTCATCATTCACATCATCATTCACATCATATTTGTTATTATTTTGTTTTTTTTTTTTTATGCAAAACAAACAGTTTTTGCTGTCATCTTTTGTTTTTTATTCGTCTTTTTTTTGTGTTTTCGACAGCTTCTTTTATATTCATCACTCCTCTGTCTAAGCTGTCCTGAAATCTACCAATTGTCCAATAGTATGGTATTGTCTATGTAGTAGCAATTGTCAATGAGCATTTGGGGGATTATATTAAATTATACAAATGAGGCTTGCGTCAGCTTACTTTTCCCCTTGCCCCTTTCCATTTCTTCAATTCTCTTCTCTTTAAGGTATTTTTCCTATCTATAATTTGTTGCTAAAAATAGTTTTTATATTGGTAAAAGACCTTCAACCCAAAAAAAAAAAAGTGAATAGAAAAATGAGACAATAACATTTTTCGAGTTGACAGCAAGGACCCATTTTATGGTCATTATCTCATGTGAATACGTGATGTAAGTAAGTATTTTTTTTATATAATAATCTTATGATGCTTATCCCATAACCCTCCTATGTCTGTGCCAATACTTATCTTATGATGATGATGATGATGAGTTCCGTTTCTCACTAAAATGGAAGTATGTGTAAGTTGGAGTATAATGAATTTACTTGATGTTTTCAATTGAGCGCATTTTCATTGATGAAATTGATGCGACGCATCCGTAGGCGGTAAAGTCGTTAAGTTCATCTCATGTACTACCATGATGGTCATTTGTTGTAATCGAAATCAGGTCAGTTGGAAACAAAAGGAAAAAGAAACTCTAAATAATTGTGCGACCTACTACCAGTATAAGACACTCTAACAACATCTTTATCTATATACTGTAAGTGAAGATGATGCTGATGCTGATGATGATGTTGATGATCATCTTATTTATATTGAGATACAATTTATTGTTATCATATATGGTAAAAGACAAACATTCAATATACAATAATGTCATCATCATCGTCATCAAGTGGGTAGTAAGGGACATGCACAGCATGAAGTTCAAGGCAGGAAATTTGAGTATTTGGAACACCTGTGTCACAATAGAGAAAATTATTGATTGGTTTTGTTATTAATTTCATTATGAGTACAATTTTGTTAAGACGTAAATTGTTGAGCCTATAAAAGATGTTGACTAATTTTGAGTTAAGTACTAAGTACTTCGTTTGAATGACTTTAATAAATGTGACTAGATAATAAAAAGCAAAAATTACGCACTAACAAAAAGATATTGAATTTCATATGGGTCATGGATGATGTTACTTATGAAATTATTTTTAAAATTAAGAATATAATAAAGATTCAAGTTTCATGAGTTAACATAAAGAGAACAAATTGCAAATATGTTAGACAAGAATAAATAAAGTTAAAAATAAAATCCTATTCAACCAGTTTAAATCATCGAAACATATGAACGAAATTATGATTAACTTCGAGAAAAAGAATAAACTCCTTGGATCCAATATACACAAAATCACGAATTTAATCAAATATCTGGTTATAAATCATGTAATACAATATGTAGACCTTGTGGGAATAGAAAAGTTGATGGAGTCCTACAACAAGGCACTAGAAAGTCATTATTCCAATCCCTTTTGAATCTAAGGCCAGCACTATGCCTCATATGACACAATCTATGAAAACTATGGCACTCAACAGAGACAATATTGCAGTGGATCACACTGTCATAGATTGGACATACCCGCTTCATATAAGAAGCAGAGCTGTTACTCATACTTTGCGGGGCCATCAAAGGTGTAGGCGGTTGTGGCCCAGCTGAAATAATATATAGGACCTTGTCATTGTTCACAACAAGCTAGCCGATTCTCACTGATTTTAACCCAGAACAAAAATTACACAAATACATACAGCTAGAGCTATGGACAAAGGCAGATCTCTTACCAATACCCTTGCTGCACACGGAGCGGAACCAGATCTTAGAACCTTGTTTCCGTTCAATACCAGCATGGATCAATAGAATTTTAAGCAGACGCGTTGGTAACATATCCTCTCCTCAGGAGATTTGCATGCGTACCTTATAGTGGCCCTTGGCCAACTGTGGTTGTCGAGTGCTTCCGGGATGTGGATCCAACCATTCAGAGAAGCTATGAAGAGTATAGGGTTATTGCATGTGTTTGATTATGTAGATATTTACGCCGCTGCAATTGGGCTTGATTGAGCATTCAAATTGTCATCGTAGCGACTGCTGTGTAAATTAATTTCATCCATAACTGTGCATCCAAAGGTCGGTGTGAATTGGAGAATTCCGAACGTATCACGGAGCATTCATGATACGACTCAATGCTTTGTTCTGCAAAATTTGGACTTTTTCCATATTCAATGCACAGGCAGTGCCCCAGAGTTGGATACTATAGGTTTAGAAGGGATGTACAATTGTACGGTATACCAAAACTTTGTTACTCAGCATAACTTTGTTACTAGTATATTAGCTGTAGTAGTGGATGTGTGTTTTCCAGGTAAGATGCTTATCGAGAGTCATTCTTAGATATTTAACACGATTAACTTGTAGAATGGCCTTGTTGTTAAGCGTAACTGTAGCACAAACACCTCGTCTAAGTGTGAAACAGCAATGGATGGATTTTCCCCAGTTTATGCAAATATTCCACCTTTTTGTCCAGTGTGAAAAGCGATTGAGATATCCCTGAACTTCAGCCGTATCAATGGAACTGTTATTGCAGATTATGGTGGTATCATCTGCATAAATAGCAAGTAGGGAGTTATTGCTAGCAGCAGTAAGCATATCCGTAGTGTACAAGGTGTACAGGTCTGGTCCTAGTAAACTGCTTTGTGAAACACCTGCAGCAATATTACGGATGGTTGATTTGGCATCTTTTACTGCTACATAAAAAGTGCAGCAGCAGAGGTATGACTGCAGTAAATATTGCAGTGTTAGGAGGGACCAGCTTCGCCTTGTATAACAGACGATCGATCCACACTTTGTCAAAAGCCTCTACTCCATTTTGAGTATTTAACTCTACCAGTATTTTATTTTATTGTTAAAACATAACTACAACAATATTCTTATTTTGAGAAGGCTATTTCCACAAGTCATTTGTCAAACAATAAGCCTCTAATGAAACTTTTTACCAATAACAACACTAACAATTTGTATTTCAAACAATGTCCAGGTAAGTATTCATTCAAGCATGTTAACATAACATAACATAAGATTGACTGCAGTTTTTACATGAAACTTCATTTCTATCATGAATTCTAAATAGAAACAATTTTAAACTTTATCTATCAATCTTATCTTTGCATCAATATACTTCTTACCATAAAACCTAAACTATTTTTATATTTTAATAAAATCCTTTCGATCTTCTCTTTATCTAACCTTGACGTGCATGTGTTCTTGATACCCTTCAAAGATAATTTTCTAAACAAATATTTATATGCGAATCAAGGAAACAAATTGAAAAGTTTTAACGAAGCAGAAAACCAGAAATCCTTAGTCACACTTTGCATTACAACTACAATATAAAAATTTATAGATAAGTATTGTATATACGTACGTATGTAGATACTTTTATACGAGTACAAACAATCTCACACAAGATGCGTATAACATTGAAACTGAGATTATGCAGTCATTGAGCATAAACACACAAGTTTTATTTTCTATATTTTTGCATATACTCGCAAAAATAGGCAAACGCATACACTTACACACATACCATGCGGATGAGTATCATATATATGTAGTACTATATGATTACGCATACGCCATGTAAGTCTTCATGCATGCCATACTAGAAGTCGCACATCATGCTGTGAATAAGGATTCCTTGGTTGTGAAAAAGGAAGTGTAAATGAAAGAATAGGATTTTCTTGCAAACAAAATAGACGAATAAGGAAGCAAACGATGTACGAGTAGTGAGAAAACAATAGAATAGAATTCATGTATCTGCATAATGCGTATTGAGTGAGCATGTTGCGTGTTTTAGCGCTTTCAGTGTTAGTAAACATGGGATTTGTGCAGGCTTATTGCGTATCTAGACACAAAAAAACAATAAAGTATAAAAGTGTTAGAGAGAAATACTATAGATGAGAGGAGGTGTATTGAAAGCTCTAAGAGTTTTGTTAATAAAATGAGTTTTCAATGAAGTTTTGCTTTTTAGAATTCCTTTTTTTTTGTTCTGAAGACAAAGTTTTGAGATATCAGAAGGAAATTATATACCAGACTCTTCTTACCAAATTACGAAAATTTGTTAAACAGAATGTTTTAAATGAGAGCAAATAAGCAAGACATATATGAAAGAGTCTTCCTAGTATGAAGAAATATTTCAAATAGATGATTTTGTAAAAGAAGTAAATATGTGATTATAATTTCTGAAGAATATATATACACTCCTTCAGAAGTTTATTAAGTTTTTACATTTCCAAGGTGATTTTTTGAATTATTTTATTTTGTTGTTGAATTTTAATTGCGATGTTTGACAAAGACTAGTTTATTGATTTTAAAACATCTTTTTGAGCTTTATTTGCCATTTATCCACCAAAAACAAACTCCAGACTATGCTAGAGTTTCCCTGAAAATTTCTTCAAAATCGGTCCAGCGGTTTAAGAGTCTATAGGTAACAGGCATACATACATAGATCCAATTTTATAGATATATATATATATTATTTATTTACTTATTATGTAAAATTCAGATTATTATAATAAATTATAACCTAGTTGTCTTTTATGATTTTTGCTTTCGTTTAAAACACCATCATATTCATCATTTTCTTCATCATCACTACTACCACCTGTCTGTGGCGAAGTTATTGCTCCGCTTGTGACATCCGCTGTTGGTAGCTCACACGTATTCACTGCTCGATTGCTGCACATTGACTGTTTTTGAATAAAACTCCAATTTTTGTTCATCAACTCTTTATGTCTGAAGTCATCGATTCCTTTTACGTCCATATAGCAACAGAGCCCTTCAGCTCAGGGGGAGAGTTAAGAATGATAGGGGAAGAGTTAGAAAAGTACAGAACCAGACTTGAATGGGAATAGAACCCGAGACTCTATGATGTCAGCTTGGTGCAAATATAGATATTTTTCGTTTTTTTTTTTTGAGCAAGAGACACATATTTTGTTCAACCTCAATAGAATATTTGATAATATCTTGTTCAATGAAATATTGTTGGTATATTATTATATAAAGATCTTTTTTACAAACCTTTCAATTCAATAATAGTTGTTAGCAGAGATATCATATCCAATCTTTCTTTTAATCTCCTTCAGCTTTCTTTTTTTCTACCATTCCATTTCTCCTTCTCTACCATATATTGATGATTTTAGTCACATTCTCCTTTAAGGCATTTTCATATGCTCAAAAGTAAGAAAGCTTCACTTGTGTATTTTGTCGCATGCGACATTTGTCAGGGTCAACAAAGCACTTTTAATTTTCTCCATTTTCCAAATCGTTCGGTATGTTTTCGTTCATGCTTCCTGTCTCTTTGTCTCTCATTCTTTCTTTATCATATTCGTTATTGTGCCCTTTGGCATTGTTTACCGTCAACAGATTTCGCTATTTGTTCTAGATTTTTTTTATTGTATTTTTTACACTTTTCAAATATTTAACTTTTCTCTCCCATTACTTTGTCTCTGACACACTTTTATTTCATGAACTACTTCTCATTTTCTACTTCTTCTCCTTCAATGAGTATCATCCATTTTATTATACAATTTTTGTACTTTTTAATTGTAACATATGCACGAGTGATTTAAAAATATTACACTATTCTATTTCAACGCAACTTAATGTATCTTTTTTACGTGCTGGTCGCTTGGTTTGCTCATGTCAATTGTTGATTGACTTTATTTGCTCAGATAACGTTCCTTCCTCTAGTACTAGTAGTTGGTTGTTGTAGTTATTGCATTTATTGCAGGGAACAATGCCACTTATGTACATAGCCACAGCAAAGTGGCATTGTCACTATCATCATCAACATCATCATCATGAAGAACTATTGTCGTCATGGCTCCATAGTGTAATATTGTAGCGGAGAAAGCATTAACCCTGCCAATAATGACAGCGACAATGACATGAAATCACAACAAAAAAATTACTACAACAACAACATTATGACCATGAAGTATCACAACAATTACAACAACAATTACAATACCAATAACAAACAGAACAGCAACAAGGAATGTATGGAGAAGAACAACTACTACTCATTGACGTACTAGAACGCACATTTTTCTATTTGATTCTTTACTCTATTCTGTTTTGTTGTTGAGTTACATTTTTAATGTTTCCCCATTGGCGTTTTATCTAAACGTGTGTTTGTATATGAGAGTGTATGTGTGTCTGTGTCCTAAAGAAAGTATCTTCCACAATGACAACATTTAATTTAATGTTTAAGTTTCATTTTTATGATCAAAAACATCAGATTTTTCCTTAACTTCAAATTAACTGCACACACATGGCGTATGAGGAATGTATTAAAAATACATTAATACATAGTTTGCTACTAAAAATGTTATAACAAAAATCTCTTTAAATTACTTTTTAATATGATATAACTAACAAGGTTTAAGTTCTGGTATAAAAAGATTTAGGACTCAAATATCAAACGCCTTTTAAAATTAGCATAGCAAAGCCACTCGATTCTTTTTGTTTCTACCGTAAAGCCGTAAAGGAAGAAAGTTTGAAAGAAAAAAAATGGGAAAAAAGGACACAATTTGCTGCTTAATGCATATACATACTATACTATTATATAAACTATTGACTTGAGAATGGTTAGGGGGCTAAGAAGGGTCTATGTCTTATACAGACATGATGATTTTCTTTAAAAACGTGGGTTGATTTTAATGTTTCAACTAACCAAATGAAATATTTCAGATATTTTTTCTTTTTGCTATGTGAACATGGAAGTTAAAATCTTCAATAGATACTTATAGACCGTGCAACAAGTAATGTCAGATTCCTACCGACTAAAACACCACCAATCGCATCAAAACCCTTTGATTCCATACGGTACTGATAAATCATTCCTTTGTTGTCTTCTGTTGAGTTTATCATTCGACCCCCGCAAATTGCAGGGAGAGCCAAAGGGAGCATATATTCTCCCTTTGCGCTTCTTTGAATCAAGGACACTCATGGATAATATGATGCGGGTCTTCCATTACATCTAAGCAAAAAATACAGTATGGATCCACAGCGTGAAGAAACCAATGCAGGAAATACTTCCTGAAGCATCCATGGCCAGTTTCGTTTTGGGTATACTCGAACCCTACACCCGGATCGACTCTTAAGCCAGTCTACAACACTTGGAATCAGCTCGTAGATCCTATGTGCATCTGTTTTGCTCCATCTGTGTTGCCATATGTTTAGGTACCTGGTCCTAATCTCACTTCTACTAGCATGGGGAAGTTGCTCGGGCAGAATATGCATCTTTTGCAGCCAGAGCTTCCCAATCTATTGGAAGTCTGTCTGCAAGTACACCTGCAGCATCATTTGCAACTGCCCCATAGGCTCTGCAGATCCTCAGGTGATAAAATATTTGGGTGTACTGCTGAACCGCCGGCTGTACTTTAAGTTAATTTTTTAAAGGATTTTTCAATCTTAAACTATTAAGAAGTTTCTTATAATCTTGAATTCTTTATACAAATGCTATTTATAGAAAATTGTAATAATCTTTGCAAAAGTGAAGACTAGACTTCTTGGCTTCTTTTCTTAACCTGTGACTCAACATTCTTAGACATATGTTCTCACTCCTTGCACTAACTAAATAACAAAAATTTCTAATAAAGAACATAACTTCAACTTTTCCAATTCGTCATAATCATTAGTCACATATTTACATATAGTTCAATACTATTTCCATATTCCTTAATGCAACAATAGCAACATATGCTCATCTCCTTATCCAATGTAGTATAAAATAACTTAATAAACAACTCACGTTTTGGCATCGATTTCATACTTCGTTGCTCATACTACCATGCATCTTTTATAGAAAAAGATACACACAATCATTTGAAATTAAACACTCAACATCAACATCACACACACATATACTCTATATATAAAGACACTGTCATCATCTACTATAGATTGTCACCACTGGATACTGTCAACCAAACAAATACACAATCTTACATAAAGAAAATAGCAAAATACCCGCATCATCATGCCTAAGATATTAGAAGTATCTAGAAGAAAAAAAAATCCTCGTAAAAACTAATTTTTTTATCAATGCCTATCGATATAATTTGATCTTGGGTATGGAGACACTCTCCATCCAACCATCATCATGTGCCTACCCAAATTCAGCACCCTGTGAATGTCTCACGCCTATTTTAGGGTCTTATGCAAAATAAGTTTTATTTGTCGTTTATCGAAATTTTTTTTTTTTGTTTTTCATTCCCAACAAAGTAAACAAAATTTATGGGTATTTTGTTGGCCTTGCAAAACCTTAACACAAAGACAAACAAACAACCGCATATATAAACAAACATAGACACAGATACAAACACACTCACACTTACAGACATATTCCTTTACAAGCAATTGATCGATTGGCTGTTTAAGCTTAGATTAAGCATATATGCATGTATGGCGTCTTGTTTCCGTTTCAACAGCCACTTCCGGAACCAAAGCATACAAGTGTTGAAAATTTCATTATATTTAAGAGCACATGTGAGAATGTGTGAGTGACATTTGAATGTACGTGTATGTATATATATGAGGTACTCGTTAAATTGCCAAATGAGCATGTTTGATAGCATGTAAGCTTCTATAGTATGGCGCATCAGTTTGATTGCATGTTGTCTGGCTACATTCCTTGAGTGTATCTTTGTAACTATGAATGTCACGTGTAACCCCTATGAGAGTAAGATAGTAGTATGTATTATATTTTTATGTGTATTTATATGAGCCTCTTGATTGTGAATTTATGTCTGTGTTTTATTGTCAAACAATGGCGGCAACCCAAAAACGGAAGTAAAGTTTAATCTTCTTCAGCACTTGATTGATTGCTCATTGATAAACATCTTCTTTTATGTCTGGAAACAACTCCTACTACTTTGTCTTTCTCACATTGTAAAACATGTTTTTATTATATGTTTTGCTTACTTTACTACTTCTTTCTGCAGATAAACTTATTAATATATTTCCCAATAAATTTCTTCCTTAGTTTTATTACACTTTTAAATGTATCAATCTATTTAACCTTTTACAAAGAAATTTCAAAGAATGTTAAACAGAAAATCTGTTTTATTTCGTTATTCTCTTTAAAAAATCAATTTGGTGTAAATTTTTATTTGCTCAACATATTAAAAGAATAGTATAATGGAAGAGACTAAGGAGACACATAAAAAAGGAAAATCATAAAAGAAAATTAAAATAAATGAAAATTTTCCTGCTTTAATTTGCTTAGCAGTTTTGTTATAGCTAAATGCTACACAAACTGGTGACACTTTATTTTGAAGTGATTTTGTTGCCACAATAACTACAAGAGAATAGAATGGGTAGGTTAATAAAACTCTTCATTAAATTTAAACGCCAGCTGACGCCATATAACAACGATATACTAAAATTTGAAAAATAAAAACATTACAATGAAAGAAATCAAAATGAGAAATATAAGACATGAAAATATAGTACAAACAAAGAAATTTCGATTTCATTGAAAATTATGTACTCTTCATAAAAGAAAGTTAAATGCTGTTAGATGAATGAAGTTGAAGAACAAAGTTACAAAGTTATTCATAAGAAATACATTATTAAAAGATTTACTTCAAACTTAGCTTCTTTCAGCATATCTTAAAAACAAAGGAATAAGTTTGTTGTTTAACAGATTGGTTTCACTCTATATGGTCAAAACCATTCATTGAATCAGAGAACTCCTTTAAGTTAACATTACAAAAGATTCTTGATGAATTTTTTGTACAATGTCTCAAAAACTAAGAAATAAATTTGCAATTTTAAAGATGAGACAAAGATTAGATCAGTTTTCCTTTCAGATTCAACTTCGTATGGAAGTTAGCCCTTTCAGTAAATCGCAACTTTAATAACAAATAGTCATTATATAGAAGAATCTATACAAATTATCAGCGCAACATCTCTATAACTAGATAATAAACTTGTAGTCTAATGTAATACGTCAAAGCCTTTGGGGTTATATCCAGCCTTGAATCAGTCGCAATCAAGAGCAGTCGCAGTTGAGAGCAGTAGCAGTCGACAACAGTACTAGTCGACAGCAGTACCAGTTCAAAGCTGTGGGAGTCGAGCGTCGAGTAGAATCCGAAAGCAGTAGCAATCGAGATCAGTCATAGATAAAAGCAGTAGCAGACGAAAGTAGTCAGTGTCCAGCAGTTGAACGAAAACAGTATTCGCTTTTTAGGGTTCCATACCAAAAGGTTGCCTCCGCTATCCGTCCATCAGTGAGCTCCATCTCAGGAGCCGTAATAGGTTGACGGTTAAAATTCTCCCAGAGTCTGCCACAATATGTACTGCACGCAGTTTTTACAGCAATTCTCACAAAAACTGTATTGGCGACATATATTCCTAACTAACTTATTCCCAGTTGGACATAAAACGCTCCTTACGGGACTTAGTTGCATTTTGTTGACAAGTTCGATAATGTGCATCGAGATGGGCATCACGATGCGCTTGGGTATTGAGTGCGGAATCCTTCATGTGCGAATCGAACTCATACTTGACTTAACATATGTTTTGTTTACACTTATTATAATCAAACCGTGTTAGAATTAATGAACACTCTTACATTATGAAATATTATTGCAGTTAGATTGCCATTATCAATACATATTGTATTATTCGATCTCAACTCTCCTTCATGTTACAAAATTTCAATCAAATCTTATATTCCATTCACTTTGGAACCAAATCAATGACATTTTCTAATTTTCTCGTTTTCATTTTATGTCCAATTTTTTCGTATTCTTTTTTGTTTGTCTTTTATCCTTTCAAAGGACACTTTCACTACAATAAGCCAGCAAAAACAATTGCACTCACAATCTAAAGCCAACTGTTCGTATATCTTTCTTTCACTCTGTAACTCGTTCCAAAATCCATTTTCTGTTGCTATCATCTCTTACTACAATACAATATACTAACTCTGTCTACATCACTTTTGTCTGTACTATCTTTTCCCATTCTTTCAATTTTGAATGAAAATAGAAATAACAAAAATATTCGCGTTTGAATTCATTGCACTCTGATAGCAACAGACAAATTCATAGTACTACAAGACAAAGTCATTCATTTATTCATGCACACACATGTACTATAAGTATCTATGTAGTTTTTGTATCTCAATAACTTTTAACCAGTACAAGTATCTTTCGTTCTTTGTCATTGTCTAAGTAAAATTGAGCTTATTGTCAATGTCTTTGTTTGGTATGGTTATTCCGCAATTCTTTGAAGCGAATGAAATCAAATCTAACAAAATTTGATAACAAAACATAAAGACAAAAATGAAAATGAATAAAGCAAAAGGAATAAATGTTAAAATTTTGAAATTTTTGCTTTTAACCAAAATGAAAACTTATTTTGAATCAGTCACTGCTGTTACAAAAGTATCTACTATCTAGCACTAAGTATCTCTTTTACTATTTTGCTATATAAACTGGTACCAGTGAGACAGTAACATGATGATGATGATGATACCATCAAATATTATTACTTTTGTGGTTGATTGTATAGTTTAATGTTGAAGTTCATCTATAGTATACTTTGCATGAATTACTTATTTCTATTTCTGTGCAGTATCTGCAAGATACTCATGCTTAGTTCATACTCAAAAATGAAATTTTTACGCATTTTAAGTGGATTTTGTTTCATTTCATTGCATTATTTAAATTGCATTTCACATTTTGTTCAGTTTAATGAAAAATTTCCAGTTGTTTGGCAGTATCAGTTAGTAGTTCTCTTCTCTCTTGTGGCCTTTTTTGAATTGTTATTGACATTAAAGTGTGTCAAATGACATGGAAACATTTTAATTATGATTGCTAGAGGACTCATACAATTTGAGAGTGAGATTTGTTTTAAGCTTTGAAATGTTTTAATAAAGCTTTCAAATGAGTATACTTTAATAGAGAATTGAATTTAAGTCCTATGAAAATATTTGTCTATAAAGAAAAGAGTGTTTTCAAAACTTCTCCTAACCACGATTTAAGACCACAGAAATTTTGTTTTCTGTAGATTTATAACATATTGGAGACCTTAAGTTAAGTTCAGAGCATTTTGTTTTGTCTATTTTCTCCCACTATACTCAGCAAATTCAGCAACTATCTCTCACTCTCTCTGTCTCCCGCTCTAAAACTAAGATACATTTATAACTTTAAATTCATGGTACTGCATTAGTGATTTTTTATATTCCCACATGGCACCAGAGGCACCATAAATTCTGTATGTGTCCATTGGCTACTCATCAAATTTTTCTTATAGCACTAAAATTTGAGTGTTAAAACATGGCATAGCATCTTTATATTGTTCTTCACTTACCATTTTTCTTCTATTGCCCGTATTACATGGATGTGTAGAACAACGCGACTGATCGTCGATTCTTCTTTGGTGTCGGTTGTTTGTTATTTCACGCATGAACAGAACCCAAACAATTATTTTCGTATTTCTTTTCATATATTTTTCTGTATAAAGGGATGCGAAATGGGAGGTCTAGGGGTGTCGCATTTTGAGACGTCGTGTTTGTCTGCTGTTGTCCAGCAGGCTGATTGCCAGGTGGGCATCCCACATATTGAAGTCTGACAAACTCCTCATTTATTGTTGGAATCTGCAAATCTCGGTGGATGACTGAGTTCCGGACAAACCACTGCGCATCTTGAATCCTTCGCAGTAGCTTAGACTGAAACCTGTGTAGGATTTCTATGATCTATGGCTGAAGTGTTCCAAAGCTGTATACCGTAAGTCCATACTGGTTTCAATATGGCCTTGTGCAGTAAAAGCTTATTACTCAGGTTGAGCTTCGGATTTGTACTGAGCAGCCAACCCAGTGGTCATACGGATGTTTCTACTCATTGCTAATATCAATGCCTTAAAGTGAATATTTCGCTGCTCTCCATGTAAAATTATACCCTCACTCTATAAAACCCAAACGAAAATAAGATCGATTGTTGTTTTCCGAACAATGATCACAGCAACTCTAGAAGAAACTGAAATCCTTGATCAATCCTTAATTCAACCAATGATTTATCAATAAACTTGAACATGCTATTCAATCTCAAATGAAATATCCACTTTTTTATGAGGCCACCTGACACAAGTCAAGTCAAACCCAATCCCTAAACTATTTTTATACTAATTGTGTCTATATGTGTCTTCCTTAAGCCATATCCTGATAAGTCTCTTGTATGTGCCTGACAATAACATAAAAATGCTTACTGCTCTCACTTATGTTAACAAGTATGAAGAAGTGGAAAAAACCATTAAACCATGAAAGTAGCATAAAATCAATTACTACCAACCAAATTTATTTGCGAACACTCAACAAAGGCATCAACTGAAATTAAATCGTAATAAATCAGTCTCTAATAGCACGCATTGATTATGTTAAGTATTTCCATATAAAAATAAACATAGACACACATACCCATACCCACACTTACAGATACAGATACACCCACGAACATCAAAAATATACAAAGAACATGCTTAGCAAATTGTTATGTAGTCTAATAAAAAAACAACAACAGCAATAACAGCAACACTAAAAATATCTTATTTAGAGTGTGGGAGAATAACAGAAAAGCAAAAGAAAAATTTGCAACGTGTTTGGTAAGATATGCGTAACTAATACGTCAAGGCAAATAAATTTCAACACATAAAACCAAATAAACGCAGAACAAGCTACAAAGCAAATGTGTTCTGAAGAAATTACGCACACATGCAACATTAATTGATTTGTGTTTGTTTGTATTTGTATCAAGTATTTGAATAGAAGACTCACTTACGTGCACAAGGATGTGTAAGTACTTGTATTTACGTATGCTTGATTTAAATAAAATACACATACGCCATGTAAGCCAAGTCAAACTAAGCTAAGCTAAAGACGCAGATTGAACAATGACAAAAAGATGACTTTGAAGACGACGACGATGATGATGATGTTGATGATGAAGACGATAACAAGTGATGAATAACATCAACAACAACAACAACACATTAAGGATAATTAAAATAAATCACAATGGAAATCAAAAGTGAATGAATGCATTCATTCTTATATACATATATCGAGTAACCATCGCCAAATTCTCTTAAGTACATTACATTGGTTTCATTGACGAAATTCCGATTAAAGGTAACAAATACTAAGTGCTTAGAAAGTGGATATTATAGAAAGACTTCAAGAATAAATATTGTAAACACATTTCCATTAAGTTATATCGTTTGAATGAATTGATTACATCTCTTTATATTGTATTATATCACGTCACTCAATAAATCTCCCGTCTAACTAAGAAAACCAATCTTTTTTTTTAGAAATTCCACTTTATTCATCAACATACTCTTCTTTTAGATGTACTAGACATTCATTCCAAAATTGTAGAACGATTTGTTTTGCACTAGGCCTTAGTTTCAGCACTCAGCAATACTTCATTTGATCCAAATTTCTTTCCTTCACTATATGGTTTCCCAAAAAATATTTTGTGGACTTTTTTATGTTTTTCGGAAGAACTGCTGACTTTGGAGGAACAGCATCATCAGTTCACACACAGTAAACCAACGTTTCATTAATCATTTTGATAGATCAGAGTTTAAGTATCCAGGAGTATCCAATTTCTAAAAACTATCAATAAAAGGAAATATTTTCTATAAATTCTCACTTCATTGCCAGACTGTCACAATCATTTAAATGAAACAAACATACCTTACAAAATAACAAAAGCATTCATAATTCGATTTATGTGTTATGAGATTAAATTCTTATGCAAAATTTTATCTAAATATTGTATTTTCTTATGTAATAATTGGAATTTTATGCAATGCAACAAATATATTCCATAAATTCCAAAGAAAATATCATACTCGTATAGCAAAAATCCAGCAATTGAATACCAGAAATTAGATTGTTTTGTATTTTCAAACAAATAAACAAATTGTTAATAAAATTTGCCAACTCATTGGCTTAGTTTTGGCTTTTGAATAGTGTAATGAAGCCAAAATAAAGTAATAATAAACCGATAAACACAAAAGATACTATGATAAAGTTTTACCATTTAAACGATACAATATGTTACTTGTTTACAAATTAGTAACATCGAGAAGCCATGAAAAAATAAATAAAACAGAAAATTTAATTAAAAAATTTCATGTAATTATGAACAACTAAAATAAATTTGATTTTAGTCAACACTTCACTTATCCTTTCAATTAATTACCATAGTAAGGGTAACACATGTTTACGAAATGGGAAATTTTTGTACTTGTCTTATGTTTATGAAAATTAAAAGTGAAAAAGTTTTTTCAGAGTAATTTTCATTATATAAAATGAAAAAGGCTTTAACACTTGACTGATTCACTCACTCACTCAACTGCAAGACACAGATACTCATGCACACAAATAAATAAACTTTTAACTGCTTAATGCATACCATATATAAGCTAGAAAAAAAAACAGCATGAAGTTTCCAAAAAAGGCACGTTATGGCATGGTTTTATACTGGCATATGAAAATGTGTGAAATTTTATAAAAGTCCATCATGTGGTCCAAATTTGATACTAAAAATGGAGATGGATGCGAAGAAAGGATAAAGAACCAAGGACATGCTTATGCAGTTAAGCAATTTTTGTTTGTATGAGTTACATACTTTATGTATGGTATGTGTGTACTTGGGTGCAAATAGTACAGTATCTATCCAAGTGTCTGTGAAGAATAGTCCGTTTAATTATGTGAAAATAGGTATGATGCCTGCCTGCTTCCCATTCTGTTTGCATGTCTGCCTGTCTATCTGTTCATCCGTTTGTCTATCTGCCTATCTCTCTGTCTGTCTGTCCATCTGTCTGTCTATCTATCTGTAAGACTTACTTTATGATAATCATTGGGTGTAACTTCTTGACACTGAGAAAAACAAAAGGGCAATTCAATAGGGTAAATCACTTAATTTTCAATTAATTCCATAAGTCCCTGAGTTAATTAGATAAATTCTGTAACCTTAACACAACAATTCATAGGGTTGCTTGTATACACTATTGTACTGTTCATAAAGTTTTGTTACATTATCAATTAAACTAAATTTAATAATAATAAAAATACACTCTTGAATGTCATAGTTTCATTATCATATTAGCTTAAAATAATAAGAATAAAGTTCAATTCCTGGTGGTCTCAATTCATTTTAAGGAAACTTTATCCAATATTTGAAGTGCAAGATCATCTTCTTTATCCATTCAAAGCACACTCTAGTATAACTAAATGCATAGCCAATCCTCATGAGTTTCTATTCGGTTGCCACCACTAAAAGGTGCCAGTGCTACAGTCAAGTATTGTACAGTAGATATGAATGCTTTAAAATACTTTAAATTGTTCTTAAAACAATATTCCTGGAAGCTAATCCAACAATTGTGGTAGGTTGGTTTGCTGATAAACTTTTTCAAAATTATTATCTTTTTCAAAATCATAATCTTTAACCATCACAAGTGATTTACACAAAATTGTATATTTAATTGTTGCATCAAACAAATTCATAGATTCTTATTTCAGTGTAGGTGAATTTTTGATAAATCGTACCAAGAACAGTCATCATTACACAGGCAGAAACTTACCTCGAATACTTTATTAACTACATGCTGTAGCTTATATCATATTATACCAAATTACAATATGTCTGGTTTCTACAAGTAAAAGTTTTCTTTTCAATTTAGAAACCATTGAATGTAGTTAAAAATTTAAAATAGTGAGTTTGTTTGTATCTGTTAAAAATGAAATAAAACTATTCAACACAAATACTACTATTGTATATTAAAGAAAATTACAAACTATTTTTTAGTGTTCTTTTCCTTAATTTTTTCATATTTTTTCCTTACATTCATGGCTGCTTTATTATCCTAATGTAGTAGCCTTTTATTTTACTAAAGAAATAAATTACTCCAAAAGCAAGAAGAAGAATATTGTGCATAAAAAGGCCACACAAATAATTTTCAATTTCAACCAAGAAATGGAAACCATGAAAAAGTTATTTGACCTAAAAATTCACTCTATTTTTTTTTCAATGGAAATGTGAAGCAATAAAATGAACGAGTTGTTTGCCTTTTTCTCTTTTGCATAAATTTATTGTAATTGACAAAAAAAAAGAGGTTGAGTAAAACAAAACAAAAACGATCATAAAAAGAATAAAATAACAAATACTATAAAAACAATTACACATTTTTATAGACAAACAATGGGAAAATGAGTGTTAAGGGAAAAAGGAAAATAGTAGAACAATTCCCATAAAAGGAAAAGGCCAAAAACTGAGGCAATTGAACTTTTGTATGTAAATTTTAATTCATTTATAAAAAACAATTTTTTTGTTTATTTTTGTTTTAAATTGCCTATTTTTTTTTTTTTTTTGCAGCTCAAAATTATTTTAATTGAAGCTTGCAATTGTTTTGCATAATTTTCGCACAATTAAAATTAAGGGTTTATTGATTTTTCATTTTTATGATTATTTCTTGTTTATATTATTTTAAATGAAAGAATTTTAATAATAAAACGACACAATTGATGACTTTTGAACAAATTGATAATGAAAATATTTTTACCCAGATTTTTTTGATTGTGGTTTGAATGTGCTTTAGACTCATGGTGCGTATGATTAATTTTTGGGAATGCACGAGTATTCGATTCGATTTTTGATTCTTTGTGGCGTTACGTAAGTACTCATGTCCCTCACTGATGCTGAAAAGGTTGGCCATTTTGAATGTTTAGTTAATTTTTGACAACTGTTTTGCTTGGACATCTTCGATTTTTGCCTATTCCAAAATATGGATCAACGTATCTCTATCAAATTTTGTGTGAAAAACAAAGTTAACAAATTCCAAATGTTGACTGTGGCATATGGTGAAGCTGCCTTGGACCAAAGCAACTTTTATCGGTGGCACAAAATGTTCTCTGAGGGCCGAGAAGATGTGAACGACGAAGCCTGTGCCGGACGCCCGAGTACATCAACAACAGACGAAAACATTGATAACGTCAAGAAAAAAGTAGTAGTGGGCAATTGGCGTGGAATCACCATTAGAGAAATTGCTGAGGACCTAAACATATCAACTAGCTCTTTTTAACCAATAATTTGAGCATGAGACGGTTCGCCGCGAAATTCATGCCAAAATTAATGAAAATTTTATCTTCTAAAAAAAAAAAATTGAAGGTGATTCACAAATTTTGTTGGGAAATGGAAATTTTGTAAAGCTCAAAAAGTTTGGTGATTCAAATAAGTTTGAGAATCTATGCTCTAGAGTTAAGTTAAGCTTAGAACGAGTGTCATACTTGCTTATAAAGAATTCCAGGTCCGAGACACTTTTCTTTAAAACTACTTATCACTAATTTTGTATTTTTTATTCATTATTCTAAACTTGAGATCTCTGGAGCTTATGAACATGTACAAAGTAATAGTATTAAGTAAATAAACCTTAATCTTAAGCACGTTTTATTATTAATTTATTAATACTAAAATTCTCATTTTCAGTTGAGGCTAATTGAATTAAAATACACATATGCATATTGCACATGCCCACACATGATTACAATGGTTCATTAAAATGAAACTCAATACTACATTGCAACACGTTGTACGACTCACGTTTTAAGCTAATAAACCCTTACGCAAGAGTTTTCATTATTCAAGTGCAATGTATTTTTTTTATTATTTTCCTATTCATGCATATGAGTAGTGAGTGAATGAGTTTGTGTATGTTAAGTTGGCGGTAGAATATCAACGTATTTTCTTTAAGGAATCATGAGTTTGGGATAATTCTATTAATATATTGTATTTTAACTTAATGAAAATATGTATACTGTAACTTTCCCCAAGGAATTGAATTACATTTTCAGAATGCATAGTCACTCAGTATTTATATTAAAGACCATAAATTAATACTAAAATTTTAAGGAAGTTTAAGGAAGTCAACAACAGAGCACTCAAAAGGCACTTACACTAAGACTAAGCAAAGTTGTGAAATCAGAATAAAAAAAAAATAGAAAAAAAACTCGTATAAATTGTAAATTATGCAAATGAAGAGCTTCAGGGAGTGATGTCGACAGACAACGCATCACACTGACAATGAAGATAATTACAAGAGTAAAGATGAAAAAGAGACACAAAAAAATACGAATAAAAATAAAAGAAACGACAATAAAATAAAGTAAAAATCATCTGAAAAACGTAAATTAAATACAACAATAAAATTTAAGAAAAGGAGATGCAAATATGTAAATGAAACGTGCAAGGATATTCTCCTTCTTACATACGATAGATTTAAATTTCTCTCTAACATTGAGTATGGTACTTGAAACCATGATACTGCTGTTGCTTCAGTATGAAAATGAAGATGAAGTAACCTAAACTAAACACAGGAAAGGAAACAAAAGTGTGTAAAGAAGATGAATGCGACGCGCCGAAAGACATTGAAGTATTGTATATAAAATAAATAGCGCATGGGAATATACTTAGTACGAGTATATAGAACATAGAACTATAAAGAAGTACAATGCGTTTGTCTAACAAAGTTGGGAGTGAAAGGGACAGTGGCGAGTTTTAAATGATGCTAAAGGCAAGCGAGCGTTAAAAGTAGGTCAGAAGACAAAGAAGATGATGACGACGATGGCGAATACTCGACGCTTAAAAGTATGCAATGCAATGATGAAGCAGCATTAAATAAAATTAAAATAATTTAAATTTTTATACATATAAAAATAGCTCAGCATGAAAATGTTACTGCCACCCCATTGTTGTTGTTGTTTTATTATTGTTTTTGCTCTTATTTTTATTGTTTTACATTGGGATTTAAGCAACAACAAAAACAAGAGGGTAGAGTAAGGGATTATATGTCAACTGGGAATGTTAAACATAAGAAGCATTTTGTAGAATGAAAGAAGATTGAGAATGACACATGAGTATTTTAAGCTAAAATTTTATAAATAATGAGAAAACTATAAATAGTTTGGTAAAGATTATAAAACAAATGTACAAGTAGAAAATAATAAAGAAAATTATGTAACTGGGGATATTCTTTTGAAATATATTATTAATAAAAAGAATATAAAAAAAAAAAAATTAGATTGATAGTTGACAAGCTGTAAGGTCATTTGGGTAGATGAATTCTCTTGGCCTTATTTAATCGAATTTATGAAGTTTGCGAGGTCTTTCTTCTAATGTGTTACAAATATTATGACATATTGTGCATGTGATACATGAGGAGAATACTTAATGTTCTATTGTACTAACTGTGTACTAGTACTAGCTGTGCCCCCGACTTCGTACGCGTGATATTCGAAATATGTTTGTAATAGCGTGTATTTTGTTGTCTTTTTTTCTCTAAATATCAGATCTTTAATCTTTCCCTGCAGCTAAAGAGGAAAACATTCGAAAACCAGCCAAAAAGTAGGCAACAGATTTAAAAATATGAATATCTTTTGATTTAGTAGGTCGATTTCGATAAAATAAACGCTAAATGTTACACGAAGCTTGCTAAAATACACCAGTTAAAACCACGTTCAAATAGGTTAAGCCGTTTCTGAGATTAGCGTGCACAGGCACGAAAAGGCTTACGATTATATATATATATAGATATATAGATAAATACAACATCATCACTTGATTTCAATGATTGGAATAAGCATCTTATGCTTAGACTAAGCTTTTCAGTAAGGTTATCATAGTTAAATATTAAGTTTAGTCCGATTCGTTCTAGTATACTTAGTAACAAATACTATTGACAGTGTTTTGAGGAAGTAAATTTTTTTCTATCACCTTTTTAATCAACATCAGTCATAACATAGACTTGAGATGACTTGTGTTCAATCTTATCGGAGCTCTTATTGCAGGTGAAGTCATTACATATCTTAATGACTTTAGCCCGATTTTGTCGCAGGTTTTTTTGCAATAAAAATCAAATTTATTAGCGATTGATTATATCAGAGTACTTTTAGAGGATGAGGGAGACCTCTGGGACCAACATTGGATGGTAGTGGATTACCTTAACTATACGCTCCACCTATTTCCATTTTTAAATTTATCAGGCATGACAAGGGCCATAAGTCTTCTAGGTGAACTCACGTGCAATCTCGAGCGGCCTGTTTGACCTTACCTAACCTATGTCGCAAGTGAGGTAACTGGCTTTTGTTAGCTTCTAACTACTTAAACTTATAGGCAACAGTTAAGTGCAAGCAGCACAGAAAGAGTACAAATCAAGCCAGTTATTGTTGCATTGATTGCTTGGAACCTATGTTGTTGCTATTTTTACCTATCCTGTTTTCGTTTTGTTGATGGATTGTCAGTTTAGTTCTTAGAATTGACTAAGCTTGATTACAGATCAACTCCCTACAAACAGCTAAAGTACATATGGACTGAATCAAATCCCATTTATGTTAATGTTAGTTCTCATTTACACACAACATCCTAATTTCCAAGCATTCAAAGAATTGTTTAATAATAATTATTATAGTTCATGAAAAATATTGGTATCAATTAATTTTATTCAATGAAATCATTAGGCGTGATACAAAAATTATATAAAAAATTAATAATTGATTACATAATGTCGATTGTATCAAGTGAAATGAACCTAAATCGTGTTTTCTTTGTAAATGCATTCAATGCATTTTAATTTTGCATTCTTTGAATTTGACTAAGTGAATCAATCGAAACAAAAGCTGAATATGTATGAATTTCTATGATTTCTTGGAACACACATTCACGCAGTCAGAATACTGACTACATATTACATTGAATGAAAACTTTCACATGCATGACTAGTTACAAAGAGAAAGGAAAAACTCATTAAAAAATGCTTAACGATTGAATAAGAAAAACGCATTCAAATATGAAACACTTAGTGGCATTGTTATATAAAAGAGAAGAAGGTAGGAAGAAAGTAAGGAAAGGAGCAGCAGCAGCATAAAAACTCTTGTAAATACGTGACACACATGCACACACGCACAC
Source organism: Amiota communis (assembly GCA_037043315.1). NCBI lineage: Eukaryota > Metazoa > Arthropoda > Insecta > Diptera > Drosophilidae > Amiota > Amiota communis. Next base: position 5,261,021 of record JBAMAV010001245.1, on the reverse strand, counting down.
ACATGCATGCATATAGATTTATATAAACATTTATATGATCACGTTGAGGACATTTTAATGCATCACGTAGCATTTTATATAGTAAAGCAACAAAAAATAAAAATAAAATGAAATAAGTTGAGATGTGGAATGCAACACCGACTATACCGATGATGATGATGATGATGATGACAACAATTCATGTGCAACATTAACAACGTTTCGCTATTAACTTTTAAATAAAGTGAAATTATATACACTTATAAATAAGAAATGAAAAGGAAACTGAAAAACTTACACCAAGAAAAGCAAAGAAAATTATAAAGTGCTAAAGTTTGAAGCAAGCACGTTGTTTTTGCCACTCATACGATTATGTATGTAGAAATGCTGCAGCAGCTGCATTCAAACATTTTTGCTAACATTTTCCTGGCTATGATTATGTGTTATAAACACTCTCTTCCTTGTGAAATACATTTCATAATGTGAACACAGAAAGTAGGGGGATATTTGTGTTAAAATATCTAAAAAGGAAAGGGATATTTATGTTATTTTTGCCTGTTTGCTTATTGTTTTTGCTTGCTGCTCTAGATGTTGGCTTCATAGTTTACTTTACAAAAATGAATGTGCAAAAATTGTTCTCATACACACAATACTAAGAAGATGGAATTTAATTTTTTTTAAACAGCAGTCAGCTGCTTGTCAGAATGTCATAATCATCAACAGCAACAGCAATAGCAACATCAACATCATAATAATGAACATCATCACATCAATGTCAGAAACAACAACAACAACATTAGATATAGTGAATACTATATAGAAACACATGTTCATCACTCTATTTCTTGTTGTTATATCGTTGCATTAAACTTGCCAAATTGGGGTTAAAATGCAACAAAAGTAAAATTGCACAAACAGAAAAAAAACTATGAATATTTTTCATTTACAATATTTTTGTATACCCTTCACATTGAAATTGAATGATATATTCATTTTGGTGGATTGTGTTTGTTAAGTATAGATTGGCAGATAGAAGATTGACATATCTTACTGTGTATACAATATGGTTATGTGGTGGTCATATGATTAATCATGATTGCATACCCCCACTACTCTTACAAATCTAACCTTTTTCTAACAATTGATTGAGTAAAAAACGAGAAGTTGATGATTGATGATGACAGTGAAAACACATTCATGGAAAAAATATAGAAAGATGCCAGCAAATGACTCGATCTTTGATTCAGTTTTTCTATCTGTTATATGCAAGTGGTGAGATGTTTGCGACCCCACTTCACATTTATGATTTAATATTTAACCTACTCAAATCTAAAGGTGCATTGAGAAAATTTTACAAATTTCCTGTGCTTTGAAGTGGTTCACTGAAATTGGATTTTTTAAATACTCATTTCTTTTATGCATTTAATCATTTCATTTAATATGCTTTTTAGTTCAAAAAGTTTAATGAAATATTTATTTTTCTTTATGTGTGTGTTTTTTTTACTATTTTCTGTGGCATGCACTGCATTTTTGATGTGGTTTACGTGTGGTTGCTTTAAAGAAAACTTATCAAGAAGAATATCAAAGATATTAAAATTAAATTATATAGGAAATGCAATTCTTAATGAGTCCATTAATGAATAATGACTTTGAATGTTTGTTGTTTTAAAATTTATAAAGGAAATCGCAAAATTTATGATGCCATTTTGCCTTGAACTTTTTGTTATCAATACATTGAGATTGATTAAAATTTTAGACTACAAGCAGATTTAGTTATATAAATAAGAAATGTATGCTTAAATTATGGTATTGACACTGAACTTGAAATCTTGTTGCTAACACAAAGTTTGTAAATAGTTGCAAGAGATAATATTCTTTAAAAATTAGAAATGAACGATTTCTGAAGATTAGAAGAAGGAGATGAAGCGCTTGCTATGAAAGCAATGTCCTATAAAATCCAACTTGAAAGTTTGTCAAGTAAACTAGTAGTAGTTGTAATAACGAGTCAGTAGAAAAGTCAGGAAAATAATATATTGTAGTAGTGCCCGAAGGGTTGAGTTCTATTTCATATGGATCGATAAAGTCATGACATAACCGAAAGTCATTTGATTTTACGTTAACACCTGCGTAGAGACTTAATATCACGGTACCAAGTACAAGAATTGATGACCGTTAATCAACGTCCCCTTGGATATATGTCCGCAGGTACCAAATTCAAAACACTGCTGCTCTGTGGATCACAGCACGCGTTTGTATAATGAAACTCCATGTCGAGCTTTCATTCTGAGTACAACCACAGCCACCACGACAAAGGGGTCGTCTCCACTGGCCAGGACGGAAATAAGATCGGTGAGCTTCTGACTTCCCGTGGTACTAGAGAAAATAGCCTCTGGTACTGGCAATTTGAGCCCCAAACAGTTCTTTCATTGGTGGCCCAAAAGTCAAAACAGCTCTCTGGAATAGAATGCAGGCATAACCCGCAGATGGTACAGTATGCACTATATTCATGGATATGGTTTTCTCACTGTTTTGAGCGAGGTCTATTTATACCTGTCACAAGGACTTTAGCGAATGGATAGTAAGCTGAGACCGCCACTCATCCAAATGCCCGTGATATTAGAAAATACCTCTGGTTAGGCAGCGTGACAAAATCACTACCAGTACAACTCCATGAATCTCAGGGACTAGTGACCACCAGACAACAATGACTTAGCCGAGTTGCCTTGCGGTCGATCTTATAACAGCTTCGTTCGCAAGAGAAATCAGAAGCTGACTTTAATACTTCTTTGTCTTATGTAGGACACTGCCTGGCGCTAAGTCGGCTATAACACGATGGAACACGACAGCAGAACTCTCTCTCTCAATTTGCGTTTGTTGAGAAGGGAAGTGCGCGGGTTGCTTAGTTGCTGTGTTAATTGTTCTAAAAACAAAAACAAAGCACTGCCGCCAAAGTAAAATCGACGATTGGTCACTTTGTTCTGATCCATCGTGTATAAGACAACAGTAAAACATCAACCGAATAAAGATATACAATATTGTATAACACCAACTTTGATCAGGTGTGGGTTTCGTTTAAATTAAATCTTTACTCCTTTAACTGCTTCTATTTAGTCAAAATTGGCCGATAAATTTTGATTGAATTCAACCAGTTATTTAAGTTATTTTTCGTAGTATACCTTTAGGGCTTGTTTGAATACCCGTATCTCGGGAATGGGAAACATATCGGGACCAAAACTATGTTCAAGCCAGGAACCAACCATACACATTCACAATATTTCAATGCAATCAGATGAACGGTATGACAGCGCATAATATTTGAACAAAAAAACACTAATTTTTATACTTGTATAAGAGATATGAAATATCTCTGTTGTGACTTTGCAGTACTAAATGTTATTGGAATATTCTCTTCTATTCTTCTGCTTAACTTTAACACATTTATGATTTAATATTTGGCAAAAAGTTTCTTAAAAACCTCAAGCAAATAATATCATTTCTAGTTCTGAAACTAGAGAAAAACAAATATCACATAATTCAATTTCTCATGACAGCACAGTCATTTTTTCCTTGAAAACAATTTGGTTTCTTGTTAAATTTAGATTAGATTATTGTTCTATATTTTGTCTCCAATGAGCCTTTTTGTCTTTTAACAAGCCTTCATAACAATTTCATATTTAACAATTATTAGCAAATCTACTGGCTCTTGAAAGAACTTTAATAAAATCACATCAATTAGTTTAAAATTATCAAACTTCTGAAGATAAAATAAGCCAATTTCAGAGTCCTTCTTTGGGTTTTTATGGATTTTTTTTCTTAATTAAGTTTGTTTCATCAAAATTTTTGAATTTTCTCTAACAAAAACATAACAATAACCATAAAGTTTTGTTTATCAAAAGAAGACTACAAGTCCTTTTCCTGTGCTAAATTCAAAACATATTAGTAGTGAAAGTCACAAAAACATATACATGTGGACTTGATGTTCACTTCAAGCAAACTTCCTTTCAATATACAAAAAAAAGAACATCAAAACAAAAACACTTAAAAATCATTTAACCCCAAAAATATTCTCAAAATTATTCTCCCAACACTCATGTGTCATCATATCTAAGTATAATCAAAACACCCACTTTTTATATTTAAAAACTATTTTCTCCTTGTACTGTTGTCATTTTAATAAAATCAAAAACTGTTTAGAAAAACTCATCTGATATACTTATAAAAGAAAAAGAAAAACAAAATACCAGATGTCACACGTACATGAGAGGTAGAGGCCTCCTTAGTGGATCAAAAGATGGACAGGAAATCTGTGAGGCAGCAACAACAGAGCGCCATGGCGTCTGACAAGTTGAACGACAGTTAAGCAGACAGCAAACTACCGTAAAAGAAAATATTTGTACACTACAAATACAACTTAATATAATAAACAAATCAAATAGCAGGCGTCTTGTTTTTTCTTGCCCACTTCACACTCAGTCAACTTGTTTGTACGAGTGAGTGAGTATCTTCTTGTTGGTATGTCTGTACCTTCCTGTCTATCTTCCGGTTTGATTTCCTACTTCACTTCCGGTTGTTCTACCAACAAAAAAAAAAATAAGAGTATTTGAAGTGTTCAGCAAAATAAAAAAACTAAAAAAAATACACAACAGGAAAACTGTGCAAAGAGCAACAACAATACAGGAAGGTTATTTATCTTTCTATCGTACTATTTTTCTGTCAGTAGTTTTTCTCTCATCTTTCCCCCTTCCTTAGTTTTAGAGTAAAGTTATCGAAACGTTTTCCATTTTTCAAACGCAATGCCTTTGGTCATCTTTCGTTGAAGTTTCAACATGCAATCATCTACTTCTCCTCTTCTACTTCCATTTTTCACCTTTCCAGTCTGAAAGTAGCATATGTGTGCGTGTTTTGTTATGTCCTTTGACAAGTGACAGTTGTGGAATTTCAAATTAAGAAAAGTTTATTTTCTTTAATATTGTGTGCGTGTAATTTTTTGTTGTTTTTATATTTATTTTATATTTAGTATACGCCCCCGAATCACTATTTTTCTGTGTGTCCTTATGTTCTTCTTCAACTAAATACTTCCTTCGTATTTTCTTGTTTCGTTTCTGCGTTTCATTTCTTGTCATTTATGCCAAATTCGCAATTTTCATAGTTTGTGTCGCTTTCCTTTTCTTTTTCCGATTCTGTTTCATTTTTATTGCATTTTACTAGTATGTGGCATGATGGCAATGTCCTTTCATGTCACATTTTTCTTGTTGCTATGCTATTACGACAAAAAGACATATGTACATATATTTCTATGGTATTTCCTTTCTGTTCTCTACTGTTCTGCTGTATCTTATTCTTCTTCTCTTCTTGTACTTGGTAGTTCTTATTTGATTTCAGTTTAAGCTCAACTATTAAAGTTCCTTGACATTAGTTGGCTTTCAGTGCTCATCGGCTTTCGTAGTAGTATATCTTCCAATGACAGATCTGCTTGACTACGTCTTAATGCAATCAGTCTGTATTCATTGAACTGTCCAGCGGAGATAATTCCGTGACAGTTTTGATTGACGCGCATCAATCGTGTACTTCATGGCACCGTGAAATTTTTCCTCCATGACAGTTGCTCATGTAGTAATCCTTGAGACATAAGTCTAAATGTTCTAACAGAATAGAATCATATGAGTAACAATACAAAGAGTTGTACTCGTATAAGCAAAAGACTAATCATAGGCGAACTTTATCCTCTATTCTATTTAAAAATAACTTTATTTATCTATACATAAAAAATACATCAATTTTGTGTGTGTGTTCGCTATGGATTCCGAAACTGCTAGACCGATTTTGATGACATTTTTAGAGAAACTCTAGCATATTATGGTGAGTGTTCCTGTAAAGTTTGGTGTGGATCAAACTCGTTGTTGTTGAGAAATTGGTGCATATAAATAATATATCGAAATGGTTGTTCGCATAGTATGAGTTCGATAAACTCCGATACCGTTTGACTGATCATCATAAAAGTTGGCACCTACATGTATGTTTTCATAGAGAAGGTTTCTATGCTATGCAATTTGTTGTAAACCTTCTACATCGTTGAACCGATATGGTCATAAGTTGTACTTATACTGTGTCTGTTGTTTTAAATAGACGAAAAGATTTGAGCGCACTACCATCGCGTCAAGGGCATAGCAAAGCATTCAAGTAGAGAATATAAAAAAATTTTAACTGCTTAACCTCCTGTTATCATTAATCACAGAATTAATCAATTGTTCAGTTCATTACTGACTCATTAACTTCAACTTAAATATTAAAACTTTGATAAATAAAATTCTACTTCCACTGTGCTAAAAATTGTTATAAAATTTCACAGTTTCGCTCCATGTGCCTCCACCTTCTTATGCTGTCCGGTATCTATTATAAATACATTTGATGAATTTAAGCAATTACTACTTTTCCCACCTTCATTCTTTATCTTATTCTATGTTTTTGAGTTAAAGATACTTCAACTTGTTTAACATTTCCCTGGAAAAGAGGAAAAGAATCACTATGTTACTTTGTGTTTTTGCAACATTATTTGACTGCATTTGTTGGTATTCATTCTTTACTTTACCATAAACTTCTTAGCTTTTGCCATTGCAACCAGAACTTTTTGCTTAACTAAAAACAAACAAATTTTGCCAACATGTAAAAAGTTTTGTGCCCAAAAAAAACAAAAAGAGCAAGGAAAACAAATAGTAAAAAAAATAAAATAATAAAATCATGGAAAATCTCTTAGTTGTAGTCAAAGTTTTAGGTACTTGGTTTTGATTAAAGCACGCAAATGTGTTGCAATCTTTGTGTGGGAGTTTTTATACTTCTAACAAACAACTTAGGAGTTAAGTCTAACGATGTCATCTATTAAAGTGCTGTGCATTAAGCTAGAAAGTGTTACGAAAGAGAAGGAGTATAGTGGACTTGATAAAGTAATGAGGTTTGCCAAATGGACTCAAAAAAACTAAGAGTATAATGAGCATAAAGAAGTGAGTGAGTGGTTAAAGTAGTATAATTCTCTTGAAAATACAATAGATGAAGTCTTTAAATTTAACTTATCCATGTGTTCCTACTCAAGCATAAATTGACTAAATGCATGATTCATTTCCTGTTTATTTTTAGTCATTACCTTAATAACATTTCCTATATTACTTTTACTCATTTTGCTACTTCTAATCCATTGAGATTGTTTAATCATAGAACCAAAAACTGCTGATTGCACACTTACGAAATCAATCTTTGCTTCACTAGTCATTCAAGTTATTCATTTACTTCTCTTACTCAACATCCTTCCCACACACACACAACAACAATCATCACTTGAATGCCTATTTTCTCCTCCTTCATCACTTAGTGTGTACTTAGCAAAATATCTAAGCAGCTTATGATTATTGCCAATTAGCGCTTGAATGCCTAAAACTATGTGATAAATATGTAAATATTCTCTACTTCTAACTTCTGGAGACTTTCATTGTTAACTGCTGCTGCTTATCCTTTCTTGTTTCTTACAAAATTTATGCTTAGCCTTGCAAATAATTTTATTGCCCCCAGGGTCAAATCGAACAATGAAGTCCAATGCAATGCCAACTAATTCTTGGCCACCAGTTTATTCTTAGAATTTCTTCTACTCCAGAGTTTTCTTTCTGTATAAAATTCAATGTACATAACAATTATTTCCGCCTCTTAATTTCTACACCCAACTTTCTTTCTTTTCATACTACCACATTAAATGATTATGGCATTCCATTTAACATAGTTTTAGGCGCAACAAACATCACAAGTTTCGAACATTCAATTTCACATATTTGTGGTCTTCCTTCAATTGTGTAAATTTAATTCTTTTACACAATACAATTTGTATATTTTAAATGAAATGAAAGGAGTGAAACTCTTTCTGTATATTTTTTGCATCATGAATTTATTGTTGAAAGTGGAAATAATTTCTTTTGAATTTATGTGCAAAGAGCCTTTGGTCACTTGATAAATGTAATGAACATAAATGAGTTTCATTAGTTATTTATTGCTGTTGTGTATTGCTGAATAACTTATGGCTTAAGTGGGTTTAAGGGTTACTACTATCCTGACATTTCGAACATGGAGTTTCTTTGGTAGTTTATTAAAGAAAGTTTTAACCCTTCAGATATCATATTATTTCTCAATAATCTCATAAGGCACATTAATATTCTATGAGTTACAAATTGAACCATGTACAATATTCAATGAGTTCTTATCCTTTATATGATTTACTAAGTTGTTGGAATCCAGGAAATTGAGTAAGAATATAATAAAATTTTAACAGAGCTCGATTCAGCAATCTAAGTGTTTCACATTAAAGGCTTTCATGTTTCTATTATAGTTAAATTATTAGTGATCAGCCTACATATTTTTTTCGTATTTGAGTTTCTATTTCTGCCCACCACTTACATAAGTTCACATTCCTTACTCTGTTCCACCCAACTCAACTTCAAACTTTTCCTAATTTGCTTTTATGTTTTCTCCTCCTACTTGCGCCTTCTAATATCATCTCTAACTTTCCTTCTTATACCACTCTTAAGTCTCCTTCTCATCCCACTCTCAAGACTCCTGTTCTATTTCCCTCACTTACTTCCCCCTGCCAGCCTTAGCCTCAGTTCAAACCCTTGAACCATCGTAATCTGATCCAAGTTTACATTTACTCATGCTTAACTGTTGACTGACTGTTCCTTCATGTTAAATCTTATCCAATGCCAAGTTTTTGAGGTGCCAAAAGTGCCACAGGCCTTTATAACTCTAGCACCCTTACAATACTTAAACTTAAATTACTTGCGGCCATAATATGAAACTACAAACTCTTACAACTTACTAAGAGTAAATGTAAACGCAAAAATAGCAAAACAACAACAAAAAAATGAACTAAGTAACAATAATAAAACAAGCTAAAAGAACAAACAACAAAAAGGAGGAACTTTCACTTGGCATTCCAATGCTATTCAAAGCAACCAAAGTAGTTGAAGTAACCATAAACTGTTATTAAAAACCAATTGCACTTGAGCTTGTCTGACAATCAGAATTTATGCAGCTTAGTGGCTACTTGAGCATTTACCATTGTAAGTGCACACGGCATAGACACACATATACATACACAGATGTGTATCTATGAGTATATATGTGTTTGTGTAGAAGAAAAATAAAAGGAAGCAAGGTATTTTGTGTTGAAAGCTAATACAATACAATGCAGACAGAACCACCTGTTGCATGCAATGATAGTTTGTATATTCACGTTCAGATGGTCCTGTTGTTATGGCTATGGTCTTGAAATAGAAACACAAGACACAAGACAACATGACAATGGACAGACGGTTGGCATAAGATACAATAAAACGTAGACTACCAACAAACATAACAACAATCTTGGGCCGCCGCGCGATTTTAAGAAGGCCAACAACGCAACGCTTATGCCAGCTAAGTGAATGTCTTTGGAAGCTTAAAGTGAGTGGCATGAGGATGAACAACGAGGGTGGATAAGGATAGTGATTGTGATTGTGGTTATGACTGTTAAGTGCTATACTTTGGTTTTTATGGTGGAAATGTGACCGTGTAGAGAATGAAACTTGGAACAAATAATGAAAATAAATATAAAAAGTAAACTAAGCCAAGATTGGCTAAATATAAAATGGACACAAGTTACATAATGGTTTATTATTGTAGTTTTTATTTAAATTTCTATCTATTTTAAATGTCTCCTTAATTATTTATTTATTTATTTTTATTGCATTTCTTAAATTGTTTTTCTCACACACCAAAAGAGTCTCCAGCGTCCTTTTATTGTCACCAGTTCAAGTACAACCACCCAAATTGTGCAGCAATAAAAACCAACCACAAATGACTGACGACAATGCAATGAAAAACTCAACAAACACAAAAAAGTATGCTACATAAATTTCAGGCAAAGAAAAATTGTTTATTTCGGAATTTATTGCATAAAGGCATTTTTAATGTTGGTCACAAAGAAAAATCATTTATATAACAACAAACACAATAATTACAAAGAGAAAAACATTAACAAAAACTACAAGAAATTCTTTAACATAAAAACCAGAAAAAACGAAGTCAACTGCAAGCACAAAAGTCACGTTGAAAGCAGAAAAGAAAAAATATAAGAAATTCTGAACAACAAAAACAAAAAGGGGAAAAATTGCTTTCACACTACTACTACTACTACAACTCTTAGCACTATATTACTATATATGTTTTACACACAGAGTCATTAATTCTGATTATCCTGCACTCAACATTTTCCTTGTCCTTCGTTTATTTAACTTAAATCACAAAGCATCTTTGGCTTGACTTGCGGTCGCCATAGTTTTCTAGAAACTTTCTTTAGTTAAGTATGAAATGAAATTAAAAATTAAAAACAATAAGTTAAATAAATTATACTAAAGCACAAAGTATTTCAAATTAAGTATAAGGAAGGAAGGAAATGAAGAAAACTCAAGCAAGCAAAGGCGTTGATGAAGTCACCAGATTTAAAGTTCATTGCTGCTGCCTTTGGTAAAGCAAAAGTTCACTGACCGTGAAATCTAGGAAATTTATTTAATGTAGCATATTTTTTTTAAACTCATTTTTCTTTGTTTTCCTCTTCTTTTTATTCAATTTTCTATAAGTTTTTTTTCCTTTTAAATTATAGTCTCCACTTGAGTTCTTACTTTATGTGTACGTGCTTGGGATTCACTTCAGTACTTACTTACTTTCTTTCTTTGTTGTTATGATGTACATGTCCCCATGGCTGTAACTTGCTCGCTAATGTTCCACATATTTATCGTTTGTGTATCCATTCTAACTTGTAATCTATTGTACTCACATGCATTTGGGTCAAGCATAAAACATCCATCATGTTTATGTTTTATGCACTCTCATTCTTAGTCACTCACTTTTTCACACTCTTTACTCTTACTCTCTGCATTTTTTATTCTCTTTTGATGTAAGTTTGTGAATCATTTGTCCAATGTTCATTCTTCTGCTGTTGAGTTTTATTAACCGCTTAGCCAAAGCCACAACATGATAAATGTGCGTGCGCCACTCAAACCCATGAAACCTACAGAACCACCAAACAACTTGGACTACATGATGATGATGATGATGATGCCCGGCACATAGCAAAGTAAAGAATCAAAAGTCATGATCAGGATTCACGTCTCTGACAAGAAATGTGCTTTAATCATCTTATGGATGCTTGACTGGCCACCACCAATAATAACTAAACTATATACTATTGTAAGAACAACAATTTCATCATCATCTGGATTAAATCATTGAGCATTGAGCCTGTGCTTTAGCCTTCGCCCGAGCCTTCTGTGTGACAATGTTGACACAAATTGAAATTAATAAACGAGTCGCTATTTGTGGTCGCGCCAACAACCATCAACGCTTGATGTTGTTATAGATGCCTTGCACCCGCGCGTGACTAAAGCAATTGACTTAACTCAATTCGCAGCTCAGCTCTCAGCATTCAACACTCATCTCTCAAGTCACGACTCAATACTGTATTCGATTGTGCTGTGGGATTTCATAGAACAGAATTCGAATTCGGAGTAACATGGTGTGATGTCTGGGTGATGTGGTGGTGTTTCCATGTTCCATGTCTCAACGGTTTTGTGATGTGCGTGATGAAATGTTTTGTCTGACATTTGATGGCCACTTTAGGCAACATTAAATTTTTGGGTCGATTTCGGCAAATGTCTGGCAAATGTCACATGGAATTTGCAACATTTATTTTTTCCATTCCTTCCAACATTTCTCCCCGTTTATGTATCTTTCTTCACTTTTGGCAAATTTATAACAGATCATTAAACATTTGATTTGCTTAATGAGGTAGCAATTAACTCTAGTAAAATTAGCTTAAGGAAAAGAGATTGATAAAGTGAGTGTTAAAGGTAAAAATGAGAGTGGCATTGACATGATAAAAGATATAAATAAATAAATAAAACTATGGAATTTTAATGATGAATTTAAAATGGATAAGATTTAAAGTTAGAGAACTAAAAATAATTCAAGAAAACGAAAGTTGATTCAGTGAAAAAACATAAGAAAATTTTATGGAAAATATGTTAGAATATGAGAAAATCTGAAATTGAAGGAAGGCTTATCCCACCCTGTGGGGTATCGCTTATAACAGATCAAGAAGAGTGCGAAGTTCCTAATTCTGAAAAGGTTGTCCCTTTACTTAGTTTAATACTGAGATTGACAAGTGACCTTGACACAGCTCACAGCATGATATTATTAATGCCCCGTGACCATGATATATTCTCCAACCAAGAAATATTTCCCTATAATATTCTACCTACCAGTGAGAGTACTTTATTATCAAGAATGTAATACACAACAAAGAGTCGAAAGAAGAAAATTTCTTAATTAAATAGAATGCATTAAATTAAAAATAAAGATATAAATATAAATGTAGAAAAAGAATAAATTAACAAAAAAATTTAAGGGAAGAGTAAACAAGGATTTAAGGTTAGCAGACTTGTGTAATGGAAATCTACAAAAACTAAACACACAAAAGTGCCTAAATTTATGCTACAAAATACAGAAATGTCACAATTTTTTATGTCTCTTCTAAATTATACTATGGTATGTACAATTTTATATTTTTAGTCACACTTTCTCATGCCAATAAAATAAGGAAAAAATGTCCTTCACACATACATACATAGAAAGTAGGCTATTCTGTGCAACATTTACCGGGCCTTGATTTGCAAATTTTTATTGTAAAGAACTTTTGACGCATACACATGCTATTTTGGTTTGATGTTGTAACTTTTTTTTACCCACAAACTCACTCACTGACTTACTAACTGACTAAGTTCCTTCCTTAATTTCCTCATTCTCTTTTTTTCACTTTTCCACATTTTATTGCCATGTTTGCGCTTTTATACTATTTTGCTGGCAGCATTCCATCATGTTGCCTTAAATTGCGGCATAAATCAGTTAAATCGTGGCACAAAAGCAGCAAGCACAAAGTAAACGTCAACACGGATACACTGAGTTAGTAGAATAGTATCTTTAACATTGGGTCTTCAAAGCGACAGATAAAAATATATTGTGTGATGTGTTCTAGAGACATGACCAAGCATACTATGTAGTTAGTATGTTAGAAGTAAAGGAATGGACAAATTGACGCTAGAATTGCCACCATAATGATGATTTTGTTTTGCATTTGATTGTTGCTATTTTTGTTGTTGTTCTCATTCTAGCATCATGACGTTATACTACTAGACAAGTCATATATGTACTTATGTTAGCTTATTCTCTTCTTTTTTTTTTATTAGACTTTTATAATGAAATGTTTCCTTGGCTGTCCTCATTTATTTAAGCGTAGTTTTTCATTTTGCCCATTTCTCTGTCTTTTTTATGTAGTATTCCATCTTTCTCGTGCCAATTTGCTTTTAGAGCTTCATATGTATATTATTGCCTTCTTTCCTTGACTTGGCTATTTCTATTGAGTTTTTTTCTTTCTTTTATCTACTATTTTTTTGTGTACTTTTTTTTCTTTTTGGGTGTAAATGAAGTGAAATGTTCGCTCGTTTGTGGTTTGACTACTATGAATTTCGTTTAGATTCAGTCATAAACAATGATGCACATACTACATAGAACTTGGTATGAAAATGAGTATATTGTAACAGCAGAAGAAAAGAAGTCATAAGAAGAAATAGTACAATAAAGAATTCAAGATTTTTCTTTAGTTCCTTTGTATCTTATTTTTTTTTTTTCTTTTATTAAAAACAATTTATTTTACCAACTTTCATTGAATTTACCTACTTGATTCATTCATTCATGTGTGCTTGTATTTAATTTTGATTCAAAGCTTCACTTTTTGACTTGGTTTTGTTGCCACTTTTTGTTTGTTATTGTAAACACTTTTTATTATTCTGTGATGGCTAGCAATTTTTAAAGCCACCATGCCATTGAGCCTTGCTCGTACGTGTTTTGTCGAAAATACTCGTATAAGCAACTTTCCAAACCAAATTTATATATTTAATGTTTTGTAATTTTTTTTCAAATTACAATTTTATTTAATTTTTTGTTAACAATATTATTTTTTGGTTACAAAAAAAACAACAAAACAAAATTGATCCTTTTTACAGTTTTTAAATTTATTTATATTATTTTCTGTATTTTATTTTGTGGTCATTTATGTAGGCGGCGTTTATGTGTGACGTTGATTGGACTTCTTGATGATGAATGTGGGCATGGTTGGTTGGTTGACTATGATTGTGTGGTTTTTTTTTTTTTTGGTATTATCAAAAATGAAATATGAATGAAAGTGACTTTGTGAAATTGTGTTGCCAAACCCAAAAGTAACTTTAAATGGCTACGATTGACAGCCAATGATTGTAATTGACGTGGGTTCTTTTCAATTTTTTTGTGATGTTGTGAGAGAAATTTTTTCTGAGCAATGTGTTTTTTTTCCTCTTAATGATATAATATTTGTGGTTCGAAATTAGTTGTCACCCAAATATAGGCAATTTTTTGGTATACTATAGAAAATTCAAGAGGCTTCCTTCTTAAGTGAAATTGATATTTGCATATTTTTCAGTTGGATTTGATTTGAGCAATAAGAAATTATGTAAATTATACCAAGTATGAGGGAAACTTCTTGAGCTGTGAGCTATGGAATGGGAGCATTTACCCCTCATACAAATATATGTATTGTATAAAGTAAATTATCAAAAACTTAGCTTTACTTTCAGAACTTCAAATTTGTGTCGAAAGTTTTATGATAAGCCAAATTTTGAAAGTGATCTGTCATCCAATTTGTTAACAACTTATTATCAATTAGTACACATCTTTGCAGCTTTATGATTTTGTCTTACATTCTGATGACTCTTGAGTTGTATAAATAAATGAGTCAATGATTAACGCATTCAATTTAAATTACCACTTCCGTATACTCAATTTTATATCTCACAAACATTTCTTTTTATTTATATAATAATGATCAAAAATTGTAGATATTGAAAAAGTAACAATGAGCAAAAAGTAGCCAACAGTACTTAAGACTTGACAGCCCTGGTTGCTTAAATCATCACTGTTGTTTCCTAAGCAGTCAAACAAACTGCTTAAACTTCGGCTAACCAACTCTGAACTTTGGTCATTTGTCTGTTGTTGTCTGTAAAATATCAGGCGATTTGACTGCTTTAACAAAAAAGCAGCTTATTTCTCACTGCTAAACAGAGCTTAAAAAAATACCATTTTTTCCGTATTGTAAACAAGATATTAGACTTAAGTCGATGAAAAATGACAAGGAAGAAACACTAAATGTTACTTAAAGCTTATTACAATACATTAGTGAAAACACCATTCAAATCAGTTAAACACAAGCGGCTCGCTTAGACGAGGTTTACACGGCAAAACAGCTATCACTGATTCCACTTTGTTGTTTTTAGCTTCAATTTAGCGTCGGCAGAGCCAATCGTTGTTCTGCTATCGATTGACAACTGTCCAATCACCTAGCTCGCTTCCCTTATCAACAAACAAACAATTCGAGAGAGGATGCAGTAGCAGAGTCAGGCAGTGTCGTGCCATGTAAGACCTCGTCTTACGATTTTATTATGTGTATGTATGATATTATTAGTATTATTTCCGTCTGCTGGTAAACAGTCGGTGGAAAGATCTTGAATCTTGCTGAGTGACACGTGCTACCTGGCCTAGTTACAATAAAAAGAGATCACTTAGACTCATGAACAAAAGACGCTTGGATACCGCAAGGCTAACAGCGGTTTTTAAAGGTCACTGGTGTGTAGGGACGGGGAGAGACTGGGTATTCCGTTCAGAAGCTATTGTAGAAGCTGCGAAAATGCTCACCCACTTTCTATGTCAATGCCCAGCCCTGGCAAAAACTAGAAATAAGTTTCTGGGCAAATACATCATCAACAACCTATCGGACAGTTCAGTCACATGTCCGGGTAATTTATTAAAATACCTTAATTCGAAAGGGGGGTTTAGTTACACTTGCATTCGGCGAGGAAGTGGTTTTAAAACGGCATTCTAGTGCTAATTGTGGCTCGTAGTGGACTATACGAGTCAGCCACGGAAACCAACCAACCAACCATGATATTACAAAATAGAATGACTTTTAAGCTCTCCAGGATGGAGCCTTTGTAACCTTTTCCATGGACGATGAGTTGCTAATGCCTCGACAAGAATGGAGTAATAGTTTTTCACTATATCTACTGCTATAGAAGTTTATTTGGTCGCCGACAAATTGAATTATGAAGAGATCTGTTGTGGACATACCAGGGGGCACCAGTTATTGACGCATGGCTTTGTTTTGTAGAAAGTCGATTTTCCTTATATGACAGGAGGCAGCAGTGCCTCATAATAGGAGTAATGATGTACTTATATATAAGAACTTTGTTGCTTCCGTATACTTCATTTTATATTTCACAAATATTTTTTTTTTGACTTAAAGCAAAGAAAGAAAGAGTAATTAACTCAGTCAAATCCAAATATTTAATTTTATATTTATATTTGCTTTTTTTTTTTAAATGTTATTATGATTTCTTGTGCAAACTTTCTCTTATTTTTCCGCTTAAAAGCACAATTATGTGTGACTTTATATTTAATTTTAAGCCTCACTTATAAAGCAGCAGAAATTAACTTCCACTTCACTACATCCGCTATTTGTTGTTTACCTTATTTTCCATCATCACATTATGATAACAATTGCCACACGTTTTGTTCTTATTATTTTTAGACCTCATTCATTTGTTTTCCCTTCCATGCCTTTTTCCGCTCTTCGTTTTATTTTCTTTTATTTTTCTGCTTGGCTTATTTAACCAAAGAAAAGACTTCCGTTAACACATCCTGTCGCATTTCGCAGACAAGTATATGCCCTCTTAAACTCACTCCACACTCTTTTATATCCATCCACATTCTTCTTGTTTTATTTTTATAGCACAAACATCAAAAACAATATGCACCCCCTAAAATTATGCTACAAAAACAACTTGCGACGTCTACATTCATGGTGTTGAAGTCTTCATGCTTTCGTCGCAAGCAACCAAATTGAGTTTTTTGTTTAAACTTCATTTCCGCTTTAACACTTTGTTAGTCTCTTTATTGCCAACACATTTAGCGACACACACGCATTATCCCCACCCAATGAAACCTAAAACAAAATGTCGCACTTGTGAAGTTAACAATTTTCATTAGGTTAATTTTTATGGCATGGCATTTCTTTTTTTTTAATGAAGATTATTAATTTAACTCCATCTACTTATAATACAATTACTTACTTCCATTTTCTTGACATTGTATTTTTCCTTTCTTCTCTATTTTAGGCAGAACAATTCACCGTGCTTTGGATACTTTTTACCGTAATTGTAGTTGGCAACTCAGCGGTACTTTTTGTTATGTTCATAAATAAGAATCGTAAATCTCGTATGAATTACTTCATCAAACAACTGGCTTTGGCAGGTATGTAAAGTGCCCTTAAGTAAAAGACTTCAAGTATCCACAGTTTGGAAAGTTTTGCATCAAGTTAAATGATTCCTTTCCAGCTGTGACACGTGTGTCTGTATGTAATACAATCACAACAAAACACAGACAAAACTCTTACTAACACTCAATCATTTTGGTATCTTCTCTATCATACATTTTTTCAATCAACTTTTGTTCTTTATTTCTATTTGCAGATCTTTGTGTTGGTCTACTTAATGTGCTAACGGACATTATTTGGCGCATCACAATATCCTGGCGTGCAGGCAACATAGCCTGCAAGGTCATACGTTTCTCCCAGGTTTGCGTCACATATTCATCGACCTACGTACTAGTGGCCATGAGCATCGATAGATATGATGCGATAACACATCCAATGAACTTCTCAAAGTCATGTAAGATGAAACCCCAAAAGATATTTACTAATAACGAACACATTTTCTTCGGTTTTCTAGAAGATTAAATACCCTTCACATAGGCAAACATGTACATAAGTTTATTAAATAAAAACTAGTTTAGTATTCTATACATTGGTCCGATTTAACTACATAATTTTGGGATATATCTTATCGGGTCTTACAATAGAATTTCGACTTGTCCCTTGACTTATATGGGACTGTAAATAAAATTTATATTTTTTATATTTAAGTCATGTTATCATCTAATCAAAAGTCTTTGAAATCTCTTCAATCCTACCACTTCTTTCATTTATTCACTGGCGTTTATTATTATTTTTATCTCATTTAGAATTACAAACATCACGATAAAGTGTTTACTCTCAATTACTCAATTACTCTCATTGCAAATGTGAAAGATATGAAATGAACTCAAGCACGCACATTTTTCTCTTTTTTTAAAACTACTTATAATTGCTGAAATAATTTTCATTTTTATCTTGTTTTCCTGTCTGTGTCTTCGTTTTCTTTATCAATTTTTCTTTATTATATTTCGGCAGGGAAACGCGCACGTCACTTGGTCGCCGGTGCCTGGCTCACATCGGCAATTTTCTCTTTACCCATACTCATATTGTATGAGGAGAAACTGATTCAAGGTCAAACACAGTGTTGGATTGAACTTGGGTCACCGATGGCATGGCAAGTCTATATGAGTCTCGTCTCAGTGACCTTATTCGCGATGCCGGCATTGATTATCTCCGCTTGCTATGCCATTATTGTAAAAACGATTTGGGCAAAAGGATCAATATTTGTGCCCACCGAACGTCCTGGCTTTGGCAATGCGCCACAACGTCGTGCTAGCTCAAGAGGTATTATACCACGTGCCAAAGTCAAGACAGTCAAAATGACATTTACCATTGTCATTGTATTCATTCTCTGCTGGTCACCATATATAATCTTTGATTTGTTGCAAGTCTTCGGTCAAATCCCACAAACACAAACGAATATTGCTATTGCTACATTTATTCAAAGTCTGGCGCCGCTTAATTCCGCAGCAAATCCGCTCATTTATTGTCTGTTCTCATCCCAAGTTTTTCGTACATTGAGGTAAGTTGAAATTGCCCACATTAAAAGGTGCAGCTAGCTTTATCCAAAATGCTTTAATCCTTTTTCCTTTCTCCCACACACAAATACACAAATAGCCGCTTTCCGCCCTTCAAATGGTTCACCTGTTGCTGTAAATCCTATCGCAATAATTCCACACAAAATCGTTGCCAAACTGTTGGTCGCCGCTTGCATAACAGTTGTGATTCCATGCGTACTTTAACCACTTCATTGACTGTCTCCAGACGTTCGAATAAGACCACAGCCCGTGTGGTTATCTGTGAACGTCCAAAGGCAGCGCCTGCCATGTCTGAGGTATGATAGCTGGCACATACAACCCGTAAACGTAGCGCATTTCTCGTCTATGGGCCACCGACCACATTCAGTGATGCAGAATTCTTATAGAGATGATCAATCTACCACCCGTATTGCAACTACAACATATGTATAAAGTTTCCCCGGCTTCGACAATAAACAAAAAATTGTATAAAAATTGAAAGAAAACAAAAACCAAAACTATTGAACTATGCAACTACGAATTTTAAATTAATCCATGCAAAATCTAATGTAATTTTATTATACTACTATTTATAATACATATAATATGAGCTAATCTAATCTTTTCCAATATCTAGTTTAAGATTTATTCACATAATTTATGCTGTAAGAGTTTTTTTCTATTTTATTAGGTCATCTTAACTTTTTTCTTTCTTTTAGTTGAATCACCCTCCCTTCAAGGCTATTAATATTAATTTTATTTTTACTACTTCGATTCTCTCTGAGACTGATATTATTTATTGTGTTTGAAAACAAAAGGAAGAAGAAAGAAATCTATTTCAATGTACATAATTTGATTTCATTACTTAAATTTTAGATACATATAAAGATAGTTCTTTATTGTCAGAGGGTAAAGGCATTATGAACCATATGACTTTGGTTTGTCTTATGTGGAAAGGTTAGACAAATGTGCATGAACATACATTTATATAATAAATATCCAGTATTAATTCTTAAAAAAATACGCATAGAAATTACTATAGTAGGCTCCAAATGAGCTTCTCAAAACTGATTGTTTACAATACAAAAAATACCTAGGAGGGTTCAAAGGAACATCTATAGAACACCAGCTTATTTATTGCTTCAGATGTCCTTTAAATCCATATATCATTAATATCTAATATTTAATTATTGAGATTAGGACAAAGGAGTATTCATATTACCTTTAAAAAACTCGCACGAACATATAACAAATGTTAAGAAAATCTTTTGAAAAGAAATAGAAATTATAAAATTCATTTCGTTTCTGATGCCACTAATAAAAATTCTTATCCCATGACTAATCTTTAAAACTTATTCCTTACAGCTCTTTATAAGACTAATATTTAAACCTTTTCTGAAATCCTAACAGCTCTTTATATTCCTTTAAAACCTTTTTTATACGTGGGTCGATCAATAAATCCTTAGAAAATCCGGCATTAATAGCTTTTCTCTTTTTTTTTTTAAGTTTAGCCTATTAATAATCAGTTGTAGAAGTCTCAGTAATATCGACCTCATAGTTTTATTTTTATAATCAATGATTGAAGCAACAAATTTTTGTGTATTAGAAAATATGGACAAAAGTGAGTTTCAAGCGGTGATTAAACATTTTTATTCAAAAAGCTTAACACCGAAAGAAATCAAAACTGAATTGGATGGGGTTCATGGCACATGTACTCTTGCATTTGCAACTGCAGTGTAAACTGCATATAACATGAAAAACTCCCAAAAACGTCGAAATTAGTTAACTTCCGTTGGTTTACCTTGTTATTCGCATAATTCTTTTCTTCTCTCTATATAACGGTAACTCTCTATAACGCCGTAAAATCAAGAATCGCTATATATAGTTTATACAGTATTTACAATTGAGTAAATGAGTTTCAACGAAGCCGTACATCCATAAAAGATGAATATCATTCGGAACGTCCAGTGGAGGAAAGGATAGAGAAAATCCACGATATCGTTTAGATTAATCGACGAATAAAAAACCGCAAAATAGTTCCTATGGAACAGTGGTTTCAATTTTAATTGAAAAATTGGGTGTGTTGGGTGCCAAGTTTACCCTCGCAATCGTACAAATGCTCAATTTCGATGGCCAAAATCATGAAATACAAGATCCATTCATGTTCACCAGATATGCCCTCAGTGACTTCTTTTTTTTTTAGATTTAAAAAAATTTAAAAGTAGAAGAAAATAAAATTATTTAAATTGTTTTTCTATCTTTTTGTAAGGTCTAATTGATCGACCCACGTATTTAACCACTTAATTTAATCTATTGATTTCTTTGTCTTTGATTTATTATCATTAAACATTGAAGAATCTAAGCCACTAAGAGTTTTATATTTGCTAATATTCATTTTCCATTCCATCATTACAAATGAGCTTACAAAAATATACAATACTTTAATCAATCAATATTTAATTCTAAAGAGATTTTATAAATCTATCACTTGTAACTTTGTTTAACAATTTTAAGTTTCTTGATTTCTTTTGATTACTTTATCATTCTTTTTCATAACAAAAGCAAAACTCTAGTCACTAAAATATTAAGTATTGTATGTGTAAATATTTAATATATGTAATAAAAATCTATAATATAAAATAAATCTATCTTGTTAATCTTGTCAATACAAAATAATATAAATTAAATATACTTACGTGTAAAATTTTAATTAAAAATAAAAATGAAAATGAAAAATGTTGTGAAACTTGTCCAAAAACATCTAAAAATTATTTATTGATAATATTTCCATGAATAAATTATTACAAAAAAAATATGTATAAATTTATTTAGAATCTTCTAAGCAAAAAACAATGTTTAGTCAATTTATTTTTAAGCGAATAATTAACAGTGAAGAAAATTGTGAAATTTTATGTGAAAAACCATTAAAAGAAGGAACTTGTATAAACTGAAAACATAAAGACAACGTAAACCCATTGAATTTCTGTCAGATAAATACAAAAAAAAAATTTCAATAAAAATAACATAAATAAAAATTAAGTAAATCGTTTGTATTTCATTTATTTGAGCACAGGATAAGAGACAATAGACAAAAAACAAAGGACAAATGACAGCAAAGAAAAACAAGTTTAGACAAATTTATTTATGAATCCAGAATTAATTGTTTCCTAGCAGAGCAAGTTAAATAGATAGATTAGGCTTTGAGGAAATGACTGAAAGTAATAAAGCATTAAATGAAGATTGAATACTAACTAACCAAAAATGTTGACATCAATTCATCAAATTACACAAAGTCAACAGAAACAGAAAAACAATAAATAATAATTTGTTAAACATAGCTGAGACAAAGTTGAGTCTATAGGTTTCATTTACTAAAACAACTTAAAGTTTTGTGGGCTCAAGTAGGAAAATACTTCAAGACATTTAGACAATAGAACGAAAGGAGACTTTAGCTGCGCGTCTACTAGAAAAACGCGTTTAATCTACTTAAAAAAGGGAAAATTATTCTTACCACTCATCATCATCATTATTATCATTTAAGCCAAAGCCAACAAAAGGAGTGACAAGGAATAAAAAAGCAAAACCACAAACAAACATGAAGCAGCAGCAGGAACAATAACATTATCAGCATCAGCATCAGTAGCAGCAGCAGCAGCGGCAGTAGGAAGGAACAAGAAGGATTTGATTTAGCTAAGGGTTTAACATTAAAGGATGAAGACTATTGAAGAAGCGACATAACTGCGTCTTGGTAACCACAACAAGATAATGAACTTAATTAAGTTTGTATTCTTGTTATCCCTTTAAGTGAAACTGTTTACTCATAAAATGTATAAATAAATCTTTTTGCATAATACTTACTTCATAATTCAAAATTTCCATAAATCCTTTTACTTAAGTATTACGTACATACTACATACTTGAATGGAATGTCAGAGCTTAGTAGTTCAACGTTATTATTGTATTAAGCAATTACACCCAACTCAAACTCATTACGATACAGACAATGGAGTCAATGACTCAATGGAAATACTGCAGTATAAACGATATTGAAGGTCAGAAGTTCTTTTCATTTTTTAGGCAATTAGGGAGCTTCAAGAATGGAACTTTTGAATGATAAAATAACAAATTTTCGAGAAACTAGTTTTAACATATCATATAGGACATTTATAAATTTCTATAATTTTTCTTTTTAAATAACAATCTAGTTAATTTTGTGTTTTAATTCAAAGGGAATTATACTATTAATAAAATGAATATTTTTTTTTTAAGAAAAATATTAAATAAATTTCAAGTATTTGCTGTGTTTATGTGCTCGTAATTCAAAATTTTAAGCGACATTATATTCCAAAATTAAAGATTTGCAAAATTTTTATTAACTAAATAAATTCTAATTAATAATTGCGACACGGCGATGTTTCCTAATTTCTGTTTCTCAAGAAAACCAAATGATTATGGTGTGTCTGTTAAGACACTACAATGTCTCAAAGATACCCGACCTACAAATATAAAGAAACGGAAAAAATCACCACCTAAATCGCCAAGACGTCTTGCAGGTGGAACTTGTATGGTGAACACTGAAGGAACTGGAGTACCTATTAATGGTATCCTAAAGAAAACCTTAAGTAAAAAGAACGCAAAGAAGAGATCACGATCAACGTCACCGGTTAAGAATAATCGTAACGACGATGAGAAACAAACAAAAAACCCTCCCACCGCAGAAAGATCTGTTAACTTTAACCTATCAAGTACAAAGTGTCGTTGTGGTAATTGTATAACAACAAGTTCGGATATACGTAAACAACGGGAAAAGAATTATGAACAACAGAGAGTAGAGTTCAAACGTATGCGTGAATTACAAAGAAAACGAGCAGAACAACGGCGCGAACGAGAGAAACGTGTTCATGACTGCCTTAAGGGCACTGATAAAGAGAGTGATCAAGACAGTAGTGAAGAATATCATGAACAAAAAAAACTTACTGCTGTATTGGAAAAACTTCGTGAACAACAGCAAAAGAGATTGACAAATTTTTTATCCGAAAATAGACAAGCCGATCTTAGTGAAGACAATGATGGTGATGGAAATAAAAGATTACAAGAATCATGCGCGGATTTTTTGAATATTGTACATGATAATATTCTGGAAACTGTTCAGGTGAGGTTTGCTATAAAATACTATAAGATTAATCAGTTATAATTGTATCAAATTTTTGAGTAAATGTTTCTGCTAAGTAACATTTGATGAACGAGGATCTGAGATTTCAATATCAATCAATTAATTAACATTGCCTTTTATTTTTTCTTTTTCTTTATTATTGTATATATAGACAGCGATCCAGGAAAAATTGTCAAAGTACTATGATAGCACAATCAACAAAATCAATAGCTTGACGGCTCAAGTGGCACGAAATGAATTATTGCTGAATCGAATTAATAAGGAATTACTCGAGAGTAAGTTAAAACACGTAAAGGTTAGACCATCTATTGGTCCGATTTTGGAGGTTCATTAGATGCACATAAATTAATTTAAGTTAAAATTAAATTCACTGTATTTGATAAAGTGATTCTTTCGATTGAGCATGGCATTGAAACCGATGATGATGACCCAGATTTTTTTCAAGAAAAATCATCTTGTCTGACGAAATGCATTTTCGGCAGCTATGTAAGCAAACAAAATTGCAGAATTCGGGGAACGAAGAATCCACACGTCGTCGAGCCACTGTGTGGTGCGGTTTTAGAGTGATGGCGTGATTGGACCTTTCTTTTTCGAAAATGCAGAAGCTTGCGCATGTCTGTCAATAGTGAACGCTATGGAGATATGATAACTGACTTTTTGTGGCAGGATTTTGAAAGATATTGATCTCGATGAACGTTGATTTCGAAGAGACGACGCATACTATTCGTAGCATGAACCTTATGCGCACAATATTCAATAGCCGTTCTGATAGCCCTGCTCGCAGCTGTGATTTGATGCTGCTCGAATTTTTTCTGTGAAGCGCATTAAAAGATAAAGTTTATGCCGACAATCTTTAAACAATAAATCACTTGAAACACAACATTCGCCCCAAAATTTTCCGAATTGAACAGAAAACAGTGAACAAAGGGCAAAGTGAAAATTGGTGTTCCAGGATGACCTACTACCAAGCCAGCTGCGGCCAACATTTGAATGAAATCATTTCGCATACTTAATCGGAAGAATCACTCTATCAAATAAAGGAAATATTGTTGAAAAAAAATTAATTTTGCCCATTTAATGAGCAAACCAAAATCGAACCAATAGATGGCCCACTCTTTCATTTACAAAGAGAATCTTCAAATCCTTGGATTCTCATTTATTTGTCTTGACCATTTTCTTACAATTCTTTGGAATCTTAATTAATAATAATATTCTTTTTTTTTTCATAAAATTTTGACTTATTTTCATAGAACTCACAAGTCAAAATGAAATGAACAGCAATCAATTAAAGTTTATTGTACAAAAGCTTAACGAACAAAAACCAAGCCGATTAGAGAAGGGAGATCATGATGTGCATATTGAAAGTTGTAGTTCAAATGCAGATCATCCAAATGGAGGTGATGTTTGGCCCATGGATCAAAACAAAGATAAGCAAAACATCACACAGCTGCAGAATATTGTAAGCCATAAACAAGACCAACAACAACAACAACCAACACAATTGCAAAATATTTCACAACCAAGACCACCTCCATCTAAGATCAAGAAAAATTGTCAATGTGATCATCATTCCAATCATTTATCCAGACAACAGCAATATCAGCAAATGAATCCGCAACTATCACGTGAACAATTTGAAATGCAACAACAAGTACAACAATTTGCAAATTATCAAATGATGAATGAAGACTACAGGGACAACAACAGCAACAACAACAGCATGCAACAGCAATTTCCATATCCAATGTCATGTCAAAATTATTTAATGTGGCTTAATTGGAATTTGGCAGCTCAATGTGGTACAAATCAAAATTGTTGTCAGCATACTATAAAGGGCAATACAAGCAAAAAGTCTATGCTATCTTCGACAACAACAGCAACGGCATCAAGGACACGTTTCAAAAGATCATGTAAACGCTTTGGTAGCACCAGTTTACCCAATATATATGCTACCAAAGCAAAATTGCATGCAAGATCAAGTTTAATGCCAAATTGTAGTAGTTCACCACGCTTTATGAACATTGTAAATGTGGCTTCACAACATTCCGAACATAAAGAGAAATCTAGATGAAATGGACTCAATCTCCGACTGTATCTGATAGATTCAGTATGTTAGGAAACCAAAAATCAAATGAAATTGAATGCGTGTTTTATATGCGCAAGTTGGATGTATTCATCATCCATTTTACGCATATAAGACTCGTCGTATCTTACTTTTAACCTTTTAAATAGTCTCTAATGTATTCATTTTCGGATTCTAAATTATCATTGTGTTTTAAATAAAAATTCTTCTATTTTTATTTTACCTAAAAAGAATTTGAGAAATTTTGTTATTTATTTATTTTTTTACATTTTCCCTATTTAACTTCATAAAATTTACGTTCATTAATATTTTCTAAATTCATCATTACTGATTCATCATTATCACGAACACTTGAATAGTCGCTTAAGTGTTCTGTTTTAATCCAGCCACGTATGAAGGGTGCTAATAATTCCACATTTATTTTACTGACATCATTTACTCCAAAGATGAAAGATGTTCCATATGCGACAATTATGGTTATCATTGTTCCAGTGAAGGCATACAACATAAAGGACATGTGATAGATGGTTTGTGCAAATGACAATTCTCTGTGAAATATACAAAATATAAATAAACTCAACATATTAATATTATAGAATTTTGATTAACTTTGGTATAATTGTTTCATTTGTAGGTGTCACATCAGGCATATCAAAGGTATAGGTACACCCAATAGTTGTTACTGGTTTAGTTTTGTGAACAATTTCACCGGCATTCGAAGCCAATTGAGCAGTTATGCATATCCAACCCATTATTATAAAAGCTATAACCGAACCTGTCATGGTACTCTGAATGAGAAAAAATCATATTAGAAGTAGTTGAAGTCTTTCTTATTATTAATTTATGTGAACTGACCTTTGAATTGATACTTGGCATTAGTAAGCCAATTAGGAAGACACCCAAAGATGGTCCAATGGTAATAGCAACTGTTGTCATAGATAATTGCATAACATGTGTTCCCACACGTTCAACAATGAAAACACAAGCAACACAAAATATACCAATTAAGACAACTGACAGACGCATGGCTATTGCAGTTTGATGTTCACTTAAGGGCTCCTTTCTTAGGGGTTTTATATAATCTTCAAGAAAAACTGCAGCTAAGGAATTTAAGCCTGTGGAAAGTGAACTTAAGGCAGCACTAAAAACACCAGCAACAAATAGGCCTGGTACACCAGGAAATACACTAAGCAAGTCCATAACTAACAATGGCACCAGTTGATCTTTCATTTTAGCCAACTGTAATAAATGGGAAATATATCAGACTTTTATTTACTATAAACACACATTCACTTACCTTTGTGCTCAACGGATCACAATCATAGTATGTGGCAAAGATCAATAAGCCATTGTACATACAAATAGCTGTTAGTATCATCACCCCAAGTGTAAATAATATTAGAGCCGATTTTACTTCCTTCATGCTTGGCAATGACAGATAGCGTTGTATCATCAAATGATTACATGCAAGTATTTGAGCATAATGAAAAGTGGAACCAAGAACCATGGTTAGTACAGAAATACGTTCCGTTGGATCGAGAGTCAAAGCTGGAGCTTCGATGCGGCCACTATCCCAATTTCGTTGCCATACCACACCCAAACCACCAACATCAATGGTACCTTTAACGACTACCAATATAATAGCACCCACCATGACAATTGTTTGTATGGTATCAGTCCAGACAACTGCTTTTAAACCACCCTAGAAATGAAATGACTGCATGAACGAACTTTCTAACTTAGTAATAGGGATTTCCAATCTTACCACAGTTGTATAAAATATACACACAAGACATACAATAGGTGTAACAATATGTATATTAACACCAGTGACTAGAGTAGTTTGAAAGTTCAAAAACATATTATGATTAATTGAAAGTGAAGTTCTGGAGATACTTACCCTGATTGAAAGCTATTGCTGGTACATAGATGACAATGGGTAACCAAATTATCTGTAAAAAATAACATTTGAAATAGAACCTGGGATTTTTAATCCCAATACCCAATACTTACAGTGCCCAAAGTAAAGAGTAATGAGCCCCAGATTCGAATAGATTTATTAAAACGGAGTTCCAAATACTGAAAATAAAAGAATTTTCCAAACAAAAAATGTTATTATTCAAAAGTAAATTTTTGTAATCTTTTTTTAAACTCTTCATGCAGTGAATAGTATTATGAGTTTGTCAAGAAGTTTGTAATACGCAGAAGGAAACATCGGAGACCCCATAAAGTACAATATACACATATATTATTGATCAGTTCGGCGAGACGAGATGATTTAGCCATGTCCACCTGTCCGTCTGAATGTATGCAAACAAGTACCTCAGTTTTTGTCGGAATCAGCCGAATCGGATCACTAGGAGAGGTATCTCCCATACAAACCCAAATTCAAAATAATATTCTCATTAGAAAAACTTTTTAATTTCTTGTCTTATCCAACTGAAATTTCGACACTATAAAAGTCTAACTGATATTTCTCAACCTTGTAAATTTCAAGATCTTAGGATTACTAGGAGTGGTAGGTACCTCTCATACAAACACACTTTCAAATTAATGTTCTTATTAGAAAAACTTTTTTGTTTTTTGACTTATCGAACTAAAATTTATATACTATAAGTGTCTATTGTATATTCATCAATCATGTAAATTTCATGGTTCTAGGACTACCAGGAGGGGGACCTCTCATACATACTCAATTTCAAATTAATGTTCTTATTAGAGAAACTTTTTTGGTTTTGTCTTATCCAACTGAAAAAAGGCCACTGTAGGTGTCTGACTCATATTTACGAAGCTTATAAATTTCAAGATCTTAGAGAGGTATCTCCCATACAAACCCAAATTCAAATTAAGTTTCTTATTAGAAAACATTTTTGTTTTTTTTTTTTATCGAACTAAAATTTAGACACTATGACTGCCTGATCCATATTAACCAACCATATAAATTTCAAGATCCTAGGATTACTGGAACGTATAGCTGCCGATATGTGTGCTCAATACATCATGGCCATGCGCCATCTACTTTTGACAGTATGAATACTGACTTTACCCTAAACGTAAGTCAAATCAATAAAACATATATGTAATATTTCTGTATGCTCATTCACAGAAGCGTAAAGAGTATTACAACTTTGACATAGCCAAAGATAACCTTTTTTCTGGTTTTTTGTTGTATCTTTCATAATGCAAGTAAATTTCTACACTTTAACTTAATCGTCATTTACATCGTTTATCTTATCATTCATTCTATTACTATATCCATTACTACAACTAGAGAATCTAGAGACTTTAACAACAAATATATAATTGTGTTTTACAACTATTACTTACCTCATATGTTGATGTAAGTTGTAAATTACAAAAGACTGGCAAAAATGTATACCAAGATACTATGCCAGCAACTATAAAGGCAGACAATATGAAGGCATATTGTGTACCATGCATATAGATTTCTGTGGATGTGCCTAACAAGGATATACCAGAAACAAAACTGAAAAACAACAAAATATAAAGTACACATAGATTTTCTTGCATAGAACGAACTCACCTGGCAATTAATGATAAAGAAATCGGAATGACTTTCATTTGTCGACCACCCACCAAATATTCCAAGGCCTCTGAACCTCGACGGTGTTCACCATTCTTAGAATTCTTTTGTTTCTTACGTTTCTCAATAAAACCAAAGTAAATACCAATCAAAGCACAAATGATTAGCATCACAACAAATACAAAATAATCAGCATAACTAAATCGTTGAAATGATAAACTTATATCTGCAACATTAGCTTTAACTGTTGTTGCTGATCTGTCGGGATTTTGGGTTGTCATTTTTTTTCTGATTGTAGTACAAGTGCGTCGTGCGTAATGGTCAAGCGTTGCGAGCTTACTGATGAACACTTAAGTCGATACGTAAGTAAGAAGCATTCATGATCTGAACTACTACTAAGTATTATCGTATTTGTATTATGATCTTTTGCAATTTTAAAAATCTTATCTATCATCTAATAATAGTATTGTACTCGTACTTAGTATGTAGTATTATATGTGTTTATTTGCTCTGATTGTTTGTTTTGGAGTACTCGTCGGTATTATCACTGACATTACTAAGCTTTAATTTAAGAAGCTTTTTCCAAACATCACAGATTGCACAATTTAAATATGATTAGTTTTAAACATTTCTAGGTTCTTTGCCTTTTGTATTGCTACGTGTACATTCAACTTCTGTGCGAATAAACTCACAACATTTACATATTTTCCATAAAGAATCAACTCAAAAAAGTAAAAAATCCGTGACGAAGTTAATGTCTCGTGCCCTGTATAAATGAATATTCGCATTTATTTAATCAAATAATCACCCGTGACAAGGTTATTCCCATGATAATCAAAGTTATTACTTAAAACCACTAAAGTGAGAGTAATTTGCAAACTAGAAACATTTGATAAATTGTATCAGTAATAACCGTTTTATTAATTATAATCACCCAACAAGTTTTTGCAATTTTTTTATTTATTGTTTTAAATCAACTAACATTCATGGAAAGTAATCTCAAATTTTCTTATAACCACTAATCGGAGCTCTCATTTACTTTAGTCAGAGGAATTTTAGGTTTCTCTTCCAATTCAACGCTTTGATAGAATTTATGTTTCTTCAAATAATTCACAACACAAGGTGAAAGCAAATTTTCATCCACTTTGGTAATATCATTTCGACCAAAAACAAAGGTGGCCAAATTGGAGAAAATGACATTCATTAAAGATCCAAACATTGTATAACATAGGAAAGATATATGAGTTATAGAATTACTATAATGAGGTTCACTGAAATTTCATTTAAATTTTGAAAGAATTAAAAGTTAAATTAATTAAATAAATTAAAGATAAACTTACTATTCCGCTGTAGAGTTCAGGTAGCGAGATTTATCAAACTCATATTCGCAATGTTCTATAGAAACTGGCAATTTTGTGTGCCTAAAAGCGCCAGTAAAGTTGTCAATCTGAGCATTAATACATATATAAGCCATGATAGAGAAAGAAGCAATGCTTCCAGTTAAAACACTCTAGAATGAACAATAAATTTATAGAGAAGCATAGCTATATAAAGTAGAAAATCACACCTTTTCATTGACCCAAGGCATAAGCATGCCCACAGCGAATATGCCCAACATTGGTCCATAAAGTATTGACTGCAGTGAAGCAGACAATGTTAGCATCATACCCAATTTCTCAACAACAAATACCAAACCAATGGAGCTTATACCAAAAACAACAACCACAGTACGCATAACTAAAGCAGTAGTATGTTCTGTCATGGGTTTCTGTAAACGTGGTTTGACAAAATCCTCCAATATGACTGCTGATAGTGAATTCAATAATGTAGAGAGCGAACTAAGAGCAGCACTAAAAACACCCGAAACAAATAGACCAGGTAAGCCAGGAAAGACCCCTAGAACTTGCATGACCAATAGAGGTACAAATTGATCACGACGTTTAGCTAACTATATTTTAGAATATAATAAAGAAGAGATTATACAGATAATTTCTATTTAAATGTTACTTACACCTGTGGACATGGGATCACAATCATGGAAAGTAGCAAAACACACCAAACCCACATAGACACAACCCAAGTATAGTAAAGTCAAACCAATGGAAAACGTAATAAGCGTCTGCTTGATATGCTTTATGGAAGGCAATGACATGAAACGTTGTACTGTGGGTTGACTTATTGAGGTATTCTGTAGCTTAAAAAATGTGCCACCAATAAAAACAGAAAAGACGCTCATGCGTACTGTAGGATTCATGGTAAGCCTACAAGATAATATATAACATACAAAGGTTACAGAGATACATATGTATATTTAGGATTCCGTACCCAAAGTATGCCAACGGGACGCTGTCCGTCCATACGTCTTTCAGTGAACTCTATCTTATGAATCATAATAGGTAGACAGTTAAAATTTTCACAGAGTGTTTATTTTAATTGCCAATATGAAGACCAATAATAAAAATAAAATATAGTCAAAAAATCAAAGGGGTCCCCATACAAGAAACGTGTGCTTCAATATGCACTGCATGCAGTTTTCACAACAACTCTCAAAAACTGTATTCCTGACAAACTGCTTTCCATATGGAAATAAAGCAATTCTCACAAAAACTATATTGTTGACATACGTGCTTCCCAGTTGGACATAAAACGATAATTTCCATCCAGACGAGCATCACGATGCGCTTAAGTATTGAGTACGGAACCCTTCAGACTCACACTTGACTGTATGTTTCTTTTAATACGAGTACTCACTCTGGGAAATTCAAGTGACCACCTTCCTTATTCAAACGCCATACTTCACTTAAACCACCAACATCCATGGTGCCCTTGACCATGAGCACAATAAGGGAACCAAACATAATAAAACTTTGTATGACATCAGTATAAACTACACCCTTAATGCCACCCTATAAAAGCACAGAGATCAGTACAACTCGTACTTCTGATAGATTTGATGAACATGAATCCAAATACTTACAACTGTTGTATAAAATGTACAGATGATAATTACCACAGGTGTGAGAGTGTGAATGCCAATGCCACTGACTAAAAATATAATGAAAATTTCAGAGCTCAGACTTTAAAATGCTAATACTCACCTTGATTAAAGGTTAATGCTGGTACATAAATTGCTATGGGCAGCCATATGATCTAGTAAAAATAAAAATAAAATATTGATGATTTTTCTAGTCTCCTTGAGCACTGTAATACGTGTACCAGTACTTACAGCTTTGAGTACAAATAAAGTTGCCCCAAATAAACGTATACGACGACTAAAACGCCTCTCGAAATACTACAAAAACATAAGAAAAGCTGATTTAATACACCAGACTCATAGAGAAGGATATGATATAATGATTATCTTGCAATGATAGACAAATGAAAAGTTGAGTGATATTTACAATAATCTTCTAAAAAAAACTAAACTGTTTTCATTGATTGATTATATAAATAGTATATATATTTATTATGTACTATAAAATAC
Organism: Amiota communis; assembly: GCA_037043315.1. Taxonomy (NCBI): domain Eukaryota; kingdom Metazoa; phylum Arthropoda; class Insecta; order Diptera; family Drosophilidae; genus Amiota; species Amiota communis. The sequence continues at coordinate 5,227,774 of JBAMAV010001245.1, read as the reverse complement.
TTTGGTTACATTGATTTTGATGAAATTTATAAGCGTAAAACATTTTCTATTAAATTTCACTAAGTTTTTTCTCTTGTGGATCACTCTTTTTGCTATCCTTAATCAATTCTAAACATTGATCTTTGAATTCCTTTTCTTTAGCTTCAAGTATGGGCTTTTCAATTGATTCCTCTGTGTCAACACTGGTATAGTCTCCAAGCCAAAATTTACGTAAACATGGTGCCAAAAGCTCGGGATCAACATTGCGTGGGTCTTGCTTTCCATAGAAAAGGGTAGCAATTAATGAACAAAGAACTGTACCACCTCCACCAATGAGCGTGTACCAAAGGAAGGAGACATGATGAAGTTCCTTTGTAATCGATTTCATATCACTAAATTGATTAAACAGAAAAAATTCTATTAAAAAATAATTTTTGATGAAAAGATAGACATTTTCCTACTCATGGAAAGTATGATTTGCAGGTAACTCAAACTCATATGTACAATTTTCAACAGATACTGGTAATTTTGGAGAATCAAGTGTACCCATAGCAATAGCAATCTGGGCACGTAATACTATATAACCAGCGAATGTGGTAGCAACAGAACAGCCTGCTATTAAGCTCTAAAATAAAAAGAAAATTAATTATATTGCCATAGAAGATCATAATGACAATGATAACATACTTTTGTATTAACAAAAGGCAATAACATGCCCACACTGAAAGCACCCAAGAGTGGACCACATGTGATGGCCGCTACTGAAGCTGATAGCTGCATAACCATACCCAATTGTTGAACAACTCGTACCATTATCATTGACATCAATCCAAAAATAATGACAACAGTACGTAAGAGATAAGCTGTCTGACGTTCAGTTAGAGGATCTTGGCGGAATGGTTCAATGAAATCCTTAAGTATAACAGCTGATAGTGAATTCAAAGCAGTCGAAAGTGAACTGAGTGCAGCACTGAAAACACCAGCAACAAAGAGACCCACAACACCTGGATATACGCTAGCAATTTCCATAACATAAAGTGGAACTACTTGATCTTGTTTTGTAGCAAGCTATGATAAGAAAAAGTTAATGGAATACATAATAAAAGATAAAATAAAGAACTTACACCAGTTGTTATGGGATCACATTGATAATAATTGGCAAAAGCCAATAAACCGAGATATATACACATTGCCAAAACTATCAGAAATCCAATCATACTGTAAATAAGAGATTTCTTAACCGATTTCATATTGGGCAAAGTTAGAAAACGTTGAACTGCAGTTTGATTAATACAATTTGCTTGAAGTTTGAAAAAAGCACCACCAATTAGCACAGAAAATATGCTCATACGTTCCGTAAGATCAAAAGTTAATCTGTTCAAATGAAAAATATATACAATAATTCAAATAGAATATGTTACCCTGTTTATGTGAGAGCTGAAATGGTTTTCACTGAGATCGGTTTGACTCAGAATGCATGCATAAGCTGTTTTCCAGTGCGCATTGAACATACGAAGCAATTTCGTTATTTTTGGAAAACGAATTGAAATGAAGCATAAACGTCTAAATAATATATGTATCTGAGTCAAGCCAATTTCAGTGAAAACCCGTTTCGACCGTCACATAAATGGGTTATATGTGCTTTTATAGGATATCGTTGTATGAAAACTTACTCGGGGGCTATGAGTCGTCCAAATTGTCTATTACGTTCTAAAACAACACCAATGCCACCCAAATCGATGGTACCCTTAATGATGACCACAGCCATAGAGCCAATCATAACGAAACCTTGAATGACATCAGTCCAGACAACACCTTTAATACCACCCTGAAATTGAAGATGATAAAGACATGAAAGAGGGAATAGAAAGAAAATTCATTTGAATACTCACAATGCTAGTATAAATCGTACAGATTATACAAACAGCTGGTACTATAACATGAATATTAATGCCACTGACTTGATTAAAAGTCAATGCTGGAACATATACACAAATCGGCATCCAGAGTACCTAAAATATAGAAAAACATTTAGTCAATTACTTAAATTAAATCTTTTATCTTATGGTAGTAAATATTACTCACCGACATCAAGACAAAAAACAAAGAACCCATGGTCCTTACACGGCGATCGAAACGCCTTTCAAGATACTATAAAAGAACAGAATAAAAGCAGTTAAGGCATTGATAATGGTATATTTACAATGAAAATGACTTGAACTTGAGAGACAAGGAAGGAGATGCTTTTATGGCTTAAAACATGATTTGAATTGATTTATAGATGTAATAAACAAACACAAAACAAAGACAAAATAAAACAATTTATATATATTTTTGAATTCAAAAATATTAACATTTATTTATTAACTTTTTTCATTCTTTTCTTCATCCTCTGCTATTTTTTCAAATACTGTTGCCGTTTCTGATTCAGCAAGTGTCTTTTGACGAAATAATTCCTCTAAATCTACAGCTTGATAGTTCTTCTGTTTCGGCAAGAAACGACGCATACAAGGTGTTAAAAGAGCAGGATCTATTTCATCAAGATTACTGCAACCAAAGATGAAGGTTGATAGACCAGCAGTGATGACACATATAGTAAATCCAAGAGTAGCATACCAAAGAAATGATAGATGATAGATATTCCTTTCCTCAGACTCACTGTTTGTGAAGATCATTCATAAATAATGCTGCTTTTAAGCAAACTGCATACTACCTTATATTATCCATTAATTCCCAAGCGGTAGCATTATCATATTCATAGGTACAACCCTCAACAGATACTGGTAACTTGGCATGTTTGATTTCACCATTCATTTGACCGATTTGTGCATTTGAGCAAAGCCAAGCCATTGTAACAAATGATACCAAACTGCCTACAATGGCACTCTGTGAAATACAATGAAACTTAGATTAGGAAATTTGTATGAGAAAAGTGGTGGAAATTACCTTTTCATTGATCCAAGGCAAACAAACACCCATGGTGTAAACACCCAAAAGTGGGCCCATAGTAACAGCACCAGTCATTGAGGCTAATTGTAAAACCATGCCCAATTTCTCAACAATGAAAATTTGCCAAATGCATGAAAGACCAAAGAAAATAACTATGAGACGCAAAGTGATTGCAGTTTGACGCTCAGTGAGTTTTTCCTTTAGAAAAGGATTAATCATATCTTGTGAAATGACACAGGCCAGGGAGTTAAGACCTGTGGACAATGAACTTAAGGCAGCACTGAAAACACCAGCAACAAAGAGACCTGGTAGTCCAGGAAATGCACCCAAAGCACGCATCATTAGAAGAGAAGGTAATTGATCACTAGCACGAGCAAGCTAAAAATTTGAAAGATATAAAATAGCAACAAAACATCATTATGATGTAATTACCTTTGTGGCTATTGGATCACAATCATAGTATGTTGCAAAGCTCACCAAACCCATATAAGCACAACAAAGCAATAGAAATGTCAATAAGATTGTCATTAGTAACATTGCTTTTCGGGCATCCTTATATGTTGGTAATGAAAGAAATCTTTGTATAGATATTTGATTAACAGCTGATGATTGTATCTTATGTAAAGTGCCACCTATAAATACTGAGGCCATGGATAAACGCACAGTGGGATCCAAAGTCCATCTAAAAGAGATTTTTCATTCAAATAAAATTCATATTTTCATTGTTATTGTATAACTCACTCTGGTACATTTAAGCGTCCACCATCTGCATTACGTTGCCATACCACATCAAATCCTCCAACATCATAGGTACCCTTAATACAAACAGCCAATATTGAGCCATACATAACGAAACTTTGTATAACATCTGTCCAAATGACAGCCTTCAGTCCACCCTAAATTGAATATATTATATGAAACTCTTATTCATAGGTAGAAATCTTCATAAGAATAAAATTTGCTTACCACACACGTGTAAAACGTGCAAATGATGCAAACAATGGGCGTAATTACGTGTATTCCAATGCCAGTAACTGTATTGTATTTGGAAGATTTATTATTTTCATTTTTCTTTTTCTTTTATTGCATTAATTAATTGATTTAATAACAAAACATAATTGTATCTAACCTTGATTGAATGTGATTGCTGGCACGTACACAGCGACAGGTAACCAGACAATCTTCAAAAGATCAAAGTTTAATTAGAAAAGAATTTGAGTATTTTTATCATTATTATGTAATTGTAAAAATAATATTAACAGGAATCCTAAAAACAATATTATTCAACAGAAACCATAAAACAATAACATATGTATGAGTCATACAATAAAATTTAACATAAATACAATATAGCATGTAATTATATCGTATATACGTAATAACTGCATAGATAGCATTACAAGAAACAAAAATGTGTAACAAAACTTTCAAATAAGATATCTTTAAGGTTGGCATTACACCGAATCGAACAAACATATTTTTGTGTCTGGTGGAAACATCAGTACATGATTTCTTATGAGAGCGCATACACCAAAGGAAAGAAAGCAAAATACATTGTTTTTGTCTGCATTGCTTTATGACTGGTTGTCGACAAATACACGTCATTGAATACGGCTAATTCACACCGAATCAAACGCATTTCGTTGTCGATAATTGCATAGTTTCTCATGGCGCAACCTGTACCGCGTAGCTCATTACTAAAAATGAAAAATAAACAAGAAATCGTGATCCATTGCTTATGTTGGAATAATGTTTTTAACAGAAAAAATATCAATTCCGATTTTTTTTATTTCTTCCTTTTTTTATTGTATGCAGAAGCATTATATTATATGCATTAGTCTTTTATGTTTTGATTCGGCAGTCATGGGCATTGAGTCGGACCACATGTTGAATAGCACTACCGAAGAGCAAAACGCAAATTGAATTTTGTTTAATATTACAACACACACCAAACGAAGCAAGGAAATGGAACGCTTTGTTCTGTTTCACTGTGTTTCGCTTGGAGAGTATTGGCACAGATCAAGTTTTCTTTCACTATCAATCAAAAACGTTTTGTTCGCATCGGTGTAACGCCAGCCTAAGGTAACATAATAGAAAGAATGAGTTTCATATATAGTAGCAACACAATTGGCAAGTAGTATAAGTATATGAGTAGTTATTATATTAGAAACAATTGAAATATAAGTATAAGAAGATAGATAGATAGTTTTAGTTCCAACTAATGACCAACTAACTATGCCCGTGACTTTGAATACGTTGTACTCTAAATATGTTTCTAATAGCTGGTTATTTGGTCGATTTTGTTTAATGAAACACTATATGTTAAAGGAAGCTTGCTACAATACACCACTGAAATCCGCATTCTAATCGGTTAAGCCGTTTCTTAGATTTGCATACACACACACAAATACGTTTATGATTTTAAATACATAGAGATAGATAAAGTTATAGATATAGATTTGTGTCGAGTCCCCTGGCAACTATTGCTGTAAGTTGTATATTATTTATAATGGAATTTTATATATATAATATTATAAATACAAATAATAAATAAATAATATTGATAATTATGAATAAATTTACAATAAGCATACAGCATACAAATTACAAAATATTTAGAGGTAACAGTATATAGAATGTAAGTATAACAGTTAAAGATAGTTTACTTTATTAAATAAAGTGTACAATATTAAATTTCCAAACTTACCATGCCAACAATAAATAGAACCGATCCAAAAGAACGAATGCCACGACCAAAACGCATTTCGAAGTACTGTAAAAATTTCATTGGGGATAAAGAAATTTCAAATTGAAAGCCAAACAAAAAATGAGTTAAAAAATTGTAAATTAATTAAATAATAAAAAAAAACTGTACAAAGGAGTAGAAAAAAAACTACGGTGCAAAAGTTAGTGACAGATGTTTCTACAAAAAAAAAATAAAAAAAGAAAAGAAAAATAAATTTAAACATTGTTTGTTTATGCAAATTTATCATTTAAAAAATTTGTTTACATAAAATAGAAAAAAAAAGGAAAGAAAAACCATTATTTATTTGTAAAAATAACAAACATAACAAACAATTTATTTTTAAAAAATATATATATAATTATTAATATTAAAAGTACTTAAGTGCTATTATTAAAGCTATTCAGCTTGTTTCTTTTTAAGTTGATCATCATCATCATCATTATAAACATCATCAGTATCATCATTATCTTTATCATTGATAGTACTATGTATTTTGTTAGCTTTTAAACCAATTATCACAGTTTGCTCATCACTTTGTACACTTGAATATTTGGTAGAAGCCTGCAAACGACGACGTATGAATGGAGCAAATAACTCCAAATTCATTTTACTGACATCATTACAACCATAGAAATAAGTTGAGATAAATGCAAAGATTATGGTTATAACAGTACCAACAAAAGTGTACAAAGCAAAAGCCATATGATAGATTTGTTGTGAAAAGGTTCTATCACTGTGTTTGAAGAAAGAAATGAAAAAACATATTTTGTTTAAATTGGAAAGAAAGTGATAATGGTAAATTGAAATACAATACTTACGCAGGATCTACTACATTGCTATCACTGGATATAAGATGGGTTGCATTGAAAGCATAAGTACAACCAGCCGTTGTGACAGGTTTTGTTTCATATTTCAGCTCACCGGCTCTCATTGCCATTTGTCCTTGTATACAAATCCAGACCATTATTATGAATGAGATCACAGAAGCAGTAAATGCACTCTAAGAAAAATGGAAATAATAATTATGAGATAATAAATTCACCATTGAATTGATTGGGTTAGTACAAACTTTTGAATTGATGCGTGGCACAAGTAAACCCAGCAGGAATATGCCCAAAAGTGGACCCATGGTAATTGAACATAATGTCATGGTCAACTCCATAACATGTTTGCCCATGCGTTCAACAACAAAAACGCATGCAACACAAAATGTACCGAGGATTACAGTAAGTAAACGCATGATGAAAGCAGTTTGTTTTTCATTTAGTGCAGTTTTCCTCATTGGTTTAATATAATCCTCCAAGAAGACAGCAACTAAAGAGTTTAAGCCTGTTGAAAGTGAGCTTAAGGCAGCACTAAAGACACCAGCAACAAACATGCCAGGCAAGCCAGGAAAAACACTAAGAAGATCCATAACTAGTAGAGGAACTAAAGCATCTTTTTCGGTAGCCAACTATTAAAAAGAAGTTTTACAAATTGTCCTTTAATTCACTTTATGTAGTAGTACTTACTTTTGTACTCAATGGATCACAATCATGGTATGTGGCAAACAATACAAGACCATTATAAATAGTGATGCCTGTCAATGTAATAACGCCAATTATAAAACAAATATGTGCCTGTCTTACTTCCTTCATGCCTGGCAATGACAAGTAACGTTGCACAATAACTTGATTACCACCAATAACTTGAATATAGTATGTGGTAACACCAACAAATATGGATAGCATAGACATACGTTCTGTATGATCAAGTGTCATACTAAAATTGAAATTGAAATTGAAGAACATTTACTAATTTTAGTTACAAAACCACCTACGCTGGCCATTCCAAACGTGTGCTCTCCATATTACGTTGCCATACCACACCCAAGCCACCAACATCAACGGTGCCTTTGATGATAACAAGAATGATGGCGCCCAACATAACAATTGTCTGTATGACATCTGTCCAGACTACAGCTTTTAAGCCACCCTATAAATTGTATAACTAGATGAGTATCTTCAATATAATATAACACATTATGTATCTTATTGCTTACCACAGTTGTATAAAAGATACAAACAATACACACAACGGGTGTTACAACATGAACATTAACACCAGTAACTACAATATAAAACCGAATAGGTAATAAATATATAATAGACAAAATAGAGGAGTCCTTTAACTCACCCTGATTGAATGCTAAAGCCGGTACATAAATGACAATTGGTAACCAGAATAACTGAATTTTTATAAAAAAGAAAAAATAAATAATCTCTTAACTAAATAAAAACTTGTTCCATTAAAACAAGATAGTAAAAATATCAGAATTTTACTTACCGTACTTAAGGTGAACAGTGTCGAGCCGAGGAGTCGAACACGCCTGTTATAACGCAGCTCCAAATACTGTAAAATATAGTACATTTTCTTTTTCATTTTCATTCACTTTCGCGTTTTTTTTTTTTTGCGTTTTTATTCATTGGTTTTTCTTTTTTGGTTACATTCTTGCAAAAATCAATTCATCAAGAACAGCATTGCGTATACGTTATCTGGATATTGTACATTGTTCATATTACTCCTACGCCGTATAACGTGTTTACAACATGGAACCGATACAAATGCACACACACTCATACACATAAGCACACACATGCAATTATAGTATACAAACTACTATTCTAGGTTTTTGATTTTCTATTTTTCTTTCTTTTCATCTTTTTTTGATTATTCTTATGCTACAAAAAACCTTCTATTATGGTCCTGGCATGCATGATTCGTTGCTCTTTTTAGTTTTCTGGTTAAGGCAAAAGGAATTACTTTCCATTGTCCTGGCATTTGATACTGCAGTAGCAAATCAGTCGTCTGCTAGTGTAACTGTAACCATATACTATACTCCCATACATTTCTCCCTATAGAATTGTAATGGCATGCAAATACCAGTAGTTTTTTGCCCTTGTTCAAAGTTCATTTCATAGCTGCAACCAAATCCACTTGACCTTTAATGAACTATGATTTTGATTCTTCTAGACAAACATACAATATATGAGTTGCTATATTGTTTGCATGGAACTGGGATAGTTGTACTTTAATAGCATTAAAACAAGTTGAGAGGACTTTAAAGTGTTCACTTCACAATAATTGTAATCTAATTTTGAATGAGAAACATTGACATATCTGTGATTCAACAAAATATTCTACTAATTCCTGCTTAGAAAATTATCTTTCTCTCTACAGATAGTTAGTTTATAAATCTCTGAAATGCTGGAATTCGTAAGCATCTTATACATTTACTTGCAGTAAAGAACAAAACCTCAAATTCTCCATTTACAAAAACTACCATGAATTAAAAGTAAAGCTTCTAATATGCCATAAAGACTAGTCACTGAACTACACTTTAATGAATATACTTATTAAAGTAGTAGCTTAAACTCATCGCTTGATTGTATCTATTGTTGTATAAAGACTAGACACTTGGATAGACAAACACTAACGACAGACAACTGACTACAAGTACGAAGTACCTTGCCACCTACATTTTTTATGGCTCTTTCTTTATTTATTTCTTTCTTTTATTGTTGCTACTACTAGTTATTTATAACTTTGTTTTATATATACCAGTATACCTATATAAAAAGAACCGACTAAAAAAGTCAAATACTATGTCTGGAATAACCCACATTAAAACATACTCACACATACAGATACTCATACTCATATACCATCAAACTCACCAATACACATGTATAATAGTACATAAAGAAAAAAGAAAAGAAAAGAGATTTGCTAAACATAAATCTATCTTTATTTACCGAATAGTCTGACAGGCGAGCTCGCGTCCACTTATCACCCGTGAAGCGTACAAAGTGTCAGCAACAATGTGCAACGAGTTAGCGCCAGTTATCAGCAGATACAAAGATACACAGTCACACCCACAAGCAGTTTGCGGAAACTACAGTAAACTAACTACAACAACATTGGATTTAACAGCAATAACAACATACGACATAATTACTTTAATAAGAGCACAATAAAAATGCCACTGTACTCTAATCTACGAGTTAGATACATTTATATAACAGTAGACTGCTACTGTACTACATGTTCTGACTATATATAGTACATTTGTATATATTTGAATGTGGAGACATCCACAGATAGCCAGACAAACAAACGTATGCTGACGTCTGCAAATTCTTTGGTCGCGTATTATATAACAAAAATATTCGTAGCATACACACAAATTGTATATAGATAGATTATATATGTAGTACCATACTACAATATATTGTATAATACTAGTATGTAGAATATGATTTAGTATAAAAGCGAAGTGAAGTTGCATAATTTGTGATAAAAATTAGCCAATATTTAATTAAAATGATATTAATGCAAACAAATGAAGTAATTTATGTAATAAGATCAAAAAGTTATTAATTTTTATGCAACATTGATTGTTTGAAATTATGACAAAAAAATTCATCAATGGACTGACAATCACTTACCTCATAGGTTGATGTCAATTGTAAATTACAGAAAACCGGTAGGAAAATGTACCACGAAATGACACCAGAGATAGCGAGTGTGATCAAAATGAAGGCATAACGAGTACCATAAACATAAATTTCCGTTGATGTACCCAAAAGTGAGATGCCCGAAACAAAACTGCAAAGTAATCATAATAAAAAAAGCAAATGTTCAAATATCTATTTATAATAAACTTAATTATTTTCATATAAATATTAGTATATTAATAGTTGTTGTTAACACTGCCATTTATTGTTCTGGCAAAAACTATAGCAATGTGACAATGATCCTCTAAGAAGCTTGATATAAGATACTTTCACAAGTAGAAGATAAAGCTTATTGCTTACAAAACAAATGTAATCTAATTCTCTCGAAAAAGAAAGTTGTGCCATCTATCAAACTCGAACTTGCAGATCGAATCACAAACTATCCAATGAGGAAATAGTATCAAATATCTCGGATTCTACTAGGAGTGGTTAACAATCCTATGTTCAAGAAAACAACAGACTATACAGTGGCGCACAATAGCTTTGAGAGCGACTTCAAGGTAAAATTTCCTACCAGGATGGAATGGAAAGAGAACAACTTTCAGAGTGATTTTGACATTTCAATCTTCACGGATGGATCGAAGATGGAATGCGGTGTAGGAGCAGGGGTGCACTCACCACAAATAAGCTTGGACCACTCTTTCCGGCTACCCGACGAGGCCACAGTCTTTCAGGCGGAGGTCCTTGCCATTAGGGAAGCATGTCGGCTGGCCAAAAATAACGCACCGAAAGGTCGTAAGATAGCTATCTTCGTTGACAGCCAGGCGGCACTCAAAGCACTGCAATCCACCACTGTGAAGTCGAAGCTCGTTAAGGAATGCAGGTCGACGATGAGCGAGCTAAGTCGTCAAGCTGATATCACTCTCATATGGGTTCCCGGCCATAGGAACATAGAGGGGAATGAGAAGGCTGACGAATTGGCTCGTTCTGGTGCTTCTCTTGATTTATCGTTGGCGGAACAGGTCTCGATTCCCCTGGCGGTCGTCAAGAGAAGCAACTTCCTGTTTTTCCGCCAGCTGGCTAACAGACGGTGGAAAGATCTTGAATCTTGCAGAGCGGCACGTGCTACCTGGCCCTATTACAACGAAAATAGGTCTTTTAGACTCATCAACAGAAGACGCTCGGATACCGCAAGGCTCACAGCGTGTTTTACCGGTCACTGGTGTGTAGGTATGCACGCGGAGAGACTGGGTATTCCGTTTAGAAGCCATTGTAGGAGCTGCGGAAACGAAGAGGAAGAGGAGTCACTCACCCACTTTCTATGTCAATACCCAGCCCTGGCAAAGACTAGAAATAAGTTTCTGGGCAAATATTTCATAGACAATCTCTCGGACTGTTCAGCCACATGTCCGGGTGATTTACTCAAATACCTAAATTCGACAGGTTGGATTTAGTAATACTGATTGCGTTCGGCGAGGAAGTGGTATCAAAACGGCGCTCTAGTGCTAATTGTGGCTTGTAGTGGTTTATGCGAGCCAGCCACGGAAACCAACCAACCAACCATCTCGGATTCTACATAGATAGCAGACTACGATTCATCTTTCATATTAGAAGGGCAATAGATAATATAAGTAGATCAATCAGAATATTATATCCTTTCATAAACAAGATAAACAGAATATTGTTAGTATTCTAGTTCACCTCATCCGGCTCGAAGGACCAAAATGAACAGAATATTGTAAGTATTCCAGTCCACGGCATCCAGCTCGAAGGACCAAAAAATGAACAGAAATTACTCTGATACACTGCGAGCATCAACCAACAATATTAAACACTTTTGGTTTCGTTTGCTGAGTTTTAGTTAATACAGTAAAGAAATATCTGTTTCGTACTCAATTATGATTGATACTGATATACTGATGTTCTGTTCCTTCTCAGCTATGGTTGATTACTTGATACTGAGGTTTTGTTCCTTCATATCATGACGCTTCCTGCGTTTCCTTTTAGACGATGATTCCGTATAACAAATTCCGCCTTAGTGAGAGGAAAAGGAGACCTATCGAACATTTATTCTTTGTTCTGAAAGTCTTGAATTTTCAATTTTTCAGTCGTAGACGACTTAGACTCGTCTTCATGCTCTTTTTGGTGCCCATCGTGGCAGCAACTGTATTCATTCTTGAACACAGGAAAACACTTCTTTCTATTGAAAAAAAAACGTTTTCTAGCAAAAATGATATTTATTCCAATTATATGCTATATGATTCGGAAGTTTGCGGTGATTGTGCAGCTACTCACCACGGCAAATTACAAGGAACTCAAAATAAATTATTAAAACTGAATTTTAATTTATGCTTTAGTTCTAAGTTTAAGTGGTTAAGTTTTTTTAGAGAAATTATCAAATGTAAGGTTTTTCCCAATTTTCCTTATATGTAATTGTAAAACATATTGAAGAAGAAGTCAGTAACGTATGTCTCAAGTATCAAGTAGGAGATGGATTTAGAGTACTTTTTCCTGTGATTTGTATAAGGGATCTTTCACCATCATCATAGTTAGAATAACTTGACAATTGAATGAATAAAAATATTATTTATAATTTTTAATATGAAAAAAAAATGTATTAAATAAATTATATTACTCATTTTCTATTAGTACATATATCCTTGACTTACTAACTGTACTGTACTCGTAATTCATAGGTAGGAATTTTTCATTAATTGAAAAAAGGAATAAATTTAAATTTTTTTTTTTTTATTTATATATTTTATGTATTTTTAACAATTTATGTAAAAATCATTTTTAAACTAAAAAGTTATGAAATACTAAACTTTAAAGTTTCATTTACAAAATTTCTATCTCAAATAGAAAAGTATTTCTCATGAAATTTTGAAGACTTTACGCTTTTCTATTTGTGCATCAACATTTTAATTAAATTAAATTCAAAATTAATTGATAAATGACTTGCAAAGTCTATGAAAGTCACACCGACAAGTCAATATTTATTGGTCAATATTTATTTATGCATATTTCTTAAACTTAAGTTTAGCAAAACAAAAATTCACAAGAAAAAGTACAAAAATATGTTAAAAAAAAATTGGAAATGGTTTTTCATTCATATGAATGATTTATTTTTTTATTTCTTGGTTTTCTTTTCTTTTTTTTTATTCATGTTTTGGTAAAAAGTTTAATGAAGTTGAAATTTTTTGGTGCATAACTTTTTTAATTTATTTGACATTTTTTTGATTGTCAGTTGTTCTTTGGTATAGGGGTTTTTAGTCATCGAAATAAATAAAGTGAATTATTTTTATAAACGAAAAATAAGAAAATATTCAACAAAAATAAAGTAAAAAGTTTGACAGCGCCCAAGATTGGTTTGGCTGAAAAATAACTTATGTGTAAGTATTTAAAAAAAGATGTGAGATTTATATGGAGACAAAATGTTTGGTAAAATTAAAGATAAAGATGTTTTTATATGGAAAACCAACCATTTCATAGCTAGAAGGATACAAAGTTTGTTGCTTAGAAATTGATTTATTCTAAGAAATATCCAATACCATTTTTATTGAGTTTATTTATTTTTTCCATAGAAATTTTATGAACTTCACTTTGTGTGTCTACGAGTTTATTCTAACATTTCTTAAAATGTGAAGGAATTCCATGAAATGATAACAATTTTTATTTATATAAATTCTCTTTAAAATTTTTAATTGCCATCATTTATTTTATTAAAAACACTTCTCCGCCATCTGCTCATTAAGTTGTAAATGAAAAAGAAACGTGTGTCAATTAAGAAATAATACATAAGATTCTTAAATAAACATTTAAGCAACAACATTTTATCAAAAATATAAAATGAAAACGATTATACGTTGAAAATATGGCAATTGTAAGGCGGATAACAAACACCTAAAATGTCCTTTTAGTGTAAAATCTTTAATTCAAGAAAAAAAGAAACAATTAAATTGTATTTTGTTATTCAAGGCACGTTGCATGAATTTGCCACTAAGTATTTTTCGTCCATACTCATCGCAACCTAAAATAAATTGCAATAAAATTCAATATAAAAGAGAATTAGCTAAAAACCAGCAGACCAATTCTTTTCCATTGTCTCTTACTTCTTTTACTTTTAACAAATGACCATCTTACTATGCAGTACTTCTAACATTCTCCTCACCCCATTAACAATAGAAGCCGCAAATGCCAGCAGCAACAGCAGTAGGAGCAACATCAGTATTAAAGATAACAGTGAAGCGTGTTAAATTCTATTTTTCTTTGGCAAAGATAAAAATCATTTGCAAACAAAAAAGATACATTCTTCAGAAAATATTGTTAAAAAACGTGTTAAAAGTGTGACAAATACGTACATAAAGGTGCTTGACCAAAGAACGCAATGTGTCAGAACCTTATGACAAGTAAACGGTATCATGGCTGTCACTTTAAAACCAAAAAAAAAAAAACAAAGAAATGATAAAAGGAGAAGAAAATAATGAATAATTATATTAATCATTATACTAAGGTAACATACCTTTCAAATGCCCTACTTTATGTGACCATAGATTACCAGATGTTGTTGTTGTAGCAGCAAAAAATATGGATATACTTCGTGTTGGTTAAATAGTCTCTGATTGAATTTTAAAGTCAAATGATTTGGAGATAAAAACCACACAAAAAATTATGATTATATATGATGCAAAAATTTCTTTGTTCTTCAAAACAACATATATATATTACGTATACGCTACATCCCGGCTATTCTGTCTAAATAGTGGTTGTAAGAGCTAAAAAATACTGAAGAAAAGAAGGTGTGGGCTGAATAATTGATCCAGTAGCATGACACTAGACAAAGACTATTTGTCTATTATGTCACATGATCCTAATGAATCCTAATTAGTATAGTTCTGTTACATCAGAGACATTATATGTCAGAATTTCACTCATATGTAGGTGTATGATCAAATCTGTTTGTCTAAAATAGATGAGCAATCAAAAAGAAAACTGATAAGTTCAAAATAAAATATGAAAAATGTACTCTATAACCTTTAAACAGGAGTTTACAGTCATCCTTCTAACTTTTCAACTGATACAAATCTCTAATCAATTTGTGTAAAAGTAAATAGAATTAATTTAAAATTTTCATTACATTTATATGTTTTCTACTCAAGTAGATTAGATCAGGTTACCATTTAATTTTGTTGCATTTTATAAATAAATTACCCTGGCACAGCTTTAAATTCATAGCCACTTTTACAGATTAAAATAAAGGAACAAAAAATAAAAAACAAATCTTTACAAATGGTTTCACATTACCAACTCAGACTGGACCTGATGGTTCTGATGGTATCTTTTTTTAAAAGTTTCATTATTTACAGATACTTATGATATTTATGTGTATTGTGTATTTTATTTATATTTATATGCATCAAAGTTAAACAACAAACAACAAGTTCAACTAAAATACATAATCAAAATAATAAAACAATCTCACAAGTCTCATTAACATCATCACCATCATCATTATAAACAGTAGCAACAGCAGCAATGACAGCAGCATCGTTATCCACTTGATCATAATCAAGAGTAGCATTTTTTTTATTAATATTATCATCGCCATTATCATCATCATCATCATCAAAATGATTATCATGATGAAAAGGCTCTTAAATATAAACTTGACCCTGACAATGAAAACTGTTTTCGGCATTTCTCATTTATTCTCATCCATTCATTCACATTCATTCATTCATTCATTCATTCATTCATTCATCTATCCAACCCTCCATTAATTCTTTATTTCTTTCATTTATTTATTTATGCTCTGTTTTTATTTATAAGTATTCACGCCGGTGTTTACCCATAAATAAGCGTATTATTATCGCTTCTCTTCTGCGGCTGACTCCTCTATCCACCTGTCTCCTTTTTACACTATCTGTCTATCAGTCTGGAAGTCCACCGGCTTGTTTCCCTCTTTATTTGTCTGTCCTTTGTTTCTTTGTATACTATTTGCTGTTATATGTCTCATTTTTGTTCAATTTACGCCCCCGAAAGTTTTGATGATTACATTTTATGTAATGCAAAAGTTTCTTTGTTCTTCAAAACAAAATGAAAAATTTTTAAGGCTCCTTCGTATTGCTTTATATTACGTATACGCTGCATTTGGCACCCCCAGCTATTCTGTCTAAATGGTGAATTGGTACAAGTTAATATTAATAGCAGTTGTAAGTTATTTGTCATTTGCCATCTCTTGTGTATTCAAATTTAAAACTTAAAAATTCTGATTTGATTTGTCGATGAATTTTCGTAATATTTTTTCATTAAGATCAGAAATTTTTAAGTTAATTCTTTAAGACATACAATGCATACAAGTTTCAGTGCACTTTTTCATTATAATAAAGTTCATATGTAGATCATAAAATGGTTCTAAAACTCTTTCATGGAACCCTTTAAACCGAATCCTATTGCTGGTCACACTTCAAGTATCAATTTATCAAACAATGTGTATAATTTCACTGTTCTTTGTACTAAAAATAAACTCAATACCATTGTAAAGTACCTCGAGTACCACTTAAGTATCATTTACATACAATGAGTCCATTTTCATAAGTACTTATATCTTTATTATTCATTCATACTCGTATTATTGATATGGCATACTTGTTGGTACGAGTACTATTTTTAGACCACATATTTATATGTCTAAAGAGATAGCTCACAAAGCTTATTCATTTTTATGTTACATCTAAAGTGATATTTTGTAGATGTGATCACCAGCTACAAAATGCGTTATTCTTATTATCTTTGTTTACAGGTTAGTATCAAACTACTTTTCTATGTCTACATTTAAAGCCAATAAGAAACATTTAGCGCAAATGCTGATTTTGTTGTTCAATCAAAAGAAAATAGCATCGGAAAGTCATTGAATTCTTGTGGAAACTTATGACGAGCTTGTCCCAACAGTCAAGACTTGTGAGCGCTGGTTTCAATGATGCAAAAGTGGAATTTCAATGGAATGACAAAGATGCAGAGGATACACAGACACACAAAAAATGATGGCAGAGCATGTGAATATCATTCAGAAAGCCTTTTCTGATCGCCTAAGAGCCATGGAAAAGATACAAAATGGGTTCCGCTCGAATCTGGTCATTTTGCAGCATTACGGCACTCATGTACATTCGGTCAATCTGGTCAAATACACCAATTCCGCCCCGCAGTATTCACAAGACTTGCCTCCTTCAGATTATCATTTGTTTTCACCGAACGGACTCGCACTGGCAGAGCAGTTTATCACAACATTCGATGAAGTAGAAGAAGGGCTTGGTGAATAGATTTTGATGAAGTATGAAACTTTTGAAATGGTATCCATAAACTGCTTAAAAGATGGACAAAATGTGTAAAAAAGCGAGGGCCAATACCTTGAATAAAAACGACATTTTAAACTTCTACACCTGGTATATGTTTAATGAGAGATAAGAAAGATTTGGAGTACAACAATTTTCACTGTGTCTTCTTGCAGACACACAAATTATCATCAGACAATGTAATTAATTGACAATTAAAGTGGAAATTATTTTTAAAAAATGAGTGAGCGTGGCCATTTAAAGACATTAAAAATAAACAAACAAATAAAGTAATTAAGATTACTTGAATCGCATTGTGTGCAGCATATGGTAGATAACAAAACGATTAAGATTAAAGCACAAAAAAAGTAAGATTTATAGGAAAACAAATTACAAATAAATAGCAAGGGAAGAGAATCATTTATTTACTCGTTGCAGTTTCTTATCATTAAGACTGACTAGTCACTTACCTGGCTACAAGTGACAATGACACCGGAAAAACTTTCATTTTACGTCCACCAACAAGATAATCCAATGCCTCGGAACCACGACGTTCGGCATCACCTTTTCTGTTTTTCTTCTTTTTCTTTTCAATAAATCCAAAGTAGAATCCGATAACAGCACAAACCATCAGCATCATAATAAAAACAAAATAATCAACATAACCAAAATGTTGCAATGATGAACTAATATCGGCAACATTAAGTTTTTCATTTGGTGAGGAAGTGATAGAAGGTTTCATTGTTGATGTTGAGGTGGGAGCAGTTGTAGTTGTACTACTACTAATTAATGTCTTCACCGAGTTGACAATGGCATTCCTTACAGTGGAGGAAACCGCAGCAATAGCAGAATCAGTTGTTGTTGTTGTTGGTGCTGTAGAACCTTCTGTTGCTGTTGCCACAGTTGATGACAATGATGATGATGATGATGCCATTGCTGCTGATGGTGACGATGACCAGCTGGCTTCTGTTGTTGATGCTGTGTCTAATGACATTTTTTTTCAGAAAGGACGTACTTGTTTCTTCCTTCCTTCTGTTGTTATTTTATTGATTTCCTGTGGCGCCTCACTTAACTTTGATTGCTTTTGTTTTCTTTTTTTTTCGTTATTTCTTTCTGTCTTACTTTTGGTGTTCTTCTTTACTTTCGCTTCGTTTCGATTTTATGAAGTTGTAGTTTTCATTAAGTTGTTCTTATGAACAGTTTTCTAATGACTTTGATTGTACTTAATATAACAATCAATACTTCTTTCGTCTTGTTCTAGGATGTATTTATTTCTTAGTGTTCATTGATAAAGAAGGGTTAGCAGCATAAATCGAGGGAACGTGGGGTGTGTTTGGCTTTAATTATATTTCATTAATAGAAAATTGCTTGATTAGTATGCTTTGGATGGATGACAACGCAATGTTCTCTGTTAAATATTATTATATTTTTTTCATTATTTCAATAAGAATTTACTGGATTTATTCAAGAGTGAAATCGAAGTGATAAGAAAATAAAGGAAAATAGAATGAGTTGCAGTTTCAAAGTTTAATGAAAACTGATAGAAATAAAAGGAAGCATGATGATAGAGTTATATAGAAAGTATACAAAATTATAGTTTAGTTCTGTTCGATCTTCATATACATGTCATCATACTACTATTCGACTATTTCATTAATCAATAATTATCCTTTTTGTAGGCTAATTAAAATTGTGAATTGAAACTTGCAGATTCTAGACTTTGATTTGATAAAATTGTGCATGCAAAATATTAAGGCATCTTTGTTAATCTAAAATTTAAATATTTATTGAATTTTCCTTGGAATCTTAAAAGTTGCAAGTATATTCTTTGTTTAAACAAGCTTAAGTAAATAAATCCAATAAATCCATTTGCCAGAATCACTTTATTATAAGTTTCTTTTCACATACTATTGTACATTAAAATTCGCTTTAAATAAAACAAATATCCTTTAAGAATATCCTGAGTATCACGAACTAGTACATCGACAACACTTGAATGACGCGGTAAGTTCTACACAAAATTTTGATTATGACTACTTTTATTAAATTTTATCAAAATTCTAATGAGTTTTTCCGCGTACACAAGTAGGTTGTACAAGCAACGTCAGCTTACTGATTTCTTATATGATGGACCAGAAAGACCTTAAGTCTCACTTGATGCTGATCGCGCGAGTTTACTTTACTTATCACACTCTTCTTCTCACTGATGATGATAACACTTATTTAGTACGAGTAATAATAACAATAACGACAATGGTGATCATGATGGTAATGGTGATGATGATGATGACACCATAGCTATGGTGTTGATGTGTGGCGAGTGCTTTTCCATTTGGCGACGACGTTTTCATTTGTATTTGTTCATGACTTTATTGCTTATCACGATAAGTGTAGATCGTAGCTCTAATCTTATAAGAACTTAAAATATTATATATAATTTGCATATACTCATATATACACATGTATATATGTATGTTGTTGTCATTGTTGTTATTACCTAGTCGCGCCTTCTGATAAATTTCAACTTTTATTGCAACACACGCTACTGTGCAAGTAGCATGAATGAACGTACTGCAAAGAAAACACGTCAGACTTCACGTTTATTATGGATTTCCTTAATAAAAATTTAAAAATACTGGATTGATATAAGTGAATTGCACTTATTTTAATATGAAAATGCTTATCAAGGCGCCAACGCTGACGTTTTGCTTGCTGATCACCACCAGTATATGATGGAAGTAGAGAAGGTGTTATTAGTGTGTCCTTGAATATTAACCATGAACGATAAGCAAGAACACACTTATCATATATAGGTGGAGATTTAAACTTGTTCATACTAAATATAACTTGTTGCAATTAGTTTTAATTAGACTGATATGATGAAATTTATCATTTTCTACACAATTTAATTTTCAATCTTAAGTTGCATCAGTTGATTTAACAAACTCAATTATAAATATCATCGAAATCTAAATTTTTGATCATTATACAATAGTATAACATTGGTTATTGGTAATTGGCTAAAAAAATTCTAAAAAAAAGCAATCAAAGGCACAACTATGCACAAGGACCTTTGCAATTCATCTGAATCACAACGCTGTCATTTGATTCAGTTAACTTAACAACCAGCCACTTGTCAACGCAACAGTAAACCTGAAATTAAAATGGGAAAATTGAAAATGGAAAATATTGTAGAAAAATGAGAATATAGAATAAAATAACCAATTGAATCAAGTGCACCTCAAACAAATTTGCGGTTGCATGCATTCACATGCATTGTAGGCTTTAGTCAAAAGCTGACTATACGAGTACTCATCACTTGCGTGTTCTATTTTCCTTGCCGTTCATTCTTTATTTGTCTCTCTTTTTCTCCCTCTCTATGTCACTATTTCATTTTATTTTAGTTTTCCCAGTAAAGCCGAAAAATCAAAGTGAATATAAAAACCACCACCACTAGAACAACAAAAAATAATGACTATAACAAAGTCAACGTGTAAAAACGTCAAGAGCATAGGAAGCTCAGTCGATCGTTTGGTAATTGAAGGTTATAACGTTTGACATCGATGAAAATAAATGGAACGGTATTCTATAAAAAGAGGTCAAATGGTTATGTTTAAACAGAATTATACGACTATTTAATGTCCTACAACAAATCTACTAAGATACTTAAGCGCCATAGACACGCTCAAACTGATGTATCAAACATTTCCGTACGTGTGGTTGATACAGCATTCAGCGAAGCTATACAAACGTTCATTGCCTCTTTCGCTGTAAGAAATATCCATGAAACTTTGTATAAATGATTTGATACAGCAGTTTAACGGATATGGAACTAACCAAATAGATTTGCATATAAGTATATCTAATGGTATAAAACATCCATTCCTTTTAAAACTATCATAAACTTCCCTGCCATTAGCCATTGTCGGTTTTGTTCAACTCATGTTCGATTGAAATGATACTATTATCTAAAGAATACCAAAACCCAACTCTTCACCATCATCAAAAAATATCCTATATAATGTATATTAATTCTTTTAATTCCTGTTGGAGCATAGGGCTAAAGTCATTCAGATTTCATGTGAGTAGCTTCAGAGAATTCCAGTTGGTATTAGAGTTCCTCAAGTCAGCGTCCACCATACGTCTCCAAGACGTTTTCAGTCTTCTACAGTTCTTCAGCAAAGCAACTGTCATAACTAAATGCAAACTTTATCTAAAACTTCATATACCTTCTTACTTAACCAAACAGACAATTGTAAGGTATAGAACCAAGAGCAAAAGTGAGAGTGAATAAAATGCTGAACTTGGTGATGATGAAAAATAAAATACAATTGCCTTGTTACTGCACTTGTTATGCAGTTTAAGTGATTCTTATTGAATATGAAGTAAATCATGCATTAAGAAAATAAAGCAATCAAATACATACTACACACATAAGTATATAGATACACGTATTTAAGAAATTTTGATAATTTCTCTAATTGACACAATGTCGAGCTGACAAACTAACAACAAAACAAATCAAATTATATTAGTTTTTGTGGCAATTCAATTAAGATTATTTGTACGAGATAAAGATCCGAAGATGGCAATGAAGATAATAAAGATAAGTGATTATGAGCTTAACAATTTTGATGATGAAGGTTGTGTCAAAGATGAAATTGATACAAATGATGCAGAACAAAATTGAAATGATAAGAAAGGAAGTGAAGTGAAGAAAATGAATGAATACACAAATGAAGTTGCTGTTAAATGTTTTAGATAATCATAAAGATAATATTTAAAGCCTTAACCTTTTCTCAACAGAAGTTAAAAGCACTCAACATTGTGATAATTTACTAGAACTACGTATATGAGACGTAAATATGAGTGCTTCATTAGTAAAATATTTTACGAAAATACACAAAATTTGTTAACAACAATCTACAAGAGATTCATATTAAGTTTGAGGCATCCTTTGTTGTTATGATTCCTTAAGGGCAAAAGCCATTAATTAACCATTAAGTTAAGCTACATAATTTCATTTTTGTTGAATTCTAGGAATTTTGGTTTACAATATTATTGGTTTAAGTATATAAAGAAATTCTTCGGAAAGCTAAAAATAGTTACAATACATTTATTAAGGCAAAGTGGCTCAAGCTCAATATACTTACTTAATTATTTATTTGTTGTTGACTTATAATTAAAATTACAAACCAGGAAAATATGTAGCTCTATCAGCAAAGGCTATCTATCGGCTCAAGCTCAAAATATATAGTACATAGGTTAAGTTATATAAAAACGTGATATTTTTTTTTAATATTTATTTTGTAAGATAAAAACAAGTCATGTATGGGGCGTATGAGTGTTGTTTATTTTATTTTTTTACACAAAACGTTATAAATTATTTTTAATCATAAATAATAATTTTCACAAAAAAATATTTTTATTATATTTTTATGAAAGGAAAATTTTCGTCTACCCTTTATGCATATAATAATAGGCATTTTAACTTTAAAGTAGAATTCGCAAGACTAAATTCAAATGTCATCCGTCAGTGGTAATCAACTAAGTTCTTAAAATAGGTCCTTCAAAACAGTAAAAGTCATCGACAGAGACTGCAAAGTCTTTCAGCAACTTAAGTATGCTCTAATATTTAATTGCCACAAAGTCATTATTCTGTAAAACCATACAAATATTTAATGCTATTTATGCAACATAATTATATTAATAGATTTCAAAAAAAAAAAAAATTAAAATAGTTTACAACTCAGAGCTGCGAATCTTCCTAGACTTTAAAAACCTGTGATGCCATGCTAATGCCTTTTCACTTTACCAGCTACTTTGTCTTAATGTTCTACAATTAAAGGCAAAAAACGACATTTGCTCGAGATCAGTCACACCAATTCTTTACATATTATGTGTTCCTGTAAATATCAATGTAAGTCCAAAGAGTATAAAACATATAGGGTGGACAAATCGCTCAATTTAAGTGGCAGTTCTTTTTATTTTTAAACCCAACAACAAAGTGTAATTTTGTTCTTGTATATCTCGAGACACAATTTAAATAAGAAAAAGATCTCAAGCGATTTGTCCACTTTAAATTTAAAGATTGTAATTGAAAATCGTTATAGCTTAACTATTTCTTCACATGTTGTTATTTTAATTTTTTTTTTTTAATTTTCAACGAACCAATATAACCAAATGTCTGTGAATATGTGTTTATTTTAGTCATAAATTTTAAAGGATTTATGTGTTGAAGCGACTAAAAAAACTTTTTTCTGTGTTCACAATCTGTTTATGTTACAATAAGATAATTAAATCAACAAAAAATAATAAAATTCTATTAAAATGAGAATATAAATAGGTCGGGCAGGTACTTATTCTTTCATCTGGATTGACTTCTGCAATTCAACATATGCATTAATTGTTACGATCTTTAGGTTTGTTTGGATCACAAAGTTCCTGAAATACCATGAAATATAAGCTAACCTACGAAGAGTATTCATTTTAAATGAGCCGTAGGCCATAGTAGCCAGTGCTCTCCTTAAGTTAATAATGTAATCTTGATTAACTTTAATAAATCATATCAGAAATCGAAGCAGGACTCCAAAATTTAATATGCATCATAAAAAACTATGGCTACCACCTTGTTGGCCTCCTTCGTATTATTCACCTTCTTTGGAGTTGATTCACCTGATATAGTTCATTGAATCACAATTTCATATGGACTATATCCCCTTAAAAGCATCAGAATATAGTTCACAATAAGCCAATGAGCTCTCTTTTGTTAAAAACTTTTTCTGATAAAAATTTTCCCAAAAAAAAATAAATAGAAATAAAAAACAAAAAATGACAATGATAACGAATAACGTCAAATGTCGGGCAATAAATTATAAAAGAAATAACTCATATTAGAATTACAGGAATTTGTTCAAAGCTCAACAGGCGACAACAACAAAAATTGCACGCGAACCAGTTTGAAGTCATTAACACCGGTTAAATCAACAACAACAAAAATGAGACGGGAAAATACACATACATTGGTGACTTTTTTATGTTTTTAGATAAGTTGAGAAATAAACAAAAAAAAATGATATGCCAATTTGCAAAAAAATAGCAATCCCAAACTACAATAAAAGAAACCAAGCAAAACTGTTAAACCTTTAAATAACAAATAAAAAACTTTTCAATTTGACCCTTTTTTTTCCTTTAAACATAAAATAAAACACATAAAAGTCTAAAAAAAAACAAATTAAGTATTTTGTGGCTATTTATTTACATGATGTTTTTCATGAAGTTGGTAATGCTACGATTGTTGTCATTGTTTAACTTGAGGCGGCTACAAGCGCCCACTTGAGTTATAATCATTGGAGCACTTAGACTAGTTGGGGCTCCTAACCTCACCTAAAGGATTTTAGCAAAATTGAAACTGTGACACTTCACAAAACTAAATGGAACTCCAGATCTGATGAAAAAATTGTAAATAAACGCATAATGGGGTATGAGAATATTTTGAGGGACCCATCTTGCCAAATGAGTTGGAGCATTGATGACGAACCATGTTTTGACCGTACGTTCTGTCTGTTGAAGTTCACATTTTATTCATTTTCAACTTTTTTTTCCTGCTTTGGAAATTCAAATTTTAATTTGAAATTTCTTTATAAAATACATTCAATTTCTATTTTTGAATTGGATTTGTATTCGGGCCTCACTTTGTAGGGAGTTCCTGCCATTTGAATAAGTTGCCCATAGGAAAATGCGCTTATGATTGTAACCAAGCAAAAGGGTCAACCAAATATCACTTGCTTGTGCAATTTAATGATCCCAGGCTATTAATCATTATTTCTTTCTCTTCTTTAAATTCTTTCTTAATGGCGTTTCTTCACTTATTTCTTCTTCTATCATACCTTTTCTCATCGATTTTGTTAAAGTAAACAATGCGTGTTCATTTTTGTGTACTTTTATTGAATATAATTTTCATTTCCTTATAACTAAAGTAAACTAAACTTAACGGTGTTTATATCTTCATTGAGACAATATTTTCTTTTCATTTTTGTACCCTTTTTTTTAATGCATGCAGGATTACACTCTTTACTCAGTTTTGTTTATTCCTGTTGAACTTAAATGAAATGTTGAATTTGTTATTTTTTTTAACGCGTCATTTTCAACAAAGTGTAATTCAATTTAATGCTTCCGCTAACTTTCTTTATCGCACGCCATTTCACTTTCACTTTATCTGCATCCCCTCTGTCATTCATTGCTGCCCTCTGATATTCGCACAAGGAATGAAGGAAGAAATGAAATAACGCGGACGTATAACATAACCTTCAAAAGGCTTTTGCAATGGTAGTGAAAAGAACCTTGAGTAATTTGTTGTGAATTTCGTATATTACAATTGAAAATTTTGTTTAAAATTCCCAAGATTCGTGGAATTATAAAGGTTCATACTAAGAACATAGTATTACTTAGGCTAAAAGGTTATTGTATTCAAAATATATCTCCATGATAATATTTATCATGAATTCAAAGAAAAGGGAACTGTTATAAATGAGTAAAGATTCTATTGAACCTGTGTATCAAATTCATTCATTCATTCATGATTAAGCCTATCAAGTTTCCTGGAATCCCAAACTTTTGAAAAATAACAAATTGGAAATAGCTTATCATAGTGTTAGAGTTTGTTATTCAAATCATTTATGAATTCAAAGTGTTTATTGATGTACTATTAATTAAATTCACTAATAGAAAGAAAATTCCATATATATTATTGAAAATATTTAATACTAATTATTTCGATTAGTTGCATAAATTTATCTGAATCATTAAGTTGAGTTCTTGTGTTCTTGTTATTTCAAAATATAATTTTCAAGCAACATCATTTTTATCATTCAGAAACAAGTTTCTATGAAACTAAATGTTGCTGAAACATGCATTCAAAACTTTAGCAACATAAGAGAACAAGTAAAAGTTTCTGTGCAAAAGCTCTTAATAAATGAACTTTCTTATCAATTGCAATAATTGAAAATAAAATTTTACAATTTTAAATACGAATTTTGATAATCTTTCCAAAAATTTAAATTATAATGAGTCAAAATCCTGGAAAATAAAGGTTATAACAAATTTGGGAGACGTCATACGAATTTCATGATTTTTGCGTCCATGAAGTTTGAACCCACTCCTGTATATTATTTATTACTTGTTGTTAATGCCAGTTACATCCGTTGTGTCAACATCGTTTTCATCCAACCCAAATAATTCCACCTGGCTGGCTGCAATTCTTTGAGGACGAATCTTCGCGATGTGCAATACCCCTTGTTGCCTCATATGTGATTACTTGTGTTGGTTAGTAGATTTATGTAATGAAAAATATTGACTACAGATGCCACACGATCGTTTAAACAAGATTGTCTCGACTCTGGGTCAAAATTTATCATACGCAACGTTCTCGGAGATCCAAATATAGTATAGATAGATAGATAGATAGGTTTAGTATTAGTGGAGCGAATTTAACTTCGCAGTCATCATTTCCTACGATTACATATCAGTTTGGGGTTGACAAATTGTTTTCTTAACATTTTAATATTTAATCTAACTTTGAGGGGACCGATAATACAATGTTAACTTAATTTCTATTATCTTTTAATGTTCGCCTGTAAGGCTTCCTATTAGGTCTCTAGATAAATCACACAGCCTTAAGATAGAGTTGGTAATGACATCACAAAGCTTATGACTGCTCCCACTCCTTGCTCCACAAAGTCACACTTCGTTGACACCGTCCCCACCCTTTAGCATGTCACATTATGGCCCCTTAACAGACTTAATAAACTTTTTTAGTAGAGTTACATATGTGAGTAATTTTAATCCAAAATATTATAAATAAACTTAAAAAAATTAAAAAGTATAAGAGGCTCGTGAGCATAAAAAATAATTGAAGAGATCTTAACTAATGTCCTTCAAATTCTTTTCAGTTCATTAACATTTATATAGAAAATACTGAACCATTTTCCGATCAACTACTAATATTTGTAAGCGCCTTTGATAACCTTTTTAAGTCTCAACTCTTTGATAAGATCTATACATATGCATCTACATTTAACCATAGAAAAGATTAATTTACCTCATTTTAAACCTTAAAACGTGTTTCTAACATTTTATTCAACTTTAAACTGAACACATATGCCAGATCCACTTAAAAAAAATATATACAAATGTGAAACAACTAATGAAACATTATCAGTACATTTTTCATTTGGAATTTCTATATTTATGTTTCATTTTTTTTTTTATTTCTTTATATCACTTATGAGAATGAACCCAAAACATGTTCAACCACCACATTACATTTCACTTTATTAAGCAATTCAAATAAATTTCTAAATTTGGTAAAAGCCACAAAGTAAACTTTGCCTTACTTAGTCAAAAGACGCAAGACGCTGAGGTGACCCATTTCAAGATAAACTATTTAAAAGCATTAGAATGGACCTTGAACTTGAATTGAAAATCCTTTCAATATTCATGAATTGAATACAAGAAACACATGTTTGTCTGGTTGCTCGCCTGCCTGCCATGTGTGTATGGTATGTACGGGTTCATAAATGTATCTTGTAATATTTCACATGTTTTGGTGATGTTCTTTTTTTTTTTTGGCCCAAAAATGTAACCAAATTGTTTGCCATTTCAGGATTTCAGCTTTTTAGCTTTTGTATTTCGACCAAACTTCTTACTTATTAACTAAATGCCTTTGAGACGTTGGTGTGCTTGTTGCTCTTTAACAAGATATACAAATGCGATATATTTTATAATAAACAAGCTACGCTTCATATTGTACACATACAAATATATGTTACAATAAACATTTTTTTTTATATAAAATTCCTAAAAAAAAGTTGAAAGTGTTAGAGGACAAACTTAATAAATTACTTATGGGTATGTTTATTTTTATACTTTGATATGGTTGTCATTGATAGATGGGTGTGTAAGGATGTACAAATGTCCGCACGTGATTTGTTTGGAACCCTTTTTCCAATTTTTAGATTTTTTATGTAAGTGAATAAAGTTAATAATATCATTCAGTCAATTTAAAATTAAATCAAAGTTGAAGTCAAATGTTGAATAAATTTAAATGGACAAACCATAACTAACTGTAACTGATTACCTCAACTTTATTATCTTTTACAAATATTTGATCATTCCTTAAGCTGCAAGGGCCATGACTATTAAATGCTTGCCTACAATGGCGTAATTGAACCGTTGGGGGCCCGTAGCAAATTCATCGTATGCGGTCCTCTGTCAATGTAAAAAAGCTCAACTAAATATTTTTTTATCATGAAGGAGTCTAGTGAGTACTTGACGCCAAAAAGATTTATCTCTCTTGATTATGGACTCTTCCTCTTCATCTAGGCAGCTATGTACGTTCTAGTTTTACGGCAGACTTAGAAACAATATAATAATAATTTTCTAATAAAGATCTATTGCCACTGTCTCTTAAGGAGTAATCTTGAAATCTTCTTTAAAGTAACCCTTAATAATAACATATGTCAATAAATTTAAATTTTTCCATATCAAAATATGATTCACTTTGAGTTCTGATCGTACTTGGTTGTGGCTGCTCAGGATCAAAATATCCTCTTTTAAGCCAGTTTTAGTCACGCCATTTTCCACATTAGGGCACCTACTAAAGTGCGAAGAATAGATTGGCCTTAGAATCGCTTTATAGAGCAGCTACTTATTGCGTAGTGAGAGCTTCGAACTAGCCCTGAGCAACCAATACAGACGCTTGAGCTTAAGGTTGAGCTGTGTCCGCTTGTTGAAGAGGTGTTTTCTCCAGTTGAGTGCTCTATCCAGAGTAAGCACTAAATATTTAGCACTACAGGCCGTGGGGAGCATGTGTGCATTTAGACTAACTCTGGGGTATTTACGAGTCCTAAGTGTAAATGTGATATAAGTCGATTCTTCGGATTTTGATGGCAATGTTCCTCTTAGTGAGCCAAGGTTCTAAGGCAGACAATTGCCGCTGTAGTTTACTGGAGGCTACTATGTAACAGTCATCGGATGCCGGAAATAATATCCTTAAAGTACTGACATTTTTTGAGGCAACTTTTTATTTTTTAATAAATGATCCTTTCGAGCTCACGGTCCTCTCAGGGTCCTCTCAGGGGTCCCCTTTCAAATGAGGCCCACGGCATTTTCTCATCATGCCACCCTATTTTTACGTCTATGCCTACTTATTTCAACTCTGTGGAAGTTATGAGTTAGTTTGTTGGTAATAATTGAAGACATTTTGAACTTGTTTCAACCTCTTGTACTTTATCTTAAAATTGCATTATTTAGAACATCAATCAGCTTAACCCCAGTGAAGCTATTAAATTCGTTTTTAATATCACATGTGTGGCATTCTATGCCGGCTAATGTAGTCGATAACTTATCTTCAAAGCATACAAATTTTTTATTTATTTTTGTGGCAATATAGTATTTTTTATTATCACAGTCCCCAAAGATTGTAGTACAACAATAAGTGAAAATGCAATAACACATAATATGACAAAATTATATGGATGTACTTATAAAATAATAAACTTATTAAATAACATTGTCTTATAAAGAACTTAACGAAATAACCTAATAAACTATAAGAAATTTTTATTTTTAGATTGGTTTTTATGACTCCTAAGGTCAGGTTTTTAACATTATAAATACATATTCACTTCTAATCTTCCCACTAATTTTATTTATTTATTTATTTATTTAATACTATTGTACATCAAATCTAATGGTTTTCTTCATATTTTTCCATTATGGCAATTACTGGTTCATTAATATACTGACGTACTTTCCAATTGGTGGTAAAATCACCATGATCCCATAAAGGATCATCCATATGATGCATAACTTTATTTGGCAATAATTTAGCAAGACGTAAGACATCAACAACAGCAGCCAATTCATCATTATCGCCATACCACAAATGTATTTCTGAAGTAATTTTATTCAAAGGATAATCCGGTGGTATAACTTTTTATAAACTTTTAAGTTTTTCAATAATCCAAAATCAAACTGACGAAATTCACCATATTGATGACCTTGCATATAATGTAGTATTTGATCTGTGGAAACACCTGCAGGATGGGTGGCAGCATTATCTGTTAAAGCAGTCTGTAAAATACCATAGAATGATTTATATTTTTAGATCTACTAACTCCATTGAATTTTGTACTAAATTAATACTCACTGTGTTTTGTCGATTTGATGTAGTATCTACCATGATCTCAGAGCACAAGTCTGTATACTTCGAGTCTGGACGACATATGTTATAAAACAAGGCTAGCACAAAATCATTATATGGCAAAAACTCTTGACTTCCGAACAATTTTGAATATATATTTGAATGTCCCAAATATGGTGATAATTTGCAAACCATATAATCATCCAAATTATTCATAAATGCCACTGGTGCCAACATATGAGCTGTCTTGATCTTTGCATTATACTCTGGACGTGTTGAAAGCAAAACAAATAAAACTGTTGTGCCCTGTGAATGACCTACATAGTGTATGCCTTTATGACCTTGATTATTGGTTGCCAAAGCATAATCAATCATTGTAGCAATATCATAATGACCAATTTCATGCCAACTAAAACGCCAAAAATATGGATGCCCAGCCAAGAGTTTTGTATGATTACGTGAATAAGTATTCCCACGAGCATTACCCAACCACACATCATAGCCAGCATCGGCTAAAAGAAATGGCAAAGCATTATCTGGACCAATAAGGATCCAACCATCAGAACAACTGAAAAGACCATGTTGAATAAGGACAACAGGACGTGTAGAGTTTTGATTTTGTAGCTTATGGGAATACGGTATGCGATAAAGACCAGTAATATAACCGTCTGCAGTTATGGCAAAATGTTCTTCAACAGGATAACCATGAGAAGCTATACGATCTGCCTGCATATATAGGAAATCAGACCAGATAAAGAAGATATAGTAATAACACAAGTTCTTATACTAGATTTCAATCCAAACTTACCGTTGTCAAACGTGGCTGAAGATGTAAATGTGCTTCAGGATTATTGAATAATTTATAGAAATCTACACCATCATATGAATCTTTGACTAATGCACTTATTAGTCCTAAGGACACTAACCATAATAGCAATTGCATTAACATTCTCACAAATTAATATAAATATCTAAGACACCTTGTTCTTGCCTTGTTTTGGCTTTAAATACTGACAACTAAAGTGAGACAATTGCTTTTGTATGCTCTTGGTTTTGAGTGCAACAACACTTTAAAATTACGAGTATTAGATAACAAATATATTTGATTTCTTAGGTTCTAAAACAATAAATTAATAACCATAAGTATGATTAAACTCTATAGACGACATACATGTATGGTGAAAGCAGTTTAACAACGTATTTTGGCTGGAATTCGTTTCATTTGTTCATTCTCTCCAATTTTTAGTACAGCAACCATACCTTGGACGGCATGCAATTCAATGTGACAATGATAAAGCCAAAAACCAGGATTATCACTTATGAAACGAACAATTACATAGCCAAGGCCAGGAACTTGGACAGTATCTTTCTCTACAGCTGGATAGTCATCAGGCAAACGTTGCAACTGACCACGTCTATCAAGTTCAGGTAACTAAGGGAAAGAAGATAAATTAAGAATTTAATTAAATCAACCAACTCCATTCCATTACACTTACCCTTCGTAAATCATTTGCATTGCCCAGCACAGCTTGACTGACTAGGCGAAATGTAAAACCATGTAAATGTAGTGGATGAGTTGTATCCATGAAATTGGCTATAACCATTTCAATGGGCTTATAAGCCGGCATATGTATAACATTGATGCATTCACAATTCTGACGTTGACAATCACGACCCCTAGAAGCCAATAAACTCCGGTTGCAAAAATAATTATCCTCATTATATAAATGACGGGCTTGCAATAATGAAACTGTTGGTGCAGTATATGTTATATCATCGATTTGGAAAAGCAATTCACCATTTTGTTCTGATCGCATGCCAAAACTTGAATAATATGTCGAAAATTTAGTATAACGAGCCCATGGCAAA
This sequence comes from Amiota communis, assembly GCA_037043315.1. Classification (NCBI taxonomy): domain Eukaryota; kingdom Metazoa; phylum Arthropoda; class Insecta; order Diptera; family Drosophilidae; genus Amiota; species Amiota communis. Next base: position 5,195,200 of record JBAMAV010001245.1, on the reverse strand, counting down.
GGATTCAAAGAACGCAGAGCAGCTGTTGCAACATTTGTATCTTTTGCATCATCTAAGCGTGGATTTATAAGTGGCAATGAGCTATTATCCTTTTTGAAATAAGGATTATTTACCAACACTTTCTTAGTAGAAACAGAAGACTTTCCTACATTATTATTATCCTCATTACTATTTTTTTCTAATATATTTTTACTTTTAGGTAAACCACGACGACGTCCACCACTACGATAACTAAGCACTGCTCCCTGGTAAATATTTTTAGTAGCACAAGCCTCATAACCTCGCACACGTATCCAATAATTTGTTGCATATTCTTTTGCTTCCAACACAAAATCAAAACGTTCTGCTGAAGTTAAAAAGAAACCATCTGCCAACACAGGTTCAATGTCATTACCATCTGTACTGATGAGTAACAATTTATGTTGTTCGATTGAAAATTCTACAGGACAATTTAAGATGCCATTGCTAATCACACGCATGCGATAACGAAAACCAGGTGTAACTCGCAGACGCTCATAACGATTACGATTATCATTATCTGGCCAAGTATTCAAATGATTACGTCCCTTGCCATTTATCAAAATATTTGTCACTGTATTAAAATCATATCCATAGATTATATCCTGCACCATGAGTGTATGCTCAATTAGATCATAATCATAGAGATGTGCATGCCTATTGAGACGCGCTGGCTGACGTATAACAAAATTGCCTGCAACACCTAAGGCACGTTGCCAACCAACATGACTATGATACCAAATTGTTCCACTGCGACCAGCATTAAAAGTGTAACGATAAACTTCACCCGGTTGCACTGGATACTGGGTGACATAAGGGGCGCCATCCATTTCTGGTGTCTCAGTCATACGCACACCATGCCAATGCATGGTAGTGGGCTCTGTTAAATAATTTAGAACATCCACAACAATTGTATCATTTTCACAAACTTCAATAGCTGGTCCTGGTACCATTCGATTGACAGCCATTACCGGTGATGCTACACCATCTCCATAAATACAATTTTCTGAAGTACAAGCACGTTCATCATACTTGCAACGTTGACATTCCGGACCCATACGCTGATAATTATGTACTACGATCTGATAGTAACAAGTCTGAGTCTGGCCCACTTGGCAGATGCGCCTACACGTATGCCGTTCAAAGCCAGCAAAATTACTTACATTCTCTGGATTATATTCGTCTTTACTCGGGTGTGTTGGTTCTTTATTATTATGATTTGGCCTCAGCCAATTGCCCCAATCAAATGACCATTTAAATGTACTATTTAATGCTTGCTCTTCATTTGCTAATAGTACTTGCCCATCTGTATCCGTATCCGTGTCTGAGTCCTGTATGGCATTGGCCTTAATTGTAATTATGATTGACAACAATAGACAGCTGAGGCAATAAATACGCCAACTTTTACTTTCACGCTCGCGTAACCAACTCTTCATTTCGACGCTTCCACTTAGAGTGGTCAACCGTGGCATTGCTTGCTGCGAAGAAAGTTCACTTGAAGCGTTCAAGCAAAGAAGTTTATTATGTTGATCACGTCGTCTTCATCGGCGTCGACAACGCACCATAATAGCTGAGCTGAATTTGTTTAATTTTCCGCAAACAAATTTTAATTTAATATTAATTTTTTTATAATTTTTAATTCATTCATATTAAATGTAAATAATAAAATAAATAAATAATTTAATAATAAAAACCCGCCTGCAAACAAAACAATTTAAAAGTAATGCACTTAAACAAACGAAACAAGATTGAGAATAGAAAACAAATTCAGATAAACTATAAACAAAGTAAACTCTACTTCGGTTTAACAGACTATATTATGAGCTGAAAGCCTAAGATAAATATCCGCATTAAGTTTACTAACTCAACTGTCGAAATCCATCGAGCCATTTGGAAGAAAGAAATTTACAAACATACAAGATACGCGCGAAAAAACATAACCCTTCTTAACAGTCACCCACACAGTGCATGGACCTTTTTCTTTTCTTTAATCCTTGACTTATCGATTACAAATAGATAAGATTGTTTCTTATTTAATTTTTTCTCAATTGAATTGAGATATTTATTAATCACTTTTATTTGTTTCTTTTTTTTTAAATATAAAATTTTACAAATGGATTTTTATGATTATATCTTTCTGTACTCTAGTAGTGTAAACAATGTGTATTGATTTGATGTTTATAAATCATAGAATGTTCCTATGGATTCCAAAACTGCTGGACAGATTTTAGTGAAACTGTCAGGGAAACTACTTTAGCATAGACTGGATAATGTTCGTGTGAAGTTTTGTGCTGTTGTCGAGAAATCAGTTGATAAAATTTTGCATATAAAGCTTATAGACATATTTTAACATCAATCAAGTTGTCTTTGTCAAATATATCACGCACTAACAAACACTAGGGTTTGAAAGGTATATAAACGTCGGTGAACCGGTCTTGCTTTACTTTTCACTCACTGCATTACTCATAATACTTATAATGCCACAAGCTAAGGGTGGACCCACTGAATTTTCCTCATTTTGAAAAGCCAAGGCATTTGGTACTGCTTGCAGTGAGGATGAGAATACTTCTGCATTTAGAGCTGTATTCAAATCAATGGGCTTACTATGGATAACAATGGAACGACCTATAATACCATTGAATCCAAAAAGATTTAAATAATAGCTCATAAAAACAGTAGATATACTGCCATCTTCTTTGGTATCTACATTTCCAAGCTGTAAAAGAATATTATTTATATTAAATAACTGAATTATTTCACTTATCATTTTTCAGCTTACAAAATTATTTGGAAAATGTCCACCAGTGGATTTGCAGCCTTCACTTAAATCACCATAAGTGTGTACATGCAAAGCATGTTTACCGACTGGTAAACCTGTCACATTTATAGTCACTTTTATATCATTATTATAGGGTAACTGATGAAATGTTACCATACCCATAGCTTCGGCACCATCACCTTCACCCATTAGTTTAGCTACAGCCTGCCAATTTGGCAGGACCTAAAGCAAAAAAGAAAAACGAAACTAATCAATTTAAATTTATTTTGAATTATAACTAACCTACATAACCGAATCCATAGTAAGCCGGTGTGGCATGTAATAAACTTGCGCCTACACTTCCACCTAATGGTACCGTTAAGCGCTCGAAACGTTTAACTTTTGTACCCGATACCACTTTAACCGCATCACCAGTAAGCCGGGTCTCATTAGTTGGACGAAAACGATCGAAAATGGTTTGTGCGTTCAGTAATCCGTTAAAATAGCAGAATATTAACGCAAATGAAATTAAACCCACTGACATCTTTCCACTATGTATAATTGTTATAAAATATTTTCACTTGATTTTTGAATATTTGCTGTATGTATTTAGTGTACTTAGTACTGGCAAAACCGTTGTAGACGAGAGTTAAGTTAGAACTGAATGCTATAAATGTACCTATATGCAACACACGATTTTGATGACTTCGACATGGTTTTCATGCTGATTGAACACACTAATTGGTACCCTCTTAATACTACTAGTGGCTGGCCAATCAGTCAGTCAGTCAGTTAGGTTAGAGAGCTTACTTTGTCATACTCGTACATTGGGACACCATGATTCGGAAACGCTAATGACAATTGAGTTTCAATTTTCTGTTTGTTTACTAATGAAAGTGTTTGCTACTTGTATGTACTATAGAATTACATATATTGTTTTAATTGAGTTTAACTTGAAATGGAAACTGCATCGCGTGCCAGCTATTTTCAGCAAGATGGCATACATAGATTTATGTTGAAATGAATTTTTTTTTAGCAAATTAATTGGCTCTACAACTACTGTTTCTAGATCAGAAGCTTAGTTTCAGCCTAATGTTATCTTGGTACATAAAGATTACCAAGCTATATTGGCTGGTTAACAAGAAAAGTAAGCTCCTCTTCTTAGGAATAAGCTTACAGTTTCCTCAAATATCGTAAACAGATCTGAGAAGTGCTGCTAGATACCAACTTGATAGACGCGTCTACTCGAAAGCCGTTCAATGCCTGCAAAGTTACACACATCCTTTATTATATTATTATATTCATCTTTACTACTATATGCGGTTGTGTTGGTGTTCAAGCTTTGCAAACCAAGGCAATGCGATTATTTATGGGTCCATTGTATGTCAGGAAATCAACTCTGCACACAGACTTGAATCTGGGGGTCTTTAAAGATTGTATCGCATCCCAAATCGTATGAAGGAACAGTAAACAGATATGCGAAAATATTGACAAATCCCAGTGCAAAAGAGTGAAAGTCTTGAATTCAACTCTCCACATAAGTAAACTTGAAGCTTATATTTCAATGATCGATTGATGGCATATAGCAACAACTTGGCTAGACTCCTGGACAAAGCTACTGCTATACAGTGGCTCAACAATCCCAATTTGGCCATCTTCTACGAGGGGGCAGCAGTCACTGAAGTGCATAAGCTAATTAGCCGGTAACTAACCATACTTAACTTCTTTGTTACTACTATACAAATCCCTCGATAAAAGTGTATCTTAAGTTCTGATGCGCGATTAATAGAGACAAAAATAAAAGTAAAAAAGAAGGTTATCTTTGGCTATGCCAAAGTTGTAATACTCTTCACGCTTCTGTGAAGTTGTATTACTTCTCTGAAGGAGCATACAGAAATTATTTTATTATTAACTAGAGTACCCGGCGTGCTTTGCTACGCTTCTGACGTGATGTAAGTGCATGATACTGTTCTCTTTTTACTTTTGAAAAATCGGAGGAATCAAATATTAGTATTGACATAATTTCCTGCTATATTTAACAAAGGCGACTTGATTCTTTTTAAAATATGTCTCTAAGTTTTAAATGTATCCCCAAAACTACGCCACCTACCGCGGCCAAATGTAGCTTAAAACCATCCACTTGACCCGTTCTCGATTAGTGATTCATTTATATATATATATAGATAGAGATTTCACTTATGTTAAGGGTAGAGTCAGTATTCATACCGCATTTCAATGTACCAATAGTCATATGTAGATTGCACTAAATATGTGGCAACACGTCATGTGGTCAATTCTCTAAGACCGTTTCGCATGATCATACACCATACATACATATGTACATGACAATCTGGTGTTTGAGCATACATTATTAAATTGAGTTATGTTAACGGTAGAGTCAGTATTCATACTGCATTCCAACCCGGTCTCAAGGGAGCTATACGAACCATCTTTAAATTTATATGATTGGTAAAAATGAGTCAAACACTAAACATACCCGAATCACGCATCACGCACCTCCTCAAAGGATTAGTTTGTCCACCATACTAAATTTGAGGGGCTGACCTCTCTACAGATCATTTTCTGAACTCCTCCCAATACCTAGAGACCATTAGAGTCTCCCTTTTTGGTTCCCAATTTCCATCCCATCTGTTAAAATCTCCATCAACACTTAAATATATCCAAACTGTATGGTTACATTAAGAAATCCAATAGAAAAATTAAGACCACCGATGTCATTAAATTGCGAGTCGAAGGCCCCAGCAGCTAGTTACTCGTTTTTAGTTTTAAGTTTAGTATTATAATTTAAATTAAATTTTTTTTTTTTTTTTCTTGTCTAAAAAGAAAAAATCTGGCAATGTTTTCATTCAATCAAGTCACCTTTGATTATACCGTTACTTCAAAAAACAGAGAGAAAACAAAATCAGCAGACACACACACAACACATAGTATTTTGTAATCACAAAAAACACAAAATATTTTACTTAAAAAATATTCACATAAAAGAAAAATACACAAATCACACATAATAACTATGGAGCAGCTTCACGAAATGATTTCCCAACTCGGCTCCTATGGCGGTGATTGTCTTGAATTTGACACATTAAGTTGGATCTTACGTGTTGGAGCCTGTGCATACCAATATGATGATTTGCTAGTCTATCTGGAGCTCGAGTTAAATAAACACTGCAACAAAGTCGAGATGTCATGGGTGCACGACATATTGCAAATATTACGCGAATCTGAGTTGCAAATATCACACAAGGAGTATGGCATCATGGACGCGACAACTTTTCGATGCAGTCGTTTGCAGTTGCTCGTGGTTTTGTTACATGAAGTTGTGGCCCGTAGTCTTGGCGCTGTTCCAAGGGAGACTGCTATCCTTTGGTCACAGCAGCGCAAAGAATTGAAGGAGGCGCTAAAAGCACATGTACAGGTTCAAGCACCAAACGGGCGTTCTATCTAAGCATGATGATTTCACAAATTTAAAAAAAAAATTGGTTATGTACATTGCATTCTAAAATGTACAACTTTTACAACTTTTTTTGTTTTGTTGGTGAGACAATTGAATGGGAATTATAATTATAATTTACAAGTTTATTTCAATAAATTACTTTATTAATTTAATTTGTTATACACTAACTGCATTCAAAAAAATTTTAAAAAATATTAATGTAATTAAGAAAGCATTAAATATTATTGTTCATTCATTCATTTGCATTAATATCGACGTCCTCCACCGCCGCCACCACCACCACCACGTTGGTAGTTTTGTCTACCACGTTGTTGGTAGCCACCGCCACCGCCTCCACCGCTATGACGATTACTTTGTTGCTGATTACGATCGTAATCGCCTGAGCCACTACCTTGACCATGTTGAGTCCAACCTGAGCCTTGTACGCGGCCACTGCCGCCCACCCAATTTTGGTCTGGTTGATCGAATTGCTGCCGTTGTTGGTATTGTGGTTGCTGTTGAAATTGGGGTTGCTGCTGAGGCTGATTTTGCCAAATTTGTGGAACACCGCCACCAGTATTTCCTCCTCTACCACCACCGCCAAAGTTTCCTCCTCTACCTCCACCACCGCCGCCTCCACCAATGTTTCCACCTCTACCGCCGCCACCACCACCGCCTCCACCACCGCCACCTCCTCCTCCACGACCACCACGGAAATTACCACCACCACCACGACCGCCACCACCTCCTCGACCTCCACCACCAGCTATAAAATATAAATAAAAACTATATATTCTCCTTCTTCATAAAATTCAATTTCATAATTACCTGGTCCACCAGTCCGCTGTTGCTGCCAAGAAGGCATCTCTGGTGGTGGTGGCGCATGTTCATTGGCGCGTCCACCACGATCTGGCACACTGCCAATTACATGTTTTTGTATTTTAGATCCAGTATTTTTGCGCACATTAGCCGAACTTGTCTTCTCTATGATCGCCAAATCTTTTCGTGCCGCAAGCAAGGCAACAATATTTGTATCATCACCACCATATTTCAACTGTTCTAATTCCTTCATTTTCTTTTGAAAACGTTCGACAATCTCATTCTCACGCGTCTTCATTTTATCACACCACTGGAAACTCTGAACGGTTACTTCCAAACGCGTCAGCAAGACCTGACGTCGTAAATTGTATTCCTCATCGAGATCATGTTGTATGGCTTCCAATTTAGTCCATTGGTCATCAGTCAGCGGCTTAGGGGTGTGCAATAACGGCTCACTAACCACACCCGCATTGGTTTGCCTCAGTCGTTCTTCTAATTTGAATTTTAATTTATCGAAGAGAGCCTTTGGCGTAATATTCTCTGGTGGTTTTCCCACTTGAAGGTCACGTGTTAACTGTTCCAGAGCACGCGCAGTATTTGTCTCAGACTTAGGAATAATAAATGAACGCTCTTCCGGGCGACGTTTTATACTCATCTTGGTGGTCATTAGCTCGGAAATCAAATAATCTAACAATTGACAAAAATCTTCGCGTGTTTCATAGCGTTCCGACAATGGACCCATCACAAATTGCTGATATGGACAACCGAGTTCTTTGAGCAATGATGACAACTCCATAGCAAATTCACTAACATCATCCACACCCTTAGAGACCTGCTCATCTGTCTTCCGTAGCACATGCAATTCATGAGTTAACCAAACAACCAAATCACGAAATTTAGCACTGCGTAGGCCGGTTTTTAATGCTTCCGCAAGCACATTTGTTTGCAAACATGGTCCTGGATAGTTGAGTGCATTCAACGAATCAATAATATCTAATTCACATTCCATTTATATACGATTATATTTGTTCGATACTTTTCGAGAAAATATTAATCTATTTATTCGCAAACCGGCCGGCTTACTCTTGGTCTGGGGTGGTTGACTAGGTAGATTCGAAACGATATCACATACACATAACAAAAAGCATGAAATCAATGGTTTTTATTCATGCATTTGTAAGTGAAATAACTTTAACATTTAATATTTTTTTATTTTAATTGTTATTTTTATGCATAATCTTATTGTGTATATTGCAATTCACAATGATTTATAATATCTGTGTTTATAAATCATTACATCGTCTACGGACTCCCTTATGTTTGCATTCGTGTTGGGGCTGCCATCAAATATTGCTGCAACACTACTTTAAGTGTTGACAATCGCTTAGTTTTTAAATAGATTTGTAAGCTTAAAATTTTTAAGTTTAATTCTATATTCAATACAAATTATATAAGCGATAATTGGTATTAAATCATTTGAACGATTTGCATTTTATAAATAAAGTTACTCTGAACCAATAACAAGAATAGAGTTCGGCTTATGGTTCCAATAATCTTGCTCCCCCTTTCCGCATCAATACTTCAGAGAATCAGAGACTATCACACAAATCCTATGAAGCTGCCAAACTCTTCTTGGCACTTGGCACTTGACACCTTCTCGGAAAGACTTTATACGATGATTTTGGCAGTTTGTCAAATTTTTCATTGAGAGACCTATTTCTGCGGTCTGGTTTCAAATTATACATCTGCAGGAATGCATTCAAAACAGCATATGAATCATTCATTCTAAAATCCATGCTTTTCTGTAGTCCTTTAATTGATTGTAAATGAATGGTGCTTTTAGTTTCTCTAAAATGAATAGTACTTACTAGAGAGCTGCTTGAGTTCAATCAAACTAACCCGCACTCAGAGTAGTACTAAATTACACTCAAAAACTCATGTTACCAATGCAACGAATAACCAGTTGCTTTGGTTAGAGTGGTAATTTTATCAGTTATGCGAACTTTCAAAAGGATTGAATATGAGTGAGAGAAAAAAATCATTCAAAAGAATTTGAGTTAACCTAGGCACGTGCCTTGAGGCGTGTTGAATGGAATAATAATGAAAAAAATATCCTATGAAAAGATATTTTCCGCATAAATAAGAGAAGTGTCAATGACGCTATCGGATTAGCTTTTAGAGAGATGTAAATCCAATCAAAGTTAGTTGGTAGGATTTCTGAGACTAGCAATGCCCCCAGTAGGCCCTACAAGACCTTAATGCGGCTATGGTCCGTTCTATATATTTCCTTATTCTTGCAATGTACTTGTGTTATGCGTCCCGTCTGTTCCACACTTTGTATACTATGCACTCTCTTCATTGCATTCATTCATTGTTTTATATATTTATTAGAACTAATTTATGTTTAATATGAGCCTCCAGATCACGGGGAGAGTTAAGAAGGATAGGCGGAAAAATTAGACTAGTGCAGGACCAGACTTCTGTGGGAATCGTTCCCGTTACTCAAGGGTGTCAGCTAGGCATACTAACCGCGAAACCAATATTTAATTTCGCGTGTTCGTGTATAAACGAAGAATAGGCATAGCAATCATTCAGAGTGAGTATAGCAAAAAGTTGTAGTCCACTTCTTTCGTGTCGCTTATAGTGTGCATTATACGATGAATATAGAGTACTTTAAATTTGAGGACACTGCAGTACTTTGTACATACTGAAGTGGGAAAATTTAAAGCATTCCTGTAGGCCTTTATTTCAAATGGCAACTAATATAGTCAACCACGAACTCACATAAATTTGAGGCATCACAATGGGCTATTGGTAAGGCTGGCTTTTGATTGAACTCGTCCATGTGTCATATTCCTTTTTAAACCAATAAGCCTTTTGCTTAGACTTCCCCCCATTTGGGATTGATGCCCATGAAATATGTAAAAAGTAAAAGCTATTGTTTTTTTTTTTTTAGTTTTTCTTTATTTTAATTCTGGGAGTTTTATATTAAAACCCCAACATATTATCATGTGAGCACATTCAAAACAAAACATCATACATTGAATGCACACTTTAAAACACTTTGTTTTGAACAGTAGTATATAGTAAGTATGTACTTCTTTCTTGGTATTTGTAGTTACTTTCTATTTGTAATTGTTGTTTTAAATTTTCTTTAACTTATTTTGAAAAATTTATAATTTGATTTTCTGTATTTAATATTTATGTATGTATGTATGTATCTTTTCATATATGTATATATTTTAATAGTATTGTTGATTTATACATACAAATGTAATTTTATGTCTGTTTCTTTTTGTTTTTAAAAAGCAGGAAGTTTTAGGATTCGTATGACAAACACCTTATAGATGCATTCAATATTCAATATATTTTACAACTTAAACACTGTAAATGTTTATATAGTATATATATAGTATATATATAATTAATTTAAACACTAAAAGCAATTAAGCTTATATTTTTATATTTCGAACAGTTTCAGAGGAGCGATTCTTTCATTCATTTATTAGAATTGTGTCCTGGTTCTAATTAAAGAACACAATACAATACACATATACTCCTTTCTTTCCTTTTAAACATCTTTATTTTGTTTATGTTGTTCAAAGATTAGTTAATGAAAGATCGATCAATTCTATTGTAGTGTCCAAAAAAATGCATAATGATGATTTATTGCAGAATATTTCTTTTTCAAGCAAATTTTTATGCATATCTTTTTGTTCATTTTTACTTGATAATCAACTTAATTATATATATAATTATAATAATAATAATAATAGTAGGTTTTTGTTTTCTTTACACAAAAAAGCTGCTAAATTTTATTCTTCTTTCACATAATTTATTTTTATATATTTTATATATAAATTAAATCTCTTTCTGCATAAAACAATTCCTTAATCTCAGCTGCCTTCTTAATTATTTTCATTTCTTATAATGGTTTTTTGTTTTTCTTGATTATTTAATTATTTATATAAATTTACATATTTTCCAAGTATTTTTGCCTTTTTTTTTTGTTTTTTCCTGCTTTTTAAACAGTTTTCGTTATACATTGTTTATATAATATAAGCTGCTGGTTTTTTAAATTAAATCATTAATTTTATATATAAAATATAATTGTTTTTAAGATGTAATGTGTGTACAACAACTGTAGGTACAAATGTTTTACATAACTTCTAACCTTCTAACTGCTGCTGTTGCTGCTGCTTTCTGCACTTTTTTAATAATATTTTCTGTACATATTTATTAATGCTAAACTATTTTTTATTTAGTATTTAGTGTATTTAAAGCCTTTCCTCAACATCATCATCATCTCACTTCATTAATAAATGATGCACATTAAATAGTGAAGCATGAAATGATGCCATGTCCATGTTCTAGGCTTTAATAGATTCTTCACTCATATTTTCTAAAATGTTTTCTTCCTTCTTCTACTCTTCTTTTTGTATGATTTAAATTATAAACAGAATTCAGTTCAATAATTAAGTATAACTAATTAAATTAAATAGTTTATTCTTTTTTTTTTTAAATTATTCATAAACTTTTGCTAAATTAGTAATTAAATAATAGTTTGTTTTTACTTTAGTTCGGTTGCATATTTTTGTTTTTTTCTTTTCTTTTTTCATCAATAAAATGAAAAATGTTTAATAAAACGAACAAATGAAGAAATAAAGAAAATTTCTTTTGTTTCCCATTTCTATTTGCTATTTACAAAAAATTAAGATTATGTTAATTTTCCTTTTGTTATGTTGTTATACTTAAAATGAACACACATATTTAGCTAATCAGTTTTTTTTATAATGTCTTCATTGAGTTACTAAAAATTAATTTAAATTTTCTTTTTTAACAAATTTTCTTTCAATTTTTTTTTTTTTTTTATTTTTAATGGCACAAAAATTTCTAAAAGTCAAAAGTTTTATATATTTTTTTTTTTTATTTGTTTTTTTCTTCTTTTTTTTTTTGCAAATTAACCAATTTATTTCTTTCATCCTTTTTATTTTGAATATATATTTTGCCAACTTTTGAAGTCAAACAAAGTCAGGTTGTTGGGGGGTTAATCCTTAAACAATCATTCATTCAATCATATATAGTTTAGGAATAACTATATTGATTATCAACAGCGCGTCCAGTTTCATGACCATCACTGCTTCGATTGCGTGTCTGTTGTCTTTGATTTTGTTGCTGCTGCTGTTGTCCTGTTGCATGTTGTGATTGCAATGAAACTGTCGAAGAGCGCATCTGTTGCTGTTGTAGTACCTGATCCAGGTTTGTCATCGACGTTGGAGGCGTTGTTTCGCTTATTGTCAATGTATTTGGATCCAAGTGAAAATATATTTGCTCCGTAAATGAATGTGTAATTTCGGGTGGCAGTTGTACTTCATATGTCTTTAAGCGAACACTTAGATCCATGGTAAGTACCTCACGACGGGTCTACATATGTTTATAGAAAATAAGAAATTTTTAAATTAATTTTCATAAGAACAATGAATAAATAATTTCATATAAATTCACAAATTTAGCGTGCAACAAACTAACATAGAGGAGTGGGTACAACAAAATTAGGATAGAGATTCCAGTTCATGCAAAGCATGCAATATTTACAAAAATCTTTTTTAAATCAAAATAAGAATAAAAAATAAAGAAAGCTTGACCAGAAAAACACTCTTTAAAAAAAAAAATGCTTAAATGAAAATATAAAAAATTATAATTAATTTAAAGAACTCAAAAAAAATCATTAAATCAACTCTTTCTTTGGTCGCTTGGAGGAGTCGGTTAAGCACACGTTATTAATTTAAATTGTGTGAACATCGAATGTGTGTGAATTGATGAATTTGCTTCTGTTAGAATCTTCTGTTGTCAGTTTGACATTTATCTTCACATTGATCCAAATTTAAGACTGCTCTATGTATGGTACATCAGAGGAAATAATTTGCCTTTTTCCTATAATAATTTATATCCAAATACACAATTAGTTAGCCGCCACTCCCGTGTCCGATGTTCACACAACAATGATTTTGTTTTTTGTAAAATAAATAAAAAAAAGTAAAAATAAAAATTAAAAAAATTAAAACCATCACTGACACTGAATTGAGTCCAAAATTTTGGCTATCTCACATATCTCGGTGATGCCTGATCCTGTTGCTGTTGCTGCTGCTGCTGCTGCTGCTGTTGTTGTTGTTGTTGTTGTTGTTGTTGTTGTGCTGTTGGTTCGAGAAAATGACTCAATCGGCCTGAACTGAAGTTATGAACCCATTGGGTTAATGTAACATCTGATGTGCCACCCGATTCCAATGGTATGGGATTATGACGAAAATGTTCAAGCATCTCTTGTATCGAAGGAAACCACAAATGTTGTACACGACATTGACCCTTCTCGGATAATGTCATACGCAAATGCTTAGCGCGTCCTTGGAAATTAAAAGTGAGCACAAATTCACCTTTGCGTGTTTCACTTTGACGAACAAGGAAGAAACCATGACCGGCTGCCTCTGAATGTAGAACCATGCGAGCTGCTTCCGAACGTGGTAATGTACCATGGAACCAAGGATAATCACGCATTTCATTTGTTAAATCAGCAACATTTATTTCGCCTTCGGCACCGCCTTCACCAAGTTCATTGGGATCAAAATTACTTGAGGCAGACAAACGTTGTTCACCACGTTCTCCAGGTCCTACAGGACGTCGAGTCGGTATATCCGGCGGTGCTGTTGGTAATGATGAACCACCGGAAGCTTCCGCAATTGCTCCATTTGATTCGGAGCCAGTAATAGCAAGTGCTGCTGACGACATTGCTGTAATTCCAGAATCAGTTGACAGAATGTATGTTGAGCCAGGAGTAGTGCTTAGTACAGCACTGCTGCCAGCACCACCAACATTACCATTTGAGCCAAATGTGCTTTGATGTTGATATTGTGGATTCTGTACAGCATTTATGCCCAAAGTATTGCTGCCACTAGGATTTGTTGATACCGGTGATGTTTGCATAGCAGCCGCAATCACATCTGATTCTGTCAATGTGGGCTGCTGCGTAGGTGGTGTCCGCATACAATACCGAATGGTAGCCAACCAACTGCGCATATCTTCAGCAGTATCTGCTTCAATCACATACTCCATATTATTATCGGCTTTCAGCACAAAGGCATTGTAACGTTCCGGCAGCTCTAGACTTGTTGTCTCTCGGGCCTCTGAGATTAGAAAGCAGAAGACACCACTGCGTGGTTTTGTAGCTTTCGGTGGCATATAGAATTCCAACATATAACCACCAACTGCCTTCACTAAAGCCAAACGACATCTTTCCCATTTCTGAGTGCCTGTCGGTTGATCCAAGCTCTCTTGGGTTAAATTGTTTACAGTGCCTTCTTTACGGCATTCGACAACAATTTTCGCCAATTTTGTTTTATTTTGCTTACTGCTACCCACTCCATCCAAATCATCAGAGTTCTTATGAAAGAAGGCCTGCAAAAATAGGAAATTCTTATGTTAAAAAGATTTTTTATGAACTTTTCTCACAGAGAACATTTATATAATATTTAAGCCGAACCTTGCCCTTGCGTAGACCCTTAAATGAAAGCCGCCTAAAGAAGGCTTTGTGAAAGAGTTTTGATGATTCCTGTTCTTCACGGTATTCACTATCATCTAGTGTACCATTACCAATCTGCAAAAGAAAATGAATAATTAACATTCAAATAATTCAACATCATTGATCGTATCACTTACCTTCAGATTACTACGTCGTCGAAAGAACTCAATGTCATAGTGCTCAGCAAAGGATTCAACAAATTTTTGAGAAAAACTCCGATGTGGTATGTTTCGTGCTTCCTCAATTGGTAAATTACCATTTATATAACTGATGCATGCTTTGGCAAAATCTGCTGCAGCTACACGAGCATGTCTTTCACAGAATTCTTCCCAGCTTGTGCCATAAGCATATGCAGTACTGACTCCACCTACTGCTCCACCGGTACCAATTGGTCCAGGTATTAGATCACCACCACCGGCAGCACCTAAACTGTGATGACTGGTTGGACCAATATACCCGCCAGCACTAAAAGCACTGGACCCCGCCGTTCCATTGCCACCCATCATATGATGATGTTGATGGTGGTACTGGTGGTGGGGGTGGCTATGACTGTTATTATTGTTGAAATTCACTTTGAATGCTTTTTATATACTGTCTGTCACAGACGGACGACGATTGACAACAAAACAAAACAAAAGACAATTATAAAATAAATAAACAAACACAAGAATTTGTAAACTTTGTAGAGATTAACACGAGTCTCTTCTTGCAGATAACTTTTCTCACTCACACACTATTGAGTAGTAGTCTCACTTTCTTGTTTAGTGCATGCGCAAATTCGCACTCTCTTATTTCTTTTTGTTTTGTTTTATATTCACTTTCGATGGTGAGACCACGACACGACAGACACACACTGTAATTAACTGAATTTTTTACGCGCCTTTCTTGACACAATTCTTTAACCTTTCCTCGTCGTTGTTTTTGTTTTTTGTTTTTCTTTTTCAATCGTTGCTATCGTTGTTGCTGTTGTTCTCCTTCTTGTTTTTGTTCTTGTACTCGTTGCTATCGTTGTTGTTATATTTCGTTTATGGCGCTGTAAGAAAAACAAAACAAGGTTTCAATTAGAAATAATTTTTTGTTATTAATAATTTTCTCATAAGGCAAAAACGCTTAGTCATGTCATTCATGACACCCACACTCATTCACTTATATCAAAACAAACTTTCCCAAATACACATACATTAATAATATGCACCGGAAATAACCAAAATCTGTCAAACTTTTAATCCGACAACTTTGACAATTATAGATTCTACTCAGCTTAACACCAAGAATGCGCAATACAAATATACCATACAAACGCACTTACTTACATATGGATGTATATACATGTGAGAGATTGCCAGAGGAGATTCACCTTACTTAAAAGACACAATAACAAAAACTAGCAGCTGCAACAACAGCCAACAGTTGATTGCGATGATGATGACTTAAAGCAGTGAAAATGACAACAACAGAAAGCTTTGTCTTGACGGCGGCTATAAACACAAAATAAACTAGTATGTACACATACAAATATCAGCCAACAGGAAAATACATACAGTAATGGTAGCATCAATAAGAGAGACACGACTTATCATTGGGGGGAGTATTTTCCTTCAAATGTTCAGATTTTTGTTTAGATACACCTTCCATAGATTTCGATTATTTCTTGTTGCATATAAGTTGCAACTTAAATGCATGCAATGCTATCAATCAGTGACCAGTTAGTAGTCTATCGAAAGACTATGAAATTATATAGACTGGACTCTATAGTCATTGGTCTATTACAGGGCGAATCTAAATAAAACTTAGTTGAAGTCAATTCAAAATTGCTTTGATTTCTGTCTATTTCAAATCAATCTTTACCTTACCAGGAGCCATTTCTTAATGATTTTCACCTTTTATAATAAGCTTTTCCATAAACTTGTGTATCTACTTTGTTGTACACTTCTGTGTGTATGTATGAAAACAAAAGAATGTGCATAAACTTTGCGGCTATTAGACTCACTTCACTACTATTGTGGAAAGAACAGAACAACAAATGAACATGATGATGGCAAACGCGAAATGTTAGAACCTTTGATCAGGGAGGAGGATTAACTTGGAACACTCACTACTAGTAGAAAGCACAATAAAACAAAACAATAACAAACTACATTAACAATAGTAGCATCAACAAGATTTTTGTAAAGATTAAAAAGAAGAGTATGAGAATCGTCGAGAGGTAGCAGTGGCATTAAGACGAGGAGGCGACATGACACTTGTTTATGTGATTTTATTTGATTTGTTTGCCTTTGCGTTGTCATTGTGTAGCCATCCGAGTCGAGTCGAGTTGAGCCGATCCAAGCCATTCGAATGTCTGTCGATGGACGGGAAAAACAGTTGAAATAAAGCGAGTCGAAGTGAAGAGAAGCAAACGAAATAAATGAACAAACAGTACAACGACGTTGACGACATTCCAATGTCTTCGTTCGTTTATGCTTTGCTTGTTGTGATGATGCGCAATGCTGTTATTTCTTCTGGCCACTTCTTGATTTGATATTATTATTATGATTATTGTTCTTTTTTTTTTGCTTCACATTTCTCACGTTGTTTTTTTTATAACAAGAGAGCTGATGAGAGCTTTCTGCTGCTGCTGCTTTATTAATTCTTTAATTTACATATAATTTAAAGCAAATAAATGCCTTTTCTTGCTTTGCGTGACTTTAGTTTGCAATTTCTCTTTGTGTGTCTTTCTTTCAACGCCGCTTTTGTTTTAGTAATTTATTATGTATTTTTCTTAAACACGCGAAATAATCGCACAATCACACTCACACTCACATAGTCAAGCCAAGCGCACAAATAAACAACAATAATAATAATTATTATTGTAAATAATAATAGATAAGGTTGCTATTGCTTTTGTCGTCGCCTTTTATATTGTATACTATGGTATACTTATAAGTATGCACTAAAAGAAGAACCTGGCGCTAGTTGTGGCGCATTCCACCTGTCTAGAAGCGATAAGGTTTAGCTCGCCCGATCCCCGACCTAAACGCCCCTCCTTATTTCCCGTATGTCGTCGTCGTCGCCGTCGTAATAAGAACAAAACAAAAAGCGCTTTGCAAATACTTAAAATACGTCAAAAAATCTTCTATGCTTGACAATTGTGTAAACAACAGAAACAGCAACAACAATAAGAACAGCAAACAATTTACAAATACGTCAAAATGTTCTACTTTTGCTTTGGATTTGTTTTGTTCTAGACGATGACATTGTCTGTCTGTCTGAAAGGAAAAGTGCTTTGCTTTCTTTCTTGCAACGCATTCTCATTCAATTACGTCGTCGTTGTTGTTCCTACTTTTTTATTTTCCTCCTCCTTCTTCGCCAACATCTTTGTCTTTAATTGGCAGTGGCAGGTAGACAAAAGCGGAAATGCACAATGAGCACATCATACGAACGAAAGAGTGAACGAGAAGAGACCGACCACCCACACACATATGGCACCCACGCCCAGACCCGAATGAACGAGATAGAGCTAGGGGCCCTAAATCACCAACAACAAAAACAACACAGCAAGCCGCCTACCTAAACTCCTGTGCCTTTTGGTCTTTTCACTTTTTCTCGCTCTCTCTCACTTTACACAGGCTTGAAGGACACACAGCACAGCATATAACATTAAGATGATAACAACAAAAAAGAGCAAGCTGCTTGCCCGACTAACTGCCTACGCCGTTATTCAATGTTGCCAGGTACGAGGGTTTTTTCAACAGATTGGAAGGGTAAGGGTATTCCTTTATTCTAGAATATTAGGACAAAATATATTACGATCTAATATAATATTAGATTTCTTTCCCTCTTCTTTTGATACAACTAATTTTATATAAATTTTATAACACAGATTTTGATCTTTAAGGATTTAATTGGATGAATATAGGATAATTTGTGAAGAATCATATTGTAAAATTGTTGTAGTCGTCCTTATGAGGGGCGAGGGAAACACAACATAAGCATTCTGGCAACACTGCTGCCTCTTACCCTGACACCAACGCAACACAGGCAAAGCATTGAAAAAAGAATCTTTGGTTTTGTTTTTTTTTTATTCACAAACATTTCGCGCTCACCTTCCTTCTTTTATTGCAAATTACATTGCTCACTTTTAATTATTTAACTTAAATTTTAGTTATTAAACACTTTTCATTTCATATATTTAACACACACTCACACACACACAATAAGAAGAAACGCAATATCATAAAACAAAAAATTCCTCCTATTTTTTCTTTTTCGTTTTGTTATTGTGATGCTTTTAATTTGTCGTGTGCGTGGGTCTGCTGAGCTGCTGCGGCGTATGTTTGCAAGGGAATTTTTTCACAAGTATTAGATTATTATTACACTGTTTTCCTTTATTTATAATTATCAAAGAATTATAACACAAAACGCACATAAATTTACTTGGAAGTTTACCGTTTTATTTAGCCGGATTAATAAGCATTTGTAGTTTTTCACCTTTTCACGCGTAAACAAATTAGAATTGTCGTCTAACCTCTGCTCGTGCTCGCTGCTGCTGCTCTTTTAAAAGCAAATGTGGCAACACTATGTGATTTGCTTTATGTTGCTCTCTTTCTCTCTTTCTTCATTTCCAATTGCAACCACAGAGAGTGCGCTCTTTAGCGAACTCGAAACGGTGCTGCATGCTTAATTCAGCGTAATAATGTGTCATCATAGTGCTAGTGAAATTTGAATGTGTACGACTCACATACGATGATTGACGAAATATCCAAATTGTTTAGATATTTCGTCCATCGTGAGTGCTCCCAATAGACAAGACAAATATAGACTCGTGCTCTCTTTATCGAAACACTTGAAGTGAGTAGACGTGAGCGCTAGTAGGAAATATTTGTGAATTGCCGTCGGCTTGTGAACGATTGAAACTGCACGCACGACGCACCTTCAATCACTTCAACTTACACATACACAAATGCTGAATCAAGCATGCAGCACCGTGTTTGGTAGCCAACAATAATTTTTCATTGGTTAATGTTTGCAGCGCCGGAACAAATTTTAACTATTTGAATTTGTGTTATTTGGCAAAATAATCATTTCGCTGTTTCTGTCTCTCGTAGGAAATCTGTTTCTTTATTGTATTTTGATGAAAGAATGATATATGAGGGTAAGCTTATTTTTAAGAAAACATAACCTTGCCAAACTTTTATTTAATAAGTGCAGCCTGGCAGCACTTGGCACACACACACAAACTGAGAAATACCCTTGAAAAATAGCGAGTACCCTCGAAAAACCAAAACCGGGTTCTTCGAGAGAAAATACGAGAGTACTAAATGAGGTCCTCAACCAATGTCGCAAAGCTTCGAAGTTGCAAAAAATTATTTATTTAATATTCGTAATTACTCCCATTTGCTGCAAATAAATTGTTGTTTCAATTAAGGTAGTAAAATTTTATTTATTTCGACAGTTTGCTGCACACAATTGTCTCGTAAATTGTTTTTATATGCAGCAACTGTCAATTTCTTAACGTAGATATTTTTCTAAGATTTCGACGTTTGCGACTTTGTATGAAATTATATCGACTAAGAGAGAGCCACGATTTCGTTAGCTATTTGTCCAATCTGTACATTCATTCTCTTTGAATGCATTTACTCGTTACTCTCTAGCGAGAGTCGTTCTCATAAGAAGAGAGAATTCGCTCGTTCATATGGCGATGTGGCGGTTAATGGCTGCATTTGAAAGTTTTAAAATAAATTTAAAAACAATTTAAGCAGTTCAGTGAAACTTTGTTTTCTTTTTTATTGTTGTTGTTGTTGTTGTTTCATTCTATGTTTGTATATATGTTTCAAAATGTTCATTTTGTTATTAACTTAGATTTAACACTATATCATTATAATTATTATTAATATTGTATATATTTTTTTAAGAAGTTTTCTGTTCTCATTTTATCATATTAGATTTAATGCTGTATAATTTTTTCCTTAAACATAAATATATAAAAAAATAGAGCAAAAACATACATACATACATAGTATAAAGTGCATTAAACTTAGTTAATTTTTTTTATTAATAATAATAATAATTAGTAATAAAAACAAACAAAGATAAGTTAATAACGAACACATGCGTTTGGCTAATTATTATTATTTCTTTAATTTTTTAAATTTATTTAGTTTTCTTGTCATCATTAATTAATAATATATTTGTGTGTTAGATTTCAATTTAAGGCAAAAAATTAAAAGGCAATTAAATTAAATAAACATATAGGTATGTACATATATATTTGTTAGCGCTTAAATTATAATAAACTCATATTTAACAATTAACAAATATGTAGTAGTAATTTTTATTGTTTTTTGATTGAATTTCACATGTGTGTGTGTGTGTGCTAAGACCAAAGGCAGTTCAAAATAATAAGAAATAAATATGCTTTTTGTTAAAAATAAAAACTAAAAATCTCGCTTTTTTAACTTCAATGAATTCAAATACTTCTTTATATTGAAAATGCTTATGTTACATGCTTAGCTTTGTAACTTAGGCCATGTTGTTGCACATAGGACTTTTGATTTAACCGATCAAAATATGCAATACTTTTTTCAATCCTCATGAATGACTTTACTTAAGCGTCCAAGACAGGATACAACGAATGTAATACAACCTTTTTACGTATGTGTGTGTGATACAGCATACAACACATGCAATGAAGTTGTAAACCGTCAATTTCTTGTTATCTTTTGAAGTGTACAATCAACAATGTCAATGACGGACGACACATTATTATTATTTTACTATGATAAATTATAAAAGTCATTCATTCAGGTGCTTCTTCTTTATGCTCTCTTCTTTCCATAGCTTTTATTACACTGTTTCTTATCTTTTCTTATGTTAAGCTAAGCTTTATGTAAGTATTAGTATAAGTTATATATGAATTTTTAGTCCTTAAGGTATGATGTAAGGCCGGCATAGCGTCTTGGCAGGGATATGGTCGGTCTCATTTGGTTAATTCTAAACGGCTGCTGAAGTAGCCACCACACATTGTCTACTGAACATTTCAATCGTTCGTACAGCAAGCGTATATGAGACCTCATGTACACATTTCACTAACACTATGATAAAATTGTATGTATTACAATTGCTGTATCATGTTTTGGCCCCTTTAGATTTGCTAGTTTCAATATAAAGAAATATTATTATTGCTAGTTAAGGGTTAAGCGTGTTAAAAATATAATTTATATGTAAGTATTTATAATAAATAATAAAAATTGTCCATGTTTCTGGACTTACTTTAACTAATATTATGTTTTTTGTTTTCTTTGTATAATTATTTTATTTTTTATTTGTTCATTGCATTTGTTTTTTTTTTTATTTTTGTATTTACAAACTTTTTTTTTGTTTTTAGTGTTTCTTGTATAAAAAAATTAAATTTAAATTAAAAGTTACATATGTTTACATTAATAATCTCAATTGAATGCAGCTTTTGTTCTAATTTTAAATATAAAATCATTTAAATAAGTACAAAAATTATTAAAGAAACCAATAAAAGAAAAAATCTCTATTCTACTTTTGAAATGCTTAGAATTCTTTAAATTCAAAAAAAAAAATCATAAATCAAATTCTCATTAAAAATTGCACTTTTTGTGTATAAAAAACTTTCAAATCAGTTTAATTTTGTAGCTGCTCATATTATGCCTAAATTAGTTTTGAGAATCTCAATTTATTTCACAATTTAATTTGTTCATATTTCTTCTTGATCATTTTTAGTAATTATAATAATTAATAATAATAATTAAATTAATTAAGCCTATAAAATACAAATCTCAAACTACATTCTAAAGTACATAATTTGTTCAACTTTTAATACTACATACATCATTATCATCATCATTATTATTATTATGATCATATTCATCATGGTTTCTTCAATTATCTTATTCACTTTTCTTTCTGTGTTTTTTTTTAATAAACTTAAAGCCAATTTAAGGATATAAACATCTCTCTCTATTTTTATACATATGTGTATATAAATTTATAGTGTTTTTATATATAGAATTGATTCATTTTTTCCTATTTTCTTGTGTTTTTTTCCTTAAAAAATCTCTTTTACTTATAAACTATCAAATGTTATTTGTTCGTTCTTCTTGATGATGATTATAATAATAATTTCAATAAAAAAGTTTACATTAAATATAAAAAAAATAAAATAGTACTCTTTTAAAAATACATATAATTAAGATTGAATTAAAATGGTAGAGAGAGAGAGAATAGCCGTACGTACATAGTTAGTATAAGATTAACTATTATTTAATAATATTTACCATTTAATAATAATAATAATAAGAGAAATATATTTATAGAATACACTCAGACTTCCAGTTGTTTTGTTGGTTGTTGCGTTATGAAAGGTTCACTCCACATGCGACGCAAGTCACCCTGTAAAAAATAAAAGAGTTTTGAATTAATTGATTAGATTGGCTATGCCAATATATTAGAATAAAACCAGAAAGACGGTTATCATTGGCCAAAAATATAATACTCTTCACACTCCTCCTGGTTTGCATCCAGACGCATCCTTTCTCATCATCACTATATTCTCTCTGAAATTAATATGTTTGATGTATACAGATCAAAGAACATATAGTGTTGAGTGTCATTTTTAGTTCGATACTTCATTATTCTTTATAACTTTGTCATTTAATTTGTGGTTTGTATGGGAGGTACCCCTCCTGGTAACCCTGGGATCATGAAATTCTACATAATTCCGATGGATATAGACCAGCAACTTATAGTGTCCAAACTTCAGTTCGATACTTCAAAAAACTTTTTCTAAAACTAAGAGACTTTAATTTAAATGAGGGTTTTAGAGGGTACTTTATGGTTGTTTGCGACTCGTCTCCTTCGCTGCTGTGTTACAAATATCTATTCTTTATGACAAACTTATAATACCATATATAATTTATTATCAAATTAAAACTACACCAGAGTATGAAATGATAGCTATCTTACTTAGTACATACCTTTAAGTAAGCCATTAAAAGCAACGGCAATAACGTAAAAGGCACTAAATACAAAAGTGCCGGTTGTGCTGCCTTAAAGACCTCCGAGCTCACAGTTGCCGTAAGCAGACCCAGGAAATAACTTCAATTAAAATATTATATAAATATCAAAATATTCATTATGTTACCAACGACTTACCCCAATAAGGAACAATGAAAATATGTCAACTTTGAGCCGACACCCTTTGGCGGTGATAGCATTGGATCCGATGTCATACCCTGTGATTTCTTGTATGCATCATAACGTAACACAAAACACAATAGCAAACCAGGCATAACAACATCACCTAAGCCCAACATTGAAAAATGTCCACTATTGTGTATACTGGGAAAAACTAATTTGCCAGGTAAATTTAATTTCGGTGGTTCCCTAACCATATTTCCCAAATTCAATTTGCGTGCAACAATCCCAACGGGATTATCCGCTGGTCGTGTAGCAACTTTGACCATAACATTTGTGCTGAATATATACGATGAGAAGAAGACCCAGAAAACATCATAGATAAGTAAACCGGTGAGTAAGAGTGTTGATACCTTTAAACTAGGCAAACGTACAAATGCAATAAAGGCAACACATAGACCCATGCCCATAGCTAAAAATAACAAAGATAATTTATATATGTAAGTACAATAATATGAATCAATATTCCCATAAGTACTGGGAGGAATACATACCATCCATGAGTAACCAATGACCGGTAAGCACCCAAACGCAAACAATTGAAACTGAAAGCGTAAAACTAAACAATTCCGCTGCTGTAAAACGTCCACAGACACCAAATGAGATGCGATTGCCATCTGTACAGGGGCGTATAATATACTGACACATGGGCAACAATAGAAAGGCCAATGCAACGGTGGCAATTACTAGAAAATTTTAATAGACATAGAAATAACAACAAAATAGAATTAATGGAGGTTGTTGATTGATCAAATATAGTATAGTACTCACTTGCTGTACAAACGGCAAATAGCAATTGCATTGAATCGAAAAAGAAGAACATTATTAATAATGATACCGATGCACCCAAGGGGAGACATAATGCATGCATTGTATCCAATGTAGCAAATTTATCTAAAAATTATATAAAATAGAAGTGAATTAATTCTTGTTTCGTTTTATTTTTGTAATAAACTCATTTTAACGCACATTGCAACTCACTTGGCTCCTGATCTACAGGTTCACCAGTTAAAAGATTTGTCATCGATTCATTACGTTTCTTTTGTTCACGTTCACGTGCCTCTTGTTCTATATTGAGACTACGAAAACTGCCATAAACAATAAGAAGCATCGATATAAGACATGTTGAGACACGCGATGAGTCCATAACACTTGACACAGTCCAATGTAATTCACGATATTCACCAGATGAAGCTGCAGCACCACCACCACCGGCACCAACAGTTTGTGCGTTCAGACTGCCGCCACTACTGCCGCTAGCATGCGACATTGCCACCAGTAATCAATAGGAATAACAACAACAGTGTAGTGTTCTATTTCTATGAACACTACAACTCCTCCTTCTGCTTCTCGTACTTCTTTTTCCTACGATATGTTATTTTTTACTAAGCAGAGAAGAAGAACAAACTCTCGTTTTCTAATTGTTTAGTTGTTTCCCCTTTTTTTTGTTCAATTGAATTCAAGTACAATTCAAATTGATGATGATGGTCGGGGTTCGGTCGCTCACTCGCTCGCTACTCCTCCTATATCAGTATCAGTAGTTTTGTGTTTGTTATCAGTAAAAGACACCGCGTATTGTCTTCCAAGTTTGTATTCTTTTCCAACGGCGCCAACACTCTCACTCACTCTCGTACTCTCTCCATTTGCTTGTTCGTTTCGCTTATCTTTGGTTAGTTTTGTTATGTATTTTTATGATGATAATGATGATGATGTTGTCTCTTCTCACACTGCTGCCGCTGTTGCTGCTGCTTCTTTAGGCTGTGTTTGTGTAAATAGAACAAATATTGGATTTTATTAAAAGACGATAAGAAATTTGTTTAATAAAAACGAGTTTATTCTATGTTTAGATAGGTAGGTAGCTCTCCTATCAGTCTTAGTGATATCTATTTATATGACCAAACTTGATAAACTTAGCTTTGTTTGAATGCCCCCTAACAGCTGTTCAAACAGAAAAAAGAACGTGATATACTTAAATCAAATAAAGAAAAGATGTCAACGAGACCCATGGCCATATTCAACAAATTTCACTTTTCAATTGAATATATTGATCAGGTTTAACTCCCTGTGACTATTTCCTATTTTCAAACATGTGGAAATGTAAATAGAAGAAAAGAGATTACCTCCTACGAGGTAAACAGATACGTATATATTTGGAGCTACTAAGTGGTTCAATATTTAAGAATATAACAGATAAATACAGAGAACTTGCTGGTCGACCCTAGCTTGATGTGTTTATTAATCTTTCCAGTATTTAAGATTGTTGGAAAATTCTCATAAAAATCTTCATCAAATTGTTCATCACTTGGGAATATTTTGATCACCCTCGTTTTAATAGTAAGAATATTCAAATATTTAAAACTCCAACTAATACTTGATATATCATAATAAATATATGATTGCATACTATTTTTGAAACATAAAGCGCGTTGAACTAGTAAAACTTGAGCTGCTGCAACAAGTTTGCGTTTGCGATTCGTTTTTTGTTATTTTGGAATTCTTTGGAAAAAACAAACTTGATTTGAAATGAAATTCAAATTTGGTCATAAAATTTACTTGTTTATACTACGCTTGCTCAATGAATTCCTGCAAATACGCGTACTAGCGACTCTTGTCTGTCTGTCGGTTGATGTTTGGTAGCTTTAATTTTCCACAATTGACGCAATACGCAAACATGCACGCACTTACATTCGCACACACACACATATACACAACTCTCAGACACACAGATACACTCACTAATTCAACCAAGTTACCATAAAACGACGAATGCGCAACAGTTTATGAAAATGAAATAGTCAACAAACGAACCACAACACACAACAACAGAAATCAAAAGACGGTAAGTAACGGTAAACAAGCGAATGCGTTTGTTGCCTTTTCTTGTTGTAGTTGTTGTTGTTGTCGTTCTTATTGTTGTTATTACCGGTGTGAAAATCTTTTTGTGAATAAAACTTAAGCACACTTTTCTGTGAAGCATATTAAAAATAAGCATAGGGAGGGCAACAAGAGATTGATTGCAAAGACTTAAAAGAATAATTTTAAACAATTAGATACTTTAATAAATTACCACTACACTCAACCTCTTCAATACTCATTGTTTCTTTTGGTTTTTCTATATGTATACATTTGAGCCTCAATCCACATTGCTTGGCACTGATGAGTTCATTACAGAAAACTAAGATCTCTGTTATATGGAAAGTAGAGAGAGGGAAGTCAACCACTCAGTCTACAATTTAATAGTTGTACCCGGTGGTATGGATAATCGAGGTTCATCTGTGCATATAATATTTTCAAGACCCTTATTTTAAGCAGACACAATCAAGAAAATATGTAAATACATATGTATGTAATAAAGCTTAAAAAAAGTAAGCTAAGTAAATACTTATGTACCATTGGTAAAGAGGGCGAAAGATTGACTAAACTTTCTGTCTGTTGTACCTCATTCTGTATTTTGATGTCGTTCTATGAATGCACACACACAAACACACTTTTGCACTTAAGAGTGGGTGAGGAAAAGGCAATAACAAGAACAAGAACAACAACAACAGCTGCCAGTTGCATATGTCGTTGACATTACTGTTTGTTTGATTGTTTATATATGCATGTCGTCAGTGTGAATGACAAAAGCGCCGTTAAAAGTAATTTCTTGCCGCTTTACACTTTATATACTTGTTACTACTATATATTTACTATTGTTACCATAACAACAGCGACAACAACAACATTAACAACAACACAGCAATGATTTCAAGTTAGTACCAGCAACATAATAATAGTAATAACAACAGTTATAATAATGTGCAACATATTTTCACAACGTAGCGAATGTCGAAAAGGATAGAAGAGAGGGAGGGAGAGAGAAAACATAACAAAGCAAGTTTATGATTGAAATAATATTCGTTTGTTCTTTCATTCTTTGTTGTTGTCAAAGTATATTTTATTATATTGTACAAATAATCACGCGCCCTTTTCCCACATGTCAGTCAGTCAGTAGCTTTATTGTTTTTGTTCCCATTTCAACTGTTGCAATTTGGGGCGCTCTAAGAAGAACAACAACAACAATATGAAAAGTTTGTTCATTTCCCCCCACACACACAACACGAAAAAGCACACTGTCACACTTCACCACACCCCGCCACACCACACTTTGATAAGTTGAAAAACAAATGTTGCACTGACTACGGTTTTTGCTTTATGTCTGTTATATTCACCATCTCTCCTTCAATTGGAATGGAAATTTGATATTCAAAATGGGGACATTTAAACACACACATACATACATACACAGATGCATATGTGCACATGAATTTAAAACTAATTAAGCGTAGATAAATGAAAAAACCATGGGGTTTTATAGTCAGTCATCACTGTGAGAAAAACATAATCAAAGGAGTATTAAAAAATAAGAAATAAAATAAAAAGAAACCGTATTTAAAAAACAAAACACTTTCTATTTTATTAAGCAAAAAAAAAAAGAAATGAATAGTTTAGTTAGGGCTATGTGAAAGTGGTGGCATTACAATATACAAAACAGAAGACAAAGCATAGTATAAGTGAAACAAAACGAGTGCATGGGGGAAAACAAAATAAATAAATATTTTTTTATTATGCAAAGCAAGTTTTAGCAATTCAAATTCAATTCAATTCAAAAGGGGGAGCAACTCAACTCAAAACTCACACGATTCTTAAATTATTTATTATTTTTATTATAAGACGCGCCCCCTCACATATACAAACTCAAATAATCAAACACTATTAACTGTTTAAAACTGAATTACCAACTATAACAATTCACTCACTAACTTGGTCAATATGTTGTATGTACAATAGTTAAAGCCTTAAAGCCGCTTCAAAGCAAATATGCTTTATGCCACTTCACACACACACACACACACACAGTAAGATTATTTTTATGTGTATATTTCTAACAAAAACCGTTCGCTTCGTTGAACAACAAAATTAAGAAACAACATTTCTAAACAAACCAAAAAGTCTAGCAGCTCAGATGTTGGTTCGGGGAAAACGTAAAGGAATGACACAATGGGGGGTGGGGTGGTGGCGATTGTTAATTTCGACTGTTTAATTGCTCCAACAAAAGAAATCCAAATGAAAGTTCAATGCACTTGCAGTAGTCAATTAGTTAATAATTTTATCCCTATTCTCATTTATTATTTTTTATATATTATTAATTCACGCTTTTATTACCGCTGTTTGTTTTGTTTTTCTTTGCTTTTCCTTTTTTCGGGGGGATTTTATTGCTGCTGCATTTTTCACTCGTTGCAAGTAACAACACTTTTTTTTTCTTTTCACCTCCTAAAAACAACATTCAGCAGCACTTCGCGGCAATGAATTGTGTACGTAGCACATATATATCATTTTAAAATTATGATGCTCAATATTTGGCATTTAATTGAGTATTAGTTAATTTAATTCTTTGCATGATTAATTTAAATTAAATTAATACTTTGTCTCAGCCATGTCTTCTTTTTGCAGCAAAATGAGTTTGACAATCACCACGAAACCACGAATGATATCCAACAGGCAAATGTATTAAAAAATACCACCACAAAAAGCCTTGGTTCCAAGCAAAGAACTGGAACTACTCATTAGCATTTTTATTATTGTTTACTTTAAATTGCTTAATATAGTTAAAAAATAATGCTACGTAACAGAAAACATTCAATTGGGAGATTTGTATTGAAAATTGTCTTTAACTAATTCTTTAACTTCCTGGCGGAGAATATAACATAACATGCCAATATATTAAGTGAATGATGAGATTTTGGAGCAGTTGCTTAAAATACACCAACTGGAATCGGAATATCCTGGCCAACTGACGTACACAGAGATGTTGAAGTCATGAAGCGAGGAAATTGCATTAATTGAATACGAAACTGAATATATTTGGTAAGTAATTAGTTGATATGAGTTGATTAACCAATAAAATAGTGCTTTGGAAGCGCGAGAAGATCCTAACAATCGTTCGGCAAAGGACATTGCACATCTCAACCCAACAACTGACTTTTATAAAAGTTATACCTTGAAATGCTCGGGTTATTAAATTGCAGTCGATTTATTTTTACAATGGATATAGTCACATCGAATCTGCTGTCTCCCAATTAATTAATTAATTATTAGTGCCATTGGCTTCATTTTTGCGCATCCTTCCATCATGGTAAGTTACACAAGTTTTTGAATTGCATTCGGCGAAAGATTGAGTAAAATGAATGCGCATAAAGTGTTTTTGTCTAAATAATTGAAATGTATATTTCAGCTCATTAATTGAATTGTTGTTGTTCGTATGTTGTACGAATAAAGCAGTTTTTAATATTTAAAAAATCTGTAATTAGAATTTTGTTCAAAAAACTGTATTTTGTTTAAATCTTTTATTAAAAGGTCACATAAAAATCTAAATAAAACTTTTTGCTTAAAATTAATTACTTTAAATGACATAAAATTTTTTTTCTTTCTTCTTAGCTAGCATATTCTTTGAGTATGGCACCCGCAGTGACCAAACGTTGTATTTCGGAAGTGCCCTCGTATATTTCTGTAATTCGAGCATCACGATAATGACGTTCTGCAGCCATATCTGTAACATAGCCCATGCCACCCAGGACTTGTATACACTGATGAGCACAAAAAGTAGCTGATTCAGAGGCTGCCAGTTTTGCCATTGCCGCTTCTTTTGTATACGCCAATTTGTTATCCTTTAACCAAGCGGCACGCCATGTCAGCAAACGTGCTGATTCCACACTGAGTGCCATGTCGGCAATCTTTTGTTGTATAGACTGAAGTTTAGAAATTGGTTTACCAAAGGCCTGACGCTTTTGCGCATAGTCAACTGCCAATTCTAGAGAGGCTTGTGCTATGCCCAATGCTTGTCCAGCAATGCCAATACGTCCAGCATCTAATGTTTGCATGGCAATTTTGAAACCGAAACCCGGTTGACCAAGTATACTCTCTTTGGGTATAGCGCAGTCTTCAAAAATTAATTGACAAGTCGATGATCCACGTATGCCCAACTTGTCTTCCTTTTTGCCCAACGAGAAACCCTTAAGACCCTTTGGCACAATGAACGCTGAAATGCCTTTGTGTTTCAGTGATTTGTCGGTGGTGGCAAATACAATAGCAGCCTCAGCTTCATAACCATTAGTAATCCACATTTTCGTGCCATTCAACAGGTAATGATCACCTTTGTCGGTGGCAACTGTGGAAGCGGCGCCTGCATCGGAACCATTTCCTGGTTCGGAAAGTGCAAAGCAGCCAACTCGTTCACCTGTTGTGTACGGTGTGATATAATCTGCTTTTTGTTTATCATTACCGAAACTCAAGATTGGACCGAGATATAAAGAATTATTTACTGACATAATAACACCAGCAGAAGCGCAACCCCGTGAAATTTCCTCCATGGCAATCGCATAGGCTAAATAGTCCAAGCCAGTGCCACCCAATTCTTCTGGTATGGCTACAGCCATAACACCCAGTTCACCCATTTGACGTATCTGTTGTTCTGGATATAAATGCTCACGATCAAATTTTGCTGCATTGGGTGCTAGTTCTGCATTGGCAAAGTCTCGGCAGGTTTTCTGAAGCATTTGATGAGTTTCCGGCAAAGCAGCTAAAGAAGCAATGTTTCGCTGACATTGCGCTGCAGCTAATGACTTCCGACCTGCAGTGTAGATAATATTGTAGATTTACATATGTATATTTTTCATTTTTTTTTTTGGGCTCAAAGTCCAACAAGTTCATTACGAATGCCGGGTTCGTTCACCTACCAAATATCGACGTCGTTGCTCTAAGAATTGATTGCATTTCGTATATTTTATTCCTAAGACTATATAACAACTAATGAAATTAAATTAACGGAGTGAAGTGATATATACAATGTCGAAAATTTTAACTGAATTCAAAATATCCGATTCGCTTCTACCTGTTGTTGTTGGTGTGGTTCGCTTTGTGGGTGGCAAAAGTGGCATTCACACAAAATAACCTTTACTGTGAATGACATTCGCAGCTGTTGCAGTACAACAAATTCTCGCTGAATTAAATTTCTTTACAGCTGTAATACAAACAACAAATGAGCGCCGATTTGGCTTTGAAATGTTTACTTCCTAAACTTTTGGATAGCGTTTTTGAAGAGTACGAGGAAATTATAGCCAAAGTTGGAGGTAAAATCATACATTTCTAGTTTACTTTTTCTTTCAATTGCATTTGTTTTCTTTTTTCAGTCTTATTAAACCCTGGACAGCTGCTTAGCAAATTGTACGCTTTGATTGGTAAAGAAATTGTGGAACGCGCTCTGCATCTTCTAGACAATTGGATAATTACAATTTTCAGACAAGAGGAAAATAATGAATTTTCATTTGCTGAATTCTCAAGTGGCACCAGTTCACTGCAATTTGTTAGAATCATACCAGATGTGAATTATTGTGTTTGTTCGTTTTTCCAACGTTTCGTTTTGCAATTGCCGCCAAAAGAATTTGAAGTACTCACTCCAACATTATCATCGGAATCAAATCTAGACAGTAGTGAAGCTAGTTATATCTGTGAACACATATTGGCTTTGCGTTTGGCACGCATTCTTCAACCAGAACGTTTACGCCAAGAGACTCTGCCATATGAAGAATTCTTGTACTTGTACAACAATTTATTCAACGATTGATGGTACTAGTTTGCCAACAGCTGAATGCAAAATTCGAAACGCCTTTATGCTAAGGGTCTGCTCAAGAATCGAAAAATGTTAACTCAATCACAATATGCAGATTACAAATTTGCCGGTCGTTTGGAGCATATCAAAACATTCCAAGCTGGCATCAAATCGCTCTGTTTTGGAGATGTAAGTCCACATGCTACGTATTAGTTGTGATATTTTAAGTAATACTACATAATTTGTTTACAGTTTGGCATGTTTCAGATCAGTGAAGATGGTTTTCGTGTCACTGTAGAACAGGGCAAAGTAATACAAGCCTCCTTATTCATTATGCCCGCTTATTTCGCTGACTTTCATATAAGTGAATTGGTCTCATTTAGCTTGAAACTAAGCGTTTTGGCTGAATGTTTAAGCATATTTTCTGGTATTGATTGCAGCATGAAAATGCTTTATAAGGGTGATGGAGCACCACTTGTACTTATGCTGGAGCCACACGATGATGATGACATTTCTACTGAATGTTCTATAAAGACCACATATGATGAACAGCCAATAGATTTTCAACTTGATGAGGACAGTCCTACTTTGAATGTGGTTTTTGTACGTGGTCCTGCCTTAGCGCAAATCTTCCATGAACTTTCCAATGCAGTTGATGAATATGAAATTACAATATCACCGAGACGTCCACATTTTAAAATTGACATTGTGGGTGTTGTGCAATCGCAACTCTGCATGGAAGTGGCCAAATCAAGTGATATGATGTTATTGTTTCGTTGTCGTGAAACAACAAAAGCTCGCTACAAAGCCAATCTTATGAAACTCACAAATAAAGCATTGACGGTGTCTCATAAAGTGGCCATTAAAACAGATGCTAGTGGTTTACTAGAAATGCATTTCATTATGCAGGCAGATGAGAATTCTGATCTTTATGTACAATTTTTTATTACGCCACAACTTGAAGATGGCGATGATTCTTGAGTAAAGATAATTACAATAAAATTAACTTTTGAAAAATCATTAAAAGGCCATTAAAACATTTGAAAAAAGGGGTGGAAATGCACAATATTTTGCAGCCATAAAATATTTTTGAATATGCTTGGGCGCGCATTAATAATAAGATGTACAGTGTTGATTAACCAGCACGTAATTCGCAATAGCAAACAGTCTGGCAACGCCATTCGTAAATGTGTGTTTATTTCTTGTTTCTTGCGTGTGTGAAGTTTGCAAACGCAACCAGCAAAAACAGAAACGTAAAAATTATAATTTTATTGTTTTTAGTTTGTAGTTTAAAATTTTAGGTTTAAGTGTAAATAACTGCCGGTAAATAATAAAAAATATCGGGCATCAATAATTGCATATAAAACAAAGCAAAAATGGCGGATCCACTGAGTTTGTTGCGCCAGTACAACATAAACAAAAAGGAGATAATCGAACGTGAAAATCAAATAATATTTGGTGAATTTTCCTGGCCCAAAAGTGTGAAAACAAATTATCTGAAATATGGGTAAGTAGAAAGCTGTGTCCTTGGCCTTACGAAATAATGAATAAATTTATATAAACAATAATGTTTATTTTGTGTAGCTCCGGTAAAAAAGGTGCTCCACGTGAATACTATACACTGGAGTGCCTGCTTTATTTGCTCAAAAATGTTATGCTTCAGCATTCGGTGTATGTGCGTCAATGTGCCGCCGAAGATATACCGGCTGTAAATCGTCCTGATCGTAAAGAACTGCTAGCATATCTTAATGGCGATACAACGACTTGCGCAAGTATCGATAAGAGTGCACCACTCGAGATACCCACACAGGTAAAACGTGCTGCAGAAGGTGATATTGGCGGAGTTGAATTGGCTGCGAAGAAGGCTCGTTTTGAAGAGACACAAGTGCAAAAAGTTCGTGAACAGCTGGCAGCACGTTGGGATGTTAACAAAAAAGAGACTGCTGTCAATATGGACAATATTAAATCATTGTCGGAGACTATGTCTGTGGAGAAAATTGCTGCTATCAAAGCAAAACGTTTAGCAAACAAGCGTACAACAATTAAACGGACCGACAATGAAGATGCCATGGCGACTGATTTGCGTGCCATACTTGATTATGATGTCGACTCAACCAAGGATATTATAAGTCGTGAGCGACAATGGCGCACACGTACAACAATACTGCAAAGCACTGGAAAAATATTCGCAAAAAATATACTTGCTTTATTGCAGGGCATTAAGGCACGCGAAGAAGGTCGAAATCGACCAATTGTTCCAAATCCTATTAAAATGCCTGAACCGGCACGCATAACAAAACCGCAACCACAATTAACGCAATATAATCGTTATGATCAAGAACGTTTCAATCGTCAGAAAGAAGAAACTGAAGGCTTTAAGATCGATACAATGGGTACCTATCATGGCATGTCTCTTAAATCTGTGACAGAAGGATCACAGGCACAACGCAAAGCTGCTGCAGCTGCCGCTTCAAATAATATGCCTCAACAAATGAGTAAGTATGGCAGATATGTGTTTGTAGATGCAAAACTAAAGTAATATATTTATTTTTAGATCGAATAAAAGACATGATGCCTACGGCACAAGCACGTCATATACCGCCTGGCATGCAAAAGCGCACTTCACGTACCCCCATAATCATAATACCGTCAGCCAATACCAGCCTTATTACTATGTTCAATGCCAAGGACATACTGCAAGAATTACGTTTTATCTCAACCGAAGAGAAACGCCGTCAGGGCGGCCAACGTGATAGTGAAGTCCTTTTGCAACGAAAACGTCAAAACAACACTGTACCATATCGTGTTATTGACAATCCTTCAAAACTAACAGCAGACGATTGGCAACGTGTTGTAGCTGTCTTCGTAATGGGACCTGCATGGCAATTCAAAGGTTGGCCCTGGGACAGTAATCCAGTTGAGATATTTTCAAAAAGTAAGTTAACAGGAATATATGTACTTTTAAATTGTCAATTAATAAATTAATGTTATTCTTTTATTATAGTTGCTGCATTTCATTTGCGTTTCTCAGAGTTAAAATTGGATCATAATGTTGCAAAGTGGTCGGTCACTTTATTGAATATATCACAAAATAAAAGACATTTAGATCGTGCAGTCTTAATGACATTTTGGGAGACTTTAGACAAGTAAATAATATAAACCTTTTATTGGTAATTTATATATAGAGAAACTAATAATTTTTATCATTTCAGATATATGTTGAAATACAAACCAGAACTAAGATTCTAAAAATTGGACTTGGAAAACTTCCTAATATTATACATGGCTTCTTCATTTGAGTTTTTTTTTTTACAAACTCTTCCAATTTTTACTGCAACTACAACATATTTTTGTATACAATGCAATGTTTGTAATTTATAATCATTTTGGTTGAAAACAAATTCTAAACAAAAAAAACATATATTATTTAGTCATTAAAGAACGAAAGATATACAATACAAATATATACTTTTTTATAGTCTTAACACATGTCTTACATAGAGGAAGATAAAAAGAACAGTTGTTGATAATAAAAACTGAAAGCAAAACATATGTATGTTATTTAAGTGTTTTTTCATTTGAAAGTTATATGAGTCTACTGTATATGATAATATGTAATTGGAGAAGATTTCAGTCAATATCTATAAATTGTTGATAGTATATAAGTAATATGAGTTTTGTAAACTCATTTCTGGTTACATCATCATTTAATTGATTGGAAATCGTGAAATTTGACTCATAATCATAATTCAATTGGAAATTGTCTACAGTTATTGAATTTTGAGATGATCATTGAATTGATGTCTGCCACTCATAAAGCTCTGAAGTGAGGTGCACGTGGTTGGAATAAATTTGAAATCCATCTAATGTGATGAATTCCTGCAGACTGCTCAAAGATTCTTGTTTTAAATCGTTCAGCATTTTGGATCTTCATTTGGATATACAAAAATTGTATAAAACAACTCACAATTTATTAAATTAACTTTTCAAAGCGACAAAAACTGAGGCACAAAATGGAATTTTCATAAGTGCAAAGAATCGTGTGCTAGAGTAGAAAACCATATCGTAAATCCCCATTGAAGACCAGTTTCCCGGTTTTTTCTAAATCTTGTGTAAAGTTAAGTTTTCTGATTTTTATATCACACTAAGTTTTATTTTCCATTATTTATGTATTATTAATTTCGAATTACACAAACATTTAAGGTCTTATTTGATTAAAGATATAAAATATGTATGTGAGAATGATTTAAGCAGGAACAAAGGAAAACATTTAGAAAACAAAAGAAAAATTTTCTGAAAACGAGTGAGAAAATTAACTTAAACAATTTAAAAAGTATATAATTTATTAATATACATATATAATCATTTAAATTGCACCAATTTGTAATATTGGTGTAAACAATTTATAGGCTTCTTCAATCTGTCCAAGTGCTGTTAACAATTCTGAAAATAATGTATTTATACGCAGATTGTTCTCATCGATTCTTACATTTAAACAAGTTACAAAACAATGGGTGAGACCCTTTAAATGCGCATGAAATTGCTTGCAAAGCTGAACAATGCCATCAACTTCATTGGCTGTGCTGTGATGTTCCTTGACCAGAAGAAGTTCAGCGATTTTATGTAATTTACAGACTTCCAAAGCACAAGTCTCTGATAGAGCTGTAAGCCCTTTGGCATAAATCGTTTCATTGTCTGCTGTGGCAGCTTCCGATTCCAGCCATTTTTTCAATTGAGACCAAACACTAAAAATATATAACAATATATATTAATAATAAATTTAATTGTGCGGTTTTATGTAAGTAACTTACCTAATTATATCATCGAATTTAATATTGACGTCAGCATCTGCTAATGTCGCTTCCAGGCGTTCATTTAGCTCATTTCCATCATAATTTCCATCACTATTGCATTCCAAGTCCTCCAATTCAAGTAATTCCTTTACCTCATCGATTGTCTCTTTTAAATCATTGAGGGCATTGCCACTTACAGCATCTAAGAGCTTTTGTAGCTTCAATTGTGATTCTTTTGATAGAATTTCCAATGCTTCATAATGTACAAGACCACAAAAATTCTCGAATAGCACCTCAAAGCGTAGCTGGGCTTTTGCCTTTTCCAATTCTAGTTGACGCATTGATTCTTCTATTTGGTCGGCATCTTGTTTGGCTTCCTGTAGCAAAGCACTCAAATTTGGCTTCTCAGTTTCCAATCCAAGCATTTTACGTTTATTCAACAATTTGGGATCATTTTCTTGTAATATAGTCATGGTCTTTTTTCCAATGCCCTCCAAAGTATCCAAACCAGTATTGATTACTTTGGAACCAAGTGTTGTAACACCACTGACAAGACCTAAGCCAAAAACTGGTTGTTCATCATTCGCTGGAGTAGTAACATCCTCGTTGCTAACTTTTATATCATTTTGATGATTTTTGTTTGTTTGCTCTTCGGCAGCATTTAAGCGTGCCATTTCCTCAGGATCAGGTACACCAATCATTTGATTAATTCCTTGATTAACCGATGTTGTTATATTCCCGAAGCCCACGGTGGCTGTTGATAAAACCGATGTTAGTTTTCCGCTCCATAGACCCCAAGATGATGAGGTGCTTGTATCTTGTCCTTGCTCTTGTTGCATTGATTGTTGTTGTTGGTTTTCTTCCAAATCTTGCTTATTGTTTGATTTTCGAGAATCTGTTGCTGTTGTTGTTGTTGTTGATGTTTTTGCGTCATTGTTATTGTTTTGAGTGCCACCAAGGGGCAAATTTTGTGCTTTGCTTGTCTTTTGTGGTTCTTTTGCTAATTCCATTGGTGTTTCTATTTCTTCGGCATCATCCCAATCATCCCAAATATCATCTTCATCTTCATTATCCCATCCATTCTTATTATTTTCCATTGAATTTACTTTTTCTGCCATTTTCGCATTTATACACTCCATACACAAAAAGAAAACACGTCAATCTAAAACAGGGCTGTCAACTTATCAAAATGAAATAGAAAATAAACTTTGCATTTGTATTTGTGAAATTATAAAGATTTTATTTTGTAAAAACTATTATTATTACGATAACTATTAAAAATTATAATTAATTATTAATACTATTTAAAATCATACATAAACTACTTAAGTATTTAAAATCATATGCATATAAACTTATTGGTGAAGCTACCGCTGGACTACTACAATTGTTGTGTAAGGCGCCCTCACTAGGTAAGTAGGTAGAAGGATCGTGAGAGTGATGCTGGTTGTGGTCCAAACCATTGCTAATAGCATTAACAATGGGCCTTAAAGCTGTTGCAAAATTATAACCGCATTTTAAAATAAGCTTGGTTTTTGAGTGAAAGGATGAGTTCCATGAATTTTTTTTCCATCGATTACAAAATGCCACGCGGTACGCAATGAAGTGAGATAGAAAAAGGCAAAAAATGTCATACCTTGAGATAGGTAGTGTGATAGGTAGAAGTGTTCGTGTTATTTGCAACAGCGTCAATTCTTCTATTCTCTCATTCTCGCCTTATATGTTCTTGTTGTTGTTTGTTGTTTGTAAACAAAAAGCTTCCAATAAACATATCTAACGGTAAAACCAAAACCCCGCTTGGACACATCGAACAAAAATTATTAGCAATTTTCATATGCGGTTATAATTTTGAAACGGGGTTTATGCTACATATTTAATAAAAAATAGAACATTTAACAGTAACGTTCCACATTTCAGAGTTGCTTTCTGATGTCTGCAACTCTGAGACTATTGGACTTACAGTTATTTGGAAATAGGTGGCATCTACACTATTACAGAAGACTTGGTTCTTGGTGCTGGTGTCTTCCGTACTTGTTGCTGTGTGCAACTAGTTTGCTGTCAATTTTTTTTTTTTTTTTTATGTGTTGTTTGTTGAATATAATTATTTATAATGAGCACCGATTTGAAAAATAAGTGTCGTACTTGCTTATCATCGTTGGCAAATATAGCAACTATGAATATATATGCTCAGGATTTTAGAAGTGTCTTGACTCGTTTTGAGCGTTTAATTGGAACTGCGGTAAATATATATATATACTTTATAAAACACTTCATATGATTTATATTAGGGCTGTCCAACCTTTGGAAGAATCCGCAGTGAGTTGGGTCGAAAGTGTGTTTCAGTGGGACGCAAAATAAAAAGTCGCAGAGTAGCGGGCCAAATTGATTTCTGTCACTTCAGCCGCATCTGGGTTTCATTGGCCGAATGCGGACTTCATTTTTGCCACATATGGCCCGCGGGCCGCAGGTTAGACAGCCCTGATTTATATGATGAAAATTGATAATATTTAATCTAATGATATAGTGCTAATTATATCCCGCCGTACTTCCATAGCCACAGTACTACTAGCTGCTTGGTTTTGAAGAATTTAAAAATATTTACCTTATATACTCTTGTCGCAGTTGTCATTATCGGATTACATTAGAAAATA
The DNA here is from genome assembly GCA_037043315.1 of Amiota communis. Classification (NCBI taxonomy): domain Eukaryota; kingdom Metazoa; phylum Arthropoda; class Insecta; order Diptera; family Drosophilidae; genus Amiota; species Amiota communis. Next base: position 5,155,286 of record JBAMAV010001245.1, on the reverse strand, counting down.
TATTCACCACATATATCAAAACATCACATTAATGAAATTTTTGGTTTAATCTTTTTATTAATGTAAATTTTATTTTATTCAATAAGGTAATCCGCGGATCACAGCTACCTACGAAGATTTGTGTACGATGTGTTACTCATATAAAAAAAGTTATAAGCTATTTAGACAAATGGGCCGATATCCAACATGATCTCAATGCTCAACAAATATTATTTACTCTACACGAAAATAAACAAAAAATGGAAACGGAAAACACAGCATTGGCTCCTAGTCAAGAGCAACTACCGAAGCCCTGTGCATCTAGTGTGATCACATTGGACAGTCAGCAAAATGTTGTTCCACCCAATATTGTGGTGCCTATTAATTCCAGTAATGTGCAGAATAATCATCAGACTAAACCTTGTACTCTCCTGGAAACTATAAATAATGATGAAGAATTTTTATCGTTATTATCAGAGATGAATATAACTTCAACAGAATTCGTTGATAAATTATTTGATTGGTCACTGGATAATATAAATGAACCTACACAGGAAAGTTCACAAATAACTCTACCTATCAACATAGAGGATTTCAACCAACAAAATAATACAAAATTAGATCCTAATGCAGAACTATTGGCATCTACTTGTAGTACAAACTTAAAGGGCACAGAATTGCATAATGATAAAAACTTAGTCCCATGGGACTCTGCTCAAAATTTTAATATCATCAATGCCCCAACTGTTTTGGAGTTTACGAAACCATATTTGTTTGGTTATAAGAAAGAAACGACAAAATGCAATAGCTTACCTACTCCTACTTCTACAACACCCATTGTCAAACCATCAGCAGATGCCACCAAGAAACCGGAGTTAAAAGAAACATATTTGTCTGCTTATAATAAAGAAACAACAAAAGGCAATAGTTTATCTAATTGTACTACAACAGATCCTTCTTCTTTAACACCCATTGTGAAACCATCATTATCAGATGCCACAAAAAAAACTGAGTTTAAGAAAATATATTTGGCTGCTTATAAGAAAGAAACAACAAAATGCAATAGTTTACCTACTTCTACAACATCCATTGTGAAACCATCATTATCAGATGACACGAAACAACCCGAGTTAAAAAAACTATATTTGGTTGGTTATATGAAAGAAACAACAAAACGTAAAAGTTCACATATTTGTACTATAAAATCTCCTCCATCTAAAAAGCAATCCAATGTCAATCCATCATTATCAGATGCTGCTCCTTTGCCATTGTTTGCAATTGAAAACCATCAAAACCGAATGGTCGAAAAGTCAAGTGCACCAAAAGCTGAACCATCATTGTTTCTGGTTGCAAATGATAAAGACACACGACCACGTCTTAATAAACATAGAGATCGGAAGGACACAAGGACAATTTCGAATTTATCGAATAGAAAGGAGCTCATAGCAATTAAAAATAATAAAAAGTCGTTAATTAAAACTACTATTTGTAAATCAAAAAACCCATGCTTTTTACGTATTTCAAATATGGAAAACACTTGTGTACTTTGTAAAAAGAATTTTTATAATCCCTCAGCAAGAGCCCGCCATGAAAGGCAAGTTAATAATATCATTATTTGAAGGCTTTGGAAGAACATAATTTTTTTTTATTTTTTTTTACAGATATCATAAAGATTGTCCGATTAATTGCGATAATTGTAAGAAAAGTTTTAAAACTATTCAAGAACTTCGAATACATGTGCTTTGCTTTGAAAATGTTGATGAAAATGGTGTTGTCACTTTGCAGAAGTAACGCACTAAGGAATCCACTTCTCATCCATCGACCAAAGGAAACTATTTATTTAATGATGATATCTAGACACAGTCTATAAATGTAACTTTCTAATCAAAATAAAAATTTCTTATAGAGAAATTATTTTAGTCCATTTATTTTTTAGTTACAAATACAACAAAACATTGAAAACCATTAAGCATTCTTTCAGGATTTATTATCTAAAATATAAGATGATGGTACCAACTTCGTTCAAAGTCCTCCAGCTCCCATTTGGTTCCATTCTTGTGCAAAAGGATTTCGCCTCATGAACATGGATATATGAATACGCCATCTGATAAGAAATCAGAAAACAGACTACCAGGGCGCAGGGCGGTGTAGAGTGATCAATCATTTCCATCATCAAGCAATTAGAAACTGTCCAAGGTTGATCACTCCTGACCGCATAGGGCGCGTATTCCAGTTTTGATCAATTAAGGCTATTCAACGTCATAAAAATCTTATTCCATATTTGATTTTTTTTTTTAAATCGGTTAAGATGCCTGTAAGAAAATACACTGCTTGGCCATGACTTGCTAGTCATAGTTTAGTAAAAAATAAATTTATTTTTTATACACATACTTTTGGCTATACAAAAATTCAAAATTATACATAGTTTTTCTCTTTGTACAAAACCGAAGGCACAAACTTGGGAGCGAAACCGATGCGATAGTTAACCGCAAAATAGTATCAAAAGTCCGTTAGTGCTGTAATAGTGCATTCAGACAGAGCTGAACTCGCACAGAATTCAAGTTCAAATTATAACAACCACAGTGATAATTAACAAAATGTGTAGTTGGTGTTGTAGCTGAGAACTTGAGTTCTGTGCGAGTTCTGCCAGAACTCGGTGTTCTAAAATGGTCAACCGAAAACAGTGTTGGTAAATTTGGTCTCATTTAGGTGATATTCAATAGTCTTGTTCTTTCTTTTTGTTGCGCGGCAATAAACAGCTGATATATTTTAGTAAAATTTTAATAGCAATGTTTTTTCATAATCTATTAACAAAATACGTAGCAGGAATGAAAAAGGGAGCTGCCAGAACTACATATTTGCATACACTGCAAAATGTTCTAAATCATGCATTTTTCACAAAATTTCAATCAATAACAATTAGCCACAACGTTGCATTTGTGTATTTGTGTGTATAATCATTGAATCAATATTTTTGACATTTACCAACACTGCAACACATGACGCTTGACGGCTTGACGTGAACAAAGCCAAAGCAGACAAGCAATAAAACGACTAACAAAAGCATAAGCCGATTACGTTTTAGCTCACATTTTCATCAGCTCGCCTGCTTTAGATTGCTATACTCAGTCTTTCGTTTTTAGACGTCTGTGTGGTGAAAACTCATAGCTCAGAGCTACTCCAGTGCAAGAAGGCATTAATATTTTTTTTGTAATATTCCGTGTTTAAGTAAAAACACTTTCGAGTATATTACAAAAAACAAAGATTTGCTAATTAATTTTGTGTGTAATACAACAAAAAAAAAACAGTTCAATTTAAAGTAAAAGACAATTAATTTACTTTGTTATAGACAACTACAAATATAAAAGAAGAAAAAACTCAAATATAAGTAAGACGAACGCAGTAGGTTTGAAAAGAAAAAAAAAGAGAGCAGCAGCAAAAATCGTCGTGTTCAACGTCGTCGTTATTCATACAATTTTTTCAGTCCACTATTCTAATAAACCGTGTGTGTGAAGTAAAAAAAATCAAATAAAATAACGAAGAAGAAACATTTCCTAAACGGAAAGCAAGAAAAAACTAGCAACTGATTGAAGGATAATATGAGTAATGCTATTAACCAAAATGGCACAGGTCTAGAGCAGCAAGTGAGTATCTCCATATATAAATTATCTTATGTCTAAATAATTCTATTGAATTGTGTTGCGGCGGTGCGGTACGGTTTCCGCCATTCCGAATTTATAAAATTTCATGCGGTCGGCGGAAATTATTGATTTCATAACACAACACATATGCATATCTCTTATTTTAATTTTCTTTCTTTTTTGACATATTACATTTGTGTGTTATTTTTTTTTTTGTGTTATGTAGCATGCAAGGCAACGGGTTTCGTTCATTTCTCATGTGTGGTTCTTCTTTTTCTTAGTCTATTTAATTGAAATGTGTGTGGTAGAATTCTTTTTTACATATATATTACAATACAAAAAGAAAAAAATCTAACTTGATTTGCTGTAGTGTGCGTGTGTGTGAGTGAATGAGTGATTGCATTGAAAGTGAGTGCTGCCATTTCACTCGCACTTATTGGCACCATGTGTGAATGCCAATTGTGTAGCGTGCTGCCAACTCGCTTTAAGAAATCCCAATGATGAAAATTATTTAAAAGGAATCAAGAAAAGTGTAAAAAAAAGAAGTAAATCAGAAAGCAGGAATCAGACACATTGTAATCATTTCATTTACGTTATAAGTACATTTTATAAAAGCAATCATCGTTAGCAGTTATACTAAAGTCAAATTCAAATTCAATTAAAGCAAATGCCTGCATCAAGTGAAATATTTTATGCTGTTGAGTATATTTTTGCGCGCTTAAATTATATACATATTATACTTTGCTTTGCTTTGTACATTATATTTTGATGTGTGTGTGTGTGGGTGTAAATGCATGGTTTCTTTTTTTTTTTTTTTTCATATTTCCTTTTTAGATTTCCATTTCTTCATGTTATATACAGTTTGTCACATTAATATATGCAAAGTGAATTATTTCTAATATTTGCATGTATAGATTAATAAGAACAAAAATAAAAGATGAAAACTCTGTTTTCTCGAACTGTTTTAATAAAAGGATAAGTTGTTACAATCCTTTTCATTTCGAGCAAATTTTGGTACGTTCTGCCAATAACTCTATGCCATTCTCGCTATGAGCCTCCACTACCAGTTGTTTTTAATATCGTCGTATTGTCAACGAAGTGGAATGAAGGCTGAAGCTTATTTTTGGGTAGCCACATTTGCTTAATCCTGATCAGGTTTCTCTTTTGCCACCTGTTTATTACAAATAAACACAAATTCATTACAGCGTTGTAATGTGGTATAATCAAGCCGAATTGACTAGTTCGTTCCCTTCCCTAATTGCAGAGGTGCAGAGACCAATTTTTTGCTGCACTTGTACAGAAGACTTATGTTTGGGGTCATTGTTGAAGAACATGATTGAATTTTTTTTTTTTTCTGTTAAAGTGAAGTAGAATTTTCTTTTTTTTCATTCTGTAATCATTTAATTGACAATCGGTACATGTGCTTGCATACATCAGGCGAAATGGAGTGGTGTACTCTCCCCCTTTGATTTGCGTTCGCCGTCGGCTTCTTGTAAGAAAATTCATTCGCTCGCTCGTTCGTTCGTCTGTATATATAAACTAGTTGCTGCGCAATTTTTGTTTTTGTAGTTCTAAATAGAAATGTTAGAAGTGTGTGTGTGTGAGTTTAGTAGTGGGAGAATGTGTGTAGTGATTTTTTACAAAAAAAAAAAAAGCGAAAGAAGCATAAAAAGAGAAAAAAAGAAGAAGAGGAAGATGTTGCCAAGCGGGATGTTGTGAGTAACTGATGTGATGTATGCGTGTATGCGTGAGACCGGCCCGGCTACCACGGCAACAACAACATGAACTGAACAGTGTTGAGCTAAACAAATAAGAACAACAGCAACAACATGAACTAAACATTGTTGAGCTATATGAGAACAACAACAAGAATTATAGAGAGAGCTCTAACCCAAAACCAAAACTAAATTTAAGCACAAAAGTCATCGTGTTATTTGACTCTAGATTAGGTAAAAGGGATGAGCGGCAGCTAGTCACCTCGCCACTGCAGCGATATTTGACTCTAATATTCTTTTTCTTTTGCAATATAAACAAAATAAAGAAACGAGAAAAGAAAATGGTAATCAAAACTTGTTACAACTTTGATTTCTTGTTCTGTTCTGTCCTCTCTGTAACAAAATACATTGAACTTCACGCTTTGTGATCGCGTTTCTTTTTCACTCTTATGTTGATTTAGTTTCTTTTGTTATCGGGGATTTTTTTTTTTTTTTTTGTTATTATGTTGTGCTTTTGTAATAAGATGATTCAAAACCATTTTCATTGTTTTAGGCTTGGCTGTGTTCTAATTTTGGTTTAATCTTCTATTCTAGGTTGCTGGTCTGGACTTGAATGGCGGCAAGACTAATTATAGCAGCCCCATAACAACCAAGTCATCTACGAACTCGGTCGCAGGTGTTTATGTCCCTCCGCATCTTAGGAGTGGCAATAATAACGGAGTTAGTACTGATCCAGATACCCAGAATCTAGAGAGAGCTCCATCCAGCAGACAGGATAGTAGAGGAGGAGAGCATCAACCACAACAACAACGAGGAGGTGATTATCGTAGAGGCGGCGATCGTGGATATAATAATCGCGATCGTCGTGATCGTCAGAGCGGTGAGTTTGGAAGTTTTGGCGGTGGTGGACGTCGTGGTGGTGGCAACGGTAGATACCAAGATAATTACAACGGTAATTATAAGATTACTAAGAAAAAAACACGATTCATTATTATTTTTATTTGGTTTTGTTATAGGTGGTGAGTTTGATTCGCGCCGTGGTGGAGAAGATTGGAATCGTGGTGTACGTGGACATAATCGTTATAACGATCGTCGTGAACAGCCCAATCGCGGAGTCGGCGGCGGCGCCGTCGTCGTTGCTAACAATGAAGCCGGTGCCGGTGGCAACGGCATTGAAGGTGGCGAAGAAAATCAAATACCGGCTCCACAACCACAACAACCACGTAATGATCGCTGGCAGGAACCAGAACGTCGCAATAATGAAGAAGGCGGCGGTGGTGGCAGATATGACAACTACCGTGGAGGCGGCAACGATAGCCGAGGAGGTGGCAGCGCCAACTACAATAATCGTTGGAAAGAAGATCGTCGCGGCGGAGCCGATGTTGATTACACAAAATTGGGTCCACGAGACGAGCGTCTCGAGACAGAGCTGTTCGGCGTTGGTAATACCGGCATCAATTTTGACAAATACGAGGATATACCCGTGGAAGCGACGGGCCAAAATGTCCCCCCGAATATCACATCGTTCGATGATGTTCAGCTGACAGAAATTGTACGTAACAATGTTACGTTGGCTAGATATGACAAACCGACACCGGTGCAGAAGTATGCAATTCCGATCATTATAAATGGTCGCGATTTGATGGCATGCGCCCAAACAGGGTCCGGCAAGACAGCAGCTTTCTTGTTACCCATTCTCAATCAGATGTATGAACATGGCATTTCGTCGCCACCACAAAATAATCGCCAGTACAGTCGTCGTAAGCAATATCCGCTTGGATTGGTACTGGCACCGACACGTGAGCTTGCAACTCAAATTTTCGAAGAGGCCAAGAAGTTTGCCTATCGTTCGCGCATGCGTCCCGCTGTGCTTTATGGTGGCAACAATACAATTGATCAAATGCGCGAACTGGACCGTGGTTGCCATTTGATTGTGGCTACGCCAGGTCGTTTGGAGGATATGATAACACGCGGCAAAGTTGGCTTGGAAAATATACGTTTTCTTGTCTTAGACGAAGCTGATCGTATGTTGGACATGGGTTTCGAGCCTCAAATTCGTCGTATTGTCGAACAATTGAATATGCCGCCCACTGGACAACGTCAGACGCTCATGTTCTCGGCGACATTCCCCAAGCAAATACAGGAACTTGCTTCCGATTTTCTCAGCAACTATATTTTCCTTGCTGTTGGTCGCGTCGGTTCGACTTCAGAGAATATTACCCAAACCATTTTGTGGGTATACGATCAGGATAAAAGATCGTATTTACTTGATTTACTTTCTTCGATACGCGATGGCCAGGAATATTCAAAAGATAATCTAACATTGATATTTGTTGAGACAAAGAAGGGAGCCGATTCACTTGAGGAATTCCTATATCAATGCAATCATCCGGTTACAAGCATTCATGGTGATCGTACCCAAAAGGAACGCGAAGAGGCATTACGCTGTTTCCGTTCGGGTGATTGTCCCATATTGGTTGCCACCGCTGTGGCAGCACGTGGCTTAGACATTCCGCATGTTAAGCATGTCATTAATTTTGATTTGCCCTCGGATGTCGAGGAATATGTACATCGTATTGGTCGTACTGGACGTATGGGTAATCTGGGTGTTGCAACATCGTTCTTTAATGAAAAGAATCGCAATATATGCTCAGATCTTTTGGAGTTATTGATTGAGACAAAGCAAGAAGTACCCAGTTTTCTGGAAGATATGTTATCATCGGATCGTGGACATACCGGCAATAAACGGCGTGGTGGCGGCGGCGGTGGTGCTCGCTATGGAGGAGGCTTCGGCTCACGAGATTATCGTCAATCATCTGGCGGTGGTGGTGGTCGCAGTGGTGGCGGCAATCGCTCTGCTGGCAGCGGCGGCGGTGGTGGCGGTAACTATCGCAGCAATGGCAACCCATCATTTGGTAAGTCACAATATAAAGCACGACATTCATTATTTTCATTAACAAATTTTATTCAATTTTATATAGGCGGCGGCTCAGGTGGTGGCGGCGGCGGTGGCGGTGGAGGCAGTACCTCTGGTGGTGGCGGTTACTATGGCAGCGGTGGCTCCTATGGCGGTAACTACAACTCATCCACGCATAGCAATTCTGGCGGCGGTGGTGGCCCAGATTGGTGGGGCAACTGAAGTACTGCGAATCGTCGCAGGTCTCGAGTTGTAAAGGCAAGAAACCGCGAGATTACACAATAAAATAAAAACATAATAATAGCACCAACAACAATTGAGAGAAGAGAGAAAATTGTGCAGAAAAATATACACAAAATTTAAATTAATACAAAAACAACAATAAAAATCACTGCAACAAAAAACACTGCAACAAAAAACAGTTAAATTTTTGAATATAATAAAAATTATATTATCTTCTATATTAATGTGTATAGTTTGTAATTTGTTTCAATTGTATTGAAACCAACCCCGAACTACTTCAATGCCTAACACACCACATCATTCATACATACAAACAAATCACACAAACACACACATGCATACACACGAATATAAACACACACACATTAAACGAAACAAGAAAACAAATGTTTTTGATATGTACAAAAATGGATAACACAAAAACATGAGAAATGAATTGAAAAACAAACATAAAATTAAATTAAAAATTTTATAAAATATAACTCGAGAAAAAAAAATTATAAATAAAAAAAAACTGCAAAAAAGAAAACAAAAGAAAAGCAGCAAATGCAAAGTTTTTATTTACATTAATGAATCAATAAATCGAATCGAAAAATCGAAACAAAAGATAGTTAAAGAAGGGAGAGAGAGGTGAAAGTACATATACAAATAACTGTAACGAAAAGACATGGATGGAAAGTTTGAAGAAGAAACAAAAACGATAAGATAGAGCGATAAATTAAAGCAGCGATTTGATGAAATCGCTCAAATTTTTATTACATATTGTACAATTTTCGGATATAATAAACAAACAAAATAAATGTAATCATAGATTCAAAATCTTTCTTATATAAAAAACAAGAAAAAAAAAAATACAAAATGAAAATTTATTATAAACATTATATACATTTAATTGAACTATGTATGAATGAAGAAAACTCTCTATACACGCAGAGATAGAAAGCAAGCAAGAAATGAAGATAAGATAATGAATAAAAAAGAATCAAGTGAATAATTGATGAAATAACTTTATAAAAATACTATAATAAAAATAAGAAAACACATCAAATTGATTTTTAAAATTAAATAGACGTGAAATCTATAACAGCAACAGCAAAATAACAACAACAACATCAACATTATAAACAACAAACAAACATTTGCTAATAAAACATAATTTTTAGCAAATTACAAAAAAAAATTGGTTTTTTGTTACTCATTTTGTGATGTTTATCATCAATATAACAATCACATGTCATTAACTAATAGAGGAGGGAGAGATTTTCAATAAGGTGAAGTTGTAATTAAGTGAATGAATTGCAAGAAAAAGAAGTTATCGAAAACTGGTATAAAGAAAGATTCTTTAAGTGGAAGCAAATAGACTTTAAGATTATCATGTTATTAAGGAGTTTTAGAATATGGTACACAATTAAGGTTCTAGAAACTCTGGCAGATCGAAATAATCGAAGTCGACTTAAGTCTAACTGGTATAACTTCAAACAACTTACTAATAAGCGGAACATGATTAATTACTTTATATGCACCTATAGTCCAATCAAAGTTAAAGGAAATTATGTACTTATACAATACAAATATAGACTCCCAAGTGACAACTTGTTGTTTGTTGCTTGAAAGCTTAACTTACATTTTGTTTCAAAAGTTGTAATTTCTCTAAACTTATCCATGTGAATCGACTTTTGATTAACTTTAGTTGAGGTTTTTCCTCAGCAATTGAGACTTTTTAAATCATGTGCAATATTCTCATAAGCTCAGTGGCTTTTATTTAGAGATAACATGAATTTCTTCAAGGAGAATTATTAAAACAAACAGTTTTTTTTTTTATAAAACTGGAATCTATTTCAGATGTTGTACTGTATGTCAATGTGTTTATTGAACTTTCAGGCTTAAATCCAACATTATTCTCTATTCTCCAGTGTTTGTGTTTTTATAAATTGCTGTATAATAAAAATACAAGGGAAGCAGGTAAGTTATCTGTTTCATTTATAATTTTGTTGTTATGTAGTAGTTGAGTTCTTCAAAATTTTTAAAAACAACATATAAGTGACTATACTAGAAATTTTTAAAGACAACATATAAGTGACTATACTAGAACCCTGTGAAATAACATAAAATTCTACTTCAGCGTAAGGCAATCTACCGAGTGTACTTAATTTTATTTGCTATCCATCTGTATACCAATCAACAAATTTTGGTAACAATATTTAACATCACAAGATTGGTGAGACTCCAGCGAATTCAACCTATGTAAAACTAGACAAATAACTTAAAATCTAATCTATATTCTATTTGGAAAGTAGTATAACGCATGGAGCCTATTTAGGCGTTTTTCTTAACAATCTTATTGCTAAATTGTTGGTAGCAACTTGCTGATGTACATTCATATCTGATATTTTTCTTATTTCATCCTTAACAAAAGTACTTTGAGGTCTTTATGGAGTTGGAAATTGATCTCATACCAAGGCCTACTTACGTAGCGTCACATACTGAGAACTTTCTCAATGTTGAAGTTACACACCGGTTGTCTTATAGAGTTGAGACCGTGGACATTACATCATTCTGCTTTTTAGTTGTAGCTACGTCTGTTTTGCTTTGATAGGGGTCTTCCCTGTTAAAGCCTCCAGACTAGGTACACTTCAAGGTATTTGATAGTATTGCTTTGTAGAACAGTGGAACCATTCAATAACAACTTCCCAGCTTTAAGGTGAATATTGTTTAGACTGGCTTTTGTGTTGACCACTCTTCTCCATTGCTTCAGTCATTTTTCGACCATGAAAGTTAAGTTTGCCAGAGCTGTGTTTTCATTTGATGCAATTATTGCTGTGTCATCAGCATAAGTTGCAACCGTAACATTATTTCCGACTGGCATATTACCAATATACATACTATATTGTGTATAGAATGGGGCCAAGTACGCTTCCCTGGGTACCCCAGCATTAAATGCATACATTTTTGAGTTTTCGCTCGATTGTTGAATAATGAAATAACTTTAAAGAAAATGTGATTCATCATTACTTACATAAATATTATATCTTCATTCATGGCTACAATGAGGAAGGAAATATTTACCAGAAATAAAGTTTATTTAGGGAAATAAAAACAAATAAAACGAAAACCAGACAAATATATGCAAATAAACTTTAGCACATTTAAAAAGCGAAGACAGCTGTATAAATTTTGGGGCTTAAATACTACTATAAAAATTATCAATTTAACTGAAACTTATTCATTAAAAGTGAGTTGCACACCCACAAGCAGACAGCAATGGATCAAAAGCTTCAAGCAGGATCATTGTCAACATTTGGTTGTCTTGTGGTAGTCATATTATTTCTGTTCCTTTCATTTATACTATTAACCGAATTAAGATGGCAACTAATACGAACAAGGATAATGAAAATCAGACAAAGCCATGAACCCAATAAAGACATGACGCATTTACACTATCATATTGCGTCTCCACCAGAAAGTGTTGAAGTTAATAAACAAATGTCACCACAGAATGTGGATGCAAAGACAGCAAATTTAATGCATCGTCTTGTTAATAAATAAAAACATTATTTTCTTGTTTTGTTTCTTGGAAGTTTCATTGTTCGAAAATTACATCATCACTTAATGTATTATTTTATAAAATAAATTAAACCACATAAAAATTAAAGAAAACAAAAATATGTATAATAATAAAATTTCGTTTTAACATCACATTTTTAGTTATTAAGCAAAAGATGTGGCAGTGGTAGAGTGGTTTGTTTGTATGCCACCATCATCATCTTTCATGCTTCTTTTTGTTAACGTAGCCACCGATTCCCACTTATATTATCAGACATCGGATTTTTGATTCAATGCAGCATAACCAACTGGTATTTCTTTAAGTTCAGATTGTAGGCACAGGAATTCGCCACCAATACACATAATTGTTGCTGTAATACAATTGAGCAGCCACCATGAAAGATTGGCTGGAAATGATTTATTATACCACCAGCATAGCATAAGATGGAGTATATGAAATGTGCAGCTATAAAATAAGAAAAATAATACATTACATACTCATATACTATATAGTAGGTTTCACTATGAGTCATTACCTAAAATCTAAACATAATTTGGCGCGTTTTACTATAATCCAAAGCGCCAGCGAGGCTACAAATGAGTTGAGGACAAAAGCGCAGATGAGTAAACGTCCGCCCAAATCAAAAATGTGAATTTCCTAAACAATATCATTTAATTGATGAATATTTAAACAATAAAATCTACATTTATTAATGACACTTACATGGTATTCGAAAAGGTGCTCCAGCGTGTAATTGTCACCTGCTAATATGTTTGCCAGGAAAACAAGTAGGCCCAGTGTGAAATATACGCAAAATTGCATGGAGACAATTTGTGAGATGAGCAATATCGGGTCCCATTGTGTATTACGAAATGTTCCAGATTTCATATTTACTATTATTAATCTTTTAATACAAATTCCAGCATTTGTTTACAAAAGATAATCAGATTTTGCCATTCACTGTGAATAGCCTAACTTTTCAGCTGTGGCAACGCCGTTCAATTTTTTAAACGGCCTCAGAGTCTTCCGATCATATGTTTGCTGTAGCTTCTTCTTCTTCCTCACATGCAGAATTGGTCAAAAAACTAATTGCAATTTTTATAGAAATAATTTAAATTAATTATATCTTTTTCATAACAAATATGGCCATTCGCTTAACACAGAGATTGCTGCAAACGCAGGCACCCTTCCTGACACGTGTAAGTAGCAAAATATTGTCAAGAGCTTAAGAATAATTCTTGAATGTTGTCGTCACACTTACATAACGAAAAAAAAAAAAATTAACAATTTGCAAAACACTAAATTAATTAATACATATTGCTTATTTATACAGGGTTATCCCTTGCTGGTGACAAAGGAGAAGACCGAAGATGTTGCCCACACAAAAACTGCATTGCAACGTAAGCTTACGGTATGTGTTAACTTTTGCTTAATCAATCGATTGATTTGATCCAATTGGAATGTGTTATTTGAGGTTATAGCTAAAAGCAATCCTTTCAATTTGAATCGATTTATAGGCAACAGATATTCCATCTGCTCAATATGGTGGTCGTCATGCTGTTACCATGTTGCCCGGCGGTGGCATTGGACCCGAACTAATGGGTTATGTACGCGATATTTTGCATTATGCCGGTGCTCCAATTGATTTTGAAGTCATCGATATTGATCCATCAACTGAAGGCAATGATGATTTGGATTATGCCATAACATCAATTAAACGTAATGGTGTCGCCCTCAAGGGTAACATTGAAACCAAATCACAATCTTTGTCTGAAACTTCACGTAATGTTGCCATACGCAATGAACTTGATTTATATGTGAATGTGGTTCACTGCAAATCATACCCTGGTGTACAAGCACGTCATAAGGATGTTGATATTGTATTGATTCGTCAGAATACCGATGGTGAATATGCTATGTTGGAACATGAATCGGTACGCGGTGTTGTCGAAAGCATGAAAGTTGTGACTGTGGAAAATGCTGAGCGTGTAGCACGTTACGCCTTCGAATATGCACGTCAAAATAATCGTAAACGTGTAACAACTATCCATAAAGCCAATATTATGAAGTTATCGGATGGTTTGTTCTTGGAAGTAGCAAACCGTGTACACAAGGATTATCCAGAATTGGAACATAACAATATGATTATTGATAATACTTGCATGCAATTGGTTTCGAATCCACATCAAGTGAGTTTGTGCGCTGTTAGCTATAACATATTTATTTTAGTAATAACATTAAATATTATTTTTGCAGTTTGATGTCATGAATATGACCAATTTATATGGTACAATTGTTTCTAATGTCATTTGTGGTTTAATTGGTGGAGCAGGCTTATTGTCAGGCAGAAACTATGGTGATCATGTATGCACATTTTTATTCATTTTATTTAAATGATAAGTATCTTTATAACTCGTTTTGTTTTTTCGATTTTAAGTATGCCGTCTTTGAGCCTGGCACCCGTAATACTGGTACAGCCATTGCTGGTAAAAATATTGCCAATCCCGTGGCCATGATCAATGCCAGTATTGATATGTTAGATCATTTGGGCCACAAGGAACATGCTAATATTATACAAGGTGCTACCTATCGAACCATTGTCGAGGATGGCATACGCACACCAGGTATTTATTTACTCAAATAAAATTAGTTTAAGCGGATGATGTTTAATATACATTTTTTCAACAGATTTGGGTGGCACTAATTCCAGTACTGATGTTGTAGAAAATATACTCAAAATCTTATCATCAAAACGTGTCAATTGGTAAAAAAGAATATGAAAAAAAACCTTAACACCAAAAGCATTTATCTAGTTCACTTTCGAGTCTTTATTCTTGCTTGTTGTATTATATGAAAATTCATTTTTTACATGGTTAATGGAACAATTTAGACCACAAAAAAATATCTTACCAAAAAATATTTATTATTATGATTTAGTATTCATGTATTTCTTTGTTTCTCTTGACTTACTTGTATTTAATTTTCAAAATATTGTGTTGTGTTATTCATTAAGGTTGAACACAAATCGGATCAAGCAAAACAAAACATTGTTCGTTATGAGGCAGAGCATACCAAAGCATCAAATCAGACAAGACAAAACTGAAATTTATTGTCGATAGCTGGCCTGTTGTTTTATTAGTCAAAGAAGTTATGTCTGACGCGATGTGTGTTCTGCCGAATTAATTGAGAAATATATATATTAAAATTAATGTAATGATGATTAACACAACTCATTTAAGACATAAACATTTGTTTATTTATAAGAAAACATTTGTATAAATTTCTTCTTTTGTATTCTGTTAAGTTTTCTCTAATTTTTGACTAAGTCTCTTGTGTTTCTTTCTATTAACAATTATTATTTTATTTATTGGATTTTGTATTTAACAAACATACATCTTCTCTCTAATGCTTTGTAGTTGTTACTAACCATGTAATGTAGTAGTAAGTAGTCTCAACCACATTTTATATAGCCACACAAACATATCAAATCAAATATCTGTAAACAACAAAAAAAAAAAAACCACTCAGGATATCATGAGTCAACACAACACTTTATCATCCGATAATATTGTACTACAACTTATAATTTATCACTAGAACGTATGTAATATATATTTCTTTATTTCTGTAACTGTGCTTACTTTTTGGTTTAACTTTTTCCTTTTACATCTATGCAACTTAGTAGTCCTCATGTTGCATATTTAATTTAACAATCAAAAATATGTAAAAAATGTAATATTTTTATTAACAGTTTTATTAAATGTTTCTCTTTTTCCCTTGTGCTTACAACAAACACATATTTTTAGGCCTCATGGAAATTATGTCAGCCAATTTTAAATAAACAAAATATATAAGTTATACTATTCTTCAACAAAATGAACGTCTAACAAAATCAAAAAAAAAGACAACTGCAAAAGAAAAAGAGAAAAAACCCAAAATTATATTAATTTTATAACTTAACTAAGCCAATTTGGAATTATAAGCAGTTGGAATCATCTTAATAATGAGTGTATAAAATAGGCATACTCGTATAAATGTGATGTGTTATAACTCTTGTTAACCTCCCCCAAAAAAAAAACAAATATTTCAAAAAAGAAATCTAAATTTATAAAAGAGAAAACGAAATTTTTGAAACAATATTGGCTAGAAAAGAATATAATTTGAAAAATTCAAAATTATCGCGCTGTGCTGCTGCTTTGACTACCAAAATTCCCTGCAAGATTATCACCATCAAACCACCACCACCACCACTATTACTACTACTACCAAACAATTATGTTTGTATTAATTTATTATGTTAATTGTATAACAAACAAATTGTGGGTAAAATTTGTTTTTTGGTTGTGTTCTGGTTGTGCCCTCTTCTTATAAACAGGTAATTTTTGATATATCAACCATATTATTTAACGTGAATTTTTTTTTATTAAAACATTATTTCTACTATTTGTTATGTTGTTTTTCTTGATACTAATTTTCTTGTTTTTATCTTTTTACAGATTTTTCTTTATATCTTCTTACCTACTGCTATGTATCTATTTCTCTTTATCTCTCTAAAGACGTCATCTGTTTGTTCTCTACAAATTCTGGACAAAAATGAACACAGAAAGAAAGATTATTTATCCATCCTGACTACTTAATTTTATTTTTAATCCTTTTAGTATTGCTCAATATGTTTTTTTTTCTTTTAATACCAACCCAATTTTGACTCAAACAATATGAACACATCCATCAAACGAATATCTCCTTAAAGACAAAAATGAATGAATGATATTTTATTGTAATTTAAAACACCAAATTAATAACAACTAGATAAATTTGTTTAAAATTTCTTATTTATAAAATTGTCAAGAAAGTAATAAGAAACATAAAAGATTGTAATATTTAAACGACAAATGTACTACTCGTAGACTTCTTTAGGTCTTTCAAATTAAATTATTTAAAAACTTATGTCAAAACAAAATTTGTAATATTATTTTTTTTTTGTGGAACTTCCATTCGCTTGTACCATGTACCATTGACTTGCACTAAGGATTTAAGGCTGCAACAATGATCTCAGCATATACTGAGCATTGGATTCTTGCTTGTCCACCAGCTGTCATAGAAGGTGTCACAGAGGCTTTCGGAAGTTTAAGACTAAGGTGGAACATCTTCATATTATCGTGTCTCACAATTGGTTTAATGATCAAACAATCTCAAACAACAAACGATACAACCATTGAATTCTTCGAGTATTTAATATAACTTTTATTAAACAAGGACATTACCATCCATCTCTGTCTGGGAAGCACTGCTGACATTAAACTACACACTTCTATTGTACGTGTCGTGTCCAAGAAAACCTAAGACTGATGATATTTGGATGCCTCTTGAATTTATTTAGTAGGCAGTTGATTCAGCAATTGTTTAATAAATGTTGTTCAATAACTTTTTAAATTTAAGATTCCTAGTTGCCAAATCACTCCTAGAAAAGAAGTATACACATTTCAATTGGAATTTTTCGATTAGATTAATATTTATTGAACACTTTTTACGTTTTATATAATTTTTAAATTATTCTAATTTCTAAATTACAAACATGTTTACAAATCCTCTCTCGCTTTCATTTGTTTATTAATATAAACAATATAATAATTGTATAAATATTTTATTCTGTTTCGTTTATTTATAAGTATAAAATTATTTTTATTTATTTAAAATTATTATATATTGTATTAAGTCGATCAGTCAACACGATATCGTGGATTTTGTCAATCATTTCTGGGTTGGCCTCTTCCAATGGATGGTTCGGCCACGTTTAAGCTCATTTACCCAATTGTCAATAGTTGGAAACGCAGGAGCAGATGTGACATGAACTTCATCCAACCCACGTACCATATAAATCGATTTTCTATAATTAGGTACATGTCTCTACAAAATATCAATTCAAAACATTTTCAAACAATACATAAAAATAATGAAATCATTCTTCAAACTCTGTTTTTTTTTTCTTTATTTTTCTATTTATTCATTCTAAAAATATTTATTTTGTCTAAAAAAAAAAATGCAAGTCATCATTATTTTTTTCCGTCGTCTGGAAAAAACCATCATTTTCATACAAAATGCCAGCATGAGTACCAGGCGAACAGAAATGCAAGAAATGCAGCAAGCAAATCCAATTTTGCACGTGGTGCTGCCAGATTAATTTAATTTTGTATGTGGAGCTGCCAGATTGTGATAAAAATAAAGTGTAGCATACTTTTGGGGGCAACGATTTTATATATGAAAATTTGAATTTAATTTTATGTGGTACCAAAAAATGATAATTTTTAATGAGAAAAAATGAATAAAACAATTTAAAAAAAATAAATAATAAAAATTAAACAAAGGAGAATTCAAAAATCATATTAAATAATATATTACATGAAATGATAAATAATAAAATCAGTTAACAATGATTTTTCTGTTGTACTTTTTGATTATTAATTTGCACAATTTTATGCAAAATTTAGCTATTTGCTACTAGTGCTTTCTAGTAAAGTGGATCTGACTATGGGATACCCTCCAGACTTCATGGAATCTAAATGAAGAGTATTGTTTGAGTAATCTAAATTTGGAAACTCAAAAATTAATGCGCATGCCTTTTGATTTATCTATTGCGTTTATATCTTTTCAGGATCATAATCAAAGATATTTTAAGTGTTTTGGAGAATAATTTAGATAAACTGAAATTTTCAAACAAAAAAACATTCTCATTGACAAAATTCTATTAAGTAATACAGTGATCAATGAAATTTTATTTATGTGTATGATTGGTTCCATATAGGTGATGATAGAATAGGTTTGGTCCCGATATGTGCCGCTGTTCTGGACATGTACGCCAAAATCGAAAGGGAATGGATGCGCAGTATTCAATTTAACCAAGATCCAAGGAATATTAAATAAAAATTAAGAATCTTTTGTGTTCTTAAATTTTAAATGATTGACAACTAGCTTCTTGTTTCTGTTATACGAGTAGTATTAAACAAAAGTATCTTTAATACAATAGACTATATGTTTCTGTTATGTTATGTTAGTTCATTTATTCATAGTTTTGACCTTAAAATTCATGTAAATTCATACAACTAAATCAGAGACTCTCTGTCTGTTTGTGTTCATAACTTTCACTTTTTCTTCCATTTTTGCCATTTATCATTTAACAAAAGTACGTGAAAAATTTGAAATATTCTTGTGCTGTATGCATTTTTTATATTCTTTTTATAGCAAATTTTTGTTTATTTTTGTATATTTTTTGTTTAAACTATTTTCTCATTTTATATAAAAATCAAAAAACATTCAGTCAGCATTTAAATTTCATTAAACTTTAAATGCATATTTTGGTTTTTTCTTCTTCTTTGTGTGCATTTGTTGCTGTTGTTGTTATTGTATGTGTGCGTGTATGGTTTGAATGTGTTTGTGTTTTTGTGATTATTATTGTAAGTATATTTGTGCAAATTGTAATTATATATAATTAAATAAGGCAGATCAATCAGCAGTTCTAGTTTTATTTGTTGTTTATGCCTTTCACAATAGTTTTTATGGAAATACTCAAAGCGACAAGGAGAAGAGTCGATTAGAATCAATTCAAGCATTCAATCGAAGTTCAGTCACGTCGTATTCTCAGACAAACTCCAAAATGCATTCATCATTTCTAACTTTAGCTTCCACATTTTTGATTGTTTCTGGATTTCAAATGACATTTTACCAAAAATATACTTTACTGACCAATTGAATAAATACATAATTGATATAGCTGCCATATATTGTACATAAATAAATTACTGTTCATCACCATCACTTGAGTTGTGTGAAAGGTATGTAGTATATTTCATCTCCGGTAAACCAAAGTTACAATAGTAATTATTCATCTTCTGTCTTGATTCAAATCCATTTTATTCTTTTCTCTTAATCCGTTTTTTTTTTTGTTATAAATTTAAGTACAAACTAACTATACACAATGTTTGAATACAATTATAAATGGGTTTACTCATTGAGATTCATTTAAGACAGAAGATCTGAACAAGAGAGAATATACGTTTTAAAAACGTTGCAAGAAAATATAATAATAATAATAATAAAATAATATAGTAATAAACATTTTACAAAAAGCTTATGTAATTTTTTCAAATAATTAATAATTTTAAATAATTAATACATATTTAGATAATTAATTTGTATTTATAATATAAGTATATATTATTATAAAAAAATTATCTTCTTTAAATTATAATTTTTTTTTTCATTGTTTATATTAAACAATTGTTTTCTTTAATTTTTTGATTTTAAAATTCTTTGTTTTGTTTATAAATAATTTTTATTTTTGTGTTAATCTGGTTTATGCTTAATTATAAATTAATAAACCATTGTCCTGGGCACTTTTTATTTTGTTGTAGTTCTACTTTCTTTCTTTTTTTACAATTTTTCTTTTCCCCCTTTCTTTTTTTTTTGGGTATTTGTTTGCTTAACAAAATTATTTTAAATTTAATTAAATTTCGAAAACAAACAACATATGGTTAAACTTTTGTAACATTTTAACAATTACAAATTTTTGTTTCGATCTTTTTGGTTTTTGTGTGTTGTTGTTTTTGTTTAAATTGTAAATTTAGTTAACAACAAAAGCGCAATTACAATATTCGTTTTGTTTTTTTTAGTATTTTTGTAAAAGTTTATAAAAATAAAAAAATAAATTGCACGAAATGCATTTTGTCGTCGTCACGGTTGACAAACCATCTCAGTTTTTATGGATCAGCAAGCCTGAAATAAACATAAATAAATAAATTGAGAAATATATATCACATATTGTATATACTATGCAAAATTACAATTCAATTCAATGTTTTAATAGGTTAAGTTAATCAGATTGTTTGTCTAGTCTACAATAAACTTATTTCAAGGTTTTTTCTTTGTGGTTATTTATTTTGAATGATCAATTCAGTTTAACGATTAAAATAAACAAAAAAAAGATGATTATTTTTTTATTATTTATAATTGATAATGTTAATTTTATATAGTTTAAAGGGACAATCACTGAAGAGATTCATAATTACATATATTGATTATTCCATCTTGTAGCAAATATATACATAGTTAGCGTAAAACAAAGACAAATCCCTGGCTGTTCCGATATGCACAATTTCTAAACCACGCAACGGATTTTGATTACGTCAAACATTAACCAAAAAAACTTTTTTAAATCAATTTTACCAAGAAATAGTAGGTCGTAGAAGAAGACACTCAAAAAAAGACATCTTTAACTTCAGAATGGTGAAACCGATGAAAAAATAAAAATCAGGGTGTCTAATGTAAGATCAAGAAGTGATTTGTGAAGAAAAAGGCCATCTTCTATTGATAGTGAAGTATGTCTTAGCCATGACAGGGGTAGACATAGATCTCAAGGAAGCCACAGAATTGTGCGAACGCAGGTCTATGAGAACTCCTCATTTGTGATCAAATAAAGTGAATTCTGCCATGAATTAAGACTCTTTTATTGAATACAAAAAAAAAAAAAAAATTCTAGGTAAATCCTGTGTTGCTTACCAGGCAAAGAAATGTTAGCGGAAATTTAATGAAGATTTATGGAACAAAACTTAGTTAAAAGTTGATATCATTAGAAAGGTTCTTCTTAACTAATGTCTTTAGACTTTGGACAATCTTTGGTCCTTATGATTATCATCCTTAACTAAGCAGTAAATTATTAGGTTCCTAGGCATCTACAGTGAGCTTTCATATCTGTTTAAAGTTTTCTTATTTAAGTTTTAAGGGCATAAATCAATTTCCCTATTATGATTTTTCTTTTTTCTATATAAGTAATCTATCTTTAAGAGAATTACAGCACAATCGAGGAAAGGTGATTAGATCCCGCCCATCCCTAACATAATTACTATACAAAAACACATTTCTTTAGACAATAATTAGTTTATACATCTAAAAACAAACTGAGACCCATTTAATCATATTCAAACATTTACTTAGACTAGTGCCCCCAAAATAAGCAAAATTCTTTATCAATAAGAAAAATACAAATTCAAATTCAAGCCACATTTGTCGCCTGCTACACTGTTTGTATATGAAATTTTTAATCCTCAAATACAATATTATTGGAAACATGTATGTATGGCAAACAACTTTCTTTTGATCATATAAAAACTCATATCTTATTTAAGATCCCAAACTAAATAATGAGATTATTATAAGCTCAAAATGATTACATGAATAAACTAACAATCTCCCAACTCTCTTTGGGGTAAGAGACAAGATTAATATGCTTTTGTAGAATAAAAACATCTGTATGAATTAAATAAAAATTGTTAAGAATTCCATTAAAGCCACTTGAGTGTTATACGAGTACTGTATAAAATTTAAAAAATTACACTTACATGTAATCGTATTGAATTCATTTCATAGCCTCCCTTGCTCTGCATTTGTGTGGATAATGCATTTAAATGATTCGTTGATAATTCAACATCAGCAGAACCAATGTGAGCAGTGTGTACGAAATTCGTTGGATTACCAATCATAGAACGATCGATACGCAGGCGTTGATGCTGGTGATGATGATGGCGACGACGTGATGGAGATTGTGGCGGTTGATGAAAACAACAGGAGAACCATTGTAACCAAATATCACCAGTTGAGGCCATTTTATCTTTATAATATTAAATTAAATATTACTATTTATATAAAAAGAATCCTTAAACTGAAGGCAGAACAGGGCAGGTATGAGAAGGCAGTGAAGAATAAATCGTAGAGTCGATGATGATGTGTCTGTAATATAAAAGAAAATTAATGTGAAAAATTTAATATTTTAAGTTTCAAATAAATGTTCACATGTGGTTTTTGTAATGCTCTAAAAATTTGCTAACCGCAAACCGAAATTCTTCTATATACTACTTACTTACAAAATAAATAAATAAACAAGCATATGAATGAATGAACAAACGAGCGAACAAAGCGAACATAATTATTGTACTTAGATACATTCATCATGTAAGCAAAATTATGGTAAATACTTTTATATCGTCGTCATATGTTTTACTTTGTTGCTATTCGTGCCAAATAAATAACTACAAATATTTTGTTGTTGCTGTTGTTGTTTAGAAGAAGAATGTCTTATGTTTTTTATTATATGTTTTTTATGTTAAAGAAATGAAAATGAAAAACCACCTTTTTGATCTTTAGTAAGCATAAATGCAAAACAACTTTCTTTAGACGCTTCTTAAGTATGGTACTTTCAACTTGAAAAAGTAGTTTCTTAACATTATAATAAATAAATAAATAAATATATAGGTGTATCTAGATACTTATAGACAACAATACAGAGGGCGGCATACGTCCAACTGCAAAAAAAAAGAAGTCAAAATAAAGAAGGAAGGAATGAAGAGTAGAGACAGAAAGAAAGCAAGCACAAAAATAGAATTAATTGCCACTATTTTGCTGTAATTAAATTGAGCAAAATTTTTGTATTATGTTTATTCCGTGTGCTCCAGTTCAGATGAACATAACGACAACAAAAACAATGGCAACAACAACAACACAAACACAACAACAGATACATCAATCCCATAATGAAGATTTTGACTAAAAGTTCAGGTTTTTTTTTTGTTTTAATTTTTGGTTTTTATTTCCATTGTTGTGTGTAAGTCTGAGTGTGGGCTGTGGCTTTAATTTAAGCTCTTTTGCTTGCTTCTTACTACTTGCGCGGCTTGGCTTCTACCAAAACTCATTATAATCTTATAATCATAATGATGTTGTTGCTGTTACTGTTACTGCTGTTGATGATAATTATGATCAAACATTAATGCCACAACTTTAAAATTTCTTTCCTTTCTTTATTTATAATACCTTCAAAACATTATTTTAAATGTGGTTTGTTAATTTTGTCATGATGTTTGTAATATTGTATCTCGGAATTGCCATAAAATGCAAGAGAAAATGATCAGAATAATTGTCCATCTGTTTCTTTAGGAACCAGTCCCTCTCTAACTACTAATTGTTCTCTTAATTCTTTGCTAATCTGTTTCCATCAGAGTTTCCTGTTTACTGGAAGAGGTAGATACACATTGGATCAGAACAACGTGACCAATCGTCGATTCTTCTTTGTGGGCAGCGCAATGAACACAGCGACTACACGACCTGCGCACTTCCTTTCCCTACAAACGTAAATTGAGAGAGAAAGAGTTCTGCAGTTGTGATCCATAGTGTAATAGCCGACATAGACACTAGTTTCCTATGTATGTCCATCAGGTGGACTCAATTCGAACAAGTCTATGTTTCGATACTTGTTACGCTCTGTCAATAGCATATTTCAATCCAGAAGAGAAGACAGCTGCCCTATAATTCATGTACTCATTCATATATTTACTATTCAATCAATCAAGTCTCTCTCTCTAGCTATTTATTGTTCTACACCAATAATATGTTTCATTTAGAGTTCCCTGATTACAAGAAAACGGAAGGTCATTGTTTTCCCTATTCCCGTTCGTCTGTGGCGATCTAAACAAGTATCTTTCTAGCTAATTATTACCCTCCTACTTTGATAATATGGTTAAGTTAGAGTTTTCCTATTACTGAAAGAAACAGAATCCACAGAATTATTTTAGCTATGTCCGCAAGACTCTATTCGAACAAGTATTGCTTTAGGTAGTTATTGCCCTCTCCGATAGCATGCTTCAATTAATGATTCGTGATTACTGGAAGGAAAGATAGCTCCCTTAAAATTCATTAATTGGTCCATACTATATCAAATCAAGAATCAAGAGCCTCCTAGTTATTTATTGATCTACGCCGATAGATAATATGTTTCAGTTAGAGTTCCTCGATTGCAAGAAAAGGGAAGTTAGCGTATTTCCCAATGCTTGTTCGTCTCCGACAACTGAAAATGACAGAAATCATTCAATTCATGAACCTTTGTCCTTTCGTTAGATTCCACCAAAACAAGTCTTTTCTCTAGCTACTTATTGCTGTACGCCGATGAGTTTCATTCAGAGTTTCTTGACTACTGGAAGAGATGTAGTTAGCTTTCATAGAAACTTAGATTTGGAAACTGAGATCTATACTTTCTAATCTATTGATCATCAAAACTATGCACTTAGCATATTCAATAAGTATAGACAATTGGATCAATATCTGTTTTCCTTTAGTTCACATCCCAGAAAGTCCTAAATTTATCTGTCTTCGCGATCACTAAATTCATTTTCTGAATACAATCTGCATCCTAGAGTTATAATAGCAATATGTTACATAGTCCCCAAAGAACTTATGATAGAAAACCAAGGTTTTTCTACTACAGAATTTATACTGGATCATTCAGAAAACTTATGATTTTATTAATATTTCTTATCTTTAATTTACTTACATAGCTTTGTAGTAAAAGTACATAAATTGTGGTGAGACCGAAGTTTAATCTTTCTAAAGTCAACATCGATCTTGTCACAACAAATTTTCAGAAACAGTTTTATGTTTTTCTACCAACTTCTGTTTTTTTTTTTCTTTATGTTACGCTTTTAAGTTTTTTATTATATTTATAGGATTTTTTTTTCTTTTCTTTAATCGTAGCAATTAAAACTGCTCAAGCGTCGTCATAGTCTTCATAGTCATCATGATCGTCGTAGTCTTAGTCTTAATGTAGTTTAGTGAAATTAAAATGAAAGTGGTCTAAGTATCTTCTGAATATGTACTACTGTTGACTATTACCACTGACTGAATGACTGACTGACTGACTGAGACTATAACATGATGAAAAGACTGGTAGCTGGCGACTTGGGGTTGGAAGTTAAGTGCATACATGAGGTCTCTAGACATCATAAAAAATTATACTATCAACTAAACCAAACCAAATCAAGTAAACTTCTTTTATTTACCAGATTTTTTTATAATTGTTTGTTTGGTTTTAATTTTTATGAGAAACGTGTGCTGGTTTTTATATTAATTTAGTTTTTTATGAAAACATCTTGACATTTGTTCAATGAAATCCCATCCTCCTCTTTAAAGATTTTGTCTTTATAAGCATAAAATTATATAAAATTCAAATGAATTAAAAATTTAATAAATAACATTTTTTTACCATAATTACATATACTTATAAAGAAGAAATATGATGATTTTTCAATCATAATTTGTTGTTTGTCATTTGTTATGCGCTTAACAAATAGTATCTACAACTATGACATCATCAAATAACTCATGATCATCATCATAATTACATAGAAATACATAATATAACCACAAAGTATCATTATTGTCATCATCATTATTATTATTATTATCAGCAAAATCATCTTCACTTCAAAACTATAAAATTGACAAAATGTTGACAGTGAAAACCACAAAAAGAAGAAGAAATGCTTTCTTCTTTCTTTCTGTCTACTTTTAACAGTAAACAAAAAAGTAAAGTATTTTCAAAAGTATCTGAGGCATTTGGCATAGAATAAATTCCCTGAAGAATCATCATCATCCCAAATGACAAAGTAACTTATAACTGTTCTTAGTGAATTTACAATGGAACATTTTCTGGTACTGTGAGTTGAGCTTCAACAATGTTAACGGTCTTAGGTCTTAGTATGTATTTCAAATTTAATAGGATTCATCATGAATTAATGTCAATTTTTATAAAACAGAAATATGAATCATCACAAAATTAACCTGAAAGATGATTTTGAAATTATTTAACACAAGCAAAATTTGTTGGATGGAAACTAGAGTAGGAAATCCATAATTAAGTGTCTTAATAAAGGCTTACAATGGGTCGGTCCTAAGACTTACCATTGTAACAAAAAACGGAGCTTTGCTGTAGTCACTCAGTGATAGACTAAGAAGTGCAGCCCAAGGTATCAGATTGTAGAAGTATTTTATACAATCCTAAATATCTCTAAAATATCAGAGAGATATAAGATGACAGACAGAGAGAGATAAGATAACAAAAAGATATAAGAGAACAGAGGGAAATAAGATAGCATAGATAGATAAGATAACAGAGATAAGTGAACGGAGAAAGATAAGATAGCAGAAAGAGATAAGATAACAGAGAGATAAGAGAGCAGAGAGAGAGATAAGATAATAGGGAGAGATAAGAGCACAGAGAGAGTTCAGATAACATTGAGAGATAAGGTAACAGAGAAAGAAAAGTTACCGGGGAAAGATAAGATAACAGAGAGATTTAATATAATAGAGACAAATAAGATATCAGAGAGATATGATAACGTAGAGAGATAAGATAACAGAGATAATATAAAAAATAGAGATAAGATAACAGAGAGATATAAGATAACAAAGAGAGATAAGAATACAGAGAGAGATAAGATAACAGAGAGAGATAAGATAACAGAGATAATAAGATAACAATGAGATATAAGATAACAGATAGAGCTAAGATAACAGATAGAGATAAGATAACGGAAAGAGATAACAAACAGAGAAGATAAAAGAGAGATTTAATATAACAGAAAGAGATAAGATAACAGCAGAGAGATAATATGGCAGAGAAAGGTAAGATAACAGACCACCGATAAATTAAAAATATTAATATGTGGTTTCCCATTCAAATTCGCCTACTATCCTGCAAGAACCTACACAGTCATTCAAACTTCTGTTGGCTTTATTTAAATATGTATATTTTACAATAGTATATCTACATACATATTCATGGAGGCAAATTCCTAAATACTAAAATATTGCAGAATAGATTCAGCCAGCATATACATATTCTGTTCTAATATTAAATACATAACTTGCAATGTGAAAAAATACTTACATATGTCATATGTCAGTCACACAGAGTCTCTTCACATACTTGGGGTTCTAGTTACATAAGTTGAAATTTGATTTGGAAAATACTTATAAACAAATAAACGAAGGCAATTAAATAAAATTGGGTGAACATGAAATGTGAAAGGGACATACAATACAATAATTTAAACAAATCTGTGTTACAATTGAATTTGTATTCATTCAATTTCCATGTTATTCATTCCCTTCTTTCCTCTCCAATAGATCTCTCACCTCTCTTCTCTTTCAACGTCAATAAACTACATACTATTATAACAACGGAAATGCATGCATACGAGTATAAGAAATAATAAAGCAAAACGCAAGACCAAAGTCAAAGCAAAAAACAATCACAATGATGACTACAAATTAAATTCTATTACATCACATTACCATCACACTTTTGACCAAATCAAATATAAAAACCTCCAACACTCATCCATACCCCTCCTGCTAACCACAATTCAAACCACACCATCCAAAGTTAAAGCACTTGACTATGCTCCATCACACAAACAATAAAATAGTTTTTAAAATATAAAAAACCAATGGGAAGAGACGCATTGTGTTGAATGAATGATGATACCCAATAGTTAGACAACTTGGCGCGTTAAACGTTTAGCATAATAATGATGTGCTTCATTGACCAAGATTCAATGAATGAATGGAGTTGCGTTGAGCCGAGTTGAGTTGGCTATGACTAGACTGAAACAACTGGGTGGAAGAGTCAAAAACTATTATAAATCGTAGTTAAGTGTTTAAATCCAGTTTGTTTTTGGTTTAACAAAAGAAGTGCAAGTGACAGTGATAATGATAATGGCACATAAAGAGTGAAGGAGTTCATAAAATACATGATTACAAAGATGCTCTTATATCTTTCAGAATGATATATAAATACTAGTATAAATAAACTTTTTTATAAGCTATACTTTTTGAAATAATCCATTATTTATATATGTAGCATAAATAAAGACTGAAGTAATAAGTTTGATGAAATTTCAATGTAAGAAAATAATATAGTAAATACATATAAAATAATTATATACAATACATAAGTGAGAGTTGTACAAATATATGCATATCTTTAGTGTGTTTCGTGATATAAAATAATAAATTTATATAAATTATATTATAAATACATCCATTGCTTTGAATCCTTCCTCAATTAATACCACTCTTCGAGAGTTTCCAAAAAACGACACCAGTGGTGCTGGCTTCCAGAAGCTGCTAATCGAGGAGAAAACCAGATTAAAACTTGATAACTGGACATGGTTGTACACATCGAATATGTTACAAGAAGGTATAATAGTAGCTCTCGGCATACTACTACTGTCTTTTCGGTCGAAGCAGTTGCCATGCTAAAAGCGGTAGAAATTGCGCAAAGAAACAGAACAAAATTTTCATATTTGCATTGAAAGCTTCTCTGCAGTTGATGCTGAGTGTAACTACGATAAATAACCGCAACCCATAATTTGTCCTTTACGTGATGCCTATTTCAAGGTCCTCAACATTATTATTTCTGGTTACCCAGTAACAATGGAATTGTTGGTAATGAAATTGCTGACGTTGCAGCGAAATTGGTCCATCATACATACATTCTAATGAGAAAGATATACTCTGGACAATGACTCATATTCTGGTATCTCGTCAATCTGAGTTTTAGCTGTCTTATCAACTCAGGTACAAAGTTATCAATCCACACCTTGTGAAACCCCACTACTCGGATAGTTGGTCCAGAAAAAAACTACCAACTTCACTCGTTTTCGAATTGATCACAACGCCATCACTTACACTCAATGGGGAAACGCGACCTATCTTGTCACCTATGATTCTACGATAATCAGAACTTCCCTCTTACCAAACTCCAACTCCAAACCCTCATCATCCCTTATTATTGTTTCAAATGATAGGATATTCTTGTTCTTAACCTATTAGATTCAGTCTAGTATTATTAGTGTTTCAAACTCAAGTTGTGTTCGATTTTTTAGGATGGGACCCTCCTAGATACACAATTATTATTGGCCAAAATTGCACCGTGACCTCCACAGATCGAATGATTTGATTATTTACATATGAAGCTCTTATAAATTATATTGTGGGTTGACATTGTATGATGAGCGTTGTTGTATTGATAGTTGCATACTCGTATACCTGCATAGTGTCTGTAGATTGTAAGCCATATCGGATGTTTAATCTACTATTAGCAGTCAGCTATATATAAGAAAATGGATTAGAAAATATGATTTAAATAAGAAAGCTGAAAGCCATCCCAAAATTGAATTCAAGATGTGTTTTGATGTTCAATAAATAGAATTCTTTCCAATAACCACAGGCACTTTTACTCTTGTACAGTCGGACTCCTTTACAATGAACTCCCCTACAAGGAAATGATTAATCAACCGTAATCAGGTCGAAATGAAAATGCGCTTCCTCAGAAAAGATGATTTTACTTGGAAAATCTGGATCATCGTTGAACTTATCCAGGATGACATACTGCCGACCCAGCCGCGCATAGATGGCCCACAAAAACAAACAGCAACCAACGACTTCGTTATACCATATAAAAGTCTGACTATATCATCAAAATTGAGTAGACTTCTGCAAATCCAATAATGATCATTTGATGATCACTTTGTTTTGACTTAAAGATCTCCTTCACTTACCCCAGAATAGTACCATAGAAGAAAACACCAAGATATGTTTGTAACCAAATTAAGTTTAACAAAAGATGTAACAAAAGATAAGGAAGAGCAAAGCAACTGTTTAATGATGATAACCACAGAATAGTTAATTCAATAAATTAAATAAAATTGTGATTTGTGATTAATATTAATAATAAACACCACTTAATGTAGTTTTTTTTTTTGTTCATATTTTCTTTTATATTTATTTTAGCACAGTTTTTGTTTTATTTATTGTCTGTTTTCTATATTAAATGAAATGAAGTGCAACAAAACCAGCGACAACAATCAACAATTCAATTGATGATGATGATGACAATAAAATATAAGTATTAAACCAGAAACAAAAACAAAAATAATAATAACAACAAAAAAAAAGAAGTAATAAATTTATATATTTATTTGCGGTTGGTTGTTTTCACAATAATCACCAAAGAACATTCATTGCACTCAACAATCACTTCGTCGTCGTTATTGTCGGCAATGTTATCTTCACTGTCTAGTTCCACTTCTACTGCTCCTTCTACTCCATCATCATCTTCTATTACTCCAGTATAGACTTCATTTCTGGCATGGTTTTGCTTGGCACTGCAATCATCAACATCATCACCATCATCACCATTACCATCACCATATGCTTCATGAGTAGTAGCAGCAGCAGCAGCAGAAGAAACAACTTTACCATCATCGACAGACATAATGACACTTGTAAGCTTTTGTTGCTGTTGCTGTTTCTGTTGGTTTCGGTGGAGTTTTTCTTCTTTTTCGTTTGCCTTTAGTTCGTTATTGTCTTCTTCTGGTTGTTGTTGTTGCTGATGGTGGTGGTGACTCTTTGTGCTGCTGGAGTTGCTGCTGCTGCTGCTTTTGTCATTTCGACAGAGTGAATGCTTGTTGTCGTCGTCTTTGTGTTTATTATTGTCGCCTTCTCTTAAAGTTTCATATGCTGACTCATCAAGCGCATATTGACCGCCACAACGACAATCATATACATAATATACTCTTGTCATTGTTGTTGTTGTAGTGTCTTTGTTGTCTTCATCATCAACAGCAGTAGCAGCAGCAGCAGTAACATGATTTTCTCCAACATCTTTGTCGACATAATTTTCCAACACTTCCGATTCCGTAGTACCAACTGAAGAAGACAACTTGGCTTTATTTTCATTGTATTTTTTTGTTAATTCTTTTTCTTCCTTATCGCTATCATCATTGTCATCATCATCTTCATCATCTTCAAGTAACCAAACTTCACGTCTCATTTCATTACATGTGATTGTATCATAAACATTGTTATGCATTTGAAATTTTGTTTGTAATAATTCAGCATCATAAAGTTTACGCTTAATGGGATCTTTTAAAGTATTCCAGGCCTCATTTATAGCTAGAAATTTTTTACGTTTCTTTGTCATATTTGGGTCAGTAGATTCTTCTTCTGTTCCAGTTGTTCTTGTTGATTTAACAGAAGATTCATGTTCATGTTCCCCATGTTGTTGCAACTTGTCCGGATGACATTGAAGTATTAATTGTTTATAATTTCTTTTGAGTTCTTCTTGACTGGCAGTTGTCTTTACATTAAGCAATTCATAGAAATTCAGCATGTTATAAGTAATATTGGAGAATCTTCTTCTTTTGATTTGATCTGTAAATATTTAGAGAATTTATTAATATAATTGATTTGTTTAATTAAACATATAGTACTTACATTTAAGAGAGTGTGAGAGAAAGATGAGAAGGCTTGTGTGGTTCATTTGATTTGCAAAAAGCTTTACAGATGATGATGATGATTTTTTATATTTTTATTATTATTTGTTTGTTTATTTAGTCCAAAATACACAGAAACGGAATCATGAATCGTAATTAACTAGATATTGTACACAATATATACACACAGGTTCAGTGAACTTTTGTCAATGATATATTGATCATTTTGTTGGATGACCTTCTGCCATTACTCGTCCAATTTCTTGCAATAATTGCGGCGTATACTATTGTATTTAACTTCCTATTTTTCTCTGGGATAAATTGGTTATAGTAATGATTCATGAGGAGTTCCCCACTAGCAATCATTCTACCATTTAATAATACAATTTAACCAAGTTGTTACATTTTTTAACAATTGAACAAACTTCTCAAACCATCACAACCCCAAAACACAATAGGACCACTGAAAGTCGCAGTAAAGAGGTGAATTATATCACGACCTTCTCTTAATCTAATCTATTAGTGATCAGCTCAAGACGTTTCTGTGAGATAGCCATCATCCTTAATTTCTGTAGATGTGTCATTTAAGCCAAGTACATAAACAAGAAGGTTGCTTTGGCAACTATTTCTCTAATTGCTTATGTTCAAAGATATCTTAGTATATTATCATTATCATTAATATACCAAAGAGCATCGTCTCCCCCTTTCTGGGGTGATAACGCGCTAAGTTAAAGGAGCTCAATAATGTGTAAGGAGCCTAATAGTGGTATCGATGAAAATCCAGGCTACTGGTAATGTTCTCCATGATCAAAGTCCAAACCCGGCATTACAATGGGCAATAAGGCTTCTCAGTGAACTTAGCCCCTGTGGTGAGCAGCCAGTCTATTCTATCCTATCATTCAGAGTATTTAAATCCGGTTGTTTTTGTACATGACTCATAATTCTTCATAGATGTAATACTTTCAAAGATTCAAACTGGCTTTATATATATATACATTCCTTGACACTACATTACAATTAAATTTATAATATAGTGCCGCACTTTAGTTAGTGCATAGGGCGGAAATATTTCCTATAACCATATTTTGTTCACAATTCTACAATCAATTCAATCAATTACTGAGTAATCAACCTAAGTGAAATCTAAAGTGATTACTTTTCACGATGATGTGTTGTTTCCATGGCAACAAGCACCATTTGCCCAATGTAATGCTGAACAATATTTGTCCTGCAAAACACACCTTCATACATATACACATGTACATACATTGATTTAGGTGCCTTAGCCTTTCCTTAACTTCTTTTTATCACATCACATTTATATTTATTTATTAGTATTTCTTTTTTTTTATGATTTTTATTATTTGTCTCTTGGGATCCGACGTTCACTGACCCACCGAATGACCAAAACCAAACCAAACAAACCAAGCCCACATTCATTTATTTCAAATCAAGCGGAAGTCTATTTATGTGTGTCTTTGAGTGAGTGAATGATAAATTTCTTTCTTTTTTGCTTTCATTTTAATTAAATAAGAAAATATTATATGAGTTTCCCAAAAAAAAAGGAGATCTCTTCGTTAGTGACCTAAACACTAAAAAGTAGAACAGATAGACAAAACAAAAATTGACGAAAATAAATAAATAAAAATTAAAGTTGCACTTGGTGGTGAATTCAAGACAAACAAGGTCAACAAACTGGTTCGGCAAATCCACAAAAAAAATAAAGGAAAGGCTAAATCAACCTTACAACAAACACAGACAGAATGACTAACAGACAGTCAGTCAGACAAGATTGGCAAACACACAACGAGACTAATGCATTCATTGACCCAATTTTTCTAAGCGGAAAACTTAAAGAAAACCAATCATGGAGAAAAGGAATCAAAACGAATATAAAGTAAATGGGATTCAGTCTGGACTGGTTGGCATAAGTGGAAGAGGACACAGGAGCAAAACGGGTGGCAATGGCAACGTAGACATTTCTAATCATTAGATAAATAACAAAAACAAACTCAATGTAATTCAATGATATGCGGCGGCGGCGCCTTGTAAACAAAACAAAACCGAAAACAAAAGAAATTAAACTAAACTAAACTTAATGAAAATGCATGCATGAAATGCATTAATCATTTATAAGTATATTTATTTATTTATACAATTGAATGCGGGCACCTTATATACTCTTCTTTATATATAAGTAATATAATAATCTATATATAAAACACACATGTGTGTATATGATCAGACATCATGGAAATACTCACTTACCTTATAAGGTGATGACTTTTTCCTGTTTGATTATTTCTTTTTGGTTTTATTTTTCAAGCACTTGAATTTGAATTTATTACTTCTTCTTTTTTTATATTTCTTTCTTTTCTTTTAGTTTGTGTTGTTGATAGAATACTAACAACCCAACAACAACAACAGCGAGTAAATAAAACTGTAAATATTTATTCACCACGCTGTTTTGATTCTGAGTCTTTATTTCCTTTGCACACTCACTCAAAACTCACTGCTGTTTCTTCTTGTAATTTTCTTTTAGTATTTTAATACTAAATTATATTAATTTCTTTGATTTAATACACTTTTCATATTTGTAAACAAATCGCAATTAATTATATTTTAAGTGCCGCACGCAAACAGCGTTTTTAACTCAGACGAACAATCCAACAATCTCATCGGCCTCTCAACTGGCAACTGATTTTTATAAACAAACAAGAAGAACGAGATGAAGAAGAGGTTTGTTTGTTTGAAGTAACGTGTGTACTTTGACTTTATTAAATATGAAAGATCAAAGTACACACGTTACTTTTTCGTGTTGGGGAAGATAGAAGAACAACTTTTGGAATTTGAGAGAGTAATAAGAACCTTGAGAGTAATAAGAATCTTGAGAGAGTAAGTGTTTCTTTTCCAAAATCTATCAGAACGGCAATAAGTTGATAATCAATAAATTAAACATTCACTCATTTAACGAATATTAACGTTTAGTTTAAAATAATAATCCAAAAACGACGGTGACGTCGTTTGTCTAACAGCGCATTTAGGGATTTCTTATTTCTACTCAAGTAGTCAACTCTGTCAACAGCACAACACACGGTGACTCTGATTCATTTTATGTTGTGGTCATGTCAAAT
Organism: Amiota communis; assembly: GCA_037043315.1. Lineage (NCBI taxonomy): Eukaryota > Metazoa > Arthropoda > Insecta > Diptera > Drosophilidae > Amiota > Amiota communis. The sequence goes on along the minus strand of JBAMAV010001245.1, from coordinate 5,119,957 downwards.
CAACACAGGAAATGAGAATTACGCGTAGCAATGACATGACCAAATAAAAAGGAAATAGGAATTATGTACGGGAAATGAGAATAGCTAAGCCAAAGACCATAAAATATATAGACTGGACAGAGCTCTCAGTATGAGGCCGCTTTTTTTTGTAGAGAAACGATTTTGTTCGATGGTTCGAAGGAGAAAAGTGATCGAACCAGCATTTTCACTCAAAATTGTGGAGATGCACTCAAGTAGATATTTGGAAATGTTCCTTTTTTAGTACGTGCAAAAAGTATTAAATATTGTTATGAGCTATTAAAAGAAAAGAAACACAACAGAAATCATAGAATTCCAATTTAAGAATTAATACATACACATACTGCATACTTTCAAAGTGTAATGTTAATGTTGTATGGTGTTATCACGCAGACATATAATGGAACTCCTCTATAACGAATTACCTCTCTATAAGAACAAAATGTATAAAAAATTTGCCTATGCTTTTGCCTTCGAAAATATGATTTCTAACTTAATTTCAGAGATAAAGGCACTGAAATCAAAAATTGCTGATAATTATGGTATACTTTCAACCATACTTACAACAAATTAATATTCTACAGCAAGCAACTAACTGTCAAGAACGTTGAAAACATAAAAAAATATGATGCGAAAATTCAGATATTGAAGATGGCATAAAAATAATTTACAGTAAGACAAATATAAGTATCCTGGGATAATAAACACCAATACATCTTTCCTAAATTCGCCACTAATAGTTTCCAACGTGTTAAAATACAAACCCTTCAATATTTCATGTCGAAACCAGAGTGACTTATGGCATTTTCAAAACAAACGGCTCCTTTCTTCATCTTCTCAAAAGGTCCTTCCGTGGAGACCAATGAAATGGTCATGCATTTAAAGCACAAATTCCTTTTGCGCCACCTATTGATTTTATTGCATCTTATTTGCACTCAATACAAGAGGAAACCAAGAGGAAAAAAACTCAAAATTAACATTTTGCATCACAAAATTCTCTTTCGGAATGTTTGGGAATGATATTTTACATTTTATGCAGGAACAATTGGAAACCAAAAGGAAAAAAAACTCAAAATTCTGTTCTGAAATGTTATTAAAATTTTTCATTTATTTTTTCACTCATGTTTACAATAGCACAGGTAACAGAATCAGAACATTTTCATTTTTATAATCATTTATTTATTTATTTATATAATGCTGACAATGAGTTTAAATTAATAGTTAACATTAATTAGAGGTAGCCATGGCTGCTAGTGCCTTAAGCTAGTGGGTGTTAATTAGTACAACGTGATAGACATAGTATTCAACCTACTTAGTACTACTTTTGCTTATTTAATAATTGTTTAGATTTATCTGTAATATGTAGATTATTATAAAAAGGAAGAGATTTAGATTAAGAATAATTGCCAAACTCATCGAAACAATATGGAATCCAAGTGCCAAATGTAAAGTCCACTCGTTCACCATGCCTCATAATGTAGACTTTCCGATTGCGTGTATTGCATGTCTCTTGGGGCATGTGGATCGACGAATGTTCCGAGTGCAAGCTGAGTGTATCATCTGCTCTGGGTGCCTGTGGTGGAGATGGTTCAACTAGGATTTCATCGATCTGTTTAAGGACTGACGAAGCAGTCACAGATATATTGGTCGTTATCTCAATTGTTGGTGTACTGGGATTATGTTGATGGGCCACATGATTATTGGTCAACTGTACTGTGGGTAATTCCAAACAAGGTTGCAATGTCTTACGCAAATACTTCTCAACACTTTGTTCAGACTCTTCAGTGAAGGAGGAGCCTTCAATAATATCCGGATGTAGTAAGCCAACTAGAGATATGAGAAAGTAATAATGCAATCGATGGGAAATCATTTTGTAACTCACTATGATGTAGATCACGATGTCGTTCATCCGGTTCAATTGATATGCTGCGTCCATCGACTATGTCGATTTCTTCTGCTGAAGTCAGTGATGGTGTCATGGATTTTGATAATTGCACAGCACGATGTAAGGTCCAAGCATCCGATTCTGCTGTACGTTCTGTATAGTTCACTGGCAAGTGACCAGTGCTGCCTGTTAGCCAAGAAATGCCTTCAGCCCAACCATCACAAGAATTGTCGACAGCATCGCTATTCAAGTAAATGTAATCACCAATACGCAACTCAAGTTCATCAGTCTCATGGGGACTGTGAGGATATACAACTTTTTGCACCTATAAAATTGAAATGCAAGTATTAACTTCAAAGAACTTATAGAAGCATTTTACTAACCTGCTTGGTGGCAAGTCGTGGATCACGTGAATACAAACGTAATTCCCAATTGGAAGCACAAGATGCATCCAATGATTCAACGAGCGTTTTCAATGTATTAAATTGTGCCTGTGGGAATTGATAGCCCAAAGTCAGGTGTAGGCTTTTGACATGTGGTTCAAGTGAAATCGCTAGAGTGTATAAACATAAGTATATAAAAATGGATTAGTACCATGGCATGGATAATGATTTAATGGTAAAATAGAAAACTACAAAAGCCATGCAACAAAAAAGTTAATCAACAAATAAGAATTTCAATTTTAATTTCAATTTTTTGCCTCTTACATCGACTGCTGCGCGGTAAGTTTCATTATTATTTTATTTTTTGATTTTTTATATTTTTTAGTTTCATTAATATTTTATTTGAATTAAAGTAACGCATTTTTGGAAAACATCAATTGGTTTTTTTTTCATCAAATGCTCATTGCACTCTATGAAGCTTCTTTCATTTCCATAGGAAACGAATAGCTGCTCAGCAACACTCTTTTCTTGAGTGAATTCAACAAAACTCACATTTTGCATTAACATTTGAGTGATTTGAGTGAGTCTGTTCGATCGAACCCCATCAAACACACTTGTTTCACATTCCACATTATCGCAAAGAGGCACGCCGATAATAAAGAGAGCTCTGTCCAGTCTATATATTTTATGGTCTTTGGTACATATTTATATTGCAAAACTATACAATACAACTTTTAATTGATATTTTCCTTGAAAAGTTCTTTTAATTTGACTTCAATATAACAACTGACAGCATTCACAATAAAATTTCCTATGCTATGAACAGGATCTCATTTCCGATATCATTTGGATATGACATAGCTTAGCCAAAGACCATAAAATATATAGACTGGACAGAGCTCTCTTTATTATCGGCGTGCCTCTTTGCGATAATGTGGAATGTGAAACAAGTGTGTTTGATGGGGTTCGATCGAACAGACTCACTCAAATCACTCAAATGTTAATGCAAAATGTGAGTTTTGTTGAATTCACTCAAGAAAAGAGTGTTGCTGAGCAGCTATTCGTTTCCTATGGAAATGAAAGAAGCTTCATAGAGTGCAATGAGCATTTGATGAAAAAAAAACCAATTGATGTTTTCCAAAAATGCGTTACTTTAATTCAAATAAAATATTAATGAAACTAAAAAATATAAAAAATCAAAAAATAAAATAATAATGAAACTTACCGCGCAGCAGTCGATGTAAGAGGCAAAAAATTGAAATTAAAATTGAAATTCTTATTTGTTGATTAACTTTTTTGTTGCATGGCTTTTGTAGTTTTCTATTTTACCATTAAATCATTATCCATGCCATGGTACTAATCCATTTTTATATACTTATGTTTATACACTCTAGCGATTTCACTTGAACCACATGTCAAAAGCCTACACCTGACTTTGGGCTATCAATTCCCACAGGCACAATTTAATACATTGAAAACGCTCGTTGAATCATTGGATGCATCTTGTGCTTCCAATTGGGAATTACGTTTGTATTCACGTGATCCACGACTTGCCACCAAGCAGGTTAGTAAAATGCTTCTATAAGTTCTTTGAAGTTAATACTTGCATTTCAATTTTATAGGTGCAAAAAGTTGTATATCCTCACAGTCCCCATGAGACTGATGAACTTGAGTTGCGTATTGGTGATTACATTTACTTGAATAGCGATGCTGTCGACAATTCTTGTGATGGTTGGGCTGAAGGCATTTCTTGGCTAACAGGCAGCACTGGTCACTTGCCAGTGAACTATACAGAACGTACAGCAGAATCGGATGCTTGGACCTTACATCGTGCTGTGCAATTATCAAAATCCATGACACCATCACTGACTTCAGCAGAAGAAATCGACATAGTCGATGGACGCAGCATATCAATTGAACCGGATGAACGACATCGTGATCTACATCATAGTGAGTTACAAAATGATTTCCCATCGATTGCATTATTACTTTCTCATATCTCTAGTTGGCTTACTACATCCGGATATTATTGAAGGCTCCTCCTTCACTGAAGAGTCTGAACAAAGTGTTGAGAAGTATTTGCGTAAGACATTGCAACCTTGTTTGGAATTACCCACAGTACAGTTGACCAATAATCATGTGGCCCATCAACATAATCCCAGTACACCAACAATTGAGATAACGACCAATATATCTGTGACTGCTTCGTCAGTCCTTAAACAGATCGATGAAATCCTAGTTGAACCATCTCCACCACAGGCACCCAGAGCAGATGATACACTCAGCTTGCACTCGGAACATTCGTCGATCCACATGCCCCAAGAGACATGCAATACACGCAATCGGAAAGTCTACATTATGAGGCATGGTGAACGAGTGGACTTTACATTTGGCACTTGGATTCCATATTGTTTCGATGAGTTTGGCAATTATTCTTAATCTAAATCTCTTCCTTTTTATAATAATCTACATATTACAGATAAATCTAAACAATTATTAAATAAGCAAAAGTAGTACTAAGTAGGTTGAATACTATGTCTATCACGTTGTACTAATTAACACCCACTAGCTTAAGGCACTAGCAGCCATGGCTACCTCTAATTAATGTTAACTATTAATTTAAACTCATTGTCAGCATTATATAAATAAATAAATAAATGATTATAAAAATGAAAATGTTCTGATTCTGTTACCTGTGCTATTGTAAACATGAGTGAAAAAATAAATGAAAAATTTTAATAACATTTCAGAACAGAATTTTGAGTTTTTTTTCCTTTTGGTTTCCAATTGTTCCTGCATAAAATGTAAAATATCATTCCCAAACATTCCGAAAGAGAATTTTGTGATGCAAAATGTTAATTTTGAGTTTTTTTCCTCTTGGTTTCCTCTTGTATTGAGTGCAAATAAGATGCAATAAAATCAATAGGTGGCGCAAAAGGAATTTGTGCTTTAAATGCATGACCATTTCATTGGTCTCCACGGAAGGACCTTTTGAGAAGATGAAGAAAGGAGCCGTTTGTTTTGAAAATGCCATAAGTCACTCTGGTTTCGACATGAAATATTGAAGGGTTTGTATTTTAACACGTTGGAAACTATTAGTGGCGAATTTAGGAAAGATGTATTGGTGTTTATTATCCCAGGATACTTATATTTGTCTTACTGTAAATTATTTTTATGCCATCTTCAATATCTGAATTTTCGCATCATATTTTTTTATGTTTTCAACGTTCTTGACAGTTAGTTGCTTGCTGTAGAATATTAATTTGTTGTAAGTATGGTTGAAAGTATACCATAATTATCAGCAATTTTTGATTTCAGTGCCTTTATCTCTGAAATTAAGTTAGAAATCATATTTTCGAAGGCAAAAGCATAGGCAAATTTTTTATACATTTTGTTCTTATAGAGAGGTAATTCGTTATAGAGGAGTTCCATTATATGTCTGCGTGATAACACCATACAACATTAACATTACACTTTGAAAGTATGCAGTATGTGTATGTATTAATTCTTAAATTGGAATTCTATGATTTCTGTTGTGTTTCTTTTCTTTTAATAGCTCATAACAATATTTAATACTTTTTGCACGTACTAAAAAAGGAACATTTCCAAATATCTACTTGAGTGCATCTCCACAATTTTGAGTGAAAATGCTGGTTCGATCACTTTTCTCCTTCGAACCATCGAACAAAATCGTTTCTCTACAAAAAAAAGCGGCCTCATACTGAGAGCTCTGTCCAGTCTATATATTTTATGGTCTTTGTATGTACTTTTTATTAGAAATGGATTTCATTGACATATGCAAGCACATGACCACCATAAATGATCCACTGACGGTAGTATAAAGCAATGACAGGAAATGAGAATTTGGTCATCCACAAATCAGAATCTATTGTGAATGCTTAGAAAATCAGTTGTCATTTTGAAGTAGTGAATATTGGTAGTTTTGTAGCAATTGCCTTTGTGTCATTGTACAATGGGTAGTGATCAACTACGGAAGCTCTGATCAATTGGGTCATGTGTTGGGTACAATGAAATTATGGTCATGGTTTCGGGCCAAATGAATATACCTGTCGTGCTTGTGTCTTTGCTTAAATGTTGAATTCAGAAACTCGTGTTCATGTTTGAACTGTTAAAATGTTAACTTATTGAATTCTCTTATGTTATGGGAATCGTAAGTTCTATGCGAAGATTCAATATTAAAATATTATTTTATGATGATGTTATTAACAGAATCTTAGCAAAAAGAAAGAAAATTTAATAGATGTATGTTACCTACAATGTTGCATGAATTAAAGCAGTTCAATATTAGTATTTTAATAAATAATGAAAATGGTGATGTGTTTAACAGAATTATTTAATAATGTTATTCCGGGGAAAAAAAGAAATTCCCTTTGCCTGTTCCCTTGAACGTTCGTTGGCACGAATACTTTTTAGCAGGCGGCGAATATTCGTTGACGATCTTGTCGCCGACGTCTTCTTCTTCTCGTTGCCAAGATAATGTTATTGAAAGAATCAGTTACTGTCAACTCACTGTTGATGCTTGGCTTTTAAATTTTTTTATTTTATTTTTTTTCCTCTTTTATTACGTCAATCAAATACTGAGGTACTTCTAAGACATAGGTCTCATACATTGACATGGAAAGAATATTATTATTATTTTGAAGTCAAATTATAAGAAATTTATCAATTAAAATTTTAATTGAACATAGTAATGTAACCTTGAAAGTTGTGCATTGCATAAATAGACATATTGGAATTCTCTTAATTTGTTAAGTAAGCACATAGTAAAGGGGATTTTCCATTAAATTGTTTCTTTTAAATGTGCATAGAATGTTATGACGACACATTTATCGTACGATAACTTATGAATTTTAAACATTTTATTACGTTTTATTACTATTGCACCCATTCTTTTTTATACTAAGTACAATATAAGTATCTTTCATGAATCACGATGCTATTTATTTGCTGTTTTTATTATTGACATATTGTCGTTTCTGCCTATTAATGATTCAACGGATGTTCATAGTAATGTATAGTAAATAGGTGGGTACTAGTTGTTGCAATAGTGAATTTTGTAAAGCTTGATTTGCAATATAGATACATCTTCAAGATCACTTATTGTAAGAGATTGAATACAGATTTTTCTGGAGAGAACAAACCCAACACAAAGTATGAATCATCTAAACAAATCTCTCTCTCTATTTCTCATTCAAACATTTCAACACAACATAAAAGTTCTCATTGTGGGGAGCGCGCTTTCCCTCTCTTGCTCTCATTTTTAAAAGCACTCCTATGGTCAACTCACTTACTCCTGTGGTCATTATACACCGGCTTTTGTAGAGCTCCATCATTTTATATGCCATTTCACTTATAAAATTGGCCCGGAGACAATAAATATAACGGAATGCACGAGAGAAAAGTTATTCAGTATTTATTCAGCAAGCAACGCGTGTGGATCGTAAAAAGACAAGTTAAAAAAAGTAAGCAAAATAAGACTTGGTAAATACATAGTACAATTACTCTACATTTTTGTTGTTATTATTCTTCTTTTGCTATTATTCTTTTTATACTTTGGTGTATATGTATGTATTAGTTGTAAATTGTCTATATACAAAGTACAAGTGCAAAAAATGAACAAACAAATACAATAATAAGCAAGTGGATTTTGGGCAAACAATAAAAAGAAGTTTATAAAATGTTTAATGGGTGCGGCATATACATACATAAGAAGAAATTTGTGTTAATTATAAAAAGAATATTAAATAAAAAATAATTATATTAAACAGATGTGTTAATAAAAAGAACAAAAACAAATTCGAAATTCTGTAAGCTAAGGAAAAGAATTTTTATCGTTAATATAAATTCAAAAAAAAAAAAAATTACCTTAGAAAAGATGATGACATCATCATCACCACAGCAGCAGACTAGCAGCACCAGCACATTAACTTTAGCACCAACAATAACAAAAGCATCAAAGCGAAAAATCCAAAGCAAACAAACACTAAGCAACAACAACTCACTACTACTATATATTTATGTGCCAAGTTTCAGAGTGAGGGGAACTGAGTGTTTAAACTTATTTGAGTACAAAAGAAGAGTGTTTAGAGTGAGCGCAGAAAAAGAGAGCGGAGGCAAACAACAATAATTGTGTGTTTTTGTATGAATAATGCGAAAATTAACAATAATAAAAATTAGTGTAAATTGAAAAAAAGATTTTACTGGAAATTATTCATTCACTTTTGCCTTCATAATTGAAACACAATTTTTTAATTTATCACATTAAGAAATCAGAGAAATAATTCATTCTTTCAGATGAACTTTGTACACGAGATCATTTATTTCAACTACTCACCCACTCTCTTGCTCTCTTCACAGCATCCCGCATCATTCAGAGATTTAAGTGTTGCCAATGCACACAATCAGATTCAATGCATTTTTTGAAAGTTGAGGGATTTTTTAAATTCTCTTTGTCAGAAGTTGCACGCAACATTTGTATTAAAGTTGCTAGCGACATGTCAAGTATTGTAGAATAAATAAATGATGTTTCCGGTCTTATGTGTTGTAGTCTTTGTTGTTGGGTGCTTTTAATTTTTCTTTACATTGGCATTTAGGCTTTCAACTAAGTACAGTCATATTTGTTATGTTTTCAAGATAATACAATTTATTTTTTTAATTTAAAATTCACTCACTCATTCTCTAAAGCAAAACAAGTCACGAGCATAACACATATATATTTTATTTGTATTGTTTGTATTGGAGCCTTTGAAGCTGTCTGTCATGCTCTAGATACGATCATTTTCAATTTTTCAATTTCAAGTTTCTCTTAGCAATCATGTTAATTATGTTATAGTTATGATGTGTTGTGCTAATTTACGTCATAACTAAAATATTCTTCATGATGAATCATCCATCATTCATTATCATTGAAATCATCATAAGTTCTTGATTAATCACAGCTTCTCTCATAAACATGCAAGGTCTATGACGAGTATTTATTTCCTTCAAAAAAATTACAAACAAAAATTCTTCTCATTCAAAGTAATTTTTATTTTAATCATGTCATGACTCTAGTATGTAAAGTCATGCATACGTCAAAAGCAAAAGCAAAAAAGAAAAAACCTGTTTATTGTCGTTTCTAGTATTTGTTTTTGTTTTTTAACATACAAATTTTCTCTGTGGCTTGTTTTTGTTTATTTATTGCTGTTCTTCTTCATGGATTTTTGGCCAAAGCAGAGGCGTTAATTGTTGTTGTTGTTGCTGTTGCTGTTCTTGTAGCTGGCTAAAACAGATATAAAACTGGAAATGCTTTTTATTTCACTCATTTGTTACCCGCCTTTTTAGCCACGTCAGACACACAACTTTCTAATACACGCAAGCAGCAACAAGCATACATAACTAGAGGCGAGGCATTTTTGAATTTACTACGGATAGAGAGAGAACCAACCCAAAACTCAGACCACAAACAATCAGTCAGTCAGTCACACATGTGTTTAATATTAATTTAATTAAAAAATTTTTATCAAGAATCATAAAAATGGAACAAGGACAAAATACATTAGGTTTACTTTTAATATAAAGTATTATTCCCAACGCAATTTAAATAAACTAGTCGTAACAATGGAAAGAAGACACTCGAGTAGTCGCTAAAGAATGATAGAAGTAGATGAGCTCATTTTATAGTATAAAACATACAAACAAACATATGTACATATATATGTATATGTAACATATAGGGGTCATTCATTTTAAGTATTCAGGATCAATACTCATACGCACCGTTGACTTGGCTTTGAAGAAAATTTGAAGCATAAGAGTTGACGAGTATCACGTTGAGTCGATAAAAAGACAAACACCCACTCACCACCACCATCATCATCATCATCAAAGGCCAATTATTTAGTTTTTCTTTTAGGTTTTTCCGATAAATGAATGATATATGCATATAACACAACTACTTTCACTTTATACACTTTTGCTTTTTTAGGAAAACTAAAGCAATCAATAGCGAAAATATTGTAAAATGTAACAAAAACAAAAAAGCACAAAAGCGAAAGGTGCCCGACGGTCTGGCGTACAATGAACTTAGTCATCTTGCCATCAGTGACTTTGGTTGTTTTCATTTTCTTTCACACAGATCATGAACTTGTAGACAATTTAAAAAAGATACATGCTCATGTACTTGTGTGTTACATTTAATTTAGGGCAGTGAAAACCCTTATGCTTTATAGATAGATTTCGGAAAAGAGCACAAGAAGTACTTGGGACTAATATGGAAAGGTATTCGTGCAGTCTCAAGCTTCTTAGCAGAACTTTGCAGAGCTTTGAAACATCTATTTAAATGCGGATTAATCGAACGATCAATGTAGACTATGTAATGAAGAAGAGGAGACAACAGAGCATTTATTATGCCACTATGAGGGCTTCACTATATGGAGTTCTTGGTGAATACCAGAATCTCAGCAGAACTGTAATTAAGAGGGTTGTGACAATAGGCACACTCGAGGCTGCATTGAAAATGTAAATTAGATCCCGCCCTTCCAATAATCTAATCTACATATAATTTATCATTTAATCAATAATAAAAAAAAACAACAAAAGGAAAGGAAAACTTTAGTAAAATAAACAAAACAAAAAATCAATCTAATGGCGAATGGCGCCAGGGCCACTATCAACTGCGCACTACATTTATCATTCACGCAGGAGTAAAGTACACACCCTCAACCAAAAGTTTAAACATTGCCAACTATTGAATCCATGAACTCTCCTTTCATTGTCCTTATAACCAACAAAATTTATTTAACGTTAAATGTACTACATTTTTATCTATGCATGTTTTCTTCATTGTGTATATACATTTTCTTTGTTTAATGGCATCGTCATTATAAGTAGTATTTACTGTGGTAAAATGTTTTTATTTTTTATGATTATCGTCATTTGTACATACATCATTATGCTATTTATGCTTCTTACTGCTATGTTGTGTTGTGTTAATGATGATGATGTTTCATGGCGATGATGTAATACTATGAGCTTGGACAGGTTTTATTCATTTCCCATAAGAATTTTTATTATGTAGCCTTGTTTCTTGTTTAATGCTTTTGATTGTTATTTTGTTTTTTTTTTTTTATACGAAACTTTATGTGAACTACGATATAATATTGTATGTCTTAACAATTTGAGTAATTTTATTCTTTCATTCTGTTTATTTCAGCCTAACATTTTTTTGAATTAATATTTAATTACAATAAAACAAAATGAGCTCCGCCGAATATTATCCATTCAAGGTAAGTTTATAGAAATTAATTGTAGTTCAAATTTCAAATATCAGTTTTGATTTTAAGAATGATTAATGAATACATATGTATATGGTAATACATAAAAGGAAACCAGAATTTTTAATGAAATTCGACTAAAGTTTATTAGAAGTTTAGAAGGGTTATAACAAGAAATGATGGTATTACTACAATTTTTATTCAATTTTATATTAAACTAAGGCCTAAGATATTTGATTACATGTCTATTTTTGCATTATATTTGTTCCTCTATTTTCAAACAATATTAGCAGTATTTATTCTTATAAATGAGGTGTAAGACTCAAGCTATTATGAATAATCAAAATGTTGAATAGATTTGGGTCTAAGAAATGAGAAATACAGGTCTATAGAATAATGCATCCATATTGATGTTTATAACTAACTAAAAGCGGATAAGACCTACATACATATGTTATATCACTGGTGTGAACATGTTCTATTTTTCCATGTACTATCAAATAATATTAGCAGCATTTATTCTTGTAAACGAGGTCTAAAGTCTATAATATTACAAATTTAGTTAACTTAAAATTGGATAAGATTTTGCTGTGATGTCGGGAGTTTAAAGTGGGTCTCTTTTGTTTTTTCTTCAAAATTGACTCTCAAAAATTCCTAGAGTAAATCTTTTTAATACGAACGGCTCCCTGATCTGGCTAATTATTCCAGTTTATCAGTTGACTTAGTTTCGTGTACAAATTTTTCTTATATATACATATGTATGTATTTTTAAAGTAGATTTTACAAGGAAAGGAAGAACTAAAATTTATTACAAATCATGGATTACAATAATCATCACATCATTGTGTTAATAGTAAAAATATATAGAAGACATACATATGTGGATACTGTATTAGAGCCCTGCCCTGCACACCAGCCCCGGATCTACAATTTTTTCGAAACGGGACAGAAACTTGATAGTGGCGCCCCTCTCTACAACGTTTAGATAAATTACCTAAAACAACTCATAAATATATAATATACAATGGTATTTTCTTACAAGTCGACGGTGAGTCAACCAGGCTAGGCTCTTTTGTGGAGCAAGTTTTTATTTTCAATCATATTATGACTGACGCACGGGGCGGGTGCCCCGGTTTGGTTCCCCCAAGATCCGGGGCAGCTGCACACTATGAAAATGACTCATGTCGAATCTTTCAACTCATTTAGCTTTTTTTGCTTTGCGGACTCATTAAGACGAATCTATGCTGTCCTGTGACTCTTATAAGATTCGCTATCGAACTGTCTTCGTTAACGAATTCAACTAGATCATTAATTCTCAACATCACTTGAGTTGCTTTACGAAAGTGTTGCGGCTGACAGTGTGTATTGATAGTGTTGTGTGTGATAGTGATTCATTTAAGAGAGAGAAGAACTTTGACTTCTCTCAGAGCTCTAATACAATAGTATGTATGAATACAACATTTAGATCAGCTTTCCCGGCTCTGGCATGCAAATGTAAATATGGGAGACATGTACAAATATATAAGAATTAGGATCATGTAGAACACTCTTCCAGGGTCTGCTTTCTATTTAACATACTGCCTGGCCAATGATTTAAAGATCAATCCTACATAACGTCATATGTAACTTCTCTAAGTATACATTTATAATTTCACTTATTACTCAGTTATAAAACAATTTATACTTACATTGGGAATGCATTATTATACCATTTTTTCTTCCTTTGTTTTGAAGATAAAGGATTTTTGTTTTCTTATCTTAACTTTCATTTACTTTCTTCAACCCAAAACAACACTCATCACCCCCTTCATTTCTCAAGTACTTAATAGCTTATTCACTTTTCGGTTTTCTTAACTTTGCTCTACTTTTTATTGTTAGGCAATTCTAGGTGGTAATCTTATCTATGGAAAAGGGAAGATAGTGAACTCATAGAGTGCAATAAATGTGTTAAGTGTTAGTTAATCTGTCCAACCTTATCAACAATTTGAAAATCCAATTAAAATTTTGATAAACATGCAAATTTTTATATAAAAAAAAAAGAAAGGAAAGATTTTTGTTTTTTGTTGAAAAATATAATAATAATTTGTTTAATCCAAAGACACCATGTATTGTTTATATAATGTATTATATATAGGTAAATTCTGTATATTATGCATGTACATAAATACACAGATGAGTAATATGTTTTTTTTTTTTTTTTTTGGTTGATTTCCCTATTCGGAAAGTCAAGAAATCTTTTACGTGTTTTGAATAAAAATTTTATTGTTTTGAGTAATCACAAAATTTGTAATACATATTTATTTTTCTTATGTTAATTTATTTAATTTTTTTTATATTCACATATAATAATGTGTAGTGCACACCCACCGTCTACCCTGCTGATCCCTTCGATCCCGTTGAAGATGCCGCCATTTTGCGTAAAGCCATGAAGGGCTTTGGCACCGATGAGAAGGCTATTATTGAAATTCTTGCACGTCGTGGCATTGTTCAACGTCTTGAAATCGCTGAAGCTTTTAAGACTGCCTACGGCAAGGATTTGATTTCGGACTTGAAATCTGAATTGGGTGGCAAATTTGAAGATGTCATTGTTGCTTTGATGACACCATTGCCACAATTTTATGCTAAAGAATTGCATGATGCCGTTGCTGGTCTGGGTACAGATGAGGAAGCTATCATTGAGATCTTGTGCACATTGTCCAATTATGGTATTAAGACCATTGCCCAGTTCTATGTACAAAGTTATGGCAAATCTTTGGAATCTGATTTGAAGGGTGACACCAGTGGTCATTTCAAGCGTTTGTGTGTCTCATTGGTTCAGGGTAATCGCGATGAGAACCAGGGTGTTGATGAGGCTGCTGCTATTGCTGATGCCCAAGCTTTGTTTGATGCTGGTGAAGGTCAATGGGGTACCGATGAATCATTGTTCAATTCAATTCTGGTGACACGCTCATATCAACAATTGCGTCAAATTTTCCTCGAATACGAAAACATTTCCGGTAATGATATCGAGAAGGCAATCAAACGTGAATTCAGTGGAGCCATTGAAAAGGGTTTCTTGGCTATTGGTAAGTTATATATTCTCTAATAAATACATAATTCATTTTTAAATAAATTCATTTCTATTAACAAAATAGTCAAATGTTGCAAATCAAAGGTTGATTATTTCGCTGAGCGTTTGTATGATTCAATGCATGGCATTGGCACCAAGGATAAGACTTTGATTCGCATTGTTGTCAGTCGCTCTGAAATCGATTTGGGCGATATTAAGGAAGCATTCCAAAATAAATATGGCAAGAGTTTGGAATCATGGATTAAGGTAAATATTTCAGTTGCCTTTTTACACCCATCAATTTTATTCATTTTATTACTAATAATATAACAACAACTACTAGTACTGGTGTTGGTTTATTTATCTATCTATCTATCTTTCAATCAATGAATGATCAATCTTTTGTAGTCTTTTAAAAACACATTTCTTATAAATATATAAACGCACGTTATTATTATAATGTTATTTTCTTATGTTAAACTTGTTTATGTTGTTTGGTCTTTCATTATGAATAAAAAACCAGTATTTTTTTCCAATTCCCTTTAATCTAATCATCATATACATAATATTGCCTATAAGTATGAGATTATGACTATCACAGCTTGTAGTAATTTTTGGAACCATTCACATTTGTTAGTTAAGAGACTTCACTAGAACATCACCTCGTGTTACATTCAAAATTTTGCGTTGTGCGTTTTTATTACAAAAAAATTAAACAAAAAATAAGAAATTATTAATATATCTTCTATATAAAATTTAATAATAAATTTTTCCAAAACTAAAAACTTCAAAATTGTCTTCTTCCTACACATTATTCAGCAGCGACATTTCTTGTAAAATTTTTCATTGCGCTTTCTTCTTATCTTTTCTTATGTCATCAAACATTAAATTTTGCAACTATTTATATATTTTTAGGGCGATACTTCTGGCGATTATAAACGCTCCCTGTTGGCTATTGTTGGATACTAAAAAAAAAATAGAGTTTAGAAAGAAAAAACATAATAAGAAACGCACACACAAAATTTGATTAACCTGTTCCATGCCTATAAACAAAATGCCTTGACTTGACAATTATACCTAAAAAGATATAAGCATACATCCTTTATATATACATATAAACCTACTCGTACAAGACAATTGGAACCAATTCAAAGATATGAAGTGCATTTAAGAACCAACAATACTATGAATCCCAAATGATAAAAAAGCTCGAAAATTAAGAACTTATTTTATATAAAATATGACAAAGATATATGACGACTATTTTACACATGTTTGCAATATTACATCCAAATAATATATAACTTTCTATTTCTCTCTATATACATATACAAAAATCTATACATTTATATATAAATACACAAAAAAAAAAAACAACCATACACATGAACAAACATACATGAACATAAACTAATGAAATAATTTATACAAATTTGACTTTTGTATACTTAATTTCCATTTTACTTTTGTTTCTTATTATTTTGTTAAAACAAATATTGTCAATACATATATGTATATTGTTAATTTTGTATTATTAGTATTTGTTTTTGAAAGAGTCTCATTTTTCCTTAATTTTTGTTATATACATATACATATTATTATTTCATATAAAGTAAACATACTATTTACTGAAAGTGCAAATTTTGTATTAAAAAAAAAAAAAAAAAAATTATAATTTGTTCAATAAAAATACTTAATTGTAAAGAAACAAAAAATGTTTAAAAAACAACAAAAATATGAAATGGTTAGTTCTTCTTCTAGTTGTTGATGTCATTCAGTTGGGTTTACTCATTCAATTCAATTGTCAATCACATTGCATGATTCAATACTATTACTACTATTTCTTACTACTAATTACACTTGGCACCATTCGTGCGTGGGCCAAAACAATGCTGCCAAGTTGGGTTTGCAGTTATAAATTGTTTCTGTTCTTCTTCTCTGTTAACCAAAATAAACTAAATGCATATTATAAATGCTTCTTTAACACATATTTGCTTTTAATGCTGCTCCTTCTCAAAAAATACAATAACTAAAAATGAATGAACTAAAAAATAAAACTTAATTTCTTCTTTTTCTCTCTTAATGCTTTAAAAACTCTCTACCTTCAAACAAACAACCACAACCACATCCATAAACAATATACAGGAAGACTCAGGTTCCGAGATTGGATATTTGCTTTCGACAGTCGTCGCTTGGTAGAGTTAAACTCAAACAAACAAATAAACACATACGATTTAATCCACCAGTGGCTTTGTTTACCATTTTTCGAAGTTATGAAAACCATATATGAAAAAAAATAATATAAATTTTATTCAAGAAAAAAATTTAATTCTTATTTTTTATGCAATTAATTTGAGATGAATTGTGCAATTTATATATATTTGTTGTGATGTTGTATTTACTGCAAAATTCCAAATTTGATCTTTTACCTACTCCACACATTGATTATTCATTTTATTCAAGTATTTCTTGTGAATTTTTATATATTAGATTAGAAACATTTTTATTTATTGTATTTTTTGTATGCATTTTTTTTGAAAAATCATTTAATGTGCTTGTATTAACAAAAATTTTAATTTCAACAATTGAATGAATTACAAAAATAAAATGAGATTTAAAACGAAAAATTTGTTTCAATTTTTTTCCCTTTCTTTTTAGGATGACTTGTCTGGAGACGTTGGCCGCACTTTATGCACCTTGGTCTCTTATTAAGTGTGTACAAATTACAAAAAATACAAAATTTGTTATCCTCCTGTTAAATTGAAATAAACTTACAAATAGAATTAAAAAACCCCAAACCAAAATTAACTTGATGTAAATTCTTTTTAGATGATATCATTTTTCTTATGTTAAACTTAGATGTTTCTAATACTATTCTTTAAAGATCAAATGATTTGTTTGGCAAATGCATGAAGCTTGTTATATTGTGGCCATTGGGAGGATTTGGCACACGTGGCGGTCCCATTGACTGTTGAAATTGATGAGGCAATGAAACTGGTACACTATGTATAGATTTGGCACGAGCACGAATACGTGGACGATTGCCAGGACAATTTGGTACTTGAAATGAATGATTTGTAGACGATGGAGGAGGTGGTGGAAGTAAAGAAGTTGTATGGCGTTTCTTTGCTTGAAGCTCTTCTTCCTCACGTTGTCGTTGACGTTTCACTTGCATAACCCGTTGCTCCAATTGTTTGCGTTCCAGACGTAATTGCTCCAATTCTAAGTATAGTTTCCTACAATTATCATGTTCACGTTTAGTGGCTTCTTCGATATCTTGTATAGCTTGTTCCTCTTTGAGAAAATGTTTTTGAAAATGTTCCTGATGAACTTTTTGGAAATTATGTACTATTTGATGATTGATGCCATCACGCCATGGCTCTGGATGGAAAAGATCCTTCAAATTTGGTGGCATCCCATTGCCTATTTCACGGCCGCGACATGATTTCTTGCAAAATGGACACATATAACAACCAGAATCACCCGGTGTGGGGCCAACATTTTGTGTACAGCATTTTTCACAAATTATATGCTTGCAAGCTAAAAGGAAAAATATACGTTTCTTTTCGACATAAATTTCATAGCAACGATTGCAATGAATCCACAAAAGTTTCGTGTTTATTTCCGTCATAATTGATTAATTTATTGCATTTTACCGAAGATTAAATACTATCTACATTAATTAATTAATGATCTTTGATTTTACGCAGTACACAAGAAACAGTTATTTTTCGAACCAGAATCATCAAAAGAAGATTGAAGAGAAAACAAATAAACAATCAGGGTTGCATGTGGCAAAGTTCAAAGAACTTAAAGACGGTTATCGATATTTTTAATTGTATTTTTTATTTTATTCATCGATTATACACTTTACTGCTTAAATGAAGCTCATTAAAATAAATTGAGCTCATTTTATAAATGGAAGAAGTATTACATTGGATTAAAAAGAAATACATTGGAATGTTGTAAAATTCTGAATTGGATTGGCACTTTCACTTGGCTACACGTTCCAAATAAGCAGCCCACAAACGATCACGGTACAAAGCTGCTGTCTTCTCCACAGATTTCGCCTCCAGTATGCCACGTCCCACCACTGCTATATCAGCACCACGTTCTTGAACTACATGCTCCGGTGTGTGATACTGTTGACCAAGCTTATCGGCACTCTCATCGATTTTTACTCCCGGTGTTAATTGTATCATACCAGGAAATGAAAAGCAATCTGTTGACTGGCATACAACGCCCGTTACAAAATCAACTGCACCACCTTCAGTAGCAATCTTATTACTAGCTTCTTTATATTTATTATCAATTAAATTGCCAGATGCAGAAAGTTCACCCACCAGGAATACACCACGATGTTTGTTGATATCACTGCCATTGCCATCCAAAGCAGCTTTCAATCCTTGCAGGATACTACGACCAGGCAAAGTATGTGCTGTAACTAAATCAGCCCAATTGGCAATTTTATAAATTCCTTTGCCATATTGCAGTGAAACCGTATTGCCAATGTCAGCAAATTTGCGATCCTCAAGCAAAAGGAAATTATGTCGAGTTGCAAGAGCCTGAAGATTTGTAATAAATGATTCAGTGAAATCTTCAATTATATCAATGTGAGTCTTAAGCACACATATATAGGGGCCAACTTTGTCGGCAATATCGAGTATATCATCACTCTTTGTTAGATCAGCAGCAAGGCACAAATTGGTTTTCTTGGTGGCCATCAAATTGAAGAGATTCTTGGCTACTTCATTTTTGGCCAGATTAGCACGATTCTCATAGCTCAGTTTAGTGCGTACAAAATCATTGACTGTAAGAGAGTGGATGAGAGAGAGTAAAGGGGAGGGGGAAGACAGAGGTTAGTCATTAGTAAAGATTAAAAAAAGCAATGTACTGAACTGATAACAAAGACAGCAGCCGCCGTGTGATTTAATTCAATTTAACTGATTGTTAAAGAACAGAAGACATGCTGGAGAAGTATGCTTTGTGGTTTATAAGCTGATTATATTTTATTTTCACAAGTGTCTGGCATAGGCATATCAAGAAAGCAGTCTAAATCAAATTTTTCAAATGAAAGTTTGTTTAACATTTATTTATATGAATTTCTCATCATTTTAGCATGGGAGTTGAAAGAGAAGAGCATTCGAAAGTTAATTACTTATAATAATAAAAATTTATAAACTAAAGCACAAGCACATTTTCTGTTATCTATATATACATAAAATCGTAAGCCTTTTCCTGTGTGTGCACGCTTATCTCAGAAACGGCTTAACATATTTGAATGCGACTTTGACTGGTGTATTGTAACAAGCTTCGTGTAACATTTAGCGTTTATTTATCGAAATCGACCTACTAAATCGAAAGATATTCATATTTTTAATTCTGTTGCCTACTTTTTGGCTGGTTTTCCTCTTTTGCTGTGGGGTAACATTAAACATCTGATAATTAAGAAACAAGATAACAAAATACACGCT
Source organism: Amiota communis (assembly GCA_037043315.1). Taxonomy (NCBI): domain Eukaryota; kingdom Metazoa; phylum Arthropoda; class Insecta; order Diptera; family Drosophilidae; genus Amiota; species Amiota communis. The sequence continues at coordinate 5,099,873 of JBAMAV010001245.1, read as the reverse complement.
ATTACAAACATATTTCGAATACCACGCGTACGAAGTCGTGGGCAATAAAATGACTGAAATTCGTATTAATTTGCATTTGCATTAAGCAGATTAATATCGTCACATAATATGAGGAATATAGCACACTCAACTTGATTACTTGATTGCCAGCCATAAACACACGATAAATTTAATTAAATTGTGTACAAAAATAACACAATACGGTACAATATAGTAATCGCTCACACTTCTCACTTTATGGCATCAATTGAATTCATCACAGGTACTGCATTTTGGATTTAATTAAATTGAATATACGTACCAACTTCCTTTTTATTGTTCACAAATGATCCATCGCTATTAATCTGGGTACCTGCAATATATTTAGCCACTGCATCAACAGTAGATTTCTCAATGCGTCCAGATTCATAGAGGGTATTCAACAAATATGATAGTGTGAACAATGAATGCATACGTAAACCATTTTTGGCTATATTTATGGCACCTCCTTGTTCACGATCAACAACAATAACGGCATCAGTCACATTAATACCCTCACTTTGTAAATCACGTACAGTATCCAAGACACTTGAACCCGAAGTGACAACATCTTCAATTATGAGACATGTATCACCGGCATTATAAATGCCTTCGATTAATTTCTTGGTGCCATATGATTTGGCCTCCTTGCGTCTCACCAACATGGGTGTATTCTGTTGGACTGAGACAATTGTTGCCAACGGCAAGGCGGTGTAGGGTACACCACAAACATGTTTTGCATTCAACTGGTGTTCTTTGATATACAAAACAAGTAAATCGGAGACAGTTTGCTAAATGAAACAATACATTAATTAATTCACAATGTATCACTTTATTATTATAATTTACTTACCATAACTTCAGGATAGCTAACAATAACACGCAAATCAAAATAGACCGGTGAATTAATGCCGACTTTCATTTTGAAATCACCAAATTTGAAAGCATTAATTTCGTAAAGTTTCAATGCAAGTGCTTTTCTAGATTCCGCATAATTATTTGCCATTTTAGTTTTAATTTAATATTATTGTTTTAATTAATGAATTGAAGCTAACCACAGCCACGTTTTTGTTCGGCACGAAGTGAATGAATGAACACAAGAACGTAAACACAAAACAGAAGTGAGTAACGAGTAAACGAGTAGTTCTCTCTCTTTGTATTTCAGCCAGCCAATCAAAGGTACACTCGTAAAATGAATGGTGGTTTGTTACGTGGTATGGAAAATGCAACCCTGCGATTTACAGAAACACCTGTTGAGCCAAAGACTACGAAACTAAATAGACTGGACAATTCGAGTTCGAAAAGATGCGGGTTCGATACGACGAGAAAAATTCCACTCTCGAACCTGATCGAACCTGCAGAAAAACTCAAAGAAGACATGACCATTTTTGATGAAACGTGAGTGGAAATCATTGTAGCCTGAGTCGAATTTGAAGAATTTTCAATGCATTATCAAATTATGTTCAACACTAAATGCATTATTTCAGCGTTCTATACACTGATATGCGAAAGACGTCAACAATTAAGAGTGAGCAAATTTCGAGAGAGTAAAAGGCCCAAGTGGCGGTACCTTGTATTATTGTACCATGAGTTGAGAACATCAGAGCAGAGCACTTCATCAGAGAGAGAGACAGTGAGAATGTGTGTGAAAGCAGCATATGCTTTTGGTTGCCTGTAGTTATGTGTCTGTATTTCTTTATTTGTTGTTGATTTCTTATTCTAAAGTTGCAAGCTAACAAGGTATGGAGCACTAGCATCAATGGCTACCGGTTCCATTTATTTGCATTTATTTGTATTGTTTATATTTTGAGATACTCTAAAACGTACGCTAAACAAATTACATTGTCGAGTGAAAAGTTGTGCAGTTTACAAAACGTTCTAAAATTGCTTGTTTTAGGTAATGTCGCGCAATTACAGCAGTGCTCTGCAAGAGAAGGCTCGAGCGCTTTTAACATTACGAATGAAGCGCTATCATGAGCGCCGTAGACTTGAAGCGTTAGACCCGAAAAACAAAGTCCCGATACAGAAGGACAAAGACAAATCATATAAAACGGCTCTAGATGATACGCAATATACGGGTAATATAGATTATTTAATTTCTTTCCTCTTAAATTATACCTGATGAGTGGTTATCGACCAGTTATTGAAATTCCTTAACTATTTGAAAAGCATTTTTAATTGCTTACCTACGACTTCGTAATATAAATTAACAAAAGCAAATGCGAAAAGAGAGGAGAAATCAATTGCTTGAACTGACGTAGAATTTTGGTCACACAGTCAGCAGAAGCAAAGTTGTTCAAAAGAAGTGGGCGTTTTACACTTTTAGTTCACTCTCAGTCCAAGTGTCTGTTGCGTTTCAGAAATCGAAATGGACTGATGAAGCATGACAGAGACTATGAAATTAGATAGACTGGACAATTCGAGTTCGAAAAAATGCGGGTTCGATGCGACGAGAAAAATTCCGCTCTCGAACCGGATCGAACCTGCAGAAAAACTCAAAAAACCATGACTATTTTTGATGGAGATGAACTTTTCATAAGAAAATGTAGCGTGAGTGGAGATCATTGGAGCGTGAGTCGGGATAAAAAAAGTAAAGGCAATGGCAGCATATTAATGGAAAACATTAACAAACATTTTGGAGAGGTTCAAAATAAGATATGGAACACCAAATGAAATATGTTTAATAAAAAAAATCATTTGCATGTACTATTTAATGTATAAAGAATGTTTCCATTTTAATAAAATTAATTTTTTAAAATTAAAATACATCAGCATAGGCTTTCTTTCCTTGACAGTTTTACGGCAAGTTGGAAAATATTGTACATTATAGTTGATGCATTACTTGCCAACATACCTTGTTATATTGTAAGTTATTAATTTTATTATGAATTATTTTGAAAACGAATATTGTATCAAATCAATATTATAAGAATTGCAATTGTATTTAATTGCACATGACATATTTATGATTTATAAAGTAATGTAATGAAAATTATTTCAAATAAAAGCAATTTCAACGAATTTGTACTTTCATGCATTTTGAGTTAATATTCAAATATTTGGAAGGCGCGCGTTTCGAAGTTATCTTCTTCTCCATAATGTGCAGAGAGCAAGTGAATTCGTGCTCAAAAAGTTAACGTTCCACTCAAAAAGTTATCGAAGTTAAGATTCCGCTCAAAAAAATAATCGAAGTTAAGGTTCCACTCGAACGTCTCATGTTAAGTAAACATAAAACAAAAACAAATGTTCATTATGCCTTGGCTGCAACTTTGACATGCTGTTGATATTCAATTTTATTGTGTGATCATGTTACTTCTGCTGTATCTGTCATGCACATATTTCTGTATATACGAGTATTATATTGTTATGCTTATATGATTTGTTTTACTTCAAATGAATGCCGCCGTCTTATTGAAATGTTGTTTTGTTCTTTGTAAATTTTATTTTTTTTTTGTTTTTAATAAATGTAAATTGTAATATTGTTGTTCTCAGTTTATTGTTGCTGTTGTTATTTATTCACGGGAGTGAAGTTTGTCATGAAGTTTGTAACACACAGAAGGAGACATCGCGGACTACATAAAGTTTGAGATCAATTCTATGAATATCAATCTTCTTTTTATATATGCCTGTGATAATTTGTTTCTTCATGGTTTTTGGTATGTGTACTTTTGCTTTTTCTTCATTGTTTGCCATATAGAAATCGTTTTGTATGCTACAAAATTGAGAAATAAACTTAATTGAACATTACAGCATTCTATAATAAATGGTCAAACTATACATTCATTTCTACATCACATTATACGCTGCATAAGGGCAATAGAAAAAAAGGTAAAAACCAGTGCTTGTCGACAACCCTCCTTCATTGAGTACATGTTAACATAACTCACAAATTTCACAAAATGTTAACATTTTTTTGAGTTCGGTTTGAATAAAACACCATCGAGCATCGAACAATTGAGAAAATTGAGAACCGCATGATTTTCGTTCGAATTGTCCAGTCTATCTAATTTCATAGTCTCTGAGCATGAGTCTGTTATCGGTTTGGATTTCGAGTCGATAATGGACTGAAAATGTACTGACCGTCTAAAAGGCCTCACACTCACAAAATTGTGGTTGCTCTCAAAATTATTGTTTCGCTCGCAATCACAAAATTACAATAACAATTTCGCAGCGTTTTGTTGTTGGAAACCGTACAAGCACTAGTTTCATTGCTGTTTCTAAGCAGAGTAGAAGCAAATGTTCGATTTGGCTGTGCTGTACTAATTTTATCGCTGTTTCGTTTGCTGTCATTCGGTTTCTTTGTTCTTTGAAGATAACATTTTAAAATTATGGTGCGTTTAAAACGTCAATTAGAGAAATATTTCGATTTTATGCATGATCAAGCACTATGTAAGCTGTGCTCGCACATCTTAAAAAGTGATAGAAAGTTTAATTTAAAAACACATGTAATTAAACGTCATCAAGTACCAGAAGAGGAATTCGTAAAGGAGAACAATGCTGAATGTAAGTGCTCATCTATTTAACAAAACAAGTTACGAAAATAAGCTAAACTATAAATAAAAATTTGCGACGACTTAAGGGTAAACTACATAAACGACTTCGTCGTCAAGCTGTATTGTCGACATTACGGCTTTTGCAGTTTCAGACGACGTCGGTTAGTAAACAAAAATCAGCTATGCATGTTTATGGTATGTGTTGAATTTAAAAATTGCATAATAATTCACCAAAACACGTTTTTGCCAGTCAATAAAACATTAAACAGTTCTTTGGATGCACAAAACAGTTCTTTTCCCATTTATCAATACTGTCTTCTGACGAAGTTGAAAGTTGCTGAACTTTAGGCATACTAATTTCGACGTCAAATCTATGTATTTAGTTTCCTTCATTTCATTCAATACATTTAAACCTTTTTCCTTCAAATCGTAAAAAGCGTGAAAAGTCGATTTGAACCAAAACGTCGTTTATGTAGTTGCCTTCTAGTGCTACAGTAGAAGCATTTCTCTTGAAAAACTGCTTCGTCAATTCAAGCAAATGATTTCTTCTCTCTTTTCGCATTTGCTTTTGCTGATGTGTGCCCATACATGGCCAAGTATGCTTGACCACTATTTATAACCCAAGAATGGATTTGTCTCTGCCCCGAATACTAGGGTCGGACCCGCAGTTGTCGGGAAACTTGTGGTTAACATTTTAAACATAAAGCTTAGAGACATATTTTAAAATCAATTAAGTCGTCATTGTCAAACAGATCAGATAATTATGTCAATATTAATAATGGAATCGTCTGATTTTTCAAAATTTCGAATTTTATTTATGTGTGGTAGTAGCACCAAGTCTCCCATCGTTAGAGGTCGCAATTTTGTATCTGTCAACTTTTTAGGTTGTCTACAATAAATTAGTTTTTTGCGGACACTGAATAAGGGAGAAAAAAGACACACTGGAACACAGTTTTCAGTTTTTTGTGTTTTCGCTAAACCAAAGATACTTTTTTCGGTTTCTTTTCACACGTATTTTCTGCTTGTCGCAGCATAATTATCGTTATCGTTAGGTTTGATTTAAACATGCTTGATCGTGTGTGGGCCCCTTATAATTTTATTCGATTATTTCATATTCACTCACCAAATCATATGAAGAATTTTTCTTAGTGGAGAGCAGAGCACATCAACAGAGCGAGAAATATAGAGAGTGTGTGTATGTTGTACATGTGCATTTGGTTGTGTTTATATTTATTTATCTGTGTCAACTTTATAATCTAAAATTACAATTGTGGAGCAATTGCAATTTCATTTGTTTGTTTGAATTGTGTCTTACTTTATTTTATAAGATACTCTAAAAGGTAAGCTAAGCAGAAAAAAATTATATTGTCGAGTAAAAAGTTGGGCCGAGTTACAGTTGTACAAAACGTTCTAAAATTGCTTGTTTTAGGTAATGAGGCTCAAATACAAAAGTATTCAACGTCAGAGGCAGAGGGAAAGAGTTCGAGCTCTCCTTCGTGAGCGCCGTAGACTTGAAGTGCTGGAACAAGCAAATGCAACGGGTCGAACTTACGACAGTATTCTGCAGGAAATGGCTCTAGCGTCTTCAACACTTCGAGTGAGGCGCTATCGTGAGCGCCGTAGACTGGAAGCGTTAAACATGAACTATGAAGGAAATGCAAATGCAATGCCTCAAGCCGATACGCGATATACGGGTAATATAGATCATTTCACTTGTTTCCTCTTCAACTATGCCTGATGATTGGTTATCGACTTCGAGAGAGAAGAAATAATTTGTTTGTTCGGTTACGTAGTCAGCAGAAGCAAAGTCATTCAAAAGAAATGATGCAGCAGTCCCATTAGCCTTTTACACGGTCAATTCACTCTCAGTCCAAGTGTCTGTTATCGTTTGTGCTTGTTATTATACGATCTGTCCGAATTGTTAGTGCTGTCAATTGTTTTAGATACTTTTACACTACAAACACTGTTTGCTTACATATTGTTCATAAGTATTTATTGATCTTAAAAGTGAACAAATGTGGTAATATAATAACTCTTATGGTTTAGTTTTGGCGCTGAAGAAAGAGTTGAAGAAAAGAAGCCAAAGGAGTAAAGCTTGGCTTCTTAAAAGAAATTATTTGTCGCATGTAAACTTAATAAAGGAACTTCACTTAGAACCATCTCCTTTATAGCCTTTTTCTCATACTGCTGGTATTTTTCCAAAAAGGACATTAGGCAGTTTGCCTAATGTTACTATTGTGGTAACGTGCGTCTTTTTTATCCCGTTAGCAAAGATAACTTTAATAAACATATACTTATAAAATCATAATCCATTTTTATTTCAAACAACCACTGGCACTTGTTTACATTTATCGATTTTTATTATTTCTTTGTTATCGAATCGAATTTCGAGTCGATAATTTACAGAAGTTGAACTGACCGTGTAACAGGCCCCTAAGTCGTAGTGTTTTTTTTTTTTCAAAAAACTTGTGTGACTGAATGTGACAAAGAAGAAGAGACAGTCGCTCACAAAAGTATACATTGTTTCGCTCTCAAACACAAAATTACAATAAAAATTTCTTAGCATTTTGTTTTTGGAAACCGTACAACATTGTTGTTGTTTCTTCCCGTCATACCTGAGACATCTCGCAGTCGACAGCCGTAGTCAAAGCAGAGTTTGATAAATTTGCTGCTTCTGAGTAGTGCAGAGCATTAGTGTTCGATTTAACTGTGTTGAACATAAACAACAAGCACAAGTTTCGTCGCTTTTTCGTTTGCTGTCAGTCACTTTATTTATTTTTTGAGGGTGACATTTTATAACTATGCCGCTGTCGCGTTTAAAACGAAAAAATTTAGAAAAATATTATTATTTTATCCAAGATGACGCACTATGTAAGCTTTGCTCGCAAATCTTAAAAAGTGAAAGAAGTTTTAATTTAAAAAAACATATAAGCAATGTTCATCGAATAACAGAGGAAGAATTCTTAAAAGGGGATAATGCTGAGTGTAAGTGTGTAAAATGTAACAACTACAATAAGTCTTCATCAATGAATTAAAACAAATAAATATGCAAATAACTGAAACAATTGGCATTTAGATTTCTGAAGCGATAACATGGACTGAGACTGTACTGACCGTCTAAAAGGCTTTTAAACAACTACTTGCACTTGTTTACATTTATCAATTTTTATCATTTCTTTGTTATCGATTCGAATTTCGAGCCGGTTGATTTGACCGTGTAACAGGCGCATAAGTCTTGTTTTTTTTTTTTTGTTTACAAAAAACTCGTGTGACTGAATGTGACAAAGAAGAAGAGACAGTCGCTCACGATATTGTTCGCTCTCAACACACAAAATTACAATAACAATTTTGTAGCATTTTGTTGTTGGAAACCGTACAACAATAAAATCTGCTACTGCGCATCTGTATTGTTGTTGTTTTTTCTCGTCGTAACTGTGACATCTCTCAGTCGACAGCCGTAGTCAAAGCAGAGTTTGAAAATTTGGCTGTGCTGAACAGAGCAAGCAAGCACTACTTTCTTTGCTGTTTCGTTTGTTGTTTCTGAGTAGAGCACAGCACTAGTGTTCGATTTGACTGTGTTGAACATAAACAACAAGCACGAGTTTCGTCGCTTTTTCGTTTGCTGTCAGTCAGTTCATTTATTGTTTGAGGGTGACATTATAAAAATATGCCGCTGCCGCGTTTAAAACGAAAAAATTTAGAAAAATATTTCGATTTTATGGAATATGACGCACTATGTAAGCTTTGCTCGCAAGTCTTAAAAAGTGAAAGAAGTTTTAATTTAAAAACACATATAATTAAAGTTCATCAAATAACAGAGGAAGAATTCTTAAAAAAGGATAATGGCGAATGTAAGTGTGTATCCATCAAAACAAGATTTCTAGCGCAACAATCTAGTGCTTTGGCTGTCGACTGCAAGATTTCCAAGTTACGAACATAAGCAAAAGCAAAAATAAAAATTTGCACCATCAGCAAAAAGAAAACAACGTTGCTTCTGCTGAACTCGTAATAGGGCCCATACACGGCTAAGCATGCTTGACCATGTGCATTGAAATTTCTTCATTTCATATGAAATTACTCGGTGAACGGTTGTGTAAAACTTGTAATGGACGCGCATAATATATTTTGTACGACAAATTAGTGGATTGAATATGAATGACCCCGATCCGATCGCTCCGATTCTCTCAATTCAACTCACACCACAACAACCTAATGACACTTATGCTTTCCACTTATTTCGTTCTGCTGTTTCACAAACACATAATTTTTGAAAGCTCAACCAAATGTGTCCATTTAGGTTGTCATTGTTAGACAGACAATGTTCTTTGTTCAATAAAAACATAGGACAGAATCATAAGCAAAGCCCAGTGGGAACTTGAGTCTGCTTAAATTCTTCTGTTTTTTCAGTGAGGAAATTGTATTATGCGTTGATAGCTATAAGGTTGCAATCATAGTGCCCGCAGAGCTGAAGCCGCATCATAAGCTGTCAGCTTAAAACTGTGTGGTACTGATTTTGAAGCAGAATCGCGTGCTGTTCAGTGTTGTTTTTCTTTGGGTTCTTTTTAATTGTTTCATGCGTTGCTTTGCATATTCGTTTTCCACTATAAACACTCATCTCCAACTTTGTCTCCGCGTGCACTATGTATGTCGGGTATAAGCCACAAATCTCCGATGCTTTCGAACCCGATTGTTTTCGATATTACCCACAAAAAGCAAAAAAGTATAGGTGTGCCAGCAATTAATTAACTTTAAGCATGGCTTGCTGCAACCATGTTTGAATGGTGTGTGGACTTCTATAATTCAAAACAAAAAGACAAGACCAAAACTGAAAGACATGTCTTGTTGTCGACAGCTATTAAAGACAAAACATTAATTCAGTTTTATTTTTCAGGCAAGGACGTTGATGCCAAAAAATTGTTATATTTAATTGAGACAAGAAGCCCAATATATAATTATTTGGATAAGGAGCATTCCAATAAATCAGTAATCGAAAAACTATGGACTGAAATAGCGACCGAAATGAATTGTCCAGGTAAGTTTATTGTATTTAATTTATTATAGAAAACATACGCATGAAGAAAAATGCCTAATACTGGCAAAGACTAGAAATAAGTTTCTGGCCAAATACATCATCGATAACCTCTCGGACTGTTCAGTCACATGTCCGGGTGATCTTCTAAAATAACTAAATTAGAATGGTTGGATTTAGTAATACTGATTAATTAATACCGGTATACGAACATCAATACAACGCGTACTGGCATCCATATTCCATCAGAAACCTTTAAACACCAGTGGTCTATGGTTGTCCGCGTACACTTAGAACATGCTCAACTTACACTTCATCACAGGCGCATCGCCGTAACTCTGTTCCTACGGAGCCCACAGCCTTCGTCAACCATAATTTAGATGTCCGTCCAAGCTTGGGGTTATATATTTTAAAACATCAGAACTTTTTAAAGAATGCTATACGTATAATTTTGATTTAGTGTATAATTAACTTCTTCATTGTAATTTAATCCACCTATTCTAGACCCCGTTAGCTAGTACTCTTGTAATTTTATATTTTTAGTATTATAAATTCTATATAAATCTTATACATCAATTAAATCTTATTTGGTTTTACAGTATCGCAATGCAAAAGCAAATGGATAAATCTGCGTAATTCGTACACCAAATATTTGAGAGACAATAGCATGCCGTCAGGATCCAGTGCCAAGCAGAAAAAAAAATGGTATTTGGCAGAAGATATAGCTTTTGTAAAATACTATATCAATCCGCAACGCAGTACTAGCCCGGACGATGTTGACGACGATATTAAAGATGATATATCGGATGATGACCCTCTGAGTACTATGAACGAATGTACACAATCACATACTACAAGTATTGCCAGAAACAGCCCTGTGGCAGCCAAAAGGAGTAGAACTTCTGATATAGTAGCTGCGCCAATTGTTGAGTTCGTACAACCAAGAACCAGTGAAAAGTCAATAGAAAATGCAAATACATTATTTTTTAAGAGTTTGCTTGTTGATTACGAAAATCTATCGACCAGAAGCCAAAGATCATTCAAAATGCATATGCTAAATAAAATGAACGAGTTACAAGAAGTGGAGGAAAATGATACCATACAGGCATCAAATCAATCAATAACAACAGAATCAATGGTTCATGACAGCTATGATAATATTAAAGAAGAATTATCGATTACAATAAATTAAGACTAAGCGCACAATCAAAAAAAAAAAAACCAAAACAAAAAAGGAGACGCCAACAATATTTAATATTAATAAACGTAAATAAATAAGAATTTATTAAAATTTTTTAATAATACTTTTGTAAATATACTTATGTACACATATGTAAATAGAAATGTAATAATTTCTCTGGTGGAAACAACATTGCATTCCCTGCAAAACTGGTTCGTGACTAGTCCCTTTCTAATTCCAACTCTATCCCATTTTACATACTGTTAAATTTAACATGGCGATTTCATTGGAAAAGGTCATTTGCCACAGCCTACATTACAGTTCACCAGTCACTGATGATAAAAACAATTGAAATGAAATATTCCGTTGCCATATATCTAAAATTTGTTTTATTTTTTTAATTATCTGATAATTTTGTTTAATATTAAATGTACAAAGTTATTTCGGTTCGCAATATCAGAGTGCAAAACCAAATGGTCAAATGATATGCGCAATGCCTACGCCAGACATTTGAGGCAAGAATGGCGTTGATATTGATGACGATATATCGGATGATGAACCTCTGAATACTCTGAACGAATGTACACAATCACATACAATTATTGCCAGAAACAGCCCTGTGCCAACCAAAAGGAGTAGGACTTTGGTTTGGGCTAATTATTAAGTTCTTACAATCAAGCAACAAAAAAAGTCAACAGAAAATCCAAAGATAGTCATGTGGTGTATTGAGCAAACATACCGGGAGCTATACGATTCAGAGTAATCCTAGGATCTTGATTTCAGTTCGATACGTCAAAAACAAAAATCTTTTTTCTAATAAGAACATTAATTTAAAGGATCCCTAGTATATTGAAATTTGCATGGTACATAAATATATTTTTATTTTTTCAGAATTTGTAAAGCCTTTTTTGTTTTCTTTTGAAGATGAAGTATGCTAACTAACTGGAAAGAAATACAATATATGTAAACCAAGCTTGTTACACAAAAAAATTAACACACCTATTATTTTGTTCTAGGGTGTATACTTTATATGGTCTGCGATGTCTCCTTCTTTGTGTAACAAACTTCATTACAAACTTATAATACTATTCACTCCCGTGACAAAGAAACTTAATAAAGAGGAATGCTCGTTACGTTGATTCTTCTTTGGTAAAGCCATTCGTTGATTGCACTCAGCGTTAGAACGCTAGCAACTTTTGTTTGAACAAATATCGAAATATCGTAGCCGTATTGTTTGTACCAGCAACACATTTTCGTTCTGCAGACGTTTTTCGCGTCTTTCGCTGTTTATTTATTTCGTGGAGTGAGGAATGTTACAAAAGTTGATAGCGTTGTGATGCAGTTTGCAATCAACGAATGGCATCACCAAAGAAGAATCAACGTAATGAGTTGCTAGAAAGATGCATTGTGTAAATCAGGTCAAAACTGCGTGTCGCACTGAGTAGGAAAGCGAACATGTTGCGACCGACCGCTGAGTTGGTTGGATTCAATTTTTAGGTAGAGTGTTCGATCCAAACAATCATATCCAATGCAGTTCTCTGCAAAGAAACATAAATAAGGAGGAATGTGGAAAAATTTGCTTTGACCATTATTATACACTGCAATTTGGCTCTCTGGCAATTTTCATTGGTAGGAAAGAGACGCACGATGGCGCCTGATGAGGTAACAAGTTGTTTGTATCAGCATCCGAATAGGCAATTCTGCCGACGTTTTCGTTTTCTTCTTTCGCTTATTGTTGTTGTTATTTGTTCATTTCGTTTGGCTTGCCTAGAGTGTGTGAGTGTGGATGAATGCGAAATGAAAAATATATTGTGGAATGTGAAGAAATTTTTCACAAGCAGAAAGAAGAATTGATAAAAATTGCTCTCTCACAATTCCTGTGTGTAAAAGGCCCCACACATGATTGAAAATTGATGGGCCCTAAAATAGCAGCGACAGCAAAGAGGAATCGATAAAAATTGCTCTCTCTAAATTGCCGCGTATAATAATGGTCATTGCGTCTTGCACTGAGTGTAAAAACAAACACGCAAACGCTAAGAAGAATTAATGATAGCAGTTGCAAAAGACACGCGGTCACGGTGAAAGTAGCCATACTAATTTTGTACATAAATCCTTGTTATTAAATAAGTATTTGTTATCGTCGTGAGTGTTTTTTTGCTTGGTTTAAGACAAGAATACATACTAAATAATACTATTTCTAAACAATTAGAGCACTAGCGTCGAGGCCTGCAGCTATTCAGATACCTTGAATATGGCGCCAAAATGGACAAAAGCAGCAGTTCTATTGTTGATTAAACAAATGCAAGAATATGAGTTTTTATACAATATGAAAAATCCACAGTACGTTGACATAGTGAAGAAGGCGGCTGCATATAACACTCTTTGCAATGATTTAAAATCATTAGTGATAGGCTTGACACCCGATGCTGTTAAGAAAAAAATTCATATCCTACGTACGCAATACGTTAAGGAATTAAAATTGGTGGATGCCAGCAAAGAAAGTGGATGTGCGATCGACGATATCTATGAACCAAAGCTGTGGTGTTACTATGAGTTGGACTTTCTTCGATCATATTGTCGTAAGCGAAACTCGATAATTATTGAGGTACATTACTTTGATATAGTATATGAGTTTTAATATTAAATTTCATGTACACAAAAATTTACATATTTTGCAGAAAAGTACAGACTGCAGTGATGATGATGGACCATGTTCTCCAAAGGAAAGCATTCCACAGAAAAAGGTAAGTTTTTATAACTTGTTTTCCTGCCAAACGACTTGGCCCTCTCCATTGAGTTATATACTTCATAAAGACTTGTCTCACCGCTTCTGTTGGCCCCTTCCGAATATTTCTGTTGGTGTGGGTATTGATGACACTGTTAAAGATTGAGGAGACCGATAATTCAGAAGCAATTATTGTATAATAAGAAGCCCAATCTTTACGGGGAGACCTAAAAAGTATTATTTGCATACATTGCATCCAAGCAAAGGGGGAACTCCCATTTCTTTGAAAAGTTTTCAGCTGAAAAATATGAAAATTATTTATTATAATTGTTTTTTTTTTTTTTATTCACAGAAGAAAGAAGATCCGAACATTAATACGGAAGACACATTAAATGATATTCTACAAATACTTATCGATCGAATGAATCGAAAAAAACAGAATTACAAATGGTTGGGAGATCGGATTGTATCTGATATGAACAGTATAAGAAACATTTCAATTCAAAAGAAGGGTGCTGCAGCTATACAAAAAATATTGGATGACTGTCTTAATGAAGATATGGCGTTGGCGTGGCTTCAATAGATTCATGAACGACTTCACCTGGTATACTCTCCGATATGGTATAGACACCGAAGTAACTCCAAGGAAAGATTTGTTACACTAAATATTTTGTTAGTTATACACAATAAAAGGCATAAAAATAAATTTTACACAAATAGCTAAACAGACTTGTGGAATCACTTTTGACAACAAAGATAAAGACAACCGAGTTTGGTAATTGATACTTTGCAGAGATTCACCTGTTGCCAAATATCTCTAATTTTCATTGGGACTTATTGCATTCCTCAGCACAGTATCCTTTTTTTGTCCTTTTCAATCAAAGAAAGGATTTTATTGAAGTGTTCTGATATATTTCTTAAATGAATCTTTGCAAGTTCCCAATACTTTTGTTAGAAATGCATACGATCCTCATTACGAACTGTCCTCTATTCTTTAACCAATTTCTTTCGTTTTTTTCCGCTTTGGAGTGGCTATCTCCATTTTGCACCACTCCAACAATCCATACATTATTTTGTGGTCATCATCAATCACCTTCATCCGTCCAAAGAATTAATTCCACCATGTTACAGTTTCTCACCATTTCGAAGAAAACTATATCACAAAGAAACAAAAATGAAATGTTGTGAAATAAAAAAACAAAAATGAATACCACAATGAAAATCGATTTATGTTTTTTTATCTCCAAGTTTTGCGTCCATGTTAAATAGTTTTGCACTCCACTTTCAAACTTTCAACGGTAAATAAATGACATGCCGTCAAGCTGTGTTTCGGCACTATGGGGTACTTCAGCTTCAAACTACACAAGCGACGTCGAATTACACAAAAGACATCATCGTTATTGGCTTTTAGTAATCGGAAAACAGCTAAGCATGTGTATCAGTTAAATTTGAAAATTGAATAATAATAACGGAAAGTAATTATTAAATACAAAATTATTAATGATTAATAATTATAATTATAATTACATTTATTTTATTATTATAATTATCATTAGTTGGTAATAATTAATTAGTATTATTCATTATTCTTATTATTATCCATATTTGTCATTCACTAAAGACAGCAACACATTGTTTGACATTCACCAAAACAGGTATTTGTCTTTCAATACAACATCAAACAGCTCTTTTTGGTTCACAAAACAGTTCAAAAAGTAGTTCCTTTCCCATTTACCAATACTGTATTTTGATAATGTTGAAGTCGGGCAACTTTTCACTGGTTGGCTTTGCCGACGAGTTTATGTAATTGCCTTCATACATATTAACATTTCTGTTTCGTCTCCTTGAAAGCCAGAACAACCGATTTGACAGAAAACAACGTTTGTTTAACTCAAGCTTAACGCTTTCAAAAAAAACGCTGTGTAGTTCGCTTCATACGATTTCATACATTTCAAGCGTGCAAAGCTTGCGAAGCCTCAAAGCGTGCGTGCTATGTCGTTGGACCTTGAGGACGAAAGTCTGCAGGCATGTATCATCGTTTAATACATGCTTAAATGCAGTCTAAAAGAGCGTTCTTTCGAACTATGTAGGTCGTTCACGAACTACCCAAGACTGGGTAGTCTCAAACTGAGTAGTTGTAAACACATGTAAACTTTATTATTTGTTTATTAGTTTTGTTTTAATTCATACGGCATTTATAATTTATAATGGAAACTCGAGAAATAAAAACTGCAGCAACTAATAATAATGGAAACTTAAAAAAGTAAGTTAATAAATCATATAACTTAATACAAGTAAGTATTTACTATTTACATGCATTACAGAGGGGACAAAGTGATATCAGCTGCTGCTCTGCGTCTAAGAGAGTATCGAAAAAGAAAAAAACTACTTGAGAATAAGGGTCCGAAAAAATTACCATTAACAAGCGCTGAACGTCAACAAAGATACAAGAACAAACAAAAAGAACTACTAAAACAAAAAAATGAAGCATTATATCTTGCCAGGTATGATATATATTATTTGATTTAAGAACAATAATAACGTATAATAAAATATTATTATTATTAATAGAAGTAGTTTAACAAGTAAATTCTTAAACTAATAAAATATAAAGTTTATTTATAAATGTAGAATATATTCGTTTTTTTTTTAAACGATAAATATAGTACTGCAAACTATATAGCAGCATAAACAACACAAAGCTGTTAGATTTCTTTATGCAAAATAATAAACAAAAGAAATTTATTTAAATTATATTTTGGCTTGCTTAATTTTTATTATTTTTTTAGAAAAGAGAAAAATAATATTCGTGTTAGAAGATATAGAGATAGATTGAAATTAAAAAAGCAATGTGCTGAACTTGACTCAGTTCTATCATCGAAAGCAGATTCATTAATCGAAAATAAGATAGAAGCTAATCATCGTCATGATACAAACTATGAAGAATTAAACTTTAGCCAGTTTCATATTAAACAATCAATAAATACTGAAGCTCAACAAGTAAAAAGTCCATCATTTGAAGCTCCATACGAGGAACATAATGAATGATCAACACCATACGTTTTATTACATCATGAAATACAGATTGCTGGCGACTGTAACTGCCTCTTTTCATCACTCATAAGAATTTTACATCTTCAAATATCTGCATGAGTCCTGCGACAGGAACTTTATAATTCATCCTACTTGAATGCTTGTCAAAATCCAATTAGAGCCAGAAGTATCAATAAATAAGAAGTATCAATAAATAAATAAAATGTTTGCATCTTCATCTTCGTAATACACATTATACGGCGTATATCGTAGTTCAAGAAATAGTTCCGCAAAATGAATTGCTGTTGATATGGAAGTTGAAACTAGATAGCATGTTAAGAAAGACTATAAGAATCAACATTGTTATACTGCCAGCAGTTTAGATAACGGACGTTGATATTAGGGATGTAACGGAACTTCGCAACCGCCTCTACATCTGCAGAACATCCGCATGTAATCGTACCTCCGCATCCGCCTCCGCATTTTTTTTTAACGGAGTTTAAGTGGAGGTATATTTACACTTTGTCATTTCATGCGACATCACATTCTCACTCTCTTTCACATCCCTTATCAAAAAAAAAATCTAATTGAAGACATCAATTCAAGATTTCGTGATCTTCCAAGCAATACATTGTATTCGTTTGTTACATATTTGGCCCCAAGGTACAATTTAAAGTTTTTGGATGAAATTGTTAAGGACAAAATTCAATCTGAATTAGTCCGTTTGCAAACGCTGCATGACTTGGGTCTTGTATAAGCTACAAGTGAAGCTGATAACGACGGAACTTCTGTAGCCAATAGACCTAGGATTGAATAATAAAAGGTTTTAAGCTTTTTTTCAATCGTAAGTGCTTATTTATCGTCGTCACCAGGATTGGTTCCAAGCGAGAAACTATTTAGTGGAGCAGGTTTAGTTTAAGAACCATTGAGAAATCGGTTAGAAGGCGACAAAACTACAAAATTGTTGTTTATTAATAATAATTTGCATCTTATCAATTTTGATTACCAATAGTTACTTATATACTACATACTTTGAAGTACAAACTTTGTAGTGTAAGTGTAGTACTTATGGGTACATTTTTTTTCTTTGTTAGCCAACCTCCGCCTCCACCTCCGTTAACATCCGCATCCGCGGAGGTCAAACTCTGGGATTCTGCCTCCGCATCCGCCTCCGTTACAACCCTAGTTGATATTAGACCCGATATATCGGATGATGAACCTCTGAGTACTACAACTATTGCCAGAAACAGTCCAGTGCCAACCAAAAGGAGTAGGACTTTGATATCTGATATGGTAGCTGAGCCAATGATTAAGTTCTTACTATCAAAAACCAGAAAAAAGTCAACAGAACATCCAAATGTATTATTTTTTAAGAGTTTGCTTGCTGATTACGAAAATCTATCGACCAGAAGCCAAAGATTATTCAGATTGCATGTGTTAAATAAAATGATGGAGTTACAAGAAGAGGAGGAAAATGACGACATAAATGCATCAACAGCAATGGTTAATGATAATTATGATATTAAAGAAGAATTTATTGATTGTGACTAAGCGCACAAACCAAAATGAGGCGCTAACAATAATTAATATAAATAAACTTAGATATGTAAATAAGCAGAATAGTTTTCCACTTTTATGTTTTAATAATGTTTAACCTCGAAAAACCTTTTTTCTGCAGACGCAACTGTTCCAGGTGTCGTGGCTATAATTCTCAGGACTACTTTGATGGTAGGGTACACTTCGTTTAAATTTTTTCTTTTTTATATTCCAGCACCGAAATAATGTCATCGTTTCTTTCATATACACGGATCAACATATTCAGTTCTTCATACAATTCATGTCCATCAATATCAGATGTGTCTCGTACTGTTAGAGATAATTGCAAATTACTGCATTACTTCATCTCACGACTTAAAGCTTTCTCACAATATCATTGTTATCAGCCTTTACTCTCGCTGTTACCAAGGATGAACGGGAACGGTTTTCATGTTAATTTTTTGAAACTATGGATAATATGTTTTCAATATAAAATACTTTATTACAATACAGAGTTAAGGAAAAAAATATTGTCAACCATTTTGGGAGCAAGCCGATTTCTTTTTCCATTGATCAAATTACCTGCGAATGAAAAGACACGCTCTGACGCAGCACTGCTGGCGGGAATAGACAGAATTTTAAGTGCAAATTTAGACAAGCGTGGGTATGTAGTGTTTTGTCCTCTCCACCACGCCATTGCTTCAAAATCCTTCCCAATTACAATTCGTTGTGAGCTATATATTTCTATTTCTTGTGCAATATTTTCTGACTCTTCTTCGCATATTACATTTGGGAAAAAGAAATTAAGAAGGTTTGATGGAGTAGTAACGGTTGATAGAGTAGCGAATGGATCCTGTTTTAAAGATGACGCACTCGGGATGGCGTTATCATTATCTCCCATTATGTTGTCCACACAAAATTGTTTTATAATTTTATGTTCTGGTTCATTCATATGTTTTGATGGTGGATATAAAAACAAGGCCACTTTGTGGTGAATGCTTAGGTTCGCAATCCATATGCTTTCAATAAATTTCAAAATGTTTCTTTTTAATTTTACTATTGCAGGCACATCGGAATGAACTGCTTTACAAACTTCTTGCAGTCGATAAATGGATGGAAGTACAAAACAAATCGTAATATAATTGCCTCCTTCCAATGTTTTCGATATGGTGTCAAGATATTGGCATAGTTCCACTAAAGGACTGAGAACATTGATGTCACATATTTCATTTTCTTGTTTATTATTGGATAATATTTCTGAAATAGCCAACCAATTATCCGCAATAGATTTGAGCATTGGATAAGAAGAGTTCCGGCGTGTGGAGCACTGAGATTTTAATATTTGCAAACCATGTTTTTTGATAAAAAATTTCACTAGCTGCTTGCAAGCATCAATCAATGGTGTCAATTCAGTTGTGGCATTAAATGCCGAATCAATCACATTCGAAAACAGATGGTTAGAGCAGTTAATTCTTGTATGATTTTGTAATGCACTTTTTATGTTAGATCCTGTATCTGTGACAAATGTAATTTTTTGAAGACTATGTATACCAAACTGAGAGAGAATGCTGATCAATTTATTCCGAATGTTTTCTCCATTAAATTTCTCGAAATCCATGGACTTCACACCCAAAAGAAGTGAAGTATAGTTGCCTTCATCAAAAAAATGAAACGTAGCGCACAAGAAATGTCTTTGAACATAATTGTCGGTCCAGATGTCTGTTGTTACTGAAGCAATACCTACATCAGCTGCTTTCTTTAGGATTGGCGCCATTTCGCATTTCTTTTCTGTAGCTATTTTTTGTATTTTCCTTGAGATACTTGCTCGATCGGGAATCAAATCTTGGATGTCTGCATTTCCCCAATACTTTGCTCCCATTTCAAAGCAAAATTTGGCTAATCTAGCGAACCCTGTCCCTTCAACTGCAGATAAAGGCTGGCAATCTTCGATAATCCATTGTGTGCAGGCAACAATTGCACCGTATTTATCTGCATGGTTCACGGTTCTTATACTCTCAGTTCCGTAAACGTAACAACTGTGTCGCAACAGGGTACTGGTTTGTTTACCAGAGTGTTTATATAAATTCTTGCACTTTTTGCAATAAACGAAGCCGTCCAAAATGGTACCATCATCCTTCTTTATGTCGGTAAACAGCGTCCAAACATCGCTCTTACCAGCTCTTTCCGAAATTTGGTAAACACCCTCGTTTATTTTCCAAATTATTTCTTCCTTGTTGTCCATTGTAGCTATTGATGAATGCAATTTTGGCTCAAAATGCAATTATATTCTATACTAACAAATTGTAAACAAAGAATATCAAACAGAAATGCACTTTTAAGCAGGCCATCCACATGCGAATTTGTTCGTGCAATCATTGCCATACACGTTCGAACATGTTGCAACAAACATACGCAAGATAGAAAGATTTCTATTCTTCGCGAAAAAAACTTCGAACACGAAAATCTGTCGCGAACACCTCCACTAAGGACGAACATTTCTTCGAACACAACAAGTTCGACGAACAAATTCACATGTGGATGGCCTGCTTTTTTTATACACACAGTATCACAAGCGTATCGTACAACAAGATTACAAGCACAATAGAAAATTGCTTGTACTTATATCGCAAACTAAGAAGAGAGCGAAGTAAGTGCTTGTACACTTTGTTCATGATTGACAATCTATAACACATGCTTGTAGGAAGGATGGCTTGTGTTTTTTTTTCAAGTGCTTGAGCTCGCTTGATATCGATAAGCTTAATCATTTTTAAGGGCCTTCTAAACGGTCAGTTCAGACTTACAATCAAGTCGCCTTTGTCAAATATATTAGAGTAGCATAGTGCTTTGCTACGCTCCCAACGTGATATTAATGCATCATGTTGTTCTTTTTTTTATTGTAGAACATTGCGCATCAATTGAAATACTTTTGAAAAATCAGACGAATCAATTATTAATATGGAAATAATTTCATATGTTTTGGTAAAGGCAATAGAAAAAGAAAATAATAAGAAAATAAAATCAAAGAATGGCTCAAAAAAAGCCCACACACATATGCTGTTGTTTCGATATCCGATAACTTACTCATGATTCAAATGAACTAGGTCGTTCACGAACTACCCAAGACTGAGTAGTTGTAAAGCCGTAAATTTTCTTATTTGTTTTTTACTTTTGTTTTAATTCAAACGGGATTTATAGTTTATAATGAAAACTCGAGAAACAGAAACTGCAGCAAGTATACATAATGCAAATTTAAATAAGTAAGTTTATAAATCATATAACATAATATACATAAGTAAGTATTTAAACATGTAAAAATACTGACGTACAAGTGATTTATTAGAGCTGGAAACGTTTTTTTCCTTAAGATGTTTACAACAACAACTTGCAAAGAACCAGCTTGTGCTTATTTATTTATTCCAATGTTCTCAATGGCGTAGTAGTTAGAGAGTAAGACTAGCACACCGAGGGCGTGGGTTCGATTCCTGGAATGGGTAGATTTTTCTCTTTGGTTTTTTTTTTTAAATTGTATTTAATATGATTTTTTTTAAATGTAAATATAAAATACTTTGCCCAGCCCCACTTTGCTGAGACATTCAAACAACAACGAAATTCTTAGAATCACACATACATCTTAACTTTTGTCTGTTTTCATTCTTCTATTTCATTTTTCTCTCTTCCTCCCCTCCTCTTTACGGGAGTAAATAGTATTATAAATCTGGCATGAACTTTGTAACACACAGAAGGAGACATTGCAGACCACATAAAGTATATACTTATATTCTTCATCAGCACAATGAGACGACTTGATTTAGCCATGTCCGTCTATTTGTCTGCATGTACGCTGCACATTTGTCAGAATCAACCGAATAGAACCCCTAGGAAGGGATTCAAATTCATGTTCTTATTAGAACAACTTTTTTGTTTTTTGCATTAACCAACTCAAATTTTAACACTATGGGTTCCTTAACTATATTTAGAAACCATTAAATTTCAAATCCTAGGATTACTGGATCGTATAGTTTCCGATATGATTGCTTAATACACCATGACCATGCGCTATCTACATGTCACAGGAGCGTGAAGAGTATTAGATCTTTGGCATAGCCAATGACAACCTTCTTTCTGGATCATTTTTTTTTTTGCTGTACGGTGTTTCAGTATTGTATTTATGGCAGCTGACGCGTGATTCGTGACATGTGTCAAAGTTAAACATGCTCACTTAGCATTGCCATTTCATTATGGAAAAACTTACAACCGAACAACGCTTACAAATTTTAATCTTCTATATAAGTATATAAAATAGGACGAGAAAAAATGTTTAACGGTTTTTCACGCCAACAACGTTTGACCAGTCAGCATGAAAGTTGGCATGGATATGTATTTCTTCATGAAGAATGTTTATATGATATCCACTTTGTTGCAACTCTCAAGTTTCAATAGATTTTCATATTTTTTAAATAAGCAGTGCATTTATTTTGACTCTACTGTAAGTTCATGCTACCATACAAAGAGTTCATTGCTACAGAGCTCCGCTTCTGTTTGATCATGTTTTAAAGTTTAACGGTACGGATGGCGCGAATCTATATGTCAATCTATCGAAACGAGAACATTCGAAAACAACAACAACATTCGAATATTCGAGAAGAAACATTTTATGGTCGTCATAATCGACCTACTGAACAATCAATCCGAACCCATAGTGACCAAATTTCACATCAATTAGACATCAAACCAACTTCTCGTATGCGTATGGAGGAAAACATTGCTGAGGTATCCGCCAGTGTTAAAGAGAACCAATATACGTCCATTCGTCGCCGTTCGCAGCGGTTGGAGTTGTATTACTCGACTACGTGCAAGATTTACGTAAGGATCTTGGTCTAAAGGCGTACAAAATACAGCTGGTTCATGAACTGAAGCCGGGCGATCGGACAAAGCTGATACAGTCCACACAGCACGCGAATCGATGACCTAATTGAGAAATGAGTTCGGTGAGCAATTTATCTCGCTTTATGATCCGATGAATTGGCCGCCTAGATCATGCGATTTGACACCTTTAGATTGTTTTTTTATGTGAATAAGTCAAATCACTCATGTATGTCGATAACCCAAAATCAATTGCAGTTTGGAAGACAATATTGCCACAAGACAGCAGCCAAAAAGTGACACAAAATTGGACTTGTCATATGGATCACTTGAAACGTAGTCGCGGTCAACATTTACGTCAAATATTCATGAGCAAAGGCCAGGGAATCCGAGCAAGAAAAGGGAATCAAACACAATCTGAAATCTTATTAAATAAACCTCAGATATGCTCATAAATTTTTAAATACAATAGATCGAAAAACTGAAATATCCATATATTTTTAAGGATTCCGAAATTCTGGCCACCGTTAATCAAAACACGCCACTGCTCGTATATCAATATGGAATCGTGACCTATGAGATTATTTAAGAAGACTTCTCGAACTACGTAACTTTAAGACCCACAGTGATTAGTCAAATTTTGGGGTTGTCAAAGGAAACAACAAAATCGAATGAAAACAAAAACTGGTAAAAAGAAAATCTAAAAGAATAAATTTCTTACAGAAAAATGTTATTCTGTGCATATCTTTTTAGCGAACAAGAATATTTAAAAAATATACTATGTACTACAATAGTATCTTAAACAAGAAGACAACAATTTAACACACAATTTTATTTCATTCTTCGTGTTCTACACAACGGACAGTTAAGCGAATCTTTTGCATGTAAGAGCGGTGTTAAGCAATGATGTGCGCTATCTCCGCTGTTGTTTATCAACGTCTTGGATTTAGTCCTTGAATCTGCAGAAATCGAAGACATAGGACTCAGCTGGAAGTTGCACAGAAAATTAAGCGACCTGGAATACGCCGACGATGTAGCACTGCTAACGAATCGCTGTTCGGATATGCAAACCCAACTAGACAAACTCACTGTGGAGTCGAAAAAAGTGGGATTGAATATTAACTGCATGAAGACCAAAAGCATGCGATTAAATACCACTACTATCTTATAATCGAAGGTAACGACATCGAAGAGGTTGAACGTTTTGAATATCTTGGTAGCCAAATAACAACAAACGGGGGAACCCATATCGATATAGAATGTAGAATTCAAAAAGCCAAGGTCGCAGTTGTGAGACTAAGAAACTTCTGGAGAGCTAAACATGTCCACCAGAAGACTAAAATAAAAATATTTAACGCTTGTGTAAAATCTGTCTTGCTTTATGGCTGTGACACTTGGCATACTACAACTACAAACATGAGGTAACTACAAACGTTCATCAACTGATGTCTACGTACTATTCTGCGAATCTGGTGGCCCAGAATTATTAGCAATCAGCGATTCTGGCAAATCTGCGAGCAAGACCCAATTGAAATTGTGATACGGAAACGTAAGTACGGTTGACTGGGACATACCCTTCGCAAAAATAACGACGAAATACCCCATGCCATATTGGAATGGAACCCTCAAGGGACGAGGTCCAGAGGAAGATCGAAATTGACGTGGAAATGAACTGTTGCGGCTGAGACAAGAAAATCTATGAGCGAACTTCGCGCATTAGCACGCAATAGAGACGGATGGAAATCCTTTGTTAATCAACTTTGTGAATAGACTATGTTTATAAATTCTTTAAATTGTAAATACGTCATAATAATAATAATAATAATAATAATAATAATTTTATGCTCACTTTTTTAATAGCGCTATAAGAAACAAAACAAAAAATACGTCAACTCATGATGCCGATGAAAAACTCAAACAACGTAATCGAGAGTACAGCAAAAGATATAGAGACCGATTGAAATCTCAAAAACAAACAAAAGAAAACAATGTGGACAAGAGTATTGTAAAGAAGCAAAAAACTCTCTGCATCGCTCCTGCAACTGTAACTGGTGGACAAAACTCATACAGGTAAATCATTACCCCATACTAGCGACACATTTATAATAGAACTTCTACATTATTCCTTGTTTTCTTTGCTTTCATTTTATGCTCTTTTTTAATAGCGCTTTAAGAAACAAAACAAAAAATACGTTAACTCATGATGCCTATGAAAAACTTAAAGAACGTAATCGACAGTACAGCAAAAGATATAGAGATCGATTGAAATCACAAAAACAAACAAAACAAGTAATAAAAGCTGTGGACAAGAGTATTGGAAGGGAGCAAAAAACTGTCTGCATCTCTCCTGCAACTGGAACTGGTGTCCAAAACTCAAATAGGTTGAAACAAAAAGAAATACTAAAACAAACAAATGAAGCATTACATCTTGTCAGGTATGATATATATTGTTTGTTCTTAAGAACAATAATAACGTATAATAAAGTTTAATTATAAATGTAGAATATAAAATAATGTTAATTTTTATTCAATTTTCAGAAAGGAGAAAAATAATGTACCTGTTAGAACATTTCATGCAGAAGCTCAGCAAGTAAAACGTCCATCATTTGAAGCTCCATACGAGGAACATGATGAATGTTCAACACCAAACGTTTTATTGCATCATGTAACACAGATTGCTGCCGACTGTAACTGCCTATTTTTATCACTCATACGAATTTTGCATCTTCAAATATCTGCATCAGTCCTGCGACAACAACTTTATAATTCATCCTACTTGAATGATTGTCAAAATCCACTGAGTGCCAGAAGTATACTAAGCAGTGAATTCCAATATGGGGATTTAGATTGTTTATGTATATTTTCCAAAACATATAAGCAAAACATATGCGTGCACTTTCATTATTTTAATAATGATACAAAAGGAGAAGTTGTTCGTTTTTTTTATTTTAAAGTGAATAATTCCATGAAATTTTTGCATCTTCATCTTCGTGATACTCATTATACGCCGTATATCGTAGTTCAAAAAATAGTTCCGAACAGTGGAGTAAACTTTCAACAAAATGAAAATTGTCTTTCTTATAGATCATCTGATGATATTTACTTTGAACGAGGTACTCCAGTTCGTCTTGAAGATTATGCAATTGATATGGAAAATAGATCGAATGCTAAGAAAGACTATATCAATAAGCATCGTTATACTACTAGCAGTTTAGATAACACGGACGTTGATGTTAAAGATGATATATCGGATGATGAAACACTGATTACTTTGAACGGTAGTACACAATCACATACTACAAGTATTGCCAGGAACAACACTTTGATATCTGATATGGTAGCTGAGCCAATGATTAAGTTCTTAATATCAAAAACCAACAAAAAGTCACCAGAAAATCCAAATGTATTATTTTTTAAAAGTTTGCTTGCTGATTACGAAAATCTATCGACCAGAAGCCAAAGATTATTCAGATTGAATGTGATAAATAAAATGATGGAGTTACAAGAAGAGGAGGAAAATGACGACATAAATGCATCAACAGCAATGGTTAATGATAATTATGATATTAAAGAAGAATTTATCGATTGTGATAACAATAATTAATAATAATAAACTTAAAAATGTAAAGCAGAATTTGATTTATTTTTTAATGATTAAATTATTTTATATATTTAATAAACATATATAGAAATGTATTTATTTAGTAGAAGAAAAAAGAAACACCATTTAGTATTGCAAAATTCGCTTTGTGCCAATATCATCAAGTACTTGACGTAACTCCTCGTCCTCAAAGCAATCACGACAAACATACGTTCGGCAAGAATTTGAAAATAGAGAGCAAAAATATTTATTTCTTTATACGAGGTACAGTATTAAACTAGTTATAGAAGTGAAACTATGGATAATGTGTTTTCAATATAAAATACTTTATTACAATACAGAGTTAAGGAAATAAATGTTGTCAACCATTTTGGGAGCAA
Organism: Amiota communis; assembly: GCA_037043315.1. Lineage (NCBI taxonomy): Eukaryota > Metazoa > Arthropoda > Insecta > Diptera > Drosophilidae > Amiota > Amiota communis. The sequence continues at coordinate 5,073,015 of JBAMAV010001245.1, read as the reverse complement.
GCCAATTTCTTTTTCCATTGATCAAATTGCCTGCCAATGAAGAGACGCGCTCTGACGCAGCACTGCTGGCGGGAATAGACAGAATTTTAAGTGCAAATTTAGACAAGCGTGGGTATGTAGTGTTTTGTCCTCTCCACCACGCCATTGCTTCAAAATCCTTCCCAATTACAATTCGTTGTGAGCTATATATTTCTATTTCTTGTGCAATATTTTCTGACTCTTCTTCGCATATTACATTTGGGAAAAAGAAATTAAGAAGGTTTGATGGAGTAGTAACGGTTGATAGATTTTTTTTTTGGGGAGTAGCGAATGGATCCTGTTTTAAAGATGACGCACTCGGGATGGCGTTATCATTATCTCCCATTATGTTGTCCACACAAAATTGTTTTATAATTTTATGTTCTGGTTCATTCATATGTTTTGCTGGTGGATATAAAAACAAGGCCACTTTGTGGTGAATGCTTAGGTTTGCAATCCATATGCTTTCAATAAATTTCAATATGTTTCTTTTTAATTTTACTATTGCAGGCACATCGGAATGAACTGTTTTACAAACTTCTTGCAGTCGATAAATGGATGGAAGTACAAAACAAATCGTAATATAATTGCCTCCTTCCAATGTTTTCGATATGGTCTCAAGATATTGGCATAGTTCCACTAATGGACTGAGAATATTGATGTCACATATTTCATTTTGTTGTTTATTATTGGATAATATTTCTGAAATAGCCAACCAATTATCCGCAATAGATTTGAGCATTGGATAAGAAGATTTCCAGCGTGTGGAGCTGTGAGATTTTAATATTTGCAAAGCATGTTTTTTTTTAAAAAATTTCACTAGCTGCTTGCAAGCATCAATCAATGGTGTCAATTCAGTTGTGGCATTAATTGCCGAATCAATCACATTCGAAAACAGATGGTTAGCGCAGTTAATTCTTGTATTATTTTGTAATGCACTTTTTATGTTAGATCCTGTATCTGTGACAAATGTAATTTTTTGAAGGCTATGTATACCAAATTGAGAGAGAATGCTGATCAATTTATTCCGAATGTTTTCTCCATTTAATCGCTCGAAATCCATGGACTTTACACCCAAAATAAGTGAAGTAAAGTTGCCTTCATCAAAATAATGAAACGTAGCGCACAAGAAATGTCTTCGAACATAATTGTCGGTCCAGATATCTGTTGTTACTGAAGCAATACCTTCATCAGCTGCTTTCTTCAGGATTGGCGCCAATTCGCATTTCTTTTCTGTAGCTATTTTTTGTATTTTCCTTGAGATACTTGCTCGATCGGGAATCAAAACTTGGATATCTGCATTTCCCCAATACTTTGCTCCCATTTCAAAGAAAAACTTGGCTAATCTAGCGAACCCTGTTCCTTCAACTGCAGATAAAGGCTGGCAATCTTCGATAATCCATCGTGTGCAGGCTACAATTGCACCGTCTTTATCTTCTTGGTCCACAGTTCTTATACTCTCAGTTCCGTAAATGTAACAACTGTGTCGCAGTAGGGTACTGGTTTGTTTGCCATTGTGTTTATATAAATTCTTGCATTTTTTGCAAAAAACAAAGCCTTCCAGAATGGTACCATCATCCTTCTTTATGTCGGTAAACAGCGTCCAAACATCGCTCTTACCAGCTCTTTCCGAAATTTGGTAAACACCCTCGTTTATTTTCCAAAGTATTTCTTCCTTGTTGCCCATTGTAGCTATTGATGAATGCTATTTTGGCTGAAAATACAATTATATTTATTCTATACTAACAAATTGTAAACAAAGAATATCAAATAGAAATACACTTTTGTACATACAGTATCACAAGGGTATCGTACAAGCACAATAGAGAACTGCTTGTATATCGCAAACTAAGAAGAGAGCGAAGCAAGTGCTTGTACACTTTGTTCATGCTTGCCAATCTATAACACATGCTTGTGAGAGGGATGGCTTGTGTTTTTTTTTTTTCAAGTGTTTGATATCGATAATGCTTAATCATTTTTAAGGGCCTTTTAGACGGTCAGTTCAGACTTCTAATCAAGTGGCCTTTGTCAAATATATCCCATTAGCGTAGTGCTTTGCTACGCTCCCGATGCATCATGTTGTTTTTTTTTATTGTAGAACATTGCGCATCAATTGAAATACTTTTGAAAAATCAGACGATCAATTATTAATATTGATATAATTACCTTTGCTTTGGTAAAGGCAATGGAAAAAGATTAATAATCAAATAAAATGAAAGGGATTGTGGATGAATGAATGGCTCAATAGAAGGCCACACACAATATGCTGTTGTTTTGATATCCGATAACTTACTCATGATTCAATCGAACTAGGTCGTTCAAGAACTACCCAAGACTGAGTAGTTGTAAACACATGTAAACTTTTTTATCTGTTTTTTATTTTTGTTTCAATTCATACGGGATTTATAATTTATAATGGAAACTCGAGAAACAGAAACTGCAGCTAGTATACAGAATGCAAATTTAAATAAGTAAGTTAATAAATCATATAACATAATACAAGTAAGTATTTAAACATGTAAACATACTTACATTTAAAATACAAGTGATTCGGCTGTTTACTATTTATTTACTATTAGCATGCATTACAGAGAGGGAAAAGTAATATCAGCTGCTGCTCTGCGTCAAAGAGAGTATCGAAAAAGAAAAAGACTACTTGATGGTAAGGGTCCTAAAAAATTACCAATGACAAACTCTGAACGTCAACAAAAATACTGGAAGAAACGAAAAGAAATACTACAAGAAAACGAATTATTAAATCTTGCTAGGTATGGTATATAAATTTGGTATTAAAGTTTAATTATAAATGTAGAATATATTCGTTTTTTTTTAACGATAAACTATATAGCAGCATCAACAACACACAGCTCTTAGATCTCTTTAATGCAAAATAATAAACAAAAGAAATTTATTTAGATTATATTTTGACTTGCTTCATTTTTTATTAACTTTTTAGAAAAGAGAAAAATAATATTCGTGTTAGAAGATATAGAGATAGATTGAAATTAAAAAAGCAATGTGCTGAACTTGACTCTGTTCCATCATCTATAGAAGATTCATTACCGACGGTATTAAAGAAAGAAACTAACCATCGCCATGATACAAACTGTCAAGAATTAAACTTTAATCAGTTTCATATTAAACAATCAATAAATACTGAAGCTCAACAAGTAAAAAGTCCATCATACGAGGAACATGATGAATGTTCAACGCCAAACGTTTTATTATATCATGAAATGCAGATTGCTGGCGACTGTAATTGCCTCTTTGCATCACTCATACGAATTTTGCATCTTCAAATATCTCCATCAGTCCTGCGACAACAACTTTATAATTCATCCTACTTGAATGCTTGTCAAAATCCAATTAGAGCCAGAAGTATACTAAGTAGTGAATTAGAGTATGGAGATTTAGATTGTTTATTTATATTTTCCAAATCATACAAGCAAAACATATGCGTGCACTTTCATTATTTTAATAATGATACAAAAGGAGAAGTTGTTCGTTTTTTTTATTTTAAAGTGAATAATTCCATGAAATTTTTGCATCTTCATCTCCGTAATACTCATTATACGCCGTATTTCATAGTTCAAGAAAAAGTTCCGGACAGTGGAGTAAACACTCAACAAAATGAAAATTGTCTTTCTTATAAATCATCTGATGAAATTTACTTTGAACGAGGTACTCCAGTTCGTCTTGAAAATTATGCAATTCATATGGAAATTGAAAATAGATCGAATGCTAAGAAAGACTATATCAATAAGCATCGTTATACTACTAGCAGTTTAGATAACACGGACGTTGATGTTAAAGATGATATATCGGATGATGAAACACTGATTACTTTGAACGGTAGTACACAATCACATACTACAAGTATTGCCAGAAACAACACTTTGATATCTGATATGGTAGTTGAGCCAATGATTAAGTTCTTACTATCAAAAACCAGAAAAAAGTCACCAGAACATCCAAATGTATTATTTTTTAAGAGTTTGCTTGCTGATTACGAAAATCTATCGACCAGAAGCCAAAGATTATTCAGATTGAATGTGATAAATAAAATGATGGAGTTACAAGAAGAGGAGGAAAATGACGACATAAATGCATCAACAGCAATGGTTAATGATAATTATGATATTAAAGAAGAATTTATCGATTGTGATAACAATAATTAATAATAATAAATTTAAATATGTAAATAAGCAGAATTTAATTTATTTTTTAATGATTAAATTATTTTATATATTTAATAAACATATATAGAAATGTATTTATTTAGTAGAAGACAAAAAGAAAACACCATTTAGTATTGCAAACTTCGCTTTGTGCCAATATCATCAAGTATTTGACGTAACTCCTCGTCCTCAAAGCGGCCTTCTAGCGATGGAATTAATGCCTTTGCTTCTTCGGATGCTTCTGGGCATAAATTCCCTAATGCGGCCAACTCAAATTTATGCAGTTTTTTGGCAATTAGCAAACTATAAAAAAAGGATACACCATTAATAATGTTGTTATGTGTTAAAATGTACTATAATATAGTATCTATATTTACCTTCGCACAGCCATTATGGTTTCTTTGTTTTTGAATTTTCGAAAACTGTCTGTGTACGCATATGTTTTCATAAAAACTTCAGAGAATTCTTGTTCCTCATCGGCAGATTCATTCTGACGTTTGCGATGATCTAGGAGCATGTGCACCTCTGAGATGAGCAAAGTTTCAGCATTTTCAAACTCTGCAAATAAGTAGAAAAAACATTATTTATATTAATGATAATAATACTCAATTTAAAACATTTAATCATTAAATAAGTTTACAAGCAGCAAAGCATTGTGTGTAGAATGGAAAAATAAAATCAAACCTTTTGTTTTTAAATAACTGAAACATAAATTTTAGCGTATTTTTTTATCATTTTAATCATTGTGGCCTATTAATATATCCATGATTAACAAGATAATCATAAATTTGTCTCGTTTTGTTCACATCAATTTTAATAAGTCTTCTTGCATCAACTAAGCGTAAATTTCCTATTTTAGTGTTCTCAGCAATGAGTATGGCCTTGTAATCCAAATAGGCTTGTGGCATAATTCGAGCAACACTGCAGAGATTGCGTTCTCCTTCGTCCAGTTTCGCAAAACCAGGCAATCCTATAATATATTTAAAAAAAAAAATCATTAAATCATTAAGAACTCGAAAAGCATTTCGCTTGTTTATAATAAACCAACCGTTTATGTCAATGGGTCCTGCCTTTTTGCGTGTGTATGGTTGTATGTCTCTCAGTTGTGGATTGGTGCGCTGATCTGTTAAAAGTCGACGCCAATCGTTCATCATATTCTGATGTTCTTTAATCTGTTTTCGTTGCATGTGCTGCCGTTCACGTTTCAATTTAAAATAATAGGCTCCACCACTCAAAGTACGAACGCCTTGTTCCCTTAATTCATAGAGACTGAATTTGTTTTGAAATTATAAATTTAAGTACATATATTGAATGAAAACAATATCTTTAGCGGTCTTAGTCTTACCGAAATAGCTTCTTACGCAAATCAACAAAGTATTTAAGCGACTCCACAAGAGAATCAAATTTGATTGGTTCACAAATCTGCATAAAAGCCAGGAACCGTGAGCAGTTTCCATCTGAACTAAAAGCTTCAGTGTATTTAGATATCCAACTTATTGTTCGATTACTCATAATTAAAGCATTATCACGCATTATACGATAGCGACGCTGGCGTTCACTAGAAAATATCAAACAAGGATACAATTAAGCAATCACTAAAATGATCATTAATCCATTACCTTAAACGGTGGTTATAAGCACGCACCAAGGCACATTCTAATTCTTCCTTTAAAGTCACATCAATGAAATCATCCTCTCCATCATCATTATCATCGTTGTGTTGTGACGTTTGCATTAAACTTAACAAACCCTCTGCAGAACCATCATATGGAGTATCGAAATCTCCACGCGCACATCTATAACCTGCATGCATTTCGAATTGCATCGAAGCCCTATCATCATGACGTGGTGGATCCAAGGAACGCATTTTATAGACATACGGCATACGTTCAGGCATGTAGGTTTGTGTATGATGCGTTAGACCCACCAAGCGTTCAAAAATGCCACCAAAATAATTATCATGATAATGTTTACGACATTCTTCCATGGAATAGCGGTATTTAAGTTCACGTGCCACCGCCTCCCAGTTACCATAACCTTTTGTACGCAGTGTATTCAATAAAATGCGTTCATCTCGAGCTGTCCAATCGCTGGCTCCGGCAAAAACTTGTATATCATCGCGTATTATAATGTAGGCATGATAATTGCGATGCTCACCAATTTCGCAACCACGTGAAAAGCAATGTAAACATAAATAGACTGATCTAGTCGAGCAATCTGCACATTCAATGTAAGGTTCCTTGAGTGCTGCCTCGCAGGTGGCACATTTGGCAGTACTGAATTCATCTTCACATGTGTTTGATTCCGAATTAATGTTTTGCTCAATGTGAGTACTAAAATGTTGTGGGTTGTAGAATTTTGTTTGGTATTGTGTGTTTTTTGTTGACTTGGCTACATAAATCTTGTTTGGTTCATCTGAAAATTAACATTTAACATAGATATTGTTGTTGGATTTGATAAAGGACAACCACAATGCTTTGCTTGTTAACCTTTTACTTTGTTTGGTTGCTCAACACACTAATTATCTCAAATCAAATTAATTCTTACCCTTTGGAAACTGGAGATCCGCAGCGTCCTCCTCAACCAAATCAACGGGATTCATAAACGACATTTTAATTTACAATTTATTTATGAAGACTGGCAAATTTTTGCAATTTTTGTTTGCGTGACTGTGTGTAAAGGAGGCTGTTGCAATTGCAACAACTAAGTTTAGCAAAGAAATGTTACAATTTCTCTTAAACGCTTCTAGTACATAACTTTTTGCTTTTATACAAATTAATGCAAGTGCAAATGCAAATGTTTAATTATTAATTAATTATGCTGTTTTCACTCAAACAAAAGATAATTTCTAAGAACTAGGGTACACGCTGCCACTGTTGCCAATTTTCAATTTTTCGATCTGGCAACATAGTTTCAACTTAATGTTTTCTAGGTCTGGCAACATTGTTTCAACTAGATGTTTTCAAGGTCTGGCAACATTGTTCAGTAATTAATAACAAAGCATCTGCTTCCATGTGTTCAAATAAAGATAAACAACACATATTTGTTAAATTATTTTATCAAATTAATAAAGATTTTATTAAAACAAAAGGTCAATGAATGTTTCTTTGGACAATTCAGATTGCTCTTTCTTCGATAAAAATCTATTAGTTGAATATTGTCAACATTTTAAGTTCATTTTATTGGAAGAACTAGCACTAGAGGACGATTACCGGCAACTGCATTATGGCAATTGTGCTGTCATTGGACGCCTGCGAATATCAGATGGGTTATTAACATTGGATAATGTGCCTTACAAAAACATATCAAGGTAAAAATTCAATAATTTTAACAATGACAATCATAAAATTATACATTATTACTTACAGTGAATACAGGTTACCATTGGGAGCTGTGTCCATTCCGGTTATAGGAAAAGGTGAATTATTGTTTAGAAATACTGATATGTTCTGTCTAGTATATGGTGAAGTGGTACTCATTGATATAAAGAATCCAGAATCGTGTGTAACTTTAAAAAATACATATACCGTGCATAACCAACTCATTGGCAGGACCAGTGAAGAAGCAGAGATATACCTTAGTACAATACGGAAAACATTGACACCTGCAATTAAAGCTCTGACCATAAGGAAAATTAAACATCCAAATAAAATAATAGAACGTAATCTTCGTGTGCGCATGGTGATTGAGAGTACAAAATCAAAAGATTCGGAAACAGACTATGGAAACAGAGACATTGCACACCTCTGACAGCAGTAGTAGACAAACACAATTTTGTTTTATAAGAAAATCTTTTGATTACCTTGAAGATAGCAAAGCCATAAAAGATCTAGTGGATCAATTTACAGCCGATTACATAGAATTGGAAAGCAACAGTTGGCAAGAGTTTTGGCTACTTTACGGTTACGAAATCTATGAGAGTAGTTGGAAAAATAAGTATCCAGATTATACAATCGAAGGGCAAACCAATGAGGAAATAAAAGAGTGGAGCGAACTTTGGAAAGCGCATGTATTAGAAGTGTACACCGAGGAGTGGAAGTTCTTTCAGGACATTTTTTATAGGTATCACAATGAAGTAAAGAGTTCTTTAGAACTTGTCGTCGACGAGGCGTCTGTTGATAACGAAAGCGAAGTTGAAGAAGAATCGTGTAACTTTGTAGAAGATTTCGATCAACTCAAATTGTTTGGTTTACCAACATCATTTGGAAGCAGTCAATCGACACGGAATAACTTTAGAACAACAAAATTAAACAAAAGTAAACAATCAGACGATAATTTAAATTCTTTCTTTGATGAGAGAACTGATAGTGGTGATACAGATACTGATTGTGCCACTAATTCTAATCCTGATATAATGGAGGAAGAGTCAAAGACAATATCAAAGCGAAAAACCAAGAAACTCAATCGCAACTTAAGGAATGTACCAAAATTCATGCTTGAAGATAAATCATTGATGAAATACTGGAGGAAACGTTTTTCTTTGTTTTCACGTTTCGACGAGGGCATACAACTCGATCGTGAGAGTTGGTTTTCGGTGACACCAGAAAAAGTCGCCAGTCATTTGGCCACTCGTTTAGCCTGTGGTATTATTGTCGATGGTTTTTGCGGTTGTGGTGGCAATACTATACAATTCGCCAAGACTTGCAACAAGGTAATTGCTATCGATATTGATCCAGCCAAATTGGCAATGGCCAAACATAATGCACGCGTCTATGGAGTCGATCATAAAATTGAGTTTATTCTCGGTGATTTTATGAAAATCTGTGAAACATTACGCTTACGTGCTGATACGGTATTTCTAAGTCCACCTTGGGGTGGGCCACAATATAAACAAAAAAAGAGCTTTGATATTGAACAATTTCTATTGCCTGTAGGCGCATCGAAATTAAAATATTTAGCACACAAACTAAGTGATAATATTGCATTCTTTTTGCCGCGCAATTCCCAAATATCACAGATAATTCAGCTTAGTGGTGCAAACAATAAATGTGAAGTTGAAAACAATTATTTGGATACACGTTTGGTGGCAATTGCTGCATTCTATGGTGATGACATAATTGGAAAGAAAACTGAGAATAGTATTTAATTTTAAGATATTTACTTTATTTATTAGTTGGTTTTTATTATCATTGGAATCGAACATTTTTATTTTAATAAACACTACAAAAATCATAGAAAATTGTTTCTTTTGAAATCAACCTCTGGAAATTTTTAATTATCATCAACAAGGGTTGTTGCTTCACCATGGCCACATTTTGTTGTTTGGCACAACTTTGACTTTGTTTAAGGTAAAACTGCAAACTAAATCGTCTTTAACTGACCAATAGCAACAGTAACTAAGCGCGAGGACTTAAACCTTTATAAGCTGCCTCCACATAAACAAAGCAAAATATTGCAAAAACAAATAGACAAAAGAGTTGACAATTTATGATGTCCTAGTATCTTTAGTTATTCTGATGGTTTTGTAAGTTAGATTAGGTTATACAGACAGAGAGTTCACCCAGAAGCCTTACGGACCATTTTGAAATGAATTTATGCAGTAGGGAGGGAAAGGATTAGGTTAGCTACCTTTAGTTGGTCTCACAAGTCCAGCCTGAACTATTAGAATCAATTCACACAATCAAAGAATAAAACAAAGTCTCCTAATGGCAAATTTGCTGCTCATGTGTGTGAAGACAGGCTTCCCGAGAAGTGGTACAAAAAGAACTGGGCGGCTGTCATAGTGGAGGTATTGGATATTTTCAGTTTCTTTTTCATCTCCAAATTTGTCAAACTGCTCAAGTATTTGAAGAAAGGCTTTCCGAGAAGCAGACCAAGAAGAACTGGGCAGCTGTCATATAGGAGGTATTGGATACTTTCAGATACTTTTTCATCTCCAAATTTGCCAAGCTGCTCAAGTCTTTGAAGGTCAAGAAGAACTGGGCAGCTGTCATATAGGAGGAATTGAATACTTTCAGATTCTTCTTCATCTCCACAGCTACATCAGAAATCTTGATAGGGAGCATACATACCCAATGGCGCTGTACTCCATTAAGACTTCTGTCATTACTCAAATCCTATTCTTGTTAAAATTTAGAAGAAGAAGGAGGAGTAAATTCCAACATTACAGAATGACACATTTTCCCATTGTATGCCTGCTTCCACCTTGGTTTCAGCTTCCAGACCAGAATCATGAATATCATGAGGTCTGAAAATATCAGCAAGTCAGAGAAATTGACAATTCCCTTTTGCTGTGAGATGACAGAGTCTTGATAGCAGCATGGCTGTCAACATAACTATATTTCTAAGGCTCTCCCCATGGGGTTTATCAATTGATTGAATAGCTCTCTATTAAAAACACAGTCGGTACTACTTATAATTGAGCTGCTTGCATCTCCGAAAAAACTAGGATAAACAGTATCTTCGTCTCTTTTGAATCCATCAGTGTAAATTGAAAACAAGGCCTGCCTAATGGCGGTACTTTGTTTCCAATCTTCCTCAGCGGGAATCTTGTATTGAAGGATATCATTGAAATCAAAATTACTCATGATTTTGAATGGATTTTTTGTAAAATACTAGATAGGTTAGGTGATGCCTGATAAAACGTGAGAGGGTATGGGGATTATGAGGGGTCAGGGGTAATCCACAATTATCAAAGGTTGGTTCCGGAGATTACCTTATTTCTCTAAAACCAAACTGAAGAGTCCACGAACAGAGTCAGGTCCGCCAAAGGACTTTTTGTCAACTAAGAAGAGGAGGGCAATCACAGAGGAGGTGTTGGATGCTCTCCAGTTCCTCCTCATCTTCACAGCTATGACATAAAACATGATGTGGAACATGCAACCTGTGGGCCTTCAGCCTGATGGTGCAGTGCCCCGTTATAACTCCCGTCAACGTCCGAATACTTTTCTTGTTGAAGTGTTGGAGCCTGAAGGTTCTCTTTGATTGATAGCAAGGCCAGAGTGTCCTAGCGATAGTACAGGCAGGCTCATTTTCCCAGTTCCTGCTTGCTAGATCTCATGAGAGTATATCCTGTAAAGGTCTGTAAATATCGGCAACTGTTTGAGACACAGACTGTGCCGAGCCTTTCCTGGCACACTCGTCCGCCATCTCAAAATACTAGATACCACCTTTGAAATTTGATCTAATAATTTGTCTGCCAACGTTATTTACTAAAAGATTTACCTAACTTTGATACAAACTTCTGCTTAAATGGCAAGAAACCAAAAGCTTAGTGAATGAAAGGTATAAAACAAAAACAAACGAACAAACAAACAATATTCAACATTCAAAGTACTTTATCCAATTTGGTCAGCTTAAAAATTAGTACTCGTACATACATATGTACTAAATATTTTTCTTTTGACCATGTCCTGTCCACATGTCGAAATAGACTTAATTAAACGATGACGTCAAGAACCTGACTTGCACACGTTCTTTTAATTAAAAAGTAACAAACCATTTTTAATAACTTTGTTTGTTAACTGCAACAGTAAAAGTTTTCTATTGCAAGCTCTCTTCAACCATACTTAGTTCCCCCCCAAAATGATAGAAGCAAAGAAGTCGGCAGCAGCACCACCAACAACAACAACAACATATCATCAACAACACAAAACAGTAAAGGTTTGGCATGGCAATTAACATGTCACAAAGTTGCTTATAAATCCTAAAATCCTTTGGCAGCAGACGCAAATGCTCATGGAATGTTGCGTTAGTTATGCATTCTAGTTAGTCTTGTTGTTTTTGTTGTTATTGTTAACCCTTCTCAGAATGTAGTAAAAGGACAACTCACTTAGTTTGGTCGAGTTAAGTTGCTTTGCGTTGCGTTGCGTTGTGTTCCGTTGAGTTGAGTTAAGTTGGGGGTTAACCCCTTCGATCGTTTTCAAGTGTAGAATTTTACTGGCTTTTAAGTATTTTGTGTACCTTGACGACTCAGTTATTTTCGGTATTCATTGATGGCATCATTTGCAATTAGTTAGTTAGATAGGCTAATAACTTAGTTAGCTCCATTTTGAGCTCATTTTGTGTCACTCACTTCTGCTGCTGCTCAATAAGGACATTTGAGCTTTGAGGTTTATTCATTCGATTGAGATATTTAGAGAATCTGATTATATACTTATTACGTGTAATGTTGTATGTTAAAAGCAACATAGGACTGTGAAATTTATAATTTCAAAGATTTTTAAATGTTTATTTTAGTGATATGTAAGTGTAGGTTGGACCCTACAAATTCCAATATGCTTTACAACATATTAAGTGATACCAAAACTTAACACAAGTGTTTTCTCTTTTATCATTTTATATTCCATAAGATTGATATAATTTTTAGGATTCTGTACCCAATGGGTGCCCACGGGACCCTATTATCAAGCCTACGCTGTCCGTCCATTCGTCCGTGAGTGAGCTCTTTCGCATTAACTGTGACAGGTAGACAGTTAAAATTTTCACAGTGTGTAATTCAATTGCCGCTATAACGACAAATAAGGAAATATTGTTAAACCTTGTTCTGTGGTACGGAACTCTTCGTACGTAAATATATAACTGCATTTTTGTTTTGTTGAAATACATATTCTTTTACCGTTAAATATGGCAGTGAAATTGTCGGCTTCAGATATTTTACTCTTTTCAAACGTGAAAAACAAATCTGAAGATCCTTATCTTTAAATTCGTTATAAAAAAAATTCAAAATGCCTTTTTAATTTAGGTATCTGTGATTGTCATGATGATTGATTGGTACATTTTATTAGATTTTATAAAACAAATAGATATTTCGGACCTAAATACTTACTTAGATACACAGTGTGTTCTAACTTATCGGAATTTTCTTATAAGTACTAAGAAAAACGCAAAGATACGAGTATTCCCCCCTCGTGTCAATTAATTCAAAGTAACGATTCAATGCAATGCTGGATGTCCTTTATCGGGATTGAGCCGAGAACCAACGTCACAGTTTTCTTGTTAGTTTTCGTGTCTTCCTTTCATGAAAATTTGGACCTTGCGGAATAGGAAATAATCATATGAAGCAATATCAGGTGAACACGTACTGTGGCTGATGGTTGTGATGCTGTGTTTGGCTATAAAAGTCACATACAAGGAATGATCGGTGTCACGGGGCATTGTCGTGCAATAGTGATGATTCCGGTCGCACATATGAAATCCATTGTCGCAAGTACTTAAGAATACGTAAATACACTTTTCCATTGATTGTAGTGCCAAACGGATGATGTTTGGGCTGCGTAGTTGCGCTTCGAAGAGTTCTTTGCAGCGCTCAATGCTATGGACTTTTTGCGATTCTGTGAGCGTGTGAGGCACAAAGTTTGTGAAGATCTTCCGATATCCCATATGCAATACTTCATTAAGGGCTCCCACAAGAAGGATCATAAATATCAATGATGAGAGCCGCTAATCTGATACAATAAAGGTTGAAACTGTTGCTTGTCACCTGTAGTTAACAACATACACGTATCTACCAAAGATGTAATATTAAAATTTCTAGAGTGTCCTTGTCAAATGAGTTTGCCTGTTCCTCACAACAACAATTGCAATAGTAAAAGTTATTGTTACTATAAAAAATTATAATTTAAGTTTGACAAATATCAAAATTATGCATGCTTAATTAATTTCACGGCCAGGCATGCACCTGCAGGCAGCCGCTTAGCGAAAAAGTCAGCCACGATGACAAAGGATAAGGATAATCACTGTGGCGTACAAACAAACAAATAAACCACCCCCTCGGAGATTAGTTAGAAAAATAGTGGTACAAGTGAAACGAATCTTTCGAATAAATAAATGATAAAGTAGCATGGCATAAAGCATATTGCATCATAGGGTGGGTGAGTGAGTAAGTGAGTGGCAGGGTAGCTGAAGGATAACCAAAAGCATTACAGGGAGACGACATTCCAGTATTTATCATCGCATCATTGCTCATCAAAAGCATTGATAATGTGCGACAAATGCGTTGACAATATTACAAAATTAAATAGCATAATAAAAGGGTGACTGACTTAATTTGGTTTTTCCTTCTAGTATGTTCATAAGGATATTGCGAAGGATGTTCTACTTTTTTGAAGTACTACATGCAACATTATAAGCTGTGAACACGTGTTTATTTTGTAATAAAGTATTTTCGTATTTAGATTCCGTATTCTTGACGTCCTTCATTGTAAATGTTTTATTCAGATTTTTTTATTACTTTAAAAAAGAAAGAAAGGCAATTATCCTGTGCAAATGATGATGATGGTGATATGATGACGATAAACCGATAAAAGACCAAGACGCGTGACATTATTTTGTTGTTTGTATTTTAATAACAATTAAAGTCAATGTGAAACAAGGAACATTATTATTTGTTTTTTTTTTGTTGTTTTCTCTCATTTCCTTAATATCAATAAAATAAGTAAGCGATTACACTTTATTACATTATTTTGCCTTTGACAAAATGGCGTTGTGCCACGAGTAATTTGCGTGCGCTTGAGTTCCTACGTGTGTTGTTGATATTAATAAAATGCTGTTTGTTATTGACCAGCAACAATACAATGAAATTTACTTCCTCCATCCACCAACCACCCACCCACAGCAACGATAGAATTTACTGAAGATGAACAGCACAATAAAGCTACGTAGAGCAGCAACAGGAGTAGGAGCTGAAGCATCCATAATAACAACATCAATAAGAAAGAAAATGAAAAGAAAAAATATTAAGAAAGACAGGAAACAAGTGTAGCGCAGAATAAGCACAATAATATTTAATAAATGTGAACGAAATATATTTCGTCGGTTCGTTTGGTGATGTTGGTGGTTGAATCTGGTTGAATCTGGAAAAACCATAAATACACAGCAGCCGCAGGATTCCATAGACATTGCTGTTACCGCAGAAAGCAAAAAGGATATAAACGCGAAAACTGAGAACGTTATGGATGCCATAAATGTTTCAATGTTTATATGTTGTATCTACATATATATAGTACTACATACAATATATTGTGTAATATATTCGGATAGATAGATATATAGATGGGTGGATGGATGGATGGTGGATTGAATAAGTGAGAGACTGAGTAAAGTAGTAACTGACTGTGTGAGTGAGTGAGTGACTGTATAGGTGGGTTGCGCTGAGATTCTTTTATTTTTTTTTTTGTATTTTGTATATTGGGCTGGCATTTTTTGAGTTTTATATGTTGAAGAATGCTTTTGATCTTTACAAGTGAATGATTTTTAATATGAGTTGGATGGATTTATTAAACGAGAGAGAGCAACAACTAACTGGGTTCCTTTAAGCTACTTTAGCAAGTCAATTGTGGCAAACAACGCATGATATTTATTGTTATTACAATACATATTACCATGTATACATATCCTTACATAGTATATACTAATGTGTATATATGTATATACAATATAAACAAAATTTTGACTAAATTTGTATATATGTATATGCATCATGGTTGTTCAACAACAAAAGTCTAATTAGCAAAGCAAATTAAGGTTATTGCTGGTTTATGTAATAAACAAGTCTCACACTCCTACACAAATGCGCCTAAAATGCGGCAATACAAAACTTCACTTTACTTTACTACTCTTCTGTCCCAGTCAGTCAGTCAGTCCTTCCTACCACTCATTGTCTTATCCATTGCTTTGCATTGTTATTGCTGCTGCTGTTGGGCCCCAAAAATCTAGCCTCATTGTATTTGTTGCTATTGTTTGTGCACATAATGATGGTAATTTTGGGTTTTCAAAAGAGCAACGGCATTTCTGGAATTTCAATTAATTTCCATAATTTCTTGTGTTTATGAGCAAATGAGCAAAAGAAAGTAAAAAGGGAGCAACGCAGCGTAAATAAACGCGATTTGTTTAGTCTTAGGGATTCATGTGGATTTTGATTATAATATTTTTAGTTACATAAAATAGCGGCCCGTTAATTCAAATACTTAAATTTGTTTATTATTCCCAGAATCTTTCTTATTCTCTTATTCATTTAAAATAAATCATTGTCATCTAAGGAACGAACTCTACCTCTAGCCATATTTTGGATTTTGGGAAGAAAGATCTATTGCTATATCTCGAATTGTTGTGTGTTATACAAATACTAGAGTCGAAGACCTTTGAATAAGTTAATCTTAGATTTGTAATCTTTATTAACTAAGTATAATAAATAAATATTTTTTTTTTTTATATTCCTTTTAAACTCCTAGTTGGAGCATAGGGCCTCCACAAGGCTTCGCCATTGCACACGATTCTGGGCTGTTGTTTTAGCGCCATCCCATGTGATGTTCCCGCAAGGTTGATCTTCTCCAAGTGTTCTTTGGCCAGAATATTCTGCATATGATCCTTAGACACTTGTTAATGAAAGCTTGAAGTCTCTGCGTGATGGAGTTCGAGACCAGCAATGTTTCGCTTCCGTATAGTAGCGTCGATTTCATGCATGCGGAGAATATTCGCAATTTCGTGCGCCTGGAGATTTGGGAATTTGCTTCTCCGTCTGCTGATATTGTGCAAACGAGGTAACGAAATGATTCGCACAGCCGTCAATCATTATATGGCTTGTACTGGAGTGATTGACTCTCATGGCTTTAGTCTCTGCAATATTTATCTCTAGTCCGACGGTGCGTGCCAGCGCCTTCGCTTGCATATCGGAGAATTTGTACGAGAGGAGACAAATGTCATCGGCAAAGTCCAAGTCCTCAAGATGCCGTGTGAGATTTCACATAATACCAGTTCTCTTATGCAAGGTGAGGCTGATCATGACGTCATCCAGCACGATGGCGTAGAGGAGCGGTATAAATAAATATACCTAAGAGATAATACTTTAAAGTTCTTAAGCTCAGGATGGGATACCCTTTCGTAAAATAGAATAGGGCAGAGAAGTATAGAGTAAGCAGCACGAGGGCCTTATTTCTCTTTTGGATACCTGGGCAAGGATAATTGGGGTAGACATATTCTCAAATCTTGTTCTATTGCAAAAAGTGAATTTATCTTATAAGATTCACTGGTCACTTGAAGTAGAATTTGAATATGGCGACTTCATTTACTCGTACAATGACATTTCGGATATAACGAATTGAAGTTTAAGATTTTTCATTTAATCAATACTCCGCATATTATGTATTTAAAATTTTAGGTAGTACGGGATTTATCCGCATTAATTTTGTTTTGTGGTTATACTGTATGACACTCCTGTATACGATCCGTGTATAGAAATTTGTAAGAGACAAAATCAAGTTATTTATTTTATTATTATTTCATTCACTTTTAGACAGTTGATAATAAACTGTCATAAGTCAAATAAACATAAGTAAAATCTCATTTTATTTTGATTTAAATGTACTATAAGAAGGCTTTGGATGATATATCAAAAATAGGACCTTTAAAAACAGAAAATATTACATTCTTTGAAGACGTTCGTTCGTATCGTTTTTCTGAGATATGAAATTACTGAGTTTTTAAAATTGAATTACACTAGTAGAACCATCTCTGCTGGCATGGAGGAAACCCCCAAAATGGCTGAAACACCAAGATCGAATGAAGAAATAATATGCGAAATTCATGCTATGGCACAAGAGCGAACATTGCTGGTTGATAGCCGGCGTGAAATTGATAAGGAGATTAAAAAAATGAATTCTGTGTTAATCAATCTTACTGTGGAATTAATGGCCAACATGGAACTTGAAGCCCAAAAGCTGCATCAGCCATCAGCAAGACCAATGAGAAGGAAGTCTATTTAATCAAATTAATAGTATATGTTGTGTTATTTTTCCATTAAATTTCTTACTCATGACGGTTTGTCGATGTTGAATATACGTCAAGTTGTTGTCTTTTTCTTTCTGTTATTTAATACTTTTTGGGCTTGGTCAAATCAGTGAATTATATCTATATTCATATTTGAGTATTTCAGGTGCTTCACAATTTTTGTTTTTTGTTTTTTCTATTTCGATTGTGGTTTTAACGGTTTATGTTGTGGTTAACGGTTAATTCGTTTGTTTTGTGTTAGTGTTATGAAAAAATCTTATTATGCGAATATTATTAATAACAATGCCGCGACCCAGAAGATCAAATCTATCCCAACAAAGCCGTAATGCAATAAGGTTTCGGAATATTGCGAATCAATCAACTGAAAGATAACCATAAATGACAACAAAACGAAAAATGTCGTATATAACAAGGTGCTTCAATGAAGGGTGTCGACCCGAGTGCAATATCAGCAATACGTTAATAAAATTAATAAAATCAAGAGTATAAAAACTGAATTTAATTCAGCTACTAACTTAAGACAAGATTCCTTGAGCGAGGGCATAGCAACGCGAGCCGGAACAACAATTGAATAATAATGATTTGTCCCTTGTTAAAAATTACATCATAGATTCAGATTTCTTCAACTGTTAATAAAGCTAAAAGTATTTTTGGTTTTATTAAAAGATGGTCTAAAGACTTTAATGATCCCTACGTTACAAAGCTTCTTTTTATCTCTCTAGTCTGCCCAGTACTCGAGTACTGTTCGTGCGTCTGGAGCACTCAATACAAGAAACATCAAAACCGTATTGAGTCGGTACGGAATTAATTCCTTCTTTTTGCCCTTCGGGGCTTAAATTGTAACCCTAGTGTACGTTTGCCTTCTTCTTACAGATCTTTCTTCTTTGAGTAATCGCCGAATTTCTTTAGGAATAAGCTTTCTTCATAAACTTATTACTGGTATTGTTGATTCACCGGGGCTTTTGAGTCAACTTAGTTTCTGTGTCCCTAGTCGTATTACTAGGAATTTTGTTCCTCTTGCTCTAGGTAGGTGCACAACTAACTTTCCCTCACACAATCCATTTCGTGTATTATGTGATAATTATAACAAAATTTACCAATTTACCTTTCTGCCGAGATTTCGCTCAACGCTATCAACTATCTGGTCTTGCAACACCTACGATTCTCCATCCACCGTGACTGAATCTGGACGTACAATTTTGGATGGGGTGTCTAATGTGTGTCTCTGACCACACATGGCTGTTAGTAGGGGCATAGCTAGCTATTTAGCAAATAAACTTCCCCCATTTTTAATGTAATTTTTTGTTGACAGTATTTTGTCATTAATAAATCAGATGAACACCACCTGGAAACTGCATTAACAATTTTCTGGTCTCTTTTTACTTTACTCAAATATTTAAATAACTCTGTTTATATTAGAGATATAGCGCTTTGTGTTCCCTCATTCTGTAGCGCTATTTTCAAATTATCTTTTCAAAAACTTTCAATTTCAACATTAGTACTTTTTGACAATTTGACCATTTACAGGCCAACTTTGCCTAAACAGTAGAAAATGAGGGAACTTACATTTTAAATAACCTAATTTCGTATCTGATCAATTTTGGTAATGTTACATAACGTTTCTTGGCTCATGTTTTTCAGTTGTATTAGCGCTAGACAGCGTTCTATATGACACATAAGAATATTGAAGACAGGTTTGTGACTTAATTTGCTAAATGAACGCTGACAAGAAGAAATGCAAGTCAACTTTCTTATTAAATGAAAATCAATATGCTTGGACACTGCCTTTGCTATTGCTATTTGCTATTGCTATCATATCAGATGCTCCTCTTCTCTTTCTAATCTTCTAACATCAACAATTTCTGGCAATTTAAGTCTTTACAGTAGTATCCTCTCTGATTTGAAGCTTAGCTTTTGGAAACTTGTGATGACTTATCATTAATCTTTTGTAAGCATTTGACAACAGTCTGGAATAGTACGCGTATATTACAACTTTAGCCTTTGGGTATTTCTCTCTACTAATTATCAATTATTTGATATTATAAACCAAATAATATAGGAACTGATTGATCTTCATCAGTTCAAATTATATAATCTAATTAAAAATTGTTGTTATCATATTTTGAAAATACTTTTAATTAAAAACACACAGCATAATGCGTAATTGCATTTTGAAAATTTCCTAAAATAGTATATCGCATTCATCATGGTTTGCCATCTATCATCCTATTGTATCGTGTCCTATCCTGTCATCACCGAACCTGTAATCACTGTTACTGTTGTTTCATAAAACCAAATAAATTTCTAATTAAAACAATTATTTATTGTTTTTGTACCCCAAAATACTACAATTCTCAAATATTCTCATATTACTACAGAAATTTCGAAATAAAAGAAGAATTAAAAACAAAAAATAAAACAAAAAAAAAAAAAGAGAAGAAATCAGCCGAGTTACCAAATTCATTTTGGCTGAAGTGGCAAATTTGCAAATTAATTTGCAAAATGTTTCTCTGAATTCAAGCGGCGGGGGGGTAATACAAACAATAAAATGGTTAGCTAAACTGGTGGACACCCGATTAGATCTAAGTGTGCTCCAAATGAATGTTATTGCAACTCATTTGAAATTACGCCAATGATGCAACAGCGCAACGGTGACTATGACGGTGATAATAGTAATGTTGATGTTGATGATGATTATAACGTCAATGTTGTTTGTTGTTGTTGATTGCAACCAAAACACGATTTAATTAAATTCATAGTACCAGTCCCATGTGCATGTGTGTGGGCAGGATGGTTGATGTGGTATGGGGAAAGTTGGGCACAATGGTAGTCAAAACAAATTCAAAAATTTTTAATTGCTCTTATTATAATGATTAGATTTGCGAAAAATTATTCATTGTGGCAAATTTTGAGTGTAATTTTTCGACTGTAATTAATTTTTCAAGTGGCTTGAAAATGTGATTGTTTCGTTTGTGAAATGATAATGGGAAATAGGGTGAGATGAGGGGAAATAGAGTAGGATATGAAATAATATTGTTATGCATATAAATACAAGTTTTTTTTAGAAATATTTCCTTTCATATATCGGGAGTCTCAATAAGAGTTGATAGCTATCTTCTATGATTGGTCCGACTATACACAAAATAAGGACGTGTTATCATTGTGAAAACCCATTACAAAGATGGGGGAAGTTACGCTGAGACCGCTCGCAAACTTCGAGGTCAAAACAAAATTGTAGTATTTGAGGCTCAGAAAATCCGCACGCTATCCATCAGAAGCAAATGCATCCACAACAAGCAATTGTCTGGTGCAGATTTTTATCAGGCGTAGGTTTTGAGCCTTACTTTTTTGAGAATGAGGACAGAATTGCAGGCATTCGTTGCAGGAACATAATAATGGAGTTGTTGTGTTGTGGAACGCATGGATCTGGACGACATGTGGGTTGATTTGCTGGATATTTTATTCTATACTTAATCGAAACATGTTTTCATTCTTATATAAAAAAGTTCACTGTTATTGAGACACCCTATATTCTACGAATATTGCCGGAAGCACATCGGATCAAAAAAAAAATATCCAGATATATTAACTTAGAGCACATAGTCTAATCAACTCAAGATCTGCCCTGTGACTAAAGTACAAGGTTCTTCTGTACAACTCCATCTAGGGGCGGTCCGTGAGTTTGTAGGGCCCTGTGCTAATACTACTACTACACGGAGAAAAAGGCCCTCAACACGAGCAGATCGAACGTGCATGTTCGTAGTGGAAGGCCAGCTTACGGTCCCATCCTTTTCGCTTGTTAATGGATTTATAGCTAGGCTTTTTCAAATTTTAGATTTTGTTTAAAATTCACAATATTGTCTATTGCTTTCAATGGAGGCTGGTGGCCCTTTTTATCCACGGGGACCTGTGCTGCACCCCAAAGAGCCCCTGACTTCATCATTACATCATTACATTTGGACATATAGTTCAGAATTATGGAGCACCGCAAGAGCGAGGAAGTTGCTAAGGTTATCCAAAGAGCTCAATCTTAAATTCTCAGAACAATAACAGGCGCTCTATGACATATTAGAAATGAATGCATCCTCAAAGAACTTATGGTAATGTAGTGCATGTAAAAGATAAGTGTTCGAATTGGAAACGTAACTAACGGTATAAACTTGTTCATACAAGAAATTCATCTCGTCTCTGATGCAATGATTGTCCAGCCCTTTGTTAAATTAGATGCACATAGTGAGATGTTAACCTCTTCTTTCACCTGTGGCAAGGATAAATTATTATATAGTACTAATTAACTTGGGCAGACGTTAACTTGCCTTCTATGTAGATCGCCTTTTATGTTTTGGTGACATTTGCAGAAACAAAAAAACGAAAAGCTCAATACTCCTCTGCGTACTCAGTTATCAATAAATGAGAGGAATAAATACAACAATATTAACAGCACACAAAAATTTAAGAAGCAGCAAAGCATAAACAACGAAAAAACGTGTGAAAATCTTTGTGTGTGGTTTTGCAAAAACTTAATCCCAAAAAAAACATTTTACATTATTCTTATATTATTAAATTAAATTTGTGAACCGATTGAAGTAAAACAAACTCCTAATGTGACTTGAAGCTTGATACAATACAACAGTGAAACCGGCATTCAAAGCGGTTAAGTCGTTTCTGAGATTAGCGTGCACAATATTACAGACAAACAGAAAAGGCTCGAATGTATGATGATGATGTAAGAGTCTAAACAATATTGTTAGTCCTAAATTATAATATTAGGAGATACAAAAATTCCTTAAATAAAGCTAGTGTTTTCGTCGTATGGAGTTTTGCATTCTACTCGGCCACTCGGTGATTTTATCGAATAACCAAACCGCTTCAACTGAATGTCAATAGGGCTGTCAGCATATAAAAACACAAAAGGAGGGATCAAACACTTCCAAAAGAGTTTTCTGTGAAACCTAAAATCGGAAATTTGGTGGAATAGAGGAGGAAGAGTTTTCTGTGGCACCCCCCATAAGCAGTAGTAGTAGTCCGGTAAAGTGAAACTGATCCTTGCCTTTGTATTTATCTACTAAGGAATAAAGTAATGTGTAAACAATCTATAACTTTACTTAAATGGTATTTATCCTTATTCAAATACAAACACAAATACATACACGTATGTACATACATAAATTCATTTGAAAACATTTAATAAATCCTTTTTATCCAACAAAATACAGGAACATCTGAAGAGTAAAAAATTCCAACCTCAAATACAAAAATATTTATGCATTTATTGGTATTTTACTATTTACAAATAAAAGAGCCATATTTAAATACAACAATACAGTTATACTATATATGTACACATAGGTATCTATATACATACCATGTATACAGATGTATGTATCTATGTATGCATATGCTGTGTATATAAAAATATGTTTGTGGCCCGAAAAATACTTTTTAAACCCATTAAAAGAGATTAAAGAGCCACCCATTGGAAACATTTTTAAATTATGAAATAAAACAAAAAGAAAAAAAAATACATTACTGTATCAAAAGAGAAACAAGAATAAAATACTCATACACCCACAGATACACACAAACTCATACATGAGCCTAACAGCATCGACATTATAAACAACATTATTAAAAACATACCACAAATGCTTTTTTGCTCTCAGCTTCGCATATTTGAGTCCATTTTGTGAAGCAAGTCAACAGCTAACAAGAGCAACAACAACAACATCATAATAATAGGTTGATGATAATAATGATGAGGATGGTAATGATGATGAGACAATGATGATGAATGAGGTTGATGATAAGGACGAAGATGATGATGATGATGCTGCTCCCTCCAGTGAGCGTACTAGGGAGTGCCTGTTATTCACCCTCTCTCTGTCTCTCTCTGTGTCTTCATGTTGATGATATTGTTATTCTTGTTGATAATCTTATTAAAATTAAGCGTAGCCAATTTTTAAACAAGCTCAATTTGTGTTCGCTTTTGTTCGTGTTAGTAACGCAGAAGAACATTTTTCGCTGTGATGATGCCGAAAAATATGCAACAAAAAAAAGTAAATTTTCATTAAATGAGAGAATATAGTACTCACTGGTTGCCACAGCATACAGCATGCACAGGACAAACACAAGGAACAAGTTGAAAAATGGCTTGGCTGACCTATGAATTCTGTATAACATAATAACAGACAGATTTCTATAAAATTAAGAAACACACATTAAAATGAAGCAACCCACAGTAAGTTTTCACAGTTTCAACGAAGTTTGTATACCTTTAATGAGATATACATATTGTGTATGGTAACAAACAAACCATAGACCATAAGGAACTTGTGTTTCTATTTGAAAGTTCTTAGAGTTCTATTCATACTTTATATTATAAGTTTCTCTGGACATTAATTCAATGGGATCATAACTAGCTACGTTCGCACTAGACAAATATTTCCTCAAAATTATTTGCCAACAAATCAAGGCCAATATGTTTGGCCAATAAATTAAATCAAATTTTTACGCTGTTCACAATTGGCAAACCAAATTTTTCTCCATTTTTTGGCAAAGATTTATTTAGAGCGAACGTAGATAGAGACTAGTTTTCTGAATCTTTAAACATGATATGAAATCATTTTTAAACTCAATTTAACCGATTTTTAAGATGATAATATCTTTTAGTGGTGGGAACTCTACTAGATTTTGGTTGTCTTACTAAACAATATATAAATAACAAACACTCGAATCTATTTAAGTTTTATGACATCGATCATATGATCTCAGATGAACCCATTAATAGTCCCAGTGACATAAATTCTCTTTATCCGGTTACATAACATTCTGTATTACCACACTCACTATATCGACAGCGATAAGCGAGGATATAAGTCCAAACAAACAAATATCGCCTACTAAGTAAGCGACTAGCAGGGTTAGGATAGGTTAGACAAGCTGCTCGCAACTGTGTCGATTTTACCTTACAGTCCAGCGTTCGACCTTACCGACATGTATCAAGACCCAAAAGATAGTCTTGCCTACCACTGGCATCGCACTCAGGGTGGCACTGAACTGACACGAAACTTAGACGAGTTTAAGTGAAATTTTAAGCTCTAAAATCAAATATTTCTATGTAAAAAGAGTCTATATGATATTAATGTCCTTTAGTGGTGAAACAAATAATTCCTACTAAATTTTGTTAGTTCTCTATATCGAAAAGTAGTAGTTCATAATTGAAAGTTTGTTAGCTTTTCAGTGTTTTAGTCAGTGGTGAATTATCCATTAGGCGGTGCTGAATGGAATATCTTCTACATAATTAAACGGCAAACACATGTTTTGTGAATCCTTTCCTGCCTAAACCACTGAACAGATTTTGATAAGCAAAAAAATAACAATCGAAAGATATTCTTCGCTGGATGTGTACAAGCGATTTTATACTTCTGAGACGTCAGATCAGCGCCATTTATCACGTGATAGTAGATTATTCCCAACGAACATTGTTTACAGAGAAGTTATTAGCACTTAAAAGAAACAATTGTTTTTTCTAGAATGCGGTCTATTGTGTAGGTCGCGGGTTACCCTAGTAATTAAATAAATATTCTTTGAAAAGATATTTTTCCGCGGTAATAAGAGGAGCGTCAATGAGGTTTGCAGACTGGCTTTAAGGGAGATTAGTTATGTGAGTTATGATGTTGTAAGGAGCTCCGAGGGTTGCAGCCTCTTTATCTGGCTCTGTTTTCAGTTGTTGGATCTTAATCATTTCAACACATGTTTGAAGAATTAAGAAAAATAAAAAGAAGATTCTGTCAAATAGTTCAAAAAACGTAGACAAACGGACAAAAGAATCAGAATGTTTCAATATATTGAATCATTTATACAAATATTGTAATATTTGATTATTGGGGTTCTTTAGGTTAGGTTAGGTTAGCTTTGCTGATCAAGAGATCTCACATAGACCAATAGTGGTCCTTAGTGTTGCCAAGAAGAAGTATGGAGACCATTCAGATTCTGTTTTTATTCACTTTTTTGCGAGCTTTAATAGGTTGCTACTCTTTTGATCCGCGATACTTTCCAAGGAGAGGATAGATACAGATCCGAGATAGCTAAAGCGTGATCTGTAGAGAGCTGAACATTGGCAAAGTAGGTGTTCTAAAGTTCTCCTAACATTTACCTCTCTTGGGAGAGCTAAGATGTAGTTGGTAATCTTATTATTAACAGAGAGAAGCATTATTTTTGCGGTTCTGTAAGAGTGTATTTCTCTTTTTAGCGTGGACAGAGAGGGACGTATGTATGACGCACTTACCTCAGCTTGGCTAGTGCCGGCGAGTGCGTCTGCTTCCTCGTTCCCTTCAATTCCATTATGTCCCACCGCCGCTATTGCCTTTATGGATGCTTGGCTGTCGATGAATATGTTTATTTGGGAGTTGAGAGGAGTTAGCTCGGCTGCTAATTCTGCTGCTTTTGTAGCCGCATAAATCTCGGCCTGAAACACGCTACAGTAGTCTGGAAGCTTATATGACCGTTTAAGGTCAAGCTCTGAACAGAATACTGCAGCTCCCACTCCCTCTGCCATTTTAGATCCGTCTGTAAACAGGTTGTAGGAAAGACAACCAAACTGGAGTCCCCTCTGCCACCCATTATGTTCTATTACTACACTAGGCCTTCCATTAAAGTTGGTCTGGGGAATAACATAGTCCGAGCTAGTGTTTAAACCTTCATGTATCTTACTGTGTTCATAAGGCCTGGGGTTCTTTAGTAGTACAACCTTTTATACTCCATTTATTGAAAACATTTTAAAACGAATGATATTCTTAATATGACAATAAACTTTTGTATTATTGTTCCACCATTCTTTTCTTTTGATCAATTATAGTACTACAAATATCTGCTTATATAACGAATTACAATACGAGTATAATGAAAAAACTTTGAAGAGTTTAGAAATGTGTAACAACTTTTGAGTTGATGGATAAAACAGTAAAACAACAAAAATGGCAATGGTAACATCAGCATTACTCGTAGTATCATATTCATCATTATTGGGTTAACAACAATAAAAATGGTAATAATAATAATAATAACACGGCTATAACAACATCATAACATTCATGCCATAAAGGCGAAGTTTATAAAGGCACAACGTTACACAAAGTGACAGAGAGACACAGAAGGCTGAGAAGATAGAGAAGGCAGGCTACCATTGTTATGGGTTATGAGAAAAAATAAGAAAACAATGGCGGCGAATAAACTTAGTGGAACGGGGACGTCATACACACCTACACATGCGCATAGCACAGCTCAGCACACACACAGACATGAACAGGACATGCAATACAAGCCAGCCAATGTATACTGTATGTTGGATTTTTACCCTTAATAACTGCGGTGGATGAATGGCAAGGCAACAACAGCAACAGTAGCAACAAAAAATATTAAAGTTGCGGTAAATGAACAAACATTGAGCAACAACAGAAGCAGCAAAAGAGCAGAGAAATGTAAAAAAAAATCTCAACAAATGTTGCTCATTTAACTGAGATTTTTCCACTTCCGGTATGAGGTCGCCCATTTATCCTTCTGAGTTCTGCTAGTGTTTGCTTGCTGTTCCTAAACCCACTGCAAGACTTTTGCTCTCTGTAATTGTTTGACGACGACGAAGTGTATGCGAAGAGGAGGCCCACTTGTATGCTCAATTGAGAGCAAAGTCACCATAGTCATCAACATCAACATTATCATCATCATAATCATCATATACGAGCCCAATGCCAGGCATAACCATACCAGGCACAACCATACCAGGCACCCCCTAATTCCTGTGGGTATATTAGCACTAATGATGATTGAAACAAGAGACGTGACGTGTTTGAGCGCCTCTGAGCGTAAAAAAACAAAAATCAAAAGGAATCGACAGAAATTCTTCTACACTTTGATTCTCAACTTGTCTTAATGAAACTTTAAAACTGTGTTTCCTCTTACCATCAACATTGTTTCAACAACAGTTTTTGATGATTAAGTTTCTACATAGTATAATAGATGACATACCGAAAAACTTTAGATTAACTTGACTTGCTCGCCTTCTTTTATGTAAATTTTTAGTACTTAAATTCAAACTTATAAACTAAACTAAACTCCTTTATCAAACATTACTTACCATTTACATTTGAATTAACAACATACTAAGAGTGTATTTATTCCAAATCCGGTACCTTGGTATAATCCTAGATAAGGGTCTCATCTAGTGTGCACTTGAGAAATCCATCATAGCTTGTTGCTGAAATTAGACTAGCTTCTACACTTATTCAGGAAACTTTCCTTGTTAAGACTCATTTACAGTAAATATTGTCCTCGACTTGGGTCTACGCTAAACAAAATTTGGGGCACCGCTGTCGCATTTAACATGACAGATCACGGAACAGACAAATAGTCGACCAAAACTGGCTTTACGCCACACAAATTTTGGGGCATAACTACCGGATGTAACATGGTTTGTTTTTTCATAGATATTTTTGAAAAAGACGGGCTTCCAAGGCACTCAAATTTTGTCTCGACTGTATCAAATTTTGTGCAAAAAACAAAATTAAGTGTGTGGAAGCATTCCGAATGTTGACATGTGGCATATGGTGAAGCTACCTTGGACCAAAGCAACGTTTATTGGTGGTACGAAATGTTCTCAGAGGGCCGAGAAGATGTGAACGACGAAAAGTGTGCCGGACGCCCGAGCACGTGAACAACAGACGAATACATTAATGAAGCGAAGAAAATAGCATTAGCCAATAGTAGAATCACTGTTAGAGGATAACATATCGATCGTACCATTCGATTTTAACCAATTATTTGTGCATGAGACGGTTGCCGCAAAATTCGTGTCAAAAGTGCTAAATTTCAACCAAAAATTTGCTACAGAGTTGACGAATCATGGGTTCATTGTTATCACGTGGAAACAAAAGCTCAATCATCCCAATGGAAGCTGCAGAATGAGCCAAGACCGAAAAAAGCCCGACAAGTTAAGTCGAAGGTGAAAGTTTTGATTGCAGGGGCATGGTGCATCATGAGTTCTTGCCACAGGCTAGTAAGGCCAATAAGGAATATTACCTGTAAGTTAAGCTCAATTTGCGCAAAGCGATCCGCGATAAATGGCTGAATTTGTGGACTTTGTGGTTTTTGCACCATGATAATGCCCCTGCTCACACATCGTTGCTTGTACGCGAATTTTTGGTCAAAAACAACACACTCTTGATACCGCAGCCCAGGGTCCACTATTTTTTCGAACCCGGGTGAAGTTTGAACCGCAGTCGAAACTGGATAGTGGCGCCCTTCTCTCCAGCGTTTAATATAAATTACTTAAAAAAACTCACAAATATATAATATTCAATAGTATTTTCTTACAAGACGACGGTGAGCCAACCAAGCTTCCGTATGCTAGGCACTTTGTGGATCAAGTTTTTTACTTTCAATCATTTTATTGTATGATTTTAGCACCCCATGAAACTGCCGCACGGTGCTGCCTGGTCCCCTGCTATATTTTTCAGTTCCCAAAACTAAAGAGTCCTATGAAAGGATGACGCTTTGCCACGAGAACAAAATTTGAACAAAATCACAAAAAATATTTTTTTAATTGTTTCGAGGATTGGAAAAATCGGCATGGGAACAAATATATTGATGATTAAATAAATACTTTTTGAATAAACACAAAATTCGCAATACTTTTTGCACAGACTTCGTATGCATAATTTCAAATCAGCTTGCCAGATTTGCTATCACAAATACTTATAGAGAGCAAGTTAAATAATTGGTATTTATTATTTTTTATTATCTAATTTTGTTTAACAATCTTTGATACTAAAAATATTTATAATATAAATGTTTTTTTTTTTGTTATGATTTCTTCATACCTTCGGTTGAATCTTCCGTACGAGAAGATTACACACCAAAGCATAAGCAGGCACCGAAGACATGGAGAAGTCATGACAAATATAACTTTTTTATATATTTTCAATGTCAAAACTATGAAACAAAATTAAATAATAAAACATAAACACCCAAACGAATCTGCAGACAAATAAAATCAATTTAAATCATTAATCCATCTAATATGTGCAAATTAGAATTTTGCATGCATTCATATTAGGGAAATTGTATGAATTTAAGAAATATATATAGATATTATTTTATGAATTTTAAAAAGTTCCTTCTAAAGTGTTAAATCCTGTGAAATTAAAATTTGGTTTCTTTGGTAAATAAAAGAATGAACAATAAATAGAATTTAGTACGGAATATTTTTTTTAAATTTAAATATAATTTTTTTTTTTTGCTCTGCAGTTTTTTTTTTATCTTTAATATTTGTTTTTTTTTTATATAATTTTGTTTTTATAATTTTGACACTGAAAATATATAAATGATAGAAAAAAAAACCAGAACAATGGCATTAGGGATTTTAAATTAATCATATTTTGGAAATATGGAATGATATCGTCAAAATCTACATAAACGATAACAACTTTAAACCTTACTCATTTTGTTGCTTTGCTCTAACATAAATGTATTTTTTTTTTTATTTTTTTTTTTTATTATATAAAAGTCTCCTTTCATTTTTCATTTTCAATATATTTATATATTTTCCAATGTTATTGATAACCTTTTGCCATCTTTCGGGTAAAACCATAATCCCGTTTTTTGTAGAAATTCTGGGGTTTCTGATCAAAAAACTGGCGCAATACCGTTCCGCAGGAATTCATTGTTACGCCATCAAGATAATTCTGCATGGAGCGAAATAAATGGTAATCAGATGGTGCTATGTCCAGAATATATGATGGGTACATTAACACTTCCCAGCCGAGTTTCCTCAATTTTTGTCGATTCATCAAAGATGTGTGTGCCCTAGAGTTGTCGTGGTGGGAGACTATGCCCTTTCTGTTCACCAACTGCGTTTTTTCATCAACGCTGCATTAAGTCTTGTTAGTTGTTGACAAAAAAGATCCGAATTTATCGTTTGCCCAGGTGGGAGCAACTTATAATGCACAGGACCTTTAAAATCCCATTAAATACACAGCAATAACTTACTCGTAGTTAGCGCCGGCTTTGCAATGGTTTGGGTAGGCACACCTTGTTTGGACCATAACCTTTTTCTTACATTATTGTCGTATGTTACCCATTTTTCACTTATCATTTTGGTTGCAAATCATTCCGTTTCAGTAACATTTCGCAAATTGAAATGCGATCAATAAGATTTTTTTCTGCCAAATTGTTTGGTACCCAAACTTCCAGCTTTTTTGCATAGCCGGCCTTTTTTAAATGGTATAAAACTATCGTATGGTGGATACCTAGATCCTTAGCGATGTCACAACTACTTATGTGCCGATCATTCTCCACTTTTTCAATAATTTTTTCCACATTTTCGGTGCATGGTTGACCACACCGAGGCGTGTCTTTAACATCGAAATTATCCGAACGAAATCGCCCAAACCAAGTTCTAATTATTCATTCTGATCGTACCTTCTCCATGATTGGGCACAAATTTTTTTATTTGCTTTTCATAGAAATACAGTAAATTGCAGAGAATATTCTCTGTTTCGGCACTTATTTTCTTTACGCAAAAAACAGCAGATTTAATATTCACTTGTTCATAGTTTTAGTCAGTTTTATCAGTTGAGTGAACAGCAGCCGGTGAACTTCACACAAAGCGGCCAAAGGCGCAACAGAGTGCTGGTAAGGTTATGGGTCCGTATTTTGGGATGCGAACGGAATTTTGTTTATCGACTTCCTGAAAAAGGCCAAGAAAAAGAATAGCGATTGCTATGTAGCACCTGGATAGTTTGAACAAGGAAATTAGATATCCGGATACCCAGCCAACCTTAAGGCCGGATAGCTGGATAACCGGCCTAAAATAGCTGATTGTTTCGTCTTACAAGCGAACCTTCGTAGGTGACGAATTTGAGTTTTTTCATTCATGAGCCAAGTTAGTGTTTCATTGTCTTATCAAAAACTATACAATGGTGGACAAAAGTATTATGACAACACATTGTTGTTCAGAAATTCACCCAAGAGATAAAGAGAAGTAAAGATTAAGAGACTTCAAAGATCAGTAAATATATAAAATTCAAGAAAACTATTGACTAAAACAAAGCTCTATTATTTAAACAATTCGGCACCAACATACTCCCCGCCTTGGAAGCTCCTTTCAACCAACTTAAGTCTTATTCGACTCCAGAGGTAGTGGCCATATCTTGTGTATGCTGCGCTTCAATACACCAGACCTTGTCTTCATTGTGACTACCCTAACGAGTCCGTCGTGAACAGGGTTCACTTTCATTACACGTCCTAGAAACCATTTATTGGGCGGGGCATTTTAGTCCGCCAGAAGGACCAGTTTACCTACTGCAATGTTGTTGTTGGCGCTGTTGCAGTAGCGGCAAGTATTCCTTTGACCACCGACGGCAATCACTCGTTTGTATCGATTCACCATGGCCAGCCTGAAGAAGTCGTCATTGTAGACCTCTGGTAGAGAGTTTAGAGGTGTACGCACGATAAAATGAGTAGGGGTTAATGCTTCCAAATCATTTGTGAAGTTATTGACATCAATAATGGGTAGTGTATATTTCATATTCAATATTGAATCCAGGCCACTTGGGGACCTTAAGGAACTCTGGTTCTAATGAATTTTATATCCAACATATTGTCTTTACATTTTACGTAGAATTTACAGTCTCAAATGGTAGATATAATCCAAAGATAATAGGGCTTTAGTGAAGAAGGCTTTTGAATTTAAAGAGAAGATCTGTGTACTAGACTTTATTAAAAGCCTGTTTAAAGTCCTTCTTCTGAATGACAATCACCACCACGCATGCTAAATGTTGCTCAGATATTTCAGTATTTACAGTGATATTTCAGATTTGTAATCAAGATTCCAATTGGTTGAGTTGTTTTTTGTGAGATAAAAGAAGCTCTAATTTGGAATTCTGAGGTCATATAAATTATTTTAAGAACCAATTTCTAGTTAATATATTGTATATCTTTTTCACTACTCAATGTATATGTATGGATTTTATTTTCAATATTAAATGAAATATGTTTGTGCTGTTAATCATAATTTTGTTAATAATCCGACGCCATATTGTTTTTTTATACTCAAATTTTTCATATTTTTTTCTTCCTATATATAATACAATAATCATCATCATCAAATGAGAGCTTGCCTGTGTTATTTCGGTATTGTTTTATGTTGGTAGTGGTGGTGGTGTAATGTACTTTATTTATGCCTGAAACTGATGGTCTGTTATCCCATTGGTGGGTGGTGAGGGCTAATTCCTTAGGTGGGTGGATTGGTGACTATGAAAGTGGGTTGTAAATACTGCTTGTAATGATGATGATAATGGTGGTGGGTGGCAAAATATCTTTTTTATGTAACTAATTGTATGCATTGCTAAAGCTGCTGCTGCTGCTGCTACTGTTGATGGCAACGATGATGATAATGATGATGATGTTGTTATCCTGAAAATCTCAAAAGGATGAGCAACTTTATATGAGAAAAATCACAGTGTATATGCTGCTGCTGCTGCTACTACTACTGCCGTTATCATCAGTAGCAGCAAACATTGTTACAATTTTTTTGGCTTCATTCAGTTCAGTTGAGTTTGAAATTCGCACGCGTTAGGATGTGCCTCGCTAAATCGGAAAATCCACAAAATCCAAAAAGTGTTTTCAATGAGAATTTTTATTGTTTTGCCGTCGGCTCATTTAGTTTGTGTGTAAATATGTAAAACTATTCCATAAGGAAAAATTAAAACAAATAAAAGAAAACCAAGAAAAGAAAAAAGTGAAATGTAAATGTAATAAAAAATAATGAAAATCATGTCTTGATTTAAAAAAAGGAATATTTTAAAGCATCTTTATTTATTAAAGGTGAGTTAAAAAATGAAAAGCATAAATATGCTGCCTTCTAAGATATGTCAACTGAAGAAATGCCTAGCACATTATACATTTCTTGTATGATTCACTTAGTTGTTTTAGCATAGTCCAAAGCTAACGCCCTTCATTCAAGAAGCAACCTCATTAAGATACTTACTACTCTTACTTTATTCAAACAATTTCTGACAATTTACGACACCATGCAACGTCAAAGCTTAAATAGCTTTCTTGCCACATTAACGCACACTAAAGTATCTGACACTTGCCTATTAAAGTGTCCATACAAACTCTTTACACATACATACATAGAATATGTCAGTACATATAACTGACTAAGAATTACCTTAAGTCCTGCTCACATTGCTCAGATATTGCACATATGGTAGTTGTTATAGTATGTCTGGTATATCTGTCTGTCTGTCTGTTTGTTTGATGAAGAGGTATTTGTTCTGTCTGTTAAGGTAAAGGACACACACAAACACTACAAAACTACTCAAGAATTGCGTCTGGAATGAAGTAACAAAGTCCATATGAAGTACATATCCATTTGTAAGAACAATATCACATGACAGCATATTCATTGTGATATAAGCGTATGTATAAAGCATCTATTTGAGGTCATTTGAATCAATCAATCAATCAATCAATATCCATATGTAAGTATGTACAGTCTTCTATAAAAGTCAAGGTACAGTGAATTGGAAACTGAAAATTCCATTACTCCATCTATACTATATACTATTATCTATCAAAAAGCCAATATGACTGGTTTCAATACTTTTTTAACTTTTATGGAATTCAAAGTTTTGAAAGCCATTGACTATGCACAGATGAAACTCCCTACTAACATTCCACAATATGGTTGGCACAGCTAACTTAAATGTGCCGCGGTTAGTAAAATGGAGAGGGAATCCACATAACACAGTATTGTCGGAATGAAATCAAAACCCTAAGAAAGAAGTCTTTAATTTTCGGGCGTGAACATTTTTTAGATATCATTATGGTATACCTAAAAAAAATTAAGAATCAAAAAGAGTTGACTTCTAGAGAAAGGGAAATCATCAACGATGTGCATTTCAAGCTTGGCAAATCATATTTGGCAAATAGCTGAACTTGTGTCGCGAAGTTAGTCAGAACAACAAGGAAACTAGACAGGGAAATGTACCCAGAACAGTTGGCCCATCCAAACTGAAAGTTAGAAAGACAAAAAAATCCTTATATTTATATTCGTTAATACGAAATATTGTATATCACATGATTTTCCTAATCTTACTTGCTTTACCTTCACTTTTATGAAAGACTGTATAGAATGTAATGGAAATATTTTCAATTCTAAGACCATTATCATTAATATAATATAATAAGAAAAGAAAAAAAGAAACAGTAGAGCTTTTACTATGTCAATGTGATGGTCTACAATAATTTGGACCAGACGCCGAACCGATATTTTAGCAAGCATTACCTCTTAGAACTAACAGAATTGCAGACTTATCATCAAAGAAGAAAATCTTGAAATTGCTTTTAAATACCAGAATCTCGGAGGAGCTGTTATTATGGGGTAAGTTAGGTGTAGTTAAGCGATTGCACGAGATTTCATCTAGAAACCTTACGGCTCATTGTGATGCCTGATAAATTCAAAAATGGAAGTAGGTGGGTAGATTGTCCGGGTTTTGAGTAATCCACTACTATCCAAGGTCGCTCACAAAGGTATCTCTCAGTCTCTAAAACCAACATGAGGACTCCACAAATAGAGCCAGGTGCCCCAATCGACTTTTTGCCAAGCTACCCAACTCGTTGAAGAACGGTTTCCCGAGAAAAAGGGTTCGCCAACCAAGAAGAGTAGGTCAGTCACATAGAAGGTATTAGTTACTATAGGCTCAATCAAGCATCCTTAGTGATAAAGTGACTAGCTTCCGCTCTTTTCCCTCCCTAATCCAATCTTAACTAATTGGTTTTATATTTGAAAATTAATCCATTGTTTCTTTTTGTTATGAATATAGAATTTCTAACTATTATTATGATATTTTAAATGTTATCTGCTAGTTAAGGACTTTCTAAAATCGAATTACCATATAAGATACAGTTTAAGTTCTTTAAAGCAAAGTCATGGGATTAAGACATTCAATTCTTAAGACTGTAATGTGACTATATTCTATATTCAAATGCCAAATCCATATAGTATATTTCTTATGTCAATAGCAAATCTGGGATTTTAATCAAAATTGCATCTTATACTATCAAAAAAAACTCAAGGGTTCGGAATCATCTATAACGATGTCAATCTAAAGGAGTCTTTGCTATAGGGCAGTTCGGATTTCAGTTCACTTTAAGGAGTCTTCTTTATAGGCTGTCAAATATTATATCTGGTTGCAAGTCATTGAAACCAATCAATCAGTTCACTCTACAGGGGATCTTCCCTATATGGGAGTTCGTTATTGAGTAGGCCGATTGTATTTGATCAATTTTTTCAAAATTTCAACATTTGACTTACATTTGTATATTGTTGAGGACTCTGACATCCGAGATATTCATAATTTGTTCCATTCTACAGGTCAATGGTATAATGGTTCTTGAAGCATAATGATGAATCTAATTGAATCATTACACTTTGTGGCAAATACCTAACTTAGTTGGTCATATAGAATTTCACTTAGTTAGTTGTGTGTATTATTTCAAATATCATTTGTTTTCGATTCGCCTGGTTAATTTTAAACTTAATTGTCGTCTATCTTTATCTGTAAACTAGAGACTAAAGACTGAGGAGGCATGGTAAAACTAACCAAAGAGATCAAATTAACTCCATTGTATTCCAAACAAGTAACTTATTCTCTTGCTGGTATTTCATTCAGAAACAATTAACATTTTGTTGTTGTGGTTTGTGCTCTCCAACAGGCAACAGTTTCCAACAGTGCGTGCATTGACCGCCGCCAGCAGCGAACAATTGTCCAGTCCCGACCAAGTGGAGTGTCGACATACTAGAGATAGCAAAGTGCAATTTAGCAAAGAGCAAGGCAAGTGTCAACAACGTCTGAAGACAGCCAACAGCAATTGTAGCAAAAACTTGGAAAATGTTGCAGAATCCTTCGAAATATCATTCGAATCCTTTGTCACACTTTCTTGCATTGCATAACTCACAAGCCACACATACTGGCGGTAGCGGTGTCGGTGGCATTACTAGTGGTAGCGTTCAACCGCATGCAGCAGTTGCTGCGGCTGCAGCGGCGGCAGCTGCAGCAGCTACAGCAAATGGTCAAAGTTCATATCACCACGTAAACGGAGTGCTAACAAATCAACAACAACAGCAACAGCTACATAATCACCATCAGCATCAACATCATCATATTGTACACCCACATCAGGATGCTTTTAATGGTTCCGTTTCCGCCTCCTCCCACAACCACTCACACCTTGAACATCATGCGAGTGCGACGTCGCACGCGCAGCTCATCGATGCTGCGCAGACCTCCCTCGATGTGGGCAAGTCATTCACAATTGCCGCCATTTTGGGTCTGCAGAAAAGCGCCATCGAAAACCAACGTAAGGAATATAATAATGCCATTAATTTGTCTCTTAATGGCGGCAGCCATGGCATCAGTAGTGATGAAGACATTAAAGAACATAATAATTTTAATAACAACAACAACAACAACAACAACAATGATGCCAGTAGCAACAACAATTTGAATGTTCTTGTAGGAAATTCATATGGAAATAGTGTAAATAATTTTAATTGTGATAGCAGCAGTGGCGGCGCTGCCTTAGTAAATCGCTACATGCCACCAGTATCCAATGCCAGTAATGTTGTAACGACATTTGCAGCTCACCAGCAACAACAAAACGTACATGCAAATACCTTTGCTGCGGCAGCGGCTGTGGCAGCTGCTGCAGCAGCAAGTGCAGCTCCGTCGGCATTGCAGAGCCTGCAGCAATTGCATCAACAACACGCGCAACAGGCCACATTATCTTTTCAAAGAGAGAAATTTAAAGCAGGTAAAAAAGCTTCCGCTTAAATGATATGAGTGTTTTTTATTTCAATAATGACTTTCCTGTTCTACTTTTACTTCCAATAGAAAACTCCAAAAAGAATTCACTTAAAAACAAACGAGTGCGTACAATTTTCACACCAGAACAATTAGAGCGTTTGGAAGCTGAATTTGAACGTCAACAGTATATGGTTGGACCGGAACGTCTGTATTTGGCACACACACTGCAGTTGACTGAGGCACAAGTTAAAGTTTGGTTCCAGAATCGTCGCATCAAATGGCGTAAACATCATCTGGAAATTACACATCAGCGTTTAGCCCTAATACGTCAAAGTCAAATGCCGCCGGCTGGTGTGAATAATCCCAGTAATGGTATTATTGATGTAGATGTTCTGCCAACGATTGCAGTGGCCACAGCACTAGCGACAAACACAACAGCAGCAGCATCAATTACAGCACCCTCTACACCCAGCATTGAAGATAATGAAGATAGTAAACATGATATTGAATTACATCCATTAAATGGCAATAATTCTGATTCAGATCTATCGATTTGTAATGATTCCATGGATGTGGACAGTCTTATTGATGGTGTTGGTGAAGAAACGTAAGGTGCCATTCTATTCACCAACAATTTTTATCTGTACATAAAATATGCATAACTTTGTCTTCACAATTTAAATCTTAAATACATTAGTTTAGTGTAATAAATAATATTGTGTCCAAATAAGAGTAAGTTATGTGTGAATAAGAAAAATAAGTCATTGTTAATTATATAATATAATATAATATAATATAAATACTACATAAATGGATTCTTTATCACATATCAAATATGAAGAATGTTTTTCATATAAAAAAAATCATTAAATCTAGTCACAAGTTGTATGTATTTCAACGATTAACCGCAGCTTGTACCATTCTATCATGACAAGATAAATGAACCACCTGACCATTGGGATAGCGCACAAAAGCACTTTGGTTGGCAAAACGTTTCCTACACTCTGGACATACACTGAACTCATTGATTTCAAAGGATTTCATTTCAAAGTTATGAATCTTTGCCTCCAAGCGCATTTTCTCAGCGCCTAGTAAACTCTTCATAATCTGTAAGTGATGACTTTGGGCAATTTGTGTACGCAATACTTTATCCAAATAATCTTGTAATAAATGCAAAGGCATTGTATCAGGTAATAACTGCAAAGCACGTAAGTTATTAGCTATTATTTGAATCATAATTAAATTGACTTACCGGAAACACTTCAGTGGGCTTCATTTTAACAGCATATTTATTTAGAAGTTGCAAAGCAATTTCTTGATTTGGTTGACGGAAATTTGGATGCAATTCAGCATCTTCATATGGCGGTTGCTTTAATGGATTTATGATGATTTTAAGCAATGTTATAAATATATTTTTATCATCAACAAAGTTCTTTTCACAATAATCTGTAGCTTTTTCTACATCACCAAGGATTTGTATATAAATAGCTAAGACCTTTTCATGTTTTTTAAGGCGTCCCAGTATCAATGTACGTTCTTCAAACAAAATATTGGTAGGAAAATCTTGGAGAACTGCATCGGGTGAGTAATATTGAGAATTTTCCAATAGTTCATAGAGCTTTTTACGTGTCTCTATCAATTCCTCGGATGGTTCTCTATATGATAACATTTAATTGGTTTAGCATTCAATTATTTATTTATTAATTACTTACTTATCCTTACATTCCTCCATAAGATGTTGCACCCTTTCGCGATATTGTTTGGCTAATACATTATGTAGAAGTGTATTAGTATCTGCCCAATTATTTATCACATGCTCCAAATATGGTATGACCAGTGACTTGTGTTTTATAAGTAGAAAATCGAGGACATTTGCACGTGGCAAACTTTCGACTTCAATGAAATTTTCTGTAAAAATTCGTAGACCATCCTCCGGATGTTTGGCCAATACCCAATCTGCAAATTCCAGTATTAATTGCAAATGCATTGATCCCAGCTCCTGCATATAACGAATCGAACGCTCATGTCCATAAAGACTTGAGCCCTCAACAGTTGCTTGTGCTTGCAATAACTCAAGAGCCTTTTTGTGTTTGCCATTCGTTTGATAGAGTATAATAAGTTCAGATATTTTATCATATTTCTTTAAATTCTTTTCCGATTCCTCCAAATGACATTGATTTAAACGCAAGAGTGGAGCCACAAGGGAATCATTTGTCTGTAGATAGCATTTCAATAGAGTTGTATCAATAATGGACAATAGTGACTTGGATGTACTCTTCGTGTCACGCAATTTTACAACTTCCTTTTGCCGGGCAAGAGCAAGAAATTCAATCAAAGCCATAAGTGCATTTTCCAAATCTTTATCTTCAAGTTTTGGTGCAATTGGTATGGCAGCATCCTCACTTAATTGTCTTGTCTGGTCTTGTAAAAGATTTGGAAACAAACGTATAACATCATAAGGATCTGCTGAGGCATTCTCGAATTCTTTCATAGCAGCAGAAAATTGATTATTGTTAAACAATTCGCGGGCATATCTCATGTGTATTTGACGTATAGTTTCTGCTTTTATCTCATGTGGTTCATCGGAAACTTGCTAAAATCATTGAAATATTATATTGTTTAAATTTGATATAAGAAATTTGTTTGTAATCATACCATTAATTCAATAGCTAACTGGAATTTTTGCTGTTGTAACAATTGCTGGCGTTGTGTTGGTATGCTTACAAGGCGTATACACCATAGTTCTGATATAGCTGCAGCGAATATAATGCCTTTATCGGAACGCACAAGAAATTTGGTTTTATTCAGTTCGGGTAAAGACTGAACCAATGTGTCTTTGCCACTGCCCACAAAACTACGAACTTCAATGCCATTTGATACGCGACCAATAGCATATGGTTCATCCCAAACTGAAACAAATACAATTTTCAATTAGTTTTCATCCACCATGAAGTATGATCCATTGACATACCAAGATTATATAGTGGACTTGACCACAATAAGGGTTTTAAAGAGTTTTTTGCAGATACATTGGCAGCAGCAGCAGCAGCCGCCGCCGCAGCCTCCATTCCCGTTACTTGGACATTTTTTTCCATATCTTTGCGTTTAATAATTTCAATTGGATCAATAGCAACAAGATATTCATCTTTTGAAACTCCAAGAATATTATTTCGCAATAGACAAATGCAAGGATCCATGCTATGTGATGATGAAGTAACTATCAGATCATGTTTTTCCGGTTTGTTGGATGATATCTAAATGATAGTTACACATACATAAGTATACACAAATACAAAAATAATGAATTCATAATCTTACAGAAAACATGACATATTCATCTCTGTAACCGACACAAACAATATCATTGATCCAACAAAGTGCTTTGGGTGTATCTTTTAGTTCAATAGTAAATTCCGGTGATTTCAGCTGATTTGTTTTCCAATAAAAGAATTGTAAACGTCGCTTTATGGCACAACACACACGTATCAAGGTTGCTGTTTCGCCAGTTGTAGATTTCGTTGTGCTGACATCAAGCGCAAATAGATTACAGCCTTTAGTTGCTATGGAACTGTGTATAAATGCAAAATTGCTTTCAACACAACTAATGTCGCACACATGAATTATGCTATCTGTTAGCACAAAGAGCAAATTCTCTTCTGTTGTCACTTCCATTTGGGTTATGGCTTTCTTGCTAAAGTTCTTGTTGAACA
The DNA here is from genome assembly GCA_037043315.1 of Amiota communis. Classification (NCBI taxonomy): domain Eukaryota; kingdom Metazoa; phylum Arthropoda; class Insecta; order Diptera; family Drosophilidae; genus Amiota; species Amiota communis. The sequence continues at coordinate 5,031,516 of JBAMAV010001245.1, read as the reverse complement.
TCAGCATATCAACAGCAGCATTCTCATCAACGGAGTACATAATTAATTGACCACTTCGTGTGCCCAGGATGACATGACTTCCTATAAGCATATTCATATCATTGTTTTGAATAACAAATATTCTTATCTACATACCATATGCCGCAATGGATTCAATGTGCACACCCTGTTTTAAAATTGAATGCACATTGTATGCTTGATGCATTGTTTATTCTTTAGATTTAATTTAATTTAATATTATTAAATAGAAATATCCACAAATATGCTCTTGAATGAACTAAGCAAAATGCAGTGAAAATAATAAATACTGCAGTTCTTTAGCTAGTGTTGCCAGATCACAATGGCCAACACCATCAATTTCAAAACAAAACAATAAAACAGCTGAAGTACTTCTCATTTCAATGCAATGGATTTAATATGCACACCCTGTTTTAAAATTAAATTAAAAATTAAACATTATATATATGATGAATTTGTAATTTTTGTTTCTATAAATTTAATTAAATAGTATTAAACATCAATATGCATCTGATTGAACTAGGCATAAAGCAGTGAAAATATAAATACTGCAGTGTTGCCGGATCATACCTGCCTTAAGAGATATGGCAGCACCATCTGTTTAGTTTCAAAACAAAACAAGACAAAACAAAACAGCTAAAGCTAGGAATTCACAAGACAAATTTTTGTATACAATTATGTTGTTTTTATTTGTTTCGACAACAATAACATATCTCGTTCACAAAAGTTTTCGAATTTTAATTGTTTTTGAAGCGCAATGAGTTCGGATAGTGATTGTGCGGCGGCAATATTACTTGCCGTATTAGTGAAACGAAAGAAAAGGAGGAACCGAAAAAGGAAAATTTGGTGCAATGAGTTATACAAAAAACGAGCTGTTTTGGGTCAGACTGATTTTTTAAAAGAGTTAGAATTTACTTCAGGAAATGATTTTAAGAATTATGTTCGTATGAACAAGAGTACATTCGATGAACTTCTTCAAAAAATACAGCATCTCATAGAAAGGCAGAACACTCTGATGAGAGATGCGATTCCTCCTCACCACCGCCTTTCTATTACATTAAGGTTTTTGGCAAGCGGCATTAGTTACGAAGAACTGAAATTGTTGTTAGCAATTTCACCTCACACGATTAGCAGAATTGTTATTGAAACCTGTGAAGCTATAATAAGTGAGCTAAAAAGTTTTGTTAAGGTAACTACATATTATAAAATTTATTTTAATTGGCGGCCAATAAAGGGAAAAATTTTATGTGTTTACGTATTTTAATATCTAATTCAAATCGATTAATACAGAAGTTCGGCAACTGATGCTTGTTAAATGCTCTTATACAAAGAGTTATGATGTGATACTTAGTTCAGCGTAGGTGTATATTACCTGTTAAATATGTTTTGCTCCTGTTCCACGTCCCCCATTTGCAGAGATCCGTCGCATTCATGCAACAACGCGTCCGATATTATGTTCCTCGCAATAATTTGTTGGTGGGCCTCCATTTTTAGTTTGTATAGTGTCGCCTTCAGTGGCCTTCTTTCCAGTTTTGTGTATGCCAATTGTATCATCTTATCCTCATGTATTTTCTTCTTTTTTGGCTGCAATACAAGTTCCTTGAAAGAAAAAATGATAATTAATTTTTAATTTCTTTTCAGTTTCCTCAAACACAAAATGAATGGAAAAACGTAGCAAAGCATTTTAACGACCGTTGGAAATTTCCACATTGCCTTGGCGCAATCGATGGCAAACATATAAGTATTATTCGTCCAACCAGATCTACTCGGTCATTGTATTGCAACTATAAGAATAAATACTCTATTATGTTAATGGCGATCGTGAACGCCAATTACGAATTTTTAATGGTGGACGTTGGCACGAACGGAAGGGTGTCCGATGCAGGACTTTTAAACGACTCGAAGTTTTTCTCATCGTTAAACTCAAAAACGTTGAATATTCCTGATCCAGAACCACTTCCGGGCACTGAAGAGAACGTGCCTTTCGTGTTCGTGGCTAATGATGCGTTTCCACTTTTGGAGAACATAATGAAGCCTTTTAGTCATAACACACTAAAAAAAGAAGAAATAATTTTCAACAACCGTCTTTACCAGGCGCATAGAACTTTTGGAAACGCATTTGACATTTTAACATCGAGGTTTAAAGTTTTGGAAACAACTATAAACCTAATGCCAGAAAAAGTTACAATAATAACAATGGCTTGTATCCATTTACATAACTTTTTGCTGAGTAAAAATGACTCGGTCTACTTCGATGGAGAAGATGTTGAGTCCAACATTGAAACTCATGAGGACGATCAAATTGGTGACAGCATCCAAAGACTTTATGTTTCCAACTCAAAAAACTCGAAAAATGTAAGGCAGAAATATTGCAATTATTTTAATAAGGTGGGAGAAGTTCCAATGCAAAACAATATTTGAAAATATTTTTGTTCAAATGTAATTCATAAAAAAAAAACAGAAAGAAGGCTATCATTGGCTATGCCAAGGATGTAATACTCTTCATGCTCCTCCGGGTTGCATCCAACGTTACTTTCTTAACATCCTACCCTAGGATCATGAAATTTACATGGTTAATGAATATGGATCAGAAACTTATAGTGTCTAAATTTCAGTTTGATACGGCAAAAAACAAAACACTTTTTCTAATAAGAACATTATTTTAAATGGGGGTTTGTATGGTCCGATTCGGCTGATTCCGACAAATGTGCAGCGTATGGTAAAAAGAAACCTATGTGAACAATTTCCCTAGATCAAAAACTAAGGGACTAGTTTGCGTACAGACGGACATGGCTAAATCAACTCGTCTCATCGAGCTGATCAAAAATATACATATATACTTTATGTGGTCTGCGATGTCTCCTTCTGTGTGTTACAAACTTCATGACAAACTTATAATACTATTGACTCCCGTGAAGAGTATTAAACTATGTGAGTGTGCTTAACACTCACGAGCATTTGATGTGAAACACGTTGACTATCTAGTAGCTAAATGAATTAATGAAAGTATTTGATCTCCTCATTCCTTTATGTATTTATTAAAATATGCTACAATATTCGCAGACTGGGGTTTGATCTCACTCTCTGCCGTTTTGTAAAAAATTATGATCCGCCGCCTAACACATTAGCCTATCGAAGTATTGTTGGTTTTAGCAGCAATAAGCTTAGTACATGGTTAAAGTGTTTCTCTCAAATATTATTTCATATTTTATTCTATTTATTGAAATGTAATAATTTTGGCCCAAAATAAGCTTTGTTGTAGTTGCAGTGTTTAAAAAAGCAAACAAAAATTATAATTTAAAATATCACGTTGTCACCAACCGTTAGTGATCGGTCATCCATCTAAACACTACCCGCGCCACACGTTGCTTAATTAAAATTATTCATAGCCAAATTGTTTCAATCACAAAATGAGTTTAGTTGTATAGCCAAGTACTTTTTGTTGTAGTTACAAAATGTTTATAAAAAATACAAACTAAAAATATATTAAATTTAAATTTAAAAAATCACGGTGTCGCCAAACGACCACTAAACTGGTCCCCCATCCGAATGCTTGCCGTTCCATGCGTTGCTTAATTTCTTTCATAGCTCAAGATCGCAAAGAAAAGCTTTAACTAAAACTGCCTGTGATGATGACACAAATGCAAAAATTTTCCCTACTTAAACCTTAGAGTATAAAACATGTAGAGTAGAGAAATCCAATAGGAAATTATGGGTAAATCCAACAACAATTGTGTGTAATCTCGGGTAAATCTCGAGTAACCAATCACACAATTTGTTGTTGCGCTAAAAAATTAAAAGGCACACCACTTAAATTGTCATTATATTTTAATAGTTTTTTTCCGATACAAAAGATGTGTCACATCAAAAATATATGTTTTTGTTCACTTACTTCAATCGTGTCTTCGTTTTCTTCTGCCATTATGCAAACGCCTCCCGTGTCCTTAAGCAAGTCATTTGTATGCATCAATAAATGTTGTGGGAGACGTTAAGATCGCTTTCCATTTTGTTATATTATTTCGCAGCAGATTTATCTTGTAAAAGATTTGGAAACAGCATAACCAGGCTCCGCGGGGGCGTGATTTCTTTAATAGCAGCAGAAAATTGATTATTGTTAAATATAACGTATCGTTTCTCCTTTTGTCTTATTGGAAACTTGCTGCACAAATAGTAAAATTATTAATTTGTTAACTTGTTTAAATATTGATATAAGAAATGTGTTTGTATTCATACCATTAATTCATTAGTTAACTTTTGTTGTAACAATTGCTGGCACTGAGTTGGCATGTTGACGTATACAAGGTTCCATGCTATGTAATGAAGAAGTAACTATCAGATCATGACATATGCATCTCTGCAACCGACACAATGAAATATCATTGATCCAACAACTGGAACTGTGTATAAATGCAAAATTCCTTTAAACATCCTGTTGTTACTTCCATTTGTTGTTGTTGTAACAGCAAGGGGCTACAAATAGAGGTACGCATGCAAAAGGATATGGAAAGGTAAAAAGGAAACGGAATATTAGTGTGCAGCAAAAGTTAAAAAAGTCAAAAATGGAAAGTCAAGAATTAAATAAATTAGATTAAAATTACATTAAAATTATATTAGTCAATTAGAGTTCTAGCCTATGTGTCAAGTCCTAAAAAGGAAGCCACCTCTATAGGTTGATGCCATAAGTCAATTGGAGTCAGCTGGGTCGGTTTTTTGGGACAGTTAAAAATATGAACTGTGTTGTGAGGAGAACCACCACACTGAGGACAGCGATCATTATTTGAAAGGCCAATACGTTTCCTATAGCACTGGAGGATAAGAGACCAACCCGACCTTAACTGAGCTAAGGTGGTTCGAGTGCTACGAGGATTTAACCTCTCGCTATCATCAACAGGTGGAGGACGGCCTCGTAACACAACATTGTTCTGGTGTGACTCAATAGCATTTTCAACTGCCCTTCAATGTAATTCATCACGACCGACTTATAACAACAACTATCAAAACCTCTCTCGGGTGGTCGGGTATATGTCCTGGAGGTACCCGACATCAACAGTAGCCCTAGGACCACTCATTCCTGCTGCGAGGCTGCAGGTATGTACGCATGACTACTTCCATTTGTGTTATGGCTTACGTGCTAAATTCTTGTTGAACATACGTCAGTATTCTATAATATAATACATTATCAACTAGCCAATGCGTATGCCAAGGTTGACATGACTTCCTATAAACAAATTTATATGATATCATATACCAAAAGTTAATTGTTTGTATTGTTTTGAATAACAAATATTCTTAGCTTCATACCATATGCCGCAATGGATTCAATGTGTATGCCCTGTTTTAAAATTGAATGCAAATTGTATGCTTGACGCATTGTCTTTTCTGTGTTTTTTAAATTGAATTTAATATATTATTCAATTTGCATATTTTGAACAATACATATCTAGATAAATTAGTATGAACAAAATTCTTTACCAAGTATTGCCGGATCCCACATGTCTTGAGGAATATGGCAGCACCATCAGTTTCAAATCAAAACAACAAAACAGCTGACTTTCTTCTCATTAATGCACACAGTGGTGGCGAATATTATTATTTTAAGATTATTATAATTGTAAGAATTTATATGTGCACACTATGTTTATTAAAATGGTAATCACTTACAGTATGCAAACAGTTGTGTATACATTTTTAAAACCATATTTTGAAGGCATCACTTGTTGAAGTCCCTTTTGTTTCAAATAAAATTAGTCACCACCAACACCACTGTTAACCATATTGTTTTACTTATTGTTGTGATTGCATTATCAGAAATTGTGTGCAACAGTTTTTTTTTTTTTTATCATCATTGTCCATTGTTGTAAACCGAATACAGTCATCACACAGACTTAAAAATGTAGAATTGTCCATCGATCATCAATACAATTCAGGCAAGCAAGCACTTATCAACGAATTTGATTTCTCAATACAATTGAGAAGAGAACAAAAGAAAACCATTAGTAAGTAAGTACATAAGTTTAAAGTCGACTTATACTTGTGCTTATAATGATTTGTGCTTGAGACAAGACAACGTACTCATACGACAATGGAGGCAAAACAAAGTAAATATGTCGAACAATATTTGGAACTATTACCGAGCTTAGAACAAGAACTTTTAAAGGTAGTAGTAACCTTTACATATAGCATTATGGTATATTATAAAATATTTAATTTTCAGGAGTTTCTCATATGCTTAGAAGGAGGTGGCGGCAATATACGTAGCTACCATGATCGTATACGACTTATATTGACCACTAAACCATATCCCATACTACAAATACTAGTAGCTAATTTTTCCAAACTGAAGGCCCCCCATATTAGTCAAATTATTGCTTCAGCATTAAATGATTTGTTACATGAGAATGAAGAGATATGCACCAAGCGATTGATTAATTTTCTTGCAAATTTTCCATTGCAAATGTTGGAAGTGGAAAATCTTAAGCAAAATCTACTCGAACGTATAACAAAAATGCCGATAATGCTAGAAGTTGATCTAGCGATAATTGCTCGTAGAGATAGTCAAGTGTTAGCATTATTTCGAGAATTAAAAGAAAAAAAATATTTAAATTGGCGTGGCGAGTGTCTGCCTAGCAAGGAGTGTCTACTACATCAAGCTCATAAGTATAAGCGACACTTTGTTCCACTGATATGCAAGCAATTGAAAAATTTCAATCTTATCGACGATGTTGCTATTCGAAATAATCTGCTTATACTCAAGCTAGCGGGAGAGTTTTCGATTGGTACACAGACTGTGGACAATGTTGGCAATATACATAAAATGTTAGGCTACTTCGACATGACAAATACGCCGGCAGATCTCCGTGAAATACAACAATATTTCTATGCGGATTTTCAACGTCTAAGCTTAGTCTTAAATTTTCTTAGCAAATATCCAGAAATATACAAATCTATTAAAGTGGAAACCCTTTTGAAGACAATTGGAGTATTGGAATTGCTTTATGAACACAATATTGCTGCTAGGTGAGTTCAAAATTGTTTGTCTGCCTGTATTTAAGATTGTTCTCTACTCTCGACAGCTATGAAGAAACGCTCCGTTTGATTGAGTCCACTTATAGATGGCAAGAACAAGCGCCTGCTCTAGCTTGCTTACGAGCTCAGGAACTTGAAACATTAACGTATTACACAGCTTTATCATTGATTTATGAAATCATAACCAATGAAGATATTGATAAGTTGTATGCACAAAAATTACATCAACTAAATGCGCTTTTGCGTCAAGTGCGTTCTTTGAACACACTTTGTGCTTTAATTGAGGACATTTTTCAAGTGATTTTCCTTCGTTGGGAACAAGTTCAGAACAGTAGTGATGAATGTCTAAAGTTCATGCGTTCGAAAGGACACAAATGCAGTAATTTACAGAGCACAGATGATGATATTGATGGTTACAATTATGCTGAGGAAGCTACAGCAACTGCAACTTGTCCATGCCTAAGCGCACATAGCACCCGACATGGTTTCATTTGTCGTGGACCAGCACTGCAAAGCATTTGTAGCTTTCTCAAACTTTATGTTACCAAAAAACTACATTCAGAAGATTACAAATTGTCAACTGAGCATTTGCAATTACGTTTTCAACGCATTGTGGATAATATTGGTGAAGCTTTATGGAAGTTTTCTATATTGGAGAAAATCGATGAATCAATGCAAAATGCTAGTGGAGGCGGTGGTAATGGTGTACTTCAACAAAGTCTTGAACCAGAGGAACTCTTGCAATTGGTTCAAGTTCACTCAAATTCAGTTGATAAAACATCCAGTGATGATGACAGCCGGGAACGTTGTAATTATGCCAGTCTTACGCGTCGTAAAGCTAAAAAAAGACGTCGTGCTACCATAAGTGGCGGACCAATCACATTGGGTGTCATTGAGCAAAAAGCCAAGGTCAACATGTTTCCTGATAAAATGGTAAGCAGTGTCTCTGAAGTGCATGCAAAAAACGGGGATCCCTTAGAGCAATTTCGTGCACATAACTTTGTTACGCGTTTAACAGATCGTTCGATTATACCAAAAATGTTGGGCACTCCAGAGAACCTGGCAATAATGGCGCTCGCTTTAAAGAATTTCAATGATGTTAAGTATATTATTGAGGTAAGAAATGCATTGAGAAGCTAATTTGTTGTTATTATTAAGTACAATTCCATTGACAGACATTCAATCTTCAAAATACACCATTAAACAAGGAACTACTTTTTGTGGAACAACAGCAACAGGTCAAACTGAAGTTATCACATATTTATACAAACTATTTACAACAGGAGTCAGCGCAGATGCGTAGTAACACAAATGAGCCTCTAGCAACAGTGGAACAAATAAAAAATGTTGCTGCCAAGGGTTTTGAAATGTCCAAAATCATAAGCGTCGTTGATAATTTCGCACATTCTCATAGAATCCAACAAAGCGATGATTTAAAACAACATTTGCTTAGACTCAGTGGCAATGGACAATATGATTTTCTAGAAGAATACGAAGAACGCAGTTTAAATTCCGTTATAATATTGGATTTGATTATCAATTTACCACTTAATCGTGAGATAACTTCACATCTTTTGACGGTTATTAGACGTCAGCAACAAATAAACAAAAATGTTAAGCGACGAGAAACAACAACTACAGAAAAACCACAATTGGTGAGAGAAAAGTCTCAGCTACCGCGCGAAATAGGACCAATGACATTACTGGAAAATCTCTGTGAATGCATGCGTCTATTGGAATCAAATGGTCCAGTTAAAAAGTCTCTCAATGAATTGCTTTGTAATAATTATTATAAGCTGAAACCTCGAAAACTGGAAACCCAATTGATACGTGAAAGAATTTTCCAAAAAATCTATTATAAAAAACCTGAGGAACTTGGAACTTGGGAAAATTTAAAAGCACATGGAGCATGTTTTCAACATCTTAATTTAAAGAAAAAGTATTATCCACGATTTTGTTCTTATGTCGGACAATTGGCTCGTCTAATGCAATTGCGTGATCCACATTTGGTTCAACATACAAATGAATTGCTGAAACATGATCCATATAATGTTATCGGTGAACTCATTTATGAATGCAACATGACACCATTAGAAATTGAGAGCAATGTCAGTGCTTTGAATTTGAATTTAGTGCATGTGATTGCATTAAATATTTGTCCAGAGATAGCAGGCAAATTGCCTGTGAATCCCTCTCAAAATATGCGCCAATTTATGTCACAAAAACAGGAAACCATATACAATTATATAGCTCAAAGCAATAAGTTATTAGCTTATTTGCTTAGAAGTATACAACATGGGCAATTCTGTACAGAAACCACTGCTGCAGGTCCAGGAATCACAGAAATTTATTTGATTCGCCTACTTCAGCTACCAGCTTTGGAAACCCTGGCTACCTTATACAATGGCAATAAAGTGATAACCTCACTCTGTGCAGACAGATTAAGTATGCGTGCCTTTGAAAAGTTGACTGATAAGCGCAAGCAATTGGATATATTATTACTTGTCCAAGGCAAAAATGGTAAGTCAAATTTATTCATATGTATACTCTTCACGGGAGTGAATAGTATTAGAGGTTGTCATGAAGTTTGTAACACACAATTTCAGATCCATATTCATCAACAATGTTAATTTCAAGATCATAGAATTACCAGGACGGGTACCTCCCATACAAACCCCTATTTAAATTAATATTCTTATTACAATTTTTTTTTTTGTTTTTTGACGTATCGAACTGAAATTTGGATACCAAAAGTTTTTGACCCATATCCATCAACTATGTAAATTTCTACATCCTAGGTGTACCAGGAGGGGTACCTGCCATACATTTGATACTCTAACTGTGACAGAGAGAATATACGTGATCGTGAAGAGTATTATATCTTTGGCATAGCCAATGATAACCTTTCTGGTTTATAGTCAAAAAGAAACATGATTAAATTTACTATTTCAGATCCCAAAAATGCCCAAAGAAAGCGTATTGATCGCTTAATAGTTGAACTTATTGAAGCCGATACAAAATATGTACCACTTGTTCTTCATCTACAGAATATTTGTGAGCGCGCACAGATTCTAAAGAATAATTTTACCAAAATCTCTACCACTCGTTTAGCCAAAGAACTAATCGAATGTACATTACAACATAAACATTCTGGACGCATCCCAATATCGGTTAGGACAACGCTTGAGAATACATTAGCAGACATAACCATTTATGCCAAAGTCTCTGAAGTTCTTATGTTCGAAACATGGCCTCAGGCTTATGATTTTGGGCGGAAAACACCAAATGCAATTTTTGAGAGATTGCTGCAATTGCATCTCTATCAGCTATGCTTTGAATGGTGTCAAGTGGTTCGACTTGCCGAACGTTTTCCAACACATCAAAATATTCTTTTAGCTACATTTTTGAATGTCATTCTTGATTTAGATGATGATCATCAACTGAATAATGGCGTCGAGTGTGGTTTGAACACTTATCTCTTAAAGATATTGGAGTTATTTCCTGTATCTGCTTGTGTGAATTTCCTCGACACTCATAAGGATAAATTTCGATCGCTTAAGTTTCTGAATTATGCCATTGATTTTCTGATAAAACATGCTCGCAATCCAATCAGCTATAAAAATTATAAAGTCTCACTGGATCTCTTCGCTCAATTGGATCAAAAGGAACGCAACAGTTTGTGGCGTCTTTTACGTCACCCATTATTAATAATTGAACAATTGATTATGAATGCCAAATTTGAGATACTCAACAAGGTAATCGAAACTGTTCGGCATAGCCTAAAACAGGATACGAGTGAAGCGACTATTTGTCCCTATTGCTTTGACAAAAGCGGAAATATTTACGATATACATAGCAAGAATTCACCACACAAAGTTCGTTTTCAGTTGGGTCAAAATGTAGATGCCTCTGCCAGTTCTGCCTTTATTTTACTCAACTTTAATCTGTATCAGAAAAATCACATAATTACAGATGAATGCATAGATCTACTGCTTCGCATTTATGCCACTAAAGCTTTGGATTATTACATTTCGGATACAAATTCCTCATCATCAGAACATATATCACAGACAACAGAAATTCAAGTCTCATTGGATTCCCTGTGTGGCACCTTTCAAATGCCTAAGCAAGCACCAAAACGGGAAGAGTGGGTGCGCGATGAAGACGCAACACATTGCATGTGTTGTAGGCGTACTGCTTTTACAATGCTCATGCGACGACATCATTGTCGTCGTTGTGGGCGTGTTGTCTGTTTTGCATGCTCTACGCACCGTATGCGCATACCAGAACTTTATGAAGAGGTGGAGGTGCGCATTTGTATTGAATGTCATGAACTTAACAGCATGAATTCTGATGAAACTGACAATTTTTTCAATGACGCAATCGGTTATGCTGTGGAGCAACAAGCCACCACATCGAGTCGTCTAATAAAACATTCATACAAGTGGCGTTGGCATTTAAGTGGCAACATAACACATGACAAACTACTGCGGGAAGAATTCTGCTATGAACATGCGCCTAGTGTTGCTCTCAGTCTATCAATATTAAGCTATCATATTGGACAGCAGAAATGTGTGGATTTATTATTGTATCACTGCCGTAAACTGGAAAAGTTAATTGTTCCCAATCCGGAAGTAGACTATGAACTTGTAGCCAAGATGATGATTTGTCTGGCAGTTGCAGCAAAGGTTCTTATTTAACTATTTAGAAATGAATAAAAAATTAGTAATATTAATTATAAAATATTGCAGGTACGTGGTGGTCCCGCTGAAATTGAGTCAATACGTGAACATGCTGAAATAATAATGTCCGTGGTGCAGCATGGATGTGAGGCCTTAATACCGCCCGGGCCACTCAGCAATCATAGCCTACGTAAATTGGCTGACTCACTTGTCCAAGCTGAACATTGGCCACTGGCATTGGAAGTGCATTTAAAATGTGGCTTTCCTACAGCAGGAGTCATGGCAGCACATGGTTTAGCTTGCTTGCGTACAGGTTGCTATGACACAGGTAAGTTCGGCTAGAAAATTCCAATCAAGTCTTAAACAAACATTTCTTTTAGCACGGGAAAAGTTCTCACACTGCATGACTCGTCTTAGCAACACACAAGTTAATGGCATTTTATATAAATTACTGTTCAATGTCTCCGCATACGACACTACCGACAATAATGATAATCCAACTTCGAATAGTGGACATGACATTCCGCGTATTAAGCGTCCTCAACGAGGACCACCACTGCTGAAGGAGATTCTTAAACTAATCAGTATTTTGCCTCATACAAAACCACAGCCCGAAACACTGCAAAGAGCTTCACTCATACGCAACTCCAATTCATCACTTGCCTCACTGTTCTCGAGGCGTAAGGAACCCTATGTGGTGGTGGCACCAATGCATGAACCAGCACTTAATGTGCTTAATACACTTTCCAATTTAAAGCTCATTGTAAAGGGCAACTATGGTGAGGGATTCGTTTCGGAACCACATGTCAATAAAGGCAGTTATTCGCGAAGCTTTGAGGAAGCTATGCATTATGTTCTTACCTATGGATCACACGAGGATATCTTACGTTACCTTATGAGTCAACAAGAATTAGTGCCTGCATTGAAATATTACCTGAGCCAAGAGTTGGAAACTGAATTCTTTATAAACAATATTTTCCTGATATCATTGCGTACTGGCAAATTGGATGCTCTTATAGATCATATGCAAACACTGGATGAAAGTCAGTTGTCTCTTTGGAGAGCGACACTTTTGCAAACATGTGCCTATTTAGAAAAGCAGAATCATTTGAATGCCTTGTATCAACTTCAATTATTGCTCAAGGATCCGATTCGTGCCAGCATGACATGTGTTAAATTTTATACCATGAATTGTGAGAATTTTGTTCAATTGCATTTAAATGCACAACATCTTCGTAATGCCCACCTTCATTTGCAAACAGTACTGGAACTATCAAAATGGGAGAATATCAATATGAAAACAGCCACAAGTACTCGGCGTTCAAGTACCATAAGTATAGCGACATCTCTGGGTGCCAGCTTTGCCATGCAATTAGATGCACGTGCGCTAAATAAACATATTAACACGGCATTGAGACAAATGGAAGTTGCAAAATTCCTCGCTGAATGTGAACAATCACATAAACCCATGGAAAATGTGCCAATTACGATTTATATTTTAAAACAAGTGAGTAGGATTACTTCTTATTACCATTCATGATATAATGATGATGCATTTGGTTTGTTTTAGATACGTTTGGAATCTCAGCGTGCCGCTTTACCCACGCTATTTGATGACACACAAGATAAAATACAACTTTGTATATTGATTCTTCTTTGTGGCAGGAACATAGATGAAGGCTTTGGTTTGGCTTACAGGTAATAAGACTGAAAAAAGGTCAAAGAGTTTGATTAATCAATTTTATGAATTCTTTATAGAATAATACAAGATTATAAACTTGCTCCGATGAAAGTATTTGGTGCTACATCGAAATTTCTGGCACGTAATCAACGTTTGTCAGAAGTAGAGAAACTCCTCAATTGCATTACCACCAATAATGGCACTAGTACACGTGATATTGATGAACTATTGTCAATTGCTATCAATTCAGCTGTTGACACACATGAACCTGAAGTGAAAAGTGCTTTAGATAATCTCGCAAAGAAAATAAACAATGTAGAATTACGCATCTCTAGTCACATTTTTATTGGCCAATTAAAATCGGCTTACCTTCTGGCAAATAAATGCGAACGATTGGATGACATTCGGAAGATATTGCGTCAAGCGGAATTGACCAATCAATTGCATATTAAGAAATTATGCGAGAAAAAACTGAATACGACGCCAACGGCACTGTGATATACATATACTACAACTTCAGGCAATATTATAATAATAGATTTTGATTGTTCTTCTCAGTATGTTATTACTTATTATACACACATATATGCAATTCTTTTAGGTTTTAGACGTACGTGAACTAAACAAAGTATTTATGAATAAATTTTATATAAATTCCATTATTCAAATTATTTTAAAAATAAACTCATACATAAATAAGTATATGTTTTGTGAATGCTTTCCTGCCTAAACCACTAAACCGATTTTCATAAAATAAATACCAATTGAAAGGTATTCTTATATTACGTTTATAAGACGTCCGAAACGGTTTGCACTTCGGTAAGCCTGACTCAGAACAGTTTTTGTTTAGTTATTTATGTGTGCGACGTCTTGTGCTCTTTTTGAAAACGAATATGTATTTTTTGAAGTTACCATATGCTTAAAATATGATGTAGCTCACCTCTCAAAATAAGTTTTTTTTCAAAATCACATTGTACAAGAAGAATAGAGAGGTTTGTGTGTTTGTGCGCTTCTTTCTTCTGTTCTAATGCTGTATTGTATGTATTTTGTTGTTATGTATATAAATAAACGGCAAATATTGAATTTAAATTCTTCAATTTTCAATGCATTTTGAAATTACGTTCAACACTAAATGCATTATTTCAGCGTTCTATACACTGATATGATAATGACATCAAAAATTGAGAACGACACATAACTGTAAAATTTTGGCGCCACCTCTATTTCTTACACCATGCGAATGCATGATGTTGTTGTAAACATTTGAAGGAAAAAAATATGACGGTGACGTGACTAAAAATTCTCATTTTTAAATTTTCAGTCGCCGTAACGCGCAATAAGTTCATTTCAAGTGAGCATCCACGTTCAAGTATCATGTAAACAGTTTTAATTGCTCACAAACTAAACATTGCTCTAAAACCCGTTGGTTGTATAAATTTTGCAAACATTTATGTGTTAGCGCCAAATCTGACGTATACTTCCAATGAGATAACTGTTGCTTTTTTCTCAAATACGTATTAAAAATGAATAGAAGAACAACTGCGTTTTTATTTTTTTCGATATACATTTTTTTACCGTTTAAATTTACTGTTAAAGTGAAGTTTTACTGCTTTACTAAGCAACTTCACTTTTGTCTTCTTCTTTATAATTGACATGTCCCCGACTGTGTAAGTTTCAAGACCCTCGAACTACCACCTCCTTTACAAAATATGAACTTAAAAAAATAATTACAAGATATAAAAGGTCCGTGAAGAGTACTTATTTCAACTTAGACATTGCCAAAGCTATCGAAAACTATCGATGGTTTTCAAAAACTATCGTTGACTATCGATGGTGCCGACTATCGGTAGTTCTCCACATCTAACTTGTATATTATTTATTACATGTCAACATGTGAATGTCTAATTCCAATTACTATTCGGTTTACAAGTGAATGACAAATTCTATCATATGTTTCATTGATTTATTAAAGATTCAATGAAGATGTGTATAAATAATAATAATTTATCCAAAAAATTGTCGAACATCAACGATTTTGATGACATATTTGGCATATTATTCATTATTACGTCAATAAAGTGATGAATGCAACTAAGGCAAAGAAAAACTGTGTACAGTCTACGGCTGAAAATGTCAAGATGCTCATCGTCCCAGTATCCCAGTAGACCTAAAAAGATTGATGGCGATAAAATCAATGATGCAAGCCAATAATCTATTAACTGTTCGGAAACTTGCTACGGCTAATGCCATTTAAAATTGCATGGCTTCGTAAAGTAGCTTGATATTTGGGTCCTGAATGAGCTAGAAAAATATCATCTAACGAAGCATATCTAAATCTGTGACTAACTCTCCAAATGCGTTAAGAACGACCCATTCTTGTCTTTAATATCGACTAAGCACCAGAGAAGCGAGAAGTAGAGGCGGATATCCTCCAAAGGGCAAAGGTGGTACTGTCGAATCAGGTGGGATTGAAAGAAATCAGTCTGCTATTATTTGGTTTCAGCAATCAGGATTATTTCCACTGTCTACTGATGTTATAGCAACGAAATGTCCCGAACTGTTCAAACGTGTAGCCAGCCTTTCATTACGCCAATAAGAGACACAGAAGTTTTGTCGAAATCAAAATTATTCAAAAAACGAATATTCCATTAATTTGTATTTTGTTTTATTTTGTTAAGTTTAAATACATTCAATGTTAAGATAGTTAAACAAAATATATTATTTGCGCATAAACCTGAAAGTTTTATTTAACATAGTTAGAATGATCCGATTTATGCCCCGTTTTGTCGATTTTCACAAGCTTCTTTTGAGGTGAATTTTTTCCAAAAAAAAATTATTCTCCATGGACTGGAACAGGTGGTAATCACTTGGTGCCAGATCCGGACTATAATGTAGATGCATCCTGTCCCACTGGCCATAGCTGGCCGCTCCTGGGCAATTTCTAATTGTTGGAAGTGCAGGTCCTAATTAAGAGTTTGGCCGCTTATTCAAATGGTTACCAACGGGTTTTAGAACAATGTTTAGCTTGTGAGCAATTAAAGCAGTGCTTACATGATGGTTGAACTTGAAGATTTCCATTATTTCATCGACATTTACAACAATTGGCCTTACTTTTATGACACGCAATATGTATTATGTGTAGAAATGCAGAACATCTGATGTGAGATTAGGTTTGATTCTTTTGTTGCACCATATTCTTGTGGATTGTTGAAAGATAATGTCTCCTCAAAATTGTTGCTCGCAAGTAATATTTATCACATACCTTACAACTAGACAATACAATAAAAACTTTTATTTTTATTCTTTTAAATTTTTGATGAAGTCCTTTTTACTTACTGATGTTTTGGAATGCCTGTATGAATAAGTTCGTGTGTCTTTTGTTTATCTTTGGAGAAAAATGATTTATCACAGTATGGGCAATTAAATTGTGGTTCCTCAATATGTGTTCTGTAAAGAATGAATTCCTTTGCAATTAACAAATCAATTACACTACAATAAAAATTACCTTTCATGTTGCAATTTAAGAGCATTAGAAAAAAATTTCCTTTCACAACTGTGACAATCGAACAGCGGCGGCGAATTCTTATGCTGTACTTTATGACGCCTCAATAGATGTCCGGTATAGAACTTGGCGTTGCATATTTCGCACTTATGATTTTTAATACCTGAATGTCTGATGACATGTTTTCTTAAGTTACTTGGATCAGTGAAGTTTCTTCCACATTGATCACATTGAAAATGCTCTAATTCTCGCCTTCCATCATTTAATTTATTCCGTTTGATGTTTTTTCGCCTTGTGTTTGATTTTAATTTTTTTTTCGCAGAATTTGATGTCCGTTTTTCTTCTACATTTTGGCGCAAGTTTTTACTGTTCATTTTATCATTAGAGTCGTCTTCATGTTCACTTGATCCCATCGTATCTTCATTATCAACTTCATACGACATATCCACAATATTTTCTCCGGTTTCATCTGACATATTTAAGTCATTTTGATTTTCATTATCTGTGGCTGGATTTTGCTGAAGCACCTCACACTGCTCGCTCTTGATTGGAGGTGAATTTAGTGTTTTGTCATACGATATATCCACAATATTTTCATTATCTGTGGCTGGATTTTGCTGAAGCATTTCACACTGCTCGCTCTTGATTAGAGGTGAATTTAGTGTTTTGTCATACGATATATCCACAATATTTTCTCCGGTTTCATCTGACATATTTAAATCTATTTGATTTCCATTATCTATGGCTGGATTTTGCTGAAGCATCTCACACTGCTCGCTCTTGATTGGAGGTGAATTTAGTGTTTTGTCATACGATATATCCACAATATTTTCATTATCTGCGGCTGGATTTTGCTGAAGCAACTCACACTGCTCGCTCTTGATTGGAGGTGAATTTAGTTCATAAGCCACGAAAGGAAACTGCGGCTGTGGCGAATAAGAAAATTCTTCATAATCATGTGTTGGTGATGCATTAGACGTGCTCTTTAAGACTTGGTGGATATCTTCACCCATCTTTTCTGTTAAACGGTTCATGCACCCGTAAAACAGCACATCTCTCACAATTCTTCTTGCCACAATTCTCTGGTTATTTGCAAGTTCTGCGTACTGCGATGCCCAACCTTCCGCCAGAACGGATATGGCATAATTGCTCTCTTCAAGCAACTCATTGTTTCTATCGCTCTGTAAAATAAAAAAAAATTAGAAAATATTTTATGAACACTTTACAACTGTATAGCTCACCACACTATTGTGATTACTCAGTATGTGCATCGCGTTACTATCTCCTTCCTCTTCATCTGCCACAAAGTGAAGCAGATCAAAATACCACAGTTTCGGCTTGTACACATCATCGGGGCCAACACTAGTTTTTTCGGAATTTTTAACTTTTCTCAGCTCACGCTTGTAGTTTGTTCGGAAAGTGTTTATTTTCCTTTTTACTTTTATCCTATTGGCCTCTGGATCAATTTCTTTAAGCTTATCCACTAATTTCTTGTACGCAGCCTCTTTTTCCAACGGGTCGTAATTTTTAATCTTTAATTTCCACAAAACGGGCAAATCTTTATACATTTCCAAGAATTCAAACCAAAACAAATGAATCGAGTTCATTTTTACAACAATCGTTCGGCAGCGCAATTACTCGGTTCGTTGTTGATCTTGTAGCAAGTCACGTGGATGCTCACATGAAATGAACTTATTGCGCGTTGCGGGGACTGAAAATTTAAAAAATAAGGATTTTTAGTCTCGTCACCGTCAGATTTTTTTTCTTCAAATGTTTACAGCAACACATGCATTCGTAAACTCACACATGCAGAGAGAAGAATGAAAGAATGAATGATATAGTCAAAACAGATATAAGCTAAGGTGTTTGTGTGAGTGTATAGGCAAGCATCTAGTGGTCGAGTGCCTGTGCTGTTGTGCAATGGAGGGAAGGGAGATGAATGAAATAGTAGTAGCAGACAAAATTTAACTAACACATACACCTTAACTTTTGTCTGCACACGCATTCAAAATATACACACACAAATAAACATTTTTTTTTATTTCACTTCTTCTCTGCATTTTGTGTTATACACATTCGCGATAAAGTATATTTTATTATTGTGTGCCGTAAGATTTAATGGGATAAAAAATTTACAGGTGCTCATTGGGAAACACTTAGAGAAATCGTGGTTTCTTTTAAATTGCAAAATCTAATAATTATAATGAAAGAGAGGATTTTCCGCACATAATACAAAAAGAATGAACAAGAGAGTCGAAAATCACCTAAAAGTTACCACAAATTTACCAACACTACAAACAAATGGCAACACCATTGCATTTCGATTCGGCATCACCGCATTTCATTTTACAACAGCAACCCTAATTTCCCTGTTGTTGTTGTAAAATTGAAGCTGCATCTCGTGTGCATCTCATCGAAATGCTAAATGCTCGCAACGTAAATTGGGTATTACATTCACATAAATTTGAACAATTTATTGGAACGTTCGTGGAAGAATTAAAAGGAATTTGTATATTTAAGTTGTTTTTCTGTGTGTATAAAAAAATTTTCGTTGTAGTTTTCTTGTACATGTTTGGTATTTGCTCTTACATAAACAATGTTTGGGCACCTCTGAAGTAAAGCAACAATAAAAAATTTCTTTACGAAATTCGTAGACTCACACATACACCTTAACTTTTGTCTGCTTGGACTACTTATTTCATTCATCTCTATTCCCTCCCTTGTGCAATAGCACAGGCACTCGATCAGTAGATGCTTGTTATACACCCACACATACACCTTAACATATCTGTTTTGACTATTTCATTCTTCTCTCTTCCTCCCCTTCTCTTTACGGGAGTGAATAGTATTATAAGTCTCTCATGAAGTTTGTAACACACAGAAGGAGACATCGCGGACCACATAAAGTATATACTTCTCTCGATTACGTTTCTTAGACGGTTTTCCATTGAATTTATTATCTTTACCATATCACAATTGCTCGGAATCTTATAGCATTTTGAAGGGCTGCTTGGGTTTTAGTTTGTTTATCGCCACTTTTTCCACTATATATATAAATATATATTGTGTGAACTTCAATCGTTAGGAAAGGATCGGCTAACGGCTTTATAGGACTAGAATTCTGGGTGCTACATTGTAGTTCCACAAAAATAATATTCAAGCGATGACATCAAGGTAAATCGCACAAATATGGGATAGAAACAAAAAAAAAAAAAAAATAAAAGATTATCGAAAATATTCATATTTTTTAGATAGGTTTAGAACTCTCTTAACAGGACATGGTACAGTTATGACACTCATAATATGCGAACAATCAATTTATATTATGTAATGAAAAATAGGAATCAGCAGAACATTTTCTATGCCACTAGGATGGCAGATTCCTATCCGATTCTAGGCAACCATAGGCTCCTAGAACCAGTAGAAGTTGCAGACATATCTACGAAGAAAATCTTGGAATTCCTAACGAATAACAGAATTTTGAAGAAGCTGTTACAATTGGTACAATGAAGGACCCACAGCGATGAGGCGACCCTTCCCATAATCTAATCAAATACTGTATTTCCGCCACCCTTTATAGACAGACCATTAAACATAGTGTGATCAAAATTATTATGACAATTGTATGAACTTCACCTACACTAAAACCAAATCTCTATATGAATTACAGACACTACTTGGGCAGTTGTCAAGGCAACGAATGTCTCAAACATTAGGCACAACAAACCTTCACTACTACTATACTACTGAAAATAAAATACTTGTAAATGAAAATAGTGACTTGAAATTAATTTATAATGGATGAAAAAAATACTGCAAGTAGTTTTAGCGTCATGATATTAGGCCAAATCGAATCGGCAACTTTCGAACTTGGTACAAACGTATCCAATATCGTCTGTCACTATGAATTCAAAGCGGGTGTTGATTGGACTATCGTTTCCGGCAATCGCATTGGATTGACACAGGCAGCTACTACCGAAAATAAAAAATTTAATGAGAAAATTGTTTTTAATATGCCCATCGAATTAATGTATAAAACTTCCTCTACATTCGGATGGCCACAGATGGTTATAAGTATATTTGGAAAAAATAGCTGGGGAACAGATACTGTGGTCGGATACTGCCGTGTACTGGTTCCTGTTTTGGGAACAAGTGAATCGTCCTCCTCCTCCTCATTAGGATCATCAATTACTGTGCCGATTATAACCCCGAAGCCAACAAGTATGATTTCGGATATAGAAAAATGGATAACGCGCCGCAACGTTGAATTGCGAGACCCAACTATATTGGTCAACAATTCCAATAGTAAAGGTCTTTTCGTTGAATCATATGGATCAATGCAAGTCAATCTACGTTCAATTTCTAAAGAAGCTAAGAAATTAGACTATGAGTGGACTTCCTGAACGAAGAATGCAAAGTGACTTAATTAATGTGAACTTATTTTTGGAAATGTCTGTAAAATATAAGATAATTTAAACCATTTTAATTCGGAGTTTAGTTTTAAAAATTTAACATGTAACCGCCTGCAAACAAGACAACTGCTTGATCTAACAGCCATGGCTCTTAAGTCCCTCCTTAATTATCATCATCCCTTTAGAGTTACCAATAAATAAAACACCAGTGTCGTTGACTTCCAGAAGTTAAAGAGAACCAGATTAAAACTTAATAAGTGGCCATGGTTGTACAAGATGCCTCAAAAATGTTACGTTACGCTTATATTTGGTAGGAAGAGTGCGCAGCCAAGAAAGGAAGCTGTCTCTATTTTCTAGGACAGTTGGAAAGGTTAATCATATTGTGGTGAAAGCAACTACTCTGTGGACACCAGTTATTATTGGAGGGACCTTCGTTCACTCTAGCACTGAAGGTTAGAGACCAACCCGACTTAATCTGAGCTTATTTTGCTAGACACTGCAATCCACCACTGTAAAGTCCAAGCTCGTAAAGGAACGCAGATCGGCGATAAGCGAACTAAGTCGTTGAGTTGACATCACTCTCTAATGGGTTCCACGCCATAGAAACATTGAGGGAAATTAGAATGCTGACGAACTAGCTCGCTTTGGTGCATCCCTTAATATATCGTTAGCGGAACAGGTCTCGATTCCCAAGCGGTCATAATTACAACGAAAATAGGTCACTTAGACTCATCAATTGAAAACGCTAAGATACCGCAAGGCTCACAGCGGTTTTTACTGGTCACTGATGGGTAGGGACTCACGCGGAGAGACTGGATACTCCGTTTAGAAGCCATTGTAGAAGTTGTGGAAACGTAGAGGAAGAGTAGTCACTCACCCACTTTCTATGTCAATGCCCAGCACTGGCAAATACTAGAAATAAGTTTCTGGAGAAATTTATCATCGACAACCTCTCGGACTGAACAGTCACATGGTCGGGTGATCTTCTAAGATACCTAAATTCGACGGGTTGGATTTAGTAATACTGATTGCATTCGGCGAGGAAGTGGTTTCAAAACGGCACTCTAGTGCTAATTGTGGATCGTAGTGGACTATACGAATCAACCACGGTAACCAACCAACCAGCCCTCTAAGACAACACTATTCTGGTGGGTAGCTAATGCATTCTCAAGTGTCATCGTCTATTAAATAAAGGTTATTTCCTCCTTGCCACGTCTGTAAACGATAATAATATACTTTTTCTTCCTGTTGGAAATGGTCAATATTGGCCATTGGAAATATTAAGGTCAATATATGAATGGCATTCGAGTACGTCACAGCCTTTGCTTTTGTCAATAAAGACGGCACAATATTAGCAGCAGTAGGATGGCTCCTGTGATACTGTTTTGTTTTTTTCAGCCGAAACAATTGGGCTGAGAAAGATATGCGCAGGACTGTCACACACATCAATCTGAGTAGTTGCTCCACAAGAAAAAGCAATATCTTTATTCGTCTACGAACTACTGGACCCAGCTCTATCACCCAAACTTATTTACCCAATGGGGATATGCGTCCTACCTGCCTTATATACAGGAAAGATGGAGATTTTGGACAAATGTGTCTCAAATATTAGAACTGCCCTCTTTCCTAACTCCAAAGCATCTTCTTCTGCTATAGCGAAGATTCCTCTCTATGGAATTAATTGACCGACTTTGTTCGAGTTCGGCTGTAATGTTTTTATTCATCGAAATGTGAACTGCATGTATGAAAGAAGAAGAAGATGAATCAAGAAGGTAGATTGTGAAATCTAATTAAAATAGTAAAAATAATATATATTCTTTAAGATGTTGCTGACATTGTCCTGGAAGCCATTGAGGTCTTCATTAATCACATTCTTTATGTGCGTGGAGTTTATCCAAAGCAAATATTTAAAAAAAGACGCGTCTACAATGCACCAGTTTTCGTCTCAATTTTCCCGCCATTAAACACATATCTTTATAAAGTCTTAAGGACTGCACGTGAGATTTTGCACAACAAAGAACTGGAACGAGTGGAGCTGATAGTCTATTGCAATGAATTTCAATTACTGGAACGTTATACTTGCAAATTGAGTGAATACGACAAATTATCTAGTGCCGGTGATACTTTCTTGTTAAATTTTGAAGAGCAATTGCGAAGTGTTTTATATAAATTATCAGAGCGCCTCAATAAATTGGAAAAACTACCTAATGATGCTAAATTCAAAGTACATTTGCATACGACACAGACTGGTTTTGTGCGCTTAAGTCATAACTCGCAATACCAGGAATTTCCATGGTTACAAGCTTCTCAGCGCAATGAACCTGAAATGAGAGAAATCACAATTTTACCATTAACCGGCATAGATGCTGTTGGTCTTAAATTCCAAGTAGAAGTTTAGGTTTAAAAGTTTTTTTGTATTTATTAGTAATAAAATATTTTATAATCTTATAAACCACTACTATATCAAATTCCACATCATCTTCATACATTTCTTAAAGTAAACCCTGCCGCTTCAAATCATCAAATGTTTTGCGATTAACTACATTGCCCAAAGAGTCCTCGAACTCCTCTTCTTGATCGGCTACCCAACGTTCACTTTGTTTTTGTGATTTCAGTTTCTCCCACAATGTAATGGCATCTTCGATTTGTGTTACATTGGCAAAATGCGCAGTATTTGGTATGCCTAAGCA
Organism: Amiota communis; assembly: GCA_037043315.1. NCBI lineage: Eukaryota > Metazoa > Arthropoda > Insecta > Diptera > Drosophilidae > Amiota > Amiota communis. The sequence goes on along the minus strand of JBAMAV010001245.1, from coordinate 5,007,505 downwards.
ACGCATGCCATGAGCATGACGCCACTCGGCAAAGTGACGCTGGAAAGCTTTAGGGCCCTTATATGTGAAATTACCACATATCTCACAATTGTAGCTAATGTTGAGACCATGAAGTTTATACAGCCAGTACGGTATTGGTTTACCGTCCCAACCGAGTGGCAGGTTCTTTGGATTATACGGTACATCATCGGCATCGGGGTCATCATCGTTGTCCGAATCACTGGCCTCTGCATCGCTGTCGTCACGTTCGCCACCAGTGCGAGCTTGTTTACGTTGCACGTTTTCCTTAGTGGCTGCCCGTTGTTCTGACAACAATTCTGCATATTTATATAGCAAAGCTTCGGTTTGAGCAATTTCCTTATTGCGTTCATTTTCACGTGTCTGCAATATTGCGCTTTTTGTTGTTGGCTTCTTTGCCATTAGTGAAGGATCCAGGGTTTTCTTACCCTTCGTTGAAAACAGACGCTGTGCACGTTCCTCCAACGTACCACCGCATTTAAGTCCTAATGCCATCAATGCGCTTTTCAATCTGTCCAAACCTAGTGAAGCCAACTCTTCCCAACTGGTGAACGCTGACAAGTCCAAATGAGCACCTGTATGTGTTAATGCAGATTCTGTTTCTTTGTTGGCCCAACCGGGAAATGTTCCTTGAAGCCATTGACGCTGGAACTCCAGCTCAACTTTAACTATTTCACCTTCCAAGTCTAATAGCGGTTGTATGCGTAATATGAAATGATGTAAATAGTCGTTTAGTGCTTGGATATATTTACAGTAGTCCCGATTCTTCCTTTCACGTGGTATATCAAAGACATGATCAAATGTCATCAAGTAGGTTATATAGTCGACTTTTTCAATGCCGCGTAAATTGAGATAACGTTCGTAACACTCATTCAAATCTAGATAACGACCACCGCCTTCTTCATCTGTGAATTCCACTAGCGAGGACATGTCATCTGAATTGTTGTTGTATGTCTTTAGGATTTCATCAAATTCCACCGATAGCGGAACACTCACCTCCGCCGGATGTGTCTTATAGAAATGTTTGATTTGCTTGAGGCGTGCATAGAACTCGTTAAACTCATTTGGTCCAGATAAAGCAGCAATTTCATTTTTACGTTCATTGTCCTTATCCTCGTAGAGTTCACGTAGCTGTGTTGTGGCATTATTGTGCATGTCCAGCAAATATTTAAGCCGGTGCTCTGAGTGTATACGTTCTTTTTCGCCGGGTTTTTTTACTGCATACTCGTCTACCATCAGTTTGATAAGGCGCTCGCGCTCTTCATGGTAGCGGCGTTGCTGCTCCAGGAGAGTTTCCATTATTGGAGCTTGTAGACCTAATTAATAATACTTTTAATTTGCAAGCAATAAAAATTGTCACAAACGAAAGGTTAATGGGCAATAGAGTGAGATTTATCCAATATTTAACAGCTTGGCAAGACCACAAAAATGATACACACCTGCTGTACTCTTCACACTCACGTAAACGCTCCATACTTTGAAACGCATAAAAAATACCAAGCAAAAAAATAAATTTCAATTTGAAACAAGTTGGCAGCCCCGTTTTGCAAAACTAGTGTTGAATACACTTGTGCTTTTTAATGAAAAAAGTTCATTTTATTAATCAGACGACAGCAGTGGGCCAACACATCTACAACGATCAAGTGAATTTCCTACAATTTACAATGAATTATACAATATACAAAGGAATAGAAACAACAGTGATTTAATAAAAATCTTTTAAAATTTCATTATTGCAGGCTTTGTAGTACGTGATTTCCTACGGAAATATTGAATTTATTTTTTCGGTTTGTTTGTGTGGAAAAAGTGAAAAAAATCTATCAAGATGGCACTGAGCGATGCTGATGTTCAGAAACAGGTAAGTTTCAATAATCTTTCATCTGATAACAGTCTTTCTAAACACCATTGATGGAAATGGAAACAGGAAAAACAAAGTTAGAAATTCTAAATTATCCAATTGGAGAAACAATTTTGCATTGCCTGCCATCAAGATGGCGAAGTCATGGGATTGATTGTGTCATGTGAATGTTTGTGTTATCACACTGCTGCCACTTAAACATTGCATATGGGAATTATTATATACCCAAGTAGTATATGATCGATCTTATCGCCTCTATTAAATGATAATAATAAAAACAATTGCATATTTCTTTTAATTAAAAGAACCAATTGTGCATATACATATCTGCAGAAAAATTTCAAGCTTAGAAAAAAAGTGTTCAATATCATGTGACCTGATGAAGGCTTTTCGCCTTGTGCATGAGTGAGACCACTAGTTTTTTATTAAGTGCAAGTGTTGTGTTGCTGGCTCTGTTACGCATTCCTTCAGTTGCAAAATACAATAAAAAGTTAATAAAATTTGAAAATTCAATGAATAAATCCAATAATTAATAGTATTTGTTAAGCAATTGAAAGAGTATTAAAACAATATTTGATTTACTATGGATAGTAATTTAATTAGTGAAATTATATTGAGGCTTTGGCTCATTCACACAAATCAACTACAAAAGTTATGACGTTATCATGTGATTATATTTGTTTGTGAAAAATGTTGCCACTTCACGTGAAGCAGCAGAGTCAGTCAGTGATAGCAAAAGTGATTTATGATATGGGCTTCAATAAAGAGAATCTTGTTTTATCCAAAATTAAGTTAAAAAATAATTTAAAGTTTTGTGAAAATGGGCCATTCAATGGTGGATTGCTACTGTAAGAAAGATTTACATTTATTTTTATACAATTTTAATGTATTTTTTTTTACACATTCCATGTGCTTAGATCAAACATATGATGGCCTTCATTGAGCAAGAAGCCAATGAAAAAGCCGAAGAGATTGATGCCAAAGCCGAAGAAGAATTCAACATTGAAAAGGGACGTTTGGTCCAGCAGCAACGTCTCAAGATCATGGAATACTATGAAAAAAAGGAGAAACAGGTTGAATTACAAAAGAAAATTCAATCCTCAAACATGCTTAACCAGGCACGTTTGAAGGTATGTATTCCATTATTAAGGTAGAAGATGTGTGATATTAAATATTTATTTTGCTGTGTGTGTGCAGGTTCTTAAAGTACGTGAAGATCATGTTAGCAATGTTCTCGATGAGGCACGTCGTCGTCTTGGTGAGGTCACCAAGAAACCAGCAGAATACAAAGAAGTTCTGCGAAAACTTGTCATTCAGGGTCTCTATCAGGTTATGGAACCAAAAGTAATACTGCGTTGCCGTGAGGCTGATGTACCGCTTGTTCGTGATGTTTTGCCAGCTGCCATTGATGAATATAGGAGCAAACTCAGTCAGGATGTTGATATTCATGTATTGGAAGCCGATTATCTGGCAGCAGATACATGCGGTGGTGTTGAATTATTGGCGCTAAATGGACGCATTAAGGTGAGTGTTTTACAATAATAAAATTGATCAGTCTTATTAATTAATTGATATATGTAAATTAGGTGCCCAACACACTTGAGTCCAGGTTAGAATTGATTTCACAACAACTTGTGCCAGAAATTCGTAATGCTCTGTTTGGCCGCAATGTCAACCGCAAGTTCACCGACTAAATTGTTTAAGCAAAATACAAAAAACAAAACAAAAAAAAAAAAAATAAAAGTATCTATCTATCTATACATAAATGAAAAAAATTAAAAACAATAATAATTACAAAAGAAAACGACAACAACAACAACACTACCAGAAACTCATCCCCCTCTCTCTCTCTCCCATAAACCAAGAAAACTGAAAGTTATAGACAAAAAAAAAATTAATATATGGAATGAAATATTTTGTAGTAGTTCTTCAATGTGAAGCTATGATTAGTTAGAACTACTTATTTTAGAGAATGTTGCAATACACACACACACACACACACTTACAACACAGTCACACCAATATATATATATTTATACACAAATCAAGTTATTACAGTAAAGCAAAAAAAAAAAAAAAGTTCAAGTTTGTTTAAACAAAAAAAGAAAAACCCAAGCAGCAGTCAAGTCAAACATTAACATCTAATCTAATAATGATGATGATGATGATTATTAACCTTGATGCTTTCAGCAACAGCAGATACACATAAATATTTTGAAAATAGTTTATATAAATTTAATAATATTGCATTACATTCCTGTACAAATTTATTACAAAAAAAAAAAAAAGAAAAGAAGTTGAAAAAAGAAAATTGCATGCACATTTGCAGATTTGCAGATTTGCAACAATTCAATAATAGAGAGATATAATAGAGATCACATTCTCCTTCCTAAATAATAATCATCTTCTTCTTCTACCTTTTTATAGTATGTTTTTGGTTTTGTTTATCATTTTGTTTGTAATTTGTAATTTTGTTTAATAATTTCTGCCTAAAATGTTGCGTTTATTGTTTATTTCTTTATTGTTGCTTAATATTAAGTTTTCAAATGCAAAATAGTAATTTTTCTTTTGTTGTAAGAACAAAAAAAAAATATGAAAAACAAATGAAGATTGAGTGAGTTTGGTAAGTTAGAGAGTGGAGTGAGAGCCAATGTTGCTAGTATCAAGCAGAGAGAAGAGCATCGTTTATAGTTTGCCATTAATGAGTAACTAAGTAAGTGAGTGAGTTCTTGTGAGTGCAAATTTATGTTAAATTATACTATGTGCAACTCATGCGCTGAGCACACGATCATATTCAGCATTTTTATGTTTTGTCTTCAATGAAATTATATTAAGAAACACAAAAATACAAATTTCACTGGGCAAAATGTAAAGATCGCGTGTGCGCATGATTTATACATAAAGAAAACAATGTCGTCGAAATGGAAGTCTCTTTGTTGTTGAATACAAAAAATTATAATCTTCGCTCTTACACACACAATAATAATATAAAGTATTGCGCCTACCAAGTTAGTTGTTTGTTTGTTCGCTCTCTTGTTTAAAGAAAAAAAAGCTTTTCTCTCTTTGTTCTCTTTTAAATTTTTTATGTATTAAAAATCATATTCTTCGTGTGTTTATTCAAAAAAACAATAATAATAGTTAATCATGTATAAAAAAAAAAGAAAAAAGTTGGAAATTAGTTTTAAACAATTGTTCAAAGCATTTTTGCATTTGTGAAACTTACCACAAGAACAACTAACTGATGAAAATAATCATGCAAGCTTACAAAAAAACATACGATTGCTACTCCACTCTTTTGCTTGCTTACTTGTAACTACATAAATTGTCTATCCTAGGCGCACTCCTCACTTTTACACCAAATGACAAACAATATCAATCAATTTACTAACCAAAACCAACACAAAACTTGTTCATATCACACAAACTTTAAAAGAATAAATGATTATTTTGTTTGCTTGTTCAAAAATAAATTAATTAACAAAAAAAAAAAACTATGTAAATTATAATTAAAAAGAAAATCTTATTACAATAATTACAATTTGTGCTTTCGGCGTTAAATGTGAAAATAAATAAATAATAGTAAAAATAATAAACACTTTATATAATGAAAAACACAAAAAAAAAAAAAATGAGAAAAAAATGTTTAAGAAAAATGCATATTTGTTATTATTATACAAAATAAATAAATAAATACATATATATAAATATATAAAAATACATATAAATAATAGAAAACAAATGATGAATGATGATACCCTTAAACAATTTATTATGTTGAATAAAACAGTATTTCCAAAAACAAAACATAAAACACTCTTAATAAATTTAGTTTATATCTCATCCCATCAGATAAACAAACAAAAAAAAAAAAATGATTCATTGATTCCACAGGCATTCGCAATGAATAGAAAATAGAGTAGTGCCTCACGAGTCAATATAAAACAAAATGTTATCCTCCCTCACTCAAGTGAATCATGTGCTGCTACACGCAACAGCAACACTAACAATAGTCATACTGTCTGCACCAGGACACTTTGGGATATTGTGAATCTATGATCGATCTAGAAGCACAGCAGAAAAAACTAGTCAAACAACAGCATAAACAAAATGAGATGAATGACTTGTTCCATAATGTAGTACACAATGATGCTATACATCTAAACAACATTTACTAAATTAAAATTAACAGGCAAAGAAATGATTTATTGATTATACAGGACTGCTAAATTTTGTATATAGAGAAAATATAGAAATATTATATAATACTGAACAAAAAGTCTATACTCTCTCGCTCACATGAACCATGTGAAGCTACACGAAACACTATCAATAGTCATACTGTCTGCACCAGCACTTTGGTAAATCTACTCGTGACGAGTCGTGTGATGTTGAGAATCAATGATCGATGATTTGTTAACAAAGATGCTCGTATCTTTTTTTTTTTACAAAAAACAGTACACATTCTTTAAAAATTGCTATTTCGCAGTACAAACGATTTCAAAGCTCAGTTTTTTCCGTAGTGTATGTTCTCGATCAAAATACAGTATTTCTTCCCTGAGTAAAACTATTTTACGGTACAAAAAAACATTATTTTTCGCAGTACTCTCTTATATGGCGTTATTATTTGACAAAAATAAATAAAAATAATGTAAAAAATATACAGATCTTTTTTTTTAGAGATTTACTTGTACAATTGCTATATATACTATAAACAAACAATTAGGGAAGGAGATATATTCATAAAAGTCTAAAAACGAGAAATTAAAATCGGTTCCAATGTTTCTACACTTAAATGATTTTTGTTCAGTTGCCCAAGTTTTCTTTACTACGGAAAATACACGATCTACTGTTGATGTTGTTCCGGGTAAACATAGAATGTATTCATCAAGCTTGGACATTTCATTGTATTCGTAATCGTTTTCCTCGAAATGGTTAAATATTTTTATACAGCGATTCTCGACCGAGACTTTGTCGTCATTTTTTGAACATTTTAAAAACTATAAAAATTTAATGTAAACGCTGTACAAATGGTAAAAAACACAGTATGCAGAATTTGAACCTGAAACGCAGTATAAATCTGCGAAAAGCAGTACGGGTACGAGCATTAGTTATACCGAGTAATAGCAGAAGACACGAGTCGAACGACTGCATAGAGTAAAATGAGTTGAATGAATCATAGTGTACAATGTTTTTATACTTGTGCACAGTAGTATTGCTATTCCATGCATGCATGCTCTCATTTCCAGTCACTAAATTACACGCTCAAAACAATTATGTACTCAAGACAGAGACGCTCCAACCAAATGATACGGATTTATACTAAGCTGCACGATATTGTTATGTGGCACAAACATTATGCGATCTATTGTACAATGGCATTTTGCTTGTTGTCGCTCCAATGTGAGCGAGGAAGGGTCATGACTCAATTGTATGAAAAATCAAAAATTTTTGATCTTTGATTGTACAATAGATTGCACAATGTATAGGCCCCTTTACACCGAGTCATACCATAAGACAGGAGACACACAACAGTCTAGATTCGAGTCATTGAATCAGCAAGGCAAATGTAACAAAATGAGTTAAGAGATTCGTTTCAAGAACACGCATGACTCCTTTTCATAGTGTGGACAGTGAAAGACCTTTAACAATATAGACTGCAGTCAAACGAAGTTCATATCTATAATCTAATCTAGATACATATGTATTCTATATGATTAAAAGTTTTTCATTGCATGGGCCGGTGTGTTATTTAATCAATTGAAAGTGACTGAGTGATTTGGGATGGGATTGACTTGTTTTCTAATAAGAAATGCTGCTCTTTATAATAAATAGTCTTCCCTACCTCCCTCCTCAAACAATATCCGCCTTGTTTTTATCTTTATTTCATTATTATACTATTACATATATTGACTTTTAATCGAAGGTGTTCACTGTTTAAAGAAAAAAACGCTAGAATTTGATTTTTTCGTGTTCTATTGATGACTATATAAAATCTTGTCTAATTGAATTATATATGTATATACATATATGTATACTATACTATATACTACTATATATTAAAATATATTATTGAGTGTTTATTTTTTTCTAGGCATTATTACATATAATTGATGAAATTGTGCAATTTTATTAGTAAAAAATAAAAACAAATAAAAAATTTACAATATGTAAAAAAAATTGAGGAATATTAAATGTGAAACAATAATAATAAATTTATTTTTTGGTGGACATTCACGTTCTTTGGAATATGCTTCCTTAGGAAATGATAAACATTTTGTATGTAATTTGTATGTGAACAAAGAACTACATATGTACATATGTGACATGACATGATGTCGTTAATGAGCGTGAATGTTCTATCTATTGAAATAAATTAGTATAACAACAACAATTTATTCATATTTCTATTAATGTATGATGTTATATAAAAACAAAAAACCTCTATGTATATGGAAAAATTATTCAAAATAAAATATTCTAAATGAAAAACGAAAACTATTGAAAGGATTATTTCCTTCCTTAATTTCTTCAATTCAAACAAAGTATTTGTGCATAGTTAAACTAAATTTAGGATAGCAGGTGATCATGTGCCTCATCTGGACATGAAAGTCAATTTGTTGAACGTAAACACCTGCCGTAGAGACTTAATATAACGGTGCCGAACCCAGGGATTGATAAAAGTCAATCAACGTACCCTTGGATATATGTACATATATCCGCAGGTACCAATCTCAAGCCATACTTATTTTGGTCGTATGACTCATTCCTTGGTTAGGAACAAGGCCTATCTAAGTCTCTCACGCAACTCCACGTCGAGCTCACACTCTACCCGCATTTGGGTACAACCACAGCCACCACGATACTGCCATAGATGGGCCGTCTCCGCTAGCCAGGACGGAAACAAGTTCCGTGGTGCAGGAAAAAAGCCTCTGATCAGACTTCGTACCAGAGGTACTAAAAATAGCCAGTAACATATGAATTATGAGCATTACAAATTTGAGATTTGAAATCTTTGGAGCCAAGGCGTTGGAACTTTGCTGGATGTAAAACAGTTAAATTAAATGCTGCATTATTTTCCTGTGAAAATCTTTTCTTGACTGCAGATGTCAGCCAGTCTAGATAAGGCAGAAAAATTGCTCGCCGGAAGTATTCCTTTACCGTTGTATAAGGAGGGTACGTCCTATTTTGTTGCTTTTCTGTAACCTGAGCACACAAACATTTAAGGAAGCTTCATGTGCTAATTTCAAAAACTCTTTAAAAATTTCATTGAATATAACTTCAGGTGGTGATCTGTGCGTTTCTATGACATTCAACATTTTAAGTATGTGACCTCTGCATTTTATAATGTCGTTGCTTTTGGATTGCATAACATTCACAACTGGTTGAAGAATTTAATGATCTACGTGTGAATATGATGAATCCTAAGCTGCATTTCGGCATGCATATATATATACTTATTATGTACTGACATATGTATACTAAATGAGCTCCTTGAGCTTTGAAGGTTGTAAGTTTCAAGAATCTTTGATTGGTCTGTTTGAGCCTTCATGGTTTTAGCACTGTATCTGAAAATTATTGGAATTATTAAGGTATTAGAGGTTTCACTAATATGATTTTATAGAGGAACTATCTTGGATGGAAGACTTTGTGGAAAATGTGAGACAAAATATTAGAAAACCTAAATATTGGATAAAAGCATACAAATGAACAATGAAAAATGAATAGAAACAAACCCTGATTGTTTATCATTCTTTTTTTGTGTTATGAAACATTTTAGAGACTTTACTTTGTAACAAAATGCAATCAATCTCATTCAATTTCATAAACAATAAGATATAATTGTACCTGTTTGCATTTACTATATTGATTTATTTAAATAAAAACATTTCTATTAATATTCTTTTATAATACACACATGACATATAGATTTATTTATTTATTTAGAATATTTTATTTCTCTTAAATTATTTTTAATTTATTTTTCTATTGATCATAAAATGTGTCAAGGTTAAGTCATTTGTTTTTGAATTTCATCAATTTCTTGGATTTCAATTTTATTATTTAATTTAGTTTGTCTGTTTTATACCCTTCGCACGCATATTAACTGAATTGTATGATATTAAAATTTCGAGTATGTGTCCATAAATTATAAATGTTATAAAAAGACCTAGGTATGGAGAATGACATCAGCATTCCGAGAATTTTTGATAATTATAGTAGAAGAGACACCACACCCTGTAAACATCCATGTACTAGAATGTGGTCAGTATCACAAGAATATTTGATATGTTAATTTTTGTGTTCGTCATATATATAATTCATTGAGGCTAAAAATAAGTTTTTTTTTTTTGTTTGAACATCAATTTATTTATGTTTTTTTATTTGAAGAAAAAAGAACTAGAAATCAGATTTCAAAATGACCAAAATATGTCATACAGCCTATATAAAAACAAACCTATGGCAGGAAAACAATTAGAAATGCATAGAAAACATTAGATTGACTTGACTGGGAATCTAGGAAACATCTTTGTAATCTTGTTACAAGAACATATCCAGCTGTGCCAAAAGTCCTAATTGAATCTAGTCAAACATTTTGACTGGACATAAGTTAATAAATCGCTCACGTAAATATAGGGTGTTTTTTTTCATTGTGAAAATAAAAATGTCAAGGAATTATCTTTCGAATAAAGCCAAATACATGGCAATTAACACCATGTTTTATTTTAATTTAAAGTTGTACACCTTTGAAAAAACACCCTTTATGCCCTCTCAAAAACTGGCATACCGAAACAGACAAGTGAGTTTGCAACAATTTTGAACGGTTCCCATGACAAAATCAACGAAATTGTTTTTGGAAACAGTACAGAATTGTTGTCGGTATTCCGTGACAGAAAGTTTTGGAGATTTTGAGAGTTGAGTTCTCTAGTTGAGTGTCTTAGTCTAGTCAGTGACTAGGTGTATGACAGATATTCGGAACAATTTGACTGACTAATACAATACTATAAATACCATATAAACAATCTTCTTGTATTCATATGAAGACTGATAACCATTGATGCTAGTGCTCAATAATTTGTTAGCCTTAGATTATAAGTCAACAACAAATAAATTAACAATATTCAAAAAGTCCTCTTTTTTTTATGTGCCTTGTAGTCTGTGCGAAAGATATAACAAATTCGATGAAACCGAAGTTATTGTTTCTTCTAGTTTATGTATATGAGAAAATGCTAAGTTCAGCCAAGTTTAATCCTTCTTTCGTTCATATTAATTCTATTTCAATTGGATTTTTCAGGAAATTCGTTCCTTTAATTGGGATCTGCATATGGAAAAAGAGATCATTCATCTTTCTCATCATCAGAATATTTGTTTGTTGCAATGTAAATTTATTAAATACAATAAATTTTCATCATTATTGTTTTTTTGCAATTTAACAATAAAATCGACATTTATATGATGATTCGATTTACAATAAAATCAAAAATCAAATCAATAAATTTGTATCTATTTCTCTTAATTATGTAGAATGTTGTAAATGTAAATACTTTTTATTATTTGAGAGTGAAATAAAATACACTACTACATCAATAAAAAATTAATAAATTTTCTTGGTTGTCCAACTATAATTTTCTGTTTTTTTATTAAATTTCAATATTTTTCATTCATCATTATATTATATATATAAATAAATTTGATAAGACAATTTGATCGACTCCTCTCTCTTGCTCTGTTATTATTTTGGCATTTCAATAAAAAATGTGAGTAGAATATATTGTTTGTATAAATAAATTTTGGTTTTTTAACAGAGAATTTTCATATATTATTGAATTAAATTTTTAAATTTTTTTGCTGCCTCCACTTTATAATAGTTTTGTTGTTCTCCTAATGATATTACATATTACTATTACTTTTTGAGTGAGTGTGTGTGTGTGTGTGTTTGAATATATTGTGGTTTATTAGCATTGTCGTAGACTGGAGCATCAGCAATTGTCCTTTTCCTCCACTTAGTTGAGTTATCCCACCAAAGATTAAATCCATGCTTCTTTTTCTGCTGCTATTTCTTCGCTCGTTTGTTTCGATCATGATGCTTATAGTTTTTTGATATATATTGTTATTATTTCTGTTGTAATCAGTTTATTTAGTTGTTTAATGCCGGTTTATTTTAACAACATCCAAATCACCTCCTACCCTCTAGAGCATGCTAAGTTAGTCGGTTTTTTGTGTTGTTGTTTTTCTTCCTTAAATCTTAATTTATATATGTTGTACCCCGAAATTGACCACAGAGCCCAGCCCAAGAAGGGTGGACCTGATCAAAATCAGGATGTTGTCTTTTTGTTTGCTTTTAATAGAATTGTTATTCTCCACCATTCTTTTGCTCGTCTTCGGATTCAGATTCTGTAAAGCAATAAGAAAAAAGATAATGAAATATAAGATACACTAAACTTCACTTAAGAAACTAATGCTTAATGACCAGTAAAATCACCATTCTCTCTCAAGAGAATATGCTTCGATTAAACACAATTAGCGCTCATCTTAATCAGTTATCAATTTATACAATTGTCCGAACGATTATTGGCCAGCAAAATCTATGAATTAGAAAACTGGACACCCAATCATTCTTTTGCTCTTGACAGGTTTCAACAAGTTTAATTGTTATTAAACAAACAATAACATGTGTGTAAACACACAAAACGAAATCCTGCCATACGAAATTGTATCAATATAAAATTCTTTTGTACTAGTTTTCATTGGCCTTAACAAACCATTTGTTTGTTGGTTAGCAAGGCAAGCAAAAAAACTAAATTGCTTTTGCAATTTTGTACAATGAAGTTGTCATAGCAATTAATAAGAAATTGCGACAAAAACAATCTCAAAAATTGCCAAAATCTTAAGAAATAATAAAAGTATTGCAACGAACCTTCTTCCGCAGACTGCAACCATTCCACAAATTTACGCATTTGCTCAACAAAATGCATTTTGCCCTTGCTGGAATGAGTCTCCTTATACCAGCGAAGAATAATCTCTTCAGAAATAACTTCAGCTGTAATTAAAAGAAAAAAGAAAATATATTATTATTTTACCTCCACTAACTAACATCATCAATCATGACTTACTTTTATAAAAGAGCAAAATAATTTTCTGGAACGCCTTCATGAAATTCATGTTTTCATAGCAGAACTCCTGCACCTTCAAAACCAGTGACAATTCAGCACGGTCGGTTGAGGCGAATGCCTGCAATAAACCACAATATGATTTCAAGTGGCGTACAGCTTGATCGGTGACCAGTTCTTCTTTCTTGTTCCATTCGCCCAAAGACATAATGGTAGACCAAATCTATAAACAAATTATTATAATTATCCGAAATATTTACATTATACTACTACTGGCAGACTTCCAAAGACAACTAAACTTACAATAACGATAATTTCATGATCGGGAATGTTGGTGCGCTGAGCGAATTCCTTGATGTCGGCGGTAATTTCACTGTGCGGCTTTTCGTCATTAATATCATCGATGAGTGTTTGTTGCAATTCGCGTTTTGCCTCTTGGCTGGCTTGCGCCTTATGCAACTTGATGATTTCATTGAGTTCCTTGTCAGAGAATACTTGTTTGAAATATTCTTCAGTACGTTTGTTTGGTGGGAAAAAGTCCATTAGTCTAAAATAGAAAAAATCAACTAATTAGACATCATCATCATTACAAGATTTATAAGGAGGAAAGTGTGTAAATAGATCTTAATAGATGAAAGAAACTGTATGAAATTAAATAGCAACCCAAATATATTTTCAATATTTGCGACTTGTATTCAATTTCATATGCTTATTCTGGGAATGTTAATTAAAGATTATAATTTAACATGGATTAAAATCTTCCTGAAACTTTCCGGAGCGGTTAAATGAATTGTGTGTACTTACTTGCTTTCCAGTCCACCCTTTTTGAGCGCCTGTACTAGATATGCAATGCCCTTCTCCTGCTTAAAGGTGACAAATAGCTCAACGAGAAATTCGAGAGCAATGCCATCCTTAATCAGATGCTCATTGTTTAGTACCAATAAAACATTTGGCGGAACAGACCCATTAACTGTATAAATAAATAAATAAATATACAAATAAAATCATTGACTTTAGTTTCTCAAGGACAGCAGCAGCAGCAAATTGCTAGCTTGCTTAAAATTCAATTGTTTTTGGATTTGTGTCTTTTGCATGTGGTTTCACATAAAAGTCAGTACACCAAAAATATGTTAATTTAAGCCAAGTGTATGCTGGGTTTGTCTTTTTAAATTCGACAGACAAAACACATAACAAAAATACATTTGGCTTTTTTTTTTTTTTTCTTAATGGGAAGTTAGTTGTTTGCTTACCGAGCCAGAGCGCAGTCATACGTGCAAGTTTAATGCGTTCACTAGGTGTAAATCCTTTTATGAATACCAATACTTTCTTCATTTCCTCTTCGAACATCTTCTCCAAGTACTTATATCGGCGCATAAGCTTGATGAAAACCTAAAGAGAAACAATGAGAAAACCACAAAAAAAAATACATTAAATATTTTCTATGAAGAGGAGATATTGCTTTTTAACACAATTTATAATGTCGAAACAGAAGAAATCTTTAAAATGCATTAAAATAAGCAATATTAAAGATAAGTAAATGTTACGTTTATTCTTGCATACAGTCGACACCGATTATTGTATAATTTATTTTTAACCAATAGCCAGTTCTAATATGATGCAATTCTCTATCAATCATTCATGGTTTATAAGTAAGTTTAATCAACTATGTATTACTAACCTGCTCCTGGTTGCGCATTGCATCCATGTCTTCGGGAGCGTCGAATATGCAAAAACTTGTACGTGGTTTTTCGCCATCCTGAGAGATTGAACCGCCAGGTACTATAATACAGAAAATAAAAATTAAACTTGCTATTTGATTTCCTTAATTAAATTGTAAAAACTTACCTAGCAAACCACCAGCTATTAATATATCAAATAGCACTTCACCGTAGCGACGATAATCCAATTTATTACCAGCAATATCTAGATACTTAGAGATTTGTTCCAAGTCGCCTTCGGTTTTTTCAAGTCCAGCAATAACCGCATCACGGAAGCCCGTTGGGTCATATTTCTCTCTTTCATCTCTTTTTCTGGTCTTGATGCGCTGACCTGATAGTACTGGTCTTTCAGTTTTTTGACTCATACAATAAATTGCTAAAAGTGAAAAATAAATTCCTCTGTCCTTATTAGTATGATATGAATGTGGATATTGTTGATAATTTTTTTTTGTTTTTATTTCTGTTTTATAAATTTATTTAAATTTAACGTAAAACGAAATGTATGTGTGCCTACAATAAATTAAATTTTCAAAAAATAAATTATATTTGGGTGTGTGCAAATGTTATGTCGTTTTTTTTTTTTTTTCTCAATTTTAAATGAGTGATGGCCGAACATATAAGTAGGTATCATTTGAAAGGTGTGAGTCTAAACTAATTGATCGATATTCGATAACATTTGCAAAAGTTAAAGGCATTTTAGACGGCTAGTTCAGTCTCAGTTTATGTAATCGCTTCAGAAATCGAAATGGACTGACGAATAAAACTGGACCATTAGTCCATTTTTCTGTCATCGTATCGGTTATCGGTGCGATAACATGGACTGATACTGAAACTGAACTGACCGTCTAAAATGCCTTTTACAGCCGATTGATTGAATCATGGAAAGTAAATGTGAGCATTTTAGGCATACATATTTTGCATTTTATTTCAGAAAAGGGAATCTAAAAAAAGTGTGTGACTTATACAGGAAAAATGCCAGAAGTAAACGCCAATGTCACCACTGGTTTGCAATATTCCATTCTGGAGATTTTGAGCTTAAATGGTCGGCCATTGGAGGCTGATGATGACCAAATCAAGGCAATGATTGATATCATGTACAACAGTGGAAAGATAACTTACAAAATTGATTAAGAGCACAAGATCGATATTTGGGTTCCGAATGACTTGACAGAAATTCACCTCACTAAGCAGATCAATGTTTGCTATTCATTTGCTCAAACGTAACGAAAATGATCCATTTTTAAAGCGAATCATAACGGGTGATGAAAAATAGGTTGAGTACAATAACGATTATGGAGCAAGGCAAACAAACCACCTCTAACCACATCAAAAGACGACGATATTCTCCAGAGGAAAGTTATACTGTCCGTCTGGTGGAATTGGGCAGTTATCGTTCAATTTGATCTGCTGCCATGGAATGTAACCATCAATTCTCGGATGTGTACTGTCGTCAGCTATCCAAATTGGAAAAAAAAAAATTTAAAAAGGAAGCATCGGAAGATGTAATTTTTTCACCAAGACAGCATAATCTTTGGTCACTGGGCAAAAATTATGGGAGTTGAACTCGAAAGTGATGGCACTTCCACCGTATAGCCCTGACCCTGCACCATCAGATTTCCATTTATTCCATTTATTGAAACATTCGATTCTGATGAGATTACTTGACACAGTTTTTGCCCATAAGGATCAGAAGTTCTACGAAGGCGGATTAATGAAGCTTCCCAAAAGATGTACCAACAAAACAGCCAATACATAATCGCTTAATATGTTTGATCTACATATAAATAAATTTTGAATTTAATAGAAAATCGACATGATTTTTGCACACACCCAATACTTATAAAATTCGATTAATCATCAGTTTAGAGATCAGAATCACAAAGAAAATCAGTTTCAATGAGTTTAACATGTTTAGTCATTGATTCAAGGTAAAAAACCGATAAAGTGACAGACAGACAGATTAGAGTTGTCATCGAAACAATCAAGCGAAATGCGCATAAAAATAATAATTAAGAAAAAAAACCGGTAGTAGCTTGAATATAAAAATATATGTATGTATATATCTCTAATAAAAGTCGTTTGCCTCCGCGCTAGCTTTGCTCTTTCTCTTTCTTTGACAATCGTTTTCTATGTAACCTAACCTCTAATAAAACAGAGCAAAGCAAAGGTGGCTGCGTACGACTGACGAATCGACACACATGTGCCGCTGCCTCACGCGCACAGTTTGAGCATAAGGCGCACTAATACACATACATACTAGCACACATTATGTGCACTAATACTAATAATCATTCACATAGATATACCACACTGAACGACTTAACAGCAAAAGGTAGTCGTCAATCAAGTGAGAGGACGGACAAGAGACAATGAAATTTCTTGGTATATACATATGTATTAATTTTATCATCAACACAAAGAACAAAGTGAAATTTTATGATTTGAAAATTATAAATATGAGAGAGCAGAGCACTGGGGGGAGGAGGGATTGAAGCATTCGTAAACGAGGTCAATGTACAAAGAGAAATATTTAAGAAGAAGAAGAAAAGGTTGCGATTTCAACAATTTTTCTCTGCTGTTACTCAGCGCGCCTGCTGTCATGGACGGGTTGATGTGTGTATGTGTTTGTTATAAATAATAGAAGAAAGATAAGCTCTTATTCTGATGGTGTTTTCATATGCAATGTATGCATATACATTTGATCTTCTCCTTTATAACACAAAGTCATTGTGAGAGTGATACAATTTTTGTCTTCAAGGAATTCTTCATAAAACTAATGTATATGTATACTTACACTTTAACGAAAAGGAAATAAAGTGTTTTTGTTACTAATGCGCTTCCGCGACAAGTGATGCGCGACTTTTGTGTCCTTCCCTTCTTCTGGCTGCTGTACTTTTCTTTGTTTTAACTACTTGACTACAGTCACTCTTCTGCTTTTATTGTGTTGTATATCTAACAACAATTCTCAACAATTTAACCGCGACGTTCTGGTCTTCGTTGCCTCGTCACTGACATGCAGCAACTCACGTCTTGTTTGTATTGTCGTCGCTTAGCCACGCACACTATGTAGAAAACTGTGTACTGTCTTTCCTAATTTCTTCTATATGTACTTTTGGTTTTGTCGTGTCGTCGTTGTTATGTAGCAGTAAACTCAACACATGCACGCACGTACGCACACACACACACACACACTCACTCAACAGTTGATACGGCGGCTTTTTATATATAGATTTCACTATTTTTTTGTTCTTTAATTTTTTATTAAATTTTAGACACGTCAAATTTTTATTTTAAAATATTTACACAAAAAATTTCTGTTTTAACTAATCACAAAATTTTGTTACTCTAGTCTTAAATTTATCATATTTTGTTTTATTTTGAAGTAAATTTAAAAGAACATTTGTGTAAAAAAATTTAAATAAAAAAAAGGAATAATAAAAGAATTTGCGAATAAAACGAAAACGAATTATCCGCGAATGTGTGTGTTCGGTTCGTTCTACTTTCTTTGATCAAAATTAGAAATGAAATGACAAAAAATCGCATACATGTGGTCGGTGGTGGTCTAATGTTGAATCGGAAGCGTCGGCGCCATTTTGAACAGTGTTGTCACCTTTTTTTCATAAAATTATTATAGTATAAAATAATATTTGCATTATTTTATCTAATCAAATAGAAATTTAAATCAATTGCAGAATAATTTGCAACTAAAATTTTTTCAAATATATATATTATACATAGAAAAACCAACTGTTTGCTCCTCTTTAATGTTATATGTTTGAAAAATATGGCAACACTTTTCTCCGTTTGCGGCGTGGTTTTCTTTTCGTTCAAGAGAAATACATATATTTTATACACATAAAATATTATATATCTAAATTGATATTCAATATAAATACTAATTTTAACTTAAGCAATTTCTGGTATCTTTATATACAACAAATTGTGCATATTTTAAAACAATTCTATACACACTACAGTTGGCAACACTATAAAACATGGCTAACTTTTTCCATTTCCTCTTGCACTTAAAACCACGCAGTAAATTTTTAATAACTTTCTCTTTGCCCCTAGAGCCAGCCAACGCATATGTATTTTTACCCTGAATTTCTAAATTTTCACTCCACTCAGTACAGTTATCAGACACCACCCTCAATATATTGAGAAATTTATTATTACATTTTATGACTAACTAATAATTAAACACTTGTGGTGACGCATGAAATTGTGTAATCTATTTAGTAATAGAATTAATAAGCAGAAATACGTCAGTCATTGGAAATTAAAAATATGAATGCATGTTCAACAAATTGATTTGCTTTGTTCGCCATTGCAACACGTACACATGCGAGAGCTTGATAACACAAAGAGACACAGATCTGCTTATCTTTTCATCATTATTTCGTTTTAGGTTACACAAAATGTACTGCGTAGCAAGAAAATTATGGTTTCTTGTTTTCACTTGACCTTCGTCAGTGGTTTAAATAAAATAAATTATATGATATGCAACACATTTGACACAATAATCACTTAGAAACACTTGAAATATTATTAAAATAAAAAAAATGTACTTACGATTAAAACAAAAAAGTCTGTTTTGCGTGGATGAATTAAATTTTTCTTAGCAAAATGCACCCGCCAAGTCTCAAGTCTGTCGACAGTATGAAAGGCGAAGTCGAAGACCTGGACAAGGAAACCGAAAATCATACATTTCTGTAACTATCGATTATTTTGAACCGATAGCATTTGGTTTGGTAATCGAACCCTAATAATGAACCAAGTTCATTTTAGTGTTGTCAAACTATCAAATGATTTCACTCTCGAACTTTTACCGGTAAAAGTAATAATACATATTTTTTTTGTATAATTTTGTGTTACCAAACAAATGTAATTATGTACATGTGTTATTTACAATATTTACATAAATACAGGTCCTCCACACATCTGTTCACTGCGGCAGATTTTTTTATTTAAGATTTTTTCTCACATATTGCAGAACCAGAAGCAGAATTCATTACATTTGCTGCGGATGCAGAACATGATCAGTTGTTCTGAGAAATTAGAAAATCTACGATTTTTCGAAACGAACTTGAGCCTGGGCAGAAACATGATAGTGGCGCCCAAGCGATTTCTCCTTCGCCAATGATTTGTCCTATTTTCCTTTTTTTATGCGAGCAATGGTTGCCGCAGGAAAATTGAAAATTTTTAATGCGAAAGATTGAAACAAATGGTCGATGTGATCACTTGGCTTTTCTGGCATGGAATTGGTAGCTGGGCCAAAAACTCTCTGTGGATTTCATTCGTCTCCGCCCCAGATCTTTTCTTTGGCTTTGGTGTTTGCGGAAGAGAATCATGTGAATTAATGTCAATACTATTGTCTTCTGGTTGTGTCGACCTAAATTTGAAATATATTTTAAAAAAAAATGTAAAAAAAATATGAATTGAATGCACCCGCCAAGTTATAAGTCTGAATGACATTGTCAGAGACTATGAAATAAATTATTTAATAATTTAATTATTTATTAATTTCATAGTCTCTGGTTTTGTGACTATCGATAGTCTTTCAAAATTGCCGACTACAATCGATGGTCATGACTATCGATAGTTTTCCAACACTATTATAAACAGCTGTTCACAGCGGCAGAGATTCTTATTTATATTGTAGTTTTTTTTTTTACGAAACTATTTAAAATAAATTAAGAATGAGTTTATTACTAAAATTAGCCACAAATAATTTACGTAATTCAATTCTACCGTTGCGAAGCGTTTGCACAACCACTCCGAACCTCATAAAAGAAAGTAAGTCTTTTGATTTGGTGCATGTTTCATAACCTCTCTGATGTATTCAATACAAAACCTACTTATTTCATAGTACGAGAGAAACATGAAAAGGATGCGGTAGTTTTTGAAGGAGTAATTGTGGAGTCACCACGCGCTGCTAAGATGTTGGATGCTGCTCGTGAAAAGAACTTCTGTCCCGAATGTACGCTTGGCTTGCAGATTAAACATACCGATGTGTTAATTCTCTCTCAATATGTACGACATGATGGATGCATGTTACCACGTCGGATAACAGGCTTGTGTAAGCGACAACAAAAGAAGATGGGCACATTAGTTACCATGGCACAGAAGGCAGGTCTGATGCCAAATTTGAATCCTGAATGGAGTAAAAAAGATCCTAAGAAACGTTTTGGCTGGAAGAAATTTAATAAATACTTCAATGAGGCGACTATCAAATACTAAAAGCTTTTGTATATCATGTTGATTTCAATTTGTTAATAATATATAAGCTTAAAATCTACAAAATGTTGCCAATCATTTCTGGAATCTAGTAGTTATTACCGCCTTTCCAATTAGATATGACACAATTCAGCATTCAATATCATAAAATGATGAAAGTTTCGTTTAATGAGAATTGCAAATCGAGTGAAAAAGCGCAATTTTTCGTTGTGAATGTCATTTTTTAGAAGAAGCAACTATAGCGGCATTTTACATTAATTTAAACAAATGAATTTTTTAAGTGATAAAAATACAGTTCATATAGAAGTATGCTTATACGATTCGGATTAGTGAGTATTTAATATGTTAATTTTAATAAAATCAATAATTTTCAATTGAATTTTAAAGCCGCCTTGATGAACTCATTCGTAAGGTCGATGAGCCTATGAAAGAATACATCACGCGGAATGAACCGTTGCCATACAATGTTGCGCTCAGAGTAAAAGAAGTCGATGCTCTCTTTGAATTGCAATATGTGGATCATTATTTGGTGGAAAGCGATGGCTGGGATGACAAACCTCCTAAAAGTAGAACTACTAAGTACAATATTCGGTACTATCAACCGATTCGTCGGCCAATGGAATGTGAAACACTGGGTGACCGTGAGGGTGATTTTATGTCTGCTTCAAAGCACTGGATCCTGCCATCGACGACATTTGTTGGACAATGGGAGAATCTGATTTATGAGAACGGTTTAAAAGAGAAGGTCAGTATTTTATGCAATAAAATAATGAAATATCAATCTTAAAGAACATTTTTGTTTGGACAGCTTCTGAAATTTGCTCTTTCTGCTCTTTCACTTTCTCAACATGATGTCAATACCAACATTATCTCATGTAATCGTTTACTTTTGTTGCATGGCCCACCGGGCACTGGCAAAACGAGTCTTTGTCAAGCCCTTGCCCAAAAACTAGCAATACGAACGCAACGCTTTTTTCAACACGCCCATCTTATTGAGATCAACAGTCATAGTTTGTTCTCAAAATGGTTTTCGGAAAGTGGCAAGCTGGTGCTGCGTCTCTTTGCTAAGATACATGAAATCGTTAGTAATCCACGTAATCTTGTTTGTGTACTAATTGATGAAGTGGAGTCTTTGGCTTATGCGCGCAGTTCCATGGGTAGTCAGGAACCGCAGGATGCTATGCGTGTGGTAAATGCTTTGCTTATGCAATTGGATGGCATTAAGGCTTATCCGAATGTATTTATATTGGCAACATCTAATCTACCGGAAATTATTGATTTGGCATTTCTTGATCGTGCCGATATTAAACAATACATTGGACTACCAGGTGTGCCTGCTATTAAGCGTATTTATGAATCCATATTTCTGGAATTAATGCGCATTAATATACTTTATCATGAGAAACTTGAAAATGAGGATGGAGATGAAGGACTGCTATCTGATTTAGCAGAACGTAGCATTGGCCTTAGTGGGCGAACACTACGAAAAATACCGTTTCTTGCACATGCTCTGTACACAACAAGTGAGTTCTTTGAACTCAATCAAAAAATAACATTAAGTGATTTTCTTGATTCGATGTTGTTGGCATTGGAGAAACATAAACAGGATCGAAAAGACCTACGACAAAAACAACAAAAGGAAGCCTTAAATGAAATCGAGTAAGCTTCTTTAATGGGAACAAAAACAAACGAAACAACCGTAACAAAAAGTGCATTTATAAGAGTATGAATTTTTTGTATTATTTTCTTGCTATTAAATTCTAATAAAGTCAAACCTTTAAACATGTTATTGCTATTTGCTATAGCATCAGTTCAAGTGAGGAAACTAAGTTTCCTTTTTGGCTTTGCCATAAGTGAAATGGGAAGCAGCAGATGCTGGTGCTGCTGTTGCTATATTTGGCCAGAGCTTTTAGTGTAAAAAAATCAAGCGTAAAATCTTATTTGCTTTCTTCATACGAGTATTTCGTTTAGTTGAGTTGAGTTTCTTTTAGCCAATACACTTCCGTCAGAGCACTTGTGCGGTATTTCCGTTTCTCTTATTTTTTTTAGATGGTTACTATTTTTTTGATTCGATTTTCACAACACAAGTTGTGCATCACACATTCATGCTACTAGTACATAGTATGAAGAGCAGAATGACCACTCGATGTCTTTGCTACAGTTGCCATTTAAAGGACAAAAAAAAAAAAACGTAACACAAAAAAAGTGTTGAAATTCTGTGCTATAATCTGCATACTTTGATTCCAAGCAACATTCCTCCTCTTCCTTATTCTCATCCAGCCATATTTGTCGTTTGTGTATGTTGATTTTCCATTCGATTTTTCCTTTATACGAGAGTTGCCTTTTATATTTTGCGATATATTTCGAGTATACAGAACAAAAACAAATATTTTTCCTTAGAAATCAACATATTCTCCATGAAGATTAATTCACTTTTGCATTCTCTTTCGAAACTATTTGGCGACTTCGAAAGAGGTATATATGCGCTTCCCTAGGACTCCAATAACGTTGAGTTTTTAATATGCTTTTGATAGGTTAAGTTAGGTGGCATCCCTCAGAAGAGAGGCTCACTTAGGCACAAAAAAAGGTATGGCCCATTGTGATACCAGCAAAGAATTGACACGGCACTCCCTTAGTCCGATGCGGAGAACCATTTGGATTCCGAAATGAACCTGGCCATGTCCCTGATTTGTAGGAATGATAGTTCGGTTAAGCTGGAGAGAAACCCAGAGCCTAGGTGGTTCCATCTTCTTCTGGCGAGGGATGGACACTGGCACATGAGGTGAGGCACAGTCTCCTCGTCCTCTTCAGAGAATCAGCTGCGTTAGAAATCGTAATGAGGAAGCCCAAGTGTGCTAGCATGTTTGCCTATGACGCAGTGAGAGAGCATTGGCTTTTACTTTGTAGAATTTTCTGACAGTGAGCTTCGCTGTTGCTAAGGGAATACCAGCCGGAGACGTTACATCCTCACGTAACGTCACTTCTTTAGCTTTAGTTCGTCGGCTTCACAGTTGCCCACAATGTCTCTATATCCGGGCACCCAGCATAGTTGTGTGGGTAAGTGAAATGCTAGAGTATCTAGGGAAGAGCGGCAGTCAGCGGCAAGTTTGGATGCAGTGTATACACCCGAGAGGGACTTTATTGCCGCCTGGCTATCTGTGTAGATTATTATTAATATGTGACCTCGGAGTGAAGTTATCTAGAAGCCAACGGGAGGCCATTAGTATGGCCATAACCTTTGCTTGAAAGACACTGCAGTAGTCAGATAAGCGAAAGCTGAGCTCTAAGTTTGGGTTGTTCGAGAAGATGCCACAGCCGACTTTCTTCTCCAATTTGGAGACATCTGTGTAGATGTCAATGGAGTTAGGTTTTAGGACTGTACCGTCCAGCCAGTCCTCCCTACTGGGAATGTGAGTGGAGAACTTCCGGTTAAAGTAAAAACTAGTTCCATGAGATTGTTTTATTAACAGAAACACTATAGATATTATATAGACAGCTGAAATAAATTTTTATATTTTTTTTTATTATTGGAGAATTTATTGTGTTTTTAATAGAACATTAAAAAATTTCGAATTGACCACATAAAGTATATTATGTAATTATATGTAAATATTTTGGCCACATAAAGTAAATGTATGTAAATCTTTTAATTTTGAACATTTTTTTTCACAGTAACACAGTTTGCTCCCTCATCATCATCATATAGAATTATAATATAAAATATTTTTAGATGATTTTTCTTGAGGGAACCTAAAGAGGTAACAACGTGGGCATATTGTTCCTGTTTCTTAAAAAAAAAAAAAAACATAATCAATTCTCAAATTATATTTATTTTAAAAAAAAAGTTACCTTTGTTATTTGAGAAAAAATTTTGGTGCCCACTCTTTAACTTGCTCTCTTTATCCTCCATACCAACAACATTTTCAAGATCATTACTAATAGCATTAGGAATATATGTGTATTTGTTCTTATCATTGTCCTTAATTGATTCATTTTCTGGATTCGTATAAGTTGACGGTGTTAAGTTTTTGAAAAAATCTTCATCACATGTTTTATTCCGACCAAAATAAATCTCGTAATCATATGTTGACTTATCTGACTCTGAAGATTCATAATTATCACTCACTGAATTTTTGTCATTGAGTTTGTGAGAGTTAATGTTTAAAGCAAGTGTTCCATTGGATTCATCAGTGTCTGATTGGTATTCATCTAAACACTCCATGTTATTCTCATCAATCTCATCTTCGGAGTCTGTTTGATTATTATTTATAATACTTTCTATTGCTACTAAACGTTCAATGACTGTATTTAGTTCTCCGGTAATCGATAAGACACTATGATATAAATCGTGCACATGGTTGTCACAAAGCTGATTCTTGGTATTAATTGCCGACTTAAGCTCTTCGATTTGTCTTTTATGAAAGTATTCCTGGTGAATTGACTGCTGTTCCTCTACAATTGCTTGTGTCGAGCGACGTTTACTAGCGAGCGTGTCTAATTGATTCTCTTCTTTTGAATAATAACAATGATTCAAAATCTTTTCAATCTCAATGATAATGATTTCACGTATATCATCTAACTGAGACTTTTTGTGTAAAGATTTCTCCTTCAGATTATTGGTGCCTAAATGACGTTTCTCTGAATGAATAACAATTATATGTTTGCTACAACAGCCGAGACGGTTTTCACTGAGAGTAGCTTGTCTCAGAAGACAGTTTTTCAGTTCTTTCTGAACATACGAAGCGACTTCACGAAGTACACATTTCAAACCCGCCGCTATTTTCGTAAAACGAACTATTATGTATGAAGTTCGCAAAATGTTGTTTTGTGCAGTGTTGCCATATGGAATAATTAGTGTGCTATATTATCATTTTCAAAGGGGCAGGTTTCTTGACAGGACATTGCAGACTAATGAAACAATTACATAACATGCGAATCAGTCATAGCGATCTATGTAGACTATGTAATGAGGAAGATTAGTCAGCAGAGCACGTACTATGTCACTGCGAGGGCCTAATCTGGACCAGACTCTGTCACCTTGGAAACCATTACTTGGAACCAGTTTAAATTGCAGAACTGTCTCCGAAGATGATCTTGGAATTCATAATGAATACCAGAATCTCGGAGGAACTGTGATTACGGGGCTTGTCACAATAGGCCCACTTGCGGCCGCAATGACGAGGTGTGCTGGTTACCGCCCTAAGTCGTGCGGGGACTCCCGGCAAAAGTCTCGGGCCTGATGACCCCGCCTTCCACGAGTCATGGCGCATATCCACAAATGCAGTGAACCTAGGTGAATAGAAGATTGGCGACGTAATGTGATCTGTGATCGATCGTTATCGCTAAAACACACTCCCGTGGGCGCGGTCGGCAATGCGTAAAAGACTTTTGGTTCTTTAACCTGTTTGGAAGATCAAGGAGTATGTTTTGGTGGTTGTGTGGTAGACTGCCGGCATCGCGGCTCTCACGACGCAGGTTAGAACCCCGAGTTGAAT
The DNA here is from genome assembly GCA_037043315.1 of Amiota communis. Taxonomy (NCBI): domain Eukaryota; kingdom Metazoa; phylum Arthropoda; class Insecta; order Diptera; family Drosophilidae; genus Amiota; species Amiota communis. The sequence continues at coordinate 4,981,071 of JBAMAV010001245.1, read as the reverse complement.
TTATTACGGTTTTTTGTCGAAATTATAGAATTTTATCGTTTCTTCGTTTTTTCGTTCATGAAAAAGCTCTTCGACTGAACATTGGTCTCTAAGGGCAATGGAAGAGTGCTCTTAATCACAATCTCAAAGGATGCCTACTCTGAAGTAATACATACAGCAGTTCCGGAGTAGGCATACTGCCTAGAGGACGAGCAGGGAGGTTTAGTGGAGAAACCACACATGTAGTCACGACGGTGGCCAGAGAGGTCTAAGGGATTCCTCCCAAACTCACAAAAAAAAAAAATTATCATTTTCTTGATGATTTTTCAAAACGTTATTTTATGCATATGGCAACTTTGCACCAGCAAGTTCGTTCACAATAAGAACGCAATGATGTCGCACTTATTAGCACCTAAATGAAAATTGTTCTGGGTCAATCTGATTTCAGTGAAAACCTTTTCGGCTGTCCTATAAAAGGGGTATACATAATTTAATGATACTCACCTTTACCATTAGCATTTTTTGAATTGCCTTCTTTCAAGAACTTCTTAACTTCGCTACGAATGAACTTACGTAGACCTTTGTAAGATATCAAATGAAGCTTCTTACCACCATAGGCGAACCGCTTACTGTCCCGCAATGAAAATCTCTTACACACCGGTACCACCACCATACTAGTGAAAGTGTGACAAGGATAAATACTCTTACAGATTTCTGTTATAATAAAAAAATATAAGAGCTGTGTGTGTTGCTTTACGAAAATATTTGTTTAAAATGAAACTACTAGTATGTGATAAGAAATGACAAGATAACTTTATGTCATTTAAAGCTAAGAGTACTTAGATGAATTTTTTTCAAACTGTACTGACAGCTTTCAAGATTCCATCACCTGAATCAGTTTGCCAGTACACCTTGCCACAAATAATTTTTCACGCCTTTCATGCCAAGCATCCTTTTAGTACTTTTGTTCACATACGACATTCCCTATTACTGCTTCCGCTTGCTTTCAGCACGTTTGTCTTATCTTGTCTTTGTGCGAATGTTGGTTGGTCTAATATATTTTTTATTATCCTTGCAGCTATCTGACATAATTCGTGAGCATTATTTGTCTATTTTATTGTTGTTGTGTTTTGTACCTGTTTATCTTGTTTGGTACTATTTTCTCTATTTTTTCACATTTTCCTGCGCTTATTGGCTTCTTGAGCTACACATACTCATATGAGAATCGTCTGCTTTTATTCCTTTTCTTTCGTATCTCCTTTTCATAGTACATAGTCACCTTTCTAGTATGGTAGTAGGTGTGTGTGAGCGCGTTATCTCTTGGTAGTATAATAAAAATCATGTTCTGGTCATATACTTACAAGTACAACTAGTACATGGTAAGGTGAGCCGGTGGCATGTGTCTATTCCTTGGCGTACGTGATTTGATTAGGTTGGGCAATGTGTGTGTTCTTCGTTTATTATTATTATTGCAAAGAACAAAGATGACTTTGAGATTCAAAAGCATAGAACTTCTTCATGAGAGAAATTCCTGAAATTTTATTCCATTGAGATTTATAGTAGAAACAATCATTTTCACCAAAGTAAATGATGCAATCTTATGAAGAAATAGAAGTGAATCCAACCACACACACTGAATCATTAGCATTGAGTTACCACAAAAACACAACTACAAGAAATCATCGATTTGCCTTAAACTTGCCCAACCTAGCATATCCTAACATATTAGAACATCAACTCATGGCCTCCAAGCCTAACGAGCAATGTGCAGTGACTTGAAAACAAGGGAAACCATTGATGGACAATGTACATGTTGCTTTGTACTGCTACTACTACTATATTATTGTCAATTCTCCGGTTACTGTTGTTGATGTTGATGTTGTGTCATGCAATTGACCTCGAGACGATGACGTTGGTTGTTGAGAGAAAGCCGTGCCTGACAACAAAAGTACTGAGATTTCCGTATGTGGTTTGTAGTATGCTAGCGAATGAGTGAGAACTTTTGAGTGACTTTCCGCATATAAAGTTTAATGGTGTTTTCAAGCGTATCCATAGGATGTGTGTACTATAGCATTGTAGCCCCCTTGAGCTATAAAAATGCGACACATCAATGCGGCACACGTAAGCGGAAATGGTCGCCATTGCGTCGCATTGCTATCTACAGCTGCTGCAGCTAAAACTTAAATAGCAACAGGAAGTTTATATGAAGGGCGACTATGGCAACTACTCAGGATGCGTTGTGCTTCATTCTGATCTAATACAATGTATGTTGTTTTACTGCAAAATTTGTCAGAATCATTTGCTCTTGCTGCTCTTAGAAGATGATGCAAGCAAGGTGTGTTTATACTCACCATAACTTCAAGTTTTGCAATTAGTAAGAAGAAAGGTGATATAACCACAGGTAATTAGCGACAGGAAATGGAATTGGCTTAAAGTGACGGATGCTTTAATGGAGCCTTTTTTATTGCAAGAATGACTTTTATTGATTCATAGTCCAGTTTCTCCCTTGAAACTGTTCTTATGTCATTTTTGACACATTTTGCTTTAAACAACCATCATTTGTAATGTTGTGCATTGTGCCATTGTGAAGCCACTTGTGCAACAATTGTTCAACTTCATTGTAGACTTTTTCCCCCTCTCAATATTCTCCACACATACACATAATATATACAAACAGAGAAATCAGAAGCAGAAGCCAGAAGATGAAGAAAACCAATTGCATGTTGTATGAATTTATGCATGGTCCTTCGACTATTGTTACAATTCCTTCTCAGAAGCCATACCAACCAACTCTACCTTGGAACATCTCGCTTCGATTACAAAACATACAATACTTGTAGTTGTTGTGTTGTATTTTGTATTCTCTAAAGGCAATTCGAATGCAATCGATTTTGTTTTCATTTTCTTTTGGTTTTATTGTTGTTATTATTATTATTATTATTTATTTGCTTGTTTACGACTGTTTACCTTTCTTTTCTTTTCTTGTTTTTTTGTTTTCTTGTATTTTGTATTTTGTATTTCTTCTCTTCATTCTACATTTGTTATTCATGCTGCTATTATTTTTCCTTGAATGAATGAGGAATAAAATCCCCAAACAGGCGATGAGAGAAGTGCAAGCAAGCAAGGTAAGTTGAGCTGGCTGGCAGTGTTGTAAAATATTATGCGCCATACGCTGTCTGCAACTTAACACACTACGACGTATGTGCAATATTTAAACATGCTACCAAAGCAATGTGGCTTGGCTGGCTCCTTTTAGTCCTGGATGGATGTTCAATGAGTTGTAGACCTGTTCATCGTTGTCGTTGTCGTTGCTGTTGTTTCATGTCTTTGTGCCGAGCATAAATTGCAAAATAAATGTGCAAATGTTTATCCAAGGCATTTGATAGAGAAATTGAACCATTGAACAATTGAACAATTGATGTTTTGATTATTTGATGTTTTCATATGTACATACATATATGAAGTAAACAGAAACAAACAACAACAAAATCACAAATCAAATGCAAAAGAATCTAGCTCAATTCATATAACAATAACAAAGCATTGTGCAATAATTTGCATTCATGTGGAGTCATATGCTCGTGGTTTTGGAATGAATTTCTAGTTTTCAAAAATAGAATAATAACATTGCTTACAGCCAGATTCGGTCAATCATCTATGTGCAAATAGTCGCACAGCATCAGTAGTCAAAACAGATCAAAAGAGAAGGCTTAAAGCAAATTCAAATTAATTCACATGGGTCTTCAATTGATGGAAGTTTAAGAGATGTCTACATTTTATTGTATTCATAAAATTAAATACTATTCATACTATACATTGAGGTAATGATCATCAAATCTAAGCAAGTCCATCATCGATTTAAGCACTGATTCAATATTATTCTGCTATCTTCTGAGATATAAACAACATTCACCACAATGAGAGGAAGCTGTCCCCCAATAACTTTGAACGGTGCCACTAATTAATAAAGTGACACTGTCAAATACCTAGGAATGCACCTGGACCGGAGACTTACCTACATTAAAGCTGAAGCAGCTAAAAAACAGAAAGAAGTTTATATTTGGCCATGCCAAAGTTGTAATGCTCTTCACGTTCTTGTGAGTGAGCATATAGAAGTATTATATTAGTTCTCTTTGACCGTGTACTCATGACCATATACCGTGAGAACATGACCATGCATACATGACCCTCCTTTGATTGAGCATACATTATTGATATGATTTATATATGTTTAGGGTAGAGTCAGTATTCATACTGCATTTTAACATTGAAACCGGGAGCCATACGATCCAGTAATTCTACGATCTTGGAATTTACATTGTTGGTGCATATAGTGTTCAAATTTCAGTTCGATCAAACAAATAGGAAAAAGTTTTTCTAATAAAAACATTTATTTTAATTTGGGTTTGTATGGGAAATACTCCTCCTAATGGTCCGAATCGGCTTATCACGACAAATGTGCATATGGGGCCACCGATATCTCATTCTGTGTGTTACAAACGTGAAGAGTATAACAAAAAACAGATATATGTACTGGCTCCTGGGACCACGGTCTTAATTTAGCCTAGAAAACAAAGTACGTCACTAAAAGGCAGTTCCGAAACCGGTGTGGATATATGCAATGCAACTGTGAGGAACGGCAAGTATGTCCAACATTGACCCATTGCTAAGGTATCAGTCTAAGTACAAGAGTAAGTGCTCCTTGGTATGTGACCAATCACCATCCTCTAAACAACGACCTGCAAAATACCTTTTATTAAGGACTAGCTGTGCCCACGACTTCATACGCGTGGTTCAGTTCGAGAATATTCATTGTAATAGCGCGTATTTTGTTATCTTTTTTCTTAATTATCAGATGTTTAATGTTCCCCCGCAGCAAAAGAGGAAAACATTTTCTTGAAAATCTATGCCAATAAGTAGGCAAAAACAACTTAAAATATTAGATATCTCTTTATTTAGTCAGGTCGATTATCAATAAAATAAACGCTAAATGTTACACTAAGCTTGCTACAATACACCACTCGAAAACTTGCACTTCAAATAGGTTAAGCCGTTTCTCCGAGATTAGTCGAGTACAGCCATACGATAGAGGCTTATGATTTTATATATAGATAGATGAAATAAGAAAAATTTCAGATAAGGACTCGTTCAAGTATTACCTAAGTAACTTTCATAGATTTTCACTCACTAGCTCTGCTTGATCTCATCAAACCTGTGATGTGAGAAGAAATTTCCCACCGGCTGTACATCTCTGCGGGGACTCCATCGCTCAATCAAAGAAGGTAAAATCACCTAGGCCTCATTCCTGGATCATAGGCATTCCATCCGGTCAGCACATCAGCGTCGACGCTACATAGCTGCCGAAACAAACTTCAAAAGGCTTCTAGTTCAGATAGTACGAGTATTTGAGAGTCATTAGATCAAGTTCTTTTACACTCACTAAACTTGATCTCTAGCATTATTTGTATAGAATGAAATTTAATGAAAACAAAACAAACAATATTTTTTGTGCAATTGACTTTTAACCTAGTTTCAAAACTCAAGTTTGATAAGAAACCCAAACCAAAAAAAAAAAAAACAAATTTAAAGAAAGTATTGAAATAATAACGAGGTTCGGCCTGCTTAACAAAAGAAGAAATTATTGATTGAAGAAACAAAGAATCCAAACAACAACAACATAAACTAGAATACGGTTGACTGTTTAAGCCAGATAAAGTTTTGCAAAACAAACATAAACCCATATATATACTAGTTTTGTATATAATATATAAACATTTATAACTTCCGGCACGTCTATGAGTACAATAGAAGATGAAGGAGTGAGTAGTAGATTCTGGGCATGGATGAAAGGCAACTGCAATGAACGCATTGCTATTGCTATAATTCAGGCTCCACAACACAATATTTCTGAGTTTGAGTCAACGAAAAAAGATTGGCTTTTAAAAATGTCAATATCCGAGATCGTTGATTGTGATTCGTTGCTTGCTGCTGATGCTGCTGCTCGATGTATGGATAGTGAGTGAGTGAGTGTACTATATAGTACAATAGTATTCAACTTTGACTTGGACTTGGGTTGTTACAATACTACAATATATTGTAGTATGTGTTGTACTCGAAATTGTAGCTGAAGCCAACGAGTGAAATTGCAATGAAATTTCTTGGTTGAGAAATTGTATTTCATTTCATCAAATGAAGAAAAATCGTACATTTTTATAAATGTCATGGCAATAATGGCGTTGCTGTTACTGTTACAGTTGGGTGGGCGCCTTAAAGTATGGTATGCTTGCAAGCAATGCAGACGCCAGTTGAGAAGCCAGTGGACGCTTTACAACCTTCATATCTCTTCTTTACATTGATAGTTACTACTTCTACTACTTTTGCTTTTGTTGTTAATATTGTAGTTCTCATTCTCATTCTCATTCTTGTTGTACAACTTACTAAGAGCATTGCAACAGAGTTTTGCAGGATGCACGTCATTTTGTCTGTTATTGAATTTGACATATTTTTGTGCATGTGTCACTCTTGCCATTCTCGCTTTCGTATTTATCCTTCCTTCCTTCCCCTATCCAACAGTTCGTCTGCTCTTTTTTCTTTTTCTTTTTTTTTGTATCTGTATCTTTCTAGCTGGCTAACGGATTAGCGTCATTGCAATTTTGTAAGATTTCTTGCATTTTTCATTTACTCGTCTTCCTTGAAGTAGCTAGTAGCTATAGCTATAGTCATTCGTCGTTCATGTTGTTATGTTGTGATATTGTGATGTGTTGTTGCTTCGTTATGTTGTTGATGGCAATAATGTTTTCCCTTACCATTCACTCACTCATGCACTCATTCACACACTCACTCACTCACTGACTCTGCAACGTTGTCCGTCAGTCATTTGAACAGACTTTAGCTTTTTCATTTAAAGTCGCTTCTTTTTTTAACATCAATTTCTATGCTTTCCTATCACAACACATTCTATCTTGTCCCTTTCCTTCCTTTCCTTTCATTTCCATTACTTTGCTTTAGTTTGTTTTTTTCTATATATTCTACTATGTTTCCTCACATATACAATATGTATTTGTGTTATATTTATATTCGTATATATGATTATGTGATTATATGTATGTACTACAAGTATTGTATACTCGTATATCCTCAAAGTCCTTTTGATCAACTTTGCGCGTTTTTCATTTAAACAAACACATTTTCTGCATTTCATATTTCCAGTCACGTTCACCACATAATGATGATGCCTTGCCTTTTGACAAACGTCTTGTCCTGATATATTCGTACAATATATATATAGAGAGATTCTTACTAGTTTGCTGTTTAATTTTTTTTTGGTTGGTTTAGTGTTTTAGTTAGCAAGTTTCTTTTAGTGGATTTTTTCAACCATTAAAGTGTTCAAGTGAATTTCCATACAATGGAAGCAGCTTCTCCTGCATCCTTCATTCATTCCTGAAACCCTTTCAATCAACTCACTCATCCACTCACTCACTTACAATAGAACTAACTTATATTTTCGTTTGCCAAGCAAAATACTTTGCAAATACTAACGAAGAAGGAAAGCAAAAATACCAATGACATTTTCTTTGGCAAACAAATTTCACTTCAGTTACCTTGAATGTACTTCGTACAGTAAAGTCATCATAAGTGCAAGAGGAGTTATGGAGGAGTTGGAATGCAATGGAATGAGATTGCCCATGGTGGCTAAGCCAAAGTCCCAGTTTGTAAACGTTCAGTTTAACTTACTATATTGTGCCTTTGCTTTTAAATGGAAAAAAAATGTCATTTGGGTGTGTCTACAAAGAAGATTGGCTACTGATCTACTGAATTGTTGCATTATTGGAATAATGTCCTCTGGGAGGGCGGGATGCTTTTAAATATTTGCATATGATTTCAGAGAGAGTAAAGTCTTGACTATGATGGTTGGGAAAGTGGGGTATTAGTGCATCCATTTTTTAAATAGTTTTGTAATTATTTTCATTTTATTCTTTAGTCGATATACTTGTTTTGAAGCGGTTAATAATAATAACGTTCAAACTCAATTTTCGACATAAGCTACTCTGACTTGTTGCCCCAGATATTTTTAAGTTACTTGATGCTTCTTGATTGTTTCTTCTAGCAAGGAATGATACAACCCTAAATATATAAAACAAAAAAAAAAATTATTTTATAATCTTCTTTGCTTCAAAATTTGTTAAAAATGCGAAACAGCATTATCATTAAATAAATCTGTACCGCTCTTGTAGTTGGCACTGCCTCAATGTTAATGATGCCACAGTTTTCCATACTTTCAGCATTTCTCTTATTGCGCCGCAGGCTTGTTGATCTGCTGTTATCTCCTCCTCTGACAAAGTCTCCTTCACATTTTCTTGCTATAATGTAAAATGAAACTCCAAAAGCTCTTCTGTAGACAGCACATGACTGTGACTTTTTCACAAGCTCATCGATATCAATATTATTCACTTCCAGCCCCCCATCTCATAAGCCACCAATACAATTTCATCGACCAGTGGCTTCATTGAACCTCCATCAAGTCCATCTAAGTAACATACGACAAAGTTCTTTGACCAAAGCCTCTTCAAGGAAGATGTGAGGGCTTTCTTGCCTACACTTTACCATGCCTTTTCAAGAATAGTGAGTCCGGCAACAATGTGGAAGACCTACAGTCATATCAAAATACTAATGCTGGAAAAATTCTTTAGCTTCTTAAAACTAGGTTGAAGTCTTCAGCCTAATGTCCACTAACCTTTGTCCAAGCATCTTTAATTTCATTGTATACAGTATGTCTGGTATAGGCAAATAAATTTCTCTTTTCCTTTGGAAGATCCGTCAAATTTAATAGCGATTGCCTACATTGCCTTATGGATACCCCGGCACTGGATGTAATGGAATGGTGGTGAGAAGCAGAAAGTGAACTTTGATAAATTTAAATTCTTCAATGAGGTTGTCTTCTAAGTCAACTCAGAACTGCCATTTTGTTTTAATGTGAAACAGACTATATTCTCCACCAACACAAATTCGAAATGTCACTTGTTACGCGAGTATTTTGTTCGTTATGCGAATATTCATTATGCGAGGCACTCGTAATGCGTGGGTCAACTGTTTTAGCAATTTTTGTGTCTTTTAAAAAGTGTTTGGCTTTCATCAAAATATCAACTTAGGCAAAAAAATGATATCAAATTTTTCGTATTTATAAATAGTATTGTTTAGCCACAAGCCACAACGTAGCGACTATTGCTTCGAATAAGTTCATGGCCAACACCTTCATAGTGAACACTGTCAATCAATTTGACCCATCCGTTGATTATGGGCTCTCAATGTCATCGGCATATTGAATGTTTTTAACTTGCTTTTTCTATCATAACGTATCGCCAGATAGGCGGTTAATGAAGCTCATGATTGCTGGCAACATTAACAACTTCATTATCATTCCAACGGACTAGTAGGACTTCGTTTTTTGTGTCGGTGGGGGAATTTTATTTGCTGGCAACGATTTTTTAAGAAATATTTAATCCATTTTAATAGATTATATGGAGTTTATACAAAAGAAGGTCATGATTAACAGAGTCAAAGGCTTTAGTAAAGTCAGTATAAATGACATCAGAGTGTGGCCTATTGTTGAAACCTCGATTAACTAACAAAGTAAACTGAAGGAGGTTAATGGTTGTGGACCTACATTTCACAAATACATGCTGTGATGGAAAAATGATTGCCTTACAGAAATGTGGCATATTCATTCTGAGGACCTTTTCGAAGAACTTACGGATAGCAGACAATTTAGATATGCCCCTACAGATTGAAATATCAGATTTATTTCCTTTTCTATGGAGAGGAATAATGAAGGATTCCTTCCAAACAGTCGGAAATGATGATACCTGGAGTGATAAACTGATAAATCAGGGCCTGGAGAATAAGAAAATTTCAGGGATCTTAGATTATGGAGCATATTAACATCATCAAATTCAGGGGTTCTGGAATCGTTAATTATGTTAACATGATAAGGGTAAGAGGTGCCCGAAAGACTTGATGAAGAAAAAGTCGTTTGGAAAAACTTTGTAAATAAGTCAGATATTCCATGGTCATCAGTTGCATGCAGTTCGTCTAAGAAAAACGAGGAAGGATATAATACGGATTATTATTAACGTACAGACGGTAAGAGAAAGCGTAGTAATAGGGTCCCGTTGCCACCCTTTAGGTACGGAACCCTTAAAAGATATCGAAAGCGATGGAATACATTGTTGGAAACATAAGAAGGTCCAAAACAAGTTTCTCACCGATATCTAGGAATGAATTAGAATATCATGTTATCACATTAGTGTCTCTGTGCCCTTTTTCTTATCTAAAAAATGTGTTTGATGTGTACGAATGATTATGATTTCATTTGTCCAGCTTATGACAAAACAATTTGGTTTTTTTGTCATATATTTTTATAACTTAACACAAAAACACAGAAATCTGCTTCAAATCGCATTCGAATACCAGCAACATTTTTGCTGGCAATCAGCAATACAAACGTACATTGTGTGTACCGTTAAGTGTTCAAATTGAAAGTAAACATTCTCCATAGCACCTCACTCAATACTTACATTGAATTCGACCCACCATTCTGAGAATGAAACTTGCTGATCAAAGATTATGCTTACTATACATACTCGTATATGGCAAATGGCTATAAAAGCACTTTACATTATACGAGTATTGTAGTATGATTCTTTTCTGAACTCAACTCAACTGAACTGAACTTCAATTTCACTTAGCTATTCTCGACCATTTTGATTATATTGTATTGTATAATAAAAGTAGTAGTATGTACATACAATAAGTAAATCAGTAAATTGCTTTCGGGCAAGCGATGAAGCTTAAAATCTATTATTTTTAAATGTGTTTTTCTTTTAGTTGGTGCCAACTCAACACCATTTGTTTTTTTACTATTGTCTCCTGTCTGTCTGTCTGTTTGTTTGCCGTTTGTCACATTGCCTGCATTTCAATGCACTTAAATTATGCATGGAATAGTACAATACTACTGTCAAGCGTTGAAAAGTATGCAACTATAAATTATTAAAATCATTCATTCATTCATATGTGTATACATTTATATTGTATATGAAGAATGGTAGTTTTTTGCATTTTCCCATTAAAGCAATTCAATTTTAATGTTGAATCATAAAATGTTAAAAATTTATAATAATTTGCTGAGAAATGACAGCGTGAAAACATGCTGCACAACACTACAGGATATTAATCAATTAATGTTTGCTAGTACTATTTCTGTAAAATTGAAGTTTCACTTCAACTTGTTTAAAGCATAGAACAGAGAGAATTTAAGTCAATGGTGGTAATTCCTAAGCCCATCAAAGTCATCAAAATTTTAACAAAAATATTTTCCAAACTATTATTTTTCCCCAAATAAAATGAAAATAACAACACCAGGACCAACAACAACACCAAACTCAAACCACAACTTTTGATATTGGCAACATGAGAAATTTATGCTACGCGCGTAAATTTGCGCATAAAATGTAATTAATGGCTTTTGACTATTGTTCTTGTTGTTGCTGCTGATGTTGAAGGGGTTTTTTGCTGTTTTTCTAGCTAAAATAATTTCAATAAGCCAACAAGTACAACAATACAATTTTAAGCGTTTATTTTGAAAACCAACCCATAATTAATAAAATGCATACAACGCCCTGAGCAAGTGAATAGCAAGTTTATAGAAGCGTTTCGTTGCAAGTGAATCAAGAACAAAATGTTGGTCGGTTGGTTGGATCATCGTTGAAGGCACTTTAAACCACAGGAATTTTTTTATTCGATCAAATTGAGCAATGCCGATTTTGGCACCAGCTAACATTGCCACTAAGCAACAATAAAATGCCTTGCATATTTTCCATATAAAAATAATGAGGGAACAAGAAGAACAGAAAATGAAATATATTACACTGAATTTCATTACAGATTTTGTGTTTGTAATATTGTATATGAATATTATGTTCATCATTATAGAGAAATTTGCTTCCACTATTAAACTTAGCGCTTCTTAAGATTTTTCCCCATTTTTCTCATATTTATTTATTTTTTTAGTTAAATTTCAAAACTAAAACTAACTTAATGATAAAAACACTGGTTACTTTGGCCGTCGGTTTTGTTAGTTTGTTATTACTATTAGGCTGGCAACTAAGTTTCCACCGATGCAGAATTAAGAGCTTATATGAATTTTCTACCAACGAGGTATTGAAAATTTTGTTGAACGTTGGAATAAAGTTCCAAACAACAAGAGATAATATATTATTGATTAATTAGTTCATAATTTATGGTAAAAATATGCTTTAAAAAAATATTAAAAAATAAAAAACTGCGAGAACTTATAGTCGGTTTAGATTTTTTCTTAATCAGTTAGAAAATCTGATTATTTTTTGAACATCCACAGGGAAAAGAGATGTCACTGAGTGTTGTTGCTATGGAAACCAAAGTTGATTATAATCAGATAAAAAAAAAATCAGGTTTATAATCAACTGTCGACTGGTCTTCTTAGCAGTGTTGTGAAATTTCTGCCTTTTTTTTTAGTTCATTTTGGATCTTTTTCTCCTTTTTCTTTCCCCGCCAAACATAAAAAAGCTGATAATCGCCAAGTGAAGCATAAGTGGATTTCATATTTTTGACAAAGACTTGGGATCCAAACTAAAATAATTTTTGATGGGTTGCGAATTAGTATATTTCTGATTTTGTTTGCATAAAAATTATTAGATGTGATGTTAGAAATAGATTGAATTGAAGGGAGAGAATCGGAACAAATGGCGAATTTACCTCTATTAATTTTGCCAAAGGATGCTGCTTCGAGTATAGCGACTATTTCTGCTGTAAATTTTCACTCCTATATGCTAAAATGATGATAGAATATAATCATAACTTACATACATATAAGACGCATAAAAAATTCAACAAAATGTTAAAGCAACAAAGAAATTAAAGCTTCACATTGATTTTATTATTGTAAATGAAAAGAACTTTTAGTAGATTGAAAGACTTTAGTTTTCAATTAAGCAATAAAATTTTTATCTATTGGTGATGATTTGATTAACATAGACACATGCTTAGGATTTCCTTTTAGGTCAAATTGTTTGCTTGTGTTTGAATAATTTTTTACTTGTCTCTCGTCATTACATTTCCCTGAGGCTTTCGCATTATGTGTGTGTGTGTGTACTTCATCTAAGATGCCCTTTGTCTCATTGCAATTACTTTGATTAATAGCGGTTTTCGTACTACTATTCAGTGAAAACTTTATAGTCGCGCCGACGCCGATGCCAATGCCGACGCAAGTCATCCACAATACTTTATACTGCCCACATCAATAAAATAGCAACCTGCTGCAGTCTTTGGCTGGCATTGCCATTTTGTGGCCGCACAAGGTGTTGGCACTGTCAGTCGGCTAGTTGGACAGGCAGGCGCCCACTTGGATGGTTGGTTAGTTGTTGTTGTTTTTGTTGTTGTTGACTGCTGTCTTTTCGTTGATGTTTACCACAGAAAAGTGCACGTTATTCAGTTTTATCCTTCTCTGCCTCTGCCTCTGTTCTCTTTTGGTTTATATTCTTCACTCATTCAACTTTTGTAACTTTTCAAATGAAAATTGCAAACGCAAATTAAATTAGTATAAACTATTTTGCCATTTCCGTCTGAAATGTTGCTGCGCCCCATTTCAATTAAATGCTTGCAGAAGGACTTGAAAGCCGCCAGTCAGCCTAAGTTGTGGAGGTTTCTAGGGTTGTTTGGTTGGCTTGACACTGGTGGTCGTCGGCATGAGCGCAGTCAAGTTCGTGACGCACGTTATTTCTAATTAGATTACAACAACAATAACAACAAAAGTAATATCAACAAGTTGAGTACAACAACAAGTTGACTTATAACAAGGAGTGCCATCTAAAGTAGCAATCAAGATGGCCGCTAACTCTCCACTCAAACGCGTCTCATCCAGCCATCCATCCATATTCCTTTGGCTCATCTGTCTGTAATACTCATTTTTGCCCATTTCACAGTCGTTCGGTAGATTGTTTGTTTGTCATTTTGAATTCTAATTGAAAAAAATATTTTTTCAATTTCACATTTTTTTCAATTTCACATTTTTTCCTTAATCGAGAGAAAGACATAAGAAAAAATTTGCTTAATGAAATGACCCTAATACATAATCTTGACTTTTTCCATTTTGAAAAAATAAAAGTAATTAATGTTTGAATGTCAAAGTTATGCGAGCACGAGTATCTTTAGCAGAAATTCATTTTCATTACTAAACTAATTATGAATGTAAAAATGATAAAAAAAAATAAAAAAGAAATATTTTTTTTAATTACTCTAAGCTCAAATTTATATTTTACAAAATAGTAAATGAGTGTGTAGGCGTACTGGTACTACGAGTAGGTAAAAGATATTCTTGTGTGTGAATGCACAAAAAACGAATATCAAAAATCAATGATTAAATTGGCGTGCAATGCAGTTTAGTCAAATGCTAGTCGAAGGTAGAGAAGGATGTACTAAGTAGATTTAGTCTATTGGTTTATTTGAGCTTTTGCGAAATTTTAATTAAAAAGCAATGAGTGAGCAAGTCATTCGAGTAGTAAAAGGCTGAATGAATGATTGAATAAATGAATGGATGACTGATGATTGGATTGATTCAATGGATGAAGTGTGTGGCTGAGTGTAGATAAAATTAAATAGCAAGCAATCATTAGCTGAGCAGAGAGAATAAATGTGTGAATTACCTCCTATTTCATTGCTTCCTGTTTTACTTTTACTACTTTTTCTTTGAGAATTTTAATTTTTCTTTCCTTGCTTTCATTTCTTCTTTTTTCTTCATTTCAAACGTAATTGCGACAATTAATCATTTGCTTTGTGGTTTGGTTTTTCTTTCTTTCTTTACTAGAAGCTGAGTTTTGTTGATTTTTCTCAACTCATTGTCCTGCAAGCAGCCATGCTGTATTCCTTCAACAATTGTATTTTTCTATGTTTGTGTACTTTTCTAATTTAATTAGAACGAAAATCGTTTCGTAATTTAATGGCGTAAATTATTGCTTAACCATGATTTGGCTTTCTTTGTCATTTGTTGTACTTAGTTGTGGTCTTGATGTGATTTTCGTGAAATTTTCTAAAAATACTATAATCTAATGATCAACGGTACACAAGAATTTGGGACCCTTTTGGCAAGTAAAGAAAGTGAATGATACTAACATTTTTCTTGTATGATCTTATATTTATTAAGGTTAATAATTACAAATCAAATATAAAAGGTTTGTCTTGTATGGTTAAGTTAATTATTTTTAACGAATTTATCTTTATTTGATAAATTGATTCTTTCGATTTAGTATGAAAAATGATATCATTGAATTCTTGGCCGCAGCTGGCTGGGTAGTAGGCTACCCTGGAACACCAATTGTCAAGCACTTTGTCCACTGTTTCCTGGTCAATTTGGGCAATTTCAGCGCAAATGTTCCATTTAATGTGATCAACAAAAATTTGACGAATACATAGATGGCCCGCCCTTTACATTATTATGTTATTAATTGGATAAATACGCACCTGATGTGTATTGGTTACGATTAAAATAATGATTTCTTTCGGTATTTGTGTTGAGCAAAATCTTTAATTATATCCTCAAAGTCTATTTTTGAAAGATATTATTTTCTAAGCACATAATTGACAAATAAGTTAGTTGTTCTTGCAACATTGTTGTTAGAATTAATTTTTAAAGTTCCGTATCCAAACGGTGATAATTACTAAGCCTACGCTGTCCGTCCGTCCGTCCATCAGTGAGGTCTATCTCATGTATAGTAAGTAATAGGTAGAAAGTTAAAATTTTCAAAGAGTGTGTTATTCAATTGCCGCTATAACGACAAGTAATGAATATTAAAAAAATAATTTATTAAAGGGGTTCCCATACAACAATCGTGTGCTCCAATATGCACTGCATGCAGTTTTTATCTTTTTTTTTGTAATGTACTTTCAGGTGTTGTTTGGATATTCCACTTTTGCTACATTAAGAAATTTTACGATTTTTATTTATTCTCATTAGATGTGAAAATGAGCGCTGTCCACCATAGCTTGTAACTATTAAGCAAAGTAATATTCTTGTAGCAACTTCAACAGAAGAAGATTCGTACTGAACGAAGTTATTGCGTGATTTAGCAGTTAGAGCTTTGCAAAAATAAATAAATAATAATAATAAAAGTGATTTTTTATTTTACAATTTTGTCCAAAGAAACCTCAGAGACGCATACTTTTTGTTTATGTAAGGCTCCGTTACAATTTTGTTTATTTAACGATATTTCTTATATGCAACTTTATTTTCCGTAGAGTTCCACCAAGAAACAATCGTGCAATGATCGTCTATGTTATTTCCTCAGACTTGACCACTGAGGACATTCAAGTCATCGTACTCCAGCTGTGCGGATTGGGCATACGATAGTGGAAGGGTAACTCGTGCGTTATTGACATAATCATTCAGAGATGCGTAAAGTTTTGTAGCAACGTCCATGGTTATAGTGCTATGCTCCAAACTTAAGCTTGTATTATTCATAATTATCGAAAGACAGTTCCATATCTTCGTTAGAAGAATAGTCTCAAATTTTTCTATTTCTTTTTGCTAGGCTTGGTTTATCCTGGTTGATTAATGTCACAATTCAGAAATATTTAAATTATTATTTTGTAAATTATTAATAGTGTTAGCACATACAAACCTTGATGGTTTCTGAGAGAGACTTTAGGACTGTATTTAAATCCAAATGCTTTGTCATAATTTCCCATGGCTTGGTCGAGCTGGGCTAAAAATTGAACATTTTTTGGATAAAATGAATGAATGAACTGCTAAAAATAGCAAAATCACAATTTTCTGTTATTCAAGACTAAACTACAACCAGAATACTTTCCAGCCATATATGATGATAGCGTTTCGGGGCCCCCCGTGGGGATGAGGGCCCTGGCCATGGGCCCTGTGTGCTCTTATGGTAAAGACGGCATTGCTAATGATGATGAAAAAAACAAACTCATTGACTGCCCACATGCAAGTGTTTTTTGTATTATTTCTTCCTGTTCTAAAAAAAAACACAAAACATTTAAGTAACAAATTCGAATTTAACTAGTCCAAATTGATTTCCGATAACCATAAAAAGTTATATTAAGAGAGAAATAAATTGACAATTGAGGTAAAGCAAAAACAATAACAAAATAAAATATATGACACTCATATAGAAAGATAAGATAAGAGAACAAAACAAAACAGAACAAAAGAGAATAGAATACAAAACAAAGTTAACAAAACTTTTGTAAAGACACACACACACACACCATTAGAAAGAGATACAGACGCCTACATGTACATGTGTGTATATGTGTGTATTATGTGTATGAACAAGTGCGGAAACGGAAGCGGCAAAACCAACATGGCGCACAATATTGTGCTTTATATGTGAGCGGACGACAAGGTTGTCTGATGCTTTGCTGCGTTGCTTATAATGAAAATGAGTTTTCATAGATTTATTTTTTCACTGTTGTCACACAACAGATTTTTGTCTACTTTCTGAGTTGAGTGCGTTGATTGATTTTGTTTTGTAGTCAGTTGACAGTTAAATCATATTCATGGATGTGATGTGGATGCAAAAAGTAACAGAGAGAAAAAACAAATGATGGGTCACTGTCAACTGACATGGAGAAAAGAATGTGCCTGGTCACTTAGGGTTTATGCCCTTGTAAGTCATCATTTGTTTGTTGGTGGCAATTTGATGGAGATGATGATGATTATTTGTAGAGGCTTGTAATTTATGACCATTGTTTGTAGACATTGATTGGAATTTCAAAACGAATAGAACTGCGTTTTTGTAATTAAAAAAACTCACAGTTTGAAGTTTCTAATTGGCCATAAAAAATATGAGAAAAAGTTGTTTTATTTAAACTAGACAACAATTTAAAAGTTTAAAGATGCTGGAGCATGTTCATGTGTATATGAAAATGGCACGCATCTATTTACTAAAGCAGCGTGCTTTAGGCATACAAACAAATACATAAAGGAAATTGTTACATGCCACACAAACTCACTCACTCACTTACTTACTCACTTATTTAAACAAAATCAACACATATATATATATACAGGCATAATGACACGAACTCACACAGTTTACAATCCAATCAAAAGTTTTAAAATTTACGCTCGAAATGTCGCGCATGGGACACATTGATAGGCGTGAAACTCCTTATTCCTATGTGTAGCTGTGTGCTCCTAAAAGTATGCCAACATTCATTCATATTGTTTTTTATTTACGTATGTGTGTGTGTCTCTGTGTTAGTGTATTGGTATGTGATTTTGTGGAGGGTAAACATGGCGTTAAAGATTTCACGCCTCAGCGCAATAGCTTTAAAATCATGCGAAGCAATGCCATGATGCCATGCGATCGTGGGCACATGAAATATATGAAAGAAATGTGAAGAAAATCATAGCAAACAAACATAGCAGCAACAAGAAAAACAACGAAAACTTTTTCTCATACTTTTCACGCACTCAAAACAAAAAAAAATCTTTATAGACGGCGGCAGCAGCAGCAGCAACTTCGACAAAAACGAAAAAGCAAATAAAATTAAATGTGCGTTCAATTATAAGCAGCTTACATACTTGTAGCATACACAGACATAGACACACAAATTATTGCAGCATAGATACATAGATATATTTACATAGTAGATACTCATAAGCAGGCATGTGAAAAAGTTTTTCGTGCTTTTATAGCACGATTAAATTGTTTAAATTTTCATCACTTTAGTATTAGTTAAAAGCCTCTTGTAAGTAGGCAATAAGATACATAATTTTTTCCATTTCTATTTATACACTAAGTATTTTCAAATGTAAATTTTCTTTTATTTTTCTGTTTCTATTTCTAATCAAATTGATTTATATTTGCATCTATTCAGATGCCTAATATGTTTTGAAAATTTGGAAAGAAACAAAATATTTATGACGTTGTGATTAAACAACAAGCTGAGATTACCAGAGGCTGGAGGCTGAAGACCAATGACTCCATGTGTAGAGATATGAGACAAATGTTGCAAATTCATTCAAATTAGCATAATTTTGCCTCATCGTGACCCTTAAGACCTGAACATGAACATGAAGAGCAGCACAACATCACATCATATGTAGTATCAACAAAGTTGAATCTCAGCACATGACCTCTTCTATATAGTTCGTCTCCTTTGAGAGATAGAGACAGAGAGAGACAGAGAGAGAGAGAGAGAGAGAGAGAGAGAGAGAGAGAGAGAAATGGCAAGGCAATGTGTAAATTTGAATTTCATTTGTTCAACGAAGCTCATCTATTTACAATTCATATGCAAAGCCGTTGTCGTCGTCATCATCGTCTACAAGTATACTTACATACGTGCAATTTAGTAGTACGAGTACTACCTGACTCATATATCTTATGAATATATATAGCAGTGGCGAATTTACACATTTGCAGCCTGTAGGCCAAATAAATTTCGCCGCCCCTACCGACCTCTACAATTCGATTTGATTTGTGCACGCTCGTCGTAAGTACACTGCCTTCTTCCCATAATTAGTATGATTGTGAACTTGGAGATCGATGTGTCAGTCCTTACATTATTTTTGCAACCCAACGATTTAATTAAGATTGTTAAAGAAACACACTTAGTTTTAAGACTTTATGACCCATCAAAATAAAAAACTCATTGCAAACGGTCTTTGATAAGTAATTGGTACTACCATTTCCAAATCGATAAAAAAAGAATCGATCGCTCAACTATCGGTTCCAAAATCATACAATAAGTTCCGTTATGCAGATCACGGAAGTTATCATTTTTTCCTCTTAAACACAGGCGTTTCACTACGGCAACAATCTTCTTCAGAGCAATAAGTAACATCTTCATCAATCTGGATATGCAGTCCATTGTCGAGTCGGACATCAATATTACTTTTGATTATCATACTACGGATAAGGTGCTCTGCATTTTCCCAGTCATTGAATCCTTGGTTCTTAAACTGAGTCTTATTTTCCAATGTACCGAATGCCAAACAGGGTCCGCAATATACACATCTTTTATTTTTAGAATAATCGAGCCAATTTTGGTATTTCACTTCATTATATTTCATTATTCTTTGAAAGATACTAACTGGCATAAACGACGCTGATCAGAATACATTTTATCACTTTTAGAGAAATCACAAGACTGGTTTTGATTAAAGCCGTAAGTACCTTGTGATTATCTCTCTTGATATCCCATTAAGCTGGATCCTTGATCAGATTTACTGTTGTTTGCACTTGGTTATTACTTAACGTCTGATCCAGGGACTCATCGCCAATTGTTATACTTATTCACGATTCTCTCTATTGCTCTCAAGTGAAAACAACAACGTTATGCATGGGAGAGATAGAGATAACGAACGGTTTCTTTCATGAAAGGGTCGCTAATTTTTTTTTTTTAAACTTTCTTGAATGCGATTATTGGCTTCACTGCACACCTCTGGATCGTTGTACGAAAAACAGCAATCAAGCTTTGCTGACAAAGAAGAATCGACGATCATTCGTGTAATTCGGGCAACAAACAAGGAAAGTAAGTCGGTGTTTTTTTCGGTCGTCACTTTTTCTGATAGACGTGTAGAAAGAAGTTATCACTTTCAAAACTTTTGGGTACAAATTTTCCGCCCCTAAAATCTGCAGACCTAGGCTCCCTCCAGCCTACTCAGCCTTCTGTCAAATCCACCACTGATATATGGTATATATAGTATTTGTATATATATGTATATGTTTATATGATTAGGTTAGTTGTTCTTGTTTTTATTGTTGGTTAAGGTTCAAGATTCTGTTTCCTTATTTGATTATGTTTTGTCCGTTGAGCTTGCTGCTGAGATAAGGCTGTCATGCAGTTAGGCAGTTATGTAGGCACACCTAAAATACTGCTGCTGCTACTGCTGCTCTACATAATTTTGACATTTGCACTTGTATTGCGTATTACTTACAACACTCAAGCATTTATCCTTATCTAAGTGCACAGTAGTCATCATCCTTATGCTTATGTGGTAAAGCTTTAAAATATCGCCACGTTTCTCATTTCGTGTTGCGCGGTTTTCATATTGTCATTTGTCGTCATCATCATCGTCATCTTTACCAAGTTATTCAAAATACTCGTACTTACAATACCATGTTGCGCAAATTGAGTTGCACAAGTGTGTTGTGTTGTCACTTAGTTTTTGTCAGTTTTCGCTTACTATCTATGTATATCCGTATTGCAATGTGGGTGTTGTTGCTGTTGTCATTGCCAGACCGCATATTTTTTAATATGCTCAGTTGAGCTGATGACATTGATGGATCCTAATAGAGTTACCGTATCGCTTCATTTGACACACGCGCTCACTCCCTTACTATTTATGATTACCAACAACTGGAATTGACATAAAGACACAGAGAGACACACAGATACATTTACATCAATACTCACGTCACTTCATTCATAAATACGTCAATGTAGTATAAGAAACAATGAACAACATAAAATTTTATTAATTTCGCTTCACTTCGGTATTGGTTCTTGTCAATTTATATTGATAACCGCAAATCCTTTGCAGGAATTGAGGAATGGTTGGAAGCTGAACAATTGCTTATCGGTCATTTGCAATCATTGTCACATTAATAGGGCTAGGATTAGTGCATGTCTGCAGTCATGTTGATATGATATGCTTTTGGTTAAATCAATGCTTTTGTTTCATGTGTGTGTGTCGTGTATCTCGTTTGTCATTGACTCGAAGACAATTGATACAATTGATTGCACAAATTAATCGTGTGTTGAAGCAAACAAACTCACATACACACACACACACACTGAAAGAAGAGTACTGGCATCGAATTAAACACACATTTGTACTACATACACATCCCTTATATGGATATGGATGAATAATCGACGCCATTGTGTTTATCTTTACTTGGGAATGCATTGCACAAACATCGAGTCAAGCGATATATGATTGCATGGAAATAATGCAAACAGACATGGATAGAGGCACACAGAAGCACGACACACGACAGACCGAGAACATGTCTTAACGGTACATGTGCTTAATGGCACTGCTAACTGTACTTGGCAGGACGCATGGACAGACAGACAGAAATAGCATTATCCTTGATAACATTTATGGCTATACACATACATACTATACTCTATTAATGATGCCTTTCACCTGTTCATAATTAATTATACACAAACGTTGCATGCCGCCAAAGGCGCAATGCTACTTGCTTATTGGGTTTCACTGCCTCACACCCACTCACATCCATTCATTCACTCACTTACTCATTTACTCAATAAATGAATGACTGACTAAAGGAATGAATCAGTGAGTAAGTAACTGAAATGAAGTCTATATGTGGCAATGGTGGCTTTGGCAGGTGTGTTCTGTAAGTCACTGCATTAAAAATGTATTTTAATTGGTTTACTGTATGCCAAATGCAAAGAAAATAGGAGGAGGAGGAAGATGAGCAGGAAAAGAAATTCTTTCATTTCTTCGCTATGAAATTAATTAACCTGCCTCATGATTTATGATGATGCATTAAAAGGATGCATCGGAAATAACTGGCGAAGTGTTTGTCTTACATTGGTTGGTATGAACATTTTTTTTCTTACACTATGCTAACTTAACACGATAGATGATTCAGCCAAGGACGTGATGTTTCATCCTTCATGGGTATGTGATGTTTTACTAAAGTATATCAGTATCATGAATATCAGAGTAAGTAAGACTACAACAAATACCAACATGTTTCGTTGATTTACATTGAGAATGTACAGCCATAAAAAGAAACGTTGACTGGCAGCATTGAAGAGGTCCGGATTTACGGTCACTACACATTGAGGGCCTCCACAAACTTTGGATTCAAAAATTGTATAACAATAAGATCTCTCTTCTGTAGTGGAAGCACTGAAATCGCTTAGATGATTCGTAGAGTCCAAAACAGAAAAGTTTGAGGAATACGAAAAAGCATCACAAAAATGATGAGATACTGACGAATATAGTGAAACATGCTCTAGATCAGGGGTATTCAAACTGTTGTCTGTGGGCCGATGCGGCCAAGTGAAGTCTAAATGCGGCCTAATGCTTATAACGGATCCTTCCAATGTGGCCAAAATTGGCCAGCTTTGCACAGATCAATGGAAGATTCTGTAGGTTTGAAACTTTAAACTTATAACTTTTTCATATCGCATGCCGATTCTACTGCAATAATATTTTCATGTATTGCAATAGGTGGTAACCTATGGATAAACTGCAAAGAATCTATGGTAGTGCTGACCAACCTGGGAATGCGGCACAGACGGCCGAAATGACACACAGCGTTCTTTTTTTTTGGTTGTAGCTGAATTTTTTTTTTGTTTGCACCTGCGGTTCAACTCATCAAGGATTCTTCCAATACGGACCAGGGAACTGAAAAGGTTGGCAGCCCTGCACTAGATCAAGAAATGTCAGGCTGAATCCACTGGATTCTGCGAAATTTCCCAGATGCCATACAAGGAAAAATTTCAAGTGACAAGTTTTATTCGAGTAATTGATCAGCTTTCAGCATCTCCGAGTGATAGGATTCGAGCTTATGATGTTGTTTGCAATCGATTTGGTTTCTTAAATCTTTTGGAGAATTTGAGTTTATCGGAGCTGCACAAAATAGTTAAAATTTACAACAACGGTCCAGCGTGTAGCATTGATGGATGCCTTCAAAAAGGATTACAATATCGACAGTGAACCAAAAAATCGCAGTAAATACTTAAGTTGAGGGTGATCTTCTGCTTAGAAGGTCATTAGGTTGGGCCTCTTTAATCGGCGTCGACTCACGCCATGGGTGAGGGCTGTCTCCAGGCGGGTTAGATGACTATGCAGTCGTTACCGATGACATTTACTGACATTTAGGCTTGGGCTCACCCATTTCTGACGTTATTATGACACTCTGTTGTACGAACCGGGTGCATACCATAAGAATATGACGTGCATTTTCCACTTTGTTTGTATAGTAATGACAAAGTGGATCATCTGCATTCCTGAATTTGTACAGATACTCAAGAGAGCAGCCATGACCTGATAAGAACTACTCATTACTCGTCAGAAAAGTAAGTAATATTTTTTAAAGAATTATAAAAAATAGCATGTAGTAGTGGAAATATGTTTTTTTTTATTAAAACTTAATGAAAGGGCTCCCATTTTCTTTTCCGCTCCGAGCCCCAACACCCTGGGATATGGACCTGTTATTGAAGAAGGGGGAGATGTGAGTGAGTAAGATGTGAAAAAGAAGACTCGTAGGTACATAAAATGTTTGATTTGAAAATCGTGATGAAGTAAAATGATCTACTAAATTTTTTGAATGCTTTGGCGAGAGGAGTGAAATGAAATGAAAAGAAAATTGGTGTGTTTATAGGAAAATAGTGTTGTTAAATGTTGAAATATTCAATTGTTTGCTCAGCTATTAGTAATGAAGATTGATATTTTGTTTATTTGATGTTGCAATTCATTAACTTTGGAATCATAAAAATGCTTTTCAATTTACAAAATGAAATATGCACAAATTTGTGGCAAGAAGAGAGAGAGAGAGAGTCATTCAAACTTTGAATATTATTCAACAATAAATGTATGTATGTTTGTACACATGTGTGTGTGTGTGTGTATTGGTAATAAATTATGCATTGGTGTGTTGACATCAATTCAGACATTAATTTAGTAGTTTTAGCTGCATCTGTTGTTGGATGGATTATGTTGCATGCACCTACATACACTGAATGTCTGCTTGAACACCAAAATGTTAATAACAATTAAAGTAATTATTAATTTCAATAAATTTTCTACAAACAGGCACATACACATACACACACAAACACACTGGGATACCACAAATACATAGACAAATGAATGTAGTATGTGGTATGTAATAAAGTTGATCCTATTGTTGTATTTAGTATCCCATGTCCTTAGTATGTTTTCCTTAACATTGCTAAGTTGAACATTAAGTCCTTTGAGCTGCATGCCTTGCATTGTAATAAATTTATGTCAATTTTCATTTGAAATATTTACCATTTTCCAGGACAAGATGACGCTCTTTGATATTTACCAAGAATTTTTGGTTTTTGAATGAATAAATAAAGAGGGTCCGACAGTGGGGAAGCTAATGACTTCCTAATGTCCAATTTCTGAGAAATTAAAATACTTTAGTAAATATTATAACAATGAATTGCATTTCTATTTGTTTATATAATTTTAACTGATCAAAACCGGTTCGTTTTTGTAATTGTAATTCAAGTCACAGCATTTGTTTGATAGAAGTTATTTGTTTGGTTTCAATAATTTTGCTGGAAGTCATAGGAATTTTATATTGTATAACTAATAATAATGCAGAATGGAGTATACAGAATGCAGTAGCATTGTGTGTGTGTGTGTGTGTGTGTGTGTATGTATGCATCGGCTATTGTTGTGTATGCAATGTTTTTTTAATTT
This sequence comes from Amiota communis, assembly GCA_037043315.1. Classification (NCBI taxonomy): domain Eukaryota; kingdom Metazoa; phylum Arthropoda; class Insecta; order Diptera; family Drosophilidae; genus Amiota; species Amiota communis. Next base: position 4,955,594 of record JBAMAV010001245.1, on the reverse strand, counting down.
ATGCAAATTCATATATTGTTGTCATTATTAAAGTCACAACTGTTGTTGGCTTTGAGTTCGACATCAATTGTGCGTTACAAATGAGCTGCAATATTATTGTAAATATTTAAATGGAACATTTTCCTATTCAACAGACACACACATATGCATATATAAGTTATACACACACACACACACACACATTTATATGTTGATTGAAGTTATTTGGGTCATGGTGAGTGAGCACATGAGATGGCATAGAACAGAACAGAACAGAACTAATAATGATTATTTTTGTTGCTGTTGCTGTTGCTGATGCCATTGCTGTTGCTGTTGTTGTCATTTGACAGTGTGGCATTTGCTTTTCAGTATTATTTGTATTTTGGTTAATAAATTACAAATCACAACAACACACAAAAAAGAAGTTGGCATTAATTACAATAACAAAGACAACAGACTAAAGTATTGTAATATTAAAGTAAGCCCTCAAGCTGCTGCTTTAGTTCTTCATTAATGAAATCCTCTTACTATGTACTTAATTATGTTCAATTTTAAGAAGCTAGAAAAGTATTGCATAATTTTAAGCAATATTTATTATTTATGATTATATAATGATTATTTCTAAGATCAAAGTTCATAAGTTTTATAGATTCATTAAATAAACTAGATACCCGGGTAGCTGTTGTTCTACCTCTCCTTCCCAAACATACTTATTGGTTAGCTATAACATTTGTATTAACAATTCTTGTCAAATATTTTAGAAAATCATCTTTATACGTTAAAATTTGCTTGTGGCCACTTTTTGCTATATAATTTTTAGCTTTTTCTTCCTCGTCTTCCTTTTTAGCGAGTAAAATTGAATAAATGGTTTTTATTTTTATACACTGCATATGACTACCGCTTAATACATGACCAAAGTGTCTTCATGGTAATGTTTGTATTTTGCAATCTCACTCGCACACCATCCCAGTATTAAGGCGAACAAAAGAAAAAATATTACCCAAATTGGTCTGGTCATTTTCGAGTCTTTACCAGTCTTTATACAAAGCAATTGCATTTTATGTACAATATCAATATAAAGGAGATGTTATGATTTCTAAGATCAAAATTCAAAAAATTTGAGTTTTATAGATGCTTTATTTTATGATTGACAATGCTGGCAATAGCCAACTTGCTAACGTTAACTCAATTGATCTGGTACCCATATTGCAGTCATTACAAATTATATCCTAATATTGGAAGATGTAAAAAGTATCCGCATTTTTAATCATTGGATGGTGTTGATACTCATATATTCTGCAACATTAAAGCGAAGTCGTATTTTCAGTGAAATTTCAGGCTACATTTTTTGTAAAGAAGGTTCTGTAATTTGTTGATCATGTAAAAAGCTATATTGATTTGAAAATGAGTGAAGTATATGAAGAAATACACTATAAGGTTATGCTGTGTGTTTGATGGGATTGGAAAGGATTTGTCTATTATGAGCCGCTCTGGTGAAATGGTTAATTTGGTCCTGTACAGCTAACAAATCGACATATTGAGGCAATCAAGGAAAAGCGACCATAATTGGTTAACAGGAAAAGTGTTGTGTACCATCATGACACTCCCAGGCCCCACACACATCTTTGATGACTCAAAACAAACTGACGTAATTGGTTGGGAAGTTTTGATGCATCCACCGTAAGGTCCGGACCTTGCAACGTCTGACTGCCATTTGTCGAAGACTATTTAAATAAACGGTTGGGATTCTAGAAAAAGCATTTGCTTTTTAAGGTGCTAATACGAGTACAATAACTTCTCTATAAACAGTAGTCTTTGCAAAAACTCTATAAGACGGCTACACACAACCAATGATTGTACAGCAATAGAACAGGAGAGACAGGCACACAAACCTCTCTATTCTGCCATTCTACTGCATTCAAAAGAGAGATGCCCACAAACACACAAACCTCTCTTTTCTCCTATTCTGCTGCGCTCACAACATCAACGACAATAGAACAGAAGAGCGAGACACACAAACCCACATACCTCTCTATTCTCCCATCTACTGCGCGTACAGACGCACATATCAACGGCTGTTATTGTTGGCAGTTATTTTTATCACCTTTTTACGCCTAAACCTCTGGACCTATTTTGGTAAAAATTTCTATAACACATCTAGTGAAAAATACCTTTCAATTGGTATTTTTTTGGTCAAAATATGTTCTGTAGTTCAAGCAGGAATGGACTCACAAATTTAATGTTTGCCGTTTAATTATATAGATAGAATGGACAAATGGATATGAAATAAATAATGCACTTGGCATTTGTTTCAATCTCTGCAAATCTCTCGTTCTACACAGTTCTACACCGATGAAACTATGAAAATATCCGAAAAATGGCAAAAGATCATTGATAATATATGTTCAAAAATGACGCTGACCCTTTTTGTTTTGTACAATATGTTTGTATGGTAATATTTACATATTTTTTATATTGTATTACAATAAGTAGAAATAGAAGAGTAAAATTTCTATTTTGAATAAACTTATCGTAAAATCTAACCTTGAGCTATTTATTTATTTATTTTTTATTATTATTTATTTATTTATTTATATGGTGTTACTGATATCACAAATGAAACTTTAACCATACACTTTAGCAAGAAAGATCAAAAACGCACCAGCTGGCTGGTTGGCGCCAGAAAAATAAATACAAAACGAACTAAGAGCGAGACTATCGAACTACTTCGTTAAAAATATACTAGATATAAAACTAACGTACACACTGACACTACCACGAGCACTCTAGTGAAATAAGATTCAAAGCTTGAAACCAAAGCACATAGTAATGCCTTTTAAATATTTGGATCTGATAATTAAAAGAATAAGATTAAAATAATTAAATAAATTTATCAGTTGAACTCAACATATTTATTTATTATTTATTTGAGTGTATAAAAATCTTTGATTAATTGTAATTTGATTACCGATGAGGGTAGAGTCTTTTTATTCTTTTCCTCTATCCATTTATCCATCCAAAATAATAACAATAACAACAGCTTAACTGCTAATTTTTATGTGCAAGTAGCGGGATAGAAAAGTTTTGTAAACAACGCATCAAGTGGATCGAATTTTCACATCAACAGTGCTTGTTGGCATTCGCTGCTGATCGAAGCTTAAAATAATTTTTACATTTTCTCATTCCCAGTTGTACGATTTATGAAATAAGCAAGCAAAGCTCATATGCCAGAGTTTCTTAATCTATATTATTAAATAAATCAACGCAGATCACTTAATTGTATCTCGCATGTATTAAATTAATTATTAAACATATACTACTTACTTTTCGCGAAGCACAGCGATTTGTTTCACCTGGTACAATTTATGAAATACTAGCGTAGCCCGTTAGTGCATGATTTTTCAATAAAGAGACGTAGATTCACGCCATCTACCGTTAAATTTTACAAATACAATAATTGAACAAACAGAAGCGGACTTCTATAGCAATGATCGTTTTGTATGGTAGCATTATGAACTTACAGTAGAATCAAAATAAATGCACTTAAGATTAAAAAAAATATGAAAAAATATAAAAACTTGCGAGTTGCAACAAAGTGGATAGCATATAAACATTCTTCAGGAAGAAATACATATACATGCCAACTTTTATGGTGATCGGTCGAACGGTGTTGGAGTTATTCGCCGTTAAACTTTCTTTCTCATCCTATTTTATATGTATATATAGAGTTTAGTCTAATATGACTTATTAAAATTTTTGAAAATTGTTGAATGATTGAAAAAGCTCAAGGATTTCGTCCATGTCAAGTGTATCATTTGCTTTTGTGTATATCCTTTAGAATTTAGACACAATTGAATTTGAACGAATTGGATTTTTTAATGATGCACATTAATTAATCACACCACTTCAATTCCACAGCGAAACTGATCTTGTATACACTCCTTGAACAGTTTCTGGTACTTCAGAAAAATATCCATGTCCTCCAAATTGTTTTCTTCGGCAAAATCAAAGTGTTTTCAGTTTGCTTAAAAAAATTATCTTGCATATTCTATAACAAAGAACAATGGTAGTTTGCATTTTGAGCAGTTTTTTATTTTTTTATTTTTATGTATTTATTTATTTATATTTTTTAATTTTTATATAGATTATTATAGGTATGTGTGTATTGTATATATTGTATGATGTATGTATTGTATTAATATTGTGAGTATTGCCACATATGATTATGGATGTACAAAGGTATAATAAATTAGTAAGAATAAGCTCAAAGTTTTTACTGAGAATGATGTCTGAATCGCCTCATGAAAGTACGTATGGATAAGTATGAAACTATAAACTTACTATTGATACCTAATCAAATTACAACTTGTGTATTTATGAACTACATATGTATGTATGAATTGTACAATGCATGTAAGAACATACATATGTATTGTAGTAGAGATCTGCTTGAATGCATTCATATTGAATGTAGGTATATATTTATTCATGCAGACCTCTAATATGAATGTAGCAATTAGTAAAGTTTACGATGGAATGGACGGCGGAAAAGATCCTGTGCCTCGTCCAAGGTAGTCAAACGGGTTTCCGGTATCAAGAAAGCGAAGCCAACACTGCTAATTGTCATGAGCATACCGACGCTTATCAAAAAATAGTTATTGTACAAGTTTGTTACAAATGTAACAATAACAATTATGTGCAGGAGATATTCGCAGATAAGGCAGATGGCAATCAGATAAGGCTTTATACGCAATGGAAAAGCTTCGCCCAAGAAACGTGATGTAGTTGTCACATAGTAGCTTGCGAATATTTGATACATAAGTGTACACGAAATTATGTGAAAATCTAGCCCATTATTAAGACAGCCACCAATTGCGATTGATAGCAACCCTATTATTTCAAGGCTAAACATTCCGAGAATCTTATGGCCCATTATGTCCAGCAAATAGATTGAGATTATTGCACATAATATGCGTAGCAAACCCAATATGATAGCTGGCCAGCCATTATCATATCCCAAGACTGTAGATGAGGCCCATATGAAAGTCCAATTTAACGGATATGAGAAGATAGTAAATGACACAAAGCCTCGAAAAAATAGAAGTTTTAAGGCTGGCAGTAAGCGCTCAATACAGCATTCACAGTATGTAAGATACTTGTTCTCAAGTACATAGTTCCTTTTCTTCTGTACTGCTAAAATTACAGTTTCATCAATCACGATTGCTCTCATAATAAGCTTTTGGGCCACGAGCGCACTTCCTTCTTTATTTTTACGTATGTAAAAGATTGGTGACTCAATTATTAACCATGTGCAACTGAAAGCCGACACGCCAAGCAACAAAACAAAAATTCCATGCATTTGATTCGCATCGAATGTTGCATCTTTTTTCCATTGTGAGCCATAGATTACTTGAATTCCTATGCCAATGCTGATGGCAGCTTGCTCAAGTCCCAGACAATATCCTCGTGTCTTCGGTAAGGCAAGCTCACTGGCATGAACCAAGAAATCGATGGTGGTCCAGCCGACTGCGAAACCACTAATATAACGAGCGAAGATAATAGGATCATGTTGTGTTGGTGCACTTAAATAGATTATACCGGTTATTATCATCAAAAGAGCACTGAAACGCTGTAAAGTAAAATCATGTATGTGTCGTGATTCACCATAGTTTATACTATTTACCATAAAGAAACGTTTCGATAGCACGTACACCAATGGAGAGGCTACTAAAGAACCGACTATGGCACCAATAAACCAACATATTTGATAATGTATGGTGGTTTCCACATGCGTGTTTACATTCCAGCCTAGGCCAAGGGCTAGATCCATGCCGCCCGCAATTAATATGATCCAGCCTAAAGTTAAATCATTGAATTCATTAAAATTGTGTTTACCAACTCTTATATGTAAAATACTAAGCATAATGAGCGCTCACCTGCTACTAATGCAATCTGTAGCCATCTTCCTGAATTTTCAGGTTGTTGATCTTCTTGTCCTGCAATCGTTTGTCCAGCGTATACTGACATTTGAATTGATTCGGCGGACATTTTTTCGAACTTCTTAAATAATCTTCTTTAAAGTGTTGAGGAATAATGCGTAACAACACTAATTTGAATTGCTTGATCAAACAATATAAACAACACACACGACAAAAGCGATAAGTTGATTTTTTGAAATATTTGATATTCGGGATGTTGTAGTACCGACGGAAACACTTGGCTATTGCCGCTCAGAAGTTGCGAGTATCTGTTTGCTTACGCTTAACTAGCGATACTGAAAAAGCTATGGCTTGTCGAACTGTGATTAAAGTCTCTGGACATAACATCGTCGCTGCGCAGTCATCTATGATATTCAACACCGCCAACAGCGGGGGAGACGCATACGTAGTACGTACCAACAACTGCATATATGCGCCAGACTTTCATATTAAATGATATATTATACTTTATAAACATTCGAACATACATATCCATCTGTATAAATATATATGTACATACATATGTATATCGGTACGAAAGATATGTGCTCTTTGAACAGAGAAGACGATAGTTTATCAAATGAATAAAGTCTGGTATAACTTAAACAAACTCAACTTAACTGATTTAATTATTTATTTAAGCCGTAAAAATGACACTACACGTTTTAGTATAAAATGTATACATTGTAGTTGTATGGTTTTATGAAGCAGATACTATAGTCACCGATCTCTGAATAAAAAAAAAATATTACCAAGAAGAGTTGAAACAGGGGCTTAATTGTAAAATAATTATTAATTTATAAGTTGTGTAGTTTAAGGTGTAATATATTAAAGCACTGCTTAGAAAAGTATTATTGACGACATTCATCGTAACCCCAATATTGCTACAGTTCCAGATACCACTGATTATAACCGATACTTCGAACATCGACATGAGAACTAAGTAATCTTCGCTGTGCAACTGCTGGACAACAGTAAGTAATGCCGCTTACTTAAACGCTACCATCTTATGGATCTTCCATCCAGCGTTGACCAGTGATCTAATAACAATTTATTCCCCACACGAGTATAACCTAATAAAACATCAATATAACCGAATCCCTCATAAAATCCAGCTACTGCCTTCAAATTGGTTGACAGAATCTAAATATGTACATATGTAAATGTAATCAGGGTTGCAAACCGCTTCGAAACTTGTACCGGTGCAATAACCTGTTCACGGGTACCTCTAAACCGCGGTTCGGTTCGGTTCAAATGGTTCAATATTTCTTTTACGAAAATACTTATTTCAAGAAACATTTGGTGATTCAATGTTCAAATTAAATAAAAGAATGTGTTTTAAAAGGTCTTCATCTACATTTGCCCTTAAGTCAAATAAAATAAATTTTAGTAGATTTATCGTGACGGGAGTCATAACGGGGCACTGCACCATCGGGCTGAGGGCCCACAGGATGCAAGTTCCTCACAATGACTGCTGTCGTTGCTGTGAAGATGAGGTGAAGCCGGAGAGCATCCATCACCTCCTCTATGATTGCCCTGCTCTTCTCAGTAAACGAACCCGGTTTCTCGGGAAGCCGTTCTTCGAAGAGTTGGGTAATTTGGCAAAATGTCCTTTGGGGAACCGGGCTCTGTTCGTGGACTCCTCAGGTTGGTTTTAGAGATAGGTTGGGCTGTTCTGTGATTACCCCTAACCCCTCTCTTCCTTTCCCCTTTTTTATTAGTCATCACAATGGGCCTTTAAGGCTTCTGGGTGAACTCGCGAGTAATTGCGAGCAGCCTGCATAACCTAACCTAACCATCATAAGAAGTGCATTATCAGTATGAACCACTTTTTGGAGTGGTTTTCGGTTCGGTTCTGTCTTTTTAAGATAAACAAGGTTCGGTTTGAAGCCCAAAAAAACCCGACGGTTCGGTTTGAAACTCTGAATGAGAAAGAGTAGTGATGTACTACGGTCTTAACTTGGTAATCGTCATATGTGCAGCAACAACATCAATGCTGGTGTACCGCAAGGTAGTGTACTAGCCACTCTGATCTACATTATACATATTAACACCCGATATGCCTGTCTCTGATGATATAAATGTAGCAATGTATGCTGATGACACTGCGATAATTGTTACAAGCTACCATGTAAAGAGTTGCTGGAGGTAACCATGAGTAATATGCTTTAAAATGGCATGGAGTTCGATGCATGGAGTTCGAAGCAGTTAGGGTAAAAAAACAGATGAATCCTTAAAGACAAGTATAGAGTCCGAGGCGGTAATCAGTTGAAGCTAGGAGCGCTTGCTGTGAGAGTAACGTTCCACAATATAACCACCAACTTGGAAGTTTTCTCAAGTCGATATGTGAGAAATATAGAGAGTCTGGGTCGACTCATATATTTGGTTGGAACATGAGTTATATATTTATGGTTGGAGCAAAAATTCCTGACATATCCAAGTTGCCTTGCGACCGATCTAATTGGCATTATTTTCGCGAATGCCCAGTGGTGGCATCAGAAACATCTTCAATAGGAACTTAAGTTTTTAGAGGTTTGGCTTCAGAAATGGAAAAAACGTCAACCATTAAAATTCTATTCTATCAAGTTACATATATGCTCAGGAGGGAATCGTGTCCCAAAGTTATATTGAAACCCGTCTGGTTTTGCCAAATAACTTTGAGGTACTACAGCAAACAAATTGTTACAAAATACTACTATAAACGCATCTTAGTATGTAAGTAATTACAATATTCCTTAGGTCAGAAAAGAAATAGTCAAGGTGACGAAGAAGTGCTTGGAAACATTGAGTAGCCATGTAAAGGATTAACTACAAATATCCTCGAAAGCAGATGTCTAAAAATATATCATATCCTAGACTGGGTTTTAGTTTTTGATTTGTATAAGTTGTGAAGTGTAAGTGTTAGGTGTATAATTAATTGGGCTCACTGCTTCTTAAATATCTCTTTGTATAAAGAACATTAGCTTAGGAGCATACAAAAATTAATTACAAATTAAAATAAAAAATAAGTCTCAATAAGTTTGAAAAACTATTCTAAAGTCTTTAAGTCTTCTCACTGGGTCAAGATACAACATACTTTCAATAAAAAGAAATAGAGATGACAATATTCTGTTAACTTTCTCTTTATCCACCTGTGGTTGACCGCGAACCTTTTAGATACTTTCAACTACTTGAAGTTAAAAAATTTGTCGCAACCTGTTCCACTTTGGCGTATAGATATAACTTTAGAAAAGTTAATGTTTGCCAGTATTAAATAAGTTTCACTTGCAACTTCAACTTTACAAAGTCAATTGAATAACAAAAAAAAAATAAGAAAAAATGAATTAAATAAAAGGACACATGAAGCAATTGTAGGATACTTTGAACAATTATAGGTTACAATGAGCAATGAAAAAATATCTGATATTGATTATTTTTTAATAAAAAAGCATCAAATGCATTTAAGCCTCTTATTTTTCAATAAATTTCTTTTCGTAAATTTTAAATTTAATTTATTTTAAAACAAAGATTTGCTGTCCTAGTATATTTTTCATTCAATTTTATCCTTAAATTATGGAAATATAATTGTATTTCTTAATCTTATTAAATTTTTTATTATTTATTTATTTTGATTTTTAATCCTTTTCCTTTTCTTATTGTTTGCTTGGATATGAGTATATATACATATACTACTATTGTATATTGTATTTTGTAGTTGTTTGTTAATAGCTTTTATTAAGTTTAAGTAACTTTTCATGTCAGACGAACATTGCACAACTTAAAAGCTAAATGGACCTTTGGCTTCTATTATTTTGTATTTTATGTGTGAGTGGATATATGTATGCACATATATATGTGAGAGAAAGCACACCTTTAGTTTAACAATGTAAATGTAAAGAAAGTCCTTATGGACTTTGTTTGTCTCTATGTGAGTAGTTTTTTGTTGTATTGTATGTAAGTACATATAAAATAAAGTTAGTTAAAGTCAGCTTAAGTTACATACTTTGTTTTTCATTTGGTTATTGTAGTTGCTTTTTATTGTTATTTGCATATAGAATCGTTGCTTGGTCAAGATAAGTCGAAACAACTCACAAACGGAAATTTGAAAGTACTTAAAATACTCATAGCATGCGTTCTATGTATGTTACTTTTTTGAATATTCCAAAAAAAAAAACACTCTTAAAAAGATTAGATGACTTGGTGATTACATCACATAGAAATGTGGTCTTGAATTTAATGCATACATACATTCTATAGTAAAATTTACTCGAATAAATAACACTTGTATCTTGTCCATTCAATCACCTATCGAAATGGTAATAGCTTAAATACTTTTCTATGTACTATGTTGTATCTGGCAATGTATATCGACTAATGTGAAAAACCAATTTCATTCAGTTAAAACTATACAAATAGGCTTGTATACACATATCCGCATTGTGACCAAATTGAAATGGGAACAAGTCCTGTATTGAAACTATTGATTGACTGATAAACAAATAGAAACATATTGATGATGATGATGATGGTAATTAGCATGATAGTAGAAGGTAAAACAGGTGAAAAAGATCATATTGTAGTAATATACAATATGTATATGTAGGATATAGTAAATTAAGCAATCGTTGAGGAAGTATATCAAGAACTCAGGAATGAAAGGAAATATTTATTTCAATTTTTTTTTTCTTTAAATAAACATTAGGATGCATCTGAAGAGCGTTACCAACACTGGAGAACAATGGTGACGTTCTCAAACCAGATGGCAAGGCTGTGCATGATGAGTGTGCAGAATAGTGAAGTTGATGGCGAGACTCGATGCGAGCATCACGTGAATGAAGTATTAAATAAATAAAAACTATGACTATCTATAATCAACGTGTTGTGTATTAATTGTGTGAGTTGTTACAGTGGGCATTGAAGAAAAAATTGTAGCTTCACCTCTTCAGCAATCAATCAGCAAGAAAACTCAAAGGTAAAGTCAAGTTATTTGGAAGCATTATTGCAAATTAAAACCGATGAATTTGACACTAAACAATTTCAAAGATTAATTGAATGAAAGAACTCAGCACTAGGGATGGGTATCGACTAACAAAACATCAATTAATGACGTCGATTATTATTTTTTACTATTTAATCGATACACCAATTAAAGTCCCTTTTAGACGGTCAGTCCAGTCTCAGTCCATGTTATATCACATCCTCTCTCCTACCACTATAAATGCTCTAGTTCTTCACACCCACGCCTGTCCATCTCACCGTGACTGAATGGAACCAATTTTGTTGACGTATCTATCATGATCTTCCCAACATTTGTATCTGTTCTCACATTTGCTGTGAATAAGGACATAGCTAGCGATTTATTAATATTGACATAATTACCTGAGATATTTGACAAAGATTGATTTGATTGATTTTAAAATATGTCTCCAAGCTTTATATGCAAAATATTATCCACAAATTTCTCCACAACACCAGATCCGATTCGCACCAAACTTTACTGAAACAATAATATTCAATATTACAAAGCTTCGTTTGTAAAATCGTTTCTCTTGCTTGAAAAACATACAAATGCTTCATAATCCTATAAAAACTCATGTCTTAAGGAAAGGTTTTTTGTGTTTCAGTAAACGACAAGCTCCTAGTAATACATTTACATCCACCCCTAAACAAAATTTCACCTCTTTATCCCAAAAACTGAAAGTTTATAACTAAAATTTGCTGAAAAATGAAGTAATAAATAGGCAAACTGATAAACTGGTACTGGTAAAGTATTCTATGCTATGCGATATGTTAAAGTTAGAAAAAATTGAATTACATAAGTTGAAAGTGAGTGAGTGAACTTTCAGCATTAGCGATGTGACAACAGTGCAACAATAAGTTAATACGACAGCAACACATTTTTATTTTAGAGTATCTGTGACAATACTACAAAACAACCAGCACTGACAAGTAACAACAATTAAAGTATCTGTCGACTCTTGTATGTAGCTTCTTGGTGCTCGTTTTGTTTTCTAAAATAGAGTATTGTTGGCTATGGCATTCTTGTTCATTGCATGTCTGTCTAACTGACTCTATCTGTTTGTCTGAGTGAATGTCGTCTACTGTCTCCCTGTTTGTTGTCTGTTATCTGTATATGTTGGCATTCTACAAAGACAAATGTTGTAAGTTGACAGTTCTTATTGTTACTACTATCCCAGTTTTGCAACTAAAAGTAAGTACCAACACTTTATTTTTATATTACAGTATTTTTTTTTAATCTTTAAGAATCGTTTTTTTATTCAATCATTATTACAAAAATATAATACTCATAATCGTTTTAAATCATTTGCAGACATTAATCCTGATCATGTATCTACTACATGTAAGCAAGCAAACAATTTAGTACAAGGAGTAAGTAAGCAAATGAACGAAGGAAGAATGAACCCATCTAAAGACAAATTGCCAAACATAATACATACAGTTTTTTTTCTAAGTATTTCAAAACAACAATTGCAGCATGCAGTTCATGACAAAAATCGAAAACAATGAACCAACTAACTAAACAAAAGCAACAACAACAATCTGAAAGGAAGGAATCAACAAGGCACGTGTATCTCCTCAATGTTGATGAACATTAAGTCTTCAATGCAAAAATAGCTTAGCAGCATTGGCAGAGTAGAGTATTGAACTCTAACAAAGGACAACAACATCCAACATCTTCATCATCAATAACAACAACAGCAGCAATAGCAACAAGACTAATAAACATAGGCAGATTTCCATGTTACTAACTAGAAAGAAAAGAAAAAAAAAAAATATAAGAAAAACTGCCTCATTCTCAGTGGAACTATTTGTATGCGTAGAACATTGATGTTGTTCCTGTTGTGGTTGTTGTTGTTGTTGCATCTGCCAGCACCAGACACAGTAGTGGCAAATGTTGCAATTACTATGCAACATGATGAAGTATTATGACTGTCAGACTATTGGTCGGTCACCTAAATATAAGTATGTAAGCAATGCAGTAAGTTCAATATATACTTACTTTATGCATATATGCAGGACCTAGTATCCTAGTAGTACTACATGTATATGTATATGTGTTTATTGTCAATGCATAGCAATGACAATGCATAAGGAAAACGAAAATGATACAATCACCTTGGGAGTCGTAAACACATATACAAACAAACACACACAAACTCATTGACTTAGTCCAACACAAACAACACAAACAACAAACAATTGCTAGCCAAACAATATTCATGCACAGTAGTATTACAAATGAAACAACAAAAATCTTGTGTTTTTTTTTTTTTGGCATACTGGGACTCACTGGTTTAGTCATTTTCTTTAAAGCTTTAACAAATTCTTCTCATCATTCAGCCCTTTGGAACCAACTCAACTATTACACACAACAAATCAAAAACTCGTCTGTGGCAATGTGATAAGGTTTTTTTCCGTTGTGTTGTGTTGTGTTGCTCCATTAATTGTTGCTGTTGCTGCTACAACAATATCCACGAGAATTCACATTTAATATTTGACATTTTTCATGACAACTACAACGAACATTAACGCGATTACAAAAATTAAAAAAAAAATATTAACAGCAAACAACAAAATATTATCAAAATCAAAAGCTGCATGTTGTTGACACGCATGTTGCTCTTAGAGCTAATGCTATTGTTGGTGCTACTATTGTTGCTGTTGCTGTTGTTGTTGTTCCTGCTGCATGTTGTCAAACTAAAGTGCAAGAGATACACACCCACACACAAAAAATAATTCACATAACTTTGTCGCTTGTTGTGCTGTTATCATTTAATTAAGTTTTCTTTAATTAAGTCGACACATATGAGAAACCACAAGCAACAGTAGCAGCAACAAGAACAACATTAGCAACATCAGGACACTAAATTAATGTACGTTGCTTTTTGGAAATGAATTTTACAAACACTTTTATCATCATCAACATCGTCAGCTTCAGCATCATCATCATCATCATCAACAAGGAAATACTTAGTAGCAACAACATCAAGTATCAAAAATTCTTAAACAACAATCATAATGACACACACATTGATGATGTTATTATTATTGTTGTTCGTATGTTTAATGTAGCTACTTTTCATGTAGATGTACATGTTACTGTTGCTGTTGCTTTTGCTGCTGCTGTTGCTGTTATTATTTCTGAGTGCTTAGCGCATTTTCACGCACTAAAACTTGAAGAGGCGCCACTCGAACAAACAGTTTCACACTTTTCAAAATTCCAATTGGTAACGACACAATAACAACAACAACAACAACATCTGCAACACCAGCATTACCAACAAAATGAAAAATGCGTTTTGCAAATTATTTGTAACTGCTTTTGCTGTTACTGTGCTATTTGCTGTTGTTGTTGTTGCTGTTGTTACTGCTACTGTTTTTACTGTTTAAGTTGTTGTTTTGAAGTGCCTTTTGAAAAACTTGTTCTCAAGTATTTGGCAGGCATACACGTACATACTATGAGGGGTGGATGTGCGAGTGCGTGCTAAAATGAAGCAATTTTTTCCATGCATGTTTTGCTTATAACATCATTCACAACAACACAACATAAGTATAACAGCCATAAATAGCTTCAATAGTACTTTAGCTATATGGTTTTTATGTTCAAAGATACAAAATACATTTAGGTTATGATTTGCATTTAACAATACAATATGAAGAGTATTTAGAAAATGTTGATTCGTATTTAACAGTTTTTTCTATTGTTTAACAATGAAGAACCATAAGGGAAAATTGGTATAGAAGGGATATTTGTATCATAAGGTCATTTTGATGCTTACTTACCACTTCGATGTGAATCAGACATATTCAGCCGAGCAATGAGAAGCTTAGAAGACAAGAAATCGTTCGAATATGCTCTGCTCAAGCCCATTTATTTGAAACAGTCGAGCAAAGAGAAGCAAGACTGGACACTGCTCAGATATGCTTTGTTCTATTTAAAAAATCACTGCACGATGATCTAAATCTTGGTGCATTGTACAATACAAATTCAACAAACGCCACCCGAACTCAAGACTATTTATCTGAAACAGTCGAGCAATGGGAAGCAAGTCTGAAATTCATTAATTATGCTTTCTTCTATTTAAACGAACACTGCATAATGATTTAAATCTTGGTTCATTCATTAAGTTCTATGTTAACACCACCCAGATTCAAGCCTATCTATCTGAACCAGTCGAACAACGGGTAGCAAAACTACAAACAGTTTGAATATGCTTTATATTCTGTTGAAACAAACACTGCACGCTCACCTAAATCTTTTGCATTCTTCAAATTCAACAAAAGCTACCCGAACTCAAGACCATTCAACTGAAAAAGTCGAGCAATGGAAACCAAGACTGGAAACTGTCGAAGATGCTTAAACGAGCGATGTTTTAAATCTTGGTATATTCAATATTCGATTTTCACTGCAGTGGCATTTGCTATATGGCAAAAGCCTGCCAATTTGCCATCATCTCACGATTCATGAAATACGGAAGATATGCACTCAACACCGCAACAAAATCAAATCAAATCTTCTAGGCTCCCAGCCACCAAGGTATACGCGGAATTGAATATGCAGACATGGTAGCCCGTCAAATCAGCACTACCCCACACCTTTATTCCCATTAGCGCCAAAGATTTTAAGAGTCCCATTACTTGTCACCTTCATATTCACCGGTATACTTTCATCAAACCAACATGTGAAAAAATCTGCCTGCCTTCAAACTTATCTTAACAGGCATGCGGAACTTTCATCCACCTGCGTATTGGACACACACGGGATACCCATCAACACCTTCTCAACGGATCAGACCGTCCACTATGCCCTTTCTGCGGAGACGTACTCACTGTAGACCATCTTCTGGACTCCTATCAACACTTGGGAAGCATTAGAGTTTCCTTCTTTGGTTCCCTAAGCCCATCCCAACTCTTAAAAACCCCATCATCATGAAATATCTCTAAAATGTATAATTAACCGCGAGTTAAAGGCCGTAGCAGCTAATTTTACTCGTTAAAATTTGTATTAAGTTTAGTATAAGTATTTTATTAGATTAATGATGTTAAATAATATTTAAACGAATTTCTTCTCCTAAAATCATACTTACTTATGTCAAATACTTTGACACAGATGGTGAGTTGAAATGCATAAGATCCTGAGTTCCGCAAGGTAGCATGCTGGCACCAATCCTGTTCATTATATTTACATCAGACCTGCCAATTTTAAGGAATAACAACCTGCTGATTGCTACATATGCAGATGACCATGCATTCTTAGCTACAGCGGACGACCATCTGTTACACAGTCGGCA
Organism: Amiota communis; assembly: GCA_037043315.1. Lineage (NCBI taxonomy): Eukaryota > Metazoa > Arthropoda > Insecta > Diptera > Drosophilidae > Amiota > Amiota communis. Next base: position 4,939,345 of record JBAMAV010001245.1, on the reverse strand, counting down.
TACACTAATTAAACCGTGGCTGAAACGTAACAACATCATTGTGAACATCGACAAATTAACAACAAATGGAATACAGGTATGGGGATCTGCTTTGCACTCTAACATTGAGATACTCCAGAGATGCCAATCAAGGCATCATGGTATGGTAAAAATACTTACAATCATACGAGCAATGTGAAGCAAGACTGGAAACCAATCCGAGTATGTTTTATTCTATTTAAAAGAAACACTGTACATTGATTCAAATCTTAGTGTATTCAATAAATTTAATAAACAACACCTGAACCTGGTACAATAGATTTTGAAATATTTAAAGAATATATTGTATCATCTCTTTTCTTGGAAACAAGCAATTTTTGTCAAGAAATAATAGCAACAGTTAGTAAATGATAAATTTATATATATTTCTATGAAACAGATAGAGTATGGGTGTGTGAGATGTTATTATCTATATCTATATTTCTATGTCTCTTTATATTGTACTATATGTATATATCGTTTACCTAAACAATTTTCTTCGTAATGACATGATTGCTTCAAACAATTATCTTTAACAATATAAAGTTTACTTTAGAATGTCAGAACACCTGTGCCATTCATTGTACAATAGATTGTAGATTTAGTCCTAATTGAAATGATAGTCGAGCACTGAGAATCCTCAGTATGGCATGGATTCAAGTCATAAATGCATGACAACACAGTAACTTTATGTATACACCGACAAAAGTAGACAGAACAGGGACATTAGCGACTGTTATGAAAGGACAGCACCCACACAAATGTGAGTATAGTATCTATATATCTGTGTATATGTGGTGTGTTGTTGTACGAGTATTGTAGATAACACTTTTGTTGACTCTTTTCAATGTTCAAAAGAATACCTTTTTGTTCTACAAAAGCACATAAATGGCAAATGGTTGAGTGCATCATCTACAAGTGCACACACACACATACACATTATCATTGAGATACATTTTTGTGCATGTTTTCGCACTCAATTGTTGTATTGTTTCAATTGTTTAGTCATGCTCTGCATTTTTTCATCAGTTCTCTCTTGAAGTTTCAAACATTTTAACTCATACATATACAGAATAGAACATTTTCACAAGCTTCTTTTTTCTAAAATGGAAAAAACTGAAATGTGCTGGAAAAAAATGGGTTAAACTGATTGATTTTACTGTGAACCACACACCAGGCACCTCTTTCATTGATTCAGTTAAAAAAAAACGTTGCATATTCGTTGCACTTTCAGTCACTTTTAACCGCTTTCTAACTGAATACTTTGGGATGCCTAAAAAATTAAATTTCTACTGTAACTCAATGCAGTGTGCTGAGCCGCCAAAAACACTAACTAACTCTCGCACACATACTCATAGATACATACACCTAAGTACTTATACATATGCAAATTGAATTTTGGCTGCCACCAACTGACAACTGTCAAGGGAAACTGCTCCTAGTAGTACCTGATCTATGGTTTGAGTCTAACAACCGCACTCAACGTAACTAGGACAAACACACACCCAACCAACCAACAGACAGACCAAGGAAGGTTGACTATGATGACGATGTCTAAACAACCGCAACTAGCTGGAGTGCTTCTGTAACTTGATGGTAATGGTAAACAGTGTTACAGCTTCTCTTCCTGTTCTTTTCTTCATTTTAAGGATTTGCCTTTAAATGGATTGAAAAAGGAACAAAATATTTTGAGAAAGTGAAAAAATGGTGCAATCTTAAGTAAATTTAAATCTTCTTTAATGCTTCTTCAATTCACAAAGTTTTATAAAACGCATATGTTAACATGATTCCATGTTTATCTGTTTACTCGGATTCTTTATCTCTATGAAAACTGAATCAATTTGCCGCCAATTTTTAGTTTATAGTAATTGAACTCAGTTCTATGCATGACCCCATTATTTTCCAATTCCTATAGTTATCCTCTCAATTTTTAAGTTTTTTGCAGTAGTTTTTTGCTTTGTCAATGATGAATATGCGTACGTGACAAAATGCAATGCACTAAGACAAGGCAAAGTCAACAAGAATTTAAAAAACAGACATTTTTTATAGACCATGGAGTCTATTTTTTCCCAACTATGTATTCCATACTTAGTAAACTGGCAACAAACATGTTTCCGGGGAAAAAAATAGAAAAAAAAAAAAATAATATGCGTACATAGCCACTTATACTTTCATGGACATATGTATGTATGGATGCATGTATGTGTATCTGTGACAAACAAACACTCACTCACACTTGCATATGCATGTCATCATCATATTTGAATATTTTTTCATTTTATCCACTCACTCTTCCCTGATTTCCATCGGTAGTTGTACTATTTGCTATTACGTGACAATGTTGAGTCATATAATTTTTTGCATTGCATACTTTTATGGGCAAAACTACAATATTTTATTTCTGACTAGCTGATTTAACCGGCATTGCCCGGAATTTCGAAATTTTGTGTGTAAATTGTTGTTGTTATTAGATGATTTTTTTAAAAAAGAATTGTTTAGTCTATTCATTTCATAGTCTTTGACGAAACACACAGTCTATCTCTTGGTCCGCTCTCAGTGAACATCACTGCAGGCAATCCTACTGATATTTCACTCCAAGCTACTGCGGAGAATTGCAGATGCGTTGTGGTTTGTCTGGAACTCAGCTATCTTCCGAGACTCGGAGATCCCAATGATAAATGAAGAAATTGCCAAATTCAGCATCAAACACTTCATTAGGTTGGAAGCCCATTTCAGCCACCTGGTAATCAACCTGTTGGACAACAGCAGGCAAAGGCATTGCTTAAAAACGCACCAATCCCTAGACCTCCCATTTCGCATCCCAGATGAGTGATTAACTCATCCAAACTTTCGTAAGTGACTTTAACTTAAGAGAAAATTCACTATTTGGATGATCGCCTTGGGTGAGCGCTGACGCCAGGCGGTTGGATGACTTTGCAGTATCTGCCTATGACTTTTACTATTTTGAAGGACCTTGTCCTCTTATTGTTGAGCAACAATTTACTGGACGGGCGTAACAACCAGTCAAGCCTAAGCAACTTTGCATAACAGCATGCAGTGATGGCTTTAATGTGAGCTTGCCATGAGAGGCCCTTATCCATGATCAGCCCGAGGTAATGGACTTGATTCACTTGTTGGATGGACTGGAGTCTAAATTGACAACTGGACAAGAGCCACGCCTCAATTTAAGAACACAATCTCTAATTTTCTTGAAAATAAAATACAGCCTTAATCTTAGGGCTTTCACCATTTTCCTTATGTTATTATGATTCTCCTAAGATATAATAATACCCACAAACCCTTTTCTTAGCTGTAATATTAGCAAATCTAATTCATCTTTAATCTATACATGTAAAAATAGACGAAGGAAATAGTTTGACAGTGCTAAACTCCGACACCGTTTAACCGATCACAATAAAATTTGGCACATATATGTATTTTACTATGGAGAAGGATTTTATGCTATTCACTTTGTTGTAACTCACCACTAGATGGCACTGCAAAGATCACCTTCAACACCGTTCAACCGATTTGCATGAAAATCGGTACACATAAGTATTTAAACTCGGAATATGTGCTCACACTATCCATTTTAATATAACTTGCCATTAGATGGCGCTGCAGAGATCACCTTTTACACTGTTGAACCGATAATGATATATATATACTTAAATACTATTCTTAATAAGAGAATAGATTTGATTGATACGCTGTCATAATGACAAATTTCTAGATAACATCCAATAACATCACATTATGGGTTAATAAATAAGTACATAAATTAATAAATTAATAAAAAAAAATATAGCCTATGTCACTTGCTTAGAATGTAGCTTTCTATAGGTGAAAGAATTTTTAAAATCAGTTAAGTAGTTGTTGAGTTTATTCATTACAAACAAAGAAACAAATCTTTTCTCTTTACTATACATATTAGCATATATATAGTATGGTATAGATGTGTTGTTGCCCTGTCAATTTTTTAATGGTGGAGGTGAGAAATATTTGTTGTAAATTACAAATGTGAATACCATCTTTTTTTGGAGTTTGTAAATTAGAAAATCGTTTTATATACTTTTTTATCAAAGCACTTTAAAATAAGCAACTATATGTATGAATGTAAGGATATAACTACATTTATAGACGACGACGCGTATGCAAAATTAAACTTCCTGTCAGAAAAATGTTGTTATAACTTTTACTCTCCTCTCTTGTGCAAATGAAATTGCGCTTGTGTGTTGTTGTGTTGATTTTTTTACATAAATTTGTCAGATAAGTTTATCATTTTTTGGCAGTTCACAACAATTTTATTTCGTTTCTCTATATGAGTGTTATTTTGTTGATTTGTTGTTGGTGTTGAAGTTATCCTGTTGCTGTTAACCCAAACATGTTCATAAGCACTTTTAACCCTTTTCAAATGTATGTTTCCTGAATTGAATTGAACGTGTCTTCTTATTTTTTGTATTTCTGTTAAAGGATTTTGCATACATGAATAATGTGTAGTAGAAGTGGGGAATCCTTAAGAGCATCTCTCTCTCTGTCTCTCTCTTGCTATTTATTTCGTATACATAGATCGCAGCAAAGCAAAGAATTTATACGAAAGTTGTAGAAGCTGTAAAAGGCGAATAGTTTAAGGATATGGAAAAATTGATTTTAAATAATAAAAGTATCTCTTACATCTGTCATTGTTGTAAGGGAAACATCCAGAAACCTGGTTGCCTTCAATCTTGAAGTTTTGTGAGAGCGTTGTATAATAAAAATAAGCATTTTGCGATATTTTATATCAGCATTGAACCAATCGTGATTGTAGACTGCATCACCAATGCTTTCACTCTGTGAAATAGATTCTTGAAGAATCAGTGACACTTACCAATTCAAAAGCAACTTACCGTATCTGACAATTGCTGGGCATAATTACTAATCATGTAGACCTGCACTAGGGAACAAAACAAATACCAGAATTGCATAAATAAATTTTCAGGATGTTCGCCAACCGTCACTTGAAAACCAAGTATACATATTATTAAACAACTTGATAGAAAATTACATAGAATAGCAATGCCAAAAATATCATTTACTGAATCACAGAGTCTGTAACAAAGAATCAATACATTATATGGATAGAAGAAAATCTTGTATCCTTTATTTGTGTTATTACTTACACAAGTATTTTTTGATGATATCTTATGGATTTTGTTAAGAACTCCATATCTGAAGTGACATCAGCATAGCCTGCTTTGTACTCCTCAATTTGTTTGGCCAGGTACTGAAAATGCATTACCAGAAGTGTAATGAAAGCACACATAAACATGTCAGATGACACTTGACCGGAACAACATGTTTGTGCAGCAAGCACTTCGGATGAATATATAGCATAATAACTCCAACGATTCTCTTGCCAGTCCCAAGGTAACCAAATAAAGTAAGGCGATCCCCTCTCAAATTGCCCCACATTCATCAAAACAACATAAATGATATAATACCCTATCCAGTATAGATTGTAACTCCAGATTAGCACCATGTGTACGATAGAATAAAAGATACTGATACGCCGATAAGTTCGCAAGAACTGCTGTACATTGTAACGTTCCTGTTGTTCTACAGTCATGGGATGTAGATTCTCTAACTCATGCACAACATGGGAGATTTTTGCATAATCGCGTCTTATTAAAACTATTTTAAGAATGCCCATTGTCACATAACCAGAGTAAGTAAGAGTCATCATGGCATCGAGGAAGTTAATGCCTTGCTTAAATGACAGAAATGCATAAATAATTTCGATGACACAAATAAAAATCACATTCCAATAGGCAAACCAAAAATAGAAGACTCTCAGCATCTCCAGCAGTAGATTTTTACTCATTGGTGCTGTGTCATAGGCCAACATACCGATGGTCATATAAAATACATTACCATATTGAAGAAAATTATTGACCTTTGCAATCTGCACAGATTTTTGTTGATTTACTATCATTGTCTTTCAAGTTTTAATTTTAAAGTTTGTTGCTTGATTACAAATGAATTCGATTCTTTTTAAGCTTTTATACCACACGTGTAGTTCGTTAACATATGCGTGTTGAATAATCGATTAATCATAGGCATACTCGTAATTCCAACTCCGCCTTAACTCATTAGACTTATTGTAAATTAATGGTTTCATTGGTTAATATAGTCATTAGTAATGATTCGGAATGGGAATGTGAACGAACATCTGTTCAACGAGCATGTAACTTACATCATCATAATTGATTCATTTGAAAAATATTTAAACAATTTGACATACCAAATCAACACACAATTCGGGACAAAAGGACTAACTCAGTCATTGAATCACTTAGTGACTCACTCACTCATTGGCTATGTGAATGAAAAACAGAAGAACCCTATAGAAACTTATAGGGATTATAATTTAAAGAAGTGCTGCACATAATAAGATTTTGTAGTTGAAACAAAAAAGCAAGTCAACTGGAAATGGAGTAGTGTGTTGGAGGAAATGGAAAAGGAAACGAGTTAACTTTGTAAAAAATACAAATTTAAGTAAAATGGCCGACACAAGTAATCAGCGAGTAAAGGCGAACTGAGGACTAAGATGTGATGACGATGGCAGTGGAAAAGTCGACAAAAATTGAGAAAATGCGGTAAGGAACAAGAAATTCCAACAAAATGAAGTAAAAGTGACGTCGAGGACGACGAATAAAACAGATTGCAGACAGCTGCCAACACGAAAAGTTCGGGAGAGTTCAGCACCAAAAAGTATGCAACGAAAAGTGGTAATGGAAGAGGCAACCAAGAAAAACGACTACCCATAAAAATAAACTAGCCAAGGCAAAAGTTTAAAGTTCACTTTATCACAACAAAAAATACAAAAAAAAAAGAAGCATACAAAATGGCACATAAAAATTGCAAAAATATTTTGAAAGTTTCTCTCCTATTTTTGTGTGTGTGTTGTGTGTTAATGTTCAGTGTTAAAATGCCAGTGTCCCGCATCGATTTGAATACTTCAATGTGCAAACTTTAATTAACACAAAATGCAACATTAAAATCGCATTCATATATGTATTGTAGATACATCATGTTGGATAGCTTACATTCACATTCATACAAAACCAAGATAAGCAGATACCATAAACAGTTACATAGTACAATACAATACATGATATTGATGAACATACAATTCAATACCACTGCATTGCATTGCACACTCTTGGCCCACAACAGACACAAATGTATGATAGTTTATAAATGTAGTAAGTAGTAGATTCATAGATACATACGAATAGATGATATGTACACATTAGGTATATACGAGGGTTGCTGTCTTAAGTTCTCGCCTAATAATGAGGAAACAAATATTTATAATCGAAATTGTTTAAATTGTTTTTCAAAATATTCTCTGTGAATATCAATACACTTTTGAATACGTTGGTATTTTCGCATTACTTTTACCACTCCGAACATTACTTTTTTAACTCCAAAACATGTCTTTTGAACCCTTCAACCACTTCATCGGGAGCCGAAAATCGTTGACCAATGTTTTGGCAGGTCAAAAATTCCTTTGTTTGAGTCAATGTCGCATTTTCATGATGAATAATGATACGCCTCTCCTTCTGTTTATTTTTCGCAATTTTCCGATAATTTTTAGCAAACAAATGGTTGTGTACCATTCAGAATTGACCGTCCTGCGTTACTCTAACACGACCAAAAAAACAGGCAACCATTTGCTTCGATGTGCTTCTTCCGCATACAACTTTTGTTGGATTTGGCTGGTCTCTGAAGACCCTTACAGTCGATTGCTGTGTTCCTTTGGGGATCGCATAGATTCATGAAGCGTCACCTGTGCAGATAATATACACATCCTTTGAACGTTTTTTTCCAGCATTTTCTTGCACCAATCCATATGAACCTTCTTTTGAGCACTTGTCAGATTAAGCGGACAAATCCTTTTTATGGCCAAATGATTATGTTACATTTCATTGATGCTTTTCCATTGGTGGATTTGCAGTCTTGGCCGCCCTAGGCCCTTGTAGTATGTACCCGATTCTCAGCACCCATCCAGAAAACAAGAAGCAATATCCACGTTTTGGTAATGGGTTTGAAGACAGCACTATTCCTACTGCAGTGAGCTCGAAAACGGAGACATTGTTCTGAAAAATTGTCTTCTAAGTCAATAGAATAAAGCATTTGCAATGCTTAAGCCTTTTCTTCGATTTCTGACGCACTTAAATTCGTCAGGTTAGTAATAAAATTCAATTTATTGTAAAGTAATTTATAAGCACCCCATTGTTTTTTGAGTTGTTCTGATAATTTATCAATTAATACCAAAAGAAGGAGTGATTCTGAAATAATCGCGACCATTCTTTTGTTGTTGATAGACTTTTAACGTTGATTAAGATTATTGTTATACGATGCGATGGAGACTTCACCGGGCAGTGTGGCCCGCTATACGACATAATGTGTGTTTTGACGATTGGCCGCCCTAGACCTGGGCCTAATGGGCCTTACGGCAAAACCACCGCTGTGCTTTTCAAACTAATGCCAAAAAATCTTATTACGATCTTGCATTATCAGTTCACGCACAGCGATGATATTTTCTGGCACAACAACCGAATTTAGATGACTTTCACGGAATTCGTCCTGGAGCGAACATTGACCACGTTTGAATTCGTTATATCAGTCTTTTCGCAATGCTGCAGGATGGTGCTTTAGCGCTGTATAAAGAAATTAGTTCATCGAAGAACTCTTGTCTTGATTCCAATTTTTGCCCAAGATGAATTTTTCAATTTAACACAAATCACGCTAAAATGAAAAAATGTTACAAAGAAATGATGATTAAAAATATTAAATTATTGTTTGGAAACGTCAGCGATCACCTAGCTGCCAACTTACATGGAAAAATTGTCCAACACTGTTAAGACTGACCATACGAAAAAACCGAATCTAAGCATATCAATTTGAGATTAGCATCTTTCAATCGATCTACAACAACAACCTCTCATTTTTGTCATTTTCCCAGTTGTTCGAATCTTAGCTCACTGTAAAGCCACTATTAGTGGTGGCAAGGCCAGAAATATAAATAGGAGCCCTCGTATCAACAAATGCTTGTGAAATTTGTTGTGGTTCGCGTAAATGCATTTTCGCTGTTACTTTAGTGTGAATTTATCTCACGCACTCATGCATGCCCCACTCTTTCTCTCTCCCCTTCCCTTTTGTTTACATTCTATAGATACGATTAGTAAACCTTTAGAGTTCATTTTCAATCGAATTGTGCATCGTTTGTTAACATTAAATGGCTCTATGTACGTATGGTCAATGACCAATGAATGAATTGAATGAATATATTCGTACACCCAGCAAACAGGAGCACTCATGAAATTTGTTACAGCTGCAGGTGAAAAGTAACAAATGATTTGTGGCGAAAAAGGGCTTTGTAATTTCACACACACACACACACACACACACACACACACACACAAATGGAATGCGGTTTCAAAGTTTGCTGTTGAAGTAATGAAGAAGCTTCGCAGCTTAGAGAGAGCCCGCCGAAACGCAGATGTCGGCTAATTGAATGTAGTACCAGCCTTACGAAGCTTTGCTTAAGCGGCAGTCCCGTAAGGCTCTGGTACTCCTATCCTACTGACTCCCTTTTTACCTATCTTTTTCCTATTCATATGTCTAATATTTATACTTTTGTTACCTGTTATAAACTTCTTTTTTTTTCCAATAAACGAACAAAAAACACACACACACACACACACACACACACACACACACACACACAAATTACACATAGATTCAAATAGATTTATGCATAGTTGCTAATGTGTTGCGTCTTATGATGTGTTGGATATGATTAATGTCTGGCGTTTTTCCTTGCCCAATTTGTGGCTAAACTCTGAGTTTTATTGTTGCACTGATTGTTTGTTTCATGTCATTCAATCAAATGCGGTAAACACAAGTAAGCAACACACAAAAATATCTGTCGAAATTTGTTGAATAACAGGAAATATCATTTGTTGAAACAGCATCGCATGACATGTCTTGTCATTTAGTAAAAGACTTTTTTTTTTTAATTTTTTCAAAACTTTTACTACCATAAGTTGCACTTTGCAGTAAGATCCTTTCATTTTGAGAAGCACAAGCAAAGCTATCTATTTATTTATTTTTATGAAACAAACACAGCAATAGCAACAGGATAAGATTGACGACAACTCTTGATTTCTGGAACAACATAGTATAATTTCCATCAAATTTCACAGTGTGACATTTACAAGATTGTATTTCCTGTTGCGCTTAAGCATTTCCATCTATGAAGTCGACTGCAAGTTAACGCACAACTTAACTGAAGTTAAGTAAAATCAAGCTGTGTGTATACCATACTATTTATAATATTGTGTAAGTGAAACCAGTTCTTCATGTGTTCTAATATACTCTAGTACGTACAATCCACCCGCACCTCTAACTTTATTCTTGACAACTTGATAGTGCAGATTTTTGAGATACAAAACACACAAAAAACCTACTTGCATTTTTGCCCTATACATACACATACACATAGTGCAACAAACATTGCAAAACAATTTCCATTTTTAGTTTTTGGTTACACATGCTGACTTTTTTTTCGTACTGACTGCTGTGAGCTACTGCCATTCTTCTGCTGATGTTGCTGCTGTTGTTACTCATACGCAATGTGTTGCGCACAGAGATACTCATATAACAACATATAGCACACAGCATTCACATTCATGTTGCATGTACATGTTTCAATGCAATGTGACAGCATTAAATTTGACATGGGGTTGACACAACTTGCACAAGTCTCTTGTACTATGTATCTAATGCAAATGCTGCCAACGAACAACAACGACACACAAAGAAAAGAAGAATGTAAGTTGGTTTCAATGCTTCTGCTTCTTCTACTTCTTCTTTTTCTCATCTGTTTTTCTACTTGTAAGACAAAAACTGGAAGTGTTTGTATCTTTGTTTGTATCTATGTTTGTTCATTTGCTTGCTTGCGTTTTTCCTTTATTTTCTAACCAGGCTTCTCTTGGTTTTAGGATGCCTAGAGAAAATCTAGCTAAGACTAAGAAAAAGTAGAAGGAGACAAGAAAAAAAATACAAATTCAGCAATGCAATTTTGTGTTGCATGTCAAAAAGTGCCGCATTATTGAAATTTTTTGCTTAGAATTTCCATTTTTCTTTTCGACATTTTCCTTTTAAATAACAAACAAATAAGAAATTGATGAAAATCATTCTTATAAGTAAGTAAAAGATAGTTCCTAGCCTGGTATTAATAAAGGTAACAATCATAAACACTTTCTGGTGTTAAAGAACTAAAGAAACTGGAAAAAATTGTATTGTACTATACCAAATACTGCAACTTAAGACTTATCTAATACCGAATAAATAACAAGGAAACCACAAAACCTACACTTGAATGGCACAAATCTAAAAATAAGCAAATGTTTTTTTGTTTCTGTTTGTTTGAATGAAAAATGCTGTCGGCAATGAAACAAGGTCTCCAAGCGCATAGAACGGGATACCAAACATATGACTTGGTCATCATGTTTATCTTAATCTGAGCGCGCCCATATGAGTATAGCAGCAAGGATTGTGCCAATTTCCAACACACACACAGCAAGAGAGAGAGAGAGAGAGAGAGAGAAGGTGAGAGGGAGTTGTTTGTATCTATGAGTATAGAAAACAAACAAAGAAACAAAAATTGACGCTGAAGTAAAAGCAAACAAAAACAAAGCAATTACCCAGAAATCCTTATTTGTGTGGTGTATCTGTATCTGTGTGTGTATGTATGGTAGTATATCTGTATGTGTTAGTTACACTGCGGTAGGCAGTTTTTCTTGCATCACTTTGACTGTGTTTACCACATTTACTTACACTCTCCTTACTACCACACACACACAAATATGGACTTTTTAATAGAGAGATGTTCGCTCCACATCTGCATTTATGTATTTTTGTATCTTGTTTCAATGTTTTTTTCTTTTTCAATTCATTTCATGCATTTTTTGTTGTTTTATTATTATTGCAGTTTGTTATTGTTGGTGTTGTTGCTATTATAACGCCGCGTATTATCAAAAAACATTTGTAACTACATTCTACTATAAATGCATAACATACATACATTTTGTATCTACAATACATACTATGTATCGTCATTTGTTTTTCTATCCTTTTAAGTTCTTTTCGCTTATTATTGTTGGTTAGTTTTGTTGGTTGTTGTTTCTTTTTGTTTTTGTTGAGTTGCGCACGCGAGCTCAATTTTTGAATGTGTGCCAAAAGTTGATTTCATTTGGTTTGTTACACTAACACTAAAATGTGCGATAACGTTACCAGTTGCAGGCAGTTTCACATCTACTATTTTCCACCATATTCAACAAAGCTATAAAAGCTAAGAGAGAGCTGGACAAGAAGAAGGATTCGGTTGTTAGTAAATGACATAGTAAAGCTGATAGTGAGCCTACAATGATGATGATGCCGATTATGATGATAAAGCATAGTTCCCACTGGCCATGAACCATATTTTTAGCAAAAGAACAACAAAATTTAAGAAATGCTTTACACTTTATTTAAATTTCAGGCACTTTGATCGTAGAAATTATTATATTGAATGATATATTATAGAATTTATTGTATAAAACAAGGCTGTCCAACCCTTGGATCGAAAGTGTTCTTCAGTGGCAAGCAAAGAATAAAATAAAAATTGCAGAGCAGCGGGCCAAAGTGATTTCTGTCTCTTCCCTGTGGTGACTTCTGTCCCATCTGTGTGTCATTGGCCGAATTCAGACTTAATTTTTGCCACATGCCCTGGTATAAAACTTTATTTAAATTGAAGAAATTTTTATCCTAGAACTTATAATATTTAACCCATTTACCATTTCCGACTTTGATGTTCAATATTTTTTAAACGGTGAAGATTAATCATTTAAGGCCATAGTTCTTTTTGTCCATGACAAATGTCTCATGATTTGATGAAAAAAACCAGCTCCTCACAAAAATCTTTGAGTAACATTTTCCAATGATTATTTCGTTTATTAACATGGACAAGTTTTTAAAAATGTTTCCATAGTCATGTCAAAATCTGACGCTGTGTTACATGTGAAACGCTGTTGGTGTCGACAATACTTTTAATATATCTAGTGACTCTAAAGCCGAATCGCCAAATAATTTATATATTAAATAAAGAAATGAATACACTGTGCCTATAAGAGCAATTTTATCAATACGCTCTTACTTCAACAAGGTGGGAGCGGCGTTGGAAAAGGTAAAAAAATAATGAAAATACTCTTGACAACGACTTGACCGATTTGGCTAAATGTTAAATTAGTCATAAGCATAAGGATATGTGCCTTTGTGTCAGGCAGCTGCATTTTATGCCATTTTATTATTTTTAATGTATAACAGACTAGTGAATCCGGTGTGCTTTGCTACGCTCTTCATATTGATTCACTGTTTCTGTTATGTTCAAGTCGATATTTTCGTTGTTCTTCCATTTCAAATGCTCCATTACCATTTGTTCTCTAAGCTTTGGATGTTTTTCTTACTTTGGTTACGGAACCCTAAAAAGGACCATTCAGAAACCTTACTAATTATCGTTTTGTACTTAAGATTTCTCCCTAAAACTAATTTTGTGTATAAGAGCTTCATAAGTAAACTTATGCGCTTTTGTTGAACCGAAAGATTTTTACTTGGCTTTCGTCTTCTGCTAAATTTGAAATGAAAGAACATCATTGAATTTGGTGATATGCAGATCTTTTGGATTTTATTGAAATATTTTTAACTTAAATCGATTTAAGCTTTTCAGTTCAATTATTTATGAAACAATGAAAGATACCAAAAAATATCTCCACTGAAAATATTTTGACATATGATTTACTGTTTGAAAAAATTTAATTTATAAAGAAAAATGATATAACCTTATTTCAAAGTCCTTTTTTTGAAGCGGTAAATAATAGCACGCAAACTCATTTTATAACATTTTTTGTTATAACTGGCAAGATCGCCTAAATTCTTTTTATTGTAAAGCAAAAAGCTAGTGGCAATCGGTTCGTCTTTCTTTGACTCGAATATTGCCCCACCCTTTGTTACATTGTATCCACTCCAATTTTAATTTTATTAAAGCCAGTGATCATTATTCGATTTCGTTTTCCATTGTCATTGACTTGCTTGTCCAGTGCATAGTACACAGTAGCCAGTAATATGACAACATTGTCTTGTTTTAGTCAGATATAAGCACATTGAAACTTTTTCTACGAATGAATAAGTTTTTGTTTACACAAATCTATCTTTATTGGGGAGCATAGCTTTATGAATTGTTTTTTCTTAGTGTCAATTTCCAAAACAGCAAATGTTCTACGAGTGTAAATAAACAATTTATTAAGAAAAAAAAAAGAATAACAATAAATAAATATAAGATAACAATTTAACTTATATACACATCAACATAAACAACTCGGTATTAACTAACGTTATGTTCTAACGCTGTAAAATATTTTGTTTAGTCTGTTCGTTTGTAGATCTTATTGTCATTGTATCCACATGTACCTAGAAACTTCGAGAGCAATAGTATATTTTATCATTGAAAATGATTAAGGGATCCTGTTTTGAAAAATTGTATTACAAAAAATATGAAAACAATGTTACGAAAATATGTTATGTGGAGGTGAGGACGACTTCCTGAATGAAATAGTAAAAATGCTGGTTAAGCAGAAATAAGTTAAGTTGCATGTGTTAGCAAAGAGGTGAGCTGTGGTTGGTCAATAAAATAAATATAATAAGTAAAGGTACTTATATGTATGAGTGTGCAGATGTCATTAATTGAAATGTGAAGGCACGCAAGTCGAGGAAGAGAGAAGAATGAAAAGTTAATAGAAACTATTTAACTTAACTTATAAATAATCGCGTTATTTACGAATTTCGTAAAGACAGTCAATTTTTATTTATAAGATTGTCAGGGTGTATAAATTGGCATGTGCCTATGTAACAGGAGCCATGAGGATAGCTCCAACAGATGCTTTGTTTTGTTTTATTCTTTGTTAAGTCTCTAAGAAAGTATTTAAATATTATTGTATTTGAACACATATATGTATTGTACACATAGCACTAATTTGTTGGGATTTTACTTAATTGATTGTAAAGTTATACATAATTCAATTGCAATATAAAAGGTGCCGAAAAAGCTTGGTATCTCTCAACAACTCCAATTCCTATTTATGTATAATGCAACGTTAAGCCCCCGGTTTCAACTCTTCTTATTGGTAATGGTAATGATAATTTGATTCATAGATCGATATACAATAGTATAGTATAGTATTTGTATTTGCCTTGGGCTAGCTTCATATTATTGAGGCTTTTACCATAGTATTCAATTTCTTACTTGGTGAAAACTTGATCCTAAACTTTGTGGTCCATTGTAAAAATTCAAATAATGCAGTTTGCAGTTTCGAAACATTAAAGAAATTAATGAATGTGATGATATAAGTACATATGTACCTAGGTCTTTACTAGAACTAAAAAATGTGCTAACGATTTTGCATGCAGATTACATTCAAAACGTGGGCTTAGTGATCTTGGGTCAATAAGATATATACGATGCTACATATATTTTTGGCATAAATAAAAAATTAAATCAGTTGAGTTGAGTTTGATTAAATTATTTCAGACTTTTTTCATTTGAAAATCTATCGTCTTCTCTCTTCAAAGAATACATACCATTCGTACATATGTTTGTATCGATAAACATATGTACATATTCATACACATGTTTATATTTATACCTATGTACTTATATGTTTACAAAGTGTAATAAAACTTTAATATGAAAGTCTGGTGCATACATGCAGTTGTTGGTAAGTTCTACGTAAGCGTCTCTGCCGCTGTTAAATATCATAGATGATTACGCAGCGACGATGTTATGTCCAGATACTTTATTCACAGTCCGACAAGCCATAGTTTTTTCATTATCGCTAGTTAAGCGAAAGCAAACAGATACTTGCAATTTCTGAGCGGCAATAGGCAAGTGTTTCCGTCGGTACTACAACATCCCGAATATCAAATATTTCAAAAAATCAACTTATTGCTTTTGTCGTGTGTGTTGTTTACATTAATTGATCGAGCAATAGAAATTAGTGCTGTTACGCGGTTTTCGTCAACAATTTAAAGTCACAACGCATATATAGACGAACCCGGATCAAGTCATAGACAGGCCCAAAGTGTATATAACAGTTTATAGAAATTTATTTGAGAAAGATTTAAGATTATTCGAAAAAAATGTCTACCCAATCAATTCCAATGTCAGTATACGCTGGGCAAACGATTGATAGACAACAAGATCAACAATCCGAAGATACAGGTAGATGGCTACAGATTGCGTTCATAGCAGGTGAGTCCTCATAATGTTGAGTATTTAATATTCAATGATTTTAGTTGTGTAACATTAGGCTGGATCATATTGATTGCGGGCGGCATGGATCTGGCCCTTGGCATAGGCTGGAATGTAAACACGCATGTGGAAACCACCATACATTATCAAATATGTTGGTTTATTGGTGCCATAGTCGGTACTTTAGTAGCCTCTCCGTTGGTGTATGTGCTGTCAAAACGTTTCTTTATGGTAAATAGTATAAACTATGGTGAATTACGACACATACATGATTTTACTTTGCAGCGTTTCAGTGCTTTTTTGATGATAATAACCGGTGTAATCTATTTAAGTGCATCAACACAATATGGTCCTATTATCGTCGCTCGTTATATTAGTGGTTTCGCAGTTGGCTGGACCACCATCGATTTTTTGGTTCATGCCAGTGAGCTTGCCTTACCGAAGACACGAGGATATTGTCTGGGACTTGAGCAAGCTGCCATCAGCATTGGCATTGGTATTCAAGTAATCTATGGCACACAATGGAAAAAAGATGCAACATTCGATGCGAATCAAATGCATGGAATTTTTGTTTTGTTGCTTGGCGTGTCGGCTTTCAGTTGCACATGGTTAATAATTGAGTCGCCAATCTTTTACATACGTAAAAATAAACAATTAAGTGCGCTCTTGGTCCAAAAGCGTATTATGACAGCAACCGTGATTGATGAAACTGTAATTTTAGCAGTAGAGAAGAAAAGGAACTATATACTTGAGAACAAGTTTCTTACATACTGGGAATGCTGTATTGAGGGCTTACTGCCAGCCTTAAAACTACTATTTTTTCGAGGCTTTGTATCAATTATCTTCTCTTATCCGTTAAATTTGACTTTCATATGGGCCTCATCTACAGCCTTGGGATATGATAATGGCTGGCCAGCTATCATATTGGGTTTGCTACGCATATTATGTGCAATAATCTCAATCTATTTGCTGGACATAATGGGCCATAAGATTCTCGGAATGTTTAGCCTTGAAATAATAGGGTTGCTATCAATCGCAATTGGTGGCTGTCTTAATAATGGGTTAGATTTTCACATAATTTCGTGTACACTTATGTATCAAATATTCGCTAGCTACTATGTGACAACTACATCACGTTTGTTGGGCGAAGCTTTTCCATTGCGTATAAAGCCTTATCTGATTGCCAGCTGCCTTATCTGCGAATATCTCCTGCACATAATTGTTATTGTTACATTTGTAACAAACTTGTACAATAACTATTTTTTGATAAGCGTCGGTATGCTCATGGTACTTAGCAGTGTTGGGTTTGCTTTCTTGATACCGGATACCCGTTTGACATCTTTAGGTGAGGCGCAGGATCTTTTCCGCCTTCCATTCCATCGTAAACTTTACTAATTGTTACACATATTAGAGGTCTACTTGAATACATACGTACATTTATATACCATTTTGAATGGATTCATATGTAGGAAACTACTTGTATTTTTGGCTGCACATTGGATGTAATTGAATGAATATGAATGCTTTCAAGCAGACCTCTTGTACATATGACAATACATGCATATGAATATATGTACCTACATTGTTCATATACACACAAATTGTAATTTGATTAGGTATCAATAGTAAGTTTATAGTTTCATCCGTGTCCAAACAAGTTCACATTATTAATTTATCTAACAATAATACTTAATTCAATGCATACATTATACAATATGCACATACATACATATTGTAACCTATATATGTAAATTTATATAAATAATAAATAAAAATTAAATAAACAAAAACTGCACAAAATGCAAACCAACATGATAGTTTGTTAGAGATATGCTGGATAATTTTTTTTGAGCAAACTGGAAACGGTTTGATTCAGGAAGTGATCGAGGAGTGCATATGTGACAGCACATTTACAACAATAGATTGAGATTTTGTACGAGGACATCTTAATTTTTGCTTAAAGCATGCTTGAATAAAATGAGAGGTACAAGCACACTGAGCAGCAGCTATAACTTAATCCTTGGATGATGACGATGTGGTTTTTTTTAAGAAAAGTAGGTAGTACAAGTAACGTCTGCTGTATAACTCCTTTGTTTAAAAAATTGATACTTGTATTGCAAATTATTGTATTACGAGGCTGTAACCGGGTCATCGTCGCTAACCAGTAGTGTAGTGTCATCAGCATAAGTCTCTACCGAGAGTTTGTCTCTACAACATACAACAACGTTATGCATGAGAGCGATATATTGTATATATTTGCTGTGGCAATATTTCAGTGTGAAGTGCAGCGAATAAATGTCTTCAAAGAATTAGAAACAATTAATTTACTGTGCTATAAACAAATACGAAAAAAAAAACAGACAATGAAGTGAAAAACAGAAAAGAGAAAAATAAAGATAAGAACAATGAGAATAAGTTTTTTATTAGTACTACTTTTTTTATATTGTATTTATTATAAACATTAAACCGCTTTTGCTATAAAATATAAGAGTGACTATTAACAAATACAGATGATTGAAATAATTACAATTTACAGAAAGCAGGGGGTAATTTTATTAACTAATTGTTGGAAAGTCATTTGGGTTTAGTTGCTTTTTTAGACGGCCTTGAATCGTCATCCTGGTTAATGATTCTGCGGGAAGATTTGTGTGAGAGTGCAGTCTATCCTTGTATCCCTTAAGAACAACAATTAGTATAAACAATCATAATAAATAAAATTCAATAATAATACAATAAAACCATCAGCAAAGCTAATTTCACTAGACTGGTGAAACATTTCCCAAGCATAAACAACTGCTGAAGAAAGTCCACACACACCAACACAGGAGACAGTGCTGACAACATAAAGTATATATATTTGTGATCAGCTCGATGAGACGAGTTGATTTAGCTATGTCCGTCTGTCCGTCTGTTCGCAAAACTAGTCCCACAGTTTAGGTTTCTTTTTACCAAACGCTGAACATTTGTCGGAATCAGCCGCATCGGCCAGTAGGGGGGTACCTCCCATACAAAACCCCCTTTTAAATTAATGTACTTATTAGAAAAGGTTATTTGTTTTTCGACTTATTGAACTGAAATTTGGACACTATAAGTTTCTGTTCCGTATCCATCAGCCATGTAAATTTCATTTACCTCCCATACAAACTCTCATTAAATGACAAACTTATAAAGAGTATAAGTACAATAAAAATACAAAGCAACACAAACTGTATTCTTTGTTGATACTCAAACTGTAACAGAGAGAATATACTGATGCTAAGAAAGGAAGCATATCTGATATCTGGCATTTGTCGCTGGATCCTATCCGGAGGAGCGTGAAGACGTATTACATCTTTGGCACAGGCAATGATAACATTCTTTCTGGTTCTTAATAATAATGATTGTTTATTCTTTTTAGAAATGCCTGAATTGGAATTCATACCTCTATCAATACAATCTGCTTCAGCAACACGTCTGTATCAAAATACCCCGGCTCAACAAACAACTCGAATTCCGCAACCAGTATACAACAAGCACTACGTGTTGGCAGTAGCAGTGTGTCTATGGATCAACGTGGTGCTGATATATTATTAGGCCTTGGCTGCGTAGGTAGCGGCGGTTCAATAGGTAGTGGTAGTGGCAGTTTACCTTATGCCGATGATGCTATCATTGGTCTTAGTGCATCAGCTACAACAACACCAGCCTCGGTACGTCCTTCATCACCAGATATGCTTAGTGCAACATCAGCAACATCAATCAACTATCTCCGCTAGCAGTACTGTGACCACGGTTAAAAGTAAATTTGGATCATGGTTTTCCAGTAATACAACGAATAAACAAAATGCAGCCAATGTTCAGGCAACAGCAGTAGCAGCAGCAGCAACAAAAACGGGTAGTGGGAATTTCGGTATGGATGCTAATGGCACCGCCACCAACAAGAACAACAATACTACTACCACCAACACCACCAGCACAACAAAAACCACGAACATCACCATCAAAAATTCCACTAATTCAGAGCTTCTTCAGTCACTGCAGGATATCTGATATCAGGCATTTGTCGCTGGAGCCTATCCGGAGAAGCGTGAAGAGTATTACATCTTTGGCATAGCAAATGATAGCCTTCTCACTGGTCTTATGTTTAATTTAAGTATTATAACTTTTAAGTTGACTGTTATTTGTCATAAATAAATAAATTAATTCCATTGGCATTTATATTCCCGCTCTTTCTTCAGCCAACTGCAATAAGACAGTCTTCATCAATCAGTTAGTACAGTATATTACCACATCTATTCGCTTTTAAAATAAATAAATAAATTCATGTGTAAATGTAAACAAACAGTGTTTAGTATTGTGCAAACAACTGAATCGATTGACAACACTGAAGATTTGGAATGATTGTGCAAAAACAAGCATTTTGATTCTGAAGCGATAACATGGACTGCGTCTGAAATGACCATCTAAAAGGCCCACAAGTTTTTACAATTAAATTACACTTTAGAACTATGAAATTCATTCATTAATTATTTTTGTGGAAAGGAACCATTCTAATGTTGATATTTCAACTTTCATAAAAATGTAAATATTTTGGCATTTCACACACACAAAAAACAACAGCAACAAAATAAACTAAAAGCATTTAAATGTTTAAAAATAGTTTTCGATTTTTGGTTGGTGCAAATGTTTTTGTGATTCTTTTTTTGTTTGGGTAAAACTTTATCTGTAACCTAAAATCAACTGTTGTTGTTTGTTGCTTCCACAAGCCCAAAATTTTTGCTTTTTAATGTGGTCTAGTGTAGCGCATATAGTATACACACATATACACTTATATACTACTCATACTAGTACACTAACAAAATAACAACAAAAAATGACCATAAAATCATAAATATTTTATTTTGTGGGTTTTGCTTTGGTGTTGTTACTTTTATGTGCTGCGTGTGCCCTTCTTCACATTCATGGGAATCGTGTAAATTTTTGAATTTTGTTTGTTTGTTTTTTTTTGGAATTTTATAACATACTTTTAAGCGCTTTCGCATAATAATTTTTGACCACAAAAATGACAGATAAAGCATTTTCCTCTACAAATTTTTGATTTTGAATTAAATTAAGCACACATGCATAAACACACACACACACAGACATTGCTAGATTTAGGGGAATTTGAAAAGGGTTGCCCAAAAGTATGCAATATAAGTATAAATTTTATACAAATTTTGCTTTGAAAAGTATTTATATGTAGTAGTAGATAGTAAAAGCCATGCACTTTGCCGCATGTGCATCATTGTAAACTATTTTCCCCTTCAAATTTTTTATAATATTTCCTTTTTTTTCTCCTTTGTCTTTGTAATTAAAAAAAAAACCATTAGCAGAAAAAAATTGTGTTCAAGCAAAAGGTAACAAATTATTTAAATTACATATGCACTGCTGTTGGTAATTAAACAAAGTGGTAGCATCTTCTTGACATCCCCATCCCCATCCTCACTCACCATCATCATCATAGCTATTTATTTCTTTAGGTTACCTTTTCGCTGTTAATAATAAGCAACAAATTTAATGCTTTAATTCTTCTTAGTTTTATTCATTCTCTTTCTATAAGTTGAACATTTTCACAATGAAATTGCAATGCTCTTGAGCTGTTGACCTCAAGCTTAAAGTTCATGGTGGGCTAATATCTTCTTGTAACTTGTAAAACAAAAGCCTTGGGCATTAAATTATTGTTTTAAGCTACATTAAGTTGGCCTAATCCAATGTTATGATACAAAACTTTTTAAGGGATTCATGGTGCAATATGAACTCGATAATATGTACAGTTGAAAATCAGACAGTCTCTAAATTATGACTATCAGATCGGTTTAAGAAGATGCCATGGAACCCCAGAGCAATATCACTGAGTTATACAAAAACTTTTCATCACTCTTCAAAACAAGCAATACTGTTGGGCTGGCTTGTTAAGTGTGCGTCAAGCGTTTGATCGAGTTTAGCATACAGGCTGAAGAAATTGGTGCAGGCGTCTTATTTTTTGGTGCTTAAAAGATAACTCAGATGTGAGGATCAAGAGTCTGATGTAAAAGATATAAGAGCTAGAGTTCCTCAGAACAGTGTGTTGGCGCCAATATTATGCACTCTCTTTACGGCTGACATCCTGATACTAAGATGATGAGAACATTTCGTTAACGACGTATGCAGATGGCACTGCCCTACAGCCTCAGCCCTCCTTCAGAACCAACTAGTCATCATTGAGCAGTAGATAAGAGGTGGAACACAGGCCTCAATGCTGAATTGTCCACACAAATCACAACTATCATCCATATAATTAAACGGCAAATACATGTTTTGTGAATCCTTTCCGGCCTAAACCACTGAACCGATTTTGATAAATAAATAACCAATTGAAAGGTATTCTTCGCTGGATGTGTACAAGCGATTTTATGCTTCTGAGACATCAAATGACACTTATCCATTTATCACCTAATAGATTTACTAAAAAACATTGTTTACAGAGAAGTTATGAGCACTGAAAAGAAACAAATGTTTTTTATAGAATGCGGTCGATAGTTCAGGCTGCGGGCTACCTTTGTTTATCTTAAACCACATGGCATGTCCTCTAGTAGTGAAAAACAGGGATGTCATTCCAAGAAGTGTCCCCATGAAGTAGCTGAGCCATGACAGGCGTCTCACCTGGCTCCCTTACATCAAAATCGAAAAAAAAAACAATTGGATCTTCTAAGAACGAATTGGCTCCTCAGTCAATTTCAAGATGAATCTACGTAACAAGCTGTTACTTTATAAGACTATACATAAGCCGGTATAGACTTATGGTATATAGTTTTGGGACACTGCTTCCAACACAAATCTGTAAACTTTTCAGAAGTTCCAACCAAACTAGTGCGACGATTTATCGGTGCATCGAGGTAAGTCAAAAACTCAGTCAGCGAGTAGATCGTCAGGCATAGCAACAGACATATTTGGAGAACGGTTGCAGAACTATGATAATCAACTTGCAACTAACCTGCTGTACAGCAGCAGACACCTTCCTTCTGCCTTCTGTTACTGCATTGACTCACAGCAATTGTCTCATGTGATGAAAATCATGTTTGTTGATGTAAATTGAGAGTGGATCTTGTATCTTGGTTTTCATTTCATTTTGATTAGTGTTTTTGATTTCAACTCCTACATTCTCATCATCAGTAGCGAATTTAGTTTCATCATTTCATCATCTCATTATCATTATATCATATCCATCGAAATTCCGACAAGTTGGTCAACTATTTCAGTTAAGTATGTAATATCGCAAAAGGGATAGTTCATTCATTTTGGTTAATTGGTTTGCTAAGAGCTTCGATGTACGTTTTACCTTTTTAAACGCTCTTAGATTTTGGTTTTTCCATTCAATATAATGCAATTCAAAAGCAGCTTCCTTGCAGCTTCATCCATAATAGTACAGTCTCATCCACATTACACACGTGAGAAACTGTGATGCCTGTATCAAAAAATATTACGCTCACCTCTTCAACATAGAGTTGTATGGGCACATGACCCTGTAATGGTTAGAAATTGGATTATTGCATTGCTTGTATTAGCGTATGTCCGGAATATCAAGTTCATACTCTATTTGTAAATTAAAAATTATTTCAATTTATGTTTTTTCCATTTATGATGCACCTTTCAGTTTCATTAGTTTCTTTGGGTTAAGTTTCTTGGTTGCTTTAATGTTTGTTGGTAAAAGATTTGAGTGAATTATTCCGATGTCTAAATTTTCTATAATTCCAATTCATAAATTCATCTGATTGATCTACAACATGCATAAAACATGAAGCACGTAACCTTATAAAAATAAGTGAAATTTTTTGATTAAGAGTAGCGAAAAACTTAATTAAAAGAAACTAACAATAAATACAATTATGCATTTGCTTTTAATTATGCAGTCATTCATGTTACTTGTTGTTGTTGTTGTTGGATGATGTTGCTGTTGCATGTTGCTTGCTCCTTCCGCATATGGAATCCTTTGCAATGATATGCCATGCCATGTCATGCCATGCATCTTTATTGCAAACTCACTTGTTTACCATCACGTCGTTCATTCTTTTGACGCATCCATGTTTATTAAATATTATTTGTTTGTTTTTCTATTTTTATTTACTCGTACACAATTTTCTTTTCTTTTATTTGTCATAAAAAAACTAGGAAAAGCAAGTGGTATATTAAAACTAGTATACCATATAGAATAATAAAAACAGTACCAACAACAAGCAAGCAGGATTTGTGTGTGTCTTGCTGGTGTTTTGAGTTTTGCAAAGTAAACATACAAATAAAGAAACAAGAAACAATATCATAATATAGAAATATGCATAGGAAAGAGGTTTTCATTTAAATGTATTCCATCTTGAGTGGAAAAAAATATAAGAAAAATGAAGAAACTTAGGAATCAAAGATTTTAATCAAGACCAAGTTAAGCCCAGAGTAAATGCTCTGGTATCACCTGTTTTCCATTGGTCGCTTCGACTTATTCACGTATTATTATTGAGGCTAAGTCACTTCCCAACCCAGTGGAAGTGTGCTGACATAATCTTGATAGCCAAGCCTGGAAAACCTGAACACAAACCATTCTCCAACCGTCCAATTAGCTACCTGTCAATACTCTCTAAATTATTCGAAAAATTACTTCGGGCTACAGTTCTGCAACGCTGGTAAGGTAGGTGACATGGCCCCAGACCATCAGTCACGTAACCCCGGAGCAGTACTACCTACGAACATGGTGAGTATTGATCTGCCGTGTTCCTAGATGTCCGACAAGCGTTTTACAGAGTCCGGCTCCCCACCCTCCTATATAAGCAAAAGAAGTTGCTGTCGGCACCATACTATCTGATTCTAAAATCGATTTTGTACAAGAGGACTTATTATGTCAGATGCGAAGGAAAGGAGTCTAATATAAAGAGTATGCGAGCTGGAGTTCCAGTATTAGGATTAATCCTATACACGCTCTATAGGACGGACCTCCAGATCTTGAGAGACGAAAAACTTGCAACAGCGACATATACGAATGACTCTGCCCTGTTAGTGAGCGTAAGCGATCCGGTTGTAACCTGTACTCTCCCGCACGACCAGTTGGACCTCATGGAGCCATGGCTAAAGATGTGGAACATCTACGTCAATGCGTTGAAATTTATGCAATTTACATGTTCACCCTGAACCACTCGACATGCCTTGCCATCTTTCATAGCGCCACTGTCAAGTACCTGGGAATGATACTGAACAGGTGTAAAGTAAAATTATGAAAATTTTAATTGCATATTTTTAGCCTTTGAAATCGCCTCAATATTGAGACGAAAGCGGTTTTTAGCACATACCCGTATATTTAAAAAAAAATTATAAAAATATTAATTACGAATATTATTGTACTTCTACGAACGGTTTCGTTTCTTTCATGAAAGTGTTTTGTTTATTTTGGAACTGCAGCGAAGGGAACACCCAAATCTTTCACTGTTGGCATACGTCAGTCCCGTGCCGATATCCGCTCTCTTTCTACATTCTTCCTTCATGACTTGCTTACGCTCATGTTTTTTTTTAAGTTTTTTGACTTAGCTGCACATCTTTGACGGATACTTTTCCGCGTTAGTCCTAGGACAGCTTGTGTTCTTTTGCGAGAGCTGGAAGGTATGAATATTTTCGCTACTACAATATTTTTAGTGTCCAACTAAAATTTGTGTGATTTACTATGAAGCCATCGTTTGAATTTTATTTGTGTGGAGCTACAAGGAAATCAGCTGAATGGTTCTCTTCCTTCCCAAGCTATGCACAGTTCCCAGGTATCCAAATTAAAATAGTTGTTTGCTAATATTCTTTTTAATAACGTTGACTTTTACTAAATAACGTAAGTAGCTACACTTGAACTATCATTTCTCTCATGTACACATGTCTATTTATAGTTCTACTGTTACTATTCAAGGCCTCGTCATGATGATGATGATACGTGTAATAATGATGAGTTTGCCTTGATTGCTCGCTCATGCGACAATGAAGGCGCTTTTCAAGGCACCCACCATCAACATCAACATATTTTTTTCCCCTTTTCCCGTTTCCATTTTTATTATTAGCAAAAAGCAATTAAAAAATGTTACTTTTAAAATCTTTTTAACGCATTTTTAATGTGTTGCGTTTTAATTTAGAAAACTTTGACGATGCGGAATACTTTAATGTGCCAAAGGCTTTTTCTGTATTTAAGCAAAGGGATGCGTGCGTTTATATACTCGTATATATGTGTGTGTGTGTGTGATGATAAAATTTATGCAATTACATTTTATTTTTATTTGTATTTGCAATATTTCATTTATCTTAATGCTTTGCACATGTGTATCTCTCTATGTGTATCTATGGTACGCATGTAGCTAAAGTGTGTTTATTTGTTTGTGTATGTAATCTGTTATTGTAAAGTTTAAACATTTGTATGTTTGTGCATGCATGTATGCGTGTGCGTTTTGAGGAATTCATGCTTAAATGCCTTCGCTCCTTGGTTGTGTAATTATTTGAGTAAGCTGTAGATGATGAAAATGATAATGATGATAATGATGTTGCTGATGTTGTTGACGATAATGATGACGATGATGATAACGATATAAACTTTTTTATGATGATGGTGGGTTCCAACTTTAGATCCATCTTACATACAATAAATACAAATCTGTATAGGCCTGCATTTGGGGGTTTGGGCAAAAATGTTGCTGTCAAATAAATCAGTCATGCGAGAAGATTCAAGGTAATCGTTATTTTAATATGAAAAACTTTTATGTTGCGTTCTTGAAGTGAGCATGAAGAAAGCTTTAAATATTTCGTAGAGTATTTTATAAGCTGACTTAGATATAAGTATCATATATATTCACAATTATTGGCTTACGTACATCTATCTTTACATGGAATGCCTAAATGTATGCAACACGAAATGATGCACTTGGAGCATATTCATTCCTACATTTCTACATATCATAAATTCCATGAAATAGATGCTGCAGTAGGTGTTGAAGTAAACTTTTATCATTTTAAAAGTCAATTTCCTATTATTGTCATAAATAGAGTAATGCTTTTCCTATTCATCCTTATTTGGGGACAAGATTTTTTTATATTTATGAATCAAAATAATTTGACAATTGTTAGCAGCAACAAGAGAATATATTGTACAAGTCAATTTATGCATACACAATTTGTCAGTTATACTAAACCAGGGATCAATCAATCAATATACCAATGTCAGGCCAACAGTAACAGCAACAACAAATGCGGTAGGACGACTCATGGTTAAAAAAAAAAAAATAAACGTTTTCATTTCGCGCATTCAACTTGAACCAAGAATCGTTAATAAAACTCAAATAACCATAAAAATGCGTAAATAAATTATGTGAGCGCAAGCAGCAACAACACTGTAGCAACATGGCAGCAGATGAGGTTGCAAATGCCAAGGATAACGAATAATAATGCGTCAAAGAGATGATGATGAAGATGCCATCATCTCATCCTCATCACCATCATTTCTGTTCGAACGATGATGCCATCAATGATAATAATGATGTCGATTTTGTTGCTCTTGCTTTTTCTTTGTATTTAATAACTGTATGTGCTCTCCGCCCCATCACATTGCTTTGCCTGCTCTCATACTCCATTATTATATTTATTCTCAGTTTATATTTGTCGTGCTTAACGCGTTTATAACAATAAACGACTTAATGACAAGTTGTCAGACATATTATCGCCCGTCAGTCATGAACATAAAGTGAAGTTAACCCAAGTCACTTGTCTTCATTGCTGCTGCTGCTTCATGCAGTGTTTTTAGTTGCATACTTAATGGCGCACCTGTATCAGTCAAACGTACCATCTGTAGAAAGAAGGAAGTTAGTAGGCATTTGATGGCATTGCTTCTTACAATCTTTCATGTGAGTAATAAAATCCATATTAGTGTTAAATCAAGTGTTAAGATACAAATAAATGGTAGTGGAAGTGTGCGACTAAAATCAACAAAAAAACAACAAATTTTTTAATCAATACAAATTATGTTAAAGTATAAGAGAATTTAAATGTTGTGCTATAAATTCTTTCATAAGAAGTATTTTGAAGATACAAAAGTACTTCAAAACATACTACTTACTTACTTTAGTTTTTCACTTTATTTTAATGATTAACATGATTGGTTAGGAGATGATATGTAGTGCTTAACATATTTATACGACACTTATAAAATTTGTCTTTAATTAATCGTCATACCAAAACAACTGAAGATATGAGCTGTAATGAAGAAGGCACCAACTTTGCTACCTTGTAATAAATCAGCGTGACTACAATTTGCTTTGAATAACTCAAACATAGGGATGTAACGATACAACATTGTGCCAATACGAACGATTCCGATTCCGATTGTTGGAGTAAAAAATCGGTGATTCCGATACTGATACCGATATATATAAATAGCTTATTAAATGCCCTTTTACGGGCAATTTACACCAAAGTACATCACATTGATCGGGTTTTACGTTCAGACCGGATATTTTGCATCACGAACAGCTGTTTTTTGTTTTGGTTAGACACACACGTGGAACTTTGACTTAATTAAAACAAAAAATTTGTGAAAAATACATGATTTAGAACATTTTGCATTTTACTTAAAAAACTTACTAATATTCCATCCAACGTCATTATTTTCACAGACAGCAAATCAACTATTAACTCCGTACGAAACTCCATCAGCAACAGTATAATAACTACTACAATCCTAGACCAGCTTATTCAACATAAGCATATTAAACTTATGTGGGTCCCTGGCCATGCCAAAATACTTGGCAATGAACTAGCTGACTCCCGTGCTAAACGCGCCTTAAAAGAACCATTACACACAGTTAACGTATTTGAAAAGGCCGATATCCTCCGCTTAGTTAAAGCTCATATACGGGAGAAAGACCGGACTACAAGCGTTTAAACCCGAGTGCTATCACTCCAATTTATCCTGCCGAATGCCACAGT
This sequence comes from Amiota communis, assembly GCA_037043315.1. NCBI lineage: Eukaryota > Metazoa > Arthropoda > Insecta > Diptera > Drosophilidae > Amiota > Amiota communis. The sequence goes on along the minus strand of JBAMAV010001245.1, from coordinate 4,909,950 downwards.
AATGCAATAAAATTATTCGTCAGCCTCCGACTCGGTCACATCTCTCTCACTCATCTACACCTATTGTGCGACCGCAATAATGATACATGCCCTCTCTGCAACGACATTGCAACTGTGGAACACCTGCTCTCAGAATGCAATGCAACATACTTCGAGTCCAAACCAAAATTAACATGGTAGAGCTCCTGGGCATTCCAAATCTTAACAACATATTCCACTAATGATATAACTAATATCAATTAATCTTTTACTTCAATTTTATTTATCTAAGAGCTGAAAGTCATGGCAGCTAACGCTGTAGTATAAGAATTTATATTTTTTTATCCTACTTCTTAATAATAATAACAATAATAACTTGGCCGCACTAGCAGAAATTGCCAGAGGGACCATTATTAATTTTCAAATCAAGGCTCATCAGTTCTTGATGTGACTATTGATCCCCATCACATTAGGGGTGTTTTTTTTTTATTTCAAACATTTTATGTGTTTAGCATTTAAGATAATTCTTTGTACAGTCCCTAGCACCCTTTAACACCAGTTTTTTTTTTAATTTTGCCGGCTGAGTTGTGAAATAAATAGACATGTACATCAAATTAATTGGCTTATCAGCCGCTGTAATTACAGAAGACGGTGGACTTTTCATATTTTCCCTTACATTTCTTCTCGTGCATAACTTTATAAACTTTATTGATAAAAAATTCATCTTAAAAGTTTTATTCATTTGGCTGATATTAAGCTTCAAACACAGGAAGCATAGGGTGTGCTAATCGCCACTGATGCCCTTGGAGTCAAATTCATATGTGTTCTTTAATTTCATAAACATTTAGTTAATAGTGTACACTATTGTTTAAATGATATAAAGAATATTATTATTATTATACTACTTTAGTTACTATGTATGCACTATTTAAAAAATATAAATTTTAACATTTTAAAAGTATCTTCCTTCAACAGTTTAAGACAAGATATACTGTTTACCTTTTTCAATATAAAAATAAGTATATTTTTATTTTTGCAATTGCAAAGTACAAATATCATAGCACTATTGACTATTTCCTTAGGGCTATTCGAAGTATTGTATCGATTCTCTTGAGTCGAGTTGAATGGAAACGAATGGACACTTGGCTGGGATACTTTCATGCTGTGCGGCTGATAAATTGATTTAAAACATTGTGTAAATAAAATATATATATAGAAATTTTTTTTATTTATTGCCAAAGCAGAAGATGGTGACCGGTAAGTTCAATTTTATCGACAAACGATAGCGATAAGCAGGCATCCTGTCGTCGTTCACTGTGCTCCCTGAAGTACAGCAGGGTGCCTGACATTTTTTGCTGAGCTTCTTACCTGTAAGGAGCACCAGCATTCGCTCAGAAGAGGGTACTGTTTGCATTGCGTTTATTTCATGGCATTGACTCTGGTCTTGTTCTGGTTTTGGTTTTGTATCCTTGAGGCTTCTTCGATGTTGGCTGGAGTTGACTGTTGTATAGTATTGTACATAGCTTATTGAATGCTATTTAAATAGGCATTTTGGGCTATTATTGCCGCTTAAAAGGGTCTGTTGGGCATATTGAATTTATGGTTCAGTTGAACTTAAATCCTATTCAATGCTGGGTGAAGGACATGCCATTGATATTATGTTTATACAAATATATACATACAATAACAACAACAGTATCTAGCAAATATTGACTGATTAATAGCGTTTGGTTAGTGTCAGTATTGTTGTTACAGTATTGACAGTTTTTAATTTTTTTTTCCTTCTACTACTATGAAAGTGAAAAATGATTTAATAGGGAGGAGGAGGAATGAAGTAGACATTTGTATAATTTATTTATTTGATTTTAGGATCTAAACTAACATTGAAATTGTTGTTCCTTTATATTAAAGTTGCTATCAAACAAATAAAAATCAACACTCAATTTCTATCATTTGTGTTCAATTCTTTAGCAATAAGTTTCTTTTATCACTTAATTTACTTCATTTAACAACATTTTGTAGTACATTGAACTAAAGTTGGCCTTGTCCTAAGTTTCAAGCACGTCAATTTTGCTTCGATATGATTTGATTTCCCTCATTCCATGTCATTCTCTTGGCTCTTGTCTAGGGCAAAATGTTACCACTTGCCATTTATGAAATCATTTCGGAAATATGTTGCCATTAGACGTGACTTTGTAGTGACCATAATTGCAAGAAAAACAACCATAAGAGGAGTAGGCTTACATGTGTCTACCATATACTAAGTAGTAGATACTCGAAGTGTCTGTCAAAAGACAAGACTTGATGTACATTGTGTAAATTAACCTTTTTAGCATGGCATTACTCTCAGACAGCTTCTTATAACAAACTAACTAACTATGTATCTATAAGTCCCTTTTCATGTTCATAAGTAGTCTTTTATGGAATCATTATTAATATAAACAAGTGTTGCAAGTACAAAAGAAAGTTTGTAGTATGTTTTCATGCTTCCATTTACATAAAAACATTTAAGAAATTTAAGTTCTTCTAATACACTAAAGATACACACATGGAAGATACACTTTGCTTCATGTACATGAAACATTATCCTTATTGTAGTCTATCTAAAGTTTTGTATGCATGCAAAATTGTCCCTTTTGGGCCTTACTTAATTCAAACAAAGTTTTCTTTCTTTTGCTTGTTCTCGTACATAGTACTAGGCAGCATACGATTGGCCTACTTAACAATATAATGGTCACATAAAAACATCAGTTAATAGTTCCTACACTTAGTAGTAGTACTTAGTAGCAAACTTCAGTTTTGCTTGCCAATCTGCAGCAACAACTGACACGCAACTCATCTGTTACTATGGAAGATTGTGTTGTACCTTGAGAAAATTGCTATTAGCAACAACATACAGATTGCTGTGGATGTGATTGTAAATGTGGATGGTGATGGTGATGTGGGTTTGATTGTAGTTGCAGTGGTTACTGAATGACAGACAGATAGACAGAATGGATCTGGTTAAACATCATGTAATTGTCTGCGCCATTCTAATGCTGACCAGTGACTAACAGAAAGAACGTTTCCTTAAAAACACAACGACGACTTTGTTAGTTCGCATTGAGTCCTGGCCTTTGGACTCAAAGATAAATTGAGTGGGGGGTAAAGATATACAGATAGACAGTCTAGTACTTGGCATGCATTAAGTGAGTTTAGTTCATGTTGTCTGCATTGCATTTCTGTTGTCCTTTTGGTTTGATATAAGGATAACCATTGTTGTAATGGCTGCACTTTTTAGCTTTCGTATCTTCATACTGATGTTAAATGCAACTCAATTGCGTAGGCCTTTTGCCTTTGTATATATGAGTTTGAGGAATTTCAATGGTTTTTCGGATGTAATTACTTGGCCATGCAGGCAAGCATCAGGCAGGCAGGTGGCATTTGGTGACTTCATGTTTTGAATGACTTTTTGAACTTGAGGTAATAGTAACTAATTGATGATGTTGTTGTTGGGGATGCTGGCTTTTGATGATGATGATGCAGGATGAACATAGGTCCTTGTACATGTCATGACTGACAAAACAATCACCCAGACGAAGATACCAAAGTTGATATTGCCTGCAGTGATAACTTGGTCTCACAAAATTTTATTAAACATGATCTAAATTAAATTTCTTTAATATCATTTCCACTTTTCAAAGATTACTCATAATTTCAATTAGTTTTGACCATCATCAGAAATAATTACCACAAAAATGTCACAAGCAAGAGATCAAAAAACTGAGATAATATCATCATCATCATCATCTTTGCAAAAAAATCTTGAAATATTTCTCTGCATGAAACAAATTAAATTGGAATTTTTTCATTTAGTGAACATAATTAAAAGTCTGACTTACCGATGTTTCTGGCAATGAAACAGAGATAGTAGTGAGCATTTAAAAATAACAAAACCACTTAACCAACCGAAGGATGTACACAAAAAAAGAAAAAAAAAATACAGAGAAGTAACTGAAACGTCAAACAATTGGTGGTGGATTGTTTTAGTTCACTTGATTTCCTACTGATTTTTCTGTTTGTTTTTTGTTTTTTTATCTATTAAAAGCTAAATAAATAAGAACAACTACAACACTTGACAATTAGTAAAAAAATACAGATGGAAAAAGGATGGAATAAATGAGAGAATGAATGAATGAATGAAGGAATGACTGTGTGTTTGAATGAATGAAATAAAAACAAGAAAAATGAAATGAAAAAGACACAATACGAAACACTTAACTAAACATTTATCGTTCATTCACTTACTTTACAGGACACTTGAATAGTGACAAACAATCACGATGAAAAGGACGAGAAATGCGCCGTTGCTGCCACACAGTGGGACAAATGACCAAACTGGTGGAGATTAATTGATTTTTGCTTATCAATAACCAACACAAAGCATAAAAGGATTGTTATCCCAATAAAATACATTTAACAGAATGTTTAGTTGAAGTGAATATCCAATGTATGGTTGAAAGGGATCTTAGTTACTAACTTTACAGCTGAAAAAATTTAGATTAGATAAGGAAAAATGGCAGAAAAACTTACTAACTTAAACTTACTTCAACTTAGAACTATAACTATAACTAATTGATTGGTATTTAATATTGCTCAACTGAGTGTAAACATATGAAGTTCCAATCAACTCACAAAATGTACAGTATTAGATTTCTTAAGAGTATAGTTATTTATTGCTCAGGATATTTGCTCATCTTTCGACCTAACATTAGCTACAACATGCAGTCGAGTAGGTGAAAAGAATATCATTTTTACTATTTTATTTTGAGCCCCAAATTTCAGATCCATAAAACATTATGGGTGCAATAATCATTTTAAATATGAGTAGCTTATTTTGTAGTGATAGCTGGGATGCACAATCCTATCGATTGATTTACCTATGTGCTTTTTGTTGATGAACTATTTGTCTAAGAAAATGCCAAGATAGCGGATAATATATTTCCCATGGTTGCAGCTCAAGATTGGGTAGAAAACATTGTTTTCTCTTCTTAGTGAAGTAAATTTCTTTAGTTTTAATTTTATTTTATATAAGTGCACTCTGAAGCTCATTATGGATCGCATTGTAGAATTCACCTGTGCTGTATAAAGCCGTGTCATCAGCAGAAATCAACGTTATGCAGTCTTCAAACGTTGAAATGTCGTGAGTGTAAATATTATATTAGATCCCTGAGGGACACCAGCACAAATCAATTTTTTGGCCGAATGAAAGCCATCCATGGATATATTTATTAAAGAATATTTCAGATAGGAAGCTTTGGATTGTTTTATTGAAGTATATTGGTGTGTTTGTAGCAAAAAGTTTGGGTATAAGACCGTTGTGCTATGCCATATCGAAACATGATACAGATATTATCGAAAATGTGTCGCTTCCAATTGGTTTGATGTCGGCGAAAATACTTGATGCAAGCAAGTTTCGGCCTAACCACATCCGAAAAAATTCATGACAAAATACTATGATATACTTGCACTATAAAGGAGAGCATATCCTGGTATACTCCAAAACCTTAAAATTTTCTTTGATTTCTATACTACTATATTGACCTACTTTGTAGGCCAAAGGTTGTCCCATTTTTTTTAAATTATTAATTAATGCACACCAATTTAGCTATTTATCCCACTGTGCGTGGCTGCTATCATCATCATCATCGTCATCATATTAAGTGCAGACGGAAGCGGCTGCCATAGCCACCAATTTTACTCACTTTTGACTTGACTTGACTTTATTTATCTGCTAGTCTCTCTAGGTTTCTTTTTTTTTCATTTCTTTATTTCTTTCATGATTGTGACAATTTTGTCGTCGTCGAACACGTTTTGACCAAATACTTTTACTTGCATTTTACTATATATTACTATGTGTATGTGTATAAGAGAAAAGTCCTTCATTTCTGCTGTACATCCCTCGCGTTCTTCAATCCAAATTCCAATTCTTTCACTGATTCATTTATTTGTTCGTTTGTCTGATTTGATTTGTTGTTGGTTAATGGCTTGCTTGGTAGATAAGTGGACAAGTTGGTTCGACACTAATCACTCACTTAGCTGCAGCTTAGCGTCACTCCTCGCAATCCATACTTTCCCACCCAACCACCATATGTTGTGTTCCCTTCATATTGGGATACCACAGAGCAGTGAGTTGCTACACTTGATAGAATAGAATTTTTAATGCAATTTGTCTGATTTGTTGTCAACGTCAGGCGAAGCGATTCATATGGTAGTATATAGAACATTAGGATCGTTGGTTTGGCGTGATGTCGTGTCGTGATTTGTTGCTGATTTTGTCACTCATTTAACCATTATAGCCATTTCAATGGAAAGAATTCTATGTTTTCCCAGGTTTTTTTTTCCATTTTTTTTTTCAACAATTCAAACATTTATTTGTGTCTATGTCTACATTTGGTTGGTAGGTTGATGTGTCTGTCTGTCTATCTATCTATTTGTATGTCTGTCCAGTGTATATGTATGTGGGAGTGAGCAATCAACACTAATTGCTATTAAAATTAAGTGGATTTCGTGTTTTAATTGAAAATGTTTGTTGTTTTTTTATGTATATATTGTTGTCCTTAGTTGTTTTTGGCCTGTTTGAATTAAAGTCAAATTAGTTCGATATCCTGTGAAATTTTCAAAATTATTAAGTGCTGAAACTGTTATTGAGAAGAAACTTCTTTTATGTTCCACATTATTTTTAAGAGGCTATTAAGAATTGCCTCATATACTTTGAAAAATTTTAAAATTTCCAATTGCCACATTGTGCAAATACAAATATTGTTCATACGCCACGTAGTCAATGGTATGGATGTATGGTATACCATTGGCAATCATAAATATGACAAAAGCAGGCGAAAATGAACACAAAAACATACATACATGCACACACAAAATGTTAAATACACGGCTACAACAGTCGCCAATACACACACGAACATTCAAAGCTTAAAGTTGTTAAGCTGCAGAATAAATGACTGTCAAGAGGCGTTGGACTTTTTGGCTGTTGGCGGTTGTTTGTGTTGTATGGAGAAGGATACCAGTTGGCAGTCAATATGAAGGAGTATGTGAATCTGAAAACTAGGTTAATTTCTGCATGACTTTATTGCATTAAAACTGGACAAGTGAAGCGCAGAAAATAATCAGCGAAATAGCAAAACTACAAGCAAGCAGTGAGGCATTTAGAACAGCTAGTTTAGATATACACATAAATGGACATGCATATACTGTACTATACAAACTGCATTCATGCAAATGCAACTGATCAACCGTGCGAGGATTTTTAACAGCAAAAGCAATGCAGCGAAGATAGTGATAAAGTCATATGCTGCTAAGGCACAAGGCACCACTGAACCGAACCGAACTGAATCAAGTTACTTCTGTTTTTGCTGCTACTATTATGGTATGGTATCTGTTGCTTAATGGCCGCAACGTAAACTAATAGCATGTGTGTATGTGTATATTGTGTATATCTTGTGTGTGACTGATGTTAATGTAGCTTTACTTTTTGGCGTTATGCCTAGTCAACAAAGATTTATCAACCTTCCATTCTGAATGTAAAGTGAAATGCAACCCGGTCTTCGCATGAGGGCGTTTATGTTCGATTAATTGAGCTTAGGCTTTATAAATTTTATGCGTTTTCATTAGTTTGCTTACCTTTATTGTGTACCTAAGTCGATATAAATGCATTCACGCCTACAATTGATCTAAAATATTTGGTAATTTTTTAGTTGAAGAAACCATTTGCCTAGAGCCAAGTCCCAAACCCCTTAATTAAGTAGAGTTAAGTTGGTGAAAACTCTCCCACTCACTCTCTTCTTAAATATTGTGTACTATAGAATAGCAGTAAACAACTTTGTCAAGCAAGCACCGGCACCGGTACCAGAAGCGGAAATTTGTTGCATATTACTTGATTATAGCTGTTGCGTATACGCCATGTTTGCTGGATTGCATGAACAGTCCATAGTTATAAAGAATAGAAGGAAAATTAGGCACCTGCAAGAGCTGTTCTTCTTTCATTGGCCATTCTTCACTCTTTCTTTCTGCCATTTGCTTGAATTTATGACTTTAGCTTTAACAAATTCTTTTGCTGCAGTCGAGTGAGTGCCTGCCTCCTTGTATGCTGGCTGCTTCGCTATGCATCTTTACCAGGCTGAGTTGCTGACAGCACACACAGAGCCCAGTCAGTGGCAGTCAGTGCAAGTCAGTGCTCTAATGACATAATTGAGTGTTGCTCTTGAGTAAAGCAAAGCACAGTAACAGCAAATGTACCATATAGTAACTGCAACAACAAGGAAAGCATTTGAAAACAAACTTTTGCTCGCGACAATGACTGCAATTAATTTACGATTTTGTGTCGTTGGCGTTAGTTATAAAAACAGCAACAGCAACAACAGTTACAGCAGCAATGAAAGCAACATGAACAGCATAAGGAAAAATAGGAAAAATTGTCTGGCGTCACATGTGTGTGCAACATATTTTTGGTAATTTTTTATAAATGCCACATTTTGAGGGCTGCTGTTGCTTCCTTGATTGTAAGTAACAATTTGCAACAAAAGTTGAATGTTTCGAAATTAATATTACGCATACGCAATACACACAGGAAGGCAGGAAGGCAGACAGGCAGGCGTTTCAAGGAGGCAGTGATTCATTTTGAAAGAAGAAAACAAAATGTGCAACAAATGGATGGATTAAGTAAGTCAATTAATGACAAACGCTTGACCTTATAAGCAGCTGTTGAGAATATTCCTTCATTAATATGCTAAAGAAAGAAATTTAAAGAACATCATCAGCTTCTTCATTCAGTGTTAAGCAACTGCAATAGATTAGTTGCAATATACTTATACTCACAGTCATATATCAATATAATGTGGCATATTGCCAAAAACAAAAAGCAAAATAACAAAGAATTGTAGGTTTATTGCATTTTCATGCATGGGAAAATCATCTTAAGTGCATATTGTGCAGACCATGTTTCTTTAATATGTATCAGACTAGCCATCAGTCAGTCAGTGGTCTACTATACTAGACTATATTGTTTCTATATGTCTCATCCTTGCTTACCATCCATGCTGATGAGCAAAACTTTGTCTATGTAGTAGCTTAATCCATTTTCGTTTCCTAATTTTCCTGTATTTTCTTTTGTTTTGTTTGTCTTTTGATTCTCATACCATGTATATGTGAATTTCCACCATATGCTTAGTTTTCAAAAAGCAGATTAATTTTCTTTCATTCCTTTGTGTTTGGTACTCTTCGGTGCAACAGAGTATTTGTTTGCTTCATTTCTGATACCCTACAATGAGGCAATCAGGAATTTGTAACACACATTGCAATACAGTAAGGTGTAAGAGCCACTCTAAGTATGCATGCATGTATCTCCTAAGTAGGTATGCTTTTTAAGCAGCATTATCCTTGAGATACTCCACTTTCGAAATGTTCTAACTACTTTTATAATCCTTAACCATTTTGTGTTATGCACAACAGATCCTATTACAAAACTCATCACTCACTCAAGAAGCTCAACAATTCAACAAAAACCTCTCATCTCATCTCATCTCATCCCAACTCATTCATGTACATCTATGTGTGTATCGTTGGTTTATATGTGAATGTATGTTTCCTTTAGCTCTTGGCATTTGTAGATACAAATAGATAGATAGATATCTAGTATGCATGTATGTGTGTATGGTATTTGTGCGCGTGCATAATGCGCTTGGCTTGTACTGGTATGTAGTAAGTATTGTATATGAAGGGCGACTTCTTCCTGCATAATGAAAGTTTTCATTAGCAATTCCAACATAAGATGAATACATACATGTGTACATACACAGATAAAGACACTTGCTCAAAACACAAAGTATTGCAACATAGAAAAATTGTAAAAGAAAGCAAACCCTTATGTAGCGATGGTGGCGCCGCTGCTGTTACAGCAATTGAATTAGATAGCGAACGAGTGAACGAGCGACTTTGGCAAAAAAGCATCTTTATATTTCTGGTGATGGCTCTTGTTTGTCTTTCTGTCAGTGCCAGCTTGCCAGCCTGCATTGACAGGCTTCCCCATGTGTATCCTTTTCTATGTGTATGTGTTGCTTTATCGAATTTGAGCAAAAGCCTGTCATACAATACTAGCTGTAACGTCTTTATCATTATCATCATTATTATCAATGTGCTCTTTCATGCCATGGCAATGGTAAAAGCAGCCCCTTTCCATTTGCCAAAGAACGTCCGTTTGTTGCACTGTTCAGGCATCCTTAATTGCATCGACAACGTTTACCTTCTTGTAAGCTATCTATATTTACAATAGAGTACTTTCTGTCTGTCTGTGTCTGTCTTGCTTTTACTTGAGTGTCTTCTTCGTCTTTGCCATCATCTTTTTGCTTCTTTTGATATCCTTCGTCATTTTGTTTTTTGAACTTTTTTGTGCGTTTAATTCCATGTCATGGCATTACAACAAAAATTGCAACTTAAAACATATCCTCGGCTCGGCTGTCTTTATCAATGCCGCAGATGCATCATCATCGTTATCATCATCAGCATCGCTGAACAGTAGTTATTGGCAATGATCCCGTTGCTGCAGCTGCTTCCTTAGCTCATTCACTCACTCACTCACTCACTCTCACAAGGATTTAGCATCCTTTGAGCGCGAGAACTTTGTGCTTCTTGGCTCGCCTACTGCACGTGAGTCGCGCACGCTTTCTTTTGCTCTCCACTGGAATAACTATTTCTTTCATCATATACATACATACACAGTCCTTTTTCTTCTACCTCCTTTTCCACCTATTATTTCGTTTATTTTAGTTCTGAGAGTTCACGCCTTTGTTCAACGCTCGTTGCTAGACAATTGCGCTGCTGATTGCCCTCATTTCAAACTTGAAATAATATTAAAAAGTTTATTTTTTTTTATTTTTTATTCATTCATTGTCTCGCCCCAAGGCTCCCACTCCCTTTGCTATTCTTCTCTGCTCATCTATTCTATTCTTTACTCTTCACATTTCATCTATTTTCTTCTCATCTCATCCATTCTCTGCTGATATGTTATTCTTTCTTTTTTTTATGGAGTATTTAGTAGTAGTTGTGAAGTTGCCGAAATCTTTTATTTTTACAACTTTTTCATGTGCCGGATTTGATGTTCTGTTTCAGCGCCCATTGCCTTTTGTTAGTTCGTCTATCTATCAGTTTGTCTGTCTGTCTGTGTGTCCTTCTATCTAGTCTAACTTAGCCAATGTTACTTACTATCACGTGTGTGTAGTAAGTCTTTGTTGTTTTTTGTTTGTGCATTATCCTTGCACATTTTGGTTGTCTTTGTGTCTGGCCACCAAGGATTCACATTCTGTTTTCTTACTTTACTCGTTTGTTTTGCTTGTTTTGTGATTTTTATGTCTACTTTTATTTACCACATAAATCATTCTTTAATTTTTTCTTATTTCTTTCTTTGCAGAAAGACATTTCTAGCTTCAGATTTCTTTTACTTTCTTAGCCTTCCTTCAGCTACTTTGTCTTATTTTTGAGCTGTTTCCGGTTATTGTTGTTATTGTAAACTCAGCTTCCTTTACTTTTGAATCGTTTCCTTGCTTCTTATTCCTTTGGTACTAGTAACTTCATGCAGTTAACTCGTACTTGGCTTTGGCTTTCAGTTGTCTTTGGACTCATTCGTTATTTTTATTATTGGCCAGCATTGGACACTGTCTGCCTTTTTGGCGAGCGTTTTGAGTCATGTATCCGTTATGGGGTTTTTCCTTCAGTTACAATTCATTTCAATTCAGTTTAGTTCGATTTGGATCCTTTGATACGAGCGAAGCGAGTATTGCCAAGAGTTGTTAGCTGTTAGTAATTGATGATGAACAACTTATTTTCGCTTCAATTGTGCCATAATTGAAAATTGTTCTAATTTTTTGTGTGTCTTCTATAGAAAAGATAAGGAATTTTTATACAAAAAAAATATATATGTTTTCATGGGGAATTTAAAGATCATTCACCTTCTTTTTTATACAGATGACATGGAAAGGAATGACAACAAGGACATAAAAAATTATTTTTGAGTTAAAATGGTAAAAATAAGAAATGTTGTCATTTCCTATGCATTAAAATTGGTAGCCTACAGGACACAATTGAACCAAAACAGGATACGTACGGCATACGCAATAAGCGCAATTGTTTCATTTCCATTTCGATGGATGCACGATTAACAACGAATCGAGTTGCATGCACCACTGTGTGTATTGTCAACGGGAATTTAACTGAACTGAACTTGTACCACTAACCCAGTTATTCGATAGCAACAGCAGCAACATCAGCAGTAACAGAAACGGAAACGCAACCAACAGTTGAGGTAGTTCGGCAATTTCAGAGAATCAGCTTAGTTCTGGCAGCAGCAGCAGCAAGCAAATGAACGATGACAAAATATTGTAACACGATGATGTTATTGAATGGTTAAGTGCTGCTGAGCATGGTTAAATAGGAATAGCAGTGGCCAGCAGCCAGCAACAGCAGCAAAAGCATGACGATGATACTAGCAGCAAGGATTCAAACGAATGCGGCGGCATAAAACCGAAACTTGCACAATTCACACTCGATTGAGGTACACGAAGGTATTTGCCGAGAGCATCAACTGCATGCATGTTTGTGGTATAGGAATGAAATGGAATTGAAATGAATTTGGTTGGAGTTAAAATGTGTTTGAGTTTGATAACACGAACCGAATGTTATGATGTTGCTGGGAAATTATTGAGCAACATTTGAATGTTGAGTATATTTTTTTTTTATTTTTTAATACTTTTTACTAAATGTTATTATGCAATGTAAATGATAAATACATATCTACATAATTTAATGAAGTTAAAAATTTATTTTATATAGAGAAAAGTTTCAACCCAGAAGGAAAAAAATAAAGCATACCGAATAAAACATTGAAGGAGTTTCATAAGTCTTTGATGAAACACCTCATTTCTATTTAGTTGTTTTGTATCAAAACTATAAGACACTTTTCTTTTTAGGTTTCCGTACCCAAAGTGTGCCAATGAGACCCTTTTAATAAGCCTACGCTGTCCGTCCGTCCGCCCATCTGCCCATTAATGAGTTCTATACCCCACCGTAATAGGTAAACAGTTTTCACAGAAGGGGGAAACCAATTGCCGGCATAGTGACAAATAATAAAAATAAAATAAAGTTAAAAAATGTAAGCAGTCCTCATGCATTTTGTTTAGTTTTTTTGTAGTATACTTTAGGCGCTGTTTAAATATCTCTCTTTTGCGACAAAATAAAATTAATTTTACATAACTTCAGACAGAGGTACTAGCTTTACGTCCAACTAATGTGCATACATAGTGTTAAACCTTGTGCACAACCTTGGGTGCGATGTCCAAACAGAGATTTTCTTCTGATACCACGGGTGATCAGCAGCTCACGGAACTTTATTACGTCTTGACCAGCGGTGAAGGTTTTTTTATGGGAGTAGGCAGTGATTTTGGGTGTTACTCAATTGCTTGTGGAGTGCTCACTTATACAACTATGTCCTGCGCCCCATAGAATGGCAGGGGTTTAAGATAAGGCTAAACTCCAGACCAAAAAAGAAGTTATGTGACACATACAAGAAAGATTTCACAATAAGTATCTGGAAATATAACTCCAAGGAGACGTTGATTGACGTTTATCAACCTTTGTGTTCGGCTCCGTGATATTAAAACTTAATGGTATGTGTTCATGTTAAACCAAACCGACTTTCACAAACTAAGGAGCCCAGATATGGGGCGAAGTGGCACTGGCTTGGGATCTTAGAATATTGCAAGCAGCAGTGGTACCCCATATTTGGATCACATAACTTCAAATAGAGGCCACTACTTGTGTGTGTCGTTAAGTGGCCAATTAGATTCCCTGAGACCAATCCTATCGAGAACCTTTGCAGTGAAATCTAAAGCTAAGTTTACACGATTGACTCAAAAGTATATATCTTGCGTCAATAAATTTACGCCCGATTGTCGTATTATTGACAGGAGCGTCAACCGATTTTTCCCTGGTTTACACGAATGACATAAAAGCGTCAATTTCGATTGACCCTATTTTAAAAAAAGCGTTAACTACACATCATCAAAGTGACCCATTTACACGATTGGATCGTTTTTATGTCAATTCGATTGATTATTTTTTCGATGCTTATTTACACAATTTTTTGATCGACAAATGTTCTTCGTACATTACACCAACTTTGGTAGTTAGAGAATACGCCGAAGGTCACAGCATTTAGCATGGAATCTCGTCCAAGTGAATAATTTTGTGCAATTCGACTGCACATGTTCTGGCGGCCAGGAAACGGTGACTTTTATAATTTTTGATTTTGGTGTTTGTTGAACAGTATCACTCGTTTCGATATCGATTTCATTCATCGTTCAAAAAATGCACTAGAAAAATGAGTAAAAATGTACCTATGTATTGACATAAGCTGGCGACAAACTTTATGTCAACCAGATTGAAGTATATTGAAGTAAAAAAATTATTCGTTTAGACGGTTGAAGTCGATTGAACACCAAAAAATAAAGCGTAATTATTGATGCAAAGCGTCAGTCGTGTAAACTTAGCATAAGACTCCGTAAAACAGAACAGTTATGGGAAATCAAAGAAGCCTGATAAATATCCCTGTGAGACTTGCCGAAAAAGAATCGAAGCAGTTCTTAAAAAAAAAAATGGATTTGCATCATTGTTACATACGAGTGTTTATTATTTTCCTGAAATTATTTATAAAATTTTCTATGATTTGTTATGTTTAAAAACATTTTCATTTTATGACAAATATTTATTTTATACCATATCAAATTTCATGAAATACAATAGTGTAGCTAGAGAGAAAAGTATTTGACCCACATTCAAATGTTAAAATTAATTAAAAACATTTTTCATAAGGAATGTTAAACTGTCATTCATCATAATTCTCTTGCATTTTGTTTGTTCCTTTCTCTCTCTCTGACTCTAACTATGCTTTTCCCTTCTCTCTCTAAATATGGCATATCTCAGTCTCTGTTGGCAAATATAATTTTGGCCAAAAATTTGTTCTTAATGGCGTTGATTCAATTTAAATTCGCATACTTTAGCTTATCTTACATTCACATACCTTGACAGTTGTTGCTCCCTCTCTCTTTCTCTCTCTCTCTCTATTGAGAGAGTGAAGAATATTTGAAGAATGGCAGGATTTAGATAATAAAAATGAATAAAACTTTTAATAAAGTTTCTTTTACTCTTACACTCTGATGACTAAATGACTTCTATAGCAATTTTGTATTATTTTTTAATAATCTTATTTGCATTAGAGTCTTGGAAAATATTTCATTTAATTCATACAATCTTTCAGAATAGACTTTGACATTAATTGTTCATTAGTCCAATCTATTTATGTGTTGCCTTTTCTCAATCTTTTTTTTGTTATTGCTTATATTATTATAAGTTTTGCAATGCCATTCAATAATAGAAAATGAAATAAATAGAAATTTTCTTTATTTGCATAATTTTCTTGTTTACAATTTGAAAAAGTGCAACACAAAGTAGGAAGGAAGATAGGAAGGAAGGAAAGATGGAAAAAAAGAAAAATGAATTGAAGACAAAGATGGAACTTGATGGTAAGGATTGACTTAAATGAAGTTACTACATCTTGGCAACAACACAAGTTATATTAAAAGCGAACTTTGTAGTAGTATATAGAATGACAAGCAAGAAGAACAACTAGAGCACAACACACAACAAGAAAATGTGTAAACTTAGTTAAGAGAATATAAATATGGAAAGGATAGGAGCAAAAGAGGAAACGGCAGCAGTTAAAATAAGAAAATTTATAATATTCAATTTATATGCATTTTTTCTTAAATGACAGCACCGACAATAACAACAGCAACAACAATAATTGCAAGTACTAAGCTGATAATCCTCTGAATACAATGCGCCTCTGAATATATGTATGTATCTACAATATCTACTTACTGTATGTTTGTAGTATGTGAATAATTCTCGGTTTGCTCCACCAATCCACCATTCTTCAATTCATTCTACAATACTTTCTAACTTATATTTCATAGAAATATTGTAGTTATCCTTTGGCTAAAAGGAAAGGAAAAGGAAACTGGAAATGGAAACTGAAAACTGACTGCTATTCAGTATCTTTGAATTTCAAGTAAATCTCGGTTGTGATTAATGAGATTTGTCACTTGGTTCATTTGTGTTTTATGCTAAGCTCAAAAAGATGAAAATCCAAAACAACAAGAAAAACAGAAGACGATGAAATAGTACATAGTACTAAAGTTGAAGACAAAAAGAAGAAAGAAGTAAGGATAGTAAATTGTAGCAAAAGGAATATTTTGTAAAATATGGCAATTAAAACATATTGCTAAGGGGTGGAAATTACTCAAACATATCTATGGTTGTTGAAGTATTGCAAAATGGTTGGTGAAAATTCCTTAAAGTCAATGATGATGATGATGATGATGATTTTTACAACTGATTGTGTCCAAACTAAATGAGATAAAGGTTTATTAGAGTATATTTGTTTGATGCCTTTGTGACTTTATTATTTAAGCGTTTTAACATTCTGTTACCTGCTATATATTACTTAGTCATTTAAGCATCACCACCACTTACACTTCATATTGCCAAATAGTCTCGAGTTAATAAAACCAGAAAGCATTTGCATTTGCGCCTTGTTAAAAAATTACCCATAGTTGCTGGTGATCTTGTGAAGCACCCAGCGTACGATTTAATAGAGAGTAGCAGGGAGCAAGCAAGTGAGTGTGCAAATGTCTTCATTGCTTGCAAGAAAAATGACTTTTGTGTTGGCTGGCCAAGCTGAGCCAAACCAATCCAGAGCAGAGCATAGCAGACCAGGCCAACACTTCACTGAAACAACAGCGACAGCTGTGAAGCATTCGCTGCGAAAATTTGCATTTTCATTACTTTCAACTCAATTTAAATAGAATCATAGTCGGCTGTGTCCTTTTTTCACGTTATGCCCTTAAATGCGTCGAGCGTTATGTGCCTTATTATTCTTATGTCTTGCTTATTGGTGGCACTTACATAAAACAGCGCAGCGCAACACAACGCAATGGAATATAATGACACAACTCAACTCATACTCATACACATTCATATATCCTTATATCCTTAAGGATGAACAGTAGATATATGCATAAGTATATCATTATATTCTTGTATTATAACTGTTGGTGTTGCGCACGTTTTCTTAATTTTATATAGTACAGATACATAAATTTTTATCATTTGCATATAATTCATTGTTAAGCCAAGTCAAATTGCGATGACTACTTACATACTACATACTTCTGAAACCGTCGGGCAATACACAATATTTGTAGCACTACACAATAATTTCTCGCATGCGAGATATTCTGTACATGAATATCTTGTCTTCGCTTGTCTTGTTGGTTTTGTGTTTTTTTTTCCATTTTTTGTTTGTGATGGACTTGTGTGGCGGCTCATCTTTTTCGTTGGTTCTCACTCACTCACTCACTCACTTGGTCGTAAGTCAAGTGAGTTATTATATGCGATAAATTTGTATGACATTTAAATGTAAATAATTGAGCAAAAGTTTCTCCAATGTTATTGTTGTTTATTTTTTTGGGTAGGCCTATGTTGCATTATCAATGGACAAGAAGAAGGCAGAAAGGACAAGAATGTATGTATGATGGCGATGCTCTCTGATTGATGTTGCCTACTTTTAAGCGCAATGATGACCTAATTTATGGTCATTATGGGCTTTAATAAAAATTTCATTTGAATTTTTGTGTTGATATTTTATTGCAAATGTTTTTTAAAACGACCTTTTCTGGTATAAATTAAAATATTTTAGCTTCTAGAGTAAGAATTAGGCCAATGACTTTTGGATTCCCATGAACATCATTCGGTTGCTGGAAAACTAAAATTTTCTTAAATTGAACTTGTTGATAGTAGCAAGTAAATTGTTATTAATTAATTGTAGTAATCCAAGTATAATCAGCTGTGCTACTTAGGAACATGTAAAACTTGATCCGATATTTGATATCGTGACTGTCGATACATTAAGTACATTAAGATAATTCCAAAAGATAAGAAATCATTGGCAATGCAGAACTGATCAAAAAATTCTGCTCTGCTGCATTTTTTGATGTCGCAAAGGCATTCGACAAAGTCTACCACATTGGGTTGATCAAGAAACTCAATTTATTACTACCTAAAGAATTTATGAGATTTTCCTTTGGTTGCAGGTTATATAATGATGATTTTTGCCGTCTTAATTTTAGTAATTATCTACTAAGAGATACAATTTTATAGGTTTAACGTAGGTTTTGATTTATTGCAATAAATTAATTCCAAAACTAACACAGTATAGTCATTTCTTTAAACTTGAAGGAATCAGTTATAAGAGAGAATTCATTTGGAGTCACCAGACAGGACATTCTTTCTATAAGAAATCAGCGGCTATCGTACTTATCAAATCGCTACTTTCCCACAAGATAAAAGCAGAAATATTACAAGGCATTTTTCTTGAGTTGTTCTTCTACATTTTGTTCACGCATGATGATTCTGATTCTCTGATTCCAATTGCAGTCATTTGCAGATGAGAGAAACTGAAACAAACGAAATCCATACATATTGTCTTAACATATAACAAAAAACACTTTGGATCTCCTTGCAATTCACAGGAGATTGTAAGGCGAACGATCAACGCAACAGAGCACTGTGGTACCATAGGGAATCAAAGGGATTTGAGGCAATAGCGGGTGTTTTAGTCGGTTGGAATCCGACAAGAATTGAAGATTATGAACTCCTTGTTCGCATAGAAAAAAAAGAAGAGGCACTTAGTAAAAACCAATGTAGGGACAATAATGTGTACTCTCCGTGCAATATGTGCGACCTATGTACATAACAGTACATGCCTGATAAACATGGCACGGATTTATATGCAGAAATGCTCTCCTTTTCCTATCGACGAAATATCTAGCAACAGTTCCGATGGGACTTGAGGCGGTAGGTTTTATCGAGGTTAAAGTCCCATAATCGGTGGTTTCGGTGTTTTCCCTCCCCCAAAAACTAAAGAGGCCCATGAATGGACGATGCTTCGCTACGTTTGAAGCAATAAGGACGTCATCGAAGGAGAAGCTCAACAAGATTACAAAAAACAAAATCTTTTTAAGTGCTTTGAGTATTGGAAAAAACCAAAGACTATAAAAAGTATAGACTGGACAAATTCAGAGCTCTCTTTCTATTTGTGCAGTCTATACTTTTTATAGACTTTGAAAAAACGGCACAAGGAAAATTACTTTAAAGGGGACAAAATAGATATTGATAAATACTTTTTGAATAAACCCAAAATTCGCAAATCTTTTTGAACAAGCCTCGTATGAAGAATTTCAGTTCAATCGGATGTCAAGAAGTTCTTCTAATTCAACTTGCTAGATTTGTTTTCAAAAACACTCATAGAGCAAGTTAAATAATTGGTATATATTATTTTTTATTATTTAATTTTGTTTAACAATCTTTGATACTAAAAATATTTATAATATAAATATTTTCTTTTTTTGTTAAGATTTCTTCATACCTTCGGTTGAATCTTCCGTACGAGTAGATTACACACCAAAGCATAAACAGGCACCGAAGACATGGAGAAGTCATGACAAATATAACATTTATATATTTTCAATGTCAAAACTATCAAACAAAATTAAATAATAAAACATAAACACCCAAAAGAATCTGCAGACAAATAAAATCATTTTAAATCATTAATCCATCTAATATGTGAAAATTAGAATTTTGCATGCATTAATATTAGGGAAATTGTAGGAATTTAAGAAATATATATTGATATTATTTTATGTATTTTAAAAAGTTCCTTCTAAAGTGTTAAATCCTGTGAAATTAAGTTGGTTTCTTTGGTAAACAAAAGAATGTACAATAAATAGAATTTAGTACGGAATATTTTTTTTTAATTTTTTTTTTTATATAACAACTTTAAATCTTACTGATTTTGTTGCTTTGCTCTAACATAAATTTTTTTTATTTTTTTTTTTGTATAAAAGACTCTTCGAATTTATCATTTTCCCAATTGGGAGCAACTCATGATGCACATGACCTTTGCAGTCCCACCAAATGCACTGCAACAACTTTTTCGCAAATAGCGAATTTTAAAAAGTTCCTTCTAAAGTGTTAAATCATGTGAAATTAAAGTTTGCAATTTTGGTATGCAATATTTTTTTTTAAATTTTAATTTATTATGTTTTTTTTTAATTAATATTAGGGAAATTGTAGGAATTTAAGAAATATATATTGATATTATTTTATGTATTTTAAAAAGTTCCTTCTAAAGTGTTAAGTCCTGTGAAATTAAGGTAGTTTCTTTGGTAAACAAAAGAATGTACAATAAATAGAATTTAGTACGGAATATTTTTTTTAATTTTTTTTTTTTTATATAACAACTTTAAATCTTACTGATTTTGTTGCTTTGCTCTAACATAAATTTTTTTTATTTTTTTTTTTGTATAAAAGACTCTTCGAATTTATCATTTTCCCAATTGGGAGCAACTCATGATGCACATGACCTTTGCAGTCCCACCAAATGCACTGCAACAACTTTTTCGCAAATTGCGAATTTTAAAAAGTTCCTTCTAAAGTGTTAAATCATGTGAAATTAAAGTTTGCAATTTTGGTATGCAATATTTTTTTTTAAATTTTAATTTATTATGTCTTTTTTTTTTTTGCTCTGCATATTTTTTTTTGTCTTTAATATTTGTTTTTACATATTATATAATTTTGTTTGATAATTTTGAGTGAAAATGAATGAATGTTTTGTTTTTTTATTTATAAAAGATACCTTTTATTTGCAATATGTGTTTATTGAAATTGATAGTCTCTTTAAGCATAATTATTATAAATGCATTTTTATATGATTGTAACGATTATGATGACATTGTTACGTGATACAGCAAAACAAAAGTCATAGATCTAATCTATACATCTATCTATATATTGTATATTGTAGGTGTAAGACCGAAGACTTAATGCCTATGACTTAACGAATCTGGTTTGACTGACTTGCTTAACTACTCTTAAGCAACGCGACAATAACGTAAGCGTTATATTTTCTTTTAAATTGTCGGCCATAGTAAAGAATGGTTGAAAAAACGCTTTCCTGAAAAATGTATTATCTAGCGCTTACATTATTTTCGCGGTTAGAGCTCGCTATAATCAAATTCGGCCAAATATGACACTCGATTGCAAACTTTGGTGAAAGGAACGCGTTAAGTGGTGTCTGACCGAAACAGGATTTTCAGACGAATCCGAAAACAAAGCTTCGGCCCTGTTCGCAGTTTCGGCCGAAACCGAAACAGAAACTTATTAAATTGAATATTAAAATTTCTAAGGCATGTTAAACTCTAGTGTACTTTTTACACATACGAGTACTACTTATATAGAGACAGTTGACTCGTGTTAAATGAAGTAAAGTAAAATAAAGTGTTTTCCCTCAGTTATAGGAAAATATTTCAAAAATCCCATCACAAAAATTTAATGAGAAAACGAATTTATTCAATTTTCTTAGTAAAAAAATGGACAAAAGCTAATTTTTGATATGAAACAGCTTTGGTTTAGGTAGGGTAAAATTTGACATTTTCGTCATCGTTATAGGCATCGATCAAAAATTAAGCAACTCGTGGCTTGGGTAGTGTTTAGATGAGTGACCGATCACAAAGAGTTGGCGGCGACAACGGGATTTTAAAATTACTAGCGACAAAAACAAAAATATAGTCAAATATTAAATAACAAAATGCCCCCAAAAAAGCATCAATTGGCCGAAAAACATCAAAAAGGCAAAGAAATGATATTGGTGGATAAAATTTTTCATATAACACTGAGGAGGAAATTGAGTAACTGCACAAATCGCTCACGAAACTGTGTTCCGGTTATATAGCGAATGGAATATTAAAATATGTTTATTCCCGTGAATTATTAATAAAAAACTATGACTACAATCACGCACTAACAAGCACTAAGACAGGGGCGTAGCATGGCGTGCCGGGAATGCTAGCAATAAATAAAAATAAACATTAATAAATCGAAATATCGAATTAAATAAAATGTGAGTGAAACACTTCAACTATGCACTATCCTGCTACGAACATAAATACCTCAATAGCCTAGTGTGTAAAGAGACGGCTCGGCCGATGACACAAAGCAACGGAGACTGGGTTCATGGCCTCCCTTTGTTTTTGTTTTTTTCTTTTAAACTTTGTATTTTTTAAACTTTGTGACTACGACAAAGACAACAAACAGAATTAGAATAGAAAATAGTTCTGACCAATTTTTAATTTCAAACGAATCAGGAGGTTCTAATTTAAATTTTCTACATAAAAACATTCGAAGAGGAAAAAAGTTAAGTTTTGCAGGCCTATGTTATTAAACTTTCTAAAAAACTAGATTTTTGGCCGAAACCGAACCTTCGGTCGGTCTCTAATGTTAAGACATTAAACTTAAAATTGTTGAGATGCTCCATGTGTAGCTGATCAGCGTTGAGTATGAGGGTTTGTTGTCCCAAGCAGAGATTGAAAACGGTATGCTTTTTCATAGTTTTTGTTTTTTGCTCTTGCTCCTGCTACCAATTTGTAAAGCATGAAGCAAAGAGCACGACAGAACTCAAAAAAAAAAAAAAATACTATTTATAGTCAGAGCAATAGCAAAAAAAAAAGGGGCAATCAGAAGCAGAGCAAACGATGCTCCTGCTACTGCTCTGCTCCCGTAGCAAATGTTCATGCTCCGAATAGCATTCTATGTTATTTTTTAGTAGGGTTTCCAAGTAATTGTAACTGTCGATTTTAGGGATTTTTGACTAACCTTAGCAGTAAATATTTCTGAGAGTTGGCAGTCTCGCTTTTTTTGCTACTGCTCCGACAATAAATAGTATTTTTTTTGGAGTTTTGTCAAATGCTCTTTGCTTCGTGCTTCGCAAATTGAGAGCAGGAGCAAGAGCAAAGCATATTTTCTGTTGCTATTACTGCTATGGAGCAAGAAATACAAACCCTGGTCCCAATTACCAAAAATACAACCCAACAATTTCAAAACAAAGTAATTAGGTGTACGGTTAAAGAACTATGGTATTGTTGAACTTTTCACATTGAGCGCCACCTCAGTTTGAAATCTGTCAATGCATAAATAACAGAAGTTGTAGCGGTCCATAAAGATAGGCAAGACTAGAGATTAGATTAGGGAAAGGGCAATAACCAATACACATAGTCACTGCGGCTGCAAGGGGGCCTATTGTGACAAACCCCATAATCACAGTTCCTCAGAGATTCTGGTATTCATCAGAAATTCCATGATCCTCTTCGGAGATAAGTCTGCAATTTTACCTGATACCTAAGGGGGCGGAATTTGGTCTAGATTAGACCTTCGCTGTGACATACCACGTGCTCTGCTGACTCCTCTTCTTCATTACATAGTCGACACAGAACGCTATGACTGATCCGCATGTTATGTAGGTGTTTCATTACTCTGTAATGTCCTGTCAAGAAACCTAAGACTATCCGAATACCTGTCCGTGTCAGTCAGTGCATTACAAATGCAAATATGAACTAATTGCAGTAAAAATTTAATAATTTATTTCTTTGCTTTTAAATTCTATTTATTCAATGATTGGTACTTGTGGGAATGACGATATCATATCAACATTAATCCTTTCATAGCCTTGCTTATGTTGCTTGAAGCTATTAAGACCAAAGACATCAAATTTGCTTACATCAAAACGACTGACCCTATATGTGAATAAAAAAAAAAATTGTTTATATAAAGAAAACGTCTTAGTAAAAGTGAAGTGTTTGTTACCTTTCTCCTGATATATTTTGTAAAAATTTATAGTAATTCGGGCGCAGCGAATCTGCCTCCAAAATGCAAGCATGGAAAAGTACCGCTGTGAAGAACGAAAAGAAATACATAACAAAATTAGGTATCTCAGGCAGCTGACCCAATTCAATGCCCCAATTGTAATAGAGTTGCATGGCCTTCCATAGAACATACAAGGCAACTGGGGTATTCGGAAACCTTAAGTACGCTAGAGATCCAATTAGACCTGCTGGTATGGCAAAACGAGGATCATCGCGTTTGAAATAAAGACGGAGCAAGCATGAAACCGTCTGAAAAAAAGGAATTAAGGAATAGCAACATCTCTCTCTTTTCATGCATTAACTTACCTTATATAAGTAAGAAAAACCTCCCAAAAATAGGCCTAATTGTAAATTTCTCTTATTAAAAAAATAAATCAGTTTGCGCCATTGCATGATGAATTTTAAATTTTTTGCAGCATTTAGGACGAACTGAATGCCCATTTGCGTACCAACACCAACGACGAAAGATTTCAGCCCACCAATTAGAGCATTTGGGAAACAACCTCCTTTGTGTGGACAGGATGCATGTTTAGCATTAACTAAATGATCATAGGCATGCACTAAGCTTGAGATTGTAGCAAAATTTTTACTACGATTTGAATCCTTGTTATTTTGCTGTGCAGGTGTGATTGGACCCTGCTCTTCTTTGCCTAGAAGAAAGCTTAACACCTTAAAGATACTATCCTTTGCTATGGTTTTATGCAATCCTAAGCGGTAGAGATACAACAATGCTGAAACTCCCAATCCAAATATCAATACTTGGCCTTTAGGAATTGAACGTACCCAACCTCTGGCTTCAAACATGTTCCATAATGTCTCAAGGCCCACATTGGCAACATATAAAGCCAAAGGCATACGTCGTTCGGGACGCTCTATAGTGATGGCCATCAAAGCACCCAAAAAACTTGGTATAAATCCTATGGTTAAAAAGTAAAAGCGTCCAAATACATGACGCAATATACAAGTCCACAAAACAAATCCATAGCCATTTGTGCAAAGAAAAGCCGACGAACGCAGTATCCCGCCTAAGGTGCGCTTAAGATCGTCCAAAGTGGGCTTGCGCATACGTAAGGCTAAAGCAAACTGAGTTTTAATTAAAATGAATTAAAATTAGAAAAGTTTGTCGGATTCGAGGAAAACGAGGGATACCCACCAAATAAAATGTGACATAAGTGCGTAGTGTTGGTTCAATTGATGCCAGCAACATTCCTGCTGAGGCATTGGCACAGCTTTTGGTCCATGGATGTAAATACTCATGGCAACTGATGGCCAATGGATTAATAAATTTACTTTGACCAGTCATTTTTGCAGAAATTTATTAACAAAACAAACTTCTTCTATAAAAAACAAAGTTTAACAGAATTAGGTCAAATAATATTTCGAAATTAAACTATTGTTTTACACGACGATATGAAATGGAACTAAGTTACTAGCGTGGTAATCCATTGGCGAACTGTGAAGTTCTACTATTTGTGTTGTGTTCTTTTAAAATAAAAGTGCTTATAATCCATGCCCACTTGGAGAAAATCATTCCGACTGATAAGCATACGGGTGTGACTCAAACTACGCGAAATTTCAGACTGATTTGTCTATTGTTGTTTTTCAACTGAAGAACTTTTTAATTATCTTATCAATCTAAAAAGATTGTGCCTAACAATCAATTGGTTAAAAAAAAGCCTCAAACTAGGCTACTGTTACTGGTTTGCTAATCAAAATATCCCACATACTTTTGGGTCACGAAACAAAATTTCATTAAAAATTATATAGAAATGTATATGGATCTAATTCAATCTGGGCACATATCTCAAGTACGTAGCGGTTAGAACTGCAGTCAGAATACGGGTGCTGCATCTTCTTAAGCCTTGTGTCGCCGGCCTTTCACTATCTTACAAGAAGTGGAAATTCAAGCTGATGGTGGGGTATGTGACTACTGTGTGCCAGCCCTACAATGGAATGACAATTTTAAGACAAGATTTTCGGGTAGAGATGATTGGAAATGGGGTAACGTCATTGGACGGAATGAGCTTTCGGTCTATACTGATGGATCCAAGACGGTAGACGGTGCAGGTGCAGGCATCTTCTCGAAAGAGCGAACAGCTCAGCTTCCGTATCGTCTATCTGACTGGTGTAGCGTGTACCAGGCAGAAATCTACGCCGTCACATATCTATTTATGTTGAGAGCTCACAGCTTCAACAGCAAAATCATACGTAGTTCGGTTGAAACTCTTAACACACTCATCTGGGTGCCGGGTCACTCCGGTATCGGAGGAAATGAGATGGCGGATGAGTGTGCTAGGAAAGGCTCGGCACTGCCTGTCTCAAGCAGTTGGCGATATTCACAGATCCCCACAGGATATACTCTCATGCCTAGAAGTGAAAACCAGAGATCTCGCAGGCAGGAAGTGTGCAATTGAGTCTGGTTGTACTGACGCAAAGCACTCTGGCCTTGCTAACAACCAAATAGCACCTCCAAGCACCTACACTTCAATAAGAAATGGATTCAGATGTTGATAGGAGTTATGACGTGGCCTGATGGCCCACAGGATGCAAGTTTCACACCATGACTTCTGTTGTAGCTGTGAAGACGGAGAGCAACCAACACCTCGTCTCTGATTGCCCTGCTCTTCTCAGTAGACGAACCCGGTTTCTCGGTAACCGTTCGTTGAAGAGTTTGGTAGTTTGGCAAAATGTCATTTGGGGATCCTACCTCTGCTCGTGCACTCCTCAGGTTGCTGGGACCGACCTATTTTGGATTGCCCATAATCCTTCTTAATCCCCTTTCCCTACCATTTTTTTTTATCAGGCATCACAATGGGCCTGTAAGGCTTCTGGCTGAACTCTCGAGTAATCGAAAGCGGCCTGCATACCTAACCTTCGTTAAATAGATGCACAATAATCTTTTCGTTGTAAGAATAATTTATTTACACTTTTTTGTCTTAAATAAAAACATCGACACTTACTTTTTAAGATTTTCAAATTAAAGAGAATCACTTCTTAAGCCGTTTGAAATACGATATTATTTAACTTAAACAATAAACTTACGTAGAAGTCAAAGTGACACTTATAAATTGACATAAAATTCTTGAGATTCGATTGAAATTATAAATTTTGTCTTTCATTTTCTTTTCTTTTTTTCGTTTTACTTTATAAATTCATTCTATAGATTACAAAATATACTTTGCTAAACTTATTGCTGCCTGTGTTAACTATAATAGTAATATATAACAATATTTTTGGACAATTAAGATGCAAATGCATAAAAAGGCAAATGGGATTTATCAACAATTTTGAGCCTTTTAATTGTGTCGCGTGCCTGTTCCGCTGTATTGACGCCAAAACTATTGAAATGATTAAGATTGAATTTGGTCAAACGTTCACCGGAAATTGCTTGAAGAAATTTATAATAGCTTGGGCGGAGTGTTTTTGGCTCTAGGATGCCAGCATGAAAGAGCACAGCTGTAAAGAATGAATACAAATAAAGTGTAGAATGTGGCACATGGGGCACTATGCCATGATCAATGCCCAAATTGTAAACGATTTGTAATGCCTTCCACATAACATATAAAGCCACTGTATTGTCCGGATATTGAGTAAAGGCAATTGAGCTGATAAGTCCTGCAGGCAATGCAAAACGAGGATCATCATGATCAAAGGTGTGACGTAAAAAGCAGGAAACAGCCTTAAAATAAAAGGAATTAAAATAGTTTGGAAAGGAATAAATTGAATTAAAATATTACCTTATAAAGTAAAGAAAAACTTCCTAAGAACACACCCAATTGTAATGTGTGTCTATTTAAAATTTGATTCCTCCACTTCATCCGCATTTTTACAATATTTGATGCATTCATTATCAATTTAAGTGCCACTTGTAGTCCAACACCACCCACAAAGGGTTTAACACCACCCCAGAGACTGTAATATAAACAGCTCTGTTTATGCAAACAACTGTGGTGTTTGGAGTTTAAGAATGCACTGTAGATTTTCACCAGGCCATTAATTGTTGTAATCCTAGGCCTTCGTCGCGCTGTATTTGGCACTTGAGCAATTGGTTCTACTACTGGTGCATGTAAAGGACCTTCCTCTTCTTTGCCAACAAACATACGTAAAATATTGAATAAAGAATCCTTTGCTTTGCTTGTATGCAGACCCAAGCGGAACATATAAAGTAATGTTGATATACTTAGACCAAATATTATTGTTTGTCCATAGGGTATTGAACGCACCAAACCACGAGCTTCTGCCATATTCCAAAGGGCTTCAGTAGCCACATTAGCAACATAAAGTGTAAGCAATGGACGTCTTGCTGGACGTTCCACTAGAATAGCAGTAAAAGCAGCAAAGAAGCTTGGTACAAAAGATACTGTTGAAAAGTAATAACGTCCAAGAAGATGTCGTATAAGACAATTATAAAGTATGAAACTGTAGGCATTTGTTACAAGAAAAGCAGTAGATTGAAGTATGCCGAGTATGGTACGTTTCAGATCAGTAAATGTAGGAATGCGATGACGCATTAGTAAAGAAAGCTGTGAATAGAAAGAGTGTTTCTTTAAAATTTTTCGTATTAAAATTTGATTTCATTAACAAAACTCACTGCATAGACAATTGTATAGACCCGCAAGCAATAAGGTGTTGCTGACAGTATCATGCCAGCTGTGGCATTCACACATTTGTCCGTCCATGGATGATGAAATTGTTGACAACTTATTGTGACCGGTTCGAGAAGTTTGCTTTGGACTGCCATCGTTCTGTGTGGTGCCTGTGGGTGAAATCAAAATGAATTGAGCACAATTAAAGGCAATGGCAAATGGTAGTGAATGAGATTATTGGCTTCTTCTAATGATAAATCTTATCAAAATATTTATTTTTAATAAAGCTTATCGCCTAGCAATGCAAAGTGCAAATGCAACCAAATGCCAAATACTTTAAATCAGAAAGTATATCTACTACAATTAGTATTGCTAAAGTTATGAAAACAAAGAATTATTGATGACTGGAGCAATTGCTGGTGTTAGGTTATATTTATAACTGCCTTATACACATATCTTTTAAAACAAGAGACAACTATTATCAAAAATATGAAGAAACATGCTACATAGTACACAATTTAGATTTAAAACACATTAAATTTATTTTACAATCATACTATGAACATATTCTGTTGCAATTCTGGATCTTATCAGTAAAGTATTTTAACCTTAATTAAAGTAAACACAGTCAAATTAAATACAAAACCCTTCTAGAGTTAATTAGAGTTCAAAGTCAGTTCGTGTAAACGGTAATAAACACATTAATTCTTTTCTTATTGTTTTGTTATGAGTTAAGTCGTCGGAGTCCGACTACAAAGACCAACGACAAGTTAATAACAGTTTGTTTATTATAACAGAAAAATATGAATCAAAATAGAAAAAAACAAGATTTAAAAATGCTTTTAATAACCCACTTTCCGCTTAGATGTCATAAAAGACGGAATTGAAATTGAAATCAGCAACTTGATAACTGTGTCGTTGAACAGGGGGCACATATGGGTTAATAATTGTCGACATTAGCGTACGAGATAAGCGTAAAACTTCTCATCAACAATACTATGTAGTATCAACATCAATAAATGGACAAAGTACACACGACGAGCACAAAACAAACGCACAAAAGCACTTATACTGCATTGTGTTTACAACAAGGCAAATGAACCCCAAATACTTAATCAACTATTTATCAGCAAATAAAGCAAATAATCATAATCTCTCACTCACTTTGACTCTTATTATGTTTGTTTGGCTGGAGCAGCAGAACAAGTTTAGTTTAGTTAATAATAATAACGAGTTACTTTACATTTAATTGAGCACAATTTAATATGATTTGTAACACTTGAGTTGTTGCTTTGTTTTCCATATAGTAGTACTACTTATTGCAACATGTAAATGCCATTTAATTTTTTGCCACAATTTATATGCACACGTATTGCGTGCTCATTTTTCATAAAATACAAAATATATTTGATTGATTTTATTTTTATATCATTATTATTTGTTTTGTTTATTATTTATGTATTTGTGATGCATTTTGCGCGATGCTTTATTGCACTTTGTTTAATATTATATTGTCAACGAAGTTTGTAAGCAGACTAAACAAATAGCAACAGCACGAATAACAACACAGCTGCATGAACAGCTGATTGCAAGGAAAGGCAATGGTACAAAGTGTTGCCATACTGTTTCAAAATTATAATTCATTAATGCACAATGCATAAAATGTCTTTGTTGCAAAGAAGTTTTGATGTTTTTGAAAAGGAAATTTAATAAATATATAGATATATAAAAATATGAACACGTTGGAATATAACAATTGCAAAAGAAAGGCAAATTTATGTTTGCACTGCAAAGTCTGGCAACACTCATTTGTTAAATGGTTATGATGTGCAAGCGAGAACATTGCAAGTACAAAAGCGCGAACTTGTTTCAATATTTTCGAATTTAAATTAAAGAAGTTCAGAAACTTTAAGAAGTAATAAAATAGTGTGAATTAGAGTGTAGTGTAATGTAATGTATTATTTAAAACAAAATGCAAAAGTGTGAAAGTAAATTAATATCACAATGTACAGCATGTGGTTGCCTTCAAGTCTGCTTTTTGTTAAACTTAAAGGTAAGTTCAAAATTTCTTTTTCAATTCCTCTCGCACTCTTTCAATCAAAATACATACCTATATGATCATTCTACAGTATGTCAATTATATGTTTTCCAAATGAAAAAATGTATTACAAATTCAATTTAACAGTGAATTTAAACGGTAAAAAACTAGGTATAAAATAAAGAAGACGCAGTTATGTTCTTCAATTCTTTTCAACATGACATTGGTAACAAAAAACAACAGAATACGGAATGGTAAGGGGAAATGGAGATTTGCACACAAGCTTAAAATAGAAAAAATATAAGAAATCAGTTAAACATACGATACTGTAATGCTTAATATTTAATAGAAATTAAGTTGAAGGTAGAGGACAACCTGTGTATGTAGAAAGGCCTAGAATGGAAGCCACTTCTATTGGTCGTAACCATAAGACTATGAGGGTCAGTTGAGTGTGTTTACAAGGGCAACACTGCTCAACAGCATTTGGTGTTAGAGAAACCAATTTGTTCCTTGTAGCACTGGAGGATAAGAGACCAGCACGACCTTAACAGAGGTACGGTATTCCTAGTGCTACGAGGAAGTATCACTTCGCTATCGAAGACAGGTGGAGGACGGCCTTCTAACACAACACTATGCTGGTGGCTAGCTAAGCCCTGATCTCACTCTTGATGACTGGATTTATAGTGATTACTGTCAAGAGTATCGCCTATTTAAACATTTAGTCTTCCTTGTAATGTTTTTTTTCACTACGAAAGTATGTATTGTCTGAGGGGAACAACTACCAAAATAAAGCTGTAATTGGGATGTGCAATATCAAGCATCTCTTTACAAAGAAGCTCCTTATATTGGCGAACCAATATTACTTTGATAGCTTTCTCGTGGAAATGGTCAATATTGGTCATTTAAAAGCAATCAGTCTTTGTGTTGTTTTGACTTGATTGCAAGTATTGTAAGTCCTTTTCCTGGAGTTTTTTCTACCATTCCCTATGTATGATTCTGATCTAAATAAACCGACAAATTTTGTATAAAGGCATATTCTGCACACCAGATGCCTATGTTTATGGACAACTATTGATAGAATTTGAACTACATTTTCCCAGTCTTAATTTGTCTATATGACAAATTCAAATTAAATGTTTGCCATCCGAATATCTATATTTTTTTTTACATATATATGTATATGTAAAAAAATACCAAAATACAAACTACTCAGTTTTTGAACTAGAGAGCTGAAATTTTGCACAAAGATATATAGAGTATAAAAATACAACAATAGCAACAACAACAACAACACAAAATTACACTATGTAAAGCCAGAAATACATATTGTGTTTAATAGTCTTTGGTTTAATTTAATTTTCAATAATACCTTTTGATTCTGTAGGTCGATTTTAATGAAATAAACTCTATATGTTACTCACAATAAAGCTTGTTATTTTTCAGTAATTCGATTTTGAATCCATTGAGTGGTTTTTATGTGATGAGTGCACAAACATATTTTAATCGCTAAAATTTATTGTTTTAATTTTGCAAACATATAACTGACATGCTGTATATGTTTTGAAACATTTTGTCTTTGTATCCATACATTTCTTTTAATTCCCTATTGCACCTGTTATGGTTCAATCACGGATTTTGGTGGTTTTCATAGCGAAAATATTCATCTAATTTGCCAGCGTCTCAGGTTGGTTTGTATCGTTGCCGTGTGGAAGTAATGTTCACATAAGAAATTGTGGTTGCTTTGTGTATGATTTCCTTACCTATCCTAAGCAAAAGATACTTGGGGATTGTGTCGATGCTGTTGAGTTTAGTTGAATTGAGTCGAGTTTATGCCATGTCGATGTTGGTTTTCTTAACTGAGTTGTTGCTGTTGTCTCGATGGTGCAGATTGATCGAGTGTTAAGTTATAATTTACTTGAGGTGGTGTCACACAAACACACATGAATTGAGTTGTGCTCTAAAGCTTTTGTAAGCTCTTGTTTTTGCTTGTGACACATGTTGTCATCTATCAAGGAAGAGGGAATTATATGGGCACCAAAATATTGGCATTGCCTTCTAGCAGCTGCATCCTTTGAACAGCATTCATTCTAATGAAGTCAAAATGACATTTAAGATAATATTTACACATGAAATACTAAATACATAAATGAATGGAATGGATTGGATTGGAAAGCTTTAAAGACATACAAATTTCTTAACATACGATTCATTCATTGGGTTTTACTTGTAAGTAAATTACTATAAAATACTTAAAGGAGTAATAATCTTTTGCAATACAATTTAACCTTTTAACTTTTGCCCTCGGCATCCTAAGTCAATTACATAATTTAATCGTTACAAAATTATTTTGAACTTTGTTCTAAGAAAACCTTTCATTGGTATGAAACTTTTTGACAAGGACCAAGAACCAGAATTTGAACTGCAGTTCGATGTGATGTGGTTCGACTAATATGATATGAAAAGGTTAATGAAGTAATCTATTTGCGAACCCAATTGACTGTAATTCATTGCATGTTGGCTGTCTGTCTCTCTGTCGGTCGGTCTGTCTGCCTGTTTGCTATTCTTAACCCTTTTTCTAATCACCCGCACTCATTATTTTGAGATACGAGTATAAAATCACCAATCAATTTGCACTACACTAAGAACACATGCTTGACTTTATAATTTTTCTTGTTTTTCTCGAAATATGTTCAGCAGCGTGTATAGTATATTGTCAATTTAAAGTTAAAGGGTCACCCATCCTGTCATCCTTCCGAAATCTATCTATATATCTGTGTGTACTGTGTGTGTGTGGGTAACTCATTTAATAACATGTGTTATCACAGCGTTCATTGATTTGTTTGCTTTGTTGGCAAGAACTACTAGGAGAAGCTTCAATACATGATGTGTGTAAAGGACGAAAGTGTGTGGTATAGTAGCACAAGCCTTGGGGCAGGCAGCTGTCTAGATTTTACAGCCTTATACTATACTTGTCTAAGTGTATCCATGTATCCGGTCATTTATCCTTGCGCTGCTGTTGTTGAAGGATCTTTGTGTGTGAGTGTCAGTGTGTTTGACTATGTCTTGGCTATTTGTTTAGGTATTTCCTTGTTTCTTACTTTACTCAATTCAACTTTACTTTGGACGACTACGAATGTGTTCAATTAAGCGGTAATAAATTGTTCATTTGCTCATTGGTCCGTATGGACATTACTACAAAAACAACAAAAGCAACAACAACAACAACAACAATAAGAAGAAGAATAATAGCAACCATGTCAACTATGAGAAGAACTACGACAACAATATCCAAACTACAGGCAGGCATATCCTTATTGCAAGTAATATAGTATGTATAAACATATATTTTATTGTAGGCTTTCGGCTGTTAGATTTGGCTTCCCGCATTCTGCACTCATTTGCTTACTTCTATTTCTACCGACCGACTATCGACTATCGGCTATCGGCTACTACTACCTACTGATTTCTAAAGGATATCTTGCGCACATTGATGAATATCCTGTTATTAACAAGGTTTGCATAATGTACAATTAATTTTGCACAAAATAATTGGTGTTGTTGTTGTTGCTTTATTAATTGCTTCATTTATTTACATCTGCAAAAGGGCAAAAAAGGATGTGAAGAGAGAGAGAGAGAGTGAAGAGGACTAAAATATGAACAAAGCAAAAAAGGCTATTTCCCTTTTGGTTATTTGAATATAAATTTTGTAGTTGTAGTTGTTGTTGCTAGTCTTTTTTGTGGTCAATTTGGTTTAATGTAATTTATTAATTGTTGGCTCTTATGGTTTTTTATTGTGGTTATTCCTTGTTCAACGGGTCAAAGGACGATTTCACAAAGTATGATTTTGCTTATAGTAAAATAAAATAGAATTTATCTAGAAAAATTCATTCATCAATCTTTCAAAGGAAATAAATAAATAACATTAATTTCGATTGTATCCTGTCCTGTCCTGTCCTGTCACAGGACATGTAATGCCAAAGTCATATTAACGCCATTCTTCAAGACACAAATAAGCTAAATAAATAATACTTGAGGAAATCAAATGCTACGCTCGATTGCAGTCAAACCGAATGAATACCATCAATAACTACTACTACTACTAGAATTGTAAGCAAAAAGGATTCTCGTTCTTGTCAACATTGTCAACGATGATGTTGAACAACATTGGAAAAGTCGATAAAAACATTACAATAAGAAAGATAAATACTATTTTAGTATATAGTTAGTGGTTGAGTGAAATGGATTGGAGTGGGTTGCATTCGATTTAGTTGGAACTGTTGAAAACAAAAGCCATTCACTGATTTCAAATCAAATAGAAATTTGTGGCTTTGGAACAATACCAACAAACAAGAAGAAGAAGCAACAAGAACAATGACTTCAACAATAGTAATGAATGAGTAACATACTTAGGACATTTCCTTAGTAAATGTGTCAAATGTCACACAAATAAATATACAAGCACAAGCACAAGCACATGTTCTTGTCCATATGATGCAACCACTTCCGCAATCCTTTCCTTCACCATCATCACTTTTTTCTTGTTGCCTCTCTATCTCTCTGTCTCTTGTCAACCGGAAGTTGTAACAAAATGTTAAATTAACAATTGATTATGTAAGGCTTCCAAACTAGAAACTGGAAGCTTTACTTTATACTATGTTTAGTATTCGCTTGATAAATGAGCAAGTGTTTGTTTGTCTCGTTATATGTAAATTTTTGGGTATTTTAGTTTGATTCATTGAGTGTTCTTGGTTGCACTTGTGTGTTTTCTACTTAGTACAATAGAAAATTTTATTAAGTGTCATTTGAAATTTTATCACCCAAACACTTGAATTGAATTTTTCCTTTTAATTTGACAATTTCAAAATCAATTCAATTGATTTACCTTAGTTATTTTTCTTAAATTTTTCTAAGATTTTTCTTATTGTATACTGCATTTACAATTTACTTAAAGATGTTTTGTGCCATCATCAGATGTTTTACGTTGGGGCGAATAAAAAACCGAGGAATACATATAAAAATCACCGAACAAGTTTACAACATTATTGTTTAAAAAGATACTTTTTTTCTACAACTCCAACATCTCAATTACATTTTCCCTGTGGTTGTTCAATCAAGTTTTTATGCACTGTAAATAGGCTATAAGAAGAGGCATCTATCTAGTTGTAAATTGCAACTCTAGCATCATTCCGCAGTTGGATCAAACCCATTATGTTGATCTGATCGTGAACAAATGACTAACGTGGCGTACACCCTCAAAGGTGGTTTTGTCAACTGCTACCAAAAGCTTAAGAAACTGAACTGACTTCTCCGCCCTTCAAGCAAATTACACAGGTCTAGAAAATTGGACTTTTTTGCCCTTTGATTGTATCATATAGAATCATCGACTAGAACCTCCAATTTCTCCTGATTCCAAATATGACCTTTGTTTTGCTGTATCACGTCACATTATTTATTGACGTTTGAAAATTGAAAATTGGTCAAGTAAGTAAAAAGATATGTATGTATTTCAAGAAGCCTAAAAATGCTGTTATATTTTCCAATGCATTTGAAGTAGTTATGGCTAAAAAGAAATACATAAAACAATTGGGAGTATGTATAAATGAAAATTGCCTCTTTAAATTTTTGGTACCACTCAATAAATTCCGAGGATAACAAGTGTTGCAGGGTGGCCCACTTGTGATCCAGACGCGGCAAACATATGCATGAAATCGTGTTATGTTTTATCAAATAAAGCAAAATTTATTGAAAAAAATTATCTTTTGTTCATTTAATGACCAAATTAAAATCGGATCAATAGATGGCCCGCACTTGACTAAGAAAATTGAAAAAAAACCTTTTTCTTATTAAATTTACGTGATGGGATTTTTAAAATATTTTTCCCATAACTACTTACGTAATACCTATCGATATCTGGGGAGAAACCCTTGTAGGCCTGTGTTATCTTTAGCCAAAAAAAGGTTAATATTAAGTTAAGTGTTGGCACCACTTTGCCGGTACGCTATTCTGCCGCATACAACATTGTCAAACTGCAAGCGTGTCAGAACAAGGCTCTCTGAAGAATCACTGGAGACCCTTGGTTCTTCCAAAATACCACGCTGCACAGACAGACCTTAAGATGCTAATGGTAATGAAGGTGATCGAATTACATAGTAGTCGCACAAAGCTTATGATGCATTCCAACCCGCTGGCGTCCACCCTTACATGTTGCTCAACAAGGCGTAGACTGAAAAGGCTAGACTCACATGATCTTCCACTAAGAAAAAAAAAAACAACAGCCTTCCTTAACAGCTCAATATTAACTTCTCACTAACACTATACACATATCATTATTGTTTTAATCATACAAAGAACACGCCACTTCCCCCGACAGAGCCCACATGAGCTGGGGTCCATTAAAAACCGAACAAAACTGGGTATCGATGACAAGTCACTTCAGTACTGGGGTTAGTAGACATGCAATACAATCTTAGTGGCTACTTTGCTGCTACAGACCTATTTTCATCAGCCTCATATACTAAGCATGTGTTATAAAGTAAAATTTATGACTTAAAATATGGGGATACATTAGATCTAATAGCCTATTGTTATTGAACTAATATTATAAATTTAAATTACCAAAAAAAAAAACCAAATGACCGTAAGTTAATCGGTTAATAGAATGCTCAGGGTTAAGATGAGTAAACAAAATTAGATTTTAGCTGATCGGAAGACAAAGAGTTAGATTGAAATAAAACGCGAAATGAGTGGTCCCACCAAATACAATATATTGTACTTAGGAGAAATGATACTGCCAACAATAAGATTCTATAAGAAAGTGACACCAAGAATCGTTCTATGACTGGATAATTTTGAGAGATGAATTAACTTAAGACGGCTTTGGTAAGATGAAAAGGAAAAAAAGATTAAATTTTCTTAAGTGTCACTTGAAATTTCATATCCCAAACACTCGTGTTGAATTCGTCATTTAATTTGACAATGTCAAAATCAATTGATTTGATTTACCTTATTTATTTCTCTTAGATTTTTCTAAAATTTGTATTATTGTACGAGTATTGCATTTGGTACTTGTGGGATATAAAAAACAAACAAATACTATTCGCCAATTCAATATCAACAACTTTCAAATTCAAAGTGAGAATTGAAGCATTTCTAAAATTAGTTATTTCCCTATAAAACTTTGCCATTTCCTGTAAACTTTAGTGTATTCGTACTACGTTTGAAAAAGAAGTGGAAAAAACTTCTTTAAGCCCATTCCCATAGGTTTAATCCGGTTTCATGTGAGAGCATATGTAGTTTTGTATTTTCTTCTTTTCTTTTCCTTTGCTGATGGTTGGTCAATGCATACAGCGACGTCGATGGGGCACACTGGGAGTATATGCTTGTGAGAATCAGTTTTAACTTTTTTCTCTGCATTTTGGGTTCGTTTGTGTGCTGACTACCATTCTTTAGTTGGCATAACTTGGTGTTGCAATGCGTGATAAATTGCAGAAATTGCATGTTTGCGCTTTTACGGACTTTCAGCAAAAGTTTCAGCACTTTCCGGATCTGAATTAAAGCGCGCACTTTGCAATTCGCATTTCGCACTTCGATTTGGTTTGGTTTGGTTTTGCTTCGAGGAACGAACCTTTTAGATGGATGTCGCCTTCAAAATCGTCTTAAAAGTTCTTCTTCTTTTTCATTTATTGTATAGCAATGTCGGCGTCGACGGCGTTTACAAAACTTTTATGTCTTGATTACGCATACGTTGTGTGTTACGATAACTTCACATCCATTCAATGTTTCAGCAGACTTCATTCAACGAATACAAAAAAACTGAAATCGAACAAATACAATAAATGCCAGTAGCAGTAGGAGCATAGCATTTTGTTGTATGGAGTTCAGCGATAACTGAGCGATGCGTTATTTTCATTGTTTGCGCACAATTTTCCATGCCACAACCCCTGCCAACACCCATCTCTATTACATGCACCATTGTATTCTGACCTTTTTTCCAACATTTTTAACGTACTGTTTTTTTTTATACAATATTTGTGTGCTTCGGAATGAAGCAATAAAATATTGAGTTAAAAACCAATACGACAAACAACAACAACAACAACACACGAAAAAATGTTCATAGCTTGGAGTATTTACACACCAACCAACAAACCAACCAACATTATACACATATAAACTCAGACGAATATCTGTCGCCGATGACGCCGCCGCCACGGTTGCTGCCAAAAATTGTGTGCAACCATTTTTATTCATTGCAGCAGACTGGGGCAGGCGGATGGAAGAGATAGAGTGAGAGACTGTATGAGTTTCATGCAGGCCACATCCAATTGCCACTGTTAAAACTTATAATTGGGTTAACGTGTTTTATGTGCGTAATTTATTTTGATTTGCTTTTACCCGCTGGCACCCCCACCCCACAGCTTGCAATCCCATGCCATGCCATCCATTTGAGGCGTCGGCAATCACAAAACGAGTCTCGAAGATTTAATTTATTTCAAGTGCGTCCTCGTGAGTGATTTGTATGCTTCGACTCTTAGTTTAAGCTTGTAGTGTTTTTCTTTTTTTTGTATTTAAAGCTCGTTTTCTTTTCATTTTGCCAAGCAATTGCATTTGATTTTCTGCTCCCCACTTTTATTTTGATTTTAACTTTTCTTTTTTCTTTTCTGTTATTTTGATTTCGA
Organism: Amiota communis; assembly: GCA_037043315.1. Classification (NCBI taxonomy): domain Eukaryota; kingdom Metazoa; phylum Arthropoda; class Insecta; order Diptera; family Drosophilidae; genus Amiota; species Amiota communis. The sequence continues at coordinate 4,870,748 of JBAMAV010001245.1, read as the reverse complement.
TTTTTTGTTTAGCTTACTTTTCTTTACTTTAACAAATCAACCAGATTTTGCTTACGATTCTTGTTCAGAGTTCGTTTTATACAACTGTATTATTATGCTTTCATTGTATCTGTCTGACTGTCTGTCTGTTTGTATGTCTGTTTGTCCCTCCCTCCATTCATTCATTTAACTATCCATCAGTACACTTCCTCACGTCCATTTATTCAACCATCCCTTTTCATCTTTCCACCTTTCATTCGTCAGTCTATCTGTTTGTCTGTATATCTATCTTCTCTCGATTAAATCTTGAGTGATCTATTGTGTGTTTGTGTGTGTGTGTGTGTTTGTAAATTGTAAGGAACGATGTTGAAGTTTTCAAGTGTCTGACTTAAGTATTCCTTGTTCGAAATTTCGTGTTCGTTTAGATAAATAGCTAAATATTGGTTTTGAATTGGCAATTCGAATAATCTTAGTAGTATGAATAGATAGACAGATACAGTGGCGTAACTAAACCGTCGGGGGCCCTCAATGTCACAGGGATGGTTACAAATAACAGAAATGTAGTGCACACTTCAGGTCAAATTGAAGAAATAAAATGATAATGAAATAATTAACAAATCAGTAAGTTCTTCTATAGAAGATGACTTTCCTATTTCGTGTCTAAAAGTGGATCGAAAACTAAGAATTTCCTTGGCAAACGAGGCATATTGCCTTTTCCAATAAATCGGTATCATTTAAATTTTACAAAGAGGATGGTTGCAAGACACCGAAATTGGAAACAATTTCATTCCTTTTTTTTCTACGTTCCTTGAAAACAAACTCTCACAATGAACGCAAATTGCGAGTCTTCTACTAGAAGCGTATGGGCCAAACTGTCGAAGTTGATATTCTTGGTAACGAATGGAAGGGCGGCCATGTCCGCTTTTTGTTATCCTTCACGTCGTACCTGTGAACGAAAACGTAAATCGGTTCGTAGTTGCATTGTTTGGATATTGGCGGTTTGACCGACACCTCTGTTCCACTTCGTTTGTGTCCCAAGAGGGCTAGCAAGATCCGTAAGCTCTACAACTTTAGCAAGGAAGATGATGTCCGTCGTTTACGTCGTCCATTGCCAGCCAAGGATAACAAAAAAGCCACTTCCAAGGCTCCCAAGATCCAACGTCTGATTATTCCAGACGTTTTGCAAAGGAAGCGCAGACGTAACGCTTTGAAGAAGAAGCTTCAACAAGCATCCAAGAAAGCTGCTGCCGATTATGACAAGTTATTGGTGCAACGCAACAAGGAGTCTGAGGCTAAACGTGAAGAAGCCAAACGTCGCCGTTCTGCTGCCATCAGGGAATCGAAGAGCTCAGTCTCCAGCGATAAGAAGTAAATTAAAAAGAATATCCTTACCGTAAGTGCTACCATTAAATTGTGGCAAAAAAAAGATAAATGAAACGGGATCGCATCTCTAAACAAGCTTTCTGAATCTTGGAGACTCGCAGATTTCATCAAAAACCTGTCGTTTCACCTTCTTCTGACGAGTTTTAGGAAATTCTGGCTTGATAGCCCATTTGTTGGCTATATCATTTGCAAACCCTTCAAATCATCAAGATCGATGTCTTTAGACTGAAGTGCTTTAGAATCTACGCCGATGGTCTGTACAATTTTCCAATGGTAAACCAGCAACATAATTAAGTTGTAGTTTTCGATCTTCTGCTTCAGTAAAATAGCTTCATTTTTCTCAACGGCTTGGAATTTAATAGAACAGTTTTTGTTAGCGCTTTTTGAACTTCAACAAACCGAACTTTAAAAGCGAAAATGACATCGAAACGTCCAACTAGATGGGCATATTTGGATTTAATGTTGTAATAATAAATGTTAGTATTCTCACATGTGCAGAGCTTGGGGCCCGGGTCATTTTGCCATCATGCCAACCTATTGTTACGCCACTGGATAGATACTTACATACATCAAGATACATATGCATTGAAGAAAGTGTAGAAAATCAAAGCGTATAATTAGGCACTGCGTGTGATATAAATTAAATTTGATGTTTTCAAACGTTTTCTTCCATTTCAATCTGACACACTCAAATGTCTGTGTGTGCGATTTATAAGTTGAGAATTTCATTTTGTTGATTGATGTCCTCCGAAAATGTGTGTGTCTGTCTATAAGTGGCTTATGGTATTTATTTCAAACAATTTGATTGTTAGCTAATGTTTATATATAATTTACTTAAACACGCAAAGAGCAAAAGAGCGTGGGCGTCATCTAAATAAATAAATATTTAACCATTTTAAGAATTTATGAATGAATTAGGCACATTCACGCGATCCTTATTTTGAACAACTCAAATGAAATCAACACATTTCAGAAATGTCACACACAATCAAGTATAAGGATTGACTTAGCCTTCATTTGAAATTTGGGTGCGGTATTAACTAGACATTGATAATGGCAGAATGTGAATTGGATGTGTGGAATATTGGTATATAATATTGTGTGTTAATTTTGATGTATCTCACAGTTTCCCTTGGTGCGTGTCATAATCTCTTTGGATTTCGAAGCAAATGCACATCATTGAACATTGATATTGTTCTCTCTATAGTATGTTTATCCGTTTTGAAATGTTCAGAAATCATATTGTCTATTGTTATTAATATGCCATTGGCTGCAAGCGAAATGTCTTCAATTTGTTGCTATGCGAATAATCACTAATGAGTATTATGTTTGCTGTATTATTGTATTGTAAGTAAGAGTACTTACGCTTAAGACGCATCAAGCTAAACTAAATTGTGAAATGGTGCAAGGATTAATAATGCATCAATGAATGTAATTAGTAACTACAGACAATACTATTGTATATATGGTGATGAAGTAAATTTCACTTCGTCTTTCGTTAAGTCAAGTTAGTTCAAAGTTTGATGTTATCTACCAGATGATGTCATTGGCTTATTTTTGTTAGTACGTGTATATTGTATGAGATGATATTCTATGATTAACTAATTATTCGCTTGCATTACAAAAGGCCTAAGACTTATTTTGTTCATTCTCATAATGTAGCATACAATACAATGTTTGTACATGTATCTAAATATGTGAGATTTGAATAAAAGTCCATTAGCATGGTATTATCTGTCCATAAGAGACAGGAGAGAGTGAGACTTAAAGAAGGGGGTTAGTAGAACAAAGCTTCATTGTTGATAAATCACAAAGCTAATTGAATATTATGTGCTTTATGCCTGTTTATAAATGACCAACTGACCAAGGCAGACCAACAGCAAAGCCAAAAAACCAAGTGAAACAAGTCAACACCACATTAGCTTCACTTACCGCCATTTAATGGGTTTTCATGATAGCCACCGCAAAACATATAGTATACATATATGGTATACAGACATTCAGTTATGCTACCATACACGATTCATTCTCATGAAAACGCGCATTAACGTTGATTTTATGTTTGAGATAACAAAATATTGGCCTTCATATTTATGTCTGTCTGTCTCTCATTCTCTCATCTCAGTCTATCTGCGTATCTGTTAAGTAGTATATGTAGTAGTATATTGACAATAAGACTTAAAATACTCACACTTAGCATAGTCGTTAATGTGATTTTGCTTGATGGAGCCTAAAGAGAAATCACACACTCTTTTTGTCTGTCTCGGCTCGTTTTCGTTTTCATTATCCTGAGTGAGTTATTGCAATATATTTTTTAACTGAATCCAAGCAAGGATTCATTGTGTGTATCATATGTGAGAAAGTGTCTATCTATCTTCATGGGGGCTGTATTTCGACTTTGTAAGATTTAATGATCTGGTATTGATTTTTTATGTATCATTAAATAAAGTTCCTTCCTCCTGTTGACAATTTTTATTGTTTATAGTCGGATTTTTTTTTTTATAAGCTAAATCTTTATAGTAAGTAGTATCTTTTGTATATATGATTTATTGTGTAATCAATTTTATTTGTCAATGCAATGATTTCTTAATGGTGTTAATAATATATTTATATTTTTTTATTATAAGAATTATTTATGCATGAAGGTTCAGAGGCACTTAACATTTTTATGGAAGATATGAATTCAGAAAGTGATTAATGTATTGTATGTTGACCTATCCAAAACTGGAAAGTCATAAATGGATATATTACTTTTACGATTGCCTGTATATTATTATCATTATTATTATTATTTATACTAATTTTATAAAGAGGAGTGTTCATTCCTGAACATTCTGCCGCCGGCAAGGAAAATTTTTCCTTTGGCTTATCGTTGAGGGGACTCTATTTGGTTATATATGTTTTCAGCTTTCCTGGTTTCGAGTCATCTTCGATGATGATGAGACGGTTGGCATCACTAGCTTTTGTCGATGGCTTGTTTTTCCAATTCCATGACTGCTCTACTTGTTGCAGTGTTTTGATGAGTCGTAATTATATTCATTTTTTCAATGTTCATTTCTGCTGAGATACCTCTTTCGTGAGACTAGTATTTTCTTGTTCCAAAGCTATGATTTTGACTGGTTCCATCATTGGTGCAAACATTGGTTACGCTTTCTTACCATTTATTTTAACCATTTCGAGGAAGCACTCACTTTGTATTTGTTCCGGCTGTTTCTCCAGTTGTCGATCATCATCTCGATGTGCTGACTCGGTGTTGTAAATTAATATAATGCCATTCATTCGTTATTCAAGATAGTCCAGCATCCAATCACGTGAGCTGTGTTGTACTATTATCGATTTTGCCACTGTTAACTTCTTTTTGTAACAACCCTACCGTTCGATTAAATGCTATAACATCCTCATCGGGTTTTGTAGCCAAGGAGAGATTTGGGTAACAGAAAATTACAATAATATAACCCAAGATATTAAAAGTCTTACTATTCATAAAATTGCTTATTTGCACGCACAAAAATTTTCCTACGTCTCTACGTTGTTTATGTGCTGTTGTTGTTATTGTTGTATTAGCTTTTCTTCACGTTGTTAATATCCTCTGGGGAAATCTCACGCATTTGGAGCTATATGCAAATATGGCCTGATATAACCCTTATGCAGACACTAGTTTTGGTATCCTTATTACGGACACTATGGTCTGGCCAGATCACAGGCATTTATATGTTATGTGTCTGTGTGGTTGTGGTTTTTATAAACACATTTACTGTTCAGGATCGTGGAGGAGTGCATAGTTGTCGAGGCCATCGATATGGAGAAATGAATCACGTCTGAGGGAACTCCTGATACTACCACGCCCGTGATCTACGATGTGTCCCTTACTGTGTGAGAGTATTACGCTCTTCGTTCTCTTCTTTCTGAAGAAAAAAAGCTCTCACAACAACAATTTACACACAAAATTATGGAATTCCGGGTAACGCCGGGATAAACTGTTAGTAAAATATTATATATACCTACCTTTTCACCCATATATTTATTATCGAAGAGTATATGATATTATAGTGATCCTGCTTACCCGTTTTGATGATTGGTTTGGACTGCTCGTAGTTTCGACACTTTATCATGAAATACCCGATAACCTAAGCTACCTCCGACATCAGTCTCACAGTTCTTACATGACAAGTTGGCAATCCAGCAAGGGTGACGAATTTAATGAATGGGAAAAAGCATCAGTTTCTTCATAACTAAAAGAACTGCCATAACGAAAATTTGTTGACAATTTGTTTCGGCACTGGAATTTCAGTCAAATACCCAAATTATTAATTGTACAAATACATTTAGCTGAACACAAAAAAAGCATTGACAATGACCAAAGTTTTGATTTAAGCAATGGTGACCGCCGCCACAATCACCTGATCTTAATCCTATGGAACCATTTGTAATCCACTAAACCAACGAATCCGCCAGTTGAGAATTACATCAAGACGATGCTCAAAGAAGTGCTGTGCCAAAAATGGAGCCAATGGTTGATAGTAGAGTTTTCCCAAAAAAATCATTGTTTACAGAGAAGTTATTAGCACTTAAAAGAAACAAGTGGTTTTTCTAGAATGCGGTTGATTGTGTAGGCCGAGGGTTACCTTAATATTGATATAAACTATGAAAAGATTGTTTTTGTTAACTTTGCCTTCCTTGTATGATAATTTTTCCTCCTAAATGTGTGTAATGAAGGTGCCTCTTGTATTTTAGATCTACATATGTTGCATTCTGTGTGCTTTTGTGTACAATTTTCTTATAAAACTGATATGAAGGATGTTCCCACTCCTGCTTAATGGATTTTTTTTATCTTACAAATAATAACTGGTAGATCACAAAAACCATTTGCAACATTTCAATGACAATAGACTGTAACTATTAATAGAAAAGTTTGTGTTAGCCTTTATTTGTCGGAATTCATAAGTGCTAGAAGTCTAAAATTATGCATTTCGACTGTGTTTTACGGTACCTCTTATTGCCTAATATTTTAACAAACAAATTAAATAAAGAATAGTAATTCCTTCATTATGCCAATGCACACACATTACATAAGTAGAAATGAAGCCTTCAAATCGAAATAACTAAGCATACTTTTATCAGCTTAAAATTTTCACTTGGATATATGCCGATAAGTGTGTAAACATATTATGGTAAATCCCACATGGCACCATCACTTAAGCAATCACTCAAATTTTCTATACGAAAATGCATTTGCATTGCCCTTGGTCGCAAGTGCGATTTTCTTATGAGATTTAGTTAGCACTTCCCATGTGATGATGATGATGATGATGGTGGTCTTAACCATCATGTATGTCGTGATATTCTTTCCATAACTATATTAGCAATTTATGCGCTCAAGTGTGTTGAGTGAAAAATAATATTGAAAAAACAACTATGTGAAACCACAAAAAAAAAAAAACTTTGAAAATTTTTTGTGTGTGGCAACACAATTGCTCTGGACTACATTCACTCGCTTGGTTGCCCAATTCTCCCGTTTTTTTTCAACGCTTCTCACATTGCAAGCATTTAGCTAAGATCCTATTTTCATTTTGTGGGATTTCATGGTTTTGTGAACGCACACAAAGCACAACCTACGCAAACCGACCCAATCTAATCGTACACCAAACTAACCTCTCTGACACATACACGAACACACAGATACACACTCAAACATATGTACATTGCAATATATTAAAATTCACGCTTTTCCTTTCCTTTTTTTTTGGAAAAGAATTTATTTTTCATTTTTATGAAATTTTTATAAAGCTCCGAACAAAACAAAAGAACAAAAAAATATCGTTGTTTAATTTCTGGTCACGTTTTGTGTGCTTTTCAAATGGATACAACAATTTTCAATTTTTTCGACATATTGTTTTTTATTGCATAATTCCAGGCGCAAAGCGCAAATATACTTTTTAAGGCTATAAACTGTGACATGTGACAGGACGTGCAGGTTATTAGTTGATAAAAGCGATTTGTACCTTTAGTTTATTTTTCCATTCTATTGTGAGTACATTGTCCGGAGCAAAGTAAAAAATTTATACGACATTTGCATGATCTAAAAGTTTAAAAATCAATACAATTATTTTTTTTATTATGGCACAAAGAAATTAAAACAAACCTCAGTCATTGTTCCTCGAGATATCGATAGAAAAATTGTTGCTTGCAAGCACACAGGCTTTTGGGCGCGTTCAGCAATCAAGATTAGCATTTTTTTAAAGCGTATATCAGCATTATACCAATTTTGATTATACACAGCTGTAGCTACACCGAAACTCTGAAATTTATACTTCACAATATATACTCGGCGAGGTTAATTTAATACGAACCGCATCGATCAAATTTTGACTAGAATAACAGATTAGATACACTTGAACCATTGATGAAAAAAGAAAGATTCCCAGTTTAAACAGCATCTCCGGCCCAACGCCTATAGTCATTTGAAATCCAACAAAGCATATGATAAACGAAGAAGTCATGAAATTCAACAGTAACAGCACCCCAAAAATATCGTTCATTTGGTCCGTGAACCTAAGAGAGAACTAAAAATATCATGTTTATTTTATAGTTATCATAGACACAAACTTTAATAGTTTCCCATGATAGACAATCATAGCCTGTAGAAAATGCATGTCCTTTTGAACTCCGTGTTGAGAAACACAATTATTTTTCAATGCTTGCACTTCATAGTGCTGCAAAGAGTGGGACAAATAATCAAAGTGCATGATCATTTGTGTTGTTATGGAATATAAAAGTAAATCACTAGAAATGTGACCAGATGTTGCAGCTGTGGCAGCATGGACTTGTAACGTATAAATAACATAATAGCTCCAATTTTCATGCCAATTCCATGGTATGGACATCATATAAGGTAGCACCTGCTCAACTTCAGGACTTTTTACAATCCATTTCAAGACGCTGTACTGTATAATCGTCATAAGGTTATAAATCCAAACAAGTACCACGTAGAGAACCGAAAAACACGTTGTTACAAGTTGACATTGCTTCAGATAATAAGATAGATTGTATTTTTCTTGAGCTGGTAGAGTGTCAGGAAAAATTTCTTCCATTTGTCGTATAAACTTGGTTAGTTTTGTCTTCTTCAACCAAACAGTAACCATCTTGAACTCTCCAACCGCAACATATCCTATGTATGCACTAGTCATCGTTGCTTGTATAAAATTTTCCTTATGTTTGAAGGATAATAACACAAAAACAATCTCAGCCATAAGCATAACACTCAAATTAATGACAACAAAATAGAAATTAAATTGACGCGCCAAAGTTAACTTGGTAACGCCGGAAACTTGATCGGAACGCGTATAAGGCTGAACGCCAATGGTATTATAAAAGAAAAATGGCAAACGCATAAAATCGTGGAACTGATTCACCTTCATTATTTTAGAAGTTTCTCATTTAGATATGCCAGTGCCTTAGTTTAAAGATATGTATCTGACAAAATTTTAACGTTGTACAATGTTTATATACGAGTATCACAAGAAGAACTGATTACGTATGTATTTAATTGTACCATTAGAAACGATGCATTGTGTGTAATTTTACTAATTGTGGGCAATTCAATATGCCATTTGAATTAAGCAATTATTATATCTTTGTATTTGTTATTTTGTTGCTGAGTGAAGGTCATTTGAAGTCAAAATTTGAAAGAAAAAAAAATAGTTAAAGATATACAAATTTCTAAAACATACAACAAAATTCAATTGCCAGTTCTATTTACACTATTTGCCTATTGATTCTCTGCAGACTCACCTGCCACCATTGTCACCTGGTATTTTTTGATGAAATATTTGCATTCAATTTGACGATTGCTAATTGAAAATAAAGCAAATCAACATTTAAAAAAAAATACTCCTGCCATTTCATTTTTGCTACTAAAAGCTGCAACAATATTTTTTCAAGACTCTTTCATTTGCACTTTGGCACACATGGCGCTTTGTAACCGAAACAGACACTCAACGTGGGCATCCATGCATTTTTATTTGATAAGTTGAAAGTTGAACAATGAGGATGAGTGCATGAAGATATTCAATATTTGTAACCAATTCTATCCCTTTGTATGTGAGTGACCCAAGGCCTGTCTATGGATGAAATACAACAAATCATATGACAAACGAAGAACTCATAAGTTCAACAGTAATAGCACGCAAACGATTTTATTAAGTTGATCCATAAGCCTGTGGGGGAGTTTAAAATATTATAAATTGTTTAAAAGTTATTGAGAAATGCCAATTTCAAAAGTCTCTCATGATAAACGATCATAAATGTACTGTAGTCATTTTCAAAGTTTCGTTCACAAAATCGATTCCTTTTTAAAGTCAGCACTTCGTAATACTCCAAAGATTGGGACACACAAGGTTGTAGTACTTGATCATCTGTGTGGTCACGGAACACAACAATAAATTACTGAAAATATGAGCTTAAGTTGAAGTAAAGTCAACAAAGATTTCCACTTCGTAGAGAATATTATAACTCCAGTTGTTTTGACAGTTCCCCGGTTCTTTTATTGGACGAACTAAACGAAGACCTAAAGAAACTACAACTGGAAAACTGGAAAAGGGCAGCAAAAGATCGAGTAACATGGAGGCATATACAAAAAGCTGTAGCGCCAAATTATGATAATATTATTTTATTTAAATTTAAGAATTTATCTCCGATATATAAATAATAATCATAATTGAAAACAAAGTTCCGCTATTTCACTAATTTATTACGAGTTGCTACAATATGTTTAGTGTATATGTATATGTAACATTTCCTTCCTATCAGCTTCAGCACTTTTACAAAATACTACAAAGATATTGCTTAATTTTATGAATTTATTTTTGTTGCATATTCTTAAGAAACAGGACTTGCAAGTTATTAGTTGATGAAAACAAATTGTATTGTACCTCTGGTTTAATTTATTGTGAATACATCGTGCGTAGAAGAGCAAAAAATTTATAAGACAATTGAAGAATCTAAAATTAAAAAGCAGAACTGAGCTAATGCTTTTTCTTTTATTTGAAATTTAAACAAACCTCAGTCATTGTTCGTCGAGAGATCGATAAAAATATTGTTGCTCGCAAGCACACAGGCTTCTGACCGCGTTCAGCAATCAAGATTAGCATTTTTTTAAAGCGAATATCAGCATTATACCAGTTTTGATTATAGACAGCTGCAGCTACACCGAAACTCTGAAATAAATGTTATTAATTATATTCTTAGTGTTGTTATGTCAGTACGAACCGCATCGATTAAACTTTGACTAAAGTAACAGATGAGATAGACTTGTGCCATTGTTGAAAAGAGAAATAGTCCCAGTTTAAAGAGCATCTCCGGCCCAACCCCTATAGTCATTTGAAATCCAACAAAGCATATCACAAATGAAGAAATCATGAAATTCAAAAGTAATGGTACGCCAAAGATTTCGTTCATTTCGTCCGTGAGCCTAAGATAGAATTGAAAATATGTAATATTTATTATAAAATAATCATAGACACAAACTTTAATAGTTTCTCATGATAGGCAATCATATCCTGTAGAAAATGCATGTCCTTTTGAATGCCGCTTTCAGAAACACAATTATTTTCAAATGCTTTCACTTCATAGTTTTCCAAGGAATGAGACAGATAATCATAGTGCATGATCATTTGTGTTGTTATAGAATATAATAATAAGTCACTAGAAATGTGACCCGATGCTGAAGTATAGCCGGCATGGACGTGTAACACATATAATACACAATAACTCCAATGGTCTTGCCAGTCCCATGGTATGAACATCGTATATGGGAGCTCCTTCTCAACCTTAGGAATTTTTACAACCCATTTCAAGACACTGTACTGTATAATCGCCATGAGGTTATAAGTCCAAATAAGTAGCATGTAGAGGGCCGAAAAACACTTTGTTATCAACTGACATCGCTTCAGATAAAAAGGTAGATTGTATTTTTCTTGAACTTTTAGAGTCTTAGGAAAGATTTCTTCCATATCTCGAATAAACGTGGTGAGTTTTGCCTTATTCAACCAAATAGTCATCATCTTGAACTCTCCGACGGCAACAAATCCTATGTATGAACTAGTCATTGTTGCTTGTATAAAATTTTCATTATTTTTGAAGGATAACAACACGTAAATGATTTCAGCGATGAGCACTAAACTCAAATTAATGACACCGAAATAGAAATTAATCTTTTGCGCCAAATTTAAACCGGAAACATGGTCGGAACGCGTATATGGCTGAACGCCAATAGTATTATAAAAGAATAATGGTAAACGCATAAAATCGTGGAACTTTAACAGCTTCATTATTTTAGAAGTTTATCGTTTGCCGGTGCCTTTGATTGTACTTAGTTTAAAGAGATCTGTCTAAATTCTGACGATGTACAACGTTTATATATCACAAGAAGGACTAATTACGTTTGTATTTAATTGCACCATTAACAACAATGTATCATGTGTAATTGTGGACAATTCCATATGCCACTTGAATTTCGCATTCATTACAATTATCACATAAATTTTACTATGTATTTGCAATATTAGTACTTGACCTTCAGTTGGTCATTTAAATCAAAATGGAAATAAAAGAAAATGAAGACGCCACGTTACAACAAATTTGTAATACAATAAAATTCAATAAAATGTTTGCCTTTTGATTCTCCACAATTTCATATGTCACAATTGTAACCTGGTATTGGTAATGGTTGCTAATTGAAAATAGAGCAAATCAAAATGAATGTCCCACCATTTCATTTTTGCTCCTAAAAGCTGCAACAATATTTTTCCAAGTCTCTTTTATATGCATTTTGACACACATGGCGCTTTGTAAACTAAACAGACACCCAACGTGAGCATTCGTGCATTTTTTTTTTTTGATAAGTTGAAACATGAACAATGAAGATGAGTGGATGAAGATATCCAATATTTGAAACTATCTATTCTATCCCTATACATATGAGTGACCCAGTTCCTGTAGAAAGCTGACAAACGAAGAATTCATGAAGTTCAATAGCATACAAAGATTCTGTTCTGTTGATCCACTAGCTTGGGAGGGAGTTTAAAATATTAGAATTTTATTAAAAATTATTCAGAATTACCCACTTTAAGAGTTTCTCATGATAAAGAATCATATCCTGTAGGAAATGCATGCCCTTTCAAAGCTTCCTTTACAAAATCTGTTATTTTTTAATGCCTGCATTTTGTAGTTTTCCAAAGAATGGGACTTATATTTGTAGTCTGTGTTGACAGAGAGTACAACAATAAATTATTGGAAATATGGGTTGAAGTTGTTTTCCCAGTTCCACGGTATGAACATTTATTACATAAGTTTTTGTGTTTTGACTTATTGAATTGAAATTTGGACACTATAAGTTTCTGTTCTGTAACCATCAGCCATGTTAATTTCATAATCGTAGGGTTACCAGCAAGGATACCTCCCATACAAACTCACATTAAATGACAAACTTATAAAGAGTATAAGTACAATAAAAATACAATGGAACTCAAACTGTGTTCTTTGTTGATACTCAAAATGTGTTCTTTGTTGATGCTCAAACTGTAACAGAGAGTTGGATGCAACCCAGAGGATCGTGATGAGTATTACATCTTTGGCACTGCCAATGATAGCCTTCTTTCTGGTTTTATCATAACATTTCTAATAACGATTCTAATAACGATTGTAATAACGAGTTTCTTGTTCTTTTCATATTAGTTTTTTGTATTTTGAAGGTCGTAATTTGCCTTGCAATGGAAAGGCAAAGGAAAGCGGTTCTTAACAAATTGTCATTTATTTAATTGTCTTGCCTTGTTTATTATTTTCTTGTTAATTATTGTGGGAACGATAAGATGGTGATAATTAAGCTGGAAATTGCAGTAATAGCTTAATTATTGACATTTTATTCATTAATTGTGGAGTGAAGGCCATCGAAATGAGAATATGATGAAATGTATATATCGTTTCATATAACTCGGCATTTTCAGCTTTATGATTGCATAATAGTCCTTGAATGACCTTCCTTAAAGACAACCAAGTCACTAGTTCGCTCTTGGCAAGCTTTTCATTGAATTCATTACTCTGTATAAGTTTTCTTATATGTGGGCCAAAAAAAATTCATTCCTTTAATTTAGTATCACTTAATTTGGAAATAACATTTATCAAATACAAAAATCCTTTACCATTTTTATCCATGACGTTCACAAAATATTCATTAAACCAAGGTGAGGGAGATACCGAGCTTATTCGGTACCTCTGTTATTTTCAATTTATTTTTATTTATCTTCTATCTGCTGCTATATAGTATATAAAAATGATTTGGTGTTCGTATGTTATTAATGGACTCGCAAACCGCTGAATCAATTTTGAATAATATTTTTACGTTCGTATTGTTGATATCTGCGTCATGCTTTAGGCTTGGCGGCGACTCGAACCTAGATCCACAGCGCTGAGAGTCAAGGTTTCATCCGAGGCACCACTGATGATATATGAAATGTGCTGTCTTATTTTAAGGTGATTCTTTTAAACTTTCTTCTAAATTATTTACACAAACGATTTTGTTTATTGTTCACAGTTTATTTCACTTTTAACAATTATACAAATTATTTAATTTTTCTCGAATTATCAAAACAAAATCATCAAAAATAAAAATTATTCACTATCCATTTAAATGGTAGCGATAATATGAAATTTTATCAGCACAAGCAAACACCTTGACATATGCAAACACTTAGACATATGAAATTAAACAAAAATACAATACAAAAACATTTCAAGCAATGAAGAAAGTGATCAAATCGGTATCTTTCATCTAATGCCCGCTATAATGACCTTATCTTTGCATCGACACTGATGCAAACACCAAGTTTTAAGTTTATCTATTAAACAATGACGTAACATGTAACATAAAAGAAGAGAGAAGTGTTTTTGTGCGGTACTCTGTAACGATATTGCTCTGGTGTGGAATCAGAAATTGCTTATTTTGGCTTCTGTAATCAATTTTATTGAAGATGAGATGAGGGGATTGGCCTTCTGCATCTGATCCTGGATCCGGGGCTGCCGGTCTGCTTCCAGGCTGGCAAGGGCGAAGGAATTTCCTCCTCGCTGATAATAAGGTTACACTGCCTTTACTCGAACGTGAGAGCCACGTTTGTAATGAACAGGGGGTACCGCGTGAAAGTGAGGTCGACATTTGGGAGGGATAGGCTATGTGTTCGCATCTCCATCACCATTTATCACCCCAAAAATCAAACAATCTTAATAACATTGACATATTTTATTTGTGGTCATATAAAGTATTTAAAATAAATGTGCAATTAACTTCTATTCGATTTTTTCTTTTATTATAAACATTTCACACTTTTTAGTAATAAAGGCTCATTTACACTTGTTTAGTTTGCGGACTGAAAAGTTACGGACAAATCGGTGTGTGCGCTAGAAACGATTACACTCAAAAGTTTCTACTTGCTCAGTTGTCAAGTCTTTTTTTAAACAACTGAAATACTCATAGCTACCTCAATAGTGATTCGCGCAGTGTAATTGAAAACAAAGTTCAGCTATTTGAAAAGTGTAGGACCAGACTTAAACGCGAATCGAATCCGTGACTCTTGGATGTTAGATTGATGCACTAACCTCCGAGCCAACGAGCCATTCAACAAATAAACTTGTTTAGTACCAAAAGTTTTGTCCTGTAGTAGGGCTTGCATGTTATTAGTAATCGATGCAAACATTTTGTTTAACTTATTTTGAGTACATCGAGCGCAAAAGAGCAAAAAACTTATAAGACAATTGCAGAATCTAAAAGTAAAAATAACAAAAAAAAAAACAGAATTGAGTTAATGCTTCTTTTTTCTATTAGAAATTTCAACAAACCTCAGTCATTGTTCGTCGAGAGATCGATAAAAAAATTGTTGCTCGCAAGCACACAGGATTCTGACCGCGTTCAGCAATCAAGATTAGCATTTTTTTAAAGCGAATATCAGCATTATACCAGTTTTGATTATAGACAGCTGCAGCTACACCGAAACTCTGAAATAAATGTTATAAATTAGATTCTTAGTGATGTTATGTCAGTACGAACCGCATCGATTAAATGTTGACTAAAGTAACAGATGAGATAGACTTGTGCCATTGATGAAAAGAGAAACAGTCCCAGTTTAAAGAGCATCCCCGGCGGAAGCCCTATAGTCATTTGAAATCCAACAAAGCATATGACAAATGAAGAACACATGAAATTCAAAAGTAATGGTACGCCAAAGATTTCGTTCATTTCGTCTGTGAGTCTAAAAGTGAAGTGAACATAGGTAATATTTATTATAAAATAATCACAGATACAAACTTCAATAATTTCTCATGATAGGCAATCATGTCCTGTAGAAAATGCATGTCGGTTTGGATGCCTCGTTCAGAAACACAATTATTTTTCAATGCTTGCACTTCATAGTTTTCCAAGGTGTGAGACAAATAATCATAGTGCATGATCATCTGTGTTGCAACAGAATATAATAGTAAGTCACTAGAAATATGACCAGACGCTGAAGTATAGCCAGCATAGACTTGCAACGCATAAAGTACATAATAACTCCAATTTTCTTGCCAGTGCCATGGTATGGACATCACATAAGGTAGCACCTGCTCAACCTCAGTACTTTTTACAACCCATTTGAACACACTGTACTGTATAATCGCCATGAGGTTATAAGTCCAAATAAGTAGCATGTAGAGGACCGAAAACCACGTTGTTATGAGCTGACATCGCTTCAGATAAAAAGATAGATTGTATTTTTCTTGAGCTGGTAGTGTGTTAGGAAAGTTTTCTTCCATTTCTCGAATGAACTTGGTAAGTTTTGCCTTCTTCAACCAAACAGTAACCATCTTGAACTCTCCGACGGCAACAAATCCTATATATGAACTAGTCATTGTGGCCTGTACAAAGTTTTCATTATGTTTGAAGGATAATAACACATAAATGATCTCAGCAATGAGCATTAAACTCAAATTAATGACACCAAAATAGAAATTAAACTGACGCGCTAAAGTTAAACCGGAAACTTGATCAGAACGCGTGTATGGTTGAATGCCAATTGTATTATAAAAGAAAAATGGCAAACGCATAAAATCGTGAAACTTGTACAGCTTCATTATATAAGATATGCCTGTGATTATACTTAGTTTAAAGAGATCTGTCTAAATTGTGACGTTGTACAACGTTTATATATCACAAGAAGGACTAATTACGTATGCATTGAATTATACAGGCCAACAAATTACAGTATCATGAACGCAATTGAAGTAAGTGTAATTGGTGTGATGTCACCCTTTCCATTACAGTTAGATTGAGTGGCGGTCTCTCGGCCACTAACCGACTGGGTAAATTTGAGTTCTTGCCTTTTTTGGTTGATTCAACACAAGTGGCTAATCAAAAATGCTACGCACGTAAATTTCTTCTCGTTTCTTTTTACAATAGTAATTTTATACTAAGACACACTAGGTACTTTTGTCATGATGATTGTAACGTACTCGTCGTGTATGTGTATTCATACTTGTAAATGGAAGTATTCAGATTCACTAGGAGAATTGTTCCCCCATTTCTATGCTAACTTATCTCACATATTTGAAGTTATAAAGTTGAAATTTGAAATTGTCTTTCATAGAAATAGAATTTACATTCTGGAAAATTGGTTCTTGTGATAAGAGTGCAGTTTGATAAGTCAGTGCTTCTGTTAATAAGCTACAGTCAAATTTTTGATCAAACTCCTTCATTTAGTTTGTGTTTGACATCCATTGAAACCATTCATCATCAATCATTGTTTTTTGAGTAAAAAAACCATCACTAAACCAAGGGTAGATTTGATAAATGGGGAGAAGTTGTTTACTGCATTCATTTGTGATCGTTGTGACTAGCATAAGTGACGTCGATCGGCGATAAAATTCTTTGAAACATCGGAGAATGAAAGTGGGTAAGGTGAGGTGGCTGAGGCTATAGTCATCTCAACTGAGCAGATAGTTTATAATGTATTTTACATGAATATTTAAATATGAAAAAGCTATCCGCGCGATTTTTACATTCGACAATCGTGTGCCACTTCAGAGAAGTTTTTGGCGATGTTCAACCGCAATCTGAAGAAGTTTTTGCGTCGTTTCATAGCCGAGGAATAGATAAGGGAACAGTGAAAACAGTGGACTTCTCTGAGTGAACGTGTACCAAAAAAGGCCAATGTGAGTCTATCGGTTTATTTGGTTGCACGAGGTGTCAATTACATTACTTTAAAAAGGGAAAAACGATTACCGGCATATGTTATTCAAAGCTGTTGGAGAGACTGCATTTGGCGCAGAATAAGTTATTTTCTACCATCACTATGAACGGAGGCACACTTGTGTAGTTGCCTTGGCAAAAATACCATAAATTGTGATACGAACTGCTACCCCATACAGTATATTTTCCAGATTTAGCACTCTGCGACTTTTTCTTGTTTGCAAACCTGATTAAATGGCTCGGCAGTAAGAGATTTCATCGAATAAAGAGACTCACTGAAACATGCGCCTGTTAATTTTTTGGTTAAATCATTTTTTTATTCAAAAAGTCACTGACTTTTGATCAATATATAATTAATAATGCTGCCATATAAACTCTTTTATCATCTGTATTGTGTAAGGTATAAATGATTCGGTGAACCAAATTTTATAGTCATATTTCTCAAAATTTGAAGCTCAAAACTCGTCATGAATGGCAAGGTGCGCCTAATACTCGTATGTGAGTTCATGTTGACTTGCAATAGTAGACGCTTATCCCTGACTTACTCTTTTCTCTCCAATGTGGGGCGTATCACGTTCTAAATTGACATAACAGTTTTTAATAAAGAAAATTATGCGGCAACATACACGCCCTAATGTGAGCCAAGAATATATCACCAACCTGGGGGATTTTTATTTTGATTGACGGAGTGTGAGTGAAAAGCAAACGAGTTTATTACAATTCATATTTTATTCAGATGCATTTTATATAAAACCTTTTATTACCTTAGTTTCGTTTTGTTTATTTCTAGTCGTGGGAATCCTAAGATGATAATAATTAAGCTATTATTGTAATTATTAAATTTCTTATTGTAAAATTTCTCATTGTTTTTGATTGGTTGAGACTATTTCAATCCAATCAAAATTTATTTGTTTATAAACACAGATACAGAATTATCCTTTCTTATTCTATTACTAAAATGGTTTACCATGTGACAAGTTGTTGCGGATTGCATTGGAAAGCTTAAGTCATTGTTTAAATGTACGAGTATCTTCATCTATAGATATGTGTTCGTTCTTATTGTGTTTGTGTTATGAATTTCAATGAACACTAAACTGATTACACTTTAGTGTTGAAAGAAATACTATCTATTTTCTTGTGTTCTTTCAATTGCTGTTCTGTTGACCAAAAAAAATAAGCGCATGTAAGAGTGAAAAAGAAATGAGAAACAAAGCCAAAAGGAGTTGCAACTACAAAGCTCTACAATAAAAATAAATGTCATAAATGGCTTAAGAAACAACAAATGCACACAAACATAATTGAGAACAATGTTGTAGTAAGACTAAACTTAAGATGTTGATTTGCTAATGGTTGCAGTTTTTCGTAAAAAGGGGAATTACATTTTAAAGTGAATGAAAATCCTTTTGATAATTTGCTAAAAAATCTGCTAATTGAACACAATTTCAGCTTTAATATTGTAAAATACATGCGATAGTACTAAAATGAGATAAGATAGAAAAGGCAATTTGTGCATTAAGAAGAAAATTTATATTCAAATGTACTTATACTCGTAGTATACAAATCCATATGTATCTGGATAATAGCGATGTGTATGTGTGTGTGACGTCATAATGATGTGCATTGCACATGACGTTGATTTAATTTCCGAACGTTGTGAGCTAACTTTGCAAATAGTGAGCGAGTGAGTGAGTGAGAATAGATGGATGGATGGATGAATGAATGGTTGTTTTAGGTACAGAAGAAAATATGAATGTATGCTCATATCCTCCTGTATATGGCAAACCACAAACTATGTAAGATATACCAGCCACAGCTTTGAGAGCACAACACTTACATAACCGCAAAAGTCAGTGCAACGTCTTACATCTTTCTCCTACCGGCTGCTCATCAAGTAGAAGTTAATTCCCTTCTACAAGCTTCTGGTTACATGCTGCTGCTTGGAACAAGAAGTGCAGGAGCAAGGAGAAGAATCCCCGTCATTGCGCAACTTAACTCAACTTTATATGCATTCATCAAAGTTAAGCATAAACTTTGATGCCGCTTCCGTTTCCCTTTCCTGGTTAGGTAAAGGCGGAACACAGAGGAACGATGATAACTCCATTCAGCTGAGCTACAGTACGCGAGCTCAAAACACAAGTACGACGAGTATAGTATATGATATATGAAGATGTGAATGTTTAAAGAAGACGTTTTAGTTTCTTGTACACCTTAGAAAGTTTCAGTTGTACCAGAGGCATGGAATAGCATGTAGCTACTTATGGCACATGTAAATGTGCCTCACTCACTGCTCACTATTTTTCCACACTGAAACTCATTCGAGCAAAATCGGCAGTTGTAGCATGCCGTGTGTCTATGTCTCTATATATAGCTACCATTTCTTATAATCTAATGACAGAAGAAGAAAAAAAATAAAAAAGAATTGTATACAAAAGTGTATTTCTTGTGTGTATCTATGTGTGTTTATGTGGAACATGTCTTACAAGCTTCCGTGTGCCTGCTTTTCTCGTCCCCTTTCCCACACTGCCTGCCTGGCTGCCTAAGTGAATCCCTCTGAGTGTTTGGTGTGTGCTTGAGTACTTTAGCAACTGACTGTACTTGGTCTTCTGCATCTACAAGTACTAGTGTTTTTTTTTTGTTCTCTCTCTATTTTAAAAAACGAACTCACTTATTATCTTTTGTGCTTGCTCATCTTCAACGCTTTCATGTCTTAAGCTCCTTGTACATACTTATGTCTCATTCAATTTGTTTTCAATCTCATTTTAACGCAATTTAAATAACTTGTGTAAAATATCCAAGCGTATTATGTTTAAGGCAGGAAATGAGAAATGCTTTCTTTTGCAATTTCTTTTTGAATAATTAAAGATTTTTATAAAATTTTCCTTTTTTTCCTTTTTTTGTTGAATTTTGCAGTTTATTTCTTTGGTCGAAAATCACAAAGGAAATGCAATTTGTGATGCAATTGATGCAGCTGTCAAATACAAATATTTTCCCTCACAAGTGCACACACAGATAAACAATTTACACCAATACAAAATGACACCTTTTGATGATTGTTTGATAATTAGAAATTTGAAACATGTTCTACTAGTCCAACAACAATAAAAGTAAATTAAACACAAAAAGCAGGTAATTTCCATACACACACACTCACACACATTTGTGGCTTTAATGACACACGCCTTTGATGATCCTTTGATGATGAGAAGAAATGCAGTTTATAAAATGCATTATGCCAATACTCGTACTGTGCTGCAACCTTCTTTTTCAAAGTGATTTCAATTTATCTGGACTCACACTTCAATTTTTGAGCTATGCAGCAGCTTATCATAGCAAAAATCTACATGCAATTGTTTACCATTGTTGTTGTTGTTTGGTGTCCTTTTGTTTAGTCTTTTCTGGTTGAGTTTAATATCATTTTCGTTCCACTCCAGTTGGCATTTTAATTTAAGTTTCATTTTCAATTTAAGATGCTGCTGGCCTCCATGCCTCAACTTGTTCTATGTGAAGTGTATAGAAGGCATCCTTCCTACTTTTTATGTTGTTTTGTTTTGTTTTTAGTTTTTTTTTTTTTTGTATTGTACTTTACTTACCCTCATCTATCTATACAACATTGTTGTCTCAACCATTCGCGGCCATTTTAAATTTATTATTTGTATTTTGTTGGCTTTGTTGTGGTTTTCAACGCACTAGAGATGCACCTCCTGTGTTGCATTGCACTCTGCTCCCATTTCACAGCTGCTTCGACTACACACACAGAGAGAAACTTTACTCGTTTCCTGCTTTATTCTTTAGTTTGGTTGCAGTTACTGCAGTTGTATGAATGTATGAATGAATGAATGAGTATCCTTGCTATCCTTTTTCTTGTCCTCTTCATCAGCTTTATTGTGCTGCTTGTTGCATTTTTCATTTGAAAAACTTTTTAAGTTTTGTTTTCTAGAATATTTTTGTTGTTCTTCTTCTAGTTGAACTTGTTGTTGTTATTGCTGCTGTTCTTGTTATTTGTTTGTATTCATTATCCCTGAGTATTGGTGTGGCCGTGAAGGGTTTGTCATTTAATATGGATGAACTAATGCCTTGGCATAATCAGTTAATGAGAAATATTTGTCGTAATGAATTTTGTTCATTTTCCTTTGTTGTTGCATGTTAAAAAGTTTAATTAAAATCATGAATTATTTGGGATGAGAAATAATTCAAAAGAAAGAAGAAAATTTCATTAAAATATTGTATCAGTTGAAAAACTTTGAATTGAACTCGTCGCATAATGAATATGGATAATTCTTATTCTTATTACACTGCACTTATTTATCTTCAAATAGTGTACTTATAAATTTAATTAATCCCATTCAAAAAGGAATTGTTTTAGGAGAAAATGTTTATGCCAAATTACTTAAGCTATTGTATGATAGGATGATACTACATATTTTAATATAGAAGATTTAGAAAGAAGTAATTGCATGAAAGATTATTTCAAGTAAAAGGAAATCTCGTGCATTCAACTCACTACTCAATATGTGTCTCTGTCTGACTGTGATCCCCTTCTAGTATATCTTAGTTCTTCAAAAATCTCGGAGGATACTCTTGCTTAATGGGATCAATCTATGAAAAAGCATAGAGATGAATCCCCTGGGATTCTAATGTACAAGTATACTTTACTTACTGTTGTTGCTTTTGAATTGAATCATGATCCATGAATTATGCTAACATGTCATTGGTGCTGTTATATGGCAGCAAGTCTTGGCCACTGACAACTATTGTCTTACCCGGAATAAGCAAACTTTCGTTAATTCCTGACTGCGTAAAATTTTAAGGATCTGGTGGCCCTGCATCATCTCTAAACAAGTCCACCAACGAATTTCAAATTGATATACTAATGAAAACAAGAAGACTTGGATTTGGATGAAAAGATGCCGGCACATTGTGCTGGGCAGCTCCTCCAAGGGTAGAAAAATTGTGTCTCACTGTAACTGTCTTTTACTGGCCTATAAAATGACCAGAGGAAAAAGCCCTCTTTACAATTCATCACGCAGAGACAATTAAATATCTTGATAGACGACTCATATAGCGACCTCATATCAAGGCAAAAAAGAACCATCTAAATACGAAACTTTGCAAATGTACTGGCTCATTGGACGCCACTCCAAACTCAATATATGGAATAAACTGCTACTATACAAGGCCACATTGAAACCCATTTGGACCTACTGTATTCAATTGTGGGGCACGGCTAGTGACTCAAACATTCAAACCATTCAGAGGTTCCAAAACAAAGAATAGCAATCTATTAACTACATGGATTTCAGAGGATATCAATCGATTTAGTCAGAGGTACATCAACAGACTAAAGGATCATCGAAGCAACCTCGCAATAAACCTACTTGACAACAATGCAATTAAAAGATGACTAAAGGAATAACACCCGCTAGACCTTTCATTCAGAGTCGGATGCTAATAAACCGAATCCACTTTCCATAACCCACTCATCCTTTCTCTTTTCCCTTTAATTTGTTTTAAACCATCATGTAGAAATGTATCATGTATGTATATTTTTTTTGTAAATATTAAGGTAAAGGTTAAGTAATTTATTGTTTGTCCCACTCGGGGATTAAGAGTATATAAACAAAGAAAAAAAAAAAAAAACTGTTACTGTTAGTTAACATAATTTGGGGTCATGTTAACATGAAATTGAAGATAAGTTTTTAATTCATTGTATAACGAATAAAATATTAAAATAATAATAAATGAAAAAAATAAAAAAAAAAGTTCTATCTGCCGAAACCCGGGATTGAACCGGGGACCTTTAGATCTTCAGTCTAACGCTCTCCCAACTGAGCTATTTCGGCACATATGTTATTCTTAACTAAATACGTAAATGTTCTTGTTGTTGTTTTTTTATTATTGTAGAATATTCTTTGGTAAAAATAGAATTTCTACACAGATAACTTTTTGAATTATTCTCTTATCATTTATGCATATTTCTAGTATTCTTTTTTTTTTTGTTAATGAAATAAGATTGATGGAGATTTCATTAAAATAACATCATGTACATTACGAAAGAATTTTTATATTTTGAAAGGATCTAAAAGAAACAGGTTGTTTAATCATGTATGGATTATTGATAGTTTCATGTTTCGCCTTAACCTCACTATTTCATTATTATATTATACTGCCTTGCTGCTCATTCTTTGGACAGATAAAAAGCGACCGTGTAAATGTCTGTCTTGCAATAACTGAAGAAGTCCGCGCGATAGTTTGAACTGTCCATAACATTATTTAGTATAAGCTGCAGTACAAGAAAACTTCAAAACTCTTGACTAAAGGCATGATTTTGCTTCATAACAAGGCGCACCCACACACGGCGCATTTAATTCAAAAAACACTTCAAAAACTGGAGTGGGAGATCCTTCCACATACCCCTAAAGCTCCCATCTCGCCTCATTGGACTTCCATTTGTTTTGGACCCTTTAAAGATGCTTTGCGTGGGAGACATTTTTAATCCAATGAAGAAGTTAAAAATCAAGTGCAAGAGTGTCATCGAGATCAACCCAAAGAATTTTAAGCCAAAGACATACACAAATTAGAAGAACAATGGGACATATGCATAAATGTTGCTATGTTAGAATAAATTTGTATTGATAGAATCAATCGTTTTTTGACTACACTTTTTTACTTATTGAATGACCCTTGTATATATACGAGTACATGGCATTAGCAAGGAATTGACACTGAAGTAGCAGATCTGCTAGTGTTAAGAAATTTAACTAAGGTTTAGTACATGGAATATTTTTGCTTCATCAATTCTCTTATTTTACTTGAGATTGATTATGCAATTGAAAATGCTTTACACGCGTTGAAAAACATAAAACGTAACACAGTTGAAAAAGTATCTCTTAAAATTTCATTTGCAAATTTTTTGTTAGTCAGTCAGTTCTATGATTGTGATTGTGGCAAATAGAAAGTAATGCCACCGCAGCTCTTGATGTGTTGTGCATGCTGGATTCCTCTTGGCATATTTTATTGCGACAAACATGTCAACACTCATTGCTGATGCGGCAACAACAAATAAACACAATATGAGCCAAATATGCGGCAACAACATCAACATCAACAGCAGCAGCAGGAGCAGCGATATCAACAACATCAACAACAATAAGAACAATGCAAATCGAAATTATGGGAATTATGCGTTCGTTGTTGCATTCATTTTGTGTTCGGCTTGCTGTCTGTCTGCGTTTGCATAAATTTTCCAACGGGCAACCATCGTGATGATAATGATGGCGGTGATGATGATGATGACGATCGTCATCACATAACGACTGATGCATGTTTCTACGGTATGTACCATGCCGCTAGAATGTTGCCTACAAAAATTCTCAACTTCACTCTTTGATGCCTTTTTCCCGTTTTTTGTTTTTTTAGATTGCCACATATCTTGTCTAACAAATTGCATTCTGCTGTTAAACATTACTGCGACCATAAGGCAAGCGAGCAATGTTGCTGCTTGTCATTTTGTTGCAAGGACTTTTTCATGTTGTAAGGCTTGTAAGTTTTAGTTTTGCCGCTAGTGCAGATGTTGCACGTAACTGTAAGTCGTCATCACCATCATCATCGCCAACATCATCCTTGTCGTCATTGTCGCATTTTTCACATTTGTCGTGCGCTTTGCTCTTACAGTTGCTGCTGCGGCTGTTGTTGATCTATCGTGGCATGTCATAATTTATTTGAAGCTGGATAATGCATTTGCGTATTAGGTTGGTGGATTTACATACACGTACATACATACAACATGAGTGTGTATCCGAGTATGCATATGTGTAATAAGGATAATTCAAAAAGGTCTTAGAATAGAGTTAGTATGGAGAAAACTTAAGCAATAAACTATCTTTGATTCGCTTCAAGCGAAACATTTGGAGCTTTGGTTTGCTTTTACGATTTCCTTTTCAACCAGGCCATGAAAGATTTAGCGTCGAGCATAAATGGAACCTTTTAAATCCTCTAAAAATGGACTTATGCTGAACTCGTAACTGTGTTCAATCGCATGGCGAATTGTGTTGTGAAGGTGCCTAAAAGCATGCTTCAATCAAAAGAAAATCGAGAGATGAATTGAGCAAGATACAAACAGCGAACTAAAGCAAGAAAGAAAAGCACATGAGGCACCAAACTAATACCTCAAAATTGCTTTTCACTTGCCTTGGATTAAGGCCAACTGAAAAAGCAAAATGGTTGCATAAAACGCATCAGCGAAAATCGTGTGTGTGTTTAGTGGCAAATTGCTGCCTAAAGATGCGTTTTCCTTTTTCCATGCTTTCCTTTCTTTTAAAGTGCAAAGATGAAAAAATTCAATTTCTGTGTTTATTTTGTTTTATATTCTTGATTGAATCCAGCTACAATAAATTTTACAGAGTATAGTCAATCATTCCACAACTATGACATTAATATTACGTAAATAGAGTAATTGTAAGTGAATAATGTATATATTTCGATTTGGTGACATTAGCCCGTGTCCTTGAAGCCTAACTTTCCATAAAGTATACACCAGCTTTGTACATTTATTGAGACTATACAAAGAGTGCCTATAAATTGATGTAAGCTGGTACGAAAAGCCAACTTTTACCCAACATACAACAATTTGCGACTTGCGAAAAGTCGGTGCTATCCTAATCAGGTCAAGGAATATTCTGCTGAAGTCTCTTTGCAAGAATAACTTGATCACACAATTGCAAGAATTGTCGAAGGTAAGTTGAAATCATTTAGCCATATAACTTTTGATGGCTAGAAATATGAAACATTAACTGCAGTTTATAAATGGGAAAAAGACAGAAGTTCTGAACATTCAACATATAGACAAACTTCAGCAGTTCTGAGTATAATTAATTAATTACCACTTTCTTCCAAAAATCCGCCTAATTTTTCATGTTGTTGTGTCCAAGAGCTTTTTCTTGAACTATTTAATAGCGAAGAAACGATAAATTCTATAATTGCGAAAAGAAACTATATTCAACTAGGGGTTCGAACCTGCGTTGTGTGGGCCGCGCGACCGGCACTCTACCACACAACCACAATTGAACTATAAAACGAGTTCGCTAAAACCATACAGACATTATTGAAGTGAAACTTCTTTAGCGACGTGTAAGTCCCAAAAAAAAAAAAATGAAACGCAAATCAAAATGTGCTAATGCTTAAGAGAGGTAGAGGGCGACACATTGGTTTGATTGTGCATGACTTAGAGAGAGAGATAATAAATGCTTTACTGATGTGTGTTTATAGTGGTTTTACAGTGCCTGCCTATCACGAGGATTCGGTTTTGTGCTCTACAGTATTATTTTAGTATCTCGAACAGCTGTTTTGATTATGTGTGGCGCGCAACAAACAACGAAGACACATGACAATCACAAAAACGACGACATTATGAAAATGTTGCCAACTTACATGGAAAAATTGCCCACACTGTTAAGACTGACCATACGAAAAAACTGAATCTAAGCATATCAATTTGAGATTAGCATCTTTCAATCGAATTACATCTACAACAACAACCTCTCAATTTGTCATTTTCCCTGTTGTTGTTGTCAAATGGAACTCGAATCAACAGTCGCATCTTCATAGATTCGAATCTTAGCTCACTGTAAAGCCACTATTAGTCGCAATTTACACAACAAAATTTTGCGGCAGAATTCTAACCGAAGACATGTGCTTGTTAGGATGAGTTGCACGACGCTAACCAACAAGAAATTGTGTATAATCTCGTAGTGATACAGAACAAAAAACGTTTTAACGCAAAAATAAACACGATTTTTTTTTTTTAAACTTGATCCTACCATTTTGTTCAACAGTTTCACTTACTTAGTGTGCTTATATTGATGAGGTACGTTATTTATTTTATATTTTTATATTATTAATATATTTATTCTAGGAAAACTGTAATCTTAAATGTAACTTCATTTTTTTTTTGAGGATATTGATTTTCTTCCGCTAAATTGTTCATTTCGCCCACTAAGCGAGGATTGGTATGACAACTTCCAATATAGGCAATCATACATAGTGTGTTATAAAGGTGCATTGCGATTATTATATTTAAAGATTGACAGATCGATTTTATAGTGCAGTTTGGACATGGTCATGGTCATAGGTAGTACAGTTGTAAAATAAAAGGGCAATTAAAGGAGTAATTTAAGAAGTTTGTTTGTTGTCACCCCAAGTTTGAGATCCATAAAGCAAAATTGGAACAAATTTTGATTTGAAAATAATCAATTTGTTATGCAGTGGCTTCCCATTAATTTGATTGATTGTTGATTTCATCGAGCGTTTTGGCAATATGAATTTTGAATGCAGTCCTAGATATTATAGATCTAGGATATGTTCTTCCTATTAACTCTCAGATTAGCATTTGGCGAGTGTTCTTTCTTTTCCTAGCAAAGAAAATTGGAGAGGACTTTCCAGTTTTTGAAATACACTTCGAAGTAGAACAGTGAACGTACATCTGCAAAGACCAGTAAAAGTAAGTCGTGGGACAAAACCTTGAGGTACTCCGGCACTGATATTCTGAACACATGATTGAACACCTTGCAAGTCAATAAAGAATTATCGGTTGGTAAAATGTTTCTTAAGTAAACTGGAGTGTTATAGTGATTAGTTTGTTCTCTAATCCATCATGTATTCATACTGTGTCATACGACTCTTGTACTTATATCTAGGGTGATAAACCTAACCGACTGCTTAAGTTTGACAAGCAGCTGATGTGAGGCTTGTAGCCAAATTGTAATTGAAGTGCTTTTTTTCGCAATACTATTTATATATAATTACATACATTTAGATATTTGATTTACTTATTTTGAGATATTGTGGGAAATCTATTTTTTAATATTTTTATTGTGCACAGTTTGCATTTCACAAAATGCGTAATTTGTTGAGCAACTAATTTGAATTTGTAATTAAAACACGTACTTAGTATGTGTCTAGTGTGGGTGTTTGTAACTATGTGTTATGTGTGGGTGCTTGTATCTACTTACATATGTACTATGTGTGTGTGTGTGTGTCGGTGAGTGTTGCGTGTCTGAGTTTGTATATTTTGTCACTTGTATTGTTGTTATTTCAATAAGTAATTTTGTTGTTGCCATTTTAATTTAATTACAAATGCCATAAAATGAGTGTGCACAACAAAAGCAAAACAAAATGGAAACAACAATAGAAACAGTGCGACAAAAAAGATGAGAAAAAATATACAAAAATACTAAACAAAATAATAAATGAAAGTAACGAAAGCACACAAAGCTGGAATTGAATGAAAAAAAAAGTGGCAAAAAAAAGATGAAAAATTTCCAATAACTGCGCATTTTAATTAAATGCAAATTTGCTTGTTTGCATCTATTGATGTTCGTTCGTTGTTTCCCTTTATCCTTTATCCTTTCTATCTATGTTTCTCTCATTGTGTTAGCGTTTAGTATTGCATATTAAATTTGAAAAACTATGCAATTTTTCATCGTTTCGTTGAATCATTCATTTTCTGTTTTCTATTTTTTTTTTTCGGCAATTGGTGCGTGCGGCTTTCGTGGTGTCACAATTAGAAAAATCGCTTCAAAATGAACGAATGCAATATTCAAATCAAATCAATTGAAATGAAATGAAATTTTCGCACGCATTTTGTTCTCTTCTCCTTACTTTGACTTTGGCTCGTTGTTGTAATGCAATTATATTGATAACGCCATGATTTGTTGATTGGATTACGAAATTGATTTGAAATTTTGTTTGGTTTTTCCTAGTTTTTTTTTTTAATTTTTTTTATATTGTTATGTTGTGGTTTATGGTTTGAATAAAATGAAATGATGAAATCCGCTTAAAAAATTATTTTTATTAAGTAAAATGTGAGAACCGAAAAAAAATGACAAATGTTATTGACTATTTTATTTAATGGGTGAGGAGGGATCTTTGAACTGAATTGAATTGTACTGAACTGAATTAAACTGTGAGAATTAGCAGTGGCGTAAACACCGTTATAGGCCCATTGCAAATTCATCGGATGGGGCCCAAAGCTCAACCAAAGATTTTTAATACAATAACAAATAATATAACTTAAAGCACTGCTGCTAGGGCCTCCCACTCTTCTTCTGAGAGGTGTCAAGTTTTTGGGTTTTTTTTTTTTTGATTCCCCTGACATCGATTCTTTATCTATCTATCTATTCTATCGGTTCTTTATGAGATTTAGTTGTACGTTACCTTATATCCTTGGCTTGGAAAGAGAATTTAATTCTTTTCAATTTCATAATTCCACTCACAGAGTACAAACTAGGTTTAGTGAATGGTTTGAGGAATAAAGAAATTCGGCGTTGGGATTGATATTCCTTATCCGTTGTTGCATTATCGATACCTTGCCCTATACAGTTCATAATGTCGAGCTCATCAGCCTGAAGTTTGTTGACGCACGGGTCCTATGTGCCTTCACTTTATGCCCTTTGAAGCAATAGAGAGTAGGACAACCATGTATGTTCTAGTTTTATGTCAGACTTAGAAACAATCGTATGTTAAACCCTGCTATACCGTTCAACTGAATGCATTGAAGTTTTATGAATGTCTTGAACATAGGATAGTTTTGATCCCGATATGTGTTCCCGTTCCTGAGATCCGGGATATTCAAAGAACCAACAAAAGTATAGAATTAGTAAAATAAAAAGAAAAAATTCCGGTTGGATGCAACCTGTGGGAAGCCGGGTCTCGGGTACGTTAGTATAATAATATTTTTCTATGAAAGTTTTATTGTCACTGTCGAATTCAAACCGTTTCATTGAATCATTGAGTCCTTTACAGTAACCCTTATCAGTAGCATATCGTAAAGATTTAAATTTTTCACATAACAAAAACTGATTCACTTTGAGTTTTGAGCGTACTTGGTTGCGGTTGATCTGAATCAAAATACATAAGTGCCACTTTTAGTCACGTCATTTCCCGCATTTCTGATTTGCAGATCATTTGATTCTTCGTCAATAAAATCGTCATTTTTAAAGTGCTGACTTATTTTAGGCAACTAAATGTTGTTATAATAAATGTAAGGATCATCCTGTATTCACTACCCTCTCAGTTAGGGGCCCCTTTCAGATTGGGCCTGTGGCACATTTTGCCGTTATGCCTCTGAGAGTGAGAGAGGTGGAGGAAAAGAAAATTTAATTACAAATTGGTAAATCACATAAAACAATATTTGTATTGTTGAAACTGCACAGTTTAACTGAATAATATAATAATACAGTATTATACAATACACACATAATAATAATAAGAACTATGATGACAAATGAGTTTTTATGCCGGAATATTTGAATTATGTCGAAATTAATTATTTGTGGTGAACACATTTTGTACATTTGTGTACAATAAAATAAATGAATGTGACAAAAATTATGTCACGAAATAACGAATATAATGAAGCTGTATTAAATACACACACATGCAGAGAGAAAGACACACACACACAATTAAAGATATAGTGAAAGCACACTGTAAAGAGTCAATGGTAGTTGTAGGTGGCGGTGCTATGTGTGTGGTTTTATAGCTTTAGATACATAAGCAAATATTTACATTGGATTATTACAATTTAGTTATTAATGCATGATCTAAATACATGTAAATAACTGTAAATCGAAAATTAAACATATTACACACATTCATAAATACACAAATATATTGTCGACTCATATATACAATCAAACAAACAAACAAATGGACAAGCAAGCAACCAAACAAACAAACAAACAAATTTAACCACTGCCACCACCATCATCGTGATCATCATATGAAAGCAACCATAATCACTCTTGATGAAAATACCTCGCGCATTTGTATTTGAATGTTGTATGCTTTTGTGTGTGTGTGTGTGTGTGTGTATGGAATTTATATAATAATGTTATACAATATAATATTGTATTAATGTATCTATGCATTTTGTGAGTATGTAGTATGTATGTTTATCTCTAATCATATAAAATTATTTGAAAATTAGTTTTTGGATTGTCACACAACTATGTAGTACAATGTTGGTGTTATTATGGAAAAAGTATGCTCAATCAATTGATCTGTAGATACTACACATGCAACATAATAATCATATTGTATTATTGTGTTATTATTTCTAAATATACAATATTATTATATCTGTTTATTGGTATTTAGGCAGAATTACTATTATTACAAAAATAATAATAATAATCATAATATAAATGAAACAAAATAATTACGGTAGGTGTGA
This sequence comes from Amiota communis, assembly GCA_037043315.1. Lineage (NCBI taxonomy): Eukaryota > Metazoa > Arthropoda > Insecta > Diptera > Drosophilidae > Amiota > Amiota communis. The sequence continues at coordinate 4,838,886 of JBAMAV010001245.1, read as the reverse complement.
AGTATCAAATCCTAATCACATTAGAAATCAACAAAAAACTAAAATAAAATAGAAAAAAATTTTAAATGAAATGTAATTAAATAAAATGATATAAAATAGCAAAAAAAAACTTCCAATGATACGATTTTATTATCCTATTAGAGCATATGTCTGCAGGTGTTAGGCAGTTGCAACATCAATATCAACTGAATTATGGTTTTAAGCGATTTTAATTTCGGTTTATTTGTTTAATCGAACAAAAATATATAAAATAATTTAACTAATTTTCTATATAAATAACTTGTCACCCACAAATAAGAGAGTTCTATTGTACAATACAATAGAGCAGATGAAATACTATAAACCATGTTTGATGAAAATTAATAATTAATATTTGAGTGAGTCATTTTAGGCATTCATATAATATTGCCTCATGAAAACAGAAAACTGAAAGAATTTTATATATTGTATGTTTTTATTCATTGTGGTATGTTTTGCTTAGATTTGTCATATTTTCAACATATGATTTTTGATGCAAGACCACAAAACAATAGACAAATATTATGTGAAGAACAAAAACAGACATTTGTGTGTGTAACAATTTTTAGAATCAAATATAAATACGAGGGTCGGTAATATGTAAGTAGCCGTGTTTGACAACAACTGTCGTTGCTGAAGGAAGTGCATGTTAAACGAAACATAAATTGGGCTCAATTTCAGACGACTACATAAGTTAGTTTTCTAATTGTAATAATACTTATCATAATAAGCCATTTGTCACATGATACTAAACTCAATTTTAGACCAATTCATTGGTTACTTTTTATTCACCAGCCAGTCGCTTTTTATTTTAGGATGCAAAAACATGAGAAAAAATAAAAGCTAAATTAAATGCTGACTATGGAGACCCTTCACCATCTATGAGAACCATAAGATATTGGTTCAGGGAATGTAAACACTATTGGATATCAGTTTATGATGAGGAGCGTTGTTACCGAATAGGTCCATGACATGTTTCTTGCTGATCGCCGAACGAAAGTGCTCGAAGTTCTAGCAGAAGATGTAGGCGTGTCGTACGGAACGACAATTAGTATTTTACAAAACATAAGTTAAACATGAAAAAGGTGTCAGTCCGATGGGTGCCGCGATTGCTTACGTTGGACAACAAGCGGATAAGGCTGTCAATGTCGAATAAGTGTTGTATTTCTTTTAGCGATATACGCAGAAGTTTTTGGGTGGAGTCGTCGTCGTTGATGAAACCTGGAGTCATTATTCAACAACAGTGAAAACAATGAATTTTTTATGGGAATAATCCTCATGGTCTTTTTGCAGAAAGGAATAACGATCACGGGGCAGTACTACAGAGCAATTTTGGATCGATTCTATACAAAATTGAAGGAATCACTGCCCCATATGTCTAAGCACATTCAAAATTAGCTCAAACGAAGATGTAGTCGACACAGAAGGGTCTCTTGCCTCTTCATTCCTAACACAGGTACTCATTGATCCACCCTCGTATTTAGGACTTTTATTACTCAGCAGACAAAGGTTGAGTGGTGACTGTTTGACTCTGAGTGTCTGCATTTGTCATTCACCAACACTTACAAACATGACCACCTACTAAACATGACAGCAAGTGACAGACTTACATGGTGTATGAGCAACTTGAGTATGGTGCTGCATTTTCATCCATCAACATTTTCAAACAAAAATCTTCAACTCTTCCATTTGTTTTGTACTAGTCTTGCATTATTAATATTTTATATCAAGACAAGACATATAGGATCACATTTGCAGACAACTTATTATATTTGCATGCACTATACGAAAGAATAAATTAAAAATTTGTTGTCAAATTCTAAGACAGGTTTTTTTACATATTATTTTGTTACATCTTTTGGTTTTAAATTCTTTAATTTGTGTTATAATTTTATTTAGTAGGAACATTAAGCCGCTATTAGTGTGAGGATTGAAAAAATTACAGGTATTGAATAATTTTCGGTGGCTTTGAATCGCCTTCTTGGTTAGTGATTCTGCGAGGAGTGAAGTATGTCATTGAATGGGCTACTGTGGAAGGGTATTTCTTGGAGGTAGTTGTGAAGCGTCGAGTTCCTGACGGTCTAGGGGGCATTGGGGATTGTTCTGAGGGCCTTGTTTTAAACGACCTATATTTTAATGCGAATTGATGGGTGTGATATACCTCATAGCTGGATACCATATTTTCAGGAAGGAGCAATGATTTGTTCATATATTATTTATTAATTATTATTTTCCAAACTAAGTTTGCTTCTATTACTCAGAAGCCGTTTATGGGACTGGGATCGAGTGATAGTTGTTAAATAATTTTTCCATATTAGACGTTTGTCAAGGTGAAAGCTCAAGTATTTCACCACTGTGGTATCGCCAGCCCACCAATTACAACACATAGCCTAACAATAATTTTGACATTTTAAAACAAGCGTTCCGTGCTCCTCCCGGGTTTATGGGGCAGAATAGTCATTACCACTTAGGCGCGTGCGGCTTCTTGTCTGTGAGAGTGAAAATGCTAAGTTTATTGCTAGAGTTTGAGGTCACATTTCTGCTTCAATTGGGACAGTTTAGTTTTAATTAGTGGGACGTTAAGGTCTGTGAAAGTTCGCAAGAATTGGGAACAGTATTACCAGAATGGCTTTATTAATCTGTAATATAGTAGCACCTTTAGTTCGAGGCTTATACCAGATCTTGGGTTTAAGAGTCAATGCCAGTTTTTTTTACTTCTAAATGTTTCTGCCATGTGAACTCCTAGGTAGGTGACTTCAGTTGAGTGTGGAACAGTGGTGTTTATAAAAATGACGGACAGTCACTTTAATAAGGGTGAGCATCACGTGCTTACATTTGTCCGGATTGTCTTTTATACGCCAATTGTCCAGCCAGTCCAATACAAGTTGCAAGTGATCATTTAGTTCTTTCGACGCTCTATTAGGGCAACATGAGCGACTGGTGATAGTAGTATCATCAGGAAAGGTTGATGTCATGAGATATTTGTAGAGATGTCAGCGGGCGTATAAGAGTGACCCGAGAACGCTGCCTTGTGGAATGCTCAAATATAATTGCAGGTTTATAGCGGCTTCTGTCGGCGAATTTTCGTGTTAAGATTATAGTATTTGAGATCCGTTAAGGCATATCTGGCGTGTAAATAGTGATCAGCACTGGAGCTAATACGCTGCCTTGGGCACCACCAGCCTGAATAGATCGGATTGACGACTTCGTATCATTATATTTGACAAAAAAGATCTGTTTTCTGCAACATTGAAAAGAATAGACTGTTGGGGGTCCTTTAATTTATGCAGTAGTCTTTGAAGCCAGAAGGATATCATTTGTTGAATAAAAGTTTAAGAAGTTTGATTCCAGGAAAGTCTTAACTTAAATAGTTTCTAGTCTGCTTCCTTTGACTCTTTTTTTTTTCTTTCAAACTTTATCATTTGTTACTCTATGCCTAAGTTTTCCCCCTGAACACCTTGCAGCATTGGAACAAATATAAAGAAACACAAAAACAATACAGAAACATCATTAAATGCAAGACAAAGCGAAACTATGAAAATAAACAGAAGAAATAGAAAAATGGAAAAAGGAAAAAAAATTGAGAATAAAAATAAGAATGGAAAGGTCAAAGCGAAATGCGCATAGAAAATAAATTTTAAGTGCATAATGAGCATGAAACAGGACAATAAAGCACAACACACAAGCAAAAAGGAAAGGAGGCAACAACAATTATTACAGCAATAGCAACAGCAACAGCAACAATTCGAAGTGGATGGATATAAAGAGAAAGCGTGAGCAGGAATCAAAGGAATCAGAGGCTGCACCCCAACAGTGAAAGAAACATGTAGAATAGCAGAGCTCAGCCGATGGCAGCCTGAAGAAGTAGAAAATTTTTTAATTAAAATAATGAAAATTATGCATTTTCTCTTGTGCAACGAAATAGCAAAAAATAAAAAGTTCGAGGAGGGGAAAAGATTTTAAATGGTGTTCGGCGAGATGAGCTTTAATGAAAAATGCAATAAATGCGAACGCACAAAAGTAGACTTTAAAAAAAAAAAACAAAATGAATAGAAACCAAGGAAGAAGGGAGAACGTTTTCTTTGGCTTTGGGTTTGCTTTGTTTTGCTTTGTTTCGATGGTCCGTCGCTGTCCTCAACATGGTTGTTGTATTTCTTTTTGTCTATTTCGCTTTTGTGTTCGCATAATTCATAAAAATTTATTAATATTGACAGTTTTATGGCAGGGCATATTAAGGCGACGACGAAGGCGGCACAACAGTGAAGTAGTGAATCGTGAAGTGAAGTGCAGACATTTAGTGTCCAATTACGTTAAAGTGACTGTAAAGAGTTGGTGTCCTCCTTCTCATCGTTGACGGTGCACTGCGAAAATTCTTGTGGTGATGTTGATGGTTATGCTGTCGTTTGCTTTGTGCTTTATACAGTTAAACAGCATGTCAAGAATGCTTTTGCTTCTTTTGTTGTTGGTGTTGGTCTTGGCGTCGTTGCTGCTGATGCTGCTGCTGCTGCTGTGTCGCGAAATCATTGTTCAGTGGCGACACTCAAAAGCAACGGCTGCCTTTTTTTGCCGGTGCTACTGGTTGGTGTTGTTTCTTCTTGTTAGATATATTGTGACACTCATTATGTGCGGTGACATGCTGCGCCTTTGTTCTATGCCTGAGTGTCCTTTTTATGAGAGTCATTCATCCTCTCTTGCTTTTATTGTACAATGTGTGTGTGTGTGTGTGTGTGTGTGTGTGTTTGTTTCTTTAAGCTTCAACACCTTGTTGAGAGTATATGAGCTTCCAGACGCCATTACTGTCTATTCGTTTGTCCGTCCTCCTCATCATAATCATCATCATCATCATCGTCATAATTATTGTTGTCATTATCGCCTGCATGCCCGCATAAGTCATTTAGGTGACACTGCACAGCATGACTCAAATTTTGCTAAGCATTCAATGATATCATTAAGTTAAAGTGAGTGCAAGGAGTCAAGACAAACAAGTATCAAGCCGGCATCTTGTATACAAATATATACACATATGTGGACATATTCTAATCACAAGCATACACACACACTTAAAGACCAAAAAGGACACAAACACAGGGGTGCTCATTCAGACTCACTCACTCACTGACAGACTGACTCACTTAAAGAGACAACCACAAGCAGTTGGAGCAGCAGCAGCAGCAGCTGTGCGTGAAAAGTCCTTGAAGACATTTGTCGTGTGTGTATTTCTAATTTATGAAATTAATAACCAAACAAAGGACATGCGAATTTCGAGTTGACTGACATGCGCATAATTAAGTTTTACTGTCATTCACTTTTCTCTTTGTCTCTGAACTCACTTTCCTTTCCTTTCTATTGTATATTACATTAATTTGTGAATTTAAGAAGTTTTGTTAATTAAATGAACAAGGTTTTTTTCCTAGTATAAAAAATTAGTTTTCCACTTTAGAATCCTTTGGCCGCTGAGTGAGTTAGTAGACATAAACCATAATAAAGTATAAAATAACCACATCAACGTGGCCAATCTGTGGTGCCTATAAAAGTCTCAGTAACTTTGTGATGTTGTTGAGAGTCTTTTTTTTTTTTGTATTGTTGTATTGTGAACAAAGCATTGACTGACCGCTGATAACAGGAAACGAAGGACATGCACACACGGATACTATACACACTTACACATGTATATAGATGATACACTTGAATGCCAAGAGCGTGTAGCATCAAACAAATGCTATTGGCAATGAAGCAGCGTGAAAGCGTGAAGAAAAAAAGAAAAAACAGAAAAATCACAAAAAAAAAGAAAGAAAGGAAAAAATAACACAAACTACAAACTAGTGAACTGCCGGCAATGCAATCAAGCTGGTATCCTGTTGACCCCATACCCCGCAAATACTTTTGCACCTCTACTTATTGTGGATCAGACCAAAGACTAAAACAAACTTAGTTAGTTGACCCCAAACTCAATGCAACTAAACGCTTTTTCCGGCCATGACGATAACAGGACCAAACTGGACAGGACAGAATAGAATAGAATAGAACAGAATTTTTTCTAGGCCTGACAGTGTTGTCACCTCAAACTGTGTTTGACTCGATTTAGATTCCTTTCTGTTCCCCTCCCCCTCTCTCATTCTGTTTCCTTTTACAATGTTGATGATGTTAATGATGATAATGATGATGATGGTGTTTTCTTTTTTTCTTCAGTGAGACGTGGGAGATATGAGTAGCCTTTGAGTTGTTTTTTTTTAGTTATTTGTTCTTTTTGCTGTTATTGCTATCAAGCACGTGTCCTGCACGTATGTTCCTTACTACTACTATTACAGACATATTATTTTGTATATACCATATAGCCTTTTTACTGATTTATGCAATTTTTGATATGCAGATGACTTTGTGTGTGTGTCAACTTCGCTTACATATGCGTTCTACTCGTTGCCTTTGCCATTGTTATTGTTGCACTGAGTATCTTTTTTACTGAATTCTCATTGTATTGTATTATATTGCAACTTTGTTTCCCTTGTTGTTGTTGTTGCTTATGAAGTGTTTGGTCCTTTGTGCTAAGATAAAACCACAAAAGTTGTATGTTATACTATGCTGACAGACACATGTTGCAATGACTTTTGTCAGCATTCATGAACTATGAAGGGGAGGTCATGGAGTTTAGCACTACAAGTAAAGTTATAATCAACTTAAGATGTGAATAATTCATCTCTAAATATTATAAAACAAAGTCCCCATGCAACGTTTGTGTGTCTCGCTAAACGCGATTAACTCAAAAACTGCTGAACGGATTTTCATACAGTTTCCACCATGAAAAGAGTGATTCATTAGGAAGGTTATAAGGTGTATAATTCATTAAGGTATTGCCTAAATTGGCTGAAATATGACTATGATTGTTGAAGATGTCGGAAAATATTATGCCTTTTGGAAGCTTTACTGGTGTGCGCCGTGTAAACCAATACAGTCATATAAAAACATTTTACAAAATAATCCGTTACTACCTATAGGAGCTGCACTATGTGTTGTATATAAATTGTTAGGTCATAACGGATGGAACCTGACCCAGCAATTGCCTTTCCGTTTGTTGTTTGCTATGTTTTTTTCTCTTCCAAAAATCTTCCGTAGATACTTATGACCTCTTGTGAGCTGCAAGGAGTTCCAAAACGCGCATACAGGTGCATTCATGAACAAGATGCTCCGGATCCTCCTTGACATCTCTGCAGAGACCACAGAACGGATGCGTAGCGTGCACTCACCTATGAAGATAATGCCTGTTACATGCATAGCCAGTTGCGAATTGAATAAATTCGAACCCCATGTCACCAGAACGACGCTTAAGCCAATATGTAATATTTGGTATGAGCTGGTGTATCTTCCGTGGCTCTGCCCTACTCCACCTGTGCTGCCATATATTCAAATATCTGGTCTTAATGCTCACGCGAGGTACTTCCATATCAATTGGAAGTCTGCCTGCGAGTACACCCGCCGCATCATCTCCAACTAATCGATACGTTCTACAGATCTTAAGGTTAGCAACCCTTATACCACGAAGGTATAACTTAGTTGCAAGTGCCTCGGACCAAATTGGAGCCTCAGGGCTGAATTTACTCACCGAACATAATAGAATCCGAGATTGTTGTCTGAATTACATAGGTTTGCTGCACTATGTGGTTGGGCTGATTGAATAATATTGTATTAGCTGCATTATGTGCATTTTAGTTTTAGAATTTGCAAATGACGATAAAGGGAAATAAGCCTTGAAACACGTTGTGCTTCTTTGAACATAATCATATTGAAGGGCTACCGTGGTACCGCTTGTTTTCAAGCTGACTTCGCCAGGCCTTTTGTCTTGCAACAGAATGTTAATTTACATATTACTTATACCTAGTATTTGAAATGTGTATGTTGTATGTCTAATTTCTCAGGAAATATTTTCGCTATTTTTTGAAATTGTTGCGAGAGTTAGTCGGGGAGAGCGAAGGTATTTCATGACAGTTAAGTTGAACTTGTTTCATTTTAGATCGGATGATTATAAACACCCGGTTTTCATGAAGCAATTCTGCAGCAGAGCTCTCTGTATAAATGTTTGTTTGTAAAGAAAGGTTAGTCGTGTGGAAGTCGAGATTTTCTTTATTTTGTTGTTTGTTCATATTCAGCATGTTTGGCATTTTTAGATTGAGAGTGAAGTGAGGGAACTGAGTAATCCAAATATTATGAAATTATATAGACTGGACAAATAGCTCACCAGTACCAAGCTGAGCGGGTTGTTAGTTTACTAAATTATTTTTTTTGTTCTCTAATAACAAGTATATTGGACGCAACATTATCAAAAGAAATCTTGTCATTTGCTTACCTTTGGTTGACATTTTGAAATTTAATTAAATGCAACAAACAAGAAATTTCTTTATGATTTTTTTTTCCTTAGTTGCTTGTTGGAGCCTTGAATGTCGCAAATGCTGCAAGTGATTCGGAAGCCAATTAAATTTATGAGCAGCATCAGCAGAAGCAAAAGCAGAAGCTATGAAATAATTGCAAGCTACGCCAAAGGCAGCTAAAGTCATGTCAACTGCAGGCTAACTGCCTTTCAGTAACAAAATTAATTGAAAAAGTTCTTAATACAAACACAAAAACAAGAACACATACACTTACAAAGATACACAAATATATAAAAAGATACACAAATATACTTATGTAACTGTAATATGACATTAAATGACAATGGCAGTGACTCATTGAGAGAGCATGAGTTCAAAATCAGGTGCAAGTGCATCCAGCTGCTTTGTCAAGTTGAAGCGACTCCAAAGAGACTTTGAAATACAAAACAAAAAAAAAAAAAAAACTATTTAAGCCCTTCAAAGGACTAAGTCAAGTCAACTAACAATAATAATAGCTAGAACTATACTAGTACTCGTACTATGCCACTTGACCATTGGCAATTTGAAGCGAAAATTGTCATATGTAGATTTATAAGCATAGATAAGAATAATATTTACAACGCCCTGGGGTAACATGAACACACGAGAATATGTATGAAAGATAGACAAGCGGACAAGGACATAGAACACATCATATTCTTGGTCACACACACACTTAGAAATACTACATAAAAGTCGAGTTTATGTGCATTAAGTACATCGTTGGTCCTCCAGCAACAGCAGCAGTCACTCAGTCAGTTGGCCAATAGTTCCGCCCCACAAATTACGTTTACGCAATATAATATCTAAAACATACACATGCATAAATATATACTCACACACATTTATAGATATGTAAGAGTTTCCTCTTGTCGTTGTCATTTGAAGATATACTTACTAGTAACACAACTTAATATCAAAACTGGACACTTTGATCGCAGTTGGCGATTAGATTTCTTGCTTGTTTGTCTGGTCCTGCCTTACTGACTGCCCTTGGCATGCGATGGCGGCGCAATTGCTGTGTGTATGTCTCAGATTCATGTCTCTTTAATATTATTCGATTGTATGTACATACATATATATGTAGTGGTTTCATTCTGCCATAAAATGTAATATTATCATATAATATGCAAGGAATACAATCCCCCAAACCATTCAATTCATTTAATATCATTTCATAACCCACTTGAGCAGAATCAGCTTACTAACCAACCACCCCCCATAATATTGGACATTGGACCATGTTGTTCAACAACAACAAGAAAAACAATAACAACAAATAAAGTTAGAAACTTTTTACTTTAGTTGGACATATTGCTTTTTAATATTTAGATACTTAGTTGCCATTGGCAAGGAAATCAGATTTACTTACTCCAAAAGGGATTTATGGCAAACTTAGTATAGGAAATGAAGGAAGTAAATCAGCAATTGATGCTGCTGCTACTGTTGCTGTTGCTGCACTAAGTCCTCATGCCTTAGTCAGTTTAGATAGATACAAATATTTATTATAGTCAATTTATATATGCTTTATTATTATTATTTTTTTTTTTTGATGCTTTGCTTAAGCTTAAATTGCTTGGAAAATATACTATTGTATTGTTTAGTAAGTTGTTATTAAAAAAGTTGACCATCACTCAAGCAGTTCCTCCTCATCGATTCTTTTTTGTAGTAAAATACAAAGATAACCACAATATAATTTAACGTAAGAATGTATCTCAATTATGTTTACCATCCATACTGTGTGAAGCAGATTTGTAATGCGTTTCAGATACAAAATTTTCGTACTACGTATTTCACCAAAATACTGCGTTTGTACTGTGTTCACACTGATTTTTTATACTGTTTGAGATATTAAAACAAAATTTAATAATCCATCGATTTTTGCTTATTTTCAATCTTGCCTAACTGTCAGAACTCTATAAGGCTGATAACTCACCGGTTCAGACAAAACATCTTTGAATAATAAGTCAATAAAACGTGTTCTATTCCAATACACACCAAATGGAACTCAATGAAACAGAACAAAACGTTTTGTCTTCTTATTTCGTTTAGTGTGTGTTGAAATTTTGTCTTCAAAAGACGAAAGGACACATGATTTTCTGTTATGATATGTCACTTACGCGGTGTGTGTCATAGGAAAACTATTCAATTATCGACAACGACACTGCTTGCGGTGTGTGTTGGCCGTATGTAGATCTTCCGAACATCCTAGTAGACTGGCCTACTAGAATGCTTGATTCACTGGACTAATAGTCTCATATGGTGCCTACGTACTAAAACCACACCCGGACTACACTAGTGATCTAGGTTAGAACACTCTTCTGTTTATTTCCTCATCTCTACAGACCTTTTGAATTATTGCATCGATTATCCTTCACTCTGTATTCTATTGTTCAGTTTTCTATCGCGCTTTTGTATTTAAGGAACTGGAAGCCTCCTGTGGGGTGAGCGTTGCTCCCTGCAGTACAGATTGAACATTTAGGTGTTGCTGCATCCTTTGGACATATGATCTTTGTTACCACATCGTAGGCAATCCCTCGTATGATCTGCTGGTCTTTTGCACTGATGGTAAGCATGCAAACAGAGGCAGCGTTAGCATCAGATCTGCGACTGATTTTCACGTATTCTGCATTGAACCCATCTCAATCGTATGTGCCGAGCCTCTGCGGCAGGTAACTCGATAATGGTATTTTGACTACCAAATCTTTTCCCGCGCATGGCCTTTATACATGATATTTCTATGCCCCACAAATGTTCGGGCTTGCGCAAATATTGCTTCTACTACATCATATGGAGTAGTTACGTTATCCAGATCCCAACATTCCACAGTTTTTTGTTGGTAGAGAGTTACCACGCCCGCTTTTTCCTCAAGGGCCTGGTTTTTGACCTTTTCATATTGCTTTAGCCGTATGTAAAGACATGTATTTGTCAACAACCAGTCATAAAACGATTCAGACAAAAACATGTATTTTGTCTTGTCTGCTTTGGTGTGTGCTCCATTATAAGAAAAATTGTACTTTTGTTTTATCAGTCAAAGAAAAAAGCAAGTAATTGTCTCTGTTTTATATCTCTTTCATTACAAGGAAATCAAGCTTTTTGATAGCATTCTATGTTTGCCCGGAAAACCAGAAATAATCCGCGAAATCGCTTCAAAGAAAATTTATAAAATAAAAACCTTGGAAAGTTATATTATCGATATACCAGATGATTCAGACGAAAATTTGATTAAGCCGTTTTTTCTACAATATTATCACTTGTTTTTTTATCAGATAAAAACGGCTTATCACAATTATAAGACACTTTGAAAATTTTACTTCTAACCCTCTGCAAATCTGCGTGGTGTATGTTTTCCAAATAATAAAAAACGCGAAAGTGTCTTATAATTTTGATAAGAGCGCAAAAGGGCTATTTCTCAATTTTTGTATTCTTTATTATTATTTATTAAATAAAAAAAAAATTATGATAGCAATTGACAATTGAATGCCAATAATCCAAAATTATTTTTGAATTTCTATCTTTAATACCTAACCAGATATTAAAAAAAAAAAACGAAGTGTCTTATAATTGTGATAAGAGAACTTGCTAAATATCAGGGAAAAAGTACTTTTATTTGCACGAGAACATGTACTGCAAAAAATACTGCGTTTTGAAATCGTTTGTACTGGAGGAAATAACAGGAGGAAATTTACTGCTTTCTACCCAAAATAGAAAAAAAGATACAAGCATTATGTGTCCCATAAAGATATTATTCCCATTCATATAAAATTCAATCACTTTGTTTGTTTAGCAATTCTTTCGATACTTCCTTTACTCTTACATATTATTGATAAACTTAAAAGCCACCAATCTTAGATTGTAACTTAAATGGATTATATTTACTTGTAATAATCATCCTGACTCAGCTTACGATAAATTATTGTATTATTGAACACTTTGCCCTCTTTAAAGGAAACGAAGAAAAAATGAAAAATAATAATAGAAACAAAAAGACACAAGCTCTCGAAAGCGCAAATTAAGCAATGTTGTCCGTTGTTGGTCCAATTGGCGCCATTTATTTACTTGTTTGTTTCAACTTCCGTTTGTTAGGATACTCTGCCCACTGATCTCAACCCAACCCGTATCATGTCAACCCAACCAGTGTCAATACACTGAACAGTGAGCTGTGAAAAAAATCAAGTTTTCCCTATTTTTCTTTTTTCTTTTTTTTTTGTTATTGTTTTATTGTATTCCCTAAGCATTTTTGCCAAACTCCATTTGTCATCTCATTTCCTGACAAAAAAAAGGAAAACCAAAACCAAGCAACGACAACAAATCGCAAACTCAACATTTTTGCGGATTTTTGAGTTAAGTTAAGCACAAACAAAACACACAAGGTTTTTTGTACCAAAAAAAAAAATAATAAAATTGAATATAAACGGACATTCACATCATGGAAGTGAACTGTCCAAGAAATGTCTTTTCGGCGGGTTCCCTCACCTAAGCTTAGAGATATTGTGAGCTTCATTTTTGGTTATTACCTCCATAAATAAAAAGCTGGAAATGGCATCGTTAAGCATGACGATTTTCAGACAGGGGAGAGAATAATGTAAGTAGCTGAAGCTGGAAGGAGCAAAAAAAAAGCAAAGGATATCAAATAAAAGATAAAAACAATTTTTAAGCGATTATGATCTACAAAACGCGTCATAATCTTTTGCTGGACTTGGTATTATGGTGGTGGAGCATCCCCATCTCCACTCCTACAACATTTAGTAAAAGTAAGTACAAGTAGAATGTTGTCGTACAGCGAATCGCCAACGGAAACGGAAACGTTAACTGCGCTGTGAAGCAATGCCCGCCATGCGAAGCGGAAGTCACATGCTGTGATTTAAGGCAACGTTTTGTCGACATCGGGAATGAGAATGGGTGGTTATGCTTCAATGGTTACTGCTGCTACTATGTACTATTTTCTTATTACCTAGTACTATATACTTCTCTTTTACTCCTACTCATAGTACTTTTTTCCGTATTGTCGCCTCTGAGTCAAGTTGACAGTTTGCAAATTGAAAAATTTATTAGCGATGCGCACTCATTTGCCATTTTGAATTACTTTCAACGTTTTCCTGCCACCACCATATGCCCATTTCTGTTTCCTTACTTGTTTTTCCTGTTTTTGTTCTACTATTGTAATTAAAAGAAACTGTCTTCCTCCTTTGCTTTTTCCTTCTTCCTTATTACCATCGAAGTCGTCATTGTTGACTTGCCTTCTGCATAATTGAATTGTTTAATGCTGCGAAATTGTAATTGTTACTGAAACGAAACGTAACGGATATGGAAGTTACTCCTAGTAAAATCTACGACTTGTTGCTAGTACTATTGTTCTTTTGTTCACTCATCAAACAGGAAGTGAGAAGAGAGTAGTTTATTTGCGGTAGGATGACGGTGAACAGACTAAAAAACTTACAAACGTTCATGTAATTAGCAATGAAATTAAAATTTAAATCTTTTTAGATATGGATTTGTTTAATTATTATCCCAAGGATATACAATTGTTTGGAATTAATGTATTTTAGTAAAAAGTATCCTAACCCGATTTTTAGATATCCACAGCATCAACTAAAAAACACGTCTCAATATAAAACGCACTTAAAACGTTTGGCTAATGAACAAACGCTTAATGTCCTTGAGCTGACATAATTTTTTCCATCTCCATCTTTTCCTTCCTTCTACTAAACTAAAGAGGAACGCATAATAATTAAAATAAATTCAATGTTGATGGACAACAATGCTAGGAACTATGTTAATAAAGTGGATTAAGCGTGCAGCACGTAAAATGTGGCAAGCCTTGGTTGTCGGTTGGAGGCTAACGGGAAGCAATGTAAAGAGAAAAGCAATTAAATTCATGAGAACCGCTGACAAGTTCAAGTGGCCACATTCATGCATAGTAGTTGGGGTTAGTTCGACCAACGTGGCTACTAGTACTCGTATAAAAGGTCTTCATCTCAAAACTTTGCCTCTAGCGTAAATTAAGAATGAAAGTATAAAGTAGTATGAGAAAAGCAAACGAAAGTGGGAAGTGAGAAATAGAATGTGGAAGTGAGATCTTCGTTACGCCGTTAATTATTCATTGCTCAAAGTTTTCTAAGCTCGCGTTGTTCGCTCTTTCTGTTTGAAAGTTTTTGAAAAGAAAACTTGGAATGAAATCAGGCAGGGACACATGCAAAGAGAAAACTTTATTCCTCTTTATGGCTTTATCTCAAGCAATTTGCCCCCAAAAATATTGTATGTGAACTTAAGTGAGGCCTTTAGCTATTTTTCATTCTCTTAGCTACTTACTTACAATATAATAACAATGGCCTCGCCACAAGATATGATTCAAAATACGCATACGCCAAGTTGGCTTGGCCTTTGCTTTTGTGCATACGGAAGAAGTTATTGTATTGTATATGTTTGGTGAGGCGTATAAGTTTTCAAAGTGCTTCATTGATTGTTTACTTGATTGATTGATCGATCGATCGATGGATGTATAGATGGATGAATAGTTGGTTGGTTGGGTGGATGGATTGATTGAGCGCTTGCAGGCAAATTGATTTGTTATGTTTCTGCGAAAATTTCTAAAAAGAAAAAACTAGTAAGATAACAAAACAATAAAATAGTATAGTAAAAAGTTGATTTGTGCAGAGAATACAATACAATAAATTTGTGTTTACTTTTGCATGCATCATCATTTTACTATATTCCTGTTGGATAGTCAGATTACAGTATAGGTGGTAACTCCGCGAAGTTGATTTGGTTGCAGCTTACATGAGTAGAAGGAGAGTCAAGAAATAAAGAGCAAGAGTTGAGGGAGAGCAATTGCATCAGAACAGCGAACGAGTGCGGTTAATTGAGAGTCGCGTAGCTGGAGCAGAATATAGCAGTCGGGCGGTCACTAGTGTTAGTGGACTAAACGGTTGTTCGTTATTTTATATCTTTTTACATATCTGTATAACTTAAAACATCTTTCTATCATATTTTTAAATCTAAATAAATACATTTGTGAATCTGGCTATGACTGTTATGATGGTAGAACTGCCAAAGGTCTCCATGATATTGGTGCTATTCAATGCCATGGTTAACAAACGCTACTTTCCTTCCCAGTGGAAATATGCTGTTACCGAAGCGTGGTAAGCGAAAATCCTATCACGTTACATAGACCGATAAGTTTGTTGCCGACATGTTCTAAAGAATAATACTTCTTGTAAATTCATGATTCATATGTCTTACAATTATTGTATTGTAGGGGATTAGGAATTGAAAGTAGTTCTAATCACTAGATATGACTTTTCCACACTTTTGTGGCAATACATGAATTCTGCGACAATAAAACTGTTCGTCTTTGGAAGCCAAGAAAGCATGAAGCCAATTCTTGAAACCTTCAGTTGAACTGCAGCATATTCCCCTAAGGCCGTTGTGCATTGACCGGAACAAATGGTAGTCTGATGGTGTAAGGACTTCCAATCCAGTACCATCGAGATAGGTTTTGAACACTTTAGCAACATACAACCGAGCATTGTCATGGTGAAATGTTAATGGCTCATGTCTGGTTGCCCATTCCGGCTGATTTTCCGCAATCCCACGCTACAATAGTATTAGTTGTTGTCTGCAGAAAGGCTCATCGATCGGCTTACCACTTTGAGAAGTTCGTAGTACATGATGCCCTTCTGGTCGCAACAAGTACACAGCATAACCTTTCTGCCATGGATGTTTAGCTTTGGCGTCAAGGATCCTGGTACGCCTTCTTGTGTTTTGGATATCTCTTGGTTTGAGGTCGTGAGGCACCCAGTTGGACCATACCAATGGCTTTGAACTGCAAGAAAACGACTTGTTGAGTCACGCCTAACGTTGGCACAAGTTCTTCTTGGATTTGGCACGGGTCCTCGTCCTGAATTTCGCGCTCCTTGTCAGTTGTTTCAAAAACACCACTTTTGAATTGTCGGTATAAGTACTCGCAGATAGAAATTGATGTAGCATGCTCTCCGTAAGCCTCACACAACACCCGATGCCTTTCTGCTACACTTTTCTTCAGATGGAAGCTAAATTATAATGCTTCTAACATAGTTGGATTGAAATTTATTCTAAAATGTGTTAAAACAATGAAGCTTTCACATAAAATTGGTTCCAACATGGTGCGGTATGCTTAAACACTACTAGTGCCGTTTGTTGGGAATCCTTTAAAACTTACTTGTATACCGAATATTTTATTTATTTCTTTATATTTTTGTTTCCTTTTTGTCATGTATCATTTATCAAATTATTAAATTGCATAACTAACTCGTATTTGATGGGCATAGCAATGAATGATAGATAACAAATACAAATCTACAAAATACTATTTAGTCATTCACATGTTGTGCAGAGTGACACAACACAAATGACAATAAAAACCCAAATGTCATAGACTCAATTAAATGCTATTAAAATCATTGAAAAACCTTTCGAAAGTTAAAATCCAATAACAAATAATTTATAGAATTCAATTAGGTTTTTGGCTCGTCTGTGTGTGTCTCTTTTGTTCTGTGGTATGTCTAAAACTACTAACACAAACAACAACAACAAAATAACAATAAAATAAATCAATAGAAATTAGCGAAATTGCATTTTGCATGAATAGTACGGTATATTTTCCATATCGTCTAATGATTTCATTTTCAAATTTCCATTTCAAAATGTTGTGACTTTTAAAACATAAATTCTATTTCACATTCAGCATTCATACAATATAAATTCAAAATAATTCAATTCAAACTAATTGAGAGTTCATAATACTATGCATTGAAACAGATAGACAGAGGGAAAGAGAGTGAGATACATAAAGTATTTAATATTCCCATTAAAAATTCAATATTTTAACTTAATTTAGTTTAGTGCCATGCATTTAATTTTATCATAGTGAAATGATGGATTCCTTTGCCCATAATTCTAATGATTTTTATTTTTTAGTTGAACAAAGTTGTTAAATGTTTATGATATGATCATATAAACACATGCAGATACTTCTTTCTATGGACTCACACTCTCACATAACTTAACAATTGTCATAAAACATTTGTGAGCCTAAAAATTTGTTATAAAAAAGATAAAAATAAAGAAAACTATTAAAATGCGACGAAACCTTAAATAAAATGAGAATACACAATATTAAGTGTCATTTCACAGCATGAGTTTCATTCTCATTCTCTCAGCATGAAGTGGGTGTATCCTGGATTGTATGTAAGTATATATATTTTTATTAAGCGCGAAGTTTTATTGCCACGTTGAGTTGTATTGAGTGTGGCAAATGTGTATGATGGTGGGGGAAGAAGAGAATGATAAAAACAAGTCTCAAGTGACCAAAATAAACACACAAGAATAAGCAACAGTTTGTTGAAGTTGTTTGTTTATCTGTCTGGGTGGAGGGGAATCTTTGGCATCTTCGTTGTGGCCTAAACCCTTTTGCTTAGGTTTGAATGAAACCATAAGTTGCTGTTGCTGCTGTTGGTGGTGGTGGTGGACATTAGTCATGGGTAAGTGGAGTTGCTCGTGGCAAAAAACACTCAATCACACACACCCACACACACACGAATATAGAAAAAGAATGTCCTTTCTTTATAATTTATTCATAAGGAAATTTTACGTCATCGTTATTCTGAATCTACTTGTCTCTCTACTGCTTCAAGGCCACTTCTAGATTGTGGTTATTGTATCTGTTTTTGTTGTTGTTGTTGCTGTTGATGTTATTTTAGTTCTTGTCTTACTGCGCTTGTTAAGTGGCGTTCATACTCTCTATGCAAGTGAGAGATGGAGGGAAGGATGTGTGTGTGTGTGTGTGTGTGTGTGTGTGTTTGTGGTTATCATATCCAAACACTAAACATAACCATTTTGTTGTATCTCACGAGGCGTGAAGGGTTAACGAAAGCATTTTTATGCGACACTAAGCATTTTTTGTTCTTCTGTAAGAGTCCTTTTTTGCTTTAAGAGTGTATGTGTTTTGATGATTGTCTATGTATACATGTATATGTTTGATTGTAAGCTGTCGCTATGGGCAATGGCAGATCTTCCTTTGACATAAACACCAAACAAAAAAAAAAGGTATTATGTTGTTATATCCTTTTGTATTTCACCTTTTTTGTTTTTCATTTTGAAACATTTAACATAAATAATTCATAATGTTTTCGTTAACGATATCAGTGATAAATGATGAAAACAAGCAAACAAATTAAAACTGAAAATTTGAGTATGAGTACTTTGTGTAGCATACTTTTGGGTCACAAGTTTTGGGTAACTTATCATTAAACTAAGGTTTTTTTGTATTAAAGCTATGGGTCATGGGTTTTATATTTCAAGCATTTAAGTATTTAATTGATTAAAAATGGCAACCCACTCGTATACAACACACAGATACGCACATATAAGTGCATAGATACACATGCAAATTACTACAATACAATTAAACATGTAAAGGCATAGCCACAAAACCAGAATGCAACATACAGGACGATGCCAGCTCATCATGGCAATGGCATGAAAATGCCAGCACGTGGCTATGGCTGTGGCAAAGGACATTTGAAAAGGTTCAACTGTACTAGGACTGGACTGAGAAATGGAATTGGAATTGTTGCATATTCAAATATTGTATATTTTTATAGGCTAACCGAACTCATTAAATTGTGGATGCCACGCGGTCATGGACAACTGTGCAGTTGCTGATTGGTCACTGGGCCACTGGTTCGGGCTGAAGCTCTGTCCATAGCATTTTGTGGCTTGCAATTGGGGTTTAATTTTGCTAATGCAATGCAGGACCCACAGACACATGCACACATGCACAAAGACATTTTCATTCCAATTTAAGTACTAAATGTTAATTGTAATTTATGTGGCAAGGACGAATATGCATCCACACACATACACACACAGAGAGAGAGAGTCACATTCATTTGCACAATAAAACTCATTATTGAACTTATTTTAATGAGTGATTTATTGGTCATAACAGTAATAACAACAACAACAACAACAACAGTAAAAATAAGTAGAAAATACTCTAAAAAATTATCCGAAATGATATAATAATTTATTTATTGTATTTATATGCTGCAGGCATAAATTTACACAAAAAAAAAAAAAAACAAAAATCGAACTATTTTTATATAAAAATTGCAATTTTATTAATGAAAAATAATAATGCACAGGCGAAAAAACAAAAAATTATAGCAATCTCGCAATAAAATATTGCATCCAAATCAAAGCTTATTGTGGTTAACCAATGTGAAGGCTAAAAAATGAAAATGTTACAGAAAAAATATAGAAAAAAAAACAAAATTTATTGAAAATGGGAAATTCAAAAAAATTGGTTATTAAAGTAATTAGTGCTAAATGTTGCAGAAAAACAGCAAAACACAGAAAAAAAAAAAATTGTAAAATATGAAAAATAAAAAAAAAATGATTGTGGTTTTCTACGAATTTTTGCTTATTTACAATAATTTTTATTTTGTTGAATATAATGAAAGATATTTGCATTAATATTAGAAATTTGTACATATAAAATATTTAATTAGAGCATAAATAGTACATTCATTAGGTGCGAATAGGCAGAATTTTCTGCAGATGTGCTTACTATGGATACTTGCAATTTATTAAACATTTTTCATTTTCAATGAACTTAGAGTGGTTGCAATTTGCTGAAATTGAATGAATATCCTTTCTAACCCTTTGGCCTTTGGATATTTCATTTAAATATATGTCGATAAAGTGATTATTGATGTTTTCAAAGATGTCAGCCTGTTGTCTTATCGAAGGAACAATTCGCCATGAGAAAGAGAAACTAAACACATTTTATAATTTTTCTGTGAAAAGTGTTTATAATCCTGATACTGTAACAACTAATTTCGCGCAGTTTTGGTTTGGTCATTTGGTTCAGGTAATTTTGATATCAAAGATGCACCACGCTCTAGAAGGACAACTGTCGAAAATGTCGATTGTTGTTATGTACATCGACCTATTTCTGAGGTAAATGGTGAATGGTGATGAAAAGTGGGTCACTTAAGATAACGTCAAGCGAAAACGGTAGTGCTCGAATCATGGTGAGCCGGCGCAAACGTTTACCAAGCCAAAATAATGTTTGGCTGTATGTTTGGTGAGATTAATTCGAACCTGTACCAGAAGCAGATAGCTTTCGCCAATAGGAGAAGAATTATGTTTCATCAGGACAACATCAGGCCACACACATCAATAGTGACTCGCCAAAAGCTCCGGTAGCTTGGTTGGGAGCTTCTTCTAAGTGATTACCACCTGTTTTTATCTACGGCAAATAATGTTGTTGATGAAAAGTACCTCTAAAGAGAAGCTTATGAAATTCGAATGACCCAGTTTTTTGCTAATAGGGATGATGGTTTCTATGAGAGATGCAATTACCTTCAAAATGCCAACAAGTTATCAAACGAGACCGTGCATATTTGACTTAAATCGGATCCATCTAACTATGCTAAATAAAGCCTTCAATTGCAAACAAAATGTACAATGATATGTCGGACATCACTAAACTTTGCGTATTGTATCTCCTTTTGTTTGGTTAATTTCCATCCAACATCTTTGTCTTTTCCAGTATTTCAATTTTCAGGTCCACTATTTTCCTTTCTTTCTTTATTTTCGAAATACTTCGCAGAGGATCTTTCGACTTTTTACTTGACATCATCCCGTTGTCTGCGGCAAGCGCCAAAAGTTGCCTTAAAGTAACCGTGATTGGACATTCTATTTAATGCTCCTTGAGCTAACTGACTACTTTATCATTTGAGTTCATTCCTTGGCTATTGATAACTATGTCCTGCGGCATATAGTAAAAAAAAAATTGCCTGTCAGTTGTGATGTTGTAAGATAGGTGGAATTGCTATATTGATATGATGACGAGGCTCAGTAAATATGGTGATCCAGAGAAAAATTACTTGTGGAAGCATAGCTGCTAATAGGGCCTTCCTATGAATGATTGGAAGCAGGGTAACGCCATCAGGCAAGACGACGTAACGATCTAAACAGACAGCTCCAAATTGGAAGATTATTCTGGTTTATGTTAACTGCCGCAATGCTATGAACGCTCTGTAGGTCAAGAGCGAAACTATTCGTTGCACGGTGGTGGCTTTTCATTAAGTTTGTCAGCACTCAATCACGCAAATCTGGGTGCCGAGCCTTTCTGGCTTTATAAGTTATGAAACTCTCGTCTTGCTACCAACCAAAACAGACCTCCGACCTTTTACACTTAAACAAAAAATGAATTCGCCCAAAGGATGCTTGCTCTACATCAAAACTTCTGTCGTAGTTGTGAAGGTGAGAAAGAATCAGAGAGTATTCAACACCTCCTATGTAACTACCTTGCCCTTCTTGTGAGACGAACTCATTTTCTCTTTGATGATTTGGGCAGTATGACACAATTGGTTGGCTTTAGAGGCTGAGGGAGACCTCTGATAACCAGGCATCGCAATGGGCCGTAAGGCTTCTGGGTGAACTCTCGGATACTTACGAGCCTAACCTATGTAATTGTGTTTCCCAAATCAATAGATCAATATTGAATATCGAAACCAAAAGCAATATACAACGTATTGCGTCTGTTACTATAAGTACGGCTAAAAGCGCATGTCTGTACTTGCATCAAGGAATTAGCTATATAAAAGTTTAATGATGGAAAACATTGAACCCTTCAGAAGACAACGGGAAACCACTGAAGTACAATACATTTCCAGAATATCATATTTCAACCACAGCAACGGCCCTAATTAGTATTCGCAATGGAATTGGTAAAAAAAGAAAAGGAAGATAGTTGGTTCCACTTTTTCTTCCACTTTTCTATATAATATTGCTATATAGTAATCTTTTTTCTACTTTATTCACGGCTCAATCTGAGGATTATTGATTGTTATTATCGATGACAGGTTTTGTAAAAACATTATTAACCAGCGATCAGCTACTACAAAATAGGTAAATATCGAAGTCAAAAACAATGCACAACATATCGGTACGAATGATTCGATGTTATCGTTGACTTACCCATCTCTTCCGTTTGTTTGATTTTATTCCTCTTATTAAACTGTTACCATAGCCATTTAGTTTTAAGTATTACTAGGTACAACATACATAAGTACTTTATTTTATTACTGTGTGCATCTTTGTTGCACTTGATATCCATTTCTTTTACTGATTACCATATACTTTAAATGATTACTTATAGTCTTGTCATTGATGTTTGTAATATCTAAAGGAAATGTATTTAATATTGTATTTTCAAAGTGAAGACATAAATCACGAGAGCAAATCACTGAAAAACCTTTCGATATCACAATGAAAAAACAAAAACACTTTGAATCTGTTAATTTTATTAAATATGCACATGCATCTTGTGCTGTTTCCCTGCCATCCATTGATTGCATTGAATACCCAAGCATACACAATGGAAAATGTAAGTCATTCTTTCGATTATTCATTCTTCGGTTCTTTGCTTTACCTGTGTTGTTACGCGCATTCATCGGAAATGCAACATTTTGTGGCACAAAAAGACATAGCAGTGAAGTGGGTTGGGTTGAGCAGAGCAAAAGGGTAGAGAACATTAAAATGTCATTAAAGTGCGAAATCAAAAGTAAAATTTTCTTCGACAATTTATTGTACAAAACTCACTTGCAAAAACAACAACAAATTGTACCCCAGTATTTTGGTTTGTAGTCTTGGTTTTCTTGGCTTTTTGTTGTTGCACGTGTCATTTGCTGCTGCTGCTATGTATAGATGGTTTTGTGGCTGACTTGTGTCGGTAACGGTGCAGGTGTATTTGTATGTTGCTGCTATTTGTATTATTGTCATCGTTGCGGTTCATTCAGAAGTCTGAAGTCATTGTTTTTTTGGTTTTGTTCCCTTTTGGTATTTTCAGTTTGCTTGCTCATTTGCAATCGCAATTCATTTTCTTAAGTGCACTTTTCATTGTTTTATGCAACTTTTATATCCTTTTTCTTGTTCTTCTCGTTTTTTGATAATTTTTTTTTTGTGTGAGAAAATCTTTGTCTTGAAAATCTTCTGTGATTTTCGTTTTGATGTCGCTGGTAACTTGAGGAAGTTGAGGTGAGAGGCTCCTCCAATGAGAATATGAATTGAATGGTTTTTGTTGCTACATTGTTGCACAATGCCTGGATGCTTTGTCTTACAGTATGTACTTTCAAAGTTGCTGTTCCTTTATCCTTGCGATAGCGCAAAAATACATTATCATTTATCTCAAAAAGTAAGCAACCAACCAACCAACCAATGCACCACATTTGAAGTGTTGAAAAGTGCTGAAAGGACAAATAACAACAGATTTGAATTTTACAACTTCTTTTATTTTCTTCTTATCAAGTTCAAAGCTTGAACTGCACAAACAGTTTGTACAATTTCCGAGAGCACTACTAGTGATAGATGCTCGAATGAATTGCTTCAACTTCATCGTTCCTTCGAACTCGATGACATTGGTCAATGAAGCTAAACCAAAACAAAGATTGAATGTCACAATATTCATATGGAATGATGATGCTAGAGATGCGGTGGTGGTGCCAAGGGCTACACC
Source organism: Amiota communis (assembly GCA_037043315.1). Lineage (NCBI taxonomy): Eukaryota > Metazoa > Arthropoda > Insecta > Diptera > Drosophilidae > Amiota > Amiota communis. Next base: position 4,814,901 of record JBAMAV010001245.1, on the reverse strand, counting down.
GAGATAGTGGCGATGATATGAAAAGTTCAAAGATATTGAAGCGGCGAGCATAGAACGAAAAAGTTTTCATGAAAAACTTTTGAAGAAAGTGTAACTTTTTCAAACTATCTTTGAGCTATTTTCACCACACTCCCTCGAATTCTTTCTCACTTGCAAGTGTATCTATGTATGTGAGTGTGTTGATATTATAGAAACCTCAATAAAAAATACTATAGGCAAAGGTGAAGCATGGAGAAGTTTATTTTAACTCCAGCAAACCACAATCATCATATAACTTTAAATATATCATCAATAGATACTCTTAAGTTTCCAAAAACTTAAATTTTTCTTATAATAATTTTTCAGGAAATGAGATTTTCTATAAATTCAATTTACAACTTAGTGCTGCTACCATTGGGAGATTTAAAATCTTCTTATGTAAAACACTCAACTGCTGAAGAAATTTCCTAATTTTTGTTGTCAGTGAAGTGTGAAACATTTTTTGGCTCTTAATGCCTTCTGAAAATTCTAAGAAATTTTGCCAGTTAATTGTTGTCATTTTTGTTTATTTTTTTTGGGAAGATTTGAATTTAGTATTTCATTGTTTCTCTAATTTTATTTGTATTCTTTTACATTTTTCCGTTTTATTTGTGTTACTATGAATTTGACACATTTTGAGTCAGTCGCGCGTTAAATCTCCTTAGTGCTTGTTATGCTGCTTCTGTTTTCCCCAACCCTCAGAGAAGACAATTAGTAGAAGATAAAAATTAAATTTTCACAGCGCACAAAATGAATTAAAAATCATCCCGAAGGATTTGTCTGTCCCCCTAACATTTGCAATATAGTAGTAACAGAAGCATTGCCAACTTAGCCGAAATAATCCTTTAAATGAGTTTTGAGTGACATTTTTAGTATCTTCTCCAATGATATGAAGAGAATTATGCTGATGATGATGCTGATGATGTTGATGATTCTAATTAGAGCTGGGCATGTGACAGAAATCTTCGTTACATTCACGCACGTTCACGTACGAAAATTTTCTTAGTTTTCCATGCGTTTGTTCGCCTGGGGTAGTTTAAAAAAAAAAAAGTAGAAAACTCGGAAAAAACAAAAAGGAGCAAACAAAAAAGATAAGATGGCAGAGCATGACAAACATTACTTTGAAAAAAATAACAATGAAAACCAAGCATCTTCTGGGCTCTGCATTATCAAGGAATACACGAAAACGAATGTGCTGATATGGCTGCACGGCATATCAGCAACGCCTCGTCTTACTACTCTACACCTGCCAACTCCAAGGATTTAAAGAACCCCGTCACCTGTCACCTTCGATCGAAGAAGCAGTCTGAATGGGTACAATTTAACCTTCGGTATTCGTCCATCAACCCATTGATATTCTGCCATTTCAACGGAACAGTTCGTCCACCATGCCCTCTCTGTGGAGCCGATCTAACTGTAGACCATCTCATCTCATGCCATCAGGACCTGTATTTTTAAAAATCCTTTTTAAGTAATCTAACATAAATATTTAGCTCCCAGTAGCTAGTGCTCGTTAAACTTAATTATTAAGCCCAGAGTAGTCGCAGTTGCCTCCTGCGGTCATCCGCGCTCTGAATTTCTTCTGATTTCTAGAATATGGAGGTGAGTTTCGAGGGAAAGCTACTAGAATGACATTGACGAATGCATCGTGTATAAAATAACACGAATTTTTACACGCGGCGGGCGCGTGCACTCTAGGGTTAAGTCTAGTATTGAATATTAGGTTTAATGTGTTAAAATAACATAAATTATAATTTTTGATACCAGAACGAGTACTCCTCAATTACGGGTTCCATTTTTGGAGCTTAGTCGCGCTGAACACTGTGTTTATGGCATTAAAAACTCTACAAGATCCTTATGAAAATTTAAACCAATATATACAATCTTATGTAAAGAATTTTTTTTCAACAGGATAGATTTAATTTCCTTAAAGCCAAGAATCCTACTTAGCATAGCATAAATATAGAAATTCTTTTATTAATCGAAACCATTTTTCTTCTAAGCTATTCGTCAATTCGTTTTTTAGGGTTTCGTATCCAAAGGATGCCAACGGGAGTCTACAGTGTCCATCCGTCCGTCTGTTCGTCCGCCAGAGAGCTCTAATTCATGAACCGTAATAGGTAGAGAGTTGAAATTTTCACAGAGTGTGTAATTAAATTCCGTGTATGATATTATATTAAAATTAAAATAAAGTTAAAAATATAAAGGGGTCCCCATACAGACCCCAATTTTAATAATTGTTCTTCTTAGAAAAACTTTTTTGTTTTCTATCTTATCGAACTTAAATTTTGACACTATAAGTGTCACCAATCATGTAAATTTTAAGAATAGAACAACTAGCAAGGGTACCTCCCATACAAACCCAAATTCAAATTACTATAATGTTCTTAGTAGAAAAACTTTTTCGTTTTTTGTTTTCAATGCACGATAGTACGGAACCCAGTCGGACACACACTTGACCAATTTTTTGTTTTTTTATTGTTGGAAAGCATTGAAAACCTGCGAGGCATTTGCCACGCTACAAACACCCGCCCATGTCCTAGTGTCCCACCGGAACTGTCGTTTGAAACTACTTTGAGAGGAAAGAAGGAGCATATCTGCTCAAAACTCAATAAGTCCCAAGTCAGAGGGTCACCTATTATGCTGCGTTGGTACGTAGGTCTTGATTATTTGTCAACATTCTAAGGTCCCCTGTCCGGTAATACAACTAAATGCCCTGCTTGCGCCCGTTCAGCTGCTCTCCTCAATTCGTTTATTTGTGTGTCATTGTTAAATTTCATAACGTCGTGATTTTTTATAATGTCGTGAATTTTTGTGAAGGGACCTTTTTACGAATTTAATGGGAATTTCGGAACTCGTTCATGAACACGATATTCAAGGCGTTATTAAGCTTTTCACAACCACGCACGATTTCACGCACAGCTCTAATTCTGATGATTTTGATGATTCTTATAATGTTGATGATGATGCTGATGATGTTACATTGTCATAAGCCTTCATGGTGTAGAATTGGAGCTTTTTCTTAAATTTCTTTGTGAAACTTGACATTGCATAAGGACATTTTGATAATTATTTTTAAGTTCTCTTTCAGTACTTTCAAATGAAAATGAGAGCTTATAATTTTAGCTGTAGCTGAAAGTGAATTTTTCTAATAATTAAAACACTCAAAGCAAATGCAAATTGTGTTCACATTTCCTAGTCTACATTTTTGTTATAATTTTTATTCTTCTTTTGTCGTGTGCACCTTTTAATTTTCAATCAATTCATGCAAAATATTTTTGCATTTAAATTTTTTAAAATAAAGCAAAAGAGAGGAAGGAAGGATGGGAAAAGGCAAAAAAAAAAAAACACCAAAATGATGCATGAATATTTATGAACACAAGACGAGCAACAAAAAAATACTACCACTTACCTAAAAACAGACTCTCTCTGTAACACACACACACACACTCACGCACGTACACTTCTAATCAAGACTGCCAATGCCAAGAACAACAACAGCAACAATCCTGCCAGCCTGTCTTCTTCCTGCCTGCCACCTTTGCAACATTATGTATGCGCATATTTTCATCTGCATCTTTCCTTCTCCTTTCTCTTTTTTCAATTTTTTTTTTCTTTTATTTGTACTTTGGTTTTTTTATAGTTTTGTTGCTTGTTCTATCATTCTAACGATTTGTTTTTTGCTAAAAATGAAAATCGCTTTTAGCACTAACACGCATACACATAGATACAACAAACACCCATACAGATACACATACAAACAAACAAACAAACAATAAAAAAATATATACAGACAGACAGATGGAAAGACTGATAAAGGGACAGACGCATTCTCTCACGTATGCCTGAAAGTATGCAACGAAGCGAGTGAAAAAGAAGTGCGCCAAAGCGGATATTAGAAATACATAGAAAAAAAAAATGTGCGATTAGTATTTCCCTCTGAGAGAATGTGAGTGTGTCACTCACTCACTCACTTGTGTCTGTGTTACTGCTGCTGCTAACCATTTGCATGTGTGCCTGTAAGTGTAAGTGTGTTAGTGCATTGAGATGAAAAAGTTAAATTTGTTTCGTGTCAAAGCACTGCCGCAGGATAAACTATCGGCATTTCGTATGCATCTAAACCAAAATATGTGTGTGTGTGGATGTACGAAGCATATGTAGTGGGAAGAAGAGGTGAGGTGTTGCTTCCATAGTCAGATACATTCATGCGCCGACAGCTAACAATTCGTATAAAATTTATTTATTCCCCATGCAACAAAATATTATACATACGCAATGTTGACCGTGTGCTGTTGTCTTCTCTTGTCCCTCCCAATTGATGCTTCCATAGTATGACTATACTGAATGTTGCTTATTCTAAATTGTGTGCATGTGCATTTTTGGTTGCATATTTTAGCCGCAACATGTCGCTGTCGTTTGTTCCTGTCCTGTCCTGTCTTGTCCTTTAGTTGTTTTTGTTATTACTTCTATTGCGTGTGTGTGAGTGTGACAGTTGCCTATCGCAATGTTGTATGTGTGACACCTGCATGACTTGCATTTTATTACTTTTTTTCACTTGTCAGTCTGTGTGTGTGTGTGCATTGAAGCATATAAACAAATGATATTCAATTTATTGTATATCATTTCCTGCCACACGGCCCTCTCATTTTATTTCACCTCATCTCATCTCATCGCTATTTTATTCTTTGCTTCTTTCACCATTCCTGAAATTTGACATATTTTGTGGCAAAGCTTTGTGTGTGTGTTTGTGTTTTTCATTATTTCATTTAAATTTATTTTGCAATTTTATATACATGTATGTTGATTATCAAATTTTTCCATCTTTAGTTCATTAAAATGGAAGAAAATCTCAATGCGCTGCACACTGCCAACATTTTTCAATTAACAAAAGTAGTTTTCCAAACAAATTTCTTTTCACAAATTGCACTTATTCGCATCTCTCGACTCGTAGATTACAAGTGTTGCTGGAACCATTCATCGCATACCATCGTCAATCTTCATTCCTCGCTTCTCTATTGAGTAAACTTCATCAACTTTGTCTTCATTTTCGTCATTCTCAAATTTTTGCACTAATTAATTCATGTAAATGAACAAAAACTGTCAGTGTCAGATAATTATGTATTTATATGGCCAAACGCTAACAATTTGGTGACCACGAATGCGCCAAGTTGGGCTGTCTTGGCATGGCATGGCATTAACTTTGCTCAATACTAAAAAGGGATTTGTAGGGAGAAGAGCAATGAAGCAACATCAACATCTGTCGAGTGACATTCAAGCGCAACATCTTCAAGCTGTCAATGTTATGTTGTCTGTTTGTCTGTCTGTCTATCATTGGGACATGCCAGAGCGTGTCATAAAGTTTTTCTAGCATTTCATATTATTGTGGGTTGGTTCTTCATTCTTAAGATGTGAATGGATGGATGGAGGTACGATTACATGAACAAGTACAAGAAAGTCATTCGCTTATTTCAAAATATTGTTGAAAATGTTGTTGATTTGAGGACTCGATTTGCTTTTGTAAAATTAATTAAACAAGAATGTAAGTAACGAACAAACAAATTTTACGGAGCGTGCTCAAAAGACGATTTCTTGGCTTCCTTAAGTTATGGGTTTCTTCTCAACTGGGTTACTTATTTACTATACAACACTCATTTTCATGTCAATGCACAATGGGCAAAATGGAAAATTTTGTGGAAGAAAATTTCAAGTTAAAAAATCGCCAATATTCGATTTCCATAAAAAAGCTCATCGATATATTGCTTGTTGTTTTTTTCAATATTTGATCAGCTGTGATCATATGTTCCATCAGGTGCAACAAAACGATAGTCAAGTGTTTGAAAATTTTCTTGAAATCGTGATATTAATTCTTTCGCTGAATTGTACCGATAGAATTTGCAATAACACCATATCTAGCTATCATTTTGTTGTTGTTGATTTACAACACTTCCCTTCCAAGTGGAACTTGGCCAATGTGACTATAATTTATAAGCCTGGCATGCTGAACTACGACCCAAAGTCGTATTTGCCGAACGGTCTTGTTCGGAAGTACTGATTGCCGCCAGGATTAGTAGAATTGTCGTCTCCCGAGGCACTAATCCGGATCATCAATTCAGGTTCGGAGCTAGACATGGCCCCACTGAACAGCTCCATAGAGTGGCTAACCGCATTCTTGAGGCATTCGACGCAAAAGAGTACTGTAACGCAATATTTATCGATGTTCGTTTGGCACACCGATCTGTTGTCGCATATAAAAGAAACGCTTCCGGCACCCTAATTTCAATTAGCTCGTTCCTACTTGACGGAGCATAAATTCAAAGTAAAGGTGCGAACGGTGAATTCAACCATGCTAACATATTCACTGCAGATCTCCGTATCCTGGATGCAGATGAAATGGGCATCAAATTAAAGTAAATGCTTCTAACTCTACAAGTTGCGAATACGATGCTGCGAACGGTCTATAGGAATACCTTCACACCTTTGAAGAATTGGCCAGAAGATGGAACATGAAACTAAACGGGGATGTATGTTTTACCTAAAAGCGAGGAACGCCAACGGCCATCCATCTACGCAGCACAGCGATGCGTCAATGTACCATGGTCAGATACCTTCTCCTCTACAAAAGGCTCACTTTCTGGGAGCATATCACAGCGGTAGTTAGAACCTGTAGAGTTAGATTAAGAAAGCTTTACTGGCTTTTCAACAGCAAAAGCAAACTATCGCTACGCAATAAGCGAACTGTGTACCAGCAAATCGTTGCACCCTGCGAGTTATATGGTACACAAGTCTGTAGTATTGCTGCAAAGTCGAATCGCAACTGTTGCACACCATGTAAAATGAAGCTTTGCGCCTATTCACTGGCTGCGAATGGTATGTTCGTAACACCACCCTACATTGTGACCTCAACCTGGCTAGTCTTGAAGATAGGTTAGCAAGACCCCTATAAGAATGCTGAAGAGAGGGCACTTCGGTCTCTTTATCCGATGAAATATTAACTAACAAATGATACATTCACATTACCATTTATAATACTAATATTACTTTATTGAGATGGCGATCACTAAATTAGATTTAAGGTGTCTTATGAGCATACTGAGCATCGATTTAACACCCATTTGTAATATTGTAATAAAATATACAAATAAAAAAAAAAACAATTGTCCATTTTGCCCACTGTGCAATGGTGATGGAATGGTTTGGCGCAACAAAGTCTTGGTGAAATATTTATTATAAAAGTTGATAATGGACACAAACACAAAAGAAAACTAGGGTGAAGTCAATGGTAGTTTGCAGTTTATATATTTTTGTTAACATTCTCTCCACACTTGTCCATTACATTGAATTCAATCCAAATGAAAATAAAAATGGAATATTCAAACGAATTACATTTACTTTAAAGTTAAGCATGCCTCAATGAATCATTCGTAACTTATGATGATGATGCCTCTCTCTCTCTCTTAAAACACTTGATTCTTGGAAGTGCTAAACATTAGTAAATAGTATATGTGTAAGCATGAATCTATGCTGTTTTAAGTAATTATTGAACCAAAGTCAGTAGTTCCAAGTGTTATTACATAGCCAAAGGTTTTCACTTTTTTTGTATGCTAAACTTCACTTGATTTGTTTTGAGGAGAGGCTATTAAGCAATTGAATTGAAATAAAGTTCTGTTTCAGTATTAAAGTTCCTGGAATTATATGCCTTGTAATATTATGATCCTTATAATAGAAAACAACAACAATAATGGTGAGTGAAAGTGAATGTGAAGTATGTGGGGTTGTTTGTAATGCACTTCCATGGAAAAGCAAATAGCTTTGATTCCATAGAACAAATGCATTGCCGGAAGTAGCTTCATGTTGAGATTCTTAGCTTGCATATCCGCTTTGCTTTCATTTCCGTTGTATACTGTAATTTCATGTGAATGTATATGCATGTGTGTGTGTGTGTGTGAGTGTGTGTATTTGTGCGTGAATGTTTTACCATATAAACAAATGTAAGCCGATTGCACTTTGATGTATAAATACCCAATCAAATGATTATAAACGCATGTACTTATAGAAATGTGTTTCGTTTCGTTTCGTTTTGCATTGATTTGTTTATTTTGTGTGTTTTCCGAAGAAAATATTGATTACAAACTTATTTCATTCTCACACGATTTTCCTGAACATATTATTTGGTTGTTGGTTGGTATTTTATCATTCACTTTGGCTTACATTTTCTAGAATGTGTGTTTTTCTTGCCAAGTTAATTGCTTCGCTTGTTTCCTTGTCACACAACGACTTACAATTTAAAGCCACTCAAAGTTGAGCCCAATGTCCTTGCTGTCCTTATAACAATTTGAGTTTCTCTTTGTGTATGTGTGTGTATATGTGTGTTTCTTAGCAGCCTGTCACTCGTTCACTGTCAGTTCATTAAAATCTCATTTCCTGCACAATTAAAATGTTAATCATGGCGCTGCGTTTGTTGCACATGAGGTTCCTTCGACCGACATTTGTCGTATAGTCGTTCTTACTACTATATGTAGTTAATGTTGTTGACTTGATGAAGGTGAATTGGGTTTCTCAATGAACGAAGCCATCATATATTTTTATGAATAATAGCATTTTGGTTAAGGACAAGACAGAGGCTTTTCACACAAGATTTTCTCTTAATCTTCTCACTCTCATCATATTGCTATTGACTGCGTTTTGTCTTTCGTCGCTTTTTCTGATTACTTAAATTATTATTACTAATTCCAAATGCTGCCGAACGCAACAGCAATACCCACTCAATTTGTGTAGACTCTTCTATCTCTTTTGTATCTCTGCCAACACTTTCATTTAGATGGCTTCTTGTAAAAAAGATATACTATTCCAACATGGGCCGCTTTATGCCTGCCATGTTCTATTTCTATTTGACTTGCTGAGATTACGCCTTTGGACGTGACTTGAATTTGCTTGTGTATGTTGTTGTTACTTGTTCTTTACTTCACTTTCAAAAAGAAAGAGCCTTCTTTTGGGTGTTGTATGTTAGTGTTGCGTATCTTGTTGCTGTGCCTTGCTGAGGTTTCTCATTTTTATGAAAACAAAAATGAAAATGAAGATGAAGACTAAACGCAACGTAACGAATCTTCCAACAGGATACGTTTTTGTCAGCTGTCGTCTTGGCAAGTTTACTATTACTATTACTACTACTTCTACTACTCCTACTGATGTTGCTGCACCAGCACCAGTAGTGATGGCAACTGCATTAGACCGCATTCTTCATAGTGTGGTTGTCTGGATCATTTTTGTTGTTCATCTTCTGATGTTGTTGCTGTTGCTAGTGTTGTTATTAGTGTTGACTCGTTGTCATTGTAGTAATAGTAGCAGTAGATACTGTAGTTGTTGTTTTTATTGTTGTTATTATCATCGTCTATTCTACTTGCGTGCCACATTTGTGGTTGCAACAGGAAACTGCGTTTTTGATAACATTTTAATGAAAACTGTCACTTGCAATGTTTTGCCTGCCTTGGCTGCCTTACACTTATCATCCCCCCATTCCCATATGCCATCAAAGCAGACACCCTCTTGTAACCAAGCGTGAAGTCTGCTTTGCTGTGCTTTACTTTGCTTTGCTCTTGGCTTGGCTTGACTTGTCTTGGCTTGATGCATCCTTACTACTTCAACGCTTTGGAGTGCGAATTTAACACTTGTGGCTTGACATTTTTAGGCGGCGGCAGCAGCAGCAACATTTATTCCTACAATAGTTGTCTACTTTCTATCTGCAATTCAATCCTCATTTACTTTGCTATCCCAAAAGTATACAATGAAAGTTAGCAGCGGTTGCAGCTGCTACACGTTCTTTTATACTCTCATTCTCTACTTTCCTCACACTTGGAAGAAGGTATTTTTGGTTATTATTATTGTTTGTTTTTCTTTTTATGTTTTGTTTTTCGTCTAAATTTTTGTTTCGTTTGATACTTGACTTGTGGTAAGAAGTAGTTTGTTTATTTTCCATTGCCTTGCCATGCCGTGCTTTGTTTTGTTTTAGCACAAATTAAAATTGCTAACGTGCAAATGTGCGCCATGAAAATATCTTCATATTGTTCTAGATACATTAACATTTTACTGTACAATACTTGTATATAGTAGTTGCATTCTTTGACTTTTGTAGTTCAAGTTTCGTGTCAACAATTGTGGTTTATGTTCAAGTGAAATTACTATTTACTCTTTGCATTCCCACGATTTTGTGCTCATTTCTTATGGCATTCCAAGGGTGCATTAAATTACACTGTTCGACACGAAATACTCTTTCGAATGAAAATATTATGATGAATATGGGTTTAATTTAAAAAAAAAAAAATGTTTCTTTAAATTTTTGGTATCACTAAATAAGTTCCGAGGCTACGTTAATAACACTGTGCGACATAAAATTTCTGTAACAGTAATAAAAAAAGCTAAATTGGGCCTTTCTGATCACCAAAATGTAATCGGTTTCCCTCTACCACGTACCAAAGTGATAATAAGTTAAAATACCATAAAAGTGTGTGTAAATGTGTGTATGACCCCTATGGATTCCGAAACTACTGTACCGATTTTTCATTAGGGCTTAAGCATAGAGTGGAGAGTATTCCTATGCAGTTTAGTGCGGATCGGACACGATGTTGTAAATGATTTGTTGCACACAAATTCAAGAAAAGATTCGTTTGGCCGTGTGCCGCCGGGCCGAATGCGTTATCCAATTTCTTGTTAACAACAGATCCGAAACTATCCTAACGGATGAGACAGTCATACCAGGAATAAACATGATGTGGTGAGAAACTGGTCACAAATACCAACTTGGACGGACCTCCGGAGTCAAAAATGTCAATGAAAATTCTTTAATTCTGAAATAATGATGAATGCTTTCACAAAAAATTAAAGGAGGGAATCTAGGTCCACAAATGCGCGAGCTAATGAAGAACTCAAGCTGAATAAAGCTGAAAAAAGAGCATGGAAAGCTTTCATAGAAGTTAGTCACAATTTACTCGAAAAAAGAAAACATCAAAACTATCGGGAAATCATCCAAGAACTTTTTTCTTCTTTTGAAGACTTAAGATGCAACATGTCCATAAAAATTCGTGACTCTCATTTGGATTTCTTCCCAGCAAATTTTGGTGCAGTATTGGATGAACATGGCGCACAGTTTCATTAAGATATATTACACATGGAGCACCCATACAATGGAAAATAATAAAATGAAAAGGATAATTGGGGTGAAGAGGATTTTGTTCCATTATCCGATTTCTCTGCCCTACAGTCTTCATTTAGAGTAATAACATGCGTTAATATTGACATTGATGTGCAGACCAGAGACTACCAGTCCGATAAAGATATACTTAGCACTGTTCTGGAAAGTCATGGAGTTCAGGCTATCCCTGATATTTCAGATTAAGATAAGGATGAAGAAGAATTGGCGAATGCTAATAAGGTGCTACCTTCATTTGGACGAATTTCTTCAACAATTGACATCTTTCGAACCATTGTGGAGATAAGTAGTAACGTACCGACTAATGTATTTGATCTTTACATTTTTAAAAAGGTTTTTTGATGAAAATTAATGGAAGACTGTAATCCAAACTTAAATTACTATATATATATAAAATAGGACCAGAAAAAAAGCTTAACGGCTTTTCACTCCAACAACATTTGTCCAAGCAGCATGAAAGTTGGCATGTGTATGTATTACTTCATGAAGAATGTTTATATGCTATCCACTTTGTTGCAACTCGCAAGTTTTTATGAAAATATCATTTTTTTATAATAAGAAGTCCATTTATTTTGACTCTACTGTAAGTTCATTATGCTACCATACAAAAACATCATTGCTACAGAACTCCCTTTGGATGGCGGACGTTACTCTATCGAAACGATAACATTCGAAAACAACAACAAAACATTCGAACATTTTTAAAAGAAACACAAAAACATGCTTTTGTTAGTAGCGAAAGATTAAACAAATGTGAGTGGACAAAATTAGTGCGAGAAAGGAACAATGACTAAAAAAATCGCAAACAAAAATCACGACGGGGCCGCAACAAAGAACGCCGGGCTATGCTAGTTTTAAATAGAAGTGGGAATTAATGTCATAATTTCTTTATAACAAAGTTTCTATCTAATGAAGAAATTATCTGGTGCAGTGCGAATCCACTACAGGGAAGTTCGACAGTATTAAGTTTTAAGACAAAAACGGAACGATTGAGTTTCTTGATGGTTTTCTCGGCATGGTCATTCTAAATCAACGGCAAAGCCTTTACTTCCACAGTATTCCGCGATGGCCTATTTGCAAAATGAATAATTTTATCTTATTTTTTTTTAAACCACCCAGTATTGAGTCGATATAGATTGTTGTTTTTAAATAAGTTTATAATTTCAATTGAAAGCAAAAAATGCATTTTATTTGAAAATAAAGTGATAATTTGTCGAACAGTGTTATTTATTAAAGTATTTTTAGATCTCAGCTGCTGTTGGTGAATTTCTTCAATTAACTTGAAACATCACAACTGATTTAGTTGCTCATTAGTAACAACAGTAATAATTCTTCTTCTAAATGTCTTCTTCATTTGTCAATTATAAAACTAGAAAAATCCCATAGAAAATCCATGGATTTAATGCAACAACTGAGCTGCGCTAAGCAGCACAGAACTGAACTCAGCAGTAAGTAGTTTGTCACAAATGGTATTTATTTTGTGGTTTCTTTAGTTGAGCGAAAATGAAAAATCTTTAAAAATAAATTATATGTATCTCTACTTTATTTAGCACTCATTCTCCCCCTTAGTCTCGCTCATTCTTTGTTTTTCTGTGTGTGTGTGTGTGTCTGGTATCCGTGGATTTGTTGGTGCACAGCTGATGCACAGTCACTTTCTTAGATGCTCGTTGCATTTGGCAAAAGAAATATTACTTTTGTGCCATAATTAAAACTTGAAATTCCCTTGATGTGCTCGAAAGCGTGTGCGCACATGCGCGCAAACACAAATATTTACTCACAAACATAGTACATACATGCACGAGTACAAGAAGAACGAACACAAAGTGACACAAATGTCAACTCACGTTTTATTAATCAAAAAGCCTCTAGTAAAACACACACACAAGCAAACAGAGAAATACATAAAACTTACACATATACTCGTATGAACATATGATGAAGAAAGATTCATCTTAGAAAAGCGAGGCGGAAACGGAAGTGAAAACGAAATGGAAAAAGTTTTATTAAGTTTTTTATGTGTCCGTGTACGTGTTTATAGTGTGAGTGTAATTTGATTTTTTATCTTAAAATACTATATTTTGGTAAATAATTCTAAACTCGCTTAGTCCTTGGTTTTTTGAATTCAAGAAGTCAATTTATCAAACACATAAGAGAAGAGAACATGTGCTCAACTTAAGTGCTGCCAACTTGTCAAGCAGCAAGCGCTTCATTGTTCTGTTATTGTAGTTGTGTTTTTTGCCAACATTTTATTGTATTTTACATTCATAAATCAATCAATTTTTTGAGCGAATGAATGAGTGACTTGGGCTTTTACAAAACTCCAAGTTCTGTTCTTGCAGTTGTTAATAAAACATTGCAATTTAACCACACAAGCAAACATATGCGCATACACTCATACACATGTACATATATGTATGTACATATATTTATGTGCACATGTGCTAAACCAAAAATGTGTAGTTTGCTTTTGGGCGCAATTTTGAAAATTTTCACAGTTCGCGGTCGCAGTTAAGTTGGCTGCTCTTGAAAATTATGCAAAAACTGAACTGAATTCTACCATGTAATTGTTCTCGTTCTTCTAATAGTTGTTGTTGTTATATGGTTGTGTTATATTTGTAAAGATGATGATGATGATGATTATCATGGTCATAATGATGTTGTAGTTTTAGTTGTTATTACGGAAGCTGATGCTGCTGCTGCTACTGCTGTTGGCATCATTTCGACATATGCCGCGTTTAGATAATAATTTATTTAGCGTAAAATTAAAATGAATGAACATTTACAGCACATAGCACATGAAGTGCATTTGAGTGCATGTGTATCTGTGTGTGTGTTTAGAAAATGTTCACTGTATGTCTATGATTGTTGAGTATATGGCAGTGTGTGTATATGTGTTTAGTTATAGTTTTTGGTTAAAACTTTTGCCTGTGAAAAAAGGAACTTTTGATTAAAGTGAAAATGAAACTTACAAAGTTTATATTGCAAAACGTTTTTCATTGCATATACTCGTACTACGATAGTTTGAATATTTGCCTTCATTCACTCATGTCTCACAATTCTACAATACATGCAGTGTTATGTTCATATGTGTTCAACATCTATGAACAATATTTTCGCAGGTGCCGAGTTACTTGGATACACTTACTGATGCTGTTGCACTATGTAGTATGTTAGTTAGTTTTGTTCGTATTTCAGTCAAAAATTTATTGTGTGCATAAAATTTAACATTGCACTTTGAAGTACAAAAAGAAGAATACTCGTAGAGGTAGTAGTATGTAGTTCTGGAACTTTTCTCTAGTTTTGTGGGTTTTTTTTTTTATTTTTATTCTCACAGAGAGTCATGTGACTTGATGTGTTGTGATGACGCTAAACATGGAAATCTGGTGGAAATACTTGCTTTACAATGGTGTACAAAAGTATTTTGACAAAACTACTATACGAAATGTAATGTCGCTTAGCTTTATTAACTGAGAGAAGTAACAGTATTCATTTGATTTTAAAGAGACAGGGAAGATACTTATAGCTTTAAGATTGCGCTGATAAGTTTATGCATTTCAGGCAGACCAAGTAAAACAACTTCGTCGGATATTATCGGATGACATTGCTTTTGTCGTAGTAGCAAAGACTTTGAGTGAGGTGGTATCCAAAGTAGAGTGGACTGTTGCAGCGTCGAGGAGGTGGCTTACACAGAATCACCTTAGTCTAGTGGAACATAAGACCGAACTGGCTTTTATGAGCTCCAGGAAAAAGCAGAAAAAATCTCAGTGAGAGTTGGGAGCCATCATTTGATCCTATGCTTTAAGTTGCACCTTAACGAGTCAACCAAAAAAGTAGCTGCCATCACACAAAAACTGGCGAGGGGGATCTAGACAACAATTTAGAGTTCTATTAGGTTCAGTGAATAAATCTATACTGCTTTATGTGGCTCCGAATTCGATATAATTTGTGGCACGGGCCATAATTATCTTTGAACAATTTTTACCTCCTTGTTTGCATAACAAAAAAAAAAAAAAAATTCCCAGAGAGGAGCTTATGATGTCTTGATTACACCAAAAGCATTATCAACAATCAGCATATTATATTAGTTTATAGAAAAACAGTTTCCTACTACACAGCCCGTCCAATTCCTTTCATTTCATCAAACAAAATAAGCTCACAAGCCTCAATTGGGCCAAGAGAACTCGGTTTTCCAAACAATAATCCATGCAATAGAAATATGTTATGTTTTGTATGGCATGTGCTTTGATGGCTTGGGCGATTTGATACCAATCGATGGTACTTCTTATGAACTAAGGAAATTATTTCCACACATTTACTTCCGGTAACAGACTCATTAGACAATCCACAAGGCCCAAATGATACCCGATTCTCTTAGAAAATCGGAAGTAAATGCTTCAAAGTCGTGATCTTAATATATCATACAAGAGAATGTATGGGCGTACATAAAAAGAAAGAGAAACCCAAATTTAACAGGAACGTGCGAGGAACAATTCAAAATTTGGAAAAAGTCAAAGGAGGATTCGGTAGTTGATGTTTGCTTTGTATGATGGAAGACCATACCGTCAAGACATACTTAATTATTGATGACAAATCACAGCGACAAGTAACTCGAATTGTTCTGTCCTGTGTTCTATTGTATATGCCAAATTTTAAAAATTTCAACATTCCAACCCAAGTTCATTCCTACATCCCAAGTTATTATGAATAATATTTTTTCCCAAACTAATATTAGTTCCATTCCAATTTAAGCAATCCGTCCCATATATAATCAAACAAATGTCAAAATACTTTAATCCACCATTGTATTTTAAGCATTTCTCATTCTCATTACAAAGCAAGAGGAAAATCTTGTTCAATCATTGCATAATTCCCATAAAAATAAATCTAAATCCTAGTTCTTTTTGTTCTTAGATAATTGCATTCCTTCAACTTGAAGTTTTTAATTCGCGCATATTTTCTTTAATTTCGCGCAAAATTAACTTTGAATGAAAATGAAAAATATACAATTGGCCAAAGATGTTGGAAAAGGAAGCATTAAAACAAGAAATGAATGAAATGAAAAAGGCAAATGTTTTGCGCTGTCATTACAAACAGTAGCAACAAGGCAAATGTTGAAATGGCAAATGGATGCCTTTTGACCACTTCCTAACCCTGATAGTGTTTTTGGTGTTGTAACAAGCCTAGACAGCAGCAACAGCAGTCAACATAAGCCAAAGCCTTCACTTCTTCTGATGTTATTTCTTTTGTTAATGTGCAGAAGAAAGAAGAATGCAAGCAAATCGCCAAAATGGAAAAAACAAGTAAACAATAATTGCAACATGAGGCAAACAACATCAAGTCAGAATGGAATAAAAACAAATATAACATCAAGCAATAACAACAATAACAAGAGCAGTAACAACAATAACAATAACAACAGTAGAAGCAGCAGCAACAGCAAAGTCAAGCCAGGAAGAAAAGTATCTCAAGTCACAAAAAACACTAACAACAACAAAGAACCTACAGGCAGTAGATGGAGGGACACAAGGAGTGAATTGCATGTTGGTTTCAACAACTAAACACATAGTATGGTGAATGTTAAAGCTTGGAAGAAGGGATATGGAATGTTTGGGATGGGTGATGATGCAATGCAACATTGCATTCTTGTACTCATGATTAATACAAATGAGCGGCGATTTGTCATGTCACTTTGTTTAAATTTATCATTTTCAGAACTGACATTGTTGTTGTTATTGTTGCTTCTACTAATATTGTTATTGTTGCTACTCATGTTGCTGATGTTATTGTTGCTGGTGATGTTTCTGTTGCATTTATTTGCTGTTGTTTGTTTGTTGGCTTTTATATTTTTGTGTTTATTTTTTTTTTTATTGTTTTTCATATCCGTTTCCTTATCCGTTTACCATTTTTTTTTTTTTTTGTCTTTCCTATGCAGTTTTCATATGTTTCTTGTATGTTTGGGAGTGTGTCCGGACAAAGAAAATGCAGGAAAAGGCAATGTTGACGGTGGAATGCCAGAAAAACAAAAGCAAAAAAATTGTAGGAAAAAATATTGAGCGTTGCATATTTTTTGGCGTTTGGCTTTTTTAGTTTCACATGCTTAAAGTTGTTGTTGCTGTTGAATGTTCCCGGTTTTGTTGTGTTTTTTTTTTTTATTTGTTTTTGTGTTTGTTGGTGTAATTGGAAAAATTTGCGCTTATATGTTCTTATATGTACAGGGTGGCGCAATAGAACGTGCTAACAAAATAAATACAAAAGTTATAGTTGAAATAAAAGATAGGATGATTAGGTACTTAAATGTAGTTTATTTTTTAAAAATAACATCATCTAAATGACGGCCCTCTCGAAGATGGCACTCCTCTAAGCGCAATCGCAGATTTGCGAAAACTCTTGTCAATAATTTTGGGATGATTGCTGCTATTTCTCCACGGATATTTTCCTTTAGTTGACTGATGTTCCTCGGATTGTTCATGTAGACTTTATGTTTGAGGTATACCCACAAAAAAAAGTCAAGAGGCGTCAAGTCAGGGCTACGGTGGGGCCAAGGGATATCACCTCTTTTGGAAATTAGTCTTGCAGGAAACATCTGTCTCACAACCGCCATAGAGTCATTTTATGTGTGACAGGTCACTCCGTCTTGTTGGAACCAAGTCCTCATATTCGCTATTCTTGATCTCTCAAGTTCTGGAGTCAAATATCCCTCTAACATCGCAACATAGCGGTCGGTGTTAACGCTGATGTTTCGTCCTCGTGAATCTTCAAAAAGATAAGGGGCCAATAATTCCTTTGCATGAGATTGCTGCCCAAACCGTTACTTTCGGACTATGCAGTGGTTTTTTATGTTTCATTTATGGATTCTCGTTGTTCCAATAACGACAATTTTGTCGGTTTACGAACCCATTCAAATGGAAATGAGCCTTGTCAGAAAAGAAGACGTTGTCAAAAGTGGAAAATCGACTAAGCAAATGCCAACCTTGCTCCGAAGTCGGACTCTTTTAATTCCTGTGTTAACTGGACCTTATAAGGATGCAGTTTAAGATCCAACTTCAAAATTCGCTGTAAACTTCGTCACGACAAGTTTAAAGCCGCCGATCGCTTCCGAGTAGACACTCGCGGATTTTTTCGTACTGACTCCTTTACCCTCTGAATATTGTATGTGGTCCTAAACGTTCTTGGCCGATCTTTTGCTGGTGGTTTAAATGTAGATCCGGCCTCTTCAAATCGCTTTTTCCATAATCCAAACCACGCTAGGCTCCCCCCTCCTGCGCACTGTTTGCCCATCGAAAAAATATGTCGCAATATGCACGTTCTGTTGCGCCACCCTGTATAAGTATAATTGTTGTAATTGTTGCAACACATGCTGCTACGGCGGCACAACGAAGTTGTTAATGGCTACCAAAAAAGAAAAAACCTAAAAAAGTATAGAATATAGGAAATAAGGAAGTAAGAAGCAACTAAGGAAAAAAAGATTACTACTTTAACGATTTCTGTGCATTGAAATTACCTTTTCATTTGTTTTGTTTTGTTCTGTTTTTTTTCATTTAATTTTTTAATGTTCTTTCTTTCTGTTATTTTGTTGTTTAAATAGTTGTTGTTCTTCTTGTTGTTGTTATTGTTGCTTATAGCATTTGCCAAAAGCATAATTCGATTAGTTCTTATCGAAGCGTGTTGAACTGCAAATGCAATGTAAGCTTAAGACAACAAAAAATAGGAAAAAAATAATAGTAAGTTCAATAGGAAAAGGAATATAGTAAGTAGAACAGAAAAAAAAGGAAATACCTTATATGAAAATCACAGAAAGGAAGATTACATAATATATTGGCAATTAGTAAAGTTGCCTTTGATGAAATTTATGCCAAAAAGAATTTAAAACAAATTTTACACACAATTTCTTTTTTTTTATTATTTTTATTTTCTTTTGTGAAAAATTGCAATCAGAAAAATCTTAATGAACGCAATGAACAAATAAACATTTCAACAATAACAATAATAATAATAATAACATGAATAAATAAACAAAATCAAAGTAAAAGAAATGAAATGAATAAAATATACACACACTCATTGAAATGAAAAACAAAACAAGAAAAAGCAATTGAAATTAAATCGTAATGAATAAATATAATGAAAATAATTGATGCGAAGGCATTGAAGCGATCATCATCATTCGATGAATGTTGACAGCCCTGGAAACAACAACACACTGAGTATGAAATACAATAGACAAACATACATATATAGAGAAAGAGATAGTTTTGATCCAGAAAGAAAGAAAGAAAGAAAGAAAGAATAAGCATTAAATTTTTCCCATGGAATAAAAAATTAAATTTCAGAAATTGAAGCGCGAAAATGTATTCATGCGAATTATTGAACCATGTTTGCCACTGAGAAAATACTTACATTGTTGTTGATGGCATTGTTGTTATTTTGGTTTTTATTACAATTCTTGTTGTTTTGTTGTTGTTTGGTGACTCATTGATTATTGTTATACTACTATATGAGTATATTGTTGCATCTCTCATCCATCCTGATCCAGTGTCCTATGTCCAATTTGTTATTATTGCCACATTGTAGTTTAACAAAGTGTGCACACAAATTTTTCATTCATTTTTCATACTCGTACTAATTTGATTTGATTTTATTATAAAACTCTCTCACTCTCGGCTTATTGACATTCGAATAATGAAAATTTATTAAAATTCCAACAAGAATACTAAAAAAAAATAGAGAAAAAACAATGAAAGCGAAATGGAAAATAGTATCTGATATTTTTTAAAAACAAATACTCATATTTCTTTGTTTACGTTATTTTTTTGTCCATATTTTTATCATAAAAAAAAAATGCATAGGGTTATCTAAAAATATTTATTTTTTCAAACAAATAATTTTGTTTATTTTTTATATCAAAAGCAGAAGAAAAAAGAGAAATGAACATCTCCCTTTACATAGATGTACAGTCGAACTTCCATAACTTTAATTACTTATGGAGATTTTGAGTTATAGAATTAGGGAATTTTTATTTACTCGGCATCATGTAGAATTTAGGTATTTTAATCAATCACCCGGACATATGACTGAGCAGTCCGAGAAGTTGTTGATGGGTTGGGCATTAACATAGAAAGTTGGTGAACGACTCCTCTTCATTTACGTTTTCGCCACTTCTACATTGGCTTCTGAACGGAATACACAATCTCTCCGCGTGACCAGTAAAAACCGCTGTTAGCCTTGCGGTATCCGAGCGTCTTCTATTGCTGAGTCTAAATGACCTATTTTCGTTATAACTAGGCCAGGTAGCACGTGCCACTCTGCAAGATTCAAGATCTTTCCACCGTCTATTTGAAGGCCGACGAAAATACAGGAAGTTGGTCCTCTTGACGACCACCAGGGGAAAAGGGATGTGTTCCGCTAACGATAAATCAAGAGAATCACCAACATCATCATCAGCCTTCTCATTTCCCTCAATGTTCCTATGGCCAAGAACCCATAAGAGAGTGATATCAGCTTGACGACTGAGCTCGCTTATCGTCAACCTGCATTCCTTAACGAGCTTGGATTTCACAGTGGTGGATTGCAGTGCTTTGAGTGCAGCCTGACTATCAACGAAGATAGTAATCTTACTACCTTCTGGTACGTTATTTCTTACCAGCCGACATGCTTCTCTAATAGCTAAGACCTCTGCCTGAAAGACTGTGGCCTTGTCTGGTAACCGGAAAGAGTTGTCGTTGCTTATTTGTTTGCACCTACACCACATTCCAATTTTGACCCATCCGTAAAGATTGAGATGTCATAATCACTTTGAAAACCTTTTTCGTTCCATTCCATCCTGGACGGAAATTTTACCTTGAAGTCGTTCTCAAAGCTTTTATGTTGTTCGTTAGAACATAGGATTTTCAACCACTCCTAGTATTTTACTATGTCCATATGGTCATTCTGGCCAGCAACCAGTTTCTTTTAGCCTTACCGCGCAGATAATATTTTTGATGTGGAGGTCAATTGGAAGAAGATATAGCAGTACGTTCAGTGCTGCCGTGGGACACGTGCGCATGGCTCCTGTGATTACTACACATGCCGATCTCTGCACACCGCACTACAAGGTGTAGAAGTTAAAAATGTCTTTTCCTCCATTAAAAATTGAAAATAATTTAGGAATTCCTTCTTTCAGTCAATTTATGTATGCCATTCTAAAAGAAAGTTTCATCCTTCATAGAAATCCATTCTTCGAGGCATTCTTCCACTTCATGGAATGTTGTGAAATAATACTCAGCCAGTGCATGTCACATTGCGGAAAACAAATGGTAATCTGAAGGAGCCAAGTCTGGTATTCACCGGCGGGAAGACTAATAGTTCCCAACCAAGGGCAAGAATGGTGTCTTTGACCAGATTGGCCGAATGTGCAGAAACATTGTCATGCTGCAAAATGACTCTTCAATGTCTTCTGGCCATTTTTCGATCAACCAACGGTTGAAATTGATCATTTGCTACCGGTAGCGGTTAGGATTAACTGTTTCACTAAACTTCCACCATACACACAACATTATCTTCTTCCCGAAGCGATTCAGTCTTGCACTCGATGATGATGGTTTTCCTGGCGTTACCCATAATTTTTTCATTAGGGATTCACAACTTCGCACACAGCTATGCGGTATCTCATAGTATTCATTGTAGAAAATTGACCAAATTTTTTTTTTTTTAAGCAATTAGCTATTGTCTGACTTTTGATGTATTGGTTCGAGCTATAGAGAATTTGAGTTATAGAAGTTTGACTGTAGTTTGGTATTTGCAATGAATGCAATGCAATGAAATTGCTGTAACATTGGCCTTTACTTGTATCTAGCATGTTTATGCTCATGTACTACATGTATTGACCTTTTCAGCTTCATTTTCCCATAAATCGAATATGTTTTTTGAGTTTTTTTTAGTTTAGAATAAATTTTTATGATTACAACAAAAAAAGAAAAAAAGAAAATTCCAGATAAAAGAGCAAAGCGCAAAGGAAATTTATACTGTATCATAAATAGATTGGATCCTTTGTAATGAATACAAGTTACTCTTGTAATGTAAAAAAAGTAAAATAAATAGCATATGTGCTATCTGCTTTATTATCTTTAAAGTATCTATCTAAAGTATCTAGTGTAAAAATCTGTGTTAGGCTTCTGGGAATGTAGGAATAATATTTAAATGTTGCTTTCCGAAACACAAATTGACTTACAGATGTAAAACCATGAGAGGATTTAAACTAACCCATTACAATGTCAAAATGCAGTATCAAACATAATCATAGTGTTAGTTATATGCTAATGTATCCGTCTCATGTACAATGCTTGAAGGAATATTAGAATCGAAAGCGCAGACTTGTAGCGGATAGCTATAATAGCAATAAAAGTTAAGTCTATCATTGACATTATCATCTTCACTGTTCAAAAGATGACAAAAAATGAATGATTGAACTGCTTTGCCTAACGCATCTTCATGCTTGATACTGCATTTTGACCGTGTAATGGACACTTAAAGCTGACATATCCTAAGCGACTTATACAATCGATAGTGTTAATACCACATCACTGAATAAGTCTCCTGTGTGACACATATGATATATGTCTATACTGTTGACAGGCCAAAGTGCTGATCACTAGATGTGTGTCGCTGGAATGTTCAGAACGGGGGAAAGAACCAGATGAGTAAGAAGATGGTAGACATTTTGGATGAATGAACCGGTGATCTTGTGATTTTTGTGTTTTTTTATAAGTAAGTGTTATAATAAATTAATTATCACCAACAATAAATAATCTCAACAATATCGTCCGCTGAGTGGACATTAGGCTGTGAAAGTCACCCAAATTTTGGGATGTGCATGGTGTTTTGTGCATTGAGAAAGATAAAAATATCTATAAATAGCATAGATTACATGGCATTATTGAATCAATTAAGTGTGGAAATCTAGAAAAAGCTACTTCACATGCAAAAGAAAATAGGCTATTTCAACAAGACACTGCCTCGTGTCATAAGTCGATGGAAACAATTGTTAAATTGCATGAATTATGCATCGATTTGCTTCTCCTTACCCAGAGGTGGGAAGAGATTGCCAAAGCTGAGACCTATTCAAATTAATATTAACTTAAATCTTCTATTAGATCTTTACATTTCATCTAAGGCAAAGGTCCTATCAATTCATAAATATTATGTTTTACATAATATTCTGAATAAGAAGATAGAGTCTCTTTTTATAGTACACGTAATAAAATGTGATTTTCTAATTTTCTATTGTTATTTTACAACTGTGATTACTTGAGTTTTTCTTCTTTAATATAATTCGTATCACATTTCTCTTAAAGTACGTAGAACCAACTCATTTGATATTTTCATCATCTTCTTCTATTTTATAATAATTTTTCATATATGAAAATGTCACAGCAAAGAACAAATGAACAAATGAAATAGAAAGGACATTCTACAAATATATGAATAGATGTATGTGTGCGTGTGTGTGTGTAATGACCAAAACTTCTAATGGACTTTTGAACTAAAAGATACAATATACTCATAGAAGAAAAAAGAAAAAAAAAAGAAAGAAATTAAATGAAATAAAATAAAATAAGGACCAGTGACTGACCGCACTTGATATGCGTGAAGTATTATCCAAACCCAGTACCACAACTCTACTTCTCTTTTTCATCCATCCATCCATTCATTCATTCATTCATTCCTTCTTCTAGTTCTTGTATTGCTTGGTTTTCTTTTTTTGTTTTCTTATTTGTTATTTTCATCGAAAAATAACGAAATCGATTTAATTTCGCCACTGAAGCGCGAGTAAACAATGGAGTCCTCTCATGCTGCTATTCCCATTTCTCCCATGTCTCGAATCTCACTTGTTGTAGTACGCCAAAAAAGTTGTTGACAGCTCACGTTTGCGGCTGATGATGATGATGACAATAGCAACGTAGCCATCGAATGAAGTGACTAAAGCACATTGCGTTCAACTGAATGTCCTTTATAAACATACATAGACAGACACAGTCACCCATGCAGACAGACAGACAGAAGCTCACACAAATACACATAAATGCACGCATTCGCGAACAATGTCAATGAAGCCAAAAGTCAGTTTGTTACTCTACAATAGTCAGTCTACTACTAGGTGTGATGGTGTGTGATTTTTTGTGAAATTTTCAATGTTCATGAGCAAGGAGAGGACATCAGAACGTTGACATTATCATCGTCCAGCTAAACCAAATTAATCACAAATATTACTTTTTGTTTATTTGTATCTTGTGGCCCGCATCACTTCGTTTCTCCAATCAACAACCGAATCTTGTTTTCTATCTATTGTATGAGTGTATGAGTATCTAGGAATGCGTTCGTGCATGCGTAAGGAAAACAACGCTTTCTCTATAGCGTCTACTAAGGATTCACATCTTAAGCCCCTCTGCCATCTTTATTTTCTTATGGGTCAGAGACAACAAAACTGCCACTGGCTTTTGTTCGTTCATTATTTTTTATTCCTTATCCTCATCATGACTTACATACTTAGTTGTTGATAAGAAGAAAACTGTGTATCTTCTTCATTGTTCTCATTTGCAGAGCTTCCTCCCTGTCCTCATCCTTTGTTCCTATATATTTGACAGTTCCGTTTATATTTCCAGTTCATGTTTTTGATATTATTTCATTTCATTTTATGTCATTTTATTTTACTTGGTCTTGTTGCTCTTGATGATCTACTTTTTGGTCTGGTTTTTTCTTTTTTTTTCTTTAAAAGATGTCACGATTTTTTCCTTCTTCTATCTAGTTGTGATGTTGTTAAAGTAGTAGTAGCCCCGTATTTTATGTTGTTGTAGGAACTATTTCTTTATTAAATTGACACATACTGACAGCATTATGATAACGGTAAATCGAAAGAGAAACTAAGAAATATCACACAAAAAATAAGACAAGAAAAACAAAAATCAAATTGACAGCAAAAGAAAAGTCAATCGCATTTCAAGCAGCCAAAGTCGAATGCGCTGACATAAAGGCAACAAACAACAACAACAACAAAAATAACAATGAAAATTCACTTGATTTATATATTTTCGACATTTATTTATTTTACTCACATACACATGAGCACATAACAATCACATAGATACTCTTAACATATATCTCTCTCTCTCTCTATATGTGAGTACGTGTATTCGTTTACTCAAAGTGCTGGTCAAAGTTCATGGCATCGTTTGTTGCCCTTTACCTCAAAGCTTTTGTTTTACACAAATACACACACACCCATGTATATATTATATATGTGTGCATGTGTTTGTGTTTTTGGGTGTTTGTTTGTTTTTTTGCACATGTAAAGGTTCTGAACTGTTTCACGCGCTTCAACATTTGACATTCAATATGCGGGTCAGTTTTCCATTTAATGATGCGTTTAATTTGTTGCTTTTTGACACTTTCCCTACCCCCCCCCCCCAAAAAAATACACCATTTTCTTATCCACATGGTGTGTATGAGTGTGTGTGTGCTTGTTTGTTTCTTTTTCTTTGTAAATGAAGTTTTGTCCTTTGTTTATGGTGACGACGCGTCGTCTTTACTTCATTTGTTATATTATATTAGTAAATAAAATTAAAGTCGCCATGGCGTATGCTTAATACAATAACCACTCACACAGACACCCGAAATGTGATTACCCACATTTCATTATTATTATTTTAAGGAGTATATTTTCATTGTTTAGTTTTAAATTTATTTTATTTTTGTTTTGTTTTGAAAACAATAATATTTTTTTTTTTTAAATCATCGTATATGGAAAAACTAAGAGTTTTTAAAAGAAAATACTTAAGAATGTGCACTTCTATGCATAGAACTCTAGAAAGTGAACACACAAAGTGTTACTCTAATAGTCTAATAAGAGATCGCATAGATACATGCTTTCTAAGAAAAAGACAATAAGTATTAATGAGCTAGCTGCAAGTTCCCGCTCCCCTGGATTTGTTTTTGTCTCCTACCAATAGAAGTGCTTTTGTGATTATTTAAGAATATTCCAGAACATTGTAGAAATTCTTGATTTTCTAGAAAAAAATCGATCATATCTTCCAACGCGCACGACATGTAATTGACTTGCAAACCCTACTTATCTTATAGTATTTCTCCCATCATTACCTGTGTTAAATGTAATAAATTTAAATAATCAAAGTAACGAATAAAGTTAAGTTAATATTCATATATTAAGTAGGGCAAGACAAAGTATCTTCTGTCAATAAATAAAGAGTCTTCGCGTCTTGGACAAAAAGACACTGTTGGCGACCTCAACTTTGAAGTGGTGAAGGACTTTGTCTATCTTGGCACCAGTATCAACAGCAAGAAGGACGTCAGTCTAGAGATCAAACGGTGGATCACTTTTGCGAACAGGTGCTTCTTAGGGCTCAGTAGGCAATTGAAAAGCAGAGCCCTCTCTCGACAAACCAAACTCATGATCTACAAGGCACTCATTATCCCCCTCCTGATGTATGGTACAGAAGCCTGGACGTTGACCAACAGCGATGAGAATGAGAGAAAAATACTTCGTAAAATCTTCGGTCCTCTCTGCTTAGACGGTGTGTACCGTATTCCATGGAACAGCGAGCTGTATGAGCTATACAAGGGCATGGACATAGTGAAGCGCATAAAAATTCAGCGGCTGCGCTGACTTGGCCACATTTCGCGTATGAATGAAGAAGCTCCGGGAAGGCAGACCTTCGAGGCGGTACCTCAGGGTGGAAAACGAGGAAGGGGACGTCCACATCTCCGTTGGAGAGACCAAGCTACGCAGGACCTGTCGACTTTAGGGATCTCCAACTGGCGCCAGCGTGTAAAGGACAGAACACATTAAAAAAAAAACACCATAGACACTCACGTACCCGAAATGTGATTCCCCATTCTTCACTCTTTATTCCATTTAACCATGATTATCATTATTAATTTTTAAATTTTGTTTTGTTTTGAAACAATACAAATTTTAATTTGTTTTTATTAAAAAATACGCCGCCCTCTGCATTGTTTTTATCTATTTAAATTTAATTCTTTTTCAATTTTGGATTTTACTCTTTTACTCTTGCACTATTTCATTCTCCTTTACTTTATCTTCATAATTTTTCTCATCTCTTTATTGTTTGCTTAATTCATTTTCATGTTCTTGTTTCATTTCTCATTTCTCTATTATTTTTCAGATGCCGCCGCAAAATATAAAATGCTTTTGGTTTCCTCCTGTGCCCGCATTCAAAATGAAGGCATATTTTTTTTTGCGGTAAGTGTAAACATTAACGTTTTTATTGGAGTGTCGTTGGCCGCACACTGAAAAAATATTATTCTAAGGAGAGAACTTTAGCTTTGGGGCATTTTTGATTCATTGTAAGTTGAGATATTCTTAGTGTGCCCATTGCTGAGGAAATCCTTTTTCCGTCGTTTACTAATTTGACGCGCATTCTTGGCTGGAGTAATAGTCGCCATAGTATCCTTTGTCTATTCATTTGATTCTGTTCATGCATCCTTCTTCATGGTTTTGTTCATCTTTTATGTCTGTGGTCACTGCCAACAATTCATTAAGTTTTCGCTGTAAGCAAATTTATCAAACTTGGCGACGACGATGGCGATGGCGATGTGATGAGATGCTATAGTATGCAATGCGAGGCGCCTCGCTTTGGTTTGGTTTGGTTGAATTTGGTTTTTATGGCATAAGACATTGAAAGCATCAAAAGTAAATGTAGAAGATGAAAGATGATAGATGAAAGAGCAGCAGAAAGTGGGTAACAGCACACTTTGTGGTGATTTTCTATTATGTAATAAAAATATTAAGCTTTTTGGCTCTGAAATCGGTTTGAGTTTGAATTTTAGTTTGTTGTTTTGGGTTTTAATGCGTGTAGAACGCCACCATAACCAGTCAAGCCTTATAATGAAACCAAGTTGGGGTTATGAATTTCTAAAAAATCAAAAGGGTATCTAAACTAAGCATTTAGTAAGAAGTACATCTTAGCTAAATTTAAGGCACTTAACTTAATGAATAGATGCTTCAGATGATATTGCGTGTAGATACAAGATATGGGGGAACATATGAAAAGAATGTGAATGCATTTTCATCATCATTTATTTGATATTACGAGTATATTGCATTAAAAGCGAAAACTTAAAGCAACTTAGGCAGGCAGTCGAGTAGAGTCTTTTACCTGTGGCGTTGACTCCTGAGTGGCAACTCACTTTATTATGCGCCATAATCATCAACATTATCCCCATCATAATCATTATTGCAGTGCTGCAAGGATAATGCAATCCACGATGCGCCACCATTCAAGTTAACTATTTGACTCTGGTACTGACCTGCGTATGCACATACTTCCTTCTATCATTCTATGCTGATGTTTCTTCCATTCTTCCATTGCTCAGCTTTATACAATATCTCTTCATTTGCCCATGCCTTTTTTTCCTCCCACCCTCTGTCGGCTTAAGTGCTTTTTACAGGCAACTTCATATGAAAGCGTATAGCTTACACCTTGGTTCCATCACTCTCTTCACTCTTTATCCTTTAGACATGTTGTTGCTTGTTTCCGCTTGTGGCAATGCCTCTTTAGTAGAGAAACAAAAAAAAGAAACATAAAATAGAAAAATTTCTGAGGCAGGTAGCATGTGCTTGGTGTTGTGCTTGCCTTCTTCATTTCGAATTATGTTTCGTGGCACTCATGCTGTGCTGCAACGACTTAATGCCACTTCCAGCACATACATCATCATCATCAGCATCATCATCAACCTCATCATGCAACCACATCATGCAACATACAACAAAACAGCGCAATGCAATGCAATAGTACAACAGGAAGCGGAAACATTTTGCTCATTTGTGCTGCTTTTCGTTGTTCTTAATTTTTTTTCGTTGTTGCGTTTTGGTTTTGTTTTTGTATTTTGTTCCTTTTTTTTTTGTTAGTTTCTTATGTGTGTTTTTTTCTTTTTATTTTCATTTAACTAAGTGCAATTAAGTCGCGCTATTGCTGCTACGGGCATAAAGGAATGAATGCCCAACTTCATGCAACTGTCAACGACTTTGATATACTTCAGTTTGTTCCTTTTACTCATACACATTCATTGCTTTGAGTGAATTATGATTTTACACTTGTCCTTTGTTGTTTAGTCGTGGATTTTCCACAAACAAATTCAAAGGATTTCAATTGTTTGTTTCAGTGACATAACATTAATAGGTTTGATATAATATCTTAAGCAGGAAAAATATTATATTTAAATACATAATTTTATTTAAAATGAAAATCCTGAAAAAACAACTAAAACCAATTAGCTTTGCTTTGAAATATTTTCATCCAAAACCAACATATTTGACAAAAAAAAATGTTAAAAGGAAAATGAGTGAGTGAGGGTGTGAAAATGTGTTCATTAAATGCAATTTAACAACAACATTGACTTCTAACGAAGATGAAAGTTGGAATTTTTTCTTATTTATAATTTTTTATGTTATAAAAATATTTAATTTTAATTAAAGCTGTCGCATTTTTTCGCATCACTGCCGCACAGAAGTTAAGAGTTGAGAGTAGAAATGCCATGCAGCATGGCTTCAGTGTATCTAGATTCATTTCACATCCATTTCCACATTCTGCACTTCGCACTTTTGCAAATAATTTGCATATTTTATGCCAAAGTATCCAAGCATTGCAAAAATGCTTTGCACAGTGGCACAAAACGCTACTGAAAGATGTCATGGCAACACCCTCTACACCATTCAAACTTCCAATCACCCAACCTGTTATGGTTCACACACACACAGAGTATTCTCTGCATTAGTGCACCCCAGCGGCCACTTGTGTGTTCACCTATGCGGCAAACCAAACGACGACTACGACGATGGCGACGACAGACCAGCCAGATCACACCACCTTAGGCAACCCCTAAAAGCTATGCTATGCTATGCTACGCAAAATGTGGCAAGTAATAAAAAATACAGAGTTTTAAAATACTTTTTGCCACATGTGGACACTTGAGATGTAAGTTGAGATGAGTTGAGTTGAGTTCAGTGTAGTTTAGTTGAGTTCAGACAGAGAGTTACGCGTTGCGCTCTGACGCGGACATCAGCAGACAACCTCTGTTTCTCCTAGCAACAACAACTTCATAATCATTATCAACAGCATCATCATCATTAGCGACAGCATCTTTTATACCAGCAGAGTGCAACGACATTTGGTTTGAGTCTCTCAGTCAGTTCTCAGTTCTCAGGTGCCGCCGTCCAATGTATAAAATCTAACAATTCATTCAATGCGCTGAGTTTTATGCAGCAACTTTTTTGTGTTGCCATTTTAACCTTTTAATTTCTCGCTTTGCCTTTTTATTTCCATTTGTTCATTTGCAAGTTTGTTTGTCTAAACATGTACTCTCCTTCTACAACATAAAAAGTTGCCTCCTGCATCAGTTTGTGCAAAACCCAAGGCATTAAAGAGTTTAGAAATAGTTGAAAGGATTTCCATGACATTGTGGCATGTTAGTTGTAATCAGATGGGTTTTTTGTAAGAGTTGCCTGCACCTTCTCCCGAGAAAGATGATCATTTGCAATTGATTTACAACGAAATCCGCTGGAATCTTAAGAATTAACGTAATAAATCCATGTGAAAATCTCTCACATATCTTAATTTGCATGCAGGAAATATTTTCAAGGATCACACACACATATTTTGTATAAAACATATGTAAAAAAAACGAATTGAGGTACGAGAGTAGTGTAGAGTCTAACGACAAAAGATTGGAGGGGAAAAACTAGCTGTTTATAAGTAAAAGCAGTAGGAACAAAACTGACAAGGGAACATTAGATGGGACAGACATTTTCCGTTAGCATCAAGGGAAGCGCTTCATAGTACAAGGCTTAATGACTAATGGACTCTTAATGATCTTACACAGGCACACGACAGGCACAAACTGCCAAAACGGAAGCACAAAACACGGCAGAGTAAAGACAGAAACAACGAGTAAGAAGTAGTATGCACAAGTCAAGATGATGACGTCAGATACTAGTGCAAGGACAAGCAAGGATGATGATAACGAAAACGAAGACAAAGTTCAAACTTAATAATGGCAACACGAAGTTTTTGTCTTCTTATTCTTGATTTTTGTTCATGGTGGGGATGCTTGTTTGTTGTTGCTGTTGCTGTTGCCGTTGCCGTTGTTTATGAATCTTCTGCAGGAAGTGCTGACAACAAAAAGAAAAAATAAATAAGAGGAAGAAAAAAGAAAAAACACAAATAAGAAGCATTGGGAGGACTGGTGAGCAGCAGCAGCATGTTTCTTATAAGGGGTAACACGTGACAAGGTGCACAGAAGTTGCAACATGCAAAATTCAAATTGCTCAAGGGCGATATGAAACCCTTGTCTTGACTTGACTTAGAATGGTTTCACTAACCTGGTTCTCCACTTCACTCCACTCCACAATCCGTTGTCACTTTCTCAAAGCTCCGAGTAGAATTTTGTAAAATTAAATTAGTAAATTTGTTGCAAAGTTTGTAGTTGTTGGCAGGATAGGAAGGGAGGCACCCCTCATATCTTTGTCAGCTTTAAAGATTCATTTATCATGGAGATACGGGTTCCTTTTTAGTTTGAACTCAAAAAGCATATTACTGTTGATTTTTTGGTAGAGATTCATCTGTGTCTAGTTGCTGAAAAATCAATTAATATTTGTTCAAATCTTCTTCAGTTGGGTTTGTATTGTATCTCAAGGTTCATTGTGTTTGTTTTTCTTTAGCAAAATTGGTCTGCCCTTGTCCTTGTAAGTCAACCATAAACCAACATTCCCTCATCTTCAGTGACCTTTCTTAGACGTCTAAGACTAACTTTGTATCTTAACCTTCTTATTACTAAAATAGGCAAAAAAGTCAAAACACAACAAAACAAAAACATATGTCAAGAGAATTCCAAATAAACTTCCATTTGCTTTGTTGAATCTACTAAGTTATTCGATTTGTCTAACTCAAATCTGCAAAATTGAACGTTGAACTGTTGAGGTTAAAATAATAGTAAAAACAAAAACACACACAATAAAACAATAGGGTCTCTAAAAACAAACGTTACAAAATTTCGATAAAACTCCAGCAAGACGCAAGAAATAACAACAACAAATAATGAAAAAAAAAAAAATAAATAAAAAAAATCGGTACGCAAACAAACCCATTTCCGGTTGAGTGCGTTTGCGCGACTTGCCCGAAATTCCCTGACTGAGTGTGGGACAACAGACTGACTACATTTCCTCACGCAATATTTCCCTCAACCTAACTTGGCACATGTACCTTCCCTCAGCCCTAATGACAAGTATCTACCGTTGCCATGCTTGACTGCCCGCACAGCCGCAACTGTCAAGCGCTTCGACGATTAGAAAAATACTATATTCACACAAACACACATACCATATGTTGTTTGTTTGGTTTTTTTCTTTTTGGCCCACCCCCGCACCTGTTCACTCTTCTCCTCCTCTGTTCCTCTCTGCATCTGATCTAGTATTTCGATTTACAACTTATTTGGTTGCTTTAATTTAGTGACTTTTTGGGGTTTTTCGAAAGCTGCGTCGACCCAAACTAAACTGTCTCAGTGAATTGTGTTTTGTGGTAAGGATCCCTAAAATGAATTGGTTATAGTCGAATTCACGACATTTGTCAATGTTGGGTGTTTGTTTCACGCATTTGTTGCGTTGTTCGCATACGTAAATGTATCTCAATCAAATGTGCAATCGCGCCACAGACATTTTGATAAATTGTTTTATGTTATCTTGCTTAAGTAAAGAGATTTTTAACATTTGTTGTGATTGAATCGAAAGAAGAGAGTAGATTAGGTTAGGTTACTCAGACCACTCGCTAGTAAACGTGAGTTCACACAGAAGCTTCGCGGCCCATTGTGGTATCTGATTATAATTGAAGAAAGGAAATGTGGTAATCAAAACCTATCCCGCTGAAGAGTCCACGAACAGATTCAAGTCTTTTAGTGGATATTTTGCCAAGCTGCCCAACTCATTGTAGAACGGTTTCTGGAGAAGAAGGATTCGTTTATCAAGGAGACCAGAACAGTAACATAGTTGAATTCTTTCAGAGTCCTTCTCTTTCCTCAGCAGTGACAGAAGTCTTGGTTTGGGACATGCATCCTTCGAGCCATTAACTCAATTGTGCAGTGCTCCGTTAGTACTCCCGAATTTATTCGAATCCTTTTCTTGGTAAAGTGTAGAAGCTTGAAGGTCCGTTTCGTTTAGTTGGAAGGCCAGAGTGTCTTAAGAGTCAATTACATTTAGCGAGTTTACTATCTGCTAGACAACGAGTTTACAATTAGGCGAATCGGCGTGTGCGATAGTAATGATTACTCACAAAACTTTCCACTAGCTCCAATGTACATGACGTTTTACTAACCGATACACAATGCCCAAGTGATTCACTTTGAAAATAAGTGATTTTTTTTTTTTGATCAATTACATATTTAGAATTTATGTAGATTTGAACAGAATTGAATGTACCAGGACCTTACGGGACTGCTGTTAAGCAAAGATTTATAAGGTTGGTACTGGAAAATGTGTCCGTCATCTTGGTTGCGGCGGTATCTCTCGAGACCACGTATCTCATTAATAACTTTAGCTGCAAAGTCGGACACAGTATTCCACTTGTCGGTGTTCTCCAGCATGACACTCGCTAGGTTCTTCACTGAAGGTTGTTCACCTAAGGCCTCTCTGAAATCGTGCCGCTCTCTATCGAACCTTCGGAATTCGAAGACTATGTGATTAGCGTCTCCCTCGCACTAGTTACGGCAGTTGGCACACCATGGTGCTTTGTCGTGGTGGAGCCTGTATAAGTAATGCCGGAAGCACCCATCTATACTCAGAAGCTGTGAGAGGTGAAAGTTCACTTCCCCATGTTTTCTTCCTATCCAGTTGGTTATGCTTGGAATTAAGCTGTAAGTCCAGCGTTCTTTAGTCAGCGTATCCCAAAGTGGTCTGCCATGCCCTGATGGTTAAGCTTCTCGCTTGGGTTCTTGAAAATTAGTGAGAGTGTCAGTGTGTGAAAGTAGTCCGGCTTTTAACTTTTTTCAGTAGATTGCTTACAATCTGTTAGTAACTAGACAACATGATTACACTGGTGTAGTTCACTAACAGATAGTAGATTCGCTGTCTAGTAGATTGTAAACTCACTTAATGTAATTGAGGCGTTAGGTACAGTGAACTCAGGCTCATTCAACCACTTCATGCCTGCTATCTCCTTAGTTTTCACTTCCAGCACTGCAAGGATGTCTTGTAAAGGTCTGTGATAGAGAAACAGGCAGTGCTAGAAAAAAGTAAAATAACCACTTGATTTAATATCATAGGATAAGTAATTTTCTTAAGAATTTATCTTATTTTATTCTATGTAGTATCTAACTGTAATCACAATTCTTAAGAATTGTTTTCATAAACTAAAGACCTATCTTCATGTTAATCATGCGGCAACTATCATTTATAAAAAACCAATGACAGTATGTGTTTTGTGTGTTGTTTGTTTTGTAGGCGTACCACCATATGTTGTTGTGTTGGCATGTGTCTTTTAGAGCGTAAAATAACATAAGAAGAAGATTCTTATGACAATACCAATTTTGTCCATTTAATGAAGAAAATCAACGACGCGTTGATTTTTAAGGTTGAGTATTACCGCCTTCAACTAGAATATAATGGAAAATAATAAAAATAGTAAGTAGATATTACAGTACAATTAGAGTACAAGAGTTGAAATCATGGCTTGCAACATGAAAAGCTTAGCAACAATTTCCCATCAGCAACACATGCAACATGTTGCAACATATTCCAAGCAACCAAAGACAATAGAAAATAGAGAAAGAAACAGAAGAATTGTGTTTTGAAAAGT
This sequence comes from Amiota communis, assembly GCA_037043315.1. NCBI lineage: Eukaryota > Metazoa > Arthropoda > Insecta > Diptera > Drosophilidae > Amiota > Amiota communis. Next base: position 4,779,828 of record JBAMAV010001245.1, on the reverse strand, counting down.
AATCAATGATATATGTACATATGTTTTTTAAAATAAATAATATGAAATATATACATCTATTGACAAATGAAAACAATCTATGTATCTATGTATTTCAATTGAATCCCCTTTCAAACTTCATGCTATTTACGACTTCACTGATCACAAGCAAAAACGTAAACACAACATGTTTGAAAGTGTTTCACTGTTAGTATTTCAATTCCATCCTGTTCCATTACCATTGCCTCAACATTGAGAGTGACTGCGACGCCAGCAGCTAAGCAGGCGTTGGAACATAACGAAATGCGTCAAGTCAAGCATTCGTACTTTGGCTTTTCTGATTTCATTTCGTTGGTTTCTTCGGTTCGGTTCGGTAGTGTGCCATTGATGGGCAACTAGACGCGATTTGAGTCAGGTTTTTTAGATGAGAAACAATACAACTGGCAAGCAAACAAGCAAGCACTTGACTAGCTTAGCTAACTGTAAAGTATTAAATAATTGAATAACGAAAGTGTTTAAATGTTTTTGAAATAAAATAAAAATATTTTCCAATACAATTGAAAGCAACAAAAGGTGTGAAATATTCAATCAATTAAAGAAAACAAAAATAAAGATATTAATATAAATTGATAATAATAAAAGAAACCATTCGATTACAGTTATTTATTTTATGTGCATTTATCATGCTATTGGTACTATAAGAGAAGCATGTTACAGCTTCTCTAGTTGTTGGTTTATTGTTCTTTTTCTTTGTCCAATTCATACAATTCATTCATTCATTCAGATATTTATTTATTTATTAACGGTTGATGCTTCTTTGTTTCTGCCACATTCTATCGGTTGTTCCCATAAGCTCGTCTCGTGTTTGAGTATGAAAAATAACGGTGCATATTTCACAATGCAAGTGTAACAGTGTCAGTGAGTTTTGAGTAAAGTAAAGCACAGCAAAGGCAAAAGTGCATGAAAGAATTGTGAGAAAAGAAGAATCCCCCAAAAATTGTACAAAAAAAAAAAAATAAAAAATAAAAGTAAAATAAAGTAAAGAAAAGAAGAAAATACTTTGACATACTTTTCTACTTCGTGCAAAATTTTTAACTTTCAACGACTATAAGGACGTTCTCAACTTGACACACAACAAACACAGAGTCAGAGTCAACTCCAGCAATATCAACATCAACATCTACTACAATAACACTATCAACAACAACAGTTACAAGAAAAAGAAACAGAGGAACCAGCCAAAACGTGGCGCAGTTTATCTTCAAAAAGAAAAAAAACTGTCATCGTCCTAGCCATCGTCATCGTTATAGTCCTTTGGAACGTTTGCCTCATCAATAACAACAACAACACAACAATAATAGCAATAACAAAAATACAGTAAAATTTTTATGTTTTCGAGTGTTATCCCGTAACATTCAAGGATTCTTCATCATTCTTTTATTTGTGTATCGTTTGGAACAGAGCATCCAAACTAAACTCCGAACTGAAAGAAAGAATCAACGACAACAAGAAACGCTCACAAAATTATTAAATGTGACAACGGATTAAACGGTTGGTTGCACTCTTTTTCTATTTACTACATTATATTTTTTTCGTATATTCTTTATGTATCTAGATAAAAACAACAACAAGCTACAATAGTAAATTTTGGTTTCCTTAATTCTAAGATTTTTAAAAAATTTAAGAAGGGAATTAGAACAGAACAAAACAAAACGACACAACACACACACACACAAAAGTTCTAAAAAATCCATTGACCTACAAACATTTGAATTGAATTTTTGACATTCCCCCCCTCGAATCTCTTCAGAACAGAATATGGAACGAAATCCTAATTAGAAGAGAAAATATTGTATTTGGGGTTTTTATTATTTTACAGAAGTAATCATCGTCATTATCGTCGACTAATAAGATTAAATTGCAAGCAAGGATTAGCTGTAATGAAAAGAAGCAGCAAACCTCCCACCCACACACACACATATAAGTAGATACAATACTTATATAAAGAAACTGCTGCCTGCCCTGGTAATATGTGGTTTTCCTTACCTGTTAGTATTTCGTAAAACTGAGCTCAACACAAATCCAATGAACTGAAACTCTTAGAATTGAATTCAATTGAATTGCACTAAGCTAAGTTGTTATTAACCCATTTCTGTTGAACATTTTTTGTGTTTTTTACTCTCCTCATTCCTTCTGTTCTTGTTCATACAATTTCATATTTTCCTGCTTTGATTTACACTTCATTAACCAAATAAAAATACGCGCACGAAATCATATAGAGTAGTCCTAGTCTTTATACAAGTATTCTGGGTAAGGAAATGTATGAGTATTTTGATGTTGTTTATGCAGGGGTGTATATACTAAAGGAAAAAATCATAATAGTAATGAAGGCAATAATAAAAGTATATCTCCCCACCATACACCAATAATATTTACTTTTTGGTTAACCAAATATAATTCACCAGTAAATATAAAGGGAAATGGAAAGAATGGCAGGCATAGGGAATCATACAAAAAGCCAGAGAGAAGGCTTTCATTGGCTTTGCCAAAGATGTAATACTCTTCACACTTCTTCGGGTTGCATCCAACCTTCCTTTCTTAACATCACTATATTCTCTCTGATACAGTTTGAGGATCAACAAAGAACACAATTTGGGTGACAGTTTTATTGTACTTTCATTCTTTATAAGTTTGTCATTTAATTTGGGTTTGTATGGGTGGTAATCCTGGGATCATGAAATTTACATGGTGGACGGATATAGATCAGAAACTGATAGGTTGGTATGGGAGGTACCCCCCTAGTGGTCCGATTCGGCTGATTCCGAAAAATATGCAGCGTGTGGTAAAAGGAAACCTATGTACAAAACGATGCTAGTTCTGGCATAATGCGCATCGTGGCGGGAGTTCCTCAATGTATTGGGCCCTATCCTGTACACACTCTATAATGCGGATCTTCCGGTTCTTGGTGATGAATACTTGCTGGTTGCAACATATGCAGACGATTCAACATTTCTAGCATCCGCATCGGATCCGCACCACGCCTCGTGTTTGCTGCAGCGACAGCTTGATACTATTGGTCCTTGGCTTGTTAGGCTTGCCACTTGTCCTCGAGTTGCGTTAAACTACGCATATGTCCCCATTAAGCTAAGTATCTCGGTCTTACTTTGGACAGAAGGCTCAACCGGCAGGAGCACATTAAGAGAAAGTTGAAGCAATTCGTCCTGAAAAACTGGAGGATGAACTGGTTGTTAAGTAATGGGTCCCAACTCAGCTTGCGCAATAAAGTCCTTTTGTACAAAACAATAATCAAACCAATATGAACATATGGAATCCAATTATGGGGTACAGCAGCTAACTCTAATATAAAAATAATTCAACGCTATCAATCGAAGCTTCTGAGGAGAATATACTGTACTATTCAGCCGTTACGCCTTCCTACACTATTGGGATAGATACAATTGAGCTATGCTTTACTCTACCGGAAAATTTATAATTAATTACTTTTACTTTTTAATTTTTCTAACTTACGTTTGTGAAGCACTGCTATTTTAATGAACAACAGATTTTTGGTGTAAACAACATAATTCATAATTCGGTCACAAAACAAAAGTTTCCCATTTGCAAGACAAAACATGTCAGAAAAGAGTTTAAACCATAAGGATATGATGCACTACTATTTTTATGAACACAACTATATGTAAATCTCTGGAAGATACATTTGTTTGTTTAATTTTCTGATATCTCTAATATATCCACATTCCTATATCTATGCATAGTAGATAGAAGATTCACTTGCATCCAGCAAGTGTGTTTAAATTTCTGTTGAATGCAAGTCTAGTGAGTGAGGCTGAGTATGGTAAATCGATGCCTGAGAACACAGTATTGACATACAATCGATTTGCTTGCTGCTGCAAGAATAAAAGGATAATAAAAATAAATTCTTCTCTTTAAAAAAAAAAAAATTGTATTTTATTTATGCATATTGCATTTGCAGTAAGCAGAATGTATGCGTTCATAAATTCTTATCAAAATCATGAACAAGAATATAAAAATCAAATAGAGAAATAGCATTTGTTTGTATTTCAAATGCAATAATAATTGCATGAATTATGGTTTTAGAGTAACAATACTGCTGCAATGGACTAACTAACATTGCATTTCAATGATGATGATGATGATGATGATGATGATTTTCTTATAATTTCCATGTTTTCTCTTTTAATATATTCATTCAAGTCTTTCGAATAAGTTTTCTTTAGAAATTCAAATGAAATTTAGACATCCTTGCGAATCAATTCAATCAATTAACAACAGGAAGAACCCACACCATTTCCATAACCACGTGTCCTTCATGATGTCGGCGACACCTACAACAAACGAAAACGAAAATGAAATGAAATTATTCAGAGCTACCACAGTCTCAAATCAGGACTCTTGCTTTAATTGCTCATAAATTTTCATATACAAACAGAATGAAAAATAGTGGGGAATGAAAGAGAGACAGGCAGACAAAGAGAGTGAGATTCACCACCCACTAGCCACGGTTATAACCAACTACAAATAGTCCTACACCAAATTGTAGTCATCGTTATCGTCTTCGTTGTCGGAACACTAAAGCAATAAAATTTAATTAAGCAGGAATTTTATTGTTTATAAATTCATGTTAATGATAATTTGAGTATAATTTTCAAAATAGGGACTCATGACACTCAACTGAAGTGAAGACAAATTTGGTTCACTCTTCCATCATCACCATCTGTAAGAATAGCAGAACTTAACCCAAAAATAAGGACGAAAAAAAAATATATACTTCAACACAATTAACTTCAAAATACTAAAGCCAAACGAACTCAAATCGATGTTGAATGCCAAATAAGCCTGATAAACTTTTCTGTTTCAAAAAAAAAAAAATATATATATATGCCTTAATTGCTTTATGGCAATGGAAATTTTTTGAGAAGAAAGGAAGAAAATATTGAACTTTTAACTAAGTTGATTTGAGTGCTGGAAAGGATATGAAATTATGGTGAAATTGAGGTCGCAAAAATTTCATTTTCATTGACGTTACCGGCTGTTCTTGGTTCTTTGGGTTCCTGTTTCTGTTTATATGATAAATGAAAAAGTTTTTCCAAAAATTCCTTCTTCTTCATCTTTATTATAATATTTTTCACACATTTTTCATTTTTCATATTTTTTTTATTGTTGTTATTTAATTTGATTTGGTTTGCAAATGGCGTTTTTATAAAAAAATATTTTATATTTTTTATTTGTTTGGATATTTGAAAGTTTTATTATATGGTCTCTTTATAAGTCTCTCGCTCTGTGTGAGTCATTCGATTTTAAGTACTATAAATTTTATGGTAAATTTTATGGCAAAACTTTCGCGCAGCAATTGAGCATAGAAGTGTCAATTTGGGAATGCTAAAATTGAATAAATACTACTAAGGAAAGGAAAACAAAAATTATTTATTATATCAAAAAGAAATAGAAATTTTCTTAAGGGATATTATACGAGTGAATATCTATGTCAAATCTATATGATTATTATTTGTTTAAATAAAAAGAGAAACATTCATTTTTATTGTAGAAAAATTGGTGCAAAATAAAATCATTTTCTTGTGCGAGACAGCGTGCAAATCAAACACAGTATGACTAAGACTAAGGCAGTGAGTGTATGTATGTATATGTAATGAGTGGTGTTTAGATACATTTGGTTAAAAACACACTCATATGTGTGCTTATGTGTGGGCGTGCATTTAATGTTAAATAAAAAAAAGTTCATTAAACTGAAAAGGAAACGAAGCGAAACGTTTTTGGCGCTTTAAGTTTCCAATCTGCTTGATACCACACTAACTACCGCCGTCGGCTGTTTCGCTCGATGCTTTTCATTCATTCAAAACGTTTTTGTAGTACATCATTCTAAGTAGATACATTTAACATATGTGTATGGTATACCCTCCATTACTGCATTGGATTGCATTGCAATGCATTAACTTCATGAAAGCATCATGTATATCATGATGATGATGATGATGATGACTAGTAGTACATTAAACGATGCAAAACCAAACTCAAAAAACTGTACGAATAGTAGTAGTAGTAGATTGTGCAAGTTCTAGTTGGAGTACTTTAAGTACTTTGAGTAAAAATGAAAAACACAGTTTCATGCATTTAGTACTATATATTCTAAACATTTGTTGCTTGTTTTTTTCTGTATTTACATACTACTATATACATAAATGCAACTGTTTGGCAATGATGATGATGATGATTTTCTTTTTCGCAATTTTTTTTCTAACACTTTGGTATTTTTGCTGGTTCATTTTCATTTCGATTTCTGTTTCTGTTTTGAATCTCAACGGAAGTAATAATGTCTGAAATGAAAATAAATTGTTTTTGTTTTGCTTTCATTAGAAAAAAAAGAAAAAAATGTGGTAATCGAGGAATATATGTATATATACTTCGCGCCACTTGAAAAGCCTATCTTACAATATGTTCTTAATCTACAACTTTGACATTAAATATGTTCAACAATTATTAAAATTAAAAATTACATATAATATTTTGTTTTCACTTGAATAGCACATTACGATTAAGGCTTTATTTGTCCAGCTCCTCGGACAAGTAAAGTTATTAGTTAATAAATCGGAGTATGTTAAAAAACTCTCGAAAATTTTTATTAAGAATAGGTCGGGGAATAGGCTTTCAATATCGCTGAAATAATAGCCTACAGAGAATATGACTGACCTCTCTGTGACAGAAATAAAAGAAAAAATGGATAGAAGTCGATAAATTTATTCACATAAAACTAAGCTAATACTGGAATCCATGTCTAAAACTAAAAACAAATGAAGAAATACAGTTAATTTTTGTTCACTTAATATGGCATGGAAAGATGAATGGCATAAGGTGGCATTTTCTGTTGAAAAAAAAAAAAAAAAAAATAATTTGGAGGGCCTGATGGCTTTAATTATTATTTCCATGATTTGAGAAAGGGTACTCATCAGTAAGATCGTTTTCACAGCCGAGTCGGTGGAGTAATGGGTTAGAGAAATCCCTTTATTTCACATTCGAACTTCAATTTTTATCACCAAAAATGAACTCAAAATCTTGCAAAGATGTTCTAAAAAAGGCTTACCCAGTATTTGACAACCTTTTTGGACCATGGATTTTACAAAATTATACCTATATATACTGAGGTCAGTAGAAGAATAGAAGACGCTCAGATACCGCAAGGCTCACAGCGGTTTTTACTGGCCTTTGGTTTGCGCCACAAACGATAAACACGGAAAATAGCTAAGTAATTTAAACGTTTTTGCAAAATAGTTACCCTCAAATACGTCTTAAGTCGGCGAAATACGGAAATATTTGAACATGTCGACCCTGGTATCGTCATTAGCAAGCGCACAAACCGGGTCATTTTCAAAACGACTATTAAGCGATTCTTATAATTGGTCGATAACTTCAAAATTCTACTTTATAAAAAAGTCTTTTGGTGTTTTAAATTGAGAAGAATCACCATCTGAATCAATTCTTTTCGGATCTTCCGCTGACGCAACATTTCTAGTTCGTCAATTCCAGTTCATTACCCGCACGAACACTTTCTTGCTATGTAACGTCAAACTTTGTATTACGAAATCCGCTCAGAATGTCAGTTACTACTTTAATCTTATCTTGGGATTCGATCACACAGAGCTGATTTAATATTTCTAAACACTACATAATTTTAAATGAATAAATATGATCAACTAATATTTAATTTAAAGCATTTGCCGTGTGGGTAATAACCCACTCACAAAATTCCGTGTGGGTATAACTATCCACCATACCCACATTATCTGCCGGGCCTGGTCACTGATGTGTACCCACCCACTTTCTTTGTAAATGCTCAGCACTGGCAAATACTAGAAATAAGTTTCATCGACAACCTCTCGAACTGTTCAGTCACATGTCCGGGTGATCTTCTAAAATACCTGAATTCGACGGGTTGGATTTAGTAATACTAATTGCGTTCGTCGAGGAAGTGGTTTCAAAACGGCACTCTAGTGGCTTGTAGTGGACTATATGAGTCAGCCACGGTAACCAACCAACCAACCATACACACTGACCGTGTGATTAAATCGTGGATCTAGAAGAAAAATGTCGCCTTTTTGAACTGGCTACTGTACTCGCCGGACCTGAATATAATAGATAATGTTTGCGGGTGGCTAAACTTTTTGAGGCCATCCAACGAGCCTGGGCATGACTTAATTAAAAGCTTGTATGACTCAATAAATGAAAGAATTTTCCAACTTATTTTAAATTTAAAATTCGAAAGTTATAGTTATAGATATATGAAGAACATTTTGTAATGTGAGCTATTCAAGTGAATCGGAGTGTATTCATATTCTAATCTGTTGAGTTTTGAAAATATCTTCCATTTTTGTTAGTATTAAACTTCAAATTCAACTTGTCAAAAGGAGACAATACATTTGACCATAAAATCAAATACAAAAAGGAATAATAAATATCTAAATTACTAGCACTCGTTTGTCAGTTAATAGACACATGAGTGAATCCAGATAGAAAATAAAACATTCATTTGGCACGTGAATTTAATCTGCATTTGCATCTCCAACTAGTATAACAACAATAACAATTAAAAAATGTTTAGTTTTTATTCAGTCATCCAACCTTGTGGTTGCTAAGATCTTTTCAAGGGTAGTACTCGTAAGAGAGACCAAGAGTTTTCCAAATATTTAGTGTGTGAGGTTCAATGTCACAGGTGGCTGATTTTAGTTTGTGGTTGGTTTAAGTTATTTGTTTTGTTGAAAGAATTAATGAAATATAAATAGGTTCTCTTCCCTTTGAGTTGAAATTATTGCACAAGAATAATGAGAATGAATATTTACAAAAAAAATGATAAAAAATACTAAAATAAATTTAAATATAAAATCAAAATTAGCCAAGTGAGGCATAAAACAGTGGCAAGGGTCCACAACACACATAATAATATGTTATAGTACCAGTACCATTACCATTACCAGTAGCTGTGAGCTGTGGCAGCCACAAACGCATAACGCACCCATGCTATTGTATTGTAGTACTTATTTGCTTCTGGATGATTTTAAGTTCTGGCAAGCGGAAACGGAAGTGAGCCTGACATTACTTTTATGTTAATTTGATAACAACAAAAAACATTAAAGAACAACAACTAGAAAAGAGCAAATAATTCCTGGGGTTGGGACAAGGCAACATGGAAAAACTCAATTGTCTGTATGTTGGTTTGTTTGTTTGTTTGTTTTCTTCTTGCTGTGTTTTTCCACAATTCTTATGGCATTTTCAAGTGTTTTAAGCTTAAATTTCTCCCCATCAAGTATTTAGGGATTTATTTGGAAATCTATGTATATTCTTAACATTATCCAGTCTCATAAATTCTATTTAAGGTGGCCAGCCAACTGGTCGCTTAGCCTTAGCCATTCCTTTGAAATTACTTTAAAAATGTTTTCTATAGAATTTATTGTATTGTGTTTTTTTCTATTGTACTACAAAAGAATCTTTTTTATCAGTAGTTTTTTAAGTATTTCTTGGAATAACAAATTTTATAGACATTTGTGTGGAACTTATTGGTTTAATTATTATTATTCGCATTATATTATTTTAAATGTTTTTTACTGATAATAAGAGTAGAAATTATTTCTAAATGCCAACAGATGTTTTTCGTCATATAAAAATATTGCATATTATTATTGTAGAAAAATGAATTCCTATAAAAACAAAAATGATTAAGATGAAAAAATATTAAGAGCCGCAAAGCAATTTGCCTAATGAATCAATTCCCAATTGGCTGGCAGATAACAAATCCATACCAAACCATGACGAGAATAACCATTTTCTATCATCATCATTGAATAAAAAAAAAAATATATATATATCTCTAAAAACTAAATGGATTATTTGCATGTGTATATATATATACATATATGTGTGTGTGTACTTTGAAAAATGTATTTTTCCTAACACATTTTTTAAAGGGTTTTTTTTTCCATTATTTTTTCTATTTTACTTTTTGTTGTTTGTTTTGCATCGAAATTAATTAAATGCACTCAACTGTGATTTATACGCAAATTTGAGTTTGAGCGAAGTTACATTGTGCTTAGATTTAGTGAGAGAGAGTTATTGTAGTACTAGGAGATTCTTGCCTGAGGAACACTTTGTGATTCTGGATTAGTTAATATTGTTGATGCATTTCATTGAAATGCCCTTGTGAGCGAAAAGGCTGCTTTCGACTTTGATTACTTTCCTGAGGTTGCTTTCACTCACTCACTCTCACAGAGCTACTACCTGTGAGTATATACTACATTTTGTATACTACCTAAACAAAATCCATACAGTGGCTAACAAAAATAAGTAAATGATTGTGAATTTCAATAGAAAATATTAAAAAAGAAGCTTTATTGTGTGAGTAACATAAAGATTTTATTTCATCAAAAATTACCTACAGAATCATAAAGCAAGCGATTTGCGGTACTGCTGCTTCTTGAATTTTGTATTGTTGTTGTTATTACTGAGTACGCACAAGAGTATTGCGTCCTTCGTTCTTTTCTTTCTGTCAAATGTTTGTAGTGGACAACGTCTGGTCAGGTCAACTAAGCACCAGGTCTACCTGGTTTTACTCATATGCACGAGTTGTTCAATATGAACATTTTATCTTTATTTTAAATTTAGTCCAATATCCCATGTTTTTTATATTAGACATATTTTCTACCAAGTTGTGAATGGGTACTAGGAATATTATACCATTTACTAATGGTGACTAATCAAACAACAACTTTTCACTCTTCTTCAAGGAGTGATACATTCATTCCAACGCTTCTATAACATTTCGATGCCTTTTTTGTAGAACGATTTATCTTTGGCATCAAAAAACCCTTCAGTTTTGGCAATCATTTCTCCATTGGAGCCAAATCTCTTTCAATGGATAGTTCATTTTAAGTCTGCAAACAGGTGGTACTTGCTGTGAGCCAGATCCACTGAATAAGGTGGATGGGGAAGCAATTCAAAGCACAACTCATGCAATTTTTCTATTGTAACCATCCCGACTCTTGACACGGTGCATTATCTTGGTGAAAGAATAATTTTTTGTTCTTCATTAAGGGTCGTTTTTTTCGCAATTTCTTCCTTCAAATGCACCAATAACGGTATATAATATTCCTTATTGACGTTTCTTCCTTTCTTAACGTAATCGATGAAATAAATACCGTGCGCATCCCAAAATTAGAAGGCAACATCTGTAACTTTTAAAGTAAATGTCAGATTGTCATAAAAGTTGGTAGTTCCTAAAAATCATATGGATGTGTCAATAGTGGCGCACATCAATATGTCATCCTATGAACTTATTGAATGATGTTTTACGTGTCAGTCCTTACTTTATTATCGGACCCTTTTTCCGAACATTTTACATACTAAGTATTCCCATACCATTGTATTCCCCATTATATTTTCACCTCCAATTTGAGAATCTACTGAGCAAATCGCAGACGTCAAAGCAATGGTACAAATTTCTTTCCGTAAAAACATGGGGAACCCATATGTCCAGCTTTGAGATAAAACCTAAACGTTTTATATTATCATGAACGGTCGAATTCGATTATTCACGAGTTGTTATTCATCAGTTTGCATCAAATCAAGCCTTTATTTTGTCTTCATCAGCTTTAACTGGCCTTCCAGAACGTGGTGCATCTTCAACAACAAAATTACGAAACCAGTTTTGATACTGGCATACTGTCAACACAACCTCTCTATACACATCGGATAATTTTTTTTTTTTGCTTGAACAGCATTTTAATCTTTTTGTTAGTATAAAAGTATAATATGCCGAAAATTCTGCTTTTCACTTTCCAACCAAAAACTATTTCGTTTAATCAATCGATTTTTTCAAGCAAGCGTTGCCAGATCATCTGTCAAAATATATGTAATGATTTGCGGCTTAAGTATCCTTGTGTGGAAAATACAATTAATTCCGAACAACCTAATACTTTAGCGTGCATTCATAAGACCAAGTGATACGTTTTCAATTATCTGTGAGCTCCAGTTCAGGAACTATTTCATAATTTTCTATTGAGCCACACAAACCAAACCGAAAATGTGTAAAAGTCACAATAAATTACTCATTTTTGCTAGCCACTGTACATGAGTTTTGTTTATTTATATACTTACGAGTATGTTCTATTGTATATCTGTGTGTGTTTGTACAAATGTATTTGTATTTGGTATATTTACCTGTGTGCATGATTATTTGTTTAAGGAATTTATTTGCCTATTTGTTTTAACTACTATTTCTTTCAATTGTTTTTTTGTTTTGTTTTTGTTTTTATATTTTCTGTTATTTTAATTTTAAATTTATTGCCTTAACTTGATTGAAATATAGTTTTTTCCTCTTTTATTGAGATAACATATTTCTTTGTTTGTATTTTTTGAAGTGGATTTTACTGGCGCCTTACAATAATCTAAAAACCAGACAATTTTGTATTTTGCATTTCAATAATTACACAAGGAGTGTGTATGTGTGTGGATGTGTCTGTGTTTCATTTAGATTAACATTAAGTGCAATATGCCACATATCAACTAGAATACTGTTATTATGGTAACAATAATTAGCCAAACATGCAACAGATACTACACGTACAACAACAGCAACTTGAAACCACTTGAGCTTAATGAAGGCACTCAAACATAGTGTGAGTGAGTGAGTGAGTATGTGACGCATGAAAGTGAACAACGAACACACAAATGCCCGCTATGCGATACTTGTCGAAGGAGAAATGTATTCAAAACAATAGAAGTTTTCCACTTAAGATTAAGTTATCGGTATTCATTAGTAAACGCACACAGGAACAGCCATTGAAATTGAATATGAGTCACTCATTCACTCGCTCATATAAAAATCAAAATTAATAATGAATTTTTGAATTGACTTAAAGCCGCCAATAAATTTATTATAATTGATTTTTGACAATAATTGAGCATTGAGTTTACTCGCTCCTAAGAGATATTTGAGCCTTTCAAGAGTCAGTCAATCAGACAGTTGGTTTACATGTATCTGAGTTTGGGTTTGGTCTTTGCCACAATTGCTCAATTGTGTGTGTATCAAGTCTTTAAGCATTTAAGCAGCGCCGAGAGTTTAGAGGTTGGTTAGGTTCAGTTTGGTCATTTGATTCTGTCAAACTTAAGGTATTTCAAATGCGTTGACAGCCTTTGCAGAAACTGTAGATACCCAATATACCTGACCAGACATACAATAGACGTCTATGGCATGGATTGCACTGGACTTGGACTGTGGCAGAGACCAAGACCAAGGGGTACAAGGGCAAGTATTAGCCCATCATTAGCTGATGACTTTTGGTATTTTGTATTTGAGTTGAGTTAAGCTTTACTGCTGCTTGCCTTTTGTTTCATTGTTTCAATGCGTCTTCTCGTCATCGTAATCGCTGTCGTAGTCTTCATCCTCGTCGCTGTCGCTGTCTTTGTTGTCACTCAAATTGAGTTTTAATGCGTCGGCTTGCTCATTAGATGCGCTGCCGCCACCACCATCACCGCCGTCTTGTATCTGTTTGCATTGTTTACTCTCAAGTCTTAAATCTTTTTGTATCTTTTGTATTTATATAGTACTATATTGTTGTTGTTGCTGTTGCTAGTGAATTAAACGTTTTGAAATGTTGTTGTTGAGGTACGCTATTGTTTTATGGTCACTGCTGATGATGCTGTTGTTGTTGCTGTTGTTATTGTGAGATGGCTTTTTAGCTTAAACTAGCATAAAATTGCATTTTCATTTACCTTGTCTGATGGTACAAATGTATCTTGTGTATACGTCTGTGTATCTTTCTATGTTTCTATTGTTTTTCTCGAAAGAAAAAGAGCATTCATTTTCTTGAATTTCATCTTTATCGTTTCTTAATAATAATCATAATAATGCACGTTTCTTGTTGCTGTTGTCGCTTTCACATTTGGTAATAATTATTACTTAGTAATAATTTGTAGTTAGATGCTTACTCGCGCGTAACAATGAAAATGTATATGAAATATACTTACTTATTCTTTTTTTTTCTATCTATCTTTCTTTCTTCTTTTGGCACTTTTAACTCTTTTGTATTTTAGATTTGTTTGATTTAAAAATCATTTGTAAGCTAACAGTTGAGTTTTTGTTTGTCATGACAACATCAGCAATAGCAGCAGCAGCAGCAGCAGCTTTTTGTTAAGCACTAAGAAGTAAGACAAATATAAAAATAAATAATAAGCAGCTTATGCTGCTGTGAGATGAGATTTTTGGATACTTGAAAATGGGTAATTGGTTATGTGAGAAGTTGATAAGAAAGGGGTTTTGTTTGCTCACAAAGGAAAAGAAAAACCTCTGTCTCCTCTTGATTTAAAAAGTTACTCAATTACCATTTTCACGAATTTAATCAAAATATATACACTTGAGTGCAACTTTCAACATTCACTGCAATTTTTATGTTGCATGCACCTGACTCACGTTTTTAATTCACCTGCCCACATGAGTCTGCCAGCATTGCCGACTCTTTGCGCTTAAATCAAAGCCATGAAAAGAGATTTACTTGTCAAGTAGAATGGTGCAAAGGTAGAAGGGAATGGAAGAGAAGAGATAGTACACGTAAGTAGGCTGCAGAAAGAAAAGTGCTGCTCGTACTACTATTGTAGTAGAAAGAAAGTCAATGGAAAATTGTAGCCCTTTGGCACTGAGTGTGCCATGCTGAGCTGTGTGTGTGTATGTGTGTGTGAATGTCGAGTCAACAATAAAAATAACAAAATTGTTGTTGAAATAATGTGACGGGAAAGAAAATAAAAGACTCATACTACAAGTGTTCATACATATGTGGGTACATACGAGTAGTAATTGTATGTAAGTTAAGGTAATAAGTATCTTTAACATTTCAGTTCCAGTTCACAGACATTGACATAGTTTGCAAAAGAGTTCGTGTACACAAAGCTAGACCAAATATCCAATGCCATGCAATGTGATGCTCTCACATCCAGAGGCGGACAGTGAGTTTGTGGAGCCCTGGGCTAATGCTACTTGTGGCCTGCCTAATTAATCAGTCATTCCATGTGCGAGTATGTCATTATCAATATATAATACATTTCGTTATTTAACACTCGATATATCGAATCAATCCGATAAATTGGATTCAACAGATGTCGAAGACTTATTATCGACTCAAGATACAAAGACAATTCTGCTTCGTGGCTTTGTGACTATCGACTGCTTTACAGAGTTTTGGTGATCAAGAAGCTGATGCAGTTGAGCATTGTGAAGCTTGTGCCGTTGAAACATGAAGAAAGCATAGCTTGGTATGATGTAAGACCTTGAATACAAATCTTATAATAGGGCCCATCCATTGTCAATCATGCTTGAATCAATCAAGAGCGATATAGCTTGAGCCAATGAGCAATGTAATTAGAGACAAATTCAAAGCATCGAAGTTTGTCGTATAATCATCATCATAAATATAGATATATAATTATAAATGAATATTCCTAGTCACACGCCCCATGTCAATATATTTCTCAAACTCAAACTTAATAGTATTTTTTTAATTTCTTTCCGCCTCGGTATGTATTACTGTCCTCTTGCTGAACAACAATATTGTTCTCAGACAGTTGCTGGTAGTCAAGATCTTGCACATTTGCACATCATTGGTCATCATCACTGGTCTTTTCTCGATTTTCCGATTTTCCGCTCTCTTGGGTTAGACTCTCTTCAGATAAGGTCTCTTTATTATTGCTTGTTAATGAATTTGTAGACGGGGTTAACAAAATTTTTGATTTTTTCTTTTTTAAATCACAATATTGGCTACCATACAGTCTTTAATAGGAGCTGGGGGCTTTTTATGACCATGGGGCCCTTGTGCTGCAGACCAAAAATATGGTAGATCCACCACAGCTCACATCATACTGTTACTCCACTACTACTATAGTGAACTACTACTTTTATTTCCTACATTTTTATTTATTGGGTGCTAGGAATTTTTAAGAATTTAGATTTCCTTGTCCATAGTCTTCAATAAGAGATGAGATGGGGTCTATGAGTCTTATTACCATAAAGCCTCTACCTTTGCGCCTTCAAACTTATCTGTACACCCAATACTTTAGTTTACTTTGGTTTTTATGTGTTTCAATGATTTCACCCATTATCACTTTTGTCATTGTTAGTGATGATGATGTTGATGTTGCTCGCCCACATTTTGCACGAATTTTGTATCTAAAGCACGCACGCATTCTCTTTTAATTAGTAACAATAGTAATGTGGTCTCCCATGATGCAATGATCTGCAGTCTTTCTTATAGAGAATTCTTCCAATTTTCGTATTTGAGCATTCTTCCTTCTATGTGGTAGTATTATGCTGTGTAGGTTATGTGTAGTATTTGTTGTTGTTGTTGTTGTTTAAACTCTAATTGGCAAACTGAGCACGTTGAGTATAAGCGAATTGAAATCTGTTAAGTCATGATCATGAACAACACCAGACCGAACCAGACTAGATACTCGTAATTTACCGTTTATATACCATTAAGCAGCTTAAAAATCGCATGCAATTTAACCATTAGTCGCATGCGATACTTTTTTTTTATATTGTGTGTTGCTTCTCTTGTATCATTAATGAGTCAGTCCTCTTCACTGCTTTTGAAGCTTATGAATTATACAAAAGTATCTGCTGACATAAAATGGATAGATACTACTTATTACAAAGAAAAATCAGCTTATTGGATTTTATTTTTGTGTTATGAATAAGGGAATGGGGAGTGGAGAAAGAACAACAACATTTCTACCTTTATGAACACAATAGTATGTAATGTATTTTTGGGATACAAAGTTTTGGTATACTATTCTGGCACTTTGTAGTCATATTGTTGTTATTGTTGTTGTATATTAAACACGATATAAATTCTTTGAAGTGAACCAATTATGTTAATTTTATTCGTTATGTTTTTGTGGTGTTCATTGCCAAATTTGTAAGGCAATTGCATTAAGAACAAATAAAACTAGAACATCACATCCTTAAAACACAAACAAACACAAAAGATACAAAAATATACCAGAAAGATGACGATGACGACAAAAACAAAAGATATACACAGATAAGTAGACAAACAAATGGAAAAGAATCAAATTATGACAAACCAAATGAAAACACATTAGAAAAAAAAGAACAAGAATACAAGAATACACAATATAAAAGAATGAATGAAGGAACTAAGTAGATGACTAAAGGAGATATAATACATATCAGACAGACAGATAGACTAAGGATGCGTCGGGTGTTTGTATAAATCCTGCATATTTTAAAGATAAGCAGGCGACGGCAGGCATTCGCTATGTGAATGAATGGAAATGTGTACTAGTACTCATGGCAACGAGGGCAAGGCAAACGATAAAACAAAGGAAACACAGAAAGGACAATCGAAATGAATTCAAATGGTCAACTTATGTAGAACAACAACTAAAATAAACAAACAAACAAATAAGCACACAAACAACCAAGTAAGCAAGTAAGGACAGGAAGACAAACAAGTATCTGAGAGAACTGAACGACCGACCGACCGACTAACCAACCAACCAACCGACAATAACAATAAAATAATCAAATGTATAAGAAAAAAAAAAATAAATAAAAATTGTGAATGAAAGAACAATAACAAAGCAAACAGTGAGAATGGCCTGACTGTGTGTGCGGTGAGTGTGGCAAGTCAATGAAGAAGTTGTCGTCGAAATGTTTGTTGCAGGCAATCGTCAGAACAAACGAAATGGAAAATCAAAGCCGCCTTTTCTTGAAGTCACATCGCATCGCATCGCATCCTTTGTAGATACTACCATAATAGTATGTGTGGCACATGCCTTAATGCGTTGCCTTGCGTTACTGTTGTTGCGTCTTGAGCCGAAAATATTGTACCACAATAAAAGCAAACGAACTGAAAATGTAAAATTAACAAGAAATCGATTTGCGTCCTCTGTGAAAGCATAACAAAATCATCATCATCATCATCATGGACTGACTCTCTCCCCTCCTAAGAAGCGAGACAAATGAAGAAGATGAAGCGTGCAAAAAAGCAAAAAATAAGCTGATTTTATTTATTACTCGGTTATCAATACAATACTTTTGTCGAATTGTTGTGTAAATGCCACTTGCCTCATTTTGGTTTTGTTGATGCTGACTGGCTGGCTGGCTGACTGGCAAAACAACTGAATAAACTTTGGCCACCACAAGCTCCCACGCTTGAATGCACACAGCACAGTACAATACAGCACAGCATCATTAATGGCAACATGGATGAGGGAGAGGGGATGTTAAAATAACTTCAGCAGCTGCACATCAAGTTTTCCGATTACTATATTGTTTTGCCAATTCGATTTGAAGCGATTCGAGTCGAGTCGAGTCAACTCTTCTATTCAATAATGTGGAGTCTTTGCTGCCGAAGATGATGAGTGGCATCTTTTTCATAAGATATGCTTGCCTCATCTCATATTTTCCTAAAGCTGGTTGTTGCTATTTACCCAAACATACAATTTCAAAACGTGTTCAAAGCCAAAGCAAAAATTATTCGAAATATGAGCTTCCTTACCTTACCGCCACCGCCACCATAATCATCATCATGGTTCGGTTCCACTGTGAATTATTTTTATTCCTTTTCTTCGAGAGGCAACAAGATTCCAACTAATTTTTTCAAAAAAATGCGCGCCAACTTCAATCTTAACAAAGAGAACGTTTCAGCTTCATTTTCATGCTTTAATGCGGCAATTTCAGCTGCTGCGATGAGTTCATGTTTCAACTGTTGCTGCTGCTGCTGCACCCACAACAATAACAAGAATCAACATTACCAACTATGAATGTCTACAGCTGCCACCATTGCCACCGATCCAAGCCAACAATTGCAAGTTCTATCAATGTCACTGGTTGACTTTGAGCATCTTTTTCCCTAAGTTGTATGCTTCCAGTTCTTTCATACACATATACGAGTATTATGAATGCTTGCCTTTCATTGGTGTACAGAAGAAGATATCTTAAAGTGAAGCGTGTTGTGGCATACAAAGCATTGCTTTATCATATTGCAATGAATAAAGTCAAAGATGCAAATGATGATGATGCTGAAGATCATTCATTCATTTTGATGCTTTTGAATTCGCTTGCAAGTTTATAAAAAACAACAAATCACCAATTTTATATTTGGTTTTGAATTAGCATAAGAGAGCGGGAAATCAAACTGAAAAATGATGATCATCATGGATGGATTTATGAAATGTTTTTCTTGAAATTCTTTAATTGCTTTGAAGAGTTGAAGAATGAAGAGTCTTATGATTGAATTTCTTGAATCAAAAGTCGTGCTGCATATAGTATTTTTGTATCTAACTTAACCTTCATCAATTTTAGTTGGTACTTCAAATTTGTTTGACCGCGTTATTCTCTGGCAATTTTGTTGTTTGCAATGCAATTTAATGGATTCATAGTATTAATCCAGCACTACTCACTGCATGGCCAATCACTCATCATTCTATCTAGTTCATCCATTCTTCATATTCAATCCTTCACTTGCAATTCTAATGGGCCTCTAATGGTTGTTGCTCTATATTTTCTTCAGTTCGGTTTTGTTCACGTTGTTGTACTATATTGTAAATTGTCATAATAGTAGAAAGTCTGCCGCTTGATGATCTGAATTGGATGCACCTTAGAATTAAATTGAATAGGTTAGTATTCATTACACGAGTACTCCTTATTTTCATTTTGCTTTTTTTTTCATTTAAAGCGGATTGTAGACATTTTACAATATTGTTTGCCATAACAATATTGAAGCTTATTTTACAAGAACAGTAAGTTATTCGTTAATCAATTAATGGTTAGGAAATAATTTGTGCTCTTACGGTTCGTCGACGTTTGCCAATCTTCCAGAACTTATTGCTTGAAAAGTCTCTTTGATGAGGATAAAAAATTAGTCCATGAGTCTTACATTTGTTAAGGATCATGGCTGGATTAGAAAGTGTGGAATAATGGCTTAATATTCTTTGGAGCGATGAGACGAGGATAAATTTATTTGGGGGTTTTTTTTTTATTTGATTGAAATAAATTTGTTTTAAAGTCTTCTAAAAATTGAATTGGCTTGCTGTATCTATTATGTTGATCATTTTTGTAAATGGAACGCTTTAGGATTTCAGTTTGACCTCTCTTGTGTATATTAACTTTTTAAATTCTTGTAGCCTACACATTATAAACTCTTTCCAAAGGCTATAAAATGAATGAATGGATTTGGACAAATCACTTACGAAGATCCCGATTTTATCAAACAATTAATTTTGTGTAACCAACAACAAAATTACATCCAGTTTAAAAGAAGAGGAACAGTGAGCGATTTGTCCAGTCTGGGTATATAATTTCATACAGGCATGTGCCAGAAATCTCTTTCAACCCCATATCAACCTAATTACAATTCTCTGGTGCCAGAAATGTCTTTCAATGGTTGTTAAATCTTTGACATTTATAAATACAGTTTGGTTAAATTATCTCTTATGTGAAGTTATTCTTACAAAATAAATAAAATATCAACAATTGTTGTTTTCTTCGGTAATTTGCATGTAAAAAATTGAACATTTCAGTTGTTTTAAGTATAAATTCGCGTTCGAAAAATGAAATCTCCGCGTTTTCTAGCACAACTACAGGCACATGCCTGATTGTCTTTGCTATTGACTACATTGTGGAATTATTATCTCACCTTTGTGATTTTTTAAAACTCCTCTACAAACGATCAACCCCAAGTAGTATTGCGCAATATAATTCTACATATATGTAGTTACCATACATATTGAGCTGTAGCTTGGACCTCTCTTACTAATTTTGTACTAGATACATTTGTACATAGATCTGTATTGTGTGTCTAAGTGCCGCTTTCGAGTGTTACAAGCCAGAAATGGCTAACAATATCACGTGTATGGCTTGATGATCTCAACTGAAGCTTTAAACTCTCCCTACTTCTTTCTCACCATGTGCCTCATTGCATTGAACGCTTTGAAGTCGTTGGTGCGCTTCACCATTTAACTTGGTGCATTCGTGCCTAGTTCGTGTTCGTGCATGTTTCAGTTTCAGATGTTTCTACTTTTTTGATTAAATGCCAACTCGTGTTGCTTGCTCTTCGTTTGTATCTCAAATTCCCCCTGCTTTGCTATGATTACTTTGGCTCTTGCTCGTCTTCACTTTTACTTCTTCTACTTTAAGTTAAACTTTATACAATACTACAATATTTTATGCTATGCCTCCATGCCTCCATGGTTCGTATCTGACTTTATTGTTGTTATTGTTGTTGGTGTTGTTTGTTCAAAGTTGAATTGGCTGCTTTTGTTTATTCTTATTATTATTTTTATTTTTTATGGTATTTTGTTTTTCTCTTCTTCTTGGTTGGTGTATGGTATGGTGTATTGTTGATCATCGTCTTTATTATTTGTTCGTGCTTTATTTAATGTTTTGACTCTTTTTCTTCTGGTAGTACGTACTATGTGTTGGCATTGTTGTTTTATTTTATTTTGTTTTTAATTTTTTTTTATTTTTGTGTTTCTTGTTTGGATTTTTTTAATTCAATGCTAAATGAAGTGCGAAATTACAAAATCATGATTTTTGTTAAACTGAGTATAAAGGAGAGTCTTTCATCTTCATCTATGGTACGAACAACTTCAAATCTCCAGTTCTCATGTCTTCTCCGCCTCCACAATACCATTTACTAGTGAAAAATACCATTCAACTCTTTGTTATGTTAAGTTTGTCTCATTTCCTGCATAGTCATAATGCTGAGTTCTTTAGATCTTTGACTTCTTCACCTTCAGCTTCATCTTCAGCTTTGTTTGACTTGTCTTTATCTTCATCTTCATCTCATAACTCATCTCCATAACTGAATAGATTGAGATTTCTTTTATTTTTGTTGATGAATGGATCAAAAATTAGTGTTGAATGTGTGAAATTTGAATCTTCATCAATGATTTTAATTGTTCATCGTGTGAAAATCGTAAAAAATATTCAATAACATTTTTGAATCTGCAAACTTGGGGGTTCTCCAGAACAAAGATCAAATGTTAAGTAGATTGATTGTACATATTTGTATAGTTGTGAATAAAAATTGCTGAAAATAGATATTTATTATTTATTGTTTGTTTGACAGAGAAGAACATCAACGCCTCTTTTTTTTAATTAATTTTTTCATGTTTTTTTGATGGCAGGTTGTTTTTTTTTTCTTCTGTGTTTGTTGTGGCAATTATGACTAAGCATGGTTTAAAGGTTTTGAATTGGTAAAAGGCAAAAGCAATAAGATAAATAATTGAGTTGGTTAAATGAAGAAAACTGCTTTGTTTTCATGGCAACTGAACTTCCTGTTAGTTGACAATTGTATGTACATATATAGATACATACACTGCATTCATTCAACGATAACAATGCAACCGCATCCATCAAATTGACCGCACTTGAGACTAAAACCTCATTCATTTGACCACCACCTGTATACGATATGAATTGTTCATAGTCAACTATAACTCTGCATTCTGTCTGGATTGAGACAAATGAGATTCAAATTTGGATTGGTAATAGTAGTGGTTTGGCTCGTGTCACCGGATATAAGCATCAAGCAACCGCCGTCATACATGAGAACCGAAAAGGTCAAAAGTGCTGCCACATTAATTGTTACTTAATGATACGAGTATATTTCATTTCAAATTGTGTGGCACCTTTTCTTTTCAATCAAGATAACAAACACACTTTAATATTGGAAAAAAAAGGAAGACAGAAACCTTTTTGACAACAATAACTCGTAATTGGTCACTTAATAAGGATAGTAATCAATTGAGCGTTCATTTTCGTTATTTCATTCGTCCTTCAACCATTTTTCTCTGGTCCTAAGTAAAACATTTCTTTATAATATTATATATAATTAATGCCTTTGAGACTTGCAACAACATCAAGCAACTCACAACAAATCGAACTCGCACACATAATTGCCAATTATCAATTCAACTGAACGCCGCCTCAATGAATCGTTCAATATTCAATATTACTAGTGGCGTTCAATGTTAAAATTGTCCCAGGGGTCGCATGAACATCTACTTTGTTCGGTCTCGGTTGTCTTTGAGGAAGGCGTTGATGATGTTGGTCAACATTGACGCTGACAAATGAAACCATCCCACTCATCCCAGTCTATCGACCGAACGAACGAATGATGATGTTGCAGGACTTGTGTGTGGGTTCTGTAATTATAATAACGACTAAAATGCAACAATCATTGGGCGGATCAGAACTGAGTAAATCAATATAAAGTCAAGTAACTTAGGAGGAGGGAGAAATGTGCGAATTCCCACAGCTAATTGTTTATGGCACTTTAGATTACTTTGCTTGTTTATTATTAAAGAGGAACGTACCATGTTCATCAGATAATCTTCTTCTTAGTCATGCTAGTCATGAATATATTGTAATGAAGGTCACTGATGTACCACTATTAAAAGTCAAAGGTGAATTGATTTGTTCAGTTGTGAAGCAGTGAAGAAAAACGTGTTTTATGTTTATTAGAGTTGAGAAGCATATCAATTTTTAAAGTCATCAACCACATTTCTAGGTTTTTTTTTAATAAAAATATTCCTTTGGCGATTCGCTAAAAGTATTTGTTTCTCGCTTACATTGAAAAGCAATTTTTCGATTGCCTTGTTGCGATAACAAAAAATACAAAAATATGAAAAGAAAATATTTTTTTCTAGAATAAACTCGTTGCCATTTCCATTTTTTACTGAACTTAATTTCCGGCAAAATATTCCGAACAAAAATTCCAAGGGAAAGAGCGAGAGACAAATGGACATCAAAATGGCTGAAAATCCAATGAAAATATTCACTTTGTATAAATTTTTTTTTTTTTTTTTGGAGATAACAGCAAGCAATTGCGCACTCAAAAATATTTCCAAAAAATTTTGTAAAAATTTTTGTAAAAATCCGCAAACAAAAAGGAAACTAAAATATACTATTTATACAATAACAATTTTTTTTCTTTTTGGCACTAAAACCGAGTTTGTTGACTGAAAAACCATTATAATCAATGAAATATTGCTTTGCTGTCTTTTGAATAATTTATGCAATTTTCCAAAACATTTTTTCCTTCTCATCCCTTCTGATCATATTTACTTATTCCAATTGCTCTTGCCTTTGTGTATTGGTAATCTAAAATATATCTTAAATCCCCTGTTCAACAAGCATCAACAATATCAGTTGCAAGAGAGCTTAACCTTTCTAAAGAGACTCTAACATGGTTTAACATGGTTGGATACAACATACATCGAAGTTGTACAAACATTCACTAGCAGTCAGCACTACACAAATTTTACATACTTCAAATGTTTCAAAAAAGTGAGCACATTCTTGTCTCTTTAATACGTTTACACGAGAGAGCAAAGGGAGGGAGAGAGTTAAAGACAGTATTAAGAGAACGTTGGACGAAATATGACAACAGTTTGGATATTCCATCCAACATCTTATATGACACGCACACATGAGGTTGGACCAACCATGTTTTACCGTGTCGGAGTTGCTAAAAGGGTGATCCATCTGTTGGTCCGATTCTATTTGGAACAAAGTTATGGAATACTGAAAACTTCTTTTGAATGTGGGTCTTTAATAGCCAAATTATTGGGAAATTTGAAAGAAATGCCACTGAGCGTGCTACGTAAAGAAACAAATTTGCAAAATTTAGGGAACGGAAAATATACATGTCATCATACAGAAGCCAATCCATCCAGCTCGTGTTACTGTGTGGTGCGGATTTTAGAGATTTCGAAAATGCGAAAGCTTGCGCCATGACTGCCAATGGTGAACGCTATAGAGACACTTTCACTTTTTGTGGCAGGAATTTGAATATATCGATCTCGATGGGCTATGTATTCAAAAAGAATGCCTCGCACGTAGCATCAACCTTATGTGCACAAGATTCAACAACCGTGTGATTAGCCGTTTTGGTGATATTTATTGGCTTGCTTGCAGCTGCGACTTGAAAGATAAAGTTTCTGCCGTTAATCGTCAAACAATTGATCACTTGAAAGATAACATTCACGCCGAATTAGACCAGGAAACAGCTGACAAAGTGCTTGAAAATTGTTGTTCCAGAATGGCAGCGGCCAACATTTGAATGAAATAATTTTTTATAAGAATCACTTTATCAAATAAAGAGAAATTCTTTGGAAAATACTTAACTTTTGTTCATTGAATGACCAAACAAAAATCGGACCAATAGATGGCCCACTCTTTATGAACAACTATATCCCTAAGTACTTTCTTCATCATTCCCATTCACATATAAATCACTTGCTCACCTAACTCCAAAACGTTTGGACTTTAATGTTTTTTTCTTATGTTCTTAACAATATTTCAAAGAATCTTTCTCAGACTTATCTCTAGTCAATCTTTACATCATTCTATCTAATCTGAAAGAAATCTTCTCAACTTATCAACAATTCTTCTAGTTTTGTTTGATTTGCTTTCTTTTATAACATACTTATGTATTTGTAGTTGTGAATGGTAGCATCGTTGATATATTGGGTGTCTCAATAAGATTGCACTATTTTTTGTATTCGTCCAAGTGGGAATTTTGAAATATGACAGCTGTCACCTATGATTGTTTCGGTTATTAAAAACGGAGCGCCACACAAAAGAAGAAGAACCCATAACAAAATTGGTAAAAATTACTCTGAGAACGATTGCAAACTCCGCGGAATATTCGTTTGAGATGGTGCACCTAATGTGTCAACAATTCGAAGAGTTTTCAAAAAATTTGAAGATACTGTGTCGATTATGGACAGTAAACGTAGCAATCCACATGTCCATGATTTGATTAAATCTTCTTAGAAAAGAGAGAGCTGAAGTGATTTGATGTGATGATGGCACTGATTTGACTCTTAATCATAATCATTGAGTCAAATCAAAACGTTTTTCGCAAGATTTTATTCAAATCTGTTCTTCTCTCTTGATTTGATTTGAAAGAAGTGGATGTGTGGATGACGATATTATCTTATTATGATGCAATCTTTGTTGCGAACTGACGTTGCGAACACATTTTCACATCCTTAAGTCTCCTTTGCGTGGACGTACCGGTCAGTCTCTTGACCGTATTGGTGCTGTAAACGACAGTGTCCCCGAAAACCCAAAAACGTCAATTCGGCATAGGTTTCAACAAATTCAAATTACACGAAGAACTACGCATTACATGAAATTCTGATGTCAACCGGCCACCAAGATCATGCGATTTTTTTTAAGGTTTTTTTTCCCAAGCTCAATGCATCATCGTTAAGATGCAACCACATCTTCATCAAAAATTCATCGAAAATTTCATGAAAATAGCAATGACCTGTCATCAAAGCTATGGGGTAAATTTGGTAGATGTTTTTTTCCATACTTTATCGATACATGTCTACTTTATAGTCCAATAAAAATATAACAAATCGCTCAAAAATAAGTGTTTTTATTACTATATATAAATGAATTCGTGCCCTCTTATTGAGACACCCTATATTTGACTTTGTTGCTTGTTTGTATTTGTATCTACTACAAGATTTTCGCTTTGTTTCTTCCTTCCTTTATCTTTCTCTCTCTTTTAGTCTGTATAAATGACTCCCTTATCGCTCGCTCTGTTTAGTTTTTGGCTCAGTAATTCACCTGTTTGCTTCAACAATAACAAAAAAAAAACAACTTTATTTGTTTAAATTTTTGTCTTTTGTTTGAGTGAATCATGGTGGTGTTGCTAATAGAAAGTGTTGTATACTTTTATTGTTGATTGTTGTAAATGTATCTGTAATGCGGGTGTTAACAATAAAAACAGTTAAATAAAGAAGTAAAATCAGCAACAGCACCAACAGTAGTAGAGCAAGGCATGAAGCATGGAGCATGAAGTCACGGTCATGGACAGTGAACTAAAAAAATGGTGAAAATAGAAACACATTGAAAAAAAAAAAACAGATTCCCCTTAATTTCATTATGTGTTACCCATATGAAATTTTGATAACAAAGCAGAAAATACTATGAGTATATTTGATAATCAACCAATTTCACTATAATTTACTTGCTTCTACTGTGTAAAACTTTTGAATCCAAAGTGAAAGTGAACTTTTGAAACACAAAACTTTGCAAAAGTTTTCTTCTAAGAATTTTGATTGAAATTAGTTTTCACTTTACAATGACCCAAAATGATTTAACCAAATTCAAAGTACAATATCTAATACTAAATAAATTAAGAGGCAATAATTTATTAGAACTTTCTTATGAACAACATGAAACTTTAAGGATATTTGATAATGTATCGATTAATCTAACAACAGCAATAAAAGGCAATCAACTAATGAAACTTAGCTCTATTAAAGTCAATTACAATTTACTTAGATATCGATTGAAACAATAACACATAGAGAAACGGTAATCCCTTTCTCCCTTCCACACACACACACATATGTGGTAAATGAAATTTAAGCTTGACAATGCAAATGACGCATTTATTACAACCGCACCCCCAACCCAACCAAATACCCTTCACTCTAATACTATCATCATATTTTATTGTAATTACAACTTGCTGCACTTAGAAGTGATAATTAGCTTAAATGTGCTCTTGTACTTGTTGTTTTTGGCTAATAAGTAGATACATGTATAATCTAAAACAACATAAGATACTCCATAACACATTCTCATCTTACTTGACTTCTTGGTTGACTTAGTAAATTATTGTATTTGTTGGAATTTCTGCTGCTGCTACTACAATATAATTAGCTGAACAAAAGTTATTTTAAGTGTTTACAATAATTTGATCCATTGATATGCATGTAATCCCACTGTACGAGTATCTGTTATCTTTAAGCATTTTGAATTGGAAACTCATTCCTTTTTTATGTCATGATTAAAGCTATTTTCTCTATATATTCGACATTTTCTCAAGTAGATGACAACTAATTGTCAAAACATGGTTTATCTAAGAAAACAAATGAACAATAAGCAATACATACTATAGTACCACATACTAAGCATACTTACCATACATACATACATATAAAGATAACTTATCCGTTCAATCAGTTCAAGTGTAAACATCTTAACCACTTTTTTGTTGAACTTTAGCAGAGTTTAATATCCAAGGAAATCTGAAGAAAATTCTTAGCTACAATCTCAGTTGATATCCTCACAATAACAAAGCCATCCATATAAGTATATAAATACAGACAAATATACACTGACACACACACACACACACAGCTTTCACTTGTGTTAAGTTGACAAATTATTTTGGTAAATATTTGCGTCATTTCGATTATAATTTTGGAAGTAGAAAATATGTTCAAGACTTTGCTTGGTTGGCTGTTTGGTTGGTGTCTGAGTGTCTGAGTTTGAATTAAGTTGTGTTCCGTTCAGTTGAGTTGATTTTGGCGGCTTTGGTTACTGTGGTTTTCTTCTACAGTTGCTTGGTATCTTAAAGATTCAGTTTAATTTTGAGTGTCTTCTTTTACATTTAATTCATTTAATTAAACTTAAATGATAATACTGTTTTACATACTCTTCTTCAATCAATACATATCTGTGGGTTTAAATGTTATCATTTTTAACCGCTTCAAAACACGTATTTCGACTAAAGAATATTCAGAGAAAACAGCTGAGAAACATAGTTGACTTTAGTGTATTTGATGTTAAAAATATTGAAAGAAAACCAAACAGGGATTATTGTACACAAAATGGGCAATATCTTAAAAGTTTTGTGTCAAAACTTAGATTTATAGCATGAGCTACTTTGACTTATTACCATAGATACTTACATATGTTAAAATCTTAAACGAGCTGTGTTTTAGATTAGATATTTTTTCAAAAAGCTATTTGTTGTATTACCGAGAATTTTGGTATATTTGTCTGTGCGTTTGTGCACGCTAATATCAGAAACTAGTTAACCAATTTGAATGCGGTTTTCAATGATGTATTGCAGCAAGCTTCCCTTCACATTTAGTGTTTATTTCATTCCAATCGGTTCACAAACAAAAAAGTGGGATTCAGTTTTTGCAAAACCAAGTACAAAAAATTTTCTTACGTTTTTTCATTGTTTATGCTTTGTTGCTTTTTGAATTTTGTGTGATTGTTGTATTTTACAATACATAAAAACATACAGTCAAGTGTGAGTCTGACTTGCACATGAAAGTTTCCTTACCATCGTGCATGGTATGTTATTTGCCATCATGGGGAGGGTCAAAAACCCAAATTAACCGCTAGCGTGTACTTAAAACAGTCGATACAGGAATTTTATAAACCTAAAGCGTACTGTGTTGCTCGTCTCGATGCATATTATTGAACTTGTGGACAAAATGCAGCTTAATACCCGTATATCACAATGTGTCAGAACAACGCGACCGATCGCCGATTCTTCTCTCGTCGGCAGCGCTTTTTGTTTATTTTTCGTACAATGAACACAGCGACTGAGTGACTCGCACACGTCCCTTCTCTACAAACGCAAATTGAAAGAGAGAGAGAGTTCTGCTGTCGTGATCCATCGTGTAATAGGACTGACTGAGGAACCTTTTATGTCCAACTGGAAAGCAGTTTATCAGAAATGTATGTCGGCAATACAGTTTTTGTGAGAACTGCTTTATTTCCAACTAAGAATCAATGTGCCAAGAATATATGTCAACAATACAGTTTTTGTGAGAAAGTTCTGTGAAAACTGCGCGCAGTGCATATTGGAGCACACGTTTCTTGTATGGAGACCCCTTTAATTTTGTACCACTATTTTATTTAATTATTTATCATTATAGCGGAAACTGACTTACACATTATGTGAAAATTTTAAGTGTCTACCTTTTACGGTTCGTGAGATAAAGCTAACTGACGAACGGATGGACGGACGGACAGCCCTAAAAATGAAATTCAGCATGTCAATGTCCCATAACTTGCACATAACGGCCTGACAAATTTTTCTATGATTATGCGACTTTTAATTCGAGTCCCAACAACAGCGAGGGTTGTTGTTTTAGATGTGATCGAGTGAACGATTCGAATCGTAAGTTGGCGGCGTTTTGTCGTTTTATATCATTGTCAGGTGTCTTCTTCCTCCTTTTTTGATGCGCGCCGCACATAATCAAAACAAAAAACAGCTGTTCGTGATAGCACTGTAAAGAGCAAACCAAATCATCGTAATAAGAGCCACTGTAAAGCGGCTAATAAACTGGAGAGCTCTACCTCTTATTTCATATCTTTAAATCAATCAAATAGCCTTTTATCCCGTTTACACGACAGCCGAAATGGGTTTCACTGAGATCAGCGTGAGTCAGAACGCAAGAGTTTGTTCTGAACACGCCAAGTGACTTCAATAGACGATATTTATTATCGTAAAACGAACTGAAATGTAGTATAAACACTTACCATTTTCAAAACGTTTTGACATTCAGTTGTTCGCAGAATGTTGTTTAGTGCTGTGTTGCCATATGGTATAATTATTTGGCTTTATTATCATTTTCTCAATGATTTTGTGAATTACAGTATATGTATATGTACTGAAAAATCATTGCAAAACGTTATTAAAAATCGGGATAAGGATTATACATTTAACATTTATTTTGTACCATTTGATTTAAAAAAAATCTTATTTTAAGGGGTATAATTAATGTTTATGGCAACTTTGAACCGGCAAATTCGTTTTCAAAGAGAACGCAATGACATTGCACGCATAACCACCAAGCCATTTTCAGTCAAAACCGTTTCGGCTGTCTTATAAATTGGGTATTTGTAAAACACATCAATAATTCATGGAATGATTTGTTCCGGCAGGACAATGACTGCCCTTCAATTAAGCAAATATTCTAGTTTATAAAGAATACTTGTTATTCAAGTGATGTTCATGTTCTCATCATCGTCATCAAAATTTTATCGACATCTCGTAATTTAAATGCATTTCGATTTATTTATTTTTTTCGTATTTCTATTTACTTCTTATTTTTTCAATTGCAATTGCAATTTTGTTGACATTATTCAAGTGTTGTTTGTTGTTTCTCACTATTGTTGCTCTTGATTTTGTCGCTTTTTATCCTTTCGTCGTTGGTATTGCTATCTTTTGTTGTTTTTGTTACTTCTCCTTGTGGCATCTAAAGTGATTTGTAGCATTTTATGCCCATTTCTTCTCATCACTTCTTTATTCATTCGCCCATTTATTCATTCATTTAGTTATTTTTTCTTCAATTGAACAAACTTCAAAAAAAAAAAAAAAAAGAAACAAAAAGTGAGGAAACTTTAGTTTGTTTCTATGTTGAGTGTTTGTTGGCTCTTTGTTTTTCAGATACTTTTGTTGTACTTTTATTTAGATATAGTTTTTTGTTGATGTTGATGATGTTGTTGTCGTTGTTGTTTTAAGTATATTGTAGTTAGCCCAACTAGTGCTAAAGTACTTGACACTCACTCACAGATTAAGTGGCATAAAATATTTTATTTAAAGTTTCTTTCTTTCACTCTCTTTCTCTCTCTCTCTCTCTCTGTCCCTCTCTCGAAGCTTATTTACAAATATTTTTGTATAAAATTCTTAACCCAATTCGTTTGCATTGTTCTTAGATTTAAATACTAAAAGATTTGTTTTACTTATTTAATTTCATATTGGAAAATGCCCAACATGCCGAACAGCAAAATCTGATGTGACATAAATTTTTCCTATAAAAAATTTGGTTGCATAAATTTCATCATTTATTTCTTTTACTTACAAAGCATTTTTTTGGTTATACAATCCCTTGTTCTGTTGTTGCTCGGGCTACAATAATAAAATAGATTTTTATGAATGCAGTACAAAAATAAAAAAAAAATAATAAAACAAAAATGTTAATAAAAAATTGCGCAGCACAAAAACATCAAAAAGGTGTCAAAATTTATAATATTTGTGGGGATACTATATTTAGTACTATACACTGACGTTAAGCAAAGGAAACCATAAAAAGAGAAAGCCAACGAAGCACACTAATCCTTTATGAATACACAAACTTGGCTTATCTGGTTTAGTGGAATGAATGGCTTCCTGGCCGTCCTTCATCCCTTTGACCCAATCCAACCCGAAGCGATGCGACCCAATCCAATGAGTTTATGTCATCAAATTAAAATTTCTTTACAAGCATTAAACACTAAATGAACCTGAAAATTACGCAAATCAGAGAAAATAAATCGGTAAAGAGTGGCAGCTACCACCGCTCTTCACCTGTCTCTCTTGGCAAGGACAAAACAAGTTGGCAACCTTTACAACATACGTTCAGTATGTGTGTGTTTTAGAGTATATGAGTTCCAAAATTATGAATCTCTTTAGATTTTGATGCAAACTCAATGAAATCGAAGGTGAAATTAGTATATAGTATGTATTTCTTATCGATAATGTTGAACTTTGCCTACTCTTAAGCACACAACTAAAGGATAACAGTTATCATAGGCTCAATCCGAAACGCTGGTGTATAAATTGTGGAATTTGTCGTGACACGCACGCAAGCACCAACCAACTCACTTACCTGCCCACATACATATAATAAATCGAACTTGAACTCTTTCGTCTGCAGATTATGGGTTCTTGAATTTGGGTTTTTTGTCTTTACTTCATTTTCGTTCATCGTCCTTTTAGACTCGAAAGACCAAGCAAGTGCCTTGTCGCGTTTCACACTTGGGTTGTTTTGATGTCAAATGCGTGTGTTTGTGTCTCATGTTAAAGCCAAAAATATATATTGCATACATTTGGGGGGCTCATATGAATATGTTATAGATTTTTGCTTCTACGCCTTAGCTTGACACGCGTGTTGGTGGTCTTGTGTGCGTGTCGCAGTCGCTAAAATCCAAAACATGTTTTAAGTTGAAAAACCAAACCAAACCAAACCAAAGCAAACCAAAGGTGTTGAAACATTTCGTGTGGAAATTATTATGCTGAATTTGTGTTCTTATTTTTTTTCATCCTTGCTTGTTGGTTGGGTTCTTCTTGGGTTTGTCTAAAAATACGTGCATACTCTCAGGCGTATTTGAGGATGGCAAATCTGTGTTAGTAAGTGTAGGCATGTCCTTGAGTGATTTCATTTTTCATTACTGTTCATGAAAATCTGTTCATTGGTTGCCTGTTGTTTCGGTTCTTATACTCCCTGCCCATAGTGATGGGATTTAATAGAAAACCACACACAATTTGATGTATCTGTCTGCTGTGTATGCTCAAAGAAAATTCACATGTACTCACAATGGAATATATTTACTTACTTAAAATAGAAAGAAGACTGATTTATATTTTTGTTTGGTTATATTTTTCCCCAAAGCATTGCACACAAAACGCGTTTAAAACCTTAAAAGGTTTTCTGTATTTTATGATTATGCATTTAACAAGACTCAGGTGTCTCTAAAAATATACAATGCGCATATATATTACGCATCTTCATCTTCCTGTGTTTACCATTTTTTTTTTTTGCTTATTTTTTCTATTTAATAAATCTTCTTTTAATAAATTTTAATTTAAAAAATTTACATATTTCTTTTATTTTTCAGGTAAGTGAACCCTCATAAAATGAAATCAAGGATATTCCTTTTTGTAAGTACATTTGTAATAAAACATAAGTTGAATACTTCAATGCCGTAAGAAAGAAAGTTCAGGTGGAAAAATCGAAATCGAATAACATATTAATTTATTTAAAATGGGAAGAAGGGTTGAATGCCCTAAAAGAAACGATATTTATGGTATATTGAGTTGTTTTCTTCGCAAGAAAACAAGACATGAAATAATGGCAGACTGAACAAGTGAGTGAGGAAGTCAATAAGGGAGTGAGTGAGTCAGTAAGGGGCTGAGTGAATCAGTGAAAAAATGAGTGATTGTTTGAGAGAGGGAGTGGTGGGTGCTTGAATGACTGAATGAGTGAACAAGTGATTGACTGAATGAAGGTTCTTACAAATTGCTGTTTTGACTAAATGACTCACAGACTAACTGACTGTCTGACAGTGCAACTAAATGACTGATTGCTCGACTAGTTATTTTGTTGTTTGTTAAATGTTGTCGAATCAACCCAACTCCATGCCATGCCTTGCAATTCCCGTTTCCAAGTTTCAACTTGACAATGTCACAGGCAATGCTTGACGAAATATGCAGTCTAACGTAAAGAATGACGATTGACTGACTGACTAACTGACTGACTGCACGCCTTCTGGCATCCACTCATCCAACATCAATGTACCTGGAAAACATTTAAACTGTTGAAAAAAACTAATGGTTGCAATGAAAATGGTTGGCAAAAGAAAAAATAAAGAAAAATACAAGTAAAAATTTTTCACTAAGTTGAGCAGCAGCAGCAATTGGTCTTTTTCTTTCCATTTTCTACTAAAATAAAAATCTGTAAAAAGCAGTAGAGAGAACGATAAAGACGACGATCAAAATAATTATGGTAAAACTTAAATTACATGGAAATATTTAATTTTATTTGGATTTGTTGTATTAAAGTTTGGTTTTCTTAGAACTTTTTATGCATGAGTGCATCCGAAAGAGTTGCTTGGTTATTTGTTTATTTACATTGAATCTTATATAACAAAATTGAGGCACACACGCATAAAGGCGTATGCTTGTGAACAGAGTTAAACACACTTCATTGATTCACCACCCAAAATAGTATATTATAATTTATTATTATTTAAAATTTATGGAAAATTTTGAATCATCTCATCTCACCCATTTTATCCTCCTACTGTATTGTGTGTGTGGCATGCTTAATTAAATGTTACGCTCGCAGGCATATAACAATAAGAATAACAACATTATACAATACAATACAATACAATACACAGGCAGTATCACTCCCACTGAGGTGCCAAGTTCTTTCCCCTGTGTGTGTGTGTATCTGCTTTTGTGAATCTTACAAGTTGAAAGTATATTAATTAATTTTGCAAAAGTGCCAAAGCACAAAGTAGAGACGCAGCCAAAAGCTGAAGAAAATTAGCCAAACAACCCAACCAATGAAACAATATAAAATGGTTGAATGATGGTAGTAGGAAAATGTATAATCTGCGGCTGGCAAAGAAACTAGTAAACCGGAAATATCTGCCCAGGTGGGCTACTCTCTGCTCTTGGCTTAGCTTGTCATTTTTTTTTTTTTGAAGATAAATGAAAAGGGGAGATTTTAAATCTTATATTAGCTTGTGGCAAATAATAGAAAAGAAAAAAAAAAGGTAAACGAATGGCTAATAGTACATAAGAAGGGTAGAGAGGGTGAGAGCTAAAGTTTGTAAATAAACATAGCATACTTTATGGCACCTAACGACAGTTTTAGGTCAAGTACATACAGCGACTTTGCCTTGACTTTTCAACGACATTATCGTCTTCAACGTGGTCTCGTAGTCGTGTCCAAAGTCATCGTCGTTGTTTTCTGTTACTCATTTTCCTGCATTTTCATGGCATAGCATCTGAAACACCCAAGCACTCAAGTGTCTAATCCCAAAGTAACTTGAGTGCTGCTTTCCTGATGCTGCTCAAGCGATTTTCACTCGTGCCAGGCACAATTTATCTTCCATTCTCTATCTCAGACTCATTTTCTCTCAATATCATAACTCAATGGGGACACGTACACAGTAGTCAGCCAGCCAACAGTAGTATAGTATAGTTGACAACAACAGAAGACAACGCAAAGACAAGACGTGGCCACCGCACCATAAGATAAAGATATAAATTAAAATTTTAAATTAAATTTTAATACAAATTTTTTTATATAATATTTACGTTAAGGCGCCGCACACAATTCATCATTCTCAGATTGAAGCATCAAGATGAAGAAGAAGTAAAGAACACAGATAGAGAGAGAGAGAGACAGAGAGTGAGATAAAGAGATATTTGTAACTTAAGACAATTAGCATTTAATTTATGTTTGTTGTCTCAAATTTTTCAACAAATATCTTTTAGAAAACAAGAAAAAAATTAAAATGAAAACATTTTTATATGAATTATGAAAAAAATTACATTTTCGCAAATTCAAATGTTTATAATTCACAAGTATCTTTTATCTGAATGCGAAATTTCATTAAATATTTTTTAATTTTGTTGACTAAAAGGTCGCTCATAAAAAATGCTAAAAGCTTCCACATTATGTTACATGAATTAAAATGATTTTATTTATATATACAAATAACATAAATTGCTATGCATACTTTTATGATTCCCGCGTTTGCCATTCTTTTTGTGTAAATACAAAACGATTATGAAATGACGAACGATCATTGTGTGTGTGTCAATGTTTCATGCAACTTTTCTACTTTCCTCTTAAGCTTGCCTCTTAACTACAATAAAATTTATTAAAAGTAAATACTCTGAAATTTATTGCTGACTTTTAGCGACTTCACAAACTTGATAAAGCTATGAGATGAGCACACAAACTAAACCAAAAAAACAAAAAAAATCTGAAATAAAAAGATAGAAAAAAAAAAAACTTTGTCCGTCTCCATTTGCTTTAGAATTGAGCTTAAGAATTAATGAGCCGCAACACTATTGTGTATAAAACTGAGAATAATTTCATGCCGCTTGCTTAAGTTAAGAAAAACTTCTTTCTTTCTTTCTTTCTTGTTACTTGCGTAATAATTTACATATGCCACAAGGACACACCCGGACATACCCGGTTGTAAAGACAAGTCTGATTGACAAGAGTTGGGCGGCACCAAATGAAGCGAGTCGTTGAGAAACTCAAGCACAAGTTGAAGTTGGGAGCCTACAAGAAGCAGCTACATGCCAAGTGTAATCGACATGACGCATGTCATTCTCATTGAGTGTTTTCACTGCTATGTCTTGCGCTTTCCATTTTCCCCATTATCAACTGAAGTAAGTTTTTCGTTTTCTTTTACATCATTGAAGCTTAACAAACAATGAAAAATGTATAAAAAGATTGCCAACGTCATCAGCAGCACTATAATCATTATCATCCTCATCATCATCATGGTTTTAAATGCAAATGAATTTGCATGAAATTATGGTGTGATGTGGCAATCCCCAAAAACTAAGCAACCTAAAAAAAAAAAACAGAAAGAAGGTTATCATTGGCTATGCCAAAGATGTAATACTCTTCACGCTCCTTCGGGTTGCATTCAAATGAATGGTGACAAATGCCAGATATCAGATATGCTTCCTTTCTTAGTATCACTTTATCCTCTATCCAGTTTGAGTATCAACAAAGAACAAAGTTTGAGTATCAAATGTGAGCACAGGTTGAGGGGCACAATACAGTTTTCTATGTACTTTTCTTTAAATTTGTGTTTGCATGGGTACGAGTATTACATGGTTGATGAATATGGATCAGAAACTTATAGTGTCCAAATTTCAGTTCCATTCGTCAAAAAACAAAAAAGTTTTTCTAATCAGAACATTAATTTGAATTTTGGTTTGTATGGGAGGTACCCCTCCTGGTAACCCTAGGATCTTGAAATTTATATGGCTAATGAATATAGTTTAGAAACTTATAGTCTTCAAATTTCAGTTCGATAAGTCAAAAAACAAACAAGTTTGTATAATAAAAACATTAATTAAAATTTGGTTTTGTATGGGAGGAACCCTTCCTGGTACTCCTAGGATCTTGAAATTTAGACGGTTGATGAATATAGTTTAGACACTTATAGTGTCCAAATTTCAGTTTGATACGTCAAAAAACAAAAAAGTTTTTCTAATCAGAACATTAATTTGAATTTTGGTTTGTATGGGAGGTACACCTCCTGGTAATCCTAGGATCATGAAATTTACATGGGTGATGAATATAGTTTAGAAACTTATAGTTTCTAAATTTCAGTTCCATACGTCTAGAAACAAAAAAGTTTTTCTAATAAGAACGTAATTTTAAATGGGGGTTTGTCCCATACAAAGGAGGTACCCCTTCTGGTACCGCTAGAATCTTGTTAGTTACATGGTTTATGAACCTGGATCAGAAATTTTTAGTGACCAAATTTCGTCAGAAAACAAAAAACTTTTTCTAATAAGAACATAAATTACAATGTGGGTTTGTATGGGAGGATTCACTCTTGTGAAGAGTATAAAAATAAGACAAGACTTTGATTAATAAACTAAGCTAAACCGTTTTTCATTCCAAGTGAATGCATCAAGAATATGTTAAACTTCTACCATTTTTAATTGAAATTCTTTGGTCTGATTTCTGACTGAGAGTAATAATAGTAATAACAATCATCGGAAGAAAGTATGCACAAAGTGCCTAAAAGCATTTTAAGCGCATGAAATATAAAATTCTTGTATTGTTTTTTATTTTGTAATAATAATTTTCAAATAATTCGTTGAATCGGGTGGATTCTTAAGATGCTTATGGCTTTTTGAGCTTTGTAAGTTTATGATTTAGAAAAAAATAAATAAAATTGAAAAGAAAATAATCAAAATGACGTTCGGTCAAATAAATTGCTTTCAACTTTTGCACGAGGGGGCATGAGGTCAACATGTAAACGTTGATTGACAAGAAGAATAGAAAGCAGAACACAAGCACGTTCTTTCATTCAAAGGGAAGCAAAGTGAATAGTAGGTTTGTCCTCTTTGGCATTGTTTATTGGAGGACTCTCTGTCATAAGCTTATCATATTTTGTTGTTTGCATACTTTTGTGCGTAATTTGACTTTTTGGCATTTTTTCATTTTCATTTTCATTTCCATTACATTCCATTTTATTTATTATTTGTTCTTATATTTATTCCTATTGTTTTTTGTTTTTTCTTGATTTAAATGCGATTTATTGACAGGACTAAAGTGCCCTCCATCTAGTTACAATATAAAATATCCAAATATCCATTAAATTTCTTAAAATTTCATAATATTTATTTTGTACACTTTTTTTGGAAACTAAGTCCTAACAAGTTTATTGTCAGAATGAAAAAAAAAAGCGATAGGACTTCATTACTTTCACTTTCGTTTTGTAAACATCCGGTGCTGTGACGTCGTCGTTGTCGTCGTCAACTAAAGATTTATATTTACTACTATGCGCCTATAACTATGCAATAAATCTTTCAAAATTTATACCAGTCTTAAGGCGGCTGTGGCAGCACAACCATGACCTAAATTTTAGCTGAAAATGTCGCAAAACTTGGTCGCTGCTTATATAATCATAAGCCGCAGCAGATTAGCATTAACTACATATGTGTGTTCTTCGTTCTTCATCCTTCCAGTTGCCAGTTTCCTGGAAAAAAAAAGTTGAATAGACTCTTAGTATTTTGTTACGTGCAACTGAACTGAGAACCAGCACAGCTGATGCGTTGTTTCAGAGTACGCAAAGAAACTAATTTCATGCGACGCATGTCTTTGCGTTCGTTGTCCTCTTGGTGCTGTGTTCCTGGTCCTACTTCTTGTCATTGTCGTCATCATTGCATGCTGCCTCCAGCTATAGCAGAAGGTCCAACGACCGTCGAAACTTTTCCAATCTACGTTAAATAAAAAGACTTCATGTCTATCATGTCACTGAGTATTTTATTATTTTGAACCTTAGACTTAGCTGCCGCTATGGTCTGGAGAACTCGCACACGCAAGTGCTGCAGCAGCCTACTACTCGTAGTAAGTATATACTTTAGTAAGTATATTGAGGTGGAACCAACTGACGCCTGATTTTACTTACTTACTCATTCATTCATTCACTCACTTACTGGTTTGGAAAAACTTGTATGTGTGAAGAAGCATCTCTTACTACAATGAGTTTGTACGCGTTGTTGTCTTCAGAAACTAATTTGTCAATGTCAAGCGTTATTTCTTGCTTGATTTTTCCTGTTTTTTTTTTTTTATTTCGCCCTTTCTGCCACTATGAAAAAAGTTTTTTTCCCCTTGATTTTGTTTTGTTTTCTTTGTTTTTTTTTTTATTTTTACTTTTACTTTGACAAGGACATGCCCCGACTTCGCATTATTGCGGTTTTGCGTCGGCTGTTGCCACTGAAGCATTGGTAAGACTGTGTATCATTATTGTGTGGTGTGTCGTTGTCTACTCACACACGTTTTGAATGTGTAACAGCTGACAGCCGGAAGCGCTTCTGTCTAATGAATACCATTTCATTTCATTTCATTTTATTATATTTTACTCATAGCAAGTAAGTACAGTATATTTATTTATTTGTTGAAGAATAGCATTTTAAAGTTAGGCGTGTTAAGGCGGATATGCCTTGAAGTATGCTATACATAGTCTCAAGTGCCAACAGCGGCGGCGGCGGTAACCTTGCAAACCAAAAAACTTTCTATGCTTATCACAATAACAACACAACAAATGTCACATCACTTAAGCACCAAAAATAAACTTCTTCTTACTTAAAACAAGTAACATTAGCTTTCGTCTTCTTCTGCTTCTGCTTTCACAAGTAGTACAGTCACAACAAAAGCGCAAGCATTGTTGGTGGCACCATTTTTCGCATGCAGTAGCAACAGTTTCATTTTCTATGTCACTGTCAGTGTCGCTATTATTTAGAAATGGCAACAATGGCATGCGTCTCTTGCATCATCCAACCATCTATTGCAAAACAGAGTGAGGAAGATGTGATGACTATAAGGAAGAGAGCTGCCAAGTTGCTTTAAACAATCTTTACATTATTTAGTTCATTGACTTTGTTTGTCATGTGACATAGTTTGTTAAGGATTCTTTCTACTTACTTCATCTTTTAAGAGCTTTTTTTTGCGAAAAAATATTTAATTGTAATTTTTTGTTGCTTCTCTTTTGTTGTTTTGTTCTGTACTTAATTTTGTCCTAAGTAGCTTTTCTTGTTCGCTTGTCTCTTTCATTTTTGTCTGCTTGTTTTTTTTTCTTTTTGTTGCAACTTTAGTACTTAAATTTCAGGATTAATTTTGTTCTTACCAACTTGATGTTTATGTCAAAGTTCATTGTTGCAATATTGTGAAACCAAGCAAGGAAGCGCATGGTTGTTGCTGTTGTCCTCTTTTCATGACATATGTCAGTTTTGCTTAGACAATCAGTTAAGGGGATTTTGTGGCATTTTAATTAATTAATTTCAAAAAGCAAAAATAGAAAAAAAACCAAAAAATGAATTCATTTAAAGCATCTAAGCGGCATATTATATAATCTAAGAATCCGTAAGCACATAACCACACCAAAATCGTATTATTTCCATCAATACTCATAACTATGAAACCAAATTAAGGTGAACGATATAATGCCAAACAAACGAACTTATGAAATGTTCTCTTACTAACTCACTCATTCACTTACCTAGTTGTGTCCCCATTGCCACTTTAACAAAAGCAAAGTGAAGCAAGGAAACAAAAGCAGCTGGGCAGGGAGGCATGCAGGCACGCAATCACCAAGGCTAGAGGAAGCTCTAGCATCATACAATCATCGTTTGCGCTAATCTACTTTCCGCTTTTTGTGGCAACGACCAGCAAAGCCAGCAGTAACAGTATCAGCATCAGCAACAGTCAGGACAAAGCCACAAGGACAACGGAATGTAACGTAACATCACAACGACAATGAATGCCACGTAACTTAAAAGAGCCAGAAAAAAACACACAAAAAAAATTGGTACAAAAGCAGCAGAAAGGTGTAGTAGAGAAATGAGTAGGAATGAGTAGTAATAGGTAGTACAAGGCCTCCTCATAAGCTCATTTCACAGCTATTGACTAGCGACTGAAGCAGTAAGTGAATGAGTGAATGAGTGACTCAGTGAATAAATGAATGAATAAAAGTCACACAGACAAAAACCCAAGAAACAGCCAGTCAGACAGACTGACAGACAGTCGGATAGATAAATGTGCAACAACAAAATATGAATCAAGGTCGGAAATGGTACAACATCCAATGATGGTGGCGCATAGTAAATGACAAAAAAATTATTTCTCCTTGCTCAAAGGAGCAAAAAAAAAAAGAAAAACAGAAATACAATGAAACACGTTTCCTTGTCGGGAGAAAATCTAATTTGGCGCATAAATTTTTTTAAAGCATACTTTGTGGAGCACAACACAAACGAAAAAGGCGGCTGGGCCTCTCCAGTATCATTATTTCTACTTACATCATTATTTTGTGTTGACAGTTATTTAAGATACAAATACCCCAGTACTCTCACCCTCACCTCACCTTCACCAATACAACTAATGGGATATAGAAAGCGAAAGTGAAAGGAAAAAGTATGAATTTTTATAAACTTAACCTCAATTTGGTGTCAACTGCAAATGACAGTTAGCGTGTGGTAGCAGTTAACATCTGTGCGACTTAGTGTTTACCAAAAGACTTTACATTCGCGAAGCAACATTCTCATGCACATTCTCATGCTCATTCTCATTTTATCTGAGGCTCAATTTCTGTTTAACACTAACAATATGGTTTCCGTTTGTTTTTTTTTTCTGTTCTTTTTTGTATCCACCTTCTTATAAAGTTTTGATTTTTGTGTGGCCCACGGCACTGTGAAGGCGCAAAAAATTGTTTGCCAGTTGTGTTATTTTTACACACCATAAAAATGGTGCCTTCCACTCCTGGTTTCCATCACTCATTCACACATGTTTGTTTTTAAATTTTAAACAGAAAATTTTTTCGGCAGTTTTAAGCCTCCCGTGATCTTACTCTCTACTGATGGCTGCCCGCCTGCTGTGTTTGCTGCTGTTTGAGGCGTTGTTTGGTTGTGTTTTAATCTTCCTTTTTACAACACACCACTTCACTGCAGCTTCTGTTCATTGGTGTTGTTATTGTTGTTAACATTGTTATAAGTGAAACAAACTGATGATGATGATGTTGATGATGATGATGTTGATGATGCTGCTGTTGGTACGAGAACAATGTGATGTGAGTCCAAAAGCAGTAAAACCCATTGTCATTGTTAAGCCGGCGAATAAACTTGGTTGAATGGCATAAGAAGAAAAAAATGTGTTACGAGTATAACGAACAAAACAATTGTTGCTTCTCATCTACTTTACTACTACACTTCCCTCTGTCCAATCCTTCAATACACTACTATAGTACGTCCCAGTATCTACTCTTCTTCTCTAGCTACTAGTTTATTTGTTCCTTTTCAAAAATTCACTTAAATATAGTAGTATATTGTACAATAGCATGTTTGAGTATCTGCTCAATGACAAAATGATATTTTATTATTATTGTTGTACATATATCTTTTGTCATTTATTCATATGTGTATTTATACTATGAATGAATATATATGGATATATGTATTTATAATGATATTACAAGGCACACATGTCTTATATAGTACTTATACCAAATTGATGCTAAGACTTTCATATCAATTCAATT
This sequence comes from Amiota communis, assembly GCA_037043315.1. NCBI lineage: Eukaryota > Metazoa > Arthropoda > Insecta > Diptera > Drosophilidae > Amiota > Amiota communis. The sequence continues at coordinate 4,736,600 of JBAMAV010001245.1, read as the reverse complement.
GTTGCTCATCATCATTATCATTTTTCCTTATTATGTGTGCTTTTGCATAAAAAGCAGCTTATTATGTCTGAGTGTTATATAATTACCTAGTAACTTAAGTAAAATAAGTAGCATCTGAAAAAGGTTCTCTTTTTTCTTTGTAAGTACGTGTAGTTAATTTCTATGCTTTTTATTCTGATTATATTGCTTAAGCTTAGTTTTCTAATTGGTTACGTCGTCATCTTCATCATCGAGGGTCCACTTTATATATTTTTAATTGATTTGAATTATGATTAATTAGGTTAACGTGTTTAAAAATCTCAATTTCTTAAATTGGAACTTATTGTTTGTAGGCAATTGAATTGAAATGGGTAAGTACTAGGGCATTTAGATAAGTCAATGACTTTTTGAATAAATGACATTGAGCAAGATTCTTTAAATAAAATAAAAAGAAAACTAGGTGAGCAAGGTATTTATGAGAATGGTGATGTAAAGTAGGCTGGTAATAGAAAGGTCAATCTGTTTTGAGACCAAGCTAGCTGATGCATGTTGATTAAGGGAAGGCTCTCAAGCAAACTCATGCTTCTTATATGCTAAGCAGGGAACAGAGTAGCACAGCAATGAAATACAAGACTAATGGACTTAAAACGAGAACAAGCACAAACCAAATCTAATAAACAGTAACGTCGCATGTACCATAAAAGACAGGAACTGTGGTACTACTTATGTAATATTATTGCTCAGATGCGGAAACAGAAATACCCTGGGTTTCACTGTTTAGGCATAAAATGGCATAACCAATTTTTTTTTTTTGGCATAAAAATGATTCTTAGTTAGTCTTTCTTTAGTTCGATAGGTTTGGTCAATCATATTTCCATTGTAATAGGTTTTCTCAAGGTCCCCAAAATAGACGCTTGTTTCAGTCATGGCCTCTTCATTTGAGAGAAATCTTTTACCGCCAAGCAATTTGTTCAGATATGGAACGGGAATTAATCATTGTATGCTGGATGTGGTAGCAGTTCGTAGCCCAATTCAGAATTTTTTGTCATGACGACCAAATACGTATGCACCCGTGCACAGTCACAGCGGAAGAGCACTTTTTTTATCAAATGCTTTAAATCAATATCGAGTCATTCAAAACCTCTGAATAATATTCGCCGGTGATCGTTTTATTCTTATCAAGGTAATCGAAGTAAATGACACCGCGTGTGTGACAAAAAATGTCGCTATGACTTTGTAAATCCACCTTGGTCTTCATTATAGTGCTCGTTCACCCGGAGAAGTCCACTGTTTTGACTGTTCCTTTGTCTCTGGTGCATTGTGATGGATCAATGTTTCGTTAACAGCATAAAAACACGTCGGATTGCAATTGAAAATCGAAAAACAATCCTTTGAAGTGATCGTGTGGTCACTTATGGTAGAGTGTGAACAAACGCGGCATACATAGTGCATGTAACTTTTTTATGTCCAATTATTCATGTATATTTTAATGTACCTGCTCCGTTAAGATGCCTACAGCCTCAACTACCTCACACAGTGTCATTCTTTGATCTTACATTATCATTTATTGGCTTGACGACCTCTTTTTGGAGACTTGAACGACTTACCACAACGGAACTCGCCATTCAAAGAACTGAGTTCATCGACACATGCTTGTTGAGATAATCCAAGTCGAAAGTTATGAAAAATTATCCAACGAAAACATTCACTTGAAATTTCCATTTTTTGGCCAAATTAATAACTCATTGTAAACGAAATAAATAGCACTTGTACATCAAAACGTTGTGAGCACGTTTATACTAGAAAATGTCAAACTTTATTATGGTGTTGCCAGATTTTAGCTTTTGATATTAGAGTTGCCAGATCCCGAAATATACATAGTACCCCTCGTATGATGCTTTTTTTTTGATCAAGCTTCAATTTCTTCTTTCGCTTTCTATCAAGTTTTACTTAAGCTACAATTTCTTCTCTCTCTTTGAATCAATTTTTTTGATAATATTTACCAATTATGTTAATTTTTCTAAAATTTCTATATATATATTCTATATTCTATGAAATCTGCAAATCAGTTAAAAATGTATTATGTTAAGCAAACAAGTAAACCAGTAAAAAAAGAAAAGTGAAACAGTTGAAAAGGGGAAATGGAAACGGAAATGTGTATGAATGAAAATACACAACAAAGTGAAATTGTGTAATTGTTTTTTATTTTTTTTTTTTTATTTTTTTTTGTCAAATTTTCCACTTTTAAGTCGTTAGCATTTGCAGTTGTTGGTTTGTATGTGTTTTTCTTTCCATTGTTCCTTTGGTTGGGTCATACCTGATTTTATTCTTCAGAAACGATTCTTGGCACACTTAAGCTTTTCTCTCATTCTTTGTTTTTCCTTTTGTTCACCATTTCACTTCATTTTTTTTTTTTGTTATTAAACGTTGAAAAATAAATTAAAACGCGAAAGTGTTTCCTATGCTATGTATTTTCTTTTATTGTCGTCATCTCGTTCCAACCTCGTTAGACTTATATTTTCATGTTAAACGCGCGTTCACAATGTCTTTTTCTTCTTCAAAGGACATGAAAAGGAAAGGAAAATGAAATGAAATTGGTACAAAAGCAGCATGGAAAATAAAAAAAGGGAAAAGTAAAATGGAATAAGAAAATGTGCGCAAAAACGGATATCCAACTAAAGTGCAGCAAGTGAAGCGGAAGTGGGCTTGTCGTTAACTTAAGACTGAAATCCTGTACCTGCACCTGCATACCTGAAGAAAAGTGAAGTGTACAGGAAGTTTGGGTGATGGGTGATGGGTGGGTGATGAAAAAAAGCGCAACAAATTCATTTGAGACGTGCTAAAAATACTTGAAGCGACACAAAATGGCTTAATTGCATACCAAAGTCGGTCAGATGGTGAAGTTGATGTTGAGTTTCAGGTTGAGGTTTACCGAAATGCGCATTAATATTACTCATACGCAATGGCGGCGCGCAATGATACCTCAAACAAACTAACACCAAATGAATTATTGTCGTAATTTCAACAAATGGGCTTAATTAAAATTTCTCGGTAATTCATACAATATTATTTGCATAATAAATGTTAATGCAAAATACACACACACACACACACACATGTGTGATGTGAATTCCCAAATAGATGCTTGCAAGCGCATATGTGAGAGGCAAACGAAAACACATTAATTTAAAGGAATTTATGATGCTAGCATATAAACGACAGTAAAACCATACATCGTCATCATCATCATCATCATTAGCAGCAGCAGCATAACATAGTATTGTCAACAAAAGCAACAGTAATTATTATCTTCTTGATCATGGTGATGATAATGATGATCATCAAAATTAGTGTCAGCGTCAAAAAGCGCATTAAGCCGCACAAATATTAGCACAGCTGACAACTGCACTTACATATAGTCACATACACACACACACTCACACCATGGAAGCCCACAAAAGCACCAACTTTCATATGCACATACTCATACATAGCACATACACATCCATTCACACTAACTTTGAATGCATAGAAAATCCCCACTGAAAATTAAATTATGAATAATTATGTTTCCATTGGAAAAACGTACTCATGGCTTTTACCCTTCTTTATATTGTATAATATATATAGAGTATTAGCCACAATTGAGTAGATACAAAAATTTCCCTCTCTCTTTATGGGTATTTTCCATTCCAAGCTCTTTTACTTTGCCTAGTTTTGAGCGCTTGCATCATCAGTTCATGGCCAACGGAAGCCTTTATATGACAGCTGCAACACAAAGCTAGCTAGCTGTTTTGTATGCATAAAACGCATATTCATAGTTAGACAAACAGACAGACAGACACACGGATACACGGACAGATAGACAAACGTCATTGCTAACTATGTTTGTATGTCACTAGCTAGGATACATACATAGATACACAAACTTATGTGTTAGTAGTATACCTGAAATTTGCACATCATTGCAAACATTGCTTTACTATATCATCTTCATCATCATCATTTTCATTATTATTATTATCATTATCATTTTCATTCTTATTCCCATTGTTCATGTGTATGAGCTTGACTTATGATGATTGTCTGCCTCTCACTTCAAATGAATTGCAACTAATATGAGTTTTCTTCAACAACTCACTTCTCATGAACAATTCGTTAGAAGCCGTGAATGAATGTCCTTGTTTAGTTGAATACGTTTTCCGCGCGCATCTCTAAGTTTTACAGTTGAATGATGATACAAAATTAAAGAAATTTTTATCTGTTCTTCGCATAACTTTAAATAAAAGTTTCTTATCTAAAGAAAAACCGTGAACAAAGCTACAGATACTTGGAGTATTATGTGTTCTTCTATAAGATGAGTTTGCTTGAATATAAAATTAAATAGAAGTTTTATGCATGCTTGGCAATCTTTGGTCACGTTCTGACAAATGATGAAAAGCAACCATAAGCCAAAGTGAAATCTAAATGAGTTTTTCCAATGCGATTCCAGTGATAAACATAATATAAGTAATAAGAATGTGTATTCAAGTTCTAAAAGATCAATGTTTTTTCTATGAAATGTTGTTTGTGGATGATGATGATTGCATGTCACATTGAATGCGTTTGCGTTTGCAATTTGTTTAATAACACAAAAGGAAAACAACAAAAACAAAAAAGAAAACAATTTAAGCTCAAAGTCTTTAGATGTATCTGAAGAAACATCACAAGAAATACTAGAAAGCAAACAACAGCAACAGCAACAATAAACATAACAATAACAATTGTTTTTCTTGTTGCCTTTTGATGAAATGGGGTGGTGTTCTATCTATTGACATGTAGAGTATGAAATAATGAATCACTCCTCCTTTTCTTTTTACTACATGAACATACTATAAAGTATCTATCTGTATCTACAATTCTAATATACTATAGAGCGGTTTCAATTTGATTATTGTTGTTTTTATACTGAGTTAGTAATACTAAAGCTTTTGATGGTCTTTCTCCTTTGGTGAATGAATTACTTGAACAAAGGTGGCAGCTTATTTTCTTAGCTCTCTTCCAAAAGTATCTTGAATCCGCTGTTCGTCCATTCAACTGAACACTAAATAAGTTCTTTGCACTCCAATCATGAGGTGTGTTCAAGCGTTTAGTTGCTTCATTGATTTGTCGTACTACTACTATTTGGAATTCGCAACAGAAATAAACTTTAAGTATGTATTCATAGTCATCGTCATCTACATCAATGTGGACAGATTCTGAGGTGTGTTTCATTGAGCTGCAGTTAAGCTAAGAAAGCTAAAGCTAAGAAAGTATTGTAGAAGAAGCAACAACAACAACAATAACAACATTTAATGTAATTACAGGGTGTGTTTTTCAATGGATGGACGGACGAACGGACGGACATTCAATGCACTGTAATTCTCAATAGATTTACGGTTTATTGACTTTATTCTAGATAAAGAAAACGTGGTAAATATTGTTAGTACTATTAGATTTTTCCATTACATGAAATAAATACCACCAGACTACTATAGTTACAAGGAAAACAAAATCGAAAATCGTTATGTAAGCAAGAAACTTGTTAAACTTGAGATCAGCATTCAGAGTGAGAAGGAGAAGGATGAGAACGATGAGAATGAGTTACTGAATGAATAACTATTTGAATGAAAAACCCGCAGTAATAAATGCAAATCACTTGAAATCAAATTTACTCGTAAGCAGCATGAATTACGCACTCATTCGGACATTATTCAGCACAAACTTCTTATGCATTCACTTCCTTCATGTCCTTCTTTTGCCATAACCAATAGCAGCAGCATCAGCATCAGCAGCCACTATAACAATTGTCGCCGTTTAGCAATAAAACCGAAGGACAATAGCTGCAAACAAAGCACAAAATGACGAAAGAAATAAAAATCCTTTGCAAGTAGTTTGTCTTTTTCTTAGTCTTTTAGTAAGTACCTCCTTTTCCCCTTTTCTCCTGGTTCGCTTGAGCTTTGTGACCCATTCAATTCATTCATTCATTCAGTGTTTAGCTCTCATTGTCATCGTCTCAGCTGTAAGTTTATCTGGCTAGCGTGGTTAAAATGTAATCTATCTATTCATCTATATATCCCAGCATGTCCCTTGGATTTATCTACCAATCCATTCAACCATTCTCTCTCTCTCTCTTTCTCTCCCTTCCTTAGCTATTAAAGATAAAATCGACATTTTCATTATGTGAAGAAGACTAGAGTTGAAGATTGGAGAGAGTTAGAAAGCGACTAAGGCAAAACAAATACTACACAATCTGACACTAGACAATTGTCGTTTAACATTCAACCAAATGGTGACTTTACTTGAATGTTCTTTTTCTGATCCTTCTTCAGTATAACTTCTTTCAATCCATCCTATCCATCCTTTTTCATTAACTTCGTTTCTTGTTCAGTATCATCACTTTCTTTGTGTTCGTTGACCTTCTTTTATTTTATTCTATTTTATTTTTTTGTGAATTGTCCATTGCATTCATTTGAATACTCACAGTTGACGAGCGATTTATGGAACACTTTGGCGTACTTTGGATTTGGCCACTCTCCAAAGCCAAAAGATGGTCGACCGTGTTTTGCTTTCATTTTGATGGCAATGGCGTTGTTTTGTTTGCGGTTGCTTTTGTTTTCCTTCCAATGTTTTGTATAGTTGTTGTTGTTGGTTCTCTTCCTTGTGCACGTTTACGATTTTTTTTTTTATTTAGCATCCTTTACGGAAATCAAGTGGAATGACCCGAATTTACAACGAGTGTCTTTTTCTTTTTCTTCATCTTTTTGTTTACATAATCTTGGAAGCAAAGGCGAAAATAATGGTGATCACTTGGAAGGAGTTTTACTAAAAAATATCAGTTAGTCACTCAGTCAGTCAGTTAGTCTGTTTCATAATGTCGTACTGGCCATGTGTTTTTGACCTTTTATCCGTCTGTCCATGTAGACCAAGTGTTCGTTCTTATGCTTGAGATTTAATGCTGTTGCTGTTGTTGTTGATGCTGGTGCGACTGAGTTGTGGTTTCCTGCTACTGCCAAGAACTGTTTCATTCTTTGACTTTGACTTCGGCTTCAGCCTTATCCCAGCTCAGCTGCAAACTTTGTCTGTGGCTGTCATAAGCCAGCAATGACCTGACCCCCTTTTTCTGATTGTTTATGCCTCATTTTTTGTTGGATGATGGTGTGGGTATTTTCTGTTTTCTCTCTGTGTATGTGTGTGTGTGTCTGGCATATAAAACAAGATGCTTTTTTTTTCTTCTTCTTCGTTTGAGTTTTAAATTATAAGGATTATAAAAGGATCTGAGCAATTACCGCAACTGATGATGATAAAAGGTCACCATAGCAATAGAAATACAAAAACCTCAACTTTAAGCCCATCTTAAGGGTTTTTAAGCTGCTTGCAAAAATTACAAATGCAACAAATTTTTAAAGCATCATACAACACCAAAGTAGAGGAGAAGGTGTACCGCTCCTTTGTTATTGTACTTTAAGAAACTCATTTTACTTTTCCTCGCTTCAGTAATTTGAGTTTTCAGCAGCTTCAAGCATTGACAATGCTTTATATAGTATGTGTATCTATTGTATGTTTGGGTATGTTTGTGTGTCTCTTTAGGTTTTCTCATTTGGGTTAATGCAAGCCCAACCAACTCTTCAACATCATCAGCATCATAGACATGCACAGAGCCATAGACACATAGACATAGACAAACGCACTCAGCTGCATTTCCTTGCCAAGTTGCGGTAGTTTTTATCTAAAGCACATTTTTTTGTCATATTCATTTTTGTTTTTCTGTTTTCTTTTTTTGCGGTTACTAGGACATCATGTCATTTCAGTCAAGCTGAGCCGAGCACAGCGAATTGCAAAAATTTCAGCACGTTTTCATAAACTCAAGAAAATATGCCAGTTATACATGTGTGAGTGTGTATTAGTGTATGTTATGTGTATCTATGTTCGACACAGCATGCCTACCACGCCCACGTCCTTCTTCTAGACTACAAACATAATAGTATGTATTCTCTAAAGTCTCATTGGGACACTTGGGTATTGCTTAGATTGGCATTGTCAGACACTGATTGTGCCGCAAAATGACTTGCCATGTGCAGCAAGTAGCAGTATTTTTCCAGCCAGCCAGCCTCACTCAATCTGGGTGAATGAGTGAGTCTCTATCTTCTTTGAAATTTAAGTCGAAATCGCATACCACATGCTGTTGCTACTTTCCAAGTTTTCTTTAGATAGACCTTAGAGTTACTTGTTGTTGCTGATGCCGGTGCCGGTGTTACTACTGCTGAGAGTTGTAAGTTACCATGAATTGCTACTTTTCTGTGGGCTGCTGTTCTGTTGGGGCAATCAATTTCCGAAACTCATACCATGAATTCTTAAATATTTAATGCCGGAAACCAAAAGCATTTAATGGCTAATTTATGATGGAACACCCGTGGAACAGACATCATCATACGTGATGGTATCGTAAGAGTATAATAAGTAGAAGAGGAGAACTTCAATTATTTGCCCTAATTCCTATTTCTATGTTGGAAAAATATTTGGCATTTTCAATGAAATCCAACAACTATACTATACTATACTAGTAACGCACCCAAGCAGCATTGATGGAGAGAAGCAAAAATTTAATCAAAATTATTGCAATTTCATTTGACATTTCGTTCTGATGCTGGCTGGCTGGCTGGTTGGTGAATCTGATGTTTCTGTTGATGGTGGAAAAGATGATGATGGTGATGCTTGGGATAATGCTGATACTTCTGTTGCTGACGATGTCAAGATGAGAATGATGAAGTGGAAGCAAGTGAATGAGTGAATTTGCTCAAGTGCAACTGAACTGGGGAAATATATGGAAACATTAGTGAAGAGGGGAGTGATGCCAAGTAGAGTGGAGTGGCGTGTGTATGAGGTTACCAAAGTTGTTCATGAAAGCTGCCATAGAACAAATTTTCTTTATGAAGTGCCAAACGCATATACTAGTACGAAAAAAAAAATTCTAGAACATTTTTGTGCAAAACAGAAAAAATATATAAAAATCTGAAAAAATACCAAGAAAATGTTGATTTACCGAAAAAAGAGAAATAAGTAAGGGGACAATAAGAAGAGTGCTCTGGCGTAAAGAGAGAGGGAGAGAGAGAGAGATTGAAAAATTGCTGCAGTTTGCGATAAAATGTGCTTCTGTTGCACCAAAAGTGAGATAAGAAAGCTGACCGCGAGAATGCCAAAGCGTTGACTTGAAATATTGCAAGGGAAAAATTGAATTTTTACCCAACCCAACTAGTTTTCATCACACACATCTCTCAGAAATAAAAACTGCAGTGTGTTTATTTTTCTATCTACTCGTACAATACTATGAACTAAGACTACTTGGTTGATGTAACTAGCAGATTTTTGCAAAAGAGTTTGGCAAACATTGATGGTTGTATTATACTCGAACTTATGCTAGGAGTATCATACTAGATCTGGGATGGCGAAATAATGATAAAACCATTCGAACACCCCACAGGCCTTCAAAATTTTACTTTTTTTTCCTTTTTTGTAGAATCAATAGATTAGAACCTCCCGATTTCAAATATGATGCTCGTTTTGCTGTATCACGTCAGGTTTGGAAAATGAAAATTGGGTATTTCATTCAATAAATTCCGAGGCTAGCAAAGTCCTTGAAAATTCGTCTTACAGGAAGGCCCAATGCCGAGCCAGCCTCAGCCAACATTTGAATAAAATCATTTCTCATACTTAAACGGAAGAATTACTATATCAAATAAAGCAAAATTCATTGACAAAAATTAACTTTAATTAACTTTTCTTATAACATGAAAAAAAAATCTCTTCTCAATAAATTTATGTAATAGGATTTTTTAAATATTTTTCCCATAACTAAGTACTCGCAGGCCTGTGTAATTAACATATCTTCGATATTCGTTTATATTTGAACTTTCAGTAAAGACTTGAATTCGGTAGTTCATTCATCAACCGAGGAATTTTCAATAAGATTTTGCCAGTTCAAAGAATGTTCGGAAACACTCAAATTTATTATGTATACTGATGTGACTTCATTGGATAAAATAAACTGTACTAAACTTTGAAGACTAAAGAAATTTAAATGCAGCTAATTGACTTTCAGAATATGGGTTCAGAAATTTATCGAATTAAGGAAAAAGTTGGAATTAAAGGACATAGAAAGACTATCGGACAATATGAGTAAAAATGCCAATGCTAAATATATGATAACCTGGGATTTATTCCTCACATATTTACCTGTCTGAAGAAGCTGGCCTTTGCTGTCTTTATCCATATATTCATCTACCTTGTGAGTCATTATTTTCAGTAATAAATAACATTAAAAACTTGCATCTCCAGTTTAGCTTGCATTCTGGTGAAAGTAATAAAGTATGAGCATCTATTTTATAATAGCAGAAATCAAACTAAATTTTTCTTTTATTACCTGAATACAGTGAAGCAGAAAGGAAGGCTGTATACGGTATGGTTGTCCATATGTTACCTCATAACTTCTAAATTACTAAACTTAATTGGACAAATTGGTATCGTTGGAAGTGTCTTCATCATCCGCTGGTTATAGGCTATGTCACATCAAAAAAATTGAATATAGCGCCATCTAGAAGACATGAAGTCATGAGATAAACAACCACACATCCAAAGCTATCATTACTACTGTTAGAATGTATTGTTTTGTTAGGGTATACACGGCTATCATTTGAACATCACTATGAATATTTAATACATATTATATATATTAAACTATATGTATTACGCATAAATTGTTTAGATGAGAATATTTTCCTGTTTCATCCCTTTTGAGGGTAATTTTTTAGTAGTCAGGTTCAAGTTTATTGAACTAAAGTTTTTTTAATGTAAACATAACGGTTGCTGTACAAATTTCTGGTTGCAAATAAAGAGTATCTAGTTATATTTTTTGTCCATTAAAACAAGTCAAGATTTTTCGACAGCACTTCGACGCACGGCCACATTATTATTATTTTAATAAAAAATTGCAAGTTCAACAATAAAGGTTCACCATTCATATCGAATCTTATTATGAAGGTTGGAGGAGTTGGTCAATTTCATTTAATAAACAACTTTTTAAACAGTTTTCTGTTTGATTATGTGATTGATCCTTGATCTACTTAGTATTTACCTTTGTTCTGTGCTTTTCAAATCAGATTTCCTAAGACGATTTCCAATGCCATTTTGAAATGAATTTTAACACGAAAGTATTGTAACTTGATATTTTTGTATGAGTATCTGATCCAAATGTGACAGATACGCCCCACTTTAAATATGTCAAACAACAAATTCAAGTGGATCACAATTCACACAAACCCCACATAGACACACACACACAAACATAAAGTATATGGAATGATTTCTTAGGCTATGTTACATGACAAGAAAATCACGCAAGCACACAGAGATACTTGTAACCACAAATGCACACCATCTAGTAGTATAAGATATTATATAAGATATAAAAACAAAATGAGTAGAGTAGTAGTAATGGAGAAGAAGATACATATACTTACACTTACTTTTACTTGATGCTCACATGCAGAGCGTTCACTTCGTTCGCTTGCTATCAAGAAATCACAACAAATTTACAAGTGCCTCGCAAATGTTTGACAAAAAGTTTCTCGAGGAGCATCCTTTTACATAAAACTTGTTATTGTTGCTGTTACTGCTTTTATTATTTTTTGTTTTTTTCCTTTTTGTTGTAACATTTTCACTTATGAGTAAGAAGAGGAAAAACTTCGAAGGACACACTCCAGAAGATGAGTGTAGAGAGGATGCCATGAATGCGATTCATTGTTGTTGCTATTACAATGACATAAGTTAAGCAGCTTTGTGATGTTTTTCTCTATTTTTTTCTTTTTTATATATATACACACATATATTTTTGCTGTTTTAGGCTAAAGTGAACTACAAGATACTTATGAGTGGGAATGTGTGGGATTGCATGTAAGTTGTGTGGTGCTCGCGCTTTCTAAATGAAAGCCAAAGCATTGCGCGAATGAAAATTCACTTGTATAACGGAGACAAAGAAGGAAGAAGTCGTTGAGATGAGATGAGTTGTGTTGAGTTGATTTGAATTGGGGGAAAATAAGAACCACAAACAAAACACAAATGTACAAGTTTTGCCTTTTCTCTCTTACTTTCTATGCTTTTGGTTGTTTTTAGTTGTGTTGCTATTCTTGTTGCTGTTGTTGTTATTTTGTCTGCTATTTAGCGTTGACACGCAAAGCAATTTCGTAAATGTAAATGTAAACTGTGAACAAACATTTGAAATCAGAATCATGAAACTCATACGAAAGAGAAATACTACTCATACGCCATGTAGGCATTTGCTTCATTCTTATCGCTTGCATGTCATCCTACTAAGATGTGAGTGTGTGCGCGGATATGAGTGTAGTGAAGTATGGTGTATAAAACATTAAACTAAGTTACACCATTTCATGTTCGCGCGTTCTCGTTTTTGTAGAACTACTACTTGCAAAAGGCAGTTGCTGGTTATACGAGTAGAAGGAGATACTTTCTTACATGTACATATATTGTATATACTCATTCATACACATACTAGTAAGACCACAAAGTATGCCGTTTATATTTTTCAGTGGCTTACTTTATTATGATTGGTGTTTGGTGCGTAAATATTAAATGGTAAAAACAGTAAATGTGGAAATGTGAAAATGACTGTGGGAAAACTTATAAGCATCAAATATGTACAAACACAAATACACGCAAATATATAAAGATACTTGCACATACATATGTATACACTGCCATGCACTTGAATAGGAAAGAATTTTCATTAATTCTAAAGCCTATTTATTAATATATAATAATGTAAGGAACCAGCATTTTTCGAAATAACCTTGGTATCCTTTCATTCTCAAATATACTGAGATCAGAAGAATTATATTGAGATCATGAGAATAGGGGGCCACTCCATTACAGTGTTGTACAGTTTGTGAGTACAGGTTTTTACTACTCGATTTGTGTGGATTGAGACATTATCTTGATGGTAAGGAAAAGCCTTCTCGAGCATGCCTTTGTTTGTAACGAGTTGCATTCATTTTGATTTGCACAAACTGCAGTTGGCATGATTCATAAAATGAGATGGCACCCAATACCATAACTACAGTGGTGCGACAGAACTTTTTCTTCCTTTCGAATATCGTGAAAATAAAAAGTAGTTCTACTTGAAACATTTTGCATCCAAAACAAAATTCCATGCCTTTTCTCAAGTCATGTGTCTAGATAACAATATAAATATTAAGAAACATATATACACATAATTCAAAATAGAACTATTTTTAAGCTTTCCAGAATGAAGCCTTTTTAACCTTCTTCTCGGACGGTTAGTTGCTAACGTCTTAGCGTCTTGGATAGAGTAATTTCTATGGAAATTTGTTTGGCTGCCGACAAATTGTATGTTCAGGTCTTTATGAAGAGATCTGTTATGGATATACCAAGGGGGACCAATAATTACACAAAGAGTTCTGATCTTTAACAATCACATTTCTTCAACTTTTAATAAAGCTAAAAGTATATTTGGTTTTATTAAACGAAAGTTTAAACAATTTAATGATCCCTACATTACCAAGCTTCTTTACATCTCTCTAGTCCAGCCCAGTACTCGAATTCTGTACGAGCGTCTGGAGCTCTCAATGCAAAATATTGAGTCAGTACAAAGCAATGCATTCTTTTCCCACTTCGTGATTTAAATTGCCTTTATACTATAGCAGGCTTCTTATAGATCTTTCTTTGTTGAGTAATCCCTGATTTTCTTTAGGTATAAGCTTTCTTCATGAAATTATTACTGGTATTGTTGATTCGCCAGGGCTTTTGAGTCAACTTAGTTTCTGTGTCCCTAGTCGTACCACTAGAAATTTCGTTCCTCTTGCTCTAGGTAGGTGCACAACTAACTTTGCCTCACTCAATCCATTTCTTGTATTATGTCCTAATTACAAAAGAATTTGTCACATTCTCTCTCCTGAGATTTCGCCCACCGCTATTAATGCTCTGGTCCTGCAACATCTACGTTTCTGCATCCACCGTGACTAAATCTGTACGTTACAATTTTGGATTGTGTATCTATTTTTTGTCTCTAACCACATATGGCTGTGAGTGGGAGAATAGCTAGTTATTTAGCAAATAAATTTCCCAATGAATAATAGAAAAAATATATCTTTTTAATTTCGTTTGTTTGTTTTAGTTCAAAAGTTGTACATATAAGTATATCAAAATTCTTGTCCCTATTCAAGTGCATGGCAGTGTATCAGTAACATCATCATTCCCCCTAATGCAAACCTTGCTGTTATTCATTCAGTTCTGCAAGGGAAAAGAATTTAAATAAATAACGAAGAAAATTTGCAAAAGAAAATCTTTGGAATTTTTTCCTGCTCAACTTTTGTGTAAAAATGATATGTGAACGAACGTATGCATGTGTGTGACATGCTTGTGTGAGAGAATCTACTCAATTTTTGCTGCGTGCCTTTGTTGATGAAGTGCCTTAAGTTGATATATGAAGTGTTATGTTACAGTTCGCACTCCATTCAACAACATAAAAAGGACATTATTAGTTCGTTCTTTCTTTTTTTTTTTTGTCATAGGCATATCAATGTGTTGTGAACAAATTTATGTTTGCAACACTACAATTTGCCTTAAATTGAATTAATTTTATTTAATAAAGAAGAAGAAAAACCCCTAGAAAACAGAAAATGATAAAAGAAATCCGTACAAAACCAAAACAATAACAATAATAACAAATACAATATATAGTAGAAGGCATAGTAGCAATAAAACTGATAAAAATGATGATGAAAATTGGCTTCACGTGGTGTTAAATACTTGCCACTTTTGCCATTTGTGGCGCAGCGTGTTGCCACAAAAACTTATTATGGTTTGGATGGTATGAAATGAATGCTAAATGGCAGCATGACAAAAAAAAAGGATAACAAAAGATACTCTCACGCTTTTGTAGTAAAGAAAATACTTACAATACATAAAAAAATAATATAATACTTAAAGGCACACAACTGTTTCTGTCAACAAATTGTTTGTCATTGGTATTATTTCCTTTACCGGAGGCTTGACTCAACATATTGTAAGTTGTGTATGTGATAAATGTACAGGACCTTGAAGGCAAAACCAAGCAAAACAGTTGACCTGACCTCTCTCTCTTTGAACTCGAAAATTATCTACATAAAGTTGGAATATTAAAAATCATTTTAAATTCATTTATAACATTCTCTTCTTTTTAGCAAAATGCATGGATGATGATACCCTTGCATTGCATTGCAATGCTTTTTTTCTTTCAGTTAAATTTCTAATGCTTCAGGTAATGTTTCTTTATGTGTGTGTGTATGGCAGTTAGTGTGTTATGTGTTATGTGTGTGTGTGTCTGAGTCCTTTATGTTGAATACACTTAGCCATTTATGAAAAGTTATACAGCAAAGTGACTTTTTCATATGAGTTTCTTTTTTTTTATTATCTAGCTTTTCATGTTGGGAATGACTTCCATATTGCGAGGTGCCACATACGTTTACTATATTTTATATATATATACATACTTATATATATAATCATATATACAGTAAAGTATCTGACACACCTGAACTTCCTTATGATGTCGCTTTCTTATCAGAAGAAATGAAAACTTGAATTGAAATTTATTATTCTGCTTTGTCGTGCGTGTTTAGCTGCTGGATGTTAGAGTATATAGTATACAAAATAGTATGTATGTGTTCGTAGATATTTATGTGTTGCTATTGTATGAACAAGTATCTTTGTATGTAGCTGAGTAAGTGTGAGTTACTCTAGAGATATCCTTTGTTGAGTTAAATATCTGTGAGTTAGTGAGAGGGTTTGTGTTTACCACTAAGCACCTTTTAAGTATTTAATATTTTTCCCTTAATCTTTCTCATTCTCTGCATCTTCTTCTACTAGTTTAAACCTTTTTTAATTTCACACTCTTTCTTCCGCTCCGTTTTTTGATGCTGCCTTATTTCATGTTATGCTTAGGGCGCGTGTTAATTGCTTTTTCATGACGCAATCCCTTTGGCCTATTATAAACACATCGAAACAGAAACACAGACACACACAAACACTCCTACACATATGCCTACTTATATACCATACACTTCCGCCAACCCATTTACTCATTCATTCAATCACATACTCAAAGATATTTTTGCAAAGTTTTCCCCCCTTCCTTAGGCCTTGAAGTTCTCTGGATTTCTATTGCTGCTCGGGGGTCTTTTCTTGTACTTACTTTGTTTTTGATTTTTCAATGGCAGCTGCTGTGCGCACTTAAGGTTATTGTTTACATGTCTCAATTATCCTTTTGATTTTGACACGTGCGTGACATTTCCTTGCCTGCTTTTGCTGCACTTACATGACAATTGTGTATGTGTGAGACGGTGTGTGATGTATTTGTGTGTATGTCTACAATTACAAAGCAAGAATTTCTTCCTTAGAAATTCAAAACCTTTCCAAATGGAAACTTTTATTTTCATTGTCAATTTTTTTTATGTAATATTCTCCGTCCTCCTGCAGCCAAAAACTTGAACTCGCAATAGACAAGAATGTGCAAATATATTGTGTATGAAAAATAGGCAACCAAAAAAACAAACAAACAAACAAATAAAGTATGAAAGAAAGAAAGCTTCAGTAACTCAATTTATTATGTTAACATTATACAAGTCTAATTTAAAGGAGATACAAATCTAAGCCGAAAGCGATTTGAAGGAGAATTGTAGCATCTGCATGCATATCTTTTAACCCGACTTGGCCTTACCCACTAAAGACTTCGCAGATAAATTCAAGCAAGAGTTTAAACAGATACGAATACAATGAAGAAGAAGAATTCTAAAAGAAAAAAAAACACACCAGTATTTATCACATTCGCATGCGACATTTTTTACTCTTCTTCTGTTTCTCTGGTCTCTTTTCACATTGGTTTTTCTGTTTTTTTTTTTTAGTTTTTGTGAAGCGCCTAAAATTATGCAAAAATTATGCGCACAAGTTGAGAAAACCCCAAAAAATGTCTGGTAAGAGAAAAAAAAATGGTCAACGAACGTGTACGGAGTAGGCAAAACAGACAGAAGGACACGTGGCACATTCATACACTCCCCATCCAAGACAGAAAGTCAGACAAATAGACAGACAGACAGACAGACAGAGAGGAGCACATGGAAATGGCAAGCAAATGTGCCTGTGTTTTTTAGAGAGTGGGAGAGAGAGATTGAAAAAGAAAGAGTGGGATAGAGGGAATGAAACTTAGAGGGGTCATAAGCCTGCAAGCGTAAATGTCCTTTTCAGAGCACTTGTGTGTGTATTTATGTGAAAAGCCAAGAGGAAATAAAAGAAAAAAACAACATGTAGATAGATAGACAAACAGACAAACAGACAGAGAGTCAGAGGGACATACAGTCTGAGGGACAAACAGTGGGACATATAGAAATATACAGCGTCATGACATGTAAATCATGCTCAAGGATATGCTGAGCATTTCGTTTTCTTAACTTTGCTTTGCTGTGCTTCTATACATCGTTTTTCCTTTCTTTGCTGAATTGTATTTCCTTGTTGTTGATGTCAGGAGAAAAAGGAACAGCATCACCAGCAGTATAAGAAGAAGATGAAAATGATGATGATGACACTAAAGTGAAGAAGAAAAACAAACTCTTTAAAAGGTCTTAACATTTAAGGCGAAGGCCCAAACTTAAAAATACGGACTAAAAGACAAGACAAGCGTAAAATTAAAAGTGTTGAAAAAAAAGGATTTAAGCGGGCATTCATGATGATGATGATGATGGTGACAACAAGGACAGAACAATAGAGAGTAAGGGCCAAGGGTGTTGATGATGAGGTTGTTGTTATGTTTATACTTTTTTGCTGCTGTTAATATCCTTTTGCGTGAAATCAGTTAAATGAGTTTGTTTACATATTTGCTATTCTGTTGTGGTTTTTCTTTATAACAACACTTTAAAAGAAAGCAAGCAACTGTGTCCCCTAAACATATGTAGGCAAAAGCAAGTCTATCTGGCGATATACAAAAAAAAGCAAGGAGATACAAAAAATATTTATAAAAAAAAAAAACTTCACAGCCTTGTTTGTTTGTTTGATGGTTGTTTTGCTGGTTATGTTGCTGGTTTAATGTTGTTATGGGTTGTTTGCAAGTCTTCCACCATGCTCATCCTTAAGGATAAATGCCTGCCAACTCGCAATTATCCATTTCCCTTTGCTTTATTTATGTAATTTGCATGTAAACATGTGTTTAGCAATGACTCCCGGCACAAGACATGAGTATATATACTTCCTTTGCCAAAGAAACAAATAAGGGTTCCTTGGCCTCTGTGTTTTTTCGTTTCTTTTTATTAAAATAATTTCTAACAAAATGATTTTGTTTAACATATTTTCTTATTAAGTGTGGATTTGAGCATATTTTACTCAAGTTGAGATTTCTCCATAACACATAACACAATACAATACCAAACCATAACACCCAAAGGTATACTTATGTATATATAGATCGTCCCACCACATTTATAAATTCATATAAGTGAATTGTGAAGTATTTTTGCCAACCAAGCTTCATTCATGGTCGTATTCATCGTAAATGTTCTGTGTGGGGAAAAGCACTTTATGATTTTCCTTTTCTTTTCTTTACTTGATTTTCCATTACTTCACTTACCCCTTTATGAATGTAGTATTTTAGTTGGTTGCCTTTCATTCATATTTTAGATACTTCAGATACTTATTTCTTAGTATTGTGCGAGAACTTTTCTTTTTTAGTTACTTTGGTTTCATGTTTAGCGCAAATTTCCGGTAGCAATCTTTTATGAATACTTGAGTTGAACTTTGCGTGAAGTTTCTATATTAGATGTTATGATTACTGTTATCCCATACACACAGTGTGTATGGTATATTTGAATGTACCTATCTTGATGTGTGTATGACATTTGATTTTGTTGCTTTAGAAACAAAATTCAAATGATTTTCATTCATATACTCACTCGTTCATATGTCGATTTTATGTTCATCATCATCATTGAATATATGAAAATGAAATTATAATCTTAATACAATCTAAGCCATCTGAAGGATACTTTGGAAAATATTTGAAAATAATATGGCATTTTTATTTTTAAACTCCATACAAATCCATATAAAAAAAACTCAATTTACATAATAATCCAAAAAAAGAAACAAAAGAAAATATAATAATAATAAAAACAGAAATTAAATATTCCAAAAAATACGAGGAAAAAAAATATAATCCTGGAAAAAAATTAAGGAAAAATCATTCACGTAATGGTAATGGTTATATAGTAGAAGTATCGTTGGCAACGAATTTGTTTTCTAGTAGGTCTGGGTTGGCAGTGGTTCCGGGTTGGTTCTAGGCAGCTCTCATGTTGATGACTGCCTGTCAATGCGTTGCCTGCCTGTCACTGTTTTGCTTTCTCTTGCCTTGCCTTGCTTTTGATATTAAGCAATTCATTTCAATGGGCTGTGTTGAGCTGCATTAAGTTCGACAGTAGCACATAGTTGAGAATTTCAGCGCATAATTTGTCTTAATATTTTCCGCCAAATAATTTTCCTCAACTGCACTCTATGTTGTTGCACAACAACGATCAAAGTTATAACAACAAAAAATATTCCCATTTTTCTTTCTTTCTATCTTTAGTTCACAGTAAATGAAAATAAGCAAGCAAGCGAATTCAACTGTTTACTTGCCGCCTTTCATTTTCTTATCCAACATTATTTTATTGTAGACTAGCGCACCCGAATTGGCTTTGCTCGGGTTGCATCTAGTGTTGTCTTCTGTTAAAGTTTCCTTATTTTCTTTAATATACATAGTTGAAGAACTCTGCAAAGGATCGCCCCAGATTAAATTGGATTAATAATTCGGCTTTCATTAAATGTATGCCCCACACCTGTAGCATTCAATATTTAGGGCTTACTTTGAATAGAGCACTCAACTGGAAAAAACAACTTTTCTACAAGCGGACCCAGCTCAACCTTAAGCTCATGAGTCTGTACTAGTTACTCAGGCCCAGTTCGAAGCTCTCACTCAGCAATAAGTTGCTGCTCTATAAGGCAATTCTAAGGCCAATCTACTGCGGCTTCTAATGTTAACATCATGCAGAGATTTCAGTCCAAAGTTCTATGCACTTTAGTAGGTGCCCCTTTCTATGTGCGCAACGACGTCATTGATTGCTACCTCAAGATCGCTACGGTTACGGAGACCATCAATGCTTATACCAGTTGCCGCTATGATCATCGACTTGGGAACCACGTAAACGTCCTCACAGTGCAACAACTGGTAAAGAGCAATCAACTCCGCAGGCTATCATCCTTTGGATCTTCCCTCTCGCTTCAACCAGGGACCTTATCCCTTCCTACCTAATAAAACCTAAAAATAATTGAATACCTCATAAAATTTAGTTACGCATGGGTGTCAAGTAAATAAATAAAATTATGACAATTTTAATTGCATATTTTTAAGCTTTGAAATCACCTCAATTTCAATTCTTTTCGATTTCTGAGACACCCCTGACTGTCTACATATTGTTTTCTAAGATTCTATATAACTTAATATTACATATGAGTTTATGAAGCATCTATTTCTGGGATCCGACCGTTTTAAATTCATTTGCGAGCGAGAAACCAGTTTAAAGTTGGGACACTATATTTGAAAGAAACCATTTGAAAAATATTTTTGGTATCATATTCTGGAAACTATTTGAAGATCTGGTGCCATTTCAGTGCAAAGGTATCTTTACAATTTCCCAATACTACGTCGAAGGATGATTCAATTATGTTGTCCGTGTGTGGCCGAGATTTTGTGATTGAATCGTGGCTTGGGCAAATATCAAATTAGATATTGTTGAAGTTCTTAAATAGGACATGATAGTAAATTTAATTTTAGGCTAAAAATCTGGATATCACGCCAAAATCGGGACCCTGGTTGCATCGAACAAATCTATGAGCACTGGTTGAGTGGCATTATACAGTTTTGTAATTAATTTTTTGTTGTATACACTTAGGGATTACTGTGTAAACTCTATATAGCAATTCTTAAGGGACTGGGAATTTTACGGTGTTATGGAGAAAAGAAAAGCATTATACAGATAACAAGGTAAACCAACGGAAGTCAAGTAATTTTGTTTGACGTTATATGGAGTATTTGAATGTCTCGGATCTCGGGAACGGGGCCGCATATTGGGGACCAAAACTATCCTATGT
Source organism: Amiota communis (assembly GCA_037043315.1). Classification (NCBI taxonomy): domain Eukaryota; kingdom Metazoa; phylum Arthropoda; class Insecta; order Diptera; family Drosophilidae; genus Amiota; species Amiota communis. The sequence continues at coordinate 4,715,363 of JBAMAV010001245.1, read as the reverse complement.
TCAAGCCTGGAACCAACCATATATATTCCCAAAATTTCAATGCATTCATATGAACAGTATGGCAGCACATAGCACACAAACAAACACTAATTTTTATATATTCGATTTTCTTTCCAATTTTCATCATTTATAGCAAATACTATCTTATTCACAATCATTTTTCTTATATTCTTTTTTTATTCTCTCTCTCATTATAGAAATTTTTCCAAAGGATTGCATTTTAATAATAATGCCGAATAAGAAACAGCGTCAAACGAGATGGAAATGCTAAAGGCAATAGGCGGGCATCGAGTGGCATTCAAACATACTGCAAACCGAAAAACCATAACCAAAACGACAGACTTAAGTCAAGACGAAACTATTGCATTTCATTTGCTTCTCTTGTAGTAGATCATCGGGAGTTCATGGTGTTGATGATTATGATTATGATATTGCAGATATGAAAATGATGATGCTCATAATGATGGCAAAATTGATGTAATTACAACAACAACAAGCATAAAGTTATGCCAAAAGCAAACATGATAATGGTGTGTTGGATGATTGAAGAAGTAAATATGACAAGCGAATATTAAAGAAAAAAAAAAAAATCAAACGAGGAATATAAACTTCAATAAAAAGCGCTTTGAAAGCAAAAGAGGAAAATATCCAAAAATAAAAAAAAATTCAAAAAAATATATAAAATAATAATAAATAAAATAAAAAAAAATTGTGGAAGTGCATTTGAGCGTAGAAATTGCATTAAAAATTGAAATATAACAACAAAAGCAACAAAAACGAAATTTTGTAAAACGGAAAAATCGCTAACGAGCTAAAGCAACAACAAAAACAACCATAACAACAACATCAAATAGAAGAAACTTCAAAAAAAAAAGAAGCGCGAAAAAATAACAAAAAAAAAAACACAACAAACAAATTTTTGATTGAAATTGCGCCATTTTGTTGTTGTTGTTGCTCTCGGTTTTGTGTTATTTTCAATTTCATTTTATTTTTATATTGTGTGGAGCTGTGAGCCCAATTTATTCGTATCACATTCTCTATCTCTGTCCCTCAGTGTCTCCCAGTGTCTCTGACTTGCATAGTATATTCGGTGTACTCACAGTTTTTTATGTGATTTTGTTTTGTTGTTGATTTTACTGATTAAAAAGGAAGCCGATACACAAAACAACAACAAGCAGAGGAAAAAAAGATAGACAGACAAAACACAACACAACACAAGTAAAGTAAAGACGAGAAAAAAAAACACACAAAAATTATAGCATGCGAGAAAAATTGCATAAATATTTATCTCGTGGTATATTTTTCTTTGTTTCATTGTTGCTATTGTGATTTATAGTCAGTTTTTTGATTTGAATTTAATTTCCACAACAAAGAAGAAAACAGAAAAATTGTGTAAAAATTGAAAATCAAAAGAAAATCGAAAGCTTTGACAAATTTATCAAAATTTTGACAGTAAAGTGTGATCGGATTCTTTTTTGTTTAATGTTTTCTAATTTGTTTACATAAGAAGTGCGCGAAAGAAGAAGTTTGCATTGTGCAACATAAGATTTTGAATTAAATGCCCACTTAACATCATCAACGTAAAACATTAAGAAATTGTTACATAACACACACACACACTCACAGATAGATGCCTCCTCTTCAATAAGCCCAAGGACATTAAGTAACAAACGATCAAGCGACAACAATTGTTAACTATTGTCAATATAAACGAAACGATACGAAACGAACGACTTGAGACCTTCTGTTGCTTCCTGGCACTTAAGTGATAGCTGGCTGCCTACTTGAAGACTAAAACCAAAGTATACCAGCTGTTGAACGACCACCATTCTCATAGAATTCTATACAAGCAACAACAGCAAGAAGGATTCACCGCCAACATCATCAACAGCAGCAGCAGCAGCAATGTATACTAGAAGGAGTAACAAACACAGCAACATGAGTAAACCCACCGCGAGTAACAACATGAAGCGCTATCTTTATCTTGTTATCAGCATTTTATGCATACAGGGTAAGTGCCACAAACACATTTATTTTCCTTTGTACTACTACTACTACTACTTATGTATGAAAACTATTAACAACAACGTCCTTCTGTCATTCTCCTTCTGTCCTTCTTTTGCATCGACATAGTAGTCTTATAACATTTAATAAGAAGACTAAAAATGAATGCAAATATTTACATGGCAATTTAAGTGACAACAACAACGAAGACATCGACAACGATAATAATTCCATTTGTATCTATCGCTGTCATATAATATTCTCGTACATATTTTGTCTTCCGGCATTCATTTGTGTCAATTGGATTCAAAGGCATCATTGATGTTTCCATTTCTTCATAGTCTACTTTTAGGCAGGGCTCTCCCTTCTTTATTTCAAAATAAAAATTTTTTACATCGTTTGTTTCTTTTTTTCTTATCTTACTGACATCTTCATTTGCTCGTTTTACTGTCTCTTACAACATCAACGTCGTCATCAACATCTTATTGTCGGCCATATTCATGTGCTTGGCCATGCTTGAGTGGTTGCTGTAACTAGCATTAAGTGTGTAGATACATACATATGTACATATGTAAGAGTATGTCTAAAGAGAAGAAGGTATGGAATGACTATGGCATACCATAAATGTCTGAGTAGCTGATGAGTGGTTTCGCTTGACTTATAAATTGCTTTCGATTAAGTTGTCACATTAACATTAATCTTTGCTTTATGACACAGGCGTGTTGCTCCCTATATTTACCTCACACTCCCCATTCTCACACTCCTTCTCTAGAGAATGTATGTATGTATGTGTATATGAATGAGAAGACACGACAAGACAATAGAAATGCTTCAACCGCATCTTAAGTTTGAGTTGAATATCTGTGCGAGATGAGCTCATTTTAATGAACCGTAAGTTGATCTAGGTGTTGTGATAGTGAGTAATTGAAGTGACTCACTCACTCTCACACTCACTCACTCACCAATTCAAGTGCATATGAAATCTAGCGTGCTAATATTCTTGTCATCTTCAAAAAACAGAATGCTGAAAAGAAAATTTCTCAGCATGATGATGATATTAATAGAATATTACTTTAAATTGATATGAAAACTTAAAATAAATTCAAAAAATTAAAATTCTTTTGTTGATCGGTCCAGCCGAACCGGGCATAAACTTGATAGTGGTGCCTCTCTCCCCAGCGTTTAATATAAATAACTTTAAAAAACTCACAAATATATAATATACAATGGTATTTTCTTACAAGTCGACAGCTTCCGTATGCTAGGCGCTTTTTGGAGCAAGTTTTTTATTGTCAATCATATTATAAAATGACTTTGGCGCCCCTGTGACTTCCCGGGGCAGTGCTTTGAAAGCAAAAAGGAATGCTCTGTGGTATTTTTTGGATAATAAACAAGATTTTTTGATAAGGTCTGGCACACAGGTCTTCCCTTTAAACTCAAAAGCCAACTACCAATGCCCATTTAGTTTAAGCTAGCTGATTGGTTTTCATTCGAAACTTTGCCTTGAATACTAATTACTACTTTACAAGGCAATCATAAAACTAGTGTTTAATTTTGGACAGATTCCATAACCGAGTACTCACCGTTGTGGTATTTTAGTCCAGTTATGGAAACTTTTATTGTATAACTAAAGACATTTGGCTAGTTGGCGAGCTAAAAGCCAACGAGTTGGCTAATTGAAAGCGAACTTGCCCAGTTTTAACATGACAGTCGCCAACTTTACTCGCTTCTCTCTGCCTGTTAGTGTTCTCTCACATACACACACACACACACACACCAAGCAGTATGCTTGGTGGCAATAGTTCCCGTTGCAATAGTAATTCACTAACCCCTTTTCTTATTAATTGGTGGCTAGTAAATACAATAGTCGCAAGTTATGTAGTGCGTGTTTCCATAGTAAGCTAACAGCCCCTTTTCGCAGCACAGGTGGCTTGTGAATTCACTAGTCGTAGGAAATGAAGGCGGTGGCAGTGAATGGTGACATAACTGTTGAACGGTAATGCAGGCGTAGGCAATTAACCCCTTCAAATGACATTGCCATGTTAAATTCACCAGTTGAATACATATAAAGGACATTGTAGGAACTAGTACTGAATACAAAGGGACTAACCACGAACCAGTTTTGGACCAAAGATTCATACTGCAGGGGTTGGAGGCAGTTGTGAGTATTTTTGTTTTGTTGTGAGTATTTTTCTACACGCAAACAAGCCAAGTGTAAAAGAGTCTTTAAGATGTTTTTCTCTTTAAAAAAATTATTATAATACGATTATTATTATTTTGTACTAATTAATCGAACTGTAAATTTCATGAACCTAGGGTTACTAGGAGGGGTACCTTCCATACAAACCCCCATTTAAATTAATGTTCTTATTAGGAAAAGTTTTTTGTTTTATGACTCATCAAACTCAAATTTGGACACTACAAGTTTCTGATCCATATTCATCAACCATGGGTTGCCAGGAGGGGTACCTCCCAAACAAACCCAAATTAAATGACAAACTTAGAAAGAATAAAAATACAATAAAAGTGCCACTCAAACTGTGTTCTTTGTTGATAATCAAACTGTAACAGAGAGAATATAGTGTATAGCAAGAAACGTTGGATGCATCCCGGAGGATGGAGATACATCGAAGAACAATAAGTGCATTATTTCAATAATAAAGTTCATTGTTTTAATGAATTTTTAATGATAATTGTATCTTAAATTTCAATGAAGCTCATTGAAAATTGTTCCATTGAAAAAATGAATCCTTTTTTCATTAAACTTTGTCCTTACATTAAATGGATTATCATTTAAATCGTTATTATTATTAATATTATTTAAAACAAAAAATTGTGAACGGAAATAATGGAATTACATCCGTATAAGCATGTCATGGCGGCACTATGCGTTACTTCCGGCATCACATGACATTTGTTTGACATTTACTCAATTCCGTGATGATGATACAATAAAGTGTTAAGCCAAAATTATTTTGCCTTTGAACCCTGCATGGCATAATGATGATGATGATGATAATGGCATTCATTTTACTTAATTTAATAAATGAAATATTTGTGTGTGTACAATAATTTCATAATGATGGCATTTCGCAATGCATTTTCCAACACTTTGTTAGACAATTAATTTCAAATATTCCAATATACATATACGCTCCGCGCCACTTGAATAGGCGTCAGTATAAATGCAAATTACTCAAAAATTAACATTACAATTAACGGTTCCTTCTTGAGTGTTTTTTCAATGACTATTTAGCTGTCTATATGAAAAAAAATGGAGCGCTGGAAATAAACCGTTATATGCATTTTGCTATTTTGTTTTGATATCCATCAAAAACCATGCACAAATTTTTGCGCCACTTGATTAGATCATTTGCTAAGTTAGACTTCTATATGCTCGCTTTTTGAGATTAGTTCGAATTATTAAATATCAAATTTAACAAAAATGGGTCAAGGAAAAGCCTTAAAGGAGATAGAGAAAGGAAAAATAAAAGCTTTCAAGGATAGTGGTCTGTCTATTGCCACAATCGCAAAAAAAAATCGAAGGATGTCGAAGTGGTGTCCGGATTCTTAGCCAACGAGCTAAAATATGGAAAAAACATGAAAGGCCGTACTAAAAGTGTCCTCTCTATTGCTGACAGACGACTTATTTTGAGAAAAACCTCAAATTCTCACGACTCAATATCCATAATCAAAACAAAATGTGGACTTAACACAAGCCTAACCACTATTCGGCATGTAATATTGAAATCTTAACATTTAAAAAGGTTTAAAATAAAAAAAAAAAACACTTCTGAATGCACTCGAAAGGAGCCTTCTTTTTTGCCGTAAACATATGAGCTTAACAATGGAGTGGCAACGCGTTGTATTCTTAGATGAAAAAAAAATTAAATTTAGATGGACCCGATGGCTACACTTATTATTTCTATGACCTACGAAAGGAAGCCCATCATTTGGAGCGCTTACATAGCAACGGTGGAGGTGTCATGGTATGGGGAGCGATCTCGTGTTACGGCACCTGTGAGTTACAATTTTTGACAACAAAAATGAATGCGATGGCATACAAAATTCATTTCCATTCTTTCGCAACCTTTTTGGACCCTTGCAATGGACATATCAACATGACAATGCGGCAATCCATACTGCCCGAACCGTCAAATCCTATATTGAAAGCCAGAAGGTGGCTCTTTTAAGCTGGCCACCTTACTCACCGGATTTAAACATCATCGAAAATGTTTGGAGATGGTTAACACGGAAACTGTATGGGGCCGGACAGCAATACCTGAACTAATAGAAGCCATCAAACTAGCTTGGATTTCAATACCGCAAAAAGGAGGCACAACCCACTACTAAAAAAATTTCAAATGCATTTGACAATAATTAAATGTACTCCAAAAGAAGAATTACACATCTTTGAAACATACGAATTTTAATAAACGGCTTTTTTTAAGCGGTGTTCTATTCAAGTGGCGCATAAATCTGCATGTTTTTTTATAGTTACTTTACCAAAAAAATTTGTAACAAATTAACTGTATCAGTTACAAAAACAGATCCTTCTGAAATTGATTTGGAATTAATTATAGTTTCATTAAAAATTAAAAAAATAATTAATATTTTTTCTGAATCAGCAAAATTAAGCCTTAAAAAAAGTTTGTTAGGTGTCCTATTCATGTGGCTCGGAGTGTATGTATATTCTCTCATATATTTTATTCATATGGTCACACAGTTCTGATGACCTCAAATTCAATGATGCTTTATTCTTTATGATAACCGCACCCAAAAATATGCTATGCTACTGTATTATTTTGGAATTTTTGTTTTAATATATGTATTTATTGTTATTGCATTGCTGCTCATGACCTGGCGAAACAAAGCTTAACATAACATAAATACAATAAAAATAAAAACAAATGACAAAAGATAGAGTAGTACAAAACATTAACAACAAAAAACAGAAACACATTCAAACAAATTTTTGGGAATGAAAAACAAAAACACATGGTTGCGCTTCATTGATTTGTGAAAATTTTCGCATTTCCCGTCAATCAATTGCAATTGTTTTTTTCTTAGTTTAATGTCGATACTCCCCATCTATTTTAGATAGAAAAAAATTGAAAATAAAATCAACTATTTTTGCCATTGATTGCTATTTTATTTATATAATTTTTTTTTTTTTTTTTTTTGTCATTTGTTTTCCATTTTAACATAAATAATGTGTGTTTTCTCTCACTGTTTTGTTTTTGTGTCTTAATGTTTTTGTTTTCTGTTTCGTCATCATCATCGAAAATGTTGCGAATTTGTTTGGGATTTATTTTTATTTCAGTTGTTTGTTATTGTTTTTTCATCTAATTTGTATCTTTTTGAATAGTGTTTTTCGTTTTTATTGTTTTGCATTTTTACCACAAATGATTTCAATTCAATGATGAAGATTCACTGACTGACCATTGTTATTGATTTTTACCCAAAATCAACTGTTAGAAAAACATTAAATCAAACAAATACTTATAACATCATCAATAATTTAAGCACGCACCTAAAAATAATTCATACATTTTTGATCTGAAAATCTCTCACACAAATTCAAGTCAAAAGGTTTTGGTGCGCTTCAAATAAATAAAACATTTTTATTACGCATACGCTACGTTGGCACATTGTGAAACTAAAGTTGTTTATAAAAGGAATACAAAACAAAAACAACAACAAAGAAACAGAAAAATAAATGCCCAAAAAAAATATGTGAAATGAGAAAAAGAGAACTTTGTTGTACGATTTGTGCCAAATTGTTTTCAATAAAAATTTACGTTTCATAAAATTTATTATGTATGCAAGGAGCAACCAACCAACCAACAACTGACACAATAACAATAAGAACAATAAGAACAAACGAACAGCCATGAGTAAAAAATAAACCCAAACCAATAGCTTGAAACAGAAATGACCAACAAAAAGCATTAAGAAGAAATGTACAACAACAACAATCACATAAGACATAATGTGTGTATGTGTTTTTTAACAAAATGACATCAAGTCAAGCATACAAGCAATACAATACTTTAAGTATATAGATACATATACCATGTAACTTGCACATACACTTATACACTTATAACAAATATGAAATCATGAACATTTGAAACATGACAAAATCAAAGCTAAATAGCAGTCAAAGTCATAAATGAACACAAAGCAATAATATTGTGTGTGTGTGAGAGATACGCTTAGTTGATATGCAGGCCAAGCTAATGGTCAACACATTATAATGCCCCAATGATGATGATGATGGGAGTGTAGATTTGTTCCAAACCTTAGTGAGAGATCAAAAGAATCAAAGCTTAACTTCAAGTGGTTGCAAATAGAGAGTAGCAGATACTTTAACATGCATGAACTTTGTTTGATTTTACGCAGTGGCAAGTTACACAAATAAAACACTATTCACTATGAGTACGAGTATATTGACCGACTTTCCTGTGTGAAAGGAAAATATTGTAAAATGGGGCACCATAAAAGGCGAAAAGTTTTCTTCATAAAAAGAATAATAACACATATTTTTCCAAAGACTATTATATATATTACTTTACCCTCCCATAGATATGTGTTAGATATTAGTTAGATATATGAGTCAGCATAAGATTCAATAGAATAATAATGATGATGATGATGGTGGTGATGTATTTTAAAGTTCATTTATTTGTTCTTACCCCAAAAGAAGAAAGTGGTGGCTTGCTGGTGTTGTGTAATGTGTGTGCTGGTTTTACTTTTACTCACTCAACTGTTGTGCAAACTTTGTTTTGAAAGTCAAATTTATGTAAAGTATTATGCAGAAAGTCATTGTTCAAATGAGGAATACTACTTGAGGGCTGACATACTTATGTTACTATACTATATGAAAGAATGAATGAGTTAAAGTTTGTTTGACCACCATGCCCACTCATTCATTCAGTCACTCATTCACTTATTCACATTCTTAGATACATTTCTACTTAAATAAGTTTTAAAATATTCTATAGTAAGTGAGAGTGTGTTTGTTCATACAGTTGCCAAGACAAACATATTGCAAAGGTTTGAGTTTGTGTGACTTTTTAATTAAAATGATTGCTTTTATGAGATATTTGGTTGTTAAGAAAATTTTCACATTTTATTTGTTAATGGGTTTTCCATCATGTGTGAATTTTACTAGTATAAAATTTTAAAAGCAGGAAATAGTATATCATATAGAGTTCCACACAAAGAGAAAGAGAGAGGAAATATAACAAAATAAAATAAAATAAAATAAAACAATTTATTTAACCAGGAAAGGAAAGGAAGGAAATAGGTTAATTTGATCATTTTTGTTATCTTTTTAGTTATTAAAATAAAACTTGTTGCTGTTGTTGTTGTTTTTGTTGCTAAGAACACACACTGTTTTTGCAACAAACAAAAAGTCAATGATGTTTTCCATGTTAAACTAAATTTTGCCCAAAAAAGTATGCAACAAAAACTTTGAAAAACACATAAGCGAATAAACCAAAAAGGAATGAAAAGAGAAGAACTTATATTCAGACAAAAGTTTTATGTTTTCATCAATGCTGTTGTATGAGAGTATCTATTTGAATGAGTATCTGTGTGTGTATGTGGTTGTATATCTGTTGAACATGTTGCAACGTGAACAATGAAGAATAACAGTAATAACAATGTGTACAACAAAATGACAAAACAACATCGCTAAAGAAACTTTTAATTACACTTCAATAATTAAAAAAAAACAGAAAACTTAATCAATACGCTTGCAATCAATATTACATATACGCATAGCAAAAGTCAACGACACAAACATCCACACACAAATAAACACGAAACAACTGTATATATGTATATATAAATGAGGTCTGTTAAAAAAGTATCACGAATTCTGTGTTTTTTCAAAAAGTATTTATATCTACTAACACAATCGACCGCATTCTAGAAAAAGCATTAACAGCTCTATAAACAGTGTTCTTTGCGAATACTCTATAACACGGCTTCACACAACCAAAGAGCGTACATCAATAGAAAAGAAGAGAGTGGCACACAAATCAACGGCTGTGGGTTGCTTTTGTTGGAAGCGGTTATCTTTAACACCTATTCTTACTTAAACCAGTATACCAAATTTAATTGAAATTGAGATTGTACACATCTTGCAAAGTATACCTTTCAATTGGTACTTTTTTTGTTAAAATCGGTTCAGTGGTGTAACCAGAAAAAGCTTCACAAATTCAATGTTTGCCGAATGTAGAATAATATAGATTTTGTCCCCTTCAAAGTGATTCCCCTCAGTTATAAAACATTTATGCCAACGTTTTTTCCAATTCTCGAAACACTTAAAAAAAATCATTTTTTGTGATCTGTTCATCTCCTCCTTCGATGCTGTCTTCATTGCCTCAATCATGGTGAAGCGATGTCCTTTCATGGGCCTTCTTAGTTTTGGGATAAGGAAAAAGATGCAGGGGGCCAGGTCGGAGGAATACGACTGTGGCTGCGGCATCATTAATGTGTTGTTTTTGGGCAAAAAATCGCGCACAAGCAACGATTTGTGAGCAGTTTGTGTTCTTCCACCCATCCGCAATTTGCTCATAACTTTCAGGTTATATTCCTTATTGACCGTAAGGGAAGAACTCATGAGGCACCACGCCCCCGGCAATCAAAGAAAACTGTGATCAAAACCTTCACCTGCGACTTAACTTGGCACTATTTTTATGGATTTGGCTCATTCGGCAGTTTCCATTGGGATGATTGAACTTTTGTTTCAACGTTATAACCATAAACCCATGATTCGTCGTGAGTTATGACACTCTGTAGTCGTCGCGGATCGAGACCCACAGCTCCTGAGAAGTTTTAATGGTCGAAATTGAGCAATTTTTGCATGAATTTCCTTGCGACCCGTCTCATGCCCAAATCATTGGTTAAAATGGAATGGCACGAAACCCAATCAACAAGTTTAGGTCCTCAGCCACGATGATTCGACGATTGGCCAATACTGTTTTCTTTACTTTATCAATGTTTTCGTCGTTGTTGACCTGCTCCGGCGTCCGGCACGCTTTTCTTTGTTCACATCTGAGTTCATCATATGCCCTGTCACTTTATTTTGTTTTTATAAAACATGTCCAAGCAAAACAGCTGACTAAATTTAACGAAACATTGAATATAGCCGACCTTGTCAGCATAAGTGGGGGACATGAGTACCAATATAACACCACAAAAAAATCTAAAAATGAATATATGTTATCCACGTAAATTCGAAATTCGCTATACTTTTTAAACAGACCTCATATACATATGTATTTGGAGAGAGTGAGAGAGAAAGATGAGAAAGTGTGGAGCATAAGAAATTATATGTATGTGCTTGTGTAAGCCGAAGGCTAAAGCATTTTAAACGGCAAGGAAGCAAGCGACCGAACAACAATTAAACTCAAGGGAAATATGAAACTTTTGAACAATTTTACGCCAAATAAAAAAAAAAAGTGAAAAACGCGTTTTAACTCAACGCAACACAACGCAACTCAAGTCGCGTCGCATAGACTCGATGAACTTTTCATATGACAGAAACGACAGAACCCCACAGTCGACGACGATGAGGAAAATTGCCAAGCAACTAACTGTGAGAAGAGTAAAATAAGAAGAAGAAGAACAAATTTGAGGAAAAATGAAAAAATATATGTGAAAAATGAGCTGCACGTTTAATTAAAATTTGTGGGTAACAGCAGCAGCAGCAGGGAAAAGCTTCTCAACTGACGTTCTTCAAAGAGTAAAAAATTTAAGGAAAGAACATTTTCTTTCTTTGAAGCTGATAAAGTTAAATGGTTGCGGTAGTGTTTTGCATACTTTATGGCGCTGCATGCTTCCTTCTTCCACTTCATACTCCTTTAGTTAAAAGTATAAAACATAAATTATAAAATTTGTAATGCTGAACAAGACAAAATTTGTTAAAATTTAAGACAAAAGAGAAATAGAGAGGGAGTCAGTCACAGTTGAAAGTAGGAGTATAAAGAAATAAATCTTTTAAAGTTCTTTATCAATAATAGAGACACATACATAGTATATTACACACTCATACACACACACGTAGTATTTTTTTTATTGTATGACATAATTTGTTAAAGTAAATCTTGCAAAATTCATTCAAATGACTTTCATTGTTTCATACATCCGATGGGATAGTGAGAAATATCAGAAACATTACTACCATTGTAATGTACGATATTTAATTTTACCATTTATCACTGAAATGTCCTTTGCACATACATATGTATGTATAATGTGTTGTCTGATGCAGTCATATATCAAACTAAGCCTTTAATTACAAAAACCCTAATGCAGGACTTCCGTTTTCCTTTATGACTAACAAATCCATGCTGACGTTTGGTATTTTCATAAGGATTTTCTCTTTCATTGTGCAAAAACTATATACAAAATAAAAAAACAATAAATAAATATTGCTTTGGCATTTGTCCATTTATAGTATTATTGTTGTAAATTTATTTCAATTTTATTATTTTTACAATTTTATTTTAAAAAAAAAAATATATTTTAAATCACTAATTTTAACAGTGGTGAATTTGATCTAAGGCCCATTAGGCACGGGCCTTTAAAATATATGTTGTATACTTTGACATGTTCCTATGTATACAGATTGTGTATGAAATTGAATGTTGGTACAATTAGATTAGGAGTATAGCAGCCAAGAGACATGTTCGTTCTTTTCTTTACTCCAAGAGTTGTAAAATTTCTCAAGCCCATTTTACCGTCAAAAGTTTATCAACGACTCGTTGATCAGCTCATGTAGACGCATGCAATAGTTTACGCGAATCATAGAATGAAATCCATAAAGCGTTAGTCTCCATCCAAAAAAAGAGCCCTTATGTGTAAAGCAAGAAGTATTCGTTTTAAACTGGAACGTTTTGAAAAGGCCATCATAACTGTTTTTAGATCGCATTGACGCCACAAGTAAAAAATTTCAGAGTATGGAAATTCACATTACCATTGTCATAAAACTCTATGATTTCAAAAACAAAGCCAAAAAACTGTCATTTTTATAGGAATATGAAAGAGATTTTCGACACAATCGAAAGTGACACCTATAAAGGTGAAGAGATACAACAAAAGAATGGTTACGAAAATTTCAGAATCACTACTTTTTTGGTAATAATTGATACATTACTTTACAATAAATTTAATTTTATTACTAACCTCTCGAAACTAAGACCAACAGAAGTCGAAGAAAAGGCCAAAGGATAGCGGATGGTTTATTTTACTGATGTAAAAGTCAATTTTTCAGAAAAATGAGGATCGGAACAGTGCTGTCAGTTTGTTGAAATGGTTACGAACTGAAGATCTTCAAACTGTGGATATTGCTATTTTTATGTGTATCTATACTCTTGCCAGTAACAGTTCTGATTGCAAAGAGTTAAAAAACAATGACGAAGCAAAGGTTAAATAAACTTTCTTTACTTAACAAAGAAGATGATTTTTTAAAGAAATTGGATTGTGAAGATTTTATTAATGATCTGGCTGCGCTTAAGAGCAGATGAACACTTATCATAGTGGCTTTACAGTGGCTTGTACCACAAAGATTCGGTTTTGTGCTTTACAGTGCTATTTTAACATCATGAACAGCTGTTTTTTGTTTTGATTATGTGTGGTGCGCAACAAAAATGGAAGAAGAAGTCACCTGATAATCACAAAAAACAACGAAATTATCAAAATGCTGCCAACTTACATGGAAAAATTGCTTGGGCCTAGGGCGGCCAATACTGCAAATTCGCCACTGCATTTTATTCTAACAATAATTTTTGATTGTGAATCTTGTTGAATTGGCAAAATTTTATTTTATTTTCAAATTTCATTTTATTTTATTTTATTTTTATGCCTGAAATTAAATTTCTGAAAATGAAATTTGTGTGTTCTTTTGTTTTCTGGTTAATTATAATTATTGGTCTGAAATTGATGATAAAATTCTGGCTTTTCCTTTCTTTCTTTTATATTAGTAAGGCAATAAATATTTCTTTAACTACAACCGAAGCAATATCAATTTGTTAGGACAACAAAAGCCTAAGTTATGCGTTAAGCTGTAGCACAATTTTGTAGTCCATAAAAATTCAAACAATATTGCAAATCTCATCAAGAGCATAAGCAGCAGCAGCGACAGCGACAGCAACAGCGCATCACTGAAGGACCATCAGACCCTTAGACATACTTACATACATACATATTTCGTTGCCAAAAACTTGGTTACAAAAAGAAAAAAAATCAAACCAAACTGCGTGGAGCACAAAAATGAACTTACTTTGTCTAGCTCAGTATTGCCTTAGCTTGTGGGTCTTAGATTAAGTTGATGTTGCCAACAATAACAACTGAAAGACCCAACAATAACCAAAATTTAAAATTTAAAATGCATGCATAATGAATGCTGTTGCAAGTCCTTACTCTGCCTCTCTACTGCTCGCATCTATATGCCTCTTTTGTCTCTGTTCCCTTAGATGGCGCCTTTTGCGCTGTTTCATAGCAACACTTTTTGGGTTTTTGGCTTTAGCTCGGGCACAACTCACAGCAACCACCGCATAAAAACTAAAGTTATTATAACAACAGCAGCAGCAATACATTGTCTTACACAACTACATCTACAGCACTTGACTAGAAGAAATCTTTAATCTGTGCAAAAGTCGGTTGAAGTGTAGAAGAGACATTTAAAAAAAAAAAAAAAACAAAAGAAATCCTAAAAAAAAACGGAGAATTAAAAACTTAGAAAAAAGGATGAGTAAAAAAAATATGGAAAGGATTGAAATTCTTGTAACAAAATTCGCTTGCATGGTGATGCACCGGTGTCTGTGTCTGTGTTGCCATTGTTTTTCATTGCTGACTTTCTGTCGCCTTTTCTCTTTCCTTGTGTATTTTGTTAAATCCTACATTGGAGTTGTTTTGCATTAGAAAGGACAAACAAGCGTATGCAAGAATATTTGTACATTGTCCTGAATTGATGCCGGTGTTGTTGTTTTAACTAGTTTGGCGCAACAACAATAATAACAGCATGTGCTGGCTTGCTAACACAGTAACTCACTTTGCACAACAAACATAGCCAGAAGGATATTCATTGGAAAGGACAGAAAGACACACACATATGAGTATACGACAAATATGCAAGGAAGGCTCTATTTGTTAGCAGCGAGTGTTGTATCCTTTAGTTTTTTTTTTTCCTTCATTTTATTTTGCATTTTTACAATTTTTTCCCTTCTCTAGGCTACTCGTAGTAGTTACATTTTCGTAGTCGTTACATTTTCGTAGACAAAACAAAGAAAAGAAAAACATGAATGCAAACTAAAGCAAAGCAAAGTAATGTAAGGAACCTTCATAAGCTGCTGCTGCTGCTGCTAAAGAGAAGCTTCTCAAACAAAAGCAAAGTGTTAATGAACAAGGACTCTTTATCATTCCATTCTATACAACTTTTTTGTCCTAATTCTTAAAGAATTTAATGTGTTTCCTTCAAATATTGACACTCATTGATTACCTTAAGTGAAATTCCTGTATCATTTTCCCTTTTTATTTCTCCTATATTGGTTTATCAAATATCCTACATTGAAGTGTTGTGATATGCCTTTTATTTTCTGTGTTTTTTATGTTCAATGTGTGCACTTCCGGTTAGTGATGTTGTCAGCCATTTGGAAGCACTTCCGATGGCAAAAACAATGTTATCTTTCTGTTCACATCTAAGCCAACTTGCACTCCCTCTATCCCCCTCTCTCTCACCTCTCTCTCTCTTTCTCCCTCTCTCTCTCTTTCTGGTAAGTTATCATACAATCAATAAGTTTGCAATTTGTAAAACACTCGCGCGGTTTACTGTGAGTGAGTGATTTGCTTGATGTAATTTTGTATTTAAGGATTTACTGACAAATTCAATTTGATGATGCGCTCCAAATACATAATGTTAATAGCTCATAGCATAAGCTACTTATAACCAATGGCAGTATTTCTATGCAAGTGTGGCGGAATTCTTTAAAAATTTCTTGCGCCCTCAAACCAAAGCACAAATACAATAGATTCGCTGTATTTATAATCATATCTCGAAGCAAAGTATTATCTCCTAAGTTACTGTATTGTATCTGCTCGATTGTGTTCTCAAACTCATCCCATTGTACTCACATGTATCTGTGTAGTTAAGCGCTTAAAAATGGTATTAATGCTGCCTCATAGTACGTACACACATGGCTTAGCTTAGGCATTTCAAAGTTTTTGACCCAAAGAGATTTAGAAAGCGCACCCTTCATGTGTGTGTGTGGGCTCAACTCTTTGGCTTGGCAATATACATATACATAGTAAGCTTTAGTCATTCATTCGTTTTACACACTACTTGTTTGCTTGACTTTGTGAATGAATTGAGCTGCTGGTTTAACAACAATAGTGGCCTGGCTCCTTGTCTGTCTTTTTGACTTTCTTGTCGCTTCTCATACGCTTGAATAGATATTATTATCATGTGCTGCCGCTTCACCGCTCATTTGTTTGGTTCTTCAACTTTTTCGCTTCTTTTCATCCTTATTAATCTGTCTACACTCGTTCATTCAACAACAACATTGAATCCTCTCTCTCTACATTGTACTCAATGGAATACTCTTTTGGTAAAAGTTTCACGGCGCCTTGCTTTTGTAGATGCTTCATGTTCAATTCTTTCTCTCTGCCTGCCTGCCTAACATAAGCTTAGCTGTCATGCCAATGGATTCCAGCAAAAGAGAAATGCTAAAGAAGGATGAGGAGGAGAATATTTTCAGTTTTAGTTTTTCATTCCAATTTAGACCATTTTCCTTTTGTGTGTGTGTGTGTTTTGCCTTTATGACTTTACTTCTTATTCTATCTTGAATCTCGATGATGAGTGCTTGTTATTCGCTTTGGCGCTTAGTACAACGCATAAATGCCACTTAAGGCGCCTCAAATTGTATAAAAATCAGGTTTTATACTACTGTGTGCGTACAAGTATCATTTGTGTAGCATGTATCTCTGCTTATGTGAAGTAGCTTAACTACTATAAAGTGGAAGAATGGAAAAATTAAAGCATCATTTCTAAGGAAGACTTTGAATGAATGTGAAACAAAGTTAGAAATTATCTAGAAATTGTTACCAAAGGTGTATTTATCCATTGCCATTGTATTGTTTCATTCATTCATTTCCAAATCTTTAAGTACATTTTCAAATGTCCAACTTCAACTCAAATCAACTTTTATTTGAACATTGAAAAGAAATTTATCCTTTTCCTTAAATAAAAAGTATGTAATATGAGAGCTGCTTTTACAATAGTTCAGTTCAGTTTTATTGTAGAACTTAATCTCCAAAAGATGCCTAAACAAATAAGCAAACAAGGAGATCACATACCATAGGACTAGCATACACTCTTTCTCACCCCAATAGTCGAAGTGGTATCAAAATTTTGAAATGTATTTGACATTTAAACAGCTTTTTGTTGTATTTAAACTGTCAGAGTATCTGAATGAGTATCTCTTGCTCTGTTCTGTTCTCTAGTTATACTTTTCATTGAACCAACCATGCATGTGGTATCTGCAGGATACTGGACTGAATTTTGTGTAATACCAATGGGCTTTTAAAATGATTAAATTTCATTTTTCGATATATTTCTTCGTTTATATTCACACAACAATTCCATGAGTACAAGCAACAGCAGCAGATGTGCTCAAGCCAGGTTGGGAATTATATTGTAGAATGAGGATATATGGGATGCCGAACAACAACAACAATGATGATGGGTATGACAAGAAAATACATCTATCAATTTCACCAGCAAACGAAAACAATTTTGATAGAATGTTATTTTTGTATTGACAGATTTTTGACATATTTATTAATAATATAACTCTAAGGAGGCGCCGTCTTTCCTTTCGAATTTCGAAATGTTTAAGCCTGATGAGGGGAGAGGCTTTAAAGTGTCCTCATATTGTGCGTGCATGGTTACAGCTTAAGAATGATTGTTTTAGCTGATTTATGTATACATGTATGTGAAGTTGCCTTCAAAACTCATAACCCAAATGAAAGCCAGCCTGCTTCAAGCAATGAGCCATAATTCTTAGCATGATGTCCTTTGGGACAACAACATTTTCCTATTTGACTGGTCGCCGCCTACCATACTACTGACTGGCATTAAACAACTTTGAACTTGTCTCATTGTTAAACTGGGTGTGGGTGTGTGTCTGTATGTCTCAAAAACAATTCTTGGCAAACGTTTTTGATGTGGCAAATTGTTTTGCTTTCGCTTGTTTTTATCTACAAGAATATAGCGTATGCTTATCCTTTTTGCCTTTGGTCACCCACTCATCCTTAAGCAACTTTGAGTCGTAAATAAATCATTGGATAAGTTGACGTTACGCTACTGCCATCCATACTCTCACCATTCTCAAAATAACCTCAAATGCCATTTCGTGCTTTCATGCCTTCGTCGTCGTCGTAGTTTTCTCTTTCTTTGCCGCTAAACTAGTGACTGTCCTGTCCAATGTGTTTGCGGTCAATGCTCACCTCAGCGTTGTCCATTGTGGTGCCGCAAAGGATTTTCTGATTTATAAGCTTTTTATTTCAGTGTCTCTCTTCCTAACTTACACTAGTTGTTCCGTCTTTTGCTCTTCTGTGTTGTGTGTTGTCTTTCACGTGCTGTGGTTAGCTCTATTGATTTTTATTTTTAGATCTTCTTCATGTTCACAACTTGCACTTACACTTCTCTTCACTTCACTTCACTTTATTGTTAGTTGCTTTGTTATTTTGGTTTTGTTATCTGAGTTATCGCACCCCCTCCCGGTTGCCTCAAGCATAAGCCAAACCAAGTAAGGCAATGAGCAAAAAACCTCTACTTAAATGGCGTCGTCAATTTTTGTGCCAGACCTCAAAAGTTGGCAATACTTTCAATTATCTACTTTTATCTCCTTTTCCCATTTTTGCACTCTCCACAAACTAACCTCGCCTCTGCTTACCATTCACATTCACATTCGCATCCGCACTCAGGACTGCCACTTTCATTGACGCTTTCATGTGGCTAACCATACTGAGCCAAACCAAACCAAACCGAACCGAACTGAACTAAACTAGCCAACAAACTATTGACGTCCATTTTGTTGTACTACTACAATAGTAGTTACTTGCTCTTTCTCCTGCTCTTCATTCTTCATTCAACCAAAATTCTTCTTTGCTTTTCAAATTGAATTTCTTTGTCACGCTGGCTTAGTTTGCCTTGGTTCTTAGTCTGGTTTCAAGTCTCTTGCTTCTGACTCCATTTCTGGAATTTGTTACGTGCGATAATCCTGTTCAATGTTACGCTTTTATCTCGTCTTCAACACTAAGATACTAACTTCTTCTTTTACCCAATGAAGGCAAACCGCAGCAGTTTTATGCAAAATTATCTCATTAAAACCTACCCAAAATATCTCTTTTCCAATTACAAATTCACAGAGCATGAAACACCATACAAATGGATACTTTTAATGCCACCCAATCCTTGGGTCACCGCCGCCACCACCTTTTGCATTCAAGTGTTGACTTGTAATAGAAAAACAAAAATTGCTAAAGAAATGAAGAAAACTTCATAGGAAAATTACCAATGCCAAATTTGTGGCAAAAACTTTTGTCGTTTTACAATCTTAAAATGCTAAAATATCATTTTAGTAGTAAAGAGTTTCAGCATAGAAATTGTTTGTTTTTGAAGATACTACATAGTATAAAGATAACAAAGTAAATAAATAAATGAATATCAAAATAATTGAATGAATGAAGGAATATTCTAGAAACTAACAATTAATGTTTGCTAGGCAACCTTAAGTAAATACCTAAGTTTCAAAAGAATATCAATTTAGTTGCACATAAAAAGGTTCCGAATTTTTGTGATAACAAACAAAAGAACTTTATTCTTCAATACGAATTGTATACTCGTATGTACAATGGTTGCAAAAAGTATTTTGCTTATATCTTTCTTTTTAATGATAGAAAATTTCTTTAAAAAAATAATAGTATGATAATAGGCTTACAAATAATATATATTAGTTTATATTTGTGTAAACCAAATTGGGTGAGTTCCATATATCTCACAATGTCTTTTATGTGTTTCCAAATGTCGCGTTCTATGCCAGGGATGTCTGACACAGCCCGTTTCCTTAGCTCCAATATCAGCATGCTCATTACATTCTATTCCCGCTTGACCGGGGACCCAGAAGACTTGTAGTTTCTTCTGGTATTTGATGAAGAGTAGGAAGGTAGCTTTGAACTAATACAACAGTTAATAGATTATATACCCGTCAGTAAAGAGCCAGTTCCAATCTATTAGCCGTATGTTAAATGTTTGCTCCATCAGCAATTGTCGGTAAACTGAGCTTTTAGTTGAAGATTTGGGGAAGCGATCAAGAGATGTGATCAAAAAAGATAGAGGCAGAGCTTATAAAGGATTGAATGCAACTTTATTCCTGTGGTATGGTTCGAGGAGTGCATCTCCGGATCGTGGGCAATGCTTTATATCTGCGTCATCCTTTTCTTGGTCGTTGAAAATCCTTGGTTAAGATTGTTGTTGGTGGATCCAAACATAAAATAAGTCAGCCCAGCATTCGCAAGAATACACTTAGTTTGCGCTGGTTTGAAGGCTCCTTTTAGGGCAAACAGCGATCACCAGCCATATATTGGAAGAGCATTCATTGATAACCTTCCCCAATTAACCTAATATTGACTTCACTAAATTTTGGATGATTTGCTTTACGCCAAAGGCTTTCGATCTTAGAGATGGTCTCCTAGCGTCTTCTTGTCAAACATATAAGCCCACACATCCTTAATTACGCCTTTGGTGGCCCATCTAATAAAATTTCTTCTACATCCTTAAGAAAATTGGTAATCATCATGTTGACTTTGCTGTTTTGACTGTACATATAATCAATTTGTCACCCGAAATAAACGCGTGCTCATTTAAAATATGTTTTCAATATTAACCGTGATACATTGATCCATCGATTGATTCCAAATATCCAATGCCATTGAAGCACACACAAGCTCAACTCAACAGTGGTTGGTCCAGAAGTCCACCAATTATATACGAAAAGCAGTATATTTGTAGCAAACATTGATTTTTGCGAAGGCTGAAAAATATTTTGATTTTACCGAAAAAGCCATCAGCAATGAAAAGCATTTACTTTTAACATACGAAGGACTTTGAACTAGTATAGTTCAAAATATTACGTAAAATCGTTAAAAATATGGTCGGATATTTAAATCAATTCTGATAATCCTCCATGCTGGATGTGACAATAAGATGTGTGAAAATAATTTCTATCGAAACGCTCGATATGTTATGATTAAATTTTTCACAGTGCCAACAGCGGATTTCATGATTTCTTTTTTGGGTTTGTAATTCGAAGGGGATTCCTGGATATTCTGGCTCTGGATGTTTTAATTCCAGCACATCACACCAACTTCTTCAAGAACGTTGCAATATTGTTGCAATTGTTTTCGACAATCCCCGTCATTTCAGTAAAAGCTAAACGGTTTCTCACAAAGAAATTGAAATTTCAACTGAAGAAATAGTTGACATGTTATGTCAAGTCAAACCTTGTCGTCTTGCAATAATGGACTGGTTAATCGTTGATTAATGTAGTCTAGACATCTAGTATTATATATTTAACTTTATAAAATTTAACCAGAATACACTATTCATTAATTATCTCATAGAAAAGTCAAAAGAAAAACCCTAGCCTCCCCCAAATTGAATCTCAAAACCGCCACTGTAACACAATACACTTCCATGGCCATGAGCTACTCGGTCACACACAGGTATCATTTCTTATTTTTTTTTTTTTTTTTGCCATTTCTTAGGAATTCTGCAGAAAATTTTCTTTCTTGAAGCATGGTAATAAAAGGATTTTATCATCAGTCGACAAAACTTTCTCACAAAGTGATGAAGTCTTGTGTACATATTTTTGTTCAAATTCCTGACGTTTTAGCTTGTTTTTTGTGAAATTGGGGGTATATTATACTGTTTATGCAAATCAATACCTTCAGATTTTGGGGTTTTTAGGAGATTTACATTTTTCAACAATTAAACGGTCTTCTCTTTTTGTTGTCTTGCGTGAGCTTCCTGAACGTGGCAAGTTTCTTATATGCATTTTTTATAGTTTGCTTAAGTATTCAACAGAAATATCACCTAAGTATTTTATTTTGATCATAAACAGAGGCCAGTTATGACTCAGAACTTATTAAAACAAACGTTATAACCTTGCACACAGGTTTCTCAAAATACATTTTTTTCCGACCATTGTAAGTTGAGTATAAGTTATTCACTAGCCCATGAAGCTACTTGCTAACTCACACACACTTAATCACTTAGTCACTTACAAATAAATTGCCATTTTACTTATATAAATATAAATTAAGGATACTATAAAAACGCGTTCTGGGATTTAAGTAGCTAAAAATTGAAAGAAACCTCATCGTCTAGTGTTTCCTACTTACTACTTACCTGCATACTAAGAAAGGAAGCACTCAACAGGAAGATGATGTCTTCGCCAAAGAGCAAGAGCAGTCACAGTCTTCGCCCATACATTCATGTACAATAATTTTCAATTTAAAGGTAATTTAAAACACACACACATCCTCACATATAATGGTATATACCATATACCATATACGATATGTGTATGTGTGATCATCGTCTAAAGACCAACAAAACAAAGCACTTGGCCATAATTTAACTTACACAAAACTTTCAATAAGTCACTGGCAGGTAAAATTACATACACTCACTCTCACACACACACACACACACACCTATAAACACATCACTTGTACCAAGAAAGTGGATTTAGTCATAAAAGCGCAAAAGAAAACCCTTAAGTACTTTGTGCATAAAAGAAGAGTGCTGTGGGTGTGGGGAGAGCAACAAAAATAAGTATTCTAAGAAGTACAAAATGTTGTAGGTTGTTTAAAAATATAAAATAGCCGCAAACGACTGGAAAAAGTCGCTGTTAACTAACGATGGCAATAATGGTGATGACGATGATGAAAATGGTTTGAGCTGCCTCTTCCTTAACTTAACTTGGACTTGAACTGGCTTGACTTAGCTTTGGGCTCTTTGAATTGTGTGCGGCTCAAGTAACCGCAATTCATATTTCATATTTCTTGAGTAAGAAGTCAGTCAGTGAGTGAGTGAGTGAGTGAGTGAATGTAACTTAGTCAGTTTACTATATGACTCAGAGGCTCAGTGAATGTGTTAGTTCTTTTGTACGTAGGTGTGTGTTGTGGTCATAAAAAGTCAACAAAACAAAAAAAAAATATAAAAGAAGAACAAATTCAGGAAAATTGTACAACAAGCACTTGACATTTATATATGACGTCTGACGGGGTTTTTTATTTCCATTTTTGTGTAATGCATTTGTGTCTGAGTGTGTATCTGTGAGTGTATGTTTATGTGTGTTTGTGAACGGCGTAAAGTGTTTGCAAAGTAATTTCCGTTTCCTGTCAGTAGACAGCGTAGCGCCATAGCATATAGAAGGACACCCGCAAGACTGAATAACAACAGGAATAGGAACACAAAGTGGTCTTCTCTTTGCTTTGCATTGCTTCGTTTGTGTAAAGTGCAGTAAATGCAATTTTCGAAGCACCTCAAGCGTCTCACTAACTTTCTCCTCCTTCGTGGACAAAGAAGTGTACCTGAGGCGCTCATTAAGTTGCCAACAGATTTAGATTCATACATATATGCACACACACAGTTTACTCTTCCTGTGTGAACTAAACAAGGAAGGCTTCAAGGAATCAACAAAACCAACAAAACATTATGTGTTAAAGTTAAGTGAGAAAGAGCAAAAGTTTCTTGTTGTCCGTTGATGTTACATGACAAAGTTCTACATGCCACATGACGTATGAGCAATTTGCATTTTTATTCTACTGCCTTGTTGTTGCATTTATTTTTCTTCTTTCAGTTTTCTATTTATTTGTTTGCTTGTATACTACTTTGCTCTCTGGCAGCTCTGACAAGGTAACTTAATGCTTCATATACTACAAAACAACAATGGACTTGATTGTGTGTCATTGTTGTGTCAGGTAACAGTGTAACACTAAGAAAATATCATAGAATAAATTGAAAAATTAAATTTGTTGGAAACTTTTCATCATAAATAAAGTGCATCCATCTGCATTTATTCATTCATTCATTCATCTGTGTCCATCTGTCAAATGTATCAAATATCTAAATCCTAATCGATATAACACTGACTAGAACATTTTAATTCTTTCTCTTCAAATATTGTACAATTCAATATGGAACTATTTTTAATAGCTGAAGAACTTCAGGA
Organism: Amiota communis; assembly: GCA_037043315.1. Taxonomy (NCBI): domain Eukaryota; kingdom Metazoa; phylum Arthropoda; class Insecta; order Diptera; family Drosophilidae; genus Amiota; species Amiota communis. Next base: position 4,691,043 of record JBAMAV010001245.1, on the reverse strand, counting down.
ATGAAAACCACGTTTTCACACACACACAAAAACCAAACACTTCACACTCCTGATGGAAAGGCAAGATGAGGAATCCGGCAGAGGCAGGAATTCATGTGCGCTTTACTGCATTTAAAAATGAAAACGAAAACATTTGCCTTGTTATGTGAATGTGCATGAGTCCTTAATGGCCGATGGATTGAGCTCTTTCGTTCATTCGTTCGTTCGTTAGTTCGTTCATTCCTTTGGTTCTCATTTTAATAAAAAATAAAATTCAACTTCGGTACGTTAAAATGTGCCAGCAACAAAAACAGGAAGAATTTATAGCGACCGCTCTTCATATGAAGTTGGCATTCCACTCCACTCTTACCACCATCCAACCAATGTGCCATGGATAATTCTCATCAGACTAAGAAGAAATTGATGCCAAATAAACGAAAACGTTTTGCTTCAATGAATGCTGGAAAAAATTGAAAATAAAGAGAAAAAAATGGCGTAAAAATCATCAATGAAATCAAAAGCTACAACGAGCAAAAGCAAGCAAACGAAATAAAATCGTGCAATGCAATGCAGCCAGGCATCGTACAACGATGAAAGATGAAAGTATGAAAATTTTACTCATACTCACTCTAACTATTGATGATGATATTTGATCGAATGAAAACTGTAAAGCAATTGAAAGCATTGAGGAGGGAAGAGATGAAGAAGAGAGAGTGCTAGTTTAAGAAAGTAGAAGGGTGACTGTCGAGTTGTAAAGGAATTATATGTCGGATATGCGAGAGAGCTTAAGAGCAGAATTATTTTCATGAGCGTTTCCTACCAGGATATACTACATACTCATATGAAGGGTGAGCAGCTTCCTTGCAGTATGAGTTTAAATTGGCAAAGTGCAATCGTGCATTGCCAGAGCTAGAGAGCAAAAGGAACTCTACCTCTTCGCAAAGGTGCCCTTTAACAACTATTACTATATATTGATCCCTCTCGATTTCGAGATGTTGTGCATGTGAGTATGGAACCTGAACGTCATCATTTATAGCTGGCAAAAATTCGTTGTGCAACTGAAAATTGTTGGCATTTTTCGACGGCCTGTTTCATTTTTCCTTTTCTTTCTTACTTCTCGAGAACATTGAAAACTGTAAACGAAACGAAGTTATAACATAAAAAAAGGAAAGGAATAAAAAGTACTAAAAATTGCCAATAAAAAGAAATGTTTGTAGTTGTTTTTTTTTGTGAAGAACAATTGCTGCAGAGTAGCTTGGTTTTGGTTGGTGTTGGCCATGGTGTAACTGGGTTTGGTTTGGTAAAATAAATATAATTTGTATCGCGCATTTCTTGTTCAACGGAAATAGAAAATCATTTTGCATTTCCGTTTTACAGACTCTCTGACAAACACACACACACACACGCACTCATACACAATCATAGCATAAGAATACTTACTACTATATAAAACAACATAAAATTTTATAGGTTTTTGGGAAAAGGCTTTTGCAATCATAGCCAAGCAACTTACAGGAAAAGTAGTAAAAACAAACAAAAATTTGGTAAAAACAAAACGAACATGGAAAACAAAAATGGCAATGGAAATGAAAAAGTCTCAGTGTATTATTGCATTAAAGAAAAAGAAAATGTTGCATACCAACAGGGGCGAACACTTTGAAAATTGATTTTAATTTTATTTTCTTTTGTTTCTTGTGAAAACTGTAATTATTCACACACATTGCATTGGAAATTGGAAAATACTAAAAATAAAGTTGCTGCCTTAAATTACAAACAATCATTTACTCATTCATTCCCTCATTCATTCACTTAGTTATTCAAAGAGTTCCTTGCGAAGGCAATGATCTACATTAGAAACCTGTTTAATGCGATGTTAAGACTAAGGCACTACTTGTGTTAACAGAAGGTTAATGAAATAAAAGCCAATCCTAAAATGGGCTAAGATCCGACCAAGACATCATCGTACATTATTAAGTATTTGAAGATCTTCTTCTTGACAGAATACAATCAATACTGGACATGAACAGAATCATACCTGACCACCAATTCGGGTTTATGCAAGTCCACTCGCATTTTTGTTCGCTTTGGGCGATTTTCATGCTTTGCTGTCCACTCAGCTGACTGCCGATTCGACTCTGGATTCTAGTGATGAATCCATGTTTCATCCATTGTCACATACGGCATACTCGCGTGTTGTTGTGTTTGATCGACTGTGAGCAAACGCGGTACCCAAAGCTTTCTCATGCTCAAAGGTTCATACAAAATGGTGAATACGCTGTCTTTAAATTGTCAGCTATCTCACGCAACCTCAATTTACGATCGGCCAAAACCACTTAGTGGACTTTTTTCATATCTTCTAGAACAACCGCCGAATTTCGGCTACCACTGCGTTCAGCATCAGCGGTTTTTGTACGGCCGCATTTAAAATCAGCAAACCACTTCTCTATCAATTGTATCGATGGAGCAGAGTCAGCATAACACTTGTCAAGTCATTGCTTTGCTTGAACGATACTTTTTCCCAATAAAAAGCAATGTTTTATGAACACACGAAATTCAGATTTTTACATTGTTCATAAAGTTTTGTCACGACTAACAAAGACTATATGGACGTACGACATTCAATTATGGGGTACAGCACAGTCAACAATCAAAAATGCTTCGAACAATTGTTAATGCGAACTGGTAACTATAATATTCATAAAGACCACTGTGTAACAATAGGAGATATCACAAAACTTTAGAGGGATATAACAACGTATAAATAACTGACTTTTCTTCTCAAGAATTGTCTTAAAACGAATCAGCTCAGTCGATCTAACATAACTCAGATTACGGTTGGCGCTGAAAGGCACATTACGGTTGTTGGGCAGCCGCATGTAGTACTTAAAAAATCAGTCAAATCAGAGTGAAACTCTGTTCCGTACCTATTCAACTGTCTTAAGACGATTTTTGCACTCCTAATGAATATCAGAATCTCGGAGTAACTATGATTACCGTGTTTGTTACAATAGGCTAACTTACAGTGACGACATGTACTGGTTACAGCCCTTCCCTAATCTATTCAACTGTCTACTTATTACGGTTCATGAACTAGAGCTCTCTGACGGACGGACGGACAGCGTTGGCAACCTTTGGTTACGGAACCCTAAAAATGAGGCCTAAGTCATCCATACCATTGTCTACATCCGAAAATGTACGATATTATCATTCCTCCTCTCTACAATCTATAAGAAATAAAAAAAACAAAAATCATTTCCTCATTCACTCCCTCCTTTACTCACTTACTATATAACCAATAATCAAATGATCTGAACTCCCAGTTTCCAGTCTCTCTAGGCAATCTAGAAAACTACATTTATTATGATAATCTTTTATTGCTATCACAAAAACAGAAAGAAGAACTGTGTGTGCGTGTGTGTTCCTCTATCACAAATAAGCTCATCTCATATGTCATAAAACCGGAAGCTCTAAAAACACAAACTAAACACCCTCACTCTCTCACTCATAGTAACTGAAACAGTCACCAATGATGTGCAGGAAGGATTTTGCTTACACGTCAAAGGATGTCAAATTTTGTGTCGTTTTTCGTCAACATTCATAAAAACATAGGAAAATGAATGAAAACACAGCAACAACAACAACAACGGCAGCAGCGGCGTACATAATTTTGACGTTTGTTATTAGTGGTTCGGTGGCACCTAACAACAACAAACCAACAACAGAAAGCCATTATACTGAAACAGCAACCAGCAACCAGCAGCAACAACAAGAATACTAGTAGCAACAGCAAAACAAATAGCAATAAAACAAACCAGAAATAACAACGAAGGCAATAACAACAAAAACAGCAACAAAACCAAGGAAATCATGACAGCAAAACAAAAAAGAATGAAAAGAGAAAACATCAATCAAACATATGAATGAAAGGCCAAGGAAAAAAACAACAAAGCACCACATAAAGGAAATAACAAAGAAATTGGTGGTAACATGGATAAAGTTATGCAAAAGGAAGGATGGTGTGAAAGACGGAAGGAAGGAAGAAAAGTGTTACATTGCGTTTCGTAACGCATGTGAAATTACACAAATATACTTACTAGGACGAGTAAAACATGCATAAAATGAACAATCTACTATAACAAAAAAAAACCCGCAGAAATTGCCGTGTCGGCTGCCGCATAATAAAAGTAAGTCATTCCTTCGTTTGGTGGCTTGCTTGCCTTATCGCTCTCCACACACACATCTTATATCTTTTACATATGACTATACTAGTATACTATACTTTAGTATGGCGTGATTAAAAGCGCAACAACAGCAGCAATGGTGCAAACAAACAAAACCGACATTTTGTTGGTTTAACACAATTATAGGAAACATCACACACACACAGAGAAACCCACGCTATCACTGGTCGGTACCCTTGGTATGCTCATGTATTACACCTGTAAATATAAATACCCTCATTAAAGGTGTATACGAGTATAGTATGTGGTATAACAATGATTAAGAAAAGACAAGGATGAGAATGGAAGTGGTATACTAGTATGATGATGGCAATGGCCAATCCAGCAATAACATTTTGTGTCATCAGAAAACTCTGAAGACCATCAGATTCACACCCATACTCTGTCTTACTCTTCTTAGTCCTGAGTTAATCTCTGCAGATACACTCTCACATAAGACAAACGCCTGCCACTCTTGTTTATATATGTGACTTACTTCATATTCTTATTCCTTACATGCTTTTGTGTCTTTCGGAGTTTTCTCGCAGTGTCAGCATGAAAAGCTGAATAACACCATCGACTATCGTCCAACCATCGTCCACCATCATTTACTTGATCCCGCTTAACCGCTTTTTGTGTTGTTGTCCTTTTTTTTTTTCTTCTCATTGTTGTTCATTGTGTTGTTCTGTTGTTGTTGTTGTTGTTTGATGCTGTTGTTGCCCATGTACTAAGTGTAGTATGTTATAATATTGTTGTACTATGTTGTTGTGTCCTGTATCCTGTGTATATTATTTTATGGTTCATGGTAATTACAGGTGTCGCTATAATAAATTACCTTTGAATTTACTGTTTGTTGTATGTTGGTAGTTGTCATTGTGTCATAGTATGTTGTGTGTATGATAGTCACTACACTACTACTACTGCACCTGCTCTTGCTATCCATGTTGTGGATTTCAGCTTCAATTTCAACTACTCAGGCAACAGCTTCATTGTCCTGTCCTGTCCTGTCCTGTCCTGTCCTGGCGGGTATTGATAAGCTTTATTAAAAAAAAAACGGAAGAAGTGAGAGATATAATGAGTTTTGTATGCGGTTGATGGTATATGTAGTATCTATTGTATTTAGTATGAATGTATTTACATGTGTGCTGCATGTCCTGATAAATATATATACATATGTACATAGTCAGTTGTTCTTATTGTCCTTTCTTTCCTTCCCTCCTGATCATTATTATCCTCTTCATTGCTGCTGCTGCTGCTATTGTTTTTCCGTCTGATAATATAATAGTTGCTGTTGTTTTGAGTTAATGGTTTCCTTTTTTTTGCTCAGTCATGTATACTACATGGATCTGTATCTTTATATCTACATACATAGTATGTGTATGTGTGTATGTATCTTATTATTTTATTAATATATCTATTATAGTATGTTGTTTTATGATTATTTTGTTGGTATAATCAAATTAACTGGTTTCATTCCTATGAGAAATTCCAACTGTGTTTTTGACATGTTTCCACATATACGAGTATAGTTGTAGATGATGACGACTACTACCAACAATTTATTGTTTTATGTTATACTCCTTCCTCTATGCCAAATACTTATGTATGTTCATTCTTTGATAAAGATACCATCTCACATACTCATTCATTCATTCATTCATTGTAATCCTGTCATTCCTTTTCGATGTATGCCTAAAATGTAGGTTAACATGATGATGGTTTTGGTTGGTTTCGGTTGTTTTGATGAAATTGGGTCTTTGTGTCTTCTGAAGTTAATTATGAGACATTAGTTTTGTATGGTGTGCAGTACAAGTTACCTTTTGCTCAAACATTTTATTGTATTTTTTAAGGGTCCCAAGCACACAGAAAAAGGTAAAATGATTTGTGGTTTTTGTGCATGATGATATGATGAATTCACAAAAACCAACTAAGAAATGATATATCTAAATAAATAAATACAGAAAAAGATATCCACTCATTACAATGCTTAATGTTCATCATATTCTAATATTTATTTTCTTCTCTTTACAGGTAAGTTTGTTTAGTCCATGAAAGTTTCGTTACTGAGTAAGTTTTAAACCACAAAATGAAATTCTATGCATGATGTTGCCATGGTACGTGTATTGGGACATGAAACACCTCTGGAAACTAATTCAAATAATTAAATGTAGACATTTGCATATCCCAATTAGACTAAAAACAATTAACAAAAGTTGATTTGTTCCATTCATTCTATAGCCTACTAATGTCAACCAAATGAAACCAAAAAGTAAATACCTAAAAAGCAAACAAGCAAAGAACCAAGAAAGTAAACAGGCAAACAGAATAGAAATAGATACACACATTTAGATTTAGATACATTTACACACTTAAATTTAAATGCAAAATTTAATAGGAATGATGGATGTGAATGTGGACTTGGATGAGCAAATGCCTTAGCTTTAATTTAATTTGACTTGACTTGACGCACAGCAGAAATGGAACACTAAGTCGTTGTCACACAACTCACTCTTATATACAATTGTATATAGATAGTAGTAGTAGTAGTATAGAGTTATATGTGGGTGACATGCATAAAAAATATATATCTTTTTAATTACACTAAAACGTGTGCAGTGAGGTTTCATTTCATTCCGCACAAAGTGGTGTTGCATCTGCTTGGGATCGCTTGCTCCATTCATTTGTACAGTATGCTAACGAACAGTTCAGCTTAGCTTAACATGCTTTGCTAGTTTTTCCTCCAACTGATAGTCATGGCACACTAGTGACATACTAATCCGATTAGTTTCCATACTGTACTCATCCTTCCTTCTCTTTTTCTGGGCATGGCATACATAATATTGTTTACAAAAAAAAAAAAAGCACATGATTACTTTTGGTATAATTGTGTGTTGCTAGTGAAGAATATCTAAATATATAAAAACAATTTTTTATTATATTTTATACCAAGTTTTGATGGCTTTAAAAAGTCTTCTCTTCTCTCCATTTATGTCTTTTTTTAAGGAATTTTATGTATAAAATAGTATTTAAAGGAAATGTATCTATTTCACCTGCAATACTCGTACTAGCTAAGCTTATCTCATATGCTTTTGCGTGTTTTGGGTAAAACAATTTGTTTCCCTCAAACAACAATTGAATGTCTTATATAGTCATTCTCCCCTAATACCTTGTCATTTCTTGAAGAGTAAGATACCATTTTTATTAGCGCACTTAAATTTACTTTCATTTCTTATGGCATTTTTATCACATCATATTTTATGTTAACGGCAATAAAGCGTAATTTAATGAGCCTATAAAATCAAAATACATTAAAAATGACGCGCTCATACTCAAAGAAAGTTGCACAGAAGAAGACAAGAAGAGACAATCAAACATACAACACCTTCTTTGTTGCTTAAGGCAAAGCAGAAAGAACATTCATCCATCCGCCATTGTCATCTGTTAAACGTCCTTAAATGAAAAGCCCTTTTTTTAGCTTATGATCTTCTGAGATTTTGTTTTTTTTTTTTTAAGAAAGCAAACACATTTACTTTGCTTAATGTTGCTTTTTATAATTCAATATTACGCATACGCCTTGGTATCCTGTGTTGGAAAGATGAGCGTCCATGCTACTACAATGCTCCCATTTCATACTCGTATCATATTTCACTTCTTTGACTTTTGCAAACATGTTGCACAACAAACATATAATACTATTGTAGATGAGATTCTTCTTGCGACAATGTGACAATATGATGATGCTGCTGCTGCTACTGCTTGCTATGCTATCGTTTTATCCTTCCTTGTGTCCGTTTTGTATTGCGCAATATACTACTACTACTACTATTTATTGCAGCTGTGGTACTGCGCTGAGCCAGCATTGATGTCCTCTGTCTTCTCGTCTCTTAGTAGAAATGGATGAACAGCAACAATAGTAATGGAGATGATGATGAAAAGAAGAACAACATGACACTGAGCTTTATTTAAATGGACTTTGGCTTTCTCTTTTGCTTTTGCTTTGCCTTTGCTTTGGCTGCCCTTTTATTATCCTGCATTGCTGAGCATGAACCTGATGTTCCTGCTGCTGCTGCTGCTGCTTCTTTAAGCCTTTTTACACAATCGCTGACATTTTCCAATAAGAAATAACATCTTTTGCATTCATAAGACTCCCCACTATTACTCCCCTTCTTTCTGCTTTCTTTCTGTTTCACTGTTCCTTTACTATAAGTATCTAACTGATGTTTGCTCACTGTGCTATACATGACTTTGTTATCCTAGAATGGTGATGTTGATGATGACGACCAGGACACGACTGTTGGCAGTTCATCTTTTAGCTTTTCCTGTTGTTATATCTGTGCGGTTCTTTGCCTTCTTTTTCTTTTTCTTCTTCTTCTTTTGTATGTTGTTTTCTTTACTTTCGATATTTTGTTGCATGTTGCAATAAATATTACTAACAACAATGACTAAGGATGCTAAAGAAACTGACTAAGGCAAATCCCCCCACGCACTTCTTATGCCATCTTTGACTTGCCTCCTTGTTTACTTGCTTCATTGCTTTTTATAAATGCTATAAATTCTTTGTTGTACTTCTGTTTATTTTGTCGATTTGTATTGTAACATATTTGATTTGCTTTGATATTTATTGTATATCCTTAGTTGCTTTACGACTTCCGGCATAAATTATGTAACATGCAGCAGCAGCAGCAGGAGCAGCATCAGGCAGGCAGCAACCCTAAAGTATGCAAAGCTGTTTTGCAATATACTTTGTTCAAAATTTTTTACAAAAAAAAAAATATTACATAAACCTGAATAAAGATAGAAAGAAAGAATAAAGGGGTACAGAGAGTAGTTGATATACTCGTACATAAATACAATGAAATATCTTTGAATATTGGATTCATGTAAAATCGATTTCATTTTGCAACAATTACAATTTAAGCTAATAACAATAGATGCATGCATGCATATACACATTAGTATTAGTTACACAATACTACACACACACACGCATTGGCACACATAATACAATAACATCAATGACCAAATATGAAACAAAACAAAAGAAAAAAAAGCCACAAATAAATTTTTAATTAACCCAAATTTTGAAAACTAATAAAACGACAAAATGAAGTCGGCTTTGTCGTTCGTTGTTGTTGCATATAAATAAAATGAAATATGAAACACAAACATAAACACAAGTAGTAGCATACGAGGAGGATTAACAAGGAAGAACAGGAAAACAAACTCAGGACTAAACGACAAGGGCCGAGGAGTAATAAAAGCAATGAGGCCTTAATAATATACTAAACTAAAACAAATGAAAAAACCAAACAGACAAACACACATGCATTCACTCACTCATACACTCATATACTACACACATATGCAGGCATACACTTAAATATTCATATGTATACATATGTATATATATGAGAACATTTAGGCCTATTTGTTTTAGCCACAATACACAGAATGCGCCCCTCGAGTGTGTTTGTCATAAATACATGTGTCATGCTGTGTTGCGATACAATTATGTGTAGGGGCATGTGTGTGTTTAGTAAATTTAGAAGATGAGCGAGAGAGTGGGACATGCACAGTGGGAGAAATTGACAATCTGGCGGAGCTTTGCTTTTTAATTAAAAAAAAAAAAAAATTAATAAATATGTGGCTTAATTTTTTCTCTTTTATATTGTAAATAAAGTGAGGAAATTTTAGGAATTTTTTTAAATTTTTAGAAAAATTATTCCGGATCAGAACATTGGTAACCCAATCACATCCGAGAGAAGAGTTGTTCAGCCTTATTATCAATTTTAATGCATTTTTTAAATCCTTTGAGGTACTTTTATATTTTTAGGTTATAAATGGTCAGATGAAACCAAAAGCCCTCCATAGTATTTAGAATCGAAGCTTCACCATTCGTATACTTTTTTGGTTGGTACTGCCTCACTGCGAACAACAAACAATGGTGCGTTTTGAGACTGACATTGTACCTAAAAATCGCAATTTTTGACCTCCACATAGACAATGGATCAAGCGAACGCACTCAACTTGTTTTCTACTAGTACAATTCAACACTAAAATTATAAATAAACACAGGTTACAAAATGAAACTTCTTATGATGCATTTGGCAGTGAATATTTGCAATATTTGAAGGCCATCACGAAATGTTCTACGACAGAGGTGAAATATTAAATATGTTAGAGAAAAAAAGAAGAAAATATGTACAACGAACTTTATTGTATCCGCAGCGAATGTACGAAGATACCCAGATAAGCGGTGTTGTGTTGACAACTGCAACAGCAAATATCCCTTGTGCAAGAGATATTAAATTCTACCAAATAAAAGCCAATACTCTCTGAGTAAAAGAAGGCTCTTGCAGCATAGCTAGGCAAACCTGGTCAAATATGAACTGGAAACGAACCGGCCAGCTGCTAAATCTCGACAGAACCTCAATAAGCAAGACTATAAACGTACTAACGGGTCATTGCATCATAGGCAAACATGCTCGCAGGCTTGGGCTTCCTCACTACGATTTCTGCCACAGCTGCAATTCGGAAGAGGAGGAGGAGACTGTGCTTCATCTCATGTGACAGTTTCCATCCCTCGCCAGAAGAAGATGGAACCACCTAAGCGCTGGGTTTCTCTCCAGCTTAACCGAACTATCATTCCTACCAATCAGGGTTCATTTCGGAATCCAAATCGTTCTCCGCATCGGACTAAGGGGGTGCCGTGTCAACTCCTTGCTGGTATCACAATGGACCATACTCTTTTTTGTGCCTAAGTGAGCCTCTTTTCTGAGGGCTGCCACCTACCTAAATTAACCTAACCTATGCTTACGATCCACACGCATTAAGCCAGTTTTAACAATACATGCTCGGGAATATTTGAATGGACCTGCTAAGAAGTGGCACAACAATTCTTCAAGTGGGCATAATTTTTATTGTGAGCGATCATCACTGCTTTTGAGAGGCTTCTAAATCGTGAGTAAGTGCAATTATAATATTGAAAGGCTTTTTGCAATATTATGATGAACATAAAATAAAAATATGGAAAAAATCGATTGGTTTATCTACTTTCAAATAAACTTGCAGAATTCAAAAATTTAAACCATCGCCAGATTGGTAATTACTCCCACTGTGTGTGGATGGTGAAAAAAAGTAGTAGTATATGATGTTGATATTGTTGAATGTATTTGTTTAACACACAAAATCATTTACCGGTGGCAAAAACATTGTTATTATGCAATTATACAAGCAGCAACAACTTAACTACAATTGTACAGCAGCCAAAAAGTAACAAAAATGGTATTAAAAAAAAAAAAATACCAAAGAGGGAGACATTTTATTCAGGACAAGAGAATAACAGCAGCAGCAGCAGTTGGAGCAGCAATAACAAAAGTTAATGCAGCGCATGATTATTAAAATATTTTGGCAACACCCAACACCCAACAGCAAATAAGCAAACAAACCAAACCAAACCAAACCAAAGCAAGCAACCCACAATCAAGAGAATAATATAAGTATGAGAATCCCAGGAAGAGGAGTTGAGAGGAGTAAGCTTCACAATCACTTGGTTAAAGTGGGCTAATGGGTGGCTGTTGATGATGATCATGCTGATGATGATGGTGATGAGATTTATAGTACTACTCTTTGTTGTATACATTTTGTATAACAAATAATATACAAACAATGTCATCATATCAACACCTCACAACTTAGTGCACCACAGAACAGAACAACCAGGACAACGACGGAAGTCAGTTTGAGCAAGGACGATGCCGACTGTCGCTGATGCCGCGCAAAATGCTTAAAAAGTTGCGCAAACATTGTGGCAGCGGCCAGGTCAGGTAGGCAAACACAAGAAGGCAGGCAGAAGCAGCATACAGACAAACAAACATACATGTGTATGTGTTGAAAAGGATGCTGTTGATAATACTGATGATGATGATGATGATGAGGATATGCTGCGGTTGTTTGGCGGCAAGTCATACCGGAAGTTGGCAAAGCGCCTATGTCTATACAAACGCACACATAAACCACACAGTCACACAGATATAGCTTAGTATAAAAGGAAGTTCCTGTAAAACTATGGGCAAAGAAAGCAAGCAGGGGGAAGTGTGTGTGTGAACAATGTGCGTGTCGTTTTTTATATATACAATATACTTTAATGATAATTTAATGTGAAAAATTTAAATCAAGTGACAAAAGTAGCTTTTGGGCATATGTTCTCATCTGTCTGTGTATTTAATCCTTTTGGGATTTTGAAAACCAATTCAATTTTCATGTATCTAAACATAATACGCACAAATTAAAGATACATTTAATAGTCTCAATTAAATTTTTAATTTGAAAACATTAACATCATGTTGTTGCATTCAACAGCACTCAGTACAGATGAGTAACTAAAAATGGTTTATAACATTTTTATCATCAACAATTTAGGAAACTCAACCAACCGCAGCAGCAGATCAGATGCGTAGATCCTTTGCGGCACTTCACATAAACAATTTAAAGCTCATTTACGCGAGAAGGAGCATTGTGTTGCGTTAATTAAAATAGCATTGTAGAAATTATTTAAACATGTATTGCCCACCATGGAGATGACGATGTGGAGTAAGTTCTGAAAAGCTCAAAGGGAACACAAAATATTTGGACGAAAGCGCCAAACACCAAAAGGAAACAAGAATCATAAACATAAAACAAAACATCAGGCATCCACACAACTCATACTTGTATACTATATAGTATATGAACATATGAACGGAAATAGAATGCTTAAGTTGAGGATAAAGAGGAAAGCCTGGGAGACATGGGCAGGGACATGCACATGATTAACTTTACGAGCTTTGTGCCTTTGTTTTTTTTTTTTTAATTTTCTTTTTTTTATGTTCTGTTGTGTTGTTGTGTTTGGTTAGTTGCTTGGTAGCCTTTAACATTATTTTTACGGTACCCAAAGTAAGCTTACAAACATTCTAGATACGCATAGAAATGAAGATACATTTGGAAAGATAAAGGCAACGAAGGGAAGAGAACATAGTCTTAGTCTGGTTTGGTTTGCCTTTTGCTTCTGACATGACTTGCTTGCTTGCAGACTGACTGACTGACTGAGTTAGTTGGTTTGTTGGACTGTTGGCTGCTTGGTGTTGGTTGTATCAGAGGCAAAGTAATTAAGCAAAGTACAATTCCGTACCATTAAGTAATTTCTCACATACACACACAACACACATATCACTAAATGAATGAAGAATGAATGACTAACTAACTGACTAAATGGCTAACTGACTGAATGAATGACTAACTGACTGAATGACTTTCTAAGCTCCTAAGCTTATGTTCATTGCTATTGTTGTTATAAAAAAATATATATGTATAAAGGTCTGAGAAAGTGAGACTCACTGCACAAAGTTCTTTACGACTTGTTCTTAATTTATCGCTAACTAAATGGACTTACTGACCAAGTAACACACACTCTCTCTCTCTATCTTATACTGTTTCTGCATTTATACTTACATGATGTTTATATCCAAGCGCTATGAGGATGTGATGACTATAAAACGCGGCATATGAGTTACATAGGCTTATAATACACTGAAACTATTTTACTTTTATATGACATTCTTAATGAAAAGATGATGAAAACAGTTCCATCATGCTTTTATGTATTCACATTTGGGTTTAACAACCCCTGCTAAGGCTTATTTCTTTACTTTACTTTCATTACAACAGGAAACTCTATTAAAATGAGATTATGTCTCCAGCTCATTAATGGTTGAACTCACTTACATATATGTTTAGTTCCTTTCTTAAGTTTCTCATTTGTTACTTAACTTGTTCAATTGTCTTTTGCATTACCACATCCCCCAAAACAGACTACGAAATATGCTCAAGTCATCACTTAAGTCTTTAGATGGATCAAGAGACATGTTGTCTTAAACACATCAAACAATGAAGATTTAGTTAAGAAAGTCAATGATGAAAGGCATAGAAGTTTCGTTTATGCCGTAAATACGATACGATTTCCCTGTCTCGTTTACAGTACTTTGCATTACCTTAAGCTGTTATCGATCTACTTACATATTGCTTGTACATACAATACAACCCAACCTCAACTCACCTCAACCCCTCTTGATTCGCTTCGTTTATTTGAATTTGCCTCACGAACTAAGCTTCCGTTTGCAGCTGCTTATCTTCAAACATGTAAATTGCAAACACGTCAAGAGATTAAAAGGCTTTTTCTTAGACGACTCAAACTGTTATATTATAGTGCTCGTACTAGTAATACATATTTATCTTGTTTTTTTTTTGTTTTCCTTCTTGGTCCTAACTCTTTCTTGTACTTACATACATTTCGTACGATTTCATGCCATTTTTTGTTGTTTTTTTTTTGTTAGTTGAGAGAGAGAATCTAAAACGTTTACAATGAAGATAAAGTGAAACGTTGAAAGGCAAAATAAAATGCAAATAACAAAAGCAAAAACGCAATGCAGGAAGAAGAGAGCAACAAAATAGAAGAAATGTAATACAAATAGATACATGTCTCAGAGTGAAAGATATAGTTGCATGTTTTTGGCAACAAACCACCATTCTACAAAAAAAGAAAATTGTACTTTGTAAAGTTTGAAAACATACATTTAAAGTTCGATGTATGGACATAAGTAACTAAACTGAATAGTGAATGCCAAGAATAGATACATAGACAAACGGACGGACAGAAGGACAATGTACAATGATATTATGCGGTTTGTTTAGAATTGACTTTACAATATTTTATAGTATTTTCTTATAAATACAGAGAGAGAGGGGAAAGAAACCCATTGTATTTCAGCGCATTTGACAATGAAAGCACACCAACTGACCAAGTTCATTAAACCATTGCATACAACAAGGCGCATGCATTATTTAAATTTGAATTTAATTCGGAATTCTGGTTTCTCTATGAAAGTGAAAATGAAATTTAAATTGAAATAAAGTAAAATGTGTTGAAGGAAGAAGTTCATTCAATTCTAGTTATCTTCAGGCATATCTGACACATTTACACATAAATGTATTGGAAATAAAACAAAACATGGACAAGAATAGAAAAGTACAAGTACAATAAGTACAAGTACAAGATGACATGTATTAAAAGGATTATGCACTTAAAGTACTCAACAACAAGCTCTGCTCTCAACTCACAACACTCTCATCCCTCAACTCACAACTCTCTCATATCTCATCTCTCAGTGCATGGAACAAGAACACAAAACTCAACGCGTACTTAAACTCCTTGAATTCAAAGACAACGACTATTAGAACAAATTCTATAAAGGAAGTGTGAAGAACAAAAAATGAACAAGAAAAAGAGGACAAAAAACATACAGAAGAAGAAGGAAGAAGAAGAAAAACAACAATTTAAACAGGAAATGTAGCATCGTTGTTGTGATAAATTGCCCCTCAAGTAAAAACAATTGAATGTGCAACGAACAAACGAATGAATAAGGAGTATAAGATGTAAGGCTCAACATTCTATAATGGAAAGGGGATAGAAGAGTAGAATTACAAAACTGTACACCCACTTAAAACAGTTGTGTTTAGTATGTTATAGTAATTTTACTTGTGCACTAGACGCCATCTTATTGTTGTTTCTGTTGTTATTACAATGACAGACGACGGCGACATTAAGACAGTACAAGAAAATGGAAATGGAAATGAAAATAGAAGAAAACAGAAAATAAGAAATGTTATGTAAAAAGAACAGTATGAACTCCCTCAACATAAGCATACAAAATGGTGAAAAATAATACAAGATACAAAAAAAAATCAGAATAAAAAATATAAAAATAAAATGCAATAAAATAAAACAATTGTTTGATGCCAAAGCAAAAGTTTTATTGAAAAACATTTTAAATAAAACAAAACAAAGCAAGTGAACAAAAAAAAAACCAACAATAGTGGTGTATCTTTTATTATTGTAATAGTTATTGTTGTTGTTATTGTTGTTTGCTGGCACCATTTTATGGTAACTTTAGTTGGTGCTGTTGTTGTTCTTATTGCAGCTGCAAAAATAGCAAAGTTTTGACTATAAAACACAGACAACATTATTCATCAAAATGTCACACACACACACAGCAACTCGATACCAACACACACACAAACAGACAGATACAGATACCATACATATAATAAAAATATATTTAAATATAGTAATGTGAAAGAGAGAAAGGCGTGAGCTCTGAGCTAGCATGTGACACTGATTTGACTTGTGTTTGTAATACAATGTAAGTATGTATGTATGTCAGTAAGATGTCCTTGTGATCTCCATTACAACACACTGACTGACTGGCTAAACGGCAGACTGCTTGACTGACTGTCACTGACCAATGCACTATGGTGAATTTTACACGTTTTTATGAAATAAATTCATAACTCAAAGATTAAGTACGATTTTTCAGTCCAGTCCTACATACCAATAGGCAATGTTTTGAAAAAATTTACACGGAATACATCTCTGCTTATACTTTAAGTGGTGGAATCCGGCAAACTAATGATAACTAAAAAGGAAAGCCATTACAAATGAGCCGTCAATAGTCATTGTATTTTATACAACAAAAAATAGTGAAAATTGCTTCGATTCATCCTCCGCCACCAGTGATGCGTTACAGTTCTCATGGTAAAAAAATTTTTTGATCCTTTAGTTATCGAGTGGTGTAATTATATTTTGGACTAGCTGTGCCTACGACTTCGTACGCGTGGGTTATACGAAACGTGTATTTTGTTAACTTTTTTTCCTAATTATCAGCTGTTTAATGTTGCTGCGCTTCAAAAGAGGTAAGCAACAGAATTAAAAATATGAATATCATTTGATTTAGTCTGTCGATTTCGCTAAATGTTACACAAAGCTTGCTTCAATACACCAGTGAAAACCGCATTTAAACAGGTTAATCCGTTTCTGAGATTAGCGTGCACAGAACCAAAAAGGCTGACGATTTTATATATATATATAGATAGATATAGATTATAGCTAAGTTCACGTCAAAAGTGGGCTTGACACCCAACCCCATAATTTTTTTTTATTAATTGAATTTATATTAGAATTTTATTTAAAAAAATCAGATTGATTGCTCATAAGCTTGTTAAAAGAATAGGTTAACAGTAATAAAAAAGAGCTGAAGCTTATTTATTTGGGTAATTCTCATGCTTTGCATTTTCAAGTTCGAAACTTGCATAGATACCCATATATATTTGCTAATTCAACGAAGCTTCGATCAACCTCTGGAATATCTTCTGCATTTTTTATTTCAAAATCAATAATCGCACATTATTTCTCTCAGAAATTGATAAATTTTCAGATCGTTTCCTTCGACCTCTAGCAGTCTTTTATATATATGACAATGCAGGACATCCAACCAGCTTTAAGGTCTTGTTTTAATATCTAAGATTATTTTTCCATTGGACCAGACAGCATGTTTTTTCTAAATAGCTCCAGATTTGTTCTACATTTCTATCATTTCAACAACAAATTAGAACAAAATTCTCGGCGTACGCAAAGGGTGCCAAACGTACCCTATTACTAAGCCTACGCTGTCCGTCCGTCCATCCGTACGTCCGTCATTCAGAGAGCTCTATCTCAAGAACAGTAATAGATGAGACAATCCATTCGATTGCTGCTATTACGACAAATAAAAATAAAGTAAAGTTGAAAAAATTAAATTGATCCCCATACAAGAACCGTGTTGGTACACTTACTGCTTCTCTTTAAGTCCGTTTATCAGATTCCATCACATTTATTCAACAAAAATCATCAGAATTTAATCAGAATTTCAAGTATGTAATAATGTATTTCTAATGCAATGACAGTGGCAAAAAAAAAGAGTTTTTTTTACAAAAAATAGTGTCAAATTCCCCATAGTGCAATGTAAAGGGAAATGTTTTTGTTCCAGTATATGTTGCCAAACATTTCCATTATATATGTCTTCCTGTGAGCCTAACAATAGCAACTCACAATATTTGCTGACTTTGTCTATTCGATTCTATACAATTCTATTTTATTGTTTTCTATTTAATTAAATGTCCAATTTTTCAATCAATCGACAAATTGGTACGAGTATCCTTGGCGTTACCTTTTGATCAGCATACGTGGCTAATTACTTACTCTTGTCATAATAATAAATTCATAAAACGTTAACAATTAATGACTTTGAACTAATTTGTGGCAGCAAATGTCATAAAAACCCAAAGGAATTTGTTTTTAATTAATAAAAAAAAGGAGAAAAGAGAAAGCAAAACCCGAAAAATTATCATTTCGTTGACAAAAATGTGAAAAATCCCATAAAATTGTTTGTTGTTTGATCTTCAGATTTATACAAAGCATAAGTATTGGTGTTGTTGTGTCTCGACCTTTTGACTCTTGTGCGCGCGCGCTCCCATTAAAAACTCTGAGATTACGCGTGAAAAGCGGCTATAAAAATATATTTTATGATCATCATGGAAAGGCACATCTACATATATATTTGCTGGTGGTAGTAGGTGATGGAAAGGGCGAATCATTCAGTAAATAGAAGAAGCAAAGATACAACTGACAAGCAGAAAGCTAATAAAAAATTTAAGTGCCAACAAAAACAAAAGATGAGAAATCCCCAAAAAATTTGTACTTTTCAAAATTGAAAACGATGCGGAAAATTCTTAATTAAAACGCTAGCGCGACAAGAGAAAACATTTTGTCATAAAGACAGAAACAGGCAAGAACCTTTTCTACATTGACAGGGACAGGGACAAAGACAACACCAACAAACGATGCCAGAGTGCAGCCATTAACCTCGTGGCTATAACCATTAACCTCAAATAGACAAAGGCGCAAATACCACAAAAACATACGAGTTAATAGTAGTAAAAGGAAAATGGTGTAAAACATAATGAAGAAAAGGGGTGTAAGGAACTAAGGGCAGATCACCAGTCTGCTGCCACTAAGTTTTGTCGTTGAAGCAATTTGACCATCAAATGAAAACTCATAAAATACGATTTTTGTATTAAAACAAATAAAAAAAGAAATGGAAAAGAAAACTGAAAACTTCTACTACTACTGCTACTACTAATATTATCAAGAATAGTAAAGTAAACTAGTGTAGAGTGTGGTGTATGAAAATCCTTTTTGTTAAAAACACAAATACACTTCAGAGCCAACAAAACTAAAATGTTGTTCTGAGGATATTAAAAATGATAGAAATGAGACGAAGGAGGGACAGAGCGAGAGAGTGTATGAGTTAAAATTGACAACACAAAAAAAAGCGGCGCTAAATAAAAACATAAAAATTATATTTTTATTTGGCAATTGCATATGTGTGTTTGTTGTGTGTGTGTGTGAATGAAGGCCATAAAAACGAAATGCTACAAAATCATATAAAAATTGTTGTAAATGGCAACGCGAGAAGCGAATCAAATAAAGCGCTTTATACTTACTTACATATAATATTGTATATATAAAGAAAAAAAGGATTGAAAATGGTAGAAAAGTAGGTGAAATAAGCACCAACAAACACATGCACATATATATATAGATACATACATTCATTCATATATGTATGTGAATGCACTGAATGAATACAATGTCACATACAATGACCAAAGGCAGAAAGCAGCAACAGCAGCAGCAAGAACAGGACCAGTAAACAAGGGAGAGGCTTCATTGTTATTGTTGTTAGACTGAAGGCAGTTTGTGTATTAAAAGTGAGAGAAAAAGAAGGACAACTCAGTCAACTAGGAGACTAAATAAAGGCTCTGCTGCTGCTCTGCAAGTACGTGCAAGTACTTAACAATCATGAGAACCATATAAAACGAGAAAATGTTGTTCAATGCGATTGTATGAAAGAGAAGGCATTTTGTTGTTCCGAAGGCAATTTTCCTACTGTTTAGACCACATGCAGTGGTCCTTAGATATAAAGAATAATAATACAATTTCATTTTAAATTTTCATTATTTTTTTTTCTTAAAAAAAAAAATCTTGTCAACGAGATCTCATCATTGGTTGTTTATACTTTTCAATGTCTTAATGTCCATTGAATGAATGGCTCAATTCTGCCCACAAGTATGCAATGAAATTATACAATGCATGTCATATTTTGTTGCATGCCTACATCATTGTCATCGCATCATATGGCGGCGACGGCCCACAATCAACATAAAATTTAATGACTTTCGTTTTACACAAAATAGTAGTTGGCAATGACAATAAATGATTTCGAACATTGGTGGATCCCAATACAATAACTGAAATTCAAATTTTTGATGATGATTCTGGGTGGTGGAGGAGAAAAACAAATTCGCGAATCAATATGAAAACGAATTGTGTGTTGTTTGCTAAAATAATGGATTTTTATTCGTTTAATGTTTGCACAACATGTTCTATACTCGTACTGTACTTCGATTCCATTCCATTCCATTCTATGAATATCTTCAATGATTCTTTCTATTGTATGTATGTATGTATGTATGTACTTCAATTCACTTCACTTCACTTATTCCAAACACGCTTTGCTATCCCAAACAAAGGCATCGACAGCAGCGGTGGTGGTGATGGCTTTTCATTGTTATGTCGTCGAGAATACTAGTATTGAAAGTAGAAATATTTGGTTGAAATCATGCAAATAATAAAAACATAAATAAAATGATTTATGTATTGCACGCGCACGCTCGCTCATTCATACATTCACTCACCCAATAAAAATTGAAAGCTTATGGCGGCATCGGCATTGACTTTTGATACGAGAGTAGCTAGCTACTGCTGCTGCTGCAATGAATACAAAAGGATAAATTGAATTGTTAAGCGGAACAAAGGAAGGCGATCAGTACTTGGGTGTTTGTCGGCAGCGGTTTATTGGTTAAAATGTTTCACATACGCGCAATCGAAAGTTATTTATTTAAGCATTTTTTTGGACTTGAAGCAAGAGATACAAATGATTTTTTGAAATTCTTTTATAGAAAAAAAAAGTCCCATACATATTCACACATTTGTTTGTGGGTCTATCTATTTATTTTTTACAAATGTTATTTTCATTTGTTTGCTTCAAAAATTTAACTAACAGATACAGAAACAGATTCAAATTGTATGGTTTTTATATTGATGAATATTTTTATGCGATTATCTGTGGAATTACTTGATAAATGAAATAAAAGCAAAATCAAATTGTGTCAACAGAATTGAAATACTACAAAACTAAGTGCACAAAAACAATGATGCAATGATAAAGAAAATAACATTGGCTTAGGGTACCTCAAATCAATAGATTATATATAAATCATTGTCAAATTAAATAGCGAAAATAATAATTGGCGCTACAACCGTGTGTCGGTTTTGGCCGAGTTCAAAAAAGCGCGCCAACTAGTTCTGTCCTTTGCATGTTGGAGATTCCCAAGGTCGACAGGTCCTGCGTAGCTTGGTCTCTCCAACAGAGATGTGGACGTCCCCTTCCTCGTTTTCCACTCGAAGGTCTGCCTTGTCGCAGCTTCTTCATTAATACGCGAAACGTGGCCAGGCAGAGCAGCCGCTGAATTTTTATGCGCTTCACTATGTCCATGTCCTTGTATAGCTCATACAGCACGCTGTTCCATCGAATACGGTACACACCGTCTACCCAGAGAGGACTGAAGATTTTACTGAACGTTCTCAATGCCCAGGCTTCTACGCCATACATCAGAACGGGGATTATGAGTGCCTTGTAGAGCGTGACTTTGGTTTGTTGAGAGTGGGCTCTGCTTTTCAATTGCCTACTGAGCCCAAAGTTGGCAAGAGTAATCCTCCGCTTGATCTCTAGGCTGACATCGCTCTTGCTGTTGATACTGGTGCACCTCAAAGGTGCGGTCGCCAACAGGGACGTTTTGTCCATACTTTGTCTTGCCCTCATAAAATAAAATAAGAAAGAAATAAAATGAGTAAAAATATCAGGCAAAAAAGTTTAAAATGTCGTTTTTCTTAGAAGAAATGGCGCACAAAGCCAATTCACTTTTATTTCAAACCCAAAGTGTTAATTTGTAGGTAAGGTAACCCGCTAGAAAATAAGATATTTATATGTGTGTTTATAGGTTAGTATTGTACTTCTTTCCGGTGTCGATATTTCAGGCTAATAAAGATCAATTTCTCGTTCAATGAAAGGAAAATATGATCAGAAAGTGATCGAAATCTTGTGGAAACTTACGACGAGCGTGTTTCAACCGTCAAGACTTGTTGGTTTCAATGTTTCAAAAGTATTGATTTCAATGTGAATGACAATTAATGCGAATATTGATCAAAAAAGTTTGAAGATGTCGATTTGTAAGGGTTATGAGGATGCAGACGATACACAGATACAACAAAAGATGGTAGAGCAATTAAATGACACACAGAAATCCATTTCCGATCGCCTGAGATTCATGAAAAAAGATAGGAAAAGTTGAAAAATGGGTTCAACACGAACTGAGCGAACGACAGATGGAAAAACGTAAAACTGTGTGTGAAAGAAATGGATTTATTTTAATAATCCTAAACGTAAAATATCATGGGTAACGCCAGGACAATCATCAATATCGAATGCAACACAGAATCGGAAAGAAGACAATGCTGTGTGTGTGTTGGGATCAGAAAGGTGTTGTCTACTACTACAAACTTCTCAAGTCTGGTGAAACAGTTAATTCCAATCGCTACCGGCGGCAAAAGAATAATATGTACGATGCGTTGATCGAAAAATTGCCAGAATGGTCTAGAAGACATGGCAAAGTCATAACGCACCTGCACGTTCGGCCTATCTGGTCAAAGGCACCAATTCCGCTCTTGGTTGGGCACCCTTATCGCACCCGCCGTATTTCTCAATCTTGGGTCCTTCAGATTTGATCAAGTTGAATGTAGTTCTTTTTGCAATAATAGAATTTTATCAATTCTTCACTTTTAATAAATAGTTCAAGAAAAAGATCTGGGACTCAACATATGTTTTCATCGATAAGACACACACTAGCTGAGCAGCATTTCACAACATACGATGAAGTGGGAGAATGGTTTGGTGAATGGATTTTGATGAAGGATGATACTTTCTTTTGGAATGACATCCATAAATTGCCTGAAAGATGTACAAAATGTGTAGAAAGCAAGGGCCAATACTTTGAATAAATAAGTTTTTGCCATTATTCATAAATTATTGTGTATTTTTAATGAAAAAAGAAAGTAAATAAGTGAGAGAGTGAGTCCCTAATTTTTTTGTTTTGAAATATTGATATATGTTCATTCATATTTATGAGGCAAGGATACTTCTTTATGTTTCTCTCCTCCTTCTCTGTCTCTCTCTGACCCAATGTTTTGCAGTTTTTTATTTAATCAAAACCATAAATGAATGCAATTTCCCCTTTCAAAGCTGTCAAATTAAATATTGCAATTTCCCGTTCACATTTCTTTCTAAGGTTCTGCTTCTCTTCAATTCTCCTTTAATGATTTGTAGTTCTTCTATTCTGTATTTCTTTTCTATCTATTATTTCTCTCAAAGCATCAAATATATACAATATTTTACTATTAGATGTTTGTTAGTATCCTTCTATCTCTCCATCTATCTAACTTCATTATTGCAATATTCTCTTGCTGCTGCTGCTGCTGCTGCTACCAATCTTCTTTTATCTTTCTTTATTATCTTTCAATTTCTTTTGATTGTCAGTTGATCTGTTTGTTTGTATGAGTGTGTGTGTGTGTATAATTCAGTGAACATAACTCAATTTCTGGCATTTATGCAATTTAAAATGTCTTCTGGTTTTTTTTACAAACTATAAATGCTACTGACAGCAAATACCAAATGATGTCCTTCGAGAGAGTTTCTTGTGTGAATACTTTTAACAATTACAGAATCATCTTCATTGATCAGTTATATTTTGACAGTTTTTATATTGCATACACGATTCAATTGTCAGCATTTCATTTTGTTTTTCATTAGGACAACACACACTGAGTGAGTCAATGAATGTGTAGATGAGTACGAGGGTTTTTTGCGTAACAAGTCTTTATTGCATATTTTCGTAACTCATACGCCACATTGCATGCACAAAGTAAAACATTTTGATTAAAATCGACAGCGCACAAAGTGGAGACAAAAGTGTGGAAATGAATACACAAAAAAAAAAACGCAGACAAATCAAAGCAAAATCTGAATCTGAATATCAATTTTCATGTCATAAGCATTCATTAGTCGGTTGATTTGATTTCATTTGTGCTAACAAATTATTGGGTTTGGTTGGCTTGTTCTTCTCATCTCATATGTAGATTTTTTTTCATGATTCTGTTTACCATAACAATACTATAATAAAGTGCAGCTGTCAATTGCAATTAACAATGACAATTTGCCGCTCAGAGTATTTGATATTATTGTATTTTATTTTTTATAATTTTTTGTGAAGGTTTTCATTAGTTTTATGTTGTTTTTTTTTTTTGGTCCTCCATCTGTTGCTGATGTAAATAATATGATTTTCATATGGTACATTATTATTGATTTTCTGTTCAATCGTTCAATGAACTCATTTGGTATTAAACTTGTAATACTTTTTCATTTAGTGAAATACCATTGATCCTTCAAATTTGAGATGAATCTAATGATTTTGTTCTACAAAAGTTGAGTTTTCTTTGATTGCTATTGGCGGCACAACTGGCGTAAGAAAGAAAATATGATAACACTACAAAGAAATATATATCGGGTTAACAATTGCCAAACGACTATCAGACTTTGTTGTTCTAGAATCTAGACAATCTTTATCATATCCAATGTTTCACTAATTTTTCATTTTAGCCTAAAATGCAAGCCTTTTTTTTTCTACAACAGCCATATTATGTTACCCCTTCCTTAAATCTCATCATTCTCTTCCATATCAGCTACTCTTTTTAGAGATACTCGTCTCCTTGATCAGCCATCTATCGATCGCAATGATTTGTTGTGACAATATTCTGACAAGAAAGTATAGAATACCTACTGTGTATAGAGGGTCGCAGCTAAAGGTATCGAATGAAGCCATCTACCTTGGTGTAGTTCTGTACTCAAAGCTCTCGTGGAAGAAGAAGTCCAGTCATTTACATGGGCATCTGCCATGGTACGCTTAAGACCACGGTTCCAAGCACACGGATTGAGCGTCAATCAGCGTCCCCATGGATATATGTACGCAGGTAGAGGAACTTTGAAAAAAGAATGATAAAGGCATTAAGCGCTTTCTATGTGTGTAAGAGGATATTTAAGAAAAGATTGGGACTCAAACCATTGGTTTTATAATGCTGTTGTAAGGCCCATCTTAGCCTATCTAGTCTGGTCGGAGGAAGCTAACACCAAATCACACCTATATTCCCTCCTTAAGATGCAAATATCAACTTTTTTGGGAATAACAGGATCTCTATGATCTACCCCCAATCACAGCTGGATGTCATTCATACTTTACTTCCAATGGGTACTTATCTCAAGCACGTAGCTGCAAACAATGCAGTCAGACTCCGAGAATAGCATCTTGTTGAGTCTTGTGTGGCTAGCTACAGCACCAACCTACAAAAAGTGAGGTAACAAGCTGTGGGAGGAGAATTTTGATTACTTTCTGAAATGGAATGACAACTTCAATGCAAGATTTCCAGGAGGGTATCATTTTACACAGATGATTTAAAGACAGATGATTGTAGGAGGTACTGGCACCTTTTCAAAGGTGCTAGCAGTACAGCAATTGTCCCGTCTACCAGAATGGTGCAATGGTTTTCAGGCAGAGATTTATACAGTCTGGCAATCAGCATAGTTGATAAACACCCCTAGAAACATATAGATCTTATGACAGTCATGATGATTTCAAGGCTTCTTCTGGGTGAACTCGAGTTCTTTAGCGAGAGGTCTATGTAACTTAACCTAACTCATACTACATTTTGTTATCTTAATCTACCCTTGTATGATCTGACTTACGTTATCTTCTTACCCGACAATACTTTGCTCAGGTAAATGGATATCTGACTTTTTAAGTAAACAATGCAGTTGCAGCTTCTGTCCTATATTTATATACTTACAATAATTACTCTAATTTTGGGTTCTTTCTACAATGCAGACGCCGTTGATTATCTTATATCGACTTAACTTGTTTATTCATAGATTGTTATGGATTCTGGAAAAAACAGCGAGCAAGTTGACTATTATAAACCCATATTCATTCGTGAACATGAAGTGTACTATATCAACTTTGAGGAGACCAAATATTATTTTACAATAATTTTATTATTAAAATATACACACATATTTGTTTTTTGTTTTATTTTGTTAAATTTTTCTGTAAATTAACATCAAACGAACGAAAAACCAACACTTGTCAACACTTTATCATTTGGTTTATGAACAAAATGTGAACGTGAATATGAATTGGAAAATATTTACCTACATAGTCGTACATACAAGTATCTCCTCCATCCTTTTGTGGATTTAACATATGATATAATTTACATTTTTTATTGGAAAACTTGCCTGTAATGAAATTTGATGTGCTGCTTGAATCGCTTTGGCATTTTTGAGTCAAGTATCATTGTAAAACATGAAATTGTATTTTCTGTTTTCTGTTTTTTTGGTGCTTTATGAATATTGTCGAAAATTGTGAAATACAAAAGTTTTTACTACTCCACAAACTCTGTCAGTAATACATATTATATTTTAAAGTGGCTTTTAGAAGTTTATTACCATTGATGAAAATCTTCGTTCGTTATTACACAAAAAAACAAATAGTAAAAATAAATGAATAATGAATTTTGAAATTTGAAGTTTTCGCCACTCATGTCCTGCATACATTTTTTTGTTTATATTCATAGTATATCATCAGTGCCTAATTCAATGAAAGTAACATATTCTTTTTTTTTATTTATTTTATTTGTGAAAAAATTTAATTAACAAATGAAGTTCATTTATCGAAATGCAAATGCTGTGCACCTGGTGGCTTTTGGTGTATCATTTCACAGCAAACAACTGAAAACATATGACATATGTACAAAGTAAACATACATCAAGTCATTGGACTCAATGAACAAGTTGAAGCTATGCATATTGACTTATGATATGGTATGACACGGCATAGTTTTGACTATGCCTAAAAGCAATAGCAACAGAGTTACAACTTTGTATATCAATCTCATCATTTTGATGAATCCACAGGCAATGCCCTATTTACAATTGCATCTTCCCTCTCCTTTGACTTGTTTGTTAATGGTCAACATGATGATCATGATATCTAATGAAGATAGAAGCCTTACAACAGCAACAGTAGCTTTCAATTAGTTTCACAGTGTTCAGCCAAAGAGTTCTTTCAAAATAAAATTGAAAAAAAAAAAACTGGGTTAAAAATCATGAAAATTAGAAGTGAATTTGTTTAATTAAATTAAGGCTTAATTGAAAGAGTAGCGCTTGAATATTTTCGACAACTTAAACAACTGGGGCATGTGCACTTGTACTTGTTTATTTGAAACTGTGTTGTACTGTGTGATGTGTGCTGAAATTAATTTCAGACATTTTTACGGAAATTATATATATTTTTAATTTAAAAAGTTTTTGCAACATAAGCCGCACATACGCTTCACTTGCCACATTCTGCCCATCTTTGGTTAGCATAACCTTTAACCGCTGACAGCACGCAACCAGTCTCATTCCAACAGAGGAATACTAGAGCAAACTTGACATTTCTCTTCTTTTTTTGTTTAATTTTTGTTTGTTCATTCATTCAGTTGATTTCTCTCTGCTCACTCTCTCTCTCTCTCTATATATATATATGTTTTGCATACATTTTGGTTTGCTTAGTTTCATTGTGTTTGGGAACTTTTTGCATATTTTACTTTGGCATCAGAATGTTGCTGCTGCTTGGTGTTCAGTTCAGTTCAACTCAATTGAAATCAACACAACTTAGTTCAGATCAGTACAGTACAGTTTCTGGTTCAGTTCAGTACAAATTTGGTTCAGTTTTGCTTCAATTTGATGCATTTTTATTTTGGTTTGGTTTATTTAAGTTCAGTTTGGCATTTTTCTGTGTCATGCTTATCAATGTGTGGTATGGGAGTTGCCATTACACAATACATTGTTGCATTGTTTTGTGACATGTTTTACTGCCACAATGCAGGCCTTCAATAACATACTCTCCCATACTATATTCCCCTAGGATTTGTTTTCCAATAAAAGTAAAAGTTTCTGTGTCTTTTTTAAATTAACAAATTCGCTTTTTCTATTTAGGCACAAGCTTAAATTGAAATAAAAATATTTTATTTAAATATAAAACACAATTGCAGAAAAAAAAGGATTTCACAATACCAAATTCAACAAAAACCCACGCTTCATTTTGCATAAGGAAGATTTTAATTAAAATCCTTCAATATATATAGAGAGAGACAGAGAAGAGAGGCAGCATCATATACAAACACATATTAAATTTTACCATTAACTCAATTTTCCCCCGAATGACAATTGAAATAAAAATAACAAAAATACATAGGGCACTACAGAAGTTTTGCAATCGTGAGTTTCCACGATCTGACTATTCCATCATGAAGTTTGGCATTTTTTTGCATATTCATACTAAGAATGTTTTGTCATATCGATGTTATTTGTTTACCTTTCATCTCGAGAAAAATGGATTTTCGATGATTTTTTACGATTTTCGAATTGGACTAACTTGGCAAGATTCCTACCAATCAGGGACATAGCTAGGTTCATTTCGGAATCCAAATGGTTCTCCGCATCGGACTAAGGGGGTGCCGTGTCAACTATTTGCTGGTATCACAATGGGCCATACTCTTTTTTGTGCCTAAGTGAGCCTCTCGTCTGAGGACTGCCACCTAACCTAACCTAATTTGGCAAGATAGTGCGGAAAGACTACATTCGGCTTTTAGTGATGAAGCACCACATTAGATTAACGTATATCGCTGGTTTATGGATTTCAATCGTGGACGCTCTAAGCTGCAGGACGAATTTCGTGAAGGTCAACCAAAATACAGCTGTTACCCCTGAAAACATCGATGCTGTGCTTTAACTAATAATGGAAGATCGGCATATGACATAACACGAGATTGAAGCAACTGTGGGCATTCATTCCACCGCATTTCAAACAATATTGCATGAACACTAAGCGCTGGGACAATCATCAAAGAAAAGGCTCGTGTCGATTGGAGCAAAGAAATGCTTAAAAAATACAATCAAGGTGCTTCAAATGGTGTATTTAAAATTGTAACAGTTGATGAGTCATGGATCTATGCACATGAACCGGAAAGTAAACAGCAAACGACCGTATTGGTGTTCCAAGAGGATGGCAATCCAACGAAAGTTGTTCGCGCACGAAGCACTTCGAAGCAAATGATGGCCTGTTTCTTTGGAATAAACGGACATATCGCAACCTTGCCACTAGTGGAATGTAAAACGGGCAATTCTAAGTGGTATACAAACATCTGTTTGCGAGAAGTTTTTAATGAAATGAGGTCAGATCAATCTTCATAATGACAATGCAAGTTCTCATACTTTGGTTCAAACAACCGAGGCACAAAATGTTGAATTGATGGGTCATCCAGCGTACTGAAATCTTTTTGTTCTCAACATTGAAGCAAAAATTACATGGTCAATGATTTTAAACACCCGAAGAAGCGATTGATGCCTTCAAAAAACATGTTTTAGAGTTACCTCAATCGGAGTAGTGCTTCAAAAATTGGTTTAAGCTTAAGGAAAAGTGTATTGATCCCCATGGTGAAAAACAATAAAGTTATTTTTAAATCCAAACAATACTTATTTACTTCCATTGGCAAAACTTTTGTAGTGCCCTACGGTATACAAAAGCCAACAAGGAAATACAATACTCGTATATAAAAATACAAAACACAAACACACAAAATTCTATTATTAATACAATAAAATAAGGATTCATTGTATTTAATGGGTAAATCCTTTGATTAAATGGTGGCGTGTGTAAGTTAAGAAAATGAAAGAAGTGTGGCGGATGAATAGGTGACGTGATGTAAAATAGAATCTTTAAAAGAATTGGCAAACAAATTAAGCAAACAAAAAAACAAGGAAATTCATTTTACACAATATACCAGAGAGAGAGAGAGAAGCACAGAAACACGACTCAAACAATCTGCTCTAGGCCACATGACGCATAAATTGTCAAACGGAAGCCATGGATTATAGACGAAGGTTGCTGCCTGCTGCAAACAGAACTCAATTGCAAAACAACAACAACAACCATGTAATTCAAATAAGAAGAAATTGTGAAAGGGAAAATATGGGGAGAAGACATGCCACGCTACGCGGTAAACCTGCTAAGCCTTGCGGCTCAAGCTTACTAGTTAAGTTCAGTGGCACACACACACACACCTACCTTATTACTTTGCATAGACTAAGGTACATCATTCTTTACCCCGCCCCCAGCACGACTCTTGTTCCGGGCAAAGTCTTTGGTGTCTGTTGAATTTATTTATATGCATTTTAATCTGATTTATGCGTGGTAGACGTGAAACGAAACCACAACCAGATCCATAGCCAGGAGGCAAACTGAAGCCAACCCAATCCAAGTGAAAACAACACGCGTGTGAAGCAAATAACAAGAAGAAACCATCACCATCATCGGATTCTAGTTTCAGCTTTAGTATGTATTTAGTACAAAATGCGTTTTCAATGAATTTCTCACTCACTAAAACAGACACCAAGGAGCTCGATTGAGCTCCTCGACTGCTTCATGCTGTCATTTACCGCAAACGAGCTCTCCTGCTTAAGCTTGCACTAAGATTTATGTGCCACAAGTTGTAGTTTCTTGTGCCAATCTTCTATTTGCACTTTGTTGTGTTTATTGCTTTCTCACTACTACTACTGAGAGAAAGAGAGAGAGAGAGAAAGTGGGTGCATAATAAAATTAAGTTGAATTCTTTTTTTTTTTTTTTTCTTTTTTCCAGTGTGTTTATCTTTCAAATAAATGATTAGCCCACAAACTTTTGCTACTTCTTCTACTGCTTCTCTTGTCAAATTTACCTGTTCTGTTCTTTAGGTTAATCTCATTAGTATATTAAAAGCCTAAAACTAGGAAAGAATGAGATGAGATGGGTTGGGTTGGAAAAGAAGAGATGATATTTAAAGCAGAAATAACACCACTTTAAGCACTAAACAACCCAAGTGCAAAGCCCCTAAAATCCTGGTCTCTGAACAACTTTTATCGCATTAACTATTTCCGACAAATACTACTAGTAGTCTCATGGCCCCCCAAAGCATTGGCAACAGAATGAGCAACAGCTCATAAAAACAACTTATAACAAGTTGTGCTGCTGCTGCCATCATCAACATCAACATGACCGAACAACAAAAATCAAATTAGGAAAAGCTGAAACTATGAGAAACAAGCATACAAAAAATACAAAAAATATACCATAGAAGGGGGGAAACTAGTACGATCCGATATCATCGTAACCGAAACGCAACGCAACGTTTTAATGAAATTGCGTGCAAAACTAATGCGCCGCCAGGCATTGGCGCGCTTGCTCCTAATAAGAAATAATTTCATTAAAATAACAACAGTACTAGAGCTGAGAGAAAAACCAACCAACCAAGTAAGCAAGGATTTCAGTAGAAAACAAAACTCCCACTTGTGCTCAAGTAATTATGAAGGCAGCAGTCGTCGACAAAACAAAAACAAACAAAAAATAATATAAAAAAAAAAAAAAACAAGAAAAAGTGTTGCGTATACTTAATGTGGCGAACACATAGATGAGTTGATGGAGATGACTAAATAAGAGTGAGGGTAAAATAACCAAAAAAAAAAAAAAGTAATCATAAAACATTTAAGCAGCTGAAATTGTGGCAAAACACTTATAAGAAAATAGAACAGAACAGAACAGAAATGAAAAAACTTAATATGCCATAGATAGCAAATAAGAGTTTTCTTTCCCCATCTCCACATCCTCATTCGTTACGCCATTCATCGTCGTCAATTCCATTCAAAAGCATTACAAGCTCATAAGCAGCTTTTGTTTTGTATTTACCACGCACGATTTGGGTTTGATGAAGGCAAAAAAGCGAAAATGAAGAAAAATGTGTTGTGTTGAAGCATCTTTATAGGCGCACACACACACACACATAGATACTCACACTTGTGAGTAGTATGAGGTCAAAAATTGTTTGCGGTTTGATTGAGGCACAGCCACAACAATAACAACAACAACAAGAGGCAAAACTCCATTGAAAAGAAAGGAATAACATTAAAGGGCATGGAACGAAAAAATCATTCAGACAATTTTCCTTGTGAATTGCTTGAATTGGCTTTGTTTGAGAAAATTCCTTTACGTTCTTTGCTCTACTATCTCTCTATTTGCCTTTAACTTTTATTTTGACATTGATTTACACACACATACATACAAACAAAAGAACACTTTGCCTTTTGAACAATTTAGACAATCAAGTGTAATCAAAACAAAGATGGAGGAACTGTCATTCACATACTCACAATCATATAGAAAATAGACGAAGATACACATACTACAATGAGTATACTAAACATATCAAGCGAACCACTGGTGATAAGCAATCAAAGCAAAGCAAAGCAAAGCGTATAAAAGTATAACAATCTCATTCAAGTTAAATGTTTCTTGAATCGTTTTGCGCTACTGTGCTTCATCGTTAGTTCTACAAATAGAAACAGATCAATATACTAATGAGTATGATGACATTTTTAGTCTTTTCTTCTTCATTGGCGTACGCAGAAACCAAGTTCGAGGGGGGTTTTAGTTATCCAAATTCTTATTTCTTTCATAAGATTAAGAAATGGATGCAAAAATAGTGCGGCTAACTTGTGTATTTTTTAACAGTTTATAAAACGATATCCACTCTTCTGGGCAGTGCTGCCATGTTGTATTCGTTGAGACTACGAAGACCCTATGGATATTAAAAAGAGAGATCTACAAAGAGTTAAGAACAATCGTTAACTGGGTGCGACAGATACTGGTAGAGTTGTATCCATTCGTAGGTATCGAGGCACAGTTAGGTAAATTTTTTTATCACAGATATTTAGGTATTAAGTTTTAGGCTCCTTTCCATCTATTGGGTGTAAAAATAAGTTTTAAGAAATTTTTTAGTGACTTTGAAGCTTTATTCCAAGGAACTGATACAATGCATTTTATTCATAATACTGTCCATCATGAGCTACGACTTTTTCCCATCTTTCAGGCAGCATACGGATTCCGCGTTGGAAAAATTCCTCATGTTTTGAAGCTATCCAAAACTCAACCCATTTTTTGGCTTGTTCGAAAGAGGTGAAGTGCTGCTCGAACAGGCCATGATGCATCGACCGGAACAAGTGGTAGTCAGAAGGAGTAATGTCTGTAATGTTGTCGTGAAGCAAAATCACTTTGTCGTGTCCTTTGGCATATTGGGGGCATTTGAGCTTCAATGCTCGGCTCAATTGCATCAATTGTTGTTTGTAACGATCCCCAGTGATGGCTGTAGCAGCTCATAGTAGATCATTCCGAGCTGATCCCAGCAGATGTACAGCATAACCTTCTTGGCCGTTGAATTTGATGCATGACTAGGCTTACCCCTATGATTTTTTGTGCTTTGGGTTGTCGATTCGATGCAAAAAACCCTTCCGATTATGCCTTTAGAGCAGTTGTTCACACGTGAAAAACCATGTTCGACGTCTCTTGGCTTGAGTTCATAAGGAACCCAATTACCTAGTTTTTGCACCATACCCATGGCCATGAGACGGTTTGAAATTGCTTGTTGAGTCACTGCCAAGGTTTCAGCGATCTCCTTTTAAGTTTGGCATGAATATTGGTCCAATAACGCCTCCAACTCAGTGTCTTCAAACTTTACTGACCTCCCTTCGCGTTTCTTTTTCGTTGTTGTCAAAATTGCCACTTTTGAAACGCCGAACCAGTACACACATGTTTTTGTTGATGGAATATGTTCTCCATATGCTTCACACAGCAATCGATTTCCATCAGCTGCACTTTCTTCATATGAAAACAAAAAACCAGCGCTTCCCGCAAATTGCGTTTTGTCGGTACAAAAGTTGACATGTTTAGAGAACAAAGAAAGTTTGCTGTTTACACTTAAGCGATTTTTGGCGGGACATGGTGACGCTTTAACATGAATAGAGTGGCCAGATCGTCCGATGCGGTTTAATGAGCAATCGAATACAATTACCTTTTCCACATTGTAACATCAGATATAAACTCTTTGATAAATTTGACATCGATCGGTCACTGTGTTTTGAAAATTTCCACGGTCTTTTCAGTTGTTTTAAATCCAGGCAATTTTTGTAGCAGTCTCAAAGATGATGTGAAATGAATCATTTCATGAATTTCTTTGTGCAAATCGTGTGCATATCGAACGCATAAACTCAAATCACAGTCTTCTTTTCGCCATGCTTAAAACAGGTTTCAAAACTGCTAAAGCGATCACGAACTCAGACGTTTTGATTGAAGCTTGAAGCCAGCAATGAATGAGGCTGAACTCCTTCGACTTCAATCATTATTCGATCGCATCCTTTCAAAGCCAAACAAATACTTTCATACACTTCAGAAAATAGATGCAAAGAGTCAATATGTTCCATACCCCTGCGTACGCCCCTGCTCTTTGTATCTTTGAATTTTTGTATCTACGTTTAGCTACCACATTAAGCATTCAATGCTTTGTTTTTATATCATTTCCAGTTTAATTTAAATGAATGATTTTGCCAATTTTTTTTTTTTGTAATGAACATTTAAAGGTTAGAGACTAAAGTACTACACTCCACTCTCATGCCACTTGGTTTTTACACTTCAATATGTTTAAGTGAAAAAAAAGAAATCTTTGAAAAAAACTAAGAAGAGAAAACAAATTAAACTAAATATTTTTAATTATTGTATTTTGCCTTGAGATTTCTTCTTTCTTTTTTCACTAATTAAGCATATTCTTTCTTATTGTGGTTACTACTATGACGGAGAGTATCCAAGTATCTTCTTCTTCATGTTGTTGCTCTTATTTTCCTAATTCCTTTCCGCTGTCCATTTATTTTTCTTCTTTTCAAACACATCAAGCAAAGCACATTTTAAAATAATTTTCTTAAAAGGAAATATTGCTTTACTTTGTTGATTGGACTAAGTAAATGCAGCTTCTAGTACAATAATATAACACAAACAACAACAGCAAGTTAAAGGCACTCATCATTACCGGGCAGTTGCCTAAAGGAGGAAAAACAGAGCAAAACCAAAGAAAAACAAAACCAAAGCCAAACGTTTTTCTATTGAAAAGCAGCCAAAGGAAAAACAAGCAATAGCAGTTGAAGGAAAAGCAAAGCGTTTTCTTTTAATTTCACTTCAGGGTGTAATTAAAGAAAAATGCAAATCCTTTTGATTGCCCCAAGAAGATATTGCTTACTGCCTGCCTGCCTCTTTGCTTGTTTGCCTATGTGTTTGCCAAAATGGACATAGGAGTCTTTAGAATAAAGTCAAATGAACTGATGACAGCGATAGAGAGGGAAGGGGATGAAATGCAAAACGTCATCATTAGTTTTTGTCTTCTTTCATTCTACCATATAATTTGTGTGAAGCACTTCATCTTTGACTAACATTTTATTTGCTTCCTTTGGTTACATCATCATCATCCCCTCTTTATACAATTTAAGACCTTTTACTCCAACTTTAAGGTATTCATTCGACAAAAATGTGTAAAATGTTTAAAATGAAAACCAACAACACATAAAAAAAGGACTTTGAGTTCGACCAAAGAAGCAACTTTTTTTTGCTGACACTTGCTTACACTTTTCTGCCAAAAATAGAATAGAGAGGAGAATAGAAAGAAATGGAAATGGAAAATGTTGACATGACATATAGTATAGTCTAGTAAGGTGAGGAGGAGGAATAACTTTTTTTAAAAAAAAACTTTTCCAGTCCGGAAGTCAAAAATGCAATATTTCATCTGAGACTTTGTGACTTTGCTTTGTATGCAAAAGTTTTGCCTACTCCCATACACACACACACACAAACACATACTCACACAGTTCTTTAGTTTGGACTCTAAGTTCTGGTGATTTTTGATTTGATTCAGATGTATGTTTATATGAGGACAAGAACCGCCTTCCTCCACAGTTTAAGTTCTGTTTAATCAAAAAGTGATTAGAAAACATTTCATAATCTTGACTTTAGAAGTCATTTCACTTTCATATTTTGTAGTTCTTTCATGTGTCATGTGTGTTTATGTCAACAGTCATTCATTTGGAATTAAAATATCTTTTAAATGGGAGCACATATCATGATATATCACAAGCACAATCAACTCAACAAAGAATCATCTGAATGAATTTCAAATCAAACTTTTACCTAAAGTAATGACTATTTATTCATCTAATTAAGCCCATTTTTTCCTTGAAATATATAGTACTACATACATACTAGTATGCAGTAGAAACTAGTTATTGATAAACTGGTCTCATATTTTCTACAAAGACAATTAGGAAATCCAAAAAGATTCGATGAAGCTTACCAAAGTCATTTACGAAATAACAATTGCTAGCGATATCATCATATCCCACGTATAGTTGAGTCGCTAAACTGAACGTCAATTATCGTTCCTCAGGTACGCTTGATCTATTCAAATCTCCAATTTCTTAGCTCCCCTGCAGTATGAATCACTGGTCCAAAACTTGTTTGTGGCTAGTCCCTTTTGAACCAGTACTAGTTCCAACAATCTCCTTTTACATTTATTAAAACTGATAAATTTAACATGATGATGTCTTTGGAAGGGGTCAATTCCACCCACTGCATTGTCGTTCCCCAATGGTGTCATCAGTCAGTGCCACCGCCTGTATTTCCTACGACTAGTGAGACAAGTAAACCGAAAGAGGCTGCCGACTTTCTATGAAAATGCGCTCTTACTTTTTCGCCTCTGCATACCCTGCGACTAGTGAATTTACTAGCCACCAGGTAATAAGAAAAGAGACTAGTGAAACGGTGACTATTGCCATTAAGCATAATGCAGCGTCATGGCACTTATTTCGATACAATATCCGTAAGAATAGTCCATTCCCCTGTATCTTCGAAACTCTATTTGCCACAAAGTTATTCCATTTACTAGAATGAGAAGCAAGCTAATTTAACACAATCGTGGAATCTGTCCAATAACAAATTTGCAAGTCATTAATGGACTAGCAACTCTTAACCTTCATCATTAACTCCACTAGCAACAAGGCTCCTTGTAACTCAAAAAGTGGTAACGTAAAGACTTCACCTTAGACTTCAAAGCTACAAACTTAGCGACTTGGTTCTTATGAAAGACAATGTACCTCGAAGTGAATGGCCACTTGGGTATGTGAAAAAGGTATTTCAGTAGGTGGATAACTGATGCCACTAGTACTTAAGCAGTCTAGATTTGCAGTCAAGATATGCCTATACGCATGCATAAGACGGCAGATCGTAAGAGCAAACATTGCTGGAACTCATGTATACAGCTGCTATATTCCTCCTCGACTGGACATCCATGAATTTGAAGGACCTTGGTGCAGTCAAAAACAAATCTCATAGATTTTTATTATTATTATTTCATGCAAGCACAACCTCTCGTATGTTTTGGACCAGCATCATATGTTCCTGGCTAACAAAACTCACAATATGATTGTGAATTTCTTCATTAGATTGCGCTATTTGTTGTTTAATGATGCTTCAGAAGTCGTCCCGAACACCTTTCTCGGCTCTACGGGTGCCAATACGTCTACTGCTTGAACTGCCGATGCTACTTGTAGGCGATGACGACTGTACAAATGCCTACAAAGAAAATTAAACAAAAACCAAACAGATTCGATCTAAAGAAGAACCTAATCATTGATAAAGCAGATTCATTTCTCCTACAAAGACAATTAGATAAACCAAACCGTTTCGATCTAAAGTAGCAACTAATCATTGACACGGAGCTTCACTTCTCCTACAAAGACAAGTAGACTAAAAATCAAACAGATTCGCATGGACTCAACTAATCGAAAGCTTTGGATTGTTCCATCAAATGCAGACTACTGAATTTATTTTATTTATTTATTTTTTTAAATTAAAAAATAAAGAACGGCATCATTAGCCAAATGAGTGATCAAACCATTTTGTGATTGTTCATTTGATGATAATGATGATTTTGTGTTTCATTTTTTTGTTGTTTTTTTTGATTTTACTAATTAAAATAAATTGCAAAATTAGTCAAACAAACAATCAGTCAATGTTTAGGCATTCGGTTGACTGTGGAACCAACCAGGCATGGTTGGCTTGGTGATAGAAAAGATAGACTATCATTATGTTTAGGGTTGAGGTTTCATTTTGTTGCTACTTGATTTCAATGGAGAATAGAAAGAATTGCTGCTTTGTCATTGTTTTGTGTAACTCATACAATGGAGCAAATGGCACCAGACAACCCCTAATTTCATGCTCAACACTTTTCACAATTAATAACACCAGCAATTGACAAAGGCATCAGTCAATGCGACTGAAACAATTGAACAAGCAAATACAAAAAAAAAAACCTCCAACCAAATATCAGCGCACCCCCATTCACTCGTTACTCCACAAAATCCACCCATTCAATTTCCATTAACTCATCATTATCATCATGTTTTTTAACAAATGCAGGCTTTGCAGACTTTACATTATCTCGTTTCATCTTTAGTTCTTACAGTTTAACGCTTCACAACTTCGACTCATTTTGCTTCTTGTTTTATTTTCATTATTATTGTTCTTCATAACTCCTTTTGTGTGAGACGTTTGTCAACTTAAACACGCACGAAGCACCACACCACTGATAATGATGATGGTGATGGTGATGATAAACAAACATAGAAGCGGACAAGTAACATAAATGCGGAACGCAGAATGCTTTGTTGCATAATGTATGCAGCATAATGCTCAGTTTTCATATGATAGAAGAATAGTGTAGGTAAAAGGGTTGTGTCAATGGAATGACAACTCATTTGGCTGGTGGCAATGCCCGCCGCCGACTAACGTATACGTACAATAAATGAACATGGTTTTGCTCATTTTGTAGCCGTCATTGCTCCTCTTGAGCTACTTAATGTAGGATGGAAGCTTTTTTTATTGTAATGCAAGAGAAAAGGAGTGCATCATCATACATAACCAGCACCAAGTAACGAAAACAATACGAAAGTGACAGTTAAAGAGAGAGAGAGTGGCATCAGACAAGAGGCAGGCAAGCGAATAAGCACGGAAGCGGAAGTCATTGTTGGCGCACAATGGGCGAACGCGTCGCAATTATAATAATTTTGATTACATCCTTCTTTTTCTATGCTGTTTTTAACATTTTTCTCCCCTCTAAACCTCATACTAGTATAATAGTCTTTATTCTTTCTAGTATATACTATAGTAGATACTAGCTTACTTTAGGGCATATGAGTTATGTGGCTTCCGTGTTACTTGCAGGAGTATATACATATAAATACTCAACACACACACACACATAAATAAATAAGCAAACGCACCCAAATGGCTGATGGCAAAATGGCTGACAACATTCCCGTTTTTTCTTAATTTTTTTTTTTTTTTTCGTTCATTATTTTCCCTTTTTTTCTGCTTAGTTTTTCCCTTTTCTGACATTTTTTTTTTTTTTTTTGCTGCTGTCATATTTATTTTTTTATTTTTTTAATGCACATTTTTTCTCTCATGGTAATTACACTGTGATTAGCATTGTAACTGCACAATTTTCTCTCTGGAAAAATTATATATTTACTTAGCAAAAAATATTTTATATTTTATTATAAAGAATAATAAAAATAAAGCACAAGCGATGGAGACAGGTAAAATTAAGTTGAGTTGAGTTGTTTCTTTTTTTTGTTGTGGTAATTTTCTATGCGCTCTTTGAAGCGTATGTTGTATCTAGTATGTACTGACACACGTATCTACAATTTGTATAAGCACATGTATCCAGTATGTGTGTATTTTGTTGTGTAATACATACTAATTGCAATCACTTTGTGCAACATGGCGTATGCGAAATATTTTAATTTAAAACTAAATAAATATTCAAATAGAAGAGATAAATTAATTAGACCTCGTAACAGAGTCATAGAGCAATTAAAAAAACAAAAACACTTTCTTTACAACAATTTATAATTTATTTAGGCAATTTTCATTTTCTATTTATTTATTATAATTTCCATTTGTTGTTGTTGTTGTTGGTTCTTTCTTTACTTTAAGTAAAATAAATTGCGTGTACCTTTTTTTTGCCTCTTACATTTTTGGCATAATTTATGATCAAAATTGCCCTTACATTTATTTATTTATTTTTTATTTTTGTAATAAAATGAAAAGAACACTCAAATTGCACCTTTTGCCAATTAGCATATCAATAAATCAAGTTAAACGGCAGCCAAGCACCAACACCATCACCAGCAAAAAGATAATAAATAGAAGTAGATATCATGATAGGAAAAAGAGAGAATAGAGGAGGAAAATGGAAAAGTATACCCAAGAAAAGTATTATTTTTGTATTTATAACGAATCAAAATTTAGTTAACAACGTCAAACAATTTATTAAGTTTCTCTAAGTTCTAAGCTTCAATGTATTAGATATAAATGAACTTTAAGGAGAAAACCTGCTGGTGGTGGTGGTGGTTAAATGAATTAATGAATGAATGTGGGATTAGGTGAAAACATTAGACTTTTGTTTTCATTATATCTAAACACAATAGCAACCTTGAACCAAGCACTAAGTCAGGCAGGCAGTCAGTTAGTTAAGTTAGTTTGCCTGAAGTTGTCGTTTGCGTGTCGGCATAATTAATCATGCCGCATCGAAATTATAGACGCCTTCAATTGGAGCCTTACTCCTGGGTCTGCTCTTTTCTTTTTTCAGTTAATTTATATATTGAGTACTATTATTTTTTTAATATTCCAGGCCACCATAATAGATACATAACACGTCATTCACCCACTCACTCACTAAGTCATTCATTCACTCATTGTTTATGTTTATTATTATTTTATTATTTGTGTTGTGCCGATAATTTCTTGTATTCTATGTGTTTATCAGATCAGAATGTTCTATATCTTAATAGAATTAAATTGTGTTACATAAATTGATTAATTTTTATTGAACACAATTTAATTTATAGACACTCAGATAAATAGTAATTATCCCTAAAACCTATGAGATGATGACTAAGCGTTAAGATGAAAATAAAATTATTATTTGGGCCATTTTTGCCTAGGAGTCTTGTATTTTGCACTCTTTAATTCTGTTAATCTTTGAATTTGTTTAACTTTTCAACCCTTCTGTTATACTTAATTAGAATAATAATAGTGTTGCACTTGTTGTCTATGTAGCTTGGGTTCACACTTAAACCGACTTAACTTCTAATTTTACTTACAAAACGAAACTTGACAAGCTATCCATCAGGACAATGCCAGGCCACACATCGATAGTGACTCGCCAAAAGCTCCGTCAGCTTGGTTAGGAGCTTCTTATGCCTCCACCATATAAGCCGGACCTGGCACCAAGTGTTTACCACCTGTTTCTGTCGACGGTCCCTCAAGAGAAGCTTGTGAAAATCGACTGTCCCAGTTTTT
Source organism: Amiota communis (assembly GCA_037043315.1). Classification (NCBI taxonomy): domain Eukaryota; kingdom Metazoa; phylum Arthropoda; class Insecta; order Diptera; family Drosophilidae; genus Amiota; species Amiota communis. Next base: position 4,649,340 of record JBAMAV010001245.1, on the reverse strand, counting down.
TGCCATATGATAGAGGCATAATTCAGTTACCTTCAAAATGGTAACACCTTATCCAGCAAAACATATATAAACTAAATCGAATCATTCTAAGCTAAATAAAGCTATCAATTTCTTTCTTTTTACAATACTACATACACCCAGTACTTACTAAATTGATTACTAATATTGACTTCAAGGTTGTTTTTGATAAGGTGCCCAGAAACCCTTTAATATACAAGCTGCATGAGATTGGCCTTTCAACAAAAATATTAAGAGTAATAGAAGATATCTACAAATACACCAAGTAAACGGTATGGACGGGTGATGAAATGTCAAATGTCTTTGATACTTATTCTGGGGTAAAACAATGTTGCTTACTGGCTCCGCTGTTTATTTTATATCTAAATGATATCCACAACAATTTGGAAGGTCGTCTAAATATTGATGGGACCAACATAAAAGTGTTAATGTACGCGGATATAGCACTACTAGCTGATGATGTGAATGTATTCCAATCAATGATATATAAGTTAGAGGATTATTGTTTAAAATGGAATATAGAAGTAAACCTAATGAGGTCAGAAATAATGGTGTTCGGAAAGGGAGGTCAACTTTCAGCCCAAGAAATGTAGACTTACTAACGAGTGAAGATAACATCAGAGTACTGTTACCTTGGTGTAATTCTACCACCAAAGATTTTCTTTCATTAAACACATCAACAAACGATTTGAGCAAGCAAGGATTGAATTCTTTAAGACGTCTGCGACAGTTTAGAGTTCAGTAGCAAGTAGTAGTAGGATTGTGGTGCGAGATCTACTAGGGTGTCTGTTGATTTCGTCACAAACTGAAAGCTATTGTAATGAGCTACAGTATTTCTGACGAGCGATGGAGGAGGATCAGTTAGTTTTCATGGAGCTTTATTCTGGGTGATTACTATGCATTAAATTAGCGAGTAAGATGACAGACCGCGGTGCTGAATAACATATGTCCTAGATGGCTTAATGATTGAGTTGTAGATTTTAAGTTAAGCATTTAGTTTAAAGGTGCTCTTGGAAAGTAGTAACTAGTTTAGCCTGAGGCTTATTTATACATGTAACTCCGGTAATGTGTTTTCTCCGTGTCAAGGGTCTGTCCATGTGCATACCAAGGTATTTCAAATTGTCAGCATAGGGAATGTTAACTCCAACCATGTTGACTATAGGGCAACAGAAGGCGAATTTTGAATGATAAATAAAAAATCACAACTTATTATTTTTAATTTATTGGAGGATCTCCAATCAGGGAAGCAGAACGAGAGATCCAGAGAGCGTTGACTTTTCAAGCAGCAGGTTGATTGCAAGTTGATTAACATGGTCTTCTATATACCTTAGATCCATAGTGGCTTAAGTATGTTCTTATACAGTAACACATTGTTACATAGATTCATCTTTGATTTCGGAATGTGAAGCTAACTTATTTTTTTCATTCATATTCAATTACTTGTTTTGGTTTTGGTGTAAGGTAGCCAGGTGACAAGGATCAGGCCCAGCTAATTCATGGTGACACTCCTTGGAATAACAACTCCGTTTATGACATATCATGTTAAAAAAAATATATTGAAAATTGAAACATAAATCCATGGATAAAATTGAAAAATATAAAAACCCATCAATAAATTTTAAAAACAATTTAGAAAATATCATTGTTTTGGTATAAAAATCAACTAAAAATTTCAAAACAATATACAATACCATATAAGAAACATGACATCAAATGGTGATGATGATGATTACAGTGGTGATGATGGCAAACAGTAAAGAAAACCATATTTGAATATATTGAATATTATATAAAATTTAATAATAATAAAAGAAGTGGTAGAATGGAACATGGAAACCAACTGACTGACTGACTAACAGAAGGAGGGATAGAAACACACAGTGATTGAGAGATTTGAAGTGATTCATTCGCACATAACTTAAACACTTAAACTTTTATGATATAAATATTATACTATACGTGTATATTGACAATATCAGCACATCAGATACAACAACATCACACTAATAACAATATATGCAAATAAATTACATTTCGAAATGGCAAAGTGAAACTAAATAAGTGATGATAAAAATGTTGTGCGCTTGTGTTGTTTGAACTAAAAGTTCCACTCTAAATGCTCTTCTATGCGTTTGAAATTGGACACCATTTTCATTCACATAGGGACAGAGAGAGAGAGAAAGGCCAGAGGAAGTGAGTTATGAAAAATATGAAAATTCCATTTATTTATTAGTATATAAGTGTGCGTGAGTATCTACGTGAATGAATTGATGATTGCAAAGGGGGGCGACTAGCAGTTCGAGGACTTTAAGCTTTTTGTGTCAATTTACAAATCATTTTACAAAATGTCGCTGCTGCAACATTCAACACACTCACTCTCTCTCCCTCTCTCTCTCTGACAACTTCAACCTTACACAGCCAATATACAATATATTTTCACATTCATTCAAGAGATGAGGATGAGTATGTGATGAGGGGAAAAAGAAGTGTCCTTGTTATTATTATTATTATGCTTATTTAGCATGCATATTTGATTATGTGTGTAAGAGTATCTAAGAGTGTTTGAGTGAATGAGTGAGTGCGTGAATGATTGCGTGTGTTTGTATATAAGTAGAAGTGACTTTGAGTGTTTGTTGAAAAATCAAAATTTATTGATAAAGCAATAAATATAAAAATGAAAATGAAAATATGAAAATTTTTACACGTTTCACACATTCGGATGAGTTGAGTTGAGAGGAGTTGAGTGTTGTATTGAGGGTCGTCATCATCATCATCATCATCATCATAATCATTATTATTGTGAAATGAAAATGAAATGAAATTTGTAGAAGCACAAAGAGTGTTTGAGGGAGAGGCCAACAATCAACAGAATGAAAAAAGAAAAGTAGAAGATATCAAGCGCATTATTATAGTTATAATAAATCTGTTGAGTCCTTTTTTACCGACATTTCATCATGTCTTTGTTGTTGTTGTTGTTGTTGCTTTTGCTGTTGTGTTGTATATCGTTCACACATATTTTTTATTTTTTTGTATCTGGTAGACGAAAACGCACACACACAATCATCATCATTCACATGAATACTCAGACTCATCGTTTATAATAAATACGTGCAACGATACACACAAGGATGCGAGCGTACATTGTGTGAAAGTCATGAAAGTGAAAAGCATCGAATGAAGAAAAGAAAAGCAAAAAAAAAAATCTGTTGAATATCAAATAACAATCACTTGGCAAGCTAAATATATCATTATGCTTAAGTAGCAAAATGGGCTGGGCTTGGCTGAACTAAAGAGGGGCTCTGCATTAAGTGTGAGTAGGTGGAGCGGACATTTGGTGCTTCCATTTTGTTGTTGTTGTTGTTGATGATGACATGAGAGAAAGAAGAAGGTATGCGAAGGCAGGATGGCAGCTTAACACATTTGTAAAGTAGCTTAAGGCAGCGGCGCATGTTAAAGGAAATCTTATAGATGCGAAGGAAGCCTTTGAGTGTAGTGTGTGTTGTGTGTTTTGGTGTTTAGGCGGCGGGAGTATTGTAGATATTTGATGTCTGGGTTTGGTAACAGCTGCACACACGTCTTATAAACGATTTGGCGCCCTGTTTATTTTTTTTATCATTTTTCATTCCACTTTTTTTTTTCTTGTTTTTTTCAACACTTTTGTGTTGTGTTGCGTTGTGTTGATGTATGTTTTTTGTTGTACTCAGGATTTACTCATACAATCAACCAATCCAGCATTTCCTTCTAGATACAATACTTTTGTGAAGCAATATGTGTGTCAGCTTTTTGTCCATTCTTCCTTTCATTACTCTTCCATGCTATATACTTTCGCTTGCCTGCCATGGTTCTTGTTGTGTTGCGTTGTGTTGTGTTGTGTCTTACTCTACTCACTTTCGTTGTGCTCTTAATAAATTTGAAAATTTTCAATTCATTGTGAATATTTGATTTGCATATATTTTTCTCACATGTAATCCCCCCGGTCCCATCCTTTTGATTCATTCATTCATTCTCTCCATCATGTTCATTGCAACGTATACGATTTGTTAGCTTTTCTTTTCATTTTTTTTTTCCCAGTTTTTTTTTTTTTTTCTTTGTCGTAAGGATGTTGATTTGTTCTTTTATGAAGCTGCTACATCGATTCATTGAGTTTCCTCCCCCGTGAGATTTACAAATTGCTGCCATTGACTTCATGTTCCCTTTTGTATTGTATAAAAATTTCGCATCTTTTGTTGAATTTCTGAAATTTTTTATTGGAATTTTTTTTTTTTTTTTTTTTTTTGCTTATTTAATTTTTACATTTTTTCATTATTTTCCATTCTTTGAACAAAAAATTTGTGAATTTAAATTAAAGAACCGTTTGATCCTGATTTCATTGATGAAGATTTTATCTTTCTTGTTGTTTAATTAAGGTAATTTTACAAGAATTTTGCTCAATTCAAATTTGAATCAAATCAACTCAATGGAAGAAGAATCTAAATTTTATGCAAAATCAATAAGTAATTTCAATATTATGTATACGCCATGTAAGCTGACAATACCATTTAGTATTTGTGTACGATGATATTGTATGTTAAAGAGGTAGAATATTTATCTTTATCGTTCAATAAAACATATTAACTAGTAAATATACACACAAGCAGGGCCTGATTTACGCAGGGGCCTCCACACATTGAGGGCCTCCACGAACATTGAATTCAAATATTTTATAACAATTAAATGAAACTTTAAATTGTTTTTGGGTTTGTTCAAGGGACAAGTTTATTGCTTGGTAGCTTTTCAGAAAATAGAAGAGATGGATTTAATGACTGGAACATGAAAATTCAAAAAATGGCCTAAGAGCACAATTTTAGCAAAACTAGGAGTGACACAGGGATGCATCGATGAGTCTGTTTCGTTGGGATTAAGCAGCAGTTCCCCATATCTTTATACCGTATGTCCATACAGGGGCAATAGTTTGTACACTTCTTCCCGAGGGAGAGTGAGCTTCTCCCGTTAAGCAGCCAGTAAAGCCTGTTTATTTTGTTTCAGCAAATAAGTAGCGCAGACATGATATGCTGAATGAAAGTAAGCCTTTTATCCAGGGTGAGGCCTATTTGATTGTATGACAGAGTCCCAGCAGAAAATGTACAGCTAGTGGGACATTTCTTCTCATTGTGAAGGACATGTTGGCGCATTTGTTACTGTTTATTCTAACGTTTCACCGGTTCGCCTAAGACTCTAACAGGTGGAGGTACGAGTATTCTAGGATCCCATCTACAGCTTCATACTTGCAACGGGAGCTGTAAAAGAAGACAACGTCATGGGTGTAAGTAGGTAACATAGCGAAAGCGACTGGCATATCTGCTGATGATAGGGAGAAGTATTGTACCCAATATGCTGCCTTGGGGAACCCCAGCCAGGACGGCGTAAGTGTCCAACAGAACAATCCGTTATTTGACGCTGAAATGGCGCCCTTCCAGGCATGATTGAATGAGTCCGTAGTAAGGTCAAAGAAGGACCGTTTTCACCTTGGTCAAGACTCCGGCATACCACACTCGGTCAAAAGCCTGCTCGAAATCTATAAACGCAGCGTTACAATATTCTTTTGAGTCAAACGCTTGGAAATCGCAATATTGGCGAAAAATTTTAATGCGAGTTGTAAGCACGAAGATTAGCTTTTAGAGGTGGCAACGAATTGATTGGTTCACCGAGAAATGACAATTTTCTAAATATTTGAGAATTGCTGGCAGAGTACGATCCATTTCTCTCAACTCTTTTTAAAGAAAAGGCAAGTGGTCACTTCTATTATCTACAATCTGTGAGGAGTTGCTTGCTTTGATCAGAAAATGACCTCCACTTTCTTCATTGCCCTGAATCCGTCCCTGCACACATGATTGTCACAAATTCCAAATTGATTTTATAATATTAATTCAACCACAAATCACAATTCTATAGAAGCTTCTTGAAATAAATCAATTTTCTCTCTTCTAATTGATGATAATCTCATTTACATACATGCAATCCATTTTCTCATTCACATCCATGCATTCTAAGTGAGTCTTTGATTTTATATGAATAAAATTTAGATACGTGGGTCGATCAAAAAGATGGGAAAACACTTTTTTTCCAAATTTTCTTTTTATTATTCACCTTATCTAGGTCTTTACTGTTTTAACTATTCCTTAGTTTCTGGAGTACAGTAATGTACTTCATTAAGATTGCGATAGAAAAACACTAACATCCTTAGAGTAGATGCGTTTATTCTCTACTGAGAGCAGAAACGGCACCCAATTCACACCCAATTTTTTGCTCAACATTGATCCCACTGTACCATACAATAAGCCTGTGGCCACGACGAGTATTTCGCGCACTTTTATTCATCGATTTCTCAAAATGATATTGCGGATTTCCTAATCGTTGCTTGGGTGGCCACCTCCATTGATGGATTTTTATCTTTTATGGATGCAAGGCAATGTTTAAACTCACTTATATAATTGTTAATAGTTGCAAGCGCAGGAGCATATGTGAGTGCCATGAACGTCAACCAACTCAGCTTAAATTGCCTATAAATAAAAGTATCACTGCACCAAACAATACACAAAAGCTTATTGCTTCAATTGTCAATCAAAATAAAACCATGTGTTCAATATTACTGAGACTTCAACAGTTAATAGGTGATGGAACAAACTTAAAAAAAGGTGATCTCTTAGATTTTCTACAGACTTATTGATCGACCCATGTTTCAAAGGAGGAGTCACTTGTATGATTTTATGAAATTTTACTATTTTCCAAATGCTTGCAGCTTAATGTATGTTGCCTTTAGTCCTGTCTACTACTCACTACTCATCACTTAAAAGGCAATTCAATCAGCTTAATTAACAAATCCAAACTGCTAATAAGTAACCTATTACTGGGCCATTGTTGTTGCCTAATAAGCAATTGATGATTGATTCATGTTCGAGTGATTTAAATGGCGGCCGAAAAGTGTTTAAAGCGTAGGCGTTTTTTTTTTTAACTTAATTAAATCTTTTCACATGTGTGGGTGTACATATATATATATTCTCACTCACAACAAGCCAATTGTGATTGACTTTGCGTGTTAATGTGTGCACGCACATCACATTCAACGTCAAACCACCAACAACTTGGAATTTCATACGTTTTTTTGTTGTTTGGTTCACTTGCTCATTTTCCACTTTCGTGTTTATGACTTTATAAGCCCTTTTGCCTTCCACCCCTCTAAATATGTGTGTGATGTGTTTAATTTTTCTCCTTCTTCTTCTTTTCCTTACAACCAACTGATTTATCTAAATTAATTGTTATTACGCTTATTTGTCGCATTTACCATGTTTCATTTATACTACGTTACTACTCTTCATGCGTTACACCTTTCTCTGTATATCCCTGTGTGTTTGGTGGCCAACATTTATAACATTTCTCATTGGCATTCATGCATTTGACCTGACCCAACCTAACCCCTGACTATTGTAAGTATAATTGCATAGTGTTGAATTGGGTTTTGTGGTAGTCTTTGCTATGGCTTATGTCGGTGGCCATGGTCGTCGTCGTCATACATACCCATAACATAAAACAGAAGAGAAGCAAAGTTCTATGAAAATTGTTGTGCTTGGTTTGGTTTGGTAGTGATTTTAATTGTAACGCATACGCGGCAATTGTACTTTTTTTTTTTTTTTTTTTTTGTTGGATTCGCCATGGAGGTGTAAATCTTCTAAAGATGCTAGCAGACCGACCTACTAGCATGCACGATTCACCGGACAAACAGTCTCATGTGATGCCTACGTACTAAAACCACCCCCGGCCTACGCTGGCTCTTTTTTCAACCCTGGCGGGACTGCCAATAGAGGCATTACTTCGCCAGGGAGAGCTAGGTTAGACCACTCTTCTATTTATTTCTTCATCTCTGCGGACCTGTTGCATTATAGCAACGATTATGCTGCAAGCTTTGTTCCAGGAGTCTTCATCCTTTAGCATAAAGTTAATCACGCCATTTGGTGTAAGGTTCTCACCTACGTCTGACGTGATTAACTCTCTAAGATGCACAAATCGGGTACACTCCATGAGAACATGGCGAGCATTTTCCGGCTGGTTTGTGCAGTACAGGCAATGCGGGTCATCTGCATGTTTGAATCTGTGCAGGTACTCCCGAAAACAGCCATGCCCTGTGAGCAATTGTACTTATTCTGTGTGTATGTGTGCTGGTGGTAAATTGGATGAATACATATTTGTGTTTGTTTGTTTGTTTGGCCTACCACCACTTCTGCCTTCTTAACACTTCTTTGGATACCCACTGATCAAGGGTGCTTTGATTGTGTAAATTTTTCACGTATTTCCATTTACACTTGAATGAAAGTAGCTTTGCCCAGCTTTAGTCTTTGCTTTTATTCACAACAGATTTCATTGTGATTAAATATTCACCCATATTTCATTTGCTATTTTCATTCCTAACATTTTCATTCAATCAGATTGCCTGCCATTATTGTGTTTGGACGTGTAAAATTCCTTTCACCTTGCTTGTATATGGCATAGTTTTACGCATTAAAATATGTGTGGCATACATTGATTTATTTTGCAACACGCAATCAAAAGCATGCATGACAAAAAATACTTTAAAATGAAAACCAAGTTCATTGCAGCATTCCTCCTTTCTTCTTACATTAAATTGTATTAAAGTGTACAAACAAAGTTTTTAATGCCCAAAGGATATGAAATCAGCAAAGATTTCATCTAAACTTCTAATACCATACTAAGAGCAAGCAACCAACCAACCAACATCAAGATTAACACCAACAGGAAGTGGTGTCTGTAGCAACAATGAAAGCTCACGAAGCAAAATGCAAGATGATGACGACGACGATGTGCGTTAAGTACGTGCAACATTGTTGCAACAACTTGCTGCTGTTGCTTCAATTCTTAATGCTGTTGATGTTGTTATTGCTTTTATTCCTGCTGCTCTTCTGGGCTTGTTCTCCACTGATGATGACCCACTTAAGAAGTACGCGCTTTTGTCTCAGCATATCACTCAATGCACAACGCCCACAACTCTGTGAAATTATTATGCAACAACAAAGGAATAGGAAAATTTTATGGAGTAGAGTGTAAAGCAGTTTAAAGTTTCGGTTGTGCATGCTTTTGACATTTAAAAGTAATAAATTCTAACAATAAACACAATAAAACATGAAATTTTTAACCGTAAAAAACAAAAGAAAAATAAATAATACAAAAATCTTGTTATTTAAGCACTAAACAATTGTAAATAAACATGGCTGAAAAGCACTCAACTGTATACGTTTTCAATGTGCTTAAAGCGCATTTAAATAAAACCCCAAATGGAAGAGAATGAGAAATAGCAGCTCACGAGAATGAATGAATGAATGAATGGTCGAAAAGATACAAACTAGATACATAAGACAGACAGCCAAATAGACACTATAGTAATTGTGATCCCAGTTGGCAATGCGCAGGCACGTAGTGATAGTAGAGCAACAGCATTGCAGCATCTCATGATGCTGTCGTACCTCAAATTCATGAGAACTTATCCCACTTTGCACACAAATCCTGCCCTGCCTCACTTGTTTGTCCCCACTTGGCTGGCTGGCTGGCTGGCTGGCTGGCTGTCTGTTCCACTCCAACCCTTAGTAAAGCTTAGAATTTGCGCGCTAAGCGCTGCCACTCAACAACAATGCATTTGAAGTGCTCTCCACACAGTGAAGAACAACGAATGATGGCAGGCAAGAGTAACAAAAGGATGCGACGCATTGCATTGAATTACAACAAAAAAACAACAATCGACATTTGTGCTAACGGAAACGGAAATGCGTGCATACTATCAAAAAGAAATTGAAATCAGGGATTCCATTTCATCTCAAGTGTTTCAAATTTACAAACCTCTTTGCTTTTCCTTTTCACGTTTTACATTCTTTTTTTTTTTTTTGAAAAAGAAACCACCATCATCATATGCCATCTAATTTGATTTCTACTCTTCGTTTTGTAGATCTCAAACAACCGCCCACTGTGTGAATGTGATACCAATAGTATCCTTATTGGGTGATGTTGTCATTTCGCTGAAGCTGCACAACATGCATGCATGCATGCACTTGACACAACGCTGTTCTATGCTATGCTGTGCTGTGCTATGCTGTTCTGTGCTTGTTACTGTTTAGCATTGACTTACATCCGTTTTATCCTTGCATTGCATCAATTGATTTTCGCGTATTTCACTGACAACTGACAGCCAAATCGTGTGCATCACTGTCAAAGACACAAACACACAAGCATATCAGTTGTGTAATTGATTTCATAAAATTTGAAACACACACACAGAAAATTCTGATTAGGATCAGCAAGCAAACAAGCAAATAAATTCTGCTAGAAAAGCATTTTAAATCAAATTGTTCACCGAAAGTATGCAACACAATTTTACCATAATTGAAGTACTTGGATTTATCGTCATATCCTTAGTTTGTTAAACAAATCCATAAACTAAACTCCTTCATCCTTTATTAACATTTTTATAGCATCACGTTGTTTTTAATTTGTTGCTCCTTTATTATTTTCTTATTCATTTCATTTGTGTTTCTTTAACCAAAACCATTTGTTGGCCTTGGACTGAATTTATTTTATTATTTTATATTCATGACTCGCATTTGTCACGCTCTCTCACTAAGGACGACAATTATGCTTTTGCAATTTGCTTATCTCTGACAATGCAATGCAATCCTCGCCCATTTGTTTGTTTTTCTGTTTGTTTTTGTGTTTTTTTGTGCTCTCATTTTCATTTTCATTTGCTTTGTTTTGTCGTATTTTCTTTCAATAGCATCACGTGAGAATTTATGTTAATTGCTGGCATGCGAAATATTTTTCTGTTCTTGCACTCAATTACACCAATTAAAGGTGAAAATTATATGAACAACGCACGACTCTTGCCAACCGTTAGTCGGGGTTTATTGCATATGAGAAAGGGAAGCAAAGGAAATATTCATCAGGACTGTAGGTGTTGCCCTGGCAATGGATTGTAATTGGTTTAATTGTGTGCGTTCGCCGTTGTAATTGTATCGCAGACAATAGACAAAGCTAATTGTAGACACCTTAAAGTATGCAATGAAAAATTGTTTAAAATCAAAATCATTCAAAAATTTCATTGACATAAATTAAGGAAAGGAGCCACAGCAACAAGTGAATATATATGAGGAATTGTCAATCAATATAAGGACAATGAGCACAACAAGGAATATTTTGTGTACTCTCTGTCCGCATGGTGATGATGATGATGATACAATTTTGACAATAACATTGACAATGCTTTGGTGATGGTGGAAGTGGGCACAAACAATCGAACAACATCATTCGACTAGTGAATGTTGGAGTTGAAGTGCGTGGGAAAACTGAAAGCAAGCAAGCAGCAAAAATGGCAATCATGCCAATCACGCGTAATAAATCATGGTTGCATGCGTGTGAGCTTGATTTTGTTGTCCTCACTGACTGATATATTCAAAAGAACCATGACATAGATGGTGATGACGATTCATGTTGTTGTACATTGGTCACGTGTCATTGTCGACGCCATGAGACACGCACGCCTTGAGCCACACACACACACATTACAAAGCCTCATTCACTCATTCATACGCATGATTACGCCCTCGTCTATGTTAGTATATTCACGCAAACTGATTTGTTTGTTTGTTTATGGGTTTTGTTTATATGAATGTGTGAGGGAATATTGAAAAAACAGGAAGCGTCATAAAAAGCTTCATTATGCAAAAAACAATTACCCGAACAAAAGTCATTCATATTTTATGGGTTTGTATTTGTTTATGGTTTGTTTTTCTTATTATGTATTTCCTTTCATAACTAAGCAAATTAAATTCTAAAAACCGCATTTCAACTCATTTAAAAGGAGAATGTATGAAACGAAGACGAACAAGTTCAGTATTCTATTTTTCTATCTAACAAAATTCCAAGAAGAACTTAATTTCTTATTTATGTGTAAAACAAAACACAAATTGTTACATGTCAACCTTAATAGTACAATATGTTGTCCTTCATTTATTGGTCAACACACTAAGAATTGATGAGAAATTTATTGCACTAGATACATTTGTATATTGTTCTACTTTCATATTATATTGCTGTAATACTGTATTGATGTCATTTCTTTATTTTCTTTCTCGGTTAATCATTTTCCAGGAATTGATTGCTTTCAAAGATTCTCGGAACAGCCAAAGTACACTGAAGTAAATCCAGGTCAGGACGCACTCTTAACATGCAAAGTAATCGACAAACGTGGCACATGTTCATGGCAAAAGGATAACAAGGTAATTATTATCATCACACAGACACACAGACACATAGATACTTCTATACTTGCATAAATAAAATGCAAAAACTATAAGCAACAACGATGACAACAACAAGGAATTCATTCATTCATCTATCTATGTATGATATTCATTCAAGTTGCTTGATTGCTTCAAGTCAAATGTTGAAGTTAACCTGAAACGTGTTTACCTTACAGATACATGCATGACTTTCTGTAAGTGTATGTATGTGTTTGCTTATATGAAAGTTTATAAATATTTTCATTAAAGTTATAGAGTAAAGTAAGTATTTGTGACTTTGATCAGCGTAGCATACTGCTCTCATTTATATGCAACCAACGTTTTGTGGCTCAATTATGTGTTTGTTTTTTGGTTTCACATGTTGCCAACTTGCCAAAAGGCCAAACAAACATTCTTCTTCCATTCATTTAATCGCTTATTCATTCATTCATTCATTCATTTAGTCATTCATAGAGTAATAAGTGGTTTCTTTTTCCTCTTCCACACACTTATGTACATGCATTCATCACAGAAAAGCTTCTATTGTATTGTATATAGATAAAGTAAGAAGAGAAAGTATGTATGTACATAATATAGTAGAACAAAAGTCAATATTGTTTGCCAATAAAGTTTATATACTCGTACCTTGAATATTGCTTCAGATATGAACTTCCGTTGATTTATATATATCGATTTTACGTGCTCACAGAGACGACTAATACTGAATTTATAGAACATCTCATCTGAGGCAGCTTTTGTCGTCTTACTCATTTAAATTGAGTTTATATATTCATTCATAGGGACGATGGAAATTTATTCAATTCATTTATTTTCTCCTTAATTTTATGTATTTTTGTTTTAAAGAAGGGTGTTTTTTTAGAGGTATGAAAGTTTAAATTGCAATAAAACACAAATCAAAGATGTTAATTGCCATGAATTTGGCTAATTCTTTGCCATTTGTAATTGAATATGATTTCCGGCATATGGCCTCTACGGTTAAAGTCTGGGAAGTTTCGAACACTTTGCACAGGTGTATTAGACAGCCATTTCCCATTTCCACTTCTTCATCGGTTTCATCATTCTAAAGCAAATGTGTTTCCAAGGCGTCAATCGTCTGTGGTTTATCGGCGTAGACCAGAGACTTTACATAGTCCTACAAAAAATAGTCCAGAGGTATTAAATCACATAATCATGCCTCCATTCTGCTTAATTATTTGTTCATCGAACGTTTCTATTAATAAATCAATTGTAGCAAGCGCTGTTTGGTAACTTGCACCGTCTTGTTGAAATCACAGCTCCTCCACATTAAAGGCATTCAATCGTGGTACAAAAATGTCAGTGATCATGGCCCTGTAGCAGTTACAATTAACTGTAACGTTCTAGATGGCATCGTTTTTAAAGAAACATGGACCAATGATTCCACAGGCCCAAAAAATACACCAAACAGTGACTTTTTCAAAATGCAACGGTGTTTCGACTGGCTAATCAGTTGGGACAATGATGTGAATGTGCTACTAAAATACAGATTCATTCAGGATATTGGCAGTCGACCAGCCTTTGGCTCGGATTACTGTTCACTGGTCATGGTTCCCTTAATCCTTTTTTTGCATTTACCGGCCCTGAATGATAGTCCGGAATGTCCTTGTGAATGTCGATTGGGGTAACGATTGGGGCATGTTCTCTGTGAATGTCTTTTGTATGATGAGTGAGAGCCCGACGTCAAGTTGCGTTATACAACCGGATGCTGTGACCCACAGAGTAGCAGAGGCTTTAGATAGGATTCGGCACCGTGATATTAAGTCTCACGGCCAAACAATTGACTTTCATTACGTCTCCATACGGTATCAATAACAACTTCGTTTTTCCTTCACCAATTATTGCACGAGTTGAATTTTGTAAGCCCACAAACCGCAAATCTTTCCGTAAAATCTTTCATAAAGATACAGCTCCAATTGTTGAGCACGATACCGAATGGACTCATTTGGGTCTTCCTCGTTAAAAATCTGCACAATCTGCAGCCGTCAGTCTACTCATGATGAAATGGCAAGTATTGCCAACTTAGTCTGCAGAAAAACAAAACTTATACATACTGAATCGTAGGAACACAGACAACAGACTTCGCTGAATGGTGGGTCCAATATGCAGTTCATCATTCAAAGCCTTGCCATTGCTATCTTTGAATGATCCATCAAAAACAACTCGAAGATTCCGGCTAACAACCGGGTGATGAGGCAAATAGAATTTCCGCTCGGTGTCAATTTCATGTGTCAGCAGTTCCCGCATGTGACCAAAGTTTGTGTATTCTCTCGTGATGCTGTTCATTGGACTAAACTCGGCAGTTTTGATTGTTGACATATCCATTCAACCAGAAATGAGTTCTCGTCGCTGAAGACAATTTTTCGATAAATAATCGGATATTTCTCCAGCTTTTCTAAGACCGAACTAGTTGCTGAGAACAGCAACAAATCTTCGTCAAAACTGGCTGATACAACAGCAATATTATCCTACGTACGCACACGGTTAGGTGGCTTGATGTCCATTAGCGTGAAATTGGTGCAAATTTTGGTCAATTGCTTGTTCAATAGGTCAATTATGACGACCATAAAATGTTCGAAATGCCCGAAAAACATTTTTCACATACCACAAGTTTTGATAATAAAATTCAATAATTTTTAAATATTGTTCGGGTGTAAGTCTTAACATGATGAAATGGCAATGTTATCTGAGCATGTTTGACTTTGACATATGTCTCGATTCATGCGTCAACTGACAGATATACACATCACCCTTGAGTAGTATTAACAAACCATAAATAGAACTTAAAGAATAGAAAAGAATTTAAATATGAAATATCTATATTTTTTTTAAGTATTTTTGAGATTTAAAATAAAATTTCATAATAAAGAAAAGAATTTTGGTAAGATGCATATATATAGATATTATTTCTATCATATTCATGGTAGAGTTATCTTTATTTTTAATAAATATTAAATTCATATTTTGAGCTTATAGAAAGAGATAGAGAGAGAGAGAGAGAAAGAGAGAGAGAGAAAACAGAGATTATTTAGAAAAATAAGTAAGTTATTTAGAAAATTCTATATAAATACAAGAAAATTATATTTCTTTTATCAGCTTTAAACAGAGGCATGTGGACACTCATACACATGATTCACAAGGACTTATATATGCTTAACTTATATTATATATGCATATAAAATACATGAAAATGCGCTTATCTAACAAATTTCTTATACAATTTTCATAACAACTTTTTCCACTTACATGAATCTCTCAAGCCAAACTCAGTGCTTAGTACTGAAGTCATTCCATTCAATCCAATGTCTCGACCATTTCTCTCACTCTCTCTCTCTCTCTCTGTTTGTCTATCTCTCTATCATTCTCTTGTTGACCAAAATTACCTTGTTTTCTTTTAATGTAACTGGATACTTTTAGTTCTTTAGTTTTCTTCTCTACAAGTATTATTATTATTTTGATTATTTATTTTTTTTTTTCTAAACTTTTTCTCTTCTTTTATTTATTTTTTGGGTATTTATGCATTTGTTGTTGTTTGAAAGTCCATTTTGTTGTTGTTGTCTTTATTTTAATTTACATTTCCTTTTGATTTGAAGAACAAACAGAACAAAACTCTTGGTTTGACTCTTGTATACTTGCTTGTCTTACTAGTACTTGGTCTTGGAGACAAGTTTCTAGATACTTTGGCCAACAACAGTTGCAACACAAACTTATTTTAAGCCACAACAAAGTCAAACAGAGTCAAAACTTGGCCAAAATGGCCGAAAGTACATGACAATATCAGTTGATAGTTGCACACGTCCTTCTTCTTCTTCATCATCATCTGCAACAAACCAACAAACAAACAGATAGACAGACAGACAGCAATGATATACAAATACTTTACTCCTATAACAATAACAACAGCAATATGTTGCACGTAACTGCAAATTTCATCTACTTATGATAATATCAAACTGAACTAAACAGAACTGTGTAGAATAGAATAGAAAAGAAAAGAAGAGAAGCCAACAATCGAAGACTACTATATATATAAATATTATACTATTGTATTGTATTGTAGATACTGTGGAAAAGGAACTGCAACTGGAGTCTGAACTCACCAAGGAGTAAACGAGTTAAATATGCAAAAATAAGCGCAGAATTTTAAGTGTACAAACAGTTGCAACTGAAGATGCAGTTATGCACTCAAATATTTAGAAAATGTTTCTAACAATAATAACAACAACAACTAAAATGATAAAGAGGGGATAGAATTGATAGTAGTACCATATAAAAATGTATATAAACATTTGGCGTTTGCTTTTATTTTCTTTAAAGATTTTTGTCATGTTCATGTATTGTGTATTGTATAATGTATCTGAATGCAACATTAACATAAAGGATAATAACAACAACAACAACAACAACAACCACAACACAAACAACTCAAACACAAATGTGCACATAAGATAGAGAGATAGAAAACAGCTTGAGTGAGCAAATACACATACTATAAATGGATATGGAATCCATGACAATTGCAATGAATAAGCACATCAAATTTTTAGTTGAAGTACGAGAATGTCACAGCAGCAGCAGCAGCAGCACTAAAATAAGCCAGTATATTCAAATGGTCCATCGAATGTTATTGTATAACATGATGCATGTGTGTGTATCTGATGTTAAGTTGGTTGCTTTGGAATCTTTAAGTGTTGCTTGGCTCTCTTAAAAGTTCATAAAGATTAAGAAATCGTTTTACAAACTTCATATGGCATATGGTGCTTTTCATAATCATACTTTGAGAATTTTTGCTGTGAATAGACTTTGTAATAGTCAAGTTGACTGAGTCAACAGAAGCTTTACCAATGCAAGACAAACTCTTCTCCGTCTTATTAAGTTTAAGTCGAGAAAAGAGGCCGATCTATTTATGGTATGACAGAAATGAGTGCCAGAGATATTGCATTATCAAATGAATCCTCTTTTATCACTCAAATAAAATTGTGAGCCATTTGGATCACCAAGGACACAATAAAACCTTCACAACAAATAGTGGCAGGTTGTGTTGATAAAACATTGCTTATTAATACGGAGAGAAGATTCTATCGGTTCCTTACAGAACGTCATGAATATGATATGGTTAGAAAGATATTCATCTCTGGACGTGTCAAATGTTATTTTTATGACGCTGCGAGCAATGACTCAGTCAAAGACTATGGACAAATCACTCAACACGAGAGAGCTCTCTCTTTGTTGGCTATCCAGAAATTAGACACAATTTGTTGTTGGGTACACCATAATTTGAATAAAGAAGAAGAGCACTCTCTAATAGTCTTTGACTCAACATAACATAATATTTTCCGAATTTCAACCATTGGTCGATACTAGTATAAATAAATGTAAGGACCCTGAGAGCGTTGTGGATAGTAGTCTAGGCTATATGTAGTGTCTGACAAGCCTGTAAAGACAAAGGCAATGAAGCGTCCATTCACTTCTTCTGGGAGACATCGCCTTTGCTTATCCTTTTGAGCTATATTTTTTAAGGGGTTATCAAATACGAGTATATGTTAGATACTACAAACAGTACACAATCATTTGTTTCTCTTATTAAACAATCAAGAAGAATTGCTTGTATTTCATTCATTAAATTCCACTAAAGACACACACTTTTCTATTTAAGTTTTGGCATGAGATTTCACATCTGTCACACATTCAGACATAAGAACAAAAATACACACACATTCACACTAAACATAGACATTGAAAAACAAACGATTATCTATCCACAGACTCTTGAATTCCTCTGCCTAAAATCAGTCTAGAAAAATATTTGTATTTTTGTATTTTTGCATTTTGTAAGTGAGTGAGGCAGACAGACAAAAGTTCATTGATGCCAAAATAACCACAAAATGATAGTAAATCGATTTGTAAGCAACACTACAGGAGTGCAAATATACACACAGACAAACTCATAGATGTATAAATCTAACCACAATGCCTTAGCGTATATGAGATCGGTATATTTTTTTGGGTTTTCCTGGTGATGAGAATGCTATTGATGATGATACTGATGATGATGGTGATGATGGAGAATGAGAAGCTGCGGGACGCTGATAGCATTTTTTGATAGTTTTTGCCAGACTTTATACGAATAAATATAATTTACAAACAATTTTCAATGTACAAATACAAACACACGAGCGAGCAACAATAACAAACAACTACTACTATTATGAGAAAGATTTATATTTGCAAATGAGATATTTATATATACATAAATTTGATATGACACTCGATTTGGCTATCATGAAGAGCAAGAGTAGCAACATGAACAGATACAGTAGCAGATACAGGAGTAAAAGCATAAGCATTAGCAGTAAAACAGCATTGGAGTCAGATAAGTTTAGCGGTTGCATAAATGACGGTGTGCGGTTATTCTGCATAAATATTTTTCGTTGCAAATTGAAAATGTTTTTGATTTGGCAAATATACTATATGCATACATAGATACTATTATAGGTACATAACTATGGGGTTAGATTACAAAAATACACACAATAACAAATTTAAACGTTTGTTTGTTTGTTAGAGTATCTCTGTGTATGCTGAGTGTGTCTACCTGAAAAGCTTTGGGGCATTAGATTGTTATGTAACTAAAAAATTTGCTGATGTTTGTGACTTGTTGTACATTGTCATGTATGCATATACACATGTAGACTATATTTAGATATACTATTTCTATCTAACATAAATTCAATTGAAATTTTAGCCATTAAACTTTGATTACAATATAGATAGACACACACACAGATCCCCCAAATAGGAGGATATATAATAATACAATGGCATAGAATAGACAAAAGAATGGATAGGAAATGGAGAGATACAAACAAATATGTATCTATTTATACTATATACGTGGTGCGTTCAAATAGTAAGAGGACTTTTTATTTTACTCGAAAAGTATTTATTTATTCATCTAATACCCCCCTGCGCTTTTTCCACTCCTCAAAGTACTTTTTGGTATGGCCTTGCGATGCGGCCTTTATTTCCTCAACCTCCTTCGTTTTAAGGTCTTTTTTAATTTTGGGAATAGAAAATGGTCACAGGGGATCAAGTCCAGTGAATACGGTGGCTGAGGCATGCTTACGGTTCCGCATTAACCCAAAAAATCACGAAAAAGCAATGACGTGTGATGTGGCGCATTACCGTGGTGCAATATCCATGTCTGATTGTTCAGATGGCAGGGTAATATTCCTAATTTACTATACGACCTTCTGGAAAAAGTCACTATTGTAATCGAAGAAAACAGTAAGCAACACCTTCACATTTTACAGAACCTGGCGTGCTTTTGTCGGCCTTGGCTCTTCTGGCCGCTTTCATTGGGATGATTGGACTTTCGTTTGTTTCGTCACCAGTTATGACTCTTCTGAGAAAATCAGGATCTTCGTTGACGTCATTTAACAGCTCCTGAGCGATGCTCACGCGACGGGTTATTTTACTCAAAAGTTAGCAATTTTAGAACAAACTTTGCAACCACACGTTTCATGCCCAACATCCTCAGCAACTTCTCTAAGGGTTATTCGACAATTCGTCAACCCATGTTCTTTACTTCTTCAACGTTTTCATCGGTTTTTGATATATGGGGCGTCCAGAGCGGTCCTCGTAATCGATTCGTATTCTCGGCCTTTTGTAAAGAGCTTGTACCACTTGTAAGCAATGGATTTGTTCAAAGCAGACTCACCAAATGCCACAGTCAACATTTCAAGTACTTTGGAGCATTTAGTTTCGTTTGTCACACAAAATTTTATCAAAGAATTTGCGTAAAAATTAGAAAACACATGTCACTAGCATGTCTGTCAAAAACAAACTAAAGATGCAAATTGGCTGATAATGTCAACATATGTTAGGGACATGTGTACCAACATAACAAAACAAATTAATCGAAAATCGATAACACGTGGACCGAGAAATATAAAAAGTCCTCTTACTTTTTTAACACACCACGTATAACACACAGAGAATGGTTCAGTTAAATTCTTATAATATCAATTTGATGAGCCAAGTTTTCTCAGAGTTATGCTTACTCAAAATTTGTATAAATGTATATACATACATACATCTACAAAGAAATGCATATGCTCAAATATAGATACATGTATCCATGCATTGTATTTTGTATCTATTTGTTGTGGAAAGTGGAATGTTTGAATGAATTCATTTTCAGTTTCATATTTGTTATTCAAGAATTTCTCAAATATTTTATTATTATTATTATTATTATATAAACAAATTAATATTTGCCATAATAACAACATTCAATAACAACAACAACAACAACACCAACAAACAAAGTAAATAGCACTTCTGCATGAACAAAAACAAAAATATTTGATTTATGCAATTTGATTTTGTGAAATTTCATTTGCAATAAAATGAGAAATGAATTTATATTAAAAATAGAAAATCAAAAGAAAATAAAATAAAATATTAAAAATATTTATTCATAGAAGAAGAAGATATTTTAAACATCCTTAAGTGTTAAGTAGTGTTATTAGAAATTTTTGGAAATAGTTCACAAACACAAAGATATAATTTCATAGAATATATTATCACATCATCTTCAGCTCATAGGCAATTTTCATTAAATCATAAATTATTTAATATGTGAGATATTCAAGCATCTAAAGATAAATTTTTAATATTGTATTGTTGATGATTGCAAAATCTAATTAATAAAATCCAAATGTTCATTGCAGTAATAGATACCATTGTGTCCATAATATAAGGTTTCTTTAAATGCAATTAGGCTTCATTACATTGAGACTCTATGATGAGATACTTATTTGAAGAAACAAACAAACAAACAAACAACAAAATAACAACATAAATACCTAAATGTGAACTATGCACAAAAGATCACTAATTGTAATTTAATTTCCAATTAGCAAACAAACTAATTCCAGACGACAATGACTATGATGACGAAGACTAAGACCAAGACTAAGAAGGCGATGAACATGAACAACAGCAACAACAGAAGCTGAGAAGCTGAGCTCATGGAAGAAAGAACTACCATGTCAGGCGGTATGGCACTAAGAGTTGCTGGTTAAGTTCAGATGAGCAAATGACACGTAGACAAGCGGCAAAATTGGCATAGAAAGATAGATAGACAAACTGTCTGACAGACAGTCAAACAGACACTTACACCGACCAACTGACATTCATTTAGTTAGATATACATACTTAGTAGAAAAGGGCACTAGGCTAAGAGAGAATGAAAGACTAAGATTTCCGTCAGTTGAGCAAAAACAAACTAACAGAAGCGGTCGAACAGTCGTCAACTGAACCAGACTATGAAAAGCAGGAAATCAAGAGATAAAGAGTGGGAGAGTTAGAGAGGGAGTGTGAGAGGGAGACACCAAACGCACACACAAAGATTAAACGTGCTTGGTTTACTTGAAAATAGAAGAACAGACACATACACACACAGACAAAATTACACACTTCACTACAGTTTCGCAAAAGTTAAACATGCTAAACATGTCGCACTTGTAGACAATCAGACGAATGGGCAGTCAGCCGACAACTGGACAGATGAACAAACCAATAGAGCGTACAAATACTGAGCATCATCTTCCGCTGCAGTAACTTTAACTCAACCCTACCCAACTGGAATTGAACCGAACTCAATCCAAAGCATTGCTGCTTCTGATTCAATTTGTGTCCACACACACATTTTCAACTCAATTTCATTGTTTTATGCACACACACACACACACACAAATACTATTTAGAATTTTAGTTAGTTTATTCAACTACTAACTCACTCACATCTATTTGTTCTTATTTCTATTACTCTTGCAGCCAGTGGGCATTTATGCCAAGAAATACGAATGGGCATCACGTCCTTCAAGCGGTGGCAGTGGTGGATTGCACTTAGATTTGCATCCACCACCAATGCAAATCGGTGGCGATTGTTCCTTATGGATACGCACTGCGACACTGGACTTTGATGATGGCCTGTGGGAGTGCCAAGTGACGGGAAGTGACTTTACCACACAGGATGCGCTGACCAGTCAACCAGTACGATTGGTTGTACGTGGTAAGTATTAACAAATAAGTACATACAATAGTAGAGTAGTGTATGTCACAGACTGTCATTCTGTGGATAAAGGTTAAGGTGTATACATCATCATAACATACAACACATTCCCATATTTCCTTCCAACTACAACTTTCTTCATATCTTTGGTATAATATGAAATATCTGAACACCAATTATGATTCTTTGTTGTGACTGCTCTTAGTTTTAATTAAATTGCAATGCAGTTTATCCAACAATAACAAGATTAACCACATCAAATCCCATAACAAAATCATAGCTACTTTACTTAACTATACACATCTACCTAAACCGTCGTCGTGTAGGAAGGTGTCATTTATTGTAGCCACAAACCAAACAACTAATCCCTGTTCTTTTGTATGTTGTATATTAAATTTCAATCTCTTTTTCTGCATAACAGTGGCGCCACAACGTCCACGACTCGAGTACGAAGGCGTACACGTGCCGCCTGGACACAATATTACCGTTGATGCTGGCGCCGTGGCGACAGTTAAATGCATTTCACATTATGGTAATCCACCAGCAACACTCAAATGGTTCCTGGGTAAGTTCTATTTAGTTTAGTTTCATTTAATATTGTATATAAAATATGTATGAATCCTTTTTGTTTGTTTGTTCTTGTAGGTGACCAGGAAATCCAACCAATTCATCCACAAACAAATAACACTGAACCAGATAATGCACGCACTTGGTCTGCTACATCAGTGGTGCAAGTATCTGCAATGCGTGAGCGTCATGGTGATATGCTGCGTTGCTTGGCCTATCATGAATCATATACAGCAAAAACTGTACCAGTCGAAGCTCGTTTGGATGTTAAATGTAAGTCAAAGTCTTCTAACATTACTAGTATAAGGCAATTTTACTTTCTTCTCTCCTTATTGTATTGCCTTGCCTTGCCTCTTTGTTCTATCAACTTGGCGCAGTTACAATTTGGCTTAAAGTCAAAAGTATCTTAAGGACACAAACATGGAGACACACACACACACGCAGAGAAAGAGAGATAGAGAAAGAGAGGGAGGGAGTACACAACCAACAACAATTAAATTACTGGCAATTTTCAACAATTTCCTGTTTAGTTAAACAAGGCAAGACAAGATTGCAATACAATGATACAAGTCGACAAAAACACACACAAACAGACAGACAGACAAATAAAATAACAAAAACTCCAAATAGAATTCAATGTTCGACTCGTTGCAACTCGTTGTTGTTTGGGTTTTTCTTAATCTTATACCCTCTTTGTTGCTTTATCCCTCTCCCTATCACTCTCTTGTTTAGTAACTTTCTTATCTTGTTGACTTATTTGTTGTTGTTTTTATTATTGTCTCATCACATCCTTTCGTTTCGTTCGTTTCTCTTTTGTAGATGCACCAACCATTCGCCTAATTGGCTCACCGGAAATCGACTTGGAAGAGGATAAGGATGCGCTCATCTTACGTTGCGTGGCCGATGCCAATCCACCGGCAAGCATCGTTTGGCGACGCGCCGGACGCTCTGAAATCGCCAGCTTGCAGGTAAGTCAGTCAGTCAGACATCATCATATACACATAAAGTAAGAAGAAAAAAGTATAAGCAGTTGAAATAGTCGTCAACGTCTTGGTCTGGTCTTTGGTCCTAGCCAAAATGTGTTTTTGTTGCCCAGATTTTAACAACTTATTTTCTGCTTATTTATCTTGAGTGCAGCCGGAATTCGTAATTGTATTAAGTTGTTGCCTCTACACTTTCTTCTTATCCTCAGGAAACATTGCAATTGCGTCCAGTTGGGCGTCGAGATGCAGGACTATATACATGCCAAGCACAGAACTCTGTTGGCACCTCAGAACAGCTTTCAGTACAATTGGATGTCAAATGTGAGTCGGAAATATTCTACATCCCTTTCGCTTTTTGTATTTTATTGTAGTTTGTTTATCTTTGAAAAACATTATTTAATTTTTGTATTGTTTTGTTTTGCTTTTTCTGCCTGCCTTATGATGATGAAAATTTAATTTCCACCTTTCTATTTGCTTTTCCTTTGGCAGATGCACCGAAAATTATATCAGCTGGTCCAGATCGTTTAACGACAGCTCCACTCTTCAGTCCTGCTGCCTTTGAATGTGTTGCCGATGGCAATCCAATGCCATCATATAAATGGGTGCAAAGGTAAGTCCAAAAAGTACCACATCACTTTATGATTTGATTGCATTACTAGAATGCTCCGACATTTTGTGGCTGCTGCATTTGCAATCCTTGGAAAGCCTCTTTACATTTCACTGCTGCCACAACAAAAATCGCTGTTGGGCACTTGAAACGAGCAACGAACCAAAAATTTCCATTAAGAAATTTTTCTGCAATGTCTACACTTTGAACTTCCTGTTTTGAGTGCCAGTCCCTGACCATCATACCATGCAACACACCACACATCACTTCACTTCACTTACTCGCACAAACATTAAAAGGAAAGGGAAGAAAAAAATAAATGCGTTTGTAATCCAAAAAATGCGCGGCAGCCGCAAGACATTTCTTGTGAAATTTCTGAGCAACAACGCTACTAAAGAGTTCTACAGATGAAGATGGGAACTAAGGCTCGGGTTTTGGTTTGAGTTTGTGCATGGTTTTGGCTTGTTACATTGCCTCCAAGCTTTGGCAGCACCAACCACGACTTGTCGCGCTTGGTTGCAGTTCTCCATTGGGTTGTCGTTTTTCGTTCTCATTCTCGTTTAATTTATATTATTTTTATGCTTGTTCTGAACTCCAATGCTGCCATCAACAACATCATCATTCTCCTCATCATCATCGTCATCATCATTTTGTCGCGAATGCAGCCTTTTAGCCTGCCATGTTCTTTTTATTGTATTTGTAGTAGTTGTTGATTGTCCTGCGGCCATGTAACTCTCTCATGTTCTTTTTACTTACTTACATTCCTTTCTGCCATCGTTTCCATCATTCCTTCACTAATACTTCATTCCTTCCTTCAATTCCTTCGTTTGCTTTTCTTTCCTCTTGCAATGGGACAACGGCACTCCTTTGTTAAGCCGTTTGTTTCCTTAATTAAAAGTCTACACTTAATTTCTTTTAGTTTCTTTTCATTTCTTGTCTCGTTCTTCGTTCTTTGCTTGCTGTCCCTTTTTATTGTAACTCTTTGGAACACATGACGTATGTGTAACTTTTCATTTGAATACATTTAAAAGAATTACTTGAGTTCCTTTGCATCCATGGATGGATGCCTTGTCCTCTTAATGATGAAACTTACTTAAGGCGTGCCACAGGCCAACAAGAGATTGCCGCAATAATCACGTTGCATTTACGTTATATAATTTGTATATTCCTCTTTGCCTGATTCATGCTTGTACTGTACATGACAGACATGACAGAGACACTTAATCCAATGTGTGTTGTGTTCCTTTAATCCATAAAAACTGCTGGCAGCCAAAAATGTCTCACATTTACAAAATTTGAAGCAACTTGAAACCCGTATTCTTTATCCTCCACTTACATAGAGCAGATGAATCATTCTTTAACCCCCACTCACATACAGAAATGAAATGAACCATTCTCATAGTAGATGAGATGATAAACCTCGAAGATATTGTAGTAACAGAAAAACGCATGATAATGAGGTTTTTCTCTGTACTTACTGTACTGTCATTTGAAACACAAATGTAGAAAATAAATTTCCTTTCTCATATATGTTTCCGTTTCCTGTTGCATGCATGCATTTTTATGTGTGTTTTTTCTTTTTTTCTTTCTTTACCACAAAGACCGCTACCACATAAACCTCGTAGTTCATTCTCATTTACTTGTTCCACCTGTGCCCAACCTTTGACTGTTTTATGCATAAAGATACAAACCAAGGTTGATGTTTTGCATCATCATTTTAATTAGCTACTACACACAACGGAAGTTGTGCGCAAAAATTGTGTAATACTAAAAAAGATATTGAGAGGAAAACAGAAAGAAAGAAACCAAGTAGAAGCAAAACCGGAACCAAAAGAATTTTCAAAGTAGTTAATGCAACTGTTGAGTAAGAAATTTAAGAATAAACCATTGAGCATAATATTGTATAGTTCAAGGATTCCTGTCTCTCATGCAGTGGCGGATTATCCTCTAGGTAAATAAGGCACTAGCCTAGGGGCACCAGGTTACAAAAAAATCATACTTTCTTTGGAGATGTAGAGCTTCCAAAGTACTCCCTGTCTACTTAATTCCTCCTACATCGCCCGATTCCATAATAGAAAGAATCTTGCTGGTTTTTTTTGGTCTAATTCAAGACATTTACACATATTATACGCCTTCAAATCAAAGATGGGAAACTCTACAAGCACATATACTCCTAGGAGGTAGTGATAAAAATAATAAAACTACTGTCAAAAATTCAACTGAAATGCGCTGGTTAGCTCGAGCATCATTTCCAAAAACATTCTGTTGTATGTGAAGCCAAAGCCATAAGAATTAAATTAGAACAATTGGAAACAGCTTTCATGACCGTGTTTTGGGGATTTGTTTTGATTCATTTGAATAAAACCAATATTATGTTACAGTCCGTTGATATTGACATTTGTTCAGTTATACAAATATATGACAGCGACAGTAAGGAGGCTGAGAAAAGCAATGAGCAAAGGTAGTTCAATCTGTA
This sequence comes from Amiota communis, assembly GCA_037043315.1. Lineage (NCBI taxonomy): Eukaryota > Metazoa > Arthropoda > Insecta > Diptera > Drosophilidae > Amiota > Amiota communis. Next base: position 4,622,258 of record JBAMAV010001245.1, on the reverse strand, counting down.
AATGAAATACACATACCTACGTATACAGCATAACTTATGTCTGCTTTGACTATTTCATTCTTTCATTCTTCCTCTTCTTCCCCTTGCACGTCTTACTCTTTATGACACTGTTCGTATCCAATTTTTAAATTTTTTCTAAATAATAATACAAAAAACCGAAATTTCGCACTTTGACGGTGGATTTTCTTTCAAATCCTTTTAATTGACCTATAACGAACATAACAAAAGAAAAATCAGTCAAATAGGACAATCCCTTCTGAAGCAATATGCTTACAAAAGAAAAGTAAATTATCCATTTTAGTCACTTCTTTGAAATGCTCTCCCCCCATGTTGACATAAGCATACCATGACACGCTGCACCACAAACCATATTTTCAGAATATCCAAATTACTTGGCGCTACGACTTTTGAGTCACGAGATATCATAAAAACAAAGGCGACAATTTTCGAAAAATTCTGAAAGAGCGGCATATTGTGGCATGCATTCCCATTTTAAAAACGTTTTCACGTAGTAATGTAAATACGTCCAGTAGTAGCAGCGGTTCTATGCCGCAAAATGCATTAAGCGCATCTGCTATGGTTGGATCAACAACAGTGTGTTCAAGTGTAGCGGTGGCACCAACTCCAACACAAAACCCCGCACCTGTTCCAAGGATAAGCAGTTGACGCATTCAGCAACAACAACTAGCCAAGGCTGCTACTGCAGCGGCTGACGAAAGGGAAAATTTTAATATAAGAACAGCATGATTTGGAACTCTCATTAGAAAAAGCTCACAGCAAATGAATCTGGTGAAGATTTAAGTTCTTCAATTTCTGTTCGAAAAACATTCAAAGTGACAGCATACAGACAGACCTGTTACAGAACTTCAAAAGAGACAACTGGCATACAAAAGTGTTTGTTATAAATTTTTGTTTGTAAGCAAATAGTTAATTTGAACACTGAAGAAGTCCAAAATAAATCGAGTTTGTTAGTATGTATCAATATATTCTGATGATTTAGAAAAATGCTTTCTGTAAGACAGACATCGAATCGAATAGGAGAAGTGCCATGAACAACCAACTCGATTCTAAAGGTTCTAAGAAATAAAGACCTTAAAATAATTTACCCAAACATTGACATAGCTTTAACAATGTGCGTATTGACAGCAGTCATCAATTGCAGCGGTGAGCGGAGTAAAAACTATTAAACTAAAGAGAGTGAAAAATTATCTTCGCTCAACTATGGCAAATAAAAGATTAAATTCGTTAGCGATACTTAACATTGAATCAAACATATTGTAGACGCAGAAATTTTTAACAAATAAATAACTGTTTGTACTTAATTACTTTAAATAATTAATTCTATTTATTGTTAATAATAATAAATTGTTTACAAAATTCACAGTTAACTTGTTACACATCTGTTTCATGAAGGACTATGAATTTCTACATTCTATCCCTTTTGCTTTCCTCACCCTTATCACATTCTTCATTCACGTCCACCTGTTAAGGTTACACATGTTATAGCCTAGTTTAATATTTTGCAAAATATATATATCGCCGGAAGGGCGCTTATGAGGAGTTAGCCAGGGCTCTTTCAACATTTAAGCCGCCTCTGCTCCCATGTTTAAATTGAAGTTTGACTTTTCCAAACCTCAAGTTTTTACCTCTAAATTAACCACAACTCAAAGTAAAACTTTCCTTTTTCATACTTCAATGCACTAAACTTAACTTACCTTTGAAACTACCAATTGGTCATGACCACCATTTCCACTATGTACTGTACTTGTCTGTCATATGAGAAGATACATTCCCTGCAAATCCCCACTGAGTGACACTGACTTGTTTTCCTTTTCTTTTCCTTTTTTGTCAACCAGTTTTTTGTGACAAGTGCAAAAAATGTTGCTTGTCACTTTGATTTACGTGCTTTGCTTTGGTTTTTTTTTTTCACTATGTTTCCTTCTTCTAAATCCTTTGGGTTTATGCCATGTACATACAGTGTTTTCCCAATGTTTTATTTACATTTCAAATACTGAATTTCTTCATCTAATTTATAGACTTAATTGAACAAAAGTTTGTGTCTTTAGAGCAATCAAACTACAAGGAGAATAAAAATGAAAATGAAAAAGGAAAATTTTGTTGAAATTGTTTATCAAAAAAAAAATGAATAAAATAAAAGAAAATTCAATATCAAAAGCATTTCCTCCGATATTAAAATCAAGAAATATTTATGTGCAACAAATATTTGTTTAAAGTATTTTTTAAAAGCCTCAGTAAAAATAACTCATACGCAACCATTTTTTAATATCGCGCTCAGTCGATTTTTTCTGTATTCTGCATATACTACTATGTACTTCCGCTTCCTTACTTCATTCGTTTCTTGTATATTTTATACTGTTGCTATTGCTATTGATGATGCTTTTGCTGTTGTTGTTGTTGTTGTTGTTGGTTCTTTGGCTGCTATGCAACGCTTTTGATGCAAGCTTTTGCTGCTGCTCTTCATGCATTTTGTATAAACATGACACACAGAGAGTTCAAAGCTTATGCAAAGAAATATTTACTAACGAAAGCATTCATGGCAATATAAGAATACATGAGTAGAGTAGAGAATATACAATAAAAATGTATAAAAATATGCAATATGAAAAAATCAAAGTCAAAGTGAAAAAAATACACAAAAGATGCCAGCAAAAGCAAGAGGATCAATTTTATATCTTCTTCACAAGGAAAATATGATAACTTAAAAGGCACACAACACAAAGACTGTTGTTAGTTTATTTTTTTATTGAAAATTTATAAATAAAATTGTTTGTTTTTCTCTTTCCAGAATCATGCATGGCTCTAAGTTTGTGGAGCGCGGCAACGAACCACGTTTGGTCATCGATAATGTCACCTATGACTATCAAGGAGAATATGAATGTCGCGCAACAAGCTATATAAATGGTCACGAACGCGTAGCCATATCTGAGCCTGTTTCACTGCAAGTTGTAGGTAGGTCAAATTCACACACAAACAAACATACCTAGTGTATCTTTATATCTTTTTGTATTATGATTTTTTTTTTCATTCATTCATTCATGGTTATGTCCTGTGGGTGCGCTGAACTTTGCACAAAGCCACAACCACAATGCCACAAAATATGATGCCAATGCTGCTGCTGTATTCTGCTATTGCTGTTATTGCTGCTGCAATGTTGCAAACAAATTGATAAAAAAAAAACAGAAAAATATGAAAGCACAAAATGATACACAAATCGTTTACAAACATGTGAACAAAGAATGAAGAAAAAAACCATCATCATCATCATAGGAAATATGATATGTGAATGTGAATCTATACAAAAATGACTGTTAACCGAGTTGACAACCGCAACAGTAACAGCAACAACAAGACAGAACAGCAGCAGCATACATACTAGTTATGTATATAGTTGGATTGTGTGTAGTTGCAAGTCAATATTTGTTCATAAATATTTTGCCTTTAGTTTTTTATATTATTTTATTTATTTATTTATTTATTAAAATTATTTTTTTTTCAAGAGAATTTGTTATAGTAAATTACAATATTTGAAAACTCAACTGGAATTTTTTTTAAAAAGCATTTAAAATGAAATGGAAATCAACAAGAATTTACAATGAAAATTCCAAATGGAATTTGTTGAACGAACTAAGCTCTAAGCTAAGCTCGTCGTTGGTTTGTTAATTCTTGTAGCATACTTTTATGGTGTGCCCAGCAAATCTTGTATTGTAAAAACATGCAAAATCCATTTCATTTGGAAACTTCAGTTCAGTTCACTTCACCCTGGCACCAACCACCATTTATTCTTTAGGCTTCCTTACTCCTTGTTTTGTTGATGTTGTTGTTGTTGTTTGGCCAAAAAGCCACAGTGTAACATTAAAATCCGCTGTTGTTCCATTTTTATGTATGTGTTCGGTAGAACTGTACTATACTGAACTGAACTAAATCCAAAAACCAAACCAAAGCGCAACACAACAACAGAACATAACATAACACACAACATAAAATCAAAATGAACTCTTGACCACACGGAAAAATTGTTGAAGAGTTGTTGCTATTGTTGTTGTTGCTGCTGAAGCGAAAGAATGAAAAAATTTAGCAAAAACACAAAAAAATATATATAAAAATGTGTATATATTTAAATTTACTGCTGAGTACCACAGCACGTACATAATTTATGACCGACCAAGGACACGAGCAATTTAGCAGGAGTAACGTTGAAAAAATTTCACGCTCAAAACACACACACACACACAGAGAGAGAGAGAGAGAGAGAGAGAAAGGGAGAGGAGTACATATGTATACGTGTGTGTGAATCTGTTTGTAAATTCGACATTTCAAGCAGTTAAAGGCAACAATGCAAGCAACCAAGCAACTAACGAACTAACTTACTTTACTTGCTGCTGCTGCTGAAGTTGAAACTGCTGATGGCTTCGTCGTCAGACATTCCAAAGCCCAGTCCTGTCCAGTTCACAAAAAAAAAACAACCAGTTTTTTGTTGCATGTTGCAAAACACAAAAAAATGTTGCTCATTATGCCACTTGCCATTGCAACATTTGCTTACCATTTGCTTAACATTTCAACCATAACCAACTACCAAGCATTTTTAACTTTGTGTGTCCATATGCATGGCCAAGATAAATATCAAATTCACTTGGTGTTGGCAAATGTTGGCAAAGTGATCATAATTGCAATCAAATAAATTTTCCTATAAAAATACTGGAAAAATGTTTAATCTTCTATTGTATGTATTTATGTATGTATGTAAGTCGCTTATGGACTCCGAAACTGATGAATCGATTTTAATGAAATTTAAAGGGCATCTCTAGCATGGTCTTCAGTAAAGTTTGGTGCGAATCGGACTTGCTGTTGTCGAGAAATCGGTGGATAATAGTTTACATACAAATCTTAGAGACATATTTTAAAATCAATCAAGTTGCATTTGTCAATTGTCAAAATTAAGCCCGGGATAATGGGAGATCGTCATCATGCCGTTCATCAATGACCAAGATGTTCCAATGAACTGGTTGAAGTGGTCAGAGGGAGCGTTGCCTAGAACCCAAAAGGCCCACTTTGCGGCACACTTTGAAATATGATTTCACATAAATAATATTCCTGACAGATCGCATACTTTGCTTGGAATACGGATAACACGTAAGATGTCAAGAAGGGGCGACATTGACTGGCCACCCAGATTTGACCTCTCAAGACTTGTTTTTGTGGGGTTATTTAAAAAGCAAAGTGTACGCCAGCAAGCCTCACACCACTGACGAGCTCAAGGCAAACATTCATGCCGGAAAAGTAATGGAAAACGCTTAAAAAACGGCACATTTTACTGTTGCCAATAGAGGCGGCTACTTAATTGATGTTGTTTTCAAAAATTAGTCCAAATAAATTGCAAAGGACCAAAATGGTTAAAAATAGTCCATATATTTTCAAAAGTTATTCAATGTTTACATACCGGCATATAAGATGGCTAACCCTGTACAATAAAACAAAATTTGAATACAAAGTATTGTTGCGATTCAGACGAGATGAGTTCCTTGTATAGGCAAGAGTTTTATTGGCTAGGGGATTAACGTGTCGAGATTGTTTGTCCATATAAAAAAGACCTTTACACTTAGAACATACATCTTTTACTGGTGATACTTCCAGGTCTTTGTGAATGTCTCCATTCCTGATATACCATGGAGCTCCAGTAATTGTTCTAAGAATCTTTGATTATGCTCTTTTTATAACTTCGAAGTTACTCGCGCTTGCGGTACCCCACAATTCCGATCTATAAGTCCAAATTGTACTCAAGTCTCAGACCAGATTTAGAGTTAATTAGCCAGTGAACACTTTTTGCTCCTCTTGAGTTTGAGGAATAGTAGTACCTTTTAACGTTACAGATTAGAAGCTTTAACTGGGCAACGGGAGCGACTGATTATGGTAGTGTCATCGGCAAAAGTCGATGTGACAATTTGAGTACTTGTTGGAATGTCAGGCGTTCACCATGCTTTTATCATAATAGTATCATCATAGAAATACACACTCACAATTCTATTACGGCTCATGATATTCAGCTTGACAAACAAATGTGACGCTTTCTATTATTTCGCTGTCCATTTTTGCCACATGTCGCTTAAGAAGTTTCACTACAAAACATAATATTTAATAGAAATCTTATGACTTAAATTGCGTTGTTGTTGTTGTTGAAGGCGAAGAGATGCTAAGAAACTTTAGCCACATTTTTGAATTTATGACTTTGTACAGATTTTGACCAGAAATTACCTGACTTCCTCTGATTTGCAACAGCCACATGCCACAAACTACCATTTAACCGCAGATACACAGATATACACAACCACTCACACTCATACAAAACTAAGACAATACCATAATTTTCTACTCAAAATGCTTTAGATTTCACTGCCTCTCTCTATCACTCTTTCTCTCCTTCTCTCTTTCTCTCTCTGTGTGAAGCGCGAGCTGCCCTGAACAGTTTAGTTGTGTTCAGTTCAGTTGATTTCAGTTTGGTTCTGTTTAGTTCTGCTTATTTGGTTCATTTGACTTGGCGACCAACAAGAATTGTTTTCGAAACAAAACAACATAGTGCAAAATTGCGGTTGCAATTACTCTGGCTTTTTGTGGTTTTTGCAATTTTCTGTTTTTGATGTTGATGTTGAATCTGCTGCCACGAACTCAGAGCCGGACTTGGACTCTACTTGCTTTACAGTTAACATGGCTATAAAAGAAGCATGTGGTTACTCTCTCATTTCATATGCATCTCACTAATTTTGGTCTTTTCTTTTTATTGCAGGAGCACCGCAAGTTCTACGTTTGCATCCTTCTATGCATACCGTCACTGTGAAACGTGGTGAACCGGCTTCACTTACATTGGTTGTATGTGCTGATCCAAGACCGCATCGTGTTGCCTGGGAATGGGGATCTCTTCGTTTGGATGCTGGTTCAGGCATTGGTGCGTATGAATAATTATTATATAATTGATAAATATTTAAGTTCCAAAAAGCCGTCGTTAATTATGATTGACAGATAAGAAAGTAATCGCTTGGAATTAAATGCCACAAAACTAATCAATTAAATGACTAATTTTACAAATCAAAGTACATAATTCAATTAATTTGCCACACACAAAAAAAAGAAAAGAGGAAAAATGCATACAAACAAAGAAATATACAAATGTATAAGTGAATATCTGTGTATGTGTGTGTAGATGTGTCAAAAGCAAACACAAACTGAGTATTTGTGTAGCTCGGAGGGGAGGAGTGTCAGACAGACACACGCTTGAATGCTCGTTAACAAACCTTTTGCGAACAAATTTGACAGAGACAAGCTATACACACACACTCATGAGCATAAACAAAGCATGAAATCAGACACAGCAATACACAAAACTACTTACACACACTTACATTCACATTCACTCACTGACAAATACACACATGCATACAAATCAAGACAAATTACATGACCAACGCTCGTCTACTAGCATGTCATGCGGGCGCGCTTCTGTCCGCCATAGGATAACGAAAGACTTAGCTGGCCTGACAGCCAAAACGCCAGTGAACCAACATGATTTTTGAAAGCGCGCCGGTGTAGTACGAGTACAAGTAGTAGTTGTAGGACAAGTGTTAGTAAGCGAAAGCAACCGCAACGAAGTCCGTCCTTCATTACCCCACAATTCAATCTTGAATGACATACATCGCACACACAAGAGGAACCCAATGCTATTCACTTCAACTTAACCAACTGCTGTCAGTGAGTCAGTAAGAGGGAGTCACAAGGGAAGTCACTAAGGGAGTCAGAAAAGGACTTGGAGAAAGGGAGGCATTTGCCAAAAGAAAGCAAACTAAATTTGATCTGCACGCAACGCGCATACAACATTTTTCATTTGCCAAGTAAAGGAGAGGAGGATGTCAATGACTATGATGATGATGATGATTTCTTTTGCTCTTAGTGTACTTCGTATTTTGATGAAAATCCGTGGGAAAAATCCATAGCATTACTCTTCATTTACAGCATGTCTGAATGTCCAGCGACAACGAGGATGATGATGATTCGTTCTTTTTTTTGAAAATATCATACATTCTGGATGTTTTTGTGCCGAAAATGAATGGTATAAGAGTAAAGTTGGCCAAGTCAAGTGTAAGCCAAAATCATGGCACATTTTCCCCTTTGCTTTCATTTTTGAACAGAAGAAATGGGTACGAATCACAATGATATCACATGTAGGTAAACGCATTTTTCGATGTTCTTGCTACTTAGGCTTTGCATTTACCATCTTGTTGTTATGTAATTGATTCTCAGATGGCATTTGGCTAATGAATGATTTGACAGAAAGATACTAATAGAACAAACAGACAAAACAAACCTCTTAATCAAACAATTGATGTCTTTGCTTATTTTGTCTTAAACAAACAAATAAAGTCAAACAAAGTCTGGTTAGTTATACCATTTATAACTCTGGCTGGACAAATTTATCAGAATAACTGTTAAAACATTGGACGATATTCATTTTCTCATACATTTTGTATGGCACGTGATTTGATGATCTGTGGCAACATGACCGACATCGAAAATATCAACTTCACAATAAAGTTAAAAAATAAAAAGTCAATTGTCTAAAATTCTTTGACGGTAACTGTTACACAAAGCAAATCTGGTCCTCCCAACACTGCAATATTTATTACTGCAGTCATACCTCTGCGGCCACACTTTTTATGTAGCAGTAAAAGGTGGCAAATCCACCATCCGTAATATTTCATCTGGAGTTCCGCAAGACTAGGACCAGTCCTGTACACCTTGTACACTGCGGATATGCCCACTCCTGCTAGAAATATCTCCCTATTTGCTACCTATGCGTATGATACCACCTTAATCTGCAGGAATAGCTCCATTGATACGGTTACGGCTGAAGTAAAACGTGGTATATTGGCTAATGCCCATTGCTGTTTCACACCTAGAAGAGGTGTTTGTCCTACAGTTACTCTTAACAACACAGCCATTCCGTCTTAAATATCTAGGAATGACTCTCGACTATTTCCGTACCTGGAAAACGCACTTCTCATCCACTACTGCAGCTCTGGGACACTGCCTGTGCATCGAATATCAAAAAAGTCCAAATCTTGCAGAACAAAGCACTGCGTTGCATTAAGAATGCTCAATGGTACGTTCGGAATTCTGCAATTCACAACGACCTTCGGATACCTAGAGTTATGGACGAAATTAATGTACACAACAGTCGCTAAAATGACATGCTGAATTGTCACTCAAACCAACTTACAGAATACTCAAACGTGATCTTGCGACCATATCCACTTAGCACACACTCAATTTAATTCCAGTTAGCAGACATATAGTTTAATCATGAGGTAGTTATAGTCATGTTTGACCAAAATGTATCAAATAAAAGCGTTAATCATTTAAAAAAACAAATTAATTAAGGGACGGTCCCTTCTTACTTTCTAGCTGATTAATATGTATACATGTAAATATGACGTGCGCAGCGATTTACCAGCATTTTTTCTGTTGGGTGGGGGTAGAAAACTCATGAGCAATGTGAATAATAATAATAAAATTCTTAAAGGAAAGTTCAAATCTGAGAAAGTTCTCATTCCGAGAATTCCGATAATCCCAACCAATATGCCATTCCAGTTTAAATGAATTAAATTTCAGAATCATATTGCATTTGATATGACGATCAACAAGTCATAAGGCCAATCCTTGAGTGTTTTTGGGTGCATCTACAAAATAAATGTTTCTTTCACGGTCAATTGTAAGTAAAATGTTCACGAGTAGGCAAATCAACCGCTGTGTTTGTTCTTGCACCTGACAACGAAACCTTAAATGTCGTATATCACAAGGTTCTTCAGTGAAGGGAATCGACCAGAGTGCAACCCATCCAGCAAATGCAACAATGCCACGCACTTGATTTCGATTCAATTCAATAAATGAAAAGCTTTGCTGCCATGTGAATTACATTTATTTCAATGAGGCCGTACAAAGTTCGCCGAGTCAACTAGTATTAATAAAATGAAGTTCAATTTGTTTTTCAATTATAATAAATCATTAAAAGTACTTTTATAAAAACAAAAAAAAAAGGAAATGAAATATGTATTACATACACTACTTCCTTAATAAGCAATTTGTCTTTCTTTCTCTTTGTAATGTAATGTAATCCACTTTTTTAACTTCTTTGTTTTATTCCATTTTTCAGATCGTTTTCATGCTGATGATGTATTACAGGATACACGCGAGGATTGTTACCTATCAACATTGCACATACATCACACAGATGAACATGATTCGCGTCCTTATTATTTGGTTGTTGAGAATGAACGCGGTACCGATCGTCATGCCATACATTTGAATGTGGAGGGTACGTTTGCAGGTGCATAAAAACTTTTATTTCTTTTTTATTAACATTTAATTTCAATTCACTCAACATCATCTCATTGAAGGATATTAAAGTATATACATACAATACAATACAAAACAGAGAATTCATTGCATAATAATAATTTGAAGCATTGAAGAAAAATTACTTATGCAAATGTGGTGCACGCCTGTTTTTTTTGTAAATTAGTGTAATCAAAAGTCACGCTCCTTTTGCGATATAATTGATTTGCTTTTAATTTGCATAAATTACATTTTAATTAAATAAGTCACTTTACTCACTCACTGGCATACACTGGCATACTACAAACTCACTCACGCACGCACGCACACTCACTCACTCTTCAGTCAGCCGACAAGCACGCACATTATTCAGACAAATTGTGATTTACTTATTTTACCTTACTTATTTCTTTCTTTCTCTTATTTCCATTCTTAATCTCATTCATTCATTCTCTATGCATCCTTTTTTATACTATTGTACAATACATAACTTGAAACATTTATATGTACCATTATTATGTTATGATTATTAATAATTAAAATAACAAAAAATTGTATTCATTCAATTTTCTTTCGTTATCAATAATATATTAATTAAAATTTCTGCTTTTTCATTTTTTATGACGATTTTATATTGTGTGTGTAATCCCTTCACAATAATAACAATAATAACAACACCAACTGAACTGAATTGAATTGAATTGAACAATCAACGTTCATCAAATCGAATCGAATGGAAATTGTGCTGCCTCGTCCATTCATTCATTCATTCATTCAATTCATCCACCCATCGATCGATCCATCAGAACCTTTGGAGATGAGTTATCTTTTGGGCGTCGCCGGTGGATGTTTGGCTGCAATATTAATATTAATTTGTCTCTGCATTTATGCGATTCGTGGAAAAAAATGCTGCTTCAAGGGTAAGTTGCATTGAACTTTTATATTGTGTCCTTGTAGCTCGTCTTTTGTTATAATGATGATGATTTCTTTTTTAATTTTTATTTTTTGTTGAGCAATTAAAATTTTTGCAATATTTTTCACTTGAGCTTTTTGCTCTTCTTTTTTTTTATATTTCTTCATCATTTGCATTTTCATTTTCATTGTCATTTTCTTTTATTTTTTATTTTTTTAATTTTAATTTTGTTTAACGTAATGAAATTAATTTTGCATGAAAATCGTTTGGATTTGCCTTAAGCATTTATTCATAGGATGAGCATGAGCATGAGAATGGTCAGGAGAAGGGTTGAGGTAGTCAGGAGAAAGGTGAGGAAGGCAGAAAAAGGCTTGATGAAGGCAGTAGAAGACTTGATGAAGGCAGGAGAAGGCTTGAAGTAAGAAGTAGTAAGCTTGAGGTAAGCAGAACAAAGGCTGTGGAAGTAAGAGAAGACTGTGGCAGTAAAAAATCAAGCAAACCGTGTGGTCTTAAAAGCTTTTGGTAGATTTAACACAGTTGCAAAAGCGCACGGATATGTTGTGTCTATATACAATAATATGAATGGCAAATAAAAATAATAATACAATAACAATGCAACACCAGAATGCTGCCAGAAGCAATTCACTCTCTCAATATCATTACGACATATCATCATCTCACCATCATGCATGCATGCATACATCCATGTTGTATACTTTGTCAATGAAATATTTACTCAGACTTCCATGATATGGATACAAAAGTATCCATAGCCATCCATAGCCATGGATTCATGATAATTATAAATGCCAGAAAAACAAAGAAAGAAAACAATACAACAAAAATATTAATATATGTGTGTGTGTGTGTGTGTGTGTGAATGTGAGTGATGATGACCACAGAAGGCGGAAACGGAAATGCGGTGAGCACAATGTCCAAATGGAAAAAAAAATAAACAAAATAAATAAAGAAGGAAAAAAAAGAACTGTGGAGCCAAGGAAAATAAACAAAAACAAATATATTAAAAAAAAAATTAAAATAAAATTGACCGCAGGCGTTAGCAACAAACGCGCTAATGAATATTTTATGAGATTTATTTCTCAGTTTCAGGAACAATAAACAATATACAAAACAACAACAGCAACAGCAACAAGGAACCACATTATTATGATTATGAACATTATGATGAAGTTTACCATGCCAAGCCAAGCCAAGAAAGAAAGAAAGAAAGGATTATTTTTTTCAAAACAACTTTTCAATTTTATTTCTCTTATTCGCATTTCTTTATTATATTTTCCATTTTCTGCTTTTGTTTTTTACAATTAGCGTGACAGGAAGTTGAAGGGAATTGAAAGAAAAATGGTTGATGATAGAGCTAAAGCAAAACAAAATAAAACCAAAAAAATAGAAATATAATAGAGAAAGAGTAATGAGAAAATACTTTAATTGTTTGTTGAGCCTGGTCAGCTTAACGACAACAGCAAATCCACGAAATGTAATTAATACACAGTTTGAGTCTCGTTAATTGTTTGTTTGTTTGTTAGTTTGTTTGCCTTGGTATAGTATATGTTTCTCTGTATATGTGCGTGTGTCTAGGAGGAATTTTAATAAGGACTTGCTTGGGTTTTTTATTTAGAATTGTGAAATGTCTGCTGAAGTTTAGTACAACTTTTTAATGAGCTACATCCTGTTGGCCTGTTCCATCCTATTTTGTCCCCTACTATCCTTCTTTCCTATCCTATCCTGTAATACAATGACGAAGGAATTATGCTAATGAGCGCAACATTGAACTTTACTTGGAAGTTAAGTTTTGTTTGACATTTGTGTGCTGCTATTCATCCCAAAGGCTACTACTAAAACGAATGAAGGATAGAAAAATGCTTTAATGAATGAATGTGTTGGTTTTGGTATTTGGTATTGGTAACAGATGGTATAGAATTTTAAATTTTTTGGAGATTTTTCATAATGACCTAGCCACATAGTGAAACCAACAACATTCCCCGTTTTCCCTTATTTAAATCAGTACAAAACAATTTGAAAAATGGCCAATTAATTAAAAACTGAACAAAAAAGTTTAACCAATGACCAAAATATATAAATAAAAATGGGAACATGGCAAAAAGAAGTAAAAACAAGGACATTCACTCAATTCTTACACCTGAACCATCAAGGGTCTGTGAGACTTCAGTAAAAAAGTTTTTTTTTTTTTTTGATGAAAAGGTTGCAGTGGGACAATAAGTTGCTGGTGAAAAGTGAATGGGAAATGGAAAAACAAAAATAAAACAAAAAATAAAAAAGTGGAAAACTTGTCGACTTCCATGTGACATATCTGAGCCTACGTGTGCCATAGGGTTACCATAACCAAGAACAATTTGTCTTCCACACACACGCGTGGTTTTTTTTTGTTTTTTTGACACAATTATAAGCCTTAGCAGTTGCAGTTGGCACTGCCATCTGGTGGCATATGACAACACCTTGCAATTTCTTAAATGTCAATCAAACTGTCAATTTCGCTCTGAAGCTGAAGATCCTTCCGATCCACATCTCTGAAAGCCAAAATCCACTGAGAGCTGTCAAAGACACTCACGCTTGTGTGTCTTTGTCTTTTTCACTGTATGGCTGTCTGTCTATCTGTCTGTCTGTCATTGTGTGAATGTTTTTGGGATATGTTTTTTCCATGTCAAGATATTTGTTTGTTTGTACTATGTGATGAAAAACACATTTGCCTTGTTGGTTGGTTGGTTGGTTGGTGGTGTCTTCTTTGACTGGTTTTGACAGTTGTTTGATAGAAGAGTGGCTACCTGCCTTCGTTAGGAAATCCATCAGGAAACTCTTGTTGTTGCTCATTTATCAAATGTCTAGGGAAATTTACACATACTAATTTACACTATTTTATATAACAAAAAATATATTGTATAAGAAAAAACAATTTTTATGCATTTTTTATACAATTTTTTCTCCAATTTTTTGTACTCATGCTAACCAAAATGGCTTTTTGCAGGTTCCGCTGGCTATAAATCATCGGATAAAGACAGGTAAGCGAGCACACATACTCACAACATACGAGTATAACAAAATATTTTTAAACTACAATACTCACATACACAATGGACAATGAACGGGGAATGATAAGGGTAGCGGGTCTCTGGATCTGGAAGACTAACAACAAATATCCATTTTTCTCTTTGGCATTCATTCATTTATGAAGGATATTGGCCAACAGGTGGTTTTGGCATGAGAACTTTCCCATTCAGCCAACGTGTTTCAGTTTCAACATGAAAAATGTGCATGCACACACATTTTTTATGAAATATTTTATACTTTTTCATCGTTTACATGGTTGTACAAGAATTCAATATTTCGGCATCTTTATACGCAATGCCAATGAATAACAAGCAACCATATGAAGTGGTAGCAGGGAGCTCATACGGAAATAGTTATTGGCTGACATGAGTTATGAGTTGGTTTACTATGAGTTACGAAGAGACACATGGTTTGGGTTGGCTCATGGTTTATCCCTTTAACACAAACAATTTTATTTTATGTAACATGTACTTAAAGAATGTTACCATTTTTTTTCTTTGGGATTACAGAAAACCTAATTAATATCAACTACTACTACTGCTACAGAATATCATCAACATTCTTATAAGTATATGTATATGTACATTCCTTGATTCATTATAATCGCCTATGGCAATTTTCTACTTGAGAAAAGTTTCTTCTACTAATCAACAATTGTAATGAAATCACACAATCACTCAACTCAGTCCAAGGAATCATGGCTATCATGGCTATCAGGGGAAACTTGAGGAATGAACGAATAACGAAAACCACTTAAATATTTATCAGATCAAACTGAGAAGATTTCATTTCCTAAAACGAAACTTAGAGAAAACAAAACAAAACAATAAGAGACTTAAGGCAAATTCGCAATGCATAAAATTTTCCAATCAATTCGTTGATAAATACATAGATGATGATGTTAATAATGACAATGATGATGATTAAGAATAAATATAGACAGAAGCCTAACAAGCAGAGACATTTGATGTTAGACACTTATTCACCCACACTAAGTTACTCACACCCAATCGACTTTACTTTAACTAATAACACAAGACTATGATTATGATGATGGTGACGATAACAAGGACGACTAAACATCATGAATTTCAATTGTAGTACAACTAAATGAATGAAAATGTTAATATTGATTTCTTTCTTTCTTTCTTTGAATTTCATTTTCATGTTTTTTGGTTGTTGCCTCCAGTGAAAAAGCCGATTTGAAATCACGCTCTGATAGTACAAGTGGACCCCAAGGTGATTCAATTTATACGACACCCGCCGGATTTCATCATCACCAACAACAACAACAACAACAACAGCAACAGCAGCAACAACAGCAGCAGCAGCATCATTTACAACAACAATCTGCTGCAGCAGCTGCTCTACATGCCCAACAATATGGAGGAGGACATGGTGGATCACCCGAGGCAATGAAGGTACGCATGGCTGCTATGATATTACAACCGCCTACTAGGGTCTAGCAGGCAATTAATAATGATAAAGCTACAACAACAACAGCAACAACAACCACAACTACAGTTACTACTTTAACAGCAACAACGATGACCAATAATAACAACAACAACAATAACAATACTTTGGACATAGCAGTAAACAATGAAAGGACAGAAAATGAGAACGAAGACAAGAAAACTGTGACCATGACTGAAAAACAAATTGAGGAAAATGCAACAATAAATAGTAGCAGTAGTAGTAGTAGTAATAGTAGTGACGACAATAATGTCGACAGAGATAACACTGAAAGGGATATAGTAGATAGAGCTAAAGACTATAAGGAGGGGGCACTTCCGGTAACAGCAGCTCAACCGGAAGCAGTGAGTGCAACAGAGCGAAGTAAACATAAAAGTCAGTGCAGTAGCAGTATCAGTTCTAATAGCTTAAGCAGCAGTCAAAGACAAAGTAACAGCACTAAAAATACTAATAGTAGTAGATTAAGTAAGAAAAGTAATAGCAGTAGTAGTTATAGTAGTGTTAGCCGAAATAATATTAGTACTCCTGGAGAGACAACAAACAATATGAACAACAAGAATGCTGTAAAGCATGAAAATATATCAACAAAACTTTTGCATTTAAATGTCACTGGTGATGTTGAAAGCGCAGATCCACCAAGATCAACAACATCATCATATTTGAGTGACGATGAAGATATGCGCATTTTACTCCAGAAATTAAGTATCAATAATCCGTTCTATCGTTTTCGTAAACAATCGCATTCGCTTAGAGAAATGCGTCGACTCCGGAGTCGACCTAGTCGCATGCGACGCTACAAATCTGAAATGGATATGTTTGCGTATGGCGGCCGTGAAGCCAAAGTTGTAGTTGTATTAGATCATAAGTCCATAGGTATAAGTAATAATAATAACAATAATAACAAACCTAAATCTTTAAGTAGTTTAAGTCACAGAGAAAGAGGACCACCGCATGATGGAGTGCAGACACGCTCTAGTGGTGGTGGAAACGATAATTCCACCGTTATTACAAATCCCTTTTCCATATTTCATGATGATGAAATACTTACGCTAAGCGTAAACACACGACTTCGCAGTGCTTCGAGTGCTTCGGCAGCACCTTATCGTGCCAATATGGCAATAACCACAGCAGTGTCAACGAAAAAGCCACGAAGCGAACGCAGTTTGAAACGTTGCTTTGATTTGGATCAACGCCAACAGCGTCAACGGCATCAACAGTACATGCGCGAGGAATTGCATTATTTGTATGGAGTGCCAGTGAGACGCTTCGAGCGTCAGGATTACAATACAACATCTGGTGCAAACGAAAAGGATCACATGCACTTAAAGGCTCAACGAAAAGCATCACATACGCTCAAATCAAGGGCAATTTTCAAGCAACTTTCGCTACGCAAATTGCATAAGAGTACCACATCCAGTAGTGAAGGTGGCAATGAGGACAGTGGTGGCGATAGTTTGAATAAAGAACTAAAGCCACATATTAAAAAACTCAAGATTAATTATCCGAATCGGACGCAAAGTATACAAAGCATACGAGCCTATGATGTTCAAAATACAGCCTTCCATTCACGACTAGAGTGCACTCCTGGCGTGGACACAGCCACTGGATCGTCTAGCCAAGTTGTCAAGCATAATTATTTCGAACGTTTACAGGCCAAGACCAAGCAAGGAATACAAAAAATACGAGACAAGTGTCGTAATTTCAAACAGCATACAAATCAAAATGGATCCAGTTCAGAGTTTAGTGGCTTTCATACTCTAACCAAGGATGATAGTTTCCGTTTCATAAGTGATCGGCAACATATCAACAACTATGAGTCTCGTTGTGCTGCTGCTCATGCTTCAGCAACTGGTAAACATGCAACAATCTATAAAAGTTATAAATCTGAAATTGATCTGTCCAAGAATCTACATTATTTGGATGCTTATTTGGCTGAGAACTTTGATCAACAGTTAAGCACAAGTAAACAATCAGCACACTCGGTAGGACGTGTCTCTGGTGCGCATCGAAGACATGATATTACAGCAACAAAGCCAGAAGATGCATCTTCAACTCCTCTCAGACAGCACAAACGTAGTTTTTCAGCTCAGAAATCTGTAACCAACAACCGGGCAACGCGGAACTATGAGAATTTGGGCACTTTGCCTATTGCTACAAAAGAGCAACGTCGTGGTGCCTTGCAAACACACTCGGATTCATTGAGTAGCTCAGATTATGCTTCTGTATTTAGTGGTCCCACCATGGAAGCTGGTGCCACAGAACGTCACATGAACTTGGTAGAAGGCAATGCAGGCATTACAAATGCTGCCTTTAGCGCAGAAGATGCTGCAGCCACCGCAAAATTACGTTATGAACATCCAGATAAAATGTCGGAATACTATTTTGATAATCTAACGAGCTACGCACTCGCACTGGAGCAAAGTGAACATTTGCTGTTGGCAGAAAGCGCTAAATCAGCACGTTTCTACTTGGATGACGATGACGACGATGACAATGATAATGATGATGAGATTGGTAATATAGATGATGTGGGTGTCAATGCGAATACCATTGACGTTGATGATGAGCAACACAACTTGGTTGTAGCAGCTGATTATATGGGCTTGGCTAGAACAGCACGCAGCGGTGGTGGAGTTGATGTTGGAGCTGGCATACGCATACTTGTGAATGAGTGTGAGGATGATGACGTTGATGCGGAGGATGTAGCTGCTACTGATTGGTATCTGCGAACGCGTGAAGCTGCCGCATATAATAAGAATCTTGCCGAGAGCACTTTTTACCAATCGCTCAATCAGCATTTACAATGTCAGGCAATCTCTTCGAACACTGCTGCTGATGAGTTCAATACTAACAGGATCGACAGTGACAGCATCAATGCTGCTGATGTGAAGCAATTGCGCTACGAAAGCTATTTGGCGCATTTTCAACGACACAAGGATAACAACAGCCACAGAAGTATTAGTGGTCTGAGCGAGAGTGGCTTGGATTTGCGTCGTTTACAAGCGGAACAGCTAAGAAGCCGCGCTGCAGGAGATGTTGAATACTATGCAAGCGAGTATTATGGATTTGGAGGTGGTGTGGATAATCAGGAACCATCTCATCTCGCTTACATTTCAGAGCGACACAAGCTGCAAGGTGCCCCCAGTAAGGCAGAATTATTGGCGGAAGCTGTTTATGCGCAAAGTTATCGCGAAGGAGCATTGGATAACAAACGAGTCACAGCAACGGCAACACCAACAACATCAGCAGCAGCACAACTTGGTTATATCCATGTCGGAGGTGATGTTTTACGTGATGATGCAAATGTTGTTGTCGTCATCGATGCCTATCAAAGCAACATTTCCGCATGCACAGCTACAACACCAGCAGGCAGTGTAACAGTTACGCCAGGCACCGGAACTGTCTTGTCTGCTACAACACCAGGCGTCAACTCTGCCAGTGCTGCTGCTGCATCCTTGAGCTACAATTCCGCGTTATATGCTACAAGCACAAAGCAATACAAAGCGCCGGGCATAACATCATCATCAGTAGCAGCAGCAGCAGCAGCAACAACAACTGCTACCAGCAACAACAGTACGAATAATCGCTACATTATGGAAAATCTACGCAAATACTATCAGCAGCAACATCCGCCAGCACACTCTGTTAACTCCTCATCGCTATCGAACTCATCATCATCAACATCGTCGATGTCACAAACAAACCACCATCAACAGCAGCAGCAGCACACAAAATTCCATTTACCACCCACCGCCAACGGCAGCAGTAACAACACACTGCTGACATCAGCTGCAAGTGCAAAATACGGAAGGAGCACAGGCAATGCCAACAACCATTTTATCGCGCGACGCAGTTCAACCGCATCGAATGCTTCATCCTCGGATAATTTTGACACCTTCATTGCATTTCGTAATGCTGCAACAACGCCCAATGATGCGGTCACAACAACAGGAACTGCCAGAGCTGTACCGGCCACGGCAATTGCCAGCAAATCGAACATGTCGGATTACGGTAAACATGCCATCGTCGGCCATCGGCGCCATTTTGCCAATACTGGAACTACTAGTGGTGGTGGTGGTGTGGGGGGTGGCAGTATTTCACCTTCTTCCGTTAGTGTTGTGCCATCGTCATCGTCATCTGTGGCAACGCCACTCATGTCAGCGCTCAATTATTATGGCAACGTAAATGGTTCCTCCTCCACGACAATGAACACGAGTTCCTCGTCCAATATGGCGGCATCAATTGCTCTCAATGGCAAATTATCAGCGACCACAATGTTATCACAAGTAAATTTGTCCAAAACCAATACTAGCACATCTTCATCAATACTCCTACAACAGAATACTCATCTTCAGCAACAACTACAACAACAACAAACATCCGCAGGAGTAGGAGGTAGCATGTCAACATCCTCAGCCTCAACGAGTTTGCCCTTTGCCAACGAGCGTGAAACTTTTATACTTGAATATGAATGTTAGCGCCTGATTAAGTTAAAAGCTTTCGATGTCCTTTCACAACAACATCAGCAGAAGCAAGACCGACAAAATTATCATTTGATCATGTTCATCCTCATCCGCATTCCCATCCTCAAACTGACGGAATTCAATTATTTGCTTTTGATTTCAATGAAAATAGGTGGAGGGCAATGATTATCATCATCATCATCATCATCATCAACACGCCAACGACGATGGTTAAAGGCATAAATTAAGCTTTATGTCCTTTCTCAAAACAGGACATTTGCCGTATCCGGCCGTATGGCTTGTTAAATTGCTATTTACCTATCCACACACATGAATGCGCAGCACATCTACTACAATATACACTATTTGTATTCCGAAAATTGCCAAATATTACCAAACTTCAGTCAGTCACTCAGTCAGTCATTCAGTATTTTATACGTTTGATTCATTTCGGTTTTGGTTTTTGCTGCGATTTGATTTCATTTGGTTTGCTTTTCGGTTTTTGTAATAAAACAACAACAACTACAATCAACGATGCTACAACATATGAAATTACAATTTCTGGATTTACAATTCACGAATGTGGTTTCATTATTGCAAGGAAATTGAATTGAATTGAATTCTAGTGAATTTATCCTTCATGTTTACACAAAATGAATGACTATTTTCTCCTCGGACATTATTCATTTTAATATTTCATACATTCATTTATTCTTTCATCTCATTGAGTGAGACTGGTGACACATGCAATGAGGTTTACTTGGTGATTTCATTGTTGCGCCTATCGAGATTGATTAAGGCCTACAAATCTAAATCTACAATGCAATAATTTTGCATCTAATATTAACAAACTACCAAATACATTTTGTATATAATCTCCAAATCAAAATAACTAAAACCATCAACGTTCCATGGATTATAAATAATAAAGGATACCAAAAACAAAAAATAAGAAAATAAAATCAAATAAATACAAAAATTGTATTGTGTAAGTGCAGCAAATAAAATTATTCATTAAGTGTAAAGTTATGCATATCTAAAGAGATGAAGAAGATAATTCGGCTATGACGAATATTAAATACCAATCACAGATACAATAGATTATGTTTTCATTATAAATAAACCAATTAATACAATTTAGATCTTCACTCAAACGTGTAAATAATACCAACTTGTATTTCGTGAACGTCCCTGTTTTGATTATTGAGTGTGTAAATCGTATTCACAAATGTAAACAAAGGATACAAAATGCCTATGATTCATCATAAATTCACAAAGTTGGCAGCCTTCAGTATACGCGGTTTAATCTATACACATGAAGACCTAGATAATATCTTCACATTTAAACAAGAATACCCTTTCTATAAAATATGTATAACAAATGGAATACTATTCAATAATCAACAGGAATCATATCAAAGTGATTACCATTTATTGTTTACAATATTATAACACATCTTTTGATTGTCAAAGGTTTTGTTGTTTGATCCCAATCTGAAGCATACCACACATACATATCTCTGTCACAGTGTCAAAGCAATTTTCATAACATAATGCTTATATTTTTAAATATACTTTTTGTGGTCTTTGACAGAACATGTGAGTTTATGAGTCCAACCTGAAGCATTCCAATTCAATGTTTATACAACTCAGTGACAAAGGATCAAATCATCATTTTCATTATAACTTTTTGTGTTCTACTAACTTTGTCTTTTGGGTTCACAAAGATCCTTTTTACAATCTCCACATCTCAGTTAAACCAACTTTTTAAACACAATTTGTGTCTATAAAGGGTTCATTAAAAAGAAGAAGACAAACTGACAAAGAATAGGAGAAATTTATCTATCATCATTTCAAATATACTTTTCGAAGTCTCCAAGATCAGCAAAACTACTCACATGAAGAGTTTATATGAAAAGAGTCCAATGTAAAGTCTGAATTTCGTTCTAATGTTTGCATAACAAACTGACAAAGCTGCAGATAAATTTACCCATCATCATTCTTATCATTTTCAAAGACACTATTACCCGTATTACATGATAGATCGGAACAATGCGACCGATCTACTATTCTTCCTTGCGGCCAGCGCTTTTTTTTGTTCTTCATACAATCAACACAACGACTAAGCGACCCGGGCATTTCCCTTCTTTACTAACGAAAATTGAGATAGAGATAGAGTTCTGCTCCTTTATAGGATGTTAAAGATCTAACTTTTTAAACTCAATTTTTGACCATCAAGAAGATCCAATCTGAAGCCTACCAATTCAATCATTGATAAAGGATCGGAGAAACATTTATCCATCATTATTATTATTATATTCAATGATTTTTTTATGATCTCCGAGAGCAACTAAACCAACTTTTTATACACAATTTGTGATATTCTCTCATGGAAGTCTAGTATTCCCATCCAATATGTATAGGATCAGAGAAATTAGTCCATTATCATTCTTATCATTTTCACAAACACTCTAAGCGATCTCAAAGTCCAACCAGAATTAGTGTAAAGAGAGTTCAATGCAAAGTATTTTAGTATTCCAATGTTTAATAACAAAATTACAAAGAATCAGATAAATCAAGTATTATGATTATCATTGCACAAAGATACTTCTTGTGCTCTCCGATACTACCTTAGCCAACTTTTTAAACACAATGTGTGACTATGGTACCAAAATTATTGTAGTAATCCTAATATAGATAAATTTTTATTCTTTGGACATTCCTAAAGGAGCCAATAGTAGTGACTATAATTCATGGTTAATAAAGTAACGACACCAGGTCTATTGAAGATCCAATAGCAACGTCAATTTAGCTTCCACACTTGTTGTTTTTATAAAGTGGAGCCGTATAGATTTAAATGGTGGCAATTTGGTCGGATTTTCCCCCGTCGGTATACATTAACAATTCTATGAATCCAATTTTAAGTATTTCATTCAAAGGTATTTATAATAAACTGTTGAAGGATCAGTAAAAGTCTCAGAGATTCCACATATGTGACTCTTAAGTGAAACAAATCTTAAGTATTTTATTCAAAGGTATTTATAACAAACTGCAGAGCGAAACTTCTTAATCCCAACACTATAAGTATGTGATTGGTATAGGAAAAGATATCAAAAATATTAGTAAAAATTAAACAAAAACAGAATAAAATCTCTTGTATAAGAAATTATAATATAATTGCATAAAAAATAAATAAGTGAAACAAATTACTATATATATATTGTACAATATTTTCCAGTTTTATTTTCATTGTTTTTTTTTATTATTATTTATTATTTTCATTAATCACAGAATATTTATTTATATCTTCTTTCTTGTAATTATGAAAATTGCAACTAATTGTTGTTGTTTATTCCAAATAAGCATAAATAAGAAAAATTAAAATCATAATAAATTAATAAATTAATTAAGCATTGCATTGATTAAAGGTAAAAAACAAAAACCAAAAAACAAAACAAAATAATGAAAATAATAATAAATTATTAATAACATTAAAAATGAGAATAAAAAATTAGTATGAAATTTAAATACATACAAATTATTATACATACATATATATAAATATAAATAGTATAAAACTATTGCGCCGCGCATATTGAGAAGAAAATCGTAAACAACTGACAATAATGAGATTCAATTAAAATTGAAATAAACACAGAGAAACAAACAAAAAAACAAACAAACACATTAAGATATAAATCTATCTACAATTTAAATTTACGTATAACGAAAATATAAATGAATATACATAAATAAATAAATAAAGAAAAATAAATGTATTCGCTCGCTAGTAAGCCTACGGAAAATATGTTATTAAATGTATTAAAGTGTTATATATTGCATAATAATTATTAGTGAATGAGTATAGTTAAACGAACTCATTAATTAAACCAAAAAAAAAACTCTATCTTTATAATAAGTTATACATACTTACCTTTAAACATTTAAAATGATAAAAAAAATCATAATATAAATTTGAATGAAATCAAAATATATGCAAAAAGCATTTTCAACAATGTAAAAAATAAACAAAATCAAAACAAAACAAAAAGACAAAGTAACAAATTAAAAAAACTAAACTTAAATAAACTAAATTAATATATAAACTACATAATAATAATTTATTTATTAAGTTTTTGTTTACAGAATCTATTGTTTTGTTTTGTTTCAGACACAAAAAAAAACCAAATGCAAATTTAAATTACAATAAATTTCTGTTTATCGAATTCATAGAATTGAATTATTAAACAAAATTTGCATAGTTGAAAATTACATAAAAATAAAATAAATATTAATATACAAAATTTAGCGAATTGAAAAAAACAAAAATCTTCATTATCATCATGATCATGATTAGACAAATTACAATAATTGCAATGTTAAGCATTCAAATTTATACACTACATATAACAAAAATAAATAAATTAATTAAATGGAAAAATAAAATTAAATATTAAAACTAAATAATTATAGAAAAATATAATGACAAAAACTATTCATGATTAAACAATACATTTTGAGCTTCCAGATTATAAATTTATATAAACAAAATCAATCTTAAATTGAATGTCATAAACAAATAGACAAAAAAAAAAGAAAGAGAGATCTTTAAAGTACTTAAGAGAAATAGAATACACAGACTGCACTTGCCACAGGGCGCATTCATGTTCGCCTACGACCTTACCATGACATTGGAGACTCAGCCTAGGCAACCACCTTCATCTGTCTCAGAATCCTTAAGGCTGGAACAGAATAGTGAAGCTGACGCTGAGTCACTTTTTACCAGCTTGAATAGCAAGCAGCTGTGCTTGTCATTTAAAATACAGACAGAGAGAGACCGATGAGTCAACTTGACATTGTGTTTGTACACATACAAACAGCTGCATTTGATTAGCTTCAGCATCACCATTCTGTTGCAACCTACAAAGCGCCCTTAACACTAGAATATGGCAACCTAGCATTGGGGAATTCATGGAATATTTAATAGAAATTGTAACGATTTGCTAATCATAACCCAAGTAAGATTCTTTTAAAACAGAGAGTTCATAGATTTTAAAGGATAAGATTGAAACGAAAAGTGATTGCTATGATAAAAGCAATGTCCCACTACGTCGAACTTAAAAGTCTGTCAAGTTTAAAGTAGCCATTATCAATAACGAATCATTAAGAAAATCAAAGAAAATAGTGTCCGTTTATAGCGCCCTCATGCCTTTTATCTCCTGCAAAAGAACACATGAAGTATTAGGACTCAATCAAAAAGATATTCATCCCAATTTCATGCTTCTTAGCAAGATATAGTAGACATAATATGAGAGTCTAAGTCGAATTGACCAATGTGCCAGTAATCGAAGACGGTTTCTGTGCTGATTGATTTGAATTTCTCTGTAGTTGTGCTAGAAAACGCGCAGATTTCATTTCTCGAACTTAGATGTTTAAAATGCAAATATAACTTCAAATAAGGGACAATTTAACCAAAATGTATTTATAAACGTCAGAAATTTCAAAACCATCGAAAAAGATTTCTGGCACAAGAGGATTGTAATTAGGTTGTTATGGGGTTGAAAGAGATTTCTGGCACATGGCTGTATGTTATGAAGGAGAGCAGACAGTAGAGCATTTACAATAATGGTGTCCAATTTGGACCAGACTCGAATATCTCTGTAGGTAGTAGTCAGTAAATACATCTTATCTTCGAAGAAAATCTTGGAATTCTTGAATATATGCCAGAATCTGGGAGGAACTGTAATAAAGGGGTTAGTCCCAATAAGCCCATTCAAGACAGCAATGACAAGGTAAAAAGATCCAGCCTATCCTTTAATCTTATCTAAGGTCAATTTTGATTGCATAAGGATGGTTAAAGATATAACATCTTTTCATAAGAAAGTCAAGTTGAATTGTCTCTAATCTTAATCGCGCTTGGTTCACAAGTCAGGCAAGGGCCTATAAGGAATTCAAGTTGAATTACCACTGATCTTATCAGCGTTCTTTAAGCAATTTAAGTGACTACCTGACTTCAATGTTTTTGGTACTTTAAAGGTCTCTTTATCTCTTTGACACAAACTTAACATCATGAATTAACATCAGACAAAAACAAATTTAACATTACAAAAAAAACTATAAATACAAATTTGTAAATTAATATTTAAAATGTTATTAACAGAAACAAATGAAGAAGATAAAAGTTCAGCGACCGCATTAAAAAATATATATATTAATTTTTTTTTTTTTTTTTTTTTGTTTTGTGAAAAATTACAAAATTCAAGTTTAAGCAAGCGCATAAATAACTGTAAATACAACTACAACAACAACAACAATAATATAATAACTGCAAATTACAAATAATATAAGGAAAGAATATGGAAAAAAATATCAAACAGCAACTTCAACAACAACAGCAAAAGACAATTCAAGCATAAAGCAGAGCGCAGCAAACCATAAAAACACATTAACATTAATATGCGTATACGTAATATTATTTATTTATGTATGTATTTACATACAGATATTCTCATATAATCATTATTTGTCTGTGTATGTTGGTTGTTATTATTAAGGCATTAACTATCTACCATCCCTGCTCCCCTTCTCTACGATCTTCACTCACTTGACAATGTAAAATGTTATAAAAATCATAGCTTACATTCATGATGATGCTACTACTACCTCCTACTCCTACATGATTCTGCTGCTGATCCAGCCTTCTTTTACAACCCTCACTTCTTGTTAAGTATAAAAAAATCAACGATGCGCTCCATTGCCTGTAAACATTTTAACCGACGACAATTTATTAATGTCCAAACCGAACATTCAGAAGCCAGTAACCAAAACCGAACCCAAAAGAAAGGTTCACTGACATAACTCCAATGTGTGTTGGTGTTGTTTCCTCACACAGACTTTTTAGTGAATCCTGTTCAATCCTGTCCTGTCCTGTCCTCTACTGTGCTGTGCTGTGCTGTTGCATTCATTAACAGCAACAACATATGCAATTATCTTTGTGCGCACAATTTATCTCATTTGCGGTTGAGTTATTTCCGACCGGACAAATAACTTTGCCAGCTGCATAAATGTACATATGTCTGTCTGTCTGTCGGCCAAACTGTCTTCCCATCTATCTGTCTGTCTGTCTGGCTGTTCTATATGACTGTCTCTATGTATGTCTGTTCTATCTGTCTGTCCTTTGGTTTATGTCTACTGCTGCTTGGCAAAGCGTGAGTCTGTTAACATTGTGACACAGTTTTTTTGTATTTTTTTTTTTTTTTATTGAAAAAGAACCAACACTTTTACACTTAATTTACGCACAGTAAAGCGTGGCAACATACCGAATTACACTGTCATCCCGACTGTCAGCAACAAATGTCACCACAAAAGCAATGACTTCAGTTCCCACTCATTCAATGACTTTAGTTCCTTCCCACCCTGCATAGTGCATCCCATCAGCCTTCATTGTTAATACTTAAATGATTATGCTTAATATAATACATTCACTCATCCCTTCCCATTTCCATGTCCAATGCAATACACTTGCTGTGCAATATTTCATAGCATACTTTTAAGCATGTGCTTATCGCTGAGACTCGTTTTGGTTATATCAGCATTGATTGCAGGCTATGTACATATATCACATATCACAAGTGAGTGGAGTGGAGTGGAGTGGGAGGAAGAAGCCTCATCAGTGCTGAGATAAATTAATAAATGTCAAATTAATATGTATTTCTTTGTTATGTCATAAAATGCCATGTGAAGCCTTTTTTTGTTATCATCTACATGTAATAAAATATGAGATAGCAAAGTTTGGATAAGACAAACTTTGGATAAGGCAAAACTTTGGTTATAATATTATTATTTTCATATCATATGCATTGTCTGCTGCTTTGTCTGATTGCATTATCTGCTTGCCTCCTTTGTCTGTCTGCCTGCCTTGTCTCAATTGTATGGCTGATGTGGTTTGCTAAAGTTGATGGCGTTGCTATAATAAATTTAATTTCAATGTGATTTAAATGTGAATGAATGAGCGATTAAGTGAAATTGTGAAATTGTATTGTAGTATTTTAATTATAAAATTAATAATAATAATAATAATTTTAATGGGGGAAAAATGATTCAATATGCTTCAAGTTTGAAAAGAGATTACAACATTTACTACTTACTTATGGTAAATGAAAAAGAGTAAAAACAATATGAAATTAGTATAAACATAAATCATTATCATGGTGTAGTAGTGTGTATAGCTAAGTTAAGGATTTATTCATATAAACAAATAACAAGCAACAGTGTTGTAAAACATAGTAAATGGAGAAAAAACAAATGATCAAGTGTCAAGTGATTGTAAAGCTTTTAAAGACTACTGCTGCTGCATTTGATAGATTCAAAACAGGATCAAAATTTTAAGAAATGACACATGAGTTAAAGAATTAACTATTTAATGCACAAGAGAACTTGCTAACTGAACAACAACTAAACTATCTAAACAACTAACTAACTTACCAACTACTCTACATACGAGTTTATAAAACATTTTGACGACTCCATCTAATATCTCTCAAATAATATCCTTAAAAAAATATATGAAAAATAATGATAAAATTCAAACGCTTTTGCGTTTCTTCTTAAGTTTATTTTTAGTACAATTTAATATGATTGATTATATTATTTTATTACTTAATTTAATTAATGACAAAAGCATTTAAGTGCCCATTTTTTTTGTTTTTTATTTTGACAATTTACAAATATTTTTCTTCATCATTTCTTCTTTGCATTAATGCATTTTATATTATTTATATATAAATTAATGAATTTTTGATTGAATTTCGATTGAAATTTCTTGATTGAATTGATTGATTTTAGTTCCTTACTTTATAAACTAAACTTTATAAACATATATATTTGTATTATTACCTTCCCTCATAACAAAACAAATATCTCTCTCTATATATATAAATATTTTTGAAATTCATTTACTAACTAAAACTTTTCCCTTGTCCACCCAAAAAAAAAAAACTAAACAAAAAGTGAAATATATAAACCACAAATTTAATTTGCCCGATTGTCCACAAATTTTGCTCGTATATTCTCTCAAAAAAGCAAGTAAAAATACCAAAAAAAAAAACAAAAAAACTCATGCATTTTGTGCATTTTATTAAAATAAATTAATAAATTTTTAATCGCTCGATTTCGCTCTCTTTTTTTTTAAGTTTCATTGAATGAACAAATTTCTTCTTTGTTTTTCGATTTCCATTTTATCATTTACCCCACTTTTCATTGTTTTGTTGTAAGTTTCTTTTCTTTTATTTACATTAAGCAAACAATAAGAAAACAGCAGAAGATTGTGAATTGTACAATATAAAAATAAAAAAAAAAACCACACACACAATGAAGACACACATAGAAAAGGGAGGAAAAATTCTTATAAAATATAAAAATTTTATCTTTATTTTTGCTTGAAATTTATATTTAAAGAAAAAGGAAAACAATATGAAAAGGATTTTTTTTTCTTTTGTTTTTCTGTTTTTACATAATTTTTGATATAATATCGTTTTGTTTCTTTGTGTCTTTCTTTCTGTAATTCTTTTTTCTTTTCATAAGAACCTACTTCTTCTTTTGAGAAGTAAGTATATAAAATAACAAAAAATACAAGGAGAAGAAGAAAACATCATCAGCAACAATAACAACAACAAAGCAAATGATGATGATGAAACCTTAAGAAAAGTTTAAGCATTTTTCTTTCATTTTTTCTTTCAAAATAATTGCAATATTTTTTTCTTGTTCTCTGTTTGAAATATAAAGAAATCAAGAAAGCAAAAACAAATCACAGAACAAATCAACTGTATGAAAATCGTTTAATATTTTCATTTTCTATTTGTTCTCATTTTTTTAAGTTATAAATACAGTGGAGCAAAAGAAGACTCATTTGATATTTGTCATTTCACATAACGAGTAGCATAAATGAGGAAATTTCGCGAAAGTCTTATCAGCTTGTGCAAAGTCTATTAAACATATATGGTAGATTGGACAACTCGGTCATGAAATAGTAACTTCTATCAAAATTGTTAAATTTCGCTCCAGATACACTGTCTTGGGACCCGAACAACCATTTTATACAGTTTCCAACAACAAAATTGTCGAAATCGTCAAGACTTAGGTTCGGTTCCCCCAGAAGCCTTATAAAACGTGAAAGGGTATGGCGACTATGAAGCAAGAGAAGGATAATCCATTACTGTCTAAAACCAGACTGAGTAGTCAATGAACAGAGCCAGGTCCCCCAAAGGATATTTTGCTGAACCACCCAACTCCCTGAAGAACGGTTTCCCGTGAAACTGGTTTCGTCCACTAAGAAGATCAGGACAATCACAGAGGCGGTGTTGGATGCTCTCCGGTTCCTCTTCATCTTCACAGCTACGAGAGATATCATGATCGTGGGCCACCAACTCACTTCATAACTCCCGTCAACGTCCGAATTCTTTTCTTGTTAAAGTGTAGGAGCTTGGTGGTTCTCTTTGGTTGATAGCAAGGCCACAGTGTCTTAGAGACAGTACAGCCAGACTTATTTGCCCACTTACTGCCTGCAAGATCTCTGGTTTTCCCTTCCAGGCATGAGAGGATATCCGTAATGGTCTGATTGAGACACACGCTGTGTCGAGCCTTTCCTGGCACTATCGCCCGCCATCTTATTACCTTGGATACCGGAGTGATAGAGTATTGCTGAGCTTGATTATGACCTTTCACCGTACTGCGTATGATTTTGCTCTTGAAGTCAAGACTTACTGTCTCGGAATACCAAAAACAATTTCGTGAGCGAGTTGTCCAGTCTATATGCTTAATAGTCGTTAGTATACCGTATGTTTAGCTTTTAGATACCCTGCAGTATGCTTGGTGGCAATGCTCCCCGTTTCGATATTAATTTATTGGCCCCTTTTCGCATTACTGGTTGCTAGTGAAATCGCTTGACGTAGTTAATGCAGGAAGGGAACAGTGTGTACTCGTTTCCATACTAAGTCATTAACCCCTTTTTGCATTACTGGTGGCTTGTCAAGTCACTGGTTGTTGGTAATGCAGGCGGTGGCAATGACTGGAGACACAACTGATAAACGGTTATGCAGGCGTATTGAATACATGTAAAAAGAGATTTAGTTGGAGCTAGTAGAGGTTGCCACGAAACAGTTTTGCACCAGTGATTCATACTGCAGGGTAGTTTCAGTAGCATAACTTCTGTTATACATTTTACTCAGAAGTGTTGAAACATGTGAATTATTTTAGGGATTTATTAGCAAAGTACACTTACAAAGTTACCCCAAAGAAAAATTCACAAGACAATTGTAAAACAGAAATAAAACATAAATATGGACCGACCTGGGTGTTTCTGATTGCTTTCAGCCGACTAGGCATGGACAGCATCAATTTTTCCTTTTCGAAAAGCGGCATTTCGGACCTGGCTTCTATTATTAACTCCTTGTTACTTATAGCAGTATTACCTAATTTTCTTCCAAACATTCTCATTAGGGTAGGTGGGTAGGTCTGTTCATTAAGGAGAGCCTTAAAACAGCCATTTCTTCACCAAAATTATAGTATGTCCACACCATCACAATACCACAATTTCTCGTATATAAGACGGTATTAGGTAAAAATATCCATACATCAATCGTTGATTAAAGGTTGAAAATTAAACACTTAAGTGGGTACTTTTTTCACCATGGAATACGTGGTTTCGCTTAATAAGTAACGAATTATGCTCCTTATGTGTGGGTCCACTGTATTTTGTTATTTTTTAAGTACTAAAATTCCTTGCTGTTCTGAATTTCTATTTTGTTTTCAATTTTTTTTCCTCCCCATTTTATTTTCTTATTGTTTGCTTTTTGTGCTCGTGCATTTTTGAACATCATTTTGTTTCTTTTCTTGATTTATTTGTAAAATATTTTAATAATTTTTTTCTTTCTTTTTTTTTGAGGATTTTTCCCTTCATTCCATTTCATTTTTATAATGTGAAATGTGCTTTATTTCTTTACCAATTCAAATTGTGAAGTGTTTAAAATCGAATGCCTCGAATGTTTATGTCTGTTTTTAAATATACAACAAATAAATAATCCCAAATTTCAAAAAATTTCCATAAACGAGGGGCGTCTTGTGTGTAATTTTGTTATAATTATTTATATAAACAAATAATAATTTTATTCAACAAATCGGCATGTGATATGAAATTGTGTATACATGTTTACCAATTCTATTTATTTTGGTTTTAATTTATTGTATCATTTATCATTCAATGTTCTCAATTGGAACGCGCAATTGTTCATACTTTAGAATATCTGCATAATTGGAATGCATATTTTATTTTCTATTTACGATTATAACATTTCAAGTTCATGTGTATATGCGTGCGTGTCTCGTGTGTGTTTCTGTTAATGATTTTTTCATTGAATTCTTATAATTTTATTGAGAAAAAAAACCTATATTTGCAGCCATAAAAATCCACATAAATCCACAAAAACATTAGCCAAAAATTAATACATTTTTAGAATGGAAAGAAATTACTCACTCTTCCCTTGATTGTAGGACAGGAATCAAAAGAGTTTTGCAAAAAAAATTAATGAAGAAAATAATAGAAAAAACCAGGCTTGTTAAATTCAATGTTTTTTTAGAGAGTCTATAGATTAGTAAAAATGCTCATAATGATAAAATTTAACTAACGAACTAATGAATAACTAAGTGTATAAAACTACTGGTCAGAAAAAGTTTAGTGCACCTCATACTTCATGAAATAAGGATGTTGGGTAAATCTAGAATCGTTTTTAAACGATTGTTTTGCAGTCTATATTGGTGTCATCTACCCGATTTTGTTATTGGGTAATAGAATATTTCTTCCATTACTTCTTCACATTGATGAAAGAATTTGTTATGGCATCACCATAAAATGGAAATACAGTTGATGATTCCTCGTTGAATCATCAAAAAAATGACAGCACAATGGGCCATTCAATTAGCGAATAACTTCATTTCATACAAAAGCAATCTCTTAAAGTAACATCAATTCAAGAGAATGGTTAATTTCAATTCAATATGAGGTAATAAAAAATTTCAATTTAAGAGAGAGATAAACTAAGAGAATAACCTTAGTACTCAAAAGACTATTCGGGGGTGACAACAGTCAAACTTCCATAACTTGAATCAGCATTATAGGAAGCAACTTAGTCAATAATAAGTTTTGAACCATAACCTACGTTCACACTAATCAAATACTTGCCCACTTTACACTATCTATCGTCACTGAAATTGGAAATTATGTTCATTATTTTTTTTATATATATCGGGAGGAAAGCATCGAAAGCCTGTCTGCAGGCCTTTACCACGCTAAAAACTCCTACCTCATGTCCTATTGTCCCCCCGGAAATATTGTTAAATTTTACGTAGGGAAGAAGGTGGGAGCATTTCTGCTTAAAAAAAACAGTTAGTCCTAATTTATAAGTATTGTTGCTGTTCTTGGGTCGTGGCATTCTACGATCCCCCGTCCGGATTGTGATCGTTCAGCTGCTTTTCTGCGTTCAAACATTCTGAGAGAACACATTATTGCTCTCTTCTACAACGCCTGCAAATTTCGTCTAGCCTTCTCTAGACGACGCAACTGTAGCTGGATAGATGTCACACGTTCACAAATCAGTTTCCAGTTGGCTAAAGATGGTAACATGAGCTGCAACATGCTTTCTGATTCATGTGGATAGCCCACTGGAACTGCTCAGCGTCCTTCGATTCATCACACAATGGGCACCTTGGTGTGTTGTCATGCTCAAACCTGTACAAATACCACCTGTAAACAAGAACTGGGTAATTGGTTTTGCCGTTCTTCCTGCCCAATTATTTTACAATGTCCGGTGGCAAATGTGTTTTGTGTGTATGTGAACATAATGTAAATTGAGCGACCAAAAAACAATCATAGAACAATTAACACTTAGAACAACAGATGTTCCAAGGAATCAAAGTAGTAACAACAATTTCTGCTGTACCTCATAACCAATTCAAGTAGACTCTTCACTTGCTACCAGAATGCCTTAGACGCATTAGACTTTTATGTCTCACATTACATACACTTTTGATTTTCGAATTGTATGCCGACGAGATTGGAAGAATGCCTGATGTTTTTGATAAAATTTTCACATTTCAAAATTGGTCATATTTGAAATTTGGAGTTTCTGAGTATAGATTCTATATAAAATCATTTAAGAAGCCTTTGCCAATGCAAGCCTGTGTTATTTTCCATAAATTTATTACATCAAGTCAGGCTTAAGTTACTCTACTCTATAGCAAAGAAAGAAACACTAAACAACATAAAAAAACTATTGTATTATTACTAGTACTAAGAAAACACACTTCATTATTCATGACTGGCGACCTCTTCTCTTCTCCTCCATGGGCTATAACTCAAAACCCCTCATACTACTTAATACACAGAATGAATGAATGAATGAATGAATGGAAAAAAAGAAAGTTATGCGCGAACACAGCAAATCACTTTACAAGTTTGCGCATTTTGGTAATTTCAACAGTAATTTTTTTCCCCATTACTATTTTTTGTTTTGTTTTGTTTTTCAGTTTATTTTTGCAACATTTGTTTTTTTGTTGTTATTCTTTTTTTTTGTGTTCTGTTGTGTTGTGCAGTGTGCTGACTTCATTTTGCTTGCATTTCGCGCAATTTGTTAAACGCATTGTAATTTGTTTAAATCAACAAAAGCGTTTTATTGCGTCATTACACAATTTTGCTTCACTTTGCTCGGGTGAATGAATGAATGAATGAATGACTGACGGACATATAAATAAACTAACTGACAAACAGACAAACTAACAGACAGGCAGAGAGACAGACAGACCAACAGAGTCCGCACAGATACAATACAATACAATAGTTAGAGAAAGATTGAAGTGGGAAGTGGGAAATTGGGCAAGGAGAAAAGTAAAGAGAAAGGGATATATTGTAGCAAAGGAGAACTAAATGCATTTAACATCAAGAGAAATAAAAAAACAATATGTATTGCATATAAACAAGCCATGCCAAGCCAAGCTAAAGTTCAACTTTTCAACAGACTCTAAAATTTATACTCACTTTATTCCCTGGTACGTTGGTTGGTTTTGGTAGTTTGTTGGGTGATTTGGTAGATTGGGGGAATTGTTTCAGTGTTTGTAAATGGCCAAGTGAACGGCGGAATGAGTTCAAACAAAATTGCAAAAATGAAATTGAGAATTCTGAGAACTGAAAAATGAGTATAGCATGGTATAAGAAGTAAAAGAAAATGTGTAATGAGTAATGGGGGTTGGGGGCAATACACATAAACATCCATGGGGTGGGAAGCTTTGCCGGACAGACGAACATAATTTATTTTGAATTTCCGGCGCTTCGGCGCTGACATGTTGCATTTAAATGCATAACTTCCGCTTGAAATGAATGCACTGCGCTCCAAATTGCGCAAAGCAAAGCAGAAAATGAAACTCAAACCCAAAAAACTAAACAAAAATTGAACTCCTCAAATCCTTCCTTCTTTCCACAAATGAAAGGCTATTTAAAAACAACTTCTTTCCAACTGATGATGATGATGATGATTGTTGCTGTTCATGTTCATGATCATGTTCATGCTACTATTGTATGTATTGTTGGTGTTTCAAATAAAGTTCAACATTTCTTAAGCAATAAATAACAGCATACTTTCATGAGTTCTGCAATTGTATTTGTATCTAGTGTGTTTTACTGAGTAAATACAAAATAAAATAGTAAAAATTCTCTACAATAATAAATCTTCATAGTTGTGTAATTATAACTTTATTTGGCATTTCCTCAATGCTTCCAAAGTACAAATACGTGTAACTGCTAAGCACTTAATCCAATTAGTAATAACAAGAAGTGCCAAGTCAGTCATATGCTAACTAAATTAAACACACAGAACCATAAAACAGGAGATTGGATATAACAAATTTTGATTATATTAAGATATATACTATTTAAATGATAATCTGCATAGTTAATGAGTTCAAGAAAGAAGTCAAGCAAAGCAAAATAAGTGAAGCCAAGTAAAGCAATGCAAAAAGGATACATGCTACATTCGTGTCTAAGTGTCTAAGCCTTTGACTTCTTGCACAAAATGCACAATTTACCAACTAACATAACATACCATAGCATCATCATCATCATCGTCTTCATGGGAGAATCAGTTTAACTTTCTGCCAAGAAGATACTTTACTTTTGGTGTCATCACATATTTTACAACATTTTATTTTCACACTTTATAATTCACACACAAAAAAATACACGTAATTTTTACATTTTACAACATACAATTGAGTGAGCAAAAGCAACAAGCAGACAACAAAAACAATAACAACAGTAACAGTAACAACATGAACAAAATTATAGC
The DNA here is from genome assembly GCA_037043315.1 of Amiota communis. NCBI lineage: Eukaryota > Metazoa > Arthropoda > Insecta > Diptera > Drosophilidae > Amiota > Amiota communis. The sequence continues at coordinate 4,585,536 of JBAMAV010001245.1, read as the reverse complement.
CATCTTTTGTAACATTTCACCACCAGAGGACGCACTTAAATTCAACAACTGACATCACTACTTTATTCAATTTGACTGTTTTTAATATTAAAAAAAGAAAAAAAACAAAAAACTTGGAAAAATTCAAAAGAAATAATAGAAGAAGAATATGAAGAGGGTGAAAAAAGCAATATAAATGTCCCAAAGCATGGGATGAGAATGGGTGAAAGAATGAAGGGAAATTCTGTTCACACATCATTATGGCATTTTATGATAAGCTTTCGCCTGCCTGCCTGCCTTCCTTCCATGATGACTGCCTGCACATAGTACAAAATGCGCTTTTTATGTACAAAAATTATAAGAGTCTTACATGAATACACACACACTCATCATATACACAGATGCAGATGCATATACAGATATTTAAAAACTTTACAAAACCAACAACAAGCGACAGACAAACAAACAAACAAATTTTTTTTAATAGTCTCAACACAGAAAAAAATTGCTTCTTAACTTGGCTTTACTCTTTTCTATAAATGAGATACTTACATAAAATGATTTGTGTGTATATGTGAATGTGAAATGTATTAATGTGTGTGTATGTGTTTGTGTATGTTTTGAGTGTTTTTGTATTTAAGTTTTTATTACTAATAATATAAGCCGAATCAAGTCATGCGTGTTCTGTTCTGTTCAGTTGTGTTTGCAGTTTTTTGTGTGTGTTAATTGAGGATTTTAAATGTGCAAACTATTTTGTATATTCTCCTCATGATTTCCTATACCAAATCCTCCCCTCCATTCTCCCCTCCTTTATTGTCTCTTTAGGATCTCTTTTAATTGCAAATTGAGTGCTAATAATGTTGAGGGATTTTTTTTTTTCTGTTTTAATGTTTTAATACTTTTGTTGATAATTGTCATTGAGAGATTTGCAAACATTTTAATTGAAATGAGAAGTAAAAGGCGTATAATGTCTCTTCCAAACACATAATCACACATATAATCACTGATATACAAACACACACAAACACTTAAACACATATTACTATACTATAATATTTATGGCTGCATTTACTTAATTCTGGCTGTTTGGGTATGTATGATTTTGATTGATTTCATTTGTTTGATTGATTGATTGATAAAAAATACTTAATATGAATTGATTAAGTCATTGATTGATTCCAAGCACCACCACCGAAAACATATAAAAATTTTGAATAAATTGTGTTAATTATATTTTTTATAACAAAAAAAGCAAAAGAAACACCATCAAAAAATGCACGAGCACAAACCAGAAAAGTTTTTTAAATCAAATGATTATGATGATTTTTTTATTTTATTATTATTCCGATGATGATGATGATGATATTCATATAATTTCTTGTGTCTTGCATCATTAATTTTATTATTATTAAATTAAATATTGTAATATTAAGAGAGGAGAGAAATACATAACATAAATGTAGTAAAATCCATTTGAATGTGTGAGTTTTTGTGGCATCTACTCCTTGCCTCCAACTCATCCTGCTGCTGCTGGACATCATATTGATATAATATGCGATGTTAATATAATAACATATAATAAATTATTATTATTATTCTACAAAACTCTGCGCTTATTGTTTGTTTAATTAAAATATTAATTATCCACATAACTTAACTTAACAAAATAAATAAGCAACCAAAAAAAAATTTAAAATTAAAATTAAATGAAATGTGAAATGAGAGACTGTTTTATTTTTTTGTGTTTAATTTTCCTAGTTTTTTTGTGGTTTAATTTATCCAATATTCTGCTTGACTTGTTGTTTAATTGATTGCGTCCTGATTGATTCAATGTGTTCATGTATGTACATGTCCTGTGTCCATAAGTAAATACTTTTTTTACTAAAATTATTCCAATTGTTGCATTTTTAATTATTAAAAAAATAAAATATTACATACTACTATAAACTACTCAATTTGAGTAGACATGTTTTAATTAAAATTTAATTAATTGTTTATTTGTATTATATTCTAAATTAAATTAAATTAAATAAAATTAATTGAAATTTTTTTTGATATTTTTTAGTTAAAAGTTCATATTTATGAGTCAAGTGCGCGTTTGCAAAGACCCAAACATATTATCATAACCAAAGCAAGTCCTCAAGAATCCCATGAAATTATAGTACCAGGCTTAAGGTCTTCTAGCCTAAGATCCCCTACACCAAACAGAAGAAAAAGAAGCAGTATGCATAATAACAATAACAATGAAAGATTTACTTTGTAAACCTTAATGATTTTTCCTTATTCAATTTGAATTTGTATATTTTTTTATCTATTTTTTTTTGTATATTTTTATAAATAAAATTTAAATTAAATAAATTTATATTACATTGTAATATAAAGAATGGATTCCTTGGCATTATTAGGGTACAATCTTAGTGCACGCTGAAGCTGAAGACGAAAAAGCATGCAAACATATGTATGAAAACGCTCGATAGTGTGCACATTGCAGACAAAAATGAAGATGAAACTTAAGCCGAAACAGAAGCTGTTAGCTTCAAACTGTTTGGTACTGATTTTGAAGATGAATCACTTGTTGCTCAATGAAATTTTTCTTGATTTTTTTTGTTTTCTTTTTAATCATTTCTTGTGTTGCTTTTCATTCGTCCAAAGACGTCTGCTCACTTTAATTATTTTAAAAAATTGAGTACATGCCTATATTTGTCTCTTTCATACATACTTACCTTGTGCAAGCTTAATTGCGATAGCTTGCACGACGCAGCAGCGCACTTTGCCAAAAAGAGAATTGAGAGAACTTTCGCAGTACCAAATATCAAAACGAAACGATTTGATCAAATCTTCTGAGAAAAGAGAGAGCGTTGGTTACAATGTTTGAGTCAAATCAAACGTTGATTTGACAGAAGGGGATGTGTGGATGATGAACTAATCTCATTGTGATGAAATCTTTGTTGCGAACTGACGTGTGTGTCTACAACGTTCTTTTCATTTTTCTTTCACCCTCTTTCTTCATTCATTTTTTTTTTCTAGAGCAAGCAATATTGCCATCGGCACATTCGCTGTGTGCACTCATTGCGCTTCAAAAAGAAATAAAAAAATTCTCAATTTGAAAAAAAAATGGATGAGTGAATGGGAAACACAACAAATTACAACAACAGCGATTTGATCAAATCGTGTACGTGTGTACCTTAACTTTATATTACGATTGTTGTTGCATGTCCGGTTTGCTTAACAAATTTGTTGTTTTTTTCTTTATTCCAATTCTCTTTTTGGGAGACTTGTTGACTTCTGATTCGCTAGCAATTCATCTTCTACTATAAACACATCAGCTTAGAAGCAACGCAAGCAATTCGCGTTCAGCTTCGGCTTCACCACAGCGTGCACTATGATTGTACCCTTAGATGCTCTGTTCTGATCTGATCTGATCTGCTCTGCGCTCGCTCATTTGTTCTTTCCTTCTATTAAGCAAGTATTTTTCATTTTCATTATTTTAGCATTGTTCAAGCTCTCTCCCCCAGAGTCCCCTTATATGACCCTACCATGACCCCATTGGATTTACTTAATTTATCCTCAACCAAAAATATTAAGAAAAAATTATTTAAAAAAATATCAATAGAAAAACCCCAAAAAAAAAACGTAAATTAATATAAAAAAAAAAATTGAAAAAAAAAAACAAAACAAACAAAAAACAAACCATTTTTATTAACTTTGTACATTTTTTTCTACGTTAGTTGATATTTGTATTTAATATATATATATAAACAAATTTTATGAATTGTTTATTAATAACAATAACAACAACAACAACATAACTTTAAACAAAATCGTATGTATAAATATTTATATGTTATTATTATGAAACGAAAGTAATTTATTATCAATAATATAAAAACAAAATACAAAAAAATGAAAAAAAAAATCAAAACAAAAATAAAAGAATAAAAAATTATTAAATAATAAATTATGAACAAATTTATAATAAATAAATCAATTTCAATTTGTGTATGTGTGTTTAATTTGTTAAATATTTTTATTTCATTTTATTTATTAACTTATTTATTTATATTTCTTATTAGATTAAAAGATTATATTTTATTCTACTCTCCTTTCATTATTTATAGTTTTTTTGTTGTCTTATTTGAATTGATTGATTTTTATTTAAATTTTCCTTTACTTTTCCTTTTCCTTTCTTTTTTTATTAATATAACTAATAATAAGAAATAAGTTTGTTTCATTGAATTGTGGCAGCAAAGCCTTCCTTTTTAAAGCGCTTTGAGGCAAAGATGTCTTAGTTTAATTGTTGTACTTATAAACCAAATACACAATAGTACAACCACCAACCAACCACACAATTACACAACCACATAATCACACACACACCACACAAGCATAAATATCTACAGCAATTTACCATATACTATTTAACATCACAGAAACACTTTTTTGCACGCCACATTTGGTGATGATGTGAAGCACTTCTTGTGGCTAGAGAAAACAAAAACTCCTCTAGGAAATGTGTAAATGCTAATTGTATGAATAACTATTCATTCTAATTGATCTTATCCTTCATGAGTTATAAGACTTTGAATGTGTATTTGTCCCTATTATGAGTTTATATGCATCATTACGGTTACCAAAAAGTTTACAGAATAAAAAACCATTGCATACTTTTTCCTGCAATTTTTATCAAAACGAAAAATTACAAATTTCTGTTCTAATTTCAATTTGAGTTACCATGCGAACAGATATGTATGTATATAGTAAGTAGATGGAAGTACTTAAAAGCATACTTATAACTCAAAATTGGCTGATCCAGCTTCGATGAAAATAATAGAAAAGGACTTTCAGATAATGTCATCCTGAACAGTATCCGGTTTTATCGTAACAATTGTAATTGTATCATTCACTATGATTAAATAATATCACTTGTTTCCTTCCTGCAAGGAAGAGGAAGGGGATAACTTATCAAACCTCAACCTCAAGCAAAAGGGCGTGTTGATCGATGCGATTCAGACAAGATGAGTTCCTTATATAGGCAAGGGGATTAACGTGTCGATCTATACATGCACCTTTTACTGGTGGTAGTTCCAGGTCTGTGTTAATGTTTTTATTCCTGCAATACCATAGAGCTCCTGTATTCCTTAATTTCTTATTCATAGAGTTTTCATTCAAATCGATCTAATCCTTGAAAAGTAATTAGGATTTGTTCACATTTTGTAACATATGAAATTCATCAAATTAACCAAAAAAAAAAACAAACCATTGCATACTTTATATTGCAAGTTCTAATTAATTGGAAAATTTCAAATTACAATTTGAGGCACCAGTTGGACAGAAATGTAGAGCAAGTAAATGGAAGTTCTTAAAATCATTTAAATACTTATAACTCAAAATTGCATGATCCGACGTCGATGAAAGTTTCACTCTTAGAAAGTTCAGGAAAAGAACTCTTGTCTGCAACCAGAATAGTGACCGTCAAATAGGTTTTATTGTAACATTTGTAAATGTATATTTTACTATCTTACCAAGCCAGTCTAATGATGAAGTAAAATCTTATATAAAAGGTGGATTCAGGAAGTTTTCAGTCTTAAAGTTTTCATTCAAATCAATCTTATCTTAAGGAGTTATATGCATAGCAAGTAGATAATCGCATTGAAATCCCTTTGAATGCTTATAACTCGAGAACGACTAAACCGAGTTCGATGAAAGTTTCAGCATTAGAAATAAATAATAATAATAATAAATAAATGGACTTCAATATGATATCATCCAGCATCATAACTGAATCCGGCAAATAGGTTTTATCGTTACTAACTCATTATTAAATAAGAGCATAGATAAAAGATGGATTCATACATTTTGTGTTCCATTGAAATCGGTCTTATTTTTCATGAATTATAAGCCTTTGAATGTGGAATTATATTCAAAGTAAAATTTAAATTTTCACAAATTTACAAAAAAAAAAACATTGCATACTTTATATTGCAATTTCTGTCAAATCTACAAAATACCAAATTAAGTACAGATTACATTTTTTAAGTACCAGGCGAGCAGAAATGCATTGCAAGTACATGGAAGTTCTTAAAAACATTCAAATCCTTATATCTCGAAAAGAAATAAACAAATTTTTATGAATCACTGATAGAAAATGAAAGAGAAGGACTTTGGTATTATATCATCTGAAAATGTAACCGCATCCATCAAATATGCTTACAAGTTACAAATGCAAATATGTTTATCACACTATTTCCAAAACAGACTCATGATTCTATGAGATCTTAAATGCAAAAGCAATTCATGAATTTTGTATTCTTAAAGCTTTCATTTAAATTTTTTTCTCATACTTCTGGAGTTTTTAGGTTTTAAATATGTAATAGTATTTAACATAGCAACCAGCAACAACAAACTGCTAGTACTTTTAAAGGTTAGCTTTTGGCATTAAGCTTTTGTCAATAGTTTCTCCCAAAAGAATTCCATGATTTTCCATTCTATTTAAAGTGATGCCAACCAATTTCAGTATAACTAAATCCAATTACCAAAATACCTCCAACCATTGGTCTCATTTTAACAAATCAACTACCTTTTTAAAGAGAAATATCTTGACTCTTTTACCCTTAAGTACACATAAACACACCCATGTACAATATAAACAAACAGACAAATAAACAAACACATCAAATACATGCAACTCGTTTTGGCAACTGATTTTTCTTGCATTTGCTTATCTAAACTCTGGTTTGTTTTTTTTTTTTTTTGGTGTAAGAAAATTAAATGAGCTACAAAAAAAATTAAATAAAAATTAGTAAAATTCTGCATAATTTGCATTCGTGAGTGCGCAATTTTAACAATTTCAACTTAATTAAGCATTTAACAATTTATATTGATTTTTTTTATTTTTGTGTTTATTTTTGTATTAACAAACAAAACCAAAAGGAAACTCCCTATTTTTTTTTCTTGCACACACATATTACTAATTATAAATTAAATAATTAAATTAAATTAATACAATATACATAAAACTTAATCAGAAGATATTACAAAGTCAAAAGGACACCAACCTAAAGCCAAACCCAAAACCATCATCACCTTACACATGAGTTATGAATATTGAAATTATTATTAATTTTTTTTTATTATTATGAACATTTTAATGCAAACACTTATACAAAGACATACAATTTATGCAATTTTCATTTTTTTTTATATTTTTTCATTTGCATTTTTTCAACTGTAAAAAGAAATCACAAAAATAAATAAATTTAAATTTATTTTTTTCTTATTAATAATTTTTTATTTGATTTTGCATAACGTGGACTTGGTGAGCGCCCCTCTTGTTCCTTTCTCTCTCTCTATCTCTCTCTCTCTCTCTCTCTATTTATATATACATATTTTATACATACTTATTTGATAAAAAAAAAGCAACACATTTCTATAAAAAAAAAAACCAAAATGTTTGATTGATTGATTGATTATGGATTATGGTTATATTGACTACTCTTAATATTATTATGTATATTTCTTTTGATGATGATGTTGATGATAATGATGATGCTGATAATGATCATGAATATGTACTTATAATGTATGATGAATATGAATTTATGATTTCTTATATAAAATATTATAAATATTTATGAAAATGATAAACCAAAAACAAAACAAAAACAAAAAGTAATAATATATGTTATATAAAATTTATTACGCCGGAAGTTGCTGCCGTTCGTTTATTCGCTCGTTCGTTCGTTCCTTGATTCGTTGTGCTGATGATGATCGTGATTTGCGTGATATACCTACTACTTATACTTACTATACTATATATATTTATTATTAAATGATATGATTGATATAATGATAATGATTTGTTTGTGGTGTGCAACCGGAAAACGAACGTTTGGCGTTTCCTTTTCTTTTTTTACTATTTATATTATTATTAAATTAAATATATTATATAACCTTAACTTAATACCTTTATATACTAATTACATATACTATATATATACATCTACTTATATATATCCTTAATGATTATTATACTTATACATATGAATTATATATCTATATCTATATATATATATTTAGCATAAACATTTAGTGTACGCATCATCAATGCATATTGTATTTTTCTTGATTGATGATTGATTGATTGATTGATTGATAAATATTTACTGTTCTTGTGATCGATATGTACATCAAATTTATAAACTTTTCTGCCCCTCAAAAAAAATATGTTATTAAACACACACACACTTACACACTCTACACTTCCACATACACTTATACACACATTCACAGATACTCTAAAGCACATACTTACTTAAATTGAAAATTTTTAACTTAATAAGCACTTCATTTCTTTCTTCATTTATTTATAGTAATAATTCTTCTTTTAAGTGATTCAATGAGTTTCAATATTGAGAAGGTCCAAATGATCTGATGTTTTTGTTTAAAGATTATTATTTTTATATCTACTATTTCAAAAAGATTATGGTAGAATGATGATATGTATTCCTTCCCCACTTCATTTACATTTAAAGTAATTGCACAATCTTAAAATGATTTCTACTCTCTTAATTTCCTTTGATTTATTGCAATTATTGTTCTTTATTTCATACATATATTGTTTTTAAGAGATCTAATGACTTCTTCTGCAATATGTAGAACACATCTCTCCATTAGTCTCCCATCCAACACATACCTAGCAATACTTTTGTCAATCCCATATGATTTCTGAATAGTACCAACCATATTTCATGACATTTGTAATTTTCAAAACAGTGTTATGGCGAATGTTATGGGCACTATATGGGTACCTTCTGTAGGATTGTGACGGTGTTGAGGCAGGTGGCAACCCCTTGTAGGAATACTAGGTGGCAGCGCGACTCGAGGATCTTGGAGGGTCAACGAGTAGCAGCAGAGCGAAAGTAGTTTAGTTTCTAGAACACTGTGGACAAGAACGAACGTGTTGAGAGTTCGTTTGTGAGTCTAAAGAAGAACAGACTTGTGTTTCGGATTGCGTTGTGGTTTGGGTTTGATTTGTTTGCGTGTATTAGAGAACATGACTTATATGAAGTGTATTGCGCATTAGATGAAGTGTATTCCACATAAAGAGGGCTGTATTGCATGTTAGAAGAAATGCATTGCACAACGAGAATTGCGGCAGACTTAGATATATTAGTATATAGTAAAGAGTGTAAAGAGAACGAGGCCCAAAGACACAATGAATAGATAACGCTAAACCCTAACATGTATTATTTGAAACTAGCTGTGCCCACGACTACGTACGCGTGGTATTCGAAAGGAAAACATTCGAAAATCAGCCAAAAAGGAGGCTATATGAATACCTTTTGGTTTAGTGTGTCGATTTTGATAAAGTAAACGCTATATGTTACAGAAAGCTTGCTACAATACACCAGTGAAAACCGCATTCAAATTGGTTAAGCCGTTTCTGAGATTAGCCTGCACAGACACGAAAAGGCTTACGATTATATATATATATATAGATAGATATAGATAAGAAATATAAAATGAATCTATTTGTATATATAAACTTCCTTCTGTAATGAAGACATAGAGAAATGAACACGGTTTTGCTAAGGACCAAAAAATGACTCGCAATTAGCGTTGAAACTGGTCGAATGCAACGAATTCTCTGCATTAATCATTTGAAGTCATCTAAGTAGTAGTTCCCAGTGAAAGTTTGACAGTTGGAATGATGATGACATTTGAAGGTGATGCCTTTGCTATTAAAGAATGATCATTGTCTTGATTTTTCAAGGATATTTGTCGAGTATTTTGTTGCCTATTCCGCACTTTGACGCTTAGTTTCCGGATCGAATTGAAAGCATCATATAAAAATTGTTTTCAGATCAATTCTGCTCTCTCCGAGATGATTGACAAGCAGTGATTTCTACCAGTTAAGGTGTGTATAACAAAATTTGCGCACACCTTTGTTTGACCGAAATACTCGTGAAAAGTCATTCGAATCCTAAATCTGCTTAAACTAAGATAATAATACGTGAAACATTGAAGTCATTTGCTACAAAATTGCTGATTTATTCGATCATTCCGAAAGTGTGAGTTGGAATTGGTCTTCTGTCATATTTATCATCCTCCAGTGATACTCTGACAGCCAAATATATGTTAATGTAGTGCCATTTGCTTGTCTACGTAAACGAACATATTTGTACACTTGCTGGATCATATGGAATGTTTCCAAAGCAGTTTTACTAAATTTTACGCTACATATAATTAAAAAAAATTGCCTTTGTTAGGTTCAAGAATGTCGAAACTTTTAAATACTGCAACACTTTTATAATTGAGTTATAACATCAGTTATTAAATGATGTTTTACCCACTTCATTTTCATTCTTTTTAATTATTATGCATACAAAGTATTTTCACTCACTATCCATCCAATCTCCATTTCTCCCTATTTAAACTCATATCTCTCTTAAATATACTGAGAAAGGAAAGGCTCATACGCAATTTTTCAGGCCAATTAAACTTTATATTATTCTTTTAAATTTCATTTGTTTCATCATAATTAATTTCACTGCACCCAAGCCCAGTCAAGCAAGCACAATTTAAAAGGATCCAACTGAAGAGGAGCCATTTTTTTCATAATTAAAGTTTATTTTATTGTGCACCTGTCAAAATAGCCACCACACACACTTACAATATTAAACCAACTCACATCCACATGTATGCACAATACATAAACAAACTTAAACTTAATATAAACCAAAAACCATAATAAGCAAAAACAAAAAACAACAACAAAAAAAACACTGAATTCCCCACAAATTAAATCAAATTAAATAATTTTCTATATGATACCCCCTACTCTTCTACACCCTAATAGCATTAAAAAATAAAATTGTGCACCCTGAATAATTGTAATTTTGCATACAAAAACTCACTTCTTTTTTAAGAAAAAAAAAAAATAAAACAAAATAAAACTTTCTTCCACAATTTATTTTGGTGTATCGTTTTCTGTATATTTTGTGTTGTTTTTAACTTATTTTTTGTTATATAAAATAAAAATTGTTGAGTAACTTTTTAAATGTAATTTGAAATTTTTTAGCAAAATAAATAAACCAAAACGAAACAACTATGCAAATTTGCACCTGCAGCACATTCCTGTTATTTAATATTAATTATATTATTTTATGTGATTTTAATATTGTTGTATAATATAAATATTTATTTATTTAAAATTTTAATTATTCATTTATATTATTGTATTATTTTTTTTTTTAATAAAATTTATCAAGAAAACTACAAATTTTCTATTGTGTGTTTATAATTTATTTAAATTTCATTAGATTTTCATTTATTTGGCTTAGTTTAATTAATTGCAGTTTTCCATTTTTTCACTTTAATATTTAAATTGTTTTATTTATTTTTATTCATTTTTATTTGCCTTCAATTATTTTTCTTTATTTATATAAATTTTTAATTTAGTTATGTCTGTATGTGTGTTTTAACTTTCACTTGCCGCAGCCACAAAAATATCATGCACTGAAAATGTATTTTTTTTGCTCCTTCAAATTTTGCAAATTGTTCAAATATTTTTAACAAATCACAAAAATCACCATTTTTATGATAACAAAAAGCACCAAAATATATTATTGAATGCCACCAATTTCACCAATTTTAATAATATCAATTGTGAGAAAGAATTAGAAGATTAATTTACCATTTGCATTTGCATTCATAAGCGTGAATTTCTATATTTTTTACAAGCAAATTATGTGATTGACTCCTTTTATCTCCTCAAATAATAGAAAATTGTAATAAATATTAATAATATTTAAGAAATCTTGATTCTTTTTTACAGTGAGAGAGAGAAATATTTCTATTAACAGAACAAAAAGAAATGCCTTGTGAGCATACAAAAAAAAAACAAATTACAAATGGAATGATTTGATGGATATGTTGGTTTGAATAAGCGATCACTGTGAACATAAATTATCTACTGATATGTTTAATTTGTTTAGTTTTTTTATTTAACATTTTTTACTAAACGAAAAAAGATGCAATGCTGCTATTTCTCAATGAATCAGTAAGTAAGTATGTTATTATTATTTAATATTACTCATACGCAACAAATAAGAAATGATTTTTGAAATTAATTGGAAAATCCTCAACAAATAAATTGCATTATTCAATTCATGGAATCTTTTACCCATTTGATTGAATGTTTTTAAAAACTACTTGCTTACCCGGTGTGCTTAGCTACGCTCCCGACATGATGTTACTGCGTGATGCTTTTCTCTTTTTACTTTTGAAAAATCAGACAAATCAGTTATTAATATTGACATAATTATCTGATATATCGAAATCATTTGGGGAATGCATTTTCATCTTCTATCCACACATCAAACATAGGTACGAGGGCTGCTATTTATATTTCGGGAATAGCAAATAAGAAAAAAAAAAAATTTATGAAAATGGCTTTATTGTTTTTCAAAATATTCCCCCTGATGATCAATACACTTTTGCATTCGTTCGAGCCATTGGTCATAGCAATTTTACCATTCCTCTTGAGACACCTCCAAAGCATGGTTTTTGAACTCTTCAACTGCTTCTACGGAGCTCGTAAATCGTTGACCACGCAGTTTTTTTTTTATGTGAGGGAATAAAAAGAAGTCATTGGGTGACAAGTCGGGATTGCAGGGCGGATGAGTCATCAATTCGATGTTTTGACTGTTTAAAAATTCACCTGTTTCCCGAGATGTGTGAGAGCTCGCATTGTCATGATGGAGAATGATTCGTCTTCGGCAGTTGGTTTTGCGAATTTCTCCGAAGACCTCCGGCAAACAAATGGTCGTGTACCACTCAGAATTGACAGTCCTACGTTGCTCTAGCGGAACAGTGGCGACATGACCCATTCTTCCGAAGAAACAGGCGACCATTTGCTTCCAAGTGCTTCGTGCTCGAACAACTTTTGTTGGATTTGGCTCATCTTGGAACACCCACACGGTCGATTGCTGTTTAGTTTCCGGCTCATACGCATATATGCCTGTAACAATTTTATAAACGTCCTTTGAAGCACCACGGTCGAACTTTTTAAGCAGTTCCTTACTCCAATCGAGCGATTTTGAGCGATTGATAAGTTATGGGGTATCCTTTTTTAACACTAATTGTTCATGCAAAAGAGAATATATTGAAGTGAAACTAATGTGCAAGGATGCCTCTATCTCACGATATGTCACATGTCGATCTTGCACTATCAGTTCACGCACACCATCGATGTTTTGTGGCACAACAACCGATTTTGGGCGACCTTCACGAAATTCGTCCTGGAGAAAACTGCGAACATGATTAAATTCTGCAAACCAGCGATAAACTGTCGTTTTTTATGGTGCTTTTTCACTATACAAAGAACATCGACACATTCTTGTTGGAATAATCCACGTCGGAAGTTGTGAAAAATAATCCAACGAAAACCCTCTCGAGAAGTTTCCATTGTTTTGCCAAATTGATTTCTTTAACTTATTATAAACAAAACGAAAACCAATTGTACATAAAAACGTTGTACGTACATATGTGCTAAAAAAAATGACAAAGTTTATTATGGCGTTGCCAGATTTTACGTATTGACATTAGTATTGCCAATTCCCGAAATATAAATAGCAGCCCTCGTTTATATATATTATATTAAAGGCCTAAAGTCAAAGTAGTCTTTCTTTCATTCTTTGACTACTATAAATCTTCCATTTATTGTCCTCTTTTGATTGGAATTGCATTATACAAGCGATGGCTGTGGTTACCATATAAAATAGGCCTCAACTTCAAGCAAATGAAATGTGTAGTTGTATGAACAAATGACTTTACAATTGTTACCAGCAGTTTTAAACCACAGGGGACATCAAAGGAAGCTCAACAATCCTTTGTTTGGCCTTAAAACTGCTCTGCCTTTCACAAATACTATTTTGATTTTATTGTATTGTATTGTAGATAAAGAAATATCTCATACCTGAGTTGCATAGCCGAAAGTATTTTATTCAAAATATGATTCCCTTTTTGGCCATACTCTTTCGATTTCGGTATATGCAAAAGTCATTTATGTGTATTTTTTTATTACTTACTTTTCCGAAGAAGAAGTACTGCGTGCAATTTCTTTTTCATTGCATTTTGGTGCATTGATTTCCTTTATATCCTTCCGAAAATTCGTATTTTCTTCCTTTATTTCATTTCTTTCTGTGCATTCAGTTAAAAGAATCTTCTTTGCAAACTACTATAACGAAAGAATCCAATATGAAAAGGCACAATAATTTTTATTATTCCTATATGATTGTTCGAGTGTGTGTGTGTTCTTTCTGTTTTTTTATACATACCATACATATCCTTTGGCGATATGCTTTGCGCGCATATTTCTTGTATCTTTGGTGTCTTCAATTCAGTGATGGTGATGGTAACAATGGTATGTTATGGATTATATAACATTAAATGTTCGAGTATTTTTCCATATGCATACTAGTATGTGAAATACAATATTTCATTGAAATTTATGTGTGTCTTCCTTATTTCCTTAGTCATTTCATACAATGGCAAAAGTTCAATGAACTGAACACATGGCAACGCAGTACTTCCTTTGTATATCATATTTTTCTCCCTTCCATTTCCTTTGTGTTTTCATTTCATTTTGTTTTGTTCAATTATTTTCCATTTAAAAATTTACGTAATTCAATTTTGTTTGTGCACAGTAGTAGGAAGTAGTAGGAAATAGAAGGATATCATATCAAATGATACTTAACACTTGGCGGCGAGGTTAGCTTAATTTATGCGCTTCAACTAAGTAAAAATTCATTTAAAAATCACTTTTCCAAAAACCAAACTTTACGCTTAAAATGGCAAGTGACAACAATAAAAAAAAATGAGAAAAATTGCCAGCATAAATAAAAAGAAATAACAAAACAACGAAACAAAACAAAAGCAAATGAACTTTTGAAAAGTTTAGTTTAGTTTTTTAGTATTTTCGTAGTACAATGACAAAACAAATACAATAGCAACAACAACTACTACTACTATTTCTGGCATTCATAAATTTTTCCAGCTGCTGCCATTAATGTTGTTCATGTTCTTGTTCTTGTTGTTATTGTATGAATAGTTCAAGTTTTCGAACTTGCCACGCGACGTTCATTATTGTTTTTCAACAAACTTAGTTAGGTTTTTTTCTCTCTCTCTTTTTCCATTCATATATTTTTTTGTTTTGTTCATATTTACCCAACACTAAACTTCAAACAAATGCTTAACTAATGACAAGAACAACAACAACAACAAGCAAACAACAATAAATGACTAAATGAATGAATGAATGAAGAAAACACAAATGTGCATAATTTATGCACAAAATTTCGAAAAGAAAATCAATGAAAAAACAAAGAAATTCTCTTTGAAATATCTTTGAATTTGGAGAAAAAAAAATCCACAAAATATTCTGGAAAGGAGAAAAACAAAAAATCTGTTAAATATTTCTACTGCTGCTGCTGTTGATGCTTCTGCATGTGAATACTACTAAACCATACAAGAAGCAAAAGGACAATAAGAAAATCACGCATGCAAACAAACAACTAAAGTGTCATTTAGCGCGTAACAAAAATAAAAAGAAAAATCTACACAGATATGAAAACTATGAGTAAAGCGCAAAAAAAAAAAAAAAAACAAAGTAAGAACCGCCTAACAAAACAACAATGAACAAAGAAGAGTACAAATGCCAAATGATAAACAATAGAAAGCATCATTTTACAATAACAGCAAACTGTTCAGGATTGAACATGGTTGTTGTCATGGGCCGCTACTGTCAGGGCGCCAAAAACAACATGACAAGACAAGTCCAAGCAATGTACCACTGAAAATAAAAATGGAGACTTTCAAAATAGGTCTCCTTTTCCTCTCAGTAGTGCGGAATTTGATGGCCGTAATCATTGTCTAAAAGCAAACGCAGGAAGGCCGCCAGCAGAATGTTGAAATGGAAGAAGAAAATCATTTTACATCGAGATCCAATAGACGATATCCCGGAAGACAAAATAACCTTAGTATCCAGAGTGCAGATAAACTACGAAAATTATTTAAAGTACTAGAAAGTAAAAGAAGTTAACAACTCTGTCGTTTTACACACTATAGCGGTCACCTATCTCTTACTCTCATCCTGATAATCATATGTACAAGAAATGTACATTGAATGATCGGATTCGCATTAAACTATCAGGCAGACTCAGCCATAATTAAAAGAACATTCACTCACATCAGCAATGACGAACATGAATCGATTCTGGGAACTAGAAGAAGAAAGCAAAAAAGAGACTCCTGTGAAGAAGATGAGTACTGTTTGAACAAGTAGTGGTAGACTGCTTGGACTCGTCCTTATGTTCCTTTTGGCGCCCTGACACTAGCGTCCTCTTGGCAGCAACCATGTTCATTCCTGAAC
Source organism: Amiota communis (assembly GCA_037043315.1). Taxonomy (NCBI): domain Eukaryota; kingdom Metazoa; phylum Arthropoda; class Insecta; order Diptera; family Drosophilidae; genus Amiota; species Amiota communis. Next base: position 4,569,125 of record JBAMAV010001245.1, on the reverse strand, counting down.
ACAAACTACTAAGAGTAGTAGAGTAGAACAAAAATAAAGTCAACTAATGTGCGGTTTCGCATTTATCAAATGACATGCTAAAAATTGAAATAAAAACTTCCATAGACTAAACACAATCCTTAACAAAAAGGAAGCATGCAAAGCAAACAAATCACACAAAGAGTAGAGTAGCGTATACAGACAACCATGTTGCTGCCTTTTTCATTTGTTTCTATACAGTTCATATTATTCATAAATGAAAATGGTTTGTGAGTGTGAATCTGAGAATCTGGAAGTCTGGGAGTGTGAAACTGCGTGCGTGTTCTGTTCTGTTTTGTTGTGTTGTCTATTGTAATTTTACGCCATTATTAAAAACCCTTATGACAACAGACAACAGCCGCAATAGCAATAGCAACAACATCAATAACATCAACAAAAGATACTCAAAAACAAAGGGAAACAGGCAGAGGGAGGAGAGAGGAGAGAGAACCTAAAATAAACTGATACCGAAACGAAGGCGTTTGCAATTCAAAACCCACAAAAAAAAGTATTGTATATAGAAAAACGTATAAGATTTCAGCAAAAAAAGCATTTCGTTTCCCCTAATTGTGCCATTAAAAGATGACAAAAGACAATTCAACAAATACACACAGGCACAAACAAAATACAGACACACATATATAGCTTACTCATACTCACACAGAAGAAAATATTCTACTTAGATGAAAACAAAGAAGATGGAAAAAACTTCAGAATCACATTTAATATGAATTTTATGCGCAGCTTTTGTGGCGGTTGTCATAAATGGCATACTTCATATGAGTAGATGAGTATGGTGCATGAGTATCTCTGTGTATATGTGTATAAGTATCTGTGTACATACTATGTTGAGAAAACAAAGAAAAACCAAAATGTAAAAATTCCAATGTTCCTTCTTGGAACCCCTTTTTGTCACTATTCCTGCTGTTGCTGTTGTCACTTGAACACTTGTCGTCGGCAACAACATCAACTAGTATTCTACACTATTCTGTTCTCCGTTTCTCTCTTCTTTCCTATTTTCTGACTCATCCTTTCCTTCATATCACAGGTGCATTTTATTCTTTAGTATATTAAAAAAAATAAAAGCAAAGGAAAGAAAGCTTATTTTTATATGAAAAATAGCATAAAGAATGAAAATATTTGCATTTTACGCGTTTATAATGTTATAAGGATTAGTTTTTGGTAGTTAATAGTGGCAGCGTGACTAACATGGAGCACGTGGCGTATACGTGATATAAGTGAAATTAATACAAAAAGACCTTGAAGACAATCGAGATGTGAAAGAAAGAAAAAAATCATCATAATATACAATTTAAAGCATCAAAGAAAGGCATGCAGATAGAGAAGGATAGAGATGGACAGATGTGAGTTATTGAATGATTGCGTAAAAGATTGTGGATTATTCAATTGTATATAACTTCATTTACAGTTCTGAGAACTGAATGTACTTGTAACAATTACAAATTACAATTCATGCTGAAGAACAGCAATAATTTATGATTTCCACAGTTGTTCTGTCGTTTGCTGCCAGCCGCAAAATAAAATGCACAATAAATTAAGAATCAACTCAAGAGTGAAAGATGTATATTTTATGAACGTGAGCCAGGCAATGACCAATAAGGACATGCAACTTATGCTCACACACACACACACACACACACACAAGGAATCATACAATATAGTATCTCAAAAAGAATGACTATATTTAAATGGATATGGAAAAGAATTACGCGAAAAAGGTCAGCGACAGCATAAATTAAATGATTAACAGATAAATTTATGGCAAACAGAGGCTTGTTAAAGTTGTTGTTAAGATTGAATGAGAGAGTGAGTGAGTGAGATCCACAACCACCTTCACATCAACACACTTCTCCTCACTTCAATTCACTTCAAGTAAAGCAAGTTGCAAGTATGACACTTAAACGGACATGGTCAAGGCAACTCAACCTCATCAACCAACAATGATTACCAACATAAGTTTTGTTTCAACTCAGGACTCTGGACTCAGATACAAAAACATACTAGTAGACAAAGGCGGCAATGTCTGAGAGCGGAAACGGAAACAGAACAGGCTGCGGTTGCTCAGTATACATTTTTATGTCTGTTTCTGTTATTTTTTTATACTTCCCCACTTCCTGTGCTTGTTCTTTTTTCCAGTCTTCTGTTTACACATTTATTATGTTGCGGTCTCAGCTGAGGTGATTGTGCAAATATTTTTAAAGGCATTAAACAGCCATCGAGAGGCGTCAACAAATGAAACAAACATTTGACGCCATTTCAATGGGTATGGAAGAGTAGGCAAGAGGCAAGAGGATATCTTAACTTGACCGCGAAACTAATTTCATTTCTTTGCGTTTCTTTTCATTTTCCTTTCCCTCACTCACTCGTTCTCATTATTTCATTTGGCTTGAATTCACTTTAATGTTAACGGCATCATTACTTTTTATTAAAAACGGAAACGAAACTCAACAAGAAGCAGCGCTTCAAAAAAACTAAAATGAAGGCAAGGCAAGGAAAGGAAAGGAATGAAAAAAAGTGCTCTCTCATTATGATGAGGATGAAGAAGGCCTCTACTAGTAGAGAAGTATGTAGGTGTTGTTAAAGAAGTAGGTAAATGGGATACGAAAAATGTGATTATGAATGCAAATTCACGCATAAATTGAGCAAAGGTTCGCGCAAAAATTTCTGTTTACTTGTGGTTGTTTCCCTTCATTGTACACCATAATTTGACTTGACTTGCCTTTTTTCCTCCGATTTTTTTAGCTAAGTTGCTTGTTTTGTTTCTTTGCTAGTGACCCTCCCTCAACTTCACTTGTTTTGTTTCTTGTTGATTCTAAACAACAACACAAAAAAGAAAAGGCGCCAAGTCATTACATTTTATTACAAGTTTAATTTTTCAATAAGTTGATTTTCTCACTTAGGGTTTGCTAGTGTGTTTTTGTTTCTGTTTCTATTTCTGTGTTAGATCATAATGAGAAAACATATTCTAGTAGAATTATGCATACTCTGCAGTATCTATATACATTTTCTATGTTAAATTTTCTATATTTTATCTTATCTTGAACATGAATTGCTAATGAGTTTTGTTAGACAAAAAGAACATCAACACTTTTGTTTCTTTAAAATTAACATAGAATGCGGCGTATGAGTAATGTTTTTATTATTCTTATTATTTATTTAAAATTTCTTCAATTTAGCAGCATCTTTAAGGTAAGTGAGTGAACAGTGATCGCTTATTTTTGATGACCACTTTACTAACTTTCCAAACCACAATTTTACTTTTTTTTCTTGGTTGAACATGATGAGTGTTGAATATTACTTTATGCTCAGTTTCTTGCCCCTTCTCTCTCTCTCTCTCTCTCTTTCTTATTTTTATTAAATGACTTCCAGCAAAAATAGAGAATCTTTAACAAAAACTTCAGAAACCAAAAATATGCTAAAACTTCATTCGTTCTTTTTCGAAAAAGGAGGAAAGAACTTAAAGTGCGCGCAAATGCAAAACTATAAACATTTTTGTAAAGTTTCTGCGCTTACCATTACTACCATCATCATCATCATCATCTTTACTATCATTACATCACTGCCACCATTTCATCATTACCATTTCCCCCATCAATAAGAGAAGAAAAATAAGAAAAAATGGCTGAAGAATATCGTTACAACAGAAAAAAATAAGTAAAAACATATTACAGACACTTGCAAAGAGTTCTTTCATAGATAGTCTTGCATACACATAGACATGGATTGCATTGAAACGGAAACAACAACAAGCACAGATACAAAGCTCTAAACTTAAAATTCCTTTATGGCCGCACCCGACGTTTCGCGGCTCATAAAATGAAATGCAAAACGAGCGCGCAACACTTTTCGCCATTTTCACAAACAAAAAATTTACAAAAGAATTTCTCAGAAAAAGATACAAACAACAACACAAAAAAAAAGAAGCATAAGATGAAAATCCACAAGGAGCAAGATAGTCGTAGTAAAAGTAAGGCAAAGCAAAGCAAAGCAAAGAATTCACAGTCAAACGGAAGTCGACGAATGGCGGAAGTCAACATTGATGATGATGATGGTGGTTATGGTGATGGCAATAGTAATGATCATGATAGTGATGATAATGATGATGATGATGTTGATGATGGTTGGCAGAAAGCTCAAGTGAACTGAACTAAACTGAACTGAGTTGAGTTGAGCAGCTGAGCACTAGTAGTGGGCTGCTTTGAAGTTTCTAACCATTCGCACTGGACAATTGATGTGAAAATGACGCGTTGGCGGATGAAAGAAGAATCCTAGTACTTGCTATACGTACAAAATTTATTTGCACACAAAAATGCAAAACTTTGACTAGCACAAAGTGCACTAAGAATAATAGTTTGTAGGTGGGAGCTCTATCCAAAACTAAAGTGCAAAATAGAAACTTTGTTTACAAAAGCCTTCGCCTTCGCCTTCTAAATGTGTGCGTTTTTTTTTTACTCAACTCAACTGTACGGGCGTCATTCGTTCACTTGAACTTCCTTCCGCTATTTTTTCCATATCTTTGAGCTGAGAATGTTATTGTATTTCCTGTTGGGCAAAAAAACACAAAAAAATATGTTTTTTTCATCATTTGAACCATAAAATTTTTGGTGGGAGTTGACCTAAAAGTAACTCTAAGTTGCACATCTTTCATTAAATGAACCGAAACTCAACTCAACACAACTTTTGCATAGCAATTGCACCTCATGCTCATGCTCATCTTTGGTCTCTTCCCCTCTTTTTTAGTGCTTTAGTTCTCTCGTTTTGGGACAAAAGCATTGTGTTATCATAACTTATTCAAAAAAAAAAAATTTGGAAACTTTTATCGTTATGCATGTATGTCTGTCTGTTTGTTTGTCTGTTTATCTATGTGTCTATATGACGCTATTTTTATTGACTGTTTTTTTGCAAAACACACACATACACACACAGATCATCAGCAACTTCCGGTTTTGTTGTTTACTGTACCAAAATTCTTTTGATAGTTTCTTCCGTTTTTTTCCTTTTTGATTTCATGTTCAACAAAAAAGATAAACACATACATACTATATAAAATGATGAAAGAAAATCATAAAAACAGAAAAAAATATTTACACATGTTATGCAATTCTACCGCATGATGCATGAATCATTCTTTTCCCTCTTCCTCTTTAAATCATTCTTTTCATCGTATGCCAATTAGAGTTTAGAGGCACCAATCTTTTCTATTATAATCACCAGTATAAGGATTTTCATGATCTCCAGTTTTTGTATTTCTGTATTCTCTCCTTGTCATTATGATCTTCTGCTTGTATGTATCTCTGTCATGCACATGATGTTGGAAATACTTTTTCCCTCATTACAGACTTTCCTCGTCTCCATCATATTACCTACATTATCATCCTTATCTTCATCTTGTTCAACAATCAATTTCTTATCTAAGTATCATTTACATGTACATGATGCATGAATCTCTTTCCCCCTCATGTAAACCTTTCTTTATCTTGTGTTAAGAAGAGTTTTAAGCCTTTTTTTCTCTGCATCATTATCACCACCATTATTGTCATCCTAATCTTCATCTTAATCCCCTGCTATTTTATGTATCATATCTCTGTGTCATAAGCATCACTATTATCATCCTTATCATTATGATCTTCATCTTGTTCATGCACATGATACATGAATTACGTTCTCCCCCATTGAAATCTTTCTACATCTTATATTAAATAGACTTTAGAGCCTTTCCTACTCTCCATCATCAACACCAGCATGATCATCATTATCTTTATGATTTTCATTTTTATATCTCTGTATCTTCTCTATCATAATCATTCTCTTCTACAGCCACACTCTGTGTATTTCTGTGTCCTCTATATCATAATCACTAGTATAATCATCCTTAACATTATATACTTCAGCCTGTAAATACATCACCGGGTGCTCTAACATACTACATGCATATAATACATGAAACACTCTTCGTTGCCGTCATATGTTTAGTAGAGTTTAAAGCCTTTCCTCCTCTCCATGATTATCAACATCAGTATTATCATATTTATCATCAAGATCTTCTTCCTGTTCCACAGCTACTTTATGTGTCTCTGTATCCTTGCATGAATCACTATTCCTTGCCTTAAAACCTTTTCCCATCTTACATTAAGTACAGTTTAGAGCATCTCCTTCTCTTCAATCATTCCATTCAAAGCATTCTCATCCTGATCTTTATCTTTTTCTGAAATCACATTTTATATTTCTGTTTCCTTTCCATTACAATCCTTCTCTTTTACAGCCACTCTCTGTCCTCAATATGCACATGATGCATGAATCACTGTTCCATTCTTTAAATTTTTCATCTCATTCTATATTAAGAACATTTCATCCTCTCCATCATCAACAACAACATTATCACCCTTATATTTGTCATTAAGATCTTCAACTTGTTCCACAGCTACTTTTAGTATCTCTGGGTCCTCTCCATGAACATGATGCATGCTCGCTTTAAAAGCTTTCTTTATCTTATGTTAAGTTGAGTTTAAAACCTTTCCTCCTCTCCATCAGTATTATCATTATGATCTTCATCTTGTTCTACAACTACTTTATGTATATTTGTGCCCTCTACTTGATGCACTTGATGCATGAATTTCTCTTCCATACAGTTTATAGATTCTCCTTCTCCCCATCATCCATACTAGTACAGCAGTATTATCATCCTTCTGTTTATGAACTACATATATCTTGTTGTATAGCCAGATTATGTATCCCTGAGTTCTTTCCATCATAAACTCCTTATCATTATGATCTTCATCTTAAAAGCTTTCTTCATCGTATATTAAGTTGAGCTTAAAGCCTTTCTTCCTCTCCATCATTATCACCAGCAGAACGATCACACTTATCATCATGATCATCATTATGTTCCACAGCTTCTTTATGTGACTCTGTGTCCTTTACATGCACATAATGCATGAATCACTATTCCTTGCCTTAAAATCTTTCTTCATCTTATGATAAGCTCCTCTCCTTCTATCCATCATCCATCAACAACACCAGCATTATCATTCTTATCATTATGGACTTCATCGTGTTCTATAGCTTTATGTATCCCTTATCCCTTTCCCATCATCATCACTAGTATTAACATCCTTATCATTATAATCTTCATCTTATTCCACAACCATTTTATCTACATATGTAGCTCATCACCAACTTGAATGCCTGTGGCCGTTTCTTTTTTCTCTTCCCACTACTACTTTCCAACTCTGTTATACTTACTTATATACATTCCGTTTTAACTGCGTGTTGCTGTCATTACACGTGCTTCTAGTAGTGCTAGAGTTTCATTTGTTTCCTGTCTATGCTATGCTATGCTATGCTTTTCTAGTATCTTTATGTATCATACAAAATTGTTGCTGCTACTACTACTAAATATTATTGCTGCTGCTACTATTTTAACTACTTTTTCGCATCGTCACACCACGTACTGCAATATTTGAGTCGCATTTCACATGCTCTATAATTTTGTTCCTTCTGGCATGCCATCATTCTCATGTTGTTGATGGAGGGTGGAGATGGGATGATCATATTCTTTTCCACCATGCAAACTCCTTGCATTAACTAGCAACATTTTCTTTCTTTCTTTTTTTTATATAATTTTTTCTCATATTTGTTTGCTTTGCAAGTTCCGCTTTTTGTCAACATTTTTTTCATCACATCCTTGCTCTTTTTTCCATCCTCTATCCATGCATAGTACTGGTAGTAAATACTTTTGTTCATTTATTTCTGTTTTTTGTTACTTTATTTTTTTTTTTGTTAATAAAACTTATTCCCTTTTTTTAAATTGGCTAATTAGCTTTCTCACTGCTCGTCCTGTCTTTTTTTTTTGTATTTTTGAAATTTAATTCGCTATGTGCTTCATGCTCCTGCTGCCATCATTGCGTGTTTTTAGTCTTGGTTGCTTGCTCATCCTTTTTGGTCTTTGTTTTTTAGTGGTTTTTTTTTCCTTGGTGTAATTTAATAACTTTTAAGCGGTGTTTGCCAACCAACATTTTTGCAATTTGCAATGGAATTTTTTTTTTTTTTTGGGCACATTTCCCAACTCGTTCGCTCAGCGCTCTAAATTAGTCATAATTAGTGTTAGTGAATCGCGTTGAGGCGAGTTTCTTTCATGCATGAAATTTTTCTTAATCATTTTCTTGTTAAAAATTTTCTTGCAACTTAGTACTTGTGATGTCATAAATTTTCACAATAAAAGAAACATTTTTTAGTATTTTCCTTCTTAGAAGAAGACTCACTTTCGCCTTGATCTAATGACTAAAAATTCAATTATTTCTTTGATAAATTGATAGACCCTTTTCTCTTATGAAAGCTGCACAAGTATTTACATAGTAATTATCACAAGCACCATTAATTAAAATTTTGTATTAAATATTTTTTAATTTCATAAAATTAATTTATTATTTTCATAATAATTTTTATACTTTTTAAAATGTACTAAAAAACACAATTAATTATTATAATAACAACAAGAACACAAATGACCAATATCTTTATAAAAATGCATATGCATATGTATTTGTGTGTGACCAATAACAATAACAACAATAACATCACTGCCAACAACAACAACAACAACAACAACAAGACACCACCAAACTCTCCAACTGACGCACCAAAACTAATAACTTCTTCACTTTAATGAATAACTATAAATTATTTAAATTACAATAAATATAAAAACAAACACACTCACACTCATACACACATACACACACCTATACCATACACACATATGCATTATTAATATATATATTAAAAAAAAAAAAAGAAGAAAAATCAACAATAAACAAAATATTAAAATGAATCACACACAATATATTTGATAAATGTCCTTTTTCTTATTTTCTTTTTCTCTTTTCACACGCTACTTTCATTTATATATGCGCCATATATACTACAACAACAACAACAACTACAACAACAACTTAACAACAACAACAATAAATAAATTCAAATCAAAAAATGTCCTATCCGAAACCATTACCATAAATATGTGTTGTCTTCTATCTATATCTATCTATCTATCTATCTACATATCTATCTTAATATAATCTAAATATGTACCTTCTATTATTTATCATTATAATATATATATTTATTATAAATGTCTGTGTAACCTTTAAACAATCTAAAACAATCCCAATCATCCAATGATCAATCTTAAACAGTGCGTTCCAGTACTAAGAACATTTGGTAATCATCATATCGCGTAGCGGGAACTTTCTCCTCAGAATACCACCACCACCACCACCAACAACAGCAACACCACCATAGCAACAGTAAACAATGGCACTCCAAATCCCATGACAACGGCAACACCAACAGCAACCAATTCTTTATCCTCAGCTACCACAATAACAACATCGATCACAACACCCAATGGAACACCTCCTTTGCCACCTTTGCCAAATTCTTTTATTGCCATCAAATGTCCCAAAAATGATTTGGCAACAATTAACAATTGTAATGGTAATACTAACAACAGCAGCAGCAGTTTTAAGGGTCCCACCACCAACAACAATAAGAAATCCAATCAGCAACAACAACCGCCACCTTTACCCATGAAAAATGGTACCAAGCAACAACAACATCATCAATCCGACGCCCATTATCAACATTTAACATATAATACACAACATCATTTCAATTCACTTGATCACACACAGCAACATCATCAGCAACATTATCGCACAAATACACTTGATCGTTCCAAGCATCCAGCAACCAACAATCCAACAAGTGATTATAATCAATTGAACGCACATTACCTGCAGGCCTTTGATAGTTTGGATCACTATAGTGTTGCCAATTTACATTATCGTAGTCAATCGAAATCACAGATTTATGGATATGGCAGCAGTGGTACTAGTGATACTTCATCACAACACCATCATCATCAACAGAAACAGCAGCAACAGCATCAGCAACATTCCCAGCAACATTATCATAGTAGCAACAATTTGACTCATGGTGGTGAGCATTCAACAATAAATCAATATCAATGTCAGAGTACATTGGCAACACCACATAAACATAAGCAGCAGCAACATCAATCGCAGCAGCAGCAACAACAATATCAACATCATAGTTTGAAGCATGCGAAACACGGCAAATCTCATAAGAATAAAACGCATTCAAAGAATAGCAAATCACAAGATGATTTTAAGGTTATGCAACATAAGCAACAACAGCAACAACAACAACAACAGGCACAGCAACAGCACAACCAAAAGTGCAACAAACAGCAGCAGCAGCAACAAAAGCAACAATTGCCACGCAATCAAACACAACAACAACACTATACAAGTTCCAGTGATAGTTTACCATTCGATAATAATTATTATTAGAAAATACAATAACAGTAAAGAGAGTTGGCAACACTATCACAGTAGGTGTAAAATAATAATGCAAAAAAATAAGCACAAATCACTTTAAAAGCAACAACAAGACACAGCACACACAACACTAAACACACAAACACCCAGCAACACAATATGTACTAGCATCTTGGGCTTGAGAAACCTTGAGGAATTAAACAATTCAGCACTTGACCAACAACAACACTTAACATGCCAAAATCCAAGAGCACAATCACAACCAGGCTTAGTTGATTTATTTGATTTTAATTTTTGTATTATTTTTTCATTGGTTTTTATACACAAGAGTTTGAATATTAACTGACACTTTTTATTAGAGTGACTCTTGATTGATTTGTTTCATGAGAGGAACTCAGTTGCTAGTCCTTTCCTTCATATATTGAAAATTATATTATTAGCTTATTTTAATGCTTTCACAATCCAAAAAACTGCGTACAATAGAGACTGTCTTTGTCAATTATTTTTCAAACGTTATAGAGTCAATGAATGATGTATAACCATCAGCCAAAGAACGACTTCCATGTAATGAAAAGTTTTCCATTCATTTTATTTCGTTTAAAATTTGGTTCAAATGCCGTCCAGGCTTTTGAAATAAAACATTTGGCTTGTCTGAGCAAGTATTTCGTATTTGCAAATGTTGGCACAAAACTCTTTTTAATTTATTTGGTCGACCAAGTATTTGAAACTTGCTTCGCCCATAACGAAACAAATGCCTTGTTTGCTGTTGCAAAAGTATTCGTGCAAGACTCTACTTGCTATCGACAAATGGAATATTCTTTTAAGTGTCATCAAATGGCATATAAGCGGTGCATATGTTTGACAAATTTCCTTAATTTGTAAAGCAATTTGATTGTATGTGTTGTGGCTTAAAGGTTTTTCATAATTTCACTCTTTATATCATTTAGTATAATTTTCTTTTGAGCTTCGTACTGTAAATTGATCAAGTATAATAGGCTTAAATCTTCCACTATCCACACACACACACAGACACAATCTAAGGCAGGAGATGTTAAGACAGAATTTTAAATGAAATTAAAAGAATTTGTGGCGTTGTTGTTGTTTTTTTTTTTTGCATTACCAAAAATTTTTAGATTGGAAATACTTGTGCTGTTGCTTCATTAAAAAAAAAAAATTAACAATAGAAAATAAATAGAAAAATTGCTGGAAAGTAAATAAAAAAAAACAAACCCTTAAGTAAGAAAATATTATATAGTTTATGCATTATAAATTAAGTAAATATTAATTAATAACATTATTATAAACAATTAAATGCAAAAGAAAAGGAAGAAAAGAAATTAAATTGAATTAAATGTTTAAGCTTCTTGAATTTAGCGCGATTAATGATAACAGAAAAAAAAATGAAAATGGAAAAATGATTCTTCAAATATTTATCTATTTACATATTATACTCGTATGTATGTGTACTTATACTATGTCTGAACTTATGTATTTATGTATGTGTATTTGTATTTATATGTTATTGTTAGTTTATGTCTTGTGTATATAAAAATTAAACTATTTATTAAGGACAACATTTAAGTTTAGTTAGTATAAATTTAATGATAATTTAAGTATTCAAAATCAAAAACAAAATGATGCTCACCTGCCACTAATCAAAAGAAAATTTAGAGTTTCTTTTATTCTTCTTAAATTATGATTTTACTTGAAAACTTTTTGCTAAAGTTTTTTTCTTTTATTTCAAACCAAAAAAAAAAAAAACGCTAAAAATCAATTGCCAACAACAACAAAACATGCAACACTCACATACCAACATCAACACCACCACCACCAATGACACCGACACCACTACATACCAACCACTACACATCTTAGACGGCCACACATGCCAGTGCCAGTGCACACGATGATCTTGGTAATCTGCTTTGGCAACAGGAAGCATCCGAATTCATTGAACAATATCCGGCTGTACAACGTCGTCGTCCTGTGCCGCCTTTACGGCAAAGTGTCAGTGCCAGTGCACTCTATCGTAATGCCAATGCCACGTTGAATAAACGTGCCAGCGGTGGTGAATTACTTTCTACCCAACAACGCCATCAACGAGATCTTTTTAGCGGTGATTTAGGTATTCCAGAGATCAATACGCATGTCGGTAGTGTTGTGCACACCTTTGAGACAATGGCATTGCAGCGACGTCTTGCTGATCAAGCGAAACTAAACAATAAGGAACGCGAAATGCAGGAACAAAGTAAGTATATGTCAAAAAGCAGCCAGAAGCTGAGCACAGCAACAATCCTGGGCATGAGCACAAACAGTCGTTATAACCAACTAAAACGTAAATCACATGAAATGCGCCAGAAGTTAATGCAACAACTTCACAAGCAAAACCAACAACAGCAACATCAACAAGTGCAAAATGTGTTGCCACAACAGCAACACCATCATCAGCAACAGCAACATTCTCAAATTACTTACCGTCAGCAACATTTACTAACCATGCCCATTGCTTCTAGTAGCAGACTCACAAATAGTTGCAGCACTCAGACTTTACCATCGCATCTGGCTGAGTTGTCAGAGGCTGGCAATGTCACAACTTCTGCAGCACACCATGACTCACTCAGCCTACATGGCATCGAAGAAGGACGATATGAAAATATTGCCGAAGACTACAGAAGGAATCTTTTTGGAACATTGTCACGCTCCCAGCAGCCTACAAACAAGGATGCCGGAAATACAGAATCTAGTGATGATGATATCCATGATGAAACTTACATTGTGAATGCAGCATTTGATGAAATATTTGCAGGCTACAGTGGCATCGATGATGATGATGACAAGTCGCCCAATAACATTTGTGACTATGGTGAGACTGCCATAGATGCTGATATTGATGAACAAATGTTAGTAAGTTTGGGTGAACTGGATGATGAAGTTTTTGCCAATAGACCCACAACACAGAGTACGCCTTTGAAAACAAATGCTGGCTGTACGCCGAAACGTGTAGCAGCACCATTGCAACAGCAGCAATATCATAAAAAACCACCAGCTCCTTCACCACCCAAACAAAACAATCGCACAATTAAACCATTGTCCTTACAAAAGGAACGTTCTACAACTCTGACAAATCTCTTTGTGCGTTCACGCAACTCTCCCAAGGCAACAACACCAAAAAGAAAACATTTGCTCACTAAAATGCCAACAGAAAATCAATTGAAATTGGGTCAATTGAACAATATGAAGAAATATATTGGTCATATGGATCTATGTGGTCATAAAGATGAGGTCAACCGTAATCCCTTAGGCGCTGATGCTGATTTCATACGTGGTTCAACATTAAGTCAATCATTTGTGCGTCATCTGAAGAAGGCTTCCTTCAAAAAAACAAGAGCACCACCGGCACCACCTCCGAAACCAGTAAAAAAGACTGCAATTAATATTGCACATGTGAGTCCATTACGTAATGTACTCATGTTTCCAAAACGCTCTAAATCTGCCAATGAATTACTCCTTGATGATTTATCGGTTCAAACGCGTAAGTATTATCGCAAACAGAATGAGGCATCATCATCCATGCCAACAGCGGAATACAACAGTCTAGCAATGTTATAAAAATATATATTTAGTACAGATGATCTTTTCAAAAAGGATCAATCATTATTAATACATCACTACTATCATCATTATGTATCTAATTGCCATTCAACATAAGATTTTTTTGTTCTTTATCACTGTGACTGATATTTAACCAAAGCCGCTGAAGATGCAAAGTTTAATCCAGTGTCATCATTGTCATATAATCAAATTTTGACTGATATCATCAAACATTTATTATTATACAGATTAATTTAGTTTTATGTTATTTTATTCTAAATTTAAATATTAAATTTACCAGCAGCAACATTTTTGTAAGAAGTCAAAAGCCAAAAGCCAAAAGAGAAAGAAGCCAACCCCGCCGCCAGACTAATGACAGATCCATAACATACTTAGATGACTTTTGGAGTATCCAATTGAACTAAATAAATAAACTTTGCCATAATCAAAAAAAATATACAAAAAACCAAAAAAAAAGAAAATAATTATTAATTATTAAGTATAATAAACTGTGTTTTGTTGGATTAACTTTTGATAAATGTTAGTTTAAAATGAACATTTAACCATGTACAAAAAAATGATTTATAAAAAAAAAATCAAAATTATATCGTAATTAATTTATAATAAACTTATTATTATTACTTATATAAAATTAACTAATGCATGTTAAACAAACAAAAAGCAGATAAATTTTTTATTTCCAAATAATAAAATATTTAAATTCAATATGGAAAAAACAATATACACAACAATATACATTAATTAATTATATACAAATTATTATTATAAACATTGATAGTTTGTTGTAAATTTAAGTTTATATTGTAAAACAGTTAATACTCGTAAGACAAACAACAAAATCAAAAAAAAAAAAAAACCAAATACTACAATTACTAAATATTAATAAAAAATATTTATGTGCATGCAATAAAAAAAAAATTAAATTGAATCAAATTGTTTTTGTTTTGAGTCAATTTCCGATTCACTGAATATTTGCCTGGATGAATGATAAGCTCACATTTGGTCACAGGTCACAGGACATAACATGTGCATTATAGTAAAGGCCAACAGTGTTGCCAAATTTGTCAGAAGGGAAAAAAGCTGTTTCTAGCGGAATCTTCAGTAAAAAAAGCTGATGTCTTTTCTTTGTTTTGTATGTTATTTCAATTGAATTTTTTCAAAATTTCATTTAAATTCTTTGTTCGAGTCTTAAGACTCAGTTGTGCGTACTAGGTTTAGGTAGCTGTATGGTATTTTCCATGCCGGCGCAACGCAATAATTGTGCATTTTCAATAGCTGTAGTAGTCTCAAGTGGGATCCGTGACATCTTTTCGAAGCCAAGCCTTAAACTCCGCATTTTGTAGCCTCACGTCTCACGGCATTTTTGTTGAAACGTTTTTGGCATGATTATTTTGTTTGCATTTATCACTCAAACTGTGGAAATCACACGATTAACACACTTAGATATGACACTGAAAATGTTCTCAATATCGATTAAACATTAAAAGAGACGTCACATAATAAAAAAACGGAAGAAACCAATAGCATTCTTAAAAAAAAGCCAGAACCGTCTCTGCCAAATTTTCACCATTTTTATAGTGAATTTTAATAATTTTAAAGCGTTGTTGAAGCGTGTATCGTTCTATTTTTCTACTAATCTCAAAAATGACAGCTTCAAAAGTGACATCTACCGAAATATCGAAATAGCACCTTTATTTGCGTTGTGAACCAAAATATTGTTATTATATCCTTGAAATCTATCCGGAAAAGATAGTTGAAAAAATGAATAAGGAAAACGTCGTCACGGTTGAGAAAGGATCAGTTCCTGTTGGGAAAAATTAATATAATATTACTACGCGTATATTCTTTTCAGTAAAACTTATAAGCAGTAATCTTTTGAATCATCTAGCGATGATTTCAGTAATTATTTCGATTGTCCGGAACTTCAAGTATATAACTTGAATTAGTGATGAGGATAGTTTCATATAATTTGAAGAAAATAGTGTCAATGAAAAAGATAAAGAAGCTGGAATACAAGAATTTCTGTTTGAAGATGAAAAATCTTCTCTTGCAGAAGTAAATGAAAAAAGGCATCATTTAGATGATGATAATAAAGATTCTTCATCATCGTACATCAGAGAGTTTGAAATGTGCACCACTAAAAAGGTAAATAACAAATGTGTATATTGAAAATATTTAACAATTTTAATAATATAATATTATATATGTAATAGGTCCGATTTAACTTGAAACCATAAGTGCACATTAGGTATAAATGGAGTTTTGCATATAGATCGGCAAGAAGGGAACATTGGGAATATTAAGCTCGTAATCACAGGAGATTTCAGAGAAGAATCGAGGAGAATGCCTTAAATTCTGAACAACGATAATATAAGTATATTTGATGAAAGACTTGGTCGTTACATTCTACATAGAAATAAACAGAACTTAATATTTAACTCAATTACAATACATCCGTCCCTGGTTATTGAGTCTACTATAATCCGGAAGGATCCAACTGGACACAACCTGCATCCATGACTCAGGAATAACACAACAGTATATCTATCTGTATTGAATTAAATTGCAACATTCATCTCTCTCATGACTCTAAGTAAATTCTTAAGTCTAAAATTGTAATAGTTTCATAACTATTGAAACCCTAATTTATTAATCTACATTTGTGAAATTTAATGTCTCAGAAAGACACATTTAAAAGGTTAAATTATTTTATATTTCTAATGGATTCTTCCAGAAAATGCGAGTTTTTTCCTATGGCCCCCTTAAAACGGAAAAAATGTCAAAAAATTTTGAGTAACAGTGAGTTGTCAACTGTGACTGATTCTGTTAATAACATTATCTTGGCAACGATAAGAACAAGAACGTTCATGGTAACGGGGCATTATTTTAATAAATAATTCTGTTAGTCACATTACCATTTTCATTATTTTAATTAAATATTAATATTGAACTGCTTTATTTTCTGTTAATAACATCAACATTAAATAATATGTTAATATTGAATCGTCTCATAGAACTCACGATTGCCATAACATAGAATTCAATTTTAAACAAATTCAGAAGAAGTTGTGAGGAAAGGCTATTTCATGTCCTATTACATGCTCACAAGACCACGAGACCATGACCATAATTGCTTTTGTGAAATGGTCATGAGTTCTATGGTTACATATTTGCTATACAATCTACTCACTAAGCAGCGCTACTAACACACGTTTCGCATCCAGTAAAGCCTTTATGTCAAGTTGTTTGCTTGATGCTCATATATTTTTAAATAATTAATAATAATTTGCATGAAAAAAGCATTACTTATTGGCAGGATCTTTATGGCCATGAATACTTGCGCATGGCTTACAGAATTTCAGTCTTTGGAAGAACCATTCAAATAATAGTCATGAGAATAGTTACATTCGTTTGAGTTTGGTCATGTGCCAGAAGAACACAGCGCCACCTTGACCTACATAGTATAAGGTAACAATTAAGAGAGGTCAAAGTACACACGTTACTTTTTCATTTCCATCGACGTACAAGTTTGATTCGAGCAAGATTAAATTTGAAATTCGTCCTGAATCTGTTAATGGTGTTAATTGCCTTGTATTTTGCTTTATTCGAAAGATAATTCCTTGCCATCCTTCCGTTTGTCTGCATTTAGACTATAGGCTCAGCGACAGCGAAAACTTTTTTTGTTGGTAAGTGAAACGCGTCATTGAGTGGAAGCTGTGACGCACTGAAAACTCATGAAGGTCTTTGCTGACGTTTTTCTTTGTGCTCTTTCGCCTCATTCGTTTTGCGCAGAGTGATGATGCATACGACATCAAAATATATTAGCCAATAGGAGCGGAAGTAACACTGCAAATAGCACGATGAATAGGACAATGAAAAAAATCAATTTTGATTCGTCAAACCAAATGTTCGATGTCAAACGAGAGAGTGCAAGATTTTCGAGAAGAAGAAGAGTCGCATCGTATCAACTGTTGCCTTCAAAGTGAAGTGTAGTTGCCAAGAAGTAGATAACTAAAAAGTACGTTTCGGATCAAATTTTTTTTTTTCTTTAAAATTCAATTAATAATTAATTTAAATAAATAATGTTGCGCAGTGTACATTCATAATGAATGGCAATTTATTAAAATAAATAATTTTCAATTGACAATTTTCCCCGTTGAACGTTATAATCACATTAAAATCTGCTGTCTGCCAGATAATTTAATAAATTAATTGTTATTAACGGTGGCCGTCTTTTCACGGATCATGATTATCATGGAAGCTTGTAGTGGCATTAAAATAAAGTTTATTTTTCCGCATCATTCCAACTAAATTAACTTACTAAGATACCAGTCTGTTTTCAAATATTGATTTATTTCATTTTTCACACATTCGGAATGGAAACAACAAAACGAACGGTACTCGGTTTTTCAATCAGTTTGATTCAATTGGGTGAAAACTTAACAAAATATCAAGAATTATGATATAAAACTAAAATAATTGTGTTTAAATTTGTACATCACATGAAGTGGATCCTTGTATAGTAAGTATATTCTTTGTTTTGTATTGTCTTTGGAAGAAGAAGCATCATTTGCAGTGACCTAGTGATACTTCATCACTACACCATCAACATTTCAACAGAAACAGCAGCATCAGCATCAGCAACATTCCCAGCAACATTATCATAGTAGCAACAATTTTACTCATGGTGGTGAGCATACAATAATAATTCAATATCAATGTCAGAGTGCATTGGCAACACCATATAAACATAAGCAGCAGCAACATCATAGTTTGAAGCATGCAAAAAGTGTAAAAGTGTAAAATAATATTGCAAAAAATTAAGCACAAATCAATTTAAAAGCAACAACAAGACACAGTTAACAACACTAAACACACAAACACCCAGCAACACAATATGTACTAGCATCTTAGGCTCGAAAAACCTTAAGGAATTCAACAATTCAGCACTTGACCAACAACAACACTTAACATGCCAAAATCCAAGAGTACAATCACAACCAGGTTTCGTTTGATTTTATTTTTTTATTATTTTTTCATTGTCTTTTATATACAAGAGTTTGAATATTAATTAACCAAGACTGACACTTTTTATTAGAGTGACTCTTGATTGATTTGTTTCATGAGAGGAACTCAGTTGTTAGTCCTTTCCTTCATCTATTGAAAATTATAGTATTCTTTTCAAATGACATGAGCGGTGAACATATTTGATAAATTTGTTTGATTTGAAAGACAAAAGCAAATTAATCAAATATATTTTCCGTCTATGCCTATTTTAATGCTTTCACTATCCACACTAAACACACACTGACACAATCTGAAAAAGGAGATGTTAAGGAAAAATTTCAAATTAAGAAACAACTTGCGTGAGAGGAACACAGTCATTGGTTCCATTAATTTCTATTGATATTCAAAAATTTATTGTTCATTTAAACAAGGTATGCGGCAAACATGTTTGACAAATTTGGTTGAATTGAAATACAATTTGTCATCATGGGTTGTGGCTGTCAACCAGCTTGTTTGTTTGTGATACTTTCGCTATTTAGGCATCGTTTGCGCTCTTGTCAAACACGTTATAAATTTTTTTTTTTGCAATGTGGGAAATCAAAGAAATTGGTGAAATATATATCCCAACTATGCCTACCTTAATGTTTTCACTATCCACACTAAACACAGATACTTTTTAAAAAAGAAAATGTTGAGTCAGAATTTCAAATTCTAAAAGAAATATCATGAAATTAAATAAGTTTTTCGTCGCTTCCTTTTGGTTAAAACGATTAAATGACATTAATTGACACAAAGGTAGGTGGTATAAATGGCGAGCATGTTTGACAAATTTGTTTGATTTGACTGGCAATTTGACATTTGTAATGCCTTAAGCCTTAAGCATCCTTCACAAGGTTGAACTGACGTCTTAAATGTTATTGCTGTTTAAAACATCAGTTTGATCATACCTATGGTGCTTTAAACATCATTCGATTATCTCTTGTCAAACACTGTGAGTATCGATCTATAAAAATCAAGTGAATTAATCAAGTTTAATATATATGTATATGTAATGCCTTAAGCCTTAAGCATCGTAGACATGGTTAAACTGATGTTGGAAACGTTATTGCTGTTTCAAACATCAGTTTGATCATACCTATGGTGCTTTAAACATCATTCGATTATCTATTGTCAAACACTGTGAGTATCGATCCATATAAAATCAAGTGAATTAATCAAATTTAATATTCGCCCTATATGTATGTCTTAAACATTTCACTATACAAACTTAACACACACACACGGACAAAATCTGAGAAATGAGATGTTAAGACAGAATTTCAAAGTAGAAAGAAACAACTTCCTTTTGATTGCTAATATGCTTGACAAATCTGTTTGATTTGACTAGTAATTTGACATTTGTAATGCCTTAAGCCTTAAGCATCGTAGACATGGTTAAACTGATGTTTGAAACAGCAATAACGTTTCCAACATCAGTTTGATCATACCTATGGTGCTTTAAACATCATTCGATTATCTCTTGTCAAACACTGTGAGTATCGATCCATATAAAATCAAGTGAATTAATCAAATTTAATATGTATATGTAATGCCTAAAGCCTAAAGCATCGTAGACATGGTTAAACTGATGTTGGAAACGTTATTGTTGTTTCAAACATCAGTTTGATCATACCTATGGTGCTTTAAACATCATTCGATTATCTCTTATCAAACACTGTGAGAATCGATCTATAAAAATCAAGTGAATTAATCAAATTAAGCATCGTAGACATGGTTATACTGATGTGTTAAACGTTATCGCAAACATCAGTTTGATCATACCTATGGTGCTTTAAACATCCTTCGATTATCTCTTGTCAAACACTGTGAGTATCGATCTATAAAAATCAAGTGAATTAAACAAATTTAATATGTATATGTAATGCCTTAAGCCTTAAGCATCGTAGACATGGTTAAACTGATGTTGGAAACGTTATTGCTGTTTCAAACATCAGTTTGATCATACCTATGGTGCTTTAAACATCATTCGATTATCTCTTATCAAACACTGTGAGTATCGATATATAAAAATCAAGTGAATTAATCAAATTAAGCATCGTAGACATGGTTATACTGATGTGTTAAACGTTATCGCTGTTTAACACATCAGTTTGATCATACCTATGATGCTTTAAACATCATTCGATTATCTCTTGTCAAACACTGTTAGTATCGATCCATATAAAATCAAGTGAATTAATCAAATTTAATATGTATATGTAATGCCTAAAGCCTAAAGCATCGTAGACATGGTTAAACTGATGTTGGAAACGTTATTGCTGTTTCAAACATCAGTTTGATCATACCTATGGTCCTTTAAACATCATTCGATTATCTCTTGTCAAACACTGTGAGTATCGATCTATAAAAATCAAGTGAATAAATCAAATTTAATATATATGTATTGTGCCTTCAGCCTTAAGCATCCTTGACATGGTTAAACTGATGTCTTACATGGTATCGCTGTTTAAAACATCAGTTTGATCATACCTATGGTGCTTTAAACATCATTCGATTATCTCTTGTCAAACACTGTGAGTATCGATCTATAAAAATCAAGTGAATTAATCAAATTTAATATAAATGTATATGTAATGCCTTAAGCCTTAAGCATCCTTAAAAAGGTTAAACTGACGTCTTAAATGTTATTGCTGTTTAAAACATCAGTTTGATCATACCTATGGTGCTTTAAACATCATTCGATTATCTCTTGTCAAACACTGTGAGTATCGATCGATAAAAATCAAGAGAATTGATCAAATTTAATATGTATATATAATGCCTTAAGCCTTAAGCATCGTAGGCATGGTTAAACTGATGTTGTAAACGTTATCGCTGTTTAGAACATCAGTTTGATCATACCTATGGTGCTTTAAACATCATTCGATTATCTCTTGTCAAACACGGTGAGTATCGATCTATAAAAATCAAGTGAATAAATCAAATTTAATATATATGTATTGTGCCTTCAGCCTTAAGCATCCTTGACATGGTTAAACTGATGTCTTACATGGTATCGCTGTTTAAAACATCAGTTTGATCATACCTATGGTGCTTTAAACATCATTCGATTATCTCTTGTCAAACACTGTGAGTATCGATCTATAAAAATCAAGTGAATTAATCAAATTTAATATAAATGTATATGTAATGCCTTAAGCCTTAAGCATCCTTAAAAAGGTTAAACTGACGTCTTAAATGTTATTGCTGTTTAAAACATCAGTTTGATCATACCTATGGTGCTTTAAACATCATTCGATTATCTCTTGTCAAACACTGTGAGTATCGATCGATAAAAATCAAGAGAATTGATCAAATTTAATATGTATATATAATGCCTTAAGCCTTAAGCATCGTAGGCATGGTTAAACTGATGTTGTAAACGTTATCGCTGTTTAGAACATCAGTTTGATCATACCTATGGTGCTTTAAACATCATTCGATTATCTCTTGTCAAACACTGTGAGTATCGATCTATAAAAATCAAGTGAATTAATCAAATTTAATATGTATATGTAATACCTTAAGCTTTAAGCATCGTAGACATGGTTAAACTGATGTTGGAAACGTTATTGTTGTTTCAAACATCAGTTTGATCATACCTATGGTGCTTTAAACATCATTCGATTATCTCTTGTCAAACACGGTGAGTATCGATCTATAAAAATCAAGTGAATAAATCAAATTTAATATATATATATTGTGCCTTAAGCCTTAAGCATCCTTGACATGGTTAAACTGATGTTGGAAACGTTATTGCTGTTTCAAACATCAGTTTGATCATACCTATGGTGCTTTAAACATCATTCGATTGTCTCTTGTCAAACACTGTGAGTATCGATCTATAAAAATCAAGTGAATTAATCAAATTTAATATATATGTATATGTAATGCCTTAAGCCTTAAGTATCCTTCACAGGGTTAAACTGACGTCTTAAATGTTATTGCTGTTTCAAACATCAGTTTGATCATACCTATGGTGCTTTAAACATCATTCGATTATCTCTTGTCAAACACTGTGAGTATCAATCTATAAAAATCAAGTGAATTAATCAAATTTAATATATATGTATATGTAATGCCTTAAGCCTTAAGTATCCTTCACAGGGTTAAACTGACGTCTTAAATGTTATTGCTGTTTCAAACATCAGTTTGATCATACCTATGGTGCTTTAAACATCATTCGATTATCTCTTGTCAAACACTGTGAGTATCGATCTATAAAAATCAAGTGAATTAATCAAATTTAATATGTATATGTAATACCTTAAGCTTTAAGCATCGTAGACATGGTTAAACTGATGTTGGAAACGTTATTGTTGTTTCAAACATCAGTTTGATCATACCTATGGTGCTTTAAACATCATTCGATTATCTCTTGTCAAACACGGTGAGTATCGATCTATAAAAATCAAGTGAATAAATCAAATTTAATATATATATATTGTGCCTTAAGCCTTAAGCATCCTTGACATGGTTAAACTGATGTTGGAAACGTTATTGCTGTTTCAAACATCAGTTTGATCATACCTATGGTGCTTTAAACATCATTCGATTGTCTCTTGTCAAACACTGTGAGTATCGATCTATAAAAATCAAGTGAATTAATCAAATTTAATATAAATGTATATGTAATGCCTTAAGCCTTAAGCATCCTTAAAAAGGTTAAACTGACGTCTTAAATGTTATTGCTGTTTAAAACATCAGTTTGATCATACCTATGGTGCTTTAAACATCATTCGATTATCTCTTGTCAAACACTGTGAGTATCAATCTATAAAAATCAATTGAATTAATCAAATTTAATGTGTACATGTAATGCCTTAAGCCTTAAGCATCCTTGACATGGTTAAACTGATGTCTTACATGGTATCGCTGTTTAAAACATCAGTTTGATCATACCTATGGTGCTTTAAACATCATTCGATTATCTCTTGTCAAACACTGTGAGTATCGATCCATATAAAATCAAGTGAATTAATCAAATTTATTATATTTATGTAATGCCTTAAGCCTTAAGCATCGTAGACATGGTTATACTGATGTGTTAAACGTTATCGCTGTTTAACACATCAGTTTGATCATACCTATGGTGCTTTAAACATCATTCGATTATCTCTTATCAAACACTGTGAGTATCGATCTATAAAAATCAAGTGAATTAATCAAATTTAATATATATGTATATGTAATGCCTTAAGCCTTATGTATCCTTCACAGGGTTAAACTGACGTCTTAAATATTATTGCTGTTTCAAACATCAGTTTGATCATACCTATGGTGCTTTAAACATCATTCGATTATCTCTTGTCAAACACTGTGAGTATCGATCTATAAAAATCAAGTGAATTAATCAAATTTAATATGTATATGTAATACCTTAAGCTTTAAGCATCGTAGACATGGTTAAACTGATGTTGGAAACGTTATTGTTGTTTCAAACATCAGTTTGATCATACCTATGGTGCTTTAAACATCATTCGATTATCTCTTGTCAAACACTGTGAGTATCAATCTATAAAAATCAAGTGAATTATTCAAATTTAATATATATGTATATGTAATGCCTTAAGCCTTAAGTAGCCTTCACAGGGTTAAACTGACGTCTTAAATGTTATTGCTGTTTCAAACATCAGTTTGATCATACCTATGGTGCTTTAAACATCATTCGATTATCTCTTGTCAAACACTGTGAGTATCGATCTATAAAAATCAAGTGAATTAATCAAATTTAATATATATGTATATGTAATGCCTTAAGCCTTAAGTATCCTTCACAGGGTTAAACTGACGTCTTAAATGTTATTGCTGTTTCAAACATCAGTTTGATCATACCTATGGTGCTTTAAACATCATTCGATTATCTCTTGTCAAACACGGTGAGTATCGATCTATAAAAATCAAGTGAATAAATCAAATTTAATATATATGTATTGTGCCTTAAGCCTTAAGCATCCTTGACATGGTTAAACTGATGTTGGAAACGTTATTGCTGTTTCAAACATCAGTTTGATCATACCTATGGTGCTTTAAACATCATTCGATTGTCTCTTGTCAAACACTGTGAGTATCGATCTATAAAAATCAAGTGAATTAATCAAATTTAATATATATGTACATGTAATGCCTTAAGCCTTAAGCATCCTTGACATGGTTAAACTGATGTCTTACATGGTATCGCTGTTTCAAACATCAGTTTGATCATACCTATGGTGCTTTAAACATCATTCGATTATCTCTTATCAAACACTGTGAGTATCGATCTATAAAAATCAAGTGAATTAATCAAATTTAATATATATGTATATGTAATGCCTTAAGCCTTATGTATCCTTCACAGGGTTAAACTGACGTCTTAAATGTTATTGCTGTTTCAAACATCAGTTTGATCATACCTATGGTGCTTTAAACATCATTCGATTATCTCTTATCAAACACTGTGAGTATCGATCTATAAAAATCAAGTGAATTAATCAAATTTAATATATATGTATATGTAATGCCTTAAGCCTTATGTATCCTTCACAGGGTTAAACTGACGTCTTAAATGTTATTGCTGTTTCAAACATCAGTTTGATCATACCTATGGTGCTTTAAACATCATTCGATTATCTCTTGTCAAACACGGTGAGTATCGATCTATAAAAATCAAGTGAATAAATCAAATTTAATATATATATATTGTGCCTTAAGCCTTAAGCATCCTTGACATGGTTAAACTGATGTTGGAAACGTTATTGCTGTTTCAAACATCAGTTTGATCATACCTATGGTGCTTTAAACATCATTCGATTGTCTCTTGTCAAACACTGTGAGTATCGATCTATAAAAATCAAGTGAATTAATCAAATTTAATATATATGTATATGTAATGCCTTAAGCCTTAAGTATCCTTCACAGGGTTAAACTGACGTCTTAAATGTTATTGCTGTTTCAAACATCAGTTTGATCATACCTATGGTGCTTTAAACATCATTCGATTATCTCTTGTCAAACACGGTGAGTATCGATCTATAAAAATCAAGTGAATAAATCAAATTTAATATATATATATTGTGCCTTAAGCCTTAAGCATCCTTGACATGGTTAAACTGATGTTGGAAACGTTATTGCTGTTTCAAACATCAGTTTGATCATACCTATGGTGCTTTAAACATCATTCGATTGTCTCTTGTCAAACACTGTGAGTATCGATCTATAAAAATCAAGTGAATTAATCAAGTTTAATGTGTACATGTAATGCCTTAAGCCTTAAGCATCCTTGACATAGTTAAACTGATGTCTTACATGGTATCGCTGTTTAAAACATCAGTTTGATCATACCTATGGTGCTTTAAACATCATTCGATTATCTCTTGTCAAACACGGTGAGTATCGATCGATAAAAATCAATTGAATTAATCAAATTTAATGTGTACATGTAATGCCTTAAGCCTTAAGCATCCTTGACATGGTTAAACTGATGTCTTACATGGTATCGCTGTTTAAAACATCAGTTTGATCATACCTATGGTGCTTTAAACATCATTCGATTATCTCTTGTCAAACACTGTGAGTATCGATCCATATAAAATCAAGTGAATTAATCAAATTTATTATATTTATGTAATGCCTTAAGCCTTAAGCATCGTAGACATGGTTATACTGATGTGTTAAACGTTATCGCTGTTTAACACATCAGTTTGATCATACCTATGGTGCTTTAAACATCATTCGATTATCTCTTATCAAACACTGTGAGTATCGAT
Source organism: Amiota communis (assembly GCA_037043315.1). Taxonomy (NCBI): domain Eukaryota; kingdom Metazoa; phylum Arthropoda; class Insecta; order Diptera; family Drosophilidae; genus Amiota; species Amiota communis. The sequence goes on along the minus strand of JBAMAV010001245.1, from coordinate 4,542,319 downwards.
CTATAAAAATCAAGTGAATTAATCAAATTTAATATATATGTATATGTAATGCCTTAAGCCTTATGTATCCTTCACAGGGTTAAACTGACGTCTTAAATGTTATTGCTGTTTCAAACATCAGTTTGATCATACCTATGGTGCTTTAAACATCATTCGATTATCTCTTGTCAAACACTGTGAGTATCGATCTATAAAAATCAAGTGAATTAATCAAATTTAATATGTATATGTAATACCTTAAGCTTTAAGCATCGTAGACATGGTTAAACTGATGTTGGAAACGTTATTGTTGTTTCAAACATCAGTTTGATCATACCTATGGTGCTTTAAACATCATTCGATTATCTCTTGTCAAACACTGTGAGTATCAATCTATAAAAATCAAGTGAATTAATCAAATTTAATATATATGTATATGTAATGCCTTAAGCCTTAAGTAGCCTTCACAAGGTTAAACTGACGTCTTAAATGTTATTGCTGTTTCAAACATCAGTTTGATCATACCTATGGTGCTTTAAACATCATTCGATTATCTCTTGTCAAACACTGTGAGTATCGATCTATAAAAATCAAGTGAATTAATCAAATTTAATATATATGTAATGCCTTAAGCCTTAAGTATCCTTCACAGGGTTAAACTGACGTCTTAAATGTTATTGCTGTTTCAAACATCAGTTTGATCATACCTATGGTGCTTTAAACATCATTCGATTATCTCTTGTCAAACACGGTGAGTATCGATCTATAAAAATCAAGTGAATAAATCAAATTTAATATATATATATTGTGCCTTAAGCCTTAAGCATCCTTGACATGGTTAAACTGATGTTGGAAACGTTATTGCTGTTTCAAACATCAGTTTGATCATACCTATGGTGCTTTAAACATCATTCGATTGTCTCTTGTCAAACACTGTGAGTATCGATCTATAAAAATCAAGTGAATTAATCAAGTTTAATGTGTACATGTAATGCCTTAAGCCTTAAGCATCCTTGACATGGTTAAACTGATGTCTTACATGGTATCGCTGTTTAAAACATCAGTTTGATCATACCTATGGTGCTTTAAACATCATTCGATTATCTCTTGTCAAACACGGTGAGTATCGATCGATAAAAATCAATTGAATTAATCAAATTTAATGTGTACATGTAATGCCTTAAGCCTTAAGCATCCTTGACATGGTTAAACTGATGTCTTACATGGTATCGCTGTTTAAAACATCAGTTTGATCATACCTATGGTGCTTTAAACATCATTCGATTATCTCTTGTCAAACACTGTGAGTATCGATCCATATAAAATCAAGTGAATTAATCAAATTTAATATATTTATGTAATGCCTTAAGCCTTAAGCATCGTAGACATGGTTATACTGATGTGTTAAACGTTATCGCTGTTTAACACATCAGTTTGATCATACCCATGGTGCTTTAAACATCATTCGATTATCTCTTGTCAAACACTGTGAGTATCGATCTATAAAAATCAAGTGAATTAATCAAATTTAATATATATGTATATGTAATGCCTTAAGCCTTATGTATCCTTCACAGGGTTAAACTGACGTCTTAAATGTTATTGCTGTTTCAAACATCAGTTTGATCATACCTATGGTGCTTTAAACATCATTCGATTATCTCTTGTCAAACACTGTGAGTATCGATCTATAAAAATCAAGTGAATAAATCAAATTTAATATATATATATTGTGCCTTAAGCCTTAAGCATCCTAGACATGGTTAAACTGATGTCTTACATGGTATCGCTGTTTAAAACATCAGTTTGATCATACCTATGGTGCTTTAAACATCATTCGATTATATCTTGTCAAACACTGTGAGTATCGATCTATAAAAATCAAGTGAATTAATCAAATTTAATATATATGTATATGTAATGCCTTAAGCCTTAAGCATCCTTCACAAGGTTAAATTTTCGTCTTAAATGTTATTGCTGTTTAAAACATCAGTTTCATCATACCTATGGTGCTTTAAACATCATTCGATTATCTCTTGTCAAACACTGTGAGTATCGATCTATAAAAATCAAGTGAATTAATCAAATTTAATATATATGTATATGTAATGCCTTAAGCCTTAAGCATCCTTCACAAGGTTAAATTTTCGTCTTAAATGTTATTGCTGTTTAAAACATCAGTTTGATCATATCTATGGTGCTTTAAACATCATTCGATTATCTCTTGTCAAACACTGTGAGTATCAATCTATAAAAATCAAGTGAATTAATCAAATTAAGCATCGTAGACATGGTTATACTGATGTGTTAAACGTTATCGCTGTTTAACACATCAGTTTGATCATACCTATGGTGCTTTAAACATCATTCGATTATCTCTTGTCAAACACTGTGAGTATCGATCGATAAAAATCAAGTGAATTAATCAAATTTAATGTGTACATGTAATGCCTTAAGCCTTAAGCATCCTTGACATGGTTAAACTGATGTCTTACATGGTATCGCTGTTTAAAACATCAGTTTGATCATACCTATGGTGCTTTAAACTTCATTCGATTGTCTCTTGTCAAACACTGTGAGTATCGATCTATAAAAATCAAGTGAATTAATCAAATTTAATATGTATATGTAATGCCTTAAGGCTAACGCATCGTAGACATGGTTAAACTGATGTTGGAAACGTTATTGCTGTTTCAAACATCAGTTTGATCATACCTATGCTGCTTTAAACATCATTCGATTATCTCTTATCAAACACTGTGAGTATCGATCTATAAAAATCAAGTGAATTAATCAAATTTAATATATATGTATATGTAATGCCTTAAGCCTTGAGCATCCTTCACAAGGTTAAATTGACGTCTTAAATGTTATTGCTGCTTAAAACATCAGTTTCATCATACCTATGGTGCTTTAAACATCATTCGATTATCTCTTGTCAAACACTGTGAGTATCGATCTATAAAAATCAAGTGAATTAATCAAATTTAATGTGTACATGTAATGCCTTAAGCAAACTTGACATGGTTAAACTGATGTCTTAAATGTTATCGCTGTTTAAAACATCAGTTTGATCATACCTATGGTGCTTTAAACATCATTCGATTATCTCTTGTCAAACACTGTGAGTATCAATCTATAAAAATCAAGTGAATTAATCAAATTAAGCATCGTAGACATGGTTATACTGATGTGTTAAACGTTATCGCTGTTTAACACATCAGTTTGATCATACGTATGGTGCTTTAAACATCATTCGATTATCTCTTGTCAAACACTGTGAGTATCGATCTATAAAAATCAAGTGAATTAATCAAATTTAATATGTATATGTAATGCCTGAAGGCTAAGGCATCGTAGACATGGTTATACTGATGTGTTAAACGTTATCGCTGTTTAACACATCAGTTTGATCATACGTATGGTGCTTTAAACATCATTCGATTATCTCTTGTCAAACACTGTGAGTATCGATCTATAAAAATCAAGTGAATTAATCAAATTTAATATAAATATATTGTGCCTTAAGCCTTAAGCATCCTTGACATGGTTAAACTGATGTCTTACATGGTATCGCTGTTTAAAACATCAGTTTGATCATACCTATGGTGCTTTAAACATCATTCTATTGTCTCTTGTCAAACACTGTGAGTATCGATCGATAATAATCAAGTGAATTAATCAAATTAAGCATCGTAGACATGGTTATACTGATGTGTTAAACGTTATCGCTGTTTATCACATCAGTTTGATCATACCTATGGTGCTTTAAACATCATTCGATTATCTCTTGTCAGACACTGTGAGTATCGATCTATAAAAATCAAGTGAATTAATCAAATTTAATATAAATATATTGTGCCTTAAGCCTTAAGCATCCTTGACATGGTTAAACTGATGTCTTACATGGTATCGCTGTTTAAAACATCAGTTTGATCATACCTATGGTGCTTTAAACATCATTCTATTGTCTCTTGTCAAACACTGTGAGTATCGATCGATAATAATCAAGTGAATTAATCAAATTAAGCATCGTAGACATGGTTATACTGATGTGTTAAACGTTATCGCTGTTTATCACATCAGTTTGATCATACCTATGGTGCTTTAAACATCATTCGATTATCTCTTGTCAGACACTGTGAGTATCGATCTATAAAAATCAAGTGAATTAATCAAATTTAATATATATGTATATGTAATGCCTTAAGCCTTAAGCATCCTTCACAAGGTTAAATTGATGTTAAATGTTATTGCTGCTTAAAACATCAGTTTGATCATACCTATGGTGCTTTAAACATCATTCGATTATCTCTTGTCAAACACTGTGAGTATCGATCTATAAAAATCAAGTGAATTAATCAAATTTAATATAAATATATTGTGCCTTAAGCCTTAAGCATCCTTGACATGGTTAAACTGATGTCTTACATGGTATCGCTGTTTAAAACATCAGTTTGATCATACCTATGGTGCTTTAAACATCATTCTATTGTCTCTTGTCAAACACTGTGAGTATCGATCGATAATAATCAAGTGAATTAATCAAATTAAGCATCGTAGACATGGTTATACTGATGTGTTAAACGTTATCGCTGTTTATCACATCAGTTTGATCATACCTATGGTGCTTTAAACATCATTCGATTATCTCTTGTCAGACACTGTGAGTATCGATCTATAAAAATCAAGTGAATTAATCAAATTTAATATATATGTATATGTAATGCCTTAAGCCTTAAGCATCCTTCACAAGGTTAAATTGACGTCTTAAATGTTATTGCTGCTTAAAACATCAGTTTGATCATACCTATGGTGCTTTAAACATCATTCGATTATCTCTTGTCAAACACTGTGAGTATCGATCTATAAAAATCAAGTGAATTAATCAAATTTAATGTGTACATGTAATGCCTTAAGCCTTAAGCATGCTTGACATGGTTAAACTGATGTCTTAAATGTTATCGCTGTTTAAAACATCAGTTTGATCATATCTATGGTGCTTTAAACATCATTCGATTATCTCTTGTCAAACACTGTGAGTATCAATCTATAAAAATCAAGTGAATTAATCAAATTAAGCATCGTAGACATGGTTATACTGATGTGTTAAACGTTATCGCTGTTTAACACATCAGTTTGATCATACCTATGGTGCTTTAAACATCATTCGATTATCTCTTGTCAAACACTGTGAGTATCGATCTATAAAAATCAAGTGAATTAATCAAATTTAATATAAATATATTGTGCCTTAAGCCTTAAGCATCCTTGACATGGTTAAACTGATGTCTTACATGGTATCGCTGTTTAAAACATCAGTTGATCATACCTATGGTGCTTTAAACATCATTCTATTGTCTCTTGTCAAACACTGTGAGTATCGATCGATAATAATCAAGTGAATTAATCAAATTAAGCATCGTAGACATGGTTATACTGATGTGTTAAACGTTATCGCTGTTTAACACATCAGTTTGATCATACCTATGGTGCTTTAAACATCATTCGATTATCTCTTGTCAGACACTGTGATTATCGATCTATAAAAATCAAGTGAATTAATCAAATTTAATATATATGTATATGTAATGCCTTAAGCCTTAAGCATCCTTCACAAGGTTAAATTGACGTCTTAAATGTTATTGCTGCTTAAAACATCAGTTTGATCATACCTATGGTGCTTTAAACATCATTCGATTATCTCTTGTCAAACACTGTGAGTATCGATCTATAAAAATCAAGTGAATTAATCAAATTTAATGTGTACATGTAATGCCTTAAGCCTTAAGCATCCTTGACATGGTTAAACTGATGTCTTAAATGTTATCGCTGTTTAAAACATCAGTTTGATCATACCTATGGTGCTTTAAACATCATTCGATTATCTCTTGTCAGACACTGTGATTATCGATCTATAAAAATCAAGTGAATTAATCAAATTTAATATATATGTATATGTAATGCCTTAAGCCTTAAGCATCCTTCACAAGGTTAAATTGACGTCTTAAATGTTATTGCTGCTTAAAACATCAGTTTGATCATACCTATGGTGCTTTAAACATCATTCGATTATCTCTTGTCAAACACTGTGAGTATCAATCTATAAAAATCAAGTGAATTAATCAAATTAAGCATCGTAGACATGGTTATACTGATGTGTTAAACAGCGATAACGTTTAACACATCATTTTGATCATACGTATGGTGCTTTAAACATCATTCGATTATCTCTTGTCAAACACTGTGAGTATCGATCTATAAAAATCAAGTGAATTAATCAAATTTAATATGTATATGTAATGCCTGAAGGCTAAGGCATCGTAGACATGGTTAAACTGATGTTGGAAACGTTATTGCTGTTTCAAACATCAGTTTGATCATACCTATGGTGCTTTAAACATCATTCGATTATCTCTTGTCAAACACTGTGAGTATCGATCTATAAAAATCAAGTGAATTAATCAAATTAAGCATCGTTGACATGGTTATACTGATGTGTTAAACGTTATCGCTGTTTAACACATCAGTTTGATCATACCTATGATGCTTTAAACATCATTCGATTATCTCTTGTCAAACACTGTTAGTATCGATCTATTTTCATGTATTGTTTATAAAAATTGAACTAATTGAACCAAAAAGAAAACATTTGCTCACTAAAATGCCAATAGAAAATCAATTGTATTTGGGTCAATTGAACAATATGAAGAAATATATTGGTCATATGGATATATATGGTCATAAAGATGAGGTCAACCGTAATCCGTTAGACGCAGATGCTGATTTTATACGTGGTTCAACATTAAGTCAATCATTTGTGCGTCATCTGAAGAAGGCTTCCTTCAAAAAAACAAGAGCACCACCGGCACCACCTCCGAAACCAGTAAAAAAGACTGCAATTAATATTGCACATGTGAGTCCATTACGTAATGTACTCATGTTTCCAAAACGCTCTAAATCTGCCAATGAATTACTCCTTGATGATTTATCGGTTCAAACGCGTAAGTATTATCGCAAACAGAATGAGGCATCATCATCCATGCCAACAGCGGAGTACAACAGTCTAGCAATGTTATAAAAATATATATTTAGTACAGATGATCTTTTCAAAAAGGATCAATCATTATTAATACATCACTACTATCATCATTATGTATCTAATTGCCATTCAATATAAGTTTTTTTGTTCTTTATCACTGTGACTGATATTTAACCAAAGCCGCTGAAGATGCAAAGTTTAATCCAGTGTCATCATTGTCATATAATCAAATTTTGACTGATTTCATCAAGCATTTATTATTATACAGATTAATTTAGTTTTATGTTATTTTATTCTAAATTTAAATATTAAATTTACCAGCAGCAACATTTTTGTAAGAAGTCAAAAGCCAAAAGCCAAAAGAGAAAGAAGCCAACCCCGCCGCCAGACTAATGACAGATCCATAACATACTTAGATGACTTTTGGAGTATCCAATTGAACTAAATAAATAAACTTTTTTAAGTATAATAAACTGTGTTTTGTTGGATTAACTTTTGATAAATGTTAGTTTAAAATGAACATTTAACCATGTACAAAAAAAATGATTTATAAAAAAAAAATCAAAATTATATCGTAATTAATTTATAATAAACTTATTATTATTACTTATATAAAATTAACTAATGCATGTTAAACAAACAAAAAACAGATAAATTTTTTATTTCCAAATAATAAAATATTTAAATTCAATATGGAAAAAACAATATACACAACAATATACATTAATTAATTATTATATACAAATTATTATTATAAACATTGATAGTTTGTTGTAAATTTAAGTTTATATTGTATAACAGTTAATACTGGTAAGACAAACAACAAAATCAAAAAAAAAAAAAAACAAATACTACAATTACTAAATATTAATAAAAAATATTTATGTGCATGCAATAAAAAAAAAATTAAATTGAATCAAATTGTTTTTGTTTTGAGTCAATTTCCGATTCACTGAATATTTGCCTGGATGAATGATAAGCTCACATTTGGTCATAGGTCAGAGGAGTCTCCTTTTTGACATGTGCAATATAGTAATGGTCAAAGACTATGAAATACATCTTTCATTAAATAACCTTTGTTATAAGAACTATCTCTCACGTTGTAGAATGCAATTTTCGTAATCCTAATCCTAAGCAGTTTTATAACTTTGTTAACTCAAAGCGAAAGTCTTCTTTATTTCCCTCATCCATGTATCTAGTTGACGAACAAGCCCATAGTGATTTAGGTATTGCAGACCTGTTCGCAAAATTCTTCCAATCCACTTATTCCACTAAACCATGTGTTGGCAACTTTAACCCATATCCCACTTCCCATTGTAACCAAATTGTAATTCCTGAAATCAGTGAGGAGGGTCTTCTTCTAAAATTGAAATTGTTGAAACCCACTTACTCACCCGGTTCAGACAAAATACCTAGTTGTCTGCTTAAGCACTGCGCACTGAATCTCTGTGTAAGCCGCTTCTTAAACTTTTCAATTTATCACTTCAGAGCGTAGTGCTGGAGATCTATCGATGGTACTGCTATCTGGAAGGAAAGTAACAAAGCTGACAGATCTAATTATATAGGTATTGCCAAACTTTCTGCAATCCCAAAGTTGTTTGAAAAAATGCTCACTTCAATCCTTTATCACTACTGCAATTCTATTATTTCTCCGTGTCAACACGGTTTTATGAAGAATAGATCACCAACTACTAACTTGCTTGAATTTACATCTTTAATAAATCTAGGTTTTAACAAAAAACGTCAAACTGATGTTATTTATACTGACTTCAGCAAAGCGTTTGATTCCGTTAATCATGATCTGCTTTTACTTAAGCTTGACCTTTTCGGTTTCCTGGAAGATCTTCTTTGTTGGATTTCTTCATATTTAAGAAATAGAGTTCAGCGAGTGTTATTTAAATTCACTCTTTCTTGTCCATTACTCTCGTGTTCTGATATATGCTGATGATGTCAAACTATGCCTTTCATTTAATGATATCTTTTCGCAAGTCAGATTGCAAGATGAGCTAACATCACTGCATTCATGGTGTTCATGCAATCTTCTACAGCTTAACTTTGCAAAATGCATGTTTATGACTTTTCATCGCCTGAAGCTTCATCTTCTTTCTTACACGATCGACAACAATTCATTAGCGCGTGTCTCTACTTTCAGTGACCTCATTTTTGACCCTAAACTGAGCTTTAACCATCACATTTCTTCAACTGTTTATTAAGCTAAAAGTATTTTTGGTTTTATTAAACGATGGTCTAAAGAATTTAACGATCCCTACATTACAAAGCTTCTTTTTATCTCTCTAGTCCGCCCAGTACTCGAGTACTGTTCGTGCGTCTGGATCCCTCAATACAGAATACATCAAGACCGTATTGAATCGGTACAGAAGCAATTCCTTCTTTTTGCACTTCGGAGCTTAAATTGGAACCCTAGTATACGTTTGCCTTCTTACTCAAGCAGGCGTCTTCTTATAGATCTTTCTTTGTTGAGTAATCGCCGAAATTCTTTAGGAATAAGCTTTCTTCATAAACTTATTACTGGTATTGTTGATTCGCCGGGGCTTTTGAGTCAACTTAGTTTCTGTGTTCCTTGTCGTAGTACTAGGAATTTTGTTCCTCTTGCTCTAGGTAGGTGCACAACTAACTTTCCCTCACACGATCCATTTCGTGTATTATATGATAATTATAACAAAATTTACCACATCCTTTCTCCTGAGATTTCGCACACCGCTATCAACGCCCTGGTCTTGCAACACATACAATTCTCCATCCACCGTGACTGAATCTGGTCGATCAATTTTGGATGGGGTGTCTAATGTCTGTCTCTAACAACACATGGCTGTCAGTAGGGGCATAGCTATTTAACAAATTATCCCCCACCGGGTCATAATGGTCCTGAGAATAGTTGCATTCGTTTGAGTTTGGTCATGTGCTAGAGGAACACAGCGCTGCCTTGATCTACATAGTATAAAGTAACGTGTGTACTTTGACCTTTTTAAATTGGATAGTCTTTCACTGGTGTGGTGGGGAAGAGGAGCGTGGTTCGGGGTTTGATATCGACTCGGTTCGACGAACAGGTTCGATTTGAATTTTTTTCATTTTTCACACATTCGAAACATGGAAACAGCAAAGCGAGTGATATTTGGTACTATTGACGGACGGTTTTTCAAACAATTTGATTCAATTGTGGGAAAACATAACAAAATATCAAGAATTATGATATAAAATTAAAATAAATTGTGTTTAAATTTGTACATCAGATTAAGTGGATCCCTGTATAGTATATTCATATTGTTTGTTTTTGTATAGTCTTTAGAAGAAGAAGCATCATTAGCAGTGATCTTGTGGGCCTCACAAAATTCAAATAGATATGAAGAAATTTCTGCATTTAATGCCAAAAATAGAGCTACACGCTCATCTAAATGGTTCACTAAACATTGATTCCATACGTGAACTTGGTGAAACACTGTATGGTGCCAACACGGAAGAGTTCCTGAAATTGAGTCAACAATTCATACACTTTGATGGCAATGCAACTTTAAGTGATTGTTTTCAGAAATTTAAATTCATGCATGAGCTAACGGCATCCAGAAAGGGACTTGAAATAGCTACACAAATGGTAATCCGTGATTTTGCAAAGGATAATGTGATTTACTTAGAGCTAAGAACTACACCAAAAGCCAATGAGCATATGACACGAAGTGAATACTTGGACTGTGTCCTGACGGCAATTGAGAAGGCACAAAATACATATCCTGAAATCAATGTCAAACTACTTGCGTCTATAGATCGCAGTCAGCCTTTGTCAACAGCAAAGGACATTATAGAGTTGGCTTTGCAATACCAAAAACTTAAACCATCACTGTTAAAAGGTTTAGACTTCAGTGGAAATCCAGCTGTTGGTAGATTTAGTGATTTTGCTACACTACTATTGGAAGCACGCAATGGTGGCTTACAGCTGGCATTGCATTGTGCAGAAATCAACAATGAAGAGGAAATTACAGAAATGATTACATTTGGTATGTCACGTTGTGGCCATGGGACATTTCTCAGTGATGCCCAAATAGATGAATTACAAACAAAATCTATAGCCATTGAATGTTGTTTGACAAGTAATGTGAAAACAGCAACAGTGAGTAGCTTTGATGATCATCATTTAAAGCGCATTATGAAGAAAGGATCACCAACTGTGATTTGCACTGATGACAGTGGGGTTTTTGATACTACATTGTCCATGGAATTTGAAATAGCTGTTCAAACATTTAATCTAAGTCGCACGCAATGCATAGACCTAACATTGACAGCAGTGGAACACAGTTTTGCCACGGAAACTGAAAAAAACAATTTAATTGCAAAAATTAATAAATTCCATAAGGAAAACTAATAAGTATTAATAATAAAAAATCTTTTATTCTCTTATGTTAATTAGTTGTCACTTCACATTCATAGCCAGAAAGACACCAGTTTAGATCACCTTCAAGATCTATTAACAAAGGTGGGCCATCGGTTACTTCTTCGGTTACTAAAGGACACTCAGGATGTAGTCTTTCCAAATGTCTTTGATACAAATATCGTCGTGGAAAACTCTTTTGACAAAATAAGCATTGAAACTTTGATTCGCCAGTGTGCGAATTCTCATGATATCGCAAGGTAGTAAGTTGTGTAAATCCCTTCTGACAGATCTTACACACAAAAGGTCTTTCTCCTGTATGTGTTCGCATGTGATATTCTAATAAAAATACTCGGGCAAAACTCTTCTTACATATTGTGCAAACATGAGGTTTCTCGCCAGTATGAGAGATCATATGCCGCTTGAGGTTGCTATTATCTGTAAAGGATTTCTCACAATAGCTGCACTTGTATTTCAAGAATCCTGTGTGTGCATTTATATGATTGTCCAAAGCAGATTTCGTTTTAAAAGCCTTTTCGCAGTAGTTGCAAACAAAGGGACGCTCTCCAGTATGAGTTCTTATATGCATCTCCAGGGCGAATAAGTTTTTGAAACTCTTTCCACAATGTGAACAATTTCGATTTGGTTTTGTCTTATGTTTGGGCTCTTTAAATTCTTCCTGTTGTGTTCTAACAGAACACATGTGTTCTTTTAATTTAGACTCTTTGGAAAAGATTTGTTTGCAGATGCTGCAAGTGAAGAATTCAACTTGTTGATGATAATTTTCCATATGCCGCTGCAGACTGATTGATTTCGCAAAACATGCACCGCATATATCACAAATTAAACTTGATGGTCCCTTAATAGGTGACACCAGGCTTGTGGCGCTTGTGGTTTTATCATGCTCTTGTGGCGAAATCATCAATTCGTTCTGAGATGTTTCAATAATTTCTTCTGTGATTTGTGTACTGAAATTGTCCTCCTCAGGCATCTCTTCAACTATTATTTCTTGTTCTACTTCTTCTGGTGTTGTTTCAATTACAACGTCAATCATGTCCAAACTTTCCTCAAATAATTCTTCTGGTAGTAAGCTATTAATATCTGTACAATCTAATGGAATGATTTTCATTAAAGCACCATCATCAGCAACTGCAGCAGCAGTCTGCAATTGCTTGAACTTGTCAATAGTTTGGATACATTTCTTTCTAAATTTTGTTGTAATCAACAATTCATTGGTGCATTCATCACATAAATATTTAGGCAAGGAATCATTTTCTTCTGTCTATAAATATAAATATCTTATTAATCAATTAAATCTTTCTATTTAGTATTTGTGCCTCACCATTAACCCACCATGGGTTTCCAAAAGCGAAATGAGATTAGTTTGATGCTCCTCCACAACTTCAAATATATTCACAAGTAAACCATTTTCTTTTAAACAAACTCGGCAAAGCAATTCGGATTCTTCCATTGCATGCAATTAATTCTTCTGCCGAAATAAACAAAACAAAACAAAATAACAAACACGTGAACATATGGCACAGGGTACATAAGCACAGGGTGCACAGCACAACATGGTGAATTTCATTGTGGTGAATTGAGTCTCCAACATGTGTCCCGTTCCCCTGTGCGTTCGTTTTGCACGCTAGTGCAATTTTAAATTAAAAGAAGAACACTTTAATGTGACTGTTTTAAAACAAAGAAGAAGAAAACTTTTAAGTGAATAAATATAAAAATAAACTTAGCGAACGTTTGAAATGTCCGAGGCACATTTGGAGGCTCCACCGTCGGTGCGTCTAACTAATGATGATTTTCGAAAACTATTAGCCACTCCGAGAGCTCCGCCACCTGGCAGTGCTAGTAGCGGTGGCTCCTCCTTGGCCACAGCAACATTTGCAACGCCTGCTTCTGTGAGCGCTGAAAAGAAAAAAACTCATAGTAGCAGCAGCAGCACTAGCACCAGCGGCGAACGAAATGATTTGCGACGCAAGAAGAAAAATTATTATGCTGCCCTCAAGAAACAGGAGGACATTAAATTGCAAGAGTTGTCCGAGAAATACAGAGATCGTGCACGTGAACGTCGTGATAACTCTAATCCTGACTATACAAACGCTGGCACTCCGGGTCATAGCAGCACAAATGCTTATCGTGCTGTTGCGCCTGATATGAAATCGGGTATTGATGCCGCCGAACGGAGAAGGCGAATTATACAGGAGTCCAAGTTCTTGGGTGGTGACATGGAACATACTCACTTGGTCAAAGGTCTGGATTATGCATTGTTGCAAAAGGTTCGTTCAGAGTTGGTAACAAAAGACATAGAGGAAGAAGAGAAAGCAGCTGCCGCTGCTCGTGAGAAACTAGCTGAGGCAGCGGCTGCAGCTGCTGCTGCTGCTGAGCAATTGGAAGCAGAACGACGTGAAGCCGAGGATATCAATGCCATCAAAGGATCAATGGCACGTAATATTTACAATTTAATACAAGCACGTCGCTCCAAAGAGGTTCCGCGTAATGAACTCTTCGCTCCCGGGCGCATGGCTTATGTTATTGACCTAGAAGATGAAATGGGCGAAACCGATATACCAACAACATTAAAACGATCCAAGTATGAGGTGCCAGTGAATATTGAGAATATTGCTACATTGACAACCAACGATATTGTCATCAACAAATTGTCTCAGATCTTGAGTTACTTACGTGCGGGTGGCCGCAACAAGAAGAACAAAAAACGTGACAAAGACAAGCCGCTGTTCTATGAAAAAGAAGTAGAAGTGGAAACACGCAACACCCGGACTATGAATAACTCGTCAAGTAGCAAGCCGAAACAAGCGGTGGGTGATAGCATATACGATGATGTCGGAGACTATCAGCCAAGTAATCGTAATGACAATAAATCTCGTAGTGGTAACAATGACAAACATATGAATAACAAATCTGGTGGTAACTCATACTTTGGCGACTCCTCGTCCAAGGAAGTGGAACCAGTGATTTTAAATATACCACCACCTCCGAAAATAAGCAAAGCAATGGCTATGCGTTTCACTAATGAGCCAGAAGGCTATGCCGAGTGTTATCCAGGCCTCGAAGAAATGAACGATGCCATTGATGATTCTGATGATGAAGTTGATTATACAAAAATGGATTTAGGCAACAAGAAAGGACCAATTGGTCGTTGGGATTTCGATACACAAGAAGAGTACTCGGATTATATGAGCACCAAAGAAGCTTTGCCCAAGGCTGCGTTCCAGTATGGTGTCAAAATGCAAGATGGACGCAAAACACGTAAGAATAAAACTGAAAAAAGCGAAAAGGCAGAATTGGATCGTGAATGGCAAAAGATTCAGGGAATCATACAAAAACGCAAACTCAAGGATGGTGGTGGTGGTTCTGGAGGCGGCGGTGGTGATGAGCCTGATTATAAAAGTGCTAAATATTAAACAATTTACCTAGTTGTTGTTAAAAAAAAACAAAGAAAATATAAAGGAATTATTTAAATTAGATTTACGTTACTTAACTTACTTAATATTAAATGTAAGAGTTATGGATGTCCATTTATCAATGAGTCATATCAAGGCTGGTGTACCATAAAAAGCGTATGCAGCAGACATGCCGCCCTCCAATCATCCCAACGCCTTGCTATCAAAATATACAGATGATACATGTGCTATGTTCAACTGTGACTCGCCCACAGATGATAAACAATTACAGCGATTCGCTTCTTGGCCCAAGCACTGAAATATCACCTCCAATTCGAACAAATCATCCAATTGTAAATTCACGCTGAGGTGCAAAGTTTATCCAAATACCTTATACAAGTCAGAGATCTCTCCGAAGGTAGACTAAGTTTGGTACCAATATGATATGTTGCTACACAAAGCTGCAGATATCAAACTATCTGCTATGCCCAACCAGTAAACTATTCTTATCAAATAAAGGGCTAATAAATGCCAAATGCATATAAATTTGGGGTATCACTGCCTCATGACATAAGCAAAGTGTGGGCTTGCCAAAATAAGGCTCTAAGACGGATCACGGTAGCCACATAGTTTGTCAGCAACACTACCCACTACATTGAGATCTAAAGATGCCTATAGTACTTGATGATATCAATTTTCACAGCAGCCGTTACAATCAGCAGCTTCATTGACACCCAAATGTACTTGCGACAGCTCTCATCCAAGTTGTGACACGACATTTGCTTATGGAGAACAGCACAGCCTATGTAGAAATCGCAAGAAAGGACTATTAGTATAGAACGGTTTACTAGGACTGTTGAAGAGGTCAACCGTATTGTTCAGACTGATGGTACTGTGGACATGAGAATTATTTGGCCAACAACCATGCTCCCCATGCAGTTAAACAATAAACTTGACTGACCATAGATAAGTTTGTTTCGTTCAGTTTAACTGGTTAAGTAATTTTATTGATTCTGAAAAATTAACGATTTAAACATCATGATTTCTATAGGTTTAAGTTATGTTCAAGTTTTTGTAATAAAATCATTTCAAAACTAATACATTACAGAGCAGTAGACGTATTTCTTTGCCCGAATGAAAGAAGCATTAAGGAATTCGACTTTTAATACACGATGGATCAGATCAACGCGACCGATCGGCAATTCATCTTTGTCAGCAGCGCTTTGTTTTTGTTCTTCGTGCAACGTTTCTCCACAAACGAAAATTAAGAGAAAGAGAGTTCTGCTGTCGTGTAATAGCAGATTAAGGAATCATCCATTTGGACGGATTCTTTTCTATATGAAGTCAACAGCTACTATAAAGAATAATTGAACCAGTAATCTGCATATGTATATTGACAGTGAAATCTTGAATCATTATTATTAAAAACCAGAAAGAAGGCTAAGCCAAAGATGTCATTCTCTTCACGCTCTTAGTGTCCAAATTTCAGTTGGATAAGACAAAAAACAAAAAAGCTTTGCTTGTAAGAACATTAATTTGAATTTGGGTATGGGAGGAACCCCTCCTAGTGGTACGATTCGTCTGATTCCGACATATGTGCAGCGTATGCAAAATTTCAGCTCTCTAGCTTAGGGACTTGGTCTCCTCCAGCTGATCAATAATATACATAAGTATGTATATAATTTATGGGGTCTGCGATGTTTCCTTCTGTGTGTTACAAACTTCAGACTTCACTCCCATGAGGAGTATAATAGAATAAAACAATTTGTGTTAAACATTATTACACTAAAATTTATTTTATAATTTTTGTAAGATATTTAAATTGCAATAATTTCTCTTTTAATTTTTAATAATCATTAGATTTAGATTTTATTTAATTTTTGTGTGTTTTTTCTCTATCACTTAACATTAAATACACAAATACAATATAATTAATTTATGCGGCGCCATCAATTTCACAACTTCATCTCCAATCATTGATTTCCCCATCATTTAAGTGGAATGGAAAGTAAAACGATTGGAAAGAAGGAAAATTGCAATGAAATCTTTAATTTACGTACATTTATTTATAATTATTATAATATAATTTAAATATATAATTCCATGATATTCTTCTCTAATATATAATCTATGCATGTATGTATATATGTATCTCTGTAAATATAATTGTAAATTTGTTTATGAAGTATATACAAACAAAATTTTAAAAAATTCTACAATTGAAATGTGTGAAATGTTTAGGTAGATGACATAATGATAATGAGCAGCAAACACTCAAGAATAGGATTAAGATCTTTAAATCATTGAGGGGAAACATCCATTAAATTAATAATCTATATTACTATGGTATAATTTCTTTTGATATTTTATTGTTTGTTTAATTATATAATTGATTAATTTATAAATTGCTTGATAACTTTATCAATGTGGATTCAATTCAAATAATTGAAATGCATCATCCACAGTGGTAATTTTTTTTTCTATTATTATGACACTTATTTGTAAACGTTGAGAAATGCTTGGCAACTCGTTAGGATTCTCTATATACTCCTCCTCACATTCTAAATTCAATACATGTACTTATTTTTTAGTGTTAAGCAAAATTTGATTCTCGAAACGTTTGCAAATAAATAAAAACATATCTTTGGTGTCCGGGCTATGTTATGTTTGTTTGTTTATTTGTAGTTGTGCTACTGCTACTCCTAAACTGACCAATTGACCTAAATCCAATGCCAAGTACTAGTGCAGCATCTTGTGTGTTTAAGTATGTGTTTTTGAGTGCTCAATTTAAATTTTGTATGAAGACAAAATACGCAATAATATTTTTACTTAAATTTTAAATAAACTTTCTTCTTAAATCTATAATGTAAGTATGTATAATCATTCATTCATGCATCCATTCATTTGTTCATCAATTTACTCATGCATCCATCCTCCATTCATACATCTTTTATCTTCAGTGCCACTTCATCTGCTGATATTGTTTTTGTTGCCACTGCTTATGCTCTTTTTTCTGATGTTTCTGCTGTTCCAATCGATTGTCACTTATACTTTGTCCATGATGATTTCCCGAACCCATGACGCCTCAATCAGTGGTCCAATTATTACTCAATGTTGTTGATGTACTAGCAGTAGCATTGTTGGTTGACAAGCGTCGCTTCTCCACCAGCTTTACATCTTTAACGCAGAGATTATGTTTGGAATTGCTCGCAAAACGTATCACCGATTGTGTAGTCACTTGTGGGACATGACGCAAGTCCAACCAAATGAGATTATCACATTTGGATAAATGTTCAAGTGAATTTTCTGAAACCAAACGGCAAGCACTTAAATTCAATTCAGCAAGATTTGCTGTAGCTGTTGCCGAAGTCCCAATCTGTGCTATTCCTGCATCTGTTATGCGCTGACACGAAGAGAGATCAAGGTGTTGCAAGTGTGGCAGCGATTGGGTTATATAACGCACAGCGACATCCGAAATATCTGTGCCGGCTATTCTAAGTATTTTCAAGTCGCGCAAACGAGTTTTTGAATCGCTGAGTCCCGGTCTCGAATCCTTCGGTGGCGACAATATATCACGAACGGCTGCATCATTTAGGCCACGTACAAAACTCAAATCCAAGATTTGCAGTGGTGGACATTGGCAGGTGTGTAAAGCAAGCACTGCTTGTATGGGACAATTCTGCAGTGAAAGATTCTTTAGGGCAGGTAGACGTGCAATGACCCATGCCAATTGTCGCTTAGCAATTTGTGTCCAATCCAATATTAAATGCTCTGGCTGGCGGCGAACAATTGCTGTCAACAGTGCTGCAGACATTTTGTGTTCGGCCACATTCATTGTTTTCCATAGATCAGGGTCAACAGCAGCATTTGACCAAATTTTGCTTACCGAACAGCAAGTGACTAGAGTTTCCGGCGGCAAATAGCGAAACATGATTTTTAGCACAGTTGAGTCCAGTGCCAGGTTTGCCGAACTGCCATGTAAGTTGCTGAGGCTTCCGGTATTGGCATTACTATGTTGGCCAGAGGGACGAACTACATATTGTGGCTTCTTCAGTACACGTGTAGAAGAGTTTAGCATTTGCTGGGCCAATTGCGATCGAATTGAATTCTTTTTACGTGTCATTTGACCACTATGATTGCCACCACCGCCGCCTCCTCCTCCACCACCACCACCACCACCACCTCCACCACCAGAGGCACTGCAATCCATAGAAGCACTGGCAGCATCATTACTCTCATGCATGCTGCTACACATACTGATTCCATCATCACTCTTACGGCGTTTTGCCTTTTCACCAGCACCACCACCGCCAGCTGTTGGTGAGATCACTGGCGATGGAGTGTCATAACTGCGCTCTGTTTTTACCTCCAATTGATTATGATGATGATGATGTTGTCGCTTTAAGCCATGCTTCCAGTGTGGCGTTGTTTGTTGTGGTGTATTGGAGGATGACTCCATTTCCGATTCACTTGTAAATACGAAGTCATTATATTGGCCAACAGGTGGCGGTAGCTGATTGACTACGCTAATTGGTGTAACTAAAGTGGTAGCCGTACTGGCAGCACCCGGATTACCAACTACACTGACACTCGTTTCATGACAGCCATCAGTTAGACCAACATTTGGGCCGCCTGTTGACACACGACGTACCTCAGAAGATTTCTGACGAGCCCGAAAATGACGTGGCTATAAAAAATTTAATTTTTAGATGCAATTTGTAACTTTGTTTGACCCACACAAATGAAACTCACCTTATAATCATTATTTTTGCCTGATCGACAACAACTGGGACATTCCCAACTATTGGGCAGATCTTCATTGACAATACCCTTGGCATCGGCAGCATCTTCAGTGCCATCCAACTGGGAAAGCGCACAATCTGGATGAGCAATCTCATAGCAAACTGAACATTCCATTAATTCAGATGGCCCATCCAAGGAGGCAAGCTGCTTCGTCTGCGGAGACACTGGAGTTTGACGCCAACCATCT
Organism: Amiota communis; assembly: GCA_037043315.1. Lineage (NCBI taxonomy): Eukaryota > Metazoa > Arthropoda > Insecta > Diptera > Drosophilidae > Amiota > Amiota communis. The sequence goes on along the minus strand of JBAMAV010001245.1, from coordinate 4,522,514 downwards.
AAATGACAAAAAACGCATTGAGCTGTTACTGGCAACATGGGCGACAAACATTGCCGCATCATACAGGTTTGCTTTGCACGACCGGGTCCACCAAATTTAACCATATCCAAGCAAAAGCTGCATTCGCCACAATCTGAACGCTGACAAGCAGCGCAATTTTTACAGCGAGTGCGCCGACGCCTTGGCTGCCCAGTGCCGGTGACATTTGGTGAAAGCTTTGCAGCATCACTGGGTGAATGGCAAGTTTCCATTGAAAGAGAACAGCTTTGTATTGGTGTGGATGTGGCCATGGCCATGTTATTGTTGTTATAACTCGAGCAAGAAGCTATAACACTGACAGTATTATTGATATGCCCATGATTGTTCGTGTTGATGGTTATAGTGGTGGAACAATTATTTGTGCTATTGTTGCTGCTGCTGCTGCTGTTGTTGTTGGCTGCAGCTGCAACAGCATTGGCCAAATGCATTTTCTTTGGTGGACGATACTTGAGACTGTCAGTTGGTGAGACAAATGTTGCTTCTAAATATAAGATATGTGATTACAAGGATTAAGGATTATATTATAATGTGCAGTAACTTACCACTTTGTGTACCACCACCTCCACCACCATTCTCCAACGGTTCCTTTTTGATTTCATTTGCCGTTATGATTCCATTCGCATCATGCACATAACCATGTGCCAAAGCATTGTTAACACTCTCTGCCTTTACTTCTGCCTTGGCAGCAGCTGAAGCTGCCTCCAATTGTTGCTGTTCCCGAATTATTTCTGCATTCTTTCGTGCAATCTCCTGTTTTATTTCCTGTTTCACACGCGTCCTTTCGTACACTTGAAATGCAGGATACATGTCTCCCGGTGGACGCAACACAGACAATCCTGTCACTGCCAGTTCCGGTCTATCCTTACAGTGACGCTCGACCAAAGTACGAACATCCTTAATAAGCGCAACTGGGTCACGCACGAGATCGGGTACATTTTTCTTTTGTGGCGGCAAATCATATAAATACATGACAATCTCCTTCAACCCAAAGAGTTCATAATGTGTCAAATTTATATGCGGCCTAGCGATCATTTCTTGTTCGCTTATAGATGGCTCACTATCGAGATGAGAGTGTCCCAGTAATGTATAGACATAGCGAGCCAAGACATACCACAGCATTTCGGTAAAGAATGGATACCGAAACTTTTGTGGTACCTTTGTGTTATCTTCCACTTGTGCTGTCTTCAATTGTTTTACAATACCAAATGAATGCAAGAAATTACCACCAAAAACCAGAGATTCTGTTGGCGTATACACAGCATGTATCCAACCAGTGGGTATGAAGAATGTATTACCAGCTGTTAGGTAAACACGTGCACATTTCTCTACTGTATCGCCAAAGAAAACATCCGATTGTTTGCCCGATAAAACCCATTTTTCATATAATTGCAAATTACGCTCTGTCGGTGGAATCAGCCAAAAGACTTTGCTGCCTTTAAGTATATGATACCAGACAGAAGTTCCACCAAAATCAATATGGAAATCTGTATAGCAATTTTTCACGGACATGAGACAATATTTCTGCACCTTAGGGTACATCATGCCACCAAGTAGATTTGTGCCTTCTTTTTGTGCATCTTTCAATTGTTTCGGCCAAACAACATCGACCCAATCAATTTGTCGTACAATCTCCGGACTCTGTATATAATGATCGAGACGTGTATGTGAGAATTCCAGAGAGATGACATTGAGCAAACGATCCTTATGTGGATTGTCGTAATACTGCTGCCATTCTTTCATGGTCATTTGCAGATTCTTTTGTGTATTCACGTCCATGACATCAAGTAGTCGACGCGACCCAACACACAAGCGTACATCATTCACCGTAAATTCACTCGGATCTGGCATACGCAGTCCAAGACCGGTTTTATCACGAAACAACAATGGTATATTGAAGCCATGATGTTGCAAGAAACTGAAAGTGAATAAAAAAAAATAAACGAAAACAAACAAGATTTCTTAGTGGTGGCATAAAAGCTTAAAGATGATGCGTCAATAAAGAACAACAATAACCAGTTGAGTAATATGCTATGTACAAGTACGAGTATTGTATTATTTATTCTCTCTCTCTGTGATTGTGATGTTCTGTGATTTAGTACTTACCCCACTGTTAGATCACAACCGCGCATTTCGCGCACCATTCCGGTCTGGGCGAATTTCGATGATTCAAGCTTTTCAGCGACACTAAAGCCGCGCATACCCTCCAAATCATCATCGCCAGGAAGACATTCTTCCATATACCTTTTACGTGTTTTACGTTCACGCTACAAAGAAAATAAGCATATAGAAAAGCAAACAATTAATTAATTATTATGTAAATAAATCTTTCATAAAATTAAAATAAGATTAGATAAATCATGTGACACATTTCTTATTAACAAACATTAAGTAAAGAAAAGATGTGTATTGTTTTTTCAATAGTAACAAAAACTGCCCTTTCTTTTAATTCACGTAAAAACAAAACAAAAATTCAATCAATTTTAATAAATATTCTATTTAACGAGAATCTGATTCAGCATAAAAGAAACATGCTACCCAACAAGACTACTGTCGCAATTGTGGAGATGAGGAAGAATACGAATGTATTCACCACCTCATATGTAGCTGCCTTGCTCCTCTTGAAAGACTAAGCAGCCTTGTCGGGAAACCTTTCTTCGAAAATTTGCAACCCAGAGGAGCGTGAAGAGTATTACATCTTTGGCATAGCCAATGATACCCTACTTTTTGGTTTTATTTGAAGAATTACTGGTATCAATCAGCCTTTTGGGCATTGAAAGCACCAATTTTTTGGTAAGCTTATTGCTGAGCTGTTTGTTGCCTTACTGCTCTAACATTATAATATCTTTAAGCTGCGCTTTGCTTAAAAACACTTGATTATTGTCGCAACCCCCTGCCAAAGGTGCTTTAAAGAGTTCAATATTCATGGCTTCAAGGTGGAGCAAACAAACTTAGGGTCTTTATCGTGAAATACGAAATCTTCCTACATACCTAACCACTTAGCCACTTTTTTCCTATATGCATATTATGTCGCAGAATAACCAAGATAGAGTGTTTATACCATAGTTTTCCCTTAGGGCGCTGGAGGCTTTCATGGGGGGCAGTAGAAGGCTCAGAAAATTATGATGCGTTAAAGCAATTTAGAGGGGCAACGTCAGTCATATTACTTACTTACAGGTTACTTACTAATGATATGATTTTCTTTTCTTTTTAGACTTCTAATCAGTGATGCCATCTACCTATCACAAAAACAGGACAGATTATTTTGTAATTTTTATCTTATAAATTTATTTTTATAAATTTGATGAGTTTTATTGCCATAATCCTCTTCATCTGCGTTACTTACAAAATTTGCAGTAGCCTTATTGTTGCCCTTTGGAAAAAAGGTTAAAATGGCATCACTGCTTCTAATATTATTGTGTCTGGCATTTGAAGAACCTCGAAATAGGATTATCCCGTCAAATCTTCGCATAAAATTCTGTTCCAATGTATTTTCGATAAATAGCAGATTTCCTAATTCACCATCCACCGTTTATCCCCTACACCATAACGACCAAGTCTTCATGCTCAACAGTTTTAACTGTGTTCTTGGTATTGAACACTTTTCCTGCTCTGCGCCAGATACTCTTATGCCATACTTATGTCAAATATGCTAAATTTAGACTCATCCATTGCGATTATCACATATAAGTAGAACGAGTAATACAAATTTCAGTTTCCGATTCACTGAAATACTTTGACTCACTTGTGGAAGACACATACATATTTTACAAAAATAAACAAAGGATTATATACTTAGTACAACAAACAAATTTCGCCATTTCTATCTTTTTTTGCAAATTAAACTTCGCTTCACCACAATATGGCGGCAGCGGTGGCGGCCCATTTTCTTGCAAAACGGAAATGTATGTACGTTAAAATATCAGTAAATACTTTACTTCTTTTATGATGTCGCCTCCAGTGGCTGATAAAAATGGTTTAAATATGTATCCACGTATCTATGTTTCTATGCAAGAGTATTTATGTATATGCATGTGTGTATATGGTATATGTGTGTGTGTATGTGTAATATAAGTAAATCAGTTTATTAAGTTTCCTGGTTTAGCTTTCGCAGTCAACAGCGACTGCAGTTTCCCGCTCGGCATTTTACCGATTGAATAAACTAACAAATTCGGTTGGACTTGTTGTCGTCGTCATCGTCTCCACTCGACTCGTGTTTATACTTATTACAAAGTGTATTCGGATTTCATTTTCATTCGCTGATTGGCAAGCGAAGCAAGCAGAGGTGCGAGTTTCGTTATGCGTGTCCGACATTTCTTTTGACTTTATTTTTACGTTCATTTTTGTGTTTACAATTTGAATACAAGCTGCGTGTGTTTGCTTGTACAGCAGTCATGCGTATGTATGTGTGTTAGTGGGTGGTGTTTTTGCCACCACAATTTGTTTTAGGTTGCCGTTGCCGTTGCCTCTGCTTTTGTTAATGCTGTCGTCAGCAGCAGATGCGGTTAAAAACGTCACTACAAAGCACCACCACTACCATCATACAAATGATGAAGCCGCAGGAGACAACAACGAACAACGAAGTTATGAACAAAAACAACCCCATTGCAAAGTGAATACAACAACTTGATGATGATGGCTTTGATGATGATGACTATGATGATAATGATGGCTTGTAATATCTTCATGTAAACACGTACTCTGCTCGCATACACATGCATTTCGTGTTTATTGCTTGCATTTAAAGGGCAATGAAAATCATGTTGATGCTATTCCATTAATTTTTTTAAACTCAATTGTGTATCGTCGTCAGTCGCTTGCTTTTTACTACTAATAATACTTATTAATAATAATTGCTTATCTTCTAGTACACTTTACTGTAATAATTAGTTTTTCTTTTCCACTAATTCAGTGTCCTCTTAGAAATATGTACTACATATTCATATGTACTCCACTCTCCTACCATATATCTCACTGTGTATCTATCGCATCTTTCTATTTCTACGAGTATATGGGGAAAATTCTAATATTATTATATTATATCTTTTATACTTCGTCGCCTTCTTTCTATCAAGGCTGTTATGTAGCTGCCTTCATCCACAACCAATGGTCTTCATTTAATTCACTCAAGCATTCAATAATTTATTATATATTCGCCATCGCTTTAATCGAACTTAAATTTTCTATAGAATGTGTACAACATAATTTTTTATTTTTATGCTTTTCAAATCTTCTTTCTTTCTTCTTTGGCTGTTGCTGCTGCTTATTATTGCTTTGGGGCTTTTTGCTTTTGTTTTTAAAGGAAAAATGCATTTTGATCCCAATCCCAGTGAGACTGTGGTAGATTTACTTACTCGACTCTTGTTTTTGAGTTGGGATGGTGAATATGAATGTTGGTTGTGGTTGTTGAGATATGGTGTATGGTGAGTGAAGTGGTGGTGTTGTGCGGCTTGCAGTGATTTATTCTTGTTTCACATACTCTCTCTCTAACACACACATAAGTTCATTTGTATGTATGAACAAATATCGTCATTCACTGTTGAAAGATATCCTTTTAAAGTACTTCCCGCTGTTTGGCTATTTATGTATATTTCATTGAATATCTGAAGTTGAGAATTAAATCACAGGCAGACGACAACCAATGTATTGTTGAATAGACACACACATATATGTATGTATGTACATATGAGTATACATAACACACAAATATCTGTCTGTCTTTCGGTCTGTTTGTCTGGACTGTGTGCTATCGCTTGTTTGCTGGCCGAAAACTTGTTTGGCTTGTTCTAAACGATTTTTATGGTTTGGGGTTTTGGTTTTAGTTTGGTGTGTGCGAAACGCAACTTACAAAAACCTTGTTTTATTTTTTATTTATTTTTTTTTTAACATTATATTTAACTTGGGCCGATCCAATCCAATCCGATGCGACTCAACTTAGCTTGGTGTGGCATATACTAAAATACTTAAGAGTACATACATACATGTGAATGTGTGGCAGGTATAAAATACAAACAATGAATGCGATTGCTCTCGCTTATTTGTTACACCTAGTTATACAAGGTGTGCTCCAAAAGTTTCCGGACTTTTTCAATAGGACATTTGTCTGTATTAGCTCAAATTTACAAACATTCTGACACTTCGTGAGCATCATTTGCTTGACATACTCAAATGTTATATTCAAATGCTGTTATAAACTCGACAAAAACTTCACAGACACATATAAATTGCTCAATAAAGTCACAATAGTAACCAGAATTAAAGTATTTATTTATTGAAGGCTACGATCGTGCAATGCTCGAAAATTTATTATTGAGGAAGCTAGAGTAGGATTTCTACATTCAGTCTGTCACAAGTCATCGCATTCTGGCCAAAATTCTGGGATATCGGAAGGATCTGTGTTCGCTTTGTGCTCATAGAGACGCGACACAGCATTACAACCATCAACCATAGACCATCTGATCTGGCTCGGTGTGATTATTTCCTATTTCCCAACCTCAAAATAGACATGAAAGGAATGCATTACGATGACACGAAGGCTATTGAGAAAATGATGATGTTGGTCCTCGGCTCAATACCGACAAAGGACATTCAGCAATGCTTTGAATCATGCATGTACTTTGTATGAATTGAAACGAGAATGAAAGTATCTTTGGGTTTTTTAACCGACTTCAAAAAAAGGAGGAGGTTATGCATTCGTTTGTAAGTTTTTATTTTTATGTATGTATGTTACCTCAGAACTTTTTTCTAGGTGAACCGATTTTGATGATTCTGTTTTTATTTGAAATCTGGTGCTTATCATGTGGTCCACAAGGAAATTTGATCAAAATCTGACCAGTAGTTTTTGAGTTATTCTTAATAATGCCATTTTCCATTTGCGCTACTTGAAATCGTCTACCTCTTTTGTTAAAATTTTGTACTGTTATACATATGTATGAATGTATAAGAAAAATCCAGAAACTTTTGGAGCTCACTGTGTATTGTGTTTATATTTACGCCGTGTGTGTTTTAAATTCAATGCCTTTTTTTAATTAAATACAAATCTTTTGCCATATTTGTGTAAATACTTTTTACTAACAAAAATCAATCAAAAAGCCCCAAACAAAATAATAATAAATAAACGACGACAGATGACAACTCAACACACTCCAAAAACAAATTCGATCACATAGTACTACAGAAAGTATTAGACAGCAAAATGGGGTGGTCTTTCAAATACAGAAGAGAGAGAGAACATTGGAAATAAAAAAGGCAGAATGGAAAAGTGGGAGTGATAGTGTGATATGATTAGTTCATCTTATAAAACAACAAGAATGACAAGCATCATCATCATCTTTCCTTCCTACCTTTCTCCTATATAATCTTCTTAGGCTTTGTCTTTGAAAAATGTTTATTATAAGCTGACTGACAGAGTGACTGAGTGACAACAACAAACCTCTCTCATTCTACTAAGCTCACCTCACCTTATATACCTTAAGGCAACGACAAACTCTTTAGTAATAATATTTTCAGGTGCTAATTGCTTACGGCTGCCATATGCTTTAAATGAACGACACACCAAACAAACCTACCCATCTATCCCCATTCCACTCTTACCCTAAACATTTTCTATTTATTTAGTTTTATAGCCGGCGTGCGGCATTATTTCATTTGTATTTTTACTATTGTTTGTAAATATATGAGTGTAATCGGTTTTTCATTTCATTTAGTCACCGTCTATCGCAACTGTATCTAGCAGCGGACTGGAACCTGAACCTCTGACTAACTGAATGACTGACTGTGTAACTATAACTGAGTTAGGCCTTTGTCAACTCGAAACACGTTCATTGTTCATACCATTCGTTGTCGTTATTGTTTTTTTTTTTTGTCAAGTGGTTTAGATTAATTTGGTTCTGAGCCCATAATATTGTCGCGCAATGTAACAATCTTCTAGTATACGAGTATATTTAATAATACAATAACATGTGTTTTAATTTTCAGTGAACAAATACAATATTAAGTAAATGTTTAATTGTGTTAAAGTGTTATGTTCTGTTGTATTTGCTTAAAAGACAGCGGCATAAACTATTTGCAAACAACACACACAGATACTCAAACACATAGAGAAGAAAAGCAAAGCATAGAATGAAAAAAAGTTCTTTTGTGTATGGGTAAATTTGTTACTCATCCATCGTTTATCCATTGTATATACAATAGTATAGTAGTACAGTGAGAACAGAAGCTCAGAGAGAGTGGGGAATAGAACACGTATATCTTTACTTTCTTCCTATTATTCTTATTATAATTCGTGTAGTGTAGTAATTTCTAGGCCCAGCATGGAATTGAAGAAGCATAAGCTATAGACGGCACTTATAATAAACCGACAAAAATTATGTATTTGTTGTTGTTGATGTTTCCTGTATCAATATAGTATTTATACTATAAGTACATACATAAATGGTAAATGAAATGAAATAAAATGTGTGTGTGTGTGATTGAATCAGTAATCCACAAAAAAAAATATATATAAAGTAGTGGTGGTTGATGGTTGGCAATAATTGATAAGAAGACTTCTTTCTCTTCTTGTCATTCATAGTTGTCATTGTCGTTCTCGGTGTATTCGTCACCATACACCCTGACAAACAGCCAAGCAACCAAACATTTCTAAAAATTAATATGGCGCACGAACGAACGAACTAGTATATATTGACAGTTTACTTTTGTATCAAATTCCACGTTGATAAATCATTTGTTAGTCTACTAAGCACAACAATGGACATTTTGTTTAGTGGCGCAAAGTAGAACTTCCTCAAGTAAATATTATACAAAAAACTAAGAATCAGCATATATGTATAAGAGTGAAATATTATTCCTTGAAGGCCCTGTTATAGAAATGCCAAGATGAAAAAGAGGAGCAATGGCCTACCTAGAGATAGTCAGTAAAATAAATGCCAACAAGGTCAGGCAAATAGAAGTCAATAATTTAGAAATGCAATATGAAAATGGACGAAAAAAATAGTTTGATGGCGATGGACTCTGTCACCGTTTGACCGATCACCATGAAAGTTGGGACTTATATGTTTTTTTTTTCATGGAGAAGGTTTTTGGTCTCCCTTCAAATGATTGTGACTCAATCAAGTTTAGAGTCACTGTGTCACTGTTTAGCTCATCTCTAGTATTTGTAAGGCAGGACGGACCAAGGAGCGCTTGCTATAAAAACAAGAGGCTATAACGTTCTACTTAGAGCTAATTATATCAATAAACACTTTCTAAATATATAAGATAGTCGAGTAGATTGCTTTCGATTTTGTCAACATTCATTTCTTTGCCTTACATGGGACTTTTATTGATGTCAGATTTTTTTTTTTATGATTTGCAATTTTCATATTATGTACTAAAATATGTATCTTGTTCACCTATGTACATCCAATAACAACTATGGTGGTTCTACAATCAACAACATTGTAATCAAACTTTTACTATTCATTATTAAAGGAAAGACTTGAGTTTCTTATCATTTTGTTCTTCTATAGGTCTACAGTCAAAACAGGTAGATACATACAATCAAAACAGATAATCTTTTACTATTAAATATTGGATGGATGGATGATTTTAGTTTTCCATTTAATCATATTCCTCAAATTAAAAGTATTGTAAACTATTGGGGTCTTCAAATGTTACAATAACCCATTCGAGGTCACAGTCATGAGGGCTTGAGATACATATAACCAGTTTTAGCTATGCATAACCAATTGACACATTTACTAAACGCCCACACACACACACACACACACACAGTTAAAGTCGAGATAATACAAACAGCAATCAACAAATTTGAGGCGTCTGATAATTAAATACTTCAACAATAAATATGAATAGCCTAAAATACATAATAAAAACAAATAAAAGCATAAAAGAAACAGAAAGCGGAAAAAAAAATCCCATTTAAAAAATACACAAAAATAAAAGCATTTTTCTTGTCATTTTCATTGTTGTTGGCTATTCTTGTTATTGCTTTTATTATTATTATTGTTGTTGTTGTTGAAGTTTATTTAATTTTTGTTATCAACAAAACTTGCAATAAGCAAAAGCCCCTCACTCACTCAAGTCACAAGAAGCTTGTGCGTTGGTATTAGTGGTGAATACTAGCACATAGTGAGAAAGTGTGTGCCAGTCACAGTGTTTGTATATGTGTGTGAGAATAAAGGAAATAAATAAACAACTCACTATCAAACACTCACTACTCTCACTTGATAGCATGAGCGAGCGATATGAAATGAAATGCATTCAATATGATTGTCACTCTTTTTTTGTATATTACTCTCTTGTGCTGCTCTCAATTTGTTGTTTACATATGAGTGAGAGAGAGAGAGATAGAGTGAGAGTGCGGTGAGATAGTGGGATGATGATGTATACAGTTGTTTGAGTGGAGCCCAAAGTATTTTGCTGTTTGGAGCAAAGAAGAGCAGTGTGGAGCAGAGCAAAGCAACGCAACGCAATTTGTCGCCATCATCATCATTTGCTTATGTATTTTTTTTTTGTATTTATTTTTGTCTAATTCTATTAATGTTTGTATTTATGACAATTAAGTTTATTGTGTGAACCATTGAACTTGGCGAACGCGAGCTTTTGGCCTGTCATCATCATAGTCATTATTAACAAACAGCATTATCATCATTAACATTGTAATGATTAGGTTGATTTTAATACATATTAACTGAAGTATGGTATATTAATATAAATATTTGTTATTTTTAATACTTAATAATATTATTAATAATTCATTTGACTTACCAATTGCCGGCGCGGACCTTTTTGACTTTTGCCATTTGACGATCCCGTTTCGGCGGTGGACATCGCCACTCTGTGAACTCCTGCTTTTCTTCTCTCACAGATTGATGCCAATGAAACCTCTTATCAAAATCAATCAATTTATAAAATCTTTTGATGTGATTGGTTTTATTTTTTCTTCTTTTGTTTCAAAATAAGCGTAAAGCTTTTAAATTTGCATAGATGCCAATTGATTTGATTTCACTTATCTGAAAATGTAATTAATAGTAACACAGATTTTTATAAATAATTTTTCACAATTTTTCATTTGTATCTAATATGTATGTATCTAAAAATATAATAGTATAATATTATAAAATTTATTTTTATGTTTATCAGAGGAGCGCATTTATAATTCGTTTTAACCAATAAATTTGCATTTTATTTTATTTCAGTTATTTCCATTAATTTATTGTTTTTATTTATTTTAACGACGACGACGAAGACGACGACTATGTCGCTTCGCTTATTTAAATAACAAATTAGTTTGTTGTGCTATTCTACAACGCTTCATTTCATTTCGTTTTAATTTTAATTTTTTGCTGTTCTGTTGTTTTTCATTGTATTTTTTTTTTGTTATTTCTTTTAACTTTATCACAGATGAGGAGAATTTATTTAGGCTTCATTTGTCGTTCGTCTTTGGTTTTTTTTTTACAGTTTCACAATTTATTGTATTTCTTGCTTTTCTTTATATTTTTATTTTTTTTTTTTTTGCAATATTTAATTGAGTCATCGTTAGAATGTTGTGTTGAACAAAAGCTGATCTCACATCTCACACACGAAGAACTGAGAACTGAGTATAAAATGTTGTATTGTATGTGAAGAGAAGAGTTTTCATTTTGGCCACATATGGTTCTTATTAATAGAATAAATTAATAAAGCAAAAACAATGATATAAAATTATAAATTAAATAATCATGAAAACATATTATAAATTCATTAATTGCCAAATGAAAACGATTTTCAATGTTTATTATATCTTACAACACGTCAACACATACACACACACACAAACAGACAGACACACGAACAGAAATAATACACTTGACTAAGTGATAGTTTTTGGCACTTGTTCGCTCACTTGCTTGCTTGTACTTATAATTCTTCTTCTTCTTCTACTTCCACAACTAACCCTCCTCATCATCAGGTTCTTCCTTCCGTTAGCAATTGATATTTTCGTTGTGTTATAAGTTCTTGTAGCCTCTTCTTGTTCAATCATTCTTGCACTTGTTGTTTTTGTTTTCCTTTTTTTACCTACAAAACAGTCGTCGTCGTCATTTTAGCTCCTTTGCCGTACAACATACGACACCATACCCCCCCACTAAACAACTCTCTAATAACTAATTTATATGCTCTCACACTCTCGCTCATTCGTTTGCTTGTTCGAGCTCTTTTGCTTGCTTGCTTGCTCGCTCTCTGACTCTTATTTATTCTTGCTTTCAGTTCAATGGCGTTGTGTTGTATTTTTTACATGAAGCCCCAAACGTTTGCTTGCTTGTCCCCAGAAAAAACAACTTCACTGTCTTCTCTCACGTCACATCACAAACCCACGCTAGCTTTTGCTATGTGCTCTCTGAGTGAATTACTCTCCCTCTCTCTCTATCTAGCTGAGCACACTTTACTTTGTTCTTGTTGTCATTTGTGTGCTTGTGTGTTGGTGATGTTGTGTATGCTATTATTTCACAGGTCAACGAAAATGTATCTGAGTATATTCCGCTCATTCGCATTGCGGCGGCCGTTGAGCTGGGTTACCTGCGTGCCTTAATATGCTTAATTTAATTGCTATGCCTCGCATTTTGTTCGTTTCTTTGCTGGCTTGTTCGTCTGTTTGGTTGTATGTGTGTGTATCTGTGTGTGCATTAGCGTGATTTTATTTTTTTTATTTCTTCCTTCCTTCTTCATTATTAAGTATTTCTCCCGCTGTTATTTTTATAAGTGCATCTTTTTGTTTGATTTGCTGTGCAATTTCAATATTTCAACCAACACAGCAACTAGAAAACGCATAATAATATCAAAAATTTTTGTCTCATTATTATTCTTGTTTTTTTTTTTTTGTCGGTCAAACACACACACACACACACACACACTCAAAATGTACACTGACACGCGATTATTTAAAAATACAAATTTATGTTGTCTTATTTTCATTTTCTTTCCATGAACTTGTAATAAATTGAATTTTTTTTATCTTTTTCATAATTTGCACTTGATCAAAAGAAAAGCAATGAGGAGGGGGGAGCATTGAATACTTAAAATGCCGCGTTGTTAGTTTTACAGCTTTTTTGTATTTTTATTTTGATTGTATTGTATTTTTTCATAAATTTAATCTTTTTTGAGATATTTATTTATATACATAAGTATATTTTTTTAATTGTTGCATGATTTTCCACGTCAATTTTTTTCCATTCTCTCTATCTCTTACTCTCCTCTCCTTCTCTCGCTGGGTATCTTTTCTTATGAACTATTTCTGTCGCTCCAAATGTGATTACGTTAAGAAAAATAAGTTTTAATTATTATTAATACGTAAATATGTTTGTATGAATGTATCTATGTGTGTGCATATGTATCTATGTATGTATATACGCAACGCACACGTCTTCTATATGTAAAAACTTAAACTATCTGTCTTTCTGTCCGTCTGCTTGTTTATCCACACACACACACACATACACACACTTACATATATATAAACATATATATATTTGCCGATGATAAAAAACTATACAAATAGTTAAATTTTGTAGAAAAATATATAAAATAATTTGGGCACAGCAGCACAAATTATTGATAATTAATGCTCTACTGAATTATATTTTTACGCACGTACATGTGAAAAAATCTCTTAAATTACAAATTTTTTCCCGTTCGGTTCGGTTGCTTGCGTCTATTTTTTTCTTTTTTTTCTTCTTTTTAATATGACGACTTTTCACACACACCACAGAAAATTAACTGCGCTTTTGTGACACTCCGCTAGATCAAAAAGACGTCCACACCTCACGACTCACGCTTTCAAATTGCTGGCTGCTGCTTTACGTTCAGATACTCTCATGCTTGCTTAATGTTTTATGTAGATTTTACTATTCTCTCTTCAAATATTGCTTTCTTTCTTTCTCAAACCAACCAAGCAGTCAACAACACTTCATTTCTTCACTTCGTAAATAATTTATTATGTTATGTATTTTCAACTTTTCTTCAATTTTTTCTTTAGTTTTTAGTTTTCAAAATATATATTTTCCGCTCATTCGCAGTTTTTCACTCACCCATTGACTCATTGAATTGTTCTCTCGAACTTGTTTTGTGGTTTTGGTTGTGTTTTGGTTGACAACAAGTTTGAAATCAAACAGGCATCAAACATGCAACCCTCGAACATAACATAAAACATAAAAATTTTTTATATGATTTTCTTTTTACTTTTCTTTGACACCTTTAACCATTCCATTTTGATGATCTTTCGGATTCAATGATACCCCAGGATTCCAGTATTCAATACAATACATTAGATGAAACATCAAAATCCTTATGTGTTTTGCTTAGCATATTATTCAGGACACATCAATGCCCTTTGACCTTTTGATAAAATGCTAGTCAACTGGGCCTAATCATGATTAATACTTATATAAAAGGATGTATTGACAGTCAGACGAACACTTAAGATTTGATAAGATTACAACTGGTAATAAAATAATGGATTAATAGTAATAAATAATAAACTTTTTAAAAAACTGAGAAGAAAAGAGATAACAGAAATTTCGAATCGTCAAAATCCAATTTGAATACGAATACGCGCTCGATATCGATAATTTTGAAAATTTTGCATACAATCCAAAAAGTCATAGCTACAAAACTACAATTACAGATTGAAGCTTTGAAAATTTTCAAGACGTTTGAGAAGAGAATGACAGAAAGCTATTAGATCCGAAATTTATTTTAAAACTGTGTCACATCAAAGAGTATAAAAACATATATTATTTCATTGTCTTTGGTAGGAGACTTCATTCATTACATTGGTTGCAGATTCGCTGCAGATGTTCTGCATCAATTATACTGATGAAAACTGATACTGCAGACTGCTTTTGCAATATGTTACACAGCGCACAGCGGTCTCCCTCTAGATTTTTCCATAATTTTCAAGTACTTACAATGATCATATTCACTATTTTCTACCGTCGACGTAGTATTATGTGCAATAGAATTAGAATTTTGAACATTTAATAATGCCCTTTGGCATTCACGAAATGCACGTTGTCGCAGTTTGCATATTTTTATTAAAATTATTTGTGCGACATTTTATTCACGCATCTTATTCACTTTTACTTGCTCCCTAATACTCCCTCCACTTTTCAGCATTTGTTATACGAAATATAATAGAATTTTTGAAATCTCAACTCATCTCATTTTTGCTGGATTCATTGTCAAATTAAAAATTTGGAAAATAAGTACAATAGTATTTTCTATTTTATTAATTAATATTTCCCTTCTAAAGCTACTCGTATAACCTTACACATTGTTTTAATAATGTTGTAATATTAATTGGATATTTGGATCTTATTATTTTATTTATCTGTTGAATTATTGTAATTTGCTTTATTTATTTGTTGTATCTTGGATATTCTTATTTTGTTTTTTCTTTTTTATTATTTAATATGTATTTCTGAAACTGAAACAATTTTATTAAGACTTTTTAATAAAATATAGAATCATCACTTGTTCAATATTTATTTTGTGCCCTTTTGTAAAATTTTCTCATAGTTTATTTTTGTCTTTATATTAATTTAAAATTATTGTGTCTCAATTATTTATTTTTTTAATAAATATGGTTCTTTCTTAATACCTCAAGTGAGTCGTTTTTACAACGACGCGATGTTATCGAATTTTAGATTTTAAGTTCTAAAAAAATTCATTCATGCAATAGGATTTCAAGAATTCTAATTAGTTATATAACAATAAATAATTTACGCAGATTTATTTATAGAAACTGTTGACATCTAATTATTATTAAGATCTCCTATTAAGAAGATCGTTGGGGTGAAGTCTTTTGAAACGACGGATGGTTGTGTTGCGTGTAAGACATCTTGCCAGAGGATTCGGATGATTCAGCAAACGATCATTGTATCGGCTGCTGAAAAAATGTGTTTCCTCAATCATCATAGGCACCTTAAGGTGTAGTATCGTGTTTCTAAAATACCATGGTGCACCAGTTATGCGTCGTACGGCTTTGTTTTCAGTTGCTTGCAACTTTTTGATGATATATGGTGCCGCAGTCCCCCATATTTGAATGCCGTATCGCCAAACTGGGGCCACAACTTGTTTATAAATCATCAACTTGTTGTTTAGTGACAGTTTACTTTTCGCTCGCAGTAGCCAGTCTAATTTCTTCAGTGAAAAGTTGCAAGTTTGGTAAACGAAAATCAGTCAGTTTCTTTCACTTTCCAACCAGCACTGAACTGAGGTTGCAATGGCTTCAATTTTGTGGCAGAATTGATCCATTGAGTGGATATTGGAGAGTGAGCGAATATCCCTACAGTTATTCATTATCGGTTATCGTTATCGGTAAAAATTATTTCCAAATGCACAATGATGCAACAAATTTTCAATGTCATCCCTATGTAAAAAAAACTTTTCTTCACACCATGGTAAATTCAAGTGGACGACACAAAAAACGTAAATACGACAAAGTCACGATAATTTGTAAAGTAACCAGCTGATCAAGAGAGATTTTGTATTCATCAACAAGAACAAATTGGATACAAATTTTGGATTTGTTGTTGATAAGGATGTGTTGGTTTTATTAGCCTTTTTTACGAGAAAGAGAAAGAGTAACAATTGAATAGATCTCTCTCTCTATTTCTCTCATCAGATGAAAAAATTTAATAAGTATTTTGTGATTTTAAAATTATTCGCATATAAACATGACCACCAAACGAATACATGACCACAATTGGCTATGTGTGAATATGAAAATTTTTATAAGAATGGTAACCTGTATGTAATTCACCATGACGGACGCTTTTCACCACAGCTGTGATAATGTTATTTTTTACATGCCGGTAAATTTGAAACCTGAAGTATATTGAAACTTTTTCCAGAAATTTCATCAACCCAATACCAAGAACCCAACCCCACCCTCCTTTCGACTTGTATGCTCTTGAAATGAAAGAAAATGATTCAATGTAAATAAACAAAACTATAATTTAATGTTAGTCAATTTCTTTCGTTTTTTCTTTCTTTTTTCTTACGTATTAATATGTTTGTTATCAACTAATTATTTCGATCACATTCATTCAGTTAAATATTTATGCGTGTAAACTAAGTGAAAATTATATTTATCAATTGTTGTGTATATAAACTTGCAATCCGTGGACAAAAACACACACGCACATATATATATAGAGACAACACGCATGCACGCACTTAATCAACTTGATGCAATAATGGCTACAGATCTAGATCTTCATCCATTGCTGCATCATCAGACTTGTTTAAATTTATATTACAAGTATTATTATTATCCATATAGCCAGGAATATCATCATCCACATCTAGATCAACATAATCATCGAGCGGCTCATCATCAATATCAACATAATCATCGTCAATATTATTATCATCATTCATCATTGAGCTCTTCAAGATTTCTTGGCTTCTTGGATTTGATTTCATCAGTCCATTATCAGTTTGATGGCACAATAGTTTCGTATCAATGGGTGGTGGCTGCCATGGTATGAGTGCAGTACATGGACGCGATATAGTCTTTAATAGGATTTCGGGTATAGCAGTGCATTTTTGACGCACATCGTCCAATTGTTTGACTTGATCGCATAACACAATGCGATTGGCATTACGTAGTTTATTTTCCAGTTCTTGTGCAGCAAGTTGATATGCAGGATTTGCCACATAACTGTCGGTTTTACCACTACTAGTTGATGGCATATCATCACTGGGTAAGCCGCCTTGAATCATAGCATTTCTGCCACTGATATTGGTATTGTTATGAGCAGCACCTAGACCAATGCCAATTTGTTGTTGTTGAGCCTGTTGATGATATTTATAATCATTGCTACGAGATCCACCAGAGATGTGTAAACCACTAAAATGGGCTGTGATGCGTTCCTCGGTTATTAGTTGTTTGTGTGGTCTTTGAAACATATATATATAAATAAATTATCATCTACACTATATTAACATTCACTAATTCCATACTTACATTGACCACTGCTCTGTAGATTTTCGTTTCTGCATCCACTTGGAGACATTCGGATGACTACTGTGTACATATGCAGCCGGTGGCATTACGACTTGCGGAGCATTCATTTGCATGGGTCCAAATTGCATGACACCATTTGGTTGTGGGGCACTTGTTGTTGCCAATTTCCAAGGCATCGTGTCCAAATTCCATGGTGTACATGGCTGCACGAATTGCATATTGGCTTGATTAGCATTGGCTGCCCCACCTTCCTCAAAATTCCTGCATGCAACACACACAACATCAGTACAATCCTTTAATTTATCTTTAAGTGTATTTATATGTACTTACTGCATTTTATCTACACTATCAATTCAGGGAATAGTCCCGTCTTCTTATTCTTAGTGTGTAGGATTGTCCCGCATACAAAACTAAACGGTTCCAGAAATTTCGTAGTATTCTTCGTTGTACTTAGTTGCAGCAATTGGTAAATGATTATTTTTTGTATTCAATTCCAATAAATGATATTTGCTGTAATTATTTTGTTAATTTGTTAATGCAAAATATTTATCAAGTTGTTTACGTTTTTTTTTTTTTTTGCGTTTCTGCCTCCCAATTCCAATAGACACAATGGTTTAAAAATAGCCAGATAAATGACAAGTGCAATGAAATGATTTGTTTGGCTGGTCACAATGACAGCGTGTCGAAAAATTCATTTAGTTGGTAACATAATCGAATTTCAGCGATATCATCGATTAATGTGCTATCGAAATAAGTTGTGCCAAGCAGATAATGGTGTTATCGATTGAGCGAGCTTGGGCTATAAAAAGGCAGCTGAAATCGTTTCATTTAAATAATTGAATAAGAAAAGTGGAAGTGATAACTTCAAGTGATCAAGTGGAAGTAATTTATTTTGATAATATTATTATTTAGTAGTGAAAATTAAAAGCAACAAGTGATAATTAAAATGCGTTTTACAACGTAAGTAATAATTTTTATTTCAATTCATTTTTAAAAATTTAATCAATACATTTAAGAATTATTTTATTATATTATTTAATACAATTCTTTATTGCCCAAAATATTCGAAGTAATTTATTTCCCTTCAGTTTTTTGATTTTTTTTACACCTTATCAAATCGAGAACATTTTCCACCTTTTATATCATTTTTTAGGGTTCCGTACCCAAAGGGTGCTAATGGCACCCAATGACTAAACCTTCGCTGTCCGTCAGAGAACTCTAATAGGTTGACAGTTAAAATGTTCTTAGAGTGTGTATTACTATAACAACAAATAATAAAAATAAATTTAAAAATTAAAGGGTTCCCCATACAAGAAACTTGTGTTTTGGCGTTTTTTTTTTTCAATATTAATTTGCTGTATGCCTTACTAATAATACATGATTTTACCCCATTTGAATACGAAAGAGATAATCAGAAGCTTATTAAAGCAACTGCCGCCCGCGCCATGTAATTCTTAATGCTAAGGTCTTGTACGATAGTAAGGAACCCTTCTTTGTGTGTGATTTTTTTTTAACATTTAACAATTGAAGCACATTTACCTCCTTTTATTATACATACTTATTTTCCATTTTATATGCTTCTTATATTATTATAAATTGTTTTCGAAAATTACCTTATCAGCATCATGATTTCATTATTATTGTTGTGAAAACATGAAATTTTATAAATGAAATGGCATGGGAACAAAATAATTTTAATGACGCGTGTTCTGATGTAAACACGTTATTTGTTTCATATTTTCTGATACAACAAAATATTATTGTATTCAAGCACAATCAATCAATCAATCGATCAATTGATCACTTTCTATACTACACTCTACTTTACTCTTATCAGTGATTATCACTTAGACCCCCTGGTGAAATACTTTTGACGTAATATTAGTTGTCGATGTAATACATGTCGGGCAATTCAAATCTGAGGTTTCATCATGCAGTTCTCTCAACAACAACAACAAAGTTAATCGCATCAATGCATCATTATGATTATCAAAGGAAAAATACTTTACAAATAAAATAAAGGGCCTATCAAAAGGTGCCTGCTTTATTATATTGTGTTGTATTATTGATGAGTCTATATGAGATTACGAATTGATTGCGTTCTAATTAATGATGGGGGTTAGTAACATCAGAGTTCTGAAGATTTTTTCGAAATATGAAAACATGGAAAACCTTAACCCCATTTTTATTTTATTTATTAATGTATTTTTAAACAATAAAATGTGATGATAACCTGAGAAAATAAAAGATGTTTGTGTATTTAGAAGTGTAAACACAATTTCTTTAAGTGTAAACTTCAGTTCAGCTGTTTGATCCAAAGCTCTTTATGATCTCTCTCTTTCTCCATATACAATTTGATATAACTTAAAAAGACACGTGCGCACAACGATCGTACCAATCCGAGTCTAGTCCAATATAAACTAGCGATCAGTGCATAACAACAAGTGAATATTAAGTGCAGTGTGCAGAGTCACAAACGTATCTAAATCGAAGGTAAGCAAAATGCAAGTGCAAGATGAAAAAGTGACAAAACAGTTTGTGGGTGTTAAACCAGATAAATAAAATATATTAATGGCGAACAAAGTTCAACTCTTAATTTATTTTTTTAATAATAATCAGCGTAAAGCTTTGATTTTGCCATTGATAAAAAGAGTTTAGCTGAGTGATTGTGAGTGAGAGTAAAAGAAGTAAGGGATTTGTGTAAACTTGGTATTTTATTCATTAGCGTAGGCAAAGGGACACGCTCACGAAATTGTGTCCTCTCTCAAAATTGTTGATTCTCTCTCCAGACTTACCTGTCTTGGGATATCAACAATTTTTGAGAGGTCACAATATCAAAAGAGAGTTGTACATTCAATAGTCTTTGATTTGATAAAACAAACTCCTTGGAATACTTGTTTGCTTTAACAATAAAACTCAATAGTTCTATGCCATGCCATTGCCTTATTATTATTAGTTTTTATTAATAAAAATCATTGGGTGGGGCACATGAAACTTTATCTAAAATGATTCACTTAATATATTCAAAACTTTTGCCTTTGAAATAAAGTCCTCTGGTGACATTAAATCAAAATTGTTTTTTTTTTTTATTGTTATTCACATGAAAAATAACACGGCAAACGATATCTAATTCAATTCCTTGTCTGTCTATCGGTATGTGATTTATTATTTACTTAACAAAAATAACAAAAAAACAAATGTACACAGAAAACACATGTTTGCACACACATTTCATTTCATTGGAAACAATACTATAAAAAATTAAGTTTGTGGAAAAATTTTCAAAATGATGTATTATATGTTACGGAAAACCACTGGATTTATAGCGAAATCTAATGTAAAATCATATCAAAATCGATTTGTTGGTACACAAGTTAATAATATAAAAAGGTTAGTGAAAAATTAATAAAAATATTATTACATGAAAATGAATCAAGTACACGTGCTTCTTCTTCAATACATGACAATCACAGAGAACAATTGGAATTGTGCGGCTGAAAATAAGCGCAACCTTGAAAATAGGCACACCCTTGAAAATAAGCATACCCTCATATTTTATTTTTTCTTGAAAAAAAAGCATACTCTTTAAATATTTTTTATTGCAACTGGAGTAAATGCTGATAGCAGTTGTTTATATTTCTGTTTTTATTTATCTGTTTTTTTTTTTATGATAATTATTAATTTATATATATAATTATTATTATACTTGTGTGTGTGTGTGGTGTATGTTTATTTGTATTTTTATCAAAGTAACGCTTTAGAACAAATTGGATTTATTTTTTGCAAAACAAAAAGCTCTTAATAAGCTTGCAAAAACCTGTTATCAATTGAAAAAAAAACAACTTACAATCGAAGCACTTCCATGATTCAATAAGATCAGTCAGTCAGTCAGTCGTTCACTTTATTTAGCTTGTTGCAGTACTCATTGTAGAATTTGTTTTTTTTCTTCTTCCGACGCTTTTCGCTTACGTTGCGCGCTTTACTATATAGAAATAATATACAAACACTCATACATACATATGTATACATGTGCATGGGAATTTTTATACAGAGATTCGCGTATATAATCGAGTGTTTGATTGATTTACATTTGTGTATGTGTGTGTGTATGAGTAGCGTGTGTGCTCCAGAGATCTAGAGAAGAGAGCAAAGCAACCGCAGAAAAATTCCAATTCCATTAAATGTGAAATTTTCGTGAGTCATTCAGCTCCGCCTCCGCAGCTTACCGTAGGCTTTTTGTCATTTCATTGTATATTGTTAGCAAGTCATACGACGGGGAAGAACCTAACTAGTGAAACTAAAGCGTCTTGTATGCGAATTAAATTTGTTAAGCTTCATTCGTGCAAAGTCAGTTCAACAGAACAGTTCATCACAAATATAAGAAATATACATATTTGTTTATGTATGTAAAGTGAGCGTGTAAACACTCAACGGCGACGCAATTGATTATTGAATTTTAAATAATTAAATACAAACACATACAACCAAAGTTATAAAAAAAAAACATTAATATAAACGAGTTGGCCGCGTGCTTAATACGAGATAATTATATATACATACAATTTCATCGAATAAACAAGAAAAATGATACACGAGTTTTATGATTTGGATAAGCAGGAAAAAATACGTTGTTATAGTGAGTCTTCAAATGCAAGCACAAGTGGTTATTCAACAATGTCCCCAGGACCAGTATCAAATCAACAAATGATTGGCAATAACTCACCAACATTTTCAAATTCTCCCGCGCAATCTCCAGCAACGCTATTACTACAAACAGAGTTTTCTAACCTCAATATACCACCGTCTTCACCAATGCAACAACAACAACATCAGCAACAGCAACATAACTCACCACGCTATCACAATCAGCTGACAACACCGGCGGCCCCGATGACACAAAATAACAATATGTTTATTGGCGTTGGTCAGCAACAACAGCAATTTTATAATGGTCCACAATATGTAAATGTGAATCTTGGTGGAAATAACAGTTTGCAACAGCAACACCAGCAGCAGCAGTCAACATTGGCACCCAATATGCTGATGGGCGGCATTGGTGAACAAATAAAAGGATCTGATATGAATCAACGATATTCAGCTATGTTGGAGATTCTGGAACAGCCTGTGGATAAATTTCGTTTTCGTTATAAATCGGAAATGCATGGCACTCATGGCTCCCTGAATGGTGTCAATTCAAAGCGTACACCAAAAACATTTCCTGAGGTGAGATTGGTAAACTATACGGGCCCTGCCATTATACGTTGCAGTCTTTTCCAAACAAACTTGGATAGCCCGCATTCACATCAATTGGTGGTGCGTAAAGATGACCATGATGTTTGTGACCCACATGATTTACATGTGTCGGTAGAACGTGGCTATGTGGCACAGTTTATGAATATGGGAATTATACACACCGCCAAAAAGTTCATATTGCAAGAGTTGCTGAAGAAAAAAGAAGACCGATTGGTGTTTCGTATGGGCAGACGTGAATTGTCAACAAAACAAAAGCAGGAATTGTACAAGGAAACAGAAAAGGAAGCAAAGGACATGAATTTAAATCAGGTAAGGGTGTCAAGAAATAGTATAAAAGCATGAATGTGCTAACTGACAGTGTAATTAAATTGTAGGTGCGTCTTTGTTTCGAGGCCTTTAAAATAGATGACAATAATATATGGACGCCAATTGCTGCGCCAGTCTACACGAATCCCATTAATAACCGCAAGTCTGCACAAACAGGAGAACTACGCATTGTAAGGCTCAGCATTGCTTCTGGCAGTGTTTTGGGTAATGATGAGCTCATTCTGCTGGTGGAGAAAGTGAGCAAGAAAAATATAAAAGTTCGTTTTTTCGAACAAAATGAGGATGATGAAACGGTTTGGGAGGAATTTGCCAAGTTTCGTGAATCAGATGTGCATCATCAGTATGCCATTGTGTGTCAGACGCCACCTTATAAAAATAAGGATATTGAAAAACAAGTAGAAGTTTTTATAGAACTTATACGACCTTCGGATGATGAACGATCTTTCCCAGCATTACCTTTCCGCTATAAGCCACGCGATGCCATTGTCTCACGCAAACGTCGTCGCACCTGTTCGACAGCAACAAGTAGTTCTGGAACAGGCAGCGCCACCAGTTCTCTTGAGTTACCTAAACCTGTAGAAGAGCAAGCATCCCAATTAGCAGCGGGAAAATATGCCAAGGGCACAATTAGTGAAGAGTTTGACAAGGAATTTCAATTGAAAGAATTCATTGACAACTCATCTTTTCAACAGATCATTACAGGTAGTTCCAAGGAACTGGTTAACTACTTTCCTATGCTATTTGATACTAATTACCCACTCGATTTTGGAGAGCCAGGCGAATTACAAAAGGATGGTAGTGCCTCTTCAACTTCTCATTCAGTCGAAGTGAAGCAGCAAAAACTTACGAAACTTGTTGAAGGCTCATCACCCAATGTGACACCTAGCGATATCACCAATGCCTATTTGCAACGCATATTCAAACTAAATGATGGCTTGCGTGTTGGCAAAACCAATCCGGAACCGAAGGTCGTCAGCGCTTATGCCAAACAAATCAAGGATTTGTTTTTGGAACATGCCGATAAAAACTTTAATGGCGACACACTGGTCCACGAGGTGATCAGTCAAAAGCCAGATAATGTGAAATTGGCCATCAAAACCTTTGAAATACTTAGCTTTTTCAAACTACAGGAGCTCGTCAATCAAACTTTGAACAACTACAATGAAAGCGGATTACATTGTGCTTGTCTTCTTGATCGTCGTCACTACATTCGCCCGTTGCTGGGCTTACAATGTAATCCAAATTTACAAGATCGAGATAATAACACAGCGCTTCATGTGGCTGTCAGAGAGGAGCACACAAAATGCATAGAACTCTTCCTAAACTCAAATGCTAAAGTCACCTTAAGTTTGAAGAACGATCAAGGATTGACCCCACTGCATATGGCATTGCGTCAGAATAACTTTGATGTGGCTAAGAAACTTGTTAAATATGATCGTGAAGCTATCAATGTAACCAATAAAGATGGCAACAATGCACTCCATCTGGCAGTCCTCCAACAGAATGTCGAACTAGTGGTTCTCATTCTGGATGCTCAAAATGTCGAAGATATACTGACGGCACGCAACACAGGTAATTGTACAGCATTGGAGCTGGCAAAACAATTGGGCACAAAATCAAGTAACTCCATTGTCCAACTCCTGGAACCATTGTATAAGCATTTGCCACAGGATATGATAACGACAATTAAAGAAGAAATCGAAAGTTCTTCGACAGATGATGACGAAGAAAGTAATGAAGCAATGGACACGGATACGAAATCGAGTACCACTGAATTTTGTACAGAAATTAAGACAGAAGAGAATTCTTTCGAAATCGATGATGACTATCAACCAAATGATAATCTTAATTTACAGATATTGCTTAATGATGTACACAGATTTAATGCTCTTGCAAGAGCATTGGATCAGAAAAAACCAGGAGATAGTATACCGAAATGGAAAAAAGTAGCTGAAAAATTGAAAATGCATCATTTAGTGTTTCTTTGGAGGAATGCCGAAGCAATGCTGAATTATGTTAAAATCAAGTGTAATATCAATAGTAGCGATTTCGCCAAAGTTCTTGCTGAGGTTGATCCGGCTGCTGAGCTTCTATTGCATTCATAATAACAATTAATAATTATATACTTATATCATTTTGTATTTAGGAATAAGAATTTTCAGATACTATGTTCAATATTATGTGTTTGTCGATATCATTCAATTTTTGGTGGATAACCAAGACAATTATTATAATGAATTTTTATAAAATTAAATTTGATAAATCACATGATGTAAGCAATCGGATTTATATTAAATTATGTTAGAGCAGAACAAGGGTGGGAGCTAGTCATATTGAAAGCGGCGAGTCCTCAATTGGGTATTTCAAAACAACCATCATAATTAGAGTTGCTCAAAGTTTTTGGTGTTTTATAAGGAATTCCAACAATTTCACCTAAGATGAGTCTACAATTGTTATTGGTTCTAGGAGGCCTAGATAATGGAGTCTGGTTCAAGTTGGGCACCATTGCAGTGAAATAGAAATTGCATATTGTGTATTTTATAACTCTGCAATGTCCAATGTTAATAAGCCTGAGACTATAAAGATACCTTTCGCACTTAGCCCTAGAATCTCTTGAGTTCTCTTGGGAGAGCTAGAAGGCTTTGCTTTTTTTTAATATAATAATATTTTGTTTCCATCGAATATGTGTGCGATTTACCTTCAAGTCAATGTTCAAGCAGAATCTGATGGCAGCATCTTTCCTAGTGAGCTCATTTGCTTCTTCATTACCAACATATACCCACTTATAGCATTTATAACTTTCGATTTTTTTAATGGTATTTTATATCAAAATCTGCATGATCTTCCATTCATTTCTATTTAAATAATATTTTTATAATCTCTAATTGGGATTCACACTTTGTTTTGCCACCAATTAACGTAAAAACCGCAACGTCGTTATAGATAACGCATAGGTCACATAAAAATCTTCCCTCTTCGCAAATCAAGCGTCAACTTTTATTTCTTATTCTGAGAAAATGATGTGTTTTTTTTTTTTTTGCAAAGAAGCAACGACATATTTGCGTTTGTTTGTTGTCGTTGGGGATTTACAAAATCTTAGGTATTCCCCATAAGAAGTTGTTTCCTTAATACCTACACGTACATACATCTGTTGCTGCATCTATCTAAAGCTAATTATGCTTTTGTTGAGTGACGCTTATGCAATTATTAAACCCCCTTAATGATTCCTCTCTAGCACGCGTCATGGTTTAGTGACCTTGCTTTATTGAATACTAGTATGTTAAAGCTTTGTTTTTGTTTTCATATTTTCCTATCTATTCAAATATGACTGTTGTTGTATTGATTACTTGACTCAACTTACACTCATGGGCAAAAATATATTGTCTCAAATTAACAACTTTTATTTTTGCTTTATTAGTAGAAATTTTGGAAATTTGTTTAGCAAATCTTCTTTTGACATACTGGAGATCATTTATGGGATATAGAAGTATCAAATGGTATCAAAAATACCAAGTTTTTTTCAAATAATTGGTTCTTTCTTTTGAAACAATCTCTTTGACTTAACCTTTACTTTGATGAAATGAGAAGGCTGACGAACTTGCTCGTTTTGGTGCAGTGCTTGATATATCGTTAGCGGAACAGGTCTCGATTCCCCATGCGGTCGTCAAGAGAAGCAACTGCATTTTCGTCAGCAAAGGCAAACTGACGGTGGAGAGATCTTGAATCTTGCAGAGTGGCACGTGCTACCTGGCCTAGTTACAACGAACTTAGGTCACTTAGACTCATCAATAGAAGACGCTCAGATACCCCAAGGCCCAAAGCGGTTATTACTGGTCTCTGGTGTGTAGGGAATCACGCGGAGAGACTGGGTATTCCGTTCAGAAGCCATTGTAGAAGCTGTGGAAACGTAGAGGAAGTGGAGTCACTCACCCACTTTCTAAAAAGACTAGAAATAAGTTTCTGGGCAAATACATCATGGACAACCTCTCGGACTGTTCAGTCACATGTCCGGGTGATCTTCTAAAATACCTAAATTCGACGGTTTGGATTTAGTAATACTGATTGTGTATGTGTGTATGTGTATATTTATCCGTTTAGAACGGCATTAGGATGAATCCTCTTTAAACGACGTCGCCTAATCCCAAACATGGAGCCCCAGTTATGTAACGCTGTGCCTTGTTTTGACAAGCTTGGTCTCTTTGGATGTTGTTAGCAACAGCGGTACCCCAGATTTGTAACGCATAGCGCCAAATAGTGGCCACTACTTGTTTTTTAACACTTCCGATAGGTTTTTGATTGGATTCAAGTCCGACAACAGACTTGGCTAGCTAAGGTCATACATTTTTTTTGTTTCCACAATCTATTATTGGTATCTGACCAATTCAAATGAGTTGCTTCACTTTTGTTTAGAAAGAAAACAGACCGCTTATTATACCATTCTGCTTATACCATTCTTAGTCATAAGACCATTTGGTTCTTATCGGAAGTACAATGCATAATGATTTAGGACTACTAGGCTCTAGCATATTAACTTTAACAAATCAGTATGAACATTAATAGATTCCGAAAATTTCGAAAAATTGATACTGTGCTTATTATTTTGTTTATGAGTGTAGTAGACTGAGAGAATGGTGATTTTTGTGATTTCTGGGCAATCCGTCTAGATTGTGATGTTGTGACTCATGGTCCAAGCGCCTGTCCATTGTTTAATATTATGATTTCTGGTATGAAAGTAACAAATTCATTGAAAGTGATATTTTAATGGAAATGATTCTATGGATAGATCACATTCTATTTTATATACATAGATAGATTAGAAGAATTTAATCTAATTTGTTCTGCTCTTCTTTATCTTTCTTTACAGAAACATGGCTCAAATAATTGATGGCACAGCTATTGCAGCCGAAATACGCGCCGAGTTGCAAAAAGAAGTTGAAGAGTATGTCGGAAAAGGCTTTAGGGCACCAAAATTAACTGCTATAATTGTGGGTGAGGACCCGGCAAGTCAAACTTATGTGCGCAATAAGATGAAAGCGTGTCAGAATGTGGGCATTTGTAGTGAAACCAAATTTTTGCCTGCATCAACTACTCAGGCAGAGTTGTTGGAAATTATCGCAAATATTAATTGTGATCCAAATGTCGATGGTCTGCTTGTGCAGCTTCCGTTGCCGGAACATATGGAAGAGCGTACGATCTGCAATGCAGTGAGCGTAGAAAAAGATGTCGATGGTTTTAATGAGTTGAATGTGGGTCGGATTGCACTCGATATAGACGCCATGAAACCAGCAACTCCTTATGGCGTTCAAACTCTATTGAAGCGTAGTGGCATTGAAACTTTTGGACGCAATGCTGTCGTTATTGGTCGTTCGAAAAACGTTAGTCTGCCTTTGGCTATTCTATTGCATGCAGATGGACGTCATGGAACTGGTGCCATGGATGCTACTGTCACAATATGTCATCGCTTTACGCCACCCAAAGAGCTGGCAAAATATTGTCGCATGGCTGACATCATTGTGTCGGCAACAGGAATACCTGGCTTGGTAACTAAAGATATGGTCAAGCCGGGAGCATGTGTCATTGATGTGGGTATCAAACGGGTTACAGACGAGAAGACTGGCAAAACTAAGTTGGTAGGCGATGTAGATTTTGATGGTGAGTTTTATCAAATAATAAAAAAATTCAAAATTTAAGTTAATTCGTGGTTTTTGTGGTTTTAGAAGTACGTGAAGTCGCTGGGTATATTACACCAGTACCGGGCGGTGTTGGACCCATGACTGTGACTATGTTGTTGCGTAATACCATCGATGCTGCTAAAAAATTGGCAACAAATTCAACAAAATAATTCATTTTTAGTGCCAAGTACGGCGAACATAGTATTTTTTATATGCTTTTATTTAAATAACCTAGTTTAATGGATTCCTCCTATTAACAATGTATCAATACATCCAAATATATTGTACATGTGTTTTATCAAATAGTATCTTATATTCATAACAATAAATTTATTCTGATTACATTTGTGTTTTTTAATGATCAAGGTTAAATTTGCATAAACTGTTCCATAGTAATATGGAAAGGCTCTACTATATCACAAAACGATACTGTCAAATACCTGGGGGTATACTTGGATCGGTCTTGGAAGACACTCATTAAGGCGAAACAGATGCAGTTTAAAATAAAAAGTAGAAAGATATGCAAGCTCCTTGGAATACGGTCTCAACTTAGCATCAGGCATCCGAATGGGAGTAATCGCGAGCTGCCTGCATAACCTAACCTAACCTAGCCTAGAGAACATACTATTACTCTATAATGTAGTTTGGACATATACAATGCAGTTGTGGGGAACGACTCAATATAGAGATTAAAATACTGCAAAGATATCAGTGTGTGACTCTTCTTTCTTTAGCATACCAAGTAATCCTTGGTATGTGAGAAGTTTTCAATTTTGAAAGAGCCATTATCTAGAAAATGTCAAATATATCAGACAGATATGAACAAATTTCACTCAAAAACATAGCAATAAGTTTGTTAGTCAAATGATATCAAGCGTAAAAAATTAATTATAATTATTAATTAGAGGACCACTATTTGCTGGGCCTTCGTCTATAAGAAATTATTATTACATTAGATTAAATCTATGATTCGTTAAGTTATTAGGAAGAAAAATATCTTTTCTATATTGAATTTGGAAACTTTGTGGAGTGAAGAAAAGCATATAGGGTGGCATATCTGATATTTTGAAGATGAAGGCATTTGTCCAAATATTCATCGTAGATATTCCGCATAAGTGGCTGACTCGTATAGTCCACTACGAGTCACAATTAGCACTATCGCAATCAGTATTTCTAAATCCAACCCGTCGCATTTAGGTATTTGCCCAGAAACTTATTTCTAGTCTTTGCCAGTGCTTGCCATTGGCATAGAAAGTGGGTGAGTGACTCCTCTTCCTCTACGTTGACTTTTGAACCCAACCTCTCCGCGTGAGTCCCTGCACACCAGTGACCAGTAAAAACCGCTGTGGGCCTTGCGGTATCTGAGCGTCTTCTATTGATGTGTCTAAGTGACCTATTTTCGTTCTAACTAGGGTAGCACCATCGTAGATACTCCGCATAGTGGACAAGGAGGACGCATATTCACATTGAGTAATAAGTGTGTCCCATTCGAAGACGATTGAAGATGAACCTTTTTTTTATCTGTTGTGCACACCTTTTTTGTTAGAAGTAAGTGTGGTAATAGAAGGTGAATGCGATTCAACCAGAAGTTTAGCTGCTGCGTAGAATATCTGGCTGGGTACCCAAGAATATTCCAATAGTGATTGTTCGCTAGTTTTGTTACAAAGATTATAAAAATAGGATTAAAAGATTTGTAACTGGAAGATCTTGAAAATTCACTTTGGTATGCATGGTCTTTTGAGGGGAGTGAAGCGATTGATTGCCAAGTTGGGTGGCCCGGGGTTCATGTTAACCTAGACAGGAACTAATAGTAACCACAAACTCTAAAACTCATCAAATTATAATTCTAGCTCATAAAGTTTGTCTCTTCTACCCATGCAATATTCTTGTCTATTAGTTTCTTTGTCAATTTATTTGACAACCTTTGTGTGAAGTAACTAAATAGTGTTTTCATTACATATCTTGGCGAAAGCCTTGGCACCCACTTAATAAAATATCTATGCAATTTATCACCCTCATCAAACAGCTTACAAACCCCACACTTAAGTACCATAAGATTGATTCCATTTAAATTGTATTGAAATATCAATTTTACATAGAAAGGCATTCAGTTCCAGACTGTTAATATGTTTGTCGAATTTTTTAACCAAATCATTTTTAAGGAACCACTTCTCCCTTTCGTATATTCTACATACTGACTTAAAAATCATTATTTTGGTCTTCACTTTACAAGATTCACTTTTAAATTCCACATGCACCAATACTTTACCAGATTGTGTAAAATATTTTGCATGTTTTGATATTGAAAACCGATATCATGGGCGTATAGAGGACGTATCCTTATGTTAATCTCCATTTTTCATTCATAATAGATAAATATAAATGGTTCTTATATGTTTTTCACATTGTTCACATTCAAATTTAACGCATTTTAAATTGCCACAAGTCCAGTATTTCTCAACACTATTGCAATTGAGTTGATAAAATTGTTCAACACTCTGTAAACATTTGTTCTCGGTCGTTATGGCGTTTCGATACTCAGAACCAGCTTTCATAATATTGTTAGTTTTCTCAAATTCTGTCATATTTTCATTAATTCAGGCAAACATAGTAGAGGAGAAAAAAATTTTAAATTTCGATCCGAAAATGTCTTTCCCAAAACAACAAATTTATACTTGCGATTTTGAGGTGTACGGCAAGGTGCAAGGTAAGTAGATAGTAGATAGATGCCCATGAGATTTTTAGTGTGGCCTCATTATCATCATCACAAAAATGTGAATTGTTGCATTTATTAAATTTTAATTATTTTGTCATTTTCAGGAGTCTTCTTCCGCAAGGTAAGTATCAGATTATATAGACATCTTATTTAGCATTCTTCATTACTATTTAGTGGTTAATGGCTTTTGAAAGTAAAACATAAATTCCCTTGCCAATTTGTTGTAGCACACAGAAAAGCAGGCAAAAACTCTTGGCGTACATGGTTGGTGCAAGAATACTGAAAATGGAACTGTCAAGGGGCAAATAGAGGGACCTTTGGCTCCACTTAATGAAATGTAAAGTATTTTCTTTTTCCCGAAAGCATTAATCAATTAAGAAATGATGCTTGCAGGAAATATTGGCTAGAGAACAAGGGCAGCCCCAAGTCAATAATTCAAAAAGCAGAATTCACGCCATCCAAAGAAATCCCAACTTATAACTTCAAGTCATTCAGCATTATACGCTAGAATGGGAAGAGAAGAAATCAAGATCAAATCATTTCTCGGTTGGGGTATATGAATCAAAATTTCAAGTCAATTTTCTTTATTTCTTTACTACAATTGGAATTGGTTTCAAGTCCTCATCAAGTCCCAAACAATTGAATCTACAGAATTATTAATTTAATATTGTTACGTTTAATCATCATCATCGCAGTTGTTGTCAATGTATTTTAATAGAATGAAGTTTCAATATATTATGTACGCCACTTACTGGCCAATGTCAATACATACAGAATAGAGAATTTATAAATTATAAATGACATTCGTAATTTGGCAATAGTGGCCAGCTTTTAAAATAATAGACTGAGAATTGACCATGAAAAAGCTTGGATAAGCAAAATGCGAACATTTTTGATAGTTTAATATTTGGTTGAGATTTAAGGGGTTTAGTGAAAGTTATACAGTAGAACCTCACAAACAAAAACCACTTAGTAATTGTGGTAATTACGGATAAATTTGAGTTATGTTATTGAAAATATTTGATCAATGGTAGGGTTATTTGGAAGGTATCTGGCTCTATGTGATTGGAAGACGGGGCATACAGTGAGGATGTGGGAGATAGTTAGGATTGTATTGCAGTTTTGGCAGGTGGGTGCGTAAGACTTATTGATTATGAAGTTTTGGGTTACATTGGTGTGTCTCAAACGTAGACGAGAAATATTTTTTTATCTATGTTTTGTTAGGAGTAATATATTTGTAGTATTGGGATGTGTTGTTCCACAATGTTTGATACTGAGTTTTAGATGATTTCGTAAATCTGCGGTGTTAAGATTGTTTTCCATGCGAGTGTGTCTAGCAGTTTGTTCATCTAGTTCGTTACCTGCTGTTCCGCAGTGCCCAGAGACTCTTATTAGTAACAGTTTACTTGTTCGGGAAGATAGTATGCTTCTAATGGGTTTCATGTAAAAAGATTGAGTGTTGATATTGGCTATTGGTTTAAGTGAGGAGAGGGAATCTGTGCAGATTACAAACTTTCCTTTTTGGCTTTGGGCATATTTGCATGCTGTGTGTATAGCTGTAAAGGAAGATGTAAAGGGGGAAAGTATAGTGTTTGTTACTACCTCATTAGATGTAGTGACGCTGTATGAAACACGTGCGGATAACTTGGAGCCATCGGTATACACGGATATATATATTGACCAAGTGAACCAGTGCATATTTCTTAAAGAAAAAACCAATACGTTGCGTTTGAATAAATTCGTTATAGAGGTTTTATTATTTTCTTTATTAAAGATAGTGAATTCGTTGTAAAGAGGATTTTCATGTATGACAAAAATGAAAAGTAATGCAGTATCTTCAAAATGATCTTGCTATAGAGAAGTCCTTACTGTAAGGGAGTTTGTTGTAGTGAAGTGTGACAGTAGTTCGAATTTCGTGATTTATTTTTTGCACCATATAAATAAATAGACATCGTGCTTTCAATAACAAAGAGATTAGTGATAGTCCGGAGCTGGATACCATCATGTTTTGTCCAATTTTGCTTCATTGAAATCTGCATTCCATTAATGCTTTGATTTCGTGAGACAGACACGAGATTGTTTGGATCCTTTGCATTTTCTGTTTGTTTGTAGTGCTTGAGTTACATTTTCCCCCTCATACTGTTAATGGGGGAAAATCCAACGAATTATTGTTGATTATCATAAGATACATAATTCAAAGTTCTATCAAGGCTATGAAATAGAACATTAGAATAGGAAAGGATAGACAGGTGAGTTCGCCCAGAAGCCTTACGGCTTTAAAACCTGATTTGGACTTTTCTTAGACTTCGAACTTTACCGGCATGGAATATCCTATCGATAACCTAAGCTACCACGACTAGGTGGCATTGAACATTTCTTTTAACTAAATATAGCCTTGAAGCCATGAGTTTAGTGTTTACTTATTTAAACCTTTACCACGACATACATATATCACAGTGAACCAGAATCGCCAACAATAGGCTAATATTATTTCATCACAATTTACTCCACAGAAAATGCTGCCGAAGAATCTATCAACCATTATCTATGAAGTTGCAATCGGATGATATGATGGAGCTCCAGCGGTACCAGGAAGATGTTCCCTAAAGAGTCATTAGTACATTTCACATGCCACATGATGGTGTAAGCTTTGTAAAAACTATTATTAGTTACTAATCTTTGTGATTGACATTGATGAAAAAACCTGTTGACTATCATCTTTTAGATTGCAGTTCTTTAACATGATGCAGTCCCCAATACCAGGAAGATGTGGCCTACAGAGACAGAAAAGACCATTGGATAAGTCATATGATCTGTAAGCTTTGCAAAAACTATTAGTTACAAATCCTAGTGGGCCCCATTTGTGATATTTTGCCATCTGCTTTATTATTTCACATTCGTTTTACCAATAATCAACTAAACAGCAGATTCAGTGATGTTCAATGTGTAGTGTGGTGAAATTAGTATTTAGTAATCCCAGTGATCCGCCGCTAATTCAAAATGCTAATAATCTCAAATCAAATACTATACAAAATTGCAAATCAACTGCGAATTGTTGTTATTCAGTTTATTATAAGCAGTGAGTGAGTGATGTGTGGTGATATTTAGTGCATTCAATAATAACTACTTTTCCAACACTTATCTTCATGAGTGAGTGAGAGAGCGAGCGAGATGACCACACAATGGTACACGCGCACTTTCGCACTTTGTTCAGAACAAGCAGAAACGAGTACAGCTCCGAATACACGTCGTGCGTTGAAGTAGCGGAGAAAAAAAACTACAGTGGAAAGAAAAATTTTTTAGAAAAAAAGAACGAAGCAAATAATTGCCAATGGAAACGCCATTGTCTGGCAGAGTGAAAATTAAAATTATTTGCTTTGATTTGAACTGAAATATTAATGTGAAAATAATTTTAAGAAAAGTGCTAGCAACATTTCTTGTGTATTATTATTTTGGTGAGTTGCGCGCTGAAAAACGTTTTTCGTTTTACTTATTTTATACATGTTCGCTATTCGTCGTTGAAATAAGTGAGTGAGTATATGAATGTGAGAAGAATGAGGAGTGTGAGCGCGGTGCTCGTTCAATAAGTGTAGGAAAAACACAAATGAAATGAAAAAAAAACAGGCAGCCATGCCTATAAATTCAAATTGAAATTGTCAAATCTCAAATGTGAATTCATAAAAAAATTAAATTCCCAATTGTGTTGAGTTCTTTTCTTAATATTTTCATAAATCTACAAACGCGTGAAATAGGGAAAGAAATATAAAATTTGCTAAAAGCGAATTTTATTGTGTAAATATAATAACCGAAAGTGAAAAAAAATAGTATTGCTGGGTAGTGGTGGTCTGGACCATTGACCAGGGACGAACACATAACGACGACAACGACGAAGAAGAAGGTGCGTTTACGTTTGTGCTTAACATCATTTGTGCCATCAAACATTTAGAAGAAAAGAAGTGATGTGCTGCAGTGGGGAGGCGAGGCGATTAATGGGGTTCTAAATGTAAGAAGAAGAGAGCGCGCGGGCTAAAAATTGAAAGGCGCGAGTGTAATTATAAAAGAAAAAAAAAATAGGTAAAAAGAAAAGAAAAAATTTCCTCTAATTATATAAAAAATATACATGCAAGCGAATCTAATCTTATTGCTATGCTTCAGTGAATGAGTGGTCACTATTTGATCAATTGTGTGCATTACTCTACTTTTCATATGCAAATCAATTTTCTGTTTGTTCCGAGAGTGACGAAATTATTTTGAATTTTCAATTGCAAGAAACGAAATATCGTTTCGTTGTAGTGTTTTTTGTTCCATCCATCGTCAGTAGTCAGTAGTCAGTTTCAGTTGTCTCCCCAGCCAAAGAAAAAGAAGAGAAAAAAACGTTGCGCAGTTGTGGAATCTGCTCTCTCTCTTACTCGCTCGCTCGAAATGCTATGCAATGCGCACTAACTAGCGCTCTCTCTCACTCTTACCTTCTCTTCGGTTGCTTCCACATAAAACAACACAAAAAAAAACATTGTTTTAAAGCGCGCGCCGGAAAAAATTAACTTATCCACAAAT
Source organism: Amiota communis (assembly GCA_037043315.1). NCBI lineage: Eukaryota > Metazoa > Arthropoda > Insecta > Diptera > Drosophilidae > Amiota > Amiota communis. The sequence goes on along the minus strand of JBAMAV010001245.1, from coordinate 4,485,946 downwards.
CAAAAGGCGGCTAGCAAAATATTTTATTTTTTTGTTTTTTGTGATACTTGCGGCCCCTAAAATTTGTGATTTTCTTATATATTTTTATTATTATTAAGTGAGTAGACAATCTGTGATAGATAAGCTGACATTTTTTCTCAAAGTATCTGTATCTGAGTATATTGTGTGTGTGTGTGTTATAACTGATAATGTTCCATGCAACGCTGTGCTGCGTATTGCATGTTTGCATAAGTGTGTGTGTGTGTGTGTATATGTATGTATGTATGTGTTTGTTTGCTTCGAGTTGTGCGTGTTGCAGCAATGTTATGACAGACACCGCGTTGCTTGCAAGAGATTCTAACTAGAAATCTGAAATCTTAGTGTTGTTTATCTGTTATAACCTCAATTTTCATTTGTTCATTTTAGTTAACAAATTCAGTGGCGAAAGGAACAGACAAAACATACAGCTCGGTGGTGTTGATTTGTTTCGTGTGCCTTAAGCAGTAGTCAGCCAAATGCAGGAGACAGATACGGCAACACTATGGCACCAGCGCTCACTGAGCCACTAAGTCCGAAGGAGAAATTGTCTAGCTCAGCGGCCACGGCATCACTGTCCACACGTGCCAGTAAGAAAGTGGAGTCTTCATCGTCAACCACCTCACCGTCAACGAGTGCTGCCTCGGCATCTTCGTCATCGTCATCGGATGAAAAACCCATCGTACAACAACAACATACAGCATCAAATAATATTAAGGAAAAGAAACCATCTCGCAACACCCCAACACCGACAACATCAACGCGTGTTACACGCTCCAAGGACGTTCAACAACAAAGTAACAGCAGCAACAGCAGCAGTCCGAAGTTGGTTGCAGTGGCAGCAACTGCTACGTCGCCAATTGCAATAAGAAAAAACAATAAACTGAGTCTGAGTAATGAACAACAACAAATGGGCTTAAGCGCAGCCAGAAACAGTAACATCAGTCCCAGCAGCACCACCACTAACAACAACAACAACAACAATACTAATAATAATAATAATAATAACAATAATCACAACGACAAAGAGTCATCAGAAAAAGTAGTTGAGTCAACACTATCAACAACCACAACAACAACAACAACAACGACAGCATCATCAGTCGAAACAGTGCAATCGGAAACAACAGTAGAAGTGGTGGAGCAGCAGGCTCAAGGAGAAGAAAATAAGTTGCCAGAACCACAAGAACCTCCTCCGATACCGCCACCGCCGCCACCTCCACCACCAGTTTGCAAAGATAACTCCACAATACAACTTTTGGCAGATCTAACGAACGATTTTGAGGAGGCCATAACTGCTGAGATTTGCCTACGTAACAAATTGCCTGAAGTTAATTTAAGCAAAGAATCTGCTACTAGTGATACAGCAACGTCTGTTAAGGAAACAGCAACGGAGAAGGAGATATCAACTGTGATCAGTAGTGCTGCTGGAGATATTCCAGTTGGGAGTGCTGTGGTTGCGTTACAGCACATGGAGTCAGAGACACAGTTGTTAAGTAATGCAATAATACAAGAAGATGCAACAACAGTTAGTTGTCCTCCCCCCACAAATGATGATATAGTTGCTGAAGTAGTGGATAGCGAACCGACGGCTGATGTACCAACAGCAGTCACAAGTAAACCAGATGAAATTCTTAGCAGTGAAACACCATTGGTGGGTGCAACATACACATCATCGCTGAATAAAACGAATACAGAGAAGCCATCATGTTATCGCGACCAGATAATTTCAATGGAGATTCTGCCACCTGTGGCCACGGATTCTACAATGACAGCATCCGAGATTGACGATAACCTAGAGGGTAAGTAGTGAATGATGATATTATTTTCATTATGATGAAGTTGATAAACTTACTTTTTTAGAGCGTTTGAGCCAATTGGATGGAAAAACGACTGTGGCTCTTCCTCTTCCAGTTGCTGCCGGATCACAGATAGATAACCAATTGCAATTGTCACCATTGCGAAATATTAATCTACAACAGCTTCAGGAGCAACTCGCCTCTACGTCGCCGTCTCCAAGCACATCTATTGCTGCATTTCAGCAGCAGCAGCAGCAGCAACAACAACTGGGAGCAACAACAACATCGCCAACCAATACATCCGCCGGATCTACATTGAATAGTAGTAATAGTAACCTACTCCAGCAAGGATTTCTCAAAGAGAATACCGCTGCCGGAGATGAACTGGCTGATCAGGACATCGAAGAGGTGCTGAAAGCACTCAAAGGATTCGACAATGTGTCAAATGCAGACACATTGGTGGATTTAAATGTCTTTTTCAACGATGTCTTTCAAACTGTGAGCGCCTATCCCAATTTCGACGATGTCAACACCACTCAAAATCCAAGCACATCCGTACAGAAATCATTACCGATTCAGGAAAATTATGCAGATGTTGTAATGAAACAAGATGTGTTGACGACCAAGATCGATACTTTGCTAAAACGCATGCGGAAACTGCAAGCCAGACACATGTGCAAGCATACGAGCACAGAAATTGCAGGCCTCTTTGAGTGGTCAGCACGCACAAGCACCAAAAACAGTCATCCGGTGCGCAGTAATATGATGTCGGAGCAAGAGTCAGCTGTCATGTCAGTTGTATCTGGTCGAGCGCCTTTGGGTTTTTGGTATGAGCAAAATCGAAATCCGGTGCCATCAGCACAAGTGGGCTCATTGTTGAGAGAACTGCGGACGGTGGCAAATGAACAGCAACTCTGCACGACGCCACCAACCCATTCGACTGCATCGTACAACTCTGTCTTTCAAACGAAACGTGCAAAAAAACATGATGTCAGTGGCACAGCAGCCAATCAAGTTAATACAAGCGCCTCTGTGGTTGGTGAGACAAAGTCAGAACCAATTATCGTACCCAATTTTGACACTTATGTCGCTGGTGAACTGACACATGTTGCTGGACTCTTGCACACAGAAATGCGCGAGGTACAAAGTGCCATTGACTCGGACGCCACCGAATCAAGCTCGGGCGGCGAATCAGCAGATGAAATGGTTAACTACAACAATCAAGTGCAGCAGCCTCTGTCAATGTGAGTAGTCATTAATAAAAATTTGTTGTCAAGATATAAATAATTAATAAATTACCCATTATTCCATTAGATCTAAGCGTGCCGTTTGGCGTTATGCTAGGGATCGTGCTGCTATTGCTTTGCGTTGGTCGTGGCTCTTGGCGCAAGTGAACGATTTGGAGGTTAAGATACGGCAACATAGTATTGTGCAAAACGATGCGAATATATCAAAGGGGTCCATTTTGTTCGATTCACCAGTCCCGCATTCGGACGCTATCAAATCACAAGACGTCTCAAATACTGTCAATAATGGTTATAAAAACACTGTTGTCCAAGATAGCGATTCAGATGTGGAGACCATCGCCTGCAGTAGAACCCGAGGACTTAACTTGAGCGAGTTTAGAAAGCGAAAGCTTTTCCAGACGACAAATATGCACACCATCTCAAAGAAAGCAGCGCGTCCCAGTACAATTAAATGTGGTTGCCAATGGCCAAAGCTCCCGTGTGCTCTGTGCACTGGCCGTACGGATCCCACAGCACCACGTGCATTACCCGATACCATGATGATGTCAACTCGAGTTGCACTTTTGGATTCTGGCTATCATCCAATGCTTAGCTTTCCTGAAGGTAACAGAAAACTCTTGATTTGCTTGCCTTTATTAGAGTTTCTTATTTACACTTGCATTGCTTTCAGAAATAACTCATTCAATACATTTCGAGTCAATATGCCGGCAACCGGAATGGCAACAACGTGTGATGCGATGCCAGGCAAAAGCGATTGCCAAGAATGTGTGGAAAGCGGAACGTGAAGCTGTTGCTGGCTTAACAGGAAACAGGAAACAAGGCGGCGATCAGACAAAGAGGCGTTATGTTCGTCGAAAGGAACGCAATCCAGCAGGCAATGATGACAGAACAACAACCAAAGGAGGTGTAGTTATAAACGAAAGTGGAAATGGTACTGCTCCTTCTTCTACTACTACGTCTTCAACGCCACTTGTGGCCAACAGTAAATTATTGTAAACATGAAAAATTCGATAATTGATATTAACATAAAACAAAAACAATTTTGCATCTCTCTTTTTCTTTCCATTGTTTCTTTTTTCGTTATGGTTAAAACAATACAAAATGAACTGCCAAAACAAACATAACTTCCTCAACATCATCATCATCATCAACAACAACAACAAAATCTGAAACAACAATTTTAATTATCACACAAAATGATGGAACAACTCACCACAATTGATCCCACGCGATATGATGAAAAATTGAATTTGAAATTGATAATCAATACAAAAACAAAAAAAATCGAAAACACGATTACAATTTTTGGTTTCATTAATTTTGTTTAATGATTTCAATTGAATGTTGAATTTAATCATAAAATTATACTTGAAATGGCATGGCTTCTATATGGATGTGGAATAAAATTAAAAACAATATTATTAGGGGGTTCAGTCAAACAGAGGCAGCGTCGTTCGAAAAACAACAAAAATATGGTGGCAACAATGCCGAACGAAAATCTGTCAAACAAAACCGATCAACAGAATTATTACAATCAAACACAAATGTCATTGATCTCCTCCAGCAACAACAGCAACAATAAAAATCGAAAAACATCAGCAAATTCCAATAATTTTAATTCCTTAAATCTAAATCAGTATAATAACGCAGCAGTTAACTTGATGAATACTAATTCTTCTTCGACGACAACAGCAGCGGCATCAACATCAAACATTAATGGTGATAACAATTTCCTAAACAGCAACAATGGTGATCAATTGGATGGCAGCTTAGCAATGCAACGTAGCCGGACTGCATCGCCGACACAAAGCAGCAGTAAAGGCAAAGGAAAAAATCGGTAAGAGTTTAAACAATGAAATTTCTTTTCATTAAGCTTTAGGATTCCTTCCAAGGAAGTTAATTCTAATGACTTTGTTATGGATGAGTAACGAAGACCATACTCTAGCAAAGTCAAATGAGTCCGCAAAGCTAATAAAACAAAAATAAATTGAAAGGCTCGTTTGAAGAACACACAGTCGTTTTCATAGTGTGCACAGTGAGAATGCCAACTGATAACACAGAGTGCGCTTATGCAAGGCTTTAGTTCAAACATTCCTAAAGCAAAGACTTCTCTTTAGCGCAGTAGGAGTGTCCGAGCTTCTCTAAAGTAGCAAACTGATTGAACAATCCCAATGAGTTCGTTTCAAATAAGTTAGAACTTCTTTGAAGCAAAGTCTTCACTGTAGCAAAGTGATTGACGGGTCCCAATGATTTTGTTATGTATGTCCGAACTTTCTTAAAGCATCAAAAACTACTCTTTATACCGAAGTGACTTTGTTAGAGACAAGTTCCACTGTTTTTTTAATTTTTTTGGTTTTTTTTTTTTCAATATTCTAATACCATCTCATCATCTTTATCCATCAACAGTTCCAATCGCAGTCGTGTCTCTTACGACATTGATAGCATAGTGATACCCTACAGCATTGCAGCAGCAACTCGTGTTGAGATACTGCCATACAAAGAAATACCAACACCCAAGTAAGTCTAAACAAAATCTATACAATCCTTTTTGAACGGAATTTATTTAAACCGAATTTATATATTTTAATAGATGGCGTGTCATCGATGATAATGGTGATGATATTGTTAATGAACAACAATCAAAGCCAGTTGATGATGAGCTTCAAAAGAGTTGTGATACGAATTGGGCCACACCCGCACCTGCACCTGCTAGAGCTAGTCAAACCACAAAAAAACTTAATGGTGGGAAAGATGCTACAAAACATCAACATGTTAGCAAAACAAGAATCAAAGACATCAATGATGGTAAAACAGTGGCAGCATTAAAAAATCACAAACACAAAACAAAAGATATTAAAAAACGTGATGAAGCACCAAATAAGATCAAAAATAAAGCTAATGGTGCAATTTCGAAAATTGAAACACCGCCACCACATAAAGCTGTTACTGCAACAACAACAACAACAACAGCAATAAAAGATGCCATTGTTATTGCCACCATAAAGAAGGAAGAGCCAACAAACAACCTTATGAATAAAGAGGATAAAGTTGGTGATGATTCATTAAGTTTAAATGTAGACGATGTCAAATTCGTTGTACCTCCGAAGAAGACTAATAACTCTTTGATTAATGGCAAGATCAAGGTCAACGATCAAGGATCTGTTGCTGCTACTGTGATGATGGATGATAAAAAAGGACTGAAAAATTTGGAAATACCCGCGATTAAAACTCAAAATAATAATAATATACTGAAGATGAAAAATATTGATGAAGTTTATAACTCAGCACAACAAAACACAAACATAAAAACAGAAAACCCCATTGATGATCACAACAATGTTAAGGAAGAGAAGGATAATGCTATAAATACAATAAAAGCAGCATTGGATCAACCTTCATCAGATCCTGTGGGAGTTAAAAATAACAGCATTAAAGTCGGTGATGAAATAGCAGAAGCTTTGGATTCGATTCCTGTTGCGGTGGTTAAAAAGCTAAACAATGTTAACAAACTTAAAGATGAACAGGATAGTGTTACAAAAGCAACAGTTGTGGATTTGAAAGCACCTTCATCCGATCCTCTGGCGGTAGCTAAGAAGTTAAATAATGTTCACTTGGCTAAAGACAAAGATTGTGCTACAAAAACAACAATAGCAGATTTAAAACCACCTTTATCACATCCTGCATTGATGGTTAAGAAGTCTATTGATGATGTTCAGAAGGTTAAAGTGGCAGATTCATTTTTAGAACCTGGAATTAAGAAGCGTAAACTTGAAATTGGTTCATTACAAAAAAATAGTGAAAATGCTGCTGCTGCTGCTAAAGCAAAAGATGATACCGACAGTATGAAAGCGCCACCAGCGCCACCGCCACCTTCATTAAATATTTGCAGGGAGAGAGATTCTGGAACAAATAGCAGTGGTGCTGCCGCCGCCGCTTCAAATTCCTTGCTTGAAGAGGAAACAGAAGATACTTCTGAGGAACTTTTTTTGGCACGTCATCAGCGTGCTCTCATTGAGGAAAGACGTAAATTTATCACTTATTTAAAGTTTCCGTTTAGTACTCGTTCTCGGGCAAATCGGCGCGTTGACAGTCGTGCCGAATCAAGTGGTACCAATACACCAGATCCAATGTCGCCTGCACCACAAACGCCCATCATTGGTGGTGGTGGTGTTGGTGATAATGAGGTAAGTTAATATCATTAATATATAATGAACTATTTGATTAGACATTTTATTTTATGTTTGGATTTTTAGAGTATTCCTTCGCCTTTGGCTCAAACACATTCGCATGCTAATCCCCTGGATATGATTAATGAAAGCATTAGCGATTCTATATATGCTATAGCCAATACCAATAGTAGAGCTCAGAACAAACGTCAGGAGCGACGTCGTACTACATCGATGAAAAACAAAGAGCTCGAGCGGCGTAGTGCCTCGCCAGAAGTAAGTAGAGTAAACCACCCGATAATTTATTGTTATTAAATTAATTTTCATTTAAATTTTAGTTTGAGCGACCCTATGAACCTTTGCAGTTTCCATTGCCCGAAGATACTTACCAGCAAATGCTGAATGAAATGGAGGAATCCTTGAAACGGAAAAGAGTCTTTTACAGATTCATTGATGGACCAAGCAGTTCACATGGTGGTGGCGGTGGTGGTCCTAGTACCAGTCGTTCAGCATCAAGTGCTCGAGATGTTGGAGGTGCTGCTGGAAAACGATCGAAATCCGGTAAAGGATCGACAAACACACAACGTGAGGCCACCACCACCAGCAGCAGCACAAGCCGTAAGAATAACCAGAACAAGAGAGTTAATAATTCTTCTGCAAGGCGTAAAGATGATAAGCAACAAAGACCCAATGGTATATTACCAAATGCTGTTCAACAAGCAGTCACTGAGAATGAAGATGTTAATGAAGACGATATATCATCATCACCTCTTCAACTGCCAGAAGATCTTTTAAATGAAGTTGATGACGATGATGATTACCCAAAGCATTACCTTGCACCAAATGATGATATTAATTACTTAGACAATGGTGCCGATGATTCTAACAAACACAGTCTGCGTCAAGATGACAGTGAAACCGATGATGCTGATGATCCATTCTTCGACGATGATCCAAATGATCCAGAATGGAGACGTGGCCTCGGTGAACGCTCAGAACACCGTGCGCGTAAAAAAATCTAAAAACACAAGAGAAGAGTAAATACAAACCCTTCTTATTTATTATTAAATACAATTAATTAAAAACTTCTTTAAACAAAAAACAAAACAAAAACAAAAAATACTTAAAATGAAACAAACACTCTCTTTCACACACACACACGTACACACACCAGTTTTATAAAAATATTTTATTAATTGCCCAGGAAAATAGTAAAAAAAAAAAAAAGAAAAAATGAAACAAACTACATCATTGAACATTAAGAAAATGTATGATTTTAATTTTAAATTTAATGTTTAATGTAGAGGAGAGATAGAAGAGCATTTTGTTTGTTATATATGAATTAATTAATGAATAATTTAACTAATATTATGATTGATTATTATGATTATAAACACACACAGACAGAAAAAGAATATATATTATAATAAAACCAAAACCAAACACAAATGAAAACAACAAAAAGACAAAGTGTATAAAATTATACAAAAATACAAATAAAACAAAAAAATATGTTAATATAAAGAAATCTTCTTTATTTATATATAAATAATAATAATAAATATATAAATGTAATAAAATATGATGATTGTATGTGTGTAGTATATGTATATTTATACAAAAGAAATTGTAAGAAAATTAATTTTATTTTTTTTTTTAAATTGTTTTTGTTGATTTTAGAAGAACACAAAAAATTTATTTTTTTTAAAATAGAAATTTTCAAAATATTTAAAAACAAAAAAATACAAAAACAACACACCAACAACAAACCAAACGCTTAACACACATTTAAATTAAATATATTCATATTTACAAATACTATTTTTATTTAAAAAATTAATAACAGAAACAAAAATAATACATAAAATAAAAAGAAAAAAAGAAATAAAATCTCTTGTTAGCCGCTGCGCGCGTTTTTATGTAAATATATTGATTGATTTAAGTTTTTTTTGAAATGTTTAAACATATTTAGATTAGTTATTATACTATACTACTTATATATACATACAATACCATATAATTATAATAATTAATATATATATATTTTTAAATATTTATAAGTTATTATTTAAAAATAAAAGGAAGATAAGAAAAAGCACTTACTGCTGTTTTTGCTGCTCGTATAAAAAACAACAAAATTACTAGATGCAGATTGAAAGATAAAGAAACAAAAGATTTAGTTTATAAAACAAAAGAGAAATAAATATAAAATGAAAATATGTAAAAATTATAGGAACAGAACAAAGAATAGCATACACACTTATTCAAACACACAAAAACATACATTTCTGTGGCAGTACGACAAAGTAGCTTAAGTTGAAAATTGAGTTTGAACGCTAGCTATCTCATTATTAAACGCTTCAAAACACGTATTTCGACTAAAGAATTTTTGAAAAATACTGCTATGAATCATAGTTCTATCATTTTACTTTATTGGATTTGAAAATGGGCAATACCTCAAAACATTAATATTCAACTTAAGCTACTTTGACTTATTGCCACAGATTTAAAGACAAACATTCATCCTCATATACATAATTCAATTTTGGCTTTAAGCTTCTCTTAGTTTTACCCCAGCCATAATATTTCTGGAACTTTTTCCACCAAACATAAATGGTTGAAGCATGCTCATCATTACAAAAAAAAAAAAACAAAATAAGTGTGCATAATTATTTTTTTAAATTTTTCAATTGTGTAAATTATATTATTTAATTGTATATAGAATATGGAAAACAAATTTAAAATATAAATATACTTACATATAATAAAATACACTTATAATACTTATAATATATAAAATGATATGATAGAAAGGATGATAATAATGATGATAATGGATAATTTTATAGAGATGAGTTAATGCTTATGTTTTGTTTTTGAATGATTATTAATGACAAATTATAAATACTTACTTACATATAAAAATTCAGTTCGATCTTGAAATTAGTTTAAGATTTAAATACACACACACACATAGACACATACATACATACACACAGAGACAGACACAGACACATGCAGAGCCTATTCAACAATTGAATGGTTTGTTTAAGTGGAGATATATGGTAAAATATAAAAATATGTATATCTATAAAATGTATGTATTATAATCTTATGGAAAAGAAATCTATATTCATAAACAAACAAAGTAAAGAGAGAACTTAACTCAAAAATAAGTAATTGTTCTTGTTTGTTTTTTTATTTTGTTATAAGAGGGTGGTCCCAGGAGTTTTTGAACTGATGTATAGAAGGAGCTTGTTACTTATATGGATTGGGAAAGGTAAGGGAAAATACGAGATTTGTGTAAAGCAGAACAAAATAAAAAAAAATTTTAAAATTTCCATTTACGTTAAAAAAAAGCTAGAGTACTTACTACCTAAGTATCAAGCCTTAAAATGGAAGCAACCTCTATCGATAAGTCACTGAGAGTTGTAATAACCATCCTAGTCAATAAAACAACACGCGTATTCAATTTAAATGTAACTTCTTTATTCACTTATGGCAGTACGTCTTATTGCCCTGGTGGTCACTCATCAAATGAACACTCTCCTCCGGCTGGTTGCCTTTTACTGCCTCTCCCCCGATGGTGAGGTCGCTGCTCACTCGAGTGTAGTCGCTGTTTGTTTGTTCTTCTAACAATTTCACACAAATTTTCGCCCATTTTATTTAACAATTTGTACAGGCTGTAGTCATTAGTATTGTGAGGAATATCACCATACTGCGAATATCAATTGTTATCAGAGAGACCTAAACATTTCCTGTTGCATTGGAGGACAAGAAACTTGTCCGCACTTAAATGAGCTGAGTACTCTATATGAAGAAGTCTGATTTCGCTATAATCAACAGGTGGTGGTGTTTTGACCTCCTAACTCGACGCTATTCTGGTGTGATTCTAATGCAGTTTTAACTGCACTCCAAAGTAATGACGAACTACTGCCAAAAGTTAAAAAGGCTATGCCATCTTTGTATTGTCTGACATCATTTCGGATATGCCTAGGGGAAACAACGCCTATTGTATTGTTTGCTTAAAAAACAGCTCATTATGCTGGTGAACCGAGAAAACTTTTACTATCTGGTAGAGATGGTCAATACTGGCCATCTGGAAGCAACCATCAAGAATGAATTTATAAATAGGGGAAAGTTGGTTGTCATTAAGTGATACTTTCATTAAAAAGGGCTCAGTCCAACCAATATCAAAGCGATGATAGAATCTACTCTGAGGGAGTCTGTTCCTTCGTTTACAACAGTAAAATATTAGGTGGCACAGCTTAAACGAGGCAGTCCTAGCTGCCAAGTCGAACCAAAATGAAGTGGTCAGAGCAGAAATGAGGAAGAAAATTTACAAAAATTGTTTTGGATGATTGTCGAATGAAAGCACAAGCACACATCGCATTTTTACTGTGAATATGGACATGATAAAGCTGTGCGCAAGATGGGTGCCGCAATTAGTGAGGATGGAACATAAAACAGCGTCTCGGGGATTTTTCAATCGCATGTTTGGAGAAGTTTCACAGCAATAAGGCCGAGTTTTTGCGTCGATTCATAGCCATGGATATATCACCTCATAGCTGAGACGAATAATCAGTTTAAACATTGGACTGAAAGGAGAGCATTAGCTTCAAAGAGAGAGGCAAAGACAGTTCCATCGGAAGGTAAGGTCATAGAGTCAGTTTGGGATACATAGCCTCTCAGATTCCGTATTTTTTGTTTATAAAATTTAAAGAAATGGAACATATGGTCTTCGGTAGAAGGCTATTTTGAGGTTCTCAATGATTCTCAGTACAAACTGGGTATCTAAGCAATTAAACATCTCTGTAAATGGTGTATGTATAAAGTAAAAACTCTACTAATTAGATAATAACACATTTCCAAAATTTGTTGTCTTTTCTTTATTAGGTCGCACACTTCTGGGACCACCCTCATACATTAAAGAAATTTTGCCAACATGTGCCGCTATTCTTGGTGGTTCTGTCGCTGGATTTTGAAGAAATATTTCATACTTATTTCCATACATATGTCATGGTTCATTAATGTGTTTTTTGAGAAGAACTAGAGCATTATAGGAATGAGTAACAACAAAAGGCAACATGACATTAAGTTCATATATGAAGAACAAAACTCAACAAAAATAAGAGAAATATTTTGGTATCCAACATTGAATTAGGTATGGGTTTTTGCATGCCTGATTGACAAAAAAGAAGCGAAGATCCACAAACAAAGTCAACAGATGAAGTCATATAAAAAAGATATATGGACAACATCTGGCATTAAAATTCGCGCTCCCCCACTAAGTACAAGGGAGTGAGTACTTTCTTGTTGATCAGACACTAAAATTGATGTCTTCAAAACTATTTACCAGCAGTTGATGTCTGCACTTGCTAACAAACAGACGAAACACAAATTTGAAGACAATTCCAAAGTCAATATGTTGGTAAGAACAACCTTATATATTCTTTTCAATATATGTATGTATAAAATTAAAGATGATTAATAAAAATCCTTTTAGATCTCAACAATTTTTATAGTTTTACTTGTTTCAACATTATATCGGTCCTCAAATACACTTGCCATAACTGATTTGGTGCCAAATAGAGATTCAGTATCACAAAGTGATGAATCTGGTGCACTCAACATGAATAACTTGGAACAAAAGTTTGATGCTTTTGCATTAGAATTGAAGAAAATTGATGTATCCTTGCAGGATTTGCATGAAAAAAGTAATACTTGGTCTATATTTCGTCATAACATTGATGCTTGGAATGCTCAAATGCTAGCGATTGAACATAAACTGATGTCAATTAAAAATACACAGGATGAGCATCAGCATAAGTTGACAAGTCTTGAGTTCACATTGAATCATGTGCTTAGCAAAGTAGTTTTTCTAAGTGATGCCGATGTACATCGTACTTCAGGAGATCATAGAGATCATTCAGAAGACAGACAGCAGCATAGAGAATCGAAACATTCTCATTTGGATAAACGTATAATTGTTGAGTTGTCAGCACGTTTGAATAATGTATTACGTCATTTGCAAACCATTGAAGGCAGAAGATGTCGTGGTGTTGGTGGTGTGCAAGAAACATCCTTGGGTGTGAGCGATGCTAAACTAAGTAAAGTTGGTAATCTGATGTTGCCTAAGCAAACACCATCTAAAATTATAGAACAACAGGATTTAGATAAAATGTTGCGAAAACTTGAACAGAAAATGAATATTTTATTGGCCAACTTACAACCGAAGGATCTTAAACAAATGATGATGCTGACAAAGAAAAATGCAAAGAATTTAGAAGGAATCTTTACAATGACAAAAAATTTAACAGAACAACAAAAACAGGGTGCAAATAGTTGGGATCAAATGACAGATTATTGTCAAGCAGTATCCGGGGAATTGACAACATTTACCGAAAGTTCTGATTTATTACTGAAACGCATTGAAATTGTTGTAAAGGATGTAAGTGACAAGTTAAAAGTAACGCACAAATGTGGTATTAATGGTACTGATGTCGATGAAGATGAGATGTCACCCTATACGGAAAATCCAATAGTAAATGAATCAGAGAATGATGAAAGCAATGATTCTGAAGATCATGTGGAAATAGTTGGTAAGTTACTGTACATGGATTTAAGAATATAATTTCTAATTTTTTGCTTTAAGAATTTGTCCAGCCATCTATGTCCGATTGCTATGAGTTGACAGAACCACGAGTTGATGGCATTTATAAGTTTCGACAGCCAGAACTAAATGAAGCCCAGCGTGATTTCAATGAACGTTTCTGTGCCTTTGCAACAGATGGTGATGCTTGGACTGTTATACAAAATCGTGGACCATTCTTAGAGCAAGAGAACTTTAATCGAAGTTGGTACGATTACCGCAATGGTTTTGGTTGCTTGGCTAAAGACTTTTGGTTTGGTAATGAATTTATACACTTACTAGCGAATCGTGATGATTATGTGCTAAGGATAGAGCTAGAAGATTTCGATGGTATGCGTGTATGGGCCGAATACGACTCATTTCGTTTGGATAGCGAAAGTTATAATTATAATCTAATGATTGACACTTATCGTGGTTCTATACCGGATGCCATGCATTATCACAATGAAATGGATTTCAGTACTTATGATCATCGTAATGACAGGAGCAGTGGTGAAGCTTGCGCTGTGGGTTTTGGAGGTGGTTGGTGGTTTGATAAGTAATCATATATTCATATAAGAGAAAGTTTCTTAAAATTTATTAACCATTGTTTTTTACATGCAGTTGTTCTGAAAGCAATCTGAATGGTATTTATCATGATACACCAACGGGCCACAATTATGTGGGCATAATCTGGGAGCATTGGCATGGTGATTATTCACTAAAGGCTACTCGAATGTTAATCAGGCCAAGGAACTCATCACTGAGCTTGTCGGAACAACATCATAGCCAAGATCCAACACAAATTTTCAATGAATTTACTGATGATAATTGAAATAACTTATATACATTATAATTAAATTTAAATATTTGAAAGCATTTAAAACCGTTGATTTATGTTATTCGAATTATTTTTTTTTTTTAAGTAGAAACTTTTATTTTTCTAACACTAATTTCTTTGAAATAGAACCAGATTCCAGTACATTTGAGACAGAAACTTGTTTGCTCTTTACACCACTTAGTAGTTTATAACATTTTGGAGTACTGTTTTGAACAAACATATACCGTTGTTCAGCACTAGCATATGATATCATCGATTATCGATAGTCGGCAAGGATGGTTTTCGATACTATGTTGATTTAAACAAATATGTTTACAAACATAAATATAGTTTTAAATTCAAACACAAGTAAAAAGAAGATTAATTTTGGCTATGCTTCACGTACCTTTTATATCTTGTAATTATTGTTCTAAGTCCATGTTTTGTATGGGAGGTTCCCCTCCTAGAAGTCCGAGGGTCTTGAAACTTACATAGTCGGGGAATATGGGTCAGGCACAAATTTGAAGTGTTACCCCTCGTCTTATATTCTTTACCACAGTTCAAACATTTGGCAAGCTTGTTGTCATCCGACCTCTTAAAATACTACCATACTTTGAAAATTGCTTTTTTCCTTTTGAAGGTTTTATTCGTTTTGTTCATAATACTCACGTCCGAGTCTGTGGTGCTGCATTCGCATTAGGTGTAGGTGAACATCGTTGTTTCATTTAAATGCAATGTTGATATATTAACTTTTTGAAATAATGCCTCTTGCAATAACTTAAGCTATTTTTATATAGACATATATTACATATTAATCAAATCTTCAAAGTTCTAGCTAAAATTTTAAAGTGTGCCTTTTTTAGTGATGTGCAAAACTTTCACGAAGAACAATCGAAACTATCGATAGTGCTGGGTTATTATCGATGCCAGCTCGATAGCGACCAACCATCGATAGTACCGATAGTGCAATCGATAGTTCTCCACCTTTATCTTCGAGTCTTCAGTCTTTCTTCGCGTGTGAGAAAAGTACAACGGGAAAAGTGCAGCGCTGCACCGACTTCAATAATTTTCATACAAAGAAAAATTCCTTGCATTTATATAGAAATTGAAATGAAAAATTGAAACGTGTAAGAGAGGCCGCAATTGAATGATAAAACTATAAATTAAATGAGCAAAAATGCAAAGCGGTAAAATGTAAATTTGAGTCAAATTGTCTACGAAGGAGAGAAACAAACAAACTTAAGAATCGGCCGAGCCACTCCTTTTGTGTTATTATAGAAAAAAAGGAGGTGAAGAAGAGAGACATTGTGAAGACTAAACGAAGTTTGTGCTCGTGAATTTTGTGTTCCATAGTGTGTGTGTGTGTTAATATATGTGTGTATGTGGTTTTAATTGAAAAATTGTGATTACTGCATAAATTAAAAATACAAACAAATGCAATAAAAGTGAAAATTCACAAGTGCATGAATAGTGCGAGCTATAATAAAAAGAAGACGAAGTAGCAAGCAAAAGCAATAGCAACAGCAACAAAAGCAGAGCGATAAGCGACGACCAAAGAGTATAGAGTTGCTTGCTATAGTATTGGTGAACGTGCTAGTGCATGAGTCACACGAGACACGAAGCGGGGAAAACTCATTCAGTATACAACAAGCAAGCAAGCAATCAGTCAGGCAGGCAAAGGCAAAGCTGGCAGGAAAATAGCAGCTGAGTCGTGTTATTATTGTTGTCAACAACAACATATACAAGCAAGTGTATATAACTGTATATACATATATGTATTAAATACGTATAAGCCAGAAATAAATTCCAATTATCGTTTGCAAAAACAGAAAATAAAACACCTAACTTCATTCAATAGAATTCCTACCATTTAAGCGGAACTAATCGCTTTTGTTGAAAAACTACTTAGACGACATAGACAACACCCTACAACGTAGGTGGTCGGTCGATCGATCGATATATACACGCATATATACGGAAGCAGATAAATAAACTAAATTAAACAAAATGACTAGCATTGCCAAGTGGTTCCGTAAGAAGGAACAAATCTCTGAGATTGGACAACCTACAAATTTTAAGCAACACTTTCATGTCTCCAAAAATCAAGAAACCGGTGAAATCGAAGGTTTGCCAGCACCATGGGTGGCTCTGATGAATTTGCAAATCACACAAGATGAACAAGTTAAGAATCCTGATGCCGCATATCATGCTGTCAAATACTATAATTATTCGATCAAAAAGAAAGAAAATGAAGTGTTTAAACCCTTTATCACTGAGGCTGCGATACACGAAGAGTCCAAGGAGATAGATAACTATGTCAATTTTAAAAATAAACACAAGTCCACAGACCTCGATAAATCCGATGATGAGGCATACAGCGTCAGCAGTTCAACAGCCACAGAGAGCAGTGGTAGCAATAGTAATAGTAGCAGTCTGAATGATAGTCAACAGTCTGGCATACGTCTGACAGCGCTCAATGAAGTGATTAAGGAACTTGAGTCAAATTTAGAGGCACAACGTGAAACCTTGAAGCCAATTAACACACAATTTGGTGAAGTGCCGCCATCATTGCCCGCAAAGAAGCCACATACACTACCGCCCAAACCACAGATAAAACCAAAGCCACGCGGTGTTACGCAAAAGTTCGGTCGTGTGTCCGATTTGAGTGCGATACCAAATGATGAGGAGCCTCACAAAGTCAATACAGATACGATTATCATTAAGCCAGTTGGTGATGATGCGGCCAACGATAATGATGGAGATGAAACGATATTGCGTCGCTCCAAAGAGAAGCGTGCACAGAAAACCGATTCACAGATCTACGATGAATTACGGGCCATTTGCAATCCTGTTGATCCACGTAAACGATACAAGACAACGCTAGAAGTTGGTAAGGGTGCTTCTGGTGTTGTTTTTATTGCAAGTGATGAGTTGTCGGATGCACAGGTTGCAGTTAAAACTATCGACATGAAGAGTCAGTCCTCCAAAGATCTCATTCTCACCGAGATACGCGTGCTCAAGGATTTCAATCATAAAAATCTGGTCAATTTTCTCGATGCATATCTGCTAGAACCCGAAGATCAACTCTGGGTTGTTATGGAATACATGGATGGCGGTCCATTGACCGATGTGGTAACTGAGACTGTGATGAAGGAAAGACAGATTGCTGCCGTTTGTCGGGAGGTGCTCTATGCAATAAGTTTCCTACATTCAAAAGGTATCATACATCGTGACATCAAGTCAGATAATGTACTGCTCGGCATGGATGGAGCAGTTAAAGTGACAGATTTTGGTTTCTGTGCCAATATCGAAGGAGATGAAAAGCGTCAAACAATGGTGGGTACACCTTATTGGATGGCACCTGAGGTTGTGACACGCAAGAAGTATGGCAAGAAGGTTGATATTTGGTCTATTGGTATCATGGCCATTGAAATGATAGAAGGACAACCTCCATATTTGTATGAGACACCATTGAGAGCCCTTTATCTTATAGCGGCTAATGGTCGACCAGATGTAAAGAGTTGGGATAAACTCAGTCCAAGTTTGCAAGATTTCCTTGATCGTTGTCTGCAAGTTGAGGTCGATAAACGTGCCACGGCCGATGAACTATTGCGGCATCCCTTCCTTGATGTCTGCAGTGAACTTAAGGCACTCGTTCCCAATATTAAGGCTGCCAAGAAGGTGCTACGCCGAAATGTATAGAAGTTAATGAATCATCGGGCAGCTAAGCTGTTCTACGATTGATGATGATTTTCCCTTGTATATTCTTAATCTACATAAAAACCTAAACTAAAAATGAATACATATACACATACACGCGCACACATACACACATGCAGACACGACACAGATACACGCATGCACGTATGGATGCAGACATTTTTGTGTGTGCGTGTGCTGGAACAAAATGCTGATTAGTCTTTGTAGTCTTTAAATGTTAAATAGTCGAAAAATTTAAATGGAAATGGAAATGCACGAAAGAAGAACTACGCACACACAAACAAACACACACAACAACAACACATACAACTATAAACAAAGAGAAAGAGGAGGAATGAAGAGAGTGCATAAAATGATTGAAGAATGAGATATGCAATGAATGCACCTATGGATAGTCTGGTCGGTCAAGAAAGTAGCAATAGCAGCATGGTTTGGAAATGTATTGAATTGGATTGTATGAGATGGAGGAGGGAGTTGAATGGAGTAGTATGGAGTTCAAGGCGTGGTAGACAGACGACGAGTTCGTAAATCGCTGGACGATAACGCATAGATGGAATCGTGCTGAAGCGAGGTGAGTAATACCTATGTATTTTCTTTTTGTCACTCACTCCAACCAGCACACCAACACAAAACATTTCTTTATCAATTTAATGAACGCTATTAAACTATTCAAGGTCTTCGATTTCATTTCTTTTGTTTTTTTATTTACATTTTGTATAAAATGTTCCGTTATTATGTTGTTTAACCTAACATATGTATTTATTTATTTACATAATGTATCTATGAGTGTATATGAAGTATCGAAATTGAACAACCAACAAAAATCAATGTTTTTTATCAAAATGCAAAAATCATCATCATCATCATCATTAACTTGTTAATGATCACCACAAACTAATCACAAATACACTCATACATTCATAAAATAAGTGAATAATACAACAGAAAGGAGCAACAATAACAAAATCTCCAAGATCAGAGCAACAACAGACACAATGCGGCTATTATATTTAACACTAGAGTATTTCCTGTTGAAAAATTACCCACAAAAAAACAAACTAAAAAAACACAAAATGTGCTCTTTGTCTCGGCACGTCGCTTTTTGCTGCTGTATTGTTGTACTCGCATTTAACTTTGCTTACGTTTATTTTTCTGCACTCCTCTTCCTCTCTATATCACTTGCTTTCATTCACTCACTAATGAAGTTAATTGTTGCTCTTATCAGAAGAAAAATATTACTTATGTTTGTACTCATTTTAAGCTAAATAAACCCTCAAATGCGGCACACACAAACATCCATTACCATGTTCATGTGTTGGTTGGTTTTGCTATTTATCATTTTTGGTGATTTTTTCTATTCTACAATGATAAGCAAAATTAATTTACTAAGCACTCAGTACTACTGGCGCTGTCACTGGCGCATTCCCTCTCTGACTCCACTTAAACTGAAACGAATCGAACCGAATCGAAGAACAAAATGTCGTCGTGTCGTATTGTGTTGCTTCGTCGTCTCTAGTTGTGTTCTTCGGTTCAATATATTTTTCTATAATGCCGGCAATACACACTCTCACTTACTAGCACATACAGAGAGATCCGATCCATACGCATAGTGCTACGCATTGCTTCTTGTTACCTACCATCTCTTCTTCTTTCAATTCTTAACGATTTGAAGATTAAGAGCGAGAGAGTTTAGCAAAATGAAGTTGATAAGCAATAATAATTTACCAAGCACTGACTATTGGTGCTGTCGCTGGCGCATCCCCCTTCTCTGACTTCACTTAAAACTGAAGAAAATGTCGTGTCGTATTGTCTCTAGTTGCCACAGCTACTTCGGGTTCGGTATAATTTTCTTGGATGCCGGCGACATTCACTCATTCGTTTGCACATACAAAGAGTTCTACGCATTACATGTTGTCTTGTACCATCTCTTCTTCTTAATCTTTTTAACGATCTGTTGATTAAGAGGGAGAGACTAGCAGAATTAAATTGAGTTGAGTAGAAGTTTTAAACAAAGAGAGTGATTTCTCGCATTTTCTAGGCAAGAGGCATGCAAAACTTTATTTGTTGATTGAATATATTAATAAAGATGTTTTTATTGTTATTGTTGCTGTATTTTGCCTATGCATATTGAATTGCAGCACAATTGTGTTTTTGTTTTATTGTGTTGTTGGCGTCAATAATTAACTTGAAGCAGGTTCTTGTTGTTTTTATTGTGTTATTTCTTTCTGTCTGTCTGTCTTTATTTTGTTTTGCTTAACTTATTTTAATTTGTTGCTGTTTCTAAACTCACACTATATTCACCGGATCTTCTCATTGTTTATTTGTTTATGTTACTGTAAAATACTTTTGCTTTTTTGCTGTTTTCTCCAATCACACAAATACTCATACACAAAAACACACAGATACACTCATATATACAATAAAAGCAAATAAGTACATATTGCGTTTTAAAGTTTTCTTTCTTTTTTCAATTATTTGTTTGTTAATTATGTGTGGTGAATATTTGCCAATTAATTTGATGATCATCTTATAAGGAAGGTGTTGTGTATTTATTTTAAATATGTTTGTATATTCTAAAAGCGAATGACTCTACTTAAGGCATGTGTGTGTGTTATTATTATTATATCTGTTTATGTTTTTATTTTCTTTGAAGTGATTTTGGAAGGTCGCTTCTTCATTTAATAAGTATAAGTATGCCAAATGTCTTTGAATGATAAGCAAGTAAAGAGTATTTACAAATATGTTTTGCTTTGTAAATATTTATAAAATGATAAATTTCTCTTTGTTTATTTGTTGGATGATGGGGAAGCCTTTTATGTAGACACATAAAGAGATCTTCCCTTCACACAAATACACACCAATTTGAAACACTTTGTCGACATACTGACAAACTGACAAAGAAGAGTTACATGCTGTGTATGTCTACACTGCAGGGAGTAACAAAGTTTATACTTATTATGAATAAAGAATTGTAAAGTGAGGGAGCAAAGTCTAAAAAATGAAAAAGATCTCAAAAGCAACTTCATTGGAGGGAGATCATTTTTTGATTGAATTCACAAGTAATATGTGCGTTCCCATGGTGCCAAAACTTAAAAAAATTGATAAACTTTTACTCCCGAATCCAATAAAGGCAAGCAAAATCAAGAAAAAAGGTAAAGTGAAGAAAAAAAACAACTATTATAAAAAGATACAAAAAAAATATACATATGTGTATGTGTGTATGTGTGTGTGTGTGTATTTCATTAGTTGTTGTTATTGTTTTTTTTATGTTTTATTTTATTATTATTATAATGTTGTTGCTTTAGTTACGCCGAATTTTAGATGATTCATTACATAAAAAAATATTCGATTTTTGTTTTCGTGTTGGATTATGGTGTGTGATTTTTTTCCATTTCTTTTCTCTTCTTTATTTTCTTTCTTTAAATTCATATAAAGTTGGCTTATTATATTTTGCCAATATATGTAAATAAGTATATTTTTTTTATATATGTATATTATATACACATATCTTGCACTTGCGCCATGCAATAAATGTGTGATATGTGCGCTGTGTGCACATGAATAACAAATATAATAAAAATGAAGATTACAAAATGTCTGTTGCTGCATATGTGTAAGTGATTTTATTACAAGTTTACACACACACACACACACACACATATATATACAACAAATCATGACAAATGCCAGGCAAAGAGCTGCTGCAAATGAGAAAAATCATCCATGCAAAGCAATTGAATGAAAACTTTTACACGGCAGCAGCAACAGCAGCAGTAGCAGCAGCAACCTCAGTTGACTTTGTTTCTTCTTTGTTTTTCTTTATTTTCATCTCCATATTCATCATCAGCAGCAGCAGCAGCAGATTGCTGAGCTGTCTGTTTGTCTGTGTTGCTTGTTCATAGTGAATGGCAATACATAATTGAGCCACTCATCATCATCATCATCCACTTTTATTTTCGATTTCTCACTCATATTAAATTAGTGTGCAATAATTAGTAAAACAAATGAAGGCAGTGGTGCAACAACATGTGCATAATGCATATATGTACATATTTTCCCACTCATCCACTAAATTGTTGGAGAATCCAAACACTCATCATCATACTCAGTTGAATCAGATTTGTAGAAAAAGTTTCCGGTGCCGCCGCCACCGCTGCTTTTTGCCTTATTGTAATGCCCCTTGATTATTAACTATAAATCTTCTTCTCCTCTTTCTTTCTATTGTATAATTTATCTCAATTTTGTTTACTTTAAATTAAGTTTTGTTGTCGTCAAACTTTTCTTGAAAAAGACAAAATTTACATATCATATCTGATATACTTATAAATACATACATTATATGTATTACTAAGTATGCCTTAACAAGAAGAATATTTTAAGATGAATACATATAATAGAGCATATCACAGAGCAGCCCATCTAAGTTATTCATTGTTGTTATGTTTTTTCTATCTTTTTTTTTTGTAATGAATAATAATTTTTGTTTAGCGTGACTTCATAGGAAAAACGACATCGAAACCCCCAACAGAAACCAAATTAAACTAAACCAAGCGCATTGAAAAAGCAAGACCGACCGACCGCCGTTTCACATGATGATAAATATAATTATAATATTGATAATTGACAAAGCTTTTGAATGACGCTCGTCGTCACTAAACTTACTCACTACAGTATGTATTATTGTAAGTCATTCGTGTTACAATTGCAAAAGTACATCATAAAAAATATACATATATAGGTTTTTTGCTTAGGTTTTTTTTTATATACTTTTTGATCACACAATGCTCTTGGCAAGGTTGTTTGTTGGTTTGTTTTATTTTTATATTGTATTCATAGTTCTATAGATTCTTGATTAATATGCAAAAAAAAAAAAACCAGTTGAACCATTTCAAAATCTTACTTGAATTCATAAAGCTATAATATTGTTACATACAGAAAGTGGTAGTTCGTATTTATGGTAGTAGGAGTCAGGCTTTCTTTACTTAACTATCGAACTACTTGTGTATATACATACTACTACATACATCGTTATCAATATAAGAGAATATTAGATTTTAAACAATTTGTAGGTCAACTAAGCATTCTTAGATTGATGAGAGTTGGATATTCCAACAAGAAACTGATCTAAGATACACCGCTCACATTGTAGGGGATTGATTGCTGTATCATGTTCCATGGCAGTAGCATACACCATCTCAAAACCTGGACTTAAACGTCATTACAATAGACCCAATCGAGTCCCCAGTTACGATGTGACTTGCTTCTTCCTTTATCCTAATATAAACTACTAGCATTCCCGGCATGCCATGCTAAGCCCCCGTCTTAGTGCTTGTTAGTGTGTGATTTTGTAGCCATTGGTTTTTATTAATAATTCATGGGGAAAAAACAATATATTTTAATATTTCATTCGCCGGAACACAATTTCGTGAGCGATTTGTGCAGTTACTGTTTCTCTAAGCATTATATGAAAAATTGTAACCACCAATTTCCCGACAACAGCGAGTCCGAAAAAAAAAATAAGTGAGCAAAAACCTTCACCATGAAAAAATATATATATGTGCCAACGTTCTTGGTGATCAGTCAAACGGTGTCGGAGTCCATCATCGTCAAACTATTTTTATTTTATATACATATATAGATAAGCCATTGCGCATGTTTTAGGAGGAGATGCTGGAGCGTAATTTAAGGAAACTTGACATTAGCAGTGTTCCAATCCTAAACGAAAGACTTGCAGTGAAATAGCCACAATGAAAACCCATTGATATTGATAATTAAGTTGCGTCATTGCCCAGACACTTGCATGGCGGCAGTAAAAGATGCCTCATTTAAGATACACGGTGTCGTAATTAAGTATCAGTAGTACTGGTCCAAAAAAACGCGATTTCATCAAAATATTTGAAGTTTTTTTTTGTAATCTGTTATTCAAAGTATTTTCCCCTTGCTTCAATAAAATTGGTAATTCTATTCAATGGTGTTTCAAATACGTAGTCTAGCTGGTTTTATGGAATATCCTTTAAGGAACATGTCGAAGTTCTTTGGATCCTCTCAATGTTTAAATTAATAAAATAATCGTTTTTCCTTCAATTTTAACTTTGGGAACAAGTAGAAGGTAGGAGGGTCTAAATCAGATGAATACTTAACACACAGACTTCCTTTGTGGACAAAATTGAAGTCGATTATTATCAATTTGTTTCCGTCCTATGCTCCGATTAGGAGCGATATCTTGTATTCGTACATTATATCAAGGAATTAAAAAAAAAAATTATCAATTTGTGCATTATCGTGCAACAAACCTATCAGGATATAGCGGTAATCTGGCCGAATGCGACGAATTCTTCTTGTCAATCGTTTTAGGACTTAGTTTCCAGTGATTCCTGGAACTATATCTTTGTGATGATGATGAGAAGGTGATCTTAATTAATTTTTAAATAGATTTTTTCAATTTTTTTTTACTTCCACTCCGCACCTTGGAGCTTAATTTCTGGACCATATTAAAATGGCCACGTAATCCCCCGTAACAAATGCTTTCAGGAATTTTCATCATTTCTGACCTCTCTGGAATTATTTACACAAAGTAATTTATGGTTAGCAGATAAAGTGTGTGGAACTTATTTTTGTCAGACCATTGTTTTACCCAAATCCTTAAGAAGAATGGAGAGAATTGTTTCACTACATACAATCAAATCCTCTTCCATCATTATTATTGAAGCATTGCCATCATTTGCTACAAAGTTTTATAATAAGTTCGAGAGTGCGAGTTGAAATTGGTTTCCTGTCACGTTTGTCGTTCACTAGCGATACTCTGTCATTCAAAAAAATCATTTATGCTACAGATAAATATTAGTATGTATAAACAATCAACACCGTAATCTTTCTGAATCAACCGGAATGTTTCTAATGTAGTTTTATAGAGAATAACAAATCGATGATTTTATTTACATATAACAATTTTTTATTCACAAAATCATCTAATGTCAACTGATCTTTCTTTGGTTATGTTAAGACTTTAAAATGACACTGCCAGTCTGTAGATGGCATAACTGGTTGCTGAGATATACAATAACTTCATTACTGATCGCGCTGTGTATATGGCATTCTATTCACAGTGTTCGAATACTTTTTCTGAGAAGTGTACCCACACCTAAGTATTGTATGTACATACGTTGTTTATCAATAATAATATCAATTATTATCTTCATTGTTTATAACAAAAACTGTTTCAAATCACATTTGTTATAGTATAGACGACGAGGTTAATTGACTCCAGTACTTTTTGTCGTTCTTATTTAACCATTTTTAAGCGTTTTCTACTATAATCAAATGCTGATAAGAGGGGGGCAACATACTGTTCATAGTTTTATTGATAACATGATAAGTATTAAAGTATTTCGTGCCAATCTCTACAGTTTTTCAAAGACATTTTTTGCCAAGTGGAACAAATTAACTCACTCACTCACTCACCTAATTAAAGTTTCCCCAATGTTTCTTGCTTTTTTTTTCTTAACTTTTCAATAGGCTTTGGTCGAAATTGTCTCTGTTAGCAAATTATAAAATGGAGGCACACACATTACTACTACTACATCATGATAAAAAAAAACATTTAATTATTTAAGGTTAAAATGTGAAGCAAAAATAAATTGAAAATGCGCAAAAACAAATTATTGGTTAAGTAATTTTCTGTTGGTTGGTGACCACCAAACAAAACTAAACTAAACTAAACTAAACACGAGGCAACACACTACAATACACAATAACAATAATAATGACATACAAATAAACAAACGAATCTATTGTAAGTGAATTGTACGTGAGTTTTTAGGAAATTATTATTATTAAACATTCGATCACCGCTTTACATGGACGGTATATAGGTTCCAGAGAAAATTGTGTAAATCGAAATGACTCCATTGACATCTACACAGATGGCTCCAAATTGGAGGAGAAAGTCGGCTGCGGCATCTTCTCGAACAACCCAAACTTAAAGCTCAGCTTTTGCTTATCTGATCAGTGTAGCTTCTTTAAAGCAGAGACCTAATGGCCTCCCGTTAGCTTCGAGACAACTAGACTCCGAGGTCACATATTAATATCTACACAGATAGCCAAGCGGCAATAAAGTCCCTCTCGGGTGTATACACTACATCCAAGCTTGTCGCGGACTGCCGCTCTTCCCTAGATACTCTAGCCTGTCACGTACCCATGCCAGCCGCTAAATCTCGGCAGAACCTCAATAAGCAAGACTATAAACGTATTAACGGGCCATTGCGTCATAGGCAAACATGCTGGCAGACTTGGGTTTCCGCATTACGATATCTGCCGCTCGGAAGGGGAGGAGGAGACTGTGCTTCACCTCATGTGCCAGTGTCCATCCTTCGCCAGAAGAAGATGGAACGACCTAGGCGCTGGGTTTCTCTCCAGCTTAACCGAACTATCATTCCTATCAATCAGGGACATAGCTAGGTTCAGAATCCAAATGGTTCTCCGCATCGGACTAAGGGGGTACCGAGTCAACTCTTTGCTGGTATCACAATGGGCCATACCCTTTTTTTTGTGCCTAAGTAAGCCTCTCGTCTGAGGGCACGTAGCCACCGAGGTGGAAATGGGCCTCATCAGTTAAGATGATTTTTCGATGGAATTCTGGATCATTCCTATGCATTTCAAGGACCCAATCAGCAAAGACACGACGTTGTTGATGATCGGCCGGCTTGAGTTCTTGTGTTAACTGAACTTTATAAGCCTTTATGCAAAAGACGGTGTAATGACGTTTGCGAAATGCCCAACTGCAAAGAACGATAAGGAATGGACAACACTTTGGGCTACAGCAGCAATATTCTCAGTCGTTCTTGAGCGATAGTCACGGGTTTTATTCTTCACATCACTAACTTGTCCCAACAGCTCGTATTTTTCCACCAATTTCTGTATTGCTGTCCGACAAGGTGCTTTACGACGACCCAAAAATGTTTTAGTTTTACGAACAATCTCTGCCAAATTTTCACCATTTTTATAGTGAATTTTAATAATTTCAATGCGTTGTTGAAGCGTGTATCCTTCTAGTTTTATTAAAGGCGTAGTTTCTACTTGTCAAATGTCAAAAAATGACAGCTTCAAAAGTGACATCTACAGAAATAGCGGGCTATACAAAATAACAGCATTTCATACACTGGTATGAAAAAATGGACAGTTGGATGGGATTACAATTATAATCTACAATTCCTTTTTGCTTTCATAAGAATATAAATAATTTTTTTATTAATTTAATAAATTTACGATTTTCTCTTTGCAGTTTTGAAATGAAAACCGCCGCCTGGAGTGCCAAAACTCAACACAGTTCAATCAATTCATAGCCAAAGCTATGCTCAGCATCATGGTGAATAAATGAATAGTAACGGCCACCATTCAAATGACAACATTCACAAGCAAAATGCGCACACAGGAAGAAATTGTTGCTGATATTCATCATTCTTAACTATTAAAATTTATTATTTCTCGACGACATTTTCAATGCTTCTTATATACAATACAATATAATATTTAGGTGACTACCAAGAAATTAGTTAAATAAGTTTAAAATTTAAATTTTATAAATATGAAATGATGAAAAATGATAATTACTAAATTGATTTAGTATTAAAGACATTTAAATTGATTTAGTAGTAGTAGGGTTGAAGACATTTATCATAAATTACTTTAACAAAGGTAATTGCCAAATTTTGATTGTAAATTATAATGATGAAGTAGTAGTAGTTTTATTGTTTGTAATTTTCTTTGTATAATTTATAAAAAAACAAAAATAATCTTTACAATTTTTATGTGCAGAAAGCAGCCACATAAATACTAAAAAAAATATAAAATGATTGTACAATTTTATATAAAAAATAAATAATTGTTTAATAATGATGATGATGATGTTACACAAGAATGAAAATTGAAAAAACATAAAATTTATAAATATTAATATACATAAATGTGATTTAAGCGATTTTATCAAAGCTGCAATATGCAATTCTATATAAAATTCGTCTTAGTTTTTAAGTTAATCAATCAACCAACCAATGGATTGATTAGATATGCATAATCTGCAATTATTGTTGTAAAATACCAAATACTTACTATGAGAGGGGAAAAAGTGTAATGAAAAGAAGATTAACTAAAAAAAAGAAAAGTGAAGTGAAAATTATGTAAGGAAAAAAGTAAGGGAAATGAATGATGATTAAGTAAAAAGATAAAAGGGAAATGAATGAAAATTAATTAAAAAAAAACAAGAGAGAAGGGAAATGAATGAAAATTAAGTAAGAGGAGAAGGGATATGATTTAACTAAAGTGCATATAAATAAAGTAACAATTAGCCAAACTTTTAATAAAATTTGGTCTACTTTTTAAGCCAATACTTATAAAAGATAAAAGATGATTTTTACAAACTAAATATAAAACAAAATAAACATAAAACTAAACAAATCATAAAACAATATAAGCATTAAACTAAACAAAACAAAACATAATATAAAATAAATGAGAGAAAGAAAGGAAAAAGAGAAGAAAATTTATAAAAAACAAAAATTTTATAAGTTTAAGTGCCATTAGGATGATGAACAAAGGTTTTTTTTTTGTTGTTGTTTAATTGATGATTAATTAAGCGCACAAATACAATACAACGATATTTTATTTTAATTTGTAGAAATATTCCTTGCTGCTTCCCCCAATACATCCAATTTTACTTCCACAGATGTGCTTACACAATTAACTCCTGGTTATGTGGTAAGTAATATTTTGTATCTATATTTATTTAATTTAATTATATTTTCTCTGATTCTTATGTGATTATCTGAGCAGATATTTTGAAGCACTAAAATATGCGCTTCGTAGTTTATAAAAATTAGTAAAATATTGATTGTAATTATTTGTCGGTTCATTCGCAACAAAATTGTATAAGAAGATACTGGCCAAAAAATGCATAATTTATTTTGCCAAACATTATTGAAAAAAAAAAAACACTCCTAATTTCGTCATTTTGCGAAATTTTAACCATTCTTAAGCGGATCATTGGAAAATAGAATATCTTATACCCCGTTTATAAGACGCCAGAACGGGTTTGCACTTAGGTCGGCATACAAGCATAAATTTATTTTCAGTTCGGTTTTAACACGCGAAGCGACTTTAACTAGCGCATATTTTAAACCCGTCGTTATTTTCTCGAACCGCATTTAAGGTGTCTTATAAATGCAAAGCTTATTGCAGACGTTCCCAAAATTTTGGTTTGTGCAGTGTTGCCATAACTTCAAACTTTTAAATAATAATAACAAAAGGAATGCTTTGGTGGTGCCTTAGGGATTAATGGGATTTGAGGCGATAGGCTAATGAATCCAACATATGTTGTGGCACGGATCATAAGCAGAGTTCGTTTTAGGTTTATTTTAGATTTTTTTTATGGCAAGGGCTACCACTAAACGATGCAATGAGAAAAGTTATTCAAAATGTCTTTCGTGTGTATGTATGAATTTTCTTCATTCGTGTAGTTTAATAGTAAAAACTGAGGACAGATACGGAATCAGTGATCTCGAATTAGAGAACAAACATCAAATAATTTTTGTATAAACAAAAGGTTTTATTTTGTTGTGCTGTGTAATCATTGTATTGTTTTCCATTCTTCACCTCTTCTTTCATCTCTTCGATGCAGTCAACTCATGTCATGCATCAACAATAACAGCCCTTTTCGCTTGCACCTATATTTTTTAGGACTTTCATTGTCATTTATTTTGTGTGAGATTGAGCAAAAGGTTGGTTTTTAACTGTTATTTTGAGACTTATACAATAGAAACGGGCGACCACATACCGAATAAAATGAAAAATAAGTGGAATGGTTAGTGAGAAACCGAAACAATTAAAAAATAAGTGGAACGTTCAGTAAGAAATTTAAAAATGCTTACAGTTATTTGCGTCTATGGTCATAAGTATCTTAGGAAGATTTTTGCCTCCATGTTCGCATAACAAAATATAAAAAAAAAACATAAGAATCAGAGAAAATACAATTAAATAAATATAAAGAAAAATGTTACTTATCATAACCATGATTAAATGTGTGTGAGCACAAATGTATATTATTATTATTAAAAATAAAATTAGATTCCAATTTTTAGTACAAACAAAAAAATAACCAATAATTTCCAATTCACATATAAAATATTATAACATTCTCTTTTATTTTCTATAAAACAAATGCCATAACTAAGATGATGATGATGATGATAATAATATTATGGTAATCTGTAAAAAATAAATAAAATAACCACATTAATCGATTGCTTTGTGGTTGCCAAGATTCACAGGGTATTTTTTGTGTATTCTTCATAATTCAACTGAATGAATGATGCCAAAACCATGTTTTTTCTTAAATGAAAAGCAATCACAACATTTCTTCTTATTGTAGACTGGCACTTTAAAGGATCATTACATAGTTTTTGTTTTTTTTTGTGTATGTATGTGTATTTAGTTAAAATATTTTTATGTATAAAATTTATAAGTATTTAATTAAATTTTTAATTAGGCCAAGTTATATGTATGTGTAGTTTTACTCAATTTATGCACAAGTGTTTTCAATTTATTATACCATATACCATATACAACATACAATTGTGTTAAGCTTAAGCTCCTCCTTATGAAGTAGTTAAAAATTTTTGAAATTAAAAAATTAAATATTCAAATTGTCTAAGTGCCCTGTTTAAATTTAAATATTGTAATTTTACAATTCATTTATTATTGATTATTAAAAATTAGAAAAAAAAAAATTATTAAAATTCTTTTGTTTTGTTTTTTTTTTTAAGCTTTTAAAGTTGCATAAATTATTAGACATATAAATAAATTAAATTAAATTAAAATAAAGCATCATAAAATTCAATAAGAAAAATAAGAAGAAAAAAAGCATAAATTTAATTTAAATAAAAAACTATAAAATAAAGTATACAAAACTATAAAAAAAACAACACACAATTAAAAAATTTGTATTAACCAACGAAAAAGTATTGAACCAAGAAGATTGATAAGTGAAAAGTAAGACAGAAACTCTTTTTACTTTTGATTAAATGGAACAGAAACTGAAACATACCCAGAGAGTATACTGAACAGAACAGAACATAATCGATTGCGTACGAGCATTTACAATTTATTAATGAAAACTGAAAAGATATGAAAAGAAACAGAAACATTTATGGTAATTGTATTAACATTTTTTGATACTATAAAACTTTTTTTTACAAATTTTTCTGTAAAAATAAGAGTAAAAAATATTTAAAAAAAACCGACTATTGTATGTAGTATGATGATTAATTAATAAAACTTCTGATAATGATGATCATGATGTTGTATTTGTAGTTAAAACTATGTGCAAAATTAAATATTAAAAATTATTATATAAAAATATAAATGAGAAATATTCATTAAAAATCAAATCGAACTTCTCTGTAAAGAACTCTTCAATAGCAAATGAAGGCTTTTTGACCAGGAATCCATTAAATGTTACTTTCGATCTGTTTGTCTTCATCATCATTTAACATTTTCACGTTGAAATATGTACTTATTTTAATAAATTCACAACTTTCCAATTCCATGATTGAAATTTATGCTTGAGCTTACACGCCAATCGTTCGCCACGCGCTTAACGCATTCAAGAAATGGTGAGTTACAAGCAATGCGCCGGATGTCTGACTGTTAGGGTACAAATATAGTGCGCGCTGAAGCTTGCGGTGCTAGCAAGCAGTTGAGTGCACATGGTGGAAGCCGAATTGCTTGCGTTGCGAGCAAGCGATGAGTGTGCATTGACGTTAGCAAGGTGCCGAAAAAGAGAATTGGAAAAGGAAAAAAAATCCTTGCTAAAGGATAAAAGTTACTCTCGCAAAACTCAGCTTGGGAAACAAAGTGTTGGTGTACAAAACAGTAATTGCTCCTACTTGGTTGTATGGCAACCACTTATGCGGTACAGCGTCAACAAGCCATCTCAAATGCATCCAAATAATGCAAAACAAAACCCTGCGTTTCATAACAGGTGCTCCTTGGTATGTCCGAAGCTCCCAGCTACACTGAGACCTAAACATCCCCTTTGTGGAAGATTCAATAAACTTCCACAGCAGCAGATACAATAACCGACTATCAATTCATCCAAAACACCAAGCAAATGCTCTTGCTGTAAATACAATTGCTAGAAGAAGACTGAAGAGGCTCCATCCATCGCAGAATCTAACTAAATAAAAATTTTATTAATTGTTACATCAGTCACTGTTAAATAGTGTTAATTTTTGTGAACTCCTGGTGTTGAAGCACTTGGAGTGCTGTCCTCTAGGAAAAATTCTCTTTTTATAAACTCGTAGCATCACAAGTTCCATCTCTTTTTGGGACACATTTTTATCATCATGAAATTCGACGCTGTCTTGTTGTCCGGCCTTCCTGTTGCCATAGTCATTTTTGATTTCGACACTTTTTCATCCACACCTTCGTTGCTCTTGTTGTTATCTGCCGCCAATTCAATTCTATTGTAGAAGTACGCTCTGGTGTTAACTCTCATGATCCTATTTCATGGCCAATGGGTCGTCCGTAGAGAAGCGCTTAGGCTTTTCAATAGTTTGTGAAATTTGTTTACGGATTATTTTCGCCTTTTTCGGATATGTTAGCAGTAATTTAAGTACCGCTGCAAGATCAACTTGACCTCGCTTACGAGCAGCTATGCTAGCTGCATGAACCAATAAACGCACATTATTTCTTAGAGAATTTGATAATTTTTCAGCTTGCTTCCTTCGACCTCTAGCAGTCTTTATGACTATATATGGAAATGCAGGACGTCTAAATGGCTTAATGTTATTTATTTTTTTAATATCTAAGATTGTTTTATCATTGAGCCAGGCAGCATGTCTTTTTTTAAAGAACTCATTATTTCTACTACATTTTTGCCATTTCAACAAAAAACTAGTACACAATTGTCTGCTTTTCTTTTTCAAATAAGAATCACATGTGCTTATATTTAAGCGCGTTTTAAAGTATTCAAAAATTGCATGCTCTTTTTCAGTTCGACCCTTCACTTTTTTCCACGTAGCATACAAGTCGGCATTACTAAAGGTGAGGTTAAGTTCTGAAAAAAGAAATTGTTGAAAAAGTGCACAAAAGTGCATATTGAGATAAAGTGCATTGAAAACAGAATTCATGACTCTACTTATTAAAAAAAAGAGGCATAGCTATCATGTGCTATCAAAATAGCGCTTTACAAAGATAAGTTTCATTTACAAATCTTGTTTTTTTTTTTAGATGCTTCATATTAACACACCATTATATAGAGATATAATAATACGTACCACATTTATCTGATTCCATTACAATTATACCGCCAAAATATTTGTTTTCTTAAGTTTTAAGCACTTGCAAACTAAGAACGCATTTTTAACAAGTCCTATTATTTTGTAAATAACAGCTGTGTTTATGTTTGGGCAGCGCTGCATTTAGTCAGCATTTCTGTTATCCAACACTATTATTTCTGTTGCAATGGCAGTGGACATACGTTATTTTGAACATTTTTGAAAAACGTTGTTCAAATTCCAAATTCAAGTTGAACCATAAGTATTATTGAAGAAATTTTAGAATCAGAAGAAAACTTGATGAGAATTAAGTGAAGCTTGAAAAGATATGAAAGCTGAGATTGTTTAAAGCAGGTATTGTTATGGAGCTGGATTCTTTAGGTGATGAGAGCAATATGCCTCTAGCAGCATTATCAAATTTTCATAAAGATAATGATTTCATTGAAGGTTATCAAGAGAATGATGGTTAAAATGAGCATATGATAAAATCAATGTAACGTTGAATGATTTTATAAATGTTGATAATAATCTAATCATCATAGCTTATCCCTTGACTTTGTTAGAGATTAGTTCGACTGTATTCCATTACATTTTATATTTACAAAAATCTCTTCAACTCTTAAAATGAAATATTCAAGGTTTTCCAACCGTCTTGCTGCATAACCTAACGTGACCTTTTTTTATTCAAAACTGGACATCTTTTCAATAATGCGTTCGTAATCTACGGGTTGGCCATGTACAGCAGATTTTATTCCGTTGTGAATTAAAATACTTATTAATATTTTTCCAGAAAATATTGTAATTTCACTAACACATTATTAGTTCCTCGCCCCAAATATTGACATTGGCATTGTCCCCACAAAATGCCACGAATTTTGCAGTGCAACTATTATCTCTTAACACTTGAACTAAATAATTGACAATGATATCAGAAGTTTTACTTGCTTGGTGTTGGAGGTCTAAAATTTGTATTTGTACACCTTCGTAAGGTTGGAAAAAGCGCCCACCTAGGAACTTGATACCGTGATTTGAAACATCAGTTAAAATTGTAATAAAGTTGGTTTTACCAAGATCATCTTTTAATTCTTTGGTCGGTCTACGTGCTAAACCATTTACATTTCATCTGAGTTCTGATCAAAACATCAAACTACGCACAATCATTGGAGCGAAAACTATGGATTTCTTGTATCATGTAATAGGCCCTTCAGCTGCGGCGATATCCAAATCATTTAAAGTTGGGATGCCCACTTTTTTCAAAAATGTTTAACATTAAAGAGCTTTAAGCGGCGGCACGATTGGCTACCGACTTTAAATGCTGTTCAATATCACTATCATCTCATGGGAAACGCTAAGTTCTGTGCGACACTTTTCGCATCTGACACCCAGGGGAGTATTGGTTTGCTTTATAAATGGGTATTTTGCTTGTAACGTTTCGGCATAATTAAATAAGATTCTAAAACAAAAAACTTCATTTACCACAACACATTTTTCTAGACGTCATTACAAATCCAATGAGCTATCGCTTATACAATATTTTAACTAGCTGTAGTATGAATTAACGTTTTTCAACTTGTGAACTAGATAATTGGGAAAACGGGACAATTTTGTGTCCCGAAGAAGGAAAGGTCCCGTTCAAAACGTATGGGACGTATGATCACGTTAGTCATACCTAAGGTGGGCTCATCTACCCGCTACCTGGGTATGATCTTGGACAGGAGACTAACACATTGTCAGAACTGCTGCAACTAGTCGCCAAAAACTGAAGAAGCTGTACTGGCTTTTCGGCCCAGGAGTCAATTTATCCTGACCAACAAAATTACCATGTATAAGGCTATAGTGGTCCCGTCCTGGACTTATGGCATTCTCCTATGGGTCACCGCAGCCAAGTCAAATGTATACCACATACAGAAGATGCAGAATTCTGCCATACGTCAGATAGTAAAAGCTGTTTTATACGTGCTCAATGACATCATATCCACGGACCTGCGAATCCTCTCTGTCCGTAAGCAGATCAGTTTGTACACAAGCCGGTATAATGACCGGCTAATTCTCATGTTAATATGCTAGCCTCTGCTAGGAGGAAGCTCAATCACCTTCACCCTGATGACTTTTGAGTACACGGACGCCCAAGAGTACATAGGCTCCGTTTCTAAACTAACCATTCATTTCCCTGCAAATACTTTTTAGGTTTTAAGCCATCTATCAATCTTTTGCCATATTATTTGAAATCAGTGTTGATGTTGATGAGTGATGATAACGATAACAATATATAGCATGCTTTGGAATTTCACACATCTTTCAATGGACGGATATGCTATGCAATGCTAACGCCTATTGAAGCCTTATCAGAGTTAAGCCATCCATAGTTTCAATATCTTCGAAACTGTTGTCCTCCTTTTAGGAATTCTTACCAACAGTAATTTCAATTAACAATTCTTTATCAAAGTCTTTGTCTGAAAACAACTCTTAGATATCCTCAATAGACGTATTGTCTGTATCTTTGATGCCTTCACCTTTAAATTGAGTGAACAAATTGTAAAATTTCATGTATGTAGTCCACTTTGTGGCAAATATGTAATTTTATTTTATTTATGTGTAAATATAAAATTTTGTTATTTTTAAAAATGTATTTTTATTGGCATATTGTTCTATTGCCATAAATCTTCTAAATATTTGCCAGTTTCACGCATTTGTTTTATTTTTTGTGAGGACTCCAGTTCATTAATGTTCAGACCACGTTGCAAGCAATCATTAATGGTTTTCTCAATGGATTTTGAGATTATTGCGCCATCAGCACATATATAGAGTTTTGTTTCTGGTTTCATCAGGAAGCTAACAAAGTGTACGAAATCCTCATCAATGAGTTCTTGTACATAACGAGGATTAAAATCACATGATTGATTTGATGATTCACAAGTCAAATAACGATGCAATAGATGTTTCTCCTTCATTTCTTCAAGGAACTTGTGTCTGGGAAGAGTATTTAAGGATTTAGCACCAGCATAAAGCCATGTCTGGCCTTTACCATCTAAAGTTAATTTATGTTCCATGAAACCAATAAATGGTGCTACAGCTGTGCCAATTGCAATCAGAATTTGGTTATCTTGCATAGAATCCTTGGTATAACGAAATTTGTTTGGTTCTCGGGCATACATGAGAACTTTTGGAGTGTCTGTTTGTTGAGATTCATTTAAAACTTGCTTGGCATAGCGATCCAACATGCTTGTGGTGATGCCTGGTTTATCAGTCAAAATGGAGAACATAATGTTTAGTTGATTTGGTTTTGCTATTGTACTGTTGGCTACAGAATAAGCGCGTGGCAGTAGACGCGGCAAATGCTCCACTAGCAAAGATAGGTTAGGTTTACATGATATGCATGCCTCCAATAAGTCCTGAAGTGTTAAATTTCGTTGCAGAATGAGTTCATTATAGAATTTTGTGCCTTCTTTCGAAGAGAGGCCTTCTAGGAATGTACGTTCGATCTCATCAGTAGTATATGCTGCTAATGCAGCAAGGAATTGTTTTTTCAGCACTGCATGCAAGTTAAGACAGTCGGTGAGTATCTCTCTTGGTGTTGTTTCCTTGGGTATGTGAACTGGCACTTTTGCTGTCTTCTTTTTACATGATTCCACGATTTCCAAATGACAATTGACATCTGCTTGTTCCAATAGATCTAAACGATTAAGTAGCTTTGCTACCATCTCTGCAGGATTACTTGGCAGTATACCAATTGTGTCTCCAGGTTGATAGTCAAGCAAATCATTTGTCTTCAAAAAAACAAAGTAGAATATTAATAAATACTTAATACTTGTATATTCTATGCTTACCTCAATATCTAGTGTAAGCTCTACTACACGCTTTACTTTATTAGCTTTATCCTCCGCAACAAGAACATTGGCCTCCTTAATAGGCACAGCCACAAGTTTGCTACGCGCAAATGGAAAGGTCAGTTCTTCACATTTTTGTTGACCGTGACGCTTATCAGCATTTGAAATCTTTAAAACATGTGTTTGATTTGCTTATGGTTTGCAAATATTTTCATAATACTTACCACCTGTAGTTCCTGGAGAGATTCTTTACAAAAGATGAGATCCAGCATACGTTCAGGCGCCTTGGCAGCAACATATTGTTGAAGAAGATATTTATGAATATCCAAAACTGGAGTACCCGCTCCCGTATTTGTATCTTTCGGTGGGCCGACCATTTGATTTTAATTAGATATGAGCGATATTTCACTAAATGAATTTAAAGTATCGGTGATATTTTTGTTATGGTCTGCAAAGTAACAGTTTAATGTACATATTTATAAATATGCTTTGTATATTTCTGTTTTTAGGCTTAACTGGTTAACAGATACTCCACAGATACATGAAGTCTTCTTAGCAATGTCACATGGAGTTCCTTTTCTGATTTGTTTTGACGCAAGCTCCTATAAGGATGGGAGAACCCTTAGGATTGGACTCACTCCTAGTTTACCTTTGACTCTTAGAAAACTCTCAACCTTTGGAGTCATGTGAGTATTCGGCAGAAACATAAAAGGACTACAGGCAAACAGACGGTGAAAAGATCATTTTTTTTCATGTAGATTGGCACATGTATATCGAGATATCGGAGTATCGGACATCTCCATGATACAAGAAAACGAGGTAATGCCATTTTTTTACAGTTAAGGTACGATTAGGATTCCACGTACAAATATTTTGCGCAAAAACAGGAAGAAGAAGCAGTTATGTATGTGGAAAGGGCTGTTTGCTTGTTTGCGCTTGTTTTCCACAAATTTCTGACAAAATTTTGTAGCCGTGAACGTGTGAGTGGCAAAACATTCACATTACGATTCGTTGCGTGCAGACCTGCGGATATTGAGAAATTGGTGTAAAATGCAAATTGCCGTCGGCAACAAACAAAATGCAAATGCCTTATAATATAAACAATGAATGTGGAAATTTAGTAATTATTTCATTCATTATTATATTTAAAATATTAATAATTGCATTAAATTGTATTTTTTTTTATAAAATTTTAAGAAAATTTTCACGTTATGTTCAACACTAAATGCGTTTTTTTTAACATTTACTACACTATTCTTTTTGTGACGTCAATAACCAAATTTCGAGGGCGAAACGGTCAAATTGGCGCTACCTTGTTTCTTGTATCATGGGACATCTCTACTTTTGACATTTGGTAATTTAATAACACTAAACCTTTTTCATTTGCAAACACTTTTTCGGCAATACATCATCAAAATCATTCCATCCGAATAATCTAGAGAGAAATAACCACAAAAACAAAGAACTTCCTGAGGAATGTCTTCAACAACAATTAATTATAATGCTACCGACGATGAATTCCATGATGCAATTAGTAGTGATGCATCAAAAACGGATAGCAACAACAGCGGCGGCATCAAACCAAAGCAAATGACAGAAAAAGACATTGACGAACTTGTTGAAAAACATAGTGAAATAAAAATCTCTGATGAGGCGGCACAGGAAGGTGGAGATGCCGCCACTGGTGGTGCTGATGAAAGTGGTGGCGATGGTGACAATACAAAAAAAACTATTGTCAACGATTGCGAGGTGAGCGTTGAGGATCTAACAGAATTGCAGAAAGGTTTAAGCGATGAGGAGCTGGCACTCAACAAAGAAAAGGCTGACAAAATGAAATTGGAAGCAAATGAATTGTTCAAAAACGATGAATCAGAGCGTGCTATAGAAATTTATACAGCAGCATTGAACATTTGTCCTCTAACCAATACCAAAGAACGAGCTGTGCTGTATGGCAATCGGGCTGCAGCTAAGATGAAGATCAATGCAAATAAATCTGCGCTAGATGATTGCACAAAGGCCATAGAACTTTGGCCAGAATATGTGCGTGTCCTTTTGCGGTAAGTCAGTTAAACATTTATCGCAAACATAAATAAAAACAATTCTTTATTTTAATTTATGCAGTCGCGCAAAGCTTTATGAGCAGGATGACAAACTGGAAGAAGCTTTGGAAGATTACAAAAAGGTTTATGAACTGGATCCTGGTCAACCAGAAGCACGGCAGGCTCAAGTGCGTCTCCCACCTTTGATAAACCAACGAAACGAGAAACTCAAAGCCGAGATGATGACCAGTCTAAAAGAATTGGGAAACGTGATATTAAAGCCATTCGGTCTATCAACGAGCAATTTCCAGATGAAACAGGATCCGAATTCGGGTTCCTACTCAATAAATTTTAACCAAGGTGGTCCTAAATAAACTTAATCTCCTTGTAGTTAAGAATTTAATTTGTGTGTACTGGATAAATATAAAACAAATATTTAATTTTAAATTAAAACCACATGTTTATTAAGGGAAAACTAACATATGAACGTGATTTGATTCCAGGAATGTAAGCACATGTAGAATTTATAGTAGGCAATAAAAAACAATGCACCATTTATCGTTTATCAAAAGTTGAGTGTGCGTAGATGATGAAGGTTTGTTGTTATGTTTAGTTGTGCTCAAATTCCTACAGGGTCATTTCTGTGATCAGCTGTTTTTTGACATATAAATGCTGTACAACGATTGAATTCAGAAAAAAGGCAACAAGCAGAAATAACATTATTATTTTTTTTTGTATAAATAAAAAGTAATAATCATTTGTGATTAAACAGCAGCATCAATTAGTGGAGAAAGGAAATAAAGTTTGAGTGGCTGCAAATAATTATGAAAATGTTCAGTTGAAATCTGTAAATTTAGAAAACAACAAGCAACAGAAGAGTGAAACAAAAACGTGTGTGGCAATAAAATAAATTTTTAATTTGCGCTGCATTTTTTGAAAGATAGAAATCAATAGAAAATGTACCCAGACAACACGACAAGTGCTACGTCATATTAATTCATAACTACTACAGATATTTAAGAAAATCCCAGAAATGTTTCGTAGTCGTAGCTGGTTTGGTGGTCCTTGGAACCGTCCAAAAAATCGCTTGTCATTGGATCACCTCAAGTACCTTTATAGTATTTTAGAGAAAAACACAACTGTCTCGGAAAGTAATCGTGGCCTGCTGGTGGAATCATTGCGTTGCATAGCAGAGATACTCATTTGGGGCGATCAACATGATTCCTCTGTGTTTGAGTAAGTCTGATATTAATGATTGGTATAAGCTATTTATAATATACAAATAATAACATTATTTTTAGTTTCTTTCTGGAAAAGAATATGCTTTCTTATTTTCTCCATATAATGCGCCAAAAAAGCGGAGGCTCTAGTTTTGTTTGCGTTCAATTGTTACAAACGCTGAACATTTTGTTCGAGAACATTAGGAATGAGACATCATTGTGTACGTTACCCAGTTATTTAGTTATTGTACTTGTAATCTGCTTTGTGTGTTCTAGTTTCTTTTGTGTGTTTTCACAGATTACTTGCTGAGCAACAATCATGTCAATTCCATAATTGTTCATAAGTTCGATTTCTCTGACGAAGATGTTATGGGCTATTACATTTTATTCTTGAAGACCTTGAGCCTCAAACTAAACACACACACTATACATTTCTTCTACAACGAGGTAATGGACCAGACACAATGAATTATTACTGATTAATCAATTTTATAACTGATAATGCAATTGTCTTCTCTTCTATGTTTCTATAGCATACAAATGATTTTCCTCTCTACACAGAGGCTATAAAATTCTTCAATCATCCAGAATCTATGGTGCGCATCGCAGTGCGTACAATTTCCTTGAATGTCTATAAAGTACAAAACTCAAGCATGCTGCGTTTTATAAGAGATAAGTGAGTGTAATAGTTTGTTATTATTATGCATATTCATATATGGTTAAGTGTTGGTAATGATGACGGATTTTTTGCTAGAGGGAAGGGAGTTTGAAGCTTTGTGGGTCAAGTACAAATACAGTAGCATTTGGCAACTATATGTTGTCATTTAACAGGTGATAACATTAGCTTTAAAATGAGATTTTAGTGTCATTGGTTTAGTTTTGACTTTCACAAATGGCAATCGTTCAAGTTCAATCATGGAGTTCATCAATGCGGAAAGTCGCACTTTTTTTTAAATTTTTTGTGCAGGGCAAACTGAGACACACGGAATCGCATCGCAATATTGCTTTATGGTTTTGTGGTAGATGGTACTGTATCAATTCGAACCACTGAAGAGGGGTTTCGACGACACAACCATAGCCTGTGCAAGGTGCATAATCAATAACCACTGAAGTGGACAAAATCATCGAAAAAATCCACTAAGACATTCCGATTTGAGCATCACAAAGGAGTTGAAATGCATGAGAACTGGGTGCCACATGAGTAGAACATATTCAACGAAAACCTTATTTCCATTACGCAACGATTAGGAACTCTTTTTGAACCAGATGGTAACTGGATATAGGAAATTAAGATATTGTTATTCGCGGATCGTGAATGAAGAGACGGTTCAGCGCAAATGATGACCAAGACAGGCATGCGTCCATACCTGCAACCTCGCGTCTGGAATAAGTGGTCCTTGGCCGACTTTTAATGTCGGGTACTTCCGGGACATAGACCCGAACACTCGTGATATATCGCCTTGGTGCCGCGAGCTTATCACTTTTAAGTTTTCAGCCTTTGTTTAGTGGCAGGAGATATGTGTTGTTGCCATTCTCTTCTCAATCGTCGTTTAATAGCCACAAGTTCTTCGATTTCCCTATTTGAGAAAGATATTTTGCTGAACTTGGGCACAACAATCTCAGGCTTTGATAACTCAGCTGCAGCTACCGATATTGAATTTATCTCATTAACTGAAATAGTGGAAATGAATTTAAAATATTTGACCAAATTCTGTTGATCTTAAGTATAGTAAATATAACATTAAAAATCATGTAGGAAAAGTAGAAAGTCATTACCAAACAGCCAACATTGTAAAAGAATCAATTTTGGAAGTTTGTTTGACTCACATCATTCCATGATTTCAGAACCGCTGCACCTTATTTTAGCAATTTAGTTTGGTTCATAGGCAAGCACATACTTGAATTGGATACCTGCGTGCGTACAGATATTGAGTGAGTACAACAGTTTTCCATTATAATCATTATGAACTATGTATTAGTAACTTAAATTTATCTGTTTTTCCTTGTAATAGCCACCAATCGAATCAGAAGCTTTCCAATTTGGTTGCAGAACACTTGGATCATTTGCATTATCTCAATGACATTCTACTGTTGGAAATTAATGATTTGAATGCCGTGCTGACGGAGCATTTATTGCACAAACTATTCGTGCCTTTGTACATATTCTCTCTGACTCCGCCTCCAATTCCGCGTTCACTGGCAGTTGTTACCCAGAATTTGGCAGCTGTGCTAAATCGCAATGTTGACATTGATATACAGGAATTGAATAATCCACGTGTTAGCTCCTTAGTTTCATTGTATTTACTTTCATTGGTATTCCTAGTGGTTACGCATGCT
Source organism: Amiota communis (assembly GCA_037043315.1). Taxonomy (NCBI): domain Eukaryota; kingdom Metazoa; phylum Arthropoda; class Insecta; order Diptera; family Drosophilidae; genus Amiota; species Amiota communis. The sequence continues at coordinate 4,442,796 of JBAMAV010001245.1, read as the reverse complement.
CCACTGGTTCATGCCTTGGCCTGGGTCATACTGAATGGTGATCATAGTGTGTTTAAAGAAGGTGCCGCTGAAATATTAAATGCATATGATGAGCATCGTGAAGCTGTTGTACCTAGTTTCGGTGAACCACATGAAAGTTTAGAGCAAGCATTAGACACAGTTGTTGGTAATAATAGTTCTGGTTATTCAATGGCTGAAGAAAGTTTGGAAACGACTGGAGAAGGAGATGCAATGGGTGCAATGGCAACAGTTTCTAATACATCATTACAACAACAACAAAACGAAACAGACCAAGCAAAATTGCTGGCAAATATTACTGACGAGCAGAAGCAGCAGCTTCAAAAGCAGACTACATCACCACAGACATTTACTGAGATGTTAAAACCATTTTTGGAAACAGTCCTGCAGGCCTTGGATTGTACAGAAAATGATTACCTTGCGCTACTTGCTTTATGCCTGATTTATGCCATGTCTTATAATAAAGGTAGGCAATGATTAATTGAATGATTGATTGCATTGATTCATAATTGAAAGATTTAATCCTAACATGCACCATTTCATTAACCTGCTTCTTTTCACTTATTTCCTCTTAACATTCTCTTTCATTTGTGTTTCAATACTATTTTGTGATGTCTTTCTTCGACATTCTTTCAGATGGTATGTAATAATTCATTCTTGAACTCTATTACTAATCTTATATTCATTTTTTGATTAACAATTATTTATTAAAAAATCCTCTTGTCTGCCGTCCTAAAGGTGTTAAAAATGAATGGTTTGAGCAGGTTCTGTCCAAAAGCACTCGAGGTTCCTTCAGTTATAAAACGGAGCTTATTGAAAGATTACTAAACATCATCACAATTGCTAATCAACCATGTAAGTATCCTTTGTTGTATAATTTCTGAGGTCTCATAACTTTGGTATTTTTAGCATGTCGGGTACGCCTTATATCAATTGAAATTGCCTTGGAGCTATTGGTTACTTTTACGAAACCGGAAAGTGATGAGGCACGTTGCATTACAGCATCACAACAAGATCAGTTATTTACTGCACGCAATCTATCAATGGCAACGCTGCGGAATTATTATAAATCTGAAGAAATCTTCTTGGACTTATTTGAAGATGAGTATTATGAAATGCATAAATCCAATTTAAATGTAGAATTCCTGTGCATGGATTCGACGATATTATTGCCACCAACGGGAACACCGCTTACTGGTATAAATTTTACTCGACGTTTACCTTGCGGGGAAGTGGAAAAGGCTAGAAGGGCTATACGTGTTTTCTTTTTATTACGCCGTACGTGTCAAAAGATTTTAAATGAAAAGGAATCTTTGCTGCCGCTGACGAATCTTGTGAATCTGGTACAAGTGGAAAATGTGTTAGATTTGAGTGAGTCATAACAAAACAAAGCATAATATTCAATTATCATCTTTCTTTTGTATTCTACATAGATAATAGTGATTTAATTGCCTGCACTGTAATAGCAAAGGACAATACAAAACAACGCCGCTTTTTAGTCATTGATGCTTTGCAGTTGATTCTGGTTGAGCCCGATGCAAAGTTACTTGGCTGGGGTGTTGCTAAATTCGTTGGCTTCCTTCAAGATGTAGAAGTTCAAGGAGATAAAGATGATTCACGTTGCTTACACATAACAGTGCATCGTGGTGGCGCCACACATAATCGGACACCTTTGCTTTCGGCAAAATTCCTATTTGATGATCATATACGTTGTATGGCAGCTAAACAGCGTTTGACAAAGGGACGTAGCAAGGCTCGCCAAAAGAAAATGTATCAAATAGCACAATTGATTGAAATGCCTGGTCAAGTGATTGACTCGCCTGTGTATGCTGTTGCTGGTTTGAGAGCATCAAGCAGTGCGAGCAGCAGTACTCGTAGTTCACGCGATCATCGTCCCATATTCTCTACAGCTAATCGTGTGCCTGGTTTTGCAGCAGCGCTTCGACGTGATAGTGGCAATAGTGGTGGTGTGAGTCGCATACAGATTGCACAGAATCGTTCCATTGAAGGGTAAGTTTTGATTAGAGTAGAATCAGTTCGCATTTTAGCTTGTTTCGATCTGCTGTAGAATACGTAATGACAGCGCTGGACGCTCGCGTCGTCGAAATTCTAATGCAAGCAGCAATTCGTCATCTTCACATAATCGTGATGCAAATGCAGCTGTTGGTCGAGAAGCCTCACCAAGTGATAGTACTAATCATACACGCGAAAGTTCTCGCGATAATCGTAACGGACATTCAAGATCAAGTAGTCCGCGCATGCCACGACCACGGTGTGTAATGTTTAGGCATTTCTATTTGATTTTCGTTTATTATATGATTGCTTTCTTTTCTCATATAGATCAGAAGAGATACCCCTGGAAGACTTCCAGCATTCACGTAATAATAGCCCACATCCAAGGGGTGGCGCTGGTTCCAATGCTTCTTCACGTTCTCATACACCTTCGCGAGTCTTTCAATATGATCAGCTTTGCTTGCATAATGCAACACCACGTGAGCCGTCCATGCTAAGTAGTCCGAATGCTTTAGCGGCTCAAGTAAATGGAGTCGCCATTGCAAAGGAAGTCTTACCACCGCCTAGCTCCGAGGAAACTTCATTTATTGGAAACGATGGTGATAATAAACATAAAGGCGCAATCGAAACAGTTTAGGTTTAGATTATTAGTATTTTGACTTTTTATTTTATTTAAAATTGAAATTGGATCATATTTTTTAATTTTCGAATTTTTAGAGTAAATTCTTGTTGACAAAGTTGTAATATTGTGTGTGTGATTTTAAAGTTGCAAATTATTGGTACATAATTACGTAATTAATTGATTTTAATCTTGTATTTACAATTATATTGGATTTAAATAAAATTTAAAAAATAACGATATTTTTAATGTGAATTTGATTGATTGTGGTTTCTATCAAGTTGGCAGCGCTCAATCAGCTGATTTTTGTAGTTCAGGTGACATAACCGCAATTTATGTTGTTGATTGTGGCTTAAATACATTAATTAATTAAAAATGTCACATAAATACAATGAATTAATCAAATTAGGAACGCAATATGCTCGGCGTATGAACTATTTGTCCAACCGCATTTTCGGTGAAGTGGCACGCACAACAAATGATAAGTCAATGAAGGTAACATATAAGGAACTAAAACTACCAGAGAATGAAACTTATGTTTATAAATATCTATTCAGGTTGTTCGCATGTTTGCTGAAGAACCAATTCATAAACGCGACTATGTCATCAATTGGTACCCACGACATGTAGAGACCCATTTACTTATGAAAAATCTTCGCGACTATGGTCTTTTCCGTGACGAACATCAAGATTTCAAAGAGGAAATGAAACGTCTGCGTAAACTGCGTGGCAAGGCACCACCCAAGAAAGGAGAAGGCAAACGCGCCAAGAAATAAACAAATTTTAAAATATAAGAACTTTATTACAACTATAATTCACACAGTTCACTTAATATTCTTTGTTAGTAATTTTGCTGTGCCTTCGAATACGATTTCATTCATTTGCCGGCAATCATATTCAATTTGTGCAATTTTTCGTGCATTCACCAAACGCACACTGAACAATGTATCTACTTCAATTTGACATGGTTTAACAAATCTAAATTGTTGCTCAAGGACTATTGTACCCGGTCCAGGTAGCTTTGTTCCAATTATCCCAGCTACAACTGCATTTAGCAAAGCTCCATGTACACGACGTTCAGACAAAGGCACATCAGTGCTGTGTATGTGATTAAAATCGCCAGTAAATTGAGCAAATTGTTCCAAATCACTTTGTGTGAAACGTTTAACAAGTTGGATTTCTTTTAGCTTTTCTTTTGTTGCACAGTAGAAGCGTCTTTGATAGATTTGTAACATTTTGCAGACGACGATGATGATGGCAACTCCAAAACTTCACTTCTACAACCGAAATCCCCTAAAAATATGCTGCAAATATTATGCAATCTTGGATCTGTTGTCGCTTGTCTCCAGTTATTTATGCTCTTAAGCACGGCAGGCGTAGTCAAAATCTTTTTGTCAGAAATTGCCTCTGCAGCAAGTAATTGATAGAAAAGTGTGACACAATTGATTAATATTTCTGTATTATCTGTGCTTAGCAGAAGACTCGTTATGATTTTAGTATTATGACCGTTTGTTATAAACTTGGATGCTTCGAAATCTGTTGATAATAAGATGTGCTAGAAGTTTTTTCTTTAAAATTGAAGTAAATTCTTCTTACCTAAACAAATATTGCACAACCCAGCACTACCATGCAATTGTAACTTATCATTCTGTGATTCTAGTACCTCAAGAAAAACATCTAATGCATTTGCTGCCTTGAGATACTGCCAGTTGATGGGATCGTATGCAAAATTAGCCAAATTTGCTGTAACTTGTTCCTCGGCTTCAACGTTTGTTGTTGTGTGATATTCTTCCACCAAGTGCTCGATGAACTCACGTCTATCGATACCCTGTGCGGGAGTTTTTTCCTGAAGCTTTTTGTGAGTGGAAAACATGTTATTATAATATGAAAATTCTCTATGGAATCCACCAAATCCTTCCTATTCATTTATAAATAGTTTGGAAGCCACTACATCCGGTTTACATTTTATACACATCCGTTTTATATGCTATAAGCATCCGGTTTACATTTTATTATGTGGTTTGAATTTTGATAAGTTGGCAGCTCTCATTTTTACTACCGCAGCTAACTTCACAAGCTGATATTGTACGACCTTTCTTTCTTCATCAACGTCTGCAACTGAACGGACGTGAAAATTTGAGAAAATGGTGCGTATAAAGAAAAGGGAACTGTTTTCAAGTATAGTAAAATTGAAAGAAAGTCAATGAATTGTTGGATTGTTTTTATGCATTCAATTAGTACGAAATGTAGAAGTGATTTTATGTCAAATATTTGAAAACTCAAAACCACGTGGAAAAAAAATCTTGTAAAGAGCAAAAAGCAAAATTAATTGAAATTTCATTAAAATAGAAGATTATTGCAATTTATTATTGTTCAATTGAAAACAAAATGAAATATAACAATAGGAAAAATAATTTAATGCTAAAGATTTGTATTCTGTGTGCTTTTCAATGCTCAACCATGAGGAAAGATTTTTCATATTGTGCAATGACATAACCTCACTTTTTGAAACACGTTGCAACACTATAATTGGAAATATCTTTTCTTCAACTTATTTGTGCAATTTCTCTCTTGCAGTCTCACCGTAAGTTCTCAGCACCTCGTCATGGTTCCATGGCCTTCTACCCCAAGAAGCGCTCATGCCGCCACCGTGGTAAGGTTAAGGCCTTCCCCAAGGATGATGCCAGCAAACCAGTGCATCTAACTTGCTTCATCGGCTACAAAGCCGGTATGACTCACATTGTGCGTGAAGCTGACCGCCCTGGCTCAAGTAAGTACCATCAAAAGAAAGATATAGTTGTAGTTTATGCATTTTTCATGATGATAAAAGGTTAAAATATGGTTAGAAATTAATGATAAACCATGATTTCAAGCGACTAGGGCGGACTGACAAAATCAATCCTAAATCCTAGTATTATTTATTTTGCGAAGCACATGGCTAATGCAATCTTTTATTTCATTTGATTTTCAGAAATAAACAAGAAGGAAGTTGTCGAGGCTGTTACAGTCTTGGAAACTCCACCAATGATTGTTGTCGGTGCTGTCGGTTATATCGAAACTCCATTCGGTCTACGTGCTTTGGTTAATGTTTGGGCCCAGCATTTGTCTGAGGAGTGCCGTCGTCGCTTCTACAAGAACTGGTATGTTGTATTTCTTAAATATTCTCATTTGAACAATATCCGCCTAGCAATGCCGCCATTTTGTTTTACACACGGATGTTGTTTTATGCTTGGGAGAGAGGGTTGTTGTACCAACCAGCACGTGTTTTTTTTCCTTTTGACTTGTAGACTTTGTATGATGATATGATGGTAACTTAAATAAGCAATGTTGAGAAGCCTTCTACCATCACTGCTGCCTTCCTTCTGATCAAGTCTTGAAAAAAAGAAAGAAAAAAAAATGTGTTTATGGGCCGGGCATCATTCTCTCAAAGCAACAACAACTCTTGTGTCTCGGTATTTTTTTGTTTTGAAATTTTTACTAAAAATCAAATAAAACACAAAGCTCTTGGATCAGTCTGCTGAGAGAGCTTTCAAAATATTTGAAAGTCGTGTGAGCTGTCGAAAATTGAAAAAAATGGAAAAACACCTCCAATTTTGGTTGAGTTTGATATTTTTTTTGGTATTTCGCCTGAGTAAGCACGGCATGGAAGTTTTGTAATCTCCGCTCGCTTTAAATTGCGATGAGGTTTGCTTCCTGTTTCTCGTTTATCCCCAGCATAGCAACAAAGTATTCGAGAGTAGCAAAGAAGTTGAGTGAGTGGCTGCACGCACACACAAACACCCAATGGAGCGGCTAAGCGCAAATTATTTAGTCATCGAATATGGCATGGCATACATTAAGCTACCGGTCTATCTACGCTTATCAAAACTAAAAAAGCAACATTTGCTTCTTAAACAATACACAGGTACAAGTCAGAAAAGAAGAAGGCTTTCACCAAGGCCAGCAAGAAGTGGACCGATGAGCTCGGCAAGAAGAGCATTGAAAACGATTTCCGTAAGATGCTCCGCTACTGCAAGGTCATCCGCATCATTGCCCACTCTCAGGTAATTATAGATTATGATTAATTCAATTCATTTCATTATGTATGCGATGTCCTTGGTCATTTAGATCAGATGCGCCCTAGTAGTGTGCTTTGCATACGAATGGGCTGCGCCTGGTTCTGATGTGCCTAAAAGGCGTTCCAGCTGTGATGATCAATGCATGGTTTAAGAACGCAACGTCGCAGATCAATTTGCCCTTCGGGTGGCGAAACTTGATATATTCCACTAACTGTCCGTAGCCGCTTAGGTCATGATCGTTCAGTTAAACCATATCACGTACAGTCCCCAATCATAAAACTCATTTTTTATCTGAACTGTTAGAATTTGTATTAAATATCCAAACATTTTTCTTTTGTATTTAACAACAGATCCGTTTGATCAAACAACGCCAGAAGAAGGCCCATATCATGGAAATCCAATTGAATGGTGGTTCCATTGAAGATAAGGTTAAATGGGTGCGTGAACACTTGGAAAAGCCAATCCAAGTTAGCAATGTTTTCGGTCAGGATGAGATGATCGATTGCGTTGGTGTGACCAAGGGTAAAGGTTTCAAGGGTGTCACCTCACGTTGGCATACCAAGAAATTGCCGCGCAAGACACACAAGGGTCTGCGTAAGGTTGCCTGTATTGGTGCCTGGCATCCATCTCGTGTGTCCACCACTGTGGCACGTGCTGGTCAAAAGGGTTACCATCACCGTACCGAGATCAACAAGAAGATCTACCGCATCGGTGCCGGTATCCACACCAAGGATGGCAAGGTTGGTATTTTTTTTATTTACATTATTTCAGTCAGAATCTTAAATGATGTTAAAAAACATTAATAACGACATCGAAAACAAAAATATCTTGAAGAACCATGATATATATAATGATAGGACTGATAAAATCCATAATATCACTTTTTTTGTTCTCTTGTAAGCACAGTTGATTTAACCTCTTCTATTTCTCTTCTACTTCAGGTCATTAAGAACAATGCCTCCACAGAATACGATTTGACTGACAAGAGCATCACCCCCATGGGTGGTTTCCCCCATTATGGTGAGGTCAACAATGACTTTGTCATGATCAAGGGTTGCTGCATTGGCTCCAAGAAGCGCATCATCACTCTGCGCAAATCTTTGTTGAAGCACACCAAGCGTTCAGCTTTGGAACAAATCAAGCTCAAGTTCATCGATACTTCATCCAAGATGGGTCATGGTCGTTTCCAAACCCCAGCCGACAAACTGGCCTTCATGGGTCCCCTCAAGAAGGATCGTCTCAAGGAAGAAGCTGCCGCTACCACAAGCGCTGCTGCTGCTCCTGCTGCCGCAACCACCACCACCACGGCTTAAGAAAAAAAGAATTCATATACATATGTACTTTTGTATTATTCTTAATGATTTATTAACTGTTTACCCATGTTGATTGTGGTAAAATAAATCGCTTGAAATGATGAGTTCATTTAAAAACAACATACACAAAAAATCATTGTTCATTTTCTTTGATTCTTGTTGCTGCACTACTTCTGTGATTTTAATTTATCAATACTTTAGTTTTATGATTATTATGTAATAAAATATTTTATAATTTAAATATGAGTTGAGTTGGCAAAATTTGAAGATGATTTGGCGAAATTGTATTGATAAAGAGGGGGAGGGGAAGTGGTTGAGATGCTGACGGAAATTTAAAATAGAACGAAATTTGTGCGAGAGAATGAAATGAGCTATTAGAAGAAAGCAAAGCAAACCCACGCATTTACTTGCTGCTATGATGACGTAGATTGATGGAATTTTTAGACAACAGAAAGTCAAATGCCGAATGGACTTAGTTCTATTGCGTAAGAGGGCCGGTTGGTAACACTACTATTGTGCGTGATAGATTCCAAGAGAAATACAGTTTCCGTTTGTTTAAAAACTATCTGCAGTTAGAAGTTAATTCACATATGCTGATGACACTGTCTTCATTGCCATTTCATCTAGTGCCAGCGAGGCCTATGAGCTCACTCAGGAGTTCCAATGTGGCTTCAGCAAGTGGGCAGATCGCTAGAACATTGCTGTGTACAGCTTAAAATCACAGCTTACGTTTGCGCTTAGAAGGGACTTCTGTCCAACCGTTTCGCTGCATAGCAAGGTCATACCTCAGGTGGGCTCAGCCCGCTACCTACGCAAACACACAGAACTGCTGCAACCTGTCGCCAAAAACTGTGAAAGCTGAACTGGCCCCTACGGCCCAGGAGTCTATGTCAGGGTTGTCCAACCCTTGGGCCGCATGCGGCCCAAGTAAAGCCTAATTGCGGTCCAAACACGATCGAAAGAGAAACAGAAATTACAATATAATTTTTTTTTGCTTCCTAAAGTACGCTGGGGAAGGAACATGATGCTATTTGTAGAACGATAGCGAATTTTTTCAAGTGTAACCAAAAAGTATAAAGAACAACAGATAACTCGATCTCAAAATTGTGTCCTCTCTCAAAATTATGACTGATTCTGCTGATGCAATAGCTGCCGAAGACTCTCGCTTTGTGAAGTACTATTGCATTATACACCAAGAGAATTTATGTGGAAAATCCTTAAAAATGGATTATTTTATGGAAATCATTGTCAAGATTATAAATTTCATAAGTGGCATTGATTTAAATCATCGTCAATTCAAAGAATTTTTAAAAAATGTCGGTGCTGTGTATGGTGATGTGTATTTCACAGAAGTAAGGTGGACAAATGTTACAAAGAAGCTAAAATGAAATATTTTATGTGCCAGAACTTGATGATGAAAGCTGGCTTACACATTTAGCTTTTCTGGTATATTTGACTGGCCAGTTCTCACGTCTCGTTTCTTCAAGGCACTATGTTTCAAATAATAAACGCTTTTCAGTTGATACTAAGATTCTGGCATGCACAAATCAATGAAAACAATTTTTTCCATTTCAGCAAGCTCGGCAAACATATTTTGAAGAATGGAGAAAAATATGCAGGCATACTTTCCAAGTTGATAGAAAATTTCCAAAATCGATTTCTGTATTTTTGGAGAGACGATATAAATTTCAGTATTTTTTCGAATCCTTTTACAGTCGATGTAGGAACGCTGCCAACAATTTTTCAAATGGAATGTATAAAGTTGCAATGTCAGATGGAACTAAAGGGAAAATTTCATCATCTTTGTTAGAGTTTAATAAACTACACCTATCCACTGTTCAGTAATGGCATAGTTGTTCGGAAGCACGTACTTATGCGATCATCTATATCTTGGTGATCTCATTTCATTACACATTGTCACCAGAATTTTTCCAATGTGGCCCAGGGAACCAAAAAGGTTGGACTTCCCTAATCTATGAAGATAACAGAAGATACAGAACTCTTCCCTTCGTCAGATGGTTAACGCACCTTGGTACGTGCGTAATGAAGACATTTCTCGAGACTTCCGATTCCTCTGGATCCGTTAGCAGATCAACAGTCATACTACATACCAGGTATAATGACCGGCTAAAGGCACATGTCAACAAATTGGCATTTACTCTGGCTACAAACACATCCAGGAAGAGGCTCCTGCGCCTTCACCTGTGGATAAACTGAAGCCAATCATTGCTCATTTTCCAGCTTTTTGTCAATAAGTCGGTGGATTAATGTTGTTCAATTTAATAATAATAAAAACAAAATAGAAGTTAATTCGATTTTTTTTTATTTAAATGTATTTAAACATAACAAATTGTGGTTGAGTGAGAGTTGTTGACAGAATTGATTTGTTTTCTCTCTTTCTATGTATGGATGCATTTAAGTTTTATTACATTAGATTTTTTTGTTTTAACATTCAAATATCACAATCTTACGCAGGTAGTTATTAGTATTCTTGTCAAACAAACAATATTCTTATGCTGGTGAGACAATTAATTACAAAATCACACACAAAATCAATCATCAATCGTACATGATGCAAATATGTATGGTATGAAGTGTTTAGATATTTATGATATATAAATAATAAATTAATTATTTTGCTATCAACTACTATTAATAAAATAAACAAAGAATTATGTTGGCAATTGATCGTCTACACTTGTGCCTCTGTTTGGTTGGATTACAAATGAATTGGCGCGGCATCTTTAATGCGTTTTCATACTAAAAAATAAAATATAAAGACAGAAATTAAAAAGAAATGATAAACATTAAAGAAGGATAGTTGTTGAATTAAAGTTTGTTTGTTGTAATGATGGTTGTTTCACACTAGAGACTCTTAACTGGAGTCTACTTAGTTCAAGATTCGAGTAAAACAAATAATGCTTAAAAATATAATACAATTAACTAATTGGAACTTGGCTATTACTCTTCTTTGGGCTTCTTGTTGAAAATATATTCGTTTGCCATCGTGTAGGCCAAACCAATTGTAAGTGCGCCAACGACTGTGCTCTGAGCAGCCACACGCAATTGCATCAGAAAGACACTTGTGCTCATTGTTCCACGGTGTTTGTATTTGTATGCACCAATAGCTCCGGCAGCAACGAAGCCAGCCAAACCTGTTTGAGAATTTAATAGAAATTAACATTAACATTGAACTTACTTATATATTTCATTATAAAAATTATTACCAAATGCTCTAGAACACAGCTGATAATTACACAGACATTTACCCCGCACCGCATAAAAGCAACAAAAATATTTGAACTATGTATTGTATAGTATGTACTACGGCATTTTGTCTAGTGTCTAGAAACTTTCCGTCTGCACGAGATAAAAACTAGCCGTTTTACGTCATGAATGAAACTAATGAATCATTTTGAACTTTCGCACATAAAGTGCTAAAATTAGCATGGATAAAAATTGATATTGATATAAACAAACCAATTACTAATACAATATAAAAATTACATCATTTACTTGCTAATGTAAAATCATAAAATAATGTTTGCCCATACATAACTGAAAAGTTATTAGATAACAATAAATTCACTGTCAATTAGTGTCCATGAATCTATTAGATTGTTGGTCTGCAAGAAATTGTATTGTCATTAACCCCAAATTTTCGTATTACATGGTCAAGGTTAAGGTTACACTAAAAAATTCTTCCGACTCATTCTATTCCTATCCACTATGCTGTGCTGCCACGCAAATAACCTTCGTTGCGTCTTCATTGAAAGCGCGCGTGTCTTGTGATGTCACACAGCGAACAGTTGGCAATAGATTTGCAAATTGTATTTCATCACAAATCTATCTACTTACCGACTAACATAAACGGGCTTTCCTTTATTTTTCTGGATAATTTGCCATCCTGTGCATCGTCACCATCATGTTGGAAAACCGACTTGGAGCTCATGGTTGCGTGTGTTTGTGTGTGTTAATGTATTAATACTTTTGATAAATCAAAATAAAAAAAACTCCTCTTGTCGAAGTCTTTTTAGTGAAAAAATTCAGACTGAATGAATTAATTTCTCTGTTCAAACAGTCACAGGAAAAATCAAAAAAACACAAAACTATCGACATTCAAAGGGAAATTTGACAGTCACAGGGAAATTAGCACATAATCAGCTGTTGCTTCATAGCCGCGAAATTCTTATTGTGAAATTCATTTGTGATTTTTCAAATTAAAAGTGTTAAAATAATAACTCATAATCATTGATGAATTCCTTGTTAGGAAGTGTTATTTAATGACTCAAAGTATGAAAAAGGGATTATAGATTGAATTAATTGTCAAAACAATCACAAAGAAATTGTCATTCACTGGAAAAGTTAACATTCACAGGGAAATTTCTGATTCTGCCGCCTAGCCGCGAAATTGTTAATTGTGAAATTCATTTGCTTTTAACAATTGGAAGTGTTCATATCGTACATAACTTAATTATTGGTGAACACCATGGCTACTTGGAATCCTGATCAAGATGTGATATTAACCGACTCAGAAGATGAAGAAGACATTGCCATGAAACGTGATTTTACTGGTCGCGAGGCTTTGTTGTTTGTAATTGATGCGAATTTGAGTGCAAATCCAGAACTTCTTATGGACGCCTTTAAGATCATACGAGGTGCATTCATATCGGGAATGTTGATGAATGACAAGGATTTAATAGGCTTAATCTTTGCTAATACTAAACACAGCCCATTACCATATGAAGCAAGTTGCTTGGATGATATTATTGTGCCAGTTAATTGCGCAGTATTTCTGCCACCGCGTCAGCTTACTAAATCCATTGTAGAGCATTACTTACAGTTCCTTATGACTGTGGAGGATATGTTTAGTACGGATTATGGTATTGCCGACAATGGTGGGTGCGGCAGTTTTGCCAATATGGTACGCTTGTCCATTGAATTGTTGGAAAAATGCGGCTACAAGTTGAACAATGCCAAGATTATCTATTTAACAGACCGTGAGACACCACATGCACCACTATCCAATGATTTTCAAATAGCTCTACAAAAAGCCACTGATTTGGAAGGCAAGGAAATCGAATTCCAAGTAATACCCATGGTTGATGAGTTCAATTATGATGTGTTTTACAAGGAATTTCTCATGTTATCGCGTGGTATGTTGTTTTGTTTTATTTATGTATGTCTAATTTATAATCTGTAAAACTTTAAGGTGTTGAAACTGATGGTTTTCAAGTACCAGATGCCCAATTATTGCGTGAAATACTAGAAGATCGTAAACTGAAGCAAGATTTCCTAAAACGTTGCCTTGGTCATTTCAATTTCTCACTGGGACCTGATCTTAACATAACCGTACAGTACTATAATTACTTTAAGCGTCGCTCCTATCCGAAGAAGGTGAAAATCTTACGCAAAGACAATTCTATTGTACAACAAAAACGTGCTATCATGGTGCGTAAGCATGATGCCGAATCACAGGAATGCACTCAAGAAGTTCGAGTAAAAGCAACTGGTGGCTGGCATGAAATCAATTTGGGCGATATGATTATACGCATAACCACAGAACAATTGAATCGTGTGCGTAATCTTCATGCACCTGGCATGATGCTACTTGGTTTCAAGCACAAATCTTCTTTGCCAGAGAATATGTATAGCAAACCTTCAAATTTTATGTATCCTGATGATCAGAGTATCATTGGATCAAAGCGTTTGTTTCGGGCACTTTGGCAACGTTGCTTGGAACGTGAGAAAATTGCCATCTGCCTGTTTATGTGTAAACGTAAGTCCATTCCACGTTATGTTGCTCTTGTTCCAGTTGAGGCTGTGCAGTGCGACAACACTGAATCAGAAGGCCAAGACAACTATCGTTCACTACTTTCTGGTGATGGCTTCAAAATCGTGTATTTGCCAGCTGCCAAACATATACGTCATAATGATTTGGGCGATTGGAATTCAATAGAGAACACAGCACCAGATGAGGGCGTTGCAATCTTTCAAAAAGTCGTTAATAAATTGCGCTTGGAGTACAGACCCAATTTGATCAATGATCCCAGTCTCGAGACACTACAATCGAATTTATTAGCTTTATCGCTTGATGTTAAAGTCGATAGTAATGGTTTGTCTGATATCTGTAATACTGAGGTACAGGATAAGCGTATTGAACCATTTATGACAGAATTTGATGAAATATTCGGTAATGAGTTGGAAGTGGCTCAAAAACGTGGTGCACAAAAAGATTCCAGTGATGCAAGTGCACCAAAAAAGACTAAAATTGATGATGAAGCTGTCAAGAGCTTAGATTTTGTTATGGATTTAGTTAAAGATAACAGCTTAATCCATTGTACTGCTAAGCAATTACGCTCTATACTAGAGGAGCATTTCAATGTTACACTGCCTAAGTCAGCAACAAAAGCAAAACTCATTGAACGCATCGAATTAGAGACTTGAGATTGCGTTTTTTTATTGTATAAAAGATAGTATTTGTTAAAGGTTAAGTTAAATGAAGTTACAAATAAATAAATGTAATTTTTCTATGGTTATATCGGGAAGTTTTTATTCCACAGAAATTGGGTTAAAGGAATATTTTATGATTTTTCTTATCTGTTTATACGGCACGTGGAAATGCGTGCAACTGCAATAAAAGCAGGTGCAACAACAACGACTATAAAAATGTAAATAAGAGGTAAAATAAAATAAACCTAAAGAAAGAAGAGCATGAAAAATTCAAACGTTAAAATGTTGCTCACATTGCTTGCAAAGTGAAAATGGTAGCAAATAATAATGAAGAAAAAAAAAAAAAACTGCAACTGAAAAGCACATAAGAAATGGATAAACGAGCGGTTCATTCAGAAAAGCGCCAAACTGAACTGAATTCAACAGAACAGAACCGAACAGAATACGGTAGCATAAAAATAAAGTGAAATGGAGTTTAATAAAAAATGATTAATGTGCGCGCAGGAAGCAGTTCAGACTTGAATCCAACCAAATATTGCATTGTACATAACACAATGTGCGATACTCATGTAGCATGGAGCATGGAGCATGGTGCATGCAGCATACAGCATTGAATCCTGGTCAACACAACGATAGTCAAAATATATATGAACGAATGAATGATGGGATGCTGCTGCAATGAGCCACTCAAGTGCTCAAGCTTTTGGATGGCTCAGCAGGTGATACATATAACAATATACACATATGGGTGTTGGTCGTGGTGGTTGTTGCATCATCACCATCATTATCAGTGAACTGGTTAAAAAAAAGTTCAATTCATATGTAAAAATAAAAGCGCAAATACTTTACTTTACTCGCACTCGTAGTAGCAGATGAAGTACTTAAGTATAGCTTCGATATCAGCGGATAGCAACTTAAATCAAACTGCACACAAAAGTACTATGCACTTTTGTATCAGTGTACATAGTATGTACTACATACGAGGGTAGACTTTTATATTTTGAGAATTTCAAAAATAAATACCACAAAGAAACATTTTTCACCGAAAACGAATTTTTGTGTTTCAAAATATTCTCTATAAAGATCAATATACTTTTGCATTCGCTTAGACTATGAATAATGGGTAGGAATTATTATTATCCGGCTCGAAAGACCATGATTAAATGTGGGATTGAATCTGATTTTAATCGGCTCGAAGGACTTTGAATAAATAAGGGAAGGAATTATTAGCCGGCTTGAAGGACCATGAATATGGTATATGGGCCAGAATCTGGTTTAGAATAACTTGGGACGGAATTTTATTTATTAGGAATGTTGAAATGTTTAGAACACAGGACAGAACAATTCGAGAACTTGTCACTGTGACTGGTGATCAATAATTAAATGTGTCTTGTCAATATTGCCTTCCATCACCGATTGAATTGTGTTTTATTCTTCATGACACAACGAAGCCCCCGGCTCCTGGCTGACATTTGCGTTCGTTTGAATCAATTTTCGAAACACTTAAAACATTCCGAATGAGCCATTTTCAAAAGATACATTTTGAATGCGTCACTTGCTTCTTCATGCAGAGATAAACATTTGCTTTTGATATGCGAGAACAAAGAGAAGTCATTGGGCGCCATAAATTCGAAGTTTTGGGTACTCAAATAGAATCTTGTGTGAGCCAACGGGTGAGAGCTCGCATTGTCTTTGGCGGTTCGTTTTCCTCAATTCATTGAAAACTTCTGGCAAATAAATGGTCTGGACAAATCGATCACACAGAGAGAGCTCTTCATCTTCTTTCAAATGTGTCCAGTCAATAAGATTTCATAGTCTTTGCCGTGGCTATATGTCCGCGATGTAAGTGGGGACCATTTGCTTTGAATTGATTTTTATTCAAATTTTCTCGTCTTCAAAGACCCAAACTGTCACATGCTGTTTAGATACGGGCTCATATGCATATATCCAAGATCTGTCATCTATCACAATTGTATAAACTTCATTTGAAGGACTACGGCGTATTTCTTTTACATTTCTTTGTATCTTTGGGAAACAATCTTCGTTTTGAGCGATTGTCAAATTTTGACAGCCAAATGTATTTGGAATATTGAATATAAACTGGTGAAACTAGTGCCCAGGGAAGCCTAAATCTTATGATAAGTCAATAATGATGATCTTGTCACATCACACAGTTCATGCATGGCATTGTGGAAAATCAACTGATTTTGGACGACCTGTATGAAATTCGTCGTTGAACGAAGGGTAGTCACGATTGCATTCTGAAAATCATCTCAATATTATGATTTTTGATGGTGGTTCATAGCCATATATATTAAATTATATATGATTATAGAGATGCACTCTTGTTAAGATCAATTACGTTGAAAGTTCGAATTCCATATTTTTCCAGCAAAGAAAACAAACAGTGCTCGTATATTTTTAGGCTAGAAAATATCAAACTTCACGATGCTAATGTCACATTTAAGATAGCAACACTAGGCATCCTTACGCCGGTATATAAAAGGCAATCAGATCAGAATGATGGACTCTTTCCTACTAAAGTGTGTATAAATTAAGTTCAGACAGACAAGACAAGATAATTCTGTTAAGGGGAGTTCAAATTTGAGTTTTTTTTTTTTTTTATTTTTAATAAAAGACTAAAAAAAGTCCATTTATTATCATCATTTTCTGTATCTCCGATTGGAGCATAGGGTCTCAATAAAGCATTTCCATCTGGTCCTGTTTTTTGCTAACATCTTTAACTCGTTCCACGATTTTCTGCATTCATCAATTTCTTTTTGTAAAGACCTCTTCCATGTGATCTTAAGGCGACCCCTCTTATGGCTTCCTTGGGAGTTCCAGTCAAGAGCTTGTCGGAAAAATTCTGTGGCATCTTTTCGCAATGTGTCGCCTATCCATCTCCATTTTCGTAAGTTGATATAGTTGGTTCCAGTTAATAATGATAAAGAATGTCACTCAAGTGACCTACTCTGCTAGCTTAGCAAGCTGTTTAATTAGTAATACTTTCTCGATTATGAAGTCTTTAACAGAACAGATTGAGGATTATAAGCATAAACTTTAATCTGCAAGAAACCCCATTAAGAAGAAGTCCAAAGGTGTTAAATGACATGATCTAGGTGGCCAATTCATGTCTGATCTTCGAGAAATTATACGATTATAAAACATCTCATTTAAAAGATTGATTGATCCCGTTGCTGTGTGGTATGTTGCACTGTTATTCACTCATGTAGCGATTCATTTTAACTAACCGGAATGTATTTACTTCATACATGAAAAAATCTCGGTGTAACCTAGTACCTGAAAAAAAAACAATGGTGGTACATTTAAAATAGATACTTCTAATTTGAACACTCTATATAAAGCCCTAGACCGAAGCAATGGCATATGACTGTTGCCTCTTATAGCAGAGTGTAGATATTTTATTACTTATTAAAACAGTCTCGAAAGTCTATAGCTGTATCTTCTATAGTTCAGACGATATTTTGTGAATGAGTATAATAAATACCTGAACAAAATCCTGGCTACGCCCTTTGGCCGACATGTAAAAGGCAACCCTCGTACTATATAAAGCTGCTTCTCGCCTTATTCTTAGCAACATTTTCTCATTGTACTATATGGTAGAGTATATGGCTTTTAACGCTTATTATTTAATTTTCCTGTGGATTTCACTATACACTATATTGTATTAACGCACCCATTCGCCTTTATTCATTCATTCATTCATATATCATGATTGGCTATTTAATTACATTTGCATAGTACAAAAAGATGAGGCAATGGATGCTGCTCATTCACAAGCACCAAGTCTACTATTAAAAAAGTTACGTTTTTTATTTCATCTACTTGAGATCTGGAGGTCTTGTAAGTTGCCGCTTATTAAAAACTTAATGCAATCAAAGAGGAGGCAACAAACACATTTCCACTGGTTTGGTTTTTCTCATTTTTTGTTTTGTGTTGACAATCAGTGTTGAGTCAGCCAGGAAATTCAGTAAATTCAAGCAAAGGCAAGTACGCCTTGTTGTACTACTACAAAGCTTTGTTCAAAGAAAATGGAATAATGGAAGGCTAACGAAATTTCTTAAAAAGGTAAAAAGTACAAAGTAAAGGCAAAGAGCAAAGTGCAAAAAGTCAAAGAAAGAAGAACAACAACAACAGCAACAACTCATTTTACACGTTTACTTTTTCCCTAATAACTTTTTGTGGTTTTTCCTACTACTGCTATTGCTCCTGCTGCTGGTGAGGTGGTTAAGGTTGTTATTGTTCACCTAACTAAACTCCTTTTCGCTTTGCGTAGTCTAAGTGGCAAAGTGCAAAACTAGTTTAATATTATTAAAAAATCAGTGGAAAAAAAGAAAGGATTGAGAGAGAGAAGACATAGGAAAATGGTGCACCATCAAAACTTTAACGCCGTCGTCGTCGCGCATAGGCAACTTTACCGCAAAGCAAACTGAGAGACTGCTGCAACATCTGAAGGATCAAGAACATGGAGGAGGAAAGCACGAAGGAGCTGTACCGGAAGTAGGTAGTTTTGCCAACTTGTAGAGATTTACACTTTAGTTTCTTGAGCGTCATTTTTCCATTTTCCATTTCTTTTCTTTTCTACAATATTTTGTTATGTCTTGTTTTGTTTTACTTTTATATTTTTTATGTTTGTTGTTTTATTCTTTGTGGTCAAGTGAAAAATTACTTTCAAGTGCTGGATGCTGGTGGCCTTACTTTCTTTATTTCACTTACACTACTACTTGTACCTTTTCTTATTTCTTATTTCTTGTGTTTTGTTTTCTTCTTCTAAGATGTTTTTCTTCTTAGTTTATATTTAGTAGTATATTTTTAGGTCGTTCCCTACTCTAAATATAATACTTTAATATAAATATATACTCGTACATACTGCATATAGTATCTTAGACAAGATTTATGGTTATTTTTATAAGTGTTACTTCTTACTTACTCAACTAAGGACTTTTGCTATGCCCCCCTGAAATTATTGTAGCTTTTAAAGTTTCTATGACTTGTTGTTTCTTCGAAGTTTCAATGACGATGGACAACAACTCATCGTGGCGTATTCATAATAAAGTGGGCAGAGCTGAGAGCTCATTGCTAGTGATCTTTTAATTAGATTGGACAACATTTTTAATGCACTAAAAGGTTGCGGTTGTTGCATGATGATGATGATGATGATGGTCTGGCCATACTTCCATTAAATGATTATAACAAAGTTTATACACAATCTTAAGTTTACCACAATTTAACTAAGAAAGTTTTGCCAGCCAGGCTTAAAAATTGTAGAGAGTTAAATCCAAAGACAAACATATCCAAATCATACTTAACAATTGGGAACTTAATTTCAACTTCTGAAACTTAAATTATAAATCTTCAAAAAAAATATTGTGTTAACAACTTCTTGAGGTCCTCATTCACCATCTCATGAATGAAGAATGAAATAAAAAAATTAAGACAAAAAAGTGTTGGTTGGAAATGAACAAATCTCTGACAAACAAGAAATCAGTATACAGCAAAGTAACTCACTGAATGAGAATCATACTAGAAGAGAGGAGATATATGTCCATGGGCTCCGCCAGGATTACTTTCAGGGGGGTGCATCTGCATCAACACATTCCATTATTAACTTTTATAAAATAACACTTGTGTCTACCGTGTTGAAATATCGTTTAAATTCCAAATTTTGTGAAACACTTTGGACAGTAAAATACCAAAGGAACAGATAATTTTCTAACTATTGTAGAAGTTTTAGAAGAACTTTTGCAGGACATAGCTGTGGTAGAGCCCAATCTTATGTATGGATCCGTTTTCTGGTGGCCTGCCTGCCACAAGGTAGTTAAAAAAAAACCTCTTAACAAAGTCGGGAGACCGGCAGCCATTATGATAACAGGGGCCCTTCGGATCACATCTGCCAAAGCGCTGTTTGCAATCCTCAACTGGATACCAACCAGTCTTCTGGCTGAACAGTAAGCCAAATGTTCTGCCATTAGACTTAGCACCATAGCTCGATGGACTAGTGACATACAGGGCCATGCAAGCATTCTGGGACGGGGTCCATCTGTCCCCGCGACAGTCGACTATATATGTCGTTCACTCTACTTTAACCGGAAGTTCTTCACTCACATCCCCAGTAGGTAGGATTGGCTGGACGGTAAATTTCTAAAACCTAACTCCATTGACATCTACACAGATGGCTCCAAATTGGAGAAGAAAGTCTGCTGCGGCATCTTCTGGAACAACGCAAGCTTATAGCTTAGCTTTCGCTTGTCTGGCCACTGCAGCGTCTTTCAAGAGGAAGTAATGGCCATACTAATGGCCTCCTGGTGGCTTCTAGATAACTACACTCCGAGGTCGCATATTAATATCTACACAGATAGCCAAGCGACAATAGAGTCCCTCTCGGGTGTATACACTACATCCAAGCTTGTCGCAGACTGCCGCTCTTCCCTCGATACTCTAGCCTGTCACGTACCCATACAATTATGCTGGGTGTCCGGACATAGAGACATTGTGGGCAACTGTGAAGCTGACGAACTAACGAAAGAAGGGACGTTACGTCATAGGCAAACATGCTAGTAGACTTGGGCTTCCGCATTACGTTTTCTGTCGTAGTTGCGGCACTGAAGAAGAGGAGGAAACTGTGATTCACCTCATGTGCCAGTGTCCATCCCTCGCCAGAATAAGACGGAACCACCTAGGCTCTATGTTTCTCTCCAGTTCATCTCGGAATCCAAATGGTTCTCCGCATTGGACTAAGGGGTGCCATGTCAACTCTTTGCTGGTATCACAATGGGCCATTGTGCATAAGTAAGCCTCTCGTCTGAGGGCTGCCACCTAACCTAACCTTCGCAGGACTCACCGAACTCTAAAATGAAAAGGAAAGCCTATCAGCTCTATAAGACTACAACTACTCCAGCATACATTGTTACATTTTAAATAAATGCTGCCTATTCTACTTGAATCCGTGTGCAATCAATTAACTGATGTGCTTCAATTCACCACGATAATGCGTCTAAGGAGTTTGCGATCATTTACGAGAATGCTCAAAAAATTTGTGAAAAACTGGATGTTGAATTTAAGCATGCTCGAGAAGTGACAAAACAGACTTACAGATCAAATCAACCATCTGCAAATGTGAAAACAATTTTCAAAATATCTATATTTATCCCATACTTAGATTCTTTTATTTCTTTTACACACAAGAAAGCATTTACGTAGCTTCACCCAGAAAATATGAGAAAATTAGATAAATCAGCATTTGTCGGAACGTCTACGGAGGTCTTCAACATAATTTTACTGTCGAATGTACCACATAGTACGAGATGATGAAGACTAATGTAGAAAATAATGCGGTTTTAAATGAATCTGTTGTTGAATAAGCAAATGTAATTACTCAATCCACTCCGTTTTACCCAGCAGTATGTGAATCAAGAAAATGTAGCATTGAACTTAGCACTTTACGTCGTGTCAAGACGTGGAATCGCTCAACAATGGGAGACGCTAGGCTAAGCGGCCTGTGCATGCTCTGTGTTCACAGGACAAGAGTAGAGGAGGATACTGAATTTATTGACAATTTAATAAAAAAAATTTAATTTTATCAATGTATGTATTAACCTTCGTGACACCCCTTCCATGCTTCTGCCGGCGCCCATGGATATGTTAGTAGACCGTGGATCAAAGTGTAAAAAAAATAATAAAAATAAAAACGTTTAACAAATCTCTAAACTCATCAAGTTTATTTCAACGAAAACTTACTCGCCAAAAGGCCAAACAAGTAATGTTTTTTCTTAATATTGCCGTCCACACCCATTCAACCAACCATGTTGCCCAAATTCATTCCCCCTCTAAGCATTTACTGCTTATGACCAAATGCAATTTATAGTTTCCTTAAAATGCAATAAAAACTTTTACAAATAAAAACATTTACACTAAAATGCACACAAAGAGAGCAACAAGAGAAAAAATAGACTTGCTGAATCACAAAAAATAACGAATGAAGAAATAAAGGAATGATGGAATGAATGAGTGATAAAATAAATAAATAAAAGAATGAATGAATGATGGAATGCTTCAAGGAAGAAAGTGTAAATGTTGTAAGAAAAAAGTAAACTAAAATGGACAAATACAATATAAAAAGTATCTCTTCTTATAAGAAACGTTGGCTGTTGTTACTAGTAGTTTGATATAATATAAAATAAAAAACCTTATAAAAATTGGGGGCGACTTAAGAGAACATTTGAAGTAATGTGTGGAAAATGGTCACATGGAAAAAGTTGAACTCAAATCAAGGTAACATGAGTGACACAAACAAGCAGCGATAAAACTTTAAAAAACTTAAATAAAAAAATTGATAGAAATAAGAGAGAGTTTTTTTTACCAAGAACACACACATACAATGAGGGCCATGAACTATCATGTGCGTGTGTGTGTGTGTGTATCTGTAAGATTTTGTATAAAGAAAAAAAAGGTGCAAAGGAAAAGTTAAATAAGAAAAACGCTTCACCAAGTCATCGTTGGTTGGTTGCTGACTCCCTAATATGGGAGGGTAAATGCATGAATCTTTCAATATATGTAGTACATATTGTATATTCGTATAGTAGTTGACTGTTGTCGCTGGTTTTTATTGAGTCAGGGTGCAACTGGAGATACAAAAAAGGTTTGCATGTCGAGCGTCATCAAGCGTAAGAAAAATATACAAAAATTTGTCAATGCAAAAATAGAAATGTTCAAAAATATTCTAGACTAACAGAAAGAAAGAAGCATGCAACGTAGCATGGATACGTATGAGTAACTTGGATAGAGGGGGCTAGGTGAATGGATGCATATATGTACAACAATAAATAGTGAGACAAGTTAAGGCAGCATGACGACCACAAAATCAGGAAATGACAGGATATGTGTAGCAGTAACAACAACAGTAAAACTATCATACTACTAGCAAAAGCAACAAAAATATCATAAACTACAAGGAAACAACTACATACCATTCGTAGACATGCATATACAATATTTTATAATATTTGAGTCTATATATCTTTAAATATATACAGTAGTGAGCAAAATTGAATAAATGTTGGTAATTTTCAAAATTTTTGTTTGTTGGAGGCAATCAAGTGAATAGAAAATTATGAAAAAATACTAGTTAGTTCTTAGTTTAGGAGTAAAAGATTACTATTTTATTATTCATTATTATGGTTCATTAGCTCTTGTTCTTTATAACAGTACACATGATAAGATAGAATATATATGAAGTAGAGATGGTTTTCCGTGAACACCTGTCACAGAAGGCCACCGTGAACTGTGCCAAGCACAGGAATACAGATATACATATATCCATATGTACCAAATCTGAGACATGCTTATTTTAGTCATATGACTCATTCCTCGATCAAGAACGAAGCCTTGAAGAAGAATTGAAGAAATTCTATGCTTGCGAAAAAAACGACAATTGCGAAAAAAATACTTGATCGAGATTCGAACCTACACTGTGAGAGCGCGACCGCCACTCTACCATATGCACCACCATTGAACTATGAGACGAGTTCGCTAAAACCAAACACCTATCTTAAACCTCTGCTGCTCTGTGTGTCACAGCAACCGATTATTTGACGCAACTTCACGTCGAGCTTACACTCTACCTGCATTTGGGTAACAAACCACAGCCTTCACGATACTCCCATAAAGGGGCCGTACCCGCTGGTCAGGATGGAACAAGTTCCGTGTGCTCCTGACCACCCCTGGTATCAGACACAGACTCTGGTCAGACTTCTTACCAACAGGCACTACCAATTTGCACTCCAAACAATACATGACTTGGTATGTGGGCCACCAATTCACTTATGCAGCCTGGAAACTCAAATTATAGAGGATATCCAGGATCATAATTATACACAGAGGGCTTCAATTAAACTGTAAAATTCCCAGAAGCAGAAGGATAGATAAGACAGTCTGTTCGCCACATAGGTGAGTTCATCCAAAAGCCTAAGGCTCATTGTAATGCAGAATTTGGGTTGCTTTTAACTTTATGGGTTCATGGGTTCAAGGGTCGACCTTACCGGCATGGGAGACCTTCTCTCCACAGCTAAGAGGATCAGTACTCATTTTCAGGTCTATTTTTCATCAGTTTCTGAAAATGCGCAATGAGAATATTATTCTATTTGTGCTGGACTCTACCACAAAGTTTTTCTTACGTATTGGACGATTTATCGAATTTTGGAAGCTTGCTCTCCCCCAATGGAGGAATCGGAGAGTATCCAACACCTTCTATGTGACTGCTCTGCTCATTTTGGTAGATGAACTCGTCTTCTCGGGAAACCGTTTTTCGATGAATTGGTAGCTTGGCAAAATGTGCATTGGGGGACCTAGCTTTGTTCATGGACTGCTCATGTATCTTTTAGAGGCTGAGAGAGATAGATTACCCAAACCATTCGCAATACCTCCATCTATGTCTATATTCAAATTTATCAGCCCGTATGGATTCTGGGTGGACTCGGGCTGTTTAACCTAACAAAACCTAACCTGAGGTTTGGACATTGGTCACTCTACTTTTTTAACTGCAATGAAGACTCTGATAGCCAATTCTACCAACCAAAATGCGTTTCCAATCATCTGCGTTTAGTAGAGTCAAAACAATACCTTGTCCATTTTCTCTATTCAGCCGTTTGCCTTCGACAAACTAAAATGTATAAAATCACAAACATTTACCAATTTTTGCTCAGTACTGTATATGATGATGATGAGAAGTGACTGTGTAATCGTGTGTGTTTTTGTGAAGTTGGCAATTTGCAAGCAGTATGTTGTAAATAGTATTTTGCTGTTTATTTTCTTTATTTCTTTTTATATGCATACGAGTACACCATGCACACGATACATATGTGTGTCTTCTACTCTTTAGGTAGACCTAACTTCTGGATACAGTAGAGAAACTATAGAAATGAATGCCGAGAGATGCATAGAAAATATCTACCAATTCTATTGCACTCGATTTATGCACAAATTTGTTATTTGTTTGCAATTTTGGTCAAAAAGATAATTTTAAGTTTTTCATTTTTGAATTTTTGTTACCATTTCGAAGCCAATGGAAGAAAAGGAGGCCTTAAAGGAAGTAAACAAATTGTTATTTGATGTTTGTTTATTGTTATTATTTGTAATGAAGTTTGTTTATGGTCAGTGAATTCAATGAAAATGAGCGAGCTTTGGACAAAAATTCATACAGTGCGTATGCTTAATATGAATAGTAGAAATAAAATAAATGAAAGAAAAGAAAAACATAAAAACAGCTTTTAAAAATAATGTAACGCACATCCTTTGGCTTAATTCAAGGACATGTGAAGAATATGCGCCGTGACACATACCACCACCACCATGTTTCCTTGAATTCCGAAAAAAAGAAACATAAAAAGAGGATTGCTTTTAACATTTCACTTTCCGAGGAGCACAAAATTTCCGCACATTTTACAAGTACAAGTATGTGCTATTTACATGCGTTTCTAGATTTTTTATTTTGTTCCATAATCATTTCATTTCTTTTCTTTCTCCAAGTAGAGTAAACAAAATTTCTGAGAAAGTAGTGAAAGCGCCTTAAAATATGCAACAAATGCATGCTATGGCGAAAAAATAAAATGAAAAGCATAGAAGAAAACTAAACCATGCTACAACAAAAGGAAAACTTCATTGAATTCAAAATTGCGTGCTGCTTGAACTAAGTAAAAACTATATGAATGACAGGATAAGGAACATTTTAGAAGCCATATAAATGCTTTCACTGAGCACACACACACACATACACACACAGGTGAAAGTGGGAGTTGAGAATAATCACACATATGAAAGATAAAAATACTTGTTTACAATTTAACAAATTCACATAAGAAAAATGGAGAGAATTTCGTGTAAAAAGATGTTAAGACAAAACTGAGTCTGAAAGTAGGCAACAATTTTTGGTTATAAAAATTTAAAGATATGTTTTTGTAGTATAATTTAACAAAGAAAATAATTCAATGATATGAAAAGTTGTAGTTGTAGTACCTTAAGTCGGAAAGTAATTTAAAGTTATGCCGATTAGCTTGCTACCGGTATTTTCCAAAGTATTTGAAATAATACTTCTCGGTAGAATGCTGGTTGTAATGGGTGACAGGTGTGCTATCACAAATCATCAGTTTGGGTTCAGACAAGAACATGGTACCACAGAACAGATTCACCGCATAGTTAATGCCATCTTCCAGACTTTTGAAAGAAAAATGTATTGCTCTGCGGTGTTTTTGGATGTTCAGCAGCCATTTAATAGAGTGTGGCATGATAGACTACTTTGAAACATAAAATCTATTTATCTGGGGAATTTTTCTTTTCTTCAGATCTTATTGGGTATAAGAGATGTCTTAATGACTTTGAAGCTTTAATCCGAGGAACTGATACAATGCATTTTAATCATAATACTGTCTATCATTAGCTAAGACTTTTTCCCATCTTTCAGGCAGCATACAGATTCTGCGCTGGAAAAATTCCTTATCTTTTGAAGCTATCCAGAACTCGACCCATATTTTAAATTCTTCGAAAAAAGTGAAGTGTTGGTCGGCCAGGCCATGAGTCATCGAAGGTAGTCGGAAGGAGCAATGTCTGGTGAATACGGGAGGTGGGGTAGGACCTCCTATTTTAGTGCCTCCAAAGTTTCCTTCACGACTCTTGCAACATGTGGTTTAGAAAACAATGAAAATTTGTTGTTTACACTTCAGCGAAATGACACATACGGATTTTTGGCGGGAAATGGTAACTCCTTAACATGAATAGAGTGGCCAGATCGTCCAATGGAATCACTTTGTATGCAACACAAATACTAACAATAATTTAGAGATCTAAGTATTGATTGCTTTGAAATTTCATTTGTGGTGAGCTAAAGAAACTTTTCAGGGTTGCATGGTCTTCCCAGGTATGTATATGCGAATGAAAGTCATTCCAACGTAGGCGCGTGTGACTGCTCGTATGTAAGAGTGAACGACCTAGTGGATTAGGATGCTGCGAGAGTTTGAGGTGAGGCTAAGCTAAGCAGTATTCTTGATTTTCAAAAGCAATACTGTGTTTTAATCTAAGGCCTCATTGATGTGTTGTTTGTGTTTATGTGCGGTGTAAGCAGCTTGATACAATTTTTTTAAAATAATTTTGATAGCACTGGCAGCAAACTTATGGGCCGATATGAAGACACCATTGATTTGTCTTTACCTAATTTAGGGATCATAATTATTACTGACTTCTTCCATAGCACTGAAATGTAACCCATTTTGGAGTATTGCGTTGAAGAGCATTGTAAGGAATGATATTGCACAGTTTGGTAGCTCAATAATCATCTTTGGGGAGATGAGATCGTACCTTTATGGTTGAAGTCAAAGATGATAAGTCGACTATACGCTACATTAGAGCAGGTAGTGTTCGAGATATTATAATAGAAGTAAATAATAATTTATTTGTGTTCCGTCTGTAGTTGTAATCCTGTATTATATTTTATTCTATATCTCAAGCAAAGGGACTTTTCGGTATCTTAAACAAGAGCAAATGACCAAGACGGTTTAGCTCTGACTTATGATTTCTTATGCTCAGCTCTGCAGTCGTTTGAGCTACAAAACATAGCTTACTTAAGATTGTAATTGGAGTATGTTCTTATGCATATGCCTATGGTCAATGACCATTTATTGTTATTGTTTATTTAATAAACCATATTGTGGGAATTTGCTGATAGAACAGGGTCCCACACTATGTCTTTTAGTTAGGGGTATTTAAGTTATTAACTATTAAGAGCATTCAAACATATACATGCTACAATATGCCAACACCAACACAGATGACAAATTTCTAGTTGCTACTTATGCCGACGATATGGTATTTTTAGCGTGGGACACCTCAAGCGATCAAGCTGCTGCTGCCTCATAAAAAGTTCTTGATCCAGACAATGGAACATTTGTATTAATACTGCTAAATCGCAGCACTGTTGCTCTACAAACGCTGTCCACCAGTTGCTCTCAATGACATTCAAATCCCCCAAAAATCATCAATAAATACTTGAGCATGAACTTGAATCGCCGAATGACGTGGTCTAAACATGTCAACAATTTTTAATTATAAAGATTTAAATATATCGCACCCTAACTACAAAAGTCATTAACTCAAAAAACAGCATTTCGAGAAAAACGCATATAAATGATGATATGAAAAGTTGAGCCTGAAAGTAGGCAACAATTAAAAGATTTTATTCAAATATCCAAGAAAGAAAACGAAACTCATTATGAACAATTATCATTGCACACATTTTAAACTCACATTTTGAATTTGTAAGCTTGCTACTCGGAGAGCGCTTTCTAATAAACTGTTAGCTTAATTAACGGCATTACTCGTCATGTGTTGTAGCTCAAAGGGGCAACTGCAACTGCAATAGTGTCAATTGCAATGTCAGTGGCTATGATAACGTTAGTTTTAGTTTAGTATTGTGCGTTGTGTGTGTGTGTGTGTGCGCAGTTAAGCGGCTAATTACTTAAATTAACACATTTGCAGACATCAACTCACGCATACACACACTCTTACAATCATATCGTATTGCCATACAAACACATGTTCAAAATAACCGCTAAACACGTGCCACATTAACACGAAAATTAGGGAAAATTATTTCGTTGTTTGATGGTAATGATGATGATGATGATTTAGTGAAGAAAGAAGTTATGGAAAATTTAAAGCTTTAATAATGATTCACACACATACATACTTCTATACAATTAGCTTAAACGGAAATGCTTTTAAAATTCATTTCCGGTTTTTAAGTAAAACCAAACAAACAAAAAAAAAAAAAATGTGTGAAAATTGTGTACAAAAAAATTATTATGGTGTGAGATGATAAAAAATTATAGGCAAGTGACAGATGATCATAAAAAATTACACAAGTCAAGTGCCATTGAGTCTGTTTTGCATAAGTAAATAGGAAATTGATGAAAAATATATACGATTTTCTCCTTCTCCCTACCATGTCCTATGGCTTTTTCCAATGTAATCAAAACCGGGAGCAAAGTCCATTATCACCATACAATAGCAGATTGATGCGATATTGTATATAGATTGTTGTTCTATGTTGTTGTTTTTGTTATTATTGTTGTTGTGATGAGTATATAGTATCTCCCTTTCTCTCTCTGGGAGTCTCTGTGTACAATTTAAGCAAAGCATCAAGTAACAAATGAATTGTGTTTGGGGTACTCATAGACATAGACAG
The DNA here is from genome assembly GCA_037043315.1 of Amiota communis. Taxonomy (NCBI): domain Eukaryota; kingdom Metazoa; phylum Arthropoda; class Insecta; order Diptera; family Drosophilidae; genus Amiota; species Amiota communis. Next base: position 4,413,072 of record JBAMAV010001245.1, on the reverse strand, counting down.
TTCAAACATAGTTTTTGCCAAGTGTTTGAATATGAGGATAAAAGAGAGATATGTACTACAAAGAAGATACAAAATCACTAGATACAGGGAAAGAGGGTGATTGGTGAGGGAAATATGGTTGGCAAGGAAGGAAGCAAAAGCTAACGCAAGCACAGTATGGCGTCCAATTAATCAAATTGTCAATCGTGTTGTTGATAGATAGGCATGTTAATATTTCTTATTTCAGTCAATGTTGTTGTTGATGATGCTTTTGCTGTTTTTCATGTTTATTGCTTATATATGAGTGTGTCTGTTTGTCTGTCTGTTTGTAGTAGTAGTATTTCGACAAGGCCACCATACAACCAAAAAACAACAAGCCGGTTGACAAGTAGTCTGAGCACCAAGTTTAGTTGCTATTGTTGCTGCTGCTGCTTCTGCTGTTTCTGTTTCTGCTTTTGGCATTATACGTCACTCATGCTGCCTGCTAGACTTTTAATCCTCAGAGTAGTGTACTCATGCCACCACCTTCTCATCCCAACATACTACTTACTACTTAATATCGCAAAAGCTTCACTTCCTCTCTTATATCACCCAAACCAAAACCAAAATCAACCGCATTTCCTTTCCTTTACGCCAACCAAAATAGGGAATTTACCTCCTACATTTTGCTTAACCGCAAAATAACGATGAGCAAAGTTGCTTCAAATGCGTTCAGTGACTTTTGTTAGTCGGTCCTCCATGTCGTACTACTACTACTTACTACTTAGTTACCCTCACCAATGTCAGCATGAAGTGCGGACCGGAAGTGCGTGAGTGTGTCTCATCTGTATCTCTCTGTGTGTATGTATGTGTGTGTTACTTTTGTGTGCGCTTAGGCGCCACTTTATAACGACGATGTACAATATTTGACTTATTGCTGTTTGTATGAATTTGTTCCTTTGCTTATATGGGTTTTTTTTTCTAATACATAAATGTATACATATTTGTGTGTGTGTGTGTGTGTGAGTTTATGTTACTTATGTTTGAGTGTGTCATAAATTAAGAGATCTGTCTGTCTGTGTGTATACTTGGGTATGTGTATGTGCTGAGTTGACATTCAAATTGTTAACGATTTGTAGATTTTTATGTCCTCCTAAAGACTTTATTATACCTAGGGGTCTCATGAAATGTTTGGTTTTTTTTTTTTGCATCATATGTACATAGTATGAAAAAATTCAACAAAATAAAGTTAAAATTCTGGTAAACCAAAAGTTTTTGATTTGATTTAATTAATGAAATTACAAAATATTGTACTTTTTGTGGTATTTAATCTAATAATTAAAACAAGAATCCCAAATCTGAATTATTGGATTTGTGTAGTAGAAATAAAAGCTCAAAAACTTCTTCTACTATTCATGTTGTGATTCTATTGTGCAAATACTAGATACTACAAACACTTAAACAGTTAAAAACTCAAATACAAAAGCATATGATCAGTGTGTGTGTGTGTGTGACTGTATGTGTATAGATAATAATTTTCTGTCAATTAATTACAATTACCCTGCAGGTGTCTTAGATCTTTCTCTTTACTTCGAACAGAACAGAACAGGACAGGACAGGACAAGTTTCTGTACGAACAAAGTTTGTCATTTTATGAACAAAAGGCAGCAGTTACAACTGGCAACTTGCAGTTACTGGTTGGTGCCACACACTCTGCTCTGTGTGGGACAGACATACAGACATATGTATAGAATGAACGACCTGAATAGTAGCCATTGGACATTTTAGGTGAAGTATATGTTGCGGAAGCGGCCGCTAGCCAAATACTACATTCGTATAAAACCTGAATTCTTGTTCAGTTAGTTGATAGTACATACATAAGTTAAGGTATGTATATGTTGCACATATAAAGAGAATATCTATATGTGTGTGTCTTGCTGCCTGGTTGCACACAAAAGGGGCAAGAATATTTGCTAAAAGGCAATTGTCAAAACCATTTGTAAAGCCACAAATGCAAACAGGAAAATGGCAATGTGGAAAAATGTAAGCGTTAGAAAACCAAACCATACCGAAGTGAACTGAACTGAACCGAACCACCGAGTCTTGTTGAGTTGTGTTGTGTTATGTTGAGTTAAGTTCGGAGTCACTTCAGAACGGAAATTGTATATGAGAACAGAGAAATATTGAATTTAATTAACTTGCATTCGGAAAAATTGTGTTTGAGGTGTGTAGTAGCCAATACACAAAACACAAAAATAACCATCATCAAATGCAATCAACTCTACACACTTAGTCAGAATGGCAAACCAACCAACCTGGTCATAAACAATAACTATGTATATTTGTCATAAGCCTCGCGGGAATAATGTGTATATCAACAACAAACACACATATGGTGTATAAGTAAGCCCGGACACGTTTAGCAAGAGGCACCAGCAAAGCGACACTGCTAAAGTACAACAAAAAGAGTGTGCCATAGAAATGAATGCAAAGCGATAAATTTTAAGTGAATGTTATAAATCTAAATGCACTTTTTGTGGCACTTAAACACACATACTTATATACATACAACAAAAACAACAACAACAACAATAATAAACACTAAAAACAATCATCATGTGACAACATATACTTAGGAAAAGGATTGGGAACCACACATACAATCCTCAGTTAGATAGAGAAGTGTTTGTTTGTCCTTTGTTAAGTGGCGTGAAAATTAATGGTGACAATACTTAAATGCAATTACACTGTTTATATCATAACAAGTAGGAGCACGAATAAGGTACCACATGATGGCATGGAACATTGGTATCCAGCAATTAGCTCATTTCCGGCATCATATGAAATGCTAAACAATTAGAAAAAACAGTGGTAGCAGACAAGTGAAGGAGAAAAATGAAGACAGCCCTAACATGTATTTTTTCTAAATAATTCTTAGTTGTTTGCCTGTGTGTTGTGTGGTAATTAAAAAATGTATGCATATGGTGGGCTCCGCTTCCGTTTCCGGTTGTATGGTTGTATCTACTATGTGGATGGTGGTAGGTGTGTATGACTTTGTAAGTGAAACATCGACAAACCAATAAATGTCAACGTTGACAGTCTTTATTAATGTTAAAAGTGTCAAAGTGACGCATATAAAGTGTTAAGCACATTAAATTTGTGTAAGTTGTTAATTTGTTTCACGTACTGCATACATAAGTATATAAAGTAGAGTGTTGGGCAAATGTTGTTTGAAAGATCTATGAAAGTTGTTAATGATAGTTAGTTATAGTAGTTGAGTGGGTGAACATTAATTAATTAGCTTGAAAGTTGACAATTTATAAAGTTACAAATGTGATATTTGTATTAGGAATATAGTATATCGTTTCTAAAGTTTAACTCAGCTTAGCTTGGTGTTTGACAGTGTTGGTAAATGTTTGTCAAAGTTAATTAGTAAAATGCATTTCATTTCAAATTGCAATCGTATGCCAAGTACCATATATTTTAATGTGTTCATCATATTGAGTATAATCAGCTTAAGAACACACAAAAACAAGTATGACAAAAATTTTGAAAATATTTTACAGCACTTAAACTGAAACTAAGCATATTTAAAATGGCTTTAGAGCTTTAAATAGCACTCCGGTAAGCTATAAAATATTGATGTTTTAGAGCTTATTATAATTGCCACCACTTCAAAATAGCAACTAAGTGAGTTTTAACCAGAACACACATGATGTGCTTGTTTTTTTAGTCAAATGTTGGTCAATGTAATGATAATTTAAGTGCTTCGCTTGCATAAAATGTTGACAGATATGGTGGACTGTAACACTTGGGATATCTACGAGTATTGTCATATAATTAACGTTTGCATTTGTGCTTAATGATGAACAGGATCCTGTGAATTATCACTATAAATTTCGGTTATGTGTTCAAATTTCTTCTTTTATAGAGGTTGCTTTTTGGTGCAGTAACATTGATTTTACTAATTCATTATTTTATTATGTACTAGTTTACCTGGCCAGACGTTGTCCTGCCCACAGTATTAAGAGCAAAAGCATCCGTAGTATGAGTGAAATGGCGGTCAAGAAGAAAAGGTTTGGCACTGACTGGGTGTCAAGCAGTTGCCGAAGATCATTATAGGATATACTTTCAGGACCGGAACGAAAATTAGGGATCTAACAGGCATGAAGTGGTCGAATGAGCTTGGCTGCACTGCCGTTAGGACACTCTGGCCTTGCTACCAACCAAAAAGGACATTCGAGCTCCTACACTTTAACTTTAGGATTGGGATGACGACGGGCATTAAAAACAGGGCACTATTATGACTTCTGTCGTAGCTGTAAAGATGAGGAGGAACCAGAGAGCATACAACACCTCTTCTGTGATAACCCTGCTCTTCATGATAGACGAACCCTAGCTTCTCGGAAAACCGTTCTTCGTGGAGTTGGGTAGTTTGGCAAAATGACCATTGGGGATCTGGCTCTGTTCGTGGACTCCTCTGGTAAGTCGATTTGCGCAAGCTTCTCTTGAGACGATTTTTTCAACAACAAAATTGTTAGCCATAGACAGCAAAAGGTGGTTATCACTTGGCGCCAGATTCGGACTATACTTTGGATGCATTAAAACTTCCCCACCTAGATCCCTGAGCTTCTGGCAAGCCATTAATGACGTATTGCCTTTCCTATTGACCAATTCTGGTCACTATTGGGCAATTACAAGCTTCAAACGGTGCATTTGTTGGCAGTAGAGGTCTGCGTTCAATGTTTGAGCATATTGAAGCAGTTCATGGTAGATGATTCCCTTCCAGAATAAATCAACCAAATACTATGAATTCCCACAGGGATTTTTTTTATATATCGAACGCTGGGTACTCAATCTGATTTAATTTGGCCTCGTCCTAAATGGAAAATTAAACATACTTAATTTGATTAACTACACAATACTGGATTTCTTTTTCCCTAACCCAATATATTGTTGAGAATTTTTGATTTCTTAAGCAAATAATTGTATTTTTGCTATCACAAGTTGACCAAACCTCTCAACAGCGACTTATGCGGATGACACTGCCCTGTTAGTGAGCGACAGCGATCCGATTGTAACCTTGCTCTCCTGCAAGACCAGTTGGCCCATATGAAGCCGTGGCTAAGGAGGTGGAATATCTGCATCAATGCATCTCACCTGGAAACCTCACATCAGGACAAAAAGAAAACAGTTGAACCTGAAACTTCGCAGAATGAATACAAACTCGAAGCTCAACCTACGAAACAAGCTGTTGCTGTACATGGTCATACTGAAACCAGTATGGACTTGCGGTATACAGCTTTGCGGCACTGCAACCAACTGAAACCTAGAAATCCTTCAAAGGTTTCAGTCCAAGCTACTGCGGAGGATTGTAGGTGCGCAGTGGTCCGAAACTCAGTCATCCACCAAGAACTGAACATCCCAACGATAAATGAAGAAATCTTAAAACACAGCATCAGACTCTTCATAAGGCTGGACACCCATGTCAACCACCTGGCAATCAACATGCTGGACAACAGCAGGCAAACGCGACGCCTGAATAGGCGACAACCCTTAGACCTCCCATTTCGCATCCCGGATGAGTGACTAACTCATCCAAACTTGCTTAAGGGACTTGAAATTATGAGTAAATTCGTTGGCTGTCGTCTGACGACAGTAGCAAATAAAGACAATAGACAAAAAAAAAAAAAAAAAACCAGTTGACCACCGGCGATGACACATACAGCATATTTAAAACAATATAAGGGATCACTATCAAGAATCACAAATATGCAGAACACAAACCCGGTTTCGAAGTGTTCCTTCAATCTTTTCATTGGTGTCTTTCTATTCTTTTTGGGCCTCAACCTGGATAACGTCCCTCAGTATTCTTCACCAAAAATCAGTCCTAAGCAATCACCATCATTTCTTTTCTTCCACATTCTTCTTCCTTGTCTTGTTCTTTCTATCCTACTGAGTTCCAGGGACGCGCATCATAGCGAATAGCACCTTGGCAGCCCTTGCCGACTGCTTCAATCTTAGGGGAAAACCAATTTAAACATTTCTTTACAAAACATTTCGGAGAATTTCAAATAGCCAGCTGATTAAAGGTTTTTGCTCATGTCTATGAAATTGGTTTTAATATTATATGGTAAATTGATTATGCTAGACACATGGCCTTGCAATATTTTTAAATTTTTCCTTACCCAACTAAAATTAAAATCATCTGTTTTTATGTTCTGAAAGGTATTTAACCTTCCATGAACTGAAGTTAATGTTCCGTCTTCTACTACATGTTGTTCTCAGTGCAAAAAAAAATTCACAAATAATTCTTCGAATTCTGAAATTTTTAAGCGCTCATTTGCCTAAGCTTACTTATGTAAGTAAAACTGTTCTAAGATCCGCTTTGCGACATTAATACAAAAAATTTCAATTGAAAATCTTCAGAAGATAAGAAAATGTTACTTGTAAATGAGTTTTTCAATAGAATTTTACTTCAAAATTCGGTTACATATTCAAGGCCAATGTTATTTTAGGAAATAAAGAAAATAAATATGTTGAAAATACATGATTAAAGCAGATTTAAGCCTACTACTACACATATGCCTAATGCCTCTACAATACACCACTTCAATTCCTCTTAAGTCTCTCTCTCACTGACTTGGGTATAAAAGTTTGTTGAAATGTTCAGAGGCTTACAATGAAATTTGCGTTAAAATATTCCAACATACATAAGTAAAGAAACAAAAAACAAACAAACAAACAAACATGGTTAGAACAAGTTATTCTTGTTTTTTTTTTCTGGTTGGAAGGAATGAAATTCAAAATGGCAAAAAAACATATACAAATAGCTTAAAAAACATTTGATTACAACAAGAGAAAATATTAGAAAAAAAAATAATAAAAGAAATGAATGAAAATGAGGGAATGTGAGGGAAAGAGTGTATGAAAAAAAGTGTAATGTGTATTTAAAGCGCATTAAACAGACACGCATGAGAAATTATAAGCAAGGCAAAGCTTAATAATATTGTTGTATGTTTTTTTTGTAGCATACCAGAAAGGCGTAGAGCAGACTGACAGAAAAAAATAAAAATTACTTTGCCAGAAAAAGTTACAAATAAGCGAAGCGATCTAAAGTAAATGCAAAACAAAATATAAAAAAGAAGAAAAACATACATTTAATGATGAAGGCATAGGGAATGCTGGCAGTATGGGTGGTTCCGGAAATGAAGGCTGCAAGTCACAAAACTCGAGACACAAACATACTTAACCTAACATGTCATATACAGCTGTATCTGTTGTATGATGTTATGATATGTAGACATGTCTAAGCACTTTACAGACCAACAAATTCAAGCGCCATAATTCAAAGCTTCAATTTTCAAATTTAGACATGTGAGAGAGCAGAAGCTTAAGCAAAACACAAAAAAAGTTAGGAACTTTATGAAATGCAAATGCGCTACACTTTGACACTTTTGGAGTGTGTGACATATAAGAGAATATCAAAATCCCATGATAGAGAGAGAGAGAGAAAGAGAATCTTTGACATCCTTGTTTGTGCCTTCAGGTGTAGCGTTTTTCTATGTCAGTTTGAATGAAACATGGTTAGAAAAACTGTCAACGACCATCTCTGTTTTCCTCATTCTGATCATGCCCCTCTAAATATAAAGGAAGGTGCTTAAAACAGAGGGAAAAAAATTAAGCGATTACACTGGCAATCCATTCTTCAGTTACTACTATACTCCTATCCTTTTGCTGCTGTTGATTTTACTTCTGCTGCTACTTCTAATATTACAGATTCTATTTTTTATTTGCAACACCTTTTTTTTTTACCAGTTCCAAGTTCTTTTTATGTCTTCCACTCATAAGGTTTTCCTTTGAATCTTGTGGTTAACTGTCTGTATGGTGTGAAAGGCATCTCTATTCTTCTTATATGTGTGTCTATTTTTGTATCCATGTATCTGCATTTGTATGTTGTACAACAAAAAAGCTGTTAAACTGTTAGCAGCTCAAACAACAGCTGTTGACGACATTTACTTCAGTTTTTCTTCATTCTTCTTTCAATCGGCAACAGTTGCTTTCACTGTGTGAGTGTGTTTTTTTGTGTGTGTGTGAAAAAAACAAGTTAATACCTTAACGAATCTAAGTAGCAGTGGATTGTCAAGGAAAGGGTGGAATGCAGGAAGATAGAAAGAAGCCGGCAACAATGACATGGCAACAACAATTTTGAATTTGCATTGCGGTTTTGCAATTTGCGCGCGTACGGAGATACTAGTATAATCAAAAAAAAAAAAAAAACAAGTAACAAGCAACATCTATGCATCTATGTATCTCTATGTACAAGCATCCAATGGTGCCCAAGCCAAATGCTAGCAAATATGTCGTTCGTTTGTTCGTTTGCTTTGAAGCTTGCTTCGTTGCCTACATTCATGTTCCATGGTAGTCATCGTCGTTGTCGTTGTCATCTTCATCGTCTGTTTGCGGCAGGTGCGATATGGTCGTTGTCAACTAAAACAAGCACATATACATACACACGTTACACAGGCAGATACACATTGTATCTATGCATATGAACGCTGAAATGCGTTCATATTTTATGTTGTACGCTCAGCTTGTGGTTTGCGCTAAATTTCATAATTTCTGAACAAAAACCCAACGTGGTCTTTATCTCAGTCTGTCTATCTTTCTATCTATCTATGGCTTACAGTCGTCTGTCTAGCAGTAATGCTTTCTCATAGTACATTTCTTCCTTTAATATTTTTTCATTTTTTTACTGCCCTTTTCTTCCCTCAAACTTACAGTGAGACGGGGACGAGTCACATGTCATTCATCGTCAGTGCGCCATTGCAATAAACAAAACTTGGTTAGCTTCTGATATGCTCACCCATACATACTCGTACATACCATAGATACAAACTTATACTGTTACATTCTTTATAGTTTTTCTGTTTTATTTTTGTTCACCTACAGTTGCATACTGACGCTGACGATGATATGATGCGCTTTGTTCTTGGCGTCCGCATTCGCGTTTGCGTCACGTCAACGCTTGTTACTTTTGCCATCATTTCGTTTCGTTTGATTTCGATTTATATTTTTCTATGCACTCTTCTCTGGTTTCTTTTTTCCGTTTTTCATTCGTCACACCCTAATTCTTGCTTTTATCGTTCCTCTCTCTCTCTTGGTGCTTGTTAGTTGAAAATATTTTATCATGCGTTAAAATTATGACAGCATGAACACAACAACATCAACACAGCAAAGCAATAATAGCAAAGCTCAACCTTTTGGCAGGACATGGTTGGTCGGTTGGTCGGTCTATGGTATTATTACTATACTACTACATAGTGAAGGCGTGAAGGTTTCTTGTTATCCTTGTTAGAAATGTTTATCTTATATAAAAATCCTCTGTATTAAAATGCCAGAAAAATTGTTTGGTAAAAGCATTTTAGACTCTTCAAAGTTCATTACTTTGGTTTAATTCTAGATTTTCAAGGGAACATCTTGACACTTCAACATTGAAGCGATTTCTCATTGACTGGGCATGTGAATGATATAATATATGTATGTATTTTATAAACACAAATTGGAAAGTTGTAAAGCCTGTTTCTCTTAGAAAAACAAAAAATAAGTTCATCCTTTATGCTTTTAGAGAAAAACCAAACCTTTTGTTTTATGTGTTGAAGATTTAAAGGTTGAGTGGACTATGTGGAGAAAAAAAATAAATAAATAAAATAAAAAACCAGAGAGAAGGTTATTTTTGGCTATGCTAAAATTGTAATACTCTTTGCGCTCCTGTGAAGTGGAAAAGTAACTTCAGAAAATTTTAATTGCTAGATTTAGCACGGAAGCTGTCAGGAGGTAGCGGAGACACTAAACATCTACCATATGATAGTTTGGAATTATTTGAAAAGAGCAGGCTACTCAAAGAAGCTCAATGTTTGAGTGTCACCGAATACGAATTGACCGAATAACCATCAGTGAAACGCTGCTGAAACGTAACGAAATGGAACTATTTTCAATGTGAATCATTACGGGTGATGAAAAATGGATTAAATACGAGAATATCCAACGCAAGTCATCATGGTCAAAGGCCGGTGACGTTCCACAAACGACTTCAAAGCCTGGATTGACAGCAAACAAGGTTATGTTGAGTTTTTGGTGGGATTGGAAGGGAATTCCCTATTATGAGCTGCTAGAACGTGGCGAAACGGTCAACTCGATCCCCTACTGTGTACAACATGACCGTTTGAATGAAACAATCAAGAAAGAGCGAGCAGAATTGGCCAACAGAAAGGGAGTTGTTTTCCATCATGACAATGCTAGGCAACACAAATATTTGATGACTTGGCAAAAATTGAGGGAACTCGGCGGGGAAGTGTTATTGCCCTCACCATATAGTCCGCACCTAGCATCATATGATTACCATTTATTTCGCTGCATACAGAATTATCTTGATGCCTGATGACTATCATCGGAGCGACTCATCTGCGTACAAGATCATATCACCCGCAATCTAATGGGCTCATCGAGAGGTGGCATCGTTCATTCAAAGACGCGATCCTCTGCAACGACACAAATAGATGGATCCATTGTCTCCTCAATATCCTATTTGGCTTAATTTTGAAACCTGACATTAAAGCATCCCCACACTTAGGCTACTAGTCGAATTTCTCGGCGCAATTTAATCATCAAACGTTACTAGTAAATCCGTGAAAGATTTCGTGAAATCAATGCAGAACCTGCAACCAACATGTACAGCATTCCATAGCCCACTAAAGATGTTTTTAGTTTGCTGTTTGTTGTTGGATTATATAGTCAGATGCACCTTGGTTGGACATATTTTGTCCAGCCGCCGAGCGTACCAAAAGTGGCGTGATTGTTCGCCGATGACATGGAAATCGGAGTATTGCTATATGCATACGGTTGGTTCCCGGTTTCCAGTGAGAATTATATTATCCACTATCTGTGCCCACGACTTTCTACACATAGTATTCGAAATTTATATTTAAAATAAAAGCTATGAAAATTAAAATAAATATGTTAAAAAAATAACAAGATTCAAAAGTGTGAATATTACGCCAACAATGTAAATCCAAAGAATTTTAAAAGTTGAAAATAAGAGGCTTCAGCTCCTGAAGTCGTGGTAATAGTATGCAATTTACAAAAAAATAATGATGGCCGTAAACGAAAAACTACGAAAATTAAGAAAAGAAAATTAAAATAGAAAAAAACAATTAAAAAAAATTTAACTTATTAAAAATAACAATTAATTAACAAATATTTAATCAATTTTAAACAAAAATAGCAAACATTAAAACTTTTTAACAATTTGTCTACGAGATAAGAAAATTTAAAAAAAGAAAAAAACCAATAAAGGAAAATTTTGTTATCATCTTCAAGCCATCTTATAGATAGAAATTGAGAATTCAATAAAATTCAGATGTACTCAAAGTTAAGTGTTATTTATATTTAAAATAAAAGCTATGAAAATTAAAATAAATATGTTAAAAAAAACAAGATTCAAAAGTGTGAATATTACGCCAACAATGTAAATCCAAAGAATTTTAAAACTTGAAAATAAGAGGCTTCAGCTCCTGAAGTCATGGTAATAGTATGCAATTTACAAAAAAATAATGATGGCCGTAAACGAAAAACTACGAAAATTAAGAAAAGAAAATTAAAATAGAAAAAAATAATTAAAAAAAATTTAACTTATTAAAAATAACAATTAATTAACAAATATTTAATCAATTTTAAACAAAAATAGCAAACATTAAAACTTTTTAACAATTTGTCTACGAGATAAGAAAATTTAAAAAAAGAAAAAAACCAATAAAGGAGATATTCAAGCCATCTTATAGATAGAAATTGAGAATTCAATAAAATTCAGATGTACTCAAAGTTAAGTGTTATTTATATTTAAAATAAAAGCTATGAAAATTAAAATAAATATGTAAAAAAAAACAAGATTCAAAAGTGTGAATATTACGCCAACAATGTAAATCCAAAGAATTTTAAAACTTGAAAATAAGAGGATTCAGCTCCTGAAGTCATGGTAATAGTATGCAATTTACAAAAAAATAATGATGGCCGTAAACGAAAAACTACGAAAATTAAGAAAAGAAAATTAAAATAGAAAAAAATAATTAAAAAAAATTTAACTTATTAAAAATAACAATTAATTAACAAATATTTAATCAATTTTAAACAAAAATATCAAATCATTAAAACTTTTTAATAATTTGTCTACGAGATAAGAAAATTAAAAAAAAAAAACCAATAAAGGAAAATTTTGTTATCACCTTCAAGCCCTCTTATTGATAGAAATTGAGAATTCAATAAAGTTCAAATGTACTCAAATTTAAGTGTTATTTATATTTAAAATAAAAGATATGAAAATTAAAATAAATATGTTAAAAAAAAACAAGATTAAAAGTTTTTAAACAATGTGAATCCAAGAGAATTTTAAAACTTGAAAATAAGAGGCTTCAGCTCCTGAAGTCATGGTAATAGTATGCAATTTACAAAAAAATAATGATGGCCGTAAACGAAAAACTACGAAAATTAAGCAAAGAAAATTAAAATAGAAAATAACAATTAAAAAGATAATTAACTTATTAAAAATAACAATTAATTAACAAATATTTAATCAATTGTTAAACAAAAATAGCAAACATTAAAACTTTTGAATAATTTGTCTACGAGATAAGAAAACTAAAAAAGAACCAATAAAGGAAAATTTTGTTATCATCTTCAAGGCCTCTTATTGATAGAAATTGAGAATTCAATGAAAGTCAGATGTACTCAAATTTAAGTGTTATTTATATTTAAACATAAAAGCTATGAAAATTAAAATAAATATGTTAAAAAAAACAAGATTCAAAAGTGTGAATATTACGAACAATTAAAAAAAATTTAACATTGAAAATAAGACTTCATTAACAGGTAATAGTATGCAATTTACAAAAAAATAATGATGGCCGTAAACGAAAAACTACGAAAATTAAGATAAGAAAATTAAAATAGAAAAAAATTAACTTATTAAAAATAACAATTAATGAACAAATATTTAATCAATTTTAAACAAAAATAGCAAACATTAAAACTTTTTAATAATTTGTCTACGAGATAAGAAAACTAAAAAAGAACCAATAAAGGAAAATTTTGTTATCATCTTCAAGGCCTCTTATTGATAGAAATTGAGAATTCAATGAAAGTCAGATGTACTCAAATTTAAGTGTTATTTATATTTAAAATAAAAGCTATGAAAATTAAAATAAATATGTTAAAAAAAAACAAGATTCAAAAGTGTGAATATTACGCCAACAATGTAAATCCAAAGAATTTTAAAACTTGAAAATAAGAGGCTTCAGCTCCTGAAGTCATGGTAATAGTATGCAATTTACAAAAAAATAATGATGGCCGTAAACGAAAAACTACGAAAATTAAGAAAAGAAAATTAAAATAGAAAAAAATAATTAAAAAAAATTTAACTTATTAAAAATAACAATTAATGAACAAATATTTAATCAATTTTAAACAAAAATAGCAAACATTAAAACTTTTTAACAATTTGTCTACGAGATAAGAAAACTTAAAAAAAGAAAAAAACCAATAAAGGAAAATTTTGTTATCATCTTCAAGGCCTCTTATTGATAGAAATTGAGAATTCAATGAAAGTCAGATGTACTCAAATTTAAGTGTTATTTATATTTAAAATAAAAGCTATGAAAATTAAAATAAATATGTTAAAAAAAACAAGATTCAAAAGTGTGAATATTACGCCAACAATGTAAATCCAAAGAATTTTAAAACTTGAAAATAAGAGGCTTCAGCTCCTGAAGTCATGGTAATAGTATGCAATTTACAAAAAAATAATGATGGCCGTAAACGAAAAACTACGAAAATTAAGAAAAGAAAATTAAAATAGAAAAAAATAATTAAAAAAAATTTAACTTATTAAAAATAACAATTAATTAACAAATATTTAATCAATTTTAAACAAAAATAGCAAACATTAAAACTTTTTAACAATTTGTCTACGAGATAAGAAAATTTAAAAAAAGAAAAAAACCAATAAAGGAAAATTTTGTTATCATCTTCAAGCCATCTTATAGATAGAAATTGAGAATTCAATAAAATTCAGATGTACTCAAAGTTAAGTGTTATTTATATTTAAAATAAAAGCTATGAAAATTAAAATAAATATGTTAAAAAAAAACAAGATTCAAAAGTGTGAATATTACGCCAACAATGTAAATCCAAAGAATTTTAAAACTTGAAAATAAGAGGCTTCAGCTCCTGAAGTCATGGTAATAGTATGCAATTTACAAAAAAATAATGATGACCGTAAACGAAAAACTACGAATATTAAGAAAAGAAAATTGAAATAGAAAACAGCAATCAAAAGAAAAATTAACTTATTAAAAATTATATCAATAAAATAAGAAAGGTTTTTAAAATAAATAATTCTGTGATTTGTGAAATATGTATTCTCAGATGGGAACATAGAAATAAACAAAAATTCAACAAAGCAAATTATTTATCAATTTCAAACGAAAATAACAATATGTATAAAAAAAAATTTCATTACCTTCCATGGCACAGTGTATGGAGCCAGCGGCCAAAAATACTTCCAGTAGAGATATCATCCAGAAACTTTGGTTACATCTTTGTATAAATGAGAAAACTATTGAATGACAAATTTGGAGTGGTTCGAGGCTTCTGCGACAACCCCACCATCCTCTTTCTATCAGAAAAATATTAAAATAAAAGATTTAAAACGCAATTTGTTAAAATATATGACACGAAGTATTTAAATAGATATTGGGGGCAATTTGACACCTCTACACCCACCCACGCCACCCACTTTCAATAAGAAAAATATTTGAAAAAAAAATTAAAATGCTCATTGTTGAGACCTAATTTGTCACATACATGCAGAAAATACACAAAAAAAAAAAAACGTATGAACGAGTATAGGGGTATCAACTAGGCCTGTGCATTGAATAAATCAAAAGCCCTTTGATTTATTCATTATAAATTAATTATTCATTTAAATTGATTTTGAGTTCACTTATATTTTGCTCCTGTGGTATGAATAATATTGCATTCACATGCTGATTCGCTCAATGATTATAAATATGAGAGCAAATCAAACTCATTGTAATGAATATCAATGAATTATTATCATTTAAATGAATGTGATTTAAGTATGATTCATAAACCTATTCATTATTTGTTGAAATATTTTCTTGTGTTTTATAAGTACATCAATTGTGAGCAAGGTGAATAGAGCGCACAAGTAAACTTTCTACGCATTAACAAAGAGAGGGAGAGAGTTGAGAAAAGAGCACAGTTGCTTTGTTTAGTTTTAAAAATACATTGGAACGTCACTAAAGGGACTGTGCACTTTACTACGTTATTGATATACATATGTATGCGGATGACTTCAAATGGAGTTAACACTGAATTTTTGTGTGCGCTCACCTCGATCGTCTGCGATTAGTCATTGTTGTTGTTCAATGTGTCTTTTTCATCCCTCATTCATTGTGTGCTATAATGAATAAGTTTATGAATGTTACTTAAATCACATTCATTTAAAATGAATTGCTCTCATATTCATAATCATGCATATTGAATGTGATTATTATTGCAAATCATACAATGAAACATAAGTAATGGGAAAAGTGGTTGAAATCAATGCACGCGTTTAGTATCAACCCAAAGTCATAGCGACTTTCGAGGACATCTTTTTGTAAACATTTAAACATGTCTGACCTCTTTTGCATATCTGTGTTTGCCCAGCGGTTTTAGTACAAGCGCTTACAATCTATGGAAGATTACACGACGCCCGGCATATCTCGGCAGCTGAAATGAACACTACATACATGTGCCTACTTTTCGGCTGATTTTCTAATGTTTTCTTTTTTTGCTGCGCGCCAACATTAAACAACTGATGATTAGAAAAAAGGTAACAAAATGTACGCTATTACAAACATATTTCGAATACCACGCCTACGAAGTCATGGGCTCAGCTAGTGTACAATATGTACATATATATAAAATTAGACTGCAGCATACCAATAAAATATCACGAAATGCAACCAATACAGATTTAATTCAAAGATTGCTTTTAAATTCGGATCCATTTATTACACGCCCTTTTCAGGCCTCTAACTCCTTTGCAAGTATTTTCGGCCACTGTCTTCATACAAGTCCGACCACTGTGCATTGGCATGTGTTTGTTGAACCATTTGTGCATGGAGCATTGGTAGATTATTTTGTGATGGCATCCATGAGTTATTGGCCAAGCAAAGTTGTAGATTCCAATTTACTAATTGGTAATCATACGAATGACAATAGTTCTCTTCAGCAACGGCCTTAACCACCCAGGCACCTTTTATTATATTATATGACTTATGTATAATTATATATGAAAATAATAAAAGAAGTTAATTGGGTAGTTTCTCGTAATTTGTTAAGGAAGAATGTTGTGGTGCGTTAACAAAGGAGATATTGTCAGGGTTCGTTCGATATACGTCAAAACGTGCGGTCCCCTGAGTCTCGGCGCCCCTGGCGACTGACCGTGTCTCCACCCCTAAAGCTGGCCCTGGTGCTCTTGATAGGACACCCCACCAATTCTGATAAATTGGGAATATTTTTTTACCATGGAAAGAAAGTAGTAATTTTAAAACAAATGAAAATAATAAATTAAAATTACATTTATACAAACTTAAAAACTTAGACTTAGTTATGAAAATGAAAAAAAAAAAAAAGAAAACAAAACAAATGAAGGAAAATAATGTTATCCACATCCGTTCATGCAACCATCCTTGACAGAAATTTGAGAATAAAATAATATTATTAAGTAATTTTAAAACAAATGAAAATACTAAATGAAAACTAAATTTATACCAACATAAAAACTAAAATAGACTTATTTAATGTCAAAATTCTATGCGAGATTGAATCTGTGATTTGTCAAATATTCTAAGAGAACACGCAAATAAATATAAGTAAATTCTATTGGTTAAAAAAATAAAAAAAAACCATAAGATAGTTTTGAGATCAAAATAAAAACTAACAATAGGAAAATATTGCTGTGTTAATCTATCGTACCATCTTAAATTAAAGACCTCACAATTTTCTATTTTATATTTTTTAAATGAAGAAAGAAAAATTAATTTATTAAAAATATTAAAAAGTAATTATCAAATAAATAAACAATTTTAAACAAAAATAGTAATTCATTAAAACTTTATAATAATTTGCCTACGAGTTAAGTAAATTATAAAAAAAAAATTCAAAATTTGTTTTGAGATCAAAATAAAAACTAACAATAGGAAAATATTGCTGTGTTAATCTATCGTACCATCTTAAATTAAAGACCACACAATTTTCTATTTTAAATTTTTTAAAAGGGAGAGAGAAAAAACCAACAAACTGCTTGTTTGCTAGAAGAAAATAAACATCGAAAGCAGCAATCAAAAGAAAAATTAATTATTAAAAATAATAAAAAGTAATTATCAAATAAATAAACAATTTTAAACAAAAATAGTAATTCATTAAAACTTTATAACAATTTGCCTACGAGTTAAGAAAATTAAAAATAAAAATTCAAAATAAATAAATCTTAAATACTTTCGAGATCAAAATAAAAAAAAAAAAAACATTAGAAATATGGTGTTCCCCAATCCATCAAATTGGAAAAATTTTAATTCTTGAGGAGAAATATATTTTTAATTTTATTAAACCCCAATGGAAAAAAAGAAGAAATTAAAAAGGGAATTATATATTCTTTAAAAATAAAAAATTCACAAGGGAAAATAAAAATCAGTAATGGATGATACTTTAAAACAATAGACTTATTTACTACAAAAACCGAAACCTTTCCAAAATTAATTCTATGATTTGTCAAATATGTATTCTCAGATGGGAACATAGAAATAAACAAAAATTCAACAAAGCAAATAATTTCTCAATTTCAAACGAAAATAGCAATATAAGACCTCACAATTTTCCTGGCAGAAAAATTTCATTACCTTCCATGGTGACGATGGTTCTTGCTAGTAGGCGGAAGCTTTTGCTTGACACAACGAAATCGACAATTCTTTAAGGAAGCGAAGTGTGAGCTGATGCATTGAAAGTGGAAATAAGAAGAAAAGTAGTGGGTAGAATACAAAGAATGGCAGCTCTTCGGGTAACCTCATCCTAATGCACGGTGTTGGAAGCAGCAGTATTGGTAATATACCGATAGACCTGCTTGCAAATGAGAGGCATAAATTATGGATTCTGAAGAAAGACTATCTAACAAACGTGACAAGACAAGGGGTCAGAGCGCAATCCATATAGCTATGGCAGCAGCGATGGGCTGCAGAAACGAAAGTCAGATGGACAGCTAAACTTATTCCAGAAGTGAATCCATGGATAAGAAGACAGTGGGACGTATTTTATTACATCACACAGCTGCTATCGGGACACGGCTACTTCTGAAAATATCTCCACAGCGGTGAATGCAAATTTTATTTATGGGGTCGCAGCAGTAGACGATACAAATCACACTTTCTTTGAATGTTATAAATGGCAACAAGATCGTGAGGTGCTGTGAAACAGTGTGGGACCCATAAACTCTGCAAATATTATCGAAAAGATGCTGGTGAGTAGGCACAACTGGGCACAAGTAGCTCACTACACTGAACATATTTTAAGATGCAAGAAGCGGGAGCAGGAAGCATGTGCTACAGTCGACATATGAATACAGAAGAGGATACCACCTAGAAGTAATCTGAAAGAAGTTCCAGGGTGAACACTTATCCTATAGGGGGGATGTTTATACTGGGGGTGCAACCGTTAACGAAATTTTTCTTCCGCTGGATTTTCGAAAAATTCTCTTTCATATTCATCTAATTGGCCTATAAAGAACACAAGAAAATACAAATAGGACAAGCCGTTCTCAAGCGATACACTTAACAAGGAAAAGAATTTTCACGATTTTTTACCTTTTAGAATGCCCCTTGCTCCATGATGACATAAGTGCGCAATGACAATATTCCTCTTACAGGCTTCATTGCTTCCTCTATTTTCAGAATATATAAATTACTTGCCACTGCGGCTTTTCAGTCATGAGACATTTTAAAAATATTGGCGACATGTTTGTGTTATATTTCTGAAAGAGCGTAAGATACTTTTAAAACGTTTTCACCTTAAAATGTAAAATTGTATTTAAAACCAGTGAAATAAAACCCTGGTTGATTAGTCATGGTAATCACGAATGCCGCAGTGGAAAATAGGTCGTCGGTATGCAAACAGCGAATGAGGATGCAGAGATTAAGGACAATGATGCGGATGTTCCATTAGTAGAACCTGCTAGGTCAATCAACACGAAATCACCTCAAGCAAGAAGGAGGATGCCTGAGAAGAACATCCAAGTAAAGGAAGATGGACCGGAGGAGTTGCATACAGCAAATGCAATGAAAAAATTGGAGCAGCTTGCTGTGATGATGGAAAAGCAGCAGCACTTTAACAACGAGATGAGGGATCTGCTTGCTTCAGCAATAAGGCTTCACAGAGAAGAGGCTAACAAGAAGTTGCAACCTGTCGGATTACAGACACAAAGAAAACCACAGAAAAAGCGTAAGGTTAGCGTAGCTAAGAAGGTTTCACCCATTGTAAAGGCAGCAGGTATAAGCCACTGGGCCATTGATAACACTTAATTGTCTTCGCTTAAACATCTTCCCTATTATAAATGGCAATCTGAAGATTCTATTTTGATTTACTCTAGCAGAAAGCAGTGTTTGTCTTTGTGAAAAATTATGGAAATTCCAAATTTTTCGGTGGATTTTTCAAATAAAAAAAAAAATGATTGCATATTGTATTGTACCAGAACATTGAAGCATGATCAAGCGTTCATTTCTTGTTATCTTTCGAAGTGTGCAGACGAAAATGTGAATAAGGGACGAAATTTTCATAGTATTTTTCATACCTTTTTCAAAGGCATCCGACATGTCCACTCCCGTCTGCTCACTTCAAATATTTCAAAAATTTAATCTCTTGCCTATATTTGTCTCTTTCATACGTACTTACCTCGTGAAGATGTAAATGAGACAGCATGATCAAAGAAAGAATGTTGATGGTCAAAGGGGGAATTGAATCTAATCGTTTCATTAACACTATAATAATGATGAAGCTCCTTACATGATCTTGTGCGGCACCTATTAAGTTGTATACCAAATTTTAGATCAATTGGTCAACAGGAATGGGGTTAAATTTTAATTACTAGATTCTTGATTCCGACAACACCATCATGGTAAAGTACATAAAATATTTTAATAAAAAATAGAGAAACATCCTTCGCCATAGCACATAATGCACAACAAACAACATCATCATATTTAACACTATGACTAAATGAAATCCTTTTCGTGTGTGGTATGAGTGTGTGTAATTTGAAATGAAATTTTTAACGAGTTTACATCAACAATTATTCATGCGTAAGCTTAAACTTTTATAATAAATTTTGAGCTGAGAACGAAGGATGGATGGATGGATGGATGGATGGATGATGCTTAGCAGAGATTTGCGCTCTCAACAACAATAAGAAGAAAAGGTGTCAAGGTGGGTTTGGGGTGGATGTTAAAGGTAAGTAACATCAACCAGGAGGAGGCATTAAAAATATGTGGCATAACCCCCAGTAACCAAGCAACATAATATTGTACAAAAAACTGATTTCCGTTTATTAAATTGTTTTAGGCAGGTAATAGTTAACTGACTTGACTGGACCTACCAGCGTGCTGGTAAAAACCTTTGTGACATTTCAACTAAGTGTAAAAAGACTACTAAAACTAATTTAATTGAGGGTGTGGAGTTTGGAAATATTTTGTGCTTTTGACAATTAAGCCTGCTTTTACTAAAAGGAAATGCAGATATAAAACCGCATACTATATTCCAGGCAACTATTCGGTGGTAGTTCGAATAGCTTTGTGTCTCTTCATTAGGGTTCTGTGTTTTTTGTTTTCAAATTTCTATTTTTCCTTTAAAAAAAAAAAAGTTTAAAGCAAACTTGCAGTTTATTGTTTTTTGTTTTGTGAACTGATTTGGTCAAAAACAGACAGTGGCCACTGCTTCGTTGGCTAGCTGGCTGGCTGGATACAATCGATTCGCTTCATTGGCATATGGAAAATGAAACTGGGGAGGGGGTATGAAAAAAATTGTGAATAAAAATTGTGATCCAAACAAATTCAAGCGCATAAAAATATGCAACGTAAACTTTTTTTCCTTGCTGTTTCTCTTTCTCTCTGTTATTTTGTAGTGTATAGTATACTTTCATGCGCGATTGACTGCGTTTATTAGCCGCGTTAGCTTGCTCATCCTTCCTCCACATCCCAAATAAACACAAAAAAACTTTTCGGACGTTCAATATTTCCGCATGCTGATTTTTACCTACAGCTGAGACACAATCTCCCCCTAGTGTTGCTTGGGCCCTCTGCATAAAGATGACTATGTTATTACATCGACGAACCGCAGCCTCATGGTTGGGCTTATGCCCCAAAGTTGTGATAATGAATTGCTTGCTTAATTATGGCCAAAAGGGAGTCCAGCTCAGTTCAGTTCAGTCCAGTCTCTGTCTCGGTTTTTATTCATTGTTTTTATTTTCTTATTTTGTACATTTCTTTCTTGATTTCGGTGTGCCTGAAACCAGGCAACGAGTTTTAATTATTGTTTGCCACCACACCAACTCAAACTCCTATCTGATTATCATCAGCCTCTTCATTGCCATTCATTCATTTGGGCAATTTCTATCTTTATTTGTATGACCAGTTATCTGGCGCTACCTCACCTTTTCCCCTTCCAAAACACAAAATAAGTTTTGATTGAATTTTTCCATTCTACGCGTTCTCTCGTTGCTTCTTTGTTTTTTGTTTGTGTGTTGGCCTTCGTTTTTTTCACTGTTATTCTGCAATGTTTTGGTTTATTTCACTTAATTTGTTTGGTGATAAACTCTTTCTGTTTTGTTGTTTTTTGTTGTGAGTTGAAGATACTTTTATTTGCATATTTTGTTCATTTGGAAAAGTTCAATTTGTGCGTTTAATTAAACTATTTTTTTTTGCTTCGTTTGAGTTACATAAATTCTCAGTAAAGCAGCAGGAGGAAATTGGCAGTTGTTTTTTTTTTTGAGATTGTATTGTATTTCATATAAAATTGTATAAAAACTGGTATAATTAAAGAGAAATGTTTTTGAAAGAGATCACATCACATTGATCAAATCATTGTGAAATTATACAAAACTTTGGTACTTCAAATACTAAAAGTGGAATGAGGTTTTTTTGCTTTCCTTTGTATTGTTTCGTAAATCGATTTGGAAATCTATTTATGGTTTCCTAATATTTCCTTGCTATTCAATTCAAGCTACTATCTTCCATAAATATACGGTACACATGGATAGAGACTTAAGGCTAAAGCAACACTTGGCCATTAAATCGTTACAGATTTATGGTTGTAGCCCCTGAAGAAAAAAAAAATATATATATATAAAGTGCCCACAACTTAATACCAAGCCAAACCATCAATTTAAGGGTAACCGGCAATTTGGTAAGGTGGAGGTGGTGGTGGTGGTGGTGGTAAATGTGTTTCAGGGTTTATCGTTGTGGCACATCAAAAGCATAAATTGAATATTTGACACTAGGGTCCACGGCAGGCTAGAAGGAACAGACAGTCTTGCTACTAAAGCAAACAAATACCAGTATGTACAAAGAGGCCCAATCAAGCTGAGGCAGACACATGACACCTGTTCTAAAATCGCCAGCTTTGCGGGAATATTTAGCTAAAGGAACAACTGAGCTCTCATACAGGAGAAAGTATATTTTCCATAAAGCACAAACACAAAAAATATTGCAACCTAAAACCAAAAGGCCAAAGCACAACAGGAGGAGTTGGTAGCATTGGTCCTTCTTGTTAAAACAGGTTAGTGTGGAGTATGGTAAAGAATATTGGAGACTAAAAGCAACATACGATAGAAAGAAAACTGTTGATGATATACCGCAAGCAATGCCACAGGCTCAGGGATTGCCAAATACAAGGACACACGTAGCGTAGTGAAAGAAGAACAATCGAAATACGGTTCCTTCAGTGAGCATCTGCCAACTGTTGTTAATAGTTTGTATTGAGTGTATCTTTGTATCCTGTGTGTGTGTGTGTGTGAAGAAGAAAGAGAAGAGAAAGATGCGCTCATATATTGGTTTTGTTTGAACTTCAGTTTGTCTTTTGTTTCGTTTCATTTCGTTTATATTCTTTTTTGGTTTTCATTCATTGTTTTTGGGGTTTCTTTTGTTTTGTTTATTTCGAGGGCGATCCAAGTGCAGTGTATCAGGATTTTGTGGTTTTTATACAAGCACAAAAGGAGCTTGAGGTTGGGTGATGAAAGAGATCAACATGGTTTTTCACATTTTTTGTCAGCCTACTAGTATAACAGGCAATAGAGAGGAGAGGACGACAACAAACAGCAATAGTAACATGAGGCTATATGGCACAGGTAATTTCCTATAAAAGTGAAATATTGCCACCTAAAGCACACACACCCTCTGTGAGAGTTAAAAACACAAAAAAAAAAAAACCTGAAGCAATTAAATTGTATCAACAGTGCGCCGAATTGGAATATGAGAATATGTATGTTGGTTACAAAGGATGCATCAGAGAAGATGGGGTGCTGCAGCAGCATATATACATATTACGTTTTGGGTTCACTTTAAATTAAATGTCACTTCTGTGCGTTCATTCGTTCGCTCCTGGCAAACAAAAGCATGTAACCAAAAAAAAAAAGAACTAGTATTGTAAATAAGAAGTATCACGATGAAGGAGCAACAAAAATACAAAAAAAAAAAAACAAAACAAAAACAGGCAATGCAAACAAAGGCATTCAATCGTTCGTTCGTTTGCAATCAGTTTGAATCTCGTATTTTGTGGGATGTGCACACACAGATACCATACACGCACTCACTCACTCATTCACCCATTCACCCATTCATTGTATCGTTCATTCATTCATTCATTTATTCGTTGTGATTGTAATGACTTGCCACTTGGCTTGTGGTTTACCAGAAATGTGGCAAGTAACAAGGCCTAAATTATGTTTTTTGAAGTGCAATATTGTGCAATCTTTGTTCGGCATTTGTTTTTAAACTGATATGGATAGGTTAGGTCTGTGTGTGTGTGCATCTGTGTGTGTTTGTAAGATATACATCCTGATTCCATTTTGTGTTATTTTTTTTCCTTTCCCTCAAGCAATTTCCTTTTAAGTGGTTTGCTTACAGGAATTTAGGCATAAAACCATCCTTTGACTGACATTTGAGTAATTGATGGAATTTGCTATCTTTCATTCTTTCTTTCGAAATGCCATGGTTACATTTCTTAAATTCTTCGAAAAAATTTTCATATTTGAATACAAATTAAAGTGTTATTTATTTATTTATTTATTAAACCACTAGAGATCCGTCCCTGCTTTGCATGGGTGCATTGCATTTCTTCACCGATTTCATCATTGTGAAGCAAACGATAAGAAGTCATTTATTGTCGGCATAATTGATTTAAATTTTTTTATTATATTTATTCAAAATAAATACTTTGTGGAGTATTGCGCAACACTTGACTGACGCACAAAGAATTAACACAAAGATGTACCATTTAAGACGAAGAAAGGCGACTTTGTTGATTTTAAAAAATGTCTCTAAGCCACCATATAACCAATGTACAAAGTCTTAATTAGAATTAATTAAAATGCTTTGTATATGAAAACTTTTTGCAAAAAGTTCTTGAAATGGAAGTGAAAACAGTATCAAAATCCTTTGAGTGGTTTAGAAGTAATCAGTATCCAAACTTCCTTTTTCTCGTAGCTACCCAATGACGATGCGATTTATCATCCAGCCATTGTCCATTGTCCACCTGTTCCATTGCCAGTGTCTGTTTTAGAACCATCTGTATACCACATGGATGGGCGTGTGTCTTGTCTGTTCCCATCTCTGTCTGTCTGAAAGACTAACAACGAAATTCTGATGAAAAAAGTCAGGCAGAAGTCGCTAATGATGGAGTTGTGAATGCTCAGGGTGAGCTTTTCCCCCAGTAGTGATTACCCAAAACTTATTGAGTCACTATCATTTACAAGGATGAGTTTTGCTTAAAACAAGTGCCTCTTTCTTTATAAATAAGTGGGTTGGCGGTAAGTTCAGTAGAGAATCGGGGGCAGTTGTTGGAGGTGAAATCATTGCTCCAGTAACGTAGACATCGTAGAACTCCAACAATATTCGATTGAGCTTTGCTTCTGTCTAGTTTAGATTACCAAATAGGTGCAGCATATGCCATAATTGGTCTAGTGATAGCCGGGTAAAGCCAGAGTGCCACTTTTGGATTCCCCCTAGCCTTGTCAGTTATGGATATTAGGTGACTGTTCCAAAGAAGTTTCTGAGATACTTGATTTTTAGAGAGTGCTGCAGTCATAGGTGTATATGTTAAAGATGGACCTAATACAGATCTTTGATCCATTTTTTATTGGACTTATCTCTGTCCATCTCAACCCAAAAAAAAATTTTTTAGGTAGAAGATTGTTGATGATTTTCGTTAGATACAAAGAGGCTCCAATGTTTTTGAGTGTGTGCATGAGGCCTTGTGCCAGTGTTATAGGCCCCATACACAGTGAGGCGCGACTCGCACGTCAGTTTGATAGTGTTAGTGAAATAAGTATGTATTAGTGACACCGACAATGATTCACGCAAAATCAAATGATTTGGAAATTTGGCTTCAATCATGAGTAAGTTTTTGTTTATCGAAACAGGTGAGTGACAGAGTCAATTTGAATTTTATAAACAACAGCCGATGTGTAAACCTAGGCCATTGGCCTCTTGAGCCGTTCTTTCATCCACAATATTTTCTTTTGACTTTGCCTTGGCCAAAACAAGTGCTATTACAATCGTATTCATCGTCCGAATTAATATCACATCCACTTACTATGAAAATCGAAAGAAATAAACGATTCACTCGTTGTGAATGAGTTCCGACTCACTGTGTATGGGGCCTATTAAAGACAGCTTGAGCATCTAAACTCCCCACTGAAGTCTAGTGCATTCCTCACAAATTCCTTCAGTTTGTTGAGTATATTCTTATATTCAATGTAACTATTATTAAACTGGATATAAGAATACGGAAAGCTAATCGGACGATGGCGTTTAGGACAGTCAGCAGGTTTACCTGGCTTCGGAACACCAACAGTTTTAAGGCAGATTCCATTTACTTGGAAAATAGCTAATGCTTAAACATTTGTCACAGACTAAGGCCAATAGCTTATTTCCTGTTCTTAAAGAAGTGAATTAAGTATTTCATTTCTTCAACTGTTATAGGTTGTTCACAGGAGAATTCTTCGATATCCAGTGCAATTAGTGAGTGAGTGATACAAAGAACCCAAAATTTATTCGATTTTATTGTAATTAAATATTTTGAAAAACCATTAATTAATTTAATATCCTGCTTGCATGCTGGAGACTCATTTAAAAGTGCCCATCGTTTTTTCCATTCGAACAGTTTCATGTTTCAGGTCATAAAAGTACTCGTCGTCGCTCTACTGATGATGTCTTTTTTTGTGAGTGTTTTCTTTGTCCTGTAAATACAACTTTATCGCAAATGATAACTTTATTGGACATTAAAAACATTTACGTGCCCGGACTGTTATAATACAAAAACAAAAGCATTTTAACCATCAGCAGCACAGCACAGCACATCCACATTTCCACGTCCATTGCCAAATCGAGATCATATTAAAAAAACATATACAAATATATGACATAAAACAAAGCGCCAATCAAACTGACACACAAGGTTTGGGGTAAAAAACACGTTAAGCGAATATAATGGTGTTTGCATGCCGGATGTTGGTTAAAATATATATTACTAATATATAAAACTTCAGTGGAATGGATTACTACATGTAGAGGAGGGAATAAAACATATACTCGTTAATACAAGTCATCATAAACTATACAAAAAGATGAAAGCATATTTTTGTGCAGCAAGCGGAAAATAAGCAACAAAGTGAAGTCACATTTTCAGGGCGCCATCATACTCCTTCTTCTTTTCTTTTTGTCTGTGTGTGTGCGTGTGTGTGTGCAAAACAAAGAAATGAGTAAAAACGTAATCGGCATAAAAAGATACGTTCACATAGTATAATGTCCTGCTACACACACACACACATACACATACAAAATAAACAATAACAAGTGGCAGTACTATGACTGGGACTATGACGAACGGAAAGGGAAAGGAAGGCAATGTTAAACAGAATTGGTGGCGGCATCACTCTTTGTTAGGGTCTAAGATAAAGCAAGAGGCCGCGAGCAATAACTCAAGTCAAGTCAAATAGTACTTGAACAAAAGACACAAGAGTCAGAGAAGGATAAACGGCGGACAAAGACGGACAAGCGAATGTACGTGTATGTATGAATACGAGAGTATATAGACAAATGAATATGGAGAGAAGATGTAAACAAATAGACAGACAATACGCTTGCCTGGAACGATTTAGAATATTAGGTAGTAGTAGAGATACATAGAAGCTTGCTTGCTTGCTTGCCTTGGTTGGGTGGTTTAGGTCTTTACTTTAAGCTGTAAGTTACATATGAATAAGGAATGGATAGAATGGAATGGAATGCTTGAGTGAGTGCGAGAATATTATGGTATGCGTTCCAGAGTGAATATTTGTTTGTGTACGTACGTGACATGGCGTTAAAATTGATTTAGACCCACTTTTAGCCTACATACCTAGATACTTATTTAAGCTCTTCAAATTTGTGATATTCTATATATTTGTGGATAAGATTTAAAGTTAGCCAAAGCTTTAAGATTATACGCATTAGTTTTTTTGAGTTTTGGAAAGGTGGATAGATTCCTTCTTTGTATGATAATCAATTTTCTCTACTTTCTTTGAAATACAATAATTGTTAATGTCTTTATCACAAGAGTTTATGTTTCTTTTATGTCTGGGAAAATGTTTGAAAGTCTAATTCGTTTGTTGGCATATGCAAAATTATTTGAAATAAAATATATTCTTGTTTGCTTTGCATGAAAGTTCAAGGTTAAATTGCTTTTAAAACAAACCCTTCTCCCTTTTCCACTCCTCTCCATCTATCTCTTAAGTCATACTGTTTCGTTGGCTTTAACTTAAGGTTAAGCATTATTTTCTTTCGAGTTAGTTGAATGAAAACTTTTGTAAATTGTCATAAAAAATATAAAACATGCGACAAAACGAATGAACCAAAACATATGAGTAGTCGAGACGTCGCTGTAGACTTTAGCAATTATTTATGATTATTTTTGTATTCAAAGCCCAAGGCAAACTAAGCCAAAGCAGAGCATAAAGTAAACTCCTCTGACAGTTTGCAATGTGAAAAGCTTAGAAAAAAAAAAACAAAGAAAAGTAAAGAAAATTCAACGTTGCGTGCAATTTTGTCTCCAGACTGGCGACACATACAATTTGTAGCATACTTTTTGGGAAAAAAAATAGAAAAGAATTCCCACAAATAACATCATAAGGAGAAGAAAATATAAGAAAAACCAAAGCAAATGAAATAAATTTTTTCTATTGCGTTTAATTACTTTTTCAGGAATTGTTTATTAGCTTAATAAAGTATTAACACCAGCAGTGCCAGGACTCCCTGCCGCCTGCCTGCCTGGCAGAGAAACAAACAACATAACACACTCAATTGTTGTCACAGTTGCATATGATGTTTTATATTATGAAATGCACTTATTTATTTGTGTGTGCGAACACTCACACTTGGTCCCCACATACATACATGTGAATGTGTTGCCTATTCATTGAATTATATTAGATTTGTGTCGCAGTTGACAGGACACAATATTCAGGCTGTTGTTGTTGGGCATTTGTGGTTTTATCGCGCTTGTTTATGTTTGACTTCTTTCTTTACAGCACTGCCCTGTGATGGTAGTTGTTTCCAGTCTTTTTCCACTGTTTGCTTGCCACTATTATCACCACACTGATCAACGCCAGGCGAGCACGTAGCCACCATTTTGTGTGGTTATTGACAAATGTATTTCCAATTGTTTCTTGTTCGTGTTAGGCCACGTTACGTGAGCATTATTATTTAGTTGCTATAAGTTCCCCTTTTCCTTTCTATCGTTAGTAGTATGTATATTTTATCCTACTTGTGATTTACAATTTCATTGTCATCAATATATATGGTACTATATAGAACAAGGAAGGGCTGTACTGTTGATGTAACACTTGTTTGAGGTTTATTGGCATGCACTTTGCACTTGCTGGTTACCGACCGACCTTTGTCATCGCATTCATTGTGGTATGATTTCCATTGCATACTTTCAGGTGTTTACCCACGGATATTAATCACATGTTTGTTGTGGGCAACAAAGCGACAAGTTATCCCATTGTTGCGAATTGATGGCTTGTAATCTGTTAGTCACTAGACTTTCAATGGAGTGATGTTTACAAATATGCAAATAAAAAGGTTTTTAGTTGAAACTTTTTTTTTTTTTGTTTTATGTGGTAGTTTATTGAGAATTCCTAAGTGGAAAAGGTCAATGACATTTATGGAGATTATTAAGAAACTTCACTCTCAATATACATAAATAAAGGTATTCATTTGTGGTGTCCTTTTGTTGCCCTTCAAATTAGCTTTCCTTATAAAAAATCATAGACACACTGAAGGTTATTCCATTTTCTTAAAAGATGATAAATCGACTGAGGTTAAGCATATATGAAAATGAAGAAAAAAAAAGAAACCAAAAATCATAGAAAAGAATTTTGTGGAAAATATTTTAAGATATTTAACCACAAAAACCAATAAATGAAAGGAACTTAAACTGTCTAAAATTTGAACAAAAATTTGATAAAGGTGGACAATGGTACCTTTTTTTTTGGTTTGGTTTGTGTATGGTTTGGTTGGTCCAATGTCCTTTTTACACACTGCCAGTTTGTGACAAATCTACTGTTCTACTTCTAGTCTTGGTTACTGACCACTGACTACTCTGTGAAGGACGCTCGTTAAGAAGTTTTATGCCGTAAGCGAATTATGCATACGCAATGTGTCCCACTCGACCTCCAACAACTACACCTACTCAATTTATGTCTATCTTTTTGTTTGAAAATGCTATCGAGACACTTTTTATATTTCATTCATTTCAAAGGCTCTAGAGAGAGATAGAGAGAGAGATAGCGAGAGAATGGGGGAGAGAGAGAGATAGAGGCAGAGTCTACTTACTATGCTAAAGAGCTTTAATTGACAAGGGTAAAATGCTGAAATGGCGAAAAGTTTTCTCAGTTTCTCAGTTTCCGTTTCTACTTGCAAATGTCGAAATATGTCAAATGTCATGTTTAACCTAGAAATGTCGCTGAACTATAGTTTCCTGTGCTTCTTTTTATATTATTATACTCGTAGTACATAATAGTTTTTGTTTTTGATTTTCTATAAATTTTTACTTCGTATTTTTCATCGATATTAAATGTTACTGTCGAAATTCGAAAAGATATTCGTTGAACTCGATTCTATGTATTAAGCCATGTTTTAATATACTTTAGTAGCTTAAGTGCGCTGTCAACGGCAAACATGTCCTTCTTCTTGTTCTTGTTCTTGTTACATATGCTGTCTTAAGCCCTGGTCGTTTATATGTTTTTATTTAATATATGTTTGTATTATTTTGTTTGTGAATGTGTGTGGGCTTATCTGTCAATCATTTGACCATTTATTTTGCTGCACACACTCACTGACATACGCACATTTATTTTGTTGTCCTAATCCACCAACAAAAAAAAGAGAAGGAGTGCAGTGGTTTTTTTCAGTCAGTTTAATGTTAAACTAAGAGAAAAAAGAAAATTAAGAACTGATGAAAGTTTTTCTTATTTAAAAACAATGAAATTAAATACTTTGAAAGCAACTCATTTTACTGGCTGATGGTGGATGGTGGTTAGGGATATGCGGTTGGTTGAATATGTGCAAATTTTTGTTGTTCCTTATGTGTTCATGTAGACCAAGAAGAACAACGAGAATAACAACGAGTAGAGCAGGAAACACTGAGGTAAACAATATTTTTCAGTTCATTGAATGGAATAAGCTCGTTTCCGATAAGAGAGCAAAAATGTAAAGGAAAAAGAATTAAAAAAAAAAAAACAGAAACTGGAATGGAGAAAGGAATACAGAGAAGAAAGAAAAAGACTAAAGAACAACACACACACACTTACAACATACTATAAAGAGAAAAAATAGATGTAAATATATCTATGAGTTTCGTAATAACAAGCTAATGTCTGCATACAGAACCGACAATGAAAAACACACATATTTACTTGTACAAGAAAGTCAGACATTTGGTTTGTTAGGCAGTCACTGAGAGTCAGTCAGACAAACCATACGCACATTGATACAAGATAAGCGAAGCATAAGCAAGAACAACAACAACAACAGTTTGAGTAATGCCACAATGAAAAAAATATTGTGAAATTCACACAGAACCAGCAACAGCAACAGTAACAGAAACACTAGCAACAACAAGTACAGCAGTGTATAATATGTTTGTGCATGTTCAAATTTATGTTTTGATTTCAATGCGCTTCCATAGATACACATATACTAACATAGATACATACGTGGTGTGTTCAAAAAGTAAGAGGATATTTAAATTTATTCGAAACATATTTATTTTGTCCCCTTCGAAGTAATCCCCCTCAGATATATTACACTTGTGACAGCACTTCTTTTTGGTATGGTCTTCAGCTCATCCACCGATGCGGCCTTTATATCCTCAATAGTTTAAAATCTCCTTGCTTTCAAGTTCCTTTTTAATTTTGGGAAATAATCACAGAGGGCCAAGTCCGTTGAATACAGGGGCTGAAACATGGTTACGGTTCTGAATTTGCCCAAAAAATCACGAATAAGCAATGACTTGTGAGCGCATTGTCGTGATGCAATATCCATGTCTGATTGTTCCACTATTTCGGTCATATTGCTTCACGCAAATGGCGCACAACTTTAAGGTAATATTCCTTATTGATCGTACGTCCTTCTGACAAGAACTCACTACGTCTTTGTAATCGAAGAAAACAGTGAAGAAAAGCTTAACAATTGACAGAATCTGGCCGAGCTTTTTCCGGCTTTTGCTTTTCTGGCTGCTTCCATTGGGATGATTGGCCTTTGGTTCCGACGTCATAGCCATATACCCATGTTTCGTTACCAGATATGATTTTGTTGATCAAATCAGGATCGTCGTTGACGTCATTTAACAGCTCACGCGACAGGTCTTATGCTCAAAAGCTAGTAATTTTTGAACAAACTTTGCTTCCACACATTTCATGCCCAAAACATCTGAATAAATTTGATGGCATGAGCCAAGCGATATGCCAACATCTTAAGAAACTTCTCTAACAGTCATCTGACGATTCACCAAAACCATATTCTTCACTGCTTCAATGTTTTGGTTGGTTGTTGACGTTCTGGGGCGTCCAGAGCAGTCCTTTTCATCGACATCTTCTCGGCCTTCTGTGAACAGTTTGAAAAAGCAGACTCGCCAAATGACACAGTCAACATTTCATTTTCAAAAACTTGTCACTTTTATGTCTGTCAAAAACAAACTAAAGATGCAAAATGGCTGATAATGTCAACATATGTTAGGGACATGTGTGGCAACAAACAAAAAAATCGAAAATCGATAACATGTGGACCGATATATGTATATAAAAAGTCCTCTTACTTTTCGAACACTCCACGTACATATGTATATGTGTGTGCATACTCGTTTGAATAAATAAATGTGTAGTTAAGATTAATATATATCTACAATATAAATTTCCATACCCTACTTTCTTAAGACTTAAAAGAAGCATAGAAATATGGTATAAAAAAAGAAAATTTTACTTTTGGAAACAAAAGAAGGGGTAAAATGTTTTTATTGATAAACTAACAGAAAGAAATGAAAGAAATAAAAAACAAATCTTTCTACATTTCCAGGAATTTATAACTTTAGTATGTTATCAATTGGACTCTTGATTAAAGGAAATTCTCTTCTGAAGCCTTCCTTTGGAAAAAATTTTTAATTTGTTTAAGGATGAGTGATTTAACTATGGTATGAGCTAATTGAAATACTTGTATGTTGATTCAGATAGTTTATCAAGGTTTCATGTTGTGATGCATTCATTCAATCATTTTGATTGGAAAAAAATGGCACAGAATTTTTAAATGATATTGCAAATTCATAAAAAACAAAAGGTAAATTTCCGAGAAACATTTTCAAATGCAGTTATTTTTTAAAGACGATTAAAAAACATTTCAATCACTCACTCAGTTGTGTGCACAAATAAAATCATAAAAAATCTTGTTTTATAATTAAAAAAGTATAAAACAAAAATACTCTACAATACCAGCCCAAACAAATTGAATTTATAAGAAGAATACATTTTTTTCTATTAAAAATTTAATTTGTTTTTATTGTTTTTAGTCTGCTTCATATACGAGTATTTCTTTCTATTTTTGTTTGCATGTGATTGTGTTGCGTTGTTGTTTGATTCATTTTTTGCAAATGCAATAATTCGCTTTGAAATTGTTTGGAATGCATAGAATTCTTTTGCAATCCACACACACATACACGGTGTTGAATACAATTGTTTATACATTGTTATTGTTTTTTACTCATTTTTTGACAATTTTTTTTAATGGAAATGGTTAAAAAAAGGAAACAGTAGCGGATGTGAGTGCACCACAAGTGCGCTCTAATAAAGCGTGTATCTATTTTTCATTCGCGGAAGGCGAAAACATGTCGAAATACATACACACAAACATTCATGTTCGTTAAAATAAGAACAAGTAAATTGAAAATAGAAATCCCTGCAGAAATTTTGTTGGTGAACCTGCCACAATAAATAATTTAGTAATTGTTAATACAAGGGCTGTTAGATAGGTCAGTGACTTTTTGAATTTTTGTTTTGGGTAAAGTAACAACGAAACAAAGAGAAGCCTTGACAAACATTATGGGGACACTGCACCATCAATTTCATTGGTTTTAAGTGCTTTTCTGAATTTTGTGACACCGAATGATTAGGTCGCTCAAAAGAAATCGTCGATGAAATTCATGAAATGATATTGGACGATCGACGAATAAAAGTGCTTGAGATGCCTGAGTCTATAAGCATCTCAACTGAGCGGGTACATCACATTTTACATGAATATTTTGCCATGACAAAGCAATCCGGGCGATTGCTCACACTCGACCATAAGCGCAACCGTTTTTTCAACGTGTTTGGGCTTTGCCCCTCTCACAGCTTTCAAAAGATGTTCTATAGAACTAAGATCACGGAATAGAGCCAGTCATTCCATAAAATGGACATTACGATCCACAAAACACTACCTTGCCTTTCTAGATTTGTGTTATGCCCTTCTAGATTTGTGTTTTGGGTCCATTATTCTGTTGGAATACCAACTGCAAATGATTTTCTTCCTCTGGTTACATTGCGGTTTCATATATTGTATAATGCAATTTGTTGTATCTATATTCTCTTCCATTACGTACCATGAAAGCATCCCCCAGATCTAAAGCCGAAAAATGCTTTGTTGGCAGGGCGTCTAACATATTATTTCTCCTTGTGTTGTCAAATTGAACAAGTTTTGTTTTGTCCGTCCACAAAATATTGCGCTAATTGGTATCGGAATCTTGGCCGTAGTTTTGGTAAGTGTCAAACCTTTGCTTAAGAAGAATACCCTTAAAGGAAGAGTCCTTTCGGGGCATTTTAGCTATGAGCTTGGCTTTTATCAACCGTTTTCTTATTATTGATGTGGCAATCAGCTCGTTCTTTATCTGTTTATGTAATTGTCACAAAAGGACGTTGTTTGGCAGTACGTGCTATCGCATTGTCTTGCCTTTGTGAGATTTTCTTGCGTCCACAGTGATTTTCAGCCTTGGGTGTTCAATTTTAGGTATTTGTAATCATATTATTTGACACATTTGGTGTTTGCCTGATCACTGCGTGGGTTTTACCTTGATTTATTGTACAATTATAATATATTTATTAATATTCCTTGCTCGTTTGAGCAGTGCTAACGTCCTCTTATTTTACTTTATTCTTTACCCTTTTAACTTGATAACTAAAAACAGCTATAGCAAAAGAAGTTAGAAGCTTTAATATTGTTATATTCCAACTGAAAATTAGGAACTCCCTAGGAAAGACACAAGATAATGGTTGTCAATCTACTTGGTTCTTAATTACACGAACAGCTATTATTGGACTTTTCCCAACATTTTTGTTTCTACCAAAAAAACGAAATGAATTACTTGGGTCTTGATAGCATTTTTGGAAAGCTTAATAAGGAACTTTATAAAAACATATAAGCATTTATTGTGGAAGGTTTACCAGACAAATTTCTACAGGGATTTCTATTTTCAATTTGTTTGTTTTTATTTTAACGAACATGTCTGTATATGTGTACGTACAAACATAGAGAGTTAGTGAGCCAGTGAGACAATGTTGCTTTATCCGAAAATATCATGGTTTTTGACCCCACTTGGCTTTTGGATTTTTTTTTTCATTTGAAATATTAAACTTTTTTGAACAATAACTCAACATTTTGTTGTAATAATATCCAAGCAAACCCTAAAATGGAAAACAATTTCACTTGTTTCATGGCATACACAAACATGCTGATGTATCTATCTTTATATCTATCTATGTATCTATCTATCTGTGTATACATGTGTATGGGTATGTATGTTGGTATATATTATTGGTGCATTGTGCGGTGGCAACAGCGGCAGGTTTTAAAGCATTAAAATTTTATTTTTAATTTTATACTATTTTTTTTTTTGGTTTGCACATTTTTATTAGAAATTTAACTGTGGCTTGCTGACATTTGGTTTGTGTCGTCGTTGCCCATTGAATTTATGAGTTATTCATGGAATATAATAAAATAAAAATTTTAAATTTGAAAATATATGAAATATGGGTAGAAAAAGAAGGAAAAATTGATTTGTGAATATTAAAAAATATTTTTGATATTATTTAATTGGTAAATTGATTGTAAATGCTGCTGCTGCTATGGCATCAAAGTCAAAAATATCTACTATACTTGTATATGTAAAGATAAATGCTTGTGTGTGTATGTAAGCAATGACTAGGTCAAATCACTGGATGTAGGTAACAAAGGAGTGAAATGAAATTGTTGGTTGGACAAAACACAGTTTGCTGATGTATCATCATTTCATAAGGATAAGATCCTATTAGGATATGTGGCTGATGACATTAGGTCTGTAGCCGCAAATTTGTCATTCATTGCACGTCTACTAATCCCAGTAGCTCAGTACCGTAGTGACTGTGGTCGGTAACCAGTCTTGTTCGGTTTTTACCGAATCCCACCTTGCGCGGGTTGTGGGAAGAAAGTGGTATGGAATAGTTAATTAGTAAAAATGCCAATTAAATAAAAGAGATTATAATGTACTCGTATTATTAGTTCATGTGTATGAACGCGATCTTTAACAATATGTGAGCTATGGGAACTAAGAAATTTCCAATTATGTTGTAGGCAATGGCAGATTTGCAGGCCCCGGGCCATGTAGTAAGTACCAGCTGCCCCTTTCTCAGAGCCCATCAAGAAAACAGGTAAACGTAAGTTCTCCAGAACTGTTACTGGTGGGAGTACACACACACACATACGAAGAGCAATATCCACGTTTGGGTACGTAACCATTTATAACTATATATAATATGGTTTTTGTCACAATTTGCCGACTTTAATATCTGGCCCCCTTAGGCCCGGGAATAATTGGCCTTAGGGAAAATCCGCCTCTGGATGTAAGTAACTTAGGTGTGAAATGGTATTTGTGGGTACAAGAAAAGACACTGCTATACTATGCTGAAGTATTATTAGTTCATGTATATGAAGATTTATGCTTTAGCGTGATCTTCAACAATAGACGAGCATTGGGAAGCAAGGAATGCCCTATTCTGATGTAGGTGACTTAGGTGTGAAATGAAATTCTTGGTTACATGATAAGATAATACTAAACTTCGCTGATATATAATATTATTTCATGTATATGGAGATGTATTGTCCAGTACGATCTTCAACAATAGATGAGCAATGGAAAGCAAGATGTAAGTCACATATATGCCAAATGAAATTTTTGGTATTATGACAAGGTACTTCTATACTTTGTTCTCTATCGGGTAATGATATTCAGCAAATTTGATTTTACATTCTCATTATGTTTGTTTTATTTAAATTTTAATTGTCAACTCTAAACGGCAAATACAGTGGGTGCAGCCGATTCAACCTTCGATGTGCTGGCTGTTGTCATGTAAGTTAACTCCAAGGGGATTTTCATGGCTTGGGGGTCAATAAGTCTACGCAGTAGTTTTGACTGAAACCTTTGAAGAATTTCAATATTTGAAATGAAGGCAGTACCCCAGGCCAGAATTCCATAAGTTCACACCGGTTGGAGTATGGACAACTTGATCTTAAGAGCCACGTAATTTTTAAGGTTTTTCCTGTTTCCTTTTTAATTTTGCTCTTGCGATTCATGGTGAACGTTAAATGAATGTATTTTTCTGTGTTCACGGCAATGTTCCATCTTTTGAGCCACGGTTCTATAGTATTTATCTGGTTCTGCAAGATGGTTGAGGTTAGCATATGCATATGTTGCAACCAAAATTCTTTCATTACTTGAAATAGGTGGGTCAGCAGTGAAGAGCGTATCGAGGATGGGTTCCGACACACTACCCTGGGGTACTCCAGCTTGAATGGCCTTAATGTCTGCTTCTTTGTCATCGTATCTTACGTAAAAAGTTCTTCTATGAAGGACTTTAATACCAAGTAGTAAAGTGTCGGTAACAATGATTTAAGTGTGAACGAAATTCCCGGGTGCCACACTCTGTCAAACGCTGTCATACATCCAAAAAATCGGCTGAACAGTACAGTCGCACTTCGAAAGTGTTGAGTATTTGTTAAACAATGGGTTGACAATGCTTTAGACTCCCGTTGATCTCCTGAGCCCAAATTGATGATCTGGGATCATTCGCCTTTCGTCCAGCAGTGGCAATAGGCGGACCAAGAGTATTTTAGAGAATACCGCCATCAGCTGATTTGACGGTAGGAGCACTGTTTGTGTTCGCGTTTCACAGGTTTTGTGTTCATGATGATCTCAGGCGGTTTAAGGCGGTGTACTCATATATATCATACAGATGGGAAATGAAGTTGTTGGTTACATATCAAGATACTGACTTAAGTTACGTTCCATGCTACAAATT
Organism: Amiota communis; assembly: GCA_037043315.1. Classification (NCBI taxonomy): domain Eukaryota; kingdom Metazoa; phylum Arthropoda; class Insecta; order Diptera; family Drosophilidae; genus Amiota; species Amiota communis. Next base: position 4,374,839 of record JBAMAV010001245.1, on the reverse strand, counting down.
TTTGCGATTTTAGCTGATATAATATGATGATATGAATAAATGATATTATGTATGTAAGAATTTCATCAATAGGCGAACAATGGGAAACAAGAAATATAGATTAGAAAGTTTTTCAGAACCAACAAAACCACCATCGAACTGTAAATCGTAAGCAAAAAAAAAATGAAGTTCAACGAAGTTTTTCTTTTTTTCTTCTTCTTTTCGTATATTGTGTTTTTTAGAAGTGAATTGGAAAATGTTGGACAAAGTAGAATTTCTTGTGTAGGCGGCAATGACAAGTGCCTGAAAGCATTGTAATGGATAACTGGACTTTCTTTCTCTTATGTAACGATGTATATACATATGTGAGTGTGGATGCGTGGATCCCTTAACGGTTTTGGGCAGCCTAAAAGCTATTACCAGTCACAGTTTGATGACACATAAAAAAATGGCAAAAAAAGCATACAATAAAAACGGTGGAAAACCATTCACGAAACCTGTTACTAGTACATCACCTTGTCTGTGGCATTTGGTTCGCTCTCTCTTTCTGTTTAGTCAATTTTCCATGCAATAGACAAAAAATTGTTGCATACCGCGTGGCGCTCAAAATATATGCAGATATGAACATGCAATGTGTTGCTCTGTGTGTAGGTGAATATGTATGAACAGCGACAGCAGCAGCAGCTGAGCAGAGTGTGTCATATCAGTCGAAAATAACACAGCTCTTTTGCTTTCTTCCTCTTTCCTCTGTGTTCCCATTTCATTTTTTATACTGTTATAGTTCAATCATTTGCCAAGTTCTATGTGGCATTGTGTGTATTTATATAGGTGCTGGTGCTGCTGCTGGTTGTGGGTGTGTATGTGAGTGTCATCCTTGCTAACGGTTATAAATTTTACTATGTTGCTAGTTTTTGGTTTTAATTTTTTCGACCTTAGACAACGTGCTACGAAATCTTTCGCAACACTCTCCTTCATTCGCACCAGTTTGGCTTAGTATCTTTTTTGTTATTTTTTTTTCTTTTCTAGTTGTTGTTGTTCTTCTGTGCCAAGCCATGCCATACGACAAGTGAGTGAGTGTCCTGTTTCGTAGTTACGTTCTTTCATTCTTCTATTCTTTTACACTTTTTTGTTTTTGTATCTTTTTCGCTCTGTTTGACTTGGTTTGTTATCCGTTGAACGCAGTTCACTTCAGTTGAGTTACACTATGTATGTATATATGTGTGTGTATGTGTGAGTGTGGTTATTTTGCTCCTTGTGCGTCCTGCTTTGCTTGACACAGGTCAAATGTACAAGCGTGCGTGGTTCATGTCGGGGTTTAAATGGTTAAGTGCAGGTGAAATGGTTTTTCTTTTCTATTCTATTCCATTCCATTCCATTCCATTCTTTTGTCATCTTTTTGTTTCTTAGATTCTTGGTTGGATTTACGTATGGTTAAAATGGGTTTAGCATACAAGAAAATTCTTGAAATAATTGAACAAAAATGTGAATAGTATTTTTTGTAAATTAAAACTTAAGTGTATTGAAATTGCCTTATTCAACATAGTTGTATTGACAAGATTTCTTTAATGATACCCATTTCATGCTCAATTCTCACTAACAAATTGTAGAACAACTAGGCCAGACCACAAGCAGTACAAAGATAGACATACAGACTGGCATCGTTTGTTCGATCACTTGCCATACTTCAACTTATAAACAATTTATAACTTATGCCCATTTTATGCCAACATAGCCAGTTGATTCTTTAGCACACAAATATGCATTGTGATGAGCTTTAATTCATGCTTCATATTTCAACAGGGGCAACAAGACATTGCCCTCTTCTCGAATCTTCCCTTCTCTTGCTATATGACTCTGCACTCATTCACATAGAACAGAAACAAGCGTCGAGAAAATTAATGATGAAAATCTACTCCCTTGACATTTGTTTCATGCTACTACTACTGCTGCAATAGTATAGTAAACTCAATTCAACTCATATGTTGGCATGTGTGTTGAATAAATGAAGAAGACATTCTAATATATATATTCCTTCGTTTTGCTCACCACTATACTTACCGCAACCACTTTATTTCATTACACAGAGAGAGAGAGAGAGAGAGACAGTGATAGGGTCCTAGACACAGAAGAGACGAACAGAGAAAGATAGATGTGAAAGAAAACTGGGACGAATCAAATGAAATGAAATGAAATGTTGAAGGTTAACATTATACATATTTCTTCATCTACAACTGCTAGTATATACATGCTTTGGGATTTAGCATTTGGACTTTGCACTCATTAATAATTGCATGCATTTGAAAATGTTGAAATCTATATAAGTACGTGTATGTAAGAGTATGTGAATTGGCATACCACATTGCGTATGAGTAACTTTCAATTGTTCGAATCAGCAGCAAATCGCCACAGTTTAAATAACAGCAGCAGAAGGAGGAGGAAAACTAAAAACTTGCTTGCTGTGCATTGTAATTATCTTTGATTAAGCCAATTGCTTGCGTCAACATGAACACAGAGAGAGAGAGAGAGAGAGAGAGAGGGAGTTGTCTAAGCCACATTTGTAACCACACCTGCTGTAGTATTAGAACAGCATGCCAACCCGCCATCCTTTGACAATCATCATCATCCTTCCTTATACATATTTTTTTTTTTTTGTTATTTAGTTGTTCTGAAGCACTTGTCACTAATTAAAATCCCTTGTTGGCTAATTTAAATGTCGGTCTTTACTATGTTTTTATATAGTTTTTATTTTCCCCCTCTCTCTCTCTACCTCCTTTCTGTGTTTTTCTACATTTTTGTATTTTTCTTTTTTACTTTTCTTTAGTTTAGCTCAGGTTTTTTTTTACACTGTAATTACTCTCTTGGCATGTTGGCATAAATTAAACGGTTCTTTGTGCATTTCTTTTTTTTCTTTTTTCTTTCTTTGCTCATTTCTCTATATTTTTCTTTGTTGTTGTTCTGCTTGTGTTTGCAGTTGTTCTTGTTGTTGTAGTTGTCGTGGTGCTTCAAGATGCTTGCAGTATACATACTAGTATGCAATGAATTTTTTTTTTGTTATTTTCAATTTTTATTTCGTTTCTTTATTCTATTTTTATTTGCTGCTTGTGCTTGTCATTAAGTTGTGCCGTTAGTGCCATACATAGACATATATATATGTAGACATTATGCAATTGTGTATATGTCTGTTTATGTTTGTGTCTTTGTGTGTGTGTCTGTGTGTTAGCTCACTTAAGTTAAATGAAGTATCTTCCATGCTTGATGCATTTGCTGCAAGATTTTGTAATGAAGTTTCATGTTATTTTCCTATTTTTCTTCATTTTTATTTTAACTTTTGCCTTTTTTACTTTTTGATCTCTTTCACTTAAATTACTATATATTTATTTATTTATTAAAATATCCTCTTTGAGCTGCTTTCATATGGCATATGATTATTTTATACTAGAGGACCTGCAGACGTTGTTCTACCCAAACAAAGGAAAAAATCAAATTAATTCCATGACAATCAGATTACATATAATTGTTTTTCTAGAATTATTGATGTGTTTGATAAAGACCATTTAATAATTTTCGTGATTCGCAAACAAAGCGAACATAGAAAATGCCCATACACATACTCAACCATTGCTACAGGAGTGTGGCTCAAAGGTCAATTGAATAAGGAAAACGCGGAAAGGTAAACTTCTACTGGAGCATAAACGTGGAAATAGTAACAATGCAAAGCAGTATGAAAATGCCATAACTAAGGCCAAGTTGACATGACAACTCTCTGCCAAATAAAAAAAAACTGTGGAATGTTGAGATCTGGATGAAGTAACTTTTCCAGATGATGTAGTAGAAGCAATGGTTAAGTTGATTCAAATTAACCTTAACACCTACAAAGCTGCCCCGGAATTAATGCACCAGACCATTTGGAATAGACATGCAGACATGATGAGGAAATAACAGAACAGTGGTCCAACCTAGCTCTCCCTGGGGAAGTAATACCTCTATTGGTGATCCCGTCTGGGTTTAAAAAAAAGTCAGTGTAGTCCGGAGTGGTTTTAGTACATAGGCACCACATGAGTCTGTTTGTCCGGTGCAGTGATTCCATTTTAGCCTTTTTTCCTGACAGATCTGTCCTTCGATCCAAAAGACAACAATAAGGTTACTGCAGATGAAGAGAATTATGTCCTGATAGATGAGGCAATAAAACTCATATAATTTATAAAAATAAATTTATAAGATAAAAATTACAAAATAATCGGTCGTTTTTGTGATTGGTCCGGTGAATTGTACATTCTAATAAGACGGTCCACTAGGATCTGCCTCCTTGGCGGTATATTATTTCTACTGTACCAGCTTTTTAACTCTTTCATTCTTTTTTCTTGTATGATTCACACAATGCCTGTCAATGAATATACTCATAATGCACTGAACTGTTCAGTATATTTTGCACCAAATCGTTACATATAAAGCCCCCTTTTTGATTATAAACCGATAGGAATAAATCAAACACTAAATATTAGGGGAATCTTGCTGCAATACATCAGTGAAAACCGCATTCCAATGGGTTTAGGCGTTTCTGAGATTACCGAGCACAAACGTACAGAAAAACAAACAAAATTCCTAAAAACTCTCATTTAATGAGTTTTTTATTAAGTTTAAATAATCATTGAGACATCTAATATTTTTTCACATTTCTAGCTGTTATAAAGATCGGCAGATTCAACACCTCAATCCCCTAACAAAATACACAACAGAGCTCTACGATGGAAAGAAAAGGAAATAAAAAAAAGTTCATAATTTTTTTAAAAGAATTTATAGATGAGTTCAATTGACTATTATTTTTTTTTCGAATGAAGTTCGCCAGTAAAAAATATGAAAATGACTTCCAGTTTTTAAATTTCGAGTCGCCTACATCAATGCAGTCGTATCCCGATGGGTCAATTCGTGCATTGCGAATAAATTTAGGTCATTCAATGGTACGATTTTGCAGGAAAGATACAATTATGTTATGTACAGTATCAACTGGCATCATTGTTTGACCGGGAACTAAAAATGTAATTTTTTTTTTTTAATGAAATTTGAAAATTTTTAAAAATATGCCAGCGTATCTAATTCTGCCCTATTGCAGTTTTAACCAGCGTAAAATAGTAATATCATTAGGTGTCTGTCTTTGAATATTTATAAAAGGTCGTTCAAATTTCATTGCAGCTTCGTTTACCAACACGTTCACCCCACAAAAAACAATAACCATTTTTAGTGCCATTTTCATAAACTCTAAAATTATAATAAGCTTACTTGCATGAGTAGAATAGGGTTATATTATTGTATTTCCGAATGTAGTAAATTTAAGACCTTATTGCTTTCATCTTGATCTCATAAAAAAAAGCTTCGACTTAGTCCCTCATTTACAATATATCTTATACTCATCTGAATTCTCCAAATGATTTTTTTTCACTTCATTAAGATATTTAATATTTTCGCACTTAATGCACTTATCGTTTTCAAAAACCTGTCTAAAAACATTCACACGCATTCGATAATTGCGAGCACTAGAATTTAATGTGTTGTAACATACGAAAAAACAATTCGAAAAAATGGCATATACGATAATTGATTTATTTAAGTATGAGTACCATAATTAGAAGGAGTTCAAATTTCGTCTGAGTTACATTAATTTTCAAACAATTTCATTTGGTGCAATCATACATATTCTATACCTGCGATTTTTTCACTATTTCAGTGTCATCATCATCAGCATCATCATCTAAATGATCATCTTATTAAAAATTAGCTACTTATAGAACCAAATCACGTGCTACACACACACATTCCAAACATAATACCACACAACAGCAGCAGCTATTATCTTTCTTCATTTGTAACCTGCAACTAGTTTTACTATTGTATAATAAAGACTACTTTATCAAGAACCCCACTTGTTAGTTGTATTTTCTATCTTCATTGCTACAATTTAATTCGTTGTGTTGCATTTGCGTTTGTGAAATGTGTGACATGTGCTATGTCACAATGCTACCGAAGCTCATGATGCGCTTGAGAACTATAAAAAAAAACCATGACACCCTTCATAGTTTTCCTCGCAACTTTGTTAAAGAACATTGAATATGTGAAGATAAGCTGAAAACAAATCCGTAATACAACAAAAAAACGCAAGTAATAGTAATAGTAAAAGTATCTATGAGTATCAGCAATTCATACTTACAATAAAGTACAAACTCCATGGAAATTTCGCATTTGTTGTTGTTACATGTGCTAGTATTGCATAAACATATGATGATGCCATAAAACAGTTTTTGGTTTGAATTATGTACAATGAAATGAATGAATGAAGGTGAATTGTGTGAAATAGGTTTTGTTAAGTTGGAGGTGTGTATGAGTGTAGTATAAGGTGCAAGCAAGCAATTCAAGCTATGTATTTATTATCGAACATAAACTTCGCTCTCAAAATAGATGAGTGCCATACAAGTAACAAAATTGATATGAATGAATATCTTATGGCATAGCATATCACCAAAAATGGTTTATCACAAGTTTTACTATCAATATGCTTTTTGCCATGATTTTTAGTAGAATTTTTTATGTGTGCGTATTGAAAACGTAAGCACAACTTCATCATACGTACTATGAGTATCTAGAGTATTTGATTTTATAACTTCATCTAAATCACTCAAACAAACCAGTTTTATTTGTTTTTATACCAAAAACCGAGAAGAAAACACCAGACACACGTAACACAATAGAATCGAACAGAACAGAATAGAATAGAATAGCACAAAATAGAACAGAATAATGTCAAGTTGCACATAAAATTCTTTGGGAAATAGCTTGATTTAGTATGAACGAACACCTTTCATGGCATTTTTCATGGACGACAACTAAAGTCAATAGCTCAATTCAAAAGGCTCATCTCAGGCTCTGCTTAATGTTGACTGACCGAGGGGCTTATGTTGGTAAACGCCCTTCAATCAACGCAAAAATGATATGAAAGTCAAATAACAATCATACGCCATGTGGGCATCAGACAGGAACGCACAACAAATTGACAACAAAAAAAAAGGAGTAAAAATTGTTGAAAAAGAATAAAGACTTGTACTACTAAAAGCAAAAGCAATCAATTTGTTACCCATTTTACTGAATTTTCTTCTCCATCATGAGATTATTTCTGATTTTATTTTCTGTCTTTCTTTCCCCTTTTTTTTTTGCAATTCAAATAATACCACAAAAGTGGTGCGTACAATGAATTAGATTATCTCATGCGAACGCCTTCCTCTTGTAGGGTATATGGGCATGGGTTCATCTGCAGGTGTGATGAAAATGGTGTATACTTCTTAAGTCGGGCGTGTGCAAGTATTTAAAATAAATGGCGCAAATCCTTTGAGCAATAAAAATCGTATCATGTTAACGCATTGAAATCAAATGAAGCTGCACAAATGGACAGTTCGAACAACTGAAAAATACAATAAGAAAAGAGGAGGAAGGACCAAAAAAACTAAAGAAAATGTTCAAGTACAACAAGAAATTGAATGCCGAGCAAGCCGAAGGCAAGTGATTGTGATTTTTATGATTAAAGAAAGGAAAAAGACGAAGAACCTAAAAGACAGACAGACAGACAGATAAATGGACAAGAACAGGGACAGACAGTAGCATCAATAGAACAAAGTCGTTGGTCGATGCTTTAGCAAGTTGATATTAAACTGAACCATACAGATCTGTATGGAATGAAACGGAAACCTGCACGAGCATCTCTGTGATTCTAAGCAAGTAACATATACGATACTAAGTCTTATATTGAAAGGATGAAGAGTGGATTGAATATGTTAAGGGAAGGGTAAGAGATACGCACGACTGGCACTGATATATGGCATGTAGCTCATATGGTCGTGTGTGTGTGTGTGTGTGTGTTGTATTATTTCTTCTTCATCTGGTTCCTTCTTTTATTCGAATCCTTTTCGTGCAATATATTTTTCTTTGTGACACCGATACAGGAAACTCATATGGCAGTCAGGCAGTGAGCAAGCAAGCAAGCGAACCATTCAAGCTGGCAATAAAGTTGAAGAAATGTCGTTGAAATGGCAAGAAAAATGTCAGAAATTGTATAGAAAAGGATATGCAGTTAACTGCTCTAGGCAAGTGACGCCTCTCTCACATAGCCAAGACAAGCGACATACGAGCAACATGAAATACGAAACGTAAAATTGAAGTCAACGGAAAAATGGATGAGTGAAGGATGTGTGAGTATGATACGAGCATAAGGATATGAGAAAGCTTAAGTCAGCACAACGGTGTGTTGTTGCATTCAAAATTGGTTTTGTGTGTTGTAAAAATGCTTTAAACTGAAAATGCTCTTTAATTCGTAAAAAACTCATCTAACTTAAATGATGATGAGAATGAGTTCTCATATATATACACACATATGTATGTAAAAGTATGAGTGGGCGTTGTCACCTTATTTAGCATTTCATCTAAAACACACACGCGAATCTGCATTTAAAATAAAAAATTACCCATACGCAGTGTGTGCTCATTATTTTGATTGCCACAAGAAGAACGTAAAAACCGCAAGCTAAAAATAACATAACACCAAAAGAGAGAGAAAGAGAGAGAGGGAGTCTTTCTTTCATTCTTTCTTTTTTTTTGGTTATTTTTGTGACAGCGCGATTGCATTAATAATAATTTACATTTAACATTAAGTGCTTTTTCATAAAAACAAAAATGAGAAAAATTTAGTGATATGAGAAACAAAGCATACAACAAACTCAACACAACACAAAACACATTCCACATGTGAGCTATACAGCAAGGGAACAGAAGCCAGTTAACAAGTTTTTAAAGCATTTAAAACATTCATACAAATGTGTGTACGTAAGGTTGCATGTAGAGAAAGACCCCTGAGGCAAGAGTAACAAGTAAATCTGTTAAATTAAAACAAAATGTCAAACAAAATGCGCGTACTGTACACGAATACAATACATACAGCCAAGCAACCACCACATATAGAGTGATGAGATACTCAAACTTGGTTCCGGTAGGAGTAAAGCATAAGCAAAGCATAGTCGTCACTCGCACTCACTGTCAGTCATTTCATTCAGTATATCAGACTAAGCGTCTGCCTCTTTGTCTCTTCAGTCAGTCAGTTCAGTGTTAGACAGTCAGCACTGTAAATTGTTATTGTTGCTTCACATTTCACTATACGATACGATACTCTGTGTGTCGTGTGTGTTGTCGACTGTTGACTGACTGTTGTCATGTCTCACGCTATGTGGGGCACAAATACTGAAACACTGTGCCCATAAAAACATAGTATAGACATGAGCTCATACGTAAAGCGATACCGAAACAAATTTAACCAAAGTGCCGGTTCGCATTAGAACATGTATAGAACAGAAGAATAAGAGTAAAAGGAGCAAAGGCATTCAGTCAGTCAGAGCCAGTCAGCCTATTGTACAGTTTTTTTATTCTATTATAAAATGAAGTTTGAGTTTGTCTATATTTACATCACACTCTCACTCACACCCTCACTCACTCTCTTCCAAACACACACCTGTATATATTTGAGGCTTACACAATTTTTAGCTCATTAAAAATTTTCAACTGAAATATTTTGCCGGAAGTTTTTATTTCAAATGTATCGCAATGTGTGTGTATGTTTATATTGTATGAGTGTAGTATGTGATTGTTTGTACTTATGAGCATTTGTTTCTATTTTAGTTTCCTGCTCTTTTGCATAAAACTAAACAACAAACTATGTACTGTAGTATATTATATGCGGATATATTTAATTAGTATGACATGCCCGTATTTTGTTTCATCCAGCAGGTTCATTTTTCCCTTTCATTCAATTACAAATATGGTTGAACAAAAAGAGGAATGAAATGTTGGTTTTGTAATTTCTTGATGTTGACAAAATTAAAGAGTATGCGAAATTCATGTGAGACAGGTAATATTGTTTTAATTGGAAAGACCATGATCTTGATTGAAGTATCATGCTCCTACCAACCAATCAGCTTGCTGTCAATACTCTCCAAAGTATTCGAAGGAATACTTCTGGATAGAATTCTGCCACTGCTTGACGTAGGCAGTATGATTGCAGACCACTAGTTTCGGCTTGGACTGTACCCCAAAGCAGTGCTACCGTGTTCTTCAAATAATTCTCAATACCTTCGAAGATGATGATAAGCGTTCGACAGAGTCAGTATTAGTTAAAGAAAATTCTGCTGGAACCTTACTTCCTGCTTCTAAGATCGTTTCTTCATGACTTTTTATGTTAGATGCTTTAGCCAGAAATCTGACATAAATATCATACCAGCTGGAGTCTTATAAAGGCACGTTTTATACGTCAGACTTTCCTACCTTGAGGGACGAAAAGCTATCAATTGCGATACAGACGGATGACACTGCGCTGTTGGTGAGCGGCAGCAATACGGTTGTAGCCTCAGCTCTCCTGCAAGAGAAGTTGGTCTTCTTAGAGCCTTGGCTGAAGAGGTGGAACATCTGCGGCAATGCAGAAAAATCTTTACACGAAAACTTCAGCCACTCATTGGCTGGGGGATTACAGACAAGAGTCCCGAGCCTGACGACCCCATCTTCTCCAAGTCGTGGCGCATTTCGTCATGGCGCATTTCGAATATAGACGTAGGAATCCAGAAGTATGACCTCTAAGGGCAATGGAAGAATGCTTAAAAGATGCCTACTCTGAAGTTATATATAAAGCAGTTTCGGAGTAGAGTAGGCATAATAGGCCCAGAGGACGAGGAGGAGGTTTAATGGAGACACCACAAAGGTAGACATAACGGTGGCTATAGGTACGAAGGGATTCCTCCCAATACCCTATACCCACTCGACATACCCTGTCGTTTTCATCAACGGCAACGACATTCTAAGCAGGGCAGCTGTGAAGTATTGTACCTGGGATTGACAATGGATGGGCGACTCACCTGGCATCATCATATTATGACCAAAGGAAAGCAGTTGGACCTAAAACTTCGTAGAATGTGTTGGTTCTTAGGATCAAATTCGAAGCTCAAACTGTGAATTAAGCTATGGACTTATGGCATCTTTGGGGCACTGCAAACAACTCAAACCTGAAAATTCACGAATGGTTTCACTCCAAACTGTTGCGAAGGATTGTCGGTGCTCCGTGGTACATCAGAAACTCGTTCATTCACAGAGGTCTGAAAATTTCATTGATAAAAGAAGAAATCATCAAGCACAGTAACAAACACCTAATGAGCTTGGAGGACTATGCCAATCAATCTGTTAAACAACAGCAGGCAACAGTAACGCCTGAAATGCCAACACCTCCTTGGTCTGTCAATTCGCATCCCGGATGAGTGGCCAACTCATCCAAAGTGACTTAACAAATTTGATAAAATTAAAGAAAACAAAAGAGCTTAATTTCTTCTTAAATCCATGTTTGCAAACTAGAAGTCCAGTAATTCATTGCGAATAGTTCTCTTTTTCATCATCACTCCTGGGGAAAACTTTAGTTCTTTTTGCTAAGAATTAGCAAATATTGTATTAAAGAGAAAGAAGAGCTTCTTAGAACGCCTAAAAGCTTGTGTAGTATTCCCATGAAATGTAACTGATATTTGCTGCTGTTATTTTTTGCTGTTGCTGTTGATATTGTCATTTTATGCAGCAAATGTTCTACGCATAGATGCATATAACGTGATACTATGAGCTGCCGTACTGGCTGCGCATTTATGCTAATCTTATGTCTTGTGCCGTGCCATGCTACACTGTACTGCACTGCACATTATGCTCAGAAACCAACACATCCAACCCAATCCAACAACCACATAATATAACCTAACGTTGCTATCTTCATGGCCTTACATGAGCCCCTTCTCCATTTTGCTCCTCCATTTGTGTCTCTCTGTCAGGGAGTTTTTTTTTGGGTAAAAATGCTTTGGCAATCTTGGCTTGCCTATCTCCGAGTAAGTGAGTTTCCCTTAGTCTCCACCACACCACAACCTTGGTACTCTGCATTTTATGCATAAGCACACAACAGAATGCGCGTTTATATTCTTGCTTATCTGAAGTGGGACAACAAGAACAATGTGGAGAGAGAGAGAGAGGGAGAGAAGATCTGAGTGAGTATCTCAGTGAGTTGAGTAAAAAGCGCAACGAGTGCCTGAAATTATGCTAATTTTTGGGTTTTTATGCAATGCAATCGCGCGTGTGTGTATGTACTTATGCCGAAAAAACCAGCAAGTGCTGCTCGACAGCCACAAAGTATGCTGCATACTGGAGGTCAATGCGTGTTTGTTTGTATCTCTGTGTGTGTGTGTGTGTGTGTATGTATCTTGTATATGCCTAACCCTGCTATGTTGTGCTAGTTGAATTTATAAGCAGAGCAGCAGCAGCAATGTAATGGTTGCCTTAGCTGAAGCGACAAACGTGCAATTGAGCGTAAGAGTGTGCATGGTGGATGCATGCCATGATGCCATGATTGGTCTGAGATGTGGGTAGGGACTGACAAATTTTTGGCTGAAATAATAATTTTTGTTGTACTGATAACGCAGAAGCAGCAGCAGAGTTGAAGTATAGCGCATTTTGATAAGTGGCAAGTGGCAGCCGCAATGCGTGGTTTTGCAACTTGGATTTGCTTCCCGTAGTTCTACTATAGTACACCAAAAATAGTATTGTATATGTGTGCTTAGAGTGGTGAACAAGTCGACTACTTTTGTGGCATAATAAATGAATTAAATCATCTAATCAAATTATAACAGCTTACAATACAAGTTGTTTTCACCAGAAAGACGGAGAGAGAGGGAGAGTTTTCAACATAGGCTATGAATTTTTGATAAGATGAAAAATCACAAGAACTCAAGCACTTCCTTGTTCCTTGTTTATCGCAAGCGAACAACAACAAGAAAAACAAAAACAATGAGGCCAACGTTGACTTTCAAAATATTTGTTGCACATTTGGGAACATTTTTAGTAGGAAAGGAAAGCAAAAAAGAAAACCACTTCAACTCTCAACGTCTCACTTTGCCACAATTTGTTGCAAACAACACAACACGACACAAAATAAACAACAAACAAGAAACCAAGAATCACCAATGAACATAGAATACTCGTGCATATGATAAGGTTTGTTTTTTCATTCTCCTAAAATAGTACTGGTGGAGGACAGCATCTGCAGTCCAGTCCAAACCTCTTGAGCAATGTCATCTTCTCTCACATGTTAGTATGTAGTATCTCGTTTGTTTTGTGTTTGTATCTCTTCCTGATATACATTTTCTTCTTCTCTATTTGTGTTTTGTTCATTTCTTGTTTTTTTGTTGAAAAATTTAAAATTTCTGTGTTAGCAGAAGATGCTCTCCAAAGGCTACTTAAATGGAAATATGGTCTGTTTGTGCGTTGTTCTCTTTTTTTTGTCCTGACTGGACACTGCTTGGAATAGGGGACAAATGTTAGGTTGCTTGATATGTCAGAGATGTTAGACAATGCGAATGTGTTTCAAAGAACTATTGGACCATTGAGATTCAAGTGCAAAACAGTTGAATTGTTTTGTAAAGAAAGATCAGAAAGGAAGGAAGGATGATGCACGTAAAAAGACAGTTTCTTTAGTATTTTGTTATCCAAGGGAAATGTTTAAATATGCTCAGGTAATTTAAAGTTATATTTACTATACATTTTGTCCTTTGCAAATTTAGTTTCATTTACTTGAATTTTAAAAGGAATCATCATCTGAATGCTTTTATCTTACACTCCTAATGCGTCAAACTCTCAAGTGTGCAATGCTTCAATATTGACCTATTGAACTGAAGCAACTTTTCCAACCATGAAAACATGCAATATAACAAATATGAGAACAATAGCAGAAGGAGAGGGGTAACAACAATTGCAATTTGCATAACAATTCATTTCAATTTTAATGCTATTTTATAAACCACATTATGCTTGTCATTATTAGCGCTGGTAACAAGTGCATCAACAACAATGGGAACAACATCAACAAGGACAACAACAGTAATAACAATGAGAATGTATATACCACTCTCTACAACAAGACCATCAGCAGGGATCAAGGATACAAACGCAAGCTTAACAAATGCTTGCAAGACATTTTAGGGTAACTAGTACCAGACAGAACCACCCAAACAAATACTATAACATAATGTGCACTTACAAAGGACATGGTTTGGTTGAACAGGGCAGTAGAAAATGGACACGGGTGCTTACAAGCCACAAGCACTCATAATGTTGCAAGTTAGCATCGGCATCAGCATCAGCATGGGCATCAGTATGGGCATTGGCATAAGACATTGCAGTATGATTTAAGCGACAACAACAACTAAAACCAGTGGCGGAAGTAGAAAAGCAACAGCCGATAAATCAAAATAAACTTATGAAAGAAAAAAGAGTCCTGCTGCTACTGCATTGTCCTTCTATGCTTTGGCAAGACAAAGTCAAGTAAAAGATGCAAACTCCTAACAGTAAGACACACAGTGAATTGCAACAATAACACTAGACACAATGCTACCTTCATAGCACATAGCACATAGCTTAATTGCAGAGTCATGTTCTGCGGCCAAGTTAAGCTGAGGTGAGTTCAGTTGAGTTGAGCTGTGCTGTGCTCAACTGACTTGGGTTTCTTGAGTAAGTATGTATGCTGTGCATCCTTAGCGGGTTGACGCATTGCAAAAGCATTTCTTCAATTCAGCTTAAGTGCATTGTGGGCAGAATATCTCGCTCTATTTGTATGAACATAAGTATTTATACATATCTGTGGGTGTGTGTAAGAGTGTGGGTTTAAGACAAGTGCGCATTATCGCAAACTAAACACGTCAAAGCGTGTGCCACGAGCTAAGCGTCTGCTCGACAAGCTAAAGGCAGCACAACCCAACATACATAGGATACATACTCAGGACTAGCCGTCTTAAGGATAAACTGCACTGCACTGCACTGCATAGCAACCAGATGAGTGCTGATATGCAACTTTAACTAAGTGTGAGTTATTCCATGTATGTATGTATGTGTGTGTGTGTGTGTGTGTTAGTCTAAGAGCATCCTGTCAGCCGCATTTAGTCAGGTAAGCGCCAGTTCATGTGGCAGCTGCAGCTTTACTACTAAAACTAAGCTAAAGCATTTTTGCTGTTTAAGCATTGTTGCAGGATTAAGTTGACTGCTTGACTACCGAACAAACTACTGGACATCGCAACACACACATACATACTATGCAGTGAAAAGTATTTATCTATCTATGCCTGACAGTCTAACACAAAAGACTAGATTCTTCTACTACCTGTGCGGCAGTTGCATTTAGTTATGCAAAGGTTTATTTCTGCCTTTGCTTTTGCCCATCGTTTACTTGCTTCCTTTACTATGTACTTTTAGTTATCTTTAGAATTTTCTTTGACAGTTGTTGTTTACTTGAATGACTGCTGATATTCGATATTGAAGTTTATAGATCTTTGAATAATTGATGTTAAAGTTATTGGTTGAATTTTATTTCTACAAATTGTAACAGCAAGAATGATAATGGTACGATGTGTTTCCATGAATATATACATATATTTTTTACTTTAAATAAGCCCACACAAATGTCACCAAAGTCATTTCTTTTCGCTTACAAAACTCAACATTAATTAAATTATAATAAAATACAATTTATATTTTTTTTAGACATTTATTAATTAACAAAAGCGACAAAAAGTCAAACGATATGAAAAAAAATTATTATATGATATACTCGAATACAATACTGGTCAAAGAAATAGGTACGAGTATTGAAATTGAGAAATTATGAAAATCATATTGTGAATATGCAAATAGTCTGCCAATGGAATTGTACATCGATAAAAACCATATGTTATTTCTGAGTATATTAAGGCCTGTAATAAGTGTGGACATTGAAATATAATAAGTGCGTTTATTTAAAATTTAAGGCAACACAATTTTAAAACTATTAATTAATTGGTGTTGAAACCAAGATCTTTTGCTTTATCTATTAGATAGCGAAGAAATACTTAAATACAACTTTGAGCTAAGTTAGAACCTGCGCTGTGCCCATTGCGTGCCGGTATACCACCACACAACCACCATTGAACTATGAAACGAGGACGATAGCTCCAAACATACAGATTTAATAAAGAACCGAATGATTTTTATGCGTTGCCGAATGCACCGCGGGGGAATGTTAGCGAAAACAATCGATCACGTCAGTGTCTCCAATGTTTGGGCCACGCAAGCGTTTTTGCTGTCCACTGTCTAACAAATTGAGAAAGAAAAACGATCTAAAATGCAATAAATCGCATATCATTTCATAGTTTATTAACAATTAATTTTCCATATATGTAACTACATAGATTATAACATACAAAATAAAAACAAAGTAATGCAAGATGACTATCTGACTTCTCTCAACATTATCTAACTTCTCTCAAGAATGGGAAAAAGTAATTAACTGATTCTTGAAGCAAAGTTAAATGGGTTGTGTACATCACTGTTCATAGGAGAGAGAAGACTGAACTCAGGAAACAAAGGCATATCATTGGGATAATCTCTGTACCAAACAAATGCTCTTAAGATCAAAAAAAGAAATAACGAGGTGCGTGGTGCATAAAGAAAACCTCTTCAAAAAACGCATTGTTACTTTGGCTAAACGTGATCCTTTTAAAAGCAACAGAAATCGAATTTGAGAATGTTATACTATCACGAACTGTCCGACGACATTTATTAAAAGCAAAACTACAAAGTATGTTAGAATAGTTCCTTTGCTAGGGTTAAAAATTGAAGGATGAGGAAAAATTTGTACTTAACATAAGACCTATTATGGAACAGATGGTGAAGAAAATGGTGCAAAATATATATATATATATTTGTATATGTTCCTGTCTTATAGACAATGAACAAATAATATCATATTCTTTTCTGGAACTCCAGTGAGCTCAACTATGATACACTTAAACATTAGTTATTACAATTTTACAAATAAAAACTTCAAGTGTATTTGGTAAGTCTAGGATATGTCATTGTTGTCTGCGTGACTTCTAGTTAATTCGTTTTCATGGTTACTAAGTCTTTCCAATTACTTCTTTGTCACCTATTTATTTCCTGACAAAAGGAATGTTGTGGTCTTTATGTATGTAAGAAATTACTTACATACAAGTGTGTTGAAACTATTTCGTAACAGCTCTGATTTGGATGAAAAGATAATGAACTTGTTTATTCGTCATTTAAAAGTCAAAAAATGCCATATAAGGTTCACACAAAAAAGCAGTCAGGCATGGTAGTGGCATTATTATATTGTGAGGCCACTTTTTGTGGTAAAGGATAGGTCTGATATATCGGATTGATGGTAACATGGTTAAATTCGTGTACAAGGATTTGTTGAACACTGTAATGCTACCATATGCTGATGAAAATGTGAACCATTTGTGAAAGTTTCAAAGCTATCATCTAATTTTGAGAATGCTTGGTTGCGAGAGTATTAAGTGGACGTCGTTGAGAGGCAAAATCAATGCCCTGACCTCAATCTGGAAAATAATAAACGAAATTATGAGAAAAATCCAAGAAGCCTGGCACAATATTCCTATAGAGACTTGTCTTACTTACAACAGCAACCTATGCCCAATAGAATTGAAGTTGTATTTAACAATAATAGCAGATAAACATGCGGCTACTATGTAAGTCTAAACTAACTCAAAAGGAAATGAGTCATTTTATTAAAAACTTCTTTTAAACACCTTAGAAAGTATTGTACTCTTCAGTATTAAACAAACAACTTCAAAAAGAGGTACAAGCTTTACGTCCACAGTAAGTATTTCAAAGTAAATAGTGTTACATCTTGTACGGAACCCTTTGTGTGCAAGTCCGACTCACTCTTGGCCGATTTTTAAATATTGTTTTGTCCGTAAATGTGATCAAGAGTAGTCAAGTTTATGTTGTGAAATTTGAAGCACAAGACAGTTAACAGTAGTAACAATAAAGAGAACATATGACAGTTGACACAAGCAATTAAAACAGTTCCAAGCAATCAACTCAGCAGCATCAACGTCGTTGTTCGCTGTTGCTGTTCTATGTACAGTTACGTGTTAAGAATTAGAATATTAAGAATTCAGAAGCAAACAATAGCCCATTCCACCACTTGCCAAACAGATATTAACATTATGAGTAGCAAAGTCAATGAGATTTGCAATAAAAACGTCGACAAGATCAGATATGCTATGACTTCACCAGGACGGTATGATACTCAATCTTTTGACTACAAATGGTAACCCATGTTTCTTAAAACACCATGCATATTATTAAATAAATAAATAATTTTCGCACCTATTTTACCGTTCAGTAGCGTAAATACATATTTTTGCTGTCTCTTTATCATATTTATTTATAATATTAATATTTTATTTTAATATAATTTTTTTGTCCATTTCATATAATATTTTTCTGCAAATTTTTTATTAATACCCACATAATTTACGAAAACAGAAGCAACAGAAAAAACAAGCTTAAACCGGAAGTTACATATAACTGTCAACATTTCAAACGAAAAATGGCGCACAAAATGCCGGAAAAATGAATAAAAATGTTTATTATCAAAGTGTCAATTACACAAAACTTTTGTGTATTTTATATGTTTTTTTCAATAGATTTATTGACTGCCAAACAATATACTCGTAATGCAATCCTTTTTTTTGAAATTCATTGAAAAGCAGGCATAAATTTCCATGATATTTAATTAACAAGACAAAATTAATAACTTCCTTTTCCGGTTTTCTGTGTGTGTGTGCCATGCATTGGACTCAGTATCAGGCTCAGGAAATGTCATAAACTATTGCCTGATTAAGCGCAGGAATTGGGTCAATTGTTTTATCTTCTTCTTATGCTATTGTATAATATAATCAACTTTTTATTTGGTTCTGGTCATGCAATTCTGTTTGTTGTTTTCCAATCTAAATAAAGTGTAAGGGTTACAAAAATTTAACTAACAAATGGTAGTTGCAAGTCAATGAAATACGCTTCACTTGAGCTTGAGACTTTATTGTGAATTGGCAAAATGCTTTGATTCAAGGTTGTTGTACTGAGAAGAAGGAAAATCAGAATAGAGAAAATACTTTCAGTTAACAGTTAACATGGTACATTGACTTTGTTTCGGTATTGAACTTAGTTAAAGTTACTCTTCGGGTCAGTCAAGTGTACTACACTTTTAGTAAGTTAAAGTCATAAAAACAGGAGATGATGATCTCAAAAACAGTATAAGTTCACAAAAAAAGGAACAAAATTTCTTAAATTTTTACCTTAAAATTGGTTTTTCTTTTTCATGAAATTATAAGTCTTCAATCTCGATGCCTTACAGTGCAATTTCATTGGTTTTAAGTCGTCTGCTATCTTAGGCTTTATTCAAGCGTAAATTTTTTCACGACCAATGTGCCGGTTCAATGAATTCACACACGCAAAAAACTAAGGATAATAAAAATCCTCAAGCCAAATTGCTCTGCATGCCAAAAACTTGTTATTTAAAAGTTTAAATATTTCCTAAATAAATAAGTACGTGTGTATATTTATTCCAGCATATGTGGGGCAAGCATTAAGCGGAGTAAGTGTCTGCCTGCATGTGGTGAGCTTCGGAAAAAGAAAAAATATGAAAATCAAATATAATAAATAAAACTTTATAAAAACGTCTAGAAATTGCAAACTAAAAACTGCTATTAGCAGAACATTTAAAACAGCATCGAGTTAGCATTGGCAGCAGAATGCAAGTTTTGCATATACCATAGTGAAATGCGTGAAACTGAGTTGAGTTGAGTTTCAGAAAGGATTTCACGCCAAAAGTCGAAGCCGCAGCAGCCAAACCGCCTTCACACTTGCACTCGCACTCGCATGGCGTTGGTCCATTAAAACCAAATTTCATGAAAATAGAAATATACAAAAATAAAAAAAGAAAGGAGAACTTTTAGTTTTAATGTCATTGCAATGTATTTCCGCACTTTTCTGTATTTTTTCTTTTTTATTTTTTTTATGAAATCGCTGCAGTAAATGTCTTTATGGACAAAGTACAGTGCCACATGCCTATAATGGAGACAGCCATAACAATACCATAAACTAAAGTTGAATAAGTTCTTCTTTACTGTTTTAAGCTTTTAAAGAGAGTTAGAACTACATTTGGCAAATAGTTGTGCAAATGGAGAGTTCTCGATGCCAATAACATATTTAAAATATTCAAAAATTATTTATAATTAAAAGTTAGAGGCCAAAAGTGCTTTTTGCTTCCATTTTAAAATGCAGCATCGCATGACTCATAATCATATACAATATTTGCACAATATTTTCTGTTTCAGAGTTTGCAGAATTCTCCTCAATTCGAGTTTAATGTTTGTTTGTTTGCTTTGTTTCATATTATTTTATGTGTTTATTTTTTTGGTTGCTTCTCATTTCTTGACATGATGATGTGATGTTCTATGGGTTTTTGCGATAATTTTCTGTGTGTGTGTCTCGTGTACTGTTTTTTCTTTTCTTTTATTGGAATTAAATATTTGGCAAGTGAATTTCTTATTATTTACACACTTCATTTTTATATCACAGTTCTACATGTGCGTTGCTCTAAAATATAAGCAAATGAACACAGCAGGTCAAACATGCTTCGACTTTTTCTCTTTTGGCTGATGAGATTGGTGTTCGCTGTCTACATTATAATAAAGTTGATGAAAAAACCAATAGTTTCTAAAGAATTCCTCGGATTTGTAATAGAATTGAACGCAAAAGCCATTTAGGAAACTATTATTTGCTTCCAGCAAAATTGCAATTTTGATTTAAATAAATTTGTTGGCCAAGGATGCGGTCACATAGGTGGTGTTCAGAAAAATTATTAATAATAAATAGCCTTCAGCCCTATTGGTCCACTGTGCAAGCCATATATTGAACTTTGTCATTCATGACCTGAATACTGTCAGTGAAGTGAGAAATACTGATGGGACTACTAGGGACATTATTCATTTTTTATAGAGAGTACGTTGTGGCGGATTGAAAAACGGGCAGCATATTAGCAACAGTACCGAAAAATGTGCTGCTGCTGTGCTGCGAAAGTCTTCTTTTTTATTTTAAGTAATTTTTACTTTTGCTTTGCTATGCAGAAAAGAACAGCACTGCTCAATTTTTTTCTTGGTTTTACTTTACTGTTCTGCAACAGCGGCAGCATAGCATTGTTTTTTTTCCATTGCTGTTGTTGTGCTGCCTACATACGACAGTGACAGCGACAGAACAGCATTGAGTTATTTTATTATTGCTGCCGTTGTGCTGCCGTGCTGACAACTTTTCGCAGTCACAGCATAGACACAGCAAATGAAATGAAAATACTACAGCATTTTTAAAATTCCAAATATACCTCTATTTTGTGAAACGCTTTTCACAGAAAACTAAAGAAGTATTAGAAAATTTTCTGAAAACTTTCTGACAATTGTACAAGTTTTAGAAGAAACTTTCGCAGCCCGCACCGAATTCTAAAACGAAAACCAAAGTGTATCAGTTAAACATGACTACAACTACTCCAACAAACATTGTGACCCTTTTTTAAGTAATTGCTGCCTATCGTGGCAATCTTGATTCCGTGTGCAATCAATTACAAGAACTAAGAAAGCTTAGAAAATTTGCGAAAAATTCGATGTTGAATTAAGAGTTTTCCAGTAGTGACAAAAAAAATAGGAAAATATGTTTGTCCTCACACATCGTTCGATCTTCAATTTAAGACCTCACAATTTTTTTGTCAGAAATTAAGAATTCAATAAAATTCAGATATCACAAATTTTATTCAAGAATTAAAACCAACACAATGAAGAAACAGACGATAGAAAATACTTTTAAAGCCGTCGAATTATTATTTATATTTATAGAATACAAACGTACAATTTACGAAAATTGAGAATAGAAAATTAAAACCAGCAATCAAAAGAAAAATAAACTTATTAAAAACAATAACAAAAATAAAACAATTTTAAACAAAATAGCAATTCACATAAGCTTCATAACAAGTTGCCTGCGAGTTAAGAAAATAAAATTAAAAAAAGAAACAAAGTAAATAAATCTTAAATACTTTCGAGATCATAATAAAAAAAAAAAAAAATTGTGTCCACATTTAAGACCTCCACACAATTTTCTTAGGAATTAAGAAATCAATAAAATTCAGAAATCACAAATTTTATTCAAGAATCAAAACAATCACATTGGAAAAATTTTAAATTCTTAAGATTCTTGTTATATTACCTGATTTACCATATCATACTGCTGTACGCTGGCAAGGGGTACAATCATAGTGCAAGTTCATATGTTTCCTATTGCACGCTTTTTCGTCTTTAGTTTCAGGTTCTCCAATCTCTCTCGTAAACTCGCGGAACTCTTTGTGATTCAGACCAGTATATCTGATGAAATCAACATCGACCAACAAGAAGCTAAACATTTTTGAACAACAAAACAAATTATTGTGCTCTGTGAGTGAGATTAGGTTGCATCATTTTTTTCACTATTTCTCCGAGTAAGGTATATTGAAACCTCTGCTAGAAATTATAGATACTGGCAGGAAAATTCAAACGGTGTTGGCCCTTGGAACTCACTGAAGTAATCAGTATGGACCCCAAGACTGAAAATTTTGGAGACCCCTGATCTAGAGCATTGATCAGACTAAACTACAATCGTAGGGCGTGGGATTTACTTTTACACACACTCAAAGTTGTAATCTGATATTTATTTCAAAAACCTTGCTTATTTTATTGTTGTTTATTCAAAACAATAAGTTAATTGTTCTTTTGATTGCTGTTTTTTATTAGGATTTTCTTTTCTCAATTTTTGCAGTTCCCGATCACGAAAAATCCTATTGACAGAATTTCTAAAACCAGGAGTTGCTGCCGCTTATTTCTTTAGTTTTAAAATTTTTTGAAATTTCTTTAAGGATTTTCCTATTTTTTTTTTTTTTTTGTTTTGATCTCGAATGTATATTTGTTTTTTAAGTTTAATAAATTGGTATTTTTATTTGAAATTGTTTAATATTTTGTTATTGTTTTTTATAAGTTAATTTTTCTTTGATTGCTGTTTTCTATTTTAATTTTCTTTTCTCAAGTTTTGATAATCAATTTCAGAATCATGCATGATGTCATATTTTCGAATACTTGACGAATATCCAGAAATTAAAATTTTTTCAATGTTATGCTTTTGATTCTTGAATAAAATTTGTGATTTCTGAATTTTATTGAATTCTTAATTCTTAAGAAAATTGTGTGGAGGTCTTAAATGTGGACATAACTTTTATCCTTTTTTTTTTTTTTTTGTATTATGATCTCGAAAGTATTTAAGATTTATTTATTTTGTTTTTTTTTTTAATTTTATTTTCTTCCTCTTTTTAAAAAATATTTATTTTAATTTTCATAGCTTGAATTTTAAATATAAATAATAATTCGACGGCTTTTTAATGGCATTTTCTACCGCTTGTTTCTTCATTGTGTTGGTTTTGATTCTTGAATAAAATTTGTGATATCTGAATTTTATTGAATTCTTAATTTCTGACAAAAAAAATTGTGAGGTCTTAAATTGAAGATCGAACGATGTGTGAGGACAAACATATTTTCCTATTTTTTTTGTCACTACTCGAAAACTCTTAATTCAACATCGAATTTTTTGCAAATTTTCTAAGCTTTCTTAGTTCTTGTAATTGATTGCACACGGGTTCAAGATTGCCAGAATAGGCAGCAATTACTTAAAGGGTCACAATGTTTGTTGGAGTAGTTGTAGTCATGTTTAACTGATACACTTTGGTTTTCGTTTTAGAATTCGGTGCGGGCTGCGAAAGTTTCTTCTAAAACTTGTACAATTGTCAGAAAGTTTTCAGAAAATTTTCTGATACTTTTTTAGTTTTCTGTGAAAAGCGTTTCACAAAATAGAGGTATATTTGGAATTTTACAAATGCTGTAGAATTTTCATTTCTTTTGCTATGTCTATGCTGTGAGTGCGAAAAGTTGGCAGCACGGCTGCACAACGGCAGCAATAATAAAATTACTCAATGCTGTTCTGTCGCTGTCACTGTCGTATGTAGGCAGCACAACAAAAGCAATGGAAAAAAAACCAATGATATGCTGCCGCTGTTGCTGTTGAAGTGTGCACAGCAAAAACAAAAAAAAAAAAAATTGAGCTGTGCTGTTGTTTTGTGCATAGCAAAGCAAAATTAAAAATTACTTAGAATAAAAAAGAGACATTCGCAGCACAACAGCAACACATTTTGATGTTGCTAATATGCTACCAGTTTTTCAATCCGCCGCAACGTACTCTCTATAAAAAATGAATAATGTCCTTTGTAATCCCATCAGTATTTCTCACTTCACTGACAGTATTCAGGTCATTAATGAAACATATGAACGTGCACTATGATTGTACCCTTAGTTGCGGAAAAGTGAGCGCTTCTTTGAACTTCGAGCAGTGATAGAAATTTTTTTGAATGAGAGCTGAAAGCCATGGCAGCTAGCGCTCTTAATTTTAAGTAGTATAAGAATTTATTTTTTTTATTCTACTTCTTAATAATAATAATATTTTGAATGAAAAACGAAGTTAGCATTCTACGTCGATTTGATAAAACATATGAACGAACTGAATTTAAAGTTGCAAGGAGAAAATGAACTTTTCCTGATTTATACACTAACTAGCAGACCCGACCACGCTTTGATCTGGCCCAGTTATTATGCGTTGAATTAATATTATTTTAAACTATTGAATACAGTGAAAATAATTTTCACTCATAAAGAACTGTCAGGTAATTTAATGCATTGTGTATTTGGATGCAATTCTATTTCACCGTTCAGCAATTGCTTAATTGTTTTCACAATTTAGACATTAAAAAAAAACGATTGTTTTAAACATGCGTTAATATCATCGGTAGGAGTAGAGCGAGGAATAACTGGCAATGTCTGCCGGAAATCATCAGATTGTAGTAGGACAGCACCACCGAATAGTTTGCCGTTCAATCTTGCATAGATTTATGAAATGTTACTGTAACAAATAATGATTGAACTCCTTTGCAATACTGTAACTATTCCACTTTTTTTTAATGCTGCATATTGCGTTTGATTTGTTATGAATGTCTAAGGCAGCTTGAATGCACCATGTAACAAAGGCAGCAATACCTGACAATGCAATTGCCAATGCAATTTTCTGTTGCGACTGTATTTTCGCAAGGATCAATTATATTAAAAATGTCTTACCTGGTGCATCCAAGAAAGTTCAGGCTTTCTATTTTTCATTATTTATTAAGCATTTAGAATAAGATATATCGTATAATAGTGGTTAGGCTTGCCCTAACACCAATTTTTTCCTTCATATTGTTTACTTAGACCTTCATATTTGAGGGTTTTCGCAAAATAAGTCGTCCGTTCACGCCACTAAGTGTTCTGTGTGTTCGTCACTTCATGTCTTTTCCATCGACTCATCATCACTTAAAAAAAGAATTTGTACACAATTTTTTTTCGACATCATAATCATGCACCCTTATTTCGTCATCAGTTTTAACCCTTTATGCAAATTTGGATCCTTCGTCGGCTTCATAAACCGATGCTCATGCGACGGTTCTTTTGATAAAAATTTAGCAATTTCGGAACAAACTTCGCTGACGCACGTTTTCTGCCCGAAACATCTGATAAATTTGCATGGCATGCCTACATTCTCAGCAACTTCTCTCATATTGATTCGACGATTCTCCAGAACAATTTTCTGTACCTCATCGGTTGTGGACATGCAACAAATCCCCAAAACACAAAAACATGTCTTACCTTTACATATTGTTTGCCGAGAAATAAAAGTCACCTTACTTTGTGAAGAGAGCTCGTCTATGCCAATATTTTCCATTATATTGTAGGCATGAATGTGATAGTTTCATTTTGAATTTTTTTACTGCAATAAATCAACAAGTTGGCAAAGCTTTATAATTTATTTTACATTGTTTATTTTTAGAATTTTCTTGCAAGATTTAAGACGAAAATTTGATTAAAAAACTAACTAATGACAAGATTTTAATTAATAAACAAAAAGAAAACTGTAGATACATATGTTTAGTTTAAAAAAAAAAATCTTCTATTTCCATTGATGATTTCAACTGTCCAATAAATGTCAATGCAAACTATGCGCATTCCGTCTAATTCTGTCTTCTGTCTTAGTTTCTGTTTCTCATTTGCTTACAGCATACAAGGACTTCTTCCACTGACACATATTGGCAACAAAAATGTTTGTCTGAATGTTTGCTTATTGACAGCAAAAATCCATTTATGTCATTGACCTTTATATTGCGGGTATTTGTGTGTCTTCATGGAGAATGGGAAAAATGTAAATTTTTTTCTATAGAAAGGGAATTGAAAAAATAATCTATTATATACAATACACCAAGTGAATCATGAAGAGTATTTTACTTTAATCTAATACTCTGAAGATACTACTAAGTAAGTGAAACAATTTAAAGTCTTACCACAAATTAAAAGCCTTCTTAAGTTGCATAAATTTAGTTGATCGTTCATGCTGAAATTTTAAACTTTCAATTAAGAATAAGAAATTATTGTTGAAACAAAACACAAAGCAACACAACACAACAATTCATAAGGATCCCAAACCGAACTAATTCAAAGCAGATCAAACACTGAGAACAATAGAAATTTATGTAAAGATATTCAAATGAAAGATAAATTTTCTATAAACGTTGGCAATAAATGCATATTAAAAGCAATAGTTAAATGATAATTGAAGTGAAATTGAAGAGGAGGATAAGAACAAAGATTGAAAGCCATTGGCATGGGCATAAGCATGAACGTGGGCATGAAATTTGATGCATAATTAAATAATAGAGTAAACGATTATATAGTTTAGAGTTTGTTGTATCTTTACATTTACATAACTTTAATATATAATACAAATTAATTTTTAGCACTTTTAGATAATCGCACTTATTCAGCTGTGTGTGTGTGTGTGGCTTTTGATTTGAATACTCGTAATAATGAAATTGAAAACGAAAAGTGTTATGTGTTTGTAATATTTAAATTCAATTTGTCTATGTTGTATGTTAAAAGATATGAAAATGTATATGTTGCCTATCTATTGGATATGTATGAACATGGGTAGACAGTTAAATTTGAATTGTTGTTAAAATGTATTTCAATTTTTTTATTTTGAGAGAGAAACGTGCACATTGCTTTTGTCAAAGATATGTACAAAGATAGAAGTAGAAACGATGAATTGAATTTCTATTGCGTATTTCTTACAATGCTGAGCTGTGAGAAACATAGAAAGATAGATATATACATATATATATATATAAATATATGTGTGTATGTTTAGATTGATAGATAGATAGAATAGATACAAAGTAAGATACAGAATGATATTACATATTGGGGAATAATCTTTAAAATTCAGCTTACATGCAAATGTATTGTAGAATATTATTGCATGGCATTGACAGCGATGTCGTTGACAACAAACGACAGGAAGGAAACATTAAAAGGCAAACGGAAATCGTAAGCAATATTCAAGCATGTTTCGGCGTCTTTTGTGTTCTACATACATATTTCTCTATATCTGTCTATTTGTCAATTTTTCCTGTTGTTTCTTCTGTCGTTGTCTTGTCTGTTGTTATCTGTATTTTCATAGTATTTTAGGTATATTGAGTAAGGATAATGGTTATGTAGAGAGTTCATTATAAGCATATCACTTTTACATAAAATTAATTTCATTTTATTGTACAATAAATATTGATACTAAGCCCAGAAATACAGTAATCTACTTGAAATTCTATCACCATTCTCATCTTTTACATAAGAAAATATTGTAAATTTAATTTAATATAAAACAAGAACAGGTCACAAGCAACAAAGATGATAATATTTATCATAAATTTATATGCATTTCAGTTTCCGTTGGTCTTTGGTTCTATGCCAGTGGTTCTTCATCTTTAGTGATGAGGGACCATTTGACCATCAACAGTAAATTTAAATAATAAAAGTGTTGTTCTATTTATTTATAAATAAAACACCCATAAAACTGTTCAAAACGGACAGTATTTTGATTGTTGTTGAGCAAATTTTACATTACAGAGGTAAATATATTAATCTGATTCCTTGATCCACTGCTACTCAAATGCAAACGCATGTCGGCATTGCCATTCAATCGATTTCGGTGCTTGTGAAATATTTGTGAAGTGCCGAAGGCTAGAGAAATATTGTGCAGCTTCACAGAATGGTGTATCGCTTCCCTGTCGCCATGTCTCGACAACTTTGGACTGATTCGCATTGGAGAGCGTTTACGTAATTCTGGTCTTGATTTTAATGCTCAACATCCAGTCATATTGGCAAGGCGTCAACCCGTAAATCATGCAATAATTATGATTCGTCATAAACGAAGTTTGCATTCTGGACCTCGTTCTTTATTGGCTTCTATTCGGATGTAGTACTGATCTGTTGTTGGTCGGAAAACTGTGTCGAATGCTGTAAACATATGTGTCACAAGTTTTCGATTTTTGTGGACCCTTTTATAAGAGCGAAGTGCGTAACAGATCTCCACTAAAGTGCTACATTAGCATTTTCATTTGCTTCGCCATGAAAGCTCTGCTCATGGAACTCGTGAAGGATTTGACATATGAAGCTTTCCTTAATGCTTTCAAGCGTTTTATATGGTCACAATATCGACCAACTCGAATTTGGTCTGATAACGCCAATGA
This sequence comes from Amiota communis, assembly GCA_037043315.1. NCBI lineage: Eukaryota > Metazoa > Arthropoda > Insecta > Diptera > Drosophilidae > Amiota > Amiota communis. Next base: position 4,346,179 of record JBAMAV010001245.1, on the reverse strand, counting down.
GCTTGCATATTTTAGACGGTTATTTGAAAGCAGCGAGCATTAACGAGCTGTACAAGAGTTATGTCTTGCCGATTACATCTATTAACGAGTCCTCCCTCCCCGCTCTCCACATTTTGGAGGCTTTTTGGGAGGCGGCAGTGAAAACGGCAACACATCACTTTTAGCAAGCAGTTGGTTCTTCGTTGCTTGACTGTGATGAGTTACGTACGCTTGTTTGCCATATTAGAGCAATAATTAATTCGCGTTCAGAGCATCCAGGTGATATTGATGTTTTGGCGCCTGCGCACTTTCTTGATACTGCACCTCTATCGTCATATGTTGAGTTTGATTAAACAAAGCTTAATCTCAATCATTTGGACCGTTGGCAGCGCGTGACATATTATCAGCAATAGTTTTGGTAACTTTGGCGCGAGGAATATCTCATGCTGCTTCAATAACGGTATAAGTGGCATGTGTATCAGCCTGGGCTTGGCTTCAACAATGTGGTTCTTGTTAAGGACGAATATTTGCCGCCTCTCAAGTGGCCATTAGCAAGTGTGGTCAATTTGATTGCTGTTGCTGATGCAGCTGATCTCAGGGCTGCCACTGTAAACATAAGAAGAGCTGTTTGAAAGATGTGTCCGTTGCCGAAACAGGATGATGCTGAATGGCCACGTTCTTCTTTTGCACATTTAAGTTGAGTTGTTTTGTTTATGTTTACATTATGCAGCTGATCGTCAGAGAACAGGTAGCGTATTGTGATAATCGTCATTAACAGTATTGTAATTCTCGTGTCTTTGACAATTTTTTCTTTGCTGGATTTCATTTTGCAATTTGTTTGCATTTCGTGTTGGCACAAAAAGCTTGTGACCATACATTTTCCACACTTACGCAAATGTTTGATACAGCAGTTTGATCGTGTCTATGGCGCATTAATTGTAGCCGTCGTTGTCATATATTTAATATTTTTAGGATGACCACTTTGGGTGCTTCCATTGACCATACGATATGCGGACCACCGATTAAGAATCACTGTTCTATGCGAAGACAATACCTAAGTAAATAGTTTGTGCGTATTATATGGCATAGCACAAAATTAGCTCGACTGGCCTGGCATAATACCGATAAGCAATAATGTATTGGCAATTGGAAAATTATTACTGTAGATACACTACTATACTATATATAATTCTTTATTGTCTTATTCAGCCCGCTGCTGCTCTCAATCTCAATGTTTTATGTTTGTTTAGCTTGGTTACTAATAAAACAAATGTGTTTGTGTATCTAGTCAAATATTTGCTATGTTATTTTGTCATTCTATTCGATTTACCTGTGAAGTAAAGTAAAGAAGATTTTCATTTTATGTGAGTATAATAAAATTTACATATTCCTTATTTAAATATCTAATAAAGTGTAGTGTAAGGATGCATACTTTTGTGTTGTTGTTGCTGTTGTTCGTTGTTCTTGTCTTTCTCATTTAAGTTTTTAATTAGTTGAAATACTTAAGTGATGATATGGTTTCATTGTGTTTCTTCATGATTTTCTGCTGGTATTTTCCAATTGATAATTTTCTACAAAATTAGACTTAAGATGTGCTTGGAATGCATTTGCTGTTAATATTGTAATTTGAGTATTTGTCAATGGCATGCATTGCGTATGATTAATATTTAGTATTTGGATTAATTTAATGAAGCAAATTATATAAAACATACAATACATACAACAAAAATACAATTTAATTTACTAACATTGTTCAAATTCAATCAAGGATAATGAACATTTAAATGGTTTTGGCAAACAACAAAATGCAAGTAATAACTAAGTACAAGTCATTGTTGTCAGGAACTAACAAAATGTTCGAGTTCATTTAACAGTATGCGGGAGCTTCATTAGTGAGTAATCTAAGTGAAAGAAAGAAAACTATTTAGTCTAAGCGCCATCCTTGAGCCTACACTGATGATGACTTTACAAAACATTACATACTAGTACAATAATAAAACAATGGGCCTAGCAATAGAAGAATAACATAAAAAAATATAATAATATAGAGTAAAGAAGCTCACATTGATGATAACGATTACAACCATAATGAGACGCAATGTCACGCAGGAGACAGCAACAAAAAATAAAAAAAGAAAATAGAAAAAGAATGATAGAAGAAGAATTAGACATGGAGTTTGAGGGGAAAAATGACAAGTACAGACTTTGACAGCAGCATTGACAATGATGAGGTCGTCGGCCATTGTTCTACTCATTCGCTCACTTGCACATCAACTTCCGTTTCCGTTGACTGCTATTTAACGACAATAGGCTGAAGCTGAATGCCTTTGCTTTTGCCACAACCATCATAGCCATCATCACCATCACCGCCGACTGTTAAATACTTCATTGTTGTTGTTGGTGACAATTGACATTGACTATAGACGAGCAGTACAGGAGTAACCACAGTAGTTGACAACATCCAGGAGTAAGAGTATTGTACACGAGTATAGTAACGGGCACAAAAATAATGATGAAGGTGGTTATGATGGTGAATTGTGGTGATGTTATAACAAATAGTGCGCATCATTGATGATGATGATGATGATTATGGCAGTGATGACTGTAATGACGGTTATGATTGTGTTGAATGCTTAAACTCTCAATGCTTTAGTGATTGTTTATTTGCACAAACACGCAGCATCATTAAATGGTCAAAAGTCATGCATTTTGTTGTTTGGCTGACAATGACAATAATAATAATATCAACAATAGATATAACGTAGTAGTATAAGCGTGTTTTTAACATGATGACTACTACAATAGTTCCTTGTGCGTCGCTTATCGATTGAGAGTGATGAGAATTTTATTTATCATTATGTGTCAGTAAACCATGATCAGCCTAAGCTTTGGTTGGTCTCATGCTGTGTGCAGTCATTCTCTGCTGTTACTCTTGTTGTTAATGATACTGATGATGATGAAATCCCTTTTGTTGTTCAAAATAGAAATGGTAACAATAACAGCCTAGAAATAAACATTGCACTAGCAATCAGCACATCCGTTTCCTTTTCAACCTCCTTCCTTTTTGCCAATCTCACTGACTCACTCAAACTGGTCAATGAATGGCACGCTTCCATGTTGAGTATGTCAGCATTGTTGTTATGTTGTGGACTTGTCCAAAGTGCGTTTCAATGAAAATTTGTAAACAATTTCAACGTTTGTTGTAGCTTAGCTTTTTGTATCTATGTCTCTCTCTCTATTATTGTCTGTTTGCTGTCTATGTCAGCAACACAAAGCTTAAACATGTTTTGCTAGTCTAACAACAACAACTAGTACTTTATTAGTAACAACAACAAGAGCAACAACAATAAAAAGCGCGCCTATTAAACCGTAGCAACACTTCACTTCCGTTAAAACAACTTCCGCTTCAATGTTCTTTTCACTGTTCACTGTTATTTTGTTGTTGTTTTGGCAAAAGTTTCATTATTGTTGTTGTCGTTGTTGCTACTGCTTATATTGTTGTTGTTGTTGTTGTTTAGTTTCCCTTTTTCCAAACAAAAGCAGTTAAAAGTGTTCATTCACCTGATTTTTGGTTCCGTTTGGTTTGTTTTAGTTTAAGCCAAGCTACGCCACGCCACGGCACACCAAGTCAGGCCATGACACACTACACCAAACCAGATCATGCCACACACCATGCCATGCCACTTCATGCCATCACACACACACACACTATGGCTAGCCTCATATATGCAATGTTATTTAACCAACTATTGTGTATTATACGTTGTTCCTCCTTTTATTCGCTTTTTGAATGTTTATTTTAAGTTGCCGCTTTTTGTACGTCTGACTGAATGCTTAAAAATTACATTTGGTATGCTGATTTACACACTCCCATGCTCCTGATCAATGCTCTCTATACTATATGAGTATGTACTATAGTAGGCCTTATTTGCTTTTATTCATTGAATGCATGCAATGCAATTCGATTTGTGTTGCATACATTTAGGCAAGCGTGCGCGCCTTTTCATTGTTTCTCGTTATTGTTGATGTTGCTACTACTACTACTTCAGCTGCTGCTACTCTTGTTGTTATTTGGTATCCATGTTGCTGTTGTTTCTGTTGTTATTTGACGCTTTAGTTTTATTGCGGCACCATTAATTGCCCAAAATGGGTTTTCAATGAACAAAAATGAACAAAATGACATTGGAGCAGCAATTGACTTGTTTGTGTCGTGTTTTGCTTGCGAATTGCGGAATACAGTTGTTTATGCCATTGCAATTTGTCGTATAAAATTTTGTTGATTTGGATTTAGCAATTTAAAAATTAAACTCGTATAAATTTTGTGGTTTGGTTATCACATTTGCCTTATCAAAAAATTCTATCATAATCATTTAAGCAAACCAAAAAAACCTTACTGAAAATTGTTAAAAAAAAAAGAATTGTTAAGAAAACCTTTGTACACACATACCAATTCAGTTAAGAGTTTTCTATTTCTAGTCATAAAGAAAAGAAACGAGAGATATGGTGTGGTAAAAGTGTGTACTTCTCACGTAATCACATACCACTAACACATGCGTTAACAACAATCAGCAGCTGGCTCATGCCTTTGTAGATTCAGTTCAGTTTAGTTCAGTTTCTTGTTATTGATGTCCTTTGCGATTCATTCTTTTTCTTGTTGTCGATAGCTTCCATCCCTTCACAAAGTCTTTTGTGGATTTTATGCAGTGTTTTTTGTTGTTTTTGTTGTTGTTCCTGTTGGCCCTGACCGAACGCGCTTAACTTTAACAATGGATGTAAAGGACTTTTTCTCTGTTCTCTTTCAACTTTTTATCGCGCTTTTGTGACTCTTGAATTTTGCCTCTTTCTTCTTTTCTTTTATTCTATTTTTTGGATTTTTGATTTGAAGTAATTTACTTCACGTTTTGTGGTTTCAGCAAAGTCCTTTTGTGTTTTTTAGGTTGAATTTTAGTTGAGTTGCTCCCAATTGAGTTCCATGTTTCCTTCACTCTTCACTTTTTGGCACTAAAAACTACAACTTAAGTGTGCAATTTGATTTGATTTTCGTTTGTCACTTGGCACCACTCACTCAATAACGTCCTTCATGGGCCCCGCCATTTCTTATATCCTTTAACACATTGCTCCACCTATTTGTGTCGACAGTTTTCTATTAAATATTTGCCAAAAGCGTTCGAAACACGAAATTGCAATACAAGCGTCAATGTAATTTTTTTACTGTCTTTATTGTTCAACTAGCAGCTTTATCCGGCCTTGCCCGGAATTCTGAAAATTTGTGTGTAAATTGTTTAAGAGCAATTTGTCCAGTCTATTCATTTGACGAAACACACTATCTCTCCCTCTCTCTCTCTTGATCCGCTCTTAGTGAGCATTATATTCAAAAAGAAGAGAATAAAGACCGCAATATTCTCATACATTTGATATCATACATATCTGAGTCCTCGCTGGGCTGGTGCCGATAGACTTGCTCGCCTTCGGAGGTCTATGCTTAGAGATCACGGCCCCGGAGGAGGTAAGAGATCAGAGAACCCAAGCGAGAGGCTCAACCATCAGCATAACTTGATAGAATAAGAGCATGGGGAAGTGAAATTCTACCTCACTTAGCTCCTGAGCGGAGACGGGTGCTTCTGGCAGTACTTATACAGGTTCCAGTATGACGAAGCGCCATGCTGTCCCTACTGCTGTAACCAGTGCAAGGAAGACGCTAAGAACATGGTTTTTGAATATGCGGAAGGTTTGATAAAGAGCGGCACGAACTGAGAAACGCCAATAACCTAGTGAGGCTCATGCTGGGGAGCCCCGACAAGTGGAAAGCTGTTTCCAACTTTGCGGCCTATGTTACTCGCTTATAATGTAGCTTTTTTTGGGTGAAAGAATTTTTAAAATCAGTTAAGTAGTTTTTGAGTTTATGCATTACAAACAAACATACAAAAAAATACATCTATATAGTATCAGTATAGATGTTATACGTTCTTCTATTTCCAGCTCTGTCCCTCTGTCTTTTTTTGCCTTGTGTGTGCATATAAGCAATTTAATAAATTGTGTATTTTTCTGATACCTTACATTATTGTCATTTTCGTAGCGACATCTAATTTTCTTAAAAATAAAATCAGGCCTATGTTACTTGCTTAGAATGTAGTTTTCTTTGGGTGAAAGAATTTTTAAAATCAGTTAAGTAGTTTTTGAGTTAAGGCATTACAAACAAACATACAAATCTATCTTCTGTATAATATTACTATAGATGTTATATCTTCTTTTATTTACAGCTCTCTCTCTCTCTCTCTGTGTATTTTTTGCCTTCTTTCTGTCTCTGTCAGTGTATTGCTCTAATATGCGCGACACCATTTTGTTTGTGCCGAACTTCCGTTTAGCTGTCGGCATAGGTTTTGGCGTAGTAAAAGCGACACAAAGAGCATCAGAAGGAGTGGTTGGGATGGATGGCTATCATCATATTGATGCAATAGTATTAGGATACAACAATGGGAGCAACAACAACAACAACAACAAGGACAATACAAAAAAATGCAATATTTGTGTATATTGTGCAATTTGTTGTAACTTTGATTGAATGTGCATAAGATAGATAATAGGAGAATTCAGAGGGGAAAAGTGAATGTAAAATTGTTTAGGGAAAATAGATAAAAAGACAAGTAACGAACGAAACATCGAACATTGAGCAAACAATTTCAACTATCCATTGAGAATGCAACAGCGAACAAGGTAGTAAAACATGCATACACAATAGTTGATAAAATCAGAGAAATATAAAAGAGAATACGAAACTTTGACCAAGTCAAAGGAAATAAGAATTAAAGTATGCAACTCTAAATTGATTGAAAAAATCATTTAAAATTTTAACTTGGTAAATTGTAAATATGTGATATTCTTTTGTTAGAAAGGCAGTCCCCCTTTTGAGAGTCGCCGCCTTCCTTGTTCTATTTAAGGCCTAAAACATTTTAAGTTTTATTGTTACATGTTTTGACAAAATAGTAGAACAAAAAAAGTATCCTGCAGCGGGGACAACACAAACATCATCAACATTTTCATGCAGTTGACCCAAAGGACCAAACGATCGTTCTGGCCTAGTTTGCCTGAACAACAAAACTAATATACAATAACAATGACAATATGGGCCTGCAATAAAAAGGATTCCATGTTCAATGTGCTTTGTCTTCCATCTCTTATACAGAATCGCAGTTAGTTCAATCTTCATTATTCACATAACATCAAAATTCTTTGGCAAAGTTATCCTTGGCTTTCAGACTTTTTCTGTTTCGTTTTTCTATGCTTTTTGCTATAATCTATCAATGAACAAATTTCAATCAGACCTAATAATTGCCTCCCTCATAAATGGATTCTATTCCGAAGCAAATAACAAATGGAAACCAAATCAAAAACATTCATGCATGGAAACTTTGTTCTTTGACCCATCTAAATGTTATTTTCATTCATTATGTGTCCTTGAACTTGGGTTTCTGCTTAGGGAATCTTAACAGTGAATTTAGTATTATGATATGAGAAGCGGATGAGTGCGTGCAGAATTGTCAATGCTGGAAAAGTATATAAGAATTTTGTAGTTAAAAGCAACTTAGTGGACGAGATGAAATCGAAAACAGAAGGATAACAATGAATTCAATCAATGACAAAGCCAGACAAATTGTCGTAGGCACACGCACAGTACCCAGGCACAAGCCAACATCAACTTTTGCAGTAAATTGGGCAATGAACCCTTTTGAAGTTGTTGCTGCCATTTTTAAGTATTTTGCGGGTCAAGTAGCGTGGCGTGGCGTATAACTTAAGTACATTGTCCTTTTTTGGTTGCTGCTGCTGCTGCTGCTGCTGCTGTTCTTTTAAAGTTATTGTTTTCTGTTGTTGATTGTTAAAGAAATACTTCATAATTTAAGAAAATTTGCTGAAAAAGAAGGGTAACTCTTACAAGTCTTAATCAAGAACTTAACCGCAATTAAAGCCCCTATTAAAATAGTGAATGCTTACCACAAATTAAGGAGAAAATTTTACACTTTATACCTTTAATCAGTCTTATATTTTCCTTATTAGCAACTTTGTGTAAGCAGAAATATTCAACAAAAACATTTCGAAGCAATTGAATGTCGTTTGGAGTTTCTAAGGTCTGGTTTATCCTTTACTTTTATGTCTTATTTAGCGTGTGGAAAGACAAAATCACAGACAAAGGTTGTGAGACAATGAACAAAGTGCGAAACTGACAAGGACATACGAATTGCTTAGACCAAAATGACCTCTACAGTACAGTACTGCCTTCATTGGGAGTTGAAGGCAGCCAACAATCGTCAATAGTATTACAGCAAGGATATTTAATTTTTGGCTACTTCTACTGCTGTGTGTTTGTCGCATGTGAACACACAAGCAAGGCTTTGTCACATTATTGTCCTAGTCATCGTTGTTGTCGATGCCTTCCTCGTCGTCGTCGTCGTTGGTTGTCATTGTTGGCAATTCCTTTGTCGCTCTTATTTTTGGTGTTAATTTTTTTCCTTTCCGTATTGTCTGCTTTTCATTGCGCGCGCCTTTTTTGGCAGGTTTATTTGTTATTCATTGTGTGAGAAAAACGCGTGAAGCACGCGTTTGAGGCATTGGGTTAAAGAACGGCAGGATACCAAGCATTGTCACTGGCCGTAAAAATCCGCAACTATTTCATTTCATTTAATTTGATTTATTTGCCAGGATTCTTTTTCCATTCATTCTTTGCCATACTTTCTTTGGTATTGTAGTATTTGGCCTGGCTTTGTCATGCTACGGCCTTTAGCTTAGGCCAAGTTAGTAGTGTGCACTGTGTGCCAAAGTTTCCAAGTGTTCCATAGCAGAAGAAGCTTTTGGTAGGCGTACAACATACTACAAATCCTTGTCGCGCGTCCTTGAGCCATAAAATTGGAGAAAAAACACAGAAGTAGTAGAGTAGGAGAAGGAGAGTGTGAGAAATTAAGAGAATAATAGTGTTTGGTGTGCCATGGATAAACCTACAATAGTTTGGAGCGTTTAAGGTACAAGTTTGCCTCCGGTTTTTGTCTTCTTTTTTTGTTTGTTTTTTTTTTTTCTTTTTTCTTTTGGCAACGAAAGCAGTTTGAAGCCAAAAGATTAAAACCATAAATTCTGTGTTACCCAAAAAAGAAAAGGGAATATAAAAACGATTGAAGATGTGAGAAGTGGGAAGTAAGAAACAAGAAGAAGTCTGAGAAAAAAAGAGCAAACCATGCTGGGGCAGCAGAATAAAAAAAAATGAGAAGATGAAGAAAACTGAAAAACTATCATTTGTTTTATGCATTTTTGTGTGTGTGTTTATGTTTTTATTTTTGTTGTTGTTTTTTAGAAAAATCATCTCTTTTTGGTTTCTTTAGTTTCCCTACTGAGTGGCTGCCATTTTATTGCTCGCTGCACAGCATGAGCAATTTTCTTTTTCTTTTTTTTTTTTTCACAATTTTTGTTATGCTAAAGAAATGCTTTGCCATATCTTCTATTTTTGTTGTTGTTGTTGTTGTTGTTGTTGTTGTTATACATGTGTGCTCAAAGTGTTGGTACTTTGATGCTTCTAGCCCCTCTCTATCCTCTGCTGACATATTTCTGGGGATGAGTTAGCATAACATTTTAATGGTTTCCAATTTAGTTTTACACACAAAAATACTTCATCAGCGCTTGTTAAGCAACCATAGATATCGTTATTATAGTAGAGTAGCATCTTCTTGTATAGATACTCAGATACACACACACACACATATGTACATTATACTACTTAGATAGAAATTCACGTTTACAATTCGCCTTAAAAGTTATTTGCGGCGTATGCGTAATATTACTCATGTAGTATGCCTTTTTCATTTTCTTTAGCTGCTTTTGCTACTTGTATTTTCTCCTCTTCATCTTCATTTTGTTCTTTATTCTCTTCTATCCACAACTTTTCTGGCTGCTTTAACTTATTCTTCCTCTTATTCTTAAGTTCTTTTGTTGGGTTTGCTTGTGTTTGCTTAAAAAGTGCTTCAATCTTTTGAAAGCTTTGCGTTAAAATATTTTGCATATTTTCCCTGAGTTTTTATGTGGCTGTGTGTACCATGCGTATAAATCTATGTGCTGAGTTTATGTGTATGTAAGTGTGCGTGATAGTTTTATAATTTCATTATGCTTTCCTCGTTTAATTCTCCTCTTCCTACTCATTTTTCTGTTCTTTAAGGTTTTATATTGATTTTAAGCGTAGACAGAGTAGCATCAGCATCCAAAGGCTTCTCATGGCAAAACTTTAACACTGCAAACGGGCGCGAACTCTTATTATTCATGAAATATTTATGTGTATCTTCTTATGGTTGGTGTTGGTGTTGCTGTTATTTTCTTTGAGCTTAACTGCGGTATGATTATGTGGTTGATTCATGTTGCTTGATTAATTCATTGAAAATTATATGGCTGCTTAAGAATTCTTTAGTCTTTTAATGTTAAGGATACCTTTAAAAGTCAATAATTTCATTACCTGCAGACAATAGAAGAAAAAATTAAATATTTTTTCATTATTTAGACTCTTTCTTTACTATTTAGACACATTGAAAAACAGGATACAACAAGAAAGAGAAATACTGAAAAATGTTAATAAGACCTACTATTGTATTTACAATTCTAATTTGTAAATTCCTAGAACGAACTTTCACTAGTAGCTAACCAACAATCGTATCGACAACAACATGGAAGCCATTGTCATCATCATCATTATAAACATAAAATCCCAACCACTCAGCGGTGCTAAGCTTAGCTTTTCTGCTTTCCTGCTACTTTCCCAACATTCTTCTTTTCTTGACTACGAGTATAAGTGTCTCCTAGTCGCTGGCGCCTTGCATATTCGATCTGCATAAACAGTTTCTATTTCCTGCGTACAAAAAGTGGTAAAACGAACCTTCATTTACATACCAACATTTAAACATTCGAATTTTATTCTCTTTTCTAGTTCGGGTTTTATTTTTGCACTACATATCTTTTAGTATATTTACCTTTAAGTCCTTTTTTCGACAGTGATTTTCCTTTTTTCTCTGATTTTGTATTTTTTTTTATTTTGAGTTATATGCAAAATACGCATAACTTTTTGACTGGACCCACAAAGTTACAAATGCTGCTGCTGCTACAAAATGTGTGTAAGGACTCAAAACCACAGAAGTTCTGCGACCCAACAGTGCTCCTCTGATTTGCTCTGTTCCATTGCCTGTGTGCCTGTGATTTCCCTTAGCATCCTTGCCCTTGCCATCGCCATCATCATCCTTAGTTGCTGTTACTGTCATTTACATTAAATATTAAGCCAAAATGCTGATAACCAACGCACATTAAAAATGTGGAGAGCCAAAATACAATAAAAAAAAGAAAGGGAAATATCGCGAAAAAAAAATGTATATAGTATTTGGAAATTATAAGGAAAACTTTTGTTTGAATTTTCTCCTTTTTTTCTGTTTTTTTTTTTGTGTGTTAAAGAGAACGCGAATTTTCCACTTCAATGAATTATTCATAAATGCAATTTTTAACAACAAATAAAATAAAAGTGTTTTAGTACTTCGCTTCGCTTTGCTTTGTGGGTCTTTGAGGGTTGGAGGTGGGTGGTGTTAGCAGCACGAGAATCACAGGATACAGATACATCATAGGTGCTGTATATATTGTCTGATAGTTGTTTGTTTGTTACTTTATAGTAGCAGCAAAAGTTTGTAATTATGACAGCAGTGAAGTGGAGAAAAAAAAAATCATATTGATGAACTTCGACTTTGGTTAGAAAATGTTAAAAATTTGAATTTCATAGTGAATGAGATGATAATCCTAAAATTGGAATAAACAACTTATAGTTTCATCATTACTATCATCATCAACATTATTATTATTATAATATGGGAACAGCATTCAAAATGTCACAGTGCATAGAACAACAGACAATTCGGCACACATGGCGTATGATGTTTTCATATTATGTATACAGGGTTGGCCATATAAGGTGGACCGATTTATTTTAAAAAAAAGACATGAAAAAAACAAGTTTATTTTGCTACACAAGTGAGAAATCATTTAATTCGGTTTAAGGAGATTTGATTACATCACTTTTTGAATATGATGTCTCGCAAATGGTTCCCCTGAATTCGAATCGGCGTAATGTACTCGTTTTTAATCATTTTCCATTGCATTGGCCAATGTTTCGGACAATATGGCAGCTATTTCCTGGCGGATGTTGGTCTTAAGTTTGTCTAGGATCGTTGATATGTTAATGTAAGCCTTTGACACAGAGGCAAAAAGTCAGACGGTGCCAAATCAGGCGACCAGAAAGGCCAACCAAAATCTTATTATTATTTTAAAATGTTTGAGTTTGTGTTGTTAAAATTTGGATTGACGAGGAGCTCTACCATGTTAATTTTTGCTTGGACTCAAAGGGTTTGTGTTGCATTGCATCCTGAGACCAGGTGCTCAACAGTTTCAATGTCGTTGCAGAGAGGGAATGCGTCATGTTGCGGCCGCACAGTAGGTGTTGATGAGTGAGTGAGAGAGGTGTGACCAATTCGGAGGCGGATGAATAATTTTATTGCATCACGGTGGCATTGGGCAGGATAAATAGAAGGGATGGCACTTGGGTTTCAACGCTTGTAGTGTAAGCGGAGGATTTCGGCTGTTAACTGTGTGTTGTGGTTCTATTAAAGCGAGCTTAGCACGAGAGTCAACTAGTTCACTGCCAAGTATTTTGGCATGAGCAGGGACCCATATTATATGCTTATAAGCTGATCACGGATTATAATGGGGTTGGAGAACACAGGCTTCTGCAGTGAAGATAGAGTAGAAATCTTAGATCATTTCAGTCGATATTGTTGTATTTAATCCGTCCACAAAGGCAAACGAAGTTGCATCTGAAGTTTTTGATCCTTCAGTGAATAACAATGTCGTTGTGTTATGACTTAAGTCGCGGGAAACTTCATTAAAACGAGCTCTATATTCTTCTGAGGAAGTGTCGTTTTTTGTGAGTGCTTCAAATTTATCGATGAGCGCAGTCCGCTTCAGTGTTCATGTAGGAAAACGTCAGGTTGAATGTATGTGGGACATTGAGTAAATCCAACTGTCTTTCCAAAATCGATATATTATTTGATTGTTGATGTAGGGTAGCCGCGAAGGCTTCTTCTGACGGTGTTGTGGTATGGTGATTCAATAAGTTTGATGTTAGTTTTGGCTGCATTACCATCGATAGATAAGCCGTAGTCAATCTTAGACAACATAATTGATCTTATTACGGTCATTAAAGTATTACAATGAACAAAAGAGTTTTGGTAGTAAGGTATTTGTTAATGTTTAGTCTCCATTTTTAATATCAAGCGACATTGCTTCAAAAACTCGATTATGGCAGGAGCTGTGTGAGGTGGTTGGCAACAGTCGTTGAGTCAATTGAATTTGGTACGGCAAAAGCTTAAAATCAGAACGGATTAACTGCCGTTGACTAGTCCGAGGGATGCCTAATTGCGCAGAACGAGGCTAACCTGATGTTCGCTGAGACCTTTCAACACAGACTAGTACGGCCGCAATATTTTCATCGGATCATCTCGGTCGCTTTTTATTTGGACACCTAGGATTAGCGACAGTACGAGAAGATAAGAATCTTTCGTGTAAACGCTTTACTGTGTGCACTTTTTACTTTACGAACGTTGAGTTTTCACAATTGAGAAGTTATTTTCAATTTACAGCTGACCAATTTTAGCACATTCGTTTAGTGTGTACTGCTCCAATCCAAAAATCTCTTAAGGCTAAAGTTTCTTTAAACAGGTGCTGTCATTAAGCAATCTGACGATTTCTTGTCGAAGTTATTTTGATGCCAAACAAGGTCCATCTAATATGGCCAATCCTGTATATGTGAAAAGTTGAAACCTTGGCGCAAAGAAAGTAAATGAAAGGAAAATTTTGAATTCAAATATGTATACATATACATATATGAGAAGAACAAACAACAATAAACTTTTTAAAGGTGCCAAGTATCTTTCAGTTGTTATGGCAACAATAAGAACAATCAGAACAATCAAAAGAAAAAACAAATGCCATTAAAATAATAGTTTTGCCATATTAGAAATGTCACTTCTCGTCATCTTTTAGTTCGTGGTTTTTTTTTTTTTTTGTTGCATTGTAAGTCAAGTGTAGTGCAGTGCGGTGGGAAAGGTGACAATACTAACTAAAACAACAAGAAAAGGAACAAGAACTTTGAACGCAAATAAATGCGTTTAAAATAAAAGAGAACAAAAAAAGAAGAAAGGAAAATCTAGAAAATAAAAAGAAAGGAATGAAACAACAAGAATTTGCATGCATAAGTTATGCGAAGGCAGAGCGCACACACACAAGTTGGAAGCAAACAGATTGAAGGAAGTTTTCCATGATGACTTCCTTCTAATACTACATATTCTACAGTAGCAAGGTGTGTGTGTGTGTGTGTGAATGTGTGCGTGTGTGAAGCTGTTAAATTTTTGTGTATTTTGTTTGTGTTAAACGCGCATATGGCGCTTAGTGAAAGCGAGCGTATCTTAAGCCAGAGCCCAGACCATCGAATGAAGCTGAAAGTGAAGTGCAAAGTAGAGCAGAAATGAAAATGCAGGACGCTAAAAGTGGAGTAGCACATGAATCCAAGGCACGGCATATGAAGGCAGGCAGACATCCACATAGTCACACATTCAGTCGTTGGAGAATCAGTAAAAGTGAGTGAATGAAATGTTAAGCGGGAGTTTGTTTTCTAAAGAGCAAAACCTTTAAAATATGTAAAAAGCAAGCAAGCAAGCAACAACTAAATATGCAAAGCAAGCAAAAGAAAGCAAGGAGTTAGAAGATACATATGAAAAGAAATAGGTGAATACTGGGGGTTGAGGAAAGTCAAACAAAAAGCATAGTAGGCAAAAAGTGTCACCTAACATCAACAAAAGGTGCTTTTTCCTACATCATGCAGCATAGCAATGCAACATTTGTAGCAAGTTCAAAGCAAACTTTAAACACACACACGAAAAAGTGCAACAAAACAAACAAACAAACAACAAAATACATCCTCGACAACGCAGACGACGATGATTTTATAAACGAAATATTTTGGCATTCAAAGCAACTTCGAAGGCGGCTCTTTGCCAAGCAATGTGCCATGCCTCCCTCCTACATGTAGCATGATTGTGTGCATTCCTTCCATCCATCCATCCTGCATCCTTGTTGCCATTAAGAGGAAAAAACTGTGTTTGTGTGACAATATTATGTATGCCAAAAGGATATGTGCTCGCTCAGGTTACTGCTTTCTGTTGCTGCTGCTGATGCTCATAGATATCTTAGTTTTGTCGTATGTATTATGTTAGTCCATCTTCTTCTTCTTCTTCGTCGTCGTCGTCTTCATCGTCGTTTTCTTCTGATGTTCATTCATTCGTTTTTTTATTCGTTTTCTTGTTTTTCATGTGTTATTTGATGCCCAACTTCGTAAGCTCACATGGGAAAAATACCTTGCACGAATTGAAGTCGCTTTTATATTCGTCTACTCCTTATCGCATTCGTGTATCTGCTCAGCTGAGAGTGGAAGAACGAAGTTCTCGTATTTTGGGAGAAAATCAGAGGGAGAGAGAATTGAAACACAATAGAAGCGCCAATTTTACCAGATGCGGTGAGTTTCTTTTTTTTACTGTTATGAGAGTAAAAGAGAATCGCATGCGCTGAGTATGATATGAGGACTTTCTGATTTCAATGGGATATTTTTGGTAAAAGGGGATAAAATAATTTTCAAAATATCGTTGAATGAGAAACTGTAAATGTAGTCATGATAAACTGCTTTAGTAGTATTGAATTCTCTGAATGAGAAACATTTTGACAACTGCCTTCCCAAATTGAACTTTCAAAGGCGCCACCTATTGTTGATTAGTAATGATAGCAGTAGAAGTACCGTAAAATCAAAGACTATACAATGCACAAAGTGGGGTGCGAAATGGTAATGCAGTGCATGGAGAGTATTTTGAGAACAGTTTACAAAGCAAGGATACAACAATAATACAGTGCCTGTAAAAATCAAAGGACTTTACTTTTCGAATGGAACATTCAGAGGCGCCACCTATTGTTACTTAGTGATAATATCAGTGGAAGTACCGTAGCCTTTGGTAAAATAGAATTGCAAAAGATAATCCAATGGTAATAATACAAGGACAATAAATTTTAAAAACTCTCCAGAGCACAAAGTGAGGTGGAAATGGTAATACAGTGCAAGGAGATTAATTTAATAGGCACTACCGTAAAATTAAGAACTATATAAAAATGTGTTTGGCAAAAAAGGATTTCAAAGGAGAATCAATGATAATACAGTACAGTGAAATGGTAATGACATTTGAGAATTTACCAATGCACAAACAGAAGAGGAATTGGTAACAGGAACAGTTTATCTTCAGCAAAGATTCACCAATAATACAGTGCGTGTAGAAATCAAAGGACTTTTCTTTTCGAATTGAATTTTTTCATTGTGAATCGACTTAAGTCGTACTTGGACAATCTAGTTTTCTACGTTTGCTGCTGCGACTCGGAATCTGACCTGAAACCCATCCAGGTAGGTGTACCCCAAGGCAGTGTTCTGGGTCCTATACTGCACACCGGTGCACAGTAGATATGCTGGTATCAAATATGGATTGCTGTGGATAGAACACTCAACTGGAGAAAACAACTTTTCAACAAGCGAACCTATCTCAACATTAACCTCAAGTGTCTGTACTGGTTACTTGGGTCTAGTTCGAAGCTCTCACTATGCAATAAGATGCTGCTCTATGCGGCGAATGTAAGGCCAATCTGGATCTATGACATTCAGTTAAGAGGCTCTACTGCGGCTTCCAATGTTAACATCATACAAAAATTTCAGTCCAAAGTTCTTCGCACTTTAGTAGGTGCCCCTTTCTATATTCGCAACGACGTTATTCATTGCGACCTCAAGATGGCTTCGGTTGCTGAGAGAAAACTGAAGTTTGTTGTCATGATAAAGCAGGGGTACAAAATTCTCTAAATGAGAATCTTTTTAAAAACTGCTTTACCAAATTTAACTTAAAAAGGCGTCACCTATTGTTGATTAGTGATAATATCAGAAATACCGTAGATTTTGGCAAAGTATATTTGCTATAGAGAATCAGTAGTAACAGTACTGTGCAAGGATAATAAATTTTGAATAATCTCCAATGCTCAAAGTGGGGAGGAAAAGATAATGCAGAGCAAGAAAATTACAACAAGTATACAACAATAAAACAGTGCATGTAGAAATTAAAGGAGAATAGAATTTTTTCATTTCGGTTCGAAGTTTCCAAGTTCTTAGATTTCCCAATATTTCTCCAATTAAATTACTCTCATTTACTTACTCTCTTTATCTCTCTGAGTCTTTCTTTTTGTAATATATATCTCTCATTTGTATTTTACTCTCTTTTCTTACAAAATTAAAATCCGCTCTCAATGCACAATAACATGCACTCTGTCATAGGTCAAAAACATACGGCAAAAGTTGTCGAAGAGCCAACAACGAATTCACTTACTCGCACACTCGTCCACTCACTTACTCTTCTCATACACCTGGCGCAGTTCGTTCAAGTTGAATTGTTCAACTTATGAATGTAGTACTACATTCATATGATGCTGTTGATGATAATAATGATGACGTCCCTTTCTTATGGTATGGTAATGGCGTGACTTAAGTCATCAGGACGATCTGTCAATGAATACTGAATGTAACATATACTAGTTGAAATCTTGAAGTTACCATTTTTCTCGAATGATGATGAAGTTGACGAAGCTTTAAAGCAGCACCCTCGTTGACCCAATCAACAGATTTGACAAGTCTGAAGTCAAACCAGTCAGCCAAGCCAAGGCACACATTACGTCGTTGTCGTCGTTCATATTGTCAGAGAATGATATATAATAATATACAGACATATCCTTGCATATAAAATATATTTGTCACACTTCTTAAGCACAGCAACAAAATATACAATTTATACGATAGACTTACAGACATTTTCCAACTATAGAGACACCAAAAACAACAACAAGAACAACAAATAGACAGGCATTATATATTAAGGCAGCTACAGTTCCTTTTCCTGTTTCAAAACGCTGTGTTTTTGTCCTTGTTATTGTTGCTATTACTGTTGGTATTGTTATTGTTACTACTGTAGACGATGACGGTGTTGGTTGCTTGCTTGAATTTGCCACCTGCATAAGGCATACGATGTCCTGTTTTGTAGCCTTATTGCCTTTTCTGTAGTAACCTATACTAGTAGAAGGTATCAAAAGTAGTTGCAACAGTAGTCTTAGTAGTAGTCCTTGTTGTTTCTGCTGCTGCATGTTGTTATTGATATTGTGCTATTGTTGTTGTTATAATCATTATTGGTTGTTGTTGTAGTAGTATATCAGTGAAAATTTCATTCAGTTAGCAAGCACACACACACACACATACACAAAAAGCAATGAAGCACCCAACTTGGCTTACTTACATTGAGGCACATGGAAAAAACCACTCTGTATAGCTGTTTTATATACCCAAGTGACTGACTGACTTTCAGCTTCAGTTGCTTCAATGCCATTGACTTTAGTTTATTTACAATGTATCCATGTGTGTGTGTGTGTGTATATTGTGTTGTGTATAAGACTCAATTATGTTTGGATTGACATACTGTAAAGGTTTTTCATCAATCAAGTGAGTTTTCTTTGCGCTTTTCCAAAAACTGTAGTCGCGTCGCTATTGCTATAACCGTTTATGGCAAACCATGCCATGGCAATCCTTTTTTAGAGTGCATTCACACATAGATACAATATTTAGAAACATATGTGGGTGTATGTGTATATGTATATTGTTGGTCTTTAAGTGTTTCAAGGAAAATGCTAGACGGTTTTTCAGTTTATAAGCTTTTGACAGCACACAACACAACACAATACTAACAACACTAGGAAAAGCGCATTGTTTGGCTTTCTCTTCTCCTTTCTCTCTCAACTCACACACACACACACACAATTTATTATTATTAAAAGGTGTTCAAGTAGCAAGTTAAGATTTATTTCATTGTATTTATATTTTGAGCGTTACGAATTTGTTTAAATCCAGAAAAGTGTGCTATGAACGTGTTTTTGGATTTGCTATAAAAGGAAAAGAGTACAGCATAATAGTGTTTATGTAACTTGCACTCACTCAATGTGTGTGAATAGAGTGGCATGTTGATTGAAGAAGCGAAGAAGAATAAAAGAAAAGGGGGATGTCAAGTTATTTCATTTTGAAATATGATGGGTGTTTTGTATTGAGAAATTGCTCATGAAATTGATTGAATGAGTTTTTATGTTTCCCAAAAGTGTGCGTAACCATTCACCGACATCAATGAAAAACATCTAAATAAAATGTATTTTTTTTTTGATATTTTGAGGAAAAAAACAAAGGAAAGTTCAATCAATTCTTTGTTACCATTTTTTTTCTATGAATCCAAACAAAGTTAAAACACCCACAAAAGTGTCAATATTTATTAAACGATTCGCGATTTTATTTACATGCCAAAGCAATAAGTTAAAGGCCCAAGGATCAAGAACCAAAACATCATTCAAACACATACCCATAGATACACATAGTAGATAAGTAGATAACTGATATTATTGGTATGTTTTTTGTCAACCTCAAAGGGTTCAAATCGAAATGCAATCACCTGTAACTCAATGCCAAAAACAGAAAAAGGGGAAAACATACAAATAAAGTAGAAAAAAAGATACATACATATTAATGTCATACTTTCTTTGATGTTGCCAATAAAAATGTGTATTATAAATTGCTAGGGAAAGGGTTGAGCAAGGGTTGATGAGGTGATGATAGAGGTTCATTGGCTTTATTCCACTCAAACTGAGTCTCCTCACTTTATCTCACTTTATTAGGCTTTGCGTCACTTTGGTTTCTTTTTTTTTTTTAATGATTTTATTATGCAACCAACAAATATTTAAGGATACGAAACTTGCCTTTTGCTTTGTTCCCAGTTTTGTTGTTGTTTGCTCATATTCTCTTTCACTTTAGTTCTACCAATTGCTTTTGCTCTTGTCCTTTTGTTTATTTGTTTTCCTTGTATGTGCTGCAATTCTGGGCGGGCGTTTGTCGTTTTTCTATTTCAGTAAACTTTAAAAGGCCTGAAAAGGTTTAACAAAGGCGCCTAGCTACATTTTAGTTCAACAACAGCAACAAAGAATGTAAGAAAAAAAAAAAAAGAATCAAATGCATGCAAAAAATAAAGGACAAAAGAAAAAAAGGAGTAACAATTGTTTGTATTAACTGCTTGTCATATGCTGTAGACATACACTACAAACAGAAAGATTGCAAGACAGACAGGCAGTGAGAGAGACAGAGAAGAGGCACACAAAGAAAAATATATGAGGACTGTGGAGAAGGATATTGAAGAAGATACACAAACACAATGAATGTAAATTTGTTATAAACGAGTGAAATAATGCAAGGAGAGAGAAAATAATAATAAAAAAAAAGAAAACATACAAAAGGATTTCGTCACGGCAGCCATTTATTCGCCTCCAATTTTCTTTATTCTTTTTTTTTTGTATGATTTTTCCGTTTTTTCTTCTTCAATTTTTCATTCTTTTGGCTGTTGTTGGCTGTGTCTGCAATGAATGAATGAAAAGGAAGTAAATTTTACACAGAAAATGCAAATAATGCTGAACAAAATAACAATAAGAAAAGTAACAATAACAACAACTGAATGACTGTGTGGGTTGGTGGGCGGTGGTCCAATTTTGGATGGTAATGTTGCCTTTTGTTGATGTTATGGTGTGGTTTTTTTATATAATTTTTTCATTAGTTTAAGGCAGCTGAAATGCCCAAAAATAGGCATTAATAGAAAATAAAGATGTTGATAATATAAGTATATCATATCCCAAAAATGCATCCTTTTAATTAACCACAACAAAATTTGAGTTCCATGATAAATACACGCAGCAGTAAGCCCGGATTCCAAAGACGATGCAGGAATTTGTAAATATTTCCAAATATATTCTGTAACTTTACAAATGAATTGACATATTTGTATTGCTGCGTAACATCACGGTATGGATAGGCCGCTAACAAAACCTTTGCACGCTGTTCCGGCAACATTTGTATTGGCCCACAGGGTTCTGGGCATGCATCCCTTCCTTCAGCAAGAAAAGCTGGTCCATGAAGCCACAGAGTTGACGTAATGAGCTCGCTAGTACCCCACCCTGGATAGTATATCGGCAGGATTGCTATGCGTCGGCACATAACGCCAGAGGTCAGCTTTTGAATGGTCACAATACGATTTGATACAAGAACTTGAAATCCTGATGAGTCACTGTTGATTCACGATAACACTACAGATGAGTCAGATCAGCAGTAATATTTGCATTTAAATAATTCCAGACATGACATCTCATTATTAAGTTATATGGAACAAAGCAAATATACTTTAGATTGAACTATGAGAGCGTGGACCTCCAACATCATCCTGTTTAGGCAATGGACACAGCTTGCGAACGGCTCTTCTTATTGTTCCAGTGGCAGTTTAAGATAAGCAGCATGAATTACGCCATCTACACCAGCAATTAAACGAACCACCCTTGCTAATGGCCATTTGAGAGGTGGCAAGTTCTCTTCCTTCACGAGAACAACATCATTTACATTTAAGCCCATGCTGAGACATTCAGCATTTGGAACGCTGCTGAAGCAACGTGAGTTATTCCTAAAGACAACGTGACCAAAATTGCTGCTGCCAGTCCAAACGATAAGCAGCATAGCAGGTCTAGATCGTAGACATGATCTATGACGTAGTTCGAACCAGCTTGTTCGAATTATTGTGCAAGATCCCGTTGTATGTTGATTGTCGACTGCGACTGCAGGTGCTATGTGCAAGCAAATTTAGTTTGTTTTGTAAGCTGTTACTTGATCGCTCGTGCACTATCAACATCGTTCTGTAATTCTTAGTTGCTGTTCTTCATTTGGCATTTTGGATCATTTTGCATGCTAGCTTACTCTATTCACTAACATCCTTTATCTCTTGGCTTCTTCGTTCAATAAAATAGTGTGTACTAAAATCATCGTTTTGTTCTTTAATTGAATTTAAAAGTGGCACAAAAAAGCTTGCAACCAAACATTTTAGATTTTTGTATTAATTTCGATTAAAAATTGAGGAAATAAGAAAGAACTTTTTTCAAAGAAATTTTAAAGTATCATAACAGTCTGAACTGGAGTATGGCAACTAAAAATCCTTTGCTATCGTAACGATTTACAAAATGCTGTAGGCGTTTTTATTGCGCAACAACAACACTTAACAACAATAACAACAATCAACAAATATTTAGACCAATTCAGTCCAGTGCTTACTTAGTCCAGCCCAGTGCTCAGTCCACCAGCTCAATTCAGTTCAGTCAACTTAAGTTGCACTCGAAATACACCTGAAAGTATGCAATAAAATGCATAAGAAATTGCCTGCAGTTTAGAATGGCCAATGGCCAAAGAAATACATGTAAGAAGGGTATTGTAAAGTAAGGTAAGGTAAGGTAAGGTAAGGTAAGTTAAGGTAAGCCACTCACTCAATGGCCATTAAGTTGATCGAAAAACGTTCAAATGTAGTGCACTCACCGCAGTTATAACTGAGTGTTAGTGAGTGTAAGTTTGTGTGTGTGTGTGTGTGTGTGTAAAACCGCCAAACGTTTTGACTTGGCCAAGGAAGCAACTCAACACGACTCGTATTGAGGAGCCAAGTCAAGTCAGGTGAAGTAAACTATGTGTAAGGTAAGGTAAGGTAAAGTAAAGTAAATTCAAGTTAAAGTTTGTTGCTGCTGCTAGTAAGGTGAGCTAACCGCAAAAACATCTTGAGTGTAAGCACCGAAAAGTACTTCACTGAAACGAATGACTGACTCCTCTTCCTACCACCTGCATCTGTGCAAGTGTGTGTTATCAGTCCAGCAATGAGTATAACCTCTTGAGCATTGAATATTGAAAAAGGACGTCGTGCGGCATAGACAGGTCAATGAATGCAGAGCGCTCAGTATAGCAGTGCAGAATTTACTAGTAGAGTGGAGACAAACACCATGTTGATTTAAGTTTTGGCAAGTATGAGGCAGAAGGCATGGATTGTGTATATGAGTGAATCCGTCCATCATCAACTCTCAAAAGTTTGAAAACACTTGAGACACACTTTTGCGTAACTTTTACCTTTAACGAGCTGTGGCAGTGGCATTTCTATATTTTGATTATTGATTTTCCTCCTCATCTTCATCATAAGGCAACAGCAGGAGGAGGATTCAGTCACCATCTATGGTACAACAGAATGTTTTAATGGCAAACATAAATAGCAGAAAATGCAGCATAATCAGAAAACATACTTTACAGCATTAAGAGTTGCTATTTTTTTTTTTTTTTTTTGCTTGTTAGTTGGATTGTGTTTGTTATTGTTGTGTGTCTAAAGCGTTAATGGTGTGGCGCTCATAGGAAAGCATATCAAGTAAGGAGACACTTAAAAAGTGGCCCATTTGGCCAATAGCCCCAGAGGCTCGCTCTCTCTCTATCTCTCTCTACTTGTGCTTGTGTTATGTGTCTGCTCGTCATTGTCATGGAGTCTAAAACAGCTCATTTCACAAGCATCAATCGTGGCCTTGTTAGATGGTTTATGCGCGTGTTCCAAGGATTTAAAGTGCATTAGGCAGCACACAAAAGGACGTGGAAATCGCCTAGGATTGCTTGCTAAATCGATTGATTAGATGGATAGCTGCAATAGCATGAGCACTTGGTCGTCGTCGACGCTTCGCTTGCAAACTAGGACAATGTCGAGTGTGCTTGGCCCTTTATTCGATGTGTTGGTCCGTCAGTCTCTCAGCTTAATAGAGTTGGTGATGGCGCCATTGCCAATGGAAAATGATGGCAGCGCATTAGGCGCATCATTAATGTTGAGTGGAATCAGTGAAAGAAAAGGGAATGGTTGGTTGGTTGGATGGTGAATAAAGTATACATGGCATTATAATACAATTGTTGCAGCATCATGTTTTAAATTTATCACACGGAGAAAAGGCTCGGTCTCGGAGTGTAGTTATGAAATCGAATGGCTACAACAAGGATTATGCCAAACTATATTTGTAGTATTTTTTGTTTTGGATTTTCATTTTTGTTTTTATTTTTTGATTCTCTGGCGTAAATTGGTTTTTGGATCGCAGGAATGTTTTCACTGTTAACCTTTCACCTTTTCAAAATTTTCCATTTCGAAATAACAGATTAAGGTGATGGCAGCTTTGGTTTATTTTTGGAAAAGACTCTGCTGGATTCTCTGTGTGTAAGCAAATAGCATTCAGTGATTTAAGGAAGTTTTAGTGAATTTCACTTAGAAGAATTACATTGAGCCTCAAGGCAATGTCCTTCGTGTACACTAAAAAACAAATTTGCAATATCCTTTATCCTTTATAGATTATTTTTACCCATGAAAGCGAGTGTATGTGTGTGTATGAGAGAGTTTAGAAGGCGCACACAGGATACTCATTTTTATTTTAGTTAAAAGGAAGTGTTCAACTAAACTATGCAAATTGCACTTGTCGTGCCCGAAAGGATAATAATAGTAACAGCCAAGCAACAGGAACAAGGACCAGCGACATAAGGATACAAAGAGGACAATGGCAACAATAGAGAATGAACTACAACTAAATGGCACACTTTTAACAAGCTTCCAATCAACAATAATAACAACAGCAATACAACAACAATAGGAAAGAAAGAGCGTGCGACCGGAAACCGGATATAAAGCGGCAGAATAATGGCGGCAACGACGGCAGCGGCGGTGGCAGCAAGGATATGTGCGAGCGTGCGATGAAATGGAAACTTAACAAATAAAATTGCACGTAAGGGCAACGAGATCATTCATCGAAGCAGAAAAATAAGTAAGAAAAGAAAACAAGAAACAAGTGCGAAACAAAGGAGAAGAAGAAAGAAATGAACTTTAAAATTCTTTTAAGAAAACAAGATAGGAGAAAGAAATCACAGCAAATCAAACGCAAACCGGAAGTAAAAAAGCAAAAAGCCAACAACACGAAGAAGGGATAACATGCAGGACGGGACGGCTAGGCCGGTAGCAAACGAGACGAGCAAAAGTAGGGTCCAGGAAATAGTCAACAAAAGAAAGTTGAAAGAAATGAATTGAATAAATGCCTTGCAAGTGAGTGAGTGCAAAAGGGTGAGTTCCACATAACAATGATTCGGCTATGGCGGCTTTACTACTGACCGTTGCGTCATTGTTTCCGTGCAATTTGAAGGAAGGCTGTTTGTAAGTAGCCACGATTCGAAGAACGCACAGACGGAAACGGATGTGCCGGTCAGGCGAACAGCTAGCCAGCCAGGCAACCGGGCGAAGGAGTCAATTCAGCCGCAAGTCAAAAAAAAATATACCATAGCCTGAGTATTCTCAATGGTCCTGAGCAGTAAAAAACGCACAATCAACGCTTGCATTCGTTAATTTAAGGCGTCGATGGGTTAACGATTTCTCGTTCTCCTTTTCCCTTAAAGTTGAAGCGCTCGTGCAAGCAAGGATATCGCTTTGTTCAATCATATTGCTGTGTTCTTTGTTTGAAAATTCCTCCATGGATTTATTTTTCTTCTTCTTGGTTTTTTTTTGTTATTGACTTCTGTGTTACTGTTGCTGTTATTACTGACTGGGCTTCCCAGCTTCATTTCATAGGATATCAGTTGATTTTTCATTTGTTCATATTTTTATTTACTTTCAATATAATTTCCTTGCTTTGTTTTAAGGTTTTTTCTTCCAAATTTCATTGTTTCTTGTTCCTTGTTTGTATATAATTTGAGTAACTGAGTGAGTGCGGTTGTGTGTTTATGTAAATAAGAAGATATTTGCCATTTTCCAAGAAAAACATATGAAAAGCGGAAATGGAAATGAAGCCAAGCATAAAAAAACTATATACGAGTATTACTATTGTCCATGTGTGTCATGGAATGAATATTATTTTCATTGATTCGAAAGGTCGAATTGCAAGGATATAGTAGGTATAATAAAAAATCATGAAAAAATATTCTGAATATCTATGAGATAAAACAAAAGGAAACTAGTAGTTTTGTTATCAGAAATCATTCATTCACTTTTAATGACAAAACAAGGAAGGACCCCTGACCGCATTAAATGAGAAATAACTTGTTATAAATATAAATTGAAAATGCTTTTGAATGCTGCCAAAATAACTTAACCTCAACGAAAAATGCCAACAAATTAAATGTCACATTTCGTTAGGGAATTTGAAACGCGCCAAAAATAGTATCTCAAACCACACACAATAAAGTGAAGGATAAAAATGACGATGATTATGATTATGACCAACCTATCAAGTGAGTGAGTGAGTGAATGAGTAGTTGGTTGGTTGGTTGGTTGAGTAAGTCTAGTCAATGTTGGTTTGACGAAAAATCTGTCATAATTTTTTAAAAACACTCCAGAGAGAGGGTGTCAAGTCTAGTACTGTGCTACCAAAACAATAGCAAAGGACAACTTGGCTGGTAAATTTATGATCTGCAATGTTTTAATGCAATGCGAACAATAAAAGGAAGGACCATGATACAGCAAGCATAAAACATCACAACAGCTTAAAGTCAACAGTATTTCAGGATTCTTAGCGGTGGTCACAATGTGATGGTTAGTGTACCGACACTTGAGCAGAAGAGGCGGCCTTAAGTGTGTCAAGGAAAGAAGAGAAAATGACAATCGGGAGTCTATGATGGTAGATGGTGGTGGTGGTGTTGTCTGTGCCATCAATGTCTCGTTTAGTTCATTATGAGTGACAACAACATGTTCATGATAATGATGATGGTGGGGATAATGATGGCTTTAATGACTGGATGGGCCGAAAAGTATAGCTAAAATTACTCTTGCAAGGATTCAAAATATGCACTTGCATTGCTTGTTGTTGGCTAATGAAACTAAAATTGATTTGAAGGCGTTGCCTTTTTACTAAGATTAAATAGTGAATTAAATAGCATCTCAACTAAGACGTGATTATTATAATGATGTCATTATGATGGCAAACATTGAAGAAATTTCCTGTATTATGACAGTTTCGAAAGGATACTCACTACTTCTGCAGCTCCCTAAAGTATTTGTTGGCTTTTGAATAATCAGTTTGTGCTTCAACGCACGTCTGCCTTTCTTACTCACACTATGAGCCTAGAGAAGTTTTCCTTCAATTTTTCAACATTTGTTAGACATTTCGGAAGCACTGCTTACCGCTTAAGCATCAGTTGACATTTGGATTGTTGTAAATGTCTTCAGGCTGAGCCACCTCGTCGGTCGATGCCAGCCAAGCGGCAAATGAGAATGCGCTGTGCTGATGACGATTCATCGTGAATTTGGTCAGCAGCATCAACAACCAAACCAACACATGCTGCAGGCCAAGTTTTTTACTGAAGTTTCTGCAAGTCTTTGCCATTATCGTTGTCGTTGCAGTTATCGTTGTTATCGTCTACGTTTTAAGCCATGAAATGTCATTTCATCTTTTTAATTGAATTTTAATTTGTTTAGTGAGCAAGCACATAATTCAGCGACAGCAGAAGTAGCATCTTCTTGGCCTTACCGAGCGGACTCTCCTTGTCTATGACTAATGTATGTAAGCTGGCTTGGCTAGTCCCACGTTAGAGTCCAACTGGAAACCAAAAGGTTTCTGTGCTTAGTCGCTTGCTTATTTACTAACACAACTCAGCCAGTGTCTCGTAACTTGACTTCAACTAGGAATATATTTTTTATAGTTGCTGCCTTCTACTAGTTGTTATTATTGTTGTTCTACTTTCTAGTTTATTTTCGCTGCGTTTTCATTTTCTCATTCACTGTTGCCTTGCCTTGACTTGTTGTCCTATGCGGTGTTATTCTATCCCGTCTCGTCGTGTGCTTTTAGGTTCTGTTCTGTTCTGTCCTGTTCAGTTGGCACTGTTTCGCAAATCGATTAAATTTAATTTGTTTTCTTTGCTTACTTCCGTTTCCGGTACTCAGCACTCGATTCTCATGCGCCCGCTTACAACCAACGATGACTGCGACTACTACTACGACGACGATGATGAAGGCTTTTCCTATTCCTATTCCTGTGCTATATTATTTTTTCCCTATTTTACTAGTTCCATTTGCTTTTTTTTTATCCTTGTGTTTTTTTTTTCATCTTTTCTTTTCTTTACTATTTTTGTTTTCCGTAGTAATTTCGTAATGAGTTGACTTTATGCGGCAACACTCGCCGCTATGCCATCGACTTGGTCTCGAACTCGGACTCGGATTCAGATTCAGATTCCAACAAACTCAAACTTAGATTTGAAACAAGGAATGTGCTGAGAATATGGTATTAGTGAGTGAGTGAATGAGTCAGTGTTGAGTTGAGTTGAATGTATGAACGCGTAATTGTGAAGAAAAAAAAAAGAGAGTGAGTAGTAAGGAGAAAGGAATTAGTAGAACAAAAAAAAAAAAAATACGCAATTGTATGAAGAAAAACAACAAGAAAAACAAAATGAGAAACAACAAAAAACAGTTTAACGACAAAATGCCGGAAAATAATAAAGAAAAACAGGAAATAGTGCTAGAAGGCTGGGATTCTGTAGCAATAGCAACAACAACAACAAGAGTAAAAACAAAACTAGGGGAATAACAGGACAAGTGAGAAGAGGGTGTTTAGCTATGAGAAATTGCGCACTTCACAACATTTGTTGATTTTTGGTTTAATTGAAGTGGGTCCTTCTTCTTCTCAATCCCAAATCCAAAGGTGGCTGCAATAGCACAACAAGTGAAAGTTTTAAAAATAAAATAGAAAAAAATATATTGTAATAATAATTAAAGGCATTTTTCATGGCACAGAAACGATAAATAATTATAATTTTTTTTTTAAAATTACAATATTATAATATTATTTCATTGTTTTTTAATAAGAAAAATAAAAATAATAATTAAGTATTTCCTCTAGAAAAAATACTTAATCCAAATACAAATTAATGAGCATTTCTATTTTAAATCATTTGAATTATAAATTTGAATTTAATATCCTTACAAGTGACTGGCTCGTTGGCTAGGAGATTAGTGTGTCAAGCTGACATCCTAGAGTCATGGGTTCTCGATTCCCATTCAAGTCTGGTCCTGCACATCTTTAATTCCTCTCCCTATCCTTCTTAAATAACTCTCCCCCTGAGCTGAAGGCCTCTGTTGCTATTGCTCAAATTAAAAATATTTAATATTTAATTTTGTCTTCAGCTAACTTACAATATAATGTAGATTTAATAATATAAATGTATATAAATTTGTAATATGCTCCAGTAGGCACAACAGAAATACTAACTAAACTAAGCTACTAAATTACATTAATTAATTATTATTTAACCATATACTAGCATTGCCCGGCGCAGGTTGAGATGTAAATGTGTGATTTTATAGCATACCGCAAGTAGATAATCATTATTTTTGGTTTTATGAATTGGTGTACTCGTATAGACCAGAGTTGTGCAGCGAAGCCTTCGGCTTCGAAAAATCTTTCAGGTGTAATGAAACATTTGCAAAAAGAAATGTTTTTGCGTCCGCAAAAAAAAAAATACTAGAGTATTTTACTACTCCCACTATGATTGCTTGATAAATAGCGAACGTAAAAGAAGCAATCTTCATAGTGTGCGAATCAGAAGCAGTCTCATGATTCAAAACTAATTGTTTCAGTACCTTCACAAGATGCTTTTTGCATTTTGTTATTGTTTCTTTTGCTGTCATGCAGAACTTTGTTATTTTCATGTTTTTCTTCTGTGTATGATTCATATAAAGTGTTGTCGTTGTGCTTCGTATAGCGGTTCACATGCTTTGGTCTCATGAGTATTGGCGATCGTTGTGTTTGCTTCGAGAGAGACACTCATTGATTCTCTATTGCTCTGCGTTCTTCTCGACTTGCTTAGGCACATTTTTCTTAGAAAACTTCATGAACTTCATTATGATGTTCTCTGCACATCACTGGAGAGTGATGAGTTCCTACTCTAGAGCAAGCTACATATATCATAATTGACCGTGCGAAAAACATGGCTTTTCCATATTTAATACAGCAACACATAGCGACTGTCCTTTAGCTTTGTTAATTGTATGCTTGATGGTGCCGAATAGCATTTCAGTAATACAGTTATTTTCATAATTCTATTTTAATATCAAATAACAATTTGGATGGGTGAACGGTTTATAACAAAGTAAATAGGATAGAAACCTTCTCCATGAAAAAATATATACATATGGCAAATTTCAGGGTGATCGGTCTAACGGTGTTGGAGTTTGTTAACCACAAACTTATTTAGACATCCATTTTAGGGGTTCCATACCTAAAGGGTGCCAACGGGACACTATTACTAAGGCTATACTGTCCGTCCGTCCGTCGGAGAGCTATATTTCATGAACCGTAATAGGTAGACAGTTTGTATAGTATAATTGCTTACATAGCGAAAAATAATAAAAATAAAATAAAGTTAACAACATAGAAGGATGCCTTTGGACACTATAAATGTGTGTTATTCACTAACCATGTAAATTTGAAGATCCGAGAATAACTAGGAAGGGTATCTCCCTTACAAACCCAAATTTACATCAATGCTCTTATTAGAAAAACTTTTTTATTCTGCGTCTTATCGAACTGAAATTTAGACACTATAAGTGTATGGCCCATACTCCCCTACCATGTAAGTTTCAAGATTCTAGAATAACTAAGAAGGGTACCTCCCATACAAATTCAAATTCAAATTAATGTTTTTATTATCTTTTGTTTCTCATTTTGATGAGTTTCTTTGTACCTAGTGTTAAAACCTTATCAGTCTGCAAATCTCTTCACTATTGTCTAGCAAATTTAGAGCTAGGGTGTTGTTGTGGCTTTTTCTAGTCTATTCAGCTACCTAATACTGAACTTATTGATTTCCTCTTTTACTTTAGATATATTAAGATCCTTCTATATGTTTATATTGTTAACAAACCAGAGAGAATTGCATATCATTCTTAGGGTTTTGATTGATATCCTTGCAGTTTCTCAATATTAGAGTTGCTTGCAGTTCCCTATGCCATAAATCCAAAACGGTTTCAGCATAGATATAAGCCTAAAAGCTTATGTCAAATCAAGTCAATCGATGATCCAAATATGGGTATGAATGACTGGTCCATTGATACTCTAAGACACTCCTTTCTCCTAGTTGTAAATTTAATTAGGTTGACCTTTATATTCCATTTATTCAACCAATTTTGTATCAAATCCTACAGGCTTTGTATAATATTAGAAGCATCAACAGATTTGAAACAAAAAAGGCAGTATCGTCGTTATAAGTAGCAACAGTAAAGTCACCGTTCATAGGCATGGTGGCAGTGTAGATTGTGTAAAGCACTGGCGCTAACACACTTCCATGTGGAATGGAACATACTATGGTCCAGCAATTTTCTAATTCTTCCTCTCCCTATCTTTCTTAACTCTCCCCCTGATCTGAACACCTCTATTGCTATTACTCATATTAAAAATAATAATTTATAATTAATAATATTAGTTCTAATAAATAATTTCTTTAAGTGAATCAATTCGGATTTGTATAAATAGGTAAAACATGATGAATGTTTAATTGATAAACATGCATAGAACTATAACCAAATGCCGTGCATAAATGTAAATGCCAGTGAACTTATGTACTTTACTCACTCATCCACTGATCCATAATAATCATAATCCTCAAACTAACGTGAGTACAATAATAAGATCAAACTAAAAACTAAACTGACATGATACGTTAGGGTACGTCAACACGAGACACTCAAGCACTCAGCTTTGGCTTTTATCCAATTAAGCCATAACTCAATAAATACAGAAGGATGGAAGACGATGGACGAGGACGGACAAAATGGAATTACTATAGGGATAAAATAGCAAGGAAAACGAAGGCGTTGGCAGCAATGAAGGAATTGTAGACACAACCAACGAACGAAGACATTGGACCATTAGCTCTACCTACTAACTCATATTTGTAACCCATCAGAACACTACAACTACTAGTATTTTAGTCCAAGGAAATTTACTTAATAACTTTTTCAGTTTTTGTTTTTTCTTATTTTCCTATAGTATTTCTTCATTTTCATCTTACTATTTTCTTGTGTGTACCATGCATTCGTGTGTGCGACTCCACTTTCTTTTTTCTCGTTACAACAATTTTCACACCCAAAAAAGTAATTTTGCAAAATTTTAACTTTAACACTTTCAGTTGATGATGATTCAGAATGTTGGAGGCAGAAGTAAAATGCGGTAAGTGAAAGAACAAAAAGGATTACGTTGAGTGGAATGTGTTATTTTTTTGTGTGGAAAAATACAAGGCAACATGAAGTCTACGACGGAGTACTTTTCCCAATGACTAAGACCATGTCTATGGTTATGTACGGCCTTGTCAGCGCCACTACTCATCTTGCAAATGCTTCGCACTTGCACTCGCTCTGGCACTGCCACTGCCACTCGGACCAAGTATAGTAAAGTTAAATTCAACTGCTGTCGCTGCTGTTGGTGCTCGTTCTACTTTGTTTTGACCGACTCTGTTTCCTGTATGCTGCTCTCTGTGGCCTCGGGTTCACAAAGTGCAGCAGCAGCTTCGAACTTGGTTGCCTGAATGCCTTCTAGCTTGAGTTATCTATCCATCTATCTGCGGTGTCTGCTTCTGTTGCTTTTGCTGCTGCTGTCGCTGTATCTGCTTTCACTGCCACTGAGTTCTGTTGAGTGTTTGCCGTTTTTGTGCATAAATTATTCATTTGTAATGTATTCCTTGCGTCTGTTATACTACTATTGTACTACATACAAGAAGCCACATCTCGAGCAGTGCCTGCCATGCCAAGTTGGTTGCTTCTTTGGCACTGACACTCAACGTTTGGTTTTTGAGAACTGCTCTGCTGTGTGTCTTGTGACTGCTGCTATTGCTGCTTTGATCCTGGCGTTTGTCGTAATCGTCATCACCATCATCTGATTTTGGTTGCTGCATCTTTAGTTGCTGTTGCTGGCGTTTACTTTGTTGTGTAATTTCCTTTAGAGTTTTCTTCGAGAAAAAAATTGAAGCAAGAAACTCAGGACAGATGCAGCAGGAGCACAAGGAGCAGTCGGGCGGAGCCGCCAAACAAAAACCGGAAAAACACAGAGGAAAAACGAATTGCAAAAACCAGTAGCAAATTACGATTGCACTTCTGCTTCAGCTCGGGATACAGTACCGGGTTTTGTTCCGGTTGTTGATACTGTTGTTGCTATTGCTGTAACTCTCGCTCCCTCTCTTTCTCTCTCTCTCTCTCTGGTGGCCAAGATCAGGAGAATGACAAGAACTGTGACTATGATTGTGGCTGTGGTAACTTTTAAAGTTTTTACTTTTCCCACTTGCACCTCCTCTGTAGCTTTTTCAACTTTAAAGTTGTTGTTCTCGCTTGCTTGCCTCGTTCTTGCCGCCTTCCTTCATTGTATCTTCATCATCATCATCATCTTTACCGTCTTATTCAATGTTATGGGTTGTTGCTAGGAAAGTTACTCGTGTGCTTTGGAAAAATTATTTCTAGTTTTCGAGTATGCAAAGTGTGTCATTTACAGTGCAGCGAAAAGTTGTTTGACTTGAGTTCAGTTCAGTTGAGCCCCTTTCACATTTTATATTCCATTCAAGCCCCCTGCCTCTCCCTTTGCTTCTATCTATCTATTTATGTGTCCTTTTCCCTAACTATTTGCATTGCATCTTCTTTTTATTCTTTTCATGTTTATTTGTTGTTGTTGCGGATGGTGCTGCTCCTGCTCTTGTTGTCAACTTCAAATGTTTGATTAGAAAAGCGTTTGCCATTTTGTGTTTGCGCAAAAGTTTATGCATGTACGTATATATCAACTCTGGCGTATGAGCAATATTCATTCTTAAATATATGTATGCAGTTTCTATTTTTCTGCTTTTGCATTTTCTTTAATAAGAGTAAAGTAATTGAAAGTTGCTGGCAGGGCAACCAAGAAAGTTTATTCAGTCATGTAAATATAATCAAAATTAAATAGCAACTTTTAGTGAATGACAAAAATGAAAACAAACTTAGGTCAAAACTATTGTTCACTTGACTAAGACGGAATAGAAGAGAAGAGAATAGAATAGATAATGAGTCAAATTTTAAAAATATAAACAACTACAAAGCTAAAGTTAAAGTTTTAATGCAGTATAAATGGACTTCAATAAGACACAGGTAATACGCCTATACTCTTCACCTTATTCTTGAAAGATCTTGTAGATTTAATCGACAATATGAATGCTTTTACGGATGACATTGTCATTTTTCATTCTCCAATGCATTCGAAGAGTATACAACATGTTGGCATCATAAAATCAACCTGAACAAATGTGAGTTCATTCCATTCTGCTCTCCGATAGTTTAATGCACTAGCAATATAAAAAAAAATATTGGAAACAGTTCTAAATTATTTTAAGCGAATCAATCTGACGTATATCAATCTCTGAAATGGTAAGACCAATTCTTGTCCAGGAACCATATCAAACGTTGTTTGGATAATGCGGATAATATCTTAATCAAGGTCTCATATTACGAGAGCAGTGAGTAGTCTTTCCTATATATTGACAAGAAGGGGTACATACAAAGTGAAAGCGGCATACCTATCTTATATCACATTTATAGAACAGATAATCAAAACACGATAATTGATCGTCTTAACCGAGTGAGGAATGAATGAAAAGGCATTAGACGCTTTCTACGTCTGTCAAAGGACGTTCGGAAAAAGAAGGTGGCTTCAGGCGTATATTATCCTCTGGTTTTATACAGCGGTTGTAAGATCTATCTTAACCTTTGGAGCTGTAGTGTGGTGGGAGGCAGCTAATACTAACTCTCACCTTTACAATCTTCATAAGGTGTAAAGAATAGCCTGTCTAGGAATGACTGGATCTCTAGGATCCTTCCCCCATCTGGCACCGGTGGGCACATATTGCAAGTACGTAATGGCTAGAGCTGCAGTCAGTCTTCAGGAGCTGCATCTTCTTAAGCTTTGTGTCGCCGGCCCCAACACTATCCTACAAGCAGTGGCGATTCAATCTGACAGTGTAACGTCATTGGATAAGACGAGATTTCGATCGGTAGATGATACAGGTGCTGCCAGCTTCTCACAAGAGCTAACAGCTCAGCTATCATATCGTCTTTCGGACTGGTGCAGCGTGTTCCATCCAGAAATCTACGCGGTGGGAGAGACTCCAAGGCACATATCGAATTATCTTGACAGCTAGGACGCCATCAAGGCTCTGTCGGCCCACAGCATCAAGAGAAGCTCTTAATCAAGCTCGGCAGCACACTATGACGGTTGTTTGGGTGACGGGTCATTCCAATCTTCAGGGTAATGAAGTGGCGGGTGAGTGTGTCAGGAAAGGCTCGGCACTGCCTGTGTCTCAAGCATGCCGATATTTACAGACCACTACAGGATATACTTTCTGGACCGGAAGTGAAACCCAGGAATCTAGCAAGCAGCAAATTGCCAAATGAGCCTACCTGCACTGTTACTAGGAAACTCTGGCGTAGCTATCAAGCATAGAGAATCTCCGAGCTCCTATACTTCAACAAGAAAAGGATTTGGACGATGACGAGTTTTTACAGGGCACTGCACTATCGGGCTGATGGCCTACAGGATGCAGATTCCACATGATGCCTTCTGTCATAGGTGTGATGATGCTTTAAGATTGCCCTGCTCTTTTTGGTAGACGAACCCGTTCTTCAAGGAGCTGGGTAGTTTGGCGAAAAGTCTTTTGGAGGACGTGGCTCGGTTTGTTGACTCTTCGGGTTGGTTTTAGAGGAAGAAGGTGATCTCTGAGACCGACCTTGGATACACATATCCATTTAATTTTTTTCAGGCATCACATTGGTCCATAAGGCTTCAGGGTGAACTCGCAAGTATTCGCGAGCGGCCTGCAGTAACTAATCCAAAACCTAAACCTAACCGAGTCAACCAAAACATTCGTTACATAAATTGCTGGTGGCTCACAAGCTGATTCTCATCTGGGTTGTCTGGTAACCCATTTCTTTCTGTCCTGCATTCCTTTCCATCCTCCTTTTTCCTTAATACTATATTGGGTTTTGAAAAAGAAGCGTAACGAATGAACTTTCAATTATGTAGTGAACAAAGGAACTCGATTAGAGACTTAGTTTTGTTGTAAGTTATATTTTTTGTGCGAATTTTAATATGAAATAATGATATAATATTCTCCAAAATGTCCTCGGATCAAAGTATCTTAAATTAAACTAAGTATTATCGTAGTTGACATGTTAATCATTTGTAGTTAACTTTTAACTCACATTTTGAACTTCAAACGCATCAAATAACATCAACAAATTCCAAGAAAATCCACATAAAGAAATACTAAACACTTCATTGAGTTTCATTTATTCTTAGATAAAAGTAGAACAAAAACATCTTCCTTCTAAACTCATTTTGCTATGATAAAAGTCTGCCCATGGCGTATGAGTAATTTATTGTATGCTCTAATTAATTATGGCTGTCTGCAATGTACACCCACACACACGTTCCATTCTCTTTTATATTCCTTTGCTCATACTCTACTCATTCATCTTTGAATAGACAGAAGCGGTGGCAACCATTTGTTTGTTGCCTCTTAATTTCTCAACCACAATAGTCATGACTCTATCAAACACAAAATAACACAATAACACAAATATTGTATCTGAGTGAGCATCATCTACTTCAATACTGAATAGTCAGCGTGCCCCTTCAATAGTCATGGATCGAACTACAAACTCATCTCTCAACCACACAGTTTGACCGGTAATTCATGTCGTATGCGTAAGTTTTATATGTTCTCATTTCGTTCACTTCACTTCAGTTTGGTTTGTTTCATTTTGGTTTTTTTTGTTTTTTTTTTTGTTTTGGGTGCAGTTTAAATATATACAAAAATAATTTATTGGAACTTATGTCGACAGCTTTAATGGAAAAGCACGTGCACCCACATCCGTACATGTAAACCTACTCCATACTACTAGGATGATGATTTTATGTACTAGTATCAGGAAGTGAATAGTTTAAAAATTCAACTCAACCGGAGGTTGGCCGGGAGATGAAAAGAGTATGCAACAACAAGTGTTGGTCAAGTATAAACAGGAAGTTAAACCACACACTAAAAGCAACACTTGATAAATGTACTAGTAAACAAGATACACTCAAACATAAATAGTTACATTTCTCTATAAATTTTTGACTTTAGCAACAAAATATTGTATCATTTGTGGTGTATATTTTGATGGTTTTTCCTTTTGTATGTTTAAAAAATGTTCGTTTAAGGCTATGAAATATATATTTCATTTGTTTGGCATGTGAAAATGTTAACGAGCAGCAATTGAATACCCTCAAGGGCCACATATTAAAGAAATTTAATGGTCGCGCCTAAAAGTATGCTAAAGAGTTGTTGTGCTTAGTGGGTGGTAAATAAATGAAAGTCAATTTTCAAATTAATGTGAGAAGAATTTAAAGCACACAAGAACACCTTAAATGGCCATATACGAAGGACGAAGCCAAACAATGAAAATACTAGTACAAGAAGCATTAGTTCTTGCTTCTGTCACCCATTTTTCCTTGCATTTCCTTTCCTTTCGTTTCGTTTCGTTTGTTGATTCACTTAGCATAGCATGCAAAACGAGACCATACAAATTGCATTAGACAATGGCCCAGTGATCAACGAAGCAACAAGGATATCAACAGAAGTAACAACAACAAAAAGACACATCCTAAGAGAAGAACAGACAGACACAGGCAGCGGAAAAAGGCAACGCAAACGAGCACAAAAT
This sequence comes from Amiota communis, assembly GCA_037043315.1. NCBI lineage: Eukaryota > Metazoa > Arthropoda > Insecta > Diptera > Drosophilidae > Amiota > Amiota communis. Next base: position 4,308,383 of record JBAMAV010001245.1, on the reverse strand, counting down.
GTTACAATGACAATGGGAACTTGTTTGGAGCAAATGCACAAAATATTATAACAACAGGAAAGAATAGGAATATTGGACAAGGATTTGCATGTTCCTTTAAGCAAATTATATATAAGTATATAATAATGCAGATGTGGCATAAACAAGTCCTTGGCCATATGTGCTGTTACACAGTAACCATTTGCTGTATTTCTTCCTCTGTGGGACTAAGACAAACCAAGTCCAAAACAGAGTCAGTGACCAAACAAAAACCAAATCATGAGACATGCAAAGCCGTGTACGAATTTTCCGCTTACTTGCTTATTCGCTGCATATTGGTCTGAATCTGAATTTGAATCTGGTTCTGCTGTTGGTTCTGGGTTTGGTTCCATTGAGTTGAAAGGAAAAGCTGCAGAAAATTACATAGTTTCATATTGAATAGTCAGCAAGCAGAGTGGGTGAGTGAGTTTTCCTTGAAAAATGCTTTGCTTCGGATTTTAGTTTCATTTTATTTAAAATGTTTTTACACGCTTCAAACACAGATACACATACTAAATCACATAGAGTGAGAGAGTGAGAGAGAGAGGGGGAGCGAGAGAGACAGAGAGGTAAATATGTAAGTAAATGCACTCAAGCATTGTTAGTATTTATAGAACATGTCAAGTTACTACGAATATAAGGAATCAACTAGTCATGCCACAAATATATAAAAATGAAATTATGTTTTTGAATTTTCCATAAATTAAATATCAAAATCTGAAAAAATTCTTGCAATCGTATAATGTGTCAAAGCCAAAGGGCATCCAAGCTTTGGAATTGTTAGTTATACGAGGATGGATCAATAAGTACCCATGTTAGGAATTAAGAGGCAAGTTAAATAAAATAAAGTATAAACTCTTCAAAATTTGCTTTTGTCTCGACCATAACATCATGTTTATGTTGAGGAACAGAAATGAATCGCAGGGGGCAGGGAGAAATCGTTGGGTCCGACCGGATTTCATAGTGCAGTTCATGCAATTTGGACATGACAATTTTTGGATCAATGTGCTGATGCGTGGTGAAACAGCACTTTTTTCGCAGCCTGTTAAAACGCACAAGAGACAGACAAAAGTACAATGTCAGTGATCAAATTCTTATGAGAATAAACTTAATTCACTAATTCACCTTCGGAATGCGCCACAGAAAGGGTCGCCCAATGCAATCTTTAGAAGATCATTATCAGAACTGAGGACGTTTTTCTCTTAGGGAAGGAGCAGTTAACGTCTGGCAGTGCTAGACTCATCCGTATCAGACACAATGCCGAAAAGGGTTATTGCACCACGATCTGTCTGATGAAACGAGGTCATTTGAGGTTAAGCTTTGCAGTTAGAGTGCTGAGCTTAAAGCTTTAGCACTTGAGCACGTTTTATGAACTTATATCGCCCCCAACTCATGATTCCATTTGTATCGCATCGGTCTAATAATTCACTGTAGAAACTCCATAATCGTTCTTCTTTTCTCAAAAAATCCATGATCCATCCATCCCTTATAATTAAAAAAAAATCGTTCCATGTCTTTTCTGGACAATGTGACCGTCTTTACCTTCTTCGTAACAGATTTACCCCAAAAATCAATTTTTTTTTGTCTGCCACAGCTTCGACATTGACAACCGTATCCGTTTGTTGTCCATCGTAAGCAATCGCAGCACCCATCGGTCCGACACTTTTTTTATGCTTAAAATATTAACTGCCGTTCCGCACGACGCGACTACGGCTTTTGTTACTTTGTACACTTTCGTTCGGAGATTAGCAGGAATCGTCTCATGAATCTTATTAAGGATTTCTTCGGTTACCACATATGCCAGGTGGCCTCGTCATTCCTTATTAAAAATACATGCGTTACCCAATTTAAATTTGTTAAACCAATATCTTATGGTTGTCTTAGGTGATGATGGGTGTCTATAGACAGCATGTTTTTCCATACAAAAATAAATAGCAAGTTACGGATCCATTACATTGAGCTAGCATGCATTCTACTAGTCAGCGAATTCACTATCTGCTAGTAAACACAGAAAGTGTAAACATATTGACTAGTTACTAGCAGATTGTGAACAATATACCGTGAAAAGTTGAAAGGCAGTTTACTTTGATGGCAAATAGCAAGTTTTACACTCTACTAGCTAGTGAGTTCACTATTTGCTAGTAAAACATCGATGACATTGAGCGTGTGACAACTTTTGTGTGCTATCATCACTATCATATACTCCGATTTGCACGCATGTAAACTCGCTGGCTAGCAGACTGGTAACTCGTTCAATGTAATTGAGGCTTTACGAAGTAGCCAATGAATTGATTTAGTTTGGTGTCATGTGACAGATTCCAATTTCCCTCAATACCATCAACTGTTTTCAAACACTTATTGATCGACGCTGGTACCTATGCAACTTATGGTATTCAGTTAGATTTTCTTTGATTAAAAACATCATATTTTTTGACTGCATAAATGGTGAAGTAAGTAAAATCTGTAGGATTTCATGCAATTCAATATTCAAAACAACTTTTTAAAGAGGTGATGCAAATGTTTGAGAATTACATGATATTGAAAGTTTCAATTAATAGGCTAAAATAAATGAATTTATAAAAGAAATTGAATATCTCTACCTGGTACTCTCATATAAAGGTATTCAGTTTTTTATAGAAAAAAAAAAAAATGTTGAATAAAATGTCTAAAATAAAAAATTGAGTGTAAATGAATTTGGGTTGATCTAACACACACACACACACACACACACACTAACAATTTACACTAAAAAATATAACGCGTTAAAACAATTTCCTTTCATTTGATATTTTGTATTTAAGTTTTTTTAAAATCATCACCTCTACAATTTTCTTTTTTGTTTTGTATTTATTTTATGCTTCCTTTTATTCAGTAACATTGAAGCAACCCTTTCATCATCATCACCATCAACATCAGCACAACATGCGCTCACTTGTCATTTACACAATTTGCTCCAATTTCAATACGAAGATACAATATAACAAAAAAGAAAAACAACAAAAAAAATTGTAAAAACACCGGCAAAAATAGTGCATAGTAGAAACAAAAAACATATTGACGGCATCCATTCATTCATTGCTTTAGAAGCGTTTGCTCAAGCGTTGAATTATAAATTAAAAAAAAAAAAAAAAACCGTTTGAAGTTGCATGTCACAACAGCATTGAACTCAAATGACTAAAAGAGAAAAACTAGGGGAAACCCCAACCACTTTAGTGAGAATGGAATAAGTGATAAAGACAATGGAATTGTTTGTAAATTGACAAACAAACAAATAAACAATCGAGCAAACGAACAGACAAACAGACAAACAAATTGTTGTGCCTTTTGCCAAGCGATCAAACATACATACATACATAGAACGGGGCACACAGTTAACAACTGTGACTGAGTATGTATCTATAGTGGTAGTAGATCAGGCTGAATACATGCTATGGGCATAACAAGAGTCACAAATGGTTGGTCGACAAATGAGCACAAATCGAATCAAAGCCAAAGCCGAAGGCGTTTAATGAATGCATCAATGCCAGGCAGACACAATCACTAGGTTAGGTTTGCATATCTCACTCATTCACTTAATCTTGCTTACAAATACTTCTGTCCTCTGCTCTTCACTAATTTTCTCATTGTATCATAGTATGAAATTGTGTCAACGGAAAAAGCATTTGCATTAAAGCTAAGAATCTGTGTGTACAACAACATGAAAGAAGCATTGTGTGTTGGTTTGGGTTAAGGCATTAGTATCTTTCATTAACTGTCACATTGTGTGGGTGAGTTTGGGCAATCTTTTTGTGTTGGACAGAATGCACTTTTCTTATAAGATTTTCTTCTTTAGTTTCTTGTGGCTGCCACAATGTCATCAGCTTGCCAAAAACTCATTACTGTAAAAACCACAAGTGAGCGAGTGTCATCATGGCTTCAAATTTCGTGCATCAAAAGTTAAGGTTCGCTTTTGTTGTTTCCTTTCTTTTCATTTACTCTCTCTTAAGATTAAGTCAATTTAATGTTTTCAAAAAAGAAAACTTCACTTAAGTTGATTTTTAAGACTAAAAAATGAACGTAATAAAGGAGTATATGCTTAATTTCTATATGACTCACATTAATATGAAATAAGAGGAAGGGTGTAGAGTCACTCATATGCAAAATGGCTATAAATAATGTAAATGAAATGAGATGAGACACACACACACAGATTCTGCTTATGCAGCATGGGAATGAAGAAAACTGTCTTGACAATCTACCTACCAACCTACCTTTTGCTTTTCTTTATGTCACAATATTCTTTTTGTTCTCCTTTAGCTTCCCATCAATCTGCACTCTCACTCTCACTCCCTCTCCCCATCATAACCATCTTCAACTGTCTGTTAGGAAAAGTGGCATGAATGGATTTTGATTATGATGACGAGCGAAATGTGGCGCTATTCTTGTTGTTAGTATTGTTTCGCGCAGCGTTGGTAGCATCGCTTGTCAACAGCATGCTTCCTTGTTGTATGCTGTTGTTACTATAATAATTTACCGCAACGTTTGATGTCATTCTGTCCGTCAGCCAGTCAGTCAAATCAATCTCATATGAGTCTCCGCTCTGCTTTGTAATGTTGTCACAGCGTCCGGATACGATTTTGTGGCACAACAACAATAGCAATGCTAAAGAACAACAAATGACAAGCGGATGCACAATGGTAGCAGATACAATAACAACAGCAATAGCAGTAACAATCATAGAGACCACATGAGCGACCTCCAGCGGCGTTTGTTTGCCATTAAGCTGTCTTTTGTATAGGAAAACAGCTTTGGCATTATTCCTGGTAATAATGGAAATGCAGCTGTGTGTTAGTTGGTTATCCCTTTTTTCCTGGTTCCTAATGATGGAAATCAGTTGAATTTTTATGTAAAATTAGACTAGCAACACGGAATTCTATTTATTTTTATAAAATTTGAATGGTTGCATTGATTTATAAGTTTATAGGGCAAATAGCAAAGTGCCTGATGGGAATAACCCTTAAAGTAGACTTTAAATTTCAGTATTATTATAAGTTTTTACACTTCGTAGACTTGGCTTTTAAATTGAAGTCAATCAGTCATTCACTTATTGTAACACGTGACTTGCCTTAGTAAAAATGCACACACCAAATTGACGAAAAAAAAAAATAAATATGATAAAAATGAAATCTTCATTTTAATCAGCGGAAAATGGTTGCTCGCTCCCCTTTCTTATCTTCTTTTGTATGAAAAAAGAACGAAAATATCTGTGCGTCTTTCTGTGTGTATGTGTCGATTCACACCCTTGCAAGACTTATTGTTAGCACACGCGCGAAACTATTAAAACTAGTAACTCACAATGCTAAGCGACAACGTTACGTATACGTAATATAAGCTCTAAGCACAAAACTTAAAGGCAACAAACGGAACGGGAAACGAAAAAGAAAAAGAACTACAAAAAAAGAAAAAAAGAGTGAAAATGGTGTGCACTGTCAAACAAGAATAAGTAAGCGTGCGATCAATTTGATAAGCATTTTGTCGTTGTAACCATTCTTATTCCCATTCTCATCAACAGCAGTGTCAACCGTTGTCCTTGTGTCGTCGTAGTCATCGTCATTCACAGTATTCATAGATATGTGATAAGACAGCAACAGAAGAAGAGTAGTAGTATCTGTAATAGCAGCAGCAGGAAGCAACACAAAATGGCTTCGAAGAAGAAAATACATTTTGAAACGAGCAGCGAAAACGTGAGTTGATTAACAAAACAACACACACACGCACACCTTAAGGGGAAAACTCACGCGAAACGAGTTTAAACGCATTTCACTTTATATTGCATATTCTGTTTAGTTTAATATGTGTGTGTGTGTGTTTGTGTGTGCTCATTTTCAAGGGTTCCGTTTTTATTTGATTTTTTTTTTTTGAAATTTTAATAGATTATTTTTGGGCCTCACAGCGGGAACACAATATACAATACAACACAATACAACATAAAAATAGACCATTTGACATATGTCATACAATTTTTCATATTCTCCCTTAATTTATTTATTTATTGTTGTGTTTTATGCTGGGCTTTTTATTAAAATATATATATATATATATATATATATTCTCTCATCTTTTTATATCCATTTCCATGTTGTTGTCATGCGTCGCCATTTTGTCGTTTATTAAAAATAACAACGCCTAATTAATTGGACGCCATCGTTTTCATTTGATTTAAATTCCGCACATTTTAAATTAAAAGCAAAAAATAATACAAATAATAATAATAATATTTTTATTAAAAATATTTGATTTGTTAAAAGGATTTTCTTGTTTATATAAAACAATTTATTTTTTTTTTTTTTTTTAATTTTTCTGAATATTTTTCTCTTTTTTTTCGTTTTATTTAATAAATTGTTGTCATTAAAATAGAGAAAAGAATAATAAACAAAAACTTACGGAAAAGGATGATGATGGCAATGAAAGAAACAAAGAAATAAAAACTAAAATTAATTGTCATATTTTGTCAAAAAAAGGAAGATGAGAACGAAAGGATGCCAGAATGGCCCTTGCTATTTGACTTTGAAGAAATTTAAAAGAACAGTAAGTAAGTTAAATTTTCTTTGGATATTCTAATATAATTCACCTGCTAGGAGAAGGGAAGCTTCTTGTAAGCAAAGTTTTTCTTTTCTTTAGAAAATCCATCTTCCTTTAGTCCTTCATTTCCTATACTTTACTATTTCTGATGACAATATTCAAGGCTAATTGAAGTTTATAGAAAATTACTTAAAAAACACTTCCACAAAAGCATATCCTTTCTATAAAAGAAGAAAATTTTCTTTTACAAAACAAAACAAAAGAAACAAAGTTATTATACAGTGGACTCTCCCTCGTTAAGCGACCAGTCGAAAAAAGCATATAACATACTCATATATTTTTATTTATTTATTTATAAAGACTGGAACAGAATGGTCAAGCTGAAGCTGAGTGTGAAGCCCAAAAAAAGTGATCAAAATGCACTTTTGTTTTGAATCGCAGTCAGTTGTGCTTGCCGTTTGAGAGGCAGACACAGAGGGACATATGATTTGAAACCGAAACTACTATGACTTCACAGCTTCAGACTCAGCTTCAGAATCACAATTCTGTTCCAGCCTTAAGATTCAAAATTACAAGAGTACTGCACCTAGGCCAATGACTCTATGATGAGATGCATCAATTCTGTTTATGTTTTATACGTTGACCACAGTCCAAGTTTGGGGAGAGAACATTAAACCATCAGAACGTTTAAAAGAATGGTCTACGTATAATATTGACTTATACTCTACAAGCTTATCTATGTGTGGTCATCAGAGGCCGCGGCCTTGTAGAATCAGATGTATTTACAGGTCTTTGTCATCCGTGGGGTCGATTTATATTTAAGGTGCCGATAGTAGCATCCAAAGTAACTCAAATATATTTTATTTTCAACTTTTTACGAATGTTTTATAAGTAACTTGATTTTTCTTGATAGTTTCTACTAGCAAGGAATGAGATAATCTGGAATAAAGATTCCAAAAAAAGAGAAAAATCTATCTAGAATCGGTTGTGTTAGGCGTTGCTTCAAAATTTCAGCATTTCTATTATTGCCCCGGAAGATTGGTGTTCTTCTGCTCGTTCATCTTCTGCCCAAAGTTTCCTCCACATCTTCTTCTGTAAGATACAATGCAACTCCATAAGCTCTGCGATAGGCAGCTCTTGCCCAAGCTAATCGATGTTAGTATTATTTACTTCTAGCCCCATCTCACTAGAAAAAAATAAAATTTTCATCGGCCACAGGCTGCGTAGTTACTGCAATTGTGTCCACCCAAGTCACATTCAACTTAGCTGTTTGGTCAAAATATCTTCCAAGAAGACATTTCCATGCCTTTTCGATAATCTTGAGGTGGAAGTGATCTTTCCTAACTATTTTAGAGTAGGATTTATTACTTCAGTCATATTAAAACAAAGCTGGAATATTTCCTTAGTGTAGAGCTTCTTAAAACTATAAATAATCGGCTGATTTATATGTTGAATTAACGGAGTGGTGTTGGGCAGCAGAAAGTGAATTTTGATAAATTTAAATTCTCCAATTAAGTTGTCAACTTAGAACAAGCTACCAATCTGTAATATTGTTAAACATGCTATTCTCAGCTTATTACACGCAATGATACTCTAACCTTGCTACCAACCATAGGACAACATCTGAGTTCCTACACTTCAACAAGAAAATGATTCAAAAGATGACGGGAGTTATTACAGGGCACTGCACCATAGGGCTGAAACCGTTCGTCGAGAAGTTGGGTAGTTTGGCAAAGTGCCCATTGGGGGAACTGGCTCTGTTCATGGAATCGTCAGGTTGGTTTTAGAGGAAGATGGTGATCGTATCCACCCTATCCATTCACAATTTAATAGGCATCACAATGGGCCTTAAGGCTTCTGGGTGAACTCGCGCACATAACCTAAACGAACGTACTTGTAACGTCACTTGCTAAGTGAATATTTTATTTTTAAAATCTTGCTCGTTATACGATGCTCCACTGTAAAATATGCCCAAATCAGACATAGATAAAGACGTCCACAATGTTTGTGCGTCAGTATGTGTTATGTACGTTTTTTTCTGTTCTCTCAACTTCTTTTGTACTTTACTTTTCAGCTTTTTGTGCGTTAAAATAAAGGAAATTAAAAACATAAATAAAAATGTAAAAAAATTCTCAAAAAAAAACTAAACAACAATGAAAGAGAAATGTGCATTAGAAAGAAGCTTCTTCAAAATATGATATTTTTTTCATTTTATTCTTTAGATTTCATATTTCTTTTTGTTTTTATTTTTATTTATTTTTTTTCTATGGAATGAGATACTCTAAGTGAGTTGGCTAACATTGCTTAACATGAAGGGAACATGAGCTTGGACAAGAAATATTTTTGTGCAACATAAACAACAAAAAAAAAATATAAAAAAAAAAGGATTAAAGAATGTTGTGCATTTGTGTGTGTGTGAGTTTGTTGAGAGCGGAAATAGAGATGAATTGCGTTAGATGTAAAAACAAAAACAAAAGGATAAAAACAAGAATGCAGAGAGAGATGGAAATAAAAAAAAAAAAAACTAAGAGTGGCCATACAAACGTATAATTCACTTTTGTTGAACTCATAAAAATTGTTGAGTGACATTTGTTTGTGTCTTTGTGACCATGTCTATCTGTCTGTCCGTGTCTCTTTATATCTGTGTGTATCTGTGCGCTTTTTGTGCTTGGTGGCTGCTTTTTTATGCTTTGTTAGTTATCCCTGCTACTGCTTCCGCTATTGTTGTTTTTGTTCTTGTTGCTGTTGTCTCTTTGCTGTAGTCATTTTCACTGATTTCATGGCACGACTTTTATTGTGTCATGCATTTTCTGTTTTTGTTTTTTGTTATTGTTGTTTTATTCATGTTTCTGTCGAAATGCAGCACCATAAAAGAAAATTAGTGAGTTTTGTTGAAAAATAAAACGTTTGCCAACATTTCTTTGGTTATTTTTTTTTTTTTGCATTTTGGTTGCAAGTTATTCTATATTTTAATTTTGGTATCAAAAGCATAAAAAAGACATCAAAATTAACCGAAAATATAGATAATATTTAAGGTAACAGGACAAATTTTCAAATAAAATAAAGAATATCTCAATCACAACTAAAAATTTGTACCTTGTAGGGATCAAACTGCAATCAAGCTTGGTCAATTCTATGTTTCGAAACTATCAACAACCGACAGCGGATTGTGTTGTGTAGACATCTTGCCAGAGGTTTTGGGTGCTTCAGCAATGGTTCATTTTATTGGCTGCTGAAGAAATTGATTTCCTTAATCATCGTTGGTATCATAAGGTCACGATGTAGTATGGTGTTGCTAACAAACCACGGTGCACCAGTTATGCGTCGTTGGGCCTTGTTATGAGTGGCTTGTAACTTTTTGATGTTATATGGAGCCGCGCTTCCCCATTGTTGAATGCCTTATCGCCAAACTGGGCGACAGTTTGCTGTTCGCACATAGCAGCCAGTCCAATTTCCTCAATTTTTGATTGGAGCACGCAGTGACAATCTTCACATGGGCGTGCCAAGTAAGGCACTTGTCCAGGATCAGACCTAGGTATGGATTATGATTCACCTGTCAAAAGATAATAATAATGTTAAAAATGTTATTTCTTCCAGACGATTTTGATGATGACCTTTGCAACTCACTACTTTTACGATCAACTATCGCCTACTCAGTTCTGACTACTGAATACAGAGAGTGTTATCAAGCATGCAGCTACAGGGGGTTGTTTCATTGGGCCATCCTGTTCTTTGTCATCTGATCCACATGATGTAGCATCCATATTGTCTGTCATGAACCGCCACAGTTCCATGTTGTCACAATTTGTGGTAGTAAGATTCGGCCTTCAACTGTGGCAACCTTACGGCAACCTCGCTCGCTAAATTTCTTCCAGCCACAAATTGCATACGTTTTATAGTAACCAGATCTCCAATTTTGTATTCGTATTCGGCTTTTCGTTTTATGTCATAGTTTTTCTTATATGCTTCTTATGCTCGTAAAATCTCTTTTTAAGCATTGACTCCCTTCGATTCGAATTCCATTTAGGATCTGAGGTGGTATAGTGAGGAGCAGGATGTGATAATGTGATAAATGTTGTTAGGTGCATTGTTACAAAAAGTATAAGTTTTTATCGATGAAGTGCATGTTTGTGTAACCAAGTTGTAAAATTACAACATGAGGTAGCAGGGCTATTGAAAGAGTGGATTTGTTTATACTTACCAACTAGAGGTGTATTGTAGCATGGTGCTGTGGTCCTGATTTGTGTGTTTTTTAAGTGTATGAATAATGTCGCTGATGTTATTGTTCGGTGTGTACATTTCCTTTGATGCCAGTGCGGCTGGGAACCCAGATAAGTTTTATTTTGGGGTGCAATCAAAAGTATTTTTATTCATTAAATGAGAATCTTCAAAATCGACCAATGTAACAAACAGTATGTTGCTTTCATACCCATGAGGCGTATACGCAATTTTCAAGTAATACATACTACATATGAGCCTGTCTGTCTGCCTGCCTTAGTGTCTGTTTGAATTTACTATATATTTTGACAACTATTGTTACTAAAAACAATAAATTTATATAGAAAGAACATAATAAGAGGATAGTGAGAAAGTACAATAGAGTGTCATTTTATTGCTTGTGATTATTTCTTTTGCTCGCAGCAAAATTTCATTTTTTAAGTGAAAAAATCTTGGACGCTTCAAAAGCAATTTACCCAACATCTTTTCCAAAGCAATTTATTATATAAGAACATACTTAGTAATATGTGTATGTACAACAGACAAGAAAGGAATACAATACAAGAGAATAGAATAAATATATGGGGCATCATAGTAGTAGTATTCTTATTCCTATTCTTATTTTTGTACATGCTTGTAATTGTTGTTACTTTTACTAAAAGAATCCAGAGAAGGAATAGAGGGACAAGAGTAACAATTGTTTGGTTGCCTTTGTTTGTAGATACTTTTATACTTTGCTCGGTTTCTTTTTTATTTCCTTCTTGAAGTAAACCATACCATAGTAAGATTATTTTGTATTTTATATGCTATAGTAAGGAAAATGATGTGTTGTGTTGTGTAAGTGAGTGAGTGAGTATGTGTTTGTTCATAATTTGTGCAATTACATGTCACTGCGACATGTTTTTCAAATTGTTGTACCATTGTGACAAACAATTGTCAACAGAAAGGATTTTTTTGATAGTTACATTCTTTATTTCTTAGTTTTTCCCTTTACACAAAACAAGACACAGCATCCTTAAGATATTTAGTCATCATTTACTACTATTTCCCCATTATTACTACTATACTATTTCATTTATTTGTATCTCTCTGCATGCAATCAGGTTTTGCCTTCAATAAGTTTACTGGAAAACAAAGGAAACGAAAAGTTTTTTAAATTTGATAAATGCATTATAAAAAATGCTATGTTACACATTCTCCAAATAGTTGTAGATACTTTGATATATAGTACAAATAGTTACAGATTGAATGAAAGAGTGTAAGAATGATTGAGTGTGACAAAGAAGTAGAAATTAGTTTTAAGTGGATTGCATCGCTTGCATTGTTTTGTCAAGTAATTTAACTTTTTCATATTTTTGTTAGAAAAACTTTGTTGCTTTATCTTCTTCCTTTATTTACTTATTCATTTTCTTCTTCTGTAGTATGCATTTCAAGTATTTAATGCTTTTCGAAAGATAAATGAAAATTTACTATACTCGTACTACATTTGTTTAGAATATTCATTTTTATTTTTGTATCTAAAAAGTAGGTTAAGTGTATTGTATTGCATATTTTGTATTATTTTATAGGAAAAAGTTTTAAATTGAGAAATACAGTAGTTGAAGTTCGTTAGAGAAGAAGAGACAAACAAATAGGAATGTTGTAATTGAATTTACTTTGACGCACTTCATTAGTCAACAACTTCATTATTTTATTAACAAAAGAATCACAACATTGAACCTATGCATATATAGATACAAATATTTATGCATATAACCAGTAAAAAGGTTATCTTCGGTTATGCCGAAGTTGTAATGCTCTTCACGTAACTTTTATATCTTCTGATCATTGTTTTATCGAAAGTTCATATATGTAACTAAATGCCTATACCTTCAACCATACGCAATACTTTGCATCAAAGTCATCTTGCTCACCACCCATGAAAGCTTCTTTAATAGCCGTTTTCTGTTTTCTTGTGGCAGTTTTGTCCAGTGAGGAAACAATACTAATTTGCATTAAGCAATTTTCCAGCTCATCTAGAGCAGTGGCTCCGGCTATTATAAGTTTTTCTCTGTTCTGATCCAAAATTTCATTAAAATCACCCTAAATTACGTGTCTGAACGCCGGCAGGGGAAATGTGGGGTTCCGGTATATTACCGACAATGTCATATACATACATTGCTAACATTTGGACAGGGAGCTCGAGTAAGACGTCTCAGGAGGTGTACCATAGGGGTCAGTTTTGAGCCCCTCCTATGGAATGCATTGTATGATGGCGTTCTAAATGTTGGCATGTAAGGGATGAAGCCTATTCCGATGATTTGGTGATTGTGATGGTGGCTATGTTCATCGATGAGCTTAGGTTTGTTTGCAACGAAGGAGGAGAGTTGGTGTCTGGCTGATACAAGAAGATCTGCGCCTTGCCCAACACAAAATAGAGGTACTGCTTGCCAGCAAACGCAGATTGAGGGAACATCTTAGCGTAATGGTGGGTGACCTCTATGGTGGGCTCATCGTACAATCAGCATTTGACGCAAACAGCTGCGAAAGCATCAAAAGTATCAGGTGCTGTACTCAGAATGATATCGAACTGTAGCTCAAGTGCTAGTCTTTCATGCGCCGATCTGGATGGAGTTTAGTGGGACAAAGTCATACATGAGAGAAATGAATGCAGTCTATAGATCATGTGTCATTCGCGTCTGTGCTGCATTTTGAACGATATCAAGCCATGTAATCCTGGTACAAACTCGCCATTATCGGGTGACTTCGTTGTGGCAAAGATGAATCGACTGTTAGTCATTAAGAGGAACACTGGCGAGGGGAGAAGGTAAGATGAAAGGTCTCTCAGTATGGTGAGATGGCAAAGTTCTGACTAATGCAGGTGAGCCCATCAAAAATTGGGTCAGCAGATAGTTCGGCGTGGTCAATCAGATATGATATGATCCCTGGTCTCAGCAGCGTTTGATGAGGAGCCGACTGTGCGTTCAGAAGAAGTTTTAAAGTAAATTTTTATCTGGCTTACATGGGGTAAAAGCAGACATTGAACATAAATGCTTCCTTTTTCCTCCTTGACTAAGCGGTAGTGTCGGAGCGACTGTAGGACTTGGTGCTATGGGGTTCATACTTCGGATAGTAGATTCCTTTGGCCTCCACATCGAAAAAAAAAAAAAAATTGTAGAGGCATCCTTGCTGAACTCTACTCAATTTCTCTTTGAACGTGCGCCCATACTCAATTTGAGTTTACAGAAATATAACATTATTACTGTGTTTTAACATTAAGACCGGGGAGTTATACGATCCAATAATACTAGAATCTTGATTTACAAGGTTAGTAAATATTTCAAGTTTCAGTTAAAAAGCTCAAACACTGAGAGACTAATTTGCATATATGCAGACAGACAGACGGACAGACGGACATGGCTGAATCACATCTTCTCGACGACCTGATCAAGAATATTTATACTTTATGGAGCCTCCGATGTCTCCTTCTGTGTGTTACAAACTTCTTGACAAACTCTGCATGAAGAGTATAAAAAGTGTATGTGAGTTGATGCTATAAGTATAAAATCAATAGAAATTCATTGAAAATACATATATCTATGGAAATGATTTCGAACCAATAAAATTCAACAAAACACAACCTGAATGTATCTAAACATCAATTACAACAATACAAAAGCAACAAAAGACTAGACAGACTAGTCCAACAAATATTGACCATTTATAATATACTCGTCCTCCACACACTCATCACACATCACACAATAAGAGATTTCATTCATTCACTCACTCATTCATTCTGTCAGTCATTCATTTACTCGTTGGTTCATTTATTTGGTCGTTCGTTGGTTCAATCATTTGCTCGTTGGTTGGTTTATTTTATTGAATCTGAGTACATCAAGTGCCTTTCTAACAAATTGAGCGAATTTATACAACAAAACCAATCACAACAGGAACAATCAAAAGAGGAGTCCTAGTAACCGACAACAACAACTATCTATTTTAGGCACTTATAAGCCATGTATCTGTATGTATAAGTGATTTTGTCTCTACTATTGTGTTTGTATGTGTGTCGTTGTATGAGGAAATAACAAAAGTAGCTTTTTGATAGGTTAGGTTAGGAAAGGCCAGGAATTTAAGGCCAAAATTCATTTGAATTGCAAAACAAATTCGGTTACAAAATATATAAACACAAACTCATATGTAACATAGATACAAAGATATTTGTGATGGTGTATGGTATCTCTAACTACACATGAACACGTACCAAACTAAATGAGCATAATAATGTTATAAATTTACATAATTTGACAGCTATAGATACATACATATACACCATACACTAAACATAGTACAGTTTGATTCACTTGATGATAGATTAATAGGATATATAGAAAATATAGTTCCATGTAGCCTTAAACAAAACAATAGTAGTCGGCAAGAACACAGCACACAGAACACAGAATGAGAAATGGTCATCATTTTTGAGGCCATTTTGTGTAAAGCGGAAAGTGTTTTGCAATTGACTACAAAATGAAGTAGTACAAGTATCTCAAGCGAATACACACACACACAAATGAAATAAAACAATATAAAAGAGAATATGAGTTCTTGTAATAGAAATGAAGTGAATGAATGCAAGTTGTCTCATGTTGTTGCCTTGCCTTGCCTTGTCACATGCATTACATACTATTGTACTCGTACAATACTTATTATTATTTGAACTGACAGTTTAGATTGCGGAATTTAATTAGTATGAAATATTTAATGGACCATAATTAGTTGTACTACAATACTAAATAACTAAAGGAATAACCCCAATTGAACTGAACTGAACAGAACTTAATTGAAGTTATTATTATTGGTTGGAATCAAAGAATAAGTTGAATGAAATTTATTCTTGAATTGCCCACAAATTACTAAATCGTGTTCGAATGCAGAATGCAAAATGAATGCAAGCATGTACATATGTACATACATACTTAGAATTGTTTAATATCTCTTTTGACAAGTTAATTGAACATTACAATGATATTAATTGAATGCACATACTAGTAAAAGCACAAATATTTTTGTATCTATTATAGTTAACAGAGTAAATAGTTGTACGTGCTTCAATAATTGTAAAATTTAATGCGCGAATACTCGATTGCACAGTGGTCGGACTTATATGAAGAGAGTGGCCAAAAATACTTTATACTGGTCTAAAAATTTTACTGTGTGGTCTATGAAGAGTAAAAACTGTGCTATGCGAACACAAGGGCATGGTTGGAAATGTCTACGCTCACTCCCACCCCCAAAAAGGAATGATATTTCTAAGGATAAGGATGCCAGGTAAAATTTTTCTTAAGATGAGTGTGGTTAAAAAAATCCATTGTTTAAAAGCACACTTAATTTTTATATTCAATCGTCAAGCACATCTTATCTATTTGCTTGGCAGTTTTCTTTGCCCCGAAATAAATGGATCATAGCTTCAAAGCAATCTGTTAATTATATCGCTATTCTTCGAGACGCGTAAAGTTTTGCGTGTATGCTGAAGTCTAAACATTTTTATGTATTTGTTTTTCGTGGCTCCCCGATCAATACTAAGTATTATTATATAAATAAACGAGCAATTGTGGCCCACTTTTTGTTGCCTTGAAAACCAGCGGTAAAATCGAAAACAAGGAGTGCAAGAGAGAGAGAGAGACAGAGAGAGAGAGAGAGAGAGGGAGAGTGCAGAGTTGCCATATACTTAAAAATCTCATTAAGAAACACTTTAACATTTTAGGGTGTAAATGTGTAGAAATGATTAATTTTAACTCATTTTAAGAGAATATCGAAGAATATACTTTCATCCAGGATTTTCGAAGTTTACCGAGTCAAAAACGTGCTGCAAAAGTAAGATGCATAGCAAATTTATCTACTATAGTATTATGAGTGAAGAAGTGTTGAACAACATGAAAGTGTCGAACAACGTGAGTAATGTTTAGAAAATCAACGACGGCATGCTTCGCAACGAATGGCAACTGAAAATGTCGAACTACGTGAGCAACGTTTAGAACATCTATGACGGCGTTCTTCACAACGTGTGGCTACAGAAAGTGTAGAACAACGAACAAAGCTCGGTCGGCCGGTACTTTTTTATGATATCAGGAGCGTGAACTAAGATTTAATGGACTGAGGGAAGCAAATAGTACCATGCTTAGCGGTCTCAAGAGCATAGGGCCCGAATTTTGCTGGATTAATCTTGTAGCCTGAAGATATGATTTGTAATAATATAGAGTATAAATATTATTTTGCTACGAATACCATACATATATGGTAATCATAAAAAGCGAACACATATTAGGAAACAAAATCATAATGGGATTTTGGGGAAACACAACTTAAACTTTAAGTGGGATTCTAAAAAAATACAAAAATACAGAAAATTGTAGTTTTCTCACAAAACGATGCCGACAAATATTTAGAAATGCACCTGTATCGGAGGCTTATCTGGAAGACCCACATTAAAGCAATGAAAGCGCAGCTAAAAATAAGAAGTACTGGCTCCTTGGACCAAGGTCTCAACTCAGCAAAGAAAACAAAGTTCGACTCTATATGGCAGTTCTGAAGCTGTTGTGAACAGCAACGGCAAGTAATTCCAACATTGATGTACTGCAATGGTATCAGTTATTGACTCTACGTACAATAGCAAGTGCTTCTTGGTATATGACCAATGCCCACTTTCATAAAGATCTCAAAATACCATTCATTAAGGATGAAATAAGAAACTTGAGAAATGTCATAATGATACCAACAATTTAACTAAAAGTCTGCTAGGAATCAACTTGGGTGTTAGGTGCCTAAAAAGGTTTCATGTGTGAGATATTTCAAAATGTCCACGGTTCAATGAGGATTACATTAAATGCGTTGAAAAGATATTGTCTCACTTCCTTGGACTTGGATGCAACATGCATATCAAAGTACACTTCCATCACAGCCATCAATATATTCGGACTATAGAGGATCCAGTGTCACGGGATACACATATGCTGTCCGATTATTGCTGTAGTATTAATAATAGCACTTCGTCATTCAATAATAGTAGAAAATCATATAAAAGAGTATTCAGGAGGGAAAATTTATGCACGGTGAAATTTTTCTAAAAAATCACATCTCCTTATAATTTAAAAACTAGAGATGTTACAAAAAACTAATAACATATTTGAAATCAGTGTCAAAAAAAAAGCTTATAAGAATGTTAAATATTCCATGCAACAAAAATGTTGTTGATTAGAATAGATTTTTGTTTCAAATCAAAAAAAACTACACTATCAGGCTGCTCACACTTCACTAATTGAACAAATGTTCTCAGTATCAAAACAGAACAATTTTACATTTGAGAGTTTAATCATAATATAAGATACTGTGTAGTTGATTTTATCATAAAAAACAATCCTTTTGTGATTTTTGGCCTATGGCAGCAACCACTGTGGATGGATTGGTGAGTTGCATTTAAATGTGATTATTTTGCAATTAATGTCTTGATTATTACGACAAATTGCTTGGCATAAAGATACGTGTTTTTTTTTTTGCAAAATACTTTTATGACTGTCAAGGGTCATTGATGCTTAAATGGTAATGGCAATGACAATGGAAAGACGAATTGAAGTAGGTTAGAGGGTATGGCTTTACTTCATAATTATTTCTGCGGTTTCTGCATTGCACAAATTAATTATTTAAACATTTTCATTTTTTCTTATTTAATAAATCAGGACAATCCTGCTTTATGTTATTATAAAATAATTTAATATTATTATTGTTGTTGTAAGCTATAAAAGCATGGAATATTCTTTAATGCGAACTCATTTCACCATTGCTAGTCATACGCACAAAACACAAGTCGGATTGAGTCACACATAAAATGAGTTTGAGTTTTAAATTGAAAAATATTTCTTTTTCATTATTATTATTATTAATAATAATATTATTTGGTATTAAAACAATAAATTCCTATGAACTTGCGGCTTTTGAGGATTTTCTTGAATTGAATTATTTGAAACATGGCATCGTGGTAGTGGCACCGACAACGCCACATGGTAAAAATGACTTTAAGTCCGGGGAAGACTTTGAATATTATAAAAAATTATTGCAAAATTATCGCATGCAATTCTATGTGGCAGCCAACAATACTAAGGAGAACTTTAATATGCTGTTCTATCATGAATCACCACGTGTTGGTATCTTTGTAAACTTTAAGCAAGGAGAAGATGAAGAACAACAACTTCTTGGTTTACATGATTGCGTATTTGCATTAGCTTCACGCAATAACTACTTCAATTCATCGCAAGCTTGGTTTATTGTAATGCCACAGAATGAGGATATTCAAGAGCGCTTAAAAGAGAAATTCGAGGGTTATAACATCAATATTGATGCAGATATAACACTAGCAAAGCGAGTGTTGAACAAGTGAGTTTCATAAAGTGTGTGAATGATTTGATGGTAATGCAAATGCCACTTTCAGTGATTGCTTAGAATTGTATGATGTCTATAAAGTGAGTCATACAGCACATACACCTTTACTAGTGCAAATCAAGGGCCATTGGTGTCCATACAGCGGTTTAAATCTTTTACCAGAATACCAAAAATCATGGGTGCAAAGACGACGAGATTTTGGCAATACCAAGTTTTGGACAAGCACTGCGGTGGGTATTTTTTGCTAAAAGATTAAAGTTTGCTTACTAAATCTTTGATATCACACTTGCTATTTAAGTTACTTGAAAAACCTAATGAACTCACGGAGTTAGCTTACCTGGACAATGACCAGAATTTCCTGCAATTGGATCCCATGCAACGTAAAACTTATAAACTACTTAAGCCCATGGAACAAATGTTTAATATGAGGTGAAGTTTATTAAATTCATATGAGTAACTTAAACTTCTTCAAACCAATCAATGTTCTTAGCTTTAAAATACGCTTTAGCAATACATGGGGCTTGCAGTTAGCCAATGGCTCTTGGTCTGGCGTCATTGGACACTTGTTAACGCATGAATCCGAATTCACCATATGTCCGCTTCGTTTTACGCTCGATCGCATGGGAGTCATACAATTCTCGCATGAGCTGCATACCCAATTGTAAGTTGATTCGTATGCCATTAAATCATTGCCTCATCCAACACTAATACTAACACATGCAGCATTCACTTTCTGTTGCGGCATCCGCGGCACAATGATTTGCGCAACATTTTCTTCGAGCCGTTAAGTGAGCAAGTCTGGTGGTGTGTGTTGGCACTCATTATGGTTGCTTTGGCTTTACTAATGTTGCATGTGAAACATGAGAGGCGTGAAGCCAAAGCCATATACAGGCGACAACGAGGAAAACAGCAAAAGGAAGAACCGTCAGTGCCTGTCACTGTGGAGCAAAGTTTTGATTTCATATGGTTTACGTTATTGGAAACCGCTTTAATGCAGGGTCCCTCTACGGATGTATTCCGTTTGATGTCAACTCGTCTAATGATACTTGCTACGTGTGTATTTAGCTACATGTTGCTACAATTCTATGGTGCTTTCATTGTGGGTTCTTTGCTGTCGGATACACCACGCACAATTGTTGATTTGCCGTCTTTGTATGCAAGCAATCTAGAGGTGGGCATGGAGGATGTGTCCTATAATTATTTGATCTTTGAGAATACAACAAAACCATTGGTTAGGGATACTTATACGCAGCGTATTTGTCGCAAAACTCCACACAATATCTTTGACATTCGAGAGGGTGCTGAACGTATCAAAGCAGGTGGTTTTGCTTTTCATTCTGCTGTGGATCGTATGTATAGAATATTAATAGGTAATGATTGGTAGGGTATATTCCAAAACCAATTCTTATGAAGCTTCTGCTTTTCTAGAACTCCTTGATGAACGTGAATTTTGTGATCTCCAGGAAATTATATTTAATCCACCTTACACATCTGCTTGTGGTCTACGTAAAAATTCGCCTCTACGTGAGCATTTTGCTTTTACCGTACTGCATATGCGTGCCACTGGTTTAATGCAATACAATGATCGGCGTTGGGCTGTGCCTAAGCTTGACTGTAGTTTTATACGGGAACAGGAAGTCAATGTTGATCTGGAACACTTTGCACCTGCCTTAATTACACTTGCTGTGGCCATGGTCGGCAGTTCATTCATATTTCTATTGGAATTGCTTAGTGTGCGTTTGGGTGGCGGCTTTTGGAGAAGGCGGTGCTAGTGCTAAAGTGGCAAATAAGTAATGAACGAGAAAAAGAAAAACTAGGTTAATGGCTGACATGGGCAACACACTCACACACACACTCACAACATACAACACAGATTCAGATTCAAATATATACAGACAAAGCTGAAGGTAAAGGAAAAGGCAAATGCACAGGTAAAGGAAAAGGAAGTGTGCACACAAAATGGCGGAAAATGCTTTAATAATGAAGTTGCTTTGTTGCTTTGTTCGCTTTGGTAATTCAGTATGCCACTCACAAAAACACAAACACACACTCTACAAATGTCATCACCCACTAGCTACTTTCTCTTTCTACTCACCCATCACTCACTTGCACTTGTAGATTGGCAAAGGCAAAGAGAAAGTGGTCAAGTGAATGACTATGAGAGTCGGCAACATTTCTATCGTGTTTCTGCCGTTATTCTCATAATGAGCTTTTGGCTACAAATTTGTCGCTTTTAATGTTTTTGCATATTTAATAATAATAAAAAAAAAACAAATTCTAAAACAAGCTAAAGTTGTCCTGGTTGTTCCATGTTCGTTCAGAGCAAGGACAGAGGCAAAAACAAAAATAACAAAGTCAAAGATAGTATAAACATAGAAAGCGAATCGAAGGTCGGATTAAGGGGCTAAAAGGTGCATATTAAAAATTCCATTAAGCAAAACTGGATGATTGGACTGAATAGTTGTGATGATGGAAGGGATTGGAATTGAAGGTAGGCTATGTACAAGGAAGAAAGAGGAAAAAGCAGTAGGAACTTGTAACATGAGTAAAGCTTAGCAAAAGAAATGTAAAGGAAAGCAACATATTAAAGGAAATGTAAGTATAAATGACATTTCTAATTAGGAACAATAAGAAAAAAGAAAAAACCTAGAAGAACAACAAGAAAAACAGATGACAAATGCTGTACTTTATAAAGGCTGTCAAGGATATTGAAACTTTGATTACATCTCAGTAAAGCATGAACTTAAGTTTTTGTTTTAAATATTTAAAAACTTGCACATAAATCAGGTGAGTTGGATTCAGTTGATCAGATCTACTACTATGAAATTTAAGTTTGATTTTAGCAAAAGTTTGAATGAATTCTCTTAGGATATACTATTACTATTACTATTACTATACTATTTGATCCTGGAAGTACATAAAGCATTTGGAAAATATTTTAATTGATTACCAGCAGTCATTATCATACCTAGGGCCAACACAATGCAAAGAAAAGGTAAACTAAAGCTCAGCGAAAGTACAATTAAGCTGAGCTGAACAAAAACAAAAAGATGCTGATAATGTACAGAATGTGAAGATGATAATACTGATGATGATGATGATGATGATGCTGGGGAAGATTATGAAGAATGCCTTCTGCCGAATGCTAGTGATTTATGCTGACTGTATACAACTTTTGAACTTTAGCATTCCATGCAGTTTCTTGGCTTGTACAGGAGACGAAACAATGAAAAGGACGAGTGAGCATCAAAAGAAAAGAAAAACAAGTGCCAGGTTGTAGTTTTTGTTTGAATAAGTGGGTTTTTGTTGTTGTTGCTGTTGTATCCTTGTGTTTTTATACTTATTACAAAATAATTAAGTCCTTTAGCGGATTGTAGTTTTGATGTTGGTCGGCCAAGCCAGTCCAGCCCACATGCTGGGATACAAGTGAAGGTTAGTCTGACTTGCTTTCTTAATGTTTATCATTGTTTATGTGCATTTCTAAGTTTTTCTTTTTTCATTTTATTCCAGTTTTGCAACAATTCATAATTTCCACTGATTTGTTCAACAATGTTACAATCCTGAGTGTTTCTCACTCACTCACTCAGCAAGAAGAAAAAGAAGAAGAAGGTTAAGTTCTTGTAAGTTGTATGCTTTTGAGAAATGAATTACTAAAATGTGCGAGCGTGAAAAACCTAAAGTAATTTTCATTGTGTTGTGCTTTGTTTTTGTTAATTGGATTTGACTTTGTTGAGAGAGCATAAGAACTTGAATCCTTTTGCTGCTTGCTAAGTGTATAGTAAGTGTGGATAAATTGTAAGAACCAAGGAATTAGAGAAGGTTACAAATACATATTGCTGTGTATACTTAAGTGCATTAAGAATCTTGTTGTTGTTGTTGCTGTTGTTATACTCAATTAAGTAGCTTAGCGAGATCACATGCCACTTTAGAAGCTCAACAATGAATGAGTAACTTAGTGAGTGTGTGTTTAGCATATCAATTTTAGTAGTGTTCAGTGTTAATACAACATAATTCAATCACTGTAATGCGCACCAAATCCAAAATGACCACTCAAATCAACGCCATGCCACACCACTAATGTTGCCTTTGACGCTTTCATGGCCACTCACTCATTCAATCGCTATGACTATCGTCATGTTAAAGTGTTTTGTGGCTCTCACATACACTTGCCTAATTCACCTGGCCTGGCTGCATGAATGCAATCAATCACACAAGTGCATTGTTTGCGGGAACTTGAGGGCCTCCAGGGACAAATTCTAAACATGACCAATGGTGACATTTGCCAACAATTTCAAATCATTGAACGAGCTATCACAAGATGATGGTGATGACGATGATGATAATAAGCGCCACCAAAAACAATGCCTTCAATCAAGTGGTTTGAATGTATGTAGATACATTGATATCACGATAATCAGTTGAAGTGTTTGGCACATTAAATGTAAAATTAACCACATAACAATGACAAAGGCACAGTGATAGAGAAGGAAAGAGAGCGAGAGAGAGATAGACTGTGTGCTGTTAACGGAATTGAAAGCAAACAAAAGTCAAACTTAAAGGCTGCAAGGGATGCAGCAGGGTCAAATGCTTAGGCCATGTTTAGTATATTACTATCTACAATACATTGTTCATGTCATGCAATTTCAATATTTGCTAAAGCACCGTTAAGTAGCATTTCAAGTATCTCATGGCATGTGGACTCGTTATGGTGCTTACGCATTGAGTAGCAGCAAAGTTAATGATTTGTAACAAATGTCCTAGTGAAATGTTGAAAGGGCAATAAAATCAAAAGCAAAACCAAACTAAATTCAACTGATTTTTCCGCTATACTCGATCGATTTGAAATGATTTGAATCGAATTCATCGTATACCATACTAGTAAAGCAATCATGCAAAGCAAACCATGACGAAAATTAATTACCAATTGGCAAAACTCAACCAAAAATCAATCAATTTTGGTCAACGACAAAATGTGAATGATGGCACTGAGAATGTACTACTAGTTCAGAGAAGGGCAGAGTGGATAAGGGCATATAAAAAAAAGAAACTAAATGCATTTGTGGCAACGTTAATCAAATTTAAATTTATTTAATGACTCTCTTCACTCAAACCAGTACAATCAACTGATTTGTTTTTAAGATAGTACATGGATACATTTACTAATAAATAAATAGTACTTAGTAGCAAATATAAAGAGAGATTGGGCATGGTAAGGGTATTAGTGAGTGAAATAATTTTAAATTAAATTTAAAATAAAACAGAAAAATTATCTAAAAAGGAAACAAGTGACGAGCTTTACTAGGTGCCATTATTCAATAGAAAGACAACAACAAACAACAACAAAATTGACAAAAATTACATTTTCGACAACGTTAACAATGTTACCGTTAAATCTGTTGTGTTTTCTCCTTGTTGTTATTGTTTTTGGTGGCATTAAAGTTGCTTGCAACACGCCAAAATGCAATGCTGAGCATTGCGTTTCACTTGCCGAGCAATTCAACAGCAAATGGATTGGAAGATGATGAAGGGAAAGGAAATGCAGGAAAAACTTGAAAATCCTTTAGCTTGCAACTTAATTTCATTTACAAGCAAGTGAAAGCGAGCGCGAATTCAGTTTTGCTCTTTAGTACTACAATACAATACACTCACTGAAGAAAACATTGCATGGCATGGCATGGCATGTTGCGTGTCTGCATATTCGCATACCAAAAACATGATGACGACTTCCGTTTACTGCTGGCTTGGTGATTTTCTATGGCCACGAAACTAAGCTAAGCCAACAACAACAGTAACTTTAGTTTAGGTTGTTTCCACTGTTGTAGCAGTCCTTGTCCTAAGCATGCGCCTGAAACACAGTAGCGCGTGAATGCCAAGTGAACTGAACGCCTTTGCAATATCGTCTAACATTGTAAAGTAAATTAAAAGGTATTGCATTCAATTTGCCTTTAATTTTCATCCAACGATGTCATCTAAAGCTCTTTGTTCTTGTTGTTATTGTTATTCATGTTATTTTGTATTTTCTTTTATGGTATATTCAGGCACAGGGACAACAACACTACGTCGTGTATTTTTTTTTTTTTTGTATAAATGTGAGTGAATGAATATGGGGCAAAGCGTATTGATGTTGTTGTTTAAAAAAATGAAATTAAGTCGCTTTTTATCGCAGATTTTCATGTAAAACATATACAGATACATAGATATATACGCACACATGCATGCACAAATATTCATACGAGCGGAGTCTGATCAGTTGCTTAACTACTGAGTGAAATTGTCTTTTGTAATGGTTATGTTCGGTTAGGTTCGGTTAGGTTGCTTATGTCACTCGCGATAATATGCCTTGCGGCCTGATAATAATTAATGAAAGGAAAGGGGGGTGGGGGGATTTGTTGTTTATGGGGTTTGGATAATCAAAAGTTGGACTTTGTAATACAGCGGGCATATATCAATTTATTTACTCAAGAACTAAGTTTGGGAATGATGATGTACATGTGTCATGAAACTCCTCTTTAATATTTTGTGAATTTTATCTATTCTGTTGATTTGTGTCATCGTGTTTTCCTTCTAAGCAGGTGTGGCATAGTTTAAGACAGAGCTTCCAATTGCCTTATAGTTGGTAGCTGTAATGGTCCTTCTCTTTTCTTCAAGAAGTTCCTGCTAGGGCCTTAAGCATTTTAATCTTCGTTCTCACACGATTGAAGATATTGTTTGCTTGTATGGAAAATGTGAGCAGGCTGTAGGAATCTTTAAGTCCTCAACAAAAATATGTCCAATTCCATTGTAGCCTTCTTAGTTCAAGAGGTGAAGATTTAAGATGTTGATTTGGACGGTAAGTTTTTTTTATTGCCGTTGCAATCACAGTTCCTTCGAGATTCTGATATTCATCAAGAATTCCAAGATTTTCTTCCAAAACAAACCAGCAATTACAACTGGTTTAAAGTACTGGCTCCGATGACTCCTCTTCTTCAATACACAGATCGCTGCTACTGATCTGCATGTTATGTAAATGATTCATTGATCTGCAATGCTCTGTGAAGAAACCTGAGTCTATCCGAATACTTGTCCATGCCATTCCCAGTAATTCCTATGTTCTTTTGCGAGATCTTATCAACATTATTAAAGCACACTTTGAAAGTTTTGAGAGTAAAGTACTACACAACAAACAACTATCTGAACCGATACGCCCTAAACCTGGTGTTCAACAAGGTTGCCTCATGACGCCGTTACTTTTACTCATCGTACTTGATGTTGTGCTAAACAAGTCATTAACAAGTAAGCGAGGCATGCCATGGAACTTACATGAACATCTTGAAGAGTTAGCGTACGCGGATGACATCGTTCTCTTGTCCGTTAACAGGTCCGACCTGCAAGAAAATCTGGACAAACTTAGCGTATGCGCTGGAGACGTTGGCCTAGAAATAAACGTTGGCAAAACAGAATTTATAACCAACTGCGACGAATGCTCGGATCCCCGTTTTACCGTATATAGAAAAGAAATCAGCCGAAAACCAGAATTCTGATACCTTGGCAGCAAAATAACATCTATAGGTGGTACTGCCGAGGCATTGCCAATCGTATCAACAAAGCACGTTCCGCATTTGCCCAGTTAAACAACCTATGGGCCTTGACCGCTACATCAGTAAAAACTGTGCTATTATATGGATGCGAGTCTTGGTCCCTAACTACGGTCCTTATACGGAAACTGCAAACATTCGTAAATTCCAGCTTACCAAAAATTTTGAGAACATGGAGGCCTCGCATCATATCTATTATTTATCTACTTAAGTGTGCCAATGAACTACCGATCGAGCTAATCATCAAATTATCATACTTTACGGAACGGTCCTGTCGAAATCTGCAGAGCAGCTCTTTGGTGGAACCCTCAAGGCTCAAGATGATGTGGAAGTCCAAAAACAACTTGGCGACGCATGGTGGACGCTTATCTGAGTTAAAGGAAACTATATATATACATATATATTGCGTTTTCAGGTGCTTTCATCTGCTTTTTCATTCCCAAGATACCCAATATATCCAGGTACCCATATAAGGTTAACATGAAAACTATAAATTATTTTTTTTACTATTATTATATTAATAGGAACACAAGACCCTTTCCTTTTACTTAATTTAACGTCAATGTTTTTTCATAAAAATTGTATGGTTAGAAAGGTATTCATTTCTAGATGTGTCGAATAAGAGTGAGTCAGAAAATTTAATATATATACGTATGAATGAAAAATACAGAAAACAAGAAACACCTTGAGCAATATACGCACCCTCTCTGACAGTTAATTAATACTGTTGGTCGAATATCAAACACTGGACGATTCTTGATACCGATCTGACACAATAAATGTGTGAAAGCTTTAAATACATGATTTGATCAAGAATATTCTGACTTCTACAGTTCCAAACTTAGTATTCACTAAACTTAATTACAGTCCTGCCCTTAAAGATGCCAAAAAAGTGTATCAAATTCTAACAGTGGACACTTAAAATAATACAGTATCTAATACTAAAAAAATTCATTGGAAAACTTATCATCCCCTCCTCGTATCTAGTATTTTCTCTTCGGAAGTCGCTTGCATGTTGCATACCACATGCAATTCATGTGAAATTGTTCAGAGGAGTTTCTCTTTATATTTTGTGTTTTTGTTGTTATTGTTGTTGGCATTGAAAATATTTCGCATACGCGGCGTATACGTTATATCTTCCTATACATTTCCAAGCTTCAAGCATTCCTCACGATTCATTTTTGTTTTTGTATTTTTCTATATTTTTTTCACACAAATTTATTTGGTATGTTAACGGTTTTTGGGTGTTTCCTTGTTTCTGTTTGTGTGTGTGTGTGTGTGAAATTTTTGACATTTTGTCACATATTTCAATGGCGCGGAAAATATTTGTTATTTTATTTTATTTTATTTTATTTTTTTTTGGATTTTTTTCTATAAGAAACTCTCTTGTTTCGGGATGCCACCACTCAGTTCATTTGATGCAGTCAGTTAAATGAAAATATCATGCATTCATCACATTCCAGTTCAAGCGAATTGAAGCATTTCAATTTGAATGTGAATGCATTTTTTTTTTGTTATTTAAAAATTATTAGAAAATACAGAAATATTTTAGAAATTGAAATGAAAATGAAAAGATGCTAAGCTCCATTGGCCAATTAAATTTAATTCACATAATAAAAACTTCAGGAAACTTAACTCAATGATGAGAATAACAAAATGAATAACTCCCTTTTACAATTATGTGTGTATGAAATTTATTTAAATTATGTCACATGCAAGAAGAAACTGAAAACATAAACGACATTAACACGTTTCACATGCAGCACAGCAGGGTTGTCCTTGTTGTCCAGGAGTTGGCCACTATATTGAAGATGAGATCATACAAAAACTGCACGAAGTTAGTAGTCAGTTGTCGTTGTCATGGACATTGAAACATTTGTAAGTTTGTTATGTGGCATGGACTTGGTAAAATTAACAAAATTGCATTTAAGTAATTAAAAAATGTATAAAAGTCCAAACGCTTGAACATAAGTTGAATAGACAGGACATTGGGTTGCTATTGCTACAGACTGGTATACAAATGTTGTTAGTAGATGCCATGCATGTTATACTCATGAATGTTGCATGCATTGTGTGGTGTGGAGTCAAGTCTAAACTTAAAATAAAATTTTCTGCAAATGCAATTTTTACGTGATTACGTTGCTTTTTTCCTGTCCTGTTGCCAGAGCTACTGATTCTGCTCCTAATTCTATTGCTGAAGTGTATAAAGCACGTTGAAGTCTGAATAAAATGAGGGCGTTAGCATTATAAAACTGAATCACGTAGACAACGCCACATACTAGAGACAACCAGGAGAAAAATAGAAAAGTCATAAGTGGCTCAAACTAGTGCTTGACAATTAGAAAGCCAACTTAGCCACAACAGCCAGCATAAGGCATGTCACAAGCATCATCATCATCATCATCCTTAGAAACAGTGTGGAATAGCAAGTGATTTCAAGCATAGGTGCCTAGCCACTTTTAGTTTAGTTACCTGTGCCACTCAGTAGTAGAGTCTCTCTTCTATTATGGTTTTAAGTCAATTTTTTATTTGCAATTTGACAGCAAACAAGTTGCAAGCGGAAACGGAAACAGACTCTTCAACAATTATTTTGTTATTGCGTAAATATATGAACTGGTCAACTGGTGGACGGATGTTAAAGTTTGTTACTGCCAATGTTGGTAAACATAATAAATAATAAATACATAAATAAATAAATAAATATAGTAAATGCCAAAAATAACTGCTACTACCACTACTCGTACTACATTAAAACGGATGCACAAACAGTCTCACACATACACATATGTATATCCTTACTCAGTCACGCATGCATGCACGCACTCACGGCAGCCCACAATGCCCGGAAGCACACTTGCGGTATAAATAGTTTTATTTAAAAATTTTCATACGTACACATGTAGTGACACAATTGGAAAGGGGAATATGGTAAGGTACAATAGTATAGCAAAAGTGGGACAAATAGAAGTACATAAACAAACCATAAACGGAAACAATCACGTGCCAGTTTTTTGGTTTGGCATAAATCTTTTATGAAATTTAATTTGGTTTTTATTAAAAAAATAATACGAGGCAACATTTGTTCAAAATAAAACAAATAATATTTTATTATTTTATTTATGTAATTTAAATTTTTTACATGTTGTGATGTATTAATGTGACCTTTTCTTAGCATTAAAATTGAAACTCCTTGAGCTTACTTCGCTAATTCATCGCGCTTGTATTTATATATCGCAAACTGATTTCATTTATACTGATTTTTGACTAGGTTTTATGCTCGATTTTATGCCCGATCTGTGGAGCTGGACCTAAACAATTAATGGTAACCACCGATATTTCCACCTCGATATTTACACCAAATCAGGGGACTCTTCAATACGGGATTAGCCCATCACATGTCTGGATATGGATATTCGAATTGTTACTCAAGATCGCTAACAGAATGTTATTCAAAAAATGGCAAGTAAGGGATACAATGGAGAAAATACAAATGATGGAAAAAATAAAAAATTTTTACAAAAGTAAATCCGCCTTACAGGTGGATAGACCAAAATGGAAATGGGAACACAAACTGTAACTTCATAAAAGTGTGCGCTGACTCTTCTTTTTTCGTGCTGTTAATAATTCTTTGCGAATAGGAGCATAAGGTGAAGGAATTTGCTCTGCGACTGCTGCAAAAAGAAACATAAATGGAAAGGGATTAGCAACAATTTGATTTTTACGAGTGCCGTTCGTATGAACACAAACAAAAATCACCAGAGAAGAATCGGCAATCGAATGACGTTTGTGTAAATTGGGTGTGTGACTATTTCATTCTTGCACTCTTCTCTTTTTCCCCCTTGCATATCAACAAAGGCACACGATGCTTTCCAATACACATACCCACACATATATCTTAACTTATAGCTACTTTGCCTATTTCATTCTTTCATTCTTCTCTCTTCCCCCTTGCATAACAACAAAGGCACGCGTTGCTTGATAATACACATACTCACACCTTAGCTTATATGTACTAAGCAAAAGCATTGAAAGCAAAGAGTATATTTTTTTACAATCTTTGTTCAAAGCATGAACAACGAAACATACAGTGTCTCTCTTGGGTCGATCTCAGTGACCAACATATACAAAAAGAAGATAACGAAGAGCGCAATACTCGTGTGCGTACTCAGAAAGGAAAAATACAACAATAACAAAAACAACACATAATTCAAGAACGAGCACAGCATAAAAATGTACAAATGTTTCTGTGCTTGGTTGTGGAAAAAAATTTTAAAATGTTAATCCTAAAAAACTATATTAAAATGTTTAAAAAATTAAAAAACAGCAGCAGATCTTAGCTGCATAATTAGTTTAAGAGCATTAATTTTTGTAAACGCAAAGAGAGAAGAGCTTATTCTTCTTTATATTCTTTTCATTCTTTTCCTTTTTTGACTTCATCAAATGTTTGCTTCCTTTTTTATAATTACTCTGTAACAACCGCTTGAACTCATCACAGCAGTTGCATGTTCAAAATTTATATATTATAAATAAAAGTGTATCACAATTTATTAAAACCAAAACGCGTGATAATGTTTTCATTTTAATTCAACAGGTAGAACAAACCAGTGCTACCTCTATCAGTAAATATTCTATGACATTCAGTGACAACGTAGCACTCTATTGGTGGAAGAATTTTTAAAATTGGATAAGTAGTTTCGAAGATTACCTGAATCATCAAAACAAATATTACCTCTTTAGATTATGATAACATTGCATAACAGCATTATGGTAATACTTATTTCTATTAAATTTAACATTTTAATTAAACTTTATTTAGGGGAAATTAAAAATTACTGAACCACAAAACTCTGATGCGTATGGGCGGTAAGTGTAGGCGTGTTCAGAATTATCCAATTTTTTCCCATATACTATGGATTCTATAATTATCATATGCAAAAAGTTTCAGCTCTATAGCATCAATACTTTATGCCAAAAAATCGGTCAATGTGCATGAGGTCTTAAATTGCTATTTTCGTTTGAAATTGAAAAATTATTTGCTTTGTTGAATTTTTGTTTATTTCTATGTTCCCATCTGAGAACACATATTTGACAAATCACAGAATTAATTTTGCAAATTTTTGGTTATTAAATAAGTCTATTTTTTTTAAAAAAGTTTTTATGTTTTTCCATTGCTAATTTTTAATTTCCCTTGTGAATTTTTTCTTTTTAAAAATTATTTAATTTTATTTTCATAGCTTGTATTTTTAAAATATATAATTTCTTCTTTTTTTTCGCATACTATTATCATGATTTCAGCAGCTAATGCCAATTATTTTTAAGATTTAAAATTCGTTGGAATTGTTTCGCTTACTTCGCATATTTCCATTTGAATTTTTTTTTTTTTTTTTTTTAAACAAATTTATTTTAATGGTAAAAAATATTCCCGATTTATCAGAACCGGTGGGGTGTATTAGTAAATTGGAATCAAAAACTTAGCTCGCCAATAATTCATGGATGCCATCACAAAATAATTTCCCAATGCTTCATGCACAAATGTGACTCAACAATGCTGCGAATCGAGTTCAATGCTATGGATAATATAAATCTCTCTGGAAACCGGCAACCATATGCATATAGCAATACTGCAATTTCCATGTCATCGGCGAACAAATACAGCTATTTACATGCGAATTTGTTCGTCAAACCATTAAAAAATCGGTTAGAAGGCGACAAATCTGCAAAATTATTGTTTATTAAGAATAGCATATTTTGTAGTATAAACTTTATAGTGTAAATGTAGTACTTATGGGTACATTTTGTCTTTAATGAAAGGTAAATGCTGTATTTTTTCTTCTCCGTCTCCGCCTCCGAAGTCAAACTCTGGATTTCCGCCTCCGCATTCACTTCCTCCAAAATGATCTCCGTTACAACCATAATTCTGAGCTTATAAGTGTGAATTTGACTGCATGTAAAGCATGTCGATCGTAAAAATTAAAGCAGTTGACTTGATTTGCATAGTTTAAGAAGTATATTTTCCATACTTGGAAGAGATAAATTAAAAAAAAAAATTTGGAGTATATGTAAGTACTACTTAGGTGAGTTCAGAATGGAGACGTCATCAAATCAAGATTGTTTTGACACACAATATATTCCATCAGATACAGATTGTAATTAAGATAAAGAAGAAGGTGACATTTGCATAAACAATTTGCCGCAAGATGATCCAGGTAACCTGGAAATATTTTATAGTAGTGATAGTAAGGACAATATTTCCATATTTCTATTGGAGATCTGCGCTGTAAATCGATATCTGCTAAAAATGATCCAAAATGGTTACGTAGAACTTCTGAACTTTAAATACCACAAACCAGTTTTTATGTAGAGGGCTAGAGGAAACAGAGGGTACCGGATTTAAAGGATTGAAGTTTTCGAAAGTTTATTTGAGAGCGAAGTAACAAATTAGACAGTTGATCGGGTTCGACTCTACGCAATTCAGAAAATTTCTATGACTTTTCTATCTACAAACTTTTTTGAGTATAGTATTGTTTAGTGGCTATCACTCAATGCTCATGGAGCATATGTAATGACAAGTGGAAGAAGATACCATAATGTGTATGCTAATAATATGTTTAGAAACTGATTCAAAGAAATCCAGAAATATAGTATATCCATTTTGCTGACAACAACAACTGACAAAATGGCAAAAGTAAGGCTCTGATAATGATGCTTTCTTATTACTCTAAGAATATAGCATCATCCAAGAGCTCAGTCATTTCTAGCAAAGCTATTTCGGCTTGAAACAAATTTCTGAAATGAAATCAAAGTCCTCTATGCTGCCGTCAATTTCACAAACGAATTAGATGGACATGCGAACATGAAAGTCAATTTGTTTAACGTGAACACCTGTCGTAGAGACTTAATATCACGGTGCCGAGCACAGAGATTGATAAACGTCAATCAACATCCGCAGGTACCAATCTCAAGCCATACTTATTTTGGTCGTATGACTCATATTCCTTGGTTAGGAACAAGGCCCATCTAAGCCTCTGCTACTCTGTGAGTCACAGCACCCGGTTGTATATCGCAACTCCATGTCGAGCTCACACTCTACCCGCATTTGGGTTCAACCACAGCCACCACGATACTCCCATAAAGGGGCCGTTTCCACTGGCCAAGACGGAAAAAAGTTCCGTGGGCTCCTGAAAAAAGCCTCTGGTCAAACTTCGTATCCGAGGTACTACCAATTTGAACTCCAAATAGTTCGTGGGTTGGTGTCCCGAAAATCGAACATAGCTCACTGGAATAGAATGCAGGCAGAACCCACAGATGGCACAGTATACACTATATTCATGAATATAGCTTTCTCAGTGTTCGGAGTGAGGTCTATTCTTACCTCCTCTGCCAAGGTAGCACTCATTAGATCAAAGATCAAATCACTGTCACAAGGACTTTACCGAATGGATTGTAGGCTGAGACCGCTACTGTTCCAAACGCCCGTGGTACCAGAAAAAAATACCTTTGGTCAGGTAGCGTGACAAAGTCACTACCAGTACAGCTCCATGAAGCTCAGAGTCCCCCAGACAACACTAATCCCACCCCATACACACACACACAAAACACGTATCCATCAGATTACAAGCGGACGACGCCAAATAGATACTGCATGTGGAAACTCATTCAATTTCCTTATACTATCCCTACTGGAGAGCGCCTGACTAAAATCATAATCCGCATTAACCCTCAAAGTACCGAACGCATTCAAATCCCTCAAATCATCTTACAGAGAACATTTACAAAGAACATGCTGCTACGTTTCCCCGATCGTGCCAGAAGGGCATTCCGGACTGTCACTTAGGCCCCTTCAATGCAAAAAAGCATTAAGGGAACCGGTTGCTTATGTTGTTTTTAATAAAACGAAACTTAAAAATTCAAGATTTTTGGTTTTAAAGAGTCTTGGCTTTTTTGACAGTTATTTGCCATAATTAAATAAATAAATAATTGAGTATGATGACAACTTTCTAACACATTTTTCTTTGAATTTATTGGTTTCACAAATTAATTAGATTCGGAAAAGTTTCAAAGGTAAAAACGAGAGACAAAACAAACAACAAGTTCAGCTTAATTTTAAGCCACAAATGAAAAATCAAATACAAGCAAATATACAATACCAAAGAAATGCCATCAGATAGTTTTTAATCTGACATTAAGCCTTTTAATGGGGGCAACTATATAGTTAAAGGCAGCATAATTAAACAAAGCTTAGGTAAATACAAAGAACAATAACAACAACAACAACTACTACTACTACTACTACTAAAAGAATAGCAAACAAATATACTCGTACATAAGTAAAATAAGAACAACAACAATAATCAAAGGTAAAGTAAGCAACCTTGTGGCATCTTTTAAATGAAGAAACGAAAAACTAAAAGAAAATTCTTAAGACAAGACATTCGAAGGAAGAAAGGAAAAGAGCCGATGAACTAAACACACACATTCACACATATATCAAACAGGAAAAAGAAGTGATGAGAAGCAAACTTCAAAAGCAATTAAATTGTGTTAAAGGGAACAAAGTCATGCAAAGGAATACGTAGAAGAATATAAAGTTTCACCACTGACTATGTTGATGACGCGACGTTAGCGATGAACGATGACTATAAAGTTGACTATGACTATGACGATGACATGAATGAGTTAGTGGACGAACCAAGTAAGTTAGTAAGTGGGAGAGTCAGTGAGTGAGTGAGTGAGTAAGTGTCTGAGCTGACTAATTAGTCATAAAATTATAGAAGTTAAATGCCGTGAAATAACAACGTGCAACAAACGAGGGCGGCTATGGAGTTGCACCGGTCTAATATGCTTAACTACTAGTGGAAGTATACAGTATGCTGCTTACTGCAGTTCATGCAACAGGAAATTACGCGCAACGCAGACATTTTGTTGTTAGGTTTCGATGATGACGATGATGATGATGGTGATGACATGAAACGGAAACGACGCGTTCGTCTAAAAGTGCGTAAAGAGAAAGCTTATAAAGTTTAATAAGAACAACGACTTTCTGACAGAAACATGTGAATGAATACAAGTCATAGTATAGTATAGGTATCTGTGTGCAGAAGGGTGTATGCATGTGTAAGTGTGCTTAGCTGCTGTTGCTGGTGCTTCCGTTCTGTGTGGCGCTAATTGCTGATTTCCGGTGAATGACGGCCCTGCCGGAGTACAGCAACGTTGAAGCTGATTCTTATTAGCTTTATTGCTTTTAACAATTTAACTTCCGTTCCAGACACACTCTCACACACACGTAGATACATAAATGCAGCACATGTGTGTGCTGATTAGAAGCATAAATTCCTGTGGTGTATGCCATGCAACTAAAGACACTCGCCATCTTTTGTATGCAAGAGTGAGGTGAGTGAGTGAGTGAGTAAGGAGTGTGTATGTATGAGTCGCACGGTATGCAACATTTAACATTGCCGACAATTTATAAGGACATACGGCAGGCAGGATGCCATTGCATGTATGTGTGTGTGTACGTGTGTTGTGTGCTATTCTTTTTATTTCTCAAACTTTTTATTTGCAACGACGATTCAACATTTAAGCCACTTATTGCCAAGTTAAACTGGCAAAGGAAATAAGGACCGCAACACAATGCAGGTTGCAAGATTTATTACGACTGCTTCAGTTGGCTGGCTGGTGTAGGATGGCATAGCATAGCCTGGTATAGCATTGATGGAGAGAATGGTACTCGTAAATGGCACAACCGATGTCCTGCGGCGCAGCAAATACGCTTAAACGGACGGAGACGATGTTGGTTGGTTGATTGGGTGGTGGAGAAAAAGTACTAGGACTAAATGCGTTCCCTTGTCACCCTTTATTCACTCCATTTCCA
This sequence comes from Amiota communis, assembly GCA_037043315.1. NCBI lineage: Eukaryota > Metazoa > Arthropoda > Insecta > Diptera > Drosophilidae > Amiota > Amiota communis. The sequence continues at coordinate 4,271,723 of JBAMAV010001245.1, read as the reverse complement.
TCATTCATTCATTCATTCATCTGTGTGTCTGTATGAGAGAGCGCGGATGGTTTTAAAATTGTGTAAAATAAAAGCAAGTAGGGCATGAAAATTGTAAAAAATAAAAGGCGAGAAATACTAGAAAGAAAAAGAAATGGGAAGGCGTGCCTTAGTGTTGCTGCACAAGCATATGGAATTAGCATCGATGCTAGGCAATGTAAGTAAGTGCCATTGGCCACCATATGTGTGCATCAGTGGTGAGTATCTGTGTGTGATCATGATGTGTGTATGTGTGTGCACATAGCATTGCAGACATCCTGTCATGATTAATTGCAGTAACCTAAACCAGTTCTTCTACTGTGTGCATCACCCACTCACCATACAAAGCCTCATGATCCAACCATAATAGCTTCACTTTTTAGTTTATTGTTCTTCTTTTTTTATTCAATTTTTTTTGTATTATTTTTCTTATGATTTAAATATATTAAATGCTGAAGTGGTTTTAGAATTTATTGCACGTTTCTCACTATGATTCCCTTGCTCTGCATGATGCTGACACACTCGCTTGCGCATATAATAATTTGCATGCATGAAGTGTGCTATTGACTTTGACTTTCTCACTGCAACTTTTCGACGCGGCAATTAATTTTACAAGTTTTCCATATCTCCACCCTCTTAACCACTTTCTCCTCCTCCTTGTCATGTCATTCACATCTAAGTATGTACACATATAAATAGTCTAAGTTTATTACTGCGTCTACAATGCGTATAAGTGATGTTAATTTAAATGAAGAAATGAATGAATGCATGATTTTGTATGTATTCGGTTTGCTTAATTTGCTGCCTTTCTACTGCCTTCTTTTTGACTAAATTAAATACACATATGCGTGTGGAATACTTCTGCAAATGCATTTGGAAACAACATTAAAATACTGTGTGAAAGTGTTCAAAATGTCACTTTGGGAAATTTTGAGATTTTAATTAAGCAACAAATGCTGCTTGTCTGTCTTCATTTCAATATTTTTTGGTTGCATTTGTATAAAATTAGCTAAGAATATTTCATGAAAATACAAGTGTTTCGATACGCAGTTGATAGTTTGACTTCATATTCAGTTGAGTTCGAGTGTCATATGTATGTTGCGTCATTCTTAAATTTAAGGCAATGCAAAACACGGAATTTTTATAAATTTCACACATGCAGGAAAGCTGCAGTCTTATTGTAATTACATCATAATTTAAATCGGCATGCAGTGTTTGTTGGATCAAGCAATGCGCACTGAAACGTTTGCTCATCTTGGTTTTTAGAGAAATATGATATATTCGAACATATACTAGTTCTGATTCACATTGCTTGACTTTTTTATACAAGCGATTTAGAGCAGATCATATTCAAACAGTTTCCAGTCTTGCTTTCCATTGCTCGACTGATTTAACTATCTAGTGAAGTCTGAATGGGCAAACAGAAACTTCTTTGGCCCGCTGTGTAATATTTTTTTTCAATGAATATTACTGGTGGAAAGACTTTTTTGTTAACAAACAATTTTTTCTTTCCACATGCGGCCAAACTCATTGCGGATTCTCCCAATGCTGCCCACAGAATCAGAAATATTGGAGAGCCCTGATCTAGAGCAAGACATACTAAAACATTTGTTAGTATTGATTGCCATTGCTCGACTGTTTCACATAAATGAGTTTAAGTATATTTTATAAATGCGATCTATAACAGAGCGTATACAAATGTTTTCCAATCTTGTTTCCAATTGCTCGACTAGTTTATAAACGTGATCTAGAGCAAAGCGCATTTGAAAGGTTTTCAGTTTAGACAAATGGGCTTCAGAAAGATATGTTAGACCATTTGCTTGTCTTGGTTTCCATTGTTCGATTGGTCAAGCGATCAAGAGCAGAGCTTATGTGTAACACATGGAATGTTTCTGTCAAATGAATTGCTAGATTGTTCCATAAACGTTATCTTAAGCAGAGTGTATTCGAACAGTTTCTTGTAGAGATGAGCTAAACTGTGACACAGTGATTCTAAACTGGGATTGAGTCACAGTCATTTGATGGGAGAGACACCGTTTACTTGATTGATTGTGACTCACTTTGATTCAGTTGCTCCCTAAACTGTCATTACCAAACACAGTTTAAACAACGTAAACTGTGTCCCTCCCTTCAAATGACTGTGACTCAATCAAAGTTTAGAATCACTGTGTCATTGTTTAGCTCATCTCTAGTTTCTAGTCTTGCTTCCCATTTGTTTCAGACAAATGAACAAGAGCAAGACATACTTGAACATTTGTAAGCCTTGCTTCCCATTGCTCGACTGGTTTGTAAACATAATCTAGCGAAGCGCCTTTGAACATTTGCTAGTATATATTGTTTTCCATTACTCACAGAGCATATTTGAACTGTTTCCAAGTCTTGCTCTAGAGGAAATCCCATTTGAATATTTCCTAGAATTGCTTTCCATTGCTCGACCGATTCATACAAATGTTGAATCCAATTGCAGGTTTTTCCAAGATGGTCCAATGCACTTATGCACTTCTCTCTGTATGCCTCAGAAATCCTCAAATCACCAATAAAGTGAACAGATTGCGAATGTTTTACATTTTTCCTTTCTCACTCTAACAAACTAAAGATCAAAGATCATTCAAAGTGATAATTTATGAGAATAACAAAGTGAACAGAGCAAACATTCTCCCTGCCTTGGCAGCTCCTTCCAACTAATTATGATGCATTAGGCTCCAGAGGTAGCGGGCAGTTATTATGTATACAGAATTTCAAAAGACTAGACTTTGTTTTAAGGGTAACAACCCTGACCAATCCATCATGACCCGTATGTGTTTGAAACACTCGTCCCAGGTACCATTGATTCAGCGGAGCATTGTCATCAGAAATAAGAACCAATGTACCAATCTCCACATTGTTCCATTAGGTAGACCATTTCATGCGCTGCTGTAAAAGAGACAAATACCAGAATGCATTTGTATCGTTTGACCATTGATAATTTAAAAATCGATTCTTAGCAGGGTTCTGCCAATGAATTCAATGCACGACCAATTAAAAAGTGGCCGGATGTTAAGTGCTTCCAAATTGTTAGCAACCGATGACAGAGGACAAACAGGCCACTTGCGCTACTGTCGTGGTCATGTCCTCGTAATTTAACGCAGTCCCATTAACATGATGAACCAAAAGCATCTTGGCAACCTTAATGGAGCTTTCCCACAGACCACCAAATATGTGGGATCGTGGAGGTATGAGGTGGAAAACAACTCCGAGCGTCTCCAAGACACATTCGAACGTTTGCTAAGTAGTCTTCTTTCCCATTGCTAGAGTGTTTTAGACAAACGGACTAGAGCAAGACAACTTGAAAATTTGTTATTATTGCTTTCCATTATTGTTTCATATGAATATGAGCAGAGCATATACAAATAGTTTCCAGCATTGCTTCCCATTGCTTGACTAACTAATGTTGAATAAAGGCGATCTACAACAGAGTAACTAGCCAATAGTTTCGGCCTTGCTTCCCTTTGATCGACTGTTTCAAACCCATTGCTCTAATATTTCATGAACACAAAGTAAAATGTATTCCAATAATTTCTAGTCTTGTTTCCCCACATAGTTATCAAATGTGGTGACCACATGTGGGAGTATATATGCATGACAGTCACAAGTCACTAGCGTACTAAGCTATATGTTCCACTCACCATATATTTGATATTAAAATTAAATATTTATTGAAATGAAAGAGAACTCAAGTAACATAAAAATAAATTTCCTTTTTGTTAACAAACGTTGACCAAACTTTACTTCAAATGAACTTTCTAAGGGATTTTCTTTTAGAATAGGGAACGCTTTGCTGTAGTTGCATTTAAATGTATGCAACAGCAAGAAATAAGAACAAATTCAAAAGAAGAAAAAAAAAAAAGAAAATAGAAAACTTCCATCAAGTACCATAAAACTTAAACACGAATTGTTCTGTTGCTGTCAGAACAAAAGTCCCTTACCTTTCCCTTCCTGCTGTCTCTTCATAGAAACTTAAAGTGAGGTTTTCTTTTTTTTTTATATGAATTTCCGGCAAACCAAAAGTTTACGCGATAAACAACAACAACAAAAAGGGCCATAGCCATTCAATCACAGTAACATGCAGTACAACAGTAAGTGCAACACAGCTAAGCAACATTCACACTTCTTTCTTTGCCTTCTTGATCATCTTCTTCTCCACCAATACAAGAAGTATATATTTAGAAACATTTTTGTATGCTTTCAATGATGGCGGTTCCTTGTTTTGCTTCTTGGTATTTCTTCCTTCCTGCGAATTGAAATGAAACTTTTTCCAACTGCTACAATACACGGCTTCGCTTGCTCGAAGTACATAAAGAAGAGTCATGGGTCTGCAAGAAAGCGTAAATCAAGATTTCTTTACTTGTATTACTTATGTACGTCCTTCTTGTTGCGTCTTGAATGAAGTTTGTTAGTTTGTTGTGAAGGGACGCAGTACTATTTTATTTGTTAGAAGTAGCGACGGTGATGGACATTTAAAAGACGTAAATAAATGAAGCCATTTGTTGTTGGCGGCCACGAGTCGTGCGTTAGCTTGATTGCAGGTGTCAGTGTAGATGTATGTATGTGTATGTGTGTGTGTGTTTGTGTGTGAGTGTTAAGGTGTAGGTGTTAACGCCACGTTCCTGGCGCATAAAGTTTTTATAGTGCTTCTTTGCCGCATCGCAAAATTGTTAGCAATTTCCATTAGTTACTTGTCATTTAAATTTTTCTTTTTCATTTTCATTTTCGCGTTCGTTTTCTTTCATGTTAACAATATTTTGTCATCCACCCCCCTGCCCCCCAACACCATTATTCATCCACTTCCCTCAAAATGTCTTTAAGCCCAACTTGTTTGGTTTACTCGTCTGGCACATGCCTCCGCTTTACATTATGTAACATAGCAGGAACTTTTGATTGTTAAGGCAGGTAAAGGTGCCAAGTTGGATAAAATCGACTTGAGTATGCCACCGCAGGGCAACTATGTGGGGGGAGTTGTATAAGTTTTATACAAATGATGTACCCAACACGGAAGTGGATAATTTTGAAACGGATATAATTTGTCGCCTTCTTGTCAAACCAAGTTTTGATGCTTTTCTTTTCTCCTTCTCCTCTCACCAAGGGAATTTTTCTTTTCTTTTCTTTTAAATTTGTAATATTTTACTAGACAATTTGTGTGTGTGTCTTTATCAAATGAAATCTTCTTGATGCACGCTCTTAATATTTACTTTGTTTAATGAATCATTTGTCGCTATTTTTGCACAAACATTGGAAGGAGAAGCATATGCTTTTCATTTGTTGTGCAACTCAATCAAGCTCTCATACTTGATTTCTTAGTAGTTAATGGTGTTGCCATATTGATTTTGACACCTCGATTGCATTTTTAGTATTCTAACGAACCGCAAAACGTGTTGGTCAATCTTGTTGGAGGACGAATCAGAACAACTAAACAGAACCGAACTCATGAATGATTGACCTCAAACTCAACTTTGACTTGACTCGACTCACCACCACTCACCACGATTCACTCAAGCAAACTGTGTATGCATGCGTCACAAACTCATCACTCCATCAACCAGGGGGACTACGTGAGTGTATATTCTAACTGGACTGGACATGTTGCCTGCCGGACTGCCTGCCTGCCTGCTGCTGTTTGCGCTTGCCTTGGGGTGTTCGTCCTTGTTTGCTTACTTGTTTCCTTGGTTAACTTTAGTGTTGCACTCTAGACAGCGCTGCACACTTTATTAACAATCCACTGAGATTTTCACCATTTCCGACTTGACCACTCGACTTGACTGGACTCGACTCAACTCGACTGGACTTGGACTTTACTCTGCTCACCGGTAATGAAGTGCAGTTTGTTGTGGTATGGAACTTCTCATCTAACAAGTTCTTCTTCTACTCGTTCTATTCTATACTTCTTCATTTGCCCTGTTGCTCAAGCAAACATTTTAACGTTGATTACATGAGGAATTCATGCTCAAATTCAAATTTAAAACTGTTTCCAAGTGCTTGTGTGTGTGCATTTGTGTGTGTGTGTATCTGAAAAAGGGTCGTCGGGTCATAATATCAGCAGCAACACCATCACCAGGATGAAAAGCAACATTGAAACTGTTTGGTGTGCGTTTTCGCCTCGTAAATCTTAGCTTTTAGTTCTTGAATGCTTCTTTAAAAGTTTCTTATTTCTTGATATTTCGCAATGCTTTCTTTTAAGTTTCTTTGGGTAAGTTTTTCCTTTTGATTTTTTACTCCTCCCTCCTCTTTCACTCTCTCTCTCACTCTTTTACTCTTTTATTTGGTTTTTGGTCACTCTTGGCCCCCCGTCTGTGTTGTGCTTTCTATTCAACGTCATTGCAGTGGAAATTTTTCCAATGTGCTGCATTCAAATATTATCAATTTTGTTGCTAACGATTTTTCTTTCTTTATACACCTTCTTCACTTCAGCGCCTCCGCTTTCTCCTTTCTTTGCATGTTTACTATTCAACAAATTCTTAGTTGTTGGTGTTGGCATTAAAGTTTTATTTTTGTTGTTGTTGTTACTGTCGATAACTGATTGAATTGTTACGAACGTTTTACGTGTGCGGCATGGCAAATGCGCTTTCCTTTCGTGGCATCGTTTCGCCTTTTGCCTGCCACAAAATGAGGAACATTAGTATAAGTTATACAAGTATGTATGTGTGTATGTTTGAGTAGCAAGTGTTGCTTCTTCTATATTACGATATATATGAATGAATGTGTGTGTGAGTGTATATGTGAGGGTGTAAAAAACTAGGAAAATCAATTTTGTTAAAATAAATTGTCGAATTTCTGGTATAAATTGCAAGTGGTTGAGTTTGACTTAGACAGACCGATAACTCTTTCTATAGAATACATTTGCCATGCTTTTCCTTGCCTTTTCTTCTATAAATATATATTTATATTGATATGTGTGAATATCCTGACACTTGTACTATAAGAGTTTTAGAAACATTTTTCTTTTTTTGTATTTTTGAAAAATATAATTTCATTTATATTTATTAAATTGCCATAATTCATTAAAATCAAATTGAATGCCATTTGACAATTTTTAATGCAATCAAATGTGTGTTGTTTACTATGTATACACAAATATAATATTACGTATACGCACAGTGTGTTGATTTGTGATTTCCAATAACACTGGGCAACAAAATTTGAACTTTAGTTAAATTTTATATTTCGATGAGTGATTGTTAGTGAAAATAGGTTTATAATAATGAGTCGTAGTTGCACACGAACGCTTCCGTACCATCTTACAAGACTCAACACTATGTATGAAAATCCATTGGACGTAAAGCTTGTAGCTCTGTCTGAAACTAAGCAAAATTAATTGCTTTTCTTTTTGTTGCAAAAATGATACATATAATCATACTAAGTACGTCTCCGTACGAGTATAAGTAGAATAAGAGTCAAAATTTACACACTGCATTATCATACACACACAAAATATCGTAGACAACAGAAAGCAGACTTGCTCACCATCAAGACAGCGGAGGCCTATGCTTGGAGACTTAGCTCATTCAGCTTTTGAGCGGACACGGATGTTTCCAGCAATACTTATATAGGTTCCAGCAGGAAGAAGCAGCATGATGTCTCCACTGCCGTAACCAGTGCGAGGAGGACGTTAACCACATAATTTTCTAAAGCAGAAGGTTCCATAGAGAGCGGCACGAGCACAACAGGTGAACAGCCCGCGGCCAGTAATATAGTGAGCCTCATGCTGGAGAATCTTGACAAGTGGGCTGCTGTTTCCGACTTTGCGGCAAGAGTCATTGAAAAAATAAGTGGTCTGGACAAATCACACCATAACCAAGATGACGGATAAAATTTCCAGTACCTACCCTATGAAGCTTTGCTTAATGGCAGTCCCATATCGATCCTGGTCACCTATTCTGTCTTGCTATTTATTTATTTCTATTGTTATTGTTATAAATTTTTACATTAGTCAATTTCCGAACAACAACAAACAAAAAAACAGTTTTGGTGATGCGAAAAAATTATGGAAATTCCAACTTTTCCGGTGGATTTTTGAAAACTTTTATTATCCGTTTTTATAGCGGCAATACACACTCTGTGAAAATTTTAACTGTCTACTTTTTACATAAGATTGAGCTCACTGATATACGGACGGACAGCGTAGAAGCGTAAAAGAAGAAAAAAAAATACTATTTTCAATTCAAGATATAAGATTTTCAAGCATATTTTCCTGGTTGTTTCCTTCTCATCGTCCAGCAGTTATTGGGTTACATTTGACCTTATCCATTTGTGAAATGTCCTGATAGAATCTTTCTCCATGTTCATCGCTCAAAGCTTCCAAGAAAAATGAATGTTACAAACCAATGCTTAGTTACAATTACAGCTTGGCAACAAGCTCTCTGTAGCTGTCACTCTTATGGGTATCTAGAGAACTTACAAACCAAATGCTCATTTTTCTAGATCATTCAATTTTTCTTCAAACTCTGCATATTTTCGTAACTCCCTGATGTGAGGTCCAATGAAAATACCCCCTTTTAATTTTCGCATCACTTATTATAGGCAATTTTTCTTTTATATACAAAAATCTGCTTGCATTGCGATCCAATGCTTTAACAAAATTTTTCACTAGGCCTAATTGAATATGCAATGGTGGAAAAAGTACTTCAGATGAAAATAATTGATTTAACGGCTGCCATTTGCCTGCTTTTATTGTCGTAGTACTGTTTATGCTTAGTAAAGAACAAATCACAAGAAATCTGAGGCCAACCGAAACAAAACTACGATAGTTTACTAACACCCGATTTACACCTTGCGACTCTGCGGCAGAACTCTCTCTCTCTCTCTTGTGAGACTTACTTGTTGAGAAGAGATGCATGAGGCTTACGGAGTAGACTTGTCGCTTGTACCAGCGACACACACTGTTCTGCCGACCTTTTTGTTGTTGACTTCTTTCGAGAATTTGCGCTTTTATGTGTGAGAGAGGGATGTGAGAGGGGTGAGAAATGATAAAATACATGCCCAGTCGCAGCAGCCAGGTACGGGTCAGCTGCCTCCCTTAGATATGTAGGTGTATATATTTTATTACTTATTAAAACTTTCTCGAAAGTCTAATGCTGTATCTTCAATGTTTAATAAGAAATTTTGTTTAGGACCTTGAAGCTTAGCAGAGTAATGTAAACACAAGCAAGCGACTTTAAAAAAGAATCAACGATAAGTGTTGCAACCGAGTCGCTACATGTAAAACGACTATAATGAAGGTATGTACCGAAAAAAGTATTAGATATCATAGTTGAAATAACATGATTACTGTAGACCAGTGTAATTGAGTTTAGTAAATATGCGATTTCTAAATTTTTTAGTTACATCTCTAATCTAACGTAATCTAATTTGATTGAATAGAGTTTTTTTTGCATTACAATATTTAATTTGTGTATATACAATATTTTGTGTTCTTCTGTTTCTGTGAGCTCATAGTATTTGCGTTTTCAATTCCAATTATGTTGTCATTAAGCTAGTTAAATATTGAAAATATCGATTACATATTAAATTTTATTTATTAATATTTAAATGTGTTTTTCTGTATGTGTTTTTTGTTTTTGTTGTTCATGTAATTGGAGATGGTTTAGTAGATTTGTGTATAAAATCATGCAAGTGATGATTCATTATCTTTCAAAAACATAGAGAAAAAAAGATACTATTTACAGAACTAATGAATGCAAAAATCTAATGAAAATGGGAAATCATCACTCTTAGAAAGTAAATATGTATAAATCATCATCATCAGTAGCAGCCACATCATCATCATCATCATCATCAGCATCATCATTAGAAGCACCAACAACATAATCATCATTAAGTGAAACAATTCACATTATCAACCATTTTTGCCATTTTAACAGCACTTCTATGACTTCACAACCACATGTCTTCCTTATATTGCGTATACGACACGAGTGCTGCTCTACATATATGTACATGTATGTATATGTATGTCTAAGGATCTGTGTGTGTATACATTGCTAATTGTGTGAAAATGACAGTGCAAATTTTCATTTGAATTCAGTTGGCATATGGCAAAATCTTTGACAGCTTTTGTCTCACCCAAAAAAAGTTTAAATAAATGCAAAAGATTCTTCAACTTCAATGTTTAATGAGCGCATAAAATACTCATATAATAATATTGTTGAAGGTCTCTTGTACTCACTCAGATCTCTTACAGTAAATTTGAAGACCATTTAGAATATGATTATATAAAGTTTTTCCAAACAAAAAGACTTGTCATTGTATCGTGTGTTTGAGTTAAAATATTATTATTGGGGGCATAGATAAGTTTTAAGCCTTTTTTTAGTAAGTTTGAAGCTTTATTCAGATAAATTGGCACAAAGAATTTTAGTCAAAGTATTGTCCATTGACTTTTCTACAACTTTCAGGCAGCATACGGATTCCTCATTGGAAAAATTCCTTGTATTTTGAGCTGATCCAAATATCAACCCGATTTTTGCTGCTCGGCCAGGCCCATGACTTATCCACCGAAACAATAAGTAGTTGGAAGGAGCAATGTCTGTCCAATATGGCGAGTGGGGTAAGACACCCCATTGAAGCCCCTCCAAAGTTTCTTTGATGATTTTTACAATTGCACAATTGAATTGACAGTGTTTAAAGAATGTTTTGGAAGTGTTAATAAAGAGAGTATTTCTAGAGGAATTCTCCAAGAAAAATCGTGTGATTACTTTAATTTATAATGCATTGGACATAAGGTCAGATGGGAGGGCTTACTGCAAATCAATCAATAGACATTTGTGCAATAGAATATGGAACTCAAGGTACAAAAAAAAAGGTGCAGGCGACGTGAGAATAAATGTTCCACTTGTCCAATAATGTTGAAGGGCAAAACGGAAAACAAAATAGGACTCGATAAAAAGCTCGTCATCAAGAATTGGTGCATTTGAAACAGAGTCAAATGAGACTAATCTATAGTGGAGAAAGCTACCGCCGATGACATCTGAAAACAATAAATGCCAGGAGAGTATTCAAGCCGGAACTTGTAAAACGTTATAAGGCCAATATGGATAGGAAACTTCATTACGAATATACAATCATTCATGAGCAAATAGATCTTCGTGACCAGAGAGCGAATAACTCGAGTTCTATCCATTGTGACTAACCAGTAATCAACACAACTGATCATCCTGAGCTATTTGATGTCAGCAATACCTTCTTCATAAAAATCAAACTTTCCTATATTTTATATTTCATAGATAAGATTGACAAATTGGTAAAGAACCGCTAGGAATGATAAGGAGATGAAGTAAGAAGGTAATGTCTGAATGCAGACCGAAAGAGAGTTCGAACCTTGCAAAAACAGTACTCATTACATTGTATATAGTCTACTAGTCTATTTATTGATATCGATACGGTTAGATTATAGTAATTCTTTCTATTCTGCTTTTTCTTTTTTAATCGTGGGTCTACAAATTCTAGATTCATTGATCATTCATTGATTTTCAAAGCATCAATGTTTAGAGAAAAAAGATGTCTATATTTTTCCTAACTAATCGCATCATTAAAAGGTAGTTTATTGAAAAAGTTTCTTCTAGGATTATTAGTGATTTGAGTAATTTGAAGACCATGTTAATTCTTGAACAATCATTCTAGATTTTTGTTTTAATAAATTTATTGAATTGGAAGAGAGGTTATCAATAACTGCAACAATTTCAAGTGAATCACCTGATGCGCAGCATTAGCCTCTTGCCATGAATATTCGGTTCGGTCTTTGACGGTGATGCACGGCCGGGCTTACTCCACGATTTTCTGTGTTTTCGATTGTCATAGAGGATACACTTTTCATCCCTTGTCACGATCTGATGCAAGAAATATTTCTGATTTTACCTTTGGAACAGTTGTGGCCACGTTCATACGGAACGCAATTTTTTTGTTTCTGTACCATACTCAAGGCCATGAGATGCATTGAAATCGCTTGATAAGTTACTTCCTAGTAACTCCTCTTGAGTTTGGCATGAGTCTAGCTCTAATAACGCTTTCAACTTTTACTGGCTTCTCATCATCCAGTTCTTTGTAAAAACGCCGGAACCAGCAATGACAAGCTCTTATTGATGAAGCAGATGTTCCCTATATGCTTCACACAGTAGTCGATGTCCATCAGATGCAATTTTCTTTAAATAAAGGGCTCAAAAGTTATCTGTACACCCATAATTTCAGTGAATTTACTTTGAACTTATTTTATTACAATATTTTAATATTTTGATGTTTCACGCCTTGAAAAACTGCTTATATTTTCAATCAACGTAAAAATCGCGTGAATTTCATAAACATCCAGAAATGTCATTTCTCATTTGTTGTTGAGGGTCGTCGCAACTTTTGATTACTTGCAGAATTTTATTCAATTTACCAAAAATAAAAGTGTCTGTGAAGAAAATGATGAAGATGATGAGCAAGTTAAGCAAAATAAAATGCTTTGATGGAAAAACACACACTTCTATTATTATTATTATTATTTTATCAGTCTTTTGACATTTTCATCAAGACATAACAAATAGAATGTACACAACAACAACAGCAATAGCAACTATGAAATATTACAAATTGTCTGGTTATTATAAGACAAACTTTTGTATATGGAATATCTTTCTTTCATTCACTTTTGACACAAACCAAACCAAGTCCATTATGCATTTACTTCAAGCCCATAATGGCTTATGACAGTGAACAAACAAACATCCATCGCATGAAGGCATCCATGAAAATTTATATAATCATTGACAGCAACAACAACAACAACAAACAACACAATAATATAATACTATAAGACAAGACAAGGCAAGGCATGGCAAGGCAAGTCAAAGGAAAGACAACAACAGAACAGAAAAAAAAATTATGTTTAACAAGCACTTATTTTGATGATATTTGTTGATTTCCACTTACGTCGCTTAAACGATAAAGCATAGCATACTTAAAGGCTGAAGAACATAGCATTGATGCCTTTGGATATATGTATATATATCATACACACACACACACAGTACTATACTATGTACATGGATATCTACGTGTTTGTATCTTGCTTAGTTTGACAAGTCGTTAAGTGTAGTTGATTGAACTTTTTCTCCTTAATAAACAACAAAAAAAACAAAAATGATTGATAATTTTGATGATTCATGCTTGGCCTAAGCAATTGGAGCATGAAGTTGACTGACTATCTTTGTCTGGTTTGTCAATTCATGTCACTATTTTTGGTTCTTCAATTGACCTTTGACTTTGTTGCTCCTTCCAAAAATATTTCCATTGTTTTGTCATCATACCAAAATTAATGAGTTCCAATGTTTGTTTTAACAAAAAATGTCTTAAGATTCATGCAGTTTTTTATTTATAAATTTTTCATACATAGTATTGTATACCACATAAAACCCTGGAAGTTACTCAAGTGTTTATTTGCTTTATTTAACAAAAGGAAAAACTTTTATACAGTTAAGGAGAAAAGTCACCAAAATGTAATACAATTTCTTGATTAATTAAAAGCCTGCCACCCATCCCCATGCTGACATGGTGAGACATTGTTTGTTGGCTTGATTTTTACCTGAGTTTGCCATTTTTTGAGTACTTTTCAACTTGGTTGAGTTCAGTGAGTAACCGAGTGAGTGAGTGAGTGAGTACGCTGTCATAAATCGGGCCAAGCGTTAAAATCAACATAAAAACATTAACACTTCAATGCCCAAAGCAGTCATAATCAAGTCAGCAACATTGAAGTTGAAGCAAAAGCCACTGATACAGTTGCTTCACTTGGTTTGCTACTGCTACTGCTACTGATGCTATTCCAACTGCTGCTACTACTTAACACAATATGGCACAACACTCATAGTTGCATGTGGTGGCATCATAGTCTTCTCTTACTGCTGATGCTGGTGGTGGTGGTTGATGATTCTCATGGTTTCGTTGTTCGTTTTCGTTGTCTTGAATAATGAAAATGAAAACTATAAACTCATTTGTGTATTGGGAATCAACTTCAACGTGAATCAGTGCAAACATGTTCAACGTACTTATGTGCATATACTACTAGTACATACTACGAGTTGAGTTAAGTTGAGTTGAGTAGAATGAGAGTAGCAGCTTTATGCAGGAGTCATATTACATGAGTTTGTAGTACTACTATGTATGTGCAATTGGATGGGTTAAGATGAAAAGGGGAATGTTATGGGGGTTCTATCTACTATGAAGGTATCGACAGTTATGCATGTTGTTGCTGACATCGAAGGTACTTAAAAATCATGAAACAAGTGAAACGATGCAAAGTTTTGTGACTGCGGCAAGTAGATCAACACTCCCTTCTCCTTCTTATTGTATGAGCATCACCATGTGTGTGTGTGTGCTATGCTTGTATTTTATGCTGTTTGTCATGCACAACACTCAAACTTCAGTTGGAAATATGTCAGTTGATGGTGAGATAGTGGCACAGTGCATATTCGTATGTCGAATCAACATTTTGCCTTGCCTTGGCTTACCATGCCTTGCCTGTCATTCAGTCATTCAGTCATGTAGTCATTCATTCAACTATCAGGTAGTAGTAGTAGGTGGGCTCTTGAGCCAATTTCATGCCTGCATTTGCCACAAATCATCATACATATAAACAGAGAGATACATCATTGCACTCATTCTCTGTTCCTGTTCAGGCACTGAGTCTGAATCTGAGTCACTCTCAATCTTTCAATTTTTCACTCCTTTACTGGTTCACAGAGCCTAGGAATGTTGTCATGACATTGCGTTGAAAATACGCAAACAAATTGTCAACATTTTCAACACAAAAATGTGCAAAAAATAAACAAAAATAACAGCGAATTATAACAACGAAAGGGAAAGTGAAAGATAATACAAAAAAAGCAGATATGGTGGCTTGTGTTTAGATACATGTGTTGTTGCTTATAAGCATAGCAAAAAGCAGATAGCATACGGCAGATGGGATGGAAATGTGTGACAACAAAACCATAAACAAAAAGAAAAAACCTTAGATTTATGGTAATTAAAATTGATTCGAAAAGTTTTGATTGTGTTTGTGGTTTGTGGCATTTAATAATCTGTGTTGAGTATGCAACTATCTCTCTCTCTATGAAGATATATATGAGTATCTATGTGTGCATGTGTGTGTGTGTGTTGCTTAAAGCAAGTGAAGCTCTAAATTAATACCACATAAACTTATGTTGCATGTTGTTATGTTGTCATCGTTGTTATTATTATTTTTGTTGTTTTTTTGTTAAGTTGCCGTGTACAACACAACAAATCTGCATGTGATGAAACTTTTTAATTAAAGTTTTCTTCCGCAAAATTCTCTGAGCGCGTGTCTGTGTATGTGTGGGTGCACAAGTTTGAAGTCAAGTATTAGATACTTAGATTTACTAGTAGTAGTAGTATGCTACAAACTATTGTAGTGTGGTATCTTTTCAAGGGATCTAGAGCTTATGTTGATTGCTTTGATGACACTGAGCGCACATAAAACTTGACATTTTTGTATTATTTTTTATTATCAAAAGTGTTGATTTTGTCATTGTGTACATAGAAAGAGAAAGTGACGTCGCCACATGCATGATATCAAACAATCAATCAATCGTACTGCAATCGAAAATAACACGTAAATTTCATGGCTTTGCAAGGACAAAAAATATAAATAAAAATAAAGATATAACAATTTATTTACTTATTTATAAAACTTAATTCAATTTTTTACTCGATTTCAGGAACAACCAAAGCCAGATATACAGATACAATAATACTATAACAAGATACGCCATTCGTTTGTCCCTCTGTTTTTTATTCATTTATTTATATATTTTATTTTATTTTTCCTGGCTTTTTTTTTTTTTTTGTTGCTTGACTTGAGCCTCAAGCGTAACATAGCAATATTGGTTGGTTGGAGCTGTGAGTGAGTGAGTCTCATACTCATACCTACTAGCTATACATGTTTATACATATGTATAGTATAATATACATGTGTCTAGCGAAAAAAGAGTGTTGCAAGCCAATTGTGAACAAATAAAAATGAATTTGTGTGTGTGTCTTTTATTTTACTTTATTTTTTTTTTTTTTTTGGATGGCAAGAAGCGAATTATAGTTGTGAGTTTGTGTCTGTGGCACACAAATACATAAATTTAAAATAAATTCTGGTTTTATCCTTTTAAATATTGAATTTTTTCGATTTACAACAATGATGAACCAAACCAAAAACGAATGATTGAAAATATTAAGTTTCGGTTATGTTTATTTGAAGAATACACTACTGAAAGAGAAAGTTTTAAGCAGAATTTTGTAAGGGAATTAGTTCTGGAGAGATGTCCGAATGGTGTAAAACCATTTGATTCATGTTGAATGAAACATGAATGATGTCACAGATTAGATTAGTAAGGGAAAGGTCGGTAACCAGTAAACCTCGTCACTGTGGCCGCAAGTAGGCTTATTGTGGCAAACCCCGTAATCACAGTTCCTCCGAGATTCTGGTATTCATTCCAAGTGTTGGTTTCCAAGGTGACGGAGTCTGGTCCAGATTACGCCTTCGCGGTGACATAGTACGTGCTCTGTTGACTCCTCTTCCTCATTACATAGTCTACATATATCGCTGCGACTGATTGATTTATTATGTAAATGTTTCATTACTCTTCAATGTCCTCTCAAGAAACCTGAGACTATTCGATTACCAATCCGTATCAGTCCCAGTAATTCCTGTGTTGTTTTGCGAGATCTATTTGATCATGTTCTCTTGACTAGCAAATTTTGATGTAGGAGATTTAAAAATGGCAATTTTCGACGAATTGATTGACATCACTAAGTGAACAGAATTTTGTAAATATTCTTGTTCACGGCATCTGGAAATTACTCTGATTCACTGCGAGCATCAACCACTTGAATAAAAACACTTTTGGTTAATACAAATATCTATTTACTATAGCTGGTTAGGTCCGCCAGATAGTTGGATGCGGATGCGATCATTTGATGTACATTTCCTGTAGATATAAATTATTAGAAGTACTATTATGATGATCATGATGAGAGTGAGAGATAGGTGACCGCCATAATGTGTAAAATGGAGCCCCTTGAAGAGTACATCTTTATTGCGCAGAGTTGTTAACTTTCTTTTCTTTGTTGAACATTCTGCTAGCGGCCTTGATGCGAATACATCTGGAATTCGATAATATAGAAAGAAAAAGAAAATTCCAGGTTTAAAGGCGAATGTTTTACCCACAAAACAAAACAAAATGTGCAAAAGTGATCAATATTTACACAGTTTTTATCGTTACTGTAGCTCCAAACCTTTATATTGTCGCTACTAGTTGCTGTATTAAGAGGCCCTTCAGCAACTCCCGCTTTTGGGACTTCATACCAACCATTATGTGTGACTTTTGTAATTTCGTATGGTCCCAGATATTCGCTTGCCAATTTCTTTCCATCCACGAATTGTATATGATGAACTGCATCTGAATCGTCAACTATTTATCCCAACAGGTACGAAAATGAATCGTTTAATTTATGAAAATATACTGTGATCATGTTCTATAGACTATCAAATGCAAATATTGATTTTGGAGATTTGGAATTAGTAATTTTTTGTTGCAGGAGGATCATTTTCATTACTTTCTACTCAATAAAAACTACTAAGAAAAGTACACAGCGATCATTCTCTATTGACTAGCATAGGGATTTAGAAACTGTGATCTTGTGTTACTGAAGGATATTATATATATAAAATGTATGTGTGGATTCCAAATCTGCTGAACCGATTTTTATTAAATTTTCAGAGAAACTATATCATAGTTTGTAGAATGTTCCTGTAAAGTTTGGTTCGGATCGGACTATTGTCGAGAAATCAATGGATAATTCGATAAGAATTAAAAAGGAAACAGTATCACGCACGTCGGAAGCATAGCAAAGACAGTTAAATATAAATGAATCGACCGACTTCGGTCATCATTTACATCAATGAATATAATGGTTTCCATAACCAGAAGTTTGTCCTAGTTAATCTGTAGTTTAGCTTAGATTAACTAAGTTACAATAAGATTGTTGGGAAACTTTTCATCATATTTCCTCTAAACAGTTTCATCATCTTATGTACTTTGTTTAACTTCATCTAGTATCTTCTATCATCTCTTATGCCCTATAAAAGTGAATGAAGCTCAAATGCTTGGCAAGTGAAACCTTGCAACGACGACAAAAATTACCTTTTCATCCTTTCGTTGCTTTTTTTCCTTCTTTCGTTTCACATGCAATGTGAATGGTTTTTTTTTTTTCATTTTGTATCTCTTGTTGTTTACTATTTTTGTTGTTGTGGTGTTGTTATTGTTTGTATACACGAAATGTTATATCTTTTTTTGTATATATTTTAACTCTAGAGAAGGTCTTTGGCCTACTGCAGGACACAATTTCTTCACACACATACATGTGTATTATGTATTTTCTTTTGGTATCTCCCTGTTATTTTATTTCGTATATTATACTCTGTGTCTCGATAACAATTCATATATTTTTGTATCTTATTGTGGTTGCTGCTGTTACTGTTGTCGTCGTTGTTGTTGTTGTTGTTACAATATTATTATTTTTGTATACATATTTGTTTTGGCATATAAATCGAAAAATTTCATTATACTCGTATCGTAGCATAACCTTTTTCCGTTCACGCTTGGACTATTTGTGCTTATTGAGCAGTGAAGGAACGAATGAACCATCATACATAAGGAAGTGTTCGGTTAAGTTAAGATGAGTTAAGTTGAGTTGAGTTGAGTTGTGATCAATAACCACACATCCATATCAATGTTGATGACAACAATGACAATGTAGTCATATCATTTCTATACATACAAGTATGTATTGTATTTCTATTTTTGTATCTTCCTTCTACTTATTTTTGATAGAATTTAAGCAATAAAATGATTGAGATTGAAATAAAGGAATAATTCGTTTCTTTGATTTAGGTTTGTTCAGTGGTTTGACTTCTATTTAGACATAATTGAGAGAAACTGAATTGTTCTATATAAGTATTCTTAAATCAGATTTTTCATTGATTAACTTACTATCTTTTTCACATAGCAAGTTTATATAAAATGAATGCACTTCACGTTTAGGTAAACACAGGAAAACATTTTAAGACACTTCCTAGTCATGGCCAACCGGTCTTTCGTTGGCTTTTTTAATGTTATAAAAAAGAACATTTCTAGTTGTTGTTTCTTTTCCCGGCATAAACATCTTCCTGCAATGTGCCTTTTTATCTATTTGTTGGCCCATTGGGTTGTCTGTCTGTTGGCCTTTTTTATTTGTTTGTTTGCCTGTCTCGCTTTTTGCCTTTACAACTTCCTGATTGTGCTTTTGGCCTTGCCTTGCCTTGCCATCCATGCTTCGGCTTGCTTGCTTGCTGACTGCATTCAGTGTTGTCTTTCTAGCCATTTATGGGGCCACAAGTTTGCTTTCAAGTCATGGAAATATATACAAATATAAAAAGGCAACAGCAACAGCAACAATAAACATTAATGCAGACATGCAACTCACAAGAAGAAAGCAAAAGAACGCATAAGGCAGCAAGTGAATGAGTTCCTTGTAATTAGTATAAAAATTTATTTTCAACTTTTTAGACGTTTCATTTCGTTTCGCATTACATAAACTTGAATGATTCATGGAATCAAAATGAAATGAAAAGAAGTTAAGAAAGGTAAAGTCAAGTCAAGTAAAGTGAAGTGAAGTTCTTTTTGCCTTCATTAACATAAAGTGCAAAATTCTTAAAAATTACATTTCAAACTAATACTCTTAAGAAAGAAGATACTATTTAATATTTTCAAATAAATACATACAATACATGTATTTACTATTCACACTATTAAATATTAAATATTAAATAATTTAAAATTCAAATTCTCTTTTACTTTTATTTATTAGTTTTTGCCATCCAAGATACAACAAATGGTTTTTGAAAAATATTTTAATGCTTCCAGCAATTAGCATAAAATTTGAAAATCCGACAAGAAGTCGCAATAATTAAATACTTCATCATTTTTTGTGATTATAAATCACATTTTGTGACTTTGATATTTGCCATAAATCAACAATCGAAGGCATCATCATCAACCAAGCAAAGTTGTAAATAAATAAAAGCAAACTAAAATCGAAAATGAAAAATTTATTAGAACGAAATAATAATATTCTTCACTCAATACAAAATATTATCTAACATAATATTTTATGTTGTATCTATATATTGTTGTGATTGTTGTGTTGTATTTTATAATAAATTCAAATTGATTGTATCTATGCAAATGAATTCAAAAGTTCAGTGACTTCCATCAACTCAACGGAGCAGAAATTTGTTACTAAAAGATTTTATTAATTATTTTTTTTTTCTGAATGCATAAAATTTGACAAAAAATCGAACTCGTTTTTTATTTCAAAATCATCATATACTACCATATATTTTAATAATTAAAAATATACAAAAAAAATGAATGTGACAAGTTCTTGATAAAAGTCGTCATCATACAGGAAGTGAAAATCAGAGAATTTCTTGTGGAAGAGTAGAGAGAAGCTACATGTGCTTAATAAATTTAATAAAAATTATCATAACAATTTCTGCATGTATATTTTTTTGTATTTTTCCAACAAAAAGCAATAAATTACAAAAATATGCAAGGCGCCAGTTATAAGATATAAAATGCGATATCAAAAAAGAATATACATATGTATGTATAAACTGAAATTGAAAGAAGATACTTTAAGCAATACATAGCCATGAACTTAAGGTTCATCAAGTCTTTTGAAACCTTTAACAAAAATATACTTGTATACGCCTCTTTACCTTCTACTCTACTCTACTCTGTTCCTCTTTTTTCCTCCAACTTGGTATTTTGATGCATTAATGATTGTAAACTTGTTATTGTGTCCATTGTTTGCCCTCAGAATAAGAAAAAACTTGTTGTCATAGGCAGCCAATGAGTGAGTGCAAGACTGACTGACTGTTGTTAAAGATGACGCAGTCAATAGAATCTGATGCTTTGATCGACTTTGTTTAATCCGGTTATTAAACTTTATACTCTCACTGTCACTTGAATATCATTATCAACACTGTCATTATTATCACTATCATTATCATCATCATCATCATCATCATAATAATCAATGCTCTCAAGTTTAGTGAGTTTCATTAAATATAATCAACAACTTAAGTTTGTTCTGCTTGTTGCTTGCTGCTAACTTGAGTCTTTTGTTTTTATTCATTTTTCATATAAAAGCGTTACGCAAGCGCAGCGCGTCTCTTAGTTGTTCGTTTCGTATACGTCGCGTCAGTTGCTAAGTTTAAATTTGTGATCAATACAAAAGATACACAAGATTCAAGATACAGGAATGTGGTTCAGAATAGTAAGTTTTAATATTTAAACGTGGCATATATGGATCTTTGTAAATAAATGACATGATTAACCATGAATTTGGTATTGCATTCTTATGGAAAAATACAAAATGCATAAAGCTTATAAAGTGTGTGTGTATGTGTATACCTGAGTGTTTATCTTATTAACTCATAAAGTTGGGACTACGTGATATGTTTCTATGTTTCATATACTACAGTGACCACTATTAATTTTCTCTGAATTTTCAAACTATTTTGAATAAATAAACTAATAGTATTTATACTTGTTGAAAAGATTGAGGAATCTACTTTTATAAAAACATTTTACCAAATTTTTATTGCATGTAATTTATTTTTCTAACATTTTTTTGTATAACAACTTTAAGTGGCCAATATTCAGGATTAATATTTAGTTCCAACGCCTTTTGCAGAGATTACTTCTTTGCAACGGTTCTTCATTGAAAAAATAAGTTTTAAACATTCTTTTGTAGTAATAAAGTTCTAAACTTCTTGGATTTTTCCTTTAAGTTCCAAAATAGTCCGTGGAGGTAGACGACAGTCTTATCATCAAAGCCCACAAAGACTCGATAGGATAAAGGTATGGGCTACAAGAAGGCCAATCCAAAGCTTTAACGTTGTTATCATTTAATCAACTTTTGGTTATTCAAGCTGCAAGACAGAGGAGTACCGTCTTGCTGAAAGAGGATCCAATTATAAGTTTACATATGCATTCTTTACTTAATTTTTTAGAGTGCCGTACACAAATGGTGCCAACAGGAACTTATTACTAAGCCTAAACTGTCCGTCCGTCAGTGAGCTCTACCTCATGAACCGTAATAGGTGAACAGTTAAAATTTTCACAGAGTGTGTGACAAATATTTAAAATAAATAACTAAGGGGGTTCCCATACAAGAAACTTTTGCTCCAATATGCACTGTATGCAGTTTATATTTTAACGTGAAAATGTAACAAAAAATGTCGCCAATATTGATAATATATCTTGCGACTTAAAAGCCGTAGCGACAATTAAATTATATATTCTAAAAATAGAGGAAGTGATGAAGTCTGTAAGAGGAGTTTTTTTTATTGCGCCCTTATGTCATCAATGGGGGAGGGGCATTCAATAAAGGTAAAAATAATTGTGAAAATTCTTTGCCTTTTTAAGCGTATCGCTTGAGAATGACTTGCCCTTTTGGCTGATTTTTGTTGTGTTCGTTATAGGCCTATTAAAATATTCTAAAAATAAATAAAAGTGCTTAATGACGATACACAGTACGACAAACTAACGCACGATAAAATACAAATCTAATAACAGTAGAACAGAACAAAATTGAAAGCGTGGCTGTCTGTATGCTCTGTTTAGGATGCTCTTGAATCAATGATGTACTAAATACAAAGACTATGAAATTATATATACTGTACAAAGGGCAATCACTTCTTTTTCTTATTTCAAATTTTGGTATACCCAACAACAAATTGTGTGTAATCTCGTGATACATAACAAATAACGTTTTCACTATCAATACTATCATTAAGTAAACTTAATATATTTGTTGGGGAGGTAGCACTGGCTACTAAGGCATTCAATTCGTTAGTTTAAGTTTGTTTGAATGATCATTTGCCTTTTTCCTATCTTTGAAACTTAATCATATGGAAATAAGTACCGAACCAAATAAAGTATAAATAATTTGTCCATATTAGTCAAATGTGTTCGATAATTTAAAATAGAATTAAACAGGATTAACGACTTTCAGGTGTCGCCCACCGTTTCTAAACTACAATACATTAAATTCGAGTTCCAAATTTGTGAACTTTTTAATAATTAAAACAACCTCATTAAGTTCAAATTCTATTCAATAGTTAAACAAAAATACAAGAAAACCAGATATTGAAATCTATTAGAAATAAAATAAAATCAGTTCAAATTGGCAATAAATTTCAAAACTAGAAGATACAAAACAAAACAAAAAACATGTTAATCATTAAAAAAAAAAGACCTAAATCAAAGTCAACTAAGCCAAAATAAGAGCTGAAATGTAGTGAAAACGATACAGTTTTTCCATATCTGATTTCAACCCGCGCAAAATGTGTTTGCATAATTTAAATATTTCCATAAACAACCACCAGATCAACAGCAAGTAAAATGAATGCAACAGCAAAGCATCAGAGCATCATAGCAGCAGATACATAATGCAGCATAGCAACACAATGAATAGAAGCATAGATACATTTACCCACCCACAAACACACACTTAGAGCAATTCTAGACTGATAAATCTAAAACTATAATTTCTCCTTGACACTCTTCCCTTTTTTTTTTTTTTAGTTATTAATCGCAACTGCTGCACTCGAACTCAGTGCGCCAGGTTGTCTAGCCGATGTTGGCACATTAAATGGTGGTGTTGCAGCAAAGCAACAAGAACTATTGCTGCCATTCAATGATTTATTGCCACCACTACTGGACAGTGAAGCAGGAATAGGAACAACCACAACAACGGAAGCATTTACAACGCATGTTACAAAACGAACAACTGACTCAAAACCATTGGCACAGACACTAACTACATCTGTACCAACTAAGAAATCATATTATCAACAGCAACAAAACAGCAAAGATTTGCATCCCATAGCAAAAGTGCAACAATTGCAACAACCACTACAGAAATCTAAGTTTGTAACGGAACAGCAACATCAACAAAAACCACATGAAATGTTGTCACTTGATTTGCTGCCACCTTTTGAAAGTGCCATCAATGAAGCTGAGACACAACATAAAGAACATTATCAACAGCCAACAGCAAAATCAAGTATTGTAGCTAAACCTAAGCAACTTGTTGCCAAGCCAAGTAAACATGTTCCTATTATTGTCAAGCCTGCTGTACCAGTGAAACCTGTTCAGCATCGTCAGTTAGTAAAACAGCAGCAACATCAGTATCATGCTGCTGCACCTGTGTTGCCGCAACATTTTGCTGATTATTCTTATCAACAAACAACACGTCGCCCAGCACGTGGTCCACTACCAACATTGACGCCTTTTCCCAAACACTTCAGGAAGTAAAAATCCAAAAAGTGAAGGGCCCATTTTTTTAATTAGAAAAATATAATAAAATTAAATGAAATCACACTTTGGACTTAAGTTTGTTGCTAAAAAAAGACTTAAATTATTATACTTACATAATATTATTACTATTATTTTTTTCCACTATCGACTATTGTATTTCAATCTTCACTTATTTTTTTTGTTATTAAATATTTAGAATATAAAATAAAATAATAATAAATTTTTTTAAATCTTTTTATATAAATAAAATGAATTTTTTTAAAATTATAATAAAAATGAAATGATTCAAAATGTTTCACTTGATTAAGTGACATTAAGTAGTATCATCGTCGTCGTTAGACATAATGATGCTACAGATAATGATAATATTAATGATGATGTTGCATCATTATGGTTGTTTGTGTGTGGGCACGCATGTGTGTGAAATTACACAAAATTAAATCATAGCAAATCAATGCCAGACAACTTAGTAGCAGCTTAAGGTGTTTAAAATCAATGAAATGCGTAGATACTATACAATGCAATGCATTGCATTGATCTGATAATGTCTGTCCTCTGTCCCCTGGTTTGTAATGTCTATTGGCCTCAGGCATTTGTAACATTTGATTTGATTAATATCATTAACAGGCATTTAATGAGCCATAAACCAATGAAATGCAAAATTTGCCTAATAAACAAGCATTCAAATTAAATGAAAAATTTTTAGCTTTATTGATTTTATCTAAATTTCAGGTTTACTGATGATCTCCTAACATAAGATACCAAGTTTGTTAGCAAACTTAAGTGCTGTTAAATTATTTTATTATATTAAATCAAAAATTGATTTTATTTTATTTTATTACTTTTGGTATTTGCATATTGAATTCATAAATTGTTGCCAAAATATGAAATGAAATCAATCCTTAACATACGAGTATGACAGACAACTGGCAAAAAATTAAATCACTTTGCTGATGTTTGCTGTGTTGTGACAAGAACTCAAAATTGCCAAAAAATAAATATACATAAATAAATGAAATAAATTAAATTATTTGCACATAAATTTCATTGAAAAGAAGTGTGCATCATCATCATCGTGTTTCTGATGATAAACGCTTTTCGATTCCATTTTAGATATTCAGTTGTGTGTAAAATTTATGTAATTTTTTAATTAAATGTGAAATTTTCAATTTTGTTGTTGATTGTAAACAGAAAATATTTGATATGCAAAAACAAAAATAGTAGTAGCAACAACAATAATAGTAGTAGTAGCAATAACAATTTTATGGCAAAAATTAATCAACAAAATATCTGATTTTTGAAATATCTTTTAGTAGGAGTAGTAGTAGTTTATGAAATTCAAAAGATTCTAATGGAAAATTGATTGGCAATTATAATGCTGTTGATACTTTAATGAAAAAAGTACATAGGTTGTCAGGATTGGGTAAGTGCCTGTGTTTTGGTGGTTTTGTAATACGTAATTTATGAAAGTTCGTGAGAGACAAAACTACTCTTTGAATAAACTATGAGTGTCATTTTGTGTTTCTGTTAAATAAAATAATGTCCTTTTGTAAAATTTTGCACGTGATAACCTAAACAAAATGCAAAATCAGTAGGTAGTTCAGAGATATTAAGAAATGTTTGTAAGTGGAGTCAGTACACCTAAGACCTTGTTCACATTCAGCATGTCTGCGACTGCATTCTCTTTCGAAACTTTTGTTTCTGCACAAGAAGAACAAGAGGTCGACTGTGTATCCGAGCTGTTTGTAACAGCAACAACTGTCAGTTCTGCTGATGTTTTACCTCGTCTTCTTTCGTTCAAGTATTATCCCATAGGTGAATCATACTTACCTCGGCTTGATTCTGGATACACGTCTCACTTGGTGTGCTCATGTTAGAAGTGTTACTGCTTGTTGCTGTCAATAGTTGCGCAGACTGGACTGGCTATTGTGTGAAAAGAGCTGGCTAGCTTTAAGTAGCAAACTGGTGATTTATAGACAAGTGGTGGCCCCCGTCTAGCGCTATGGCATACATATATATGAGGCACTGCATTAGCAGGACTCAAGCCTGCCAAAATGTGAGAAATATGACACTTCACCGAGACCTAAAGATTTCAACAGTACTTTAAGAAATAAACTTTCACAACAGCAGATATAACATAAAACTGCATTGACACTCAAACCCACTAGAATCCACACTTTGCAATTAGACAATACAAAAGACTGTACCCTATCATAAACGTGTATGGCGTTATACCAATATTTGAAGGCGGCTTTCGCAGTTAATGTTTATATATATACAATAATTTCCTTAGCGACAGAATGCACACCTTCGTAAAGAAACAAAAATGAAAAGGAATGTTAAAATAGTTGCTAGCGTACTAATGCTGAGTGTGAACAACGAATGACGTTACCAAAGAAGAATCAATGACACGAGCTATTGTTGCTGAGTGTTTACAAGGTCTAATGAAGTGATAATATGTAACACAAGGATGAGTCACGTTATGTTTTATTTAACATTACATAGTACTACAGCACAGGTTTTAAAATCAACCTGAAAAGTCCACGAACTGAGCAAAGTCTCCGAGAGGAAATTGATAATGTGGGCCGACAGAGCCTTGATAGCAGCCTGGTTGTCAACATAAATCGATATGCGTTAATTAATTTTGCTGCTTATCAGACCGCATAGATTTCTGCCTGGAACACACTACAACAGTCCAGTAGAAGGTACGATAGGTGCGCTGCTAGCTCCTCTGAGAATACGCCAGCACCAGTTCCATCTGCCTTCTTGGAGCCGTCTGTATTGATCGAAAGTTCGTCTTGTCTAATGACATTACGCTGCTTTAAATAATCTCTCCCCGGGAAACTTATCTTAAAATTTTCATTCCATTTCAGTAGTGGCACACAGTGGTTACGTACTCTACCATCAGCTTGGAACCGCACTTCTTGAAGGATAGAGCCATGGCTGGCGACACAGTGCTTAAGAATACTTTTAATTCTTCATCTTTTTTGGTTTTGAAGTGTTGCGATGCCGGATTGTTGTCAGAGTGGGGACTTTTTTGTAGCATAAAAGGAAAAGATACACTGCGTATAATGGCTGTGGATGTTCAGAAAGTTCCTGCATGACTAAGAAGTCATCTGGCAAGGGTTGTGGCATCCTTATTTTTAGGACTCACCAAATATTTTGATCATTGACTATCTTGAGAAAGGTAACTCTATCAAAAGCAAAGATTATATGACATTGTTTAATCGATTGAGTGTAGAAATCGAGAAAAGGATCGTCCTCAACAAGACAATGCCCCACAAATCGATGAAAGCAATGATTAAATTTAATAAATTACATTTCAAATGGCTTTCTCGTCCAGTATACTCTTCAGTTCTGGCTCCCAGCGACTATTGGTTTTCTGCAGACACCAAAAAGATGCTCCAGGAAAAGAAATTTGGATCAAATAAAGATGTGATTGCCGAAACTAGGGACAAACAAGTTTGCAAGAAAGGCATCGAATAGTTACAGGATCTTTGGCATGAATGTATGGTTCTTGTTGATAAATAAAAACTGAAGACTTTTTGAGTGAAGGAAGTATTATTTAACAAAATAATATACTTTAAGTTAGATACAATTTTCTAAAAGCTGCTTATGATAATTAGCAATTACATATATAGAAAAAGAAAGTCAAAACAAAAAAGCATCTTCAGGCTTGAGATAAGTTTTTTTTTTTTCTAAACTAATGACTTCAAGTGATTTAGAGTTGAAGATGCCTTATAATTGAATAAATATAAAGCACAAAAACCATCAAGAGAAAACCAACTGATGCCGTAACTAATTCATTAAAGAACAATTTTAAAGTCATATGAGGCACATATGGGCCAAATATATACAAACGCAAACACAAGCACATCATCATACACACAATCGCATCCACATGTATCTTAGGCACATAAACTAATTACAATCTGCCACAAAAACACACACATACACTAGCATATAAGATTCATACATAGATACCATACATACAAAGATACTACATACACACACATTTCTAAACGCGCTAAAAAGTTGCTCATTAAAAACTTTTCGCGTCTACTATGGTATGTATTTATGTGCCTGTATATGCCATGTGTATATGTATTATTAATGTATGTGTATATGTGAAAAGTATGGCAAAAAAAAAGTCATTTTATTAGTTGACTGTCGACACATGCAGCGACGTCAACATCTATAGCAGAAGGAGAAGCAAAGCGCTGCATTAAAAAACGCTTAAGCATCTCATTTTATAAGGCAAAGTTAAACTTTTTCGAGCAAAATGCAATATGAGTCACAGAGTGAGTTGGTGAGTGAGTGAGTGAGCCCATATTGAAAAATGTTACCAACTTTATGCTACAACATAAACTCGGTTCACAACAGGACACGGGACTCTGCTTAAAATGTCATTACAAAACGAGAAAGAGAATTCAGGAAAAAAAAAAAAAAATATTAAAAAAATGTCTAGACGCAGCATATTCAGAAATAATTCAAGCATAAATATAACATAATATTAAAAGAAAGCACAGAAGAGAACGATTGAAGGTATCAGGTAGAGGAACAAATTATAACCAAGCCCATACTCATCATCATCAGTTGAATTGACATCGCAAGCATCTCTAGCAACATCATCGTTCTGATGAGATTTATCAATCGAATGCGTTGACAGAATAACCCCAGACAATCATTTAAAGGACATTGAAGTCATGGAATATGTGAGGGTGAGTGAGAGCAAATGCCTTAAGGGTCATGCAATGGTGTCTCTGTCAAAATTTCCGCGGCATACTTTTGTGCGTTCAAATATGAAAATCAATTATTGGCACAAAAATGGAGGAAATAGTGATTGACATAAAAAAAAATGAAATGAAATGACAGAAAATCATCATTATGGCATTAAAGTTGTGAAATTTTGTATTTTCAATTATATAAGTAGGTACATATATTGTATTTTGCATATTCACAAAATCATAACGACAAGGTGAGAACAAGAGAGAAAATATGAAATTCGCTGGAAAAGTATTGCAACTTTAATGAAATTGAAATCAAGAAACTAAAATTAACAAACTGAAACTGAGAAAATAACACAGGCTTACAAAATTTGACTTTTTTTCCCCTTTGAATATTTTTGTATAGAATCTAAAGATTATGGTAGAACTTCCTGTTTCCAAATATGACCTTTGTTTTGCTGTATGGCGTCACAATTTCAATAAAACAAAAATAAATTTTTATTTAAAAGCGAAGAAGCGCTAAATTATTGCGAAAAAAACACTACACTCAACTTGAGCTCGAACCTGAGTTGTGAGGGTTGAGAGAACAGCGCTCTACCATACAACCATCATTGAACTATGTAACAAGTCCGCTAAAACTAAACAGCTTCTTTAAATTTTTGGTGTCACTCTATAAGGAAACCGTGGACAAAGTGGCTGAAAATTGGTGTTCCACGATGGCCTATTGCTGAGACAGCTTCGGCCAACTTTTGAATAACATCATTTTTTATAACTTATTCGGAAGAATCAAATATTTCTTATACAAACATACAGCATTTATTTGTTAAATCTAATGACAGCAAATGTACGTATCGTGCAGCGATAAAATTTTTGTTTTGGAAAGTTTATCAGCAACAGAATTCCGCAAAAATTAGCAGTCTTTATGAAATGCGTAAACCACGTCACCATTGATAATGCCCATCACACATGCACCTTAACTTAGTTCTACTTTACCAGCTCTTTAACAACTTCATTCTCCTGTCTTGTATTTCTTTTTCGTTTCTTACAATGCTTGCCTATACATACATACGCCTTATGTGCTTTGATAAATCATTCTTCTCTCTTCCTCCACTTGCACATCATTACATTTTGTAACACTTTTCGTAACCAAATTTTTCAAAACAGGAACCCCTAATAATTTTCAATGATAGAAATCATTAAATGAAATGGAAATCTTAAATGAATCGGCTCCATTATTTTCGACTGTGCATCGATGGGTTTCGGAATTTAAACGTGGTCGTACAAGCAGATGAACCAAGTAGTGGACGTCCAAAAAGTGCAACAACATCAGAAATCATTGACCACATTTATGATATTT
The DNA here is from genome assembly GCA_037043315.1 of Amiota communis. Taxonomy (NCBI): domain Eukaryota; kingdom Metazoa; phylum Arthropoda; class Insecta; order Diptera; family Drosophilidae; genus Amiota; species Amiota communis. The sequence goes on along the minus strand of JBAMAV010001245.1, from coordinate 4,241,181 downwards.
TGTCTAATGATCCAAGTTCGACTAAGCGGGAAATTGCTTATGCCATAGGTATTTCAGTTAAACGGGTACTCAACATTTTAAATAAATAATTGCATATGAAAAAGCTGTTTGGAAAGTTAGTGCCGCATTCGTTAACAATTCAACAAAAACTGAATAGAAAACCAATTTCTCAGCGTTATTTGAAACATTCTAAGCGACAGAAAATAGATTTTTAGCATCGTTTCATAACTATGGATGACACTTGGATCTACCACCATTATCCTAAACTGAAACAAGAACATTTACATTGGACTGAAGATGGTTGTTCAAGTCAAGTTGAAGTCTCACCGATCGGCAAAGAATGTTTGTGTGATTTTGTTGATTGATTATCTTGAAAAAGGTAAAACAATTAAACTTTGAATATTATTGCAACTTTTTGGATCAGCTGAATGAAAAAATTCGGGAAAAAATATCCGATTTACAGAAGAAAAAAAACATTTTTCATCAAGACAATGCACGTGCTCTCACAAGTGTTTTTATGATGGCTTAATTCAATGAATTAAAGTTCGAATTGTTTGAACACCCACCATATTCACCAGATTTGGCTGCCAGCGTCTACTACCTATACAGAAACTTGAAACAATTTTTTTGTGGAAAGCGTTTGCCATCGAATGAAGAAGCTATTGCATCTGTAGAACAGTATTTTGCAGAGCTTCCAGAAAATTAGTACAGAGATGTTATAAGATTACTGGAGGATCATTGGAAAATTATATTGGATAAAAAAATGTTATATCATTTAAAAATTAATTATTGTTTTCAATACTTTTCAACCAACCTGTATATAATTTCTACCAAAATTACTATTTAGTTTTTCTGGGGGAAAACACTTGTGGGCCTGTGTAATTAATAATTTTGCAGGCATGGCAACTCTATGTTATAACCCACAAAGAGTTCTGAGTTCTTCGAATGAATGAACTCTCGTTTTCAAGTTTGCTACTATAAGCCAAAAATATCAAGTTAATATGATCACCAAATGTGACTTTATTGAAGGCCAATAATGATGATGATGAAACGCCAAAATATGAAAGAAATTGAAATGAAAGAAAGTAAAATAAAAACGCTGTATATGTTTGTCGAAATATAAATAGTAGTATGTGTTGAATACTTAATTGAAATCAGCATCTGCTTAAGGCATATACTCACTCATTCATTCACTCATACGAGTACATAACACGTCCACACACTGACATTCACATAGACAAGCAAATGCCTTTGGCTGTAATAATTAAACGCTGCATAAAAGTCATGCAGTGCAAAAAAACAAAAAGAAAAAAGAAATCCATTGAAAGAAACAACTTTAATAACGACTTTTTTCACACCATCCCCCCTCTCCCACCGGCATGATTCCTTCTTTGCTTTAGTGTATACTTTCAGGCGGTTAGAGTATACTTCCACAATTGCTACTAGTACAACGATTACGATTACATAACGCAATGCCATTGTGTATTGCATTTCATTATTTTACCCTGCGCTGTTGCGTGTCTTGCATTGCGTTTGACGTTTACGTATCATTTTAATTACGCACTGAGTACGAAAAGCTGCTCACTCACATCAAATTTGCATAAAAAACACACATTGAAAATTAAAGAGAATATATGTATGTATGTATGGGAAAAAAGGAAAGGAAAAAAAATACAATATTTTCCATTTATTTTTGTTGGCTTTGCGTATTAAAAAGTATTCGAACGATTGATTGTTTAATTATTGTTGTTGCTGGCTTTTGAAATTATTGTTGTTGTTTTTTTTACAGATACTTTTACTGCAGATACTTCTGATGCTGATGCTACTGCTGCTGTCATCAACTATTGTTGCTGTTGTTATTCTGTCGATTATAATATGCCATGACTGACATTTGATACACGTTCACTCATTCCATTCAATTCCATTCATTCATCCTTCTTTTTTTCAACTTTATTTCCAATGAGTTTCTTTGTTTTTTGTTTTATTGCTATACTGTAAGGATTGCTTTATAATTGTAGCAGTTGTTGTTATTACAATATTATTATTGATATAGAACATATCACGTGACTTGAAGGTATTCTTGCCATGATGCCACGAATGAGTTTTCATGCGAAAATAATTGCACACCATTAATGTAAATATGAAATTGACTTTGACAACTGACTGTGCTTCTGCTGCTCTTCTCTTCTCTTATGTTATGTTATATTCTCTCATATCTTTTATTGTTTAAAAGCCAATCATTGGACCACAACTCAATCAACCCATGTCAGTTGTTATTGTTCTTTAATCATCATTATCAACACCATCTTCTTGTTCTTATTGTATTTTACACCAGCACACATTCTCTCATTAACACTGACACTTTTACTATAAAATTTTTGTTTCTGTGGAATTTTCATTGAATTGAAATGAAAGTGAAATAAAAAACCTTCAACTGACAAGTTGATGTGGAAAAGATATAATTTGTAGATATTTCGGGATTATTTAAAGGACTAGATAACAATAAATAGTGTATTATACTCAGATATACTGATAAACAACAAACTTAAGGCAGTAATGAACGGAAAAGGTATCTGATTTCAAAGAAAAGTTTTGTATAATGTTTGACCTCATATTAATTAATATTAGATCAAAAAATGGTTTACAAGGATCTTCTGATAATCCAGATTTAGTTCAGAGTTTGTGATATTAAAAGTTAAGTTGCTTAAGTGTTCAATGATGACCAAGACTCCAACAATGAGTCCAACTACGATGATGCGATTCTAATGATGAGTCTAATTATGTTGATGTGACTCCAACAATGAGTTAAGGAATAACGATGTGACTGCAAAAATGAGTTTAAATACTATGATGTTACTCCAGCAATGAGTCCAAGAAGAGTGATGAATCCATCAATGCCAATGTAATTCCAACAATGAGTCCACCTACGAAAAGGCAACTGCAACCATGGATCCAAGTACAGTGCTCCGACTCTAAAAAGAGTCTAACTGCGATAAAGCGATGTCTCCAAGTATTGTGATGTGACTCCAACAATGAGCCCAACTTCGATGATGTCACTCCAGCGATGAGTCCAAGAAGAGTGTTTCGGCTCGAACAATGAGATGATGTGGCAGCAACAAAGTGTCTAAATATGGTTATGTGACTTCAACGATGAATCTAAGTATGGTGATGAGACTCCAACAATGAGCCCAACTACGATGATGCGGCAACAACAATGAGTCTAAGTATGATAATGTGACTTCAACAATGAATCTAAGTATGATTATGTGACTCCAACAATGAGCCCAGCTACGTTCATGCGGCAACAACAATGAGTCTAAGTATGATTATGTGACTTCAACGATGAATCTAAGAATGGTGATGTGACTCCAACAATGAGTCCAACTTCGATGATGTCACTCCAGCGATGAGTCCAAAAAAAGTGTTGCTATTCCAGCAATGAGTCAAACTACGATGATGCGACACTAACACTGAGTCTAAATATCATTATGTGACTCCATTAATGAGTTCACTTATGACGATAGGAGTCCGACTATGAGTCCAACTACGATGATGTGACTCTGTCTATAGTTTTTTTTTGAGATCATTTAATTGCAATTCCAGTCAACCGTTGATAGAACGATTATAAGTGTTAGTTTTGATACATTGGAAGTGAGTTAAATTAAGTTAACAATTATTTAGTTAATACTCGTACTTCTATTCTCGGGCAGTCATTTATTGAAAGAGCCAAAGGAAGAGGATTGACATGCACATTCAAAACGTCATTGTATCGACTGGTATAGCGGTTAATTTGCTCATTAACTGATGAGATTCCTAGGTCACGATGTATTGACATTCTCCTAGCATACCAGAGAGCACCCGTTATGTTATAGAAGAGCTTTGTTCTGCATGACCTGAACTCCGTTAATTGTTGAATTTGCAGAAAATCTCCAGAGCTTAATGCCATAAGTGTATGATGGTACAACTATGGCCTTATAGATCGTAATCTTGGCAGACAGATTCAAAGTACTGCCGGGTCGGATGAGCCACCTTAGTTGGGTTAGCTTGTCTCTACAAGTAGAATGACTAAAAGTATGAAAATGTGAGTTGTATACATATAAATTACACTGTGTTACAAAAAAAAAAATTGAAAAAACTTCTTATCAGACCTAGTGGAGGTTATAGGTCATAAAAAACTAAAAAGAATGGTAATATGTACAGGAACCTCTTAAAAACGGTTTTTGGGCTCTAAAACAAGATTTTGAGGGTGTATCAGAGATTTAATATATACCATTCTTTTTAGTTTTTTATGACCTATAACCTCCACTAGGTCTGATAAGAAGTTTTTTTTCGCTGTGACACAGTGTTATTAATGTACAATAAATTTAACAGCAAATTAATAATCCAAAGAACAGTCGAATGCTGTCTTATCACGATTGCCAAAATGTTTGTTAATAATTAAAAAGGAGAACTTAGTTTGTTACGAACATTTAACCCTACAAGGAGGATGCAACATCATCATTCTGATAGGCCTATTAAGATCTCTGACATTAATTTTAGTACAAAAAAGAAATGTATGAAGATGTTAAAGAATAATTGAGTGTAACGAACATTTGACTTAAATTTCTTTCGTTGACCTTTTCTTTTAAATAAAAAAAAATCAAAACAAAATTCTAAACAAAGCAAAACATATCACAAGCACTTGCCACCTACACTTTGAAAACTGTTTTCAATACAGCAACAAATACACAAACTGGCGAACAAATATTTAAGAAAAGCATGAAATTTTGCAACACTGGCAAATGTTGTAAGTTTTCTGTGAATTCTTGAAGTTGTTTTCACGTATTTTTTCCACAAAAAAAAAAAAGAAATTTCTTGTGATATCATTTTTCCTTGTGTTCTTTTTGTCATGTTGTTTTGTTGGCACATTGAAAACGACCAAAGAAAAAGAAGTGTGAAAATGAAAATGCAGAAGAAGGAAAAAGGAACACAGCATAGTAATTTATCATTTTCGCCCTATTGAAGTTTTAGCTATGCAATATGAAGAAAGAAAAAAATAAAGAGATTGAGAAGGTCGAGAAAAATGGTATAGATGACGATGATGATGACGATGACGATGGTATTGGCGGCGACATAAAACAGGAGGCGGCAATACTGAACTGAAACCGAAAAAAGTACGCCATAAACAGCTGGAAGTAGTTGCGGAAAGTTTACTTGCCCTTCGTTTTCTACTCTATTGGATGGATGATGATGATGATGATGATGACATTATTTATGGTTTCTTATTTGGCCAAAAAAAAAAAGGAGTAACAACGCACAAAAATATGCTGCGCATCTTCATCAAGGCATACAATAATTTTGTGTTGCATACTTCTAGGCGTGATTGTTAAAGTGAATATTGAAGGCGATAAAAAGTAAAAATGGCATTAATTATGACAAGGATACATTCATTGATAGTGTGGATGGACAGGGGAGCTTGCCTTAATTAAAAATCTATAAATCGTTTAGCGAAAATACAAAAAAAAGAGAAAAATGAAAGGCGTGCATAAATTATTTTCATTATTTTTATATATTCATTTTCAATGCTCAGTTCTGTTCAGTTCAGAGTGGAATTGAGTTGAGTTCGTTATATAATAAGTAAGAAAGAAATGATTATTGGAAAAAATATTATGCGAAACAAAATGAAATGAACGCAGGCTCGCACTTAATGACCATAAAATAAAATTAATGACATGAAGATGTGCTTGATCGGTAAACAACTCGAAACAGGCATCGTCATCATTATCATCAGTAGCAGCATTGACTGAATGACCAACGTTTATGGCATTTGGTTATTGGTTTGTGGCCACCACATTGAATGGATGATGATTGCACCTGATCCTACTGCTACTAACGTGATGCTACTGCTGCTGTTGATGATGATGATGCTGATGGTGATGATGTTGATGCTGGCATTAATGGCACCTGTGTGACAATTTCAATGACCAACAAATGGTTATTTTGTAGTACAAAATTTCCCATATACAAATTAATTTTTAATATCTTCTTCCTTAACTTTAATAATTTATTAAGAGTATATGCAAAGTTTTACAAAACTCAACACACCTTGAATATAAGAAAAATCTATTGAGACACGCACCCTCGTAGTGAATAACAAACAAATCTAATAGAATAATAAAATTATGAACTTAACCGAGCGGAAGGAAACAAATCTACCGAATGCCAAATACTTTTTCGACACGTTTCATAATTTTGTATATATAGAATTCAATCTCTAGTCAATTGGTTTAGCCTCATCGACCCACCAAATATGTATCTTTATAAATCGAAAACAAACCAAAGGAAAGCAAAGCGAAAAATAAAAACTAGACATTCAAATAAATTATTTATATAATTCTGAGAACTCTGCTAAGAAGAGAAGGTGGGCAATGGCAATCAAGCATTGAATTTTGTTTTCGTTTTTCATAGAAATTATTAATAATTTATTTGGTGTCGAAGAAAACACAACCAACAGCATAACCAAGAGCACAGCCCAGCCCAGTTCAGCCAAGCTCAAGCATCTAGCACGTTTCAACAATTTCCGGTTCAAGTCCAAGGAGGGACAGGAAAAAAGAGTACTTGAAAAAGTAATAAATTGTCGTCTCTCTATGCTCTGAGAGAAGTGAGGTACAACAAGTTGAGTTACCAAAAACATATAAATGGACATTTTGAAAGGTTATTTTTGACAATGATACTGTCAGTGCTTTGACTAATTTACCTTTTGCTTCAACTTAGTTAGAGTAGAGTAAAGCAAAGACAACTCAAAAGACTAAGAGTGAGTAAATGACTGAGTCATCATAGTTATAAATGAATATTTTTTTTTTTTTAAATTTACTTCTGTAACTTAAAGATGAGTTGCGTTCCTTTATATGAAAATGGAATGATTGTAACTGTAATTTTAATGAATAAATCATTTCTTTATGTGGGAGTATTTTCTAGATACATATTTCTTCAATCCAAATGAGTGACAGGATATTTGTTTCTAAGCAAAGTACAATTATTTATTTGTATATCCACGAATTTGAATTAATACAATTTTATGAAATTATTTTCATTGTAAACTTTTCTTTAATAAACACAAAACAAAATTATCAAAAAAACCAATTAAAATCTTTGTTCGCTGGACAAGGGAAATGAAGGTGTACATGCATAAGTAATGTATTGTATTGTAGTTTTGTTTAATAATGAAATCGAAATGAAATGAAAAGTATTTTCATGTTCTAGAAATAAAGAAATGTATGAGTTTTATATACACACCTGGGCAAAATAATAGGTGTGTACCACCAAAATTTGTTAAATTTAATGGAAAAAATTATATCACATCTTTTACAATCACAAAGTGATTTCCAAGTGTATTGTTTTGAAATGAAATGGGGAGAATTCCTGCAATAAAATTGCTTCTTGTTCATCCTTAAAATTGAGCGTGCCAAAAAAATGGGTGTATTTTGGTAAAAAATCGTAAGTGAACAAATTTAAATTGTTTTTTAGTTACAGTGAGTCAAAAAGGACGGACGTTTATCAAAAAATCCTAAAAAACTTGTTAAGAATTATTGAACAAAAATTTTATTTGAATTTTAAGAATTTTTAGGTCAAAGCATTTAAGAATGTCAAGTGTGGAAAACAACGTCGGACATATAGTGACCCCCATCGGCGATGCAGCGCTGAAGCCGTTACACGAAGTTTGCGTCTACTCTCTCGAGCATTTTCCGGTCGATTCTGGCAGTTTCCTTGCGAATCGATTCCTTCAATTTCTGGAGGTTTCGAGGCTTGTGTGTGTATACACGAGCCTAAAGGTATCCCCACAAGAAAAAATCGATATTTCGCACAAAACTCTCGTAAGCGTAATAGCGGTATTCCACAGGGCCATGGCGGTGACTGAAAAAAAAAATGCTTTTACCGGACGAACATAACGATACCAACCCCCCACCCGTCGGCTCTTTGTGGGGGAACTACTAGCCATTTCAAAAACGTCCGACCTTTCTACTCACCGTGATAGGTTTATTTGGCATTTAACTAATGAATCTGAATTTCCATCAATTTGCATTCCAGATAGCTGCACTATGTGCATTTAGTTCCTGGGATATTGCAAATTACTCGTAGGATATTAAAGAAGGAAGACGGAGCACATTGTGCTTCCTTCATCAATTATTTCAGACTCAAGTTTTCATCTGTTCTACTACATAATGTAAAGTAATATTGGCAACGACTGTGTTGCCGAGGTACTGCTTGTTTCCAAAGGCTGCAGTACCGCTTATTTTTCAATGCTGAGACAGTACCGCTACTCAGGTGCAGGTTTTTGGATTTTATCTTATATAAGCGGAAGTTCAATGCTTTTTTGTCAGATCTCAGCTACGATCAAGTGCTCAAAAACTAATCATGAAATGTGAATTATCTAGAATAGCATCCGTGCATCCAAAGAAATCTGAATGCTTCTATATGAGTTTATTAATGCACATTATTCGTGGCCCGACATGTTTTGAACATGAAAGTCAATGGTTACATTTGTGAAATATATCGTGAAGCATGCAAAGGTCTATTAGAAAATGACAATCACTGGGAATTAGCTATGAATGCAGCTATACAAACAGCTACAGCGAATAAAATTCGTGAACTGTTTGCTTATATATTATGTACTTAGTATGATTGAAATGCGATTTTTTTTTTTTTGACGCTTGGTTTCGCAGGTCGCAATATCCTCTGGAGTGACGAAACAATAATTAATTTTCTTTTTTTTGTGGCAAGGCGTAGGTCCAATACATGGAATTGATCCATGTTAAGGATGGGTATCGATTAATTGAAATAATCAATGTTTTGTTGAAATACTCTATCGTTTTTTAATTGATGTCATCTGGAATTGATTAATCGAGCAATCGATTTACCATTTATTTGGGTTTTTTTGAGGGGTTCATGAACTTTTAAAAAAAATGTACGATCTGGCCAAACAAGTGAGTAGAAGGAGACAAAAAGTAGGAACGAAATGGTGAATTACATAGTTAATTTACTACAAAAATTTACACTTATTATTAATCGATTAATCGATATTTAATTTAATATTAATTTTAATTTAATTATATTTAAGAAATAATAATCGATGCTTTATTGATCAACACCCAACCCTAATTCCTGTATGCTTTTTCAGCAAGACAATGACCCAAAACATTCAAAGTGATTACTGAAAGCATGGTTCCAAGAGCAGAATGTCAACGTCTTTGAGTTACCAAGTCAATCTCCAGGCCTCAATCCTATTGAAAACCTCTAGACCTCAAAGACGGTTTGCCAAAACAGAACTCAGTTATGGGTAAATATTCAAAATGTTTGGTATAATCCTGTAGAAACTTGTTGGAAGTTGATATTGTCTATGCCCAGAAGAATAATGACGGATATTCTGGGACCATAACTTATGAAATATCAATATTAATTGCTACGTTTGTTAGGCACACTCGTTCTTTAAAGAATTATATTTAAAATACTTAAAGCTGGTTTGACCAGAAAAATATAATCACACCTATTTATTTTATCCAGGTGTGTAGTTAAATTAAAGAAAATTTCCATTTTTTTTATTTGTTTGTTGAATGAAAATTCATACGTTTTTCAGTCATTTCCCAAAATGCTAATTTAAACAAAAGTACCGCAAACAAATAAACAAACAAATAAATAAAGAAATGAAAGAAATTAAGTAGTAACAGAACAGAGTAGAACAGAAGAAAAGAGAAATGAAGAAAAAAACTTGGAATTTAAAGAGATTAAAAAGTCAAAATGCTCATCAAATCAGAAATGAAAGAAAAACTTTATTCATAAGTACTTAACTTGCGGAAGTAAAAGGGACTGCAAAGAAAGAAAAGAAAAGAAAATGGTGGTCTATAGACAGAAAGAGAAGAAGTGATAAAAATGAAAGAAAAATATCTAAATACAGAGAAACTAAAAAGAAAAACAAAAAAATCAAAAGTATTTAACAAAGTCAACAGTATGAATGCATTAAGACCGATAGAAAGATGAGGGCCAGCAGTGAGGAGGTGTTGTGTCCTTGAAGCCGACAAGTATTTAATATTTCATTGAGACAAAGGAATGAAATCAAAATGCTTTTATTACACAAACGCAGATACTCACAAATACAATAAAAAACAAATGAGCAACAATGGACAGTCAGAAGAAATCAGGGAAGATCTATTGGACAAAGTATGATAGGAGCCTGCTCTCAGACAGACTGACAATGTTAGAATGAAAAAAATTATGAAAGAAAAAAAAAAAAGAAACAAAGAAGCGAAACCAGCAAAACAGCAACACAGAGAACTAAAGTTTTGGCATAAAGACGCCAAGTCAGCTGCAAAAAAAAGGCCATTAACAATGTAAACAGCTGCGTAAATGGCAACAACATTGAATATGGCACAGAATAAAAAAAACTGAGGAAAAGAATATGAACCAACAACAAAAGCAAGTTAAAGAAGAAAGTGTTTGGAAAAACGAAAACAAGAATCCGCTTTGTTTTGACAGGTTTCAATTTAGAAAAAAAATGGGAGGGGCGTGTGACATTGTGATAAGTTTGTTAAGATGAAAGTTTACTTAAACAAAACAAAAAAAAAAAAAAAAAACAGGAACAGAAACAGAAACACAGGAAAATATTAAATGAAAATCAATACAGCATATAATAATAATAATAATAATAAGGAGCAAAACTTTATGTTTAAGTGTCGCTTTATATGTGTATGAAAAAAATACGAAAATCCATGCAATGGATTTTTAAATGTTTCACCTCTTATGCTACATGAATATCAGTGTTCTGTCGCTTGCCACAAGGCAAAGTCTGATTGAAATCATTTACCATAACTTTATTACACCCACTCACCCACACACATATACACATGCATACACACAATTACAAAGTTATGTGAGTTAGTCCTTTCCACTTGGCTGCTTTGCTCATATGCAGCAGCAGCAGCAGCATTTTAACCATTTTTTGTTCGCTTTTTCCAGTAATCCAAAACAAACACCTGCGTCATAAACTTTAGATCCCCGTCTCAAAAAAAAAAAAAAAAAGTGGGAATAAAAGTACACAACAAGCGAATATACCAAATTACAGCAAAACAAACAAAACATACATACACACAGGATATACTGCTATACTCGTATAGGATACGCAACAGAACATTGAAGGTATGAGTATTTCTAAGAAAGAACAAAATGCTGCTGAGGCATTGCTTATAAAAGCAAGGATTTGAATTGAAAGTCTTTGTTAGTGTATGTGTACGTGTGTGTGTGTGTATCTTGTTAAATGCCAAAGTTTTCAATGCAAGTTGAAGAATCATTATTCTTGTTCAACAAACTCTTAAGAAAAAAATGGTAGTTTTTCTCAGAAGAAGAATAAAGTACAATAAAGTATTCAAGTAAAAGTAAAAGCTTTGGAAAATAAACATGCAATTACATCAAATACTTGCATCAATATGAATAAGAAAAAATTTATAAATTTCCGTTATGATATCATAAATATTATTTAAAAATCTTTTAATTGAAAGACATAATTTTTTTAAATGATAAAGAATCTTAAAGGCTTATTTACACTTGGCTTGTTGGCGTAAAGAAAAATACTCACAACAAAACAATAATACTCACAACTGCCTCAACACCCTGCAGTATGAATCATTGATCCAAAACTGGTTCGTGACTAGTGCCTTTGTATTCAGTACTAGTTCCTACAATGTCCATTATATGTATTCAACTGGTGAATATAATATGGCAATATCATTCGAAGGGGTTAATTGCCGACGCTTGCAGTTATGTCACCATTCACTGCCACCGTCTCCATTTACTATGACTAATGAATTCACTAGCCACCAGTAATGCGAAAAGGGGCTGCTAGCTTACTATGGAAATACGCACTTACTGGTTCGCCTCTACATAGCTTGCGATTAAAATAAAAAAAGGGGTTAGTCACCACCACCAAACTGCAGGGATTCACTATGAAAATAAAGAGAGAGAGTGTGTGTGTGTGTGAGAGATTACTAACAGGCAGAGAGTAGTGAGTAAAGTTGGCGACTGGCTTGTTAACACTCCACACGCAACAAGTCAACATGATTAAATTGGGCGAGTTGGCTTTTAGCTCGCCAACTAGCCAAATGTAAATGAGTCTTTCGATATACAGTAAAAGCTTTCATAACTGGACAAATATACCACGATGGTGAGTGCTAGGTTATAGAATCTGTCCAAAATTAAACACTTTTAAGTTGAAATCCATATGTCCACACTGGTTTTATGATTGCCACGTAAAGTAGTAATTACTTAGTATTCGGGCAAAGTTTGAAATAAGAACCAATCAGCTAGCTTAAGTTAAATGCCAGAGATAAAATAGGGCATTGATAGTTGGCTTTTGAGTTTCAAGAAAAGACCTGTGTGCCAGAGCTTATCAAAAAAGGTTGTTTATTGTTTAAAATATACTGCAGAGCAGTACTTTTTGTTTTCAAAGCACTGCCCCGGGTGCGCCAAAATCATTTTATAATATGATTGTAAATAAAAAACTTGCTCCAAAAAGCGCCTAGCATACGGAAGCCTGGTTGGCTCACCGTCGACTTGTTAGAAAATACCATTGAATATTATATATTTGTAAGTTTTTTAAAGTAACACATTTTAAAGGCTGGAGAGAGCGGCGCAACTATCAAGTTTTTGCCCTGGTTCCAGTTTCTGTCGCGGTTCAAATAAATCGTAGATCCGGGATTGCACAGTATACACTATATTAATGGATATAGCTTTCTCACTGTTCGGAGCAGCTTTCATATGATCAAAGATCAATTGAACTATGTTCCCACTGTCACAAAGATTTAAGCGAATGGATAGTGTGACCGCTAGTGTTCCAAACATCCATGGCCCCAGACAACACTAATCAAGCTGATGGGACAATATGAATTGATTTCGCACTCATGATTACAGGTATTAGAAATGAAAATGATCTCAGCGCATTTTCACTGTGTAGCTTAGCCTCAGATTGGTGATGATGAGTGTAGATAAGATTAGATTAGGGGTAGGATGAGAACTAATACACCTCGCCACTGCGGCCACAATGGGCCTATTGTTACAACCCTGGACTGGAATCTGTGATAGAAGGTCAACTATGACGTTTTCCTTGCCAGGAATATGACGTATGTCGGTTGAAAACTGACCGATGAAATTCAAGTAACGAATTTGACATAGATTAACGGACGGTGGTCGGTGAAGATGCAACATCATGATGTAGTGAAAATGGCATACGCCTTGGTAAATCGCAGTCAAGAATACCGGTGACATTTTGGTGAAGTGCGGCGCCTACAGCTGTATTTTAGGCATCCGTGTGAAGCACTATAGTTAAGCTTTGGGTTCTGTGTAAACGAGTGATGTTGCATTAGCCAACACCGTTGAAAAGCGAGTTCGGCTTACGCGGTCCAATTTAGTGGACAATTTGATATACGGAATCAATGATAGATTTCCAAGAAGAATACTCTTCATGAACAAGAAGAGGTGGAATCTTATTTAAGATGTCCAATCATTCCAAAGTATTGGCGTGATAAAGAGGTATTTCCAAATATTATTATTGTTTATTCTTCATATTCATTTGATGGCATTTGTCCGCTTGTGGAAGCTATTTGATGCAAGATTTCATAAAATTTACTATCTGAGAACGTTTATTAAAGCGCTGTTCGTAATAAGAGCTTTAACTGTATATAAAAAAAATGAAAATAAATCAGTGATTATTGAATTTATATCATTAAAAAATAAAGCACAAAATATATCCAATAAATTTACATTTTTAATAATTAATTTACTTAAATACTATTGTACGATATCCCCTCTTGCACTGGTGGTTGGTTAGTAGCTGAAAGGAATCACTTTTGTATTCTAGTAAGGCAGCAAGTATTATATTTCAGCCATTACAACATATAAACACTCATACTAATGATGTCTGGTCATTATCATTATACAATTAACATTAATTTATTTAAGCCATGCGCATTATTATCATGCCAACTGGCCACGCTCAACTCAAACTTAACATACATATAACTATATTGTACAATCAAATGTATCTAGTGAGTATAATACATACATTTACAAGTTCATCATACGCATCATATGATGCCCTTCGCTTGTAAACAGATACGTACGTACGTAGATATATTTATTGTAGTAAGTAATAGCATTGGGGTTGGCGGCTTATTCCCAATGCGCGCACTCAATGTAACGAAATGTGTCACTAACAATCTTAATGTCATTTAGCGCACGCGTTACCAACTTATTCAGTCGCACATTCGCCCGCCTGGTTAGCAGCAACTGTTACTCGTTTGTTTGTTTGCTTTGCTTACTTAACATGGCTTCGTGGCTTATTCCCATGATAACCACGTACTACTATAGTATAGTTGTTACTACGATATCTAGCATAACATAGTACGAGTATGTCTGTGTGTAGATATAAATTTATCCGTAAATATTCTTTTGCTTTGCTACTTCTGCAAGCTTATTTCAAGGTGGTTTTACAAATGATTTGAACCCCACAAACACACACTCACATTGGCAAGGATAATGCTTGGAAACTACACTTGTGTCTTTATTATAACACTTGCTTTTTCTTTTCTTGAACTCATCAAGTTCTTCTTCACTTCTTTGATTTTCTCTCTTTGGTGTCACATTCTTAGTTTTGCTTTTTTTTACTTATATCAACGACAAATTTAAGTTTTAGCTTTCATTTGAATCTTTGCCCCCTTTAAGTTTCTCCTACTAGGAAGACAGACAACATTTAGTTTAGCTGGTTATTGTTTTAACATTTTCCTTGCTTGCTGCTTGCTGTTTTCCGTTTCAACCAATATCAATGTATCTTATCATCATCGTCATCATCATCATTATTAACGTTCGTTTTATTGTCTGTCGTGCTCTTTGCTGGTAGCAGCATGTATCTATGACACTCAAATGCACACCCTCCAACAGTTTGTATAGACATTTGGTTTATTTAAACAATGGTTTTTATTATGTCATTATTGTCATTACTTGATACTTACTACTCGCTGGTTGCCCTCCCCCTCTAAACCCTCTAAATATTCAACCTTACATCTGTGTGTGTGTTATTTTGATTATTTGTGACTTTCGTAAATGACTTCTACTTTCAGTAGCAGCGACAGCAGCAGCAACAGCAGCACATTATGCTCATTCCTTTAGTCCATTTGTTTTTGCCTGCTTCTCATATTGTTGTTGATGATGATTATACTCATCCGCCATAGCATTTTGAAACTGATTCCTTAATGTCAGCGTGCTTGTACTCATTGCTTCGTTGGCTTTGACATTTTGTTTCAAATGTCCTCGAAGACATCATCAGCATCAGCATCAGTATCATCATCACAATCATCATCATACACATTGTTGTCTCCCTTACCAGCACAATCATTATGATGATTTTTGTTGTCATCATAGCTACAGTTCTCTTGTCCTCCGAGAAACATCATCAACTCATCGTGGCTCCACCATTAATGACCAGTTTTTTTGCTATTGTTTTTGTTTTCCATTTAGTTTTGTTTGTTTTTTTTTTCCCATTTTTATTTGCCATTTTACTTTGATTTATATTGAAAGATTATTTTAATGAAGGATTTTGTGCATGGTAAATGTTGTTTTGTTTTTGTATTGTATTGCTACTAAGTTCAATCCACTAGAACTACAATAGTAGTGATTTACTACTATTGTATGTATATAAGAGATACTAATTTATGTTCTTGTGATAAGGTTAATTTCTTGAATTATTGACTCATGAATTTAAAGGATTTAAATACAATATTTAATCAAAGTTAATTCTATAAATTCCTATGAATATCATCCCAGATATTTCAATCATTAATCAGAAGTCATTTTAAATTCTGAGATGATTTTATTAAATATTTTTTTTTAGTTTTAGTTTCAATTAATTTAAATTAATAATTTTTTTTTGTATAATCTTTGATGTAAATTAAATTAGCTTGCATTGTTAAATGCCATTTTATTTTTATTTAATAATTTTATTGTCTAGAATGAAACGAATGATTTTGTTGCCATTCGTCAATTGTTTTTTTAATCTCCAATATTTTATTAATACTCATTGTTATTTATGAGAAATTATTGGTATATTTTTATTATATTTATTTTAATATACACTTCACTGAAGATAAATGACTTATCATGAGTTTGATATAAAGTTTGTGACAGAAGATTTGGAAGAATTTATAAAGTCTTCTATTTAATAGAAAGGAAGAAAACTTCTATATGTTTCTTTCAAAACTGGATAGTAAATTAATAGAACTTTTCCACAATTTGCTATGTGATTTTGTAGAGTCTGTCACCAAAGCAATTGTCATACCATAACTAATTTTCAAATGTCTTTGTATTGAAAAAAACCTAATTAAATCAATAAAATAACATAACAACTTTTGTAAAGTGTGCATAAGCTTTTGATGAGATCAAAGTGTTTCTTTTTGTTTAATAGCATTCATTATAATGATAATATAGTTTTTTGTCAAATAATTAATATAAATATAAATACATTCTTCATACATTCTCATATGAAAACATACTCACACACACACACACCCAGTCCCTTTGAACCCTTGCCTCTAGCCAAGCAGTCAAAGGGGACATACAACATTACTTTATCAACAAAATGAATTATTAACTATCAGAAGCAGAAATATATACACAGACAGGGAAACACACACTTACTCTCCCTCTCTCTCATACATTCATATACTCACTCAAACACACATGTATGGTAGATACACTTGAGCTTTATAATGCAATATAAATTAATCGCCTTTATTAATAAACAAACAAAATTTATATGTAATTAAAAAGGAACAAAAAAAAAAAAAATTTAAAAAAAAAAAATAATAAATATAAAAATTGTAAAAAATGGGAAAATAATATTAAATTTATTTATAGTGAAGTTCAAATACCCTTTATAAAAGATAATATTATATATCTAGGAAATATTATTGTCAAAAGCAAGACTGTCAGTAAGCCTTTTCAGCACTTAGTTTTGATTTTGATTCCTTTGTGTTATGCTATAGCCACATTGTCATTAAAACAACAATAATCTCTTAGTTTTATACTGATCAACCGAAATAGACAATACGCGAACTTTGACTTTTATTTTCTCTCGACTTAACAAGTGAGTACTGATTCATTTGTGATCAGTTCATTTCAGCAAAGTAAAAGAATTGAAACATTGTTATGTTTGCCTATGGAAGATAAAGCTGAGAACACAACGGATCAGACAAAATGTTTTTCTTTGTCTAATGAAACAGCAGTACTCGTACATTCTTTCTTATGAGGCAGCACACACCAAAGCAAACAAGACTTATTACAATACATGTTTAGTTGCCAATAGCTGGCCTGTTTCTCCTGTTTTTTCAATTTCATGTTTGTGGATGAAAAATATCAGCATGTTTTGTTTCCTTATTAGTCAAAAACGTTTTGTCTTTCTCTGATGTGTTCTCAGCCTAGTTTGCTTTCCTTCACAATCAATTTAAATTCAATTACTCCTACATCAATAATAACATCAACAAGAACAACAATAGAAAATTCGCATACAATCCGCTAAACAAATTTGAAATACGAGAGAAAACAGCAAAGACCACAACAATTATTTATTTTAATTTTTCCTATTTGAATATAAAACTTGCGTGGTCTTGTCTAGAATTCTGGTTAATTTTCGTGCACTGTTTAGCTCAAGTGTCTGATTTGTTGTTGATAGAGTTTCCTGATGACTATTTGGCACAGTTCACCATCTAATCCCACCAAAACAAAAACGACAGTATGACCTTTTTAAAATGGTTGAACTGAGTCGCAATTTGTTCGTCTAAATAAAAAAATCCATTTCTTTCTTCTTTGGCAAGCAGTAGTACACAAAATATGATTGGAGACATATTATTGCGTTTGATAAGTCTATCAATATCTAGTGTAGATCTTTATATGTATGTAGATATAGTGTGTATGGGTGGGTGTGGGTATGGTTGTGGAGTAAGATATTTCTAACTTTGATATTGCCTTCATTCGTTGATTTGATACAAGTTGCGATTATTTCTCATTAAATATGAGCGAAATATTGAAATATGAAATGTTTTACAGGCCGCTCACCCAATGTGATACCTGATAAAGAAAAAAGTGAAAGGGGTTTCAGAGGGTGAGGGGGCGATCCCCAACAGTCCAAGGTCGGTCCCAGAGGTCACCCTCTTTCTCTGAAACCAGCCTGAGGAGTCCACGAACAGAGCCAGGTCCCCCAAAGGACATTTTGCCAAACTACCCATGTCTTCGAAGAATGGTTTCCCGAGAAACCGGGTTCATCTACTGAGTAGAACACGGCAATCACAGAGGAGGTGTTGGATGCTCTCCGGTTCCTCCTTGTCTTCACAGCTACGACAGAAGTCATTGTGTGGAACTTGCATCCTATGGGCCATCAGCCGGATGTTGCAGTGCCCCATCATAACTCCAGTCAACGTCTGAACCCTTTTCTTGTTAAAGTGTAGGAGCTCGGAGGTTCTCTTTGGTTAATAGCAAGGCCACAGTGTTCTTGCAACAGTACAGCCAGACTCATTTGCCCACTTCCTGCCTTTTCGATCTCTGGTCTTTACGTCAAGGCATGATAGTATATCCTGTAGGGGTATATGAATATCGGTAACTGCTTGAGAGATAGGCAGTGGCCCTATTAAATTAAGTGAAATTTAAACCATATTTTAAGATGGCTTCTTTATGGTGCATTAATATTGTCAGTTTACCTTGCACTTGATACCGAACAAACTTTACTTATATATATGTACAAACTTTACAAATGTCAAATCTGAAAATCACATCCAATTCTAAATTAAACGACTATTGTTTAAAACTTGTGACATAATAACTTGCACCATATCTATAATTAATGTAATATATTGAACACTAAATTTTGACTTTATATGTCACATACTCAGAACAACTGATATAATTCTGAACATCATTGAATGATATCAATCATATTGATTCAGTTCATAATATAAATTACAAAAGCCATGACAAAGTGATAATACATATTATGCATATTAAGTGTTGGTGATATTACAAAAAAAAAAAAAAATAAAAGAATAAAAACAAAGTTAACATTAAATCAATAATCGGTTTGGCCTTACTTAATTAATATTGACATGACATGGCATTGTTGCAAACCAAATGAAAAATAATAACAAAAAAAAAAAAAAAAAACACATCAACAAAGGTTGGTTTAAAAATGCAGCATATAAAACTTTATAAAAGTTGCACATTTAATGCCAATTATGCAACAATATTATTATGTATTAATATTTATTTATTATTTATTTAAAATGATTAAAAATGTATGACATAAGAAAATAATAATAAAAAGTGACGCTACAACCGTGTGTCGGTTATGGCCGAGTCCAAAAGAGTGCGCCAACTAGTTCTGCCCTTTGCACGCTGGCGCCAGTTGGAGATTCCCAAGGTCGACAGGTACTGCTTAGCTTGGTCTCTCCAACGGAAGTGTGGACGTCCACTTCCTCGTTTTCCACCCTGAGGTACCGTCTCGAAGATCTACCTTGCGAAACGTGGCCAAGCCAGCGCAGCCGCTGAATTTTTATGCGCTTCACTTTGTCCATGTCCTTGTATAGCTCATACGGTACACACCATCTACGCAGAGAGGACCGAAGATTTTTCTCTCGAGCGTTCTCAATGCATTCGCTGTTGGTCAACGTCCAGGCTTCTGCACCATAGTTCAGGACGGGGATGATGAGTGACTTGTAGAGCATGAGTTTGGTTTGTCGAGAGAGGGCTCTGCTTTTCAATTGCCTACTGAGCCCAAAGTAGCACCTGTTGGCAAGAGTGATACTCCGCTTGATCTCTAGGCTGACATCATTCTTGCTGTTGATGCTGGTGCCAAGGTAGACAAAGTCCTTTACTACTTCAAAGGTGCGGTCGCCAACAGTTTCATTTTGTCCAAGATGCGACCACTCTTTGTTTGTTGACAGAAGATACTTTGTCTTGCTTTCATTCACCGCGAGACCCAGTTTGGCCGCTTCTCTCTCTAGACTGGAGTACGCTGAACATACGGCATGGCTGTTATGGTCGTCGGCATATGCCAGCAACATGACAACGGCTAGGATAATTTTTTCCAGTAAGAGGTTGAAGAAATCGCAAGAATGAATGTCGTTTGGCATGAAACGGCTCGGAGAGGTTCGTCCCAATTCTGACGGAACTTGTGGTGGCGCTCAACGTCATACTGCATAACCGTATTAGTTCAGCGGGTATATCAAACTCTGACATAGCGGGATAGAGGCAATTCCTATCTATGCTATCAAAAGCAGCCTTAATATCGACGAAGAGATGGTGTGTGTCGATGTTCTTTTCGTGGGTCTTCTTCGACATAAGAAAAAGGTACATCATTTTAATGCTCCAATATTTAATATTTAAAAGAATCCCAATATGATCAACTGTTTAAGCTGTATAGGAGAGCATAAATAATTGTATCTTTTGTTGTCAATAATCAATAACATGCCTTCATTCCTATATGAATCATTCATCCTTCATTTTATGCATGTCTTTTTAAACAAAAATATTGACACAAAAAAAAACCAATAAATAATTTCACAACAATAAATTGTGTATTTATTGTATTTGTGTATGTGATGCGCTGTAAATATTTGTTTTTCATAATTAAAAGCATACGAACTGAACCTAAAGGAAAAAGAAGGACACACACACACACTTGAGTAGGTTAGAGATGAGATGAGTTCAATTGAGTTGTGAATTCAATTGAGATGAGTTCGATTGAGTTGAGTTGAGATGCGATGCGATGAGAAAAACAAATGAAAATTCAATTGGCATTGGCCTTGTTGGTTTTATTGTTATTGAGTGGTTTTATGTAGGTATATATGTGGTTGAATATGAACATGTATGTGATGGTAATTTGATTAAATTGAAAGTGAAATTGTATAAGAAAAAGAAACAAAATTGAAAAAGTCTAAAAAATTGAAGCTTTTAAATTTCTCTTTCTTTTTTTAATTTAAATTATTAAAATTTCCAAAATCAATTAATCGATTAAAAGAAAAATGCATTTAAACCTTTCAACATTATCAGACAAGAGAGAGACAAAGAAAGAGAGAGAGAGAAAGAGAGAAAGAGAAAGAGATTAATAAAAAATCATTCAGAGAAATCATTCAGAAAGTACATAAATTGAAGGCATAAAGAGTTATGAGAGGGAAATCTTAAACAAACATATAAAAAGACTGAGCACATAAAACCGAATGCGACTGCCATATCAATTACTGAACTTTTGGCTTTTAATTAAAAATACATGCAACCAAATACACACACACACACACACACATTTATGAAAATCAATTTACACTGAGAAAAAAAAAACAAAAATGGACAAAAAAATCCAAAAATGTAAACCAAAAATATGAAAAGATACAAATTAATTTCAGGCGCGTGAAAGAAAAACTTTCAGATATACACACCCATCCTCATGAATTCGATTTTACATACATGAATGAACAGTCAAGCGGAAGAGTTAAAAATGCAACACTACAAAATTATAAATCAATTTAATAAAAAATAAAAAAACACACAATCCACACACATTGTGTGGCATGGCAAGGCATGGCAAATAATGAAGAAGTGCTGAGATACATACATCAGAGGGGGGAAACAGATTTACATTTATATAAATGAAGGGCATAAATTGCCAAGTTAAACGGAAGCATAATGATGCCGGACATTGTTCGATGTGCAGAACAAAAATCTGAGTACGATCAGCTTTAATCTGTGGACACAAAATGGATGTTGATAAAAAAGGAGAAAGAAAAAGCAAAGCAAACACAACAATATACCGCAAAGGACATGGCAACAAATGAATGAATGAATGAATGGATGAACGAATCAAGGAACAATTTAAGTCAAGCAGTTTAAGTATAATTGCAATGTGCTGTCAACGCCACCAAGTTGCATGCTTCAATTCCAGAAATATGCACGTATCTGTACTGTACATATGAATCTTTGTATTTGTTTGTGTGTGCATGAGTTTAAGTATCTTTTGTTATTGTACAGCAATAAAATTGCAAACTGATGCTGTAAATGATACAAGCACATACAAACACAAATAATTGAGCAGACCAAAAATGCAAATTGCAAAAGTTCACATTCATTGAGATTTCACCAATGTCATCAATACTACAGTACAACAGCAGACTCCACTCCAATCGACTTGGCTTGACTCCACTTACATGGACTTGGCTCTTGACTCTTCTTGACTTGATTTAAATTGCCTGCCTTGTTGTTGTTGCTTCATTGATTGCATGCTGTAACATCTTGAATTCATCTTTTACTTTTCTTTGCTGTTTTTTCAATAAAATTACGTGTGGTTAATCAAAGTTCAAGCAAAAAAAATATCACACGTATGCAAAACCAAGGAAGGCTGAATACTCTTAAAAAAACAAAAAGAAGAATGGAGAATGAAGAACCGAAATGCATGAAAACAAAAATGATAATAAAATAATAATAAAAATAATATGGAAACCGGAAACGGAAACGATAAGCAGCTTGAGTGACTTGCTGCATTTATCGCAAGTTGCTGCTGCTGCTGATGCTGATACTGTTGGCATTGCTTGCTGGCGCTGCTTAAAATTTAATTTATATTAAATGCACTCATGCTCATTATTTACATGCAACAAAAGCAACAACAAGGGTACACATACATACAACAAGAAGAAAAGAGTTGGAAATGATGATGACGTCGACAAGAAAAACATCATCGTTGTCGTTGTTGTTGTCATTGTGTAAAGTAGATCGCGAACGTGCAACGCATTAAAAACCATATTACAAGATACGAATGTATTACTTGTAGATGCAACGCCATACCACTTGACAGGACACTTGAAGCAAGCGAATGCTTCAAGCAAACGGCGGTGCAGCAACAATATATTGTACAAGAACAGCATAAGGAGTATCAAAGCTTATCTCAACCACGTCTCAAGCGAGCAAGCAAGCAAGCAAGCAAGCGAGCGAGCGCATTATGTGTGTGTGTGATATACATATATACTTTTATATATATGACCGCAATAATGAGCACCACTCGTGCAATAACGAACGAAGCGAACAAATAAACCAACAAATAAAAGGAACAAATAAACGAATGAAGAAAATGGCATGGAAACTTAGTGAGCAAAAGCCAGAAGAATATCCACAAAAAAAAGTATAAAATAAGGAATGAAGGATCAAAGTTTTATATCTGTAAATGTGAGTATACATAGAATAATAGAAATGTCAGTCAGTCACTGCAATGAAATGAGAGAATTAGAGTAAAGGGCCAAACTAATAGTACTACTACTACTGTGTATGTAGTTAGCATCATCATCATCACACCTGAAATGCATTAAACAAACATCATTATCGTTAAACAAGGTGAACAATAACAAGTATAACAACAATAACAATAACAACAAAAACACCAACATCACAAGTGATAACAGAACACTAAGAATGAACAATAGAACTTGTATTTTGTGGGTGATTTTGTTTTTGAATCTTGTTGAATATATGTGATACGTATAGCAACAAGCAACAACAATAATGAAAGAAAATAAAATTGTGGTGTCAGGTAGTGTGTAGATAACTATGTTTAGATACATTCATAGATTGCATAAGTATTTATATATTGTATGTATCTAAAGCGATTTTCTATTGTATTTATTGGTGTCGCTGATGTTGTTATCGCAAATTGTTCTTGTTCTTATTGTTGTTGCTGATTTGTTGTGTGTGTGTGTGTGTAGTTGCTGTTTTTGTTATTATGCACAGCTGTGCTCGTTTACATTTCAACTTCAAATGTCAACGTCACCAAATACATACACAGACACACACACACACACGCACAGGCGCGGCCTTGGTTCTGATCACCAGAAGGAAACGTATAGAGTTCTGCTCCGTACGAGTTGGCGAGCACGAGGTACGGTCCAAGAAGGCTATAAGGTACCTAGGTGTAATGCTGGATAGCAGGCTATCGTACAAAGAGCACCTGCTGTACGTGAAGGATAAAGCTGCGAGGGTCCAGAATGCCTTATCATGGATGCTTCCAAACATCGGAGGCCTTAAGGCGGAAAATCCTTTCGATCACCTAGATGCTGGCAGCGCTGAGTACGGTATTGGGTTTTCGAACAATCTCAGATGATGCGGCATTGGTACTAGCGGAGATGATTCACATAGACATATTGGCTGATGAAATGCGCAGACTCTATGAGACGTGTCATGGGCGTCCAGACAAAAACGCAAGAAGGCAGGAGCAGCAAGCCTCAACATTGCTTTGGCAGCGGAAATGGCAGAACCCTGAGAATAGTAGATGGACTTTCAGGTTCATCTCGGACATTGAAAAATGGCTGTGCAGGAAGAGCGGGGAAACCAACTACCATTTAACCCAATTCTTGTCTGGACATGGTGGCACCTATACAGGTTTGGGCACGACAACACACCACTGTGTGACGAACCGGACGACGCTGAGCACGTAATTTACCAATGTGCACGGTTCCCTGTTCCAGTAGGCTATCCACAGGAGCCAGGAAGTACGTTACAGTTCATGTTAGCATCTCCTGTCAATCAGTGAACGTGTGACAGCTACCCAGCTAGAGCTACGTTGTCTAGAGAAGGCTAGACGAAATATGAAGGCGTTGCAAAGAGTGTACGACAATAACACAACACAATAGGTGACCTACTAAACTAGGACCGATTGACTTTTGAGCAATAATGCTCCACCTTCCTGGTAGATTTTTGCGAGACTTTGTGTCTTTGTGTAATTAGTTTTAATGATGATACTTGACGAGAAATTCAAAGTTATTAATGTGCATTAATGTATAAAAAGCATCGGGGATTCAGAAATGATGTTTGTGTCTTTTCTAGTCTAAGAGACTGGAATCATTTATTAAATCTTATTAAAATAGTTTTTTTTTTTTAATATTTTAAGCAGATAATGCAGGAGCTTCGTCTACCCATTCATAATCAAAATTTATTTTCACACATCTCCGACTTCAAATTTACTCACAATTTAATTTTCATCAGCCATTTCTGTCGCTGTTACCAAGAATTTTCCAGTCATCCTGTTTTCACCATAATTATCATCATATTGTGTAAATCCGTCAAGGTATTGTATAGCAGCATCTAGGTGCAGTTCTCCACTATGTCATATCTTGATTATGACATTTATTTTCGTAAGATTGGCATGCCATTCGTATTTCATTGTCTACAGAATGGCATTCACTAACCAACGGACCTTCTGTCCAATCTTCTACTAAATCTTTCAAAGCAACGCATAAATTGCTTAGGTGATATTTAAGATCTTTACCGATTCTGCCCTGCATTCCCTCCCATATTGTTTCGGAAAGTTTACCTCTGACTCGAGCTGGATACAGAGTGTACTGCCTTTGCAACAAACCAATTTGATTTTGATTGAACACAAGACAATGCTGCGTCTCCTAAGATCAGATTCCAGCTGTGACTTCCACAGGACAAAAAATCAGCCAATTTCTAATACATGTTTCTGGACACAGATTTTATTCCATGCATATTGACTCCATTGTTGTAAGCTTGTCCTCCGCACGAGGCCCCGGGCGGTTGCCCTGCTCGCCACCCCCAAAGGCCGCCCCTGCACATAAACATACACATACTCAATATCTCAATGTATAAATGAAGAAATGAATATATGAAGGAGTGAATGAATAAATGAATGAATGAAGAAATAAATTGAACGCATTTTCATTTGTTTACTTAAATTGTGTGGTTGATGATGATGATGATGTTTATGCTCCTGATGACAATGATGTTGATGATGAATTTGTTATTGTTATTTGTATTTTACACATTTGTTATCAGAAAATCAATTCATTTCACAATTTCATTTTTAACAACAACAATACAATAGAATACTATAACAAAATATTGTTTTGTTGCTTGTTTTGTTTTCATACTTTTAGCATCTCAAAATAATTAAAAACATCTAAAGTACAAGTATATGAAATATATATTCACAGTTAATGTGTAGTACATAAAGCTTCTTAAGTATTTTTAAGTGAAAATCAATCAATTTATATTAAAATGTATCAAAAATTGATAGAAAACAAAGTATTTATATTGTAGCAAATGTATCTTATATTGAATTTGTCTGTCATATTAGGATTTTTCATAGATATTGGTGTACTGAAATCATGTGGTGTTGTTAAAATGGTCTTAGCTGTTTCATTAACACTGGACATCGATGGTGATGTTATGGCTTTAGTAGCCATGTAGATGTTGGTGGCTTCTCTAAGTCCGTTTGTAGTGTTGTTACTGCTTCTGGAGGGGTGTCTCAATGTATCTACAATTGAAGTATACAAGTTAACAAACAGTTTACAGAAATCTGATTACATTAAACAAATTCAAACTCAACACTGTTGATTAGGGCCTTTGTGCCTTAAATAATCGAAAAATAGCACTTAGGATAATCAAATGGGGTACCACTTCAGTTGCTGTGTATGTTTGGGATCCTTTTAAATTCATATAGGATTAATGTGTCCAGAGTTTTAATTGTCTGTCCGTTTGCCAACTCACACACTCACACACAAAACACTGCATTATTCATGTGACAAACTTTTTATGCGTCTTCTTTTACTACTGACACCATATGAGTAGTTAATTCCTTAACTCTCCGCGATCGTGATATTGTTCTGCTCCGAATCAAAACAGAGTTGTCACGTAGCATTTTCCTCTACGTGTTTCTTTGCGGGTTCTTTTTTCATTTTGTTCCTGATCAATTTTCACATTCAATCTAACGTTTCTCATCTTTTCCGATACAGTTGTCTCAGCCATAGGCACCGACCTGCACAGTATATAAGATGGTAGAATGTTACTTTGTGACTTCACTTGCGAAATGAATGCTGATATGATCGAAAATACAGAACTAATAAGAGGTTACTTGAAAATCTTTTCTTCTTTTGATTTTATATGTTGACTCAAATCACAATGATTTCTGATTTTATTAGCTTACTCATTGTTTTCCCAATATACTTAGACAAGAGTGACACTGAACATTGCTCTAGGTTATACCTAGCAAATCTTTATTGACATTATTAAATTTTAACATAATTATGCTGAGACCTTTAGAAATTTATAATGTTTGAGTATGTTACCATATAAAAACTTTAGTTGTTTCAAATCTGAAAGGAGTCATCATACAGTGTGCCTCAAAAGCCAACAATATCCATTGGAGAGACCTCAGTAAAAGTGTCTTAGTTTTCAAGTTAATGGCACTTTTAAGAATTTCAAGAAAATCCTACTACTCACCTTAGTTTTTCGAGTGCCGCAGCTACAAAATTTAATATTCTAAGATTCTAATTTTTATACGCAATAACAGAATAACTCTGCTATTGATAAAAATCTTAGTCATTATATTTATTAGTTCTTATGACCTTTGAAACAAAATCAATATATCTATAACATTTTTTATTTGTTCTATTAAAATCGAAATAAATAAAAAAATAAAGTATAATTTTAGGGGTAGCATCAATCAATCAATCCCGATTATCCAGCAAAATGGTAACCCAAAGAATTCTGAGCGTAAAAGCCAGATTTGGTTGTAACCATTTGAATTGAATGATAGGCCGTCCCAAGGCCCAGACTGCAATCCGAATGAAAATCTTGGGGAGTCATCCGAAATTCGATATACTCTGGGGCAGAGTGCAGAACAAATACAGAAAATATGCCTGAGAGGTTGTTCTATGTACGTGTATAATAAACGTGTATAATTGAGTAAATGCAGGCAGCACTGGTTTCAATTTTTATATTACCATTCCCATCTTATTATTTGCCATTATTTTGCTAATAAACTAAGGAATATCTGGCATTTTTTTATCTCACCATCTTAAGAATAGAGTACCGAGAATATCAAGTACACTTTTACACATTTTGTTTTCCATGAGGCAAGCTACTGATGCAAAAATATTGTCTGTTTAAAAGAAGGTGTTTCTTTAGAAGAGATAAACTTTGAACTTTGTACAGATTGACGATTTAAAAAGATTACAAAGCGAAGAGGAATGCTTGTTATGCATTACAGCTATAATAGAAATGTGGATCAATATCTAAATTATAAGTTTGTCGTAAGTAAGGAGCGCTTGGTATTAGAACAATGTCATATAATATTCTGCTTAGAGGACGTAGTCAATAAAGTCATATCGTTAATCAATTTTTATGAAAGTCACAGAGGGATGTAAGTTTCTACGATGTGCATTCCGCAATGGTCATTTAAGTCCTAACATAGTCGAGTTGACTTATGTTTGATCTGGTCAGTTCCTGTTTTGCAAGTGAAGTCACAAACTGAATTCAATGTTATATGGGACACAGATGGAAGGCTGTGACCACTGTGTACCAGAACTGAAATGACAACTTTAATTCAATATTACCAGGAAAAGATGATTGGAAGCAGAGCAAAGCTACTAATCAAGTTGAGCTTTCGATCTATACAGACGGCTTTAAGCGGGAAGAGTGTACTGTTGCTAGTATCAACTCAAATTGGGGTAGTATGCAGTTTGATAAGCAACAAAGTTCATATATACTATGGGCGAAACCATTCATTTTCTTCATCATATTTGGACTCAAAGCTTCAGAGTGATCTCGAGTCTACTTGCGAGTGGCCTGTGTACCCTAACCTATCTTATGTAGAACACTGCCTAGCGCTAACACAACTATAAACATGTACTAAGAAAAGTTTTGTTCTATAACAAAGCACAACAAGACACCAGAATTGATCAGGTGGGAAATTCGATTGTTCTAAACCTTAAAATAACCTTAACGCATTTATTCTAATAGCATGTAAATTTGTTACCCACCCATTTGCTCATAATTTCATTCAGTTGGGCCCTTAGGTAACAAACAGAATTATTCTTGGCACAAATCTGCAAGCAATTAAAATTAATTAGAGATTAAAAAAACAAAGTGTTGCATCAAACATAACAACAAAAGTAGTACTTCAATTACTTTAACTTTACCTGCAATCATCCGAAATACAAAATAAAAAAAGAAATTAATAAGTATTATCTCAAAGGTATCAAAAGCTACTTACTATAAGTACCTATCTATCTTCTTAAGTATTTATCTAAAATAAAATAGCTGAGATTATCTTATCAAAGTTACGCTGCTGCTGTTGCTGTTGCTGCTGCTGATATGATGAAAATCTATTTTCCCATCATTTGTTTAAACTCCCTTAAGTTGTTTTTCATTGATTAACAAAATGAAATTAATCTAATTAATTGCTTTGCAACAACAACAGCAATGAGAACATTAGCAAATACCAAAGAAAAGAATATCTTTCTTACAAGGAAGGGGAAACATATCAAAGCATAGCACACACAGCATAACTTTGCTGTTCTTTCGTTCTTTGTTTAGTGTTTTCTTTTATTTTTTTAATTTTTAATTTTTCTTTTACCTTTTTTTTGGTTTTGTGTCTTTTTTTGACTTTCTCAGTTAAATATTTAATGAGGTTTACTTAAGTGAAACTTTTCCTTCAATTTTCCTTCTTTTCTTAGCAAAGAAGAAATCTCGAAATGCTTCTTCAACAATTGTATCTCTGTGTGTGTTAGCATTTGACAGAAGTCACAGAAGAAGGCAAAATGACAAAATGAAATGAAAAGACGGAAAAAAATTGAAAATGGAAAATTGTAAAATCAGTGAAAAAAATTATTGCATAACAATTACTTGCAAAGAAACCAAGCGCAGCTGCTTCTCTCCTCATCCTCATCATCTGCATTCTCATCATCATTGGAAATTGTTCGATTGACAGAAGAGAAGAAAAAGAAAAAAAGTGTAAAGTAAAGTAACTTTTTTTTTTCAGCTTTTCGTTGTTGCAAAAAATACTTTTTAGTTAAATTTTCCATTTCCTTGGCATTTTCATTTGAACAAATGCAAGTTCTGCATTTGACAGTTAAGCGAAGAAACGAAAGAAAGAAAGGCACGGGTTATGGGGGGAGAGAAAGTCAAATTAATTTCATTGAGTGTTGGCAGAATTGATCAAAAGTGGTGAAATGAGTAGTAGAACTACACGTTACTACAATACTTGGTATTGTGTTCATAAACTTGGCTTAGTTCACTCGCTCATAATCGATGCCATTATTCGCTTGTGAAAACTTTTTAATTATGCCTCAAATGGCAAGTAATTTATCCAACCAACTCCCAGCATCAGGGGATGATGATCTTTCTCTTTTATGATAGCAGGATACATTTAAGTGCCTTCAAAAACTTGTCTTTACATTGTCTGTCTCTTGGTCTCTTTCTATATTTGTCCACTTGCATGAAAAGTAAACTTTTATTGAAGTGAAGGTGTTACCTTTTTTTATCTAAAACAGAAAAACAAAAGTCTTTTACTCTCTCAAAGGAGTACTCACTCACTACTGTTACTGCCAACAGTAGCAGGACATCAACAAAGGACTTATTGCTCATCTATAATAACACACACAAATTAAATTTATGCATGCATGAGCAGCTGCTGGCGGAAAGTATCAAACTATCCAACTAGTATCTATCTATCCATCTATCTAACCTTCCTTTCTTTCCTTATACCCATATTATTGAGGGCAGGCGAATACAAGTAACGTTGTGTCTTTTGCTTTTGAGTTTGCTCAACACTTAAACTTTAATTGTGCAAACTTGCTGTGTGCTATGGTACAATGTTTGCATATGTGTGGGCTTGATAGATGGTATTTCTCAATCTATGTGTTTGTGTATATGAGGTCACTCGTTGTCTGGGGAATATACTGCTTTTTTTTGGACTAAAAAAGATAAAATGAAACATGAATCCTGCATGTAAAATGCGCATATAAATTCATGTTGAAAGGCATATATAAAATGTTCTCCGTGACGTCATTCCTACTGTTGCTAATGCTACTGCTACTGCTTCCATTACTGTTGTTGTTGTTGTTGTTATTGTTGATGTACATCTTTTGTTGTTAGACATATGAAAATTTTGTTTGGAAAAAGTTAAAATAGTTTTTAGTTTTGAGTATCTATTGCACTACAGTGTATATACGTATGAGTAATTCTAAAGGATTGAAGTTAAGGTGTTCATAGGAGTTTTCAAAAACAATTTAGTTTAATGATTGCTTTCTTGAAAATATCCCCTCCCTATCTCTTTGAGTAGAGTAGGAGAATGAAGAATAGCTCTTGAGCCATTGAAGTGAGCTTTAGATTTCAATGAGTCCTAAGTCAAGTGCTACAAATTCCATAACTACAAACATCAAAACACACTTTTTGCTTTTTCATTAAATGAAGAAGCCACAACCACTCAAATTCCAAAAGTTTAAGTTCAAGATATAAAATGACAAACACACAAAAAAAAAAAAACAAACACTGACTGAGTTCAACAAACGTTTAAAAAATACTCCAAAAAGACACTCAGAGAGAGAGAGATACAAATATACATAGATGCATACATACAATAGTACTATGTGTTTTTGAAATCATACCATAGCCTCATAATCATTTGTATGAGTAAGCTTGTGTTTACAGGGGTGCTGAACAAAACAGCAAGGCTCAAGAAGAAGACTCAGATTGTCTTCACTGACTTCCTAAATTGGTCGATAAACACATTGGACTCCCAAGGAATGTGATTCTCCAGAATGCTATTCCATTCCTGGGCAAGTGTTGTCTTAAGTCTTATTTTCATATAGTCTTAACCCAATCCACAGTTTAAAAAATATAGTGATATGAGAAGTCCATTGGTTAACATTAACATGGGCACCTGCAGTGACAAGCACACGGTTTGAGTGACAGTCAACTTCCCTTTGGTCATATTACTCATTCCTTGGTTAGGGACAAGGCCTATCTTAAGCCTCTGTTACTCTTTGGTATGCACATCACTCGGTTGTATGTTCCGGTTTTGCGTCCACAGGGAGCTCTGGTGTGTTCTGAACAGCTGTTTTTTGTTTTAGTTATACACATACGTGCAACTTTGCGCGCACTTTGGCAACATATTTTCAGATGTGAAAAATACATTAATAAGAATATTTTGCAGATTATGCATATAGTTCTTGCAGTTTTTGGATTATCAGTATCGTTCACAACCCTTTTTTCGAAACTTTGTTTTTTAGGTAGCAAACCACTGTCGGTTTTTGACATGTCGTTATGCAACTCTTTTTCATGATAACGCTTTAAGTGTGTCCACAAGTTTGATGTCGTGTGGCCTTTGTGTCATCTTCCAGATGGAACTTGTTCACTTTAAAGGCGTCGCCATTCCAACAATTGTTTGCGCCGACTTATTTAGGTTGACACTCCAGCGGCTTTTTTTAGCTTAGTGGTTTCCCCGTGAATAAGTTCACTGTTTCCAGGCTTGCCAATTTGGCAGAAAAGGTCAGATTCAAAAGATTCTAAATGTCCTTTTAGACGATCAGTTCAGTCTCAGTCCATTATTGACTCGAAATACCCACCGATAGCTGAATCGATGACAGAAAAATGGACTGATGGCCAAGCATATTTGTCAGTCCATTTCGATTTTTAAAGCGACTGATATTGAACTGACTTAGACAAAAGGACTTATGTTGGCAAGCTTGACTGTTTCATATCGGCCAATAGACTATCGGCGATTCCGATATATTGGCCGATCGGAATCGTTACATCCCTAGTTATTCTCTTTGTTTGTTTCTCTTTAAATTAGATATTTTTTATTATCTCACATTGAATTGAAATGATTTTTCTCTTGAATTGATGTTACTTTAAGTTATCTTGAATTAGATTTTATAAGAAGAAAAATCATTCGCAATCTGTATGGCCCGTTGGTTGGTTCATCTTTGTTTGAAGTTTGACATTCTACTGTGGGAAGTGCGTTATTGAACCAACACAGAAGAATCCGCAATTGGAATCACCATTCACTTTAGCATTAACTTTCTTTTCTCCTGGGTTTTCTTTAATCCAAAATTTCCCAGTCATTTCTGCTTAAAAGAAATTATCAATCTGCCTTTAGTTGCAATTACAATTAACATCCCTGTAAATATAAACAAATAAAATTTTCAACAAATTTAACTAAAGTGAATAATGAGACTCAAATATTTTAATGACACTCAACAGAAACAAACTTACACACACACACACACGCACCCATTGAGATGCACCCTCCTCAAAGGCCAACATTGTACATATTCCTAAAACAATATGCTAAGTTGACTTACTCATTCACTCACTTACTCAGTCAGTCAGTCAGTTAATCATTCTTTCACCCACTCAACTTATTCATGCATGCATTTATTCATTCATTCATGCATTCATTTATTTATTTATTTATTGTACTTGGACTTATAATTACTTAGTTTCCTAAACTCATTCATTCATTCATTTATTCATTATTTCATTCATTCATTTGTTTGTTCGTTTGTTCATTCGTTTACACTTTCATTATTTTTGGGTATTTTCCCAAAAGAGAAATATTACTTTTAGTTTATCATCGTCGTAGTTGGAACAATTCTAACAAGTTTAAACTGCTCGTACATTAATTAAAGAACCCACAACAACAACACATGAGCAATAGTTAAGTTCTATAAAGTGAGAAGGTCACAAGTGATCAGATGGATGGACAGAACATCATCAGTAACAACAGTAATTCATGCCTCAATGGCGTATGCGTAATTTAAATATTCAATTTAATTAAATTAATTAAAAACAAGAAAAGAATTTAGTAAAAATAAATAATTTAAATTTAAATTTCTATATTCCACGAAAAAACATCTATGAGAAAAAAAACAGAGGAATGGAGAACCAGCAGCATGTTGGTTGGTAAGTCATACTCAAATTACTTTAGTTCACAGTCATCTCTCCATATTTTTTGTTGTGTGTTCGTATTGTGTATAGAAACACACAAAAGTGCTGACCTCGCTCCTATGTTCATTTGACTGTTTTTACTTTTCTTTTTTCAATTTCTTTCATTTCTTAGTATTTTTGTTGTTGTTTTTATTATCACTGTTGTTGTTGAAACGGAAGCTTAGTTGAAAAAAAATCCCGTTTTCTTCATTTTCTTTTCGACTTGCAGAGAGTTGCATACGCCTCAATCGTTTCTCTTCAATGAAAACGCATTGCAACCGGAAGTACTTAAGCGCGCGCCAAGCGGAAGTGTGCTCACACAGATATACACAGCTACACAAATGAATAGTAAACAAAACCTTCAGAAAGATCAAAAATTGTCCCCAAAAATGAAATAGATTTTATTCTTTATTTAAATGTGGTGGCATTTGTTATGGATTCTTCTTCTCCTTTGCACTTGACACTTCTCAAGTTTTTTTTTTGGGATTTTTCTTTACTTATGAACTTTTACATTAACTAACTTAATGCATAAAAAAATGAAGAAAAGTATCCCATAAACAAATACTCGTAATTTATGAGCGAAGCATGCGAGAATTTATAACCCAAAAAAAAAAAAAATACTTCTTATGTGAAGAAAAAAGAATCTTCTGCAAAACTTATAAAAAACAAATACTACTGCATACTTTAAGGAGAATACTAATTTACTTAAAAAAAACATACATATGGGCTAAAAGTGTATAAGTGTGTGTGTTAATAAACTTGTGAAATGCATTAAAAATCACACATGAGAAACACAAGAAAGCCAAACAAACAACAAGAACAGAAAAAAAAAATCCACTTTTATTGAGTTAATAAAATTGATTGCGTTTTAAAGAGATTGCAGATACTCCCCAGCCTTCTACTTTGTATCAGTTTTTGACTCCCTGTTAAGCACAAACATATACCCACACACAGTTGCCAGATCACATACATTTTGAGGTCTTTAATATGCGAGTGCAAAAATGTGTCTTTTATTTTAAGAGAATTCGCTGTTTTTTGTTGAAAATGTAG
Source organism: Amiota communis (assembly GCA_037043315.1). Classification (NCBI taxonomy): domain Eukaryota; kingdom Metazoa; phylum Arthropoda; class Insecta; order Diptera; family Drosophilidae; genus Amiota; species Amiota communis. Next base: position 4,206,300 of record JBAMAV010001245.1, on the reverse strand, counting down.
AGCTTTGTGGAAGGATAAAGGAAGGCTAAGGAAAGTAACCAGAATCTGTAAGTGAAGGATATGAAGATGGGGACACTTGGTGTATGTGTGTGGAATATCACCCATGTTTAGTCGTTGACATTTTTATGTGAATTTTATGTCAGAATAAAATGCTTTTTCTTTTGCGCTTTTATTTTGGTTCTAAAATCGATAAAAATGCAAATTAAAGCGCGTAAATGTTTGGATGCTTAGACTGAAAACAACATGTGTGTGAAATCCTGTGTGGTGGTCCTGTGTATCTTCTCTGTGTGATATATAAAATCTCAGCTTAAGAATGTCCTTTTGTTTTTAACGAAATCCAAAAAGAAATGCAATAAAAATGCCACCCAAATCAAATTCAAGTCCAAACACAACCAACCACCTACCCATCCATCTGAAAGAGTTGAATATTACAAGTAAAAGTTTGTTAGTACAGCAACAACAACAATAAAATATTTGTCTGCAGCACAAAAATATGAAAATATTCAAAAATGACATTAGGAAACAAGTTTTCAAGTGGAACAATGTCGTTGTCGTTGTCGGATGTGGGCGTCGGAATTTGTGAGGACAAATGTAAAATGGCGCACACAAGAAACACAAAAATAATCGGAAATGACCAATTTAAAGTAAAAAATTGTAGACGTTTGAACAACTCTAAGCAAACTAAGTTTCTACTGCTACTGCTATCTTATTCTATCTTTTACACAATATCCCTTCACATTTGTCTAGAGAAATGTTAAATGCAGTTCAAAAAATAGAAAGAGATACCAGACTTTTCTAGTTGTAGGACATATGAATGTATATGCACACATACTATAAACGAGTATGAATGAATGAGTATCTAAAAAGGAGGCATAAGGAGGCACATGATAGAAGAAGAACGACATAAAGTCAGCCATGCAACATGCGACATGTGTAGATGTCAGTAGAGGCAACATGTGTGTATGAGTGTGTTTAATACTGTATGTGGAATGAGAATTGCATGTGTACGGAAGTAGCACGAATGATTTAGACAGGACATGAAAATTATATAGAGAACAGATTGAAGTAGAGTCGAGTCAAGTTGGCTACTAGTGTCTAAGCAAGAAGAATATGAATTTACTACAAAACTCCCTAAATTTATGAAACTCAACTCATGCTCTTTCTCTGTGATTTTTAACAAAATTTATATCAACTTGGCTTAGATACATACTCTTGTCTGTCTGTCTGTTTGTCACTAATTTTTGCACTTAAACTATGCACGACAAAATGTTGAAAAATCAAAATCAAAATTGTTTGACTTTCTACTTTGACTTGTACTTGTAAGCAATCCATTGAGTAACATCACTCAATATGATTTCATGTAAACTTAACCATGTTCTACATATACATATGTATGTATGTATGTATTTCAAGTACTAGTAGAAGATATCATCATAGCAGAACAATACCGAGTTTTTCAATGATATCTTTGAATCTTTGAATCTTCTAAGTGAATGAGAAATATTACAAAATATTCTACTACAAAACAAAATTGAAAAAATGTTCTTGACAGATTTTATGTTGCATACTTTAAGGAAAACAAGAAAAGAATTTATCCATGCATCCATACATTCTTGAAAAAGAATCTTCAGATGCACATGCATATACTCATAGTCAAAATAATAAGTTCACCTCATATAACTGACTAAAAAGAAGTTAAAATAATAAGTACACTGTTTGTAAAGATTGGCTAGCAAAGTAGAGACCCAATAGAGCTGGTGCCCTTATGTATCAGGTAAAGCTATACATGAAACCCCACAGAGAAACGGACTTAGTAGAGATGAGCTTAACAGTGATTTCAAAATCATAGTGATTCTAAATTGTGATTGAGTCACAGTCATTCAAAGGGAGAAACACAGAATCTTAGAATATCAAATTTTATAGCTCGAAAAACTAAGGTGAGAAATTCTTATCTCGAAAACTAAGTCACTTTTAACACAGGACACTTTAAGTTATTCTGGCCACTTATGATCTGGCTTATAAGCCCTACAAGGAATGTTCTTGACTTTTGGGATACCCTGCATACTAGTATAAGAAAGAAACTGCTTCTGCATTGTTTACATATGAGCTATATAATTAGAGGCTCACACAAAGCAAGACTATAGTTGCATATTTTTAGACTATGAAATCGCCTCAATATTGAGACGAAAGCGGTTTCTAGCACATACCCGTATAAGAGGTTGCATGCAACTATTGGGTTGGCATATAAGTTCCTACCGTTTTTATAAATTTTAACATTCCGCATGTCATTGATTGTCGATTTTGAAAAGGCATTCGACACTCTAATACACGGCGCAATTTAGTAAGCCATTGTTTGCAAGGGAGTGCCAGAAAAAATTAATGCCCCCATAAAAGAGCTGTACTTTGGCGCCACCTGCCGTGTGAAACACGAAAATGATTTGAGTAATGGCGTTGAAGTTCAATCCGGTGTAAGGCAAGGCTGTGTTTTATCTCCGCTGTTGTTTAATTTAGTCCTCGACCTAGTAATGCGGCAAGCCTGCGCGGTAAACAGAAGTATCGCATGCGGTTTGTGCGGCCGCCTTGAGGACCTGGACTATGCGAACGATATCTGTCTGTTGTCGCATAAACATTCGCAATTGTCTGGCGGTAAGCGACGCTGCAGGACAAACCGGTCTAAAAATCAATATCGTAAAAAAAAAGGTAATAGAAGCGCTCCAGATTGCCGGCACACCGTTGGAAGAAGTGGATGAATTCTGTTATCTCGGTTGCATTATTGAAAAAACTGGCGGGTCAACAGCAGGCACACGGTATGCTAGACAAGGTATGGAGAGCAACGTACATTTCCAGCTGCACGAAGCTAAGAATATTCGACGCTAATGTAAAGTCAGTAGTCTTATATGGGTGCGAAAGATGGAATTTAAGAGCATGCACTCTTCAAACGTTGCAATTTTTCCTTAACCGCTGTCTCCGCAAGATCATGCCCCACGTTATAAACAATGCTGAACTTTGGACTGCAACCAAACAAACACCTGCCCACATAGAAGTCCGTCCCCGCAAATGGAAGTGAATCGGGCACACATTGACAACACAAGAACTGCATTGAACTACAATCCTCAAGGTAGTCGCTGGCGAGGGAGATCAGCTAATACATGGAGACGACAAGTTGAAGCAGAAGCACAAAAATCAGGACGTTCGTGGAGACAAATTAAATTTGTAGCTTTAGATAAATTGAATTATAATTTTTGTTGAGGCCCTGTGTTCCACCTAGAAATTTTGGGAAAATATATGTCATTAAATGTTTATGCTATAATAAATCTTAAGTCTTTCGAAAGAGGATTATTAAAAACAGTTTTACCCTCAGAAAACAAGCAAACAGTGAACGACAGGAACTTAGTTGCCAACCCATTTACATAAACAATCAATAATTTCATATTAAATATCATTGATATAATTACATGTTTGGTGTACTTATAATGTTGACTAAGAGTGTATAAAGATACTTCCTTCCTTCCATCTTTCACTCTCTTTATAAGCTGATTAGCACAACTTAAACTTTGTATATGTTTGAGGTTCTTTTACTATCCTCTTATCTATCACTTGTAACATAGTAATACACCCCAAAAATCATTTCATCATTTCCCAAAGCTATTTCCCAATGCATTGGAAATTGAATTCTGGTTGCAATTTATGCAGTTGCTAGTTTTATATACTACAAAGTCTTCATCTTTGTCCCCACCTTCTCCTTGCCTTTTTGATAAACTACTAGTTCATGAGACATGGGAGTATTGGGGCATAACAACTGACACTGACTGACATTGCAACAAGAGAACAAAATGACGATGATGTCAATGATGAAATCAAATCAAATGTTGCGCTCAATCGTAAAAAATTCTTTCTTCATTTTTCTCTTGTTGTACGAGTATGTAAGTGTATTCTGGGGAGTCAGTCCTTTCTTTTGGTTCACTATGATTTACCCCACTATATCATCGTTTGTTGCCTTCATTTGATTCCTTATTATGCGCGAAAATATAATTTGTCGTTAAAAAGAAGAAAAAAATGATGTAGAAAAATAAATACATTTGCCATTGGGGGAAATCGAAATTTCTATCAAGTGTATACATTATTATTACTGTTATTATTAAATAAAGGAAACAGTTGAGTGGGTGCATGAAGAGATACTTTTATACTGAAACTGATGATGTTGCTGATGATGTGAATAGTTCATTAGTTAAGAGACCATTGAACTGTGATGAGTGTTTTGACAAGAGAAGATTGACTGGCAATCAATTGACAAATGATCATGGCACATACATACATGTCACATGGCACAAGGCAAGACGAGATATGCAGATAAGAACTTGATTTAAAAGAAAGAAGGAAATACGTTATATTAAGCCTTGATTACATTGAGCTAGTTTACAATCTATTGGCCAGCGAATTCACTATCTACCAGTAAACTCGCCCAGTGTAATCAAATTGACTAGTTGCAAGTAGATTGTTAACAATCAACCGGGAAAAGTTGAAACTAGTTGGGCTAGTAAAGCGTCAATGATATTGAGCAAGTTTTGTTCATTTATTAAGAAATTGACTAAGTAAAAAAAATTAAATAGAAAGACAGTAGAGTTGTACCAGAACCTTATCCGTCATCTTGGTTGCAGAGGGATCTCTCGAGGTCACGCAAATCCTTAATGACTGTTGCCACTAAGTCGGAAACAGCATTCCACTTGACGTGGTTCTCCATCATGAGACTACCTAGGTTATTGGCATTTGAGGCATCTTTCAGCTCGTGCCGCTTTCTATCGAACCTTTCGCATTCGAAGACTAAGTGTTTAGTGTCTTCCATGCACTGGTTACAGCATTGGGGACACCATGGTGCTTCATAGTGCTGGAACCTGTATAAGTACTGCCTTTAGCATCCGTCTCCGCTCAGGAGCTGAGTTAGAAAGAAGTTCACTTTACCATTTGACATTGTGCGAGTGGAAAGTTTTGTGTGTCATCATCACTATCGTACATGCCGATTTACTTGCTTCTAAACTTTTTGGGTAGCAGATTGTAAACTCGCTCAAAGTAATCGAAGCTTTAGGTTTAACAGGCCACTCGCAATTGCACGAGAGTTCACCCTGAAAACTTACGCCCCATTGTGATTCCTCATGAGGAGTTTGGGTAATACATTGCTATCCAAGATTGGTCTCAAAAGTATCCCTTAGCCTCTAATGAATATTTTGCCATGCTACCCAACTCATCGAAGAACGAATTCCCGAGAAGAGCATGGCACTCACATAGGAGTTGTTAGATTCATTCTCATGTTCACAGCTACGACAAAAGTCATGATATGGCACGTGCATGCTTTGGGCAATCAGCTTGATTGAGCAGTGCCCCGCCAGAAATACCTTCCTTCCTATCCGAATCCTTTTCTTGTTAAAGTGTAGGAGCTCGGAGATCCGTTTTGATTGGTAACAAGTCAGGTTGTCCTTGCCACAATGTAGCCAGATTCATTCGCCCACTTCATGTCGGATAACTCCTTGGTTTTGGCTTCCAGTCCTGAAAGGATGTTTTGTAAGTGTCTATAAATATTGGCCACCGCTAGAGAAACAGGCAGTGCCGAACTTTTTCTGGCACACTCATCCGAGAGAGATAATATGATACCAATTTAAGCTTAGTAGATGTTTCAAAGTATGGATATACTGGCAACTCAAAAAAAGACTGAAAAGTATCTTCTACATAATTAAACGTCAAACATTTGGTTTGTGTACCTTTTCCTGCTTAAACCACTTAACCGATTTTTTAAAGAAATATACCAATTGAAAGGTATAATTTGCTAGATGTGTTTTATCAAAATAGGTGCAGAGGTTTAGGTATGATAACCGCTTTATAACAACAACACAGTTGTTGATGTGAGCACAGTAGAATAGAAGACTAAATAAGTTTGTGTGCCACGAATGCCTGGAGAGGACCAGCCTTGATAAAATTATCAGCGATGATGCATGTGAACACAATAATATTCCTATTGAGTTTTTTAAATACTGTATCAGTAGCCTCCCCATAAATTGATTTCAAAACAAAACTTTATTGTTTTATCAATACAGGGAAGGCATTAGTGGATTGCGATTTTATATTTTTGAGACATCAGATCAGGAGCATTTATCACGTGATAGTAGTGACACTGTTTTCAAAGAAATTATTGTATTAACGGTCGATTGTGTCGGCCGGGGGTTCCCCTATTTTCAGTAATTTAAGTAAAGAAATTAAAAATCAACAAACAAACAATAATTCATAGTTACCACCTATTCACACTGTCATTCTTTCACTCTCCCACCTTCCTTTTATCACGCTTACAGCTGATCCAAGGACACGCACTTTCATACTTTCCTTCTCATTGTACAGTGAATTGAAAACAGTCAGCCAGGTAGCATAAATCAAAAGAAAAGATGCTTTTAGGCATAGACAGTATTACATTAACCAAAGATAGAAAGAAATACATAACTCCAGACACAGAACAATTGGCAATGGGGAGCGACAACAAAATCAGCGACGCCTCCGGAGGCAAAGGCTGCGGCAGCGGCACACATATGCGTGCATATTTTAATATTTTCGTCGGCATATTTAATGCTATTTTGGTTTTGTTGTAATATTTTAAGCGCCTAAGCGCTCATCTAAAATTGTTAATGCAAGCAAAAAATGTTATCACTGGCAGTGCAAAGACAATGAAGGCAATAAAAATGAAGCTGAACATGGCGAGGATAATGTCAGAGGTCACATCACCTACGCTATTAAAGTGTAATTGAGTGTACAGCAAAAATTGTCAAAAAAAAAAAAACCAAGGAAAGAAAGTCTATTATTCGGTGCGCCATGTTATCTGACAGCTGAGGTGCCAAAAGGCCAATGACTTCTTCTGGCTTGGGCAATAATTTGTTATGTCCTTGCTAGAATTTAAGGCGAAAACTGTCAAGCCGCAGCCTTGTGTGCATTTACCTTTTACTGACTAAACAACTGAATGACACCTTCAACCCGCAAATTTAAGTTAAAGTTAATTTCATATGCATTGTCTTCTGTTTTTATTATCATAATCATAATCATTGTCATCATCTTCACCTAGTCTTGGTCATACATAATCAGACTAAGAAGGCAACTGAGTAATTGAGTGAGTAATTCATTGGGTGAGTGGATTTAGTAAGTGAGGGAATCAGTGAACCAATGAGTGATTCTGTGAAGAGGTGAATGATTCAATGGGGGAGTGATAGTGAGTGAATTTTATCAAGGTCAAGAAGATAATGATCACAAGTCAATTCATAGAATTATTAGTTAAAAAAAATGATTCACTCATTTCCATTTTTTCATCTTCAACAGAAACTGTGAAAAAGCAATACTAGGAGAAATATAGGCTCATTAAATTATGCACAAAGCTCGATTTAATAACAAATCAACTGTAACGCAATGCAATACAAACAAACCAAATACAATACTCATATCCGCACACACACACACATGCGTACCCTAAGCCCACAAACATGCACATTGAAATGTGCACACAAAGACAATTATGTACTTAGATACATGAATGGTTTTGTGTGCTTCAATATTCATGTTACTGGCAAAATTTTAATGTTGGACCAAACCAAATCAAGGCACACACACACACACACACTCAGACCCGCTCAATGCTTTACAAACACATGAAGAGATAGATAGATAGATGGATACATATTGTACAATAGATAGATAGATGGATACATTTACATGCATACCTTGCATACTAAACCAATTGGCATTTGATGCATTCGTCTGTCATGCATTTTTGCCCATCTCGCCTCCTTCTTACTTCTCTTATGGTTTTTGTTTCTTCTTCCTTCATTCATGCATTCATTGCAAGTTGCAACTATTTGCTACTTTCGCCTCTATACACACATTTGAATTGCCTATTGTTGTGAGTAGAGGAAATAGGAACAATCGAAATCGAATAATTCAATAAATGCTCATTTCAACGTTATAATGAGCATTTACTGCTGTTGTTGCTGCTGCTGCAAGAAGAACAAAAATCACACAAAAACATAACCACAAACAGTAATAGTAACGTCAACAATCATAGCAATAACAACAACAACAGCAAAAATAGCAAAGAAGTTTTGTGTTGCATCAATTATTCTCAACTCGATTAAATTTTCCATGAAATCTTTGTCTATTCAATTGCTTATTACTACAGTTATAAGCAATAAAAGGTGATTAAATGTTTTTTTTTTTTTTTTTTTTGTTTTGACTGTTTCGTTTACTTAGATTACATTTGTTTTAAAGGCAGCAGAATTAGCTAATTTTCTTAATTTTCTCACAATTTCAAAGTTTAACTGCTTATTTAGTTAAATTGTATTTATAAAAAACAGATGGCGCAAAGAAAGCATCAATAGATGGCGCTTTCCTTTGTTTCACTGTGATTGCTGCCAAGTTGATTGTTAAATTATATGGCAGCACTTGACAGCAATGAAAAAGAGGCCATGCAAACAGATAAGATGAGGTATGCTTATTTTCAACATAAAACGGTGAACTTCTGCTTGTGTTTATGTTAATTTCTTTAATTAAATTGTATTTGATAAATTAAAATATAATAATTTAGTAATAAAAATGTTCTCATCGATGTGTGCGCGCATTATTTCATTGTTTTTTTGTGCTGTTTCTGAATTTTCACTTGTGAAGGCAGGCAACAATAAATTCATTGATTAAATCGATACATTTTGGTATCGATGCCAACAATCATGGTTTATTTATAAATAAATAATAATAGTAACAAAGTCAGTGCATAAAGTATCTGCTCTTAACACGTGTGCCTATGCAATACTGACTTTAATTACCTAGAAATGTAAAGAAAGTAAATAAAAAGAATTTCCTAACTAAAATATCAAAAAATAATTTTAAATAATTTATTTTAAATTCTTTATTTTCAATATCAATTATTGTTGTTGTACAAAATTACCATCATCATTATGCCCTCGAAAAGTTGATGTAGTTGGCCACACAGACAGCATTGCCTTCCAATAATTGATTTAGTTGGCCACAATGCTTGCAATTCATTGTGACTGGCATTTCGGCTGCTTCGATTGTTTTTCAAGAAAACTATCGATGGTTTAAAAAAAAAAAATTCCATTTGATAAAAAAGACGATGAAAAAGCGAACAAAAATATGTTCACAAATAGAAAATGCATTTATTAATAAAAACCAATAAAAGAAATAATGTTTTCTCCTTCATCTATTTTTGTGAACAATACAAAAATTACTTAATTTACAAAAAAACAACATTGTGCTATTATTGAATAGTATTATAAGTTTGCCAAGAAGTTCTGTAACACACAGAAGGAGACATCGGAGGCCCCATAAAGTATATACATACATATATTCTTGATCAGTTTGACACGACAATTTGATTTAACCATAGATTTTTGCACGAAGTTTTATTTTCACCAGACGCTGCACATTTGTAGGAATTTTCTAAAATTGAAATCCTCTTCACACAACTTTTATATCTTCTGATCATTGTTCTATTGTGAGTTCATATATCTAAATGCCCATACCTTCAACTATATGTACAATACTTAACATTAAAAACATTTGCTCTCCACTTATTCAGAATCGTTTTGGTCTTCATACGCGGGTAAAAATGTGTTAGAGATGGGAAACCATCGATGTTTCAGCACAAACCATCGATGCTTTTAAAAATATCGAAACATTGTTATAGTCGACAGTCCCATCGATGTTTTGCCGGCTCTAGTTTTCATTCGTCGTCTTGTTTTAGCTGTTTGTGTTTTTTGTGTGTGCTTCTTGCAAATGCCGAGCCGAGCGATATAATTTTGTATCATTGCATTCATTATTAATTGCAGTGCACATTCTAACAAGAAAATTACATTTGAAATTATGACAACAATGTGTTAAAAACCAATTGGAAAATAAATTCAATCAAATTAGAAGAAATATTATTATGAGACAACGACGTCACACGCAAGCCTGACTAGTAGCAGTAGAAGCAGAATTCCGAAAAAAACGGCACACGAAAAAGGTCACAAAGTGGATTTATTGGAATTTTTTGTTTGTTTGTGTGCTGCGTTGCGTCTCTTCTATCTTCAACGAACTCTGTCTCGATTATAAAAGTTATTCATTCTACTAGTGTAGTGCATGCAGCAACGAAAAACAAAAGGCGACACGGCGAAAAAGGCATTAAACTAGTAGTACACCAAAAATAAAGAGAATATAAAACAAACAAACAATCAAACAAATTGCAATTGGGAAACAACAAAACTGAGCGAACTACTGCAACAACAACAACTACAACAACATACAACTAAACACAGTAAGTGTGCCAAAAAAAAAAAATTTAAGAAAAATTGAACTAATGTTAAGTTAAATGGGAGGGGGGCGTAGGTTGCAGAACAAGGTTAATTGTTAAATGAAAAAAAAAAGGCAAAGCAAGCAGCAACTTGTTAAGTTTGTTTGTCGCACTGTCTGTCCATTTGTCTGTTTATCTTGTATTCGCTTTAAATATTTTTTTTAAAGCAAGCGGCAAAAGACGTCATCATCACAGTCGCCGTAACAACCGCCGCCATAGTAAAAAAAAAAAATAAAGAAAGAAAGGTCGCCTATTGAATTGAACCCTCTTTCAATCGGTCGGTCGGTTGGTCATTTCATTTAATTTATTATTGCACGTACATAAAGATATACAACAAAATACATATGAATGTATCTATGTACATATGTATATGCATGTTTTTGTTGTACTTGTGTATCTGTTTCTGTGTGTGAGTTTAGTGTCCAAGTCCATCCAAGCTTTAAATTGCGACAAATTGTGATTGAGGCTTAAAAACGGGCGCTGTCCATATTTGTTTATGAGCGCTTCAATCACTTCATATTCATATGTTCATCATGATATGAGTGTATGCCTGAGTGTCTGTAGTATGTTTGTTTATTCTGTGTGTGTGCGTGTGTGTGTATCTGTGTGAACCATCATTTGAATCTGAATGAGAATCTCAGTCAGTCATTTTATATTATAATAGTTTACTTGGTTGTATGCTCTGCTTTGCTATCGTCTTTCGTTGTTAATTATCATGTTTCGCTTACTTATAAAACTAAAAAACAAAAAACAGAAAAAGAATGTGATAAAAAACAACAAGAATTTTTCATTTTCATTTCACATTTTTTCTTTTATTATTTTCATCACGCCCCGCTGTTATAAGTTGCTGATTCCATTGCTCTGGCTCTGCTCTTTACTCAATTACCATTGAGTGTGCTGCGAGTAAGGCTTTTGTATGATTGTGTGTGCAACACTAAGCGCAACTGATAATTTTTATTGTTTTCTCCTCCTTAACTTAATGTGATTTAAACACGAAAAAAGTATCTGAGCAAATGCTGCTTATCAATAATGGAAACAATGTACTATAGAATGCCGCATATAATCTTGTGTTTCTGCATTAAGTTTACGCCCATTATTTAGATAACTGATAGTTTTATGGGGGAAAGATGAAGATATTGTCTTACATAGTTTCTAATAAGATTACATATGCATTCATTTCTATATACGCTAAGTTAAGTTAAGTTATTTTTTACTAACAAAGGCCTCATATGTGTGAGAGTGTAAAAGGTAATGTGGTGGCAGTGAGTAGTTGTGAGCGTTTAATTAAAATGCTTGAGTCACGTATGTGCTATGTAGAGCAAGCTGTCTGTCGTTATTGTTGTCCTTCATAAATGAGGTCCTTTTTGTAAACCTTCTGTGTTTAAAAAGTTGCCAACCACATTACCTAATCATAAAAACAAAAGTATGAAAAAATAACAAATAATGGAGAAAAAAAAAGAAGCGCAATTTTTGCTTCCAATGTAAACAAAGAAGAAGCAAACATAATTCATGTACTCGTGCTCGTCGTCGTGGTTGTCTGAGAGTGAACACGCAAACCAAAAGTTAAGCAAAGAAAACAGAACCATAAAAGCAACACCAATAAAAAACCATAATAATATCAATGAGTAAAAAAACCAATCCACTCGAAACCGGCAAAACATTAAAGATTACGTCACAACACTCACTTCCGCCAAATGATGCCAAAATAAAACACACCAAAGCAAATGGGCCAAGCTTAAATAAACAAATATTAAATTGTTAAAATATTTGCTATTCTCCTTCTCTTCTATTTCATTTTGGATCCTGCCCGCCGCCCCGTCGTCTTCATAAAAGAAATGTCATCAATACTAAGCCATGTCAACAACACCATCACAACAGAAGAAAATACCACAGAGAATAGTAGTAATGCCATAAAGCCTATAATTATGGAAAAACTAATATCAGTAGACACCAAACCATTGAACAATTCTACTACTACTACTACTACTGATATCTCTGAAATGTTAAAATTTATCAATGATCAAAACACAAGGAAGCGTCTTCTGCAGGAACCAATTTTGGGACCAGATGAATTTGCAGCTAAGCTTATGAAACGCACAGAACCGAAATCCATTATTGAAATACATATATCAAATGCAGTGTCACCAGTTCAACAAGATGAAGAAGAGTTAAAAGCATCCAAAGAACCTTTAACTGTAGAATTAGATCTCAATAAACATAATCGTGAAGCTTCCGTTAATAATTTTGATATGTCAATTAAAACTCTCAACATTAAACAAGAAAATCCAAATGATGCTGCTCCCAATATTCTGCAAGAAAAACCAATTGATGCTGCTTCCAACATTAAGCAAGAAAAACCTTCACCAGACGATGTTGTAGGAAGCAGCAGTAACAGTTCTGAAGAATTTAATGCTACACAAACAATCCCGGCTATATTGACAGCCGAGGAAGAGGCACGCGATAAAGCAAATCGTTCCAGTTCAACAGCTTTCTTACAGCATTTGCCTTGCTTTAAGCTACAGCAACCCATTAGCAATAGTGAGGTTGGCTCTACCACAATACCTGCCATTCCGAAATGCCGTGAGTGTCGGCGTCGCAATGTTGGTCCCCACACCTCATCCAATGATGTCTATTGCCGTTTCTATGAGTTTCGTCGTTTGCAGTACAATGCAGAAGGTGAATTACGAGTTGTTGGGTTTCCCAATCCATATACTGAACCCAAGCAAGAGGATCTTAATGTCTGGCAACCGGATGAGAATACAGAACCCACTGCTGGCTATATGGATATACAAGTATGTCGTTACATTTTGTTGCATGCAGGCGATCAGTTTTGTTATTTGTGGCGTCAAGAAGCCGAAGCTTTGCGTTTGCATGAAAATCCTGATGACACAATTGCCTGGAAGAAGGCTGTCAAAGGCATACGAGAGATATGCGATGTGTGTGATACCACGCTTTTCAACTATCACTGGACATGCAACAAGTGTGGCTTTAGTGTTTGCTTGGATTGTTTCAAAGATCGTAAAGAAGAACGTTTGTCGAGTAAGAAACGTGATAATCCACAGCGTGGACGCGATGAATACCATTGGTTGCTTTGTACTGATACCTTGCCGAAATTAAGTGGTCACGATTTGCGTGATTTAATGTTGACTCAAATAATTGCAGGCAACTCGTTGAATGTACTTGGACGCCTGTTGCATGATGTGCGTGCCATTTGGCAAGTACCACAAATATGTGGTTGTTTACTAAGCAAATTAAATGTAGATGACGAAGATCTTGTAGAGATTGTACAGGATATGATTAAGGAATCACAATTGAAGCAACAGACAAGCGCCTCTTCTTTGGCTACCGAGGAAACATTGCGTCAGCAACAACGTCTAGAGAAGTTGCATGCTAAAAAGTTGGAATTTGCACGTGAGCGTGGCATTGATTATGTCCCCGGACGAATTTGGACTAAAGAGACACTGGGCAAAGATCCCATTACAAGCGCTTTTGATAATTTAAAGGAAATTAATTTCCTACGCAAGGGTTTGGCTGGTTTACGTCGCTTTCTACCACCAAGAGCAATGACACTGGCATATTCAACATTATTGGCTCCTGGGGTACCACATGAATGGCTTTGTGATGGTAAATTATTGCGTTTAACCGATGCCATGAATCCTGATAATCGTGTGCTTTATCAGGAGGTATGGAAGTGTGGTCAACCAGTTATGATATCGGAAGTGGCACGCTCACTTAATCTGGATTTGTGGCGCCCAGAAGCTTTTTGCCGGGATTTTGGTGATAAGCCCAATGATCTTATTAATTGTCTTAATGGCAATCTTGTGCCGAATCAACCAATGCGTCATTTCTGGGAAGGTTTTCAATGCATACACAAACGTCTGCTAGATGCAAATGGTAAGCCCATGTTGCTTAAGCTTAAGGATTGGCCACCAGGTGATGATTTCGCTGAAATACTACCCACACGTTTTGTTGATCTCATGAAGGGTCTTCCCATGCCGGAGTATACATTGCGTACTGGCAATTTGAACATATCAAGTTGCTTGCCTAAGATGTTTGTCCCACCAGATTTGGGTCCAAAAATGTACAATGCTTATGGCTCTGCACTGCATCCAGACAAAGGCACTACAAATTTGCATCTTGATATATCAGATGCTGTCAATATTATGGTATATGTGGGTATACCACAAGATGAGGATAGCAAGCCACAATTGGCTGCTACACAACGAGCAATTGCTATGGGTGGTTGTGATTATTTGACACGTAAACGTTGTCAATTGAATGGTGTGCTACCTGGAGCTTTGTGGCACATCTTTCCAGCACGTGATGCTGACAAAATAAGAGATTTACTGAATCGTGTTACCCTCGAGAAGGGCTTTCGTTTGGATCCTGATCATGATCCTATACACGATCAAAACTGGTATTTGGATGATAAATTACGTGAGCGTTTGTTCAATGAGTATGGAGTCGAAGGCTACCCGATTGTTCAATGCCTTGGTGATGCAGTTTTTATACCAGCTGGTGCACCACATCAAGTACAAAATCTACACAATTGCATTAAGGTAGCAGAGGATTTTGTATCACCGGAAAATATAACGCATTGTTATCACTTGACCCATGAGTTTCGTCAGCTTTCTCATTCACACACAAACCATGAGGATAAGTTGCAAATTAAAAATATCATCTATCATGCCATCAAGGATTGTTGCACTATTTTGACGCGTGCTTTGGATCAACGCCTTAAGGCAGAAATAAGTGATCTAGAGACCAGAGTACCAAAGGATGCAAATGCAGCAGCAGCAGCAGCAGTTGATGAACCTCCAGCAGGTGATGGAGCTGAGCCAAAGGCATCTTAATTTCATTATAAGGATTTATTTTACTGTTTCTTAAACCATATATGTATTACATTTTATATGTCACCACCATTCTCGACTTTAACTTTATAAAAATAAAATTTAAATTTAAAAACAAGTTGTTGATGTTTTTACTTGATGATTGTTTGTTAGTCTTTGTTTGTTTCTTGTTTTAACCATCTGCCATTGCCTGTTGGTTTTTTATTTATTCTTCTTGCAGACACGCTTCGTGACGACCGGAAGTCTAAGTTGTTGCCATAGTCAACTGCGCACGCCCATTATCAACATCATCATCATCATCATAGTGATCAAAGACAATTGTTGTCATTTAAATTTGCTGAAAATGTGCGTCCCTAGCAGAGCGTTGCACGCATCAACTATTACGAAGTACTGAACTGAAGTCAATTAAACTGAAACTCAAAAAAGAAGCCTTTAAACTAAAAGTTATAAGTTTTTATAAGAAAAGTTACCAAAAAACTAACCAAACCAATTAACCCGATACCCGAAAGTGCCACCGCCAAAACATGACCGTCGATTTTAATGACTATTTCTGGGTAAGTTGATTGATTGATCACATTGAATAGACTTGAATTTACTTAAATTTTCTTATTATATTAGGGTGAGAAGAACAATGGCTTCGATGTGCTTTATCATAACATGAAGTTTGGTTTGGTTGCCAGCAAGGAACTCTCTGAATTTCTGCGCGAAAAATCCAACATAGAAGAGCAGAATTCGAAATTGATGTCCAAATTGGCACACAAAGCAAGCACTGGCACTCTGAATAGCACTTTTGCACCTGTCTGGACTATTTTAAGAACTTCAGCAGAGAAATTGTCCACACTGCATTTGCAAATGGTACAAAAATTAACTGAACTTGTTAAAGATGTTGCCAAATATGCTGATGAACTGCATAAGAAACATAAATCCGTTAAGGAAGAGGAATCACAAACTTTAGAATGCGTACAAGCTATACAAACTTCAACGGTGGCAGTACAAAAGTTACGTGATCTTTATAGTACCAAAGTGTTGGAACTTGAAAAGCTACGTAAGGAGAGTACATCACATAAGGATATCGAAAAATTAGAGACAAAATTAAAGAAACTGCAGGAAGAATATAAGACACTATTGGATAAACATAATCCAATTAAAAATGAATTTGAAAGACGCATGACACAAACGTGTAAGCGTTTCCAAGAAATTGAAGAAGTCCACCTGAGGCAGATGAAGGAGTTTCTTTCCACATATTTGGAAATGTTACAGAATAATCATGATATGGTGGGACAAGTACATTCCGATTTTAAGCGACAATTTGTTGATATGACTGTTGATAAGTTGCTAGAGCAATTTGTATTGAACAAATACACAGGCCTAGAGAAGCCAGGTGAGTTGAACATAATAATGATATATTTATACTCTTCACGGGATTGAATAGTATAATAAGAATGAGACATCGCAGACCATATAAGGAATATATAATTTTGATCAGCTCGATGAGACGAGTTAATTTAGCCATGTCCGTCTGTATGTAAGCAAACTAGTCCCTCAGTTTTTGAGCTAGAGAGCTGGAATTGTGCACATAGATTTTTTTTTACCATAAGCTGCACATTTGTCAGAATCCGCCTAATCGGACCACTAGGGAGGGTACCTTCCATACAAACCCCCATTTAAATTAATGTACTTACTAGAAAAAGTTCTTTGTTTTTTGACTTAACGAACTAAAATTTGGACACTATAAGTTTCTGGTCCATATTCATCAACCATGTAAAGTTCAAGATCCTAGGGTTACCAGGAGGGATACCTCCCATACAAACCCAAATTCAAATTCATGTTCTTATTAGAGAAAGTTTTTGGTTTTTTGGCGTATCGAACTGAAATTTGGATGTTATAAGCTTTTGATCCATATTCATCAACCATGTATATTTCATGATCCTAGGGTTACCAGGAGGGGTACCTCCCATATAAACCCAAATTCAAATTAATGTTCTTATTAGAAATAGTTTTTGTTTTTTGTCGTATCGAACTGAAAATTGGACACTATAGGTTTCAAGATCCTAGGGCTACCAGGAGGTGTACCTCCCATACAAACCCAAATTTAAACCTCAAATGTGCTCACATTTGATACTCAAACTGTTTTCTTTATTGATACTCAAACTGTGACAGAGAGAATATAGTGATGCTAAGAAAGGAAGCATATCTTATATCTGGCATTTGTCGCTGGATCCAACCCGGAGGAGCGTGAAGACGTATTACATCTTTGGCATAGCCAATGATAACATTCTTTCTGGTTCTTAATAATAATGATTGTTTATTCTTTTTAGAAATGCCTGAATTGGAATTCATACCTCTATCAATACAATCTGCTTCAGCAACACGTCTGAACCAAAATACCCCGGCTTCAATAGGGGGTTCAACAAACAACTCGAATTCCGCAACCAGTATACAACAAGCACTACGTGTTGGCAGTAGCAGTGTGTCTATGGATCAACGTGGTGCTGATATATTATTAGGCCTTGGCGGCGTAGGTGGAGGCGGTTCAATAGGTAGTGGTAGTGGCAGTTTGCCTTTTGCCGATGATGCTATCATTGGTCTTAGTGCATCAGCTACAACAACACCAGCCTCGGTACGTCCTATATCACCAGATATGCTTAGTGCAACATCAGCAACATCAACACAACAACAGACACAACAAGCAACTGTCTCAGCTAGCAGTACTGTGACCACGGTTAAAAGTAAATTTGGTTCATGGTTTTCCAGTAATACAACGAATAAACAAAATTCAGCCAATGCTCAGGCAACAGCAGCAGTAGCAGCAGCAGCAACAACAACGGGTAGTGGAAATTTCGGTATGGATGCTAATGGCACCGCCACCAACAAGAACAACAATACTACTACCACCACCACCAACACCACCGGCACAACAAATACCACGAACATCACCATCAAAAATTCCCCTAATTCAGAGCTTCTTCAGTCACTGCAGGATAATAATAATCAAGGTTCATTTTCTTTGTCGTCTGCTCTCTCTCTCTCTCTATCTCTCTTAACACCTAAACAACAAAAAGTATTTGTGTACATAAATTAATTAGTTAAAGCTATAAAATTAGTAACAATGCTAGAGATTTGTTCTGTATACATATAACTAATTATCCAGTTATTTCTTATCAATCTAACTTATCTATCAATCAAGTCTAACTCATTGCATCAAATTTTAAATTTTCTGTTTGTTTGTTTTCAAATGAAGCTAAAAAAGCTTTTATTATTTGTGTTTATAAATTGTACAATATTATATTTATTTATTACTAACCATAACAACATTTCGGACACTCAAACAACCGCCAAAAATTAAGTTTATATGTATCTAAATTTACTATTTATAACCCATGACACTCATATTCACTCACTCACTCACTAAACCTTATTCTAAGCCAACCAACCACACCCTTCATAACACTCACATTCATATTTCATAATCCAAAATGCTTAAGTTCTTTGCTTTGTAATTAACTTTTATTAACATGTATCTCTAATCTCTTTCTCTCTCTCTCTCCTACATTTCTTTTTCCTAAATCAAACCTGCCGTGCTTGCCTCTCCGTCCGTCTCTCTCTCAATCTCTGCCTTAATTCATAAACTGTGTGTGTGTGTATATATTATAAAAACAAACAAATTTCTTAAATCTACAAAACAACAAAACAAAAAAAAAAATACAAAATTTAGATAACCAAGATCCAAGTCAAGTACAACAGCAGCAACAGCAGTCACAACATCAGCAGCAACAGCAACAAGTAGAAAAGCAAATAGGAGATGCCTTAATAACATCATCAGAACATTTATCAAAATTATCATTAAATCATCAGCAACATAAAGAACCGGATCCTGCTGTACTGTTGCAAAGCATCTCATCATCATCAACAACATCAACGACAACAACTTCAACAGCAACAACAACTAAAAGTGTTAATGTAACAACAACGTCCAAGCGTACAACATCACTATTGAATATATTCTCATCAAATTCTCAGGGTAAAGCACCAAAAATTCATTTTTGTAAATGCCATTAAAGAAAAAAAGAAAGGTTATGGGATCCAACACCATCAACACTCAAAACTAAATATCTAAACATTCAAGATTCATACAAAAATGATTAAAATTCATATTATTACTACATCCTTATGCACTTCTACAAGAAATTGGTGATATTACTTATGTTATTTTAATGATATAATGATTCCATCTATAAATTTTTCGTTATTTTTTTCTTAAATTTCCTTGGCGGTGTTTGAGTTTCCTTCTTCTATCTATCTATCCTAAGTTGATCTCTCCGTCTCCGTGTTACTTCTTACTATTTTATAGCATGTTCTTTTGTTTTGTTTGTTAAATTATTTTTTTAATTTGTTTAATTAATTTATTTTATTTTTTATATTAATTTTAATTTCTTATTTCAACTCAACTCTTCAAATTCATGTTCGAAAAATTCTTACAAAATTTCATTTTCGGCTTTTTTAACAGCAGAAGAATACTACTGTTAGGAGATTGTTGAGAAATTCTTACTGTTAGACTCTGTTAATAACAAATGACTCTGTTAATAACAAAATAGTAGCAAAGGGTGGGCCATCTATTGGTCCTATTTTGATTTGCTCATTAAATGGACAAAAGTTAATTATTTTCTAACGAATTTCACTTTATTTGAGTTAACACACAGATAACTACTGGTCAGATATTGATCAAATTTATATGGGACCACATGACAAGCACCAGCTTTCAAATAAAGAAAGAATCATCAAACGCGGTTTACCTAGAAAAAAGTTATGAGGTAACAAACATATAACTACTGAGTAGATCTTGATCAAATTTTAATGTGACCACATGACAAGCAGCAGCTTTATTTCCGATTATGTATGAAAAATTATTTCATTCAAATGTTAGCTTCACTGAGTGGGCTTTGAATGAGTTCAAGATTTTAGGGATCGGAAAATCCACTTCATGGTACAGAAGGAAATGCATCCAGATTGAGTCTCTATGTGGTGTGTATTTTGAAGTGGTGGCGTGATTGGTCCTTTCTGTTTCGAAAATGCGAAAGCTCGGAGCGTGACTATCAATGGTGAACGCTATTGAGACATGATAACTGAAAAGGAATTGAGAGATATTGATCTCGATGAGCTGTGGATTCAACAAGACGGCAACTTGCCATACCGCCGCTTTAACATCATCATTCTGCGCAAAAAGATTCAACATCTGTGTGGTGAAGTCCATTGTCCTGCTTGCATCTGCGATTTGACACCGCTGGTTTTTTTTTCCTTTGGGGCGCATTGAAAGATAAAGTTTATGTCGACATTTCCCAAACAATTGATCACATGACGCGCCGGAATTGTCCAGGACACAGTGGACAAATTGCTACAACATTTTTCATACTTAATCGGAAGAATCAGTCTGTCAAATAAAGCGAAATTCGTTGAAAAGAAATTAACTTTTGTCCATTTAATAACCAAACCAAAATCGGACCAATAGAAGGCCCACCCTTTACCTGTTTTCATAGTCTTTGGAAATATGTAGTATTCTGTTAATAACCAACAAAATCTGTTAATAACCAACAGACTCTGTTAAAGTAATGATTCACTCATAGATTTGTTTTAGTAATTAATCAAGTGAATCAATGTGATAACGTTAGTT
This sequence comes from Amiota communis, assembly GCA_037043315.1. Taxonomy (NCBI): domain Eukaryota; kingdom Metazoa; phylum Arthropoda; class Insecta; order Diptera; family Drosophilidae; genus Amiota; species Amiota communis. Next base: position 4,185,416 of record JBAMAV010001245.1, on the reverse strand, counting down.
TAGTAAATTGATGAAACTCTATGAAATGAAGAACATATATTAATTATAAAATAATTTACACCACAAAATAGTTTCGGGTATCCTACGCAGTCGCCGCGATAAAACAAAAACTAAGAAGGCAAAGAAAAAGAAAGATAGTGAAGGAAACGAACAAATACAAGAAGAGCGTTTAGCCAGGTGAGTAATACTTCCTTTTATCATCAATTATACTCCTTTAACCTTGTTAATTGTTTATAGTGTGGAACGTGCCAATAACACTTTGTTGGATTATGATGATCATGGACGTATGCGTACTCAAAATTCTAGTGGCAGCAGTGCAGGAGGTGGTCTGGCGCTTTCAACAGCCTCAGCACCTGGCAGTGTTGATTCGACTGGTGCTGCAAGTGGTGGAGGTGGTGTTGGAGGTGGAATTGTTGGCAATTCAACAAATAATGCGTCAAACAATGCCAACAAACTTGAGGGTGGTGCAAGTGGTGCCAATTCTGCTGGCTATGGTACAATTGAGGTCGATGAGGATGGCTATAGTATACAACCAGCAAAAGAAATTGCATGGGAGGAAAACCACGATAAGTGTAAGCTTTTATATACTTCTATGTTATCCAAATAATTAATTATTGATATATTCCACATTTGTAGCTGGTAGTTTCTATTCTGATTCGGATACAGATTCAGACAATGATAAACCGGAACGACGCATACATGTAAAAATAAAGCCTCTGAACAATGGACAAGCACCAATGTCGGCAAGTGTAGATGAACTGCGTGCCACTGTTGAGAATATATCACTATCACCTACTGCAGTCTTTTCGGTAAGTTTACCAGATTTGATTAACAATTAATAGACCTTTAGTTTTAATTTACTTTGTTCTAAAGCAGCATAGCCAACAATTGCAACAAGCACGTGCACCCTCACGTCAACAATCGCCAGAGATATCGAATGCCTCGACACCCACAGCCAGTGTGCATCCTTATGCACCCCTGCAAAGTCCCACGTTATCTATGTCAAATAACAATAAGTAAGTACTCAAAGTACTCTCTATTTAATTTTCTTATATTTACCATTTGGACGTGTTTTGTAGTCGCTATGCTGATTTGGGTGATATATTCTCCGAACTTGGTGAGGTTAGTGGTTCGGCACCGCCATCTGCAACTCTATCGAAAATACCCACACCAACGTCAGCATCAAGTATTGCTATACCGCGCCCGCCTTCAAGACGCTCCGATATGATTGCAGTTGGCGGTGCCGGCAGTACAATGTCAACGAATCCTGGACGTGGTCGTATGAGTCCAGCTCCTATGAATCGTGCCAACAGCATTGGTAGTCTGGAATTCCGTACGGCAATTGGTGGCATTGGCTCGTCTCGAGGTCCATCACCACTTACCATTGGCATTTCAGATACGATACCGTTGGCAGTCGCATTCCATGAGATCATACATGCCTACTTTAGGTAAAAGGAGTGAAATTGAAGATTGATTGAGAAATCTTGAGTTAATTCACTTTTTTCTCCTATATATATGTATATACACACACACAGAGGCAGTGATGAATCTCGTTGTCAAGTGAAAATCTCCGGCGATATGATGCTATCATTCCCAGCCGGCATTGCTGGCCTTTTAGCAAATAATCCCAACCCAGCAAAGCTGGGCTTTCGTATTAAGAATGTACAAAATCTGGATAATTGCATACCAAATACAAAACTGGTGCAAATGTAAGATTCACAGAAGAACTTAACATAAGAAAAATTACTAAACACTTTACTATTTCCCATTGACCAGTGATCGCAATCAATCAACCACTTTTAGTACTGTACTGGAATTCAATATGGCTGCTTTGACTGCTTTATTAAGACGACAGGCTGAAAATAATCCCACAGCGCCCTATTTTAATGTAGACATATTGAAGTATCAGGTACGCACTAAGCCAGGTGCCTCTTCGTGCCCATTCCAGTTGGTTAGCTACTGGAAATGTGAGCAAACTTTTACAGCACTTAAGATTGACTATAAGTACAATAATCATGCAATGGCCAATTCCTCGCCGTTATTGAATGTAACACTTTCAGTACCGGTAAATGGTTCAGTACGCAATGTTCAATCCAAGCCGCATTCAGCTTGGTGAGTATTAGAATCATAGAAGCATTGAAATTTCCTATAAATAATGATAATGTTAATTGATTAGGCTCGGTGAATCGAATAGATTGGTTTGGAACTTCACCGACATATCACAAAACTCACAGGATGGTGGCGTTGGCACTTTGCGTGCTCGCCTTGAACTTAATGATGGTCCTTCGATTCCTGCCATACTAACAACACAATTTGACTGTGAGGGCACAACGCTCTCAGGCATAGAATTCGAACTTCAAGGCGGTGGCTATCGTTTGTCATTGGTGAAACGAAGATTTGTGTCGGGTGAGTAGATCTACTAATAAATCATATAAAATGAATGTTGCTTATTGATTTTGCAGGCAAATATGTTTGCGAAGGTGATGGCGTAAGAAGTGGTGCCACACCTACACCACCGTCCGTAGGATCAAGCAGTCCCTACTCAGCAAAATCAAATTAAGAACTCCAATCAATAAATAACAATGAAGAAGCTAAGCTGAACAATTAAAGACGACGAATTATTAAAAGAATATAAATGTATGTGTAACGACGAGTATGTAAGGGGGGAAATAGAAGGGGGAAGAGTTATGTAACAGGCTCGTGAGAAACAATAATAAAACAAGTAAAGTACTATAGTAAAGAATAGAATAGAGTAGAATAGTAGAAGGAAATCTTATCTGAAAAGTAAAATGAACAAAACAAAAGAAAAAAATGATAATTTATAATGAATTTATTTATCAAGCGCCATAGAATGAAAAAATCCCCCCTTCCAATCATCCAAAATTTATTTAGAGAAAAGAAAGGAAATTTTCTTCAAACTATGAGAATATGTAGAACCTACCAAATTACCTACCAACCTACCTAACCTAATCTTACCTAATTGTGCAAAAACTATTCTCACTTTAAGTGCAGTGAAGTGGTGAAGTTGAAGTCTAGCAGTACTTTTGTGTATGTATTATTGTTATATAATGATTAATGATTATATTTTAATTAATTATTAATTATATGATCTAATTATTATTATTATAATTATTATTGTATTTGTACTATTTTTGTAGAATATGCAAAAGAGAAACAAAACGAAACGAAACAAAACGAATAATGTTGATTTTATGTTTATATTTGTATTAAAAAGAAAATAAGAAAACAAAAGAAATCAAGTAAAAAGAAAATGTATTAAAAAAAAAACTAATATAATAAACGAAAAGAGAAAATATGTAGAGAAAAGGAAACAAAAACAGAAACAGATAACCATTACGCGTTAAAAGTGCAAATAACAACCAAATTATATATCAATGTTTACCATATAATCCAACAAGAAACTCATCATTATTACTAGAAAGGAAGGAAATGTATTTTTGTTTATTTGTTTGTTTTTAAGGGGACAAGTATTATTCATTGCTTTTGTTAATTTTTAATTTATAATTTAATTGCTATTCTTCTGTTTTAGTTTGTATAATTTAAATTTAAATTAAGTTTATTACTCGAAGTTTCTCTTATGTGTATATAATACGACAAAAACGACGTACAGATATATAAAAAAAAAAAACAACAAATTATTATCTTTATATGATTTTTTTTTTTTTTTTACTTTTGGAAGTTTATATTATTTTATGATCCATCATAATTGATTCAATTTGTTCATTTGATATTTGTGATCTTAAATTATTGAATGTATTTTTTATTATTTTACGAAATTCAATTCAAATTGTAAGAGAAAGACAAATATGTTTTGTAATCTATTTAATCACAACTATTGGTTGCTTTGATTTCATTCAACATCCATCACACAGAAGTTAAGTACACTTTTTTATTTATTTATAATTTTTATATACTTACTAGACATCTGTATGAATTCATTCAAAGTGGCATTTTTGGTACTCATGTTCAAATGAATCCCAATGTCTGAATGCAGCTGAGTGAATGTTCCATGTTCTCATTCAAACGAATCCGTGCCGCATTAATTTGAATTTGCTCTCGAATGTTTCTTTGTACTGCGTTGTTTGTTGATATGCAAACACATTTGCATCCCTGTACTACATTTTACAACAACAATTTCGCTCTTAAATTCGACTCTGCGTGAACAAACTAAACAACCAAATGACCAAGTGAATGCGACTGAGTACAATGAATATTTTTACTGTTCCTTTCGTTTCTTTAGCTTCTTTTACACACTCTTCTTGTGGCAATCGTTTGGAATTGCTCTCTCAAATAAATTAGAATTCATTCATATTCTGTGTGGTTCCAAAAAAAATTGAGTACGAAATTCAATGGTACTTATAGTAGTTGTGCTAAGCAACTGAATGCGCTCGTACAGATGTCTATTACTTAACTTCTTTAAAAAAAAACTTATCATTTATATTTTTATTTCAGTAATTTATAAACTTTCATCTTTACTAATCAATTTCCAGTGATTTAATCAACAATTCAATATACATTAATATAAGAAACTTTTACAATAAAATACACACAGATCACATTCAGCATCAATTGCATCTCAGCAGGTAAGTTTGTTGTTTGTTGATTTTTATAAGAAGTATATAATAAGTGTATTTTCTGAATAGTTTTGTGTTTTAATAGATACATGTACTTTCTCATTAAAACCATTCATTCTATTAGATTAAGGAAAGGTCGGAAGGTAGTCACTGTGGTTGCGATTAAATGTAACAAATATATAGAGTTCTCAAGATTTTCTTAGGAGATGAAACTGCAATTTCTGTTGGTTCTAGTTACTGGTTACCTGGTCTGATCCAAATTAGTCCCTTACAAAGGCGTAGGAAATGCTTTGCTATCTCCTCTTCTTTCTTACATAATCTACTGTGGACGTTGAGAGTTATTCTCTCGCATATTATGTTAGTGTTTCATAATTCTACAATGACTTGTTAAGAATCCTAAAGGTTAGCCCTAGTATTTCTTGTGTTTGTTTTGTGTGAGCTATTACAAAAAATTCCTGAACTTGGTTTAACAGTCTTTTTTATAATGTTGTTAATGAACGTTTCATTTATAATTACCGATTATAGCTTACCGATTCCATAGGGTTTCAATATTGCTGTTCTTTTTCAAAAAATCTGTTTTGTCTAGACTATTAAAACAAAGCAATCAATCGACAACTGAGATATACAATAATTCAATATATCATTATAGTTTTGAATGGTTTTCTAAAACATCTGGGGTTTTTCATAGAACAATTGTTGAAATAATTTAGTGAATATATCAATAAAATCGATTGGATAACTACAATATGTCAAGTGTACAAGTATATATATATGTGTGTGTAAGAAAATACAGTTGAACTTCCATATTTCGAATCACTATAATGCGAATAAGTTCGACTTGTGGAGATACTTCGAGTTATAGAATTATTCTTACACACATTTTCATTCACTTAACATTAAGTTTTCTGAAAATACGTAATAAAAAAAGTTTCTAAATTGTTTTATGCTTTGTAATGATCATCAGTTGAATGTAATATTCAATTGTAAATTAGAATTTTGAAATTGTCAAGAAATCCACTACATCATTCTTGGTATAAATACTCTCTCCGAACAGTCGTTATTATCTTCCAAGGCATTTGGTGTTCAATTTACTAGCTTTGAGCGATAATATTCAATAATGTCGTCATCTAAAAGGAAAACGTGTTGTGAAAAACTCATTGCCCACATAAATGAAATCCTAAAAATTAGTAGTAGAAGTTACATACATTAGGTTTCAATCATATCCATGCTTCAAAACCAGCGTCCGTTAATTTTCGATCTTTTATGAATATTTGTCAAAAAAATGAAAGTTATGTCAACTTAATTGTTCAATGTGTAATAGGCTATTGATCAAACCTAGTTTCTTTTTAAGAAATTTGGTTTTCTTGATGTCTACACAAAAAACATTAATGCGATTTAGTGATTAAAATCTTTCATATTACGATTTAATTGTATCCAAAATTCTATTTCTATTAATTGGCAAAATAATCGATTATTTCTAAAATAATCGACACCACTGTTGTATTGTTTTTGGATAATAAGTTTGATGTATGGGGTCATCATAAGGCTTTGGCACACAAACGATGAGTTAGAGCAACCTCTAGACAAACTTAGCTTCTTCCTCAATGCTCTGGTCCTCGAGTTGAAAGGTAATGTGGTTGATGCTTGAGAAGAAATGAAAACCGTGTAGCACCATAAGTATTGTTTTTTAATTGGAACTTCCGTCCCATCGGAATGGCTTTTTTTCCAAACAGGAAAAACTAAGCGCCTATCAACACTCTTATTTTTGAATTAAACAAATAATTATTTTATTTTAATAAATGACCCACTTAATTTTCATAATCAATCAATCATAATCAATTGTTTTCACATTTGGTACTCAGGTAAAATTTATTTTCAAAATAATTTCCAATTTTAGCTGAAAACATCGAATCGGTTAATTTTGTTGCATTCGTACTCACTGGCAAAAGTCATTTTTTTTGGCTCATCAATTAATCGGTTAATTGCAATAAATAATCGTTGCCTTTCAATTAATCATATGATCAAATAATCGAATAATACATATATTTTGCCAATATTGGTGATCATATAAAAATTAAGGTAATATTAAGGTTGCACGTACCATGTTTCTTGTTTAAATTATAGAAGTTAGAGTTATGAAAGAAAAATTGTATAGAAATTTGATATAAACACTACTATAACTCAATTTGGTTTGAGTTATAGATTATTCGAGCTATTGAAAATTGACTGTACTTGTATATATTCAATTTCAAATTCAATTGAGTCTTAACAAACCAATTCCATGTTCATGAAAATAAGAACATCTTCATCAATAAACCTGAAGAAGATTAGTTGTTTTCTTATTTTCCTATAAGAAAATATTGAAGTCAATTATGGAGTCTTCTAACTTAAATAGAAGTACATACTTACTTATCTAGGCGCCAATTATCCAAAATTTATAAAGGGAAAAGAAAAACCTTTGCTTTGAAAAGTAAATTTGGGAAAGACAACTTTATTTTATTATGTTTAAATTATAAAATTAAAATTATTTTTATTTAATAATAAAATAAAGTAAATATTTTAATTTCATTATTTTAAATTAAAAAATGAAGAAAACACAAAGAGAGAAACATAAAATTAATCACAGTTTTTTTGATTCCATAAAAGTTAAAACGAAATTAAGTTTGCATTTCCTTTTTTGTCCAATAAATTTCAAAAATATTTAATTAAATTTTCTTAATTTGGATTATTTATATTTCCTTTATATCATTCATTCATTCTTATGTTTCTTTGTTTTTATAAAAAATTAAAGAAAGAAAACAATCAGTAGCCCAAAGAAGAATATGTATAAATAAATAAATAAAAATGACGCAAAAAATTAAAAACAGAAAAATTCAAAAAAATAAAAACGCGAGTTATTGTCACATTTGTTTTTATTGTATTTCTTTGTTGTTTTTGTTATTTATAGTTCTGTTAGTTTGTGTTACTGTTTGTGCTTTATTTATTTATTAATTGTTTGTTGTTGTTTTTTATATTTATTAACTAGTAGTCAGAAAAACAATTTTGTTGATATTTCAACAAAAGTATTTTGGTGAAAAAGAAGATTTTTATATCTTTTGTGTGATGATTTCTCATTTTTGTATTAAATTTTTTTTTGTTAATAAAATTAACATAAAATAGAATTTGTTTGACAAACAGGTTTGTCACACACACACAGATAAATCTCTCTCATAATATTTAAGAGACCAAAAATGATCAAAATCAAATTATTTTTGCCATTTGAAATTAAAAATTCTTGAATTCTTCTGACGTCGATTATCTTTGTTTAGAAAACAAGTTTTTGACATTTTATTTAATTAGATTTTGGTCAAAAATTGAGAAAAGTAAATTGGATATCTATGTATGTTCCTCACTTCACTTTATTTTAGTTTTGGATATGATTGGATTGGAATGTGTGTTTGTTTATCTGTTGGTTCCGTTTGGTGTGGCTTGGTAAAATTGTTTATTTGTTTGTTGTTGTGGCTACTAAAAACCACCAACGCTTTTTTATTCGTTTGTATTGTAATAATTCATAGATTTCATTTCATAGAATTCGAAATGAAATGATTTCTGTATACTTTAACCAATTGGGAAATGATTTTGTTTGAGAAAACATCTCACGCCTAATCCAATAAGCTGCTAACATACCAAATAGCAAATGTTGTATACCCAACTAGGGCACGACGTGACAATGAGAATTTTATTTTAATTTTTATTATGGATTGCATTTCATATTTGAATGTGAATTTGTATCTGAAATAGACTTTGACAACAGCTGTCGTCTATATTTCATAGTATATTAAATACTATTGTATATTTGCTTCAATTGGAGCAGCAAATTTCTTGTGTGCATGCACTTGTTTCTCTATATTGTTGTGTACTTCCTTTGTGTTTTCATTATTTGTTGTTGTTTGAATTTAAAATTTTATTAAACTTGAAATTGTTTTTGTTATCGCTAAGCTTCGCCTTCTTCATATTCTTTTTCATCATCATCATCATCATCATTAAAGCTCAATGAGGCGTGAGCTTCTTTCTAATATGCTTTGAATTGAATAAAAAGTGACGTCATATTTCTAAAGCATTAGTCTGTCAGTTTTGTTGTCTGTTGTCTGCCAAGCATTGCAAGTTAATTGCACTCAAGGTCAGGTTGACTTATGTCATTGAATGGGTGACATTATCAATTTTGTTCGTCTTTAATTTTAATTCATAATAAATTTCATTTAATGAAATCAAAAAAAGGAAAAATTGTAAGTCACATGCGTTTGTGTAGTGGTGCCACAGCTGTGTTATCTATGTAAATATCTAGAAAATTATTACCAGCAGCTGTTAACAATAGGAAAAAATATCAAGAGAATTGTTTGTTTTAGACAATGCGGGGCTTTTTCAATGGAATCAATAAAACAAAAAGCTGAAGAGTTTCAGTAGAAAACAAGAGTGCAAAAATTATAGTAAATGTAAAGGAGGAAGGGAGAAAGGAGAGGAGTGGAATAGAGGAGATACTGTGTTGAGGGAAAAAGAATAAAACTGTGTTGCGTATTTATTGTTATAGTTTTTTAATTAAGTAATTTTGTCAACTTAGTAAAAATAGACAAACAAATCTATTGAATTTTGATATATGCCTAAAAGAAAAACGGCAAAGCAGCTTAAATACAGTTGAACCTCGTTTATATGGCACTATATCAGAGACATTTTATAACTCAGATGCTGTTGAGTGTTTGATTTTATGCCTTTATTAACCGTGTCTCTTTATTATCTCTATTGTCCGTGGTTTCATACATTTCCCAATTAGCTGTGATTTATAATTTCTGTCATAAGTAAAGCATCATCTACAATTATTTATCCGGATTTGTTATCAACCTGTGATATATGTTAACAGGGATGCTGCTGATTGGTTGATTTTATACCTTTACTAATCCTTCTATTGCCCGTCATTTCATTCTTTTCTTTAATTAACAGTGATCTATGTCTATTATCCGGGAATTCATAAATTTCCCCTATTAACCATGATTTATGTTCTATTATCCGTGAATCATCATCTCCATATATTCGATTATATGGAACTCTTATCAACCAATGATATCTGTTAATGGGAATACTAACAGCGATTTTCGGCTATTATCCGTGATTTTATTAACCGTGATCTATCAGTGATTTCATGCATTTCTCTTATTAACTGTGATTTGTTTTCTATTATTGTATTCAATTATCCGGATCTCTTATTAACCAGTGATCTATTCTCCGTGATTTCATTCAAGAGTCGTATTACACGTGATTTATTTTTTATTATACCAATTTATACTAGTAGTGAAATAAATCTATACCCCCTATCATTATTATTGTATTCGTGTATGGTTTATCAATATTGTTCATGAAATTCAGTATTATAAGCTTATGATTCAAATTCCTAGGAATAGTTCATGAAATACTAATATTTAACTCAATAGATGCCATTTTTATTCTGTTAGGGTTCATAGAATCTCATTTACTCATAGAACAATCCAAAGTTGATAGAGAAAAAGAGTTTAGTATTATGCTGATAAGGCAATATCAATCACATAGAATCTAATTTACTTCAAAGTTGAAGGAGAAAAGACTTCTAATAACCGAGAATTTCAATTTCCGTGATATGAGTTTGGTCCAGAGAAATCTGGATAATAGAGGTTTGTTTAACCTGCATAATGTACTGAAAATTGATATTTCTTAACTATCGTAAAAATGGTTTATCAAATTGAAGGATATGAGCTTGTCGACTAAAACTCTGAGGATGGATACAAAAGAAATATGGTTCGAGAAAGAGAGGCTAGTTTCATAGTGTTAGGTTTCTGGAAAAAAAAACATAATTTTCCAAACAAAAAACAAGTTTATTGCATATAAACTCACTTACTCAAAGAACAATCTAAAGCTAACAAAGAAAAGACCTTTAACAACCTGAAATTTCGATGATTCGTAGCATGAACTCGGTCCTAAGCAATCTGGATCAGACAATACTAGAATCTACTTTTAATCTATCAGATTTCTTTGAAAATACTTTTAACAACAATTTCAATATTCCGTTAGATAAACTCTTGATCCACAACAGTCTAGATAAGCGAGGTTTAACTGTACGTTGTAAATTATTAACTAACACTTTCTAGTTGTTGCTGTTGTTACTGGTTATATGATCTACTACTATTAATTTTTTTTTTTATTTTTAATTTAATTTAATTTTTTTGTTTTTTTTTACATTCATTTGTATTTAAGCGAGATAAGATTAAGTTACCATTTTGTTGCTATTGTTACTATTGTTGGTTATTTGTAATTGTTGTTATACAAAAAAAAAAAAAAAAAACATTTGTCTCTGTAAGCATTACGCGCTCATTGTAGTAGTACGTAAGTGCATGAGAGTATCTGACAGTGTGTTTAACTGTGTGTGAATTTGTTGTTTAACAACAATTTGTCCGCGTGTTTATTTATTTAGTTGTTATAACCCTTTACGTATCATCATCAACATCATTATTAATATTATTCTCATCATCATCATCATGATTATGTGTGTGGAACAGTTATTTATTTATTTAAATTTTTCTTTATTTATTTTATTGTTATTTTTTTTTCTATAAAAAAGAAAAGAAACAATTAGTGCAATTTTGTTTTTATACAATACAATTTTTATTCATTTTTCATTTTTATAAATTTTTGCATTTTATATTATTTAATGTGCTTAATTATCATCATCATTGTTTTCATCATCATGTTCTCTATTTGCAACAATTATTTATTAATTTAAATCTTGCATTATTTCATTTCATTGTTATTTTTATACTAATTTAAGGTAAAAAAAGAACCAGTGCAATTATTTTGTTTACCATTTTTTTATATATTTATTATTAATAATTATAATATTTTATATTATTTACTGTGCTTAATTATCATCCATTGCTGTTCAGCTACTGCCTGCTTTTGTTTATAATTTATGTATTTAGATACATTTTCCTATTAAGAACATAAGCACTTAGTTATATTGAGTGTGATGTGAGGGGGGGTTTCAGTGAGTGTGATGAGGTTTAACTGACTGTGAGGGGGCTTGAGTGTGGGTGAATTTGGTTGGTGGTGGTTTTGTTGTATTGTGTTGGGTGGGGATAGGTTTAATGATTAATGTGCTCTTATGTATGTGAAATTAGAATAGAAAAACACGTCATTTTGGTCAAGGGTTTGGCAAGATAGAAAATATTATATATATTTATTATATTTTTAAATGATTTGCTAAGTATTTTTCACATTTAATTTGTTGCATTGTCATACTATTCGTACGTATAGAAATATACAAAATCTTCCAATTTTGTTGTCACTCTATAATATTTTATCTGCTGCTTTATTAACTTTGATTAGATGCCAAACCCCTGAGCTCTCTTCTGTTTCTTTCATTCTATCTAAACTACCCTTTATTAACACAATTATTAATTAATATTATTAAATAAAAATAGTACATAAATATGATATTTTATATACACACAAAAATATATATATTATATGTATAGATATACAGTAAAATCTCAAGTGAGCGGGCACTAATGGTTCCAATGGATTTATTCGGTTCAACAGAATGTTTATTGTTCTAAAATCATAAGTTACTTGGTACTAAGAAAGGCGGCGCCAAAATCAAAATATAATATGATTTAAAATAAAAAAAACTTGCTCCACAAAGCGCATAGCATGCGAAAGCCTGGTTAACTCACCGTCCAAATATATAATACGAGTAGTAGTGTTTGACAAAATTTCAACAGAAATTGAAACAAGGGTAGAAAGCTTAAAGAGTCTACGTTAAAATTTTTCTTTTTTTCAGTGGCTTAGCGTTTTTAAATATGTCAACTGATGATCTAAGGAAAAAAATGGAGCCAATCTAGCTCAAAAATATTCGAAAGACTTGAATCTGGTTGATTTTTGCCAGGAACATGCTGTTTTCAAAGAGCTAGTAACCGAAATTAATGGAAAATCAAGTGCATTCGATCTGTAACAACATCTGTGCAAGCATGATTTGCAAGAAGCGTTTCCTAATGTTACTATACTAGCTTTAAGAATATATTGCACATTTCCTAAGATATCTGCAAGCTGTGAGCGCAGCTTCAAAAAACTGAAAACAATTAAAATCTAACTGAGTTCAACAATGAGCCAGAAACATTTATCTGAAAATAAAACTGCTTATAGAGTAGAACTGTAGCATTTCTGAGACCTAAAGATTGTAAAAATCATGATTGCATGTCATCCTTCCTAGTTATATGTTTCCTAAATATAATTTTATGTCACACATATTAGGTAATAGATAACAAAGTAATCATCAATGCAATTAAATGGCAAATACATGTTTTGTGAATCCTATCCTGCCTAAACCACTGAACCGATTTTGATGAAAAAAATACCAATTGAAAGATTTTATTCGCTGGATGTGTACAAGCGATGTTATACAACTGAGGTATCAGATCAGCGCCATTTATCACGTGGCAGTAGAGTTTTTCCAAAGAACATTGTTTACAGTTATTAGCACTTAAAAAAACAAATGTTTTTTCTAGAATGCAGTCGATTGTGTAGGCCGCTGGAGAGAGCCACTATCAAGTTTCTGCACCGGTTCGAAAAAATCGTAGATCTGTGACTGTTTAGCCACAAGAGATGTCCACCTGGAAGAGATGTCCGCCACTAGAGATTTTGTTGCATATACAGAAGTATAAATTTTCTATATAGACATACATATATAAACAATTTATATATATTTTTTATATATAATATTTTAAGTATTTTTTTCTTTCTTATTGATTTCTTCTTTTTAAAAATTCGATTCGATTTTTTGTTTGTTATTCTTTATTTTGTTTTTGATTTGCAATTTAAGCTTTTCGATTTTCGTTCGATTTCTATAAGTTGTTGTCATCGTTAGCTTTGCTGTTATAGTACATGTATGTATAGTTGTTTTTGATGTTAGTTTAATTTTTGCTGATCATTTTTGTTGTTGTGCTTACAAATTTAAGTTTTTGTTTTTCTATGGCAGCGACTCGCCTTTGCTTGCTTACTCATTTGCTGATTGCAAGCTTCTCTCAATCTTCTTTACAATTTGAAATAAATTTGATTTTTGCCCTATTCACACTAGACTTTACTCTACACTCTTTACTCTCTCTCTCTCTCTCTCTCTCACACACTTCTCTCTTCCACTATCTTGTGGATTTTAAACTTTCAATTTCAATCAATTTAAGTTTTTTTTTGTTTTGTGCAAAAATAAAAGTTCAAATTTCATTATTTTTGTATGTTATCATCAGTTTCTTATGTTCAGTTGTTTATTTATTAGACAATTTTCAATTTATTATTGCTATTTACTTTTACATGTGTGCAAGTGTGTATCTGTGTACTTGGGTTTTTTTTTTTTTGGTATTGTAAAATATAAACAAATAATGACTGACATCATTTTAAAAGAATTTTTACTTATGTATTTTATAGATTTTTGTTTTTAAAAAACAAAATTTTATATTCTGTTGACCTTAATTACCTTTTTATTTAACAACACAACAGAAAAAAAAAAACATATTTCACGGACAATTTGCTGCAATAACAACAGCAACAACAAAATACAATTTTGTAAAATAATTTAAACAAAATTATAATGGGAAATTGAAAACAAATGTGAATGAATGTGTTTCATTGTTTCATTACACAAAACGCGCGCGTGTTTTTGATCGCGCGCTTCATTGACGCCGCCTGCCAACAACATCCCCAATTGGAGCAATCTTGAGTCTACTCTATATATTTTCTATTATTTTATTTTTAGAATTTCCATTTACTCTCGATTACAAACACACACACACACACACACACATCACATTTATCGAGCAATTTCCAATTGTTATTTGTTGTTATTCATGGATAACAAAGATACAAACAAATGAACAACAAAAACGCGCAAAATGTTTCAATTAAATTCATTTATTTATTGTTGTTATGCTTATAATTGAAAACATTCTTATAAGTCTATCTATGAGATTGAAATTTTCTATATCTTTCCTTATGATTTGAAATACGCAAAAACTTAATGTCTCTTTTCCTGAATTGATGGAAATACTATGTTGTGTGTGTAAGCGTTTTTAATTAAATTCGCCACTTCTTAAGAATTTTTCACTGCAAAACAAAAATATACAAAAATCATATAACAAAAAAAAAAAAAGGGGAAAAAGCAATAAACACGCATCATGTTGAAAATATACATACAATATGATAGAGAGATATATAGAGAGAGAGAGTGAGAGAGAATATGAGAAAATAAAGATGAAGGGGACTCCCTTGCCTATGGTAAACATTGCCTTCCTTAGGCGGCAATCAAATAAAAATAGTTTTTAATAACTTCCTGCTGCCGTTGATGGAACTTTTTTTTTTTTTTTTTTTTGCATACAACTAACGATGACGATGTGATAGCATCGACAACGACCTAACCCAAATTCAATCAGAGCATTGGCACACCTTTTGAATATTTCTTTTTTACATTGACAGCGCCCCATTGCCCTTCGTTACACTACCACAAATAACCCTGCTTCCTTTGCTATAAACTAATATTAGAATTCACTCACAAAACCACATTGTCGTCGCCGTTTTCTTCTTCTTTCACTTGAATTGCTCCTCTGGCCAAAAGGATACTTGACGTGGCCATGGTGGCGCCCTATCTAACTGCAGCCAAGCCTTTTTTAGTGCTGCATCCATCATATCATTGGCCTCGTCTCAAAGAACATAGTTACGCTGCTTCTCAGTGGGCAGCGTCTTATTGGCAAATGATACAATCGCCGAGGCTGGCTGACTAATGGCCAGATCGCAAAAGACATGACACTGATTATCCTTGGAACTGGGTGAACGACGTGCTACAAAAGCAAATATTGTCTTTTTAAGAGCACCCACAACTGCTTGCTTGGCCTCCTCGGCGCCTTCCTCTTGCATTGTCCACAAACGGTTATCTGGATCAACAGCACAATAGGAAATAATATCGGCACTATAATGTTTACGGAAGAACTTCTTGCGTGTGTTGTCTGTGAGGGTGATACCCTGCTGTGTGACCTTGAAGTGTACTTCAGTGGGTATGGGTAGCGGTCGTTGGGCATACAATTGGCGTATGGCTTTGCGTATGGCTTCTTCGCCTGTAAGAGATTCTGTCTCACAGGAGAACAGCCAAAGTACATTGGTAGCAGCGCCATGTGTGAGTAATTGCTGTTGGGCTGGTGTCTGTGAAACCAGTGGCTGGACAACATCATCCTCTGGTATGCGCAGCAGGCAAGGCAATGCCAATTGATTGATCGAATGTTCATAGACGAAGGCCGAAAGGGAAGTGAAAACAGGTTCATTGGCACAACCCTTTAGGCGTACACCTCGCTGTGTGGGTTCGATCAAGAAGTGTCTTACTAACTCCTGTGGCTCATTTGTGCTACTACCTGGTGGAGGTTGTGCTACTCGTACAACCAGGCCATAGGCATTCTTGTATGTGGTCGAATCACGCACAACAAAAGTACCTGGTGGAGCCTGGAGTAATAAGGCAATGGCATCCTCTCGTGAGAGGTTTGGTTTATACCAGAATTTGGCTGAATTGCGTGCAAATTTCACAAGATGCGGAGCTACCTCTTGTGGCTCGGTATTGGAGACATGGGATAGACTTGAATTGAGGCGTGGTCTCAGAGTACCAACGCCATTTACACCACTCTGATAAATTGTCTCCGATGTGTAGTTTTGTATGTCTCCGCCACCAGGTGATGGTGTTGGACTATGTGTACGAATCTGGGGCGTAAAGAGTCCGTTCTGCATGCCATATGGCGTGCGTGGTGTGACCGGGAATGCGGGTGTTTCGGGTCGCAGAGCATGCGGTGTAGTTGGGTAATCCAGTTCGCTACTGCGGTTGCTTGTAATGGTCGTAGTGGTGGTATTTATGCCACCAGCACCACCTCCGCCACCACCACCTCCACCAGAGATGTTACCAGCTTGAATGCTGCGCTGTTGTTGCAATTGTTGCTTTGTGGTTGTCGCATAAATGGGCGACAAGTCTCGGCGAGCAGCACGCGGTGTTGGCGCGGAGCCACGATAACCGTATTCGTTGTAAATCTGTGAGTTGCTGTCGATAGTGTTGTACCCACTGTTGTTGTAATTGATGTAGTTGTTGTTGTAGCTGCTGTTGTTATTGCCATATAGGGCTGGATTTCCATTGCCATATTGAGTCTGCGTTTCAGCAACTCGTTGTTGTCGTCGATTGTATGCCACTTCCAATGGAGGTCGTTCGCCATATGTCGGTGCTGTTTTCGTTGCCCCTGCCGATGATGAAGTTTCTCTCGAGCTAATTGTGTGATAATTACGTTCCAGATATGTTGGTTTTGGTGCCACAGCCGCATCTACAATGTCGTGCGTCTGATAAGGCAACGGTGCTTGCAGTGAGCTGCGCTCTAAAGTGTGTGGACGTCCATAAACATCATCTAGTCTTGGTCGATCCAAACCCAAATCCAATTCATCCAAATTCAAATTGAATTCAAAATCATAATTATACTTGCTTCGGCTGCTACCATTTTGGTAGCCACTACCAGCACTGCCATTTGTCAAGCGTGTCGCCAGATGCGAATGTTGACGTTGTGGTGGTTCTGGTGGCAGGTTGCCACTATATTCATTGTATACCTTTTCACGACGCTCACGTAGTAATTGTTCAAAGTCATCGCGTCTTGGCGATGTCATTGTTGTTCGTACTCCACTAAAACCATTTGTTCCATTAGTTTTGTAGTTATAATGATATGTGTTTGCAATAGTGTTAGCCGTCGCCGGTGACGAAGACGACGATATGTTTCGCGTAGGTGAGCGACTGGCGCCGCCGCTGCCGAGAGTTTTGCGCACGAGCAAGGGACTCTTTAAGCGTGGTTGAGTCTTAATCATACCATTTCCATTTGACTCACTAACTGGACTTTGTTGCAAGTCAGTTGTGGTTGGTGTTCTTGTTGTTGTTGTCGTAGCACCAACGTAATCGAGATAACTACCGCCCGCACTCTCACTAGGCATTGAGGTCTTCCTCAATGGCGTTGACGTTTTACCGATTTGTCCGTAACTGAATGGCAACGAGTTTTCACGGGCGTGATATGGTATGGCACTACTATTGCTACTACTACTTGTACTACCGTTGTAGGTGTTGTTGTTGTAATAATAATTGTAATTATTGTTTTTGTTATTGTACTTTTTGGCCAAATCGTTGTTATCCGCAACGACAGCAAAATCTTCGTTCGGCCGCATAGTTTCGCGAATTCCACAAGACTGAGCGCAACGCGAGCACCAACATTGCTTTGGAGTTATGGGGCTCGCACACAGACAAAACACACACACAAAATACCTACAGTCAAACAAGTAAACCAATAGATACTCATACTCACTTAGAGTCAGATACAAAAGTATCTGTTGCTTGTTTGTGTTCGTTCGTTTACATTTAATACCTTTGCTTGCACAGTGGGATGATCTGATGTAAAACAAAAAATTAAATCTCAAGAGGTAAAAATCTTCCAAAGATGCTAATGACCCGTGCCAAAAGTTATGTCGGATTCATTAGCCTACCGACTAAAAAAAAACCCAAATTCCCGGGATCCCAAGCAAAAACCAAAAAAGACCTAAATATAATTGCAAAATGATTATCGGCGTTCCTGCTCTAGTCTCGTGTAAGGCACAAGGACAACGCGAGTCTGGTTTTTCACTCTGAGATGAGCTACTAGTTCATAAATTTGTAAGCTAACCAAAGACCACATTGTGGATTAGTACGTCACTTTAATGCGCCTTTTTCACGTATCATTACAGTCTCTGTCTATTATCGAATCGAAATCCGAACCGATAACAGAAACGAAAACAGTGAAATGGACTGCTGGTCGAACTTATAGGATACACACTTGATCATCATTGTTTAAATCAATCAAGAACGACATCGATAAATTTGATTTCAATCACCGCAACACGCGGTCAATCATGCTCATATCAATCCAAATTTATCGATAACGTTATCAATTGATTCAAGCAGGATTGACTATGTGTTGGCCTTATTATTTGTCAATAAATTTCAATTTCCAAACCGATAACAGGCACTTGGACTAATAATGAACTGACCTTAAATATGCTGATGTTTCCACAATTTTATTTCTCCAAATTTTTAAGTTTGGGACTTGCGTCCCTTAAATTTAACTTTGCCCAAGACCTCTACCAGTTAAGACTCTCAACTGACTACTGTGCAAGATAGAAAGAAACACACTCACACATAGATATGGATACTATGTATCTGTGTATACTCTTACACTACTTTAAGTATATGGATATTTGTGTGTAGGTTTTGCAAAGGTGTTTTTTTTTCGTTTGTGTTGCTTTTCGCCTAAACGACGCGCTGCTTCTCGTACTATTCTCTTTATTTGTTTATTGAAGTGAGTGAGAATATGTGCATGTGTGTGTGCATTTGCTAAAGCTGATGTCATCCCCCCACACAAACAGACAGACACACAGCAAGAACTATGAATATCTCTATCTATGTCTGTCGGTTTCTGTATAATCAGATAACTTGCAAAGCTCTCACAATTTCTCAATTGCTTGCTGTTGACCGCTCACCACAAACATCAATCATTCGCATACATTCACTCATTCACTCAGTTGCTCACTCAGTGTGAGTAGTATGAGTAGTATTTGACTTACGCCTGTTGTAAAATGTAAACAAGCGGTGATCATAAACTTCTCACTCTCTCTCTCTCTCTCTGACGCCAGCTCTCTATAATTTACTTATGCTCTTTTGCTATACATGTCGGCTACTTGCTCTCTCATAGTCAATATACAACAACATTCTACATACTTTGTTGTTGTAATAGCTTTTTCATGTTTGTTGCTTATATTTCTTAGTAGCAGCGCGCTTTTGATGCTTTGCGCTTCATTCGGCATCTTCATGTTCATCACACTTGAACTTTGAACAACAAAAACAAGAAAAATGAAAAATACTTTGAATCATTTTCTTTTGTCTACATGCTCCTCCTTATGTTATCAGTTTGTTGTTCTTCTTCTTATTCATTCATATAAAGATTGATTTTTATCAATTTAAATGGGCATTTCTCATTTCCAGCTGCTGTCATTCAAGTGTTTGTTCGCTGACTTAAGTGTAGTAAAAACGTCATGATGATGATGCACGCATTTTATAGCTAAGCACAGATGCTGTTGTAGTTTTTGTCTGTCGTTTTAGTTGCAGTAGAAAGTGAGAGAAATCATCATTTTACTTGGGACTCTAATTGGCAAAAGAATGCAGTGTGGTTGCTGTTGTTGTTGTAGGCGGCAGTGTCAGGCACCACACAAGCACAAGCACACAGATAGAAATACTCAGTAAAGTTAAAAAGTTTTTATGCAAATTGTTGTTGTCATTGGACGCTTGGAGGTGTCGCTTTGAGGTCACAGTCAGTGTTATAACAACAACAACAAAATAACTTGACTAAACTCCCACATACACACACACATAGAGAACCGCCGCCTAATCCTCGTCACACATTCAAGTTCATTTTGTTTACCATTCACTCGAATGGAATCTGAAACTCTTCAACCATGTTGAAGCTTCCACTTATTCTTTTGTATCATCATCGTCATCATCGACATCATCGACATCATTATCATTATTATGATGATGCTTTCCTGTTGTTTCTTGTGTTGCTTCTTTGGCAGGAATTTGGTTAATTTTTGTTTACCTCTTATAAGACTCTTCTGAACTTGTTCAGAAGCAAAAAAGCAAGCGAGAGCCAACATCTGTTGTTTGTTCAGAGCAAGAAAATATTGTTGTTGTTACTATTTCTGATGTTGTTGTTGCTGTTTAACGTCATTTTATGGCGAATATGGCAATAAAACGGGCTACAATAAACATGAACAACAAAACATAAAAATACAAACACGAGTACGAGAAACTTACAGCAGCAGCAACAACATTAAGATGAAAATCTGATGGCATGTGGTGGGTGAATTTGAAATAACAGTTTGTGTAGGGTGACCATATGCAATAAAAGTTTATAATATCACTATAATAACCGACACACTTTCTAAGCCATGAATTTATTTAGGGAATCGAACAAACTATAAAAAAAATGAATGAATGACAAAGCAGAATATTATGGCCTTCGATTTTGCTATCGCAATAACTCCAACCCATGACAATCTACCAGGCCCAAACCAAATTTGAAACCTAGAAGAACTTGAACCGTTCCCACGGTATACATTTTAAATAGATAGCTGTTATGGTTCCGGAGACTACGCGTTCCAAACAAACGAATCAACAAATCAATATTGATTTTTACATATTAATTAACTCTATAACTTAAAAAGTCCCTTACAATGAAGACTTCACTAAAATGAAGTGATTCAATGGCCGCAAAAACTTCGTATTTATTAAAATGAATACATTCTACAAATAAAAATAATATTATTGTATATCTAATCATGTATTAACATTCGAACACTAGCTAGTAGCTAGGCTTTCGACTCTTGGCGATTATATTAATGTTATATAGAATCTATGAGGTCACAAGTTTTAAGGAAAATTCTTTTGAAACGGTAATAAGGGTCATCCCTTAGGAAAGAATGCCCTCTTTCTGGTATTTTAAATATAGGGGCATTGGTCCAAAAGGTGCATCGTATATTCCTTGGCATGACTGCATAGGTGACATGATGGGCGTGTATCCCCATTGAGTAAATAAGTGTGGCTGATAGCGCTGTGACTGATTCGCAGGCGAGTGAAGATGGTAAGAGGGTAGCTTAGTTTCACAAGGAGTGGGCTGAAAACTTTGTAATTCTGTTGATAAGACAACTAATATTCAGAGTTACAAGATTGCAATATGTGGGTGATAGTCTAATTCATATAAGTACATTATTTTTCTTTAGAAGTGATTATGGTAATGGAACGAGAAGGCGATACTAGTTTAGTTTAAAATGTCAACTTCTGTAGTGTCCGTAGTGCTTCTCAAACTGTCGGCTATCAACGACAGATAATTATACAATACATATTAATATTGATTCGTCTAATTTTTCAAAAGTAAAAGGAGAACAGCATTACGCACTAACCTTACGTCGGTAGCATAGCAAAGCATGCCGGTTACGCTAGTTTTATATAAGAACAAAAAGAGGAAAATCTGGTTATTTTTTTTTGTGTATACTTTTGTCACACACTGTATGTAGTATTGATATACATATGTATCTTCATATTGGAGAAGTAAAAACACAAGGTGTTTTGTATTTTATTAATATTTAGTACTAGTATTACCGGTTTAGTTGTAACAACTTCCGGTGCAGAGACTCGAACAGAGTGAAACGCCATCTAGCGTAACTTTCATATGGTTGTGAGTTGCACTAAGTTGAAAGCTCACAAATATTAGGAGTAGGGCTGCAATACTATCTATGCCTTTTTATGTTTTTCTTTGTATGAAAATGCAGTGAAATAATTTTTAAAATTAAAACCAAAAAATAAATTTTATTAGATTTTATTGTAGCTCATTCACCGCCAAGGCTATCATCATTCTTCACCTTGTTGTTTTCCCTCTTTATTTACAACTCATTTGTGTTGCTTGGTTGCATTTTTTATTCACATTTAATTTGATGATTTTAATTACTTTTGTCCAACAATTTGGCGAAACACAAATAAATTTAATTTTATTTTGTTTTTTGTTTGTTGTTTTTTGGTAATTTTAATAAAATTTTAATGCGCGCTTAAATGCATAACACACGCACACACGAAACCTTAAGGATCAACTCAGATAATACAAACACAGTTTAACCCACACTAAATCACATTTAATGGCGCATTTTCCAAGCATTTTTGTGAGCATTTTAAATGTGGCAAAAAAACAAAAGAAAACCAAACACCAAAAAGGCAGAAAATACAATACAATAAATAGGAGCAGATCACACACCAAAGTAGAGTAGTAGAGTAGAAGTAGCATCTTTGTTTTGTTTCTTTCTTTAACTTTCTGTTTGGTTTTGTTTTTCTTATTTCTAGAAATATTTAAATGACCAACAAGTCGCCATTTGTAGGAGCGTACAGAATTGGAAGATTGGATTACGTGTTTGGGTGCCTTTATCTCCAACAAGGAGAATTGAACTGAACTGTGCTGAAATGGTATGGTATGGGATGGGATGGGCTCATGAAAAATTTAAGTATATTTTTGGTGATTAATGCGGCATGATTTCCATGCAAGCAAAAGTAGCAGCAACTTTCATTTTGTAAGTATGGTACTATGTGTGTGGAAAAGGACTTTCTATATTCAGGATTCAGGGTGGGTTTTCTGAAAGACCTCGACACTAAGCGGAGCGTAATTATACTTGATTAATTGTTTACTCAGCAAAGGTAGCCAAAAGAAGAATTATACTATATGATAACAGCAACAAAATTGAGAACAACAACAAGGATATTAATACTACAAAACAAGCAAAAGAGCAAACGAAAATTAATTAACAAAAATAATGAAAAAATTGTTTTTGAGAATCAAACTATTATACAATAAAAAGGAAGAATGGCAACAAAAGGAAGGAACATGCAGGTGATTTCTACTTAAGCTTCTTCCAAGACTCACTCACTCATACATTTTATTGGTTTTGGATTTGTTGATTTCCTTATAAACGCCTTTTTATTTATTTTTACTTTGTTATTTTTATATCTTTTTGTAACTTGTTTCTTTCATTCTGTTTACTGTCTTGTCTGTCTTACCTGCGTTTATTTTCTTGTCTTATCTGTGCCGCCATTTTTTATTTAAACTTAAAGTTTCATCTTTCTTTCAGCTGCTTCTGTTGTCCAATTAATTCTTCTTGTGAATGCGCTACCGCCTACAAAAAATAAAACACAAAAAAAATTCACAAGAAAAAAAAATCAAAAGAATTTCGTGTAATTTCAACAATTCAAAGTTGCTGCTGCATTCGTAACAAAATAATCAGCAAAATACTAAAAATAAATAAATAACTTAGTAAGCAAAGTAAACGAGTAAGCAAACGAATGAATGAAAAGCAGCTGAAATGCAGAAAACAAATAATTTTTGCACCTTTTTATTTATTTCGAATGAGATGAAGAAATAACAAAAAAAAAAAAAAGTAAAATTGAAATTAAATGAAATGTTGCAAAAAGGGCAACAAAGGAAACCCTGAAAGGGGTCCACTGTTCTTCCACAGATGAAGAAACACACGCAAAAAAGTTTCTTTAATCTTTTGCTTTTCTTGCATTTTTCTTTGCCATTTTGTTTTGCCATTCAAATAATCAGCGATTGAAATTGAAAAAGTTTATTTAATTTAAAAGCAACACCAACTCCAACAAAAACAACCAACAAACAAACCAACAAAGTCAAAATCGAAATTGAAATAAAAAAAGAAAAAATAAACCAAATAAACTTGCCGCCAAAAAAGTGAGAATTGTTAGAGAACTGATAAATAAAGCATAAAGTTTTGCGGCATTCACACGATTTTTGTTTAAATCTCCATATAAAATAACACAAAATATAGAAAGCTTTAAACCTTGCTCAAGGACTCTGTGTCCTCTCTCTCTCCTACATAATTGAGAGATCTTTAAGTTGATAATAAACGCAACAAATTTTACGGAATTGGCATGTCTCTTAATCAAAATTAAATGTATTTATTTTAAAAAACGACTTAAGTGATATGTTTCATGACATTGACAATGAGTTACTTAACAAATATGGAAACAATAAGTTTATTGATATATAAATGAATTGTTAAATTATGAATCTATGTCGTAGATCCGAAGGTTGTAGCATTTTTAAACTACACGGACAATCATTAAGCATATAGTAAGGGTCATAGCAATTGGCATGGCAAAGAGACTACATTCGGTAATATACATATGTGTTCAATGTGAACAAAAGTCATTCATGGATTACTTGTTCATGATGCGGAATGGGATATCCAGAGGTTGGGTGGATGCATTTGCCTAACAATTGATTGACATGATCATCCAGCTGTACAGGATTTTTGGTACAGAGTATTACGATCTCATCTCTGTTAACTAACATACGTGAAACTACATGACGTGTACAAAGAAATGAGCATGAGTGACAGTCAGACTTCAAATATCTGCATAGAGCTTTTAATTTAGCGGAAAACGAAATGGAAGGTCGAGCGGATGCTCTTTTCGTAGCCTTCTGGTTTGAAGGCTGTTGTTGACCAGGCCCAAAGTCAGCGAGTTGAGGTGATTCTCCAGTCTATTCGAATGCAGCTCACTATATCGTCGTATTTTTTCTCTTAATGTGCTCCTGCCAGTTGAGCCTTCTGTCCAAAGTAAGACCATGATAATTAGCATTGGGCTTAATGGGTGGCTCCATTGTAACTAACATGCAACTTTTGAAAAGATTCTATATTTGCGATGAATGAATTACCTTCAGTAGTACCATACTATACCATACACAAGTAGATTAACAGTTTGTTATATTGTTTGAGCCTCGAGCACCTGTGATATGGAGAAGAATTTTATTTTGCATAAAATTAAAATAATTGCCAATTTTTTTTGTTTTTTGTGTTTTTTTTTTTTTTAAATAAAAAGTGTTAAATAAAATAATAAGAAAATGATAAATTTATAACAAAGTGAAGTTGTGAAAGTGTTTGTGATTTGTTCTTTTACTAAGAGTAAAATAATCCATAAAAAATGGAAATTATTGCTTTTAAAAAAGTGTTTCATTGAGTGAATTTTGTTGTTTTTTGTTTTTTTCTTAAAGGTAAAATATTCCTAGAAAAAATGAAATTTTGAAAGTGTTTTAGATATTTCTTGTTTTTTTTTTTTTTGTTTGTTTGAATTTTTTTTATTTTGTTCTTTTCTTAAGAGTGAAAAAATCCATAAAAAAATTGAAAATATCAATTAATTTTTTTTGTTTCAATGCTTCAATTTTTGTTAGTTTTTTGTTCTTCTTTTTCTTAAAGGAAAAATATTCCTAGTATAGAAAAAGAGAAATTGTGAAAGTGTTTGTTGTTTGTCTGAGTGAAGAAGTTTTTTGTTTTACTCTTTCTTCCAAAAATTGAAAAAAAATTGTTTCATTGAGTGAATTTTGTTGAATGAAGTTCTTTAAGTGTTTGGTAAATTAATTAATTTTTTATTTATAAATATTCAATAAAAATGAAGAAGTGTAAAGAAAAAGTAAAATTGTAAAAGTGTTTGTTAAATTATTTATATGCATCATTTGTATATTATTAATTCACATTTTACACAAAAATAATAAAAACTATTGAATGAAAATCAATGGAGAATGTCTACAAAATCATAAACACAATAATACACAACAAAACATCAACATCCTTTTGAAGTCAAGGTAAGTGAAACAAGATTTGATTTAACTTTATTTTTATTGTGTATATTTCAATATTCTTCTGCCAACAACAACAATCACCTGAGGGACATAAAAAGATCTCATTTGAATCCTTTTCGTAAACAAAACACTCCCATATGCACATAACAAGCATTAACAACTTATGGTAAACTTGATCAATCAGTTTCAGTTGAGCTCACATCTTATTTATTATTTTATTGTGGTTTAGTTTCAATTCGGCTGGGCAATGCACCTTGAACCAATAAACAAATCTCAGTCAAGTTGCTGGTGTATCTTAATCTTATGCTGCTGCTGCTGCTACTGACCCTTAAGGGCAAAAGGTGCGACGGCGCATGTTGATTTTTGTTGGGGCACAACATACTACTACTCTATTGTATATTTTCTGCTAAAATAAAATAAAAAACCAAAATGCACGCATTACGTAAACAAAGTTGAAGATGATGATGATGTTGATGATGATTATGATAATGATATAAAAGATGCTTAAAAAAGAAGTAGGTGGATACAAGTGAATTGAAAATTATTTCCAATTCGTTTGCTTTTCTCATTATAATTGAAGCCAGCAACTCAAACTTAGTTGATTTAAAGGGATTCGTTTTTGTTTCTGGATTCAAATTGCGTTTTGGCGATTGTAATTTTGAGATTTGGATTTTGTTTGTTTGTTCTCTTGTTGCTTATTCCCTTTTTCAGATTTACTTGGTTTCTTTTTTCATCTTAATGAATGAATAAAGTCTTGGAAGTTTTGTTTTTTATGCGGATGCCGTGTGATTTTATAAAATTCTTTCTTGGCCTCAAGCAATGATGTTTGATATGAACAATGCAACAATGCAGACAATTGAATGGGAAACGAAGTTAACTGCATCGGCGTACGAGTTACATAATAATTTAAGTTTGGCCATGACTTTAGAATGCAGACTCACTGAAGTAGAAGAGTAGAACCAACACAACCAATGAACCATTCCAATTGGAATGGAAAACTTGAAATTGCACATAAATATTTCAATAATGTTTCACCATCCACTGAGCGAGTGAGTAGTGAGTGTGTGAAACTATTTGGTGAATTCGTTTGGTAAGAGTCCTTGTCCTTGTTCTTGTCCTTTGCCATTACCGCCTGGGTAGTAGGCCTTCATTTCGCTTAAACATGAAAATAGTTTCGAAAATCCTTTTTGGGCGCAAACAAAATTTATTATTGAATGGCAATAAAATTGGCGCGGAAACTATTTCGGTTGATGGCAGCGGTAGGAAAGTGGAGTTGAGTGGGCTTACGTGTAAATGTTTTCTTTCTTTTTTTTATTCCACGATAAAAGGAAAAACCAATAGGAAAACCGAAAACGAATGCCAACGAACGAAAAACAAATGTGCAAAAGTTTTAATTACCCATAAAGATGTTC
Source organism: Amiota communis (assembly GCA_037043315.1). Classification (NCBI taxonomy): domain Eukaryota; kingdom Metazoa; phylum Arthropoda; class Insecta; order Diptera; family Drosophilidae; genus Amiota; species Amiota communis. The sequence continues at coordinate 4,158,086 of JBAMAV010001245.1, read as the reverse complement.
GAACACGAAACGGAAGCCGGAAACAAACTAAAGGGAAGCTGCTTTGGGTTTACCATTTCACCAATGCGTTCTATTCTGTATCTGGTTTTGGTTTTGGTTCTGGTTGTAACTGTGAGTGGGGGTGTGAGTGTGAAAGTTGTCGATGAGCTTATTGGAAAAACAAGGCGATTTGTGCTCGTCGAAAAATGTAATCAGCAGAAAAAGCGATTTGCCGAGCAAAATTCAAAAGAAAAAAAGCAGCTAGGGTGATAGACCCATGAAGCAGGAGTTGAATATTGGGTTGGGGTATTACTTACTACTTATAAAGATAGTAGAAGTAGCATGGCTAGATAAGTATTTGTGTAATGCTTGTTTATGCGGATTTGTTTCAAGCTTTTGTACTTAATGTCCTATTCTGAGAATGGAGAGGATTCAAATGGTATACCATAGTGGAGCAGCAGTCAGTCGGCTTTGGTATTGTTTGTTGCCATTAAATACTGCACAATATTGTTGCACACCAGGTGGAAACCCATAATTATATACACACACAGCCACATTCACTTACATTTGTGAGAGGAAAAATCTGATTGGAAAATTGTTTGCGCGGACACATTAATATAACTCATACGATCAGTGTGCCATGCAATGGACACAAAATGACCATTTTTAGTTAGCCAATTTTACGCAAGAGTGAATTTTTACGCGGCAAGCAAGGAAAATCGAAAATTGCTTATAATATTCTTTCGTTCTTTGTTGAAAAGTTTATTCTTATTGTCTACTACTATCCTCCAAGTCCATACCTAAACCACTAAGCCAGCCAGCCCGTGTCCGTATTCAACAATTTGGCAAGTCAATGGCCACTAAGCAGCATTCGAAAATCGGACTAAACTTGGATAATAATTGTTCAAGAAAAAAGAAAGGAAGAAGCAAAACAGACAACATGAGCTTATCATTCTTTGAATCATCATCATCATCTTCTCTTCTATTCTCTTGGTTATTGTATTTTCATTGTTGTTCTTTTTCGGCACTTCATGTCCGCCCCCAAGGCATGAGCCATCGAGTCAAGTATTCAATTGACCACAAAATCAAGATTATTAGAGAAAAAGAATAAGAAAAAAGAGAATGAATGTAAAGAATGAATATAAGAAATTGTTGGAGGTTTGTGTGTGAAGAAATTTTATATAAAATAATGTAGATATCTTAAAGATAATGGAGATACTTGTTGTCTTTAATTGCAGTTACACAACAATTAAATGAATGAATGAAGGGAAACCCCAATTTCTTAACTTACCCATTAATCACTCACTCAAAAATCTTCCTAATAATTAATATCGATTACCATTTTGTACATCATTTTGCCATATTATGGCACTCGGTTTAGGCAGTCAGGCAGGCAGGCGGCAGGCTCAGTCACAACTCATTTATCTCTTTCTCTTTCCTCTTGTTATTTGCGTCTTTTACCACAAAAAGCATTAACAAAAATACCAACAAGAAACACCATTCCCATTTCCTTTTCCATTTCCATTTTCATTCCCCATTGTCATCGTCAGCAAATCATCATCATCTAGTGAAAGTTGCTTTTCTCTGCTTGCCACAAGGATAATTAAGAGATTTTTCAGCGTTCATTTTGAAGGCATTACAAAGATATAGTGACATAACGCTGCCCCCATATCCCTGCAAACATACAATTGCGAAATGTGCATTAAAAGTTCAGTGTTCAGTGTCCACCATATCCACCTCTCACTCTCTCTCTCGTATTTGACGTACGCACGTCCCGAAAGGAGAACAATTTTGTGGCAAGTAAAATTGTAAATGAAAATTGATTGAATTCCATTAAGTAGCGGGCATCATTTGGTTAGAAATTGTAAGTTATACCCAATGATCCGGCGTATGTATAGATACATATACACGTATATAGTATGTGTAGTATGATGGGGGTGTGTATGAGGCGAGGTCAAGCGATTTGTCGAAGTAGTAGTAGTAGTAGCATGATGGCATTGCCTGAAATTGAGGCCAAATTAAGCAAACTAATGAGCCATGTTCGTTCATTCATTTGATTTGAGTATTGAGTTTGAGTTTGAACCTTTTGTCTCATTACTATTGAGACATTAAAGTTGCCATTTAAGTGGATGGTCACAAGTGAGTGTCCGACCAAAAGCTGCTTATATTATTTCTATGCAGATACTAGTAAGTTTGATATGTTCAAATGCAATTGAAACTCAAATAATAGTAAGACTCTCCAAAAGCCACAAATGTAAGCTCCATTTCCCTCTAATCTTAATCTGCTTTTGGCCTACGTTCTTTTCTTTTTGATTACACACACACTCACCTGCCCATCTGCCCACCTGATTTATACCGTACACGTCCGTCCATTGCATATTCCCCAGGCATACAACTCAACAAATAACCGGTCGTTTTAGAGTAATGTTGCCAATAAGCCTTTATCACGCTTAAAGTATCTAACAAATGTAAGAAGTGTTTGTTTATTCCGGCTCATTGGTTTGGCTTTACACCGACCAACAGACTTACAAAGTGCAGAGAAAAAAGTATCTGAGGAGAGATTTATACAAACAAACAACACTACTATTACATACTACCATACTAAAGTCGATTTATACACACATGGCTGTGCATTAGGAACGACGCGACGATGACGATGTAGAAGACTTGGTAAGACAAATTACGCTTTAGTAGACTTCAAGCCACACCTTGAGATTCACCATACCCCAAAAGCTATTACTTCTTGTATTAACACACGCACAAACACACACACATATTATAAATACAAACAAACATATTTCGCACCTATTTTTTTACTCATTCATTCAGTCATTCTTTAAAAAAAAAAAAAGAAATGTGTGAGGTTGGGTGACAGGAGGTGGCGCCTGTGACAAAGGACTTTATCATTGCTTACCGCTCACTCTCTTAGTTTCTTTCTTCTTTAAAAAGCGCCTGCCGCAGGCTGTAAAATTAAATTTACAGATTCTTTGTCCTTAGAGCGCAATGCGCCAAAGACGACGACGACGCCTTTGTACAAATCACCGTCAATCAATTGTATGCTGCTGCGCCTAGGTGTATGCCACATTGAAGTTTGCTGCTGCTTGTCATCACCAAAGTAAGTCCCAGTGTCTGGGAGACTTTCATCGAAGGCGTTGGCACCCTTGGGAGTCCAACAACAAAAGAGGAAAGGAGCACGCCCGCGTGAAACAATAATGTCCTTGCTTGTAATGGGAAAATTATTGAATTTGTCAATGACTGCCGCAGGATACGATGAAAATGATCATCATCATCACATCATAATCATCATGTTAATGTGAAGCAAGAAGCAAACTTCCACCTCACTCAGACTCCTATGCAGACTCAGACAATGACTATACAATAATGATGAGAATGTCGATGACGTTGTATAAAAATGGCGAGATGAAATATATGCCTACGCAAAGCAACCAGTCAACCAACCAAGCTAACCCACCAAGACAGCCAAGTCATTCAGCCACAAGTCTTGCTTGCTTCCTTCCTACAATCATTCAATCTTAGGTATTGTATAATCTTCCTGCCTATATTCTTCTGTTCATGGTTTTCTTAGGTGTTTTCTCTTATTAGGTACGCCGCAGGTGAATCCCAAGTTCGAGATGCTTCGAAGAACCACTGTTTGTCTGTCTGTCTGTCGGTCTGTTTGGAAAAGTAATTTATTTGTGAAATTGGGTAATTTTACTCTGACGAAAGTGGAAAAAAAGTTTGCTTATTGGCAAAGCATAGAAAATTAATAATTTTCTGTGTGATTTTTCTTTTCTTTTCTTTGTTCATCGTTTTCTTTTATTCGCTTTAAAAAGTAAATTTAAAGCACACACACACACAGGAATAGTAGTAGACTCAAGTGTGTCAGAGTCCTTCTATGATTGAAGTTTAATGTCTGTGAACTGTGAATTTTCTCTTTTATAAAAAATTATGCAAAAAATCTTAAAAAAGAAAATGTCCTGAAAAAAGGTGTTTGACATACACATGACTTTAAATATATCATCGCCTTTGCCCTCAAATTCAGATTCAACCAACAACAAACACATATCAACATATCAAGGGTAGTGGGTAGGTAGTCAGTCATGTGTAATTGGGTGGGGGAGGGATAACAAATTTCTTTGCGACGTTTTTACATTTTCACTTGAGTTAAAGCTTCTTTGGCTCTTATTTTTGTTGTTGTTGTTGTTGCTGTTACTTATTTGTTTGAATAACTGAGATTTGACGGGTGTTTCTTACTATGAAGATTAAAAAGAGGCAGAGGGGTTGAAGTGATTTGTTGACAACGCTGCTCCTGCTAATGCTCCTGCTGCACGTTAAGCAAAACGCAGTTTTTAATAATTCACAAAAAAATAAGTGATGAAGTAATTTTTTCTATAAATTGAAAAAATCTGCGTACATAATGTTGATGTAGCGATGAAAGATGGAGAATGATTGTTGTTCTTCTAAAAAAGAAATCAGTAAAATATGTTACAACATGTGGATGATGAATGTTGCACGCATGCTGTGCGTGTGTGTGTTAAAGCAGGAGTAGATACACTTTTTTCTTAAAGCTTATTAACCCAGAAGATTGGTATATAATTTTCCAGTAACCAGAGATTCTAAATTTAGAATTTTTTCATTGTTTACATTCAAAATGAAAAGATAGGTTAGGTTAAATAGTTTATCCAGAAGCCTTTCGGCCCATTGTGATGCCTGTCATTTTTGAAAAATATTAATAGGTGAGCGTATAGTGAAGGAGTTTAGATAATCCACTTACTATCCAAGGACGGTTCTAGAGGTCTTCCTCAGCCTCTTAACCCAACCTGAGGAGTACACAAACAGAGCGAGGTCCCCCAATGGGTATAACTCATCGAATAACGGTTTCCCGAGAAGATGTGTTCGCATACCAAGAAGAGCAGTGCAGTCACATTGGTGGTGTTGAATACTCTTTGATTTCTCCTCATCTTCACAGCAACGACAGAAGTTATAATATGAAACGTGCATCCTCAGCCCGATTGTCCAATGACCCGTTAGTACTCCCTTCATCATCCGTAGGATTTTTTTGTTAAAGTGTAGGAGGTACTTTTTTGTTGGTATCATGGTCAGAGTGACACTTCATGCCGGCTAGATCCCTGGTTTTTGATTCCAGTCCTGAAAGAATATCTTGTTATGAATATCGGCAACTGCTTGAGAGCCAGGGAGTGCCGAACCTTTTCGAGCACACTCGTCCGCCATTTCATTACCGAAGAGACTAGAATAGCCAAACACCCAGATTAGCGTGATTAAGAGCTGCCGAGCTTGTTGGAAGCTTTCAACGTACTACGAATGATTTTGTTCTTGATGCTATGGGCCGACAGAGCATTGAGTGTGGCATGGCTGTCAACATAAATCAATATGTGCCTTGGGACCTCCCCCAAAATTTTTTTTTTTTTTTTTTTTTTAAAGGTTGGGTGGAATCCCTATGGGCTATTAGCTCCTCTGAAAAGATGCCAGCACTAGTTCCGCCTTAGACCCATTTGTAACGATCTACTCGGCAATCTTGTTTGAAAATTGTCATTCCATTTCATTTCTGGCACACAGTATTCACATACCCCATCATCTTAAAAAAAAAAAAGTAGCTTTATCATATTTAAAATGAAACCTTCTCCATATTTACACAATAAAATTTGTCTTTGATCTTGTAATCCTTTTATTTTTTTGGGACAATTTTCTCACCAATCCTCCTCGGATATCCTTCTTATTTATGTTTTTCTCTTGCTATTTTTTTTTTAACATAAATTAAATAAAATGAAACAAAATTATGTTAAAAGAAATGAAAAATTTCTTTCTATTGTATGAATAAAGATGAAAACAATATGCCAAAGCGTCAATAATAACAAAGGAATGAATCCCTTTTCTTTTTTCCTGTTGGTGTTTATCTCTTCAACAATAAGAAAAAAAAAACAACAATCATAAGTAGAATAAATAAGAAAAGAATCTTTGAGCAACAAACAATATACAATACAATATAATCTGCTTATCAAAAGCGTCCGAGCAAGTGAAAGTATCCCTTTTTTATGCTTTGTTATTCACATCTCGTTTTGTTTATTCATTCATCATCAGAATATCAGTTTTGTCATCATCAACGCGAAAAGGGATAAAAATTATTTGTCCATTTTTCCCATTACGAAATTTGTTTTTCATTATGAAATTAAATTCAATTGTTATACTAACAGTGTTAAAGAATATACGGGAAAAACAAGAGAGAAACTTTTATGGAAATTTTTTAAAATAATTTAAGTTGTGCTTTCGTCTTTGTCTATCGTCAATCAGTAAAAGTGTATCACACTTTAATTTAACGTCTTAAATGTCTTTAAGTTTTCTAACACAATTAGGTTTTTTTTTCTCATTGCAGTGTCCATCTTCTATCTCATAAACTCATTTCAGTGACTAGAATTTCTTTTGCTACGCAAACCAAAACTCAGTTTCGTTATAACTTGGTATCAAGTTAAATCGTTTTAGCCAACTTTCTTTTCTTTTTCTTCTATTTTTTTCACTCTATTTTCAGATTTACTTTACTGTTTTTCGTTTCTATTTTGTTCTATTCTGCACCATTTGTCTACTTACTTTGTTGTGACAACTTCACTCAAATAGTTGAGTTGACAGTTTTCCTTCTCGACTTGTGTGTGATGGCTGCCTGTCGGGCAAATCCAGTCAGTCAGTTGCAAGAAAACAAAAAAAAAAAAAAAAACAAAGCAAAAACCCAACAAAGTAAAAAACTTTTGGCCAAGAAAAATAAAAGAATTGAAGACTCAAAAAAAAAAAAAAATGTTATGCATTCAAGCAAGAAAACTTAGTTTTTAGGAATTTTTTTCGTCTTTTCACTGGTGAGAGAGTAAGTGAGTGAGTGAAGTGAAAACAATGTGTTGGTAAAGATTTTTTTTGTTTGCTTAATGTTAGCCAACCACATTTTGAATCCTTTTTAATAGTTTTGTCAATGTAATAAAGTCAAGAATTTGACTAACTTTTGCTTAACAGCATGCTAAAAGTTAAGTTTGCATGACTCTGTTAACATTTAACAGTAAGCAACTGTTGCTTAATTCAAAGCATGAACTAAATGTCTTTATTATCCTTTAAGAAAACCATTTAATGGAGCCGTAACTCATTCCGGAACCCACAACACAAAACATTAATTGTTAGCAAACACAAATGTTAAATAAACACGCCAGAAAGTGGTGACCCCGGAAAAAAACAAACCTAATAAAAATTACTCAGAAATGAAAGTTATAAATAAAAAGAGTCAAGACCCTCATCTCCTTCCCAACTATTTTATCATTCCAACTAAAATATATTGTATTAAACTTGTAGCCAGCTAACCAACTAACTAATGTCTGCCAATCCACACTAATTTTCTTCTACTACTACTAAAAATGGCAAACCAACGGTTGTGACAATTTATTAAGTCATGTTGTTCACTTTAACATTTATTTGGTTATGTCCTTTGCTTTTTGCTGGTGTCCGGAGATCTGATGTTCTTGACTTCCACGGAAATTATAGAAATTGTGTTGTTGTAACTTAATTAAGCATAAGGCAGGCAACTTCAAGTGAAGTCAAAGTCCTCTAACCAATACAAGCCAAACTAAACAATTGACACCGTGACACTTTGTTCAGGATATATTACGGTTCGTGCTACCGGATTCCTGTTCGTGTTTACATAATTTGGAAAATGTGACACACAAAACGATTTCTGCCATTTCATGTTGAACGAGCATTATATTCCAGAGCGTTTAGGCGCGGACGCTTTGTTAAATAGTTGGTCATTTAGTTGACTCTTGTATCAGGTGGCGGAAATGGCCACCACCAAGTTGTAGTTGTAGTCATAAAAGAAAAGGAGGAGGGCAACTCATAATAGCCAAACGTTTAATATTTACATGACAGCACTTTTCGTGGCCATTAAAAGTTGACTTCGTCTCTTGCATCAACACCAACACAAACAGCAATAACAACTCAGAATTTGAGTTAAAAATAAAGGTGCTCAGCATTTGCTTATTAGATTATCAAGGATACTACTACCGTGTGATGGTGATATTAATGGTGGTGTTGGTGGTGGTGGTTAGTTAGTTGATTGCCTATAGAAACATGAGTATTGGGTTTACATATTTACATAGAGGTGTGTCACAAGGAAATTAGCACAACATTAAATTACATGATGCGCTGCTCTGATAACAGTTATGAATTTGTTGTTCTACATGACATGAATTATGGGACTTTGAGTGCTTGTTTGTCCAGCCTGTCGTGTTTGTGTTGTGTCTTCCATCTTGTCATTATTAAACAAATGTCTATTTAATGAAGACTAAACGGAAACTAATAACAACATTTTGGTAGTTAAATTTGAATGAAATAGTATAATTAGGTCATCTTTCTAGAGTAGCGTATTAATAAGTATAATCCTAGTTTTTGAAACGCATTAAGTTTCTTGTTGCCTTTTAAAGTAATTCTTATTCCAAGGCCAAAAACAGGAAAAATCTGCTATTGACATGTCATCATATGAGTTACCTTCTCTCTTAAATCTGTCTCTCTCTGGAATGGCATTCTTCTTTATTCCATATGCCACAATGCCAAACCACATTCAACATCGTTGTACGAGTAGCACCACCACCACAAGCAATAAATCTCAATTTTCCACAAATTAGTTCGTTGCCACTGACTTGTGAGCGCTTAAACTGAAAGCACACACGTTGCCACTGATAGCTGCTGCTCACCTGACTGCTTTCCTGTCTGCTGCTACTGCTTTTAGCAAAAGAAGCGAAGGATAAGCGAAGCCAAAAAGACTCTAAGCCAAGCCAATCAGCCACACATCAAATGAACTATAACTCAACGAAAACTATGCCAGGACCAACCAAAAAAAAAAAAAAAAAAAAAAACAAACGAAAAACCAGAGAAATGAAAAGAACGACAGGCAGCTGAAGGATTCATGCCTTTTGCCATTTGCTCTTGTTGCTGTTGTTGTGACATTTGGTCAATTTATCGTTATTTTTGGGCTGAATGAAGACAAAAAATCAATTTTCCAATGATACAAGTCCAAGTAGTAGCATCAAAGATGTCGATAGCAAAAAGTTTCCAACAATTTTCCGTTTTTTCTGTTTTTTCTATTGACGATTGTATTGACCAAGATATGAGATGGGTGAGATTGTGTCGGAGTTCATGAGTTTAAGGACAACCACCCGATTGAGACGGAAGTTGGGTAAGAAATCGAATTGTACTATCCCCGTCTCAGTTAGAGAGACTGTTGACTGTGGGAGTCATTTAAGTGATTTATGCCTTTGAAACTGTTTTTGAAATGTTTTGCTGGCTTTTGGCAGCAGCGAATTCCCTGGGTCAAAGATAAAGAGAGAGGAGAACCTAACCAAAACGCAAGTATACAAATTGGCTTGCATGAGTTATTGATGATGCATGCAATGATTGAAAGTGGGCGAAGAATAGCAATAAAAGCAACAAATCCTTGCTACCAGAATATTGTATAATAAAGTATTCTTTAATTGCACTCTCTGACTGAAGAACCCCAAAACCCCAAAAAAATGATGAAGAAATGAAGATAAAGAAGAGCAAATTCAAATTTCAAGTGCTTAATTGACGCCAAGTTAAGTCATTTTTGTAATGCAAATGGTCTATGATGGTGTGTGTGTGTGTGTCTTTCACTAGGAAAAAAAGGATAATTTAATAGAATATGCAAATTCTGAGTACGCGTTTTTTTTATGCTTCATCCTTCTGAATCTGGGTTTTTGTGGTGACTGCGTCGAAGTTTAATGAAATGATTGCCGGAAATTGCAAATATTTTTTTTTTTTTGGTTATTTTTTTCCGACCAAGAAAAACTTTTTTAATTAATTTAAATTGACTTAATTTTTTTCCAATTGAAACTATGGAGAAATGAAACAAAATGTTGAAAGGGTAGAGGAATTGGTGTTTGCATTTATTGAGCGCTTCTTTGAGATGCAATATTCTAATTAGAATAAACTTTAGATTAAGCATAAAAGGATTTATTTGTTGAACACACATAAGAAATTAAAAAAAAAAATACCAAAAATTGTAGAATCTAGTGAAATCATTTGAAATAATTAAAACGTAAAGCTACTTACTTACAATTCTGATAAGTATAGGGTTCTCCCACCTGTCGCTTAACAGATAAGAGTTGATAGATTGTGGTTTGATTGTTTTGATAAACAATAAAATTGTTGCTTCCTTATTACTTTTCTAAGCATTTCAAGAGGTTTCGTGACTAAGTGTATTGAAAAGAATTGATTTTGATCTTGATATAAATTCGGTAAATTATTGTATGTCAAATTCTTTAAAGAAGCCTTACACATTCGATGAATCACATAAAATGAACTTAATTTGATTTGGAAAATGGAAATTTTGTTCATTTTGAATTTATGACTTATGTACATGCCACGCATATGATTAAAGGCAAGCCTCTGAATATGACATTTGGCTAAATATATTGGACCAAAGCCAGCCGCCCCCTTTACCATTGACTCAAAATCTCAATCCCAAATACCATTGAACTAAATAGTACGCGCCTGAAAGATTAACAAAACTCCACAAAAGTTAATCAAAGCCACAAAGAAGACGGACAAACGGTAAATGGCGTAGTCAATGGGGAAATCATTGAGGCGTTTCGAACATTTATTAAAAATGTCGAAAATAATTGGAACACGTAGGCAATTCCTTGGCACACTCCTCTTAATCTTTTTCTATGAACTATACGACTAGCATTTTTCCAATTGCATGAATTATGACCAATAAAATATAATAAAATATTAAAGAATAAGATGGAGGAAATAAACAATATTCTTTTCTTAGAAGACTACAACTCATGTTTGCGGTTCATTGCATTTTAAGCCTTTATATTCTTTACTTTCGTTTGTGGTTGGTCTGTTCTTCTGTTCTATTACACCATTGAGCCGCATTAACTTTCAATTTTTGGCTGGCCATCAGTCAAAGCCACAAAACGAGTTCAAGTGCTGAGCTAAATGCACTCATATATACTTACATACTATATAATCCTAAGCGGGTGTGGCATTTGTGGTATCCTGGAAGCAAGTGAGAAACTAATATTTTCTCCTAACCAGGTTAGTGTGCAATTTGTAAAGTCATCGCATGATTATGTCGAATCAGCAAGTAATCATGCTGTGTAAACTGACCTAACTTCGATAAAGTGACGGAATGGCATGACTGTAATCCTTCTCTTGGAGTACGCCCCACACAATTATCGACAAAAGGCTTTCAATTTCACTTGGTTTGCTTTGCACAAACAGTTTTTTGAACAATTGGTCCAAAACATTTTTAACCCTTTCCATTCTGTTGTTGATAATCATAATGATGATGATGATGATGATGATGATGACAACAACTGGCCACTGTTTGCTGCAGCACACCCACAAAACATCCATCGACAAGTTAGTCGTTGAGTCCATTTGAGTCGATTCGATTTGATTCCAATGGATCTGAAGTCAAGCCAACACAAGCTAAGCGAAAACACAAGCACGCATCAAATCAATGAAAGTGGCTCCTTGTCGAACCGCAATGCACGCACCACTCTTTGCTCCACTTCACTCTATTCCAGTCATCACATCTGTTAAGTCCATTGCTCTTGATTCCTTTTCACTATTTGCACTTCATTGAGTTTTTCGCCGCAATTTTCGTCGTAGTCGTTGTTGTTGTTGGCTAAAAAGTCAATGAAGCCGAAGCATTGCGCTACTTAAAACATTTCTCCCTTGTAGACAACTATCACCACTACAACCAATTCCTTCACCATTACTTCCGTCCTTACCATCATCATTCATCTAGTTGAGTTTATGAAAATGTTGAAAATAGCTAAGAAAATGGAAAATTTCTCATCATTATATTTATTGGTATTTTCCTTTGGCATATTTTCTTGGCTTAAACGGTATTTCTCACAATTCGATTGGATTTAGTTTAGTTTTTTCTTCCTTTTTTTGATTCAACATAATTGCACTTGTGTATAAGCTTGGCCAATATTCGCTTGATTTAAGCTGAATACAAATCGGTTATCATGGCTCAGGCAGCAGTAGGAGCAGCAGCAAAACTTAACAAAACATAACAAAAAAGGCAACAAGAATTGAAATTGTGTTGTTATCCAATTGTACTATATAGGGTAGTAGTAGATAATCCTGATGGAATATTTTTTTTTATTAAATTTAGATATTTTTGTTTAAAAATTCACTATTTTATTTAAACCACTAAATTTCTTTATGAACATCACAAAAACAAATGCCATAATCATTGTTCTATAAACTGGCAAATTGCTGTCACTTGAACTACACTTGTCAATAGCTTGCTCTTCCCAAGCAATTTGTGAATCAATACTAGTATTCTTGGTTGCCTCATTTACTATATCTATAATTGCCGGATTCAGTTCCCTTGTCCTTGTCATTAGTTTAAACAATGGTATGGGTGATATACCTGAGTAACCACAGATGAGAGCGACATTACTGTAGTCTGTAAATATCAATTTGAACACTACAACGACTTTAGCCAAAGTGCCTTCATAATTTAGTTTAAAGACACCATTCTGTGTGTCTTCATTCCATGGAAACGTAACAGTTTCATGTGTAGGCTTCCATTGGCCACCTATTGTCGTATAATACTCAAGATCCAATGTATAATTATTTGTGGGTGTACCAGTGGGTGCTGTGACATTGAGGCATTCGGTGACTTCAACCTTTGGTATACGTGCGGCTTCATACCAAACACCAGCTATCTGTAAACAAGTAAAAATGGTAACATTAATATTACAAGAATTTTTGTAAATATTTAAGCATTTATTGTACTCATAAACTCACTCTTTCCGCATTCAACGGGAAACTTGACACGTTTACCGCACAGCTCCAATTTGGCATATTTTCTAGTCTCGCTAATAATCTTTGAGGTATTTTTTGTGCATGAACTGTGTTGGGGCTACTGAACAGTAGACATGATAATAAAAATAAAGTGCACGTCCAACTTGTACTATGAATTAGATGTTGCATTATGAATGGATTTATATCACTACTAGAATATTTTAAAGATTAATTTAAACGAATGCCCCCATATACACAAATCGGATTTATTTGTGTGCGCCCTCCGTACTCAACTGAGTGCGTGATTCTACTAAATTGTGTTTAGCCTGAGAAAAACATGAGGCCGCGACAACGGCACATTATAAAATCATTTAAAAAATACAATATTATTGATTACGGGTGGTTGCTCACTCGCTCTTATCGACAATAATGCGAGACATACTCGGTACTCGGGTACAAATTGTTTATGTATTTAGGTCTTAGGTCTCATATGGAAAGACCATAGCCATTGCCATAGTACAAATGAATCATAAAGAATCAAAGTAAATAAAGATTAAACTATAACAAATTTCGCTGCTTATCATTGAATTTTGGTGCGATTTCATTCTGTTTTTATACGACGAGTATCACAGTGACTAGTAGCTTGATCATTGTTTTTATATGGGGCTATCTACTAGAAGATACAATTTTTATGTAGCTTGATTAATAAGTACTTTGAATTGTGTCTATCACTCAATTGAGTGACGTCTTTGTAGCAAATTTATTGTATATTAAAGAATGGAACGAGCGTTTTCTATTCTTCTATATTACATAATGAATATTATATTATGTAATGCTTTGTGTACATTGTATGTAGTATTAATGAACTTCCAAGAAGACTTTCGTATATGTAACCATAAGAGACCCCTAAGGACTCATGAATTCTTGAATAAATACTATAATTGTATTTTTCTCTTAAATTGTTCATAAAATATAGAAAAAGTGGCATAAAAAGGTTCACAAGGCGTTACTTAAGGGTTGACAAAGCATCCTTCTTAAGCTCGAATTCAAGCTATCCCCGAGAATGTTGTGTAAATATTTCAAGCAGATGATTTGCTCGTCGTAGTTACTATTATTCATTGTTATTGAATCGAGTAAAAATTGAGTTCGATGAAAAAAATAAAATGTGTAAAGGCTTATGTGCAAAAAAAAAGAAAATAGAAAAGCAAATAAAAACAGTAAGAAAATTCTTTTGTGGAAAATTGTATTTGTATTTATTTTACTTGGGTTTCATGGTTGTTTTTTCTCCTGTCACACATATGATAGCAAAACCCACCCTCCAAATCCAATAATTTTTCTTTTGCGAATTTTCATTTTTAATCGAAACACTTGGCGCGTGAAATTGTCATAATGTTTATATTGTATGACAATCTGGTTTGATTTAGTTGAAAGAGGGTGGAGGGTGGAGAGACTTGGCACAGAACACTCATAAGATAGAATTATTGATTCTGTGGCTCTGTGAGTTCATTTAATGATAAAAGATTCTTGAAATTTCCATAATATTGAACTTATAAACATCAGAGTCAAGCCAATAATGAATGACTGAATGAATGAATGAATTGTGTCTGACTTTCTGTCACCCGTAGCAAAGATTTGCCCAATTTATTCAAGTAGAATTTCCAAGAAACTCAATAATGTAAATCAAACAACAGTAAACAACAATCGAATAAGATGAAAATCAACACAAAGCCTGAATCAAGCACAAAATCAAATAAGAAATCACTTAGACGACGATTTATAAGCATCAAGTAAATGCCCCAACAATAGCGTCATTCACGCACTGTCACTGTTTTCCTCTTATGTATCTCCTCATTCACAGTCACTCTATCTATCCTTCATTCACTGACTGACATAAATTAAGTGCCAATTTCAATACAAAAGAAAGAGAAATGGTGAGAGAAGACTTCGCGAAATCAAATCAAACACATACAATGCAACAAAACCTTAAAAAATATACTACATAGATACTATGTACTACGTACTTTCTCTTGGGTTGTGCTTCTCAAGCAGCAATAAAGCAACACTTCTTTAGACCGTTGTCTACTGTATCTGAGGTAATGAAGGTACAAGTATACAAGAGAAGCTAAAGACGTCGCAGCTATAACATCAAAATATACTCAAGTCTCGAGCGGCGACGAACGAACGATGACAACAATGACTCAAACTCTTGTCGTCATGAATGCACAACAATGGATGCAAATTGCATAAAAATTTCGCACACAATACTCTGTGTAGTCTGTCTGTCCGTCTGTCCGTCTGTCTTGCCTACCCATTTTATATGAGAAACATAATCAAAGTAGCTATGAAGCAGTCTGGAGAGTAGCTAGACTCTGAGTCACTATGGCCATGAAGACGACTGCGTAAAATTTGCACAAAATTGCAAATAACTTGCAATCAAGGTACACGCAGCTTTCAGCTTGATGATTGGGAATGAGATACACTAAAGTGTAGTGTCTCAGTGTTTGAGTGCGAAGGCTGCCAACTGGCTGCTGCTGCTTCTACTGTTGTTGGTTTGTAAAGGTAAAACCTGTCTGTAACAAAATGATGATGATCATGATGGCGGCAACAGCGGCTCGCTTCCGTTTCCGTTACGTATACTTTGAGCATAGTTTTCAAGTATGTTTGTGTATGGTGTTGTCGTTGCTTCTTTGGTTGCAGCGAGAAGAGTTCGCGTCATCTCACTGAAATCAATTTAAGTTAACTCGAGTCTATTGTTTCAGTCAGGTTCACTTTAACACGAATACACCGATGTCAGTCAGGATCAAGCCTTAGCCAGTCAGCCATCCACCAGCCAACTAGCATCAGAGGAAAGTTGGAGAAGAACTGGGCAAAGGAATTTTTATGAGCTGCCGGCTGGCTGCATTGAGTAGAGTAGCATTTTTGTTACAGTTTTTAGTTTTCGCTTAACGGCGGCGGTGGCGGCGGCAAGAGTGTTGTTGTCCTTGAAGTTATTGGGCGGATGGGCGTTTTGTTAAACTTTAGATTTGCACCACCATGCTTATGCCAAACCGAGCCACGCATTGTTAATATTTTACCTAAAGATTGATACTAAAAAATGTTTGCCCCATCGCCATTGGGAGCAGCGAATGAATAAGCAAGGGAGTAAGTAAACTGAGCTCAAGGAATTTCATTATATTCCAAAAGACAAAGTATAATACAAAAGGATATTTTTAATGCATAGTTTCGAAGGTTTGCATTTTAAGTTTGAGTACGTTGTTGGTTTTGGTAGTCACCAGCTCCTCGCTCTCTTTCATTTCATCAAACATATTTTATAAAATTTTTAGAGATACACTGAATACTTTAAGGAGGAATAGTTTAAAGTATATTAAAATTTGACAAAATTGAAAAGGATATGAACTAAATTAGTAGTAGAATTAATGCAACTTTGAATTGAATACAACGGAAGAGAATAAATAAATTGTTTGTTGGTATTTTGAAACTTTCAAGGGGGAAACAACGAACTATGTACTATCAAATTAAGCTGAGTTTCAGAGTCATTCAGTCTAATAATATTGTAGAAAGCATTTCCCCTGTTGACCAGTGTTTTGTTTCCATTATTTGATAAACTTTTTATACGGGAAAATTGCATTCAACTCAAACTGAAAGTGACAATTTAGTGCAATGCGTTCGTTCGTTTTATTCTATTTTATTTCAACACTTTCGCAAAAGGACATTAAAAGCAAAGTTGTTCTACTCAAATCGCACAAAACAGTTTCAGTTTTCCAACACATTGACATGAAAGAACCAAAGAACCAAGAATGTGAAGTGTGAGTGAGTTGGGGGAAAAATGCCGAAATGCAATTGCTGCTGCAACTTGAGTTCAGTTGAGTTGTGTCTCGTCTCAAGTCGAAGTCAGTCGACTTCAGACTCGTTGAACTTTAAAAGGAATGAAATGCTGACAAAATACTTTGTAACAATTGTTTATTTACTTTTTGAACAGAAATAGCATCAGAAGCAGCAGCAGAAGTAGGAACAGCGGTAAGTCTTTTAGGTCTAGGACAGTGAAACGATATTTTAGTGAATGAATGCTGTGAATGTGAATGGAACAACGAATGAACCAACACCCGAACTTTGTTGTATAAAGTTTGTTTGTGCAGATATAGTAGTATAAAAGATACATTGCACGAAAAAGTCATTTCATTACGTGTAGAATTCTCACTTGCTCACTTGCTCTGTTGTTCACCAGCACAGCCTGTTTGAAATACTCTCGTACTGTTTCATGATGCTTTAGACAGACGCCTGTGAAGTTGCAATGAAATTGCAACAAAATGTCAGAGTCAGATGGATGAGCAAACAGGGAACACAGTGTGCAAGTGCTGTTGCAAAGGATCGACAAGATGATACTAAGATGTTGCTTGCTTCATGCTGAATGCTCCATGTACCATGCCACAATAACAAGCAAACCTGACTTGAAGTGCGTAGCACTGATGCTATATAGTATAAGGACGACAACAAAGGAACAAACCAAAGCAATGTGTAACTCTATGGCGAAAAATCGTTAAAGAAAAAAGAAGTTTTTAAGTGAATTTTTGATTAGATCTGGACAAAGTTTTCGTGCAGCAAAAACTGCAATAAAATAGCGACATAGATATGCGCCAGGCGCACTGCATGCAAGTTCAACAACAAAGAGAGTCTCAGTCTGAGCCTGACTAGGGTACAACAAATAAACATACTAGTTAAATACCTTCTATATAGTAATAGTAGGCATAAGTTAGAAAAGGAAGAGTTGCTTTAAGTTATTTGGTTGGCTATCTCTTTTTCATTCCAAGAAGTAATTTTTGTAATTTGCGCAAAAGTATATTTATTTTTGCAAAGGATAATAATAATATATGCGACTCCAACATCATAGTTTGCTAGTACGATAAAGTTGCAACAACTATGAGTACGAGTATCTATGAGTACAGGTAACTTGAAGCAGACTAGCCGACACTGCCATGCCGCCATGCCGAGTTGTTGCAAAAGTTAATAAAATTATTTGCCGCAGACGTTGATAAATATGAAAAAAAGAGCCCAATGATAAAAATAGTAACTGTGTGGTAGGGTGGAGTGAATAAATGAAGTATGCTGCTGCTGGCCGTGCCACAAATTGCCTGCCTGCATCATCTTTCTATCTTTTAGTCAAACCAAAGAATATGAATTATTTACAAAAGTTTTATTGCATTTCTGCGACGCATCCGATGTAGAGAAAGAGAGAGAGACTGAGAGAAAGAGTGAGTGAGTTTGCCTTGAAAAGGACTAAGGCAATGTGAGTGAGTCCCGAGTTTAGTCAAATAATGATAAAAATTTGTAACTGTAATTGTGTGTAGCCGCTGCTTCTTTACGCTTGAATTATGAGGTAACTTAAGGCTTAGCTGAGATATCTATGTTTAAAATTAAGGACTTAACTACAATAAGTGGAGTGGAGTGCAGTGGAGTAACTTCAATTCTACTCTTTCCAGGTCTCATTTTTTCATACAATATTAATTTTATGTTTGCACTTGTCGGTCGGTTGCACTTGTCAAACGTTGCCAGATTGTATAAAATATATGTATGTATTTTCGACTAAAACCCAAATCAAGTGTCATAAATTTACCACACACACAATTCACTTAAACAATTTTTATATTTCATTTTGCTTTCTTTTATTTTATTGTTTCTGCTGGATGTCATGCGCATTGGTGATTTTTAAGTGCTGTGCAATGCCAAAAACAAAAGTAAATCCAAGTGGACTTTACTCATTTAGCAGCTCCATAGAATTGTATAGAACAGTTGGTTAACGTATAGTTAGTGAAGTGTTTTTTAGCTTGTCCTTGATTGTGATGTGTTCTTATAGTATGAGTACTGTATTTTGTGAGCATTGTGTATCCTGTGTGTGTGTGTGTGTGGTGCTCTAGAACATTTTTAAGTGCTTTTTTATGTTTGCTAAATTTTATAAACCATTTTTAGTGTATTTCTTCTTGAAAAAATGAAACAAGTGCCACCATACTATGAGTAAGTATAAGGACACATGACAATTGTGTGCCGAAGAGGCATGGAAAATGATGTTATTTTCATCTGGGCAAACCAATTTTCTTACACCCAATGCTGTTTATTTGCTGTTATTGTTGCAAGTAGTTTGTTGCGTATTCGAAACATATTTCCTTGTAAATTTATACAATTTTTCCTTACTTATAGTATATCTTTTTTACACATGCATCTCACCTGTGTTGAAGTGTGGCAAAAATATTAAAAAATAGCGAAGTGTAGTTGTTAAAGTTAACAGTTTGCATGTGCCATCATATGTGTGAGAGTGATGATGGAGGGTGTTGAGGAGAAGCGGAGCTGGTTGTTGTGTGCTTGTGACTATAATAATGAACACTTTCCTATGCGCTCGCTACTCGAGAAAATTAAAATTTACGAGCAACAATGAAAGGCAATAAATTCTTGCTGCAATTTTTATACACTTTACAATTTTTGAGAGAATGAGTCTGCAACAGGATGATGTTTGTGATGTCAATATATAAAAGATAACAATTTTAAGGACTCTTAAGTATTGTATACTATAGTCTTGCATGAATGCATTCCCAAGCAAACATTCCCAAATGCATATGATAATTCATTTCATTTGGTATTGAAAAATTTAAACAAAACAAGTGAAACGAATGGTATGTATTTGTCTGTGATGTGCACTTGGCTCATTCGAAAAAAATACAAAAGAATCAAATGAAATGAATTACCACCAAATTATTCGTTAATGTTCAGCTACGGTAACCACTTTGGCTACAGAACTCTGCATGTGCGACTAAGAGAAAAAATGCCAATTAAAAAGTGCATACAAAAGAGACAGTCTCCGTCATTTTTATAGGCTTACTGTTCAGCGAACGAGTTCGATGTATTCGAATATTTTCCATCCCATTCATTTGATTTGAAATTTGATTCATTCGCCTTTTGGTCGGCATTTGAATAAAAACATTTGGTTTGTTTGAGCAAGCGTTTGGTATTTGCAAATGCATTCGTACAAAGCTCTAGTCCATACCGATCTTGGTGTTTTATTTTTGGTCGTTTATTACAAGAATAAGAAATATTTACAAAATAAAGAAGAAAAGAGGGTTGTGCCAGGACCTTATGGGACTACCGATGAGCAAAGCTTTGTAAGGCTGGTACCGGCAAAACTAGCCGTCGTCTTGGTTTCGGCGGGATCTCTCCAGGCCACGTAGCTTCTTCATGAGCTTTAAACTTGGAAATCGCATTCCACTTGGACGGACGTTCCATCATGTGACCAACTAGGTTCGTGACAGTAAGCTCTTCTCCTTGGGCATCTATCAACTCAAACCGCTCTATATCGAATCTTTTACAATTAAATATAACGTTTTTAGGCGTCTTCCTCATACTGCTTGCCGCAGTGCATACACCATGGGACGTCTTCTTGGTGGAACCTGCATAGGTACTTCCGGAAGCAACCATGGCCGCTCAATAGCTGTGTGAGTGTAAAATTTACTTGGCCATTACCAATCTAGGTGTATCCATACCTCATTGTTCCATTAAGCTCAAATTTTCGTGTACTTAAATTAAGATTCTTTTGTATATCAAATTTTAAAGAGGATTCAATTGGCTCATTAAAGTTTGTTAAACGAGTATTATGAATCGATCAAACCTTCATAAATATTGCAAATTGAAAATCATAAAGTGTACTACAATCTAAGTGAAGAATGTTTCAGTTTTGGAAAGACCGAATTTTGTTGATTTTTTCGCGAAAGAATACACAAAAAATAAACGTAATAGTACAGAATTTTTTAATAAACATATTTTTCGAGGGCAAATGTTGAAATGTTGCGCATGCAGAGCAATTATGGAAGTATGCAATAAAATTTTATGGCAACTCAAAAAAGGACCATGTACTCGTATCTAAATCTGATATTTGAACTCAACTGCCTCTAAATTCTAACTTCTTCTGCTTCACTCCACTGGTAAACAAATGCAGAATGGACGAAGGAACGCAGGTGCTTAGTCATGGTCATCATTACTCAACTTCCGCTGCAAGTAAATAAATAGCTGTCACTTGGTGTGACATGGTGGCACCAAGAGTGTTCAAGCGGCAGCGAGAGAGCAAAAGTAATGATTTCTTAACATACATGCATGATGTTGCAAGTAGTAGATAGAATTGTGGCCATTGCTTTCTTGCTTGCTGATGCTGATGTTGCTGCTGTTGCTGCTGCTGTTATGTCGAGCAAACGTGCAGTGCATGCTAAACGCATGTTTGTTTGAATCCTTCAAGTGGCAAACACCTGGAGTGGCAATGGTGAAGGAGTGGTGAAGTAATGTAGGAGCCATCACTACTATGTCAGTATGCCAGCGGCAGCAGTTTTGAAAAATGGTCAAAAAGTTGCACGCACACATGTGCGAGGCAAAATACAGTTTGAGGTAATAATCCTTTAGAGCCACCACTATTGTCAGGCAGGCGTTAAGGGAGTTATTTGCTACTCTTTTGGTAAAGATCACACGCGCAAATAATAGCAAATAATGTTATAGAAGCAATGTTCCAACAGTAACAACAACAACGATAAACTTAACCTAGTTTTAGCTTTCTGCTATTGGCTTATTCTGCGAAATACAAAACAGCTTGTACTCGTCGTCATCCTCGTCGTTGCAGTCCCTTATGCAATTTTGACTATCTTCATTCTTAGCATTCATTCATTTGTCTTCTTCACGTGCAATAACCCTATTTCGTTGCTGTCTGGCAACGCTTTTCCAATTGCAATTGCAAAACTCGTCCTGACACGCACGAGATAATTAATCAAGCGATGCAGTAACTAAAGAGTTCAATCTTTCTGATAATGTTATTCAGTATTAAGCTACAGAGTATACAAGAATAACAACAGATAGTCAGTCAACTCTATGTCCTCTGTTTACTCCCTGGTATTACCAAGAACCAATAACCTCTCTTACAATCCCTTGCTGTTACAACAGATACTTTAAAATTATTGAAGCATACTTGCCGCATTTGTCGCTACAGCCTAGTAGTGTCCGCTCCTATCGTGTCCTATTGTGTCCACTTCATCATCAATTTTGTGTGAGCGACGATCAATGTTTGACACAATTTTCGCATTGCGGACAATACTTCAACACGTTGCAATTGCATTGAGAATGACAACGACAACGACAACGACAACAAGCACGTTCTCTCTGAATCACAATGACAACTCTGGCCGCTACCGTTTTAACGGTTTTATCTCTTGTCCATGTTGCTTTTGTTTTCCCATCAAGTTGGCAGCTCCCTTCTTCCTCTGTTGCATGCAGTTTTTCAGTGTGCTCGAGTGAGTGAGTGCAACGCGTGACCGAGTGTGAAAACTTGAACATTGCATTTTCGTAGCAATTTCATTTTATTTCCCATCTTTGTTTGTTTTTCACTTGCCTGCTTTATCGCATTTTTCATATTTCTTTCTTCATTTTTGTTAAGGTTTTTGTGTGCAGTTTCTTTTTTTTTTTTGTTTCTTTAAACGTCAATCGTTGCGATTTTTACGAGTGTTCATTCTTTTATACAAACGTTCAATTGCTGCTGCCCAGTTGCATCATCATGAGTGTCCTGTCATTTGTTGGAGAATGAGCACAGCATGTGTTGGTGTGTTTGTTTGTTTGTTCGTAGTATCCTTTTATCTATTGCTCGTTCGTTTGTTGGCTCGCGTGTCCTGCCAATGCCAGTGACTGACTTTCTCGATTGCTTGGCTTTATTGCACTTACATGGAGGATGCCATGAAATTTGTGTCAGTAATCGTTGTACAATAAAATAATCGCTTGTCATCAATATGTTTTGATGCCATCAGTTTCTCCTTTCCTTACAAACACACACACACATGTATCCTGTATCCTTCATAGAAGGATTACTATATTTATAGTTTTGCGTGTTTCGACTTCAAGTGCTCTCAACATGAAATTTAATTAACTTGTAGTTTGAGTAGTATTTTTTCATGTCAGAATTTGTACTTCAAGGATTTGTATACATAAGTAGTAGAAATCTTATTTTCTTTGGAATGGGATGGGTATTCAGTTCTGTCAATCTGTTAACAAATACTGGTCGACCACAATTTCCTTATGTACGCAAACTGTTACAGATCTACTCGATGTATCCAACTTTAGTTTAACCAAGAACTTTTCATTGATAAAACAGAAACAATATGCAATTATAGCACACAAAGAGAGAGAGAGAGAGAGAGCTGGACATATGTATATGGACATGTGAACATGTGTGCTGACAACTATGAATTGAATGGAATACAAGTGAGTATGTGTTCGAGTGTGTTACTAAACTGTGAACTGAAATTCAAATTCAAATGTCAAATTAACGTCTCAACAATTGCAAACTTTACTTTACTGCTGCTGCTGCTGCTGTGTCGCCTTTCATTTTTCGTAACATCGAAAGTTAGTCCTTTTAGTTAGTTTCGGTTTTCTCACACTTTCTGTGAGTTTTATCTGAATTGTTCGTTGGGTTCACAGTTGTTGTTACAGACCTACACAGGATATGTTAAAAGCGGCGTTATGCGTGTGAATTTGTAAACTAAACTACTAGTAAGTCCTTTTTTTATTAACATGTTTCGCCTTTAACTTTAACTTTATCTCTTCTATACACATTTGCAACACGCAATTAAAAGTTCGACTGCAAGGACATCATCACCATCATTCTTAAGTATGACTTTTTCTCTCTTACCAAAGTGAATTTTTAGGAAAAATTTGATTACTAATTTCATTAAGTAAGACAAACATGCATAATTCTTTGTAATTGCAGTAAAAATATTATGTTTGACATTAAACATAAATCAAGCAAGATCCTGACTAGAATATGAATTTAATTAAACGAAAATTCGTTATGGTAACGCTTAGACGTTGGTCGTTCCATGTGGCATGCGTCTCCTGCTCGTGCCACTTTAAAATATTGCAATTTAATGCCGTCCAAGAAAAATGTCAATACATTAAGCTTATTAGAAGCACACGCGTCGCTATTGGCCACCAGGACAACTAATGTTCACTGAAGATGAGCTGTGGTGGGCAATGTGTGCACACTGGATGATGTCTGGTTGTGGTTGTCATGCTTTCGATTTGGGTGCGCTCCTTTTTGAGTGTTTGTTGCTTCCCGCAACATTTTACGCATCATATACGGCATACGTTCTGCATGCTGCTGCATTATACTCGTACATATAAGGATGAGGGTTGCCAGGTACCAAAAATGCACATTTTTTGACTTTTTACTGGTTTCCCCACAATGCATTGAAGCGCTTTATTTTTTAGACTTTATCAAGAGGAATTAGATTTTGATGGGGCAAACCAGTCAATAAATTTTGCAAATTGTCAATGACGACATTACATGAATGCAGTGAAGCATTTTGCTTTTTATGTACAATATTTATTTATATTTATATTTTGGATGGCGCATGTCTTTATTAAGTGTATAAAGAAGGACACGCGTCAGTAGCTCGTAAAAAAGTGCGCTTGGTTGAACGCCCCAAGCAGGATTTGGATTCAATTGGATTGAATTGAATGACAAACGTCAAACAGATGCATGTATGTATTTTCTTCCTATGGTTGTCAAGACAATTTTCGATGATGCATAGGTGGATGTTGATTCCATCATTTGGTCATAAGGACATTTTAAAATGTTGTTAAAGAATTCGGTATGTTTATAAATCAAATGTGACTTTTAATTAAAAGTTGACGCAACACATTCATAAGGCGATGACGCAGTTCATGCTTAATTTTGGTTGTCGTCTAACCCTCATAAATCACAACAGGCAGACTGGGCTGGCAGTCAGGCAGACAACCAGGCAGGCTTAAATTCATAGCAGACTATTTGGTATGTCTAAGTTCAGGGGCTTGTTGGCGTAACTTTACACTTTAATTGAGAAGGTGCAAATTCAGTGAAACAATAAAAACATGCAAAAGCAACAAACAGAAAACAGTAAAATTATAGTCAGGAAGTGTACGCACTTCAAATAAGGATACAATATAATAACTTCAACTGAACTGTCTAAGACTGAGACAGAAACTGAGACAATGGCGTACTAAGTTTATTTTGTTGTCAAAATACGCAACAGTTTTTCTTGTTCATTCACATTTTTATTGTTATTTTCATTTCCAGTTCCATTCATTTTTTTTGCTGTGTTGGGTGATGTGCGCTTTGGGAAATAACAGTCAAAGTACCAAAGTAAAACTGAAGAACGTCAAGAAGACAACAGACAGGACAACATAACACTCACTTGCTACCGTTTGCTATTTCCATATATATGAGTTTTAGAATGAGGGGGATGACACACACACACCCACACCCAATCTAACCCAAAGTCACTTTCATTCATTCAAGGGTTGTTTTGTTTTTTATTTTTTTTTTTATATTTTCCGGCACTAAGCTAAGTGCTGTACCATCCCTCGTTTATAAAATTGTATCATGTCAGGTTTTTTCAGGTTATTTTTTTTTGTAATTTTTTTGTGCCTTATTCATCGTCATTGTTCTCATCCTTGTCTTTGCTTTTACGTATATCTTGATATTATTATAATAATCATAACTGTAAAGTGCATCAAGGGGCGCCATTGCCACCGTCACCATCTCGTATCCTGTTGGCATGCGTTTCGAGTTACTCTAATATGCGTCGAGGGTGCTTCCCCTTAGTTTGTTGTTGCTAGCGTTCAGATTTCAGACATGGAAATTAGCTTTTCTTTTGGGTTGTGTAGTTTTCCTCATGCAAGTCATGCTGCTGCTGTTGTTGTTGTTGTTGTTGGTACTATGAAATTTGAGCTTAAGTAAGCTTTGTTTTCCATTTTGTTTCCTTTTGTTTTGTTTGTTTGGTTGGAAATGCAATTTTTAATGGATGCGATTTTAAATAGGCTTAAAATTAATGTTGGCTCATTATTGATTTGACAGCAGTAGATCCAAACACTTATTTGGCCTAAAGGATTTATTATTAGCACTAGAAACCCGTCCTTGCTTTACATGGGTGCATTAGCCAGCCATTTCCCATATCCATTTCTTTTTCGGTTGCATTATTCTAAAGCAAACGAATTTCTTGGGTTATAACCTATTTTTGGACGACTGCTTGACATAATTGATTTAAACAAATTTAATTTCATTTATACATATCAAAAATTGTGGTATATTGCGCTACACTTTAGAATAAAATTGCGTCAATACGCACAAAGAAATACTGTTTCTAAAAACTGAGAAGATATGTTTGACACATACGACTGATTTTAAAAAATGTCTCTAAGCCACCATATAAACAATATAAAAAGAATATAGCGTTCTTATAAACCTTCAGAAAAAAAATCCATTGAATAATAGTGAATACCGTATCAAAATCGTTTAAGTGGTTTAGAAGTTCTGCGTATCGCAACAGATAGGCATTTCGATTTTGCTATTTTATTTTTACTTTTTACGTGCAACAGATACAATTGCGAGTCTATTGAAAACAAATAAACAGAAATTCTAAAATTAATTGAGGCAATTATTCAAATTTTTTATATCCTAAAGTCATCAGCAGTCATCAACAATACGAACTCAAAAATAATATCCAAAATTGATTCAGTGGTTTGCGACTCCATTGATAACACACGAACAGCATTTCATTTTATTTAGATTTAATTATGATAATGGATACAAAAAAAATATGATAAACTTCAATTACATTTCTTGTAAATTTCTTTAAAACAAACTATCTTTCATATCATACTTTTTCTGGATTGCCCTCAAATACCTTTGAAATATTAATAATTATTATAATAGAATAATAATAATGAATATCTCATACTTAAATTGCTAATATAAATGTATAATTATCCTTTCTTTAAATGAAATATGAAAAGGATTATGTAACCGTCTGGCTGACTGTATTTGTTGTCCTCCAGACCAATATCCAAAAGTAAACTTAGTTGGTATTTATGTAGTCGCATATACAATTTGAAAGCCATATGTATATTACTAAATACAATAGCGCATGCATCCTTGTTTTGTGAACACATTTTTGCAAACAAAGCAAAGCAAATCCAGAGGATAGGGGACAGGAGATCATACAACAAAGGCGACTAAAAAGTAAAATGCGAGACTAAAACACTTTTGGAGCACACGCAACTCAACTCAACATAGCAGACATGCAGGCGTTTGTGAACAGAAAATACGCAAGTCTGGGATAAGCATGAGGATGTTGATGATGATGAAATAGAGAGTAACAGAGAAGGCAGGCCAGGACAAGGACAAGGCATTCTGCATAGTACAGACGCAGCTGTAATAAGTTGTATAAAATTATGCTTAAATCTAATTAGCATAATTTGGCGACAATGATGACGAGCATGAGCAAATGTTGAGTCAAGTTGTTGCTGGGGCTTGAGCTTGGGCTGCTTTGGCTTCAATGCATTGTGTTGAGGCGGTGATTCAAATTGTTGAATACATATAGTGCGCGAAATGTGCTCGTAAGCGGAAGCAAGTGCTAGGTGGGATACATTGAAATGATAATGATGATGATGATTATGATGATGGGGAAAGTATCGCACAGCATGACAACAATTGAAATTGAAACTGCATTATAACAAAATCCAATTGGTGAAGTACAGTAGAGTATGAGTGCTCCATTCCTCTCCTGCCTGACTTAAGCTCAGTTGAACAAGGATAACTTTAACTGTGACAACAATGATGACTACAATAACAACAAAAAAAAAAAAAAAAAAAAAAAAAATAGAACAAAAACATGCTGTGCCAACAATAACAACACCATATATTGGCTTGTTGTTGTTGTTGGCTCTCTTCTATTGTATTTTCATATTTTTCAGAATTTCAAATTTCCACATTTCGCTTTTGTTTTATTTAATTTTTTCCTTGTTTGTTTGTTTGTTTCTGTGTTTACTTGTTTTATTTTCGGTTTTATATTATTTGCTTTGTTATTGTTATTATTGTTGTTCTTGTTGTTGTTATTGTTAATGTTATTTTGATTATGATTATGAAATTGTTTGGCTGCATGCCTGCTTGCTTCTTTCCCTGGTACCCTTTACTTTCTCTCCTTGTTTCTGTGTGTGTATTGGCAACTCTCAACATTTTGTCGCATCCTTTTTTGTTTTTTCATTTTTTTGTATAATGTTTTGTTCTAAGTAGAAACTTAAATTCTTATTTAAATTGTGTTTGCTTTTGTGTAAAGCATACAATACACGATTTCATGGTATTTATTTTCACTTAATTTTCTATTTTGAGTTTTTTTTTTCTCATTTCTCGAGGATTTCTTAAATATGTAAATTTTGTTATGTTGTTTGTGTTTAATTAAATTTTTTCTTTCTATAAACATTTTCATAACATTTTTTTTACTGATAACAGTTAGTCAGTCATCATTCATCATTTCTGTTAATAACAGAGTACTTACTTACTTACTTACGAAAAAGTGTTAAGCTGATGGCGCCTAATGGGTATGCAACGTTTTTACTGCATATTTTGCATATGCTTAAGCCTGCGCGTAAATCTGTTTGTCCTCCGCATGTTTCTTTTCTATGAAACCAAACATGCGCATATGTAATTAAGCTTAAGGAAAATGAACTGCAAAAGAGTATTTTTTATGCATTTCTCTCTGTCTAAATGTCATATTTCCTCTATCACACTTTCACTCTGATGCTTGCTCCACTGTTAAATATTCGTTTGTTGGTTCCTCGCACGTATTGCACGTATCATAAAAAGGATAACAATATAATCAGCTTAATGAGTGGATTCTGTCTGCTCACTTCTCACTCTTCTTCTTTCTCTACAAGTCGAGTCAGATTTCCTTTAGCATTATTCATTTTTTGTGCGCTTTGCTTTTCTGTGTTTTTTCTTCTGGTTTTCGTCGGTATGGCGCCCTTGGGTGTAACTGGGTGTAAGTCGCATGTAATACTTCGTCGTTTGTTGGCTCACATTCCCCGCTGTGGCGTTCATTCCACCATCCTTTGCCGCATTCGTTGCTTTTGTCTTCGCCAACGCGCATTGATTTACACGCGCTCAAAATGCACGAGAGAAAGTTTAAAATAACATGCGTTATCGTGGCAGGACGAAGGTACATTAGCTGCACGTGATGTTGTTCTTTTTTTGGTTTTCTCATTTTCCTCATTGTTATCGTTTATGTTGTTGTTGTCACAAACACACTTACCAAGCTTACTTTAAGTGTATTTGTATATGCGTGTTAAGCTCTTTTGGTATTAGCATACTTGGCTGCTCCTATTCCTTGTTGATTCCAAACATGCTGCTTATCACATCCGCCCTGCCTTGTTCTGGGCCTTGTTTTTCCATCATCAGTTAGTCCAATGAAACACAAAGAAACAGCTGCTTTTTATTGCTTTGACTTCCAATATGGGACATGCATGCAACGGGCTGAATAAACGTTGATATAATGGTTGAAAGTTAATCCTTAAATTTATTAGATTCGCTATTCTATATAAGTGTGTTTGCATGCTACATAGTGGAGTATTTAGACCCTTATTTTGAGGTGTGCGCGTGTGTGTGCTTCAAGCGAATTTGGTGTTTAAAAGAAAGAAAAAACTTTAAATTGATATAAACATTCACTTTGATGCAATAATAACGACTACTGTCTTTAGTGACATATGTCTAGTGGTTAGTTTATTATAGTAATTTTAAAGTATTAACTTAATGCACAATGTTTATGCTCCCTGCAAAGGAACTCAAAAATATCATTCTAACATTTCTCCCCTAAATTTTCTATGTGCAATTAAATGAAAAATACTTTGTCTATGATTGATTGATTGATTGATTTCTTCTGTGGCTGTATGAATTACTAGGAAAATAATAATATAATAGCAACAAATCTTCTTCAGCCCTCGAAGTCGAAAAGTCAATTGTAAATTGACAAAAATGCAAAAGAATCCTTCGGATGATGCATGATTAATGAATTCATCATTAAGCTCATTTTGAGGTGAGTTGACACTTGTGCAGACGACGACGCCGCCTGGAGAAAATACTATTGTAACATATTGTACTTCAAAAAATGAAGAGCAAGGAAGCTGTGCATCAAGTACAAAGTACAACTGTTGCTTAGGATTTGGCTTAAGAAATAAAATCTTAAAAAAAAAAGAATAAATGAAAAAACAAATCGCGAAAAAATGTTCATTCATGCACAACCAAAGCGCAAATCCTGCGTAGCAAAATATACCAAAAAAATTGTACTTGTATAAAGAAAATTTCATATTGGAACTGGTGAAAAAATTTTGGAGTGAACAGGAAAATGAAGAAGTAATGTAACGCTGGCATGAACCTGTCACTTGGTTTCATTAGACATGCATTTGTCGTTTGTCTGCTTTTGTGCCAGTGTGGAAGCTGTCAAAGCAAGGGATGATTGTCAGATTCTTTCATTCACATTCACACTGTCTGCTTGCCTTCCTCCACTCATGCACATCTATCTATACAGAACGCCGCCGCATGTTTATTTTTGATTTTGCATCACTGTGCGTGTTGCGGCTTTAAGTTTGAGTTTGAGTTAAGTTCGTTTGGCTTTCGATATGAAAAATGAAGTGCGTATTTCAAAAAAAAAATAAAATAAAGAAGAATCAACGAGAAAACCTTAGAAAATCAAAAGCTGCCGGTCGCGCACAAAAAAAAAAAATTCATAAATTGGGTTAAATCCTTGGAGATTCGCCATGACAGCGCGTACAAGTGGTTGTGCTCCTGGTTTTTGGTTTGGTGCTGGTGCTGGTGCAAAAGGGTGTTTTTTTGTTCATACCGATTGTTTCCGTTTAAAATCCAGTAGACTCTTTTGTTTGTTCTTTGTTTGCCAATGGAATTGTAAATATTCTTGTTGTTGTTGTTGTTTAGCTAAACTCATGGAAACTGAACTCAAACAATTGGGCCTAATTTACGCATTGAAATTTCCCCAGAGCTACATTATTATAAGCCCATGAGCTATTTTGTGTACAACGCTGATGGTGGTGGTGGTGGTTCGCTTGCTCAATAATTAAATCATATTTTGCATATTTCCAACTATTGAGTGCTCATTAACTGTTTGCAATGAACTCATCTCAATGTAAGTAAGCAACTAAGGACATTGTTCGTTCGTTTGTTCCTACTAGTATGAAGTAAGAATCAAGAGCTTGAGCTCATACTTTACATAAAATACTCGCGGGAATTTCAATCAAAGGCATTTTCAAAGAAAATGCACGCGTGCCAATGTTCTCCCTTTGGCCATACTCACCTGTTCTTAACTAAGTATATAAGACATCCGCACGCACTATTGTGTATATTTCATAATTTAAAGCGGAAGTTTGTTTATTATAAATGAAATGAGCTGAAATTCTTTGCCACCATCAAAAGTTGTTGTCGTTTATTAAAATAATTAAGTGCGTTTTAATTGACAGTGGAATAAGGAGCCAAAAGTAAAAGCAAAGTTTTTGGCTTTTTGATTTTCAATTCTACATGGCTTATTAATTAGAACAAACTGAGTGAGTGAATCTAAGCAACTCATGATGCCTTCTGACAGTTGAGAGGGTTAACTGTGAATCTGAGAAGCCTTGATTGTTAAAACCCTTTTAAGAGTCTTAAAAGAAAATTACTATAGTGAGTTGTGAAGACTTAGGCTATAATTCTTTACTTTCATTCTTTGGTCAGCCATCATCTACAATATTTGCAACTTTTTGCCTGTTAAGATATCTTTATACTTATTTTTAAAACAAAATTACCAACTCTTAACTTCAAATTAAACTTTCGCCTGCCTGCCTGGCTTTCTTTGTTTTGGTCACTATAGTATACTGTGTATTCTATTGTATAAAGTTGCATTATTCTGATAGTTCCTCTCACTTGACTTCAACAAATCCCCATAACAAATTTCTTGCTTCAAGAAATATTCCACCAAAAGAACTTTTAGTCGTCCAAGTCCAAGTTTTGCATTCTTCACCTTACCAAGTAAGTGTCTTTTGTCTGCTGTTCTTCAATGTTGTTGCTAGCTTTGCTTTATTTTTATTTTCATTTTTATGCGCATATTAAACACACAAAAACTTGCCACCGACCGATGAAAAAACAATGTGGCAAATCCTTCGCTCCCCCAAAAAAACACAGACAGATAGTGAAAAAGGTTAGCAAAGGCACAAAACTTGCACTGACTGTTGTGTATACAAGAAATTTACCTAAAAGTATTTTTACTATTATGAATTTGAACACAAGGACGATGAGAGAGAGTATATAGTTGTATTTATATTTAGGATGCATTGAGGCAGGAAGAGAAATTGCCCACACTTTATGAGCCAACTCAAGTGAAGTGCGACGCCGTTGTAGTAGGGCCAATATAAGTAATAAAGTAAAGCAGTGATGCGGGACCAATGGAATGGAATGGTTCGGTGCGATCCGGAGTTAGTGAAAGAAGTTCTGCCTTGTGGTCTGAGAAATAGTTGAGTTACCCAAAAAAGTAACAACTTTACAAGGCTAATAATGCCACATAAACTTTCACCAGAATGCATGCAAAGTCTTTGGGTTTTTTCTAGTTTTATTTTTATAGTGTTTTTCAAAAAAAAAAAAAAAGTTGGCATGGCAACTGACTTGACCATTGGACAATAATGCTAGTAGTGTGGTAGCGATGGCTAAGGCTATGACCAGCATTTGCTTATGGATTTTACCGACTAATTCTACTTTGTGGCTTTATTTTTTATGACCAAGTTTGTTGTCGGGGATATTTCTTATGGTATTTTGAATACAAACTTAGTCAGTCTGTCAGTCAGTCAGTGAGTGAGGCTTTTACCAAGGTTGATGTGTCTTTTGGTGAAATTATGAAACTAGTGTGGCAGGCACTCTCACAGGACGTGCTGCCAACTGGTTTTGAAAATTTGTTGTATCTTTTGAGTTCTGGTGGGTGTGCGTGGTAATTTTGCATTTAGATTTCATACGCGTTTAGTTGTGGGAGTTCCTTTGGGCCAAGTTAACATGTATTTGTACTAAAAGGTTATTAGTTTGTGAGCTAAGCATGAAGATTTTGCTCTCCCTTTCGCTCTCTGTAAGCTACTTGAATCATGTTTAGCACTTAAAGGTACTAAAGTTTTATTGGTAGTACATAAACATAAAGTAAAAGTGCTCCACTAAGCCAACTCGATAGCAACAGTCTGAATTATATTAATATGCTTTTTTAGTATTCATATGAATGAGATGAAACTCGTAACATAAAAATGCATTTAAAATGCTGCACATAAATTCAATATGTTATGGATATGGTTTACAGTTATATTACTGTTAGGTAACAGTCATTTAACAGTGGTGCAGTTGAAGAAGAGTTGTGTCTGCAAAGTTTTACGCTTATTAATTAAAAATTTGTCTAGACAAAGAGACAAGTCAGTTGGTTGGTATTCAGCGTCAATCATTAACAGCGTTTTCATTTTATTTAAACCATTTCCATTGTCTCTTGAGCTGAGCTGAGCCTTCATCTGTTATAAGTATCTATATTGTGCCATCGATAGCGCATCCTTTGTAGTTTTAATATTTACAGTCTGATTGAAAAGTAATTTTCAACAAGAAGCGCAACGAAAAGAAGAGAAGAGTGAAAATCAATACTTTGATGACATTGAGTTCGAGCCAACGACTAAGGCCAGGCCAGGCCAAGCAAAAGTAGACGTAGACATCAGCAGTTTTTTACGCTAGGACAAAAGTTGAGTTGTGTTGAGTCAATGCCAAAGGACAATGTGCAGTAGTTAAAATCTGAATTTGTAACTTTTTTTTTATTCAGCTTTCTGTTTTTGTTATTTTGTGCTCAATATTGACACTTGCAGACAGATATCTACAGACACATAAAGATTTCAGACTGCTGTCCATGTCAAAACATGAAAGAAAGGGCAAGTGACCATTACAACAACGATGATGACAACGACGACGGCTACTGTCAAAGGACAATGCCAAAGAATTGAATGCAAGTGAAAGGGTTTGAGCTGGAATTAAATAAAAAAGTGATTATTTTCATTTTCATTGTTGAGCCAGACAAACAGATTTTTATTAATGTGCACAAGGATAAAAAAAATACTATACTGTAAAGGATAATAGTACATATTATTTGATGATGCATCATTCATTTGTGATGACAAATAATGCGGTAAAAGTTTTAAATTCAAGAATGGTAGATTTTATTTATTCTCAAACCTAGGTTACAGTATACATAATTGCTTATAATAAATAATCTTATAGAGTGCTAAAAGGCCTTCGACTCGTCTATTTTAAATAAAAACTGGTTTAATTAAATTGGATAGGTTGTAATATTTAACAAAAGAGGACATTTGATGAATGTTATCCAGGAATGGTGTTTTTAGGAAGGTGGAAGGTAGATTATGCCCAAATATCTGGGATCTGGTGTTGTCTAGATTTTTGTAATCATCCAAAAGGTGTTTGATAGAGAGATGGGCAGGGTGGACAGCTTGTTCCTTCAAGGAGATATTGATGAGTGAATTTAATGTGCCCACTTCTCAATCGGATGAAAGTAGAGCAATTCCGACGATGGCAAGAAGCAGTGAAATGTATTATAGTTCTGTCAGACCTACCAACCAAGGATCATATGCCTGCCATTGGGTGTCACGTAATACATTTTTAATGTGAATCCAGATATTAGGGGAGACCAATCGTGACAAAAACCACATTATACTGAAGGTCTTCAAGAGATCTTCGTATGTGTGTGTGTACGCCCGCCACTAACAGTTCAAGAGAACGTTCGTTATCTTGTTTTCTTGATGGTTGCTGAGAAAGGGGCGGATTGTACTTACCACTAGGCCTGGGCCTATGGCGGCCAAGACTGCAAATCTGCCACTGCGTACAGATCACGTATTTTCCTCTGTTTCCTTCTGCGTATTGGATAGCTTTTTTATCGCTATGGCTTCGGCAGCAAACACGGAGTAGTAGTGAAGGAAAAAACCTTGAAATATTGTGGAACCGCGTTTATTCACAACGGCAAAAGAAGTGTTTAAATTCGACTTCGAGTCGTCCGTAAACAACCTGTTGCAGTAGTTTAGTCGAAAACTAGATGATTGCTCCGTCAGCAATTGCCGGAAAATTGAATTCGAAATAAATGATTTTGAGAAGCGATGCAGAAGATTAGGCGAAACCGTATTCCAGCGATAGGGTTCGTAGATGTTTTGAAGCTATTTGTAGCGTGTTGGTAATCTTTGGACAGGATTAAAGGATTAGTGGAGCAGAATATCTTGGGAATCTGTTTGAACGTCGTTTGAGCAACTCTGCTGGTAACGTCTGGTAACCCAGCTTCCGCTATGATACACTTGATTGAAGTTGTTGGGAAAGCATCAATGCTACGTGGATTTTAAAGTAGACGGTGAACACCTACCATATATAGAAAAGAATAGTAAAATTCTGAAGTGAAATGAAATGATAAAAGTGATAGTAAATAACACCTTTAAAAATTGTGCAATATCACAAAACAAAGTTTATTACAAATATATAAATAAAAATAAAATATTTAATATCATTTTCATAAAAGAAATTACTACAAAAAACTGGCTTCATTTTCTAGTACACAGTACTAGAGTCAATTTGCATTTGAAAAATAATATGCAGTTGTTGAAAAAACTTCCGGTTTAACATACCGAACCACATCAAAAAGGAACAGACAAAAAATTAAATTTATTTGGAAAATCTACACAGCAACAGAGATAGAGAGTATAAGAAGGGAGAAATACTGAAAAATAAAAGCAATGCCGACATTACGAGAACAAAAAGACATGCTGCAATTCCCAAATGAGATGCGAAAAATGGAATCAAGTATTCTATGCGCCAAAAGGTATGTTATACACAACAGACTACTCTAGTACAGAGAGTGTTTGTCGTAGATAGTAGTACAACTCTGTTTGTTGTTGTGTAGGGAGAGACAAGGAATACTAAAAGCGGCTGAGGTTGATTTCCGTTGTCGACAGGAAAAGCAACTCGAGAAACATGGCCCTAACTATGTAGTACGAGTATCTATGTACACAACACAAAACACAAATGGAACCAAATATTCAATGCAAATTTCTCGTTCGAATTACATAATAAAAATGTTTGTTTGAAGTTTATTTTTAGGCAGCGGATGTTTTGCGGGGGAAGTTGTTCAACTATACTATAGTACTGGATATGATAATTTGTGTTTTTGATATAAAAATAAAATATTGTACAACAAATAATAATATTCAAGCTTTAAACTCTAAAGATTCGAAAGTAGAATGATAATAATGATGATGATGTATTAAAATGATATCACTTGATGTATCTAAAAATTGTCATGAGAGAAGCTTTTTAGAAGCGTTAATTAAATTAAAAGTATGAGGTGTTTGTGTGCTGTAAATGGGTCGGGATATAAAGTTGGGTTTTTTTTTTGTATATAATTAGAACCTATGATAAAATAAATGGTATGAGTTAGACAAAGGGAGGAAGGATGATATAATGAAGTTTATCACACGCGTTGATGGAAAAGTTTTAACGAAAGTCAAAATTAAATATTTAACAACATTTTTAGAGGCGTTAGAATTTATTTTACAGTAATTAAACATGCGTTTGATGAATGAACATCAACAAGGAAAAGAGGGAGGAAAATGCGTGCACTGCTATAGCTGATAATAATGTAAATACATAAAAGTCTTTTCATGTGATGATAGAGTGGAGTGAGAACTTAAAGTAACTACTAGTAGTGACAGAAGCTTTGTTAATGGTTCCATTTAAATGTTGAAGTTGCGGGATAAGTTTGACAGCTATAATAATAATAATATAATAGATAGTAATAATGATAGTTTTATTCTATGATAGTAATAACTTTTATTATTGTGTGTCACTGATGGTGGTGCGTGTTGTCTAAACCGCATGTCAAAAGCGTGTTTAACAGCGTCAGAGATACGATACCACTAATTATGCTTTGTGTCAGTTAGTAGGATTTAAGAAGAAGTGAAAGCGAACTGGCTTGGATTTGCTTGCAATGAAGCGCATTGAAGTGAGCTCTCTTCTCTTTACCACAATTCT
The DNA here is from genome assembly GCA_037043315.1 of Amiota communis. Taxonomy (NCBI): domain Eukaryota; kingdom Metazoa; phylum Arthropoda; class Insecta; order Diptera; family Drosophilidae; genus Amiota; species Amiota communis. The sequence goes on along the minus strand of JBAMAV010001245.1, from coordinate 4,121,314 downwards.
TCTTCCCTTTTGTGCATTACGCAATAGCGAATCAAGCAACGATAATAGGGTTGAGTTGAATTGAGTTGATGTATCTGATGCGATTCAGTGTCATGTTAGATGACATTTGCTGTAGCATTTTGTAAATGTGCGCTGCATAGCAATTTTTAGCAGCAAAAGCATCTCCAGCTGTCATCGTCTCCTTCACTTGGTTTGCTCCTTGTGTGATACTAGTACTTCGATTTGGTTGGCTTGGCTTGGCTTTTCTTTTAGAATTTGATGACACACGAGCATTTAAGCATTTTGGCTTTCACTTTGCCTTGACTTGACTCAAGTCAACTCAACTCAACTTCGATAACATGGATGAATGAATGAATGCAAAGTTGTTGGATGCGAACATCGTTTTTCTGTCTTTTACTTTTTATTATTATTTTTCTGTTTTTGTTTTATTCAACACAGAGGAGTTAAACCAAGTCAAGTTGCTTTGTTTGGTCTGATGATTGCTGAAATTGCAATATCCTTTCGCTCATGAATTGTGCAAATTTTCACTGCAGGAAATAGACGCTGATGATGCATTTAAATGTTGGTGAATCCAGTAAGTGAGTGAGAGTCACAGTCAGTGATTGAGTGAGTGAGTGAATGTGTGAATGAGTTGGTTTTTGTGATTGTGGCTTAAATATGCTTAAAATGTTCTTCAGCACAAGGATTACATTTGCTATTGTGTGTGGTTGATGTGTAAATCTTAAAGAAATGATACTTTAGCTTAGCTGTAATAGTAATGTAAGGACTTTAAGCTAGTTTTAGTTGACATTTATACAATGCGTACATATGTTATATTGCTGTGAGCCCTTGGCTTTTATTACAATAATGTAGTAAAATATTTGAGTTTATTTACTTTTATTGATTTTCCAATTTGAATGTATGTTACTATTTGCTTCAATGAACCCCTGACAATGCCTATAACATTGATGCGAATATTTTTGGCATCACTTTTCATTGAAATACTTCATGTTGATCGAACGCCTCTTCATATCAACTCAGACATCATTAGTTTTATTTCAAGGTTGCCAGGTTACTTACGCGTGTGGCTTACCCACACTTTTCCAGCACGTGTGGCTCAGATTACAAGTTACTAGTTGAAGAGAAAAACCATGACAGCTGCATAGTGTATGGTATCTTAAAGATACAATTTCTTTACTTAACTGCTGATTGTATTTTACTTGGTTTCGATTACCTATTAGCGCGGATATTGTATTATATCTTTAAATATATAGAATTGTTTACTTAAGAAGATAAGATGGAAAAGTAGACTTTAATTGGATTCGTCATGAGTATATCTCATATTTTCTCAAGGAATAACATATATGCAATATGCAAATATTCACAAGAATTTTATATCACAATCTGCTTAGTCTTTTGACTAAACAGAATCTCTTGTGTGCCATTTTTGTCAATTGAATCTCAGACTTGTTTACTTTTTGTGGCAACAATTTCAATTGATATTTTTTTATATATTGTATTGTCCATGGCAACAACAGTGTTTTTATCTTGAACAGTTTAAGTTTTTTTTATCTAAAAAGAATTGAATATTCCAATTCCAATACATAAAAAAACGGAAAAGAAATCTGTTGATGTTGTTGTTTCTCATCATAATGGAAATGCATGCATTTATTTATTTTAATTCCGCCACAACACTTCCGTACAGCAATCAATGGCTGCATTAATACATATATGAAACATCAAGAGGGCGGACTTGGGTGTGGCAGACGATCACATTTTTGGTGTGCACAAAAACAATCAATGCAAATGATGTCGTTGTTGCCACCGCTGCCGCCGGTTCGCTGATGATTATTTCAACCAGACAAAAAGGACACACAACCACACACAGATACAGACATAGACACAATGTTACCATGGGCATCTGCAACGCCCTCACACATTGGAAGCAGACATAATGCATTAAATATTCACAATTTACAGATTATTTTTAACATTTTGTATTGCGTGCATATGAATCAATGCGCCCGCGTTCGCGAGATATACGAATGAATTGAATGGATTTGGAATGGATGGACTCCAATAAGAATTGAATGCATTCGGGCGAGGAAACGCATGGATGCATGGACGCATGGACGCATATTTAAGTGCAGCCTGAGAGAAGCTTCTGTTCATGAAAGGATAACAACAATACAGGATGCGTTGATGGGTTTGAGTACATCATGACACGGAAACGGAAGCAACAGTCGTCGTCATTGTCGCTGTTGCTGGTACGAGTATTGTTGTAGTAGTTGATAGAATGAATAAATAAGGGAAGAGCTTCTTCCTTTTACTATCAGGAAGGTTGAATGTTGTCATAAACAAGCTCATTGTGTTAACAATTTTTGGTGTTGCCATTAAAGTAATGCAAATTTCATTGACAATCAGAGGATTCTTTCAATCGAAATGGTAAATTGACTTGATTTCAAGGAATTTTATGAACGTCACTAGACACTGTTACAGGGTTGGCCAAAAGTTTCTCTGATTAATGATTAACAAATGTTTGAATAGTATAGTGGAGAGTAGTTAAAAGTAAATCACAATTTTTGATTGCTAATTAAAAATCATAATCAAAAAATGTGAGCAATGATTAATTAATTAATCAAGTGTTGGCTCTAAAATAATGCAAATTCCATTAACAAGAAGAATTTTCTACCAAGTGGAATGTGAAATTGTCTTGATTTTAAGGAATTATATGAATGTCAATAGAAATTGTTATAGTAATGGCCAAACGTTAATCTGATTAACAATTAAAGAATGTTCAAGTTAGCGAGTAGTTGATTGTAGTTAAAAGAAAATTAAAATCTTTGATTATTAGATAAAAATCATAATTAAAAAAATTTATTCATTATTAATTAATTAATCACTCGCTAAATGTTCAAGGTACCGAGTAGTTGTGTGTATTTTAATGTAAATCAAAATTTGTGATTAATAATTAAAAATCATAATCAATAAATTTGATGAATGATTAATTTTTTAATCACTCGTTAATCAACATTTTTGATCAATGATTGAAAATCAAAAAATTTGATTCAATATTAATTAATTAATCACTTGCTCACTAGAAAATTTTTTTACCCGTAACTATTCTATAATTTGAACAAAAGCAAAATATTCTCTAATAGCTGAGTTAGACAGGACTGAATCACGATGATACACTTTGGTGTTTAGACATGTCATTTCGTATCATGAACAGCTATTATTTGTTTTGATTTTGAGTGAAGTGCAACAGAAAAGGAAGAAGAAGACACCTGACAATCACAAAAAACGACATGGTTATCAAACTTACATGGGAAAATTGCCCAATACTAATAATATAATCATAATCATAATCAAAAATATTGACTAATGATTAAGTCATGATTAAATTAATTATGATTATTTATTTAATTATGATTAGTTTAATAAAAATAAAAAATTTGGCCCCCACTGAACTGCTGTGTTTTTTGTTTTTTCAAAATTTTCTTGGAAAAACTGATTAAAATTCTTAGTGATTTGCATAAAAAACATTTGTTTGTTTAATCTAAGTATGATATAAAAACGCATGTCTGATTTTGCTGATTAAACTATTTTGGTCTGTTTTGGTCTACTGCATTCAGGAATTATTTATTTAATATCACGCACGAAGCAACAGATTTTCATATGCAAACATTTTAATGTTAATTACTCAGACCAATTACGCTGCATGAATGAATACACAGATACACGAACTCATTATCATCATCAACATTATCATACATACCATACACGCTGATAGATACAATACTTCACTTCAATATCTCATGGTCAGGTTAAAAGGCGGCTTTCATTGCCAATTATTATTATGATGATGATGATGACGCCGGTTTGACATTGTTATTGTGTATGTGAATAATGATGATGGTGATGGCAATAACGGAGATGATGATGAGGATGATGATGCATCTGATGTGTCTGATTGGACTGAGGTTTTTATGTTAATTAATTTGTCGATAAGTGTTGTCATATTTCAAGTGCACACACACACACACACAAACAACAAGAGATTGACTGACGAGTGTTGGCAATGTTAGCGGTGACTATCAACATTGCATAAATGTCCTTTTGCTTCTTTGAGTCTCAGTCCATTGACAGCTGTCAACTTTCCAAGCGCCTTTTGTATTCACCATTGGTATTGTTTATTGACTAAAGGGTGAAAAGAGAGAGTGTTGGAGAGAGAGAAAGTAGAGAACGTGTGTCAGTATCCGAATAATAATAATAATAATAATAAGTCGTCAATATTAACATCAGTAAAATATAATTTGCCACAATACGTCGTTATCCTTCATCGGCATTTATTTCATTTTATCGGTTGTATGGGATTGTGGCCTCTGGCCACCGTTGTCCTTGATTGATGGCGCTGTTAGCGGTTTTTTGGTTTGATGATTAACAATTTGGTTGCCATTTTTTTTTGTGTGTGTGTGCCGTGCCAATGAAAGAAACCAACAAAGTTTTGTGTGAAATTTAATAGTATAAAGAAAAACTTGATTTTGGAACAAAGATTCATGCCACTTGCGATTTCATGCAAACATTTTTTTTCCTTTCGCGTTAAACAAATATTCGACTAGACAGTGTGCCACGCCCACTAGAAAGTAAAGTAGTTGTGTGTATACACGCCCGAAAAAGATAGAAAAACCAGACAACATGTTGTTCTTGATGTCCTTGCTTTGCTTTTGCTGGCTTAGGGCAATGAGTTCCTTCACCACCACCCGATATGGTTGTCGTTGTCGATAATCACGTGACGCATTTGCATAGAAATACTCTTCCGGACATTGGGTTCTCTCCAATGTCCTTCGTTTGTTTAGTGGCATGCAAATGAAAACATTAGCGGGATTTTATATAAATACAGTTGGTCGGCACCATCATCATCATCAGCACCATCGAAATTGCAGCATGTTTTTGTTTGGATTTTTGGTTTGAGTTTGGGTTTGGCTTTGGCTTTGGCTTTGGCTTTGCTAAGGAGAGGGGAATAGTAAAGTAGGTTCTTCGTCTGGCATTGATAATGACATTTGCATTTCTGCTGGTCTATGAATGATGGAAAACAGTAGTTGGAAAGGAGACTATATTTGGTGACGCATTTAAATAGTTTATTTCAATTAAAATTTTACACACGAATAAATGCAAAATGGCACAGTCTGCTGCAATGAGCACCGTAATCTAAATGTCAGGCATTCTGTGTGTATGTTTTAACGCCCCAAACATTATATGCATGTTGTGCTGTAAAAAACAAAGATCTTGGTTTAACATCATGTCTGCCTGTCAATGTATTACAATGGAATAGGACACGTAGCATATGTCTCTCTCTCTCTCCATAAAAACCAACATGGATGCTTAGATATCGAGCCTCATGCCCATCCTGTATTATGTGATATTATTTTGAGTAAATTTTAAACGGAATTCTTGCCTTTTTGCAACAGTTGCAACATACGATACTATGGTAAATGCCACATGAACAGATGACATAGAAAAACACAGAATGCCGCATATAAATTTAAGCCGAGTTAAGGACAGCGACTGGATATTCGTAATGAACTTGAACTTCATAAGGCACATTCTATGTAAGCACGATTTTCATTTTCAACTCGTTAAAAAAAAGCATCATTTTTCACTCGTACTTTCCACTAAAACTAAAGCACACAATTGCAATTGTGCTTTAGGGTTTTTTTTTTCTTTTTCTGTTTGTAATGTCTTTCCTGCTGGCTGTGCATCTCATTTTAATTCTAAGCAAATTTGTCTGATGGTCGTGTGAGATCACATTATGCAAAAAGATATGAAACGGGCGACATTCTCCATTTCTCCATGTCACTTCCAATTCAACAACGATTCTGCTCCATAAAATGGTGAACCGCTTTGCGCCACTTGTCGCTCCCATCAGCGTGATTTATAGCAGCGCAACGCAAATAGCGACAAGAACAATAGCAGCAGCGACAATAAAAAGGATAACAACGTTGAATGTTATTTTAACGTCTTGTGCATCTTATCTTCAGCTTGCGTCTAGACTAAGCCTTAGTTCTGGTTGCCACATTTCTTATTGTTGTGCACTTTATTAAAACAAAATTAAGTGTATGTGTTTTTCTCTGCATGTGTGAGTGAATGAGTGAGAGATTGCAATAAAATATGGCAGGCAGTGCCTAGCGCCATCTTCAATTCAATTTTGATAGCTGCCAGCATATAGTACGTAGAAATAACAACAAACTCAACATCATCAGTAGCGACATGCGTTAAGTGCGAAATTTTAATGGGTAAAGGGGGATTTGGTGCGGTGTGGTTTGGTTTAGGATGTGGTGCCTATGTGCCTGTGTACTCAGCATGGATTCACGTACAAAATGGCGCATATCCTGTGGGCACAATAATTTACTTTACTTTTCGTTTCGTCTATTGTTATGCTAGACCATTGTTAGGATATGCACACACATAGAGATGAAAAGACTAACATCGGCAGGATACCGTCTAAGGATGCGTTATATTTTTTTGGTTGCAAACACGAAAAAGAAGCGCATTTCACTAGCAGACATTTCGAGCCGTCGTCGTCGTCGTCAACATCGTGTTGCACATACATAATGCTGTGCATGTGCGCGAGTATTATACTTTCACATATCCTTGAATATCCATGCAACAGCAGTAAAAGCAATTTAAGTGTCTGGCCAAACAATTGTGGGGTTAATGTAGGAAACCTTCCCCCCTACAATGGAAGCGCACATAAAAACATATTTTATTATTTATTTATTTATGTATTCAAAGGATTTGCATTCATGCATTTGCTCTCTGTTACATGATGTCTTTAATCCAAAGACATGAAAAACATACAAATTCTTTGAATTATATTCCAAATTCAAGTATCTTTGTATAAATTGTAATTAAATGTTTTCCGGTATTTATTTTTAAATAAAAAATTAAACAAAAAAAATGTTTATTTAAACACTAAAAATACTCATACATGATCTGATTTTTTCGTCGCGACGCTGTCAATGTCATCGTCTCAAAATCTACAAATGCAACTCCAACTCCAACTCCGATCAGCTGAGTCTGTTCATGAAGAAGTTCTTTTCGTTTTCGTTTTCATTTTCATTTATTCATTGAATATTTCATTCTTGAACATTGAATTCGGCGGTGGCATTCCGAACTCACATGATTGATTGAGTGGCAGTCAACGTCATATTACAAATTCATTGTGTATGGTGTTCTCACCCTCAGTAAAATTGTTCCAACAAGCTGTGCCCTCTAACAACAATACTTTAGTCGCTCATGCCCCTCTTATATTTCATCATACACATGCCTTCAGCAGTACACCGCACTTATTGCTGACAGAATGAAGTGGCTATGCTTTGCTACTTTTTCAACTGAAATCTTCTTCTCAACTATAATGAAATGAAACAAAAACTTGAGATTATTTTGGTTTCCCTTCTTATTTTTGTAACTTTCTTGGTAATTCTTGAAAAACTTCACCAAAATATTGTATAAGAAGATTATTAGGTGGAATTTACAAAATGTTGTGATATGAGCGAGACCCACCAAGTTGTGGTGCAAGTTCGAGATAAATTTGTTTTCAAAATTATTTTATGAATATAAATAAAAGAAAAGACGATCTTTGAGATAGAAATAGGAAAGCCTTTGGCCTTCTTAAGAGTCAAAAAATATGTATATGTGTCCTTATGGTGTTTAATAATTATTTTTTTATGTTTCTTCAAGCACTTCCATGTATTTTGTTTATTTTTCACATTCAATTTCATATTCTTTAAACAAATGAATGAATTCACTTCATTTACCTTTCAAAAATAAACTCAAAATGTGCTTCTTCACAGTAGTACAATACAATATATTCATTCGGAATGAATTCCACTGACAAACGGAAGCCGAAAATAAACAGTCAAGAAACGAAATATTTACATTGTAAGCATAAAAGGATATAACCAGAGTGAATCAAATCGGATGGGATCCCAGTACATGTATGAGAATGAAAAAAAAAGTTAATTAAATTTAAAACCCAAGAGAATTAAAAACCATTCGCCAGCAGTTAAATATCGGATTTTGTATGCCACAATGGTAGCCAAAAATAGGCGGCAGTAACTCCAATGGAATGATGAATATACTATACCAAGACAGATAGGCAGGCAGACAGGGCAGGACAGGACAGGACAGGACAATTTCGGTCGCATGAACTGCGTAACTCAATCAGTGACAATTCGCACGAATATTAAAAAATACAAATACTGAGGAAAGAAAATAAGATTGTTGTGTGTTGAGTGCTGTGTGGGAGTGAAACGTCAAGGATATAAACAGTTCACGACAAAGATGTGGCAGTATGAAGTATATGTGTGTACTCTTGCCAGGCAAAGAACATTTTCATTCGTTCATTTTTCGGTTTTCGCATAGTAAATTAAAAAAGAAATTTTATTAAAAGTTCAACATGCCTCGATGATCTCAGACGGAATGGAAACTGTTGGCTTATAGTACAGTAGTTGGAAAATGTCTTTCTCGCAATGCGGTATATAATAATCGCGTTATTAATGCTCACGGAATGGAAATACTATTGGATGTTGGTAAGGGACACAATGCAATAATTAATTCAATTTATTTTGTACCTTTATGCAATTGAGAAGTATCCTTGCTCTGCCTTGTCTTGCCTTGGTGGGTTGATGGGCGAAGAATATAGGAAATGCCCTTTTTTGCTTCACAACAAATCAATTTTTGGAACCCAAAAAGAAAAGAAGAATATAAAATAGAAAAAGCGTGTTTCAGCCCTCGCGGCTAACTTGTAATTAATACAAAATGGGCCTGACGAACTCCGTTTTCAATTTGAGCGGGAGGTGGATAATAAAAAAAAAAGAAAAAAATGAAAAGAAAATTGGACTTTAGGCAGTTTTTCTGAAATTTCCGTTTTTGTTATATATATGTATCATTGTATTTTGTTGTTTTTGTGTGTTGTGGAGTTCGCATTGTGAACTCAATTCAATAAAAAATTCATTTGAGTGGACAACATGGTTGGTGAACTATTGAAACAGGACTCTCTTTTTGCAGGCGGTGTTTGTTTTTTTTTTTTTTACCAACTAACCAAAATTATTCCAATTGGCGTTGAAGAACAGCGACCGTTTCGCTGTTCCTGTTCGCGCTTTTATTAAATTAATTTCAGTGGCAAAGCGAACGTGTTTTGCCGCAAGCATATCACCCCAAGACCCCACTAGCAGTTGGAAACGGTCTCTCTCTGTTAATATTCTTCCTGTTCAATTTCACTACACACTATTCTTATTAGAAATTATAAACGATTGTTTCTTTTTACAATAGAATCTACAGAGAACCCAATTCAACACCCACAGAAGCACAAACCACAAATTATGTGGTTTAAGTTAGATTCGTTGCCTTTCCTTGCCTTAGTTTCTTCTTACTCAATACGATAGTGTATATGGTGCCATTGGCGATCTTGGTTTGTATGCAGAACGCGAATCTTCTGATTGGTGGCTTTGGTAACAATTCGTTGGTTGGTTCCTCACTTTAATTGTGCTTGTTTCAAAATTATTGAGTGCTTCACTCAGTAGTAGTCAGCAGTTGGGTATTATTGTTATGGCCTTTTCCACCCTTCGTCGTCGTCGTCGTCATCAGTGTACACTGACAGAAAGGATAATAAATGACTTGGTGCCAGAGTGAAAGGATAATTGGTTTGTGTGCCATTGGTTTGGTGGAAACGCGCGGATGCAACAAAATGAAAATGCCAAAGTTAACACTTGTTAAACAGACAAAAAACCAAAACAAAACAAAACAACAACGCCGACTCACTTTGCAAATTTGTAAATTATATTGCAGAAGACAATGACGAGTAGAGTGGAGAGAGTGGTGCGGTGTGGTGTGGCTATGTAGAACTTAAACAAAGTTGCATTCGTAAGAAAGTTGCAAGTTAGCCAGCATAATTGCCAAAATAACCAAGAGGCTCAAGTGCAATGAAGGAGCAAAGTTTCTGCAGAAGAGCAAACTAGAGCAGCGAAAGTTTTTCACAAAAATGAAAACTGAACAGAGGATATGTTATGAAATACAAGTTTGTTGCTGCAATGTTTTGATGGAAAAGCACATGAAGTTGATAAACATGATGAAAATGATGATGATGATTGTGATGGTGATGGGTTAAGAAAGTCTTGTTTCAGCAATGAAAGTTGTCTATGCTAAAGAATCTGTTTACACCAAACGAAAAGAAAAAGTCAAAAAAAAAAAAAGATGGAAATATTTGGTTATTAAACCAAAAGTAAACAGTATCAAAGTATGTGATAGCTAATGTGTTCTATTTCCTGAAAAATCACTAAAAATATAAGCAAAACAAAAAAAACAGAAATCACCTGGGCATTCGTCTGTCTCGGGAATGTCTCTTATGTTATGTAAGTAGTATGTATGTATGTTTTTATCTGTCTATCAAGTTTTGCAGGCCAACGCAATACATTTGCATGACAATCAGGCAAGGCAACTAACTCTCAGTTCTCAGTTCTGTTCAGTTCAGTGCAGTTTAGTCAGTCATTCAATTTTTGTGTAAAATACTATAATTCATGTAATGTAATACCACAAAGTTAGTTTGGCAGAGTGGTGGGTAGTAGAGAAGTGTCAGAGCCTCCTCGCTAGACTAGCATTGACAGCATTGAGAAGCGTGCCACAAAACAGACTGAAACTGACACTGAAGGTGCACCAAGGTGCCAATAGTAATAGGTAAGGTTTCGAGACGCAATGAAAACTGAAAAGCATGATGAGGATATACAAGGAGATAAGTATTACACTAGCGTGACTCAGTCAACTAGGTATTGACTCAATCTGAATTGAGTCTCCAGAGTTTTATTTTGAAATATACACAAATATACACATGAGTATGCCTATTTAGTATATGTAGCTCCTCTAGTGTTGATAGTTTTAGTATGTATGCATATCTTATAGCTTCCCAAATGCATAAATTGTTTCTTTGGTTTCGATTAGTGGGCGCCAAGTCCAAGTGGCATACACGTACATAGAGGAACATATTTATGTAGTTTGTTGCTATTAAACGTTTTGCGTTGGTTTCATACTACCATATCTTGGTGTTCATGATTGTCATTGCCATAGGAAACACTTGACAAATGCATCAGAAAGGCAAATACTATATTGGGCGTTGCATCTACATACAACATACTCGTACATGTTTATACTTTACTATGCAGAAGTGATTTCCCAGAGGCGCTAATCAATGCACAGCGCACAAGGAATTATGATTATGTATCGTAAATTTTGTCAATGATTTGATTTGTGTGTGGCTTGACCAGAAATTGGCATAAATTGTGTCGTGTCTCTTATTGACAGTGGCGCACGATTAGTGAAAAGAGATTTGTAAATAAGGTTAAGTGTATTTAATGGCAAGCAAATGCAGATCTTTTATTTTAGTTATGTTAAACAACCCTTATCTAGATACATACTAAAACATGATTATAATAGCTCATTAGAGCAACATATGCATATACTAAAAATGGGAAAACAACCACTCCACAGTATTAGTCTCTTCGGTTCAAGTGCATTGTCCTTAATATAATTGTTAAGCGTATCGTCTTTGCCTTTCATTTTTAATCCATGTGCCACTCCTTCTCCCACAAAACCTTGCTTGGTAAATGTTTAACGCTTCGTGTCGCGTAAAATTCTTATTCAAATTCAAATTGTTTGAAAAAAATGTTTAAAAAATAATTAAGCTGGACCGTGGGGTGTGTCAGTCTCGTTCTCGTTCTCATTCTCACTATCTGACTATCTTCATTGTTTGAGGTGTTAATCATTGTACTTTTTTTTAAGCGACGGGGGTGCATTTTTAAATTGAATGAGGTGAAAATAAAAAGAGAGCATTTGTTGCCAGATAGACAGACAATCAGATAGACAGATAGACAGAAGAACTAACATAAGAAGTTGGGGGAGATTGTTGACAGAGGCAGTAGAACAATGAAGCTGGATTACCATTGTTGGATTTCCGCTATTTCCATTATAATTTTTTTCGTATTAAGTTTTAATTTATTGTCCATTATTTTTTATTTCTGTTGATACTGTGGGTTATCTGGAATGACCATCGCCCAAGCACGTGCCTATATAGAGATAATGCTTGTTGTAAGGGAGAGTAGTTGCATTGGACATTTATAATATTCTAATAGTGTAACATAAGGAAGAAGCAGATGATGAATTGTTAATAAACAAATTTAATGTGTTGCTTTATTGACATGTGGTTAACTAAAAATACTAAAAATATACTGATGCCCTTTCGATTAGGTCTTATATGCTGCACTCTACTTTAGTTTCAACATACTTATATCGGTGCCAGCATGTAGTACTAATAATTCAGGTGTCATTGGTGCTTGTAGAGTAACCCAAGACTTCTTGACTCCAGCATCATCACGGGCAGATTGTAGAGCATGTTGCAAAGCAAAAGCAATAGCAATAGACAAACAGATAGCAGGCTCACCAGTTGCTAAAAGAATAGTAAGCAAGTATAGTAAGAGTTATAAGTATTCATTCTATGTATTACCTTTGGAACGCATAAAGCCTGCCTTGTTTGGACTATTTTTCAGCAGCTCTATGCGAAAATCAATTGGAATATCCTTTGCACCCGGTGGCTTATAAGTCCAAGTACGATTAGTCAAACATTCTCCTGTCTCTTTATCTACAACGATCTGTTCACTGGTCCAGTAGCCTAGGCCCATTATGAAAGCACCTTCTATTTGACCAATATCCACATTCGGGTTCAAACTTTCACCTGTATCTTCAAGAATATCAACCCGGTTTATCAAATAGTTGCCTGTTAGGACATCTAGTTCGACTTCGGTCAAACATGTACCACAAACCGAGTAAGGATCCATGTCACCCTGTTTACAATCATCGCTTACAATAAGATTAATCTTGCGGTTGTAGGCCTCATTGATTAGGTCCTGCCATTTGGGACCCTTAAGTTCTTCTTTCACTGGTTTTAGACGTTCATTTAAGGTATTACAACATTTTCGCACTGCGAAACAAAGGGTTTCACTACCCACAGCTCCACCAGTAACCATGGAATTAGCACCATTAATTGTGTCGCTGCACTCGATTTTAACATTCTCGAGAGGAATGCCTAAAGTGTGTGCCACAACTTGTGCAATCTTTGTATTCATTCCTTGACCCATCTCGATGCCTCCATGTGAGACAATGACAGTGCCATCGGCATGGTAGATAGCAACCGTAGCCGGGTATTGACCAAAGAAACCGATGGCATATTCCATAACACAAAGGCCAAGACCACGTTTACGCCAACGATTATTTTTATTGAATGCTATTATGTCAGCCCGGCGTTCCCGATACTTTGTCGATTCGAGAAAATATGGTAACATATCGGCAATCTTATGTCCTGGTAACATATTAGCCAGCCGAACATCCACTGGATCCAAACCAGTCTCAAATGCAATGTGTTCAATAATATTCTCTATCATTGCTATGCCTTCAACAGAGCCAGGAGCACGACAAGGTGTGTTAGTCGGGGAATCGGTGACGACAATATGACCATCAATTTTGTAGTTATTGCTAAATTCGTAACAGTTTTTACTTAGCATCACTACATGTCCTAATGGTGACTCATTGGGTAGATAACCAGCGTCTTCATAGAAATTGCAGCGAATAGCGACAATTTTGCCATTCTGTTTCACATAGAAATCGTAGTCTAAATGGAATGCCCAACGTTTGCCCAATACATTCATTATAGACTCGAGGGATTGTACGAATCGCACTGGTCGATTTAATCTAAAAGCGGCAACCGCAGCTGCACCGGCTACGAGGTTACAACGTGTAGCCTTGCCACCGTAACCACCACCGATGCGACGTGTCTTAACTTGGACTTCATTATTTTTAATATTAAGTATGTTGGCTATAATATCTTGGGATAAGTCCATCCATTGTGTCGATACATGTGCCTGAACACCACCCTCAAAGGGTACAATAACGGTGGTTTGTGGTTCCATGTAATAATGATATTGTAGGCCCAAATCCAGTTTACCAGAAGCAGTCAAATCGTGCTTCTCGCTAAACTCGAGCTCTTTAATTATTGATTCAATTTTTTGCTCTATTCTATCTGAACAGGCAGTTTTCAAAACTTCATCAAGTGTGGGCAAAACTGTATCAGAGCCACCGGTATAAGTAAGTTCAACTAACTCTGCAGCACGATTAGCCAAAGCGTTTGATTCGGCTACAATGACACCAATAGGTTGATTGTAGAATTTAATTGGGCCAGTGGCAAAGAGCTCCTCTGTTTTTGGAAAGAAAGAATTATGGAATGCGTCCTTTGTTTTTGCACAAATATGATTTACGCCAGGTACGTCCTTGGAGTCGAAGAAAGCAACAACACCGGGTAAGGCAAGCGCTTTTGATGCATCGACTTTTGTGACTGTGGCACCCACTTTCTTGGCCACTACGAAGGCAGCCCACACCTGGTTATGTTGAGTTGGTAGATCATTGACATAGGTTGCCTCGCCTGAAGTTTGTATGAGACCCTCATGCTTTTCAGTGGGTTTGGTAACAGGATAATGTTGCTCAAATGTTTCGAAGCTTTGTTTGCCGCTTGATATTGGTCGTGAAAAAAGTTGTCCACCAGTGATGTGACGTGCAGACAGAACATGTTTCGGAGTGTGCTTCAAGAGGGTCTTATAGAAAAGCGAATAGGCAAGCTTTTCTCTATATGCAGGAGAAGCATCCGGTAAAACAGTATCGGCCTTAAGTTCATTCTTTAAACTGTTGAACAACTTGCCAATAAGATTTTCATCATAAAGTTTCTGACCAACAAGTTGGCGTTCCACACTATCAGCATGTGTAAATTTGGGATTAATACCTCCAAAACATATGCGAGCTGATTTGACTTTACTAGTAGAAGGGTCAATATTGATCAGGAAGGCCGCATTCACATATGCATGGGCATTTTGAGCGCGTGGCATAATCTATTTGTAAATTATAAGATTAGAAGGAAACATGTCTATAGAAATATTATACAAACCTTGTAAGAATCAAAAATGAAGTTCTCTTTGGGATAAGGCTTCAATATAAATTTCGTGATGAGTTTTCCTTGCATTGGAGTCTTGAGATATTCTGCCAAGGAAATCGTTTTTTGGTTCGTTGCGCTTTCATAGATTACCAGTTTCACATCCAGTGCTTCGAATACAATATATACATCAGAGGGAAACTCGGGATGGTCATGTTTAATTGACAAATTGCCAGCCAAAGTACCAGCCTGATTTTGAAGGTTATGAAATATGTAAAAAAGAGAAATATTATAATTTGAATTATCAGTATATCAGTTAATAACGTATTTAAGTGTCTACATTTTTATAAAAACAATTTGTACTTATTGTGCAACGCCAGAATTATTTTTAAGCAATGCTTATCAGTAATGATAACTGCTTGTAGTATTTAGAATACTATACAAAAATAGTTAATACGCTACTCACATTACGGACAGGTACATTGGCAATCCAATCAAGATGTTGCCAAAGTTGTTGGCAATATTCATAGCCTGGTTTCACAGCAGCTTCTGTAAAAATGGCCATAGCCTCTGTTAGACTGAGGTTAGCGCCCAGTGTCAATGATAATGCATTAATAGTATAGGATGCTAACTCGGGTATAGCATTGACGTCAATAAAGGCCTTGATATTTGTTGGTCGGCGGTAGACACCGTGAGCGGTGTTGCCTGCAACAAGCAAATACTGATTGCTTTTTAGCTGAGCAAAAGCATCGAAGACCTGCGAAACTGAATATGGCCAAAACCACTGGCTTCCATCATTATAATCAATGCTTTTCAAATCCAACTTGCTTTGTTTTGAACAACTTCCACTACAGCGGTCTCCAGTCTTGGGACAAGTCTTTTTGCCCAAGTCCTCGATATCACGACACTCATCGGGTATTTCCAAATTACTGTCGACAGCAAATGATTTCATGGCATCGAGAATAGGACGATAACCGGTGCATCGGCATATGTTGCCACCAAAAGAATTCTCAATCTCAGCCATGGTCAACTTTCCACCATTTGCCTCAAGTAGCGCATACATGTTCATTACGATACCGGGCGAACAATATCCACACTGAGTGCCATTCATTTTGGCCAAGCGTTTTTGAATTGGATGGTATCCATTGCGTTTATTGCCAAGGCCCTCTGAAGTGGTGATTTTAAGGTCTCTACACGTGTTTAGGAGTGTAAGGCACTACGGATAAGGCAATGTAGATAAGTTTACATGTTCTCTTTTTAACTCTTCACATGCCTTTGCTTACCGAGTTCACTGCCCAGGTGCGGATTTCACCTGTTGCTGGATGTTTTCCAGTTACTGCGCAGATACAAACACCACATCCACCTTCTTGACACATGAACTTTGTTGCTGTCAATCCAGCATGCTCACGTATAAAGGTATTCAGGGTTATATCAGCAGGCAAGTTAGCCAGATTAACTAATTTTATATTCCCAAAGACAGAAAAATTATATATTATTATTTCACAACGACACGATAATCTTAATAGTATGTTTCCCTACCCGAAAACCCCTTGCCATTAATGCTAAAATTGGTTGTCATTTTGTATAATTATATAAATCAAAAACTTTGCTTAGATTTCTGCTTTTCAAAAAGTTAGAAATACTTAAACACGCGGCGTTGGCAAGCTGAAATAAACTAATAAGCAGCCCGACCTATCTTTCAGTTTTATACCATGTTTGGACTACGACGTTAGAGTAATTACAATTGTTCAAAGGCAAATAGAGAATCAGAGAGTAAAAGAGCGAACAATTTTCAACACTGCGACAACGCTCTATAACCAAGCTTATCTTGTTTTACTTAATTTTTGTTTTGTTTAACATTCTAAACAAAATATGAATATCAAAAGAATTGCTGAATCACGCGAAACAAGCTGAAAACGAAATTATGTTTATACAAAAATTCATGTATACATACATATATTTCGAAGAAAACATATGTTTATGGTATAAAAATATACAACGGATCAAATTTAAAACAAAACAGAAATTTTGTTGAAGTGCAAAGCACACGCAAGTTATTGTATTGTATTACCTTCTGGAGAAATGTAAATAATGATCCCATATTATAAGTATGTACTAACATATGTACTTATATGATAATTAAATAAATGTGAGAACCTAAATACAAGTCTATAATACATATAATGAATCGCATGTAAAAAAGATAGTTGTTTTTATTCATTCAAAGTACATAAAACAAGTAAACAAAAATAGAATTTATAAATATTATATTGTAGAACAATTTATTGGAGAGCAAAAGCATTTACATCAGTGCCAGCATTTAAAACGATTGTCTCCGGTGTAGTGGGTGCGCCCAAACGAACCCATTCTCTTGGTAGTCCAGCATCTTGACGTGCGGATTGCAAAGCGTGTTGTAAAGCAAATATTGAACTAACTGCAAGACATAAAGCTGGTTCTCCCGTTGCCTTAGAACGCATAAATCCCACTGGATTAGGACTGTTTTGTAATAGTTCAATGCGAAAATCTACTGGTATGTCCTTAGCACCCGGTGGATGGTAATTCCATGTACGATTTGTGAGTAATTTTCCTGATTGACGATCGTATACCAAACGTTCCTGTAAAAAGTAACCCAGTCCCATAACGAATGCGCCTTCTACTTGGCCCACATCGATGCTGGGACTTAAACTTTCCCCTGCATCTTCCAAAATATCTACTCGCCTTATGATGTGATTACCTGTTAAAATATCTACTTCCATTTCGGTAAGTGCTAGTCCAAAAATGTTATAATTTGGTATTTCTCCATATTTATATGTGTCCTGTGCGATAAGATTTACAGATTGCTCCCATGCCTTCTGCACTAACTGTTGCCAAGTGGCATTCGCTGGTAGAGTGGAGCGTACTGGCTTTAGACGTTCATTTAGAGTAGTACAGGCCTTTTGAACAGCCATGCATACCATTTCGCTCGTCATAGAATTGGCAGTGAATATGGAATTAGCCCCATTTATTGTATTGGAGGTTTCGATTTTGATTCTTTCAATTGGTATGCCTAAGGAAAGGGCGGCAACTTGTGCTACTTTGGTATTGATTCCTTGTCCCATCTCTATTCCACCGTGTGAAATAACAACTGAGCCATCAGTATGATATATGGCTACGGTTGTTGGATATGTGTATGCAAATATAGTATTGAGTGGATATTCCATTAAACCAATTCCTAAGCCACGTTTACGCCAACGATTTTGACTGTTGAACTTTTCTATTTCGTTTCGGCGAGTTCTGTACTCCGTCGTTTGCAAAAATCTTGGAAAAAGTTGAATCATTTTATTTCCCGGTCGCAGATTTACTAAGCGCACATCTGCAGGATCTAGTTTACATTCGAAAGCAACGTGTTCCAGCATGTTTTCGGTCATAGCAATAGCTAGAAAAAATCAAGAATAGTAAACTATTTAGCATTTTTTATCATATATCTACCTTCCAAAGTTCCAGGTGCTCTACACCATGTTGAACTTGCTGCATCTGTGAGTACTGCACTTCCGCTAACTCTAAAGTTGGTATCTGTTAAATTGTACACGTTCTTAATGGTGGGTATTGTTATAAATGAAACTACATTCTCATTAAGATTCCAGCCTGCATCTTCATAGAAATTATTTCCTGCTGATCTAATTAATCCACTTTGTAAGGCTTTGAATACATATTCAGAGTGACATGCCCAACGTTTGCCATTCACTTCCAACATAGATTCAATAGTTTGCACAAATCGAACTGGTCGATTAAGTTTGTATGCTGCTAGAGAGGCTGCGCAGGCAACTTGATTAGCACGTGTTTGCTTAGCACCGTACCCACCACCCAAACGTCTTACTTGAAGTTGCACTTCATTGATATTGAGATTAAGCATTTGAGCAATGACTGCTTGAGTAAGGTCCATCCACTGAGTAGCTGAGTAAATCTTCAAACCTCGTTCAAAGGGTATTGCTATCGTTGTTTGTGGTTCCATGGTGAAGTGATATTGAGAACCTATGTCAAAAATACCATAACCACTGATGTCACCAGTTGAATCACCTGATTTATCATTGAAGTCGGTCAGAGGTGATTTCACAACCTCAAAAATACGCTTCGTTGCCTTAGCTTTTAATACGCTATCCATATTGGTAAAAATTGGTTGGATAACATTAGAGTAAGTAACTCGCACAAGGGTTGCTGCATAAACTGCAATGTCATGGGTGTCTGCTGTTATCATACCTAAAGGTTGATCGGAGTACTTAACTCTGTCTGCACAGAATATCTCTTCTAGGCCTGGTAACAATGAAGAGCCCAAAAAGGTATTCATGCCAGGTATATCCTTGGCTGAAAAGAAAGCCACAACCCCTTTGCAACTGAGCGCCAGAGAAGGATCAATTTGCTCAATGGTTGCACCCACTTTGGTGGCACTTACAAAAGCGGCATAAACAGCATTTGAAGTAGTTTGTAGATCATTCATATAAATGGCTTCTCCGGAGCATTGAATTAATCCTTTAAAATACATAAATACATAAGTAGGAGGTTTCAATTAACGTCTTTGGTATAAATACCTTCCAATTTTTCAATAGGTTTTGTTACAGGATAAACTTTATTATTGGTTTCGAATATTTGGCTGCCAGAAGATAATGGTCTATAAAGCAGTGGCCCACCACTTCGAAGATTTGGTAAGACCACATCTTCAGGTGCAGAGTTCAGCAAGAATTTGTAAAACAAACCACATGCTAACTTAAAGCGATATTCTGCCGATGCTTCTAGTAATGTTTCATCTGGCACCAAAGTAGCACCTAGTTGTTGAAAAATATGACTAATTGTCTCCGAGTCATATAAGTTTCGTCCTATGAGTAAAGCTTCCACTTGAGTTGCATGCACAAATTCAGGTCCTACACCACCAAAGCAAATTCGTGCAGATTGTACTGTGCAAGTTCCGGGAAGAAATTCTACTAGAAATCCAGCATTAACATAGGCATGAACGTTTTGTGCCCGTGCTAGAATCTTTGAAGAAGTATTGGTTAGAGATTGCTGGGACAATTAAAAGAGAGCGACTTACCTTATATGAATTGAATAGAAATCTTTCTTTTGGATATGAATTCAATATAAAAGCTTTGATAACTGATTTTGGTCTTTGATCTTTTAAGTATGCCAACAATGGTATTTCAGTATCCGTAATGGCATTTTCACATAGAAGAACCTGAACATCAAGAGCTTCGAAAGTAATAAACACATCCGATGGGAATTCCGGATGAAATTTCTTTGTGATAATATTGCCCGCAAGTGTGCCATTCTGAAAGTTGTTAATGATGAAAACAAACAAAACACAAAAAAATATACAAACTGGATTTGATAACTTGAAATAATACAATAAATATCATTTGCTGAATTCAGGTTCCGTACCATTTCGCCAAAAACAGTTTGTTGATAAAGAAATCCAATTTAGTCTATTACTTACATTTCTGACCGGTACATTCGCAATTAAATCGAAATGGTTCCATAATTGTTCACAATACTCGAAACCTGGCTGCTGAGCAGCTTCCATAAATACTGACATGACATCTGTCAACGTCATATTCGCACCAAGCACTAGGCGATCTTTTTCGAAACTATGTTGTTGCAACTCTGGTATATAATTGACATACACGAAGTGTTTGATATCACGCGAACGTCTATAGACACCATGAGCTGTATTGCCTGCCACCAAGATATATTCATCATTTCCAATCTGTTGGAGTGAGTCAAAAAGTTCTTCAAGCGTTGTAGGCCAATGCCAATGGGTACCATCTTCAAAGCAAAGTTTAGATTTACTGCACTTGCTACATTGACCAGTTCGAGGACAAAGTAACTCAAAAGTGTCCTCAATGTCGTGACAATCTTCTGGTAAATTGATATTGCTGTCAATAGCGAAAGACTTCATGGCGTCCAGTATTGGTCGATAACCCGTACATCGACATAGATTACCACCAAAGGAATTTTCCACCTCCTGCATTGATACCTTACCACCTTTCGATTCGAGTAGACCATACATATTCATTACAAAACCTGGTGTACAATAGCCACACTGGCTGCCATTGAGCTTAGCAAGACGTTTTTGAATCGGATGATAGCCATCGCGTTGATTGCCTAGACCCTCATCGGTGATAATCTCTACATCTGCGCATGTATTAAGTAATGTCAGACACTGTTAAGGATAAACTGGGCTGTTCAATCATTGCGTTAGTCTATTAATTTAACTTACAGAGTTGACTGCTCTTGAATAGATTTGCCCATCTGCAGGGTTGATTCGTTTTATTACGCATATACATGATCCACAACCCCCTTCAAGACACATGTATTTTGTTGCTGTCAGTTGTAGATGCTCACGCAAAAAAGTATTCAATGTTACATCTGGAGGATAAGTTCCCGAATTCACTGCATTGTGAATTCATTCGTAGTATGTAGTTTTCTCTTTAATACTATTCAGCTTACTCACCATTGTAATTATATCCATTAACACTGAGTTTAAAACTCATCTTAGCGAGTACTAACTTGACAAATGCTGCTTAAAGATTGCATGAAATTGCAGTTTGAAACTCTTTTTATGTTCCATAAAAACAAAAAAACCTGTTAAAGCTTTTGTGGTATTTATTAAATTAATTCTTTTTTTTGTATCGTTTATTAGAGACATTTAATTAAAGTTTTATATTTAACAAATAAGATACTAACCAATAACAAACTGCCTTTTCGTAGAGTTCTCTTGTGTTATGAGAGAAGTAGATCTTATTCTCATTTGAGCGTTACATTACATTATCTTAAATTTATGTTAAGACTAGATACTCGTATATTGAGATTGTAACCAAAAAATAAACAAATATGTATGTGACTTATATACCTATAGCTTACGATGAAAGAAAAGGTTGGGAGGAGGGGAGAAGTGATAAGGAAAGGAGGGTTAGGGATGTCGGTTTTGCATTTTTTGGTTACAGGTGCTCGATATTCTCCAGAATTTTGAAAAATTTGGGTTTGAATCCTATTTGGGGATACCCTTATTAAAGCGCAAATTTTCTGTTTGTAAAAAATTTTCTGGGACGGATTTATTGGTAGCTCGTCTATATAAGTGATAAAAGATTGGTATATTTCTATCATTTTGAATAATTATTTTTTGTCTTATAGGAGGATACATCCATATTGAAGTGCTCTCTTTTTAATAATAATTTAATAAATGCATAAAGGTGCTTAATGACGACACACAGCACGACGAACGATGCACGGTCAAATACGAAGCTAATAACAGTGGAATAGAACAAAATATAAAGCATGCATACTCTGTGTTTGTCTGTCTGCTCTGTTAACACCAGTATTTGAATTCTCTTGAATCAATGATGCATATACAAATATTATGAAATTATACAGACTGCGCATGCGCAAGTCGCTCACAAAGCGCGACCTTGTCTTCTTATATAAAATTTTGGCATACCCAACAACAAATTGTGTGTAATCTCGTGATACATAACAAAAAACGTTTTCTTTCAAAAACATTAATGTTAGTGTAGCGATACTATCTGCCGCAATTTTTTATTGCAAAGGCTCACTAGATTGTTAATTTATATTGTAGTACGATTGGAATTTGCTGATTTCTCTGAATTCATTCTTTTATTTTGAATATTTTTCGGCAATAGGTTCATTTATTATGTTTTAAAGTAGAATATACTTTTATTTAGGTTTTTTTAGTCTTCACGGGAGTGAATTATCTTATAAGTTTGTCATGAAGTTTGTAACACACAGAAGGAGACCGCAGACCACATAAGTTATATATATTTTTGATCAGCTCGATGAGACGAGTTTATATAGCCATGTCCGTCTGTATGTATGCAAACTAGTCCCTCAGTTTTTGAGGTAGAGAGCTGAAATTTTGTACATTGATTTCTTTTTTTCATACGCTGCACATTTGTCGGAATCCGCCGACTCAGGCCATTAGGGGGGTTACCTCCCATAGCAACCACCATTTCAATTAAAGTTCTTATAAAAAAAATTTTTTTTTTTTTTGACATATCGAACTGAAATTTGGAACCTACATCAACCATGTAAATTTCATGTTCCAAGAGGGTATCTGCAATACAAACCCAAATTAAATGACAAACTTATAAAGAGTAAAAGTACAATAAGATTGCCACTCAAACTGTGCTCATATTTGATACTCAAACTGTGTTCTTTGTTGATACTCAAACTGTAATAGAGAGAATGTAGTGATGCCTTCTTTCTGGTTTCAAATCAACTAAGTATGATACCAAACATGTAAAATCGGTCAATCGGACTCGCACACGAAGGGTTCCGCCCCACCGCACAAGGTTTAGCACTATGTATGCAAATTCGTTGGACGTAGAGCTTGTATCTCTGTCTGAAGTTATCTATGTATATATTCCCGGCGTACCATGCTACGCCCCCGTCTAAGTGCTTGTTAGTGAGTGATTGTAGTCATTGTTTTTTATGAATAATTCACGGGAATAAACATATTTAAATATTCCATTCGCTATATAACTGGGACACAGTCTCGATTTGTGCAGTTGCTCAGTTTCCCACTAAGCGTTATATGAAAATTTTTATCCACCAATATACTCTACGTTCATTTCTTTGCCTAGTTTTGGATGTTTTTCGGCCAATTACTTCTTTTGGTGGCATTTTTCTATTTAATGTTTTAATTATTTTTTGTTTTCGCTAGTAGCAGTAACTTGCAAGACTATGCAAGAGATACCCTTTAAATTTAATCAAAATAAGTTAATCAGTTTCGGCGGCTTACATACAAGTATCTCAGAAACGGCTTAAACTATTTGAATCGTTTTGACTGGTGTATTGTAGCAAGCTTAGGCGTATATTTTATCGAAATCGACCTACTAAATCAAAAGATATTAATCAAAATTGACCTATAGAAACAAAAGATAATAATTTTTGATAAAATATTGTGTACTATTGCCAATTTTTTGCTCATTGTTACCAACTTTTTGGTAAATTTTGACTGTCTTCCTCTTTTATTGTTGTGCGGCAAAATTACTTAGCTGATAATGGAGGAAACTAACTTCCTAACAGTTGTGCTAATAAAATACCATGCGCAAAAAGTCGCAGGCACAGCTAGTGTAAAATAATATCACAGAGTGTGAAATTCTAAAAAGATATAAAATTAAATTAAATACAAGAAACTGTGCGCAGTTTTCAACGCAATTCTCTCAAAAACTTTGTTGGCTTGATATATTGTGCATCGAGACGAGTATCACGATGCGCTGAAGTATTGAGTAAGAAACTCTTCATATGCGAGTTGGATTTCCACTTAATGAATTTCTGTATACTCATTCACAGGCGCGTGAAGAGTATTACAACTTTGGGATAGCCAAAGATAATCGTTTTTCTGGTTTGGTAAAAATTATAATTGATACTTATTGAACTATAAATGTGAAAACCTACAAGTCTACTATTTAATGTAAATCATTCAATGGTTTTTATTCATTTCTAGAACATATACTCAAAAAAACAGAATAAGAAATTTAAAATATTAGAGTATTATTGGAAAAAGAAAGCATTAACATCAGTGCCAGCATTTAAAACGATTGTCTCCGGTGTAGTGGGTGCGCCCAAACGAACCCATTCTCTTGGTAGTCCAGCATCTTGACGTGCAGATTGCAAAGCGTGTTGTAAGGCAAATATTGAACTAACTGCAAGACATACAGCTGGTTCTCCCGTTGCCTTAGAACGCATAAATCCCACTGGATTAGGACTCTTTTGTAATAGTTCAATGCGAAAATCTACTGGTATATCCTTAGCACCCGGTGGATGGTAATTCCATGTACGATTTGTGAGTAATTTTCCTGATTGACGATCGTATACCAAACGTTCTTGTAAAAAGTAACCCAGTCCCATAACGAATGCGCCTTCTACTTGGCCCACATCGATGCTGGGACTTAAACTTTCCCCTGCATCTTCCAAAATATCCACCCGCCTTATGATGTGATTACCTGTTAAAATATCCACTTCCATCTCGGTAAGCGCTAGTCCAAAAATGTTATAACTTGGTATCTCTCCATTTTTATATGTGTCTTGTGCGATAAGATTAACAGATTGTTCCCATGCCTTCTGCACTAACTGTTGCCAAGTGGCATTCGCTGGTAGAGTGGAGCGTACTGGCTTTAGACGTTCATTTAGAGTAGTACAGGCCTTTTGAACAGCCATGCATACCATTTCGCTAGTCATAGAATTGGCAGTGAGTAATGAATTAGCCCCATTTATTGTATTGGAGGTTTCGATTTTGATTCTTTCAATTGGTATGCGTAAGGAAAGGGCGGCAACTTGTGCTACTTTGGTATTGATTCCTTGTCCGATCTCTATTCCACCGTGTGAAATAACAACTGAGCCATCAGTATGATATATAGCTACGATTGCTGGATATGTGTTCGCCATTGCGGTATCAAGTGGAAATTCCATTAATGCAATTCCTAAGCCACGTTTACGCCAACGATTTTGACTGTTGAACTTATCTATTTCGTCTCGACGAATTCTGTACTCCGTCGTTTGCAAAAATCTTGGAAATAGTTGAATCATTTTATTTCCCGGTCGCAGATTTACTAAGCGCACATCTGCAGGATCTAGTTTACATTCGAAAGCAACGTGTTCCAGCATGTTTTCGGTCATAGCAATAGCTAGAAAAAATCAAGAATAGTAAACTATTTAGCATTTTTTATCATATATCTACCTTCCAAAGTTCCAGGTGCTCTACACCATGTTGAACTTGCTGCATCTGTGAGTACTGCACTTCCGCTAACTCTAAAGTTGGTATCTGTTAAATTGTACACGTTCTTAATGGTGGGTATTGTTAAGATTGATACTACATTCTCATTAAGACTACAGCCTGCATCTTCATAGAAATTATTCCCAGCTGATATAATTAAACCATTTTGTAAGGCTTTGAACACATATTCAGAGTGACATGACCAACGTTTGCCATTCACTTCCAACATAGATTCAATAGTTTGCACAAATCGAACTGGTCGATTAAGTTTGTATGCTGCTAGAGAGGCTGCGCAGGCAACTTGATTTCCACGTGTTACCTTAGCGCCATACCCACCACCCACACGTCGTACTTGAAGTTGCACTTCATTGATGTTAAGATTTAGCATTTGAGCAATGACTGCCTGAGTAAGGTCCATCCACTGAGTAGCTGAGTAAATCTTCAAGCCTCGTTCAAAGGGTATTGCTATCGTTGTTTGTGGTTCCATGGTGAAGTGATATTGAGAACCTATGTCAAAAATACCATAACCACTGATGTCACCAGTTGAATCACCTGATTTATCATTGAAGTCGGTCAGAGGTGATTTCACAACTTCAAAAATACGCTTTGTTGCCTTAGCTTTTAATACGCTATCCATATTGGTATAAATTGGATGGATAACATTAGAGTAAGTAACTCGCACAAGGGTTGCTGCATAAACTGCAATGTCATGGGTCTCTGCAGTTATCATACCTAAAGGTTGATCGGAGTACTTAACTCTGTCTGCACAGAATATCTCTTCTGCGTCTGGTGACAATAAAGAGCCAATGAAGGTATTCGTGCCAGGTATATCTTTGGCTGAAAAGAAAGCCACAACACCTTTGCAACTGAGCGCCAGAGAAGGGTCAATTTGCTCAATGGTTGCACCCACTTTGGTGGCACTTACAAAAGCGGCATAAACAGCATTTGAAGTAGTTTGAAGATCATTCATATAAATGGCTTCTCCGGAGCATTGAATTAATCCTTTAAAATACATAAAAACATAAGTAGGAGATTTAAATTAAAGTCTTTAGTATAAATACCTTCCAATTTTTCAATAGGTTTTGTTACAGGATAAACTTTATTATTGGTTTCGAATATTTGGCTTCCAGAAGACAATGGTCTATAAAGCAGTGGCCCACCACTTCGAAGATTTGGTAAGACCACATCTTCAGGTGCAGAGTTCAGCAAGAATTTGTAAAACAAACCACATGCTAACTTAAAGCGATATTCTGCCGATGCTTCTAGTAATGTTTCATCTGGCACCAAAGTAGCACCTAGTTGTTGAAAAATATGACTAATTGTCTCCGAGTCATATAAGTTTCGTCCTATGAGTAAAGCTTCCACTTGAGTTGCATGCACAAATTCAGGTCCTACACCACCAAAGCAAATTCGTGCAGATTGTACTGTGCAAGTTCCGGGAAGAAATTCTACTAGAAATCCAGCATTAACATAGGCATGAACGTTTTGTGCCCGTGCTAGAATCTTTGAAGAAGTATTGGTTAGAGATTGCTGGGACAATTAAAAGAGAGCGACTTACCTTATATGAATTGAATAGAAATCTTTCTTTTGGATATGAATTCAATATAAAAGCTTTGATAACTGATTTTGGTCTTTGATCTTTTAAGTATGCCAACAATGGTATTTCAGTATCCGTAATGGCATTTTCACATAGAAGAACCTGAACATCAAGAGCTTCAAAAGTAATAAACACATCCGATGGGAATTCCGGATGAAATTTCTTTGTGATAATATTGCCCGCAAGTGTGCCATTCTGAAAGTTTTTAATGATGAAAACAAACAAAACACAAAAAAATATACAAACTGGATTTGATAACTTGAAATAATACAATAAATATCATTTGCTGAATTCAGGTTCCGTACCATTTCGCCAAAAACAGTATGTTGATTAAGAAATGCAATTTAGTCTATTACTTACATTTCTGACCGGTACATTCGCAATTAAATCGAAATGGTTCCATAATTGTTCACAATAATCGAAACCTGGCTGCTGAGCAGCTTCCATAAATACTGACATGACATCTGTCAACGTCATATTCGCACCAAGCACTAGGCGATCTTTTTCCAAACTATGTTGTTGCAACTCTGGTATATAATTGACATACACGAAGTGTTTGATATCACGTGAACGTCTATAGACACCATGAGCTGTGTTGCCTGCCACCAACATGTATTCATCATTTCCAATCTGTTGGAGTGAGTCAAAAAGTTCTTCAAGCGTTGTAGGCCAATGCCAATGGGCACCATCTTCAAAGCAAAGTTTAGATTTACTGCACTTGCTATTACTACATTGACCAGTTCGAGGACAAAGTAACTCAAAAGTGTCCTCAATGTCATGACAGCTCTCAGGTATATTAATAGTGCTGTCAATAGCGAAAGACTTCATGGCGTCTAGTATTGGACGATAACCGGTACATCGACATAGATTACCACCAAAGGAATTCTCCACTTCTTGCATGGAGACCCTGCCACCTTTCGATTCAAGTAGCCCATACATATTCATTACAAAACCTGGGGAACAATAGCCACACTGGCTGCCATTGAGCTTAGCAAGGCGTTTTTGTATTGGATGATAGCCATCGCGTTGATTGCCTAGACCCTCATTGGTAATGATCTCTACATCTGCGCATGTATTAAGTAACGTCAGGCACTGTTAAGGAAAAATTAAGCTGTTTAATTATTGCATTAGGCTATTAAATTCTCTTACAGAGTTGGCTGCTCTTGAATAGATTTGCCCATCTGCAGGGTTGATTCGTTTTATTACGCATATACATGATCCACAACCCCCTTCAAGACACATGTATTTTGTTGCAGTCAGTTGTAGATGCTCACGCAAAAAAGTATTCAATGTTACATCTGGAGGATAAGTTCCCGAATTCACTGCATTGTGAATTCATTCATAGTATGTAGTTTAGTCTTACTTACTTACTTACTCACCATTGTAATTATATCCATTGACACTGAGTTTAAAACTCATCTTAGCGAGTACTAACTTGACAAATGCTGCTTAAAGATTGCTTGAAATTGCAGTTTGAAACTCTTTTTATGTTCCATTAAAAAAAAAAACCTGTTAAAGCTTTAATA
Source organism: Amiota communis (assembly GCA_037043315.1). Lineage (NCBI taxonomy): Eukaryota > Metazoa > Arthropoda > Insecta > Diptera > Drosophilidae > Amiota > Amiota communis. Next base: position 4,092,428 of record JBAMAV010001245.1, on the reverse strand, counting down.
AAATTTTTTCCGTTTGTCTTATGTCATATAAAACCAAAAGCTTTTAGTATTCAATATTTGAGTATTTATTTCGCTTGTTCAATAAAATTTTAAAAATATATATCGATTATTGAAGTGTGAAGTTTTGTATATTGCAACCAGAGTTTAAAACAATAGTCTCCGGTGTAGTGGGTGCTCCCAATCGGACCCACTCTCTCGCTAGTCCAGCATCCTGTCGTGCAGATTGCAAAGCATGTTGTAAGGCGAATATGGAACTGACTGCTAGACATATGGCAGGTTCACCTGTAGCCTTGGATCGCATAAATCCCACTGGATTAGGGCTTTTTTGTAGTAATTCAATACGAAAATCTACTGGTATATCCTTAGCACCGGGTGGATAATAATTCCATGTTCGATTTGTGAGCAGTTCCCCTGTTTGACGATCAAATACTAAATGTTCTTGTAAAAAATAACCCAGACCCATAACGAATGCACCTTCTATTTGGCCTACATCAATTTTGGGGCTCAAGCTTTCTCCAGCATCTTCGAGAATATCAACACGTTTTAAGATATGATTACCCGTTAAAATGTCTAAGTCAAGTTCAGTGAGCGATAGTCCAAAGATTCTGTAATTTGGTATATCACCATTTTTATAGCCATCAGAAGCTATAAGGTTAATAGATTCTTCCCATGCCTTTTGCACCAACTGTTGCCAGGTTGCATTCGCTGGTAGTTTGGCTCGCACAGGACTTAGGCGTTCGTTGAGAATATTGCAGGCCTTACGTACTGCCAAGCATATTGACTCACTTGTTAGTGAATTAGCAGTTAACATTGAGTTTGCTCCATTTATAGTATTGGTGCTTTCGATTGTAATTTGCTCAAGTGGTATGGCCAGAGTAAATGCAGCTACTTGTGCGGCTTTTGTATTAATGCCTTGTCCCATTTCAATTCCACCATGTGATATAACAACAGAACCGTCAGTGTGATATATAGCTACAGTAGCAGGATAAACAAGTGTCATTGAACTGTCAAGGAGAAATTCCATAAGCGATAAGCCAATTCCTCGTTTACGCCAACGGTTTTGGTTGTTAAAGTTATCAATTTCCAAACGACGTTTCCGGTATTCCGTTGATTGTAAGAAACGTGGAAGAAGTTGGATCATTTTATTACCCGGTCTCAAATTTGCTAACCTTACATCTGCAGGATCTAGTTTGCACTCGAAGGCAATATGTTCCAACATATTCTCGGTCACGGTGATAGCTGCAAAAACAATAAACTCTTTTGTTTAAATGATCATAAGAATGTGTCTATCTATATTATTACCTTCTAAAGACCCAGGTGCCCGACAGAATGACGAGCTTGCTGCATCTGTTTGCACTGCACTTCCTTTAACTTTAAAATTAGCATCTGTTAAGTTATAAACATTTTTCATTGTTGGCAATGTCAAGAATGGCACTATATTCTCATTAAGACTACATCCTGCATCCTCATAGAAAGTGTTTTTTGCTGATCTAATTAAACCATTTGGCGAGACTTGAAATTCGTACTCCGATCGACAGGCCCAACGCTTACCATTGCAGGTCATCATGGATTCAATAGTCTGCACAAAACGGGCAGGACGATTCAGTTTGTAAGCCGCCAAAGAAGCTGCGCATGCAACTTGATTTCCTCGTGTAACCTTCGCTCCATAAGCACCACCAACACGTCGCACTTCCAGTTGTACTTTGTTTATACCCAGCTTAAGCATTTCCGCAATGACAGCTTGTGTTAGGTCTGTCCACTGTGTTGCAGAGTATATTTTAAGACCATTTTCGAAGGGTATTGCTATTGTAGTTTGTGGTTCAATGGTAAAATGATATTGTGCACCTAAATCAATGATTCCTCGGCCTTGGATATCCCCGGCTTGATATTCACTGAGAATGCCATCATTTGGTGTACTATTGTATTCAGTAATGCGTTCTTTCTTTTTTGCTGATATAACACTGCTCATAGTTGTATAAATCGGGCCACTTAAATTCGAGTAGATCACCTGAACTAAGTTTACTGCATACAAGGCAATATCTTGTCTAAGCGCTACAATCATTCCCAATGGTTGATCATAGTGTTTAACTTTGTCTGAACAGAAGATCTCCTCTGGTTCAGGTGATAATATGGAGCCAATAAAGGTATTCTTGCCTGGTATATCTTTGGCTGAAAAGAAAGCCACAACACCTTTTACTTTAAGAGCAAGAGAAGGATCGATTTGCTCAATGGTTGCACCGACTTTCTTGGCAGTGACATATGCACAGAATACAGCATTGGAAGTTGTGATTATATCGTTCATATAGGTTGCCTCTCCAGAACATTGAATCAAGCCTGAATAAAAGAAATAATCGTGAAATTGATATTGTATACATAATATTGTATAATGAAGATACCTTCTAATTTGTTAACTGGTTGAGTTACAGGATATTTCGTAGTATTTGTTTCAAAGCTTTGGCTACCCATGGACAGTGGTCTGCTTAACATAAGGCCACCAGACCAGAACTTTGCATTGACAATATCTGCAGGCGCTGTACTAAGTAGAAATTTATAGAATAAACCGCATGCAAGCTTAAACCGGTATTCCGCTGATACTTCTGGCAACATATCCACTGGTTGTAATGTAATTGTTAGTAGATGAAATATGTGTTCAATTATCTCTGGCTTATATAAATTTCTTCCAATTAGCAATTCTTCAACGTGTGCAGCATGAACAAAGTCAGGCCTTATATTTCCAAAGCAAATACGTGCAGATATTACAATGGAATTTTTGGGAACAAACTCTATTAAAAACCCAGCATTGACATAGGCGCGAACATTCTGGGCTCTTGCTAAAATCTTTCACAAAGAAAATAGTTTCACATTTATTGTTGCATTGATATTAATATGATTAAAACCTTACTTTATAAGATTTAAAGATGAAATTTGTCTTGGGATACGCCTTTAATATAAATGCTCTGAGTACCCATTTAGCTGGCTTACTCATCAAGTAATCCAGTAGAGTCATCCGTGTTTGTGTTTTCGCATCTTGTTGCACTATAACCTGAACATTAAGCGCTTGAAAAGTGATAAAAACATCTGATGGAAATTCTGGATGTTGTTTCTTGATACTTATATTGCCAGCAAGTGTGCCAATCTGTGGAAAATGTTTATATGATTGAATTCAAAGAAATTTATATTAAATTTCCAATAATGGAAAACACTTGAGTCAACATAAATGTTTGATTTACTAACTGAAATCGCCATCAGTGGTGGTGTCGTATTACATATAAATTCAAGCTTAAAAGCAAACAAAAGCAATTTATCTGGTAATATAAACAAACAAAAGACTAGTTGATCAAGTTTTTGTTTTTTATGATGTGATATAAGTAAAGCTTGCAATGCATTTAGCTGACATCACCATATATGAATTTCTCAATAGCTCCGAATAGTGTTTAACTTAAATTGTGATAAGATAGCGAAATATACTCACATTTCGAACAGGAACATTTGCAATTTTATCAAAATGTTCCCATAATTGTTGACAGTACTCAAAACCCGGGATCTGTGCAACTTCTAGAAACACCGTCATGGTATCTGTCAGTGTCATATTGGCACCAAGCATTAAACGATCTGCTTCAATAATATGTTGTTGCAATTCGGGTATATAATTCACATATATGAAATGTTTGATATTTCGCGAACGTCTATAGACACCATGAGCAGTGTTGCCTGCCACCAACATGTATTCATCATTTCCAATCTGTTGGAGTACGCCAAAAAGTTCTTTAAGCGTTGTAGGCCAATGCCATTGAGTACCATCTTCAAAGCAAAGTTTAGATTTACTGCACATGCTATTACTACATTGACCAGTTCGAGGACAAAGTAACTCAAAAGTGTCCTCAATGTCGTGACAATCTTCAGGTAAATTTATATTGCTGTCAATAGCGAAAGACTTCATGGCATCCAGTATTGGACGATAACCAGTACATCGACATAGATTACCACCAAAGGAATTCTCCACCTCCTGCATTGATACCTTACCACCTTTCGATTCAAGTAGACCATACATATTCATTACAAAACCTGGTGAACAATAGCCACACTGGCTGCCATTGAGCTTAGCAAGACGTTTTTGAATCGGATGATAGCCATCACGTTGATTGCCTAGACTCTCATCGGTGATAATTTCTACATCGTGGCAGGTATTTAGTAATGTTAAGCACTGTTTAGGGAAAATTAGAATGTTTGATCAGTTCATGTTAATCTTTGAAATTATCTTACTGAGTTGACTGCTCTTGAATAGATTTGCCCATCTGCAGGGTTTCTACGTCTTACTACGCATATACATGATCCACAACCCCCTTCAAGACACATATTCTTTGTTGCGGTCAATTGTAAATGCTCACGTAAAAAAGTATTTAAAGTTATGTCCGCCGGATACTCGGTATGATATACTGAGTAATGAAATTTGTATTAAACTCTTTGAATTCAAACTATTAATCTGCTTACCTTCGTAAGGATATCCATTGACACTTAATTTAAAACTCATTTCTCTGTCGCTTTAACGTCTTTAGTTCAGTAATCTTCGTCAATGAATACTTAAAGTTTCACTTACGAAACTGAAAATTGCTTGCCTAAACCAAATTTGAGTTTCAATTGTCTACGTTTGGAATTTTTATACTCTTTACGGAGTGATAGTATTACATATAAGATTTTCAAGAAGTTTGTTACACAGAGACGGAGACATATAGTTCATATATATCGGTGGCAACACGCCAAAGACACGTCATTATTAACCGCTTCAAAACACGTATTTCGACTAAAGAATTTTTAGAAAATATTGCTTAGAAACCCAGTTCTATCATTTCGCTTTTGTGTATTTGAGATTTAAAACATTGAAATAAAACCAAACAGGAATTAATTTACACAAGATGAGCAACATCTCATAACAAAGATTTTCGACTTCAGCTACTTTGCCTTAGATATATATTATTGATCAGCTCAAGAGACGAGTCGATTTAGCCATGCCCATCTATCCCTCTGTGAGTATCCAAACAAGTCTTTCAGTTTTTAAGCTAGAGAGAAATTTTGACCCAGGCGCTGCACATATGTCAGAATCAGCCGAATCGGATCACTGGGAGGGGTACCCTTGGTAATGTTCTTATTAGAAAAACTTTTTTATTTTGCCTTACCAAATTTAAATTTGGACACTTTGAGTGCCTGATCCATATTCACCAACCATGTAAATTTATATCTTAGGATTACTGAATCGTATAGCTTCCGGTCTCAATGTTGAAATACAGTATGAATGCTGACGTTACCCTCAATATGAGTCAAATCAATAAAGTATGCTTAAACAAGGGGGTCATGTATGCATGGTCATTAACTCACGGTATATGGTCATGTGTACACAATCAAAGAGAATCACATGTTAAGCGCCACCTACATACATCTGATATAATATTTCTGTATGCTCATTTACAAGATCGTGAAGAGCATTTAAACTTTGGCATAGTCAAAGATAACCTTTTTTCTGGTGGTTTTTTGCAATAAAAGCGGAAATTAAGTTACAAAAAGAAATTATTTACTTTTATTTAAAAATCAAAATTTATTCCAAAACCAATTTAAAGAACAATATGAATATTTTGTGTAAACAATTTGTGTTCAGTTTAGTGTGTAGTTTTCTACTTCGGAGCCTGTATTCAATAACAAAGTCTCCGGTGTTGAAGGTGCACCCAAACGGATCCATTCCTTTGGCAAGCCGGCGTCTTTTCGAGCCGATTGAAGAGCGTGTTGTAGAGCAAAGACAACACTTACAGCTAAACAACTGGGTGGCTCACCAGTAGCTTTCGATCGCATGAAACTGCCGTATGGAGTTACTTTGTTTTGAACCAGTTCAACGCGGAAATCAATAGGTATATCTTTAGCACCTGGGGGCTTATAATTCCAGGTGCGATCAGTTAAAAGTTTACCGGTCTCTCTGTCGTATGTTAGTTGTTCTGAAAGCCAGTAACCAAGGCACATGACGAAAGCTCCTTCAATTTGGCCAATATCGATATAAGGACTTAGACTCTCTCCTGCGTCCTCAAGTATATCGACACGTTTAACTTGAGTGCTACCAGTGAGTACATCTAGCTCTATTTCAGTTAGCGCCAGGCCATACACATTATAGTTCTTCATATCACCAACCTTATACATTTCACTGGAAATCATATGTATGTTCTCCTCCCATGCTTTAGCCACAACTGCTTGCCAGTTCTTAGCATCATTACCCAGTGTTTGTTTAATGCCTTTTAGACGTTCATTAAGTGTCTGGCAACACTTACGCACAGCATAACAAAGACTTTCACTACCCACGTTTCCACCAGTAACCATGGAATTAGCACCATTGATCGTATCCGATGCTTCGATTTTAATGTATTCCAATGGTATACCAAGAGTAAAGGCGGTGACTTGTGCAATTTTTGTGTTCATTCCCTGGCCCATCTCAATGCCACCATGACTGATTACAACAGTGCCGTCGGTGTGAAAGATCGACACAGTTGCTGAATACTGACCAAAGAAGAATATTGGATAGTCCATAATAGCCAAACCGATGCCGCGCTTACGCCAGCGGTTTTGTTCATTGAATTCATCAATTTCCCGACGTCTTGCATAATACTCACGGCTCTCTAAGAATTTTGGTAGCAGTTCGATAAGCTTATTATCTTTAGCTATGTTTGCCAAACGAACATCGGCAGGATCTTTATCCACTGTAAAAGCAATGTGCTCTATAATGTTTTCAATCATGGCCAGTCCTTCCACTGAACCGGGTGCACGACACCATGTCGAACTGGGTGCATCTGTGAGGACTGCATTGCCAGACACCTTACAATTATTTGCAGTAAATGCATAGCAGTTTTTAGCAGTAAAAGTGGAATGTTGCTCAATAGGACTTTCGTTGGGGCTCCATCCCGCATCCTCATAGAAGGTGTTAGTTAACCCAACAATTTTGCCATCTTTACGTACGGCAAACTCATAATCGGAGCGACAAGCCCAACGCTTGCCATTCAAATGCATCATGGACTCGATGCTCTGCACGAATCTCACTGGACGATTCAATTTGTAGGCAGCTAACGCTGCGCTGCAAGCAACTTGATTACCGCGTGTGATCTTTGCACCATATCCACCGCCCAAGCGACGTACTTCTAAATGGACATCCTTAGCTTTGATTTGAAGCAGCTTTGCGATCACCGCCTGCGTAAGATCAGTCCACTGAGTCGCTGAGTAAATACGTAATCCCTCTTCGAATGGTATAGCTACAGTTGTTTGTGGTTCCATGGTATAGTGATACTGCAGGCCCATTTGAAAAATGCCTTGCACAACGTGATCTGGTTTGTCACTATATGTTACAGATTCAATTTTTGGTTCAGTGCGATTTATAATACGTTCTGCTATCTTTGCTTCAAGGACATCTTCCATTGTCACCAAAACTTTATGGTTACTTTGAGAGTAAACTACTTTTACTTTAGGAATTGCAAGTTGCGCTTGCTGCGGTGTAAGTGCCACAATAATACCCACTGGTTCATTATAGTAACGGACTTTATCGTCCACAAATACGGGTTCTAGTGTTTCAAACCCAAAGTTCAGTAGAACGAATGTGTTGGGACCTGGCAAGTCTTTGGCTGAATAAAAAGCAATTACCCCAGGTGATTTAAGTGCCTCTGAAGCATCGATTAGTTCAATGGAGGCACCAACTTTAGTTGCACCTACAAACATACAATGCACCGTGTTCGAGGTAGTCAGCACATCATTCATATATTTAGCTTCGCCGGAACATTGTATCATGCCTTCGATCTTGGCGATTGGTTCCGTCACTGGATAACTGGCCTCATTGGTTTTAAATGCCTGCACACCAGAAGAAAGTGGACGACGCAATATATCCGCTCCGGACTTAAAGGTTTGCTTGACTTTATCTTGCGGTGCGGAGTTCAATACGAATTTGTAAAAGAGGCCGCATGCTAGTTTAATGCGGAAATCAGGTGAAGCATCGGGTAAGATCTCATCGGGCTTAAGAAGCGCTTTAAGATTTCCAAAGATATTTTTCAAATTTGTTTCATCATAAAGATCTTTATTCATGAGTGCCTTCTCAATGGATGTAGCATGTACGAAGTCAGGTCTAATGCCACCAAAGCAAATCCGTGCAGATGTGACATTAGTTTTAGAATCATCCAAACCCACAAGAAAGGCTGCATTAACATAGGCATGGGCATTTTGAGCGCGTGGCATTATCTAGGTTTTTAAATTAAATTTTGAATCGAATTATTGTAATATTAAAAGCTATGGGATCCATACCTTATAGGAGTAATAAATATATTTGTCCTTCGGATAGGGTTTCAAAAGAAAACCTGTTACCACTAATTTGGGCCGATTATCTTCTAGGTATTTAGCCAATGATAGTTGCTCTTCTTGCTTTTCATTGATACGCACCAATACTTGAACATCGAGTGCTTCAAAACTGATGAATACATCCGAGGGGAATTCAGGGTGTTGCTTTTTGATTCCAATATTACCTGCCAGAGTGCCGGTCTGTTGAATGAATTAATTGGCACTCATTGTTAATTCAACACAATGATTCAACTGCAGGTTGTTTTCGTGCCGCAAATTGACTTTCAAATTAGATGAATGAAAGAATACTTACATTTCGTACTGGCACATTAGCAATCAAGTCGAAATGCTGCCACAGCTGTGAGCAATACTCAAAGCCCGGTTGCTTAGCTGCCTTCTCAAATAACGTCATCGCATGGGACAGACTGAGATTGGCGCCGAGTTTGAGTTCTTGTGATGTCAGATTGTGTTGTTTTAGCTCATTCACTGAAGTCACGTCGATGTAGTGCTTTATTTCAGGTGATCGACGATAGACGCCATGTGCAGTATTGCCTGCAACTACCATGTATAGCTCATTTTCAGGCACGGCGTCAAGAGCTTCAAAGACTGCCGCCAATGTTGTTGGCCAGTGCCAATGACTACCATCATCATAAACTAGCTGCTTTGGCTTGCAGGTACCAGCACACTGGCGTCCTGTCTTGGGGCAATTTCGTGGTTCCAAGTCCTCAATATCCATTCCACATTCCTTAGGAACATCAATATTTGAATCGACGGCAAAAGATTTCATGGCATCAAGTATTGGCCGGAATCCAGTACAACGACAAATATTGCCACCAAAAGAATTTTCAACTTCTTCCATAGTAACTTCTCCATTTTTGCCATCAAGCAGGCCATACATGTTCATAACAAAGCCCGGTGAACAATATCCACATTGAGTACCATGCATCTTGGCAAGACGCTTTTGCAAAGGGTGATAACCCGTGTGCTTGTTGCCCAATCCTTCGGCAGTAATAATCTCCAGATTGGTACAAGTATTAAGCAATGTGATGCACTATTGAATTGAAAAATTATGGTATTCATCAAATGCTTAATTTCATGCCATGAAAGACTTACAGAGTTCACTGCCCACGAACGTTGCTCGCCTGTCAAAGCATCACGCCCACGCACAACACAAATACAGGCACCACAACCGCCCTCCAGACACATGAACTTCGTGGCTGTGAGTTGGGCATGTTCACGGATGAATGTATTTAATGAAATATCCACCGGAAGATTTGCCAAATTCACTTTGTCATATTAAAAAAACAAATTGTATTTTCTGTATAAAAATCAGACAAAATGATCCTCACCAGTATAAGGTTGACCATTGATTGTGAATGTCGTGGTTGTTGCCGTTGCCATTATGGTGTTTTAAGCCTTCTTAACTTGAATAACACTTTCAAATGACAATCAATTCTTAGGTTTTATTTTTTTTCAATAAAATTTGATGTATCACTTCAAGAAGATTTTTCTTAATAGCACCCTCGATTTCACTTTCCGAATGTTTTTAAACTTCCGTTCTGCTCAGTAGTTTGTTTTCTACTGTCCGCTTGTTTGGAGATCAGTTTCTACTTTAAGTGAATTGCTAAATCATTTATTTTTTTGTTATTTATGTACATACATTTGTTTTTTTAAGTATTTGTTGCTCTCCTATCTATGATTAAATATTCTCCATTATCTCGCTCCCCTGTTATTTATTTATTTTGAGAACATGGTATATATTTGTTGTTAACATTTAATTATTATGCAGTTGCTAGTTTTTTGTAGAGCTTTGCTTTCATACATGATATTTTACGTATTTTATACAGCAAATGGTCAGTGCTGTTCCAAACTTATCGCTTAGATAAAGAGAGATTGGTACTTGTAAAACTGAAATGTGTTCAAGTTAGACCAAGATAATATAACTACAGTTATATATGAGAAGATAAGTTGTTGTTATGTTGACCTATAAATAACTAGTATGAAATTTTAGATGAGTACTTTAAGTTTATAAATTTGATAAACTATTAGATCTGTTAAAATTTTCAATTAAAAATTTTATCTTGAACAAATTCATTATTCCTACAGTATAACGATGAAAGTGTTTATACACAAAATGTTAAATCTATTTTACTAATAAGAGGTTTTTGTGATCATCAAAACACGCTATATATATATGTATGTATGTAATAGATATATAATCTTATCTATTGTCGACAAATAATGCATTTCATTATTGCAAGAAGAAGAGAATCAAGATCGTGGCTGTTGTGTAATTAATCAAATTTTATTATTATTATTTTTTTTTTTTTACCAAGTTCACTTATCATTGATCAAGAACAATGTTATCTTTGTAGAACACAATGTTAAAAGTGCTTAATCATTAAAGGCCTGATATGGCTTGTTAAGAGCATTAAGCACCTACATCGGTTCTGAATGGTCTTTCAAAACATACATAAGAAAGATTGTATTGAAAATCTTAGATACCATAGTATCTACAATATATTGTATATGTTAACAAGCATGCAGCGTATAAATATTTCGTTTAAGCTGTTCAATACAAAATTATCTTCGCTTTTTTCTGATGAAGAGTCATTGCGCTCTTTCAGTATTATAACATATCGTAGACTTTAGAAAAAGCTAAAAACAACACAAACTTAAATGCCAAACACGTGAATAACGAACGACACAAAAAGAAAAAGAAGCCGGCATAAACTTGATCAAACTCTCGCTCGCTCTCTAAGTTATTGCATGATTTTATTCTCCGTTTCTCTCTTTTTGTTGTGCTGAAACGTACACTTCGTTTCATTTGAATAGCCCACCTTTCAAAATGTTTTTAGCCTCTCCATAACTTTTAGTTTTTTTTATTTTAATTATTTTAGTAATTATAAAAAAACAGAATAAAAAGAAACTATAAATGTATATATTTAAAATATAATCAACACTTATTAAAATTCTAAAAAGAAATTAACTTAAAAATTACATATATTATTTTGTTTCACTTGAATACCCCATGCATTTAACTATGTTTTTGTAAGAATGATAAATTTTAAAAGTAAAGTATTAATTTTTTTATTTTATAGTGAATGTTTTTAGTAATGTGTTGAGCTTCCTTTGTTTAAAATAACATTGAAAATTTTATCTGGGACATCATAGACAAAGAAGAAAAGAGTGGATTGCTATATAAATCTCAAGTTCTCAAATTAAAAAGTGAAAGATTAGCTTTAGACTGTTATGAAAGGATTGTGGAAGCTTATGGGATTCAAGATCAGTCAGAAGTTATTAAAATTGGATTGTTCCGATAGTCCTAAAAGTGGGAAAATAATGTGTGAACCCGTTCTTTCAATTAAATCAAACGAAATTGATGCCAAGACTCGTGAATTGACTTCAATAAGTTAAGATTTTGTTTAAACTGCTTTTCACTCTCATATATTTTTCGAAAAAGCCATCCTCAAACAATTTCTCTTACGTTAATGGTCCGTTGCAGTTGAAGAGAGTAAGATTTTTCGTTTCTATCTACGATTCAATCAGACGGGCAGTGGCAAAGGTTCAAAAACTGATAAGAAACTCTTCTTTGAAGCTTTGAATTTAAAAAAAAAAAAAAAATTGAAGTTCGCTGGTCCCGTTAAAGGACATAGCTCCATAAACCATAACACCATCGACTCGGCTGAGAAAAAGATCCAACTGATGAACCTCCTTTCTCAATTCATGTAAATAGTAATTGGCCATCGGGGCACTCCAAATTATTTTCTTTTTTACAGAAAAAGCCAACTATAAAAATTTAACCATATTCTATTGGTCTGATTTTGGTTTCGTCATCAAATGGACGTAAGGTAATTTATATGAATATAAATATTCAAAGAATTGAGTGATTCTTCCTATTAAGTATGGAATTGAAACCAGATGACCTTCCACAATGTTTAGGCCCACCCTTTATTTATTGAGTGGTGATTTTATTACATTTTCAGACGTTCAAGGTGTTTAATCAGTGATATACAGTAGTATTATCTTTAATCTTATCAAGGGAATTCAATGCTTCACGCAAATTTAATCGCTTGTCTGCACCAGAGAGTACACTATGTTTACGACTTTTCAAATATTTTAACTAATTTTTTTATTTTGAATAAAATTATGAACAAACTATTTAATTGGACTTCTATAATTTTTTTTTTTCGATTTTTTAGACACAGCAAGTTATTCTTAATTAAGCCCAATCCTTAATAGAAATTCTTTAAACTAGTTTAACCTACTACAGTATAATGTGCTATTCAAGTCAAACAAAAACTGTACCACCTTTTTTGAATAAAAATTAAACAAAATATCTTATATGTAACTCTACATTTTTTCTCTGACAAAGATCAAATAATGACGAAAAAAATAAACCATTATTTTTTATATTCTAAAAGTTATGGAGAGTAGAATAACAAATTATAAGGTGGGACTATTCAAGTGAAACTCAGTGTATTACTTAATATATTGTTTGCCATAATAATTTATTATTATTTTATTTCAATTAAATTTTTTGCAATTCAGGTTTTTTATTTTATTTTATCGTGTTGGTTTCTGTTAATTGCCTACTCACATGCGATCATCATCAGTTACGACCATAAAAATATCGCATGCGATAAAAAAGCTTAGCTTGGTGTTTGTTAATTATAGTAGAAATAATACTATTGACAGGTTGAAATCTTGTTAGGAGAACATTGAAATCAACAAAATTGTAATTTGTTAATGAGTTTTTAACGCTCGCTCATTATTTGTTGATGTTATATCAGATATGTATATACATACATATATAGATACAATGTATGATTTTAAACCTTAGTTAAATATTTATTTTTCACTGTAAAAAACGACCTTTTTACCACTGATTTAAATCAAAATCAAAAATCTAAAATTGTCTACTCATTTTCTTATCATTTGTCAAAATAGAATTATAAAAGAAAACAAATGAAAATGGGATGGTAGAAATTTAGGGTCTTCAATGCATTTGTTTTTTCACTGGTCTCGTGACTTCTGCATTGCCTTTGAATGCAATAGATACAAAAATTACATAATCATGCATATGAAATCAACCTAATAAGAACAAAAACATAATTTCATTTTATCGATACATACATAAGTATTTATGAAAGCGGTTGATTCTTTAATAAAGCCACTTTTTTTATATTTCATGTATGCTTATCTTTTCAAATATGAATGTACAACAGAACAATGAATCTACAAAAAGACCCCATCTTAACATAACAGAATAAAGTAACGTACAATAAAAGAAAAGAAAAATTAAAATATGAAAAACGCCAATCTTTTCTCACATGAATAAGCATTGCCTGAGTTGTAGCTGAAGTTGAATCTGAAGCTGATACTCTGATGTTGGGATCAGGTATTGGCTTTGTACCGCCGCTGATACCCGACGTTTTGCCCCCGACAATACTACATGACATAATAAAATATCATTTCTCTTATTCGTATTTTGTCAGTTTGTCTTGTTGGGTTGGGAGATGACATCACATCTCCAACAACAACAACGACAGCAACAGAAGTATATAAGTATAGCAATAAGAACATTGACGATGACGACGACGACGACGATGGATCCTTATCAAACACGTTTGTGACGTGCTCTTATTGTATTTTGTGCCGGGGAGTTGAGCAACAAAGGCGTTAAGGCATACTACTCATACTAATACTATATGAGCTTCGCTTAACTCTTTTTCATTGCCTTAAAAGTATAAAAAAGACTATTCGCAGTTTTTTTTCTTTATCAACCAATAACACGCTATTTTGTCTCTTTATCCCTTAGTTCCATCGGTCGTTGGATCATTCATTGTCTGTCCGGCATCAGGCCAAGCCTCCAGTCATATAATGGTGCAGGAACAAATAAATACTTCTTTCAATTCTGCTTCTTCTTCTTCTTCTTCTTGTGTTGTCCGTTGTTCATTTGCACCGCTTTGGATAGTGTGTCTTTTTTCATGCCCTCCTTCCCTCATCATGGTTTAACTGTCCGATTTTGAGTAAGGCTCCTTTTTTCAACGTCGTCTTCACTTCACCACGCATTGTTGAGTTCATTATTAATGAATGTTCAGTCTCGATTTGGACGTGGATAAAAAACACATAGTAAAGAAAATGGAAACAAAAATGTTGTTGTAACCAACTTGACCAAGTATTTTAGTATTGCAGTATGTAAGTATAATCGAGGGGTGACATGTGTAGTAGAACAAATCAATACGCGTTTTCCCTTTGTCACTTCAAACTCCTATAACAAAGGCGTGAGTTTTGGGTCTCCGAAGCACCAAGAAAAATAACAACACATTGACACTGTAACCCTTTGTCAATTCAGCTGACAGTTCAATAATGTGCCATTTGGCATGATATGGATGATGGGAGCCGCTTCAATAGACTGGGAAAGGTAAGGGTTAGAGGGACATGAATTGAGCCTTCGCAGGTATGCACCGCGTGCCGCTTGAAGATGATCATTCTTTTCTTTTGGATGGTTGGTTGGTTAGTTGGTTGGTTTGGCCTTATTCGATTTAGCTTTTGGATGGGCTGCCTTGTCTTGACTTGTCACATTAAATTCATATTATTTGCTTGAAATAATTTCAGTTTATCTTTTGCTTCACACTTTTTTTTCTTACCACATCTCACATACCATTAGCAATTTTTTCTTAAATTTTTTTTTTTTTTTTTGTCGCGATACGCACGTGTAGATAACATGGTATAATATAATGGTTTGTGGCTTATACTAAGTATAAGTATAAGAAAAACTGAATTATAAGCGTAGGTAGTCGTCAGTGATCCTGTTTTTTTTTATCTCTTTATTATCTGAAGACAACGAGCGCCTAAAATGCCTTTTAATTGAATCATCGTTTAATGAAGTTGAAAGTAATTGATGATAGGCATTGGCTGGCTTTTGTTGTGGTTTTTGCTTGAGGTTTTTGCGGTTCTCAAGTTTCAATCAAGACCACCCGAACGAGAAGTGAGTAAGATGAGCCAGCAGCCGCTTTATGAGGTGCCAATTTTTCAGAATTAAAATAAAATTGCTAATTAAATTGATTAATGCTGGGTTATAAAGCTCCTTTTTATGCCATCAATTAAGTTTTTAATAGCAGACATTGAAATTTTTTAGTGATTTTAAAAAAAGACTATCATGTGACCACTATTTTAGTATACCTGTTTTGGGGGACACTCCAAACTCTCTACTCTACTTTATTCACAAGCCTCATGATCACCACATTCATTGCATGATAAAAAATTGTCAAATGTTGAAGTTTTATTGAAAAATTCTTCTTTTTTTGGGAAGTTCTATTAACAGGAAATTGGCTACAATTCGCCCGCTTCATTTTATTTTTTTTTATTTTTTATAGTATTTCACTTTTATGACGACAACATTTATTTTTCCGTTCTCCAATAACTTCAATTAGTACTTCATCATTCCTCATTCCATACATTCTTCTGGCGAAACCCTTCTTGCTATCAATGACGCCCACTGCCAGTAACAATAAACTTCAAACTGACTTTTTTGTTACTACTACTATTACTGTTACTGTTGCTATTGTTACACTTTCATTCTTTCTTCTTTTTTTTCTTTTGTATGTGTATATATTCCATTTGTGTTGATTGATCGAAGCATATCAACAAATGTTGCTGCTACTACTAGTAGTACTAGAAGTATGGCCGGTCGGACACTGTCAATGAACCTCAAAATTTGTCATTTTGTGGACTAAAACCAACAATACTAAAGAAGAATATATACAGAAAAAAGTTACTACTATTAAATTACAATTGCATTGCAATATAAATCGATTTAGTTTGGTTCGATTCGATTCGATTTGTCTCGCGGTACTGTTCAATTTGTTGGCTAGTTGCTGCTCTTGGTGGGGGTGGATGTCCGGTTGCTGGTTTTCCGCTTGGTTAACTCAATTTGCGTGCCTCTTTCAATTATTCAGTTTTTGGTGGCCAAATCGGCGCAGTCACTGTAGCTTTTTGTTGTTATATATTATTTTTATTATTATAGACATTGTTGTTGGAGGGAGGAGTTGTTGTGTGACAAAAGCTTCTCATTTAACTTTAACCGAAAATTGTTATTTGTTTATTTGAGAAAAACAAAACAAAACAACTCAACATACATATTTTTGTATAGAAGTTTTACGAGCCTCATTTCGATTATTTTATTAGATTTTTTTTCCGTTTCTGTTTCTATTCTTGTTGTTGTTTGACTGTCATGGCAAAAACTCATAAAATAGAAATGTTATAGTTTTAATTTGTGCCGCAAATGAGCTGACGACAGTTGTTCGCATGACCCCCACCCGGTTCACACATACGCAATGACAATTTGATGACCTGCTGTGCTCTAATTCCGAGTATCTGATGAGTTCAGTTTAGGAAAGTAGAGTTGAGTTGAGCTCGCGTTTTGTTGTGGACAACGGTTCACAAGATGATATAAAAACACATGACAGGTGCTTGGGTGCATTAGATTTTTGTATTGAGTGTTTTGAGAGTCTCAGAAATGGGGTAAAAAGACAACAAATTAATTAGAAACTTTGATGAGTTCTGTGCGTTTTTTTATATTTGTGGCTCGATTTTATTGCTGACCTTTTATTGAAGTAGTTTGGTTGGCGGGAGTTCACCAAAAACATATGTTCCCCAATTCATTTGAGAAATATATCGTATACCTAATGGTCGCAGATTGTATTGCATTTCAGATCCAAAACTTGCGTACATTGTTCGCTCATACATTTGAGCGCCCCTCATTATGTTGATAATTTCTGCAGAGAAGAATGCCCAGTCATTCACAGATGTTATCATGCGCCTTACAATCTTCTGTGAGCTGCAAGTAGATCCGAGGCGCCCATATATTCTTCGAAACGGAGGCACTCATGAACAAGATGCTCCGGATACCCCACGATATCTCTGCAGATACCACAGAATGGATCCGAAGCATGCCCAAACCTATGAAGATACTGCCTGTAGCATCAATGACCAGTTGCGAATTGAGTAAGTTCGAACCCCATGTCACCAGAATGGCGCTTAAGCCAATCTTTAATATCTGGGATGAGCTGGTGTACCTCAGTAGCTCTGTCCAATTTGTATTTTTTGCTTTGCTGTGTGCTCTCTCATAAGAAACTTTTGTTTCATCAGACAGAGAAAAAATCATGTAATTGTGTCTGTTTTCTATCACTTTCTTATAACGTGTTTACACTGAAGTCAAGCTTATTGAATACATTCCATCTTTACCCGTGACAACCCCAGCAATAGAACAATAGGAAAATATGAAATAAGAACCTAAGAAATTGATATTATCATCACATTTACTGCGAAAAATACTGTGTTTTAAAATCGTTGTACTGTGAAAAAGCAGTTTTTTGGGGAAATGTACTGCTTTTTACGAAAAAAAAAAGATACGACCATTACTCATGCCTTTAATTTACTCTAAAATTTTGCTATATCTCCCATTGGATTACAATATATTTCACACATGTACAGTACAACTCATCATCATGTAGCAGTGGATGTGCATCTGCTGCTTCTTGCTTAAAAAATTTGTTTAAATTTGCCACAAATAACAAATTGCAACAGACACGCATGCAATTTTGTCAGCTTTTTTCTTATTTTTTTTGACAAAGAAAAGCAGTCTGATATACTTCGATGATGATCAAGTTGTTGTCATGTGGCAATTTTTTTTGTTAAATGCATTTCAACTTTATCTCTATACATATCTGCATGTCTATCTGATATGTAAACTTGTTGAACGAAAAGTTGATGAGATGTAAATGGATTTATGCGTGAATCGAAAATTGCTTTTGCAATATTTCAACTTGCAACGTACGTATTTATCTCAAACGTCGTAGGCTGTATAACTCGTTAAAATAGTTAGACATGCCGCTTATTAACCGTAATTCAACATCGTGTAGGCCGGATATTGATTTATTATCAATCGCGTGCCTCAAAAAGATTGGATTGGCATACAACCAACAAAATTAAATGAATTTCATTCACTCAGACACTCATTCATTTGACAAATTAACCGAAATCCGAAAGATAATTTTTATGAAAAATATATAAATCTTACTTAAATTATGTGAGACGCCTTAAAGATATTCACTCACTGCTATGTGTGTGCCTTTAAAAAAAAAATCTTAAAATCAAAATTAAGTTGTTGGCTCCCATAGATGACAACGTTTTAAAAATGTCGTCGTCATCATCATCGTCGGCGGTAACAAGTCAACAAACAGCAACGCCTTACTTAAGATACGCAAAAGATTGGCTGGCTTAGCTCGCTTAGCTCGTAGTATCTCATCAGTTAAGGAGTTGTGCTACCTCCTACTGTCCGGTGACACCAAAATGCAGCAGTCGTCTGTCCATTGCTAACGCATTTGCATATAAAAGGTTGTCTGTCGTGTCGTGATATTTATCGCATGCGATAACGCGTATCTGCAGCCAGGTTTTTTTGATTTATCTTTTTTGTTTATGTCGCTTATCTGTAGCTGGAATCTTGAAAAGGCGCGAGGAAAGTGTGTGAGTACGGTCAGTCTGTCTGCCTGCCAGACTCCTTGAGACCAGAGAGTTAAATTTATAAAGCGTCATCTGTCTTGAGTTTCATATTAATTTATTTATTGATTTCGACTGTTTACCTTCTCCATGCCTTCGTCGCTTGTTTGTTGTTTACCTTTCTCTTCATTCTTATTCATTCTTAGCC
Organism: Amiota communis; assembly: GCA_037043315.1. Classification (NCBI taxonomy): domain Eukaryota; kingdom Metazoa; phylum Arthropoda; class Insecta; order Diptera; family Drosophilidae; genus Amiota; species Amiota communis. Next base: position 4,073,365 of record JBAMAV010001245.1, on the reverse strand, counting down.
TACCTTGACCAATTTTAATTAAAAACTTTCAAAGTCACTTCTTCTCAAACTCAAACCTTGGAATTCTTTTTTGAAGATCCTCAAAGCCTTTTTCTTTTCCGTTTTCTAACCTCAATGCAATACAATAAAGTGGAACGAAAGAAAATGGAGGGAAAGCCAAGGAAAGGAAAGAAATGTCAAGTTCGTTTGCGACTTTTGAAAAAGGTTAACTGCTTGCGCTTGTGTGGCAAATTTCTTCTTTTTTCAGCTTCCTTTTTGGCAGGATTCTGGAATCGCTCTCTCTCTCTCTCCCTCATTCTTCATTTATTTAGTTAGTTCCTTTGTCTGGTCCTTTTTTGCAGTCAACACTCCATCTCCACATTCACCGCTATAGAAATACTTGTTTCCTTTACTTTGGCTTTATGTATATGAATTTGATTTACCCTTTTTCTGTTTGTTTCTTCCTCTTTGTGCCCCCATCCTCCTTGGGAGTTGGGGGTGTTGTAGTAGTACTCGGTTGGCCTTTGGCCATAAATCATGGTCGAAAAGGTAAATTAGAACGTGCAACAAGTTTTCTGGTTTCCTTTTTCGCATTCTCGGTAAATAAACTCAACTCAACTCAAGTTTTAACCGGATTCTTTATATTAAGTTAAGCGCAAACAGTGCAAAACAAAAAAATAATGCATACTCCAAGGCGCTAAAGCCTTTTTACAGTTTTACTTTGAGGTTGTTTTCTGTTTTCAGGTTTTTATTTTTAGAATTAAATTGAAGTTGGTATTAATGAGTTTTGGCGTTGGAATTAATTGCATTTCGCTTGGAAATGAGTTTTTTTTATTAAAAAACACTTTAAAAATAAATCGAAAAAAAAAATAGAAACCTAGAATCCACCACATTCGCCTTAAAGGCTTTCCAAATTTTATAAGTTGAGATTCAAAAATCTAACTTTTTTTGTTGGCTTTATGAGTTTGCTTGCTCCTACCATACGAGCGAGCAGACTTAGTTTATTTAGGACAAAAAATAGATGATGTTTTTGGTACAACATTGTAGTACTGGAGAATACCAAGTTTGGTTGTCATTTAGCTGATTTAGCACGAAGTTTAAATATTTAAAATTTATTTTATGTTTGGAAACTTAAAAACGAAAAATGGTTAGAACTATCGTGGGGCTGAACAAGAACAAAGGTAAAACGCTTTAGATGCGGTTTACTTTAACGAACGTGTAGCAACAACTCCTTTTATGGTTTGCTTGCTTTTGTGTCTGCTGTTAGAGGGTGAAAAAGATAATCACTAGGCTTTGCTTGTCAAGCAAGTTTAGGCATTGAAAGTATGAAAATAAGGGAGTCCATTTTATGGTAGTAGTATTCAAAGCTTACTTAATGAAGAGCAAAATTGAAGTGGTTGTGGGATAGGTAGAATAAACAACCCTAAGTATTAGAACTCATCGTCGTCGTGAAACTCATCATAATTTAAGCGCCTTTTAATTTTCCGTAAATGCAACAATGGCACTTCAAACAAACAGCAACAGCACCAACAATCATACCAAATTATGAATAGCAGGCAATACTTGGCCCAAAAACCTGGCTGCTTGTCTTTCCTCCTGTCGTCGTCCTGTAAATAGGCCGCATGGTTTTAAATGGACTTTTAGCTGAGCCCTCATTACAAAGGCTGAATCAATATTAAATTTATTTTTCATCCTCTCCTCTCCACCTTTGTCAACACTTCAAAACTCGTCATCTAACAAGAATCATAATTTTATTTTTTTGTAAGTATAAAAAGGACTTTTTGAGGGAGTTTCAGTGTATCAATGTATCAGAGTTTCATAATTCAGGTGGCTTGAGGTGTGCCTAGGCATTTATGCATATTACTAAAGGCCAAAGTTGAGTTTAGTGATTGCTAGGCCATTGCTAATGCAGGTACATTGTTAATGAATGTCCTTATGGGTAGCTCAATCACTTGAGTTCGTCTCGACCAGGCTGCCTGCCATCCTTGATACATGCATATAAATTGGCTCACGTTCCTTTGGCTTTGAGTATTATTACACTTAAATTAGCAACTTGGGAGCGCGTGCAATTTGATACGAAAGTAGAAATTTGGTGGGGTGGAATTCAGGCAGGATTCATTCGGACCCAAGTTGAAACGTGCTTCTGCCATACTGTTGCTGTTGCTGTTGATCCTGTATCTTGTTTTGTCTATTACACGGGCAAAACAGGCAAACATTTGTACGTGGGGTTGCAACACACTGGCCAATATTCTCATCCGAACCATGCCGTAATATATAATATTATGATTACGTGCACTTACTTCGGTGTTGTTATTATGGCTAGTAGTGGTGGGTGTTGGTTCTCTTAGACCCTTGTGTACATTTTCTTTAGCATTGGACTAGTAGTCATCACAATGAGTATGTGAAATCTGACGAAAATCAAATTGTTGCCATTTTTACGCATTTCATTTAATTTTCTCTTTCTCTCAATCTAAGCTGGATTTTTTGATTCTAAATGATATTTTTGGCCACCATTTAGGGTGCCCTTTTTTCGTGTAAATGAGTTTTTCGCCTTTTCCCCATACTGATGGTCTTCGTACCTGTGGGAATACCCCATTTTACGGGAGTTTCAAACTTCTGGGCTTTCTGTGCTGGTTGTAAAGTACGAATAAATGTAGGTATATAAATTATAATAAGATTTTTGCTTAAATGACCTAAAGTCATGTGCTGTAGTCTGTTGTTTTCATTTGCCGAGGATTTTATGTATTGTAAACTGTTCCTTTGAGGAGGTTTTCAACCAAATTACTCAGTTGATGAGAAGTTGAGTTGGGAAATTAACGAACGAGCACATTCTTGTTGTTTCAGGCTGCTGTTTCTATCACAGATCATATCACATCTCTGTTCTGTTTTATCTTTGTTACCTTTGTTACTTTATATTGTCACTTGGCATTTTAATTATTTTTCAATAAAACTTCTGTGACTTCTGTGACTTTCCCTAGTATCCTCCTCTTCAATCCACTTAATGGTTAAAATGCAATTTATTTTGTGTACACGACAGAAACAAAGACAATTTGAAGAACAGTCTAGTATGGTGGTGCCCGTCGACCAATGATTGTGGTCAATAATGAAATTCCTTTGGTTTCAAATACTTACATAGTACTTAGTACAAAGCAAGTATTTCCACACAGAGAACAGCGAATCTGAGCTTAATACAATTAAGTAATGAATGCTTTTCTATTTGAAAACCGAAATAGAAATAGCGATATAGTAGAATAGAGTTTTTACACTCAGGAGAAGAAAAAAAAAATATAAATTATTTGAATTCCAAAGTATTCCTGGTATCCTTGTATACTTGTATTTTGGGGAGGAATAGAATAGAATGTGATACTCATTCCATTGAATGTCAGGGGGAATACTTTTCTTAACTTAAAATTACACATATGCTCATGACATTTGCTGTGATGCACGTACGCGCTTTTGTGCGTTGAAACCATTCCGAGGGCCCAACCCTACCCCTTGTGGTACTCACTCAAACACAGCACTACCCTTTGACTCCCTCGACTGCCATAAAATAAAATGTTTTGCTCGTTGCTGCTTATATCTGTTTCTGTTTCTTTCATCTCGCCCCCTTTTTTGCCAAATAAAAAAATAGAAACGTTAAAGAAAAGTGCTACCAGTTTTTCTTTTGGCAGTTTGGTTGATAGAGTAGAGTAGAGATTGGGTGGAGTAGACTGAATGAGTGAGTGTGTGAGGGACTTATGCGGCGTACTTGGTTTGTTGTCGCTTGGTTAAATGTCAGTTACATGTACATAATTTATTTAAGCCATATATTCTTCTGTAAGAAGGAAAAGGGGAATAAGGAAAACACATACCATGGATACAAAAAAAATATTTCTGGGTGTATGTTGTGTTTAAATTAAGTATACGTTGCGTTGACATGCTTAGTTACCTCAAAAACTGTGCAATTTTTCAATTGTGATATGTTAAAAAAAAGAAAACAAGATGCGCTCCCTAGTCTTTTTGACCGAATTAGTAGACAACAATTAAAGTAAAGCGTTAATACTTAGATGGGACCAATAGTAAATGCCATTAGTTTGCCACTTGATTCAATTGGGAATTAGTGAGTGAGCCAATGTTGTCTACTATCTGTGTGCTGCCATCACTGACAAGTCAGTTGTCATCATTGTCATTATCATCATCAATAAGCATGGGGCGAAAATTAAACATAGCCCAGCACACTAAGTCTAACAGCACAACAATCCTCCACGAAAGTTGTCTAATTCCTTTGTGGAACTAAAGTTTGTGCTAAACTTTTAATCAAATTAAGACAAGTAAAGTCTTAGTATGTCGCTAGTAGACCCGGAAGTATCCCAGATAGATGGTAGATTGACACATGCATCAACTTTGGATAAGTAAAATGGCTACCACTACTATGTACCTTAGTTATATTTGGGTGATTCTGCACTTAGAGAAAATCCTGTGTGATTTCTTCCTTATTATATAGTATTTTTTGTTATAATTTTTTTTTTTTTTTTTGTTAATCTATTATTATAATAGTTGCTAATGAGTTGCTGGTGTCCTTCATTTTGGAAGATCGTTGGGGTGGAGGCTCTTTAATCGGCATCGACTCACGACCTGGGTATGCGCTGACGCCAGGCGGTTTGGATGACTTTGCAGTCCCTGCCGATGACGAAGTGTCTTATTTTGACAAGCTTGAACTCGCTGAATATTGCAGGTTGCTGCGGTACCTCATATATGAATCGCGTAACGCCAAACAGGGGTCACTACTTGTCTGTAAATTGTCCTCTTGTTATTGAGCGACAATTTACTGGACGGGCGCAACAACCAGTCAAGCCTACGAAACTTTGCATAACAGCATGCATCGATGGTTTTAATGTGAGCTCGCCATGTGACACCTTTGTCCAGAATCAGTCCGAGGAAACGGACTTTATCTACCTGACAACTAGACAAGAGCCACGCCTCAATGTAGAAATTGAAATTGGCCGATTTCTCTGCATTTATTTCAATGTTCCAACTGCTGTAATTTCTCTGAATCTTCCTGGGCCTAGAAATAGTTTAGAATGACGGCTATGAAGCGATGGTGGCTTCATTTGAGTCAATTGTTGGAATATCTGCTGTATATAGCGACTAGAGAACTGTATACTGCCTTCCAGCACGCCAGCACTAATACTTCATCTCGATGACTTTGTATCGCGCACATTGACAAAAAAGGTTCGTCCACATAGATGGCTTTTTAATAAGTATTTTTAAAGTGTTACAATTTTCTCAGTGTCTTTACTTTCGTAAATTCTTCAAATTGATGCTGAAGAATATGCGACTTACTACATAGTATCTAAGTACACAAAGGAGAGGAATTGGCAGAGAAACAAAAAGATACGCACAAATAGAAATGTCAACTTTGACAATTGTTTGTCTGGATAGTGGGAGGCGAGCTTGGCTTTTGGTTACTTTTGGATAGTATAAAATGGTATAAAAGAAGATTTTATTGACCAAAGCCGCACAAATGCTCAATTAATAGAATTTCGGATTTGTGTTCATAGTTATTGTTTTTGATGTGGGAACACGGTATGCAAGTGACTTAGACAATTTACTTAACGTATTAAGTTGGCCAAATAGTATATGATGAAGACAGTGGTGGCAGTGAGTGGCATTTGTTGCTGGTGCTCCTTGGCAAAAGCGTCAGTGCATGGCTAATTGAATCAAATTAAATTGAATGCTGCTTCTGCTGCTGTGACATGGATTTGACAAGTAAAAGGAAAGGAAAAGAAGTCGTAGCAGAATCAGAAGCAGTAGAAGTGTTGCCTCATGCTTATATTCCAACTCTTTTTTTTTCTTGGGATTTGTTGGTTGAGCACGCATCCAGCGTGCGTTGTCTATTGTAGTAGTAGTCGAAAGCTGTCACAACCAGTTATCACAACCAGAGTCGGCAATACTTTTAAGTGAATGCTCGCTCTCTGTGGATTAACCCGTTTCCCGTGCTATTGCCATTGCCTTCTTTATCCTCACCTACCAAAGCATGACGATTCTTGTCGAACAGAAAAACAATTAAAATTACAAGCTGCAGGCGCATTATCAGCTTCAATGTTGACTGCCACTGACAAAGTGGCTAGAATTGTGTGTGGGGAAGGTAACTGATAGAATCAGAAAGAGAATGTGAATAGGAAAACACTTGTTAGCTTTGCCCACACAAACAACCCCACTTAACCCATTCTGTCTGATGCCCAAAAGATTTCGAAGTAAAGTTTATTTTGCGTGCTGTCGTTAAATAGCTTTAGTTTTCTTTTACAGTCCCTGCGTAATCCTTTGCTGACAATACGAGATTTATAATACAATAATACTTACTTACTTATTATTATGGAGTGAGTGGTGTTTTCTGTTAAGATCAGCAATATTTTGATGTGCTTATTTATTTTGGGTATGCTTGTGTTTGAAAATCGCTTTAATTATGCGTTCGTTGAATTTAAACAAAATTGGCATTAAAAGAAGAAGCCCCAGGGTTGTCAGCTACCCTTTATTTACACAATGAATTTTCATTTCCTCTCACTCACTCAGCAATAAATTGAATTTTGTATGCTTCAGGAAAGATGCTGCTACCGTGCTGCCAACTTGAGTATTGAAAGTTTTGCTTTATCGCCATATGATATCAATTAAAAATTTGTCTAATTAAATTTTCTTTCTTGTGCTGCTATTTTATTGAGTGGACTAAAAGGCAATTTGAACTGCCCATTTTATGTACTCAAAGTTATCAAAAAACCATGTAAGAAAAAGAAAAACTATTAAAAAGTAATGAAGACTTGCAGTAAGTTGAAGAACTTTGGTTTATTTTATTTCTTGAGAAACACTTGATTGCCAATTCGTTTCAAAATTTTGGGCAATCACGCCCATGAAGGGGAAAGTTTAATGGCATGATTGTAAAGGGGTAAAACTAATATTTTTAACTACTATAGTAGTAGCAGCACTCAGCAATTAGGAAAACATGTTGCAGTCTATCGAAGGTTCATACTACACATACATGTTCTATAAGTAACAAAGGACAACAATGGCTATTGGTTGCATTCATTTATGGTATGAGATACTTTCAAGTGGTTTTCAGGAAATTTTCAGTATTGTAAAATAATAGAAAAAACAAATGAAACAATGAGAAAGAAAAGGAGTTTTTAATGAAGTTACTACACTTGAATTGCAATGCACTTGACAGTAGCCTAAAAGTAAAGTTAAAGACTATTAACATCAAAAATTCTTCATACCAAAATAGTAGAAAAACCACACACAAAAACGCTCACAGCTCACACATTCAACAGAATTTTAAGCTCGTATCCAAGTTGTCCAAGTGGTCAGAAGGCAAAACCAAGGTGCAAAGGTGTATTAACTAGTACTATGGCTAGAGGAAAGACATGTCTAAAAGCAAGAAAACATGAAAAAAACAGACAAGAAAAACAAAAAGAAATTGACATGAGCCACGCACAGAGAGAACTCTTCCTTCGTCCATCGTTGGTTCGATGGTTTGTTGTTCTGTTCATTCAACATCATTTGACTGAGTTCTTCTCTTGGCTCGAAGTGGTAACTGCAGGAGGCAGTTTTATAAAGTCATGTAGTCTCGCATGTATTGTAGTAACTTTGAGTAGGAATGAGTTTAGAGGAGTATGGTATATGGCAAGAGTATAAGACAGTCGGACACTAAAAACTTAAGTGACCATTTAGCAAGGCAAACAGCAGCTGTCAAAGTCACGACTGAGGGCACGAGAACAAAATAGCACAGAACAGAACGGAACACAACGAAATGAAGACATGACAATGAACGAAGGTGGATGTCAGAATAAAGACTAAAGGAGTTTTGTTGAAGGGTTGCCTGATTTGTTTTCGACACACAAGAAAAATATGCAAAATTAGTTACTCAAGGAGGTTGTTATTGTTGGAGAAGACAAGACATTGTAGTACTACAACTAAGAGGAGTAGAAACAATAACCAAAAGAACATGACAATGCATACGTTGTTAAACATTATGAGACGCAATTATTATTGTTGTGGGCAAGCAACTCAGCAATTCAAGCAAGTGAATGGGATGAACAAATAACAATCATAGTACACATACGAGTATAAGAAACGAAATCATGAAAATATCATAGTATAGTATGAAATGGAATGAAATGAATTGGAATGTTGCTGACAAACAATGTTGAAAATTAAAATTGGCACTCAATTGGGTACTCGACAAACACATGTGCAACGCACTTATGTTTTATGGATTATTGACTTGAACGAATACCCTCAGGCATGGATGGATCAACTGGGAGAGACGGCTACCTCTGTCCTGCATAATTATTCCCATTTGACAGAGCACACACACACACACACCCAACAAGATAAAATAAAGAGTTGAAGTTTTATTTGATTTTCATTGTTGCTTGCCAACCAAGCACTTCCATATGAAAAATGAAGTGGAAAAAGTAGTTCGTTCGAAGATGACGACGACGACGACGGAGGCTACTAAAAAGAAACAAGGAATTGTAGCTTGTTTTGTGGTCAAACTCTCATCAGTCAGCATTGGGATTTATCCATACCCATATGAGTATTGGCCACAAGCAATAAACGATCCAAGTTTTTGGCTTTGATTTTGTACAAACAAAAAAGAAGAAAATTGAAGAAAAACCTTTTTAGTTTGGTTTGGTTTGGTTTGGTTTGGTTGTTCGTCAATACCGAAGTTGACCAAAGACATATTTGCAAAAGTAACGAGTTGGTTAGCTCAACTCAGGCGAGTTGGGTTGGTTTAGGTTATGTGTGTGCCTCCCAGGAGACAACAACGACATCAACAATAACAATAATAACAATAACAACAACAAGGAGAAATTCAAAATATGCAAATGCATATGAGTCTCGAGTCAAAGCGCGTGACGGACTATTGACCAACAACTACATAGTATACGTATAGTATATGAGTAAGTCAGGAAATGTTCAAACCAATAGACAGATAACTATTCAAACGCATAGACGCATACTTTTCTTACTACGCTACTTCAAGTCTGCTGTCTGTCTGTCTTTCGTTCGGTCTGTTGGTCTGTCCGATTGTTCACTATGTTCAACTGTCCATCCATGTCCAATGAAGCAATCTAACAACCATATTTGGCCACTTTGGCTTGTAGTAGCTCAGCTACAGCAAACTATATGGTAAAGAAGACGAAGCACAAAAAAAAGTGAAGTGGCGAATTGGGCGAAAATGTTTTGGTAACAAAACCAAGCAAGCAACCAACCAACCAACGAAACATGTGAGATGAAGAAGGAAAATCAACAACTTAAAAAGCAAGCAACTTTGTTGCCTTTTTCAAAAATTCTCTGCGGTATGCAATTTTTGTTATATATTCATGTGTGTGTTAAAGTCCCTTTGTCTGATTCTATTTGGTTCGTTGGTTGGTTGGGTGTACGATGTGCGTGTGTCTATGTGTGTAGGTAACTTGATTTACTACTCAAAAACCCACAACTCCATTTGAGCTGTCAATACGTCGATTTGTGTGTTCTGCGTTTTTCGCTGCTTTCGCCCACAATGCTACCGCTTAGCCTCTCTTATTCATACTCTCGAGCTCCGTCGTACTAAACAACACTGAGAGAAATTTTTATTTGATTAACAGAAATTTTATCAAATTGAATATGAATATTTATCACTTACATATACATATATGACAGCACTATCCAACACTGAAGGATGTTTCTTCCTTGGATTACCGACCCGTACGAACACAAAACAATCTTTATCTTAAAATATCTTGTTAATCGCTTATAGCTTCCCTGTAAAGCTAGTAAAAATAGCAGATTAGAATCGCAAATAAACGGCTAGCAATATTTAATGTCTAGATTCCAAAGTGCCAGTTACAAGTTTGGCAGACATCTCCGGAGTTGCGTTATACACCCGGTTACTGTGAAACACAGAGCAGCAGGGGCTTTAGATAGGCCTTGTTCCTGACCAATGAGTCATACGACCAAAATAAGTATGGCTTGAGTTTGGTTTCATCGGATATTTATCGACGTTTATCAATACTTCTTATCTGCACCGTTATGTTAAGTCTCTACGGCAGGTGTTCACATGAAAATCAATCAACTATCATTTCTCGGCCGGCAATTTTCCCGCATGCAAGCAAGGCATCACTTGGTAATTTATCCGGGGTTTACGCTAGACTGTCAGTATCAACATTTTTGGCGTCAATCGATCCTAACGTCATAAGGCAACTCACCGAGGTTATTGCGTCAATATCCGTCACCGATCGCTACCGGTACATGAAGGAAGAAAAAGGTAGAGCTTCCTTCAGTGTTCGATATTTCAGTGTCGGATATTTCAGTGTTCGATATTTTAGTGTTGGATAGGGTTGCCACAAATAAAACGATTGTTATTTATTTATCACTAGCGATCACGGCGTATTTTGCTATGCTCTCGGCGTGATGATTGATTTTACAATATGTCTGTAAGCTTTATATGCAAAATTTTATCCACCAATTTCTTGACAACAGCAAGTCCAAACTTTACAAGACCATTCTCCAAATTATGCTAAAGATTCTCTCAAAATTTCATCAAAATCAGTTCAGCAGTTTCGGAGTCTATGGGAAACATATCCAACCACATACTTAAATACATATACATCTAATTATATATGTATATGCATCATCTTATTTTTTCCCATATTCTCTTATCTGAGTCGTTTCTATACAGTTGCTTGTTAGTCTCTTTATGTCATCCCTCCATTTTCTGGGCCGTCTTCCCATTTCTCTTGGTCTTCATTCTATAAATCTTTTGATCCATCAACTATTTGCACAGCATTTTAATTTTTTTCTCTCATAGCTAAATTTGTTAAGGGAGACTACTTGACTACTCCCAACATTGATTTTTCTCTGATTTTTCAGTGCATAAACATATCTACAACATATATATCTACATACTACATATTTTTCTACCGAGTTGAAGTTGAAGGCGGCATACTAGTAGTAGATCAATGCGTGGTTTTGTATCATGATTCTGATTCAGATTCTGTTGGCGACGCGTGGTCTGCTACTCTGTTGTTTTCTCCACCAACTCCTGCTGCGGTATTCGTGTGGCCTAGACTTGGTCAACTTGTTTCCTTGTATCGATAATTGACTTCCGTATGGTTTGTGCTGTGTGTGGCAGCAGATGCACACACACAAACTTACAGAAACAGACACAGAGAGAATGGAAATATGGGGGGAAACATATCGTATCAGTTGAGTTTTTGGTAACAAACGCAACAAACAAGCGCTTAAACCTTTAGGGAATCCCAATGACATAAAGCCAAATGCCTGCTGTAGACAAGTTACTAGAATGGCATAAAAAGAGTACAAGTAGATGAGATCAGTTGCCATATAACAGTAGTAAGTTTTTACAGTTGTTGTTTTTGTTGTTGTCGCTTGTTTGAATTGCAAAGTGGCGAATATGAGGTTAGCTAACGAGAATATTGTCGCCAATATACTACTATGTTGTTCATCTTCATCCATGTTATTTTTTTTTTTTGTCATTCAAATCCTCAAACGCCATTTTAAACTATTGTCGTCGTCATTTAGAAGTTGTTCTTGTCCTTCCCTAGAGGCTATGTAAAAGTTTTTGTGTAAAAAATAATTTTATGCTTACTCAAGTGATTTGCATATGGGACGTCGAACTTATTTTAGTCTGTCTGTCGCCCTTTCTCTTCTTAATATTGCTCATACGCTATGTTGTCGTTAAATTATTCTAAGGAAATGAATTGACTTGACTTGACTTGACTTGTGATGGAGGACATCACTAGTATTTCCTTTTGTTTACCTCCACAAAATGTTTGTTTGCGCTTTGTGGGCATTTAAGCCATTTGACTTTTTGGCCAAGCTAACAAATAGACACACTCACACACACACACATAGATACATAACCCCACACACTGTTACATGGGACTTACACTGTGAACTAAATACTCGTTGATTGAGTAGCGTAGAGCAGCAGCATCAAGTGTTGTTAGTTTATTTATTCATGTACTCAGTTCTACTACTCTTCTGTCCATCATTCATGTCATTCCTTCACTTAGTCATTCATTCATTCATTCAGAGTCACCATGATTGGTTCCTTTAGTGCTAATTGTTGTTGTTGTTTATGTGTATGATTTGTTGACTTTTTGTTGTGTAGTATTGTGTTGCTTGTCTTATTAGGCGTTGTTTGTCTCTAGCTCTCTTTTGACTCAAATCTCCCATTGCCTTGGCTGCTGCCAATCAGTTGTATTCGAACTAAGAGTCCAGTTTAGTGTCCACTTACTTGATTTTGTTACACTAACATCATCATTATTATCATTATCAGCATCATCATCATTTATTGGTACAGTCATTGTTGCCATCAATTGTTCATTTGTTGATTTATCATACTCACCAAGTTGAGATCGTCGTCGAAGACCAGAAGTTGGCTAAATCAGTTCGTGGTCCTTCATTTACTTATTTGTTTACCTTAGACTTGCACTTTAGACAACACTTCACTTCAATTCACTACACTTCACTTTGACTAACTGACTGAATGAGTGAGGGAGTAAGTCAGTGAATGAGTATTGAAGGTGGCAGCCAGGAAATTAAGCGTGTTGAGTGTTGTATTTTACTATTGTTCATGTAAGTTATTTTCAACAAGGAACTCTATAAATATTTTGCTTTTGCTTTTTCATTTCTCAATGTACAATATCTGTGTGTGTATTTGAGGATGACCACAACTTATTGAGTTGTTGTTATTCTTGTTAGTTTTGACCATTTTACACAGGATATGCAAATGAGATGTGCTTTGTCTTTGATGAACTAGCTGAAGCAATATTAGCCAAAAACCTTTGCTTAATTGCAAAAGCATGTTTTTCTTCAATATGTTTATTTATGTGTTTGTCTATTTGTTTGTATATTCGGTCTCTGGTCTGGTCTGTCTGTCTATTTGGTCAGCAGCCTGTCGCAATGTCTTTCAACTTGTCTTTCTTTTTGTGTTCAAACAGATGTTTGTCATTGAAATGAACATCACTCGACATCATTGATAAGTGAACAGAGTGGGAGTAACAAAAAGGGTTATTAATATACAAAATTCTATAGTAAATTCTTAATAACTTATCTTAATTTGATTTTCATGAATACTATATATAGTATTGTTAATACTTAATTTATTTTAAATCTATGAAACTAATGTTTCACCCTCCTTCCTTCACTGTGTTTTTAACTATGATATGTCAAGCAAAACACTTTCGCCTTTCTATTGCTCGAAGCTTATTTAACATCTTTGAATATACACAATACAATACAGTAAATAATGACTAATGTCAACTGCTGCTGCTGTCAAGCGATTGCAAGCAATGCAATAAGCTCAGATAGTAGTTCGATCCAAGTTCTTAAGCAATAAAACAAAACTTTGTTTAAATATTAAATGAATTTCACTAATTGCAAAATGCCACAAGTGAAGTGAAGCTTCTGCCATTAAGATGTATGTATATGTATATGTTTATCAAACTTTGATTTAATTTTTAATATTCAAACAAACGAAGAAGATGCACTAAATAAATCATGTGTGTGTGTTTGATAAAAAGGATACTCTTTCATAAAATATTTGTTTACTTACAACTCACCGAAGCATAACTATCTAAGTACAAATGAATGAATGTATAAGTAGTATATGAATAAGTGACTCAATGAATGAATGAATAGTTGAATGAATGACTGCAAGAATGTTCACTTAACTTTTTGCCCTGCATACATTTTCAATTAAAATTGATTTTATGCAAATTTTCAATTAGTCGACATTTTATCGACGGACAAATGAACCAACCAACAAACAACAACAACAACAGACACCAACAATACTACAGTACTGAAGACAAACAAGTAAATTTAACTAAAATACTATAAGAGAAATTTCCAAGTATCCTTGCTATACAGTTTGAATTTTAGTTATTTTTCTTCTGATAGTTTCCTTAAGCAAAAATATATTATGTGTGTGTGTGTGTGTGTTTGTCAGTGTAAACCACTTGAGATAAATAGATTTTTTAAGTTAAGTTATGTGTGTAAGTTTAAAGCTTTTTGGCTTATGTTCGACTCGACTCAACTCAACTCAGCTCGACAATCTACAATATTTGTTTAAATTGGCAAAAATGAATGTTAAGTTGCACTGAGTGCCAGAATACTAGGAGAAGAAGAACCAAATGGTATCTAGTATGTAGTTAGAATGAACTCTCTTAGTTGTACATATTTGTATATAACTTAACTTACATTTCAGTCTGATTAAGTAATTGAATTTTGCAAAAATTTTCCGAAAAGAAAAACCTAAAAATTTTTGAGATTAAATTACGTTCGAAGAAGAATTACAAAAGTGAAAGAAAACAAACTTCAATTAGTGACGCTTCAACGTCAATTAGTTGACTTTCTTTCCTTGTTGTTGTTCTCAATTTTATTTTGTAAGAACGAGTAGGTTTTTGTTCTTTTTTTTTCTTCATTATTTCCTATGCCGGAAAAAGGAAATTTGTTTATGTATATAATTTTATTTAATTTTTAACACTCACACACATGCATGCGCTTTTTCTTTGCCGTTCGCTTACTCAACTCAACTGAACTCAACTCGACTCGTTTCGACTTAATGTCGCATCTAATTGCATTAAAAATCAAGCGCTTTGATGGCTTCCTTCCCCTCATCATGGTTCTACATACATCCCTACTTGGTTTCTCTGTTGGCTTTTGTGTATTCGCAAGTCTATAGAGTACGTCGCTCTCATTACACAAAATAAACACTACTATGCTTCAGCTTCATCAACGTGCTCTGCTCTGCTCTACCTTCTTCATTGACTCCTGCATCCTTTGTGTTTACCTGTGTGCTAACACACTTCATAGCCATCACTACTCTCTACGCTGCCTTGAGCGCGTCGTTGTCGGCATCCTCGGCGACGTCGTCTTTTGTATTTATACTACTAAGAGTTGCAATTTAGTTAAATGTCACTTTGACATTCTTTATTTTCACTACTTATCTGCTTGCCCTCCTCCTTTTCATTCTTTGGTCTACCCATTTGCCTGCTTGCCGCGTTTCATTAGGTCTTGGCTGCCATTACGTATGCGTAATTTAAGTTGCACATTATTTCGCACATTTTGTATTTAAAATATTTGAAATATTTTGTTGTTTTTTTTTTTTTTTTTTGTGATAAAATTAATTAAAAAAATACTACTACAACACATATACCTAGAAGAATGTAAGTGCGAATCATCAGCGTCATCATCAAATGCCACTAAATTTTAATAGCTTTAACTAAAAGCCTTAGCACCTTTTACTATTGTATTATTCTCGAATTTATCGTATCGTATTTTTGGTAGCATTGTAAAACCGAAGTTTTTTGTGTAACTCGTTTAATTCGTAAACGCCTCAAACTAAGCCACAAAATTGCTTTTTAATGCCTCCGATGTGTGCCAATAACATGAATACACATGTCGGTATTTAAAACTTAAGCTGTAATCCTCTGATGCTATTCGTCCTTGTATCAAACTAATTTGATTCGCAAAAAAATAGAAAAATAAAACAAAACATGGACAAATACATTAACTTAAGTTTTACTAAATATTGAATACTCTTCACTGGATCAAGTAGATTTTATATATATAGAGTCAGTGAGTAGATAGCTGCGGGGAATGGTATCGGCAGTGAGAGCAAAAGTGTAAGATAGCAGTAGTGAGCGAAACTGAGTGAGAAGCGAGATCAAGAGCGAGTATTTGACTACATGAGTAGCAGACAAAAAAAGGTCAGGCGATTAGAAGCAGCAGGCAAGATTGGACGCAGTGATCTCATACTTTTTAAAACTTTAGAACAATTGGTATCGAACCCACTTATTTTTGTACAATTTGTACTATTCACCATCTTCTATCTATAGAAAATTGGATGTATGTAGGTATGTATGTGGTTGGATATGTTCCCTATGGACTGCAAAACTGCAAAACCGTTTTCGAATCTATAGCATAGTCTGGAAGGTGTTCTTGTAAAGTTTGGTGCGATTCGGATTTGCTGGTGTCGAGAAATTGGTGGATAATATTTTGCATATTTTAAAATCAATCAAGTCGCCTTATCAAATATATATGATAATAAAGAATATGTCAAGTATTTCAATTGCTGCGCAATGTACTACAATTAAAAAGAGAACTGCAACGCACTTATATCACGCCGGGACCACTAGCCTATACTATTATATAAAATTGCTTATATGGGCTTTGAATGTAACGCTTTCACGAAAACTATACTGAACCAATTTTAATAATTTTTTTATTTTTAATCCTACTTCAATTGTGCTAAGGAATTGAGTGGCATACTTACATTTCCGATCGAACCCGCTGTTGTCGATAAATTGGTGGATAAAATTTTGCATGTAAAGCTAAGAGACATATTTTA
This sequence comes from Amiota communis, assembly GCA_037043315.1. Lineage (NCBI taxonomy): Eukaryota > Metazoa > Arthropoda > Insecta > Diptera > Drosophilidae > Amiota > Amiota communis. Next base: position 4,056,990 of record JBAMAV010001245.1, on the reverse strand, counting down.
AAATCAATCAAGTCGTCTATGACAAACATATCCGACAATTATGTCAATATTAATATGTGATTAGCCTGATGTTTCAATGCGAAATGTACTGCAATTAAAAGGAGAACAACATTACGCACTAACATCACATGGGGGCAAGCCGGGTAAGCTAGTACACATATAAAATTGGATATATGTAGGTATGTTCTCTATGGACGGCTGGACCGATTTTGATGAAATTTGCTGGGAAACTAGAGTAGAGCTGTCTGGAAAGTGTTTGGACTCGCTGTTGTCGAGCAAAACTTGCCGGATTCGCTAGTTAGTTATAGAAGTGTAAGCCAAAACTGCCTGTAAAACCAACTAATTGAAGTTTATCTTCATCATAAGTATAAAGCCTTCAATTTTATACTGAAATTGTTGCAAATCTCTCCAAAAAACTGATGATCCTACATTTGAAAAATACTATAAAAAAAAATAGAGGGTAGGAAATTTCACCAATCGAAAGTGTGTCAAATGTGGATTTTGTGGATTTGCCAGTTGTTTTTGGCCTGTTTGAAATTAGAAAACAGTTTTTTGCCATATTACTACACACATTTTTTTTTTTTTTGCGATGGTGGCGATTTGCATAGTTTGTGTTTGTATTTGTTATGTGAGTGAATGAGTAGTGAGTTGTCCAAAGTGGAGCTTAAAAAGTTGTTAGATTGCTGAAAAAATATGTGTCAACGTTTAGAAGTTTAAATTCATTCAGCATTTTGTCTATCCCATTTTTATGCTAGTGTATGTAATAGGATTTAAGGTGTTTGGGCGTCGTACTATGAATTTGAGAATTCCCTGTTTGTACTGTCTATGATGCCAGTGTTTGAGTGAGTGTAGATTGTTACTCTTTTAGCCAAAACTATGTCACTGTGGTCAGCTCTTTAGTACAATCATAAAAATGAAGTTCTTGTCGTTTAAGTTTATAGAGGCGTAAATGTTTTCCTACTTTTAATGATTTTCGTAGTTAATTGTTAGTATAACATTTCAGTGAAGATGAATGTAAAATACTATAGACTTTTTGATAAGCTTACAAGAATTGGGATATACAGGATTGATTAGCACTATCCTATTCATGCTGATGGTGGAGTATATGAATACTCTGTGCCAGCACAAAAATGGAACGATAATTTCAAGACAAAATTCCCGGGTAGACATGATTGGAAGTGGGGTAACGTCATTGAACGGGACGAGCTTTCGATCTATTCTGACGGTTCCAAGACGGTAGACGGTACAGGCAGAAATCTTCGCGGTCTGGCAGGCAGCACAGATAATTAACGCTTTAGGGGAGGCTTCAAAGCACATATTGATTTTTTTGTAGTACTGTAGAAGATCTTAATCAAGCTCGACAACACTCTGTCACACTTATCTGGGTAGCTGTGGAGATGCGGAGGAACCGGAGAGCAACCTCCTCTATAAATGCCCTCAGGAAACCATTCTTCTAAGGGTTGAGTAGTTGGCTTAACGAGATTTGATTACATCACTTTTTGACTAAAATATCGCGCAAATGGTCACCATGAGCTCGAATAGCGTAATGTACTCGTTTTTCAGAATTTTTCATTGCATTTGCCAATGTTTCGAACGATATGGCGGCTATTTCCTGGCGGATGTTGGCCTTAAGTTTGTCTAGGGTCATTGGCTTGTTGATGTAAACCTTCGACTTCAAGTAGCCCCAAAGAAAAAAGTCTAGGCTTAGCAAATCAAGCAAACGCGAAGGTCTGGCAAAATCTCAGTTTTTTTATATCAAGTGATTGGTAAACAATTGCTCCAAAAAATTGATTGTGAAACAAGCTGTGTGAGGTGATGCACCGACTTGTTGGCATCAGTAGTGCTCCATACCATTTTCATGAATAGTCCCCATCAAAAAATCGGTTATCATAGCCCGATTACGCTCCTGATTTTCGCTAATTGCTTTTCCATTGTCGTCTTCGAAAAAGAACGGGCCGATGATCATATCCACAAAAACTCCACACTACACTGCCACTTTTGTGTCCTAAAGAGGGATCTTTTCAATAAATTGAGGATTTCCGGTGGCGTAGATCTGACAATTTTGTTTGTTGACGGTTCCGATTAATGTGAAATGCTTATCATTCATGATGATTGTTTGGAAAAAATCCCTCTGAGTTACCGCCATTGGTATGACTAAACTCGTATATTCCAAGTGAAGAAACTTATCGGTTAGCAACAGTTGTTGAATCAATTGAATTTTGTACAGGAATAGCTTTAAATCAGAACGGATTATCTATCGTAACCTGCTCCGAGTTAATTTAGATCTCCATGGAGTCATTTTTGTTCCATTCTAGATATTTGTAAAACTATTTCCAAAAACAAGTATATAAGTATTATTCTTACAATGCACTACACAATTATTACGTTATGATGCAGTCAAGTTATGTGTTAAGAAGCTATGACAACCATAAAAACCAACAAGGCAACAGATACAAAAGCAAAAAAAAAAAAAAAATTGTCCATAAAATAAAGGAAAAAATGCCACTTAAGTTGACTGTTGTCGTGGACCGCCACGACAGCACACCAATGAGGAGCACTATGACAATGTTTATGATGATGATGATGATGATGATGGCGGTGACAATGGCTCTGGTAATGTCGTAGGCGAATAAAAAGCTAAAAATGTCAAGACAAAATTATGTAACATGTCGCAAAGGATCACAACTCTGACAGGTGTGAATTCCTGAGCTTATTGCGTTAAGCTGCTGTTTGTTGTTACCATTGCCATTTTGCCCTTTTGTTACTCATTGGCAATAACCACAAAACCAAAGTTATGTATTAACATATATTATGCTGGATGTTCATAAGTACATATATGTATATTTGGTATAAATGCCTCACTAAACTTCATAATGGGTTTGTAGTCTGTGTGTATTTAATTATTTTGATAAGGACTCATCTACACAGCTTTTGCCATAAGTTGTATAAATTGGGAGACTGAGAAAGTGAGTGAGTACTTAATTAATTTGTTCATGGCACATGAAAGCTGAAGGGGGAATATTTCAATGTTTTGCCATAAAGTATACTATGTGTGAGTGTGTGTATACATATAAATCAATCAAAAGTGCCTTCGGAAGAATTGTGTTATGTTGTTTTGTGTTGAGTCTGAGTTTGAATCCAAGTCGTAGTTGTCTAAGCTGCTTTCAAAACCAAAATCGTTTACGCATTTTTAACCCATTAAGTTCAGCTATTTGCATTTAAGCCTCTTTGAGATTGTGTGAATGTGCGTGTGTTTATTTCCTGACAAAACTCATTTGGTAGACGTGATTTTCATGATCCTTGGGTATGAGAGCACCTCGACAATGATTTAGTCATAAATTTACATGCATGCGTGCGTCATATGAAGGAATCTTGAAGTAAGGACGATGTAGATGGTTTGCTTTCTTCTGCTTTCTAAATTCAAAATTCACTAGAGCTTGGCAAAAGTTTGAATGATGAGAGAAACTCTCCTGTGCAGAAGCAATAGCACTTTTTCTTCCACACCAAATATTTTAGAAATGTACTTTGACGTTGAAGCATTTTTTGACAGTCACAATGAATATTTAAGAGTTTTTCTTTGTATTATTTGTCAACACTACCTCCTGCCTGCGTGCCTACCTGACTGCCTGGCACATTTGTTAGGCTCTCAAAAGGCCTTTGACATTTTCTTTCTTCATAAGTTAGAAGAAGGTTTAGAAATCGTTTTTCGTAAGTTGGAATTTAGTTTTTTCCCACACACAACTCACAACACACTTGACAGCTTCCGACAAGCATTGCTAGCACTAATTTTTCTCACTACGTCAACTACTATTATTTTTACCTTACCTTACATTACAATGTTCATAGAATGAAATCAACTTTAGCAAGTTGGATGCCTTGACTGCCTGCCTGCCTTGAATTGTGTTAAAAATTACTGAATACTGAATACTGGAAAAGCAATGGTAAGACAGACGCCTCAAGCTGTCTTATTCAAGCAAGAAACCAGGCATAAATTATGCGTAGATCGGGTTTCGCTTCGTTTAAAATTTCAAATGTTGCCTTTTTTGGGTTTTGAATTTGAAATACACCCACTGAACATAATCAAATACTAGTACGGGTACTAGCCGACAAACTCACGCACAAACATGCAATACAACTGAATGAATGCAGGCAGGCAAGCTCTACATGCATAATGTAAAAGATTCTTTACCATAATATGGCAACTCTGACTTGCTTGCATACGAATTGACTTTATGTTGATGATGAGATGATGATGCCTTTGGCTTAAATCGTTTAAGGTGGAAATGGTAGAGAGAGAGAGAGAGAGAGAGTTGATTGAGGAAGTGAAGCGGCCTTACTATTTTACTATGAGACGACAACTTATTTGCATTTTTGCGCCAAAAATGGTTAGACATACTTGACTAATGTTGTAGTATTTACACAAACACATGCAATCACATAGCATAGAGCATAGAGTTGCCAAGTTTTTGCATTGTAAAATGTTGTCGACATTGTCCTGATTGTTGTTGTTGTTGTTATTTTGACTGCGTAGATTTAATAGGATTTTAGTGCATTCAAGTGATTTTCGACAATGATGTTGAGAATGAGATTGAGGATGACTACTATGACTAGGAAAGAACTCAGTGAATGAATGAATGACTAAGTGACTAACTCACTCACTGACTAACTGACTAGCTGACTGAATGCTTGACTGATGAGTGATGTGTGTACATAAAAGGAAATCTCTTGCTGTTGGTTGGATTATGAATGAAAGTTGCAGAATTTTGCTTGTGGTTTTTAGTTTTTTATTGAAAGTGAATGTCTTTAGTTAGGATAGATGATATGAGTAGCAAGCAACTAACGGATGTTGGAATGCTTTAAGGCGGTTTTATTAATCTGGTAAAACATTGCTTAACAGAACTGTAAAGTTGTTAATGAGATTTGCTGTTGATGATATGCATAGTACATGGTAAAAAAAATTTCATAAAGACTTGTCAGATTTAAGCCTACAAAGTCTGGATAAATTGATATATATACAGTGCTGCCCCAAACTACTCAAGTGCAGTAGACTACAATACAATATGATGGATTTGGCTCTAAGAATAAAGTGCACTTTATGTTAAAAATTCATTAGAAATGCACCTCGAGAGGTTTAGGCAGGCTTAGATGCGCTTCCATGCTTGTTTTGAGTACGTGTTTTGGTTAAAAAGAAAAAAATTCTATACTTCAATATTATTTTTTCATGCATTATAAAAGAATGCAGTAAGTACAGTACCATTGTCACGTTAAGAATGGAGAGTTTGGCTTAAAAAACAGACAGAAAATAAAGAAAAACAGGATGTTAGAGAGGTACTACTAGGCTTAAACCTAATGACAAATGCAAGGATAATGCAACAAACAACACAGTGAGTGAGCGCATCGTTGACATCTGTTCGGAATATACAAATGTCTTTTACCAACAATACCTTTGAGTGTACCAGTATGGGGACAGACAAGCACTTTCTTCTGATCTCTGAACTGATGTCAACAACTCAGTGCATTGTGGCAGCCGCAAATGTCAGAACATTGGGATTATCCTTGTGCACCTACATACACGTGTACCGATATGCTTCGTTGCTTGCGTTTATCCTGTCGACAAACATGAACATTGAGCGGGTAACAAAAACATAGATAGAGGAATAGAATGACAATTTTTATATGTGAGTTTATTTAGTTTTGTTGTTGACATACGACTACCTATATAATAGGCCGCAGGATACAAGGATGTACAGACAAATAACTTTGCAATTTTTGATTATTTCTTTGTCTGATGGAAAAGAATGAAAAAAAAAAAACAACATTCAAAATCAATCGTGCTTGTAATTATAGTTGAGTACTTTTACGCTTCAAATGAATTTGAGTAGTATATTCGACAAATATTTTCTTTGACTCATAAATTGATTGATTAGTTTGGAATGAATACCTTTTGGTTACAGCTGCTGCTTCCTTTTAAGTTACTACTTTCTTTTGTGTTGGTTCCCACAAAAAATTTATCAAGTTATTAGTTTTTATGGCCCACCACTTTTAACGAACTGTTAACAAGGCCTTGTCATCACAAGTTTTTAAAATAAATTTTAATGATAAATTTTTCGTTAAAATCTTTATCATTTCATTTCTATCAAGAGAGTGCATCCTACAACATTTGCCATTCTTGTCAAACTAATTAAGTGCTGTTGCTCTACCAATTCCAATTCTAAATGAAAGTCTTGTATTTCATTTTTTTTTTATCAACATTTTTATGGTTTAAATTTACGATGCTCTTCGTCGTTGTTGTGAGAAATGTTTGTTATTTTTTTTTTTTTGTTTTTTTGGTAAAATGAAACTGTTTTTATGACTAATTATAGTGCACTTTTCTCTCTGGTCATTTTACTTGTTGTATTTTGATATCATTTTTTTGTTCCTTATTTCTTTTTTTATGACTTTCATTTCACATTTCACCTGAGTTTAGAGTTTATATTTTCTGTTTTTTTTTGTTTTATTTTGTTTTGAAAGCCATAAAAATAGTAGTAGTAGCCATAAAAATAAAGTTCTATTTAGATATACGAGTATATGATGAAGTTGGTGATGCTGTTGGGGTTGATGTTTGTTTGATGCTATTAAACATTAAAGTCCCTGCACTAATTTGACTGTAAAAATTTTTCAACACTTTTATCTAAAAGAGAGTATTATCATGAAAAGATTCTTTTGTATCTTGGAAACATGGATACTTCATAGTTGAAGCAATACTACAAATTGTTGTGTGTTGAATGAATGTAGTAATTCCTTTAATTGCAACAGAAAGCAACATTCTGCTCTACACCGCTACAAATTCACAATGTAGGAGATTTAAATTACTATCAGGTGCCTCAAAGAAAACAAATCTCCAGATACGGCAGAATTTGCATACTTTTTTGGCAGACCGCTTGCGATTGTTCGTGAGCTCACCCAGAAGCCTTAAGGCCCATTGTGATGCTTGATAAAAAGGTGCAGTGCCCCGTAGTAACTCCTGTCATTGTCCGAATCCTTATCTTGTTTGAGTGTAGGAGCACGGAGGTTCTCTTTTGTTGTTAGCAAGGCCACATTTGCCCACTTTCTGCTAGCTAGATCCCTGGTTTTCGCATGTGGGTCTGAGAGGATATCCTGCAGTGGTCTGTAAATATTGTCAAATGCTTGAGACACAGGAAGTGTCGAGCCTTTCCCCACACAATCGTCCGCCATCTCATTACCTTGTCATTATCATACCGGCCGCTCAGTCTCCTGCCTTTAATCTCGTAGTTATGAAAAGACTGATTGCCGCTGGGATTAGGAGAATTGTGGTCTCCCGGGGCAAATGCTTCTTGCATTATTCGCCGATGATGTAAGCGTTTCTTACTCTACAAGTTGTGAATACGAGGCTGCGGATGGACTGCAGGAATACCTTCACACCTTTAAAGAATTGGCCTGAATAAGGAACATCTACGGGGACAAATGTATCAATATAGGATTTATCTTAAAGCAAGGATCCCCTTTAGCAGCACACCGATACGACATTGCATCAAGGCGACATACCATGGGTTCTCTTGGAAGGGGACCGTGCTGGTTGGAACCTGCCGATCTAATTTAAGGCTTTTCAACAGCAGAAACTTATGATACGCAACAAGCGACCAGTGTGCCAGCAAATCGTTGCGCCCTTCTGATTGGAGTATAGCTGCAAAGTCAAACAGCAAACTACTCTAGACCCTGTAAAAAAAAGCCTTGCATCTACTCATTGGCTGCGAATTGTTTGTTCGTAACTCAACTCTACATACATTGTGACCTCAACTTGGCTACTGTTGAAAATCAGATAGGCTTTTTTCCGACCAGGTACAATGACCGATTGATGGCACATGCAGTCCCTGTGAGAAGGCTAAGGCAATCATTAAATTAGACACCAGGCATTCTGAGCGATTTAAAGAAAAACTACAACAGAAAGCATCATTCCTTCCTTTTGTCAAAATAGTATCTGGGGTAAATTAATTAAGCTAAAAACATTTTTCGAATTCTATTAAATTATTTAATCATTTTCCCTTTTCTTCATATCTATCTAATTTTCCCATAAGGAAATGCATGGGTCTGACTTAACCCCATTAAAAGTTAAGGGTGCAAAGTCGAATCCATATAAATTTCTTAAGCTACATAATCTAGTTTTTATTTCTTGTCTCCCCTACCCAAAAATATGTGCAAGCCAACAAGTGGGCCACACTCTCTCATATTGTATATTACTTGCATATGTGTATAACTCCCACACATAACATAAAGAGTCCTGGCATAAATTCTTTCATTTCTTCTTCTTCGTTGTGGCGCATTAAAAAATTACATAAAACATATTTTATACTCATATTTACTGCGGTGCAGTGCTTGCCTCCTTTACTAAAACTACTACAACAATATTTTAAATTAAATTCACATATTCTTCTCGCTGCCTTAGTAAATCGGGATGGTATCCTGCTACTGCTGGATCTGGATCTTACTGCAGTACATTAGCTGCAATTAATTAAGTTATATGCGGATTCCTTGTGCTTGGTCCATGTGTGGCTTTTATGCTTGCTGAAGTACACTTGATTAGCGAAAGCATCATCGCAGTCTTGGTATCCTTTATTCATTATAGCAACCCTAATTGCGGCTTAGGCACTCCATTTGTTGTTCTGCTGTTCCTTATGCGTTTATTATATTAAACGTTGTCCGCTATTAGTTGGCTCATTAGTTAAATAGCATAATATCATACAATGTACAGTTCATCTTTCACTGTCTTGTATCATGATCAAGGCCTTGCACTTTAGTTATATATACATTGTCGTATTGTGCTTTATCAAGCTTGACATTTGGAAATCAAAATGCTTTCTGAATTTCGCTAAGAAGCACTTGAGCTGATTTAAACTGTCCTCTTTGTTGCTTCGTAAATCCTGTTTTCCCGTTTTCATGCTGTGCGCTGCTGATAAAACTTCTACTATGTGTAACTTTGTTCTGTTGTTGCAACTAAAACAAATCATAATTGCATTGCAGAAAATCTTAATAGGTCGCCTGAGTGCTTCACTCATCCTTGATCCTGAACAATGTTGCTCGTTTGTTTATCCTGTTACTTCTTATTCTTCTTCTACTCGTACTGTTGCTCTTTCGCTCGGCTTAAAGCTTTAGGTGACAGTTGAGCGAGCGAGCGAGCGGGTAGCGAGTGCAAAGCACAAAAGATAAACAAATTTACAAAGTGCAAGTTGTGCACAAGGACATTCAGGCGGTCGGTCGCCTTCCATAAAACTGCTATGAGCTGTGTGCTGTGGGTGATGATGACTGTGTTAATGTTTTTTTATGCAGTTTAGTCCTTGATGAGTTGCGTTTTCATTTGAGCGCCGCCAACTTGACTTTTAATCCTTGTCATGATTATATCCTTTTGTGCTTTAGTGCCATCAACTACGATTTGCTTTGTTTTATGTTACAACAGACTCACTCATTCAGTCAGTCATTTATTCAGCGAGCGGTTCACGGCATTATTGTGGTATTTCATTTTTAGCCAGGACATCTATCTGTATGCATATATCCTTTTCCAGTGTGTAATATGCATTTATTTATTTGCCAACATGTCGTTTTATGTAGACAGACAATTTCATGCTCCAAATACGACAAATAAGGACAATTGTTGCTCGTTTCAAAGTCCTATGCGTTCCTGTTGCGTCCCTGTGTTGTTGCAATTAAGGAAACTCTTAAACTCTAAATGACAATGACAACAATTACACTCTCTCTATCTGCATTAGTTATTTACTTTACTCCTTTTTACAATATTATATATATAAAACATACTTATATCCTTTGTATACTTTGCTCATGGTGGTAGGCTTAGGATGTGGACAATGCATTTCGTAGCGGAAATTATGCTCCAAATTAATGTTGACAAATTGTTGTTGTTGGTTTTGTATCTTATGTGGATAAAATTACAAAATGTATTTTAATGGATTTGCCTAGTAGGGTATTTCTTCTTCTCATCCTTGTTGATGCTTATTGTTGTTGAATTAAGTTTTTGTTGCTACAATGAGTTTTTTCTTTATCCTAATGTCTGTCATCCTGATTTCTGTATCTGACATTAAACACTCGAGCAAACGCATTTGATTTGAAGTTTTGCACTTTCAGTCATGTCTCGCACATTAAAGCGTGCAACGCGACTGCCATCTCCCACTTGCCTGTCACTGCAGGACACCCTATGTTATGTTCAATATGCTTATCGCTTGGATAACAGCCACAATTATTGTTATTATTGAATGTGCAAAACCCAACTTGATCGGAATTGCATTTGTTAGTCTTCGTCTCACTGTTGTCACCATTCATCTCCATTGATGTAGAAAAAAGTTTTGTGGTTTTCATGATTTTCGCATGGGAAAAATTGTCCCTGCTTTGAGTGGTCAATTTGGCTTTTGTACATGAAATTGTGAAAACATATTTATTTTTTCTTTATCGACTCTTGAAAATCTAAACGCTTGGCAAGGAAGTGTCGTTGCTCATTTGTGTTGTGCACGTTTCTTAAATTGCGCCCGTTCTACCCTCACACTTGGTAGAGTAAACTCAATTCAAGGGTACAACAGAAAGATGTTGACAAAAAAAAGTTACGATGCAGTTTTTTTCTCCATGTTTCCAATGTTTGTGTGTGAAAATCGTGAAAAATCTTTCAAGTGTAAATTAAAGTGTGATTCCTGATTTCTGATCACACGGAACACGGCAGAATAGTGTTGTTTTTTTTCTGTTAATGCTTTCTGAGCAAATCCCTTACTCTGGCTTAGTTTTCTTTCTTTTATTTTTTGTGCTCATGTCAGGCACGATAAAGAATAAATGGCAGGCAGGCACCGGAAAGAAAATAAAAGGAAATTCAAAATATTCATTTAAATTATGCGTTCGCACAGAAAGTTTTCTTGTTGAAATTGTCAAATGCAAGGATAATCTAGTGACAATATGAGTATCGTATAATATTTTCCCTTTTTGAATTGAGCTCAAACAACAACCGACAGCAAGAGTATGTACTTCCGTAGGATTTAAAGTGACCCTAGCTCGAGAGAACATTGACATTGCCGACTCGATGAGTTTATTATTTTGATATTTTCTTTATTTAATTGTTTGTTTGTTATCCAAAGAAATTTAAGTTGAAATAAATTATATTCAGTTGAACAGATTTTTTTATTGAGTTATAATGAACTTGGTCTTAAGAAAAAAAAAATCAGGATAGGTAATATTTGATGTAAGCACCGTGAGCCGGTACTTAATACAATGAACCAACGACTGTAGTTGCCCGACACAATCCTTAAAGGCATAAAATGGAAAATGCCTGACTCAAATGACTGATTAAATATTCATTCAAATACATATGTTACTCAACGTGTTTCACAACAAAGCCTCGTTAGTGCTAAGCAAACTTATTTCACATTTGATTCGGTTTATTGAACTTTATTAGTCTTGGCTCAATATGATCTTTGTTGAATTGCATGAATTTGTTGTAGGTACAAAAAATGTTTATAAAACCGGATCCTACCGGTCAAAGATCCGATTAGTTACCGCGCCCAACCTTGCTTAATTTTGGTGATCGAAAAAAAATAAAAAAATTCACTGTAACAAAACCAACGCCCCTCTTGGGTGCCGCGCCACTCCGGTATCCAAGGTAATGAAATGAAAGAGTGTGCCAGGAAAGGCTAGGCACTGTCTGTCTCTCAATCAGTTGCGATATTTACATACCATTACAGGATATCATCTCATGCCTGGAAGTTAAAAAAAAAGATCTATCAGGCAGGAAGTGGGCAACGAGCTCGTTTAATCGGGAAACCGTTCTTTGAGAATTTGGGTAGTTTGGCAAAATGTCCTTTGGGGGACCTTGCTCTGTTCGAGGACTTGGATAGTGGATTACCCCTCACCCCTCAAATTGGTAATATAAGCGCGTAATAACGAAATTTCCCTTACAGGCAGCGTGCATTCCTCAATTTTTAGAATATATAAATAAGTTGGCACTACGACTTTTGACTCACAAGATATATTAATAGTATTAGCGACACCAAAAGCGTTTCACTGAAATACATATATCGTTAGTTTTTGACATGACTATGGAACCCTTTTAAATCCATGGCAAATGTTAATATGAAGTACAAATTAAATTCTGAATCCAAAGAGGAAATTCTACGAAATGTTGTTCTACACACATATTTTTTTTATGCATCTTTCTACTGTTTCTCTTTCTCAATGATTTTAGTTTATTTGCTAAATAATCATCATCTTCACCTGCTTTGTTATTATTCTTGCTTACAGTCAATAATTTACTATTGTGGTCACTCATCGTCAATGAACACTTGGCAATGAGATTCGTCATGCAATTGCTTGACTTGCATCAATGCATCTCTCACTCTATTTGTACATGAATCGGCCAGAAGAAAAGACTAAATCTAAGGATGCACGAATCACGAATAAATGTTAATTTACTGAACAAACTTAAACCGTGCGCTCAAAGATTATAGATATTTTCTCAAACACACATTGATGATGGTGTTGTTTTGTTATTTTTTTCCTTCATTTTTAATAAGACGAGGATTTTGTGTTGCGTTGCCTTGTGTTGGGTTTTTTTTTTTTTTTTTTTCATTTTCTTGTTTATTTATTATTTTTCTTTTATTATTGTATTTTTATTATTTGCGCAATACTCACAACATCACACGTCACGACGACTTCGTCTTCGTATTCGTCGTCATCTGCATCATATGTACTAAGTCGTGCGACCCTTTGTCAATGATGTTGTTGTTGTTGGATGGTTGGTTGCCTCGTAAATCCGCCGCGTGTGGTTCTGAGTGAGTTTGAATTGTGTAGAATTGTGTTGCACATGCGCGTAGCATCAGTGTTGAATGCAAGTGTAACTCAGTTTAAGATACTCGTACTGAGGCTGAGGAAAGATGTTTGCTTGCTACGATTTGTTGGCACGTTTGTCTCATAAGGCTCCGCTGATGTTTATACATTTGGGTAATCAAATAATTCAAAAGAAATAAAAATGAAGCTGCCTATGGAACTTAGTATTTGCGTGTTCTTTTTATGTGTTTCTTCACACTTCTTTATATTGTTTATATTATAATTTTCGTTCGTATTTTTTTAAGGAATTTCCAAGTCTTTGATCTTTTAATATCCTGTGCCGCTTTGTTTGATTTAGAAAAAAAAATTAAACAATTGATCAATTGATTGTTCCCAGATATTAAACCTTGTCAATAGTTTACAAGGAGCTCTTTTCGTTGGGTAAATCATAAAAATCTATAATAATTTTCACTTTTGGATTTATTGCGTGTGAAAATTGCTAAAATGTGCCAATAAAATAATATTTTTCCAATAATCTTTTAGTCATGTGCACTAAACAAACAAATAGACAAACAAATAAAGGAGAGTATTATATTGTAGTATGTGGCAGGAGTGCTGCCTATGGAAGGGTGGTTTCCTTTGGGGGGGTCTTCAACTTCAATGATTTCAAAACTTTGTCTGTCAAAGTGCGATTAAAATGACTGCCAATTGCTGTTATTGTTGTTATTATTACTACCTATTAGGCATTATTACACTATCGTGTTTGAATCGAACACCAAACCCGCCTATTGATGATGATTTTGAATTTTCGATTTCAGCTTATATTGTCGTTCTTGATTAGATCAAGCGTGTGCAAATAAGCGTATGTTTGCATTAGTTCATAATAGTACACATGCAGAGAGAGTGAGAAACTGAGAGACTGGGAGTGTTTTAGTACACTGACCTTTAGTCTAAGAAAAGGGAAGAAACAAAAAAAAAATCAAAAACTACCACCAATACCATAACCATCTCTTAGACTTCAGGACCGCTTGGAGGGTATATCACTATAAAAACCATTTTCCATTTAATAAAAGTCCGCTCCTTGTTCTATTCAGACAACGCATGATTAAGTTTTTGCCATTAATTTTGTGGTAATTTTCTGTTCAGTGTTATGTGTTGGTATATAGAAACTTAGTGCTTTTCTTTTTTTTCAGGGGGTGGGTTAGCAAAGGCTTAAGTCATTAATCCTTAAATTATAGCAAACACACACATAACACAGATACAAACTAAATGCATGAGCAACCCTACTGAGGTGTGTGTGTGGTACTAGCATGAAGGTGTCAGCTCAAAATGAGCGCATATTCATCATCATAACTCATCACGCGCTTATCCACAATTCACCGGTCGTTGCAACTTCATTCATTCATTGTCGTATCTCATTTTTGTGCAATTATGACAATTATCCTGTACCGAGAGACGAGAGCGTATGTATGCCAAACAATTTTGTTGATGTCGTCCTGTGGCTGATTAGTGTTTTGTGCACATCAAATTATTACCAACAGCAACAACAACAACATGATTATGAATAACTAGTCATCGTCATTTAACATATAAGTATGTACGAATATCCTTTCAAATCCAACCATTTCAGAATTATCATCATTTATACCCACTCCTCCAAACAGAAAATACAATATTTTGTGTTCTACTATGCTGCAACTAATTGCTGTGGTTTTTGGCAAAATTTGTTGAATGAGCTTCGCTTGATTGGGTTTAACTTTTGCACAAAATCCACACATTCATTTGGCTCCAGTACTCTATACTATACTCATTCATAGATTTCGAGGTAATCGTCAATGAAATGCGCTTTTATTGAACTTAAAAACATAATTGCACAAATTTTGGTTCAAAATTATGACAAAATTATGACAAAGTTATGACAAAATTGCAGCTTAAAGTTCTCATAGTTTTGTGAATTGGTCAACTAATTGAAATTATTAGAACCAAAGAGTTTAATTTAGTTCTACTATGAAAAACAACCTTTTGAAGATTTATCATCATTATATATTTGTGAGTAGTATTATATAAATAGAAAGATACTTTTGAATGTTTTTGCAATTACGGATTTGGCTTATGAACTCACACGCATACGTAAAGCCTCTCAATCAATATTTGTCAATGCTTGTTCTTCAGGACTACTGATGCTGTCAATCAGCATTTAAAATCAATACATGATGAACATTTTTTCAAATTTTCACAAATGGAAAAACATTGCTCAACAAATGTACGAGTGTATACATATTTTAATGGCCTGGGGCAAGGCGATAACCAATTGTGACACAATTCTCTTTTATACTACTTCAGTAACGACACCAAACCATTTCCTATTCTTTATTTCGATTCCACATTTGACAACATTTTCATGTTAAAGGATTATGAGCGTAAATTAACCCTTATTGCAAAATATGCGACAGTTGATTGACATTGAAGAGTGACAGTTGGGGAATTCAGTTATAACATGGCATATTTTTATTTTATTCTGCTGCCATGACAATCCATTTAAACCAGGAATATTATTACTTATACTTAAAAGCATTTTTCTTTTATTTACACAATCATTCACTCACTCACACACTAATGAAGAGTACATGAGAATTGCAGATGTAATACTATTTGACATGACAAAGGTTTATTTGGGTCTAAATGATATAATTATAGGGTTGTCAAACACGTGTTTGTTTGTAAGTTCTTAAGTTGATTGAAAATTTTTTAAGTTATTAGAAAATGAGAATAGCTTATTTAGATATAATATTTCCCCAGAACCAGATAAAGAAAATTATAAATTAAGTCAATATTATACGACTAGCATGTTTTTAAGAGTTCTGATGGTTAAATGCTTTAAAAAAATATAGCCCTAGCTCTTCTCAAGCTTGCACAGACATCTAGAATGTGGTCGACGGAGGCCGTGGCTTTGCGCCATAGAGAAGATGTTGATGCGTGAGTTCAGTATATCCGATACGTAAGCGGACAAATTCAGACCACCATCGTTTTTATATTTTTGATGGAAAGTGGATGTCAGTGCGCATAGGATTGTAGTTCGTATACCGATGCTGGAATACTTCCCAGTTTGCTAAAAACTTTGTACGGATAACATTCGTAAGATGTCTTTTCATGTATTTGCCGTCCATGGGGTCGATTTATATACATAAAATTTTGTCTTTGTTTTGCGGATATCGACCATTATTTTGTTTAGACAACTTATATTCTGTATAGTTGTAATGATTGACAAACTGTCGGTTTAGTTTAAGTACCGTTCCTTATTTACGTGGGCGAAATTTTAGGCTTTGAAAACGGTAAACACTTCGGCAGTGAATACAGAGCAGTGTTCGGGAAGTAAGCCTCCCGATATAATTTGATGATTCTCATCAAAATCTGCCAAGGGAAAGTAGTGTTGTTGCTATTTTTGGAGCCGTCAGAAAGTTTTGTACATTCCCCCATAAAAAGTTGAGCCAATTGAGCATGTTCGATTTTTTTTGGAGTTGCTGCAGCTTTAAGTTGAACGATGAGTTTAGTAGTAATCACGGTGGAGAGATAAACTTAATCGACTTAGCTTGAGAGGAAAGTGGGATGTTGAACTGTTAACACAGGATAGCAGACTGACGAATTGGTGATACCACTTTGTATTTTCTCTATCTTTAATCCTCTTTATTCGTTAAAATTAGCATGTGGTCACTTTGTGCTACATCTTTCCATAGTATTTTCAACTTCTTCTTACTCGGCTTCTTCTTTTGCGATTATAATTGAGTAAATGCAGGTTGTGCTGGTTTTTATTTTAATACACTGCACATGACTACCGCTTAATACATGACCAAACTCTCTTCATAGTCATATTTGTCATGTTTTGCCATCTCGGCTATTGGTTAAAAAAATATAATAAAATATTAGACTATAAAGATTTGATTTTTTTAAGAATTGCAAAATGAGTTTTAGATTTTGTGTAGTAGGATTGGAAAGAATGGAAAGGGTACATGTGTTTGATAAATATAAACTACGCATTGGCTGGGTTTTTGGGCATTCAAGAAGAAATTGATTGAGACTTGAGCTTACATTGTAGGAACAAAAAGGTCAAGAGGTAATGCGAAACACAAGTGTCCATCGATTAGTTTAGTCTTAAAAATTGCATAGCATCCGGTCTTCTGGATTCGTCAGGTAGGGCTGGAAGGAGAGTTGTAGCTGAAAGTTTTTCATGATTGACAAGTTTTCATGAATTTAATGTTGCTTGATGTAATTCTTTATGTTCAAGGTTAAAGTGAGATTTTATGTATTTGACAGTGTCTTGTGAGGGGGGTTCGGAGCGGAGGGAAAGCAGCTTCTTGGGATCCAAACTTAAATCATATTTAAAGTGGTTACAGATGAGAATATTCCTAATTTTGTTTGCTTTAAAATTATTTGATTTGATGTTAGAAATAGCTTTCATTAAAAAGAGGAAGTCGGAACAGATAGCGAATTTATCTCTTTTATTTTTGGCAAAGGACGCAGTTTCGAGAATAGCGACTATTTCAGCTTTAAAGATGGAGTTATGGTTAGGAAAGATTGAGGTTTTGATTATTGAGTCTCATGACGCAATAACTAACATTATTGTCTGATTTAAAAGCGTCTGTTTAAATGGAGGCATAGCTAATAAGTTCTTCTTTTAAGTGCTCGAAATTAGCTGGGGTTGATATCATGCTTCAGAAGCATGTTAGGTTATGAAGAGAACAGTTAATAGATGAAGGCATAAGATTCCATGATGGTGGGGGTATATTTGAGTCGATGGTGGAGAGAAAGCTATAAGTCATTCTATGGATAGTAGACGGCACCTTAAGATGTTTTTTAGATTTAACTATTCTCCAAACTAACTTGCTTTAAAATAGTGTTTTGGATAATTTGGCACAGTTCAAGTCTCTTTCGAGTTCTACTAAAAGAAAATCTGCCTCAAATGAACTTTTAACATTAATTTTAAATTTAGAATATCAGAAGATCTGAAGATTTTCTCTCACCTGTATCGAATTTAATTCAATTGGTCCCGCTGCATTACCCATAAAAGCTTAATCGCTTATCATAACCGCCAATCGTTTTAACCTCTATATAAAATAATAAAAAACTAAATCGATTTCATTTTTCGTTTTGGTCTCTGAATGAAGTGTTTAATTTTCCGCACCATAATTAAAAAGATAAAATCAACCAAATAATTTTTCTTTGTAAGAAATGAAGAAATTTCTATTTTCTTTATCGATTTTAATTCGTTAAAAATTTCACACACTGTTAAAAATATTAACGACTGACTGGAATATTCAAAGATTTTGGAATCGAAAGAAAGAAAAGATTGTCACCTTATGTAAGCGATCCATTAATATAAATTAGGCCTAACCAAAAAAAAAGTTGGTTGGTTTTGGTCTTATGAAGACATTATAAATGGGATTAAAACAGCTACTCAATATGCAACTATTTAAAGAAATGAAACAATAAAAGATATAAAAAATGAGTTTGACAAACTCTTCGTCTTGTGACTGCAAGAAATAAGGTTTTTACTACTATTATACTTACTAAGATCTAAATTTCATTGGAGACAATCTTATTTGGTTTTATAATAAATGACAAATGCGACAACTCACTGAGAAAAAGGTTTAGGCAGCTTCTTAGGACTGTTGGACAGACAGACAGAAATCAACAAAACACCGAAATTAACATTTTCATTGATTAGTTTGTGATTGTGTGTGTGTCTGCTTTAGGTTGCATTATCAGCTAATCAGTATTTTTTCGAAGGTAATTTAAAATCTCAGCACCTCATTCATTGAACAACCAAAGTGCCATGCATAGTAGAGATAGAAGAGAAGGCAGTGAGATCAATAAGAAGAAGATGTTGCATTCAACTTGTTACACTTCATCTGTGGCAGCACAGTGGGGCATTAAACGCAGACAGTGCGGGATGTCTAGTAAGGTGTATTTCTCAGCGCAGCTTTTAATTAAGACATAAAAAATAGACATATACACTATTGTATATTATATCTATGCAACATGTTTTACTTTTGTTGTGGGAGCTGATTTAGCTGTTGAGGATGACAATGACGATGATGACGATTGAACCGAAAGAGACACAAACTCGTTTATGTTCTTCAAGCCGTGGGTGTTAACTGCTTGTGACTGCAGGTGCCAATGATAATATACGTAATAATACTTTGGCTGGCTATTGTATTTTGAAACATCAAAATCGATATAATTCTGTCGATTTGATATGCTTTGATTCGTGTTCTTTGACTTGGACACCTATGGTTCACAGCTCGTTATAGAAATATCTGTATTTGTGTGCAACAACAGCAGAACAAATGGTTCGTTCTACTATATAGAACCAAAGCTGATTTGTTGTTTGGCATGCAACCGAATGCTTTTCATAATTTGTACATTAACCTTTCTTCGTTGCCTACAGAAAATGGCTTTTATCTGAGTGCATTTGCCTCTGAATTATAAGTAGTTCTTAAGCACCTCAATTATGGCCTAATAACAAACCTAAAGCCGCATCTTTGAGGCTTAGTTTGATGCACCTACGCATGCCCACGTTAAGCGGATTCGAAGCTACCACACAATACAGAACAAGTATTGTAGAATACTTCATACTTTGCTGCCTCTAAATACTTCTACTGTAATTAGGTTCTTAAGTACGCAAATTATAATCTGCATTTGCAAATTGCTGTTTTGCAAAACGGAATACTACTTAGTACTTATTGAACTACTAGTAGATGAATGCCAGCGCATTGTAAAATCAAAAAGAATAAAGCCGCCTTTAGTTGAACAAAAATAGTTGAACATAAATAACTAAATATAAAAGATTGTGTTAAGAGCGTTTTGTGGGATTATATAGAGAGCACTGTTGGGTTTCTTAGAAAAACATGTAAACGGGCGCTTAAAAGGATAACCGCAGGCATTCAAGTTAATTAATGCAATAACGCCTTTCATAGGTCGTATGAAATTTTGCACTCAAATATGTTGGTGGGCATTGAGTTAAGTATAAATCTTTCTCTCTTGAGCGGCAGCAGCAGGTAGATATGGCAACACAAAGAAGATGAAAATAAATGCAATTCAAATGATGAAGAAAACTTCCTATTTTTATAAGTAGAAGAAGGTCTTACACATCCTTGGGCGTACTAAATCCACTTAGCAATGCGTTATTTGCGGTGCTCATTAGAATTCCGTTCCACTATTCCTTTGAGTATTTTTGTGCCACTTGCTTTACATCCTGTTTGAGTGCAATTTGCTGCTTGCATTTGTAAGGCGCATATGCTTATCTATCATTCAAGAGGGAGATGGAAAATCGCGACCAAATTCCGCAAGTAAATTGATAGCATCATATAGCCTTCTATAGTACTATTTAGTTGCTTCCTGTGTATATCCTGCGGACGCTATATACTTTTGGCCTGCAGCATGAAATGAAGGATATTTGATTAAGAGTACATTTCTGTGACATTTTTGCTACTAATTGAATTATTACAGTCATAAATGCCACATAAATTAGAAATTTCTTTGTGTGTGTGTGTGTGTTTTTTTGTTGAAAGAAGCATAAAGATCCTTGAAAGAAACCACAGGATGATCATGATCACAACGATGATGAGTCTATTTAACATTTGTACAACATGTGTTCACACAAAAGAACGATAGATGCATACAAAAATAAAACGAAAAAAGGACGAAAAGGAATATTTGGGTAGGGCTGAAGTCGAAAACTGGACAACAACTCAATAACAAAAGCGTTAACGGCAACAACAGCAGGATATGCATGGGCAAGTATAACATTTCACACCTACAAAAGCGAACTGAGCGCTAAAGAAAAAAAGAAGAGAAAATTAAAGAAAAGATAGAATGAACAAAGAAGTGCGCCGCATGATGACAGGATATCAGCTGCCAGACGCATCCTTTTGCTGCTGCTGCTGCTCCTTCTGCTTGTCTGTCCTTGCTTAATAGGCAATCATAGTACTAGTTAAAAAGAAAACGTCATCATCTTCATCATCGACAACCCACGTTATCATAAGAAAAGATGGAAAATTAAAAAAAAGGAGAATAAAGAGGAGCTGAATTTGGAATCAGTGACATGCAGCGTGCCATGATTGCAGCGTAGTCCTTTGAATAAGATATAGAAGAATCGATGGGTGGAACAAACACACACATACACATACACACAAACCACAGAAGCCACAAAAGAGCATTCAGCCAACGACAAGCGACGAATTCAAAAGGAATTCATTGTGAAAAGGTATACAAATTGGAGGTGTAACCGCAATGGATGCATTTGTAAGTGAGTGGATGATTGATTGTGCGTTGTGTGCTCATATAAAAAAAGGATAATGATGAAGTCTTTCTTAAACCTTTTACAGAGGTTTTTGTATACAATTTTCTAGAGAAAAAGAAGTCAAATTTGAAAGAGAATATTATATACAATAATATGAAGAAGAAAGATACAATGATTGATCAGTGGCAGGGGTAGCAGGAGCAGGAGCAGGAGCAGTAGGTGTGAACAGCAACCAAATGTCGCTTGGCACTAAGAGTAAGACATCACAATATCATACCATATGTGATTCTGCTGTGTATCTTCTTCCAACGCATTCAATTATTGTTGCTCCTTGCAAGCAAAAAATCTCATTAAATTGATAAACGTTGCCCCATTGTCTCCATGGTTTATGCCTCTTTTTTGTTCTTTTCTGAACTGACCAAGAACAAACGGCAAATAAACAAAAATAATTATGCTCATATCCTGCCAAAAGGCCAGCTACAGCTACATTCGTTGCTGGACCATATTGATCCATTCTGAACTAAAATGAACAATGGATAAAAGAATGGAAATGTATTTTCTATATTAAATAAATTAATTACGTTACGTTATTGGAATTGGTAATTGGTATTGCGGTCATTATCAGACATGATGTGCATGTGGAATATGTCGCCGCAACTGTGGCCAAAGGCGTGCGGTAAGATGATGCCTGTAAAATAAGAAGAAGATGCTGCTACTACAAAGCAGTAGAGAACCGCAAGCATGAGGTAAACATGGAGAACATGTCGAAAATGTGTTTAAGCTTTTTTGGGCTTTCTATACGAACAATGAATGGCACATTTGGGTCCGTTTCATGTCTAAGTCCTTTCGGTGAATGTAAAAGCAACCAAGACACTGACTAGTATGGTATCTCTTAGGACATTAAGTAGTGTAGTAAATATAAATCAATAAAATGGAAGTGGAAGTAAAGTATTGTACAATGAAAAGCAATATGAGAAACATATATTTGTATGATAAAATTTGAGTTGAAACTAAAATTTGTTTATCTATTTTCTTTCAGTGTTTAATGTCTCCCATGTCCAGTCAACTTAAAAACAACACATCCTGGGCCTATGCGCCTGGATACTACATACAAGTAGTCTTCAAAGCCACAAGTAACAAAGACTACGAATACAAGAGTACAAGACATGTGAGTTGAATTAAAAATTAGTAGATACATATAACATACCTATATATAACATATCTATATATCTATCTATCATATTGTATCCACCCCAAATCCTTAGAAGTAGCCAAACGTGTGCTTAGTGGCGCGTAAAAACAAAGCCAAGTAGCGAAAAGAATGTTGCAATTCAAACCCCTCGAACAGAAGATATACACTCTACATATAGATACATTTATACAGACATATGTATGTACATATATATGTGTATCTATATATGTATCTTCACTATGAGTAATGTTAACTGAGCGAAGGTAACTTTTGGGCAATCTTGTGTAGTCAAAACGGGAAACTTAAGGATTTAGGATTAAGCGAAGAAGATATCTTCTTGTTGTATTTTCTCCCTGCGTGCGGGCATGTGTGTTTATTTGTTATTTGTATGATTTGAGATAGATTTTTCATGTTGGGATTTGTGCATGTGACATTTAATATAGCATTATCCTTAAGTTATAAATAATATTGCAATTTTTACGGCAAACAAAGGCACAGACAAAGAGATAGAGAGAGCCTTAGAAGTACAATAGTAGTAGTAGATACCTTTGTTTGATTTATATTTATAATCATGTTGCATGAAGTTTTTAAAGTCGCATTTCAAGATTTACGATTCATATTCCATGCTTTCCATACTTGGTCAATTGTGGCAGCTGCTCTATTATATTTAAAGTGGGTTTAAGACCTTAGAGTTCAAGTGTTGTTATGCGCGCACACACACTCACACATATCACATAGATAATGAGCATCATAAATGCAGCACTAATGAGTCTAGCTCTGACTAACTGGCAGGATGTCCGTGTAACTGGCGCTGATGCTGTTGACATGTAAAGCATAAACATGAGGCTTCAGATTTCCATATACACTCAGACTATTCAGACAACTACAGAAACAACAACAGGTTCCTTGTATCCATAAACGCCACGTTATTCTCTCCAACAGTGTTGAAATGAGGCGTTGTTTTTGACAGTTGACACTTTCAAAGGAGCTGGAAGAGCCAAGTAGAAGGCAGAGCATGTCATATGCATAAAATTTCATTGAAATAGGAAAACAAAAAAAATCAAGTGCCACTCAGCGACGCCATTTAGTCGTCATTGATCTATGTTTATGCTTGAAAGTGTAGAGTTACTCATTAAGGACAATAACCAAGAGATTTAATTTTCCCCTGAAAAATGCATATGAATCCTTGTGGGAGTTCTTTAAAAGACGCTTGAATATGAAAACAAACATGAGAAAACATTAAAAAATTGTACACCTAAAATTGTGTATTAACGACATCATCATCATCATCAGCACTAGTAGTAGCAACAGCAGCTGTGAGTCCTTGCAGCTGTGCCATATCATTGTATAGTTCTTTTTTTCCGCTGGACAAGATTAAGTTGCCATGGAATTGTCGACATTTCTTATTTGTTCAAATACAACATAATGCAGTTACATAGCAGTAAATATAGTAGAAATAGTCTAGGATTTTGAAAATTTAATACGGCAACGCCCAGCATAACGAATTAAAATACAAATAAAATCAAGGAAGCGTAACTGAAGCTTCATTCTGGAGTGTAGTACATAGTAAGTCGTCCTTAAGAAAGGAAGTCACAGACAAAGCAACGACAAAAAAAGAAGAAAATTTTCAAGTTGCACCATCGCAACATTCAGGTAGCCAGCCAGCATAGTCTAAAGGAAGGAAAGACAGTCCAGCAGGAAGGCATGACAATAAGGAGATAGACTCTAAAGAATATACAGGATCAATGCTGCTGGTTGGTTGCCTATCTGTCTATCATTCTCTGTGTATCTTAGTCCTTAGATTCATGGTCATGTTTTATTGTGGTGGCGTAACAAATCCTTTTGGGGGAAGAGTGATGACATCTCTCTTTGAATAGCCCAAAATTTATAGAGATAGGAGCATTAAAAATTAAATTAAATATTGAATTCAATAGATTGACATAAAATACTTTAATTCTTTCAAATTTATTTAAAGCAATTCAATTTTATTTACAATATTTCAATTTTTTGTGCTTATTTGGCATTTCATGTGTGCCGACGACGCCTCACTGGCATAGTTATTATTATTTCATATCCTTTTTGACCCCATCGAGGTTCTGCAATTTATCCCGACTGTGAATAAATGAATACACCTAACACTTTTGTTGGTTTTTAAAATTATTATTTTCCATTTTCTGTGTCACTTTTTAAAAATTTATTTAACGCGATTTTTGTGCGGGTTTTTCTATTTTATTTTTTAGATTGTTAATTTTTTCATAAGCAAAATTGCAATGGAGTCGCCGACAATACACACATGTGTTTGATTCTGTTGCATCCTTTCAGTTCAGTTCAGTTGCTTTGCGATACAATGGGATGCGCTTCTTGTGCGTTATTCTTTCCGTAGATACTTTTTCTTGAATGTTATTTCTCTCCTCTTAGTAGTTTTTTTTTTTTGTGTTCTTTTAAAACGTTAAAATATTTTGTTTGTTTATTTGTTGTAGTTGTTGTTGTTGGTCTTAGTGCTTTTGCTTCTGTCTGTATTTGTACAATGTTTTAATATTTATATGCGACCACAAGCACACAAATCATAATGCAAACGTTTTCCAGCAAAAAAATAGTAAAAGCGCAAGGATAACACACACAGATGCATACAAATGCCATCACACAAAACAAGCAAAAAAAAATGCAACTAGCAATCGCAAAAAAAGAGATACCAGAATTGAAAAAATACTAGTAGTATATCCATGTATATGAAAGAAAGAAATACTTACTATAAATATACAAAAAAAGGGGGGAAGAAAAAATCCTGTAAATAATAAATTTTGTTCCGACCAACACACACACAACAAAAAATGTGAATTGTGAAAAAATAAAGAAAAACATTTGTGCCAACAAAGAATTATAAACCGTGGAAAACTATTACCCCAAAGGATAGGAATGATGATGAGTATGAAAGCGCCAGCAATGCATATGCAATAAATATATAAATAAACTTGAAATAAAAAACCACATAGAAAAAATTCCAATGTGGGTGAAACAATTTTTGCACTGATGAACTTCATATGAATGTGTGTGTATGTGGATTCGTCGTTCATTCATTTTGTTTCAAGGTTTTCATTTCTATAGAATATTGAAGTATTTGCTCCCAGCATTTTGTATCCTGTTTGAATGCATTTGTTGCACTTTGTAACCATGAGTTAGTTGTGTGTTTGTGAATATTTTTAATTGAGTATGCGGGGAATTGATTGTCAAGGACATGCAGACGTTGTTCTGTTCATATGAGTTACGCTGTTGGTTGTTTATATCTATAAAAAGTTAGTTTTAAATTAAAAAATTTATTATTATTTACACTAAAGATACTCACATGTTTTTCCTTTTTTTTTTTTTTTTGTTAATTTATTCAGTTCCGTTTTTCTGTTTTTGTAAGAGGTTTACGCAAACTTGAGCATATTGAAAGGAACTTTTACTTTGCCAAGCGAAAGTGAAGTAGTAGTATGTGTAACATACTTTAAGAGCAAAACTAGGATACTAGAAATGTTCAATGAGTGTGTTAGTAGAGCGTGTTGCACTTATTTACTTATTGATGGAAAAAGATAAGATAAATTAAAATATTATATTATTATTATACTCGAACTACTCTTGTCTCTATGGTTGAGTATATAATCTAACTAAAGTTTTAAGAGCTCGTCTATCTTATAAAAAAAGATTTAATTTAATTAATAAGATTAAATGAGTTGATGAAGAGGATATGAAAATTTGATTAATAGCCCAGCCAAATAAAGCGAGTGGACTGAGGAATGAAATCAAATTATCTGAAAATTGGTATATAAGCCTAGGTCTGTGTGGTGTACGAGTCAAGATATTCAAGGTGAAAGGTCACAGAAATCGGTTTTTTGTAAATATTTTGTTTCCAGTTAACCGTTCTAGAGATAAAGCGCGAGCAGTGGGTAGCACTTAGCCGTATATAAAGTGGCAAACAAAAATGTATAAATATGGTGACTTTTTAGAGCCAATGGCTCAATAGAGAATTATGAAAAATATACCAGGTATTCCTTAGATAATTAGCAAAAGATCCCCAAGACGAAAGATATAATAGATGAAATAATACAAAAAAAAAAAAGACACGAAAAAATGTATCAAGTGGGGAACTGGGTTCTCGAAACTTTCATTTCTTCAAATTTCTGCTATTCACGCAAAAATGGTCTAAACAGCATGATTGCAATCTTGTATTCAACAGTGGATAAATGTTGTATGCATTGCTATGTCACAAACAAAAAGACCTAGTTAAATAAAGAAAGATAATTTTTAATGAAATATTATTGCAGAATTGAATCGTGTGCATATGAGTTATTATGCTTTTTTGGAATATTTTTGTTTAAATGCTATTATGCATCTCTGAATATTTTATCTCATTATTAATCACTCACTCTTTATCCTTGCGTATTTTAATTTTGCTATACAATTCAATTGCACTTTTCTTCTATATAAAGTATAGAGACATGTGAGTGAGTCTTATGAAGCATATAAATTCTCTCAACGTCACAGCCACATTTCCGTTTAACGTTTCCATATCCGGCTACAGACAAACCAACTGCAGAACAAACAAATAAACAGAAATAAAAACATCAACAACAACAATAAGAACAATAAGAATAGCAAGATACATTGTGTTGAGTGCATTAAATTCGCGGTACTTCATGCAACATTATGTCGCACTAGTACATTGCACAATACTTGTAGTTTGCCAGCCAACAACGATGTAGTAGTAGTAGATCGCGCCTGAAACTAGATAAATGAACACGACTTGCCGCAAACACCGTTAAACAGCATCGTTGTACACCGTTATTTTGTTGCATGCAACACTGACAATGGATATACTAGTGGCAATAGCAGCCAGCCATGTTAAGCGCAACGGCGGCGTTTGCCATTTATATTCGCATGTGGGAATTTCCGTCGAATTTTGTATAGTTTTTTTTGCAGAATTCTTTTTCTCATGTTTTGTGTAATTTCCGTTTCATTTTGAATATAGGAAGAAAGGAAAAGCAAACAAAAAACCTGAATGAAATAGTATACTATAATATATTGTTGTTGCTTCAGTTATTTTAATTAATCTTAATTCATGACTGAATAACATACTAGTAGTAGTAGTAGTAGTAGTAGTAGAAATTCTAAATAAAAGTAACAAATGAACAAACGAACATATGCAATACAATGGCAACTCTATGCGTGTGACACAGAGTTGCATTTTTTCTTCTTCTTTTAGTTTTTATCAAAATTTATTGCTGCCAACTTGTTTTGTTTGGTTTTTTTATCATATTCTTTTTTAGTTTTACTCATAATAAACTGCATATAAAAATTGCAGTTTTTTCCATTTCTCTCGTTTTGAATATTTTTAGTTTTATGCAATTGAAAATGTTTTATGTGAGTGGTGGAATGGATGAATTTTTTTCATTATTATAAAAATCTGTATAAAATAGTAAATAAAAGCTGTTTTCTATAATAAAATGAAATTTATTCTTTAACAACACAAAACAAAGTATCGGTAGCTCAATCTACAAACTACAATATACTATTCTCATGTATGTTATGCATATATGGATGACTTCGTTAAATGTATCTATGTATTTCTATTAGTTTATTTCACATTCACAAAAGGTGCAATTGGGGTTAAAAAGACTTGTGGTATGTTTGGGTATTTAGAATGCTGATGTTGATGTTGCTGCTTTCGAAAACAATGCAATATGCACTCAATAGAGAGATACAAAAATGCCAGCCAATAATTCAATATTTCAATTTATTTATACACATGTATACTCGTATACTCATGTTTGTTTGTAATAGATATTTGCATTTGTGTCGTAAACATTTTTTTTTTTTAGTTTTTTTTGTTTGGCATACTAAAAACAATATAATATTCTTATGCTATAGTATCCCCCTCATCTTCTTCTCTTCTCTTAATGCCTTTGGTTTCTCTAATTTTATGAAATTTTTTTTTTATAAAATGTTGAGTAAATAAATCAAATCAACGTAAACAAAGTCATGCGACGACAATGTTAGGATATTGAATATGAAAATCTCTGAATTTGAATTTGAGTTGATTTTGAGAGAATTTTATTCAGTTTATTTGTTTATTGCATTTTTCCATTTTTGTTGAATTTTTGAAATTGATTATTAAATTGAAAAGAAATATTCTTGTTGTTCATAATTAAAATTTTATATTAAAACTGATAAAAGGGGTTAAGAAACATCAAAAAATTAGCACTTTTGCATGTCATAGAATCCAAAAGTCAACTGAACACATCCATTAGCCTTATTTGCTCTCAACTCGAAAGATACTTCCTATATCTGCTTTCTATTTTTTATTTGGCAAACAATTTGCTAAAAACATTTTAAATACACATGCCAAAAATAAAAATTCTACTGTATGTTGGGACGACAGACTTGCAACATTTGACAACACACAACAGAAGAGGCAACAATATGAACACGAGTAGCATGCATGTAAGTTAGCAGCATTTTATTGTTGTTGGCACTAGTGGCAACATTCTTATTGGGAACGCGTGTGCATTTAGCTGTCAAAAGCTAGACATCACTTTCAATTCTTTCCCACCTCCTTCCTTCTTCATTTGTACTTCTTTCTTTGCTCCTTTTTTGCTATAATCTTCTTCTGCTTTTTCTGTTAGTGTTGCTCCGTACTATTTGGTCCAGCTTACATTAAAAACCGCAAAAACACAGAGATGTGCAACTGCCAACAGAGACACATAGACATTTGGACTGACAGACATCTTATCACCCCTTACTTTGCTCTTCACCAACTCATCCGATTCATAACAGATCCAAGTGAGTGACAGCTCAAGTGAAAATTTTTGCTGTTGCTTTAGATTTTGTTCTGTTGGTGGACAGCTTTGTGTAAAATACAATACTCACGGGACACAATGTTTTTCCTTTCATTTCAAAAATTGCAATAAGAATTCATATAGGAACTAAGTAAGTACAATGAATTGGGTGGTTTGGGTATCATCTCTTGGTCTGGTTGTAGACCATAAGAGAGATTACCTTTGTTACTCGTATTAGGATAAGGAGGCAGTTTTTGATAAAACTGTTTAGGTGAGTTGTGAATGATGTTCATGCTCAGACAAGTCATGTGTTGTGTCGTGATGTGCGTGAGTGATTTGGTTGGCGTGTTCAACAAACAATTCAGTTGTCAAATTGACAGCTCACGCAATGCTGCGTTGGCGTAACTAATCTTATGAGTTGTAGAAGAATGGGGTGTGTGAGGTGGGTTTAACTAATGATAGTTAAATTACAATATCATTAAAGTTTATTGATCTCTAAGGAACTAGTCAAGGTTTTCAAGGTCTTCAAAGTTTTGTTCCAAAAAAGATAGTAGAAAAAATTCCATTAAATGTTCAAATTTTCATTTTTTGCTTAATTAAAGTAAATAAAAATAAAATGAAACGATCAAATACTCCATGCTTCATTTCAAATGAACTTGATTTTTAATTGGATTCGTTGTTGTCGGACCGGGATATCCTCTATAAATTGGGTTTCCAAGAAGCAAAGATGAGAGAATACTAACTCATGTACTGTGTGAAGTCCAAATTGCTTGTGCCTGTTTAGTCTGAACAGTGTGTCTGGTACTTTGGGTGGTCAGGAGGCCACGGAATTTTAACCGTCATGACCAACGGGTACGGCCCTTTTATGGGAGTATCGTGATGGCTGGATACGGGTAGACCAAATTCATGATCTCTTAAGAACTATTTAAGATACTCAAGGTCTTCAAAGTCTTGTTCTTAATAAATATTAGAATAAATTTCATCAGATATTCTATTTTTTGAATTTTTTGCTTAATTAAAGTAAATAAAAACAAAATGAATTCATCAAATGAAATTCATACTCCATGCTGCATTTCAAATGAACTTGATTTTGAATTTGATTCGTTGTCGTGCATGTCTGATGAGATATTTGCCTATATCAAAGATTCTCTCTATGATGAATGAATACAAGATTCTGGGCAGTTACTGATGGCCTTGTCGGGGAGATAGATGGATGGATGGTAAGTTGAAGTACAATACTTTAGATTGACACTGATTGCGCTTAAAATAATTTTACACGCACGAACTGCACCAAAAAGAAAAAACAACAACAAATAAAAAGAAAGAATGATGGTTGTTGGTATAGTTGGTTGGATGCTACTAGCAAAGGACCTGTAAATGAGTTGAGTGCGCCAACACTTAACCTAGACAGACGACGACAATGACGCCGCATACGATTGCAAAAGTTACCCTGTTTAATTTCTCAATATTTTACAAAGCAAAGTAAATACAAATCAAAGGATAATGCGTTGCTGCACCCTTTCATGTTGATGCTGATGGTGGTATTAGCCAAGAGGACTTGCTTTGTCTTGGATTGTTTAAACACGCATCCTCTTTTATCGGATGCGTTTTTATTTGCTCAATGACAACGTGCGACGCGTGCCGTCAACATTTGCTTCTGCTCGAGAAGCAGAGAGAGGACACAGAGAGCAGACATAAGCTGTGTGGTGCCTCTTTCCAATTGCAATATTTCGTTTGTTCCTTCTTAACCATCACCGCAGCTGACGCCATAAAGTTAATCCTTTGCGTTTGTCTACTTTGCGTGCGCCCTTTTCTTACCACCACTCACATTTGTACAATACTTGCGCTTTCCTTTTTTTATCCTTGCACCACATCGTAAACAATAATCAATCTTGATGATGATGTTGACGACGACAGAACTACGGATGGATGCATCAAAATCGCTGCTGCTTAAATCTTTTCAAGTACTGTTGTTGCTGCTGTTGTTTGTTGTTAGTTTTGTTGCCAGATTTTTTGTCTTGTTTGTACTATAAACTCATCAGGCACTTACTCATTCACTCACTCACTTACTTACTTAGTTTTTCATTCATTTATTTTTATTTCTTCCTTCACGTCTTTGTTGTCGCCCTTGTTGTTGCACGCTTCACTTGCTTATCTGCTTTCAAGCATCATCGTCATCTTTTGCGATTATCAACACAAATCCAACGCGTAGTCAAGTTCGTCCATTCTTCCTTTGTATGGTTTTTGTGCTTTAAGCATAGACTTCCTTCCAATGCTTTCTTTCTTTGCTTCTTAACTCATCCGTCGTCGTAGTAGGTTGTGTCGTGTCTTTTCTTTTGTTTGTCTTACTTACTACTGGCCACGCGTAGCTATCGCCACCAAAGTCAGCCTTAAGTTGACTTGACACGGCTTAAGACAATTCCCTGTTGTTGCCTTAAGGGTTAAGAAGCGGCAACGAGAGCCCTATGGAAATTCATTTGGAAGTTTTTATTGCTATCTATTAAAAACACATAAAAATGCAGGCGAAATGAAGGCGAATAGAGTGATCTAAAACAATTAAGTTAATTATGACAAATTTCATTTCATTTCAAATTCATTTGCTTGTGGTGGTTCTCAGATCCAATAAGTGTCGGCATAAACAGCTGCAGATGAAGCTATTATAATGGTATGTGAAGGTATTCAAAGTAACAATAGTACCAGAAAAGTAAAGCGCACCTGCCGGAACTTTACCAAATGTGAATGGGAATTCAAGCACTGCATGCAATATACTCCTCTTTTAGTCTCTTTTTCGATTTTATTTCGGTGCCAGAGGGACACGCCTTTCAATGTTTCCTTTTAGTTTCACTAGTATGTTGTTACTCATTAAAATTGATGTCTTAATTTGGAGAATTTTACATAATTTTATTCGTGGCAGGATTGCAACGCACCCTGTAATTAGGCAACGGCAACGGTAACAGCAACAGTAACACAAGTTTTTGACCAAAGGGCAGTCACACATACATATGTATGTATATATGTTGGTATAAAGATACAACCTGAAATTTTGTTAACAAATGCATTTAGCCACGAACAAATGAACAAGCCAACGAACGAACGCAGTCAGTAAAGACAAAAAAAACGCACATGCAAAGATACTCGCTTGCGGCAAATACAAAAAGTTGAAAACAAGAACAAGTAAAGTAAAGACTGCGGCTGCAATGCTGGTTGGTCTTTTATAAGTAAACTCCTCGTTACTTATTATGGAGGAATGAGTAGCGATTGAAGATTGGGGGGACTGCAAGTGACGAAGAAGCTGTTGTCAGTTGTAGAGCTACCGAATTGAGCTACTCTTTGTTGTACTATATAAGACTTAATGAATGAGAGTGTTTATGTTACAAGTAGATGATGATGCAAAGGAAGCAAAAGAGAAAAAAAACGAGAAAAGATAAAAGATGATTTTGCAATAATTTTTCATTTTGGGCGTCTTATTGGCAACAGACTTATAGATAGACAGACAGACAGACTGCCTGAGAGACTGATGGAGCCAAGCAACCAATTTACAATTTATGATTTTTCATGTAATAGCATTGTTATTGTGGTTGTTGCTGTAAGTAGTTGAAGTTGTTGTTGTTGTGTAACTGGTATGATTTAATAAAGTATGCAATTTTGCCGATTGCTGCAAGTGATTGAAACAAGTTGAGCAATGAGTTCCAAGTAAAGGAAATGAATGATAGAAAACCTGATGCTTAATAAAGATATTATAGAAAATTATGTTATAAGTTTCTTTTTGTTGTACCAGTGGTTCCCAACCAGAGTTAAAAAATGATCCTCAAAAGATATCAAACTTTGAAAGGGGAGGAGGACAAGCGGGCGTTCTCTTTTGTATTGTTCAAACTGCGTTTACACCTATGTATGATCATGAATCAAAAGTAGTATATGCACGCAAAATATTGTGCACTGAAATGTTCTCCAATCATGAAAGCCTCCTCTTTCATACAGAGGCTTGTTGGTTCTCGAAAGGCAAAATTATACGAGGGGACAAGTTGAGTTGTTTTTAGTGGAGAAAAACAAAATGATTTATTGGAGCAGTTTCTGATCTTATATCCCAAATAAATTTGGCTTATCTAATGGATATTTTTAAACACTTAAGCAAATTAAAATTTGCAATTGCAAGGTTCGGGAAACAGACATTTAGAAGGTGTTGCAAATATATATTTATTTTTGAAGATAAACTTCGTGCATTTATTTATATGCAAACTTCAATTCTGGATTATTAACATTGGCGTTTTGCTTTCGCAGCGTTAAAGGCACTCCTTGACGTAAAGTATGACAAGGGAGGCCAGGAAGTAGGTTGGTGATCCATTGTAGCAAAGAACCAAAATGCAGCCTTTTGAGCTTCCGAAATAGTTGTTTTGAGCCAACTGATGATCGTTGTATTGGCTTGTGTGAACGGCGATCTGGTCTTAGACCACCATCATGTTCATATCTCTGTGAAATGTTAAGTTCCTAACATACCATGGGCATGCAGTCATTAGAAGCAATGTCTTGTTCTGCAACACTTGCATTCTCTTCCGTTTGGTTTTAAAAGCAGTTAACCATATCTGAATACCGTAACTCCATACGGGGGCAATGATTTGGGCATAGACTGTACGCTTATTCCCGAGAGAAAGTAAGCTTCAGTGAAGTCTGTTTTGTTTATTTCGACAGCTAAGTAACGCCAACGTGATGTGTTAATCGAAAGTAAGACTTTTATCCAGGATGAGGTCTAGATATTTCACCTTCTTTGATTGGGAGATGGAGTCTCCGTAAAGATGTACTGCCGGTGGGACATTCCTCCTCAAAGTTAATCACACTTTGGCGCATTTGTTGTTATTTATTCTCACGTTCCACCGGTTCGCCCAAGCCTATAACAGGTGGAAGTATTCTGAGATCCTATCTGGAGCTTCTTACTCACAATAGGAGCTGTAAAAGAAGCCAACGGCGTCGGCGTAAGTAACCAACATCGTGTTATTTGAGTCGATGTACATTTCATCAGCGCACATCTGCTAAAAAAAGAGAGAATTGTACTGAACCAAAAACATTGCCTTGGGGAACCCCAGACAGGACGGGGTGAGTGTCCCACACACCGCGATTTGACGCTAAAAAGGAGCCCTTCAGGTATAGTGGAATGAGTCCAAAGTAAGTTGAACGAAGGACAAACTTAACCTTAGCCAAGAGTCCGGATTATCTATGTTGATTAAACTTTTTTTTTTTTATTCGAAAGCTGGTGCTTGTCATGTGATTCCATATAAATTTGATCAAGATCTGACCAGTAGTTATCTGTTTGTTGCCTCATACCTTTTTTTTAGATGAACTAATTTTGATGACTCTTTCTTTATTTCAAAGCTTGTACTTGTCATGTGGTCCACATAGAAATTTGATCAAGATCTGACCAGTAGTTATCTGCTTGTTACCTAATACCTTTTTTCTAGGTGAACCGATTTTGATGATTCTTTCGTTATTTCAAAGCTTGTGCTTGTCATGTGGTCTACATATAAATTTGATTAAGAGCTAACCAGCAGTTTTTGAGTTGTCTTTAATAATGTGCGTTCTATTTGTCGATACTATAAGTCGGTTTTCTATTTTGTTAAAATTTTAATATTTAACCTTGTGGTTCCTGCTAATAATAATGAAATCAAAGTGGTCTCTGAACAAAAAAAAAAAAGCTTTGTGACTCACTGCATTATATACACGTATATGAATTCGTGGAAAATATACTTATAATGTTTTGTTCATCGGAGAATAAAAAAATCAAATTCAAACACAATAACAATTAATTAGTAATAACAATAACAGCAAGAGTAGCAATAATGAGCAGCTTTGTGTCCATTTGATGATGATGAATTGTGTTGAATGAAAATGAAAAGAGTTGGAGAAAATGATGATAATAATGAGGGGCCAGAGCACTGCAATCAATGCATTCATCATAGTACTAGTTCATTTGCATACTTATTGAAGGAGGAATTAGTAATGATTTTGAATTGAACAGAATATATTTATATATAAATTTCAATAAATGAGAATCATATGAATCGCCTTAAGCAGCATTTTCATGGAAAATATTTTATTATACTATAAAACCAAAATCCTTACTTTAACTACTTTTACTTATCAAAAAAAAATATGAATATTTTTAGTTTATCATCATCTTAAGCACTTTTCGAATTTGCTATTTCATTATCGCTTTTACTACTATTTTACAAACTGCATACTGTATGCAGTCTTCTCTTCTCCACTCTACACTAAAACCAAATATCCTTTTATCAGTTATGGTTGCCCATTTAGACAGACAGAGAGACAGACCGACAAACTCCTCGTATACATAAAACCAAACCAAAAATTCAAATTGGAAATTGCTGCACATTTATTAACAATTGGCAACTGATTGCAAACGATAATTGTCGATGACGATGGTAACTCAACCCAATACAACTTTCATCCTTCTACTCAGTTGGTCATCCACCATTCATCCTTGGTTTGGCTTCATTTGTATTTGGTTGGTCATTGGTATCATCATCATCGTTTGGCGACTCATTTGTGCGCATTTGTTTTGTATCAGAGTTTTGGGACCATTCTGTCTGTCTGTCTACAAATGAGACATACCATAGAAAGTGAGTGAGTGAGTGTGTGTTATTCCCAGTTGGTTTTAGCCAAATATTTGCATATGTTTTGTTTGTTTTGTCGTAAAAGGCCACGACGTTAGTTGTGCTTAGCAGAGCTGAGTGTTGCTTTCCATTCATTTTGCAAGGCATTGATTGAGTTATAAGAAGAAATAGTAGAAGTAAGAGGATGATGATGATGGTGGTGCTGATGGAGGGACTGATTTTAACTGTAAAATGCTGCATAAATTTTGTATTTATATTTTTGTGTTCATATGTAAGTGGCACTTTACACATCTGTTGGCCCTCAAATGCAGCAACAGCAATGAAATCCACTCGACCTCACCCACATGGTAAATGCTTGTATTGCACTTGGTGCAGAAGTCAACTCGTCGCCACATTATAATCAAAATGTATTGAATAAATATTTAACTGCTTTCAATGCATGTCTTTCAAGTGCCCATTCCATTCCATTCACTCATTCATTCATTCATTCATTGATGCATTCAACTTTCCATTGAATCACTGTTATTCATGCTTGTCAAACACTTCGTAGTCAAACTCTGTAGATGAAAGCCAAGAGCAAGACCAAAGCATATAGTACATATACTTGTACTAGCCACATAAGCCTGCTTAGCACATTCTCAAAATTAGAGAAGCCAACAGATGGCGTATCGTAGTTACTGAGTGCCTTAGTTGAACCCTGTATATATGCAGGAGTGGTTGGTGCAGTTTGAATATTGAATGATTTCGTTCATTCCCCTTAAAACTTCTAGAGATTCATTTCGAGTGAGAAAATTGAAAAGTGTTTTTATTTTCTGTTCATTCATTCTACGGTGAGAGAACGCGCAAGTGTGCTAGAATAGGGACAAGAGGTCATAATACCCTCCCTGAGTATAGGGAATAGGGTATGCCTTAAGGGCACGTACACACATAAGTTTTTATGAGACTCTGATCCATGGCGAATGATTTAGAAAAATAGAAAATAAAAAAATATACTAGAAATGGAAAAAGTTCATAAAGGTTATGAAAAATATTGAATGGAGTAGACTTGTGGGTTGGCATTGCTGGCAGATTGAATAAGCACCTTATTTCAATTTTTCCATATATTTTTTATAAAAAATATCTATAAAAAGTTATAGTCAGTGAGTGGAGGGCACATAAACTGGTTGAAAATATTGTCTATTGCTTCTAATAAAATAACTAATCCGATCACGTGGCTAGGATAGAGTAGTGTAGTGTAGTGTTTGTTATAGTAATGGTGCAGGAAACCAATGTCATTTGTCCAGAATAAGATTGTGTGTGTGAAAGGTGACAATAGAGAAACTCAATTGATTTGATAAATAGCATATGGTGACATACTTATATACATAGAAAAAAGAGGATTAAACTTCAATGCAAAATTTACAAGTCTTCTTCTTTGATTCTCCTTAAGCTTCTTCTTTTTTTTTAGATGAAAAATTTATTCAATGAACTTTTAGAATTCTTAAGAAATTCTATCGGCTCAAAAATCTTCTTCTATTTATCAATATGAAGTTATAAAAATCTGTTCAACCACAAAAGCCCAACAAAAACCAAGCCTTACAATTTTTGAAGTGCTTTTTTACCCCTTTTATTTTATATTTTTTGAGACTATTTATCTAGATTCCCCATAGATCACGTATGCAAGCCTCAATTGCTCGCTACCCAAGTTAAAACCACTTATGGCCATAAACTAAATCATATTATGTACTACAATAATTCACTACACTTTCACTTCATCAAGCAATAGTAGGAAAAGCAAAACAAGAATACTATATAACAACGAAACAAGAAGATGAAAAAGGACCCAACAAATACAACAACAAACACAAAGCATTTTTAAGCAAGTCCTTGGGGGTAATGCTCCAAGTCCAAGTTAGTCATGCCGTCCAATAACAATGGAGGATGGCACAGCAGGAGAGTGAAACTAAAGAACCAAATAGCAAATGAAATAAAATAGTAAGAAGAATAAAGAAATGACAAGGAAAAAAGTGGAGAATAGAAGAAGTAGGAAAAATAAAAATAAAGCTCATTTAAAATATTATTATGCAAATTTTATTATTTTTATGATAAACCGACAAAGGACGAGAACAAGAACAACCAAAACTTGTAAAGAAAGCTTGGAGAAATGAAAGAGTGAGCGAGCGAATGAATGAAGCATGTAAGCGAAATATTTTTGAAAAATGTGTTTGGAGCAGTGAAGAAGGAAAGAAATAGTTTATAAAGGCAACTTAGGGAACAGATGAAAGGACAGAAGGAAGAGAGGACTCGAATGAATTAGAATGGAAGAGGGACAGAAGAAATATGGATAAGTAGTAAATTTTTCAACATAACACAGGGAAAAAACGATAGAAGGTGATTGAGTTGAGTTGAGCTGTGGTGAGCTGAGTTGATTGTATGAAGGTTGGAAGGAAAGAGTTTAGAAAGGAGTAAGATAAGCTTATTATTATTATTATTATTATTACATATTGTTGTGGCTCTTGTTGTTGTTATGTGTAGTTTCTGTTGTTTTTAGCTATTTATGTCCTGGCTCACATGTGTGTGGCATGGCACATACACAAATTTCATAGTGTAAGCCCTTGGAATTTTTATGAGTTTTTGGCGCTTTTAAATAAATGAACAAATGTTGGTGGCATTCGGGATGGAATGAAAGAGTAAGAGTATCCTATGTTCTGCTCTGTTTGTTTTATGTTAAATAAGTGTCCACAAAAACTGCTCATAAACGAAATATTCCAACTTAACCCAAGTGCTCGACACCAAGATGACGATGATGATCATGATGATGAAAATGAAAATGATGGGTATTTGGCGTGTGCCTTCCTTCTATGTATATTGTTATTATTACTACCCATTTTATATACTAAGAATATTATGCTTATGTCATTGGATTCACTTCATTAAGAGAAAACATTCATAGACACATAACATAGTAGTATTTACATATAAATGACAACATTGTCTGGCATTTTGCATCTTTTGTAGCCTGTTACGGAACATAGAAAAATCATTAAGACAACTAAATAAAAATGTCATAGGCATAGGTACTAGAGACAAACAAAGACAATAAAAGGACATGCATAAAGGACATGCATAAAGGAAAGCGCATTAGTGCGCCACTAATCCATTTGTCTGACCCTTATTCACTCATTTACTTTTGAAATACTTTGCATACTCATTGCGCGCATTTGTTTTGGAAAAGTTTTGAATTTTTTTATGCTCAATAAATTTTTGGGTCTTCATTGGTATATTCATATTAGAGTAGACCTTTAAGGACGCACCTCCTGTGTGTGTACATTTAATTTATTTATATATTAAGCAAGTGACGAAACCTCAAATGTGTTTGTTTGATAAACCCTTAAGAAGAGAGGAAAGGAACGAACAGTGCGTTGTTGTAGGGTTAGTCCATGCAT
The DNA here is from genome assembly GCA_037043315.1 of Amiota communis. Lineage (NCBI taxonomy): Eukaryota > Metazoa > Arthropoda > Insecta > Diptera > Drosophilidae > Amiota > Amiota communis. Next base: position 4,017,826 of record JBAMAV010001245.1, on the reverse strand, counting down.
CCATTAATGTCCTGAATAACAACTTATTTAAATCGACTTATTTATTCATTGTTTTTAAGCATACGCCATCATCAACGGCAACATCGACATCATCCCCTTTTAGGCCAAATCCGTCGTGACATGAAAATTGCATTTCCAATGCATATTGGTTTGATTTCTTTCACTTTTTCTGTTTCTGTACATTTTTTTTTTTTTGGTCACAATCATCATCAACATCGGAAAATAACATATGCGGCATTACCTTTGGTAGAACTGATGGCTTTAGTCCCCGCACCCTTTTTTTGCAATCATATGAATGCTTGTGCCCGCCTGTCTTTGTCTATTTATGCAGTTTACCGCGAAATAGGATTAAACGCTTATGTAAAGGACCCAATCAAAGTGCCACCACGATCCTCATCATCATCACCATCATCAAAAATATTCGGTGAATACGCGATGCGACACATTACCATAGAACAAGAACACCAGAACCAGAGTCCACAGTCCACAGTTGATGACTCTATCAGCTTTGAAACACTCATCGTCGTCATATGCGTATTTTCCCGTAGTAACAAATTTTGGCAAATCCTTCGTCGAGCAGAAAATCCTATCACCTTAGCAGAACAAAGAAGAAGAAAAAAAAAAAATCAAAGCTAAAGCTTTTTGAAGCTGCAAATTTTTTGCCACAAAATTCCTTTTTCTTTAAATGAAATTTGCAAACAAAAATAAAATAAAATCCTGTAGCATATTTTCAGTTGTCCTTAACTAAAAACTTAACTCGCCATGCCATCATAAACATACATACATATGTATGTACACTCAATTCCTTTTCCTTTGCCAAGGATGCGCAGCGTTTTTACGCTTTGTAATTTTTGATGTCTTTAATTTTTTATCTTCTGCTGCGTGGCTGGCAACATTTGGTAAGGACTCAACTCAACTTAACTCTCGGCTTCAGTCATAATGCTTAACATTTTTTATTATAGTAAGTACAACGACAACAAGAACAATATGAGAAACAAGTTGTTGTACAAATTTTGTGGTCCATTTTGCAAATGATGATGAAACAAAAACGAGAAGAAAAAAAGTTTTGACAGTGAAAATAAAAATGAAAAAAAAAAAAAACAAAATATATATATATGAATTTATGTAACGTAAAATTTCATTTCATTTGGTTTTAAATCTCTCCTTGCCTTGCCTTGTTTCTCTCCATCTCCCATGGCGATGATGATGATGTCCTTAAATCAAAAATTAAATGCAAAATCTTAGGGGGCTTCGCTTGCTTTTATTAGGATCTCATGCGTTTTGTTATCCTTAAAATGACGCATTTGGATTTATTTTGAATGTGTGGATTTATTGTTCTTGTATGATTGCATTTGTATGAAATGGGAAAAGGAAAGCCAAAGGAAATAATGAAAGTGATGTCCTTTTGAGGCATAAAAAGACAACAAAATTTCTCTTCATAATAAAAAAACAACAATAATTCAAATGCTTCTTCGTTCGTTTATTTGTGTTTATGACACAAATTCAAATAATAAAAAGGAAAATATCAAATGAAATGCATTCAATTTTCCAAACTTTTTTAAACATATTTTTTATGAGACATTTAAATTTGTGTTCTTGTTGTCAAGTTTTCAAGCATCCAAGTTCCAACTTTTGGTAATTTGAAGTCATAATACTTATCATATGTTACAATGTGTGTAAAGAATCTGGAAAAGATTTCTTGGGGAAAATATGGCCCTTTGTTCCACCTAGGAACTTTGGGAAAATATATATAAGTGATGTTTTGTTGGTCGATACCCCCATCCCTTGTCTGTACTTATTCTGGCCAGCATCGACATATTTTTCCAACTAGTCAGTGCAACATGTTGCTTTAGCCACGAAACAATCGATATGTTGCGTAAATAATTTCCGGAGCGATTGATCTCACTGAACGGCAATGTCAATTGACCGCCGAGTTCATCTTTTGACTTTTCCTTTTGGAAATATTTAAAATCACTCATCCTTGCCAACCATCCAGTGAAGATTCAAGACCTCAAGAACAACATTTGCGCCGAAATTCATAACTTGATTCCGGAATTATGCACCCGAGTCATCCAGAATTGGAGGATTCGTATGAAGGCCTTCCAGCTAGGCATTTGAACGATGTCGTATTCCTTACTAATTGATATAATTGTACTTTTATTTGATAATAAAATTTTGGTAAAAATACAAGTCATATGCGTTTTGTTTAAAAAAAAACTGCAATGTCTTGCTGAACCCTTAAGCTAACATTCTATCCATTATTTTTATCTCTCTCCCTTATTTGTTTGCCTTTCCTTCTTTAGCCATTCATACATTTACTTATTTTTGTTGTCCCCTATTATTGTACATTATCACTAATCTCAGTCATTGCGGTTTTTCCATACAATTTCATGCAATCACAACTTTTTTATCATTATTTGCCATTACAATATCCTCAATACCATCAATATCAACCTCCCTTCTCATCCCTCTTCGCATAAACTTTTTTTTTCTTCTTATTTGTATTTTTATCAATAAAAATGTATACAATTCTTTTGAGCGCATAAAAATATCCATAAATCCATCACACTGACTGTTGATGATGATTGTTATTGCTGTTGATGTCGGTTGCTCCTGCTGAAATCCATTATCACGAATTATGGTTCGTTAAGAGAGAGAAAGAGAGAGAGAGAGAGAGAGAGAGAGAGAGAGAAAATAACGAGAATGTTGAAAGCCGAAACATACCATACTACATTTCCATGTCATTATGCTATACTATATAGTATGACAATATGTTCCAATTGCACTTTCCTACTTTAAGAGGATTCACAAAAAGTCCATCACTTCTCTCCCTCTCGATCGCACTGTGTGTGGCTTTGAGCATTTAACGAATAGTGTAATTGTAATTAATTTCCTGTGATTTCACGTATCGAAAATCAGTAGCATTAGCAACCCTACTAAGTCTTATCAGTCTGTCTGACTCACTAACTACCCCTAGAGTTAAGAGTGAGGGTGTCTCATGGTCCTCGCTTTTAATCGCCAATCAATAAATTTGAGTTGCAAAATGTCCTTAACGTTATCGCTGCACGAGGATTTTACGATTTTTAAGCATAGTTTTTTTTTTTTTTTTGTTCCTTTTCTGTTGTTTAACTGTAAGTTTTTGCTGTTCATTTAATGCGATTAGATTTAATATTGACAGAAACGCAAGCAGAGTGTCCTGCAGTGAGCTCTCTGACCTTCCTTAGTCGTTCTGTTCTGTTCCGTTCCGTTTTGTGGCTGTGTTGTCATATGATTTCCTTGGCAGTAATTGTGGCTACTGTTGATGACAATGACGCCAGTGTCTGCGTTTGGCATTTACCATTTTAGTGGCAATATTACCAATGGCAGCAGGATATCGTCATCATCATCAATATGACAACGACAGCCAAGTAAAACTTCCTTGTAGGAAAACTACTTACTGTAAATAATGCTCTTTAACTATGTGTCACAAGCAAATCGAACATTGAACAGTGAGTAGTCATGATTTTTAACTTATACATTTTTCATAAGTAAAAACAAGTTGACTAACCTTGTCCTTGGCTCACAAGAAACAACAGGACAGGACATGACATTAATGGCAACGAAAAAGATGCGAAATCTATGCTCGTATAATTGACGCTGATTGATTTCGAAGCAAAGTAGTTCACAGTCATGTATGTAAAATTCATATGACTCAGACATAGAAAAAATGTTATATTGTAGACGGAGGATAATTGCATAAAAGCAAAAACAGATTATTTTATATTCATTGCGTATACTACTTTTGAATGTCATTAGATAGTCAGGCAATCAGGCAGGACAGCTGTTGCAGCGCATGAAATTTTTATGGCCAAAAGATCGTCGGGACACAACACAACAAATCTAAAATGGCAATGTTGTGCACAAACTTGTTTTTAATTTTATCAACGTTTGTGCATGGCTAAAATACAAAATGAGCTAACAAGAATGATACAGAGGACACACAGAACCGAACCGAACCGACCACCTTCTGCCAACTTTCATTATTTAACACAACAAACGAGTAAAGTTGTCCGATAAAAATGAACACCGAAGGATGTGGGTAAAATTGTACTATTAAAGTGACCAGGATAATAATAACAACAGCAGCAACAAATATCTCTACTCTATATTAATATTATAAAGAAGAAAGATTGTTTCTTTTTTTGTATGTTTGTTTGTTTGTTTATAACGAATTAACTCAAAAACTACTTAATTCGTTTTAAAAATTCTTTCACCTATAGGCAGCTACATTATAAAGGAGAGATATAGGCTACACTATATATTTAAGAAAATTCGAAATCCCTACGAAATCTACAATAATGTAACTCAAGATACAGGCCTGGAAGCGAAAACCAGTGTTTTAGCAGGCAGAAAATGGGCAAATGAGCCTGACTGCACTGTCGTTAGAACACTCTGGCCTTGCTATCAACCAAAGAGAACTTTCGAGCTCCTACACTTCAATAGAAAAGGATTCGGACGATGACGGGAACTATTACGGGGTACTGCACTTTAGGGATGATGGCCTACAGCATGCAGGTTTCACATTATGATTTCTTACATAGCTGTGAAAATAGCAGCCAACACCTCCTTTGTCATTGCACTACCCGTTATCCCGGGAAACCGTTCTTCGAGGAGCTGGCTAGTTTGCCAAAATCTCCTTTAGAGTACATGGGTACGTGGTCTCCTAAGGTTGGTTTTGGAAGAAGAAAGTGATCTCTGAGACCGACCTTGGACAGTAAAAGATTATCTCGTATTCCTCATAATCCACTTACCCATTCACTTTTTATCAGTGATGCCTGATGAGCCTTAAGACTTCTGGGTGTACCCGGGAATGAAAGCGAATTGGCCTGCATTACCTACACCTAAACCCAAGGTTTCAAAAATCTATACTATTTTTAAAATTGCTTATATGTACGTTTTTTCGTTGTTTTTACTTTGATGCATCTTGAATTTTGTTCATAACAATGTGAGAGTGCTGCGCTCTTCGTTCTGTTTCTTCTCAATATGATGTTCACTGAGAACCGATCAAAGCAACGACTATGAAATCAATAGACTTGACAGATCGCTCTTAAATAAAGTCTCCCACAACAATAATTTACATACAACATTTCAAAATTCCGGGCAACGCCGGGTAAAATTGCTAGTGTTTAAATAAATACAAAACAAAACAAAACAAATATCCTTTGCAAGGATTTTCTATTCAAGTATTCAACAGAATGTTTCAGAAGATAGGTGTTTCTTTTGGTAAACATTGATATCTTGGCCAAATGTTGTTCAGTGCCATGACTTGACCATTAATTTGCTAAATTGGAATTTTAATTTTATTTAATTTTGCTTTGGTAAACTTATTGTGCACCCTCCCCAATTCTACAAGGATATCTCTTGGACTCATGAATGCAATCACACATGCATAGTGATGGGGGGAGAAAGCGTCATAATTTATTAAAAACTTTTTCGTTTAAATGTCAACAAATGTGTGCGAGCATTCATTGTGTTACGTTAATATAAAAGTTTCGCTTTTAAAATATTTAGTTGAGCATATTTTTATGGAGGGGTGGAGGGGGGATTGCCCGCTCACACTGCACAAAGTTTTTAATTATTTTCCGAAAAATCTATTTAAAATGTAATTTGAAAAATGTGTTACAAAGACAAACCGCAACGAATTTCAAACAGGAATACGAATATTACCGAGAATCACCCCAGCACGTGCTTAGCTCGTTCCAGGCAGTAGTGGGTTAAGCGCAATGAAAAATAATAAATAGAATGCGATTCACTCTCAGCAAAGTGAAGGCAAGCAAAGAGTGAAAAACGTATGAATGAACATGCACGTGTAAAACACAATTTACTAAGTATTTGAATGGGTAATGGGTGGTTCAGAATATATGGCTAAACGGTTTTTGCATTTGAAAGTGTAAACGAAGACACAAGTCTAAGCATAGTTCGATGATGATGAAGATGATGCTGATGATGACGATGAAAAACGCAATTAAGCGCTTCAATTGCATATGTATTGACTATGGTATGACAGAGGGCAAAGGACTTTTGTGGCTTAGACTGTTGACGAAGGTTGAGCGCTGCAGCCATTGCTTGTGGCCAAGAATGCACGAAATACCAATGGAAGCGGAAACGCACAAAACCGTGAATAACGGCCATGAAGGACAACGGCGACGGCCACATGCGTGTGAATCCTGTGGCATTTCGATTGCTGAAAGCATGCATTGATGCTGCTGCTGCTGTTGTTGTTGTTGTTTCCACTTTTCTAATTCACAATAGGCTCGACCACACTAACATTGGCATTGAGACACAGCAACGTCGTGGAGTCTCTCGGTCAACGGTTTTGGGCATGTATACGAGTTTGTCCATGTTTATCATATCCTTTGTGTTTCTGTGTCCGTTTTATGGAGAACGTTTAATTGCAATTTGAAAGCTAGACTTGGAGTCTGTAAACTTGCGTCGTGCTCATATTCTGGACTCGAAGAAGGGTGAATGGCATGGGGGATGATTCGGTTGGTTGTTTTGTTGGTTTTTGTATTTGTTATTGGACAATGCAAGGGTTGCTCAACAGGATTTATTGCTTTCACACAAGAACAGGATGAACGATGAACTACCACACAAAAAGGTTTGAGTTTTCAATGCAATTGTAGAATTTTCATTTTGAAACATTTAATTTGAAACACGTGAAATGCTAAACGATTTAGCCTTTGGTATTGGCCCTTAATAGTACACCGTTATGGGGCTGGGCTGGGTACTGGGTACTCTACTGACAGACGTTCGGAAACGGATATTAAAGCTTCTAAATGGTGGTGTTCGTTCTTTTGGTATTGCTGGGGCAAATGCAATATTTTGTAATGATTCTGTTTAACATATGTTTTGTCATTGTGACAAAATGAAACCAAATTAAATTTGATTAATGTTTAGACCAAGACACAAAAGATATTGACACTCAAAAAAGAGAGAGTGGGAGGGATAGAGGGTAGCTTTTAATAAAAAGGTAGTATTCATCTTAAAATGAGTTGAAAAATGTTTAAAATATGTAAAGGAAGATATGTGGATATACATGATAGAGAATAGAGTGTGAGGCTAGATACCGAAATAGATGGGGAAATCTTTAATTGCAGGATGAGCATATATAGTTTATAAGGTTATAGAGTGAGAGAAACTGATTTACCAGACATGTGTTAATTTAAACAGAATAAAAGGATATTCTAATGTATCTTACAAGTATCAGTATTCAATACAATAAAGCAGATAAATTGTTAGACAAGGTGGTTGGTTAAGGGGATGCTATTTAGCTCTTAATAGTGAAGTATGTTTTATTGGGTTGTTCTGATAGAATTTTTTTTATGATTTTTAATAAAGATTTTCTTATAGATAATAAATATTTTATTGAATTATATATTATCCATTCAGATCCAATACCTTTTGATTAATGATTCCACGCTCATAAAATCATTGTTATTTGCCTGCAAAATTAATTAATTAAGTGTTACTGTGTAAAAAGTTTTGTAGAGACCAGCACAGGAAATAATGTTACATGAGATCAGGAGATTATGGAGGGAGTGGGAGTATATCCCATTCAAGCTGTAAAAACCTTTGGTAAATTACCAAAGTAGTATTAGGCGCGCCTTAATCTTGGTGAGTGAATAAAAAAGCTAAAAAAATTTTTTTTTGTTTTTTGACGTATCGGACACTATAAGTTTCTGGTCCATATCGCATTCTGTTCACTTTTTTTCGGCCTTCAGCTTCAAACTAAGGCTCAGCTTCACCATTCTGTTCCAGCCTTAAGTGTCTTTGTCTTGGCTGTGTAAAATTGTATATAGTCCTATTTTAGCTTATTTTAGCTCGATGCAATTAGTCCACCGTATTTCCAAATTTTTTATCTTGGGCCAAAGGTTTTTATGAAACCATACTTTTGTGTTAACGGTGTTTCCCATCAAAAAACAGCATACGAAATTTATTTCTATTATTATTTATTTATTTATATACAATTGTTTTGAAACAAAGGAAAGTTTCTCCACTAAAACATATGTAGCTTTTCAATGAATTGCCAAACTGTCACGAAATTTGTTCAGCCACCTTTTTAAAGTTAGTACTTACTAAAAAAATTATAATTCTGTATTTGTGGCGCCATTTGTGTGTCAGACCGTTAACTTATCAGCCGATGTAATACTTTCCGAACAACCCAAAAGTAAAGTGTGTACTTTTTTTGGGTTTTTGTTCAAATAGTTTTTGTTTTAAATATTCCTTATATTAATAAAAAATAATGTCAATTTTAAAAGACCCTTTGTGCTTCACTCAGCATTACTGTTACTTCTTACCTCTTGCCAAATGTCTGTTGCCCAAGACTTAAAAGGGCTTATTATAATGCAACACATATGCATGCACAATATTCACATAAATAATATTTTTAATACGTGTACACTGTGCTTAAATATCCTTGTACTGTATCGATATTTTAATAAATTTCGGATTTGCATATGAGCTTTTGCTACTATAGCCACTCTCTGTACTCTACTCTACTCTATTGAAAGGCATTCAATTAACTGAAGGCATAAATATTGGTGGACATAATGCAGCTGTACACAGTAGGAACCATATATCCTCTCTCCCTGTTGCTTTGTAAGGTATCCTTGTCGAAAAGTAAATCAATATCAATGGACCTTGGTCACTGGTCACTTCAACCTTCCAACATAAGGAACGGAAACACGAAGGCACAGCTTAAGCACTTCGCAACGCAAGTGAGTCAGAGGCAGCAACAGGATTTTTCAATAATTTATTATTTAACTATACATATTCATGAAGAGGACTTCCGCCTCCAAAGGATAAAGACAACAAGCAGCAACAAAAGCAGCCACGAAAATGAAAACTTTCCATTCGCGCAAATTAAACGTTGTTCTAATTACTTTAAGCCGTTGCAACAAAGGTACGTGTACTCACTCTAAAGAGAGTTACCCACTGTTATGTTGTAGTAAGTTACAAAGGATGTAGCAGACCAAAAAGGACCACTTCGACTGATGTTGTTATTATGTTTGTAGAGCTTTGTGTGTGGTTTGGAGATCTCGACGACAGTGAGATAGTGACTTTGTAGCCATGCCATTATCATCATCGTCATCATTGTAGTGGAACGCAGTTGTGGTACTGAGCCTGTAAGGATGTAAGCGCATGTGCTTAAGGACAATCGGTTTTGGTTGGCATTTCCGAATATTAGCTTGCCCTGCATGTGCCACAAGTCCACGTTGTAACCAAGACCAACCCCAAGCAGGCAGCCAGGCAGGCAGGCAAGTTGGAGTCAAACTAATTGCAATATGACGTTGCATTCCATTACAGGAGCTACAGTATTGTATGCATATCCTCATCTTGTTGTTGATGTTGTTGTGTGTGGTGTATATGAAAGCAAGTAGAAGCAAATAAGGTGTTGTTTGACTCATCTTCGTCATCCATCTCATCATCGTCATGAACGACATGAACATTGAACGTAGCGGTCTCTGTCAAATTTTAGGTTTGGTTTGTCATGTTTGACTTCTTGTTTAGCTCCCATCCTTACGTTAATAGGTTCATAGGTTTGTTCGTTCGTTTGTTCCTCGCAAGGATATGACATAGCCTTTGACAAGCTGCAAACATGTTATTTGAGCTTTACTTGCACTCCCTCACATTTCACTTCCGTTGCTGCACTGGCATGTTTGTGTTGCATGCCTCAATGCGGCTGACATGCCAAATTAAAATGCAATAAAAGCGTTAATGAATTTTGTGTCAAGACAGAAATACTATAAGCCCTGCAGAGCTGGAGTCAACCAACAAATATCCAACTGATAGCTTAATGAAGCGATTGGTTTGCTTTTGTTGTTTGTTACACATATCTTTACCTTTATAACTTACCCTAAACGATCACCTACACATTGGTTCAAGCTATGCAAATACCATCTTAAACCGAAAAGGGTTAATCGCTTGTTACAAGCGCGCGTGTCCATACTTATGCTCATGTTTACAAGGCTTAAAAATGCTGTTTTTAAACCTCGTTTTTTTTTTGTTCTGTTGTTAATACCATTTTTTATTGAAACATTTTTGTATTTTGTTGTTGACGACTAATTTGGGCGACAAAAAAAAGGAAAAACAGCTGTCTGCAATTCCGTTACGCATCCTGGCGTAAAAGTCCATGAAAACTGTCTCGCGAACAGTCAGTTAGTCCTCCGTATGATCCTAGTCAACAAGCGGCGGTGACACTTTGACAAAAAACCCTTTACTTCCTGACATTTTTCTAACTTATGCGGTCGTCATTCATTGGCATTAGCTTGAAGGGTAGAAGGCAGCAGTAATGTCGCATTCTTTATTTTATAGACGCTGCTTAAGGTCAAACACTCATTGTGTTGTTGGCTAATTTAGTATCGTGTACCCGTATTTAACTGAATGAGTTGAAATTTATAATAATAAAAAAGGACACAGTGCACCCACAAAAATGCCTTTGGCTCAAGAGAAATTTCAACACAGTCGTCACCAAAGACCAATATGTATTGCCTTTTATGAATTTCTGTTGAAATTAAAACACAAGGAGATCTTTATTAATTATGAAAGAAGAAAGGACAATGTAGTGAAACCCAAACAGATGAATGAGTTTTTAGGCTAAAAGGAGGATACAAAATAAAAGAAAACAATTTGTATAATCAGGGCTAAAAAAATGCCTCAAAAAATAACACAAATAGAAGGCTCAAAAATATATGAAACAGGAGGAGGAGAATTGAGAATTTTAAGAATTTAGTGAAGATATTTTCAAAATTAATATTAAAAATTAAATTAACCAAAAATAACACGAATATTTGCCATTTTGTATTTGCCAAATAATAAAAATGCAACAAAAACTTACATTTGACTTCTAAAAAAGGATTTTTCCTCTAACTTCATTTACGTGGTCAAGTCACGTAGCTTGTCAGTGCTTAGCACAGGATACACAATTGAGTGAGTATCATCATCATCATGCTCGTCGTCGTCATCGACATCTTCTTGGTGCACGCAGCATTCGAAATTGGAAACAGTAGTCGTCGTCGTTGTCGGTAACATTTACTGTACTTGCTTGCTGTCTTTATCCATGTCTCCATCATCATCATCGTTAGTTCGACAGAAGTATCCACTTCCGTTTCATGCACATAGTAGTACTAACGAATGCTTGCGCGCATCCTTTTTCAATTGCAGCTCAATAACAGTTGCATCCAAAACACACTTTGGCTATGAGCGCGTATACGATATGCGAACGTGTTTGGCTTACTAAATGTGCGTAGTTCTCATTTCATTTTTTTTTTTTTGGTCGGAGGATGTGCACTTACTACTTCATCACTGAGAATGACAGTTTTCTTTTTGGATTTTGCTATTCCTTTGCATTTGTGTGTACAAAATGAAATCTCACCAAATTTCAAGATTTTTGGAGTACACGCACTTCCGTTTTTTCGATGATTGATTAGAGAGCGAGGCATTGCAAACTTTATGAATTATCATAAGGGACGATGATGGTGACGACTCATGCACCTGTTCCCCAAAAAGCAAACCATATTTAATCATTACGAATACAGAATGAGAGGAGAGCTGGAGTAACATGAACAGGAAAGCAGCTGTCGCTCGCCATTTGTCTGTTTTAATTAAACTCACCGAAAGAACAATGGCGGCGCATCCTTTTTATATTTCCGCTAAGTACTAATAACTCACTCATTCACTGACTGAAGTTCTGACATTTGCTAATAAATAGTACTTTGTCCTTGAAATTAACTCAAACTCTAGATATATTTTTAATAAAAGCTTTAGACATTAATCAAGTATTGCAAGCAGCTGTTTCGCTTGAAGGCCAACACCATGAGTTAGTAATAGTGACAGTAACATAGAGAGAGAGAGAGAGAGAGGGACACACAAGAAGATAATGTTGATGATGATAATGGTACAGTTGTCTCTGATTTGTTTGATTCATTGAATTTATTATCAATGAGGTCATCATTCATCAGTTGTTACGTTGCTTAGCGTATGCGTAATATTAATTGCTTGTGATTTATGCCCATTGTTTGTTTTGTTTATTTTACTGTGAGATTATAAGAAATAACAGCGTTTAAGTTTATTATGAATCATTTTATATTTACTTAAATGAAAATGATTTAAAATGATTACAAGTGAGAGAAAGTAGAGTTCACTAGACCTCTTTACTATGCCACTTTTACTTTTTGTTTACTTAAAATCTTTTGATTGTTGGTGGTCTCTAGACATATGTACTTAGTTTATGATGAAGCCTTTCCAAAACCATATAACACACGTCAGAGACAAACATACTAGTACAGCTTCATCATTGTGTTTATGATAGATGTGTGCACACATCCCCAATTCTCCTTTCTTCTTTATTGAGTCTATAATTTCATTAAATTTTGCACATGCACGTCTCTTTTCTCTCTCTCATCACAACTCATTTGTAATTTCCCGCCGCCTACGCTTGAACCAACGCCCTGCATAAGTAAGCATCATGTAAACATGAACTCATATAATGTACTACTATACAATTATCACAGCAACATATCATTGACAAGCACTCGACGTCATGAACATGCGAACTGATACTAGCATGCGATGAGATGAGATTCGATGCGATGCGATGCGATGATGTTGTCGAGTAGTCCTAGTAACACCACCCAATCTAATGCAGCAAACGTTTCTCTTTAACACCCCCGGCTCAAGGCAAAACAAGCCAACAACACAATAAGCAAAAACTTTTCAAACTCAATTTCAATTTTGACAGGCTTCGTACCGCCCCATTTTGTGTTGTTGTGAATATGATTTTTCTCAATTTTTGAAGCAAAATATTTATTTATGCTGAGATAATTTTCTATCTTTACCTCCTGCATTGAACTTCGCACTTCACACCGACATACTATGTACGAGTGAGTGTCAACTACAGACACTTGATAATGGTGTCTTCTTGTCTTGTCTCGTCTTGTGCCTTGTTCTTTGGAAAAGCAATGAAGAAGATTTTTCAATTTTCATTTCGCTTTTTAAGAAATTTTCATTCCATCATCATGAAAATTCATTTACTGTCAAAATACAAGCACCATACACATACACACATACACACTCATGCATGTGTAGACACAATTGTGATAATTTTCTACTTGGCTTATATGTCTGAGAGATTAGCTTATCACTGAAAGCACAATAGACCAGACACGGCTTCCAAACGCTGACACGTGTTTGCTTGGTATGCTGCCTAGTTTTATGACTCTCACCGCCTCCCCATCCAAAAAGCTTTCTGAATGAAAATTAAAGAAATTATAAAATAAATTGTCATGTTTATTAGTTTGTAATGTCACCGAAAATATAAAAGAAACAAACAAACAAATAAAAAGATAAACAGATAGAACTCTGAGACACTCAGACAGATAGGCAGGCTGTCAAGCATTCAAACATCCAGACCTTGTCAGCGCTTGTGTAATTTATGAGCACTACGAATACTTTGTCCTCATACTATGTCAGCCACTGATTCTGAATACGCCCACTTTTCACTTTCCACTTCCACACTGATATTGTTGTGTACATAAAGGTTGTTGTTCTGCTCTTGTTGTTAATATATAATAATAATTTTTCAACATACTTGTACTCATACTAATGTTGCAGATGTTCGACAGACTATGTGTGTGTACTATGAAGTTTTTGTACCCCCACCTCCAGAATCATAGTGATCATTGCGACCGCAAAGATCTCATCATTAACAACATCATCAATGGGTGATTGCGAACACAAGATGCGCTCGAGTTGTCATTACTCGAAAAATGGGCGGCGTCAGACAACAGGAAACCAGTGAACATACAGAGAAGAGTTGAACCAATTCACTGAGATCATGGAATACATACGTACATATATTCTTGTGTACATAGAAATATGCAAGAATTGTAGCGCATTGGCTATAAATTTCTTGTGAATTGCCTAGAAGGCGTGGTAATGAGCCAATATATCTCAGATTCACGCAAACAGACAGACACACTTGAGTGTCGAACTTTCAGTAGCTACTGTTTGTTGCCAACTTCTTGTTCGCTGTCACTCTCAATTTGAGCATCACATGCTTTTAACTTCTTTTTGATGATCACGATGTTGATGATGTTGATCACTCTAAAGTTTAATTCAATATTTGTTTGTCTTTGCCTTTGGGTGAGGTGACTATTTTTGGATATTTTACTAAGCAACTATTTAAATATATTTAATTTTTGTTTTTTTGGCATCATTAAACGCACCGCCCTGCCGAAACTTTGATGAATTGATTGCTCCCCAGTGGGCATGAAGAAGATGATAATGATAATGATGATGATGGTTTCTGCTACTAGACGACACGTCACGACACGATCGAAGGCAACTTCGATGTTGCATGCTCGTTTTAGTTTTGATAGTTGTATTCAATGATCTTTGCTTCTATTTTATTTTATTTTATTTTGAGAATTTCAAAATACTATACTATATATTTTCAAGGATGCATTGCATCAGAGTTGGATTGTCTTTTGGTTAGTCGTCTCATGCATTTCACATTGGTATGTCGTCAAGTTAATTAAGTGATTTATGCGTGTTGAGGTCGGGCGTCTACTTAATTATCAAATAGTGTGGCATTTACGGAATGTTTTGTCTTGGATTTGTGTGACTGAATGAATATTTTCCGAAAAGTCTTCAGGCCCCCATTAAATGTTGGCATAAGACTTTAGGAAGCTTTTTTTTTAGCTTATAAGGGGCATAAAATTATAGTGAGTTCATCAATCGAGGTGTGTTTGATTTGAGTTTTCATATAAATGTCAAATTAATAAAACTTACGATAGCAATTCAAACAAACTATCCGTAAGTCAGTTGCTATTAAAGCATGGTAATGTAAATGATATAATAATTAAGACACTTTAAATGGTATTATTCCCATATATAATTGTATTCTTTTCTGCAGAACTCACTCATGCGCTCACTCATGCGCTTTATGATTAAACAGCAACGACCTATATTTTTGTCTTTTATGTTCCGTTCTTTTCTTCTGTTGTTTTGTACCTTATTATTATGCAATTCCCTTGACGAATAACTCGGAAATGACTCAGAGCAACTTGTGCGCCTCATTAACCATGAATGCCTGCACATCATCATCTTATTCTTCTTTAGATTACAATATGTTTTGTGGTCTTCATTGTTTGGCATTGCAATGCAAGTCATCACTAACAATGACGCGACACCTTAACTGTCTTTAAAGAGAGATGGGGAGACCCCTTCCTTACTCTGACTCTTTTACTGCCTAATTGAAGCATCTTATGAAAAAAATTTAACAAAATTGGTTAATTTAATACAATGATCTTGTAATAACATTTTTTCAACTTGAACATGTCTGTTCGGGCTCCTAAAGGTTTTAATGCGCTTACATAACAATTATGTCAATGCGATGCTTCTTCAAAAGTGTTACTGTTACTGTTACCTTATTAAGTCATTATAAAGGTGAAATGATTTTCGGAACTACTTTTTTCTTTCATTTAATTTCCTACTATAGATCATTTGATCCAAAGCCGGCATTTGTGTGTTATTTTCTTTCATTTAATTAGACCTAATTAGAGTTTAAAGTTGAAAAAAAGGTTTGAAATATTTACCAAATTTGATTTTAATGAGTATCTATAACAAACACTGTTCTGCCTTTGGATGTAGTTTTACAGATTTTACTTTGACTTGTAATTTTATTTTTTTTTTTTTTGTTATTAAATTTCCTATGCTTGTCATTTTTGCTGTCGTCTTTTGTCTTTATAAATGCATAAAAATTAGCAAAAACAAATCTGTGTGCAAGTTTATGGCATTAACACCTTTCAATCTCAAAGCAGTTTGAGTTGTTCAGGTACAGGAAATGTCATAGCAAAGCATCAAATGCTTGCTTCCCATTGCATTGCAAATGCATAAGAAATCGGTATTAAAATGTCGCATGTAAGACATTAATCAGTTGCAAAAATGGCAGCGAAACCAAGTCGTTGGACTAACTTAAGATACGTGAAGGTATTTTCCACAAGCAAGCAAATCATACGCATGATTAATCTGCAATAGCAACAGCAAACACAACATCATCGTCAACTGCATGAGCAAAAGCAACAATAAGAAGAGTGAGTGTTGCAAGCAACTCATCAGCATCATCATGGTTATTATCATCATTATGATCATCATCACTCTTAAGCATTGCAGAAATCTTTTTACTCGTATAAGAAAAATTCACTTTATTTATACGTGTACAAAAGTAAAAGACGTTGAAGTGAAGTGAAGTGCTCATGGCCGGTTTTTTATAGATTTTAATTCACTTGCTGTTTATTGTTGCTGTTGAATGACTGCCGGTTTTGCAACATGCCACACACCAAGCGATGTGCAACACAACAACAACAACAACAAATTAAAACAATAAATTCACTTCAAAAAGAATTAAAATTTCATTAAAGTCATTAGAATGTGGCAGTTGCCTACACAGCCTATGGATGATGGTACTCTGCACCATTCACCATGAATTGAAAGGGGGTTATCAAGTTGTCAGTGATTTTTGCTACATTTGGTCTATGCTATGCAGATGATGTGAATGTGAATGTGTTGTGGCGATGTTGCCTTTGTTGATTGTTATATCACTTCTTGCATGAATGCATTCCGACAGTGAATATGTTAGTACATAAGCACATCACATGATGTGGCTTATACTTTGGGGTCGTTGTTGGTCCGTCCACTTGAATGATGATGAGAGATCTTCAGAATGGAACTCTCTAAATATTTCATAAAGGTTTTTAATTGTGGCGCAAGCATTCATGACTCCATGACTGCTAAAATACATTAGCTGATGATTGCACTGAAGTGGTTGGTTGGACTTCTGTTACACAGCCCACTCATTAAGTTGTTCTGCCCTTTGGTTCCTTTACTCATGGCAATTCGATTTATTGAAGTTTAATTCTCCTAATTTGCTAACATCGATCGACAACAATATCTTTCGTTGCCATCACAATATTGGGGCAAACAAACCAATTGAAAAGTGTGGCAATATTTATAAATATTTTTTCCTGCCAGACATGCCACATACTCTTCACTCCTTGCCCTGACTGGCCCACTTCATTTGATGCCGTGCCATAAGCGGCCATGCCATGTCATTCCATTACTAAATGCACCGCATAATTCACAATGAGTGATTCTTAAATTGTCCATTAAGACAATATTTTTTTGGTTTTTATTTGTACTTTTTTGTATTTGTGTTTCGTTTTCTTTACGATGCATGGCACAGAGATAGACATGAGCAGCAGTTATCAATTAGTGCAGAAAGAAAACCCAGAAACAGAATAGAACAGAACCAAAAAGTAGAATGATTTCAAAGCACTTCGCCTGGAAGAACATTATTTTCCATCTCTGTTCTCATTGTGAGTGAGTATAAGCGCTAATTATTGGCGACGTGAGCCAAATATAGTAGTTGCAACATTGCGTCGTGCTGCATTGCACTTTATGCTTGTTGCACGTTTCGCTTTCGAAGTCTGCTGCATGTCTGGAGGAGCAAGTCTCATCGAACGACATGAATGGGAACAATATGAGTAAGAGGCTACTATAGTATAGTGGCATTGTGGCAAAGTCATGCCCGATAATTTTTCACGCTTTTGCGGTTGTGGTGGCAAAGAAAGAAAGAAGAAAATAGAATGAAAGAATGAAAAAATGGGAAAACAAAAATGAATCGAAATAGGCCCAGTTGTGGCGGCAGACAAAGCCATGTCAACTTGTGGCTTATGATTGATGTGCACTTGATGACTATATAACTTTTTATATACCATTTGAGTGTTGTCTCCTCATCATCTGGGCCGCTTTGTAGGTGGACGTATATTTAATTAGTTTCGGCGGCAACGGAGACAACAGCAACAACAGCTTGTGTTTTCCTACGTCAGACAGCAGCAGCCTTCTGAGATACTTAGTCATGCGAGCGAGGTGCTCTGTTGAGTAATTAAAATTTCTTAGAATTTTTCACTTACTTTGTCTATAGGGCATGATTTACTTAATTTTCATTTTTAAGTTTATTTGAACAAAGTTCTAGTGAAAACAGGAACACAAGCTTCAAGGCTCACTAATGGTATTTCTCATGCTAATTGCAACCAAATGTCCAATTTCAAATCTATTCCAACTTTTTTAAGTATTTTAGATGGAAAAATACTAAAGAAATGAAAATGGATTCGACTAAGAAGAGTGCAACTTCCTAAAAGTGCAATTAACCAATATACTGATATAGTAAGTAGTAAGTAGTTGAATCTGTTCTTGCAATCTGCTTAACATTTTCATTCTCTAATTTTTCTTTCTCTTTTGCCATTCTGTGTAAACTCGCTTAATACTCATTCAACTTGTAAATCGAATTACGCGAATATTTTTGTTAGATTTCAAAGATTTCACTAGCTGTTTGTCAGTAAGTTAGTCAGTCAGTTAGTCAGTTTATCCATCCGGCTGTCTGTAATTAACATAAAAAGCGAATGAGCAAAAGCGAGTTTTGAAGTACTTTGCAAATAAGACGTGATCATCATTTGTAATGTAAACTGGCAAAAAACAACAAAATGTGGCAAGAATGAAAGAATAAGCTTTAAATAGAATAAAATAAAAGAAAGGAGCAATAATGGGGTGGGTTGCCAATGTTGCCAAAGTTAATTGCGTTTCAAGCAGATTAACTTGTGGGTTTTGCTTAAGTCATAAATTAGCAAAAGATAATAGCCAAAGTAATTCCAATCTAAGTGCATCCAATTAGAATTGTTTGTTAGCTCAAAGCAAATTTGGTTAGATTTTATGACAATGCCTCCTCCTTAGGTGGTTTCTATTGTTAATGGAATGGTATAATAATAAAATAATATTTTAAAACAGTCAATTATGAAGAAGAACTACAATCAAAAATCAATTTCCTTTTAGTATCATTAATTGTTCTAAATTTAATTGGAAAATTCAATATATTTGTTCTTCAGACCGGTGATTCTCAATCTATGCAAGATTCTAATAGAGTGCCGTCAATGGAAAGTGAAGGGTGATCTCCTAATGTGATTGATTAGGACTAACAAAATGGTTTAGACTCTTACATGCTATTAACATAATTATTTATCCTTTCCACAAATGAAAGAAAGTGTTAACATATCACTACGGGCCTCTAACTTAGCAGAAGGGATGGAAGGTTATTACTACGGAAACGAGATGAATTTCTTATATGATGAAGAAGCCCTGGCTAGTGGATTAATATGAACACTCATATTTTACCTGTAGTACATTAAGATGTGGATGTCTTCATTTCTGAGCCTTTTGTGTTCTGAGAATTTTATATTAAGCTATTTGTATAACCTCAACATTACTCGCGCTTGCGGATCCCTATAATTCTGAACCACATGTCCCAATTGGTTTAATGGTGGAGTTATAAAAAAGAACCTTGTACTCAAGTCGCAAACCAGATCCTGAGTTCATAAGTCAGTGGAGACTTTTGTGGTATAAGTTCCATCTAAATCAATCAATGCTTGCTATTTACTTTTTAAAGATTATATCACTTAAATATTGACCACGACTATGTTTCAAGTGGTCCATACGAGAAGTCCAATTTTGAGTCACTTTTTCGAGCATATTGGATTGAATCTCACTAATGCCACGAGTAATGTTGTCATCTAATACTGGCTTCGTGAGGAGATCTTCTTAGACAAGCGTTGCTGAACCATGGAAAATGTTGAACATGCCATCAGATGATGCTTCAGATGATTGCCGGAAGAATGGTGAATTCTAATACAAGAAGTGTTTTTGCTGAAAATGTCCCTACAAATGGTTTTCTACTTTATGAATGTCCATTCAATATACAACTGCTTTCGCTTCGTGAACCTTCCATCTCGCTCGTCAGCAAAAGGCAAACAGGCTTGCGTTATGTTTTAATTGTCTGACTAGTGTGTATATCTGGAGCTTGTTGAAGCTTGAAGCACCATATGCTCTTGCATTTTAATCGTAAGCTGTTGAGTGCTGCCGAGACGATTGATTTGACATATTCCCATAAAAAATAGCCTAAAGGCGTCAAATCGGTTGATCTAGGCGGCCAATTCATCGGTCCTTGAACCAATTTAAATTGCTTCCCAAACTCATTTCTCAATTGGTCCATTGATTCGCATGCTGTATGAACTGTATCATCGTCTTGCTGGATCCACATGCCGATCAGGACAAAAAAGTTCGAAATCATTGAACGATACCAGGCGCCATTGACGGTAACATTGTTCCCATTATCATCCTTTAAGAGATATGGGCCAATGATTCCACCGCACAAAACAATGCATTTTTCTTGGAACAAATTTAACAGTTTTGTTTATTGACATATTCATTTAAACAGAAATGAGCTTTCGATAAAAAAAAACTTTTCACAGAGCACAAATTTTGATACCAAATAACTTAAAAATTTGTAAGAGTTCTTCGGATGTTAGTCTTTCATTATGCAATGGCAATGCTAACTGAGCATGTTTGAATTTGACACAAATCACGAATCACGCGTCAACTGCCAAAAATACAATACTGAAAAAGTACACCGCAAAAAAATCACCTTTTAGTTTTTCAGGGCGCCTAAGAGTCTCTTGAGTCCTAGATATGAGAAAGTACTAAAAGATTTCAGGTGTCGTTGCAAACAAATCCTAAAAAACATACAATCATGTGTAAGCCCGACTCGCTCATGAAAGGTTCAGTACCGTCGTGCAAGGTATGTTATGTGATACCAGGAGGAAGCAGTTTGTGGGGAATATATGTGGGCAATACAGTTTATGTGAGAATTTTTTTATGCTCAACTGGAAAGAAAACTGTCAGGAATATGTACCTGAAATACAGTTTTTGTGAGAATTTCTTGGGGCCCCTTTAATTTTTAAACTTTTTTTTTTTTTTATTATTATTTGTCCTTATAACGGCTATTGTATTACACACTCTATAAAAATTGTAACTGTCTAACTATTACGGTTCATGAGATAGAGCTCACTGACGGATGGACGGACGGACAGCGTAGGCACTTCTCAATCGAAACTATTTCATGCCAAGAACACTGAGAGATACATTGGATACTAGTATGAGCAAAAGATTGATAATCACTGTTCTAGAGATTTGAGAAGTCATGTTTCATGATGATCTCTCACCGTGGCCCATACAAACTTAAACTTAACTGGCCTATTTGTGTATTGTTTAAAATATTGTTGTATTGTATGTAGTTCTGAGAAGTTTCTCTTGATACCATTAAAAACTTAACTTGTTTTTCGGTTTGGTATTTCTTTCACCTACAACACAACACTTTGCACTTTTCTCTTCTTCCTGGTGCCTAACTCTTGTGATGTCTTTTGTTGTTTGGTTGATAGTAATAAAACAATAAATGTGCCGCTGAATGTCTGTGAATTCAAAGTTGTTGTCGTAGTCGCAGTTCTTCCGTTTCTTCTGTCAGTTTGCAAAAAGATTCATAAATTAAGACATTTACAATAAATAAATAAACAAAAGTGCACGTGTTTGTGGTTTGTTATCTGCGAATACGAATACAAAGACTGTGGGTACTGTGTTGTTGTTGTCTACTAAATAAAGTCCCCGGGAGTTGTTGGGGCATGAAGCTTCAAAGAGACTCAGCCTCATTCATTTATTTACTTTGTTGTTATATGTATGTACATAGTATGCAGCCTGTCGCTAATTATGCGACAAATACAGTACAGCAACAACTTTTTGAATGAAAACCATTCGCAGAAACAAACTGAGTTCAACATACTAAAATCAAAAAGTAGTGGATAAACGCCAAAATGAAGGCATTCAGAGTAGCAGAGAGTTAAGCGACACAGACCATGCTGCTGAATGACATGTGAAAATATGCAAATATTAAAACAAAAAAATAATGAAACCAAACCACAAAAATAAAGAAGGGGGTTGCTCTAACAACCAGGCAGGCAGTTAAAGTAATGAAGGCAGCTGGGGTACATCGTACGTATGTAGTATGCTGGCGGCGGTGGCAGCGTATTCATTTAATATTGTACAATATAATAGTGAGAGTCAGTCGTCGTCGTCGAGACATTCGCTTTAATTATGATGTCGAAATTCGCATTAATTGTAACTGAAAAGCGACCAACTTGATCTCTCTTTTAGTTGCAATTAAAGATCATAATAACAGCAGCAACAAATCGAGGCAACAAAATGTCAAAAGTAATTTTTGGGCAATTCTTTTCATCGTCAGCGACATCGTCATTGTCATTGTCGTTGACATATTGCATAAACAAGTGACAGGCGCGTTGTCAAGCGACTGTCATATGATAATGTTAAATGTCCGTTTGATTGTCGCAAATGCATTATGACAGTCAGTAGTATATGGGCATGTGGAGTGAATATGTTTGTGGATGTGGCGTAATAATTGGTTGCAAATGTTCTTTGCTTTGACAGACCGAGTTAATGTTATTATATGCTCTAAAGAAATTAATGTGATCAATGAATGAATGAAAGATAAAAGGTGTTTGAATGAATATCAAAGGAGGTTGCTGGATCTAAGTATTTTAAAATTCTAGAGAGATAAATAGCTGGTTAAGCACTTTCTTTTATCTCATTTAACTTAGTATCTTTCATGAATCTTTTAGAAGCTCTTTTGCAGACTCTAAATAGAAATTACATACAATATATTGTAGTTCAGCTAGAAGACAAGGGAACAACAATTGACCAACAAACGGGCATCTTATGTAGTGGAACGATGCATCCAACAAACACAATACATCTTGTGGCCCATTCCGATTGCCTCGGCTACTGTCAGCATTTGTTGGTTTACTTGATAAATTGTTTACTTTGAAATTAATTACTCACTCATTGTTGCCTGGTCGGATGGATGGACAAACGAAATGGTCTTTTGCTGCAATGACGATGGTGGTTATTCTTGATAAAGAAACTGGGAGTGGGTGGGTGCTTGTTTAAAGAAGCGGTGGCTTGTGCAGCGTCTTTTGTTGCATAAATCAGTCGCTCGCTGGATATTTCCTTCTTTCTTCCGTCAGTTTGTCCTTCCTACCCTTACTCCAATCTTTAACTTAACTTGCTTGCCTTTTGATCGAGGTAATAAAATTGCATTTAATTACTGAAATGTTCCATTTGAGTTGCTCGTCGTTGCTTTGCTCCGTATACCGAAGAAGAAGTGGCAGAGTGCGCGGGTTAAGAACATTTGCTCCCATTTGATGATTGTTGCGCTAACCAAGAGACATTCATTGTATAGTAGAATAAAGTAAGAGTTCGGAAAATGTTATGTTACCAACATTAAAATGCGTTTTTACGACTCTTGCGGTGCATTAATTCCATTTTTCCATCTTTTGGCCAAATGATTTCATGGCAAAAGGCATTGAGAAGAACAAAGTATAGAAGTTGGAAAAATACTTTGCCTAATTAAATGTTTGCAATATCAACAACTTTTCGCAATTTTTGGGAATTTCATTTTTTTGTTTTTTTTTTGTTTTTTTATGAAATTCACTTAAAGCTTTCACTTGCTTGGTTCGTTGGCTCGCTTTAGATTATGCGGAAATAGACAGACACAGAAGGAGAAGGTTGCTGACAGGCCTAACAAGCGTGGCTAAAAGGCGGTTCCGACCTCGATCTCATCCTTTTTCTTTGTCATGGCTAAAAGCCCAAAAAGCCCGGACGGAACGCAACCAAGTGTAAAAGTACAAAGCAACAGCAGCAGCAGCTAACAAGAAGAAGGAGGCTCGTGTTGGAAAACACACACAAACACAAAAAAATAAAAAAATTGCACAAACAATTACAACAGAAAACAGCACCAACACAGAGGAAACAAAAAACAAATGTTTATTAAAACAACAAAAACAAAAAATAACAAACAATGATAGAGTAGAAAAGAGGGAGTGAGGGAACAAGGGAGGGGAGGAAGATAATAGGGCAGAGGGAGAGAATAAGAAACGCCTACAAAAGTGTTTATCTTGTTGTGCCACAAGTCAAATGTTGCCCCATGCAAAGCGGCGGTGGTGACGACAGAAAAAACGAACGAAACGAAGAAGAAACCACAAACGCTGCAAGGCAGGCACATAGTCATTCAGACAGACGAGAGACAAGGAGTGTGTGCAGTGTTGCCAGACCGCGTAAAAATTAACATAAACAGGAAGTGGGTGAGCAAACACATTGCTTCAGATCATCATGGATGGAGAAGACATTTGGAAGTGGGCAACGGAATTGTTAAAACAAAGAGATACTAGTGGAACAGCATAATAATAATAATTGGGATACAATGAGAATTTGAAAATGAACAACGGGTGTATGACCTATGGAGGTTAACAACTAATATAACCTTTTCTACGATCCACCCCAGGCAACACTGGATGTCATTCTCAATCTGGCACCGGTGGGCTCCTATCGTAAGTACGCAGTGGTATGAAACGCAGTTAGACTTCGGGAGCTGCCTCTTCTTAAGCTCTCCGTCACGGGCCACAGCACTATCTTATAAGCTGATGTTAGAGTATGTGACTACTGTGTGCCAGAATTAAAATGTAATGACAATTTTAAGACAAGATTCCTTGGCAGAGATGATTGAAGGCGAGGTAACGTCATCAGACAAGACGAGCTTTCGATCTATACAGACGGCTCCAAGACGGTGCTGGCTTCTTCTCAGAGGAGCTAATAGGGGGAACCGGAATGTATCCAACACCTTCTCTGTGACTGCCCTATTCTCCTTGCTAGAAGAACCCGTCTTCCCGGGAAACCGGTCTTTGAGGAGATGGGTAGTTTGGCATTGGGGATCAGGCTCTGTTCGTGAACTCCACAGCTTGGTTTTAGAGGCGGTGGATGACCTCTAGGGCCGACCTTGGACACTAGTGGATCACCCGAACCCGGTGAATTCGCATACAACCGCGAGCTGCCTGTTTTACATAACCAAACCTAATACCATCAGTAAACTAACATTGCTTCGCTTAAAGCAGAGTCCTCATTTATTTTCATAAATGAACAACATAACATAAACAATCAGATTGTGATTCGATACTTTTTACAAATCATTTGGAATTTCCATTAGAGGCGCCATTCATCTAAGTTTAGCATAAGATTTTCATGGGAAAATTTCCTTATTAAAAAAGGGTTACTTTTAAACAATTGCCAAGAAAAAAGAATTTCACATTTGCATTGCGTGCCAAATCAACAATACCAATAGCAACAGCAACAATTAAAGCATGCAATCGTATGTTGTGGCATGAACCATTTTGTTGTGTTGCTGCTGCTGTCAATATGGCGGACAACAAAGACGATGACGACGACGACGACGAATAGCAATTTCAAATAAAGAAAGGGCGCCGTTCAAAGAGTTCAACATACAGACAAATAGACAACTTCGACGAACACAAATGAGAAGAACAGTAGCAACAAATAGCAGGTGATATGTATGTGCAACTGGCTAACAAGTACGAGTATGAGAGTGAAAAAGACATGAGATACTTTATTGAAACATTGTGAACAAGCGAGCGAATGAGTCAATGAACGCGCGATTTGTGGCCGCGAGCGTCAATTGACTTGTTTAACCGAACACACAACCAACAACAGTGGTGAACAGCGGCAATGGAAGAAGCAATTGTTGGTTATTAAAGAGTTGAGGAAGAGGTTTTGTTGGCCCTTCACAAATGGCAACAGCAACAATAACTGTGAGACTTGCAACACCAACTACAACAATAACTGCTATTACTACAATAACAATAGAGCGTCGCTCATTCACTTATTTGCTGATTGAAGTTGCATGCAACAAAATATTTTTCTCGTATTTCTTTGCCCTTTTTTTTGTTGTTTAATTTTTTCTTTATTTTTCGCTTTTGGTTGGCTTGCAGCATTTGTGGCTGTGGCTGTTGCTGTTATTGTTGTTGCTGTTGAGTGGTTGCCCCTTCAATTTCTTTTCTTTTTTTCTCTGCCATTTTTCTTTTTTTTTCACTTCATTTTTTGCTTTTGGGTTTTCTCAACCACACTTTAGCTTGCTTTGCTTTAACCACACTTCATTGTTGTTGCCGGTTGCAGTCATCGCAATCGTTGTCGTCGTCATGCTTATTGCATTTCATTATGAATGTTGTAGCAACAAATAACAGAAGAAACCCATAGCAAAACAACAAAACAAAATGGCGTTCATCGCACTCATGTTACTCATCGCGTTTTGCTTGAAAATTCGCACCTGGCATCTGTCAGCAACAGCAACAACGGCGACACAACAGCAAATTGCAACAACTTTTCTGCATTTTGCATTTCTTACATGTTTGCCAGTTATTTGTTATTGTTGACTGTTGACACTCGACTTGCAACATGTGGCTTGGCAAAAGATGGGAACCAGCAAAAGTAGTTGTTGGAAATGAAACTACAGATATATGTGTGTGTGTGATAGGAAGGCGTGGCATTCCCATAGATATTTTTAATTAATTTATTTAAAAAAATATTCTTCATTTCCAATGAAACCTTTGAAGAATACTTGAATACTGAGTTCAGAAACATTTTGACTAGAGTTTTGCCTTTGACAGTTTCATGTGAACATCCTGAGTGCAATTTTAATATTTTCCTGCAAAAACTTTAATGACTCCATCCACCACCTTTGCCAAAAAAATTCCAATGTACTCACTTTTATGTTGGTTAGTTTGGTGTTTCATGTAAATATTGAATATTGGCATCAAAAGCCTTTTACCCTAAAAAATATTTCCGAAAGAAGAAATTTTACGAAAAAAATACTCAAAATGCGCTTTTCCCACACTTTATATGTAAGTATCTGTGTGAGTTTGTTTCCTGCATTTTCACAATTCTGATACTCGCACTCATACATGTTTGTAGTAGTAGCAACACACGCCGGAAACTGTTTACCGTGCGCGAGCAATAAAGAATACTGCCTTCTTTGCCTTTGCCTTTTCCTTATTTTACTTCTGCTTCAAATGAATGCTTTCCTCTTTGGTCCTTTGCCTTTGCCTTGTCGTTTACTGCTGCTACGCGTTTCTTCTAAGAAAAAGAAATTACATGCGAATGAAGCGAAATCTGCATCGCTTGCGGCTGCAGAAGCGACTTGAAAGACGAAAATTGCGGTGGCATCAAACGCAGATACAAAGTCTTGTATCTTCTTTGCCCCTTATGCTGCAAAAAGCAATAGTGTACCGCGTGGCGTGTAGCAAGTATCAGAATTCACACACAGAAATAAGCAAATATATATATAGAGCTGGGAATCTAAGAAAGAGGCAGTGGCAGAGACAGAGGGAGAGAGATGCTGATGCCAAGGCTTGTTTATATTCAAAATTTTCGTGCTTTGGCAATTTTTTTGTGTATGAGTATTTTTATGTTTCATGCTGCCACCACAACCACATCATCTGTGTTGTTTAACTCCCACTAACTCCTACTAAGTTTATGTTAGTTTGGTTGCTATTGTATATGCGAGTGGCTTCGGTTACTTCTTATGCTTCTTTTGCAAATACTTATTTTCAAGCATTTTTGCCGCTTGTTGTGTTGCATATTTCATATGCGAATGCCTTGCTTCCTGTTTTCTCTTACTCTTCACCATCTTCTTTTGCTTGATATTGCAACAACATAGCTGAGCATAGCTGAGCTCATCTAAGCCCAAAGAAGGCAGTCTTGCATTTTTCTTGAGTCTTGCTAAGAATGAAAAGCGTTAAAGTGTACAATGACTGCCATGTGCTAAAGCTGCTGCGTGTTGCCACATTTCCACGGTTTTATTGGTTTCCTGTTTTTGTTCTTGGATCTTAGTACAATATATGCGTAAATGGCAAAAAAGAAGAGTAGAATTATTAGAAGTAAAAGCAACAGAGAAACCAACGAAAGCCAACATATGCTTATTTTACTTTACTTTCGCTTATTTTCACACAATCTTCCATTCTCCTCCTATCCTTCCTTCATAGTATATTGACTATAATAGAATATTGTTTGAAATGAAAATCAAAATTGTATCGCTTTAAAATGAATTGGTTTTACTGACGCCTCTAAAGAAAATACATACTTGGTAAATTTAAAATTTTGTAATATTTTTACATTACTTTAAAAGCAACATCACATTTGCATTTGCACCAACATCAGTAGCAGCAATGCCAACAAATCTACTACTATTTTTATGGCTTTTTCTTCTCTATGCTACAACTATTTATTGATGTAGATACTCTACTATATATAGTAATAGTAGTAGTAGTTGTAGTTACTCCACTTATGCTTTCGCTCGTATATCTAGAATTAATTAGCGTAATGCATACCAGCCGCACTTGCACTTCGTTCTTCTTACTGTTGTTGTTATGTTACTGATGATGCTGGCTGCTAGTTTTGTTGGCTTCTCTACAAACTAAACAGGAGCAGCAGAGAGTGAGTGTGAATGAGTGTTGCCTCCACACCTGCGTGCAAATAAATAAATTTCGCTAGTGTTCCAATTTTTTCTACATCAATGTAAAATATCTCTTTGACTATATACGTACTATATGGGAGAATTGTTGCCTGTTGCGGCTTTTGGCATAAAATAGTAGTAAATGTTGCAAACTCTCTTTTCTTCTAAGTCCTCTTCTCCACTTGGCATGTTAAAAAGTAATCATGTGGCATGCGTTTTTACATAAAGTTAAATTAAAATTGTTGAGCTCTATATTTTTCTTTTTTTTTCTCTCCACACTTTTGGTTTACTTATTGTTGCCACAACATTTGTGTTGTCATCTTTTAGTACATTCCGTTTTTTTATTGCAAATATTTATAATTCTTTTGTACATAAAAAACTTGTATTTATTTATGTATGTACAAACATGTATGTATATACTTAGTATATTGTATTTATTGTAAGTATATTTTTTGTGTGGCAATTTCATTGAGTTGATGTTGCACAATTTGTGTTTATTGGTTGCAACTTGCAACTGAGAAGGAATTTGGCAAATGAATAACATTTGATAATCATAGCCACATTGATTTATTCTACTATACATATACATTAGTATAAAGGAGGATAGTTCCTGAAGTATTCGACCTAATAAAGAAAACACAAATAAATTAGGGAAAAAATTACTGAATTTCTCTATATATTCTCCTTTTCTACTCAAATAAGTCATCAACTGTAGATTCTATCAATTCATTGTTTGCAATTCTTTTACCCAGGGTCATTTCTTTAAGTTTGGACACAGAAAACAATTCGATGGGACTAAATCTGTGGAATAGAGTGCTTGAAGAAGCAATTAGAACTTTAACTCGTTGATTTTAGCCATTGCGATAACATTTGTCTGAAATGTTGCATTGTCTTAATGAAACAAAATTTTCTTTTCTTGATTTCATTACTCAAATACTGCCATAAGTTCGCATAGTACTCGCCTTTGATTATTTTTCTTTTCCCATGGATAATTAATGAAAATTAACCCACGCAAATCCCAAAAATAAATGAAGCCATGACGTTGCCTGCAAAATTAACTGTCTTTGTATTTTTAGTTGGAGCCAATTCTACCAGTTATTCTTTCAGTCCACTGTTTTAACTGTTTATCTCAGGTGTAATGATAATGGACCCTTGCTTCATGCATTCAGTGGCGGATTATCCTTTAGGCAAACTAGGCACGTGCCATGGGGCGCAGGGGGTGTTGAATGTAATAATAATTAAATAAATATTCTATGAAAATATATTTTTCCACGGCAGAAATAAAAGAATTGTGAGATACAAATCTTGTCAAAATTATTTAGTTACAATGTTGTAAGAAGCTCCATGACATGCACTGCCTAGTTACTCCTAAAGGCCTTAAACATCAGCTGCAGGCCTTTTTTTCTGTGAAACTTCATCAAAAACTTGATTGAATCATACTCACGATACTGTTTTTGTTCCAGCACAGTTTTCTCATGTGAAAATTTTCAGTCAAAATGCAATGTACTGTACTTTGTACCATATCTGCTAGTATGCGTAGTTTCCGTAGTCGGTAGGTAATCCACTATCATTTTGTGAATTTTTTTCAGTATTTCTGGCCTGGCCACCTCATATGGTCTTGTTGAAACTCTGGCACACCCAGAGTCTAGCACCTCTTTCACATTGATCTGACCAAGGCCTTTCAAATAACGATGACCAATTTCTTCCATGTTTACATATTCACTGAGAGCGTTCACTACTGATGGCTGCCAAACAATTGTAAACATAAGCTTTGACTGACTTGGAGGTTATTGCGGTGAGCTGATATCCTAAAGCCACGGACTTGATTCCCATTCAAGTCTGGTCCTGCATTTTTCTAATTGTCCCTATCGTTTTTAACTCTCCCCCTGAGCTGAAGACCTCTTTTGCTATTGCTCATATTAAAAATAATTAACATAGATTATCTATCTAGATATATATAAATGGAGGGCATTTTGTGTTTGTGGTTAATGTTTGAGAACACACGTAAATATGTTTTGTTACTTCAAATTTCAAACTGTCAGCTTTCAGTTTTTGATTCTGTTTCGACTGCGACTGTTACATGTTTAGAAGCATAAGTCTACTGCCAAATCTCGTTATATCAGATAATTATGTCAATATTTAATTGATATACCGTCGGGAGCGAAGAAGAAACGCTGGGTACGCTAGTAATTTATTCATATAATCTTATAATAAACTTATAATTCAAGCTTTATAAGTTTGTTTCTTTCTTTTCAAATAATAAATAAAGAATCGTATAAACGTCAGGTTGGATACTTTTGGGACTACCGTCGTGTTTATTACAATATTTTTGTAGTATTTAAAAAAATAAACTTACATAATATATGGAAATTCTTCTTCTATTGTACTCGTATGTATATCATCACGCCAGACAGATATAATTTTTTAATAATTTCCAATTTTATTTATTTTAAATTCATTTCAATCTCATGTTTATTTTTTCAATAATTAAATTTTTATATTGTTTGTTTGATTGTTTGTTGTATTCTTTTGGGTTTTTTTTTTTGCTCATAATTTAATTTATTTTTTATTAATTTGTATTTCAAAACAAATAATATAATTTTAATTTAAATAACAAAAAATATATAATAAAGTAAATAAAAAAAATAAACAATTTTAATTTAATAAACACACTAAGTCGACACCCTCGGAAATATACATATAAAAAGTGGAATGCTTGATTGAAGGCAATTCATACATACATAAGTTGAAACTACTACTAAGTAATAGTTAATATAAATATATGTATATCCATTCATATCTAGTATGTATATTGTATATTTATTTGTTTTATTAGTAGCAGCATTAATTTTTTTTTTTTTCCCAAATAAAACTCTTTATATATCTCATCCTGTTTGTTCGATTGGTATGTAAATTTGTATGGTTTAATCCAATTTACGATTTTATTTAATAAATTAATTTTAAATTGAGTGCGTATTTGCATTTTGCATTTAATTGTTGTAATTCATGCAAATACATATTCATTGGTTTCCTTCGATTTGCATATGATTTTATTCCATTCGATTTCATTCAATATCAATAGTATATTGATTTGTTTCAATACGCTTTCCATATAACAAATCAAATCAGATTTGTAACTCAAACTCTAACTCTTAGTTATGTTTAGTTGCATTGTATTATGTGTATGTGTGTGTGTGCCATCAGCATTTGATATTATTAGTCAATTAAAGGTTGCGGCTTTTTATTATTAAATATTTTAACATTTACCATTATTATTTTTAGTATTATTATTATCATAATAATTTTAAATGTTTTATTGTCGTTTTTCTGAATTTATTTTACTCATGTATGTGGAAAACTGTTTTTACATTTCAATTGTTTTTTTGTTGCATTAGTTTAATTGTTTTTAGGATATACCATAACATACTCCCATATTTAATCTGGCAATTGATATACAATATAATATTGTACATTGATAAGTTCACGCCTTGGCATATGCCAATATAAAAATGATTGAATTTCAATTAGTTTTTGTCAATTTTCATTTTATTTTATTTTTTTTTTTTGCCTATGATTATTCAAAATTTCATATCCTCTTGTTCAGAATTTGAAATGCCAATGATTAATTTGTAATTTGCCATCATCATCATCATCATCGGACACCTTTTTCTCTAGCTCTTTTACTTTCATAATTCATTGTTGGTTGGTCATCGTCATCATCATCATATTATCATTATGCAATGCTTATAATAATAATGATTATTATTATTATGTATTTTAACAACATATGAGTATTTTTCATGAGCTATAGATTTTCCCTACGTTTTTCCTCATGCTTAATTTGAAAATTATTGAAATTTGTTTTTCCATTTTTCATTAAAGGATTTAGTTAATTGAATATTTATCTGCATAAAATTTTGAGCGTTCTTTTTTTTTTCTCTCGTTTTCGTTACAAAAGTTTGGTGGAAAATTAAAAGCTTGCATAGATTATGGTAATGAGTTCGGTTAGTGGTCGAATGAATGATGATAAGGCAATAATTTTCCAAAAGGGGTTGGGTTTTGTCGCTTCTTTAATTTGTAAAATAACTCATTAATAAATAATAAATTGAATTTATTAAAACTCACCTCGGGCAGCCATTAGCCAAAAGGAACGAACATTGCTTGTTCTACTGGAAAAATACAATAATATACTATTTTCTTTGAAAACTTTCAATAATAATTAAAAACTTTTTGTTCTTCTTTACTCACACCCCCAAAAAAAACAAGAACCTTCAAATTGTATTTGATTTTATATTTTAATTCTTTTTTTATCATATTTCTTTTTATTTTTAAACAAAATTTGAAAAGCAACGAAAATTGTTGATTGACAGTTGCCACACACGTTTAACTTGTCAAAAAAAAAAGCAAAGAAAAGGAAAAAGAAATCTTCATTATCATCTTATAAAACCGGGAAAAGAAACTCGTTCCTTCTCGCGGCAGGATTACGAATGTTTAACGTGACAGTTTGACATCGATTCGATTATGCCGCATTGCATTTCATAAGAGAGAAATTGTCCCTTCCTTGTTGCCCCATAATGTTTGCTGCTTAAAGATTTGGTTTTGTAGCAGCATTAAAAATAATTTTGAGGTTTTGTTTCGCTGCCAATCAGTAGTCAGGCTTAGCCATTGGTTTGAGTTAGGTCGATCTTTCCTTGTTGTATACATGCATGATGCATTGATGGAGGGAGACTGGTGGTAGGTAGGGGCAACAGATGCTATAAGAACATGCAACAAATGTTTCTTATATGAAGTAACAATTTTAAGCAGGCTTAACGTAAAGTTTTGTGCAACTGAAGAAGCTGGGAAAAAGAACACCCACAGAAATACTCTCACAACCCCAAAAAAAACAACCAAATTCGTTACTATCGTTTTAATACTAATAATAATATTCTTTGAACATTAAGTGAGTGACTAAATAAATAAATCTCAGAATAAATATGAATATGACGAGAAGAGTAGACATTGATTCTTTAGCGTGGGAGGCAGGCGCTTACAGGGCGTTGCAGGCCAGACGCGTTTTACATGTCAAAAATTTGTTGCCACCTCTTCTATGTTACTTGACTGACTGGCTAGACGACATGTGGGTATAGGGAAAAGAAAAAGTGAAAGCCTTGGTGTGTGTCAATATTGTGTCAATTTGAATTTGATGATGATGATGATGACGACAATGACGGCGTCACCAACATCGACAATGATGATGACACACAAAATCGTTGTCTATAGTTACTCTGCCCCGGCATTGGGATGCGGG
Source organism: Amiota communis (assembly GCA_037043315.1). Taxonomy (NCBI): domain Eukaryota; kingdom Metazoa; phylum Arthropoda; class Insecta; order Diptera; family Drosophilidae; genus Amiota; species Amiota communis. The sequence goes on along the minus strand of JBAMAV010001245.1, from coordinate 3,984,185 downwards.
TATTTTTTATATAATAAAATAATATATATGCCACATTTTTCGAGGGATTTATGTGTGTTTCGTTTTGTTCGCCCCTTGGATTTGGGATGTCACATTCAAAATCAATTTATGATTATGTCAATAATAATATGATTAGCTGAGCAAGAATTCATCGTTTTTATTGGCATATTGATGTACAATTCTAAGCTACTTAAAAAGCGATTTAAGTGGCTTAACATGACACTACATACATTTTATTATACTCGTATTAAGAGCGGCAGTACGGGCTCATCTCATTGATTTGGGCATTGCAAGATACATTATCTTAAACTGTAATTAACTTGTACATAAAACGCTGATTATTAGCGTAGAGATAGCGTGAGATGAAATTGAATGATTTGTTTGATAAGTTTGAAATGCCGACGACGAAGACAACGAAGTCTTAAATAAGTCATTAAAATGTCCCATCGATGTCCTATTAAGATGCCAGAGTAGCGCACTTGAAAGCAATTAAGAATCCTTTAGATACTTATTTTATCGATACGCATGTTAGTTCCCATCGCCATTGTTGGCATACCCTTTCTTGTTGTGTTCTTGATGTTGATGTTGTCACCAAAGTGCGTTACGCGTAACAATTTAAGTGGCCAATTGTGCGAGACAAGCCAAACCAAGCCAACTCTTGGAAAACTGTTGTGAACACCGTCAAACACGCAAGCTCAGCTGCATGCCTGAATTGTTGAGCTACTTACTAAAACTAAAGTATGTTGCATGCCATGTGCATGTTGCAAGTTGCAAAGGGAACTCTACAAGTCCAAACAACAACATTTGCGCTTGCGTTATTGCTTAAGCTTATCGCAACGCACTTATCGCTGCCATTGAGCGCGCGCAAGTGTCGCCTCCGAAGCATGAACGAAGTAACCAACCAACTAACCTCCGTAACTGTCACTCCCGTCTTCGTATACCTTAGATACAATTTTGTATCTTAATCTTTAACCATGGCTATTCCAGTAAACGACATCAAATCGGATGGCAGAGTGCGCGCACGCTTATTTTGCTTTGCCTTACTGGCGAACTGGCGTCTGAGTTACGAGTTGATGGCGCTGAAAGTGACGCGAGTCATAAATTCCTTTTGTCTTCATCGTTGCTGTTGCTATTGCATTTGCTCCGGCTGCCCTTCTTTAAACAATATTATTGTCATTGTCCAAGTCCATGGATCCACCTCTTTTCCGTACCTTTCCTTCCCTTGCTTTGTACTCTCATTGTTTCTTGTGTCGTCCTACTTTCGTTTGATGATAGTTTCGCTTGAATGAAGTTGAATCAGCTCTTTAAATGTTCGTTTGTTCGGTTTTGGTTGCTTATCAAAGTGAACCGATCGCATTCAGTTTTCTTTGAAGGTGGTTGGTTCCTCTACCGGTTTTACTTTTCTTTATTTAATTTTGTATAATTTTTTTCCATTTTTTTTCCTGTGTTTGGTCTTCTGACTTTATTTAATATTTGTATTTAGATTTGGCGCCTGAAATGGAATGAAATGAAATGGTAGGCAGGAAGTTTGTGTGATAAATAAGTCAAGTGAAATGATTCTTTTAGCGATACTATTCATTGTATTTTATACTTATGTATATTGTAGATAGATCAATCAAAAATGTTTTTAAAATATTCCAAGAAAAATATTTTTGTGTTTCTTTTCAGAAATGAAATCTCTTTTGGATTTTCTGATTTAGTAAGGGTAAGTCTTATAAATTTTGGTTTTAAGAACAGATATTTTGAGGGGAGTTCAGTACTTTTAAAAGCGAAATCATTTAATCTTTTAATGAATGTTACTAAGATAGACATACCCTAACATACTGTACATACTTTCCCAAGCAATATCTCTTGTAGTTTCCCCTCAATCAATTGCCTTAGCTCCCTAAACCCAATCGACAGCACAGTTGAGTTGTACAAACATGTCAACAACTCTTGACTACATTTCAACATAATTGCCACAATGAAGAAGCAAAACAAGTCTCCAAGACAAGACTTCACCTGACTACCTTCTATAAATTAACCAGCTTAACCTGAGTTACTTCTTCGACTCTTATTGAGTGAATGAATGAGTGAGCGTCCAATACTCGCGTGTCTAGCTATGCACAGTATCTACTAATACCCCTGCCCTGCGGACAGTCATTCAATCGTTGTACTAACCTTCAGTTAAGGTCTTCAACACAACACACACATACCCAAAGATACAGATACAGAAACAGAAACACTTATCTGATCTGTGCGCGTAGCTTATCAGCGCACATCTGGGCATCAATAATGTCTTTGTTTAGTCAGCAGCCGAAGTCTTGACAACTTGACTTGGATAGCATAGCATTGGATTCGAACAGTTTGGGGAGATCGAATCAATGAAGAAGAAATCATCGTCTTCAATAGAAATAAAAATGCAGTGTTGACATTTCAAGAAACGATTCGATGAAACCAACGAATGAACGTACTAAGTTGCAGATGAGACAGAAATTAAACAACGATCGATCGATGATAGTCGAGTGTGCAGTAGACTATCGTTTGATATTTTTTTAAATTAAATCAACTTCTCAGAATTGTAAGTAGTAGTAGTAAAATTTTGTAGCATGTGTAATAAAAAAAGGAGTTTGAGTTGGGAATAAAACAATAATCACAACAGCAAAAGCAATAACAACAAAATTATATGTTTATATAACAAGACAGGTTGTCTTATGGTTGGTCCGTTGTCCATTGTCCGTGAGTCAGTAGTTGGCCGTAGGAGTTGCTCAACAAGAGCAAGCAGCTGTATACTAGTATGTCCCATCTATTTCCGAATTGATGTCCCCCGAAGGTGGTCAGGTATGTCAGTGATAAATTATGGTTGCTCCTCGGCGCTGTTGTCAGTTATGTTCTGTTTTATAGCCGTGTTGACATGTTTGTTTACACGAACTAATTTCGTTTTTAATAAGATAAACATTTTTCTACAATTTTTTTCCATGCTATCCTCCTCTTCATTTCATTTCTAGTCTTGTTTCTTTCTAAGCCTATGTTAAGTTTTATTTTATTTCAATGGTTTTCTTGAGAAATAGAAGCGCCAATTTAATGTAAATTATGTGTTCATCTTTTGTCTCTAAGCTCCAAAACAAATCAAGCGGGTACATTCTGAACTCTCTGTTTGTTCATGATGAGATGATATCCAAACTGAACCAAACTAAACCTTCAGTTTATTAATTCGGGGATTTTGGGAATTAGTTGCGTGTTCTATTTTTATATTTTTTTTTTGTGTATTTTTGTTTTTATATCTTTCACTTTTTGATGTGGGCTCCTGAAAACAACAACAACAACAACAGCAACAACGGACACGAAATGAATTTGTTATGAATATTCGTTTGCATTTTCCAATATTTATGAGAAAAATAAATATATTTTGAGAACTCAATTCCCCTGAGCATGTCAAATGAAGTATGAAACAAATAAATTAGTAAAGGGAATCGCCAAAAAAGACAAAACAACAAGAAAAAGAATAAATAGCAAGCAAAAAAAAAAATGGAATTGTACAATACAAAAATAATATCTGAATTAGTTATAAACATCGCATGAACGCACATCTCATTCACATAGTCGTCGTTCCCAGGTCTGCTAGTCTGCTACTCTGCCTTAGTTCGATTTGGATGAGATGGGAGATTGCATGGCTTATTTGACAATTCATATGACAAATGCATAGCAAACAAGCATTTCGCATTAAGATATGCAAAAAGATACTTACCATATATACAAGGGGCGCGTTTGTTGCACATTCTATACACTAATAATGCAATTTGTTGCCTACTTTGACTACCAAGTATCGTTCGTTCGTCTGTCCTTTTTTTTTTTGTCAGAACCCATTATGTGACATTTATGTGTCATTTTGTGGCTCGTTCGCGCTTTGAAGCACTAGCAAAGAAGAAGAAGAATATGATGACGACGATGGTGATGGTGATGGTGATGGTGATGGTAATGGTAATGATTATGTCTTCTTTTGCCACAGACTTTGTGGCGGTTTCTGTGTGTTTTGCGGCATATTAAATTAGGCGCAACTGGCAAAATGCGGTTGTAGTAAGTTTAAAAAAATATAAATATGAAAGAGTAGTACGAGTGTAACGTTGTCATGGCGTGTGTAATTATTTAGTTATGACAGGGCAAAATCTTTTGACATAAAATTATGTTTGAAATGTGCCAAGGAATGTTGAAGTTGTAATAAAGCAAAAGCTTCTATTAGAAGTTATAACTAGTTATATGATATAGTAAGAGTATGTAGATTTCATCATATAAAATCTTGAGTTTATTGCTTTATAGTCACCACCACATGTGGCGCCTTTCGATTCGTGATCCACTCTTAAGACAGTGATTGACATCTACCCGCTAATTACTCTTGTCTGTGTAGTGTGTTTCCCGTCGTTAAATTCTTCTTTTTTATTGGCCATTGAAATGCAATTAACTATCATAAAATGAACAGCTAAAGGCTATTTTCTTCTTTCTTTTGCATGGCGCTAAAGGTCTTTGATTTTTCACACTTTATGTTATGATGGAAGCCTATAGCCAACTATTTTATTTTTGATATTTTTAAGTGTTAAAATTACAGTTTTGTAAAATCAAAAATTTCAATTTGATACGCCTCATTTTCATATGGTGTTAACAAAATAGTACATACATATAACACCATCTTCATTATCATCCCAGGTTGTTGAACACATGTTAACACTTTGTAGTAAATGCAGATTGTTCAGATTGGCGGAAATTGTTCAAGGAAAACGTCAAATGCTACATAAAGGGTCGTCACTTGGTCGTTTGATCGCCTTAGGAAATACTTAAAAGAAATAGAAAAACTAATCGGACGCGTTACTTATTTTTATGCTCAAGGGTTTCCTTTTCATTCATTTCTCCTTTTTTTCCATTTTATTCTATTCTTGCCTTCACGACTTTTCCATTTTATGGCTTTTCTGTGTCTTGCATATAAAAATAAACTAAAAATTATTGTATATTATAAGTTTTCTTATAATAGACCCTTAGACTAACTAAAATGTCAGCTCACTTTAGCAATCAAATTCGAATTTGTGTTTTGTTTTTGGAAAATGTAATTATAAAGAAGAAATTATTGTTTTATTTTCATTTCATTTCATTTCTGTTTGTTTGTTTAAGAAAGAAATGTCATAAAAGTCATAAGCAAGCCATAAAGTGGTTTCTTTTGTTGTGCTGTGTGCTTTGGGAATGAATGATTCCCTTGATGCAGTTGCCTTGTAGTTGCACTGTCTGTCTGTCACTCACAAGATGCTCGTATAACTCTTTTAAAATTAACTTGAATAAATGGTTTTAGTAATTTGTTTTCCTTTTTTTTTTCATCTGTTTTGTGGTCAAAAAAAGGTGTAAATTTCTTTGTTTTCATTAAAAATGTTCTCTGTTAATATTATGTCAACATTTTATTGCATGCACTGAAAGAAAAATTGTTTAAACAAAATAATTTATCAAACCTATGAATGGGAAGGGGAGAGCAACAATTCATCAATTCTTTAGTGTGTTGAATAAACAAATCATTCGAAATACATTCTTTTGCGCTGTGTATGTTTTACGTGTCTGACTGTGTACTGTGTAGTATGAGTATGCAATCAGTTTTGTTTGTCTCTGATCAACACAACATTTTTCATTCTTTGATTCATTCTGCATTATTAGTACACAATACATACAAAGAAATATTCTTGAATCATTTATGATGCATTTTGAATTTCAGTTTGGTGTTTATTTATAGCTTACTCACTCACTTATTCAAACATTTTATGAGCGTGTCCTTTTATGCATTCATTTCAAAAACTTTCTTTCTTTTGTAGCAATTAAAATATATTTTTTTATGACCCGTTAATCAAATCTTTTTCTCTGCACTCACATTATAAAATATGTTTCCCTTACTAATAAAAATATTTCTTAATATACAAAACTAGTACATATTGTATTGGGTATACAAGTAAGCTTTAGAGGATTGGCAGAAGAGGGCATTAGTAGTGTTTTACCGGACCATGCTGGAATCAACTTTATGTAAAAGCTTCATCTTTTTACCATATTTCACTCCGTCTAAGTGTCAACAATATATTTTTTTCGTTCGACAATTATGTCTGTTTTTGTGCCTATAAAACTCCATTCGCGGGAAGCACTGGTATTTGCTTCCATGTTGGCGGTCTTTTCCGCCATGTGTGGTGCTTTTCACGAGCCAATGTTGGTGAAAAATTTCAAATTCTGAGCAGGCAGATCGTTCGTGTATGCTCGTCGTGTATGGCCAGCTTTACGGAGAGCACGCTCCATCAATTTCAACCTGCAAGTACTGGTTCTGATGTTTTAAAAGTGCTAATTTTGAGACAACTGACAAGGAGCGCGAATGAAGGCCACCAATGTTTGTAGAAGCAGAATTGGACGAAATTTTGTACGAAATCCCGTGGCAAACCCAAGAAGAACTTACGGCAATATTAGGTTTGACTCAACAAAGCCATTGTTATGGTTCAGAAGGTCGGAAACTGAGTGCCTCATGAACTCAGTCCAATAGATTTCGAACGTCATGTCACCGACAATGAAAAACGGATTCATTACGACAATCCAAAATGCAAGAAAGAGTATATTAAGTGCGGCAAACCTGGACCACTGATCCCAAAGCCAAATATCCATTACAGCAAGGTTATGCTTAGCACTTGGTGGGACCAGAAGGAAATCGTGCACTACAAGCTTCTGAAAATTGGTCAGACGGTCGACGGGCTTCCTATAAACAACAGCTAATGCTATTGAAGAGTGTGATTGCGGAAAAACTGCCGAAATGGGCAACCAGACATAAGCCATTAATATTTCACCATGACAACAGTATGTCATAAACGTGATCAAAACATATATCGATGGTACCGGATGGGTAGTCTTAACACCCCCGCCTTATAGTTCAGACCTTGCACCATCAGGCTACCATTTGTTCCGGTCAATGCAGAATGGCGTTACGGGAATACGCTTCACTTCAGTTGAAGGTATCAAAAATTGGCTTGATGTTTTGGCCTCCAAAGACGAAAAGTTTGCTTAGCGCATAATACGTATATCACCAGAAAAGTGTTGAAAAATGATAGCTAGTGATGGGCAATACTTTCAATAAAATCGAGAAAAAGAAAACCTTTAAAACTTCCTTGAAAACCCAATATTATAGTACAGTCGCCACTAATCGATTGTGCATAATCTGACAAAATATTTGACACAAAAAAAGAACTAATTTGTCGCAATGATCACATCTCTAATGGACCACTTGACTTGCATTCATTCTACTGAATGTTGAGATTAAGCAATATATTTTTTTTGGAAATATATGCGATTATCGCATCACATTATGCCCAAAAAGGATAAGAACTTCAAAGTGAAAAGAGCCGCTGCGTGGCCACTTAGGCTATCTCCTGGCGAGTGCTTGGGACATGTGCAACACATGCGATGCGATGCATTGTGATGCAATTTAAGAATGTGTAGCCATGTAGATGTATAGCCTAATGAAGCCATTAGTGTTTGAGATAAGCAAAGCGATCCTTACTTCAATCGCTTGTAGCCATTTTGCTTTTAAATATAGTGTAGTATGTACATATATCCTGCATGCGTCTTGTTGTGTCTTTTTATCTGCCGATCAACAACATTCGACAACAAAGGAACATCATACTACAATTCAATACATATAATTTTGTGTTCTCTAATACGCCTAAATTAGATCAAGATCGGTTTTGTGGTAATGGTAATGGTGTTGGTGGAGTGAAGCAGCAGTTGTAGGCGAACCAAAAACCGAAATCGGTATCAAGCAGCTGTTGCTCAAGTCATTAATGCCAGCTTGAATATGGTTTACACCCCGAATTAAACATATTAAGTTCGCTTTCAATATTATATGATAGAAGGAGATGAGGTTGATCAAGACATCAACTGGTCAACGGAGCGAACAAATCATGATAACACCTGACTGACTGATGTTGATTGGTGATTACCCAAACCGAACCGATCCGACCCAACCAAAGGCAGCACGTCATGCAGTGCAAAAAAAGTATATAAAATATAAAAAGAAATCCTTAAAAATGTGAACAGAAAATACAACAACAAAAATATGGTGTAAAAAGAAGAAAACCTGATAGTAAAATGAAATGTCTCAATTTCATTGGAAACCAGTTCAGTTCAAGTCGATTCTGACTGCCAACTAAGTTAATGACAGGTTGTTCATAAATGCAAAAAATCTTGCAGCTCGCTACCTGCCTTTTCTGCCGCCTTTCCTCTGAATACAATTGCCAATAAGTGGCTCGACTACTAAGTCAGTCAGTTGCCCTCTGTCTGTGCAACTTCTTGGCTCCTTCTAATGTCTAAATTTCATTGCGTGCTGTGCCTTGTTTTATCTTAACCTCAGAGTTTTTTGGTTTTCATTTTTGCTGGCATCCTTATACTTTGTCGTTCCACACACATTGTTCTTGTATAACCCATAATTATCAAAAGGTTCCCAAAGGGATCATCATCATTCAAAGACTCTGAAGTTCGGTTTCGTTTGTAGATGGTTTTTTTCTTGTCTGTTTTTTTGTATTTCGACGAATTTCGTTTTCGAGTTTAACAACTAAATTTGAAAATTTAACACAAACAAAGAAAGGTTTCTGAGACAAGTCAACCAACCCAACAACCTCTTCTCTCTTCTCTTACTATGTGTACTAGAGTACGAGTATCTGCAACTCAACTGGGTGCTTGCTCGTTTGTACCCAGACCACGCACTTTTAATTAATTTATTTTTGGTTTTGTATGCCAGTGAGACACACAGATTCCTTTCCTTGACTGTCTTCGTCCTCACTGTTGCTGTTGTCTCCACTGTCTGCAATTTGAAGTGTCTCGGAATTAATACCGATCGTCAGCAGGCACTGCAGGGGTCCTCTACTTCTGATCCTTCATTCGTGCAAAGCATTAACTGACTGCTGCTTCATTTGAATTATATACGAAATTATTATTACGTATTTAATCTGAACCGGTTAGAGTCCATGAATGGGGAATGAATTTTTGTCGCCATACCTGGTTAAGGTATGTGAGCTGAGTTTACTGTGAGAGGAGGAGATAACGTGTTGGTAAACAGGATGCAATATGTCTAGATAAGGACAAATTTTCTCAGGAATTGTTACTTCCGAATTCCTATTAATTATTGTACTTTTGTAGCACTTCTTCTTTATGTGTTAAACTACTCTATAAGTCACACTTAAATATCAATGCTCTCTTCTAAGTTCCATTGATCAACATCTGTTTATAATTACTATATACATAAGTAATTATTTCAACATTATGAATTCTTGTAGAATTTTTTGATGAACTCAGCTCCAAAATATAAGAATGAACACCCTAGAAAACACATGCTCCAACACCAAAAAAATTCCAAGGCTTCATAACAGCTGAGCTCATGTTGTGCGTTCATGTCATGTCAGCTCATTGTGCAGACGTAATATTTTTCTAAAATCCAAGGCAAACCAAACAAGTTGACAAAATCTTTTAAAATAAACATTCGTCTTATAGTATTTTTTCCTTACTGCTGAAGTGACTTGAAGATCATGTTGTTTGAGTTTCAGTTTGTCTTCAAGTTTGTTCCCCTTTTACAAAACCAAAACATACAAAAAACACAGAAGAGAATTCGAACGAACGAATGAACTACTTCAGTTGGTAACCGGAGCGAGTGAAAGACAAACGACAGAGTGACATTTGTTATGTCAATGTGACAGCTATCAATCGAATTTGGAATCAGTCATCGGTGCCCGTGTTGACAAACGCTTTTCTTTCAAGCTGTCAACTGCCACAGCACAGCGGGGACCCCCCAAACTGTATGTCTCTTCTGAGTGAACACTAAAGTGCTACGAACGGTACTTGGTTTCATTACTGAAGAAGAAGAAGATTGAATTTGGATAGCTTGGATTCTTGGAACCGGTGCTAATTGATTTTGTGGTTGAAAAACTTAATGGCAAATATGATTTTCGCATATGCTGAGCGTATTAAATATGTTTAGACATGGACTCAAGGAATTTATACTCCTTGTGGTAGCTCGTCTCTTTGCTACTTATCTAACCGCTTGATCTCAAACTCCAAGGGCGCAATGGGATTTCAAGATGTAATTTTCTTAGGTTTGCCAAACTGTCAGTCATCTATCAATCTCTCAATAGATCTATGATGGAAAAGAAGAAAAAAATTAGTTACGTTTCGCTTGAACTAACAATAGCAGGTAAAATTATTGTACTCTTAGTAATGTATGTCCTTGGTATTCACTCTATGGTATAGAACTCACTTTAGGGTTACCTGCCTTAAATTTCATTTTTACTTAACAATTACAGAATTTCTTTCCCTCTCTTCTTTTGCAATTGAGTGCTTAAAAGATTTTCCACTTGATTTGCTTTATGAATCCGCAAATTGCTGGCTTAGCTCATAGTTTTAGTTACGCTTTTAAAATCGATTTTGTTGCGGTTTTCAAAATAACAGAGAATGTGGAAGTAAACTGATAAGTGCAAACTATTTGTGTTTGTTTTAAATTTTCACTAAAAATAAATAAAAATAAATTTAAAAAATTATTTACTTTTTTCGTTTTCATTAAAAGAAAATAAATAAAAAAAATGTCCCCAAAACTCAAAGAGCATCGCATTAAATACCAACGAATATAAACACATCAACACAACTGTTATCGTTTGGTTGGTTTTGGTGTCCTTTATCCTTCATTCTTTTGTCTGTCAACAGCATTCCACCGCCCTCGCCTTGACATGAACATATGTTATGTTGTTGCTGCCTTCATTGTCGACGACGTTTTCATTTTTAATGACAATTGTTACAGTTTTCGAGTAGTTTTTCACCCAAAAACATTGAAGAAGAAAGCCAGAAATGAAATAACAACACATACATAGTTATATATTGAACAGATTGTTATCTTAATGACTTTATTCTTTTTCTGTTCTGTTCTGTTCTGTTATTATTTTGTTCTTGTAGTGAGTCCTTGACCAGATCATCATCGTTTATCGTTCGTCATTCAGTCAGCGTGTGTCTACTCGAAACAATAGCTACAGAGATCTTTCCCATTCACTGACTGGGATGTGTTTATTGTATTTTAAATATTTTCAATTTCATTTCAACAAATGTTGTTTTTCTTTGCTTCTCCAATTTCCCAAAAAGATAAAAAAGAAAAAAACTTATTTCATTATACATTTTTTCAATTCAATTGTTGTACTATTTTCCACTTAGTGGCTTTTCTTTTACTGTATTTGATACGATTTGTATCCTTTTTTTTTGTGAGTTTAAAATGCTTTATTTGTGAGAATGAAACTCAAGTGTTTTTGTTTACTTTTGTGGTGCAGGATGTGTGCGCTATGAAATAAGTACTATGATAAATAAGAAATTTCTATGCCTTAATGTGTTTCTAATTTGTGATTATTTTTTAGGCTTTAAAATGGCCACATGGCGTCGTTCTATAATGTATCTTGCTTGGCTTTAGTAACTACTCACACCCACTAGCATAATATCTCATCCTTTCGATTGCAATCTATCAGTTGGAACATCTAAATCCAATTAAAGTGACTGCTGAACTCAAAACATACAAAGGCAAACACAAAAACACATTTACAGACACCCGTCAATAATGTCCATCGTCACTGATGAGTCTTCAGACAGATCCATCTATTCTCATTTCATATCACCTCAACTCATCTCATCACTGGTCCCATACGCATGGCAACTCAACGCTTGCTTTCTACTCATTTTAGATAATCGCGATTTTTCTTTTAGTATTTTTTTTTTTTGCTTTTCATTCGTTTTGTTGTTCATTGCAAATACACAAGTATCTGCTGATGTTGATGCTGATGCTGTTACTGCCTCTTCTGTTATTGTTGCCATTCATTCACACATTCCCAAATGGCGAGTGTGTTACCTCAATCTGCCGCACATCCTCACCGTAATGTGTTGCGATGTTTTGTTTGGTTGTTGCTACAATGTTTTCATTTTCATTTCGCTTTCAGTTGAAGAACAGTTGAAATTTTCCTGCTATTTTTTTCCTCAACGTTTTATGCGCTGCAGCATTTTGACAAACGACTGACATCCATCAGTGTCAGCGAAGAAGCGAGTCAGAGAGTGCGAGTCTAGCACTGGGACTGCTGCTGACACTGAGGCCCATACAATCATGTATATCAAGTTGAGATACATCACAACTCGGTAGCAACGACAATGGTTTGATGCAAGTCAAGTCAACTCGACTCAACTCGAGTTGGCAGCGACCAACCCCCATTCCCCCAAATCCAACAAAGTCAAGTTGAGCCGCCTTTGAAACTATGGAGTGAGGCAAATTGGGGCAAACTATGTGCTGCGCGTTGATTTCCAGATCCACGCACGACTACGACGACACAGTGAAGCAGCCGACACCTACTCCAGGGATTGCTGTGTCTGCTTTTTTGTCTTTCCCACTGACTGCCATTGATCAATGCATGAGATGTGTCGATTAATGCGCTCCAGATGCTCTTTTGTATGAAGTTTGTTGTATGTATCACTTGTACACGCACGCATACTTTCATTTACTTTATTATAAACAATATCAACAAAAAATGCGTTGTATGCTTTTTTCACCACATTGCGCTCTGACGACGATGAAGTAACATTCGCTTGTTTCCAAGATCTATATCAACAATGATCATTGGTGTCCCTTTGTGTCCCGCTCCCTTCATATCTTTAAAATTAACAAAATTTTGCATGACAAATTGCCGATAAAATCTGAATGAAGTCAAGTTCTCTCTCTCTCTCTTTCTCTCTTTTGATCTCAACAACAGGCAATATTTTATTTAGCTAGCTGTCTTAAGCTTGAGTGATCTGATCACCATAGCCCGCTCCAATGTCTTGTGCAACATTTAGCGCCCGCAAGGCTTCTGTGCTTCCTTGCAATATTTTTTATGCGCCATAACATTCGACTCACATTAAGCAAAAGTTGCATGATCTTTAGTTCAACTCTTTGCTTACTTAGGCACTTTCTTACGCTCACAAACGCGGCATGATCGCTCATTTAACGCTTTGAGTAGCGTCTTTATTACTTTGACGATATGGCGATGATGATGATTATGATGATGATGTTGATGATGACGATTATATACCGAGATACATCACATCATATGATCGTGTAGAGTGGCAAATTGAGACATTAAAACCAGGCAAATATTTAATGACCATGTCGACTGGAACTATGGAATAAACTCCGTTCGTTATCTTCAGGCCAAGCAAGGGCTGGGCGTTCATAATAAAATTTGTTACTCAACAAAACTGATGAGAAATTTAATTAAAGGCGTATTCCTTCATATATTTTCATAAAATCATCATCAACAGAAAATAGTACGTTTAGTTAGGGTATATAGGAATACAAGTATACTAAGGTATCAGTCTCTTTCATGATCAGTTTTTTTCAATATTTGTTAAGGCATTTGTATTCATTGTTCAAGAGCTAAGTGCGGGATCATTGCAAATCAGTCATTCCACTCTATTATATTCATTCATTCACTGCATTGAAAAATTGAATGTGAGGCAACTATGTAAATGACGCCTCTTCATCCCGTATCAGCTTCACACTATTGTAAATGTATCTCAAACTAGACAAAGTACCAGCTAGACAATGCTGTTCTGCTCTTCCCTTGTCTATCAATACATTATACACAGACAGAGATACACTACATGGTACATGTGTGTATATTACAATTAAATGCACTCGCCCGCTTTTGACATTAACAAATGATATTTGATTAGGAGACAAATTGTATCTGATACCGAAAGTATCACTACCACTAGTGAGCATTGAGCATTGATCAGCTGGCTGGATCAAGAACACTATGAGTGCTACAAAGAGATGAGTAGCGAGACAACATGCTGTTTGCTTTTAATTAAGCAGCATAAAGATATGAATACATACTTTACTCTCTTGATCCTCTTTCATTTTATATGTTTTTCTTTCCTTTTCATTCTACTGCACACACTGCTGAAGACTGTTTATATTGTGATAGTTTCTGGGGTTGTGAAAGCCTCTCTCTCTATGCAAGCAACTGCATTAACGAGAATTTATGGGAAATAATTTTGTTGTTAATTTTTAATAAATATTTTCTATTGTTTGTGTTTGAAATGCTTATTAACGTGTGTATCTGAGTATCTGAGTGTTTGAGTGAGGTTGGAGCGGGGGCCCAGTTTTGTTCTGGCAAAATGTTTGAGTTGTAATTAAGTCAATTAATGCGCGCGGCAAGCTGACTTTGGTCGACCGTCACGTCACGGCTTCTTTTGGTTTATGGTTGACGTTTGGTTATGTTAGTAACGCTTTCCGTTATTAATGTAAGGCTCATATTTCAAAATAATTCAAAAATATTACCGGCTCCAATATAGAAGAGAAGTTCTAAACAATATGATACTTAGATAGAGAAGTTGGAGATAAATAAATATATTTGTTGCTTAATATAAGTAAAAACGATTTTATACTGGTAAATTTATGAATTTTATGTAAGTTTGTTTGGCTTTGTCCGGAATTCCAAAATTTTATGTGTAAATTGTTGTTGTTTTAAGGGTTTTTTTAAGAGCAATTTCCATTCTATTCATAGTCTTTGGCGAAACTCACTGTCTCTCTCTTGATCCACTCCTAGAAAGAAGAGAGCAAGGAGCGCTATATTCTACTCACATAGTAGATAACAAATGAGAGAACATACAACAATAACAACAACAGCACAAAATTCAAGAAGCAGCAAAGCATAAACGACGAAGAAACGTTCAAAAATGTTTGTGCGTAGTTTTGGAAAAACTTTAAAAAAACATATTTTCCATTTAAAAAAAAAATCCAAAAAGGAAAAATGCCACCCGATTCTTTAGCATTAATTTGTTGTTTTAAAACAAAATATTCAAAAGTCGGTTCAGTATACCTTGCGCCAAAGCGTAACATACAAAACCCACATAAGCGATTTTATAAATATTATAGATACATATTATTATATATATGGTAGATCGTTAGACACAGATTTTGATACTTTGGGTAAGGTTAGGTTATGCAGACCGCTCCCGATCGTTCGAGAGTTCACCTTGAATCCTTAAGGTAAAACGTGAAAGGGTATGGGAGTTGTGTAAGTTGAGTGCTAATCCACTACTGTCCAAGGTTGATCCCAGAGATTGCCTTGTTTCTCTAAAACCAACCGGAGGAGTCCACGAACAGAGTCAGGTCCCACAAAGGGCATTTAACCAAACTACCTTACACCTCGATAAACGGTTTCCCGAGAAACAGGGTTTGTCTACTAAGAAGAACAGGGTTATCACAGAGAAGGTGTTGGATGCTCTCCGGTTCCTCCTTACTTTCACAGCTGCGACAAAAGTAATGATGTGGAACCTGCATCCTGTGAACCATCAGCCCGATGTGACCCCTCATAACTCCGGTCAACGTCCGAATCCTTTTTTTTTTATACATACCTTGGGTAACATTATTGTGGTTTTCGTAGGTCTCTCTAAATTTTTTGGAAATACAATAAGGCTTATATTACTCGCTGATAATGTAGCTTTCTATAAGTGAAACAATTTTTTAAATCAGCTAAGTAGTTTTTGTGTTAATTCATTACAAACAAACATACAAAAAAACAAATCTTTCCTCTTTATAATATTAGTATAGTTCAGAGTTCAATTTCAATTGACTTGACTAAACCTTGAATACCAAACTACTTTTGGTTTGTCTACCAAGAACCACAAAAAAACTATTTAGTCTCACATTAGAACAGCTCAATTGCAATTTGCTTCAACCACAATACCTTAAAAGCTAACCCAAATCTCGATTCGAAACCAAAAATACACCGCAACGAATCAATGAGCGCCTTAAATCCGAAATCCAAAACCAAACAAATTAAAATCAATTTTACGCCTACTGCAATCATCTGCATCTGCATACATAGGTGTAACTTTTAGCACACAAACTGGGCATAATATTCTTAATACTAACACTCCTTTTTACCTTGCTTTGGTTATTGTGTTATGCGATGTTCTTACAAGAATGCTAGACCCAAGTGTGTGTGTATAGTATTGTCATCGTTGTGTCCTTGTGCTGCGAATTCACATGAACCAACTATTCACACTTCATTATCGCAGTCGACCACAGTGCAGAAAATACCATTAGCAGGACATTAGAAGCGCAGTGAGTGGGCTAGTGTGGCAAGGCCATCCATCCATCCTCACCCTGAGACTGACCAGAGTAGTAATAGTTTTAGTAACAGAAAAATTTAACACGGTTCACCTAAAAAATGCGCCACAGGACATGGAAGAGGATAAAACAGAGCCTAGTGGGGCTACAAAAAAGGCAAAGAACATCACTGAGCTAAGCTGAGCTGAGTGACCAATGCGGTTGTTCATAAATAATAATACTTTTTGGCACTTGGTGCAACGACAAACTGAAACTACTACTACTAGTAGTAAGTAGTTTTTGCTTTTGTTCGCAATGAATTTAGTTACTTTCAGTTATTTTGTTTGAATTTTTGTGTAGTAGAGGGGATTACAAGGATGCATTGCTGTATATAATTTTTTACTAGTTTAGTTGTTAGTTTGGTTTGATGCGTTAATGGCTTTTCATGCAGGCAAATGTTGCCATAAATTAAGTTATAAATTAATTGAGTTGTGGGCAGGAAAAAACATGTTTTTATGTTAGCATGCAAGGCATGTTCTCATGTTGGTACCAGAACGAATCCTGAGACTTGATATGACTCAATATATTGTATTATGTAATATAATTCTTATGTGATTGTGCGATAAGATAAAATTTAAACCTAAAAATACTTAATCATTTCCCTGGAAATGACTTTAAACTTTATAATTTTTTCCAATATCATTTGAAAACAAAATAACAAACTCACAATCGAAATACTCGTCTTCAATGTCAATTCACGCTTTAATGACTAATTATGAATGCTCTATTGAGGCATCTTAATATAACTCAAGTCATGCTATGATGAGTTGTCATAAAATCGTCAGAGTTGTCAAAGATAACAAAGTTAGCCATTGAATGTTTTTCTGTGGCCAAAGGAAAATATTATACGTGTATGCTAGAACTGAATTGTCAGTGAGACAAGCGCATCCGATTGGGAATAGTACAAATTCCGCTGTTGAAGTTGAAACATATCGTAATTGATTTTATGGTCAGTGTCATTTAGTTGTCTTTATTTCGAACACGAATAAAGAATTTTTTCCTTATGGAAAACTAACAAGATCGTAAATCAATACGACAAATAAAATCAAAAGAAAACTAACTCCAAGTCGATACAGACAAGGAAACATGCTGAGTTTATGACCTCGAGGAGAGAGAGAGAAAAAAATAGTATTGTTGCCATAAAATCATCAATAGATCAATGCCTTGTTTGCTAATTTACTATAGCATTTTTATGAGATTCATTGGAAAAAATGAGTGATTGGAAATGATCAACCTTCGCTTGAGGCCCATGCTGAGCTTAAGCCTTGAAGCAAAATGTTCTCGAATTAAAGAATGACCGAATATAAACAAATTATCACCGGTATAGGATAGCAAATGACATGACATGTATCATATTGACCTTGAATGCTGGTAATCAGTAAGTAATTGTCAACAGTTGGTGGCTTGGTCATCTAGAAAACCACATTAACTAAGCATAGACAAACTTTTTTTCAAGAAAAAGATAAACTCTAAAATCCTTCTTGGTTTTGTAGTATTAAAATTATCCAGCATCAACATATTCTTCCCCCTTTTCTTTTCTTGTTTTGGTTTTTTGGAACGCTCAACTACAAACAACTCCCTAAGCTGCCGATAACGAGGTACTAAAGATACATGTTGTTCCCCAAACATTGTGGCATGTAAGAACATAATATTATACTCGTATTAAAACAGAGATACATTTTATAACCATGAAAATTAAAACTTCATTTTAAGTATCGCAATTAAAATGAGCGACAATAGCTCAAAAACAAACTTGTCGTCCCAATGACAGATACTCATAGTACTAGAAAGGCAAATAAGAGCGCTGACTGTCAGTCATCTCATGCTAATCTTTATAGCGCCTTGGATGTGACGTCTTATGGCCATAAATAACTGTTTATGTTTTCTGTAACATTTGTGTGTGGATTGTTGTTGTACAGTGAAACCATTGAAGGGGGTAATTATTATTATCAATAATAAAAAATTTAAAGCATCAGCATTAAGAATAGCAAATAATATTGTACAATAATTGAGTGAGGAGAATGATGAGGAGGAGGAATTGGTAGAAGATATGCTGCTATAAAGACTTAGATTTATGCTTTATGCTTGTACTGCTGAAGTGTAAAATATTTTAGCAATGCGCATTTGGGAATTTTCAACTGAAGAGCTTCTTTCCCTTCTTTCCCTTGCTCCTTTATAGTATAAACAAATTATAATTACCGCATAAAGAGTAGCGTAGAGGAGAGCAAAGCAGAGTTGAGTGGAATGATACCGGGAGTAATGGTGGTGATGAAGATGAAAATTCGGCGTCAGGAATTTTGGTTTTTTTTTTATTTATTTCGGTTCAGTTCAGAGCACATACCAACTAAGGAAGCTGTCAAAATATTTGATGTGGCCGCCATTATGATAGATAGAGAGAAAGAAACTGGAAGAGAGAGAGGCATAGAAAATATTTCTACATATGATTTAACGTATACGTGCCAAGGCAAGTAACCAAGCAAACCGGGTCGGGTCGGGTCAGGCTGAGCGAGGCTCGTTAGGACCATGTGTTATTGTGCGCCTTTATTCTACAACAATATCCAACCATCCATCCATCCATTCATCCTTTTGCTTGTCTGTTATTCCCTGGTTAGAGTTTCCATTTATGCGCATCAATTTTAATTATTTTTTGACGCGCGCTCACTTATGTAGTACAGTAGATGCTTCAGTGATCCTACATCTCTCTCTCTCTCTCTTACATAACAATGTGTGGCTACTCCTTTGGGCTTGAATTACACAACTAACTCTCTCTTGGCCTGGTTTAGCTTGCCTTGGCTTGTGAAAATACTTTGCGCTGCTATGTTGCGGTTTGATTTGCGTTGCTGGTAAAATTTCCATTTAAAGAAAAACCACGTAACAGATTAACAGCAAATTTTCCAAAGTGCTAAAAAACAAGAAAACCATCAGAAGCAACAGCAGCAGCAGCAATAACAGGAACAACTCAGTTTAACCCATGTGTGTTGCTGTCAAGCGAGAAGAGTTTAAAGATATACATATGTACGTGCGTGGGTTTTGTTTGTTTAAGCATATGACTGGATAATGCTTATGCTAACTTTGTCTGAAGTTTTAAGTTTTGCACATGAGCACATTTTATATAAAATCCGCTTTAACTTTGTTGATTCTTTGCCTTTTGTTCTTAACCTGAAAGGTTGTTGGTTATCCTTTCATCTCTCTCTCTGTCAGACAGTCAGAAGTTGTCGTTGTTTATTTCTTAAGCGCCGCCGCGTTTGTTTGCTTGAGTAATTCGCAGAATAAACCAAAAACCCAAAAACTATGAATTAAAAACAACCAAAAAAGGACACCGCAGGTCTGACCAAAAAACTAACTTCGGCGCACCTCAATCATTATACAAGTATTATTGTGCAAGAAAAACAATCCAGCACAGTGACATTAAAGACTTTGATGTCACCGGAGAAGGAGGAGGAGAAACAATAAATACATACAAAGTAAAGTAGTTGTGAACTAAGAAATCCTATAAAGAATCATGAAAGCGAAAATCATCATCAAAATCTCTGGGAAAACAAAATGTTACAGTATTCGCTATACGAGTACACGTAGAAGAATGAAGGACCAAAATCAAACAAAGGCGTACAGTATCTATCTATCTATCGTCGTGTCCTTTCGTTTGTCTGTCGGTTCGATTTCGCAACCTCAAAGCCTCAAAGAAGATCTTTGTTTAATTGTGCCAATTTCTGTTGTCATCAAACAACAACAGTTGAAAGGACTATGGGACTATGACTGTGTGGATGATACTGAGGTTGATTGTGCACTCAAATGGAAAAATGTCCTTTGACTCGAGACGAACAAAGAATGACTCTGTGTCGTTGTCTTTGCTTTGATTTCTCTATCTTTCGATTTAGTTTTTGTTTTCGATTGTTTTTGTTTAAGGTTTCGTTTCCCAAAAAAAAGAAAAACTTTTCATTCAGCCAAGAAAGCAAACCGAAACTAACCTGTCTGAATCAATGATTTAGTTCAATACCTGCCTTGTTCAAGTCTTATACTCTAGTCTCTCTCTCTGACATAATTCTTGTCATGTCAGTGTTCTTTGTCACCTACAAATGTTACCAATTTTCCTATAACTCAAGTCATTATTAGACGACCAACTTCAAACATTTGCTGCCGCTTATCTATCTTGGATTGGTTTGTGTCCTTATATCGTCGGCATTTTTAATTGAAATGTGTTGTTCGTCTATCCAAAAAAAAAAAAAAATAATAAAAAACAAGTTAAAGGATTACTATGCAACTAACCGAACTAACTCAGTCAGTCAGCACTTTTGTAACTATTTGTTCTTTTGTTCAATGTTTGATTCTGTGGCTGTTTGCCGCTATCATTTGTCACCATGATAAGTAGCTCAGCGTGGCCCAATAGATGTTTGGTTGGTTTCTTCTTTAATTGAGTTGTCACCTCAAAAGGTGCGACGTGTGGTGACACAAATAATTTTTCGGATTTTCTTCCATTCAAACTATCACTATTCTTTCTTTCTTTCTTGTCTTTTCTTTTCTATATTTTTGATTTCCTAGTTCGTAGTAGTGTTTGATTCCAGACAAACGCATCTTAATTGTTTGTAATTAATGCTAAGCGGTGTTTTTCTAACATCTTGAACTCGTATTTTATAAATAACAGAAAAGGTTCCTTTCAACAAAGGTTGCTTTTATTTTGGTAACATGGTTTCCTGTAGTATTTATTCTTTATTTTTCCATCTAATCATACTCATTAGAATGACATTTATTATACTACTACTACCATTCTCCTAAATAATTCCATTGACCCATGGATAATTCAAACTATGGTCAATTCAAATCACTAAATTAGTTCAATTGTTTTTGTCTAGCGACTAATTGCTTAAGCAGCTGAACAGTTTACCAATACCATGAAACCAGATCCATCTCAAACATCTGTGTTCATGGGCTTTGGGGAGCTGCTGTATGGGTTCTTAAACTTCATGAAGCAAATGCATTAAATTTCGTGCGAGCAAAAAAAAAACATTTAAGATAAACAGTCTGCAGTGTCATCGATATGGGACACGCCTATAAACATGGGCATGTATTCGTATTGCCTTCGAGGTTAAATGCTTTCCATCCATTGACAGACAGAGACCCCCCACAAAAAATCACCTAGTACTTTATCAAACGGCAGACTGTATTTCACACTTGCTGGCGATTTTTCACTATTCGCAGGAAGTCACCCACTCTGGCTGTCCTATATTGGGGTGATGTTAATAAAAGAAGAAAAATGGAGAGGAAACCTTATCTAACTACTGCACTATAATTTGCTTTCAATTGATTTTTATATACACTCGAACAAACTGTCCCCCTTCCCAGCGTACTCTTAGGTCTACAATTTTTCTTCATTTCGTTATTGTGTTTTCATAAATTTAGTATTTGCCACTTGTTACAGTATTTTGTTGACCTTCGAAGCCGGCAAATGATAACAGCAACAACCCTAACTTCCACCACCCCCACAAAACGCCCACTTCCCCCATACACTCTTTGAATAAAAGGAATAAGGAAAGCATTGTTCAGTTTTTATACTCTCGAAGAAGAAAAGAAAAGAAAGTTGAATGCGGCGTGAGACTGACAAATGTGCATTAACGCCTTTGACCTCTGTTAGTATATAGACCAGACTCTTCTCCACTCCCAATATAAACTGTTTTTATTAGAAAGTGTGTAAGTGTGTTGGGGGGTTACAAGTTTTTACAATCTATGTGCATTGAATAAGTGTATTGTATCTTGTAGTACTACATTTTGTGATTGTGATGTTTTCTTATGCATTGAATAAAGAAAGCACAGCTGACAGATGCTTTTTCTTCATTAACGCAAAAGTCAACCCTTGGTTGGCAAATGAAGAGTCTTTACTAAGGATATCTGGTGTGGGTGTGAGAGTGCCGGAGTTTTTGATTGTGATTTTATGGGTGTTCATTGTATGCTCTCAAATGATGGCAATGATGGGCAATCGGAATTGCCTTTTAAATTAGTTTACACGGCTGCATGTAATGTGTCCTAGTAGAATAAGTTTTGCCTAATAATATTATGGTATACTATTGTAGTTGGGGATGAATTGGGTTTGCTTTATAAGCTTGTAATTTCATTGGTTTGTTGTGTTCTTGGTCGGTTTTTAATTTGATTTTAGTGGTAGTAAAGAGGGTAGAAAAGATTTGTTCATGGTTAAGAAAAGAAGAACGTCGAGTGGTGTGTGTTGGCAATAAAACTTGCAACCTTGATAATAAAAGCTTATGTGATTTGATCTTTGGTTAGGAGGCTTAGTAGATTTTGGTCTTTATTCATCATCCTTGAACACTTTTATAATCAAAATACATTCACACAAAAACAAAGGTATTCAAAAACCTCATCAGCACTTGCCTTTTGCCACTCGCTTGTTATGTCACAATTCAAAGACAAAATGAATCGAAGAAGCTACAACAGCAACAGCATCAGCAACATCACATTTTTGGTTAAAGAAAATGAAGAAAACAAAAAGAAAGGATTCTGTTTTGTTGTTTTTTTTTTTTTTGCAAAATTTAATTAAAATGCTCCACTCGAGAAATGTGTTTTTCCTTTTAGTATTGTTGTGTTAGTTATTCTTGTGCTGCTGCTGCTGCTGCTACTGTTTGTGATGTGTTCAATGACTGCTGGTGGGCGGTGGGAAGGAGGCCAAATCATGAGATACTATGTACTAGGAAAGAGTTGTTGCATGCAACGCTCAATGACAGCTGAAACGGCAGCTGTCACTTTTTTTTGACAGACACAAAGTTTTTTGCCCGCCCCTATATTCCCCTTTGCGAATTTCGCACGCTTCGCCAGCTCACTGTTCCTTGCTTCAGTTAGCTTCGCTTTTCTTTTCATTTAAAAATCTTTTCTATAATTTTTTCTTTTTTTTTGCCCTCCGATATATGAATTTTCAGTAGCCAATTTTCTTGTTCCCAGTCGACAGTGAGTCTAAGAGTTTTCGTCCTTTTGTAATTTTGCTGTGCCTTTTCCTACTAATTTAATTATGCAATTTGGCTAATATTGTTAATAGCAAGCAGCGATGGATGCTTCTTCGTTCGATGGGATACTGATTATTTGTGTGTCGTCGTAGAGTGTTGGGTGTGTCACTTGGCATTTTCGCCTTTAGCTACACTTTAGTAGTATTTTTGTTGCTTGGCAAAAGTATCTTTTTATGTTTGTGCAACTACAAAATTTCAACAATTTTTTTTTCTTATGCTATTTGCCAATGATTTTTTTCTTATTGGTTTGAAGTTTTTTTTTTTGGGTTTTTCAACTAGTAGTATGTGACGCGAGACTAGTCGAAAGTTGGTTTTCATTTTCTGTTTCTTTTTTCCTTTGGTATTATTTTTTTCATTCCATTGCGAGGCAGCGAAAGTGGAAATTGATTTGATTTGTGTGCGTTTCATTTCAGCACCATGCTGCTTCTTCCCCTGCCACTGCTTCTTCACTCATGCTTCACTTTCTCTGTCTCTCTCTCCTTGCAATGAAATATTTCCTTGGCATTGCAATACTTTTTTGAGTGGTTTTTGTTGTTATATCTATCATCTTTGTTGTTATTGTTATTGTTGTTGGTGTATGTTGTATCTTTCAAAAGTTTGTTGTAGTTTCGGGTGATGAGTGCAGTGCGGCAAGGAGCAGGCAGTAGGAAAACGTAGCCAAGTTGAAACTGAGAGACATATTTTTTGGCATAACTGCATTTACGGATGCGGAAACGGAAATATTCGCACTATGCCAGACAACAACAACACCAGCATTGAGGATAAGAAAAACAAGTATGAAGAAGAACAGTACAATAAAGGCTCAGTTGCGTGCAAAATGTGGCAAATGGCAAGTGGAAGGAGGAAGAAGGGTGAGTGAATGAATGAGTGAGTGAGTGTCGGCGGCGGTCGCAGTGTCAGGATGTAGACTCTTGCTTTATTTCGTTTGTTTGTTTGTTCGTTTCGCTTTCGAAGTCCTTTCCTGTGGCTGAGTTTTCCTTTTAACTTTTCTCTCTTAGACACACCAAAACCAAAAACTGAAAATCCAAATAGTATTCAACACCCCATTGTACTGTCATTGTATTCCTCTACCCACCTCTCCCAACATTCATCACCCAACCAACCAACCAACCATCTTGTTCTTCTTCTTCTACTTTCCTCCTTGTCGATTTTTGGACAGCTGCTGTTGCTGTTGCTATTGCTGTTTGTTGTTCTTATTGCTAAATGCATTTTTGTTGTTCAATTTCGCCCAAAAGGAACTTTGTGTCTTCAACACTTCTGTTGTATGTTGGTAGTGTTATCATGCTGCTTCTTATTTCCTTTCTCTTAGATGGGTGGGGGGAGGTGTTTCTCACTTTACTTATCTTTTAGTGCGTTTATATTCTCCTCATACACATATACAGTGATCCTTTGCTTTTTTGGTGCATTAAACTCTTTTTCTTGTGAGTATTCAAGCAGAAGATAATTCGCGTTGCGCACTTAAACTGAAAATGAAAATGGAAATAACAAAAAATTAAATTTAATTTCATTTTAAATTCTTCAAACATTTGCAGCAATTGCATAAAAAAAAAAAAGTCCTAAAAAAGAAAGGGGAGTTTTTTTATGCGCAAATTGATATTTATTTTAACTCAAATAATTTTATTTTATTTAATATTTATTTAACATAATTAAGTCTTATATATAAAGGGTGTTCTGAAATTTAGGCAAGATTTGAATTAAATAATGAATAATATTTTGAACACGACTTTGTTGGCATATGCGCACTCTTTTGTCGAAATTTTTCATGACCATTTTGCATAAATGTGGTTGAATTTCGTTGATGGAGCTTTGAATTTCCTGTTTTAATACACGGGTGGATTTGTTAACATACATCTTTGACTTCATATAAGCCCTTAAAAATAAATCTAAAAGTGTTAAATCACACGATCTAGAGGGCCAATTTTGATGACCGAAACGAGAGAGTACACGACCTGAAAATGTCTTATGCAGTAATTGAATTGTTTCTTGTTGAAACCACATATTAGCCACATCAATATCATCCAATTTTAGCACAAAGAACTGTGTTATCATTCGCAATATCGAACACCAGCAACAGTCACTGCTAAAGCAGCACTATTTTCAAAAATATATGGTCCAATGATATCTCCAGCCCAAAATTCACACCAAACAGTGATACGTTGTGGATGCATTTGTTTTTCGACAATCACATGTGGGTTCTCCGAACCCCAAATACAACACGTTTGTCGATTAACAAAGCCATAACTAGTAACTAGCTGCTGGGTCCACCAATTTATTGACATCGTTGGTCTTAATTTTTATGTTGCATTTCTTAATGTAACTCTTTATAGGTTGGAAATATTAAAGAGTAAGGCAGTTCTAAAAAGATAGGATGGAACTTGGTATTCAAAAAGGGAGACCCTAATGCTCTACAGGTATTGCCAAGAGTTTAGAAGATGAACTGCGGTGAAGTTTTATTGCTTTACGTTTTTTTTTTACTTTTCTTTTGATTTGCATATAGTAAGTGCACTCAACCCGAATTTTTGATACGCTATTCTTATCGGTATTTCCACCGGTATTAATTCACCGTAGCAATGTGTCCCACGAAGATGATGAGGATCCCACGATGTTGTAATGTGGATCCCAAGATGTGTTGTTGAAGATCCCTAGACCAATTGATGTAGTAAATCACACGATGTGGCGATTGAGCAATGTAAATTACAGGAACATTTGAGTGCTGTCCTGTCACGGCCGAGTATGTCTAATTCAAAGGCAGATGAAAGTTTCGCAAGCCCATCTGGTTAAGTTGCAAGGTTGACAGATTTTTTCACACGTTGGGTCGGTGGATGAACTGCGCCCATTCCTTCAATTTCTTCATTTGCAGGTGACAGATAACGAGGAGCTTTAAATCTTTGGCGCTGGTGGTAATAAAGCTATGTGATGAATCAGGGCAGAAACTTGATAGTGGCGCCCCTCTCCCTGGTGTTTAAGATAAACTAGTGGAACCCCCGGCCGACACAATCGACCGCATTGTAGTAAAAGCATTAATTTTTTAAAGTGCTAATACAATAACTTCTCTATGTGTTCCTTGCAAAAACTCTATAACACGGCTTCACACAACTTATGAGCGTACAGCAATAGAACAGAAGAGAGAGGCACACAAACCTCTCTATTCTCCCATTCTAATGCATTCACAATATCAACGTCTGTGTGTTGTTGTTGTTGTTGGAAAGCGGTTATCTGTAACTCTTATTCTTACCTTAACCATTAAACCAATTTAGTTAAAATTTATATTGAGATTGGACACATCTTGCGAAGAATACCTTTCAATTGGTAGTTTTTTTTGTCAAAATCGGTTCAGTGGTGTAAGCAGGAAAGGGTTCACAAATAATTACTAAAAAAAACCAAAAATATATCATATACAATGGTATTTTCTTACAAGTCGAAGGTGACCCAACCAGGCAGTTGCTTTGTGGAGCTAGTTTTTTATTTTTAATAATATTATATTATGATTTTGGCATCCCTCCGCTAGATCCGGGAGGCAAATAATTTAGTAAATTTAATTGCATCATTTTCATGCAAAAGAAATTTAACTCACATAAGCGAAAGAGTTGATAAGTATGTGTATGATGAGTATGATGGGGCCGTGAGTTTTGTGGTGCACCACAATAATTATCAACAGCATTAACACCTGCAACTGTAGCCTTACAGTGAGGCATCAGGAAGGAGTCAAGGGGTGCAGGATGTTGTTGAACAGTATGCAAATTCTGTGGCATGTTGTATATAACAAAAAATTGTTTTCAATATTTGTCTACTAATACAATAGTGTGTGTACTAATATTCGAATAAAAAGCAAGCGTCAGGAGAAAGGATACATATATGTATGTGCACAGGCAGCAGGATGCTCTAACACAAAGAACGAAACAAAGCTTTAACAAAATTATGCGGCGCACATTGCTAGGTGACACAGCCGTAGTAAGGCAGAACGGGGCCAAAAGGATGCAGGATGTTGCAGCAGCAGCAACAGAAATAGTAGGACAAAAGCAGTAAAGCGCGCAAACACCAAAGGTCGGCAGAAATTTATGAGTGCAAACATATAGTTACAGTTAGTCACACACACTTGCATGCAGTTACTATATTGTATTGTATCTACAGGGCACAATTTTTGCATATTCATTTTTATTGGTTTTTTTCTTTTATTGTCTTTTTTCAATAGTACGTTTGGTATACTTTTGTTTTTTATCGTACTCCCGCCCACACACAGGCAGGTTACGCCTATTCAAATAGACACAAATACATGTGCGCAGTTAGTAGTAGTTGACCTAGTTTAATGTATAAGGACAACAACAACACTGAGACCAATAAGTAGTAATTCACAATTACTAAAGTATTCGAAAGGGAAATGCAAAAAAAAAAAATAATAGAAAAAATATGAATATGGTAAAGAAAAAAGGATCAAAAGGAGGATCTATAAGTTAGATGCAGTAATTCTGTGCACTCAAACGGACGAGCGAATGTGTGCCACAGTGTCACAGAAAAGATAATTTAGTTAAAATTTGCGCAAAATGTAAATTATATAATATTGTATAATACTACGTATGCAAGGACAACAAGGATACACATAATAATAACAAAGATTGTACAATAATGCAGACGAAGATTGTTTTTGGGCAACATTTACACATTCATGTGTATGCTTTGTCCTTTAGTCCTTGCATATCAGTTTGACAAACATGAGGATTATCCTTAGAATTATTAATTATTATCCTTGCGTACACATGTACACACACATGCACACAACATTTCATATTTATATGGTATACAACATACATATCCGTGTATCTAAGCTTTCTCCAGGTATATCTCTGTGTGAGTGTGTGTGTGTTTATGTATGGAAAAACCCACAAAAACAGGATACTCAAAAAGGACATCAGAACTGAGCTTGTCTAATTAGAATTGCGGTCTGTCAGAGTGTGGCCAAAAGCAAAAGTGCTGATGTCTGTTTGTCTATTTGTGAGTGAAATCGACAAATGTCCTTTACAACAAACATCACCTATTATCCTTTAATAAAGCAAAAGCAAAAGTAAAATATTAAATCACATAAAAAATTTTCAAAAAAGGACAACAAAATGTTCAAATTTTAAAGGCACCATTAAGTTTTGGCTTAGGTTAAAAACTTGAAGGAAAAAAAAACTATTGTATATTTGAATGACACATGCGGTGCGACCAAAATACTCATTAGGACACAACAACAACCCAAATACATCCATAGATACATGGATACCATGAACATTAAAAGTATCTTTAACAAAAATTCACAGAAATTCAAAATATTTTCAATTAGAAATGTCAGAAATGATAGTGTTTTGAGGCACAAATTTCACTAATGCTGCATTAATTTGCGTCAAGCATTCGAGCAGGGAATGGAAAACTGGCAAACAAAACAAAACAAAGAAAAAAAGGAAATGAGCTACTAATGTACAAGTATCTGGAGGGCCTACTACGATGTTTCAACAATAAGGCGCACCATCGCTAATGAGTTTGGTCTGTTTGGTGTCGTCACTTCTAGTTGGTGTTGTTGGATGCTGTTGCTGTGGCATGGCATGCCACAAATCATTTGCCATAGTGGTACATACTACCAATATCTTTTTGAGGATGCTTTTGCTTCTTGTTCAACTTTCAACACGCATACCATACACCCAAAAAGATAAATACTTTAATTGTGGTTTATGAGCAGCTAGCAGCCAGCATCCAATAACCAACCTCCCCGAGATGAAAGTATTTTCAACACTTTGCTTGAAAATTAGTTGGAAAATAAACAGAAGAAAACATAAACCCAAGGAGTATCACTTTGAGAAGAAAGAAAAAAAACACAAAGTTTATAAACAAAACAAAGAATATACCAAATTCAATTTTTTCTAAATATATAAAGGAAAAATTATAAATATTATAGAGTCTTAAGGCGCTCTGGGTGCGAAAAGTGATCAAGTGTAAACAATTTGCCTTTGGATTGAAAGGTGTTGAAAGCAATGCATGCACTCCAAGCAACATGCGTTCGTTTCATTTTCTCAGCAACATGTTGCCTGGCATTAACAAATGTGAAGAGTAACTCTGTCTCTCTCTCTTGTGTTTTTGTAGAGTTATAAACTCTCCCATACTCTTGCACTCGCTCTCTCTCTCTCTCTTAGTGGCTTCGTTGATATTTTTCTATGAATTTTCCGAGCAACAGAAAATCGCAAATGTTTCTTGTTGCTCAACGAACATTTTGTATAGCGAAGGCAGCAAATTAGAAATGTTGCGTGCTTTTCTGT
Source organism: Amiota communis (assembly GCA_037043315.1). Lineage (NCBI taxonomy): Eukaryota > Metazoa > Arthropoda > Insecta > Diptera > Drosophilidae > Amiota > Amiota communis. The sequence continues at coordinate 3,954,693 of JBAMAV010001245.1, read as the reverse complement.
TTTCTGTTAAGCCAAGCCGAGTGGAGACGAATTGAATCATAGCATCGCATCGCATCGCATTGAGTCGAGTTGAATCGAGCTGCCTGTAAGCTTCGAGACATTGACCTTGATCATGATGTGGTGGCTTGCTAAAGCGCTCATGTAGTTGTTGCTATTGCTGTTGTTATTGTTACAATTGCTATTTTTGTTGTTGTCGTTCAGATGTTGAAGATTATTGATGACAATGATAATGAAGTTGTTGGCGGCAGCGATGGCATTCGCTTTTGTTTTTTGTACCCTTTTGCATGTATCGTTATCGTTTACTTACATACTTATTTATATGCGTAGGCTGCTGCCCTTAAGCATTGGAATTGGTTTATAATAGTTAGCATTATCCCTGTGCTAGTAGGGATTAGTTGGCATGGTATAGAAAGAAGGCTTTTAGGGTCAAAGACAACAAAAAGTGACAGTAGTTATAAGATGAGTTATTGATGATTAATAATGTTAAACTTAAGTTAAATAACTCATTTCAATATACAAAGTATTGTAAGTAAATGAATTAAGCTGTGTGTGTGTGTGGGCTAAAAAGATAATTAATATTGTTTGCTTATGGTGGTACTTAGGAAAAACAACTAAGCTTCTAAATAAGAAATTAAATCCTGTAGTACTTATTACTTAATACAAATGAATGGAATGCAAAGTATGTAATTCAATACTCTGTATATGATTTATTGTAATTTTCTTTATTAAATTTAGTCTTTAAATTTTGCTATAAATAGTATAATTTTGCTATTATAAACAAAGTTTATTTTCTATTTTAAGTTGGCGAACAGCTAAAGCCGACTATTTTCTGTTTTCGCCAGAGCGACGCCGCTAACGGAACACAGAACAGTAACAGAAGATTCGTTAGAAGTTTATGAACACAAATACAAACACTTCCTAGCTTGCTTGCATTTATAGAGAGTAAGTTTCATTCATTCAACTCTCTCTCACTCAATTGACGATGACTATAGTTTTACTAGGAACAAATTTTGTATAAACAAATGCATACAAAGTTTGCCAGCAACATTTTTCAAACTCTCTCTCACTCACTCTCAAACATTTGTTGTTGAATACGTTCGTATGTTCGGCTGATTTCGTACACTTGCAACAATCAGCAGCAGCAGCAGCAGTTTTATTGCTTCAGTGTTTTTGACTCTCTCTCAATGCTCTCACAGAAACTGGTTCTCATCTTATGTTATGAGTGTGTTTTGTCAAAAGTATTGTCATCTTTACTATGGTATTCCCATGAACAGTTTGAAAAATTAACTCGGCAGGGACACACACGTTTTGCGGACGGCGCACAACCGAATTCGAATTTTGACTATCACAGAATACGGACGTGTGTATATTGTTTGCGCGCGTGTTTGTATCAATTCGATTCTTAAGAAATAGAAACATTTATACTATTTTGCAATGCGAGCTTCGGACAAATCGACAAATGTTAACTAAAACTAAGCAAAGTGATAAATACAAAATTATATGAATAAAAAACAAACATTTTTACATAGAAACAAAATCAGAAAAAAAAAAACATAATCATGTTTTGATTACAAAAAATTTGCGAATGTACAACAAAATTGAGTTTTAAATGAATTTTTCAGTTAATTGGAAACACAGAATTTTGGTTTTGCAATTTTTTTTTTTGTGTAAATTTTTTACGCGCTTTTTTCGTTGTTTTATTTCTGTTTATTTTGAGTTCGATTACAAATTCTGCTGATAAACGCGTGCAATGCAGAAAATTATGTAAAAAAAAAAATAAAGTGATAACAACAAAAGAAATAATGAAAAGATACATGTCCAACAAAAGCCGATGAAAAATCAAAATCATATATAAAAAGAAGAAAATTTTTGAATTGGTAATGCATAATATAAATTAAAGCCGAAAGGCATATAACAAGTGAAGCACCTAAGCGCAAAAAGAATCAAAAAGTGAAAAAATTATAATAAAAATAATTTAAGTAAATTTTTAATTAATTGGATTTGGATTAATTCAACGCAAAACAAAACAAAACAAAACAAAACAAAATTAGAACCAAAGAATTTTGGAGTAAACATACTACTACTACATATTTTGAAGCGGGTAAGTTTCATTAACAATTATAACAAACTTATTAAGATACTCACTCCGTACTTTAATCAAATGATGATGGTTGGTATAACTTTGCTCCTAACAACACTTATTAGATCATATCCTAAATGATTTGCAATAAGCTAAGCTTCTACCTGCCTTGCCTTACTGAATGTTATAACTAACTGCCTTGTTTGGTTGTTATTGCTGTGTGCCCTTAGTTAGAATCAGCGAACTTTTGCGCGTTGCCCTGGTTAACAATTAAAAGTTGCGGAGACCCGCATTAGTTGACGGTTGTAGGAGAGCAAGAAGAAGTACTAAAACTTGAACTTCAAACAAAGTTTTGCTTTTCCTTCTTTTGGCTAATTTTCTTTCTTTTCCCAAAACTTAGTTACTTACTTACTGTGGTAGTGAAGAACAAACTGTGTCAACAACAAGAACACACACTAACAACAATATACTTACGAGTATAAGAACCATTTGACAAACAACCATCACATCACATCACATCACAAAGTAAAGTAAAGTACAAGTATCTGAAAAATTATGTCAAAACACAAAGCGAAAAGGTTCTTCTGTCTTCACTTGTTTTGTTCCATCATCATAATCATCATCATTCATATCTCATTCTTCTCATTCTTCTACTACTTACTAAAGGTTTTTCTGAAATGAAAATTAATTATAAAGTTGTGCAAGCTTTAATGATGAATGTTAAGCCAAAAGACAACAAGCAAGCAAGCAAGCATCTAACAAAAGACAAAGAATATGAATAAAAAATAAAATAAAGTATCTTTAAACCAAGTAAACAAACAAACAAACTGCACCTTTGTTTTCCCTACTGATGCTGTCTATCTGCTGATGCCTGCTTCTCTTTCCTAATACTTTGTTTCTGAGGCTTTTACAATATTTAAGTTATTTATTTGTTTGAACGTTTGTCAATGCATTGCCCCATTTTAGTTAACCAACAACAACACAACTCACAACACCTTAATATGGTTGTTCAATAAGATAGAATGAAAAACCTCTTAACAGCAACTAAAAACATCAACCAACTACTGCCGCCGTCTGCTGTTGTTTAAGCTTCTTCTCTGCACTCTCTTCTAATCTCTCCTCCCTCTTAGATAGTAGATACTTACTTTTGTTAGATTTTTTGTTGTTGTTCTTGTTATTGTTGTCTTTTGTTTTTCATTTCATTTAGTTTTGTTTTAGGCGCATAGTATTTACTTAACTTATTAGCAAGCGAAAGCAACAAGTGCGAGAGATCATCATCATCATATATATGTACATATGAATGCGCATGAAGCTTAAGATACTATTTAGTTTACTACTCAATGTATCTCCATGTGTGTGTGTATGCTGTTTGCTTAAGAGTTCATTAATATTTTTGTTTGAATATTTTGCTTTACCAGTATTGTGTTTATTGACTTTAAGCAGCACAGCGCAGCGTTTTCTTGACACAACACATGTCTTGCTCTTCATTTGGCTTTGAATTGACTTGGCTTGGATTTGGGTTTTATTTTTTGGTTTTATGCTTAGCGACGCTAAAATGCGTTAATCCTTTAGTAAACACAAACAATCATAAACACACAAATACAAACAGAGACTCACACACACACTTATAATACAAATACTTGCTTAGCATCAGCATCAGCAGCATCATCAGAAGATGAAATGCTTTAAGATGTAAAGATACATATGCCGGCATCTCCTCTTGTGAACAAAAATAAGAAATAAACTCATATATGGTTATGTAGTAGATACATTGCTTGCTTGCACTTGCCGCTGTGACTGTGACTGTGGTTAAAGTAACTCAACGTAACTCATAAATTCACGCGAAATAAAATTTATGTTTATAGAAAAAGAAAAAAACCAAAAAAAATAAAAATATATAAAGAAAAAATACTAAAGAAAAAAGTGAAAAAAAGGCTGTGGAAATTATGAACGAACAAGGCAACATGCTCACTCACGAGCTGAGTCGAGGCGAGCATAGCCGGCAAAATACCAACAACGAAAGGCGGCGACAAAGCTTTAAATGAGTTGTTAAACGCGACTGTGTTTTTTTGTGTGTCTTTTAAAGAGTTTTGATAAAGTTAAAGCATATAAAAATTTATATAAAAACAGCAGATAAAGTAAAGCCAAGCCAAACTGAGCCCATAACCATAGACGCCTCACTGCATCAGCATCATCATCATCATCATACACAGAGAGTTAAAGCAAGCGAACGCGCGCTCAATAGATACAAAGATAAATAATAACTCAATCTTGTGGATAACATAAGCAGGCGAATAACCAAGCAAGCAAGCATGCAAGCCAGTGTGGTTCTTTGCCTAAACTCATACTGAAAAATAGTTTAGAGTCTTCATCTGGTTATTGTTATTATTGTAGTTAGTTGGTTGCTTTGGTTGGTTTTGATGATGCCTGCAGCTGGTTTAACTTAACTAAGCCTACGCTATACTCACAAAGAGGAGGGTATCTTATACTATGTTTGTGTATGATGATGGCGAAGCTGGACAAGTGGTATAAGGTGGGGTGGAGGGAAATGCATTGGCAATGCTTTGTAAACGCGTGGTCGTCGTCAACTGTTGAAATGACGATTTATAAACGACGAAATTTTTACATAGTACAACAACATATTTAAGATATAGATAGATACAATGTATGTATCTGGATGCAAGCAGTGCATTGATTTTCTGTGTGTGTGTGTGTTTTTATAGTATGCCCAAAAAATTGGTTGGTTTTTTTTTCTCATTTTTTTTTTTGGTGCAGTTATTGCGATGATTTAGTGTATGCTGCAAAGTTTCAGAGATACGAACAGATACTTCATACGTTATATCTGTTAATAGAGGAGTAGTGGGGATGGGTGTAATGGCGGCAATACACCAAACTAAGTCATAAATTTTGCTGCCGTTGATGTAAATCGATGTTAACGACTTGTTCGAGTTCAAGTCTCAACAACAAAAACAATAACAAGATATACAAATATCAAAAAAAAAAAAAAACAACAAGTTGATCAAATATTTAAGCGCGGCTTTTTTTTAAGGTAAATTCATTTGTTGACCATCTCCATCTACCATCATTTTTTAGCTTATTTCTTCATAGTAAATTTCAATAAATTTACAATAACAAAACAAAAAGTTGTTGACAGTTTTATGCGTGTGAAGCAAGAGAGCGACTTCCTGCATTTTTCGCAAGCGTTAAAAATTGAATTTTAATTGGAAACATGCTAGAGGAATGTGCTTCATGTTCTTACATGTTGGGTCATATATTCCCAAAAAAGAAACACATGTTCTTGAGGCTTAAAAAAAATGAGAAAAACCTTTTTAACCTTTTCCCCCCACTCCAATCAACAAGAACAAATTCATTAATAAAAGGTGAAAAACAAGTGACAAGAGGTGAGAGGCATTGGGCAAGCAGTCGGCTCCATGTAAACTTGTATAAAGGCTCACTAACATAGGAGACAAAGACATGCTTGTTGACAGGATATCCTGCATTATGTGTGTACAAACACAGATTTTTAATGTATCTTTTTATTTGTATCTCTTATTTATATATTTTTAACCCGAACACAGGTTAAACTCTTTGACTTGTCTCACACTCATTCATTCACTCACTTACTCATTCCCTCACTCATTTAATGAATACATATTTCTGTCCATTTTTTATGGATTTTTATTTGGTTGATGGTAGCTAATTGATATGCCAAACCTGCTCTGGTCTTATACACTGATTCAATGTCTACAGAAATAAATCAATTTCTTATAATAAAGAAATAAATAAAAAATGAATTAAAATTTTTCGTTTATGACTTTATTAGTTGTAATAGTCAGAAGTACAAGTTTTGTAGGCGTGGGAATGTGGTTAGGCTTCTTTCTACGAAAAAGTTATTATAATTTTTTTATGGTTTTCTTTAGAAACGCCTCTTTGTAGGCAACAAATATTGTATTTGCAAATTTATTTTCCATCATCATTATTAAGATGAGTACTGTTTACTTTTCTGTTGTCTTTTGTTAAGGTAAATATTATTATTATTGTATTTCATCTCAAAAAGCCAAATTGCCAACATTCTCGTCTTCTATTTGATTTGATTTGATTTGATGATGATTCTCATTTATGCTTTTTGCATAAAGTTTTACAGTAAATAAAAAACGAAGAAGTTGTAAAAAATATACATTACAATATTTTTGTTATTTTTTCCCATAGTCCCTATGGTTTCAGGGTGTTCCATGTGTTTGTCACATCAATGTCACTCAGCATTAAACATGGCGACTACATCAAATCATTTTTTGTCCACTACTATGTTCCCACTATGTTTCTGTTTCCTCCTCATTGTACTTGTAATCATCAATAAACATTGTACAAGTATATATGTAAGTATATTTTGTCCTTAAACTCGCAAGCATGTAGGCACGCACCACTCTTCAGCTCATTGCGCCTTCAGGCCTTGTGATAGTCTAAAACTTTCTTCCTGCTGCTGCTGCTTCTACTGCATCTAAGCCAACGTAAAGTATTTTTTTCACAAGAAAAATGTATAAAAAATATAAAATCCTAAACAAAAAAGAAAGGACGAAAACTTATGCCTGGCATGGCATGGCATGGCCTAGCTTAGATCTAGCAATACGAAAAGTCCAAGTCCAAAGGACTTTTACGCTTTTCTAGAATTTGAAATTTTTCGTCACATTTTTTATGATAAACAAGACAAGGAAGGACAAATAAATAACAACAACAAAATGAAAATGAAAATGAGAAACAAAAAAAAAAAATAGAGCATAAGAAATTTTGTGCTTCGCGTTACTTTTGCTTTTTCACTTCCTGTTGTTGGTCCTTTCCTTTCCTTTTATTGTAAACGTGCTTTGCTTAAGTTCAGCATGTTCAGTAGAAAGCGTCCTTGTTTTGTAAATAGCTATTTACATAAGAAAAATATGTCCTATGTATTTGTGTAAGCAGCTTAACGTGTTGCCCCTCAACCACTCAGTCAGTCACTGAGTCAGTCACTGAGTTCATGTCTCCACCATTGTTGTTCTCATTCATCAAAACCACCAAAAAAAAAGAAAAAATTATCACCATTTCCATTGCTAACATTTGCCTACTTGAACAACAACCAAAACCAACCTTCCTGTTCCGATTCCTGTTCCTGTATCCTGAGGCTTTCGCTTTTGTGGTCTTGGCGCATTTAAAAGCAGCTTAAATTTGTAGCATTTCTTTTTTTTTTAAATAAAACAATCTTTTTTCCATCTCTTTTTTTTTTTTATTCTCATTTGATGAGTTGAAAAAAAGTTCCTCGTAACACTTTCACAGCAACACATTGTCCTTTTGCGGTTGGTTCTGAGGATTGTTCTTTTTTTGTTTTGTTCTATTCTATGCTGTGCTATTAACTTTCACTGTCATGATAATGATGATTCTTTGTGGCCAACTACTAATGAATGACCAAGAGAGCAGAGAATTGTATTTACAATTTTATGACATTTTTTTTTTGCTTTTAAAAAATAATATTAAAAAAATAGAAAGAAATAAAAAACATGAAAAAATCTCAGTTAACATTTTTTTAATCTAATGACTTTTCCTGTTTGACATACCCTGTATCTTGTATCTAGTATCTAAGGGTAATCTATGAACCTATAAAAATAAAAATAGAAACATACACTAAATCGAATTAAAATTACGTTCGCATGCCGTGTCCAGACATCAGACAACGTCACCTAACCTCACCTCTCCACTCTCCATTCTTCAATTCTTTGCTCACTTTACCTTTTTTTTATTATTACTACAGTATGTAAGTAGTATGTTCCCTTTCCTTGGTATTGCATCCATTTGTCCGTCCTTCGTTCAATCATTTATCATTGAACCTATTAGTGTTGCCTTTGTTGTCCTGGCTTTCTTTTCTGTTGTTTTCTATTTTTTAAATATATTTTGTTGTTGTTTTTATGGTTTCTCTTTTCACTTTTATTTTCTTCATTTATTTTATTTTATATATTTTTACCTGAGTGCGCTTGCAAGCATTTGAAAATTGAGTCATTTAAATGTATCCCAAACCGAAACTACTATTTCTTTACTATGTGTATTTGTATCTTTTACACACCTTTGTGTTTTGTTGTTTTTGTAAGCAATCAAACAATTTAGCAAGCAACCAAAAAAAATTGTAAATGAGTTTGGTTAGACATACACGTACACATAAATTTCAAAGTCAATTCCAAGTGAGTTTGAGAGTATATATTTGATAAAGGTAAGAGGGTGTCTGCAACAGCAAGGGGAGGAGGGTTAGTTTCAATAAGTCCCTACTATTGTAATATTGGTTTACTTAAAAAAAATATCTATTTTTTGTAATTTATTGCAACAATTCAATTAAAATATTGCCAGAGAGTATCACAGCAGTAGAAGCAGCAGCTGTCTGATTAAATATCTTTATATATAATTGTCAATTGTTCTTCAATTTCAAGTAGATCTGTCATTCGCTTATTAATAAAAGAAAGGCACAAAGAAATATCTTCTTTAAGCCTTAAGTCTAAGTGAAAGTAATAAAAGTCCATGGATGAGAGAGAGATCTAAGTGGTTTATCAGCTGCTGCTTTTACGTAAAGGGTTCTTCTTTCGAACCCAATCATATTGCTGCCACTTCAAAATGTTTGTGATTCTTTTACACAATCTTTAATCATGTTCTAAGTCTAGTTTCAGGCATTCAGGCATACTGTGCGTACTCTCATTCCATTTACTCAATGAGTCTAATAAATATTTCAAGTCATTTTAATAGCTACTTTGATAGAAACTCATGGACTGAGTTCTCTTGCTGCCAGCAATTATCTAATTGGTTTGCTTTACATTGTTAATGTTTTTGCTCGTTCCTTTCATCCTCTACTTCTTCACACATATACTTTTGTATCGTTTTTTTTCCTTCTATTATGGTATAAGCTTTACTTTACTTTGTATCAAATGATTTTACTTTGATTTTTTCGCCTTATCGGCTTCAATTTTCTTTTCATGCCTGCTTTTCCACTCTTTAGTATCTTTATTGAGTGTTTCTGTGTTTCTATGTATATTCTTCTACTTTATTCATTGCTGGTGCTCACCTGGACACCGACGCATGCTGCCGCCTCAAACTTGAAATTGATTATTTTTGTTACACTTCCTTTTCAGCTTCTTATCTCTTCTGATGACTGTCTGATATCTTCAGTCGTTTCAGTTATTCATTCAGTTACATGCTTCCGTCTCTATATCTTTCTTTCTGTCTGTCTGTCTGTCTGATTGTCAGTTTGTCTGTCCTCCTGCTCTACTCTGCTCTGTTCTTGTGTTGTATAGGAATTTTCTGTATTTTTTATTCCTGTAGTAGAAGAGATCTACTTTTTTTCCCTCGAGTCACATAATGCGCAGCGTCATGACTTAATCTCAAAACAAATCGATTCAGTCGCCTTCGCTTCTACCACTTTATCTTCCTTCCTTCCTTCGTTCGTTCGTTCGTTCTTCATTCATGTATTGTATATCTCACCCATTCTATTGACTTCATTTGATATCCACTCTACTACTTACTAGTAAAGCTCAATTCAAGAGTTTGAGTTGAGTTTGAGCTTCAATGCCGGCGTTTTTCAACACGATTTATTTCATTATTTTGCTTTAGGGACAACGCGACGAAGACTGCGTCGCAAAGGAGCAGAATGAAGCCTTCGAAGAATTGGCGCTCTCCAAAAGTCATTTGCTCAGCTCAGTTCCCTCTAAGTCATTCAGTTAGTCAAACAGTCATTCAGTCCTCTAGTCAGTCATTTGGTGAGTTAGCGGCAGCAGACGTCTTTATCGCATCAAATGATGGTCTCCTCTGGCTTCCTTTTATCTTTTGTCAGTCTGTATGTTTGTCTGCCTGTCTGTATATATTTTTTTTTTTGGTTCTTTACTGGCGTTGTCTTTTCCTCTGTTACTGGTGTGCTGTGCTGCTGATGCGTCTCAATGTCGCTTTGCCTTTAATAGCTATCATTTCTTAAGGTTGAAAGGTGCGATTGAAAACCAAAGATACTTTAGTTAATCACAGCAAACATTTCAATCGATCGATTTACGTTTATTTTTTTAAAACAAAATACTATAATATTTATGGTAGGGAGGAGAAGTTCAATTCAATTTGGATGGTGGTCTTGTATGATGAAAGATGATGCTATAAAACTCCGAGCATCTAAAAACATTTTGAAATGATTTCATTTTTTGTTTATTTATTAAATCTTAATTCAAATAAATACACTTCTTATTATTGTTGCCTTGCCTTTGCCTTACCTTACCTTATGTCATTTGAGATGCACTTTCTTTTGTCTTGTATTGTAGCTTTACATCTGCATAAGCTCATATCTCATTTTTATTTTCTTCTTTGTAACTTGCTTCATCTACCAATAATACTGTCTACCTTGAAATTGAAATTCAATCTGTTGTTTGTTGGTTTGTTGGTTTGTTTTCTTCTGTTTCTGTTGGTTTGCTGTAAGTAAAGTATCTTTCAACGCTCGTTAGCTCACTTACTTTTTCCTATGTTTTGGTTTTCCTTGTATTGGTTTGACATCTTTTGTGTGTTCATGTGTCCATGTGTTTGTATCTTTGTCATTATTGTTTATTTGTTTTTTTGTTTTCAATTCAATTCGAATTGATTTCATTGCCTTGCCTGCCTCTCCATTCCCGTGGTTGTCCCCTTTGTTCCATCCCATCCCTTACCATTCTCATCTTATGCATGTTCAAACAGAAAATCTCTTTCATTTCGTTTCGGTTTTCATGTATTTCAAATACTACAAACGCGCCTAAGACAAGAAGAGACAAGCTATGGCAAAGCCAAGCCAAGCCAATCCAAGACAAAAAATGCATCTTTCAGATTGTAGTTGTTGTTGCCCATCGAACGAGATTTAATATCTTTTAATCTGTAATGTCAACAACGGACTTACAATTGATTGGTCGACAACAACAGCAACAACAGTAACAGTAACAGAAATAAGAAAAAACTACTAAGTAAGCAAGCAAGCAACAATTTGAAGCTCTGCTATATACAAGAGTCCCTTCGAGATCTTTATCATTTTGTTGGCAGCTTCTCGAGAGACTTTGACTTAGACTTCACTTTAGTTCACTTGAGTTGTTAAGTTCTTTGATTCTTCATCTGGATGTAAGGCTTTGTTTCCAAGTCTCCAAGCTGGTGTATGTATGTATTGTAGTACTTAGTGCTTTGCCTAATTAAATCTCTGTGCAAGTTGCAACATATGTTGTTACAACAGCAGTGGCAGCAGCAGCAGCAGCAGCAGCAACATTTCTTTATGCCACACACAATCACAAATCAATGGAATCCACCCCACCCCACCACACCACACTCTTTTCTTTTCCCTTTTACTTTTTTTTATTAAGTGAGTTAAAAAAGCAAATCGAATCCGCTTAACTTTTGATATTTCTTAGTTCAATTGCTGTTGCCCGAGCCAAAATCTCTGGGTCTCAAGTGTTGTAATGCCGCCGCGCAACTGTTTAAAAAATTGTCGTTGTTTTTACTGTTTGTTGTTGCTGTTGTTGTTATAATACAATAATCAAACTTGGCTACATTCAATAAATGCATAAATGTATCGAATTATCTTTTCCTGTTCGTCGATTCCTTCTACCATACACTCCCCATTCAATTGAACGAATTTCGCAGCAGATGCGTGGAAAATATTCTTTTTCTCGTTCTATATGAGCCAAGTGGAAGAAAAATCCGGGGGTTAAAACATCATTGAAATTGACTTTTCTCGATTAGGCAACGAGCAACATCAAGGCAATAGCACAAACATCAAAGGCACACGAAAAACCAACAACAAAAACATAAATGAAAATGAAAATAAAAACAACAAACAGGGAAATTGCTAGGGAGTGTCGAAAAGGCGAAACAAAGACAACAGAAACAAACGATAAAAGCAATAACAAAAAATGGGAAAGCAAATAAAAATAAAAATTAAATAAAATAAATAAAAATTAACATTTGTGGACACGAGCGGAAAATACTGGACCGACTTCTTTCTCCTTTGATAGAGGGAAGTTTCTGTTTTTTTTTTTGAGGGTGGAAAATAGTTTTTTGCAAGAAGATAAAAAAAAAAATCATATAAAAATGAAAATTAATATAAATCAGACCCGCTCAGTTGCTTGATCCCAACTTCAACTACTTAATACGCGACAAGTTAGAGCAAAGCACGCTCTCAGCAAATGTCCTGAGCTGGCAAAAACGCACACACTTTTTGCATTGTCGTCTGCTAATGATGATGGCCATGGCCAGGCAAAAATTGCGACAGACAAACAAACAGGCCATCAGACAGTATAACGACACTTAGAGAGGAGAATGAAGACAAGGATGGCGATGATGATACTCATGATGATGATGATGCTCATCATGCCATGAAAGTTGGTGAAAGACACAAAAAGCGAAACAGACAAAACTATGATTGTTACGTGCCAGGAATTGAAGTTGGCAGATAATTAAGAGCAACAAAAACGATGGAAACAAGGACATGCATTCATTCATACTACATGCATGTCCTGTGACAAGCGTGTGGCCAGCCGCCGACGACACATGAGCAAAGACAACACACACGCAAACAAAAGACACAAAGAAGTGTAGATAGATATATAGATACATACTTTTAAATTGGAAATAGTAACTCCAGGACATGTACTCGTACATAGAAGTATGTATATCTACATTTGTGTAGACAAAAGCGAAAAACAGCTGACGTTTGCGCCTAGAACCGAACCAAACATGGGTCAAGGGTCAGCGATTAGCTGCGCCCAGCTGAGTATTAAATTTTCTTTACCAAAAAAAAAAGGACGACTCTCTTTAATACAATAATAACACTAATAATTACATGTATTCTTTCTTACTATAATATCCTGTATGTTTTTCTATCTATTTACAGCTCTATTCAAGAACGAACCAACGAACACACATTTAAGATGACGCGCATTTGACAAGAACCTCGCCTCTTGCCTCCCAAGAACGTTTGAACGTTTGCATTTATCCAAAAAAAAAACCAAAGGCATCACAAGAGCAAACATCCTAAAGCCTTTCGTTGCTAAGTTTTTATGAATTTTCATTCTTGAAATAGTCCAGTCATCCTTCAAATGTGGAAAATGTATGACGATATTATGATGTTCGATTGTGATGAATGCGGTGGTCCTTTGGCACCTCCACCACAGTTTCTCATACCGCCTCCTCCACGTCCGCCATCAATGGCTGAGTACAGTTTCGCTCCAGCGAATTGCAATGATGAGGATTTGGCGATACGACAACAAACCCAACAATGGGACAATGATATGTGCGAAGCAATGCCGGTAAGTTTTTGTTCACATTATTAACACTCCACTATATGAAATCCAAAAATCCTTTAGTTGTTTCGACTTCATTATATATTCATAGACACCTTGCTCTAATGGTAATGGTGGTCGTGGTGGTGGTGAAATAAAAGGATGAGTTGAGTTGGGATATCATTGTCATCCTTTTGCTTGACTTTGCTTATCATAATTTCATAAACGTTTTGTTCGTTTTAATTACGCCCCTGGGCAATTTTCGGTTTTAACACTAACGAACTGTTCTTAGGCAACGAAGGAAATCCAAACAACCCGACCCAACCCCTAAAATTATGCAAGTTCCTTTTAGCATAGCACACAAACACACACACACTCACACATATATCACACAACTCGATTAGACCAGACCCAGCATTATGCGCATCTGTTTGCATTTTGCCTTTTGTGTGTCATACCTTCTGACTGTAACAAGTTTTTGACAGATTTGATAAAGTGCGATTCTTAGTTCGGACAGAAATTTGATTAGTGTCGAAGAATAAAACTCACTCATAGTGATAGAGAGACAAAGAATAGTGGAAGAGTGCGTGTGGGAGAGAGAGAGAGACAAGTTTGACAAATGACATTTGTTGTGACAGGATAACAACTGCTTGAACTTGTAACCTTTAGCTTCAAGCTATGATTTAAAATATGTAATTCTAACTCTTTATCAAACTTAAACATTGTCAATCACTGTTTTTCTCTAAGTAACTTTAAAATCTTGAAACTGCAAAAAATTGTTCAAGAAGCTTCAAAGGCTAAGAAAAAGAAATGAAAACAGGTGGTAGAAGTGAAACTTATTAAAAACAGAATATGGCTAAAGCCCCGAATTCAATTGGTTTTAATTTGTATGCATCGCTCAGTCAGACCAATTGCTCAGTCGCTAATTGCTCAATGCGTGGCCCTAGCCTTAGATAAATTTAATGTGATAGACAGAGAAAGAGAAAGATAGATCATCTCAAAACAAAAACAAACAAAATATTCTGTTGCTTATTCTCGACTATCTTTGGCACTAAACAATTTTAAGTAAAATTCAAATTGTAAAATTTTTGCTAAAATTTTTAATCAAACACATGGACAGGAATGAAAAAGGGAGCTACAAAATCATCTATTTTTCACAATTTCTATTTGTATCTAGTACATATATCGAACACAAAAAACAGCTGTCCACCATCGGCAAATCGAACAGCGATACGATAGCAGGTCCGAATTCAGGAGTGTTGGGCCCCGGGGCAATGAAGAAAGTTTCAAAAAAATCTCATTGAGGACTCTTTCTCCCTCCTCACATATTGTAGATGAAAGATAAATGACATGGTCACTTCCTTTATTTGCCTTTTCTTTGAAAAAGTTGAGAGAAATGGATCGTACTTTCCGAGCAATACTAAAACATCTAGAAAATTGTCATTTCTCGATGAACCAATTAAATCGTCTTCTAAAACATCGACTTCTAAAACATAATCCTCGTTCTTCAACAAATTTTATTGTACTAACAATTCGCCAATATTGCCATTGCACTTCTTCTCTCGATAAACGTTCCTGTGTCACTCCTTTTGTGATAGTTTCTAGATGAATTTTTGAGTTTTCATGTTCAAAAGTATGTAAGCTTAGATGCATGTTTCCAGTCGTTAAATCCATCTCCAATGAGTTGTACTTTCTGAGTAGCTACTAATGTACATGTATAGCCGTAAACTTTACCCTTGATGGGCGAAACACAAACAAAGCAAATTTTTGAATCCTCTGTTTATGGAGGCCCTCAATGTGTGGGGGCCTGGGGCTCGCACCGGTTGACCTCCCGTAAATGCGGCTCTGTGTAAAAGGTTTGTGTCTTAGTTTAGTCATGCTACAAAGTAATAGAGGCAATCAATATAAATATTATATTAAATAAGATAAGATTAGCGGAAAGGCGGGAACTACAACCTTCTCACTGCGGCCGCAAGTGGTAGCCTATTGTGACAAACCGTGTAATCCAGTTCCTCCGAGATTCTGTTAATCATCAGAAATTCCAAGATATTCTTCGTAGACAAACCTGCAATTTCAACTAGTTACAAGTACTGGTTTCTAAGGGTGGCGGAGTCTGATTCAAATAAGGCCCTCTCAGTGACATACCTCTTTTCTCTCCTAATTCAGCTGATCCACACCAGGGCTACCTGCATTTATTAAAGTGTTTAGCCACTCTAGCATTCCTCGTCTGGTAATGCGATTTGTTATCCTGACATTGTTGTAGTTAGAATTTCTTCGAACTCCAAGGCAGTCCGCAGAATGACTCTGATCCAATGAGGACGTTAGCAGATCCTTTTCTGGCTAAAATAAATAATAACCAACTGCTTTAATTTACAAAGCATTGCTTGAAACATAAGCTATTGTAATTGTAACTACTCTTTTATTGTGATTTCTTAAGTTTTCCGGCGGATTTATATATTTATAATTTAGAATACACACTTTCTGAAAATTTTAATTGTCTATGGAATTTTACGGTTCATGAGACAAAAAAACGTGACGCTTTCTTATCATTACACTCTACATTTCTGCCAAACTCAGCCGAAGAAGTTTTACTTCCAAAATTAAATGAAATTGTATTATTTTCTTTTGAAAATCTGTTTAAATGTTACCACAAATTTGTTGTTGCCTACTTTGAGGCAACCTAACTAGTTAAGTTGCTATCAAAAAATCCAAAACACAACAGCTGTTGCTCTTCTTTCGACTATTAGAGTGATGCAGTGAAGACTCAACAAAAAAAAAAATCAACACAGAAGGACACAACACATTACAATAACAATGAGAATGCGAATGTGAATAAAAAAGGACACAAGCCAATACAAAAAAAAAAAAAAGAACAACAATAACATGAATTACAAAGTGTCGAGGGCTAGGCATGGCAAAGCAAAACTTGAAGAGTCTGTTGGTCGTTTTGGGTCTGTACTAAGTATGTATAACAGTCAGATCGACCTGTGTCGAACTGCTTGAAAAACTTTTGGGCGTTACGATAGCAACAACATATGGCGACACAAATTTTTGTATGTTGCTTTGTAATGTTGGTTTTGGCATGGCAAATTTGTGTTTTGGTGAGTTGTGTTCAACCACCCAAAAAATCAAAAAAGACCAACAGATTTCAGTATTATTACTATAAGCAGAGAATGAATAAAAAGTACTACAGTGATTTGGAAAGAAAATCACTCAACTTCTCCTTGAGTATTTTGTTATAATTCCAAGCAAGTTTTATGTTTATTTAGGTTTCTCGACAACACTCAACACTCAACACTTGACAATTGAAACTGAAACAAAGATTTCTATAGTAGTGCATATTCAAGTTGAAATTTTCTGTTTATTTATTTAAATAAACACATAAGATACTAAAAATTGTGAGCGCTATCAAAAGTTACACATCAACACAACTCCATAGGTACAAACAGAGCGACACATTCTTTATATATAGTACTATATATGGTATATACTATTATAGTAGACTTAATGCGGTCAACCTGCATGATCTCCTGTACCCGTGTGTGGCTGCTGCCACTTGATGAGCGGATGAGTGCCCTCAACATCAACGCAATTCCACTTAATTTTGACATTTAAGTTGATTTTTTTGTTGATCAGAAAAAGAACCCACAAAAAAAAATTATAACGAAAACTGTGTTACAGTAAAAAACAAAAAATGGAGGAGACCACACACATGGTGGTCCAATTCAACTTGATGTAAACAACAAGGACACTTGATGTTGGATGTTGATGTGTATTTATGCTGACAAATCGTTAAATAATTTCAATTCGGGCGAATAGTACAATACAGTAACATTTTAAGCCGATTTCATAAAGAAATTTAATCAAAAAATTTGAATTTGATTGAAGGTTAAGTACAATGGATGGGAGGGAGAGAAGATGAAAGTGCCCCACGGGAGCTGGGATTTCTATAAATGGCAAATACACACAATGCAACCAACAAGTTAACAAGCTAACAAAGCAACATTTTGTACACCTTGTTAGTGATTCTATTGTTGCCTCTTTTTTTATCCACAAAATGTTGCCGGTTTTATTTATTTATTTCATTTTATTTTATTTTTTGAGAGGGCATAATCAAGTATTGTAAGCATACATAATACAATATTAAAGGAAAGAAAGAATGAAACATGAATGGAAAGGAAAGTCAAGAAACAACAATAGAATAATAGTAGATATTTTGAAAGATTTGACTGCAGAAAAAGGATATGTAGGATATGATATACCATAGAGTGAAAGAAAGAAAGCAAGAAAGGCTTGGGGCATAATCATTTAATACCATCAGTCTTTCTCTCTCTCTATCTCTCTCTCTCTCTGTTTGAATCTTGTTTACAGACGCTTAGCATTAAAGTTAATAATTTCATGTGCCACACACAAGTACTTAAATAAAATTGCCAAGATCTCTATATGTGTGTATCTGTTTACAATGAAACCTAATTTCACGCGCTGTGAAACGAGCAACAAACAAACCAACGAACGAACAAGTAAATGTATCTTTCTAGATTCGTAGATATTTTGCTATGTCGAGAAGGATGAATGCCTTGCTTGCATTCCCACATGAACAAATCGAATTGCTTTCTTTCTCGACGTAGTAGTAGCTGCAAAATTTATAAAATCTGCTTAAATTCGATTGCCATCAGAATCAATTTAATGGATTAGCGTGCCAGAATGATGCGTCAAAATGAAAAGAGAAGACACACAGATAAAGAGAGAGACCAAAAGAGTAATGCCAAGGAAATCCTCTATGCCACACACACACACACATGTTTTGCCAATTGATAAGTTTACAGGAATTGTGCCAATTTCTATGCCATTCCAATGAAGAAAAAGTGAAAAAGAAAAGCAAAAAACGTAACGAAAACGAAATCTTATCGTTGTTGAAGCAAAAAACAGAAAAATCTTAAATTCAAAGCAGATCACATACGATGTATGTACAAGCAGAAGAACCTTCAAGAGGATACTACATAGGAGATACACTGTCTCTTTATAGTAGTAAAAAAAAATGGGAGCAAGTGAGTTGAGGAGGTCGTAAAGCAGACGTCAAAAGAAGACAACGCGATGAACATACGAAATTAAATTTCGAAGAATGATTCGCATAGAAATGATGATAATGATGATGATAATAATAGTAATAATGATGATGATGATGACATGTCCTGCCATGAATGTGGTGAAGTTGTTGAGTATTCCATGTGTGCCAGTGTGGTGAGTTTGAGTAGCTCCAGAGCAAACCAAACCAACAAATACTATATGCTTGGCATAATAAATAATGAAGATGAAGGAAAAACATCCTGGAAAAATTGAAGAAAAAAAAGGACTATATACTTTTCAAGGATAACAAATATGCAGTCAACAAAATCAGTGGGTGGTGGTGGTGGTGATCCAGAACCAAAACTACATAGAAGTAGCTTTAAATAAGTAGCATGAAGCAGACACTGAAGACTACTCCGACAAAGACGAAACAAATCAAATGTCATTGATGCCAAATGTCGTCATCATGCTGACATGAAATGAAGCAAACCAAGAGAGAGAGAGAGAGGAACCAAGGATGGCTGAAGAAAAAATACTAAAGAAAAAGTTGCCAAGACGGAAAAAGTTTTTTTTTTTCATCATGTGTAACTCTAACTGATGATGTGATATGGCAGATGATGATGATGACGACAATGTGGAAGACAACATCTTTTGGCAGTGATGATGATGATGATTATGAGGTTATAATGTTACTTACATTCAAAAGATAGACAACTGCAACAGACAACGAAACAGTATTGAATAAGCGACAAAGATTAGCAGACGGATTTGTTAAGAGAAAATGTGAAATAAACAAAGATAGTACTAGGCGAGACATGAAATATGATGTGAATCAGTGAATGACAATAAGAAAATTGCATTTCAAAGAAATAGAAATTCGTTTTTTTTACCCAAGAGATTTTGAACTTAAATCTGAAAGAAAGACTTTAATGTGTGTTGCTGCTCCTCCTACATGTTACTGAAAGACAAAAGTCTCTAATCGAAGATGAACTCCAATTGTATTGTATTTTTGATCACATGATTTCAAACAATTTCAACAAAAAGTGGTATTATGATGATTGAGAATTGGAAAATAGGAATGGAGACACACACACTCACACGCTCCAATGAGCTGTCAAAGTGAGCTGGGCCTAGGGTCGAAGGTATCAATCCTAAAGTGTTAAGGGTAAAAACACTTTATGCAGCCATAAAAAAAAACCAAGATTTTGTTGCTTTTCGCACGTGCATGGAACAAAAACAAAAAGAAACATAAAGAAAACTAGTAGTACGAGCACATAGAAATGAAAAACTCTCACCCACTCGTACACATATCAATAGAGGAAATAGTGTGAAAAAGTTTTCAAGGATAGAGTTGATGATTCTCCTACTCCTATTCACACAACCAGTAGTTTTTGGATTGTAATTCCAAATCTAAACCAAACAAAGATACACACTACGTAGTGGGGAAAATATTTACGAGGCAATACTCTGTTTCACTTCAGAATGCAAAAGTAAGTTGGGTTAAAGTGCGTCATGTAATGGATTACGATGTTAGGGTTACCAACCAACCAACCAACCAACTCTTTTGATATCCATGTAAATGAAACATGGAAGTGGGTTTTTGTTGGGACAAACATGTTTAAACACGTTTCAATGTAGTTGTAGTTGTACGTACTATGTATATCGTTGAGCAATCAAAGCGTTTTACACTTCAACAAAACTGAAAAACGATGAAAATGAATTTTTTTTGTGTCAAAAAAATGTTGTTGAATTTTGTTGCTGTTGCAAGTTTGTTGTGCATTGGCAACACTTTAACACTTTTATGCCGCGAATTAATAGGATGAACACACTGCTTCATCCACCAGTAGTGTTGTGTGTTGGTGGCAAAAAACTCGCTTAGCTCAACACTTTTGCTGCCATGCGATAAACGCGTAAACTAAAAACAAAAGAAAAATGTTTTGAATTAGGTCAGCAGCAGCAGCAGCAGCTTGATCCTTTCATCTTTATACTATATAATTTTCTCTCAAACTCTTCAAGTTTTGGCGTTAAATCGTTTTTCTTTTTCTTTTCCATGCTGCTCTTTTCTTTTTTTTATAAAGTTTCACATTAAATTTTGTGCCCTTGAGCTAGATCCTTCACCCTTTCCAATTCAAAGAGTAAGTGAGTGAGATTGTGTCTGTTTATACGCATATTTTGTGCGTACTTGAAGATTTTTCCTTATTAAAAACTTAAGTTTCCCCCTACACCAACAAGCAGCAGCAGCTTCGGTGGCATCACCATTGTACTAAGTATGAGGAAAAAGTGCTTACATTTTGTAAATTGCAATAAAAATAAATACCATTTAAGGAGTCATATCCTATCCTTGCCCGAACTTGAACCACCAACTCAGGGTTTAAGCTTTGCTGCCGGTTGATGTTGATGTTGTGTTCTTCTCTACTTAATCTCAATTTACTACCACCCGCTATGATGCTGTTGGCATCATCATGGCTCCTTCTCCATCTCTATCTCTATCCTCTCTTACGCACATTGGCAACTCTACCGTTTGGCTGCCCCTTCCTGGAATTTTCCTTGTTATGACTTTCCTTTTGCGCAAAAAAAAAACTTTTCTTTGGACTCATAATTTTTTATTTGTTTACTTTACGTTTTTAATGCTTTTAATGTGAGTTTGGAAAATGACTTTCCCCATTTGTTTTGGTAACCTACTACGAGTATCTACGAGTATTTCCTCTTAATTATTTTATAGCTGGCACACTCACATTGGCAACAAACACTTACTAAACGGCTGTTTCCAAATTGTATTTGAAAGGAAGGGTGTTCCATTAAAAATTCTTGTCGATCGTCAATCGTTCGTTCATCATAAATCGTGTCAAAACAAAGTATTGTATGTTTACATTGTTACTGTTATGAATTCTTTTTATCTTTTTATTAGTTTATGAAGGCATCGGCTACCTACTTTTCAATGATGATGAATTTTATCGCTTTTCCTTATGTCGCGCTGTCATACTTTGTTAGTTTGTCGTCTGATTGACTTAACTCTCCAAATGCAACGACAGTAGTTTGTCAATTGTTCGTTACGCCTTATCAGGTATGTCTGTCTGTTTATCTGTTAAAAGATAGCCTTCCATTCTTTTCTATGGCTGCCTACTTCTTTTTAACAGCAGCTATACAACTGCTATCGATTTCAAAGTTTTTTCCTTGTGTTTGTTCTTAGTCTGTTCGATTGAATGTTGTTGTTTGACTTTCACGTCAATTCTTTAACACAACTCTTTCCTCATCAACTCTTATCTATAACAACTTGCTGCCTACTTAATCCCCAACATACTTTAACCAAATGCCAACGGCTGTCATACACACATGAACTACTTATGTGAGCAACACCGTTCATTTATCTTTTGTTTAATAACAAATATTTTCAATATTTTCATAACATTTAAAAAATAGGAAAAATATCTAAAAACAAACAAACTTCATTCCTATGAAAACAAGCAAGCAAATCAATTGGCGGTAGTTCTTGCATTGTTGCCATCATCATTATTGTCATTTGTTTGAATGGTATGGTTGAATCTTATTTAGGGTCAACTTTGTTTCGAGTGCGGGTAGCCACTGCACCGCAAAGCAACGCAACGCAAGGCAACTTCAATAAGCGTTAATAGGTTTATCGATTATTTATTGTTATCGCGCCTTCTACTATTTCTTCCCTAAGACATCAATTTCCTCATAAGTATTTCCCGCTTTCTAAGTTCAAAGTTGAGGAATTGAAATTTTAGAAAATTATTTCGTAAATCTTTACAATAAATTGTTTTGGGGGGACTCATCAATCAAATTGATTACATTACATACACATGTCAGTCTGTCTGTTTGTCTGACTTATGACATCCGAATGTGTTTTTTTTTTGTTGTTTTATTCCCCGATTCTCCGCATCCCATGCTTTTGAATCTTTAATTATTGTTTTATTTATTATTAATAAATGAATTTTTTTATGGCTTTCAAAAGTACAATAATTTAATTTAAAAAATAAAAAACCGAACATTTGTTTTCTTTTTTTTTTTGTTGGGTAGAAAACCCCTTTTAGTTTTATATATTTGATAAGGTAAAGCAAAGCAAAGTAAGGCAAGGCAAGGCAACCCAAGGCAGGGCTGGGCTTTTGTAAAATCAAAAATTTCATGTTTTATTTCTTTATAATTTTTGTCTTGTTTAAACAAATCAAAATGTGTAACATTTGGCCCCACTCTTTGACTCTCTCTGACTGTCTATTATCCGTGACTAGTGAATGTGTTGTGTGAGCCTGAGTTTTGAACATAAATTTCGCCATCATTCAAATACAATATATACACGTCAATATTTTTATAAGCTTATCTATTCATACCCATTGTTTTGGGGCCTCTTTTGTTGTTTACTTGCACTCAATAAAGTATTAAAATATTTATGTCGTCAAAAACTGACTGACTGACTAAATGAGTGAGTGAATGAGAGATGATTAATTTTATGAATACCACAGCAGGGCAGGGAGGCATACACAGATAAGCCCCAATCCATTCCATTCAGAGAGTCAGTCATTCAGTCTCACTGCATTTCATTTGGCTTCCGCATTTAGTATTTGTGTGTGTGTGTATGTTGTTTCTGATAGTATATTGTAGAAAACTGTGTCATCAAAATATTTACCGCATACAAATATTGAATTGGAAACGCTTTTGCACAAATAATAAATCAACCAACAATTGAAGCCACCAGCTGATGATGATGATGATCATGATGATGATGCTGTTGATGATGGCAAGCAACATGGGAGGCAAACAGTCAACAAAGTGCAATAATAAATTTATTAATAAATTAGTGCGCGAATGCATTGAAAATTAAATTACCCAAAACGAAAGTCTCCTCACCATATCATCTCATGATGATGATGATGATTGGTTATCAGTCAACTCTCACTCATACAGTATCAGTACTCACTTGCTCTCCACTCTTTCACTTTTCACAAGATGGAAAACAATAATGCGCCTCTAAATATTTGCACAGCTGTCAAAATTGACCCCAATTTTTCGAGGGCCTTTGTTGCTTATGTGTGTGAATGAATGGCAAAAGCATGGGCACAGGGAATGAGACTCATATGAGAATATCTGAGTAACTGAGTGTTACTCATATTGACAGGTGAATGCAATCCATTTCCCATAAAACATTTTATTGGTCAAACGGGGATTTCATCATATGACTGCTTAGAGTTTCCTTAGTCCATTCTAACTAACCTAACAGATACTCATATACTATAATAGCAATGTGCTATGTGATGTTTTGCAAACTTTTGCCTTTTGGGTAAAATTTAATGTACAATAGGAGTGAAAAAATACATACTACTTATATAAAGTACATCATCCTACTACATAAAAATAAATACTTAACAAAAGTTTTCTGTTGAGAGTTTATCTTTTTTTTATGGTATTTTTTGTATGGCATGTTTCATGTTCCAAAATACTTTATCTTTTCAACTTTTCAGCTTTCCATTGGTGGTTGGTTAGTGGTGTGGAGTTTTGTTTTTTGTTGGAAAGGCGGCGTCAGTGGGTACATGCCAATCACAGTGAATCTGAGCGCAGTATTTTTACATATTTCGGCATAAATTTCTTGTCCAAACTATGCCTTTTATACAAGCATATTTTTTCCTATAAACTTTTTCTTTATTTACTCTCTGTTGTGTTTCATTTTTTTATGTTATTTTGCTCCGTTCTGTCATGGATGATGATGATGATGATGAAGAAAGGGTCAAGCAATGTGGAATTGTTTGCAATTCGTTAACAAATTGTTTGACTTGTTGTTGTTTGTTGGTGTTGGTATTGGTGTTGCTGCTGATAAATTGTCTATTTCAACTTAACTTTACTTTACTTTTGCACGCTTTTGTAATGAAAAATGTTTTCTTACCTTTGCAGATACTCGATGCAAGCCTTTATAGCAGTCAATCGTTAGCTACATCGGCCATGATTGCTGTGTTCTCACTGCTTCTTGTCTTGGTGGTGCTCATCTCGTCGCTGTTCGTCTGGAAGTAAGTACTACAAGTTTATTTTTTATTATCTTATGCTGCTGTAAGCCCACACTGCAATGTATCTATTCCAGCTATCATAAGTCGTTCTCACTCATTCAGTCACCCAGTCACACAATCATTCATTCACTCATACTTCATTTAGAGAGTTCGTGTTGCAATTACTCAACGCACGATTTAGTTGTCGTTGTTGTTGCCAGTAACTACTACTGTCATTCACATAGTCACCACGCAGCACATTTTCATTGCTGAAGAGGATGATGTTGATGATCATCATGATGATGATGGTGATGATGAAGATGACGCCTTCAGCATGCATCACATGAAGCATATAAAAACTGCTTCTTACTGCTGTTGCTGTTGCTGCTGCATCGCGAAAATGACTCAATTATTACCATTTCTTCCTTCCTTTCTTGCTTAGTATCTCGAACTTCCAATTCTCCTAGTCTTGGTAAAAATTACGTGTGTGGCTTAGCGCTTCTCTTGCTTCTCCTTCTTCTTTTCATTTGCAATATTTGCCTTTTGGCATTGCATGCAACAACATAACACAGTCGACAGTCCTCCACTTTCCATATGCCCCTTTGTCCCATGTTTTATTGCGTGTGCTTGCCTACAGGGGGCGTTGCTATGTTCGTGTTGCTTTCGTCGTTCATTTATTCCTAGAGATGCGTTGAGCGGTGCGGTCGGTGGGCACTGCTGCATGCCTGCCATGTTGCATACGAATTGCTTATACTCGTACATTTATGAAGATTGTTGCATGTTGTTGCTTGTGAATGTTGCTGTTATGTTTATTATAAATAGGCGTGTTTATATGCTTGTCGTGCATTGTATCTAAACTTGTCTGTCCAGTTGTTTGGCTCTGAATACCGCCTGCCCCTTTATGCCTGCCTGGCTGCCAGCCTGCCAGTTCAAGTCTTTGATTTATGAGTTATGCCTACTCAGGTTGTTTTGCATTGCGGAAAGATTATTTCTTCTTTGTTTATATTATTATGTTGTAGCGCAGCATTAATTAGTTGCAAATAATTTGCATAGCGAAATTACTCCAACAAGCAACAACTACGATGATGACCACCCACGCTTGAGCGCTTGTACAATATCTTTTAATGTTACTCTATCTACTCGCAAAGAACCAAAACTAAGGAAACTCAACTCATTCATTCATACAAAGGAAACATAAAAATTGAAAGCTTAAAACTAAATGGCAAGCGAAAGCAATAAGATAAAATATTTTGTTGCATGCTTTTAGGTGCATAACACCATCACATGACCTGAATTCGTTCACACATAAAAACAGAATGAAAATAGAAGAAAAGGAAATAAAAAATAAAGAAATAAAATAAAAATATAGTATCATTAAAGTGAAGCCAAAAAAGTAAGCGAAAGCATTTCCGTTGAACATTTAAAACCAAAAACTAAATTTAATTGAAAACTTTTAGAGAAAAGGAAAATAATAAAAAATAATATGATAAAGAAGAAAATCTCTAAAGCGACAAACAACTAGGAAAACTAGTAGTACAACAATAAAGGCTGGCACAGAATGGTGAAGCTGAAGCTGAGTCTGAAGACGGTCAAAAAATCAAATGATGGTGTTTGTATGAGAAGCTGAAGCCGATTTCAAATCATCTGTCTCTCAAATGGTGCTGGTCATTTCAAAACAAGTAAAAATTTTTAACAAAACAGGAAAGCGACATCAAGTAGCGTAAATTGAACGCGCATTATTAAGGATAACTCAAAAACTAACTTGATCAAATTTATATGTGAACCACATGACAAACACCAGCTTTCATATAGAAAAAGAATTATCAAAATCGGTTTACATGGAAAAAAGTTCTGAAGTAACATGTGTACATACAAAAAAAAAAATAAAAATAAATAAATAAATAAAAAACAGTCCAATTGATAACTTCCACTAGGGATGAGCTAAACAGTTATTTCAAAATCACAGTGATTCTCCCTCCATACAAACAACCACTTCAATTAATGTTCTTATGAGAAAAGGTTTTTTGTTTTTTGACTTATTGAATTGAAATTTGGACACCATAAGTTTCTGTTCCGTATCCATCAGCCATATAAATTTCATGTTCCTAGGGTTACCAGCAAGGGTACCTCCCAAGGCTGAACTTTGCATTCCGCTCATTTTTTTCGAACTTCAGATTCAGCTTCAGCTTCACCATTCTGTTCCAGCCTTAAGAATCGCAGGACTGTCTCTACCTCTCCATCTCACTTTGTCACTGTTACTACTACCAAATGAAAACAATTTACTTCATGGACTAGTGGGTTGAGTTCTTCCCCCTTAAGAGAAGAAGGTGTGTGTGTGTGTAAAAATCTAAAATAAAAACCAAATGAAATCTGCATCAAAAATAACCACGAATCGTTAGCTCACTTTTTTCTCCTTTTAGTTTATTTATTTATTTTAATATTTTTTTTTTTCAGTTCCACTGAAACATTTTCTTGCATCTGAAAAAATGAGAAAAAATGTTGCTCCTGTTGGTGTTGATGTTGATGTTGGTGCTTTAGTTTTTCGTTTTCTTTGTCGCTTTGTGAACTTAAAATTACATTAAAAAACTGTTTTTCAAGCCATGAAAAAGGAGCAGCAACGAAAAATGATGAAAACACAGAATACAGAAGGTAAAGATAGAACAGGATAACACGCAAAGCATTTTGAAAAGCACAGAGTAGGATTTAAAAGAAGAAAGAAATGTGTGTCTGTAAACATGCGTTGAGAGCAAAACATGCAACGTATGCATATGTGTATAAGTAACTTTGTATCTGTGGCAGGTAGAATCAGAAGCAAAAGCAGAAGCTTAAAGGGGTGGCGATGATAGGTGATTTACCCTTTATGGGTTAAATAGATGCAACAGTGAGTAAGCGAGTGAGTGAGGGAATTAATGAATGGGTTGATGTGTCCCAACCACACCATGTCGTATTTTAATACATCATAATGCATACATTACTTACAAACAAAAGTATATTTCTTGTGTGAGTGTGAATATGAATTTCTGCATGAATATGAATGGGTTTTGGATAAGGTTTTTTCTCTCCTCACAGTATCACAACAACAAAAGCAGGAAGGTGTAATAGTGAATGAAGTGAAGAGACAAAAGACAAAAGAGAAAGAGAAGGAAAGAAAAAAGAATGTAGACTAAAAAAAAAGGAAAAAAGAAAAGCCATTATGCATAAATAAAATACGAGAAAAAGATAAAGATTTGGTTATGCAAATATCATTCACTTTAACAAAGTGTGTGTGCACATATATCTATGTGTTTTTGGCGCGCATTTCTGTGTTGGATGAATGCGAAAAAAAATGTATGTACAGAAAAAAATAAAAATGGTAGCTTTAACAAGCTGTTGCGCTTAAATAAAATCGATAATCTAACTTTGAGTTACATTTCTATACACGAAACAGGATACACTATTGTAATAACACATACAGTAGATTGATATTCATAGGCAACATCAGAATCATCATAAGAATCAGCGACATCAGATGTTATTCTTCTATTCAGTATTGTATCTTGTTGTTATGGCAAGACAAAGTTATTCTTCTTCTATTCATACATATTCATTAAAGTATGCTGACCGCACGCACATAACACAAAGCATACATAGCACTCAATTCGATAAACAAAACCCCCATTCATAAAGAAACAGAGAGAAAGAGAGATGATAACAAACAATGATGAGGAAAAGAAGGAGAATGAGAATGAAAATGGAAAGGAGACCATTGCCACTGCCTGGACGGACAAGCATAAACACTTCATGCTTCACAAAGCTTCACAATCTTCACATTTCGCTTCATCATTTTCGAGGTTATTGCCTACTTTTTTCTTCTCCTTCTCTTTTTTTTTTTTTTGTTTTGCAGTGTGTTTGTATTTCCTGTTGTTGTAGTTCTGTTCCTTTGGCATATCAGCAGGACATTGATGATGCCTTATTTTGTCCTTGCAAGTGTTTCTGTATGTGTGATGGTCATCTTTTTGATGTGTTATAGTCACACACTTAAGCCTGTGTATTGTGTATTGTGTATCTATGTATATTAGTATGTGATGTTTGTGTTTATGTAAACGGATATGAATGGCAAAAAGCGCCATTTTTGTGGCATTTATCGCTCTTGCTCTTGAATGAACGACATTCAACATTTGTGGTTATGGTCTCAACCTCCCCTCTAGAATGTGAGTGGGCATTTTTGGCCAAAAGTTATGATGCCTGCCTACTCTGTTATTGTCGGTTGTCCTTAGGTTCTTATTGTGCGTGTTTCGGTGTCGAAAATTCCATAAATAAAAGAGCAACTAATTTTATTTACAATCATTTTGTGTTGTTGGAAAGAAAGGCAAAGAAAGAAGGAAGTTCTTTGTGGCGAAATCATAATAATAAAAATATAAATAAAAATAACTGAGAAAACACCAAAAATATAGTATTTTTATTCATATTCATATAAATTTTGGCTTCGTGAAATGTTAATGATGCTGATGATGGTGATCATGTCCTTGTTGCTGTCATTTTTTGATGATTTTAACTTATGACAATATTATTTTTAAGTATAAAAAATTCTAGATTGTTAACTGCTGGTTGTTGCTTGTTTTAGCTTTTTAATAGCTTCTCTCCTCTACTCACCATGGAAACTGTAAGACACATGATTGCTTTGTCTCAGTTTTATTTATATATTTTTATGAATAAAAATGTATATACATATATTTAAATGACATGAAGAAGATAGCTTAAAGTGAAAGTACAGGTACTAAAAAGGTGAGCAACAGGAAATCAAGCAAACAGAATTCACTGGAAAAATTGATTTTATTTATTTAGCAGCTAACTCAATGAGTCCTTTACCATCCACCCATCCACCCACTCACTCACTTACATATGTACACAAGATATATGCTTGATATTATTATACAATATAGGGGTATCTATCTATCTATCTATGTATCTATGTCTTATAGTATCTCTTTCTATCTTTTTTTGTGGTTACTGAGAGTGATTTTGCCGCCTGCACGCGCGCCACTTCATTAAATATACATGAGTCTTGGTGAAGCTGTTCGTTCGTTCTTCATTTTTATGAGTTTGAGTTTGAGTTTGTGCGTAATCAAGACAACAACCATACCTATTTGGAAATTCATGCATGTCATAAGGATATCATGATGAAGATAATGATGATCATAATGAAACCAAACGAGTGAATGCCTCATTCGCTTGCTCACAGTCTTCATTTATTTATCAAACAATTTTACTTTTATTACTCATACGTCTTATATGTCTAACAAGGGGTGGAGACATGGTTAGACTAGGTAACTACCTACCCAACTGGGTATATCAACATGTGGTTCCTTTTTTTTTTTTTTGCTTTAAAATCTCTACACTTAACTAAAGAATTTCTTTGTTTTTTTTGTATAACAAAATTATTTTACAACACTTCATTAAAAGCATTATTGCTAAGCTTAATTCTCCTCCTTATTGACATTATGTCCTGGCAAATATTTTATAAATGTTGACATATATTTATTAATAGTATATACATACAATAATTTTCAATTATTTTTATATATAAAATCGAATTTTAATGCATTAATTACCTTAATTATTTTAATAATTTTTATGAACTCTTGTGCAAAGATAAAAATCTCTTCACATCTTTTTTTGTTTGTTGATCTGTTTATTGTACTTCAAACTTTATTAATTACAATGCATTGCAATGGCAACAAAGGATTTCTTTTTTTCATCATAAATATAAAAAAAATTTAATAGAGTATTTTATGAAAGTATGCAACTTGTTGGTAAATACTTAATAATATTTAATATTTTTTTTTTTTTTGTTTTATTTTCTTTGCTGTCATTAAAATTGTTAAAATGCCAATAAAATAAATAAATAAATGTTTTTGAATTATGCAATTAATAAACCATCATACACTAATATATGTTACTGATTAACCCTTAAGGCTTTGCATGTGTGTGTGTGTGTGTCTGTTTGAACATGGCACTTGACAATAAACAAACGACTTAACAAACAACAATTTAACAATTTAACAAGCCCAAGCTGCTCTTCAGATTTCAAGTGTGATTTGGGTATTAAAGTACTAAAGCTGATTTCAGTTTTAGAGAATTTTTAGACTTTGGATATGTGAATGGGAATTATTATTATTAATAATTTTTAATAATGAAATGAAAGGCAAATGCATTCGAAACCATCGAATTGTTGAGTAGATACAATCATATACGTGGGTCATTTAATAATTAATGAGATAAATCAATGGAGAAAATCAGAAAAGGGTTGTTTAATCAATACAATAGTAGGTAGTTTCAGAAGGTCAAATTGGCAACCTTGTAGTACATTGTTTCTCATCATCTATTTGAGAATATTTTCAGTAAACATAACCTCAAATGTATTCAGTTAACAATGGCGTGTTCACTCGATATATGGTATCTGTCCGACATAATCGAACCATCAGATATCAAATACTTAAAGGCCTTTTAGACGGTCAGTTCTGTTTCATTCTAAGTCCAAGTCTGAAACTTTCTGGACTGACAAATTAGCTGGGGCATCAGTCCATTTTTCTGTCATCGGTGCAGATTTCGAGTCGATAATGGACTGAAAATGAGACTGAACTGACCGTCTAAAAGGGCCTTTACTTATTATCGATATATTTTATTCAATATATCGTACCGAACACTCGAAAACACAAGAGTGTAGTGCTTATAAAATCTAACAAAAATATATGTGTGACAAAGAAGACACTATAAACGTTATGCAAAGAATTCTATAAATGATAGTGAAAACCGTATCAAAATCCTTTGCGTGGCTTAGAAGTTCTGAGTATCGGAATCAGTGATGCCATTTTAGCCTTTTTTCCGGACAGATCTGTCCTTCGAGGCAAAACACAACAATAATGCTACTGCAAATTTTGTAAGTACCGCAGATGAAGAGAAAAAGGCGATCTACATAGAAGGCAACTCAAGGTTTGCCCACAAAGGAATCATTGAAGGAACGATGTTTAAGATGAAGCTCTGATCTCGCCCCATTGGACTTGTTTGGATCCCTTCAAGGGATGGGAGACATTTTCGATCCAATAAAGAAGTTATAAATTAGATGAAAAACTCACTTCGAGATCAATACCAACAATTTTTTGCCAGAGTCATTAAATTAAGGAAATGACGGAAACTAGAACACCTCATCACTGTGGTCGCAAATGGGCATATTGTGACAACATGCCAGAGGCATACACAAATTTGGAAGAAGATGGGTTAAGTGTGTAAATGTTGCTGGGGACTTTGATGCAAAGTAGCCAAAGTTCTGTATTGTTGATTGAATAAATCATATTATTGAATGA
Source organism: Amiota communis (assembly GCA_037043315.1). Lineage (NCBI taxonomy): Eukaryota > Metazoa > Arthropoda > Insecta > Diptera > Drosophilidae > Amiota > Amiota communis. Next base: position 3,922,940 of record JBAMAV010001245.1, on the reverse strand, counting down.
CCCTCGTAAAATGTGGTCAAGCGAGTTTGTGGGTTCGGAACTTAAGCAGCTTCGTTTTAGGTTTGAACAACCAGAGTGCATAATGATTGCTGTTGTTATTGGCCTCATTATTGTTATTATTATTATTGTGTTTGTAATTCGATACTTTCTTCTTCTTCATTACAATCACTAGAATTCAGTGGTGTGAAAAAACCACAGAAGGCCGTCCAACCGACAATCAATGGCCCATCGATCGATCGTTCGTTCGTTCACTTGGTCAAAACATCAAAGACATTTTGGCGATCTTGTTTAGTTTTATATACAAAAACATCAAAAGAAGATACAATGCACATGTGAAGAGAGAGAGTTAGTTTGAGTGAATAACTGAGTGACTGAATGATTAACGCCTTTTGTTTTGCATAATAAACAATGAAAAACATTTACACAATCACACAAAAGACACAAGGAAATTACAATACTCGTAATAAGCTGCAACCACTAAGGATGGCTGGCAAGCCTAGCCAAAGTAAAGCCCATTGAAGAGGAAAATCTTATTCAATTGTTGAGATATTTACATATCAAAAGCTAACAAAGAAAAGAAGGAAAACCAGAAAATGCAACCTAACCCTTAGGAAAAAGAAAAACCTTTAACTCGTTGGGCTTTTAGCTTTAGATATGCCTTTCCTTTTCTACTACAAATTTTGTAGTCTTCTTACTTCACTCATATTAACATTTTATTTATGTATGCAAGTACGAGTATTGGTATAAAGTATAAAGAAAGACAGTTTGTGTTGTGTTGTGTTGTGTTCTTCTTATCCTTGGCCATTCCACATTCTTGCCTTGAATGTGAAAATACGCATAAATAAAAGATTCGCTTTTCTTTTTATTTCGCTCAATCACATTGTACTCATGATTTTTCATTTTATCACCCTTTTCCTTTGCTTTGCTTTCAATTCCTTTCTCTGCTGGCTCTTGCCTTTCTTATTCTAAATTTTGTACATACAATGTTGTAAATTGTTTATGTTAAGGAGAAGTTTTTTTTTTTTTTTTGGCCCTTGGCAGGCCCCCAAAGGTGTAAGTTCATTTACTCACCCAAACACAAAGTGGGTTTTTCTTCTTCTGTGATCCTTCTAGTATTTTATCTGCTTTGCACACGAACATAAAAATGTACTAAAAAAGGGATTAAATGTTGCATTTATTTGCTTTCTGTTTTCTTTCGATTCATGACTTTTTCGATTCTTTAACATACTGATTCTTTGGATTCTTTCTGTTTCTTTGAGTGCCATGACTTGACTTGACTTCACTTGAGCACAAGGGTAGCAAGCCAATGCGACTCTAGGGATTTATGTTGGAAAATAGTTTCTCGTAAGTCTATAAAATCTGCAAATAAACTAAAGCAGTTTCAACAATATACAAGATGACTATGACTATGCTGTACTGGAACAAAAGTTGTAAAGCGTTAAAGGGTTAAAAACTCCTTGCCTGCCTGGCATTAAATGATGCCTTGCGGCATGCCACATTATTTAATTTACTTTTGTGGTGGCGCACTTTTTGAGCAAAGAATATGATAAAGCAACAACAAAATGATATGTTTACTGAAGAAAGGAGACCAAGTTCAAGATGTTGAGATACCTTAAAGTAGGCAACAGCTACACAACAAACTGTGCCTTTTGTTGTTGTGCATTTATTATGAATGTAAAATGTTGTTCTTATAATTTTTCATTTCTTAGCTGTCAAACCAAATACAAACACACACATACACTCACTCACTCACTCACTTACTCACACTTCCCACTTATGGAAATTATAATAAACGAAATTCAGTCATCTTCAGAAGCTTCTTCTACTAGTATTTACATAACATACTTCTTCATCTTTTATCGCGAAACAGGCAACAATTTTTAATATGTTCACATTTACAAATCTGTCTGTCCTTTTTGTCTGTGTATCTATGTATGTATGTGTCTGTCTGTCTGACTGTCTTTCTGATTGTTTGTTTGTATGTTTGTCTGTTTGCCTGTGTCTCCTTGGCAAGGATTGCCAAAACAACAACTCAAGAAGTCCTTTTTTGCTGTTTAGCGAACTGTGTCTGTTGCTTGTGTTGAGTGTGAAGAATTTGGTTGAATTGTGGGTAAATGAAATTCTCCCATGGAAGGACCCCATAAACATATGTTGCTTACTGCTCCCACTTGTTCTTGACTGTTTGTTGACTGACTCTTTGTGTGACTTGTCTTGTTGTCAGTTAATTTTTTACGAGCGACTTCCGTCAGTTAAACTCATGCTTTGCTCCTTTACCAAAAAGTATCTTTAAAAGATTTTTCTCCTCCATTCTATTTAAAGGAGGCAAGAGAAATAAAAGGCAGCAGCACATTTGCGGAAATTTAATTTCGTATTTTTCATGATTTCATTTGTTGTTGTTATTGTTGGTTTTTCATCTTGTTTTCCCTTGTATTTGTTCTTATTTTATGTTATTGTCGTTCTTGTTAAAAATGAATTTTCATTTTAAATTAACCAAGCAAAGGTGGAAAAAGGAAAAAGAAGAAACACAAAGCTCATTGTGAATTGTTGTTGAAGGGTAAGAGGAGTGTGGAGTGTGGAGGAGTATGGAAGTGTGTGTGTGTGTGGGGCATACTTTGTGGCGTACTTAATTATGTTCATTAAATGTGTCGGTGTCGGTGTTGGTGGCTTCGTTGTTGGCAGCATTGTTTTTTGTCATTGCCATTAAAGAGAAATAATTTTTTTTTTTCTTGTGGTGTTGCGGTTTCTTTTGAGAATTTGAACCATAAATAAATGAATGAATGAATGAATGCATGAGAAGGAAGAATCCTCCTCCTTGATGATATTGTCTTGATTTTTTATTAAGCACTTACACTCAAATATTTATTAAAAAGTAGGACAATTTATAGGTATATTCTTTTTTTTGTTTTTGCCAGAAATCAATTTGGGTTGCCAATTCTCATTAAGCTTCTTTAGTTTAACTTGGGTGATGATGTTGGCATAAATCATTTGCCTCCTCATTCTCCTATTAGTAGTGATGATGATGATGATGATGATGCCCCAACTGACTTTGGTCTTCTTTTTGTCTTTTAAATAGCATCGTCTGCATGAGCTTGGTGAACCTTGGTCCTAGATTGTCATGTACTGGTTTGGGCAGGGCCATCATTACAAATCGATTTATCTTCATGTTGTGCTCTCTCATTGACTACTGTCGCTTGCGTGCACCCAAAGCTTCTGAGCGCTGCTTGAACTTATTGCCATTCAGGACTTTTATCGTTCTTGTAGCCAGCCATTGGCATCGCCAACACCATCTTCATTGACGTCGTCTTCGTTCTACTTTCATTATTGTCCTTGTCTTATCTTCATCAGCTTCTTCATCGCTTTTAAGCTGCTTTGCGCAATTAAAGCTTAAGCATCCTTCCAATAGCAAGGCAGCAGAACCAGAAACAAATGAAGCAAACTTAATAGAGATGATGTTGATGCTGCTGCTGTTGATGCTGTCCTGCTAGAGAGAGTACACGATGTCTAGGACAATATGACTAATCGCCATTTTGCGCTATGAATGAATGTTGTAAGACAAAATTCATAGTCTTCTTCGACATTATCATCAAGAATAGCAGTAGAAGAAGCAGTATCAAGAATAGCAGCATTACCAATTATTATCCTCATCATTAAGTTTTGGTCTGTCGTATTTGTATGAATGACTGACTGACTATCTGCTCCTTCGCGTTAATTTAATTCCACACGCTTTTATAAGTTTTCTATTCTATTATCTTCATTTTCTTCATCTTAAGTTTGACCAACTTTAAGTGTTTTTCAATTATTAATATTTCCATCATTTCTCTTTTTTTTATTCTATTTCCAGAAACAAGCGCAAAGTCCAGAATCTTTTGCCCTGCAAGACACCCACACGTGGTGGGCCACACAGTCACATCAATGGCGGTTTGCCAACACTTGGAGGTGCTGCCACATATGAAGATCCTGATGCTCATTTGGGTCATCATAGACCATTAGTTATGCGCCATCATCACCATCATCATCATCATAATGTTGAGGTTAGTATAACACACTCTTAGCTTTTTAATTTCTTTATGGTATATGTGACACTACTATTTCCGGTTTTCTACTATTGTACTATTCATTTCGTTGCATGTAATTTGATGTGATGATAAGTGAAATGTTAAACCATCAAAATATTAAGACAAACAAATGTCAAAACACAAATGTCATTGTCAGTTGTCAGTTGTGTGTCTATCTGTCTGACTGTCTGTCTGTTATCCTGTTCTCATTTCACAAAAATATTTAACTTGCTTCAATTCAAAATCGATGCAATTTGATTTAATTCAACAACAGAATACTGTAAAATACAAATAAGTAAACAAAGAAAGAAAGAATTAAATTTCATAAAGACAGCGAGCGAATCGAGTGAATGAGTTTCGTAATGCGATCCTTGTTGTTGTTCTCCTGTTGTCCTTCAGCATGCTTCCGCCTACTTTTGTTGTATTGCTGCTGCTGCTTGCTGCCGCCTTAACGACAGTTTCTGCAATTCATAGTCTTATTATTATGATTATTATTATCCTTTTTTATTGTGATTACGTTTTTATTTCCTTATGTTGTCTTTTGTTCAACGCTTGAACTTGACATGATGAAAACAGGAGACAGCAATGGCAGTGGTGTAGGCGGAGGCATATCACACTCCTTCTGACACAAAACATTAATACAATATTATCATCATCACCATCTCAGTATCATCATCATGAGTATGAGATTCCCAGGCTCCTTCATTTGGTGTGTATGTTTGCTCTCTTCCTTTTATATCAGCAGACAATGATGTCATGATCTTTTTATATATTTTATATTATATTTTTTGGCAAGTTGTCATCTTAATTTCTCGCTCTTGTCGTGTTGTGTCGTATCTTGTATTTAATATTTTTGGTTGTTTGAATGTCCTTTTTCACAGTTCAGTTTCTGTTCTGTTCAGTTCAAGTTGAGTTCAGTTGAGATGAAATGAGATGAGATGAGTTCGAGTTGAGTTCATTTTGGGTTTACGACTTTAATGCTTGAGGCGCAGCAGTTCATCTCAAATCAGTTCAACTCCAGAGTGTTGGTGTCTCCCTCTCATGTCTGCCTCTTAGTCTGTTGTTGTGTTGTGTCTTTCAGTTTTTGCTTTAAACATGTTTCATATCACATTACAATATACAATATTTCTTTGACATTTCCTTTTGGTCCTGCCATATTTTCTTTATTTCATATTGTATTTTTTCTTTTGGCCTGCAGTTATTGTTTGTTGTTCCTTGTGTTATCCTGTCGCCTGAAATCATCCACTTAGTTTTCGTGAATGTAGGGAAACCTGTATTATGCTTAATGGTTGATGTGATGGTTCCTCCTATCCCAGTGAGTACTACAAAAGTATGTTGGATGTTGAAAAGCGTGTTTATTTTATTGTTTGATAAACACATACTTGTCACAAGGCTTAAAGGACATGTCTTTCGCGCTTTGCCTGAGAATCTGAAAAAAAAAATCTGTGTTTCTGACAATTTATTACTGCAAATTTTTCACTTGTCTGCTGTGCACATTTTTCTCTTGCTTCAAAAGCTGCTGTTAGTTTGATTTGACATTTTGGACATTTTTATTTGCTTCATGATAATGATGACGATGGTTTGCCACAAGTCCTTACGCGCCAATAAATGTCGCCTTTATTGCATCAGCATCATCCTCAAACTGTGGCGGTGGCACACTCATTTCCTGCTTTCAGTGTCAGTGAATATTCATTCGCAGGTTACTCTGTCGATGACAACTTATGCAATTGGTTTGCAACACTGTGCTTTGCAAGTCCTTGGATAGGTTTGGTGTATTTATAATGATGCTTGATGTTGGTTCATTTATCATTCTAGTCATTTTTTCAAATGCATTTGCATTTGACGCTTTGAAGCTGATTAGTGACTCACGCCTGTGTGGCAATCAAGTTGACTTAAGTTGAGGCGTTTCAACCCCTTTCCTTTGCCTAATTTGGAGGGTTGTCCTATCCCATCCTATTCCATTGCATAGCAGTTGTGTATTATTCCTGCTTGGCGCGTTGATTGTGATTAATGCATACGCATATGAATTCTTAAAAAAAAACAAAAACGAGAATTGGGCGCATATTAGTATGCAAAATGCTTAAGCCTGACATTCACTTCCCTCACTGACTTGGCCTGACCAACCACTGTTTAGCCTTAGTCATTGTCCTATCCTTTCTTTGGATATTTCATTTCATTCTGTTGTGAGCAAACAATTTTTCACTGGTTGTTGTGTTATCCTTTGCTTCGTTGTCGCTGCTGCTGTTTAAAAATTTCATGTTTTGGCTTATTTATTATTCATTTCTCGATGTCCTTCTTCCATGCTCCCTTTACCATTATTCTTTTTGTGTTTATGTTTTGTTGAGCTCTCTTACAACTCTTATTTCTACTTCTTCTTGTGTTTGTTTTTATGCTTGGCTTTTTTTTTGTGTTAAGGAGAATGAAAATGCGAGTGAAAAAAAAAAATGTAAATGAAGCTGACATTTCATTCATGTCTTAAAGAAGAAGGAGAAGGAAAGAAACGAAAGGGTTAAAGCGAGCCAGTGAGTTGAGTATGTGTGTGTGTGTGTGTGTGTGTGTGTGTGTGTCATGTCCCTTTTTGTGTGTGTTCATTCATTCGTTTACTCCTTCATTCGTTTGATTCTATAGTCCTTTTTTTCCGTCTTTTTGTTGTGCTTGACAGTGAAGGCGTAAATATTAAATAAAACTGCAACTTAAGTCGGGGATTTCCTTCCGTTTCTTGCTCCTTGATCCGCACCTCGTTGACTAGAATTTTTTTTAAGTTTCTGTTTATATTTGTCCTTCCTCCTTTCCTCCCTCACTTGAGTTATTCTCTTATTTCTTTATTTACATATATGGTACATATTTTTTGTTGCTAATCCTTTTCAACATTTATCACGGCAACATTAGTGAGAATGTCCTTGCAAAATGAATATGAAAATGAAAAAAATGAAATAATAATGTTTTGAAATGCATGAATCCTGCCTGCCACCAAGTGTGCATAAGCATATGCAACCGCACCGCACCGTAGTGTAGAGAAAATGATGATGGAGGGTGGAGGTTGGCACATTTGCATTTTTCCATTCACATAATGGAAGAAGAACTTCGCACACAAGTCCTTTGCACACAGTGTGTGGCTGGCACGTGTGTGTTGTGCGGCACTTTGAAATGCTTCGCATGGCTCGTGAGTTCTACTTTCTTTAACACGTTCTTTGTTGGTTGATAATGGTGCGATGACGCCACTGAAAGTGGCATGAAAATGATATGCAAGCACTTAATTTTCAAGCTTTCCAACGACAACCAAGAATGAGTCACATTAATTGAAGAAGCCCATACTTTTCTCTTTCTGTTTTTGTATGGATTAAAATACTAAATACTCTTAACTTCTCTTCTTCACTTACAGATGCTGCATGGCAAGAGTATACATTATCCTAGTGGTTATCCCATGACACGTTCACCACCATTTCTTGTGTCCTCATCACCTGGACCGGATCCCTATCGCTCGAATGACAATGTCTATGAGGAATTGGGACCAGGACGTGCTGACTCTGATGGTGAATCAGAGCCTCCAATGCATTCTGATGATGATTTTGCTGAAGATGAACTATCACTGCCCGGTGAATGCAATTACAATAAAGCGAATACGACAAATGGTGCTGCTGATCCACCTATAGTTTCAACAATCTATCATGAGCGTCCATCGGCAGCAAGTGTTGGTAACACCCAAGCTGGAACACAATTAGCTGCAACCATTCCCGAGCGTCACAGTGTCTTGAGTTCTTCTTCATCGACAGCGCATGATGCTAGCACAGCAACTGCTGCATCCTCTTCAACAGTAGGATCAAATAATAACAATGAAACTGCCGTCAATAGTAGAACCGGACCAAGTGGTCTTCTCTCGGGCATGTTACGTCACACTACAGGACGCAGCAAATTCCATCCGACGCAAAGAAATAATCGTCGTGCAGTTCCCACAAATCAAACTGATGAACTAAACACCTCCACATCCACAGCAGATATAGCAGACATAGCGCCTATCTATGACAATCGCAGCAACATGATGTCACTGGGTTATATGCCTCATCAACAGGCACAAGTGCCACCCACCCATGTGCCTGCTAACTCCTATCATCACAGTCTCCATCACTTGCATGCTGCCAATAATAACAACAATGGAATGCGTTCCAATGGGCCACAGTTCTACAATACACTCGAGAGTGAAGTGGAGCGACGCAATCGAATCAATGCCCAACTAAGCAAGGCTGGAACTCCACCAGTGGCTACCATTTTCCGCGAACGCATACACTACCCAGGCAGTGGACGTTATCCACAGGCTTACTATGCTTCAAATAGCCCGAATGGTCTGCTGGCAGCCACTATGCGTGCACGAACAAATCCCCGCTCCATGGATCGACGGCATCATCGCATTGCAGCGCCCATGAATCCCATTGAGCCTGCCTATGGCTATGCGGAACCCGTCTATAACCAAAACTATTTCTATGATACTTGTGGGCCGCAACCATCAATTGGAGGTCAGCAACAAAGAACATTAGCTTATCCTGCTTACATAGTTAATGATTACTCGGCCGGTGGACGAAGTCTGCATGCTGGTAGTTCATCTTCCTCAACAGCGGGCTATCATCATCCCAACACGCAGCTTTATGGACGTGGTGATTCAAGTTTTGGTTCCGATTCGGGTTACAGTCATCATACACCTGCCTCGTCAATAGGACGACATGACTACGAAGTCACTGAGCCATTCCCAGTCAGCGCTTCAGCCACCATGCAGCCAAAGACGCCCAGCAAACTAAGCTCAGCTCTTAGTTTTGGTTGGAATCGCCGTAAGAATTCAACGCCCAGCACTCCAAGCACTCTAAATGTCTTACATTCCACCCGCCAAGCTGCTGCCTCGAATATTGTCTCAGCTAGTTCCAGCCTGGGCAGTAGTACGGAAGCCACCAGTCCGAATAATAATAGTGCCTGCTCCACAGTCACTTCACAGCTTGAAAATAGTTCTTCAAATGCCTCCTCCCTGCCTTCAAATCAAACGCAAAACAATAATCAGGCAGTGGCAGCAGTGACAGGTGCAGCACAGGCGCAGGCGTGAGTCCAAGACTACTGAGCTTCGCATCACATCACATAGCATCGCATCGCATTGCATTGCATTTAATCAAATCCTCCAAGCTGTGTAAATAAATAATGGTCTGCTTAGCTTACAAACCTTATACATATACATATATAACTACATCTCTAAAATATACTAAATAAGTCATACGAAAGTATTCCTACAACATATGATTAGTTCATAGTCTCGCATAGTCTCTACTAACATAATAAGTTGTATAAACATATATTGAAGGACGAAAACTAATAGATGCCCTAAGCAAAGAAAGTCTCTTCACCTTTCTTCTTCTTAAGAAAAAGGAGGCAGAGCAACAAAAAGAAAACAAAAAACGTTTCCTAAGAGCTTCTTTCTCGACTTCTTCACACAAAAAAAAGATAAGCAATAATTGATTAAGTGTAACTGTACTTACAAGTAAATGAGTATTTATGATTAACCGAGTAATTGTAACTATAAGTAAAGAACGAATTGAAATTTAAGTTTCTAAAAAAAAAAAAACAAAAAAAAAAACTGTACAAACTCAATCGACATTATAATAATAATAGTAATAATGATCTAAGATTTGTTATATTACATACTCCTCTCGGATCAGGTCTCTTATTCTATTAGTTTAAAGACTTGGAAACCTAGGAGTGGGTTTAGCCATTCTTAGATTAATAAAATACCATATAAGCATGATGTAGAAAGAACTTATAGGATTATAAGCATTTTTAAATTGATTGTGATTGCCAAAATTCTTTTTATTATTACATTAATAATAAATTTAATTAAAAAAAACTAAAATAAACTAAACTCTTAAGAATACGTGCATAAGAAGTTAAGGAGAAAGAAAGTAAGAAAAATGAATTACTATAAGTTTTATTTAATTTAATTTTTATGATTTTATTGTTTGTTATTTTAGTTTTAAAATGAATGAATGAATGAAAGGAGAGAAAATCAAATGAAATGAAAAATAAAAAAGAAAATTTCTAATGAAATGAAAAATATAAAGAATATCTGATATTTTATTTATTTATTTATTATATATATTATTATTATTTATTCTAAAGAAGCTAAAGAGGAATTTTGAATAGTAACAGTCAATTTTATTTGATAAATTGATAAAAAATCATAGCATACTTTTGTGCTTATTGTAATAACATTAACATTGAGTTTGCTGTTAATTTAACAGATATTTAACATTTTTATATTATTTTATTGGTACACAGGTTTTTTGTATTCTTTTAATTTGATTTCATATGAGTTGAGTTTTCATTAGAATTTTCTTATTTTTATGATCAATAGCGACAGAGGCATTCTGCTCAGGGGAGAGTTAAGAAGGATAGGAAGTAAAATGAGCAAGGAGCAGTTACCAGACTTGATTGGGAATATTCATTCATGTATTTCAAAGATGAGTTGCATGGAGAATATCATAATTGTAGTCAAGATTGTCATCCATTGTTGTCTTTTACTCAGCTGTTTCTGTGCAACACTTATAAACACCAAATCAAATAGCATCAAACTTTGAAGCCGCACTTTTGTCAACGCCGTAATTTTACAAGTAGTCAGCACTGCGTTTATAAAAGTCAAATCAGTCAGCGGTTACCAAGCAATCGGAAAAAGGTCAGCGATTGGTCCTGCTGAAAGCGTCCATTGTGTTTGCTGTTAATTTAACAGATATTGTTTTTAACATTTTCAAGTTATTGTGTTGGTTAACAGTTTTCTTGAGAGTTTTGATTAGAATTACCTATTTTTTTGATTGGAATTTCCCATTTTCTTGAAATTTTAATTAAATTATCAGACATTTAATATTTTCATGTTATTTTTTGATTAACAGTTTTTTAAATTTTCCCCATTTTGTTTGCATTTTTTCTTGAATTTTGTTTAGAATTATTTAATTTAATGAGTTTCTTGTTTTGAAATTTCTAATTTGAACTTATATGATCTAATAATCTGATCTGGATCTCATTGTAATCTTATCAAATGGCTTAACTAAGACTGTTCCAAAGTATTTACCAAACTTACATACATATGATAGATGTAAATATTATTATATTATAAACTATCTACAGATAATAAACTAATAGTACTTCTTGTAATTAAAATGCAAAATTGTATATTAACTAATTGAAAAAAACAACTACCCAGAATGAGTGAAGAGTAAATTAAGTATAGATTAGAATAAGAAATACAATAATTGAACATTGAACATTGTAAAATCCCGCATCACTTCCCAGGTTGTAATCCAAATTGTATATAAGCGTAGCTTGTCTACACAAAGTTAAAACAAAAAAAAAGAAACAATTTTTTCCTCTCTTCTTACTTTTAAATAAATTATTATAAAGTAAGTAAATGTGGTGACATATAGTAGAAACCTTAGGCTTAAGCCTAAAGAGGCATTTGACAATTTATTAACAAAAAAAAAACCTAATGAAAAAATGAGCACAATGCAATGTATCCTATAAATAATCCAATCAAAATTTGTATATACTTATTAAACAAAAGAATAACTGAATTATCTTATTGTAAGTATACAAAGTTAAAGGCATAAACAATACATTCTAGGGAACCTCTTTGATTCAAAGGGGTTGCTTTATTTGTATTGTATTTTATAATACTAAATGTTCTAGCAACAATTGGTTATACCAAGAAAAAATACTCCTAATTATGTATGAATTCTTATTCTCTCCATTATTCATCAGCAGCGAACAATCAACTCCATTTCCAATCAATCAATTCTTTCTTTATATTCTGTGTAGAATTTAGCATAAGTAAAGTAATTCCAGTTTCCATACATCATCACCATCATCATCATCACCATAATCATCTTCATTATTGATTGAGTGATAAGCTTTTTATTTTTTTTAGTTTCTTAGTTATGAATATTACATATCATACTATTTTATATATTGTAATATCGAATGACGCCTGGTTTCTATCGAATGCCGCTATCAATAAATCAATAATAAATCTCAGTACAAAAAAAAAGATGGAAATTAAAAGAAATTGAAATTAAATTAAATCAATTTAAATTGAAATGAGTTTTGTTTACTATAAAAATATATTTTCCGAGTTCTTCCAATAAAAATCTCAATAAAACAACATCAAACTAACAAAAGGAACAACTTATATTTTAGTGTTTTTTTTTTAAAGTAGTTAGAGATTTTATTCAATTCTTCAATTTTATTGTATTATAAATAATTTTTTTACTATATAATTTCTGTTTTAATCTTAAAAAAACACGCATATCAAATTTTAAATGTCCTTGTAACAACAATATTTCCTTTTTTGTAATGTACTATCATTTACTAACAAATATTAAATAAATTAAATGTAATATTAATAATAATAATATTAATGAGAAAATGATGATCAGCCTAAATAAATAATTTACTATATGGTAATAAATTAATTAATGAATAATTTTTAATGCAATGCTACAGTTAAATTAAACTTAACAAAAAACAGAAGAAAAACAAAACAAAACAAAAAAACGATTTAATCGAATTTATAATGTTAAAAAACTAAATTAAATTAATTAAATAAAGAAAATAAAAACAATAATAATAATAATAACAATTAATTAATTAATTAATAAAATAAATAAATTAATAATGAAAAATAATAAACAACAACATTTTGTGTATTTTTTTCTTACATCAATATGTGTATGGGTATGTGGAAAAAAGTGTTGCATACTTTATATTGCTTGTTTTATGAGACACATCCATGCAGTATGCTTGGTGGCAAAAGTCCCCGTTTCGATAGTAATTTACTACCTTCTTATCTTATTACCTATTGGGTATGGAATTCGCCAGTCAAAGATGCAGAAGCGAACTAGCATGTGCGTGTTCCTATACTAAGTCATTAGCCCCTTTTCGCATTACTGGTGGATATTAGACATCTGTATGAACGCATTCAGTTGCTTAGCATAACTGAGTACCATTGAATTTTATACTCAATTTTTTGGAACCACACACAATATGAATGAATTATAATTCATTTGAGAGAACGATGCTATAGTACACGATTGCATTCACAACGATTGGAACAAGAAGAATGTGTAAAAGAAGCTAAAGAAACGAAAGGAACAAGAAAGACATCTCACATTGTATTCAGACTCACAAAAACAACAACAATTGCACACAAATTCTTCCAAATTGTTGTTGTGTGTCGGGGAGACACAAATTCTTCATTAAAAAGTTTGACTCTGTGCACCAGAGATATCGTCTTTCAAAAATGTTTAGGTGCTTATATCTCGAGATATATTTCATCTATTTGAATGAAACTTTTACTACTGGAAAGGTGAACAAATAAGCTTTAATATAGAATCATTTAATTACATAAACAATAATGGAAAATTGTCCTAAATTTGGTAAATGCAAACATGCTTGTAGCAAACTCATTTAAGGCTCCACATGGTAAATTAATATTTTATTCGAAATGATGATTTCTTAAACTTTTCTAGTGACTACATTATTTTTTCTACCAAGTGAAGTCATTCTTAAGTTAATTCATATTTTCATGTATTCTAGTTGGCTTTGTTAACTAGCGAGTTGCATCAATAGAAATGTAAAAAAGTGTTGCATACTTCATATTGCTTTACTGCGAAACACAAATTTAGCTAATTTTTCATACAAATTCTGGCTCCCAGCACCAGGCGAACAGAAATGCACAGCAAGCAAATATGGACATTTAAAAATGTTCTGATCATTATATCTCGAGAAGGACTGAACCGATTTGAAAGAATCTTTCACTACTGGAGAGGTAAACGGATAAACTTTGATATGAAAATCATTTAATTATATAAACATTAAGTGTAAATGAGTTAAAAATTAGTAAATGCGTAAATAATTGTAACAAAATCATTTAAGGTTCTACAAGGAAATAGAATGTTTCAATTGAAAAAAGATTTCTTATATTTTTTTATGGCATCATAACATTTTCTATCAAGTAAAGCATACTTAAGTTAAATGATATTTTGTGCATTTTAGTTGGACGCATGTCGCGAGGGCGCAGCGCTTTGCGTCACTTAAAATGTGAAAAAGTGTTGCATACTTTATATTGCTTTTCTATGACACACAACTTTTACAAATTTTCATACAAAATTTGACTCCCAGCACCAGGCGAACATAAATGCATAGCAAGCAGATATGGTCTTTCAAAAATGTTTAGGTGCTTATATCTCGAGATCTATCAGACCAATTCAAATGAATATTTCACTATTGGAAATGTGCACAAATAAGCATTAATATGTAATTATAAAATTATATAAACTTTAATGGTAAATGGGTTTAAAATTTATAAACACCAAAATGCTTGTAACAAGCTCATTTATAGTTTCATATGGAAAATGAACATTTCAAGCAAAAGGGAATTTCTTTAGCTATCTAGTGGCATCTTTACTTTTTCCATCAAATGAATCATTCTCTAGTTAACTGGTACTCAATGTATTCTAGTTGACTATGTTGACCAGCGTACTGCATCAATAGAAACATAAAAAAGTGTTTCATACTTTATATTGCTTTTCTGCGAAACAAAAATTTAGCTAATTTTTCATACAAATTCTGGCTCCCAGCACCAGGCGAACAGAAATGCACAGCAAGCAGATATGGAACATTCAAAAAGTGCTTCTGAGTCATTATATCTCGAGAAGGACTGAACCGATTTGACAAGAATCTTTCACTACTGGAGAGGTAAACGAATAAACTTTGATATGAAATCATTTAATTATATAAACATTAATGGCAAATTGGTTTGAAACTAGTGAATGCAAAAATGGTTGTAACAATCTCATTTAAGGTTCTACAAGGAAATAGAATGTTTCAATTGAAAAAAGATGTCTTATATTTTTTTATGGCATCATAACATTTTCTATCAAGTAAAGCATTCTTAAGTTAAATGATATTTTGTGTATTCTAGTTGACTTTGTTGACTAGCGAGTTGCATCAATAGAAATGTAAAAAAGAGTTGCATACTTTATATTGCTTTTCTGCGAAACACAAATTTAGCTAATTTTTCATACAAATTCTGGCTCCCAGCACCAGGCGAACAGAAATGCACAGCAAGCAGATTTGAACATTCAAAAATGTTCAAATGGTTATATCTCGAGATCCATTTGACCAATTTGAATGAAAATTTCACTACAGGAAAGTTAGATCAGATGCAACTAGTATATGAAACCCACATAATTATATTAATATTAATGGCAAATGGGTTTAAAATCGCTAAATGCAGAATATGCCTCTGGTAACAAACTGCATTTGAGGCTCGGCACATGGTAAATTAATATTTTATTCAAATGATGATTTCTTAAACTTTTCTATGACAACATTACTTTTTCTACCAAGTGAAGTATTCTTAAGTTAATTCATATTTTGTGTATTCTAGTTGACTTTGTTGACTAGCGAGTTGCATCAATAGAAACGTAAAAAAGTGTTGCATACTTTATATTGCTTTTCTGCGAAACAAAAATTTAGCTCATTTTTCATACAAATTCTGGCTCCCAGCACCAGGCGAACAGAAATGCACAGCAAGCAGATTTGACCATTCAAAAATGTTCAGAAGCTTATAAGTCGAGGAACTATTGGGCCTATTTGAATAAAACTTTCAGTATTGAAAAGGTAAACAAATAAACTTTTATATAAAATCATAAAATTACATAAACAATAATTGCAAATGGTTCTAAAATCTCAGCAAACGCAAACATGCTTGTAACTAGCTCATTAAAGGTTCTACAAGGACATAGAATATTTCAAATGAAAAAAGGTTTCTAAAATTTTTTAATTGCATCCTTACTTTTTATAACAATTGGATCCTTTTCAAGTTAATTGATGTTCTGTGCATTAATGTGGTCTATGCATTTGCATTCATGATCAGTGGAAAAACCAAAACAAAGTGTTGCATACTTTATATTGCTTTTCTGCAAAACACAAATTTCACAAATTCTAATGCATACTTTTGGGGCTTGTTATTATCAATTACAAATCAAATAAATGTTGAAATTGCATAAACAATTGTTATTTAAAATTGAATCCTGCTCTTAAGATCCTTCATTTACATTTGGAAATAGAATGTTTTCATAAGCATAATCTTTTCCCAACTTAAAGACAATTCTTTGATCTTTTTTTAAATTTTTATTTAATTGTAATTTCTATATTTCTTTCACAAACTTTTAGTTTCTACTTCTTATTTACTACTTATTGCGCTTATGAGCAATTTACTTAATTACTAAGAAATAAGAAATGTGTTAAATAAAAACTACTTGGCAAAGTAGGCGGCAAACAGGCAGGCAGAGGCATCATTTTTATTGTCATGCTGCGCTAAAGAACAAAACAAAAGAAGGTTCTTTCTGCCAAAGAGAACAGAGAAGTTAAGTCATAAAAAGTGAAATTTTTATATTATGAAAACAACAAAAAGAACAACAAGAACCTTACTTGCATAACTTAGTAGGCTTCATATACATATATATATTGTAGAAGGAACTTTGAGTGGAGGAGTTTGTGTCATGGTGGTGATGATGGTGTTGCTGGTTTGGCATAGTTTCATATCGCATGTAAATTGCATGTGGCATACCGCGTATGCAGGCATTTCCTTGGAGCCTTTACTTTCTTTTTAGGTTGTGTGTGTTGCTGGATTGCATGTTGCCTATTGCCTGCCAGACGTTGGTGGCGTCATTGGTGAGTGACTTTGCCTAGTATATCATACAACACACAGCAGGCGGCTGGTATGGCTGCGACTTTTGTGTGGCGCCACAATTGCGTTGTGTTGTGCAGCAAAGTAGGAACAGCCTACAGCCTACAATAGTATGTGTATCTTAAAGATGATAATAATGATAATGATGTAGAAGTAAAAGCAGTGATGATGTCGCAGCAGCAACACAGCAGGAGACAAGTAGCAGGCGTATTTCTCAACGCAACATTTTTAATTTCGCATTCTGGCCTGCATTACTAACACCACCAGCTACGCCCAATACGCCTACTTTTTATGCATTAACATGATGTATGCATCTATCTTTCGTAGTGTTGTTTTTGCAACTTTTTCTTCTGTTTTCCTTTAGTTTTCCCTTCCCCTTTTTGCACATTTTATTGTTGTAGAACATGAAAATGCCGCAGAAGCTTCATCATTTTGCGGTAGCCTCAAGTAAGGAGTAAATCTGCAGCAGTTTAACTACTTCATGTGAAATATTTTACATCTTAACAGATATACATAGATATATATATATATATATATATATATAAGTACTTACGAACATCGTTGTACTCATTGTGTTTGTTGCTGTTGCATATGCAGTTAATGTGCTTATTTTAAAATTTAAATTGGCTTTTTCAGTGGCGCACTTAAATAACACATACACACACATACCATAAACACTCTTACACCCACACAGATACATACTCTTTCAATGGCAGTACCGTAGGGATTGAAAGGGGCTTGAGGCGATAGGGGGTTTTTTAGTCGGTAGGCTAATGAATCCGACATAACTTGTGGCACGGGCCATAGGTATCTTTGGAAGATTTTTACCTCCTTGTTTCGCACAACAAAAAAAAAAAAAAAAAAAAAAAAAACACAGATACATACATATTATACCTATACCTATTTACTGTTGATATGTTGGTGTTTTGTGTGTCCCTGAGCCTTGTTGCATGAACTTAGTGCCTTAGTTTTATGCTTCTTTTACGCATAGTTTCTTCAACTGCAACCGCTTTTACACACACCCAAAACACTTCAAATGTTTGCTTAAGCAGTCTATGTATAAGTAGTAAGTGTATGAGTATCTGTGTGTGATAAATTTCACTTAATGGTAACTTTTACTGGTAAAGTAAAGTAAAAAACTACTCAAACAACTTATACACATAATTAACAGTAACTTGGGTAAAAATTATAAATAACTTTAACTATTTATATTGTTTATAAATAAATAAACAACAACACCAACAGCAACAAAAACAAGATAAACAACTTAATTATGCAATATGGTTTTATATACAGTATGAACTCAATAAACTGGATAACGCGCTAATCACAACAACCATTCAAGGGCGTAGCCAGGTACAGGCAGGTGGAGCAGCTGCCCCCCTAGCAGGGTGCAGATATTTATTACTTACTATTATACCCGGTGTGCTTTGCTATGCTTCCAAAGTGATGTTAGATACTGTTCTTTTTTTACTATTGAAAAATCAGACGAATCAAATATTAATACATATTGACATAATTTCCTGCTATATTGACAAAGGCGACTTAGTTGATTTGAAAATATATATGTCTCTAAGTTTTATATGTCTGTACCTCCAAAACTACGCCACCTACCGGGTCCACTTAGCTTATAACCATCCTCTTAATCCAATAAGTACAACAAAAAAAAATTCTACAAAATCGGTCCAGCCGTTCTCGAGTTTTGCGCTTACAAACAATATTAGCGATTCATTTTAATATATAGAGAGAAGAGATTAAAACTGTCTCGTTAGTCTATTACTGTATCCTCAATAGTTAGTACGATATTTTGTGAAGGACCTCAAAGCTTACTAGTCGTTTTGCGCAGGTTTGGATGAGTTAATTACTCATCCAGGATGCGGAATAGGATATCTAGTGAGTGGTGCCTGTTCAGGTGTCGCGTTTGGATGATGTTGTCCAACAAGATCATTGCCAGGTGATTTTCATGTGCCTTCAACCTTATGAGGTGTCTCTTGCTGTGCTTGACGATTTCCTCCTTTATCATTGGTAACTGCAGGTCTCGGTGGATAACCGAGTTCCAGACAAACTACTGCGCGCCTACAGTCCTTTGTAGTAGCTTGGACTGAAACGTCTGCAGTATTTCCAGGTTTGAGTTGGATGCAGTACCCCAAAGCTGTATACCGTAACTCCATACCGGTTTCAGTATGGTCTTGTACAGTAACAGCTTATTTCGCAGGTTAAGCTTCGCTTTTGTGTTGAGTAACCAAATCATTCTTTGAAGTTTCAGGTCCAACGGTTTTCTTTTGGTCGTAATGTGAGGTTTCCAGGTGAGGTGCCTGTCAAGTGTCAGTCCCAGTTTGGAATGAAATCACCGTTGATGAAAATGAATACCAAGATCCGAGACTCTTCCACTCTTAAGCAATAACTGCATTAAATACAATACGTGAGCCGGTGTCGTTGTTAAAAATTGTAAGCATAAGAAAATAGCTTGGCAAAATGTCCATTGGGGGATCTGGCTCTACTTTTGGACTTCTTAGGTTGGTTTTAGAGGCTGAGGGAGACCTGTGTGACCGATCTTGGATGGTAGTGAATTACCCAAACCTCTGACAATACCCCCTTACCCATTTCCATCCTTAAACTTAACAGGCATCACCGTTGTGATGGCCATTGGCCGTAATGATTTTGGGTTAACTCGCATGCAATCACAAGCGGCCTGTTTAACCTAATCTAGCCTGAGAAATATTCATAACAAAAGGGAAAATGAAACAATACTTCGACAATTGGTGATTTAACAAGTTTAGAAGCAAAAGAGGAGAGCTTCAGTTTGTCAAGTTTAAAGCAGTTATAGGTCCATAATAAGTGATGAAAAAAGTCAAAGAAAAAAGTGTCCAATCATAAACCTAAATAAAGTACATCTTCTCATAAGAAAGTCAAGTTCACTTGCCGAAGCTGTCGGATAGTTGACTGTTCGGTTTAATGAGTGCATACTGTACATCATTCAATATACTGTGAATAACTAAGGCTATGAAGAAAGTATTTTACCTTCGACTAGAAAGAGGAAAAACATTAAAAATGTGGTTTTTCTTTTCCTTATTTTTTCACTTGAACTTAAACAACAATTAAACTACCAATAAAAATTGTAAAAAATTTCTTGGAACGTGATTAGATGTAAGATAATGATTCATACTCAAAACTATTAACAAATAAACTTGATTATCTTTACGACGATTCTTATCAATCTGAGGAAATGTGTTATATTATCATTAGCAATATCAATTTCAATTGGGAGTGCCCGATTTTTATAACTAAACAAATAAACGATTTTAAACTAAAACTAATAAATTAGTAAAAGAAATCAAAACAAATAAACTAAGCAGCAATAAAGTAATAGATGATTTGAAAATATATGAACTATTAGACCAGCAACTGAGGAAAAAAGATTATTAAATCAATATTCTCATATATTATATACGTGTAACTTACCTTGGATTTTGACAAATCATTGTCATATTATCCACAACAAAATTGGCATAATTTGATGATGCCTTTGAAATATATTCATTTAATTTTGCACTCGGCATTTGTGGTTCACGTGTGAGTAAAATGCCAAATGATGTTTCATCATTTGCAACATTTGTATAACCACAAACTAAAGCATAATTTAGATAATCAGTTTCAAGTAGTTTAAAGGTTGCCGGTGGTAATGTTGTTGTATAATTATAATATTCTATAATGTAACCATTAAGTGATGGCACACTACCATTGATTATGGTAAATGCTTCCAAAGTTAAATTGTTCCAAGGTGTCTCAGGTGTATCAGAATAAGTTAGATCAATGTCTAATTGGTCATTCAATGGTGATACCAAATTCAAAATAACTTCAGCACAAAGAAAACTTGAACTTGGAGCTGGATTACGTGCCACCTCATACCAAGATCCAGTAAACTATAACGCAGAAATAAAGAATAAATATATTATTCATTGTTAGTTTTCATTATGAGATAATTTTAGGTAAGTTAAATTTTGGAAAAGCTGTTTACTTATTATTTCAAGCACTTCAAAATAGGAGTTTGTTTCCTTTATGAAATTCAACCCAGAACACTTACTGCCGAACCAATTCTTCAGGTTTGGATACAGAAAATAGTCGCAGTGGGCTAAATCTTGAGAATACGCCAGGATAGCCCATTTTATACATTTTTTGCCACATGATATTATTTTTTTTCTCATTTCCGTCGAAATTCGCGTAGTGTCTACCTTCAATGGATGTCAAACACAAACTAAATGATGCCGCGGCTTGCTCAAAATTTGTTGGCTTTAAAATTACTACGCGGGAGAATACTATGACTCATTCAACTGCTAACGTGACTTTATAGAGTACAATTTGGTTTCCTATACTCAATTCTGATTTGGTACGAAGCAACCAATACATCCTAAGCGCTGGATGCTATGATGAACGTGTTTTATCAAGATAGACAACGATCAAAGTTCAATATTGTACTTATTAATGGATTAATTAAACATCTGATGAGTCAGGTAAATTATATAAAAGATGGAAAAATTGTATACAATTTCACAATTAATCGTTTGATGCCAAATGACTTAATGCTAGAAATCGTGCATTGTAATGTATAAGTTTATATTGAAATCTTGGGAGTTGCTCAACAAATGATTTCAATCCGTCACATGGTCATGGGTGTGGTGCAGAAACAAGGAAATTGGATTCTGTATGAGCTTAGGCCAAGAGACGTCGAACGCCATTTTTTATGTGCGAACAACTGCTCCAAAAGAAAAATCGAATCATGACGGGGACGAAAAGTGGATCTACTGCGACAACCCAAAGGTCAAACACAATACTCAAGGCTGGAAGCTAATGCTGTCAGAATGCATTGAGAGCAAATACGGCCTAACGAAACTATAACTGGGGACAACAACAACAATTGATATAATTCAGCTGAGGATTGAAGCTCCAACGCTCCCAATATGACAAAGTGAATTTTCCGCACCACAATGCTCAGCTACGTGTTACAAAAGTCGTCAAATAAACTATGGAGGCGCTCCAAGGGGGATATCTTTCCTCATCAGCTATATTCACTAGAGATTGCTGCTTCCGGCTACCACCTGATCCTGTCGATGACTAATGGCCAGGCCAAGCAACACTACGCTTCTTACGAAGATGCCAAAAATTGGTTTGTTATTTGGATCGAGAAATTTTTTCAACGAGAAATCCGTATGCTGCCTAAATCATGGGAAAAATCGTAGTTAATAATGGACAATACTTTGAATAAAATGCATTACACCAATTTATCTTAATGAAGCTCCAGAGTTACTTAAATAAAAAGGATCAAAACTTATATGTGCACCCAATAGCAATGAAGTCTGAATACAATAAATTCGGCCCAGACACGGATTAAATGACAACAGGGAAGATACAAAATTTACATTGGCTCGCTGCTCTGCGAACTTATCTTTTTTTGCTCGCCATGAAGTGCATTGTTGGGCCAACTTACTGCAGATTCTTCCAAAGGTTGTACAGCCCTGCCTTGAAGTGTAGCGAATTTATAGTGATTGTCGTATGTTAAAAATGTGAATTATTGAACAATTAATAATAGGGGCAGTTTGTCAGGGTTGGGCAGATACGATTTGCTAGTCTTGTAACAAGAAAATGTATCGAAGTTCTTGGTTAAGAAAACTACTACTACTTTGAGTGTGTTCAATTTGGATTTCTGTTAGTGCGAAGGAACATCTGTCCTGTGCACAATGTCTTACCACTGTTAAATGAAGTAAATTCCTTAAATCAAATTTCGACAACATTGTCTATAGGTCGAACCCATCTAACGAGTATTTGTGCTTTAACGAGTTATGGAAAGTTCGACTTAATAATACTTAATAGCAACTCACCGCTTGTGGATCCAAAGACATGCTATAACTTTCATTACATAACAATGGTCCTGTTGGTTGTGGTAAAGTAGTGCTCGATGTTGCTGTTGTTGTTGATGTACTGTCAGAATCTTGGGTCTTAACTGTATGACTCATTAGTAGGCAACAAAGTAGTATCATCATGACTAATTTTCTATAAAATTCCATATTAATTTTCTATACTGAAAATGTTTTCAAGTTATGTACAAAATTGCTACTGATTGCGAAACTTGTAGAAACTTATCGAAGCCCCAAATTAGTCAATTCGATATTGCGATAATATTTGCTTAAAAAAAATGTATTAATCCCTCATTTAAAGATAACTAAATTGAATAGATACTTCCTGATATGCAATACCATACAATAGAATACTTTATTTATATTTACTTTTTGACATTTTAGTACCATTATAATTTGAATGAATCTAGACATTTTAAATCTAAGAAAGCACCAGCAATATCATAACAATAATGCACATGGCAAGTGGTGTGTATAGAGTGCGTATAGAACCAGTGCCTTCTCCATTTATGTCTTTATAGCAACTGTAAATTATTGTGTTTTAAAAATAAGTCAATAAACTTTGTTGATGAAGAACTTACGTTTTGTCTTGTAAAATGTCTGTCATAACACCATAGGGAAAATTTGCATATTTCTTAGATGCCATTTCCCAGTAATCAGATAATTCTGTTATGGACAAGTCACGTTTTTGAGTCAACAGCAAACCAAAGGATGTTTCCATATCTGATTCATTTGTATAGCCACAAAGAAAAGCATAATTCAACCAATCTGATTCTAATATTTTATAATTAACCCATGGTGTGAAATTTGTACCATTATAGAATCTCAATCTATAGGCTTGTTTTATATCTGCTTCATCATCGTAGATACCTGATATGGTTCTATTAAACCACGGCATATCTGGCATATTGGAGTATGTCATGTTAATTTGAAGTCCTTGATCACTTCTTAGGTAGAAATCAATTTGTGGACAAAGAAATGGTGAGGGGGGAGTTGGATGAGTCCCTGTCACATACCAGGTGTCAAACCAAGTTCCTGGAAATTTTGAAGTGTTTAAGAAATTCAATTTTAAATTGGGCAAATCAATGCAAAGTTCCGGTGGCGGATCAGTATAAGGTTCAGATTCGGTTGTTGTAGTTAATGTTGGTTCGGTTATCCCAATTTCAGTAGTAGATATTGAACTTTGCCCTTGAACAATAATCAAGAAAGAAAAACTTAACACGAGACTATGTAACTTAAGCATGACGATGCTGATGGCAGCGGCGGTTATAAGTGAACTAAACTGATTTTTGCTTATTAGTTCAATTATATATAATTAATATCCTATTGCTATCAACAAAAATATCCTATCCTAATAATTGACTAATAAAAAAAGAGTTTTTATCTAACAAACACTTCAGGGACAGATAAATAGGCAGATTCACTTGATTGCTTTTGGTTGTTACAATAATAATCAATACTCAAATCAAAAAAACTGGAATGCTGGTGGTAACTAAGCAATTGATAAAATTTGTAATCATCATCACACAAAAGATAGAAGAGATAAAATAATATTTATTTTATTATACATATATTAATAACAATTTGATAAATAAGATACTATTATGAGCTAACAATTTCTCAGTAGCATGAATAGCATTCCAAATATGATTGAGTAATAAAGTAAAAATGATGAAACCTTTTGTGGACCGGAAGAATTGTTATTCGATGATGTGGAATTATCAGGAATTGACCAACAACTGTAAAAAGAATTCAATGCTTATAATTTCAGATATTCAATGCTTTCAAACTATTGTAATTTACCTAGAATTCTGATAGATAAATGATATATTTTGTGTCTGGAAATTGGCATATAATTTTGATGCTTCAGTTAAATAACCATTTAGAACTGAAGGCGCCAAATCGCGTGTACGAGTTAAGATAATACCAAATGATGTACTCATATCGGAGACATTTGTATAGCCACATATGAGGGCAAAGGCCTGAAAATCTACTGCTAGCAGTTTATAGGTAGCATATTGTCCGAATAGTGAAATATTATAACCTGAAGGTAAACTGGTAGAAGATTGAACTGGAAATTCAGCTGATGAAGTATAATTAATCCAAGGTGTATCGGTTAAATTGGAGTAAGTAAAGGTTGCATTCAAATCGGTTGAATTGCCAGCAGTAAATTGAGCTTCGGCGCAGAGCACAGGAGTGGGAGGCATAGGAAGTAAGGCTCCTTCATACCAAGTACCAGCAAACTAAGTGTACAAAATATCATGAAATTGAATTTCAATTGAATTGCAAGTCATAATACTTACAGAAGCTGTATTAATGGGCATGCTATAGGTGGCATTACAGAGGCCTGGTGTAATGGGTATAATTGTACTATTTTCACCACTATCCTGGGCTAGGACCCCAAGGATAGTTAGAGCTACTATAAACAAAAACAATTGAAAGCGCATTGCGTTTGAAGTCTTACACAGTCTAAAATCAACTAAATGAATTGACACCAGTTGACAGACAGTTATAGGCCAAAAAGCACATGGCTCCAAATTGGTATTTAAGCCAAGAAATTATATGGTAATTTATCAATAATTACCCATTATTGAGAGGGGAATTTTTTTCATGATGACAAAACAAAAGTAAACAGAGAGAACAGAGAAAATAAGTTGTGTCGTCATTAAAATCGATAGAAACATGAACTTGAACATTTTGTATACTTTTTACGGAGAGAATAATACTGTAAGTTTGTCAAGAAGTTTGTAACACACAGGAAAAGAGAAACGGAGACCCCATTAAGTATATATGTATATACTCTTGAACAGCTCAACGAGATGAGTTGACTTAGCCATATCCATTTGTCTGTCTATGTGTATTCAAACTAGTACTTCATGACTTCTGTTGCAGCTGTGAAGATGAAAAGGAATCGGATAGCATCCAACACCAAATCTGTGACTGTCCTATTCTTCCTGAAAGACGAACCTATCTTATTTTAGGGAAACCATTCTTTGAGGAGTTTGGTAACATGGCAAAATGTCTTTTGTTGGACTTGGCTGAGTTTGTGGGATCCTCAGGTCGGTTTTTGAGGTAAAAATGGCCCATAGAATTGACCTTGGATAGTAGTGAATTACCCAAACACCTTCGAGACACGACCCACCTACCTATTCACGACTATTTATTTTATAAGGCATCACATTGGCCTTATAGCTTCTGGCTAACATCGCGTACAACCGCTAGTAGTCTGTGTAATGTAGCACAACCTAGTCCCTTAGTTTTTGAGCTAGAGATCTGAATTATCGGAACTTTCCGAATCGGACCATTAGGAAGGGTACCTCCCATATAAGCCCAAATTCAAATTAATGTTTTTATTAGAAAATTTTTGTGATTTTGTCTCATCAAACTGAAATTTGGACACTATAAATGAATGACCCAAATTCAAGATCATAGGATTACTGGATCGTATAGCCCTAGGTCTCTATGATGAAGTACATTATAAATACTGACACTACCCTACACATAAGTCAAATCAACAGACACCATCAATCACAAGAGGGTCATGTATCCATAGTCATGCGCTTACAGTGCTTAGTCATGTGTACATAGTAAAAGTGAAATTGACTACATAATGTGTTGCCACATATTTAGCGCCATCTACATTTGACTATTGGTGTATTGAAATGCTATATGAATACTGACTCTACACTAAACATAAGTCGAATCAACAATCTAATATTTCTGTATACTCAAATTGATAGATAAAACTCATTCATGAAGGAATATCAGAATCAGAATTTCTTCTATTCTATTCGCTTTTTACAGTTTAAGAAAATGTTCTTGGACTCAACATTTGGTGCCCACGAAGTGATTGACCAAGCAAGATTGAACAAGCGTTTCTTACCTCAGTTATTACTCTGTTGGAAGATCTACACTTCGAATCTCGATCAAGTTGAATGTAGTTTTTTCGTAATTGTCGTTTCACGCAAGCATACAATTTCTTCAATTTTATTCGCTTTTCATAGTTCAAGAAAAAGCCCTGCTACTTAACAATATGTTTTTGTAAGTGAATCAAATGGAAAAAGCTAAACATAGTACATTTGTTTTATTTTAGAATATTTGAGAATCATCTAAATCATTTGTAAATGTTCTGCTACTGATTGGATTTTTAACAATTTCGGGGAAAGAAGGGTAAATGCAAAGACAAACGAAACGCCTTACAGTGATGATGATGGACATTTGATAGCAATGAGTATTGTAGACTAGGCCTATATGAAAAAGAAACACACCAGAAACTTTCATGGGTGGTGAGCATACTCGTATAAGTTTAATGTTAATTTAAATAATAGCCAATTTAGATATATGAACTTGCAAAAGAACAATAATCCTAATGTATAAAAGTTGCATGAAGAGTATTACAACTTTGGCATAGCAAAAGATAACCTTCGTACTGGTTTTTAATTAAATTTCTTTAAAAAAAAAAATTGACACTTTTCAAGAAAACAAATGTTCCAAAAGTACTGAAAAAGCAACTAACTAAGTATGTACCATAAGTAGGTGAAACATTAAGGAAAAACTTTTTAACAAATACCGAGAAAAATAAGAACAAATGTGAAACCAAAAAAATAAAGAAGGTGGAGGTGGTGGAACGATTTACCTAGTTACATATGAGTATGAACAATGAAATGTGTCCTTGTGAGATACTCACATGCGACCAAAGAAAGAAAGAAAGCCAGTATGTCACTAAGAGAAGGAGGACAAGGCAAAAGGTAGCTAGCTGAGTGATGTTTTTTAAGTGACTGCCGTTGCAACAATATTTTCCGAGGACTCGTTGTCGACTCGTCGTATCAAGCTGAGTTGAGTTGAGTTCAGTTGATAAGAGAAGAGTCGAGTTGAGTGGAATCGAAGCGAGTGAGCGAGTATTGCCAGGCATAGAAGAAATGGAAACAAGCGAAAAGGTATTTAAAATTAATGTGGCATGCAAGTATTTACAGGATATGCCGAGTACACAAGACCGAGTACTACAATAACTTCGCTTAAAAGCCGCCAGGCCAGACTCATAGTCACTGTGGCCCCACCACAATGAAGTGTGAATTAACTAAAGGTAGGACTTAAAAATGGAATAAAATGGGAAAAGAGGATGCTGATATACACAATTGTACAATAAGTAAAGTGTAGTGACAATGTGCCCTGACATGATGCAACATAATGGCATGGCAAACTTTTTTTTACAAATAAAAGCAAATGTTTAAAAATCTTTGTAGTTGTGTTCATTGAGAGAGCTAGAGAAAAGAGAACAGAATTCTGTCAAATAAATATGTTGAAATTTCAAATTCTATTTCATGTTCATGTTTCATGATGTGTCTTATCAATGTTAGACGATTTAGATATGGTTTTCCTAGCGAAGTAAAGTGAACTGATTTGAATTGCACTTGAACATGTGCTGGCAAAGTCTTTAGTTTGTACGTCCATCCATCCATTTACCTATCTCCATATCAGTCATCAAGTAGCTTACTGACTATTGAACACTGCTGATAAGCAACAATTTATCGCTTTTTATCAATAAATGAATGTTTATTTTTATATTTTTGACGAAGGTTTTTGGTCATAATTGTGGCTCAAAGTGTCACATGTCCATCATGTCATCACACATAGATAAATGTTGCTTTTTCTGAGAAAGATTTTGCCAAGTAGATCTTTAAGATGAGCTAGTGTAATTGTTATCTTATGATTAAATCATAAGTTTCATAAACAAATGTATTGCATAACTTAAGAACTGAAAAAAAACACTTGACTTAGCTTAGTTGGTACTCATTATCATGTAATTATCGTAATTATGATGGATTACAAATCAATTATGATTTGATTTCATGGCATAGCCCTTAATGGCATGGCAAACTGTCACTGTCCATTGACAGTGTTCAGTTGGTCTAAGCATTTCCAAGAAAAATGTCATTTCAATCACTGTGGGTGGTGCTTGTCTTGACTTACTCCTGTTTGTTCCTGAGTCATAAGGCATTTGCCCAAGACAATGGTGGTGATGGTAGTTCTACAACAACAGTGCAACCACCACCTCATGTAGCTTTATGCAATGAAAGCTCTAGTTTGAGCATAGATGCTGAAGAGGTAAGTGTGCATTACAATCCCAAATCAAGTGTTTGCAAGTGATAATATATGTGAAATATTTCAGTTCTCTGGTGTATGGTGGGAAGTGGCACGTTATCCTGCACCTAGATCTCTTTTATGTGTTGAAGTTAATTTCACTGTGCTACCCGATAATGAAATAAATATTGCTACAACTTATTCAAATACGCCAATTTATCCTTGGGTTAATCAAACCATGACTGCAAATATAACCTTGGATTCTTCAGCAGAGGATAATGTTGGATATAATATTTCATATGAAAATGGATTGACCAATACTTCTTATGTTGTTTTTAAACTATTGGCAACCGATTACACAAACTATGCCTTCATATGTGGCTATAGCAATGCCACAGATAATTCTACAGCTTTTGGTTTAGTACTTACACGTGTTCGTGCACCAGCGGCAAATGTTCTCAATGGTTATATAAATCTGGCTTCAGAGAGCTATGCAGATTTCGATAATACTAGTATGAGCATGATTACCCAGGATAGCACGTAAGTGATTTAGTTTCTTAGCATTATACGAGAACATATGAATGAATGATTGATTTTGTTTTTATATATTTTTTTTTAGTTGCTGGGGTGTTAGTACTTCGTCTGGTCCTAGGAAATTGGAGGTTTCTCTACTCTCATTCAGTTTTGTTATGTTTGCTGCACTTTTAAGTTACATTTGAAATGCTTAAATTTATTATAATTTTATTAATTAAAGAAATCATAAGATTTGTTTTGAAATTTCTATTAAAAGAAATTAATAAAAAAATTCGAAGGGGCTTAAAGAGAATGGTTTTCTTTCTTTAAAGGAGTTTTTAACAAACGCACATTTTGAGTTCATGTCCCGAGGATTGTTGAAGAATAGTTAAGCAACCTGCAAAATGTTTGGTGGTAATAGTCTTCGTTTCGGTGGTAATTCACTAGCCCCTTTCGGCAAGTGAATTCACTAATCGCAGAATATGCAGAGGCGAACCAGTAAGTGCGCGTTTCCATTGTAAGTCAGCAGTCTCATTTCGCATTACTTTTGGCTAGTGAAGTCAGTAGTCGTATGAAATACAGGTGGTAGCAATGACAGATGACACGATTGGAAAAACGGTAATGCAGGTGGTGGCAGTGAACGGTGTCATGACTCATGAGTAGTGAACGGTAAAGCAGGCGGTGGGAATTAACCATAGATTAACTCTGTCATTCATGCCATAACCTTTATTGCCGATTGGTCAGCCCTCGCCAGCTTCATTCCAATGTAAACGTTCTTGTTTCAGTTCAGGATCATGTGGTGGTAGATCCAATCCATCCATTTAAGACTTCTACCAATTTTTTGTGGATTTCTGTTGCGTTACGTTCCTAAACAAAGAATTTTATCACTGACTGGTTGACCTGGGCAGACGTTGTCCTACTGACAACATTTACAGGTACTTAAGAATAGGTTAACATGATTCAATCATTATCTTGACTATTGAGTATTGAATTTAAATCAATTTTCACGAGAATTAACTAAAAAAGAACCTTACATTTTTCCCCACTTGGATAGCAAACCACTCAAAAAATATTTTTATCTAAACTTTTATTTGTGAAATCGTTGTTATCAGTAAACTATGAACTATGTAATTTGAAAATGAAGTATAATCGTTTGAGGAAAACCTTTAGTAGAGACCGAATAAACAAAAATAAAAGCTTATGTTGAAATAATATCAATGAAAAGAATGAAAATTTGTAAGTTCTGTACGCTTTTAAGTAGTTAGTCCATATATAGACACCCTCAAACAACATAAATTAATGCAAGCCTTACCATTAGCCATCGTATTCTCTAACTAAATTGATAATAATATAGAAATGTTTTCAATTCATATCATATTCAAAGCAAAATCTGATATTTCTTGCAACACTTATTTTACCAGAACTACACTGGCATCACTTCGTTATCTTCTCAAACGTGAAAAAGTTTGATTTGGAGAGCCCCGATGGCTCCAGTTATTATTTTCAAGGCAGGCTAGCCATAGCTTGGGCTTTGTACAAAGCATAAAGGGCGGTAGGTAGCATGATGTGCGAAGCGATCTCGTTTTATGGCACATGGGACTGCAAATATTTATATACAGCCGAATACCGATAGTTTGAAGTAGCAAGGGAACAGAATTTTTTACGGATTATTGAGGTATTTGATTTATCGGGGTACGTATTACGTAATGTTGTATTGGTATCCGCTGTTTTTGAGTACATTTATGAACAAAAATTGTCTTTATTGAAAATCAATTTTAATCAAGTATATTATGGTCATTATTATCTATGAACTTTTGCCATTTTTTGGGTAAGATTTGTTAGAAGTACATTTTTAGCTATAGATAAATGTACATACTTCTTCTTATAAGGAAAGTACTTGATCCATCACTATTATATAGTATGTTAGGTTTTTGTAATAAAGAATTTAAATAAAATAAAATTAATACATACTTATTCAGAGGCACTTGATCTATACTTTAAAGAATTGAACTTTTTTGGTTATCTGTGCCTTAAAATGCATGAAATCTCTACACAATTCACAACTGATATATATATTAAAATGGAGTGTGAATTAATTGAAATAATAAAATTACCATAGCTTTTTATTCCATCAAATTGCTCTGCAGTCTTTTGTTGATTACACAAAGTTTTATCAGTTTTATCAGTTTTGTTTTTGACTTTACAAATATAATATTTTTCTATTGTCCCCACTCAAAGTTGACTCAGTACGGTTATAATTACTATTGTAAGTGTGTAACTGAATATGAATTTATGTATCCATGTGTATGTTGTGTATATCTGTGCTTTTGCGCTTTTATTTTATTGAAAACATGAGCAATTCACCCTATCGATCGTAAAATGATTGAGAAGTATATATGTATATGTCATTGATATATTCAAAGAGATATAAATGTCAATTTAAATTTTGATAATGCAAAAAATGCTGTCCCATTATTTGAAAATGAGAAAAGCAACTTTTATGAAGAAAATTTATATATAATGTAAAATTGATTTTGATTTGTTTTAAGACAATATCAACAGACGACACTGATTAATGATGTAGCATTTTTATGATAAGATTATATATACACTACCACTTTCATCAAGCAAGTATCATTTGAAAAACTATGAGAAAGATAACATGGTCTTTGGTAAAGAAATCAACATTTTTAAATCAAAATTCAATTCAATGCAAAAATTAAATTATTATTGTTATTTTATTGAATACTTTCTAATATTTATAACATTGAAGTACCCTAAGACGTCATACTTTAATAATTTACTAATAAAAAGCAATTAAGTTTATTAGTTTGCAATTTATTTTTAGGATGTTGTTTTGGTTTTAATGAATAATTTCCCCGTCTTTAGTGGGTTTTTTTTTTTTATATTTACAATAAAAGAATGTAATGAATTTGATAAAAATAAGAGCCATGAGTCATAATCAAAGAGTAAGAGCTACTTTACTCATATGTATTTATATCGAACGCAACCTGAGTGCATTTATTTATTTAGTCTGTCAGTCAGTCAGTCAGTCAGTTCCACGCGCCGTTCATTGTGTTTCACGAACTTTATCAAATTTTGTTCAACGTTCACGTATCTTTGTTTCTATATCATATTTAATGTAGTATGTAGTTCAACACATTGCTGTATCTAAGCTTATAAAGACCACAATTTCAAGATAAAAAGAAAATACAATGAAATATACGCAGAACATTTAGAGCCATTATAAATGTAAGTTAGACCGCGCATCAACTTCAGTATCGAAACGAAGAACGAGCAAAGCGGACTAAGAACCGCGTTATAAAATATCAAATCATATCGAAACGTATTGATAGTGAAACGGAAATAACACCTTATTCAGGATTATTAAATTAAGAAATATCAAAAATCCCAAAGAATTTTAATCAAGTGAAAATGTATTCAAACAAGTGGAATGTTCTTGCAATCACAATTGCTGCAGTGTGTCTTATGAGTGGCATCTATGGCCAAGATACAACACCAGCACCAGATGTTGAACCACAGCCATTGAACTGTAGTGCAGCTGATGCATTGCCTCTCAATGTGACTGCAGAAGTGAGTGAAGAGTTTCAATCAATGAAGAAAAGTGAAAAGTGTTTATCATTAATTAATTATGATTTAAATCCTATAGCTTCTTGGTACCTGGTATGAAGTAGCACGTACTCCAGCTAAACCTGGTGTTGGTTGTGTTGAAATCAAGAGCCAATTGTCAGCTGATAATGCAACCCTTAATGTGAATGTCACCTTCTCCAATACACCCGATTCTTGGTGGCAAAACAATACCGAAACTACCAGTGTTTTACTCAATGGAACCAGTGCTGAAGGCAATCTTACTTTCATTTTGAACAATCAACCACAAACACCCATTTTCATTAAATTGCTCCAAACCTACAACAGTACTGATGGTGTGCAATTCATTGCTGGTTGTGGCCGTACCAACTCCTCGGATAACTCTACTGTTTTTGCCTATTTGTTGTCCAACTCATTGAATGTCAATCAAACTGGTCTAAACTATATTAACAATCTTGCTGCACAAAATTTCTCTGATTTTTCAAATAGCACAAACATTACAATTGTCCATCAGCAAGGGTAAGTTGCCTTAATATGGATGTATATGGAATAAGGACTAATAAATTTTTTTCCTTTTTTATTTAACAGATGTTTCCGCAATTCTGCTAGTACCTCTGTGCCTATTTTGACTGCTTTCTTTGCAGCATTCTACATGCTACTGAAAGCTCTTCGTTTGGCTTAAAATGTCCTAATAGACAGTCTGACTGACTGACAGTCAAAGTGTGTTAATATTTTTTATTATTTTAATTTTTTGTTTTTTTATTTTAATTTTTTATTGTAAATGTTTATTATAAATTTTTTTAGTTCCTTAAACAACATTCTTCTAGACTTTTCTTTCCAACAAACTTATTCAATTTTCTTTGGATCCAATGGCATTTCCTTTTCATATCATGTGCTTTTCTGAGTGAATTGTGTCATATGTCATCGTCGGTGTCGTCGTTGTCGTTATCATCTATTACCCATGTTGATGACAACATTTTCATATCATTTCTTTTTTGTTTTACTTAGTTGTTTTTCGATCATTCACAGAACCATTTTAATTTATTGGCAACAACATTGACGTTTGTTTGCTTGTTTTGTCGGTTGGCCTGATGCCTGATAAGATAACAAGGTACATACATATATCGAACAAACATAAGTCCAACAATTCTAATAGAGAATTCCAACGCTAATTTATAATGCGCCATAAAATAAGTTCATATATTCAATATTTTTGTCTTGATTTTGGAATGTTCCACACCCTCTTTTAACACCAATTACACAAGACTTTCTTCACTATTTTATTATATGATGATGGAACTTTAATGCCATAGAGAATTTATTATTTTATTGTACTCATATTGATAAAACAAAAAATCTTTTGAAATTCTTAATTTATTTATGAGTTTATTTTAAAAAATCTCATTATTTTTCCCATTAATTTTTATAGGGGGCTTTGAGTTTAGTAAGTTCGGTTGATTAGTCATTTTCGTGGTGCCTACTATTATTATCTTGACATAAACTTATCAATTGCTTGTGTTCCTGGAAATTATTTTGCTAATTAATATTTTTAATGTTAGATATTTTCTTATCAACAAAAACGAAGTCAAGGTGGGCTAAATGAGGTGTTTGGGTACTCGAGACATGCCTGATAGACAGCAAAGATATTAAATAAAATTTAAAACAATGACAGAGTTAAATATTGAATGAGTATTTTTGAATAGATAGATACGTGCAATAAATTGGCAAGTTTGATGTGTTAAGTACACATGACACTCTCTCAAATCAAGGTATAAATTTGATTTATTTAATCATTTCTTAAAATAGTAATAATATTATGAATTATAATTAAACAGGGAGTAAGTACTAAGTAAATGAGTAGGTACTTGGCTACTGAAATACTTAAGTTGGTTAAGCGTAGCACTTAAAT
The DNA here is from genome assembly GCA_037043315.1 of Amiota communis. Lineage (NCBI taxonomy): Eukaryota > Metazoa > Arthropoda > Insecta > Diptera > Drosophilidae > Amiota > Amiota communis. The sequence continues at coordinate 3,888,086 of JBAMAV010001245.1, read as the reverse complement.
GCTTTATGCATTGTCTTGTAATTGAGATTTCTCCAACTGTTTGTTCACTTGAGATAATCAGGTGAACTGAAATGGAAATGGGAATCTTCTCCATCAAAAACAGCAGGTTTCACTCGACTCAACTCACTTCAAAATGAGAATGAATGAATATTTATTCAAAGATAAGTTATAAGTATTATTTGCTTAATAAATAAAGTGAAATGAAGACAACAAGCAAATGGTTTCGAAATCCCACACATCACAGGATTTTATTGTTATTGTCGATATAATATCAAAAGTCCTTAAGCTCAAGTTAATGTTGATGCTGCTGCTGATGTTGATGCTGAGAACGTGAGCAAGTAGAGTTGTAGTGGTAGTAAGTAACAAGTCCTTTAACTCAAACACAACATGGAAGTGAAAACAATGAAAATCCTGAAGAGGCAATCGAACAATGAGCAGGCGACTGAAGACTGGTTAAGAATGTTAGCCATCATCCAAGGATGATGTGATCAAATCAGGGTAGGGAGAACAAATGTTGGTTGGAAATGCTTGTGTTGAAGCGACGACTATTGACAGTTAACAAGGCGAACAAGACAAGTAGCGAGCGCTGGCCAAACAAAGCATTGATGATGAACGAGTGAATTAAGTAGTGAAGTAAAGAACTGAGGTGAAGGCTTGCCAAGAGTTTTGCTTATTTTGGAACTTGATTTCTTTTCTTTTTTCTCCATTTTTGTTTTTCTTCTCCTTTTCGTCTGCCCACAGCTTTATCGACAAGAGTGTGGATGGAGTCTGCAGACACATGCTGAGAGAGTGAGGACATGATCAAACAAATAAACAAATAAAGCATGCGGCACTAAATCACCAACACTTGTTTAGCATTTACACGCATATTTCAAGCGTATTGTACACACAGATACATAAATACTCGTAGTATACCAAAAACCAATCACTAGTATCCCGCCTCTCACCTCTCCTTCCCAAAACAAACGATTGGTTTGTGTCCTTTGCCGTTGTCCTTTGGTTATATTGATGTTGATGCTGCTGCTGTTGCTGTCATACTGTTTATTTGTTGCCTCAATTTGGTTACATTGTTTGCGCACAATCTCGGCCTGAAGTGTTTAGACACGAATGGACATACTACTAGTACAAAGTTTTGGATGATACTCGAGACTTTATTCGTTTTATTGTCCTGTACAATATATAGTTTTTTTGAAGTACACAAAATGGTTTTGTATTTTTGCTTAAATTTTGATGAAGTGATTGAGTGAATGAATGACATTTGTACGAGTATTTACAAGTAAAAATCCCTTGTTTCGGGTGTTCAAAATGAAAAATAATTAAAAATGACATAGTCAGATTGTTTATTAATCCTTTTGTACTTTTGCTTGCTTGAATTGTCTTTTAGTTAATTGAAAATGTCTTGAGTACTAGTATGTTGTAACATATTGAAATGTTGTTTGGTTTTGTGTATTCCATTCTAATAGACTAGTAGATATTTTGACCAGGGCTAATCATTGTCAGTAGCATTCAACTTGAAACCACTACAGACTAACAACAAAACAACAAGTGTCATCATCGTCATCCTCACAGCCAACTTGCTAATGAGTAGCATAGCAAACGAGCCTCAAGATAGTAACAACGAAATCATTACCATCATCATCATCATCTAGTACATTATTGTCTCTCGTCATCAAGTAGCCAAAAGCACTTAAAAGAAGCTACGCTACACCACTTGAGAGTGTGAGTTGAGCTCAATCTCAAGTACTTAAGCATTCATGTCCTTGCTGAGTCCTAAATAAGTAAGTACGTAAGTAAGTATGGAAGAATGCCATAGCCAGTCAGTCAGTCAGTTGGTCCTGCGTACACAAAACTATTAATTAATTTCCACATACTATAAACATCATGAATACAACAGCATTGAAAGTCGAATGAAGAAGTCCTTCTGCCAAGCAATGCATACCACAAACATGCCAAGGACATTAGACAAGACGAAGGAGTATACATAGTTGTACAATATCTTGTCAAGAAGTGTCGAATAATGTCAAAGTGAAGCTTCATAACCAAACATTCATTGTACAATACTTTGTAGTACTATATATGAAAGGCAAGACAGTCACTCAGTCAGTCATTCAGTGAATGAGTCTGAAGTTTTAGCTAAGTTCAATTGAGAAAATTGAGCATACGACAAAATTATCATCATCAAATCATTATCATCATTTTCAGTATCCATCTGGTGGCGCCTTTTACTTGCTAACAAACGCTAATGAATTGAAAATGCGGGCGGACTGGGTTGACTGGGTTGCCCACCCTTTGGATAATTCCTTAACCGGAACGTGCTAAGTTAGACACTTCGAGTTGGTGGCATAGCAAATGCAATGCAGAAATTTGCTTTACTTTGCTTTGTCTACTTGAAAATACTAGAAATGCTTTACTCAAGTTATTGGCGCACTTCGAATCCTTACAGTGTTTCCTTGTACTTCTTGCATTTCTTCTCCTTCATTTTGCTTCTAAGCAAAGTAATCAAGGAATGGCCATTGAAACTAACTTATCTATATATGTATGTATGGTATGCATGACTGTGTGTGTATGTGTGTGATGTTATCAAACAAATTGAAATCTTAGAAAATGTGAAATCCTTGAGATGAGTTGCTATATTAGCACTTGAAAGCATAGTTTTTGTATTTGCAAAGACAAGAGAACGAATAAATGCATGAATGAATGAAGGAGAATGAATAAGACAAGACCAAGTGCGAATTAGAATATTTGTAAAAGTGTTTGTTTCCATCAGACAACGGAAATTGTTGTTCTACATATACAAACAAACATATGAGCACACAAATACTTATCCACATTCTACTAGATACTTGTAGACAACAAATATACCATGAGTTGCGATGAGTTAAGTTTAAGCTATTTGCCTAATTAGATTATGTTCGTAACTAAGCGAAGTAATTCAATTAACAGGCGCGAGTATTTGCTTTTGGTCTGTCTATGTCAGTATTTAATAGATTCTGTTAAGGCAATGTTACTCGTACTGGTAAATAACTCGGTTCTGTTGTGTTTACAGATAATTTATGTAATGAAAATTATGTGTCTTTTACTCAAATGCAATTAACTGTAATAGATTAGTAGAATTTCTTTAATTGATAAAGTATTTAATTCATTGACTCAATGGCAAGCGTCAGTACTCATGGCAATGTTAATGGTAAATTGTAATGTTATGTTAACAGATACTTTACCTTATCAAATTAGCAGACTTTCTTTAATAATGTCAATGAATTGACAAAGTATTTAACTTAATTGAAGTGTTTTGCCTTGAGTTTCAGTAAGATTCTGTTAAGACAATGTTAATAGTCAACAGTTATGCTGTACTGATAGATACTTTATGTAATGAATATTTATGTGTCTTTTACTAGAACGCAATTAACTGTCTGGACTTTCTTTAACAATGTCTATGATTTGACAAAGTATTTAACTCAATTGACGTCAATGACAAGTGTTTTAACTTAAAACTAAAGGCACCTGTTTGGTTTTAGCGGACTTGTTTTATAGTTCAATTGTAGTTGATGGAAGACCATACAGTTATTTAATTATCGATGACAAGTCACAAGTATTGTTCTGTCCAGTGTTTTATAGTAAATTTTTTATATGCACATGACCATCCCATACTTTTAAGCAAATTTGACCCCAAATTAAACCCAATTCTATCACAACTTATGCATACCGTCCCATATGAATCCATCCCAGATTTATACATGGTTGTTCGAGACGGTTTCCAACCCAGATTTATACAATGGTTGTGTGGAAGAGTACGGATCATGTTGCCCGCACAATGCAGGTTTGAACCGCAAGTTGAATGTAGTATTTTAACGTGAAATCGTTTTAAAAAAGAAGAAACATTGTAGAATCTGACGCTTTTTCAGAAATGTAACAAAAACATGTCGCCAATATTTTTAATATATCTCATGACTCAAAAGCAGTAGCATAAATTTATATATTCTGAAGATAGAAGAATCGATGATGCCTGTAAGAGGGGGAGGGACGTTCAAAAAGGTAAAAACTCTTTTCTTTTTAAACGTATCACATGAGAACAGCTTGCCTTATTTGACTGTAAATCCACCGGAAAAGTTATAAATTTGGTTACGAAGCTTATAAAAGTAAAACAGAACAAAATTTGAAGCTTGCACTCCTTGTTTTTAATTTTTTTATGTACTTATTGTTATTATTTGTCATATCATTAGTATCAAGCTTATATCGTGCATTCACTGCAAAATATGGTAACTGCTTGATGGCCTAAGTAGTAGAAGAAGTACTTTGTAATTACAACAAATAATTGCTAATACAGCAATGCTCATACATGCTCTTGGAGTCAACAGCGCCCTTAATGTTAAATTGTAATGTTATGCTAACAGATACTTTATCTAATGAAAATCATTAGTTGTATATTGAGACGCTGTTAACTTTGTCAATTCAGTAGACATTTTATAATAAACAGGCATGTGTCAAAAATCTCTTTTCACCCCATATCAACCTAATTACAATTCTCTGGTGCCAAAATCTCTTTTGATGCTTTTGTAATCTCTGACGTTTACTTAACTTTGTTTTAATATCGCGGCGAATAAGCAAAGTTGACAACCACACAAAGTCGTAAACATTATTCAATCAGCTGTTCATTCAATCAATCGGCATAAAAACCGTCTTCGATTTCTGGCACATACCTGATAGTCTATAAATTCACATAGTTTTTAAATCAATTGAGATTCAATAAGATTCTGTTAAGACAATGTTAATAATCAACAGTTGTGTTGTACTTATAGAAAATTTACCAAATGAAAACTGTATATCTTTCACTTAAACGCAATTAACCTTATCAGATTAGCAGAATTTCCTAATAATTTCCAGGAATTGACAAAGTATGTGTAACTTAAATGGTGTCATTAAGAAATGTTTTGATTTAATACACAATAAAATTCTGTTAAGGCACTGTTGGTGGTATCACAGTAATTCCGACAATAAATAAGTCACTCAAACTTAGTTAACCTTATCAATTTCTGAAATAAATAGGAAAACAAAGTTCAATTGAAGTCAAATTTTGAGGATTTTGACTTTTGAATACAATACTATCTAAACAAAGTTATTAAATTAAATATTACTAACATATTTCATATTAAAGTCATGTTGAAGAGTTGAAGAAGATATTATTTCTAATAAAACAAATGAATGAATGAATGTTAAATGATTGTCACAAGTTTCAAATGGAAAATGTAATGCAAGATGAAAATAGTTTTATTTTATTTATTTGTAGTACAAAGGAAGAGAAAATGCATAAAATTAAATTTAATAAAAGTGATGAAGAATAAAATTCTCATTTTGAGACAAAACTCGTTTTACTTATTTTTTCTTCAATTTTTCCATTTTCTACAATATATTTAAGTACTAAAAGGCAGTTGCCAGTTGTGAACGCCCTCTTGGTTGCCAACTTCATATTGCACTTCAATGTCCTTTAGCCAGGCAAGTCAAAGTCATTGCCTCCCATAAAAACAACATACAAACAAACAAATAGTTGGAGAGAATAGTCGAGAGTAGAGTAAAGTAGAATCAGACAGTTGTCGTCATCATCATCATCGTCGTCGTCATCCTCATCTTTGGAACATGGCATGCAGGGCAGACAGATGATATTTTATTATACTGGTATTCTAGTCAGGTGCGTTGTGAATTTTGCTGCAACAGTCATTATAATAATGCCACAACGAAGTGTGCTCGGAAATAATAATCAGTTTGACTCAATATTAACTAAGCAGAAAAGAGAGAAAACTCCAAAAGGAAAGCGAATGCGTGCAACAACACCAAAGTTAGTACTAGAAACTTTATACAAACTAAGTACTAGTAGTACATAAAAAAGCTGCCCAAATGCATTTCAAATTTCATATAAATCTCAAAGATAAAGTGAGAGAGAGAACGAGATGATTTTTATTCAAATGTAACTTGATACCCAGAAATAGTTTCCATATTTTGAAAAATAAAAACATTGTAAACATTTACTTTATGTGCAATTTATATAAATCTTAAATCTTAAATAAATAATCTCATAGAAGAAAAAATTTCTTTATATATGAAAATATTAGGAAATATTTCCTCTACAGTATTTTTTTGAATAAAAGAAATATTTTCTCTACGGCTTATTTTTTGAAAATTTCTTGTTGCAAAAAGAAGTTAAAAGATATTAAATTGGTGCTTGGGTGAGTATTTGAAAATTCTGTTTATTTTTTGCACAAAATTACATGTGTAAACTAAAAGAAAATCTGAGACAAGTGATTAGAGTTTAGTGCTTAAGGAATAGCAAACCTAAAATGTCCTTGCATATATAGGGTGTCACAATAAGAGTGCACTATTTCATTTAAAAATAAAAACATGTGTTGTTAAGCAAGTTGTGATATTTTTCTTTACAATATAAAGTAAAGTAAGTTTGCTAGTAGTCCCTACATGTCTTCCAGATTCATGCCGTGCAGTTGAGGCCATAAGAACTCCATTATCATATTCCTGTAACGAATGCCATTCACAGTCACTGCAATTCCGGCCTCATCTTCAAAAAAGCAAGACACAATCACGCTGCCAGACCAAAACCTGCAACAGACAGTTACTGGTTGTGGATGCATTTGTTTCTCATGGATAGCATTAGGAATACGAAAACAAATAACCCAAAATTTAAATAATGCACTCTTATTGAGACACCCTATACTATTATCGTTTGTAAATCACATGTAATTTTACTTGTTTCACTGCCAATAAAACTCATTTTGATTTGGTTCGCCAAGTTATTTGCTGCATTTTGTTGAAAACATAAAATGACACATTCTGACATCGCAGATAGACACTCTTCAGATATGTGGAATGCAACACACTACATAGCAAATGCACACACACGAGGGTCATTCAATATTAAGAGAATATTACTGGGATGAACTCTGATTAGTTGATAGATAAATCTTATTTTGTTATATAATACAACAACTAAGGAAGGTGTAGAAGTTTCCACATAAGCTAAACAAGGCTCAGTGGTGCATTTTTGTTAACTTTTTGAAGTTGGTTTTTTTTGTTGTTGCTTGTGTGAGGTAGGGGGGAATCCCTTTGGACCTATATCCACCATCGTGACTGCATGTATGGTGTCTCCACTAAACCTCCCAGAGTAGGTGCCCAAGGTATTCCTTTAAGATTAAGATAAGTGATCTCTTCCATTGCTCTTGGAAGTCAATCTTTTATTCACCTACGTCCAGGTTTACAATATTTGTAGCCAGCATCATGCTACAGGCTCGTCTTCCCCCCACTTCAATATTGCGTGCTATCACTTTTTCGTCATCAAGTGCATCTGATTACTTGCACAGTAGGCTATTGGCAGTTGACATGCGCCGTGACTCAGGGAAGGCGGGGTCGTCAGGCCCGTGACTCTTGCCGGGAGTCCCCCTGCCTATTAAATAAATTCCTTCGATTTAGATTTACCTTCCACTAAATATCAAAGGGGGCTTTATATGGAAAAAAGTTCAGAAACAAAGAGAAGGTCAAAGAATTTATGGGAAAATGACTCAAACTGTTCTTTCCATTGAGTTTCTATTTAAGTTTCCACCGTTTTTTAGCCTGCGGTGCTTTTTATTTGTGTACAGGCACCATTTTCGATGACGATTCAGTAAGACATCACTGTTTGTGCTCATGATGAGCAAGATAACCAGCAGACATTGCAACTCTTTTTTTCTGAATCTCTCCTATCGGTTAAAGATGCTTCTCTGCAGCATTGTTGGAATATGTATGCATAATATTTTCACTTTTAGTCCTCTTCTCGTTTGGCGCAAATTTTTGAGCAACAGTTTGTTTAATTGCTTTTCATCGAACTTAATTGAACGAGGTGCATCTTTGAGTCAAAAATTATCATTTTTGAACTTGGCATAATAGTCACATGCGTTTTTATCAACTAAGGCGCCATCTACCGCTCAAATTTCAAGAGAAGCCTCTTTTACACTTATCGAGTTTGCAATCTACTAGCGAACTCTTTATTGCTAGTGAACTCGCCCAGTGTAATCTTGTTGTCTAGTTGCTAGTAGGTTGTAAACAATCTACAAAAAAAAGTTTGAATCCGGCCTACTTTACTCGCTACACGCTGGCTGTTAATTCTCACACAAATACACACATACTTTCTCTTATTTTCAAAGTGAATCAGTTGTCTACAAAATGACTTAACTACTGAACGAGTGTAAAGTTTTGTGTGTAATCGTTACAAGCGCACACACTAATTCAACTGTTTCTACACTCGTAACGAACTAGTTTACAATTTACGAGCCATCAAATTCACTATATGCTAGTAAACTTTGCCAGTGTAATCATATTGATAAGTTACTAGCAGATTGTAAATAATATACCGATAAAATTTGAAAGCCGGACAACTTTGCTCGTTACTATTAAAGCGTCAATGACATTTAGTGAGTGGAAAGCTTTATGTGTCATCATCACTATCGCAAACGCCGATTCGCCCGCATGTATACACGCTTGTTAGTAGAATGTAATCGAGGCTTTATAACCAAAAAGGTGTTGAAAATGTTAATTTTTCTCAACTTGATTACTTAGTTGCCAACCCAATACATCTATCTATTTGTCTCTTATACTATTTATTAAATGACCCTCGTTGGTACACATTCTATTATTAGTAAGCACTTGCTTTTACTCTTTCACTCTCTTGTGTTTTCTCTCTTTCATACACAATCATTCCATAGTCATTCATTTGTTATACCACTCTCTCACTCATTTATCTACTTATTTATTTAGTTAGAGCATATGAAACGCCAAAATGTATGCAATGAATTTTTGTTGAAATTTTAACGCGTATTCACATAATTATTTCAATTGTTATAGCTTCGTGTGTTTTATATGTAAGTATTTTTTGTTATTATGTTTTCATTTCCAGTTTTAATATCGGTGTTGCTGCTGCTATCATTTTTGTTATTGCTGTTGCTGTTGTAATGTGTGTTTAGTTGTTGCTCATTTTAATGTTGTTGTTGGTGTTGGTGTTGTTATTCATGTAAACAACGAGTAGAACTTAATGCAACTCAACAATTCAACACTTGTTTTGCTGGGTCTCTCATTGTGCTCTACCGTAATGCTTATTGGGATTTTCGGTAAATTTTTCTCCACTTGTTACTGTGTCTGTTCCATTTCCTATTGTTTGAGTAGTTGTTGTTGATAATACAATGCAATACCCATTCTTGTTGTTGCTGATTATCTGTTATAGCATTATAACGATTTGCATTTGATTGCTATTATATTGTTGTTCTTGCTTGCATTTGTATGTACATTAACATTTCGTGTGTGTTGCATAGTTTCATACGCTACAAAACTGAAACTGAATCGGATTTTCATTATTGTTGTCTATTTGCATTTTGATTTAATTGATTTTGTGCAAAATGCTTGCATATTTTTCATTCATACCAGTCTTCATTCTCATTCGTATATACATCCATTCATTTATTCATATATTTTCATACATAAAGTTTTGCATCTATTCATTTGTATGCCGCCATAGGCGTTTCGTGGTGATGATGTCTTTTTTCTGTTTCTGTTTCAGTATTGCCGACTTTTTGGCGGCAAACAAAAATTCATATTCACATTTTAATTGTTGCAACTTATTCAGTCACTCACTCACTTATTCATTGACTCATTCTTTTTATATCTTCATATTATTGTTAGTAGATGCATAGATACATTGATACATACATATGTATGTACTTTTTTTGTTTTGTTTGCGTCGTTGCATTGTTGATTTGCATTAAATCAGATTTTCATTTAATCTGTGCTGAGTTATTTTTTAATTGCCGTCAATGAAATTTGCATTTTGCAAATAATTATTTCTGTTTTTTTTACAAATTTATTTTGTGTAAAATTTTGACACGCAACAAATGCAAATAACAATTGCATATTTTATGGCGCCGCCGCAATTGTTTGCTGTTATCACTATTGTGTTATTGTTAGGTTGGTTAGTTGGTTGGTTGATTTTTCCATTTAAATATATTATTTGTTTTCTATGTCCTTTTGTATTATTGTATGTTTCTTTGATTTTGTCAAATTGATATAATAAAAATTGAGTTTTTTTGTTTTACAATTTAGGATATCATAGGATGAGTTTTGGCTAAACAAAATGAAACCTCATCAATTATAATAAGGGTTTTCATTCAAACGTATAAATGCTTTGTAATAGGCAATAACTGTATAATATTAACAGCGCTTTAACTAACCGACCATTGCAGTATATACAAAAAATATATGAGTAATTCAACAATTTAGGTGTTTCAACCTTGATGTACAGTAAATAAAGGAATATGAATAACAAATTACACTGGGCAACGCTAATGATGCCACAAGAATTTTGATAACTAACAGTATTTTCGCCACCTACCCTCATTAGTGAACTGCAGTAGTTTTGTTTCGGTTGACCTCAGATTTCTTGTGATATGTTTGTTGAAAACCTTATAGGATGGCAACGTACATGCATCATCATAAGATGGCAACGCCATAAGCGTGTCTTTGACAGTCTTTGTTCACACACTCAATGAGTTAAAACTGTACATTGTTAATAAATCAGAATTATTCCCAACAGTGTTATGAACAGTAATGCGACGTTAAACGGAAGCAAGCGATCGCAAATAAATAGCCGGAAATTTCATTGTTTTCGTCTGAAGTACTTCTTCCGCCAATACATATTAAATTAAGCCTTGTTAAAGAAATCTTGCCCAACGATTGGAATACAGCGCTTATCATACCAATACATAAAAAGGGCCATCTGTAAAAACTACCGCGGTATCTCGCTTCTAAACACAACGTACAAAATTCTAACACGAGTCCTCAACAACAGACTCATACAATACGCCGAAAAAATACTACCGGAATATCAATGCGGTTTTCAGCCAGGAAGATCAACGACAGACGAAATCTTCTCGAACAAACAATCAATGGAAGAATGTTACGAACACAACATTGACATACATTTGATATTCATTGATTTCAAACAAGCATTCGATACCATAAATAGATTGACTATTCTTGCAGCATTTAAAAGATGTAAAATCCCGGAAAAGTTAATAATGATGACCTTACATAACACCGTATCAAAAATTATGATGTAAGACATAAAATCAGAAGCATTTTCCATAAAGAACGGCGATCATCAGGGCGATACACTCTCTTCAACAATTTTTAATTTATTACTGTGCTGCGCAATAGATGAAGTGTGCGACCCCAAACGGACTGGACAAATATTAAACAGAACCATACAAATATATGCATACGCTGACGACATTGCAATAGCAAGTAGAAATAAAAACGCCCTTTTACTAGACTACAAATCAACAAAGAAAAGACCAAATATATGCCCGTGTCCAGAGCGAAAACCAGACAAACATTACAAATAATTAAGCATGGAAAATATGAATTTGAAATAGTAAGCACATTCACATATCTTTCTACAAACTAACAGCAGACAAATCCATGGGCGTAACAATCGATGAAAGAATCCAAGCAGCCAATAGATCATTCGCATCACTTATAAAACTCTTCAAATCAAAACTTCTTAACAGATCATGCAAACTAACACTGTATAGGACAGTGGTGCGACCAGTCTTGTGCACTGGACTGTGAGCGAAAAAGATAAAACAAAATTGCTGAATTTCGAAAGAAAAATTCTCTGAAAAATCTTCGGTGTAGTTAAAACTGGACCTGATGAATGGAGAATAAGATGGAACTACTAATTCAAGGCGAAAACGTGATGCGATTTATCAAAGCTCAACGCATAAGATAAGGCTAGGCCATGTTACAAGAATAGACGAATCAAGATCACAAAGAAAAATTCTAGATGCGAAGTCCTTCACCGACAAAGCAAAGGGAAGGCCAAGATCAAGATGGATGGACGAACCAAACGAAGACCTAAAGAAACTCCAACTGGAAAACTGGAAAGAGACGGCAAAAGATCGAGTAACTTGGAGGCATATTATTCATCAGGTCAAAGCTCACAAAGAGCTGTAGCACCAAATGATGACGATGATGTTAAAATTTTTTTTAAGGCAATAGATCGCAATGGAATCTAAAAGAAAAATTCCCTAAAATAAGTGATGAAAAGATAAAAGCGGGGATTTTCGTTGGACGACAAATATGGGAGTTAAAAAAAATCCAGCGTTTGAAAAAAAATGTAATGACCTAAAGTAGCAGCTATAGAAAGTTTGTTAGTGAGTGGTTTATCAAGCATTTGAGTTGCAACATGTGACTCAAGATAATTATTTAGAATAGAAAATATTCAAAGTTAACAACAGAGAAAGTGTCAATGTTATGTTATTTAACAGCGTGTGCACACACACACTTTGTTTGCTCTGTTAACAGCATAATTCACTTCTTGTTTTCAAGCGTAAAATATAATACACATTAGAAAGAGGGGATCAAAGTTCACACTCACATATTTAAAATCAATTTATAAAATATAAAATCCTAGTAGGCTTTTTAACTACAATAATATCTTACTTCGATTATTATGTCACATCTTTTCATTTCAATTTATTAACTTGCAGAGTACTTGCTAACAAGTAAATCAAATTACAAAAAAATTAAACTCAATTCTACTAATAATTTCATGTTCGATGATCTATTGAGGGAAATAAATGCAGGTAAGCAAAAGTCTCTGTTTCTCTCATTGTTTTCATTCACAATTCTAATCATATTTTCTTGGTTTTAATTTTATTCTTAAGTGGGAAGCAACTTGAATCCCACCATGAAGATCTCCGTCACATAATATACAGAATTTGGAGGGAGGAACAAATTAATGAAATACAAATGAATTGATGAGTCTTAGTTTTTTGTATTATGTTTAATAGTTAATGTCTGAAGAAAGTAATAATTTAAAATAAAATTCCGGGCTCATGCAAACATCTGTCGATTGAATGTGATGGGATGGGGAACACATTATTACCATGAACATGATCGTAAAAATAAACGAATTATGAAAGGACCAACAATGAAATCCTTTATATTTTTACACTTGTTTACAACAAACAATACACAAACTCATTGAACAAAACAGAACAGAATAAAGGCAGAAAGTATGAAATCTGAAGTTCGTAGTACAAAAACTCATGTAGACATGGAGAACAACAGAGAAAATTTGACTGTGCACACGCACACAATTAAATTTCCGGTAGAACACCTATAGAAGAGGGAGCATAAGTGGATCACATAACGATGGATGGATGCCACACCACACCACACAACACCATGTGTAGGTAGCGATTGCCAGTGGCAATAATACACTTTGATTTCCTTTGGTTGTGACGCTCATTCGTTCGTTCGTTCTTTCATTCATTTTGTTCTATTTTGTTTTGTTTGTTTGTTTGTTTGAAGTCATCACACACAGATTCATACCTTTTATTTGTATGTGTTAGTGTGTGTATATGCAACTGTGTACTCATGTATGTTTGAATTGTTAAACGCGAGTGTTTGCGCCATTAAAATTACGCCTAACAAGCGGAACACTCATAAAAATTTCCGTGCTGCAAATTTCATATGATTTTCTCAAGCCAAAATCCAAACCCCCAGACTCAAATCTCAATCCCCAAAACCTAAATTCAAACTCAAACCAATTTTGTTTATAGCTTTGCACTATACGAAAAAATAGGAAACCAATTGATTGTATGTGTATGTGAGAGTGAGTATGTGTATGTGTCTAAGTTTTCATTAAAAATCCAAATCACGTTTGTGCGCGAAAAACATTCTCCATAGACAACGCGAAAAATCCCAACAAAAAAAAACAGAAATAAAACCTAAACTGAACTGAATTTACCAATATGAATTGAGTTGAGTTGAGTGAGCGAGTGAGTGAGTGAGTGAATCTAGAACTAGGACAGCTTTCATTGAATGTAGTTGAGGCAACAATAAAAATTCTACATATACACAGAATCATCATCATCATCATCACCATGATATGGTGGAAATAATGCACAGTTCAAAGTGTGTAGAATAAATGAACGATGAGCAAAAGTAGCTTAACTAAAAATCAAAAGAACGCGTGCATGGCCAAATATTGCTAAAGGTCGCCGCCTCTTAAAGGTACAAGGGGAGCCATTATCATCATCACCATCATCGGTTGTTATAATAACTTTGGTGTGCATTATATTTTATAGGTTATGTAAACACACACATACAGGCAAACACTCTCTGGATCTGCACGCGCCTATTTCATACTTTTTAAGCACCTCCTCAAGTTACTTCAGATATATTGTAGTATTTTAGAAGGAAGAATGAAAGCAGCTCATTCTTATTGCCAACATGTTCAATAATAAAATTTAGATTAATTTTCAGCCCTCTCTCTTTCCATTCCTTTCCCTTCCCTTCTCATCTTTTCTCATATCATGTCGAAGGAGGTCGTTTATATGGCGATTTTTATATACGCTGATTTGATTTTTTTTTTCCTTTTATTATTCTCGTTTCTTCTTTTCTGTTGCTTTGCTTTTATTGAGTTTTGCAGGTGTTTATTTTGGTGCGTGATAAAATTTTAATTATTTTTCGTGTATTTTCATTTGCTCGGCATTTAAGGCAAAAAAACATAATTTGATTTTTAATGGAACATCATAGTCATGTGTGTGTGAGGCTAAGCAGATGTGGAAGCTATAAAAAAAATACTACATAGAATGGGAAATCCACTCCTGAAGTTCCTTATTGTCCATTGGTAAAGGAAACTTTTCACTTAACCAAAAATTGCCCACCAAAAAAAAAAAAAAAAAAAAACAAAAGAACAACAAATAACGCAATGAAACTCAATCAAACTTTTCAATTTTAATTTGCATTAAAAATTATGACATTTAATTTTCAGACTTTTGCATTTTTGTCGAAAGCAAAAAAGAAAAACATATACAATAATAAACCAAATCAGAAAATGTGGCAAAGAAATTTGCATAAATTTTGAGTTTAACTTTGGTACAAAACTTTTACTTTTACTCTTATAGTAGTATAGAGAGTATAGAAAGTCATAGAGATAAATTTGCATAATTCAAAATAAAAGAAACAAAACAAAACAAAGCAGAACAGTACAACAAAAAAAAAAAATGAAAAAGATAAGAAAATGAAATAAAAATGAATCATATGCCATGTGTGTGATACTGGGAAAAAGCATGAAGCATCCCTAAGGTTTCTGCTTTCCTCTTAAGGCAAGTCGTAAGTTAATAGACATTCTCAATGAGTTTGTCTAAGACTTGAAATTAATTTACGCACGAAGTTTCTTTTTTTTGTTTTTCAGATTTTCCAAAGTGCTGTTCGGGATGTTGATCATATATGCACGTTTATGATGAGGATATGCCACAGGCCTTAATACTTATGATGGAGCTGTTGGCTGTTGGCAGTGATAGCGGAAGCAAATGTGAATGCAAAATGTCATTATAAATAACAGAAAAAGTTTCTTCAACAAAAAGTTTTTAATAATAATTAAGATATAAAGAAAGAGAGAGGGAGAGAGAGAGAGAGAGACGAATAGTAATAGAAAAATATAGATATAAAGAGAGTTAATGTATCAGGTTATAGGTTGTGTGGGTATAGAATTCATTACTTGTCATCATCATAACTTAATCCACACCCACATGCTGTAAGAAGAAAAAACCAACCAAAACACATAAAAACTAGAGAATTTCGCTTCTAAATGAATTTAAATGACACGAATTGAATCCAGTGTGAGTCTGTTTCAGTGAGGTAGACGAATAAAAACAAAGATTTATAAAGCAGATTCACCCATAAGGAATTCTTAAAGGCCTCATTAAAGATCAAAAGACTCTTACTGCTCTCACCATTCGAAACTGCACAAAATTGACAGACGTTCTCATGTCAGAAAAAATAGTAGAATAAATAATCTGGGTGATGTTTTTTATAGAGCTATGGACTCTTCCGATCCCTTTTTATCCAGACTATGTTTTAATAAGAGACTAAAACAGACCAGAAAGAAACCGCTTCCTAAAGTGATAAGTCTTTACGAGTTGTCGACCTCACAAATGAATTCTTCATATGGTTCTTCAGGTCCTAAATTCCACACAAATGCAACAATTGTCAAATGTGCCAAGTTTCTGTAAGTACGGTTTTCTAATTTATGCCAAATAATCGATATTTCGCCCATAGTGCATTCGTTTAACATCTCCCACAGTTTTTTTTTGTAACGATAACACACAAAACATTATACTTATTTGCTCAGTTGTCAAGTTATTTTGAATTACTCAAAGCTGCCTTATAGTGATTCACTTTGAAAATAATGAGAGTAATAACAGACAGAGAGTAGAGAGTAAACTTGGACGGATTTGAGCTTTTCTCATTGGCTTGTTGGCACTCTACTCGCAACATGATTACACTCGCTTGCAATTAGTCAATTCGCTGGCTTTTATCTTGCCATCAGCTTTTACATCGACGAGCTTCTTTGTCAAACGGAGTTACATTTCTGGGACTTACCGCTTTCATAATATTTTCAATAAGACGACGACGAATTGTCACACTACAAACCGACAAATTTTGGTAATTTCCAATCACTTTTGATAACGCCAAGGGATTGGTCTTGCCATATTGACAGCGAATCAGCTATTAACCCCGTACGTAACGTCAACAGCAACAGTATAATTACTAATACAAACCGTGACCAGCTTATTCAGCACAAGCATATTAAACTTATGTGCCAAAATAGTTGGCAATAAACTACCTAACTCCCGTGTTACATACAGTTAACATATTTGAAAAGGCCGACATCCTTCGCTTAGTTAAATCTCATATTCGGGAGAAAGACCGGATTTCATGAGATAACGTAAGTCACTACTACGAGTGCTTAAATCCAAGTGCCATCTCTCCAATTTATACTGGCAAATGCCACCGTAATGCAATAAAATCATCTGCTTCTAACTTGGTCACATCTCCCTTGCTCATCAAAACCCACTGTGCGGCCGCAACAAAAATGCTTGCCCTCGCTGCAACGAAGTTACAACTATTGTGCACTTGCTCTCAGGATGCAATCCAACACAAAACCTTCGAGTCCAAGCAAAAATTAACATGGTAAAGCTCCTGGGCAATCCAAATCTTAACAACATAAAATCGATCTATAATTTTTTTAAATCTTCTTATTTGATAAAGATTACATAATTAACATTAATTAATCTCATAATTCAATTTATTAATATTAAAGAGCTGAAAGCCGTGGAATCGAAATAGTTTAAAAATTTATATTATCCTAGTTCTTGATAATAATAATATTAGGGGCATTCAAGTCGGTGAATTGCGTGAACGACCAATTGTGCCAAAAGTGCCAGTTGAATTTAAACTAACAATTAAAAATTCCGAAAAATGTCGAAAAGTAAATTTATTGAAATAAGTGCAATAATTCCAATAAAAGATGAGTTATACGTTCTTCTATTTGTCTATTGTTATTTAAATAGGTAAAACATTTCACTTTGGGCAGACTTGCCAACTCATAATAAATTCACAAAGCTAGTTGGCAGCCCTCACTTTGCTTTATTTGCCCAACTAAATTGTCAGGTAATCTTGGTAAATTGCATTTTTTTTATGTAGGAACGGTCACTTTGTTTGCCTGCTTGCCAGTTTACCAGTTTATCAAGTTTGCCACCTTGCGTGAGTGCCTCTAAAGTTTTTTTGTGCTTACTGTAAGTAATGTCACTAAATGTCATAACCATTCAATTTGTAGTCTCAATTGAGTTCTGCTTTTCTCTACCCACTAAAAAAGAAACTGCACTGCTATTACAAAAAATTTATATAAGAATATTATTTGACTACTTAAACACATTTACTGATGCCGGCTTTTTACAATAGATTTCAATTATTATTAATTTATTTTAATTTTTCTTACTTGCTAAAGTAAAGCAATACTATTATAATGAACAGCAGATTTGTGGTGTAATTAAAAAAATTCAACGGGATATAAAAGTAAAGGGATTTTTATATTAAACCTATTGTTAACATTCTGTCCTACAAACACATAACAAAAGTTTCCAATTTGCAAGATAGAACATATGAGAAAAGAGTTTCAAACAATGAGGATATAGTACACTACTATTTTTATGAACACAACTGTATGTTCTTTTGAAGCATTTTTGTTTTCTATGATACCAAATATGCCTAAAAGCATTTTAAGTTGCATTTAATTGATATGTCCCATACACAAAAACAAGAAATTGCATACAAATAACAATCATTTTGTTCCAAGTTTCTTGTTATTTGAAAAAATGTTCAAAAGTGTGTCAGTGGCACTCACTTGCAGAGTGTGGTATGTTTTTGTACGGGGCATCCGGATTTTTACTCTTTTATTCTGTAAAACACTTTACTATACAGTCCCTTTGGCAACCATTCTCTTAACTACCATCACCATCTACATCTACATCCACATCCACCACCATCAGAGGTAAATGGTTTAAATTGGCTTTCGTGTTCGTGTTTTGCTGCAACCAACAACATCAATAAATATTGCTTGACTTCAGTTTGTTGTTATTGTTTGTTGCATAAAGTTTTCAATTTTCTTTTACAACAAAAAAAAAAAAAAAAACAAAACACAAGCACACCAATATTTTGAAACCAAAAGAGCAATGGATTTCTTTATAGTCCTTGCAAGTGCCACAGTTCAATTCAGTTCAGTTCACTTTATGTTACATTGGTTGCATTTGTTCATTTGCATGTTATGACAAATTGCAGCGATTTATTTATTTTGTGACCCAATACAATTGAAATGAAATTGACCCAGTGAATTGTATAGATTATTGTTGAGATTTGTTGAGATTCAACTCAACTTTTCATGGGTTTATTTAAGTTTTTATATTCTCTCTCTCTCCCACAAGTTGATTGAATACTAATTTTATGAGTAAATATTTGCAATTCTTCCATCATTTATTATTTATTGTAATTCATTACATCTAATAATCATTGACCATAAACTATCTAACTTTATTAAGGTAATTAAATCCATATTAATTACTTGTGGTTTTAATATAACTAAAATCATTTGTAGTTCATTCAATGTTCAGCCCCGCCTGCAATAACAACAAATCATGAGCTTAATTTATTCATAATCAAAGTTTTAACATTGTCTAATATGAACTTTCATAGTATAAGTTATTGTATCTCATATAATAAATGAGCTGAAATACTCACGCTGTCATCTATATAGTGCTAGTATTATCTTGTGAGTTTAAACTTAAAAGATAATCAACAACGGCGCTCTCACTACATGTGTCACTAATCATCATACCGTATCTCTGATCGACAAGGCAATCAATCTGATACGAAGAGTTACAGATAAAGATACGCTCTCCAAACAATTGAGTAAACAAACAAAAACAAGAGATGAACAATCAAAATGAAAACAAATCATGTTGTCTCAAAAAATTAGATGTCTACAACCCTCGATTTAAAAATTGACCAAAAGCAAATATTATGTGATGACGAAAGGTTGATAAAAGATAGAAAGATACAAGCATTAGATGCATATACATATGTACAGACATAGCACCTGGAAGCTGGCACTTGTTGAACGATTTGTTTTCTTGTTGTCACATTTTGGCTTAATTGTTTTGAATATTCATATTTTTTTTTTTGTGTCATGTAAAGTGTGATTTTTGTCCACGAGTGAAATAGAGTGTGAGATACGTAAAGAAACGAATGACAACAAATGACTAAAACAGCGGGAATATGTGAACTAAGATGTCAACCAAAAGTGATGATGACGATCTTCATGATTATTGAGGAAAAGAGACTTCTATCATTGTAGATAGCGCATTGCTTCGTTTATTGAATCTGCCTTCGCGCCAGTCGACGACTGCACATAATACGCTGATATGTAATGCAAATATGAATGCTAAACAACGCAAATACATTTGTACTTAGATACAATTCTACTTATATGAAATCGACGACAAACAACGACGTCGCAAAGTCTCCAGTTGCACGTTGTCATTATCAAAGTGACAACGCTCGAATTAAGACGTAAAGTATCTCAATCAAAAGCATATACTAAATAAAGTGAATAGCGGAAAAAGTTTTTGTATTTATACTTAATAAATTTGAATTAGTGAAATGATTCCATTAGAAGAAAATGAATCAACTACACCGACCAACAAGACTTCATTATTATCTCACGTTTTGGCACGTTCTGCTAGGCAAAGCATAACAAGTCTACGCTTTGGTCGGAGTATACCAGAAGAGAAGACTGTGGTGCCACTTAAGCCCAAGATACCACCATTGGGTAGTGGTGGCACTCGAACGCCTCTAGCTAAGACAAAAAAGTTTCTATACAAACGTATACGGATACTCAATTGGATCGGGAGTTATAACATGGAATGGGGCATCAGTGACTTAATTGCAGGCATAACTCTTGGTCTCACCATAATACCTGAGAGTATTGCTTGTGCTTTGTTGGCGAATCTACCACCACGTTATGGTCTGTGTTCAGCATTTATTGGACCATTGATCTATTTACTTTTCGGTTCTATTGATAAGGTGATAATTGGACCAACAAGTTTGGTGGCCTTGGTCAGTGTACAGTTTACAGTGGGAAAACCCATTGAGTTTGCCTTTCTCCTGACCTTGCTCAGTGGCATTGTTCAAATCATAATGGGCAGCTTGCGTATGGGTAAGTAGACAGTTTGTCGGGGGTAGCGACCTACCACAAGTCACACGACTCTCATTAAGTACAATAGTATCATTGTTGACAATTGAGTAAACTACTAGTAGGCTTGTCTCTCAACTGATGATGCTTGAAATATACAATATGGAAATGCACTTACGCAAGCGATTTTACATGTTTCTCTTTTTTTTTCTTTCTTGCTTTATCACAGGTTTTATCTTTGAGTTTATTTCGATGCCGGTCATCAAGGCCTTTAGCTCGGCCACTGCAATACTCGTGATAGAATCACAAATTAAAGTACTGTTGGGCATTAAATATGTAGTGCCTGGACTGCTTAACTCTGTGAGTACTTTATACTCACGACGAAGCGAAGCTAATTTAGGTGATCTCGTGATGGGCATTTGTGCAATCATCTTATTAATATTATTTGAAGTAAGTTGATTTAATCAAGTTCACTTTATTTTATTGTATTCTATCTTTTCTTAGCTTTTAGAGCGTGTTGCTGATAATCCCAAATTGGGGAAATTCAGTAGCATTTTTTGTCGGTATCTTGCATTTTCACGAAATACTCTTATAGTAATCATTGCTGGCATTGTATCTTATGTCTGGCTAGGACATGCCTCTGTTGTACCATATGCTTTGAGCAAGAATGCCATGTCCAGTTTGCCTAACTTTACACTACCACAACCAACAGTTGTAGCTGTGGATCGCATTTATACATTCTGGGATGTTTTGAGTGAACTCAATGTAGGCATCATTGTTATACCAATTGTTGGTATTCTAACAAATATTTCTATTGGAAAGTTAGGTAAGTTTTATCAAAATTATACTAAACAAATACTATGATGAATAAATTTTGTATCTACAGCACCCAAGAGTCTTGTGGATGCCAATCATGAGTTGGTTACTGTAGGACTTTGCAATATTTTTGGCTCTTGTGTGCAAGCAATGCCATCTTCCGGTGCATTTACACGTTATGCTATCAGTTCAGCATGTGGCTTGAAGACTCCCATGGCAAACTTGTATTTGGGTGAGAATCTTAGACAAACACAAAACTATTGTATATGCTTAGTTAATGTATCTCTTGTTTGTAGGCATCATAGTGCTATTGGCACTAAGCTATCTTTCGCCATACTTCAATTACATACCAGAAGCTACACTTGCTGCCATTTTGATTTGCTCCATCTTCACCCTACTTGATTTTAAACTGCCCATACGCTTGTGGCGTGATTCAAAACGTGATTTCTGTATATGGCTATTGTGCTTTGTTGTATGTGTTCTATTTGGAGTTGAAGTTGGCTTATTCGTAAGCGTTATACTGACTTCATTCAATTTGCTATTCCTATGGGCGCGTCCAGAAGTTATTGTTAAAATTGAAGAGCTTGATGAAATGCAATATTTATCTGTGACACCGGGTAATGGTATTTATTTCCCTGCCATAAATTATTTACGCGAAAAAGTCATTAAGGCTTGCACGCAAGCAGAATTTAAGATATGCGTAGTTATTGATGGACGTAAGATTACCGGTTTGGATTATACAGCAGCTCAAGGCATATCAAAACTTTCAAGTAATTTGTGTCAAGAGGATGCAGCAAGCAGTGCTCTTCTCATACTCTATCGATTTCCAATGGAATTGCAGAAAATGATCGATCACACTGAGAATTTGGTATTCTGTGAGGATGAATGTAAATTGAAAGAATTCTTGACACAGGAAGCTCTCAGAAATGGTTACATCTGTCTAAAGGAACATATACGTGCTTCTATAGATTTGGGCTACAAAATCGATATCGAATAGTATTAAATTTTTAGGGAAATTTTTATATATACATATTTTATAATATTTATTATCAAGTAAATTTAGCGAGGCTAAACAAGTGAGAGAATATACTTCCTTCTTCTACTATTGTACAATTAAAAAACCAATTGAAACAATTTCGCTTAATGGCTTTTCGTGGCTTGGCAAGCACCCATACTCTGTTGTTGTCTACTATTTATTATAGTTGTTGCCATTGCATTTTCCCACCAAATGTTGATGCCAACAATGCTGCCAGGATTGAACGCTTAATTTGCAAATGCAATTCAAATGAAAGCAATTGTGCGCCTTCTTTTTTTTCACTGGCTTGCTTGATTCGATTCCATTCCATTTTGTTGTTTTTGTTTTCACAATTTTACATTGATTTTGCATACAAAATATCTAATGCATTTGTGAGCGAGAGCCTAATGCGTTAGGATTAACTGGGAATATACTACTGTATATCTCACCAACGCTTGGCTTCAAAATGCTGGTGTTCTGTTTCTCAATTGTGGATAAAAAATGAAAAAATATTCGATGTTGTTCTAGTTTTACAAGTGCAGAAGTGCAGATGAAGTGAAATAGTTGGAAACTGGGACAAATGCTATGCTGATGGTAGCAATTTATAAAAGCCACACTGACCTCTGACCAAACGCCGACGCCCCCAACACGGCTTAGACACTTGCCATTGCTGGCCAACTTCAATGATTGCCAAGCTAATGGATTTCTGTTTACTTTTTCACTTAGTTGTGTAAAAAAATAACTAAAGCAAGCAGAGAACACTAACTAAAGAACCAAAGTAAAAATGTCGAGTATTGAAGATGAGAAAAAAAAATCATCACCAAAAAAAAAAAAAAATAAAACAAAAATAGAGAAAAAGCAATGAAATTAGAAAACAGCAAGAAAAGCGAAAGCGGAAACATGGCTGAGCGGTGAAGTAAAGAAGTCCTTGGCGCAAAAATAAAGAAAAACAAAGAACAAATTAAAAAAGCAAAATGAAAAATGAAAAAAAAAAAAATAAAGTAAAAAATGTAAGAAATTAAACTTTGGTTCAGGCGTAAAGTGGATCAGGCTAAGTGCGGAAAAAGCAAGTTAATTACATAAGGTTAGCGAGCGACTGAGCTGAACTAAAGCACACCTTATAGCTGAGAAGGTCGTCCCCATTTCGGACACATCCGCTGCATCCGTTTGAAGCAATGGTCAGTCATTTTGGAGTGGAGTGGCAAAGTTTTAGTGAGAATTTAATGAAATTTAAAGTGTCAAAGCGTTGACTTAACTCAACTGAACTGAACTCAGTATAAATTAGTTGAAAGTTATGAAGACCAATTGTAATTTTGTTGGAAAAACAACAACCATTTTCATGAGTTCAACAACAAAAAATATAAGGTACTTTGGCCAATTTATCCACTTAAAATAAACTGAGCCGCAGGGCCGAGTGTTAATTTCAAAAAATGTAAAGCATACTTTGCGGCAGCATTGATGTCATTGACACAAATATTTTCACATGATATTGTATTATTTAATTTTAATATTTTTTCCGCAATTTCACAAAAATATTTATTTATTTATTATTTTCACATGAGAGGCATGAAGAAAATAGTGAAATTCAATTGGTTTTTGGTGGCTCACAAATTAAATTCTCATAATACCAGTATGAAGAGAATGATGGGCAGCAGAGAGAGTTTGGTAAATTACCATTGCTGGTCACGTACACCGGCAACCGGCGGCGGCGTCGGCTGGCATTGCCATGGCCATTGATACTTTTTCTGTGGCTGTGAGCAGCCGAAGGATAACTAAATACACACACATATGAGTAAGTGTGCCAGATACTATTGTATTATACAATAAATTTGTAGCATACATTTCGTTGTATTTAAATGCTTGTAAAACTTAATTGGCATCGCCTTTATCAATGCATAGAACTCGGAAAAAAGTAATTAATCGAATCATTCGCTTGGCGCTTATTGATTTTTGTGCCTAAGGCAATAATCTACGAGAAAACAAGGCAAAGCATTGCCTTTGAGCATTCCAAAATGTTTAATATGCAAAAAGGAATTCATTTAACAAGGTGGTAGGCACTAGGATGAGTGGCATAACCAAAAAAAAAGAAAGGAGTTCAATTGCCTGAAGCTGGTTTTTTGAATTTAAATTGTTGAAATTGTCAACTTGATGTGCTTAATTAAATGCTGAAATCCTTAAGGAAAACAATAACAAGCAGAAATAAAGATGAAAACGCACATCACGACATGGCACGGCACGGCACAGCATAGTACAAGTTTAATAATGACGACACTGAAAATAATTAACAATTTGTATAAATAACAACAAGACAAGCTCATAGCCAATGCCAATGCCAAGCCAATACCAAAGTCGATTTTAGGCAAAATAATCGTTGATGTCCTTTAATGGCTGCGTAGGCACAACAAGCGATACTAACGACTTTCGACTCACTCCCCTTCTTGGTGGTGTTGTTTGAGAAGTTTTCTTTTAAGGAAGCTGCCATGTCCTCACAATTCACTATTACATACATATAAGTACAGGCAGGCTGGCAGGCAGGCAAATAAGTCGATGTGAAATTGCCGAAGAAGGCATTAAATTGTCGCGTCTCTGTCTAGGCCTTTGCGTAAACAGTTTACTTGGTTTATTTGATGGTGGTGATGGTAGTGTTGGAGTGGGCACTAAAATAATTGACTATGAGATGCTTTTAAGTTAGGGAAGAAAACAACATACACACAAACACAAAGAAAAAGGAGACTAATATAAAGTGAGGAGTTTGAGAAAGTGGACTGCTGTTAGGGACAATACTATTTGCTTTTGCCTTTGCTTTGTTTCATTTAAATTATTAATTAATTTGTTGTAAGCCATTAGTGGAAATACGACAAGGATTTACATTGATTTTTAACGAGTAAACAAGACTTGCTTGCGGTAATGTTTGAGAGAGATTGAGTGGGGGATATTCTTGTATTGTAGATTAATTAAAGTTATATGGTAAATAAGAAAATAAGCTTAAATTTTAAAGCACAAAACTCTTTAAGTTATTAGCAGTTGACTTTAAGAAGAAAACCTTGGTATCATATAATAAATGAAGCACTCTGTTTGCCCAATATTATCAAAAGATAGGAAGGTAAGCATGGGATAGAAGAAGGTCTAACCAGAAAGCAAGTGCTGCATACCAATTACCTTTGTGTCATGTGCCAGGAATTATTTTCTTCTTATATGATAGAAGTTTATACGAGTATACACACATTTTTAGCTTTTTTGTCATTTTTTTTTTTGTTTTTCGTCCTTATAGTATTTGTTTTTCTTGTTGTTGTTGAAGCGCGTTTGGCAATTTCCAAGCGACAATAAAAACTTACAAGAAAACAGCCTAAAGTTGTTATTAAAGTAAGGCTTAGTAAAGTTAATGCGAAATGTGCGAATATATGAAGGAAGGAAAATAAGCAACATGCGCTTCCCTGTTGCGCTTCACAGTACACACATATACACACACACATGGGTACAATTTTTTTATGAGTTTTTATGGTTTTGTGGCTGCAACAGCCGGCATGAGCCACCAAGTGGAGGTTACGACAACGAAGAAGACACTTTATGACTGGCACAAAACACAGACAATAGTTTGAGGGTTACTTACTGCTTGAAATTGAGATAACTTACATATACACATACTATAGCGTAAGTTGAAAAAAAACGAACAGCAGTAGCACAGGAAATCATGATCTGAAGTATGCGTTCACTTTCACTGTGTGCGGCACTCACATCAAAAGTCAACTAATTTGGCTGTAAAAATAACATTAAATCAAGCCAAAAGAAGTTTCCGAGATACACACACGTGCACCCCACCGAGTTGGGAGACAGAAATCAAATTGCGGCCACCATACGCACATATACTATAGTATACTACTATACAGTTTTGTTTTGATCCTGTTCTCGGTTTTTTTCTAAGCACAAAGGTGAGATGGATGCTTCTCTTTTTTTGTTGTTATTAATTCACATTCTGTTTTTTTTGTTTGTCTTTCTTGTTGCACTTGACTGATTTTTATGCTTTGATGCTCAATGATTTTATTATTAAAAGCAAAAAAGCAAAGCATTTATAAAGGTAAGGGAGAAGGACAAAAAGTCGCTTAGGAATTATTGCCTTTGGCCTGTTATTGTTGTAATAAATATATAAACTTATACAGTTGCATATGTAGTACTATAATCGCGTATTGTATTAGGGGTTGTCAACTGTTGTAAAGAAAACAGAACGTTGCATACTTCTAGGGTGTTTTTCTTGCATTCGGGTGAGGGCTAGACAAGTAGAACTAAAGAAGCTACTTTCATGATCAACTTGGGACACACTTGACTGTCTCTAAATATGTCACTTGACGTTTGAGTGCTTAAATTGGTTTGAGGGGGGGCAGACAACTGGGGGCGTTTAGCAGGACGGACTAAGCTGATTGCGGCTTGTTGAGGCTTAATCTTGAAGTCAACGCAGCACAGCCCTGTCCAGCCTCTGTTTAGTTGGTTGTTTTTTACTACTTTTTATGAATGCTGCAGTTGAATTGAACTGAGTCCCCCAAAATATTGTGGAATAAATAATCCACCTCCCTTGGTCATAGTTTAATCGTATGTTTTCTTAAAAAATAATATTTTCATTTTTTTCTTTGTTTTTTGTTTCAATATTCTTTTGGGGAAATTGTTTTACTACACATTTTTGTAGATTTTTTCTATTTTTTTTTTTTGCTAGACACCCCCACATATGTGTCTCTTCTTATGTAGTATCTGTACTTCTTTATGCCAATATCTGCTTACTGATACTTCACTTCAGTGAGTTGTCATGAATAATGAAAAAGAAACGTAAATATGTTTTTGTTACCTTTTAGTGTAAGTGTGCGTATGTGTATACTATTTGTGTTTGTATCGGAAGAAGTTTTCCCCCTTCCTTTAGTTTATGTAGTTTTGTATTTTTTGTTTGTTGTTTGCTCTGTCAGAACTCGGGCGTGTCCTTTCTGTGTCTGTGCCTGTCTGACAGGTACTTGTGACTAATTCATAGGTGCTAGCAAAAAGCCTACATAAAAAAAAACTCTAACCTAGTTGAAATTCATAGTCTTCCGAATGTCCTAGTATTCCCCTTACACACTTTAGCAATTGATTTGACTCAATAGTCTTTTAGTCTTTATCATCTACCAAATATCTTTGAACTGGCTTTACGGTCTATGACTACTGGTCGGTTGGCCTACGCTACACTTTATCCTCTCCTCCACCTAACATTGACTTTATTATGGCCTTGTTGTTTTTGTTATTTTCTCTTATTTTTTCTTACTTGGCTTTACGCTTGTTTTGCTTCTTTGCCTTCGTTCGTTCTTGTTTGCATTTCAAATTCGATACGCATCCGAGAAGCAAATCGAAATCAACAAACCAAATAAACAATCAATGAAGTAATGTCAATAGAATTTTTTTTCGTATTTTTTGTATTTTTGCCCCCAAATTCTCCACTCACCATTTTCCATCTTCCATTTTCCCTTTGTCATTTCTCTTTATTTGCAGATAAAAGAAGGAACTTATTTTGGGTGGCAATGGCAAGATTTTTTAATAATAATTTTTATTATATTTTCTCATGAAACTAATTAAACGTGACAACGCAAAACTAAAAATAAACTTGGTAACTTTGGAAGAAGCAAAAAATTACATAAAATGGGACAAAACAAAATGAAAAAGAAAAGAAATTTGTTTTGAAAAAGTTCAATTGAGGCAAATGTCATCAACTGAAGTCAATTTGTTGTTTGTTGAAAGACAAAATAGTAAGACCCAAAAACTTTAATAAAAAGAAACAAAACAACAAGGAAAATACTCTTAATAATAAGAAAAGTAGACAAGGACAATCGAAGGAGTGAGAAAAGTTTTCTTCGTTTGGTGTCTTGTGTTGGTGGTATAATTTTCAAAGCCAAAATGAGTCCCGGAAGTGGGCGAAAAACTAAACCAAAATTACAAACAAAAAGCACAACAGCAACAATAATAACAAAAACACGATCATGCAAAGGATGTACATGCAATAGTATAGTATAGTACGAGTATAACTAAAACAAGGATTCTCTGTTTAACCCGCAATACAGATAAACGCAAAATTACTTTTTGGCCAATGAAGACAAAACCGAGAGAAAATTGTAGAGTGGAAGAAGATAACATAGCTAAGGATATACACAATCATCCTTTCTTCTATCTTCTTCTAGTTATTCCTGTTGTTGCTTTTGCTGTTGTTGTTGTTGTTTTTGTACACTGCCGCATGCGGCAATGAACAAATTGCATTTCAAAAAGTGTTCGTCGTGATGCAACCACAAAAATAAGTGTTTACACCATTGATTACAAGCAAAGCAAAGGACACCAACACAGACCGAACGAAATATAAAGGATGACGAGAGCGACTGTAGGAGGGTCTGATGATGCCTTACAGCTGCATACCAGCAGCAATAACAGTAGCAGTATAAGCATCAGCAGCACCAGTAGCTGAAGCAGTTGGCGGCATCACTTGATTAAAGAAAGTGTGGAACAACAACATGGAGAGTGTCGCCTACGCATATCAAATGCAAAAAAGGATGACAACAAGGACTTTAACTAAGCAAGCCATGGCAACCATTGTACTCTTTTAAATACAATCATGATCATGATGATGATGACTGCAAAGTCGACCCAGAGGCCCACATTTTTGCATATATTGTTGTCGCTATCATTGTCATCGTCGTCATCGTCGTAGCCGTCGTCTTTCGTCGTACTTGAGCTCATGAAAGGCACAAAGATTGGTGTCAATTGGCAAAGCGAAGGACACGCCTTCGAAGCTGTGACAGTGAAACCCTTTTTATGCCACTTCCGATTGCTAGAGTTGCGAAAGTTGTTTCAAATCGAGTAGTAAATGGTGAATGGTAAATGGGGAGCCACAAGGGCTTGAGCCCGTAGCCCGTTGCCTGAATGGCAAGCAATGCATTTGAACTGCATTTCATTAGGATGCAGCAGCATCACAGAACATCTCCAACAGGACAAAAAGAGGAATACAAAGTGTGGTGAACTTACACAAACAATAACAATGAAAACAACATGAAGGCATGCAGCAGTATGGCGTCGCATGCAAATGGCATTGGCGCCATTTTGCAACTAAACAGAAAAACGAAAATCATCAAGAAGGAGAAGCAAATGGGGGAGCGATGAGAGAAGAAACTGTCGACATTTTGTGGTTTCTGCTTGACACTAAGAAAGGACAATGAAATGAAGCATATAAGTGGCAACACCTCGATGAGGAATGGGTTTAGCAAACACTTTCCATATTGACATTATTCACTCCTTATTCTTATTGAATTTATGCTTAAAAATTGCAAATTTCCTATTATTTTATAAAGATTTTTTGAAAGTTTTTTAAAGCTCTGTGCCGGAATTTAAAGTTGCCTTTTAGATAATTAAGTGAATATGCCAAGTGAAAGATTCGCTTATCTTTTATACAGGACAGATGGTCGCTTGGTCGGTCGTTTGGTCTTTTCTTCTCTTACTCTAAGTTTCTAATCTGAGGCAAGACCAAAGTAATAATCGTTATTTGCAGCTGTTAAATGCGTCTAAAAAGGCAACGAAGCACACGAAGCCAACCAAACCAAACCAAAACAAACGAAGCCAAGCCAAGGCAATCCACAGCTGCAACCAGTTTTGCCAAGCATTAAGCGTGATAAAACTGCATGCAGCTTATAGATACGAATGAACGTATGTACAAAATGTATCTGCATCAAACAAAAGACAATGATGAGGTTGGTTTAGTAGTATACTACTAAGCTTCTCAAACTAACTCAACTCATACTCTGTGACGGCCTCAAAGTAGCCTGCAACATGTGTCGCTCTTGCACCAAATTAGTTAGTACGACTGGGCTGCTAAGCTTCAATTACACCACACTGCCATTGCCCACCAAAACCTAAGTGC
This sequence comes from Amiota communis, assembly GCA_037043315.1. Classification (NCBI taxonomy): domain Eukaryota; kingdom Metazoa; phylum Arthropoda; class Insecta; order Diptera; family Drosophilidae; genus Amiota; species Amiota communis. The sequence goes on along the minus strand of JBAMAV010001245.1, from coordinate 3,857,717 downwards.
ATGAACAATACAAATGGAAGAAGAACGCACACATACACATACACTTAGTCGAAAGCTCGTTAGTTAGACCTGCGTGCTTTTGGATTAACTCAATTAAAATTTTGTGGCATTAAAACTGTCTTTCGCATGTGCATCTCATGCCATTTCCATCTACCATTTCTTGCTCGGTTTTTGCCTTTGCCGTCTTCTTGTTTTTCTGGTGGCGGTTGCACAAAAAATAATTTTTATTTGCGGTTAGAATTATTTAATTGAGTTTGTTTGAAAATTTCTTTTAAATTAAGAAAGTTTTACACGTGACCTTTTGACAAACACTAAAAAAGAATTGAGAAAGCTGAGTAGAACTTTATTTCATGGCACACACAGACATTTTTTGTATGCATTTCCTGGTTGTTGAAACAAGGAATTCCAAAAGGCAAATATTCCATAGTTGCCAAAAGGCAAGTTTTATTTTTAGTTTTTTTTAGGCCAGGAAACTATTTAAAAAATAAAATCACGCTTAACACGTGTGCGACTAAAGCAAAGTTGCCTTTTCCTAGCTACAAATGTGGGGAAAGATATGTGTGTTTCTAAGTAAAAGTAGGCCAAGCCAAGCACATTGAGTTGATGATTATACAATATTTTTTGGGTTCTTCAAGGAAGCGAATATTATAACAAACTAATCAAAAACTTGCAACACGCATGGGACACACAAACTTGATGTTGATGACGATGCCAATGATGATGATGATGATGATGTTGGTGATGATGCGATGAAGCATAAAGTTTTAATAATAATCTGAACATCAACACGCAATTTTTGCTAGGGTAAAATTGGCATTAAAGGCAGTAAGGTAAGTGCAAACGGAAGGAAGTAAGTCAGTGCTCGACTAACCTACTTCTTGATAATACTATGCTGAAGAAGATGGGGCATCTGTCATTCACTTGTAAGTAAACTGAATGACTCACGAATAAATAAAAAAAATATGATTGTATTTTCAATTTCGAAAAATTTCGCTCACGTCTCACATAAATTTCTCATTAATTTCGAACGATACACAACAGGAAGCTAAAGGAACTACTACACAAAATGCCTGAAACGGTCATTGGCAGCTTGTAAGAAGGAGTAGGAGTATGCCAGGTCGGTCGGTCGGTTGGTTGGTTTCTCTATGATGAGTTCGGAGAGAAGAAGGTTATAGCATTGCATACCAAAGCGATGACAACACTTTCGAATTTTGCACAAGCATAGCATACTTCAAGGCGCCAACATGCGCCATGTTCTGCAAAATCAACAACCAACAGCGGAGAGAGACAAAGAGAGAGGGAAAGTCAATGTAGGGAAAAGACTTTTGCACCATCATCAATAAGATACGCACAAACATTGATGATTTCGTTGACAAGTTACAGCAAGCAGCAAGGAGTGCGAGTAAGTAACACACCAAACAACACCGACCGGAAGTCAAGCAAACAGGTCACCATCGACAGCTGACAAATATGTCAAGCAACTCAATGCGATGCGATGCGATGCGATGCTATGCAATGCAATGCAGTGCTCGATGTGAATGTGTTTCTTGGATGACTTGTCATGCATAAGTAAGCAGTCCATCAAACAAGATGAGATGAGGTAAAGTAAGGTAAACTCAATGACATAAGACAAGGTGAGCGAGCACCCAAGTTGAATTGAGTTAAGTGTATTTTTCGGGAACGAAGGAAAAAAGTGACAACTTCAGTGCATGTTACGTGCGGAAATTGCATATTCACTGTATCCATAAATAAATATAGATATATTCATGCTTTTACTAATATTGAACTGCATCGTACAAACTTTCAACTTTTTGCTTTACAACATCTAACTTTTTGCAAAGTATTTGAACTTTATCATGTATGCACCCAATTCCGCGGCATTCACACACTCACCTTTTACTTTCCAATCGGGAAAACGATTCACATTAAAGTGTTTTGATAACAGAAAAATCACTTTTAAATTTATCATGCTTTTGGCAGAAATGAAAGTGAAAAAAATAAAAGGTAAATATACAAAGTCAAACAACAAGGTTGATGTTGCTGTTGCTGTTGCTGTTACTGGTGATGTTGATGATGATAATGATAATGTACCGCCCAAAGGCTAACTTTGTATCTCTGTGAATTGTGTGAATAAAAAGAAAGGCATAAATTGCATCAAAAGCAAAGTAAAGAAGACAAAGTAAACACATTTAAAGCTTGTTGTTTAACACACACACACAGAATTACAACACAGATAGACCAAGTTACACACACACACACCCAAACAAGACTTGATGCTGTGTTATCCTTGCTGTTGATATTTTTGTTGTTGGCCAACATTGTTTGCACGCTTTGTAAAGACCTTCTTCTACTTTGCATTTTTTTCTCTCCCATCAAATTCTTTGCTTTGTTTTTGCCCTTTTTTTCAAAAGTTATCAAGCCTCGGCAGCATCCAACAGTTCACAGAATGAAACAATGTCGCTGGCACTGATACTGATACTGGAACTGGGTATAAGATTAAACGAAGGGGGTCAGTGAACGCACAAAGAGGAAGTGGCATTTTAATAACTTTTGTGGCCTTCAGAAGAAAAGCTGCATTAGAGAATTGTTAAATTTGCCTCCAATGCGCGCTGCTTATATGATAAAACAAAATAAAGAAAAGAAAAGAATAAATCCTTCCTGAATCTTATTTATTTTGCAACACAGCACTATGGTCCCAAAGTCGTTAATTTGTAACATGAATTAAAAAAAAAAACCTTGTTTTGGGGAAAATTGGTTTGTTGCTTAAGAATGAAAACCAGAACTTTATTCTTGTAATGCAACCCTGAAAGTTCTGCGAAGCTTTGAATGTCTTCCGTTTATTTTACAGACCACGGGGTTTTGATTGCGCCGAAATTTTGGCTGACTTTATGGGCTTTATCGCTCGGCAGTGTTCCTCAAATATAAACACATGCAGAGGTTCAAAAAAAACAAAACATTAGAATGGCAACTGGCGCTCATGAAGAACTCAAATATGCATGGATATCATATGAAATCAAATCACGGTTCATCAACAACAAACAACCTACTCAAAAATAATTCAACTAAAAAAAGACTAAAGCGATATCACCCGTTAGACCTTATATTCAGAGATGCAGGCTAATAAACCGAACTTTATGTAACTCTTCCCATAATCCACTATTGTAATTCATAGAAAATAATATCCAAGGTAATTTTAATAGCCTATTTACACTGTGTCAAAATCTCTGATTTGACTGTGTCAAAAATTGTGTCTAATTGACGCAACCATAAGTAACTATAATTATTTACTTTCATCAAAAAGTGAGCAACAATGAGAAAAAACTTGGTAACAATGGCCAAAAAGTTGCCGAAAATTACCAATAGGACTGACAGTTATAAAATTTACGTCAATATTGTGTCTATATTAGAAACAACTCAGACTCGTGTCTAATTCTGCAATAACCACAGGCAAATTGACGAAATTGTTGGGTTGCGTCAATTAAACACAGATTTTGACACATAATAGATGGACTATAATATAATTATATGCGAGCTTAACCTCAAAGCAATTTTGTTTCGTGGAGTAAAAGTTCGGTAGATTGTCGTAACTATTAATCAAATATTATACGATCGTCTCATTTTTTTTTTGGCTGACGGAATCCGGCGATTTTGGCCGCATCCATAAAGTTTCGATTTGGTGAGGAAAATCAGGTAGCACTGCTTTTTATATTTTTATTATCGCTTCCATCTTATTTTTCGCTAAAGTGACTTAAGTGGTGTTTTACTTATGTTTTAAGCAATATCTGGTATTTTTTTTCATAATTTTCTATGAAACCGTTTGCCTCCCAAAGAACGATTTGTATAAAATTCACAATCATTTATTCATTTTTCCTTCCCTTAAAAACATGTCTTTCAATTTTCAGTCTACATATTGGTTTACATGAGCGCTATTAGTGGGGGTGGTCGGATCGTTTTGAAAACTGTTATAGTTTTTCTACATTAGATTATAATCAATTCTGTGAATTTTCATGCCAAAAAATTTGAATTTGGGACCACAGTGCACTGAGTAAATTTGAATACTCCTCGCTCCTCAGATCTGTGTAATTTTAATAATCCAAAAGAAAACATGCAAAAGAGGTATCTTTTTCACGAGTGCTTGACTTCACCGTCATACGTTTTGTATTTATTTATTTGGTTCTTAGGCCAAAAGGTGGTGTACAAAAATTGTATGTATCCTGTACCATAGCGTGTGAGAGTGACTCAAGTCAAGAAAATTAAATTAAAGCGAAAAACACATAAAAAAAAAACAGAAAGATCAAAAGCCAAAAATTTTATTCATTTTGAATTTTTTTTATTAGATTTTATGGTTTCAAGAATTGAAATGTTTGAGTAAATCTCATTGAGATTGAGAAGATTTAAGCAAATTCAAAAAACTAATTGGATTTTTAATATGCCATGACATGCACACAAACACATACAAACAATTTAGTTAACTACTTTCCTTTCCTGCACTTAACATTATGCAATTGGAGTATTAAAGTGCAATAACACCCCTCAAGTTATGACTTGCTAAACGAATAATTCGGATATTAGGAACTTCATGTTAATAGTTGCCATTTTCACAAAACCATCATACAAACTCACACACATCATATGTATGTTAGTATTGTAGTACACAATGAGATAAGTTGCCTTTGTTTTTCATAGAATTGCTCATGTCCAGTTGGTCGCTTATGCAATTGTGTATCATTTTTGAAATGTCCTGCGTTGCATACTAATGTCGTTGCACATATTTGCAAATATGTAGTATGAAACAAGCGCTTCAATTTTCTTCTCTACTAACACACGTACATGTGTGTAATGGTAAAGAAAGTCCTGCCCTGCAGTTACCTTGTTGTTACACTTATATAATGCCCTTCTAGTCTAGATGTTGCTTCTACTGCTGCTGCTGCTGAACCTGCACTTGCACACATTGCAATCAAGTTTAATAACATCACAAAATGTCAATAAATCCTCAAAATGGCTGCGGCGTCATTGCTTGGTTGCTTTTGGCTTGTAACCCTCTTCTATTGATGGTTATGATGATGCTGATGCTGATGGTGATGGTGATGTTGATGGCGTTTGCAATGATGCTGTTGATGCTGCTGCTGTTGATGATGATGATGATAATGGGTTTAGTGATGTTCAGCAAGAGTATCATTAACAAAAGGAACTTGCCAGCAATAATAACCTAGTATGGACAACAACATCAACATCAAGTGCTTATATTATCCTGCTACTCCCCTTCTCTGAGGATGTTTAGTGAGGCTCTAAGTATATATGGTAGTATGTATATACAAGCATTTGTAATCGATGAACTCCTGGCTACTGCTTCTATCAATGACCAACAACAGAAAACTTTGCTTGCTTTGGTGTATGGAAGAAACATTTTCCAATATTGTTTTATCAAAAGAAAATTGTTTGAATCAGTTGCACTATGTGTGTTCATTTACCAATAATCCTTAAGCCAAAGGATGTAAGGCATTAAAAAGCTTAAAATTGGTTTCTTTACACACTTTAATTCGAATTTCCATTATCTTTTTTCGTTTTTATTTTTTTTTTTTTTGTAATATTTTAGGCTTTGTATTTTTGAATGTAATGATTTTATAGCTTCTTTCAAAACTAATTAAAATCATGATACATTCTTATGGTATCCTTCCCATTCGTTTGGTTACTACGTGTTAATGTCAGGTGGCGCTTTCATTCATGCATTTCCTGCAACCAACCGGATTCCTTCAATTATTACTGTACTGTTCCACAGCTCCTTCAGCTGCCGCTCGTAAATTCACTCATGGACATTTTTATGTGTGTAACAACAATAATTTAACAAAAATTTATTGCAATTTTGGTAATGAGTTTTCACTGCGAATGCAATAGCAAAGGATACCAACAATAGGAGCCAAGTATTTAACCCATAAGCGCATGCTTCTTTTAATATTGTTAGTGTTTTTATTGTTGCCAAAGTCGAGTTGAACTTTTTAGTTTGTTTGTGTTGCACACAACTTAAACAATTTCATTCTTTCATCTTTAACTTTGGTCTGCGTAGTTTCAATTTTTCAAGTACTTTGTCTCACATTCCTTAGTTCTTTCTGAGTATTTGAGTCTATGAGTGTGTGTGTGTGCTAAGCGAAACCGGAAGTTTTTAATGTTCTTTCTTTGTTACTTGCATTGGATTGCTTACTGTTTTTGTGGCATTTGCCGCGCACTTTACATTAGTGGTTTCTATTCTTTTTTTTTGAGTTCTTTTTTCCCATTTTTTTTTTTTTTGTTTGTATTTTGGGCCATTGTCTTCTGTGTTTCTTTTCGGACCAACTGCTCAAAGGCACTAAACTCCATTTAGGTAAACCAATCTCATTTCCTTTTTTAGTATCTTTCGAAAAGTAATCCCACCCTCTCCTTACACTTTGTTCATTTCATTAGTGCAAAATGTTTGGCAAAGAGACTTAAATCAAATGAAATTAAATTTTTTGCAAAAGTTCAAACAAATGACAAAAAAAAAAAAATGTTTGTGTAATTTTAAATCGTTTGCAAAAAGCTTTTGCCCGTATGCCTCGTCACCCCTATATTTATGAGCCTAAAAGAACAAAATGTAAACAAATGAATGCTGCAAGGATCTGCCTGCTGCACATTGTGCGATTCCTCGTAAATCTGAAATAAAATCGCGCGAAACAAAAATGTGAATTTTTACTGAAAAATTCATCAATTCAGAGAACGAACGAATGACGACCAATGTCTGATGGCAATGATGATGCTGATACTGAATATTGGTTGTCGTTACAAACTCTGTGCATAAAAACAGTGCCAAAAAAACTAAGCAGGAGTCAGTTTCCCTTGCTCTCTTCTATTGAAATGGATCAGTGGCCAAAAACCAAAAACAGAAAGACATACAGACAGACAAACAGTTGCTTTCCTGCTGCAAAGGATATGCAAGCGACAAGCTTCTCGGTGGCCCGGTGGCTTAGACAGTTTTCAATGAGAGTTTGAGGCGTTTTGGTTTGTACTGCTTCTGTTGGGGCAGATTTTGGTTTGGGTTCGTTGGGTTCGTTTGCTTTGATGTTTGGTGTTTGTTTTAATCGTTTCGAAATACTACATTTTTATCTTGGTGTTTTTCACCCTATAAAAATGGACACACTTCACTCGCACCTTTAAGCACGTTCAAGCATGATACAAAAATTAATTGCGCGCATCAAATATAAAAGCAAACCAGGCAAAATCCTGTCTGATGACGACCACGACAACGACAACGCTTATGTTCTGGTATCGCTTGAGCTGCCCAAAAGTGACAAATGCAAATACACAATTTTTGGTTGTTATTCGTTCAGTGGCCCAATGGCTTGGGATGATCATTTGTTGTTGTTCATTGCCGCATGTGTTAGCCCTTTTCTAGTTACAGGGACCAAACCCAATCTCAACCTCTCAGCATTGCCCACTAGTAGTATGTTGATACGATTCATGGCATTTGTGGTGAGGTTGTGTGAAATTTACTGGCTTCAATGGAAATAAAGTGGAAAAAATCCCAAACAAATAACAACAAATCGGTTTTCGTATTGTCCTTTCTATAAATAGTGTGTATGAGCGGCAACAAATTTTCGTATGTCAACAGAAATGGCCAACTGAAGTGGCCTCACATAAAAAACACCAAAAGGCTGCTCATCCCTTTCAACAACAACAACAACAGATTTTAGGTGCACTTGAAATGCACCAGGACCTTGTTTCTAGTTTTGTTGTTGTGTTTTTTTTTTTACATGATTTTTCAAGTATTAAATAAATAATGTCCTGTGTTCAGAGCGTCACTTTGATTTCAAAAGCTTTTTGTGGCTTTAATTGATTTCATTTTTGCAATTAAGTAATTTTCATTATATTGCAGAAACAAGAAACCTGGCCTAAAGTATTTAATTAATACAAGGTTATATAACTTCATTAGTTGCATTATTAATTGATAAAACATTTCAAGGATTTATAAAGTTTTATGCAAATAAAACATATTTTCAGGCGCATTCTTAGTTTAATTAAGAAATAAATTTAATGTACAATCAAAGATATTGAAATTATTATATTAATTTCAATTCATTAAAATGTGAAAATATTTTATTTTATTTATGCAATTAAATTATATTGAATTTCTCATGACCTTATGAAGTTTTTAATATGAGAAGAGAAATCACTGATGCTCATAATTCATGTGTTTTATCGTTTATGCCAAAATAAAAAAGATAAACCAACAGAAATACACAAAAAAAATGGGCGATAAAAATGCATTCGATCATTATGCGCCAAAATGTATGCAACATAAATCTATTTAAATTTATTATCGCATATTATTTGCGCATAAATGTTGAAGCAAAAATGCATATTTAATTTGTTTAAAAATTGTGATTGTTTTTGTGTATTTTTTGTTATTGATAAACGTTTATCATAAACAATTTTATGCTCGAGGCAATGATGCCATTACTAGAATCCTGCAGGCTGTTGGGGGTAGGGTAGGTGGATTCAACAGCAGCAATATATAGATAAATGCATCAGAGGTCCTTGCTGTGTATGTCAATTGTTTAAATAGAAAAATATAATTTATTTTATTTTATTTATTGCAAGAAGACAAAAGATTAACGACTTTCGAACGCTGCGGGCACATTGCATATGAAGAATCGTATCAGTTGAAGTGAGTGGTTGAGATGGGAGGCAATAGATAATAGATAGAAGTAAATATTTATGCAAATATTTATAACATTGAAAGCAAATAAAATCAAACTCAATACATAACTCAACTATGCACTAACATAAGTCAAAGATGGGAAGGAGAAAATATTATAGTTTAGTAGTAGTATGAATATCCATAGCTCCACACACACACATCATAACTTTAATATCAATTGTGCAGCAGCTGCACAAATGCCGTCGTTAAACAGGATAAGCTGCATTTAAAGCGGCCTTTGTTGAAGAATCACATTGTAGCAAAGCACACTGCGCGAACCCTCTAATACTTGAAAAGCATAACAAAATATTTGCTATATTCAAAACAAATATTGCTGCGTAACCGAATCCCATTGCTTGTGATTCAAACTTAACGAAACTGAAGCCATGTGTAATTTATCATGCAAACTATTTTCATGCAGATTGTCATTGTCAGTCGATGTTGGGTAAGGGAAAAGAGAAATAAGCATGTGGCATGCCATAACCAAAGTCAGGCAAAGGTGAGACAACAACACAACATAAAGACAACAACATTTTTGTTGTGATTAAGGAATATTTGTGGCACTTACGGAATGCACAACAAGCAAGAACAACAACAATAACAACAATATCAAATACCCAAGTAACGCTGAGCAGAACAGAGTTAAGGATGGCACAGAACAGAACACAAGCGATTAAGGTGACGCAGTGCAATCTAATAGAAATTTATCATACGACACGTGTGCCTCTCATGAGAAGAAGACTAAGACTAAGGGTTGGGTATCTATTATATATTCATATGTATTTGTATTTGTGTTGCAATGCTCGCAGGTGCATTTTTATTGCAATGCACATTCATAATATTCAAAAGCCGCAATCAGTGCGAATGAACTGCGAGGAGCTGAGTCAGAGGATAATAAATTTATGACAATCGCACTAAATATACAAAATTTTTGTTATTTGAGGGTGGCAACTGATAGTATATTGCAAAAAGGAGTCTGAGTTTATATGGGTGTTTAAATATAACAAATGAGTTTGGTACTTGACCGGCCATAGGACACAACACGAAAAAAATCTTTAATTTATGATTTAAAACAGAAGCCAATGCCAAAGAGTGAAAATGCAAGTCTACACACATGTATGTAAGAGAAAGGAAGAGAGTGGTAGACCGCAGCGGAGACAATTGCAATGATTGCATTTTTTGGGCGCAAAAAAGCGATTAAAATTAACATTTACACGCAATTGAATGCATTCATGCTTATACACATACACATACATATGTATATGTATTGTACTGGATTGCAGTGAATGAGTTTTGGGTTTTGGTTTGTGGGTGCATTCAAGCGGAAGTTGCTTTTATATGATTTGGAACTAATTGCGCAAAGCATGGAACCATTATAATGGATGAAATAACCAACAACAACAAAAAAGAAAGAAAAAAATACCATATGAGAGAGGAAAAAGGATAAATAGGCGGCATTGCTGGAAGTGGATGCATACAGGATAATTATGAATGCCCGGACACAATGCAAGGAGCCACATTTGCATTGTGCTGAACGCGCGTAATTATGAATTATGCATGGATGCATGCATGCGGCATGTGGCCAATACAACATGCAACGAAGATGCGGCCATTGTCGCTTAAGGGCTCCACATAGAACGACACAGCTGCAATACACAATCCAATGAGTTCAGTCGAGCAGACAAACTGATATTCAATATTTGCGCATGTGGCCAAGCGTAATCATAACCGTCGTTATTCCAATGGTGTGTCAGTCCTTTCGTTTGTTAGTTTGTCCGTCGTGAGTCACTGAGGCACGCAGGCGTTGCATAAATCAAACGCACAAATAACATTAACACACAACAAGAGATTCAAGAAACAACAAGAGGTAAGGTAATCAGTTGTGGGGGAGAGACAATCATAACTAAAGCCTCAATGGTTTCCTTTTGGCTGCGTTTATTGTTCATCTTGGTCTGGTAGCAAAATCGCTGCAAGTTGACAGTATTATGTACAATGTCGCCTTAGTGTATGCAATGTTTATTGTCATACTCTGACACTGGTCTCGGTCCTTGCTTCATCATTTTGCCTTAACTCCACTCACACTGGCTCAATATGAATGGGTATGAGATTGCATCTTGAAGCTTCTGAGGCACTCGCTTATTAGTTTCCAACCAAAACTCAACTGTTTGCTTGCGGCCAAGAGAATTGAATGTATTTTCGGGTTTATTGTTTGTATTTGTTTGGATAGAGAGAGAGAGAATGGAAGGAAGGAAGGACGGAAGGATGAATGATGCATTGAGGGTTGGTTGGATTTGTGCGTAATTTAGAATGAGCTTCGACTACATCAGTGTCTCTTGGGCATGACGTCGTCATCATCAGCATAATCATCATTTGTATTAGTTTTGCTATTGCTGCTGCTGCTTTTGATGCTGTTATTGTTGTTGCTGTTACTATTGGAATTATGAAAATTATGTTTACCTATACACAGCTAAACATAAACACACACATGCTCTCACGCACAATCACATGAATGCACACATATTAACATACCCATATAGAGTTGCATAGATAAATATTTACGCAGCTTAGCAAATTAATGACTTTTGATTCATATCTCTAAATCTGTACAAGGTTGGGTTTTTGTGGAACTAAGCAAAGCACCCCACAAAATAAGCAATTCTGCAAATGCTGAGCATGTTAAAATTTCAATTCGAATTAATAGATCTTAAATAATTGTTAACCAAATTAGGATTCAAACTTTATTTATATTATTTTTATAAGAAATTATTTAAACCCGCGACATTTAATTTTATTTTTAATTTTCCAGTGACACTTTTCATTTCTTGTCTATTTTAGATAAACTGTCTTAGTCAGTATAATCTCCATAGCCATGAATTATTGATAGATCAGTAAAATATTAAATAGAACCATTGATTTATAATTATAATTTTTATTCTTACCAATGACAATATCATTTCTTAATTAATTTGTTAATGCAAATTGGCAAAACATTTCGTCGTACTTAATAGTGAGTTGTATTTTGATTTAGAGTATAAAAAGACACTCAGAAATGTGATGATGATGTACGATGACGAAGAAGCAGATGGATTCGCCGGAAAAGGATCTGCTAACGTCCTCATTGGGCCACAGCCATTCGACGAAAACTAGACTCAAACAATTGCTCGATGACAATGATGATAGGTATTCGGTTAGTCCTAGGTTTCTTGACAGGACATTGCAGAGTAATGAAACACTTATATAACATGCGGATCAACCGTAGGGATTTGTGTAATTTGTGTAATGAAGAACAGGAGTCAGCAGAGCACGTACTATGTCACTGCGAGAGCCTTATCTGGACCAGACTTCGAAACCTTGGAAACCAGTACAGTACAGATTTGACTCCAAAGAAAATCTTGAAATTCATGAATCTCGGAGGAACTGTGATTACGGGAGTTGTCAAAAACAATAGGCCCACTTGCAGCCGTAAGGATGAGGCCTTCCCCTAATCTAATCTTATCAAATCTAATGCCAGCATAAGCCTTGTCCTTCCAGGCTATCTCACTCTGTTTTAAAACATAAGCTATTAAGATACAAGCGAAGAGCTTAAAAAGAAACAGAGGGCTATGTAATCAGTACATTTTGAGCAACTACTTTTTAATGCGGCTCCCAAAAAAAAGGTTTGTATTAAATCTTTGGAGAGCTACGAAGTGTGTTAAAAAACAGTCACTAAGACTCCCTCATAAAACACGCATTTAATTACATGGGAAAAACGAAGAATTGGAGAATTGTTTCTCATCGCTATCACAGGCAAAATGTTGGCTCTACGTTATACAAATTTTCGGCATCACTGCCGCATTCAACGTAAGGCAAGTATAGTTAGGTTGCCACAGGATGGCTCTAAGACGGACTACTGGATCTATCCAGATCATTACCCTGCATTGAGAGCCAAAAATGACAACATACTCGTTGAAACCAACATATGCATCATATATACATAGTAGCTGTTACAATTAATGGCTTCAAAAGCATTCAAATATACTGGTGGCAGCTCTCACCTAAGTTGCGAGATGATAGTCTCAGACTAATGAGGCTGCACCCAAATAATATTCTCCAAAGATGTAGGTAAATCCTTGCATGCAATGCTCATGTCATTATTTTGAATCAAAACAATGTTTAAACTTAAAGCAATTTATGTTACAATAATTTAATAAAAACGCGAAAATATTTTGGGAGTTCAAGAATTGCGTCAACAAATAGTATTTTCTTAAATTGCTTAACAGAATTTCGTGAACGACCCGTTTTTTTTTACACATGCTAAAAATCAGTTGTTGTCGAAAATAAAGTGCCACTTAAATTTGAACAAACAATTAAAAATCTCAATAAAAAATAATGGGAAAAAAAGAAATTTATAAAAATTAATATAGAAATAGCAATAAATAATTTATTATTCATACTTCTATTAAGTAGCTGTATATCAATTATAATTTAAATGAAAGTGATAAAACATTTCACTCTTGCCATATGATTTGGCGGTGATGCCAATTTTTAATAAACTCACAACGTGTGCAGCCCACAAAATGTCAACATATGTTATCCTTTTATGGAGCAACAGTCAATTTGATTTAGACAAGTTTGATTTTTCAAAAATGTTTGTCGGTTAACACGTGTAACACAATTATTGAATGCCCTAATTGTTTATACCATTTTAGCCAAAACAGATAAAAATACAGGAATGAAGTCTTAGAATTTAGAATTTAGTTAGGTGGTCATATAATTTCCTAAAAGTACGCCAACAAGATCAGTTGGAAGACAATTCGACTTACTTATGAATTCATCCCGACTTTGAACCGAAAGCTAAAGAGATCAGACGAAAGTCAACTCGAGTATCTTACTTGCAAAACAAACGCTGACCACATTAGATACAATTCATCTCGATTTGTTTATGAAAATGTATACTTGACTTTATCTAAATCGATCTAATGGGACACTGCATTTATGTTCTTCGACTTTCCTATTGATTGAGTTCATAAGACAGTCGATACGGTATTCACTGAGTTCAGATTGATTCAATATAATTTTCGTTTAGGCGTTTATACGTGCGACGTAATTTCCGTGTTTGTTTGCTGGTGCGAAGTTGCCATATGCACAAAATATGATGCAGCTCACTGCTCAAAATAAGGTTTTTTATTTAAATCACATTGTACAAAATAAATATAAAATGTACAATTCTTATCGTGATTTTTAATAACGCTTTGCAATGATTTTGAGTAAGTAATTTACGAAAATTTATTGAATTCACTTCGTTTGTTCAATGCGCATTGCAAAAGTGTTTTGAGTCAAGCTGAGTGAGTGATTTGAGCTAAACGTTGCTTCCACGCACACACCAAAATTCATTTTTCTATACAAAAATAGAAGGTAATTAAGAGCTGCCAAGTCTGAATAAAGATTTTTAGATGCATTAAATACTATCGGAAGTTACTTGTCTAGAAATTTCCGTCATCACATGTTAAATGTTAATTGCACAACTCAACACCATGAAACAATGTCAATCAATACACCTGAACACAACACAAATACTACAACAAAGAACATACAAAAGACATTTAAAAGCATTGCCTCATAACACATAACTTTTGAAGCGAAAAAGGCTTTTCATTCATAGTAAGTATTGCAATGCAACAATTCAATTGCAAACAACAAAGCGGCATTATGGAGCAGCAGCAACAGCAACAGCATCCAATGAATACAATAAATATTACAATGAGTTGTGAATGTGTATCTATAATGATGTAGGGGGTAAGCGTGTGTTTGTATGTATTCCTTTATTTGTTCAGTTTTCCCATAATTTATTAATGATGCTTATTATTTTTGCTTAATTGCGAGTATTTGCATTTGAACATTGAAAAGGCTTTAAAGCGTGTCCAGCCAAAAGTAGGCAAGTGCTTTTTTCTTTCTTTTTGATCCTTTTTTGGGTTTTGTTTTGAAAGCTTTAAATGCATTTTGCGATACTATGCGCTTCACTGAGTTTACTGTGATTATTCTACAATAAAATTTTAAATAAATAAATCTGCGCTTATTATGTAATACACACACACACACACACACATATTCCGATTACTAAAGGTAACCCAAAGTTGATGTGTAACCAAACCAAACCACGAATGCATGTGTTGATGCTTTGTTGTTTTTTGTTGTGTTGTGTTGTATTGTGCTGTGATGTGATGTGTTGTGTTGTTGCTGGCAAATGTTGTTTGCGAAAATATTATGAAAATTTAATTAATTCGATTAAGTCGCTTTTATGCAAATATATTTTTCAGTGCACACACATACACTACACAAATACACATACACATATGGTATGTATGTGTTATACTTGTACGTGTTTCCTTTTTTGTGTTTTTAATTCATATACAATATAATGAGTGCATTTATTTAAATTTAAAAACAAACGTGGAATCAAAAAAAAAAAAAAAAGAATCCAGCACACACACAGGATAATAAATTTTTTATTAGCCTTTTTTGCGGCATTAAATAGTTTTACCTTTCTTTTTTTGTAATTGATGGGAAATGTGGCGAAAAAGGATATTTTTAATGAGGCGTTTTTTCGAGTATTTAAATCGCAATTTATTTAATTAAATCCATTGGCTGTGACATGGCTTTAAATGGAAAACCTTTTAATGCCATTCACTTACTCAGTTACTCGATCTTTCTACTACTACTACTTCTACATTAATTTTAAAGTACTTTTTGATCAGCTCTGCCTTTTGTCCCTTTCTTTTTCTCTCAACAAAGTTATTGTCATAAAAATACCAAAATGAAATGAAGCCTTTTTGAGTTGTGTTGCATCTCATCAGGGTGTCGCTGATAAATGTTAAAAAAAAAAACAAAGAATAATCCAATTGTGTATTATCCTTCTAACGTATCGCTGGCTAAAGTCCTGCTTATGCATGTCTGAGTATGCGAATGTGCGAGTGCGTTGCAGACACATAAATTATGGAAAAGAATTTAAAAGGAGCGCGAATTGAGTTGAACCTGCTAGAACAATGCAGAAATATTTCGTAAAAAAAAAGAGAATGGAGAAAAGTAAGAGAGAGTATTTTTCGCGGCATGTTAAACATTTTTTACGGATTTTCGTGCCTGGTTAACCTCACTTCATTGGCGACAGATTTACACATTCGGTGGAATTCAAAAGCCTTTCAATGGCCACCAGCTAACAAGTAAGCCAGCAAGTGAAGCAAAAGTTTTCTCGGTTTAAAGTCTGTTAAACCACCACTGACCCAGGCCAGCCACAAATGAATCACACACGCTCACATTTTGTCAGTAAGGCAACAGCAACCAACAAACTTCAGTACGCAATAAATTTACAATATTTGTTTATAATTTGTGTATATGAATCAGACACAGAAGCAGAAACACACGAACGTGAATGTGTTTGAAATCCAATAAGCTTGGTCACCCAAAAACCACCACAAATAACACTTCTGCATCATTTGCTGTTCCTGATGCTTCATTAAAGCCAACAACAACAATTTCAACATCAACCAACAACAAACAGATCAAGCATATGCAAGAGACCAAGTCATTTACTCATTTACGCATATATCCAGCATCTCAGCATCCCACTCACTTGATCCAGCAACAGCAAGTAAAATCAACCAAGCAATAACACTTGGTAAGTCAAGTGTCCATATCGAAAATAAAGACCAAGTTCAACAAACCAGTAAAAATGGCTTCAGAGCGGTAACAAAGTGTAACCGAGCCGACGCCAATGAAGACTACACAAGGCCAGAAATGATGATGATGAAAAACGAAAAAAAAATATAGAAAAAAATAAGGGAAAAAGGTTAAGAACCAACGAACGAATATGAAATGAAAGCGAAAACGAGAATGAAATCGCAAATGGCAAATACAATAGCAATGTAAAGAAAAAGAAGAAACATGAATGAATATGCCATTGAATGAATGAATGAGGAGTATCTATGTGATGATAATATTTGTATGTATGGTTAGATGGACACACGCATCCAACCCCAATAATTTAAGCAGAATTTATAGCGTCGCTTGGTTAAGTCTTTCGTTCTGGGCCAGTAGAATCATAATAGTGTAGCATGAATACAATACTCGTAATAGTAGTATCAGAACATTCATGGTCAGTGTTAGGAAGGCAGTTATGGTAGTTAAATAGCTAGGTTGGTAGGTAGGTAGGTAGACCTTTTTCCCTACCAAAATGGAATGGACTTTTGGTTTGAAGTCTTACATACAGTAAATACAAAGGCAAACCATGCACGATGTACGATGACTCTTTGCTATAAATCAAATGCTTCCCTGCCTGTAAATGCATGCCTCTATTCCCTCATCTATTGCCTTTGTTTATCTGGTATGGTAGTAAGTAAGTTAGTTTTGTTTCTTGATGCTTGACCAGACTTTGCGTTAATTAGTATTTAATCTATGAAACATAAATAAATATATTCTTTGTCGTGCGTAGTATGCTACTATGTTGTTTTCTGTGACACTTAATTTTTGTTTTTCTTAGTAAAGTATAGCATACTTTGTTGGTTGCTATTAACTAAGAGTTGTGGTATGTGTCACCATATTTCCCCATTTCATTTTGTATATATTCTTCAAGTTATAGTTTAGTTACATGTATGCGTTTCATTTCCGTCTTTAAGTTTATTTTTGGTATGTTATATACACACATAGATAGATAGATAGATACATGCCCTCCAGACACTAACCGGCATTTCTTTATCACTTTTTTTCCCTGATTTTCTTAAATGACTTCCTTCAATTTTCGCTTTGACTTTGTTATAACGTCATTTAAGTAAAGCCAACTAATTGCAACATTTACGCTTGGTTTTGTTCTTATTTCTCATCTCTCTTTGCTTTTTCCACCATCCATCCTTCCTTTCATTTCTTTTACACTAGTATCTGTGAGTGTGTGTGAATCTTAGTTTATTTTTGTTATTGTAGGCGGCTTTACGCAAAGTGTCAATAAAACATTTTAATTGATTGCGCTAAGCTAAGATTTTCCAAGCTACCAAAACTTGAACTTTAGCTTTAGCAACAACATGTGCTGCTACTCTGTGTGTGATGACATACTTATTCATGTGTAAGTGTGAGTGTATCAGTGAGTGAGTATGTGTAGATTAGTTAAACTAATGCGTAAAATTTGCATTGCAAATTGCTCATCATGTGGTGGCAAGGGCAACAACATGTAACTTAGTTACAAGGATAACAAGGCCACCCCAACAACAATAACAAGTCGCTAACGATGTGTCATCACTGCTACTACTATTGTTGCTTTTGGTATCTTTAAAAGCAATTAACGCTTCTTTTTCATGGAATATGTTGTTGTACTCGTAGTAGTAGTTTTATTGTTAATTTTATTAGAAGTTGAGTGTAAATTAGTTTAATTTAGGAGATGAGTTCATACCATATTTCAAAGGAAGTGGTCTCTGTGCTGTACTATACTACTACTATATTTTTTTATTAATAAAAATATTTTAATTTCATTACATGCTATTTGTGGATTTATTCATTTGATTTCATTTCATTTGCTTCTACATTTTATTTAATTTAATTTATCTTTCTCTCAGTCAGACAGACTATTTCTGTATGTTTATACGAGTATGTTTATCTGTCTGTTTGTCATGTTAACTTATTTGGATTTTTTGCACGTTGCTCTCATGTTTTCATCGAGTGCACTTTTAATTGAGTATTGAGTAAGTAAATAAAAGTTCAATGAAGCGTTTTTAATTAAAATTGCGCGTAATTAAATGGAAAAGTGTTACCTCGCTTTATCTCAATACCATCATCATCATCATCATCGTCATCATCAAACTCAGTCTGAAATCAAATCAAATCACATTGAATCACATAGAATGGAATTGAATTGAACTGAATCAAAACGAACTAAGCTTACTTATAACAAACTGCTGTTTAACTATCATCACCAAAGCCCTGAAGCAAAGCAAAGCAAATTAAACCAAATCAACTTCGACTTCAATGCAATGTTATTTGAATAAAACTAAATTTAATTGTTGTCAAGCGCCAGAATGAGTTCAACAAATGCGTCCTTTTATCCTTTTTTCATCCTCTTCTTTGGCTTCAAGCATGTTAAATGAACGAACAAGCATTTGTTGATTGTGCAAGCCAAGCCAAACCAACCCAATTGAAATGAAATTTCGTTACTACAGCTGAGAACCAAGCAAACTTAAGTTTCCTATATACTATCGTAGTAGAGTTTTACTCATATTGTGGCCACTGCTGTTTGTTTGGGTCATAAACAAAAGCACAACTTATTTCGCTTTTAATAAATATCCAATATACGCGGTACACCTGAGCCCCAACAACATTCGCACAGTTTCATCATCAATGCAATGCATTCCATCCCTTTCCATTTTATTTGTCGTAAAGTAAAAAAAAAAAAGTAATTTAATTTATCGCGTACTTTCGACAGACATTATAATAAATTGGTGTATGGACAGTGATAACTTTACAAGCAACATCTAACTCCATGGCACTCCAGCACACATGGTGTATGCGTAACATTTATTGCGTATGAATATTGCGCATACACTCAGTCAGCTTTCAAGTTTGCGTGTCACGTTTAAATAAGCAAAACAATAAACAAGTAAAATGTGAGTAAAAATCGAAATAAAAATACTTTTAATTGCTCATTGAAGTGAAGTTATTTTAAGCATCTTAGGCATGTAAGCGTAATTAAACTGCTTTACGCTTTATGTTACAGTATGATGATTCGATTCCAAGGATACCAACAAGCGATTCTACAATACACTTAGTTTCTGCGTAACTTTGTATGCTCTTCTCTACTTATTGTTAGTTCAATCGCACAAAGTAATTTATTAATTAACTACAATTTCTATGAATGTGAATCACTGTGTGAGTGGGAGTTTGAGTATCTTTTCCAACTTGGTTCTGTGATTGTAACAGCTGTTGTTGTCCATATTCTTTTAGCCTCTTTCTCTCTCCTCAATATCTCTACTCTTACTACTAAAGGAACAAGAAAATCAATTAAAAGCATTTTATGACCAAATGCTGGTGATAGCAAGGTGGAGATGGTGTTGTCCAAATGCGAGGCAAAGCAAATGTCAGTTGAGATTTTCTTATTCTCATAGTCATAGTCACTTGGCATGGACAACAACAAAAAGCTACTAGGAACTTCGTTAGTTTCTAATTAATTGTAACAGCAGCCATACTGAATGTCCTTCCTTCCTTCCTACCTCATTCCATTCAACATTTTCCCTATCACTTTGTCTTATTTACAATCAAAAGGCGACTTTTGTGTGTTAGTTATTAGCGCAGCAACATTGGCAAATGTAATTTATGTCAATGGCGCAACATAATTTATGTTGAATGTTGCGCCAAAGCAAAGCGACACAAAAATAAATCGAAAAATGTCGCAATAAGTTCTGAAATATGACAATTTCATTGAGTGAACTGAAGTTGTTCAAGAAGTGCCGACAAAGTGACGCTTGGCTAATTGTTTTGAAATTCATAAAAACGGAAAAGGAATGCAAAGAAGGACATTTTCATCTTAAGTGAGTACAGATGTTATTTATAGATAGTTTAGTATATTAAAGCAGATTTTCCAAATTTTATTTAAATTTAAATTGCGTTTTCCTCGTTTGGTTTTCAAAAACTAAAAATCCAGTAAAGCAAAGTCAATAAAATTTCTTCACAATGAAAATGCAAATAATTTCATAAACTCTCTAACAAACAGCAAAACTTATCCAAAAAGTCATTAGGCATGGTATTGCTTAAGCAAATATGAATCAAGTGGTTCAGTTGAGCTGAGCTGTGAACTGAACTGAACTGAGCTAAGCTAAGAACAACGACGCCTTGCCTACTATTCAGAGTCATTAGTAGAGTGACCCAGAATAAAACTAACCACATAAAATTTTATGCTATTTGCAATAATAAATTTAATTAAAAAACACAAACACACACAGTCCATCTAGTCTTTGTGAGAGGAGAACTAAGAAGGAACAAGCAGTCAATGCAGGATATACGAGTCTGAAACAAACAAAATCAAAATCAAAAGTTGCATTTAAGGCCATTTCCAGCAAATGTTGCAAGGCATAGTTAGAGAGACGAAGGCTCTACCAAAACAGATAACGCAAAATGGAAATGAAATCT
Organism: Amiota communis; assembly: GCA_037043315.1. Lineage (NCBI taxonomy): Eukaryota > Metazoa > Arthropoda > Insecta > Diptera > Drosophilidae > Amiota > Amiota communis. The sequence goes on along the minus strand of JBAMAV010001245.1, from coordinate 3,836,869 downwards.
CAAAAAATGCTAATAGTAAAACCAAATGGTAAAGACGATGAAGGCAACTGACAAGAAAAATAACCACAAAACCATATTTGGGTCACTTTTCAAAATATGATTTTGCCCACAATGCTGATGATGAGGGGCTAAAACCAAAGGAGTGCGAACTACCACAAATTGGCTTTCAAATCTAAGAAAAACTATATAATATTTGCTTTGTATACAATTGTCTTGCATTTGACTGGTGACTTAAATGAAACCGGAAGTGTTGAAACGCCAAACGGAAGTGTTGCTTTGCCAAAGTCTTGGCAATTAATTTCTTAACGTTTTCGCCACTTCTTTAAGCGAATAGAAAAATCAGAAAAATCAATTACCCATTGCAAAGTGCTAACACAACTCAGGTTTGTGTATGTGTTTTTTTTTTTCAATATTTAATAGTTAAAAAAGAAAAGGGTTCGTCTTTCTGATGGTTCAGGTAATAAAAATGAAGGCGTAAAGTCTGATTTACTCGCAAAAGCATTTGTTAATTAAAAATAGGAAAATACAAAAACAAAAAGGGAAAAGCAAAAGAAGGAACAAAGTACCTACTATAGTAAGCTAATCAAGTCAAGTGTTAAACATTAGTTGAATTGAATTGGCTTGGCTTGGTTTGGCTTAGTGTAAGGACCTTTAGCCATTTACGACAGATTCAAACGGAAATTAAAAAAAAAAAAAGAAAAGAAAATGTTGTGCCATAAAAGCAGCTGTCAGATGAGCACTAAAGGTAAGGTAACAAAAAGATTGGAATGGATTTAGGTAGATGCGTACTTGGATGCGTTATTGGTTACAAATACACAACACTTTCAAAGACAATAATATGAAATGATACTAAAACCCTTTTCATTTGCAATCAAAAAGCAAAAGTGTAAATGAAGGCGTCTCTGAGAATCTTTTGCTTATAGGAACATAAAAATGAAATCTATTTCCATTTCCGTTGCTTACGTTTATGGCAAGTACGCGGCCAAGTATGGCGTTACGATGTCAAGACATGTTGTTAGCAACACGCCTACTACAATATAACAACAAAGGAAAATACCAAGTGATTTGCCTGAAGTGGTGGTCATCAATGAGTGAGTAAAGATAAACGGAAACGGAAAAGGCTTAACAGCCTCACTTATAGGAACACTCATACACATACACACTAAGAAAGACAACCAACCAACTTAAGCGCATAATCATGAAAATTGTCTGTCTCATAATACACTTTGTCTATGTGTCCTTTCTCCCATAAACCAACACACACACACACACACACACACACAAACTCCCGCAAATACTCAAAGAGAATAAAAGAATAAGAAGAAATCGAAGCAAAAATAAAAACCGGAAAAGGTTTACTTGCAACTTTAGTTACTTTTAGTAGTACTTACCCTTTGCCTTCATTTCAGCTTTATTCTTCTATCATGTGCTTTTCATCCTTTTGCTGCTGTGAAATTTGTAGAGCGGAAAGTAATTTTCTATTGCTTATATTTTTTGTTTTCTTCTTTCTTTTTCTAGTATTTTTCTTGATTTTGTGTTGCTGTTGTTTCTTTTCTTCAGTATCAACCATCGTTGTCGTAGTCATCATTGTCCTGCAAAAAAAAAAAGAAAAGAAAAAGGACATGTTCATGTATTAGTTAGCCATCATCATGCGCGTCATCAGTATCGATGTTATTGTGCTTTTGCTTTACTCACTTACACACATACACATATATAGACAGGACTCATACTCATTCTCAGAAGGATTGTGTATTGTTTTCTATAGCATGCTTTCAGGCGTAATTTTTCGCTTTTGTTGTTCGGTTTTAGTTCTTTTAGTCTTTTTGCTTTTTCCTTGCAAGTTTTGCACGTTTCGATTGTGTAAAGTTTTTATGGCTTTTTGATTTTTTCACTTATTGGCTTCAAGTGTGTCGAAGTTAGTATACATCAACACAGACACACACACAGATACACAAATATTTAGCATCCTGCTGAGGATGCTGACATAAAATGGTGAAGTGGCTTGGGCAGATGACTTCAATAAACATGACCATGATAATGATGATGATTATGAAGGAGGAGTTTACTAGATAGAAAGTTTAGACAGAAGAAGCCATGGTTTTTTTTTTGGTTTTTTCTCTCAAATAAGTGATTGAGTTCAATTGATGAAAGCCGGACGGAAATGTTGCTATTTGGTACATTAGCAATTGGCAATTCGACTATTTTCGTTACTAATTACAATAATCACTAAATGGAAAAAAGGATACCATCCATCGATTTCTTTCACCAAACACTTTTACTTCTTCAATTTTGAAGATACTTTGAGTGCCTATTGACATGCTTACAACTATTTACTCAAGGCGCGTAATATGAACTTAAGTGCTGCCTTCATGATGATGATGATGATGTTGATGCCAAGCCACTTGAAATGCCTTTCAACTCGTTATCCTTTGACACATTTGTTTGCTCACAAAAGGCGCAAATGCAAATATTTTCAGAAAGTGAAAATTGTAAATCGAGTAAGTGTAACAACAAGGACATAGCCTAAAGCAGATGGGTTTTCTTTTCGATTGCGACAAAGTGCTGTTAAATATTTAATGGTTACACTTACTTCTTCCTCTTTGCAACAACGCGAAAGTGTGCTTTGATTTTTCGTCAAGAAAAGGATATTTGTTATTTGCTTTTAATGCAAGTGGTGACATCATCATCACCAAAAGCTTGAAGTGTGAGATATGGTAATGAAATGAAATGGAATGAGTGCATTCAATGTTATTTCAATTTATTTGACAATAAAATATATATTTCTGTATTTTCTTAAATTCCTTGGAAAAAAAATCTCTAAAAATAAACGAAAAAACAAAAATTTTGCAATACAATTTCCGAAATTAATTTCCGCACAAACAATGAAAAAATAATACATATTTCGTCGTATGAGTGTAAATCCCCAACCTCATCCACGTTAAACCATTAAACTCCCATGCCAAAAAAGAAAAGTATGCTGCGCTTAAATGCCATCCCGATATACACGATATAAAAACTGATATTGTACAAAAATATAAATTAAAATCATTCAAATAAATAATAAAAAAATAATAATAATAATAAAAAATACAAAATCAAATAAAATAAACCAACGAAAAAGTATTTACTGCACATTGTTGCAATTGTAACGGAAAATAGAATGGAAGAATGTGAAATAAATTCATAATAAAAACAACAAACATGAAAAGCAAAATCATTATTTTTTTCTTTAATTTTTTACTATTCAATGAAATGCGACGATACAAAAAAACAAGTAAAAATTGAATAAAAAAAAAGATATTTCAAAAAATGAAAACAAACTTGTGTAAATGCTTACATCGTGTTTATTATTATTTTAAACATTTCTTTTTCCCCCTTTCATTTTTTCTCTTTTGTATTTGTTTTTATTTGATTTTTTACATTTAATTTAATTTTATTTAAAACGAGCTGAATGAAACAAAAATACAATATACAAAAATTCAATAAAAGAATTAAAAGAACAAAACACACAAGCAAAAATGATGTAAATAAATAAGTAAAAAATGATCGCGTGTTGATAATAAATTTAAAATTGTTACATATAAACATCTTTATACCCTACATACGATATTTGGGTCAACCAAGATTTTGCTGGGATATTTGTGGTATACAATAAGGAGCACACATATATTGTACAATGGAAATTTTAAAATATTTAGATTTTTATATGACAAATTTCATCATTTAATTTAGGATCGGAAATTTCATCATTTTTACCTTCCTGAAAATTATTACAAATGTTTAGGTTCTAATTTCATATTCCTGACCTAGTTTGGATCTAATATACATAATATACTTCTAAGGCTGATGCCAGAGTGCGCGCGACAAGCGATAATATTTCATGCAACGAGCATTGTTTCAACCTGCTTCACTCTAACCCTGGCAGCTTTTAAGCTTTTACATATAAAAATGCTTGTAGCACGTTGTCGCTTAGTATTATCGTGTCGATGACATTGAGCTAGTTTACAATCTACTAACCATCAAATTCACTATCTGCAATAAAACTCTCCCAATGTAATCATATACATTAAAGCCGGGCTACTTTTCTAGCTACTCGCTGGCGTATGGGCTTGTTAGCTAGTAAACTAACCATGTGTCATCATAATTGCTAGTGAAATAGCTGCAAGTACATGAAAACAATACATAATGTCAACTCGCTAGCTAGTTGGCTACTGCTTGAGTGGAAAGTTTTGTGTCTCATCATCACTATCGCACACTCAGATTTGTAAACTCATTGTAAACTTGCTCAATGCCATCGACGCTTTAGTAACATAGTTTTATTCATGAAGAATTTCAGAACCTTATTGGGAAATACAGCAGCAATTTTTATCTGTTCAATTGTCCTCTTGTCTCTGCTGTGTCCTCTTCCCCATTGCTACGAAGGTGTTTACTTCACTTTATTTTCATATTATTCAAGCCATCATTTGAATTTGGTGAAGCTCTACGCCAACTTATGGTATAGAAAGGCTTCGGTCCAATGAAGATTAAAGATTTGCTAAGGGTATTCCAATCATGGTTCTTTAAAATACCATGGATAGACATTATTCTAAAATAAGAGTTCAAGAGAAAGAAGACAGAATAGTGATCTTTCAATTCAAAATGAAACAGTAGTGCAGAATGTCAGAAAATAGTTATAAGTCAAGGAAGGATGTAGGTCAATAAGAACATAGAAAGGAAAAAGACGGAAAGAGAAGTTTCCAATCAGTTTTATGAGAAAGTCATGTTAACATATCTTCGTTTTTATCAGCCATCTTTACGGGAGTGAAGTCACAATATGTCTTCAGTGTTTTGATAAGAAGGACGCTGCCAATCGCTGTTATTTGACTGTCCTAAACAAAGACATTGCGAATCCCTTTTCTTGAAAGCTCATCTACCTCTTCATTCATACACTTTATTTTCCAAGCAACCAATTCAAGTGCCCTCAAAAGTTTTTTATTATTCGTCTTTCTAGAAGTGGAAAGCAGTTCCAGACATGATCTCGAATGCCCTGAGTGCTACCAAAGCAGCCCTTGCTATCAAAGTGAATAAATAACTTAAAATTAACAGAAGATCTGCCTGTTGCATATAGCTTCTTAAAATATGTATATAAATTATGTATCTCGGAAACGGGTATAATGATTTGGCTGATTTTTTTTTTTATTTTTTTTTTTGTGCTCGCCTTATTTTTGGGGCATATCTTGATTTTTAAAAACATATTTAATCATTAAAGTAAATGTGATTCGTATCTACATATATTTCCCAAAAAAATGCGAAACACATGCATTCCGAACTTCTGAACAGATTTTGATGAAATTTAAAACTATAGCATGGCCTGGATAGTGTTCATGTGAAGGTTTGGTGTGGATCAGTCTCGCTCTTGTTAACGTATTAAAATTGCTTTGTTTCACAAAAATTCAAAGAGAGACTCGTGCGACACAGGGCAGGATGCATAAAATTGGTTTATATAAAAATGGATGTCTGCATATAAGTATGAGATCGATAAACTTCGATACTATTTGACCGATCACCATGAAAGTTGGCACATACATGCATTTTTTCAATGCAAAAGTTTTTATGCTTTGCAATTTGCTGTAACACGATACTATAGATGGCACTGCAGAGATCACCTTCTACACTGTTAAACCGATAACGTTTATACTTATACCGTTTCTAATAGAAGAAGATATTTCAATGCACAATCATCACGTCGGGGAAGTAGTGAAGCACGTCGGGTGCGCTAGTTTCTAATATTTTTGTATAATATTCTTATACAAAAATTTGTTTGTATTTATTGCCAAAGTAAAGGATATATAAGAGTCTGATAAAACTGAATATGCATTTTTATAGAATTTTGCTTACTTTGCTTTCAGCAACTATAAATTCCTGTTGGCTTTTGTTGTACTATTGTTGTAACATTATTGTTTTTGTATTATCCCTTTTGTTGTTATTGTTGATGTTGTTATTTTATGCTGCAGTTGCTTATTTATTATCAATAAACTCGGTCGAAGGCATTTGTCCTTTTTTCAGCTTAAAATGATTACGCACAGCGTGGTTTGGTGTATTAAATTTTATTTATTATATTTTTGTTAAATTTTTTATGAAAATTTTATTGTTTATTGTTTCTTAACAAATATTTTTAAAATACTTAACACGTAAAGTGCAAAACTCACATATTTGCACTCATGTTTTTAGCTTTACCGCCCGTTTCTTTTTGTTATTATTAATTACAACAATTTGTGCATATTTTACGACGATTATCAATGTTTGAGTTTGCTTAAAAATTGTGTAACATGCAACACTTCATTTGCAAAGTAAAAAAAAATATAAAAATGTGTGCATGTCAATCAGCCAAACTTCGCGAAATTGTCTTAAATCTTTGGATGAAAACCTGGGGACGAGAAAAATTCTCCACGTCTTAGGCCACTTGGATCGAGTATGCACTTAACACCAAAAGAGAAACGATCAGAAGGCATATTCATAATTAAACTCATACCAAATTGAATGGGCAATGCATTAAGGTATCTAAGGCAATTTGATAACATTATGATGAATAATTAAATATGATGAAGATTATAAGTAAGACATACTTTATATACATAAAGCCCACAGACATATCTGAGTCAATCATACCGCGTACGGTGACATCAGGGAAATCCCATTGATAACAAATTGTTGCAATTGTTCTTCGTGTCGAACGATTCCAGGCTAACAAATTTGCCATTTGTATGGTTGGATAAATGCGCTGCCAATAGCTTACATCAAGACCAACACGTGAAGCTGTGGCTGCCAGCGAGTAATTGTGACCAAAGTATCTGTAAAGGACGACACATGGATAACAAAGTACAAACAGAACATCATATAACATCAAACCGTGCAGCAAAAGCAATATCTGAGGCCAATGATGACTTGACATCAGCCCACTCGAGCAATAACTCAGCACCAAGAGCCCAATGCGCTGTAACCGATCGCATAACAGATAATGTGATCCGTCCACTTTCACTTTTTACATCATAAAAGTTAGCACTCCAAGTATCTGAAGGTCGGGTCCATTCAATTGCATACTCTGACACGACAGGTCTTTTGACATCTGGTTTTTGCAGTTTGGCTTCTAAACGTAAACTCTTAAATGGATAATATAAGATATTCAAATTCGAGGCCAAACTGCTTGGATGTATGTCACCAATAATCGTAGGCGTAAACTATTGAATGATGAATTAATTGGGTAAAACAGGTTTAGTGATGATTTTTGCAACAAAACTCACCATCTTATCATCGGCAAATCGAAATGTATAAATGCCTCCAAAACGAAAACCTGAAGCACGCTGATGGCTTAGGACCCAAGAACCTGTAACTGCTTTATTAGGGGCCAAACGATGGATATAATCCAGTTCAACGCCAGCAAAAAATTTCGGCATGACGCGATGCGCCAGGCCATGTAGCGATTGCACATTGCCGGGATTCTTTCTAATAGATGAACCGGAATACCATTGGAAGCATTCAGGAAATCTGTAAGTATATTGTTTCGATCCGGATTCCGAGCACGACATTCAGAATAACCAATTACAATTTCACAAAATATGATATACAACAACAATAAAATTACTTTTCAAACAAAGTTTGAAATATAAAGAGAGACAGAATAGATTCTTGAAGTTTATTCACATTGATGGAACAAATTCCTGCACGCAAATTTCACTCTCCTTAATCTTTTGCTTTTACTTAAAGAGATAACCTATTGGATTTCGAAATTTTAATAAAATTATTTGTTTAAAATATCAAAAAATATACTTTAACTAACACTATTTTTATGAATTGTCATTAGGTTTTGAAATAGATCTCTTGGCAAACAAGAGACAAAACAACATTTCTGAGTTGAACAAATTGGAAATGATTGTCAAAAGAAGAGATTCAGAGCAGCGACAAGGGTTTTAACTTGGTAAATGCATCAATAAATAATGGATGCCGCAAGGCGTTGAAAAAGTGACAAAAATTGTTACCTTCAACACTCTTGTTGACGCCTTCACTATGTATGTATAAGTGTCTATATGATGTCCTTGCTGAGTGTTTGCCAGTGTATGAGTATAGTATGAAGATGATGATGATGATGATGATGATGAAAGTCGCCGGCGGACATCAGCTGCCAATTGTCATTTTATGCGCCATTACTGAGAGAACGTTGAATGAATTCAATGCTTCAAGTGCCCGGGCCCAGCCCAGCCAAGACACGTTTCGTTTCGTTTTCATTTCGTAGCAGACCATTAGGCGCATTTCACACTTCTACATTATTTATACATAGAATACTCGCTTTTTTGAATCATTGCAAATTCGCAAATTCATTAAATATTTAGAAAAGGCAAGGCGCGCATCAGCAGCGGCAGCATGAGGAAGAAGCTGGGCCGCTTTGATTGTGTGGGCGCTTGGCAGGATTATTGAAGTGGAATAATGTTGTCTATACAATCAAAATCAAAGGAGCAAGTGGAAAAAAAGGAAAGGAAAGCAAAGAAAGAAAAACTCCCAGACAAAGGAATAACAAAACAAGCGAAATAAGAAGCGTAAAAAATAACAACTGAAATAAAGGACAAAGACCACCATTGCATACAATATAAGCCGATTTTGAGTTAAGTGAGCGAACTATGGGAAGGCATGGCAGGCATGGCACAAGGGATGGTTGGATCATTGGACATTTGGGTAGGAGAATAGGGAAAAATGTTAAGCGGTACACCAAAAGCGCATTGAAAGCTGAAATTGTTTATTTAACAAGTGGAAGAAGGATGTATCAGAAAGATGGCAGCAGCGCACTTTATATATTTGACGTGGTTAGCGGCATAAGAAATCAGCACTTAAGGACATTGACAAGACAACCAAAAGAAAAAAACAACTAAGAAATACAGGAAAAATGGAGAAGAAGTAAGCAAAACTAATATTTAAGAACATGTTTAATGCATTTAAATATGAAATGTCATTCAAGTATTAAGGATGAAAAAAGTAAAAGAAAATAATGCCCGCAGCATAAATAGGAGTATCTACATCAAAAGGTAACCACAAATGGAATGAAGTTTGACATACACACACACATATACACAAACAAATAGAAAGATAATCAGACAAAGATGAACAAACAAATATTAATAAGCAAATAATGCGACAAATCCAAATAAAGTAAACGAAGCCAAAACGGAAATGAAGCGTACTGAAATCAAACTAAACTGAATTGAACTGAATTCATCTGAATTGAAGTGACGTGATGTGAAGCAAAGAAGGCCGAAAACAAACTCAACGCTTAAATCTAATTAATTTTGTGGCTTTCAGATGAAAATCAATACGCAAATTGTAAATAAGAATATCACAAACAACAAACAAGAAAGCAAAAGCATGTGCCAAAGCAAAAGCAACAATAAAAATAACGTCAACAACAAACAACGAGTGGGCGACAACAGAAATCTCATTGAGCTTCGTCCTCCATTTCCATCTAAAAATCAAATTAATAATTTTGCGTTTCATATCATGGGCCTTCCTCCTTTCTACACAAAATCTTGCTTGAATCATTGAAAATATTAAATGGAAAAAGCAATGAAGCGAATTTTTGAAGAACGAACGAACGAACTCAAATGAATCTTGGCCTACTTTATGAGATTCAGATTTACTTTAGAGATTTTTTTTAAATTAGCTTGATAATTGTAAATTGAGTAGATTCAAGACGAATGATTACTTTAAGAAACGAATTTGACTAAGTGAACAAAGAGAAGAAATTCATATGAGTATTAAATCATTATTTTATTCATCTGTACTAACATTGTTTTATAAAAAGGAAAGATTTGTTTGCATGTTTGTTTGTTTGTAATGGATAAACTCAAAACCTACTTAGCTGATTTTAAAAATTCTTTCACCTAGAAAACGATACATCATCAGTAAGTAACACGAGTTCAATCTCTTTTTCAAAAACATTTCGAGACCCCTATGAAAATATCAATAATGTAGCTTAAGGTATCAAAATTAGAGATGGCACAGTGATTCTAGCTGTGATTGTCTATTTATATCTTATATATACCTACTTATATCTATCCATATAAAGCTATATCTATATATACCTTCCTTTCTTCCCAGCTTAGCCGAATGGATTGGAAGGAAGCATGGCGAGGTATACTTTTACCTAATTCAACTACTGAGCGGTCACGGATGCTTCTAAGTGAAGCACTAAGCCACATGCTGGAAAACCAATTCAATTGGAATGCTGTTTCGTAGTTTGCGGCTGATGTCATGAAGAAGCTTCACAGCCTGGAGAGATCCCGCCGAAGCCAAGATGTCGGCTAATGATTGCACTACCAGCCTTGCGAAGCTTTTCTAAATCGGCAGTCGCCTAAGGTCCTGGTACCCCTCCAATCCCACTGTCTCCTTAATTATTTCTCCTTTTGTTACCGTTTATGTTATTCTATTTGTAATCTATTGTAGTCTTTTATAAATTTCTAACTTCAAGCATGTTCCACTTTGTCGTTACTATACAAACAAAGTGGAAAATGCTCGTCACGTTCTCGTGGAATGCACCCGGTTCGTACACGAGAGAGAGATAATAACGTCAGAAATGGGTGAGGTTCTTATACCACATGGCATTGTTAAGTACATGCTGACAGCCGAAGATGCCTGGAATACCGCTTTCAGCATTATCGTCATAATAATGCAACAGATCCGCAGAGATTAGGCATTAAAAAGAATTGTGGTCTAACCTGCTCACCCTGGCGAAGTAATCCTTCATTTGTTACTCCCGCCAGTTTTGAAAAAATAACAGCTAGTGTTGGCCGGTTACGTTTTTTCGTTGTTTATGCTTTGCTGCTTCTTGAATTTTGTGCTGTTGTTGTTATTGTTTTATTAATTCTTTTCCTTCATCAATGACTTTGTGAGAGTATTGAATATGATGTTCACTGATCAAAAGAGAGACAAAGACTATGAAATGAATAGACTGGACAAATCGCTCTTAAAAAAACCTCTTACGCCAACAACAATTTACCAAAAAAAATTTGGAATTCCGGGCAAAGCCGGGTAAAACTGCTAGTTCATTAATTCATTGAATAGCAAGTCTTTATATCATTACAAGAATTGGATTTAAATTTTTGCAGAGTATTAATCATACAGGTTTTAATTTTTCATATATAAAAAAATATTATAATAATCTGCTTGCTTTACGCCAAGTTGAACTATTTCAGAGAATTCGATAATGCCACGTAAAATTCCCAAAAATTGTAAAACTGAAAATATATTTGATAAAAATTCAACGAACTTCATTCATTCATTCATTTCTTACATATTTATTTGGAAAAATATACAATATAATAATATCATAATAAAATAGAATGTAACATAGTACGAGAGTATACAAATATACAAAAGAAACAAATTTTTTCAGTTAACACGGCAGAGAACGCATTTGTCTGGAAATGCCGTAGGAGCGTTGATAACAAATTATTTTTATTTTCGTGTTTTTATTTGCCTTCAAGGAAATTCATATTATTGTACTACAACATACAATATTTAATCAAATATAAAGCCAGGCATAGCGACCAAAGTCTATATTAACACTCTCACATACACATAGAGACATATACAAACCTTCACACAGATACGCAGACCCATACACATGTGTGTATATTCATGAATATGCCGAAAAACTGGATTTCATGTGCGTGTTTTTATAAATGTTTAAAAATTGTTATAAAATTCATCGGATATGAAAATCTAATGATTTGTAAAGACTACGATAAGCAAAGCGTACGAACAAACGAATGATGGGAAGAAACGAAGCAATGAAGGGTAGAGGAAGCTAGAGAAGGTAGTAGAACTGGGCTAGTGAGAAAAAACTTTTGTTCACACGGTAGCCAAGGCAACGAAAGAAAAGGACTCCCATGCACACACATACTATTTATGCACAGACAACAAGACAGACTGTTAGGGACAGGGATAGGATAGGATAGACAGAAGCCATTCGCTTGGTTCCTGGCGTCCAACCGACTTAAACTACAGTATATTGTAGTATAAATATAAAAGCCACAAAAAAGACCTTTTGTGCCCCTTTAACTCATGCATGCATGCATACATCTGTGTATGTGTGTGTGTCAGTGTGTACGATTGTGTGTATGTCAGTGTAGGTTTAAATATCTTTTGCAAAAGTTTTACGTTAAACAAACGTAAAAGGATTTATCTCTCAGTCTTTGCCGCTCTTCACCGACATCTCAACTCAACTCGTGCCGAAGGCTCTTTTTATTAAAATATTAATATTTGCTTTAGTACAATGGAAAAAGAAAAGTTAAAATAAAAAAAATGGAAAAGAAAAGCGAATGAATTCGTATCGAAAACTTTTCAATCGTAGTTTTCCACCCCCAAAGAGACAATAAAGATTCCTGTTCCTTCTGAACCCCACTCACTCACACAATCGACAATATAGTAAACTGTGGCAAAGCGCAGTCACAATGGCTTTTGAATTGGAGTAAATCTTTCACTTCTTTTCTCCCTTTACTATGTACATTCTTTCGTTCATTCATATCATCATAATCTGTCACATTGGTTTGTAGAAAATTTGTGGTGGAAATTGTGCCGATTGCATATGAAAATTTGAACAAAATTGCCTCATGATCGAACAAATAGTATAGTATAGAATAGGATACGATACGATGGGACGATGGATGATGACAAAAACTTTGTCAAATTTACGCGAATTGTTGGAATTTACACAAAAGGTTCATGATGAATGATGATGATGGTGTGCTGTTGTTATTATTGAACTAGGTCAAACCACTTTCTAAAGGCAGCCTATATTTTTGTGAGATTTTTCGTTTTCCTTTTAAATCAAGGGAAATCATTTTTAAAGCGGCTTTTGTTGATCGTCTCTCTAATCTAAGTGAATTAAAGGTTTTGCCTCTATGATTATTGCTTTTGGTTTGGAGAGAAGCTGTGCCCGAGACTTTGTACACTTGGTATTCGAAATATGTTTATAGTAGCTGGTATTTTATTAAAATTTTACTTATTATTTGCAGTATTACTTACTTCTGTTTAATCATCAGATGTTTAATGTTGGCCCGCAACAAAAAAAAAAAGATGAAAATAGTGGAAAATCTACCAAAAAACTGATAACATTGCAAAAAAAGTTGACAATTGATTTGGTAAATCGATTTTGATGAAATAAAGGAAGCTTGGCACAATACACCATTGAAAATCGTACTCAAATGTGTTAAGCCCTTTTTCAGATTAGTGTGCACAGACAAAAACGTTTACGATTTTATATAGATATACCGTAGACTAACAGTGTTGGAATTTTGTTCGTAAATTGTTGTTGTATTCGAGGTTTTTTTAAGAGCAATTTGTCCAGTCTTCATTTTATATACCCGTCTTAAGCACAACGATTCTGCGACAAGGATCTTTGTCGATTCCTCTTTGCTGTTGTTGTTAGTTTGCACGCACGAACGATTGAATTTTTGCTAATTCTTTTTAATTTATATTTCTTTGTAATGGTGTGCGTTTTGTCGCAAAGCGAATTTCCACAGTATCTGCGCTATACTTACATTTCGCATCCACCTACACTCTATGCAAGCCAAACAAAATGATCAAATACTGAAATGACGCGAAAAGAAAACAAAGCAATTTTGTCGTTGGTTCGAACGACACGACTACCCTGTATGACTTGCAATTCCCTTCCAAACAAAGAAAATGAGAGTGAATGAGAGTGTTCTGCCGCAGAATCATTGCATGAAAAGCGGATAAAAGTCTTTGACGAAACACACTATCTCTCTCTTGATCCGCTCTCAGTGAACAACATATTCAGAAAGAAGGGAACGAAGAGCGCAATACTCTCACACAGTAATTAACAGCACAGAATTCAAGAAGCAGCAAAGCATAAACAACAAAAAAACCTAAGAAAATTTTTGTGCGTGCATGTAAGCAATTTTATGAATATTGCAGATTTTTGATATCTTGGGTAAAGACTATTAAATTTTACTTGAGGAGCCTCCGGCCAACACAATCGACCGCATTTACAATAACTACTCCATAAACGGTGTTCTTTGCTATACACAACCAATGAGCGTACAGCAATAAAACATATGATAGATGCAAGCAAAAATCTCTATTCTCCCATTCTACTACATTCACAACATTAACGGCTGTGTGTTGTTGATAATGGAAAGCGCTTATCTTTAACACCTATTCTTACCTAAACCACTAAACCGACTTTGATAAAATTGAAATTGTACACATTTTACGAAGAATATCTTCTGATTGGTATTTTTTTTAACAAAATCGGTTCAGTGGTGTAAGCAGGAAAGGCTTCACAAAATTCAATGATTGCAGTTTAATTAAATTATTATCATTATTATTATATATGATAGACTGGACAAATGTTTCTTTTTCTCTTTGTTGCATATTCCGAGATTTTTTAACAACAAATTATGGGTATTTTTATTATTATTATTAAAAGCGATTTGTCCAGTCTATAAAATCTAAAAAACTTTTCCATGGGTTACATTATTTTAATTCTCGTAGTGATATCTTATTTTCTTGAAAATAAAATAGAGCCTATGTTACTCGTTTAAAATGTAGCTTGCTATAGGTGGAAGAATTTTTAATATAAATTGAGAAGTCTTTGAGTTTATTCATTACAAATAAACAAACATACACAAAAAAAAAACACAAATCTTTCCCCTTTATAGTATTAGTAAAGAAGATTATTTTCGTGTTGCAATCGAAGTTTTGACTCATGTGAGAGGCATTGATCTCTCTCTCAAACACACTCTCTATCTCACTCTCTCGATGCCGGCATTAAAAATATTTACAGTGTCTAGACTAGTATGACAATAAATCAAATGACTAAGAAATTATATATACACACATACCATAGCCATAGTCTTATAATCGCTGGCCGAATTTAGTGGCGAATTATGTGAAGAGATTTTAAATTCTAAATATTTTTAAAATATCAAGAGTAACAACAAGAAACCCACAATTCATTATTTGCTGAGGTTCTGAGGAAAGCAAATCTAAAAAAATAAATTATATTTATTTGCTTTGCAAAAGTTGCAAGGTTAAATATTATAGTATTGTATACTAACGTAAGAGAGTGAAAATACCAAGAAATTAACCTCAGGCGCACTTAAAACAAACTTTATATTTATGTTTAAAGACACAAACTCAGAGAGAGAGAAGACAGACAAGGAGAAGAATAAGGGACTTCTCCTGTATAAGGATAATAACCAAAAAATATATATATACACAGAGTTTCCTATGCTTGACGTTCCATCGTTGTTTAATAGCCAAAAATTGAAGCATACTTTCGGTGTTCGTTGAGTGGAAAACATATTTAATTAAAGCTATCCGCATATTAAAAACTTCTGCTGCCTGCCTGCCTGCTTGCTGTTTTTTCCTTGGGAAACAACAATAACAAGAAAGTACAATAAAAAAACAACAACAGAAAATAAGCAAGTGCCTCCTCCTCCTCCACATTCTCCTCCTGATCAAAATAACAATAATTTGAGGACTAAGAAGAAGGAGGAGAAAACGCAGAAGACAACAAACAACAAACTTAAGTTTAAGCTACAGCCACATTATGTTGCTGTTGCTGCTTCTGAGAAACAGAGCATCGTAGTAGAGTAGAGTAGAGAAAGTGGAAAGTGGGCCAAATTGAGCTCGAGTACCCCCGAGGCGAGGGTCAACGACGACGCGTTTTATAAATATGCAAAATTTTAATGAATTTTTGTTTTTATTTTTATTTTTTTGTTGTATTGCTTCCTCATCCTTGGTTTGCTTGGTTGCTGTTGTTGTGTTGCCTATTTTCAAGCTGCTGCTGCTGCTGACGCTTGGGGATCATGAAGCAAGCGGGTAACGTGACCCATTAAGTAGCTTTAAAAACTGTTAACTTTCGTTAACGCCAGCATTGGTGAATTGGTGAATTTAACCACAAAATAGCCTTTTAATTTTTTCGTAAAAAATAAATAAAATTAAGCCATAAATGGCGCCAGTGCACGTATAAGTTGAAAATACATAGCATGAAAGTTCGCTATTTTATTCATTCTACTTTAAGCATGATAGGCGATCTGCCTGGCCCATGCTTGGATTGAATGTACTATTGTAGCCTTTTGCCCTTGTTGAGCTTAATTGCTTTGATTGAAAGTTATAAAATTGAATGCTAAAGCGAAAAGTCCTTGCTTATCCTGACTGCCTGACTGCCTGCTTGGCTGATATGCTTTATATTTATGTGTACTTGGTGAGAGTCGATACTTTAGCAAAACTTTTTAATTTAATTTCTTAACGCAAACTTTTAAGTCTGCCTTGATATGCTGACTTTTAATTCAATGCGACCACAAATACAACACAAAAGCAGCAGAACCAGCACCAGCACAATCACCAGCTTGACTTATCCTAGTCCTTTTGGTTTATTCGGGTTTGGTTTGGTCTGGATGGCATGGTGAACGAATTAAAATGGCACGCATTATCATAATCAGCTCATTGGGGAATATAAAATGTTGTAGTCAAGTTAAGTTGATTCAATTCAAGACTTGTGTGTATGGATGGAGTAGGGTGTAATGCAAAGCGCAACAAGTGCACAGACAAAGCTTATCGGTAAAGTAAATCCCACACACACATACACACACGCAGTTACAATGATTGCTGTTGACGATAAGCGAAAGCCGAAGGATTCGGTTGAATTTCAAATGAAAAATGTTCAACTGCACCTTGATACAAACACATGTGTGTATCATCAAACTAAGTTAGAATGCATTTGCAGGTCACAAACATAGAAGCAAGCATTGACCATTCAAGTGTGCTGTGTCCTTCAACAAGGATATAACTTTCTCATGCCTTCCCATTTTTTTTTTTTTTACCTGAAAAGCTTAACTGAACTCTTTAGTTTGACTTAACTAAGGCAACTTACAGTCAATCACAAAGACGACACATAAATGGGCATTATCCTGCTTAAATCCTATGGCTAATATCATTGAGCAATATTTTTTACTTTACTTTACTTTTCCATACTTTGCTTTTGTGTATGAACTTCAAAGAAATCAATTCAACTATCGTTGGAACAAAAAACTGATGAGATAAGATGAGAAAAGTAAGCAAAATCCTTATTCAAGTGTCAGCAATCTGATAAATCAACAAATTTACAAGAAAGGACTACGCCTTAAAGTCAATAATAAACAATCATACAATAAACAACAACTCAAAAATAAATTAGCCATGATTTGGCGCAAACAAGTTCAAGTAGTAAGTAAATACCAAGCAAAGTCTCGACTCGACTCGACACGACTTCTTCTTCGATGATTGTTGTCTTCAAATCAAAATCGATATTTTGCTGCTTGGTGGTTTGCATCTGATCCCTGGCAATGCCACCCGGCACTAATAGTAACAACAACAACAACAATAACTGTTATTCTTCCTTTGTGTAAACTTAAGAATTTTTTAACAGCTTTCAATTGTTGTACTTCACTTGGCCACAATCGATGAGAAGCGCAACAAAAGTTATTTCAGCTCGATTGGTTGTGTTCAACGCGGGATGCCGATGTAGATGAAACTGGAACTAAAGCACCCACCCAACCAAAGCATAGAGCAAGTGATGGTGATGATGTCGATGGTAATATTAGTTGTGGTATGAGCAAAGTGTTATTATTGTTGGCCACCATTTTATTAGCGCCATTACTTTACAGCACAGAACCAATAACAACAACTATAACTGCAAATATTATTAGTTTGAAGTAAGTAGTAGAAGGTTGTAAAAGGTAAAAACGTTAAGCAGCTGTTTTTAGTTGTTGTTGTTACTATTAAAAATCATAATAGATACAAACTTGTCTGGCGGGTGCCAGGAGTATTAGAGGTAAGCGAGATACTTTGTAGCATAGTAGATTCTGAGAAGAATCCTCACACTTCTGTTGCCGAACAAATTTCGTTTCCTTTTTTCAATATATAAAGAAAAGATAATAAATTCGTTAAACTAACAAGTTAATCACTTAGAAGTTTAGTAAGTATTTACTTTGAATAATGATGATGTTGTATTTTTCAATCTCTTTTTTCGTAAAGTTGTAAATGGTAGATTGATCTATTCATAAGAAAAACATTAATAGAATTGAATTGCCTTGTAACTACAAAGCTAGATTAGCTTTCTTTAAAATAAAAACTACTACTTTTTACAAAACGTCTGCTACTATGTTTAGAAATCACCTAAGAGAGACCAAATTAACAAGATTTAATCTCTATCCCTTCTCTATATATATAAAAATGAATCGCTCAAAGTGTTGGTAAGCGCCAAACTCGAGAACGGCTAGACCGGTTTTTAAGACATTCTTTTTTTTGTTGTACTAATTGGGTCAAGTGGATTGTTATAAGATACATGGTTTGGACATACATAATCTGCAGCATGGGCCAAGCGAACTCAGTGTTCCAGGCAAAAATCCATGCAATAGAACTATGCCTCAGTGAAGAATTAAAGTGCTGTCATTTTTACATTCACTCTGATAGTAAGGCTGCATTGCAAGCACTTAATGCTTTCGAGTTCAACTCGAAACTGGTTTGGAATTGTTTGATGCTACTCCAAAGACTTGCATCAAGTAACCAGGTTAACCTAGTGTGGGTGCCTGGACATAATGCATTTCTCGGGAATGAAGAGGCAGGTGAACTCGTCTGAAAAGGATTGGCTAAAGTCTCCATTCTGCGGATTGCCTTGGAGCTGGACGAAATCCACCCTCCAACAATGGCTGGATGACAAATCGTTCCACCATTGGGTCGATATGGGAAATGCTAGAGTGGATAAAATCTTCCTGCCAACTAGATCTCGCAAAAGAACAGGAATTACTGGGACTGACACAGACAGGTATTCGAAAAGTCTCAGGTTTCTTGATAGGACATTGCAGAGTGATGGAACACTTACATAAAATGCGAATCAGTCGCAGTGATCTGTGTAGACTCTGCAATGAGGAGGAGGAGTCAGCAGAGCACGTTCTATGTTACTGCGATGGCCTGATCTGGACCAGGCTCTTTGACCTTGGAAACCATTACCTGGAACCAGTTGGAGTTGCAGATCTACCCCCGTAGAAGATCTTGGAATTCTTGATGAATACCAGAAACTCGGAGGAACTGTGATTACGGGTTTTGTCCCAATAGGCCCACTCGAAGCTGCAGTGGCGAGGTTACCTGGTTACCGACCCATACCTTAATCTAATCTAATCTAATCTAATCTAATATTCTGACATCTTCAACAGTCATCGTCATATTTCAGTCAATTTACGCAAAATCTTAAGCATTCATTGGTGAAAACCTTTAAAAATCCGTTCGGGAGTTTTTGAATTAATTGCTTTTAAACAGACAGACTGACGCAGCGTGTTGTCTTTGTCTAATATCTATAGATCTTATAAAAACAAACTACACTTTAGCATTTTCTATCCATTACTAGAAACCTTTTTCATAGGTTAACAACTGTGAAAGTTTACTTAAAATCTTAATTGTCTCAACAAAATATTATCTACTATTTTTTGCATATTAAGCATGTTTTCTTCATAAGTATTAGATTGTTCAAAATTAAATAAACTGTGAAATTGTTATGTCTTTATGAACCTAGAATGCCTTCTATCAAGCAAACTTTTGCATAAAATTAACAAATTAAGTTGTTTCCTGCTTTATCAATAGTCAAAATTCAAAGTGTTATTTTTTATTGTCAAAAATTTAGTGAAAATACAATTTTTTATCAATACCCAATATGATATGATAAAAACACAATATTTTTCCATTTGATTTAACTAAAAACTCATTGCAATTTGTATTGATTAATTTTGCATACATTTGAGGTTGATCAAGATTGATCAACAATAGCAATCTCGACTGCAACAATGACAACAGCCATAGCAAAACCATAGCAAATAGTTGTGAAATTAATAGTTTATCTAAATGACTTTTTATGCATGCCTATTTATTATACATACTCGTACTATACAATATGATTGTTGTTGGTGTTGTTATTATCCTGCATTTTCTCTATTTTTTTGTATGGTTTGCCACATGAAAAGCGAGTCGAGAGTAGCACAAAGGCAGCGCTTTCAGTTGCAGCAAACGATTTTTTAATTGAAAGTTCTAAATTCAAATTGAAAATGCAAAAAAAAAAACAACAACCACATAGATACACACACACACATACATTTACATAGTGTATGTAAAGAAAAATATAAACGAATCGGAATTCAATTCAATTCAATTTCAACATTTATTTCACACTTTAGCCACAAAAACGCGCACTTCAAAGAACGTTTTCAAAGTGTTTGTTTGTGTCTGAATATAGTATATGCATATATATCGTATATACCTATGTGTGTATGTGAATCTGTGGTTGTGTACTCTTTTTTTTTTTTTGCAATAAACATGCAAAGGAGGATATGCTTCATGTGAGGCGCAGTTGAAGAAGGCATGCAAAACCAACGGCGACAGTTAACTTGAAATGCGTTTTGATTTTCAATTTAAATATAAAAATTTTATTTTCTGTTTTCCTTTTATGCTTTCTATGTCATATTTTTTTTATCATACTTTGCCATTTCTCATAATGAAAATTCTGCAGTTGGCACAATTGGCAAGCAGCTAGCAAAGCATTCAGATGAGATGAGATGAGATGCGTTGCACAATTTGCCCAGCCTCATGGCGTTGATTATGACAGATCTCATATATGCAATGACTGATGATGAAATGGACTCATAATTGGATGAATGAATAAAGGAATAAATGAATGAATAAACCGACCGACAGTTTCATAATTATTTTATATGGCATTGATTTCTGTGGTTAACAATTTCAATTTGTACATTTCAACACAAAGACCCACTCTGTTTGCATCCAGAAGGCTTCAAGTATGACGATGCCTATCCAATCCATTTGGTATTGCATACTTTGCGGCTCACTTTGTTTGTACCTTCTATTTATTTTTTTTCTCCCACACACAAATACAAATACATAAGCACATATTCACATAGAAATTAAAAGCTATTTACCACTTTTGCACTTGATTTTCGATGTTTTGAGTAAATTGCAATTTTTCAATTTATTTTCACAAATCTGCTACAAAATGGAAAAAGATTTTCTCATTAATACGTGTATTTCCAGCAAGCAACTGGACTGGAAAGGCATCAGAAGGTGTGAAGTAAGTAGCAAAGAGGTTTAAACATAAAGTACAAGTACTATATGTATGTACATTTGAATGGTTTTGAATGTAGGATATTCTTTCGATTCATGTGAGATTTTCATGCTTTGGCACGTTGCATCCATTACCTGTTCATGCATTTCGTTTGGTTTCATTTCGAGTAATTGTAGCGAGTAGTGTTTTGTGATTTTAATGTTTGTTTGCCATTTTGAAGCACACTTTCACCACCCCAATACAAAATCACATAGATCAAAACACAATCAGACATTCACATAGATAGTACGTTTTTATCTTGTCAGTAGACATCATCAGTTAACCTGGCCTTGTTACGATAAGCCTTAATTGGTTGGCCATTTTGAAAGGCAGTCTCAGACAGACAAAACTGACAAACAGAAAAGCCTCTATGATTCTATTGCCAATAATACACGCAACAAACTCAGTTTTTGGCCTTATTGTCTCTTTCAAACATTGTACTAGTACTATTGTCCACAACTAGTATGACTAGTAGCCATATCGAAAAACAACATCATCACATGTTTATGTTTCTTGTACTACATAAGATGATGTATCTAAGTATCCATTCACACAATATGAGTTTATCATAGTAATACACTTAGGCATGTAGTATGTATGGCCTCAAGTCTCTTTATGGTCATAATGGATTGCGTATTTGCACAAAGTATTCAAGGGGGGCGGGGAATCTAAGAGATGCCATAGTACCATTAGACTTAGTTGATTGAATGGGGTAAGGAATGTCTTGAAGTTTTATGGATATTTGTAGCATTTAAAATGTTTACTTAAGAAATATTTCTGTTTTCATAAGAATATTCAATTCAGATTTTAAACAAAATGTTTATAGATTTAAAGAAATGTTTGCATATTCTTTATTGTATAGGAGTAGGAGTAGACATGAACTCTATTTTCAGACCTTTTAAGACCACCCGATTAAAGTTGTGTGTATTCCATCAATATTTGTGTTGATTGTGCTTCTTTCTTTGCTTTATCAACTTTTTTACACGTTTTTCTCTTCTTTTTTTCTTGGTAACAAAAATAAAAATGTTTAACCAATTCCAGCCCCCCACAACACACCTTAAATCACAGGATGAATGTTAAGCATGCTTAGCGCGTGTAATGCGCGTTTAAAAAGTTTACAAAACTTTGCTTTTTTCCACACCAAAGCTGCCGAATCTACAAGAACCACCAAAGCTTAAGCCAATGCGAAGGAGCAGGAAGCAGCATTCATCAACAGCATCGTTCTTCAAAAAACTTTTGTTGCACACTTGCAGGCGCTACAACAATAATAGCAACATCGACAACATCACAACAGTAACAGCAGCAAAAGCATCAGCATCAGCAGCAAATCAACTACACAAATATGCCCACACCATTATGCATGCCTCCACACATAGTACGAGCTTGTGTTGTCCTTGCCGCGTGGCGCCTGTTTACTTTGGCTTTGATGTATTTTTCGGCGCTTAAACTGCAAAACGTGACCATTTTAAAGGTGACTGAAACATGAAACAAGAAAGCAAAGCAAAGCAAATGGCAAGTGGCAGCAGGTAAGTGAACTATATATCTATCGTAGTATCTGACGCTGTGGCATGTGTATAGAGTACTCAATCGATATAATCTATGTGTGAATTATGCTGGAGATTGCAGAAAAAATGAACATAAATTGTTATTTAATGAAAATATTAAAGAAAAATCAACAATTTAGCAACAGTTGCGTGAGTCCGTGAAGACAACTTAATGCGTTATGGCGGCGTCGACGGATGATATGACAGTATATGGTTGAAGAAACGAAAGCACAAGGACACGTGTGAACAAGAACAAAAAGCACAAAAGTAGCAGAAGTAGAAAAGAAGAAAGAAATAAAGAAAAAAACGTGCGAGACGCTTTTAATAGTTGCGTTAGCTGTCAGAACGTGCCTTGAGAGCTGATACCACAATCGCGTGACACCTTTCTTTGCCATTCAACATGGTCTGAGGGTGATGTAAAGTCATATAAAAGCCAACAATGTGTGAACGAACGAAAAAGAACATTCAAAATAAATGCCAAATAAGCAAGTTAATTTTATGCTATTGAGTCCAGAGTCTTCTTTGTGTCTCTCTAGTCTACTCACCTTCAAAGGTTTTTTATTGGCACCAAGTTGATTGGGTCGATGAAGACCAAGCAACCAGTAAAGACGATTCAAATGACCAGCGTGACTAGTGGCGTTATTAGTTTAATTGAAAGCATTCTGAAGAAAGAAAAACGGGATGACAGTTGATGGGCAACATAATGCTTCAATTTGCACGCAATTGTTTTCAACACAGAAGGCATCAATAGATCTTGGTCTTGGATGGGGTTATAAAGTGAGCAATCTAATAAAATGGTAAAAAAAAAAATGAATGCACCATTTGATGACCAAGAACTAAGAATGGACATCGATTAATCGAAATAAGCGAAATAATCGATGTTTTGTTGAAATAATCTATGGTCTTTTAATCGATGTCATATGGGTTCGTTTAATCGGATAAACGATTTTTCTGCTTCAGAAATTTGGTTTTTTAGGCGTTCATGAATGTTTAAAAAAATGGACAATAGACTGGACAATCAAGTGAGAACAACAACATTATGCATGAGAGCTATAGAGGCAACAAACATCTTTGTAAGACCAAGAAAAAAACTAGGAACGAAATGGTGGACCTTGTGTATCATTTCCACTAAAATGTTCAGTTTATTTACTATTATTCAAAAATGTACACTTAAGGCCCTTCTAGACGGACAGTTCAGTCTCGTTCCATTGTCGTCTCTAAATCCGCACCAATAACCAGTGGCGGATTTACACATTTGCCGCCAGTAATCTATTCAAATTTTTCCATCCCAACCGACCTCTACATTTCGATTTGATTTGTGCACACTCGTCCTAGGGGATCGACCTATCGTACCTATCACCCTTAAGGTATCGTTGATATCCCATAAAGCTGGAACAACAATCAAGGAAAGCAAGCGATGTAAATGTGTTTTTTTCGATGGCCTTTTTTTCTGACAGACGTGTAGCTACGGTTCTGCACTCAACGTACCTAAAAAAGTTTTGAGTTTTAAAAATTTTGGTCTCTTAATTCTGCCGCCTGGAACCAAAGGCCTTCTCAGCCTTCTGAAAAATCTACCACTCCGGATAACAGAAACGACAGAGAAATGGACTGATGGCCCAGCTTATTTGTCAGTCCATTTCGATTTCTGAAGCGAAAACATGGACTGAGACTGAACTGACTGTCTAAATGCCTATTACGATTAATTGATTAATCGTTGCTTTAGCAGTAATTAATTGGTGTATCGATTTATTAGTAAAAAAAAATCGATGTTTTGATGGTCGATACCCATCCCTATGCTACTATAAACCCCATCAATAGCTTTTTTTTAAAAAACTCATACTTTAGTTAACAAAAATTCAAGGATTTAAGATTTCAAATAAACTACTATCTCACCATCACTAACCCTAATTACAATTAGCAATATGTGTGATTCTGTCTCTTCTATTTTATGCTGCTGGTGACAAACACTTTGCCTTATGCGTGCAACAAGGCGTATGTACTCGTATACGCGTAATGTAAACTTATTGCTTAACTGTTTTACTGCCATTTTGTCGCGTAAAATTGTAAACTTTTGGCGGCAACATAAACATTATCAGCCAGCCATCTAGAGACAGAGACAGAGAGAGAGAGAGATTGTGTTTGAAATCATGTCAGTAACATGCGCAACACCAAAAGGCTTAAGTACTTGTCCAAATCCAAGTGAAGAGCAGACGGTTGGTCGCCAAAGGAGAAAACAAAGTTTGTGTGCTATAATTTTGCATAAATTTTGGCCACAACGACGTTCCTTTCGGCGCTTGTGAAAGCCACTTTTGGCCAAAACGCAGCTGCGGCTTATTTACAAGATGGTTTAATAATATTTTGCGTGCCGCACTCTTTGCGATTGTGACGACGTGGTGCGGTAAACGCATCACGGCATTATGGCATGGTGGTATGGCATGTTCAGAAGCGTGCAGATATTTTTACGCTCGAACAAATCAGAAGCTGCTTAGTTTCCTAATTAGAACTGAATGAGTGAATGAGTGGGTAGTAAACGAAAGGGTAAAATACGGTTTTCAGCAAATACTCATGGTAATTGTAGGAAGGGTTAAGAGGAATATGAATGAATATGGTTTGAGGGAAAAAAGTTACAAAAATTATGACAACTTTACAAAATAAACAAACTCAAGTGAAGTTTGGTCTTTGCTAATGGTTTTGTTCGTTCCTGATGTGTCCTCGTTATTTTAATAAAGTTATTTACCTGAAAGTATGCAACAAAAACAAGAAAAGAGCAACAAGGAACAACAACATCAAATGAAGGAACAAGAAAATTTTTGAATGCCAAACATAAAATATTGTATAAAATTAGGGATAATTGAAACAGCCCGTTGCCAGCCATTCAGCCAGCTTGACAAGATGTTGATGATGCCACAGACGATGCACACAAACACAAACTTAAGCAAAATCATATATATATAATCACACATACACACACACTCACAAGTACATATATATGGTATAGAGAATGAAATCCAAGTCATTGGCAAACTTGGTCCTTCTTCTAACACACAAAAAGTAGGCAAAACATGAAAATTTATTTATGTTTGTTTGTTTGTCTAGGCGAGCAAGCGGAAACGAGTCCTTCCTTACCAAAAAAAAAAAAAAAAAACGGAGAAGACAGCCTGAGTAAGTAAATTGGTTGGTAGGGAGTCAAACATAAATTAAAAGACTTTTTGACAGCGCCTTGAAATTATGATTATTATTTAACAAGAATATTTTCTATTTGTGCAACTTTTGAGCGAACTTCAAAAGTGACTCAACTCGACTCGACTTCGACTTCGACTACGACTTGGGTAACTTTTCCATGCGACCATTTGTCGCAATATGCCAACAACGACGAAACTGGCCAAATGAAACTTTCTTGGCGTAGTTCGAATGTGTATAAATTCTGCTTTAAGCAAGGCAAAAAGGATTTAACATTTAGCAAGAAAATGGCAATCGTTTATCTGGGAATGTGTAAATCTCTTTTTGAATTTGACTGCGAATTTGCATCTCGCAAACTGGGGGAAGGCAAATGCTAGAAGTAAACTAATACCACGCCCAAACGAATGACATATCTGAGTTGTCACTGAAATGCTGCTAAAACACCTAATCACAAGCGGATAATGTCCATTATCGAAGCTTATGCTTGGAAATATGCAACGAATGAAGGTTGCTTGCCAAAATGGAAATGCTGCTGTGCTGCAGCATGATCTAGGATAGGAGTGTGTACGAGTAAAATTTGCCACTGCATGTCCTTGTCAGATGCATTTAACATTGCCAACATCTAAAGCTCAGCTCAGCTAAGCAATAGCAAAACCTTAAAGCAAAATTAGCTTTTGGCTTTAAAGCTTAACTTGGCTAAGGACTTGCTGGCTGTCTGGCTAACTGACTGACTGCCTGGAATTCTTTTGGTTGTCAGCACTCGCTCGCTCGTTTGCTCACTCATTCACTTGCAGCTTCTAGCAGGACTTGAGGCGTAGTTTGAGTTGAACTTAGACAAACCCTCTATGGCATTTCATACCATTTCATTCCATTCTATTCTCTTCTTGTTTCTTCTTCTGCTTGGCAACAAGAAGTGTGAATTCTTGCAGCAAAATACTAGTTGTTTTTTTATGTAAGTAGCATGAAGCTGTCTCCGACCGAATAGTGTTTAAGGCAGCGTTGAGTGGCTGAAACATGAAGTAGGAAAGCAGCAACAAAGGCGCTAATCTCATTTTTGGCGCGCGCCCAAAGGTGTCGCTGTTGACTTGTAAAATTGTCAGAGCACAGCACACTGAGTCTACTCACTCAGTAGATTGTATTATAATTGGGTCAATATTTTTTGCTTGTTTAACATGATGACAACGATGACTTTAATGTTGTGCTAGGCGTGGCCCTAAGGGAAACCAACATAAACACACACCCACTCATACAGATGCACACATAGGGAGGCATATATGTAGTAGTATAGCATAGAGAGACAACATCAACAACCACAAGACAGACACAATTATTTTCTTAACAATTTTACAAGCAAACTTTCAGGCGTAGCTCCTGCTTTTCCTCCTTCCTCAAACTAGTCTGACTCCCACTAAGTCCTCGACTTAGAGAAGTTTGCCAAGCAAAGTTATACTGGCACATATACAGCAATAAAACCACAGCCGCAAATTCTAAACTATAGTCTCTAGTATGTTAGGAGTTTGTCTACACTTACAAGAAGCAGCTGTTCTTGCTCACTATAGTATGTCTGCACAACGCCTATGTGTGTGTGTGTGTGTGTGTCTATGGATTAGAAATATTTAAAGTTTGTTTTGATGGTTGTCTCGACTCAACTTGGATTAGTCTTCATGGCGTTGTCTACAATTTGGTATGCATCAGTTGCAATTTCATCGAAGGACCAAGTTTCCATTGATACACATAGAAGAAGGTCGGGTCAACAAATAAACCACAGCACGCCCATTTATACTAGTAGTTTATCTTGATTTGTTTGCATTTATTTGCATTTGACTTATTGCTTTTCACAAATATCATCAATTCATTTGCCCATTCATCAATCAATATATCCTATACCCAATTACTGATGGCCTCCTTATTCTATTGATACGAGTATTAATAAGTTAATGTTTTGCAAGATTTTTCTTTCCCTCTCTCTCCTTTTCTCTCTCTGCCTACTTATTTTTCTTTTTCTCGATTTCCTTCTAACAAAACAAATGCAGTCAACAAATTGGAAAATATGATTTGCTACTGCAACAAACATGAAATCTTCAGCATGAACAAACACGATATATGTACGCATCAGGAAAAAAAATAAACAATCGAAAAAAAAACATAGAATTCAACAAAAAATAATGCAGAAAAGTCATAAAACAAGACAAGCAATGAGAAGGAGAAGGAGAATATTGAAGTAGCCGGCAGTAGGGGACAGGAGAAGAGAATTCATGAGTGAATGCTTAAAAATTTATAACTCAATAAACACAATAAAAATAAACAACAACAAAAAGTAACTCTCAAAATCGCTTTTGTTAGTTTGCATAGAAAAATTGTTAAATCGAATAAGAAAACAAACAAAACGCAAAAAAAAAAAATTCTTGGAAAAATATTACAAACAAATAAAAAAATGAAAAACACATAAAAGAAAATATGCAAAAAATTGGCGCTTTGAAAGTCATTCATTTATTTATTCATTCATTCATTCATTCTTGCAGCACTCATTGTAACACACACACACAGAGAGAGAGAGAGAGTGAAAAAATGTGGTGTGAAAGAAAATGTGGTGTCAACAAATAAACAAACAAAAAATATCGCATGCGAGAAAATATATTTCAATAAGAAAGAAAAAATAAAAATATATAGAAAGCAGGGCTAAAATTCAAGTGAAATAAATTACTTTATGCACACACATACAAAATTTACACACACACATACAATAGGAAAAAATAAACTAAATATTGTTTATGTGAATAAATAAAAACACGCGCTGATTATGTCTGCCAAAAAACGACGAATAAAGAAAGCAAAGGCAAATGCCACAATCTCCTACACTGGAGCAACAATAGGAAATGCATGAATGGTATGTGTATATGGAAGGAAATAGAGAAATTTCGAGGCATACAACGACGACGCATTCAACACAAATCAAAAATTTGCATTTTAATGCGCTTCACTTGTTTTCGTCGAATTTCCCCTTTTTTAACCACTTACTCAATGTTGCAGACACGCTTCCTGCTTCTTTTTGTTGGTTTGATTGTATAAATATTTTGTTGTAAAACCCCCAAATGAAATATAAAGGCACATATGTACATATATGTATAGGTGGTGAACCATGGAGGGTGTTAAATAGCTAAACTTGATAAATCTAGTTGAAAATATGCAATTCAGGATGGTGTTCCCCAAGGCAGCGTATTAGCTCCTATGTTGATCACTATCTACACAGCAGATATACCTCAACCAATCTCCAACACTACAATCTTAGCCACTTATGCAGATGATACTGCGATTCTCTGCTTCGCCAAAGCCGCTACAAACTTGCAATCTTATTTAAGTCGCTTAGAAATCTGGTTCATAAAGTAAAGTCAGGTAAATCACAACTAAGTTCTTTCAGTCTATGAAAAAAAAATTAAAATCTTGGTGGTCTGTCCACAATTTTGCAATACTTGGGCTTTCACCTTGACAAACGCCTAACATGAAAAAACCATTTAACAATCATTGCTCGATCCTGTTACTCTAAAATGGAAAAGATAAACTGGCTTCTCAGCAATAGCAGCTAACTTAAAGAAGCTGTTCAAAACGCAAATCGTTGGTCTTTCCTGGATATATGGTATCCAACTATGGGGTACATCAGTCCCAACTAAAGAAAATTCAGGTCGTTCAAGACAAGGCCATGAAAAATACCAATGCCATCATCAGGAATTCGTCGGGCCACAATGACCTTATCATTCCTACAGTTCTCCAGGAAATAAACTTCCACAGTAGCCAACAATGACAGACTGCACTCCCACCCAGATCATCTTGCAGAATCTTTAACCAGGATGGTGGTTCAAAGGCGCCTAAAAAAGCTGCAACCAAACAACTTACCAATACTTAGTCATCAAAATTCCATCCTGCTTTCTGTAAATTGAGTTTATATCAATCTCTGTAATTGTTAATAATTAACAAGTACAATGTACAATGAAAAACAAAAAAAAAAATATGCAAAAAATTGCATAGTTGGCTTTGATGCAAAAAACAACGCCTGTCATTAAACAATGCAAATTTTTAAACTAACCAATAACCAATTCTCAGAATAGTCACAAAAATTATAACAGAAAGAACTATGATGCGCTGTTAAAAAAAAAAAAAAACTGTGTTTGCAACAGTTTGCAAAAGATGGTAACACAAGTCTGTTAACTTCAGTTTATCCAGGCATGCCAAATTAGGTGAAAAGGAAATTATATCTATCTATATATATATATAAAATTGTAATTTCAGAAACGGATTAACCCATTTAAATGTGGTTTTGACTTATGTATTGTAGCAAGCTTCTTGTAACATTTAACATTTATTTTATCGGATTCGACCTACTAAATCAAAATATATTCATATTTTTAATTCTGTTGCCTATTTTTTGGCAGATTTTCGAATGTTTTCCTCTTTTGCAGAGCAGCTGATGATTATGAAAAAAATTAACAAAATACACGCTATTACAAACATATACCACGCGTACGAAGTCGTGGGCACAACTAGTTCAAAAAAATGAAAGTTTCTTAGGGGGTTCAGGAATTACTTGGATAGGTATTCGGATATGTTCAGGTTTATTGACAGGACATCGCAGAGTAATGAAACACTAACAGACGTACCGATCTGTGTAGATTATGTAATGAAGAAAAGGTGTCAGCAGAGCACTCACTGCGAGGGCGAGGGCGAGACTCCGCCACCTTGGAACCCAATACTTGGAACCAGATGAAATTGCAGAAAATCTTGGAGTTCCTGAATCTAAGAGGAACTTTAATTACGGGGATTGTCACAATAGGCATTTTCCCTAATCTAATCTAATATTGGGGGTTCCCCCAGTAATTCTGACTATTTATAATTTTTTTCTGACTTTCTCCCCCAAGTTGGCAAGCCTGAGCTTATCATATCGTATCTGCAAATGCTTCTTCTTTACTATGCAAAAATCAATCAATTGATGGCGCAGCATTTTTGAGAATCCATAATTTTTCTCATAAATATTGTTCAACATTGAAAATGGGTCTCCATGATCACTCATTTTTCTTCATATTTTTCATTATCATCTAAAATTGGCGCGAGCAAACAACATATAGTGAGATAACAGTGCGTACAAATATTTAACATTTTATTGTGACTTTATGACTAACTGAAAAGCAGGTCTCAAAAAAATCACAAAAAGAGTTTTCCTTGTTATAGCAAATGTACCTAACATGACATTAACAGTCACTAAACAACAATTTATGACTCCGTTAGCATTTGTGACTATTTTTTAAGAATATCTCGGTAATTTAAAGTTCTTTTCACACCAGTTTTGTTAAGGATTTTTGTAGCTTTTGCTAACCAAACATAAGTTCATCCATTAAACCTTAAATTATTATTGAAACACAAAACAATGATTACTTTTTAAACTTAAAAACATTCCTCGCCGACCACCATTAAGGACTTAGGAACTAAGAAAGATAAAACAAATAACATTTTCATTCAGTTATTGAAAGGCTAGAGTCTCCTTTTTTTGTCAGTTTTCATTTTAACGAATGAAAAATTTAAAAGTTTCTTCAATTTTATTTTATTATTTTTATGCAAAAAACTTTTTCACATATTTGAAATTTTATTTTGTCGTAATCATTTGAGTGTGTGTTGAGAGTGAGTGTACGTATCTTTTTTGTTATTATTGAAATCGAAATTTATTTTATAGTTTTTCGTTTTTATGGAAAAGGTTTCTAAAGTACTATTCTCTTCTATTCTATTCTATACTATTCTCTTCTCTCTTCTTGTTCTTTGCTTGTCGTTTATATAGAAATATAGAAATATTAAAATATAAATCAACACAATTTTTTTTTAATTTTACTTTCACAAAACAAAAGATATTAAAATGAACTTTATGTATTTGTAATAATACACCACCTCAAGGAAATTGGGTATGTAGTATTAGAGTGAGTTGAGGGAACAACAAAGGATAATGGTTGACTAGACTAGAAATGAACTCAATACAAAGTTAAAGTTAGTATGTGGTCAAGATGTAATTGCAATGAGTATTCACACATTTGACAATGACATCCAACTACTACTATTACGTTTCATGATGTAGCAACAATTGCTGTATGACAATTTCTAATTTATACTCGAATGGCAAATAGTTTATAGCCACTAAGCATAAAAGCGAATTTTCCAATAAACTTCGGTACGAAGAGGACAAAAGAAGCCAAAAACATGACAAAAAAAGAAACACCAAACGGATCTCATATTATCAGAAATACGATAGAGATTTTTGTGAAACAAAGGAGAATTGTTGCATACACACAACCGCATACTTACATATATGAATAACAGTTGTTCTGGATACATTTTCAGTAACAAATACAAGTGCATTGATTTGCAAAGCATATACTCGTACATATATACATATTTGAACAAAACTATAGTACTGGAAACAAGGATAAACGCAAGGACATAAACGAAAGAAAGTAAAACAAGAAATAGAAAAGGAAAAGCAAAAAAATAAAGGAAACATATTAAAGAACATAGAAAACTCTAGCGCAACACTTCCTTCCATGTGCATGCATGGAGTACAGAGACAAGATTGAGAATAAGAGGGACGAAACTCATGTCACATGCCAATGAAGTTTTTAACAGTCAAATGAAAAGCTCATTGTATAATCTCAGCAAACCTGAAGCAGCAACAGCAACAAGGATATACATTCCTAGATATATGTGGATGAGTATGTGTTTGTATGTGAAATAGCAACTGAACTAAGAATGGTTTTTATGCACTGCAAAAGAATGAATGAATGAATGAATGTGTATCGCAAGAAGTAAAACAATGCATTGGTAGAAAAGTTTTTCCTGCTCCTCTTCACTTAGTTATTGTCATAAAAGTGTGGAATTTTCTAGCGATGTCATCATCATCATACTCATCATCTTCATCATGGGTTATTCTTACTGTTGCTTTGCTATTTTTATCCTTTGCACTCCCTCCACCACTCAAACTGACAATTCGCCAATGTTTGGAGTCTATAATCTTCAAATAATGGAAAAACTTTTGCTGTTAAGCAAAAGAAGAAATACCAAACGCTTAGTTGATGCCGCTGTCATTTTGCACAACGCATCACTTTCCCCCTTCACCCTTTCCCTTGAGAGAACCTTGCAAATATTCTAGTAATGCTTTGATTTCTTTTGCTCTCTTCCCCAGTCATTTTTATTTTGGTAATGACAATTTTTTTGTTGCCATTTTTGTTCATTTTTCCTCAACTTTTCATATTCGCTCGATACTTTCGAATTTTTCAATTTATTTCGTCGACTCAAAACAAGGTGCAGCAGCACCATCACCACCACCACCATTTCAGCATTCAGTCATTTAGGGTTTTCCTTATTTTTCTTCAATCGGTTTTTGTGGCAAACACTCACAAAAAAAATAAGGAGAAATAAGTTTAATAGTAAAGCGGGGGGAACTGAGGTGCTGGCAATGCAGCAAATACTTTTATCCTTTCATTGCTGTTGCTGTTGGCGTAAAGTTAATTTCGATTTTATTACCAATTGATTGAGTTTGATTGAATTTCATAACAGTTTTTAGGTTTTATTTCTTTTTATTCTTTCCGTTCATTTGTTTTTTTTTCGAATTTTTATGCACTTCATGAAATATTTTTATTTATCAAGAAGATGAAAGAATATTTCTTGCCTTTGTATTAGGTACTCATTCACTCAATCAATGCATATTGCTTTCTGTTTTTATGTAAGAGTAATTCATAAAACTTTATTTTGTGGCAATGATTTTTATGACAACAACAAAAAAACAAAACAAAAGCATAAAAGAACCCAACAAAAATGGGAAGAATGAAGAAAATAAATGTCATTCAATCGAAAAATAGTTAGCCACACACAGCAATACAATGAAATATCAACGAGCCGTGACAGGACACGCCACATGAGTCCAAAATATCACGACTAGAAAAAGGAGAAAAATATAAATTTCTAAACGAACCAAAACACATTTTATTGGGCTTTAACTTGCACACACACACACATACGAAATGTGAAACTGCATTGTGGCTATTTTGGTTTAGTTGACTGAAGTGAAAGAAAGAAAGGTTGGATATAGCCCTTCGCGAGTTCATAAAACTTAAATGAACTGGAAAATGTGGCACAGTTTATTTAACGCCCTTACAAAAAGCGTTAGCTGATCAATTGGCATTGGGAGAAGGGGAAGAATTATTATAGCTTGTGCAGTTTGATGAGTGATTAAACTTATTAGTCAAAGGCCCTTCAAATTAAATCTTGCAAAAACTAAACGGTTGAAGAGCTAGAGGATGTTTCAAGGGCAGGATTTACACATAAAGGGTCTCCACAAACATTGGTTTCAAAAATTGTATAACAATAAAATCTTTCCTGTGCAGTGGAAGCGTTGAAATCACTCAGATTATTCCTAGAGTCCAAAAGAGAAATGTTTGTGGAACACGAAAGAAAAGCTCATAAATGATCAGATACTGACAAATATGGCGAAACAAACTCTACATAAATAAATGGATTATGCGAAATTCTTAGAATCTCAGCGCTGACTTAAGAGAAAACTTCCGGTAGGAAGGGTTAATCGAATAATTGATCAGCTCATATTCATTCACTTTGATAGCAAGTCTGCATTACAAGCAGTCAATGCTTTTGTGTTCAACTCGAAACTGGTTTGGGATTGCTTGATGCTCCTCAAAACACTGGCATCAAGCAATCAGGTTAACCTAATCTGGATGCCTGGACATAGTAGATATATTAGGAATGAAGAGGCAGATGAACTCGCCAAAAAGGTTCTGCCAAAGTCCTCATTAGACCGGAGCCATTCTGCGGACAGCCTAGGAGTTCGATGAAATCCGAACTCCAACAATGGCTGGATGATAGATCGCATTGCCATTGGATAGATACGAAGAATGTTATTGTGGCTAAAATTTTCTTGCCAATTAGATCTCACAAAAGAACACAGGAATTACTGGGACTGGCACGGACAGGTATTCGGAGTCTCAGGTTTCTTTACAGAGTAATGAACAGTAATTGGAACCAATTGAAATTGCAAATCTGTCTCCAATGAGGATCTTGGAATTCCTAATGAATACCAGCATATTTGAGGAACTGTGATCAAGGAGTTTGTCTCGTCTTGCGGTCGCAGTGACGATGTGTACTGATTACCACCCTTTCTATAATCTAATCTAATCTAATCTAATCTCGTCTAATTGATAAGCTTTCAGCATCAATGATTGATAGGAGTCGAGCATAGGATTATCTTCTGTGATCGATTTGGTTTCTTGAATCATTTGGAGGATTTGAGTTTATCAGATCTCCACAGGGATGCCGACACGTTAGGCATTCTTGGGAACAAAATGGTTTTTTTCTTTTTGTATTAAAACTTGATGAAAAAGCCTCCATTTTCATTTTTCTTCGGGCCCCGATACCCCTGAATCCGGCCTTGATGTTATAATTCACCTTCTGTGCTCCTGTTTTAACACTATAGGCATCACTAAGGGTCTAATGTGACCCCTACCTTACACAAACTAATAGCCTTTCAGTTTATACAGAAAAACCCGAGTTAAAGCATTGAAAAGATATGATACTATTGTACATGGTATACTATTCATACTTGGAATTATTGTATTTCAAAGTAACTATCACATTTAACAATAAATATAAAAGACGGACAGACAAATGATGTTGAATGTGTGAAATCTAAATGGTGCACTTTATGTCAGCAACAGCAACAATGCCTGGATCCAAGCCACAAACTGAACTGAACTGTTGGTGGTGGGTAGGTGAAATGTCCGAGACTGATAGCAAACCCTAGACAAACCGCGGCCAAAGTGCACAGTAAATGACAAGTTGACAAATGAATAATCGCGCATGGTGAATGCGGCATGCCGCAGACATGCTGGCGTGCAGACACATGAGGTAAGAAGGAGTAAGCGGCACATACCATAAAACCAAATCCATTTCCATATCAGAGACTATGAGACAAAAGTAACAGAAATCCAAAAGATAGCAATGCAAGTGCAATAAAGAACCAAAACTATGGATCAATTTAAAAGCACAAGGTAGGCCTTAGTTTCGCATAACTTAAGCTCATAGTACATACGACCAACCGTAACTGCTGTAATGCATAACGTTTCGTTACGTTACGTAAAAAACATCTGATATCAATTAGTGATAGTGTTGTTGGCCGCAGAAATGTCATTTGCAAAAATGTGCATATTTCAGCCTGACATTTGTCGATATACCGCGTAGATTCAGTCAGTCTCTTCCTCAGATACTACTGTGATGGTTTCTTCTTTCCTTTCTTTTTTTTTTGTGACATTTGTGGCGAACAAACGAACGAACGAACGAATGAATGAATGAATCCTGGAAAAAAAACTGTAGACAGACTGACAGACTCACAAACAGACAAGCAGGCATTTCTTGTATCGTGCAAATAGTGGCCGAACAGAGGTTAAATCGGTTGAAATTGCATGCAGTTAAAATAAAAACAAAAAACAGGACAACGAAAAACTCTGCTGTGCTCTTTTTTTATACACATCTGCGTGGATATCATGGCTATAGCAATATATCCTGTAAACGATGCCTACAACAGGACACAAGTGAACTACAGCACTAGGGCAGCGTGCGCATGCATGTGAAACAGCGACAAACAGGCACAGGCGGATGGACTGGACCGCGTACTCGACAGCTGCGTCTATAAGCCAACATGGCGGAAACGCAACGCGGTGTTAACCTAGGCCACATTCAACGCGTATAACCAAAGATAGATGCACAGTCAGCCAGGCCAGGCAGGCAGATAGGCAGTCAAGCCTGTACCAACCTGTACGTACCAGTTCGATTGGCAACAATTCAACCCACATTGGCCAATAAAATGGTCAACGCATACAGCTGTGTATCACTCTTTAAGGATACAAGAATACGTATGTGACTTCATTGCTTCATTGGAATACAACAACAACAACAACATTGATGAAAATTACATTACAATTTTCCTATGAGTATGAAAGAATTTTTTACGTGTGTAAATTAAATTTTTAATTATTTTAAGTAAGTCAAAAGACATGCAGACGATGGAAGGACGTATGATATAAGCAAATTGACTTTTATTGCCATTAACATGTGAATTAAAGCCCAAAAAATGGCTGCCAAATTGTTGTCCTGCGGCTAAAAGCAAAAGCCAAAAATCCACAAATGACCGCAAAAATGTTTCGAGTTTTGTAAAATATTTTGTTTTTTCTTTTCCTTTTTGTTGTTTGTTATTTTGCTATTAAGTGTTGTTGTTAGTATTGTCGCTGCTGTTGAACAAATGTTAGTGCAGCATATAAACAATGCATGTTCAGCTATTAGAAGCAGTGTGGTGGGGGAACAAGGCGTTGCGTATACGCAACATTTCATTTGGTCAGCAATTTTTTGTTTAACCACATACTTTTCTCTCTTTGGGTATATGCACCTCTTTGTGTGACTCTGTATCTATGACTTTGGATATATTTGGGTGTGGATTTAGGTGTGGGTGTGGGTGTGAGTGTATCTCAACCATCACGTCTACACTAATTTTGACAAGGTGCAAACACAAACTGACTACAACAGACGCTGTTTTACATTTTGCTAAAGCCGGCCGGTGTTGCCTCCATCCAGTTACGTGAGTTCGTGGTCAATGTTGCTCGCTTGGTGACGACAGATAAAATTTTTCCTTTACCTTTGAATACGTAGATATGTGTGTGTGAGAGTGAGTGGGTAAGTGTGTATGTGTGTGTGTGTAAGTTTTTGGTGAAAATGTTGAAAATTGCATTTGAAACCGCATTTCATTAGTGAAAAAGTCAACCACCACCAACAACAGCATCAACAAGAACAACTACAATGGAAACAACTACAACAATATTAACCGCAGGCAAGGGTGGAAAACTATCAACAACAACAACTATAACAGCATGGTAAACATGTAACCTACACTCAACAGGCTTAAACACACGAAGTTGTAACGTTTTTTGAATGCCATTTTTGTTAGGCAATGACACCTTTTGTTAGTCACGCGAACGCGTGTCCCTGCATATCTATGCAGTATCTCTAAACATGTGTGTGCTTGTATATGTTTTTTTTACAGACAACAGACATCATTGCAAATCTGATACTTGGGAGACTGCAAAAAGCTTTCAACACTCAGGAATTTTCATGACTTCCAGCAAATACACTGAACGATAAATGTTAGTGCATCAAAGATGGAACTTCAAAGGTCATAGAGCAGATGTGGTCTCTTAGTGTGGGATTCATTTCAAAATTGTATGAGTCTTTGCATAAAATCAACAGTATCACAACCTCTCAGTATATTAATAGCAAAAACTTTGACAAGTGTCTGTTGCGGTTAAATTTGTTAACGAAGCTTAGTTGAGGTTCAAAGTACAAGTAACACATACTGTTAAAGCAGGTATTGACCAACCGAAAACAAAAAAAAAAGAAGTAAGCCTCAGCCTATCATATGTAAAGAAAAGCTGCCGGAACATTTAGGGTTACTGGTTACCGGCTGGCTATTGGAATGACAAAGTGTGGTTAATGGCTCATGACAGCAAGGCATACCAAAAAGAAAACAACGAATGAATATCAGCGACAACAAGACAGCGGGCGACCAAAAAATCACTGAAATTGACAGATGAACATTTGGACAGGACAGACAACACTCACAAACACACAACACTCGCAGTCGCACAATAAATTAAATTTAAAATTTGCGAAAAATAGTAGTTGCACTTTACAAACATCATTGAATGTACAATAATAGTGGATAGAAGTAAATGTAGTTGATGGACAGTTTGGGGTTAAAGCAGAGCAGACATAAATAACAATTTATAGTGAGTGAAAATATTGCCAGCCAGCCAGACAGACAAACAAACAAACTAGACAAATAACAGTCACAGATACTCGTATGTACATAGATATGAACTCATAGATATGAGTTCTGGTTTGTGATTCTTTTTTTTTGACAAATTGCGCCCAGAAACAAGAATAGCAACACAAAATTTTATAGAAATAAGCAAAATATTTGTTATTATGTTTTTTGGCTGCAAACGAGGAAAAAAATTAAAAATAACCAAAGATGCAGGCAATGCGATGAGAGAGAACGGAATTGCTACACAAGAATGCATATGACAGAGTGAACCAGTGCGCTAGGCTTGAATGCCACAGTAAATTAAGCAACATGATGCATGCCAAAAGGAGCACAATGGGAGAGGGGCAAGGACTGCACTAAAGGACAGACAGAATGAGTCAAGGCAGTCACAGACAAAATATGTCAGGCTTAAATCAAAAATGCAGACAAAACTGACAAATAAACAGACATATTTAGTGGAACTAGACAGACACAACGCGAAAGAGAGTCAAGTGTTGCATACTATACTTACTCGTATGAATGTTTGTTAGAGGCCAATGTCAATGATAAGTATGAAGGAAACGGAAATGAAAAGGGGAAAAAGGTTTATTAGAAATAAATACAAAATAAAACTATGTACTATAATAACAAAGAGCAACAGAAGAATATATACTATAGCAAGGATAACAGAGCTAACAGAGGAAAGAGATAGAGATAATGACAAACGAGCTGTTTATAGGAGTACACAAAATGGTGGCCATGATGTTAAAGATGATGGCAAAAAGTCATTAAGAACAAATGCGACGACAGCTGACGGCACAAAGTAATAAAATATTTGAGACAACTCTAGAAAAACTAATGATGAATATTATCAGTCAGAATGATGAGAATGAGTCAGTTATTCTGGAAGTAGAAATATTGCAATGAAATCACTGAAGCAAAAGCCAAACAAGAAATCGTTAAGCATAAGTTAAATGTAGATAGATACATAGATAGATAAATACTTGTATTAAAAGGCAACATTGGTGCCATATGCTTGGCAAGCTATCAAGATAACAGAAGAGAGAAGAAAAGAGAGGAGAGGGGTGCAAAAGTACAACAAACAAAAATGACGAATAGAACTTAACGCAGATGCTTTGTGGCACCGCAAAGCGAAAAACAGTTAAGCGCACTTGTCACACTTTAACGAAAGAATCTGGTCTTGAAACACAAACTCATTCCTTCTTACCATGACACCATTCCTACTCCTAGCCATCGAGCAGAGTTGCTCTTCTTCATACACGAACTTTGTGTGAAAGTTATTGCGTTGCATGTGTCGCAATAGTTTCACTTCACTTTGGTCTTTTCTTCACAACCTTCTTCTTCTGTTTACCACATGGTAAAGACTTTCGTTGCCAATGCTAGTGTTCTCTGTGTGTGTGTGTGTTTTGTGTTGCAAGTTCGCGGCAGACATTGCCACAGCAAAATACTTTCGGTTAGTTGGCAAATAGTGGTGGTTTCAACATGACTAGAGTCAGTACAAGGCTTCTTTATTTTCCCCATCTCTCTCTCTCTCTCTCTCTTTGTCTTTTCATATGGCTGTCTTTATGTACGCGACCGGAAGTTAAGTTGGTGTCGAAAATTTTACAGTTTAGTTTTCGCGTGCTGCAATCTTTCAACTTTTTTGAACATTTTTCTTTTTATTTTTGTAGGTTTTTTGAACTTTTCGTAGGTGCAACAAAGTTAAATTGTTGTTGGTTGCAAAACACGTGACGCATTTAGTAAAAGCCGAAACTGGTAGACAAAAATGGAGGAAATTGTCGTTATTATTAAACTATTTTTTTGCAATTTCTTTCTTTCTTTCTTGCGTTTGCTTCATTGCATACTCGTACTTTAGGGTGACATCGACAACGCCTTATGAAGCTCAAGACTTAAGACTCGTTTTATTAACGAAAAAAATGACAATATATTTTCAGAGAAAACTTTGTTTATAATCCTTAAAGATTTCACAACACACACACACAGGTGCTGCTCTCTCATCCAAAGACTAAGACTTATAAAAATATACTGTATTATTAAAATGTTAAAAAAAAAATGATCTGGCAAAGTTGACAATTTCTTATTTTGTGCCCCAGTCAAAATATTTACTTATTTTCTTTAGTCAACAGAAGAAATGCGGGAAAGATGTTCAAAAAAGTTTTTAATACAAATTAAAAAACATGAAAATATTATGGTGGACTTTCATTTTAAATAAACAAAGACTAAACAAAAGAAGCATAAAGTGAAAGAAAGTTTGCTTTGAGTGAGAGAAGGCATATATGCTAAGCCACATAAACTGGGCGAAAATGTCAAAAGGAAAATAAAAATTGTGTTGGAAGGTAGTTAAACAAGACCTTAGAGACTTAAGCAAACAAGCAAATAAATAAATTCAGCGCCTAACACTGAGCAGGCAGGAAGCATCAACAGGAGTGTCATATAAAACAGCAACAAAGGCAATAAATAAAGTTTCTTTTAGTATAATAGTATTTACAGAGGTTTGGGTGCAGGGCTTTAAATCCATGGAAGCATTGGGCTCAATTTATTGAGCGAGAAACAAAAATATTATATGCAAGATTTTTAGGAAAAGGACAATAGGGACACATATTGTAGTATATTGTGGTAAGAATAAAACAAACTTCCTCTTGTCTTCTCTTATACCATTATAAGTAAAAAGAAATCTAAGAAATTACATTTTAATTTTGTTGTTTTTTTCCTTCAAAAAAAAATAAAAATAAATTGTAATCATAAATGCGTGAAAAAATTCTCGTAAATAAATAACTAATTTGCTGCGGTTGATTGCTTCTCATATTTTTTATTCTATTCTCCTATGATTAGATGAAAAAAATATGTATCTCCCTCCAACCACAATTATTTAGCCAATTTTTAGTAAAATACAATATTCATGCAAACCAAAATCAAAAATGGTAAAAAACAAAATGCATTTTCAATTGCAGGAAATTTGAGAAAATTTGAGTGCAAGCGAATTTTTAATTAAAAATTTTACGAAAAATTTGATTATAATGAAATTTAAAGTAAAAAAATTTAAAAAAAAAAACAAATCAGTGGCGTAACGTAGAGGGGCAGGAGGCCCTTCATTTCATATTTTTGTCGCACCTACGATTCGGACTGATTGTAATGAGTACGGAATTAGTCATTACTTATTCTGTGACAAAACTGGGGAACCACATTTCTTTAAATGAATGTATAATAATGATACATTGTCATTAAAACGACTGCCAAAACCGTCTGTACTATCTTGTAGGTATTCCCCATATTTTATTAACCGACTTCAAAAGAAAGGTATCAATTCACTGAGTTTTTTTTTTATTTTTAGTATGTTACCTAACTTTTTTCTAGGTGAATCGATTTTGATGATTCTTATTTTTATTTCAATCTATATCTCACCAGTACTTTTTGAGCTATCCTTAATAAAGCGCTTTCCATTTAAGCTACAATTCTTTAAGTCGGTTTTCCATTTTCTTTTAATATGTTTTTTTCTGTGCTTTGATTGTTGAATCAGTCAGAGCTTACCAAGGTAATTGGAAAAAGGTCAGCTGATTAATTGATTAATGTTACATTATTGAAATTTGTTGTAAAAGTGTATTGTTCGTATACTTATTCATTCAACTATGTGAGGCTCATAATAAGAAGACATATTTTTTATGACGGAACCAGAGATGCCAACTTGTCTTGTGAACATGAGATGAGACGTAAACTGCGTTAGATATAATAATTGTAGAAATTCGTGAACGTTTTCAGCAGCTACAGAATTTGGCGGATAAGTTTGGTTAGCTAATACCGGCTAATACTACTTATAAGATTTGGATGATACTAAATGTAATCTAGACTTCGGACTCTTATTGCTACCACAGGCAATGAAAACAAATTAATTAATGCGATCCCACTTAAATTATTAAAAATTTTTTGTGAAATCCCTGCCCAATATTAAAAAAATAAAAATCACAATTGCCATAAGCCATGCCAGCTTTGAGAGGAGGTTTCCAAAATTGCAATTAAATAAAAATAATTTAAGATCAACAATGAGTACTTTAAAGCTAACCAATCTGGATATCTTGTCTATTGAGCAGGAGGTATGTGAAGCTATAGAGTTTAAAGTATAGACATTGATAGTGCAATTAACGATTTTGATAATAGATTTCAATAAAAATATAATTGTAAAAGTATCATTCTACAATGAAAAGATGTAAAACGAATCATTTATATTCATGGTTCCCCC
This sequence comes from Amiota communis, assembly GCA_037043315.1. Lineage (NCBI taxonomy): Eukaryota > Metazoa > Arthropoda > Insecta > Diptera > Drosophilidae > Amiota > Amiota communis. The sequence goes on along the minus strand of JBAMAV010001245.1, from coordinate 3,793,802 downwards.
AGAAGCCTTACGGCCCATTGTGATATCTGAGTTTAGAGTTGATGGTAAGGTATCCCTAACCCAAAGAATCAATGAACAGAGCCAAGTCCACCAATTGCAATTTATTTAAACTGGTCAAATCAATGAAAAAAGGTTTACCTAGAAGACGTATGCTTCCTCCAGATGATCAGAACAGGTGTTGAATACTCACCTCCATACCTTTGACAGAATTATTGATGTGGGACTTGAATCCTTTATCCATCATTCTATTCTTGTGAAAGTGTAGGAACTCAGTTGCTTGTTTCAGTTAGCAACTAGACTAGAATGTCCCTAGTTTCTTTATACAAATCATACAAATTTATAGGAATCGATTCCAATTTTCTATTCATTACTTAACATAGGCTGTTTATTGTGATACTTTTTTGTGGTTTCTGCAATAGAACTCGTTACACGATTACCCCTTCGAGTCTTTCCAATCTTGATGTTTTGATCCATGTTGAAATTAACTCTTATTCAAGATGGTAGATTTCCCGCGATAGTTATAAGCACAAGGCAGGAGCTTAGTAGGAACTAACGTCCTTTGATGACTAAACACATAGTAATAAACTTCCTGGAAGCTCTGTGCCTTCGACATCAGCCTACCGACTCATGTAGGGTTTAGCTATGCATTAAAGCATAGATTGTTCGCATGAATGGTTATTGGATGGCGCCAAAACACTCGCCAAGTCGCTAGAAGGATCGTAGGCACTCAGGATTTATGAGGAATTCGGTGCAACCCAGAAACCTCTCTGAGACTCTCTCCTCCTAGCCACTGAACGCTGTCCGGCACTGCTTATTTGTTATTCGTAGCTTACTTTGTTATCTAAAGGCCTTTCACTAACCGAAACCTGTGACCCGTCCGGTTGCCTACAGTTCGGCACTCGCAGAATACCCCTAAATCCGCGATCCAGATGGAAACGCTTTATTGAGGCCCTATGATCCAATGGGAGATACAGGAAATGATGATGATGATGACTTAACATAGCTCCTAAGGCATTTTATTCTTTTTCTGTACCTTTTTCCGTGAATTGAATTGGCTAAAAATATTGGTCCAATGTTGTCTACTTCATCTTTCTTTCAGCGGCAACCTATACAAGACACATAAATAATGATTGTTCTTGCCAAATAGTTCTAGAAATTTAGAGTTACTGTATATTTTAATCTTTTAAATTGATATACCTAAATAAGGGGCATCTGACACGCATGCTACGCCACTGAAACAAATGAACGAACAACCACAAAAAGTACTCACGAAAGTCAAAAACTGCATTTTGGTGAGCAATAATTTTTCATATGAAATTAAAAAAGTTAACGCATGATCATCATTATCAGTGAAACGTTACGAAGATGATGATGAGCCCTGAATAACCAAAGTTGCCACAAAAATTCAGTTTTTTCCATATTAAATTTTTAATGCGTTTTATGGCTGCAAATGTAATTTGCTAACTTCAATGCAATAAACTAACACACAACACCACATCACATATAAAAAGATAATGGACACATACATACTATATATATATACTAGAATGGAGATACATATGAAGACAGACATGTGTGTGGCTTACGCGCCAACAAATATGCAATATTTTTAGTCATATGTCGTTGTTGGTTTTTGTGATGTTTTTTTTTGTTAGAACCCAAAAATTCATATTTAATTTGTAAGTTTCTCGTTTCTAGCCGCAAAATTATTTTATTTGTTTGACTTTAACGAGTGAACGAAAACGAGGTAACTATTTTATATTACTAATAGTGGATGCAAAAGGACAAAAATTACTATATGTGGTAGACTGAGTAGGTACTATTTAAATAAATGTAAAGGACAAACTGTGCCAAAAATGCTTCGTAAAGTTTTAAATCAAATTCACAAACTTAAAATTGTTTGTAGCCGCCCTTCATGACTTCTTTCACGCCCAAAATTCATCCGTTCATTCTGTTCTGTTCGGTTCTGTTCCTTGTGTTCGAAGGTCAGCACACATGTACACACCCAAAAAAGTATGCAATGAAATTTTTAAACAAATGCTCACTGCACACATGATCATGAAAATGCCAAGCATGCATGCAAAGTAAGCCAAAAAAATAAAAAAATAAAACTTGTAATAACATTGTGTACCAAGCTTCAACTACCCCCTCATCATCCAAAACTGTTTGTTTCGCATTGCCACCGACCAACGAATGAACTCCCCTTGGACCACTTGAAAGATATGCAAAGGCACTTATCAGCGAATTGTATTTGCTTTCAGTTATTGTACATACATAGTTGATGGTGTTGTTGTTACTGGTGGTACTGATTCTGTTACTGCTGCTTGGCATTGGCAAATAAAATATGAAAACGGCGCCAGAGCGCAGCATGAGAAAGCATAATGGCTAAAGGGAGCACAGAAAACTAAAGCAGCGGAAACGGAAGTGCAAATAACTGTTGCCAAACATACTGCATACAAGCCAACATTCATTCATACATACACATGTATGTATATGTACATATGAAGAATGAATCTATGAATGGATATATATGTGTGTGAGTCATAAGCAAACAAGATTTAACGATAAAATTTTAATTAGAGCATAAATGGACGCTTGATTGTGTGGGAGTGCCGCATTTGTTGAGGAACAACATAAAATGAAGCTATTCCAAACAATATTTTTAAGGGAAAGTAGTCTACTACTACATACTTTAATATGTACATTCACATGACCCTGAACAAAGAATTTAGTTAAGATATACCTAAAAGTATTAGGCTATAATTTTAGAGTAGATATCCAATATGAATTGCAACCATTGAGTGAGGCCATTAAACGCAGAACATAAACAGGCACAAACAAATTTATTTAACACCATATTCACACACGCACATACAGTTACAAATACCATACATGATGTGGCACATATTACCGCCGAATTTATGTGTATAATGAGAACAAAAGTTTGATTGCGCTTAAAAGCATTTACATATTTTTAATTAAAATATAAATTTTTTAGTTTAATATTATTTGGTTGTAAATTGTAACAGTCAATTTGGTTGTTATTATTGCTGTTTATTGTGTTTATACTCACATTTACAGTTTACAGATTTAAACAACTCATACAGACACATGAAAAATGTCATAAAAGTTATGAAAAACTAACATTACATAGTTTCGAGCAACACACGTTCCATTCAAATATTTGAGAAACGGAAACATACTAAGGTCGAAGACAGTGTGAGAAAGTCTTAGATATAAATAAATAAAAAGTCGAATAGTGTAAAATACAGAAGAAGTAAATGGAAAGTGGAGACACACACTATCACACACACACACACAGGAGAACACAGGAAGGAGGCAAATGAAAAAGCATAGCATTTCACGGTGTATTGAATAAAGTTAGTGCCTGCCAAGATGCAGTTTACTTTGGCTAAGAGTGCAAAACAACATTTCACACACACACTCATGCACATAGTAATGCCATTACATCATATACATATAGACACATGTAATGCCGCATACGCTCATGCATGAAATAACGCCTGAATATATGCCATAAAAATGTGCGCCTTTACTGTGAAAGGACACGACAGCACATATCACACAAGGCGTTTGTAAAATGCAAAAAAAAAAACATGAGCTAAAATAAAATAAAATTGTTCTAAGAAATAAGCAAAAAATAGGATATACAGAAATGCACTTTGCAATGTTTTTAAGTGATTTTCATGGCAACTTGCACTAAATATGCATAAAAAACAGGAGCATTTTGATTTCTACAACAAGTTTGGTCATAAAAAACTCATGATAAAGTCCAAGCGAAGTCAAATCAAACAATATTTACTTAATATATTCCTTGTCTAATAATGAAAAATCAAGTATTTATGATTGAAATTACACTTTTGCATGCGTTTCGCACCAATTTTTGAAGCATTTTTTCCACTCCGATTGAGGTAGTTCCAAAACATGTGTTGTGAATGCATCAATCGATTTTCGGTGTCGAAAATCACTGAAAATCATTAGCTGCCAAATAATGGCTGTACGGTAGGATTCGATGTTTTGGACGGTCAAAAATTCCTTTGTTTGAACTGATGATTGGGAGCGCACATTGTCGTAATGAGGAATGATTCACCAGTTCTTCTGAATATTTCGAAATTATCCAATAACTTCTGACAAACAAATGATTATGTACCATTCAGAATTGACCTCCTTCATCGCTCTAACACCACTGTCGCCACGTGACCGGTAATGCTGTAGAAACAGGCAATCATTTGCTTTGATGTGCTTCTTCTGCGAACATCTTTTGTTGCACTTGGCTCGTAGTTGAAGACCCATACAGTCGATTGCTGTTTTGTTTCGGACTCATATGCATAGATCCATGATTCTTCACTTGTGTATAACTTAAACAGTCAATGACAGAAGCAAGAGCATTGGAAGGCAGTTAACGACAACAGAGCGAAAAGAAGAAAGACAAGTGAGTCAAAGAAAGATGGACACACCGACTAATTGGAAATGTGCAAACGTGGGTGAAACGAAAACATGGTGAAACTGATTTTTATCTGATGCAATTTCTGACGGGACACGGCTGCTTCAGAAAGTACCTACATAAGTACGGACATGATGATGGAGTAGCTTGTTCTTTCAAAGTTTGCAAAGGAGAGAGAAGCCCTGGTAAAGATCATTGCAGATCGACTAACGCCTGAAAATATAGTCTGGTATATGCTGCAATCGATGCAAGTGTGGAGTATTTTGAAGGACCTGACTGTTATGGTACTCCAAGAATTGAGAAAAGTAGTATTAGAGCCGTGAATGGAGTCTAAACGAAATTAGTGATGTGAGCCAAAAGGCGATATAGTAATGTCCAACGATGATCCCGTAGAGTTAAGGGTCCTGTGTATATGTGTTATCCACAGTCTTTGATGCACCTTGAAATTATTTTTCCAACATTTCCTTCCACCAATCGACACGAGCCTTCTTTTGATCGTTTGTCAGATTATTCAGGATACACAAGCAAATATTTTTTACTGCCTAATGATCATTTAAAATCTTATTGATGCTTATTATACTTATACCCAAAGATGCCTCAAACTCACTATATGTCACACGACGCTGTTGTATTATCAGTTCACACACAGCATCAATATTTTCTAGCAACTCAAACGATTTTTGACGATCTTCATGGAACTCGTCCTGGATCGAGCATCAACCACACTTGAATTCGTTATACCAGTGTTGCAGGATGGTGCTTTATCACTGTATAAAGAATTAAATTCATCGAAGCACTCTTGTCTTGATAATCCATGTTGAAAGATATGAAAAATAATCAGAAGAATATGAAAAAATATTTTGAAGAGATAAAAATATCAAATTATCGTTTGGAAACGACAGCTGTGGCCTATCAACACTTACTGTTGTCAAGGCTAGGAACATAAACAACGCTTGTAGGGTATATCAAAACAATCTAAGATATATAGATAGCAAGATAGTAAGGAAGAAATGCAAGGCAAGCTTGACACCTTCTTCGACAAGCGGTATAAAGCAAATACCCAAAGCAACATGTGTACCTCAAAAAAAGTATTTGCAACGCACTTTGCATTATGCAACATCAGCAATGAACGCACATGAGAACTAAAGAAAAAAAACGAAAACATTATCAAAAGCAACAGCAGCAGCAACATCATCATCATCGGCAACTCAAAGCAGCAAAGGAGAAAAGCTTTGCATATTTTCAAAATGTAAAAACTTCATATGTTTGACGTACATCAACAGTACAATAGAGAACTAAAGAACTTCAATGTCAGCAAATGCATATTTATAAGTAATAAATAATACAACTAGTGGTAGTATGTGTATGTATGTCAACAACAATGCATATTCAAGATCGAAGGATGAGATGAGGATGAGGATGATGATGATGTCATAAGGACTCATGTCTTTAAATAATGGAAAATGCTGAATCAAGCGCGAATATTATAACAAGTCATACAAAAAAGAATTTTACCTGCATCATCATTACACTGCTTTTCTAGTATGATAATCAACAACACTATATTATCGACACTTTTGACTATTTGTATTACCTTGACAACGGTTACCAAGCGGCGGCATTTAACCAAAACAATGCAATAAAATACACAAATGAAAATCAGGAGACTATAAAAAATGGTAAGACATATAATCATTTAATTTTTATTTTCATAAATAATATGGAAAATATAATATTTCTAGATATTATCACGTGGCAAAACCGACTCAGCAAATTCGCGTCATCAAACTTCTGCTACTGCTGCTGTGCAACAACGTAAAATAGCAGCACCTTCCTGCTTAGAGGATTTTATAATTAAGCGTGACTACACCGGAGCAAGAGCCTTTTTGGAGTTTTCCAATGACGATGAAGATGAAGACGAAGCTGCCAAAGAAAAAGCTTTGCTTATCGATCAATGGATTGCCTATTGTAATTTCCATTTGGGTGACTATCAACGCTCACTTGAACAATATAAGAATATAAACAGAGACAATGATTCTCTAAAGGATGTCAAACTTAATGTGGCCGTATGCATGTTCTATCTTGGTTTGTATGAGGAGGCTCAACATTTGATGGACGAATTGCCGGAGTCTGCTTTGAAACAACGTTTACTTTTTCATCTTGCCCACAAACTAAATGATGAAGATCAATTGCAACAATTACATGAAGTCATACAAGAAGTAGAGCAAGTAGAGGACCAGCTAAGTTTAGCCTCCATGCATTATTTACGTGCTCATTATCAGGAAGCAGTGGATGTGTATAAGCGTGTTCTGCTCGAGAACAAAGACTATTTGGCCATCAATGTCTATCTGGCATTATGTTTCTATAAACTGGACTATTATGATATGTCACAAGAGGTTTTGGATGTCTATTTGAATCGTCATGGTGATAGTACAATTGCTATTAACCTAAAGGCCTGTAATCGCTTTCGTCTTTTCAATGGTCGCGTAGCGGAACAAGAAATCAAAAATATTGCAGACAATGGCACCTTTGGTGCAGACTTGATAAGGCATAATCTTGTTGTATTTCGTAATGGAGAAGGTGCCCTGCGTGTGTTCCCAGGTCTCTTGAATATCATACCCGAAGCACGTCTTAATTTGGCTATTTATTATTTAAAAAATGGGGATACCCAAGAGGCCCATGCTTTGATGAAAGAAGTACAACCTACAGTGCCGCATGAGTATATACTCAAGGGTGTAGTACATGCAGCTTTGGGACAACAACAGAGTTCGGTATGGTGTAACAAGCAATCATAATCAAATCAAATAAAATCCCCATATCTAATCCAATCTCTTTTAGAAAGAACATATTAAAACTGCTCAGCAAAACCTTCATCTTGTGGGCAGCTCAGCTACTGAATGTGACACCATACCAGGTCGCCAAAGCATGGCTTCCGCTTTCTTTCTCTATGAGCAATTTGAAGAAGTCCTGGTCTACATGAATTCAATAAGGAGTTACTTTGTTAATGATGATACCTTTAACTATAACTATGCCCAGGCCAAGTGCGCCACTGGCTATTACAAAGAAGCTGAAGAGCTGCTTATGCAAATCACTGATCCTGATATCAAAAATCAACACACCTATTGCATGGTTATCTCTAAATGTCACATACATGCTGGAAGACCAGAATTGGCCTGGAATGTTTTCATAACACGCGATACAAACTCTGAAGCTTTTCTGTTGCTGCAACTCATTGCTAATGAATGCTATAAGTGTGAAGAATTTTGGGTTGCTGCAAAGGCCTTTGATATGCTTGAAAAGTAGGAATAAATTGCTTTCAATTCTAATTAAAATATTACTAAATATCTGCTTAACTTTACAGACTCGACCCAAGTCCTGAGAATTGGGAAGGCAAACGAGGCGCTTGTGCTGGTGCTCTCTATGCTTTGGCCACAAAAATGCTTAAGGGTCGCCCGGGTGGTGGTGTCAACGAAGTGATTGGTTTACTACGCGACTCCTCAAATCCCCAGGCGGAAGCTATGATCAAAACAATACGCAAACATGTTAGCAACTTCAAATAAGTGTACAAAGTACAAAGAAAACAGTGAAGTCCGCGAGAAAACATATTTAACTAAATAAATATCATCAATAAACAACATTAACAGAGGCGAAACGAAGCGAGGCGAAACACCTTTGTTTATGCTACACTTTATTATGCTTTTGTAATTTAGCGCCTTTCCTTCCGTTTGCACAGATTTGTCCTTGTTATTATTATCTTTGTTGTTATTGTTGTATTTTGTCGTTGAGCAAATCAAGCGTGATGAAGGCAAAACAGTTTCGCTGTACACAGAACAACAAAATATTTTTGTAGACAAATATCCATACAACTCTCCAAATGTGAATGTATTTTGCTCAGTGTATATGGAATTTGCACCTACTTCATTATAAATATTTTTTCTCTTTTTTTTTTGTTTTGCATTATTTGTCCCCAAAACAAATAGAACTTGTGCTCTTTTTCAACACCTCCATCTCCGCAATCTTCAATCCAATCCAATAGACAAAGCCTTGTCTGCTGTTCTGCGTTGATTCTCCATCATTATCATTGCTCTGTATGTTTACATTTCTACAGCCAAAAAGGACTAAATAAAAGAAAATAGTAGCACAAGAAGAAGAGAATGGAATGGCTTCCAACTTCAAGTGACAATTTATTGTCATGACGCTACGCCCGTTCCGTTCCGGGCCGGCCCAGCTCCTGCTGATTTACTCACAGTATTTTGGGCAAAGTTTGAGTAAATGGGGTATTATTACTCGTACATGAATGCTGCTGCTGTTGCTGCTGTTGCTTTACGCTTGTTTTGTTTCTTTTCACGCTTCAATATTTGCATTTCTTCTTCCACTTATCCGACTTCAACATCGACTGCTTCATCATCTCGTTGCAAACATATTTTCTCACAAAGTTTATTTTTTTTTTTTCTTACCATTCTTTTCTCTTTATTTTTATTTTTATTTCAATTTTTTATTTGTTTTATTTTATTTTGTTTTGGTTTTTTTATCCAGCTTTTGGTCCTTCAAGTGCAAAACAAGTTGCTGGCAAATAAGTAAGTAAGTAAGCAGCATGCAAGAAAAGAAAACTTAAGGAAAGGAAGAAGCAAGAAAAATAAAGAAAAATGAAAGACTAAGGAAAATTGCGAACTTGCGAAATGAAGTGCAAAATTCAAACGGAAATTGAAATGGCAATGACAGTTCTCTGCCTCCGACATTTACTTCCTCCTACTTATATTAGTAGGACCTACACTACTACTATGTGGTATCATGCTGCCTCTATTTTTACTCATTTTAGTAATGTTGCTGCTACTATTCCAGTTCTGTTTCTGTTGGTTCTACTACTACTACTACGACTGTACTTTGACTCAGATTTCCTTTTCCTTCATATACTATATTTTTTTAATAGGACTTTCTTCATGCCTTTCTACTTCTACTATTATTTTGTATCTCTCACAAAATATTGTTACAAATGGTGATTTTGTGAAGCGTAAAATAAATACTACTTGCAATGCGTGCAAAAATAGAAATGGACAGCTTAAAACAAAGGAGAGAACAACACATCCTTTCACTCAATCAGCCGCTCACTAATTCATTCATGCAACGCAACTTCATTTTCATTCATTTATGATTAATTTAGTGCAATTGAGTTTTGATTAATTGCATGCGTAATTAATTTAATCTTCATTTGTCAAAATCCAATGATGATGACGATGACTTCAAGAAAACCACATTTAAACTTTCATTCCCGCTTATTCAGTTTCATTTTTACTCAGCATCATCATCATCATCATCATCACTTAATATATTTTGCATAATTATGTACGTATGTATGAGTATTTTCAAAAACTAATTGATAATTAATTAAATTAAATTAAATTTGTGAAATTCATTTTAGCAAAAGTCTTTCTCTACCACAGTCGGCTGTTGTCAGGGTTGCCACAAAAATGTTGCCAGCTTAATTAAATTCCCAAGTTGACACATTTAGTTCAAAGCTCACATACGTACGTATAAAACATACTCGTACACACAACAATTCAAATATCTCATTTTAAATAAGTAAGGAGGAGGCTTTATTCTTCTACAAGTAGCTGTGTGCTTTTCCCAAATTAACTCACAAACCAAAAATATGCAATATGCTACATAAAGGAAATACTGTATGTACTTATGTATGTTCCAATGTGCATATGCATATCTCACTCGATTCTCAATTAATTAAGGTTAAGTCTAGCAAACAATGAGAACAACTATACACTTATGTATCGTATCATATGTGCAATACAAATGTATAATTCATTTGTACACAATTTAGACAAGCAATCTGACCGACGAATGTGTCTTATTCCCTAATTGGCTTTCATTGCCATTGAATTTTTTATTTCCCAATTGGTTATGTACATTTGGTTTCCTATACTTATATATAAAATAAAATCACTAAGTATATTTTTTCACAATGATAGGACAGATGACAATATGCCAATATCGAACTGGAGTTGACTGTTTGGGCCTTTCTATTACAAATCTTAAGTAAGAAACAGGTCATCGATTAAATATTACATTGCAATTTTCAGATGCTTCGCTACTAAGAGTACGCATTTGGAGGTCGTAGAGGATTTATCCATATCATCATTCATCGCTGCATCAAGAAAATTTATTAGCCAACTTCAATTTGATCGGATAACGCTACAAACTTTGTGGGTGCAAAGCAGGAGCTGGAGGAACTGAAGCAGTTATTCTTAAGCGATCCTCACATAAATAAGATATTCAGTGAATGCTTAACAATTTGCATAAACTGGCGTTTTATCCCACCCCGCTTATGAGAAGCCGGTGTAAAATCGTGTTGTTGGCAAATCAATTTTGTCATTTAACGAACTTCGTACAGTTGTGTGTGAAATCTCTGCTATGCTAAACACACGACCACTTTGTCACACTTCAGAGAATCCACATGACTTGGATCGTCATTCGCTGCAATTGATGATTGTCTAAGTCATTGGCAGCGGTTGTGTCAGCTGCAGCAGATGTTCTGGGGGAAGTGGAGCGTCGTTATCTGTCACTACTTCAAGAGCGTGGCAAATGACGTTTGGCGTCGCCAAACTTACAACCAGGCTTATTAGGTGCCAATCAAACTTGCCTCCACTCAGGTGGCAGCTGGGTCGCATTGACAGGGTTACTCCTGGGGAAGACGATATCGTTCGGGTTGCTATTATCCAACCGGCAAATGGCCTAATCAAAAGAGCCATAGTCAAGCTGCTGCTTTGCCCATTAATGCCACTTCAGTTGGAACCACTACAGCGCTTCCAACGAGAGTTCATGCCGGGAGCAGAGGGTTTGAGGCTGACGTTCGATCGAACGTGCCTATTCGGATGCAGCTTCAGACTCTGACTGGACAAAGAAGATTGACCGATATTCAGTTAGCGACAAAGCATCAAACGCTACAAGCATTTGTATATAGGCAAGCTAATCGAATGATGAATTAAAGCAAATAGCAAAAAGCAATAAATAAATAATATGAATTAAAAAGATAAAGGAAATAAACCATTTGTGCCTTTCTTTATTCAACGGGTGATAAAAAACATTATTCCCCTCAAAACCATTGATTCGTTCGCGATGAGGATTTTTATTGAGGGGGAAAATATACATATGTGTCCTCTATTGATGTATCACCGTTTTTCCAATGTTGTCTGGTACCCTAAGAGGTCGGTTCTTCTATTATACATTTTGCATTATTATTTTTTAATTTTCTTGTTGTACAATAGAAATTTTCTTTTCTTATTTTGTTTGGATTTCTGCTTATTTCCATTGCTTTAACAGCTGAGCTTGTGCTCTCATTTTTTTAAATTTTATTTAAACAATAATTAATCATAGTAAGGAAAAAATTAAATGCAAAGAAATGAATTGTTATATTAAATAATGCTGCAAGTCTAATTAAAATTGCTAAGCAAACTGTGCCTTCAAGTAGACAAAAACGGAAGCGGAAACTACACAAGCTGCCATTCTCCAAAGTTGCCACCGAGCGAAGTACATAAAAATGTAACCCTGCAATTTGACTTCATACTCTTTTTATTTCATGTTCATCGGTGGCGTGTGCGAAACTATTAATTTGCATGATTATCGTTTAAGCATAAATTCATTTAAGAGAAATTGTCGTCTACTACTACTCGTACTACTTTCAAGGTTTAGAACTAAAAGGAACCACCAAGCAACCAAGAAGCAGCAGCAACATAAAGGAAGCTTGCTTAAGCAAACAAACTTTGAAATTCCATTAAGTGCAATAAATTTTGTAAGTGATATACGCTGCATTGGATAAAAGTCTTGAAGACGATGGAATTCACTGAATTTCTTTTGGTAAAAGCAAAGGATGTGAAAGACAGACGAGTACTTAAAATAGCGGCAAAAAAAAAACTTTGTGGCGTTTTTCGTTTTGTCGTCTCATGTTAGTTAGGATGCATCGCTTTGCATCGCATCTCACCTGAAGTTATCCTTCGTCATGATTAGCGACAAAACTTGCCAGACATGCTTCTCATGAGAATAAAAAAAGTGAAATTTAAATGTCAAAAAAAAAGACAAAATAATTTAAAAGACTCAACCAATTGAAACTTGGTATACTTTGACAAGTTTGTCAAAATCTTTCAGTTGTAGACATTGATTATATTTAACGTTTTTCTTTTTTTTTTCTTAAAAAATAATTAAAATACAAATATTTATTATTTTTTTTTCCTAGTCTCTTAATGGCTGGTGCTGAGGAACCTTGTGATCTTTTTACAACTTTAACAAACCATTTAAAGTCTACTGGTTATTATCGTGAAATACGCTGTCAGCTGCAGACACGCATTATCAACATGATGCGTGGTGATCTTGGCCAAGGGGAGTCACTATGTGGTTCCATGGTAACAGAAGGCGCTACTGGTGGCTCAGATGCGAATGGGATACCATATGGCGATAAACGAATTGCCGTCGTGAATCAACTTATTATGGAGTATTTAAACTGGTATGGTTATAAGTACACGGCAGAAACATTGGCTATGGAAACAGGCAGTGAAAATAAAACACCAATTCGTGAAAATCTTGAAGGAATTTTGGGACCATTTAAGTATCCTCAATTGCCTATAATACTGGAGATTGTCTCAACAATGGTAGACCGTCAGCGCAAGCGTGTACTTGAAGGTGAAAAGATTTTGCAGCGCGAAGAGATGGCCAATGCCTCAGATGGGACCGTTTGCCCGGAAAATGGATCTCAGCTTGATGAATCACAGTCTGATGAATCACAGTCTGATGAATCAGAAGATAATGAGGAATCTCTAAATACTGGATCACAACTTAATGAATCACAACTTGAAGAATCCGTTGGTAATGAATCACAACTTGAAGAATCACTTGATGGTAATGAATCCGATGCTGATGAATCAAATACTGATGAAACTCAAACTCAAATAGAGAATCCTTTTGAAAATCTTAAGAACATCATGAGATTTAGAATGCTCCGACAATCACATACACGTTTAGATGATTCAACAGTAGCTCAACCAGACTCACCAAAAAGCTCAATTTCTTCTGGTGAATTCGATACCATGTCTTTGGGAACTCAGACAACAATCTTTCAACAAATTCCATTATTGGATCCCAAGGGCTTAGAGAATAATAGTAATGAAGATGATTCATCAGTTTCTGGAGGTCCAAGTGTTGGTAGCAACAGTTCTCGAACTGTGAACAGTATTAAAAGTGAAATTGAAAGTGATCATGATGTATTCGAATTTATGAAATATCTAGAAAGTTTTGGAGATGAAGAAGAACAACATGAGGATGAGGTACAAAATGTTGTTCCAAATCCAAAGCAAAGTAAGTTAAAAATAAAAAATAAAACTTCGAAATTAAAGCTAAAGGATGAGGTACCAAATGTGGTTCAAAGTGTGGCTCAAGTTGATGAAAAAGAAGAGAAACTTATAGCAAGTGATGAAGAAGTCATAGATGAGGAATGCATTGATGAGTCTACTGAAGTCCCTGATGATGATGAGTATTCAACAGTTGATTTAAATGATAGCTTAAATGGCAGAAATCAAGATGATTCTGATGACTCTGAAGAAGCTAAGGCTAGATTTCGCCAATGTCAGTTACAAATCGAAATGATGGCTCGGTTGCGTAGACAAGAGCAAGAAGAAAGTAGTGATTCGTATTATGAGGAATCCGATTATGAAGGTGAAATTGAAGACAATGATTGTGATCATGATAATGATATGCATATTGAAAAGATTGATGATGAAAATGAAATTGACATAGATTTCGATAGTCAAGAAGACTCTGATCAAGATATGAAAAGTGATTGCTATAGTGAGTCTCTAGATGATTTAGAGGAAGTGGATTGTGATGAACCGGAAGAGCGTCAAGAACACGAAGAACTAGATGAACTAGAAGATCATATCTATGAGAGACCATGTCGAGTAAATCAAAGAAGTGATAGAAAAAAAGAAAAGGAACAAAAAAAAGCAAAAGTTTATGAGGATAAGGAAGACCAGGAATCTTCCGAGGAAGAAGTAGAGGATTCCGAGGAATCTGAAGAAAAGGAAGAGGATGAGGAAGAAAAAGAAGAAGAAGAGGAGGAGGAGGAGGAGGAGGAAGAAGAAGAAGAGGAGGAGGAGGAGGAGGAATAGTAAAGCAATCCTTAATATTTTATTAAATTCTCTGTAAAAAATATTTTTCTTAAAATTAAACATGAAAAATCTACAATACAAACAAATTTGTAATTAGTTAATTTTTGTAATCAAACATTACAGTTCAGCCTTCTCTTTGACTGTGTCATAACACACCATCTCACCTCTACACATACACATGCACACACATTTGTGTTTAGTTTGAATAATTAATGGCGTTAAGCCTCACACGTCAAACTTAATGATGAGGATCATTTTAATGCAATTGACTGACAGCGAACACATCCGTTTAGAGAGTTTTGTGTTTCCGCATCCGGTATTGATTTCAATTATAACAACATCCGCATACGTGAGCACACCCAACCCAACCCAGTTGACAAACTTGTACTATGTATTTGCATCCTGATTAACGCCTTACATTGCATTCGGCATATTAACTAACTAAGTGATTTAGATAGGCAGAGCCGCCACACCGCTATATTTACAGGGAGGGTGAAAAACAACAAAAAACGAACCATTAACCGGAAGTAGTATACAATATCCGGTGCATGCATTTGTAATACACTTCCGATGACAAAAATTCTGATTAAAAATAGAAAAAATGAATAAGGCATCCCCATCATATACTTTTATATACCGCGATGCTTTTGCACTAATGAGGCTCGTTAGGAATGCATGCATCTCATCTTTTACATCATAATGTATGCAACACAGAGCAGCATTCTGAATTCATTAAATCGATAAATTAATTTGCTTCTAGTGAATGAAATTGAACCAAACTGAACTTACTTGAACTGTTTGATATCATGTATCATTGTCATGATTTCGATTCTGATTCTGATGGTTTGGGTTGTATTGGGTTGGGTTGGTTTGTGTGGCAAGAACATTATTGTATGTGACCAACACGTCAAGACCAAATACACTTAAATCTTTCGTTATTGGAGAAGTGCATGAAATGACTCAGTCAGTCAGTTTGTTAGTCAGCGAGTGAGTGAGTGAGTGACACATGTTGCATGCGTGACTGTGACTCTGATTTTGAGTTTGGCTGAAATTGTATTCGTTTGCTCCTTCAAATGCGGTTGCAATGATGCAATCATTGAAGATGATGATGACGAAGGACGACAACGATGACTATAAACGCGAATGACGACTAATTGCCGCAACGCCATCTTGCGGTTATGAGTGAAACGTGTCCCCAACACTTGTTTGGCTAATTAAAATTGAATTTTCATAGAACTAAGAGAATATTCATTCATATATGATATGGCAAAAAACATTTAATATTAAAAACTAAGGAAACTCATAACTTCCCATAAGCGTGACTTTTACTTTAAGCATTAAACAATGTTTAAGAATCCCATTTACATACTTAATACTTTTCAATAAATGAATGAGTATTATCACGAAACATCTTAGCAATCCCAAACTCAAAGAAGCAAAGGAGGAACGCCTTAACAATTTGCTACTAATACCTAATCACTTGTCATGATATCTAGTATGCTCATAGCCTCCTCACTTTCCACTTACTCACACAGAGCATCACGTTTCAAAATCATTAGAACTTTTCGCAAACAAACAACTTTTGCTTAAATTGCTTTCGCATTAAAAATCACTAAAATACGTTTTCCGCTTCAATGATCCTTTTGCCGAATAGTATGGCAAAATGGCAAACAAAGTGCGGCAAACGGAAATTGTCATTACAAAAAGAGAGAGAGAGAGAGAGAGATGCCTGATGTCTACATTTGTTGGTGGTGTATCTACTATGTGCGCGTTAAGTGTCATTTAGCTATGTCAACTCATCATTATGGGGTCGTTCCCAAAAATCATCTACCAACAAAAACACAAGGGTAACCGAATTCGTTCTTTTGCTTTGTAAATATACAAACGTTTAAATGTGTGTTTTTGTAGTTCAAACTGTCATTGACAGATGATGAGAGTTTTGCATAAACTCTTAGTGAAAATATATAAATTAAACAAGGATTTTTACCTGGCTAAAGGCGGCTTAACAGCTTTAACACTACTGATAATAATGGCCACCACCATTTTGGACGCCATTTTATATGCAGCTTAAAAAACAAAATGTAATTTTCACAGCTGCTGTGTGCACATTAATACGCAAGACTAAGCTCTACTCGAAGGCATGGAGGCATGTCATGTTTTTAGTTTCGCTTTTCCTTTAAAATTAACGGATTAAATGTTGTTCGGTAATAGTTGTTTTCCCGGCAGACAAATACAATACTATTATAAGACTCCAGATGGTCTGGGCACAATTTTTTGCCTGCAGGCAAAGCGCTTTGTACTTACTACTACTTCTACTTATAGACAAAATTCCTAATTGCTTTAACAATAAATAAATAAGAGAATAAAAACATTTACTTGTCTCGCCTGCGGTTACAAAATTGTATTTCGTGTCTCATTTTACTGCAAATAATTTCAAAGTTTTGTATTCCGAAGAAAATTATAGAAAATTTACATATCAATTACAATATTTTCTACTTAAATCGACTTGAATTGAATTGAATTGAATATAAAATACGAGAAACAGAACTTCACTCAACCACAAAACAACAAACAAATTTTCAACAAATTCTAAGCAGCTCAATAATTTGACAAAACAAATAATGATAATAATAATACAATATTAATAACAACTTATAATAATACTTAGTTTAGAATACCATGCAACATTGCTTATACTCACTTGTAATTGTCTAGGCGTACTTAATTGTTATCTTTCATTTCGAACATGGATTTCAAAACCAGAAAGAGAAAAACAAAAGCATCAAATTTGTTATTAAAAAAATATATATATGTATATAAATATCAACAGGATAACTAACCACAGAAGCCGCAAAGCACACAAAAAGCTGATAAGTGGAAAATAAGAGAAAATATTGCAAATATCATATTGCGTATACGTTATACAAGGCTGAAGCTGTGGTTGAAGCTGATGCTGATATATTGGGTGTGTGCAAAAGTCATGTCGGTTTTTCTTCTATAGATGGCTTTGGTTTCAATTTTAAATGAGTGAGCCAAAAAGTTGTTCTCCTTGTTAGAATCTAGGGTCCCATAACAAAGTAGCTATCCCGAAACTAGCCATATGCAGCGCGTAAAACCTAGATTAAGCTGTCAGAGTCTCTTTATAAGATGAAGCCCAGCCCGCAATCCAAATGAAAATCTGGGGTTATTGGGGAAGGAGCTGGCCTTCAAAATCAAATAGAGCGCTCACTGTGGAATATTAACATTTGGGGAGAATACAGCATAAATGGAATAATATTCCCATTACCCATATTCACAAATTGATAGAAAATATGCCTTAAAAATGTGTACTGATATAAAAATCTAGAGATTTTGGAATATAATTAAAAATAAAATAAGATTAAGTCAATTTGTGCGTGTAAAACTGAGCAAATGCAGGTCGCTCTGGATTTTTGATAAAGTGACCTTAGGAATCTTTTATTTATGATTTAAGGAATACCTAGTATTTTTTTCATAATTTTGTAGTAACCTGTTTGCCCTCCACAAACCGAAATGTGCAAAAGTGATGTGTGCCGACGACCAAATCATGGCAATGATTGATGAAAACCACCGTTATGCAACACAAGAGATTGCTGAAAAGCTTAACGTATCATGTACAACAGTGGAAAGTCTCCTTAAAAAACTTGGAGACGTACACAAGCTTGATATTTGGGGTTCCGGATGAGTTGAAAGAAATTCACAATACTAAGCGGATCAAAGTTTACGATTCATTTTTCAAACTTAATGAAAATGATCCATTTTTAAAGCGAATCAGAATGAATGATGAAAAATAGGTAGTGTACAATAACGTGAATCGAAAACGATCATGGAGTAAGAGAGACCGCCTCTAACCACATCAAAGGCCGACGATATTCCCTAGAGGAAAGTTAAGTTGAATTGGGCAGGTATCCTTCACTTTGAGCTGCTGCCACGGAATGAAACCATCAATTCGGATGTGTACTGTCGTCAGCTATCCGAATTGCACAAAAAAAACCAGAAAGAAGCAATCGGAAAGGTGTCATTTTCCAACATGACAACGCTAGACCACATACATCTTTGATCACTTGGCTGAATTGGGAAGTGATAAGACATCCACCTTATAGCCTCAACCTTGCACCATCAGATTTCCATATATTCTGCTCTCTTCAAAACTCATTGTTTCGATTCTGATGAGGCTGTCAAAAACCACTTGATACAGTTTTTTGCCCATAAGGATCAGACGAGGACTGAACTTCTCGAAAAATGGGCAAAAGTGGTGTAACAAAACGGCCAATTCATAAACGATTTATGTTTGATCTACATATCTTACATATAATAAAATCGTAATCGAGCCGTTTCTCTTTGTCTGTGATATTATGCAGGCTAATCTCAGAAACGGCTTAACCAATTTGAATACGGTTTTTACTGATATATTGTAGCAAGCTTTGAGTAACATTTAGTGTTTGTTTCATTCCAATTGGTTCACAGGAAATATGTTTTTTTATGTTTGAGTTTTTTTCAAAACCACGCACATCGATTTTCGTAAGTTTTTTTGCTTTGCTTTTTTTTAATTTTGTGTTTTGTTGTTATTGTTGTACATATTTATTCCTCTCATTTATTGATAACTGAGTACGCACAATAATATTGAGCACTTCGTTCTTTTCTCTTTATGTATATATGAACGGACTGGACATCTTTGGTATAGATGATGTTCACTGAGAGCGGAAAGAGATCAAGAGAGTGTACTGTTGTTCTTATTGCTTTTTTTTTTCAGTTTACAAACAAAATAGTTTTAAATAGCGTAGCAAGCCGGGTTTGCTAGTAATAAATAAATTTTGAATTGAATAGAAAAAACCGACATGACTTTTGCACACACCCAATATTATAACAAATCTTGCTATTGTTAAATGAGAAAAAACATATACACATTTTCACTTGTTTACTGAAGGCTTTACAATTTTATCTTTGTTTTTCCTACTATTGCTGCTGCTGTGGTTCTTATTTTGCTTTTGTCTTTTGCTTTTAGTTGCAATCGTTTTTGATTTATTGTAGATTTTTTGGATTTATCCTGTTCAAAGTAATTATGAAATATATTTTTGTTATATTTTAGTATTTTGTGTGAAGAAGATTTGAATTGCACTTGAAACCTGTCATACATTGCAATGGGCAATGGCAAATACAAATATGCATGCATCTAAGGATAAACAAGAAAACAAGCTTTGTGCAAGCATTTGGAGTGGCAAGCAATTTGCATGCAACATATACTAGTATTAGTAGGAAAATAAATAATTCTAGCATACTTTTGAGGATAACTATAAGTGGCATATGAAAAACAAAATAGCAAAATCTTAGTAGTTATAAAATTGATTAAACCAAAAAACATTGATTCACTATATGGCAATAAAGATCACTTGGAATGGAGAATAAATAAACAAAAAAAAAATATACTTCATTCTTCGTTCAATGTTCATTTGTGCAACAAATTAGTAGTAGTAGAAGAGTAGAGTAGAGCAAAACAAAAAAATAGAAAACGAGCAAGCAACCGGAAGTAGCTTTAAGAAATGAACAAACCAAGTTTGTTTTTAGTTTTGACAAGACAAAAGTGAATGAAGTGAGCACCTTGGCAACCAAAATAAAATACTTACTCGAAGAACATTTTCATAAACTTTCTGCATACTTTGGGGGCAGCCACAATGTATGCGTATGACGGGAAAGACAAACCAAGAGAATTTATTATAGAAACTACAAACCACCAAACAAGACGCAACCAAGCTATGCCGGGAAATGGGAAAGAAAGAAACGGCAAAAGAAGCGAAATGCCAGAAACATGTGAATAATTTTTTAATTAAAATATATATTTTTTTTTTAAACGTAAGAATAATTTGTCAGTCTATAAGTATGCGTGAGAATAACCGCTAATATGTTAGAAAAACCATCAGAAATAAATTACTTAGCGTGCCATGGTTTTGTGGATTAAGTAGATTGAAATGAGAATAACTAATAACATGATAGAATTACCATAAGAACTAAGAACGAAAATGTCTATTTGGAATTACACTTGAGCGTCTTTGAAATAGTACTCCTATGTATAATAAGAAGTAGAGGAAAACTAAACATAACCTGTGAACAAATGAAATCAAGCTCAAGTATTCTTTTGATTATCATCAACATTTCCTTGGCAAAGTTTTTTTGGGAAACTTTATTTATTCAGTGTGTGTGTGTGCGTATTTGTTAAGGATAAAATGTCCTGCCACAATTGAAATCTTGTTGTGGTAGCCAAAGTATCCAGAGTTGAACGCATAAATTTTATTTCATTTCATTTTATTTACCTGCTTATTGAATAAAACCTACGAAAATCTACATAGAACTTTTAGCAAGCAATCGAAATCGAAGCATATATCCTGCCTCAAGCTAAACATACATACATGCAAAGAATATTTCAAATATATACAGAGAGAGAGAGAGAGAGGAGAGAGACAATTGGAAAGAGATTCAGAGTTGTTGTATACAAACAAATAACAATAGAGATAAAGGAGAACAAACCGCAGCAAGCAAGCAAGGTAACTGCAGAATATACATAAATGCACATTTATCAAAATTGGATTCGAAACAATTTCTTCTACTACACTCAATTTCAATGGAAATTTACCATCATTACCCACTCTACTCTTTACTTTCTACACTACTCTACTCTACTTTCTGATTCTACATTATTTTTTTTTTATTTGGTTGGCCGAGTACAACACAATGGCAAAATGCTAGAAAACTTTAACTGGGTTGGTCGCTTGGTTGGTTGGTTGGTTGGTTAGTTTGCTTGTGCATTGGTCAACCATAGACAAACAAAACATACACACACATAGCAATGCATTGACACACACGCACACACACACTCAAACAAATACAATAGAAAATCCAATAAATGTGCGTTCGTCGTTCATTATTTGGCAAACGTTATTAGGTTTTGCAGAGAGATGACGACAACAAACGGACGGACGGACGGACGACAAATCCATTGAAATGAAAAACAGGTGCATGTGGTGACGCTATACTGTTATTTGAAGAATTGAGGAAGAGCAGGACTTGCTCTGTTAGTATATAGGCCACCCACTGAATCTGAAAATTAAATCAACAGCAAAATGATAGCATCTCAACACTTGGAACTCTTGGCCCAAAAAAAACAAAAAAACACAAAATGCTAAAAATTGATATTATTGTCGAGAAAATTGTATTGGGTTTGAATTGTATGAATGAATGCATGAATGAGGTAAAAGACCCTGTGAGAAAAAAAGCAATCAATACTGATGAATGCAATAAAATTGAGAAGGTCTTTCTCTCAACTTATTTACATGATAAAAGTAAGTATGTGCAAATAGTAAACAGTCAAGCATACAAAAGTAGCCAAAACTAAAAGTATAAATCACACAAATATTGAAAAAGCCGTCAATGTCCTTTTATAGGCTTAAAACACTTCAAAACACTTTATGTATTACATACTATAAGCTTCTCATCATCATTTCCATTGGGCGTTTTCTCCAATAAACAAAGGTAGACAGAAACAAGCATACACATATTAAGAAGCTTAGACATATAGAAGCTGTTCTATTATGTTTCTCCAATGTTTTGTTCACCTTAAAAGGAAAACAATAGTCATATGCAAAGGTGTGCAGCAGGACTACACTATAATACTAACCATACTCAAATGCTTTACATTTTTCGATCAACCAGCCTCTCAGCCTCTGTGTATCATGAGTCCTTATGTCCATGCGTGTTTGCTTGAAGCTTTGCTCTGATATACAATAAATAATTGTGGCAGCATGCCACAAACGCGCATAAAGGACACACAAAACTCGTTCTTCGTTGGCTCCATACACACACCGAACACATCTAACCGAATAAATGTCTTAGGTCTTATTAGAAATACATAAATTATTGTACATACTACACCTTTGAATCTTTGACTCGGTTGAGTTAGCTTTTCTCACAAAGGAACAACAAAACATCCAAGTATCTGCGAATGAGTGCGTGTATATTTGAAGTAGTATGTATCCTTCTTTGTTAAAACATTATTGTTTCTTTATTTCTATTGCAGTGCATACAAATTGATTTTCTATTTGGGTATATGTGCTTTGTGCGTGTGAAGTATGTATATTTTAGAAGATACTCTCTCATGTCTTTCTTCCTTTATTTCTATTTGAAATTTTCCAATATTCTTCTGTGTGTGTGTGTGTGTGTGTGTGTATGTTTAATCCCATGC
The DNA here is from genome assembly GCA_037043315.1 of Amiota communis. Taxonomy (NCBI): domain Eukaryota; kingdom Metazoa; phylum Arthropoda; class Insecta; order Diptera; family Drosophilidae; genus Amiota; species Amiota communis. The sequence goes on along the minus strand of JBAMAV010001245.1, from coordinate 3,770,920 downwards.
CAATCTTAGACTCATTTGTTTATCATATTCAGGTGAATATAGTTAAAATCTTAATAGTATGTATTGTATTTTGTGTGTATTCAATCCCATGCCAATCTTAAACTCATTTGTTTATCATATTATATTCAGTAAGTATACCGGAAATGCCTGTTGAGCTTTAAACTTATGTAAGCATAATGTTTCTTTTGTTAAAGATTACTTAAGTTTCCTTTGGGAGTTTCATCAATGCTTATTCAATAGACTTTATTTATTTAAGTTTAAAGTTAAATTTTACTTTTTAAAGGACAGTAAACTAATTCAGTATTTGCATTGTACTTTTTTGGTCCTTGAACCTTAGAATTCTTTATTTTATATACACTATCAAGCATCAAGTTCAAACATCATTCATTCATTGGTTTTATAAAATGTTAAAGGCACTGCCATTGTTGTTCTTTAGCAAGGAAAGCAGCAAAATCACCAAAAAACCAACAAAAGGAAAACTCTTTTCCTTCTTGTTCATTGGTTTTCTCTGTAGTAGCCTCCATTTCCTTAGTAGTAGTAGCTTGGAGCTCGTCAATGACATGATGATGGCATCAGGCAAACGAAAAGGAAGCAGGAAGCAAAGCGTAACTTACAAGCTGCCAAAGGCAACACCAACAACAGGATCATAGATTTGGTGTATGCGGGTGGAATGGGATAAAGTAGTCTATTGTGGCGTGCGCCTTACGTGAACTTATTTCGATGAAGACAAACTCACCGATAGTCAAGGCAGTCAAGACAGACAAATGTGATTGTGAGTATATGAGTATGTTTGTACCCAAGGCAACAATAGCATTTTGATACTTTTGTATGAGATTTAATGAAATTTGAATCCTTTTGTTCAGTAGTACGACAACTACAATAACAACAGCAACAACACCAACAACAACAACTTGAAGGACAATATTAAGGAGAAGAAGAGAAGATGAACAAACAAAAAGAAAGAAAAAAACAACATCAAGACATATGACAATAGCAACAACCAAAAATGACAGCCCAAACAACAGATTTTTGTGTAGAAATTTCATTTTTTTTTCTTTTACTTTGCTTTTACTTCATGTCTTGGTGGTTTGAGTTTCGATAAGTGGTATAACAACAACAAATAGTTGACAACAACAAGAACAACAATAGTAAAACAATCTTCTTAATGCACACTTTGGCCTAAAGGAATTTTTCCCTAGTAAAGCGACACTTGTCTCAATGTGTTTGTGTTTATAGTAAAAGTATCTTGTATATGTGTATACGTATGAATAAATATGTAAGTATATTGTAGTCATTTACACAAACTCAAACAGATACATATGTATATATATACTATACTAGAGATACTTTACAAAGAAACATGTTAATAAACAGCTGGAAGTTGCTTTATTGTCATTAAGAGTAAAGACGTTGCAATTCCAACCCACGAGTCATCGTCTGCTGCTTGATACTTTAGAGGAGTATCTAAAGGAAACTCTGATATGAAGACCGAAATTGTTACATGAAATCAAATTTACTACAATATATGTATGTTTATGAAAAGAGTAAGAAGCCAAGAATGGTAAATGGGTGATGATGGAGGAGAAAGGCAAAACGAAGCAATGAAGCAGACATGCTCAAGGCAATGAGTGAGTTTTAAGGGCGTTTGTAAGGAAAGCAAAGCATGGTAGCGTAAGCTTACTTACATTACTCACTTTATACACGGAAGTTGAGGTATCAATAACAGTGTAGGAGTTTAAGTTGTTGTTGTTCTTGTTGTTGTTGCTGCTGTTATTTTTGCTTGTGGCTATGAAATGACAAAGTTGTCAGCATCAGCAGCACATAGCTACATAAAGATTTAAGTTTGTGTACGTATTTGTTATCGACATGTAACTAAACACATACCCACACAAACTCACATATGTACATCTACATACATAGATACACCAATAAATGAAAACATATATACGCACACATAAACTAATGTGTGTGTGTGTACGATTGTTTAAGCTTTTTCTTTATATCATCGTTCGTAGTTAAAACAATTTGCAAGTTTAATTTTATGTTGCATACTTTGAAGGTGTTTCCGGCTGGCGTCGTTTGTACTCTACTCGACTCTATTCTACTCTACATGACACTAAGCAACCAACCAACAACAAGAAAACAAGCTTTAATAGTTGCTCTTTGAACCGAATTAGAATACTGAGTATATATACACATATGCATGTATCTATGTGTATGTTTAGATATTTTAGTGTGTCGTTGTTCTTATTTTATTATTACAGGCTACAGGCAGGCAGGCAACATTTACATGGAATTTTTACTTCTTAAACATGGGTTTGTACTACTATTTATATCAATGCTTATAGGTTATTTCTATTTCTATATATTTTTCATGTAATTAGTGGTTATATTGTTGTTGCTGGTGTTATCTTTGTTTGTTATTTAGATTAAATTTAGAAATCACTTTGAGATAATGAGAAGATTATCATAAATAGTATATATTTTTTCTCGTACTGGTCCTATACGCACTTTATACCTCGGATATGCCGTTAATTAATGACGCCAAGTAATCATTACTACATATGCCGACGATACTGAAATAGTCTTCAACTTCGGATCACCAAATGAAAGGTGCCTGGGCCAAGCGCTGGAATATAATGATCAACTCCTCCAAGTCCAGTAACTGCACCTTCACCCTAAGAAAAGGTGTCTATCCGGTTATAAGCTACAATGCAAACACCATTCCACACACGGAGAAAAAAAGTTATCTTGGATTGATCCTGGATAAACGACTCACATGTCGTGCACACATTTGGATCATTACAATGTGGTGTGAACAAAAAAAAGAAAAAGCTAGACTGGTTCCTCCGGCCCTCAAACAAGTTGCCATTAGGCAATAAAAGTATTATTTGACCTCAAATGGTGGCACCAATATGTCAGTATGCAATCCAGATCTACGCCACCACGGCTACCTTCAATATACTCAGAAAAATCACGAATGCCCTGTGGTTTGTCAGAAACACTACGCTGCACAAATATCTAAAAATACCAACGGTGTAAGAGACAATTCAGCTTTATAGCAGCCGGCACCTAACAAAGCTTTAGACGCACCATCTGGCCTGTTCCGATGCCCAATCATAAGGCGGAGTTTAAAAAACCCATGATCTTTCACTAAGGAGCATCTAATAATTAATTAGCACATAAGGATGACATTCAGGCAGAACAACTGTACTAAACATTAAAAATTAAGAGAAAAAAAAACACACTACTAACAACATGCTTACACACTTTTCGATGCTCTGATTTAGAATTTATATATTGAAAATCAAGATTGTTGATGGATATTCCGAATTTTCCGGTGGATTTTCTTAAAATTTATTATTCGTTGTTATAGTGGCAATAGAAATACACACTCTATTTTAATTTTAACTGTCTACCTTTTAAGGTTCATTCAAGGCTCACTGACGGACGGACGGACGGACAGCATAGGCTTAGGAAATCCTAAAAACAAGAGACTAGTATGTATTAAAGCATACAGATGGATATGCCCAACTGATTCTCTCCTCATAGGCACACATGTCAAACAGTGCGGACGTTTCGTCAACATGAACTGACCCACACGCATTGAATCCCAGCCTCAGACCATCCCATAAACAGACTTCATAGATCCGTGATTACAAAAGATAACAACCTTCCAGTTCCGTAGTCTCTGCCAAGATGTTGTGGAAGGCCCAGATCACCTTATTTATGAGTGTTCTCAATTCTAAGAAGCGCGAAATCGAATGTATGCTTGCCTTGGTTCTCTCTATAATTCAAAGGAGATTGTAATGCGTACGTATTAACACTTCGACAGAGTATTGCTGATTCTTTTCTGTCGAAATTTGTAACATCATACATAGGCGCACCTACTTAATTAAGGATATTACCTCTCCCTACGAGGGATTGCTTTGGCGGTACCGTAGGAAATAACGGTATTTGTAGCGATAGGAGGTTTTTAATCGGTAGGCGAATTACCAAAATCTATATAAGTAATTAAAATAAATTTATAAATAAATAAACCCATCACCAAGTAAAAAAAACTCTCAAAGTTAATTAATGTATTGTAGTATATATAATAAATACTTTTCTTTTTTGTAATATAATATAATTTTGGTATAACTTGAAATAAGCATAAATTGTTCATCATCATCATCATCATCAATTTGTTCGATTTGCAGCAAACTAAGTATAAATAACTAAATGGTAAATTGTATTCTTAAAGATTAAATTCATATACATACAATATTATAAGGAAGAAATGCACTAAGGAATGAAACACTTACTTTAACTAATAAATCCAAGCAAAATGTTGAGGGTAGGGTAGGTGGAATGGAATTCAGAAAATACTTCGGTTTAATACGTCGTCGTCGTTGAAAGTTTCATATATGATCGATCATAACATATAATAGATACAAGATAAATAGTACTATCATAAATAGATCTAAATGCTTTACATATTGGCTTTAACTTGAGATTTTTGTTTTGTTTTCTTTCGTTTTGTTTATAGCAGATTCTTCTTTTAAATTGAAAGAAGAACCATTAAAACTATTGTAATATAATCGATTTGGTGTCTTTGTCTATGTATACCATATAGTGACACCATAACACTCAATGTTTGTCTGTCTGTCTAACACATACACTTAAATACAATACAATACAATAAATACAATAACCAACTCCAATCAATATCAATTTGTTACAAAAAACACTAACTAACCTGTGCAAAATGAGCGTTTCAAATTACGCTTGCTTTATGCCTATCTAAGCCGGCTGGTATTGCCGGACAATATGCTCAACCTTTGAGCAAACAACGTGTATAGAAATCACGATCAATAGCATCATTTGGTATATAGGATGACCATTTTAACAACATGTTTAATATATCCTCAGCTTTGAGGTAATCTAATGCAATATTCAGGAAACAGTTCCACGTATAAAAGAAATGACGATTTACATTTTCTACTGTGGTAATGCATTCACAGTTTACGCATGCCAAACGGCCACGTTGCAGTTCTACGAATTGTTCAAAGCAACGTGACCAAGCGGCAGTATTAAACTGACGGCCCACATCAAGCAACAGCTCTGGCTGACCATAATTTAATACTATGGGCAACACTTTGTCCAAATTGTGTTCTGCCAGATAGAATTTTGCCAACACATCGAGCAAGGCAGGCACTTCGTTGAGTACATCGAAGCACTTGATCTGCTCGCCGCGTGACCAAAAATAACGTAACAAAACAGCGCCGAGATCATGAAACACACATGAATTATCAAAGCGCAATGGGAAAGCACAATTGTCACAGCGCACAATATCCTCAGCTTTGTTCAACAATATGAATCCTTGTGCAATATAATCACGTGTTGCATCCTCCATTTCCCAAATGAGTTCTGAATTCAAATAATTGAAATACATTTCATAACAATTTCGTTTAGCTTGTTCAACAGTATCGCCATGCTCCACCATTAGATCCTCCAGTTTGGCGAGCAATTTTATGAGTTCATTGGCTGCATATTGATCAAAGACAGCGCGATAACGTTCCACAGCATTTGTATTACTAAACTTGGCGCTCTTGCATATCAAATATAAATTGTAAATGGTTTTTTCCTCTGCACTGATTGCCGGCACTGTTTTGTACTGAGTCGATGTGGGCGTTGAGCCAGCAACACTGCGACTACTGCTACGGCAGACGATTTCTTCTTCTTGTTCATACATTGCCTTAATGTCTTTGAAGGGCAATGAACGTTCACTGGCAGGTATCAGGTCTTGTACGAGCTTCTGTTGCTCTTCGGCAAATATGTTGAACTTGTATTTGATAATGTTTTTGCCAAATTTGCCTGTCACTGTCAACAAAGCATCTTTGAAGTGTCGTTCACTCTTCTGTGGCTTAAGGTTATCGCAAAAAGCATTCTCTAATACATATATGCCCTTGGAAGCTGTTTTAGGTTGCGCTTCAATTGGTGCGGCATTGCCTGTGCCATAATTTAATCCTGTTGCAGCAAGACTTGCACTACGCTCTGTAGTTGCTGAACTGCCACCAGAACTATTGTTATCGCCTGCATTACCTGCACACTGTGCTATGGCATCAAATATCACTGACAGATCATTCAGTAATTCATACTCTTGGCGATCCATCAAAAAATTCTTGATTTGATTGAGAACTTTTAGTTCGTAGTCCTCTCGTGCTTTATCAGAGAAATACTTCACATGCTTACGCATTAGGCAAGCGCATTCCAGTAGTTTCTCTTGGTAAACCAATGATGCAGCATGTGCCTGTAGTGTAAACAATTGTACACTATAAAGCGAACCTGTCTGCGTAAAAACAAAGATCTCAGTGCCAGCAATGCGACAATCAACAATGCGTTCGAACTGATTACACCACAAGACAACAGCAGAGCTTCGAACATCGAAAATATAAAGGCCAAGTTCGGTGAAAGCAAGTAAATAATCCTGGGTTAATTTTTGCACTTTACCAAACTGTAAATTCTGAGGTTGATAATCAAGCATTTCGTCATTTTCATCATACTTGGCAATGATGTCTGCCTCACTGTTGCATGACTTGTGTATCTTGGCGGGTGCAGTGGCCAAAGCGGTCTTAAACTGATGCGTCTGTATCACTTCGCCTTCGAAATCAACTTCCCAGATGCGTGAACCTGGGCGCGCACAGTAAATGCGCGATGGCTGCATTGATTCATGCGGCGAAATGAAAAAACATGCGCCATAAGACCCATCGCGTGGACGGTTACCAATCTGTGGAGATCAAAAAACTCTATAAAAATGCTTAATCAAATAATATGCAGACTTACCTGCTTGTATTCTTCATACTCTGTATTGCAAAGTATGCATTTGGAACAATTGGAAACAAGTAACAGAGATTCAAAATCATCTATCTGCACTATAGGTGACTCGAGAAATAGTAGAGGATGTACAGTCATGTTTAACATAAGACTGTGTCCGATAAAAGAAGACAACAGAACCAGATTAACCTGACCACGTGTATCGCCATAATAGAATTGCTTTTCATCCTGTGTCCAATGAATGCAGGTCACTTGTACTGACTGATCGCTACTCAGATGAGTCACAATGACCTGTGGAGTCGATTGTGCTGACAAATTCACAGCATAAACACATATCAGTGAGCGTTGCGTAGCAAAAGCCACATATTTCTCATTCGCTGATATGGCTAAATGACTTACGGCACCATGTTTGTTGGGTATCAAATGCAAGAATTTACCTTGCCGATTAAAGAGATACAATGAACCCGATGTGGCGCCAAAGATAATATAGTTTTCCGAAATATCAAAACATGTATACTAAAATTGGAAAAAGAAGCAGTCAAACAATATCATTATTATCAATGTGTCCTTCATTAATTACCTTGATGCGGTTGCTGTGCTTCAGCGGCTGATGAAGCGACAGTGAAAAATCAATAAAATTCGACAGACAGTAGGCATCCGCCATAGTAAATCACAAAAGAACGGAATTAACTTTGTTCACAAACTTCACTTTACTGTACGATGAACAAAATGTGTTTTAAATAACATGGACAAAGTAATAATAAATTAAACAAACAAGATCAACAAATAAATTGTGAAATGCACTTGCAATTTTTAGTGTGGCTATTTACTGATAAGCGGAAACACGCACTTTGTTGTATAGAAATATGGTCACTCTAATCAATATTGTGCATCTCGCTTGCTCATAAACAATGAAACAACACAAATGACGTTATCTTGTAAATCGTTCGTAATGGCTTCAAGCAGACGAAACACAAAAGTTGAAACGAATGGAATCATATGAAACGAAGAACAAGCCTTTCTTTTATTAAATGATTAACAATATCAAAGCAAAACAATATTGTTTTATTTCACTACAGTTGTTTTCTGTTAAAGAGAAGTGTGAGAAACTTACTTACTCTGTAACTTGAAGCTGTGAAAGAGTTTGATGCACAAGCCCTAATGCGGACAATACAGTTTCTCGGCGAAGTCGTTTGTGCAGTTGGGATTTGAGCCAAAATTGGTTTGTGTTTGCAGTGATGGAAGTGGCGAAGAGCGCATGACCAAACAATAACAATTGAAAATAAAACAGCCACAGCATTGTTGTTCATGTTACTGGTACTGTTTCTGTTGAATGCAATAATACAGCAACACACGCTCATCATCACTCACAATTTGTTTTAACTAAACATTTTCATTCTCTTTGGTTTTAATACTATGAGTCAGCGTTTGTCAATTGAAAATTACTCTCAGCTCTGCACTCTTCTGCCAATGACTTCGCTCAGCAGTCGTTTGCAGTTTGTAATCGGAAGCTAACATCAATTTTTATGGTTTTTTGAACTGAGCAATGCAAATGAGAAACCGCTAGTGAGTTGTCTGTGTTTAAATTCACAATTGCATTTTATTTCTCACTTGCACTACACAACATGATTGAGATGAGCGAATGAGATGGCCTGCATAATTGAGTATTGCCAACCACTTGCATTTTGTGTTACATTGGCAATAGTGAGTAAGAAAGAACAGCTGGCATTGACAGCAACAACAATCAGCCAATTTTTGATATATTGGCGAAAAATTAATAAAATCTTCATTTTTTATGTGTTAATCAAGTAGAAAATAAGTAAAAAACATTTAAATGTGCACGCAAAGGTGAATTACTAAATAAATAAGAAGAAACTCGTTATTGTTGTGGCAAACACCAATTGAGTAAATTAACAAATACCTGAGCTAACAACTCCGGCATTGGTGGTGCTGCTGCTGCCTGGACACAACACAACAATTGAAGCGGGCGCGCCCAGGACACACACACATAGTCCGGAAAACCTTTTAAATCACTCACACAACAAGCAACACACAATGACCGAACGTCCGAATAATCTCTATGCAAGTAAGTATTTGTTCGAGAAAAACAAAATATAAACAACAAAAACAGAAAAAAAAATCATCCGACATATGAAATGATTCATACTTTGTTTTCGTCTTACGTCTTATTCAAATTACCAGATGCGCCCGGTAGGTCGCGTGCACCGCCTGGTGAATTGAATTTCAGTAGTAATTCGAATAGGCATCCGCCCTCGTCAACATCAACATCATCGTCAACTTCGACTGGTTCCACTTCGTCGGGCTCAAGTTCCTCGTCATCTCAACAGAATAACGTGGTGCTACGCTTTGGTCCGACACCCACATCGACCGCCCCCACTAATATTTCGGCAACAGATCGTGCCCGCGAACGCATCAAGCAGCAGGCCTGCGGTAAATTACAATTTGGCAATGAAAATACACATCATTTTACATCGGATGATCTCGAGGATTTGGGTGAAATTGGACGTGGTGCATTTGGTGCTGTCAATAAGATGATTTTTAAGAAACTCGATAAAGTGATGGCTGTTAAGCGTATACGCTCTACTGTCGATGAAAAGGATCAAAAGCAATTGCTTATGGATCTGGAAGTGGTAATGAAATCGAATGAGTGTCGTTATATTGTACAGTTTTATGGTGCACTCTTCAAAGAAGGAGACTGCTGGATTTGCATGGAACTAATGGACACTTCACTTGATAAATTCTATAAATATATTTACGAGAAACAACAAACCCATATCCCCGAGTCAATATTGGCCAAAATTACAGTTGCTACAGTGGCTGCTCTGAACTATTTGAAAGAAGAATTACAGATCATACACCGGGATGTGAAGCCAAGCAATATATTGCTACATAGACGTGGTGATATCAAACTCTGTGACTTTGGTATCTCTGGACAATTGGTTGATTCGATTGCTAAGACCAAGGATGCTGGTTGCAGGCCGTACATGGCGGTAAGTCATAAATACAAGTGTATGTAATCAATAATATATTGAATGATTTTTATAGCCGGAACGTATTGATCCAGAGCGTGCTAAAGGTTATGATGTCCGTAGTGATGTCTGGTCATTGGGTATAACATTAATGGAGGTTGCTACTGGTAATTTTCCTTATCGTAAATGGGATTCAGTGTTTGAACAATTGTGTCAGGTGTGTATGACTAAATGTGTGGAAATTTCCAGTGAAAATGAATTAATTTTATACAATTTTTCTATTGTAGGTTGTGCAAGGTGATCCACCACGTTTGCAAACCTCATTCAATGGCATGGAGTTTTCTAAAGAATTTGTGGACTTTGTCAATACTTGGTAAATAGATATTACTCATATTTCTCTGATTGGCGTAACAATAAGATAACAAATTCTCTGTCTCTACTTCTAGTCTAATTAAGAATGAAAGCGAACGCCCGAAATACAGTCGCCTCCTTGAAATGCCCTTCATAAGACGTGGAGAGAACAGTCACACTGATGTTGCAGTCTACGTGACTGATATACTTGAAGCCATGGAAAATGATGGCATCACTCAGTTTACGACAAATCAACCAGCAGAAAGTTAATCATTTTGCTATAACAACACCACAATCTACAACTTCTCACAACTTCAATGAATCAGAAACAGAAATCAGTAGCATTAGCAGTAGCAGAGAAAGATTAGAAGTAGAAGAACGCAGTTTCAAGTTGTTTTGTTGCAAAATACAAACACATTTTTTAATTAACTAAAAAAAATATAAAAAAAGTAAACATAAATATATGAACACATACACAAACACACGCATACACATACACACACATATACACACACATACATACATTTATATTGTTGTCTAAATTGTAGTGTTTAAGCGTAGAGTGAATGTTTGTATTTGTTAAATGTAAAACAAAATGCAAAAAGCAAAATAAAAAAAGAAAATTTAAAGTTAATTTTTGTAGTTGAAGAAAAAACAAAAAAAAACAACAAAAAAATTAATAAATTTTGTGCTGTAAAAATTGTTTAAAATATATTAAATATAATAAAAAGAAATAACAAATGAAATGAAAGAAAGGCCTAGCAAAGTCAGAAGAAAGAGACAAGAAATACAATAAATAAATTTGTGTTTTTTATAATTGTGTTTAGCAAAAATGAAATGGAAAACTAAAACCTAATTAATTAAGTTGAAAATATTTTTGTAGCATTTTTTTTTAAATATAAAAACAAAAAACAAAAATTCAAGAGTCACAAAATGATGAAAACATGGAAGAACATCAATAACAACACCAACAAAAACAACAGTAACAATACAGTAAAATAGTTAAACAAAAATTGTATAATTTTATAAGCAATAAATTGTATTTTTTAATATTATTTTTTAATTATTTCCTCAATTATGAAACACTGAGAAGTTGAAAAAATAATGAAAATGAGAAAATGGCATGTGAAAAATCAATTTTTAAATTATAAGAAAATAATGTCTAAATAACAAAAAAGAAACACACATTCTTGTGAATTGTGTTTGTTAAACAAATGAAATAAAATATTAAATGAAATTATGTTTTTATTTTTATATACACTCACTCACACACACACATTATTATTTGTTCTTTCATAGAAATTATGTATATTTTGCATAATCGAAAGCTTTAAATAAACGTAATAAAAAAAAAAAACATGATAGAAAAATGTAAAAAAAAAAATTAAAGAATATTCATGTGGTCATTTTTAAGTGCGCTGCATTTTTTGCATTAAATAGAAGCATTTTTTTAAATAAATAAAAATAAATTATTAGCATGAAACAATTAAGAAAACATTTTAAATAAATAAAATTAATTATAAGCATAAAAATATGATAAATAAACTAAAACAAGAAAACAACACTTAGTCAAGCCAATAAAAGAAAAAAACTAAGAGCCTCTGTTTACCAGAAGATAGAAGTAGAAAGAAGTTTATGAAGGAAGGAATAAAAGAAAGAAATAAACTAAATGAAACAAAGTTGCATAATTTAAAAAAAAAAATAATAATTTATTGTGCCTAAGCATAAACAAGAAAAGAAGAACAAAATTCTATAAAACTAAAACAATTAATAAATTTAATTAAAATATATAAAAAAAACAAAATTAATATTTAAGTCTTTAAGCAAAGCATAAAACAATCTTCACTTCACTCTTAAATGATAAAACAAAAACAAACAACAACAACAAAAATAACTACACTAAAGAAGATGAAATAAAATGCATAGAAAAACATACATATGTATTAACTTCGTTGTCAACGAAGATAGTTAAGAAAATACCCTTCACACTAGCATAAAGTCATATACGATTACAGATAATGCTCAGTCAACGTCCCCTTGGATATATATCCGAAGGTACCAATCTCAAGCCATACTTATTTTGGTCGTATGTCTCATTCCTTGGTTAGAAACAAGTCCTATCTGCTCTGTGGGCCACAGCACCCGGTTGTATAACACAACTCCACGTCGAGCTGACACTCTACCCGCATTTGGGTACAACCAAAGCCACCACGATACTCCCCGCTGGCCAGTCATATATATGTTTTTTTAATTTTTCCTAGAGAATTATTGAAGCATAATTGATTGAATTTATAATACACTAGCGTTCCAGGCGCGCCTTGCTATCCACCCCCACATTCATTCCTTTGAATGTGTTTATATAATGATAAGTAAATCAAAAACCTCTTCATGAAAAAATACATACATATACGTCCCAACTTTCATGGTGATCGGTCAAAAGGTGACGGAGTCCATCGCCGTCAAACCATTTTTATTGTCCATTTTTCTATATATACTAGATATGTTTGTCTCTAAGCTTTATTTGCATAATTTGATCCACCAATTCTGACCTTTCCAGTGGATATTCCATTAATTTCTTTCATACAAACATAACGAACACAAATTAACCAAATTGGTCGAACCATTCTCAATTTGGAGGACTTCAAATATGGGGTTTTTTTTATATTTATATAAATACATATAGTATATTGAAGCCTTACAGCCTATTGTGATGCCTGTTAAATTTAAGGATGGAAATAGAGTGAGGGACTGTTAGGGGGTTTGGGTAATCTACTGCCATTCTTATAAATTCAATGCCTTTTATTCATTTTTCTATCAACTTAAGTGAGGCTCAAATGCTTTCTTGCCTTTATAAATACAGTGAAATCTCAAAGCGCGCACATCTTACCCAGACGGACCATCTATCAAATTTCTTAGTCCCAAGTTTTTTGTTGTTTTTAGAATAAAATACATTCTGGGGGGCGGGCACTCCTTTGGCCACACACGAACACTGCAATTATTTATATACTTTTCATACATCTGCACTTAAAAATCACTTTCTTACGAGAAAACACAACTCATGACCAAGTATTCTCTGTATATCAGTGATACCTGTTTGTAACTTCAGTCAACTGATTATGTGAACATTACTGTGTTAATACTAAGTGTTATTGAAAGCAATAAACTAAGGGCTTTCCATTTTTTTTTTTTCGAAAAATTGGTGAATAAAATTTAATTTTTTTTTTATTTATAATCGTATTGAAATTGATTTGATTCACATAAATTCACCACCAAACTTCACAGGAGCACTCTTCAGACTATGCTAAAGTTTCGATGAAAATTTCATCAAAATCAGTCTAGCAGTTTCGGTTTTCATAGGAAACATACCATACATACATACATCCAATATTATATGGTTATATAGATGGTTAATTTATCATAACTTTTAAATGGTACGTGTTAGAAGAAAACCAATTACATTTTCGTGTTTATACATATTAATAAGATTTATATCCAATTTCGTATCATAGGTCTGGTCACAGATCAGTTCATTAGCGATCTGCTCAGTCTGATAGTCGCTCCAAGACTAAAGGCTGGAACAGAATGTTGAAGCTGAAGCTGAGTCTGAGCAAAAAATCAAATACAGTTGTTTGTATGTGAACGAACACAATGTAAGTCTGAACTACTTTGACTTCACGGCTTCAAATTATATGGTCTCTCATTCTGCCTGTCTTTGAAATGACAAGCACAGCTAATTGATGTTAAAAACAAAAGCGAAAATAGATGAACTTCGCATGCTGTTCTCTTTTTTTCGGGCTTAAGCCTCAGCTTCAGCTTCACCATTCTATTCCAGCCTTAAGTTAAACTATCCTTAAATAAGCTTAGCATACCGAATGCTTAGTTTATCATCAACCAACCATTATCAGTTACTGACCTATGTTACTTTACTGTTGAGAAGATAGACGGACAAACATGATAAGCAAAAGAAAGTACTGGGAGTCTAATGAGCGAATGAACAGTAAAAATATAATGTACAAAAATTAATTTACTGGGTGACTAATGAGGGTATTTATTTTATATATTTTTTTTAATACATATGTTACTCACGGATATGAACTGGCAACTTTGAGAAGTCAACAATTAGTCATTTTTTTTCAACCCTTATAGATTGATAGATTGGTATTTTAAGTATAGATCATACATACATTACAAACAAGCTTCGTTTACTTTAAAAACATGACTCTCATTTGAATTGAAAAATTACTATGTAAAGTGTGAAATACAAGTATGTACGCTTAAGTTAAATTGATCTCAGAAAATTCTGTATAAAAACATAAAACTAAAATACATATACATATGTAGGTACTATTTGACAGTGAGAATTATTAATAGTGGTTTTACTGAAATTTGCAGCACATATAAGTATTACATAGACATTTCCCACAGGCAAATTTCAATGGAACTGTAGGTGTCAGACCACGGAAGATTTTAATGTATTTATCTTCTTTATAAATAAAGTTCGAGTGTACGGATTGTTGTGAATCTTTTTCTCTTAAATGGCTAGACCGATTTTAATGAATTAATTTTTGTTGTACATATGGGTTCACCTGGATGGATGTAAGCTATAGTTAGACCCTGTTGTTGAGATCCAGGCAGTTTTTTTTTAACAAATTTTTAACATTTTTTTACCTAGTCAAAATATACTGAGCCAATTTTAATAATTATTTTTTTAAAACAAGAAATTTACGTTTATTAAGAAGGGAAGTGTGCGGTTCGCTCAATCGCTGTGTTCATTGTATAAAAAGTTTACAAAATTGTAGTTCATTGACAAACATTCCATCATTTAGAGTAATTTATAAATTTCTGCACATGATATAAAGGGAAGAAATCACCAAAAGGGGATTCAATTGATTTGCGATTTTAGAAAAAAAAAATCCAATGCCTTGAAGTGATGAAGGGTATTAAATTAGATACACATATATGTAGTAAGTAAATATAGAAATTCGCTTATGCCAGCCACAAAATAAATAAAATAATAAACAAAAACAAAAATACCAAAAATTAATCCGCCAGCCAAGCAGCACCAAACAATTTTTATAACAAACAAAAAAGAGAGAACAAAAATCTCAGGATAAGACAAAACACCATCAAAAACTTACAAAAAACAAACAAAAAAAAAAAAAAAAAACAATATAAAGGAAACCTTTACACAAATGCGTCGTCCAATTTTGGAATTTATGCCTGATTGATTTATTTTGCAAAGCATAAAATAAAAATAAAATAAAATGTCCTTGCATATTTTTTTATTAATAAAAAAAAGAACCGAAAAAAACAAGTTTATAATATTAAAATTTAAGCAAAGCAAAACTTAAACAAAAATAAAGCGAACTTTAAATGGTAAACGTGCGGTTTTTTACAGTGTAAAATTTATAAAAAAAAATATGTTAATTAATATAATTAAATTAAATAAAAATAAAATACAATAAATAATGATAACCAATTGATGATGTGGATGATAATGATGATGAAGAGCAGCAGTCAGAGCAGTTTTGTTTGACAATAAAGTGAAACACTTTTTTTTTTAAAATAAATGAGCAAAGACGAAAGTCCAACACCGTTAAATTTTGCAATTAGCAAGCGCGGTTTATAGAATACATACATGACATAGAAATTCAACTATGCTTAGATATTTAAGAAGAAGAACATGATGAATGAATGAAAAATAATTTATATGCACTAATGCAAAGGATATTTTTCCGATTAAGACACTTTTGAAGTCTTAAGCAATCAAACAACAACACAACAATTACAAATAACAAAATATTTAAATCACTTAGACTTCTAAAGATAACAAAACAAAATAAAATAAAAGAAAGAAACACAATCTTTTTATGCAACATTCACTTAAACACACAAACGTCCAAAACAAAACAAAAAAACAAATTTAAATTAAAATAAACAAACAATTTCTAATACATAACTATGGTAAAAGTAGCGCGTGACATCATAAAACTTACTAGATTTAGCATATAATAAATATAATAATATGTAAAAGAATATATTCCTTAAACACAATTGCAAAAAATGAAAAGGATGAGAATAAAATGAGGTTATGAATGTAAAGGATAAAGATTTAAATAAACATCAAACAAAATAGCATGAATAGAAATGAAAAACTACAATACAATAAATTGTTTTAAGAGAAAGAACACACTGTTAACAACATTAAAGAGAAATTTTGTGAATAAAAACAAAACAAAAAAAAAATTATTTTACTTTTCCTTGTAAGCAACACAGGCCATTCCGAATCCAGAGCTTGAAGAGATTATCAAGCCAGATGATGAACCAAAGCATGCTGCTCGGTGTAATACTCGTACACAGAGTTAACTGTCAGAACCACCATTTCAATTAAAGAGTGGCCTCAATCCTAGCAAACATCTTGGGCCATTGAATAAGAGGAGGCTTTCTTTTTTTTTTTTATTTTTAATTATTTTTCCCACCTTTTTTTTAAACAAAAATATATCTATCTATCTATCTATATAATTAAACGGCAAATATTGAAATTGTGAGTCCTTTCCTGCTTAAACAACTGAACCTATTTTGACAAAAAAAATACCAATCGAAAGGTAATTTTCGCTAGATGTAAACTGTAAATAAATTATCAAAATAGGTCTGGAGGTTTAGGCGTAAAAAAGTGTTCAAAATAACCGCTTTATAACAACAAGTTTGCTCTTTTGCTCTATTGCTGTACGCTCATCGGTTGTGTAAAGCCATGTGATTGTTGTTGTGCAGTTCTGTTGAATTCAGTTATTTTGATTCCAAAAAATGATGATTGTTCGTTTATAAATTTAGGAGTCTTAAAACGAATGCGTGGAGAGGAGCGGCTTACTACAGCTTTGATAAAATTGTCAGTGATGATGCACGTGAACATAATAATTCTCCTATTGAGTTTTTGAATACTATATCAGTTAGTGGTCTTCCTCCCCAATTAGCTCTTAACTTTATCAATTTTAACTTTGAAAAACTTCTCTTAGCAGAAGCTGTAGTACTGACTGAAACTGTGAGCATTATTCTGATTGTTATGTTAACATTTGTATTTCTTCCAAATTATTTTCTAAAATGTACCGGATAAGTTGTTTTTCATCGTTGACATAGTGATTTAGTGAATTCGACTTTAAAAACTGGAGTTCTTCATACAGTTCATAAGGTTATAGATATGCCGCTGTTTTCACTTTCTCTAAGTATTGTATCTTGGTGATTCCCGATTGCCAGACCACTCTTCGACTCTAGATAAATACTAATGCGTAATTGCATATAAAATTAGACGTCTGTGTTCCTGGATTGCAGTCTACACCCAAAACTACATATCTCAGGCAAATGTGTGTGGCAGTAGCCCCAAGTCTCCTATTGTGTTGTGTACTTCGTTGGTTTTGCTTCGACGGCTGTAATTGTTTTCTAAAAGTTCAAGAATTTTTTCTTTAATTTCTTTAATTTACTGGAATATACTTAAATTCTCACAGAAGCACCTCTAGTATAGCTACGAGACAAAAAAAATCCCAGCAATGCGAGAACTTACAGTTAGTGCGTATGATTTACAAAATGAATATTATCCAATAACTTATGATTTCGTTTAACTTTCGCATTGAATTCGACTTTAAAAACTGGAGTTCTTCATACAGTTCATAAGGTTATAGATATGCCGCTGTTTTCACTTTCTCTAAGTATTGTATCTTGGTGATTCCCGATTGCCAGACCACTCTTCGACTCTAGATAAATACTTATGCGTAATTGCATATAAAATTGGACGTCAGTGTTCCTGTATTGCAGTCTACACCCAAAACTACATATCTCAGGCAAATGGGTGTGGCAGTAGCCCCAAGTCTCCTATTGTGTACTTCGTTGGTTGTGCTTCGACGGCTGTAATTGTTTTCTAAAAGTTCAAGAATTTTTTCTTTAATTTCTTTAATTTACTGGAATATACTTAAATTCTCACAGAAGCACCTCTAGTATAGCTACGAGACAAAAAAATCCCAGCAATGCGAGAACTTACAGTTAGTGCGTATGATTTGCAAAATGAATAGTATCCAATAACTTATGATTTCGTTTAACTTTCGTATTTAGATGATTTTTCCTTGAAGTTCATTTAAGTATATGCTTAGGTTTTTATTCTTAAAACGTACTCTAAATGATTCATGATTAAATGACTACATACTTAAGCCTATAACTTAAATTAATAAATATTTTTTAAATAGATTTTATAATTATTACTCATACGCCACTGTTTCTCATAATTTAACAATTTAATTTATTTATTTATGATGAAAAGAATAAGCAAACTGGATTTTGTTTCATTTGAAGATTGGTAGACATTATATAGTATACTTGTACATAAAGTAAGATTGCTGTCTGATTGAAGTTTTCATCTGATTCCTCTTAGTCAATTTTCTTCTTAATCAACAATATACATTTAATTAAATTACCTTTAAATGACTTTTTCCTTAACCATTCCACAAGCAAATGTTATACTAAAAGGATAAGGAAATATCATAGAGAGAACAAGTTCAAGGTACAATAATCTAGTTTTCTTAAGAAAATAGTGAGAAATGACTTTGTTAATTTAATAAAAAAAAAAGTAAACCTGAGAAGGAAAGGCAAAGATTTCACCGTCTTAGTTTTATGAAAAATAGAAGTGCGAGACAAAAAGGTGATTACACCAAGTACTAAATATGTAAGGATGTAAGTATATTCTAGGATAATTAAAAATATTTAAAAAATGCTAGAATAGTTTGTAGTTCAACCAGAAAACCGTCAACCATCACCCATCAAGTATCAACCATCTAACCCGACAAACAATCAACAACAAAAATCAATTAAGCACGACCAAATTTCAACACTTTATTCTCTTCCTGTTAACGTTGTTCCACTGTGCAAAGTGGATACTCGCGTAGCTTCAATGAAATTGTACCCTTTATAATGAGATCCGACATTTTAGCTTGTGTGCGTATACGATAATGACGGAATATTTTTGCCAACAGTACCTTCATTAGCATCAAAGCATAACGATAGCCAATGCACATACGTAGACCCTTAGTGAAGGGTACAAAAGCAAAGGGATGATGTTGTGCCGTTGGCCCAAAATGTTCATCCGGCTGAAAGGTTTTGGCATTGCAACCCCAAACTGCTTCGGAACGTTGCATATTAAAGATATCGATACCGATTTGTGTACCACGTGGTATACTAACTATTGAAGGATTTTTGTTACGGCTACTTGTAGTATTGTGGGTGTGTTGGTGGGTTGGTAATGATAGCAGGAAATCCTGTTCAGCGCGACGCAAAACAATCGGCACGGGCGCAAAGAGACGCATGGACTCATTAATCACCATTTCGGTGTATGTCATGCGTTCCAGGTGCTCATTTGTCACGTTAAGGTTGTCACTGGAGGTCATATCTGCATCTGCATCCGCATTCATGTTACTATGATCATTATCATCATCATTATCATGTGTATGCTTGTTGTTATTGTTTGGTTCTGCCGGAAAAAGTTCGACAAGTTCGTTATGCAATTTATCTTGATACTCGGGATGCATTGCCAAGCAGAGTATAGTAAAATATAAAGCAGTTGATGTGGTCTCAAAGGTCTATGCAAAAAGAAAAAGCAAAAAATAATGTAAATAAAGAGGTAGAGAATAAGAGAAACTGAGAAGCACGTCGTTTATTGTTAAACTTGTTAATTGGCATATCACCATGAGCAGTAAGTCAGAGAATAAAGGAAGAGCAAAAACTCACCGCTGCAATGGCAACATTGGCCTCGTCGCGCACATCTTGCCAGCTAAGCAGACCACGTTCTACAGAGCCACGCATCTGTTCAATGAATATCGACTTTGTCTTGCGGCAGCATGTGCTCTCAACATCAACATCAACAATAGAGGGCTCATCCTTAGTTGCAACCTCCTCCTGCTCCACCATAACATTTTCCACTTTCCTCTGTATTCCTTCTTCTGCCTTTGTTGCAACTTGATGTTTTTGCTGTGGATTTGTCGCAGTGTCAACAAAACCCGCTGTTGCATACTTATCAGCGTCCATTGCACTCGACTGCTTGCTCGTCTTTGTCATCCACAAAGTCGAAGTCGACATAGCCGATTGGCTTCGAAGCAACTTAGATTGGACCAAGCAGAACGAAAACAAAACAAAATAGAATGAACATTACAACAAAGACGAGAGTAAAGAGAAGAGAGGAAACAAAATAAACCGCCTGCTATGTTGGAATTATGCACTCGAGCAAATTACATACAATACAAACAAAATCCATACCATCTTATCTCATTTCATGTCATCTCATCACATCGCATCACAATACAATCCAGGCAATTCTCCTTACCATAGTACATATACTTACTTGTTCTACAAAACCAAAGAGCACATTGACAACGCCTCGTTCGCGTACAAAAAGTTCAGAGCGACGATAGATTGCATCTGGATAGTACCATGGTGATAGCATCCTAGTCACACAGACCTCAGTGACTCTATAAACAAAAACAACAGAAATATATAGTAAAAAAAAAAAACAAAAAACCAACAATAAGGACCCTTTGGCAAGTGAAAAATGTTGAATGAGTCGAATGAGTTTGGGCTGAGTTAGTGAAGACTAGTGATGTGTAATGCAGTAGTATAGTTCATGTCCATGGATTAAGGTTGAGGAAGTGTAAAGCTATTGTTTAGACTTGGGCATTTGCATAGCAAAGCTGAGCATAGCAGAGCATAGCAAAGGATGAAGTGTCGAGTATTGCACGAGTGCGAAAATCTGCAAAATTGTAATTAGCTAATAGTGTAAGACAAAGTTACAGGCGATTGTACATGAACCAAAACCATGGTTGAAAGGAAGGTTTAGAGAAAATGAATTTAGGTTAAAAGTTTTTATGCTTCTAGTACTTGTGATTCTAGTGGCAATGCAATGCAATCTACAATGGCAAAGGTTAAAGATCAAGTGTGACCGAGTATTGTGTGTGTGTGTGTGTGTGTGTTGAAGTATTCAATTGAATTTAAATTAAACTAAAACAAAAGTGAAGATACTTATTTGTTTGTTGAAGAGATAGAATAACTCACTCATTGTAGGCTTTGAATATGGCACTCGAACCATCATTTTGAAAATTCATCTTCTTGCCCATTGTGGTTTCTATATTGTATAATATATTATTATTATTGTACTCTGTTCATCATGATTATGGATATTACTTACGACAAGCAGCCTCTAGCACAATTTTCTTTAAGATCTGATAAATTTCCAAAGGTTGGCCTCCTTTATTTGCATCAAATTTTGCTAGCAGCACATTTGCTTCGGCATTGAAAATGGGCAAGAAATTGTTGATAACCGAACGACTAAAGGCAGGATTTATCAGGCGACGATGCTTATTCCAACGTGGCGCTAGTAAAGTTAATGAATTCTATTTACTATGAGATATTGTCTTATTATACAAAATGGCTGACTAGCTGCACTGACAACCATTTCCGTTTCCTTATACCACCACTCATATCACTCAACTTACAACTTGAAGTGAAGAGACCATCGCCAATGGCCGATGACATGAAACGATAGAAATCGCCTTTGTTTGTGCAATGAGTTGAATTGAAGACCGCTTCCACAGTTTCCGGATCATTAACGTATAGGAAACAATTAGTGCCCATCCAAGTGATAAGAGGGCAAGTGTATTTTTGTGAAACATGAGACATGAAGCCCAAGAAATCTGGAAACAGTCTCTTGAATAAGAAGCATTTGATTGGCTTGTTACTATGTTATTGTATTACTTACGCTCAGGATTCATCATACTCAAACCAAGACCAATAAATGGCAAACCCACTGGACCAGGCAATTGCCAAGCAACTCTATAATAATGACGACGTGTCCAAAGGAAATAAAACCACAATAAAAGGAAACAAATACCAAGTAACAAGAAAGTAAACATATTTGATTTGTTTTGTTTTAAATTTAAGTAAAAACTGAATATTTTATTAATAGAAAAGATCTGCTTTGCTGTGCAATGGTAGTAGTTGCTTTAATGTCAACTATGAAAATACAACTGTCAATGAAAATTTTACTCTTGGTCACTTCAAGTCAAAATGTTTTTACATTGTACAATATTTGTTTATAATGAGACTTTGTACAATTGACAAATACATATGTATGTTAGTATATTGATTGCTTAATATTGCATCGAAAATCATAGAAAAGCTTGAAGAAAAAATATTTGAAGTTCAGTTTTCATGATAATTTAATACTCTTCATATAGGAAAACATGTATAAATATGAGATAAGTAATAAAATCACTAGTCTCCTCAAAATAGACACAATGATGTTATGATTTTAGAACAAAATATGTATATTCCGGTGGGCAAACGTCTCGGGTGGTATAATAACAATTTTATTAGTTCTGTAAGTGTCAGCCCACGGGATAGTTTGGATACATTGGCAGTGAGTTAAATTACGTTAACAATTATTTAATTAATACTTCTATGTAGAAGGTCCGAAGGGTGGAGCTTTTTAACCTTCTCGGGCAGTCATTTCTTGTACTCGTAAAAGCCGAAGCAAGACGATAGACATGCACATTCAGAGTATCATTGTATCGACTGGTATGATGGTTAATTTGCGTATTAACTGATGAAACTCATAGGTCACGATGCATTAATATACTCCTGACATACCAGAGGGCACCCGTAATGTTGAGAAGAGCTTTGTTCTGCATGGCTTGGACTCGGTTATTTGTTGACTTTGCTGAAAGTCTCCTGAGCTGAATGCCATAATTGCATGATGGTACAAGGCAATACCAGTAGCTTGTATATTAATAAAAATAAAATTTACTGAACGTTACATAAATGTAATGAATGAAAAAATAGTTCAATCAACAGAAGCTCATTAATGAGCAATTCCTGAAGTTAAAGGAAGATAAATTGTTCACCCTGTACGCCGATTAATTTTAGAAATACATACAGAGATGCATTATCTAATCCAATGAAACGAGGGAACTGAATTTTACTGACTCGACTTAGTGCTGAGCATAATTGATTCCAACCATAATGTAAAGATTGTGGTATACTTTCATCCCACTCCAATTTTTGTCTCCACAGTGATTGTAGAAACACATTAAGTTTTAACACGACTGGTTCAATTTAACCCAGTAGGTCGTAAACAGCAGCTAACACTTGGCGTCTGGTAACATTATCAGCAACATCAAACTAAGACTATTTCGGGTCCCATTTCAATCTCAGCGTGTTTGTACACTAAATCACTAAATGTTTGTTCATTGCTTGATTCCTCAACTGCTTGTAAGACGCTATCCATTATATGAACACTACTTTCTGCATCGCCCGAATAGCCAAAAATGCTGCTGGTTTTGTGCCATAACATAGGTCACTGTGTCCAATCTATATATGTGCAGCGCATCATCAGCCTTCATTGTAGAAATCAGTCAGGTTCTTTCATTTGCACACATTGAAACATGTTACATATGTCTGCTTTAATGGCAATCTTATGATATCGAACACGAAGAAGTGTGTCAACTAATTTTGGTGGTATTACAGGTCCAGTAGAAACCAATAGAGGTTCGAGCTGTAACAAGAGAGGATATTGTTTACATTATAAATATCACCAATCAATGGTTAATATCGATGTGCCATGTCTTAAGTGTAGTGTATTTAGAAATCAACAAATAATAGATTTTTGTCAATAATTTGGTGCTTTGTAAGCGTGTGGAACATGCGTGAGTAAGCAGGTGAATTTCAGATGTAAGTGCGATGACAATGAAGACGACGATGACGACGACGACACATCGATGCTAATTGCAACATTTGTATTCAGAAGTTGTTATTAAATTATTAAAGTCAATAATACTATGTAATCAAAAAGACAAAGACACACATAGAGTGATAGAGAGAGAGGGAGAGAGAGAGAGACAGTTGGGAGAAAAGTCACACATTCATTGATGTAACTTACAATACAATATATGTACAATATATTTCTGTTAGTATTACAAACAAAGTTGCAAGTGAACAATTGATGAAAAGGGAAATGGAAATGGAAATCGAAGATGAATAGTTTGATGATAGTTTATCATTGAAGTCTATTATTTGTGTTTTAACAGCTTTCGATTTCATTTCATTTCATTTCAGTTTATTAACTTAAGTGCATGATATTGGATTTCTAATTTTGACATTATTGCCAATTAATATTGACATTCAATGACCACATTTCAATCAAGAATACTAGTAAAAGTTAAGATGAAATATTCACAAATTCCTATGGTACTATTAATCAAAACTGGTAAAGAAACTCACTGAGAATCGGAACTTTAAGCAAGGTAATATCTTAGCTAAAAATAATCAATATCATTTAATATTTGGCCTAATAAAACTGAAATAAGAGGTTCTTACATAATTCATAAGTTAATGTTGCTGATGCCACAGCAAATTAACTCATTTATATACGGTTTTATGTAAGATTGAATTTGACGCGTCATGGATCTCATTCCCTGCTGACCATTACCAAAGTAAATGAAAACTTGAAAAACTCTTCAGTGCGGCAAGCATCATTTACATCAATGAAATCATTTCGAATGAATTGAGTTAATTTATTTAAGCATTTGCCTTATTTACCCAGCAACTTGGCCCCTTCTATTAGATTTTAATGGTTTGGGCTGACATGATTTTAGTTGCATTTTGATTTGTTATTACAGATTTAATTATAAGCATAAGCTTAAGTGAGCTTAAGTGAGTAAAATCAACAAATGCAAATTGCACCTGTATACCCAAGTCGAACCTCATTAATGCGTTCAAGTCAACCCCTTAACAATTTGAGCGTAAGCGCACCCCATAATTTGAGCTTAATTGTATTTAAAACGAGTTAACGAGTCATTTAATGTTGCACTTGAATAATTTGTGGGAAATTGAAAAGCATGGATAGCATATACTAGTAGTATAGGTGGAATCTTTGCCAATAGCTTCAACTTTAAGTAACCTCACTTACATGGGGGCTATAGCCATCATCATCAGCATCATCTTCATCATCATCATCATTTTTTATATCAACACATCTCTATATAAAAAGAAAGGGACTGCGTTCTATGAATAGCTTAAGAAAAATAGTGTGTGAAGGCAAAAAAAAAAAAAAAAGCATATAAAAATATAAAAAGAAATCAAGACACGTCCTTGCAATAAATGTGAAAAATCTGCTCTGCTGTTGTGGGTTTACAAGCAACGATGCCGCGAGCAAACTACTGAATGAAAGCGAGAAAAACGAGAAAAAGCAACTTAGGAAGCAATCGAGTCAAAGTCGAGACCAAGAAAGTCAAGTTGAGTGTGAAGCTGTTGATGAAAATGAATTTATTTAGTTTTGTACGTTTAGATGAAAATGTCTGCCTGCTTCTTACATACGAGTATACTTATACACTCACTCATCTATACATACATATGTACATATACCAATGGTATATAGTATGTGAGTGTATCTGTCTTATGTGTAAGCATGCCAGTTGTACTGGTGCTGGTGTGCTAGTGATAGTGTTGATGTTGATGTGTTGGGGAAACCATAATTGTGCCAAATTGATATTAGCGCAGCAATAAATTGCTTCTTGCCAACATCTTCTGGTCCTCAGTCGACTTAATGTAAAGAGAAACTCATGAATACAAAAAAAAAAAACTTAGTAAAGGAAAAGTCTTTAAGACCAGCATACTACTACACATAGTTTTATTGAACAGTTAATGCAAATGTTTTGAATTATTAAAATACACGTAAGTTATGAAATAAAACTTGGGTCATATAAAAAGTCTCCGCGGCTTTTTTGCCACTAGATGGTGTTGGTGTCCATAGATCTGCCAACACTAATCTGATTGTGTCAAACGAACACGTGCTTCAAAGGTTCATTTCAGGCTACATTTTTTGTGAAGACAACTGTGTAAATCGTTGCTCGTGTTAAAAGTTATACTGATTTGAATATGAGAGAAATATCTGAACAAATACGCTATTTGATGCTTTTTAATGGAGGTAATGAGTCATCATCTACTTGATCAGTAATTGGATCTTCTGCAGAGGTTTCACTGTCCAAGATAGCGGGCGAAAATATTTTGTGTAACAACTATCAGTTTTAGAAACCGTTGTGTGTTTTTAAGTCGCGGCATCTTATTTGATACTACTATGCACCTGCTTAGCACGGGTGCAATTGACAATTTTATTTAAAAAATATCGCTTTGATACTGATAGCAAGTAATTGTAATTATTTTTTTTATAAATTCTGTTTACAATATGTCTTTGTACACACTTTCTCTTTTGCTACGCTCTCAGTGAATATCATCATCGTATTACAGAAAGAAAAGAGCGAATAGCGCAATTCTCTTGTGCACACTCAGTTATCAATAAATGAGAGGAATAAATGCAACAATTACAATAACACACAAAATTCAAGAAAAAATATAGAATTAAGAATGAAAAAACGTAAACAATTTTTTGAAAATGAATAAAATATTTTAATTGTTGAAGCAATTCTTTATGTACATGAAAACCTTTCTAAGAAAATTCTTTAAATGGCAGTGAAAACCGTATCAAAATCCGTTGAGTGGATTAGAAGTAATCAGTATCCAAACTTCTTGATATACCGACTTTGCTTTATACTAAGTATGTAATGAAGTATTCTTGTACTTTAACCTCTGAAGTTTTTTGTAATTTGCTTCGCTGCTTTTTGTTTTTGTTTTGTGTTTGTTCTGTAGGATTGCGATTTACGGTTTTTCTTATTATTTGCACTTAGTACTTGCGTGAATGTTTTTGTTTTTGGCATAACTGTCGCAGGTCTGGACGATGACGCGATTGAAGCCTGATTTGATGCGAAGGAAGGTTTGTGTGTTTATAGTTGTTGCGGTATCTGCAAGCGCTAGCACGATAGATGCAGTTTCCGAGTGCACTATAGTTAATGTTGATATTGTGTTATCTGTTGTTGTGTTAGATATGCTTGTTGCAGTTGTTGTACTTATTGAAGCAGTTGTTGATGGATTTAAGCTCCACGGTAGGGAATGTCTAGTGCTTGCGTTATTTGAGCACAAATCAGGAGAGCAAGGTATTGCTCTAAGCTCTTGCGACCTTGTGCTTAGCAAGGAAGCTTTGTTGTTATTGTCAGCAGAGACAAACTAGAAACCTACGTTTCTCATAGGTTTTGTTGGTGGCTTTTGGCTAAGTTGTTGAGCAAAGCTCATCTTAGCACTTTTGATTAAATATCTTCTTTTTTTAATTTTTTTTTTTCCTTTTGGTAAACTTAAGGCTTGATGCTGCATCTTGCACTTCTTCGAGTTGAATTTCCCTCATTTGGCACGCTACATCGAGGTAGTCAAGAGTGGCCTTAATGTATAATTATAAGTTAGAAGAATTTAGATCCAAAGTCTTACTTTCCTTTCAGTATGCATATCTAAAAATATTAAAAACTTTTTGTGCACCAATGCTTCCCATTCTTTTATCAAGTGAAGTCAGCTTTCATTCCTTGCAGATACTTCAATTAAAGCAACTTTATACACTAATATCTGATTTTGCAGTGACCAATGAAAAATGTGCGTCTTCCTTACAAAAAAACCTTAACCCCCAAAATATTTATACACCTGCAAAAACAATAAAATCCCCCCCATAACAATAAACTTTATTTTTAGCTACGTCCACGCAAAAAAATATGCTGATTAGATGGAATCTACCTGGCTCTATTTGCAATTTTAAGGATTCACAACCGAAAATGAAAACTAAATAAGTGTAATATATAAAAATAATAAAACAGTAGAGTAGTAGGTAGGACACGAGGAGTCACATTAAAATCGCATAAAGTTGCTCATTTCAAATGACAAAGGGGAATATGCAAACTCACAAATAAACATGATTGAATAAATCACAACGAGGCGTAAATTTTACAAAAAATCACACACATCCACCCACACACACACACGCACACTTGAAATAGGAAAATCAACAAACCCACAACAGAATCAAAATAAAAATCATATAAAATTTATATTTGCCAACAACAAAATAATACAAAACATAAGCAAACAAGGATATAAGGAAGCTATTGTAGGATACAACAAACAAACGACAAGGAACAAATTCAAAAGGAAAGGAAAAGAAATGTAAGGAAAGCAAAGCAAAGCTATACTCTGAACTGCCTGAATTTGAACAGCATAAAAAGAAAGGCCAAAAGCATAAAGTTTATTTTTTTTTTACAACAAGTTTATATGTATGTATATGTCAGTGTGTATATCTGTCTGTCTGCCTATTTGTGTGTGTATTAAGTCAGTCAGTCAGCTTAGTCTAAGATAACTTAATCGGTGGCAATATGAGCAACTGACAGCTCCCATTGTATAAGGCCCAAGTCTCAACCTCAGCACTCTTCACCTCAAGTGCCAACATAAAACGCAATTTTATAAAGCAAAACTTCTTAAACATCAAGAATGAATGAGTGAATGACTGGACGACTATGAATGAAGGGATAGAGAGACATAGACATGCTTTTCATGCATCATTATGCCAACAGTGTGTAACAATTTCTAACATAAATAAATTAAATCTTTTTCTTTGTGTGTTATCCTCACTCACTCACTCATCCTTTGCTGGCTCTGATGGTCGGTCAATCGAACATGCATTTATAATATACCTGGGAGCTTTTTTTGTAGTTTCCATGTGTCTAAATTTGAAACTTTATTTCTTTAAATCATGAAATGCAAAAGTTAGAAACTTTTCAAACACATACATTCTGCTGATGAAAGCCATAAACTCATACTCTCACACTGCTGCCTTAAAGCCAACACTCCAAAGGTATTGAAATTAAATAAGTTAACATTTTTTTTTTTATCAAAACTTTCTCAACCCTTAATTTAACACCAAAGGTAAGAATTTAATAAGAGTTTTTATGACCTTTAGTTGGAAATAAAGAAAAAAGTAGAAATGAAGTCGTGAATTATGCAGTATCCTTTGGCAGGCGTTTACTTCCATTCTTCCCAATCCGACCATGAATGTTTGCCACAATTGATGTTAGCTCAGTATCATTTATTTGATAGCCGGAAAAGGTTCATCCAATGAGTTTTAAACTACAAAAAATAAAAAACAAAAAAATCAAATTGTTTTGAAAAATCCACATAAAAACAAATCGAAAACAGGTAAGTAAATTGGGTAAAATCTAACAAAAAATTGCAAAATCCGATTTACGAGAAACTAATAAAAAATTTATAGCATTTAATTTGATTTATTCAGAAAAATATACAAGCTGCCAGGTACAGATTACATTTATGCATTTTTTAAATAAACAAAATATCAATTTTTGTGGTGGGAGAAGAAAGAGTTTTCATTGGATGTGATTGCTAATGAAAAGCATCAATGGTGGGATATTTTTTTAACATCATCACATAGCATTCATTCCAACCATTCATCCATCATCATTCTGACTTACAATTCGAAAAACTTAATCATTTATGCGTTTGTTCATTTATTCATTCATCCACTTTTGGGTTGTCAATCTGTTAGAGGCAATCAGGACCAAAGCCGGCGAGTCAGGACCAAGGCCGGCGAGTCAGGACAAGCAATCAATACGAAATTGTCATACTACATACTAATTTATGCATCACCGTGCTGCTCCTTTCAAAAGCATCAACTTCACTTTAAAATTTTAAGCTTCCTGTCAGTTTCATTCAGGCTGCTTGATTTCCTTTCTTTTGGCATATGGCACAATGGTTTGCTTGCCTTATTGCTTAACAACTCCACACAACTTACAAATGCCTTTACTCAAAGTTGAATTGAGACCTGAAACATCATGAATCAGTTTTCAATTTATATAAAAGTTTGTTGAAATTACATATTTTGTTGCTTTTGCATTGAACAGAAAACAATTTGTTCAAACATCAAAAGCAACATAAGTTTGTGCAAACATTTTCAACACACATTAAAAGTTATTATTGCTAAAGAACACAACACAACATCGACAAGAGAACACAAAAAGCAGGTCAATGAAAAATAAGACATAAAAGGTACAAGAGATGATAGTAAATATTTGAAAGAGAGGAAGAGAAGCGGGTGTGATTAAAGAAAGGTCGGTTGATTTTATACTTTTAGTCTGACTAAATTTGTAACAGATTGTTTCATCGTTTACTGGCCAATTTCAAAACAAATAATGTAGCAACATCAACAAATTGAGCTAAGGTCGCTATAGTTTTTGAATTGTTTAGATGCTCTAAGATCACTGGACAAACTGAATAATGAATGGAAGGAATGAATAAAAGAAGAACGAACTCAAGATGTGTGTTTATTTGTGCTGTCATGTCGCAGGAAATCGAAAACTTTTTAATGCAATTTTGTAAACATTTTTGGGATTTCATCGACCAACTGAATACACTGAGAGAAAATCATTGTATACAATAAAAAAAATACATAAACATATATAATTAAGTAGTAGCATAAAGTGAGATCAATTTGAAAGAAGCCTAAAGGTATGCAACAAACATTTACAAAAGCCACAAGCATAGTTCAGTGTAGTAGACTTGACTTACTGACTTACATATGTATGTATGGCATAATTCAGCATATGTATAAGTTTGTTTGAGTATTTCTGTATGTGTTTGTGTATTTAGGTGCGTCCTTCTTTCCGTTTATGTGAACAAAACCGTAATTTTGCGGAAACTCTTAACAAAACTTTCAAGTTGTGAAATTAAGTTAAGAGTTCACTCTTGAAAAGCCGCTTTGGGAACAACACTGAACACACAACACTAGCGTAATTAAATTACATTTAATGTATTTTTCAAAGGCTTTTTCATACACTCACATAAAGATACATACATTCAAACGCACGCACAAACGCACTTATACACTTACATATAAAACAGACCGACGCTTTTGCATACTTTTCAAGGTGTTCTTGCATGTTCTTTGAGGGAACTTAAAAGTGTGTAAAAGTACCGAAATATTGCCACTAATTGTTATAGTGTTGCTTTTGTAATTGTTACGTTATGTGTTATTCCCTTGATGATAGTTTACATATTTCAAATGTGAAAGTAAGTGTTTGAGTATATTAACTGGGCCAACAACAATAACAATTAACAGACCATTTAGAGTTAAGTTAAATGATGATGGACAAACAACAAGCAACATTAATGAGCTGACAACATGACAAATATGCTTAAACATAAAATGATATTGCTTAAGTGACAATCAGACAGATAGACAGTTAAAGAGACAGTGAGACGAACTCATTTATGCGCCTGCATATATGTCACATTGTTTACAAAATGAGATATAAGTACAAAGATAAAAGCATCTAAGACTCGTTCGCCCGCATACATAAATCTGCAGAATTTGTCATTTTAAAAAGGCTGTCATGTCATTATGTGGTTGCAATCAAGTGTTATATGAAGAAACAAGAATATATAATTGCTTCATTGGATATTTTATCCCATGGTACAATTGAGTCTTTAAATTGTGTCATGTCATAATTGTTTAATTCAGAATAATCTTCAGTTCTTTAAATTTCATTTGTGGTTAATTTTAAATAATTTTTTTTATTTTTGTCATTTTATTAAAATTAATTATAATACATGTAGAAATAATACTATATATAATACTATAGTATACCCGGCGTGCTTTGCTATGCTCCCGTGGTGATATTAGTGTGTAACGCTGTTTGAAAAATCATACTACGAATCAATTAAGTATTAATATTGACATAAAATTTGATATATATATTTGACAAAGGCGACTTGATTGATTTCAAAATTTGTTTCTAAATATTTGGATACTAGTTGGGTGCCCGCGGCTTCGCTCGCTGATATAAGTATTAGACATATTTCTTATAGCGATTTCCCGCTTCACTTCGCGCGGAATATTGTTTATATTAATAGAAATCTAAAATAAAATTAGCCTATGTTACTCCTTAATGCATCAGCTATCTGCCAGTGAAAGTCCCGTCAAAATCGGTTCAGCCGTTTCAGAGATTAGCGGGAACAAACAGACAGACAGACAGACAGACAGACAAAAATTGTAAAAAATGTCATTTTGGCATATGTACTGGATATATATTCATATATGCAAGAAGTAAAAATCTGTTCTTTTAATATTACAAACAGCAACTTCAATTTTATTTATCTGTATAGATGTAACAATAAAAACTGTATTCAATCTATACAGATAAATAAAATTGAAGTGTCTGTAATATTAAAATAACCGCTTTTTACTTCTTGCATATGATATATAGCTTTTGCCAGCGACTTCGTTCGCGTGGACTTCAGCAGGTTCGTCCCGTCTTCTAGTAATAAGTAAGAAATACGGTAACTAAGCACTGCAGAGCCCTAATCATAAGCCTATAGGTAGCTACTGCAGTATGCTCCTATAAACTACATTTAACGATCTTTTTCCTTCAGCATAAACATGCAGATTCTTCGCTTTGGAAACACGTGAGCAAGCCACATAGAGCTGACCGTGAGAAAAACATGGCGTGCCCAAATGTAGGCCTGCTACCTTCAAGGTTTGACCCTGCGATTTGTTGATCGTCATTGAAAATGCGACTTTTAATGGGAACTGCAGGCGTTTAAAATTGAATGGCAAGTTGTTGGGTATGATTGGGATGCGCGGTATAAGAACATTGTCTCCCTTGGCTTCTCCAGTTAAAATTGTAGCCTTCACTATATGCATTCCTAATTCGGTAACTCGCAACCGAGTACCGTTGCATAATCTTGGCGCATCCAGGTTACGTATTAACAAAACGGGTACACCTACCTTTAATTCCAACTTGTGTGATGGCACCCCGGACAACACTCTAAAGAGTTTAGGAACTCTACGGGATAACTTGTAGTGTCATCGGATGACATAACTGTGTCAATGGAATTATACACTGATGTTTCGCTGTTTATTTCGGCCAAGATTTTTTTATTTATTTTCGCAACAGTCTCATTTTTTGGTGCCAATATGGTTCTTTCACACAACCAATTTTCGTCAAGAATATTTTGTTGCAGATTCGGAAAAAAAACTCGTTCAATAAGTTCGTTTTCTGTCTCCACAGCATGACAAAATTGCTGTGTGAAAAGAACCATACCTTCTTGGTCGGTGTTTAGGTGGCCTTCACCAATTTCTAGTAGTTTTTGAGCATATGCTCCTGATTCGACATCGCTGAATAACTGGACTCGCATGTTAGTGGTAAGATAAAGCTTTTCAACTTTAGACCACAGATATGAGGCTTTTAGACATGCGTTAATTTCATCTGCTGCAGTGCCTCTCTCGATAACAGGTAAAGTCTGGCTCAAAATCCCCTGCCAATAACACTACCACACCACCCATCAACTTTCGATTGCTGTGAATATCTTGTAGACAGCGATCAAGCGCCTCAATGGCGCGTTTGTGTGACATAGTGCACTCGTCCCACACGATCAGCATACATTGTTGCAAGAGGGCGCCACGGGCACTGCTCTTACTGATGTTGCACGTTGGGGTTTCTTCGCTCGCCAGATTAAGAGGTAATTTAAAAACCGAATGTGCCGTTCGTCCACCGCTCAGCAATGTTGCAGCGATCCCAGAGGAAGCCACCGCTAATGCAACTTTACGGTCCTTACGAATTTTTGCTAGAAGCAAATTAAGCCAGAAAATGTTTTACCTGTACCGCCCGGGGCGTCAAGAAAGAAAAGGCCGCCTTTGTCAAGCTCAACTCGTTGTAATATTTTGTTATAAATGTTTTTTTGTTCGGGTAGCAGGCGTGGTTCAGTTTCGCTGACCTGAGCGTCTAATAAAGCAATATCGTAGCTTAGCTCTTTGATCAAATCGGTCGACAACTCTCCTCGACGCTCTGGTGTAGGCATACCGAAGTCAGAACAATTTCTTACCGGAAATCGTTATTATTTTGTCCTCTATATGTCTCAGTGCTTCATTGAAACATAGATCATTGTTGACTTGATCCATCCTTTCAAATCTATGCAAGATATCCTCCGATAATGCAGATTTATACTTATCCCATAGTTGAAGGGGATTGGATAAACCGCAAGTGCATATCAATATTGCAAATAGTTCTCTTATTTGCGAAGGAGAGCGACACAGCACTGCCTCTTCCATTGTGGCATCCCAGTGGTTGTCATCTTCCAACAACCCCAACTTCTCACACGCTTGTCGAAAAGTTTCAAGTTCTTGGCCGTCAACTGTTTTTAGATCCAAAAAGCTAGTGGGGCCCTGTACTACATTCAGCAGCATTCGCAAACAGTAACATTCGAAGTTACTAACATGCACTGTGTAAATGCGCCCAAGAGCATCTCCTGCCTTCACACCTGGCCAGCCGTCGACAGGTGTGCCTTGGAAACGACGTTTCCATTCTTTCGACGACACGTTCCATGTATAGTAGCGGGGTACGTCAACATAAAGTAATGTTTTTGCAAATGCGTCATTTTGGCAAAGCAGGAAAAATGCAGTTAGTGTCGTCTTAGGTGGTGCGGCCATTCTCTCTCTAAAATTGTTTTCAGTGAAGTAAATCCGCTGACCATTAGGCAGATGAACCGCAAGGTGAGTGACTGTTGGGTGTCTTTCATGCAGAGGCAGACCCAAGATCCGCCACGCTGCTTCATTACTACTAACATATCTACCGGCTCGATACGTTTGCACCTCATCTCTCGGGTCAATATTAACATTCCCTTGCTGTCGAATGTTAAAAATAGCCTGGTCGCTGCCTTTGTTTATATATTTACAAATATATTTTATCGCCTGTACCGTATTGCAGAACTCTACATTTATGTGACAGTTATAAATTTTAGACAGAAGAGGAGAATATGGGACAATCCAGCTATTGTCAACCAATACTTCCTGTGTTCCACCTCGGGTTTTTAGAGTTATCGTACGGCCGCCATCTCCTGGTGTTCTACGCCTGTACAAAGAAGGATAGCCTTTGTCGTTAGTTTGAGTATCTTTTAAAAGCGCCCTTGGATACTTTTTGGTGCATTTTCCTTCTTTCATGCATGGTGATGACGGATTTAGTGCACCACAGGGACCGTGAATCATATTTTTGGTTACAGTATCGTAGAGTTTTCGATCACTTTCTGGATTTGGTATCTCCGCACTTATGACTTCATCAATTTGGTTGGGGCGTAATTTTTCCGTCAACCACAGCAGTAAGTGCACGTGAGGCAGACCTCTTTTTTGCCACTCGATCGAGTACATGAAACACTTCATATCTCCAAATATTTTACCTTTTGTAAGTAGAGCAACCAATTTTTGTACTTTTATTTTAAATAACCTGGCTGTTAAGTCATGTCTGTCTGTTGCATTTTGACCTGGAATGAGCTCTTTAGTAATTTCTGGCCAAGCGGGATTACATGTCATTGTAATAAACAGATCAGGCCTCCCGTAGTTACGCACGTATGTGAACGCATCCTGCGTGTACTCATGAAGATATCTCGGGGGCTATTTACAAATGATGATGGGAGTATTACCAATTGACCCAAATTGTTTGGATCTAAATCCGCATCATTCCTGACCGCGTCTTGTAAATGTATATAATTTTCTGCTCGCAGTTTTGTTTGGTTTAAAGCAATAAACCTTAAGGGCTCACTCTCCACTTTGACATACATGTCCACCAAAAACTGAAGAAAGAGAAGCCTACATCGAAGCAATAAATTAAAATTGTTGCGACGTACCATCATATGATACGCATAAAAGTCTTTGCACGACACTTTTTTGTTCGGTATAGGCTGTTTTGTAACTGGGTTTGTCTGAGGAATATCAAAACTGTACCCCTCTTGTCCTTTCCAAAAAATTATCGGGTACTCGAGAGCATCATAAAATCTATGAGTGTCCGGAACTCGAGTAAGCCTGTAGCGATCTGTGCGCCTGAATAACAATGTCCCGAGACGCAGTTTGTTCAGTACTAACTACTACGGCAGCTATTTCGTTTGTGGTCGGGGCATTGAATCGTCTTTCGTGTTCACCACCACGTGGTACACGATCTGGGTGTATCACGACCTTGTTAATTATCGCTAGTCACTCTATCTTTAGCCATTTTAAATTCATGCACTAAAACGTTGTGATCATGTAGAACTTTTTGTATTTTTTGAACTGTGTTTCTTTCCACACCTGGTACGTACTCAGAACGCCTATCAACTTGTGCTTCCTCATCACCCATGAAATAAACTTGCAAAAATTTTGGTTGCGTATTAGCAGCAGGAAGCAAAGAGCCAATTGTGTGGTATATTTGCCCTTGGATTGTAAAAGTCGGGCAAAATCCTGGCATCGACACAATGTTATCAGCTCCAAAAGATGTCATATGGAAGCATGTATTGTATTTTCTTATGTTTTTTAAAAAATGGCGAGACTCATCTGTTTCATTTGAAAAAAGTTCTTTAAGAGGTTCAACAGGCTCGTCTATTGAAGGAAGAACTACTTTTCCTCCCGAACAACACATGCCTGCAGCTTCCTCTTTCCATTTAAGAGCACCGCAAAATCTGCATTCTTTATTCACATCGCTTCTATTTTTATAAGCTTGTGGCTTTCGTAATCAAGAGTTTCATCGTACTCAAATGCAGCTTTATCGAATACTCCCCACGCGTTTCTTGTAAATATTAATCGTCGCTGTTGTGCCCTTTCAGCAACAGCGCGTCTGCGAGCTTCAGCAGCTTCAACAGTTTCAGTAGCTCTTTGGGACCCTATGTAAGTCGCTTGCTGAAGACGCCGAGCTTGAGACTGTTCGGGTGTCTCAGAAGCCCGTTGAGATGCCAGATATTCAGCGTTCTGTTGACGTCGAGCTTGAGACTGCTCGGGTGTCTCCGCAGCCCGTTGAGATGCTAGATACTCAGCATGCTGTCGACGTCGATCCTGGGACTGTTCGGGTGTCTCAGAAGCCCGTTGAGATGCCAGATATTCAGCGTTCTGTTGACGTCGAGCTTGAGACTGTTCGGGTGTCTCTGCAGCCCGTTGAGATGCTAGATACTCAGCATGCTGTCGACGTCTATCTTGGGACTGCTCTGGTGTCTCAGCAGCTCTTTTGAGCTGCCTCACGCTCTGCTTGTTTAAGCCTTCGCAGTTCGGCTTGTGGAAACGTCTCGTTAAGTCTAGCTACTTTCATAGTTCGAGCTTTATTAGAGCTTTGGGAAAGATTAGACTTACGCTTTCTCGGCATAATTCTTAAGTACGTGTTGTTTCTATACTTCCAAAAAATACAGTACGGTAGTTATTGTTATGATTGTACTTTAATGCAATCCTTGCCTATTTAATTAACCTATCTATATAGTAATTCAATTGTCAATGAAGTGAAGTAATTCGTTATAATTAACCTATTTATATAATTTGTTATAATTAACGGTAAATAACCTATCTATATAGTAATTGAATTATCAATGAAGTAATTCGTAAAATCATCAAATAAAACTTAGCGCAGTTTTTTACAATAAATTCTTTATCAAGATTACAAAAAAAAAACTTATTCTTTAAAATTAACTCTAAAAAGTATTTTAATCTGTGATATCTTCGAAAATATTTATTTAATTTACATGCTGTAAAAAGCCATATTGATCTTTATTAAATGCAAAATGTATTTAAGATACTTAATTGGATAAGGATTAATACTGTATTGCTTAAAATCGCTTCGTAAATAAGCCATTATTTCTCAGTACAAAGTAAAGGATAAAAAATGGTTATTGTGGGTTACTCTTAAGAGATAAACATATACCATCACGGACTTTTTTGTAGACCTTTTTAAGTTGTACAATACTGTAGTAAATTGTTTTGATCTATCTTGTAGGATTCAGTCAGCGTTTGCAATGTAAGCGCAAAAAATGTGTTTTTTTTACGACCTCACATTAAAAACCTCAAAAATTGTAGCCTATGTGTTATTCTGATGTATAAGCTATAGCCTATGTGTTATTCTGATGTATAAGCTATATTGTGGTAAAGTTTCATTCAAATCCATTCAGTAGTTTTTACGTGAAAGAGTAACAAACATCCATACATCCATACTTACAAACTTTCGCCTTTATAATAGTAAGTAGGATTATTCATACGAAAATATAAAAATCGTCATTAAAAAATGATGGGCGGTGGAAGGAGAGTGAAAAATACCTAACGACCTATTATCATACCTACGAAATATATAAAAAAAAATTCATAAAAATAGGTCGAGCCGTTTCGGAGGAGTTCATACACTAACACCGTGACACGAGATTTTTATATACTTATTAGATATAACTTACAGCAGTAGTTGCTAGGACTTTCGAGTCTAAGGAGGGCGTAGCCATGGACGGGCAGGAGAGGCAGCTGACTTTCTTACTTATTAAAACTGTCTTGAAAGTCTATTGCTGTATCTTCATTAGTTAATAATTTTTGTGAAGGACCTCAAAGCTTACCATACTAGTCTAGATTATTAGTGTAATTAATACTTGAAATCCTTTCCTCGCGTCGACTCTAATTTCAAATATTTATTTCCGTTTCCATCATCATTGACACTAATCCGCTTATAATTAGGATTCAATCGAGCGTTTTAACTTAAATCATTTGTCACTTTTCTACATAATTTGAAAATAAATTTAAATAAAAATCATTTAAGGCGATTATATGTATTTAGCTCTACTTTATGTCAGTCCAATGCATTTTTAACTAATTCAGTTCTTTGGTTCTCAGAAAATTATTTCAATAAAAAATTCATTTAATATTCATTCTCATTAAAACTTAAAGAACAATTAAACACTTTAATAAGTTAAACATATGAAAAGGAATACAAATACACTGAAAAGAAATTTATATATTACTAGCAGACTCGCCTCCTCAATCCGAATCTTAGAATTTGCGTTCTACTGATGCTCTTGATTGCTTTTACATAGTTCATCCGAAAATGATGAATGCTTCTACTTGCGGTAATTGCTGGTGAATGTTATTGGGCCGACATCATTTGAATCACCTCGAATCAATGCTAGGTGACCTGGCAAATTTTGTACCGCATCTTGTGTTATACATTTGATTCGATATATTCCAAAGTCTAATTGCATTACGGATTCGTTGTGAAAGATTAGATTTGCTGACTCACGGCATTGTTAATATCAATGGAAAACTAGTCACATAATTCAAAATAATATAATGAAGCAATTACACTCCCCTGGGATTTTATATATGCTCTGATTACGGGAAAGAGAACAGTTTTGTCGTAACAGCTCTAGTTTTTTTATTCAAAATTAAAATTTTCCTCCAAAAAACACGTTCTTTTTCCAATTTTTTCGTTAAGGTTTATGAAACGCTATGAACGATGCAACAATATTCAGCCATCATATGGGTATTCCACCTTCCCTAATAACGCTCTTCCGTAGTACATATCTTGGTGAAATTTTTCTCCTAGTTCTTCGTTGAAAGTACCAAGATTTTCTGGAAATTTATCTAGGTGAGAGTGCAAGTAGTCTACGAGTACTATCGATAGGTGCACAATCACAAATGTGATAATCTCACAAAGTGAACATCTTCGAAGAAAACTTTTCGTTTAAAACTTATATGCTTATATATCTCTAAACTTGAAATGCAAAATTTTATCCTCATTTTTTTCTCGACAACAGCGGTCCGATCTGATGTTTAAATTTATTATTACTTAAATCTAAGGTGCTTAAACTATATTGTTAACTAGCAGTCCCCCGCGTGGTATTCGAAATATGTTTGTAATAGCGTGTATTTTGTTAACTTTTTCTCTAATTATCAGATCTTTAATGTTGCCTCGCACGTAAAGAGAAAAACATTCGAAAATCAGCCAAAAAGTGGGCAACAGAATTAAAAATATGAATATCTTTTGATTTAGTAGGTCGATTTCGATAAAATAAACGCTAAATACACCATTCAAAACCACACTTAAATAGATTAAGCCGTTTCTGAGATTAATGTGCACAAGCACGAAAAGGCTTAGATAGATATAGTTATGAGAGTAGGTAGGAGTAGAATATATACATCTATTTGTAAAATTATCCCATAGCCAGTCCAGCCTTAAAAAGTAAGTCAACGGTAGAGTGAACCCAAGATAAATTGAAAATCATTTTTAACGGTTTATTTTGTGTAACTCTCTTTATTAAGACGCAAGTTTCTGTTTATGAAGGGACCTATAGCCGCCGTCGCGACTACGCGTGTGGTAACCCCACTAAACCTCCTTCCTCGTTCTCTGGGCAGTATGCCTACTCTGGAACTGCTTAATGTATTACTTTAGAGTAGGTATTCTTTGAGATTATGATTAAAAGCACTCTTTCATTTTTCTTAGAGGCAAATCTTCTGTTCACCTTCGTCCAGGTTCACCTCATTTGTCTACATGGTCCACCATTCGGGGAAGGCAGGGTCGTCAGGTCGTCTTTCCGGAAGTCCCCCTGGTATTACCAATACTGTGTCCGTGAGCTTGATATTTTCAAGATATTAACTTTCTTTGCTTGGTGAAATTAATGTGTTCCATGAATAATAATTTTTTATTAAAATCACACCATCCTGACTCTTCCACATCACGTCTACACGATTTGATTGTATGTGGCTGGAAGATACATGTTTTTATGCTTCCTATTATATATTATTATAACAACAAAAAAGCCTGTTTAAATCTAAGAAATCTCTTATCTTATCTTTCTCCTTTTTTACAGCAACAACTTCAATTTCATTATATTGCACGAGTATTACAATATTTTGTTCTTACTCATCTCAATTTTGAGTGTATAAAAGTACAATAAAAAACAACCAAATAACCAAGGCTACTTTGAGACAAAGGTTTACAACGTCGAAGGACACAACATTTGCGAAAAGTTTAAAAAGTCATTAATGCATAAATTTAACCAAGATAAGCAAACATATCTCTAAACACCTGAAACCGAAATTACTACAATACAAGTCGATTTTCTTTAAATTAGACCAACACTTCAGGACAAAGCAGTAATTCGATTTTAAACTTGCATATGAACAAGTGAAAAATGGCCTCTGCTGATTTTTATGGTGGTGATGAGTCTATTTTGTACTCAAAGGATGATAAACCAAGAATACATAATCTTTTCTTGGTATCCGAGTTCATGATGCAGGTTATTGGTCAAATACCATTGCGTCTACACTATTGGCTACCAAAAGCATTGCATCCTTTTGGCAGAAATATTGCACGTTTCTACTGTGCCTTTAATATTTTCTCCATTATGCATGTGGCAATATTAATATTAATTACAACATTAGATGAACTTACGACCGGAGAACTAGAAAAGATTACCGATGATATGACAACTACGGTTATCTATTTATTTGCTGCATTTTCGATTTGCTATTGGTTATACTATTCCGATGAACTGGAGGCATTTTTTAGACGTATTTGCCGTGAACATCGCCATCACTCGATGGCCGGCGGAAGTTTTGTCTCGGCCCATAGCAGTTATATATTTACGCGTAACTTTACCATCATTTGGGTGGTAACAGTATGTAGCGGTACCTTTTTCTGGGGAATAACACCAATTTTAATGAACAAAGGAACTTTGCCTCTTGAGATTTGGTATCCTTTCGATCAGTATGTAAGTATGACAGTAATTAGTATTGTATCAGTGATCAGTTTAAA
Source organism: Amiota communis (assembly GCA_037043315.1). NCBI lineage: Eukaryota > Metazoa > Arthropoda > Insecta > Diptera > Drosophilidae > Amiota > Amiota communis. The sequence goes on along the minus strand of JBAMAV010001245.1, from coordinate 3,729,231 downwards.
TTTCTCTATAGCGTCCTGGTGTTTATGGTCCCATGTATTGTTTGCAACTGTTTATTCAGGTTATTATGGGTGCATGCTTTGCCAATGGTTCATCTTTGATAGTGGTATTGAGTTTAATACTCCTGGCACAATTTGATGTGCTGTTTTGTAGCTTAAAGAATCTGGACTTTAATGCACGTCTCATTGCAGGCGAAGATTTAAATGAATTAAAGTAAGTAGAAGCAAAATGTTTTTATTTGTTTTATTTTGAATAATCGCATTCACAGATTCATTGCTGACAAACAACTCAATGGCACTTCTGAAGACGAACTCAATCAATATATTCTTCTCGATGAATATAAGACAGATATACGTGTCTTCGAACGTATCAAGCGTCAGCCGAGGGATCACTCCAAAAATCTAAAAGCTCAGTTGCATTCATCACTTATCGAATGTATACGTTTGCATCGCTTTATCATGGAGTGTTGTGATACTTTAGAAGAATTGTTTAGTCCCTTTTGCCTAGTCAAATCCTTGCAGCTAACCATGCAACTGTGTTTACTCGTATTTGTTGCTATACAAGGCGAACGCACTGTTGTCAAGATACTTAATCAGTTGCAATATGTTGTATTGACTACCTCTGAACTTGTGATGTTCACTTATTGTGGTGAATTGTTTCGCATTCACAGTGATCGATCAGGTCAGGCCTTATGGCGTTCGAATTGGTTTCAAAATGGTAATGCCCATCTCATACGTACTGATGTTCTAATATTTTTGATAAACTCAAAGCGTGTTGTTAAGATGACAGCTGGGAAATTTTTTACCATGGATATAAATCGTTTGAGATCGGTAAGTATACAGAAAATATATACTTATATAGGATTTAATTTAATTGTAACTTCCCACTTTCAGGTGGTGACACAAGCATTTTCCTTTTTGACTTTATTACAAAATTTGGCAGCCAAAAAAGCCATGAAACAGTAATAACTGTTATAATACTTATGCCATCTAGCTTTATGTCTATAATATGTCTTTAATCTACCATTATTACTACTTAGCTCAATGCGATTGCTTTCTTTTTGTTTGCTTACAATTATTTAAGGGTCGCGTTACACCGAAGCGAACAGACATGTTTTTGTGTTTGCTAGGAAACAACAGTATCGAACGCTTTTCGTTATCGATAATTGCATAGTATTTTATAGGCAAGGGTGTAGCCAGGATTTTGTTTTTCAGAGGCAAATCTGCAATTTCAACTGGTTTAATTTCCAAGATACCCACTATGTTCAGGTCCATCATCAAGCAATTCCAAACCAACTTCGAATTGAACTCAAAAGCATTGAGTGCTTGTAGTGATGCCTTGCTAACAGAGTGAATGTATATGTGCTTATTCCTGAGGCACATTTATAATGTATGGATTTCTGCCTGGAAAATTGAGTTCTCCTGGCCATACTGCTAAATATGCGTTTTTTTAGGGTTTTCCCCGTAGACTCCTGCTCCAACACCGGTGTCCGTTTTATAACCATCTTTATATACAGTTCCCAGCCTGGAAATGTAATGCTCAGGTTGAACTCATCCATCAGTAGGTATTGCCAACCGATTCACTATCATTTACTAGGATGAGCTTTGCCATATACGATAGTTCACCTTTCTTTATAAACAAGTGGATTGGCCATAGTTTCAGTAGCGTATCAAGGGCTGCAGCTGGAGCTGACCTTATAGCTCCAGTAACATAGACACAATCTTCAATTGAGCTATGCTTCTATCGTATTTAAAGCAGCATATAAATGCAGCATATGACATGGTTTCAGTCCCCAATTCTTACCCATGATGCTGGTCCACATGATTGACCAAGCCTTGTTAATTATGGATTGTACGTGACTGTTGCAAAGAACTTTCTCATCAAGTGAGACGGCTATTCGTGACAATTTGATTAAGTAACCCTACTAGGGGCAACTTTCCCACCCTCTCCGTACCTAGCTACGCCCTTGCTTATAGGAAAATCTATACCGCTTCGATCAAAACAAAAAAAGAAGAACACACAAGAAAACGTGATCGCTTGCTTATGTTGAAACTAGTTATGGGTATCGATTAACCGATTAATCAAAATAATCTATGTTTTGTGGAAATAATCTATGGATCATGGTTTGATTAATCAGAAAATCGATTTCCACTTACCCTTTTTTTGCTCTCCACTGAAGTTTACGAGGGAAAGACTTTCTTTTTCTCGCCAATCAATATTTTCTTGGAATTCGTTGTTGTCATCTTATAAAATAATCGATGTCATTGGAATGTTGTTATTTTCAGACAAAATTTCAATTTAGTTTTCTTTCATAGCGTTCTCTTTGTTCCTTCTTTTCTCATTGTAGCCTGGATAGATTAAAACTGGACACAGATTTAAAAATTTAAAACGCTTGCATAATTCCGTGAATATTCATTAGTGTTTGATGTTTTCGCTTGGCATCATGGCTTCATTGACACAGAGAAATTGTTATGCTTAAGTGAAATATTGTTTTTTCTCAACACACACCAAACGAAACAAGATGATGGAAGGTTTTTTGCTATTTCTTGGTGACTGTTGGAACACATCAATTATTTTTTGTTCTATGTGTCGGAAACGTTTTGTTCGCTTCGGGGTAACGCCAGCCTAAGGTGAATATATTTTATATGTCACTGATAAGACGCGTATCCCATCCCTGATTTAGAATCAAAATTTGTATTCACAATTTGTTCCACAGTTGATTATTGGTTGATTAAAGCTACACAGACTCGCAACACTTCCTTTATTTTTAAAAACAGGAACTAATCTGTAAAAATGAATTCAAAAATGAAAGCGTCTAAAAGTAGATTTTTCACATAACATGCTAGACACTTTGAGTCTGTTATTGTGTGTGTGTGTGTGTGTTATATGAAAAAAGTTTGCACAAGATGAGATATGGTAAAGTTTTCAACTCATTTACGTTACTCTTCTGTCATAAGTAGGAGAAGGAAGGAAGGAAGGAGCAGTGAACTGAGATATCTATGCTTGACAGAAAAGCTTACAAAAGCAGAAGAATAACATAAGCATATTGTATTATGTAGACAGGGAAGAAACCTATTCCGCACCTTCAGCTATACCATCTTTCTTGTCATGTGCTCCTACCACTGCTACTTTGATACCTAAATCATGCACGCGCCTTGACGTATGCTACTATACTTTTCATCGTTTTTGGTGTCTTAAATCGAAACGTGCATGGCGTATTTATAGTGAGTCATTTGTTTCTTTAGCTTCTATTCTATGTTTATGTGTCTCTTCCTTCGATATTTTTGGTTTTTCTTTTTACCTCCTTTCGATTGCACATTTCTTTTGTTAGATTTTTTCCTTAGATTATTAACTTTATTCATTCATTTTGTGTTCGTTTGTTTATTTGTTTGTTTGTTTGTTTGCCAAAGTCATTTTTATATTTAAGTTTCTTGCCTTGACTTTGTAAATGTCTGATCCCACAGTCTGTCCACTGTGTATCTCTTTCTTTCTGTGTTTGTCTTTATGTCTCTGTGTGCGCTCGTGTGCCTCACCGGCGGATATGCTTACTTACTTTTTTGTTTCCATTTTCCTGTTTTTTCGTAATGTTTTCTTTCTTTCTTCTTTTTTTTTAACAATATTATTCGTCATTCTTTATCTTTTGTGTTGTTGGCCACATAAATATTAAATGTACCTACTACAAACATACATACAAAGGACCCTAAATTGTGGTAGGAGTCCTCATTGGGCTCATTGGTCGGTTCGTTGCCTTGTCGTGTGATAGATATGTTTGTTGTTTGAATAATGACTAACTACCATAATGCGTGCGCTTATGAAGGATACCGGACCAAGCGTTTAATACGATTATAGTTGCTTGCCATTGTCGCATACTTTTTGGGGCACAACAATTCGTTATTTAGTTTTGTCTTACTTTACCAAATTTATGACTTGATATTTGTGATATGAAACTAAAACGGAAGACAATCATTATTAGGGTCCTTTTTTTCAAATAATAAGAAGTAATATAGAGTCTGCGCGAAATTGGGATTGAATATAGTGAAAACAGGACCAAAAAATATAGTGCTCAGCATGATTGGATTTAAGATTATTCACTGAATAAATATCATATAAAAGTATGCATTCAAATAGTAGAACTGATAATATGGAAATGGAAATGGTAAAGAAGATTAATGTTGATGGCTGGGAGCTTAGTTTTGGACACCTTTCTAAAATGATACAGGTCTGTTTTACTTAAATATATGATACCAAAATATACTACATATATGACATCTAAGCTGGAAAGTATGTTATGCAAAAACTAATTTATATCAAAAAACTAATAAGCTTTGTTATGCTTAACTTTAAGTTAAACAAAATTAATGTTGTGTGTCTGTGTGGAGTGTTTAATTTGAAAATAGAAAAAACTGTCACAATAAAAAAGTTAATTTACTTTAAAGTGGTTAAGCTTAATTAAACAAACTCAGTCAGTCAGTTAGTTAGTTTGAAGTATTTAAATAAATTCACAGAATATGCAAACACACTCACAATACAATAAATGGAAGGCACATGTGCGCTTAAAACTATGCTACACTTAAATCAATTAAACGCATTTGTTGACAAACATTTGCCAATGGAATATAAACTAATTTAATTGTTGCATTTCAACACGCTGGCAAATTATTATTGCCATATACACAAAGGGAAAACACTGTCAGATACATTTACAGATACATTGTGAGTTTATCCAAGTGCTATTAATACAGACAAGTACTTAAACAGAAATAGTACTATATAACAGATAGACTGTTTTAGATAGAAAACCATGAGCTTCATGGAATAAGTAAAGTGTTGAGTGAGGGATGGAAAATGAAGCACACACTTATATACTAGATACAAAAATGAATATATAATTTATATACATATGTGTATAATATGATAGATATGTATGTATAGTACAATATACTCGTATCTGCATACACAATTTTATAGCTTAATGGCAAATTACAGTCTTTGTTTTGATTGCATACAATGCTATGAAGCATTTACATTAAAAACAAAGAGATGCTTGTGGATTGATATGATGATGGTTACTGGAGGGATCCAGGAGGAGAAGAGAGGGAGAGAGAGAGATAATTGTGTATCTTTATGTGTGTGTACGGATGTAAGAGTGAATTTGTATTTCAGTTTGTAATGCAATGAAGGCAATCAATGTTGACGGTGGACTAATATCACTCATATACCAATCACCATTATGGATACGTGGGTCGTTGAATAAGTCCTTAGAAAATCGGAGAGGGAGCGCTCATAGCATCATGCAAATAGCTGTTGAAGTCTCAATAATATTGACTAGTGATGAAACGAGCCTCAATGTTCAGATATTTATAATTTAAAGAAAATTTTCGAATATTTGCGAATGTGAAAGCGAAGCACTAATATTGACCACATGATTTCATTTTTATAGTCAATTAAAGCAACAAACTTTTGTGTATTTAAAAAAAATATATGGTCAAGTGTGAGTCCGACTCGCACATGAAGGGTTCCGTATTCAATACTCAAGCGCATTGTGATGCTCGTGTCTATGCATATTATCGAGCTTGAGAACCATATTCAGCTAAATCCTGAAGGAACGTTTTATGACCAACTGGGCAGCAGTTAGTCAGGAATATATGTCGGCAATGCAGTTTTTGTGTTTACTCCTGTGTAAACTGCGCACAGTATTCACTGTGTACATGTTTCTCGTTTATTTTATTTTTATTATTTATCGTTATAGTGGTAATTGAATCACACACTTTGTGAAAATTGTAACCATGACCTATAACGGTTCATGAGATAAAGCTCACTGATGGACGGACGGACAGTGTTGGCTTATGATACGAGCTCGTTGGCACCATGTGCTCATCAAACATTATTTTTTGCTTAAAAAAAAAATCACCGAAACCAAGGATAGGTTTGATAAATGCTATGGGAACTCTTCACCATCAATTTCAATGGCCAAGAAGAGGTATACTGAATTCCTTTGGTTATACCAGCACATGTGACAAAAGTCGTTCAATTCCATGAAATCTTATTGGCCGATTGGAAATTGAAAGTGTGTAAGGTGCCAAATAGTGGCTTTACAGTGGCTCGTAACACGAAGATACTGTTTTGTGCTTTACAGTGCTATTTTAGCATCACTGTTTTTTGTTTGGATTAAGTATGGCGCGCAACAAAAATGGAAGAAGAAGACACATGACAATAACAAAAAACGACGAAATTATGAAAATGCTGCCAACTTACATGGAAAAATTGCCCAACACTGTTAAGACTGACCATACAAAAAAGGATATCAATTTGAGATTAGCATCTTTCAATTGAATCACATCTACAACAAGAACCTCTCAATTTTGTCATTTTCCCTGTTGTTGTTGTCAAATGGAACTCGAATCAATAGTTGCATCTTCATAGATTCGAATCTTTACTCACTGTAAGTGGGTAGTTCAAATTTTACATGCATATTTGGCTATAAAAAGATTAACCGTGCGGTGGCTGCTACGAATGCTCACATTCGACCTTAAGTGCAACCGTGTGGCCACTTCAAAGGATTGTCTGGCAATGTTCAACTATAATCCGATCGAGTTTCTTCAATCGTTCACATCGATTACCTTGAAAAGGGTAACACGATCAGATTATTAGATCTATTGGACAAATTCGTCATTGATTCTATGTAAAAACCACCGCATTCTCTGCAGAAAAAAGTGGTTTTCCACGAACATAATACACATGAGTAGTCGCAATGGAAATAAATCTGAAGAAATGGCTCGGCGTTAGGTAATTCTGGTCGAATAAAAGGGTCATCGCTGAAGCAAACGCATATTTTGAAGACCTCTAGAAAACTTATTATTTGGAAGGCAAAAAAAAAAAAATCGGAAACAATGATTGGATAAGTGTATAAAACTAGAAAGAGATTATATTGAAAAATAAAAAGAAAAATACGAAAATAAATTGCATGTGTGCCATAGTACACGTGATAGAAGTGAAACTTATTAAAAACATACAAAGAGAGAAAGAGAGAGATTATTTAAAAACAAATACAACAATACAACATTTGCATACAAAATATTCTGTCCAGTTAATTTAGCTATGTCTGTTTTTCAGTCTGTCCGTCTGTCCATCCGTCGGTATGTTGCTTTTGTTTTATTTGGCGTGTGTTATTGTTGTTGTTGTGTTTACGTTTGCCGTCTATCCTCTCTTGCCCAAAAATTAGATCAACTACGAGCTTCTGTGTGTTTCTTGTTCTCTTTTCTTCGGAGATTCGCTTGCTTTTGTACAACACACAATCTGTTTGCTTGCATGTTGTTGTTATAAACATTTTTATACACACAAACTGCATGTTGTTGTTGTGTAAATGTAATCTTTTTTTTCAGACTTTTCCTGTGGATTTCCCACAAATTTTATTATTTGTTGGGGATATTGCAATAGAAATAAACATTCTGTGAAAATTTCAAGTGTCTACTTAGTGCGGTTCATGGGATACAGAATCCGAAAAACGTTACAATCTGTATTTTTTCACTCAAAATTTGTACTAAACTTATGCCCAACGCCGCTAAAGAAGTTTCACTTCAAAAAAAATTGTTTTTCTATCATTTTCTAAGGACTTTTTGTACGACCCATTTACCACGTGCCTAACAAAATTTATGACATATTACGAAAACAATTACACAATGAGAGAAAATGAGCATGACAAAATGGCATCATTGTAACGAAAACTACTATAAATCAGCACGAAAATGCCATAGTTTAGATCAAAAAATGCGGAAATGAAATTGAATTTGTTGTTTACTGGCAAATTGTGCAAGTTGCATTATCAGTGTGGAATCAAAATGTCAAATCAGTCAAGTGTATTTAATTAAAAGAGTAACAATTTAATATGTCAACATAATTTGTTGTATTTATTTAAGACCAAAAATTCTATATTCCATGTAATGGCAGTGTGTTAACTAAGCTGTAATGAATGTATTGTAATGCTTGTTAGATAATTGAATGAATTTAATGACTTTAAAAATGTCATGTTCCTACTTTTTCACATCATGTTCATAGTGTAAAATATATTTATTGATTATTTTCCATTAGCATCTACATATTTCATCATCATCATCAGAGTGTTTTTTACATTGACTTTGCATCACATTCCTTTGTGTTAATTTAATTTTCAAGTTCCGAGTTCAAAGCAAAGGCATTTAACGAATTAGCGAAGCACACCCATTGCATTTCAATCAAAAAGATAGACAGATAGATAGAGAGACAGACAACCAACATCACATTCTCTTCTTGTACAACCAGCCATTTAATTTTTCATTAAGTTTCCATAGGGGTTCTTCATGGGTCCCTTCATTTATTGTTGGCGATTTATATTCGCACTCAAGCGTAGTATTAAAATAAATTAGTTTTATAAACATATTTTCGCGAATTTTTGTGGTAAACCGCGCATATTTTGTTTTTCTCTTTCCTCATTTTAATGATAAATTATATTTATAGAGTTGATGAATTCCCAAAAAATATTGCGAAATTAAATGAAAACACTTTTTCTCTATGTTTTATTGAGGGTTAAAACTTTTAATTGGTTTGAGTTTATGGCATTGAAAGTTAATGAAAAATAAACAAACAAAAACAAAAAAACAACAGCGCTTTTTTCCACACTTCAAATCAAGTGAATTACAGAATTTTAATTTGCATAGTTTCAAAACTATTTGCTATTAATTTCCTCTTATTTTGGTTAGTTGCAGGTAGGAATGTGTTACATAAGTAGGAAATGAAATTGTTCATAATGTTTTAATTGCATTTTAATTAAGTTGTTTATAATCATAATAATGATAATAAATAGTTGCGCAGATTTTGTGCTTTAACCACAAATATTTCAAATTTATGGCACGAGTAATTTTCTATTACAAAACTATTGAAGTTTCATAGTGATGCATGCCCAAACATTATCAATTGTTGACCTTGATATTTTGTAATGAGAAAGCTGCAGTTTAGTTTTAGAAACAAAAAAATTTGTCATTTAAAATGAAAAATAAACAAATAAACTCCAACAAAAATAGAGAAATTCTTTAAAAAAAAAACAACACACAATGAGAAGAACAACTACAAAGCAAAAGCAGTGACAAACGGATATAAACCAAACAGAAAAAGAGAAAAATACTTCAAGCGAAATACCAACAAACCTCAAACTGCATTGCAACACAAGGCAAACAATAAACAAAAAAAATGTGAAAAGAGACTTTTACCTGGTTAGTGGTTTTCATTGTTGTAACACTCTGAATGGATGGCATTGCTACTGACTGCCTTAATTCCAGTTAATACAAACCAAATGCCACTGAATGTTGTGCATTTTTATAACACCAACACACAGAGAGAGAATGAAAGGGTTACGCTTGCATAGGCTGCCGCCTTTCAATTAAAAAGGATTCACCATGAGCTTCACTTGTAGAGCGTAACTGTAACTTTTGAACAAAAATAAAAACATCAACATCAAAGGCAAAGGCAAACATAAAAATTAAAAGTACAAAAGTCTCAGTTTTTTTTCTACAAATTTTTCATTCAACACATTAAAAGTTATTAGTGAAGAAGAACCCCCAAAAAAAACAAAAAAAGTGGAAATGAGGTCAAAGAAAAGCAAAAGAATGCAATACAATAAAAGGCAAATGCAACTAAACAAAATGGTAAGCCAGACATACAAATATGCTAACAAATAAACAAAGAAATGAATGGAAAGATGCAAAGGAGAGAGAGATAAATAAAGAAAAGTCAGAGCTCACTAACTGACTAGCAGATTGTTCCATCGTTTAGTTGCCAATTTCGAAAGAAACACTATGGCAACATCAATAAATTGAGCTAAAATTGCAATAGTTTTCGACTTGTTTAGATGCTCCTAGTTCGCTGGACAAACTGAATAATGAATGGAAGGAAGGAAAGAAGAATGAACACAAGATGTGTGTTTATTTGTGCTGTCATGTCGCTGGAAATCGAAAACTTTTTAATGCAATTTTGTAAACATTTTTCTGATTTCATCGACCAACTGAACTACACTGAGAGAAAATCATTTTATAGAATAAAAAAATACATAAACACATTATATTAAGTAGTAGCTTAAAGTAAGATCAATTTGAATGAAGCCTAAAGGTATGCAACAAACATTTGCAAAAGCCTCAGGCATAGTTCAGTGTAGAAGACTTGACTCACTGACTTACATAGTATGTATGGCATAATTCAGCATATGTATAAGTTTGTTTGAGTATCTCTGTATGTGTTTGTGTATTTAGGTGCGTCCTTCTTTCCGTTTATGTGCACAAAACCGTAATTTTGCGGAAACTCTTAACAAAACTTTCAAGTTGTGAAATTAAGTTAAGAGTTCACTCTTGAAAAGCCGCTTTGGGAACAACACTGAATACACAACACAGAACACACAACACTAGCGTAATTAAATTTCATTTAATGTATTTTTCAAAGGCTTTTTCACTCACATAAAGATACATACATTCAGACGCACGCACAAACGCACTTATACACTTACATATAAAACAGACCAACGCTTTTGCATACTTTTCAAGGTGTTCTTGCATGGTCTTTGAGGGAACTTAAAAGTGTATACAAGTACCGAAATATTGCCACTAATTGTTATAGTGTTGCTTTTGTAATTGTTTCTTTATGTGTTATTCCCTTGATGATAGTTTACATATTTCAAATGTGAAAGTAAGTGTTTGAGTATATTAACTGGGCCAACAATAACAATTAACAGACCATTTAGAGTTAAGTTAAATGATGATGGACAAACAACAAGCAACATTAATGAGCTGACAACATGACAAATATGCTTAAACATAAAATGATATTGCTTAAGTGACAATCAGACAGATAGACAGTTAAAGAGACAGTGAGACGAACTCATTTATGCGCCTGCATATATGTCACATTGTTTACAAAATGAGATATAAGTACAAAGATAAAAGCATCTAAGACTCGTTCGCCCGCATACATAAATCTGCAGAATTTGTCATTTTAAAAAGGCTGTCATCATTATGTGGTTGCACTTAAGTGTTATAGCACATAAGACTATATGGAGAATATGTTTATTGTATAAGCAAAAGCCTCTACTTGGATCTAATATTAAGTTTAGTTGTCATTTCAAATTGAGTTTTGTACCTACTCATTCTTGCATGGGCATAGCCAGGACTTTGTTTAGGGAGCAGCCAAGCTTCAGCTGCCCCTCCCTAATTTGAATTCCTGGCTACGCTCTTGTATTATTGAATCGTTAAACTACTTTCATTTTGATTGAATAAATCACCTTCGTTAGGTAAAACGTCACCCCTAACATTGACACCAATGCGATTATAATTAGAAACCATTGAACCATTTAACCAAAATTGATTTCTATTTAAAGTCTTTGAGTATTTAACGATGACCCTGAAACGATATGAAAATTGAATAGTCATTTGATAAGAGTGAAACTTTCGAAAAACACTTAAGACGATTTGCAGTTTACACTTCATTAACTGATCTCCTTACATATTCATCAGTCAAACTAATTTAATTTTTTGAAAAAAACAGTTTTAAGCAAATGACATTTGAAGTGTTCACCAAAAGAAAGGTTAATTGCCATCTAAAATTAGAAGGTTTTCCATGTTTGCTTCTTCATTTTTGGTATGTTGGCATGAAAATGTTTGCGTGTATGATCATGTTAATTACTTTCTATGAAGCGTTTAATTATCGCAAATATAATAAATACATACATATATAAAGTAGGTGCTACCGAAGCAATTAATTTGGCAAATATACTACACACGAGCACACATTATTGTATTCTACGTAAACACAAACTGACAAACAAAAACGTCAACGTGGAAGAAACGACATGACTAAGGAGCTTATAAATATTTGTTCAATTGTGGGTGAGAAATGAAAAGAAATGGCAACATTGCCCAAGATGAGTTGGGAAAACATAAAACAAATCAACGAATGAATGAGCATTTCTCATGACATCAAAACTGAAATAGCAATTAAACATTTGAGTAAGTTAAACACCTGCTAGAATTTGTATGCAATATTATTATTAAATAATGGACTGACAACACAGACACAAGTCAGACGGATGAGCACAAGATGAAGATTGAATGAAATTTTTGAAGAAAAACAAAGTTAAAAAGTCATTTAGCTTAACTCGGACAGTGATGATGATGAGAATAATGATGATTAAGATTATGAAGAAGATGAAGTTGCCTGTCTCATGTTGGGTAATTAGAAATTGAGCCAAATGACCTTAAAACAAACACAACTCTTTGCACTCAAAAGAGCTGAACACTCAACTTAAATGGTCTTATGGGGAATGAGTCCAAACTCTATGCTAAGCAGAATAAACCACGCGTAAGTAATCTCTTTTAGTTGCAAATCACTTTACATCTTTATCACTATAACACTTAGATAAGGTCATTTCAAGCTTTACATTGTAATATGCTTATCCTTACCTCAATTTCTCTTCTACTCTGAATGAATGAGTTAATAGGCAAAGTATTTTTAGATATACTTGATGGATGTGACTTGCATTTGTTATAAAAAGAAATAGTTGTACTTGATTAATGTCCTTTAGGTTATTCAACTTGTATACATTTCAAAGAATAAACTCAAACGTCTTGCCACTCTAATCAATTGTGTGCAATTGCAATGTTTTTTTTACTAAAATATTGTAGTTAACTACTTCTATTATCTTAATAAATAATTGCAAATTAGTGATTCACTTAGTAAACTTTCCTTGTCAAATAAAAGATTCATTAACAAGCAAATACAAAGTTGGGACATCACTGCTTTATATAGCATAAGAAACATGCTATTTCCAAGCAATGGAATATGGGCGCCCCTAATTTGTCTGTAAAACTAGGAGACCTAAAAATGCCTACATTACTCGATAAATAGATGCAGCAACTCTTACAATCAGCGGCTTCAAGTATGGTTGTTTGGTTTCTACTCTTAGTTGACGAGCAAAAAAACACCTGAGGATAGTCAGCCCCTTCGGTGACATCTAGGCCGCATTCTGACTTCGCTTGGGAAGCATGCGGACCGCGGGACTATACCAACTAGCCAGACAAACGAGACTGAACTACTACAATTATTGTTGATTTAGGAAACTTTATAAAGCTAGTTTAATTAATTATAGATCGCAATAACGGGCGTTTCACATGGTCAGTTTCGTTTCAGTCCATTAGCGACGCAAAATGCTAACCGATAACAGAAACGATGACAGAGAAATGGACTGATTGCGAACCTATTTGTCAGTTTATTTGTATTTCTGAAGTGATAACAGACAATTTAACTGATGTTGAACTGTCCGTGTAAAAGGCCTATGATTAGGGTTGGGTATCGATTAACTGATAAATTCAAATAACTGATGTTTTGTTCAAATAATAGGGCCAATCCATAATCAATCAAGAACGTCCAAATGAATTTGACTTTGTTCAATCACCACTTCAATGGTTAATCATTGGTTCAAACCAATCCAAATTTATCGATATCGTTACTGATTGATTTGATTGCTAATAGATGGGCCCTAGAATCTATGGGTTTTCAATCCATGTCATCTAGGTTTGATTATACGTATAATCGATTTTTCCGCTTCGGATAATCGGCTTACTTGATGTTGCTGCCCAGACGTGAACTGAAATTTCTTTGACCCGCTACTCTGAGAACTTTCAGTTTTTCTCGCCACTAAAATTTACTGGGGAAATACCTTGCTCGCGATTTTTTTACTTGAAATTTGTTGTTTTCATCTTGCAATTGATTTTTTTTATGCAACATTTAATTCGTGTATCCATTAATTAGAAAAAAAAATAATATTCGAAGTCCTTAATCGATATTTTGTTAGTCGATACCCATCAGAGTTGTGCAGTGAACATCATAATGATGTTTACGCAGCCTTGGGAAAAAACAAGCCTAAGCAACCCAAGCATGAACGCAGAGAACACCAAGCCTGCTTGAGCTTGTGTATTGGTTTGCTTGGCTTGCTTAGGCTTGGCTTGATGTCGTTAGGCTTGGTGTATGTTTGTAGTGCATCACATTTTTGTTTCTACTGTTCATTTTGTTTTTTTTTGTGTTTTTTTTTTTTATAGCCACAATAACATCTATACATCAATAAGCACAAGCCTTCGCTGCACAACTCTGATACCCATCCCAACTTCTTGCTATGTAAAAAGCATATTTGTCAAGAGTTTTTGGTATTTATTTGGTATTCTTCATGATAAGATTCTTGCAACATAGGGCTTATATTATTATCAAACTTAAAATGTATTTTGAAGATGCTTGCCCTTTGCATATTTAAATTTCCTTTATTTTGCAGATGTAATAAAAGAATTTTAAATTTTAACTCTTCTTCCAGAAGAAGATTGACAGTAAAAACAGAAATGTAGAAATCTTTTCAGTAAAAAAACATTTTTATCTCTTCATAGACCACATTTAAGAAAACTACTTCAAGCAAAGCCAACAATGCTATGAATGCTGTGCTCGTTCTGTGGTTGTTACTGCTATTTTGTGAATACTCACTTTTTATTTATTTATTTATTCATTCATTTGTTCGTTCGTTCTGTACTATTTACAAAAGTCTGCACTGCAAGTAGCACTTCACCATAGCCATGAGTAGGCTCAATGTTGTTGCTTTTGTATTTCTTCAATCCCCAATCCGCAATTCTCAGATCACCGGTGATGAGTGTTCATTTAGCTATTCCATTAACTAACAACATTGAGCTCTTGAATTTTTTTTAATCAAATTTTCTTTTCATTTAATCACATTTTGCTTAGTAATCGCAAAAATACAAAATACATAAAAAATTAAAAATAAATTTAGTGGCCTCTTTTGGGCACATTGAGGATCAAATAAATATTTAAATTAATTCATATATATCAATGAAAACATTAAAAAAAGATAAATTGCACAATCAACAAAAAATTGTTATTGTAGAAATCATTTTCCTTTTTCAATTTATTTATTTACAAATTGTTTGTTATTTCGCACGTGTTACAGTTTGTTTGTTTGTTTATTTATTCATTTATTATTTATCCTTTTGTTTTCCTTATTTTGTCTTTATTCAAATAACATCATCATCATCAACATGTGTATTGATGTGCCCCCTTGTATAACTTGTGCCAGATGTGACGTATGTGCAATACTCGTATTTGCACTATACCAACAACTATTGTACTCCTGCTACGAGTGTCTCTTGTATGTACAACTACTACACAAAATGGTGAATGGTGATGACAATTGGATTGGTTTTTATTCACGCTTTTTATTGTAAATTCGCTTGTATTGCGCTTTTGCTTAATTGAGTGGAATTTTAAATGGCAATTGTAATGAAAATGGTTGAAAGTGAAGAAAGAAAAATGTGTTAAATCGGCAATAAACGCTTTGATGCCGCCATCCCGCATGCCGCATGCCTCATGCAATTTAATATGGTATTTTATAGATTTTTTTCATTCTTCCTTTTTGTTGCTTTTTTATATTCTTTTCTTTGCTTTTATTACTATAATGTATTTCTTATTAGTTCAGCAAATGATTGCAATTAGGTTTGACATTACTATTACTTTTACTATGATTGCTGCTGTTGTATGTGTGATTATTTGATGTTGTCTTTGTTGCTTATTGATGCAATTATTGTTTACTTTTATATTCTGTACTTGCATTTGCACTTTCTTCTATGTACACATATACTATAAATGAATGTATCTGGGTATACTAAGTGAGTCTTTTTGTATAATATTCCCTTTTACTGTACAAAAGTTCATTCAAGTGGCAATATTCTTGGGTAAATACTAGCAGAATGAAGAAGCTTTGAAATAGAAATTTTAAACTCAACTGTATGCTATATGAGTATAAATTTAATTGAGTGAACATAGAAAATAAGCTGCTTTAAAGGAAGCATATACGAGGTTTGTTCCAGAAGTACTCAACCTAGTTGCTTTATATAACAAAAAACAATGATTCACTGATATATGTAGAGGCAGTTGTTGTTGATAGTTTTGAATGGACTGAACTGATTTCTTTGCTATTGATTGTTCCCGATTCCTGATTTAAATTGAACCAATCACTTCATAAGCGTGTGTAACCTCATCAACATTCAAATGCAAAGACCAAATTCAAGAGCTAAACCGAGTGAACAAAAATGTCATAGATCATGCAAATGTACATCTTGTACAACACTCTCCAGGAAGAAATTTGGACTAATCTTTGGGTTTGGTAACTATTGCCCCGTTTATACGATAGCTAATTCGGTGTTTAATCAGTTCGGTTAACCTTAGCACGCATATTAAAGGCCTTTTCAACACGAGTTAAGCACACGAAGCGAGCTGACAAAACGCACATTTTATTTTTATAGCTCGAGGTAAAGTGCTGCATACATTTTGTGTTCAGTGTGGAGTTGCCATGTGGTATAATTATTTTGCTTTATTATTTTTTTTTTTAATGTTTCTGTACATAAAATTACTAAACCAGAAAGAAGTCTATTCTCAGTGTAAGTGGGCTGATATAATCTTGATAGCCAAGAAAAACCATGCTCCAACCGTCAAATTAGTTTGCTATTAATATTCCTCAAAGTATATAAAACAATACTTCTGGTTAAAGTCCTGCCACTACTGGACGTGCTTAGGATAATGACACGGTACAGTACAAAAAAATCTCATTACCTTTGAAGATGGTGAGTAATGCTTTGCCGCTTTTCTCAATGTTCAACAAGCATTCGATAGAGTCTGGCATTTATTGACATTAATGAATTATCGTTAAGAAAGGATTGATTGTATTCATTTCAAAGGTTAATAATAATATGTTTATTTCAAATTTTAATTTACACATTTTACAAAATAAAAAGTATTGATTCTTTGTTAAATAATTAAAAAATTATATTTTATTTTTTTATTTTTGCACTACCCACTAAACATTTAGATACTCATTTTTGTAACATAAGTACTACATACGTATATGTAGTAGATCTTATACTATAAATAAAATTTAAATACAGACAGATATATGACTAAACTTATTTTTATGATATTTAATATCGACATTTATTGAAATTGTTATGGTTTCTTTTTTTTATTATTATTTTTTTAAGTTATTCAAAATAACTTAAGGAAAGTTTAAAGATTCATTGAGCAAAACTATAGAAACATTTAGAATGTTTAAAGTGCATCAATTTATTAATAAAGTCAATACGATTATAGATTTATATTTATATGTTTTATAAACTTAAAAATCTATTTTATTATTAAATACTTTTATAAATAAAGAACTTTTTGTACAATTTTATATGCGCTCATTTTTTAAAAAGTAGTTAATTTCTATATTACTATACTTATTTAGATAAATTGTATTATATTTATGTACTATTTCTGTACAATGTAATTTAAAGCGTTTTCTCATATTATCCCCTTTTTTATTAGACAACTTATCATAAAACTAAAATATTTACTTACTAGAATACAATACTAACTTTAATTTTTACACTATACACAAATACAATAGAATGAAGTCAATGGCATATATTTTGACAATTAAAGTGAGTTGGTTTGGTTTTTATTTTTATCTCACTTTACTTAAATGTCCAAAAATAAATAAATACAAATAACATAAACAGAATAGAATAGAATAGAAAATAAAAGAAACTGAAGAAACTTTTTAACAAATGTCATTAAATATCTTTTATAGCAAGCAAATTGGTGGCATTGAAGAACAGACAAAATAAAAAAACAACAAAAGATATTGTATAACATAAAGAGATAGCAATAGTCGAAGTCGAAGTTGAAGTCAAAGTTAAATTTAACTTTTAATAGGACAAAGAATACTGTCAAAGTTCTCAATAAACTGTTCAAACTCAAAATTGGCTAACAAAAGTGGCAGCAGAAGGAAATATGCTTATTTATGCGAAAATGCAAGACAAAAGCAGGAACAGATTCAGTAACAGCGACAGCAACAAACAAACAATTGGACTGACTAGGTTGAATGAAAAATAATAATACAAAACTTAATGCTGACAAAATTGAGACAAATGACAGTTGTCGTCGATATTTGTTAGGCGTGTGCGTGTGCCTTGAAGGTATGCAATGTTTTGTTGATGACAAAACAAAATGACAATTGAATAAAGGGCAGGGAAGTGAAGTGTTCTATTACTCGTATATAGAGAAATTGAGACAAATACCATAGAAGTGAGTGCGTAAAAGTGAATGGAAAGTTGGTTGGTTGGGTTAGTGACAAATCTAAAGAAACTGACAGACAATGATGGCTGCTTCCGCCTTTTGGCAAAATGCTATTAAAGTTCAATGAAGTTTTCCACTGCTTTCCGGCGGCGTGACACTTGACATCATCAGTGTCACTGTACAGAGGAGCTAAAAATTGAATAAGTATGCCCCCATCCCCCATCCCCCATAATGGTTGCACAGTCAATGAAGTGAACAAAAATATTTCCGCTGGAGATAAAATAGCTTTAACTTTTAACAGACAACAATGTCACCAAACCAAACCAAACCAAATTGAACTGAACTGAACTGAATGGAAGCAAAAAGTGCCTCCTAACTTTATAAAAATTTCTTAAAACTGAAGTGAAATATTTGTGGCCGCCACTTGCGTTCATTTTGGCACAAGTGTCGTCGTCGCATTTGTTGTTATTCTAAAAATTTGTCAAAGTGGCGGAAATTTACGCCATATTTGCTTGAGTGCCATACAATGTGGAATTGTGTTTGGGGGCATGGGCATGGTAACTAACTTTATTGTTGTTGACAACAGCAAAGGCGAAAGCAAAAATGAAAGTGCACATTACGGCGGGTTTAGTACTAAAACTCATAGTTATAAAAAAGAGCAGTTTACTTTCTTTGTTTCAATATGGCAGGCATATTGTACTTTGCGGCGTTTTGTCACATTTACTGAATGACATCAAAAATACTCATAGAAAGTTTATTTTATTTTTTTTGAAAAGCATGAGAGCACTAATGTCGACACAGATACGAATGAGTACTTAGGTTTACTTAGTGTTTTAAGTAGTATTACAGATTTACTGATGAGGAGAAGACATACAGAATGTAAGGGACTAAATTGAATAGAAGTAGAAGTGGTAGATGGTGATGAAGACCAGCTCACTTAGGTCATTTGATGACTAAAGTTATATGCCTTCATATATATTTTTATGAAACCCAAGAGTAGAAAATATCTAATCATAGTAAATAAGATCTCCCCCAGGCGGCTCTGATTGTCATTCTCAATCATATCTCATGTATGTAGCGGCTAGAACTGCAGTCAGGCTCCGGAAGTTGCATACATCGTACAAGAAGTGGGGTTTCAAGTTGATGGGGGAGTATGTATGTGACTACTGTTTGCCAGCACTAAAATAGAATAACAATTTTAACACACGACTCTCGTGGAGAGGTGATTGGAAGTGGGGTAACATGACGAGCTTTCGATCTATACTGACGGGTAGACACTACAGGTGCAGACATCTTCTCGGAGAGATAACAGCTAAGCTATCGTATCGTTGACCTGACTGGTGTTGCATGGCCAGGCCGCTCTCAAGACTCTGTCGGCCCACAGCTTCAAGAGCAAAATCATAGGAAGAATGGTATCAAGCTCGGCAATACTTTCACGCTTATCTGGGTGCCGGGTCACTCTGCTGCCCAAGATAATGAGATGGCAAACGAGTTTGCCAAGGAAGGCTCAATTAGTTGCCGATATTTGCAGACCATTACCATATCCATATATCCATATATGCCATATCCTCTCATGCATGGTAGTGAAAAACAGAGATCTAGCAAGCAGGAAGTGGGCAAATGAGTCTGACTGTACGACAGCTAGGACACTGTGCTCTTGCTATTAACCAAAAAGAACCTCCGAGCTCATACACTAAAACAAGAACAGGATTCGGACGTTGGCGGGAGTTATGACGGGCACTGCACCATCGGGATTATGACCCACAGTATGCAGGTTCCACATCATGACTTCTGTCTTAGCTATGAATATGAGGAGGAACCGAAGAGCATCCTCCTCTATGATTGCCCTGCTCTTTTTACTAGTAGAACCCGGTTTGAGGAGTTGGGTAGTGTGGCAAATTGTGTTCGTGGACTCCTCAGGTTGGTTTTAGAGAAAGAGGGTAAATCTATGGGATAAATCTTAGAGAGTAGTGGATTACCCCTCCCCCTCACAATCCCTATACCCTTTTACATTTTATCAGGCATCAAAATAGGCCTTAAAGCTATTGGGCGAACTCGCGTACAATCGCGAGCGTCCCGCATAACCTAACTTAACCTAAATGAGGTCTCAAAAATACTTTAATTTACCCTATAAATTCATAATACTAATCAAGTGAATGATGTAATTGCTCTTTATGTACATTGATGATGTTTGATGATTTATTAAAAATTTGTTTATCTCTTACTCTTCCTTTAAAAGCTGTCAATTCTGTCAACAAACTCAACCATTTTCAGTTGTTGCTCACTCGTTGCTTTAATAGTCTTCGACCTAAAATGACAAACTCAAAAGTATTAATTTCTTCTTCCAAGAAAAGCAAAGCAATCAAATGTTGTCAACATCAGATTTAACTTGAGTTTTCTTTCACAATTCTGTTCTGTCTTCATCTATTAATTGGATTTTATATTGGGCACACACAAACACTTAGAGAGAATGAATTGTATGTACACAAACGTTTTATGTCTAATTGGAAAGGACTTTAGCCATGACCAGACTAGAATAGCTTCTGGCAATGCTTCTTCGAAACTCAATGGTATGCAAATTGAATTTGAAATTAATTAGTGGTGCATAAGCACTTAATCCTTGACCAAGCCACATAGCCTTATAGTATAACCGAAATTCTCCATCCACTTGTAGCAGAAGTTTATTATCTCCCTGAACATTGCTTCGTTGTTCGTCATGTTGTACGAGTGGCTTAAAAACTAATTCAAGGACATGTGCACACTGTCCTGTGCCTGCCTGGGTAACAAACTATGTAAAACTAATAAAAGGCAAACATCGTTATGCGTTTACGCAGTAAATCCTTTCGAGTAGCCCAACAAAGGTCAACAACTAACAACTGCTTGCATTTCATAGTGAAACCAGTTGCTCCATTTCTATTTCCTCTGTTTTTCATCTACCACGACTAACGCTTCCGGTGCCATGTGCTGCACGTGTGTTATGTTTAAGCATACCAAATGTACTACCACCACCACCACTAGTAGCAACTGCAACATTTCCACCACCACTGCTAAGCTTACGTTTATCACTGTCAACTGGATCGCTGCCACTGCCACATTTCCTTACCTTGCTGCCTTTTAATGTTGTTTGCTATCTACTTGGCCGCCAACTAGATGAACCTGAGTATCTGCAGAGCAACACCTTCTTGAAAGCCTGCCTGAAAACCTTATTGAATATAGTATAAAATATAGGATTAACCATGGAGCTGGCATAACCCAGCCAAGTGACCACATCAAAGACCCAATGATCAATGCGTTCCTCACAATCACCACATACTGTTGGCAGCAAATTTAGCACAAAGAATGGTGACCATAAAATCACAAAAGTGAAGAATACAACACCCAAGACCTTAGTGGCCTTCTGCTCTAGGCGTATTATGCGTCCATGACGTGATGAATTACGTGAAATCACACTCGAGTTGCGTGAATGATGTGAACGTACTGTTTGATTCCTTTGCAGTAGACAAGGCGATGAATGTGGGGTCTTAGACTTTGATTTGAATCCACTTCCGCTGCCACCACCACCGCTTGAATCTGAGCTACCATGCTGGCCACTGTAGTTCATGTTATTATGATTTCGTAGTGTTGCCGAGCGTCGGAGAGGCGTTGAAGTGGGCACTGTTGTGGTTTTGGTGGGTGTTAGCATCAATGAAGTTCGTACACTGCCAAAGCTAGAGCCACGACGCCGATGTCGTGTTGAATCCCAAGTGACTACCGAAGCAGTTTTTGATATGCTTAGTTTACGCCGCCCTGGGATTGGTGTACCAGGTGCAGCCAGATAAGTACTGCCACCGCCAGCTTCACTTGCTGAATGCACTGTAAGCGAGCTGCCAGTGCTATGATATTGTTGATGATTGTTGTGATTGTTATGATTACGCAAAGCAGCCTTTGGACTTAAACTACCACTACCACCCATACCCATGGAATGAGCACTTGTTGTCATTAGATTGTTACGCGTTGTAGTTGCCGACAAGGTGTTTCCGCTTAAAGCCACTCCTGCTGTTGTTGTACACAGCAGCAATTCCATTTCACTAGGTGAAGTTGTCACTGCTGATGTAAAATTCGATGAAGATATAATTTTCACCTCAGCTGTCTTAACGCAGTTCTGCAAAGGACGATCACCAAAGTAAGGACAAGTGCATACCGGTGGCAGCTGAAGATAGTCGGCTGAATGAGTTTCACACTTCTTCGTAGCGTTAGCATTTATATTACCACTGCTACTACTTTCCAGTTCTGTATCCGAGTGACAACCTTTCACTGTTTGTGGTGGTGATAATGATGATTCTTCTATACACTCAATTGATTCCATATTCAATTGACGTGTTGAAAACATCACCAAAGCATTTTTTGGCAGACTATTGAAACGTTGACGTCTCCTAGGTGGTGGTGTATCCTGATCTCGTTCTCGTACATCACGTCCCGAAACAGCAGCTGATGCTCTTCGCCTTTTTGTGTAACTACAAATACGCTGCGAAAAAATCGTAGGTGTCCTGTTAATGAAGAAAAAAATATATGGTTCAATAAGCTGATTCAATTGCATTTTGGCATCAAATTTTATGAAATGCTTTGCCAAAGGATTTCCATTTTCATTTGAAAGATGCGAAATGCAAAAATTGATTTGTCGGCAAGCACAATTTGCGTTACTTTATTTAAATCCCACTCTGTTTGAGTAAAGCACCCTTCTTATGGTCTCTTTTTTTCACTTTAGTCTTTTGATTCTGATTTTTGCTATCGTTTTCAACAGTTTTTTTTTTTTTTTCAATTTTTTTGCTGCATAAGCTTCATTAAGTTGCTTTTGTGGCAAAACGCTTTTTGGATTTATATTTTTTGTGCTCTTCACTCAATTCTACAATCACCCACTCTATGCTATGCAGGAGCGGACCATGAGTATGTGGGGCTCTGGGCTAATATTACTTGAGGGTCTGCCTAATTAATCAACTAATTGTCATTGTGACTTTGACACACAAACAGCAACTGTTAGGATAGGGCCACGCATTGGTCGATTAGAATCGCTCAGTCAAAGCAATTGAATTGCTGAGCAACGACGCTCATCGCTAATCGCTCAATCCGTGTCTCATTTCGTCAAATAGTGCATCCTGATGGACAAAGTACGGTCAGTGCCAACAGCGAATCATGAAAATGACAAGGCCTTTGTACAAAAAGACTTAAGAAACAGTACACATGTCTTTCTACAAGATGACAAGGTACGAGAACTCTTAAAACAACCATGCAATGGGTCGTTTAGAGTTGAGATCAACAAACAAGTCTTCAGAATCAGTATCGATCGCATAAAAGCAGCTTTTTTCCGGCAACCGAGAACGATGAATTGGATAGCAAATCGCATCAAGGTAAATTAAAAATCAACGCACCAACGAATGAGGAACCACGGAAAACACGATGTTTCAGGTCAGTGGATAATCAGCACCTTTTGTTCACATGAACGTGACTTCATGGATCACTCAGGGGAGAGAAGGAGTACATGAGGTGGATCACATGACTCAAGACGGTACCCGAAGTCATGATCAGGTGTTGACGACCGTTTTATGAACACGATGACAAGAGGGAGGCAATACTACAAGAAGACATTTGGAAAATAGAATAAGATAAACGCACAAAATATATTAAACTATTATGTATTTACAAGCCACAAATAAACGCTATAATTAACTTATAAGAAGTAATATTGTACACATGAAGAGAGTTTGGTCATGTATTAAGCGGTAGTCATGTGGAGTGTATGAAAATAAAAATCTGGACAATCTGCATTTACTCAAGAATAGTCACAAAAAAAGAAGTCGATGAAGAAGAATTGGGGACATATAGCAAAAAGTGTCCAAAGCAAATACATAGCTAATGACAGGCAACGTTAAAAAAAAATCTTTAAAATATTATAGCATTTCAACTGAATGTCATCTGAATAGTTTATTTTATTCAGCATAAGCACATTAAACTTATGTGGGTCATTACCCAAGCCAAAATGCTTGGCAATAAACTAGCTGACTCCCGTGCTAAGCTCGCCTTAACAGATCTACTACACACAGTTAACATATTTGAAAAGGCCGACTTCCTCCGCTTAATTAAAACTTACAAGACCGGAATTCATGGGATAAAGCAAGCCAACACTACAATTTTAGTTGTCTTCAATGGAGGTTGGGGGCCCTTTATAATCACGGGTTATAAAAACACTTTCATAGATGCGCCCCTGATGCTGTGGATGGGTCATCAGTACTATGTTCTATGTTTTAAGCGAACTTTCTGCTTAAATCTGTTTTTTTTTCCAATGTACTATCATGATGTTTACTATGCCTTGCCAACTAACTGAGGGTTCTACAATAGCATGAGCTTATAGACTGGAATGTTGGTTTCTTTTATTACCACGTTTTTGTGTGGTTATAATTGTGCCAAAGGGAAAGAGTCCGAGATTCATTTTGCTAAGCTAAAGAGGGATGTTCTGTGTCAATAGTGCAAAACCAGCAACCAACCAAGTAGCCTAAGTCCTTGGCACACCTGTGTAGCTCATAGAAAAGTAAACTGAAACCAACTAAAATATATGTATGGTTATTTTCTATTTTGTTAAATGATCCAAAAACTGATTGAATCTGATTGGATTGAAATGCATATTTGGATTCCGCTTGAGTTTTTTTTACAGTTTTTCAACACTTTTTTACATAAACCAATTTGGCGATTTGGCAACATTTAAGTATTATGCACAAATTTATCACTATTTCTACATGGCTACATTTCTACCCACAAAAAAAAAAACAATTTGTGAAGCTTTAAACACCAAAATTGAGCGCAATTAATTTCAGAGAAATCTCCATCAGCCACCATTGTTGAGTTGAGATCCCTCAAAACCACTAAATAAACGCATACAAAATACAAAAGGAAAAAATTCCCCGACCAACAAAAGCCATTTAATTGTCTGACAATTTGTCGTTTCATGATTTTTGGCTTGGCGTTAAAGCAGAATATGAATGAATAAATGAAAATACTACATACAGAAAAAAAAGAAATATAAAGAATGAAAGAACAACACAATGAATGAGTAAGTCTGCATGACTGAATGAATGGCGGAATGAATGAAGAAGGCAAGCATAACAAATGATTTGGCTTTAGTGCAAACAATTGAAGCGTGGTGTTGTGTTTTGTGTTATGTAGTGAAGTATTGGGCCAGCGGAAACGGAAGTCATACAAAGGACATTGCCAACATAACGACCAACGAAGTCAAGTCTCAACTTGTAAAAATTTTGCAATATAACAATGGAAAACCACATAGTGGCAGCAGCAGCAGAAGCAACACCAACAAATCGAAAACCAAAAGAAAAATGGTATTTTGTACATAAGTACATACTACTAAATGGCAAAGCGAACGAACTAACGAACCAATGAACTCATTTTGATACATTTTCATTTGCCCACTTCCGATTTCCCTTTGCAATTTAGCTTCGTGCTTATTACAATCAAATGTTAAGTTGGCACTTTTAGAGTTCTTTAATGACAACGAACCCCCTAGCACCGCCGGCTGTCGTGCATTTGCCATACCATGACGCACTTGATGAGTTTTGACAGATGTTTAATTCCTTTGTGGGTTCTATTGTGTCTTTAAATGAACTTTATAGTACAGAAAAGTATGATGGAGATGGTGATGGTGATGGAAAGGGAAGGATCCCTTCAGAATTAGCAATGACAGCAAATGAGAATTTCAACATTCAAACAGCCGCATTGTTTTGCTTTGCATAATGAGCGACAAACACAAATATGTACATGAAAACATGTGTATCTGTGGGTTTGGTTTTTTGTGTTTGGTGTTGTATTTGTTGAAAGCCACCACAATCAAAAACACACACACATACTATAAACAATAAGCCTTGCCATGAAACATGAAACAATCAAAAGTGGCTGCATTGCATAATGAGCTTCGGTTACAGCTTCAAACAAAGCACCATACATACTTTAGCTTCCACACTTCATCCCTTATGGCTGCTCGATTTTAACCGCGAAAATTCATCTCAAATTTTGACTGTCAAAGCTGGCATCATAACCACCACCAGCATCACCACAAAGGCATCAGCATCAACATCAACAGTGACAACAATAACTGGAGGCGACAAGAACGATGACAGGAGACAGAAGAAGATTGTTTTTGAGAGACACCTGAAGCAGTCAGTGACAGAGACAGAGACACATGTGAGATACCACGTCGTGTTTATAATGTGGCAAGCACACTTTGAGTGGCTTTCACTAAGCGCAGCACAGTAGGTATATGTATATATGTTGATTTAAGCATACCATAAGCGCTAAATGAATGCATGAATGAGAATATGCATGAATAAGCAGGATTCCTCCATAGCAGCCCACCGCACTCCATCATTTAGTTCTCTGTTCCAAACTCACACCTCAGTACATCACATCACATTACACCGCATTACACCTACATTCAACTTTAGTTTCCAACAGCAAAATTATGTGGCATGCTGGCTTATGTTGCGTATGCTTGATGATGAACTTGAATTGACGTGGATTTATTTTTAATTTACACAACCAAGTAGCTACTACTGCTACACTGCTTGCTATTAGTTGTTCTTCTTCATTCATGTTGCACAAGTCTGCGGAAGTCATAGAAAATTCTTCTCATGCATTTTCCCCATTCACTGATAAAATGAAAATTAGAAACCGCAGCACACGAGCTTTATTATTATGGTAAAATGAGGAATGTTGAAAGGCATCCTGCTGCATACAAGCAAAAAATGTTTTTTTCATATCAGAATGAATGGAACAAATGAATGCGATAATAAACCACATACACACACAAAATGAAGTAAATTAAAAAAAAAATTTAAAAAGAAAAAAAAAATTAATATAATAATAATTTAAAATTAAATAAAGAAAAAAAAGTGCAGAACTTTGTGTAAATTATCTATACATATTTTATGGCCTAACTTCAGGCGCACTAAGCTCTTTGGTGTTTTAATCGTTTTTACACACAAGGTTTGTTGTACTCACTCACTGACTCAAAATGAGTAACGAAAAATATGAAAACCATTTTTCCTCGGTTTGTTTAACAAACTTCATGAGGCTTTTATGCCATAAAAAAAAAGTTGTTCTGGTGCTGCTGCATCCAAAAACTAAGAGCTTCAAAAATTATTTTTAATGACTTTTAAGACTCAAAGACTTAAAATTAATTTTTCATTATTTTTATTAACTGAAAAAGCGTTAAGACCTCATGGCAAGACTTTTCTTTACTTTTTTTTTCCTTTGCCTTGCTTACAAATGACTAAGCAGTATTCCTATGTCTTATTTACAATATTCTCAACCCAAAAATTAAGACGCAGTAGAAGAAAGAGAAATATAAATAAAATTAGAAATGAAAATGGAAATGAAAATAAAAATATTAAAAATTTTAATTAGTCAAGCATGCTTAAGTACAGAAAAAGTCGAATATTTAAAAGAAAAATTCCAACAATAAAGAGAATAATTACAAAAATTCTTTAAAGCGGAAGAGATCATTTTAAACAACTGTAACAAAACATCAGGATAAAAAGAAAATTAAATAAAAATTACAAAAGAAAAATTATAAATAATCAGGTCATGAATTCTTCCATTTTTTTGTATTTTTTTTGTTTCTTGCTGACGTCATAGCATATTATTTAGTTATTTTTCATTATACACAGAAAGAATTTATGAAGTTGCAAGCCATTTGTGATTGAGTTAGTAAACTAATGGGCTGGTAAAAAAGCAATTGCATTTTGGGTATGCTTAGAGATCAAGCTAAGCCTCTGGAACCCTCTTGCAGAATCAGAGAAACAAACAGAGCTAAGACTTTCAGTGCAAAATGTACCAAACTGCTCAAATTTTCTAAGGAAGGTTTCCCAAGCCTTTGGTTTGTTTTCTAAGAAGAGCAAGGCAGTCACATAGGAGGCGTTATGATTATGGGTTTAGAGGAGTTGACATTAAAATAGCCCTAGTTGGCCTCACAAACCAACCTCAACCTCTGCAATCAAAGCGAGGAATCAACCAACAAAGCCAGGTTCCCCAGTGGAAATTGTCAAACTACCTGTTGGCGCCGAATAGCATGAATGAATAAAATTCTTCTCTTAGTTTTGTTTTCGTTGCTTTGAAAACGATATTTGTTGATCTCTTCTAAAATATTTTGAATTCTCATCTAGAATTGTGTCATATGTTAAGCTAAGAGTAAGTGAAATGTGCAAAATTAATAGCAAACTGAAAGGCGAACCCACGAGGAAAGAATCAACGACAAGTAGAATCACCCAGTTTGGATTCAACACTGCACATATCATCGAAGAAATGTTTGCTGAGAAGCGCTTGGTTTGAATTCTAAGAAGGTAGTGACATCGAAGGCGTTGCATAGGTAAGGATATGTTAGATTAGCAGGCCGTTAGCCGCAAGAACCCAAGTTCACCCAGAACGGCACATTGTAATGATTGAATTTTGACAAGGGGGAAAGATGATTAGATGAGTTGATGGTTAGGTATCCTAAGTTGGTCTCAGTGGTCATCCTCAGCCTCTGAAACCAACCAAGCCAAGTCACCCAATGGCTAGTTTACGAAATTGTCCATATCACCGAAGAAAGATTTCCCAAGAATTGGGTTTGTCTTCTAAGAAGATCATGGCAGTCACTTAAGTTAAGCTATGTTAGGTTTAGAAGACCGCTAGCCGCAAGAGCCCGGCTTCACATAGAAGCCTTACGTCCAATTGTGATGCTTGATTTTTGAAAAGCGGTGGAATAATTTAATAGAATTGACACTAAGATGGTCAGAGCGGTCACCCTCAGTCTTTGGAACCAACCTAAAAAATCAGCCATCGATCGTCAGTCGTCCAGAGCCAAACTGCCCAAATTATTGAAGAAAGGTTTCCCGAGCAGACGGGTCCGCTATCTTTCTCATCTCCACAGCTGTGACAGAAGTCTTGATGTGGAACATGCATCCCTTAAGCTATTAACTTAATTGTGCAGTGGCCCGTTAGGACTTTTGTCACCATCCAAATGCTATTCTTGTTAAAGTTTAGGAGGCGTTGGATAATTTCATAATCTTCCTCATCTCCACAAACTCATCTTCATCTTAATTAAAAAAAAAAACCTAAAAAAATACCATGAAATTAAATGCCCAGGCCCTTCACTGGCTCTTAAACCCAAATTCTGATCTAAGCCTTGATCTAAAGGTGCTACTACTAAAGAACGGCTTAATAAAGTCAATCTAGACATACGGTTCCGAACTTTTGGGGAACGTAGAAGTCATTCAAAGAGCCCAATCGAAAATACTTCGCTTTTTAACAGGTTCTCCCGAATGCGAATATCAACAGAGGCCTTAAGGTCCCATTAACTTATTGACTTTTTTGTCAAAACAATCCTTAAGTCACGACATTTCTTCATATTTCTTTCAGTGTCTTCTTATTTGATGCTTCCTTCAACAATATTACAAGTTGCCAAAAAAAATGTCCAAAAAACTTCTTTAAACATTTTTTAAGTTAAATACTTTCATAGAATTTTTCCTGTTTTTTCTTGTATATTTATTTATTTATTTTGTTTTTGTCTCTTGTTGTCCAAATCTGATGATGGAGGCCATTTTTGAGGTTGCTTTGTCGTCAGAAAAAAACAACAAAACAAAAAAAATGGTTGGATCCAAAGACACAAAGGACAATCAGTAACCATCTAACCCAGATTTTCTTTTACTTCCTCTACACTTTTTTTGTATCTTCATTTTCTTCGAAATATTTACGTTAAGCAACTTATTTATTTTATACTTTGCTTACACAACCGAACCCTTTACCATAAACCTTTGGTAAGTATAAAAATATATAATTTAATTTATTTTTTTTAATTATTTGTTCTCGAATTTGTTGTCGCCCATTCTTTTTTTGTCATATGCCTCATCATTTCTTTATTTTTTTTTACTGTCGGTTGATTTTCGCCCAATTTGAGTCACTTTGAAAGACTTTGTATCCTGACCTTGGCCAAAATAAGTTACACAGACAAAGAGTTAAGTTTTGAAAAAGGGTAAGGAAAATGCGAGAATAATGAGAAAATACTTAAGTGAATTTTCCATTTTTCCCAGTCAAGTCTACTTAGTGAGCACGGTTCGTTAAAGCGTGCGTAATTTTAAAGCGCTTTGCATAAATTGCGTATACGCAATGTTGAATCAAAATACAAAGGCAAAAGGCAAACAGAGTGGTAGATTGGGAAATTAAGGAGGACAGTTAAAGCACCCGAAAACTTTTTGATAACTTACCCTACAGGCGTATATGGTAGTTGTTGTTGTTGTTGTTGCAATTGGTTGTTGTTATTAGACAATGGTGGCAATAGCAATATTTTGCTGTGGTTGCTGTTGCCAGTAGTCTCCCGTTGCTGATGCCTTGCCATACCAAATATGTTAGATTTTGGCTGTGGCGACACTTGTTGATTTTGTGCCATAGCTGCGGCTGCGGCTATAGATGTTGCTGTTATTGTTGTTTTTGGCACCTGCTGCATATACCCAGAGGCAGTCGTTGTTGGCATTAATTGATGCTGCTGTTGGGCATAACGCTGTGGACTGCATGGAAATTGTAAATGATTCGTTATTGAGAATTCGGATTTGGTGGGTGAACCAGTTGTCGATGACGATGCCACAGATTCGAGGCCACGTGATAATTTCAACATCTCAGCACCAAATTGATGCAATGCGGTCATTGTGGTTGGCGTGGGTTCTGGAATACTACAAATAAAAGTTCAAAAGTCACGTAAGTTTAGATATACTTTAAGTTCACAGAGTGAGAGTAATAACTAAGTATTACCTTGAGTCAGGTAACCAAAGTTCATGATTATCCAACGTTGAAAGATCTGTATCCGTTGAGTTTGCGGAATGTGCATGCATCACGGTTGTTGAATTGTTTTGCCCAGGACTGGGCTTAAGCAGGCGACGCCAAGTGCAACGACGCTCTGTGTGTGAAGAAGTAAATGGTGTAGAAGTTTTAGAGAGAGAAAACAATGAAATAAGCAACTGCAGTTGCTGGCAAAAACTATGCTACAAGAATTGTGTGCGTGTTTGGCAACTACTAAAATTCTTACGAAACTATGGCGTTGAAAGCATTCTCATAGACATCCATCGATAAACATAGTTATAGATACATAAAGATACATAGACACATATGTACGTAGTATATCCTTGTGGCAAAAGTTAGTACTTCAGCATGCTGCACACTATTTCTATGAGTACGTGCTTGTTCAAAATTACGTAGCTTTACAATAGATTTAGCACAAATAACTGACTCAAACCAATGCTGAATTCTGAATATCTTCTTCTGCAACAAGCCCGGTTTAATATACACAAAAGTGACTATATCAGTTACTATCTGCAGCTTTCCTTTTGCCCTCAGCATTATCCTTATTCATGCATTTCTACCAAATATATGCAAATGTGCCGAAAGTTTTTCCTTCTCTACCGGGAGTCATGTAAACTTTTTGCATAATAAGCGTGACGAGAAAAAATAACAAATCTCAAAAGTGACACACAAGCTGAAGCTGAAAGAAGCATCATCATATTAAACGTTGACTTTGTGTCTCCTCTATTTTCATGCCACCAAACCTTATCTCTGCCTCAATACTGAAAGTTTGTAGTTCGGTGACTGTTCAGTATGAGTTGAAATACTATTCTCTGAGCTCTTTTTTAATATGAGCAACATTTTTACCACATTTTGTGGTAAGCTTAGCATTTTCATGGCTGTGAAATGTGCCACCACCTAAATGATGTACTTGTCACTTGTAAGTGTTCTAAGTGAAAAAGTTGCCATCCAAAACTTACCCAAAGCTGGTGTCTGACCAAACCAACCACTGGCCCAACCAGGCGTAGGCGTTGTACTCGAATGACCATTACCACCAATACCAAGATTCTGACGTTGGCGCGCCAACAAACGCACAGTCAAACAATATGTGAGCAACATAACGCCAAGTGGTATATAAAAGCAAACAATCGAACCCACGAGCTTATATACAGGATCCGGTATTTGGCAAGTGCCATTGACAAGAACCGATGCATGATCCTGTGTATTAGAATGGAACATAGAAGTGTTGTTGCTATAGACAATGTTGTGATGTGTACACATACCTTTGAGTACATTAAGCTTAGCGGTAAACTCATGGCTATGGACAACAGCCAAACAAAGACAATTTTCAGTGTAACACGCCGTCGTGTCTTATTACGTCCAAAGCGCATTGGATAACGTAATGAAAGATAACGATCCACAGAGATAGTACATAAGTGCATGATGCTAGCTGTACAAAACAGCACATCCAGGCAAATCCAGGTCAAACAATGTTCTGATCCAAGCGGAAAATATCCTGCAAATAGAAAGAAAATATTAGAGTAAAACAAAATAAATGAAAGATAAATTGAAGTTAAAAATGCAATATGAGGATGATGAGAAGAAAGACAAGGCATTATTCTTCAATAATATAAATTTCAATTTATGTCCTAGCTACACAATTACTATTCCTTGTCATCCTTCTACAGTAGTACTTTCTCGTTTTTTAACTAAACTTGGTACTAGCATTTGCCACGTTTGACTTCTCTTGACTGTCCACTTTTCTTTTGGTGCTCTAACGAACTTGTGCATCCAAAGGTAAAATAGTTTGTATATAGGAAAAACTAACTGTAATATATTTTAACTACCTCAAAACTCATGTTACATCTAAGAGTAACAACAACTGAAATACATGTAAGCGCGCGTTCATGTTTTGGCATCCAGTCATCATCAACATCATCATGTCTAGTGCAGGATCTCTAAGTCCGTTGATGTCTTGCCTCACTCAACTGCACACATACAATATATGAACAAGGCACACATAACAAAACTCATATTTTGCTGTACAACATCCGTTTGGTTATATAAAAATATTGTGTTTGCTTGGTTTGCCAGTCTTTCTGTCTGTTTGACTCTGATGGTTTGCTACTACTGTGTACCTAGATACATCTGTGGTACGTACAATATCTCTGTGTTAGTAAATATCTTTTGCGTGTTTTTACTCGTCGCTATTTCATGACATATCCCTTGGTTATATTTTCGCTGATATCGTTTACTTGCAACATGCGACTGGCTACACGACGACATTGCGCACATCTGTTGGCATTCATAACTCATAGTGGCTTCTCACAAAAGTATCTACTATAAACATATACACACATGTATAAATATATGGGATTACATAGAACCAACACATCATATTTACCCATACAGTGAGCTTCCACGTGTATATGAATATGTTCTGGAAACTACAAGTAGCAACACTTTATTTCCTCTGAATTTTTTCCGAAAAAAAAAAAATAAACTTTTTCTATTGTTTACACTTAAAAAAAATATATATTTGTATACATTTTTCATGTTGTTGTTGCTGTTGTTGTTGTGTTGTGGTTTCATATTTGATTTGAGTTAGAAAGTTATGAAATTTGTTTAAATTGACACAAAGGGAAATTGAAATTTCCACAAGAACAAATTTTTCATCAGAAAAAAGAGAAGGCGGAAATTTTGATAAAAATAATGGATATGTAAAATCAAATATCATAAATCCTTTAAAAGATTAAAAACTCAAAAGCCTCTTTAATCATTGTTCGACGATTTTGGCAACCTTAAATTCAACTGGACCTCGTGAAATGAAAGGGAGTTATGAGAAAATGGAAGGACAGCAGAATAGCAAAAACATATATCATGTTTCTTTAAACTGAGCAGAGGGATTCAAATATCTTTCTTCAACTAAACAGGAAAGATCTTTACTATAAAATTGAATAACTAAAGAGTTCATCTTTCTCTAAAAACTAAATATCCTGTGATTTTATGTTTAAGCACACACACATTCGACTGAAAGCCTGAACGTGTAGTTGTTATGACACTCAATTGATGTCTTTCGATCGAGGCTGGCATCACGGACTCTTGGCTGAGATGAAGACACTCACTTCTCTCTATATTCTGCGTATGTGCATCGACCAAATAAAACGATGTTCCCATTGTGAGTACGAAGCTCCATCTGTTAGAGTCTTTGGCGAACCGGTGGAACGTAAGAATAAATAGCAATAAATACGCCAACGTGTGCTTTACTTTTAGGAGGAATATCCCATCGGCTGAATATCTCTGCGGGGAATGCAGACGTTGGCTTTACTTAGCTACCGAAATTAAACAGGCTTTACTGGCTGCTTAGCGGCAGAAGCTCACTATCTCTCGGGAATAAGCAAACAGTCTTCGACAAATCGTTGCCCCTGTATAGATATACGGCATCTTGATATGCGGAACTGCTGCTGAATCAGAACTTGACATTGCGTCTAATGGTATATCAGGAACTCAAACATATAATTCAGATTGTAGCTAACATTGCATAAATAGACTTAATATTATTTGATCATATAAAATGACTTGACATCAGCCGCGTTGAATGGCAACAGGGCTTAAATCAATTGGTGATGTTGTCAGGCGGTGAACAGCACGTCTTAAAAAATTTGACTTAGTTTTGACTATTGCAACTCGTACCAGGTCTTGGAATCGTTTCAAGTTCTATCCCTACTAGTCAGAAATGTGGTAGAAGGTTGTCATCATGGATCACCAACACTGCTCCAACCTTAAATTTCCAGACTCCTAGTTCCCTTTAAGGCGTTGTTGTAAGCTCAGGAGGTAGTCACGTGACCAGTCTCTTAAAAAACATTGTTTTATAGCTGAGACAAGTTGCTACCGTTACAGATACATCAGCTTGTCTTCCATGTTTGGTTTAACACATGCAGGTGGTAGTGTTTGAAGAGTCGTGCCCACAAGCAAGTGAGCTGGTGTAATGGCCTCACCATCGTTAGCCACAATCGTCCGCGACAAGGAATGTTTGAAGCTCCTCATAGTTGAGAAGAGCTTTTCTGACGGACTTCATCAGCCAGTGCTTAACTTATTTTATGGCAGCTTCCCATAGACCTCTGAAGTGAGGAGACCATGGTGGTGTATATACAATAAGCACCCAGCCAAATTTGACAAAATCCAATATAACGACTGTTTATTGGCCCACCAAAATCGTTTGGTCGGACCACTGATCAATGCAACCCCATTCCGGAGGTTCAAAAGACTTCATTCAGGGACTTTTCTGCAATGGAGTAAGCAACGCCTTAAGCAGCTTTACGACCCCCCCATGCCATGAGTAACCACGTTGCCACTTTACCTTAATGAATTCTCTTTTTCACTATTTACATATAAAAAACACGATGATATTTTTAATCAGAAGCAAAGCGCATTATAGGGTATGATGATCCCTGTTTGTCGCTTAATAAAAAACAAAAACCAAAAAAGGTATTTCACCAGCTCACAGTACATGAATACCAGAAATACCATATAAATACCAGATTTTTAAACGAAAATTTTTAACTTCTCTTGCAATCAATAAAGTTGACAGTAAATTACTGTGAGTTATCAATAAAGTTATCCATAAAAACGCGTGACATTCATATTTCATTGCTCCCAACCCCCCAAATTTTTCATTCCATCATCGGCAATCCCGTTGAAATAAACTCATTCTGTGCATTCCCTTGAGTTATTTCAATTTTTTATTTGATTCTCTAACTTCCGGTTACATTTTTCAAAAGTTTAAACTCCATGCCCATACTTAATGAGAAATCACAATGAAATCACTTGTCGCCTGTGCTTCTACTATTTCCCTTGTGTATATTTTTTCATTTGTCCCCTGATTATCCTTTTTAAAAGCTCAAACTGTCATAGTTTCCCCAATTTCAATACTATTTTATGTCCGCAAATGTTACAAATGACATGGTCATTGAACAAAACTTTGACCGACCGACCGACCGACCAATCGATTGAGTGATTGAGTGGGTTGAAGATATCGGTGTGTGTCGGTGTGGCAGCGTTTTGAAATTTATATGGTGGCGGAAATGAAAAGGATTGAAAGAAGCTTAGAATTTGTGCACAATTTTGCTTCAAAAGTAAAATAAATAAACAAATTTTTGGCAGTAAAGAAGTTTAACTAAAGAAAGGAAGAGAAAGTTAAATTAAATAAATAAAGGAAAGCCATTTTCAGTAAAGAAAAGCGACTTTTCTATTTACAGCAAACAAAAATAATAGTAGTAAAATATATAAAAGAAAAACTTTTGTTTTTCACCATACAAAGGGAAACAGTTTCCTTTTTTCCTTTTTATTAGCGGAAGTTGGATTTGTTCTTTTGCTTTTGAATGAATGAATGAATGAAATAGTGTAGTAGCTTGAATAACATTTTAACTTAACAAATGCGAAACAAATTTTGAAGACAAAAGAAAAATGCAGGAAAAACTTTTTCAGCTGCTTTTATTCTATTTTTATTTTTATTTTTGTTTATATTTTTTTACGTTTCTTCCCTTATTCATTCGTTTATGTTGTTCCTTCGTAGTTCTTTCTACTGAGCAAATACATTTTCAACTGATTTCTTTAGTTTAGTTTTCAACTCCTACTGCTGCTGCTTCTTCTGCTGTGTTTTCTTCAATTTTATTTTAGATTTGAAGGCAAAACTCCTGCTGAGTGCGTTTCCTCTCCCATGATTTTCCTCTACTTTCCTATCATTTTGCATGTTAAGCTAAGAAATAAATAAAAATGAAAATAAAATGGAAGCAAAATTCAAAGAGAACAATGTTTCAGTGAAGAGCAAATGTTTATCAAGACAAACGCTTAACAAGAAAAACTTATTTAATTTTCTGCTTAGTGTTTTTCTTTAATGCTGCTTCCTTCTCCCCTGGGGTAATACTTTTAGCATTGCAATCCTCCTCTAAGGATATAAAATAACACTTGCTATAATGATATTGCACTAAATTAAGCGACAAATAAACAATTACTACAACTACTAGTATTATCTGTTTATCCTTCACTCTCTCTCTCTCTCTGTGTGGTTAAGTGTTGCGAATCAAATGGGAAAATTGTAGTTTCATGCTATCGTCATGATTGCTGTTGTTGATATCCTTCATTATTATTGTAATTATGATTATGATTATTACCAACTGTTTTCATGGTGGCACGCCCACCTTGCTACACTAACCTTAACCAACGCCTTCGGTAAATTGAAGCCACAATCCGCGGTTATGACAACATAAGCTAAACTAACGAGTGAATGAACAAATGGATAAATGGACAAATGAATAATAATAATAAAAGAAATACAATACTAGAAATATACAATATACACAATTTTTGCAGAGTAACAATGACCCTCTTAGTGCGATGACGTCTGTAATTCCCATTGGCCTCATGACCCATAGCTACTATTGTGTTCAATTGAACTGAACTTTGTACGTGTACCAAACCACACCACACCAACAAGAACTTTATGCCTGCTGTGATCGCCATCATTGAACAAACCTAACAAAGCGGTCAAGTCTCTAAACCGAACACGAACAAAACGCAAAAACCAAAACCATGTTCAAACCAAGCCATGTCATGCTCTTGTTCCTGCCTGTCCAACTGAAGTCCTGTGCTAGTATGCTTTAATACAAAGTATTGTACGTATAAGAGAGACTGGACTGGAGACTACTGGAATACGAATATAATAAAAACTACAAAAATGATTTATGAATGGCAACGACTGGACTCGACTTGAATTGCTTCGAATAACACAACATTTAAAGCTAGGATAACAACAATAACCATCAAATCTGCAGCTCCAATAGGATACAACAAAAACAACAATCAATTCAATGAAGAGCATTTTATTTATTGTTACTATTGTTGTTATTGCTATTGTTATTGCTGATTTTGTTGTTATTTTTGTACATAAATCGATTCCGTTGCAAGCAATTTGTTCGTGACAACAAAAATGAACAGCAGCAGCAGGAGCAGTAGGAGAACAACATCAATTAGATACATTTCAAACATTTGACCAAGACAATGAACTCCATATAGTAAATTCTATCACACGCACACATGGTCACACATGTATCAAGTATTAGAACTTGACTAAAGAGTTGTTCAAGTTACAAGTTAACTTACTATTTTTAGGGATTTTTTTCCCGCAACTTTCATTCATCATACTCATTTGGTCAAGTGCTTTGTGAGAGTATCATCACATCATCATCACGTATTGTTTTTTGCTTTTACCAGATTTACTTCAGTGACACATGATACTTTTTTTTTCCTTTTTTTTTCTGTATATTTAGATAAAATTATCAAGTCTATTGTTAAGTGTGTCGATTGTTTGTTATTTGTGGTTGTGGTTGCTTATTGAATTGTCCATTAAGTGGATCCAATTCAATCCAGTTCAAGAGTTTAAGTATTTTGCTTTGTTGAGAATGAGTATATTAAGCTTACAGTAAAAAGCTTTAAATGAGTTTTAGAAGATATTACATAAGTAAGATGGCTATTAATAGGAACTTTGAACCTGTAAGTACGTAAGTTTGTTTTTAAGTTACGATATTATTAGCTAAATAGTAGTTATGCCAATAGAGTAGGGAAATAGAACAATGACTTTTGCTGTAGGAATGAGGTGATAGAAGATAGATGATCTATGCTTAAGAAGATACAATACACTTGGCTTTGCTTTTCTTATCAGCATTTTAAAAATATCTCAAATAAAATCAAAGAGAATAATCACATTTTTTTCAAAGTAGCTACGACTTTTCCTTATCTTTCAGGAAGCATACCTCGTTCTTCCTCTTTTGATGCCATAGAAATATCAACCTAATTTTTGGCATCTTTCCTAGAAAGTGAAGTACAGTTCGACCAGGCCATGAGTCATCGACCGATTGCAAAATGTCGCCGAGCATTGTCGTGCTGAAAAATTACTTTGTGATGTCTTTTGGCATATTGGGGGCATTTGAACATTAATTCTCGGCTCAATTGTTTTAGTTGCTTAGCTTATAGTAGAGCACTCCGAACTGGCTTGGCTGTTGAAGTTGGTGTATAGCTGAGCTTACCTTAAGATTTTTTACGCAGTTGTTCGCACATTAAAAAAAACGGGTTCAACATCTCTCTCTCTCCCTCTTGTTTCTGCACCATACCCATGGCCATGAGATGGGTTAAAATCATTTTTTTGAGGAACTCCCAAGGTTTCAGAGAGCTTCTCTTGAGTGTGACATGAGTCTTGCTCCCATTGCTTCCATTTATTGACCTCCCTTCAAGTTCTTTGTTGCTAATTTTAAAATCGCCATTATTAAAAAGCCGGAACCAGTACATGTTTTATTGATGGAGCATGTTCCCCATATGCTTCACACAGTAATCAATGTTCATCAGCTGAACTTTCAAACATACTGACATTCAGAGTGAAATGATAGCTGGCCAGGATTCTCCCAAACCTAGACTACAATCTCGGGTGCTATTAAGTTCGGTGAGCAAATCTATACACCTTTATGAGGCTCCAATCAGGGCTGGGCCAGTTGCAGTTCGTGGTATAAGAAAAGCTCACAGGGTTGCTAACCTGAGGATCTGTAGGGCGTATCGAACAGTTGTAGATGATGCGGCAGGAGTGCTTCCAATTGGTCTGGAAGCCCTGGCTGCCAAGGACAAGTACTTCGCGCGTGCATCATCGCAGGTAGCAGACATGGAGGATATTAAGACAAGATACTTGAATATAAGCTAGCACAGGTGGAGGTGGGCAGAGCCACGGTGGATACACCAGCTCATCTCAGATATTAAAGTTTGGCTTAAGCGTCGTTCTTTTACCGTGGGGTTCGAATTTACTCAATTCGTAAATGGCAGTATCTTCCAGGTTTCGGCAAGCTGTGGATCCATTTTGTGGTCTCTGCGGAGATGTCGTGGAGGATCCAGAACATCTTGTTCATGAGTGCCCTCGCTTTGAAGCGAAGCGACATACAATGTCGGATCTCCTTGCAGCTCCCAGGAGATTGTAAGGTAAATGATAACATCTGTAGACGATTGGGCTTTCTTCTCTGCAGAAATTGCCAACATAATGAGGGGTACTGGAATGGACGAGTGAACAATGTCGTCTGTTTGATTCAGCTTACTATCCCTCCCCACGAAAGAATAATTTGGCGATCACGTACGAAATAACGAGATTTGAGGCGATAGGGGGTTTTTTTAGTCGCTAGGCTAATCTGATATAACTTGTGGTACGGAAGAAGACTTTTGCCTCCTTGCTAAAAAAAAGGTAAAGGTAAATGATGACGCCTTAATATGAATAGAGTATGTCTGGTGGTTCAATGCGATTTAATGCTATTTATGTGAACTTTTGTAAAAGTCACAAATCTTATCTATACACCCAATATTAAAGGCAAAATGTAGATCTTGTTGAAAAGGATATATTTAAGTTTAGGCTAATAAACTTTTTAGCAATCACATAACCAAACCTAATCAAATTTTGATCATAATAGAGAATTCATTTCTCATATTTCATTATTTTATTATTTCTTTTGATTTGATTATTTATCCATGACATCTTTCCTTAATCTACAATAATATCAAATTAGAATTTCCTTATTTAAATCTCAGGACTCATTCCTTATTGATCCCACACAAAAGTTGTCTTCATTAAAGTTTATTTGCCATATGACAACTTTATTGTCTCTTAAATTAACTTTATTAACAAACGACAACAACAAACAAAAAAAAAAGGGATTGGAAAACAATCCTTTTACCACAAAATATACACATAGTAAGTGTAAGGGTATGTGTGTGTGTGAGTGTATGATTATCTGGATTCCTGTGTATATAAATATTTGACCGCAAAATAACAGCTGCGGCAACATTTTATCCATTTTTCCCCCTTTTTATGTGGTATTTATAAAATAAAATTGATAAAAAAAAGAAGAACAAAAAAAAAATGGAAAAGAGAAAATGTCAACAACAAAAAAGAGAAAGGGTGGGAAATATCAATGTTAAAAGTCAAATTGATACATGAGGAATACAGTAAGAAAAAAAGAATAACAGGCAGCAACAATAGCAAAAGTAGCAACATATGCCAGAAACAGTGACACAAACAGAAAGGACAACAATACCAAGAACAACAGAAAAAGCAACAACAATGACAAACCGGATATCCTTATATAATAGTATGTGAGTTGTATGGTTTGTAGTTACAATATATTTACGTAGTAGTTCTTGTCATTCTCATTCTCATTGTTGTTGTTGTTTGTTGCTGTTGTTTGTGATGATATTATTTTTTGAATGAATTTGCTGACATCAGAGGTGACAAGATGTCAACAAGCGCCACAGGCTATGCAACACCCACCATGACAAAAACACAACAACACCAACAAATAGTACCACCAAAAGCAAAATATGCGTACGACAGCAATGCTGAGCAGTTGTGATACCAAAATGCAAACCCAAGGAGAGAAAGATAAAGGTCAAACACTCACATACTCGGCCATGTATGTAAATGATAAAAACAACTCCAATTTCATCATCATAATTCAGACAATATTCGTTGAAATTCATTTTAATTCATTTATAAAATATTTTGATTATTTCATTATTTCTTTTTCTTTTTTTTCTCGTTTATCATTTTTCTCTTTTAATTAATAAAAATATTATATTACGATACTTTAGCATCAGCAGCATCATCAACATCATCATCAACATCAACAACTTCAGCATCATCGTTACCATTATCATTATCATCACCATTATTGCTGATGTTGCTGTTGTTATCCTTCAACATTGCAGTATGGAAATTTTTGTTGTTTTATCAACATTTTATCATAATTATGAATAATGAAAATATGCGCACGACATGAATATGAAAAATAACCAAAATAAAATGCTTGAAAATATGCATGAGAAATGAAAAACATACTCACTAACAAACACATATAACACAATAAAAAAAAATAAAATAAAGGAAACATTCAAGAAGAATCGCAGACAAATGTGTGCAAAATAAAACGCGCGCTATAAAGGAATCTGAATGCGAAAAGATTTCCCTAAACGATTTAAGTGATTTTCATACATTTTTATGTACATTTTTATTTGAATACTTGTTCTCAAATATACACAGATACAACATACTATTCATTCATTCCTCTTACATGAACATAAATACATACATATATCTAAATACATAAAAACAAGCAGCAAGTGATATTAAAGCTGCTGCTGTTGCTGCTGTTATTGGTGCTTATCACTCATACGACATGTTGTCAGTGGCAGCAACAGCGGGAGCACTTCGCGTTGTCTGTTTAAGGACGATTGATGGCACAGTTGTTGGACTAAAGTGAGTTAATGCTTCTACATATATAGTATTATATAGTATATGACTGAAGACGAAGTAAAGAGAAGCAACAGAAAAGATATTGCAAATCCAAAGCATCAACCAAACAGCAACAGCAACAGAGTGTCAACAAAAACCAGCGGGTTAGCACACAAAAAAGTGTCATCATACAATATTTTCCCAACAGATTTTCACTTGATTTATTTTTTATATATTTTTTATTTTGATTTTGATTTGTTATTTTTGTTGCTACTGTGATCTTTTGTCGGCATCATCTTACCTGCTATTGCTACTGGTGTCTTTATTAACATCAAAATTGACAGCCTTGTGTTGTTCTTGCTCATCTGAAGCTCATTATAAGGTATGAAAGTGACATGTCACAACACAAATAAACTTGTTTTTTATAATCACAACAATTTTCAAGTCAAGTGAAAAAGAAATACAATCATAAAAATACACAACAATAATAATAATAAAATGTGTTTGCCTTTGACGCGACTTCATTAAATTTCTTTCCTTTTTTTACTTTTTTATTGTGTCAACTTATATAGAATTTATTGTATTTTTTTTTCTTGTGATAACGATGATGATGATGATGAGAACAAATAAGCTTCAGTATTACAAATAAGCACTACGGATATTTGAGATTTTCTCACTGATTGGCTTATTTTTCCAATTCAAAAATTGATTTAACAAGGTTGAAGAACTTTAAAAGTTCATTATATAAACTAAGATTTCGATGAAATTTGGTTGGTTATATGAACATAGTACAGAAGAGTTAACAAAACAAAATTAACCGATTTTTATACAGAAGCTTCTAAAGAGTAAGGCTTATCGGAACGAATAGTTTTGTTTGCGAATAACTTATGTGCCTCAAATAGTGATAAAAGTTGTTTAAAAAATATCTACGGATTGATTTCACTCTGGCTACCCTCTGACATTTTACAAATTCCTGAATAAATTTTATGTCTGATGGATCTTATGATCCTGGGGACGAAATTTGGTTGAGCATATTAAGAAATGAAAATAGAAAATATACAGAAGGTTTGATTTTATATTATCTCAGTCTGCATCACCTTTTTTATTATGTTTTGATGACAGTCTCTCTGCTATGCACATTCAATTAGACCATCTTTTCTTTTCTATGTTACAGAATCTTTTTTGCAAACAGATCTTTTTATGTCACATATAGAGAAACAAGTTCAGGCTAGTGTTCCCCAAGGCAACTATTAGCTCCTGTGCTGTTCACTATCTGCACAGCACTCATATCTCAATCTGACTTACACCATAATTTT
Source organism: Amiota communis (assembly GCA_037043315.1). NCBI lineage: Eukaryota > Metazoa > Arthropoda > Insecta > Diptera > Drosophilidae > Amiota > Amiota communis. The sequence continues at coordinate 3,685,571 of JBAMAV010001245.1, read as the reverse complement.
ATACTGAATTCCGATCGAACTACATTACGTTGATGCATTTTTTCGTTGAGATCAGATAATTTGCATCATAAACATCTGTTTTTTGTTTTGGTTACACACACGTGGAACTTTGCGAACACGTTGGCTAAATTAAAACTAAAAATATGTGAAAATTGCATATTGCAATATATGCAATACGTTCTTGCAGCTCCCTTTTTCATTCTTGATACTTATTTTATTAAAATCTTTTAAAAAAAATTAACAATTTATGGTTTACTAAAAATGTTAAGTGCCATGATCAGCTGTTTTGTGTTGACGTGCAAACAAAATAGAGGGAAACATACAAAATTCACCTTAAAAAAGCAGAAATTGCCCAACACTAACGAGAGTGACCGTTATTAATTTTCAAATTAAAGCATATCAATTCTTGATGCGACTATTGATCACCATAACATTCTACAACAGCAACCCCTGAATGACACCATTTTCCTTGCGTTTGTTGTCGAATCTGATACGGATCAGTAGGCAAATCAACATTGATTTGTATCAGTCTCGGTGTGAAAACGCAAACATATTTAAACTGCTTGGAAGTCTGGTTCCCAAGGTGGAACATTAAGGGGAACTCAGGTAAATCACAACTGTGTTCGTTCACACAGAGATACCTCCGGTTATACTTAGTGGTCGGCGATACCATAGTTCCCAGTTGTGAATTACCAGGGCTTTCTAGTGACAACCAATTAAACAATTTAAATGTTACACTTTCTTGAGCGATGATTTACTTTATAAGGTTTCGTGAGCATATCTGATAAATCTATTTGAATAATATGCAGCGGCTATAGTCGGTGGAGGAATATCTTCATATTCTCCTTTTTGCGCGCTCTAATAGGCTGGTCTTCAATATTCGAACACATTAATAGTCTTCACCATAAGGACGTCCGACTACAACTGCATAACTGCTATCTCTAAACAATTCACTTAAGTGAACTACGGTTGCTTGAATTAGTAACCATGTGGGTATTGTAAATAAATTAATATTGCGTATACGCAACAAACAAAATTCATTAATTGAAATCACCCAAAAACCTTAAATTTCACAAAAATCTGGTATCTTTTTTTATAGAAATATTCTTTATATTGCACATATGTCAACTGATTTACATATGCATGACATGACAGGCAACTGGTTACGCATAGCTGAATGATTAAATGAATCAGTGAGTGAGTGAGTGAGTATGTGAAAGAATCGGTGAGTCGGTGAGTTATTTTGTTTGTTATCTGTCAAAACAATAGTAAATTACACCAATCCAGATATCAAATGGCATGACTTTTGCGTCGTAACACACTTCCTATATACTCCCACTCCTGTTATCCACTCTCTTTCTCTTTATTTACCATTAACCACAACAAAAAATCTGCCCACAAAACACATCAAGTTGAGCTACTGTCGCTTTTAGTTTATTTTTATTTGTTTGTTTGCATGTCTGTGAGTGTGTGGCTTTTACCTATTTACCATTTACCTTTGCCACTTTGTTGTGTTTTTCTACAATAAAAATAAAAGTGTCAGTGACAACAATACCATATAACGGAGAAAAAGATCGAGAAAACAATACACAAAAGTGACAGGGCCATGGTATGACAACTTACACCTATACGCACAAAAACACAGATATTCACACTCTCTCACTCACACAAACAAACACACCAAGCCAAACCAATCCAAACTGAACTGAGTACTGAGTTGAGTTGTAGTGTATGGAATAAAAGTTAAAGCTAAAGACAACAAACAGTAACAAGCAATACTTTTGCTTTTCTTTGTAGGATTGCTTGATACTAGTAGTAAAAACACTTTGAAGATGAAAAAACACAAACACAAAATGATGCTGAAGGACATTGTCAGGACAACGCAGTCACACGGAAGCAATTTGCATTATTGCCATTTCGCATGCTGTGCACGACATGACACAGCACAACACGGCAGTAGTTTTATTATTTTTTTTTTTTATTTTGTGCCATTCTTTCTTTGCACTTCTTTCTGTTTGTCTTTAGAAAAAAATGGAAAAAATGGCAATGGAAAAAACTCAAACGGAAATCAAAAGTCAAAGAGCGCAAATTATTGTAAAATGTCCAAAGGCATAAAGGCAAACAGAATAACAGACAACAAACAGACAAACAAACAGTGAGTTTGTCAATCAGTCACTCAGTTATATTGATGGTGATAAAAAGAGAAGCATTGTTAGACTAAAAGTATGCAACAAAGCTTGCCTTAAAGGTGCTGCCTTACTTGAGTTGAGAGTCTATTAAATAGTTTACTTTATGCATTGTGGCAACAATATCAGAGAGCGATTATTATCCTCACACACATGCTTTCCTGAGGTCGATTTTCTTCAAACCATGATGTGCAAAGTTTTCCAGACGTGCTATGTGTATTTGTTTAGGCAAGAACAACAACACATGTATTGTATGTATGTGTATGCATGTCAGCAAACTTGTTCTGATCCTTGTTCTTCTTTGTTTGGCATCTTCGACTTGGTCGCACATTATCCTGTAATGGCATCTGTCCGCCTATTTGCAGCATTAAGCTGTCAACACTTTTCACTTAAGCACGTTCCACCACCACCACCACCAACATTATCGCCTTCATCTCTTCCATATCAACTAGCAGGGTCCACGCTAATTCGCCTGCAATTCTTTGCTCCTGCTGTTGCTGCTGCCATGAGTTGTTTACTCTGTAATATGCTTGAAATAGACACCTGAGCCACTTGTATAGCTCTTAATCCCAAAGCGTCAGTTATCCAATGAATGAAAAAAAAAGAAAAAAAGAAATAAATGGAAAATTGTGGACGGAAAAACAGTCAATGGCATAGGCAAAGAAGTTTCGGACTGGGTATTTGAGGCTCATCTTCTTCAAGTGTCTTAAGTGTATTTTATGTATGTATAAGTTTTGATCTGTTGGTATGTATAAATGTACGAGTATGTTGTATGCCAAAGGATATAAAAGGGTTTAAGGTATATTTATATACTTATATTCAAACTTATATTTATGCACATTGTCTACGTGCGTGCCTTATGTGTGCTCTCTTAATAGAATAAAATATGAAGCGCCTTTTCCTTTTCTTTCCATTCATATAAATTACTTAAAATCCTTCTGACGATTTTTGATTGAGTTTTATGCTCCTAAGCTCAACATTCAATCACTTTAAACACCTACAATCAACCATCCACTCAATACATCCAGCCTTCTTTTTATTCTACCCCTTATACTCATACCCATCGCATTTACTTTTTATATTTGGCTTAAAAATATATTTCATATTCAATTAAATTTTTTACAAGTTTTATAAATAAACATTTTTATTTTAATAGAGCAATCTCTCCCCTTTTCAATTCATAGCATATTATATTTAACTATGTAGTAGCTTAGCAGCCAACACACAGTTTTTATTGACTCTCTACACACAATGCAAGTCTAGCAAAGGGAACAGGAGTAGTGGGAGTAATGTAAGCTGAAGCATTGGCAGCAGCAGGACATACAAAGAAGCTGAAGCTTTAAACTCAAACCCATTCATATATGGGGCTTTATTTTCACACTTGAACAAGTTTTCTAGTATTTTTTTTTTTCACTTGTTTAGCTTATTGTTGTTGATGTTGATGTTGTTGTTGTTGAGATTGGAAATTGTTCATGTTGTTGTCGATGTTATTGCAACAACAACTTTTGCTTTTACAGTCTAATTTAATGATTCTTGTCGTTCATACTCTTTTTACTTTCCCTCTTTCTTCTTCCCTCAGTTGATTATTGATATTGAGATTTTCCTCTTCTCCATTATTATTATTTTTTATTTTAGTCCCTTGGACCCTGCTACTTTTTTTTCATGTTTTCATATTCTGTTTTTATTTTTTTTTTTATTTTTAATTTTCCCTTTTTTTTTTTGTACACTTTTTTGGTTCAGTTAACTTCAATTCAAACAAGTACCAAATATTGTATAAAAAATATTTTCATTCCCTTTTTGTTTTGTCTTGAATAAAGATTTTACAAGCTTTCAGATTTCATTCCCTCTGAATTTATGTATGGCTGTGTGTATATATATATGTGTGTGTGTGTTTGAGTTTGTTTGTGTTGCCATTGTGCGGTTTTTCATTTGCTGAAAAGTATGCTTTCATATTTAATGTCCTTAACAAAGTAAAGTACCCAAACTCAAGTTGAGTCAAGTCGAGTCGAATAAAGTAGTAAGTAGTATTGAAGTCAAGCTGAATGGAAAGTAATATAAATATTGAGACTATCACAAGTTGCAAAAGGAGTCTGATAAGTTTCTCAACACAAAATAGTCGTATAGTTTAGATTAGTTCAATGATGTGTCCACATTTGGATGACTGACAAATAACAATCCTCCTTAAAGTTTTTAAAATATTGAAATGATTTGCAAATAATAACCCCAGCAAAATTGTTTAAAATCGAAAAGAAGGGTAGGAAAGTAAAACATTAAGAGCATTCGATCTCATCCGTGATTATTTAGTTATTCGACAATCAACAAGCAAGTGAAGTCGGAAATAGAGGCAATATAATTAGAAGCCCAAGAGAGGACTGTTACTGAGTAATTACAACAGAAGATTTTAGCATTAAACAAATTCAAAGGTCTACGGATTGAAAGAGCGTATTTTCAGACTCGTTCTCTACGAAAAAAAACGTGAGATGGTCACTTCATCACATCTTAACTGGTTGAACAATCGCGACAACAACGCTTTCTTGTTGATGAAGCGTGACATCAAGAAATCTTACAGTACTGAAGCCAGCAACATGATCAATGTCAGCTCATAACGCTACAATGTATGTCTCGTATATAAGAAGACCGTCGCTATTGTACCAACTGCCATTAAGAAAGACTTCTCCACTATGCTGAAGTACGGCAAGTACGCCCAGCATCCTGCTAAAAAGACCATATGTGTTTCATTCAAGGATGGTCAAAGATGCTCTCTAAAAAGAAGTTAAAGAACTTTCTCATCGGCTCCAAGTACCGCAAGAACATGACCCAAGCTTCTCTCCGTCGTTTCTCCGCTAAGCTGCGTTCTCAGAAGCCCGTTTAATTTAATTAATGCGACAAGAATACCGAATAAATGCAAAATAACTCAGTGTTATAGGATTTTATACTTCCATCCATGGCTAAGATGACAGAAGACATCACACAACTGCTATCGGGACACAGTTACTTCCACAAATTACTCCACAGAATAGGGAAAGCGGTTTGTGCAAATTGCATTTATGAGGACGCAGAAGTAGATGATACAAATCACACTTTCTTTGAATATGATAGAAGGCAACAAGAGCGTGAGGTGATGGGAAACAGTGTGGGTTCCATCAAGACAGCAAATATTGTCGAAAAGATGCTGGTGAGTAATCACAACTGGGCATAAGTAGCTCTCCACACTGAAAAGATTCTAAGATGCAAGAAGTGGGACCTGAACGCAGGTGCTACAGTCAACATATGAATACAGAAGAGGATACCACCTTGAAGTAATGCGAAAGCAGTTCCATGGTGGGCACTAAAAGTTTCTAAGTTTCCCATTAACTTGTAAATCTCTTACCACCGATCGATTTCTTCTTGAAAATAGATAATAAGCACAGAGAGCCAAGTAGATGAAACCATATTTGCCTTTTTCGGGAAATTAGAGTCATGCTTATATCAACTGTTCAATTCGTGGTTGGTTTGGGATTGTTTGATGTTAAACAAAAGACTAGCATTAAACAATCATGTTATCCCATTAAAGTAACTGATAACTGGGCAAAGTGAGGATCTTGGGAACAAAGAGGCAGATAAACTCTCCAGAAAAGGATCTGCAAACGGTCTCATTGAACCAGAGCATTTCTGTGGGCTGCCTTAGAGTTCAACGAAAATTAGACTCAAACAATGGCTCCATAACAAATAGCACCGCTATTGATTAGACACGAAGAATACTAAAATGGCTTAACTTTTCATGCCAACTACATCCCGGAAAAAAAAACACATGAATTACTTGGACTGGCATGGACATGTATTCGGATAGCCTCAGCTTATGAAACATGAACATAACATGGGGAGCAGTCATAGCAATCTGTGTAGGTTGTATAAAGAAGAAGAGTAGTCAGTAGAGCAGCTACTATGTCAATGTGAGGGCCTAATCTGGACCGGACCCCTTCACTTTGAAAACCAGTACTTGAAAGCAGTTAGAATTACAAATTTGCATTCAAAGAAAATCTTAGAAATCCTGATGAATGCCAGAATCTCGAAGAAACTGCAGAATAAGCTCACTTGCAGACCCAGTGACGTGGTAGTCCAGTTTCCGCCATTCGCTTAATCTAATCAAATATTAATTATTTGGACTACTAGTTGGCTTATGTTTGTGCAATAGTTGAGGGTTGATGATGATGATGGGCCTTTCCTTTAAAGTTATACGCGAATTTGTTAAGTAGTTAGCAAACTGATCAGACCACCTTCGTATAAGGCAACTTGGAGTGTTGATAGAAATAACCTTTAAATCTGCTATATTGCATCATGGTCCTAGTACAATATGTACGTGTACCTTCAACTAAGTTCACTTAGTCTATTATTTTAAGCTTGAATAACTCAATCATTGCTTGTGTAAATGTTGTCTTGAGCTTGTCTTGCTTTTCTGACTTATTATTTTCTGTGCTTTTTACTACTAAGAATGTACTTCTGAGGGCTCCCAAGACTAAAGACTATTACTACTGCTTACTTCGCTATTTCCTGTGTTTCATTTCCTTTCTCTTGGTTTTTTTTTTTTTTGCGTTCATTTTCTTTACTCATTTCATTCGCAATTTTAGCATCATTATACTTATTGTTTGTCTTCGTTGAGTGTGTACTTGAGAAAGTGAAAAACTTTCTCTTTCCAAGTGTTAGTGGCATGTTTGCTCGCTCACTCACTTGCTTGCTTGGTATTGTTGAGCAACAACAGAATAGAATAGAACAGAACAGAGCAGTGGAGCATTTATTATTATGTTCGTTAATGTTTTCATGAGTCTTTTGCTTCGTTTTAGTAATGGCGAAAACTTACCATCGACGAGTGTAGCAAAGAATTTAAAAGTAGCTTCAAAGTAGTTTTCTTTATAGAAGAACTTTTAAACAAATATATGAGAAAACTAAGTTCTGCGGAAAAAAAGCAAAAGCAAAAGCACAACAAGCAACAACTTATTGATGAGTTTCAAGTTTTTCTTTCTTCATAAGTGGCTAATAATAGCGCACATAAATAATATTTTATCAAATTTAGCACACACAAAAAAAAAGATGGCAAACCACAAAACACACATGTTTGTTGAAATTAGAAAAAAAAAGAAACAGAAAAAAGTCAAAACAATAGAAAATTTATGAAGAATAAATTTAAATCAAGGTCAACCGCATACAACATACACATATGTTGGTTAAAAATATATAAAATTTGTAAAAAATCTTGTCTCCTATTCAATATGTTTTTGCTCATTTTTTTGGTTAACCAAGTCGATGCCAAGTCTGTTTGCTTGCCTGACTGACCTGTCCGCTGTCCTGTGTGTTTGTCCTCTGTCTGTCCTTAGTGATCTATGCACATGGTCCCTTGCTTTGTGTCCTTTTTTGTCTATGTTAAGCTGTTGAACAGCATTTTTCACTTGGGTTTTTGCCCCAAAAATATTCGTCGTTTTTAACATTTTAGCATATTTTCTTTGAAATGTATGTGTATTACTCCAAGGACATCATCATATTCGTTTTCTTTATTTGCCCAACAGGCGCAAAGCCAACAGTTGAACATGAACAAATATTGAAGAAGTATTTCTATTTTTTTGTGTGGGCTTTTTTGTGTCTTTTCTGTTTATCTTTATTTAAAATCTAATTTTTTTTTTATTTTTTGGTCTAAAATCATTATGGTCACCGGGACATCAATGATTTGTTTGATTTGTGTTGTGTTTAGGTTTTCCATTTGGTATTGTATCAAGGTTTTGGTTCATTGGATCTATTGAAATTTTCGTTTTATTTAAGCCTGATGTTTTGTGATTGTGTAGAATAACATTAAATAAGAAACCTTAAAGCAAAATTGGAATCAAAAAGGCTCAGTCTCATGACTCAGTTTGGCTTGGCATGTACATGTGTGACTATGTTTTTTATTATTGCATGTATTAGTAGTACATGAGAGGCATGAAAGAATTCAAAAACTTGCTCTAAGCAAGTATGAGGCTAATAAAATAGCTTAGAGTAAGGACAAACAAAGTTAATGGTATTTGTTACCCTAAAATGCCCATTAGACTAAAGTCTACTAGTCTTAACCAACACAAAGTAGTCAACCAGACTTAAAAACTTTTGCCGAATTCGATAACGACTTAAGTCATGACACGAGAGATATGCTTTCTGTTGCTGTTGTTGTTGCTGTTGCTACTTCTACTACTGACCAGGCTACTTGAGCAACATTGAATCGCATGCCTGCAAGCCACAAAACTTGTGGCTAAAATGCAACTTGAGCTCAAAAACTTTTACTCAGTTCGAAGACTTCTACTACTATTTCCATTACTCAACTCAACTCAACTAAACTGAACTCACAGCACAGCACAGGACAGCACACATCTTCCGGCCGAAAATAACATTTCTCTTGTCTTACTGTGTTTCTTTAAGATAACTGTGCTGTGTGTGGGTGTGTTTCTGGGTATGTGTGTGTGGTTATGTGCGTGCAAGTAAATGAAAAACTTTTCACATAATTTCGCAATAAGTGGCAGAAAACTTTGGCAGCCCAACGACTCACTGACTTATCACCGCTGCGGCTGTGTGTCAGCATTCCCCTAAAGGAAGCTGGTTCATTTAAAACTCCATCAGTTTTTATGTTTAGCAAAAAATATTCAAAACCTGCAAAAAAGTTGAAAAATAAAACAAAAATACCATCACCATCATCACAGTGAGATACAATGCTATCTGAAAAAGCAAGCAAATAATATTATTATGCATCAACATCTTTGTGGTAAATTTAATTATCAACGTTAAAAACTTTGGAATTACAATACAAGCAACAAAAAAAAAACAAAAAACAAAAAACAAATCGAGCTACAAAATCATGTTTTTCTTGGATCTTACTCTCTCTCTCTCTCTCTCTTCCTCCGCAACTTTTAATTAAACCCATTTAATGTAAAGCATTGAAAGAGCGCATAGCAAGGAAGAAAATATGTTAAATTTACACACAAAAACAATGCTAAAAATAAAGAAGACAAAATCAAATATTACGCATACACCATGTTGCCTACTAATTGTCTTAGCCTTGAAATGTCAATTATATTATTATTCTATTGTAATACTCTTAGTATGTGCAATGAGTGTGAGGCAGAGGCGATGCGCGATGGTGGTTTGGAGACACCAAGTGAAATTGTGATATTAAATATTTAAATTGTGCCTAAAAATACCAGAGGACATCATCAGTTTTAGCAGAGGAGAGAACAAGTAAATGAAAAGAAGCAATGACAGTGGCATTGGCAATGAAAGGAAAAACAAATTTAATATTTTGTTGAACCACAAAATCAAATATTTCAATGTTGAACCAAATGAAATTTATTTTGAATCACAATCACAATCATGGTATGAAGTGTTTCAAAGACATTCTTATACAAATTACTTTGACAAAACTTTTGCATGAATTGTATGAGTGGGAATTGTTGATTTTATATTTAGCATAGTTTCTTAAAAATTTGCAGCCTATCTTAAGAATTCACTGGATAAATATTAAGAAATCTGAGAATTTTATACAAGTACTATTATTGTTAGAAATATTCAAGGTCTATCTGAGCTAAGTTCTGTATTTTTAACCATTTAATTTGATATACAGAATGCATGAAGTCAGATGCAACTCACTCCCCTAAAAAATTTAAAATTTTGCAAAATTTTGTTAAAGCTCAACTGTGATTTAGGTATTTAGTAATGGCTAAGAGAATAAACAAAACTAACTGCGTTAACGTGTGCTGTTGGAATGTCCCACCAGCTGTACACTTCAGCTGGAAAAAGGTGAAATACCTGGGTCTCAAACTTGATCAAAGGAACGCTTTCGGTCAGCACATCGCTTCCGTCTTACGTACATGTCGAAACAAAATAAATTGGGTTCACTGGCGAATCTTATTCTCTCTTGGGAATGAGTGCACAGTTTTTGCCCAACTCATTGCCCCTATGTGGAGATACGGTATTGAGATTTGGGGAACCACTGCTAAAAAAATAAAGTATATTGAGTGCATGAACTTTTTTTTGAACTATTAAAACCGAAAAATCGATAATTGGATTTTGCTGCACGTCACCAATTTATTTCACTAAAACGGCACCCCCTAACTCATGCCATCATTTCACACTTTCATCTTAAAAATCTTCACGCTGGACCTGAAGCTCTATTGGCTGCGTATCGTCTCAGATACTGGCCAATTGGTGGTCGGAAAACTTACACATCTTAACCAATGTCACCAGGGTTCTGATACTGTCAAAAATTTAATCCGTTTTCCAATTTTTGGTTGGTCTGTTAAGTTTCACTTAAAAGTTGTTTCAATATGCCTACCACACAACAATTCGGCAAAGCATCAACACTTTTTTGACCTTATCAACACAGTGAATTTTTACTGAAGATGTTCTGATATCAATTAAAGCAAAAATCATAACACCAAGGCCAAACTGTTTGCAAAATTGTTTTGCCCTACAAACAAACTACAGCGAAGAGACTTTCAAAATATTCTTAATTATAATACTAAGTGCATTCTACTTTATGATATTGAGCAACTCTTTATAAACAGTTTGACATCAAGGCACCTGCAAACATATCACCTACTACATCACCTCCATGGCTCTTAAATATTTCCTCAATTATCAGCACTCTTTATGTGTTTCCAAAAAACTACACCAGTGGCGCTATCTTCTGGCGGCTGCTAATCAAGGAGAGAACCAATTAAAAAATTAATAACTGATCATGGTTGTAGCCAGGATATATATTACAGTCTTTGCTTGTATTCACCAAGAAGGAACAATGTTAGCTGCTGGATGGCTCCTGGCATATTGTTCTGACTTTTATGCCATAGAAGTTATCATACTAAAAGTGGTTGAAATTGAGGAAGCAAACATTATTTGTAATGACAGCCTCTCTACAGTTAATTCCATAAACCACAACCCCACAATATTAAGAATATTCTGCGTACCCAGTCATAAATGAATTATTGATAATGATATGGAGTACGCTGCAGCTTTATTAGTGGCGCAGTCATCTTCTATCACCATCATACGTTCTAATGAAAAATATTTACACCTGAAATCTCGTAAATCTTAGGTTTGGCAGCATTAATTTTCGAGTTGGTCACAAAGCCATCACCCACACTTATTTACCCAATACCGGAGGTATATACCTCATCAAATAGTTTTATAAAAGCAAAATTTACAGCACTTTGGAGTTGCTAAAAAAAAAAGAAAGATCTACACCATTAACATAGATCACATTCTATGTAGGAAGCCCAAGAAAGAACAAGGCCAACTATATTAGACAATAATAGGGTCAGCAGTTGGGTCGGCTTACTAGGTCTAGTGATCCGTATTGTAAGGAGAGCCACTACACTGTGGATAGCAATTATTATCTAAGATTTTCTCTGTAGCACTGGATGATAAGAGACTAGCCCGACCTTAACTACTGAGCTAGTATTATGAGAAAGTCTTTTTTCGGCATCAGCAAGAGATCAAGGACTGCTACCTCCTAACAGAATACTTTACATATGGGTATCTAATGCGTCAACCCAACTGCCTTCGATACAACTCTTTAGTACCCGACTTGAAATGACTTCTAACAAGAGTGTCGTCGCCTATTAAAAATAAGCTATGTCCACCTGTTAATGTGTGACAATTATATCTGGGGGAACAAGCCACGTAAGAATGCTGCAGTAGTTGGAAGCCTGTAGAAAGCAGTTTATTATGCTGGCGAACTGACAAATCTTTTGCTTGGGTTAACTAGTCACCACACGAATGGCACCATTTTGTTTAGTCAATAGTAAATGGTAAACTCATTTACCAGATCTATGGTGAAATACTCCTTTTATCCCATTTTACGCAAATTATCAGCTATGGTGCCACGCTCCCCTCTCAATGCTCTCTATCCTAACACCAAACTCTCACCATCCTAGATTGCTGTTTTAAAAGCCAATTTAGATAATATAGGATAAAATAGATTTTATGTCAATTAAATTTGAATAGTGTGACAATATTAGAAGAATTTATAAAAATCTTTATAAATATTAATTGCTTTATTATCATAGATGAAGGTTATCAACTATGTGCAATAAAAACTCATCTTTCCACTTAGTTTTCAATATTGTGACCAACCTTGCGTGTAGCTAAACACATACATACTATAAATTGTCGTCTCTCATAGACACGTGCCTTTCATTTAATTAATTTATCATTTATTTATTTATGCATTTGTTTCATGTTTCATAATTAAAATAAAATCAAATTAAAAATAAATCGTGATAATTGCCAAGTTTACTTAAAAAAAAATGTAAATAGAATTATAATTGGCATTAAATGTGATTAACGCCGAAGCGAATAATTTGATTAAATCAATTTTTTATTGCATACTTATTTGGTTTGATTTAAAAATAACAAATGACCAACCAAGCGCTTCGTAACTGATATGACTAACACATTAAATTCAGCTAATGAATTAATCACCAACCAACAAGTAAACAGTTGATGTCAAAATGAATAGATACTATGAGGGGAGGACGAGCATGTAAATATGCTATAAATTTTTAAGCACGCTATTTTGAATGAATGAAAAAAAAACTGGGTAAGGATTTTTAAACTAATGTGTGTAAATACGTGATTTTAGACATTAAATAACACATAAAGACTTAAGAACTTAGGACAGCTAATATTCGTGTTAACATGGGAGATAGTTTGGAATGTGTTCACCTCATCACTGCCTATTGTGACAATGTCAACATGTTTAGAAATGTATATCTATCTTCTAAGTATGTGTGCTTTGATTTTCTTCTTTATCTTAAGTTGCTATTGATTATTTTGGTTTCCTTTTTTTGTCTTGTATTCATGTTAAGATTTTCGTTTTTAGATAAATGACTCAACGAATTAGCACAATACAAAAGCTGAGACAACAAATAACATGTACAAATCCCAAGCTAATCTAATCTGTTCTGGTATATATTTTTTTTCCCCCCTGTATTATCATTAATCTATAATACACCTGAAATGAATGAAAGAAAGAATCTGTGAATCTTTTTCTATTCGCTTTAATTTACTCAATCATCTACATAAACTTAATTTCCTCTATATACTCGTAGTACCAAAATACTCAGTCTCTGCATGGGTTGGTAGCCAATTAATATTTGCCCATTTGTTTATACACAAAACACAGCTTGTGGCCAAATTGAGTTTTCGTCCTTTCAGTTGATTTGAGCTTGGCATACACACACACACACACACACATACACGTATGAGTTATTTTGGGTGTGTGTATTAAATCAGTAAAAGAAACTTCATGGATCCATAACAAATCTACTCGTATGGCACGTGATTGCGACTGAATAAGTTAGTAAGTATGTGAATACAATTGTATGTTTGTGTATTACTATATGTGTGAATGTGAACAAGTTGATTTCACACATGTTTCACTATACTTGTACTACAACCCTTTTAGTATTTTTTGTGTTAGCAACGCCCAAAATGTGTTCATTTGGTTTGCTTTCTTCTTTTCTTCCTTCATTTCTTCATATTTATTATTGTGGTTAAGCTTTAGCTTGCTTGTATGTATTTGTAGCAATCAGTGCTTTATTTTTGTGGTCAATGCGTCACAAGTAACAACAAACAATCGACAATTTGAGAAAGTGCAATCGAAACAATTTAAAAACCAAAACACAGCTGTGCACCATGTCTTAGATCGCACATCAATCAACTTGTTTACTTCATTTCACTTTGACGTCAGTCAATCTTACCCATACTCTTTCATTATTCCACCCTTTCTTTGATTCATTCATATTGATTCATTCTTTCATGTACTCTTTCATTCATTCTTTCATGTAGTCATCTTTCATTCATTTTTTCACGCATTCTTTTCTTTATTCATTCATTCATTTATTCATACATGTGTACATGATAATGTTCGTTTTTAGTTTCGTTTTGTTTTGTTTTGTTTTCTTACTAAACGCATCGTTTGTCTAACATTTTTTCACGCTTCAGATTATTTTAAAGCTTAGACATTCTCCGCCAGTTTCTTGTAAATTAAAAAAACAAAAAATAAAAAATTCAAAAAATAATATAAAACAAAAAAAAAAAAAAAATGACAAAGTGAGAAAGAAACAAAGAAAAAGGGTAGAGAACAACATGGTAGGTGTTTCATCAACTTGCTTAAACTTTCTTGCTTGTCTTACTCTTGTTCCAGTTCTTCTTGCCCTAGACAATTTAACCCTATATTATTTTTTATTTTTTCATGAGTGTGATGCTTTTTCTCTATTCTTCATTGCTTTGCTTTGCATTTACTATAATATGTAAGCAAAAGAGATTCTCCTCTCTATTCTTGAGTTCATTTCTTATGCAAAGTCCTTTAGCTGTTAAGTGTTTCATGCACGCTTCGGTATGTGTAGACGGTAAATCAAGTTGAAAATAGCATAGCATAGCACGAATGAACCAAAACGCAGGAAATGCTTGATGTCACGGTGAAGGCTATAAAACTCTTGACACATAGTAATTCTCTGTACCCTCCCCCCGGTTTAGTGATTTTAAATTATTTTGAGATTTCAATTTGATTGCATTGAATTTAATGGCTGAACATTAAAAAGCAATACAATACTACTTACAACATAAAGTAACAGGGAAGAAGATAGTTAGTATTTTATAACAGTAAAGGATTTAAATTTAAAAGACAGGAAACACAGATTTTGAAAGCAAAAGATTTATTTGGGAAAATTAAAATTTATTACTAATTAAAACAAGGAAATTCAACATGAGGTTGATAAGAACAGTATGCCTCCAATTATATAACATTGAAGGTATATCTTTATCTTCCTAAATTTGAAATGGAATATTCTTAAAATCATTTGAAATCCATTACATTAATAATATTTTCCTAAATCGATAAGTTATCAAATTTATAATATAGTTTAATAGATTCAAAACTCAAATGAAACTTTGTGCTAGACTCATAAACATACATATAAGCAGAAGGTTAGCAAACAAGCAAGCAAAGATTTAAAGCCATGCAACTAAGTATAACAACTATAGTATTGAGTAGATAAATAGCTGACAGGCAACCAGGAAGGCAAGCTACTACCTTGCCTTAGACCGAGTCTCATTGCCATAAAATAACAAAGTCAAGGTTGTAGTAGTAGGTGAAATGGATAACAAGTTTGTTGCCTTGCCATAATGCTTATGGTAAGATCCAATCTGAACTGCTGCAACTTGCAGTTATAGTACTTACTAGTAAAACTACTTCTTCATCCTCATCCTCATTGTCTACCTGCTGCTTTTGCTGTTTCTGTTGGTTTTGTAACAATGTTTTTGCTTATCAAAATCAAAACCTCGAGGCTGAGTACGCCCCCCATGTACATACGTATGTGTATAGTATTTATGCCACATGCATTTTTTGTGTGTTGGTAGCAAGTCAAGTTCATCTACAAATGTATAAATGTTTCTCTAACTATATGTCTGTTTGTCTGACTATCTGTTTGTCTATCTGTCTGTTAGCATTGTTGTTACCATATGCATTTCAGTTACAATTCAAGGTCTTAGTAATTATTTAAATATCGATTGTCTAGTTACTAAACTTAGCAACTATTGCCAACTATGGTAAGTAATTTGTAAGCTCAGAATGCCTTAGACAGCTGCCCTTTTTTTTAACACTAATGGATTACTTTATGAAATATTAATTCCCATTTTATAGTATTGTATTGTATATGTATAATAATAATACAACAAGCCACAAGTATCGTCATCAACTTTAATATTTAATGCAATTGAGTGCGTTTCGTTCTGTCCTGTTCTACGATACTATGGTATTCTGTTTGCTTTTCTTTATTGCTTTCACTGAACTGAACGTCAATCGCATTTTAATGAAAGTGACACTCACTAAGATGATACTCCTCATCTTTTGATTCTTTAAGCAGCCTCTCTGCTCCTGTTTTTGTTTACAACATCTTCATCTTGAAAAATGCCGCAAAACTTTTACTTATGCCTTGCACTGCATTTTAATGCCATTGTGTGGGTGCAAAGTGCATGAAGGTAAAGCCAAAGCCGACATAGAAACTACTGCTGCTTGATGCTGCTGAACTACAATGTCATTCTGTACTATTACTAGGTACTATAAGAAGAAGCATAAAATACAAAACAAAATGAAAATAAAGGAGGTGGTGAATGAGATGAACAGAGAGAAGTGAAATATAAATGAAAAGCATGAGTTGGCTGAAGCAAAAAAATGAATGAGAAGAATACAAAAATGAAAAGCAAGAGATTTTAGTTTTAAAGAAAATGCATAAAGCACAAGCACATTGTTGTATTGTACTATGACTTGGTACAACTGAGCAGGCAGGCCAACATGACAAGCAGCTTGTGAGGCATAGCTTGGCATGTACACCACCAGCTTCAACTGGTATCTTCATCACTCTTTGTGGCGACCACTGCAAAATAAAAGCTAAATTAATAGCCAAGATCAGGCTGTGGCAATGCAATCTCATGTAAGTGATAGAGGAAATAAATGCTGGCTGACATACATAAGTAAAAGGAATGAAGGAAGAGAGAGCGAGAGTGCGAACAATTGCTCTTGGCTATTTTTTCGCTGCTTCATTTTCATCGTCATCTTTGTTGCTGTTGTCGTTGTTGTTATCCTTGCCATTGCCATTGGCAAAGCTTTGAAGTATGTCCCGACATTCTGTCTCTCTGCTTTAGTATCATCTTCTTATACATAATATTTATATTGTGTATATAAGACTTGTCTGCGAAATAATTTAATTTACTGCATGCTAACTGACTTTGCTAATTTACGACTAAATAAAGTGCAAGCCACATTAAGCCAAGTCGGCATTTCTTTTGTTTATATTACTACTGGTACTTGCTTCCTGCTTTTAACATTTGCTTTCATCATTCCTTTCATTTTATTTTTTGTTCTTTTTTTTTTTGCATTTCATCTTCCTCCTATTACATTCATTAAATTATCAAGCGTTCTTTGTCCATATGTGTGTACGTGATTATTTTATTATTGCTCAACAGGATCAGCTGCACATTAAGTATCTTCATCTTTGATAATTACAAGGAATCGCTTAAATACATGACTTCTGGCCATGCTTTAAGGATTAAAATTCATTCAGTTTCCTATTAATGTCTTTAAAAATTGTATTTTTATTTAATATTAAGCAATAAGTTGCGCTCAAAAGTATGCTATGCCAAGCTGTCGCTTTTTGTTGTGTGTGTCCTTCGTTTGGCCAACGAAGAGAAATTGCTTTCTGGTAAAATAATAAAAAACGAAAATAATATTATTGTGAAGATGCAAAATTGTGCCAAGAGCAAAATTTGTTCGTTCGTTCGAAAATTCTTTGGAACTTTCTCAAGCCAACTACCACTAATGGCAAGTAGACGCGTCGCGTTGTCTTTCGTTGTGCTTCAGCCACCTGTCAGTCCTATGTATAGACTTGCTTTGCTTTGCTTTTTAGCTGGGTGTGTAGCACTTAAGTGACAGGATATTAAATGATAACAAGGCAACAGAATAAAAAATATAATAACACCATGATGATGACGATGATGGAAGAAGCTCTCACAACTTTAGTTAACAGCTTCAGTTCATGAAGCGCGAAAAACAAAAAGATAAGTAAAAAAATATGTTGGACGAAACAAACTTACTCATTCTATAATACAAAAAAAAAACAAAATTGTGTATGAAAAACGGTTGCCAACATTGATAAAATATTTCAGTTTATTGGTATTTAAATGTTGTCGTGTCTTGGAAGTTTCTTCATTCCTTCATTCAGCTTTCAGTCTTGCCACCTCGCTTGTTTTGTGACTTCCGTTTCCGCTTTGTTACGTTCCGTTCATTGACTTTGGACTTAAATAATTTAACGCTACTAATAGAGTGACATAACAAGGATAATACCAATTTGCTTACAATCACCCACTCACTCACCCACTCACTCACTCACTTGTTCTATCTACTTATTTTTTTATGTCTTACTTTAATATTTATGACAAAAAATCTTTATTTTACTTCCACACAAAGTAACATAGCTCTTTTGTTACACGAGTAGTATCAAAAAAAGAACACAAATTTTTGTTTTTGAACTAAAGTCCATGCATTGTTGTGGCTGATTTAAGCAATTTAATGTTATAATTTCATGGTGTATTTATGGCTTTATGATTCAACATGAAAATCTACTAAAAATGAACCACATACACTAGGACATTTTTCAATGAATGAATGAATAAAATGGTGAATGAATGAATGAATCAGTGAATGAATAAACGAATGAATGGGTGAAAAAATGAATGAAAATATGACTAACCAGAAAAAACTCATAAGTAGCCCATAGATAATTTATAAAAGCCATGACAACGCATAACGCATTTGCGTTCGTGTAACTAAGTGAAGCAACCTTTTGTCCGTCTGCTTCAGTGGCGTAACTACACCGTCGGGGGCCGTGGCAAAGTTATTGGGATCCTTCCACAATAATTTTTAATAATTCTAATTTTTAATTATTAAATTTCATTATAAAATATTTAAGGTGTGTTGATTATAAAAAATCCCTTTTCCGGGATTTCTGTTCGGCTATGGACTGTTCAATAAAAAGAAAAGCTAATTCTAGTCCCATAGAATTTCTTAAATATGCTTTTATCAATTTTCATTTTGAAAATGATCACTCGGTACTAGCTGTAGTCACAGGTATGGTTACAAATAACAGAAATGAAAAGCATATTTCAGGAAAACTTTAATGATTCACAAATCATCAAGTTCTCCTATAGAAAATGTATTGCCTATTTCATGTCTAAAATTGGATTGAAAACTAAGTATTTCCTTGGCAAACAAGACCGATAGACCCTAAGAGCATCACATAAACGCTGGCTTAAATCCCTACAAATCCCCGCCTCATGACAATAACCTTTGTATATGACACTGCAATCACCAGTCGCTCACGCTGCCCCAAAAAACTGTTAAAAGAGCTTATCGATCACTTGCAAATTGTAACGGTCTGGCTGAACAATTGGCGTAAAAAAGTAATTCCGAATAAAAGTAAGCACGTGACGTTCACCCTTCAAAAGAGTGACTGTACTTCCATCATCTTTTTTAACACCACTGTTCCACACTCTACTGAAGTCACCTACCTAGTTCATTAGTAATCAAGTCGACTTGGAATTTCTCTTTCAACATTCAACTAGCTGATCCTTCATTCAACTTGCCACAGCAAATTGATCTTATCAGAGCGGTTCTATTTTTCGAGTTCGTGTGCATAGGCCAGATTTCACTGGTTCCTGGTTTGCAATTGCTGCAAAACACGCAATTTAGTTGGTGGAGAGCATCATGCCCCCAAACTTCTATCATTCGTCGCAAAACATCGGGTTTCGGACGGCATTAATCCCAGTACTCTGCTGGAAGAGCTTGTACATCGAGTGCGTGAAGAAGAACGTCATTTTTGTGCGATAAGCAAGCGTCTGCGTCATCAAGAGCAACGTTTGGCTGATGATCGTCGTAAGCTTGCAAGACACTGAAATTGAAACAATTTCATTCATTTCAAGGACACGTGATCTCAGTTGATTAATGATGTTGTCCAATACACAATAGAAAATCTTCACTCTAAACAAGCTTTCTGGATCTTGGATACTTGCAGAATTAATCAAAATGACGTTTCACCTTCCTGAATGTGACGAGTTTTAGGAAATTCTGGCTTGATAGACCATTTGTTTGCCTGCGTTTTTAATCTTAAAATTCATTTCGATTTTTTTCAAAGTCCTCCAGACAGACTTGATAAAGCTTTGAGACATTTGTAAGATCGATGAGATCTGTAATATTTAGAAATGGAAATCCAGCAGCATAATAAAGTTTTAGTTTTCGATCTTCTTTTTTAGTCAAATCAGGATTTGTTAGAGCTTTTTGAACTTCAACAAACCGAACTTTTATAGCGAAAAAATTAATGTTGTAATAATAAATGATAGAATTCTCATGTGCTCACGGCCCTCTTGAACCGAGGGCCCCTTACATCTCGGGGCCCGTGGCATTTTGCTGTCATGCTACTCTATTGTTACGCCACTGGTCTGCTTGTTTGTTTATGCTACTGTAGTAGTTGACCAAAGAGTATAAAAAAAAATAATACAATGAATATAATATAAAATGAAATCCAAATAAAATCATATTGTATCATAAATTTATGTTAAAAATGAAATATGTCATGCAGCACTTGGCTTAAAAGCCATAGATACCCATATACTCTCATAACCAATAAATGGACTTTAAGCACCCATTCACTTTAAAGCAATTCACTGTGTTGGAAAAGCCATTAAAATATGCAAGACTAAAGCCTAAAGGCGCAATGATAATGTTGGTTAGAGAAATAATATACATAACTTGGACCAAAGAATTGAAGAAAGGATATAGGGAAAAATGTTAATATTACTTAATGTTAGTGTCCTTTCGTTGGGCTTTTAGTACAAATAACTAAACAAGTAAAAGGCACCAATATTCAAAGTATTGTATATAAGCTACCAAGTCAAATCTTGACAAATGTTTGTATGCAAAAAGTAAAGCAAAGCATATGATGATGGCTGGCGGCAAGGAGTATTTAAGTAAGCAATTTCAAAACCGGAGCAACTGTCAACGGCAAAGTTATGATGTCAAGGATGTGATTGTGTGATTGTGATTGCTGGTGGTAGAAATGGTTGAAAGGAGGCTCGCATTAATTTGTTTATTTAAATGACAAAAACAATGAAAAAATGTAGTGACAAATAAACAAATGAACAAACAAACAGCAAAAAACAAAAGACAAATGGAAATATTGTATGAGAAAGGAAACTGAAAACTGAATGTTGTCTTTAAATATGCAAGGAATAAAACAAAGCAACCAAAAAGAGAAAGGAGAAAGAGTAGAAATTCTAACTAACATTGTGAAGCATGCAAATTCAACATCAACAACAGCAGGCAACCAACACAACAACAAGCAATAACTACAACTACAACAACAACAACAAATATGTTTTGTATAGTATGAGTAGTAAAGCAAACTTCGAATTGAATTCAAGTAAGTATTCATGTGGCGCATGAATGACTGCCAGCCTGCCTGCCTGCTTGCCTTTTATGTGGAAATATGTCACAACAATTTTCATTTAATTGAAAAATTGTTATTGTTCTAGTAGTGTCATGTTTTTATTATTGTTGCTTGTGTCCTTTTATTAATGAAACAACACCAATACCAACACCAACACCAAAATACCAATACAGACTTCATTCGTTCGGTTCGGTTATTGTTTCTCTCTCCTTCTGAAAGGACATAAATTTAATTTCCATTTGTCGTGTTGCCAAAAAAGATTTAAGATTCATATGCATATGCACAACATATGTTTGTTTTTGCACACACAATTTGAATGAACGAATGAATGAATGAATTGCAAAACATTAGATTTATTAGTATCCAACTGTTCCACATTTAAGCCAAATCAAATCATAACAAGTTTAATGAAGTCTGGAGACAATAGATGCAACATAAAACCAATTTAATTCTGTTAGTTAAACCATTGTTTAGTTAGTCTTCTAGCATGGTAAGCTATGTACCTTTGCAATTGATTTACCAACAACATACAATGCGTATAAGTAATATTGATATAAAATAAATGAATTGATTTTCCATTGTGTCTCTCTGACCTTTAAAATAACTATACATATTTTGTAGTTTCATATGCATATTTGTTTAAAATTTATAAATAGAATATTATTCAATGACGTCAAATGAAAACTACAGTTGTTCATTTCTCGACAAGTTGTGTGGTTATTTTTGGTATTTAATTCAAGACAATTATAATTTTAAATGAATTTGAAGGACATTTATTAATGTATGTATATAAATAATTTCTATTCATTCTATTTCTTACTAATCAAAGTCAGTTTTGTTTGCTCTTCATTATATTTAGCCAAAAAGTACACGGTGGCAGCGTATCCCGACATTAAGCAGGCTTTCGACCGAGTTTGGCACGACGGGCTGCTCAGTAAACTCAAGAGTCTGTTGCCGCCCCAACTATGTTAAATAGTGTGTAGCTACCTCAATAACATGACTTTCTCAGTCGTACTAGATGGTACTATGCTATTTGCGCATGTGACCCTAGGGTAGCGTTTTGGAGCCGACACTTTGTACCCCCGTTCAAGCACAACATGGCCACTGGCTCAAAACAACCGCTACAGGATCCTTAGGATGTTATCATTGCAACGTTTGCAGACAATACGGTTATTCTCACCAGAAACAGGAGCATTTATGAAACCACGGACTCCCTGCAATAATACAAAATATGCATGAGGTCTGGACAAGAAGATGTAAGATTGGCATTAATATAAAGAAAAGTACCAATAAGACGTAAGCTTTACAGCCGATTGTTTATCTGGGAGTCTTTTTTGACAACCAGCTGCTGGAGCACCTTTTGGGGTATAAATATCAGATAACGTTCAAGATGCATATTCCAAATATTACGAAATCCCTCGAAAAAAAATTGCCTTTATATAGCAGAAATAAATTGTCCTTAAAAGTATGCTTTACTTTTTTATTTATACAGATTTTAATACAAAAAATACAAATTTCCAAATTTTCTGAAGGATTATCCAAAAATCTTCTTCCATATTCTTCTAGATGGTCTATAGCAAATACAACAACAACAAAATCAGCCAAATCAGTCAAGCCGTTCTCAAGAAATACGCTTTCAAAGAAAAACATTTTCATAATTTTTTATATTTTAAGTGTGCTCCTACATCCACCGTGAATTCCTCTACTTCCAGAACATATAAATAACTTGGCGCTAAGGCTTTTGCGTAGCGAGATATATTAAAACTATTGGCGACACCAACAGCGTTTCATATGTAGCATCAGATTTTGACTAGAATATGGAACCCCTTTTTAAAATAAATTAATTCAGCTTTTCTTATTATTTTCCCCTTTTCATAATGCCATTGTTCTTTAAGCTCAGCTAATTGCATTTTATTTTTATGAAAGATTTTTCAATTGTTTCCTTTTTGTATGCATTTGGTCTTCATTAACAGCTTCAAGGCATAATCCTTGCCACTGACAAAGCCACAAATGAGATTTTATCCAATTATTTTAACGCGCTATGCTTTATGTCCTCTCTCAACTGGTATTTTTGTTGGAAAAAATTTATAGAAAAATAAACAAAAATTTAATAATCGACAGCTGCAATCTTTGAAAATCTTTTGTTGCCAGCAACATTAGAACAAAACGGAAGCATGAAAACAAAGGAACAACGGAAGAATAAACTAAAAAATGCAAAAAAAAAAAAAGAATGGGGATATTTACTTTTGTGTACGCACAGCAGTAGCATGAGAGAGAAAGGGGGAGAATTTATAAAATGAATCCTTTGTTGATGCAAAATTGAGCAGGCAGCAGCAGCAGCTAGTGATTGCTCCTTTGAGTTTTTCTTTTCACAAATAGCCGAGAGTAAGAAGGTGTTTCAGTTGGTTTGCCATTGAAACGGCACTCAAAACAAATTGCGCCTTAGCATATGCTTCAATTTACTGCTTGCAAATGCAAAGCAAATGAAGACGAAAAGCAATCGACATAAACTAGAGAAACTGAAGAAAAACGTAAATCTACTTCTTAGCCGAAGGTCAAATGATGCTCAAACTAAGTTAAAGAAACTAAGAAAAATCTCATTTGGCATTGAAGCGTAATTTTGTCTATCTAGTATCTCTCTCCTTTGTTGGATTTCTTAAACTTCTGTTACATTTCTATACTTTACTTTTTTTCTTTTCTTGTATTTCTACTTATACTTACCTTTGACAAGTGTCAGTATGCCCAGAGGCATGACAAGCACAGCTACCATTAGGTCGGTTATCGCCAGTGACATTAAAAAGTAGTTTGTCACATTCTGTAGACGCCGCTCCCAAGCGATAGCCAGACAAACAAGAATATTGCCTGCAGCCGTGCCAAAGACCAACACGAGCGCCAGCAATGCCCAATAATTGTTCAGATCATGTTCACCTGGTTCACCTTTAGTTGTTATAGATGTTGGTCTAATGTATGTGGTGGCATTGCTACTCGTATTACTGAATATATCAAGCTCACCATAGCCTATGGAATTACTTGATATATTGTTGTTGTTATTGTAAGAATTAGCAATAGCTGCTGCTGCTGCTTGATAGATTTGCTTGACTCGTTTGTTGATGTTGTTGGCATCATCATTATCGATGGCATTGTCATTCAAATCGATTTGGTTTTCAAGCAAGTCATAATCATCGCTTAACTGAAAGTTATCTACTACACCTTGTCCAACACCATCACCACCACTTCCAAGTCCTGCACTATTCGCATACCAATAACTTTCGCCACTGTCATTGAAGAAGTTAATGCTTGCATAGACATCCTCTTCCATGACCGTCCGTTTGTTTGGTGTTAGTGGATGGTTGGTTAGTTGGATGAATGGCTTATACTTTATGATCTTCCGGTTGTGTGGTTGCAATAAATAATAATAGTATTTGCTTTTATCATCATCATGATGACAATGACAATGATCATCATAAGTTTCAGTGATTCAGTGTATTTTATTCATAAAAAGAATAGTATTGTTCCAAATGAGAAAAACTTTATCATACAATTGCACTTTTCTGTTTTTTTTTTCCGCTCACAAAAAACATTCACTTAATTCAAATTCAAAATGGCGTCAAATACCGTCGTTGTTCACTGTGGAATTCGTGCACGAAATATTTTGCTACACAAGTTTTAGTTTCACTTTTCATTTAATCTCGCCGCAGTAAAGTTTTACACTTTTCCGTAAGGACTTCAACTCTGGCGACAACGTTGTTGACGATGCTCATTTCACTTAAGGCTGAGCGGATATTAAAGGCAAACATTTTACTGAGCACGTCACGGCGCAAAGCAAGACGTTACTTCATGGAATTGCCGGAATTTATGTTTACGAATTTCCCGCTCTATAAAGTACAATATTCTCTTAAGGATTTCTTGAATGTTATTAATTGTTAAACTATTTTCATTTCTCTTAAGCACTTCCTTTAATGTTACTGTTGGCGTTGCTTGTTTTTCCTTGAATTCAAAAACAACGGAAGATAAATTTCACCGGGAGCTGCAAAGAGAAAATGGAATAAATTGAGATACTTTAAATTCGTAAAAACATTGAAAAATGCATATTGTAAGCATGTAAATTTCTAATGTTGACTGCTGCGCAAGCAAAGTCAAACAAACAAAGCATAAACTAAGTCCGCCTGAGACTGCCCGAAAGTATGCCACGCACGTTTACAACTTAATGACTCTGCTGGGATTAATATGACTAATGGTTCACTGTGTTGGTTTGCTTACCTGCTGCTTTTTCATGCCATTGAAGCAATTCATGTTGAATTTTGAACACGAAAAGGACAGAAAAAGGACGTGCAGCAATCATACAATGACCATTTAACATTTTAATTCCAAAGCATTAATAGAAAACAGTGAAAACAGTGAACACATTGAAGAATTTTAAGGATTTAAGGAAACTCATGTTATCTTTATTAATTTTTTTTAAATGAAACCATAAGGTTCTTATTAAGTATCTACAATTAAAATGTCACAAACATGACATGACATTAAGGTTACTAACTCAATAGGAGCTACCACCCAGACACCCTTCATGTTTAATTCTTATTTTCCTTTTATAGCCACACGCCGAACAAAGTAAGTACCTTTGCCAGCTGAACACTCGATCAACGACCATTTAAGGCACTTCAAATTAGACACACTTCCACCCAAAAATTAACCACCCATGGGTAACCATTGAGCTAGTGACTCATTAGGAGGTCAAGCAAAATTAATTAACAACAACACTGACACTTGAATTTGACAAACGTTCTTCATCTAGTATGACCGACAATAAGGTCAAGTGATAGGGAGAGAAGAGAGAAAATAGAAGATTGGTGCCGTTAGTAGAACAATAAGGACAAGTCAACAAGGTGTTGGTTAGACAGGTGCCTGTGTGTGTGTGTGTGTATGTGGGTCGTCTCTATCAATGTTTTTGCCACATTAAGTAGCACACAGTCTGACAGCGTTAAACACCAATACCAACACCAACAAACGTGTCTTCTGCAGGACTCTGAAATAGAATCGTCACTATTGTTTAACATTGCTTGGCTACTTGCTGTATGTGTTTGTTTACGCAGTTGAAGTTCTATGCCTGAAGCATTTTCTTGTAAGTATGTTGACTGAGATTTTTTGCTATTTGTCAATGGAAACCATCCTGTTATTCTGGTTCCTTATATATACACTTAATGTACATTTGTATGCGTGTCTAAAATCATTTTTTCCATCCTCATATTTTTGGTAATGGACACATATTGTGTCCATACGTATATACATATATCTTAATTAATTATAAATGTTTCTGACAGCAAAATTGATTTCATTTTGTATTATGGAGAAAGACTATAACTGATTCAAAACATACACCATGCCATACATAAATCAAAATTATTGTTTCATAAATTTATTTTAAATGCATTAAATTTTAGGGAATGTGAAATAGAAGCTTTAAATAGAATATTGGAGAAAGAAGTATTTCAATTTAATATTTTGTCATATACTTTTTACTTTAACTAAGAGTGAGACTCACAGTTAATTGAGTTACACGAATTCATGATTCCCTCTACAAAACAATCTTTGACTTCATGTCTTTACACTGAAAACCTTTTACTAGAAAACTTCAAAATTAAATTATAATTGAAAAGGAATTGTGTAACAATTAAAACTTATGGTAATATACCCAAAAGTATGCAACACTTTATTAATAAAAATTTGACACGAAAGGTTAAAAGATTTAAGTAAAATTGTATGTTCACACAGGCTAAAGCAACTTTTTCGTTAATTTTCATGCAAGTTTAATTGCTTTTTATTGTATACAACTGAATTTTTTATTTACTTTTGTTTTATTTTCCATGTTTTTGTTGCTCACACATTTTAATTAAAATGTAGAAAATTGCATTTTCCTTACTATACTAACAACTTAGGTTCCTTTTCTATGGCACACTCAGATACAAATGAAATTGAACTGAAATACAAACTGTGCATCATGGCACACGTTGCTGTTGTGCTCTATAATTACATGTATGCGCCACATTGCATATTGCCACCAGGCATAGAAAATTACGTATACGCCATACATTGCATGCTCTCACTCACCGAGTCACAACGAACTGAACGAGAATAAATTTGAGGAAGCATTCACATTCACATGGAATAGATTGTATAATAATAAAATCTTATATATCTTTGTTTGTTTTCAACTAAAACACAATAAAAATCGTGGAAAATTATTTACTTTTGTCACCTGCTCGTGCATTTTAGTATTTCATTTTCATTGAGGGCATATTTGTCTAGAACAATAAATTATTATTTATTATAAAAGAAAAAAAACAGAAAAGGTATTCAGTTGCATTTGCTATTTTAAAATTTAGTTGTTTCCATCACATCTAAACATCAGTTTGAGTTTAGAAAAGGTCATGGAACAATTGAGCATTGCTGTCTTTTTGGATGCCCTACAATCATTTGATATAGGCTGGCATCCAGGTGTGCTTTATAAGATTAAGAAATAGCATACTAAATATCTGTTTCCTAAAT
Organism: Amiota communis; assembly: GCA_037043315.1. Classification (NCBI taxonomy): domain Eukaryota; kingdom Metazoa; phylum Arthropoda; class Insecta; order Diptera; family Drosophilidae; genus Amiota; species Amiota communis. The sequence goes on along the minus strand of JBAMAV010001245.1, from coordinate 3,657,790 downwards.
CTTACCTCTCTGATCACCACTTCATGCATATCTACGCTTTGAGTAACATTCAGTCTGGCTGACTAGCCATTGAGTCAGTTGGTAATCCATAAAATAGTTGGCAGATTCATGACTGAAAACTTATTCCGCTATACAATAAGTACTACTACAATATTATTATTTAAATATGATTATCTTTATAGGTTTATTAGCATGTTTCTGATTTTATATATTAAATCAATTATTGAGTTCATGGCCCAAAGAAGCAAGAACATTGCTTTAGTTTTGCTGCACCAATTGAACCAAGCCTTACAGACCCGGACATAAACTCAAAACTGTATATAATTAATGCTTTGGCCCATTCTATGCACATTATATACTGCTGATATGCCAGAAGGAAATAATATTGAGGTTGTATGCACATTAAACAACCTAATTGCATCGAATGAAAACAGTGAGATTGCAACACAACGCTTGCTAAATTAACTTTTCATTATCGAAAAATGTCTGAAGAAATAGAAAATAGTGGTCAACACACAAAAGTCAGTCCAAACAACATTCACCTTAAAGCAGGGAACCTTTTCCCCCGGTAATAGTTCCACTATACCACAAAGCAAATTCCTCGGAATGCACATGGATGCTTGCCTGGAAGACTCATATTTAAGCGAAACAGATACATCTAAAAAGAAAAAGCAGAAATATGTACTAGATTCTTGAACCACGGTCTCTATTTAGTCTATGAAAAGGTAAAGATCGACTGTATAAAGTCCTTCTAAAGTCAGTGTGGACATATATAATGCAGATGTGGGGACCGACAAGTAACTTCAATATTGCGATACTTCAAAGTTATTTGTCTCAGACTCTATGTAAAATAGCAAGTTAGCAGTTTCCATCTCGCAGCAGTAGTTGAAACAGAGTAGTAGCCAGCATGTGGAACGACGTAGGTGATTTTTAAATGCTTAGTAAAAATGTTCATAGTGTCAAGCGTCAGATCATTATATAGGAACATGTCACTCGTTCTTAGGATGTTCTATTACAGAATGGCATAAGTTTGTTAAGAACTCAATGTTATAAGCGCTGTCATTCGAAATCACGATGTAAGGAGTGCGAAGGTACACATTATTCAATTCTTCACAAGTTTACATCAACAAAGCACAGACAAGCAACTATGCCGGAATCAAGGAACTCTACGTGCAATATTATTCAGAACAAGTAAGGCATTTTTCAAACAACAACAGCATTAATGGGTGAAACCAATTTGTTTACGAACTATATATACTTTTGTGCAGTAGCTAGTTAGGCTAGCTTGCTTTTAAACTAGCAAATTTATTTTAGTCTCCTTTGCATAGTGCTACTGATCAGTGCATTGATCGGGAAGAGCAACAATAGGAAGCGATCAGTGAGCTTACAAAAACACAGCCATACAGGCAAACAAAAATGAGTATAATATCGTGTCTTTATTTAATTTTGGATTGTGAAGGCAAATGTCTCAATAGAAAATTATGAAAAAAATACCAAGTATTCCTTAAATCATAAGTAAAAGATTACTTAAGTCAATTTAGCGAAAACGAGATGCAAGAGATATTGAAAAAAAAAACCAGGGCTACAAGCTTTTACTCAATAACGAATTCTCAGCCAAAGTTAAGCTTCCATAGTGGGCGGTCTTTTGAAATTTGGAAGCCTCCCATTCTTCAATGACCCCAAATTTTCACTCGAATAGAGGTCTCGGTTTTGGGCCGGCCACCCCATCTGCCCATTATGATGACTATCCCAGCAAAATCTGGAACTCACGCGCAGTATGCTTTGGGTCATCATCTGTTTGGATGATCTCTTCCAGCTTGGGCTTAAAAAATGCGTATCGGGACTTACTTTGTTGTGGTGGCATTATAATATAAAAACCTTTTGGCGGGTAGGGTATCCTCAAGCTTATGAATCCACCAATATACCTGGAACCTAGAATCTAGGACGAAAAAAGAAAATTTCCAGGTGTAATGGCGATTACTTTATCGCATACTCTCTATTAAGTCCACATTCTTATTGTTCAAAGAAGGAAAGGAACCGCAAAAGCTAGAAAACGACATGGTTGTTAGAAGCATGAAAACCTTCCATGTGTTGGATCTTCCACATAAATTATATATAAATTAGATTAGATTTCAAATTCTTCGTCTAGTTGTATATTATTTGAACTCAATGGAACCTCATCAATCCTGTGATGTAAAATATTGCTATCAAAAATTCGTTGATTGCTTTTAGATAGCAAATGCAATACTATTCTATTTTCAAGAACATAAAATTTATTTATTTAAAGCATAATTTTTAAATATTAAATTGCTGCCAAGTGCTATGAAGTAACAATGCGATGATTATTTGCAACAGAAACCAAAAAACAATAAAGGTAAAGCAAACATCAACTGTTGATAATGGTGGTGGCAACGGATGGTGGTAGGTGCCTAGTAAAGTTATTAAAAAATTTATTTTTATATTCCTTGGCAAACAGAAAAGAACTCAACTGAACAAGAAACCCGGAAAATAAACTCACAAAACAGCCAACAACAGACTTATTCTTTCTTTTAAGCAAAGCTATGAGGGACTAAGTTAGACAAAAAAAAATAAGAAAAAAAAAATATACAAGAAAAACACTTAAAAATCTTGGGAAAAAAAGAATAAAATTCGAAAAGCCTGAAAATGGCGGCAAACATGAAAAATGTAAATGACTCGTTATGTTTCTGTTTCTGTTGTTGCTTTTGCAATATTTTATCTTTATATTCAATTTTTCTGCTTCATTTTGCTTTGCTTGCAACAAAGAAATTAAGAAATTGAAATGAGAAAATTTTTTATAGTAACAAAAATTGATTTCTTTTAACATTTCCTTATGATTATGATTTCTTGTATTTTGTGTTCTTATAAATCTAAGAAAATCGGAAGAAAATCTTTCATTTTTTAATATTTTCAAATTAAATTTATTGATTTCTTTACTAAGTGAAATCAATGGCTACTGGTCCTTGGAGAGTGGAGGCATGAGACATTGAACCTTCAAGGAATAAATTAAAGTAACTGAAATAAGTTTATTTAAACACCAAAAACTAAACAAACTAATTATTTATTTATTTACCTGTTTACAAGAAGTTTTATTTTAAATAACAAACTCACCTACACGGTACTACCCACAGAGTCAACAACAAATGCCATGTGGCCGCCCCCCAACTCTTCTGGAATGATGATAATAAATGCCTTAAGCTTAAATGTAACCAAAACTTGTTAGGAATTCCTTTCACATTCAGTTGGTTCTACTACTTCTTGTTGTAGCACTAGTTGTGTCGTTGTCGTTTTCAGTAACCATTTCAAAGCAATTTAAATATATGTATATATGCCTGTCTGAGTTACTTTGTTACAACAACGCATTGCGTTGCGTTGCGTTTTGTATTACGTTACTCACCTTTCAAGTCAAGCGTAAGCTGTAATTTATGAATGAACAAATTTCCGACATATTAAAGCGCCCCAGAGTATGCTACAAAAAATGGTGAATGTTGCTTTACTAAATAAAACGCTGATGTAATTTGTGTGTGTGTGTGTGTGTGTGTGTGTGTGCGAGGATCTGTTTTAGTTCTTCTCCGAATTTCTTGCTACATGCGTTTTGAGTCTTCTTATTCGTTTTCGGTTTTGTTTTTATTCATTTTCGGCAAAATTTGTTACACGTCAAGCATTGCTAAGTTGAATGAGTGTTAAGCTAAATATTGTAAATAAATGGGTGGGTGGACAGATAGAGAGAATATTTTCTAGAAAACCGCACCCAGAACATGACAATTAATCACTAAGGTTTTTCATACGCAGATACTGAGACACATAGACACATAGACAAACAGGTATAGGAGATGATGATGACGATTATGGTGATGGAGGAGAAGAAGAAGGAAACAAAGTGTTGTTCATAGCCAGTTCCAAGCAAACTAAATGAATGTGGGGGTGTGTGTGTGTGTGGAAGAAAGAAAGACATTTATATAAAGTTAACTTTTTGCTCTATGAATATTTTTCAATGTTTTTTCCAACTGTTTCCTTCTCTATTTCCTGTTCTATTCTGTCGTTTGTCGTCTATGGTCCTTTATGTTTAGTGTTTGGTCTTTCACATGCTTTTGCTCACTGACTTTAAGCTCAGCGAATTTATCATGCGAAGCATTCTCCTCCATGCTGTTGTTTCTGTTGTTGTTAGCGGTGACTTTGAGTGGGATTTAATGATGTTAACACATACAAACATATACTCACTATATGTATGTGTATGTAATGTAAGGACGAAAGCAATTTCTCTGTCCCTTTTCCCATGTGGCTGGTATGTGTTTATAATTTTAAGTGAAATTATGAATGAGTGGTATGCAACGCCAACGCCAAGCGGCAACATTAATCATCAGTTGTGTTGATAAAATTAGTAGCTCTGACTTTGATTATACGAATACCATATTTTGCGAGGGCAAACAAGGAGGTTACAAAGACTTTGGCTATTGAGAATGCAATAATAAAACAAAAACCTAAGTCTTTCAGACACACACATACTCACATATGCTTATGCATGGTTCATTAACAGTGCACTCGAAACTAAAATTGATTTTCATTACTGACCCAAAGCACCATAAAAATACACCATGAGTATGAGTATTCAAAGCCACCCATTTAAAGGCACAAGGAATGTTATACTACTTAACATGACGTACGATACGTAATCAACGCTGATGGGTTGTTCCCTTCGGTTCGTTCCTTCGTTCATGGTTAAGCACACGAAAAGCGTAGCCCAACCATGTTGTGCGCAATAATTTACAACAAAATTGACATTGACATCCAATATACAACAAGGTTATAACCCTTGAGTTGGAGTGTCTCGTGCAGAAAGAGCAGAAAAAACAACACATACAAAACAAAAAAAAAAAACAAAAAAAAATGGTAAAACAAGAAAGGCAGGGAATGACAAGAAAATGAAAGGAAAGGATAGGATAGATGAAGAACTGTGTAAAAATTGAATAAGAAAAGATGAGAAAAGATGTAAAGAACATTAAGCAGCAAAATAGCTACAAAATAGCAAAGGTTGCAAGACCACACACATACACACTCATATACAACCAAATCCTTATAGTTTTTTCTTAGTATGTTTTTGCTTTTGCTTGTGCCCAGCTGCTAACTTAGATTCATGGTTTAAGTGGTGGTCTGTGAACTCGGGGTGCTTTACTTGCTTATATGTGCAATAAATTAATTTCTATTTCTTTCCTTTGCTCCTTTATTCCTTTCAGTTATCTAAAGACTTTCCAATGCGCAAAGGCGGCAAAGATACAATACAACACAAAACAAAACAAAACAGAAGAAAATAACATAGGACAAAGCTCAGCGTGGCAATTAAGACAATGACGATGATATTGTTGTTGCTGTTCCTCATGGTGTCTATGATTCGCGCATTCTTGTATGTGTGTGTGTGTGTGTACATGTGTATTAGTGTTAATACGCCATTTTCACTTTGCTTTACTGTACATTGTACTCGTACTACTATGTTTATGTTTACGCTTGCGGTTTTATTAGCAATTTCATTCAGTGAACGAGCCAACAAGCAGTGCCTTCAAGTGCCACCACAGTTCAAACACAAACTATCCTAGTATACTAGTACGGAATATAGTAGAGCTCATGCATAGTTCAACGCACAAACTAATTAAACGAGTTACTTGTTCACATCCTCGGTCGGAGTAGTATATTCTAAGCCTTGCATTATTTTTACTCCCTCGATCTTCTCTATGGTATGGAAAGAAAGAAAGCGAACTAATTACGGCAAACGCGTCCCCCTTGTGTTGGTTTAGATTAAATTATTTTCCGGAAAATCACTCACCCAAAGACACACACATACACAGTGATGAGATACACATGTTCTTTCAAAATACACTTACATATGTATAAATACACATAGCCTAAGGTAAGCAAATGCAATTAAATTTGATTTGATTGGGTTTTCTGTGGTGTTTTTGTAAAAATCTTTAGATTTAAGTGCAAATTTTGTATTTTACAACTTTAATTTTGAATTCATTTTCATTCATCTATATCTTATAATGTGTTTTGTATATACACTTTTCTTTCATTAAGTATACTCCACATATACTGCATGGGGGAAAAGAAATACATAATTAAATTAGTTTCGCTTTGTAAAATTTCATTTATTGGATTTCTTGCCACCTTTCATTATTATTATTATTGTATTACATATAAACTTGAATATTCAATAAAAGAATTTTCTTTTTTGTCAACCTGTCAACATAATCAAATCAATTATTAGCTGAGTTTCATTGACGACATGCCCCAAAGGTACGTTTGAGCATAAGATACATTTAACCCCACAACGAAGTCAGTCTTTTGCATAAGTAAACACTTTTTCAACATGTAGATAGGGTCTTTCCTTCCCTATGCTATAACAAATTGTTTCTTTACCTGTCTTCCTGTCTATAGAAGGTTCCTCTTTGTATCTGCTTCTGTTAATCGTTTCTGTTTCAAGTTACTTGTACTCAAATGCTTGTGTGTTTCGCGCACTGTCTTCATTTGTTTCCTTACAAACACATATACTTAGGCATGCACACACACACACACACACACTCATATACTGAACTCAAACATTTCAACATTATTTTTATTGTGTTTACCAATACTTGTAAACATATTGTTCTTGTAGTATAGTATGTATGTTGTCTTTGTACATTCTTCCTGTCAATATCTCCTTAGGATATTTGCCTTTTCTTCTTTTTGTTGTTGCTGTTGTTGTTGTTATTATTGTCTTATGAGTGTCAATAACTGTCAGGTAATTGTTACTGTTGTTGTACAATTACCATGCCAAATTGACAATAGCAAGACAATTAGAACGCTCATTAGCTAAAACGTTCAATGTCATTGAATGTTGAATGTTGATTGTCTGTGTCATGATTAAGACTTTAAAGTCAAATGCAGAAATTGAAGCTTAATTTGGGACAGATTCACTGACACTAAGGTCAACCATTAAACCTAATGATCACCATTTCTTTTTCAATTTTTTTGGAATTTTTGTCAACTCAATTGAAAGGCCGCACAAAACAAAAAGTCACAGACAACATCACATAGCCCAGTGAAAGCCCAGTGGAACTTAAACAAACCGAACAACTTAACAAATAATCGATGAACGTGTGAACCCAAATCAAATGAAGATTTATGCGCGAAAGCACGTCCTTTGTACAATATACTATTAAGACCCTTAAACGAAAAACCATCCACAGTGTGCCCATCTCTCTCACTCTCTCCTCTCTCTCTGTTTGTCCCTCAATCTGTTTGTCCTTCAATCTGTTTGTACCTTAGCCTGTTTGCCCCTCAGTTTGTCTGCCTGTTTGCCTATTTATCTGTTAACCATTTTAGGCCACATTATTGCATAACATTGGCAGCTGTTGTCCATACATAATTCACTTTCTTGTGATGATTCTCAATGAAATACTTTCCAAGAAAATGAAAAAAAATATACAATATATATTTCAACTCATAATTTTATGCATTTAGAAATGAAACAAACTGTTTCAACACGAATTGAAACAATAAAATTGTTAGGGACCAAAAAAATATTTTGATTCATCGAATGAATAAAAGAAAGAAAGAATCGAATCGATTGTAGCATAGACAAAATAAAATTCCAATCGCATAAAAGTTGCACATAATTTATGAAATTGCTTTGAAATTGAAAACGCACGAAAGGTTTTTCTTCCCCTTTTTTCACAATTCACATTCATTTTTATTGTTTGGATGATTTCATTTCATTTCTGTTCAGTTCAGTTCAGTTTGTTGCTTTCCATTGTTCGTTCTCGATCTTAAATTTCTGTCACATGGAGAAATACTGAAGGGAAAATAGAAATATCTCTTTCTCATTACATTTGCAAAAGCACGAAATTGTCAACGCAAATTTTTATGACACTTGACGTGGCATATTTTATTGCCAACGCTTACACGCTTATTGCCAATTGAAGAAGTCAACTTGGCTTAGTTTGATAAAAGAAGTAAAAAATATATGATATTCTATTACCAAAAAAAGAAAATTTTATTATGATACCAAACGTTTATTTTCCAAAATAAAAAAAAAATTGAAAAGAAATAGAAAAAAATACATAAAATATTGCACAAACAGCTTAAATGTCTTAAATGATAAAACGTGTTTAACCCTTTAAAGGCCACAAATAGTGAGTATACTAGTAGAAATACTCTATACCAAAGAAAGTAGAAATGCACAGGACGACTCGTTCAATGAACCACAGAAATCAATTGAGCAACCATAGAAAGAGAAAGATAAGTTGGTGGTATGACGGCTTAGTCGTGACTCGATTTCTGACTCGATTCGATGACTGCAATTTGGCAACAGCTTGGTGCCTGGTGAATCATGAAACCTCTAACCTACACTCATCTTTCTAGCATTTGAATAGTAAAGAAAACTTATCCTAGTGCAATTGGGTAGAGAAATTGCCGGAAATTGTAAAAACCGCATTCAAAAGTTGTTAACCGAGCGCGTTTGAGTGGCAATTGCCAACAACTGGCAACAGCAACTACAACAATGTTAAAACCTTACAATGGCTTACAACATTGTAGCACGATATCCAACATGACTTTCGGTTGCAATGTCAAAAATTTACAAATTTGTACAATTCACACACAAATGTACAAGAAAAACTGATAGAGCAAACAGAATGCAGTGAAACTCAATGTGGAGCAGGTGGATTGAGGCATGTTGCAAGGCGTTATACTGTGAGTTGGTTGCATTGTACATAGTATAGTACTTGTAGTATGGCATTATCACATGCGTGTTCCAGCATACCACTTACTGGGAGATAGATACAAGCAGACATTCAGATAGACAAACAGACAAACAGACAAATATAATAGATACAATGAAAAATAGATGGAAAAGAGAAAACGATTGAAATACATAGTTGAAATACTGTCATTGTGATTGCAATACTTTTGTGATGAGAACAGCAATCAACTATGCATGCCCAATAGGAAATATTACATGGAAAATCAAGTTAAAAACGTGGTTCAAATTATAATACAATATTGTTTTTACATATCTTTATAAGTATAAGGAAATTAACTTTGAAGACGGGAAAATTTTTTGTTTTATTTTTACATACACGATTTGAATAAGTTATGTCTCAGCACCCACTTAGGCCGCCATTTCAAAGTTTTAATAACCCTGTACCTAGTGAAATTAAATCTACTTTCATCTATTGACTTTTGTTGATTTAATGACACAAGCCAACAAATTTTGAAAATGGAACAAATAATATCGAACTCCTTTAATAGTTCAATGGTGGTGCCTATGATAGAGTGGCGGTCTTGCACTCGCACAGTGCAGGTTGTTTTTTCGCAAGCATAGAATTTCAGCAATTATATTCGCTTCTCATAGTTCAAGAAAAACCTCCTGAACTCAACAAAGAGTTATTATTAAATTTAATGTTAAACTTTTAAAACTGCGTCTGGAACATTCTGGTTGAAGAAGCAAATTTATGACAAATAAATGATAGTTTTATGGTTGGTAGAGTATCTAGAGGACGACAAATGTGATAGGAAAACAATTTCAGTTCGAATATATGACAGCTTTAAGAACAAAGTTACATTTTTTTCTTAACAAATTGTAGAACGTTTACATATGATATGAAAGGGATGCAATTGGCAATACATTTTTCATCCTACAGATCTTTCAGCTGCAACTCGCCTTTGAAACAAGATGCTCCGCTATAATGTGATGTTGAAACCGGTGTGGACATATGCCATGCAATTTTGGGGCACTGGAAGCAATTCTAACATAGAAATATTTCAAATATGTCAAAATAAAACCCTCAGAAGCATTGTCAATGCTCCTTGGTATGTGAAAAACTACACTATCCACCTTAACATTCCTTTTTTTAGGGACGAATTACGCAAAATCACTGAAAAATGTATAGATAGGTTACATAGATGAATTAGCCATTAATCTACTTGACAACATCGAAACTGTCAGGAGATTGAAGAGGTCTCATATCCTGGACCTACCTCATAGATTTTAAGTAGGCTATATATAAAAATAAATGTAAATTACACATATGATAAGCCACTTAACTTTGAACCAAATATTTCTTGGATTGTAAATTTTTAAGGCAGTTTGCAAATAATATTATGATAAAAAAAAATAAAGTTGACGTTATAATGCTACATACACGTAGATCGCAATGACTGGCTTGGGACAATTTGCATGGAAGGTGACCATTTTTCTGTTACAACTAATTTCACCATTAACTTTATAAAGCAGAGACCAGATTTAGCAGATTGGGATAAACTCCAAACTGAGATCAGTAGTAATATGGAAGACAAGACACTAAGTAATAGTATTTGTATTTCTAACTAAACACAAAAAATGCAAGAATTAAAGCAAGCCGAGAACTACGAGAGATGTCAATGAAGCTACATAAGGATTCAGCTAGAAAAGAGCATATCGACGAATGTGGACCCTTAGGTGGAGAGTTCAAATTTATACGTCCAAGATCCCCACATTTCGAAGGACTATGGGAGAGTGCGATTGAAGTAGCAAAGACTGTTGGCAAACCAGATTAACTGGATGGCGTTAAACTTTGAAGAAATGTCGACAGTGGTGGCGTAAGTAGAGGCAATAATGAACTCTCGTCCACTCTGCCTCACCGATGATGCAAATGATTTGGATGCATTAACTTCATGTCATTTTCTAGTGGGTAGACCTCTTAACTCTTTACCAGAGGTCTACAGTGACGTCATCTTCAGGCTGTCCATGGTGAATCGATACAAGCGAGTCATTGCCGTGCAGCAAGAAGTATGGCGGCAGTAGTCAAAAGAATACTTGACAACAGCGCCAAAAATGGACTAAGGTGTACAACAACATTGCATTAGGTACACTGGTCCTTTCGGCAGATAAGAACGCCCCGCAAAATAAATGGTGCCTAGGACGTGTAATGGAAGTGATCCCTGGACAGGACGGACTTGTTAGAGTAGTCACAATGAAGACAAGGTCTGGTGTATTAAAGCGCAGCATACACAAGATATGCCAGCTACCTCTGGAGTCGTTGGTTGGAAGGAGCTATGTTGGCGCCGAACTGTTAATAGAATAGAGCTTTAATGTTACATATTTACTAATCTTTGAAGTCTCTTAATTTTTCCTTATCTTCATCTCTTATTAAGGTTAATTGTTCTCTTTAATTCTCTTAAGTTATTTTTAGTCATCTTATGTTAGGTTAAGCTTTTTATAAAATGCATTATAAATTAGTTAGTGAAGTTAGAATGAAAAACAGAAGCAATTAAGAACACCAAGAATAAGGACGTGTTTTTATGTTTCTCGTCCACCTGAAGTACCAATTCAATAAGACGAGGGCCGACTGCTGGAACCACCCCAGGAATAACTCAACATTTTGGCTTTACTTAGTAAACTTAGTTGGATTAAAGTCAATGTTTCATCATATTTATTAAGTTTTAAATCCTACAGTCCTTTTACAAAGATATTGTTTACTCATAATATTTAATATGTTACCTATTAGTCTATTTGTACTCTTTTCCAATGATTTCATAATGAACTTCAGTAATTGTAACAAAGTGTTTGTGGCTTTTGTTGAATAACTTTAAATGATTACGACCTAATTAAATTTATAGTTTTAATTATAGAGAACCCTTGAAGTTTTATTTTAGCAAAAAATTGTGTTTGGCTTCTTCTTTTATTGTATTATATAATGGATTGAAATGATTCACTTCTTGAATGAAGGAACCATTTTCTTGGAAATTCATTCTTAGATGACTTAAGCAGAATATCATGCTTGCCTATGGGGGACTTGGCTTTTATTATGGATTCCAAATTATGATTTCAAAGGTGCAAAACATCGCATCAAATCAAAACTAATTCAAGTTATTTATTGTCAATATCTCACTATTCAAACATCAAAGTGGGTCGTTCGGCTTCAAAGTGGAGTTGATCTTAAGGTGAGTAGTTTATTTGTCATATCATATAGCCTTTCAACAAATTATGTAAGCTAAGAATTTGCTTGATTGCTTTTGAATATTTTATAATTTAATTAGAAAGGCTCCTTATAATCATTGAGAGAAATTTAAAACCACTGAACATCATCCATCTTACTCATTAAGTAAATTCATCAATAATGTATTTAATTCAAAGCTTTGAACCTTTCGCTTTATTTTAAAGTATATATGTAAAAGATGTCATAAGATATTAAAACGATAATTAATCTAATAGATTCCGAAATTCAATACAACACGACGTCATAATTTCTGTTTTAAATTTGTTAATTTTTTTTATGTAAATTTTTCCAATTGGGTTGCATTGCATTATATTGCAGAAAAATGTACGTAAGCCCATATTTATAACCGATAATAAGTGCAAACAACAACATTGCAATAATAATAACAGCACAAGTAAGCAATTGTAACAGTAGCAACCACAAAAGTAGCAGCAGCAATAGCAACAGCACAGGAAACAGCAACAAAAATTACCATAAATAAATGTGAAAAAAATATATTTACAATATTTACATTTTTCGTTTAGTTGTATATATTTCTATCATACAATATTATACTACTATACATACATATATAAGTATATACCATATATCATAAGTGTGTGCGGTGATAGAAATTGCATTTATTGAAAGTGTTTTTTTTTTTCTGTACTTTGTTGTTGCGTTTATTTCATTTATATCTTTTTTTTTCTATTTATTTACTCAATTCATGTTTTTTTCACTTGAACGAAAAGCAAACGATGCAATTATTTAAATGATATTTATTGGATTTTATTCCAAAGAAAAGAATATTAAAAATCTATAAATGAAATTAAATTAAAATTCGAGAGATGTTTAATAAATAACTGGCCTCGGTTTCATGTTGAAAATTATATTTATTTTGAAATAAATTGTAAGCAACTAAGTTCCATCTTTTTTTTTTAATTTCTATTAATATATTTGGGTAAAAATTGTTTCAGGTTATTGGATAGACAAAGTTTTGTTTGTTTTGTCTCGGAGATAATATTATTTTCCATTAATTTATGTTAATTTTCTGATCATTTAAATGAGCATTTTCACTATTATTCAAAGTTCTAAGGCCGCAAAAGCTCCTCGTGACATTTGTGTTGTGCTATGGAGGGGGAGGCATAGCTGAAAGAACCTCTAGTAATGAGCATGTTCATTAGTATGTAGAAGCGCAAACATTGGCTAAGCCCCGTTAAGCAAGCGATACCATGCATAAATCAATACACGTTATCGGTATCGCCAGTGACTATTCTTCATTACCTTATCTTAAAAATTAAGGAGAAATCAGAAAAGCCTTTTGATTTATGGGGTCCTTAGAATTATTTGCCTAAACAATAAAGAAGTGAGAGAATGATTTCAAATAACCTCATTCCGCATTGGAGCTAATGACAAATTCTTGCTTATTTACCATATTTTATTTATTAGTTCTGACAATATATCTTCCTTGCTGACTCTAAGTATCTTGGATTGTGCTCTTTGTATAACTTCGATGTTACTCACGCTTGCGGTATAGCTTCTATATGTTTCCTTCAGGTGAGACGTCTGTCTCGATGAACCTCCATTTATGTTACCTCTTGAGTTTGAGGAATTGTAGGACCATTTAGCGTTACTGGAGAGCATGTCCGACTATTCAAAGTAAATGTAATGTGTTTATATTTCCCTTCATAGACTGTAATTCTCCAGTTAGATAGCCACTCCTGGAGAATTTTAAGATGATTATCCAGGACTGTAGGAGCTTTCACTAGGCAACGGAAGCGGCTGATTATGGCAGTGTCATCGGCAAAAGTCGATTTTACAATTTGAGTACTTGTTGGAATGTCAGCAGTGAATAAAACATATAATGTTGGTCCCAAGACACTGCCTTGGGAAACGCCTGCCTTTATCATAATTTCATTTGTTACAAAGTTATTCTGTCTTACTACAAACACTCGATTTGTTATGTATGATTGCAGGATTTTATGCATATTTAGGGGTAGAAAACATTTAATTTTGTGAATTAAACCTTCATGCCATACTCGATCAAACGCTTCTGCTGAGCAATATTCTCGTTTTTCAAAAGCAGTTCTTATTTCCGAAGTAACTAACTCTATTGACTTGCTCAATCGTTCCATGTTTTGCTATGAATCCAAACTGATGGTCTGGAATTGTACAACTTGTTTGTAAATGGTAGTTGAGTTTGACCTTAAGAATCTTCTCAAATAGTTTAGACAGACTTATGGGTCTATAAGAAGAAGAACTTGTCCTATCTTTCCCAGGCTTTGGAACCATTATGATAACCGACTTCTTCCATTGCATTGGAAAGTATCCAATCGAAAGATAACATTGAAAAGATATATGATTTTTTGACTTGTTTTTCTGTTTTTGAGTTCTGACTTTCTTTTTTCTTTCTTTTTTTCTTCCATTTCAATCACACTCTGTGGCATTTTAAAGAACATTGTTCAGAGTTACCCCTAGGAGATCATTACCAAGCTTATTTAAGGAACAGTATTTTTAAAATAATTAGTAATAATCTACAGGTGATTGACAAGTTTCTGATTAAGAAAGATGAGATGGAATTGAAGAAGAAGTAGGAGAAAATAAGTAATATGACTGTTCAAGAAATGAGTCCAATGAGAGTCCCCAATGATTAAGCAAATGTGGAAGAACAGTAAAAAAAGTGTAAAATCTGAGGATTGTCTAGGACAGGGCTATCCAATATTTGGAAGAATCCATAGTGAGTTGGGTCACCAATGTGATTCAGTGGCAAGCAAAAAAAACAGGCCAAAGAAATGTCTGTTTCTTCCCTGTTGTCACTTATGCTGCGTCTAGGCCGTATTCAGACTTCACATGGGTCGCTGGTTGGATAAAATTGGTTTAAAACAACGAAAGCAAATTTCTGTAGCAATAAAGATATCAAAAACCAACAAACTGTAACAACATTTTCACTCATTTCAAATGAGAATTTTAAGCCCAAAGTAATTACCTTTCCTATTTATAAATATTACAAAAAACCTACCATATCACTTACAAAATAGGAGATTATATTATATAATTTGAATAAAAATCCATTCCAAGTTGAGGCAATTACTTATTGAACATCCCCCACATACATACATACATAAACATATTTTATTCATATTCATTTTAAAAAGCAATAAATCAAGCATTCCTTTTTATGAAATTGACCTTTTCAACACTTTCACCTTATTATGCGAAAACAGTTTTTATTTTTTGTATTCTTGTCATGGACACAAATCAGGGCAGCTGTTAGAATATCCATCAAAGGCCTTAAGTAGCACCTACTCATAAAAAAAGGGATTCATCCATATGGACAAGTTGAAAGTTTGTAAATGTCATTAAAAGCTATCAATAATTTTGTGTCTTTTTTTTCACTTTTCAGTGGTCCCAATTTTCTTAATAAAAAAAAAAAAAACAATTTTAAATTTTTATAATGCGGCTTAAGTCACACAAAAAAAAATGAAGGGGATTAAGGCAGGCAAAGAAAATATCAGGAAAATGGTTTAAACCATGGCTACAGATAATTGACCCTATCAATAGAGTTTTTTTTTTTTGCTTCTATTTTGTTAAGAACGAGCAAAAAAAAAAAGAAAGTTTCAACTGCGCAACGGAAAACTTTTCTATTAAATTGATATGAGGATGAAGAGGTGGGTGGATGCCATGAATAGCAAAATGGGTGAGTTGGTTGGTTCTTTGTATAAGTGTGTGTGTGTGTGTGTGTGTGTGTGGTTGTAAGTGGTAATATCCCTTCTTTATTTTCTCATTTGTTAGTTTTCTGAGAAAAGTTTTAAGCGCACTTTTATTATCTTTTAATTTACGTATTTAATTAATTCTTTGCAAACACACACTTGTGATAATGTTGAATCACCTGCATTATTTTAACACACACACACACAAAGAGAGAGATGAAAGATAGACTGAAAAATAGAGGGAAAGTGTGAGTTAGTGACAAATAAACATGGAAAGGACAATCATTTCTTTTAGTAAAAGAAAGAAAAGCAAACGTTTATCGAAATGAACAAATGATCGAATGAATGAATGAATGAATACAAGAAATCAATTATAGTAGAAGGTTGTGAATGAATGATGTTAAAGGAAAGAAATTCACATGAAAAGGCTTAAGCGATTTACTTCCTTCTTTTCGGGATTCTTTTATACTCCATACTTTTTTTAACCTTTTTCTTTCTTTCTTCAGTTTTTTTTTTTGTTATTTCGTTTTGTTTTGTTTCCTTTTATGCATAGTAGACAGTGAATATGGGTCTTCTTCCAAAAATGTTGTACAATACAATATAAAAAAAGAAGAAAGACTCATAAAAACCGTGTCGCTTACTTAAATGCTGAATATCCTTTTCGTTGCCATCATTTGTTTTCTTTTCTTGTTTTGCAACTTAACGACAACGATGGCGACACTAGTTTTATGTCCTCCACCCACCATCATATAAAAGAACATTTCAAGCTACACTGAGCAAAATTTTAATAAAGAATGAATGATAAATAACATTAACACCCACATACACAAACACAAAAATTATGTACAAGAACGATGAATGAATGAATGATGCAAAACTCTTGATTACAATGCATATTTTCAGGACACTGAATTCTCTGTTAGTAAAGAGTGTCTATCTAAGGATAAAATACTATGTTATGACAATATAATAATATTCTCGTAGTTGTTGTTTTTGTTTATTATACTAGTAGTTAAATTGATTTAAACATGTCTGCATGCCTTCATGAGCTTCAAAGGACACCACACTATGCAAGCC
The DNA here is from genome assembly GCA_037043315.1 of Amiota communis. Classification (NCBI taxonomy): domain Eukaryota; kingdom Metazoa; phylum Arthropoda; class Insecta; order Diptera; family Drosophilidae; genus Amiota; species Amiota communis. The sequence goes on along the minus strand of JBAMAV010001245.1, from coordinate 3,640,992 downwards.
TTAGGCTGGGCACATATTTTCAAACATATACAAATGGAAACTAAAAGCCTTAAGTCAGAAAATTAATCATATTTAGATGCTTAGAAGATTAAATAGTTTAAATTTTGTAAAGATACTCATTTAGTTAGTTCACTCTAACTAAAGTCTTTCGTTCTATAGCAACCATAAAGGAATTTGATTAAAATAACTTATTGTATTTTATAATTCTTAGAATCAGAATCATTCAATCTGTTATCTAAACACATAAAAGTTGCCATTAAGCAACGTACAGTAAGTACTTCAAGCTCAACAGCTCAATTCATCTATGTTTAAGAGAACGAAAAAGACAGAGACTAAAGGAGACGATTTAGGTTTTTATGTAATAAAACCTCTTAAGAATTTACAGCATTTTTGATAGCATCAAATAAACACATTTTGTGGGGTTAACATAAATATAGATTTATCTTAAGGGCGTGTTTTTTATGCTTTTTATTTTTTGTTTGCTTGAAAGTCAATAAATTAAACAATTAATAGGCAACTCTCGCCAATAAGCAGAGCCATTAAAAAGCCATAAAATATAAGAATAACAACAAGAATGACAACATTATGATCATTAGTACACCAAGGCCTACAAGCATTGAAATCTGTTATACTCATCATCATTATCATTATCATGGTTTTGGTTTTTATGAAATGAAAGCAGGATATACTAACTACACATACTTATATGTGCATGCAATGAAAAGCCACAATTAAACGAGAATAAAAAGTAGGTACTACAAGCAACAAAAAAATGATGAAAACAAAATGTATTACAATAAACGATTAAGTGCCTCACTCACTCATTCACTGAGTCAGTCATTCCGTCAGTCATTCATGCATTCATTCATTCATTCATTTGCTCAGTAATGTTTCCCCAAAATACCTCATCTCCTGGTTGACAAACGCTCAAAGAAGTAAACCAACTAACGTAACTTGGCCGTGATGACAATGGCAACAGTAACAGCAACATTAACATTCGCTATCATGGTTTCACTAGATTGCCTGTCCTCATGATAACCGTAACAACCACTGACGAGAGCACTTCACGTCACGTTTATGAGCCACATGATGACGTTTATACAGTATAGTAGAACACACACTATACTCGTACTCATACAAATAAAATGTTCATTGTATGTATATAAGTAATGTATTTTCTGTATTTAAGCAATCAGGCTCTTGCACAATATACACACATACCATACTTTCATTCATACCTGCTGTCGCATCCTTTGGGCTTTACACTTTTCTCTCGAGGCAGGCATTCCTGCATTGCATTTGGTATTGTTGATTGTTGTTGGTAGTTGCCTCTGACGCCATTTATTCATTAACATTGTATTTAAGCGGAAATTTTTAATTAAATTCTCGCTTGAATTAGCTCATTTCAGTCACGTGTTTTTTAAAAGAAAAGAAATCATAACAATAATAATAATAATTATATTTATTAATATAAAATTTAATATTATCATCAAAATCAAAAAATTGTGTTTAAGCAAATAATTTACAAAGAAACTACATTCAATGTAAAGATCATAACAAGAGAAAGGACTCTTAACATATTGTAATTTTTGTTAAGCTTAAACATTGACGCAAATATTCTATTAAAATTTGTTATTGACATCAAAAATTTGGTTTATTGTTAGGGGGAAAAATTCAAACGAAAAAACATTGAATAAAAAAAAGAAGATTTATGACCCATCATCATAATATGATATAACAATAATGATAATCCATATGATTGCGTTAATGGCAGACAACCATTGTTCCCCCTCATTCTTCTTCTTCTTTGTCAATACAAAACATTTATATTGATTATATTTAACATTAGATTAGCCAAGCTAATAATGCTTTTAGTCAAAAGATGATCCTTACTACTTGCTCAGTATAAAGGGTAGTATTTATTTGAAATTAATATTTTACCACACCATTCTAAACAACTACTCTTTAATTGGATTCATATTAATCCAAATTCATATCAGTACTGAAACACATTTTAAACATCAAACTCCCAAATCATACAAACTTTTCAAACCAAGCTCTCAAGGAGGTTTTGTCCACGGTAAATGGTATATCCGCAACTCCCTCAGTCATAGACACCTGCCGGTGTAAGGAAATGAAATGAACTGCAGCAAAAAAGAACACATTATTCGGCTTGAATGACAAGAAAACCATCTCGCCATCAATTTGTGGGACAATACCATGCACAATGTTTAGTTTGTTTAGTTGTAAAGCATAAGCTAACGATACTGTGTGAGTTCTAGATTGAACTGGACGAATAATGCCATCACCCAATAGTTCCTAAATTAGTCTATCTATTTCTTCCTTTAAAGACATTGGATGGCGGTACGTTTTTGAATAGATTGGTCTATCACTTTTGGTGCCAATATTAGATTTCACATTAGTAACATTGGGGTCAGAAAATAAAGTTTTGTTAAAATTATATGTTACATATAAGAGGTGTATTTAATATATTGTTACAAATTTCTAATTTGTATGACAGTTCTTTAATTATACAAATCAGAAATCTGCTGTCAGTTGGCGAGCGGCTACCAATTGGTGTGGTGTGAGGGTGATGCGGCATGTGCAGCGTTCTGACGGAGTCAAGTGACGACGTGGTGGTCCAACGGCGACTTGCAGCTCGACGTGGTGATCCAACGGAGGCAAGTGGCGACGTAGTGATCCAAAGGCGACTTGCAGAACGATGTAGTGATCCTGCAGCAATAGGCAATGCCAAACACCCAAAACTTCTTTCTTTTCTCGTCTAAAAATCCAATATGGAGATTTTTCCTTTGTCCAGTTAATTAAATTCTTTTTAAATGTCATTCACTCCTCATTTGTTATTTCTCCTCTTCTTCTCTCCTAATTCAGCTACCTGCATTTATTAAAGTGCTGCCAAGGAATCCTGGAAATGATCGATAGTTATCGATCATTTTTGTAACAATATGTAAGAAACAAGTATCTTACGTTTCCTACTGTCAGAAACCTCTTGCAACTTTTGTTGACTGCAATAAACCAATTTTATCTTGCATTACACTCTAAACAAGTCATCGTAATTCAGTGGAATCTATTTTCTAATTCAATTCTTTTCTTCATTTTCACCATCAAAATGCACAAAGAAATAAAAAAAATCAGCCAAGTGTGAGTCGGACTCGCACACGGAGGGTTCCATACCATCGTACAAAATTTTTTACCGTATAAATGAATTATGTATTCAATAACTCAATGCTCGAGCAATTCCAAACACAATGAATATGCATTTATTATGAAATTGACAAAGAGCTCATGCTCCAATTATTAAATTATTGATTTGACTTATGTTTAGAGTAGAATCAGTATTCATACTGCATATCAACATTGATATCGGGAAATGTGAAAATTATCAAAAGCAAAAGTGGAATATTCATAAAGCCTCAAAGTATATTACAAAAAAAAAAAATAACCAAAATATGAAACAAAATGAATCACAAAGCTTCTAAATTTGTTCGTAGTGCATATTGGAGCACACGTTTCTTGTATGGAACCCCTTTAATTTATTAACTTTATTTTAGTTTTAGTATTTTTGGCAATCATGACAATAGCAATACACATTCTGTGAAAATTTTAACTGTCTAGCTATTACGGTTCATGAGATACAGCGGAGTCGGACGGACGGACGGCGGAAGCTTTGTAATATGGTCCCGTTAGCACCCTTTGGGTACGGAACCCTAAGAATGAATGATAGGAAAAATGGGTATACTGTACACATCCAAAATCTAATTACACCACTCGGTAGTTAAAGGATCAAGGAATTGGTTGAGTTGAGTAAGGACTGGGCGGAATGGGAACCGTTGCAATTTTTCCTTTTTTTTTTGGCTGTAAAAATTTTCGTTTAATTTGTTGTTTCTAATTAAATTACGCTTCTTACATCTAAGACACGACAGAGTTTCTTACATAACAACCCAGGACAAGTGTCTAACATCTATCAACTGAATTGAATTGGAATCTTGTTACTGTGTTGGCAATGGAACTAATGCAAAACTGCTGAATGGGTTGCTCGTATTTTTTTTTTTTTTAAATATCAAACTAATTTCATATCTATCATTCATTACTTGAGCCTATAAAAATTATTTTTATTGTTAAGATTAAATAATATTTCGTCATTTAAGTCGAAACCGGTTTATTTTCGCTCTTCAAAAATGTATGAAGAGCTCAACTAAGTAAAACATATGATACAGCACAGTATATTAGACCGAATAGAATTCTCTGGAACACGTAGTTGAAAAACGTCGACGCTACTTAGCTTCCGAAACAAACTAATCAAGCTTCACTGGCTGCTTAACTGGAGAAGCTCACTATCCCTTGGGAATATGCGTACAGTCTATACCCAAATCATTGCCATTGTATGGAGACACGGCTTCCAGATAAGGGGAACTGCTGCAACAACTTGAACAAAATGACAAAGAACTTCAAAAGAAGCTGTTCAGAATACATGAATTCAAATTCTTGACCGAATCCTTTACGAAATTGGATAAAACAAGAAATGAACGTAGAGGAAGAATTGTCAGTCTTGTTAGCAATCAAAATAGGACCTGAACTATCGAAAAATTCGTATGTATATTTCTTTGCTGAATTTCCAGTGGATCAAAAAATTAAATTTCGTTATTCACCAATGATATTTGTTGATGTTGAACGTTCATTTTTAATTTAAGGGGGGAGCCTAGCGTAGTGGCACTCGTTGAGTTTTAGTAGCCATGAGTCACTTCGACGGGAAGCGTCGCGCATTTTGTTTTCGCACGTTTTACGAGAACGGTCGTTCATACATCTGAACAAGGCGACTGTATTGTTCTGAGTATGGATTAACACACATTAATGAAGCTCTGAGCACAAATTTAATAAAAATATCGATAAAGCGATTTAAAGAGACCGGATCCACGTTTAAACCACCAGCAAAAGGTCGGCCAAGAACGTCTAGGATCACTGACAATATTGAGAGGGTAAATGAGTCAGTACGAAAAAATCCGCAAGTGTCTACTCGGAAGCGATCGGCGGCTTTAAACTTGTCGCGACGAAGTTTACAGCGAATTTTGAAGTTGGATCTTAAACTGCAGTTAACACAGGAATTAAAAGCGACCTGTCACACATCAAATGACTCTATGGCGGTTGTGAGACAGATGTTTCCTGCAAGACTAATTTCCAAATTATAATTTCCTTGGCCCCCACGTAGCCCTGACTTGACGCCTCTTGACTTTATTTGGTGGGGATACCTCAAACATAAAGTCTACATGAACAATCCGAGGCACATTAGTCAACTAAAGGAAAATATCCGTGGAGAAATAGCAACAATCATCCCAGATTTATTGACAAGAGTTTTCACAAATCTGCAATTGCGTTCAGAGGAGTGCCGTCTTCGGAAGGGCCGTTATTTAAATGATGTTATTTTTAAAAAATAAACTACATTTAAGTACCTAATCATCCTATCTTTTATTTCAACTATACCTTTTGTATTTATTTTTTTAGCCTATACTTAATAAATGCACGTTCTATTGCGCCACCCTGTATAATATTTCCTTCAAAATTCCTTTAATATATTATGTTCATTCAAATTTTGAAAATTTTTAAATCACTTTAGTTACAAATCTAGTCAATAAAACATATAAATTAGTTTCATCCTTTTAAAGATCCCATTTTCTACTATAATTTGACATATTGCTTTTGTAGTTTTTATATTTAAAACAAGAATTATGTTGGCATATTTAAAAAGAAAATAATAAAAATTACAACTTACTGCTAAGTTAAGTTGTTCATGATTCCATCCATGTTCATTCATGCAATATCTACTACTTAATAGACTTTTATTGACCCTAAACTAACGATAACTTTTTTTTCAAGAAATTGCATCTTTATTGCGTTATAATAAACAATCATCATAATAAAATTTACTTACAACAACAACATCAAGCATAATAAAAACAAATCGTTGAACAATTGCAATAACAAATAAGTACAAGTATCCACCAACATCATCATCAAGTTGAATCGGGTTACCTTGAGAGACCAAGTCAAAATCAAATGAAATCAAATCAAAAAAAAAATGAAGTCAAGTTACGAAGGAAAGGAGAAACCAAGAAGAATAATTTTTATTTAATAATAATTTTTATTTTTATTTTTACCAACGCAATTGCATCACGAATGAAATCGTTTTAGTGCATTTGCTAGTATGAATTCTCAAGAACTTTTTACATCTTCAACCACAAACTCAATCAATCTTAAGACTTCATCACTACTATACGTATTTCCTTCAACAAATTCAAATTATTTTGCATACATTAAATGAAAAGAAAAACCTTCTTACTTAGTTCAAGGAAGAACATAGTTTTATGAAATTTAACATTGCTGGTGGATTTGTTATATTACAGAGTTTCTCTTGCATTTTACCACTTCCTCTGGTTGGTTGGTTGCTAGGATTGCAATTAATGACCATATTTCGTTTGAATAAAATGAAAATTGCTTTTTTGTTCATTCAAGTAATTCAACTCGAGTTTCGAGTCGTTGAATTTTACGTTAGCTTTTCTTGATTTAATGGTCAAGAAATTATTTGCGAACAAATGCAATTAAGTGCTTAAGATGGCAGGCAACAAGGAGGTAAATTCACAAGAATGAATTCAAAAATTTCAAAATGAAATGACATAACTTTTTTCCTATACAATTTACAACAATTTGTTTGAGTAATGATTTAAATCTTATATGTTTAGATTTAAAATGAGATAATATTGATAACTGTGTGACATATAATTAGTGAGCTAATGAGCTTATTGTTTAGACACATTAGGGTTTAGGTCTGGACGTCACTCCTCTTAAATGTCTTTTCATGTGTCTAGATAGATGACAGACATGACTGTAACTAATGTGATTGGAACTAATTATAATTAGAAATACCATAAATACATAATTTCAAATGTTTTATGAATTTTCATTTGCTCAAAATCACTTTGCAGTGCATTGCATTTTATTAAGAATTTTAGATAATTTTAAAAAAATAAACAAAAACTAAGAAGATTTTTTATAACTTATTACATACCAATGAAGTTTTAATGCATGGCACAATACAATAATAATCCGTTGATTTATATACAAAGTTAATCTCACTTTAAGATGTATAAATATTCTTTTTTATTTTTTTAAATTTATTTATTTAATTTGTTTATTTTTAATGAAAATTTTCATTCAATTTTAGTCAAGATTTCACAAACAAATGACAAACAAAGGAGTTCATCAACTATGACTGTGAGTTTATTTGAATTTTTCAATTCATTCATTTATTTTTCAATTAAAACTGGCAATTGTCTTTCAATATTTATTATTTAAACAAAAAAATTTGCACATTTTTATGAATTACGAAACTAAAAAAACTGCATAACACACAGAGTTAAACTGAATTTTGAATTCGTAACTGAAATGTTGAACGAATTTTGAGTGACGTCGTCGTGAATCTTCGCGATTCTATTGACCATAAAAAGATTTTGAACAAGTTTCCCGAGCGCCTATTGTGTACCGTTAACACGAAACGCCGAACAGGAACTGACTGTGTTGTGCTGAAGTTCAAACAGTTTTGGCGCCGTTACTGCGAACGATTTGACGAATTGTGCTGTACTGTGATGTGATGTACTGTGCCTAATGGAAACACTCGGTTCGTTTGGTTGTCGGGGTATTGTCGTGCGTTGGTAGCATTTCCAGTTGCATATCTGAAGGCTTCGCAGGCACGAACTTCCAGTAACGAAGGTAGGTGAATGCGAACAGGTGTAGTTCTTTGGTTTGGGGTATTTTGAGTGCTGATAAGAAAACATGAATGATTAGGTAAACAGCTGTTTTGAAAATGTGCATCAAATAGTAGTAGAAATTTGTATCTGAATACAAAATATATTATTGTAAACATTAATTAAGTTTAAATTGTAGAAAGATGAATATTTATATATTTTTCATTTACTTTTTTTGAATTTACTATTAATTTTTTACTACCATTTCTACTACTTTTTTGTAAATTGTAGTAAAATCTTAACGCATGCGCATGGAATTTGAAATTTCCCCTATCACAAATAAACCGCCTGGAAAATGCCATTTTTCCCATAACGAACTGTTGCGCCACAAACTGTTTTATGACTTATGAAAAGCCGGAGCTACTATTGCGTCCTTGCATTGGCAAACAAACTCACATGAAGAGATAGAGATAAAAATTGTATGGCAAACGAAGAAGACAAAAAAAAATACCAATTGGCAATAAAAAAAATATGGTAATAGTAGAAGAACGAATAAATAAAACTAAACAGAACGGACTCAAAGGAACTTCACTTGAACATTGAACATTGCAACTGATTTTGTACATTGTAAGCATTTTGTGTAAAAACACATAAAAACACTTAAGGCTAAGACGAGCTCAACTGACAAAACGAACAAATTTGATTGGACAGACAATCAGACAGACTGAGACACATGTAAAATGAACAGTTGAAGAAGCCTCTTTAAGTGTATCTAGGAGTACATGATTGTGTGTATGTAGATGTAAGCATTGTAAAAAGGATGTCGGTTGTCTTGTATTTACATGTATGCATTGTTAGCCTTCACTTGAAAGCCACAATGAAACAAAAGCATTGTGGTGGCTGACCACCCATCCAATGTTCTTTTACCAAGCAACCAAACACGAAACCAACCAACTGACAACTGCCTGCCTGCATTCATGTTTATTCTTATTGGGTTTGTGGCTTTGCATATGAATTTCTAAGTGTTTTTACACAAATTGAATTTATTATTTGTCTGTAAGTCTTTTTGTGTTGGTTTCTTTGTTGTTTCGTTTGTTTGTTTCTTTGATTAAACATTCGACAAATGTTAAGGACATCAAGCTATCTACCTAGGTCCTCTGGTGTTAATACACATAAAAGCTATTAGGTAAAATTCTTTTTTAGCTTTGATTCTTTTAGCCAGAATTTCAAAATTCAGTGAAAAATTTATACAAACAAATATACATATATTCTGTTATCAACAGAAAAGATAATAAATGCAATTGAAAAGCAAAAACCGGAAACGGAAACAAAACCATGAAAATATGTATGTGTATTTCTCCATACATGCGGGTATAGTAAAAATTTCCGCTTGTGGCTGACAATGAATGAAATGTAAAAAAATATAAGTGCAAAAATAAAATAAAATTGTAATAAAAACACAAATAGTAATAAACGCGAATTGAATTTAATATTATTTAGAGTGCACACAAGGTGAATGGAATAGGCAGGGCAGGATTAAGTCAAATAGAGGTCCCGTCTTAGATAGATAGAAGATAGATGCATTGTGACCAACACAAGTCATTAATCAATTGAATTAAACTTGGACTGCTAGTCCTCATTGTGGTAAGAACTAGAAATGTAACAATTCCGGTACCGATGTGTCTTCATGACGATTTCAAACATTTGCTGGTAAAAGCTGTGTTGACGTTATCTTATTTTGATGCATCCACAGAACCTAGAAGGAAAGTGTCTGACAACTTGTCCAACGATATACCTCTAATTAACAGTTTTCGAAATATTTTAGCACAAATCAAGAAATAACAAATAACGGAGGACAATAACAACCACCCCGTTTATAAGACGCACTTAGGTCAGCCTGACTCAGAACAGTTTTTGTGAAGTTATTTATGCGTCGGGCGTCTTGTAAACGTGGTAAATAATAGCTCGAAATATATACCTCTTTTTTGACAATTTCATAACCGAAATTAATGACAGATTTTGTTGTTTAGAGAGTGAGGAGACACTTCTTCACTAATCTCTGCTAAAAATTGCATACATTCGCTTTACAATCTATAGGCATTTTGGCAAAAAAAACACTTATATCTTTATTTAAAAGTATGTACTAACAAAATAATAATAATACTGTTCAAAGTTACAAAGAGCTAAAGATAATATTTTCACAGATATCTGGAGTATTATATCACAATATTTTTAGGTTCTTATACAATTACAACCTAATCCTAAACATAAGCTTAGACGAAATTGGCTATGTTCTTCGGTAAGGAAGATCGGACGTGTCTAATCTCTTGAGTCGCCTCTTGGTTCGACAGGTGTCAAAAAAACTTATGACCATGTTATTTATGTGCTGGTTGAGCCTTTCGTTGTGCCTTATGCTGTGTCTCCTTAGGAGATCTTTGAGAATATTAACATTTCGTCTTTACTAGGAGAAGCAAGTTATTTTCCTTAACCTATTGTCTTGGTAACGCTGAAGTATTTCAATATTAGATTCTGTAACTGTTCCCCATATTTGGATGCCGTATATCCAAACAGGCTAAAGTATGGCTTTGTAGAGTCTACACTTGTTTTCTGGACTGAGCGCGGATCTTCGACAAGCGACCAATGCATTCGGCGCTTTTTCAAGTCTAGTTGCTTTTTTTTTTGGCTACAATGTGCTCTTTCCATATTAATCTTTTATCAAACCACATGCCTCAGTACTTGACTTTGTTCCTTTTGGGTATTACAACTCCGTTGAAGCGGGCTCAATCAATGCCTTTATGCCGAAGTGCAAATAAAACAGACGGACTTGACTGTGTTTATCGCTATGTTTGATCATCCATTGATTTGTAGCAGTTGTGTTGCCACTCTTGCTGTGAGGGATGTAGCAAGTACTGCAGTATCATCTGCGAATGTGACTATGTATAGTTATCTTGTCACACGTTAAGTCTGGCCTATCAGCTGTATATAGAGCAGAAAAATAAACTGTGAAGTTGATAACGCAATTTTTAATTTGTATACTAGTCCATCGTATCATAAGCGATTGAACGTTTGTTTAAGGATCACAGCTGAGCAATACTACTTTTCTTCATAAGATGTGAGAATTTCTTTGACGTGTCTATGCACCTATTCCAGAGTTCCTGCGGCGAAACCCGAATTGATAATCGGGGAGGATGTCGCTTTCCATTGCTGGTAGCACTCTACCAAGGGAAGTTCTTTTGAATATCTTAGAGAGTACATTCAGAAAGCTAATAAGATGATATCACAATAAAGAAGTCAAAGAAGAGAAGCTTTTACCACACATTAGTACACATCCTGAGCAAGAACAAATAATCCATGAGACTCAGATTCAAAGAAGAGTTAGCGTATTGAGCTTGAAAATATTTGTTTTATCAGGCCTTTTCCACATTCAATACTATGCGTAACAGATTAACTGCACAAAAAAATGGTACATACTTTATTATTTAATTGTTTTATTATTTAATAAGCAACAAATATCGGAATCGGTATCGTATGGGCAAACTGTCGAATGAATACATCCATAGTAAAGATATTTGCTAATATAATTTTTATTTACATGTCTTCATATAAACTAAATCGCATCTTAGAAGAAGAAGACTTAAATGTAAACCTATGACTCTGATTTACAGGAGAGTTTTAATAACAAACTCATATAAGACACATGAAAACTTTCTAAGATTTGACACCAATTAAATTTGATTTATTTTTACCTCAAGTCACGGGGCCCCTATTTGATATTGGGCCTTAAGACAGTTGCTTATACGAGTATATATATAATCTGGACCCGGAAACAGATTAAGTCAGCCAACATTGACCATCATGGAAACAAACAAGCCGGGACAGTTGAAATGAAAGCACGCAGTTTTAGCCACGTAAATAAACGTGCATTGCCTGTTTATTTTATTTTATTTCTTTTCCATTTTTTTGAGTAATTTATTTTATTTTAATTCATTTTCATTCAGTTTTGTCCCCACCAATTTCCCCCTATGAAAACACACAATTTTATTTCGTGCACTGATAAAGCGATTTTCTATTTCCGTTTTGTCATTTTCAATTTAAAAAATTTTTGTTTTTAGCATTGGCAACGCTTGGACGAACTCACGTCGACTGTCAACACACAAATTCATGAACAAGGATATCAAATTGTATATTTGTTTGTTTTTGTTGTCTGTTATTATCCTTGTTGGTCTTAGTTTCATTTTTGCTACAGTTGTTATTGTGCTAATGCGCTTTGAACGTGCGCTATTTTTGCCATAGAATTCAAAATACTTTTCAATCGCATTTGTTCTTCATTAAATATTTAGGCAATCGATTCTCTATAGATTTCTCATAATATACTAGTATATTAAGAAAATTTTAAGTCAGTTTATTTTTGTATTCTGTATTTCTATGGAAATCAATTCAATTGAAATGCAATAATGTAAGTTTCATGCCATTCACTAAAGGGCAGAGTTCAGATGCTGACAGCCTACACAGATTTCTTTCTTACTATTGATTCTAAATACAGGCAACCCACACAAAAATTGTGCATTGCAGTTAGAGGTACGTTATTTTATGACATAAAATTACGTTTAGTACTTTGTAGTGACACTTTTGTACACTAACAAGCATTGAAATGTCAAATATACAAATACCAAATTTTTTTTAACATTTTATTCATTTCAGTCATAGTTTTCGGATTCTATTTTTGAATATTAGCCATCATGTGGGCCTAAACATGACCTTTGAATAATATTTCTTCAATTTTTGTAATATAATATTAAAAAATAAAAAAATAATAAAGTATTCCTCCCAAGAAATATGATCAAATGGCAAGTATTCATAGTGTTGCTTACAAATCATCATGAAAAGTTGAACTTTCCTTCTATTCTGCAACACACTCTAAACTTCATACAATTTTAATATTTTTGTGCATTAACTGTACCTTGTAGTATCAAAATAAATACCATTTAATATTTGATAATTCATCTGCGAAAAGCTTGACAGTAATACAATGCAATTTTCTACAACGGACGGTACAGAAGCCGTCGGATTTTACTTGGTTGAACTTGAACTTGTCGAAAAATGTGACACCTGTCATATTTTCTTTATTTTTAGCCCTACATATAAAAGATTTATCTTTATTCTCTTCGTCAAAAGTTGCTTATTCGCATGCTTCCTTTGCCCTCATACCCATGTGGTTCAGTCATTTTAAAATAGTGATTGCTGATATATTCATTTAAAATTCTTGTTGCATTCTTTCTTATTATTTTCTTATTAGAGTTCATCGAAAATTGTGTTTATTCAACATTATGTCAATTATTATAAAATTATCTAAATACATGCATGGTTGAAATAGAAAGTACAGTCTCATATAATTATTCCAATGACTATATATTCATGTTAGAAAGGAAAAACTATTAATTTATGACTTTATTTATTTAGTTTTATCAGATTATGGTCAAAGTGCAAAGACTGTCTTGCGTCTATATAGCATGAGCCATGAAATCAGCTTCAACAACTACCCTTTAGACACTAATAAACATACTGCCAATTCATTTGTTTAACTTGTATGAAATATTATAAAAGAAGCAATGCTATTTATGGCAAAACTCATTTTACAATGGATGAGGATTCAGCTCAGCATGAGCATGAATAATTTTATTCCAAGGAACCTCTGTCCGACTTAATTTAACTTCCAAAATTTGTGTAATTTTGAAGTTACATTCCCAGTTAGGGTAAACTAGGAACAGTTAAGACCAAAGCTCTTTGGTGATTATCAGTTATACGGATGAAAGCTGCTGTTGGAGAAACCCCAGGAGTCTCTTATTCAGAAGCATGGATCTGGAGAAATCAGCTTACTAGGATGAAATCCATGCAATAGAGCTATGTCTATGAGCAGAAATTGAGTTTCCTACTAATAATAGTCACATCTACATTTACTCCTATAGCAAGTTGGCCCTACAAGTGATCAACGCTTTCGAAATCAATTTTAAACCAGCCTGACACTGCTTAATATATTACTAAAAAGACTAGCTGCAATTTTTTATATGTTCATCTAATTTGGATACTTGAACATGGTGGCTATTTTTGAAACGAAGAGCCATGAAAGATGAAACAGAACCATTGTGAGAGATGCCTTGGAGTTTCACTAAATAAAACTCATATAAGGAATATCAGGGGATTTATTTCTGATGGGCTAACTTGTACCAGAGTACACCAATATCTAGTCAATAGTTCCTTAAGGTAGAAGCTGCAATTATGGTGTTTGTTACAATGGACTATTCTCATCTAAGCAAATCTAGTTCTCATAGTAAATTTTCCTTTAACATTTTCAGTCTGTGTATTATTTGGAATAATTTAAACAACCCTTTTTGTGATATGTTGGACCAAGTTCATAAACTGACACTGCTAGTCCTGGGTGTATCAAATTTTGTAAATTATATTAATTTTAATGCACTAAATGCGAGTATCTCAATGGAAAACTCGACTTACCTTGTGGTACATTATGGTCATAAATTCACTAAGTGGACAGCGAGTGACAGGCTGTAGCTTCTCTAATTACCTCGATGCACATGAACTGCATTAAAACATATTAAAACATTACAAAAGCCACTTAAAGCGCATAGAGACAGTGTGGACAAAATGAGGATACATTGAGATACTTTAATTAAACCATGACAACAAGATAAACCACAAACTAAATAGGCATACCACAGCAGCAGCAACAACAACAAAAATAGCATACCACAGCAGCAATATCAACGAAAACCATGTGCTAAATGCAATATTCATTAACAGTGATTATGTCAATGCCACATGCAGGCAGGTAACACATATGCAAATATCCAAATTTCATAATGAAAGCAACTACATGTACTGTGCACTCTTCGTAGATCCGGCACAAAGTGAATGTAATGTCTGTAGATACAGGAATGATTTTGTTGAAAGCAAAAATTGATAGCCAAAAATATGTTACGCAGAATTATAAAACCACAATTTCATGTAACTCAAAAACCATTGACAGGCAATGGTTATGCATTACAGGGAATCCACATGTAATGGTTGTGTATTTGTAAAATTTACTTAAATCATTTTGTGGTCAAGAAATTAAGAAGTTATCATAAAATATTGTATTGTAGTTAAATTTTGACAAATTTAAAGTGATAGTATGACAAATAATTTACCTTTAAAATAGTTGAATTTAACTTTAAACTAAAATGATATTTCAAATGGTTTTAAAGTTGTCAAGATTGAAATAAGTAAACACTTCTCACTTGCATAAACCAACTCAAATATCACTTAAGCCTGGAAATATGCTACACAATATATTTCCTGTTGTCTTTCCTGTTTATTGAAGCATCCTTTGGACATCTGCTTATAATTTTTATATCAAAAAGGAATGCATAATATTTATTTACTTATAAAAAATATGAAACAAATTCAGTTTAAATTTAGATGACATTTGAAATTCGGTTGAAAAGTTTTTATGTGTCTATCATCATTTAAAAATATACAAAAATGTTTATGAATCAAGTTGTGGTCTGTTTCCGTTAACATACATGCGCACACATTAAAATAAATATAAAATCCATTAGATTTTGATATGGGTTCATTAGTTAAAAGAAAACTTTTGTGCAAGTCAAAAGAAAAGAAAGAATTTCTTGTTTCAAATTTAACTCCATATTTAGATAAATAAGAATAGAATCCACACATGAACTCACTTAATCAACACATAAAAAACAATAAAGAAAGTTGTGTGTAGGTGTGATTTAATAAAATGAAATGACAATACTTTTAGAAGCAATATTGAAGTATGGAAGCTTAAATCATTCTGCAATCTTAAAGAGCAATCAAATTTATACAATTTTATAGAAAATTTTCCGTTTTTTAAAGAATTAAGACATGCAAATTATCTTAAACTGATTAATGTTATTTTCTGTTAGTACATTTACAGTTCTATCGAAAGCAAAAGCAACGTCTTACAAGTTGGTCTCAGATGTCACCTTAGCCTCTGCAACCAAACCGAAGGATCAACGAACAAAGCTAAGTCCCCAAATCATTAAAAACAGGTTTTCCAAGAAGATGGTTCAGTCCTCGAAGAAGAGCAGGACCATCAGTTAGGAGGAATTGAATACTTTCTCATTCTTCCTCATCTCAACAGCTGCAACAGAAGTATTGATGGGGAACATATATACTTTAGGCCGTTAACCCAATTTCTCAGTTCTCCGGTTTCGGTTGATAGCAAGTCCAAGTAGCTTTAAGAAAATACCATTTCTCAAATCAGACACAGTGTAATTTGATACATGCAAAATATAGGCAATAAAATTATTGTAGTAATTTAGTATTTGGACTAATCTTATATCTTATAACTGTTATCCAGCTGAGTGGGAATAATGGTTTAAAATTATAAATATTGTTTTAATGAATTCCATACTACTTTCATTGCTTGATAAATAAACGTAGATCGGAATTGAAGTCAAGCTCTAGGGGTAATTAGACATCCCACTTTAACCCCATTGACCATAAGTTAGTCTTTGACTAGTACAGATATATTTTGGGTCATTGTCATGCTTAAACAACCAACGGAGCGGCATATTCCGCGATGCTTATGAGCAACATTTTGAACTACAATATTGTGAAAACTGAATATTGCCTGCTGAAGTTAGTAAGACTCTTGGATTGTATACTCATGAGAGTGTAGTTCGTATAAATGCTTACGAAAATGATTAAGAACCAGTTGCGATCAGGGGAAAAGCATTGCTATGGGGTACTTGAATTGCTTTCTGTGTCATCAACAGTAAGCAGATTTGTGTTAAATGCCAATATGGTTGTTTTAGCTAGTAGATGAACGTGTTGAGCAAGTTTATTCTAAAATGACATATTTTCTTTCACTAACAGTACGTTAGGCTGGTGTTTGTGAATTTTTTATATTTCTGATATGCCATGGAGTGCCTGTGATTATTCTAAGGATTTTGGAATGAGTATAAGTTCAATGTTGGCCCACATTTGGAAATTAAACATACAAATTTGTTTAATAATGAAGTTATACAGTAAGATCTTGTATTCGAGACTCAGATCATATTTGGTGTTTGTTGGATTAGCCAGTGAAGGCTTTGTGTTGTTCATATGTGTTTTTTCAAAGCCTACTATATGTTTCCACATGATGAGATGTTTACCTCACAAAATCACATTCTGAGTTTGAGAAATTGTAGCGTTGCTTAAAATTACTGAAGAAGTAGTCATATGGTTCTGCATAAATGTACACAGAGTAGCAATAAAGTATCGGTACGGATCCGGGAAAACGTGATTGAAACGAAATATTTGAAATTTATTATTAAAAACATTCTCCTCTCGCTTCATGTTCCAGCTCATTTTGTAGAATAGTCTTCAAAGCATATGTCGAATCTCTTTGGATGGTCTCAATGTCTTCAAAACTCTTTCCATTCCGCACACTTTGGCGCTTAGTTTCGGATTCATATTGAAATTCATTTGGTATGATGGACACGCTCTGATTTCTGGTGAAACAAACTTTTGGGCAGATCCTCATGAAAATTTGAATTCAGTTCATCAAACTGAAATCAATATAACACTAGTGCATATAAAGATAGTTTAAATAAGCATGAATTTATCTACATATTATGTTGAAACTCTTCAACACATTCTCTACTTGCGTATACGTAATATTTATATTATTTTTCACTGCTTTATTTGGGTGTACAAATAAGTTTTAAGGAATTTGAAGCTTTATTTCGAGGAACTGATACAATGTATTTTATTCATAATACTGTCCATCATTAGCTACGATTTTTTTCCCATCTTTCAGGCAACATACGGATTCCGCGTTGAAAAATTTCCTCGTCTTTTGAAGCTATCCAAAACTCAACCCATGATTTCGAAAGAAGTGAAGTGCTGCTCGGCCAGGCCATGAGTCAAGTGGTAGACGGAAGGAGCAATGTCCGGTAAATACGGCGGGTGGGGTAGGACATCCCATTTCAGTGCGTCCAAAGTTTCCTCAACGACTTTTGCAACATGTGGTCGTGCGTTGTCGTGAAGGAAAATCACTTTGTCGTGTCTTTTGGCATATTGGGGTCGTTCAATGCTCGGCTTAATTGCATCAATTGTTGTTTGTAACGATCTCCAGTGATGGTTTCGTTAGGCTGGAGCAGCTCATAGTAGATAACTCCGAGCTGATCCCACCAGGTGCTGTCGTAGTGGATCCACTTTTCGTCCCCAGTCACAATTCAATGCAAAAAACCCACCGATTATGCCTTTGGAGCAGTTGTTCGCTCTTGAAAAAATGATGTTCGACGTAATTTGAATTCATAAGCAACCAAATTGCCAAGTTTTTTCCCCATACCCATGGCCATGAGACGGTTTAAAATCGCTTGTTGAGTCACTCCCAAGGTTTCAGCGAGCTCCTTTTGAGTTTGGAATGAATCTTGGTCCAATAACGCCTCCAACTCAGTGTCTTCAAACTTTCATAGCCTCCATTTGCCTTCTTTGTCGCTGGTTTGACAACACTTTTAAAATGCCGGAACCAATATTCATAGGTTCTTTATTGTTGTAGCATGTTCCCAATAAACCTCACACAGCAAAACATGTTCTATAGATGAGCTTTTCTTCAAATGAAAACAAAATAGCAGCAGTTCCAAAAAATTTCGTTTTGTCGGCACAAGAGTTGACATGTTTAGGGAACAAAGAAAGTTTGTTGTTTACACCTCAGCAAAATGACACATACGGATTTTTGGCGGGAAATGGTGAAACATGAATAGAGTGGCCAGATCATCCGATGAGATTTAACGTTAGTAATGCCATTTTTTGTAAATCCCTTAAAACTTATTTGTACACCCAACAAAAGTACAAATAAACTGGAATAACCTATAGCTACAAGGCCTTAAGATTGGTGGAGATGTAAGGCCTATATTTCTGATAAGTTGCAGGGAAAGATGTATAGTGGAAGGAATTTTAGGTGTTGGTTTTTTTAATTAGAAATCTTTTAGATACGTTTTGCTAAATGTGAGTCCTTGGAGAGAAGTATTGGTTTTAGAAGCATAGCAGTAACGAGTTTTCTATTGGCATTATTGGGGTTTCGATTTATGATATTTATAGGAGTTGATCTTAGTGCTTAGGGCAAATCTAGTAGTTGAAGGGTAATAAATGACTTTGATCTTGTTTAAGGGAGAGGTTGGTGAGTTTCCGTACAGGTATCGGCCGTAATCGATTTTAACGTGAAAATTGAATAAATAAATAAATTCCATATAAATAAATATGCATAAAAGACATGATATAAATTAAGGCATAAAGGAAAAATGGTGATAATATTGTATTTATGACTAACAAGAAGATGTAAAGATGTTTCAACTACTGCAAGTCAAAACAAATATTTATTAAAATGCTTCCATTTTTTGTTTTTCTTTTGTATCTTCTTCTTGTCATTTCCATTTTTGCTTTCTACTATTATTTGCTTTTTTTATTTATTCCTTGTTCACTGCTGGTGCTGGTGCTGCTGCTTTGTCCTGCTGTGTATTTGTGTGTGTGTGTGTGTGTGTGTTGTCTTTAAGTAAATATGTGCACAAAATTAAAGTGTTTACGATTGTAATGAGATTATTTTGCTTTCACTTGGACCAAAGTAAGGACTATTTACTGGCATAACAATACTTGTCCTTTCCTCCTTGCTATCCCTTGTCCATTTTGATTCATAATGCGCCTTGTTGGCTATTTATGGCTCAGTGAACAAAAACACTTCCGTCGCCAGATTGCGTTAAATGTGTTTTTTAAAGATTTATTCTTGCGTGCGATGGCTTTAAGGCGACAGGCGACATGCACTGGGTGGTGTATTTTGTTTTTGCCATTCATCATTTCTTTGTCTATTTCAATTCCAACATTCTTGGAGTGCAAATCTTTTCAAATTTCCGCAATTTTGCAAAACGCACTCATTCGCTGCTCTTTGTCTGTTTTTATTATCATAAGTTGGGTTTGAAAAAGAAATGGCCACTGATTGTCACATTAGCGAACTCATTAAAATGCGCCAACGCCTTATCCTATCTAGAAATATTACGAGACAATTCTCACACCCATAGCAGCTACTCATACTTGCAATAGATCCTGGTTATAGCTCCTGCTGTTGCTGTTGTCAGTCATGAATTATGCATGACAATTCAATTTTGAAATACTAAAGGAACGCACGAATGAACGAACGTAAGAGAGAGAGAGAGAGATACGCCTCCATCATCACAAGTTTGTTTGCAAAAGGTCCTGTCCTGCGTCCTGTCATGCTTTATATGTATTAATAAACTAAAGCAGGACAAACAAGTTGATGTGTATACATGTCTGTCTTTCTGTCTCTATATCTGTCTGACTGTCTCCATTTGTGTGATGTATCACAGTTCCGCTACGTGTGACATTGAGCGACACTGACACTGACAGACGGATGGTCGTATTGTCGTATGAAATTGAAATTCAACGCCAAAGGAGCAACTGGTGGATGGAACACGTACGCATATTTGCATGTGTCTCACACTCAGTTTACTTGTGTGTGTGTGCGAGTGTGAGTATGCTGCAAGCGTGACAGAATTGTGGTGTCCACAGCTGTTTTGAAAACAAGTGTCATTACAACAAACACACACAGTATAGACAACAAAGACGACAATGAAGACTACTGAAGGCATCAAATCAGTATATCCATCCTTTCGTAGGTAGTTTTGTGTTGGCGTAAAATATATTTGCTATCCAATATCAACAACCAACTTTAGTTGCATCAATACCGCCGCAATTCACAAAGCAAAAAAAATCTTAAAAATGGATTAAAGAGATTGAGCGTGGATTTTACCTGTGTGGCATTTAGAATGAATTACACACAACGACGACGTCAATGAAAAACAGTTGATGATGATGAAACTGATGATGATAATGATGACCTCCAGAAGTCTCTTGTTTACCTTTGTTAACTGTGTAACAGATTAAAAAACAAGTAAATACATCAGCCTAAAATCAAAGAGAAAACCTAACGAAAAGGATGAAAGTTGAAACCCGCTTAGAGCAAAGACACACCGGTGTCTCTGAAGCAAGAGAAAGTTTGCTTTTAAATTGAATACCATTTTCTTCTTTTTTTTCGTTAATTTAATTTGTTTGTTGTTGTTACTGTGTGCGATAAAGAATCACATATACATATATCATATAATATAAGAAGGATACACATACATTTGTTGAACAAAAGAAGCGACATGTTTGTATGAAAACATTCAATTGAATGAAAGAGTTTTTAAAGGAATCCGAAATCTTTAAAACTCAAACAAGAAAAATAAATATCACCATAATTATCAAGAGGATAATAACATCATCCTCGCACGTGCTCGGATAGATTATGGCGAAGGGCGCTCACCAGCTCACCTTAACCATTGTGACAACTTGTGCTTAGTATTTATCTTAAAGCTTCAGTAAAGCTGAGTACATAGACCATGTTCTATTGATGATGATTTATTGTGTAGTAAGTGGAAGTTGTTGGATCAGCTTGTAATACTCAAAGGCATGGTTTTCTACAATGTTAGGCGAATTTTGAATAACATTATTCATTATTTCATTGGGCTAGAGTATCCTTGGTAGATCCTGAGAATATTGCTTTATCAGGCGACGCTTGTCTCTGCTGTTCTCTAGCATGTTGATTATCCTGGTTCTCTAGCCGAGAGATGAATCTGTTACTATGCTTGACGGTCTGCTGATCTTTGAAATTTCCAAGTTTCGGTGAATGACAGAAAGATGTCCATGTCACACCGACAAACTTTTGCAGCAGTTTGGATTGGAACCTCTGAGGGGTTTCCAAATTAAAATTGGAAGCAGATCCCCGAAGCTGAATACCGTAGGTCCATAATAGGGATGGGTATCGACCAACAACACATCGATTGTTTTGTTCTCACTTGTTGACTACTCCTTACATTTCTTACACGTTCATAACCCCTAAAAAACCCACCCACGGGTGCTTTAGCAAACGATCATTGTATCGGCTGCTGAAAAAATATATTTCCTCAATCACCGTAGGCATCTTAATATCACGGTGTAGTATGGTGTTTCTAACATACCATGGTGCACCAGTAATTCGTCGTAGAGCTTTGTTTTGAGTTGCTTGCAACTTTTTGATAATATTTGATGCCGCAGTCCCCCATATTCAATGGGGGAAGTGGAGTTCGCAAGTATGGCGGTTTCATCTGCATAAGTTGCAACCAACAAATTATCGTTTTCCGGCATCGGCATGTCCGCCGTGTATAAAAAGTAAAGAACTGGAGCAAGAACACTGCCTTTCGGAACACCAGCCTTAATGCGCCTTATGCCAGAGTCTGATAAAAAGAATAACAAATAAAAGAAAATTTTAAGACAAACCAAAATAAGATCTCATTATTTGTACTCGGTTTCGAACGGGTAAAAGAATTATTTTTCCCAAGACAAATTTATACATTTTTTTTTTTAATTTGGTTCTAAATTTATTGTATTTACTTTTTGTTGAATAAAACAGTCCGCCATTGTCATCTATATGTATGATGAAGACGTCATGTATGACGATACTGGGGAAAAATCCGGTTGCCTTACGACAACCTAACGCAAGGAGATTTCACCCAGTACAACGGCTCCCAAGAAAATGGTGCGTTCAGTATCATGACCTACAACTTCTTCACCTACGTCAGCTGAGGAGACTAATTCTAATCGGTTCGCCTTATAATATATCCCTGACAACCTACCTTAATCACCTGAAGCAGCCGTAATACCAGTTGTTAAGACTCGTCCTATCTTCATTCCGAAAGTTTCCAACATTTGTGATTTACTAAATAAGTTCACCGAAATCATTGATGCACAATGTTTTTCTTATAAAGCTGGTAACAATGGTCAAGTAAGAGTAATGACAACTATATAAAAAGATTATTGGATAACTTGAAGAGGCTAATATGGAATACCATGCCTACCAAATGAAAGAAATGCAAGGATAGGTAATCTGCCATCTTTCATTATTATTTTATTTCGTGTGTCCATTTACTTATGGATATATTCTAATTTCCGATTGTAAATACAAGATACTTGTTTATAAAAAAAGGACTTTATTTTTAAAAGGAAACATTACAGGAATGTTGAGGTATCACTCATATATTTTACTAAATTTCTTTGTGCAGAAACTCATAGAGGTAATCTAATGCCATTGTTTTGTAAAGAATAAATAAATAGCATTGCATAAAAATAAATGTAAAGAAAAAAGTACAATAAAATGAGAAAAACCTTTAATCATCATAACAATAAATTGAAGAAAAAATTATTTGTATTGGTAAAAAAATAAATTACAATCAATTTTCATATTTTCGAGGCAATTACTACTACTACAATATTTTAATATAATTTTATATAAATAAAGTAGAATGTATAAATAAAAATAACATTATCAAAATTGTTGTCATTCATTAAAGTGATTAATTCTGTTAAAACAAATAAAGATGTTATACAAAAAAAAAAGAAAGTGAAAGACGTACTTAAGTAGAGTCTATTCAAAGAAGAAATCAAAATTTCACGTGGCAATCTATCAGTTGTAACTTGTTCCGACTTATGACGAAAAATGTAAAACAATGAAAATCGTTTTTATATATTTTGTAAACCAATATAAAAAAAGAAAATCACTTTATTAAAAATTAATTATGTAAATATATAAATAAATAAAATATTCAAATGATAAAGTTAAAAAATACGAATCAAAATTGGTTTAAAAAGGAAAAGTAGACAAAGAATTATGTGTGCAACAGAAAATATTGCAAATTTAAAACTGTACACAAGGAGTTAAAGAAAAAAATAAATCACAAAAAACTAAAATAAATAAATATATTGTATCAAATGGAAATAAAAAAATATGGTTCTTAAAAGGAAAATTAAAAAAAGAAACAAAAGAATGCAAACAAGAATTTATTTAAAATTATTTGTATTGTTAAAAAAATAAATTACAAATATTTTCATATTTTCGAGACAAATACTACACTACCATATTTCAATATAATTTTATATAAATAAAGTAGAATGTATAAATAAAAATAAAATTATCAAAATGATTGTCATGGATTAAAGTGATTAATTCTGTTAAAACAAATAAAGATGTTATATAAAAAAAATACTACAATTGACAAGAAAGTGAAAGACGTACTTAAGTAGAGTCTATTCAAAGAAGAAATCAAAATTTCACGTGGCAATCTATCAGTTGTAACTTGTTCCGACTTATGACGAAAAGTGTGAAAGAATGAAAATCGTTTTTATATATTTTGTAAACCAATATAAAAAAAGAAAATCACTTTATTAAAAATTAATTATGTAAACATATAAATAAATAAAATATTCAAATGATAAAGTTAAAAAATACGAATCAAAATTGGTTTAAAAAGGAAAAGTAGACAAAGAATTATGTGTGCAACAGAAAATATTGCAAATTTAAAACTATAGACAAGGAGTTAAAGAAAAAAATAAATCACAAATGTAAAATAAATAAATATATTGTATAAAAAACATTATCAAATGGAAATAAAAAAATATGGTTCTTAAAAGAAAAATTAAAAAAAAGAAACAAAAGAATGCATACAAGAATTTAGTATACAACAAAAAACAATAGAAGAACTAAAGGACGAGAACAAATGCGTAAATATATAAATAAATGTAACCATTTTGAATACCGAAGATAAGCAATTCCACAGAATGAGAAATAGACACAAAAAAATGGAATTCACGAAAACATGACTCTAAATAACTATCAACTCTGCAATAGAAAATATTGTAAGATATATATAAGAAGAATTTTGTCAATAATGATAAAAAAAAAAATTAAAACATTAAAAGACTGTTAGAAGAAGAGGGCGATAGAACCCCATCAATTTGAATTGGTAAAAATAATTCAGATAAGTAAAATGAATAAATATACTCGTAAGGTATACACCAAACTATCAAAAGAAAACAAATATAAATGTAACTCATTAGGAAAATTAAAAATAAAAAACAAAGAATGTAAACAGGAATTAAGTATCCCTCAAATCTAGATACAAAATAAGAAATAAACACCACAACGAAAAACGAAAACGTTGCCACCCATTCAAAACTGGTGTTGAAAATTCTTGTGTTATATATTAAGGGGCAGTACCAAGTAACGACTTCGAGAATGAAAAAGATTAAATTTATTATAAATAATAGAGTCAAATAAAAAACAATAAGAAAACTCACTTAAATTGAAATGGAAAAATTTAATTAAAAAATTTAACAAAAAAAAAAGAGAAGCAAATGGCAACTGAATCGCTTTCCAAATAAACCGCAATGTTCAAATATAATAAACCAGGTTGGAGAAGGCAGCGAAAAAATATAAATCAAAAATATGTAATATGTATACAGAATATTTTAAAAATTATAAGAAAAAAAATTGAAAAGACCAACCAACTAAGATTGTACAATGGAAAGACAATCAATAACTATCCAATTTAATATTGGCGACAATAGAGAAAGAAAAAGTTTAAGATAAAAATAAAAACATTATTCATTAAGCTCATTTATAATAAATAAATAAATAATAATACCAAAATATATATTTATATGATTTGCTTATATGACAGTTTAAACAGTCAGATGGGAAATAAATATATATAGAAAATATAAACTACAATCCAATCCAATAACTGTGTAGTGCTGTTTGTGGCAATAAAATAATATTATTTAGTTCAATATTTTAATCAGACAATTGGTAGTGAAAGACGTATACACATACTTATAAAATACAATATCATGGATAATGAAAGCTTGAGGTGATCTCCTGTGGTCTAATGACTTTTTTGGCAGATGTCCGGTGTTGGCCGCGGCTGGTTCGGCAGTAGGTCATCCTTGGTTCCAATTTTCAAGCACTTTGTCCACTGTTTCCCAGTCAATTTGTGCAATTTCGGTGCGAATGTTCTGTTTCAAGGATTAGCTGAATTCATTCTTTTTTAAGCAATTTGGAAATCAAGGATTTTAGAACTGACACATCAATCCCCTAGTTCGAAATTGACTTGTAAAGGTCATATTGTATCAGCTCCACACAGTCATTAAATTGAATTGGAGTAAGAAGTAAACATTACTTTTTGAAAATTGTAACTCCTTATGTAAATCAATCATTATAGTTTATATTTTCTATAGATATTTATTTCCCATCTGACTGTTTAAACTGTCATATAAGCAAATCTTTTAAAAATATATTTTGGTATTATTATTTATTTATTTATTATAAATGAGCTTAATGAATAATGTTTTTATTTTTATCTTAAACTTTTTCTTTCTCTATTGTCGCCAATATTAAATTGGATAGTTATTGATTGTCTTTCCATTGTACAATCTTAGTTGGTTGGTCTTTTCAATTTTTTTTCTTATAATTTTTAAAATATTCTGTATACATATTACATATTTTTGATTTATATTTTTTCGCTGCCTTCTCCAACCTGGTTTATTATATTTGAACATTGCGGTTTATTTGGAAAGCGATTCAGTTGCCATTTGCTTCTCTTTTTTTTTGTTAAATTTTTTAATTAAATTTTTCCATTTCAATTTAAGTGAGTTTTCTTATTGTTTTTTATTTGACTCTATTATTTATAATAAATTTAATCTTTTTCATTCTCGAAGTCGTTACTTGGTACTGCCCCTTAATATATAACACAAGAATTTTCAACACCAGTTTTGAATGGGTGGCAACGTTTTCGTTTTTCGTTGTGGTGTTTATTTCTTATTTTGTATCTAGATTTGAGGGATACTTAATTCCTGTTTACATTCTTTGTTTTTTATTTTTAATTTTCCTAATGAGTTACATTTATATTTGTTTTCTTTTGATAGTTTGGTGTATACCTTACGAGTATATTTATTCATTTTACTTATCTGAATTATTTTTACCAATTCAAATTGATGGGGTTCTATCGCCCTCTTCTTCTAACAGTCTTTTAATGTTTTAATTTTTTTTTTTATCATTATTGACAAAATTCTTCTTATATATATCTTACAATATTTTCTATTGCAGAGTTGATAGTTATTTAGAGTCATGTTTTCGTGAATTCCATTTTTTTGTGTCTATTTCTCATTCTGTGGAATTGCTTATCTTCGGTATTCAAAATGGTTACATTTATTTATATATTTACGCATTTGTTCTCGTCCTTTAGTTCTTCTATTGTTTTTTGTTGTATACTAAATTCTTGTATGCATTCTTTTGTTTCTTTTTTTTAATTTTTCTTTTAAGAACCATATTTTTTTATTTCCATTTGATAATGTTTTTTATACAATATATTTATTTATTTTACATTTGTGATTTATTTTTTTCTTTAACTCCTTGTGTACAGTTTTAAATTTGCAATATTTTCTGTTGCACACATAATTCTTTGTCTACTTTTCCTTTTTAAACCAATTTTGATTCGTATTTTTTAACTTTATCATTTGAATATTTTATTTATTTATATGTTTACATAATTAATTTTTAATAAAGTGATTTTCTTTTTTTATATTGGTTTACAAAATATATAAAAACGATTTTCATTGTTTCACATTTTTCGTCATAAGTCGGAACAAGTTACAACTGATAGATTGCCTCGTGAAATGTTGATTTCTCCTTTGAATAGACACTACTTAAGTACGTCTTTCACTTTCTTGTCAATTGTAGTTTTTTTTTTATATAACATCTTTATTCGTTTTAACAGAATTAATCACTTTAATCCATGACAATAATTTTGATAATTTTATTTTTATTCATACATTCTACTTTATTTATATAAAATTATATTGAAATATTGTAGTAGTAGTAATTGCCTCGAAAATATGAAAATATTTGTAATTTATTTTTTACCAATACAAATAATTTTCTCTTCAATTTATTGTTATGATGAACAAATCATTTATTTTACAACTTTTGTAATATTTGTTTTTATGCCAATTACAATAATATAAATTTTATAGAGTTGATAGAGTAGAGTCATTAATTGGTAACTGAATACTTAGTAGAATAAAATGTAATGGTCCATTGTTGAGTTTAAAGGTTTTTTTCATTTGATTGTACTTTTTTCTTTACATTTATTTTTATGCAATGCTTATATTATCTTGTATTTACAATCGGAAAATTAGAATATATCCATAATTAAACGGACACACCAAATAAAATAATAATTAAAGATGGCAGATTACCTATCCTCGCATTTCTTTCATTTGGTAGGCAGGTATTCCATATTAGCCTCTTCAAGAAATCCAATAATCTTTTTATAGTTGTCATTACTCTTACTTGACCATTGTTACCAGCTTTATAAGAGAAACATTGTGCATCAATGATTTCGGTGAACTTATTTAGTAAATCACAAATGTTGGAAACTTTCGGAATGAAGATAGGACGAGTCTTAACAACTGGTATTACGGCTGCTTCAGGTGCTTTAGGTAGGTTGTCAATGATATCTTATAAGGCCAACCGATTAGAATTAGTCTCCTGAGCTTACGTGGTTGAACAAATATTTATTTACACAATAATTAAAGTCATTAAATCGCTTTCGCCTCAATTTCAATTTGTTTTCGATTTCTGTGACACCCCTGATACTTTAATTATTGAGTAAATAAATACTTGTAAACTAAAATTATGAAAATTTTAATTGCATATTTTTAGGCTATGAAATCGCCTCGATATTGAGTCAAAAGCTGTTTCTAGCACATACCGGAATAAAATCATATCGCATGAAAAATAAAAATTTCTGTTATTTATTCCCGAAATGCAATATATACGGCAGTTCTCATAATAGCATCCTAGCATGTGCTCGGTTAGATTAAGTAGCAGTGATAAGGCCATTGATTCACTTAGGATCATTGACTTGTGGGCAACCTGGGCAATTGCTATTCTTATCAATTTTTTTTTAATTTTGAAATTATTTATTATAATATTGTCTCAAAATAGCATAAAGTATGGTTGTGGCGATTACATTTATCTAGGTAGCAACCTTCCGTTAAGAAGGTAATTAGGATGAAGCCTCTTTAAACGACGTCGCCTAATCCCATGCGTTAGTGCGGCCGCCAAGCTGTTTGGATGGTTTTGTGGCCTCTGCTGATAATCAGATTTCATCTCTCACAGTATGCATTTTGAGATCTCAGTGCGGAATGGTGTTACGCACAAACAAAAGAATCATTCTAGACTCCCAAAAAGAATCATATTCAATCATGTGAACAGTTAAGCAAACAAAAAAGGAAAGTAATTTACCTTATTCAATGGGAAAGATTATTTGGGTGCAGTATCTTTGGGTGAGAGCTACCGCCTTTGAAGTTGTTGATTGTAACACTCGTAATTTATGTAATATATTGATTGTAACGAGTATTGTAAACATCTTAGTCTCTATATAATGTTGCTGTTAACTATCGTTCCGTGATCCATAATAGAACCTTGCATTGACAAGCCTTTACTTTCCTTATGTGATACCCTAAAGTGACTTAGAGCCAAATTAATCAGTCATTCAGGGGCAATATTTTCCTGTGAATGAGTCTGGGCTAAGCAATCAGTGTAATTTCTGGAACTTTGCTTAGTAACATGCATTGATGGACTTTAAGAGTCGCTTGTCCTAAGTTAAGTCGAGTTACCGGACTTGGTTCACCGTTGGAATGATGTCTGAGCAGTGTGTGTTATATGGACAAGCATCATGCTTCAGTGTGAAGTTACAATTGAAAGATTAGCCTGGAATTGCCGAAAATAATTGTTTATCTTTTCCGCCGCTTCTATAGGCAAGCAAGAGTTGGACAGAACGCATGTGTTATCTTCTTCATTTGTTCAGACGGCATGTCTGTTGTTACAACACTGGTGCCAAAGACACTGCCTTGTGGTACACCAAACAATACAAATTTATTGTATTTATCTTACTTAAAGCAAGCATCACTGAAGTTACATTGACTGAATTCTACTTTAGCCATGATTTAATGCCTGGTTTTCTTATAAGACACTCAACTTAAAATCAAATTCAGTTCAGCCAAAAAACTCTTAAAGTAAACCACATGAAATATCATTCCAACAATTGAATGTCAATGCAACAACACACAAAAAAGTTTTTGGCAAACTAATTATCGCGACTAATCTGAAGCCAACTAAATAACTGACAAGCAAAGCCGATTCAAACCAAACTAAATAAATATACAAACATTCATTGGTCTGCAATAAATTTCAATAGATAAATATGTTCACACACACACACACACACACACGCATAGTCAGGCAAACATCCAAACATGTGTATGTGTAACATGGATAAAAAGTCTTTCATGCGTGAAAATCAGTAACCAAAAATGAATTTGAATTTGAACCCATATCATCAGCAACTGATACCATTGATATTCCTCAATCACTAGACAATGTGTTAAACACTACATTCTTTTTTTTATGGTATAGTAAAGTATTTAGTATTTAATGGAAAAAAATTTACATACAAATTCATCATAAGTATAATTAAAGAATAATTAAATGAAAAACATCATTTCTCAGCATATAAGATTATCTTAAACTAAACAAATAATATAACAACAATTGATTAAGATGCATTAGCATCATTCTGCATCATTATTTCTTTATCACCATCACTATGCTAGTATCAGGCAAATTATTCTGAAGACTATAACGTGAACCTGTGAAAAAGATAAAGAAAAGTATAGTAAACTTTAGCATATATTCAAAATAAGATTATGAAATACAAACCCTTATTAATAGTAGCCATATCGCCAGGACCGAGAATACGTTGCTCAACGCGTGTGTTATCCATGGAATTTGTACAAATCACAAATTCACCCGATAAAACAACGAAATGCTATAAAAGATAAGCAAAACAATTAATGACTTTTCAACATTTAAGATTTTATTTAATTTTACCAAAGTGAATTCCTTGGCACGCTTAAATGGTCGAAATTGTCGTGGTTTGAAGCGCATATAGCCCAGGCTAAATAGATCTTCTGTATCATAGAATGCATAATCAATGCCTTCCATATCTGTAAAAACTAAATTACCACGTGTTGCTGGAAATATACAAATATAATATTAAATAGATTAATTAATCAATAAATGATATATTAACTTCTTAATAAAGTAACTTACAGATATGCATGCCTTCAAACATTTCGCAACTCTGCTGACTTGCTGGTTGTGTTTCGGTAACGCCTTTTAGCCAGCCTATTAACTCATTACGTGAATCTTTTGACTGACTGCTTGGTAAATTCTGTCCAGACTCAGGAAAAGAATTAGAAGCAGTATTATCAATCTCATTGACACCGCTTTCTTCAATTGCTGGTTGTTGCCTCTCTGTTTCTACTTGTTGTTGCTCTTCACAGAAACTAGCAGCTCTCAAATTATTAAATATATTATTCAATTCCTCAACAGGTGCCGCTGGGGCTTCCTTATTTGTATTCTCCTGAGTGTTTGTGTCATCTTTTTTATTTTTTGTTTTCTTTTGATTCTTTTTCGTTTTGCTCGTCGTTTTATTAGGTGCTTTACTAGTATTTGTAGCACCAGGTGCTTGTGTAGAATTGGATGGTGCTGGTTCTGGTGCTGGTGCCGGTATCTCGCTAATTGCACTTAACTGCTCAGACTGCATTCGGCTGCGTTCTTCTCTAATTTTGGCAATGCTTTGTGGTCCATAGCATAATGGTTTTGCCGCTAATGGTTTGTCCTTTGTCGGATCCAAGGCTTCTGCTGTGTACAAAGGTGTACTAGAGCAAATCGGCTGAGCGTTTTGTATTGATAATCCTATGCGTGACAATTTTAATGTTTCATTTTCACGTCGCTTTTTTGCTTGCTCTATGCATCTATTCATTTGCTTTTCGTATAAATACTGGAACAGTGGCACTGATTGACTGCTTTGCTGGAATGACCAATTATTCTTCAATGGCACATGGCCACGTTTCGATCTACGAATTGTTGTATCTATTTAATGAGAGAAATTTAAAATATATGTTAATGATGAATAACCAAAAGAAGATGCTCACAAACATACCATTATTATCTTCTTCCAATACTACTGATGGCTGTTTCTTTTTTGTTCTGGTTTTTTTAGGTGCTGGTAGTGTAGGTTTCTTAAAGACAGCATCATCGTTTATTGCTGGTGCTGCAGGCAATTTAGATTTCAAACGATTGGCAGCAGCAGCTTGGCTTGTGCTTGCAATTTCACCATCATCAATAATATGGTTGGTTGGCCATGCAGTTGTAGAATGTGCAGCAACCAATTCTACCTGAACAGCAACAGGAGGTTCAACTGATGCTTCTGGCACTGTGGCTTCCTCCTCCATAACAATGGGTGGCGGTGTTGGCGGCGGTGTTGGTGTTGATACTCTTAGTATTTCCATTGCCCCAGATTCATCAGAATGTTCCAATTCGTTTTCTTTCATTTTTTGTATTTTGGTTTTCTTGCGTGTCGCTGGTTTAGCCTTTCGCTTAGTTGCTCTATTGGTTTTATTATTTTCCATTTCTTCTTGTTTATCCTTAATTTCTACCTTTGAAGTTTTTTTATGCGTTTTGGTGGTTGATTTCGTTAAACGAGATTTGTTTTTAGTTTGTTCCACACTTCCTGCTAAGTTCCTCGTTAAACGACGACTTATGTTTGGACGCCAATCCAAATCTTCAACATTATCTTCATCATCATTATTATTATTATTATTATTGTTATTATTATTTGTTTCCATTTGATTTGGAACTTCATTTTGTCCAGTGGATGAATGTCTTGTTAAACAAGTTTGGGTTTGGGTCAATGGCTCGCAATTATCATTATCACCATCAGGTGCTTCCATTCTCATTTCCATTACTTGTTCTGTATTGATAATATGTGTTTTGGCTACACGAACTGATAAACGTTGAGTGAAAGAAGGAATTGCATTAGATTTGTTTGCATCATTCTCATTTACATTGCCAACCATTTGTTGAACAACAACAGCCTCACATTGCTTTTCGCATGATTTTTCATTGTTGGATGCAAATTGTGGTGGTGGCGGTGGAGGTGGCATTGTTTCATTATCATTTTGTATAAGTGGTGGTGGTGGTGGTGGCGGCGGCGGCATTATTTCATTATCATTTTGTATAAGTGGTGGCGGCGGTGACACTATTACCAAACCAGTTATTTCAACTGGTTTGAATGTCCTTGGTGGAGGGGAGCGTACAATTTCTATATCGTTATGTTTTTCATTCGACGAAGACGACGAACCCGAGGACGACGAAGAATTCTCAGCAAACGAATCACCTTTAGAGTAGAGATAACGTTTGGTGGAGACACTCCTTTTTGATACTCTACGATCTTTGACTTTGCATTTTGCATCTATGTAATTCTTTAGAGTGTCAGTTAAATCGACTTCTTGATGCTTGTTTTTTTTATAACTTGATCTTCTTGATGATGCACGTGACATACGAATAGTACTTGGTCTTGCCTGCAGGATTAGTCAAACAAATTAGATTATATGATCAATAAAATAACGATAATTTACTTACCACTGAATTATTTTCACTATAACGCTGTGTATCCTCAAATCCAATTGGAGCTGGGAGCAATGATGCCTCTGGTTGAGAGTGCTGCTGCTCTTGCGATGATACAATCGTTGTCTCCACTTGCCTTATACTGGTACTGCTTTGTCTGCTGGACAAATTACGCCGCAGTATTTCACGATCTATGTGCTCTTCCAGTTCCTGTTGGTTTGCAATAATCTTATTTCTTTCTGTCAATCCTGACGACCTTCGTCCGCATATGGGAAACACTTTTCCCAATGAGTTACGTTTGCGTAAATCAAGAATTTCATTATATGTCATGCGACCCAATTCCATGGCGAATTTTTCACCATTGATTGGCTCATTGGGTGCCTTATTAAGGAGTGGTATTTTCTTTTGTTTCTTTTTATTCCGACTGATGTCTTCTGCATGATGTTTATGATTTCTTAAATTAAGGACACAATCGACATCCCTCTTATAGTTCTTTGCCGTGGCTCTAGCCCTAAGACGTTTACGTGTCGAAACACTACCAGAAGGTGCCAGATTCAATGGCGCCGTCGAATTGTTCCTTAACACTTCATCAACAACTTCATCTGAGCTTTCATCGTCAGTTATCAAATCATTGACATTGTCATTATTACAGCCAATTGTTGTCTGGATACTTTTATTAGTTAAACCATCCTTTTTGTTGGTTGCCAACTCTGTATTGCATTTACTCGGTGTCCCAGACGTTGACGATAATTTGGATGGTATTGCCTCAGCGACTGCAGCCCCCTTCTTTTCTGTATTTGTGTTTGTTTCCATGTCTTTTGTTGTTAATTTAGATTGCTGTTGTCGGTTTTCTTGTGTCTGTTTGGGTGAATAAAAGGCCTGACAACAAACAGGTCTAATCACCACAGATGTTGGGCTTTGTGGATTTTGATTTAAACTCATTGCTGGACCAGCATTAGTTTTCTCAAGAACTTCTTGAGTCTCTGGTATAATAATTTCGATGTCTTCTCTGCCATCAGCAGCAGCAGATACATTAATTAATGTTTTTGTTTTTGGTGAAGGCGTCCCAGGCACTAAAGTATGATTACTAGTAGTTTCCACTCTTATCGGCGATTGAATTGTTAAGATTGTCTGTGTTTTCACTGGCGTATGCATTTGTGTTGATGTCTGATCAACCAATGTACTTAATTTACGCACAGAAATTACTGGCGTATTTTGCTTGTCTGATGTTTTGTCGACTGTTTTGTTTTGCTCAACTGTTTTGTTTTGACCGACTGCAGGCACCAATAAAACTTGACCTGGAGATGAACCCTTTTGAATTGTATACGTGCGAGATTGTTTTTCTTCAACTACCGCCGTTGATGGCGTTGATGGTGGTAACGATTTTTTGTTATTATTGCTGTGGTTTTTATTTTCTAGTACTTTTTCTAATGTTTTATTTAACATTTCCTGAATAATATTGCGTAATTTACTCTCATTTCTATTCATTAGACCTTGTGAATTTGTATTTGATGCCAAGTTGCTGGTGGTTGAGGTATTGGTGGTATTGCGTGCAGCATCATCTCCAATCATTTGATTAATATCAACATGTGTATTATACTGATGCGATGGGCCAGCATAAATCTGTGGATGCGATGGGTCAGCACGATTATTATGCTGATGTGATGCGCCAGCATTCTTAGTTGTAGCTGAGAGCATACCTAAGGATGGTGTACTAAAGACTATTGGTGACTAAAAAGAAAAAACAGAGTTAATAAAATAAATACAATGATGAACAACCAACTTTAAGCAGCAAAATACTCACAAAGTTTATTGAGCTTTCCTCGGACTCAGGAAATAACTGTCGGCGACGCCGCTTCATTGCTGACCGTCTGAGACTGTCAACACAACTACCAGATCTTCGCAAAGCAGAGCGTGGTGATCTCATTATCTGACTAGGCGGCGGACTATTCTGAGTAGCAGTTTCTGGGATATTTGGTATTGGAAGACCAACATACTGTTGTGTTGTTGGTGCCAAAGATTTAATGGGACTTTGCTCACAAGCTCTTGGTGCTGAGTTTGTTAGCACTGGTGTTGTTCCCTGTGTTTCTACTAAGGTTGTTGCTGTTGGTGTTGCTGCTTGTGGGACTACTGCTTGAGCAGCAGCAGCAGCCAGTGCAGCTGCCGATGTTGATGCTACAACTGTTGGTACAGTTACTGTTTCTTTTTCTACCGGCACCACCACTGCTGTTTTTGATATTACAGGTGCTACACTACTACCCAACGCCGCTTCATTCTTGTTGGCGTAGGCATTAGTTAAATCTTTTAATGGCAATTGATTACCTATTTCGTTTGTACTCACTGGCTGTTTTTCTGCACATTTCGTTAGCTTCACATTTACATTGAAATCGGGCATAGGAAAACCCGCAAATACACTTTCTTTGGTACGCGGTACACCCAGTTTCTCTTGAATAAATTGTGCCAATATTTGGCCATTACTGTCATCTTGAAGATATTCATCCAGTTCCACCAGCGTATCGGTTCCATTATTCATTTTCTTACCCTTACAGTTGTTTGTGTGTGACGACTTGAATGAGAATGAAGAAGAATTCATTGTTGAGACTGAAATTCCAAGGCACACAAAAAAAGAACACCAACAGACACACACAAAGCAATTCACAACATACATATGTACATAATTTGCACACATAAGCTTTAATACACACATCCACAGTTTATATTTTATACTTACATGTTTAATATTATTTTCATAAAATATAAAACATTTATAGTTTGATAAAATGAGTAGAATCACAATGTTTGTACAAAAAAAAACAACGTTTTAAAAGTGACGCCAATGGATGATAGAGTTACCCTGTCTTCTAAATGCAAGGCAAGGTGACCATTTTGTTTGGTATTATTGCAATTATGAAGCAGGGTGGCACTTTAGCAAGTATAACATATTTTTTAATTTTATGTTTTAACGTTTATCGCCGTAAAATGTATAACAAATTTTTTTAATTAAAAGAAATATGAGGTGTATATAGTGACAAGATTTTTGTGATTAACCTTTTGTTGGTTATATATATTTTGTTTGAAAGGTGGAATAGCCAGATTATTGTATATATTGAGAACGGTTTGTCCAGTGTATATGATATTCATAATCTTTGTTAGTAATAGGTCGCTGATGCTTGAATCAATTAAGAAAATTAAGATATCGATAAATTTGGCTTGATTCAAGCATGATTGACTGTATGTGGCGGTAATTAAAAGCAAAGTCAAATTCATTTTGGTTTAAGCCAAATTTATCGTTATCGTTCTTGAATGGTTTAATAATGATTGAAAATGGATGGGCCCTGTTAATCCACATTTAATATCGTTCTGTATGAAAAAGTAAGCTCAGTTCAGTATCAGTGCAAGTGTGTGTTATCGCCTCAGAAATCTTTATAAAAGCCGCACACGCATCCAGTAGCAGCATGTGTGTTTCGATAACCGATAACTGAATTCTGCTGCACGCCAAATATCAAAACATTTTGATTTTCGTCATGCATATGTACTTATTTTCATTAATACAACCAAAGTACTGCAGCTGTTACTGCACCATGTGTGGCTGCTATAAGCTCGGCGCATTAGTCCATTTATTTTTCATCGTTTCTGTTATCGGTGTGGATTTTAAGTCGCTAATGAAATGAGACAAAACTGATCTGTTCATTTCGATTTTCGATTACAGAAACTTGATTTGAAAACTTGGATAAACTGACCGTGTAAAAGGCCTATAAGCATAGCATCACCGATAACAGCTACAATGAATGCTGACAACTTGTAAATTTTCTTGAAAATAAGCATGCCCTCATATCTTTTTTCTTGAAAATAAACAAAAAGAACATGACCAAATGAACACATGAACTCTGATCACCTGGCAACTCTATCAATAGACAAATATTGTATTTTTGTGCTGTGAGAGCGAGAGAGTAAATTCAATTGCACTCATTTGAATTTTCTCAATTTCATATGCTTTCTTCGCATTTGTTTTCGGTTCTTCTGCTGCTTCGGACGCTGTTGCAAAGGTGAATGAATTTTTGGGGAAAATCTTAAGAAGGAAAAATATATATAAAATATCTAATAAACGTGTGTGCAACAACAATAAGATTTTCCACCAATTTGTGTATGTGTGTGTGTGTGTGTTATTTTCTTGAATCTTATAAGAATTTTCCATATTATCGAATATTGAATACAAAAATCGCCGGTAAAAGTTTATTAGCGATATAAAATGAAAAGAGAAAAAAATAAATAGAAACATAAACAAAGCCTGATAACGGTTATCGCTCATTTGTTATTGTACAATAAAAGCAACAACAACAATTAAATACTAAAATAGGCTACCCAAATCAGGTGGAACTTGTTGAACGAGTTAACGAACAAACAATTTAAATTGAAACTATCAAAAGGAAAAAAATATATTGCGAGAAGAACAAAAAGAGTGTGAATAAGGCCGGCACCCGAACAATGTTGACCTTTATTTGACTTTTAACTCAATTATATGTATGTAGAGGCGGCAGCGGCATTGGCACTGAAGCAGCAAGTTAAAGAATTTCTAAGATGATGATGATGATCATCTTCATAATGATTGTTAATTGGGGGATGGTGAAGTGCATGTAATTTAGCACGTGCGGGACAATTCATTTCATTTAATTAATCAGTAATTTAATATAATTGTATTTAATTGAAATTGAGTTAACAATTTGCCAAAATTAATCATTGAATCCACATTTTTTTTTTCAATGTGAAAGAGAAATTAGCATTTTTTTTTTATCAAAAGTTTACAACTTTTACTTTCAATATGCATTTTTTTTTATTGTTTTATCACTTAATTGTTAATAACAAAAAGAATGTGTGTGTTTTTCTAAAGAAAAACTCAAACAGCAAAGCATTGCAGAGTGAGAGCGCTCTCACATCTTAGAATAAGAGTGAAAATAACTCACAAAGGGAGCTCATCCACATTAGACCTAGAGTGAAATTAACTTACAAAGGGAGTTTATACCACATTCGATAGAGAGAACAACTCAAAATATAAGATATACTCATAAATGGAGCTCATCCTCATTGTATATGTACAGGGAAAATAACTCATAAAGGGAGCCAGTCCACTTAGAACAACTCAAACAGAGAGAGAGAGAGAGACAGAGACAGACAGATCACAAACAGCTGTGTATGAGTGTAATGAGTGATTTTTATTTACTTTGTTAACTCTATTTCTGTTTTACTAGTGTTATTTTGTATCTTTTATTATTACAACAAAAATATAAAAAGTGCAAGTGACAAGAACACAAAATATATTTAAACATAAAAACGCACAAGAAAAAATAAAATAAAAATGAAAAAATATAATAATTATGTTTTCATTGGCAAAACAAATATTTGGCAAACAACATCAACAACGTTCAACATTTCCTGTATAGAAATGCTAAATGCTAAAAATAAATTTAGATGAGAATAAGATGCGCCAGAGAGATTCAATAGCATCTGCCTCTGCCAATTCATGAGCTGCGTTAAGGTCATGGTCATTCATATACTCTATATACATAATAGAGATTAGAGAGATAGATAGATGTCCGATTAATTATCATCGCATTGCTCGGCGTCGTCAACCCGCTCACTAAGTTATCAAACCTTGGCAAAGCAGACCGGAGCTTCTAGCAGTGCTTCTTACCAGTAAAGCAGCCAGCCATCGCCGCCACACAGATCGAGAACTGATTATATGAAAATAAGCGTGCTACTGTGATGCAACAACGGCGGGCAGTGAGCGTGACGTGATCACTGGAATATGTTTGCAATGTACATAAAACATTTATAGGTCAGCGGCCACATCGGCAAGCCGTGTGCGTCCGAGAATCTCTGATAAGCGTTCGCCGTCTGAAGAACCTATTATTGGCTCTAAATTTGTCAGTTTGATTATCAGTCGTCGTTAGTAGCTCAAGCTGAAGTGTGCAAATAGAAGAAACTGTCAAGCGTAACAGAAAAATGATGCGGCGACAGATGTCCTATCGCTTTGAGGATAACGATGGTGGTGGTTATAGGGTCGGCACATTAAAGCACACACATTTTTTTGTTTATTTTTTTGTAAATGAAACTAATGATTTCTTTTTGATTTCAATATTGTAGATGAATCGTCGTTTCTCGCGTGTTGAGTCCGGAGCGGATCTTAAGGATTTTTTTGATCGTGGTGAATATGCCTCACGCGAGAACCGCTGGAACTTTGAAATAGCATGGGAAGTTGCAAACAAAGTTGGAGGCATCTATACGGTCATACGTTCTAAGGCCTATGTCTCGACCGAGGAAATGGGTGAGCAACTGTGCCTAATGGGTCCCTACAAGGAGCAATGTGCACGCACTGAAATGGAACAAATGGAATTTCCACGTGGCAATCCTTTGCTAGATGCTGTCAATACATTGCGTTCTCGTGGATATAAGGTGCACACCGGACGTTGGCTTGTCGATGGCAATCCTCAGTTAATACTCTTCGACATTGGCTCTGGCGCCTGGAAGTTGGATCAGTTCAAGTCTGAATTGTGGGAGAAATGTCATATTGGCATACCACATTTGGATGTAGAAACAAATGATGCTATCATATTGGGATATATGATTGCAGAATTCCTGGAGGAATTTCGCAATTGTGCCCAAGCCTTCTCCACGAACAATGAGTTGGCTGCTCCACGTATTGTTGCTCACTTCCATGAATGGCAAGCTGGTGTGGGTTTAATAGCTTTACGCACTCGCCATGTTGAAATCGCTACTGTGTTCACGACTCATGCTACATTGTTGGGTCGCTACTTGTGCGCTGGCAATACTGACTTTTATAACAATCTTGACAAATTTGCCGTTGACGAGGAGGCTGGCAAGCGTCAAATCTATCATAGATACTGCCTAGAAAGAGCTGCCTCGCACATGTCTCATGTGTTTACTACTGTCTCTGAGATTACTGGCTATGAAGCTGAGCATTTGCTTAAACGAAAGCCAGATATTATTACGCCAAATGGTTTGAATGTCAAGAAGTTCTCTGCCATACATGAGTTCCAGAATCTTCATGCTGTAGCCAAGGAGAAGATAAACGATTTTGTACGTGGTCATTTCTATGGGTGTGTTGACATTGCTATCAGGTGGTAAAAAGATTATTCTGATTTTTTTTTTTAAAATTTCAGACACATGGACTTTGATCTTGACAAGACTCTGTATTTCTTTATTGCCGGACGCTATGAGTTCGGTAACAAGGGTGCTGATATCTTCATTGAGGCTTTAGCTCGTTTGAATGCCATGCTTAAACATGAAAAGCCCGATACCACTGTTGTTGCGTTCCTTATATTTCCCACCAAAACAAATAACTTCAATGTGGACTCACTACGTGGTCACGCTGTAATCAAACAACTACGCGACACTATTAATGGTGTA
The DNA here is from genome assembly GCA_037043315.1 of Amiota communis. Classification (NCBI taxonomy): domain Eukaryota; kingdom Metazoa; phylum Arthropoda; class Insecta; order Diptera; family Drosophilidae; genus Amiota; species Amiota communis. Next base: position 3,600,330 of record JBAMAV010001245.1, on the reverse strand, counting down.
CAACAAGCAATTGGCAAGCGCATGTTTGATACATGCCTCAAGGGACACATACCTGGTCCAGATGAACTACTTACCAAGGAAGATTTGGTTAAGATCAAACGTTGCATGTTTGCAATGCAACGCGACTCAATGCCGCCAGTGACTACACATAATATTGTTGAGGATTGGAATGATCCAGTACTTAGTTCAATACGCCGTTGTAACCTCTTTAATTCTGTTCATGATCGTGTCAAAATGGTGTTCCATCCTGAGTTCCTAACATCAACTAATCCACTCTTTGGCATTGACTATGAGGAATTTGTACGTGGTTGTCATTTGGGTGTTTTCCCATCCTACTATGAACCCTGGGGCTATACACCAGCCGAATGTACTGTCATGGGTATACCCAGTGTGACTACCAATCTGTCAGGCTTCGGTTGCTTTATGCAGGAACACATCAGCGATCCAAAGTCTTATGGCATATATATTGTTGATAGACGTTACATTGGTTTGGAATCGAGTGTCCAGCAACTTTCTAGTTTTATGCTAGAATTCTCCAAGTTGAACAGACGCCAGCGCATCATACAACGTAACCGTACTGAGCGACTGAGTGATCTACTCGACTGGCGTACATTGGGCATTGTAAGTACCACAGACAAAGACCATTAACTATATAGAATGGATAATTCGCCCTTAAAATTGTTTGTCAAGAATCCAGTCAAAAATCTCAAGATTTCAATAATTTGATTTGACTGACTAAAGTTTCCTAAAGCGAAAAATAAGAACGTGATGTTTAGTGATCGAATTCTCCAGTCTATATAGCTAGTGGTCTTTACCCTGGAGCATTGATTGGATTTATTAAAAATGTATTCTTGTTTGCAGTACTATAGACAAGCTAGAGTGAAGGCTTTGGAAGCTGTCTATCCCGACTATGTGGACGAGAGTTCAATGTATGGCTCGCGTAGTACCCTGAATTTCTCGCGTCCCTTCAGTGAACCGCCCAGTCCATTGTCATCAAGTTAGTTTCGTGCAATTATAATTTAATCCTTATACTCTTCACGAAAGTGAATAGTATTATAAGTTTGTCATGAAGTTTGTAACACACGGAAGAAGACATCGCAGACCACATAGACGGGCATGGCTAAATCAACTCGACCAGACAAGTTGTCCGTCTGGATGTATGCAAACTAGTCCCTCAGTTTTTGAGCTAGAGAGCTAAAATTGTACATAAGTTTCTTTTAGCCATACGCTGCATATTTGTCGGAATCAGCCGAATCAGTTTATAAAGGGGGGTACCTCTCATATAAACCACCATTTAAATTAATGTTCTTATTAGAAAAAGTTTTTTGTTTTTTGACTTATCGAACTGAAATTTTGGACGCTATAAGTTTCTGATTCATATTCATCAACCATGTAAATTTCATGATCCTAGGGTTACCAGGAGGGGTACCTCCCATACAAAACCAAATTAAATGACAAACTTATAAAGAGTAAAAGTACAATAAAAGTTACATCTTTGGCATAGCCAATGATAGCTTTCTTCTGGTTATTATGAAATTTCTTTTCTTATGAACAGGACACACTACTCCTGCACCTTCGGTGCATGGTTCTGACGAAGAGGATTCTGTTGACGAAGAAACCGAATTAAAGGAACTTGGCATTAAATAGATTATCTGGCATCTGGCTAAGCACAACTTTAAATCAACATCAACGATCCTAACAACGCAATATAATTTAAACAAAAAAAGAACACTGTTTCGTTCAGAACCATCAAGAAGGCATGGCTTGGTCCTGTCTTTAGTAATGTATTTTTATTTCGTTTCGGCGATAATGGTTCTCTCCTCAGGCCACTTGACTCATGCCAATTATAGTACTACAATATATCCTACACATCGCTTAAAGTGGCCATAATCCTAGCCAAAATCACCGGAAATGATGATATGATATGATATTCTTATTAGGATACACACAATTTTAATCTTCTCTGTTCTACATAAGAATCGAAAAAATCTAAAAAAAAAATACTATTTATGCAGAAATCTATATTATTCGTTTAAATAAAAAGTTTATTCATGTTGGTTAGTTTATAAGAAAAAAAAAAATAAAACAAAAAGAACAATAACAAGAACAGATCAAAGAAGAAAAAAAAAGAAATGGTTAATAGTTTCCAATAGTTTCTTATGCAAAAAGATAGAAAAGCTTTGATACTATGCCTTTGTATCTGAAAATATTCATCCAATATTTTTGGAGGTTCATACAACAAACTACTAAAGTCTTATGGTATTTTTATAGATAACGAAATTGATGTACAAAAATAATGTTGTTTTAAAGATCCTTTTAGTATTTGAAAAGCATACGAAGAAGCTTTATCTTTTTATTGAAATGAATATGAAGTTAACGAATTTAACTTGTTGATTGATTTGCCACCTTATGTAGTACATAGTACCATTGAATGAATGGACACCATTGCCGCCTCCTAACTTTCTCTTACTCAATTGATATACAATAATAATAATAATAATAATAAAAACTGATCAATCTTTACTATAAATAAACATATGATTCATTCATTTATTATAATTTTTTATCCACGTTGTTGGCGATGACTGTAGGCCGAACGTATGAATTTATTATGCCTTCTTCGTCGACGTACTGCTGGCACACCATAATCATCATCACCACTGCCTGGTTCACTGTTAGCAGATTGTGTGCAATCTTCAGTTATTGTGCCATCGGCAGAACGACATTTTCTTGTTTCCAGTACCCAGCCATCACCATCATTGACACTAGATATATCATTATCATCTTCATTTACTTCATTATTATCCCAAAAGTAATCATTTTTATAGTTGCCTTGCATTGCTGGATATGGCATAGCAAATGTTGGATACCATATGGGCATTAAGGGACCTATGAAACCTTGAAAACATTGATTGCATTGCATTGGCAAACCATAGCGTAATACATGGATGTAGGGTAATTTCATACAGCGCTCACAGTTAACGCGTTTACCATGCCGTGACTCCTTATTGTGATGATGATGCGTACGTCTTTTGGGCACATATTCGACATGTTCCTCACAAGGACCAGTATTTTCGTTTTCGCATTTCCGCACACGTCTGGCATACATTACACGTGCCTTACAACGTTCACCACACACTCGATGTTTTTTCGTTTCACAATCCTCTGCTTGACTCTGTTTATGTTCACAATGACGTGAGGTGCGTACTACATAGCAACAAGATCCATGCTCATTGTAGCCCAATCCATATTTGCCACCCACATCTGAAATATTTTGATGCACTGCCACATTGTTGACATTGCGTGTCTCTACTTTATTTTCAATAATATTCCTAATCTCATTTGTTAGACGTATAACATTCGTAGTATTGAGGGGCGTTGTAGAGTCTGGACGCACATAATTTGTATCATTGTAGCCTTGCACCACAACATCGTGATCATGAAGAACTGGACAAACCGGACACTCTGCTTTGCATTTCTCTGGAACAGCATCCAAGAGACAGATCGTGAGACATTGTTCCCGATTCTGTGTGCATTCTTTGTATCCACTAAATGTTGGCTGCTCATAGTTTTGCAATTGGGTGTTTATGATGACTGGTTCATTCTTAATGACATGTTCACTGGTTGAATCGGCTGCGATGTTAGTGATAACCATGGTCAGTAAAATGAAAATGCATGCTACAATTGGCTATAAAGATAAAATAATCATTTAGGTAATCAACATTATAATTGAATTCTATAAAATGTTGAGGATTTTCTGCAAAAAGTTCAATGGTTCAGTTGATATGACGCCACTATTGTGGAATTTATTCAAGGGCGCGGCGTAACTCTTTACATCTAACCAACCACCACCATACTAGATAACAAAATGTAGCCTAATAAACTCATTAGTACCTTCGGCGATGACATTTTGATGTTGCGAAATCAAATCGGGTTGAGCCACGGGAAACACACACGGCTGCTACCTAGGCGATTAATTAATGAACTGAATACTGACTGACTGGCCAAAGGCAAAAGAAACTCGCTGATATCAAAGCAGTTAAGCATATTTTTTTCATTCTTTACTCTTTCGATATTTCTCCATTTAGTTTGGCCATAATGGCGTTCAACCAAGTATGATGAAAGATAACATTATCGAACATAGATTAGACATCATTCATTATCAAAGCGTTGCGAACCTAACCTAAACCTTATCGAGAATGAAATATACAATAGTAGTATTGTCGCCAAATAAAACCATTGAGACAATAGTCAAACTTTGTTGTCACACCAATTCGCATAGCAGCCATCCTCACGCTGACAGCCCACTTCCCCGGGATAGAGTTTACAGTAGGCCTGCTGATCATAATAGGCACAATTACGGCTGCTACATCGATATGTATAGCAATAGCTAGAACAACGGGCTTTTAAGCCCTTAGAGCAGCCTGAGCAATCATAATAATCTGTAAAATCGAATAGTAGATTAATGGAAATCACTATAAACCATGTACTCACTATTCACATCTTGACAAGTTTGATTCAATGGGCAATCATTGAATTCCAATTCCGGTGGCAAAACCACAATATCCGTATTATTTTCCGGTTGCTGTGGCATTGGTGGTGGTTTTAGGACTACAGTGGCAGCAAGACAAATTGCTCCACAACGACGGTAACGTTTGCTATAGCACTTCCATTTATCACCAGACTCATTACAATGGCAAATTCTTGGCCCCATTAGCAAGCAACACTTTGTTTTTAATTCTTCAGGTATTGATTCTTGAGAATCTTTTTCCTCAGATTCACAGCCTGCATAGTCATCACTGCATGGTGAACTATTTTGTAATTTAATTGGAGCATCTACTTTGAGATTGTTAATATTCTCCACAACGATATCACTCTTATTGCTTGGTTGCTCTTTAATTGTGGAACTCCATTTAAAAGTGATTTCTGATTGTTGTGGTCGTGAACAACGTGCTCCTGACCATACGGTACCAGCTGAACATATAACTTGAATGCATTTACCATCGACATAGATACCATTTTTACAATAAATCGGAAGGCATTCCCCATTGATGTCATAGGTACCTGATACACATGGTAATCTCAGTGCTCCAGGCGGAGGAGTACTTTGACCGATCGACGAAGGCGTTGTTGAAGAGCCAGTAATTGGCAGAGGAGTTGTTGGAATTGTAATTCCTGAATTCGGGATTTCTGATGATGAAGTTTCTGGAGAAGATGTTTCTGTAGTTGAGGATCCTGGATATAAAGTTTCTGGAGATAAGGATTCTGGTGAAGAAATTTCTGGAGAAGAAGTTCTTGGAGTTGATGTTTCTTGTGTTGACTTGTCTGTAGATGAAATTTCTGGCAGCAAAGATTCTGTTGATGAAGTTTCAGTTCGTGAAGTGTTAGAAAGAAAAGCACCTGAAGTAGAAGTTTCTGGCATCAATCCTCCTGGAGGTGAAGAACCTGAAATTGACTCTTCTGGTCCTGATGTACCTGGGATAGTATTTCCTGGATCAGAACTTCCTGGTAATAAAGTTCCAGGAGATTGTGTAGGCCATGGTCTTGGCGGCAATGGCAATGAAGGGCACGGTACAGCACTTGGTGTAGAATTCATGGGTGGATATGGTATAGCACACGGTACTATTATTGCATTAGTCAAACCAGAGCAACAGGTTAGTATTTGACAATTTGCAAATTGACAAACTGTTGTTAATGTTGTAGAACAAATGCCATTGACAAACTGCTGACCTACAACAGGAAACCAGTTAATTTATTACAGAGAATTATAATATATTAATATCAATTTTACCATAGGGACATGGTGTAACAGCAGATTCCAATGAAATTGGTTGACAAAGACCATTGTGGAGCTCATAGTTGTTCGGACATGAAGTAGCCACCGGAACACAATAATTACTTAGGTAAATATATCCCTCAGGACAAGGCTACAAAGATGTTTACATGGTGATATCAATAATAAAATCATGTAAACACTTACCAGCACCTGACCGGAAGCTGGCTTTGCAACCTGGCCCAGAATAGCCAACAAGAATACAAAGCTCTCTAACCACAGCATATTTCTATGAACTCTAATCACAGACTGGAATCATATTAGAAGAATTTATACGAACTAAATTAGTAAACATTTCAAGAAACGTAAAGAGAAGCATAGTCATGAGGTTATCGCGAAATGGCGTCGCTAGCAGATTATGTTGCGGATGATTTGCTTCAGAGAGAATGGTCAGTTATGATGCTGGATCAGTTTGCCAGTAAATGCCGTGTGTGGTTCACGTTGGACTCAACAAAAAAAAAAAAAAAAAAAACGGATTAGCAATATTTGATGAAATCGAATCAAAATATTTCAGTGTGGTTTAATGACGAGAATGCAGAGAATGAATCCATTGATTATACGAGTAATAATAATCATTTGTGCAATACGAGCGCGGGTCAATGGTGAAGGTTATCGTGATGAGGTAAGAATATATGGAGCACTGTGAGAGACCGCACATGCTGAATGTTTGAATGAATTGTATTTTTTTTTTCTGCTTATCATAAAATATAAACATTTCCGTAATATTTCTATAGGCGAAGATTATGACTGTTGTTAAACCATTGTGTCCAGCCGGTTATGTTTTCATTGATGGAAATTGTTACCTGAAAGCTGAAATGCCAAAGGGCAATTGCCGTGAAGGATATCGTTACTCAGTTGAACATGATTTGTGTTATCTAGAATATTCAAAACCATGTCCAAATGAACCAGTTGCACCATTACCGGAGACTACTACTACAACTACGACGACGACAACAACTACAACTACGACGACTACTTCGACCACAGAAGTGCCGACGACAACGACCACAGAATTGCCTACAACAACTAGTACAGAAGCAACTACTTCAACTACTCAAGCACCTAATACAACTACTACAGAAGAGCCAAGTACAAACACGGAAATATATTACCCACCGGAGCCACGTTGTCCAAAAGGTAAGTACATAAAGTAATTTTGTTATCTTAATATCTTTGTAAACCTTTTCTTCCTGTACAGATTACCATCTCTCGCCTTACGATAACAAATGTTGGCCAAACAAAAAGCTGCCTTGTCCAGCTGAGTCCATACCACCAGAGAGTACTACAACCACCACCAATGAAGTAATTACAACATCATCACCACCATTGCCACCAGATGAACTTTCACGTTGTCCGCCTGGTACAATTTTTATAACCGAAATGTGCCGTAAACTACTTTGCAGTATTGGAGAACTTTATGAGGGACGCTGCTTGCAACCCGCCTGTCCTGAAGGTACTGTATGGCGAGGCAAAAGTTGCCAGGCCCCAGGCTATGTGACAACTATACTCGAAATCGAGAATGTCATTCACAATGTGAAAAACTATGAGATTACAACAGAAAATGTGAACAATGTGGATTATTATACACAGGCTCCATTCAATATCACTGCAGACTGTGATGACAATGATGATATTGTTGTTGATAATGATGGTGATGATGATGATGATGATACTATTGATAGTATAGAAAAACTTGAAAGCACGACACCAGAATCATCTACAGAGACATCATCATCATTGATGGCAACCACAACTGAATCTCAGTTGCCACCAACAATTAATCAAACATCAGTTTGCTGTAATGTAATAACACCACGCATGTGTAAAAATTATGGCCGGAAATGGGTGTGTTTCAATAGGCGTCGTTTCGTGTGTGATGCGCGTGTTTGTCTCAAGCCAAAGATCTACCTAAAGCCACCAAAAGTTGTACATCAACCGCCATTACTTATAATGCCACCAAATCCCCCACTAAAGGCATGTGCAACATCGGCTAAGTGCAGTAATGATGGTAAGTATTTACTTAAAACAAATCTGACAAAGAATTTATACTAAGTTTGTCGTCTTTCACCAGATATTGTGGATTGTTCTGGTTGTGCAAATAATGATCGGGAGCACTGCTCGTCCTATTGCTTCCAATATCACTGCCCTGATGGTGGTTGTCAGTATATGGATTTACAGGATTATTGTTCCTTGTATCCGGGAGAGTTTGGTTGCACAGACAATGATGGCTGCATTTGGGATTGGTGCACGGAACGTTGCTCATGATGATCAATAAATTGTTTGTTGTCCTTTGATAAAAAGTTCAAAATAATAATAATAGAAACCTTTAATTTGTTTAAAAAGAGAATACAATACCTCTAGCTAACCATTGGTCATGTCTCCAGTGCTAGAGATTTTTCACTCAAAAATAAAAATACTCAATTTCATGCACCCCGAAGGAAATCGAATCAGAATCAAAAGTGATTACATCTTCTACTCTCTTAAACATGATACAATAGTGTCATGTGAAGAGTGTTTATACATATTTCCAACAGTGTTGTTTACCCTCAAACATATTGCTCGATATTTTTATCTCTTTCTTATATGATTTGTTTCTTCATTCCTTACCATTTTGACTCACTCACCCATCGAACAACATTTAACATGTTGAACCCAATGAAGCAACATGTATGCTCCCGTTTTTATTTTCCGACCTTTTTTCTTATAAGATATTGCTCTCATATAATTCGTGTAATCGAATTCAATACTATAAAAAGTTTCGGATATAATACAATCAAATTATCCGCAATTTCACCCAGACAAAGACCATTAACTTCATAGTTTGGACAATTTGCTAACGGTCTTTTACTCAGAGCAATGAAGCGATCAATCATTTGACATTGTGTTGGTTTTTGTCGGTTCTGTCAAAATACTAAATTGGCTTCCATTTTACCGATTTTTGTATACATTTAACACAAATGGAAGACATTTTCTTATAGAAAATATAATCGGAAAGAATTATTCATATAAATTATCCCAATCGATGCAGTAATATTGTATTATAACATAATTTATGATCATAACTTTCAATGTTGTTTGATGTGTAGAAACTCTAGTTGAGCAGTGGAAAAATTTCCTATACCAAAACTAATAATTCTTAATTTTATATGGTAAATGAATGATACTCGTATCTTGTTTCAAAATCTCCAATTGATTGTGCATATGAATTACTAAAGAAATATAAAAGTTATCCCTACAAAAACTTTTTTACAGTCTATCTTATATTAGAGTTTGGATAAAGTCTTCATACAATTCAAGGATCCTTCGTATTGCAGAGTATTTCATAAGATAAGGATATGAAGGATTGACAAATAAAGTAAATTATTTCTTATTTAAGAAAAAATAAAGTTCTTCTATCAGCTAGTGAAATTGAAAACCATATCCATAGTCACCAAATTTGAAAAAGACTAGAATGCAAAACAGTCCTTTCTCAACAAATTTTTCTTCAAAACTAGTACAATCAACTGAAGTCAACTTGAAAGAACTTTAAATAACGAATCATGTTGATAAAAATGGCTGGGATCGATATCAAATATCTCATATCAGCCAAGAGAATTCGAGAGCAGGACAATCTATATACATATAAAGACTTCAGAATGATTTATGTATTAGGCAATTGTTCGTTGACTCAAATTGTATGAAAATTGTCTGGAACGGTCTTAATGATCTCTCCGAGCGTATCATAGTAACATATATCTCAAGTTGGAGCGTAGGATTGAATCAAGAGTATTGAAATCATTCGGAACAGTTCAAATAAATCCAGTTAGTATTGGTGTTTCTTAAATCGCACAATGCATCGCTATAAAGTCTGCCACAACCTTTCAAACCTGAAGGGAACCAACAAAGTGTTGCTAATAGATTTCCTTTGCTTATCGGTCTGTCCCTATTCAACAAAATCGTCTGGTTTCTGCAAGTTATGTTTTTAGAACAAATCACATCCAAGTGGGCAGAATATAATAAATGTAGTAGGAGCTGTAGTTGTCCGCCCACGAGAGATTTTACTTCCTATCAAATAGGAGCAGATCATGATTACAAATAGTACGATGCCTTCAAATTCTTCAAACTTCATACAGACAGGATTAATGAAAGTGAGATAACCATAAAAATTGCCAACTGGGCTTTAATCAAAATCACTCAATGCAGGTTTGAGTCATTTTGCTTCAAACAACATCAAACAACAAAACAGAGAGATCCCAATTTTATGAGAGTTTTCTTCAGCCCCACAGTTCCATACATTTTATATTGTCTTTGCTTGCTGTTGCTTGCAAGTCATTGCCGATAGTCACTTGGACTCGCTCTGTTAAACTTTTTTATGTTAATGTTAAGCAGCAGAGAGTGAGAGAGTGATTCGAGTGAACAAAGTGTTACAAGTTTGAGAATTTGAGAAAGTTTGTCAGTTCGACAGTTCGACAGGGTTTGATGGTTCAGGGTATAGAATCCGGGGTACATAGTTTGATTGGTGGGGTGCAAGGTAACACACAAGTTTGATAACAGCATATTCTTTTGGATTTCTCACAAAATTTTCACAGAAATAGAAACAAAACTGTAAGACTCGTTGGTGTTATTGGTTGGTTGTAGCGGAGCGTTTAATTAATAAAATCTTGTTTATTAATTTGTTTTAGAAGTATATCATCAAATTTAAAAGTTTAAAAACGGTACTATTCGATGGCGGCAGAATTATGATATAAAACTAAAGTAAAATGTGTTTCAATCATAAAATACGGGTAATATAAACGATAATCGAACGAAAGTAAAATAATTTGAAATTCGACCATAGGACAAAGCACGTCGTTCATTAAGAAATAATTTTAATTCTACTCGATGACGGTTCAGAATTAGTTACTGGAAAATTCATACTATTATTTAAGTGAAAAGTGCAAAACAAAATTCAAATCATAAGATATTTGATAACATAAAAAAAAAAGTTTAAATTAAACGAACTTACGAACGAACCCACAGAAACCCAGGAGAAGCAAAGTACGGAAGAAGATATTTAAATACAAAAAAAAAACAAGCAAATAAAAAAGTGACAGACGCTTGCCCTCGTCTATGGTTTTTGTTGTTGTTGTCTCTCTAAATGCAAAAAACAAATTAGATACTTTTATTACTACTTATTATTATTATTATTATATTCTTTATTCTTATGAATAATAATAATAATTAACAATAATTATAACATATATGTGTGTGCGCGCCTTTTTGACTCGTACATTGTGAAACTTGAAATTTGTGAATTCAAAAATTAATTTCAATTATTTACGTTTAAGCGAATTGTTTGTTGGTCCGGTCACTTGATCAGATCATCGGTTGCGGTTGGTTGTCGGACGGCGGTCGGACGATTGATAATTTGTCTCTCGGTCGTTTATTTGGTATTTTGTTGTGATTTTGCTAAAGTGTTGGTGGTATTGGAGCTGCTGTATGATTGCTGCCGGATTGCTGTTAACTTGTTCTATTTGGGTGCATTAAAAAAAACGACGTGAGCGAGCGGATTTACTGAAGCGGGCCAAGAGGTGTGGGTGTGTCTCATTCATTTATTCTTTATTTAATATTAATAAATATATACATATGTGTGAGTGTGTTTTGTTTAAGTACATGTGTGTGTGTGTGTGTGTGAGTGTTTGTTTGTTGTTGACACGGTAATAAAATTGTTGACAGCAAGAATAACAAAACAAATACATAAAACAATGTCAAATATTTGTCCATTTTTTTTTTAATTTTAATAAATGTTTATTATAGCTTTTTATTTCCATGTACAACAATTGTTGTTATTGTTGTTGTTGTATAATGTTACAATGTTCACCGTCATCATGGTTGATCTTTGTTGTTGTTGTTGCTTTTTGTATTGTTGATGTCACTTTTATGAGCAAATAAATGAGCAAAATACTTACGTATGAGAATGAAGGAAAGAAAAATTCAAATAAATTAAGTTTAATTTTAACGAATGCGCAAAAAACAACAACAACAACAACTATAAATTATATTTTTGTGTTAAAACAAAAATTCATATGATTTGATTTGTTGCTTTATTTATTTCAATTAAAATGAATGTGTGTGTGTGTGTGCGAGAGTGTGTATGCGAGTGTAATTGAAGAAAATCCAGAAGAAACATGAGGAAAAACATAAAAACAATGCCGCTCACATAAAAATTTAATAGAAAAAGCAACAAATGCGGCGTCAAACTTCCTGTTTTCAAATGTTTTTGTTTTTGTTTGTTTGTTGGTTTTGCATATAAACTGGATAAATGTATGTATGTGTATGAAGAAAAGGCAAAAGTAATAACCGCAAACCAATGCGCGTTGCTATCAGCGTCACCGGTTCTGTTGTATGTGCGGCTGCTGCTGCTGCCGCTGTTGCTGCTGATTTTAAATCACCCACCCCATCCACCATGACCACACCATCATAATGTCACCTCTCCTCACCACATCACATCACATCACATCACAATACATCACACCACACTATATCATTGCATGAGAATAATATCACCCACCATACCACAGACAACATGAGTTGAATTGTGTGCATTTGAGTGAAGTTCTAACTAATATTTTGAGTGTCTTTTTTGATAATGTTGTTGTTGCTCCTGCTGCAATGTAAATGGGAGTCATGCGCTACTGTTGTTGTTATTGCTCCTCAGTGCACACGTAGCATTGTAAATGTATTTGTTTTAGTTTTAGTGATTTTTGCTGCGCGCACATTACAAAAAAAAACAACTTAGCCGCCCACACAGAAAATTTCTTCACTTTTTCCGCTCTCACACTCTGTGTGTCTCTCTCTCTCTCTCTCTCTCTCTTGCTTACTATTACTATACTACTTTGTTGCTTTAACATTTCTGTGCATCTATTGCCGCTTGGGGCTCCTTTGAATAAAGACTCACTCGCTCACTCATTTACTTACTACTTACTTACTCAGTCCCCTACTCAGCCGTTGAGTTGTTGAGTTATTTATGTTTGAATGCATGCATGTAGCAGTCTGTATGTGTATGTGTGTGTGTGTGTGTATAGGGCGCATTTTGCTGCTCCATAGGGAGCTTTTTCTGTTTTTGCTGCCGCTGCTGCTTTGCTTTTTGATATAGTACGTGCTATTATTAAAATGGTACATAACGGACAGACAGACAGGCAAACAGACAGACAAACAAATCAACAGACAAACTGTTGTAGTTTGTATATTCATCAAAATACGTATAGGAATCGGAAGAAAGGGCATAGCAGGGGATATAATATGGGGAACGAATATGAGGCTTTATAAACTATTCTAGCGCTAAAAATATGTAAGCCACAATGATTTTATATCCACCAAGATATGTATTTATATATATACATATATATGAATATGTTTATGTATGTATGTATGTGTTTTTATGAGGCGTTGGCGTTTGAGCAAAAGAGTACTACCGAATGAAACATGTGCCCAAAGTATAGAACTTGAAAAGAAGAAGGAGTAAGAAAACAACTAAAGAAGATGAAACAGTTGCAGACGGACAGTAAAAAGTTTTCTCTGTGTGTTGATTTGTGTATAAACAAATGGCAAAACAGCAACAGAAAATAGAAACAACAACAACATCGTCATAAACTATAGCACAACATTAAAAGCAAAGCATTCAAAGCGAAACAGACAGACAGACAAATAGACACAAGGAAGGAAGTTAGAAAGATAGAAGTAAGGAAAGAAAGAAATAAAGTATAAAAGAGAAAAGAAACGTTCAACTTAATAAATAAATCAAATAACATAAAAATTAATGTAAAGCAAACAATAAACAACAAAAACGTGCATGACGGCTTAAGTTAAAGAGAAATGGGTAGAAGAAGAAATTTAGGAAGGGAGGAGAGTCATCACAGATCATAAGAAGAAGAAGAAGTAGCAAGCAAAATAAATAAATACACAATAAATTTAAACGTGTGAAAATATACACAGACATACCATAAATGCGAGAAGTTGAGGAGGGGTTCATATGAAGTCAGACCATCAGAGTGATTAAAGAGAAGAGGCACCATAAGAATAACAAAGGGACTTAGGACAGACAGAAAGATAAGCAAACATACATAAATAATAAACTAAACACATGTGCTCCACTCCTCAGATACAAAAAAAAAGATGATGATGACAACAGAACAACAAAAATAACAGATATAAATGACAATTGCTTGCTTTTTCGCATTTGTTAAAAGTTTCTTGTTTTGTTGTTCTTTCCATCTTTTTCCATTCCAATATTTTAATAAAAATATATTTTTACACATTTGCTATTTTAGCGTTTTATTGCCAAAACATTAACAATAATAAAAACAACAAATGCTGCCGCCACTGTCACAGTCGTCGCTGTCGCTGCTGTGAAGACAAGACACGACAAGACAAACAGACAACAAAACAACAAACACATCCCTTCTTCTCTACACCACTCTAAGCTGTTCTGTTATAGTAGTGTTGTTATTGTCTCAATTGCCTTTAAATGTTTGTGTTAAGCTATTTAACTGCTTCATATTACAATAGCACACGCATGGCACCCTCATGCCCTCTTTCACCTCTTAAGTATTAAATCCACACACTCACGCACTTAGTCCCATACTCATATACTCACAATCACTTAAGCTTCATTTTAGATTCTCCACTCCACTCCACTCCCTTTCGGTACTATGTTTATACACCCTACTCAACTTACATTAAAGTCACTCACTCGCCCCAATCATGAGCTTAATTATGTATTAAATAAAAGGTTGTCTAAACATGGCAATCAAATAACAACAACAATAACAAGAATAGCAATAAGATACATTTAATTTGTAAGCTATTAAAACACATTCAAACAGTTACATGCTACATACATAGATACTTATATATTTATGTGTACCATGCGCCATGCGTGTATCTGTGTTTATGGATGGGTGTATGGTATATGAATGACATGGGTGTGCGAGCTTGTGTTTGTGTTAAAGTCTAAGTTAAAGTTTTCGCGACATAAATTCCATCGTCTCTTCGTACATTTGTTGTTAAGTTGACGACAACAGCTACAACACAACAGACACAGTCAGACAAACGAAAGCAAAGCAATACCGCCAAATGCTGCCGTTAAAGGCAACTGAAATTCAACATTTTTGCCACGCCTGTTAATAGCCAAATCAAAACAACAATTCGTATAAGTAATAATCGCTCTCAATAATGTCAAAAGCAATCACAAAACTAATAATAAGAATGTCAATGTTAGTTAGTGTTGTTGTTGTCACACGCACAGTAAAGCAAAAACTAGTATAATTCCATAGGAAAATTTCAATTATACACACATGTTAAAGCAAATCAAGTCAATTTACTGTTAAATTCTTCTCATTGATACATATATCAATATAACTGTGGTTGTTGTTGACAGTCAGAGAATCTAATTTGAGTATTTGTTTCAACACTGTTCCAACAAATTATTTTTGTGTTGGTGGTGGGGGCATCCAAAATGCAATTTCAGTTTTACCCTTTGAGCTCACCATGGTACAATACACCACAGCGACTGCATAGATTTGTTCACCACATTCTAAATATGTGCGTGTGAATCAAAACAGTATTTGCTCTTCTGGCTTTTTTTGGATGTCAAGGCAACAGCTACTTGACAGATGAAGCCTTCTTTTTAAAAGTTCGCGATATCAACTTTGGTATAAAGCGCATCAGAGCTGGTGTGCTGTTGGGCAATGTCTTTGCGCCAGGTGTTAGATTCGTTGTTGACGGCGGATATGCCGATATTAAAATCTACTTATACAGATGACACCGCCATACCATCGAACTCAATTTCCTCCTTTGAAACAGCGGAAATAACTCGTGGCTATTTACAGCAATTTCATACAAGGGCCAAATGATAGAAATGCTTCCACAAACTGTATGTACACATTCAAGCACAGCGCTTGTCCATCTATATCCTAAGACTCTAAAATCATTCCTCAGGTGAATTATGTTCGATACCTAAGCGCTTTACCAGGCTATTGCTTGCGGACAGTAAACTGTCACTTAACAACTATTAACAAGTAGTGGCCCCATTTTGGTGATATGGCATTCAAATATGGGAGACCATTGATCCTTATATCTTCAAAAAACCACAAGCAACACAAAATATGGCCCTACAACGTATCACTAATGCACCGTGGCTTGTTAGGAACAACCTATTGATTCGAGATCTTATGATGCCAACGGTTACAATGAAAGATTGAATCAATCCCCTGGCAAAGTCTCTAACTCACAACACAACTCGCCGTCGGTTGAACAGATATCATCCCAACGATCTCCTTAAAAGAAGAAAACTCCTTAGATAATAATACCATATACAATATAACAAAAAATAAATATGACAGAGTTAGACGGGACGTATTTTGAGCTCACAGGGATCTTTTTCGCGGCCTGTGGATTGCTAAGGCCTTTGCAACTGAGTTTTGATGAATAGCCAATCTATTATTGTACCTGCTACTTTGGTCTCTGACAAAATGCAAATGAAAAAGATCTGTTACAGATATACCAGGGTGCTTCAGTAAGAAGACGCAGGGTTTTATTGTTCCGTACAAGAATGTTTCTTATATGGGAAGCTGCACCGGTGCCCCATAATTGAAAGCCGTATGCTTCAAGCATACAGTGGTGTTTCTTAATTTAAACAGTCTACTTAGAATGGATCCTTCTCATATGGTGAGCCCATGCCAATTTACTATCTAAGCGCATACCTAAGTAGCAGTGATGGTTTCTTTTCGGAAGAAGATTGAAGTTTGTTTGGAAGAAAGCTCTTCAGAACAGAGAATTTGAACAGAACGCACGATGTATTTTTAACTTATAGATGAGACAGACTCATGCCTGAATCTATCAAAAGTTTTCTATACGTCCAGGTGTGTGGCATTTCAGAATTGTTTGCTTTCGAACAAAGTCAAGAATTTGCTGGACAACCCTGTGAACCTGTTTGAGAGTACCATGTTTAACTTTACAAAAATAAAAATAATACCAAAAAAGAGAAATAAATGAGTGTTGTTGTTATCGTAGTATTAAAGATCACTCATTCGTTGATTTCGTTTATTTCAGTTCGTATAATTCACTTCGTATTTTCATACACTTGTTTTTTTTTTTTTTTGGCATTCGTGGGCGCTTAACGAATTCGAACTTTGACTTTGATTTTAGCTTCGGCTTCGGGTTCGCAAGTTTTGATCATTATTTAAACCAGTGGTTCCCAATCACTAGTGGTCCGCAAGAGCTAAAATATGGTCCGAAAAAGACTTCAAACTAAATAACAAAATAAATTTTTATTCCCTTCAACAACGCATTGAAATTTTTAAATTCACTATAAAAATGGTGAAAATTTGGCAGAGACGGTTCGTAAAACTAAAACATTTTTGGGTCGTCGTGAAGCACCTTGTCGGCCAGCAATACCGAAATTGGTGGAAAAATTCGAGCTGTTGGGACAAGTTAGTGATGTGAAGAATAAAACCTGTGCACGTCGCTCAAGAACAACTGAGAATATTGCTGTTGTAGCCCAAAGTGTTGAAGAAAAACCCAGGTTTGTCTATTCCTCATCGTTCTTTGGAATTGGGCATTCCACAAACGTCAAATTTCATGAAAAGGATATGGTCCTGTAAGCGTGGTCGTGGTGGCCATTTGGCTGATGTTGTTTTTAATTATTAACGGCATACTTTCCTCTTTATTTTGAAATAAACATCCGATCATTTATCTCAAAAAATGCAATTTTTCTTTGAATATCAAAATAACACCTCTCAATGGAAAACCCTGTATCTATTTCCTATATATTAATATTTGAAAACTTAAAAAAATTATAAAATTTGGATATGTTAAGGGATGTAGGAGTTTTTAATAATTGGGATGGAATTTAGGAACCAAAAGGGGAGACCCTAATGCTCTCCAAGTTCTGGCAGGCGTCCAAGAGATGGTCAACGGTCAGATCGGCTCCACAGAAAGGGCATGGTGGACGGGTTGTGCCATTGAGAAGATGTTTGTGGGTGTTTTGTGAGTGTTAATTACACGTTTTGATTAAAGATTATTTTTAGATTGATACAGTGTATTTTAAATCTTGTGGTCCCTGTTAATGATAATGCAATCAAAGTGTGGTCCCTGGTCAAAAAAAGAGTGGGAACCACTGGCTTAAACTTAGTTGAGAGTAGACATTGCCAGTCATTATTGTTGTTCGTGATTTTCAAGTCTCGCTTGATGTTTGCTATTTTTTTTTTTTTTTTTTTTTGGTTATTAAGATACATATTTTGTGTAACTCGTTTTACTACACAAAAAAAAAATATATTTAATTTTTGTTTGTTTGTTAAAACTCCATTGAAATTGATAAAGAAAATCATCGAACATATTAAGTTTTGTTTTCTTTTCTATTGTATTGTATTGTATTGTATAATAATTTCTCATTTGCGTTTCATTTATAATATTTATTTAATTATTAATTTATTTATTAAAATATGCAAAATGATATTTGTTTGTTGATGTTAATGTTGCTGTTGTTGCTGTTGTTGCTGTTGTTGTTGCGTGTCTATTAACTCATTTTGCACGCATTGTAAGCAGCTACAACAACACAAATATGTACGACAAGCAACAATGATGACGATGAATACTATGTATGTAGTATGAAAATATCGCATGCGATTTTGTTTTTTTGTTTGGCCATGATTTTGTCAGCTTTCAAGCTCAAGTAGTCGTTGTAGACCCACACACAAACACACACACACACACAGAGACACACACCCATAGAGAAAATACTCAACAGAAACATGAAAAACGCGTTGCTCTTTAGCATATTTATTGTCGTTGTCATTGTTCTCTCGTTGTTTTGTTGTTGCTTTTGTTTTATTAAAAGTCAATTAATTAAATGCGTTGGGTTTTGTTTTTTGGCACAACAAACAAAAAACAAAAACACAACCAAAAATTCAAAAATTCTAATTGATTTCACTTAAAATAGCTTAAAATTTGAAATTTATTTTTCCTTTTTTTTGGGGGGGGTGGGGGCATTTTCTTCATTCATTCATTCATTGTGATTATGAAATTCTAAATTTCCCAGAACATAAAGAAAAGTTTTAATATTTGAATATTAAACACTTAAAAAAGGAATTTTTCCTTTTTTTTTTTTTTTTTTTTGGTGTTTTGTCTTTTGGGAATTCGCTTTTTTTAACATTTCTCTTTTTCTTTCCCTTTTCCTCTCTTCACACATTAAACATGAATTTCTTCTTATAAATTAATATTTAAATGATATAAAAGAATGTTATTTTTTATTTTTATTTATTTTTGTATCCAAACTCATTATTAACTTTTTAATAGAATCAGTATTTTTTCCATTAAAAAATTGTATCTAGATACATTTCAACAACAGTTTGACAACAAGCTTAACTAGGCCAGTGGGGAACATTAAACGCAGAAATGAACCTTTGTTTGTAGTCAACCTTCTTCCCTTTTTACACGTACCCTACCCTAGGGCCACTCTTCTATGGTATACTATTGTATTTGAACAACACCCAAAAGTCTCATTGAATTGTTGAGTTCATGAGAGTTGGTGATGATGATGATGATGATAGCAATATCTTTATAATTTTTTTTTGTATTTTTTTTATATTTTTTTCTAATTTTTATTAAAGAACTTTGTTTTTGGTTTTTCTGTTTATTTGTTTTTCTAAATCCCATCCCCATCTCCAACACTCACTTTCACACTTACTCACTGACTCTCATAAATTTCGCTATTGTTGCGCCATTTCTTTGCTGCGCTGCGCTGTGTTGCACTTTTCCACAAACAGTTTTCCAAATAGTTTTCCTCAAACGCTCCATAACACTTAAAAAGTGAAATTTCCACAACAAAAGCAATAAAACAACAAAATTACAGTGGGAAATTTACCAAGCCTCCTCATCGTTGCTGCTGCTGCTTATTACTTCATTTTGATGCGACAATAGATACGAGTACAGATGACTAGTGTAAGATACTGAGAGACACACAGAGAGTCACGCTAATTAGTGTCTCAATTTTCTTTTTTGCTTGGTGCACGCGGTTTTTGCTTCAATGAATCCATTACGACTTGAGCAAGACTTGAGTGAATAGAGTTGAAGTTGTCGTCAGAGCCGGCAAAACATGAGCAATGTATCTAAGAGAGTGAATTGTGTAAGAGTAGCTAGCATAGTCAATGACTACTACACACTGTAGATACAATTTAAATGTTGTTGCATACCACAGTAAATTCACTAACTAACTGACTGACTTAATACCCTAATTTTTCTTTCTTTTTTGTTACTGTTACTGTTGTTGTTTTCTTTAACTCTTTATAAGTATTTTATAATGCAAAAGTCCATGACAAAATGAAGATATCGTTTGTTGTTGTCGTTTGATGTAATAAAAACATCAACTGGCTTTAATGAATGACAAACTGAATGAGGAGTTACTGGGTAAATGAAAAAGTGAGTGAGTGAGTGAGTCAATGACTGAGTTTGAGTTGCGCTTGGCTGAAGATAAAGTCACTTTGGAACAGGGGCTGCTGCTGTCTTTATTTTTAATACCCATTTTTATTTAAGATGTATTTCCATAACAAATGAAAAAGGCAGGCGCCATTAACATACAGAAAGCAACAGAGATGGAGATGGAGCTGAGGCAGAGGTGTATATACTAAGTATAGTATAGTATGCAAATCAAGTAATTTGTCAGTAGACAACGAATGAGGTGAACGAATGAACGAAAAGAGTTGATGTGCCTGAAAACGCATGCAAATCCAAAGTAGTTCAAATGAATGATGCTGCTGCTGCCGTTCCCGTTGATGATAATAATGATGATGGCGAAGTTGATGATGCTTATAGTATATAAAAGAAGGGGAGCCACTTCCGGTGTCAATTTATTTTATTTTTAAATCTCTTTTTTTTTGTTGGTGTGCTCATGGAAGCTGTGGGGGCTGTACTAAGCAACAACAAACCTCAATCGATGTGTGTGTTTTAACCAAAAATAAACACAAACTTAATGACAAAAAAATTATTTAAAAAAAAAAAAAAATGCAGGTGGAAGTTGTTGTCTTCTACATCATTATTATCAACAGCAGCAGCATCAGTATCATTATCATTATGAACTTCTTGCGAAAGAGTTTTCCATGTGTGTGTTTTTAATGAACATCTATTTCTGCCTCCACATACGTGGATGGATTTGTTTTCAAAGCCAAACCAAACCAAACCATTAACAACAATAAATTTGTGATAAAAAAAGAAAAGAATTGGAAATATGCTTAATTTAGTTAAGTTAGCGTGGCACATCATCAGCGAGAATCCCACATAATTATATTTATTAAGATACCGCAAATGTGTACAAGTTTTTTTTTATTTTGTCTCAGAATAGTATTTAGATACATACGATTATAATGATTATTATTGTAAATTCAAGTTAAACTTGAGTCAAAATAGCAACATTTCAACGCCCACATTGACGCCAGGCGGTAGTGGAAATAGACAGCAGTCAGTAGACGACAATGATGATGATGATGATGATGATGCTTATGATGACAAGACGACGAACGACCAAAATGAAACGACGTCAACGGAATTAATACAATTTTGTATTTTCTTTGTTTTTTTTTTTCTATAATATTTTCTTTTGGGGATTCGTTGATCTTTGTATAGCAAGGCAGCATACATTCTTCCTTCTCCTCATCCCTCATCCATCTCCTTTTTTTTCTCCTCCTCAATTCAAATTACAAATGTGCGGAAGAATTATTGCTTTGACTAAGGTATTTTCTTTTTTTTTTTTTTTTCTAATATTTTAAGTGCCGCATGATGATGTTATACACTGTGAGAAATTATGCAAATTTTATACAAAAAAAAAAAAAATAAATTTGTTTGATGATGAAGAAACACAAACAGAAAAACAATACAAAACAAAAAGTTTTGTTATTATTTTGTTTTTTAATAATCAAGTAGAAGAAGTTAGTTATTGTAAAAAAGAAGTTAAAGAGAAAATGTGTGGTACGAGTGTGTATTGTAGAAGAAAACTGTGGTTCCCATGATGACAAAAGAAAAGACAATTAACATTCAGTAAAATTTGTTTAGATACAAAATAGTAGTTAATGGCTTGAAATAAATTTTATTTGTAATGAGAGTTCCAAAGCAATTTGCATTTTGTTTTAGGTTACTCATCTTGTAATCAAAAATTAAGGAAATGATTATCATATAAAAATGGGAATAATATTTCAAATGTGTACTCCATGATTTAGTTAAAAAGTTTCCCCCAGAAAGGAGGACTGGCTGGACGGTACAGTTCTAAAACTTAACTCCATTAACATCTACACAGATGGTTCCAAATTGGAGAAGAAAGTCGGCTGCGGCATCTTCTCGAACAAATCAACTCAACTTTCGCTTATCTGACCACTGTAGCTTCTTTCAAGCAGAGGTAATGGCCATACTAATGGTCTACCGTTGGCTTCTAGATAACTACACTCCGAGGTCACATATTAATATCTATACAGACAATAAAGTCCCTCTCGGGTGTATATACTACATCCAAGCTTGCTGCGGACTGCCGCTCTTCGCTAGATACTCTAGCCAGTCACGTATCCATACAATTATGTTGGGTGCCCGGACATAGAGTCATCGTGGGCAATTGTGAAGCTGAAGAACTAGCCAAAGAAGGGACGTTACGTGAGGATGCAACGTCTCCAGCTGGAATTCCGTTAGCAACAGTGAAGCTCACTGTCAGAAAATTCTACCAAGTTAAAGCCAATGCTCTCTGGGTAGCTAGGCAAACCTGGTCTAATATGAACAGGAAACGAACTGGCCAGCTGCTAAATCTCGGTAGAACCTCAATAAGCAAGACCATAAACGTACTAACGGGCCATTGCATAATAGGCAAACATGCTGGCAGACTTGGGCTTCCTCAGGCTCTGAAGAGGAGGAGGAAACTGTGTTTCACCTCATGTGCCAGTGTGCATCCCTCGCCAGAAGAAGATGGAACCACCTAGGCTCTGTGTTTCTCTCCAGCTTAACCGAACTATCTTTCCTACCAATTGAGAATTCTACATAATCTAACCTAAAGGTATTGAGAATTCTACATATGTATCAACATACTATATATATTTGTTGCGGGTGTGTGTGCCTTCGCATTATCAATAGTGCCGTCACACCCACGGTATGTGGTGTAACCTCTAAAAAACATCATCCCTTCTAGGTATTTATCCACCCTAGATCCGCATCTGTAATACCTGCGTCCTGCTCCCGCTTCTTACATTTTAAGAATTTTTCTATAAAGAGAGCTATTTGTACCCAGTTGTTGTTACTCACCATCATCTTTTCTACATTTGGCTGCATTGATGGGTTCCACACTGATTCCTAGCCCCTTATTTGAAAAAAGTGTGATCTGCATCATATATTTCTGAATTGTCATAGATCCAATTTGCATTAACTGGTTACATTCTTTTAGAATTTGAAATTGAATTAGGAGCCACTGATCACTTGAAATATTGATTAATCATCTACTACATGATTACTTATTAGATCTTGATCTCACTGAAATAATAATAAAAGTAATTAGTATTACTTAAATAACTGTGAGGCTCCGTAATGCAATCTAATATTGTGATACTGTAAGTTCCTGCATAGGTTAGTTAATGCTCAGTGATATAGAAAATACATTTGTTGAAGAAAGTGTTCAGTTTCTGATAATAACGGATAAAACTGAAAGGTTTCAATCGAAATCATGCAATACAACTTAAGAGCTTACCCCAATTATTTCGTCATAAGCCATAAAACTCCATTGGGTATACCTGCCACCTTAATAGAAGTAAACCCTTTGGATCTTTCACACTGAATCCTTTAATTGTTTGAACATGGTTTTTTTTTTGCAGATTAATACCATAGTCTCCTTAAGGAACCAATTCTTAATCTCTCTTGAATAATAACCCCCGGAAAAACTGAGTAATAATTTCAGTTGCTATTGCGTACTTATTTATGGGAAAAATATTTCAAAATCTCATCAATTTAATGAGAAAAACACACTTTTTTTTATTTCCTAGTAAAGGGTGGGCCATATTTATTTGATAGAGTGATTTTTCCATTCAAATATTGACCGCGGCTAGCTCGGCATTAGGCCTAAAACACCCACTCTCATGCACTTTATCCACGGTTTCCTGGTAACGTGTCATTTTTGAGCAATTTTCAAATGTCAATAAAGAATGTGACGTGATACAGCAAAACGAAGATCATATTTGAAATTATGAGGTTTTAATCTATAGATTCCACATAAAACTATTCAAAGGGGAAAGAAATTCAAATTATTCAGGCTTGTTTAATTATTGTTTAGTCCATTTTTTTTGCAGACACTGAAGAAATTGGGGAAATGAACGTTTAGACAGAACAGAATTCCCCATTTTATCAATTATGGTGTCCTGTTGTGCTTTGTTTGTTGGGTTAGCACTTGACAGCGTCCAACATACTAGCATAGAAAAACATTGAAGTCAGGTTGGGAGGGACTTCACTTGCGAATATAATATCCCGAAGTGATTGCATATGCTTATTTGTTCACTTTCAACTTAGAATACTGACGAAACTTGACTTTCTTATGAGAAGACTACTACTACTACTACTACTACTCAAGACTTACCAAATGAATATCGAACCGATCGAATGCTACTTTCTCACTTTCCTACTTGAGAATTAAATACTTACGAAAATCAGAGTCCAGTTTCTCACTTTCCTACTTGAGAATTAACTGCAATACATACGAAATTGAGTACCGATATTATTGACAGCGACTTTACTGAGTTACTTACTTCTTATCTTACTTACCTTACTATCTTGCAGTAGGTTGTTATCAGACGTTACTCACATAGCAAACGGCGCTTGTAGCTCCAACCCTACTGACTCGTTATTATACAATATGACTACTTATTTGAAAAACATACATGTTGGACTTTGTATCACATTCTTCCCATAAGTAACAAGTGCTTCTCATTTCCTTCTAAACATCTTAAATCGCCAGTCTCTGGTTTTTAAGGAAATCTTTACAATAAATAGTATTAGAACCGGGTGACCGATCTTTGTTCGTTGTTCGACACTTTCAGTGGCAATACACGTACGTTGCGAAGCACGCCAACGTCGTTCTTCTAAACGGTGTTCACATTGTTCGACACTTCGACTAGCCAGACGCAACTGAATGGACTTGATGGGCAAGTCACATTATATTTAATAATGTTCCCTTTGGGTTTTCCGACTTTTCTTTTTTTTTTTTAACAAATCGGTAGAGCTGTTTCCGAGATACATAATTTATATATTTACAAGATTTGCTCGATTAAATATATAAGATTTTTACAATATATGGCTGAGTGGTGGGACCAATTCGTACTCTAATATTGCCATACTGCAAATATTACATAAAATCACTATTATTCAGAGTATATATAGAGAGAAGGTCCAGTATACTTGAATCTTGAGTTAAGTTTAAGTGAGTTCTACTCACCGGAATCTCACCCCAATCATCTTTGCCATAAGCCTGTTAAATTTATTTATTTTTAATACTTTAAACTAAATTAAAAACAAATAAAGTGATAAGGTATCAACTACTTATTGATCTCTGTTAAATAATAATAAAAATTATTATTATTTTTTAAATAAAATATATTAATTTAAATAGAGAAGATATGATTAGACACATTTAAAATGATTACCATTGATTAATAAACTTGATTTTATTAGATTAAAATATCTATAAATAAGAAACGCAATCAAATCTATAGAATCTGTTTAGAAAAAAAATTTAATATAAAGTGATGAACATTAATTAGTGTTGACTTTTTGAAACCCTATATTCGTTCAGTGTATGCAATATTTTAAGATACTTTGTATGAAATACACACATATGTATGTATGTACTGTATGTATGTGTGTGTGTACAACATGTCATTTCCTTGAATAAGCCTAAGAGTGATGTACCCGCTGACGGATGAACATTTGACAAGTCAAAAACTCTTTTCACCGACCGATAATTCATTTCATATTTGTCTGTTCTTTACCCTTTCCTTCTATGTACATACATACTCGTAAGTATCTTTCGTATACAATATTTCGCATGGAAAGCATGAACTAGACCAAGTACAACAACAACAACAACATGAATGACAACAAGTATGGTGGAGTGAGTGGTAAAAAAAAGTTAAGCTCACTAAGCAGACAACAAGTGTCATACACATCGCGTACTTTTCCCTTTCCCTTACCATCACAATCATCTCACCACCTCACGTGGTGCTGTGGCGCAGCGCGTACATTCACTTTGTTGCTTCGTTGGGCTCCCACATTCAATCGAGAATCAACCAACCAACCGCTGAATGCGGGAACAAAGATCACGCATTTACTTTGGTTAAAAAAATTGTAAAAAACAAAATAAAATGAAAAAAAAATAGAATGTAAAAGTATCTAGTGAAGAGAACTTGCGCCAAGAAGAAAAAATCAAGATCAAGCCGATTTCAATAGAATTCCATTGAAAATAAAATACTAAATACATGAAATGAAAATAACAGAACACATAAAGAAAATAGTCTTACACAGAAAGAGAGACAGAAAAAAAGTGCTGGTGATTAAGTGAAACGGGAGAGCGAGCATAAGAACATAAAGAAATCTAGTTGGAAAATCATGTTACTTGAATTGTTGAGTAAATAAAATAAAAGATATAAAAATGCCAAAAAATGATTACTTTCTTTATTTTCTTAAGGCACAGAACAGACTTTCTTTACCATCATCATCACCATCATTATTATCAACACAGTCATCATAGTCATCACAGTCATCACAGTCGTCTTCGCTCGTCATCATTATCATTTCTGGCTGGGCAAGTCTTATCAATATTTGTCAAGCGGCGTCACATAAAAAACCAAAACCAATACGAAATGAATAAAAATGTTTGTTAAATAAAGAGGTGGGCGTTTGCTCTGATGGCGGGCAATTCGGCAGGATGTCTAGTATAGGGAAACATGAGATAGAGTTACATACATACTATTTAGATTGAGAAGAGACCCAACAAAATCGTTGTAACAATTTTATGTTATTTGTTATTTGTTTTTCATACAGTTTTACGAGCCCTCATCATATTCCCGAGCCCAAAATACCCTCCGCCCACACACGTAAACCAACATATAAATATACTTAGATACATGTGTAGAATGTGTAGTACCTACACTACTCGTAGATTGAGTTGCGTTGAGTTGAGTTTATGTAGTGTAGTTGATGTGATGTTATTTGATTTCCAATAAGATACTCATGTTGTCTGTCTATGCTTGCTTGCTTTTGCCTGCCTGCCACTAATGTTGAAACGTTTGTTTGGCACGTGATGTGACCCAGAACAGATGGTTAGGATTTGAAATTTATGACCAACTGGTTAAATGGACTTACTATACACACATACTATATGTATATGAATGGACGATGGATCGGTTTAGATATAAATGGAATGGATTGGTTGAGAGAAGACAAGAGAAAAAGGGATATTTGGCGACGCATCCATTTCACGGTTCTACAAAGTTTTGATTTCGGCACTGTTACCCAACAACAACAAAAAAGGCAAACAAAAAAAGGCAGACTGAAAAATGAAAGGCAAAGAGAGAAAGAGATAGGGACCGAGAGACTCTCTGACATGATAAACTCAAAAGGAAAATGAAAAATTAAATAGAAATAATATTTATAGACATAAAGCGTCGAGGGCTAAAAATAAATATAATATTGTAATAACAACAACAGCAACAGCAATAACAGGGAGATACAGAAATATTGTATATGTTAAGATACAAAAAGCCAAGTCTATGTTTATTTATGTGGAGTAGCAAATGTGTGGCAGTTCAGTTAACAGCAAAAGCTTTGATTTGACCTATGTAAAAAGATTAAGGCTTAAGCAAAAAAAAGTGATGGTGATGGTCAGATGGTTGATGGGTTGTTGGTAATATCGACCCGAGCCTACACTAACTAAAATAATCCATGTGAAGTGGTTTTTTTTTTGCGCCGCCCTTATTAAGTAGAGTCAATAAAATCCACACGCATTGATTTAAATCGATATATCATTGTGGTTACAAAAGCTCATTTCGCATTGAACGCATTCAAATCAATTTTCAACCAAGAAAAAGAGTCCGTTAGTCAATCTGTCCATTAAATCTATCCGTTTGTTTGTCTGTCTGTTCGGCCCAAACAGTCTGTTAACTGAACTAAGTCAATAAGATGAGTACATGAATCCCCGCAAGAGAGAAAACTCTTTGTAGACAAAGGGCAGGCAACCAAATGAATGAATTTGTGGTGTGGGTGGCCAGGCCAGCTGGCTGGCGGCTGTTTTTGTTGTGGGGTAATCCTATTTGGAATTTTCGTTTGGTTTACTTTAGTTTTGGTTTGGTTTGGTTTGGTTTGTCTTGTGGCTCATCAATTGCGGCATTTTGAAATATACTCGCCTCCAAATACTCTGACATAAACACAGAAAGATATATATGTAGATACAATACAGTATACTACATAAGATATACGTTCGCACTAATTTCCCAATTAGACTCAATGCCTACGCATTGCTTTCGCACTTATTAACAAATACATACTACTACTTTGTGTAGATGATTATTTATCTATCTCTCGGTCTGTCTGTTTGTCTCTCCACCATGTTCCCTCATTCCCTTTCCACTTTCCTCTTGTTGTTAAATAAACAAATTTTTTCTTTTGTTATCTGGTTCATTTTGCATAAACAGATACTAAAAATTGGAAAAAAAAAAATCACAAAAAAAGAAAATAAAGAAGAGAGATTATATTAATGAAAAAAAAAAGAAAGGAAAATAAAAATAAAAATAAAGCGCAGCTGGCAAATTTACTTACATCTAACAAGAGGAACTTATCACCTTCCTACTCATTCCCATAGTCATGCTTAGTCCTCCTTTATTCGGATGCCATCTTTGCCTCGTGCCAAATTGCACATTGGCATAGCTTTATACAATTATTGATTACATGAGCCCGTAATTCTCTCTGACTCTTCTTCCAGTCTCATACTCACTCACTCCCTCACTCACTTTATTTTGCATTGTTCCACTTGGAGTGTACAGTGTACAGTGAGTGTGTGGGTGCCATGCGGTGGGCGGGGGGCGGAGGATATACTCGTACAATAACTACAGTCTGGTCTCGTTAAATTGCTCTCTCCGAAATAATTGCATTTTATTGCCAAAAGTTTTAAACAATTCTAATTGGAATGAATGGGTTTGAAGAAAAGTTTTTATGAACTTTGAAATACTTTCTTGTTGCGGTATGCATAAGAATATATAAGATATTTATAGGTATTTATAGAGTTAAGATAACTGGAATTTTTGGTAAAGAATTTACATTCTCTTAATTTTATTATGCCAGTTAACTCTGTGAAAAGTTTAAACCTTTTTACACACACAATGGGTCAATACTGTTTCGCATTCATTCAGCATTTCATACAGAAAATGCCAGCCTAAGTCCTCAGTTCGTTTTGCTATTTTGTATACCCTTTAAGTTTAGTTTGATGAGTTCATAAGAGTTTTGTATGATGTTTGTATATATGATAAAGGGGTTTACAATAAGAGTATCCTAACTTTATGTGTTAATATTGGCGTACTCGACCCGGCCTCGCAGTAACACTATACAGTTTTGTATTTTATTTTGGGCACCTAGACCGTATATTTTAGTTAATTCTAAAAATAACCAGACTTAGTTTTATGTATAGCATATGACACTCAGTGACAACGTAGCATTCTATGGGTAAAAGAATTTTCAAAATCGGATGAGTAGTTTCGAAGATTACCTTAAACATCCAAACAAACATTACCTCTTTAGAATATTAGTATAGATTTTTACCAAAATTTTATTATCAATTGATTAAATTACTAATGGAATATGACACCACGGCTGCGCTGGTAGGCCTTCTTGTGAATCCTCCAACTTTGGATAGCTCGAGGTCTTGAGGTCTTGAATTGTCACTGTATGATGGGGTGTAGACGAGCTACTTCAAATATTTCCAAAGAAAAAAGTCTAAAGACCAATAGATCCAGAAAGTGTTCACGCAACAGATTGATTGCTTCGTTATTGGTTTGACATGTTGCACCATCTTGTTGTAAAATATATGTCTGCCACATCGATGCTGGTCAGACTAGGTAAAAAAAAAGACGTTTATCATCGTTCGACACAGTTCCCCATTGACCAATTCCTGGCCATCTACATTCTCGAAAAAGTACGGACCAATAATATCGGGTGCCCACATTCCAATATCTGCTGTGGATTCTCGGTCCCCCCAAAAACCGACAGTTTTGTTTCTTAACAAAGCCGTTGATCCACCAAATATACCGCTCGTTTGGATCTTGAAAATGATGATATTTTCCAAATAAAGAGCGTTTCGTTTGCCACGGAAAACGTGCACTTTCGTTAAAGTTCTTAAGTTGTATACCTTTCCCTGATGAAATTGACAAGGCTACTGAACATTTTTATGAAATCAGATGTTAAAAAAGTTATAGGGTTAGGAGATGACAGTATTTTGAAGTTATGACGTTCCTATTGAGTCCACAGAAGGAACAAAATTTCTTGACCATGATCGTGAGCAAAGTTTATATGCCGACTTGTCGACTTCTTCGCCGAGTCGATATTCTGGACGAATATACGGCACACGTTTGGCACCAAACATCTTTCCAGTTTTACGCACTTTATCCATTATTTTTCGAATTGCACGCTCGTTGTGAAAGTGAAAGATGCAGCTTCAAAATAAGTTTCCAAAAACTAGCGACCCATATTCGTTTAGCGCAGGGTTAAAACTAAAGTACTGTGAACAATTTATGGCGCGAAAATTGACAGTGTCATTATTGACAGGTAGTTCAAAATCAGACCAATAGATGGCCCACTCTTTAAATGAAAAGCTTTCTCCATTTTTATTGCAAACCAAGAACTAAGAACTTTGATTATTTTCCCATTCAAAACCTTTGCCATGGATCCTTCTTATTGTCGCGGTACTTCCTTCTAATGGTACTTTAGTGCTGGTGAAATGCTCCCCTAAAAATTGAAATCTTCACAAATGATAAATTTTTGTATAGCAATTGTGATATACTAAATACTTTATGTCAATCTGAAGGACATTTGATTTTCATTGCTACCGAGTATAATAAATTTTCTTGTTTCGTTCGAATACAAAACACAAAAAAAAAAAAATACAAAAAAATAAGATTCATCGAACAAGTGTGCCATTGTTGTCTGCTGGCATTGTTGCTGTGCTGTTGTTGTTATCCTGTTACCTTAATTCAAACCACCTACGATATATGTATCTACAAGGCTCCAAAGCATGTCCACCATAGTACCACACCCACGCTTTGTTATGTTCCTGGTACTTGTACTTGATAATGGTACTGGTACTTGCCTGCCTCCCTACGTCCCTTTGTGTTTGCCTCTTTCAGTATTTTCTTGATTTTGTTTTTTTTTTTTTTTGTCATTTTTCTGCTTCCGTGCTTTTCACTCTATGTGAGTGTGAGTGTGTATATGTGTGTGTGTGCGCTTATTGGGAAAACGTGACTTTTCAACGAAAAGCTTCATACAAACATGCGTCAATCATTCAATCAATCATGCAATGCCATCATCAATACAACGCCAACTGAATGACGCAGGAAGTTGCAATTAATAAGCGCTTAAGGGTTTCATTTCATTTCACTTCACTCTCTTCTGTCAGTTTATTTTCTTTATTTTCTTTCATTCATTCTTTTATTATTTATATATGTGTATTTCTTTTTCTGTTTGTTGAATACCATGAGTACGAACCGAGTATATTGTATATCATGTTAGAATATTTTCTTAGTAGAATTGTGGAAATCCCTTCTAAGCTGTATTGAGCTCTTGATAAGCGCCTCTAGTTAGTATTGTATGACACACACACACATACACCCACATTCTTTCTGAATTGTTCTAAAGCTGATTGTGGCAATTGGCTTTTGGATTGTGCACAGAAAGTGTCAGCCTGGCTTGCCTTATGCCTTATGCCAGCTGCTGCTCAGTTCACTAATAGTAGTACAGTAGTAAGTATATATTTTTCCGTTTCCTTTTATATTTGAGGTTATACTCGTATCGGAGCGGCTCCAATAAACCATAAAGCTGTTAAATTCGAAAATCAATAACTTAAGCAAAGTTAGTTGTTGTTGTTGTTGTTGTTCATCCATTGTATTCTCCTCTTTGAGTTTGGTTCTTCGTTTTGGTTTGCTTTAGTTTTATTCAGTCATTTGTTTTAACATTGGCCAATATCAACCGAGCCAACCAATATGGCCATATAAACCCCAACATTTTGTTGCTGCTGCCTGTGCGCCATGACAAAGTTTTGCTGTTATCGTTGTTTAATGAAGGACGACAAATTACTTTGGCATGCTTTTCGCCTAACTTGGTTTCGGCTTGGTTTGCTTTGCCTTTCCTTGGCTTGGTTTGGCTTGACTCTGTTCCTCGTTCAGCTTAGCTCATTTTTGGCACCGTTTGGCGGTGAATTGGCTTAATCGCACAGCAGAACAGAATATCCCCAATCATCATCTCACCATTTTCGAACAAACAATCCCCTGTTGCTGAATGAGTTTTGGTGGCATGTAGTAGTGTGGCCAAAGACAAAAGTTAAACAATTTTACCAATTTATGTACATTAGTTTAAGCTTTAAAACTTGGACATTTATAAATGTCCATCCTTTCACACACTCAATGATGCTTTACTCTCTCTTCCTCTCTCTCTCTCTGTTTGATTCTAGGTGTGTCTTTTATATTATTTTAACATTTTGTTTAACTTTCTCACACATACCATAGGTGGAATAAATATTATACCATGGACGAACTAGTACTCTTGTTGCCACATGCTGCAACAACACCTGTCTTTGGCATTTGAAATACTTTGAGGCAGCATAGGATAAAAAAAAAAAATATAATAGAAAAAAACATGTGAGAAAGTAGTGTGTCTTTAATTGTGTCAAGGAGTTCATTTATAGTCATTAGTGACAGCATTGTAGCAGGTGTAGTGTGTCATAGAACCCAAGGGGGTGTTTTTTTTTTGCCAAAAGGAAATGGCGCCAGCCAGCCATCCAACCTGTCATGTCATGTGAACAGCTGTTAATGATACAAGTATCTACTTCAGCTCTTGCTTCGTTGTGTGCCACCACACAACTATCGACTTCACTACAAAGTGCAAATTTGTGTACGCCAAAGTGACAAAGACTGCGCTGAGCTGAACTGAACTGAACTGAACAAAACTCAACTGAACAGAGGCCTTAGAGTACACACAGCACATACATAGTATGTTACTACTACATATTCACGCCGCCTATTTACATAGATACACATTGACATACAGATATGGTAAAAAGATATACAGATACCACTAGTAAGTAGTATGTGGGCGTTGTTGTAGTGGCATTTTTCGGTAGACATAAAAAGTTTTGTTGTCATAGTACACTTCGTTTATACGAGTATTATCATTGTTTTTGTTTTTGTTCTTCATGCTGTCATTGTTGTTGGTGTTGTTGTTGTTGTTGTTGATTCATGTTCTTGATATCTTTAATTATATTGGTTAAATTTGTTGTTGTTGTTGTTGTTTTTGTGTTATTATACAAAATTAGCATTAAAGGATTATTTCAATTTAATGCAATTTCTCGAAAGCTTTTGTTTTATTGATTGAAACACACAATCTAGATAGTTTAATTATCTTCAAGTGGTGTACTTGGATGCGATAAATTGTTAATAATTTAATGGTTAAACAATCTATAAGAATGTGTTTGATTTTTCAATCTAATAAAACCACAAAATGATAATGATGATGATTTAAAAAGAAAATACATTGGAATTTTAATTTAAATGATTTTATTTAATTTCCTATTAATTCTCTTTGCA
Organism: Amiota communis; assembly: GCA_037043315.1. Lineage (NCBI taxonomy): Eukaryota > Metazoa > Arthropoda > Insecta > Diptera > Drosophilidae > Amiota > Amiota communis. Next base: position 3,566,631 of record JBAMAV010001245.1, on the reverse strand, counting down.
TATTTCTGTGGTTTTAAGTAATTAAATTAGATCATTTTTATATCTAAAAACTAATTTTCTAGAGGTCATTTGTGTTTATAGATACATGCATAGACATATAAGCTTTTTGGTTTATTGAAGCAATAAATTAATTTTAGACATGTCTTTAAAAGTTTTTATGGGCTTTTTGAGATTACAAAAATGTTCACAAATTTTTCATAGAATTGAAATGATGGATTATTGGATCCTTCAGAGGATTATATTTGATGGATTTTTAAGTTTTTTCCGAGTGGCATTTTTTTTCTTTTATACACAGAGAGAAAAAACCAAGAACATCGCAGTTAAAACGAAAACATTCGGTGTTGATATTGTTCTTGTTAGGGTTCCGTACCCAAAGGATGCTAATGGATGCCCTATTACTAAGTCTACGCAGTCTGTCCATCCGTCAGAGAGTTCTATATCATGAACCCTAAGAGGTAGACAGTTGAAATTATCACAGAGTGTGTATTTTTATTGCCGCTATAACAAACATAAAATAAACTTAAAATATTAGAGGGGTTCCCTTACAAACCCAAATTCAAATTAATGTTCTTATTAGAAAAACTTTTTTGTTTTTTGTCTTATCAAACTGAAATTTGGACACTATAGGTGTGTGATCCATATTCATCAATCATGTAAATTTCAAGATACTAGAATAACTAGGAAGGGTACCTCCCATACAAACCCAAATTCAAATTAATGTTCTTACTAGAAAAACATTTTTGTTTTCTGTCTTATCGAACTGAAACTGACACTATTAGTGTTTGGTCCATATTCACTAACCATGTAAATTTCAAGATCCTAGAGTAACTAGGAAGAGTACCTCCCATACAAACCCAAATTCAAATTAATGTTCTTATTAGAAAAACTTTTTTGTTTTCTGTCTTATCAAACTGAAATTTGGACTCAATTAGTGTGTGATCCAACCATGTAAATTTCAAGATCCTAGGAAGGGTACCTCCCATACAAACCCAAATTCAAATTAATGTTATTACTAGAAAAACCTTTTTTGTTTTTTTGTCTTCAATGCACGATGGTACACTTAACCGATTTTTTTTCCAATCTTGGCTAAATTTGGTGTGTTCTTGATATAACTACAATCGAAGCTGGTCTCAGACCGTCGTTTTTCTCTCTGTATAGTGCCGACGAGTAAACTATTTTCATCAAAACATGACAAACTTATGTTTTATGTTCATTTTACTTTCTATAAATATGTATAAAAAGGAAAACTCTTTATAGCTTATCACCAGCTCAAAGTTCTCACATAAATGATCTCTTTGTTGAGTGTGGTGTGGTGCGGTGCGTTCTTTAATACAAAAAAAAAAAAACCCTTGCCTGCTTACGACACTTTTTTCTTTTGGTATATGTTAAAATGAAATGAACAAAATTCCTGCTTAACAACGGTTCCATTACGCTACCACACGACAAATGTCACATTTCTTATCTTAAATGACTTTGTCATATTGACAAAACGATTTATCAATATTATACTACAAAGAATGATGAAGAATGAAGTAAAGTGAAGGAAACGAAATGAAAAACCCACAAAAACTTTAACATAAAATCCACAAAAGCAACCAAATCCAGAGATACAGAAGAAGCAAATCCAAGACCAAAACCAAGTCAGTATCAAACTAAGTGAACTGAACCAAACAACCAATTGAAGGGAAGTGAAGTGACATGAAGTGAAGTGAAGTCAAGTCAAACCGAAGCACTGCAAATGCAATTTTCACGTAACTAAGTGACTTCACCATATTGATTTCGACAAATTTATCAAGTTTAACTCGCAGTCACAAACACAAATACAAAGAATATAAAGAATATAAGGCAAAGCAAAGCAAAGCATATGTATCTAGATACAATAAACTTGTAGCATAGTCAGTCTAACGGTATTATATAGTGTATTTGTGAGTGTGTATTTGTATCTGTGCTAAACGAGCCATCACACAAACATACATACATACATATTTGTAGATACTTATACTCTTAACACACACACACACATATACAAATATAATAAATTCTAGCGCATTTCGTCTATTTATTAGATACAACGACGACGACAACAGCAACTTTAAGGATCGAGACGTTGGTGACAACGTGGAGAGATTTTTCTTCTATATTTTTTTTTTTATATTTTATTTATTTTTTTTTTTACAAAGTCAACACACGTTGACGTTTTCCATGCATGTGCGTGACATTTTCAAAATCACGTTCAACCGCAGCACCAAATAAAAAACCAATATAAAGCGACATTATAGATATTTATAAATATACTACACAATCTATACAAACTGACTGTCTGAATGACTGAATGACTGGCGATGGATGTTGTTGTCGTCGTCGTCGTCGTTGAGTTGAATATTTTTTATTTTGGCTTTGACTTTTTGGCTTGGTTATTATTTGTATTATTTGTTGGGGGTGAGAGTGACAGAGCAACAGAATAAAACAGAAAAAAGAAATTGTTTCTAAAATGAAATATTTGACTTTCTTTCCCAAAAATAAAACATAAAATTAAAGGGAGAAGTTATAAATGGTATGCAATACTAGTAACTTTGACTGATGTTTGACAATTCACAATGAAAAGCATACGATCAGTGGCGGATTTACCAGCAGGCTGAGTAGGCTGGAGCCTAGGGCGGCAACTTTGGGACCAACTTTATGTCGTATAGAAATTGCATTAAAAAGATTTATATTTATATAAATGTTAGTAGGTCAAAACAGGTAATTTAACATGTTATATCCCTGCAATATGCTTAGTGGCAATAGGGACTATCCGTATTGACTTCAAAAACATAGGAAAAAGACAACAAAAACGGACATCAATCAGCGAATTTCATCTGAAGTTATAAGTCACTTAAGCAAATTTGGATGAATTAATCACTCATCCGGGATGCGAAATGGGAGGTCTTGGGGGTGTTGCCTTTTCAGGCTGCTGTTGTCCAGTAGCGTGATTGCCAGGTGGTTGGCATTGGAATCCAACCTATTGGAGTGATGCTTTGTCTGACAATCTCCTCATTAATTGTTGGGATCTGCAAACCACTGCGCACAGTAGCTTTTACTGTATCCTCTAGGTTTGGGTTGGCTGAAGTGCCCCAAAAGCTGTATACCTTAAGTCCATACCGGTGTCAGTATAGCCTTGCAGCCAACTCATTCTTCGAAGTTTCAGATCCAACTGTTTCCTTTTGGTCATAGGTGAGGCGCCTGTCCCAGGTAATTGAAAGTGGTGCTATTTGAAATGACATGTCGCGTGGTTCAGGGTGAATAGATTTCTCAGCAATGACGCTGATGTTCCACCTCTTAAGCCAAGGCTCAATGAGTGTTAACTCGTTTTACAGGAGAGTAGAACCTATAGCCAGATCCTTGCCGCTCATTAACAAAGCAGTGTCATCCGCATTTGTCGCTGTTGCGAGTTTTTCATCTCTCAAAATCGGGAGGTCCGACGTATAGAGCGTGTGTATGATGGGATAACTTTAATTGAGATTTTCAGGGTTAAATAATCCTGGACCTCATTGATAGACTGCTATCCTAATTAGAAAAATGGCAGGAGGCGTACAATAGGTTCAACGAAAAGCTTTCATTTCTGACTGAAATGAGTGAATTGTCATCATTAACCCTTATGAAAAAAGCCCTTTTATGCGAATGATTCAGAGATTACATACATTTTTAATGCCACCTTTCTTCTTTCTAGGAACTGCAACAATAATCACCCGGTTCATAAAGTTACAATTTTTGTTTTATGTATTATTTATTTAGAATCTATCAAAATAATATGTAGACAGTAGCTAAATTTTATGAGGTATTCTTTTATCTAGAGGTTTTATTAGGTAGGATAAGGGATTAGGTCACTGGTTGAAGATCCAAAAGATGATAGCGCTTTACTTTGCGGAGTTGCTAACTATTGTCCAGAAATTGCACTGCGAGGACGTTAATGTCGTTCTTAAGTCGATGTTCTTAGCGGTGGCTATAGGCAGTGATGGTCTCTGCAACCGTAGCGATATTGATGAATGACGTCGTTGCGATCATAGAATGGGCACATACTTAAGTGCGAAAAACTTTGGACTGAAATCTCTGTATGTATGTATTGGAGGCTGCAGTAGAGCTTCATAACTGAATGCCATAAACCCAGATTGGCTTAGAATCGCCTTATAGAGCAGTAACATTTTGCGTAGTGAGAGCTTTGAACTAGGCCTGAGTAACAAGTACAGACGCTTGAACTTAAGGCTGAGCTGAGTCTGCTTGTTGAAGAGATGTTTTCTCCAGTTGAGTGCTCTGCAGGACGTGGGGAGCATGTGACTAATGATAGGTCAGTTACGAGTCCTAAGTGTAAATGTGACATGAGTCGGTATTGATGGCAATGTTCCACTTAGTGAGCCACGGTTTTAAGGCAGATAATTGCTGATGTAGTTTTCTGGATGCTGCTGTGTAACAGTCATCAGATGCCAGAAATGCTGTGTCATCTGCTTGGATAGCAGTAAGGGAGCAAATCATATTTGATACCGGCATATCTCCTGTGTGCAGGGGGTGTACAGGATAGGACCTAGAACATTGCCTTGGGGTACACCTGCCTGGGGATAGGTACAATTTCATTTCGAATTGTAGAGGGCGTTGGGAGCAGCAATATTTGAATAGCCTACTGGCGGCAAATGTGTTAATCCGCCACTGCATACAATGTTTCTTCTTAATATACTCGTAGATTTGATGTGGCAAGTCTTTGGGATGTCGTTACTTCAGTCTGTGTGTGTATTCCATCAATTCAGTTTAGTTTAGTTCACTTTAATTCAGTAGCCGACATCGTTGACAGAGTCCCAGTTGAATAATTGAAACATTTGTTTGCCAATAAGCATGTGCCTATGTCTGCTTCTTCTCTATATGTAAGTATGTACATGTGTCCAGTCAGTCATTCAGTCAGTCAGTTAGTCATTTAGTCAGTTGGTGATCATTATTTGTCCACTTAACTTTTACTTTGTCACGTAGTATTTGTTTTGTTTTTGTTTTCCTTTTCTTTCAAATACAATATAATAAAAAATTAAATGCTAAAATAAATAATGTAGACAGTCGTTTGTTGTCGTTGGTTGTAGTCGTCAATTCGCATTTACTTATACTTACAATACAATAATACTTTGTGTCCGTAATTTCTTTTCAATTAATTCAAAGTAGCGCAAGCACAACACACACTGTAAAAAATAATCATCATCATGCAACAATAGTACACCATAAAATAAAATAAAATAAAGAAAAGGAAACTTATTTTTCTTCTTTAATAATAATTATTATAATAATAATAATTACATTGGTGGATGGTGATAATGATAATAAATTGTAATTAATGCTGGAGCGCATACTATTTTTCTTTTCAAAAGCCTTTTGATTTTGTCTCCAACTCATACTTTATTTCTTAATAAGTTTTATTTTTCATTATTTATTGTATTGTAAGTATTATATACTTATATATTTTTTTTAACAAGTTTAACTCGACACCACCACATTCAGTTGAGTTGAGTGTTGTGGCTTTTGTATCTTTGGTGTATCTGTGGCACCGTAACTGGGACAATTTTATTTATTTTATGGTATTTTTTTTTTCTTCTTATGATTCTGCTTCATTCAACTCAGCACAACTCACTGATTCTTTTATGCTAACCATTTTTTTTTTTTTTTTTTGGGTTGGCTCGCTCATAATTTCTATGCAGCAAGTTACTTTCGCACTTTGATGATGTCGAGTCATCTTTTGATACATGGCCAACACTATGAAAATGTATAAGAGGCGTTGGCCCTACCCTTCTCTATCTCCATCCCTTTTAGTGTTGTATTTTATGAGTAGACTGCACATTCAACATTTTCTGTGTGTTGACACAAATCATTCGCAAGAGCCGCTGCCTTCATCAGCAGCTCAGTGTTCGGTTCGAGTTTGCCAGCCAGCCAGCCAGACAGGAAGGCATACAAATGGACGTATAAAAAGATATATGTAAAAAGAACAGTACATAGTACAATGTATGTACAATAAAATGGACGCTGTACCCAGGCACGGAACCCACAGAGTAGTACATGGCACAGAGTATGAAGTGGCTGGCTTAACGCAATATATGCTTCATATCTTTTCAACAAACAGAAAAAGGAGCATAAAATGAAAAGTAAATGAAAGAAAAAGTAGAGAGAGGCAAAATTATATTGTAAGGACCCAGCAAAATGTTCGTAAAAGGCTTGAATACAAGTATCTTTATCTACAATAGTAACATGGAAAATAATAAGTATAAATATTTGTATAACTTACTATGTAGCATCTATCTTTATCTCTAGATAAAGTACTAAATAAATCTGTGTTTCTTAAAACAAAATAATGGATTTATATAATAAAAAATATTGTATAACTAAACTTCCAACAACTTCCTTTTTGCGGTGAAACTTTTTGTTGGCTTAGTTTATGAGTTTTAAGTTAAGGCTTCTAGACCACACAAAAAGCCTGACAAACTTGAGAAGTCATAAGATTTCTTAACCCAGTTCTATGATTTCAGGCTTTTTTCCTTTCCCTCTCTCTTATTCTATTTAGTAGAGTAAATGAATGAGTATTTATATTTTAAACTCTTACTCAGTTGAACTGACCTTGTCATACATCTTAAGCATGTTTGCTTCTTTCCATCGCTTTGGCCAACGTAATGTAAAACGTAACATAACATTACGAGTACGAATATTTTTCAACTGAAGCGTCGTCATCGTAGTCGTCTTCCACTTCAACGAAATACTTGTCGTACTACCACGAACAACAACAAAAGCTCAACTTTTCTGCACTCAACAAATATGTAACTTAAAACATTATTAAAGTGTTCCAGTTATGTTTGAGCCAATCTCTCGGAGTCTCTGTCTCTTTCTGCCTCTATCTTTGATTCCATGCCATATAATTTCATGCTATCTTGGTTGCACGCTTTGTTTGTGCCTCTGAGTAGTACAATATAAAGTTGTTTATAAAACTTTTGCAGCGCTAAAAAAGGAACTTGACCATGCTTGCCTGAATGCCTGCCTGCCTGCCTGCATGACAGACCAAGCAACTTCCTACTTTCATTGCGTGCCACAAATGTTGCCTGCACGTTGTTGCTACATGCCACAAGTACATGCCACAATAACTACTACCACTATGTACGGCAAATGGGTGATCTGGTTGCCCTAACCTCCAGTCTCAGCTTCGACAACAACATCAACTACTACTTCGGTTCGGTTGTTCATACTTCAGTTTGTTGCCTGCCGCATGCCGCCTAGTGACTGCCTGCTTAACAGACGCCACTTAATGGACAAGCACCAATCTTTACAGTCTTCTACCCCTCCTACTCTTTATGCGTTTGTTTGCGTGCGTGTGAGTTGCGCTTTGTTTGGCATTATGCTGCTGCTGCTGCTGCTGCTGTACTATCTCGTATCTCGTTTATTGAAGCTGCATCTTTCATTCGTAGAATAAAATTGCGCAAGCAAACAAATTCATATCTTTTTGTGCTCCTTTCAACCAAACGACGTCGACAACGACAACGATGATGATGACGTCCTCCTCACATAATGCTACTACCTCCATCACTTACCACTTCCTGCTGCCACTTGAGGTATTTTATTATGAGAAATCAACGCCACACTCACACATGGTTGGTGGTGTCTCATGGTGCGATGGGAAAACGTAAAACGAATGGATGAACAAACTGACAGAGAGACAGACAGATAGATAGACGGGTAAATACGAAACAAAAAAATATAAGAAAAAGAATCTGGCAACAGGAGACAGCTTGGCACAAAAGGCTTCAGACAATTGGACAGACTGAAGCTCTATTGGACTGGTTTAAAGACTTATTGGGTTATACTACCAGCAAGTAACGTTAGTTAGTACAAGTTTGGTATGGTGTCTTGGTGAAGGCCGGTTCGGTTTGGTTTGGTTTGGTTTGCTTGGGGAATATGTTATTGTATGTGTGTCAACTCTCCATATGAACAAAGCTCAACTTGCTTGATTTTTGGTCAGGAATGCGCTTTAGACTCCGCAACTAGTTTCTATATCTTAATGTTGAGTGTTGAGTAAGGAAGAAGTCGAAGCCATGTGTATAAGTGTGAGTGTGAAAAGTGGCATGCAGCTGGGAACAGTTAACTATCATTGCTACCAATTCATATGATTATGTTAATGATGACAATGATAATGATAATGGTGATGATGGCAATAACGATGTTATACTATAGAGAGGATGATGATGATGATGACTCCTAAGTCTTATTTGTTTGTTCTTAGTGTCAACTAACTGAAGTCTTTGTTGACTTATTTCTTGTTTTGTTCTTATTATTTTTTTCAGCCGAATGTGTTTCAATGATGTTACTGCCTTCGGGGCGTTCAAATAGTGATGTCTATCCATTGCAAAATTCAACAGCAAATGGCACAACAAAGCCATTATTACTGACAAGAACATCATCACCACAATTGACAATAGCAACGTCAGCGTCGTCGACAAATCCACAAACAACAACAGCAACGGAAAACTTTATCTATGGAACAGCCGTAACCACATCAGGAGTAGTGACATCAACAGCACAAGAAATAGACAACAAAATATCATCATCATCACCAACAACAACAACAACAACAACAGCAGCAGGGAGAGCAACAGCAGGAAGTCACTCCGAAATCGGAAGCAACGCAACTGACCACATTTCAAGCACAACCGGAGTGACAACAACACTATCATCACAGCTAACACCCACATTGGGTGGTGGTGGGCATCACTACCAACATCAGCAGCAGCAGCAGCATCATCATCATCATCAGCAGCTGCAATATCCGCCACTTTTGGGCAACTCAGTAGCGCATGCTGCTGCTGTATCCGTATTGGGCCAAGCAGGAAATTGGGAAGAAATTGATCGACATTTGGAGAATATACAATGCAAACTGAAAGCTGGCTGGACTGTTCATGTGGGCAAAGAGGGAAGACTCTATTATTGCAAGTGAGTATCTATTACAATGAAACTAAGAAAATTGAAGGGACATATAGATCCCTAAGAGAAAGAAATAAAGTTTATAAATAGGTCGAAAGTTCTAAAAGGTCTTTATTCTTGGATTCTTAAGGTTCTCTTTCTATTCTTATATGGTAAAGTCCCCTTTCTATTCTCATAAGCTTTATATATTGTAGTATCTATTAACGTTAACTGTGTGTGCTTGACACATGCAAATCAGAAAATGTGTGGGCAGTACAAATAGAAAAGCCAATTGTGTGGGCGTCATCAGAGTTGTGGCAATGCTGTGCTCTTCCTTGTTGGTATTTGCCAGTTTGTGTGCAGCACATAAATTGATTATGCACAAAATTCTATTAAATAATTTTACACTTTGTTGCACATTCACACGAAACGACAACCAAGGAGAATGTGAGAGGTCGAGAGTGGGACAAAACAAAAGCTTTAAACAGGGAAGAGGAAGGATATTGAAAACCATGAGGCACTGGATGGATACAAAATGAATGAAAAAGCAGTTGAATGTGTGAATGAAAGGAAAATGGGGTCGAAACTTGCATGAATGGCCACATTGAAACATTTAAAGGAAGCAGGAGAAGAGGTTAAAAGGGTAACGCCGTAAGTTCATTGACGATGATTGCAGCCAAGTGCAAAATTAATTATCGCAATTGTGTATGAAGGCAGGCATGGCCCAGAACCCGAGAGCAATCATACTATACTCGTACATGTAGTTGTAATAGTCAATCACACAAGACAGACGAACGAACGAACAAATAAATGAATGAATGAATGGAATTGAGGGGACAGACTACCCTAATGAAATCTTCTTCGTACACTTCAGTGCATGCAAAAGTGATGAAGACCACAAAATGGTGACCAATTAGGTTTGATTGCTTATGCCAATTGGTTGACCCGTTTTTTTTTTTTAGAAGGGTAAAACACAAGTAGTGACTCTGACAAGGTGACAATTGACAATGTCATGCTAGTTTGGAGAATGGGGACCTGAGTATGAGCACAAGTTCAGGGTCACTTAACGTAATCATAATCATCATTATCATCACTTGCTTACAGTCACTTAACACAAACATCCGGTTGGCTGCCCTCATGTGAGGACTGGAGCAGGCAAGAGGAATTACCCTATGGCTGGGAACGAGCGATTGATTCAAAAGGGCGCAGCTATTACATCAAGTGAGTTATTTAAACATTGGAATTATAAGTAGATTTACTAATAAAAACATACTTCACTTAAACAAAAAAAAAAAAGCCATCTCAATAAGACCTCGACTTATGAGGCACCTGAATGCGTGCGTTGGGATGAGCAACCACCAGAGCCACGTATTGTTGTGCTACAACGTAATGCACAGCTGGGTTTTGGCTTTGTGGCAGGCAGTGAGCGTCCAGTCATTGTACGCTTTGTTACCGAGGGTGGACCTAGCATCAATAAGCTGCAACCAGGGGATCAAATACTGGCGGTAAATGGAGAAGATGTCAAGGAAGCGCCACGCGATCATGTTATTCAGTTAGTGAGAGCCTGTGAAACACAAGTCTCTCTGCTAGTGTGCCAACCTTCACATACTTTTGTACCCGGCCGTAAGTCAACATTACTCTCAGCCGGAAAACGTGCAAAATTACGAACGCGACCGAGTCGAGTGCGTTTTGCAGAAAGCGTTTGTGTCAATGGAGCTCCTCTATTTCCACCTTCTGCCTTTTCGCTGGGCGACATATGTGTGCCTCCAATGGCTAATGTGCTCAAGGTGTTTTTAGAGAATGGTCAGACAAAGTCTTTCAAATATGATGCTACAACATCTGTGCAGGATGTGGTCAGTTCTCTCTTGGATAAGCTATGCTTATCAAGTGGAGAACTTTTCAGCTTAGTCTTGGAACATGTAAAAAGCTTGAAACGTAATAAGCTAACTCTATTAGATCCTGAGGAATCATTGGCGCGGGTTAGTCGATTTTTTATTAATTCTTATAGTCAGTTTTACATATGATATTCATTAGATTGCCGCTCGTCCTGGCGCTCACAAGCTGCGTTGCTTATTTCGGGTCAGTTTTGTGCCCATTTCGGCTGCCGAATTAGCTCAAAAGGATATGAATGCTTTGGACTATTTGTATTTGCAATGCTGTAATGATGTAACCCAAGAGCGTTTCGCTCCGGAGTTACAGCCTGAGGTGGCATTACGTTTAGCAGCTCTACACATGCATCAACATGCATTAGCAAATAATTTTGCACCAGCTAAACTGACAGTGAAGGTTGTCGAGTAAGTGATTTCGATAATACAATATTTTTAAGGAACCACCACTTACTAGGATTTGTGTAAATTTTTAGGCGCGAGTTTGGCTTAGAACGTTTTGTGCCCGTAACGCTGTTCGAAGGCATGAAACGCAAGGAGTTGCGTCGCCTTATCTCTCATTTTCTAAAACTTAATGCTGAGATGACAGGTTCTTCTACCAAAGTTTTGACTCAGCTACAGGCAAGTACCTCAGAAATATAATCTTAAAATTAAAATCAATCACATAGTCTGTTTCCCTAGGCCAAACTACACTATTTAGATATAATTGCTAGTTTACCTAGTTATGGGGCCAAATGTTTCAGCACAAACCAAAGAGAAGGAATGGAACGTGTACTGCTAGTGAGTCCACGTTTTGGCCTTAGTCAAATATCCAGTGCTCGGAATGCTGTGGTGAGTCATTTGTTACACAATATCCTTGAGCTTTATATAAACTTTAATTTGTCGACATAGCCCCAAGCTGTTGCACCCATACAGGACTTTACGCATGTCGTTGTCACGCGAGAGGATGATGTCACATGCAGTGTGTCCATATTCTTGGTTGGTGATCGAGCTTGTAAAGCTATTATGGAGGATCGTGATGCCAATGAGTTTTCTTTAGTGCTTGCCGGTTATTATCGCATGCTGACAGGTAAGATGATGAAATCATTCCTTATTCATTATCAGAAATCAATTAATTTGGTTCATTTTAGGTAACAACCTCACGCTTGTAAGAGAGCGTGAGCAATACGACGAAGATAACTCACCATCTTATCTTGCACAGCATACTGTGCTGCCAGCAATCTGGAGTTATTTGATGCCTTTCCATAATCGCGCACATAGTGTCAACTTCCTGATGACGCCACCATATCATCCAATGCCACAACAGGCGGTTTTAAGCCATACCAATGGTCAGGAGGTGTCTGGAGCGGAGGCAACACATTCTCAAATGCCATTTATCAGCTCCGCAGCCATGGACCTGGACATACACAGTGTTATGGCTACAGAATTATTAGAAGAAGCTAAGGACTCAGGAATGAGTGATAGTAGCGGTGGTGGCAGTAATTACTGCGAGAGACCTTGTAACGATAGCGCCTTTATTGAAGCTAAGAACGAACAAGTGTTGCGTCGTGTGCATGAAATGCAACAAATGGTCGAAAGTTCAGAGCAGTATCTCAATGAGCAAGGTGAGCTAGTGCAGGATTATGATTTGCAGCAAAGGCATTTGAGTGGCCAGTCTGGCTTTTTGTCTGGAGGCACAAAGGCAGGAACTGGTGCTTGCACAACTACAGCTGGGGTTATTGAATTCGATAGTGATTGCGATAGTCTAAATAGCAGTAAAGTCTCCTCAACAGAGGAAGCATCAGGAGCGCTCAAACATAGCGATTCGCTGACTCTACTTGCTGAGTTGATTAACAATGATTTAAATGGCATAAACCAGGGTCTGAACTCAATTGGCGGCAATGGTGGTGCTCAACCGGAGGTACCAAATGCCTTCAAACGTAAGCCAAGTCTATGTTCCACCTCAAGTCCGCGACCGCTGCGTAAAATGAATGACTTTAGCCAATTGCTAAGTGATATACAAGCATTAGGCACTGACTTCTCGCAAAGTGAGAGTGACTCTGAATCTGTGGCTTCACCTACTCAGTCGCCCACGACACGGCGTCCTATGCTTTTACCCACAGGTGAACGATCACAACGTAAACAGAATCTTGCATACCGCAGCAGCTTTGGACTGCACAGTCCTGATGGCAACAACTTCTGCACAGAGACGAAAGACTATAATCTAAAAGAGTATCTCAAACAATTGAAAGAGATCAGTAATGTCGAAGCTGCTGACACAGATGTCGCTGCCAAGAAGCTATCAGAAATCTATGGTTTCGAAATCAGGGAGGATACATTCATTGAGACCGATACAGATTTGATAGATCTACGTGCCATACCTCCTCCACAGACGCCTGATGAATTAGATTCGCTGTCACTACTCAATGCACCACCAAAAGGATTTGATGATGTTGCCGCAAAGAAAACTCAACTCACTGAAGCCGAAGTGGAGTTAGATAAGTTCCTGGAGAAGGTTACAGTAGGACCACCTACACAAAAAGCAACACCTGCTAAGGAATTGACACCTGAAGAGATTATGTCGTTTATTATACCACCACCACCAAATCTTGATGAAACTAATAAAGTGACTAATGTTGCATCTGGTGCGCAAGTAGGAGATCAATATGCAGAGCAGACTGAGTGTTTGTACAGCAATTCTGTGCAAGCTAAGCGTGAATTCTTCCAACGTAGCTTCAGTGCTCAACCGCAACCATTTCCACCAGCGCTACCTTGTAATGGCAATGTGAAGAAAGAACAGAAGGGACATGTTATTGAATATGCCACCGTAGAAAGGAAAAGTAAATTTTCTTGTTGTCCTAAATCAAAGAAGGAGGAACACACACAACTAGAGATCACAGAAGCCGGCGATAATGCAGATGTTGTAGATACAAGTAGCTTCAAGTTACCGCCACGAACGCAATCGCTTGATCAGGCTCCACCAGCTCGACCACCTAAAAGTGCTGAGCTCATACAACGTTTCTCACCCAAAAAACAACCACGTGTGGGAGCTACTATACATAGCCCACAGCCATCGCTGTTTCAGCACACACATGAAAGTTCACTGAGAGAAGTGAAACCACCACAGCTGCCACCACGTATCAGTCCCACAGCTACATCACCACCAGTAACATCATCATCAACAACAATTGCTGAAGGAGTTGCAACGCTGGTGAGTTTAGCACCCAAGAAACCACCTTTACCACCAATAACAAATCGACCACAACTCCGCAATACCAACGCCAATGCCAATATGCCCTATCCAACAATGTCAACATTTACCAATGGCAATAGTCAACTAAAACAACAGCAGCAGCAGCAGCAACAACAACAGGCACGTCAACAAGTTTCACAGCCACCAGCACCGCTCTCCCCGCATTCCAATGGCCACAATTATTCACAATCACAACCACCTCCAGTGGTCCAACGTCCACCACTCACCCTGCTCTGCTCACCACAAATGCATCGTAAATTATCTAATCCAAATTCACCAGCTGGTGGTGGTACCTCGACACCACCACAAACACCCAAGAAACCTCCACATTTGTATGGCGATAAGTTGATCATCAAGAATGGCCATGTCATTGATGGCGAAGCTTTACTTGGCAAAACTGATGTGGCTATGGCTGGTTTATTAATCAAGCTCGATCAGGTTGCTGCCCAATGCTCTGCAGCACAATCGGCTGGCGGTGGCACCAGTATCGATGAAGATAAGTTCCAACGTGCACGCAACGAACTCACCGAACAAACTTTGGCTTTGGTTACAGCTTCGAAATTCCTTGTGGCTGCCATGTCTGACATGACGCTTTCCACATTACCCGAACACCTTACATCCTGTTTGACTGCCATACGTCGGATTACAGAGCTTACGCAAGACATGACGCGACATACTTCGGCGCCCTTGCAAACACGTAACATTGTGCTGAAAGTACATGATGTAGCAGCCAGTTTCCGTGAGCTTGTGGGTGTACAAATTGGTCCCTTGGGAGCTGGACAATTGGCTCTTCAAGCCGAATGCCTGGCTAATGTTTTGGCTACCCTGTTGCGCAGTTTGCGCGTCTTTTCGCCTTAGGCATTACAATATATTTAAGTGAATCCATATCACACTACCCTATGTCTCTCTCTCTCGTATAGAATTTTCTATGAACACGATAAATGTTAATCCTTACATATCGCACATATAACAACTTACATATATCATTGATTATATCGAATATATACAATTTACCTATCTATTAATCTATCTAAATATGTAACTAGTTAATCGAACAAAGTATTTAAACGAAAACAAAACAAAAAAAAAAAACATCAACAACTAAATATCTTACAGGTAAAACGGAAGTTTGTCTGATTAGGCTAGTCGGATGATGATGATGATGATAGACACAATACGTAAAACATATACACATATGATCCATACAACTCTAAATAACTCTACAATACGCTACTACAATATATAATCCAGTGTACTAACTCTCAAGCGTTATAAATTTCTCATCATGTATATGTAAACAAATCTATTAAATTATTTATCTATCTATCTATCTCTCTTTCTATCTATATCTTTATAACCTTTAGAATTGAAAACATAATGAATTTTTGAATCTTATTATATCTTATCTCCAATGTATTTTATTAATCCTATCATACTACAAACGTTTTTTGTATGGATTTCTTTATTTCTCTCGAATCCTATATCGATATCACTTAAACCCAGTGGACTTGTTTTGAGTATAGACCAATTTATATAGTACTACATTTAAATGTATTTAATACATTGAATATATTTGTATAATTTATAAGTATGTCGTGTATATTTTTTCGTATGTACATAAAAATTTATAAAAAACAAAAAAATTTATTAAAAAAAAAAAGAAACAAAAAAATGACCAAACAATAATCAAAATTTTAACTTGTGATAAACTGTTTTTTTGCTTGCAATTGTAGCTCGATTAGTTGATCAATCCAATGAATTGTATTAGTTAAATATACTACTTACTTACTTACTACTATATTAAAGTCTTGTTTCAAGTAAAAGTTACCAAAAAAGAAACAAAAAAACGGAAATTCCCAGAAGTTCAAATGAGGTCTTTTACTTGAATTTCCTTTTTTAACTAAATAATTTTTCTGACCATCACTTTTTCTTTTTCTTTAGTTTAAGTTTGTTGTTATTTTGTTGTAGTCTTTTTAATTAATAAATACATAAATAAATACATAAATATTGTAATTAATTTTATAAGCATTTTAGTTTTATAGTGAAAAAAAAAAAAAAAAAAACAAAACGTTCAAGTACAAGAACATCCCAAGAAGGCAACTAAGTTTAGCTTTAATTAATTAATATAAATCTAAAAAGATTAAATATTATTTAATATTATAAATAATTTCAACAAATGTAACAAATAGCGATCCATATACAGTAAATTTCTTACATAACACATACATATGGTACTCACATGTCTCTTACATACTATTACATATGATACTACTTACATAAAAAATCAAACATGAAAAACCAAAACTTTACATTCAATTTAATAGTGAAAATTAATAAAATATTAAATATAATATATAACTTACTATATGTAATAATCATTTAAATTATTATTAATGAAATTGTATGTGTGTCATGTTTAGTGAAAATAAAACAAAACAAAATATTTAATAAAGTGTATGGAAAAAGAAATAGAAATTGCAATTTGAATTCGATAACGATAAGTTAATGCAACATGACCATGCTTCATGAAGAAGTAACAATGTTGCCACTCTTAAAATAAATAACGCAGCATTGCCAGCTTATTCAATTTTTCAAGGGTTCAGTTTCAAGGGTATTTCAGTTAGTTTGTAGTTTAATCAACTCATCTAGATTAGATTAGATTAGATAAGGAAAAGGGCGGTAGCAAGTATACCTCGTCACTGCCGCCGCAAGTAATCACAGTTCTCCCGAGAATTGGGCATTCATTAGAATCCAAAAACATCTTCGGAAGAGAGAGATCTGCAATTTCAACTGATTTCAAATACTGGTTTCCAAGGTGACAGAGTCTGGTCTAGATTAGGCAGTCGCAGTGACATAGCTTGTGCTCTGCTGACTCCTCTTCTTCATTACATAGTCCACACAGATCGCTTCGACTGATTCGCATGTTATGTCGGTGAAACTATCCGAATACTTGTCCGTGTCATTGACAGTAATGCCTGCGTTCTTTTGCGAGATCTAGTTGGCAAGAAGATTTTAGCCACTCTAGCATTCCTTGTATCTACCGAATGGCGATGCGATTTGTCATCCATTGTTGGAGTTTGGATTTCGTCAAACTCCAGGGCTGACTGCAGAATGGCTCTGGTCCAATGAAGACTTTAGCAGATCCTTTTTAGGCGAGTTCATCTGCCTCATCAATCCCAATATATCCACTATGTCCAGGCACCCAGATTAGGTTAACCTGAATGCTTGATGCCAGTCTTTTGAGTAGCATCAAGCAATCCCAAACCAATGCCAAGTTGAACTCGAAAGTATTAAGTATTGTAAGAGTGTATGAATATGTCCTTGTTAGTTTGAATTTGAATGAATCGCAAACGGAAGTTTAAAAGCAATGTTAGTTTAGGTTAGTCAGGCGATCGTTAGTCTACCCGAGTTCACTCAGAAGCCTTGTGTCCAATGGCGGATTTGAATATTTTCCGCCAGTATGCTATTCAAATTTTGCCGTTGCTACAGACCTCTACAATTCGCTTTGATTTGTGCACTCTCGTCTTAATTACATCGCCTTTTTCCCATAATTAGTATGATTGTGAACCAGAGGATCGATGTGTCAGTTCTTAGATTACTTTTGCAGCCCAACAACTTAGTTAAGATTGCAGGAGAAATAATTTTAAGACTTTAAAACTCATCAAGAGAATTAACTCATCGCAAATGGTCTTTAATAAGTGACTGTTACTTCCAGATTTTCAAATCGCTAAAAAAGGATCGAATTCAGCTTACAGTTCCAAAATCATATAATAATCTCCATTAGTTTAAATTTTTTCCTCTGAATTCGGGGACTATTAAACATAGTCGCTTCACAACGACAACAACCCTCTTCAGAGAGTGCGGTTGTTGTTTTAACTGCAAGGGGGCTGCTGCTTGTACAATTTCTGCCTCCCGGCAGGAGTGAGTGGTCCTTGGTCCACTTATGTCGGGTGATTCCGGAACGTAGACCCTACCACTCACAGGAATCATTATCAAAATATGTATGTGTGGGTTATGAGGCTGTGTTTATTTCATAAACAAGTGAAAATGGTGTGTATGTTTTTCTAGATTACCTATCCATTCCAGATGAGAATTTCGAAAACAGTGATAGTTGAAACAGAACCAAAATGAATGTTTACTATCGTTACATACTTATAGATAGTGTTGTGTACGTTAAATTTTTAATTAGATAATAAAAATTATAATTTTTTGTTACAAAAATAACTTCAAATTGTCTTCACTTTGCGCTCTGTTTGAATTGAGTACCGAAATATCCAGCATGGCATTTCCGGTAGGAAATGTGTCATCACCAAGTCATCAAACTCTTTCTAATAAAATTATTGCAATGCTTTATTTGCCACACAAACATACAATACATAAAGCAATGTTGAGGTAACACCGAATTGGAAATGAAACGGGTAGAAGCGAAGGAAATTAACCAATGGCCCGTGTGCCTTGTGAGCCAAATGAGCATGAAACGGTTTACTCTCTCGCTGCTCGTAGACATGAGTAGAAACAAAATGGAACTAGAAATGAAAATGAATTGAAAATTAAATTATTTTATTTTATTATTTTATGTTATCGATAACGGTCGGGTGCGCTGCGGTTCGGTGTTTTATAGTTTGCCGTTCTATTTGTTGAATTGTTGTTATTGGTGTTTTTCCGTGTTTCTCAAGAAATCAAATCAAGAATTTTTAATACATATTTGCTGCGCGAGAACAAACAAAGAATAACAAATCAATCTCCTCTATCTTCTCCTACATACATATAAATATTTACATATATTCACATGCGAAAAGAAGAAACAGAAGTAGGAGAAGAAACGAATGATTATAATAAATTATATGAATCTATATATACACATATACACACATGGTAGATATAAGTATAGAGATTGAGAAAGAGTATCATCGCAATAACAAAAGAATTTAAAAGAGCAAAGACACAGAAAAAAGTAATATTATTTTGGCTTGTCTTCCTGCTTCGCAGCAGCACAGCACACCAAGCACATCATTGTCACCTTCATCATCTTTGTCCAACAAAAACAAAAGAAAAAAAGAAAAGGCGGCGTGCGTAAAAGGCGAAGACAAATAAAGGAAAAAAAGAAGTGCAATGCGCGTTTTAAAATAAATACAATATAAGAAAAAAAATAAAGTAATGAAAAAGATATATAATCAAATGCGGAAGTAATTCAAGAAAAACGTAAAAATTGTGCAATTGTGAAGAAATAAATTATATTTTGTATGTATTTTTTAAACACCAAAATTTAAATGAACGAAAAAAACAAACACATTTGGTCTGAAAAAATATAAATAAAGAAGAAAAAAAGAAAAAAGTGGAACAACAACAACAATAACAGCAGCAGCAACTACAAGAACAGGAAATCAGCGCACAGCAAGAAGAATAAGAAGAAGAAGTTAATCATAACAAGAGGCAAACAAATACAACAACAGCAGCAACAGAGCAACAAAGAATCTCTCAAGAACAAAAAGAAGTAGTAGAAAAGGCAACTACACCACCATCTCCACCAATACCATCAACATTGCCACCTCCGCCACACTGCTTTGTACTACAAGCAAGCAATACACTACACCACAACATTACGACGGCCAACTAACAACAGGCAAAAGAATCATAAGCATAGAAGAGGAGGAGAGGTCAAATAAGCATTAGTTGTAGTAGTGGAAGAAGCAACAACAACATCAAGAACAACAACAACATAAGCAAAAGACATTGAAAAAGGAAAAGTGAGAAGAGAGAGATAAAGTTAAAGAAGTGTGCAAGAGCATAGTGCTTATGTGGAATGGAATAATTGTTGTTACTTGATATTTTTCTACTACAAAATTCTATGCACATTTTTACACAATTTGTTGCTGTTTCTTTCTGATGTATCTTTTGTTGATGGTGGCCTTGTTTTATATGGTGGTAAATTTCAAACAACTACAACAAGAACTACAGTAAGAATAACAAATCCAACAACAACAACAACAATAACATAAATAACTAAATAAGAAAAAAATAAAAATAAAGGAAAACAACGAATAAACATAGAAAAAGTAACACAGATAATGGATTATAAATTTATTGTTTTCAATGCTGCGCGGGATAATAATTTGCCGCATTTGAAGGTGAGTGTAGTAGTGTGTTGTGATTTTTCATTTCAAATTTAAGTCAAAAATCTTACGGAAACTCATGGAGAGAAAATGAATTGTTTCCTTCAAGTTTCAAGAAAACGAAATAACAACAAGCCAACAGCAGAAATACTATACTGCTTATGCTTCTGCTTTTTCTTCTTGACTAATCGATAAAATTATAACAAGAAGAAGAAGAAGCAATTGGAGAAGCTTGTGGAGGAAAGGGTGGGGATAGGGAGAGTGTGGCAGAGCTTGAAAGAGAGGGAGGACAAGAGAAAGCAAAATAAAACACATGCATGCATGGATAATAAATACATATAACAAACACTTGAGTTATTCTTATTGTTGTTGTTGTTATTATGTTGTTGCTACCCCGACTTTGTAAGCAAGCATTAGTTTTTTTTTTTTTTTTTGTTTGTTATCCCCCAAGAGTCATGACACTCTCACCATTAAACACACGCCCTGCTGCTTGACACTACCACCTTCCATCATTTGCACTTGGGTGACCCAAACCGACCTCCCAGAACCCCACTCTTCTCCATACCCAAACCATAGAAAAACAACAACAACAGAAAATGTAGTACATATAACATAATAAAATACTATATACTTATTATGAATTAAAAGCAAACACGACAAATGACAGAATGAATGAATGTAGTACATGGATGATGGTAATAATGATGATGTATGGATGATTACATATCAAAATCAACCCAATCACACATTCAAGTCCACCCACACTCACCCAAACACTCTTTTTGTGCCTTTGTCTGTCTGTTTGTGTGTTTGTCACACTTGCATTGTCAATAGGCTGGCACGCAGGTGAACGGATTTGTGTCCTCATTGATTAGCTTCTCTTAATGTTGTTATGAAGCAGAATGATGAAGAGAAGGAGGAGGACATATGAATACTGAATGCTTGTGGATAAGGGGTGGTGAGTGCATAGTCACGTTGTTGCTGTTGTGTTGAAAGAGTCACGTTGGTTTTTCATTGGTTTCACAGTTGATTTTTATGCTTTTTTTACAACCAAATGAGGAAGGGTAACAACTAACCAACTTCTTTCTAAGTACTGTACGGTCGTTAAAAAGTAATGACGCCCCTTCCAGGTACTTTAACTCTGACTTACACAACCTAAAGCAACTAAAATTTATATAATAATAATGACTCAATTAACTAAATGTTCTCTGGTGTAAAAGTCATCATCAAGAGAAAATAATTTATGAAGTCATATAGTCATAGATAGATTTTTGTATTCCTAGGGTTTAAATTTTATAGGAAAAAATAAGCTACAAGTTACAAATGAAGTGAAATCGCGAAAGTGAAATGAATGCATTTGATGTGCTTCATCTGCTTGAGAACTTTTCATCAGTAAAATGCCTTCTACCGGATTCAATATATGTACATACTATGTATATATTTCCATAAATCACTGATGACTAGACTTACCAGAAACCTAAGCACTATGTATACTAGAGAATGTTTCCTATTCAGTGTGCCTTGTTGTTTATCCACTTAATTTTATACAAAGTTGCTACATATTTGGAAAACAGTGTGGCCTTCGTTGATTTTGCAACTAATAGTAGATAGTTGCGACTGCATCAATTTGAAGGTCTTATGGAAGTAGAAGAAGAGACAATTGTAAAGTGAATTTGCTACCATTTGACAGCTGACAGTTTAGGTTTAGTAAAAATGGAGCGTTACACTATAGAACAACGTGTCGCAGTTCAAAAATTTCATACAAATTATGGTCGGAATATTGTTTTTGTGAAAACTGTGAATTGAAAAATTCGGAGCGACTGGATCAGTTGGAGACACAAGCCGTTCAAATGTGAATATCGAAGCAGTGCGTGAAAGGAATATCAATTCGACGTCGTAGACAAGAATTGCAAATTTCAAGAAGCTCTATACAGCGAATTCTCATTAAAGATCTGACCCATGCTTACAAATATACAATGGAAGCCGAATGACCATGCACAGCGAAGAGAGTTCGTTAAATGGATTATGGAAAATCAACATGTGTATGCTGGTTATTTCGTGGAAAACCATCCTAAGCGATGAAGCACATTTTCATCTTGATGGCTTTACTAGTCGACAAAATTTTCGAAAAACAAATGCATCCACAATGTGTCAATGTTTGGTTTGGATTTTGTGCTGGAGGCATCATTGGACCATACTGTTTTGAAAATGAGGCTGTTCAAACAGTGACTGTTACTGGTGTTCATTATCGCGACATGATAACACAGTTCTTTATGCCGAAATTGGATGATATTGATGTGGCCAATATGTGGTTCCCATATGCACTCTCTCTCGTTTCGGTGATCACAATTGGCCCCCAAGATCGTGTGATGTAATACCTTTAGATTTCTTTTTATGGGGTTAACAAGCCCACATCCACCCGTGCATTAAAAGAGGAAATTCAATCCTGCATCAATGAAATTCAAAAAAAGACTAACGTTGGCACCAGGTTACAGTGTAAAAAATGAAGATTTACTAAATGAAATTATTCCTTTTATCATTAATAATCTGTTAAAGGTCTTTTGAATGAATGAATGAATGAATTATTTCCATAGGCTAAGAACATAAATGTATACCCTATATGAATAAAGAAGACGCTAGTACATATTCTGCTAAGGAACTTCTCCTAATGATAAGTGATGAAACACAAATGAAATCGTCTTTCCCATTTGAATAAACAAACATTTAGTTAGTTGTTTGTGAGCGACTTTTCTAACCTATGATCTTGTCATTTATAATTATAATTGACCTTCATTAAATTTGACTGTTTATTGAACTCTTTCTATTGTATCTCCCGTTTAAATGTTGGGGTGGGAAAACTCATATGATTCATAAATTAACTGGATATTCTTGTTTCGAAATACATAATACTTAAACATCTAATATGATCTTATTCAAACATAAATTAGAATTTGTAAATAATAAATTCATAGAAATTTGAATGAACTAACCTTCAGTCAAAGTTCAGTGCTCTTCTATCATTTCATTCATTCATCACAACTTTAATATTAAATATCAAAAACTTGCCCATGAACATGAACATGATGTGATGTGATGTGATGTGATCTAATCTGATCTATAGGCTTTTCTCTTTTCTCAATGAATAATATAAGATTTGATTTCACTTAAAGTTACATACACTACACTTAAGATATTTTTTTTTAAAGGCTTCTATGAATATAATCATCTATGTATGCTGTAGTAGTGCACCCGGCCTGGCCAACCGAATCTTTCCCTGAATTTGTGTCAAACAAATCAATTTCAATACGATCATGAATAAAATAATAATTAAAAAAATCAAATATCCGACTGCAAAAAATACAATTTAAAAGTAATGCACTAATAAGAACTTTTTTTTTTTGGGTTTGTATGGGAGGTACCTCTTTTAGTAATCCTAGGATCTTGACTTACATGGTTGGTAAATATGTACCAGTAACTCATAATGTCGAAATTTCAGTACGATAAGACAAAAAACAAACAAGTTTTCTTAATAAGAACAACTTTAATTTTACTATTTCGCGACAAAAATCCGGCATTTTTTTTTCAACACCTTGACACTTGGGTTTTTAAGACAAATATAACGATACCTCAATTGTTGACATCCATCGAGCCATTTTTAGATACAAGGTAATAAAGAAATTTATAAACATACAAAATACGCGGGAAAAACATAACCCTACTTGGCAGTTGGGTAAAAATATGTCCCTGAGATTTTATTTAATTTTTTTTTATCGGATCCGATCCTTCTCAGGAACACTCCCCAGACTATGTTAGTATTTCCATAAAAATTTCATCAAAATCAGTTCAGAAGCTTTGGAATCTATAGGGGACATCCATACATCTAATGTATTTACGATTAGAATAGATGAGGGAAAGTGTGGGACCTATTCCCCTCATCACTACAGCAGTTCATAGTTACAGTGCTTTCGATATTCTGATATTTATTATGAATTCCAGAATTTTCATAGGATATGAATATGAACCAATTTCAGTTC
Organism: Amiota communis; assembly: GCA_037043315.1. Taxonomy (NCBI): domain Eukaryota; kingdom Metazoa; phylum Arthropoda; class Insecta; order Diptera; family Drosophilidae; genus Amiota; species Amiota communis. The sequence goes on along the minus strand of JBAMAV010001245.1, from coordinate 3,542,420 downwards.
GTTCTAAAAAGTAATGGTTGTCTAGAAATCTGGATACATGTATATTCAAAATTTGAGAAATCTTTATGGTGTCTGTAATGCACTGTTCTATTGTATATGCCTTATGAATATTATCATAAAGTGATGAAATTTTCATTTGTGAAAGGTATAAATAAAAAATTTTAAAAACCATGGATAAATACGAGTATGATGATGGATGATGAATGGTGTAGGCTGTTTATAAAATGTGTGTTAAGTGTGACTCAACAATGATGTATATACTAGACATCTGTACGAACGCATTCAGTTGCTTAGCATAACTGAGTACCATTGAATGTCGTACTCAATTTTTTGGAACCACACACAATAAGAATGAATTCTAATTCATTTGAGAGAGCGTTGCCATAGCAAACGATCGCATTCAAAACGATTGGAACAAAAAGAGAGAGAGTGTAAAAGATGCTAAAGAAACGAAAGGAACAAGAACAGCATTCATTGTATTCAGGCTCACAACAACAATTGCACACAAATTCTTCGAAATTGTTGTTGTGTATCGGGGAGAGCATTTTATTTTGTGAGAGGAATTTGTGTGCAATTGTTGTGAAATGTAGTCGGGGATGCAAATATGTTTGCATACTAACAAACAATGCAGTACAAAATAACATTCAATTTAAGTCGGCACCGCTTCGTTAGAATGAGAACATGGAACACTCTCTCAGCTACATTCAGACATTGGAATTCATTTCAGTGAATGTGAATGTCAAATTCATTCATTTGAGCATGAGTACCAAAAATGCCCTTTTGAATGAATTCATACGGATGTCTAGTACATACATACATATGTAATTGAAAATAATATTTCAAATGACGTGTTTAAATATTTAAAAACTGATAAAGAAAAATCCCAAAAAATTTGTCTATTGCTATAGCAAATAAGTCGTCACAGTCAGTCACACTCTGAATATTTAATTTCAAGATCAAATAGAAGATCATATTGAGTATTGAAAATTATGATAAGAATTATAAATAAATAATATCAACTTTGTTATAAGTACTTAGAAGAGAGATAGATGATAGAGAAAGACAAAGGAAATCATAAAGAAAGACATAGAGAAAGACACAAAGAAAGACATATAGAAAGATTTATTAGAACTTACAGATAAGAGATTTTTGTTTTAACAAAACTATCTAAATTCTAATTAATTTGAATGTTTTTCTTCAAAATGTCAGAGTTTATATACGGATTATGTATTATAGGAAGAATCTATATATCTATTGGTACAAAAAGGTCATCAAGTCTATGTTCTAGAAAGTATCTTACTACAATACAAACTTTTGTTATTTGTTTGTTCATAATTTCATCATCATCGTCGTTGTCTGTTCTCTTGTTCCCTATACCAACCAACCAACCTGCTTATCTTATCAGTATATTTTGTTTCTTGTCATTAAGCATTAAGACCCCTTACCCTGATTGTTGTATATGCTCTAGCACACACACATATACATACATACATATATCTATCTATCTATCTATCTATCAATCTATCTGTGTATATTGTGTTGTGTTCTATTTATGTATTTGTTATGAAGTATCTTTCGACATATATAATGTTAATGTTATCAGCTCAGCTGTTGTTTGTGATTGTTCCTCCACGCTTTATTTATATGATTTCATTTTCATTAAAAAAAAAAAATAAAATTAACAGTAAAATCACGTTCATTTATAAAATTTATTTCATGAAGATGAAGAATAAAGAACTTATTATTTCTTTTATTTTTAAAAATAATCCAAAAATGCTTCCGCCTCCAAAAATACTACCAAGAATAAAACGGGCACAACACGCCTTCATCACACACCATCATTATTATAATCACTTCATCTGCGTTGACAACAAAATCTGGTTTTATGGAATCAAATGAAAATCAAAATCGATTGATGCAAAAAAGTAAAAAAAAAATAAAATAAAGTTTAAATTTGCTAAAATGGGTTTTTAAAAAAAAAAAAAATGGTAAAAAACAGACACTGAAACCAGTACAAAAAAATCACATTTAGCTAACCACACACCAAAAAGGGGAGGAAGTGACACGTTTTGTGGTGTTTATATTTACTTTGCTGACGAAGTTTTGTGTGCCTTTTTAATGATTTTTACTTTTGTTTTTGTGTTTGAGTTTGTTATCGTATGAATGTGTATACTTATATAGTATAGTATGGTATATAATATAATTCAAAAATATGGCGTATTTACTGGTTTGTTCGTTTCAATTATCCTTGAAATCGTTCAATAACCCTCTGTCTCTCTCTCCCTCTCTTTCTTAATTTTTAATGACTTACACTTCTTAATCGTTAAAAAAAAATGATTCAATCACAAACTTTCATATTGCTTATACCAAAAGGCCAAAGACTATGGAATTATATAGACTGAACAGATCGAGAGATCTTTCTTTGTTGGGTATCCCGAGATAGGTTAGGTTATGTAGGCCGCTCGCGATTGTTCGCTAGTTCAACCAGAGGCCTTAAGGCCCATTGTGATCCCTGATTGAGAGAGGTGAGGGGTAATCCACTACTGTCCAATGTTGGTCACAGAGATAACCCTCTTTTTCTAAAGCCAACCTGAGGAGTCTACGAATAGAAACTGGTTCCCCCAAAAGATATTTTGTCAAACTACCCAACTCCTCTAAGAACGGTTTCCCGTGAAAACTGGTTTGTCTACCAAGAAGAGCAGGGCAATCACAGAGGAGGTGTTGGATGTTCTCCGGTTCCTCCTCATCTTCACAGCTACCACAGAAGTCATGATGTGGAACCTGCAACAACAAATTGTGCGTAATCTCAAACAGCTAGAAATTGGTTGATGACTTAAGTAAGTGTAACTAATTGTCGAAGAAAAATTTGACAAAATTAAAAACGGAGCCTACGTTCTCTTTGGCCTCCGTGTACCCACAGTTCATTAGGGTGAGAGCCTTTTGCCGGGCATTATACCTTCTGATTTTTTTTATTTTATTTTTTGGGAGTCTTTCTAAGATACCGTCATATTACTAATGGCATGCACGATTCATATTGTCTCCTAGGTACACCTCATGCGGGACCATGCCCAGGTTATATTATCTCATTACACCGGAATCGCATAACCTTTAATTAGCCTACGGGACCATTTTTAGACATTACATCGCAGGGCAAAACTTGGCATTTTGGCTCACATCAATAATTTGGTTTATATTCCATTGACAGCTTCCTGGCGCTCTACTTTTCTGAATTATTGGAGTACCATTTCAATCAGATCCTTCACTATACTCCACATCCGCATCGATTGCAGCATATGCATCACTGTCAGTCGATCTGCAATGGCATTTTTCAGGGTTTCCCTCTTCTTTGTATACTTTCGACAGTAAAACAATACGTGCTCTACATTTTCGCTGGTAGTAATCACAGAAAGAACAAGCTTCTCCATCATTATGCCAGTACTTATGAATGTACTCTCTGTTCACGTCAGGAACTGCATCAGATTAAAATCAGTTTCGCCAATTATACCAGCTAGTGTGACGGTTGATTTTCTTAAGGACCGGAGGATAGTTCTACTGAAGCCTTCTAGATTGTTATTTTGTTGCTTAGGTTAAGTTGATGCGTGGGCCGTAAGAGCCAGTTCAGCTTTTTCAGTTTTTAGCGACAGGTTGCAGCAGATCTGACAATCTGCTTGCGCTAGGTAAGTCTCCTGTCCAAGATCATACCCAGGTAACGGGCTGAGCTCACCGGAGGTATCACCGAGCTATGCAGCTATAAAACGGTTGGACAGGAGTCCCTTCTGCAATTTTGAACTATTGACAGCGATGTTTCAGCGGTCTGTTGTCCACCTGCTGAAGGCAACCAGGAACTCCTAAGTGATCTTAGATGCCTTGCTGGCACACCGATACATCACTGGCAATGAATACAATATCATCAGCATATGTGGCTAACGATGTCATGTCAATTACATACAATTTGTTGTTGGGTATGCCAAAATTTGAAATAAGAAGAAGTGCTCTCTCTCTCTCTTTGTAAACGATTTGTCTAGTTTATAAAATTTCATAGTCTTTTGCTATAATATCAATTACATAGTATTAAAATGCTCTACAGTCCAGCAAATGTTAAATTAGCAGAGTCAGTTTATAGTTAACAGACCTTAATAATACTTAACAGACACCATGACGACAGTCAACAGTATTTGATGTCTGTTAACTTAACATTTCGCTGTTACTATACATTTCTATGGGAATTTTTCATTAGATCATTTGAACCTGAACTTTTTATTTTATTGTATGTGAAATGTGAAAAAATAAAGTAAAAATTGTGAGATTTTGGAACTTCCTGTTAGAGTAGTAGTAGAAGTTCTCTAAAGCTGTTGTTGCCATGAGCAAAACATGTCATACCAGCAACAATAACAACAACAATTATAGATATTGATTAAGTTTTTTTTTATTATTATTATGTATTAAAAAATAAAGTAAAAATAAAATTAATAAAAAATCAATTGGAAACAAAAAAATGTTAAAATGTTAACGTAGGAACAACGGCGCGAACATGTTCTAGGAAACTGGTTTTATCATTCAAGTCGATTGCTGCGCGTGGTTGTTGGTTGTTATACTTAGTTGTTTTGTTTCTATACTAAGTATTTTAAATTTGAAATTACAATCATTTCTGATTTCTCACGCGCCCTTTCCGACCCCACCACGCCAATTTCTCACATATTTATGGCGTATATCTATCAATTGGTCGTCGTCTCGATATCAGCAGAATGGTTAATTATATTTTAATCATGAAAAAATGAAAATGGACAAAGTCAAAAAGAATACAAAAAAAAAAAAAAAAATCAAAAATAGAAACAGAAAAGATAAATTGTTGCGCTGCTACGTTTTGAGGTTGAGGTTCTTTTATGACCAATTTTTCGTATTGTAAAGTCAAAAGCACAATCAGACTTAATCATCATCTTCATAGTCGTCGTTGGGTTTCTTTGTTGTACTCGTCATCATCAACATTGTTGTTATTGGTTTTTTTGTTGTTGTTGTTCTTCAACTCAAGACAATTCAACTCAAGTCAAGTCAACTGAATTCAATTCAATTCCATTCAATTCAGCATTCAACTTAGCTTTATTCAACAGCTCAGCAGTTTGGCAGCAGCAGCAGCTTATTCAAAAGTGTTTATTCTTCTCCTTCTTCTACTACTACTACTTACTTGTCTGTATCTCATTTTATTATTAGTATTTTTTTTTTTTTATATCTTCATTGGTTTATTTTTGTTTTATTTTTTTTTTTTTGTATCTTGCAAGCGATCTTTAAGGTCAGTCAGTAGTATCTTGCTCTGTAGCTCGTTCACTTTGACTTCAATTCTATGCCAAAAGAAAAAGAAAAACAACAACATGATGCCAAGTAAAACAGACGCACGCCTGCTTTGTTGCTGCCTTCTCGATGTTACTCGACGTTTCCAACTTAAAGTCTAAGAAAATAACTTAGACAAGTCAGCCAACAGCTGTAAATAATGTACACACAGCTGCAGAAAAGCTGTTGCTGGCTGTTAGATGTGATGTATTGTGACGAGATGGTATGCTGCTGCTGCTGCTTACTTGCTATGGCATGCATGCAAAGTAGCAACTCACGCTCTGCTCTGCAAAGCTAAAGTCAAAGCTCTTGGGTACGAACAACAACATAAGTAGCTAACCCCAGACTCAGAGACAAATGATTTGATGATGAATTCAAATTTAGCGCAACACAGAAACGAGGAAGGGCAATTAACAATAAAACCCAACAATAACAACAGCAACAATATCAGCAGCAGCAGTAACAACATTTCAATTCAATGTTACTTTGTCGGAGTTGAAGTTTAAGTAAAACTGTAATGATTTACTCTGAGTGTGTGGATGTATGTATGTCTCTAAAGAGTAGTTTACAATGCATGCACTGTGAGAAATTCTTTATATTTTTCTATGATATCATTAATTGGTTATATCTCCTAACTGTGATGCATGTTTTCAGATCGAAAATCACATGTTCCTCTTAATATCCGAAATTTTTTGATATGTGTCGCATCGGCTGATAAGAAAACACAACTTTTTCGGTCAAATTCAATTTTATTGATTAACATAAACTCCTTCAAGAGCAGCGTTTTTTTAACATTTCGATACCTTTCTTGAAGAACGATTTATATTTGTCCTCAAGATAGGCGATTGTTTCGGCGATCACCTTCTTATGTGATCCAAATTTCTTTCCGGTAAGCAGTTTTATCAGGTATGCGAACTGGTAAAAGTCGGTGTATTATGTTAACTCTTTGTAGTTCGAGCTATTTATCATATGACCTACCCCAGCCATCATCATTTTCCCTAAGTGCGATATGTTTTATCAAGGCAATACAATTTAAGGAATAATTCAGTAGAATTCTGTTATAACGAAGCTGAAGGGAACAAAAAATTTCATTGTTGTATCCGGATATCATTATAAGTGAATGTTTTTCTAATATTGTACCGGAAACTGTATTATGGGGAGCTCTAAAGTGAGCAATACCCAACATTTGTACAAGATGATTTGACTTTTGTTTTACAATTGGACCTCCTGTTATTAAGATATCAATCCATTCAAAATTATCTTTACAAACCATTTGTGCACTATGATTTGTCTTTGCATTCATAATTTTATCTTTTGTTATTGGGATATATTTACACATTTCTTTTCATTGTAAACCAAATGAAGAAACACTGATATAATTCTTCATGCTGCGTAGTTTTAAGACGTTTTCTCTTCAAAAGGCTTTTATTGAATGCCTTGATATAGAGACTTTGGGTTGGGTAAAAATCATCAGTAACAACGATTATTAGTCATTTTATTTATTTATTTACTAGAATTATGAATTATAATGCGTCTTTTGTTTTGAATACATATGAGCAATAGCGACAGAGTCTTCCAGCTCAGGGGAGAGTTAAGAAGGATAGGGAGAAAAATTGGAAAAGTGCAAGACCAGACTTGAGCGAGAATCGAACCCGTCACACTAGGATGTGCACACTTACCAATGAGCCGATCAGTGATGATGATTCGTCATTATATGCGGAGGATTAAAGAAAACATGTCACAATTCATGTCTTTATATGCGCACTCATCGATTACATCATTTTATCCGGTATGTCGTTGTAAGCGAATTCGTTTTATAATTGAAAGAAATACAAATTGCATTCTAGATTTAATCTTTATTGTACATCATAGCGATATTGGTGTTGTGAGCTGTTTTTCAATGTCGCCACAACGGCTTAGGGTTTAGGCTTCAATACTTATTAAGAATTTTGTGGTTGTAGAACAAATAATTATTTTTTATTTACAAATAGTTGATTGGAAGCACAGTTGGCGTTCACATACTTAAACTATCACTATCAAGAATCACATTTCCATTTGACATGTATCAGGGGGTCTTCAGTCTACCTTCAATTAGTTCTGCGGGTGTTTTCCTTTTCTATTTAGGTGTCCACTTAATTGATTCTCAAAATCAGTAATTCAGTAATCTTCATAATTTCTTTCTTTTTTATTTTTCCCATCTTTCTTGCTCCTCTTATTTTTCCCTTCATCTCAACATTCCAGGAACATGCCTCAAAGCGCTCAGCACTTGGCGTTTGCCATAATTTGATTTGTGGTATCAATATGTTGAACGCCTTTTCCTTTCTTCTCTAATAAGATTTCTTAAAAATATTTCCCCAATAATATTTTTCTCAGTGTATCTGCCCAACACCATGAGAGTGAGTTTATGTTTACATACTTGTGAGTTTTGTTTTCTTCTTCTCTGTACATACTTTGTTTGTTGTTATTGTGAGTTGTGCTTACTTGGTTGCTTGGCATCGTCTCCAAAACACTAACAATTGTATGCTCGCTCCTCCTCATACAAGTCAGTCATCATCATCATCATCACCACTGCCACCAACACCACCATCAATAACAATAACAACAACATAGTAACAGCAACAACAAAACAAGTCATCGTACGATTAACATAACATAAGAGCGAGCGCCGGTCGGTCGGTGGCTCCGCTCAATGGTCATCGTCATCGCCTTCGCCGCAGCCGTAGCACATTATGCTTTGGCTATTGGCTTGAACTGAAGTGCGATGTACGCGTTTTACCTCGAATTACTACAAGACATAAATATACATAAATGTAAATAAATAAATAAATAAATTGTTTGGACATGAAAAATAAACTACTCAACAAATTGGCTTTTTATTTGATTTTAAGTTTTATTTTAACCTTTCTCCCCCATGTGCCTGCCCCCTGCCATAGACAATTTTATAAATTTTTACTTAAACTTTAATTGGTTAAAGAAGTTTGTTTATTTTATTTCATTTTTTTTTTTTGTTCTGTTTGAAGCCGTAGGCGTTGAGGAAGTTTTGGACTAATAAAATAAAAATATCTAGTATACTATGACATGCACAAATATGGTTAAAACCAACACTACTCTAAGTAAGCGTTGGAAGAATATGAATATACAAACATATATGAATCAGCATTTGAGTGATGTCTGTCAAAATCAGATATAAAATCTAACAAACTAGTCAAGCACCATCCAAGACGAGAGATGTGACTGAATAAGTTGACTAGTGATTGCATTTACAATAATGGAGAAGTAAGGGGCCTCATAATAATGTTTATAATGATCAGAATGATGATATACTGAATTAAATTAGACTTAAATTACTAAGATTTAAAGATGATGATAAAAATAAATCCCCTTGATGATGATGATTACAGTAGAAATTATCTGAAATTCTAAGAATCTTAATGTCACAAATTAAAAATTATTTCTTTTAGTTGATTGAGGTTTTATTTTGTGTAGCAAATTTACCAGTTTTTTTTTTCTTATATTTTTTAAATTTTGTGTTAATCATGAATAATTTAATTTGTATGATGCAACAATTCTTTTTATTATTTGTATTTTTATTATGAAATATCTTCATAAAAAAAACTATCTAAAGGAAAATTTGATAACAAAACTTATGAAGAAGAACGAACAAACAACAACAATGATGATGATACATACATACATACATACTAAAGCCGCTTAAGTGCTAATCAGTAACTGGTTGGTTGGGTTGTTTGGGTTAGTATTATAGTTGTAGGCAGCAGCTGAACGAACATACTACACTGTCACAATTTGTTGTGTTGTGTTGTGTTCAAGTGTAGAAGTGAGGAGCGGCTTCGGATAGAGATATATGGTAAACAAGTCAAGTTACTTAACTATGTATTATAGAACCGGCATAATTCTAATTCTAATAAGAATTTATGTATATGCGTGTATTCTTCCAAAAGCCAATTAGATTTTATTATTATATACTGCTAGCATTTGTTTTCTTTATTTTTATTTTTTGGCATACCGCTGAATTCAACTTCTAAGTTATGCGAAACGCGTTTTTATGTTAATTATGTTGTTGTCATATTTAAACTAGTCGCCGCACACACATGGCGTGATAATTATAGATAAATGAATAGATAGATAGATTGCGTATTATATACTTGGGCAAAAAAAAATATAAATCTCACTTGTCCGATGACAATACGAGGGTCGTTTAAGATAGTGGAAGACAGGTGAATTTGTTTGCTAAGGGAAGTCAATATTGCCTTGCCATCTATTCAATGCCAGCATTTTAAATTTTATATTGATACAAAGGTTAGTTGAACAGGCGGATGAACCACTTCCAAAGAAGGTGAAGACCATGAAGTTTACCGGAAAGGAGGTAAGGCCATAGTTTGTTTTAGAACGAATGTGATTACCTTTCATCGAAGCATGCCATCAAAAGTGCTTCTTACGTAGCTTTATTTAAGGGTTTATTCAAGAATATTGTCATGGGAAATCATCCCCATCTAGTGATGAAGGAAGTGATTTATTTTTCCAATAGTTCACATGAAGCCGTTTAATCACTGATAAATTTATACTTCTATATCTATATCTATACTAATATTATAAAGAGGAAAGATTTGTTTTTTAATAGGTTTTATTTAGGTCAGGATCTTGTGGTAGAATCTAGTAATTGAAATTTCACCCCCTTACTGTTGACCATTTGATCTGAAATTTTACACACTCCTCTTATACTGAAGACAATGTTTGTTTGTTTGTAATGAATAAACTCAAAAACTACTGAACTGATTTTAAAAATTCTTTTACCAATCGAAAGCTACATTATTAGCGAGTAACATAGACTCTATTTTATTCTAAAGAATCTTAGAGATCCCTATGAAAATTACAATAATATAAGCCAAGGTATTAAATATCTAAAAATTTATAAAATTACTTTTGTATATTTACATACAAAATTCCGAGCAACGCCGGGTTGAACTGCTAGTATTGTATAAAGGATGGGAATCAGAACACTGCCATGGGGATCTTTAGCTTTTGTTTCCATGATTTCAGGTTCTCCGCAAGCTTAGAAACTATAGAAAGGAAAGATATTAGTCGATATGATGTTACAACAAGTGCTGGTTTTCCAGGCTTATGGAACATTATAATCTTCGTTGTTTTCCACTGTATGGAAACATGCTTCGTTTTGAAGGTAGTTGTTGTTGAAGCTACAGGGCCTGTTTCATGTAGTAATGCAGCCTCGCGGTAGGGGTGAGTGCTCCTTGGCCGACTGAAGCCTAGTGATTCTGAGACTTAGGCCCGACTAATCAGTTGAATCATTTTGAAGGTAGTATTTATAATTGGTGTTAGCTCAGATATGACATTTTGAGATAGCTGCTATAGAACTTCTTTGGTAATAAGATCTAACCCAAGAGACCCATTTGACTTCACCTGAAATCATCAAATTTCGTTACCAACTGTTTTCCCATGCAATATATTTGCTGGATTTCTTATTTACAAAGAGTAGAAGAAATAGTAAGGACCTTAACAAATCTCAAAGAAATTTAAGAAACCTAAGTCAAACACCTGACGGCCTCAAGTGGGCCTACTGTGTTAACCACCATAATTACAGTTCCTCCGAGATTCTGGTGTTTATCAGGAATTCAAAGATTCTGAGACAAATCGGAAATTTCAGCTGGTTTTAAGTACTGGTCTGGCCAATATCAGTGATCTGCTGACTCTTCATTTCTAACACAGGTCATAGGTGATTTCTAATTGATCGACCCTCGTTGTCTAAACTGAAGATCGAAGAGACGGTGAGTCTGTGTGAGCAAGCATCATATAAATATATTTTAAAAGTAAATTAAAGAAAAATGTTTCAGTGAGTGAATAGTGAATATATATGCATTTGATGATTGGGAGAAGGACAGCAAATAGAAGACCTTGAGAATGCCGCATACTAGTATTTATTGTTTTATTTATTTTTTTTCGGAAATTTCGCGAAGGTTACTGCCGCTTTCTTTCTATATTGCTTTCTTTTGTCTATTGGCAAATGAAAGTTCTTTTTCCTTGTTGTCGCGTTCTTCTACCTGATGGATATGTGTGTGTGCCATATATATCTTTTGGCATACTTTGTTGATTCTTGTTAAATAGATACATACTTGGGAATACTTCCTGCCTAATGTTGATGATGATGCTGCTGCTGTTGTTGTTTTGGGACAATCATTTTCATTTGCGTCATTTGGCTTTGATTGGTGGAATGTATTGTGGAATGCACTCATTTCAACACTTGATCTCTGTGGGGGTGGCCAGTGTGACAAGTGATTTGGCAATTTTGTATCTTTTATTTTAATTTTCTCTTAATTATAAACATTATTTAAATTTTTCACTTTAAAAACCATAAACAAAAAACAAAGAAATATATATATATATACATATATATGTAAATGAAGAACATTGAAGACGACTTCCCCAAAATGAAAAGTAATTTACGCATTATGTATTTATTTTAATATTGTTTTGTTGCTTCTTTGCAAGGGTATTTTTAAACAGTTTTTAATTTGTATTCTCATAAAAATAAAATGAATAATTACAATACAATTTTCCGTTTTGTTATTTTAAGCGTTGCTTTTTTATTGTTATGACTTGATGTACACGGTAAATATATGTACATCTGTTGGTGTTGTTGTTCTTTCAATGAGCGGACTGCATTGCACTTGTTGGGCTAGTGACCTTTTCCAATTCGCTTTCGTTTTTTAAACATATTCTATCTTTTTGTTGTTGTTCCTTCTGTTGTTGTGCTACTATTGTTGTGCTTTTTTTATTGTAAACTTGACTCAGTATCGAATTTTGTTTGATATTCCGCATTTTAACACACGCGCTTTAATTAAAATAAATTTATTTATTTATAATAATTATTATCATTGTATTTTAACTTAAATAAACTCATGCATTTCTTTATTTATAAAAGTATCTATCTATGTGAATGTATGTCTGAGTGTGCTTGTCTGTGTGGGTTTATTCAAGCTTCAAGTGAAACTTATGAATCATTTTCTGAATTTTAAAATGTTTAACTTGAAATTCTACTATGTAGTATTAAAATTAGAACTATAGAGAAAGTGAATGTGAGAAGAAGGAGAATGAAATACACGAGTCAAGATACAAATCACAGTTCAGGGGAAAAAACTTAAGTGTAAATAGTATTTAAATGGAATTGAGAGATAGAGATGTGAAAACAAGATTATTTAACTAGTAAATACTTATTACGGTACTTGATAATCAATTTTATTTATAAACAAAAAAATATTACAATGTTTTAAAGTTATAGTAATCCAAACTAATCACTTTACTTATCACTTTTAGCATCTAATCATCATCATCATCATTATGAAAATACTACATGAAATGATCATCAAATCAAATTCATATACTTGGTCAAAGCACAAACTACTGGGCAATCTTTTGAATCATTTGATATGACTGATATGGAAATGGAAAATGGAAAATTAATCTATCCTAATCACTAGACAATATGGCATATTTTCACTTTAATTATCTAATTGCTTTCCTAGTTTCTCATTGTTTTTTAAACTAGGAAATAAATAAATAATCGAACTTCCATATATATCTCGAAACATTATAATACACAAAAAACATTCAATTTATGGAGACTTCTAGTTATAGAATTGTTCATTAAAACTAGAGAATTTCATGAATTGTTGAACATTTTTTTTTTTCAATCAAAAGGTTTTTAAACATTAGTATCATCAGTTTAAGGAATAATCACGTGAGTGGTGTTTAATTGTTGTACAAATATTAAATTACACACATTTTTAATTATTCAACATCAAGTTAACTAGTTTTTCAGTTTCTTAAAATATTCAGTAATTTGTGTTTGAACATTTACATTAGTTCTGTTAGTTTCAGTGAAAGGAATGAATGTTTAAATGATTTATACTGATTGCCTGTCAGATGTACATATTACTAATCAAAGGAATCCATCATTCTTGAAAGTCTGCTAAACAAATACTTCCTCGAAGTCGATTCTGATATAAAATGCTCGAATTTCATTGTCTAACAACAATATAATCTTCAAGATTAGCATTGGATAATGTATATTGATTTAGTCATATCCATGATTTGTAATAATCTATCATCAATTTTCAAAATTCGATCTTTTCCTCAAAGTTTATATATATTCTTCATTTCGTCCCCTGAAGAATGTTGACCAAATTCAATTTTTTAATGTTACTCTCTTGACATCTATAATCCCATACTTTTACATAAAAAATGTTAATCACAATCGGGGATTTCCTTACAAAATCCGACTGAAGGTTGCACGTGCCTATGTTTTTGTTTGAGCTATGAATATATTTGAGTTATGGAAGAAAATTTGTATAGACTTTTCGCTCCAAACGCTACTGCATCTTGATTTGATTGGAATTATTGAAAATACGACTTATAGAAGTTCGAGCTATGTAACTATATATGGAATTCATCAGCGTGAAGGCTTTTTTTAGATGAATTTAGGCACAGACACATCTCGACAAAGACTACACTATGCGACAAACATAACAATAAGGAAAATAACTAATTTTTGTTAAAATACATCTGCTGAACATGAAAATGTAAACGGTTAAGTTATGATAAATTAAAGTACTATCTATATATATAAAAGTGAATGTATGTATGCATATATGTATGTTCGCTATGGACTCCGAAACTGCTAGACCGATTTTGATGACATTTTTAGGGAAACTCAAGCATAGTCTGAAGAGTGTTCCTGTAAAGTTTAGTGTGAATCACTGTTGTCGCTATTAAACTTATAGATTATATCGCTAATGAAATTGTGTGCTCTGTCCAACCATACTGTGGGATTCCAACAAAAGTATTGTACAGTTTCCAACAACAAAATCCACGAAATTGTTCCAAATTTACTGTCTTGGAATACCAGTTAGAGGACACAAGTTCATGAGCATGTTGTCTATATGTTTAATAGGCTTTGATCTCGATTGTGTTACACGATTGTCCACGATTACTGGAAGAGTTGTTCTCATATAAAAACCAAAATAAACTGCATTCTTTCACTTAATAACCAACGAACAATCCGACCAATATTCGAAATAGAATAGGATAGATAGGCTGCTCGCCACAGAGGTGAGTTCTCCCAAAAGCCTAGCGGCACATTGTGATGGCAGTTATGTATTGCACCTATCGATAACCTTGGCTACACCATCTAATCCTCCTTACCATGGCAAAGTAGAAATCCAGCGAGGGTTAATATATTAGATATAACTGACCTAAAAAACTTTGATTGTTTATGAATTTTTGTATAATAAACTTGAAAATTTCACAAGACTTTTCAAAATGATAATTAACGCGATCTGTTCTAACAAATATTTGACATAGTTTTGCTATAAAAACTTTGCTAAAAATAGTATTTTCTGTATGAACAAGTTCTCATTAGCTGAAGTGTAAAAAGTCTATAAGCTTCAATGAACCAAAGTTCAAGTTCTGCCTATTATAGTATATTCATATTTTCTACACCCACATATATAGCCTAGTATGTCGAGTATTTTTCCAGAATGGAAAATCCAAAGTATACTGTGTCAATGTAACATAATCTTATGCAAGAAACTACTACCCACAATCAGATCAGTTCAGAGCAATTTTAAAAGAAAATAGAATTCATTCTAAGCCAGTAATATACTCGTACAACAAAAATTAACATTCTTCTAACATCTAAAAAGGCAAATCTTGATGAAATCTTTAGTCTAAAAAAGTTATAAAAGGGCTTTATCTCTGTCTATTGTGTTTTATGAGTATGTGCATAAAGAGCAACTTGATGCCTTAAGGTCGCTTATTTTAAGGCCCGTTAGCGCCGTTGACCTCAACCGTAGTTTTCTTGAAGAGTTTGTTTATCATAATCAGTAGCTTACCAAAAATAATATAAAAAATTATGTCTACGATCTCACTTCATTTTCCCTCTCCGTCGCCATCGCCATCGCCAACATCATCAGCTGCTGGTGCTATGATTTTATATTTGGTATTTGCTAGTTGGTGTTGCGATGCGGTGCGGTGTCTTTCTATTTAATTATTTGAAACGCTTGAACACCATCGTCATCGTCGTTGTCTATATCTTTGTTGGCTGCGTCTCACTCTTAGCAGGGGCCAACAAACCAAACCAAACTTATTAAAGACAACTAACTCTAACTCTAAGTTGACTGACGTGCTTTTGAGTGTGAAACAACTACTAACGAAGAAAAAGAGAAATAAACATAAGTATAAAAACAAAATTAAATAAAATCGTTCGTTTCGTATTTAAATGTTAATAACTACTGCATTGACATTGAATGAGTTCAATGTCAACATTATAATAAATTATGCGTGCATGTGGAGTGACGGTCAGACATTAGGACTGGCCTGAACTGGACAGAATAATATGATGGAGGACAGACAAACCAATGAACGAATGAACAAGTAAAGACAATGTTTAACTTCATTCGTTGTAGACACACAGACAAAGAGATGAAAGTTATTTATTATTTGAATATTACACGGAAATGATATTACACAAACAACTTCTATAGAAGGTAAAAACTAATACATCATTAGATACTATAGTATAAAAATACAATAGATGAGATACAGAGAGAGAGAATTGTGTAGTGTTGTAGTCCATTGTAAGTGGGCAGCAGCATTATTGCATTCAACAACATTATGATGATAATAGTTGTTCTGTATTGAATGAATGACAAGGTATACTGGTTTTCTCTGATTATGGGTGAATGTGGATACTAAACCCACTTCCCTAATCAAGAGAGAGAGAGAGAGAGAGAACAAATGTCAAATGTCTATTCTCGAAACATAATTGATTTTCTCTCAGCATTTAACATTTCTAATATTAATAGAAGGAAATGTTTTTCATCATTCTCATATTGATTGATTTCGTCATGGAGATAATGATAGATACATACATTGTAGATGCAATGAAACTTCATTGTATTATGAGTTTCTGAGATTGTTAACCTTACTTTATCTACCTAAAGTGGAAGTTTAATTGATTTTCCCCCTTTCGTTTTTGTGTTTTGTTTTGTTACAGGCCGCGCTCTATGGCAAAACAATATCGGAAGTAAATATGTTAATATCGGCAAAAGTGAATGGAGCCACGCCTTTAGTAATATCATGCCGCAATGGACACTATGAAATTGTAGAATACTTATTGACCAAGTGTCGTGCGGATGTTGAACTAGTCGGCTCTGTGAGCTTCGATGGTGAACCAATTGAGGATGCACCACCATTATGGTGTGCAGCAGCAGCTGGACATTTGGGCATTGTACGAATGCTGGTGAAGCGTGGTGCAAGTGTTAACAGTACGACGCGTACAAATTCAACGCCACTGCGTGCTGCCTGCTTTGATGGACACTATGAAATTGTCAAGTATTTGGTTAATCATGGTGCTGGTAAGTTCACATAGTTCATTAAACACAAACCACAACAATGATTAATTTCATTTACCTTGGTGTTGACACATGTTTACTTACAGACTTTGAGGTTGCAAATCGCCATGGTCATACTTGCCTTATGATTGCTTGCTACAAGGGTCATTATCGGATTGCACAGTATTTGCTCTCGCTGAATGCAAACGTAAATCGTTGCAGCATCAAGGGCAATACAGCTTTGCACGACTGTGCCGAATCGGGCTCATTACAAATACTCCAGCTGTTGTTGAAACATGGTGCCACCATGGATGTTGATTATTATGGCATGACACCGTTGTTAGCGGCAAGCGTCACCGGTCACATGCCAATTGTTGAGCATCTCATAACATTACCGTGTGTTAGCCGTGAAGCACGTATTGATGCCTTGGAATTGTTAGGAGCCACATATGTGGATAAGAAACGCGACATGGCTGTGGCCTTGTCATTGTGGCGTCGTGCCATGGAAGAACGCAATCAAGAGCCGATTATTGAAAAAAAGATACAAGAACCAGTTAGAGCCTATGAATATGCCTTAGAAGTAACCACCATTGACGAACTCGAAGAATTAGTACTTGATCCTGACGAAATGCGCATGCAAGCATTGGTTATACGACAACGGATACTCGGTCCTACGCATCCGGATACAAGTTATTACATTAGATTTAGGTAAAATATCAAAGATAATACATTTCAGTCTCTATATTTAGGTTTCTACTACTTTTATAGAGGAGCACACTATGCTGACGCTGGCCGCTTCGATCGTTGCATCGAGCTGTGGTCTTATGCTTTGACTATGCAACAGAAAATATTGCAACCCCTCAGTCCAATGACACAATCCTCTTTGCTTTCATTTGCGGAACTGTTTAGTTTTATGCTTGTCGAAGCAGGTCGCCTGCTACCACGTGGACGCATTGTACCACCAATTGAGGCAAGCGGTATGCTAGCAATATTCAATAAGGCTGTCCTAGAAGTAGAAAGAGGTAAGTCGACAAATAAATTTGTTTAACTTTGAACACATATAATCTAAATGCGCCCTCTATTCCTTTTTCAGGTCAAGCTTGGACATTGGAACAGGAAAAGAATCCCATGCCATTACCGCCTATACACGACTGCAATCATGATCCAAATGCTTTGAGTCGCGCACTCGTTAGTGCGTTGCATATTGGCTGCTTGCTGGCGACTCTGCTTGAAGCTGAGACATTCTGCCCGAAAATGCGCAAAGAGATACTTTACTCGCTATATAAACTCAATAGACTTAATGTAGTCGTACGTTCGGGACGCTCTGCATTGCATTATGCCTGCTATCGTGAGGGCACTCTACTCGGACGTTATCCCTCCTGCCAGTTTCCATCGGCAGCGCTAGCCAATGCGCTGCTGGATGTTGGCGCAGACCCAAATGTTGTTGACGATTTGGGCAATACACCGCTGCATTTAGCTGCTACAGCGCAACCATGTCCCGGTGTCTTAGCGCGTACCTTACTGGAACGAGGCGCACATTTGGTATGCTTATTCATTAAATAGAGAAGAGAGAATTTATTGTTTAAATTATTATTATTACAGGATACAAAAAATGATGCCGGTGAAACATTTGAATCGCTTTTGCAACCACGTAAAATACATGAAATTGTCAATCCTCTGAAACATACAACACTGGCGTGTTTGGCGGCTCGCACAATACAAGAGCATCAAATCGAATATAGAGATATGGTACCGAAATCGTTATATCAGTTCATCGAAACGCACTAGACTGTAAAGCAGCTGATCAACCTCAGCTCAGCTGCCGGATCAAACAAACACTCTCACCCGCCAGGCGCTTTACACGCCGCATTATAATGTTAATGTATGATTGATTGATAGATTAATAGATTTTGAATGAGGAGTGTGAATGTGGAAACAGAAGAGATAAACGATTATAGGATATGTGTATGGAGGAGAAAGAAAACGAAAGTATGACGATGAACGTCAGTAGATGTTTTTGGTTTTTCTTTCTTTCTCTCTGTCTCTCCTTTTCTTTCTTTCTATATTTTTTGTTAGTAATATATATATATATTTAATACTACTATTTACTACTACTACATACTACTTTATTACTATTATATATTTACTACTAAAATGCTCTTTGTGATGAATCATGCTCTAAAACGATATGATTATATTTTCATGTTTATTAATGTTGATTATGTTATACGATCTGAACTGTGCATGTAAATAGATTTATATATATATATATTTTGATATAAACAAACAAACAACTAACAAACATAAAAATTATGGCGTATGTTTCTGTTTAAAAGGACTTTCTCTTTTATTTCACTATGTCAATTTGTGTTCTTCAGTACTTTGTTTGTTGTGCTAGGCAAAACTTTAAGATTCAAGTCTTAGCAAAATTTAACAAAAAAAAAAAAAAAAAGAAAGAAAAGCAATAACAAAGACCATAAAGATTAATAATGATAATGAACGAACTCATTCACTCAACAATTCAATTAAATATTAAGATAAAAGTAGTAGAAAAGAACAAACAAACAAATCCAAAAGCGCCTCAAAAAAATAATAAAAAAATTAAATAAAATGAAAAATAATATAAAAAAAAAAATCCAAAACTAAACTTAAACAAGAACTTAAACATACTGAAAGTATAAAATTAGCTCATAATGTAAAGTAACGTAAAGTAAAGTAATGTAATTGTTAATGTTAATGTAAAAAGCAAATGTGTGTTTCAATAGATTGTATGATGAGAATGTAAGTAAGTAAGTAGTAAGGAGTTACGCATGCATTACCAATTGACCCAGTACTGTCTGTTAGTCAACATGCGATTTATAGACAACATATTAGTAGTAGACAAACATACCGATATATATATATATATACATACTTATATATTAATATATACAAAACAAAACATTAGTTATGCATAACACTCATTTGTATTTTATAAGACATGATGATAAAAAATACCTTAAACAACAACAAAGAAACAACAAAACAAATAAAAGTATAAATAAATAAATAAATAAATGCATAGAATAGAATCGATATCAAATTCGTTGTCAATGCAATGCAAGTCGAATTTGGCTCCCTTACATTTGAGTATAAGGGAGAGCAGGCTTTGTATTGCATATTAAGCAGTTTAATTATAATTAAAATAATATGATTATGATTAGTTGTTGCTAGACAAAAGAGAACAATTAGTTTAGTTAAAATGATTACACATAAAGAAAAACAAAAAACACAAAAATTAATATAAAATAATATATAAGAAAATTAAAAAAAATAAAAAAAACTGTTTGCGTTTTTATACTCCTAACGGGAGTGAATAGTATTATAAGTTTGTCATGAAGTTTGTAGCACATAGAAAGACACACAGGAAACATTGCAGTCCACAGAAAGTATATGTATATATTCTTGATCAGATCGATGAGACGAGTTGATTTAGCCATCCGTCCGTCTGTATGTAAGCAAACTAGTCCCTCAATTTTTGAACTAGAGAGCTAAAATTTTGCATATACGCTACACATTTGCCGGAATCGTACCACTAGGGGGGTACCTCCCATACCAACCACCTTTTAAATTAATGTCCTTATTAGAAAAAGTATTTTGTTTTTTGATGTATCGAACTGAAATTTGAACACTATAAGTTTCTGATCGATATTCATCAACCATGTAAATTTCAAAATCCTAGGGTTACCAGGAGGGGTACCTCCCTTACTAATCTCCATTTAAATTAATGTTCTTATTAGAAAAAGTTTTTTGTTTTTTGACTTATTGAACTGAAATTTGGACACTATAAGTTTCTGATTCATCAACCATGTAAATTTCAAGATCCTAGGGCTACCAGGAGGGGTCCCTCCCATACAAATCTCCATTTAAATTAATGTTCTTATTAGAAAAAGTTCTTTGTTTTTTGACTTATTGAACTGAAATTTGGACACTATAAGTTTCTGATCCATATTCATCAACCATGTAAATTTCAAGATCCTAGGCTTACTAGGAGGCTTACCTCCCATACAAACCTCCATTAAAATCAATGTTCTTATTAGAAAAAGTTCTTTGTTTTTTGTTTTATCGAACTGAAATTTGGACTTTATAAGTTTCTGATCCATATTCATCAACCATGTAAATTTAAATATCCTAGGTTTACCAGGAGGGGTACCTCCCATTACATACAAAACTGTATTGTGTGAATCAAACTGTGCTCACATTTGATACTCAAACTGTGTTCTTTGTTGATACTTAAACTGTGACAGAGAGAACATAGTAATGATAAAAAAAAGAAAGAATATTTGATATCTGGCATTTGTCGCCGTTCGGTTGGATGCAACCCGGAGGAGCTTGAAGTGTATTACACCTTTGGCATAGCCAATGGTAACCTTCTTTCTGGTTATTTATTTATTTTATTTTTTCTTTCTGATTATTAACATAACACATTAACATAAGTTGGGAGATAACATGAATGTATAAATGTAGAGTTAACAGAGTTGGCTTCTCTAATTACAGTAGTTAGTAGTATTATGGCTACATTAGTTGTTGATTTTCAATTGTTGCTACTTTTAGTTGCTGGAAGTCACTTGTTACTAGCAAAGGCAGCTCCTTTGGATTCTGAACCTGGCATAGAAACCTATGCAAACTATTGCAATGAAATAAATGTGGATGATGAACAAGCCGAAACCAAAACACGCAATGCTTTACAATCACCAATGCAACGTTGGCCTGCAAATACTCTCTACTATACCATCTCAAAAGAATATAGTCCCGAGGAAGCAGCAAATGTCCGTCAAGCCTTGCAGTTGTTCAATGAACAAACTTGTGTGAGTTTCGAAGAAATGCCACAAGGTGGCCCTGGTGGCAATAATCCTTTGCCACCACGTTACTTAAGCTATACGAAATCGGAAAATTTGTGTGGTACACGTGTCGGCTACAATCCCATTTCACCATTTGGACCTCATAATATTCTCATGAGTGGTTACTGTTTGGCTCGGATTGGTGTCATACAACATGAGACCCTACATGTGCTGGGACTTTATCATGAACAGGCACGTCCTGATCGTGATAATTATGTGGTAATAGATTATGAAAATATAGAACGCAAATATTGGTCACAATTCTATGTTCAATCGGAATATACGGTAACCACCTATGATATACCCTACGATTATGAAAGTGTCATGCATTATTCGCAGTTTGCATTTGCCATTGATAAGACACGACCAACTATTCGTGCCTTGATTGATGGTGAAGTGGTAGAACGGAATTTAGGACAAACCAAAGGAGCTTCAGAAGGTGATCTTGAAAAAATAAGAATTATGTATAAGTGCAATCAATAAATGGAATACAATTTTTTAATGATTTTATGTTGTCTTCTTGTTGTGTTTGAACCACTGTGCAAATGTATTTGAGTGTGTGTCAGTTATTTCAATAGACAGGCTCTGCTGGACAATTCAATGAATAAAAGAATGAATGGTTGGGGTAGCATGAGTAAAATACACAAAGTACTTAAACAGTATCCAAGTATTTGCTCTCATACTCCTACTCTTTTATTTCTGTTTCTTTTGCTGTTCCTGTTTTATTCATTAAAAACAAACACTTAAGCATTGATGGGGATTTTTAAAATCGAAATGAATCATGGATAGCAATGAGCCACCCCTCATGTAATGCATTTGGATTTACTACTAGTAGCCGGCATCATTGAAGCATTGAAGTTGTCCACACGTCATAAAAAATCATCTAAAGAAATTACTCAATGCATAACAAACATGTGCCTTTGAATGCATTTCGTCCGTGAGTTGTTGTGTTGCGTTGCATTGTGGGTTGGTTTTAGGCACAAAAATAACTCAGGCATGTTTAAAATATTTTTGAACATTTCATAAATGTGTCAACATAAAGTTGCATTCATAATGCATGCATGGTAATGGAGGAGGAGGGGAACCATGACACATTGCCAATGAAGCGTTGTTAAACGGAAGAGAAAGTAAGAGTAGATTTGGTGGGTGTATTATAATACTTACATTAGTGTGTCTAAGAGGGGAATTGTGTATGATTCTCACTCTCTCTTTGACTCTTTTATTGTTGTACCGGAATTTCTTAAATGCCGCTTTGTATGCTACAAATTATACAAAAGTTGACCTAGGCGCTGGAAGTTGGAATGGTTTAAGAGTATTTCAGGTGTTTTGTATAAGAAGCTTTAGGAAAATTTAAGAGAAATTTCAATGTATGATGATTTTGGTAAAAACTCTTAAATTAATTTTATTTAATACATGAATTCAAATGATTTTACTTTCTTTACATGGCATTGTAGTATCAAAGTATGATTATTTGTAATCAGAAGTCTTCATATATGAAGACATACTTAAATACTTCCTAGGCATTTATAAGTATGTATTGTATTTACAAGATTTATTCTAATATTATAATACTAAACTTAATACTAACAAATCGAGTAACTATTACATCGGCAGATTAGTTTCCGCTCTGACAAATGGTAAGTACTAACCATCAAATAGTAGCTGTAAAAATCTCATGTCACTCTGGCTTTCACTTTAAAAGTTACTGATGTTTTAGTGAAAGAGGAGGAGATTCCTGAAGCAAACTGCTATATTGAGGACTTTGAGAAAACCTATTATTTGAAAGAGATAAAAAACTGGAAATACGCTGGACTAAATGTATCAAGCTAAAATAAGACTATGTTCATGAATAAAATTGAATTTGACCATAAAAGTTGTGTTTTCTTCCTTAGACTAAGAACTTATCAGCCCGATATGATAACTGCTAGTGGCTTCGACTTGCTATTTAATACTATCTTTGGTCTAAATTTTTGATTATGAATTCATAATGAATTTATTAGTTTCAGAGTTGGGATGGAACTTTGGAACCAAAGAGGATGGCCCTAATGTTCCCGAAGTGTTGGCAGAAGTCCAGTAAATGATCTAGTGTGACATCGACCCCGAATGGATTTTTTTTTTGTTACGCGAACAAGGAGGAAAAGAAAGATAGTTATGACCTGTGCCACAAGTAATGTTGGATTCATTAGCCTACCGATTAAAAAACACCTTGTCGTCTCAAATTCCGTTTAATCTCTAGAGCACTGCCAAAGCAATCCTTCCTAGTGAGGGATAGTAAGCTTAATAAAGCAGACGCCATTGTTCGCTCGTACATTAGAGTGCCCCTCATTATTTTTGCAATTTTTGCAGAGAGAAGTGCCCAGTCGTCCACAGATGTTATCATGCATGTTACAATCTCCTGTGAGCTGAAAGGAGATCCGAGGAGCGCATACATTCTTCATCGTGAACAAGATGCTCCTACAGGACATCTCTGCAAAAACCACAGAACGGATCCGTAGTGTGCCCAAACCTGTGAAGATTCTGCTGTAGGGCATGGTGGATGCACTAATCCATTGAGAAGGTCTTGATGGGTATCCTGTGTATATCCAATGCGCAGGCGAATGAATGTCCCGCATACCAGTCTAGTTAAGTTGGCGAGTTGTCTGATTTTTGAATACGTCGGGTTTTTGGCAGACAACCATTGGTTTAACTGAGCCCATTCAGTCAGCTTCTTTGCAGACGAGTGAGTTGTTTTTGATCCATTGGTATAGCCAATTTTTCCACCAAATTTATCTATATATTTCGTATAGGAAACATGCCATGTATTCGGAGCTGATGGTTACGTTCTTAGTTGAACTATGAAGATTGGCTAATTGCATCCTAAGGCTAGCGGAGGGTCCGTGAAGTTGGAGAATTTTGTTGGTGGCAAATCTAGATGTATTCAATATCTGATAGTAGAGGCACATTTATGTATATTGCTGTTTTTGCTTAAAGATGCAGGCGAAGTCCTAAGCTAGCAGAAGGTTGGATGTCTTGTACATTGGCAAGTAAAGTAAATTATCCTTATACCATCATTAGCATTAGCTAAAAATTGTTTCTCTATGGGACAAAATCTTCCAGATTCCAAATTTTGTAGAATCTTATTTACAATGTGCTTAGGTTCCAAGTCTTAAAAAATATCAAAGGATCGTAAGAAACTTACTTAAATGCTCTTTGGAAATTATGCTTAGTTGCTCTTAGCATGTCCCTCCTTTTTGATATGAATTGCCCAACACTGAAATAAGCTTTTACTCCTTCAATTCTTCCATGATTGGTTGGTCTACTACTTTGTTTTCCTTACATTACCAATTGTTCTCTTTATCTACAACTCTTAATTTCTCTGGTTTTACTTCTGATACTTTGACATTTACTTCACACGGACTTAGCTCAGCTTTTTAATATGTTCTCTTCTATGTTTGCCAATATATGAAAGCTCACACATTTAGTATTCTCTCTTTCTCTCTCTCCGAGTGTTACTCTCTTTCTCCCTATATCTGTCGCCCATTTACTCACTCAGTTCGGCCGTTGAATATGAATCGCCTTACCATGCTATGCTATGCTTTGCCATGCCTTGACTTGCTTGCTTGCTTGCTTTACTTGGTTGGAGTCTTGTGTCGAGTTCATCCCTTTCGTGGACGTCGTGCGCCTTGCCGAATCAGTGTATTAAGTGCAATCGTGGTGTTCGGACGTTGTCAGCGGGTAAAAACTAAAAAAATATGTCATGCGTGTGTGACATAAATTGAAATTCAATTGAATATTTTAATATGGTACAATATAACCAAATATTTGACCAATTGAGTTGAATAAGCACAAACAGAAAAAAAAATATATCTAATAAAATAATAATAGGAAACAAGAGAAAAATATAATAATAATAACTAACATACAATACAAAACGATCAAAGTAAGTTATGAGTTATGAGAGTTTAGACCATGTAACAAAAGGATAAAGTTACTCACGCACGTTAAGTTTATGTTACTTACTCACGTTGTGGTTGGTGGTACTCACTGGTTCGCGTTCTCGTTAAGCAACACTTAGGTGTCTTACATTCTTGGTGTGTGTGCGCTTTCGGTTGCGCCTTGAAGTATGCAATTATTAAAAATACATTAAATTCGAATTTACTTCTTCTTGTTAGCAGCGGCAGCAGAAGAAAGAAGAACGGTGACAGGCAGTGCTTGTGTGTGCGTATCAAGTGTTTTTTGATAGTCGCCTCTCAAACGTGAAATTATGAATTAATTAGAATAATAAAAAGAATGGAAAAAAAGAGAAATCCTGATGTGTGCTTAAATTTAAATTAAAAAATAATATTACTCATACGCATATAAGCACAGAAAATATATACAAAACTGTAATGCGACAAACCGCGTGTCACATTTTGCGTGTTTGTGTTTTTCTGGTTTCTTTTTTTTTTTGTTGCCCATTAACTTGGTATTTTTTTCAATTATTTTTTGCTTATGAATTTAATTTATTTTTTCTTTTGTTTGTTTGCCCTTCAACATTATCATCAGCGACGTCGTCATTTGTCTAAAATTTATGCGCGCATCAAGTGTTGGTGTTTTTTACACTTCTCAGTTTTCAATGCTGATGCTGGTGCTGCTGATGATTCTTCAGTAAATAGATTTATGCAATCTTATCTAGATTTTATTTCTTGTTTTTTGTATTTTGATCCATTGCCAAAGTTGAGTGCAGCCGCCAGCTGAAGATAGAAAATACTACTACAAGATATAAGATGAAAGTAAGCAACCTCTTGAATGAAGAAGGTGCACAAGTCAAGGACGGCTGCCAAAGCATGAACGTTCATGAATTTATGCAGTAACAAATATGTCAGTTAGTCAGTCATTCATTCATTTAGTCAGACTATTCAGTTATTGTTGATGATGTTCATGTTCATAGTTGTTGGTGTTCTTGTGTGTGGTGTATGCAGCAGCGGTTTCTCTGGTTTTTCTTTTATTTTTTTTTCTCTTATGCATTTTTTTGCATAATAAACTGACGACTGACGACGATGAATGACGAATATGTAAATCTGGCATAGCTTCAGACCTTTATTCTTTATGTTTTTTTTATGTGTATGAATGAGTGTGTGTGTTTATTTGAAGCGTGAAGGCCACGCATAAAAATTACAGACAGAGTAGTACAGCAGCAGCCTTAACCGAGCCGACCTCATGGACCTAACAATATCAACAAAAGGGCTCAAGAGCAATACATGAAAAAAGCAAAGCAAAACTGAAATAAAACTCGACATACAGAAAGAAAGAAAGATGAAAAAAGTTGGAAAAAAGGTCGCTTTCAACTTTTGCCACAAGTATTTGTTGTTATCAACATCACAATGATGATGATGATGATGATCATGTTCACCATCTCTGAAAAGAGTCAAAAAGCGCGAAAAAAATGCGTAACTAAGAAATTAACATTAACAACAAAAATACAATACAAACGAGTAAAAGGAAGGAAGTCCAGAGATGATGATAATGTTCATGATGATGAAGGGGAAATGTGAATAAGTACAAAACAAGAACAAAGAACAAAGCGCTGCAAGTAAATTTTGTGGAAAATTATCTGATTTCATGGCATTTAACAATGGGCGACAAAGTCGAAGCAAAAGTTGACAATGAAGATGTTGCTTTAAATGTGAGAAAGTAAAAGGCGTAAAAGATCACAATGATGTTTGCAATGCGACAGGCACAAGGCACATGGCAAGCAGTCCTCTAGTCTCAACTTGAAAGCAATTGAGGGTTTGGGGTGTTAGCAAGAACAGACAAACCAACATGAAATAGTACACATAACAAGGGGCGCTACGGAAACCGCCTACGAACATAAATTAAACGCAAATGAAACCATAACAATTTGCATTTCTAATAAAAACGGTTTCCGGAGGTTTTTATGTAACTCATTCTACTCACATTTCTTGGCATTTCTACTTCCTTCATTCATACAATTTCTATGTTGTGTCTTGTGTGTGTGTGTTTTTATTTAATGTTGTGTGCTTTTGGGCGCAAAGACATTACATTATACAAAAACCTCACACACATATAGAGATAGAGGGGAGATGCATGAGAAAACAAAGGCAATCTTTGTTGTGAATCAACTCAGCTCACTTCAACTCAATTCAATTCTGTAATTTTGTTGGTTATTGTGCTGGTTTCTGGTACAGGAAGGCGTGGGAAAAAAAGAAGAATGCGTTATGTAGTTGTACACTCACAATCTTATATAAACAAAAAGAATGAATGATATTATATCATTGAAAAAACAAAAGAAAAAAGGATAACGAAATAATTTGTAAAAGCAAAAAACACTTGAGGGGCTTGTTTTTTTTCTCTTTCTTATCTTCTATCATATTTTTTTTCTTAACATTTTAACCATTTATTTTCATCATTTCTTTATTTGTTTCCTTAAAAGGCCAAAAAACAAACAAACAAACAAACGAAAAAAAATTCCTTAAAATATAATAATCTAAAAGAAGAGTAGAATATAAATGATTGGTTGTTTTTTTTTTGTTCGTATAGAAAAACCTGATAAATCCACAATATTTAACATTAAATAAAACAATTAATTGATTTGATTTACCACAAGAATTCAATGTCAAATTGAATTGAATAAATAATATCAACATCATCACACCACAACCAAAATATTAGAGGATAACAATTTAATACTAATAAACATAGAAAACCACAAAAGTGAAGAAGATAATAAAATACAAATAATCAAAAGGATAATAACAAATTAAATAAAACAGGTTGGTAAATAGAATTTATTGTATAATTTATGTGTTAATCTCATTATTATTTAAGATTATTTTTTAGATAAAATCATTAAAGCTCTATAAATGCATGACTTTTTTTTCCATTAAATGGATATTAATTGTTTCATTTTTTTATATTCAACTACCATATACTCGTATTAATGTACTATACTAGATAATGTTGTCTTAGTTAGTTGGTAGTTTTTGTTGTTGCTTTTAGTATTATATCCAATATCAACTTTAATGTGTTGCGCATGACTTTGATTCATAAATTATGCATTTTGTTTTAGTTGACTTGAGTTGAGTTGAGTTGATTTCAACTGGGTTTTATGTTAGTAGTTTGTCGTCTGAACTCAACTCAACTTAGCTTAGTTTTACTGGTTCTAAGTAATTCAGTTGATTTGTCATCATCATTATTATTATTATTATCATCATCATCATTATGAGCATCATTAGCATTAGCACATTAGTGTGATTTATAAATATTTTATAAGGTAAAATAAGTAAGTAGTTCGTTCTGTAGTTATTTTAATGAATAGCAAGTGATAATCATAGAGTGTGATACTCTCTAATTAATAAATGATAGATGATTGGTTATAATATTCTAAATTTGGTACAAAAATCAGAATAAGAGAAGGCCTTATTATCAACAAGCCAAGTAGAGGATTGATGAACTTAAATTTATATAATTTTGGATATTTCTTATATTTATATATTGGTGACATTAATTTCACTATGGTCTGTTGGTGTTAAGGTATATTCAAAATCTTCTGTTCTGTTTAAGTCATATCAATCGATTCTTAGCTTGGAAAATCATCTGAATTGAACTCATAATCATCTAAGAAACAATAATATTAATACAAGTATATCACTCGTTAGAGATGAGCTAAACAGTGATTTCAAAATCACAGTGATTCTAATCCGTGATTGAGTCACAGTCATTTGAAGGGAGAGACACAGTTTATTTTTGGAGCAACTGAACCAAAGTAAGTCACAATTAATCAAGTAAACTGTGTCTCTCCCTTCAAATGACTGTGACTCAATCACAGTTAAGAATCACTGTGACACTCATTGTAGCTCATTTCTATCAGTCGTTATTTGAACAACTTCTTATTATTATGGACTCTACGCGACCCTTAGAACTGAATCAGAATGAAAATATCTGTGCATACTTTTTCGCTGTGGCTACGAGATTCTTATATAAGAAGTACATTCAATTTGGAGAGCTTAAAACTTAATATTTTGTAAGAATAGAAAAAATCCAGAGATCTCTAATTAAATCCATAAAATTGATAATATTTGATTTGGCAAAAGCATGAGGTAGCTCTATGTAATACAATACTTGCCTCCATATAATAAGCATTGCCTCTATGATTTTTGTAGTTATTAGTTAAATAAAGCAAAATAACACTGTGAATAGTGTTTGGTTTTAGCAGACTTGTTTCATAGTTAAATATGTGTGTGGTGTGTGTGGTAGAGTGCTATTCTCGCGGCCCGCAAAATGCAGCTTCGAACCCAGCTCAAATTGAATGTAGTTTTTTTTCACAATTTTTGAATTTAGCGTTCATTCGCTTTTAATAAGTAGTTCAAGAAAAAGTTATTGGACTCAACATTTGGAGACCGCGACGTGATGTGATCTGTGATCGAGCGTTTTCGCTAAAGAGCATTCGGTTCTTTAACGTCTTGTGGAAGACGGGGGAGTATATTTGGTTTGAGCGGACTCGTTTCATAGATCAATAGTGGTGTGTGTGTGGTAGAGTGCCAGTGTTGCAGCACGCACAATTCAGGTTCGAACCTAGATGAAGTTGATTGTAGTTTGTTTTTTCGCTTTTAAATAAGTTCAAGAAAAAGCTTTTGGACACAACACATAGTAAAGAAAACATCGTTGGCGATACGAAATGGATAATCATTCACTCTTTCTTAAGAATTCCTAACTCATCTTAATGATAATGAAGGTGATGAGAGGGAAAGATGAAGATCAATGTGAGGATTTAGTTTTGTTCTACAATAGATAGCAAATCAGAGGGATTTAATTCCTTAGGAAGTGAAAAGAATTCTTAAAATTAATAGGATATTATTAGCAACAGTTGGATAGGATCGATAAAAATGATTAATGATTGACGACTGGAATTAATGCATTCATATTGTACGTCATAAAACAGAAATTTTTAAGAAAACCTTCAAGAAAACAGTCGAGTTATACAACTTTATAATTTGTTTCCATCATTGGCATATCAAATATTACTTATAGCCTTGGCCCATAATGCATTTATGAATTTCATATGTTGGTTGTTATATTACAAGCACTCATCAGAGAGATATTTGGGGTTGAGAAGCTACGCGGGTTGGTAGATAAGGTTACTACTTATATACTTACGAGCACTGCAATCCCTTGCCAAAAGGGATATTGTGTTCATTCAAGTTCTGCTGCAGTCGACTTTGTCAAAATGAGAGCAGAGTTCACCTATCAAGAGATGAGTTTGTGATACATATTGAAGACCTTCTTTGACAATTGCTACCGAACATTGGAAATGATGAACATGCCTTTTGAGCTTCAGATGGTCAGGTTGACAAGGCAAAAAATAGATAATTGCCACGCAAGTATAAAATTTCTCACTGTAAATGTCCCCAAAAATGGTTGTATACTTTGTGAACGCACATACCGTTCAATACAAAACCGTTCTCGTTCCGTGAACATCAGCAAGAGTTAAAAATTATTGTGCTTGTCTAAAGAGGAGTCACCAAATGCGAGAGTGTAAATCTGGATCTTTTCGCACTTTTAAATTGAACCACAATTTGCTCTTGCATTATATTGTAATCGCAAGCCGGCGAATTTGAAAATTCAATTGCAACAGTGTCATCTTTTAATGCTTAGAGATCTTAAGATAGTGAAATAAAGTAAAGTATTGCTCGGATTTCCAGATGGGCGAATGAAACGAGAAAAAGACAGAAGTCAAAAAGAATGAGTATTTCAAAACGTTGGAAAATATTTGCAAGTCATGTCAGCATATGAAATAGAAAAGAGAAATGAGGAAAGATGAATTATTAATCAATTTGTAAATAAGAAACTCGAGTTGACTTGCATCTACACTAAAGAAAAAGCAAATTACTCACCTGAGTTCAATTCTTAAAGATATGTTCATTTGATTCTTACATGCTGGTAATTACTTTATTTTCTAATTATAAATAAACTGAAGAAATAAAGTGTTTTTTTCCGATGAATTCTACTGATTCTATTTATCTATTATTAGTTATTGTTAATCAAATGTATTCCACCAATACATGTGTGTTTGTTATACACAAATCAATTGGAATTCCTATGAATATGATTGCAATTACAATTTTTCTCTAACACATTTTAGGAGAAAATCCTCATTAGCTTCAAAAATATTCATTGATTCATATTGTATTTATAAATAATTTATAAAAAAATATTGATGTTATCCATAACAAAATCCCTAAAATTCAGATAATCTCAATGAGATTTTATGGTTTTTGTTTCGTTTCAATAAATTTATTCACTCATCCACAATAAATTTTTATTTCAAAATACTGAGAATTTTTGTTTACCTTTTTTTTTCATTTATTTTTTTCATTCTAACATAAAAAAGATTAACTTCGTTTTTCTTGTAATATTTCAATACTAGATTGGGAAGAATCCTCTACACATGCATAAATGTATCTTTGTATGAGAATGAATGTCTGTATGAGCATGTGTTAGTGTTACTATTGTGTGAGTGTGAGTTTGTGAGTATCAATTGTTTGAATAAGGAAAAAATCGGATTAAAATACGCGCTGCGCTGCTTTTTAAAAAGCTTTGCACTCATTTTTGTTGAACATTGTTATTTTTATTTTCATTTTTCTTGTTTCTATTGTTGTTATTTAGTTTTGATTTAAAGCTAAACTCTTCAGTACGAAAAAATATAAAAATAAATAAATCTAAGTAAAAAGGTTTTTCATTTACAACAAAAAAACAAAATAAGCACTTTCAACAATTTAGAATGAGAGATTTATTTGCTGCCAGGCAACAATGAACGATGAATGGTTTGACCGACCAACCAACGAACATCGATGCCTTAAACGAATAACAACAAAATGGCTATTGAACAAAATTTACTGCATATTTTTAGGCGCAATAAATTATATAAAGGGAGTAGTACAGTAGAGAAAATAAAACGCATAAAAATTCTTCAAAAAAAAAACAAAGAATATTGTAAAAATAAAATAAAATTGTTAAAAGAAAATTTATACCATAAATTTTTATGAAGTTTTTCTATTCCAAAAAAATAACAAAAAAATTTTAAAAGAATAAAACTAAAATATTGTATCGGGTATGTGCTAGAAACCGCTTTCGTCTTAATATTGAGGCGATTTAAAAGCCTAAAAATATGCAATTAAAATTTTCATAATTTTAGTTTACAAGTATTTTTTCACTCAATAAATAAAGTATCAGGAGAGTCACAGAAATCGAAAAATAAATTGAAATTGAGGCGAAAACGATTTCTGTGACACTTGTAAACTAAAATTATGAAAATTTTTTTTGCATATTTTTTACGCTTTGAAATAGCCTCAATATTGAAACGTTGGCATTTTCTAGCACATACCCGGTATATAAAAAATTTAATAAATTTAATTCTGGCATATAAAAAAAAAATACGCAATAATAATAGAAACTTTGTGTATATAAATCTACTTTGCATTGTACAGAAGATCATTGTCTAAAAACTATGCCAACGAAGTAAATAAGGCGGAAAAATCTTCAGAAAATCTTTATATAAGTTTTAATTGGCGAATCGAACCAGGATTGCTATGGTAATCCATCTAAGGCCGAAGCAATCCTTTCAATACCTTTCAAATAGATAATCAAATAGCTGAACGCATTAAATCATATGATGTAAGTGGCATCTGTTAGTGTTTTCTAAATTGATTGTTATATTTTTAACAAAAATATTTGGGTGTACAAAAAATTGATTATAGGAGAATTGAAAAATTTTCTTTTTCAAAAAGAAACTTGTATCTTTGTATGATGGGGCATCTATTGATGATAGAAATCAATACATTTGTTTGCTTTATTATATCTAAATGAATAAATAATGAAAATGAAACCTTTTTGATCAATTGATTCGATTGATACTATGATGGACAATGAAATAGGTTTGAAAAATATTTTTTTTAATTTTTCTTTATATCACCTGAAAGATTAATTCAGGTTTTACATATTGTAATTGACCGACAAAACAAATTATTCAGTCATGTGCCAGAAATGGATTGTTTTCAATTTCTCTGTAGTTGTACTAGAAAACGCAGAGATTTCGATATTCAAACTAAGATGTTTAAAATGCAAATTTATACTTCAAACAACTGAAATGTTGAATTCTTGAAATGCAGATTACCCAGGAAAATAATAAATCACAGTTTTTGGTATTTTTTTTTTATTAAATTTCAAATAAGGATCCATTTAACCAAACGTCATAGATTTCAAAACCATCAAAAAAGATTTCTGGCATCAGAAATTTGTAATTGGGTTGATATGGGGTTGAAAGAGATTTTTGGCACATGCTAGATAAAAAGTATTTGAAGTAATTCAAATAAACTTAACATGATATAAATTCATGAAATTTTTAGGTGTTTCAATTTTATACTGGACAGTAAATATGGTGTCCCAGAAAAAAAATAAAAATCAGTCAAGTGTGAGTCGGACTCACACACGGATACCATTGTAGAAGATTGAAATGAATTATGTATTCAAATAAAAATAAAAAAAAAAAAGCCGATGCCGCTGGGAACTCTCTCACTCAGGTGTCTGAGTCTTACACACTACCACTACGCCATTGATGATGACAATGTCAAATTTCATTCTACGGAAACCAAAGATGTTCTGTGCAAATTTAAACTGTCTATGTATTACGGTTCATGAGATACAGCCGAATTCGGACGGACGGACGGAGGAAGCTTAGTAATAGGTTAGCACCCTTTGGGTACGGAACCTTAAAAATAAACAAGAATTTCAAATGAAATAGATCCTTTCCTTTCGAGTTAGTTGAGATTGATCTAAGAGATTGAATTTTTCCACAATTTGTGGCTTCTTTAGCAGCCGTCAATCTTAGTGAAATGAAACCATGGCTTTGCAAATTCATCGATGTATGTATTCAAATTTCTTATAATACCGTAAAGACTAATAATACAAGTTCCCTTATATACTTATACCTTACATAATACAAGTTTGGTTTAACATAACTGATAAGAAATAGAGTGCAATGAAAAGTTATGGAAAAAAGGGAACGCAAACAAGAAGCGAATGCATTCTTCTACTTCTGAACTTCTTCTATTACACTGATGAAAAACACTTGACTCAACAACTAATGATCGTGGCGAGCAGCCTAATTATTTACCATTATTCTTAAGGACTGCTACTTGAATATTTT
The DNA here is from genome assembly GCA_037043315.1 of Amiota communis. Classification (NCBI taxonomy): domain Eukaryota; kingdom Metazoa; phylum Arthropoda; class Insecta; order Diptera; family Drosophilidae; genus Amiota; species Amiota communis. The sequence goes on along the minus strand of JBAMAV010001245.1, from coordinate 3,507,609 downwards.
TCCCCCATAATAGCATTTTGTTCTAACAAATCTGCTTAAGTTCACTGCAAAGGTTTTTGATAGAAGTGAGGTCAAAGCATTGACTGGGCCACTCAACAACGTACACATTATGAATTGCATCGACATTTCGACAAAAAGCTCCTCAGCATATGGTAGCTTTACTGTGTTCAACAAGTCTTTGTGCAGGATTCTTTCCATGTTGCCATCAGTCCTATAAATCGGACTTATTTCTTTTGTTTGTAGTCAGAATCATTCTTATTTTAGACAACTAGACATTTTTCAAGTGAAAATTCTTTTTTTAACCCTAAATTTAGTTGTATTATAACTTATAAGATAATTTTGGAACTCTTAATTCTAACCTATGACTTACAAAGAGAAAATAGAAAGATTTCTGTGAGAACTGATGCTAAGTTGATGAACATTGGAATAGGCTAACCAAAGGAAGAAAGGAGGAACACAAAACTTCTCTGGTCATTCTGTTTAACAATAAAAAACAGTGACATTTTTCATTGGAAAAATTCTTTTTTTATCTCTAATTTTATTTGTGTTATGACTTGTAAGAGATATTTGGGAGTCCACTATGACATACAAAGAGAAGGTAGAAATATTTCTATAAGAGCTGAGACTAAGTTGACTATCATTTGAATACCACCACAAACTTCTATTGCCATTCTGAATAACAATAAAAAATACTGTGCCATAGTCCAACCTTCAATGTGTGTATTTGTGCTATAACTTCCAGTTATTTGGTAGCCGAAATACTAATCAATTTCTGGAAGAACAGAGGCTGAGTTGATTAATATTTGAGTAAGCTAATCAAAGAATGGGTACAAACTTCTCTCGCTATTCTGATTAACAATAATGAATGTGTGTGTTGTGTACTATAACTTCCAGGCATTGGGTAACCCCAAAGCTAAGTTATTTACATAAAGAAAATCGAAATGTTTCTGGAAGAACTGTGGTTAAGTTGATCATCAATTGAATAGGCTAATTAAAAGTAAGAAGGAAAAACACAAACTTCTTTAGTCACTCTGATTAACAATGAAAAATACTGTGATAAGATCTCACCTTCAATGATGTGTGTGTTTGCAATACAACATCCAGTAGTCGTAATTCTAATTTCTGATTAACATAAGGAAAATAGAAAGATTTTTGCAAGAACTGAGGCTAAGTTGATCATCATTTGAAGTTGAATAATCTACCCATAGATAGTACACAAACTTCTCTTGTCATTCTGATCAACATTAAAAATACCTACCTTAAATATGTTACAAACATCATTAATGAACAATAATACCACACCATATTACACTATACTATTTCAAGTATATTATAACCAATTTAATTTAAAATAAAAAGGGACAAGTTTAAACTGCAACATTAAGCATAATTAATGCATGTTTACGCTTGTTAGCGTATTTAAACATCATCAATTGTTGTTGTTGTTGTTGTTATTGTTGCAACTCTTTGTTGTTGTTATTTTTGTTATTGTTACAGTTATTATTCTTCTTGTTGTTATTGTTATGTTGATTTTCCTGTTTGCTGCTTTGTTATTCAACTCTTAGTTTGTCTGTCCAATGTGTCTGGATTTGTAATAAAATTAAATAAAAAACCTGCATTTATCATTAATTAACTACTTGCGGCAATGTATGGGTGTACGTTTGTGTATTTATATATCTGTGTGTGAAGATTTATATGTATTTTGTTTGACTTTAACAGTTGACAGCTGTCATTTTAAATGTTCTTTATCCAAAAGACAATTTGATAAACGCGATTTTGACATTTCATTGATGTGTATAAAAATAAACACAAACAAATATACTCATACATATACTTATATATTCAAGCACACTAACACAGATAAATATGTACATCTATATATATATATAGAATACTTAATATAGAATATATATAATCATGCATATTTAAAGTGCTCAAGGCTCTTAAGGCAGGCAGGCGCCATTTTATTTAATGCGTTCCACTTTTTAATGGAAATTTTAATGAACCGCTGCGCGCATTAATTATGCATTTTCCTCTTTATTTTTTTTTCCGAGCAACATGAACATGTACATGATGTTTTTGGTTTTTGTTGTTGCGTGTGCAAATCCTTATTTCCATTGTACTTATTATTTACTTACTTCATCAAGAGCTCCATGGCATACATCACCAGTTTTAGTTCAGTTCAGTCCAGTTCAGTTCAGTTCAGTTCGGTTGAATTCATTATATAATAAAAGTGTTACTGCTGCTGCTGCTTCAATGAACAATGATGACCGCGGGGCGTATACGCAATCTCTTGTTTACACTTCACATTCTTCAACTAAATTTCCATTTCTTAACTCTTCTTGTACGAATGCAAGAACTTTTGCCCTGACTTTGTGCCTCACTGGACCTTGGCACTAATTAAAAAAACATACAAAGAAGAACAAAACACAAAAAAATGGGTGGCTGAGTGAGTGAGTTAAGAAAAAAAAATGACTGAAAAAACTAACCTATGATAAATAAAGTTTTGAGCTGCAGCTGCTTTAACATTTTCTAAGAAACTAACTACTGTTACTTTGTTTTATTGTAGTTGTGAGTAAAACTCAGCTATTGCTAGTTTTTCTATAGCATACTTTGATGCTGCATCCACTTTCAGATTCACAGTCATAGTCACAATCACATTGACACCTGCCAGAACAGGACAGGACAGCTTTCTTCTGACATTTCTTTCATTTTCTTGTTATATGTTTTTTTCTTCCATGTGTTGTTGTTGTTGTTATTGTTTGTGTCTTCCTTCATTTGCAGCGTTGACTATGTCAAGTTTTCCTTGTTCTATTGTTGTCTGTCGTCTTGTATGTCATGTCATGGGCGCGCGCCACCAGTGGCTGAATGCCTGAATGCACATGTATAAATATCTTCATACTCACACAAAAATATCAAACAAGGAGGCGCTGCATGCACATGACGCCTTTCAATTTACACATACATGTGTGTGTATAAATTCTACATGAGTCCACATGGTTCTCGATTTTCTTGTTTAAGGCGCTTGACAAAAGTTCATAACATTACTATACGACTTGTTATTATTGTTGGACAGCTGCACTTTGCTTTAAAATCCTTAAAAAAAAATAATTTGAAAAAATAAAATGCTTTTAGTTATGTTAAAGTTGAAGATAACAGGAAGCAAAGGAACTTGTTAAGGTTGCACCAACACTTGGCCCATTTTGTACGAACATATTCTCCACAGCCAAGTTAAGTTCTTTAAATTGTAGTCCATTTTGTGTGTTATTATATTGATTTAAATCTCTTGCTTGAAAGTAATTTTTTCCACAATTTTAGCAACCGAAAAGCATGCTTTACTTTTTTAAATTCCACGAAATCAACAAATATTTTTTTGGAAGTGTTTCTTCAAAGTTTTATTGCCTGCTATTTTTGTTGTAGAAACCCGCTTAAAGACAAGCATAGCATACTTTAAGGCATCATCACTGTATTTTATGCAAAGTCACTTACTTTTAAGTTTGCAACACATATTTTTAGATTTTTCTACACTTCCTTCTATTCACAAAACCCACGCGCTACTTTTATTCATTCATACATCCATTCATTCATCTATTCATTCATTCATCGGTTTATACAAAATATAGAAATATTTTCCAATTAATTTTTATGTTTTTTTTTGGGTTTGATGTTTGAATTTTTAATGAAATTCCAAAAATATTTTTACGCTTTTGCTGACACTTGGTCTTTCATGGCATTCATTCATTTTATTCCTTCTTTTCTTTTCCTTTTTTCAGAGTTCAAGGACAATCAGGAGAACATGGTGTTTTTGAGTTGACCGTACGAAGGTCACAAACGAAAGAGGAAAAACGTGAAACGGACAAACGGAAAAAGAAGGAAAATAACACCACAGGAAGTCGAAGTCTTGCGTACACTAATGAAGATGAAACGTTATCGTGTTAAAGTGGAATTAAATAGAAAATAAATCGCTGAAAAATGGCAACGATTTCTCAAGCAAATGACAAACGAAGCGAATCACTGACTAAACTTGTTTAAGTGAGTTAGAGAGAGGAGCAAGGCTAGAAGGTCATAAAGAAAAATATTGTAGATAAAAAAAGTTACAGAGTGAGAGGTGGCTTCGGCTATTGATGACGTTAGCTAAAAATACTCTCGGGTTGTTGCAATTTGTTAACGTAACGGACGAGTGAAGCACAAGCTTGTCTGACAAAAAAGGAGGAGACGAGAAAAGGAGAAGAGAAAAATAAAAGGTGGCTGGGGTCACATAGAAAGCAACGCGTTTTGTAGCAATTTCACAGTTCAAAGGAGCATGGCTTCAGTGCTACGCTGGGCTCAATACTACAACTCAAGGAAATCTCAGAGGCAACAACAGATAAAGAGACAACAGCAACAACAACAACAAAGGGTGGTAGTAGACAAAAATAGCGCTAATATGTGCACAATAGCAACATCATCAGAAGCAGTAGCAGCAGAGTTCTCCATGCCTAAGTCAACTGAAGAGCATCAGCCTGCGATTGCAGGACACGCCCCACTGATGTCCTCAAAACATATTTTAAAATAAGTTCAAAAACAAACAACAAACTCTAACAACAACAGCAATATCAGCAAAGGCAACAGCAACAACCAGAATAACGCACAAGCAACTTATCTCATTCATTGAGCCATTGAGTGTGTGTTTGGAGAGCAACTCACCACCTTCAGCTTGACGCCGCTCTTCATCAACGGACTGGATTTGTTTGCTTCGGTTTCGTCTGCTTTGGTCTGGTTTCGATTTAACTTGCAGCAAGCACACCAACAGAGAGCAAAGCAAAAAATATTATGGCAACTTTTCAAATAAAAACTCAGCAGCAGCACCAGCAGCAGCAGCAGCAGCAACAACAATCAGGCTACGTGTTGTCCTGCAACACTGAACAACAAACGAATTTAAAACAACAACAGCAGCAACAACAACGACAGATACAACGTGTTACGACGACAAAGTTGATCAGCCGTCGTCAGCAACGACAAAGGCGCCAGCAAACCGGTCAGCAGCAGCAACAACAACAGCAACATCAACTGACAGCCACATTTGACCCACCAAAAACCCCAACAAGGAGTGTAAACGAGCAACAACATATATCGTCCTCTTTGATTTGCAATAGTCAACAGGACATAGACACATTTAATTTGCTCATTGGCAAAGGACAGCAACAGCACCAGAATCGGCATCGACATAGGTCAACAACAGCAGCAGCAGTAGCAGCCGCAGTATCGACATCAGCTGGATTGGCAACAAATCGATTGAAAGACTCTTCACGCACCTGCACTTCCTGTTGCTGCTCTAACTCTAAAGCCGACAATGATGCCGGTATCGATGTCGATGAAAACAAAGAAAACACAACATGTTCAAGCACAAAGTTGAATAGAAAGTCTACACCACAGACACAACTAACATCGAAAACTCTAATAACACCATCAGCATCACCTTCGCCACCGTTGACATCCTGCTATGCCAGGATATTTCGGTTGGATGCTGCTGCCTCGCTAATAATGTTAACAATGCTTGCTGTTGTTACTGTTGTGATATCAGGCAATGGAGGTAAGTGTATTTTTACAATATAAGTTCTATAAAAAGGGATGAGTTTGAGTTGGGTTGGGGTTGAGAATCCTTCACAGTTATTTGACAGTCATGCTCGGACAACACACAAATTTTTTAATCAAATTTCACAAAATCATTTTATGCCCATCAATGAATGCAAGGTACAAACATTCAGTCATTCATTCATTCACACATTCACTTCATTCTTCCATTCATTTAGGCCACCATTGGTAGATACTCAGTTCTGTTTTTTGTATGTCTTCTCTCGGCAACTTGCCAAATTTGTTGCAGTTCTTGTTGTTGTTGTTGTTGAGATTCTCTCATTCCGTTATTTTTTCTTTATTTTTATTTTGTTCTCATGAAATTGATTTGACCAATTTCATTTATTGATTTCATTCATTTCAGTGACATGTCAAATGACTCAGCAGAATGTTGTGAAGAATTCAGTTCAGTTCATTTCAATTCTGTTGAGTTCAGCATGGTTCGCTTCATTCTCATTCTGTTCTCTGATCATTTTGAGAATTATACAGAGTTCTTTTGGGTTACAGTTTAAAGCCCACGTCATTGCTCTTATTTTCATTTCCTTTGCTTTGCTTTTATATAATTTTTAGGTTAAGGTAATTAATTTTGTGAGCTTTTTTGTTGAAAAGTCTTGGGAAATCAATTCGGTCTTCCTTTTTGTATTGATGCTTCAGCATTTTCAACTTGGGAATGATTATTATTATTGTTATGGCATATCGTATATACGATTACTATGGTATAAGGTAAAATCAGTAAAACTTCTTCAACATTCAATCATTCATTCCTCTTGTTGTTCTTGGTGTTGTTGGTTTTATTGTATTTTTGTGAAAATAGGCAGTTGCTTTTAATCAAGTTGATTCCCACTCAGACTTATGTAGACTTTTTAAAGAGGGAAGCGAAGTGAGTTTTCATTGATTGTTTGTTTGCCTTTGGGCTAAAGTTTTTCATGGGAGAAGACCATGACGTAAATTGATAAAGGATTTGATGAAATTAATGGATAAGATAATTAAGAAAACGAGAAGACTTCAACTCAGTTCAGTTTAGTTCATTTCTGTTCTGTTCAGTTTAGTCAGTGTGCGTGTGGAAGAAAAGTGGGACATTGTTAAGTATAAGAGTAATAGAAAGAATGAAAACTTATGTTCGTACTGCTGCTGCTACTGAATCAAGGGATTAAAAGGAAACTGAATAAGCATTAAAAATCACAAGTGAATTCATAGAAATTCTAGTGAAAAAGGGACAAATGTTATATACGTATATGTACTATTTGAAAGCCCTAATATTTAGTATAAAGAAGATTGATATGAGAAGTATAATTCATTTTGTAACCTTTTTATGTTGAACAAATCGTGACAAATGTTCGCAATTTGGGACAAATAGTATATACAAAAAAAAAAACTATGGAAAATATGATAAAAATTTTCTTATAAGGTAAGAATATATCATAATCATTGAATATTTATTTTAGTTTTTGAATTGGTATTCCTTCCTATGCACGGTGGTCGAAATCCCCATGTTTTAGCCATAAAGTTTTTTTTTTTTTAATTTTTTGTTATTTTCGATTAAAATACCAACCAACACTTTTGTTTTGCCATTCTGGTTATTCACCATATTCTGCATATTTGCAGACCTTCAAAGAAAGCCGTTTTAAGGGTTCCGTACCCAAAGAGTGCCAATGAATGGGAGCCTATTACTAAGCCTATGCTGTCCGTCCGTCTGTCAGAGTGCTTTATTTCATGAACAGTAATTGGTGGGCAATTAAAATTTTTATGTAATACATTTGCAGCTATAACGAAAAATAATAAAAATAAAATAAAATTAAAAAATTATAGGGGTCCCCATACAAGAAACGTGTCCTTCAATATGTGCTGCGCGCAGTTTACACAGAAATTTTGTCAAAAACTGTATTGGTGTTATATAATCCAAACAAACTGCTTCCCAGATAAACATAAACCAGTTCTTACTAAAGCTACATTTGCTGACATATATTCCTAGCAAATGACTTCCCAGTTGAACGTATATCAATTCTTACAAAAACTGTATTGCCGACATACATATATTCCTGATAAACTGCTTTCCAATTGGATATAAAACAAGCCCGCAAGGCTTTATACGCATTATGTTCACAAGTTCGATAATGTGCAGTGAGAATAGCATCACGATGCGCTTCAATATTGAGTAAGGGACCATTCATGTGCGAGTCTGACTTACACTTGAATGAAAGTCGTGCTAAAACACATGTTTAGTTTCTGAGCTATTGTATTTAGATAATAGTAAATCAATTGTTAATTCAAATAATGCAAATAATGGGGGTCTTTTTTATGAAATATAACCTCATAGTGACTGCAGTTGTTAATGCATAAGACAAGGTCAGGTTTCGCTATAGATTAATGCTTCAAGTTCAAGTAATCTCTTGGATTGGGTATTGATGAAAACGTCTAACTTAGACTTATAGAATGAAAACATATCAGACTTAATAAAAGAAATTCGTTTGTAGCCACTGCATGCCTGGGTATGGCTTATGGAATTTGTTTTAAATGTATCTTACAGAGCAACGTTGAAGCAATGGCATGCAACCATTGAGGATAAATGATGATTTGATAAAAGGACATACAAACAAAATAGTGGTAAAAGTTTGGAGTGTAGATCAGCATAAAGAAAATGACTGTGGAAATTCAGATAATGGGAATACGGCCAGAAGATTATTATCAATTCTTTAGCTCAATATTTAGTTCGGTAAAGAAATTCTTCATAATCAGCTCTCCCTTGCAAGTTTCGAAAAAGCGCTTTAAAATATCATGAGTTTTGTGGAAGAACTGCTTCATTGTAAATGACCAGATACGGATAAGTATCCCATGTAAGCGACCGTGCAAAAATGATTGGTTCATGTAGCACAAATTATATAAGCTGTAGCCCGTCCCGTAGGGTGGGGGTACGTAATAGAAGATCACATGCCAGGCATAACCGCCATCTCAAGAATATAATTGATGTTTTTCACAGGGTTATGGACTCATCAGATCTATTTTTTATCAAGTACCTCTATTAATAATGGAAATAATAAAAGAAATCGGTCAAGTGCTGGGTGGACTGTCTGTACCGTTGGACGTAAAGCTTGTACTCTGTCTGAAATTATGAAAAATTACTTTTATTATTACAAAAAACACTTACCAATATGTACAAATTGAAACTGCTTCACCACCGCGCACTGCAACATGTGCCGCAAACAACAGAAAACAGTGTGGCCCTAACACACTGCTTTGAGTATGTGAAAAAATGATGGAAATTCCAACTTTTCCAGTGCATTTTTCAAAAATTTTAATAGAAATACACACTCTGTGTAAACTTTAATTGACTACCTCTTAAGGTTCATGAGATAGAGCGCACTGCCTGACGGACGGACGGACGTTTGGACAGCATAGGCTTAGAAAAAGGGTTCCGTACACAAAGGGTGCTAAAAAGAGAACGCTCTCTCAAGTTTTAATTACAGTAAATAATTAATTTATCGATATCTGATAATAAATCAATAAATTTGTTTAAGAATTATTTGCAATTGCATTATGTATAAAGAAATTTCCTTCGGAGGTGGGCAGATTTGTATAGGAGGCAAGTGAATGCACGGTCCAATCAAGGAGAAACTTTATTTTAAAATTATAATTGCCTTACCAATTCAGTAACTTTATTTTTGAAGTTTATGGCTAAAAAATGATGATGCCGACCACTGTGCAGTGTAAGCAAATCATTGCAAATACATATACTTATGTAAATCTTAACAAGTCACAGTAAAAACTTTGTTGTTTTTAAGTTCAGAAATCTTAACAAAAACCTATTGGTGACCCTCAAAAAAATCTTCTTAAAATCATTTCAAAACTATCACAATTAACTTCTCTTTCCAATTTCCAAATTGAAAGAATAAACTTCTGTAAATCCTAATGGCAACTGTTGATACTCCCATTAACCTACTTTGTGTATCATGCCATCATCATATACTCACGCTTATAGAGTAGTACTATGTATGTATGTGGAAACCATTTAAATATTAAAATAGACGAAAGTCGTAAAACATTCTCTGTTTTATATTTAATTTTTAAAGTGAATTTAAAAATTTTCCCAAAACTTTTGTAGAGGAAAAACTACAACACCAAAAAAAAAAATAAAGCTAACGCACACGAGCGCGCACCCCCTGCTGCCTTTGTCTAAAGAATGTTTTGACATTTGAAATGTCAGTAACAAATAAAACGTGCGGGCGACCCCAAAAACAAGATACACAACAACACGAAACAACTTAAACAACGAAAATGAACCGAGGGCAGGGCGAGACAACATTGAAAATTCAACTGACTTTTTGATTTCTTGAGGGCATAAAAATACTCTTAAATTTCCATTGAAAGCGGGAAAAATTTTTGGGAAAATTTTCAAACATCAACCAATGATGAGTGGGAACATATTATACTATATTTCTGGATGGTGTGCAGAGCGGGGGACTGACAAAAGCAAAGTCAATTTATTTTAATTTCTTGCCTGAAGCATTTTATTTATTATCATGTTTACCAAAATACGAGAAAACATCAAGAGGGACAAAGGCACGCTTCAAGATGTGACTAAGGAGAAGAGTGGTGAGGTGGTTTATATAATATGAAAATTCGCTTGATTTTGTAACTTATTAGCAACAATGAAAAATGCGCAATGCGAACACAAAATGAATTGGAATAGCAGGCCAACCAACATCATGGCTTAGGAACAACAGATCAACATAAAGAAAAATTGGGAATGAGAACAAAATTCATAAAGAAGTCACATTCGAAGCATATAGTTTATTATGTATAATATATAGTATAGTATATATGTATATAGTATGTGTGAGTGAGTGTTAGATGCGGGTTTTTAGAGCATGACCGTAGCTGTTGTTCTTGTTGCCAATGCGTTCATTCATTTGTTCGTTCATATGCGGCTTGCGGGCATGCTGTCAATATACATCAGGAGCAGCAGCAGCAACAGCAAGAACAGCAGCAACGATTTACCATAGACAGACAGGCAGGCTGATATAGTGAGTGCCAACAACAAGGATAGGATGGCATCATAATAACAAGAACAACTATATCAACGTAACAGCGACCAAATATACTTATCTAGCAAAATATAGCCACTGGCTGAATTAGACTACAGATTAGACACATAGACACAGGCGACACGACACGACAGGACCAGGACTATGCAGTAATACTCATACATAGCTCTACCAAAGAGATGATACCATGAATAAGAAAAAGAGACACAGAATGAGTAATTGGATAGAGATAGAAAAGGAGACAGAGAAACATAGGGACACAGACTTGTGATATGAATTGATAGAAAGCAATATTATGTTAGTTTTAGGTATGGGCAACCTACATACTACTATTGTACAAACTCTCTGTCAGGAACTAGGAAGTCTTTATGTGGGAGTCTGACAACGTGTTCAACATGTTTAATCTAATAAAGTCTGTGCAAAGAAAGATATACTTATGTACATAAATACTATATATTAAAGCAAAGTTAGTAGACATGTAAGTATGTAATGTCCGTATGGCATAATGTTGTGCTAACATCGGAAAATATACTTTAAAAACAAACTTACCAAGATACTGGATATTATCTGAACTGACCTGCTTAAGTCTAAAGTTAACCTAAATATCTTAACATGGACTCAAAGGCATGAGTTTCCTTTATCTGTTTTTCTGTTTTTCTGTTTTTGTTTTCTTATCTACAAAGATGTCCATACAAGTGAAAGTCGCTAGTAACTAGAATTTATAGCGACTAGCTTTGAATGGTGGAATCCATAGTCATAGTCATCTTCATCTCATGTATACATACATACATACACACATCCACTCACATATACACGTACTAGTATACAAGTGTATGTACTCGTACATAGACTAAGTAAGTCGTACAAGTTAAACGCTTGCTCCGGGCACGCAACACATCTAATAACCAATTGGGATTGCTATAACAGTGCATGGGTGCCCTTAGCACGAGCATGAGCAAAACAAGACAATCGACTGCGCAATTTTATGAGACAAACGGCTAAACGGGTCGGGGTAGGGACAACAAGACCTGATAATAACAACTACAAATGTGGGCGTTGAAACAAAGAATTTAAGACTAAAAACAAAAGAAAAAACAATGTTTAAAACGAAATTTTTTTTCTTTTCTCTTACTTATATTTCGTTTTTTCTCTTGTGCTTTTTTTTTTACAGTTTTAGCAGCACAACGTGATGCATACAAAGCTAAGGATGTGTCAAACAATGCGAATGCGAATGCAATACAAAATGGTGCTGGGTCTGGTTTCAATGCCGGAAACGGAAATATGCCCAGCAATAATAACAACAACAACAACAACAATGGTGCCGGAAATAACAAACATAACAACATTTCAGCATTTGGCATGGCCATTGCCCAGGGTGGAGGAGGTTTGGTTCCAATGCCAGTCAACTTCTCAAACTCAAACTCAATGTCAACCTCAACTGCAACGAGCACATTGAAAGCACCAGCCATGGGTGGTGGTGGCGGTGGTGGTGCAACTACAAGCACAACAACGACTACAGCAACATCTTCATCATCATTGGCATCAGGAACATTACCATCCTCTAGCACCACCACCATCACCACTACGACAACTACAACAGCTTCGTTGTCAAGTGGCCATAGCATTGCTAGCAGCAGCCTGCATAAAGTAAGCAGCAACTCACCGTCGGGTATTTCCGGTATCAATCGTAATACGATTGAACTGGTAGAGGATACACGCAATGGACCCTATTTCGATAAAGCTGCTTCGAAGAATGTCACTGCTTTGCTGGGCAAAACAGCATATCTGAATTGTCGTGTCAAGAACTTGGGCAATAAAACGGTAAGTGGTAACTAAAAGCAAATCACACAAAAATAGAGAGTCACTGAATGAGAGAGTATTACAAAGATAGTAGGAGAATAGATGGTCCTGATGAAGTTAATTGTATTATAATTTTCACTGATGCCGCCTGACGACATTAAATCGCGCTTAGTTTGCAAAACAAAACTTGGCTAATTAGCACGCGCCAAATGGCATACACACAGTGGCATTGAGCCTTGTATAGATACAAGGCCATAGACATGTGTTGAGTTTCATTTTGAGTTTTTTTCTGTTCCGCCAGGTTCCGCCCAACAGAATGTGATTATTATTTCGTGCTGTGGCTAATTGTTCCGCTTGCATAGCCGCATTTGGGCCGCCTACATGATTAATTATAGCCAAACAGGAAACAGATTTTACTTTTATACAAACTTGAGTTTTTCGATTCTACTTACTTATTCTACTTTCTCCATCCATCTTTTCTTTTGGTTATTCCTTTCTTTTTGTATTTACTATGTTGATATCATTGCCATCGTCATCGTCATCATCACATTAGTTTTGGGGAGGGTGATGGAAGGAAATGCCGCAAACATTTCACAAACACAATCATGGCTGTGCGGGTCTTCCGGTTTGGTTGACTAGGACTCATGCATACCTTATTTTAACAACAAGAAATTGACTTTTCATATATTCATATATACAACAACAAATAAATGTCTGTGTGTTGTTGGTGAAAGTTTTTCCTTTTCACTTTCGTGTTTACGTTCTGGCATATAAAATGGATTTCCATTCGGAGACTTCATAAATGTAAACGAGAATGTCGACCAGGAAGAATAAGTTTAGTTTAGTTTAGTTCAGTTCACTTGCAGACTAAGCATATTGCGATTATAATATTTTCCAACATAGGACAGACAGATAGGCAGATAGACAGACAGACATTTGGAGGGACAGGCATGTGAAGAAAGCTGATGATGATGATTAGTTACTTATACAAAATATTAGCATACTTTTAGGTAATCAAGTTGTTGGGGTATAGGACGATACGATTGACTAGCATTTTGTGGTTAAGGTAAATAACATGGTTTGAGTGTAAGTATAGGTTTACTTAGAATCTGATGGCAATTACCATTTCCGGAAATATGCATTTCATGAAAAGTTATAAAACTTTAAAAAAGTGCCTTGAAGCAATTTTATTACTAACGACTTAAATTGTCTGTAGTATATTAGTGTGTGCCCATTTCCTATATCCTTTTTATATTCTTTAACATATATCCGTTTTTTATATGTTATCTCTTTGGCTCTCTGACTGTTTGTGTCTGTTTATATGTATTTCTCAAAAGTATTTTCCCGGAATTTTTCTGTTCTTCTTCTGGTAATAAGCTCAACTTAATTATGCTTTTAGGCGTGTGGTCGTCGGTATTGCTTTACTGTATTCCGCACATACTCTGGGTGGTTTTACCTGTCGTAACTTTTAGCATAATGTGAAGCCAAAACCACGTCAAACCAAGCTACGCAGCTGCTTATATTTGTTGTACTATATGCTTTTAATGATAAACGACAGAAGAACGGATGTTGCTGTTTTTCTGTACATTATTAATGATGTTTTTCATTAGAGAACAACAACCAGCAACCAGCAACAAAAAAGAACATCACTAATAACAAATACTGTTTTCCTTCATGTTATAACTGATGATAATCATAGATGTTGAAGCTAATGAGGCGCATTCACAGGCGAGTTTAATGAGCAACCTTAAAAGGACTCTGGTTTGTAATTTTCCAACAAACAAACAAATCCAGATGAAAAAAATATATACATATATATATATATATATATAAAGCAAAGAGCCCTCAAAAACAGCTGTTTGCAGTCAATAAAGACAATCCGTTAAATAATTCATGATAAAAGTCATAACAGAAACGAACAAAATTCATACAAAAAAGAAGTGAACATGAAAGAGTAAGAGGAAGTTAAATACAAATTTTTAAAGCATGCTTTTAGGCATAATATTTCCTTTTAATATAATATTTGTGCTTGTGTGTATGAGTGAGAAAATTGAGTTATAAAAGATTTTGTTTGTTGAGGATAAAAAACAGTAAAGAAAAACGCAACGCAATGAACAAAAAAATTGAACAACAAAATCGATAAACAAATTTTACGATACCGTAAACAAGCTCAATATAAATTAAGCCACACAATCATGCAATGAGAGTTCGAACTGAGGACTAACAGAGGAAGCAGCGGTAGGATTTCTCTCTGTGTGTGTGTGTATGGAAAGTGAAAGTAGCATAAAGTTTCTGTGGGTTTGAGTTACACAATTTGTGTTGCTGTGATTTCTTTACGATCCAATATAATCGAAGTAAAATGTTGGCTTAAATCCAAGGGTTAAGGGTTCAGACAGGTGATAATTACATGAAACTTATTCTTGCTTTAGATATTCTTGTTGCTGTTGAAGTTGCTAACAAGCAAAAGAAGCGCGACAGGCGGCTCACTTCAATCCTTATTTCATCTTTTATGTCAGGCAAAAATGTTAACTGAAAGCGAACACGACAGCGAAACGTAAATTGAAAATGGTCACAGGTGACGCATGACAAGCACCAAGTAAAGACACTTAGACAGACAGAGACAATCTGAGACATATACTACATAGAACCTCGGAATGAGGTGAGGTTGGTGTATGCTTTACAATTTCAACACCTTCATGGGAAGCACACGAAAAACGAAAAACTTACTACGCTAAATCACAGTCACTTAAAAAATTTTTGCTTAAGTTTTTTGTTGTTGTTGGCTCTTGTCTTCTGCTAACTTGGCTTAAACGACAACTCGAAACTCAAAACACGTTAACAACAGCAGGTGTTGTTACCATATACACACACATACACACATACCTTATCATATTGAGTAAGGGAAGCGAAGTTTTAGGGGGCGTTCTATTGAGGGCTTGTTATGTGTTACTTACAATTTGTCTTAAAGAAAAGCAAACTGATGAGGGTAGACACAGGACAATGATAAGGATGGGTATAAGTGTGGATTGGCTGCTTTAAAAATTGTTGTTGTTGTTCCTGTTATTCTTTATTTTGCTATAAAAGACAACAAGATGGTGAAAGAAGAAAAAGAAACAAATTTACATATGACATGTCAGGTGTGTGTGTGTGTGCGTATGTGTGCTTGAGTCCTCAACATGTGCTGTACGCGTTAAAGTTTTTAAAAAGAAAAGAAAAAATTGAAAAAAAAAACAGCTATATAAGAAACTTCACATAACTCGTTATGAAAATTTCTATAAAAAATTAAATTAAACGAAATGAAAATGAGTTTTCTTTAACCAATATGCGTGGAAAATTGACTTTTTAAACAAATAAGAAATAAATTAAAAACTGAGACAAGACTTTTCTTTTACAAGTCTTTAAGTATAAAACCAAAGTCAAGCCCATAAGACTTAATTTCAATATACAAGGGTAGTTCCAGAAGTGCCCGACCAAACAAAACACAAAAAAAGTTTGGAAATATTGATTCTAAAGATAATCAATGAAAATTATCCAATGCTCCACCTCAAAAAACTGGCGCCATGACTTTGTCTACTGGTGGAACTATATTTGCCTTCTTTTTTGACAATTTTCCCAATTCAGGCCATTGTGAAGTTCATTTATTTTTAAACTTAACGTTCCAGGAAAGCCTATTTTGGAATCAACATTTGTTTTATCCATGGTTATGAAATGACCCAAAAATTTCGGCTTTATTGCTGTGAATATTTGCAAAATACTCTATTGAAACATTCACATGACACTGCTTTGTTTCATTATGCCTGCAATGGAATTGTCTTTACCATCTTTTTAGCCAATTTTGCCCTTCCATTTCATTCTTTTGACTGTTTAAAGTAATGTGTTCATGTTTCATCCATAGCTATGAATTGATGCAAAAATTCATGTTTATTGCTGTGAATCTTCACCAAATATTCGATTGAACCATTCTCACGACTCTGTTTTTGTTTTTTCGTTGATAATCGTGGACTCATATTTTTCATATCAAAAGTTTTAGTCAATATGCGATATAGAGAACTTTTTTAAATGCCTTCCATGTCTGCCAGATCACATACTTTCGAAGGTCATCTAATGCCATTTTGTGCATTTTCTTAACCATTTGCAGCGTCGTCACCTTTTTTGTCCGACTGCATTGTTCGTTTTGGCAGTTTGTACATCCTCGTGTAAACTTTCAAAACACCCAATATTTTACTGTAAACGAAGGGAGTCCGCTTTCCCCTTGGAGTTCCCTTTCTGTGCTTAAAACTCTATTCAATAAGGAAGATTAGTATTGTTCCCTAACCTCTATAAATTGGGTTTCAAAGGCTGCAAGGATGAGTGAATGCAATGTGGGGCACCAACTCATGAATTTTGGTTGTATCTTCGTGAACGAAGTCTGAATGGGCCACTAACCCATGTACTGTTTGGAGTGCAAATTGTTAGTGCCTTCGGGTACGAAGTCTGACCACAGGCTGTTTCTGGTCGGGTACTCAGGTGCCTACGAAACTTATTCCGTCCTGACCAGAGGGTATGGCACCTTTGAGAGTATCTTGGTGGCTGTGGTTTAACACCCAAATGCGGGTAGAGTGAGAGCTCAATGTGGAGTTGAGTTGTACAACCGGGTGCTGTGCAACCAAAGAGCAGTGGAGGTTGAAAATAGGCCTTGTTCTTAAGCAAGGAATGAGTCATACGACCAAAATAATTATGACTTGAATTTGGTACCTGCGGATATGCGTATATCCAAGGGAACGTTGATTGTCGTTCAATCCGTGCCAGGTGCCCATGTTAAACCAATGGACTTCTCCGCCCTTGGAATAAAATCTACCTCTACTTTGATATTGGTTGGACTGACGTTTTTCAATTGATAGTATTGTATTACATAACTATAATCAATTTTGTCATGTTTACAAAATTATTGAAACCGTTCACCATTGATGGCTGTGAAACAAGTACTTAACACTGCAGCGTCATCAAATTTTAAACTTATGTTTTATAAAGGCATAAGCGCAATTTATACGTCAGATTGGGTACTTCTGGAATTAACCTTCTATAATCTTAACCATTTGAGATTTGGAATCTTTAGTAATCACGAATCATGAGGTGTATTCATGGGATAACTAATGGCATTAATAAGAGTGTCATTGAGGAGTCAGAGGTATTCAGTTGAGGTATTAGGAGGAGCCAGAAAAAATTAGATTGTTGGCACCGAATAAAATCTAGTCATTTACTTATCTTTAATCAACTAAGCTTTAAGCTTGAATGACATACTTTGATCTTGAATGAAAGTAGGTAATGAAGGTTTATGAAAAATTACATAAAAATCCGGAGTTTCATTTAGGAAAGCACGTATTTGAACTTGAATGGAAAAACATACAATAAGACTCATTCATATATGTATAGTTTTCTTCCAATTGATATTGTAATTTTCTCCTTATTTACTAATAATATATGGTAATAATAAAATATTTTTAATATTTTTTAATTAAAGATGTTACTTCAAGTATCCTGGGTACGTCATCGTGATATACATTTGCTAACTGTCGGTCGTTATACATATACATCGGATCAACGTTTCCGTGCAATTCATCAACCACAGACAGAAGACTGGATTTTGCAAATCAAATACCCACAACATCGTGATTCAGGCATTTATGAATGCCAAGTCTCGACTACGCCACATATGAGTCACTATATACATTTAAATGTTGTAGGTTAGTATATCGGAGAAAAATATAATCTCATTCACTCAATCAACTAAATGCATAATATTTATTCTATTCATTTGATTTTCGTTTTTTGTTATTTATAGAACCCTCAACAGAAATCATAGGTGCACCTGATTTGTATATCGAAAGTGGTTCTACAATAAATCTCACCTGTGTCATACTTAACTCACCGGAACCGCCTGCTTATATTTTCTGGAATCACAATAATGCTGTAAGTAGTAGTATAAAGTATACCAGACGCAATTATCCTTCGTGTTAAAGCACAGGTAACTGAACAAAATTGCAATGATTTGAAAAGAGTAGGATTAAGAAAAGATGGTGGTGGAGCAGTGAAATGAAAAATAACTCAAGCAACTAATAAACAACTAAACTAAAAATAAAATAAAATAAAATAAGCAAGCAAGCAAGCAACCTTTCTGTTGTTGCTTCGAAACAAGGACTATTTTTTCAGGTTTCTTTCTTTATATTGTTGCAAGTTTTTTTTTCTTATTGTGCTTACGTTTTCTTATTTTTCATAGTATGTAGTAGTGAAAAAAGACAAAGATTGAAGATTGAAAAAGGAAGGAATGAAGAGATTTTAAGTATGAAAGTCTCAGTGTGCCGTCGCCTCACGCTAGATGATGAGAAACCAAAGTGGAAAAAGCTATTTTAGCACTTTGGAAAAAAGGGTTTTAAATGGATTTTTTCTTTTGCTATTTTCTGTTAGTTATTTTTTTTTTTGCATTTTCTTTCAATTTTTGTGTATATTATTTTTTAAAGGATTTTGTTGTCGCTTCGTTTGCGATTTGCCTTATTTTACATTTAGTTAGTTCGTTGTTTTGTCGTCAACGTACATAGTTCCTTGCTTATTGTATTGGGAATTTAAACAAATAAAAGAATAGAAAGAAAGAAAAAGGAAAGAAAGTCAGAAAATAAAGGGTAGTCAAAACATGAACAGAATTGAAGGAACCAAGCAGGCAGAATGTAAGGAAGACATGACGACAACGACTATGATGATGATGATGATGGTTTAAAATGGAAAAAATATCGGATATGCATTCATTGTTAGATGTTGGATGATGATGATGATGATGATGGCGATATTTTTTCTATAAAACCAAATCATGTTGTAGCTGGCGGCTTTTGGGTTTGTTCTAAACTTGCTTCCTTCCTTACACATACATTCATTCTCTACGTTTCATCTTTTACTTACTCTAGCTTAGGGCTTTGAATCTGGTTTTCTGGGCTTGGGATGATGGGTTTTGGGTGTACGGGTTATCCCATTAGTGCCTGCCCAACTCATAGAACGCGCGTGATCCATGGCACAATGCACAGATTTAATTTTATTGTTTTGTATGTTTTACTGTTTAAAACTCCTTTGTAACTTGACTTGACTCATCTTGGTATATGGTATACTATTCAAAATAAGAGCGCTTTAAGTTTTGTTACTACGCGAATTTTTCAGCAAACTTTGCATATTTTTAGGGTTGTTAAAATAGCAAAAAAAAAAAAAAAAAGAAAAGAGTAACTTGCTTTTTATTGCAATGAAGCCTTTTCGCCTTTTCTGGCTTTTCATGCTTTAATGAGGCTTTAGATAGGTTTTGGTTGGTGGATGGGGATGGGGTTTTAGGATATAATAGCAAGTCTAGGTCAATGTTTTTTAGTAGCATTTAACATCGTCCTTAGTTTTGGTTATATTCTTTTTTATTTTGTTTTTTTGTTGTTGTTTTTTTAATAATCTTCAACTAAATTTTATTACTTTTGTAACGCAATTTCATTTTATTTTCGACATTTATTGTCTGTCTTTATTGTTCTTGACATTCTTTTGTTGTCGTTTCTACTTTTTTTTCTGGTTTTGGTTCTGTTGCTTTGTAGTTTTATTTGTTATTGGTATACAAATTGCTTTGGTAATGTTACTTTATACGCGAATCTAATAAAAAAAAATACAAAAATATAAAAACAAGACAAATGGTAAGGAATGAAAAGAAATAAAATAAAATGAAATGAAAGGAGACAAATCCGTGTAGATGATAAAAGATAATATCCAAAAATTGGGCAAGTCAACGCCCATTTGATTTATTTTCCAAGTTCGTTTGCTATAATTCTACATAATTTATGTAGTAGTATCTTCCATTTCCATTTTCTTTTATCAACTAATTTACTTAAACCACTTCCATTTTAATCTATGTTGGCTTTCTCGTTACTCATCTGTTTATACTCTTTTTTTCTTCTATTTTCTTTGTTCTTTTCTTTAATTCTTGTTACAGATAATCAACTATGATTCTCCACGTGGTGGTGTTTCGGTTGTCACCAATAAAGGTGAAACTACAACCTCATTCCTTTTGATTAAATCAGCGCGTCCATCGGATTCTGGACTTTATCAGTGTAATCCATCAAATGCAAAACCAAAGAGTGTAACGGTACATGTGCTGAATGGTAAGTAAAATAAACATGAAAGATTATTTCAACAACAACACCAAGTAGAGTATATCAAGGACTAAACAAAAGTAACAAAAGAAAGAGTAAAATGAATGAAAGTACAAAACGAAAAGTTTATAAAGAAAAACTACTACCAGTAAATCTACCATAAATGTCTAAAGCAATGTAAATGGTTAAGTGTGTAAAAGGAAGAGTCTTAGAAAAGACGGAGAGAAAGATAGAGAGAGAGTGACATTAATGTTTTTGCAAGTGAAGAGTATCAGGAGATTATCACCATGGTTTGCTTGGCGAATGCGTTTATGACAATTATCATTTAGTCACCAACGTCAAGACCACGTCATGGCATGGCATGGCACGTCGCCATACCAGTTGGATAAGGATTAGGATTAGTGTTTCGTTTTGTTCTTTTCTGTTCTGTTTCATGTTGTTGTTAGTGATAGTGTAAAGCACTCATGCTGTGTGTGGTTGGTTCATAAAGCTCAGCGTATTAATACGCGACGCCATTTTGTTCCATGCTTTACCATGCTCTGCATGTTCTTATCCTTCTCACAGCTTTGTTGTTGGTCTTACTATCACAGTCCCTACTGGTATTTTGTATTTTGTATCTTTTTGTTGTTACTTCCGTTGCGTCCTTGACTTGAAAAAGTTTTTTTGTGTGTACGTTCTATACTCATTCTCATTGTTAGTATCATCTTACGTGCAATGTTGTTGTTACTGCTGTCAGTTTATGAAAATTATGATTATGTGAACTTTTTCTTTTACTTCTTCTACAATACTTTTACTTCTACTATATTCTTTCATGTTGTTATTGGTCTTGTTGTTTGTTCTTTGCCATATGAGATAATAGCATTGCAAGGTTTAGTATCTATCTATATGTGTATGTTGTATCTTTGTATCTATGTACGTGTCATACACATATTGTAGTTTCATTTAAAGCTTAGTTCTGCTGTTTCTACTTACTTTGGTCTCGTTACTTGCTTTAGATTCATTCACTTATACTACAATACATTGACGCATTTGTATGTTTTTATATATCTAGTGTATGTAAGTATTTGTGTGAATGGGTCTGTGTGTGTGTGTGTGTGTTTATGCATGCATATCTGCTTTCCGTTAACTGCTGTCACACTTGTTACTGATTATTATTGTTGTTGTTATTATTATAGTTACCATTATTATTATTGTTGTTGTTGCTGTTATTGTTACCATATATGTGTATAGTAGTTGTGGGTTTTCTTATTTCTTTCACTATACTACTCGTACTATTTCTATGTGTCATTGTTATACTTCTTCTTCTCCTTCTTAATTTTCTTTTATTGTTTATTGTTACCTGTTATTTGCACAACACAACACAACACAACACACCAACACACAAGTGAAAGAGTTGGCACTGCGGTTATTTTGCCTTCTTTCTCTTCTACTGTTTATTTAGTCTACCTTCAATAGATACTATTCACAGTTATGCTGCAGTAGTTCCGTTTGAACTGAACTGAAATGTTGTCGTTGTCATCGTCACCGACACCGTCACCGTTGATGTTGTCACGTTAAAGCGTTTCTTGTTACAAATTTCTCCTCAATTCCTTCAGTCTTTTCTGTCTCTTCATCTTTTACTGTTGTCTATATGTACTTTTTTCTTCTCTCTTTTGCATATTTATAAAGCAGCTTTTGTTGTTGGTGTTTATAGTTATTTGTTGTTGCTTTTTAGCTTTTGTACTCAGGCAACGTAAAGCCCTTATTGTATTGTATTACTATACTTCACTCTCTATAGTACTCTTTTTCCCTCCTTCTTCCTAGGCTACACAATGGTACACTTCATTGTTCCACTATCAGTTACTGTATGCCAGTTGCCTTGACTTGACTTTTTGATGTTGTTGCTGCTGTTGTTGCCTTTAGATTTTGGTTTTTGTTTTTATTATTGGATTTTCACTTTTTGCAATTCCTTTAAAGAGTCCTCATTCCTTCCTTCCTTCCTTCATTCATTCATTCCTTTTTGTCGTTTCTTTATTCTTTCAATTTTTAATCCTGTTAGTGTTGGATTATATGGCATTATGTTTCGATTTCTATGATAATCGCTTATGTTAGTACAATATTTTAAACAATCCTGTGAGCAGTAGTACAAAGTACAATACAACAAAACTCAACAAGGCATTAGTATCTATGAGTTCGTCATGCCTTTGCTTTGGCTTTTATCGTTGTTTTTGTCTTTGTCTTTGGTTGTGTCCTTGAATGCGGTATGCTATTGGTTAGCTTACAATATGTCAACTGATTAATAACACTGTGCGACAACATTAATGAAAATAGCTAATTTTTATTAAATTGGACCTGCTGAACATGAAAATGTAATCAATTTTCTTGTAACACGTTCCATTTAAGTTATGAAAAATTAAAGTATCAAAGCCCTGTCCCTCCACTGGCTCTTAAACCCAAGATCTGGTCTAAGCCTCGATCTAAAGGTGTAACTATATAACAGCTTAATAAAGCCAATCTAAACATACGGTTTCCAGCTTTGCGGGAAATGCAAGCCCAAGTAACGTTGAACTCATACAAAAAGCTTAAACAAAAATACTTCGCTTTTCAACAGGGGCTCCCTGGCACATTTCAAGCGTGAACATCCACAGAGACCTTAAAGTCCCACTGATTAAAACTGAACTGGTCCTAATGAAGCAGAAATATCACCTCAAACTCTCTTAACCTCCCCACCCACTAGCTCAATCACTCTCACATACGAGCAGCCACACGTGCCTAAGACGGAATGACTTTCCTGCCCCATAAACCTGGGAGGACCACGCAATACTGAAAAGTTGCTTTAACTCAACACTAAAGGAACTTGTATATAAAAACGCGTGTCACTGTGTTTGTCACTTATGGACACCGAAACTACTGAACCGATCTTCATGAAATTTTATGTAGTTATGTTATTTGATCCAACTTAAAAGATAGGATAGTTTTTATCTCGATTAATGAGCTCAATTTTATTTAATTTCGCTGTTAGTTAGTTTATGCATGAGCACTTCAACTCAAAAAAAAGTCTAGAATAATATTAATTCAACGCATTATAACTGAGCCTCAGCAACGCGTGGCCGGGTCTGTTAGTATGTGGATGTATGTATGTACCCTATGGATTCCGAAACTGCTCTTGTCGAGATTTGTGATTTGTGTGAAAGAAGTCAATTTCAATACCGTCAATAATAATTAAAAAAAAAAATAATTAAAATTTTATTCACGAATTCCGCTTGTGATCTGCACCAAACTTAACAGGAACATTCTTCAAACTATACTTAAGTTTTCCTGGAAATTTCATCAAAATCGGTCCAGCATTTTCGGAATTCATAGGGTACATACATACATCCACTTTTTTTTTGTCACACAGTGTAATTTTTGTGATATAAAGGTAGGCAGCAGATTCATTGAATCAAATATGAGAGACATGACTTTGATAACACATTCATTTAATGAAAATATCTGCAACATAAAGATTTATTATAATAATATGGTATCTTTTGTTTAAATCAGAAGCTCAGTGAGTTTGTTAACATCTTTGTACTAACGGTATGGTAAGTAAGTTGATTGATTGATCAAAAAGCACTCAAGGATGTTCACACATACATATATATGGGTGTACCTTCCACAGTTATTGTTGTTGTTGTTGATGTAATATAAAACTATGTATGTAAATTCTCTTTTTCAGCGATATTTGAGTGAGAGAACAGCAATAAAGATGTAAATTAAACAGGTGTTTCTCATTCCGTTTCCAGGGGAGTTCCCAGCAGCAATGCAGCACGCGGCACAAGCGCATCATCTCATGTCTCCAAGTCGTTATCTGTTAGTGTACCTGTTTGTGTGCTTGTGCAGTACCATGTTTGTCAAGCGTTCTATGCAGCAGTCGCCGTTGCCATCGGCGGCATTGCCACAACAACAGCAACAACGACGACAGCAACAAGAATGCATCCAGCAGAGACAAGGCTCAGCAGCAGCTGTAGTAGTAGTCAACTCAGTCGACTCAAACGACTCAGTTTCGTTATGTGGAACTGTTGGCGTGCCAGCGGATGCTGCATTGCGCGTTTCCTTGAGCGCATTTTAAACATGTTGACACTTTGGGCGTTGCATGTGTTAGTAAAAGTCACCGGAAGATGTTGTCGACTACTACGACGGAGACGGAAAAGGAACTGCAAACATGCAGCCAGGTGTGCTGATGCTGCTGATGATGTTGAACATCGGGAAACTACAAATGTAAGGACGACAATAATAATAAAAAGGATGTCGTCTAGTGAGCTACAACAAAATCAACAAAGCAAACAAATCCAACAATCAGAATCAACATCAAAAGCGCCACAAAGTCAACAAGCTCAACGGCAACACAGGCCACGTCTCATTGCAAATGATATCAGGTGAGCTCCCCCATAATCCTTTGTCCCGCCCCCCAATACACATAAAAGCAGCTTAGTAGTCTAATTATTAAGAGAATAAAAAAATTATGATTATAATTAACTAAAAAAAAACTCTAGACTTAATCATATTATTACTCATACGCATGGTTAACTGAACTAACTATGTATGATATAAATATGATTTTTTATTAAAATAAAAAACCAAAGAAAGAAAATCCCCTCTAAACTAAATACGTATACGTAATATAAAAAAAAAATAATTGAATAGAAAAGAAAAGGAAATATGATAAAATGAAATCCTGACATTTAAATTAAAAATTTAAAAGAAAAATGCTTTTCTACAGAAGAACAAAAATCACAACAAAATGTGAATCAACTTCTTTGTTGTCAACTCTTAAAATTCTTTGTATATTCACATGAAAGAATTTTCCTGTATTTTCTAGTATTTTTTTGTATTCAATAAAAATAAATAAACATAGGAAACAAATCATGGAATGAGGATATGGATATGGAAGAAGTGGGAAACTCAGTTGTAAATTTGGTGTTTGTAAATAGACGTCGTAGAGCAATGAGAAAATATTTAATAAATAAAAATAAACGAAAATAAAATAAAATAAAAGTATTATAAACTCTAAAGAATCAACTGTAGATGAAAGCAAAGCGCATAAATGATAAAGAAAGTTGGAAATAATTTTAAATTCAATTTTATAATATAATTTTCATACAAACTTTTTTAATCATTTCAACTTCACTTGAAACTCTTTAAGGAAACAAAAAAACATGAAAAATTTTATGAAACCAGAACTGCTTTTCTAGATGCAACTAAACTGTACTACAAAAAAGAAAAATAAAAATATACATATATGAAAAATAATGCAAACTCTAATTTGATAAGTTGAAGTCTTTTGCATATTGTAAAATAAACTAAATTAAAATAAATGAAAATAAAATAACAAAAAAAAAACTAAATAAATAAATACATGAAAGAATAGTTGAAAAATAACTAAATCAAGTGTTAAACTCTTTAACTTATATAGACACACACACACACACATAAAATAATAATCTAAAAAAATCCATAAAAATAATCTAAAAAAACTTCTAAACTATGAAGTAATTTCAAGTACTGATGACTACACAAAGAAAACTCTGTATAAACAAAATTAAATAAAAAATATAGTAAGTAAAAATACACTTAAAGAAAATATTATATATAAAAATATAAATATAAATGTATGTAAATTAAGAAAGAAATTATTGTTAAAAGGCAAAAAACCAAATAAAAATAAAAACAAAAACTTAGCTCAAAGTGAAAGTCAAGAACAAATTAAAACAAAAAAAAGAAACTTTTCATCATGTGTGTTGCAAACTCATTTATATAAGCAAGGCTACACTCAAACATATATGAAAAAAAAAACTAATTATGAAAAGGATATTCATTTAAGTTAACATTTCTATTTTTGTTGAATTTATTTTAATTATTTTCTAAATTTTCAAAAATTTCCGCATTTTTCTAGTGTAAAAATTGTATTATGCAGGAGCAGAAACATTTAGTTTCATGTTAAATGAAAACAAAAATGTTGCACTTAAAAAAAAAAACATGTTGAAAAATAAATTAAAATTCAATAAATTAGCCTTCAAATTAATGAAGGCAAATAAGTATTTATAAACATAAAAAAACAAGTTTAAAACTTAACAAAAATAAAAAAAAAAAAAATATTAATTAAAACTATAAACAGAAAATAATGATGACATTATTATAAATGATGATGAGGACTATGGATAAAGAGTATAATAATGATGATAAAGATAATGATAATGATGATATGATGATAATGATAATGGCGTATTTCAATGTTTAAACATTCGAGTGTAATTACAATAGAAAAATATACAAAAGAAAAATTAAAATAAAAATATAAAAAATAAATAAATAAATAAAATCAAATAAAATACAAAAAAAATTATTATTAAAAAAATTGCATATAAAACATAAGTCAAAACAAGAACTAAATACAATAACATAAAATAAAATAAAAAATTATATAAGAAAAAAGTAATTAAAATTAAACAGCGCTACGCTCTCTCTATCATTCACTTTTCATTAGCTTTTCAAATGCAACACAAATTGCATTTTTTCCCTTCTTTCTTTCTTTTTTTCTTTCTTTCATTCTTTCATTCTGTCATTCTATCTTTCTTTGTTGTTCAAATTTGTCATTACATATAACAAAAATATACAAAAGATGTAGTATTAAGTTCGGTCTCACTAATGTTTATAAACCCTTCATATAAAGAAATGATAAAATACACGTAACAAAAAAAGGTTTGCTATTCATTTGTAGGGGAACTGACTTCTCTTATATGATTTAATCGATGCTTCTAAATCTATAAATATTATAAAACAAAGTCCCCAGCTGCTTCCATCTGTCTCTCTTGGTTTTTATTTCAAAAACGCGTACATTGAACTTCTCCTAAGCGTCTAAACCGATTTTGATGACATTTTTTGTGTTTTTGAGTGTCTCCCTGGATGGTTTAGATTCACAATTGGTCCCGGTAGGTGGCGCTGTTGTCTAGATCAATTTTTTATATACTGAACTAATTTTAATAATTTCTGTGTTAAAACAATAAATGAATGCCAATGAAGCGAGTTATATAACAGTAGATAATGATGATGCCACTCTTTGTTAAAACTGACGGGCGTAAATGATGACTAGATCAATGCAATTAATGGCTATAAAAATTTGTTTGGGGGTGATTATTATTATGGTTCTTTAAATGCAAGAGATTGGCGATTTTAGAAATTTAAAAATGTGACTTACAACCAACTGAAAGCAGTCAATGCATGCTATGAGATCAACGTCTTATAATATCCTATTAATGAAAATAATTATACAATCTTTTTAGAACAGAAGATAGTCAAGCTTGCCTGATCATATCGATGTTCTTTTCATAAGTCTGTATAAAGTCAAGTACATCTGATCGCATCAGTAAGTAGTTACTTCTCAAGTAAGAAAGTGAGAAACTAGCTTCCGTTTTTTTAATGTTCATTTCGTATGACAGGCAAGTAAACTTGTGTTCAGGAATGAGCATGGTTGGTGCCACAATGGCATGAAGACGAGTCCAAGAACAAAGACAAGCTGATTGATAGGTCTCTGTTCTCCTTCACTTAAGCGGAATTTGTTGTCCGCAATCATCGACTATCATAAAAGAAAACGTAGGAAGCGTCATGGTATTCGCATCAAGGCCTCTAGCAAAATGTTCAACTTGCAGTCACTATGTTATTCTATGCTATGCAAGACACTGCCTATGGCTGATACATCAGTAAAACGATAGCTGAGAAAGGTTTTATTGAGTGTAAAATTAAGTACAAGTTCAAAATTGGCTTATTCAGAACCTCAATACCCTCAATTGTTAAAACGGAAAAACCATTGTAGAAGCGAAATAACGGGCATTTTTCAAAAATTTGTTATTCAGGATATTCTTTTCTCGTCTCGTTTCAATAAAATTGTTACCATATGGCATGTGCCAGAAATTGAAGATGGTTTTTATGCCAATTGATTTCAATTTCTCTGTAGTTGTTCTAGAAAACGCGGAGATTTCATTTTTCGAACTTTGATGTTCGAATGAACAGTGTTTGAGATTTAAGTTAATCGAAAGAGTTTTCTGGCACTGGAGAATTATAAAAGAGTTGATATGGGGTTGAAAGAGATTTTTGGCACATACCTAAATGATTCAATATTGATTCAAATACGTGGCCAAAGACGTTTTTTTTTCGCATGTTGGTGCTTAGATAGATTGTTTTCAAAGCAACATATTTCATACCTCTCTACAAGTGTTTTCAGAAAGTTCAGTTCAGACCTCTGGAATGATTGACACGAAGTGATTTCTGGTCATCAGTTAAAGTACAACATGTGAAACAAACTATTACCCAAATCCTCACGAAAAATGAGTCGAAATGCTAATATTCAGAGCCTCTTTCTGATGGAAAAAAAGTGAATTTTCGTGGTCATTTGGCGAACTTTTTCGATCAATTTGGGAGTGCAAGCTGAAATTGGTTTCCCGGCACACGTTTATTGTCCTTTAGTGACACTTTACGTCGAAAAAACATGTGTGTCACCAAAAACATTTGTTCTGCTTAAACAATCATTGCTTTACACTTGCTACATCAACCGGAATGCTTCTGAAGCAGGTTTACTCAATTTTACATTGAATTTCAACTGAACGTTATAAAATTGATTTCGTTTTGTTAAAAGTTTGCAATGACACCATCAGACGAACGAATGGAGTGACTGGATGCTGCAATAAAACTTCAGTGGTGATACCTAATTGCTGCTAGGTGCTACTCTATCAATGCATTTTGTGGCACCCAACAAATATATGAACTAAATTTAATGAAAATCTCCGATTGATATAGTTTTTTGGATTCTCTCAGCACTTGAAATAGTTAAATACTACTTTTATCTAATGCCTTCCAAATGTCATAACAAACTGATAATAAATCACATTCTACTAATCTAATCTATGAAGGGTATAACATAAAACGACTGTTTTGTTACTATTAATAAAATAAAAAACAAAAAAACACTTGACAACAAAATGAAATAAATAAGAATAAAAATTAAAACCCTTTGCTGTTACATTTCTGAAATAAACGAGTTTATTTTTTGTTTTATTTTGTTTTCAAAAAAAAATATTCAATGAAAGTTGCCTCTTTGTGTGAATGAAATTTGAAACATTGAATGAGTTTAATTAAATTAATGCAAGTTTTCTCTTTTTATATTTTTTATTTTGTAATTTTTACTTTGAGAGCTTTTCAAGTATCCTTTTGATGAAAAAACAAAACGACTCTAACAAAAAAGAAAAGATTTAATCAACATAAATGCAGAGAAGTAAATTTTTTCTCATGTTCAAAAAAATATTGATTAAAATAAATTTCTTTAACAATTTAAGCTCATTCATATGATTTATACTTTATGAACTTCTCAGAACTTTCATTCAAGCTCATAACAAAAATTTCATAGACTTTTTAGCCAAAAAAAAAAAAACAAAATAAAGAAATACAAAAACCTGTAAAAAAAGGTAAAATGGTTAAATAAATAAAAATAAATAAATTAATAAAATAAATTAAATAAAACTCAATTTGAGATAAAAACAAGAAAACCAAAATAAATGTAAATGTGTATTTAAATATTTAAAACATAAATAAACAAAAAATTATATTTAGTTTATTAATTAAAAAATTATATAAAACAAAATGAAGTAAATAAATAAATTAATTAAATCGTGTTATGAAAACTAAAAATAAATTTAAAAAAATAAAACAAATTTAAAGATCAACATACACACAGAAATACACACACCCAAAACACACACATTTGAAAGTAACTTTCAATTAAATATTAAAAAAAATTAATGCAAATTAAAAACTAAAACGAAAACTTCAATGAAATTAAACACAAAAAAAAAAAGGAAAAAACTTGCAAAATGTCAGAATTTAAATGAAATCGCGACGATATAAAGTTAAATATGATAAAAGTGAATATATAAAAGGATTACAACTACAAAAACCAAAAGAAAATTAAAATAAAATGAAAATGAAAATAAAAGAAAAACATAAAAATATTATGTCAACTGTTAATTGAGTTGTTTTATTCCATCAAAGGGCTGAAAGGGTTCGAAATGGGGATGGTGATTGAAGTGATTTTCATAAATTATGCCAAACAAACATAAATACTTAAAGCAATGTCAATAACAAATCATTTTTCACATGGTCACTAACACAGTAATCAATGCAATGGTGATAACGAAATGAGATTAATCATACGCACCGTAAACATGGGAGTGTGTGAAAAACAAACTAAATGCACTGCCACAGGAAAAGTATGGCATTGGGTTACTAAACAAAGGAGGAATAATAATACAAAAAAAAATATATATAAACTCACAAACTCATATATATAACTAGAGCATACACACATTAACATATTGTGTTTACACATGAGTTTGTATCATGATGATGCATATATAGTAGCATAGTATTGTAGTTAGAGGGTTTCACTCGATTGTATTTTGTAGTGATTTGTTGTTGTTTACATGTTCGCTAACTTGGCTCGTTTAGTTCATTGTTTCTTTTTTTTTTGTTTTTTTTTTTAATAAATATTAGCTGTAGTTAAACACTTGAACGACGCTGATGGAAAATCAATAAATAACTCTCACCTATTGAAACCAAACACGAAACACGAATAAAAACAGGACAAAGTACTTGGGTGCTTTGGGTAAGGATGTGTGTATGTGTATGTAAGAGGATGTGGGTATTTTGTTTTGTTGTGTTGTGGTGATGTGCTGAAGGACTACAATCAGTACAGTAACAAAGGCTCAAGTGAATAAGCGAACGAATAAAGTGGTCGACACACAACACATTCACTTTATTGATGAGAAAGTTTTGTTAATATAACCAAGCATTGGTGGAAAGTGGAATGGAGCAACACAGGCAAACGAGACTCAAAGAGACAAACAAAGTGTGAGTGAGTGAGTGAATGACAGAGAGGGATTTTGTTTACAACTCGCCAGTGTCAGAGCATCGTCAGTATCAATATCATCATATGAGCAATCTCACTTTTCCTCTTATAGAATATAAGCATATGATTGTGGGGGTGGCAACAAGCAAATGCGCGTAACCACTCAAGGCCAAGTGGGCAATAAGCGAAAAACTTTTATTGTTTTATGTCGAAAAGTTTATATGCTTCCTCTCACCATCAACATCAACATCACATCATCTTCATCGCTTATTATAGTATTCATCGCTCCTGTTACCCTGATGCATTACACATGGCTTTTAATCTACATTCTCGACACACACTCATTTACTTACTTTCTCTCTCAAATTGTACAATATATTATATACAATATAAATTGTAATTTCGCGCTGGAGTGGCGCTAAAGTGCCAATGATGATGAGTGCAACAAGACTGCGAAGAACGTGTGTGGGAATGTAAAAAACTCAAACCAAACGCAATGAAGTTCATTTCACACACTTCCCACCTCCCTCTTACGCTTATACTTTACATAGGTGAACAATAAAAAAAAAAATATTCTTCTTTTTTTATTTATTTTTTGTAGGGCGTGAGGCCGACTTTGAGTCACTTGAAACGTGGCTTATTGTTGTTGTTGGTGTTGTGGTTGTTGTTGGTATTGTTGTTGTGCTTTGTTTTTCTTTCAATTGTTTATGTATGTACGTATCTGTATCTGTGTGCATGTATTTTTGTTCCGTTTTACTGATGGTTGATTGGCCTGCAACGAATATGGCACGGTGACTGTGGTTTGATATATGGTGTGTTTTGTTTTGCTTTTTTTTTGGCTACATGGCATTGACTTGGATGCTGTTGACTTTTCAAGTGTTTGTTTTAGTATCTGTACATGTGATTGTGTGTATATGACATACATTTGTATGTAGGTGTGTAGTTTTTGATTTTTTTATAGTTAGGCTCGGTGTTTGTTTCATTTTATAGTGAGTTCGCCACAGCTTTAAAAGTATTTTTAGTCGTCAGGGGTTTATTTTTAGATATTTTTAAAAAGTGTGATAGAAAATACATAAGAGCAAAGTTAAAGAATATTGTTGTCTATCACAGCAATACAAAATTTGTTAAGAATAACAACTGAATAGAAAAGCCTAGCAAGCAATGTCAGCATTACTTATGTCAACTTCTTTTAGATTGCCTTTGGTTTAGAATAACATTGGCTTTAACATTTAATTGTTGCATTGAACTCCAATTTGCAAGTTCCAGAATAAAAACTTAGGAGTATGGGGGAGTGTTACACAATGATCCACCACTGCAGGAATAAAGTTAAAGTTAAATAATACAAGGATTCCACCTCTGGGACCGAGTCTATACTGAAAATAAGAGTTGGAGAGCTTAAACTTATAATTGTGAGAAAATTCTTAATTGATTCCACGATAAAGAAATAATTTGATTTAGTAAAAGCACGTTTTGACTGAATTTGAAGCATAATCTCAATAAGTAATTCATAAACACATGGCCAATTCTAAATGTTCTTCGGTTCTATCATTATTCCTTTTATATAGGAGAAGGAATAAGATTACTTGTGGCCATTCAAACATGTAGGAAGATCATTTAACTTCTCTTTATGAAATTTGAATTGAAGTTTGATTAAAGTTACATAAAGTCGCAACCAAAAAATATAATACATATTTTAGTTTAAAGAAGGCAAATGATTGAATTAAAAATTATAAAAAAAAAATACCCGATAGTCCTTATCTCATTAACAGAAGATCACCAATGTCACTTTAGTGGAGTACTCTCACCAAGAATGCTTCTACAAATATTACTTCTTAGGTGATTCTAATTCGTTACTCCATAAGACTAAAGGGTGCATTGCCTGTGCTCCGATTCACCCAAGGGAGGAATTAAAAGCACTGTGCCTAGTTGACTCTCAAATTCAAGGCAACGATATAATGGTGGATATAAATGAAATGGGGATTTCTCTATATAGAAGAGACTCGACTGATATTTACAGTTAAAGGTGACAATAAATCCTAAAACCATTGATGGTATCGACTTTATATTATACTAGCGTAGCTCGGCAATCGTTGCTACGGCCCCATCGTAATGTTATTGCATGATTTTTCAATAGAGAGACATGTATATTCGCGCCATCTACCATTACATTTTTAAACAGAAGCGGAGTTCTATAGCAATGAGTATACTAATTTTGTTTGGCAGCATAATGAACTTACAGTAGAGTCAAAATAAATGCACTTCTTATTAAAAAAGATATGAAAATACATAAAAACTTGTGAGTTCCAACAAAGTGGATAGTATAAAAACATTGTTCATGAAGAAATACATACACATGCCAACTTTCATGCTGATCGGTCAAACGGTGTTGGAGTTATATGGAAACATTTAAAAACTTGAGAGTTATAACAAAGTGGATAGCATATAAACATTCTTCATGAAGAAATACATATACATGAAAACTTTCATGCTGATCAGTCAAACGGTGTTGGAGTTATACGCCGTTAAACTAATTTTCTCGTCCTATTTTATATATATAGATGTATATCAACCTATTTACTTACTCATTGAAATTGTTTCGAAAGTCTATTGCTGTATCTTCATTAGTTAATACGGTATTTTGTAAAAGACCTAAAAGATGACTTGTAAATACGTGAACAAAATCCTAGCTCCGCCCTTGGCATTCGAAACTAAATTTATGAGAGTTTTTGGGCGGTGGCATTACTTTCAAGTTTCTGAATGAAAAGTTTAGTCATTATTGTTCCGATCATCACCAAACATTACAGGAACACTCTCCGGACTATGCAAGAGTTTCCTTGACAATTTCACCAAAATCGATTCAGCAGTTTTGGAATCCATAGGAAACATATCTACATGCCATACACTTGATACTTTAATTTATCATAACTTTAAAATGATACGTGCTAGAAAGGAGAAAGAAGAGCTGGAATATGAGTGTGTTCAGTTATTATGCATCTCAGTCAACTCAGTCTTCATGAAGCACGAAGTTTTCTTTTTACCAAACTTTGCTCATTTGTCGGAATCAGCCAAATTTCTCCAACAGGTGGGGTACCTCCCATTCACACACAATTTCAAATTAATGTTTTTATTAGGAAAACTCTTTTGTTTTTTATCTTAACGAACTGTTATTTGGACACTATAAGTGTCTGCCCATATTAACCAACCATGGATTACTGGATTGTATAGCTCCCGGTCTCAATGTTGAAATTCAGTATGAATACTGACTCTACTCTAAACGTAAGTCAAATCAATAATATATAATATTTATGTATGCTCATTCACAGGAGTATGCTATGCTAAGGTATCATAGCCAAAGATAACCTGTTTTTATGGATTTTGTAAATTTGAATTGGGAAACTGTTTAATTAGTATATGGTATTTATGATTTTAAAAATATAAACCAATTTAATGAACTCAATATTTTGGGTTGAATAAAAAGTTTATTATGAAGTTTGTTTTACTATATTTATTTTTATTGTAATATTCTTTCAATTTTATTTCATTTAATTTGGAATATAATATTTTTTATTTTCATATTACAAAATGTTTACGGAAACATTCCCTTCCACTTGCTTTCCTCTTCCCATCCTCTACTCATTGCATAAACCTTTCTATTGTATAGAAAAAGAAGGAAAAGGTCACATAAAATTTGGTCAGCTTCTTCATCTATACGAGTATAATATTTATGTTCATAAAGTAAAGTTGACATTTACAGTGCAGCAGCAGGATTCACTTGTTGTATTTTTTGAAACTTTAATTTCCATAGAAAAACTTTTAATAAGCCTAACAAAAAAGTTGTTGAGTTCAGAAAAAAGTACAAAAATGAAATGAGTGGCAAAAAAGGGGGAAAGAAAAAGAAATAATATTATGATGACACAAAACTCAAAAAACTTTTAACACCACCAACAACACAAGCTGTCCGCACTAATTTGCCGTAAATGAAAATATTTTATTATCACATGCACACACACACACACACTCTACCAGTTACATTAACTTTACATGACACACACACACAAATACTTGGAATACTTAATACACACACATTTATCCTATATCACTTTATATAATTTAGCGTGAGCTCTTCTTCCTTTGTTCTTTTTCGCCTGAGCATTTTAGTGTGCTACAGAGTGAGATGAGCATTAAAAGTTTAAATAAAATACATGAGTTTGTTAACTCGTATTGTTGAAACTCTTATTGGTTTTTATATGCTATTCAAAAAAAAAAAAAAAAAAGAGAAAGGTGGGAGAGGGAGACAGTACAGAATTTCATACAAAGACTTACACACATTAAGACATATATTATGACCATAATCCTTAAGCATTACGTTTGCAGGCACAGCTGATGAAAGCACGCAAGGATGCAAGTGAAACAAGTGAAGCAAGTGAAAAAGCAAAGCAAAAAGAACGATGCAGCATATGAACGCAATGACCACAAATGGAACTATAATTAAATTAAAACTTTTACCATGTGCTCAACTTGAATCAGCCCAGCTCAGCTCAGTTCAACTCAACTCAACTCAACTTGCCAAACCATCCCAAGTCATGCTTTGCCTTACTACAACTACTTTGCCTTGCCTTGAATTGGATTGGTTTGGTTTGGTTTGGGTTGGTTTGGCTTGCAATGAGTTGAGTTGCATTGTGATCCTCAAGAGTAGTTGTAGAGATTGTTGAAGGTAATAAGTGTTATATATGGTAGTAGATATGAAGGTTGTATGATTTTTCTTTCTGTCTGCTTGTGTACGAGTATATGCAAGTGTCTTTCAATTGTTGCTTTGTTTTTGTAGCGAACGAAGCCAATGGAAATTTATACCCACAGCATATTAATATGAAATAAAATTTTGCAAACGCATGCCGCCCAAACTATGGCCAAGTGAAGTAAGATGTGCTGCAGCAAGGTTAGTTAAAGTCATTGGAGCAGACATTTTTTGTCTTACAAGCGCATATACTAAAAGAGGCCTGCTGCTGAGTAAGTCTGCGTGTATAATTCGATAAACTGAAAGATTAAAATAAGCAG
The DNA here is from genome assembly GCA_037043315.1 of Amiota communis. Classification (NCBI taxonomy): domain Eukaryota; kingdom Metazoa; phylum Arthropoda; class Insecta; order Diptera; family Drosophilidae; genus Amiota; species Amiota communis. The sequence continues at coordinate 3,471,040 of JBAMAV010001245.1, read as the reverse complement.
TGGATACCCGAACCATTCATTTTTTGCAGTATCCTTTGACCATCATACCCAACATCATCATCATCATCATCAACATCACCATCCCCATCCCCATTTACATTTACAATATATTTCTTGTTGCAGTTGAAATTAATTTCATACGAAATCCACAAACTGTAATTTTACAAGCACTTAACTCGCCATACAGCTGGCAGGCACACATACATAAATATATTTGCAAACTGAGAACACAGAGATACTCTCATACTACATGCATACTTTTAGTACACTTAGAGGCGCTTTGAGTTAAGTCCAGTTGACTACAAAAACAAGTGAGGGCAAAAGACAAAAGCGGATTAGTGCAAGAGCACTGACCAATGCAAGGCAGGCATACTAAGTGAATGCGCATCCAATGATGGAAGGAAATGGTGAGGGGATAAGTGATGAGAGGGGAGAAGTGATATACTAGGACTTCCTTGTGGTCATAGTTGCCTATGTTTAAATGAATCTTTTACCTAACCACCCACAAAGACACATTTGTCGAAAACTTTTCCACAGTTGTACAGTTTAACAGCTTCAAGTGTTTTATTTTCTCTTATACACATACACTTACAGACACACACATACACATTTATTTACTTATATTTCAACTATATAAAAATGCTTAGAAGTAAAGATTTTTTAGTTGAGATACGTAAAATATTTTTAATACCCAGCGCGAGGAGTCCTTTGTATTCTCTATGTGTGTGTGTGTGTGTGTGTTTTTGTGTTCCAGTTTTAAAGATATGTAACTACAGATACAAAAGTAGTTTAAGCTTGAGGGGTTCATTGCACACACACACACACTCACATATATAGTTATGTACTAACAAACACATATATAGGACACAAATGAATACGCATAAGGACAAAACGATAGAAGTAGCGCTATAAATACATATGTTTTAATTTCCGTATTTTTGGGTCATTTTCTAGTAGTTGTCCACACACTTACAAAGAGAAAGAAAACACTTATTCTATATACTATACACAGATACATTGAAATGCCGCTTTAGATTAAACCGGATGTGACGATGCGTGTTTCCGTTTAGTGCTTCTAGTGCTGCTGTTGCTGCTGCTGCTGCTCCCTGCTATTTGTACTTGTATTTATGACTTTAGCAGCCATTTTTCCTCATTTCAACACAAGCAGCGGTAGCAGCAATAGTAGCAGTATCATTATCATTGTATTTGTTGTTGTTGTTTTTGTCATCTACTATAGTTATTATAGTTGCTGCTGCTGTTCTTGCTGTTGTTGTTGTCATCTATAGTTGTTATTGCTCTTGTTCTTGTTGCCATTTGTATCCTGTATAAGTTTTTATTTCGTCCGACATATATAAATATATATAGATTTTTTCCTATAAACACACACATCCATACTGTGTCTCACATATATACATTTACACATATATTCTATATATTTTAGATATCCATAGTGAGACAAGTGTAAAGCAACAAACCCAAAGACAAGCATCAACATAAACGCATTGAATCGATATGATACTCTCGTATGTTATTTTTCAGTTTTTCACAACTTTCTTTTTTGCTTTTTTTTTATTATTATTTTCATTATTTATTTTTTTATTTCTTTCTACTAGAATTTCCTCACTATATTCTCGTTATTTTTGTTTGTTTGTATTTTTTTTTATTATTACAAACACTGTTAAATGACTCATGAAATTGGTTGTATGTATTGTATAGTTTCAAGTACAGAAAACGCGTCACAAGCATGCGCGCCAGGACAAAATAAAAAAAATCTTGCCATCACACACACACATAGATAACTCCACTCCCCCCCTACCTATTGTTTCTTTTGGTTGTGGGTGTTTTCTGTTAATAATTTAGATTGTTGGGCGTGCATTGCCAGTTGTTGGTTGTCTCTTGTTGCTAGTCCTACTGTTGTTATGTGTGTGATGTTTGTCCAAGCGTTGCGTATATGGCCAATAAATTTGCAAGTGTTGGCTTGGCTTTTTGGTGTTGACAGCACTGGCTAAGGTGCAAAGTGAGCTAGACTAACACATTGTTATGTTTTTGTGTGGTTGTTTTGTATTTATAAATTTTGAGAGATTTTAAGGAAAAACTTAAAGTAAATACATTGGTCACTCAAAAGCTATTCAGTCCTTAGTGGGTCCACTAAATAGAATACAAGTTGTGCTATAAAGATTTTAAGGAATGAATTTTTATTAATTTATCATCCCAAAAGTATGCTACAAGAATTTTAAAACAAATTTTGTCTTTGTTTGTGCGTCAGAGGGAGAGAGAGAGAAAGAGAGAGAGAGAAAGATTGAATGAATTTAAGTCAATTGCACCCAAAGGTAACGTAAGTGCCTTTTGTATTTCTCGGGAATTTATCATTTTGTAGTTGTATATATATAAGTATTTTGTTTTTTAAATTTTTAGCTTTTTATCCTTAAAAGTATGCTGCATACATTTATTATAAAATATTTTGTAGTGGTAGTTGTGTTTCTGGCAACGCCTCAAATGGCAAATAGTCTACTTGACACAAAGACAAACGTGAATATTTTCGCAGACAAATGCTCTAAAAAAAGGACATTTCACCATGTTATGACAATCTCATACACACAATACACGATGAGGACGAGGACGAGTACTAGTGTACAAGTACAAATATAAATATGCAAATTCAACATAAAAGTGAATTTAAGCTTAAGCACTGAGACTGCGACTGAGGATGGCATCATGGTTATCACTAGCACAGCATCATCATGTGACATACTTATTCTTACACACATACACACACATATTTTTATATGGGAGCCACTCACTCATTCACTCACTACATTTAAACATTCAGTTGGCGTTTGCATTGAACTATGACCTGTCACGTCAACAACAACATTTGTTCTTTCTGTTTAGGTTACCTTACTATTATGTTGAGTGCGTTTACTTGGTCTTTTGGTCCTAGAAAAGATCGCTAATGCCTTAGCAGGCGTTAAGTTGGCAACTGGTAAAAGAAATGAAATCACATCAGAAGCAAAAGGTAAAGCATTTTTTTTTGTTTTAAGTTATATGAACATAGTAGCTCAATGTCCTTTTCTTTGAATGAATTTCGGAATATTTTATGTACTTCTTCAGAATCTCTAGAAAATGATGATGGAAAAGTTGAAAAAATATTGTAGAAGAAAAGTTTTCATATGCGTGCCAAATTGGCTAAGCGTTACTCAAGTGCCATGGCATGCGTCTCAAACTATGCTATGCTGTAATTTTTTTTTCCTTTTCTTTTCTAAATTAGCCACATTCGGTTGTACTCAGTGTGTGGCTGACTGACTTTAGTCAGTGCGCCTTGGGTGGGTCTCTGACGATGTTGTAGGAAAAATATATTGTAAAAAAAAACGGAAAAAGGCAACAAAATAGAAACACAAACAAAATATAAATAAAAACAAAGAAAGCAAACAATGGAATGCTATGGAATGAAATAAAAAATACAAAGAGTGGGAGTGAGAGAGGCAGAGCAAGAGACTTGTCTTTGGGAGTGAGTTAGTGGTAGAGTTAAGTAAAAACTGCAAAGTTTGTGTTGTGCCTTTTTTTTTTGTGCTACATGGCGCACTGCGCTGAGTTGCCTAAAAGTATGCTTTAAAAAATAAAGGAACGAAAAAATGCTTAACTACTGTTTTCTGTTTCTGTTTCAGTTGCTTTTGCTGTTGTTGTTGCTGGTTTTTCTGTTGTGTTCTGTTGTTGGTTTTTGTTTTTAATCTTTTATTTTACTCATTCACTTTCTCATTCTCATTCCCACTCCGATTCCCATTCCCATTTTCATTCTCTGACTTTATCTGTATCTTTGTGTAAGTTGCGGGCGGACACTAGCACTAGCACCAGCACCAGTACCAGAACACGCTCAGTTTGTTTGTTTAGTGACTTCGATTGCTGTAGCATACTTTTTTGGCCCCCAGTCCCAATGGTCTGGAAAGGGGCTGTTTCATTTTATATAGGTTGACTATATTTGTAGTGCTTGCTTTCGCTTTGCCATATACTGTAGTATAAATATTTTGTACACACGAAAACTTAAATTAGTTTATTTATGCTTTGTTGAACTGGCATAGTTTGTAATTTCTTTTAATAATTTCATTCTTTTTGCATCCCTCGATTTTTTGTTGTCGTTGGTTCCTTGTCGATTTCAACGATGTTGGTCGAAGCTGGTTGGGTTTGCTTAACTTAACTGTACTTTGCTTTGCTTAAGTTTTTGGCTTTATTATTTTTCCTTTTTTTTTTGTTTTTTCTACTCGTAGTTTTGGTCTACTTTGTGTTCATTTCTGTGTGATAACTTTGTCATTTGCTTATCCTTTTTGAGGATTTGTGTGCCTGTTTACAGGACCAAGCGTTGAGTTCATGATTGAGTTTGGCTTTTGGACTTAAAGGCTTGGTTGTCTTTGGTTGTCAACGCGGCCGCGAAGAAGACAAAGCAAAGACAAGCGAAGACAAGCAATTTGCGCAAAACTGTTAACCAAAAAGAGAATTAATTAAGCCGCGCGTTTGGCTCGTAAACATGCCAAAATGCTGCTGCTGGTTGCTATCCTTATGCCATCTCATGCTAATGGCAATGATGATGTGGATGATGATGATGATAATAATATCCTTTTCAGCATTAACTTGCAGTGTCCCCATTTCAAGTTTGCGCTTCGCTGGTAAAGCTTTCATTTCAATTCACTTTCGAAGCAAAAAATTTTCTTAAAATCATTTCCATTTCATGAAAGAAGTTTCTATTTCTTTTTTGCTGTTTAATTTTTGTTAAATTTAGCGCATGCGATTAAATTTTTTATTGTAGACTTTGCTTCTAGGTGCCTATGAAATGGTTGGTATTTGGTAATTTTTCATAATTTTTGAAGTCTGTCGAGGCGGGTGCACATTTAACATCAAGCAAAAAGCATTGCCTATTTTAAGGCTGCTCTCATTTTTAGCAGATCAACGCCTGCTTTCAACACCAAGAGAAGACAGAGAGCGGGAGTATAAGAGTGTGTCGGAGTGTGAGTGAAAGTAATGAGCATGAATTGCCAAAACGTTGGAAAGTATGAAACGCATCACTCAGCCACCTGTGTGCGTCGTCGTCCTTCATTCAGGTTCTATAATGTTGTTGATGATGATGATGATGATGATGCTATTGCGCGTGCAGGCTCCGCATTCTGACAGCCCAACTTACACAAATGACAAATTAGCCACATCAATTACAGAAATTTATTTTCCGTGCCATGTTTTGTTTCATTTTTCCTTTTTTTTCCCTCCTTTTAAGGTCTTAAAATTCGTTTGTTTTAGTATTTTACTGTTTTACTGTTGTAGTAGTATGTGGTCTCCAAGGGTATTTGCATTTGGCTCATCCTACCAGCTCACAAGTGAGACACAAATGAGAGGAAGTAAGTCAAGAATCAGTCGTGTCCAGGCTTTGTTTTGGGTTGAATGTTCTTGATTTATCCAAAAACCATGTCTCTCCAACACACAAATAGTTTAAATATGTCCACAACTTTCGGTCGGTTGCTGGGTTGCTCGGTTATACATATTTACTATTGTCGGTCACTCGCATGAGATAAAAACTTGTCTCGTTCACATTTTTTGTTTTGTTTTACTCAACTTTTTATGTTAATTTTTTTTGGATTTTTTTTTTGTTTTCCGAAGGTTTTGCTTGATTTATGTGCGTTTGTTATGGAATTTTGACTTTGGCGTAAACTACAATATATAATTGGAGTAAGTTTGAGTTCATGAGTTTCATTCGCTTCGGTTCAGTTTGGTACGGTTCGGTGTGTGTTTTGCTTTGTTTCATTTTTGGGTGAAAGTGCAAGTTTTGCGGTTGTTATCCTTTCTCGATTTTGTGTATGGTTTTCTACTATGTTGGTCCTGTGACAATATTTGTGGTTAACCAAAGAGCTTTCTATATATGTGTGTTGGTTTCTTTTTCTATATAGATTCCTTTGCACATGTATGTATATTTGAGTAAATCAGTATATGAGTATGTGTGAGTTTGTGGCTTAACAATTAGAAGCGTTTTGAATATTTAAGTTGGGATTTTGTAAGGCGAGTTTTATGAACTCTTACGCATAATTCTTTGCTTAGAATTTTCCAACAATACCAGTGAATTAATACTAGAAAAGTTGGAAGGAATTTTGTTTTTTTTTTCAAATTTTTGCATGCCAATCAAATATGTAATAATGTACCTCTAAATACATATGTACATATGAATAATACATTTACAGGGACCAACCAGCGAATGTTGAGCGGACAAAACTATTGCAAACGGGTTCAGAAACGAACGTTTTGTGGTAAAATCAAGCGTTGGTTGAATTTCGCGCAATGCTCGCAATCGTGCTCGCAAACGATAGTTTTGCGGCAACAAATATGATAAAAACGAAACAAAAGGAAAGATAGACAAAACCCGGTTTCTTTTGCACACGACACAGCAACAAAAAAACCAGCGTTGGCTTTACCATTCAATGTTCGCAAATTATGTTTTTTGCAACTATCGTAAATGATAGTTTTGCTGACAAAAACCGAACGACAGATGATTCATTCACGTATCTATCTCGGATCCGGGCGCGATAGTTTTGTCCACAAAAGACCCGAAAAACTCTCGCAAATGATATCTATTTACTAGTATTTGGTCCACTGGAGGAATAAGTTTAATATCACTACTACAACATTATTATAACTAAAGGCATAGACTGTTGTAACCACAGATCAGTAGGGTGAAGTCTTTTAAGACGGATATTGATGAGAGAACAGCCGATCAATGTATCTACTGGTGTGCCTGTTGATTTGTTCCAAAACTAAATACATCTGTAGAACATTGTGAAGAGTACTATTTCTGACGAACCATGGCGCGTCAATTATTTTCCTTAAAGCTTCATTCTGAGTGATTTGTATGCATTTAATTTACGAGTAAGATGGCAGACCCCAGAGCTAAATACCATATGTCCAAGACGGCTTGATTATTGATTTTTCGATTGTAAGTCTAGTTTTGCACCTAGATTGTCGATTGGGTTTCTTATCGTCGATTCTTCTCTTATGACTCTTGCTTGCAATTGCACTTGAGAGGGTCGTTTGATACAGTTTTTCACATTCCTTATAATTTTTGTTGCTTTATGAAGGTGGTGCAAATTTCTTCTCCACAGAGCAGCAGAGGCCTTGTTCCTTACCAAGGAATGAGTCACACGACCAAAATAAGTATGATTTGAAATTGGTACCTGCGATTATGAGTAAATCAAAGGGGACGTTGACTGAAGTTTATCAATCCTTGTACTCGGTACCGTGATATTAAGTTTCTACGATAAGTGATCAAGTTAAAACAATTGACTTTCACCTTAACTATGAAACGATGATGCAGCAAATATGATTTAAATAGCAGATACTGCCAGTCTGGGAGATGCTTCTTATTTTTTAAGAAGTAGATCCTCATGAATGTCTAGGAATACACCAGATCAACGCATCTTTCTTTCAAAAGTCACTAGAATGAATGGGATACTCTCTGTACTTGTTGTGGCGTTTGGAATGAGTAAATAAAATTATAAGTTGCTCAATAAATTTAATGTCAATATGAATAACCACAGAAGTGTTTCTTTCTATAAGAAATTTCGTATTTAAAGCATTTGTTGTTTAAGGCAGTGTTGGAAAACGTTTTCCATATCAAAATTTATTACACTACTTGAGCATAGTATATGATGATGTGAATGCTAGAAATAGTTTAATAGTTTTTTTTTGTTGGGATTTACAAAGTAATTTATTCACTCCCATAAAGTGATAACCTCTCAACAGTTCAACATCCCCACTAGCAACTAACGACTTACAATACTATCTGTGTGTGTGTGTGTGTGTGTTTGTCCAAACACATTTAATGCATTTTCCATTTGCCTTTAGTACAATATATGACAAGAGATCTCTTGTTGGTAGTATACGAGTATGCTACATACATATATCACTTACCACTACTCACCCACTGACTGACTCACTCACTTACTACACATAATCGAAAACATGGCTATCATAAAAGCGAATGAGTATGATAGGAAAATATCATATGACATTGGTTAAAGGAGAGGACAAGGAATGAAAACGAAGAAGATGATGATGATGACAACATTATGATAATCATTGGTATGAAACTTTATTCATATGACAATAATTTGCGGGTCATGAATGTCTTGTGATGCTCATCGTCATCGCCATCACCATCGCTATCATTGCCATCATTGCGGCAATGCGACGCACGAACTCACACGCGCTTACTACTCGTACACATATCCATACAATTCCATTTTTCCCATTTTTCCTTTTACCAATTTTACCATTTTAGCATTTTATATTTTCGCACTCCATGATGATGGAGCTGACCTCGTGATGATAAGTTTTCATGCATGCTTTTGGGCGTAACAAATTTATGCGACGTTTTGCAATTGAACCAACAACCAGCCGCCATATGAACGATCCAAAAACGATTTCGTTACAATATGCGTGAGTACTACTATAGTATGCGATGCGATTCTATTGATGTGTTTTATACGATTGATTTTTGTTCGTTCGTTCGTTTGAAGTGAAATTGTGTGCATACAAGAGATACAAGATACGACATCATTGTGAGTATGAGGATATGAAATTGAAATAGTCGACTAGAGTTGAGTTGAGTTGAATCGAGTATACTACTACTAGTAGTAGTATGTGGTCATGGGTCATATTTAAATTGTATATGAATGAAAGGCAGAGAGACTCATCCATCACCGACACTACACTTTTTTAAATGTGGTTTGGTCTTATACATTTTTTCCTCATTTTAGTAGTCACCCAATGTTATGGTATGTGTGCGTTTATGTAAAAAATACGAAAAAAAGAAGGAAAGATAGAAGCACTCAACAAGCTTCTGGCTTATCTATGAAAACACATTTAAATGGAATTGATTTGATTTTGAAAGCGACAGCAAAATGAAGCATTCAGGGAGTTTAAGAGAATGAGTGATGTAAAGCATGTTGGACGAAGATGTCCATATGTCAAATGCCACATGTTCTATATGGAAGCAAGGACGAAGTACCATTTACCACCCACATTAGAATGCCGCATGCTGTGGCACTTTTTTTGGGTGACATCTCTTCATACAATATGTATCAATGTATATTTATATTTATGGTATAATATATGGATAGATGTGTGTGTTTGTTATTGCTAACATACAAGCATGTGGTGGCAAGGTCTAAAGCAACCATTTATGCAAATAGATATAAAGAAAATGTTATCTTTCTTTATTTCTATGGTATACTTCTTTGGTTCTTTATAATAATAATAATAATAATACCTCAAAATTGATGCGTAAGTCAATGGGTGGCGTCCGCTTCCGATCATTCATTGATGCTTTTGTTGTTCCTTACATGCTACTCTACTATACTTCAATGACGACACACACGCACACACAACTCAATTGAGGTAAGGTGCTCTGCACTGCCTTGCGTCGTGGCACCAACAATCCCATTGATAGAAAGAAAGAAGCAACATTGTTTGGGGCAGGTTAAGTGTGGCAACAATGTCTATTATGATGCCACATTGCCTTTTGTTCGCATTGCGCGCTCGTGTGCCGCAAGCGTGGCAATTACATATATTATATGCTTTATTCCATTTTACTTTTGTTGTTTCCCTCGGTTTTTTTTCTTCTGCTGCTTGAATTCTTTTCTTTATTTTTTTTTTTTTTGGTTTTGTGAGAGTTTATACGATTTGTCGTTGTGCGTACAGCTGTTGTAATGATGTGTAAATATTATTTTATGTTAATGTATTTTTGATTATTTCTTGTTGAATTTTTTAATATAATTTGGCATTGGTTGTAATGCGATAAGGTAACATTGCCGTCACCGTCACCGCCGCCATCTGAGACCAATTAGTAGATAAAAAAATCTTAAAAAAAATGCAAAAATATATACTTCAAAATGTCTACATTTTCTGACAATCCAAGCCTTCAAGGTGTCTGCATATTGGACCCTGAGGAAGAAAAATGTTTAAATTTTTGTTTTAGATTGCATGATAGAAGAATTTATTGAGCTATTAGTGATTGTCAGAGGACTCTATGGAAAGTAAAGTAAGTTGTGTGTGATGTCATGAAAATATATAAAAATAATTTTTGTTCTAGTAAACTCTTTCTCGTTCCAGGAAGCTTCAGAGTTATTACAGGATTTCTTGTAAAGATGCCACGTCTGGACAAAGCTTTGAAACATTGGAATAAATGCGGAGAAATTGGCGAATTGTGTTTTTACATAGACTTAAGTTTCACTCCAGTATCATCCCGCAGGTAGACCAAGTCCGATAACTCAGACTGATCCTTGACAAACGACTTAGATAGTGAGTTCACATTAAAGCCATCACCGCATGCTGTTATGCAAAGTTGCGTAGGCTTAACTAGTTGCTACGGCCGATAGATGCTCTTGATCAAGCTCGGCAGCCCTCTATAACGTTTATCTGGATGCTTGATCAATTCAGTGTTCCAGGTAAGGACCAAAAGACAGTAATCTATATTATTAAACGGCAAACACAAGTTTTGTGAATCCTTTCCTGCCGAAACCACTGAACCGATTTTGATAAAAAAAATACGAATTGAAAGGTATTCTTTGCTGGATGTGTACTTTTAAGACATCAAAAGGAAGAACATTGTTTACAGAAAGGTTATTAGCACTTAAAAGAAACAAATGTTTTTTTTTGGAATGCGGTCGATTGTGTAGACCGCGGGTTACCCTAGTTCAAATGAAATGATGATCAACAAAGTATTGAAATTAGTTAAGTATCTAAAATTGTCATAATGTCATACATACTGATGCAATTTTTTATTTCTTAAGGTGCATGACTTCTTTGGATATCATAGAGATCCTATACCATGATTGACCAATATACTAGTACCAATTTTTGTTTAGGTTAGATCAGGTTAATTTATTTAGGTCTCTAGCAGCAAAGACTAGTTATCCCAGATGTAATGCTTAAATTTAAGAATGGGAGCAGATAGGGGAGTTGACAGATGAGTAATCTAAGTTGATCTCAGAAATCACCTTATGCCTCTGAAAGAAACTCGCAGAATCAGCGAACAAAGTTAAGTCCGCCAGTGTCAAATTTGCCAAACTGTCAAAATCTTTGAAGAAATGTTTCCCGGGAGAACAAGTTCGTTCATTCTCTAAAAAGACTAGGGCAGTCGCATAGGTGTTGCCGGATATTTTTCAGATTCTTCCTCATCTCCACAGCTACAACAGAAGTCTTAATGCGGAGTATACATCCTGTGGACCATTAGCCTAATGACGCAGTGTCCTACTAAGACTCTTGTCATCATCCGAATCTTATTCTTGGCCAGATTAAACAAAAAACCAATGGCGCAGTGTTCTACTAACACTCCCGTCATCATCTTATTCTTGGCCGGAAGTTTTCATTGGTAACAAGACTAGAGTATCAGGAGCATTGATAAAATCCTGGCTGTCATTATAAATACTTAGGTTACTATGATGTTTATCAACTTGACTGCTTGTTAAATTGCATCAAATTAATATACTTATTTAAATCAAATTAAGAATTTCTTATCCACAAATGAGTAAAAGCATAAAAATCTTTTTATCCTGCTAAATACACTGGTCAAATACAAAAGAAACCAAAAGAAATTATGAAGCAAAATAACACAAAACAACTTAAACAAATTAACTTTGATTTCATGACTGGTCTTGTCTGCTGTTTCTCTAACTCATTCATTCACTTACAGTTTGTCTAAAACAATAAAAATATTCCATCTACCCAAAGAAAAAGTATGCAATGAGAGAGAGAGAATGAGAGTGGGATACTAAAAATACTAAATAAAATTGAAAGAAATAGAAAAATAGTTAATTGCATTGTTTGCAAAATTGTAGATGTGAACGAACGAATGAACGAAGTAACAATATTAAATGAAGGGCGTCTTTTCTAGACGCCCCACAACAATTGAAGTAATGATAAAGAAAGTGTAGCATACTTTAAGGCTCAACGAGTGCTGACAGTAAAAAGCAACTAATACACACAAAACAAGCATGCAGACAGACAGAATACTGAACTGAGCTCCATAGATACTCTCACAAATACACTGATGTTTATAGACGCAGCTGACAAGCATCGTCGACATTGTATTTCTATGTATTTCATTTTGGCCATCTTCAGTGTGAGGCAATGGTATGATAGCTAATATGTGTGAAAATGTGTGTTTCCTAGTGTTGGTTGTAGTTTATACAATATTTGGGCAAATATCTATATACAAAATCTATCTATACATTGTACGTATGTAGTTTCATAGATACGTGTACACTTATTTCTATTCCTTTGCTATATTTTTTTTCTTTTCATCTTTTGCCTTTTTATATGTTATTCTCCTTGTTGCTGTTGCTGTTGCTACTGCCTTTGCTTTGCTACTTTTCTTTTTTCACGGTTTGTTTATTTTTGCTCACAGTTATCAAAATATTGAGTATACATATTGTTGTCCTTTCGCTGATATTCGCATAAGGATATCTACCACTTAAATAAGGAAAAAAAAAATATGTGTGCATATGGTGAACAAGGTGATGGTGTGTGTGTACCAAAGATTTTGGTTTACTTAAAGCTTCTTCTGTAAGCGGCATGTATGTGTGACTTGTCTTTCTTAAGTTTTTTTTTTTTTTTTGTTTTTGCTATGCTACGCCTGCTTAGCATCCTTTCTTTATTGGCAACACTGCTGATTTCTCATTGCTGAATCCTTAGTCTTTGGCTCATCTTCTACTCTTTAGTTTTTGTACTCCTTTTCTTCTGCTGTTAGTTACTTGTTCTTGTGTTGTCTCGTCTTGGCTTGGCTTAACTTGTTCTTCTTGCTACTGCTGAGCTCAGCTCATTTCTTGCCCTTCTCCTTTGGCTATATGAGTCCTTAAATGACCGACCATGTGAGGAGTGTTTGTGTCTTGTGCGTATTTTTGGCGCCTTTTTGCTTTTACCCGCTTTACTTTTTTCGTTCGCTTTTCTCACACATGAACGCTACTTTTTTTACTGATTTTTTGTTTTTTGTTTTTGTTACTACACTTGACTTGTCTTAGTTGATTTCTTTTTTTTTCCGTATGTTTCTCCTCTGTGTTGTTGTTGATGTTGTTCTTTGTCATTTACATATAAATTTTTGTACTTATATTTTCTTGGGTTGTGATTTTTGTGTGATTCTCAGTCTGCTGCTTTACTAACTTTTTTTGGCTGAAATCTTTGCCAGTTTCCATTTTTTTTTCCTTTTGGTTTTTACTCGTGTTATTTTCATAAATAAATTTGCATGTCAAATGACATTGTTTATGATATTCTTATACGCACTTTTGAACTGACAAAAAAGGAAGAAAAAACAGAAAAAATCAAGATGAAAAGGCCCTAAAAAAGCAAACAGAACAGACAGTTGAGTCGCATACTTAGCTAAAAACAAAACAGAAAAAGAAGTCAAAATATATTCTCGTTTGTTTCTAATTCATGGTCTCCTTCTCTGTAGTAATATTTTGTTGACAACTCTGTTAAAATATGTTTACATGCCAAAATTAGTGCCTTATGCCAATGTCTACATTAGGTACCAATGCTCTTTAAAGCTCATTGCTTTGTCTTTCATTCCTTAGTCATACAGTCTGTCTGTTTGTTTGTTCATTGCTTTGTTTATTTGTCAAATTTGACAAGCGAAATGAATACGTAATTGAATTCAAGGCTTTCAGGATGTACTAGTACTCTACTTACTTACATGCAATTTGTGGCTTCTGTTATGCTACTGCCAGAAAGAATATTGTCATGTTTTTTTTTATTAATATCCTGCCTCATACATATGTTAAAAATAATCGTTAGTCTTTTGCCTTGTAAGACATTCTAAAATTTAATACTTTCTTATATCTTTTTTCTGCTGATTTACTCAATTATTTTTTCGTTTTTTTTTCTTTTTCCTTTCCTCTTTCAATTCAACATAAGACATAAGAAACCATAATTATTTGGGCTCAACTTCCTTCTGTTGAGGCTGAGGCTTTTGTCTCCAACAAAGTTTTTCAAACGCCTTCAACTGCTGCTGATTTAAATGCTTTGCTTGTGTTTGTTTTTTTTTGCTTATCTGTAAATATGAAATTTATAATAAATTTGTGTGCTTTCACAGTCGTCTAAGGAATTCCTATATTATATAACAAGTATACAACACAAAAAAAAAAAGGAAAAGAAAAAAACTCTTTTGTGTGCGCCTTTGTCGATAAGAGGAGAACTTCAAATTATATCACTTACTTACTTCACTTTAGTGACGCACATTGAAAGTAATCTAGCAATTTTGTTGGCTTAAGCATCATTTCATCCTTCCATCCTTCCATCAACATTCCATCTCTGGTCCTTGTCACTTTTATTCAATAGCTTTAGAACACAGCACTGTACAGCACAGCACAGCACAGCTCATCTCTTTTCCTTGATCTTTTATGTATTGTAGCACAGCCAAGCAGCCATCGTTATTACGCACTTTTGTATGCTTCTTACAACATCTTGATAGTCACAAACCGCAAATGTGTTGCAAAATCTAATGGTGGCTGGTTGTCTGTTGGCTCACGGTGGGCCAACATCCTGTGCCACACACACACAGTCCTCTAGTCTCAGCAGGCAAATTATGCATTAAACTGTAGAAAACTGTCACTGTAATGATAGCAAAAGTACACAACACTGAAGGTAGAACAATATCAGAGTTCTCTGAAACAAAGAAATATTGGACGAAGGCAAGTGACAGTTGATTTCCGGCCATACAACTTTCGAGACAAAAGCAATCCTATTGTCATGTGGTAGTTGAAACAAAATACAATAGAAAGAAAGCAAATGATTATAACTGAGTAAGTGAGTGAATGAGTGAATGGATGACTGGATGATTTCGTTGAAAAAGCGTGAAAACCGCAATCAAAATGTGTAAATTAGTTCTTAATGCAATGTTCTGTGTACCTGTCCTGCAAAGTTGGAATTATCCTGGTCTGTGCTTGTTAGGCCTGGTGCTTGTCACTCATTTCAGTTATGTGTTGGTGCATTCATACATTTTGTGGCAAATTGTAATTTCCATGTTAATCTTCACCACCACCACCACCCATTGCTCGCAGTACCAAACAAACCGCATGCGCTTGGTCTTTCATACTGTTACCCTTTCCCCAGGATTTTGGTAACACCGCAGCTTATAATTTCGTTTATAATTACAGCAAAAAGATGACAGCTACGCCATTTTCACTTGCAACTGCTGCAACTGTTGAACGTGTCGACGTTAATTAGCCTCCGGTGTTGAACTTCGTATGTACAATATATTTTTGCAGTTACCAGCTCCCTTAACGGGCATAGTCCTATGAAAAACCAACAACACTCATATAGACTAACTGAAACCATCGTCACATTTATATAATTTTATAGCATGGCATCACACTCTTAGGAAGGACTCACTCACTTTAGTCCCACCTAAGTGTGAATGTGATTGTGTGAATTTGTATATGCATGTGATTTTATGCCAAAACTTAATTAAAAATTAGATGCTTCTGCAGTTAAATACAAAGTTGTTTAGCATGAGAATTGGGTTAGTGTAATAGCTGGTGCTTGTTTTTCTGAATTTTTGCATTTGTCGACTGACAATGTCCTTTACATAACATCTGCTAATTACAAAAATATTTGAAGCGACAGTTGAGTTGAGTGTGTATTCTCAACAGAATATCCAGGAATCTAAACATGTGCATACTACATGCATCCTTTTTTTATTCTATTTCTATTCCTTTGATTAAAATCCTTCTATTGAAAGAGCTCTAAGCATGTGCTTAATCTATTGACCAGCAAGCCTTAGCTTCATCATCACCATGATCAGCTTCATCTTCATCAAAGACATGGCATTGAATGCTTAACTGAAGCCTACTTGCATTTGTAATCCTCATCAGAAGCTGACTTAAATGTATGCGATTTGGCTTAGTTACAGAGTTTATGCTTCTTACTCAGTGAAAAATCCTTTGTTTGAAAAGAAACTTGAACAAATCTTTAAGAAGCATAATCTTTAAGCATGCAAGGTATTCCAAAACACAGTTTTATTAACCTATATCCACTGTGTTTTGTATTCAACTCAATTCAAATTTTGCCTAATTGCAGGATAACTACAATTTATCCTTTCCTCTTTCCCTTTTCCTTTCTCTTGGATCTTCTTCTTTAATACCGTTGTACATTGCTGACATTTTAAAAGCTTCGACATGAAAAAAATATGACACAAAAATGTCATACTATTTTGACTTGCTTTCTTCTCTCATCTCTTGCTACTACTACTACTACTACTACTACTACTACTACAATACTATTTTTGTTCATCATCATAGTTCAGGACATTCCCATGACGACGTCTGTTAAGTGACAGATGCAAGCATCCTTGGAAACAACATCATCCGACTTCGATTACGAGCCTGTCCAAATGCATGGCAACATCAACAATCCAGTCCAGTCCAGTACAGCCCAGGAGTTAACCCAAATAGTATTGCCGCAACGATAATTTAATGTTTGCTCAATGCTTCCTGCCTTCGAATTAATGTCCTTCGTTCAATTGAACTTTGATGTTTCGTTTCGTTTCGAATCCGATATTGATGCCTTTTGCAATAAATGAATGAATGAATGAACGAAGAATTCTACTATGAATGCATGAATGAAGCCAGGAAGGCTTCAATGTAAGTTCATCATGTGCAACAAAAATTCAAAAAATAAAAGAATGTTTTCACAAAGTTTATGGCAGTTATTTTCCATTGAATACTAGTAGATGCTTCTTTGCTGCTTGCCTCCTTCTATGTACTATATTTTTTTGTTTTTCGGTTTGTCCGTTAGTTGATGATGAATTTAAAAATAAGTGGCATTGATCATTGAAGTATTTGTACTCTACACACACACACACACACACACACAGAAACACTCGGTGAGAAAGGGAAAGTGTGCAAAGCGCATAAGTTGCTTCTTCAACTCAACAAACCATAGTATTATCATGCAGCCGTTGTTGCTCATCATCTTTACTTTATAGCGTTGAAGTTTTCACATTTAAGTGCGCCTTACAAGTCAATGGAGGGGATTTAGTTTGGTATTGGACAGTGTTGTAGGCTGGGTGAGTTTAGGAAGGTAGTATCCTTGATAGGAACTGTTAAAAAATTGTAAAATGCTTACAAAAAACTTTTGCATCATAAAAAATCACAAACAAAAAATAAGTCGTCTTCGTTTTTTCTTTCGACATCTTGTTCGTGGCTTTGTATTTGTAATATTATGGATGGGGAAGGAATGGGTGGGTGGGTGAATGAGGTTATGGAAAATCAGCTTAAGCAAGGAAGTGGCAGAAAAAGTTGACGATGACGTTGTTGAAATGGCTAAAGTATGGTTATTAAAATTTATATGAAATCGAGCAGAGTAAAGCTGCTTGGGCTTTGGTCACCGACATTGGAACCACTTACAGATGATGATGATGATGGGGTACAATGATAGTCAGCTGTTGTTATTGTTGTTGTTGGTTGGTAGACCTATGTATCTCGTTAATATTTGAGTTGTTTTGCTTGCTGCCAGCTTTAGTTTGTTGTACATGGCCAATAAGCAGCCAGAGGCACTTGAGTAATGTTGCCTTCTTCAACTCCTCATTTGGATGCGGGTGGGGGAGATTCACTTTTAGTTTGTTTTCTTTGCTATTTGCTTTTGTTGTTGTTGTTGTTGTTGTTGTATTTGTATTTGTGGCACATGTTCTCATTGCTGGTGATGAGCAATTAGGCTTTTTCTTGCCACTTGCTGATGCTTTCGTTTCGCTTTCGTTTAAGAATCTTTTGTAGAAGTGGTCAGAATGTTCAGGCATGAAAACTTTTGCTGAAATGACCTTTCACAGCCTTAAATCCACTTTTCGATGGATGGAGGAGGCTTTGGGTTGCCACAGATACAGAATAAGAATATAACATAAAAACTGTTGTGCTATACTACAGTAGCGGTTTGCGGTATTAATTGGGCGCACCTCACCCTCCCAAGCTATGCTCATTTTGAAGGACGCAACAACACAAGTGCTGCACTTTATGACTCTTTGGTATTTTGTAAACTATGATGAGTATTTTCCTCTTCTCATTTATTTTGTTTATGCTTAAGACTGATGAAGTTTGTTCCTTATTTTGACAGCAATTAAAAAGGATACTTTTTCTTCGACTTAAGTTTGGTTGATGCTACTGCTGCTGCTGCTCATCAATGATTGTTGTTTGAGAATTTGTTGTTATGAAATTGAACTTTTGGCAAAGCCGCTGCTGGCAAACTGACACTAAAACTTTACTGAAATACACTCACTAACTCACAAGAGGAGGAACCAAGGAAGCAGGATAAGCAAGAGGAAAGCATGTGCAGTATCATGGGGTACACTGAGGTATTATGTTGACTGCTTAGCATTTGCAAAGGGCTATGGTAAAGGGAGGCATTGGTGATAATGGCCTCGTGCAAAATAGGCGTAAAATGAAACTTTTAAGTACTTTATGGCCAACACTATAAAATGGTGAACATCTGCTTCATGTTACTGTACTACTGTGGCAACTTTTCCCAAGTAACAATAACAAAAACAAACAACACCAAGAAAAAATATACATACCAACATATAAAGACAACATCAAGAGCAACTGACTACAAAATCAACATTAGACAATAACAATAACAAAAGAAACAACAACAACAAATTATACAAGATACAAGTGCGCGCTCATGTAGTAAGAAGAAGGTGCTTAGTTTTTTTTTTTGTTTGTTTCTGATGGAAGCATAGCAGATGAAAGATGGTGGAAGAATGGAGGATGAATGATGTTGGTATACCAGGCTAACATAAAAAGTTTTGTGCGCTTCAAGTGATGAACATCATAAGACTTCCAATTACAAAAAAATTATGTATGCATATACATATTTTTCTTTCCAAAATAAAGTGCTCAGGTTGGTTGTAAAATTATTAGTATAAAAAATAATGTAGCATACTTTGTGGTTACTCTGAATAGCTGCCGGACATACTGCTACTTCACTTGGTCATATACAAAATAATGAAAATAATATTCAAGAGAGACAAAGGAGTCTCAATTTCAGAGAAATGCCGAGAGGTGAAGTAGCATAGTAACGTCCGAAACTAAAAACTTGTGTGTATATATTTTGAGTTATTTCATAATTTGACTACAACATAAGAAGAGAATTTCTCTAAACATATTTCACCTCCACCTACTAGTATATGCATACCTAACGCCTTGAAATATGCTTTGAATTTTTTTTGGCAAGCACTCTTCCCACACTCACACACACAAAGACATTCTCCAACACGTGCTTAATGCTTATTTAAGTAATTTTCTGTTGAATGAAAATGAAATTTTTGTGTGTGGGTGTGAGATAAAGAAGACTGGGATTGATAAGATTGAGGGTACAAAAAAAGGGTAGTACTCCAATGATAAATTATGACAAAATACTTTGCATATTTCTAGGCGCAAAGATCAAAGCCAAACAATGATTCGACAATACACAAACATTTGTATGACGCAAGAAACAATGGCGCGCTTGTCTGGTGTCAGTTGACAATAAAAATGGCGCCAGTTAAACAAAACACAAAAGAGCAAAAGAAATAAGAAAAGTATGAATGTATCTTTTGATATGAAATTGAAAAAGACAGAAAAGTGTAAGTGCAAAAACAAAATGAAACCAATTGAAGTTGTTTGGGTTTCGCATTACATACGCGTGAGCTACACGTTCAAGGATTTCTCATTCCTTCAAACTTCAGTGAAGAGGTTAACTAGGTATATCTCGAAAGATAGAAGAAGTGTGAAAAACAGATCAAATTAAAAACATTTTCTCGTGAAGAAAACTTCAAAAAAGGACACACATTTCCGTTTGTTTCATGAAACTTCAATAAGTAGCAGTTTTGAAAGAAAGACTCATTTCCGCCAAAAGACTGTCATTTCATTTTCATTGAAGTGGCCGAAGTGAAAAGGATGCGCCCCAAGGAAAATGAACTAGAACAAATACAAACATATGGCTAAAGATTTTGGCAAGAAAATAGTCGACAAAGCAGACGAAACAGACTTAAAATGTCGATTATGTTAGTAAGTATTTCGTTTTATATTGCAAACTTAATCAAGTTGGAGGAAGATACAAAGGATTCTAAGATGAGTTGAGTGAAGTGATGGCCTACGAATATTATTTGCCCTCAAAAAATTATGCCAACTATTTGCTTATTAGTTTTTTCAACTCCAAAATGCCACACTTACACAAAAAAAAACAATAAAATGCCAATACGAAAAAGGTTTCACAGGACAACACATGAATGTAATAAAGACTAAGGATAAAATTTATATTGAACACAACAGATGAAGAAAAAACGAAGTATGCAGTGTCAACAAAATTGTTCAAGGGTCAACTCAGTACACTACACTGTGAGAAGAAAGAACAATCTAAAATAAAATGAAAACAAGTTTTTTTTGCACTGCAAAATTTCAGATTTCTCATCAATGTAGAAGCAATAAGCCAAATATCGATAAGTATATAAGTATAAGGGTGAATGATGATGGGTGCAAGGATGTGTGATTCAATGAGTTACCCAATTTTGTGGCATATCTGATGCTGCTTTAAATCTTGTTTCATTCCCCTTTGCAAATGTATAAAGAAAAAAAGAAAATACTAAAATTACCAAAAGAGAAACGGAAGAAATCATTTGAGCAACTTTTGGGTAATCTTTGGCACAATTTGTGTTGCCCTCAACATACACACACACATGCACATGGAACACTTACTCGTCTATTAGACGACTTTGGCGACCCTTGATGACCTTTGGTCATTCTCGTTTTCATTTTATTCCTTCATACACTTTTTATCGCATGCCATTTACTTGGTCCTTTGTGATTCATTCATTCATTTTTTTCCTTCCGCATGACATTTTCTTTCATCCTTTTACCATTTCTCTTTCTCATTCTTTCTCTCTCTCTGTGTTGTTGTCATTGCATTTTTATGCGCTCTAATAAAAATGCAAAATGAGCGCCAACCAAAAGTAAACATAAATCGCATAAAATACAAATTAAATGCTTGCAGAGTTTGCTTCTCCCTGTTCGCATTCCCGCATGCATTTTCCTGCCATACACTAACACACACTCATAAACATGCAGAGTAACTGTTGCAACTATTGTGTTTGTTGATGTTATTCTTGTGCTTCACCTTCTTCTGCTTATTCTTCCTGGTATTTTTATTATTTGATGGTGGATGGTGGTTTTGGTGGTAACTCGACTGACTGACTGACTGAGCAAAATGTGTACTAGCATTCCATTCCCTGGCGGCTTTTCGTAATTGTGCCGTGCCAACGTGCAACATTTGTGTATCCAAAGTAACTGCACAGCTCACCGTTGATAATAGAACTGGAGTGAGAGGGAGAGAGAGGAAATAGTGATTAGGGGATGAGATTGGTATCTTTGGTTGAGTTGCAGTTTGCCAATGTGGCGCCCAAAGGTGATTCTCATGCTGGGAACTTGCTTTCTCTCTTACTTTAGTTTCACTTCTACTTCCTTGCAAATTTTGCTTTGAATGATGATGGTGTCGCCCTTGTGGCTATGCTATAGATTGCTTACTTTTAACTGTCCGGTTAAAGAGAGGAACAACTCGACCGTACCCTTTATTCTTCATAGTACTCGTACTTGTATCATCATCATCATGTCTGTATATGTATGTAAATGTTTTCAATGCATTTTTCTGTTTACACAAGTGTCCTGTGTTGTGGTTGTAAGGTGGACATAGAAATGGACATGTTCGTACACTTACTCACTCATTCATTCATTCATTCATTCTTTCAGACTCTCACTTTGACGCTAAGTTGCTATAGAAGTGTAGTGAGGGGACATTGTACTCTACTTGAGATGAAAAATAAACATGCTTGAGATTCGTTGTGATGCTTCATGATGATTTACTGTGCTGCTTAGATTGGTTCATCGTCATCGTCATCGTCGTCTTCTTCGTCAATGTCATTTAAGTTTTCTCTTCAATAGTATCCACTCATCATTCTTGCATGCAATTTTTGCTTCGAATTTAAGATGCATTTGACATGCATTCAACCTTTTATTACTCATATTACCAAGTCCTAGCCAAGTTGAATACTTTCAATGCTTACATATTGGTGTATCTCAAAAGGTTTCCAAAACTCCACTAGGGGCTATTTACAATGCCCCTGAAGCCTTTTAGATTCATTTGAAGTCATGAATTTTAAACCCATTTGCATATTTCCAATGTTATACATAGAAAAATGCTTCTTCTACTAAGGTCTATAATTTTAAAGGCTAATTTTCTGCTTTATAATAAAAGAAATTCTTATAAAAATAATAATCATAATAATAATAGTAATAATAATAAAGCACTTATGGAAACAAGCATTTTCAGTAAATTTAACATTAGCATTGAAAGCATCATAAAGCACATAAAGTTCTTGTTCTACTCCATCTAATGCCTATTCCATGCTTGGTAATGAAGGTACAATATTAGTAGGAATGACTATAGTGACAGTATATTAAATTAGGGTACGGGGTACACTGCTATATTAAGTAGTGACAGCAGTTAGTAACTTCCTTGTGTCGCATGTGTCTTAACGCCTCATTTACCAACTCAACCAATTCCCCTTCAATTTAGTTTTGCTTCAATTTCATTCATATATTGTCTGCCTATCTATTTTTTGTTCATTCGTTAGTTGCTTGTTACTTAGATGGTGTGGTGTGTTATGCTCAAAGAGAAGGCAACATATTTATTTTGATATATAAAATATTTAAAGTTGGTTTTTATTTGTTGAAAAGTTTGCCTTCTCCAAACGTCATTAGTAACATCACTAGTTTTATATATAATCCTCCAGAGTTGGTCACTAACTTGGCTGTCTGTAAGGTAGGGAATGCACTAACATTCAACACAAAGTCTTACTTCCATTCCTTTATTTGCTTAAAACTTGCGTGGCTATGGTTAATTTTGCATGCTTCAAGTACTTCATCACAAACAACTTTACCTAAAGCAACTAAGAAGGCGCCACCATCACCATCATCATCATCATCAACATCATAAGAATGAGTCTTCAATTGAGAGTGAGTGTGGATGAGTGTATCTGAGCATGTGTATGAATGGATAAGGCTTGTTAAGAGGTATGCAGTGGGGAGAAAGGAGTTTCACTGAAACTTGTATATGGCGTCTGGTGTAGAAACACACTAAATAATATACAGGATTCAAAGGAACTCACTCATGCTTGTATGCTTTCCTGTCTGGCACACAGGCTGGCATGCTGACTGGCTAAGTATACTATTTGGAGGCAGCAAGTTGAGTTGAATATACAATATTTTGATTTATGTTTTATGCCTTCATAACAATTACAAAACAAAACAAAAAAAAATTGAAAAAAAGTTACCAAACACACTCATATACAATCAAAGAACCTTGGCAGGTGTTTTGTAAAGCTCAAGTTACTTGTACCACAAGCTGACGGTCCTTGTGCTTTTACCTCTCTCTGTTGCCTGCATGCTTGCTTACTGAGCGCCTACCTGTCAAGGACCTGTCCAAAGTGCTCATTTTCATTGCTTTGCGTTCATTTGCTTCCTTCATTTACTTACCAGTGTAGAAATTCAGTTCAAGTTTTGCCTTTCCTTTCGTTTTGTTTTGTTTTGTTTTCTGGGCAAATTATTTCAATTTCTATTATCGCGTTTATGATTGTTTCAATATTTTTTTGCCATCCATTGTTCTTTTCTGTTTTGTTTTTATTATTGTACTACAATACAAAGTCTAAGCGATTGGTAGTACTTGTTGTTTTTATTCTTTTTATTTCATTGCAATATGTTTCAGTTTAGCATACTAGCTGGGTTTGGCTTCCAGTTTGCTTTGCTTTGGATCGGTTTCATTGTGGTTCCCTCTTTGGGTCCTTTCATTCAATCATGCAGTCATTCTCATTCATTCATTTGTTCAAATATATCTACGCGGTGTTCAGGTTGCGAGTTTTGGTTTTAAACATTGTTGGTTTTTATAGCAGCAAGTTGTGTTTTGTGAGTCGCGTGGTTTATTAACCCAATTCCATAATGCCAAGTTATATAAGTTGTTTATTTATTGCCAGTTAGGGATTTTGTTGTTGTTGTTGTTGTTCTGCGTTTGTGTATGCATTTTAAAATGAAATATACAGTTGAAGTAAATACAAAAAGTCCATACATAGTACTAGTAGTTATTGTTGTTTAGGTAACTAGTATTACCTTCAATTCTGGTCCTGTTGTTGCTTCCAATATATTGCTGTTAATATTGCCATTCATGTTACTGTTGCCAATGTTGTTGCACATAAATATTGGTTTGATAAGTTGAAAACTTATTGTTAGCGATTAAAATTGGATTTTCTCATATAACACAGCTACTCTCTCCTCTCTGGTAATCAATGAGAAGATAAATGAAGGTGAAAATTAGGACAGAGTTCACTAAAAATTGTTCAAATTGTTGATAATTGAAGAGCAGAAGATAAGTATAATTATAAGCTTAATACTAAAATTACGGTCCTTTGTGTGTGTCCTCTTCAATGTCAATTGCTTTTCAATTGGTTCTTAAGAAGATCAAAAATGATTTCGAAAAACCGCTTTAACTTTAATTCTGCTGTTGCTGAGTTGATAGTTGAGCTTTATCTATATCTTCATGTAATCCAATTTTCGCAAAAACACAATCTTGATGTTCGTTCTTAGTCATTTTTATATCTTTTTCTTTATAGCATGTTTATCTTCATTTTTTTTTTTCGAACTATTCTAGCAATAGTTGTCCAATCAATACTAAGTGGCTTCCGTCTCAGGATAAATCTACATAAAACTGCAGACGCAAACACAAATACATCAACACAGACATCACACCAAAATACACAACCATGCAGACCGAATGTTATTTCTCCTGTTTCTGTTTCTGGTGGTGGTGTTGGTGCTACTGCTTTAAAACCATAAAATTCATTGTTGACGCATGATGCACACATTTCATTCACTCACTGACTTTCAGACTCACTCACTAGCTGATAGTCCGTCTCTATGTAAGAATGTATGAAAAGAAATCTATAAAAACTAGTGGAAATGCCATGTCGCCAATGCCAGAATATAATGTGAAGTAGCTAGGGGAGCTGGGTTTCGCGTGTGCAACAAGGAAGCATGGAATGCTTGAAGATTGAAAGGGGATATGAAAGCAAAGCAAAGTGAATGTGCACAAACAAGCAATTCAACAATAAAAACGCATAAAAAGAATGCCAAAAAATATATACTCACACACATATATACTCATACATCTAAGCTTAGAATGAAATCTAAGCAGGAGGGTAGTAAGTGTGATGGCCAAAGAGAAGAAGAGGAAGGTAGCTTGAGAGTTAGGCTAGTAATATATTTCTATACTATAACATCATCTTCTATTTCTTTAACTTCTTCTTCTTGTTTCCATTTCGCTGACTGTGTCCTTGCAGTTGGACGAAGGCAACAACATTTTTCCTTTTGCTAACTGAGCTTTAAACAAGTTTCTTCTTTTCTATCTTCTCCCAGCATTTTTTTGTCAGGCTAAAAAAGCGATTTTGGCCATTATTATTTTATATGGTGTTATCCAAATATTTTTTTGGCAAAGACTACCAAAAGGACAAAAAATAATGCGGGGATGCAACTAACAATTGTTGTTGTTGTTATTGTTGTCGCGACGTGATTAGTGCAGACATTTATATATGTTAGTACAATAGTTTTTGTTGTTGCTGTTGCTGCTGCTGTTGCAATGTTTTTGGCAGGCCTCGAAGTTGGCTGAATGTCGTTTTTTCGTTGTTTATGCTGCTTCTGTTTTGGCTGATTTTGCTGTCAGCAAGCAAGCGAAAAGAAGCTTTGACTTTCAGATTTAGTAAAGAAGATAAGAGAAGAAAAACTGCAATTGAAATAAATGGGCAACTTTTGGTGTGTGTTGGTGGTAATAAAATATTATAGTAAATGGCAATTGTTGCAATTAATGTTGCAAATATTGCAAATTAATGCAAGTCAGCAAGTCAGTAGTAAAGTATCAGGCAACAATAATAACAAACAATTATTGGATATTGAAAGCAGTTTGCAACAGCAAGAATTATATCAACAAAAGTAATTTAAAGCTTCATTATGAGATTTGTTGTGTCTTTTACCAATTCTCCACACTCATATGAGTAAAAAACAAAGAAATATCAGAAACATCAATTTGAAATGAAAAAATGCCAACCACAAGTAAACTGCGCCATCACCACCATCCTCACCTTATTGATGATCCACAAGTTTTGCTTGTATTCCCTGTTATTAGAGCCAGGATTCTGGATGCATTCACTGCTCTGAAAACAGAAAACAAAACAGGAATACAACGAGGAGTAAAACCAACACTATCAGGCACATATATGGGTCATGTTTGCATTGGTGTAATGTGTAGAATGATTGCAACTTTAAAAAGCAAATAAACAAACAAACAAACAAACAAGGCAAACACAAAATGTTGGTTTGAGTTTTTGGGGCATTATACATGATGCATGCAACATCTACTGTACCAACAACAGCAACATCATCATCCAATGAGTCAAAGTTTCCAAGCACTTCTATATAAATTTTTATGTAGGTTTGCTTGCTTGCATTTTTACTGTTGCAAGTAGTTGTAGTAGTAGTAGGATATGTTGCAACATCATCATCATCATCATCAGCCCTGTACAGTGAGTGCAATGCATTGCAATCTACTGCAATGTAGCATACTTTTGAACCATTGACGTGTGCCACTTTTGTGAATGTAGTAAGTATTTTCTTGCATTTTTCGTATCATTTCTTTTTATTTTCCACTCCCTCCCTTACTTCATTTCATTCATTCCTTGTGTTTGTTTTGTTTGTTCAACTGTCGCTCATTCGCTCTCTTAGTAGTACTATCTGCATCTGGCTACCTAGCAATGTATCTCACTGTCAGTCAGTTAGTCTGTGTATATCTGTCTGTATGTCTTTATTTGACTGTTTGTTTGTTGTGCTTGCGCTGATTGCTACTGCTTGTCATACATACACAGAAACACCCACTGATACACTCACACAATGTACACATTTTTATATCAATAATATAGTAAATGCAATTGCTGCTCCTTGTGAATTTCTTTCAATTTACTTGATTTAACAAACAGAGAAAATAAGGAAGGATATACAAAATATTATCAGCACACACCTAGGAAATGTCATACTTTTGGTTAAGGTAAAAGGTATGTATGAGCCTCTTCTAAAGAATAATCAAATATTCATTATTCCTCAATATCATCAATAAACAGGAATAGCAGCGCATATGAAAAACTGATTTGCGCAATGAGATTCCGTTGCATTTTTCCTTTCTTTATCATGCTGAGCTCCCAAGCATTGCATTTGATGACTGTAATTAAAAACTTGCATTTAAACGTTTCATAAGTGCCTCGCAAATGAATTGCAAATGATTTGTAAAAACAGCAACAGCATCAGCAACAACAATAACAAACAAACAAGACATTTACAATTACAAATGTTGCACTTAAAGCAAAGCAAAGCAAAGCAAAGCAATTGCACAGTAAAAGCAAATGCAGAAGCTGAGAAGTAAAGCAAACTATGTAAAAATCAAGCAAATATTCACAAGAAGAAAAGAGGGAAGTAAAGCGGCAAATGTAATCAAGGCAACCGGGAAAGCTGCAGGACGTTGATTATGAAATGGTGGCTTTGAAGGCGGCAACACTATAGTAGTTGCGATTGCTGCTGTTGCTTGTGCTGCTACTGATGCTGGCGACATGGAGCAACAAAAACATAATCAACACCAACGCCAACATCAAGAACAGGAGCAACAACAGGAGCAATAACAAGTAAAACATTGACTAAGGCAGCGCATACAAAAAACCCTTTTAACCCAGATTGAAACTCGAAATTAGTTTTCATTTATGATGGCGTGCTCAAGGATGAAAGCAGTAAGCAAGAAGCATGAAAAAGAAGGAGCATTTGCTCGCTTGCTCATATATTCATTCGCTTGTTCGTAGAAATAAGTAGTAGTAATGGCAATGTTAGTTGCAGGATAACGATATATCGAGTTAGTAAGCTAAGGTAAATTGTTGCTGTACACAGATGAGTTGAGGATGAATGAGGAAACGGAAGTGGAAGATGGTTCAAGGCGGAAATCAGTTAGCAGTTAATTTTTAATAAATACAATGCTTTTGCCGCACAGTTGTGTAAACAAAATGGTGGACAAAATATAGCAAGCGGATGTCAAAGGAAGAGAATGCAGAAGAAGAGAAGAGAATGCATGAAATAAAGAAAGATTAAAAGAATCAAAAGAAATAAGTGAATGTTAGTAATGCGGTCGATAGTAGTCTGTTGTTTGATGATTTCTTGTTGCTATTTCCCTTTAATGTTGTGTTTGTTTTGACTTTATTTTATCCTTTTCCTTCTTGTTGTTGTTGTTGTTCTCACTTTTATTTTTATGACTATTCTTATTGATGTTGATGTTGTTGTTATTGCTATTGTTGTGGCTTGCCTGCTTGGCATGTAATTATGCGTAATATTTGTAAAGGACGATAAAAAGCTTTGTTGCGCCTGCATGCATGACCGAACGCATTAAAAAAGAGTAAAAACAAAACAGAAAAATGAAAAAAAAAAGGAACAAGCAAACAATGAAGTGCAAAAGTTTAAAAAAAGGAGCAAAACAAAATGAAGGCAATAAAAAAAGCGCTAGAATTAATTAAAAATTTAACATGAAACATTATAGAAAATAAAAAAATCAAGAACTCATAAAAAGGAATTTATATATGTATGTGTATATTGTAATAGCATAAAGAAAGGAAAGAAATAAATGAACGAACATAAATTGAGCTTGTACAAAATCAATATCCTTTGCCAACTTTATAACTTCCGCTAGGCTGTGCTGCCACCATTATCACACGCTAATCGATTTCCGCTGCAAAACGGAAATAATTTTTATTCGCGTTGTTAGCAATAGTATGCCATAGTAAGGAAAAGAAATAAAAACTAAGAGAACATGATTATTGCATTGACCCAGTAATCGTTAAGAAAAAAAGAAACATGTTGATGTCGATGATGATAATTAAATGTTAAATGTTATAAAAAGAGCAACAACAACAACAAAAAAATGTAGCATGCTTTAAGGCTAAAACTAGCATAGAAGGATTATTCTATCTATATACATTTCAAAAGAATGGAGTTGGCAATGGTAAGGCAGGCAATAAGTTAAGCGTTCTAATTAATTTGTAAAAAAAGAAGATTATTACATTTTTGTTACTTTATTCCCCTTTTTTTTATTAAAAATATAAATCATTTTTTATGCGCTTGCTTCTTCTCATCCTCATATTCCTCCTCACACAAATTCTGACTAACAGCTACCAATGCAAGCAGTCCATGCGAACAGAACTGAACAGAACAGAAGGATTTAAGTATGATTTCTTAGTAATGCTTACTCAGCGAGCATATATCCGTGAGTGAGTAAGTAAATGAGTGAGTGAGAAGCCTATCATACAACAATTCGGGTAAAATGGGTGAGAAAAGCTTTCATGTTGTATGGAACAGCTGTTCGTATTGTCGAGGCCACCATGACTTAGTTCAGTTAGAGTAGAGTAGAGTCGAATCACCTGCCAATGAACAAAGAGAACGAACATGTTTTTTAAGGACTCGTGCATAAGCTTTCTCTGTATCATTTCCATTGAGGTTTTTTAGGCATTGGAAAGTGCTTCCTTGTTTTTTGATGAAAGAGAAATCTTATTTATATGCTGCTCTCTTAGTTTAAGAAAGGACAAATACATACATATACTGGTAAACTCATTTACATGCCACATGTGGTCGTTTTTAGATTTGCTAACGCTGTCACTGTCGATGTTGATGTTGCTTGCCATCGTCGCATATTGACTTTTGAAGTAAATAATTCATTTTATTGTGTAGGTGAGTTAACTTCCTCATTGGATATAATCTAACTCCCATTCTGCTGTATCCGACCCTACCCCAATTCTATTCTACTCTTAAACGCTTAATGGTCCAACATGGCGTATGAAATTATTATTGTTATTGTTTTTTCGATTTATTTTATTGGCATAGGAATTTTGTGTTTTATTTATTTGTGGGCTTCCTTTTGTTATTGTTGGTGTTGTTGTGTGACATAAAGTACTTAAAATTGATCGGATTTAAGTTCCCAAAGCTTTTGCGGCATCAAAATCATAATATTGTAATAAAAAAATTAAAAAAATACAATAAGAAAATAATAAAAATATGCGATTAATAATGCTTAAAAATCATCGGTATTAATATTTAATCAATCAATAAAGTATTAAAATTTGTTTACAAAATAACAAGTAAAAATAATAAATAAATACATAAATGAAGGAAAGAATCAATAAATATATGAATGAAAGAATAATTGAATGAATGAATGAATGCATGATGAATTGAGGATTTTGTCAAAAATAAGGATAAATTTAAATGAATATTGAATAGTAAGAAAACATGATATTTAAATTATTCAAATTATTTTAATGCATTTTCAGAACCAGAACTAAAAGCAGAAACTATCTTATACGAAATTTATTACTATTAAGAAAAGTGAGAAGAAGAAATTCTGCTTGATTGAATTATAGTACTTTGTTAAAGAACACCACCATAGTCACTAGAGCCTTGCACGAATCCATTCGCAAGGAAATTTTTCCAAATACATTTGACAATTCATTTCATTTGGTGTCGAAAAGAAAAACCGAACCAATGAAGGTATGTATGTGGGATTATATTTATATAGTATATTTTTAGTTTTGTAATCATATCGAAGTCCTCTTTCGTCGTCTTATTGTTCTGCCGTCGCTGTTCACTCGCTGCTCACTTCCTGGCATCATCTTGTAGCCGTCGTTGCTTTCATCTACGTCTTTCTCATTCCCTTTTTGGTGTAGCGACACGTCGTTGCCGCTTACATCGTTGCGTTCGGCCTCATTGTATTCGTTCTTGTCTAACGCTGCACATTGCTGCCGCTTAGGTTGTTGTGTTAGTCGTCTTCATTGTTCTTCTTGTTTTTAGCTGCAGCACACAAACACTCACCTCAAATGTACGAGTAAGTGATAGACACAAATGAATAAAATGAAATAAGAAAAACAAAAAAAAAAGAAATGAAATGAAATGAAATGCCTCGCATTCGCTTCACTTTGTTTACTACAAAATATTTCAGCTTCGGCAGAGAGAAAACAGGAGATCAAAAAAGTGTATACGAAAAAGACAGTCTCCGTCATCTTACTCATATTTTATTACAACCTTTATAGAGCCAAGGATCAGCGTAACCAACAGCTGAAGACCGACTTCCAAGTATTCTAATATTTTTCATTCATTTCATTTTAGTTAAAAATTTCGATCATTCGTCGGCACAAAACTCAATATATTTTATTTGGGCGACTGAAACTTGCTTCACTCATAATGAAAACAAATGCTTTGATTGCCGTTTCAAATGCATTCGTGCAAAACTCTTATAGATATCCCCCAGAAACAATACATTTTATAACGGGTGAAGAACAGACATTGAGAAAGCTGAGACGTTTGCTTATTTCTCACTAAAACAACTCACATATGATGCAGAAACCCATGAAATACCTAGGGCCTTATTGTACATATCAAAAACCTCATCCCTTCAGCTGAATTAAAAGCATAGATTTAAAAGATGATCTCCAAGAAGTATCTTGATTGGTATAAAATTGATATTAAGGAGCTATTCTGGAAATCTTGTTTCTGTTATCATGGCATTAAACACCATTTAACTTAATTGCTATTTCCAAACACAATGGTAATGTCCAACGATAGTAATGATGTTTAAAGTCGGAGAACCTTATCGAATCCTTGAGACTAATATGTATACTTCTCTCTCTAAGATATGTGAAGAATCTTTTTAAGTACACAATTGGAAGTACGAGGTTTTAAGGAAAGCATATCGAATCATCAATTTTGACTTAGATCTTAGCATGACATTCCATAGCAACAACATTGAGTTGTTCAGAACATTGTTACTGCATTTGAGAATAAATGAATAAATATATTTGGTGTCTTTTTGGATATGATTTGAAATGATTACCTAAAAAACCAGATCAAAAATCTTCTCCCAAGAAAGCAGAACTTATAGCTTAAGAGCTATCATCTAGGCCGCTCTTTTCATGCAATTGTTATGGATGTCTAGTCATCAATAAGAAGTTCAGGGCTTAATGACCACAAGGTAGTAACAAGACACCAGTGTTTTTATATAATTATACCATAGTTCGCAAATAACTTATACTATTTTTTTCGGTTTATCACTGACAGTTCCACTTATTTTTCAATTGTTTCGGTTTATCACTGACCGTTCAACTTATATTTCAATTATTTCGGTTTATCACTGACCGTTCCACTTATTTTTCATTTTTTTCGGCATAGTTGGATGGTTGTATACAAAAACTTAAAAACGAAAAATAAATCACAATGTATTATTTATCCCTTTTACATTTGGTTTCTTAACAATCGGTTGCTTGACAACCTAAAGAAAATTTTGCCATTTATTTGCAAATTCTGAGTAATGGAAAGTGTCATTGCAGACATGCTGACTTTAATGATCTTAACGTCTTGCTGGCAACATATGTATGCAGATGAGAAATAGGTTATGTCGAACTGTACCCATACTTGAAGCGAAGGCAATGATAAATAATTACATCCATGCTTAGGCAAAGCGCTAATACCGAATATCGCCATCAATGCGAGAAAATCATCGAATTGTGATTTATCGCTATGACGACTCCGGTACCTCGGTCTAATCCTTTACAAGCACCTCACTTGGTTTGTACGAGTACATGTGAAATCCATCTATCGCAGCATGTTGCTCTGCAAAGAAGGGTTGCTGTGCCCAACTAGTACATTTTTCTTATCACATAAAAGGCTCATTTACAGGCATTCTTTTCTTCAATTATCTTCCACTATACTGATTCAGGTTTAATGACCTTTGAAATACGCTCAAAGCTTACTAAGCCTACTACTACATTTCTTAAATGCTTCTTTCCTTACATATTCATTTAAAGACACTCACATAAAGATTACTAACTACTTGAATCATTTGTTGTCGCAATTTACAATGCTTAACATACATGGTTCGAGACCAACTTCATGGGCCACAAATAATCACAAATTGTTTGATGGGCATTATGTAATCTAAATGTTGCATTTCAACAGGAATGTGTTTGTTGAATTTAATCCGAATTCAGCAATCAGCGATTTATGAACACATGCACGCACCCACACAAACTCACACTCTCAAACCTTATCAAAGGAACGCACAACACTTAGACATACTAGAAGGAAAACAACAACACTGACTCACACTTTAGCAAATAAGTTGCAATCAAGGCATTAATTGTTGCGCCTTGAGGTTTGCCTGTTCTCTTGCTCGTTGGTTGGCCTTTCTCCCTATTGTCGCACATATAACATCGCATGTGGTGAGTCGATAGAAAATGACTCAGACAGACAGTCGCAGAGACGACAAGGGGTAAATCCACAGCACGCCAAAGACGGCTGCAATTCTACAGGGAATGGGACAGTGAAGGCAACAAAGTTGAATCAACTCATTCGAATCAAGTCAAGTCAAATCGCTCGCGTGTAAGTGATATATGAATGTATGTGCGTAGTGTGAGTGTGTTTGTGTTTTGCATAAGGATATGAGTAAATGACGTTTGACTATGATTGTGCATATGCGAAGCAAATGAATTATTGAAATTTATAGAGTTAAGACGCGCCCCTAACAGACACGAAAGATGAAGAGGATGACGACGCCATTACCGCTGTTACGACTAAAGGCGGGTCGTCTTAATAGCAAATATATTATTCTCCCCCTCTGATCTCTTACTCCCTGTTTCTTTTACGATTACTCACCATTATGTCCAATAGTTTTCTTTACCTTGTGGACTCTTCATCTTGTTCTCTACATCTTCTTGAATCATTCAGCAGCGTGTAAATGTCGTTTAATTAAGGCGTGACACTATTTGCTATTATACCAGTAGTTGACTGACTGCCATAAGCAAATGCTTGTCCTCAAGCCCCATGTCTCCTGTGTCCTGTCTCCTGCCCACATATGTAATTGTGTTAACGCAGCTGGGCACAAATGTAGGACGAGCGAGTGACGCGCGCTTGATTTATTTAATGCGCTTTACATGTGCCGCGGAAGCGGTTAAAGTTGAAGTGACTTTTGGTCCTCCATATTCTCCAACTTCCTCTTTATTTTCTTCACTTAGTATACCCATCATAGTACAAAGCATATAAGTTGTATGACGCGTTGTGATAATCAAATGTCATGCCCTATAAATGCATGAGTATGTGTCGGGGTTATGTTCAAACCTTTCTTTATTCAGAACAATTTTCACTATATTTCGTATAACATCACACCACATTTTCATTCACCATGTTGCTCAACGAAAGACGACGAAGACGATGACGCCGCCGACGACGACTGACGGTTAATTTATTTTGCATTAAAGCCTCATTAATCTTTTCTTATCGCGCACATTGAAGATTTACTTGAACTCTTACATAAACTAAGCCAAGTACTTAGAAGGACTTCTGCATACACGCACGCATACTCACTCTTTCACTCACTTACACTCACATTTATATTAGTCTTTGTTGAATATAGGATAGGGTCCTGTGAATAGAGTACCAGTACCAGCAGTAGTAGTACAAGTAATAAAATAGTATGTAGTTTAGACATATATACACTCGTCCCGACTCGACTCGACTCGATTCGACTATCGTCGTTCTAATTTATGTGACTTCAGTTGTGTTGAGCTGAACTCGAATGCAAAGAATGAATGAAAGAAATTTTACAACCTCGAAAAAATATATTTGCTACCGCAGGAATGCTGTTTCGCAAATGTTTTTTCTTGAGGTTTGCAATGACTAAAGGATATTCTCACACCTGCCACACACATGAAGCAAGGAAATGGCATCCACTGACTGGCATTACAAACTTACATGAAAAAAAGGTGGGAAAAAATTCTTTTCAAAAAAAAGAGTGAACAGAATAGAAATGGAAAAAAACAAAATAACCACTGGAAACATATGACCAAAAGTGGTTTTATTAATTGCCACGCCTGCAAAAGTATTTTTACAGGACTTCTTTTCATCGTTGTGTTAGTGTTGGTTGTCTCTTGTTGCTTTGAATCCTCCTCTCCTTCGTTTTGTTTCTACATATTTGTTTCTGTTGCTTTTAACATAAAAGCCTAAATAGTTTTTTTTTTCGTTTTTCCTTTGTTGGTTTTTCCCACCACAAAAATGGCAAAATAAACTTTAGAAAAAGGGCAAACTAACAGAGTAAAAGGCAATGGGCTGACATAATACACTAGCCATAGGCTTTTAGGTACAATTTTTATTTTATCAGAGACATAGACAGTAAGGATATTTTTGTATTTTTCTCTAAAATTATTGTATAATAAAAAATTAGTTTAGCATAATTTTGCTTATACAGTTTTTGAGTTAAGATATTTGGCTATGATTTATGTGTCGACCACATGTCTATGCGGTATCTCATAAGACTTAAGAAGTTATAAAACAACTTTCTCACCAAACCCGTATACAGAATCCTTCTCAGTAGATGCACCAGCATAAGTAATAAATTGGAATAGGTAATCATCCGCATTGCAGAGGTTCCAATATCTTAAAGGAATGTCTGGCATAGAAAATGCAAGGAGAATAGTGAAAGTGTTTTAAAAAATGATTCAAATTTTGTTAACATATTTTGTTAAATTCTTCTACGATACACCAATTGTTGCTCGATTCTCATGAAATTTAACATAGATGTAGTCAACACCCTGTATTTTCATTTTCTAAAGCTAACTCGCTTACTTCAATGGAAATATTTAAAAACAAATTGAGTTATTTTCAAAATTTTTGCAATATGTGATTTGGGCAATATTCATAGGTACTTAAGAATAAGAAAATATTATTCGATCTTTATTTCAACTATACTATATCATAATTTGAATCTGTATCTTTCATCAAAATGTAAGATGATGTTTGTATCTATCATAGATATGATACAGCAGTAGTTTGAAATTATGTTTCATTTTCGAAGCAATCGTAAGAAATGGGAAATGAGAAATCTATCCATAGACTTTTTTAACTCCGTTTTTGGGATGTTCTTAGCACCTGTGTAACGGCTGCTTGAATGTCTGGAACATCATTGTGAAAAACTCCTTTCATTGCAGGTTTCAGTTTTGGGAAATAGAAAAATGTCGGACGGTGATAGATCAAGCGAATATGGACGGTGTTCGATGACATAAATTCGTTTTTCATCAAAATTTTAAGAACTATTTTTTGTTCTTCATTCAACTGATATGGAACAAAACGTGCATAGACCTCTTTTTTACCAAAATCTTCAGTTAATATTGTGTAAATTGTACCATAAGATGATGATAGCAATTATTTCACATACTCTTTCCCAGAACTCAGACGATTTGATGCTATGGTCTTTCAGATCTTGGATCATCATTTAAACCATCATGGCCACTTTTAAATTGTGTAAACCATGTATAAACTGAAGTACAACTCATACACTCATCACTAGGTAGAGAGGCTAAAATCTTCATGCCAACTAGGTCTCGCAAAAGAACACAGGAATTACTGGGAGTGACACGGACAAGTATCCGGAAAGTCTCAGGTTTATTGACAGGTCATTGCAGAGTAATGCAACACCTACATAACTTGCGGATCAGTTGCAGCGATCTGTGTAGACTTTGTAATAAAGAAGAGGAGTCAGCAGAGCAAGTGCTTTGTGACTGTGATTTAATAGATGACGTTCTATGATTTAACATAAAATTTCGCTTATTTTCAGATCACACCGTGTAGTTACAAGCTTTCCTAAGATGCCTTCTAGAAAAGGGAAAGAACAAGAGCTAAGTAGCCTCTTCGGCCTTTTTTTTTAACAATAATTCAAGAATTCTACTAAAAATGTTTATTTCGTGCTGACAAAATTAATTATAAAAAGTTTAAAGAAACTTATTTCGAACCTTTTGAAAAATGTTCATTTCATATGAGGAAATGATTCCAAATTCCTGTAGTCGTGTGCTCTCTCATACTATAAATTTATCTATCTATACTATTTTTTGTATAACCACAAACGCAGTCCATTCGTCTGGCCACCACGTTCAACCACGAACAGTGTAAAGTCGCCTGCGGTCAGGCATTTAAATTGTTTTAGCTTCATTTTTTTCTTCCTTTTTCTGTGTGTAACCATTTTAATGTCCTTTTTGTTTATTTTGGTTTCCTTTTTTTGTCTAGTTTCCTCACACTTGCCAAGCGCTGGGCTGTCAAGCAGACTAACTATGTTTGTGTCGCTTTGGCTTTTTATTGAATTAGGACATTAAAACGAAAAAAAAAACAAAAATATATAAAAGAAAAATGTTAACAAAAAGGAAGTTATAAAAGAAGGAAAATAAAATGTAGAAAAATATTACAATAAAAGTAGTGCAAAAATGGATGCAAGCATAAAAATGTTCAAAGGAAATGAAAACCTGAGACAAACTGAGCATTGAATAATGAGGAGGAGTCCAGGATCAGGACTAAGAGAAAAAATGGAAAAAATGGGAGACATCTTAGTTATGCATACATTAAGTTTGCTATTTAAAGTTTTAAGGACTGTTTTAGAATAATACATATATATTCTTTTATATGTTTAAAGAACTTTTGAAGCTTCGTGTCGGTTTGGAAAAAGAATACTCACAGATTTCTTTATGTTTTTAGAACTTTTGAAGCTCCAAAATTCCTTTTAAACATTAACAACTTCATCGATCTGTGCTGGTCTAATAGTTTTGCTTAAGAATGTTTACATATTCCTTTATGTTTGCAGAAGTTTTGAAGCTCCAAATTCGTTTGTCGATCTAATAGTTTTGTATAAGAAAATTCACATTCTCTATAATCTCTTTATATACAATAGTTTCATCATAATACCACAAGCTTCAATCTTAATATAATGCACTTTCTCATTAAGTTCAAATGCTGCTCAAGAGTCAAGGATCTCATCAGTAAACCCTTCAAAGACACATAGACACACCATCACACACACATATACAAATTCTCTTCCTTATAAACACTTTTACTTTTACTTTTCTTTTGTGTATGTGTATGTGTAAGTGTATCTAAAGGACAAACTTGGCATTAATGAGATCTACAATACATGTGTATGTATGGAACAACAACAATCTACTATGAATGAATGAATGAATGAATGGGTAAAAAAAATAAAGAAGAAAGAAGAATCCTCCTTATACTGGTATGCATAAAAGGCATAAATAGTTGTATACATTACAGATTTTTATTTTTGGTTTAATAGAAAGCAAGCTGAGTCCTGCCTGGCTGTCTGACTGCCATCCTATCCTGCCTTGCTTTGCTTTGCTTTCATTTGCTTCAATTTACTTACTCATTTTCGGCTGCCTATTTAGTAGGATGTGTGTGTTCATGTCTTTCTCTTCACAAATGTATCTGTGCATGTGTTTTGTGTTGCTTGCTTGTGTGTCGTTAAGTATGTGTGAGTGTGGGAAAATTTTCAAATAAATTCCCAAAATGTGACAAGGACATTTGCATAGAAATACGAAGCAAACAAAACCAAGCAATAGAGAATGTGGTAAGCAGCAATAGAAGTAACAGTAGCAATAGCAATAGATGAAGAGAAGGATATTGAGGCATGTTGCCTCTAAGAATTTAAGCATGAGGACCTTTAGTGATGAATGAATATGAGTACAAGTTTGGTTGAGATGGTGATGGCGATGGCGATGGCAATGTTGAGTTTGAGTTTCATTTGAGTTCTAGACAAATGTTGGTTGAGTTTATTTGCAAATGTAATTGAGGTCGTATAAGTACACATATCTATATACATGCTCACACACACACAAACATACAAATACTATAGACTCACCAAGTGCATGGTGTTGGTGTTTGCTTATAATTCTATGAAAAGCTGAAAATTTACATGGTGCACACCTGAATGAATTGCTTAATGCAAACAAAATACAAGTAAATACTCTATTGAAACCAACAATAAACACTCACTCACACACAAACACACACACACACACACACATACAATAATGTCCACTACATGTATGTAATCACAATGTGAGAAGATTGAAACAAAATTGTATTGTAAGCAATGGAAATTTATGAAAAATCAATAAAAAAAAAAAAAACAAAATTAAATAAATTCTAAAATAAACATATGAATAAAAAACTTCAAATTAAAAACAGTGAAAAGCATGACAAATTTTTCTGAATAAACATGGAATGTAGAAAAAAAAATGTTATTGTAAATGTAAATGTTCTATGAACTTAAAAATTATGCAAAACAAAATTAAAATGAAATCCACTATGAATATTTATAATGAATTAATGTTGTCAATTTAATTGAATATCGTTTCGTTTCGCTTTACATGCTAATTTTTTTTGTAAATTTTCCGAATCACCCACTCTTACTTGTAGTATGTCCACCATTTTAATTATCCAAACGGAAATGAGCAATTTAATTAATTTATTGCATAAAAAAAGGGGAGCGACAATAAAAACGAAATTCAACGCAACTCAGCTCAATTCAACTGAACTGAATACAAAGCAATGATATAAAAAGGAGAATGGATATAGGAAAAAAAGATACAACATACTCACTCAAATACTTTGTGTATGTGGCAGAGTATTTGTAATTAATTTGTTCAGAATTTGAGTGCGCAAAAAATATGCTACACAATAATAATAATTAAAATTTATAAACGCACAAAGCAATCGGCAATGAACAAAAGCAACAACATTACCATGCAGCAGCATATTTATAAGCCCTAAAAAGGGCAAAGATCAAAACAGATAAATCTTCAAACATTTGGCATCCATAATGTATGCAAAGTATATAAATCTTAATAGAAGAATAAAGGCAGAATGTGGTGTGAGAGTATGAGAGAATGAGTGCCTAATTAGTGTTACTAGAAATGTATCTTAGAT
This sequence comes from Amiota communis, assembly GCA_037043315.1. Taxonomy (NCBI): domain Eukaryota; kingdom Metazoa; phylum Arthropoda; class Insecta; order Diptera; family Drosophilidae; genus Amiota; species Amiota communis. The sequence continues at coordinate 3,431,069 of JBAMAV010001245.1, read as the reverse complement.
ACTTGACTCCCTAATTCTTTCATTTGTAGTGCGCACTTCTTGAACATCAACATCACAATCATCATTATCTTCATCATCATCATCAACTTCATGATTATTCAATGTACCGCAATTGAAGTGAAGTGAAGTGAATTGAAGTTGACTTGGGTTTTTGGTTGGGGTTTATTTTGATTCTATTTGAATAGCAGTTAACTGGGGCTAATCATCATCATCAACATCATGAAATTCTTTACCATAATCATATGCACAGTCAGGTAGCTTTTATTATATAAATCTAAGCCACCCCAATTGACACATATTACACAGTACAGTACAGTACAGTAAGTAAGTATATTTATGTTGCATACATGCTGGCACCTTTAACTACTTAGTACTTCACTTCAATTGTGTGTGTTTAAGGGTTTTCTCTTGTTTAAATATGCACATGATAAACCATTAAATCAACCACATTTCGACTAGATTTCAATTCGATTTGATGGGTTTATTCAACTCTTGAATGTGTTCCTATATTTTTTTTTATTTTGTTTTAAATATTAAAATTTTTAAATTGAAAAATATTTGCACAAAATAACATAAAAATTTATACAAAAAATTCACGTAAATTATTGAAAATTATATGCAGCAATAAACCCACAAAAAAGAGAAATCCCCTTATCTTTAAAGTGTCTCCTGGTCTTTTAATAACAATAACAACTGCAGAAAAAGGTTTGTAGCTTTTTGTTGGTTTGTGATTTTGAGTTGAGTTTTTTTTTGCAGTGTTCAGTGTTCATTTTAGTAACCACGACTGCGTTAATGTGACTCCATAAATCTTAATAAATGCGTGTTGGTGCTTGCTTAACCGCGACATTCATGACAAACACTTCCTTGTGGTCGTGGGGGAGCGACTTCCGGTTTACCACACACAAACACAAACAATGAGTAGACTAGAAGATAAGACTCTTGGCTAAGTTAAAATAAAATGAAGTTAGCATTAATTTCATATTATTTGTGAGAAAGCGAATGGAAGTTTTATTGCTGTTAGTCTTGCGTGTAATGCAGTTAAATCAAGTAAAATGGAAAAAGTGTTGCATACTTTTGTGGGCTTTAAATATGAATGAATGGATTTATTTAAAAGCAAATTTTAAACGAATCGCTGGCCGAAAAACTATGCCAGCTGGTCATTCATGCCTTCTCTACACCATTTTCCTGCTTTCTTCTCATTCTTAAGACCACTTTTGGCATATTCAATTTCAGTGTTCGTTCGCATTTCTTTGCTTAGTTTCTTGTCCTGATTTTTTGTTTTTCATTGCCTACTCGGACACAATTTCACACTGAAATGATTTTCAAAGCCCTGCACTGGCTATTCTATCTGCTGTCTGCCGCATTGGCCTTTCTGTACCACCAAAATGCCTATCCACCACCATGACAACGCAATCACACCCACTATAGTGTGTTGTTGTGTTACGTGATGTCCTCAAAAGATGTAAATTTACTTTGTCCCAATGCAACAACATACACACAGAAGAAAAAAATGGGAATGGGAATATAAAAAAATAAAAAATAAAACAAAAAACCAAATAAAAAGGGAAAAGGACACAAGAATTATATAGAAATATCTTTGGGCTTCTTTTTCTACGACATGTCTAAGCTGGGTGTCCAATAGACGCACCCCCATCATTGTTGTATTTTCTTCTATTTTCATTTTCATTTTCATTCATTCTTCTGTGACAGTTTAAATAAATATTAAAGTGAAAACTCATCCGATGTCGTCCATTCCTTCATTCGCTCGTTCGTCTTTTAGGCGCTTTAGGCATTCTTTATATCGTATACTACTACTATATGAAGTTGTATCTTTAGCTTTAGCTGCATTCAAGCCATAAAAGATTCGCTTGATTTTTTGCACAATTTCTTTTATTATTATTATTTTCTTTGCACTCCTTTCATTCCTTTCGTTTCATCATTTCATCATTTTCATGTAGTGTTTTTTTTTTCTCTTGTAGTTTCTTGCTTTAGTCTATGTTTCTTTTGGTTGGTTTTCACTTTGAAAATTAACGTTTGCAGAGGTTTATAAAATTTTCTTGCCATAAAACTTGTTCATTCATAAATCATTCAAAAAATTATTATCATTATAAAAGTTGCGTTTACGTCCCTGACTTCCGTCATGCCGTCATTCAGGCATATGAACCCACAAACCCACAAATCCTTTATAGAAGATACCATGAACAAGGGCCTTGAAGAGTGATACGGGAGATGGAGATGATGGGATGGATGGATGGATGGATATACTGCCTTATGGCACGTCAACGCAAGGGTTAAGTACGTCAAAAAACGACTTTTGCAGATTTTTAGTTGAATGTTAAACGTTGAGCAAGAAAAATGAATGAAACTAAGTTTTATCATGACGAACAAAGCGAAAGTGAAAACTTTTAAGCACAAGGAGACAGTGAGAATGCAGGAGGAATGTGAAGAAAGAAAGTAAGTGAGTGACTGAGTTACTGTGAAATGAAATAAAATCAAAGCATTATCCTGCTGCTGCTACTGATGATGATGATAATAATGACCTCAATAATGATCGGCGACTTTGGGTCTGGGTGGTCCCTTTAATATTCTATTTTCACAGTTAATTTCATTTACACGCTATGGTGTTGCTTTCCATCAATTTAGTCTTTCCTCCTTCTTACTTTAGTATTCAATATCCTCTATTCACTCTAGTATATTTTATGGTAGAGAAAATATTGATTTGACAAATGATTTTCCATTTGTTTTTCTATTCTGAATTGTCATGCGATCCAGCGGAAGTTTCGTTTTCCCTAATACAAAAAAGAGCAAAGATCACTTGACGCTTGTGTGTGGGGGTGTGAAATAAGTTCAAATCAAATCTGTGAAGCAGCAGCATAAAACAAGAATCCATTCCATTGCCTTGCAATATTTGTATATTTTTTACTTAGTTTCTTTTATACTTTTTTTTGTTATCCGGCGTAATAAAATGCGAAAACCTTATTGTAAATACGGAAATTGAATCGAAAAGCTGCAAAGAAAATAAGAATAAAAAAAAAAAAAACACAAAAAAAATACAAGTGAAGATGAAGGAAAACAAACAAATGAGAAATGAAACGAAACTCAACTAAAATAAAGTTAAGAAAAACATCAAACTATGCAAAACATGCAAAGAAAAAGCAAAAGCTAAGAGCAAGAAAATGTTGCGTACTTCGCAGGATGCGGCCAAGGACTTGAAGCGTTCGAGTCTACTAGTACAGGAATAAAAACAACAAAGTTGTTTCTTCTTTTTTTTTTGGATTGCAAGCATAGAAACACAGAAATCAGAGGAAGGTGTAGAAGGAGTAGAAGGAGCAGTTGGAATTCCATAGCTTAAAGCAAATTCACTACAATTGACTTTTATGGTTGGGCCCGCTGTTGTGTTTTTATTTGTTTTTGTTATATTTTTTTGGTAGTGTGAATCAGTCAGTATAAGAAGAGTGTGGCATGAGGAAGGAATGGAACAGAAAACTATTCATAATAATAATCTTCGATGCATTGCAAGAAATGTTTCTTAGTAAACGGAACCAAAATGTTAAAACGGAAGCCAATAGTAAACATCTGCGTGTATTTGAAGTTGAAAAAGGCTGAGCGAATTTGATGCTGTTTCTGTTGCCGGAGGTTTACTTTTGGTTTGGTTTGATTTGGTTTGGTTTGTTACTATGACTTAGTTCAATTTCTTTTTTGTTTCTTTTACACACTCTTGCTCCTCCTCCTTGCCTTTCACTTCTAAAGACTTGATTTGCTTATGAAAAAGTTTCGCATATCGAAAAGTTTTAAGAAACTTTACCCCAACTCATCACTCTCCCACTCCCACTCTGTTAGTTTCTCTCAGATTTCTATGTCATTTTGAACTAAAACACTTTATAATTTATACAAGAATATGAAAAACTGTAATGAATAAAACTTTTGCATTCGATTTTCGATGGCGGTGGCAATGACGTTGATTCGTTTGTTGGTTGCAAATCTTTTTAAGTAGCTGCTACATTCTATGTATTTGTGTATCTATAACAATATAATAACATCAAAATGTATACTATGTATTTATTGTATCTACCACTATTGTAGTTCGATTGTTATTGTCATTGCTATTGCTATTGTTTTTGTTATAACTACATAAAATGAAAAGATACTCATGGAAATTGCTTCAATAAGTTTTTGGCATTTTGTATTTTTTTTATTTTTATCATTGTTTCAATTGTTTTTGTTGTTGTTATCGCATTGCAATTTCACTAAATCCTGCATCATTCATTCATTCGTTCATTCATTTGTTTTGGAATTTTAGCTCATGCATTGACTATTTTTAGTTAGTTATATGACAACCAACCAATGTTTCCATGTATCTACTCGTATGTCTATATGCTTCTGTCTCTATATGTGTTTACGAGTATGTGTGCCCACATTGTATTTTGTATATTTTTATCATTTTTGTTTTGCATTAAATGAAATTAGTTCATTTCATTCGTTATCGTCCTTGCATGGCATTGTTTTCAGTGCTTAATAAACTCATAGAAGAGAGAAAGAGAGAGATAGAGTGCGCGCATTGTTTTAATCACATGGAATTGTTGGTTGACACTCACTGCCTCTCGCTTTTTATATAATTTAATCATAGAAACATGTGTTTGTTTGTTTGTTTGTTTTAGTTCTTTGTACACAACAAACATAATTTCTATGGTATACTATAGTATATGCAAAAGAGATACAAATTGTAAGCCTAGTTGGATTTGAATTTGGACTTGTTGTTTTTACGCCTGAAAATGCAATCATGCAATTAATTTTTTATTTGGTTGTTAACTTCTTTTCATTGCGATTAGTTACACTTGTATTGGAACGAACGAGTAATTGGCAGCGGATTTTAGATAACAAAATAAGTAAACAAAATACTATACAGAGTGTTTAATGCTCAACTAGCATCTATAAGATCGGACGCATGTCAGCTCGGCTATTCTACGAGTATAAACAAATATATTACTAAGCACTATTATCACAGTACTTACATTACCATGCTTGTCTTTATAAGATCATAGCTAAAAACTGAGGTTGTTTTGGCTTCTACATATATGGAGGATTATTCGTACAATGAATTGTTTCTGTGCCACATATTAGCTCGATAAAGGTTTATATAACCATTTCCTTTCCATATGTGAATTAGGAATCTGCATGGTTCCACTTAAATTTATCGCTACTCACAATAGTATCGTTATCATTCAATAATTTGAATAAAATAAGCCGTGAGTGATTGAGTCTTTGAGACAACATTGTATTTGTGTCTTTCTTATCCAAAACGAAACGAATGGATATGAATAGATATTTCTTAGCGTTTGATTGAGTGAGTTATAAGTTAGTACTGAGTTATCCGACAATACAATATGTTTGGCAAATTAAGTTCACTCAGATTGCTTTTGTAGTTGTTTTCTGTGCAAAAAACCGCGAGCACAGTCTTGACTTTTTTTCCGATCACATTCTTTTTCTTTGTTTGCTCAATTGCACTGCATTAGATTGAACAAATAGAATGCATACAAAGCACTCAACATTTTTGTATCAATATCTTTTCATCCATTTTTCTTTGCTTTGGTTGAATGAATACTTAAATCATGCAATATCATATCCAATGGTTCCATTTCAACGTGTTCCTCAAACTCTTTCATTCCTTTTTGCTACGAGGCAGTCAAAAGCCGTTTTTATAGGAACCATGCAGCCCTCTAATATGAATATATTGGATAGCTTCTTAGAAATTAAACATTTTCATGAGCTATTAATCAATGATGTGTTAGATGTATTGTTCGAAAATATCCCCCACTCCTCTAGTTCGATGGCACATGGTTAAGACTACACATTGGATGCAGTAGCAACATTTCCCAATCAAGTTTCAAAATTTCTTTCCAAGTGACCAAACTTGAATGAGGTCTCTCATATCACCTTTTTTTTTTTCTAGATGTCTGTTTTTAATAGCCTCTCCAATGCTTCATTTCGTCTATTCCTATTTTTTTTTTCATTGACAGTATTCTAGACACGCCTTTTGTCATAGCTCATAATACTTAAAAAATGATTGGTTTTCTTCATGATGAATGGCTTGATCGCAGAAGTTAATGCGGTGCTTTATATAAACTTCATGGTCATAGATGCTGCTAATGTCCACTTTTAGAACTCCTGAACCATTCACATCTTTACACCAATGCTTTGTTTTATCGTCGTTAATCTTGACAGAGCTACCGGTGTAAATTAGAAGCTCTTATTCAATCTCGTCAGCATTGTATCACGCTTATCTGGTTGCTGGGTCATTCCGGTTTGCAGCACCCAAATGGGCAAATGCCCAGGGCCTGGCTACACTGTCGGTAGGAAACTATGACCTTGCTATCAACCAAAGAGAACTATTGCGCTCATACACTTCAATAAGAAGAGGATTCGGATGATGACTGGAGTTATTACGGGGCACTGCACTAACGGGCTGGTGGCCTACATGCGGTTCCATGTATTGACTTCTGTCGTAGCTGTGATGATGAAGAGGAACCGGAGACCATCCAACACATGTTCTGTGATTGCCCTGCTCTTCTTAGTAGACGAATCCGTTTTATTGGGAAACCGTTCTTCGAGGAGTTAAGTAGTTTGGCAAAAAGTCCTTTGGGAACCTGGCTCTGTTCGTGAACTCCTCAGGCTGCCTTGGACAGTAGTGGACCCCTCAAAATTCACCTACCAATTTACTTTTTATCAAGCATCACAATAAACCGTAAGACTTCTGGGTAAACTTGCGAATAATTGCAACCGACCAGTATTTCTTAAACCGTACCGGAATGAGGAATGTTTTTAAATGGAAGATCTACTCTACGAAATGGGGTAAAACAATTTTTGCACTGTCAGTTTTTAATAGCATCGTAAATTTTAAGCAACATTTTCATATGTACTTGACAACACTATATTTTAAAGCATGGAATAGATTATTATTCGGGTATGTGCTAGAAAACCCCGACGTTTTTGATGTCGGACGTTTTCAATTTCAGATTACTTCAGATAAGGGAGAATTTAATCAAATCGTCTGTAAAAAACTTGCCGATTTTAAAAATCGTCAAAAGCTATTTCTGGGACACCCAAAAATATGTATTGGGCTGGAATTCAGACAAAAGCGGTTTCTAGCACATGCCTGATTATGAATTATGTACGTTAAAGCCTTCTTGTCCACTGGGTTGATTCAAAGAGGGTAGAGGCTTCATAATTTATATGGTTCATTAGTTTTTCTTTGTGGGAGATGGCTAGTTTTTGAATTGTGTCTGCAACCGAATCGATTAAGTGATCACGTTTAAGATCGAAATAGAGAATGTACCAAGGAGTACCAATGGCACTTTGTTTGGGAATCATTATGTTTCTCTGCATATCTTTGTGGCGCAGGTTCACATAGTCTTCAATATTTGAGCAACTTACTGTGAATGGATAACTATGACTGTTTATCCATAAGCCAATAGATATTTCTATATTTGTAGTTAAATTATTTTACTAACATCAAATTCAAGTGTCTTTAAAATATTATTTGATTCATTCATTAATCTGAATTTCTTATAAATTTTTAAGATTCTTCAAGTCCTTTTTGATGACCTTTTAAAAACTTTTCTCATACTTTGCACATTAAATAAATGAAAAGTCAATAGTCTTTGACGTTCAGTTACCATTCAGTCTGGAAGTTCTTTTAATAAAAAAACGTTTTACAATAAAATGTTTTGTGTCTGTCTGAACTGTCTTCATTTTCGATTTATCTGCCTGTCTTAAGTATGAATTCTCTGTCTATCTGTCGATTTCTCTGTCTATCTATTATGTTTATTTCAAGTCTACTTTCCTTTTCTGCCTTTCTTCTTGGCCCCTTGTCTGAGTCTATTAAATTGAAAAGTGGATATTTATTTATAAAAGTCGTTCAAATTGTTCAACAAACACTCACTCAATCCCAACAATTATCTGCTAAATTATTAAAAAGGTTTCCTAGCCCCATTCAATTCTGCATTCTCCCATATATCCTCATAAATACGACAAGGATGAACAATCAAAATATTTTGCTACAAAGCTTTTGATAAACTGTTAAAAAGCGTAACTTATGAAAAAGGAAAATGACATTTGAAGCAATAAAAAAAGTAAAAAGTAAGGGATCAAATGTGAGAATGGAAGCAACAAATATTTAAGCATAAAATTTTATATTTTTCCCTTAAAAAATAATATTAAAATAAAATAAAATAAAATAATAATAATGAATATGGGTGGACTACTATATGGATGGACCTTAGTTATCCTACTTATAAATACCCAAAACCCAAACTAGTACGTGTCAAGCTTTTGCCTCTTAGCAGCAGGAGCAGAACAATAACTCAACTTTGTCCTCTTCAAAACAAAATATTCTTCTTGTCACTTGATTTTGTCGCATTTGGGAATATGATATGAAAATGGTTTGAATAATCTACGAAAAATGTCCCAAAAGCCTAAACATTTTGTGAGAGAAGCTAAAAGAGTATAGAAACAAGTCCAGTTGAGTTGAGTCTAGATGAGTTGAGTTGAGTAGAGATGAGTTGAGCTGAGCTCACTTGAGTAGAGATGAGTGGAATAGTAGTGTAGTAGTTGAATTGAGATGAGTAGAGTGGAGTGGAGTGGTGGAAGCAATTCAAGTTGAAATGAACAGTGAAAAGGGTGTAAACATTGTAAACTTATTGTTGGTCATTTTCAAGGATACGTGAGCCTTACATTTTTCTTTTTTCTTATTATTTTTGTTTTTTTTTTGTATATTATATTCTTTTGCATCTCCTTGTTTATGTTTGTTTGTGTTGTCCCTGTTGACAGTTTTAGATTCATGCGTCGTCTAAATAAATAAATGAATATGGATAAAGGCGCGTATATGAGTGAATGAATATGCTTTCATAGTCCCAGTTGGTTGACTATGTACGAATAATAATAATAATAATAATAATATTTCTGGCTATGTGGGCATGGGTTTGGCTGTTGAACGTTGAACTGACATTGAATTTAAGTCATGCTGACAGTTTGACATGTGTCTACTTATTTATTCCATTTTTATACTACACCAAACATACCAAATACTGCAAAAAGAAAATCAACAAAATCAAACAACATTTCATTCTTTTTTTAGACAATTCTCACTCTTTTCTTTTCTCTGACATTTCACATGATTTTTCCTTAAATTTTTTGTATTTATCTGGAAATTTTGGAATATTTTCTTTTATTTAGAATGAATTTTTGCCCTTTCCCCTTTAAGTTGCTATGGATTACTACTAAATAACAACAAAAATAAATGTCAATTATCATTTTCGATTAAGGAAAAACAGGACTATATTCTGCACATTGTAAGAAATTGTTATGTTGCCTGATGCCAATCACTGTCGCCTGACTGTCTCATTCCTTGAAACTCTAACTTAATTTTGTAATTAATACAAATTTTATGAACTTTCGAAACTTTCATTAATTTTAACAACCTTTCTTGCATATTTTTTGTCTTGCTCACTCACTCACTCATTTCATTATCCAGCCATAATTTTTAGTCATGATTGCTTTTGGCCTTCATCTTTACCCAATATTGACGAAACTTGTTCATCAAAGAGTTTTGTCACTCCTTGGCAAACACTCTGTACACCATTATCTAAACTAATTGCAACGTTTTTCATATTGTTGTTGCTATTGCTGTTGTTGTTTATATTACTAGTTATGAGGAAAGGCATAACAAAAATGTAAGCCGCAACAAGGCATGCTAAGACAAGCTGAGGCAAGCAAAGGCATCAGGGAAGGCTCATAGTCATTGTGTGAAAATTCAATGAGTCTACTGACGACGTGCTTTTTAGCTTGGATGTAGCTACAGCAACAACAACAACAACAGCAACGACAAGAACAACATTATCATCATCATCATCATGATTATCAGCAATAGCAAATGAGGCAAAACAGTGGCATACTTTTGGGCTGCTCGCGTTTACTCCTCTTTATTTCTATAAGTGTGTATTTGTGCGTGTACAAGTATGTTTACACTCTCAGTTGGGCTAGTGTTTGATGATGATGTTGTTGTTGGTTATAGTGTTGTTGCTGGTGATTCAACTCAACATGTATGTACATGTATGTGCGTCTTTAGTCTGTGCCATGCAAACTGTTTGCAAATACTTAATGCGCGAAGCACTGAGGCAAACCATGTCAATGACATCTGACACGTGACCCTTTTCTTTTTAACTATGATTTCTTCTTTCATTCTTTGGTTTTCATTTCTTTTCTTTCTCTTCATACTTCTATCATCTCTAGTGAGCTGCTGCTTTTGATTTTCATGAAAGCCAAAGCTGCTTACAACTATCTAAACACACACGCATTCATTCACTCACTTACTCATTTACTCACTTACTTGCTAACAAAATAAGCGAATGAATATAAAAATAAAAGAGAAAAAAAAAATAACAAAATATAACACAACATTTAACCAAAGTCATAATATTATACTGGAAGAGAAGAGAAGATTGGAGAGGGGATTAGTGGTTGGTGACTGTGTCCTACTATGTCCTGTGTATCAGCGTTAGCTTGTTGTCCTTGCTGGTGATTGTTGTTGGTGTTGTTGTTGTTGTTATTATTATACTTCTATTAAAGCAAATCGTTTCAAACGTGATTAGATGCGATTGTTGTGTGCAATTGAGCGAAATTGATGGCAATGCCATTAAAAGGTATTGCCTGCCATTCACTTTCCCTTTTCCCATTCTATTTATTTCACTCTTCTTCTCATTCATTCTGAATTCATTTGAGTTGAGTCCTTCTCATGTTTGAGTATTTGGCTTACAATTTTGTCACCCAAAAATTGCAAAAGCAAAGCCAAACAAGCAAAGCCAGGAAGGCAAAAAGGCAGGCAGACGACAGACAAGCAAATGAAAATTACGTTGCATACTTTGTGGGTGCTTATAAAAGTTATACTTTGTTGTTGTTGTTGTTGCTGGTGTTACTGATGTTGTTGTTATACTAGTATGGTAAGCTTTACTCGTTGCTCATAATTAATTTTCTAGTGAATTTACTTTGCTGCTGCTGCTGCTGCTGCTCATTTACGACTTGTTGTGTTTGTTGTGTGTGGTTGGTTTGTTGCTTGGTTCCTTGGTCACAGTGACACACATTCATACACTCGCACTCACACTCACACTCAAGCCAAAATATGGGATGCGTGTTTTTCTATGTGGCATTTATTTTAATTTGAAAACTATTTGCTCATATTTGGCATTAAGTTAAGCGCTGGAAAAGTATTATTACAGTTGTTTACGATCCACATGGATTTTGCCTTCTTTACGTTTCTTTTCTATTTCTTTTCTTTGATGACTTTGAGTATAAGTGTATATGTGAGTGTGTGTGGATATATTTGTTTATACATACATATATGTGTGTGTATATCACTGTAAGTGTGTTAATGCATTTAGCTAATGATAGCAAGTTTTTTTTTTGTTTTTATTATATAAAGTCTGAAATATGCTCACTTATACGTGGAATAGGAAAACTACCAGAAAAGAAATCAAAACAAAAAAGATTTTCATTATAATTTGTTTATAGCGTGTAAGGATGATGTCCTTAATATAAAGCAAAACTTGTATTGAAGTGAAAATGCTAGAAAATTAATGTAAAAATGAGTAGCACAATTATAGCAAAATAAAAAAAAAAGAATATTGAATGCATGAATGATTTTGGAGGAAGGATAAATGTGTTAAGCACACAAATACACCTGAAAATTATAAATTGACGCATTAGAAATAAATAAACTAAACTAAACAACAATAACTAAAGAAACTTAAAAGAAATGAAGAAAAAAAAAATGAAAGGAAAATTGAAATCAAGAAAAAAAACAGAAAACCAGTAAAAGGCTTCGTCGCCTTTCGTGTGAGTTTCACGTTAAGAAACACCACTAGGATTAGGGGTAGATGTTCTGGTTTGTGAGAATCAAGGAAGGCACTTAAATTTATAGGAAGAAAAAAAAAAAACAGTGAAATTTTTGTTTGGCAACTTAAACGGGCAAATTATTTGCACGAAATATTTCTTTTTACCTTATCTTTTTTTTCAGAGGATTTTATTTAATTTTTTTTTTTTTGCTTGAATAAAATTTCATTTTTATTTTCTTTAATTTTATTCTTTTTAAGGAATTTTTTCTCTTGGTATTAAACTGTGCTGTTTCTTTATGCTATTTTTATTTTCAATTTTCTTTATTTTCTGGCATATTTTTGTTGCTTTTATTTTATTTATTTGTGAGAAAAAACTGCAGAGAAAGAAAGAGTTGCGAAAATATGTGCTCGGCTTTCTTAATGTTGGTCATAGGCAGCAATGTCCTTCTTGCTATGCCATGGCATGCCCTCCCTACCTATTTTGCTACCTGCCCTGCTTGCCTTGCACCTTCTACTTTAGCCTTTGGAAATTGCAGGTAAAGCCGAGAGACCAAAGGCAGCTCACGCTTAGCGTGTGTAGAAAACATTTCACTTAAAATTGGGAAAAGAAAAAATGAAGGATGAGAAGTTCAAAGAAATTTTCGAGTGGCAAAAATATTTGTGCAGAAATTAAGGAGTTCAGCAAGCCCCTACCATTTACTAGGTGTATGATTTCTTGCATACCTTTGGGTGCATTTTTCACTCACCTCAATCACCTGGTCAATCGCTCTCTCTCTCTCTTTCTGTCTCTGTCTCTGTGTGTATGTGTGTGTATAAAATGTAATGGGCAATAATTCCATTAAGTTTGGAAGTGTGGAAGAAACTCACATGAGACTCTGAAACTGAAGTAGCCACACTGTTTTAAACAAAAAGTTTGTTGCCATTTTTTTTTCATGTTTGCTTTTGGCCTTTTGCTTTTTGTTTTTCTCAGTTTTCTTTCTTGTAATTTTTATGTTTTTTTCTTAATTCAGGAAGAGAAGACTATTCTTTATGGAAAGGGGGGTTATTTTTGGCAAACGTGAAAAGCTTTTGCAATTATTTTTGATTGGTCACTTAAGAAATTTGATTTAAGCGTGTTTTACTCACAAAATTTTTTCGTTTTTTCGGAAACAAAACTTTCTTCATGTTCCTGCTGTTCATTCCTATGTTTTTTTTGGGGGTTTTTTGTTTCTTATTTTTTTTTCTATATTTTTTTTTTTGGGGAGAGTTTAAATTTGTTGGCCTCACTAAGTGGCTTTGGTTGTGCGGCCATTAAATCATTTAGTTTATTAAATAATCAATATTGGCCAAACAAAAGAAAAGAATATAAAAAGCAGAACTGCGCACATTTAACTGTGTTGTATCCATGTGTGTGTTTATATATCTGGGGAGCATGTGTTTCCAACGGAAACGGAAGTAAGCATTTCTGACATCAATAGATCATTTTTTTTGTGGGCGGAAAAACTTGAACTCTATTTACTTGATTTATTTTGATTTATTTTTGTGTTCAGGAGCTTAGGGAATTGTGGGCTCTCATGTAGGTGTGTGTATGTGTGTGAGTGTGTTTAATATTTTTGTGGTCTTTAAATGCAAACAAATAAGTAAACAAAAGATTTTTGGTCAACTTTCTTCATTGGAACTAAACAAAACTAAAAGTATCAAGTTTCCTCTTTCCTAGAATTTCTTCAGAAACTCTTTTCCTGTTTAAACCACAATTTAATAAGTATCTTTATTCTTATACCCTGTAAGCTTATGTCTGACCTTTTGACTCACACTTCTTCTGTTCCTCTCTCTCTCTTAATAAATATGGCTTCCACGCGCTTGTTATTATGCTTGAATGATGGTGAAAATGGAGATGGGTGGAGGCTATTGTGGTGCTGTGGTGGTGACGCTCATAAAATTATGCTATTACACAACTGTGTATACCTTGAGTCCGCTTGACATTCATCCCCCTTTAAGCCTATGCTAGCTGATCAAGCTTCTTAACTGCCTCCTTTTGCCTCATTCACCCTGTCTATTTATTACTCATTCATAGTTAACAAAGGCGCTTTGAAGCAGATTACAACAGATTGTTTGTAGCTGATTGTACCTGATTACAATGTACTATATATGTACAAGGACAAATGCAGGATGACGATGATGATGATGATGATGTTGTTGTTGATGATGGCGTCCAAAAGGGCACACCAACAGCAGCAGCAACAACAATAATAATAAATGAAAATAACAAGAAAAACAAGAAGTATAATGAATGTGAGAACAATAATTCATTGTTTGTTTGGTTTGGTTTGGCTTCGTTTGTTTCATTTCGTTTTACCACATTTTAGCCAGGTAAAATTCTATTTTCCTTACCTTCACCATCTACTTACAATACAATGTAGATTCTACATCTTCTTTATCAACATCATTATTATCATCATCATCATCATCATAGTCGCCACCAATGTTGGCTTTTATTATTATTTATTTTGTCCTTTTATGTGCTTTTGCTACAAATTAATCATTACCTGAATGTGGACAAGGACACAGTAGTAGCATAGCAATAAACAGTTAATTAAGCTTTTATTGGTTATTCGTTTCATTGTTTTCATCCCTTCACCGCCTTTCCAAGTTTTCTAGCCTTCATTTTCATCAACACATTGTGATGGCCAAGACATTTTTATGCGTTTATTATTATTTCACGTTTATTTGTAAATTGTTGACGACAATAAAATATTTTTTTTTTTTTTATTCTTGTGTGCTTCACTTCACTACTCTTGACTTTATCATCATTTTATTTCCTTAGTGAGCTTAGACGTGTAAACCTTTTTATTTTTAAGGTACCTTTTCATATATTATATATTGTTGGCACGCATTACACGTTTAACTTCAGAATCAACTAAATACAATTACTCCTCTCTTCCATTTTGTTTCTCACTCATTTGTGGTTAAAGTGAAGAGTGAAGTATGTAAAAATGGAAAAAAATTTGGTGATAACGAGCTTGCGGCTTCATGTTTTAACCACATTTATTTGCTTTTACTTTGCGCCAAACAATAAAAAAGGGCAAAAAAATAAAAATTAAATAAAAAATTATTTAAAAAAAAGGGGAAAATTTCATCAAAAAACAAATAAAGTAAAAAAAAAAAAAGGAAACAAGGAAGAAGAATATTTTGCATTTGTTCATTTTCATTTTTACACCCTTTTTTTTTTGCTAGTTAGTATTGTGTTTTTTGTTTTGTTGTGTGTGGGAGAAGAGCAAACAGCAACACGGAAAAATTGTTGGCAATTTAATTTATAAACATTTTTTACTTTGATAAAAATGTTAAGGATATTTATTCTATACGAGTAAATGTATATGTGTTAAAGGAAAGAAAGAAAAACTTTTGCAATATACAACAAAAAAAAAAAAAAATGTTGATCATACACCACGTAGTTTACTTGCAAATAAAGTTCAAAAGTTCTCAATACTCTCTCACTACTCTCACTACTCTCACCACTCACCACTCTAAGCAATGCATGCTGTGCTGTGCTTTGCTGTGTTGTGTTGTGTTGTGCAGTTAAATGAGCCTATTTTGGTTTCAATGATTATAGACTGACTACTACATAGAACTGGGTTAAAGAAAAATCTTCAATATTGAACGAAGTCGTCGGCTTACCAATTTCTGCTGTTAGGCCTTTTGCTTCCAACGTTGATTTGCCATTAGTCCTCAGACTTCCCCTTTTACTTCTTCTACTCTTGAAAGAATAAAGAGTTTATTTTCCTCTACTAAAAAAGTTGTTTGGTTAAGGCTGCTTAAGTTTATACCATATATTGGTAAGGAAAAAGGACATGTGTGCGGGTGTTTAAAGGTAGTACTATAAAGAACTAAGTAAGTAGTACACAGAGAAATACAGAGAGATGGAAGGTCTTAAATCAACCAACCCATTATTTGTTCTTGTTAAAGACGATGAAAGTGCAGCATTGCAGTAAAATACATGAAGCAAATGGAGAAATGAGAATGAGAAAGAAAAAACTTTTCATTTTTCAACCGAAGAAAGGAAAAGTTATCCCACACACACATACATACACTCATACAAATAAACAACTAGTTTATTTTGGAGGTCTTTAATCAAGCGACTGCCTGCGCCTTCGACAGTTTTTCTTGTTATCCTTGTTGCTGTTGTTGTTATTGTCACTGTGAATATGAAAGTTTTCTTTCAGCCTGTTTTTACACTTTCACTATTCCACACTAGTGGTCCTTAGTCCTTCAGCTAGTGCTACTATTACAGTTTAACAAACTGTCAATGCAGTCTCGTATTTTAAGTTTAAGTCGCTGAATCGAATCGTGTTGAGCATAAGTTTGAGTTTGAGTTGAATTTCAAGAAGAGGCCTTTCTCCCTGAGTTTTTCTTGGTATATCTTTTCTTTTTCTGTTCTGTTGTTTTGTTGTTGGGGGTTTTTTGTGTTCAATGCTTCAGTTTTGGCATGTTTTTTCGGCACAAAAGTGTCAAAACAACTTGCACATGCTCACTCTGTATTATAGTTTATACTCGTATACCTTTCATTCTATTTCACTCTTTCATTCTCCCTCCCTCTCTCTCTTTCTCCCTCTCTCTCTCTATGTATATAGATACAGGCAGTAGTTTATAAAAAGAAAGTATACCATACAATGTGGCGCTGTCTTGAGTTCAGCTTTCCTAGGCGCGCTCTAAGTAATTTTTGGATATTTGCCAAAGCCTGGTGCAACGATTTTTCTTTATATTCTTCTTCGAATTCTTGTTATTGTTGTTTGTTTTATTAAGTTTTACTAATGTCTTAGGTAGACTTTTTTGGCAAAGCACTTCATAAAGACGCTATGCTTATGGCCAGGATGAACAAGAAGACATTGACAAAAGGCAATGGCTACATTGCTTTACTTAAATGATGACTGCTTGTATTAAAATGCACCACAGCTGACGTTGTTCACAATCACAAGAAATACAAAAAATTTTTCAACAAAACAACCATCATTTTAAAGCATACAATTATGGTAAGTTTAAAGTGAACTCATTCTTTTTCTCTTGTCATTTTCATTTTCATTTCATCAGCATTAATTTTAATATAAAAACCAAGTCAAAGTAAAACCACCATGGACCATGGACCGTGGACCATGGACTGTGGACCATAGACTGCAACTCATTATTAATGATACTTAAATACTTGCGACGACATTTTTCTCATTTTGTTCTTTCTCTATCGTTTCTTTTTCATTCCAATCTTGATGTTGTTCAATACGCTTTCCATTTTCTCTCTATTTTTTTTCTTTCTGTTTTTGTGTGTGCTATCCACAAAATAAAATCTTTGACGGCGCTCTACAATAAATCTCAATATAATTCAAGTGTTTGTGGTGCTCGGTAGAGTTGAGAGCATGTCCAACAAGCATCAGTCCCCAGAAAGAAGCTTGAGCTTGAGTTTGTGTTTGAGTTGGGCGCGTTTCCATCATCATGCATATGCGTTGTTGCGCACTAAACTTTGACATTTGATGTAGGGAGGGATGGTATGAAAGGTTTGTTTACTTGACCAGCACGCACGCATGCACGCACGCACGCTGAGTTTAACCTCCATTTTGGCCACGAAGCAAACATCGTTTTCATGCACTCGACATACATACGAGTACAGTTCAGTTCTGGGCTCAAAGACTGAATGAATATACAAAAATTGAGAAGGATAGAATATAAAATAGCATGATTTTTCTTTTTCAAATCGACCAAGCGAACGAGAAAGAGTTCCATGCCACCACGATTGACGACGGCTTTAAGTCTCTTGTGGCAGCCATGCAAGCTGCTTCCTTTTGTTTCTTGTGGTCTTACTTCAACTTCTTATTCTTCCTCAGTATATTGAGTATATGCTTTTTGGTTGCATGTTTTTTTTTGTTCTTGTTATTATTTGGTTTAAATTGATTACTTACAAAATTTCTTTCGAATACTCAATTTGTTCAGTTTCCTAGCTTTGCTTCCCTTTGCTCATCTATTTGATTCTTTTGTTTTATTTGCTTTCTCGTTTTTATTTTTTTGAACATTTTGGGATTTCAGTTAATTGAAACCTTTAATGTTTTTACAATGCGTCCAACATTTTTTTTTTGTATGTTTGTTGTTATTGAAGATGTGAAAAAATTAAGCAAAAATCACCATGCAAAAAGGCAACATGAGAAAAAAAATATGTTGCATAGTTTTTTGTGACTACCCCAGTGGAGCAGCAGCAGCAGCAGCAGCAGCAGACAAATATATTTTGTTTTTCCTTTCCTCGCTTTAGATTTTCATTCGTTGGTTGGTTCTTTCGTTTTGCTTAGTCAATCAATCAAATTGACGTTTGCTGTATTTGCTGGGATTTTTCAACGTCGTCGTCGTCGTCGTACACGACGTCATCATCATTACCTTACTCATCATCATCAAAATCATCGTTTACATCAGCATCATCATACTCTCATCTTTATCATCATTATCATCATCTTTGTTAAACTAAAGAAAAGCATATAAAATTTGAGAGAAATGAAGAAAAAAGCTGCTTTTACTGATGTTGGTCCAGAGAAATTTTGTAACTAAGGGAAGTGTGCATTGGCGTGTTCGGTTTTGTTTGGTCTTTTGTATTTTGTATTTGTTGAAATTTATTGGTTTGCATTTGTTTCAACAATAGTTGTCTATTTAAATAAGCAAAATTACTTGATTTAGCTGTCAAATGCAGAAAAAGAAAATCTAAAATGAAAGGAAGAAAATTAAAGAAAAAAACATTAAAGCATGAAGATTGAAGGTACAAGGAAAATGAAAGAAAGAAACACAAAATGAAGCAGATGTCCAGGCCATATTGTGTTACAATACTTAAATTTAGTTTCTCAAGATTGTGTAGGAAATCAATCAATACTTTTAGAATAAAACAGTTTAAACATTCGATTTCTAAGAATTTGGATTGACTGGCATTTAAATTAATAAAAGGATATTTAGAAATTTAACTTAATTTTAATTTTTATATATGTTTCCTTATATTTATTAATTTCTTGGAATTTTAAATTATTTTTTCCTATTTTTAGCATATTTTTTTTATGAAACTTCATATTTTTCTCTCTTTTTATCTTTCCTTGTTTTTATTGATTTTTAGATATTTCTCTTTATCATTTTATCAATCCAAGATCATTTGAAGGCTCGTCATTCACAGAAACCTGCTGGTGTCAACGGTGACTGAGGTAACCGTGAAATGCATCCGTCTTGAACCACATGAAAACCGCCTTTCCATCAATTCGTTGGACAATAGCCTGCACACTCACAGGATCTCCTTTTCAAATCACTGGAGGATTAAATGAAAGAATTTTTATAGTATACTTTTAGGTGCTGTTTAAATAAGTATACAGTAAATTAATATTACACAACTTCAGACAGAGGTACAAAATTTTCGTCCAATGAATTTGCGTACATAGTGTTAAATCTTGTGCGGTGGTGCGGATCTCATCGTGTGCGAGTATGCAATCGACTGATCTGATGTAATAAAGTATTGATTCCAGGACCAATCTCAATGTTGTTAAGCCAAGAGAGCATGTACATGTTAACACATCTCGCTTGTACAATACTATCAATCTAAATGTTGAATAAGCTTGTTGACAGTCCTTTTTTGCCACCAAAAATAGATGTAATACCTTTTGTGATATATAACTAACCAAAGTAACCCATATTTGTAATTTGAAATAAAATTCACTAAGCAACCTTTGAAATGGAAAAAAATGTATATAAAGGCATCAAAAATTTTCTAAAATAATTTAAATATCACAGAAATTTTATGTGGAGCACACGAATTTTGAAACAAATTACATTTTATATTTTTTTTTCGTGAAGATGCCCAAAAAAGCAGTCCAAACTGCTATTACTAAGATTTTGCAAACACACGGGATCCCAATGGAAATTAATAATATCATAGACCATATGATTCAAAGATCAAAAGGGCGCAAGAGAAAATCAACAATTGAAAAAGACGTGATGGATGTATTAATTAAGGGGGTCTTTGACGGGGAGTTCTACAAGAGTGGAGAGAAGATTTCTTTAGATCGTAGCGTATTCGATTCAAGTTCAGTTGATGGGACTGGCCTTAGTGTAAAACAATCAGTAGACGTTTGGGCAATGGAAGAAAGATCTAGTGGTGCAAAAAAGAAATGTGACATTTGTCCCATTATATTGAAGGCCAAAACGCCAAAGACAAAAACAGGTAATAAAAAGCAACAATATGAAGCTGTAAATACTTCAAATACAGGTCAAAGCTCGTCATCAAGCATTGATGCATTTGCAAAAGAGTCTAGTGCGGAAAATCAAGCTGATGGTGTAGAAAGTTACCGACGACGTCGTCCCCAAACACTAAACGCCAGGGCGGCATTTAAACCAGACCCGGTAAGTCTTTATAAGGCTAATATGGGTGGAAAACGTCAAAAGCGAAAGAGAGCACTTCATGAGCAAACAGAGCACATTGACTTTTGTGACAATGCGGCCAATAGCTCGACTGCTGTTCAGCTTAGTCAATTGGCAATTAACATTAGTGAAAATCAGGAGCAGCTTGATGTCAGCAATACCTCCATCATTCGTGATCAATGTGAACCAACCCTTAATGCAGACTTACCTCAGCAACCTGACCCTCAGAATACAGAGGACACAGCAGAATAAATTAAGCAGTTAACACTTTAGTATATTTGGTAAAATGTATACAAATTATTGTTAAATTTGGCATCTAAAACAGATCAATAGATGGCCACATGATGTAATTTATTCAAAAATATACAATATTAATGAACTCAAATTCATAAAAAGAATTATTTTATATATTTTGTATGTCATAGATAGATTGACATATTGGTTAAGAATCGCTAAGGGTTTGGTATGTAACATATCAGCAGATTAAGATGATTGGACCAGTTTGTCCAAGAACATCTCTAAAGGCAATGGTTGTAATCGGTTCCTATAAGAAAGCATTGTAGGAATTAAGGAAATCATATACTTCTTCACTCTGAAAAAAAAAATCTAAAACTTAATATTAGTCTGTACAGATACATAAGTTAATAGAAGTAAATTCAGCGTTATAAGTTTGTTTGTTTAAACTCAAAATGATGTGGTGAAGATGCAGGGGGGAAGCGGCTAAATGCTGATAGAAAGGTAGTTCGAGGCTTGCACAGAAAGTACTCATTATATTGTATATAGTATACAAGTAGACAAAAGTTCAATACGGTTAAATGTTTTAAGAATTTTATTAATAACTAAAGAACCCAGCGTGCTTTGCTAAGCTCCCGATGTGATGTTAGTGCTTTCTTTTTAAGTTTAGGACATTTGAACAGCAATCGAAATACTTTTCAAGAACAATACGAATCAATTATTAATTTGACATAATTATGTGATATATTTGGCAAAGACGATTACCAATTTCTCGATAACAGCAAGTCCATTTTGCATCAAGAACACTCTCCAAACATAGTCTGAGTTTCCCTGATAATGTCATCAAAATCAGTTCAACAGTTTCGGAATCCATAGGAAGCAAACATATATATGTACATACACACATAAATAAACACACATGGTGGCAAGTAAACCTCCACTGGTTAATAAGATTCCCTAAAAACGGCATTCTGTGGTTAGTTGTCCTGATAACAAAGCAGATATGGAGGCAAAACGAAATGTGAACTCACTTATGAAAGCCATTGTGACCTCTTTGGTTAAGCTTCATGGGAAGCTGTTAGAGCCAATTAAAGCAGGGGCTAAAGAAGCTGAAACTGGTAACCCATCAAATAAACAGTGGTCAATACTAGAACAGGTGAAACCAAGGCTGCAGCAGCCAAAGAATCAACTGGCGCCACCTAAGGCAATTCCAAGCCATGAGCTACATGCGCCATACGCACCCACCCAACCCCCTGTAAAACCAAGCCTGATAATGTGTGGAAGAAAGTGCGACGGAAGCCAAAAAAAAAGGAGAAGGGAAAAGGCACGGGGAACGACATCTCATACGTCCGGATGCTATTGTTATCTCTAAGTGAAGCCAACCTATGCCGACATGCTGATCAAGGCTGATCAAACAGCAATCGGAGCAACAGGAATTTGGCTCGAAGGTCAATAAAACAAGGAAAACGCAGTAAGGTGAAGAAGCTTAAAGGTGGAAACAGTAACAATGCAAAGCAGTATGAAAAGTCCCTGGAGGAAAAAGATGGCGTGAAAACTCTCTGCCAACAAAAAACTATGGAATGTTGGGATCTGGATGAAGTAACTACTTCAGATGATATAGTAAAAGCAATACGTACATACGTAAGTCCCAGATTTGTGTGGCACACACGATTTGGTACTCAAAATGCCATTATTGAGTTAGCTGCCATAGAGGCAGAATAACTGCTAGATGCGGGGCATGTACGATTGAGATGTAGAATAAGTGAAAATCAATCGCCGATCAGATGCTATTGTTTGGGTCATGTTTCTCATCAGTGCAAAAGCCCAGTAGATCGTATGGGGGAGTGCAAAGATCGTATATCCAAAGGATGTCAAGCAACAACTAAGTGTACGGTACAGATAGAGCTGCTGGGAGCAATGTTGATAGTTGGGTATGTTCAATGTTGGTAGCTTGTGTTTTATGGAAAATTCAATTAAAATGTATAAAGGAAAATACAATTTAAGGAAAAATAATTAAAAAAATAAAAACATACAATAGTATGATTTCTGATAGCTGATTTCTTCTTATTACATATGACATAAAATCTCATTCCCCATTGTTCATTTCTTGTAGGATCCAATTCCAAGAAATAATTAAAAAAATGTAAAACTAATCATAATTAAATCCTCAAAAACTAATAAAATATAATTTTCTTTACAAATGATTTTCACAGCATGTGATTGCAGTCACATAGTAATAGAAGCTATGATTAAACACATTCATGCATACTCAGATACATACAAAGATACACAAATACATAACACGTAATATGTTTGCTTCACACACACACACACACACACATATATATAAATACTTGGAAATATGTTGCAGCTGTTTGGTTTCTAAACAAATTCACTTATTTCATCCTGTCTGGGTAGAAATTTTCAAGTTGTTGCTAGTAGTACTCAGTAAAAGTAAAGATTGCAGCATAAGTTATTGTATTCTTTAGTAGTATGTGTGAGAGAGTGCGTGACTTGTGTTGCAGGCACCATGTGGCATGCATTAAATATCAACAAAAGCCAATGTCATAAGCATTTGTCTCTACCAGAATAACAAGGAATAAGAATATGAAGTAGAAGAAGATGTAGAATTAGAAAGGAAATATAAGGAAGAATAGCATCAAACATCAACCAAAGCTAAGCCTCTAAACAAAGATGGTAAAGATGGTGAATGCATGGATAACAAACCACAGCAATACTGTAACAGTAACATCACAGAGCTCTAAATGATTCAAATACAGTATGAGATACATAGATAGGGAGAGGGAGTGGGAGATGGGGAAAGGAAACAAAAATATTATAATAATACTCAACAATATTAATTTTAACCGCCTGCTGTTCACTGTTAAGCTTGCACTCACCTATACAGAAGGATTCAACCACATAGATATACAAACACACACACACACACACTCACACATACAAAGATAGACTCTCACACACACACAAAGTTATAAATATAAAGTAAAGTAAAGTAATGCACAGCAGGAACTGTGTGTTCTATGTGGTTGGCTGTATGAGTATCCTTCAACCAAACACAGCTTTCATCCTACTACTACTACTGGTTCTACTGAAGTTTGCTTCGTTCGTTGGTTCATAAATTTTGCTTTATAAGCGCGCTTTGCAAAAGGTGTACAAGTATTTGAATTTAATTATGAACTGCGTCAGCTACCATCATCACCACCCCATTATCTCCCCATCATCTCCAACTCCTTCTCGTTTTTCTGTTTCAAGTATTTTAAATATGCAAATATTCCATTCTATTCTATTCTAGTTAGGTTCCCTTTATTTTTATCTAGCAAGCGACTTAAGCATCTATAAATAATATTTACTCAAACTGCATACCATAATTCAAAGGTCCTAGCATGAAGAAGAAGTCTGAAAGAAGACAAAACGACAAAAAAAAAAAAAGAAAAGAGCAAGCAACGACAGGTGCACACATACTGTTGATGGAAGCCATTTTGTAACAGTAGCTACTACACTGGTATGTGTGTGTGCACATTGTGTGTGTGTGTTCGTTTAAGTTACAAAGGAAATGCTTGAATGAATGCAACAATCCAGTGAACTGAACGCGACAAAGTGCAACTTAACTTAACGCAATGCAATGCAACTCAACAAAACGCAACACAACTCATCTGAATTGTAGTCAAAGGAGTAAAATGAAAAGTAAAATAATGGAAAAGATTGGAAAGGACACATGCATGCATGCATGCAAGCGCAACATATGAAGGACTTGACTTTTAACATTCGTTTACATTTCTTGGCTTGGTCTTTTTGTTTTTGCAATTTGCAGCAAATTTGCACTTTTGAACACTTTTACTTCGCTTTATTTATTTCACTGTTTTTGGGGTTGCCTCATTCTCCTCATCTTCCACCTCCTCCATATTGTCATTATATACAATTTTTGTTCTTGTATTTCAAGCTTTATTTCCTTTAATCTGTGAGATTGTTGTTGCTGCTGCACTTGACACAAATGCCGCCATGTGTAATAAAATACAAAAATAAGAAAACAGCAAAATTATTTAACAAAAAAAAAAAATGGAGAAAAAGATACAAAAAATACACAAACAACACTTACTTTATAAGTATTATGAAATATCATATATATAGACCCATATGTTTTGCATATGTGACAAATATTCGTAGTCATTGTGACAAATTGTCAGAAATGTATGGAAATTGAACTAAGGTTGGTTGGCTTTGGTAGACAATTTGAGGCCCTGCTTTTGTTTATTTAATTACTCATGTGAAGTGAAGAAGAATAATCTTACTTAATTCTATTCTCTGCCAATCTAGAATTATATACATTATCTTTTACTGTTTTCATATTAGCTTTGAGTCACCCTTACACTTTGGCAGAGGTTCTTTAATTGTTATCCATGGTGATATTAATAAGGATATGCTTATGGTAGATCAATATGATTTTATCAATCCTAGCCTATGATACAATATAATTAAGCCAAAAGGAGTTTGCTAAGAAAAGGATGGGAGTCATTTGCACCAGATTCCAGTTAGCTCTCAGTGCTGGTCTATCCTAAAATATCCCAATCATTACTTTGGACATGTATGCTCCCTTCTAAATAAACATAAAAATGAACGCAAAAAATTGTGCTAAACCCTGACACCGTTTGACAGATCACCATATAAGTTGGCACACATATATATTTATTCATGGAGGAGTAGGTGCTGCATAATCTACACCATCGTCGTACTTACAATTGGTCATAAGTTGTTAGAATGAGTGGTATAAGCACGTAGACACGAACCCACTGAAGTTGCCTTGCCCAAAGGCATCAAGGTGGAAACTTCACCCTTACATAAACCAATAAAGCCAATAACACTATCGAATGGTGAAACTAAATTCAAGACATCATCGTCCACTTAACCAACCACCGGTGGAGTCCAGGGCAATTGGTGGTCGGTAAAACACCCAGTGGTACCAAGTATAAACGCATTAATCTTAAGTCATATCACATGTATACCGATAAGGGTATTGCACCTAATGAGAGTGTCGTTGAGGGCCCCAAGCAGTTGACACCGGTCTAGTCGAAAATCAGCAGTTGCTGTCATATACCAAGACCCCCTGCCTCATTGAGCCTGCAACAGTATCGTGGTGCTGTCGATGAGAAAGGGTTTAACACCCTAAATCATTCCGTCACAGTTTTCTTCGCAAAGATTCAGCAGTTAGATGTCCTTCACCAGCTGCCGTTTCTGTATCACGCAAGAGTTTGTTTAGTTCGTTCTTTCGTTTTGGAGGCATGAATTCGCCTGTAACTCTCCACTAGATGGGGATGCAGAGAGACCTTCTACATAGTTGAACTGATCTAACCGATCTCCAAACAAGAAGAATATCTAAACCAGGGCTGTCCAACCTTTGGAAGGATCCGCATTGAATAGGGTCCCCAGTTTGCTTAAGTGGCACTTCAGCCGCATTGGGCCACATATAAATGAATAAAAATGTCATCCTTCTTTCTTTCTCCTTTCTCCTTTTCAATTTTCTTTTAAAGTTTAAGAACCTCTGATTTATTTCATTAAATTTATTCTAATCTTCAACACTTTTCATTAACCTTCTTCAACAAACTCTAAATTGATTAAAACCAAGTGACTCTTCATATTATCACTTTGAATAAGATAACATTTCATTCTATTTATAGCTTTTAATTTATCCTTAACTATTACATAACATGTGTCATTCTATTATAGTATTATACGATCTTTCAGTTAATATGTAGTGTATCAAAGTAAGAAACAATGAATGGATAAACAGAAGAAAGGCGGGAAGTATTGCGGGACAGAAGGAATCAATGGCCATAAAAGCAGCAGAAGCAGCAGTATCAGCATTAAGCAAGAACATGAACTTTAAATAAAAAGTATCTGAGTATCTGCACTACGCATATCCTTGTTTTTTTAGTGTGTGGGTGCGCATAAATTTTATGCTTTCACAATATAAATATATAGTACATGCATGTGTTAGTGTGTGTGGAAATTTTATTTTTATGCCATGAAACAATGCCAGGTAAAAATACAAATAGTAAATACGAGTATATGAATGGCAAAGAAGGAGTCGCAAGCAACAGCAGCTGCTGCACTTCACTCTCGACTTAACTTAACTCTCGACTTGGTTGGCTTTCATTTGGTTTTGAATTCATTTTGTTTCTTTCACATGGTTTTATTTGTGTGACGTCTGCAAATGACATTTGCCAAGTCGAGTTTGGTTGAACTCATTTCATTGTTCAGTTCGCAGTTCTCCGTTCTGGCTTGGTTTGGTTTCATTTGGTTTTGGAATCTACTGCTGCTGCTGCTGAAGCTGTAACTAAACACTGAAAAGAAGTTAAACATGAAAAGTGCACTCAAAGTCAAGACAAAGAAGAAGAAAAAGGATGAAGAGTATAAATTTATTGGCATTGGCATGTGGGGGCGTATGAGTGTGTTAATGCTAAATCATATGGCAATGCAAAGTACAGTAAAATATAATACTATTATACCAAGGACTAAAGCAAAGAAACAATTGCTGAAGCCTTTTTATGCTTTTGCAGTTTATTATTGTAACAATATTTTCAAGCAGCAGCAACAACAATAAGAAAAGCAACAGCAACAGTAGGAGGAGCAGGAGCAGGAACAGCAACAATATGCAAAACTAAAATGAGCAACAATAAAATGAAGAAAATGGTGGGGCCTGGAGCATGGTAAATGGTGGTCGTAAAATGGATAGAAATAAAAGAAAGTAAAAGAAGGAAAAAAAAAGTGCACACCAACGGAAACAATTGAAATGCGAGGACTTTTTGAGTGGTTGCACTTAGAGGTGTCGCTTATTGTTGTTGACGATTGCAGCAGCAGTAGCAGAAGCAGCCAGCTGATGGCACTTGTTCGGCTGCCATTGCAACAGCACCAGTAAATGAAGTACGTTCTCAACAAAATATCTTTGATGCTTTAAGTTGATTAACAAAACGAGCCATTGTGTTACAATAATATGAAGACTGAAGTACACAAGCCTTTGAATATGTTGCCGCCAATAGTAGTAACACAAGACTAAGAAGACTTGACATGATGTGGTGGCGGCGGTTACACATATGTACATATAATGGAGTATGATGGAGTTAGCTTAAGCTGTCTAACATATATGTATGTAACTATGATACACATACAAACGACATATGTAAGTCGTTGTTGTCAGAGACTAGCAGGATCTTAAGTTAGATGGAGTCGAGTTCAGTTCAGTTGTGTTGAGTTGAGTGGAGTTCATTGCTACAACGCTTAGTGCTAAGCCTTCTTTAAACATGCATTCAACGTAGCATAGTGAGCGACGAGACACACTCAATGACGCAGACTTAGTCAAGTTGTATTCAGTTATATTCAGTTGTGTTTAGTTGTGTTGTGTTGTGCTGCAATGATTTCAGTTGAGTTGAGTTAAGAGTTGAGTTCGGTTAAGTCCTGCATCCTGCTGGTGGCAACATATCAAGTAGCTTCAACTTCAACAACGAATGCATTGCGCGTATAATGAACAAAGCTAGAGGGCAAGTAACATTCTCATTCAACCAGAAGCGGCATTCTCTTCCTTGGCATCGTCGTCAGGACTTAACAACAATTCGACTGCATAACTTGTGGCAGCACGTACAACATAAGCGGCAACATTTGAGTACTCTTTGTATCTTGGTGGTACCTATGTATATCTATGTGTACGAGTATTGCACGTAGCATACATCGAATGTTGTAAATGGCATCTGACATTGCTTCGTTTATGCTTTTTGTGCTTTCACATACCCTACTCTACTCAACAGAACTCAACTAAATTCTACCCTTATCTGTTAACCTTAAACTAACCTAACCATGTCTTTCGTTACTTTGTTCAAGATTTTCCATAGCAACAATATACAAAGGTGCGTATGATTGATATTTGCGGTTGTCGTCTCATGTCGTGTACAGATAATATTTCCTTGTATTGCTTTGTTACTTTTGCACTATACATTGCGTATACGTCATGTCTTTGCTTTGGTTACTTGGATGTTTGTGTTTGTTTGGTCTTTTAAGTGAAATATTATACATAAATATAATTGAAATGTTTCGTGGTTATATTGAGGGAATGTGATTAGTTTTTGAGGTTGATAAGGTTAATGAGAAATCAAGTAAGCAAAAGGAAATAGAAACATAGTTAATTGCATATCTCTAGGTGTAATATTGTATGATGAGTTGAAGGATTTAACTTTAGTCTTCAAAGAAACTAGCAATGCAATGTTAACGTTATATTAAAACCAACTTAGCCTACTATTCTTTTATTCAGCGTCATTGCACTTTATTGCTGTCATACAAAAAATGGGAAAAGAAGAAAAGGGTTGAGGGAGGCAAAGGCTTAGAAAAAGGAAAGCACAAAAGTAAAAGAGCAAAAAAGAAAAGAAATTACTAAAGAAAGCATCGTAATCCGTAGGTAAGTTTAACGGATGGGGAATGGTAGACATACTATAGATAGACAAATGAATAGATGGGACAAATAGACAGACGGATAGACAGATAGATACATAGATAAAGAAACGGTAGTTGGCAGTAAAATTAAACTCTTTTCATTCCTTTGCTAATAGCTTGGATTTGAAAGTTTAGCAAGTGAGTTTGTGAGTCTGTGAGTGAGTGACTGAGTGCACCATTTAAAAGTGTTCATGCCTTGCTTGTTTTTGCATCGTCTTCTTTATATAGAAGAAAAGTATTCAGTTACTTTTTTTTTATCACCAACACCATCACCATCACCTTTACTATCTGTGCATCACTTCATGCGCCGTTTATCCTTAGTCGTTTATTCGCATTCTCATGCGCATTTGTTTTCATCGACAATTGGCAAGCGAAACCTTTTAGCATTTAACAGTAACAAGGCAGCCATTGCCGAAGGCCTCTCCTTACTTATCACCATACACCATCCACCATCCACCAACACCACCTTCTACTGTTCTCACTATTCCAGTAGATGTCATTTGTATAGATACTAGTTGCCTTCACCAAGCAAAGCCATCAACCGCCTTCATTTCTCTGACTATGCCATAGCATTGCAGTTACGCCGCAATGGAATTGATGAGTAGCAGCTGTTGCAGTAACGTCGGAACGGCTTTTGTTGCTAGTATTGCAATGGCAATGTTGAGATACTGAGATACTCAGACTGCCACACTATTCCAGGTGTGTGTGTGTGTGTATGTGCTCTTTGCGCTTTGCGCTCTACTTTTGCCATTGAGGATTTTATTGGTCGAATAATTTTTCATGCTAAGCAGATTACTTTCCGAGTTGCGTTTTAGTTCAATTTGATTCGATTCGATTCGATGCAATGCGATTCTGTTTAGTGTTCATTCCATTCCCACCTCACCTTACAGTTTTTAATGCAACCGGTTTAGGGCTGACATCATTCTATGTAGTATGTGGGTAAGTTATTTTTCTTCTTATTGTATGTGGCACTTAAATGTTTGAATTACTTTTATGAACAACTATATACTTACTACTATACACAACTAATGTGATTGCGGTACAATTAAAATTTAATGTCAAATGGAAATAGCAGCGACTTTATGGCGTCTTCTTCAACTACTTTTTGATTATGTTATTCACATTCTTCAGTCAGTCTGTCAGTCAGTTCATTTATTATTGGCTTTGCATCATCATTGACTTGAACCACATGAGATTGGCAACCTTGGATAAAATGAATAAATGAGAATTTGATGTGATGAAGACAAACATTGACCAAATATCAAACGTAGTTGTTTATTTCTTTCTTTTGTTTTGTGTTCTTGCTTTCATTCGTTTTGACATTTGGGCTATGATTTTTTTGGCATTTCCTTTTAGAAGTTTATGAGTTAGAGAATAAAAATAAACAAACAACCGACAACAAGCGACCAAGTGGAATGGCGTCCAGCTGTTTGAAGCATGTTACATGTGGCAAATGTTTTATTACGCACATAAATTGCAATTAGTCTCAGCATCAACTCAATTTCAGCAGCCTGCCAGGATAATAAGCGAATGAAGAATGCGCGTGCATGTGCTTAAAATATGCTGTATGCTGTATAGCGGATGCTGTATGGTGGGTGGATGGATGGTTGCCAAAACAGCAGGCGGAAGGTAACTTTGGTTAACAACAGCAACAAAACATCACCAAGAACTAAAAAACAACAATTGACTTATTAATGTGCTTACATACATACGAGTACATATGTGAGGATGTAGGAGAAAAGAAGAAGCAAATGATGATGAAAGTACACACTAGTAAAGCCCATGAAAAGCAGCTTTGGCAAAAACATATTTCAAAACTTGATTGGTTGCGCGTGCAAAGAAACTTAAGTAGGAGTATTGGTGAACAATATCAATACGCATCAACAAATACAAATGTATCTGTACAATATGTTGAGGTCGCTTCCTATAGATGTTGATGAAGATAGATGTGCACATGTGTAAGCACGTACATATTTAATAACAAATTATGTTCTTTAATGGGTTAAATTGTGGTTCGCCTAAATTTTTTCAAATGTTTATCTTCCTTACTAAATTTATATCATTTATTATTAATATAGATATATATACTTTTTTATCTTTATATCCAGTTTCAGTAAGAAAAAGAGTGGCCATTACACAAAAATTATCCTGGATTCTCCAAATCTTAGGGAATGTTAATATCAGGAGCATTTTGTATGTTAGGTGATTGTGTAGTTTATATTTCACACGAGTGTCTGCAGTTCATTGATGTATTCGTGTCGTTGAAGCATCTAAATTGCTGTTTGATGATGGCAAGTTACTGAATAAGTTGGAAATCATTGTCCTCATGGATTGTCCAATAATGAAGTGACCTGGTGTCAATGCAGTCAAGTCGTTTGGATCTGAATACGCAAGCAAAATAGGATGTGAGTTTAATATGGCATTAACCTCTTCGACGACTGTGTTGAGCTCTTCGAATGTTAGACGCATGTTCATTAAGCATTCTTTACAGCAGTCTCGCAATGTTCTCAGAAATGTGGTGCTTTGTTCGGAATGAAATGAAAATTAATAAATTCTTATGAACAATATTTTAGTGTTGTCTGTTGATCAATCAATTCAATCAATTTCAATTTGTGGCAAGCTCCAAAATCTGCATTGGGAGTCGTCGCCGGGCTATCCCTTTGGCTTGAGTGCTGCCAAAAAGTCATCAGTGGACAAATCTAAAACTACTTCAATGTATACTGCCTTGTAGCCTGAATTATATTTCTTACTTCTACAGTTTCGTCTCGATTGGTGTGCCTGTATAGCTTACATTGTCATGTCGTCAAGATGTATCGTCAAGTTGTTGTTCGGTGAGTAAAAAAAGATGCATATTCCGACCGAGAAACTTCCCAGAGGACAAGTAGAAGTGAGATTAGGACCAGGTTGCTATACATCTAGCAACACGATGGAACTTTACCGAGCCACTGAGGATCCACGCAAAGTATTATTCACTGGATTAAGCGTCCACCCGGGGACTTAGGGTTCGAATTTACTCAATTCACAACTGGTCATGGATGCTTCTGGCAGTACTTTGTAGTCTCTACCAATTAATTGTAATTTTTATTTGCAATTGTCCCAAAGGGGAGAACAAGCGAATTTTTTGTGTTGAAATTGACATGAGCTACATTTTCAGATTTTTATTTGGTTTAAAATCTTCGTTTAGCCTTCCGGCGATCTGAAGGTGGGATCCAGGGGGTGGTAACGCTTCAACCTAAGAGCAACCTATTGTCCAACGAATTGACGGCCAGGTGGTTTTCGTGAGATTCAACATGGATGATGATCGGTTCACGATTTCTTTATTTACAGTTGACACCTGCTAGTCTCTATGGATGACGGAGTTGCAGGCATACCATTTAGCATTGACAAGCCTCTTTAAGATTTTGGATTGAAGACTTTGTATGATTTGGGCGTTTGTGCCCCATAAGCCAGCTCATCCTGGTTAGTTTAACGTTCAGCTGTTTCCTTTTGTTTATGATGTGGGGTCTCCAGGTCAACCGTCTATCAAGTGTCAATTCAAGGTACTTGGCTAGGTGAAGGTGAGTATGTAGTCTCCGTTTAGTTGGATCAGGAAACAGGATGAGTGTCCCAAAGTGAAGGTGACATGTGAGGATTTGTCTGTGTTGACACCAATGTTCCATCTCTTTAACAAAGCTCAATTATGTTTAACTGGCTCTGCAAAATTGATGAGCCAGTAGCTGGGTCAGGGTGAGATGCAAGTAATGCATCAGCGAACGTAGCTATCATTATGTTATCATCATTTCGAGTCGGTAGGTCAGTACATCAAGAAAGGCAGCTGAGCAATACTCTTTGCATTCGAATGCTTCAACCCTTTGTGGCATTGCTGAGGTGTGCAATGTAATCTCTTGAATCCAAATTGGTGATCAGGGATCATACAGGAACAGTCTCATCATATGTTCGAGAGAATGGCCAGGTTTTGCAATCATGATGATCTCAGCGCACTTCCATTGAGCAGTGAAATGACTGAGCCTCAAAATGCCATTCCATATCGCGACAAGTAGTAACAAGATATTGTTGGACAGCGCTTCAAGATATTATACATGAGTGTCCTCGATTTGAAGAAATTAGAAGAATTTTGCTTAAATTGGTGCCTAATTAATTATGGATATTAACTATCTAGAGCTATTAGTTAGATCAAATTGAATCCGACATAACTTGTGGCGAAGGCTATAAGTATCTTTTAAAGAAAACTAATAATATCAAATTATGTTCTTTAATGGGTTAATTGTTGTTCGTTTACATTTTGTGTTGTGTATCTTACTTTATAAAATTTATATAATTTATTGTTAATAAAGATATTATATTTTTTCTATATCAGTAATCGGTATTCTGACCTTTCAAAATGGCACCCTTAGCTTTGCTTGTTGCTCAAGCGGAAACGGAAGTTCATAGTTACTACTAAAAAAAAACTTTAACTGATTCACTGATAGAAACACTTATACTCATACAAATACACACATTTACTCACAAATACAGACACACATTTTATCACTGATACATAGATATACAAATAGACATATACAAAAGCTTTTACTAAATGTAAGTTTTTAATTAAAAAACTTTTTAAACTGCAACAATTTCATTTCCTCATACATTTTGTTCTGTTTTTGTTTTTTTGTGAGTGCAACAATTTTGTTTTATTTCTTTTTTGTTTATTTATTTGTCTTTTGTTAAATGTTAACACCTTTTTGTTTTATATTTTTTTGTTTTGTGCAACACTAGGAAAAATAGTCGACAGGGAACTTTTTACTTTGTACTCTATACTGTGAAGAAAAAAGATAGAAAGGAGAAATTTTTAAAAAAAGAAACTTGAGAGTCATGATGGCATAAGTCAAGCAGAAAAAGAAAATTTATTTGTAGGAAAAAAAATATGGCAAAAAATCAAGAAATAAAATCAAATCAGTAAAAAGGAAAAAGTTATGCATAAAAATTGTTTTTTTCTCTGATTGCTCTCATGCTCCTCCCATGCTCTCTGTTTTATATATTTTTTTTTGTCAATGCGTTTGATGTTGACTGCAAGTTTCCAAGCGGAAATTGAAGTGTGTTTTGTGTTTTTTTGTGTTGATGTTTTTATAATTTGCCATTTTACTAATTCCCCTATTGACCGATTATTCTCCTTTATTCTGTGACATTTTTGTTTTCTTTCTTTTATATTGAGTATGCATAAAAGCCAATCTTGTTGCAGTCATTGAATTCCATTTTATTTATCATTAGACTAAAATTGTTGTAGTGAAAAGCTATTGGGTTTTTTTTCTTCTACTTATAATCAGCAACAATTTTCTGCTTTAGAAGCTTGGCATGCCCGGGGGCATCATCATCATCATCATCAATATAATGGGTAATAGACGCAAGTGATGTAAAGCAAAAGTAAGGCAACTCTTTCAATCATTCATTCCAACGCATTTCGAAATGCGAAATGTTTTCCAAATGAATCGAATCCTTTCGGCAAAAGCTGTTGAAGCATGAAATTTTTTTAAAGCCTAATGAAGTGTAAAGGTTTATCGCTGGAAAAGTATTGCGTTGCTTTGCTTTCCGTTGCCTCATACATCTCATACAACTCATACACTTCTGTTCTCGTCAATAAAATCAGCATCTTAGGGACTAAGACACACAGGCTAAGGCTTTTAGATGTAGTCTGTGCCTTCACCATAATCATCATGATCATCATTATTGTCAACAACATTCTGAGACACAAGGACATTTCATAGATTGTTAATTTTGCCTTGTTTTTACTCAAGTTTTCTTTCTGTTTCTTTACTCTTTCGGTTTTTATTATTATTGTTTTTTCTTGTTTTCTTCAAGCACACTCTCCACTCTTCATCTATCAAACTTAATTTAGTGGCATTGCTTTCCATTGTTTTTTGTTTTTTTTTTTTGTTTTGGCTAATAAGTGATTTGATATTTGTCCTATTTTTTGTTGTTGTTGTTTTGTTATGCCTTTGCTTTGTTTTGTTATTACAATATCCTTTTGGTATTTTTTTATGGTTTCTTGTTGTTATTGTTGTTGTTGTTGTTGTGTTATCCTCACTTGGTTTATTATAATTTTTGTTTGCTAATTTTAAAGATCATTGGTTTCTCATGATTTACCATAATAAAATGTCACAGGCAAATTTCGCTTTAAGTCACAATATTTTTATATTTTTTTTTCGTTATCTGCCGTTCTCTTTGTAAAATTGAAATGGCATATTGAAGCCTTGAATTTCGTTTACTTAGCTTTGAGTGCCTGCAGCCTTTGGGAAATTGAAGCTTTACTTCTACAAGAATAAAAGAAAGAAAGAAAGAAAGAAAGGGAACAAGGCAAATACAAAAACGAACTCAAACTATTTGAATTTAATCGAATTCTTGACATGCTCTATTTCTTTGGTTTGTTCTCATTTTCTTTATACCGTATATTGTACATTCTTTATTTATTATATTTATAAATAAATTTATATTTTAAAATATTCATTGCATAGTTTTTATAGAAATTTAAAATAAAATAATAATAAAGAAACTTATTGATATGAAAGTTTGTTGGAATATAGGAAGAACCTACCACATTTGCTTATGCTTTGGAAATTTCTTTAATAAATTTCACCCCTTTGAACAATCAATTGTCTAAGAACAATTTAAGAGAATGCATTATACTTAATACCAAACCAAACACGATTAGTTGTCTTGGCAAACAAATGAGTAAATAAATACTTAAATAGAATATTATACACACTCATGTGAGATACTAATTCTCTATGTATATACTTAGATACTTCTACATACTATAGTATGCAAAATACATATATGAGTTGTACAGGATTTATCTATTAACGTTTATTTCAAGTGTATTTTAATTGTTGCTTGTATTTGCGTTTAAATATTTTATCAACTACTAATACAATAACACAATAGCAGCCGATATGCATGAATCTTAAGTATCTCTGTGGATCTCTGTTTATTTATTTGTATACCTAGAAGTATGTGTATTTATAAACATTGTTAATATCTAAACTTATGC
This sequence comes from Amiota communis, assembly GCA_037043315.1. Lineage (NCBI taxonomy): Eukaryota > Metazoa > Arthropoda > Insecta > Diptera > Drosophilidae > Amiota > Amiota communis. The sequence goes on along the minus strand of JBAMAV010001245.1, from coordinate 3,395,024 downwards.
AATTTGTATATATATATGTGTGTGTGTGTTTGTTTGCGATTTAAGTGTCTGTGTGTTCTAATCTCGAAAGGTAAAGTATACGCATCGTTGCACATGAACTCAAAACTCAAGCAAAGAAGCACCAGGAGCAACCGACAACCGACAACATCAACAAAAATAACCAAGAAACAACAATAAGAACAACAACAAGGATAACAATAATAGCAGCAACAACAACAACAATATGAGGAGATAAGCGCATAAAATTAACAACACACAGACACATATACATACACAAATACTCTCTCCCACTAAGGCATTTATGCTTCTCTTCAGCTTCACAATTCACATATGAAAACATTTATATACTATAAATAAACAATATCACTCATACGCAATGTTTGCTCTCAACATTGGCATCATGTTTACGATGATAATAAACATCATTATAATGATTTTGTTAATAATTATTATAATGATTATGATGACAATGATAATGCTGAAGTTAATGATGTAAATGGCTGCAAATGTGGCATAAAATTGACAAATATAAAAAATTATTAAAATAAAAATTTGGTGATAAATTAAAAATAAATTAAAAATAAAAAATTTTAAGTATTATAAAAAATAATAAAAATATAATTCAATTTATTGAGTTATATTTTCTTTGATGATTTCGCTAATTTATCCACTGAATTTTGTATAAAAAAAAATTTTAAAATTGTTCAATAAACTTCAAATTATAAGATAAATAATAAATTATGAAATGAATATAAAATTATGAAATAAATCTATATAATTAAACGGCAAACATTGAAAATGTGAACCCTTTCCTGCTTACACCACTGAAGCAATTTTGATAAAAAATATACCAATTGAAAGGTATTCTTCGCAACATGTGGCCTGTAATTTTTTTTTCTCAAAATGGGTCCAGAGGTTTAGGCATACAACGGTGTTTAAAAGAACCGCTTTACAACAACAAGTACAACACACAGCCGTTGATGTGTACGTGTATGCGCATAGTAGATGAGAGAGGTTTGTGTGTTTGTGTGCCAAACTCTTCTGCTCTTTTGCCGTTTATATTGTGAATGCAGTAGAATGGGAGAATAGATCGGTTTGTGTGCCTTTCTCTTCTGCATTCTTTTATTCTTCATGTAGTAGTAGTTTGTAGTTTGTATAATATTATGTATCAACTCGTATGGTGTTGTGAATCAATGATCTAGTAGTGTCAACAAAGACAGTGTGATACCGAGTCATATCAGAGGACAATAGTCGAATCACAGTATAGACAAAATGAGTTGAATGACTCATTTCAAGAACTCATAATGCTCGATTCAAAAACATCATGATCAAGGCATACCAGAAGGCACAAGTGACAAGACAGTGTACTTTTATGACAGTGTGATTACGAGTCATAGCAAACGACACGAGTCATAAGTCAGCACTGATTCAAGTCAATAAATCAGCAAAACAAAGTATACCAATTGACACGGAATGACTCATTTCAAAATACTCATGAATCATTTACATAGTGTGCTCAGTGTGATTGCAGAATCTGAACATCATTTAGTTCATGCTTTTGCAGAACTCTAGTCCAAAGAAGGTTGAACAGCGAGGGCATTGTCTTCTATTAAGCAAAACTAGGCTCAGATGTCTGTTATGATCCGGCAAAAATTGAAGAAATTCAGATGCATATAGTTCTGAGCACCTTCTGATTACCATTTATTTCGCTCCATGCAAAACTATCTTGGTGCAAAGGTCCCAGGCATTATGAGCAGCTTCCAACTGGTTAAACTATAGATTGTTAACAACTAAGAAGACTTCTGCAACCTAGAACAATTGAGAGAACTCGTGTGCATATAGTCTGGATCCAGCACCATCTGATTACCATTTATGTCGCTTCGTGCAGAATTATCTTGGTGGCGTGCATTTTGTGGTATTACAAAGATCCTGATGAGCTGCACCCACCTGGGCAAGTGATAAATTAACTTCTCACTTTGACAACATTAGGCTCAGATTTCTGTTATGACCCGCCAACAATTGAGGGAACTAAGCTGCATATAGTCCTGACCTAGCACCATCTGATTGCTATTTATTAAGCTTTTTGGTGGGGTATAAATGAATTCCATAGATTACTGCAAAACAATATTGCGCCAGTTTTTTGATCAGAAACCCAAGAATTTCTATAAAGACGGGATTGTATATAGCTTTACCAGACAGATGGCAAGAGAATAACAACGGAAAATATGTGATGAAATAAAGTTGCTTCAAACATGATTCTCATTTGGTGAAGTTATTTTTTCACCAACCTATTATATTCATCGTCTTTTGTGTTATTTTTTTTCAAAATAAAATTCACTTGAATGTAATGCAATTTCCTGAGTTATGGCATGTAGCTCAATTGAACTCATTAGGGTATAAAAATTGTTAAAATGAGTATGAATCATATGAACTTAACAAAATTAATTATTTCCTTATTTAATTTGTTTATTTTTTTGTTTATTTTTCCATGTGCTCTTATAAGTTTTTTATAAAAATGTGTGCGCACCTAGACAAAAGCATAAATGTGCGCATTCTCAAAAGTATGCTATACATTTTTAAGTATACTACTATCTATGTGAAATGTTTGTCTATCTTTCTGTATGTCTGTCTGTCTGGTTATTTGTATGACTGCCTGCCTGCATGTTGTGTGTTTCATGTCCCTGTGTGAGTAAATATTTATTTTCTACTTGAGTATGTGTGCACTTGTTGTTATTGTACACACAGCTGCCTTGTTATCTGCTGCATTTGGTGAAGCTGCTGCTTAAACACATACATACGTACTCATAGGTGGTGAGTGATGAGTGTATAGCGGCTCTACTTTAGCTACTCTTCATGTAGAAAGAAGCAAAAAAGATTTACTACAACTAACATAACTTCTCAACTCATTCGGTGGCATCTTGCGTAACTTTGCCAATGCTCATACGCTGTTTATGTCGTTTGCATAAGTTTTTGTTTCATTTCGTTTCGTAACCATTTTTCTTTAGATTTTTCGTTTCCCTTTACCATCATCACTTTGCTTTTATTCATTTGATTTCATTTCATTTGGTTGCCTTTCGTTTACTTCACTAGCTTGCTATTATATTGCGTGAAGTACGCAGTTTTGTGTGAATATGTGGCATATCTATGTTTGTTTATTTGTACCTATGAGTATGTGTGTGTGTGTGTTTCACTCAAGTATATGTTAAATAAATTTTCTGTAATTCATCTGCAGCTTCGCTTTCATTTCACCAGCATCATCACACATCATCACTCTGTTGTGCCAATTTTGCCTAGCATTGCTTGCTCAACATCTACCCGGACCTGTCATTTACTCGTAAATCCCTTCCGTCTTTGAGCTATGACGATGACGACGATGAAGACGACTAACAACTCGCTTGGGTCTTATTTCATCGCTTGGCGGCGTTGACTTTCCTTATATTTGTCGTTCTTCCTCTTCCACCATCTAGTACTTATCATCACTTGATGCTTTGTCTTCAGCTACGTAAATTTTGTTAGGGTTGTCAAATATGCTGCAGGCATTTGGATTTGTTTACTGATGTCTTCATGTCTTCGTGTGTGTGTGTGTGTCGCCGTAACTTTATTTATTTCTTTGAAGCTTCTAACTTATTTGAAAGTATATGTGTGAAAGTGTTTGACTCACTGACTGAGTGACTGGCTGACTAACTAACCTAATGTTACAATACGCTAACATCATCACCAACCTTATTGCCATTCCTAAGTCATTTAGACCTGGTGGGTGGCCCAGTGCTTTGCTCTTTAACACTTTTATATCACATTTTCGTAAGACTAACAAATCCCAAAGTCTCAGACTTATTATACACACATATACACACGCGCACGCATACTTACAGAGATACCTCAATACTAAACATATCCAAGTGTTTGGGTAGTTCCAGCAAGGATACCAACTTCAATTGTAGCTTCAGTTCACTGCTCCCCGGAGTACACTTAAATCAGCTTAATTTTTCATGCTTTGTCAGTGTGAGAGAGAAGAAAGTACTGTTTGTCTCTTTATATTGCATATCTTTAGGCGGTTATCATTCACCATTTTTATTTGATTATCGTTTGTTATTTGTTTGAATTAAGTTTTCCCTCAATGGAAAGTCCATTGTATTTTTTCTAGCAATTTATTTGCTTAATTACTTGGCACAGCTTTGTTGAGCTTTGATTGAGCAACTAAATTATCCTTAGACTATAATATTTCCTTGCCAATTTTTGATTGTATTCAATTGAAATACGCTGATTGTCATGTCACGTGCATCATGGCAGATCATTAGTCACAACCGCACCCAATCCCACTTAACATGCTATGCCATATGTTAAAAGTTGATGTCACTGTTTCTGACTGTTCTGTTACTATCATACGAGTACTATATGCATTCATTCATTCATTCATCCATCGATTCATTCATTCATCCATGCACTATAACAATAACAATAACAACATCAACAAATTTCAGTCTATTGAACTGGCACACTTTCAATGGTCAATCAATTCTTTACTATTGAGTTTTCCTGGAATTCTTTTCTTTACTATTTTTCCCTGTTCTTTTTTCTTTTTTTTTTTTGATTATTTTTCCCTTGCTATATGACAATAGAAAGTAAAATTGCATGAAATGAAATGAAATTGCCACAATTGGAAACGTGGCCGGAACGAAATGCAACCAAACATCATCAGAATCATCATCATCATCATCATCATGGTGATCATATGAAGTTGGCTCGTAATTCATAGCAAGTGAACTGAAAGATGAGTTGTAACCAATTCAAAAGCAAATCCAAATCCAATTCGTAAACCATTCTTTTGTTCATTCATTCATCCAGCAAGGAAAAATGAAAAGCAGAAGCAACAGCAGCAGCAGGAACATGTACTAGTGATACGAGTATATGTGTAGTTTTCCAGAGATATAAAAATAGATATATGTACTTACTAACATAGAATAGAAATGAAGCGCAAATGTTGCACGAAACACATGAAAAACAGATGCACTTGCCAGTTGGTATCATTTTTAGGTGGTGTACAGGTTCGCTTAGCTTCGCGTTGCACCTGGTTTTCATTTTTTATTTCATGCTCTAGTTGTAAGTCGAGTAAGTAGAATAATTTCGATTTTGACAAAGGCAGCAGCTACACACACATACTACCATACTCGTACTAAGAGGCTGCAGTAATAGTGGAAATAAGAGATATGATGCTTTTGAATCGCTGTCATCATTTGGTTTGAGTTAAATTCTAGTTTGCTTTTAGTTTCGGATTGCGAAAAACTGTAACATTATAACGGAAGCTAAAGGAAACTGTAACGGAAATGGTTACAATGGTATTGATGCAGCACCATCTTTATCATCATCATCATCATCATGAACAAGATCAAGTGTTCCATATACACAAGATGAAACATTCATGCTTCCATGATATGAGTATGATGACGAATAGATTTCATTGAGCAGGCTCATATCCTTGTGTTCTTTAAGATTCAGTTCAATCAATTTTTTGTTCTCTATTTCACTGGGTATCTCTCTGTGTATGTGTGGGTGTGCATAATGTAAAGAGAAGTGATATAAATACATCTATGGATATAGGTGGGTATCTTATATCTTTATTTTAATGTATACTTTTGGGTATAAGTAAACGAATCACAACAGTTTCCGTATTCTATTATATGAAGGAAATAACTTTCATATGCATTTAGATTTGAATTGATTTCATTTCATTCCAATTCGTTTGCCTTTGTTATAGGAAATTCACGTAGTAAAAATGAATAATAAGGAAAAGAAATGCAGCACTTCAATATTTGTTAAGAAATCGAAATATATGACATCATCATCATCATCATTATTACAATCATTGACATCATTTTCCTTGTCATCATTATAATCATCATAAAGGTGTGTAGCATCATTGGAACATGAAAAAGCAATTAACTTGTTTAATTTAGCAATTGTTTTCAATGAAATGTTTATGCAAATAATGCAAATGCAAATGAAAATGAATATGTTCACTATTAAAAAATATAAAAAATATACAATAATAATAAGAAATATGTAAAATAGTGATAATAATAATAATAAATAATAATAATATGTAATGAAATGAATTGAATGGAAATGAATTTGCCATTCAATGAAACGTAAGCAACATGACAAGTTGGGCAAATAACCATTCAAAATGTTGTTTTTTTTCTTTTTATTAAAATAGTATAAATAAAAAATGAACGAGTATTCCAACTATTTATTTATTAATTATATATAATTCTGCTAAATTATTCTTTTTTTTTTGCTTGACATATTTTTGCTATATAAATACTTCAATGGCATTGCTTTTTTGGATGATTCTTAGGTTTGAGCTTAAATTTTGATATTAGGTCAACTGTTTAATTAAATTTTTTAGTTGAAAAACACTCGAAAACATAATTAAATCAAGAGTTTTTTTTATGAATTGAATAATAATGATAATGATGATGATGTGTTGATGTTAAAGTGTTAAAGTTTAAGTGGTATTGCTTTTAAAAGTTAATTATTTTCATTTAACTAAATGACAGTGGGTTTCATCATCATCATTTGGCACTACAGCTCTTTGTGAGCTTTGGCCTGATGTTATTTTGTAAGATCATCTGCAATCTCATTCATTTTTTCGGCTTGTTGCATAGTTCTGATGTTCCAAGAGCCAAGATTCCAATCAATATTCCTTTTTCCGTTCCTAGGTCGTCACATTTACGAGTTCCTTCCGAGGCTTCATTTAATCTTTCATGACAGTTATTTTTCGACGAGTGGGTTGTCGGCCCAACGTCGTCTAGGCTTATTTTTCCTACAGCCTCGGATAGTCAGTTATACCCCAGACTTTGGGTCGCCTTTTTTTCTTACGAGTTTTGGCTGTTAGGGTTATACCAGGATATTGACAGGATGCACCGACGTATAGGTGAGGTTGATAATTGAATAGGATAGGCTATATAATCGCGTCACCATTCTATTAACATCCCTAAATGAAAAAAATAAGACTTTACACCATTAGACTTTCAGAATCCTATGGAATTCGCCGACGGTTTCGCAAACGGATTTTGTTTTAAATCTCCAAAAAAAAACCTCGCTGCCATAGAGCAACAAGAGATTTCATTTTTGGAATTTAAATGTTCAAATGAACAGCTGATACAAAGTTTTAGCAACAGGAGTATGAAGTAAATATTTGCAATGGTTTTTATATACAAATTTCTTAAAAACATTCTTAAGCTTGTCTTTCAATATTCAATCTTTTAATTTTAATGATTTTCATAAACCACATAACATTCTTCCTCAGTGTTTCTTTTTTTGCAATTTCATTTTATGTAGTTGAAAATGTTTTCATATAACGAGCAATTTGAGCTGAGCTTTTCATACATTTTTGTCGTTCTGAGTGATTGCAGAGTTGTTATATGCTCTAAGAGTTCATGCGGATTTTAAAATTAAAGCATTGCTTTCCAACCATAAGCCTTGAGTTAAGAATAGTTGGATAAGATGTTGATCGAATAAAGGTTTATTGACAATTGAAATGCTTATTTTTATGTGAAGCTTATACGATCATGCATTCAGCAACGAGACTTATGTCTGTGCTTTGGACATTTCGGCATTTGACATATTAACAATGTGAAAACGCTGTTAAAGTCGTAAGTTACCAGACGGTGAATGAGAGAAATAAAAGTCGTCCAGCTTCTTTCAAGGTTCAGTTTATACCGATTTTAATTTATAAAAATATGTTTGACGTGAATCATTATTGTTTTACAATTATGTTTATGTATTGAAGTATTATGTATTTGTGTATGTTGGTATTTTATTTACTCCTTCTTCCTTTTATTCCATGACCATCTGGTTTGTATTTTCCTTGTCGTCGAACGCATTGCAAGTAGATTGAAAGAGCGAGGAGAGGAAACCCAGTGATGGTTTTTACGGGCACTTATGTACACTACACTTGAAGTTTCACTATTAATATGTTCAAAAGAAAGATGTTTCCACATGAAACTTTGCAAATCTCTGTGTAGTAGTGGCGACTGATTCGATTTGTTATGAAACTTTTGTATTAGCATAATGTTGCTGCGATGCATAACTGAATACTATAAGTCGAAATTTATTTTAGTATATGAGTGTATACTATTATAGTATTTTGTTCTAGGTCCTTAGCGCAGTCCGCTTACCTATGAACCAATGTAAGTTTTCAAATTCTAGTTTGATTTCTTCCCTTTTCTTCTTGACGTATTCCTTTCACTTGAGCTTTGTATTCACAGTCATGCATAAGTTTTTAGCAGTATTATGGTGAGAGTTTAAATGCCACTTTAATAAAGCGGGAAGTATCATATTTTCTTGTATGAGAAATGTAAGAGTTCGAGTTTCATTTCTTAGTCATATCATTGGAAAGTTGACTTTCGTCACATCTTGTTGTCGTTTTTTTCACAAGTTATGAAAGTCATGAATAATGGTGTTTGATCTTGGCAGCTTTCATTGAAGACACAATCTGAATCCAATGATTTTCTATTATACGTAGGATCCCTCTTTGAAATCGATTGGCATAAGCGCTTGTGTTCACAAATTGATTCATTCACTAGTCATTTGATAACAAAAGTGTCCCATTAACAATCATATCAGCCAAAAAAAAAAAGTACATGTAGCTGCTGAGAAACAAGTAAAGTCGAACATCTACCAAAAGAAGGCAATATTGTCAATCTGATGGGATAGAATGCTATCAATCTTCTATGCGTTACTTCTAAAGAGCAATTTGATTAATTTCACTACATAAAACGTTATAGAAAGTGTTACTCATGAATAAAATTTTGTTTAATTAAGACAATAATTGGTCACATGGACAATATTTTTGGAGTAAGATTGAGATTTGGTGCCTCATGCACCATTTGCTTCACATGATGAGGACGTCTTTCCATCTTATAGCACACTGACAATATTTTCATAGGATGTAAGATTTCTGAAAGAACGATTATGCAGTTGTCTGACAGATGACAGGGGTCATAGAATTAGAAATGGTTAATATGTTTTTATTAATAACTTTTTAATAATAATATGCTGGTCTTCAGTCACTTAAAAGATCAAAAATCAAAATAAACCTTGCAGTTTTCAATTGAATTGACTAAAATATTCTAAGGCTCATGTTTCTATGATATTTCCACAAATTTCATTCAAATTCAGCTTTATGTACCTTAATTGTTCCCCAGTTCTTACATCATTCTTTTTCATAGTATACATTTTATAGTCATTTTCTTCTATTCACTATCACTATGAACTCATCGAAAGTGTGTGCACCATCAATCGTTCCCAAATGATTATAAGATTGAAACAACAAAACAAAATACAATAAAATAACATAGAATAAAAACAAAACAGAATAGAATAGAATAGAACAAAACCAATAAGATGAAGATGAAGACATATCTAAGGCACATTAACGAAAATGGCAAACAATTTGAATACAATTTTATTTCTTGTTTATAGCTTTGTGAGCCAAAAGACTTCATTCATTCCCAGCTAAACCTACTTAAAATACTATACTCTACTCTACTCTACTCTACTGTATTGCATGTATATTTTTCTCGTTTTTCGTTTTCCTTTTTCATTTCCATTTCCATCTTTTCATTCATACCATTTTCAACGTGGTATTCAATGTGTTCTCGTTGTTATTGTCGTCGTTGTAGTCGCATAAGAATAATTTGTTTCCAATTGCTCTTTGCTCCAAACCAATCTGTGATGTGCAAAGCGTCAAGTTGCAGAAAGTGACTATGCATGGTGAGGTCGTTAGTTCTATACACACACTCACTCACACATTTACATATGTATGTGTAAACAGAAAGAGTGAAAGAGAGAGAGAGATTCATATGTGTATGTTGAAGTTATTTATACGGCAGCATGCAATCTTCCAACTTCCTGATAGTCGTCGTTTGACTAAGAGACAGACCTCAGTGTCATGTCGCATGTATCTGTTTATATCTAACTGAGTGTGTATCTCTATGGTAATGTAGTATAGAGTGTGTGTGTGTGAGTTGTACTCGTAGTCTTTATAGTACGTGAATGGTTTTGCTTTCCTTGTTGCTGTTGCCTCCTTTGGCGTCATTCATCATTATGCAAAACGTGCATGCCGTGGTTGCCTGCCATTCATGTTCACTCTCACTTGCCTGCTCGCATACTTCCTGTCATTGCTTTCACTACTATTACACCAACAACAACTACAACAATAACTACTCGTACTTCACATGCTGTGTGTGTGTGTGTGTGTCACATGCCACACCAAAAACCCAAATTGTCGCAACATTCTGGTTTTATTGTTGCATCCAAATTCGCTTTGCACTTTGCTTGCTTGTGTCTTTTGGGCCTTTTTGGTTTAGTTTTTTGGGTGCACTTTGTCTTATATTCTCACACTCTCACTCCGTTTTTTTATTTGCAGTATGTTTTAGTATTAATCTTGATCTCCATCTCTCTTCTATTGTCATTTAACTAGTGGATACAAGTTCAACTGAAATTGCACTGCGTTCTGTTGCATTGTGTGTTGCAAACTCCAACTTTGTTGATGGTTTTGTGGTTGTAAACTTTTCGCCCAACATTATTTTAGTTTTGTTGATAAACTTTCCATTATTTTTTCCACAAACAATGCCCAATTTTTTGTTCATATTTTTCAATTTTATTTGTGTTTTATTTTTGCTTAAATTTTGTTTGGCTTGACACAATTTGTCATTAAAAATTTCCTTGTTTTGGCTTCATCATTAAACAAGCCTCTTTCTCTCTCTCTCTCTCTCTCTCTCTCTCTTCGCTGATCAATTGAAATTTAAGTTCAAGAATTAATTTTCAAGAAACTCATTATGTTTTCATTCATTCAATCATTGCCTTTTTGTAATAATTTTTCGCTTTTGAAACAAAGAAACCAAATACCAAATTGATTTGGCTTCAAGTTCATTTATTCAAAGGACTGACTGACTTTGATTTTGCATGTTCATCATGTTCATGTTGTTTCCCCTCAACGTCTTTCATCAAACTACCAAATAAAAATTAAGAGAAAAGAAAGGCGGCCAAGAAATATTATGTTGTGTTGCTTAAGGCAAATAAATTGAAATTCGTAATTATGCCCAAAAGCATGGAAAAATTTATTCAATTTTAATTGAGTTTTCTTTTGTCAGGCTTTACGCCGAATCGACGAGACCCCAGTGTAGCATAGCATGGCATGCATAAACCAAAGAAACCGAAGAGAAGTAAGTAAGACGATGGTCGAAACAAAATAAAGGATGATGAAAAAGCAACCCAACAACATAAATGAAATTTACATTATTATCCTTTTTCTTTCATTTCACTGAATATTGTTGCTGTTGACCAAACTAAATGGAGTTTCTTCACACACAAAAACACACTTTCCTTCTCACTTTTCTTGCTTTTTATATTTCATTAAATTGTGTGAGAAAATAAGAAAGAAGTTAAGGATTTTTCTTACCTTGCCATTGCCTTTCATATTCCTTTTGGTTTATTTAACTTTTCTGGGTCTTCCTGAAAACGTGTCGGAAAAATATAATAATTTTCATATTTTGTATTTATTTATCAAGCGCCTTGCACAAGTTTTATTAATAAATCTTAAGCCTTTCACTTTGCAAGCGTCTCAATCCTGGTCTCAGTCTTGGTCCTTGTCCTTGTCTTTGTCTTGGTTTTCTTATTCATCTTGGTTTTCTGAAATTTTGTATTCAAGGAATATGCAAAAATAATTTCAATTTGTTAACTCAAATACATACACATGCTCACGTATATCTACCATACTACATATACATAATAATAAATGATTCTACTACTTTACCTACTTCTGCTTATCCTTATTTTGCAAGTGAGTATCCTTTGTTGCTTGCATACGCTTCGTTTGTTGATGATGAGTTAAAACATTTGCTGAGTCTAAACAAAATGCATTCGATTGCAATCTGAATGAAGAAATACACGCAGCACGTACTAGAGAATGGAAAATTAAAGAAAAAGAGAAAGTAACTCGATCCTTTGTGTTTGCCATCCCTGGATGTGCCCAACTAAAATGCTGCACTTGAGTTTATTTGCCGTTTTCATAAACTCAAAGACTATCTCTTCTTGTGTATGTGTTATGTTGTCTTGTGTATATGTGTGTATTTGTATCTTCTTCACATGTATATGATTGTATTGGCTTAAAAATGCACGCCAACCATGTCGAGCTGAGCTAAGCTGAACTGAAGGGAAGTGAACTGCAGTTTCAAGCAAAACAGGAAGCATTATTTGCATGCTTCACTGCCAACATATCATCAATCAACATATAAGTTGAGCTGAGTTAAGTCGTCCACCAAGCAACCAACCAACCAACTAAGCAACGAACATGTGGAGACTTGCAGCTCGCCCAAGTTAACTGAAAGTATGGAAAATAAGCAAGTCGCCATCATCATCTTTAACTTCAAAAATGCCAGAATACTATCGTATAGTATGTTGCAGTATTGTTGTGTATTCTCTTTCTGGTATGTTGGTCGTTGTCGATGTTTTTGCAAACGAGTTACATGCTTAGAAGATACTTTGATAGACAGGATGCAAACTATCTTCTATGTGTGTTAGGATTTGTTTTTGCTTTTAATATACTAGTATACTAACCCTCTTCTAATACAATCTAGTAGTAGTATGTAGTATGCTCTTAAGATACTTTACTGCATTGCATTTAGTTGCAGATACATTTATTTTGCATATGCATGTTAAATGATCTTTCGTCATCAAGTGCCACGTCACTCGTTTTTCTTCTTTCATATTCTCATTGCCTTGCTATACTTACAGTTTAGGTAACTTCAAAATTTTTGACATGCAGTAGGGCACATAATTTATGATGATGCTGGAAGTTATGTGTTAGCAAAAGATATATAGAAAACAAGAGTGAGAATGAGAAAAACTGAATCAGAATCTTATACGAGTATTCATTCTTGTGCGTCAGAAGTGTAGTAAGAAGGCTATGGTTGTATGTGTTGAGATGAGTTTGAGTAGCTCAAGTAAACAGTTAATTTGAAATGAATTAATAGGTTTACATGCTGCGCTAAAATATGAGTTATTTGACATTTATTATGTGTATGTCCTGTGAAATTGCTATTTGCGGTTTACTGTTAATACGATTTAAGCATAACTGATAATCATAAACAACAGGGTTGCCATTGCCATTGCATTTAGCAAATACAATAATTGTTTTCATTACATAAACATACGAGTGGTATTGTAGCAATCAATCAAAATCACCATAGCAACTTTGTACAAAGAAAATTAATGGGACGTTGGAGTTGGTTTTATAATTTAGTTAGCATGTTGCCATAGATGAAGAGTTTGAAAAACTTATTATGTTAGCAAATACTGGCTCAGAGGATGCACATCCCATATAAAGTCTTCTGTCGTAGCTGTGAAGATATGGAGGAAACAGAGAGTATTTAACACATTCATAAGTGGCTGCCCTGTTCTTCTCGGGAAACCATTCTTTGATTAATTGAGTAGTTTGACACAATATCCACTGGTTGGTTTTAGAGGTTGATTTAGACTGGTACCAACTTTGGATAACATTTCATTTTTACAGGAAATTATTTGCCAAAAATCGAATTAAGTTCATCAAAGCATGTAAATTGATTTGCCGAAAATAGGATTGCCCTTTCCAGAAATATAGAAGACAACACTATTAACAATCTAGACTCTTAACTAATAATGGCGTCCTTGACATGCCCAACAATGTAAGGGTTGTAGTCTATGTGGATGTTTTGGTGATTGTGGTGGTGGCTACGTTTATCGATGAGCTTAGGTTTCTTTGCAACGATACTGTTAGGAGAGTTGGTGTCTGGCTGAGGATCTGCGCCTTATCGAACATAAAATGGAGGTTCTGCTAGTCATTAAACGTAGATTGAGGCAACGTCTTAGATCGAAATTTCTTTTTTTTGAGGTATTTGGGGGTTGAACTGGACTCAAAGACGACATTAAAGCAGTATTTGACGCAAACAGATGCTATAGCTTCGAAAGTAGTAGATGCTGTTCTCAGGCTGATGCCGAACTGTTTCGGATCCCAAGAGTGCAAACGACGACTGTTGACTAATGTCGTAACGTCAGGGCTGGTCAATCCAGAGCCGATTTTGATAGAGGATAGTTGGACAAATTCATACATGAGAGGAAAAAATGCAGTCTACAGATTAAGTGCCATTCGCGTCTGTGCTGCATTTCCAATGGTATCTAGCGATGCAATCTTGATAATGTCGAGTATGATGCCGGCTGATTTAGTAGTTTAGTTTATCGCTAAGAGTAGCACTGGCGAGGTGAGAAGGCAAGATGGAAGTGGTCTCAGTTTGATGAAGAGGCAGCAAAGATGGTTACATTCTAAAAAAGGCAGGTGACTCATCGGCTCATTAATAACGTTCGAAGAAAGGGTCAGCAGAAAGTTCAGCAAGGTCAACCATTACCTTGGGCAGTTCCTGAGTGGTCACGGGTGTTTTAAAGAATATCTGCATAAACGGGGATATAATTATGAACCATAATGTCCGACTTTTAGAGGCGAAAATGAAAATGCTGAACACGTCTTCCTGCATTGCTCGAGTTTTGATGTAGCCAGATCAATGACCGTTTGGTGACTGTGTCGAATTGCATCAATCATATGTATAAAACGAAGCTGAAATGGGACGCAGTAAGTCAAGCAGCATCTCAAATTATACCAGAGCTGTGGCGTATCGAACAGTTACGACGAGTTCAGACGAACATATATAGGTCCTTAGTTTGATATTGACAAGAAGTTCTAATGTACATTTGTATCTTGTTTACAAGGGGTAGAAGCAGACTTTAAGCAAAAATACTTTCTCTTTCCTTCTTGACGTAATGCTTTGCTGTAGTGTCAAGGTGACTGTAGGACTTGGGATGGTGGGGTCAAGTCTCACTCTTCGAAGAGTAGAATCGTTTGGCTAACTCAGTTTTTCTGGGGAGAAAACCTTGCAGGCCTGTGTTATTATTAGACTCCATACGCTATTTCTACTTATAGTTTTCGAAGCAGCTTCTTAAACTTTATAACTTTTACAGAAAAGAATGGAATAGATTTTGTTAAGTATGAAAATGTATCCATTTCCATCATGATCATCGCACTTAACCTCTCAGGAACCCTTAAGGCTTACACTTGCTAGCAAATTTTTGCATAACAACAAATAGCAAGAACCAAAAAAAAAAACTAAGAGATATGAACAGGGAAAGGAATTGATGATAACACAATTGATGTTTAAGCCAAAATCTATAAGCACTCAAGTGACATTTTTTGCTTAGCAAAAGTTTTATTGAAGAATAATACGAGTCAAGTTGAGACGACGAAGACAACAATGACGAAGATGAGTATCATGAAACATACCATTAACTTTTCTTGTTGTTGTTCTTACTTTTATTATAACATATACTCATACTTGTTGTTGTTGTTGTTGTTGTTGTTGTTATTACCAAAGCATTTCTGATAAATGTTAAAATTATGCATACCAAAAGAGAGAACAAAGGGTGAAAGCATATACCAAAGACAGAGAGAGAGAGTGAAAAAGTAAAACCACAAAAATGGAAAAAACCAAAGTTTTTCGCACAAGATAAACAGCATAGAATCTAAAGAGAAAAGAGTATGGAAAAAAAAAGGCAGAATATCTTAAATGTACGCGAGTAGATATGTATATGGTATCTATCTA
This sequence comes from Amiota communis, assembly GCA_037043315.1. Taxonomy (NCBI): domain Eukaryota; kingdom Metazoa; phylum Arthropoda; class Insecta; order Diptera; family Drosophilidae; genus Amiota; species Amiota communis. The sequence continues at coordinate 3,379,332 of JBAMAV010001245.1, read as the reverse complement.
TATGGTTAAGATCTGAACCTGGCAACATGGTATGCAGAATATATGAAAAATCAGTTCGCATATAAAATGAACTAAGCATACACCATATACTACATATGTAGATATGAGCATACACATAGATACTTGTATATATTATGTATAGTAGTTGTTATATGCTTGTAAGGAATATGATGAAGGTTTTGCCTTTCGCTGTTTCGTTTATTCGCTTGTTTTTATATTTTATTTTATTTTTTCCCATTTTTATTTTCTATTTTACTATACTTTTTTCTATTCGCTTCTCATGTTAGCAAAGAGTTACCAAATTGCATACATTTGCATATAATTGCAATGCAAGGCACCTTTGCCTTCATGCCATGCATGCATGCAACATCGTTTGTAACCTCATTCCTACATCATTTCTCCTCCTTCTATATATGTATGTGTATTTGCCTTCCTTGTGTTGTTCTTACGTTATGTTGTTGGTTGGTTGGCGCTTCATGTGTTTTGGTTTAGTTGGCAATGCATACCCTTAGGCGCACTCATTTACTTTGGTTGTGCAGCGCAAATTGAAGTCGAAGCGAAGAGAAGCGAAGCATAACGACGCTTCATCAGCCACTCAAATGCAAAGTCGTGTACTCAAAATTTATTATTATATGCAGATAGATAGATATCTTGGTATGTGAGAAAAAAGAAACACATTAGAATAGCGTTGAACGCCGCCAAAGTAGAACGAACATAACAAGCAGGTGAAATCACAACAAGAACAGAAGAGATAGAGAGAAATAGTAAATAGGAAAAAAAAGAAGCATCTTTTGCAGGTAATATTCAAATTTGGTAAACTACTATTCCAACCTCCTTTGTTTTTCCATAGTTGCTTTTGCCAATCTACTTGTGTTTTTGTTCATTTCTCTTTTTTTTTGTTAGCTTGTTTTATGCGTCACTTTCATTATAAGACCAAATACAATAGTGAAGGAGAAGAAGAAGACAAAGAGGACTTTGTTGCTTATTATTTTTTGTGCCTTATGCTGCCAAGAGTCCTCTACACTCTTCTTTCTTCAGACTTCAAAAGATTACAACACAATGCAAAAAGATGATGAAAGCTGGTAGATGGGAAGAGAAAATGTGGAAAAATTTGTAATGAAATTTTTATTGCTTTGGCAAGTACAATACGCTTATCAGGCAAGTGCGCTTTGTCACCTTAAAAAGGTATTTAGCCAACATTTTTCTTTGTTGTTTCTGGCTCCTTCCACTGTTTTTTTTAATATCCATCCTTGTGTTGAGTGAATCAGTGAGTGAGTGAGTAAGTGCTTAGGACAAGAACCGCAAACTTACTTAATTTGAACACTTTTTTTTCCATTCTTTTTTTTCTTTAGTATTTGATCGAAAGCAAAAGACTTTGTTTGTTATGGTTTTTTTAGTAAACTTAATGGAATTGGCTTAAACTTAAACTGGAATATAAAATCCTTAAATTGAAGTAAAAGGAAATACATTAAATTCATTTAAAAATTCAAATTTTAACAATAAAAATTGTAGTTTTTTGTGGTCTTTCAAAAATTTTAATTCAAACAGATTTTGTTTAGCAAACTCAACTAAACTCAACCTCAACTTTCTCTTACTAATCCTTGGCAATCTACTGTCAACTACATATAGAAAGAAAAGATGTTATAGTGATGACTCAAACTAGTAGACTTGCAACTTGCATTGTTTACTTTCTTGCATTTCTAGCTTTTGAAGCTTTAAAAGTTTTCTTCCATGTTGTCGTTCGTTCGTTGTGCATCTTCTTGACGTGCAAAGCGCCTCCATAACTTTTCTTGTTAGTTTTTATAATTTTTTCCTCTACTATATTTTTGTTTTATTGTTTGGTTTCATGTATTTTTTATTCTTTGTTCCAGCAAGCATTTTATTTTGATATTTTTTCTTCAAAAAAAAAAAAATAAATCAGTTTTAAAAACTTTACCACAAAGTCAACTTTAAACATTCAAAAAATATTCACAAGAGAAAATAAACAACAACCAAAAAAAAATATTTGGGAAAATAAAAAAAATATTATCAAATTCTCGCCCAAACTCAATTTTCCATGTTTTGGTATCGCGAATATTTGCCATCAGTTTTTTATTTCAGTTGCTGGAAAATTTATTCCATTTTGATGTTGTTCCCCAGTGCGGTTGGTCGGTCCATTTATTCTTTCTACTTCTGAATTGTGAGTACTAAAGTGATGTTGCTAAAATTACAGAAATAGTAAAATATAAAAGAAAATTGTTAAAATATTTGAAAAATCATTTTTAATTGATTGTTGTGGTTGTCTTGTTTTTTCGGAATCCATTTTAGTTTTATTTACATACATGGATTTTCCAGGAATTTTGCAATAAATTGAAATAAATAATTTAATCAACATTTTTTGATTTGCTATTTGATAGAAACATTTTATCCAAATCATTTTCCTTAATAAAAATTAAAATTATTACATAAAATTGATGTTATTTTGATTATGAGCTTTGTCTCAGTTCATTTTTATCATAAGACTTTTGTTTTATAAATTTTATAAAAAACTGGCAGTGAAAATCTGATGAACAACGTCATTGAAGCTACTATTTTGAAAGGGAAATACAAAGGTGAAGACGTGTAAATTCCTCGAATCCCAATGATTCAAAACGATTAACCATTTGATTTTAAACGACTTTAATTTCCTGTTCGTCTCCCTTTTGCAATCACAATCAATAAGGCACGAGGCCAATCTTTACAAATCTGCGGTATAAATTTGGAATACCCATGATTTTCCCTTGGACAACTTTATATAGCCTATTCTCGAGTAGGCAATTACTCATTTACGCAGAACAAGATTAAGATATTATTTGTTTCGTGAGAAAAATTACCTTAAAAGTTGACATAAAGGTATCGTGAATTATATTAGTACCACCAAACGATGTCATTTGAAAGGACGAATTGTACGCTTGAATATTTGCTAGGAAATGCTTTGACTCTGGCAACGCTTCAGAAACCAATGATCGCAATGGTTCTGGTGGAGGATTCAACATCGGTAATTTGACTTTTCCTGGCGTTTCAGTGGTGAATTTCAATGCTTTGCAGTGTCGGCATACATTGTCAATTGTGATATTTGCCACCGATGGATGCAAACCATAGTCGATAGTATTGTCGAACTGGAAAGAAACACCTTATTGATTGATTTTTAGGCTTAATTAATGCAAAATTAAAATTTTTGGTTTTAGCCCATAACGTGGCGCAGACATAAACAATACGAAAACAAAAATCATATTCAAAATTGATAAAGCAGTTTGCGAGTCCATTGAAAACACACACACAGCATTTCATTTTTGTATATATTGATAATAGCAAAGGAAGAAGGACTGTAAACAAACTTAGTAAATTCTTAGTAAAGTAATAATTATAATAATAACAAAACGTACATAAGACAATTCACAGTAACAACAACAAGGCGAATATAGGAAGGTTAACAATAATAACAACAAAGCGATCATAGGGCAGTTGATAAAAGCAGCAACAATTTGACAATTTGCGCTGCTGCTTTTCCCCTTGCTTTGACCATTATTACACTCAGCAAGCTCCTCTATATTCTGCACTTCGTATGCATTCTCACAGCCAAACGTTGTGATCAAACAACGAAAGATGCGATAGAAGACAAAGAAAAACGATGGCAGAATTGTGAGCTGTTGCTGGTACAAGAAGTTCGGCTACCCAGTCGGTGAACAAGGTCTTATGGATGAAGTTCATAAGCTCATTACCACACTTGCTAAATAAATACTAATATAATTAGATGTAAATCAACTAGTTTTTTTCATTTGCTAAGGATAAGAAAGTCAACTCTATTACCTTATGAAGCAAGAATTTGAAGCTAACTCATGTTTATTAATGTTTTCAATTGTAACTGTTAAATCCTTAAATAATATTAATTTATTACAATGGAGCCAAAGAGATCAACTTTTGTTCCTAAACCAACGGGTTATGCAATTAGATACTCACAGGCATGTCACTGATAGAAAATCTACTTCATGCAATGCCAAACTACACAAGCTACTCAATCTGCTCAACTAACACTTAATGCAATCATTCTATCGCCTTTCCAGTGTGGCCATGTTTAAATTCTGTTAATAATTTCATAGATTCTGTCCTGGACGCCACTTGATAAATTTTGTACGTCGTCATCAAACTATCCGCAAGCAGCGGTTCTTCCAGTTTGAAGAATTATCGGAAAAGTAATCACTTCAACTATCACATATCCTATTTATTACACCAAGCGTGATTAGTTGTTAGGTTATACTATAGAAATGCAGTTCTAGGAGCTCCCTGTCTTGAATCAACTGTTCGAAAATCACAGAAAACAATCCCAATTTTTTGAATCTTCAATTGGTGAGACCAACTGCGGCTTTTTACGTGCTAGTCCAATATTGCAACGATTGCATAATAAGACCAGTTTGAAGAATTATCGGGAAAGTAATCACTTTATTTCGCACATATCCAATTTATTTCACCAAGCGTGGTTACAGTGCTTTCATCGAAGGCATGTTCTTTCTTATTCTTTCGTACCTTAAATCTTCCTCTTCTTGGTTTAATCTCTAGAAAGAAAAAAGTTTCGTTCCTACGTTTAATGCTCCACACTCAGATATGGGGACATAAAGGCTATTCGTTATCGGGCTATCGAAAGCTAGTTTATAATCGACAAAAAGATATCGTGCTGTTTCTCAGGATTTGGCGTGGTGTGAAGATCCGATTGAAATATACAATAAGCTCGACAGAACCTCATAAGAGATAGCAAGAAAAATGTATCCTGGTATTTGGCACAGATTGTCGGTTCACCTCTCTTCAGCTTGGATCAACAGACACCGAGATTTCAATCACGCATGCTTTCTTCTGGCAGATGAGTTGATAAATTCACATAAACAGCTCATTGCCTACAACATTGAACAATTCAAAAGGCAGTTCATCTGGCTGCATTGTAGTGCTGAATAGTAACCAGAAGGTAGTTTAGATTGGTTGGTAGTTTAACTGGTCGATTTGTCCAGTGAATCTCCTGATGACAAACAATTGAAAGACGTGTTCTTGCCTTTGAGATTGGTTTGATTTTCTTTGTTTTTACTTGCAAAAAATACGGAACAATTTAAAAATAAAACGCTTCTGCACCTGGTTTTAACTTTTTCCATGTGGAGTCCTGGAACCCGAAAAATGTGTTAGATGCCTTAATTAATTTATCTTCTAGTTTTTTCTTTTCATGCCTTTGCTGGCACGGATGTTTACTTTCAATTTCTGTATGACTACGCTCTTTCATCGCATCGTAAGCCATTCCATTATAATTTTCATTAAAAAATTTGTAAAACCATGAAGCAAATTCAATTATGTAATATCTATCATTGATCAAGTTCAGCACCTCAAAATGTTTTTGCACACCACAAAGGTCAAATGCTTTTTGTAAAATCTTGTAATTATCATAATAATCCTGCGGAGCGAAGCATTTAAATTTCACTTTCCTTAAATTTATACCGAATGGATATAGCTTGTGAATCAGCTGACAATACACGGAAGCACTTTTTAAATCTTCAATGTCATGCAGGTTTGTGTCTAAAACATCATTCACCCAATGTATTATCCGATTACTTGGTAAAATTTCATTTGGTCTTTTGAGTATTGTAATTTTTTTTATATTTTTTTCCATATGCCTTTTTTTTTTTTTTTGTGTTATGTATTTTACGAAAAATTTTGAAGAGAAGAAACGGACAATTTTATAACAATTTTGACAAAGTAGAACCAAAAATATTTGTAAACCAAAAATGTATAGACTACTGAGAATTAAAATTTTAAAATGATGACAAAAGTTGTCCAATTTTTTTTTTATTTTTCTGAATTCTTTTTTTACATTCTCAACATTCTAAAGCTATCATTTGCTATATTTGCATTTGCACATTTTATTTTTATTTTTTATTTATTTATTTATTTTTTGGTCTTGTGACTTTTCATACAATGGGCTTTGCATATTAAATTTATTTATTTTTTAAATTATTTTGAAATTGTTTATTTCTTTGTCAAGTTTCTAAAGCTATCAATTTTTTATTATTTTTTTGTTTTTAATTATTTTTTTTTTGTCGTAGTTATGTTACTCTTATTATCTTACCATTGTGTATTCTTCTATGCTTCGTGGCATATCGTAATTTTTTTTTTTTTATATATTTTTGTTCTCTATCATGTTTTGATTTGTTTCACATTGTGTGGGGTATACGTAATCCAGATCTCCGATCACCAGCTTTTATTCTTCATAAAAGTCTCTTTTGAGTATTGTAACTTTTTTATATGTTTTTCCATATTTTTTTTTTTTTTTTTGTTTTATGTATTTTACGAAAAATTTTGAAGAGAAGAAACGGACAATTTTATAGTACAGAAGTATAACAATTTTGACAAAGTAGAACCAAAAATATTTGTAAACCAAAAATGTATAGACTACTGAGAATTAAAATTTTAAAATGATGACAAAAGTTGTCCAATTTTTTTTTTATTTTTCTGAATTCTTTTTTTACCTTCTCAACATTCTAAAGCTATCATTTGCTTCATTTGCACTTTTTATTTTTATTTTCGATTTATTTCTTTATTTTTTGGTCTTGTGACTATTCATACAATGGGCTTTGCATATTAAATTTATTTTTTTTTAAATTATTTTGAAATTGTTTATTTCTTTGTCAAGTTTCTAAAGCTATCAATTTTGTATTATTTTTTTGTTTTTCATTATTTTTTTTTTGTCGTAGTTATGTTACTCTTATTATCTTACCATTGTGTATTCTTCTATGCTTCGTGGCATATCGTAATTTTTTTTTTTTATATATTTTTGTTCTCTATCATGTTTTGATTTGTTTCACATTGTGTGGGGTATCGTAATTCAGATCTCCGATCACCACTTTTATTCTTCATACAGTTTTTTTTATTTATTTATTTATTTTTTGGTCTTGTGACTATTCATACTTTGAACTGCTTAACCTAAAATGAATTTTAACGCTTTTTACATCTACGATGGGCTTTCAATATTAAATTTATTTTTTTTTTTAATTATTTTGAAATTGTTTATTACTTTGTCAAGTTTCTAAAGCTATCAATTTTGTATTATTTTTTTGTTTTTCATTATTTTTTTTTTGTCGTAGTTATGTTACTTCTTACCATTGTGTATTCTTCTATGCTTCGTGGCATATCGTAATATTTTTTTTTTATATTTTTGTTCTCTATCATGTTTTGATTTGTTTCACATTGTGTGGGGTATCATAATTAGATCTCCGATCACCACTTTTATTCTTCATATAGTTTTTTTTATTTATTTATTTATTTTTTGGTCTTGTGACTATTCATACTTTGAACTGCTTAACCTAAAATGAATTTTAACGCTTTTTACATCTACGATGGGCTTTCAATATTAAATTTATTTTTTTTTAATTATTTTGAAATTGTTTTTTACTTTGTCAAGTTTCTAAAGCTATCAATTTTATATTATTTTTTTGTTTTTAATTTTTTTTTTTTTGTCGTAGTTATGTTACTCTTATTATCTTACCATTGTGTATTCTTCTATGCTTCGTGGCATATCGTAATATTTTTTTTTTTATATATTTTTGTTCTCTATCATGTTTTGATTTGTTTCACATTGTGTGGGGTATCACAATCCAGATCTCCAATCAACACTTTTATTCTTCATATAGTTTTACGCCAATCGACGGACACCTAGTGGCCAAGTGTCTGATGAGAGTAACTCATGTTTTGATTTGTTTCACATTGTGTGGGGCTTCATGTACTTATATGCCAATCGCCGGACATCTAGTGGCCATGTGGCTGATGTCATAAACTCACATTGACTATATTTCTTCTTTTAAATTTAAAAAAAACTGCCTTATTTCTGATGTCAATAAAAGTGAGAAGAAGTCACTGTAAGAGCAGAAAAAGATTCTCATTTTATTGTATATTTTTTTTATTATTTTGAATACTTCTGGGATCAAATTAAAATTGAATCTTTAAATTTATGAAATCCGAAATTCATGAAAATGTAGTTAACGAAACCAATTCGAAAAATCTTTCTGAGAACATGCAAACACATGACAGCTGCCTATGTTTGCCATACAATTTTTTCATTTTTTGGTATATGAAACTACATGAAATTTCCAAGGAACGACTTGCAACGAGTTAAAGTTGAGTCTAGTGAAGTTGAGTTGTGCTGAGTTGAGCGAATGCAACAGCTGCTGTTGCATGTGAGACTTGGACTATGCCTCTTGTCGCATGCCATGTGCATCATTGATCAATTCGTTCGAGTGCAAGCAAATGCAAAAGTGTGCACACTATGAACAAGTTATTGAGTCACATACACACTTGAATACTTTCTCTCATACACTGATACACACTCTCATGTGTGTGGCACATGTGTAACGCGTTGATAATAATTCACATTTGCTGCGTTTGCCAACAAAAAACAACAGCTGTTTCGGTATACTGCATTGCCAATACATGACTGAGTTACCATGCTTGTGTCCATTTCCTCTCGATGACCAGCACCACCATCAGTTCGTTGCACGTTTTCATTTTCATTTTCGTTTTCCATATCATGAAGTTTATTTAAGCAGAAATCAAATAAATTTATCACACGTAATTTTCATGAAGCTTCATCATTTATTCATTCAATGATTTTCCGGAAATAGTGAATCAAGTATCTTATCTTCTTATGTAGACTAGTTAAATGTATTGACCATATACAAGTATTATCAAATGTGGCACTTTCCCATAATTCCCATTTACTGATTCTAATTCCTTCAACTACTACCATGTAAGTTGGCTATTGGCATAAAGTTTTGTGAGCTCAAGTCATGCCTCCATGATTAAGCCCATGATGGGCTTGGCTGCAATGATTTATAGTGACACTGAGCCTGATATTTGTTTGTGGCAACAGTTGTTGTTATTGTTGCTGCTGCTGATGCTCCTGATGCTGCTAATGCTGTTACTGCCACTGATGATGCAGTTTAGCTTAAAGTGAGCCTATAAAGTTTTTACTGTGAGCTATGAGCAAGTGAGCGAAAGCCAGCCAGCCAGACAGACAGACAAAAGTCGAAGCCTTCAGGCTTCTAAAAAAAGAAAATAAATTGCGTGCAAAGCCACAACAGAAAAAACACAAAAAAGAACAACAATAAATGCATGCAACAACATTGCAAAGCCGCTAACTGTTCTCTCTCTCACGCACACAGTTGTATTTTGTATTGCATGCCACAACTTTAGTGAGACACACAAATAGAAGAAGAAGAACAAAAAACAGGCAGGCAAACGGCAACCTGAAACTGGGGAAAAAAAGTGAAAAGTTGAGAATGAACGCCAAGCCAAGCCAAGCCAACCTAACTTTATGCATAAATATTTGCATGCAACTCATCCAACATAGAAACACATTATACATACTCGTATATATAGGAGGCCAGGTCAGCATTGGTGATGGAGGTGGTGGTGGTGAAGAGCTGACGCCGGCTGGGCTTCCTTGTGTTTGGCTGTCGGTTATTCTTGTTGGCATTAGGCACGCTTGCCGCAAGGATAAACGTCATAGTTGAAAAATCCCAACGAACTGCGTTGGCGGTTGCTGGCAGTGCACACACACATAGTAAAATATTTTTTGCTCAGCTCACTAAAACCAACCAACAACCAAACAACGCCGGCCAACCCCAAGCAGGCCGAGGCCAAAGTCGAGCCAGAAACAGAAATTGTTTCAGGTGAACAAAGCATAGCAAAGTTACCATCTACGTCCATGTCCTCGTAGTCATAGCCGTGGTCGTTGACTGTAATTCATGCCAGGATGAATCAGTTGTTTGTTTCAACAAGCTGGCTGAAAGGAGTCGCATCGAGTCGAGTTGAAGTCATGGTTTGAGGCTGCTAAAACATGTTTTCACTACACTATTCTTTGGTGGTGTGTTTTGTGGTTTACTAAGTTGTAACTCATGTGTGCCGTGCCTTTAAAAACTAAAAAACGAAAAATTTCAAATTGCTAATGGCCAAAAACTGAAAGTTGTTTGCAATTATAGCGCAGACATAAATAAACGAATTCAGTTGAGATTAGATGAGGCATGTGTTGATGTGGATATGTTGTTGTTGTTGGTGATGGTGGTGGCTACTTAAGTACTGACAGACTGTAGTTTTGAGCAGGTGGCATGCACCTAAACAAAGAAATGCATGACTCAAGAATCAAACACAAACAAAAGAGAAAGAAAAACCCATGAAGTTATGCTTTAAATTTATGTGTGCTGCTAACCTCAGGTTGATTAGCGTCAAAATTGTATGCTTAGAATTACAAGTGAAGCAATCAAAAAAACTGTTGCAACACAAAACAGAATAAAAGTAATGGGAAAATATGAGAAAACAACAGTAAAAATGAAACCATTGGGAGGTTTCTGTGTGCAATGAAATGCCATGTTCAGTGTTTCCTAACTTGTGGTCTGCGGACTATTGGTGTTCCCTGGAATCGGGCCCAAGTTACCCTAAAAATAGTTGACACAAGTAAAGCGTCATAACCTCTGGCCTTTTTAAACGATTGACACTCTGATTGAACTCTTAACATGAATCTCTGTTTTCCACACAGCAGTTCGTTGGCATAACCAAAAGAAATATTCTATCGAACTGATAGAGAAAGTACAAATATTTTAACTAATAAGGGGAGCAAAAAGGGTTGTTTGATCAGTTCTGTGAGTCCAAATTACAAATACATTTTGCATATTTGGTTGGTCAGGGCGTTTATCACTAAAATTGAGCTATGGTTTCATAAGGTCTAAATGGATATCTGTGTTTGATACGCTGAATCAAATTATTAACGGATATTGTGCTGAGATGAAAGGAGCAATACAAAAGAACATGATACTCCATTTGAAAAACTTAAGTACAACATTTTAACAAAACAGAAAACCGACTTCAAGTAGCGCAAATGGAACGCGCATATACTGGTCAGATCTTGATCAAATTTTTATGTGAACTACATGACATGCATCAGTTTTAAAATAAAAAAAGAATCTTCAACATGGGTTCACCTGGAAAAAAGTTCTCAGGTAACAAACAGATAAATATTGGTCAGATCTTGATCAAATTTATATGCGGACCACATTACATGGTACTTGGTTTGAAATAAAAAAGAATCATCAAAATCGATTCACCTAGAAAAAAGTTATGAGGTAACAAACAGATAACTGCTAGTCAGATATTGTTTAAATTCATATGTGGACCACATATCAAAGCACTTGCTTTGAAATAAAAAAGAATCATCAAAATCGATTCACCTAAAAAACAGTTTTGAGGTAACAAACAGATAACTATTGGTCAGATCTTGATCAAATTTATGTGGGACCACATGACAAGCACCAGCATTCAAATGAAACCTAACCTCCTCCTTTTGTCGCTTGAAAAGAGAACTCAATTACAATTTTCCTTACACCGATGTCGAAGGTATTCGAAAACTGATCCGGAATCCCTTAATTGTCAACGTTACTGAAGTTTGAATTTTGTCAGATTCAGGAAGAAGTGATTGAAATGCAACACGACAGATACATTTGAATCAGGAGCCAAAAGTCAATTTCTTTCCCAATCTGTTGAGAAATTCAAATACGTGACCTAACTTTGTTTTCATCGACGTATCTATGCAAGCAGAGGTTCTCAGAGTTTCTGATAAAAAAATTTCACAGGTATACTCTTCATACTATGCTTGAGTTTCCCCGAAAATTACATCAAAATCGGTCCAGTGGTTTCGGAATCCATAACGCTTATACATAGATGTATATAGATGGGTAATTTTACGTATCATAACTTTTTGTTTTGTCACACAGTGTAAATAAAAACAAGCACCAATGCCGACATACGTTTGTCTTCGAGTAGCACTGAATAATTCAATTCAAGATGAACAGGAAACGAACCGGACAGCTACTAAATCTCGGTAGAACATCTATAAGCAAGACCATAAACGTACAAACGGGCCATTGCGTCATAGGCAAACATGCTGGCAGACTTGGGCTTTCTCATTACGATTTCTGCCGCAGCTGCGGCTCTGAAGAGGAGGAGACGACTGTGCTTCATCTCATATGCCAGTGTCCATCCCTCGCAAGAAGAAGATGGAACTACCTAGGATCTGGTATTTCTCCAGCTTAACCGAACTATCATACCTACCAATCATAGCTAGGTTCATTTTTCCGCATCGGACTAAGGGGTGCCGTGTCAACTCTTTGCTGGTATTACAACGGGCCATACTCTTTTTTGTGCATAAGTGAGCCTCTCGTCTGAAGGCTGCCACTTAACCTAACCTAACCATTGGTGGTCCATGGTAAGACAGAAATTTTGTGAAATGGTGCCTCATCACTAAAAGGTTTAGAACGACTGCTCTGCAACAAAACGTTTTAAAAATTACAAGAAAAAAAATTCATAAAAATAAATAAATAGAAATAAAATCCAGAGAAGAAAAAAAACTGGGATAAATGGGAGAAGAAAAAAAAACAACAGAAATGCTACAAAACAATTTGCACAATACATCAAGCGAACTGAGCCAAATGTCGACATCGCCGTCGCCATCGCCATCGTCATCGTCGTCTGTAAAAGTCAGAATCAGACTTTGGAAGAAATAAAAAGAGGAAAAAAGTACCAGTAGCCTAGCAGCCAACTGAATCTGAAGGGTACACACTCACACACACAGATTTCACTAGTGAAATGGTAACGTTGGAGATGAACAATCAGCCAAGTTTGCAATACGCAAAGCGATTCAAAGATTTATTTCGGTTTTAAATTGCTTAATGTCGGAGCAACACGCGCCAAGTACCCAAGTACCCAAGCATAGAAAACTCCAAAACAATTGCATTAAATTTTTTTTTTGAAGCGCTGATTTATTTTGTGCAGATATTTTTCTTCTTCCATTCCACTATTACTCCATTTTCCATTTACGCATTTACGCAATGCCACTAAATGAATAAAATACTGAGCAATTTAAGTAGCAGATAAATCGATTTAAGCATTTTTCTCAAAACAAAATGGAAAAACAAATTTGTGATTCTAACAACAACAGCAGAAAATGTTATATTTGCTCCTTTTGTCAGTATGGCAAAGGAACAAAATGAACATAATTAAATAATAAAAAAAGAAAAGAAAGAAGCTTTAAAAATCTTTGAGTGAAGCAGCAGCAGCTCATCAATGTTATCCAAGTCTGATGAGAATGTCTCAAACGAAATTATGACACAATAAACTCGTTTTATTGAGTTTTTATTAACCACAAACAGCAGCCAAAAAACAAAAAAAGCAGCAGCAGTAGAAGCTAATAATAAAAAAAAAAGAAAAAGAAATAATAATACAAACAAATGAAAAAGAATCCTTAAATCCTGAAGAAATGTTTGAAGTTTTGCTGGGACAGTTATGAGCGGCGTCAGCTCGGCAGCAACATGATAACAAACCTCAGCAAATATGACTGGCATTCAGTCATTTTAACTCAAACTTTGCAATCACATCTAAATTTCATATAAAATAAAATTCATTCATATACAAAGAAGAAGGTCATAAAGTTCTATCACACACACGAGCAGGACACTAGGACACACAAAGAGAATTAAAAAAAAAAACCATGTAAGTACAAAAAAGTGTTTATTGACAAGTAAAAGAACAAAGCATTACAGTGGTAGGAGAAAGCAAAGCAAAGGAAAGTAAAGTGAGCGGCAAACTTTCAACATAATTTTTACTTCCGGCGCCGTCATTGTTGTCGTCGTCGTCGTTGTTCTACTGTTGCTACTACTGACTGTTGGTGCTTCCGGTAATGACCACTCAAAAGCATGTGGCAATTAAATAAATGAACGACTAACAATGTAGTAAATGAAGCCAACAATAATGACGAGGACAACGACAGCAACGAACGACAATGATGATGATGATGATGATAATGAACAAAACAAAAAGAACAAAGCTTAAACAAGACAGGGTTGGATGTTTGGTTGGCAAAGGAAATCTAAGGACTCTATTTTTGTGTATGTGTGTGTGTGCTGATGCTTGTTTCCACTTCTTTTCCACTACTTGTTCTTTATAATTGCCTCAGAATTATGATGGTTTTTGTTTGACTTTTTCTTCATTTTTCTCCCTTTTTTTCAAGTTACCATTTAAAGGGCACACAAAAAAAGGACCCGAAATGTTGTGTTTTGTTGTGTGTTTTTTTTTATTTATTTAATATTTCTTTTTTGCCTTTTGCTTTTGCTTTGTATAAACTTAGTCAAGGCCAACACTGAGTGTTGAGTTGAGTCTCGAGACCACACAATTGACTTGACTTTCCTACTTTCATTTGTTCGTATGTTTGTTGTTTCATCCATTCATTTAGTCATTCAATCATTCGTTCATTCAGTCATTCATTCATCTATTCATTCAGTGATTCAGTAATTCATTCCCAATGGTTTAAGGACAAATTTTTAATTTGTAAGCAAGGCGTGCTGCTCCCAAAGCGACTTACAGGACAAAAAATAAAATGAAGAAAAATCACACAAAAAAAAAAAAAAATGAAAAATGGGAAAAAAATTGAAGAAGCAAGCAAAAAAAATTCTAACTAAATGAAAAAAACAAAATGGTGCAGGCTGTGGACAAAGCAAAGGACAACATTGACTCCCTGCTTATGTTTTATTTGCTTTTCTTATCTGGCGCTATCGTTATTTTATAGTCCGAGCTTTGACTTTTCGACAATCATAAATTTAATGTTTGGCCAGCCAAAAATCCTCCAATGTCTTGTTCATTTCTAGGGGCGCCATTTCCTTTTTATAATAAAAAAAAATCTCTTCCTTCTCCCAAACTCAGTGGTATTCTATTGATCTGCCTGACCAAAGAAGGTGACCTTCTTATGCCTAATGCCAATTAATTGAATTCAGTTTATTAATTCAAGAAAATAAAAAAATAATACAGAAGATTGGAAGATAAAATTGTATAAATCAATGCAAGCAAAGAGAGAATATAAGGATAGATAAGCACGGATGGATAGATGCTTATGTATCTCTGTAATATTTGCTATATTAATTTTATTTTTCATTAAACATATCCTATTAATCGATAAGGCAATAGCAAAAAGATACTTTAATGTTGATCAAAATTGTATTTAACTTTGATTTCCTTTGATTTATCCCTCAATTGATTGATACTTCATGCAATTTAAAGCTTAAATATGTCATCAGAAATTGAAGATTGCCCAACTTAGGTAAGATTATATTAATGTAAGTCCTTGAGTTCAGAGAGAGAGTATTTTCTTTACTGCGTAATATAAAGTCACTTGAACTTTGTGTAGTGGCAACAAGCATAAGTTAAGTCAAAATGTTAAGCACATAGATAAATACTACATATAAACAAATAAGAATACGTGTGTGTTTCCTTTACTATCTTCTTCCTTTTTCTCCCTCACTGTGTGTGTGTGTCTTCTTTCTGTTACATGTTTTTGGTTCGTTTTATTAATTAAAATCAATCATACACCATGTTGCCTTGGCAACAAAACTTTAAATGGTTGCTAGTATTGTAGTTCTACAATAAATGTTTGTTGCTATTGCTATTGCTGTTGTAATTGCTCTTATTATTTCTCTTTGCTGCTGCTGCTGTTATTATTATTGTTGCTACACGAAATATTGTACAATTAATGTTGATACCAAACACCATGCACCATGACTTTTTCATTTTCATGCTTTCATCTCAACTTACCCTTCTTTATCATGATTGAGTTGATCCATGTCATTGTGTATATTATGTTGCCTTTAAAGTGATTGTGTGTGGGTGTATCTTTGTGTCCTTTTACTAGTAGAATATTTTTCGGGTTGGATTTTTATTTTAACATTTCATTTTTTATTCTTTTATACCCTTTACAAAACAGCAACAAAAACATATCATCACTCATATAGTTTTATAATTTTTTCATAATGTTTGCAATGGTTGAATTGAATGAGTTTCACAATCATAAGACACAATATATTTGCCAGTACAGTAGTGCACTGAAAAGAAAAATAGCTAGATACTTTATAATTCACAAAATCACATATTTATATTGAGTAAGTGCTAATCATTAAGTGATGAAATTTATATAAAGTGATAACATAATGGTCGTGTGATCACTGAGATAGTAGATCAAGAAGTGAGCAATTATTCGCTACGATGAATGTGGTGAAATTTCTATTTCTATCAAAATTAGTTAAAAATAATGTTATTTTATTTTATTTCTACAAATATCACTGCGAAGATGTGAACTGCAATTCAAGCTTGTCTCTCAAAAAGAAAGCATCCCTCATCAATACAAAGTTTCAAGTGAGATTACCTATAGTGTTTTAGGACTTTCATTCCAGCTGATGCACTTTACACGTCAACATTGGAATTGCGTCATGCTTTTATCTGTATTGTATCGCACGTTCAACATGAATTTTTTGATAAGGAAATCGGAACAAACAAAATTCTGAAACTAGAGTTCCAAAAACTGAACCCATTCCTGGAGCAGATAGAAAGTTGTGACAAAACTGCGCGTCTGCGTGTTGGCGGACGTTTAGCCAAAGCACCTGTACCTCTTAATGCTAAATTTCCCCTTTTGCTTCCAAAGGGTAGTATGTTTACATACAAGTTCATGGATCATCTACATCGGCAGCATTTGCACGCAGGACCGAAGGTGCTGATCAGTTTACTGCTTTTTGAGATGTGTATCATTAATGCAAGAGAAGTAGTACGGAAGGCACCTAATGCAGCAACTTCGATCGCTTCGCTTCCAGTCGATCGATTTCATGCTCAACGTCCATTCCTAGTATCTGAGGTAGATCTTTGCGGACGTTTTACGACGTCATACCGTGTGCGCAGCAAGGTGCCATACATGACGTACATGGCAGTGTTCATGTGTTTTTCATCTAAAGCAGTTCAGGTTGAGCTGATTTCTGTCGTGTCTACTAATAATTTTATTCTTTGTTCGAAGCGCTTTGTTGGCCGCAGAGGTATCCCACAATGGATCTATTGCGACAACCCAACTAATTTCATTGCAGCTTGTTCGCAGCTGTTTGGGCAAGTAAATGCATCGAATTAACAGAAGTTCGGCAGCACCATAGGCTTTGAATTCAAATTTATACCACCACGTGCACCGCATTTGGTGGGCTTTGGGAAGCTGCAGTCAAATCAATGAAAAGCCTATTGGTGAAGAACTTGACTAACACCGGTCTAACGTACGAGGAGCTCCAAACAATTGCAATAGAGGCTGAATCGATACTGAACTCTCGATCGATTGCACCTGCTTCTGATGATCCCAATGACGTAGAGGCACTGACACCAGCACACTTTATGATCAGAGCCGACAGTTGATGACAGCAGACCTTTATATCTGACGCGTTGGCAGCACGTCACATACATCAAACAACACTTTTGGGATCTGTGGTGGCGCGACTATTTGCATACATTGCAAATAGCTTAAACCTGAGGCTTACATCAAGTTGGGCCAAATTGTATTAATCCATAAAGACCACCACCAAAGCAGTGGGTCCTTGGGCGCATAGCCAACACGCATGCCGGTGCTGATGGACGGGTCCGAGTGGCTGACGTAAGAACGAAGAATGGAATTATACAGTGGACCATCTGTAAGATTTCTCCGCTTCCACAACAATACTGAAATATTGAACATTCACTGGATCGTTCAATGGGAGGAGTATGTCGGAGGAGAATATGGTTACTCATTTTATACAAAAGCTTTTGATTAGTTTGTATATACAAAATAGCTTTTGTAACGAAAGAAAACACTTGATAACAGATGTTCATCTTCAATGATAAGGTATTACAGAATAGAACTCTCGTTAGAGTTTGAGGTCACATAGAAGACTTACGGCTAATTGTGATGCCTGAATATATAAGGGGGATCATTCAATGTTTCATAGCGTCAAATTTTTTGAATTATTGGGCATCCTGGCTCTACTCGTGCATACCTCAGGTTGATTTTAGAGGTTGGGAGAGACCTTTGAGTGTAAGTATATTAATGTGAAACTCAAACTACGCCACCAACAACAGATAAAACATAATAAACTTAAATAACAAAAGAGCAATAGAAAACCATAAATACATAACCAGATAATAAAGGGTGCCACAGAAAACTCTTCCTCCTCTATTCTACTAGATTTCCAATTTTAGGTTTCACAGAAAACTCTTTTGGGAGTGTTTGATTCCTCATTTTGTGTTTTTATATACTGACAGCCTTATTAACATTCAGTTGAAGCGGTTTGGTTAATCGATAAAATCACCGAGTAGCCGAGTGGAATGCAAAACTCCATACGACGAAAACACTAGAGTTTTCTGTGGCACCCCCCAATATGTTAAATGTTATAAGTTGATTCGTTCTTTCAATTTCTGTGCAAATTTCACCCTCTGCATTTAATATATGCAATAAGCCATAAAGTGAAGTGCTTAACAATGAAAATTGCTATATAATTCGATATTTAGTCATAACCTCCACTCATTTTTAACAATTTTTTCATCATCAATTATATAATGAAACCTATAAAGATCAAATAACCATAACCTTTATAGATCAATTTAATATACAATAATTTCATTTAAATTTTAATTTTCTTTTCCAATTTTTTACTTTAATTAAACATTTATTTTTTTGTTTTTGGTATTTTAACCTTTCACATTTTTAGATTGTGTAGTTTTCCCTTTCAAAACTCTATTCTTTTCACTCATTGTACTCAGTATATGTACTACTATTTTGTGATGTTATTTGTTTTAGAATTTTGTTTTAATGTTTTGTCATTTTCTCATGGAAAATTGTATTTATTTTTTGGTTGAAGTCTGCGCGCGACATTTGATGCGATCCAACAACATTTTATTTATTGTGTTCTGTTGGCATTTGTCATTTTGACATTTAAAATTAGAATTTCCTCGTATTTTGTTTTTGATTTTTGTTATTTTATTTTGATATATCAACAAAAATAGTATCTTTATACTATGTGTTTTTTGGAATTTTAGTTAGATTAAATGTGTGTGTATGTGTGTGTTATGAAATGGGAAAAACAGAATCTATGTTTAGTGTATGAAAGGTCAAACTGAACTGTCATTAAGGTCAAACTCAATTAAGTTGAACTATTGAAATTTTATGCAAGGAAATTCTCCCAAAAAAACAAAAATTTACATGACTCTTAGATCCTTTTATAACAGATACATACATATATCCTTCCTTTCAGCCTTTTCCTTTCTTATCTTTCTACTTAATTGCACAATTTGCTAGCTTAACCCTTTGTGTCATTCCTTTTCTTTTCTTTTCCTTTTTATTTAGGAAAAAAACAAAAAATTTACATATTTTTTTTTTCGTATTTGATTCTAAGCAAATCAAAGCGTTTTTAAATGAACGCTTCGACAACATAAAATGGAGTTGTCGCCATTTTGTGAAAATAAATGCCAACAATCATCGAATGGAAATCCTCAGTTTGAACTCAAATGTCGGAATTGTAGACATTTACTACTAGTAGGATGAAGAAGCAAATCTTTCAAGTTAAGCGGTGCGTTCATTTTATATATTGTATGTGTGTGCAAGTATGTCATCATTAACAACAGTATCATCACCATCATCATCATCATCGTTGTCTGGTTTCTTCGTATTTTCCTATTGATGTTGTTACTGTTGTTGTTCTAAGTGGCGGCAGTGGTTCTTTTTTTTGTTTTTTTTTTATTTATTTTTATTTACTCATAGGATTATGCTAATTTTTAAAGTGATTTAGTGCCACCAATAGAATTTGTTACATAGACGAGCAATGCTCACAGTTACACACACATATAAACATGCGATACATGCGTTCTTCTTTTCATATAAAATTTAAGTGGCAAAACATTTAATTCGTTGCAGGAAAAATTTTGTTCTTGGTTTCTCTTTCAACATTCAGAGAGGCGTAACACAATATATTTTTTCTTGTTATTGTTCGACTTCAGCAGGCAGGCAGGCAGGCATCGGTTAGAAAAGAAAGAAAGGAATGGAACAAACATGGAAAAAAAAATGGGAAAAACAAAATAAAAGTAATTTTTTAACATTTGATTTTCGTATTGTTATTTTGTGTAAGCTAAGACACCTAAAGACCCTCTCACCAGAAGTTGTTGCATGCTTCACTGAAGCAAAGACAAATACAAATATAAACATAAACACATGACAAGAACATGGCAAACCCCACCCACTGATCCAAGCAACATGAGCTCATAGATACCACTCTATATAAACAAACAGCAGCAACAACAATAATGGAAGCAATTACAACAACAACAACATCATCATCAGCAACAATAATAACAACAACAACAACATAATATTAAAGAAACAATAACAATGAATGCGCGATAATTTTACATTTTATCAAGTTACTCCCTCGCTTATTTCTATTAATTCCATTCCCATTTTTTTTTTTTTTTGGCAACAAACTGAGTCTTCCTTTTTTATGTGAGCGCATTAAGCGGATTTCTGGTCTTAAGCTGCGCCTCACTTTTACACTTCCTTACCAATACATACACATACACACACATCCTACACATACTCACATTCATATATGTAAGTGAGCTTTAGATTTGCTTCAAATTGTTTTGTTACAAAAAAAGAAAACAGGAGAAAAAATAAAATAAGGAAAAGAAAATTTAAAAAGAAGCGCAAGCAAAATAAAAGAAAAATCATGTCGAGTGCCATCAACAACAACAACAATAGCAACATCAGAAAATACCAAGAAAATCAGCAATGAAATAAAAGGCAAATGTCACGGCGTGAAAAATACTTCAGGCAAAGTTTCCACTCAGCCTCAAGTGTTAGGCGTACCATAAGAATATAGTATAGTATGTCTTGCCAATACTTTCTTCCCTTCCTCTTTTGATTCTTCTACTTCGTTTCTGACATTTTTTTTTACTCCATTCTACTGTGCTACTTTGAACCCACATAAGCTGCTTAGCAGACTGAGTGGGAATATGTGGTTATATAATTCGATTAGTTAAAAAATTTCAAGAAAAAGAGTATCGAGATGTTTAACAATCACACCCACACTCTAGCAAGCACACACACACACATGCCATACCAAACCATGCCATGCCATTTAATAATTAGACGAATGTTGATAGCGGTTGCGCCTAAAAGATGCCATGAAAAAAGTATTTAACGAAGCGCGTATTCACTTGATATGCTAATAAGTGAAAATAAAAAAAAAGGTGATGGGGAAAGAAAACCATATAGGAATGAGGAGAGTGAATAAACAAATAGGAAGAAAGAGAATGAATAAGTGGTTTGGTTGGTGGATACCCTAAATGGATGGGTGAATGATGGCTAAGTGGGGGGCGGGGGTGTATGAATTTTAAATGTTTTAATGGCGTTGCTGATGTGCATAAGTAGCAACGCTCATTTAATTAATGAACATTTGTTTTAATGCGCAAATTAGAGACGTAATTGATGCATTTGATGACAAACGATAAAAAAATAAGACAAAAACAACAACAACAACAGCAACTTTGAGTGAGTCAAGTGAAGTCAAGCATAAGACATAGAAAAAACATGAACAAGAAAATGTAAACGAAAAACACAAGATACTCGTAGAATAAAAATGAAGGAATATACAATAGCAAGAGAAACTTATTCAAAAAGATTTATTAATGTTTTAATGTATTTAATTTGTCTGAATGAGTGAGTGAGTGAATGAAAGAGAATTTAAATAAAACTTCTAAGGCTTCTGGACTTCAAAGTGTTGTGGATCTAAGTGAGTGTTAAGGTAGGATACATTTATAAACAAATAGTTGTTGTTGTCTTTTGATGCATTGCCCATGCTTTAATCAAATGTAGTTCAACAATTTTTGTATTTTGTAGTTTTTTTTGAAGCGCAAACAGGGCTTCATCAGCTACTTATAATGCGGCGCAAAAGGTCGTAAAACTCTGACCGTGGCTGGCTCGTGTACCCAATACGAGCCACAATTAGCACGAGAGTGCCGCCGAATTCATGTATTTGAGTAAATCACCCGGGCATGTGACTGGACAGTCCAGAGATTGTCGATGAAGTATTTGCCCAGAAACTTATTTCTAGTCTTTGCCAAGGCTGGGCGTTGACATAGAAAGTGGGTGAGTGACTACTCTTCCTCTTCATTTCCGCAGCTCCTACAATGGCTTCTAAACGGAATACCCAGTCTCTCCGCGTGCATCTCTACACACCAGTTACCGGTAAAAACCGCTGTGAGCCTTGCGGTATTACAGCGTCTTCTGTTAATGAGTCTAAAAGACCTATTTTCGTTGTAACAAGGCCAAGTAGCACGTGCCGCTTTGCAAATTCAAGATCTTTCCACCGTCTGTTAGCCAGCTGGCGGAAAAACAGGAAGTTACTCCTCTTGACGACCGCCATGCGAATCGGGACCTGTTCCGCCAACGATACATCAAGAGAAGCACCAGAACGAGCCAATTCATCAGCCTTTTCATCCCCATCTATGTTCCTATGACCGGGTACCCATAAGAGAGTGATATCAGCTTGACGACTTAGCTCGCTACTCATCGACCTGCATTCCTTAACGAGCTTTGACTTCACAGTGGTGGATTGCAGTGCTTTTGGCCAGCCGAAAGACTTGAAAGACTGTGGCCTTGTCGGGTAGCCGGAAAGAGTGGTCTAAGCTTATTTTTGGTGAGTGCACTCCTGCTCTTACACCGCATTCCATCTTCGACCCATCCGTAAAAATTGAAATGTCAAAATCACTCTGAAAACTGTTCTCTTTCCATTCCATCCTGGAAATTTTTCCTTGAAGTCGCCCTCAAAGCTATTGTGCGCCACTATATAGTGTGTCGAGGTTTACAAGTAAGTTTTAAAGGATTTTTTTTCTCGATTTTGAAGCTTTATTGTGGAAAATGAGTACATGGTATTTTATTGAAATTATTATGACTTTTCCCCTTTTTTCTGGCAATAGATGGATTCAGCGCCAATAAAACTGTTCGTCTTTGGAGGCACAGAAAGCATCTAGCCAATTTTTCCCTACCTTCTACTGAAGTGAAGCGTATTCCTGTAAGGGGGTTCTTTATTGACCGGAACAAATGGTAGTCTAAGGTCTGTACTGTTAGATATTCCCATCCGTTACCATCGAGATAGATTTTTACCACGTTTGCGACATGCGGCCGAGCATTGTGAAATATTAATGGCTCATGTCTGGTTGCCCAATCTTGCCATTTTTTTTCGCAATCGCACTTTTCAATTGCATCACTTGTTGTGTGTAGAAAGCCACGTCGCTTGTCTGACTACTTTTCAGAAGCTTGTAGAGTACACGATTCCCTTCTGGTCCCACCAAATGCAGATCATAACCTTGCTGCCATGGATGTTTAGCTTTGGCAACAATGGTCCGGATTCGCCGCACTAAAAGTATGCCTTCTTGTGTTTTGGATTATCGTTGTGAATCCAGTTTTCATTGCCGGTGACAATACGCTGCATAAACGACTTCCCTTTATACCATTGAAGGAGCATTTCGGAAGCATTGACACGTCATTCGATATCTTTAGGTTTGAGTTAGTGAGTGAGGCACCCAGTTTCCGACCATCTGACCACAGCAATGGCTTTCAACCGCAATGAAATGGATTCTTGAGCCACGCTTTACACTACCGCAAGTTGTTCCTGTATTTGGCACGGGTCTTCGTCCAAAATTTCCTTCAATACGGCATCTATAAACGTTGGTGGCCTTCCTTCGCACTCTTTGTCAGTTGTGGCAAATCATCACTTTTGAAACGTCGGAACTAGTACTTGCAGATTGAAATTGATGGATCATGCTCTCCGTAAGCCTCACACAGCAGTCGATGACTTCCTGTTACACTTTTGTTCAAATGGAAGCAACGAATGCAGTTTTGTAGGCACAAACAGGTATACTTAGTTGTCGAACGTAAAAAATATATTGTCGACGGAGTAAAATGATGAAGCTTTCACATAAAGTTGGTTTCAACATGATCCGGTATGCTTGAACCGTACTGGTGGCCTCTGTTGGTAATTCTTTAATACTATTAAATATTATTATCTTTCAAAGACGATTTCATCATAAAACTTTTTGACTTTTATCACACATTTGATCAAATGTCAAATCACACTCACAGTTATGTCTCGCACTCTCCTTTTTTTATAAAAGTTTGATCACACAGTTGACGTGTCTATTCCTATCTTCAGACAAGGTCACACAATTTCTTTATAATAATCATCATCATCATCATCTTCAATTAAATAAGCACAACTATCAAGGATTCACTTTGCTCAATGCCCTTTACAATTTTTATTGTTTAAAGTTTTTAATGAGTGATGCAAAAAAAGTGTCTCACAAAATAATAAAAAACAACACTTCTGATAAAACAAAAAAAGTGTCATCAAACATTTAGATGAAGAAAAAGAAGCATGCAGAGGAGGCATGAGTATGCGAGTATGGAAGACAAAAGTGGTGAGATTAGAAATAACTCGTTGACATGCGGCAAAAAGTAATTTCCAGCATTTTGTGTAGATGCCATTCCCATCATCATCATCTTCATCATCATCTAGAACAATAATAAAATGGGCAAACCATTACAAAGAAGTGGGAAATCATCAACAACAAACGTGAGAAAAAACATACGAAAATATACAATACAAAAAAACAAAAAAGAATAGATTGCAAGGTGTACGAGTGAATGAGTGAGCGTCATATGTTGCAGCACATTTTTATTTTTTTTTTTGTAATTTTTGTGTTGTAGCAGCAATTTTATTTCATTTTATTTTATTTCATTTTATTTCATTTCATTTTTTCATTGTGAGTGTTTTTTCTAATTGTGCCAAAGTACTTCTGACAAATACCAGCAACAACAACAACAATGAGTATAGGACAAAGAATAACCGCAATAGGAATAACAAAGGAGAAGGAGAAGGAGAAGCTGAGGAAGAACTAGAAGAACAATCAGTACAACAAATGTGCAGCACAATTAAACAATGACAGCAGCAACTGAAGTAGCATCAACAGCAGTAGCAGCAGTACCAGGAGGAGGAATAGCATCAACAGCAGCAGGAGTAGAAGCAGGAGCAACATCAGCAACTTGAACTCAACTCTCAACACCATTACAAATATACATATACACATATCGTATGGGAAGTGATTTCATTTTGCCTTTTCCTTCCTCTTTCTCAATTTCATTTTACTGCACCATAAACTAGTTGCCACGTCTGTTAGTTTCCTTTTCTCTGCTTTCCGTTTACTCTCCTTACCTTTACTCTCCATACCATTACTCTCTCCTCTCCTTTGCTTTACTTTCTTTTCATTCATTGTAAAATGAAACCAACAAAGCGTGCACGCGTTGAAAGCATTTTCTAATTGAAGTGCGAACGCGCAAGTATTAATGAGCCAACAACAGCAACACAATCATTACCAATGACAACTTTATCCTCAATCCCATCATCATCATCATGGTGTACATCTTCATTATTACCTTGAGCATAATTACCAATAAAATCATTTGCTATAGAAAACGTTTTGTACTAATTTGCTGTTGTGCATACAGATTTCATACACCAACAACAACGACAACAGAATTGGATGGAAAGAATGAAAAGAGAGTGAAGTAGAAGGGTTTAATTTAGAAAAAAAAAGGACGCACCGGAAACGGAAATATGTTGCACAGCAACAAAGCACACACAGAAACATACACACAGTTGAGCTCAGCTCATCTCAGCTCAGAAGATAAATCAATTTAAAACCAATTTTCGTTGGTTTTCCCTTTTTACTTTTTGTTTCCTTTATTCATACTCAAAAAAACTGAAAGTACAAGTAGAGAAATATATGGAGAAAGGTAGCTTAAACTGAGTTCAGTTAGAATGGAACACATGGCAAATAATAACCACAAACCAAGCACACTCAATTGATGTTGCTGCTGTTGCTACTACTGATGTCATTTCTACTGTTCACTGGTGTTGGTATTGGTGTTGCTGTTGATGAATGCGCAACTCAAATACAACCAATACCAACCAACAACCAGGTTAGCAACCTGGCAACAAAACAAGTACCAATCTTCAGCTTCTTTAGTAGTAAGCAGTCAAAGGCAAAGTATCTGCTTACCCACAACATTTTTAGTCAGTTTAACTGCAAAAGGAGTATTAAATATTCATTACGATAATCTACTTGCCAAGCAGGCAAGGCAGGCAGGCAGGCACACCAACACAACCTAAACAGGCACAGTTACTGGTTTTTAAAACAGGGAGAGGTAAAATTGAGTTGATGATGATGTTGTTAGAGGGTGATGATATGGTGTCGTGGTTTGTAATGCCACAGCTTCACTGTATCTAATAGCTTTGCGGTCATCTCTATCTATCTAACAACCCAGTAAACTTCTCCTATCTTTCTTTCATATTGTTAACGCAACTTGAATGGGTTTTTTTGAGCAAAAAGCTGTTTTTAAAGACATCGAATTCCAATTTCCTTCAAGGTGCACGTTTTGCCATTTTGCTGTACGTGCTGGGAATTTATCCATGAGTGCAAAAAAAAAAACCATATGCACTACTACACTACTTAGATTTGGTTTAGCATGCGTACCAGTGCGTCCATTTCT
This sequence comes from Amiota communis, assembly GCA_037043315.1. Classification (NCBI taxonomy): domain Eukaryota; kingdom Metazoa; phylum Arthropoda; class Insecta; order Diptera; family Drosophilidae; genus Amiota; species Amiota communis. Next base: position 3,352,811 of record JBAMAV010001245.1, on the reverse strand, counting down.
AGTGTACCATAGCAACTATGAGTTTTTGTGATTGTGTTTTGGCCAATGACTCAAATGTTTTACAACCTCGTCATCATCATTATCATCAGTATTGGTGACGATGAGGTATGTGCGTCATGCAGTTTCAGGTTTAGTGATTTGCTTGCTGGATTCATACCAACATGATGTGTAAGAGAAATGATCATTTAAAACTTGTTTTGTAGTAGAAATTAATTCCTATTGCTTCGATTTTTAATGATGTCTTCTTATGTTGCATGCAACTAAGGCAACTCAACCAACTGTGGCAACTTTATTGTGATTCAAAGGAAATTTCGTTTCAATGATTATGATGTTTCAAAGAAGATGTTGACTAGGATTATTGCTTATCACCAAAAACAATGAATAAATCAAAAAAAAAGGAACATTTTCATTAAAAATTAAAGTGCCAGCCACAAAGTATGCTACAGTTTGGTTTTTACCTTCAAACCCACACAAAAAAAATGTTGAAAGCGTTATAAGTTCTTTCTTTATCTTGTGTTTGTCTTTCTAACTTCTTTCACTTAACACACTGACTGACTGACTCAATGACTAACTGATTCAATGTCTCACTGACTGACAACATACACAGAACGAAATTCTATTTATGTGCTGGAGTATGAGTGTGTGTATGATTGTTGAAGTGGCCTTAATTCGCAACAAGGTGAACAAAACATATTTACCCGTGTATCCGTGTATCGGTGTAACCTTAGACACTCACTCAAATATAATCTCCATAAGTACGCACAAGTATTTTTAGGCACAAAAGAAGCTGAGCATTTTATTTTAAGCGTCAGGAAAGCATAAATAAATCATGCTCAAGAAAATTACAATGACGTCCTCCAATGACGACCACAAACAATGGAGTGCTTTGTATACTTGATATTTGATATTACACTGTGAAGTGTACAAAATAAGCTTAAGGATACAGAAAGAAAGAGATAGAGAGACAGAATGCGGAATAAAGAATTCAATAATTTTATATGCGTACAAACTTTAATATTCATTGTTATTATCCTTTGTACGAGTATAAGTATAAAGACAAGGCCATGGACTTTTCGAACATTTAACGCATACATTAAAGGACATCATGACATAGCTTAATGTCTTAAATTTGAAAGAGTTAAAACATACTAAAGATTCATCAAGTTTCTCTCTTAAATATATGTAATATTTGACAAATTTAATTTGATTTTGTGTGAAGTTTATTGGTAAAACGTTTCAATGAAACAAATAGACAAAATCAAGACACAAAACACTCAATGAGACCATGAGAACCATAATAGTCATAGCTGAGAATGTGTTTAAAAAGGATATTTTCCTTTAGTTTCGGAAAAAAAAATACATACACATGACGTGCTCAAAGCCAAAACGTGCGTGTTGAGCTTTGGTACGTGGACTCCATTTTTAGACGGCATAACAAATTTTTTATTCCTTTGGTTTTCATTATGCTTACTTCTTGTTTGTCTGTCTGTCTGTCTGTTTGGTTTAGTTTTGTTTGTTACTTCGCTTCAGAAGATGTTAAATTCAATGCTAACGAACACACAAAATGTTTATGCATGACAAGAGATACACACATAGATACTCATTTACACAAACAGATAGACTCACTCATGTATATGTACATGTATAGACAGGAGTCAGAGAGTCGGTGTTAGGAAACTAGCTGCGTTGACAAATTAAATTAGTTTTAATGCAATCAGCTCTGTGACAGTTTTGATTATTTTTTTTTTCTATTTCCATTTTTTTTTTGTTGTGCTTTTTATTTTCTATTACAAATTTTTATGTTTCTTTATGATGAATATGTTATGTTATTATGGTTTTACTAAGATGTTTGTGACTCATCAAAGGGGATTTTCAAGATCAAAGAAAACATGTGAAATGATAACATAAAACAAAGACAGTTGGAACTTACCAATAATTAAGTGTAAGGATAACAAACTACTATTTATGAATTTGTGTGGTATATGAAAGTCTTTGTTTTGTTTTAAGTTAGAATATTAGAAACTCAGCGTAATGATCCATGTACATTGACATAAAAACAATACTTTTTTAGAAATAAGACTTTATTCATCGTTACACTTTCCTTTAGGAGAGATATACTGTGGTCATTCTTCTGTTTCTATAAATTTTCGTTTCAGTTGAGCTAATTTTCTTTCCCTGGAGCATTGTTTTGATGTCTGCAAAAACCTAGTATTCACTGGGTGCCAGATCTGGAGAGTATGGATGATAAGAAAGCAATTCACAGTGTAATTCATTCAGTTTAATCAAAGTTTTCATTGAATTGAGGCACGGGCACTTTTTTCTGTTGCATATGAGGGTATTTTTTTGTTTTTTAATTTCTACACTCAATCAATTCAACAATATTGTAATATTTGCAATTCATAGTTTTAGCTTTCTTAAGATAGTCGATGGTCAAACAACATAGGATAGAATAGAATAGGAGGATGGAATATATTGGCTGTTTGCCTTATGATTGCTCTTAGCTTCTGAGTGTGCCATTGACCATATTGGGGTATGGATGGTGTAAGCTAACCGGCCACTGGCATTGCCCTCAGGGACCTTACACTCGCAGAGCTCTCTCATCACATCAATGTGGCAATTCAGCAAGGTGAAACTATTGTATTCACCGTGGCAATTACATATAAAAGACTAATCTTCAGGATGAGATAGCTTTATTCATTGAATCTGATTTTAAGATTGATTTTATATTCATTCTTACGATATAAAATATTCTTCAAGATGTTCAAGTTTAGTATATATTGATGATCATGCTTATTTATTAATTGTTCAACTTAAATATTCATCGATGATCATGTTAACATGTTGGTTGTTAGTTCGGCACATAACAGGCGCGTCCCAAAATATGGATGCCATAGACTTTTCTATCTGATTTTTAAGTTTTGGTTGCCTTTGATGACTTCAACCGGTTGCTAGCTGCTTAATTGACATTCCTTTTTGATTCAGGTGTGTATAAATGGATCACTGTTAAATACCGATATAAGAAAACCTTTTTATCTCGCTTGAATAGCTCGCTCGAAACAGTGTTCTGAATCGTCGACACATGGTTGGTTTTAGTCACGGTATCAACTTCTAAAGCATCTTACACACGCTTAAATTTTCATGTTATGTTATGAACACACTAAATATCTTGTGATATTTTTAAGATGTCAGTAATCTCATGCCACTTCACTTCTCTCAAAATGATGGATTAATAGTACGAGGGGTACTATTTATATTTCGGAAATAGAAAATAATAACAATTATTCTTAAATGAAAAAGGCTTTATTGTTTTTCAATTGTGCATACGCATAATATACATGCTTCATCTCCTTTCACGATTTTATACACTTCTTTTGAAGCACCACTGTCGTATTTTTTAAGCATTTCCTTACACCAATCGATGCTAGCCTTTTTTGAGCTATTGGTAAATTATGGGGTACCCAACGACTGCAAATTTTTTTTAAAACTAAGTGTTCATGCAAAATCGGATGTATTAAAGTGGAACTAATATGCAAGGATGCCTCTATCTCACGATCTTGCATTATCAGTTCATGCACTGCATCGATGTTTTGTGGCACATCAACCGATTTTGGACGACCATCACATTAGAGACATTATTTCAAATCAATCAAGTCTTTATTGTTAAACATATCTTTTTAATAATTTTTTGTGTGTCAATAATAAATCAATTATTATATTCAAGTATTGCGCAATATTCTGCAAATTTTGTTTTGAATAAATGAAATTAAAGAATTTTAAATCAATTATGCCAATGATGAATGACTTCATACATACAAAGGTCAAAGAACAGGAAACACAAACCAATAAAGAAATGGGAAATGGCAGTCTAATGCACCTGTGGGTCTCTAGTATAATCATATACTGCTCACACAAACAATAAAGGCAATGATTAAGAAACTTATTTAATTTAATAAATTTTCTAAAATATCCAACCTTAATATTTATAATATTAAAAAGCGCATGCAAATGTTATTGAAACTGATTGTTGATTGTTTTTATTTTTGTAATATTTTAATTTGTAATTATAATTTATACATCCTCATCTTTGTATGTACATATATATTTTTGTGTATATATTTCATATTGTTTGCTCTATATAATTTGTTATTATAATATTATTTTTTATCGTTTAAAGATTTTTTTTTATTATTTTTATTGTTATGATGATAATTTTATTAATAATTTTTTTTGTTTTATGTTAATTTATGTGTTGTCCTTTCAAATGAAAATCATGTTTAACATATTTCCATAGATGCAATAATATTTATTTATTTATTATTAATTAATAAACATTTGACATAATTAACGAGGTTTTTTTTTTTTATATTTATATACACACACATCTATTCTCTTGTGTTTATTGTTGTTCCTTTTGACAGTTTTAATGATGTTCTAATATTATGTATATTTTAATTTCTTTTCTTTTCCTTAATCCAATGAATAATTTAAAGAATAATTGCAACTCATGTTTGCCATTTTCTTTTCCTGAAAATATTTTTACCATTTTTATTTCCCAATTTTTCCATTTCTTTCTTTTAAATGGCTTAATTTGTGGTTTCTGTGGCATTGTGTACATTACTATTGTGGGTGAACAAGTCAAAATGTTTCTTACAAATGACATGATACTATGTGATCCTTAAGCTCACACTCACAGTCACACATTTGCTCACTCAACCACTCACCCACGCTTTAGTGATTCATTTATAAGTAGAAACACAGACGGAAACGACAAGCAAAACCACAAAATTGAGTGTCTTAAAGACGAAATTAACCGAGCTTACTGACACATGTGTACATGTATATGTATAAATAATATAACCACTCTCTCACATATTCATGTGTAGTATATGTATGTATAGGAACTTACCGCTTAACTTTGAGTTGAAATGAATTCTATAAAGAAACACTGGCTCTGTGTTTGTCTGTCTATTTGTCTGATGCTGAAATGATTCATTAACATATTTGGCTTTCATTTTCTCTACTATAATTTAAATTCCACTTGGCGTAATTTTGTGGTTAACTCTTAATTTTTATACTGGCAATTCTTACATGAGTTTGTGGTAACAAAAAAAAAAAAGGATGATGAGATGGGAAAAAGATTTGAGTTACGTACTTACTTTTGTAAATGAACTGTGGCTTTATATTCTTGTGAATTCTTTGTTGACCATAGAAATTGTTTTTTTAAGCACAAAACTTTCACAGTTTAGTTTTTTGATTAATATGAATATTTAAAATCTTTGTACTCAAGAATTGAAGTACGTTACTATACTTCAAAGCAACAAATTAGTTAAATTTCATGGGATTTGTTTTATATTAAGCCCACCTCAAGTGAAGCAAAGCAAAGTTTAACAATCTGAAAATCCCTTAAGAGACCTTGAAGTTTTTGTTTTGTAGTACCTGCAACGAATACTCAAAATTAATATCTCAAAATATCTTCACACCAAAACAAAACACAAAAACAAATACGAAAGCAAACAGAAAAACATTTTGAAATTCAATCTATGGGGAAGTAATAAATATGAGTAGGTGTAGGTCATGTATATGAATTAAGAGTAGTAGTGTGATGTGTTATGTGTGCTTCAATGAAATCCACTTAGTTTTATGCTTAACATAATATTCAATAATTATAATTTAGTATTCTGACGTCTAAGGCAATAAAAATTAAGAGACTGGGATACTAAGAGAGCAAACTTCCAGTCCACTCTTTGACACTATAATCCAATGCCTTGCTTTCTAAAAAAAAAAGGAACTACCTTCATATGAAAAGCTCTCAATGCTCAAAGTTTAAGCGAACCAAATTTTATATTTTTTTATTAAGAAACTCAGTTGTGAGAATCAAATAAATAAGAGCACATGAAAGAGAATGTAAGCAAAGCTTATGACAAGTCATATTTGCTCTTTGCTTCGGCTTTGGGGAACTCGTTAAACAAATGAGTTTGAGGCTCAAGCCCACATCGGCAGCGGCATCGGCATTGCCAACGATAGTGACTTCAATTCAACTGCCTTTAATGCTGAAGATGCTTCAGTTTACGTTTCAGATTCAGTGTCAATTTGTTCTGTGGCTTTTTAACCTTTTGTTATAGTAACAACAAGGACTTCGTTGCGTAAGGACGTACACACACACATACTATTTCATTCCATGCATTCTTTCATTCATGTACGAGTAAATGTTTTATACCATTAGGTTGGCTTTTGTTTCAGTTCCCAACTACTAAAGTATTGTATGCTTGCCTCTTAAAGGTCACTAATTGATTAATTTCATCTTTCTATAGTTCAGTTTTTCATTTCTTCTCTGCTGTTCTCTCTTCCCTTTCACATATCCTCCTTCTTTGTAATAAATGACAACTGAAATGCGTCGCAAGGACATCAATAATAAATTAGTTTAAAACACAAATATTGACAATGTTTGTGTTTGTGGGTTATTTGTTGTTGTGCCAAAAAACATTTATTACGGTCTTTTTTGGGGCTAACAAATCCATAGTAGTAGATGCTTCTCTGAAAAACTTAAATGGGCCCAATTTTTATTGTGTACGATATAGTTTTAGATCCAACATAAGCTGCTGCTAGGCAGGCATCTGCAATTGATAATGACTTAATTACTTTTCATAATAAACGACCTTTAACATACACACACACACACACACACACACACAGTTACAGAATAAAACTTGCTTACTTGTTTGTGGGTTTGGTATTCATGGGCGGCAAAGGGTTAATTTCCTGAAAAACCATAAACGCAAAACTTTCATAAAGGATTTAGTAAAGTTTTCAACACAACAACACAACACAACACAAGGATGCTGTTGACGCGAGCTGATGCTGCTAACTCTGTTGCTTAATTAATACACATATACATACACATACAAAAAACATATACATACATGTACATGGATAGTATAGACAGGCAAGGCAAGCTTACATACACATGCGAATATTAACGCCCGGACAGGGATTAAAAATTTCCGGCGCTTGTCTTTCGTTCGCTTTATGTTCTATATCATCCTTTCTCTATACTACTACTAGTGTGTCCATATGTATGTATATATTGTATGATTGTGTGTGTGTGTGTGTGTATATATTTTCACGCTTTGCTGCATTTTGATACTTTCGTAGTTATAACAATTTTTTGAGGCGGATTTCCATGTGCCAAGCGACCAAATAAAATTTTAGTTTTTCTTTGTTGGAAAATAATAAAATAAATAAATAATTTATTCTTGCCTGCATGAACAATATTTGGTTATTGTATTGTATGTTATAATGACAGCAAGTAACAATGAACGGATAAAGAAAACATATCCTGATCACAGGTGAAGTAGAGTTATAAATTCACTTGAAATCTGTCAAAAGAAAACAATTATATGTAAAGGTAAATTGAAAATGAAAATGTTGTTCCATATTTTATAAGCGACAAATGTTGTTTCTCACGTAACTGCTGACCAAACTACCTGTGTAACATATATAGTACCACCTGTATTCCTTTTTCTAATCAAATATCTAGTTCCATCTCCATATACATAACTTATCTTATCCCAGCACTAGTTACATCTCTAGATTCTTTTCTAGGTCCATTTATAGTTCTAACTCTAGTTCTAACTCTAGGAATATCTATAGGCCAATCTCTAGTTCAATCTCTAGTTTCATCCCTAGTGTCGGGCCTGGGTCTAGGTCCATCTGTTGGTTCACTATGTTCATCTCTAGTTTCATCTCTCTAGTTACATCTCTGGTGCTACCTCTAAGCATATCTCTTCACCAATCTCAGGTTCCATCTGTAGTACCATCCCTAACTTCATCTCTAGGTCCATTCCTAGTTTCATCTCTAGTTCTACCTCTGTGTCTATCTCTGGAGCCATCTTTAGTCCAATCCCTAGATCCTTCACTACATCCCCCTCCAGTTTCACCTCTACGTTCATCTCTTTAGTTACATCTCTGGTTCTACCTCTCTAGGCCTTTCTCTAGGTTCATCATTCATTTCATCATTAATTCCAACTGTAGTTCCATCCCAAGCTTTATCTCTATGTCCATCTCTATATCCACCTCTATATTCATCTCTAGTTCCATGCCCGAATCCATAACTAGATTCGTCTTTAGGTCTATCTCCAGTTCATCTCTAGTTACATATATGGTTCTACCTCTAGCATATCTCTACACCAATCTCTAGTTGCATCTCTTGTTGCATCTGTAGTTCCATCCGTAGCATCAACCCTAGCTTAATCTCTATATCCATCTCTACTTCTTTTTCTATTCCCATCTCTAAATATTTTTCTAGATTCATCTCTAGGTACATGTCTTGGTCCCTCTCTAGTTCCATTTCTAGTTCCATCTCTAGTCCCATCTCTGGATCCTTCTCTAGATCCTTCTCTAGATCCATTTCTCCAGTTACATCTCTGGATCAAACTATCTCTAGCCCGATCTCTAATTCCATCATTAGTTCCATCCAATGCTGTAACTCGAAGTCCATCTCTAGTCCCATCTCTATTCCCATCTTTAGGTCCGTCTCTAGGTCAATGGTTAGGTCCATATCTAATTCCAACACTTTGCACATCCCTAGTGTCATCACTAATCCCATCTTTTCATCCATAGTTCCAACTTTTTATACTAGATTAGATTAGAAGGGCGGGAACTAGAACTCCTTGTCACTGAAGCTGCAAGTGGGCCTCTTATGAAAACCCCCTTAATCACAGTTCCTTCGAGTTTCTGGTATTTATCAGAATTCCAATATTTTCATTGCAATTTTAACTGGTTCCAAGTACTGGTTTCCCAGGTATCGGCCTTAACAGTGACATATTAAGTGCTCTGCCCTTATGGCTGTTCCGCTTGTTATGTAAATGTTTCATTATTCTGCAATGTCCTTTCAAGAAACATATCAGAATAGCTTTCTTGTCAATCCCAGCAATTCTTGTGTTTTTTTGCAAGATCTAGTTGGCATGAAGAATTTAGCTAATTTAATATTCTTCATGTTTGAATTTAATTTTCACCGAACTCCAAGGCAGCCCTCAGAATGGGGACGTTTGCAGATCCTTGCCTGGTGAGTTCGTCTGCTTCTTTGTTCCCCATCTATCCACTATGTCCAGATACCCAGATTAGATCCCACCTTAAGTCTCATTTCTATATTCTTCTGTAATTCAGCTTCATTGCCATCTTAAGCCCATCTCTATCCATCTATTTATAGCTATGTACTAATTTACCTAGGATATTTTTTTTACAATTTTCCATATTCCATTAGTATATCTAAGCACTCATCAAAACCATCTGATACTTTTACTTTCGCTTTTAATTTATAGAAAAAAAAAAGAAAAAAAATATTAAGAAATAATTTTTTAAATACACTTTCAAAGTCATTAAGCCAAAAGGCTCTCTAGTGCTTTATTGCAACTAATTTTGATTCATGACAATCATTAAACCTCAAGATGTTGCGGCAACTTACAGATTGAAAGAATGATGAAGACACGACACGATAGTATATAAATGAGGAGTAGAATACTATGAAGAGTGAGTAGAAGCTGAAAATTAATTTGCAAGACGTTGGCAGCTGTCGACTAAACAGATGTGACCATTCATTGTCTTTTTGGTCCGTTTTTGCGTTGCTACAAGTATTTGGACTGACATTAATAATAACAAATATTAATAAACAAACAGAGAAACAAAAAACGAGAAGGAAAGCAGTCAAAAGTAAAAAGTCCAATAAGTTACATAAAAAAAGTGTAACACTTCAAGATAAACTTATTTGTACATATAATAATCTTTGCATACCTCAGTTAAAGATGCCGTTTATAAGGGAAGGTGCTGACATTGAACACAAATTATTGACAGGATATTCCGGTAAACAGAAAAAAGCATACTTCACAAAAGTCATTCATACCAAACATAGTCAGCGAATAGACTGACTGCTGTATATCAGGTGGTTTAGTCAAGTAGAATAAAGGACTTCTCAAACAAAAAATAGAGGAAGAATCAAAAAAAAAAAAAACAAATTATATAATAAAGAGAATTAGCAAAAAATTATAGCATTGTTTATACAGGATATTGAATTTTTAATTTTGTTAGTTGTCGATGGCCATAGAATGTTTTGATAGTGATGGTGAATGGAATGGGGATGGGGAAGAGGATGGTAACCATTTCTCTGGTAGCTGAGAACGCTTGGCAGCATAAATTTTGAGTAGTAGTTTGAATGTTCAATTTTCAAATGTTGCCACACTGTTCAATGAAAGTCCTTTCCTGTCCTATCCTGTTAGCAGGAAATGCCAATTTTTAATTTCATGGCATAATTACGCACTCAATGAAGGCGCCGCCAGACATTGACACTTCTTCCTCATTCATTCCATCTCTCCGTCGTCTGTTTGGTTTCAATAACATTTGTAGCTACTTTGAGAGTAAGGCGGAAATCATTGCGCATTTTAAATCTTCAGCTTCAGTCGCTCAGGTTCATTTTTATTAATTTTATGTGAACAAAAATTCTTTGTGTCCTTTACGCTTGTCTGGTATTCTTCGTTGTTTTTTGTTTCTATATCGCTCTCTCTCTCTCTCTCTCTCCCGCAAAACGCTTTTTTTTTTTTATTATATTTTCTTTCTTATTTAATTCTTTCTTTATATACACAAAGCTACACAGACACACACACATGAGTAGACTTGAACAAGCCGCTTTCAGCTTCAATTAATGTCAGCACACGTTGCGTATACGCAACGATTTTCTTGTCATTCATTCGTGCCATCATGCCGTCATTTATAGCTTCATGCATTCAGTCACTTCATCATTCGTACGTTTCTGCCTTTTTTTCATACAACATTCGTCACACAGTTTCTTTTTCGTATTCAATTTCGTTTTCTTTTTATTCATACACTTTGTACAGATCATTTATACGAGTAGTCCCCATTCTTTACATCGCCATCCATCCTTTCTTGAAATGATACGATACCATCCATTGAAGTGTAGCAAAAAAGAAATCAAAGGAAGACGAAATGCGATGATGATAAACTTGATGAGATATAAATATAAATGCGCGTGTCTGTGTCTCATTCATACATATGTGTGTGTTTATATGTATATCAGTGTAAAATATTGTTTATTTTGTGCTTTTTATAAATTCATACACAAACAAACAAACAAACAAATAAATAAACAGAATAAAGCAATCTGAATGAAGTACGACAACGTACCAATGATACACACACATACAGAATACAACGACGACTATGCTTAACCTCAATATTAAGAATAAACGATGAAAATATAGTGAGAAGTGAAGATCAAGGGAGTAACAGATGTGAAGAGAAATGATGGGCATGGAGAGAATGAAACGAAATAAAAACAAAGGTAAGAAAAATGTAATTTCAATAAATACGAAAGGAAATAATTGCTTCAGGATATTGTGCCATGTCTCTCTGGCTGGCATACAATTGTATACATATGTATGTAAGGGAAAGAAAATTGCATTCAATACTCAAATTTGAATAAGAAAAAATAACAATAAGAATAAGAATAACAAAAATGAAGAATAAAGTAAAAATGAAATTTATTTCCCCCAAATAAAAATTGTTAAAAGAAAAAGATTCTCTTATTTTTCTTACACACAGTAGGTACTATGTTATTTCATATTTTCTTATTTATTTTATTTAATTCTTAATTAGATGTTTGCAGGCATTTTTCAGTTTCTGTCGAAATGTATTTAAAAATATATAAACAAAAAGAAAAATACAAAAACGTCCGACACTTTTAGCTCAAATTGCCCTGAAAACCAAAGTTGAGTAATTAAATGTTCACCTGAAATCATACTAAACTCTCATACATGACCTTAGGTCAGCAACAATGGAAACTAAAATAAAACAAAAACACAAAAATATGTGTATGGAGAAATAAATTAAATAAAAGCAAAAAATACTTTTAATTAAAGTAAGTGCCAAAAAAAACTTAATAAACAAAAACAAAAACAATAGCAACAGTAATAGAAACAGAAGAAGCCTTAAGCCTTAAGGGAATGTAAGGAAAATAATATACATACGTGGGTCGATCAATAGGTCTTTAGAAAATCCGACAGATCGCACTCCTAGTATCGATATCATTTATTTCTTTTAAGCCTTGTATCTACTACACCAGCTTACCGATAGATTGCGAAATTCTTATGATGCTGGCGATAATATAACTATAAATGAGCAGTTACATCCGTATCGAGTACGTTTTCCAAACCAGCCTGCTATGGCATAAAGGTATTTCGATATCTTCAAGAGATTTATGTTCAAGTGTTATTATCAGAATGTTCTGGTAAGGTGGTTATGCAATGCAACTTCATCATAACCACTGCAAGGACAAATATACACCAGTATGAGTTCACATGGTATTTGTGAAATAAAAACAGTCGTGCTTAGTTTGTGTAACATATTCAAAGGTTCTGGCCGCAATATCATATGTGATAATGTTTTTGCAACTCTAAAATGTTGATGACGGAATACAATTTTTCAATTATTGGTTCTATAAAAAGAAAACGAAATCATATTCCACCTGAGTTTTTAGTAAGAAATGAGTGATCAAAGGAGGTATGGTGGTTTCGATACAACGTCACTATGTGCTCTTTCTTATTATCACCAAGTCACTACTTAACTGAAGTCACTATTTAACTGAAGTTGTAGGTCCTCAGAAGAAACCAACGGTCATTATTGATTATAATTGCAGGAAGGGAGGATGTAGTTACAAGATGTTAGGAGAATACAGTTGTATTATTTTTCATATATATAAATAAAACAAATTAAACTAATACAAAAGCGAGATGCATCATTCTTTTTTATTTAAATGAATATTTATTGTTAATTTTCCCACTATTCTATCAATTTCCATACATTTAGTATATAAAAACCCGGGTATGCTAGGTGTATTTGGGATGATAATAATTTAGGTGTAAACTCAAAGGCCATCACTATTCAGCTGAAATCTCAGTAATATCAGTCACATGGTTTTATTTTTATTGTCAACTGAAGCAACAAACTTTTGTGTATTGGAAAAAAGTGAGTTCCGTGCGGTGACTTAATATTTTATTTAAAAGGCTTAACACCGAAGGAAATCAAACATGAGTTGGATGAAGTTTATCTCACATCTGCTCCTGGGCCTGCAACTATTTACAACTGGGTAAATGAGAAAGATGAAATATGCGGATCGTTCAGGATGTCCAGCAGAGGTGGATTTGTTATCGTTTTGAGTGATCGATAAACAAAAGTGGGCGTAATTGAGGCCACAAGTGTCGGCAAGATGGGCGTCGCGTTTGCTCGCAGTAAAGAATAAACACAATCATGTGGTGGACTTTAGGTTGTTTTGGCACTGTTCCGTCGCAATCCTGAAGAGTTTTTGAGTCCATATATAACTGTAGACGAAACATGGATTTTGTATTCCAGAAGTAAAGTAACAATCAAAACAGTGCATTTTTGAAGACGAACGGTCTCCGAAGAAGGCAAAGACGGTAAAATCAGCCGGAAATATGATGCCCAAGGGCGTAGCCAGCTACGGGCTGGGTGGGGCAGCTGAAAAAACATATTTAGCCCAAGAGTACTCAGTATTCCAGTCAGCAATCCATGCAATGGAAATATGCCTCAGGGAAGAATCAAACTGTAACACTGCTAATAAGCACATGTACATCTAATCTGATAGCAATACTGCACTACAAGCACTCAATTCTTTTGAGTTCAATATGATGTTGGTTTGGAATTGCTTCAAAAGACATGAATCGAACAATCATGCTAACCTAATATGAGACCTGGACATAGTGGGCATCTTAGAAACGAAAAAACCCGATGAACTCGCCTGGAAAGGATTTGTAACGTACTCATTGGATTATTCTGCGTGCTGCCTTGGAGTTCGACGAACACTAGACTTAAAGAATGATTCGATACTTAAAACCAGTTGTCTTCGAAGAAAATCTTGAAAATCCTGATGAATACCAGAATATCAGAGGAACTATGACCTTAGGGGCGGGGTTTTCCAGTTCTTGATCTTCCCCTAATCGAATCAAAATATTTTTTTCCATTAATAAAAGCTTTTGTAGCACGCATATTCTCGTTTTCCATTGCCTGTCTCAAGAAAAAGATTTTGTTTTATCAGGACAATGCACGTATGGACACATATGCAATTTCGATGGGCAAAATCAAAAAATAAAATTCAAATTAATACAACTCCACCTTATTCACCAGATTACTTATTTTTATTTCCTAATTTAAAAAACTGAGTCGATGGATGATGTTTCACTTCAAAGAAAGAAATAAAGTCATCACTGAAACAAACGTATATTTTGGTAGAACTAACGAAATCCTTCTTTTTGGACGGTTTAAAAATATAGAAAAATTATTGGAAAAGACTATAGAGCTAGAAGGACATTATATTGAATAATAAAAAGAAAATTTTAGAAAAAAAATTGTTTTATATATTTTTCCAAGGACTTCTTGATCAACCCATATAACAACAAAATAAACATGAAAATATTCTTGCAACATGTGACCAATATACAATAAAATAAAGTAAGCAACATTTATAAAGTTTCCTTCAAGTTAGATAGTATTGTAGATAAATAAAGATATGTATACACGAAGAAATGGAAAAATCTAATGGTCATTATGAATATTACTAAGTATCTATTGTTAATAACAAACAATATACCAGAACTAATTGACAATATTTTATATATTTTTATGTTTCTTTCACAAAAACCAATCGCACAAAAACAAATCAAATTGTCTTAAAGGCAGCCATTACTAGAACACAGCAACCACAATGATAATAAAAGAAGAATTGTTGTCATCACTAAAACCAACAGCACTAACATCAATAGCAACAACAACAATATCATGGACCAAATACAAAAGGAAGAAATAAGAAAAAAAAAATTTACAAGTCATTGTAACCATTTTAGGCAGAAAACAGATTTATTGACTCTTCTAATTGTCAATAATATAATTCGGCACACTCAATTATGCTAAAAGCGACAATGGCAACGAAGACTACTAGAACGACACAATGACTATACTAAAGCAATGGCAATGACTGTGGCATTGAAGGCGACAAAAGCCAGTTGAAGGCGGTTAAAGGAAAAAGGAAACTCAACCGCCATCACCAGTAACAATATGCTGTCATTACTGCATACTGTTTGTTAGCCATTAGTTTGTTGCTGCTCTAAACGCTGCGTGCCTCCAATGTTGCTGTCGTCACAGGCAATAAACGAGAGCTGGATGAAAGCAAGCGCACAAAAGTAGGCAACAACTAAAATTTGGCGTCTAAATTAATTTAGAAAAAAAAAAACAGAAAATGAAGAAAGAACAACAAAAATGAAACTGAAGAAAATAAAAATAATAAAGCAAAACAAAATAAAATAAAATAGAATGTTTGGTTGACTGCTGTGTTTTTGGCTGTGGAGTTGATTGGCAGTTAGGGTTTGGTCTTAGGGTTTGAAATCGCTTAAGAAAGCAGGAAGTGGTGAACCAAACAACTGAAGTGATGACGATGACGATGAAAATGAATAGCAACAAGACTAGTCAGCAATTAACATTATTGAATCAACAAACTGCTGCTTAAGCGACTGGGATTGTGTTTGTTTGTGTGTGTGTCTGGATCAAAGCTCTGCGGGACGTATGAGTAATGTCCTGATTTTGTTTACTAATCACAAAAAAAGAGTAAGAGAACAAACAAAACTAATAGCTCAAACACTTAAAATGAAAAAAAAAAAGAAAAATAGAAAAGAAACTAATAAAATATTTAATAATAATTAAGTGATTGAATGTTGTTGCCATTGCCATTTAAAATGCCACTCAAGCATGTGGGAACTGTTATGAGCGCGAGTCACGCGTGTATTTCATGTGAGGAAGTTGTGTAGAATGTGTGCTGGATATTGACAGTTTTCTAAGCCACAAATGGAAAGCAGTTTAAGCAATTTTTATATTTGGCACCATCTGTTGAAAATGGAGTTGAGTCCTTTGTATGATTTCAAGCTGTGAATGAACTTCGAACAAAGCAATGCCAGGACAAAGGCAAGTGAAGCAATATAAGAAAATGTGTTGTGTAGAGGGACTAAAAGAAATAACCGCAAATGTTAACCAAAACTGCATTATACATTATTTCACCTGTGTCCTAAGGGAAGCTCCTTTCTGCTAGCAACTCTACCAGGTATGTCAACAAAAACAGGCATAGCAACAGGGAATAAGTGCTGGCTGAACTTTATGAAGGTGCTGGCATGTGGAAAGTGTAGGAATAAAGTACAATTTAATCGGTTTAAATTGGAAATTAAAATAAACGAAAAATGCATGCACACAGTAGTCACACAACACCAACTTCTCCCCCCTACTAGGTATATCTCTCATACATTTGTGGTTACTGTGGCTTTGGCTTTGGGTTTTGGCTTGGGTTTCGGCTTCGACTGGGTTCACTCACTGTTGCATTTTTGGGATTTCGTAACGTTATTCGTTGCATTGAGAGGCTTTTAAGTCTTTATCTCTCTTCCTGATACTTCATTTGCTATCATTGTTTCAGCGTAGACAGGACAACGCAAGCTTTGTATGAAGCCAAATTGCAACATTATGCATACGCCACGTTTATTCGTTTTTCGGATATTTCCATGAATTTCAATATTTAATAGGATAAAGAATTTTTTTGTTGTTGTTACAGAACTGAGCAAATTGATTTTACAATATTTATTATGTAAATGATGAGATCTTGTTGCATGCACGTCATTGCGAAATTTATAAGTTAAAATGTTAACAAAAAAATCTGTTGAACAGAAATGTCAGAGAGAATAAATAAAAGATTTTACTCAGTTAAGTCATAATACAATCTGAATAAATTTTTTTAAAAACAATAAAAAATAACTGATTCAATGAGAATTTTTCTGGATTTAATTTTATTTAATGTACTTTTGAATACTGTTTTTTATTGGTTAAGAATGACTTACAATCAAGCCAATTTGCTTTGCTGCTTTATCTCACATACTACAAATCGAAATCTCTATGTAAGGTAGTGTTGCAGAATAACCATGTGGCTTCCTTGATGTGCCTGTACTTTACTTATGTTATATGCAGCAGTGATATCCTAAATTTATATAGCCAAGTCGGATCATAATTTGCCTGTAAATGAATAAGTTATTTTATTACTTGATGAGCACAACAGACAGTATAATTTCCGTAACTCAACATGACTTAATGGATTAAACCAAGGCACCGGACTTGGGCTCATCTTTAGGATGATCTCTGAGCTTTTTGTGATATCTTGCCAAGGTCACGCCTCAGTATGAAGTACCAACTTAATGATTTACTCAAATTAATGGTAATATTCCAGTGCTTGTCATACTTAGCAGCAATCGCATTTACTTGAATATTTTGTGATACAAATCTTCAAATTAATCTTGGACAAATACAATTCTTTTTATTTTTTAATTGGAAGGAAAGCCTACTGAGTGCGGGACCCTTACTCCACTAAAACCTACAGCTCCAAGTTCTATTGTCCCCACAGAAATATCACTAGAGATTTTGTCGAGAGGGAATAAAGAGCACTGTTGTTCAAAAGCCAATCTGACCCAAGTTATATGTATCACCTATTATGCTGCGTTGTTCGTACAGTCGTACAGCTGAAGAGTTTGTGCATCCAATAATCCAGTTGCTCTACTGTACGAAGAGTATTCTTTATGGCAACTTAGTATAGATGGTTGTCGTTTTTCCAATGACTGGTACACATGTTTAAGGCACAAGGTAACCTAAAACACTACTCTATCGGTGCCCACATAAATGGGGGTAAAGAATTATACCCTTCGTGGACAGTGGGAAAATTTGCCTCCAAACACAATATAAGAAACAGTTTAATGCTTTACAATGAGGTAAAACTATAAAGTAATCAATGCGACAGTTATGTCCCACATATGAAAGCACTTGAGCCTTCTCCTGGAGGTATTTACAGTCACAGCAGTAGCTAGCCTGTTCAACTGCTTCTTTATCCGATCATTACACCGGCTAGTGTGCAAGTTTATATGCTCACGAGCAGGGGGGATTCTCAGGTCCGTGGATATCACATCATTACGAACGTACCAAGGAGCGTTAACTATCAGACGGAGGGCAGAATCTTCATCATGCATCTTCTGCATAAGGGACCTTACAAATAATAACCTTATTGCTCAGGCTAAGTTGACTCCTCGGCCGAATGAGCCAGTTTTTGACGACAAATTGCAGCAGTTTAGACAATGTGTTTGCCCCAGGTAAGTCTCCTGTCCAAGATTATACCCAGGTAGCGGGATGAACCCACCTGAGGTATAACCAAGTTATGCATCAATACAGTTGGACAGGAATCTCTCTTAAGCGCAAACGTGCAGTGCTGCGACTTTTCGCTGTTTATTGCGAGGTTCCAGCGATCTGCCCACCTACTGAAACTATCCAGGAACTCTTAGAAGCATCACAGGCACTGGAAGAGCTGGCAATAAAAGCAGTGTCATCAGCATATGTGGCTAGCAATGTTTTATTAGCATCTGGGGCTGGCAAATCAGTGGTGTAGAGATGTACAAGACAGGTCCAAGAACACTGCCCTGAGATACTCCCGCACCAATACTCCGGATACTATATCGCTCGTCCCGGACCTCAACTATAAAGTAGATTCCAAGCAGATATGACCTCTGAAGAAGATACTGGGCAACTGGGAGGAGGGACTTCAGTTTCTAAAGGAGGCCTACACGCCAGATCCGATTGAACACTTGCTGAACATCCAGAAAGATGGCAGAACTATATTATTTGTTCTCAAAGGCCTCCAAGACATGCTACACAACTCGATAAACCTGTTCTGGTGCACCATGAAGATACGCCACTTACTGTCAGCATTCGTCCAAGAAATATTCTTTCGAATATCTTGGAGAAAACCGGCAGCAAACTTATCGGTCGATTTGATGCAACAATGTTCTCTGGCTTGCCATGGTTCGGTATCATAGCAATCACAGCACACTTCCATGCAGAGGGGAAGTGGTGAAAGCATATCATAGCGTTAAAAAGCATATTTGAATTGTGTGCTTTGGTTTTTACTATTTATTTTCCTACCTATCATACCTAAAGTGACTTTAGTAATCTTGTGCTAATGAACTTAGAACTGTATAGTAATTTTTCATAATTTTCTATGCAGCCGTTTGCCTTTTACAAACCTTATTTGCTCTGTTTTTTATACTATGAGGCATATACTGTCAGTCTGACTTGGTCTCTAAAGGAATTTTTAATTGAGAAATATGTTTGTTCACATTGAACGTATATACAATTTAATTCAAGTCTTGATTGATTTTCTTGACACACTTCCTATCTTAGCTTCAATTTCTTATACTCGTACAATAAAAATTATGTTTATGATTTGTCTCTTGACTTCAATACTATCAACATCAGAACTTATTTATAACTTTTATCATAATTACACATATAGGAATTCATTCCCATATCACGTTTGATTTCACTTTAAAGTATCATATATAGAAACAATTATTATCATTTAGCACTTCCTTTAGTTGAAGTAAATTGTTTTACTTATGTAAATCAAGGCTTATTTGAACTTATACTCGTTACACATTACTTCCAGGTTGCATTGATTTCAGTTAAGGAATTTTTCAGACATGGCTTTACTCATGGCCTTATGCATGATTTCATTGACTTAACATTCACTCTTTTGCTTTACTTTGATTCCTGTTTACAATCCTTACTTCATTGTCATGTCTTTATGCAACATTAAATACCTTCATACATTTTAACCAATTTTATTTTTTCACTTAAACTGTTAAGTTAACTTAAATTTATCAACATACAAACAACAACTTATGCATATATTACATTACCAAGGCATTGCATTGCATTGCATATACACAGATATAATTATAGTTTCATGGTATATGATAGTATGAGTATATTTAAGCATGGATTTTGCCATAAATAAACATGTACATTTACGGCATGTTAATGTAATGCAATTCTGTATAATTCAGTGCAGCAGCAGCAGCTGTGCTTGGTTTGTTAAACATTTCCATTTCCGTTTATGCTTACGCTTATTTTAAAAAACTTCCCTTTACAAAACCCCAAGATCAATTGTGTGTGAGTGTGTGTGTGTATTTACTTTTAATTTAACTAAAAGCAATTCAATGCCATTCCTCAATCCCCATTCCCCATTTCCCATTATCTCATTTACATCATAGTATGTGAATATCAATAACAAAATATCATTGCTTGATGGCAGTTTTGGCCAACCTTCTTGGTGTTTGTTTGTTGTGTCTCATAGTCTCATAGTCGCATAGTTTTCGCGTGCGTGTTGTTAACAATTATTATTTTAATTATGCAATTAAAATGAATTTGTTTTTTAGTTTTGAAGTAGAAAACATTGTTAGGGCGTTGATGCCACTCAACACAATCAACGTGTACCTACAATGTGTCCTTTGTTTTACAACAGCAGCAGCAGAAACATGAGTGTATAACTTCATTCAAACATGTTTAACATGCATATGCATTCATTATAGTCTATAATAGTTGAGTGCATGTATGTATGTGTGTATCAACTATAAATTCATTAAAAAGCATACACAAAATGGTGCAAATAGTTTGTTACAATCTAATTTGATGCCAGCATGCAAACATGTTGCAATAGTTGAACATAAAAGCATTTATTTTTATTATTCTCCTTCTTGATGTTGTTGTCCTTTCTTTCTATTATTTGTATACATTTTTGTATTTATTTTTCTAGTATTTGTTGATGAATAAATTAAAGTAAATATTGTATAATATTTTCAATTAAATTCAATTTTGTGGCACTTTAATATGAAAATTTTGCTTGATGACACTTTAAATGTGCTTCATGCTCTGTGCCTGAAGTCTCACCAAATAACATTAGGAGAGACACTAACACAACACTCTTTTCCTGCTCCTTGCATGGCAAACACACACTATAAAGGAAGCGCCATGCACTCACTCACTAACTCATTCACTCACTTACTTACAAGACACTCAAAGTAAACTCAGAAAGGATTTGAAACGACACTTGGCAGGATGCAGGAGTCATACAGACTAGTAGAATCTACGAACTGTAACGAATTTGTGGCGACAGCAAACCAACCTACCAACAAACGAATGAATGAATGCAAGAACATTTCTTCTCTTAATCCTTATGGTAGATGCAAGTAGACATAGCCCACTCTAAGTCACACACACACACACACACTCAGTGACTCTCATGGTCCCTTGCTGAGAAGAGTCATCGCACAATGTCAATACAATGTTGCAATGGTTCAATGCTTGAGAAAATGTTTGCGCAATGGCCACGTCTTTTATGCGTTCGAAATGAATCGATGCAGCCGCCATATCCTGTCGTATTTGTCCTGTCCCATAAGACTTGTGTGTATGGCCATTGAACGCCAACTGTATATTGAAGTATTGCCATTGGGATTCAGTGTTGTTGTTCTTGGTTATGTACATTCACTATACTAGCATCACAGCATCAGCATCAGCCTCAGCACCAGCGGCTTTGGTTGCGGTATCGTTTACGCTTGGCTACAACTGTCGTCTAATGTCGGCGACAGAACTAAGTACACAACACAACTTTGTTAGAGTATCTGGTAGTATGACAAGGCACAAATGCCAACTGCTAAAGCCAAAATCAATTGCTATTAATTGCATATACCGAACTACAAACTAGTACTCGTACTTCGAACTCGAACTCAAACTCATTGAAAAGTATTACAGAAACACTCATTTATCCAACTACTTCTTCTCATTTTCAGACATTATTTCATTTAGTCATCATTCCAATGAATGACTTGTGTTTGTAGAACCACTTTAGGAGGTTGAATTTGTGTCTAGAGTTTGGTTTTCTGATCGTTTCAAGTTAATTTGCGTGAAGCCACTTAATTAAAATGTTTGCCTAAACGTTACAAAATTATTTGAAAAATTCACATTAACATCATAATTAGATTTTTCTGCTATTTTACTTGCTTTTCTTCTTTTTTTTTTTTTGTATAAAATCTTAAGCAATCAACAAGCAAAAATTAGTAGAATGTGAAGGATATGAAGGAACAAATAAAGCCGCAAGTCATTGACCGCAAGCGTTGTTATATTATAAGTAGTATGTACTAAGTAAGTATGTATGAAGAAAGATATAAGTAAGAAGAAGGGACCAAAAGTGTTTTCTACTTCATAAAATGTTACATTTGGCATTTTCTTAGATATTCTTTCAGATATCCCACCCCAGTATATGATGATGGTATATTATTAAAAAAAAAAAAAGAAAATATCTTTATATATAGGTAACACAAAAATGCCTGTGCCAAAAGAAAGTGAATGAACCAAGAGGGAGAGAGACATGAAGAAGCATAAGAGCAAAGCGAGGGAAAAAAATGCAAAAGAAGACAAGAATTTAATTAAAATTTGAAATTAATGCCTATGGCGGTTTATGGTTAAAAATGGAAATGGAGAGAATGAGAACGAGACACACATGGATGCATATACAGGGAGAGAGAGAGCCAGAATGGCCGGAATGGCCGTCAGGAAAAGAACGTCACCATCATCACCATTGGACAAAAACAGGAACAGGCATGAAATTTATATATAGTAAAATGTTGATGGCCACAAGGAAGCAACGTTGATTTTTTTTACATAGAACGAATGATGGCATTTTGCACGTTATTAAATTTCTTTTTTTTCCTATAAAAACACAGTCACTCGCACATATATATTGTAGAAGTACTAGGTACATATATATAGAGATTTTTTATAGTATTGCAGCCCTAATGTATCAACGTAAAGCACACCGGTCATGACTTGTTATATTGTTTATAGAGCATTTTTCATAAGCAGAGGCGCAGCATTGAACAATAAGGACTATGAAGAATCTTTATCCTTAAGGTGTTTAATAAGAGTTCGGAGAAGATACACCTCTGGTCATTTTGTTTGGTATTTATGAAATTTGTGTTATTGTTTTTCTTCTAGAAAAAGGAACATAAACACTTGTATGTAAACATGGTCCTCTGGAGGATTAAGTCTATGAAAAAACGCCTAAAATTCATCTCATCTATTTCATAGACTCATCATATAGTACTACTACTTCTTCATCACTACGCCATCATTTTCATGTGCTCCATCCTCCACCATGAGAAGTCAATTTTTGTGATTTTTATGCGAAATTATAAAATTTTTGGCATAGCTAAGTCAGCAGCAGACCTTTGTACTGTTCAAAGTCACCTTTCTCATTCCATTCCAAAATGATTTGGCAGAATTTTTATTTCTATTTTTTTCAGTTTTCTATTCTTTTTTTTGCAAATTTTTGTAGAGCGTGTGACTTGCGTTGAAAACAAGCTTAAGTGGCATACTTTTGGGCGCAATGAGAGCGAACACGACAACACAAATCCTTTTAACGCGTCGCATGTATTTATGCATATGTTAGTTTGGATGAGTATGTCTGTGTGTGTGTGTGTGTGAGTGTATTGTTTGTGGTTGTCGTACTTGTTGTTGGCATTGTTGTAGTTGTTGGCATACCACAAACGACACACGACGCTAATTATGGAAATTAAAAACTTAGCACAGAAAAATTCTCTCTCACCCACACACACACACACATACATATAAGCATAAATATATGTGCATTTTTAATTAAATAGAACACAAATACACACACACACATACTACATACAAGAGCCAACAACTCGTGCATTGAGGCGACCAAAAGTATGCAACACAAAAAAGTATAATATGACTCTGACTCTGGACTCAGTCAGTCAGACAAAAGTCACATGCATAGCAGTAGTGCGGGAGATCCACACATACTTACATTGTATACACACACAATGAAACATGAACAAGCCACATTATGACAATTCATACGTATGTGAATGTGTGTGTGTGTGTGAGTGGTTGAATGCTGAGTCTATGTTTGTGTTAAGCAACCACGTGTGAAGTGATCCTTTTCTGTTTAAGTTTTCATTCTCTGTGTTTTTTTCATTTTTATAATATGATTTTTTTTTTATATTTCTCTCATTTGCCAAAAGGCTACAATTACTCATACTTCATGAGTCTATAAAATATAATTTTTGAGTTCTCTTTTTTTTTTTTGTTTATTTTGTGTCATGATTTCATGGTAGCAACAACAACAAGCCAACTAACAAACAAACAAAGCACACCACAAGAGTCTCCTTACTTTGTAAAGTACTCACACACACTCCTCTTACTTACATATGCATTTACTCACACTCTAATACTAAAAAATAATCTAGGAAGGTCAGCGAAGCATACTTAACAAGAACGATAGTAGCAACAACAAAATATCGAAAGTGAGAGTTTTGTAGACCTTAAAAGAAAGGCTTGTGTGTATGTGAGTACAGTGCTGGCAATATTAGAAGGACCTAACTGGCAACACTATGATAACACTAGAGACTAATTGACCAGTACAATCAAAATAACTTTCACTTGTGAGAACTCAACGTACGTGGAAGAAAAGAAGAACTCAATAAAGCATTTACAAGAAAGTTTTTTGTCTTCTGGTACTGTCGCTAGTCCCAGGCGTCCAAATAAAAAGTGACCAACGATCCGATGAAAATATCGCAGCCGTACAAGCCAGAGTTGAAAGGAGCACTTCTGGTTTCAACAACACGGTGCACACCTCACACAGCTCATACCGAATCGATGTTTTGAAGCAATTGTTCCCCGGTCGCTTGATATCAAATTATGAAAATTTTGATTGCAGTCCACGTTTGTTTCTTTTGGCACTTTTTCCTCTGGGTCTACTTAAACTCGAAAGTTCACATAAACAAGTCAATGACCCAAGACGAACTTGATAGCCGCCAAATTGTTCTAAACATTGGCAATGGAAAATGTCGAAAAATGAGCACATTACAACATTCGAACTCAAGGTGACTGTTTGTGCTATATCATTTTTTAAAAGTGATTTTTAAATTAAAACTTAAATTGTAAGATTTACAAAAAATTTCAATACAATAAGACGATATTAGTAAGTGGGACAGAACACTTTAGGGATTCGATTAGCGATCTTCTCAGCCGCCTCGCCACCCTAACACCATTCTGCGTCGCTTTGAAAGCCGTTTGGCTAATTTGTTTGGATGGATCATTCACAGCTCCATATACTTCTTAGCCAGACAATTAATTACATAGTTAACCTTAGGAGCCCCTAAGTTGTTCTCAAGGTCTGGCGTTTGCATGAACCCGGGAGTAACAGCAATCATACGCAATGTCTTAGCCTGTAGTACTCTGATGTTCGAGGTATTCGATTTGGCTGCTATACCGTACACTTGCAAGCCTTATCGCAGGAGCACTTATTGCTTTGTAATTATTTGTTAAGGACAATTTATTCCTGCCGTTTAAAAGCCAACGCATTCCCCAATTCACTATCTGAGGAATTTTGTGAAACCTGTAATATGCGTCTTTAATGTTAGGCGCCTATCCAAATAAACACCCAGGTATTGATACGTCTGCATTAACACTATAGGCTCAGCGACAGCGAAACATTTTTTTGTAGGTAAGAGAAGCGAGGCATTGAGGGAAAGCTGTGATGTTCTGAAAACGTCGTCATGAAATTCTCTGCTGACATTTTTCTTTGTTCTCTTTCGCCTCATTCGGTTTTATCACAATTGTTTGGCTTGCGTAGCGTGATGATGCATGCGACATGTAGAATATAGTAGCCAATAGGAGCAGAAGGTGAAGAAATTTGCTCTGCGACAGAACGCACAGTTGTATAAAGAAACATAAATGAAAAGGAATTAGCAAAACTTTGATTTTCAAGCGTGACGTTTGTCTAAACACAAACCAAAATCATCAAAGAAGAATCGACGATTATATGACGTTAGTCTAAATGCAGTCTACCCGGAAAGATGCTCTAGCAGCTGGTTGCCAGAAAGACTCCTGGACAAACATCAGGCCTTAAAGCGTACATTTATTTGTATTAATGCCAATTTTCCATCGTCTTATCCAGACTTTAAAATTATGCATATATTGTTGCTTCATAAATGCACCTGTTTCTGTCAAAGATACCAGTATCGTCTGTAGACGTGGCAATGATAACACCCAGAGGATCCTCTAGTGATAATTCTGTCATTCGTGAAAAGACTATAAAGGGTCGGCTCCAAAACGCTATTCTGGGGGACACATGGGCATATCATTTAGTACCAATGTGAACAAAAAGTGATATAAATCTACTTAAACCAAATGAAATGATCTGGTATTTCTTTCAAGTCTTTTATTTTAATAAATGGGTCCACCTAATATGGCCAATACTGTATATGTGGGAATATAAGTGTCAGCCATTATGTGAGCACCAATATAAGGTGCATATGTCTATGTCTGTGTTTTGTTATTGTTGTCAAATTAATAGGCCATCATTCAACTAAAAAGAGTTTTTTTCAGTAAATTAAAAAAAAAATAAAACTGTTGCCTACTTTTCTGTGTAATGAAATTCTTAAAATGAAAAATATGCAAATTTCGACATTTTAGGCTAATAAAACTTACAAAATAAATATGAAAAATGAAAACAAAAGCAATTTAAAACACATAAAAGGAATAAGTAAATTTCAAAGTTTCTAGTTTATTTGATTTACTCAGTTTACTCATTTTATACTACTATAGAATGTTTAATTGCCAAAAAATTAATATAAATTCTCATAAAATGCAACATCATCCCATACATCATTCATTCTCTTTCATTTTATTTTATTTCAATTATTTGATTCAAAAAAGAAAATCCATTGAATTGAACTGCAAGGCACTTCAATTAAGTCATCAAAACTCAATTGATAAACTTTTTACCAAAAGGGAAAACACAAAGGAAGAAGGTTAAATAAATATAATATAAAATTTTATGAAAATATTAATTTTTAACTTTATTAGACACATGTATACTCGTATGTATGTTCTTGAATGCCTCAAAAACCACTGAATGCTCGACTTATGAACACCCATGATTTCATAATTAAACTCAATTGGATTTTGCAGTCATTTTTGTGTCTGTTGTGGTTACTTTTTCTTTACAAAAAGTAAAAGTAAAATATAATATTTAAATAAGAAACCAACTAATATTAAATAAAATAAAATCAAATGAAAAGAAATCAAAAACAATTCATTATTTTTTTTTTTTTATTTTATTTTAATAAAGTTACATAAAAACAATCATCAAATACATGTGAAGATGGAAATTGAAAGAAATTTACTTTGTTGTTTCATTAAAAAACAAAGAGAGTCAGCATGACGTTGAGTAGATTATAAAGGAGAGGAGTATAAAGGAAAGTAAGTAAGGATTGCCAATTGAAATGGCATGGTACCAGAAACCACAACATATACTTACATACATACGTATGTCCCTTCAAAGTGTGGCATGTGGCATAAAACATGTTGATGTTGCTATTGATGTTGTTGTTGGTGTTACTGCTGCTTACGACAAATGACAAGTTTCTGGTAATAACAACAACATTTTACTCTCACAGAAAAAAAAACAACAATTGAATAAAAGCAACTCTGACTATTGAAGTACGACAATTAGAATTAGAATCTAATTTCATTGCAAAACAATTTTCGAACTTCAAATGATGTCGACAACAATAGCAACAACAACAACAACAACAGTAAGAACAATAATAGTAAAATAAAACAACACAATCAGCATCAGCATCAGCAATAGCAACATCAACATCAACAGCAACAACATAATAACAACTTGCAAATGTGTTTACCCGCTCATTGCGGTTTGCAATACAAGACAAGTAACGTAGTCCGTGAGTCCAATAGAAACACCAACACAATAACAATGAAGCTTAACCATGTTGGATGAATGAATGAACGAACGAACGACCGAAAGGACTAAATGAGTATATCAACGTGGGGAGTGAGTGGGACATTGAATGAGTGAAGGCTGTTGTAGAGCAGAAGAAGTGGAAAAACGAAACAAAAAAGCATACAAATTGGTAATAGTATGCCGCAAACATACTTAGACATGAGGCAGTTGCAGCTGCAGTTGAAGTCCTGTGTGCTGTTTGCATTTGAAGGATGTATCAAAGCCGGAAATAACAACTGACCCAGTTTTACTCATACACACACACACACACACACACCCATTCACTCACTCACCCACTAACTCATTCACTAACTCACTCACTAATATAACTAAAATTCATTTTGGGAAAAATTTAAGAGAAAAAAATTATATTAAAATGCCAAAAACCCCAAACACGAGAAAAAGTTAAAACCAATTGACTGCTGCACACATATTTATATGCACACACACAGACATAAACATCCTCACACACATATGCATTAGTATATGCCTTTAAGGCTATCAAGTCATAAATTTTTTAAACCAAGCACAGGGACAACTTTTTATACATTTTCTGGGACCAGTAAAAGCTTCTCAAGAAAATGAATAAACGAAGGGAAAAATGTATTGCATACTTTCAGGTTATACCATGACCTTCTACCTTACTATGCTGGCGCTGCTGCTTCTGCTGCACTTTTGTCTAAGTTGTGACCGAGCCATGAGCCACGAAAGCTTCCTGTGCTCAAGCGCAAAAGTATATGAAACAATAAGGAAAAGGTGACTGGCTATCAAGGCGAATGGGAGAGAATAAGTTTATACTAGCAATGGTTGGGTGAACTGTCGAGCATTGTGAATGTCATATCCGGCGCGCTGAAGCATTTTTCCAGCAAAAAAAAAGGAAAACTCAATGAGAACAGAAAAAGTACAACACACAACTTTCTTTCTTAAAACAAAAGCAAGCAAGCCAGATCAGGGTAAAAGGTTGCTGTGTTGATGTTGGACTCGACTCGACTCTCATCATCAAGGTCCATGTAGTTAAACAAAGCCTAGTTTAAGAAGTGGCAACAGCAGTACGAGTATAAAGCATGATGACATACTTCCTGCAAAATATATTATAGAATGCAATCTGGGATGTTGAATTGTAGGCGACACAAAACTTTGCTAATTAATAATTTTAAGCATAACAACGGTGCCACCAAAGTAAATGCAAACAAAAAGTTTGAAATTTAATGAAGGCAACGGACAGCACAGAAGACTTTAAGATCAAAATATGGGCCACTATGCTAATGAATGAGAGTGTTTTTCACTTGAAATTCTTCTTGGGTCATCATCAATAAATGACCAAAGTATGCAAAGGAATGATTTAACGAACTTAGTCAATCTTTTGTAAGAAAGATAGCTTTCATCATCAATTAAGTTATCAGTCTCAGTGATATAGTACATGGGACGGACTCGACTTTTTATTATATTTTTCCTTCTTCCATTTTTAATTTTAATACAATTATGTTCTTCATAGGACGAGTAGTAATGAAGTGAAGTGATTTTTATCAGGAATTTTTCAAAAAGACATTGAAGAGCCCTAGAAAATTTATAGAGAAATATTTATTATTCATGTTGGAATGACATTTCGTTGTCGTTTGTCGTTTGTTGTTTTAAGTTTGCTATTCTCCACTCCTGGGTCTGGCGTTCACTAACAGTATCCTCATCATAAATCGTATATATTTTTCGTCATGTTTTTGCAGTCATCATTTCCTGTATCTCCTATTGGAGCATAGGGCCTCAATAAAGCTATTACATCTGGTCCTGTTTTTTGCTAGTATCTTTAACTCGTTTCACGATTTTCCGCATTCATCAATTTCTTTTTGTAAAGATCTCCTCCACGTGATCTTAGGGCGACCCCTCTTACGTCTTCCTTGGGGGTTCCAGTCAAGTGCTTGTCGGCAAACTTCTGTGATATCTTTTCGCAATGTATGGCCCATCCATCTCCATTTACGTAATTTGATATAGTTGGCCATAGGTTCCAGTTTGCCTTTTTTATATAAATATAAACCCCTGAGAATACGCCACGGGCATATGTTTACAAAGCTCTAAATCTGTCCAGTTAGATGGTCAGTCACAAGCCAGGTCTCGCATCCGTAGAGCAGTACTGAGACAACGTTGGATTTAAATAGTTTCATTTTTGTTTGGAAGGATATTTAAGTCGAGTTTCAGATTTCACGCAGCTATGCATATGCGCCTATTGCCTTATATATTCTGGCCAAAATATCGTTTCCTGCACTATTCTCTGCGGATATTATATGGCCTTCGACTTGTTCAATTTCTTTGCCATGCAGCATAAAATTGTCATTGTTTTTGGTGTTAATTTTCATTGCTTTTGTTTTGTCGATATTGACTTTTAAGCCAACCCTACCCGACTCGGTGCACAGATCGTTAAACTTTGTTTGCATGTCGAGATGCTTCACAGATAACAAGTAAATATCATCTGCATACGCGAGATCTTCAAGATGTTCGGTGAATTTCCAGTAGATGCCTCTTCGCTTAACATCTATGGACTTATGCAGGATGTCATCAATAACAATAAGGAAAAGAATCGGTGAGAGTAAACATCATTGGCGAACACCTGCGCTGATTGTAATACTGTCTGAGAGCTTGGCATTGTGGAGTACTCTGCACTTGAAGTCCGCCGAGATATTCTGCTGCATAATTGTATGGTGTTACTTTATTCATGTACTATCGGGTGGTATTATTAATAATAGTTTCCCTTCTAGATTTCAGTTTGTTTTTCAGTATTGCCGAGATGTTGCTCTCATTGTAATTTGGCGTGAGCTTCACTGTTGCTGACAGAATACCAGCCAGAGACGTTACATCCTCACGTAGCGTCCCTTCTTTAGCTAGTTCGTCGGCTTGACAGTTGCCCACAATGTTTCTATATCCCGGCAACCAGCATAGTTATCTAGGATAGAGTATCTAGGGTTTTAAGATAGGGATAAAATAATGTGGTGTGAATTGTGGTACTAACAATAATATTGGAGGTATTTCGGGATGGATATGGCAATGCCCAAGTCAGAACTTGTCATCATTAGTCTGTGTAGGGATGATTTTTAGTATTTGTGAGGTATCACCCATTTGTTGTCCCAGGAACTTTTCCATAATTAAATTGTCTACATAATATTGAATATTCATTGTAACTTAAATTTTCGGAGTTTCTCTATCATTTTCATTGAGTTATCCACAAAAAAAAGAAATATATCTTTATCTAAATAATTTGTAGCAATTTGTTTAAGGTGTGACAAACAAACAACAAACAAACAAACGAACGAAAGGACAAATGTACGTCACAAGCGAACATTTTCTTTATACTTAGTAGCAAAGCACAATTTGATATGAAGGAAAGCCACAAAGTAAAAGTTAGGCGAACTTTTGCAACTTTTAAGCGTAAAGCTGCCAGCGTTATTTTTATAAAGAATAACAACTTACTCAATATCAACAACAACAAAAAAGTAAGCAGTCCTTCTATTTCCAACATCCAACATCTATTTTTAGTAAGAGCATATTTCTCTTTTAAGTCTTCTAAGTACAATATAGTCGTCCTTCTATGTGTGAACCCCTCCACCATTTTCATTTCATTTCGAGTTGAGTTGAGTTCGTATTCGTTCGCTTTGTGGCAAGTGTCATTTGCTATTATGCAAAATGTGCCTCCGGCTTGGCTCCGTTTGTTTTTTTTTTTTTTGTGTTTTTTCTGAGAGTTGTTCACTGTATGCTGCTTCTTCTTCTAGTATTCTAACCAAATGTCTGACTGCTTGTCAGTTGTTTGGTTTGCTCTGCGCAAAAGGTTTCACATTTTCACCGCAGTTGTTGTTCCTACTGTTGCTGTGTGTTATGTTTACTGTGCGACAAGTCGACAATGTTTGCTTTTTACTTTGACTTCGTTTTTGGTTTGTGGTTCAAAAGGGATTGCAAGAGAGCTCACATTGCTCTAGTATTATACTATAGTGAGACGGTGAACTATGCCCATCATTCTATTGTTGTCGCTTCATCTTTCATTGCTCCTCTCTACTAACATTGCCTTGTTGTCAAGTAGTAAGAACTTGGTCATTTTGTATATACGAGAACGCGATACAACTGTTGCAATAGTAGTGAGTGTCTTGTGTGGTGTTGTCTCACTGACATGACTTCGACTGCCGTTTGTATTTAGTTTTCTATTTTGTTTGTATATTTGTTATCTTTGTTTCTTTTTATTGCCGCCAGTTCCAAAGTGTTTTTGTGCAAATCTTTGCTTAAAGTTAGCAACTTGATGCACAAAACAAACTTCATTTATTACACAAAGGCAACGCACACCAAAGGCATGCAGGCAGTTCTTTTTTTATTTTAAATTAGTTAAAACTTATTTCTCATATAATATTACAATAGTTTTGCCTACTTTTGGGCTTTCATATCTGGTCATAACTGGTCTTTGTTATATTAAAACAATGAGTTAGTTAGGCCTGCTTTTGTTATTATCATTTTTAAATAATTACTTTAGTTTCAGTTTTAATAAAGTGTGCAAAATACAAAAGCTTGTGACCTAGTAGTCTCAAAATGAATGCGTATGAGTAATAAACTATTTTATCTTTTGCAGAAAATAAACTCTAAAAATATATTAATTTTTGACTTTATAATAATAAAACTGAACAAACAAAAGCATTAACGACTCTTTTGCTTCACAATTAAAGCGTGTAATTTAATATTGCGCATACGCAGTGTATCCAAAAGTAATCATATGTGTGCAAGTATTTTATTAAAAATTTAAAACAAAAGTTGAAAAGTTTGAAAATAAAAATTACAAAAAAAAAAATAAGAAATTGTTTTATGATTTTGATATACTAAATTCTAGTAGAATTTGGATGAATAAAACTATGGAAATTGAAAAGCAACGCACGAAATTCAAACGGCAGCTTGTCTTGCTTTAGGTAACATAGAAGAGCATTAGTTGCACTTAAGCTCATGGCTGCAGCATGATAAATTGCAAACATAAATTATTGTATTAACACACACACACACACACACTCCCATATAGACATACAGATACTGATACATAGAAAGTGAGAAAGGCAAGCAGCATTGAGCATGTTTGAGTATGAAACATTGACTTGTATAATTTACATGAAAAACTAATTTCGTTTGAGGCAGCTGTGGTTGAGTTCACTCTCTACTATGATGACTAAACTGACTGAGATGACTGAATGAGCCAATGACTGACTGAGTGAAAGAGTGAATGAATGATGATGAGTCTCTGAGAGCCTTAAGGCATAACAAATATACATAGTAGGTATTAGTATAGAGATACACCTAAATTAAGTTCACACATTTGTAGGCCGACACAACAACCTTAGTTTCACAATCCATCACAACAAGCTCACACTTATTCACTTTGTGGCTGAACATGATCAGCATAATCATCAACATTCATGAATCACTACAACGATTAGTTACAAATGTTGTCAGCAATAACAAGAAGACGATGAAGATGAACAACAACAATAACAATAAAAGGAAAGTAAAGGCATCAAATATCAAAATCACCACTGAGAACTAAGGGCTTAGGATTCAAAACATGCATTTGAGAGAGAAAGTCAATCTGAACTACTATGTACTACTTACTACCTTCAACAATATACGAGTATACACAATGAGATTAAATACAACAGCTGTCCAGTTGGCATGCGAAATTGCAATAGGCTAAAAGTCAATACTCTCAACTGCTGCTGTTACTATTACTGACTGCTATTGCTGCTACTACTCGTACTCCTGTTGCTATTGCTGCCAAAATGCATAATTAAAATAATTTGCAAACGAAACGGAACCAAAAGCAATGAACATGCAACACGCACACATGGCAAGTGCCTAGTGGCAAGTGGCATGTGGCAGGCAAAAAGCAAAGCAAATTAAAATCATGACTCCTTCGTAGTAGTACTACTACGAAAGTTAAGTTTTCGCATGTCTCACTTACACTCCAACAATCTTCCTCTTACTGCAATTTATACTACAATCTACAATATTTGAATGCGTTGGCTGGCTATGGTTAAATAGAATCGAGTTGGCCAACTCGACATTACTTCATTGCAGAGCAATGACTTTAAAATATGTCATTGCAGTGCCAGCATTTGCCAGACCAAAATACACACAAATATGTATCCTCACACTTACACACTTGCACCACAATCCCATAGGAAGTGCTTCGTTCGTTCGTTAGTACGTTCATTCACTTGTTCATCATGGCTGTCCCTCTGACCATTTGACTTCATGTCTGTCCCTTGGTTCAAGCGTCCATTTGTTGGTTTCAAGTTAAGTGCCTGGTTGCATTAAATTTGTGAAAATTCGGTCAATGAGTTTCGAGTGTGAAAGGCAAGCAAGGCAAGGCATGGCATGCCATGGCTTGTCCTGGTCTGACCAAACCAAACCAAACCATACTCTACTACTCTGTCTACCATTGGAAATACCATTGGATAAGGTTTGCTTGCCAACATGTCATTGTTCTCAGTCCTTCTTAGGCAAAAATCATGGGCAGTTCGTTTGGTCAATCGTTTGCCTGTTAGAAACCTGACATTAGCGCTCTTATAATTAACTGCACGATATCTGATAAACCATGAAACCATGCACATAACGGAAGTTGTTTCTAAAATTAGCCACAACTTCAAAATTGTTCAAAGGAATTCAAAGAAATCCAAACCAAGTTAAGCTTTAAGTACACAGAACATTCATTTTGCATTTGAGACGACACTATGAATGTCCCATAAATGCACATGGATGTCTATTGAAAATTTTAGCAAGGGAAGATACACCAAGGAGAAGCAGAATAGCACTCACTGAGTGCATGATACCAGAATGAGTAACTGCCGGTAGTCATTGTTGCTGCAACAAATTTTCATTGAAAATTGCGTATAAAACCGTAAAACGCATTTTTCATTTGATTTATGAATAGCGAATGGTGCAACATATTTTTGTACCATAGAAGAAAAGACAAAAACGACAATGACAACACCACGACACAACAACAAGAATTTAAAATAAAAAAACAATAGTAGTGAAATGCGAACATTTTAGTTGAATGCCAAAAAGACCAACAACACCAATAGTGAGTGAGGTTCCAACACTCGACATATGAAAAACTAGAGAAAGAGAGAGTAGAAGCTATAAACGCATCATGATGTGTTGACAATTTAAAATGTTAAAATCTACTACTTACTAGAACGGGGGACCAAAGTTATGACATCACAGTAGGATTTCATTCTGTTAAGAATCACACACCGACTGACGTTGAAGTGTCTTCTATGTAGATCACCTTTTATCTTTTGGCAACATTTGTAGAAAGAAAGGAACGAAGAGCGCAATACTCTTGTGAGTAATCAGTTATTAGTAAATGAGTGGAAAAAATACGAAATACTTCTTTGCTTATAAACCGATGGCAATGGAACAATCACTAAATGTTACTCGAAGCTTGCAACAATACATCAGTGAAAACCACATTCAAATCGGCTAAGCCGTTTCTGAGATTAGCGTGCACAATATCACAGACAAACAGGAACGGCTCGTTTACTATACATACTAGCATTCCCGGTGCGCCATGCTACGCTCCCAACTTAGTGCTTATTAGTGTGTGATTTTTGTAGTCATTGTTATTTTTAATTCACGGGAATAGACAACATATTTTAATATTCCATTCGCCATATAACTGGAACACAATTTTGGGAGCGATTTGTTCAGTTACTTAATTAATTACACAGGCCTGTAAAATTTTGTATGTTCTTCAAAATATATCTCCACCAATTGCTAGACAATTGCTGGTCCGAAAAAAATAAGTATGCAAAAACCTTCTCCATGAAAAAATACATTAATGTGCCAACTTTCATGGTGATTGGTCAAACGGTGTCGGAATCAATCGCCGTCAAACTATTTTTATTGCCCTATTTTATATATACAGATATATAGATATGAAGAATGTTTTGTGTGTCAAAAAGAAAATATTTTAATATTGCAGTACGATCTCCATTCCTGATGATTGCAAGATATTTGCAGAGAAGGCGTATAAGTACTTCAACATCCAGTTCATATAATCAACTATATTTTAGTGATATCAGAGACCCATTTTCATTAGATCAGATGGAGTTATCCAGTTTGATTCTTAACCTCCCTGTTCTTGAGAATCTCTTGCCTGGTCCTTAGAAACATTGTTCATTCATTTGACCTTTGTTGTTACCTGAATTTAGAAAATAAAAGACTCAAACCCTTGATTAGGATATTTCATGAATCATGATGGTCTATGAAGTATCCAGTTAGAGTCTATGGGCAGAAAGAGTCATCTTCTTGAGCATCACTTTGTATGGTCTTATGAAACATTTCACCAGCCGTTGGTTTGTATTATTATATATGAATTTAGCTTATAAAAGATTTAAACCCTTGCCTACCTCAAAGAAAAATTCTTCTATTACTTAATTTACTCTTTAAACTAATAAGAAATAAAGATGTTTAAACAGTTACAGAAACAACACAACACAACACAAACAGGAACAGGATCCATTTAAGAATTGTGCCATTTTGAAAATGATTAAAGAAAGGGAAAGCAACGAGCCCGCGTTTAATAAAACCACAACACAAATAAATAAAAATAAAAACGAAAACACAGTTGAGAAGCCAAAAAAAACAAAGAAAACAGCAGTGAAAATGATGCAACAACATAATAGCTGAGTGCATACACCTACCTGCTTGCCTATAGTTTCTTGTACATCTACTCCTCTCCTGTACTATTTTAGTGTTCTCTAAAG
The DNA here is from genome assembly GCA_037043315.1 of Amiota communis. Lineage (NCBI taxonomy): Eukaryota > Metazoa > Arthropoda > Insecta > Diptera > Drosophilidae > Amiota > Amiota communis. The sequence continues at coordinate 3,316,208 of JBAMAV010001245.1, read as the reverse complement.
TCAACTTATAGTTCTTAAACGAGAGGCACAAAAAGGCACCACAAACCACTCTGGAAATGAATTTCACATTCGCATACGGTATTTTTCGTGGGCGAATTCTACAGTATATCTACATGTATATGTGTATGTATTTATCTGTATATGTGTGTACGTACATTCACACGACTACAATTGAAGTAATAAATCACGTGCGGGATTTTAAGCTTCGCTCGCTCGTTTGCTTCCTTGCTTCTTACATACTTTCTCTATACCTTAATACTATGAAACTCAGTTGCGTTCCCGGGGTGTGGCATATACAATTGAGGTGCATTCACAAAAAAAAAAAAATACAAAAAAAAAAGCACGGAGACCAAACCAAAAACGAAACGAAACAACAACAAGAGCTAGCAATTTTTTCGCCATTCACATGAAACAAAATGGCGCAAAAAGGCGTCAAGAGAGTGAAAAATTTATATATAAAAATTAAGTGCAATCATGCGGAAATGTTCACTGACTGTATGTTGTATGTTATAGTTACATACATATGTGTGTTTGTTTGTGAATGTATATACATATCTTTGTATTGTGAAAATGCAGTCCGGAGACTACCTATTAAAATCCACGCTCATTAATCATGACAACAAATTTTTATTTCATTTTTATTTCACTATTTTCATATTTTTTTTTCTCTGAATTTTGTTTCTGTGCCACATTTTCATTCATTTCTGGAACTATTTTCATGCGTGATTTTCATGCGACACTTTTATGCATGAAAACTGCCAAAGAATTTAAAACATAAAATATATTTTTTCATATTAAATAACAAAAAATTATTAAAAAAAACTAAATAATTTTTTTATTATTTTTTTTAAGAGAAAAAGAAATTTAACACTCTGAAAAAAATTTAAAAAAAATGGAAATTCACTTTTATGTGTGTAAATTCTTATTTATGATGTGGCCATAAAAATGAAGCAAAAAACAAAACAGAACAGAACCGAACCGAACAGAATAAAACAAAACTTGGAAAGCAACAAAATACAAATATAATAATAAACCGAGAAGCAGCACAGGATCAACGTTGCGTATCCTATAAAAGCAGTCAACCAGCCAACATTTTGGTGGGCTTTTTTCATTATACTATTCATTCACATCAAGTGTCTTTTTTTCTTATTTGTGCCAATCAAGATTTAAATGTTCCATGAACACACGCACACACACTCACACACATCGACTCGCACATACAATTGTAGTTGTTATTATTGTTTGACGCGCCCATTAGTCGAGAGCCTTAAACCAGTCCTACTGGTGGTGCTGCTGCCATAAGGCTTTGTTGCTGGCATTGCCTACATTTAATTTATTTTTATATTCTTTATTTTCTTTAAAACAAAAAATCCCCAATTTTATGCAATAAAAATGCAAATAAATTAATACTAAAGAGAAGTTTATGCATACTGTGTATTAAGTAAACATTCTTTTTTGTCAATACTCAGACACAAAAAAACTTTACAGAAATAAACTCATGTCAGAGTTGGACAAACGAACGAACGAACGAACAAATTAATGAAATACAAAATGTGAAATGAAATCAAATGAACTGAAGTGCGAGCGATTTATTTGAATGATGGCAACTTCAAAACGGAACTAAGTGAATTTCCTTTAGTTTTTCTGTATAAAATTGTGCAATTAAATTGTAAGCAATGTTGTATTGTATGTTCTATTAAATTTTGTTATAAATAGCAAGATGAAAATTGTATTGTAGTTTAGAGCAGCAAATATGAAGAAACCTATTCTGCAATATTGAAGGACTGGTGAAGTAAGGTAAACAGACTCAAAGAAGTGTGTCATAAAGCTTGGTCAACATTAGTTTCATACTGTGCAAGCGAATACGTGATCTTTAACAATTTTCCTTAGACCTGTGAATGTATTGATTTAGTTCGACATACTACAACGAAGATGCAAACGCAAGAAAAGCGAATGGATAAATAAATACACATACGTGTAGTTTGCTTCGTTTTATAATTATTGTAAAATCAAGAAGGAAAACATAAAGTAGCAGCAGCTGAAGTAAATAATAACATAAAACAGTGTACCCATGAAAATAAATTGATTCTTGGATATCTTTTCCAAGGTTAAGACAATACGAGTATAAGACCTTTCTGAGAAATATCTATGACAAAAAAATTAAAATATTTTTAGTCATGACAAAAAACTGCATGAAGATTAAATACCACTACTAGCACCCATCTTATAATGGAAGGTAACGATATTGACGAGGTTGAACGTTTTGAATATCTTGGTAACCAAATAACAACAAACGTGGGAACCCATATCGATGTAGAATGTAGAATTCAAAAAGCCAAGGCCGCATCTGGGAGACTAAGAAACTTCTGGAGAGCTAAACATGTCCACTATTCTGCGAATCTGGTGGCCAAGAAATATTAGCAATCAGCGACTCTGGCAAATCTTTGTGAATAGACTAAGTTTATAATTTCTTTAAATTTTAAATACGTCATTAATAATGACAAAAAACTAGCTAAGAATTCTTATACTTAGGCCTTTTGACTGCTTACTTAAGAGTCAGATAAGCCATAAGATTTAAAATTAGTGCACCTGATAACAGAATGTGAATCACTATCACTTATCAACTGAATCCTTTCAATATCATATATATTTTGTGTGACAATTAAGTACATGTATTTGTACGGAAAATAGTGATTAAAACGAAATATTGTAAACCAGTGTGCCTCTTTCAAGGAGCACGAACACAGTTACGCATTTTTTTATTCTTTTAACAAGTTAAAGTTTAAGTTGAACTTTGGAATGAAGGAGAAATATCAAGAGTTCTTTTCAGAGTAGCCGCATTTCTTACAATTATTTCTGTCTGGCCAGTAACAATAGACATTTTTTCTTCATCAATCAGAGATAATACTACATTGTCTTCGATTTGTGGAACATCTGTTGACTTAATCACATCTTTGTGAAGTTGATGATATTTCAAATACATTCGTGACAGTTTGCTTGTTTTTGAAATGCTGTGATCGTAATATGCAGCAATCTCTTTTTCATTAACTATATTAATATCTCTAGATACATTGAATATTGATTGATTGAGTGATCTTAGCCTCTCAGTTTACTGATTTCAGAGTAGATGCCTTTCCATTACTTTTTATGTTTGAACGGGTTCTATTTCATATTCATAATCAGTATTCGATTTTCCTGAAGCAGCTTCCCTATCGTCACTTTATTTCCATTAGACTCAACTCAACAACTCTACTTTTTTCCGTGATGATGATATTATTCGAAATCTTGGAGTGGACTCGGTATATGATTGAACGCAAAGACTATGTTTTGGGTCAAAAATTGGCACACAACCAGCGACTAAGCGCATTGTCGTGCAACAAACTCATAGTACTCTAAGTGCATCAATTTTTTGTGGATTTCTTAGTAGAAGGTTCCACGAAGAGATGAAGTTGAAGATGAAAAAGCGTGCACAGGGAAACATTTGAAAATGCTCAAAAATGTGCACAGTCTAGGCAAAGAAAAAGACGAAGCTGACCTCAAAAGAGAACACAATTCACTACAAAACTAGGGGTGGCTGCTCTGAACAGTTATCAATCAAAGTTTGTTTAATAAACTTTGCTTAGGTTCTTTTTCCTAAATTGTCGTGGGGAATGAATCGAATTGTTTCTCTGCTGATATTCAATGCTTTTTCCATTTAAATATAGTGAAGCATTGCGTATATACTCCACAAAATTGCGCACTATTCACTTCGTAGGAGCCAGCTGAAATTGGTTTCTTGTCACATAAGACCAGCGTTTAACGATACTCTGCCATCCAAGAAAACGTTTTTACCACAGGAAAACTTTTGTTCAGCTTAAACAATCATCATTATATATTTACTGCTCCATTTTCTGATATTTTTCTAATGCAGTTTTATAGTGTTTTATGTTAAATTACATAACAGCACTTTTTCGTTCCATGATTTCATTTGTACAACGAAATTTATTTATTTATATAGCATTCATATATTGATGACGTTACATAACATCAGTTCTGATACTTAATTCTTACACTGTGTATAAGAATTCTCTTGCTATGCAGTTCCCACATGGAAAACTTGCATATTCTTCTTCTGAAATACTAATCAAGGAACATTGAAACACACTTGAAAGCTCAACTTTATGTTTATTATCTTATGATATGAAAACATACAAGTAACTAATAATCATGACCTAAAGCAATAAAAATTGATTTAACATTCCTCACGCTTGACATAACTTTTAATTAATATTATTCTTCTAAAGTAAATACCATAATCGTAAGACCAACAAAAAAATGAATGAAAGACAGTATCCATGATCATCGTCATCATCATCATTGAGCAAAACACAAGATATCTGTTTTTAATTAATAAACTTTACCTTGCTTTCATGCTCTTTCAGTTAGTAGAAGTTTGATTATGATTTGTAACACAAAATTATATTTACTATAAATGAATACATATATTTGTATCTCTAAATAGTATGTAAATGATGTAAATGATTTTGTTGTTATTATTGTTGTATTTGTTTCTGTTGAGTTGCACACATTAACTCAAGTTAACCTTTTGCATAAATTATGAAATTAACTTATAACGCACACACTTAACGTATTAAAAATGCTTTTAGGGGATTTACATTACGCACTCATATACTACATACAAACATCTGTGAGAAACAGATACACACAGTTTTATTTAGATATAGAAATATGTACATTCAAAAACAAGTATAGAACACGTAAATATACCATGAATTACATGTGTTTTCTTTGATTATTTGTGCCGGATTTTATGTTTTATGTTTCATGTTCAAATAATTTTTCTTGGAAAACATCAAGAGAGAAGAAGCAGTAGTAAGTGAAGAGAAGGAGGAGGAGTAAAAGCTACTCAAAAATGCAAACACCCACGCATAAGTAAACGAATGAAGCGTTCTTTCCTTGTATATTTAAGTTGAATTTTTCGGGGTTTGAAAAAGTAAAGCAAATAGTTAGACAAGCAGACTAACAGAAGATACAAACAGATAGACATACATATATATATGTATGTAGAATAACAGTCAGTGAGTCAGACATTCACACAAAAAATAAGCGTGCAAAACTTTTACATTGCATTTTTAAAGATTGAAGTTTGTTTTTAGACTCGAAAAACACTTTTGCGAAATGTAGTTTCATCATCAAAACTTGGTAAAAGACTCATTTTCAACTGAAACTGAGTAAGTGAGTGAGTGAATGAGTGTATGAGTGCCAAGCTTAAGAAGGTTGACTATGTCTAAGTTTTTAGTTTTTGGGACATGGCATCATCTAGAGACTGTGCCAATGGCAGAGTCAGACTCAGAAAAGTGAGATGAAAGAAGATTTAAATTACAACTTAGTGAGTGTCTTCATCGTGGGCTGTCAACTTGATTGTGTATGGATATGGGTGAGGGTGAGGGCATAGATGATGTCGTGGAATGTAACTTTTCCTTTCAACATTCAACATAAGCTATCACAACTTTTAAGCAGCTTCAGTTTCAGCTCAAGCGTCGCGAGCGCATTATACTTTTGCTATGCTTTTGTTGGAAATTGGATTTTTCTACTACAACTACTACTACTTATTTCTATGCGTGAACTTTCTTCTCTTTAGTATTAGTAGAGTATTCATGTGTATCTGTGTGTGTGTGTGTGTGGGGTATATGGATGCGTATTTGAAAAGTTGCAATTGACCGCAAAGTATTTGCTTTTGCCAGTACTAAGTTGATTTTGTTTTATGAGAATTGAGACTTTGCTGATGAAGGCTTTAAATTTTCATAAAATGTTAAGACCACAAGCTCAACTACAACAATAACAATAACAACACGGACAACAAGAATAATAACAACGAACACAAAAATCAACTCTAACCAACTTCATATAAATCCCAACACGGACTTTCATTTTAGCTCCTCCGTTGCTTGTTGGTCCTTTTACTATTTCCCTCTTAAATGTCCAACCAACGACAACGAATCAAATGCTGGTTGTGTTGCCTGCAGCAAATCGTAAAAGTTTTTCTTCTTAAGCAAAGAAATTTTCCTTAGCTGCCCATTGATGTGCTTGTTCTTCTTCATGTTCTTATTCTTCTTATTTATAGAAAAGTTTTCTTGAAGTCATTAATCTTCATAATTTTTATTGCCGCTTGTTTAAATTGTACAAAAGCTCAGCATATTTTTATTTTATTTTATATTATTTTTTTCATTTCCTTCTGATTCCTTTTCTACTTCATAAATGGTTAAAAAGTCGTTTTTCTTTTGTCCAAATGATGATGATGGTGATAAGGAAAATGGGGCAACCCACACAGAACAAACAAAAAAAATGTTCGAAAAGAAAGAATTTAAACAAACTTACAACAAGTTTTTAGACTAATTGACTTATTAGGGGCAAATGAGTTTAACACGGACCAATTTTGATAAGAGAATTTATGTTGTTTAGCCTTAATAGACCGTAATCCTGTGGGACTTACTTAAGAGAGAGAAAGAGAGATCATCAGAATCATAAGAATCACAAATCACACAAGAACAATAAAATGGATGATGTCTGTAGTATTTAGTTTATCATTCATGATAAGGTTAAAGCATACTAGTGCTATGGTAAAATAGAGAGACTTTTAAATGCTGAATAAGCGCTAAGCGCCTTCAACACACTTTCATATAAATGCTTAATTAATAATTGCTTAGTGTGCTTTTAGGCGCATGCAAACATTTGCATTGCATGACTAACTAACTAAACAACAACGTAACAACGCAACAACAACAACAACTAAATCGCGTATGCACACATTTACTCAGTGTACCATCCACTCCACTTCACACCACTTTCTCCCTGATTATCGCTGCTAAGTTAGTTCTCAGGTTCACCATTAAAATATGCCACATACACCGCATTGTATCGAACCCAACAGCGAACTAAAGTTCGGTGTCCTCACACATACACATACTTATACTACATAAATGCAACCTGCTGCTGTTTCTGTTGCTGTCGCTACTGCTGCCACATGTGTGCAACGCGTGAGTTTGCTAATTTTCGTGAACATGCAAATCACATGTAGCCCAGACCAGACCAGAACAGAACAGAACAGAACAGAAGAGAGTAGGTAAAACAGCAACTCAACCTGATACATAGTTCGCGTGTTTGGGTTACCTCGCTTTTGCTTTTGGTTAGGTCGTCGCCATCGCTTGTCATTACAAAATTGTGCGCAACTACTTAATAACGAGTGCTCACAACGAACACATACAAATGTATACACATACTCGAATATCTAAGCCTTGTCATAGTTTTTACACGCATTTTGTTATACTTCTCCCTGTCCCCTTCTATTCACTCCTGTACTCATAGCGAGTTTTCATTTCAACATACTCTAGTACTCATTGAGCTCATAAGAATTGTTGCTATTTTATAGAGAACTAGATACATGCAATGAATAGTTACTGATATAATGACGGCAATACATGTGTGTGCATCTGTTGTATTAGTAACCATTTTAAATTTTTATTAACAATACCATACAATCAATTGTTTAAGGTACATGGAGTGAGGTATGAGTAGAGAGACAAAACACATAGAAGTTGATAATTGGAAGTAGGATTTTACTTTTTAACCTTTAAACTCATAGAATTATATCAGACAATTAATATAAAAATTCATAGAAATATCTAATAGGGCCCATCCATTGTCAATCATGCTTGAATCAATAAAGGACGACATAGATATGATTGCCTTAAGCTAAAAATATCCAAATGAATTTGGTTTTTGCTCAATCGCCTCCATACTCGATTAAACATGATAAAATCAAGCTAAATTTATTAATATCAATCTTCATTGATTCTAGTATGATTGTCAATAGATTGGCCCTGTAAAACGTTGTCAAATAGAAATTGACTAAATTTATTTACTACCAACCCGCCCGGCTTAGCATGGATGAGTGATTTGTCTAGTCTATATAATTTCATAGTCCGAATCATGAAGCAGTTCCCTCAATCTACAAAAATCAAATAAGACGAATATGAACAAACAAAAGAATATGTGATAAGATAAGACCATCGATATACAAACAAAAATTGTGAGAAAGATCTCTTCCGCGAAGTATTCCTTAATGTAATCCCAAAGTTATACTAAAGCTTCCAATCAGCATAATCTTTTCTGACATCTTCAATGAATTATACACCTTCATAATAAATCACTCTATTCATTGGTGAAACCGTATGAAAATCAGTTCAGTAGTTTTTGAGTTTTTTGCGTTCAGAGAAACAGATAGACGCAGCGTGGGCGGGGACTTTGTTTATTAATATTTAAAGATCATGCATTTCATACCGAAAAACAGAGAAAGAGTGCTCTACTGCAGAACTCCTTAATGTAAACCAGGTATTAATCGTCAGCATTTTTTTTTTTTACATCTTCAACAATTATCGTCATATCCCAACGAATTTAAGCAAAACTTTATGAATTAGACACCTAAAACCTTTCTAATGAATCACTCTGTTCTTTGATGAAAACCGTATGAAAATCCGTTCAGTAGTTTTTGAGTTCATAGGGTTTAAACAGACATGCAGATGCAAGGATGAATTTTTTTTGTTATATGAGGTTGGGAGGAATCCCTTCATACCTATATCCACCTTCGTGTCTAAGTGTGTGGTGTGTCCACTTAACTTCCCTCGTCCTCTGGAACTACGGAACTGCTTTATGTGTAACTTCACAGTAGGCATCCTTTGAACATTCTTCCATTGCCGTAAGAGGTCATTCTTCTGGGCACCTATGTCTTGGTTTAGCGGAACTGTTGACGACTCGGGGAAGGGGGGTCATCAGGTCCATGACTCTTACCGGGACTCCACCTGCCCCAGAGTGGGGACTTTGTTATATTATATTTTAAGATAATATACCTGAAAAATGAGTAAGAAAGCTCTGCCACAGAATTCCTTAATATAAGTCGAGTATTATTGTAAAATTTCCAATCGATGTCTTTTCCCCGACATTTTCAACAATTATTGACATATTTCAGCCAATTAACCTAAAAACCTTGATGAATAATGCTCTTATAATCTATCCTTATGAATCACTCAGTTCATTGGAAAGAAAATTTCGTAGTTTTTGAGTTTATCGCGTTTAGACAGACGTATAGACTCAGGGGATTTTGTTTTGAGGACATAAGAAACCAAAGTTACATCCTTTTGAAATTCAAAAAGATCAGAAACAAGTTCAACACTACGAGTTTTAGTGAATTCGGGAGGGACCGGTCTGTTATTTTAGTAGGAATAAATGTAGTATCAGAAGCACAAACTACTTAATAAAATAAGCCATGGGCAAAATGGCGCAAAATAGCTTACACCGATTGCGGAAATGGGTCATAATTACCTTTTTGAACATTCGGAACGTGTAAAGCGCCATGCAATCTCTGACCGACTGATTGTAGAGAGGTAAAATGCATGCAGCACCTGAGAAGTTCGACAATATCACACTTGTATTCATAAAACCACAACCATTTCAAAAAGTAGCGTTTCATTTTGACTCATCCCCCATGATGCCGTTAATAATATTTAAAGATAATGCATTTTATACCGGAAAATAGAGAAACACAGCTCTGCTCTAAAACTTCCAATCGTCTGCATTTTTTCCGACATCTTCAACAATTATCATCATATTTCAGCCAATTAAAGCAAAATGTTAATGAATTATATACCTTTAACCTTCCTAATGAATCCCTCTGTTCATTGATGAAAACTCTTTGAAAATCAGTTCATTAGTTTTTGAGGTCATTGCGTTTAGACAGACAGACAGACGCATCGAAGGGATATTGCTTTATAATATTTGTAGATAGCCGTCCTTATGAACCAACCCGTTTGAAAATCCGTTTAGTAGTTTTTGAGTTTATCGCGTTTAGACAGACAGACAGACGCAGCATGGGGACTTTGTTTTATAATATTATAGAATAAATAGAAAAGAATTCTTTGTTTTTAATTTCCAAAATTAAGATTATCTAATTGCTCTTTAAAAACAAATCACATCATAGCATACTTTAACATTCGTTCTAGTACACTCAACATAATCAAAATGAATGCATGAATGTAATTCTAGACAGGTGTATGAATGTTGTTTGTTTGTTTGTTTGTTTATCTAAGTGTCTAGTATATATTGTAAGTACTATGAGTGTTTGTTAGTATATGGCCAAACAAGAGTTTGCTTTTACATTAATGTAATCTCTCTGTTTGTGTGACTCTATTCATGTTCTCTCTCTCTCATTTTGGTTTTGTATTGATATTTATTTTTAGCATGCAACATGGTTGCGTATACGCAACATATACAAAATTTTGCAAACATAAACAGATACACGCAACAAAATCAACACTTACCATACCACACAGACACACACACATATATATGTATATATTTGTGTACATTTCTGTTTATTGCTGCATGTGCCACACTTAATTGTGTAAAATAATACATTTCCATTAATTTCGAAATAGCAACGACATTTGAAGCAAATTTCACGCGATCCCAAAATATAGTTGCACGATTATTGCAACTAAATACATGAACTAGTTGCTGCCGTAGTTGAGTTCGTAATTATTTATTTAGTTGTTTATTTATGCAATAACATTTTAGCAACATTAAAAGCAATCATCAAGAAATCTAAGAAGATGGAAATGCAACTTAAGAACTTAAATCATTAGAATTGAAATTGAAATGAAAATGAAAATGAATGCATAAAAAAAAGATGAAAGATGAAAATGAAGAATTTTATAAGTAAACTTTGTAAATTCATATTCAAATGGATTTAGTTCTAAAGGCATGTGGCACAAGTAACAGTGAGTTGGATATACCAGCTACATGAGCTGGGGATTTTATAAATAAAACTAATTCTACCTTTTCCTCTCTTTATGTTGTTTATCCATACTTGTATTACTATTTTTTCTTATCATTCATTCACTTGTATTTTATAGAATTTTTTGACAGTCACAAGTTGAAGCTGCTCTAAGCTTTCTTGAATTTATTATTCGTTCATCTTTTCTTTTCAGTTATTTTTTTGGTATTTTTGTAAAATTTCATTTTAAAAATTGTTTTGTCTGCTTTATAGTTGTTATTGTTGTTGTTGTTTTGTGGTTATTTGTAGTTGTTGTTGTTATTGTTCCTGTTGCCATCGACAAACAGAAGCCGAAACACACAAAATTAAATAAAAACAACTCAAGGCGAAAAAGGTGTTGATGCTCAGCATGGATCAACTTAGCTCAGTTCAGTTCAGCTCAACACAACTTGCCTAAACTTCAACACCAAGCTCACTTGCTTTTTTAAACCTGAACAGTACCACACTCTTTGTTTCTCTTTCTTTCTTCCATCATTTCTAGCTAACAATCTCTTTGCCATAGTCTTTAGCTGACAAGTTTTAGTTACCTTTAAATTCCGCTTTAGAGTATCTCTCTTTCTCTCTCTTTATGCAAACAGAAAATATTCCAATTTCCTTGCTCTCCTTCTTGTGGTTTTGTCTTCATTGTTTTTTGCTATCAATTTACTAGCAGGACGCCACCATCTACTATGCACCTTCTTCTCTTATCTGTTTGCCTCAAGATATTACTTGATTCGTTGATGCCACAACAGACAGACAATGGTATAAGGTCCGAATAAAAATTCTTTAACAAATTTTTGCACTGAATTTTATTTTATTGTCTTTATCTTTCACTACTCACACCACAACAGAATACACTATCACACACACTATCTTACCATGACACCATCATCTCTTCATTCGTTCATTCATTCAGTTTTTCTTTCTTTGTATGTTTATTTTTTTGCTGATTTTATACAATTTACATGCGTATTGAATGTAATTTTAAGCAAAATGAAATTTTAAGTCCTACTGTCTTGTTTTTCCTTTGTCTTGTTGATTTTCTTTTCATTTTCATTTTTATTTCTTTTTATACTCACTCAACTCAGCTCTTCCCGCACTACTCCTTTTTTCTCTCTTACCATTTGCTTAAGCTTAAGATACATGAACAAGCAAAATTTTGCTGCTATTTCGTGCGTTAATGTAACTCACACATATACATTGTCACACTCTCTTCTTCCATCCATCCTTCCATTAATTCTGTACTCAAATATTATTCTTTACTGAGCAAAACTTGAAGACATCGAAAATCAACTGCAGCCGTTTCCTTTTGTCTTTGGTCGTGCTTCCAATTCCACTTCCACTTCCGCTTCCGATTCTTTAGTCTCTTACAGTATGCAAATATTGAAATGTAAATTTATTCAATTTGTTTTATTGTTGTAAATACTACATTCATTTCTTCACTCACTCACTCACTCACTCTTGGCATGTTCAAAAATTTGCATTCATTCATTCAAACAGTCATTTTCCTTCACCATTCTTCCTCCATTTACTCCAACATTTTCATTTCCATTTTCGGACATTTGAACGCGTTTCTAAGTATTTCGTATATCAAACTGCTTGTCTTTAACTGAGTTTTGTCAGTTTGAGTATTATTCTTCAACTCATTTAGTTGAATTGAAATGAATCTAAATTGAATTGAATTGTGAAATGCCGCCTCAAAGAATGCGTCTCTCGTATGTTTTGACAGTAGTACAATACTATTGCCTTCCTCTATTCTATCACAATGACAATGATGTCTAAAAGTAAACTATTGTATAATAATGGAAAAGCAACTATTTGCACACACAAAGCCATACACATGCACACACATTACCAAATTCTCTGCTCTACTGCCATATAAATAAGCTACCACAATTGACAAATATACATAGAAATTTGCAACAATTTGAATGAAGGCTTAATAAATTAGATTTTTCTACAAATTTTCAAAGCTTAATGCGCTCTTAAATACTCAAATATATGAGTACACTACTATATGGTAAAGCAACCGACCTAATTCCTATTTTAATGTAATACTTAGTATACTTTATTACTGTACACACAATATATTGATAATATTCTCTATTTGCCATAATTTACTGTTGAATTTTGGTAAATTTTCGCAATGTTTAACATCTTTATAGGAAAAATTTTCAAATTTCTAATATGCAATTGGTCATGGGTTGGTTATAAAAATGGTCATGTGCTTGTGTTTATTGAAACTTTAGCTTATATTTATTTATTTCATTTTAAATAATATCATAACTAAATACAAGTTAGAGCAGTAACTAGCTTCTAAGGCAGGGCTGTCTAACCTATGGAGGAATACGCTGTGAGATGGGTCGACAGTGTATTTCAGTGGCGAACAAAAAAAACAATCGGTTAAGTGAGGATCGGACTCGCACACGATGGATTCCGTATCACAGCATAAAGTGTCCAAATTTCTCTTCTATGTTTTTAACTTTCCTTTATTTGTATTAGTTGTCGTTATGCATGCAATCGCCCTACACACTTTTTGAAAATTTCAACTGTCTACCTATTACGGTTCATGAGATAGAGATCACTGATGGACGGGCGGACGGACGGACAGTGTAGGCTTAGTAATTGTGTCCCATTGGCACCCTTTGGGTACGGAACACTAAAAAATAGGCACAGAACGGGCCAAAGAAGTTTCTGTTTCTTCTCTGTTGTCATTTGGGATGCGTCTGCGCCGTGGCCACATGTATTGCATTGATTCTGAAAGGTTTTTAGGAAAAAGAATATCTTTTCAATATTTAATTACGTAATGGGGAAAAGGAATGATGCAGGTTTGGAATAAGGAAAAGGAATACCATGTAATTGAATGCAACTGTCCAAGATATACATTGTCGACATATATCTTGACCGCATAGTTAACAAGAAGGGCGCATTGACCCCTTTAGAAGATGTGTGTGGGTGATGAAGCTATGCCCAATTCGTAGCCGTATCAAGATGATGCACTCTTTTTTAACAACTTAACGGGTAGAAAGGTTTCTCCATGTGTAGTTTAACAACTTAGTACCTGTGTTGAAAAGCAAGCCAGTATTTATATTAACGAGATTGCAGGATGTCTATGATTGTCGTAAGCTTGTCCTCCACATTGGTATAAATTGTGGTTACTTAATTTATATAAAACTGTCTGTCGTTGCAAATTTTTTGATTTTCTAATTTCCTGAAGGCTATAGCGATCATGTTTCAATGTCTCAATGACTAAAACTTAAAGACTGATGTGGACCATGTCCTCAGGTCGCTTTAAATTTGATTACGCTTCTAATCTTTTTTCATGTAGATGATTGTATTTTGGTATAAATGAAGAGCTGTTCAACTATTAGGTCATAGTTTCTTGATTTAAAATGTCATGTGGCCTCAGAGGTCACACTATTCCTTTAGAACCTATCCACAGAATCAACGAACAGAGTCTAGTCACTCAGTGGGAAACTATTCAATCTGCTGAAGTTTTGCAGAAAGGTTTCTTCTTGAGTTTGTCATACCACTTCATTACTGGCACACAATAATCACATTCTCCTACCTCAGCTTCAATCCCTACTTCATGTTGGAAGGTGATGTGGCATAATGCTGCATAAGATGCAACTCCCGTAGTCTAAATGCACTCGCACTCGCAACAATTGTATGTGCTTCAGATAAGTGCCTACTGGTACCAAATAAAGAATGAAGACCAGCCTTGCTTGGTATAGATCATATTGACAAAACTTGATTATACTTTATATCCTATCATTACTAAATTCATTCGATTATGTTATCTAAATAATAATTTTAATGATATCCAGATGTTAACACAATATTTTCCATAAATTTCATATTCATTACCGTCTAGTTTTATTTGTCAGCCACAAATACACAAAATGCAAATCAACAAAAATAATTGCAATTTGCGCATCGAATTACGTGAATTCATAATGACAAATATTTTTCTCGATTTTTAGCGACTGGTGACCGTAAACCAACTAAACTAACCGATGCAACCAAACTAAACCATCTAAATGAATGAATACTATAGACCAAATAACCATGACTGCCGCAATGATACTCTTAACTCGCAATTGTGCAATTATTTTAATTACAGTTTGCCAAAAAACACCAAAATCCAATCCAAAACCATTCAATTTCCAGTCCATGTCCAATTTCAAGGTACACAAATGATCCCTTTCTATCTCTCTCTCTCTCTCTATGTCTGTTGTATTCACCTTCAATAATATTGTACATAATATTATATAATGACAACATGGCCAGGTGCACTTTGTGCGCAATTATTTACCAATTGCGGTTATTCGACCAATAAATGCATCAATTTTGTGTCTAAATTAATTTTCATAATTTGCAAAACTATAAAAAGTCCAATGAAAATGCAGAAAAAAAATATGATAAATTTGATCCAAAAAAAATCATAAAAATCCATAAACCGCAAAAAGTTGTCATGCATGCGTGCGTGCGTGAAAAATAAAAGAAGGTCGACAACAATAACAATATTTAATTAATTTAAGCATAAAGAAACAACGAAAGGCTTGAAAATGTCATTAAATTTTATGAAATTTGTACCAGGGATCAGGTGAATTACAGTTTATAGAACCGAAGGAAAAACTATGTGAAAAAAAATTGTTTAAAAACTGGAAAAACATCAAATTACGAGAGTGGTTAAGACGACACACAAATGAAAAAAAAAAAACGTAAAATATTGAGAAAGAAAAAAACCATGAAAATAATATAAAAAGTTTAAATTACAAACGCGTGTTTTGCAAGTGAAGACAAGAAAACACACACATTCACGTATATGAAGGAGGAAAGAAATTGCAAGCAAAAAAACACGGCACACCGACACCGGGCAACCAACGGAGCGACCAGTAATGAATACATTAATAATTTATTATGTCTTTTTGTTTAAACTTTACGACGACGATGACGACGACATCATCATCATCATTATCATCAACATCAACAGTAACAGTAACGTAACCATCACCATCATCATTGCTTCTTTTTACGTTGCTGTCGTTCAGAACATTATTTGTATTTTCATCCAAAATGTAGAGCATGGCAACAACATGAGAAAAACTTACAACAAAAGACACCAAACACGGCACGTGAAGTTGTAAAAACAAATGAATAACGAGTTTTGTGCAATAAACAAAAGAAAAAACAGAAAAGAAAGTACCAAAGAACGAAATATGCAGAAGACCAAACAAGGATATACTCGTATACCAAACAAGGATATAAACATGGAGAAAACATTTTAAAATACTAGAACGTTGAGAGTTGTAAATGATTGTAGGTTTATGACAAGTCGCATCTTCTCCTTAAATAAATAATGTTACATATAGTAGTTTGGTTTCTTTGGAAAACTAATTCAATTTACCTTGAATGGCAGCTTCTTTATACTACTATTTTCCACACTCATATTAGTTACTCTTGAAAGTATGCAACAAATTATTATACTATTCAAATCAAAGTCACTTAAAACCCTCTTCTTCATCATCATAGCATCCATTGAGTTTTTCAATTTTTCTCTAGTAAACATTCTCATCAGTCTTCATCTCTCCCACTATCTCTTTATTCCAATTTCTCTTTAACATCTTGTGGCTATTTACAACACACCCAAACATAACTATGCACAACACAGATACCAAAAGATTTGGCCCCATGGCGGCAGCTTCACAATCTTAATAGCTCACTACACAATACACAACAGCTGAACACCACCAGGTAAGCTTCAGTGCTCCATTGTCCAGCTAAGTAAGCGCCCTCAGGAAGCAAAGTAAAGCTAATGCATGCATTGTTTCTTAACTTTACCATTATCATTGTCCACATCATCATCATCATCATCATCATCATCGTCATCATTATTGCTTTGAGGCACTTAGACACAATGAATGGGTGCGACCATATAAATGAATGAATGAGTGAACGAGCAACGAGTCAATGAAAGAATAAATGAATGAAAATGGAAGAAAGAATGAATGGGTGGATGAAAGACTGCATGAATGATTTAGCGCTTGTCTCAATCAATTCTCGCCTCAACAACTTTAGACACACTCACTATAGAGCTTAATGATTATGCATAGACTATAGATGGTATGAGTATACAAATGAGGCGACAATGACGTCAGCAGCAGCAGCAGCAGCAGCATCTTAACAAAAGCAATAACAGCATCTAAGCTTCATGTACTACAATACTTATGGACGAGAAAAAGAAAAGTATCGCATAAACTGTAGAAAATGCGGGATATTTCAACGCATGAAATGCATTAGGGCTACTTAATAATTCATGTTGCATTTAAGAGGTGAGTTTCGCTTTATTAGCCACCTTAATTCTTAAGCTTAAAAGGAAAGAATGAAGGATTTAGGAAGCAAGTACGTAAATAAGCAAGATAAGCAAATGCTTTAATATTAAAATAATAACTTGTCTGTCTGGCGATTTGTATTTAAATATACTGCAGGGCAGTATTCATAAACTCATGATAGCTAGGAAAAGCATGAAGAAAGGGGTGAGTAAAGGAGTCTTTTCATAATCATCATAATAATAATAATACTTCTCTGCTGCAGTAAACTTAAAATAACAATTTTACGCAAAATATTTCAACTTCTGTGTGCTGGTGGTAGTAGCAAGATTTATGAGAAGTAGAGGGAGGCAATGCTGCTCTGCATGCAGCTTAATTAACTATTCGGCAATGCGCGCAGAATATAAAAACTAATAATTACAAAAGTTGGCCACTCCTTCTTGTGTTTCAGAATTTCTCATTTTTTTGTTTTTTTTTTATTTTTGGTGGTGTTGGGTTGCAGATACTTTGTTCGTGCCGCAGCCGGCATCCTACTAGTAGCAATATAAAGTGCCACTGATTTTATTTAACGAGCGCAAATAGTTGCAATGAATAAAAAATCAAAGAAAATAAGGTTTGGGTGAAATGAATGAGGGAACTATGGAGAAGAGGAAAAACTTAGCAAAGGCCTTTCGTACTTACTATACAAAATGAGTTACTAATTACGTGAACAAAGAAAAGTCCACTTAAGCACATTTGTTCAAAGATCTTAACAAAACTTCAATTCAATTGGAATACGAATCGATTCAAGTCCATTTGCTTTGATTTTCTTTTTTTTTCTTTGCATTGCTTTGATTTTTTTTTTTTTTTGGTTTTTTTGTTTTTGCCAATTTATGTAGATTTTTCTGTTAATTAAACAGAAAACAAATTAAAAGTGTTTGCAACAAAACAAAAGTAGATAAAAGTCCCTACTAGTAGTCAATGCTGCATTACCAAAAATAATTCAAGCAAAAGTATATCAGTTTGTCTGCAATCTGTTTCAATAATTTATGATTTTTCTCAATTACGGCAAAAGTAAACATGCTATTAAGATCAACACAATCATCATCAGCATCATCATCATTCAGTCAATCAGTCATTTATTTAGCTTGAATGGACTAGATGGACTACTCGGAATTCATGTGATTTCATTACAGTTTTCACTGTTATACATATCAATCCCAATGGAAACCAACACTATGGGTATGCGTAGAAAAGAAATATAGAAATGTGCCCTCAAAACCTATTTGAAGAATGCATTACACTCATATACCTTCTCACCATCATATAACTTAGCTTAAGTCAAGAAGCTGCACTCAGTTCAAGAAGTTTGTAAATTTGTATTTCAATAATCAAGTAATCAAGAAATTACCATTCATTTTCCATAACATCCATCAAAGTTAAGAAGCATATATCAATTCAAGAATTTTGTATATTTGTACAATTGTAGAATATTCATAAGTAGGTGACTTTTTGCTTACCCATAATAAAAACATTTCGTAAGTGCACCAAGTTCGATACCTCAGTCTAATCCTGAAGAAACGACTCACATGGCGTGTACATCTGAAATCAATCAAAGCAAGTTGCAGAAATTAAATTGGTTGCTGTGTCGAATCATCAAACATTCCTAATAAAATACAAGGTTCTATATGTTATAGAATGTGCATGTGCAAATACTGGTCCCGACTTGGCTCTACGCCATTCAAATTTTAGGTATAACTGCCACATATAAAAATTAAAAAATACAGGTTTGAATAAGAAAGGTTCTTAGACAGATCATGATTTTATTTTCACCTGATAAATCCTTTAGATTGATGAGGAGAGTGGCGTGATAACTCGTACCTAGTACCTACCTAATTAACAATTTGTGGAGAAAGACGGATCTTTGAAAAATAATTAAAATACCTTTGTTTTTTTTTTTAAGATGACAAAAAAGGCAATAAAACTTGCAATAACACGGATACTTGAATTACACGGTATCCCCATGGAGCTGGAAATTATTATAAATCATACGGTGAATTTCTCACAGGGGCGTAAGCCAAAATCAGCTGTAGGAAAAGGCGTGATGGATGCGTTAGTGAAGGGGGTCATCGAGGGAGAAGACCATTTTGCAACAGAAATGGTAAGAAAACAGCAGGTGATAAAAAGCTGCGATATGAAGCTGCAAATACTACAAAGACTGGACAAAGCACGTCAGCAAGCGTTGGTGATGTTGAAACAGAGTTTAATGACACTAATTTAGCTGATAGTTCAGAAAGCTACCAACGACGTCATTCCAAGACACTGAATGCCAAGGTGACATTTAAACCAGACCCGGTAAGTCCTTATAAGGCCAATATGGGTGCAAAACGTCAAAAGCGAAATATACCCATTGGCTTTTGTGACAAGGCGGCCAATAGCTCGACTTCTGTCCATCGTGGCCAACCGGCATTCAACATAAGTGAAAATCCTGAGAAGCTTGATGTCAGTAAAACATCCATTATTCGTGATCAATGAGAACCAACCTATCTTCAGCAGCCTGATTCTCAAAATATAGATGACATATCAGAATAAATTAAACAGTAAATACTTTGATATATTTGGTACATACAAATAAAATGTTAGTTTTGTAAGATTTGACATCAACAACAGATCAACAGATACCACTTGATATAATCTGTTACAGAAATATACAATATTAATGAACACAAATTCATAAAAAGAAATCTTTTCCATATTATGTATTTCCTAGATATTATTGACGTATTGGTTCAGAATCGCTATGGGGTTCCTATGTAAAATATAAGCAGATAGAGATGATTAGATCAGTTTATCCAGAAACATCTTTAATGCTTTGTTTCTTCTTTTTTTATGTCTTAATGTCTCTTCTGTACTAGAAAGCATTGCATGAACTACGGAATTCATAACTTCTTCACTCAAAATTTATTGAATAGTGTATTGTCACCAGAACTAAATGTGTGTAACAAATTTCTAATCAATCAGCCGAAAGAAAGTCGGTAAAAATTTAATTTGAACTTCTAACGACTTAAGTCTTATTCTTATCTTTAAACAATTCATTGGCAGAGAAATTTTTAACTTCAACAACTATATTCTTTTCTTTTTTTTCCTTCCTCTATCCAATATCTTTTTCTTCTATTTCTTAAGCTGCTTATTCCAAGGGCACGATGCTATTTGATCAGCACCGTCAAACGCTCCAATTTGTTGTAACAATATCAATTTTTCAGCATGCCCACTCAATATAACAGATGGTATCAACCCAGTCGGAACAACAGATACTCTGTTTCTGTTTTCCCTGTAAAAAATCATAACCTAACATTATTACTCGTATATGTAACTTGAAATATATTGTTAAATTTTTCCATTTTCCAAATTCATTTAATCAAAACGACAATTGATTTTGTCAATATGAAATTTTTACTTTTTCATTAAGGCAATTCACATTTTTCATTAATAAAAAACCTTAATTAAATAAATACAAGTCAACCTCAACTTACATATATGGTATAGTAGATGAATACAAATCTGTATATATTACGCTAGTTATATCTAACTACTATATATACTATGTATGTAAATTTGTATGTATGTATATATATTTTGTGATTTTTGGTACAACGAATATTGAAAACTCATTATGCCTAAAGTCATTTACAATGTTTGATGTTGTTAGTTGCTGTTGCTGTTGGTGGCTTGTTATAGTTTTAGTTGTTGTATTTTCCATAGTTGTTTTGGGAAATTGTTGTACTGTGTTCGTTCATTCGTTCACTAATTAAGTAGAAAATTAGTTTTTAAAATACGCTGCAAGGCTCCACAAGGCGGAACTGCGTGGGCCAGGCATCAATTTGGCATTGGTTTAGTTGGTTAAATTGGTTTAAGCTAGTTTGAGTTTAGATGGTTTTGGTGCCTGATTTGAAGAGTACACATACCATGTTATTTAGCCTATATTTAGGCAACATTTATGTTGATTGCCTGTAATGTGAGAAAGAATATAGAGAAAATGAATATGAGCGCTTGTAATAGCAAACCTCTGTTATTATTGTTGTTGGAATTTGTGTTGTCGTTTTTATTGGCAATGATGATGACGTTGTTGATGTTGATGTTGATGATTATATGCGATCATGCTTGAATGGCAAAAATTTAGTTATGTTAAACGGAAACTAGAGAAAGCAATTAAACTCTATGGTGCAATCAAAATGAGTTCGAAAATGGAATATTCTATCTAAGCTTGGTTATTTCAGATATGTACAATACTCTCGGTGAATAATATAAGTGGTGTGTTCAAAAAGTAAGAGGAGTTTTTATCGATTTTCGAATTTTTCTTATGTTAGTACACATACCCCTAACATAAATATGTTAACATTATCAACCATTTTCAATCTTCAGTTTGTTTTTGACAGCTGTTTTGCTTGGACGTGTTTTGGTTCGTCTTCGATTCGCGCTCTTTTCTGCCTTTGCACTTTGACCGCTTTCATTGGGATGATTGGACCATATTTTGTCACCAGTTATCATTCAGGATCATTGTTGACATCATTTAACAGCTCCTGAGCTATGCTCACACGACATTCCTTTTGCATTCCTTTAGTAATTTTGGAACAAACTTTCATGCTCATGCTCAAAACATCAAAACTAATTTGATGGCATGAGCCAAGCGATATGCCGACATCCTCAGCAAATTCTCTAACAGTGATGGACAATGGTCTCTACTGCTTCAACGCTTTCGTCGGTTGTTGACGTTCTGTGGCTTCCAGAACTAGAGATGAGCTAAACAGTTATACAGTGATTATAAACTGTAATTGAGTCACAGTCATTTGAAGGGAGAGACACAGTTTACTTTATTGATTGTGACTCACTTTGCTTCAGTTGCTCCCTAAACAGTGATTACCAATCACAGTTTAAACAAAGTAAACTTTGTCTCTCCCTTCAAATGACTGTGACTCAATCACAGTTTAGAATCACTGTGATTTTGAAATCACTGTTTAGCTCCTCTCTATCCAGAACGGTCCCTGCCATCGACTTCTTCTCGCCCTTCTGTGAAGAGCTTTACCACTTGTAAACAATGGATTTGCTCAAAGCAGACTTTTTTTTTTTTTTTTTTTTGATTTGCCATGGAGGTGTAAATCTTTTAAAGATCCCAGCAGACCGACCTACTAGCATGCACGATTCACCGGACAAACAGTCTCATGTGATGCCTACGTAATAAAACCACCCCCGGCCTACGCTGCCTCTTTTTTTCTACCCTGGCGGGACCGCCAATAGAAGCATTACTTCGCCAGGGATAGCTAGGTTAGACCACTCTTCTGTTTAACTCTTCATCTCTGCGGACCTGTTGCATTATAGCAACGATTATACTGCAAGCTTTGTTCCAGGAGTCTTCATCCTTTAACAGAAAGTTCATCACGCCATTTGGTATAAGGTTCTCACCTACCTCTGACGTGATTAACTCTCTTAGATGCACAAATCGGGTACACCCCATGAGAACATGACGAGCATTTTCCGTCTGGTTTGTGCAGTACAGGCAATGCGGGTCATCTGCATGTTTAAATCTGTGCAGGTACTCCCATGCCTTGTGAGGAACTGCGTGAGGTGGTAATTCAGAGTTCCATGTTATCGGGCCACCCAGACACTGATGTTGGGTATTAAGTCTAACGTACAACGACCCTTTGTTGAGCTTTGCCAACGCTCCTGCCAGGAGGACTGTCCAAATGCCACAATCAACATTTCAAATACTTTGGAGCACTTAGTTGCGTATTTCACACAAAATTTAATGCAAATTCTTGAGAACTCGTGCACCGATAAATATAAAAACTACTCTTACTTTTTGAACACACCACTTAGTATTGTTATATGAAATACAGGTTTTCTATACTCTTCTCTTAGCATGCCCAGCATGAGATATCTAAACCGCATATGAACACTTTAAACAAACAAAAAGAAGATTAAAACTATATTTTTTTTTCAATATTTTCCTTTTTTTTGTTGTTGTCCCCTTAACATTAATCTGATTGCAAACACTTGCATATGTGTACAAGATACACAGAAACGAAAGGACATTCAATAAACAAAAATTCTAGTAAAATAGGATTAAATAATTCTTTGTTATTTTATTCTATTATTGTTTGTTTTTGTTATCATAGAGCGTCTTAAACAAATAGAAATTTTATTTGTTAAAATACCTTTTTCAGATAATAAATTCATAGATAAAAGTAAGGAGAAGTGTTGCTTGCTCTAAAGATAAACAAACAAAGCTTTTGTAGTACTAAATATGTATATCAACAACACCTTAAGTTATTAAAATTGTTTCGTGTAACCAAAAAGCAAAAGTCCTTGAATTTTTGTTACATTTACATTTGTCGTATACGTAATTTATTCACATCATTTTACATCAAGCAACAACACACATTTTTTTTATTACATAAGTAAAAATATATTATATTATACATACAGTATTATACAATGAAAAAGCATTACCAATACCAAGTAACCATAATTAAAACAGCATTTCTGGGCGTCTGCAAAATTTAATTTACTGCCTCGCGCAGGCATTTTGCATAACTAAGATGAAGAAAAAGCCCTAGAGACAGAGAAACAGACGAAGATGAGGATGAAGACGACAACAGAGCCTCATCTAAACAGTTGCAAGGCAAGTTTTTTTTTTTAATTTTAATTCTCATCACGTTTAATGTAATGGCAGCACGTTAAATTTGAAGGCAGTAGCAGCAAATTGGAATTCAATATGGTTTTCTCTTATTTTTTCTCTCTATACATTAGTAGAAGGATATTAATGTGTGTGTGTGTGTGTGTGTGTGTGTGTGTTGGAAGGAAGAATCTAAAATAAGCCCATCATATGATAAGAACTGCTTCCAAGGCTGAGTTACGAGTATTTCCGCATGTAGATTATTATAATGAATATTTAATAGAACTTTGACAGCTTCGAATTTTCTTCTTTGCTTTGCTATTCTACCCTGAATGACTATGACTACTTTCAATCTTTAACCTTCAAGCTGCTTTCTTTAGTTCTTTATATTTTCTGCCAATGGCAAAGTCATAAAAGTATCTATAATTGAAATCAAATGCCTTTCATTTTCGATTCTTCTGTTTTTCTCTCATGCTTACTTTGTGTGTGGCGCCTTGTGTTATGCTATAAAAATTTAATCAATTTTGTACAGAACTACTCTACACATACAAGAACTAAGTGAACGCTTGAGTGAATGAGTGAAGTATGTAAATGAGAAAGAGCAACACATGAAACTTTGTAATTGAGTTATTACATACTTGTTTCACCGCATACATTTTAATGTATTTTACTCTCTCACACAATGATAAAGACACAATTTGTATGCAATTGGTTTGCTTCTTATTTCACTTGCATGCAGTCATCTTAACTTAAGACCTTGGCAACTTTTTAATTGTAGCCTTATGAGTTTTTATTTTTATAAAATAATACAACAATATTTTCACCAGTCACTGAGTCATTCAGTTAGTCATTCATTGAGTCAGTCAGTTAGTGGCAATCATTAACAGTAAAAAGCTACTGAACATTCTCATTCATCTGCAGCTTTATGTGTTTATATATTAATGTACATGCTTTTATATTATTGTAATTTATAGACTGAAAGCAAGGCCAAATCCTTATTACTCCTACAGCTAACTGCTACTATGGTATTGCTACTGCTTTTGACATTGAGCTCACTTTGGTCAATTCTCTTGAATATCCATTAAAGCATTTCTCTCTCCTTAATCCTCTCTCCCTCTCTGTGTGTCTCCTCAGTATGTTGGACTGTACATAATTACTTTTTGCTAGTATACTTTTTATTAAGCTTGAGGCATGATGCTACTTGTTCATTCATTCATTCATTCACATCTTTCTTCACTCATATTATACAATATACTTATAAAATGAATCTGCATTTGTTCATTTCTTCATTCATTCATTCATTTGTTAATGATAAATTAAAACATTCTTCATACTTTACTTGCTTCTGACAGACTGTTTCAGAATCAGTTTCTGTTGCTTAACTGACATTTGGTCTGTCATTTTGTCTGTTAATCTACTTAACTTCAATTGTTTAATTAACATTTTGATGAATGTTGCTCAGGTATATTAACATTATCATGAACAATATCATTAACATACAAAATTATAATAAGAAAATAAGAAAACTTTATTCCTGCAAATACAATAATAAAAATTTCATTTATATTCCTTTTCCTAGCATATGGAATTTGTTATCTCATAAGGTTTTACTTTTTTAAAGTTATTAAAGTTAAGTTAAACAGGACGCTCGCGACAAAACGCAAGTTTACCCAGAAGCCTTACGGTCCATTGTGATGCCTTATATATTTAAGAATAGAATTGGGTTGGGGAATTTGATCGATCACAGAGGTCTAAAACTAACCTGAGGGCTTACGAACAGAGTCAGATCCTCCAATAAATATGTTGCCAAGTTACCCAACTAATTGAAGAACGGTTTAACAAGAAAACAGGTTCGTCTACCAAGGAGAGATGGCAGCCACATTAGAGATCTTGGATGCTCTCCAATTCACAGCTACGACGGAATATGCATCCTTTCTTCCAGCATATAAATACATTAGTGCAGAAGGCACTATAAATTACACTGTGTTACAAAAAAAAAAAAATTGAAAAAACTTCTTATCAGACCTAGTGGAGGTTATAGGTCATAAAAAACTAAAAAGAATGGCACATGAAAAATTTTTGATACACCCTCAAAATCTTGACTTAAAGCTCAAAAACCGTTTTTAAGAGGTTCCTGTACATATTACCTTATAACTTGGCCATTTTATATTGGATTTCAAATTTATCTATGTTGCAGATAGAGGGAGATAGCTAGAGGGAGATAGCTAGAATAAGAATAAAAAAGGAAAAAAAACTGTCATATGCAATTACAAAAAGTACAATAAATCAAGTAATTTTTAACCGATTCTATTCAAACAGGGTTCATTTAAAGCTTAAATTACTAAACTTTCGATGAACGTTGAGAAAAAATATAATTTAGATAAGATAAGGGGCACAAATTAGACTTAAAGTTGCAAAATCGATGGAAAAATCAAAATTTTGCAAAGTTTTTGGTCTGTATCTTCATGAATTTAAATGGTAACAAAATATAAATGATACATGGTTGTAAAGGGCTACATTTCAGCTTCTAAATACAAAATAAAAATTTGAAATCCAATATAAAATGGCCAAGTTATAAGGTAATATGTACAGGAACCTCTTAAAAACGGTTTTTGAGCTTTAAGTCAAGATTTTGAGGGTGTATCAAAAATTTTTTATATGCCATTCTTTTTAGTTTTTTATGACCTATAACCTCCACTAGGTCTGATAAGAAGTTTTTTTTCGCTGTGACACAGTGTTATTATACTCTAAGCCAGGGCTGTCCAACCTTTTTGGTTCCCTGGGCTTCATTGAAAGAATCCGTGATTTTTCAGTGCTGTTCTACATCCAGGATTCCAATTGGTTAAGTTGATTTGCAAAATGCGCAAGTATGGTAGAATTGAGGTGGCAAGTATACAATAGTTTTATCATCGTCTCAAGAGATAACTGTGATATTATTAATTGGTAAATCGGCAGTATATACTGTATAAATTAATCTGTTATAACTTAAAGGTTACACTATGTGCATAAATTTTTAGGTTTTAACAGCTCGAATTTGAATTAATTGCTGTACTAAGTGCATCTTATTATTTGATTGAGCAAATGGAATCAGAATCAGTAATTGCATTCCTATTACCTGCACTATGTGCTTTATATTTTTAATATTTGGCAAATGCTGATTATGGGAAAGAAGCACAAAAACGAGCTGTGCTTCTTGGAACATCCATTTCAGATTCAAAGTTCACACCAAATCATCAAACTTCTTCGCTGCCACAATACCGCTTTTCATCAAGCTGGGCTTCCCACTAACGCCAAAATGACTTGCGTTTCGCCTGATCCAATCCTGTTTATTATATTAGTAACTTAACAAGAGTGAATCGAATCATTTGTATGAGTCGTTCAGAGTGTTAACTTATGCCCAATACCCAAGATGCTACCTTGATGAACTGCAGCTCCAAGAAGTTACATTTCTGACATCTCGTCTTTACATTTCACAAAGAATTCACCGTGACGAACGTCAAATTTAAACTAGACAGGCAGATAGCCATTGGGAGTCTAAGTCTAAAAAGAAGACCTGTCTGCCAGATCGCTTAATTTCCAGAAAGGCCTCAGAGCATTACTTTTTTTTGTAAAGATTTGCAATTGGTAAACCAAACAATATTCTCTGAAAACAAACATAAAAGAATGAAAGAAGAAATCAAATTCTGTCATAAGATTAAGAAAGTGTTGTAAATAGAGTAAGTAATATAAGAGCTAACAAGCACTTGCTTTACCTAGTGTCCTACTAGGAGGTAGGCAAAGGCTTCCTCCAAGTGAATATAGTCCAGTTTTCTTGCTACCAAACTTGTCGGCGTTTGTAAGTGAAGTCATAAGTGAAGTCAATTTAAATAGTTTTCTTTCGAAAACAAACTAAAAATGCAAAATAAGCTGATAATGACAACATATATTGGGGCTATGTGTACCTAGAAAACTCAATTCCTTTGATATTTACAATTTAGGCAAAAGTGTCAAAAACATTTTTCGAAACACGAAATTAATCGCTTATAATTCAGCTTCTGCCATACTGCAGGGTTCTGTGCTTGTTCCATACACTTTTACCAAAATTTATATTTATTTGCTATTATTTGTTTATGCAAAGAAAAAAACTAAAATTTAATTTGATTTCAATGACCTTTTTTTGCTCAATTTTTTTGCCATATTCATTTGAATATTTTTATGTATTTTTCCTATTTAAATTTCAATAGAAATTATGTAAATATTTTCTTTCGAGGCATTTAATTGAAAAATGAAACATTTTTATTTATGTTTATTTAATATTCAGATTTTTTATTTTTCAGTTTATCAAAGGAAAAAAACAACAAACAGCACTAAAAATCCAATGAATGGAAAATGGCATAATTTTATAAGTGAGCAATTTATTTTTATTTTCATTTTTATTTATTTTGAATTAGTTGAAATTTGTTTTCATTTATATATTTATGTATTTTATTGATTGCATATTTTTAGGTGTACCAAAAATTACTTATGGCTTTTTTTTATAAATTCTTCCACCTCCCCATAAATTATGTGACCCATATAACATTCATTATACGAGTAAATCATCTATTCCACTATTTTATTATTTAGTATACTCGTAGTTCGAGTATAAGTTAATACAGAGATTTTTCTGCATAAATTTATTTATTTTGGCACTTTCCAAAAAATTCATGAATATTTCACCAACAATTAAATGCAATAATTTAAAGCGTCTATTAATTGCTTGAAAATATTATTGTTATTATAGTAAATGTTTTTGTCTTTTAATCGCCTCAAGATATTAAAATTGATTTTATTATTTTAATTCTCTTATGAATCATGAATTTATCAAGGTAAATAAAAAATAATAAAAATTATTACAAAATAATGATTGAATTGGATACAAACGACAATTGAGTAACCTTCATATATGAATATATGCCCCATGCAAACATTTGAACACATTATGGAGAAGGTATTTCATCAGAATGATTTGATGAAACATAGTCTAATCGGCCCTTTGCTGAAAAGTGAATCATTTTGAATGATCGGTACATAAGTACTTGTAACTTTGCTAAGGATCTTGGCATCCACCATTTGACAGTTTTAAACCATTCAAAAGAGACAGGCTATGCAAATGGGTACCACATAATTTGACAGAAAACATTCTTTCTATTGATTGCAATTCAATTTGCAAAAGGTTACTGCAACGGAATGATTTGGAACCTTTTCTTATTAAATTGATAATTGATGATGAAAAATGTTTTACATGTGACAATTATGTGTGAAAAAGAACATGGTCCTAACAAGGTGTGCCTGCTGAAGCCACCGTAAAGCCGACACTATCTACGAGAAGGTTGTAAGTGTGCGTTTGGTGGGATTAGAAAGGTCCGGTGCATTATGAGCTGCTCCCAAATGGGAACTCTATTGTTAACAACTAAGAAGACTACATGAAGCACTGCAGGAAAATTAACGCAATTGATTAACACCATTACAACGCTAGGTCAAATACTGCTGTTATGACCCTGAAAAAAAATGAGGGAACTCGGCTAGGAAGTATTAATTCATCAATTGTATAACATAGTCCTCACTTAGCACCATCTGATTACCAAATATTTCACTCCTTGATGGCTAAACAATTCTCTAGACGGCTTCAAAACGGTATTTCACCAGTTTCTTTATCTAAACCCTAGAACTTCTGCAAACACGTGATTATGGTTTTACCTGAAAAAGATGACAAATGATGTAAGAATAAGTTTCAAGATCTTCAACTTTATTATCTGCTTCTATGATATTCAGAAAGGATCACTTGAACTTTGAGAACGATCAGGCAGAAAAGCTTTCAGATTATACATACAATGATTTAGAGATGCAAACTTACTTTCGCTTATAATGATTACTTTAACAATGGGTATCAATAACATAAGATAATATATTAGAAAAGAAAGTTGCTTTGTTATATGAAAAAAATTGCATGTGTGCCATCAAACACGTGATAGAAGTGAAACTTCTTAAAAACAGAGAGAGAGAGAGAGACAGAGAGATCATCTCAAAACAAATACAACAATACAACATTTGCATACATATATTCTGTCCAATTAATATAGCTATGTCTGTCTTTCAGTCTGTCCGTCTTTCTATCCATATATCCCCTCTTGGCGAAAAATTAGATCATCAACGAACTTCTGTGTGTTTCTCGTTCTCTTTTCTTCGTGTATTTGCTTGTTTTTGTACAACACACAAGCTGTTTGCTTGCATGTTGTTGTTATAAACATTTTTATACACACAAACTACATATTGCTGTGGAAATGTTATCTCTTTTTTGAGACTTTTCCGGTGGATTTTCCACAAATTTTATTTTATTTTGTGTCTACCTAGTGAGGTTCATGAGATACAGAATCCAAAAAAAGTTACAATCTGTATTTTTTCACTCAAAATTTGTACAAAATTTTTGTCCAACGCCGCTAAAGAAGTTTAACTTCAATAATATATTACTATTACTATTTTTTTCATTACTGAAGATTAGTATTGTGTGTTTTTTCTCATTGAAACAGAAAGAGTCAACATGAGTTGACTTTTTTCTGTAGTATGTTCAGCATCAATACAAACTTTCTGATCAAATAAATTAATCCCATTTGGATTTAGTGTAAGGTACAATATAAAAGTATTATATTTTGTGGCTTTTTTTTGTGGATTCACCGCAACAAATTTATAATTCAACGCTTTTTAAGCGATTTACAAAATAGTTCAATAAAAGTTACTCAACGCATGAAAAACGCATTTTCAACATGAATATTTTTTAATTTGAAGAACTCCCAATACATTCATGTCACTCACTCACTCACTCTATATCACCATCACCAACAGAGCATCATCTCACTGTGGCATGGCACGCATTCATATTCGTTTGCTGAATATTCACATATCAAATGGAATAGCATAAATTCATATCCCATATACATATAAATGGAATAATTATCGGATAAAATGTGTGTGCAATGCATGGACGGACAACAACAACAACAGCAGCAGCAGCAAGGACAAATGAGAAAAACTGGTAAGCCACAAAAATATGCAAACGAATACATATTCCGAAATCTACATTTATACATAGAGGGAACAAACTAGAGAACCAACTGTGTGACCATACATACTATTGTTATTCTGAGATTCATAGAATCAGATCAACTGAGGTGAGGTGGGGAGAAGCATATGCAGAAGCCAAAGCGATTGTTAAAAAAATAAAAATTAAGGAAAAACCGCAAAACTCACTCAGATACATTACAGTAACAAAGTTGTTATATAGTATTTGCCTGTTCATCCATTCATTTGTCCAACTAAATGTTTTGTATCCAACGGACTGTTCATCTCTTTGTCTGTCTGCCTGCCTGCCTGCCTGCTTGTCTATCTATTTGTACAATTGTGTATCTTTAGTTGCTTGTGAAAATTTCAATTTCAATTTTAATATTAATTTATTTCGAAATTTTCGAAAATATTCCAATTAAATTGTAAAACCAGAGAAAAAAAAACACAACATAATTCCCAAACATGAGCAACAGCATGATAGTCATTATCATCATCATTATGAAGCAGATCAACAGCATGCAATCATAACGTATTGTATATAGATAAGAGATATACGAAATACAATTGATATATATGAATATAATATAACAAAATAACGAGGGCTAGACATCAAGTTGTTCATTCACATTAAGCAAATTGAGGCAACCAGTACAAAAAACTGTCATATCGACAAGCAGCAGAACGAGAACAAAATCAAAATCAAAAAAAAATTAAAAGAAACAGATTCTAGAATATGGGATAAGGAGAGCAATAGCAACCAACAACTAGTAGCACACACATCTAAGGTTCCTTTTACTTCCTACCCGAATATTCTTGGTGTTACGTTTGACAATCTGCTTAAATGTGCCAATCGTGTGAAGAAGAGGAATTAAGTGCTTAAGGACATAGCAAAAACTTCTTGCGGATAGAAGAAGCGCACATTAAACACCACTTAGAAGGCATTTGGACGCTCCGTCCTTAATGATATCGCTCCTGTTTGGACTCATTTAATCAGTGAAACTCATTGGGAACATCTGCAAAAAAGTCAAAATAACCCACTTAGACCCTTAACCGGTTGGTTCCTGATGGCCAGTATTGACCATCTTCTCTAGGAAGCAAAAGTATTATCAGCACTATGAAATGATTTGTAAACAGTGTTTTGTGGCCACACATATGAGTACAAAGAGTGGTTTAACCTAGCTCTCCCTGGTGGAGTAATGCCCCTATTAGTGGCCGCGCCAGGGTTGACAAAAGTAGGTCCGAGGGTGGTTTAAGTACGTAGGAACCACATGAGATTGTTTGTTCGCTGAATCGTGCATTCTAGAAGGTCGGACTACTAATATCTTCGGAAGATCTACAATACAAAAAAAAAAAAAAAAACCCCAACTAAAGCACTATTACGGGCGTTGTTCCCTCTGGACATATCCAAAAGGACATCAAGCAATACAAGAATGACATAGCCTTTTTCATAATCGACACTCTTAACTGTCGTAGCTATAAGTCGTGTCGTGATGAATTCCACTTGAAACTGCATTAGTGTCACATCAGAAGAGTGTTTTGTTAGGAGGCCATTCTCCACCTATTAATAACAGCGAAATGAGACTTCCTTGTAAAACTTGGACCACCTTAGCTCAGTTAAGGTCCAGCTGGTCTCTTGGCCTCCAGTGCTACAGGAACATTAGCAACAATTGCTGTCTGCAGTGTGGCGATTACCCGCACAATACTGTTTACCTTTTCAACTGTCCAAATAAACCGAGCTAATTGACTCTACAACTATTACAGGTGGCTTTCTTTTACTGGCAGTGTTAGATCAAGTGTATACGTCGGTGATATCAGTTGTTCGAAGCATCTTTCATTTCCCAATCAGAAAGAATATGAGAAATATATTGAGACTGATGTATTTTGCGAGGACTTCTAAAGCTACCCGGTACAAGTAGTTTCAATCATTTGGATTGAAGTACTTGAAGGTGATCATACATTCAGTTTCAATCGTTCACAAGCTGTAGTCACTTCAAAAATATTTCCAACTAGAGCTCACATCTGCTCACATCAAGTATTTCAAAAAAGTGAGTACATGCCTATATTTGTCTCTTTCTAACATACTTACCATGTTCAAGGGTAAATGAGATAGCTGTGAAATACACAGCAGCGAACATGATCAAAGAGGAAACGATAACCAATGCTCGAAGTAGCAAATATTAAAACGAAATAGATATTCCTTCAATCATCGTGTGGACATATATAACTCACTCACACTATATGATAAAACGTCAATCGATCAATCAAATAGTAGATCTTTTTAAGCATTTCTTCCCTTTCCTTTTTTAAGTTATATGCAATTGCCTACTGTAGAATTTCCTAACAACTTTTCGATTTGCCCTCTTAAAAATAAGACTACCATAACGTATAACAATGAAACATATTAAGATAAAAATAAAAATAATTAAAATGAAAATGAAAATCTTGTTAAGAAAGAAAGAAAGAAATTGTAGCAAATGAATTCAATTTGAAAATATTAACACAGAAATCGAGAATCAAAAACAGATGCTGCTGCTGCTGCTGCTGCTGCTGCTACTGATGTTTCTGATGCTCCTGCTGCTATTACAGGAAGGTGGATAATGAATTGAAAATTTCAGAAGGAATCAAAATAATAAGAATTAAAAATGATTTTCCCACAAATGTGTAGCATATTTAAAACGATACTCCCTAATTTCATGCAGTCAGTCGATTTGGCTACTTCTACTTTGTCTAAGCTAAGTGTTTAAACCTGCTTACGACAAACAGAATACACACTTCCTACACCCATACAAAACATGGCCTAAATAATATGCTTATGCTGGTGAAGTACAATGTCTGGCCCCCAAGGATATACAGTACAAGGATAAGTGAATGTGCATGTGTGTGTGTGTGTGTGTGTATGTGTGTATGTGTGGACATTTGCTTGTATTAGGGATCATTTGAAGTTGAAAAACATGGCCATAAACTTACAAACACGTACGCACTAAGAATTTTTATGTTCATTCAAGGTTCACGGTCATGCGGATATTTATAATGGTAAGTATATGGTAGGGAGTTGACTATTGTATATATACTCTAGTATGTTTGCCCTCTAAGGACATTCTAGGTAACCTGTGTGTATATGCACGCTAAGCACTGCTTTGAGTACTCGGCACCATTGGCTCACCAATCTACCAACTTGCCAACCTGCAAGCCAACCAGCCAATCCACCTACGACCCCAAACTTTTTGATTTGATTTCACTTGCCACGTGTGCTTAACTTGAGAAGGCAAAAGGCGAAATCGTTCAAAGTCATAAATTTTTTGTGCCAAATCCAGTACAATTCAAAGGTATTTGCGTGCGTGTTGGTTTCACTTTGGATTGTCCTTAAAAGACTCTTGCGTACATATGTAAGCACGCACTTAACTTTCTATTGCTGGCTTTGAATTAAGCTTCGCTTTGGGCTTTAGCTTTAGCTAACGTTTGGTTTGTTTTGGTTTCGATTTTGGCCAAAAGTCGTCATCATTTATAGGCGCACATGATTTGGATATTTTTCCAATTCTCACAATCTCTCCTCTTCTGGTTTTCTGCTTTCTATACTTTTTTAAATAATCATAAAATCAAGCAACATGAAAAACGTTTCTTGCCTCCCGATACCCTTGATTCCTTGAATTCAGTGAATTCCAATTTTTAGGATATCAAGTTAAATGTGTTATTCGCGCAAATAATTTGCTTTGAAATTGGAAAGCAACCACAATTACTTTTTGTTGCTGCATACTTTCAGGCGTCATTAAGGTTTGTTCTCTTCACGTTTTTGGCAAATTGATGGTTAGAAATTAAAGGAAATGGAATTCTTACTTTGCTTTTATGAACTTTTTAAGACCACAAATCGTTGAATGTTGATTTCCTCAAGCTATTTGTTTCATGTGCCTTGATGTGTGTGTGTGTGAGAGGTTAATTGAAAAGCATACAATTGACATGCAAATAGATTTTTGTTTACAAAGAAAACAGCATAATCTTTGGCGCCAAAAACAAAAACATAATATGATTATTATGCTTAGTAGTATTACTTATTTTGTTGTATTTTATTTTACTAAAAACAAAGAAGAAAACTTATTTGTTATAGTGTTTCTTCCTTCATGTGCCATTTGCCGAATTTGACAGGAAATATTATAGTATTTACTTTGAGTATCATCGTTGACATAACAAGTCAAAGGACACACACACACACATTTGTATATTTTATATACTATTCTACTCATCCACAGACAAATGAAATGATTTGAAGACGTCAGCTAAACATAAGGTCGTCAAAAGATTTATCTTTATACAAACAAAAGAAAGGAAAAGGAAAATCACAAATTTGATTCTGATATTTGAATCAAGTTAAAGTTTTGCTTAGGTGAAAGATGAGCTGACAAATGTAAACACAAACAAACAAACAAACAAACATACAACTATATTTATGTTAGTAAGTATAAAATGAAAGTGTATTACTAAAAGAAAGTAATAGAGTAAGTAAGTAAATGCGTGAGTGGGTGGTTGGTTGGATGATTGGGTGATTGAATAAGTGAGTATGAGTGTGAGAGCGAGAAGAATAACTACTACTAGACAGACAAACATATCCAATTAGTATAAAATCTCGCATTACCATGTGAGTTTATTGCCAACAAAGCAATTTTTGTTGACTGCTTTGCTGAGCTTTCGTTTTTTTTTTATGTTTTAATACACATAGCAACACAAAATAAGTTATTTTTAGATGTTAAAGATCTATTGTGTTGCAAGAAAATATACAATATTTTTAGACATATCATTAGTTAGGCCGCTCCGGATTACACGTTAGTTCAACTAGAAGTCTTACGGCTCAGTCTGATGCCTGATAAATATAAGAATGGAAATGGGGTGTGGGGATTGTGAACAGTTTAGGTAATCCACTACTATCCAGGGTGTGGTTACAGATGACTTCCTCAGCCTCTGAAACCAACCTGAAAAGTCCACACACAGTCCCAAGTTCCCAATGACTATTTTGCCAAGAAGAACGGTTTCGTCTACCAAGAAGAGCAAGGCAGTCACATAGAAGGTGTTGGATACTCAACGATTCCTGCCCATATTCATAGCTACGATATGGAACGTGCATTCTTTGGAGCATTAGCCCAATTGTACAATGTCTCGTTGATACATCCGACATCATCCTCCAGACGTAATATGTAATGACAGTTTCAGGAAGACAATGGGACATGAGGTGAAAGGTTCTACCATGGTTAAAGTTCCGCAATTCGTTTTTAGACCAGTTTTTTGATGCTTTCCTTCCACTCAAAAAAAACCCCTGCCATCATCCGAATTCTTTTCTTGTTAAAGTGTAGGAGCTCGAAAGTCCATTTTGTTTTGTGGTAGCAAAGCCATAGTGTCCCAGGCTCATTCGCCCACTTCATGCCTGCTAGATTCTTGGTTTTTGCCTCCAGTTTTTAAAGGATGTCTTGTAAGTGTCTCTGAATATCGGCAATTGCTAGAGAAACAGTCAATGCTGAACCTTTTCTATGATACCTATGAAACCAGAATGTCTGGGCACCTAAACTACGGATGGTTTTGCTCTTGATGCTATGGGCAGAGAGAGGCTTGATAGCAGCTTGTCTAACAACATAAGGCGATATGTATCTAAGGGCACAAACTGCCTGACCGCAAAGATCTCTGCCAGAAACACACTCCAGCAGTCTGGTAGATGGTATA
This sequence comes from Amiota communis, assembly GCA_037043315.1. NCBI lineage: Eukaryota > Metazoa > Arthropoda > Insecta > Diptera > Drosophilidae > Amiota > Amiota communis. Next base: position 3,279,574 of record JBAMAV010001245.1, on the reverse strand, counting down.
ATAGCTAAGCTGTTAGCTCTTTTGAGAAGATACCTGCGCAAGTACCGTCTTCTGTCTTGGAGCCTTCTGTAGAGATCGAATGCTCGTCTTGTCTGATGACGTTACCCTACTTCAATCATATCTACCTGGAAATCTTGTCTCAAATTTGTCATGCGATTTCAGTTCCGGCACTCAGTAGTCACATACACCACCATCAGCTTGTAACGCCATTTCTAGTAGGATGGTGCTGTGGCCCACAACACGCTTACGCTTAAGAAGATGCAACTCCTGTATTTCTTGACTTGAGATAGGTATCCACTAATCTTAAGTTACTATAGTTGATATTCACTGAACAATTCTTCAAACTCAAAAATATTTTTATAATCCACTGCAGGCCAAATGGTTGATTAAAGTGACCTGACTAGTCTTGTAGTAGTCTTGTATTGATCTACTGTATTCCCAGCAATACCATATAGGATCATAAGTTGGTGTCAAGTTGTAGAAAATATCTAAAATGTAGCAAATATCATGTTGTATAGTGTAACAACAATCTTCATGATGTTTTGCCCTTTATTGCTTTTCTTTGTTGCTTTATGAATATTACATGGCAATACTGCTGTTGTTGTTGATGATTATGATGTTTTTCTTAAAACTATAGATGTTGATGTTGGTCTTCTCTATTTGTTAGTTCAAATTCATTTGAATTCCATTCACTTGATTCCATCCTTTCTATAGAAAGTAGTTCCTTTGCTTGGCTTGTTGGAAAAGTTAATTTGCTAATTGTTTCATTAATTAAGCTTTAAAAACATGATGAACGCTTTAAGCTTAAATCAATATTACTACTTTGAGCACTTTAAAGGGAATGGATTGCAAATTAAGGAAAAACTACAAAAAGGAAACTATGTCATAAACTTCTAATCAGCAACAACTAATCAGGCGCTTCAATGTCTCCACTGTATGTGAGCAGCTCAACAACAATCTCAGATACGCATACTATGGTACGTGGCTTATAAGACAAAACACACCCACTCTTTGACAGGTTTTCCTTTTTATTTAATTTTTTGTATTTTTATTTTTCATTTTCCTTGTTGCAGTACTTCTAAAAGCCACGTTGCCGCTGTGCTAGTTGCCACTCAAGCTAAATAAATAATAATTCAGCGGTGGTAGCATTGGCAACCAACGCCATTCAACAAGCCCTTGTCTCTACACTCTCTCACTATATATCTATATCCCTGTCTCTCTCTCTCTCTCTATCCCCTACCATTATAAGATAGTATGGTTTACTAAGGATATGCACCACAGTTGAAGCCACAGCCACAAACAGAACCAGGAGCTTCAGCTTAAGTTTCTGCTTCGTTAGTTTTGCTGCAGAAATGCTTGCACTTGATCAAAATGGTGCAGAAGAAAGACAGAAGAGCATTGCAAGCATAAAATGGCAAACCAAGAAATGCCAACACACACTCACACACAGAGTACAAAGTACAAATACACAGATACAGATACAAGCGAAACATGTCTGTTTCAATTGAGTGCAGTTGACCTACTTCAAAGTCGATGCTGCTGACGATGAAGACAAAAAGAGTGAACGATGAACAAAAAGGCAAAAAATGAAAAAAAACAGAAATCAAGAAAGAAAGAAATAAAGTCGGAAAGAACGATGAACGACATGAAAGACAAGAAAACTGAAACTGACTGACTAAAGCAAGCAAGCCAAGTAGCAAAAGGCATGAGCACGCAATCGTCTTTATCAGCATCAGTTACGTACATTCATACATACATATAAGTGTATCTGTATATGTGTGTGTGTCATTTCCGTTTCCTTTGGAACAGCTTCGTTTCAGGTAATGTTATAATTGCAGTCAGGAAAAAGTCATTCATCAGTTTAAGCAAAATAAAACTCAGGAAAAGGACATCACAGCAGATGTGCTGCTTGCTCTTTTGCTCAATGACAGACAAAGTCAAGTCATGCCAAGTCAAGAAGTATAAAAATACATCAAGTCAAGTGCATGCTGTTCAAGCACACGTGTCCAGTTTCTGTTCTGTTTAAAATTTTCTTTCTTAAACAATAGTATATCATTTGAATGAACAACTGCCAAGAGGCAATCACTCATTACATATTTCTTTGCCTTTTCATTATCTGTGAACAACTTTAAAACGAAGACTGTGAACGTGCAGCGTAGCAGCAACAGCCTTATTTAACTGCCAACAGCAACTCGACTCTCATATAAAACTTTGAAGTTGATTTTCTTTAACTTAACGTAACTTACTACAATATGTGGCATATATGACATCATCATCATCATCATCATGCTCATACTCATACTCATCCTCATCCACAGTTGTTTCTCATTTAAAAAACTTAAGTTTAAGTAGAAAAGAAAATCTGAGGATTTGCTTAAAACTTTCTAGTTTTTTATCCAAGCTTTTCTGCATAAAAAACTTCATTGAAAAACAAAAAAAAAGGAAAATCTAACTAAACAAACTACTAATTGCCAAGTATTTAGTGACAAAAAAACACATACGTGCACAGGAATATAAATAATTACTGGTAGTTTGTTGCCACATTTTATTTTGCCAAAAACTTACACGCCAAATATCATTTATTAAAATTATTACTAAAAATTCAACTATCAAGCGACGCGACGCGATGCGACTTTGTCAATACAAATTAAAATGCATATTGCATACGACACATCCAGAGACAGTTCTCATACCTTATAGCAGTTCCTGTAATGAAACAAAAATTCAATTGAAAACACAACTCCATGCGCCTTCATGTGCCTTTTAGTTTTCTCTTTCACTCTTCTTCTGTTTTAGTTTATGTATGGCGTCATGCTGTAAGTCAAAAACTTTACAAAATTTTAATCAATTTATGTGTGGATGCTTAGCACTCATCCCCTCAGGGTCTATTACCACCACCCTCCCTACTAAAGTGTTGTTAGTTTTGCTATTGCTAACGCACTTTAAAATGTTAAAATAAAAATTTTCTATTCAATTCACTAGTATCAGCATGAGAATAATGATGAAGCAAAAGGAAAGTGGAAAGTGGAGAGTGGAGAGTGAAAATGAGCAGGAAAAACAAGTTAAAAGTTTTTCATTTTTATGCGATCGCTCTCAGCGCATTTGAATTGCCAAAGTTATGCATTGCAATAAATCTGAAACAAAATCAATGAAAAACTATAAAGTGTTTGGCATGGAACCCAAAAAATTGAATCGCGCATTCTACTTACTCTACGTAGTATGGTACTACTTTCACAATGTCAGTTATGTGCACAAAAAGTTTTTCTATTTTTTCGTTGTTTCCAACATTTTTCAATACTCCAAACACAAACTCTGTATGTGTGTATATATGTGTGTGTGTGTTTGCCAAGCAGAAGTTTGGTATCAATAGTGAGAATATTCGTTGCTAATTTAATTGAAACGTAAACGCAGCACGGAAAAATATAAGAATTTTCATCAAATTTATGTATACACAACAACATTTTAACAAACTCGTATCCATGTGTAAGAGTATCATCTATACATGGATACCAGTATCTATATGTCCTTGTATATTTTGTGTTACAGTTTTAGGTTGATTTTTGTATATTTTTGGCATAAATTTTGTTATAATTTCGAGGTCAACAAAGTGTACGAATATGTGAGGCATAATTTGGAATATATATATATATTTTTTTGATTGGTGTTGATTGAAAGGCTAAATCAAGGTTAAATCATTCAGTTTAGTTTTAATTTATTTAGTAATAGTAGTATTTAATATTCAAAGGTCATCAGTAATTTAATTTTAAGTACAAAAATTGCTTAGCAACTTTTATAGCATTTATAACAAAATAAATTCTTATACTACTGTATATGACGAAAAAGTAGAATCAGGGGTTGCCGAGGTTCTGGGCAGGTAGATCGTTACGAGGCCTTTGTCTTTGCAATATGCAAAAATATTAATAAACAAATTTGGAGTTTTAAAACTGTTAATTGGAAATTTACAAAAAATTAATAAAACACAAAGATAGCAAATTATTAATCATATTAAACTAAGGTGCATTAATGCCTTAAAAGTATCAGGGATTCAGAAATGATGTTTGGAGCTTTTTCTAAAATAAAAACTTATTTCCAATTGAAAGCCGTTTTTCTTTATCTAGACACAACTGTTGCAGATGTTGTGGCTATAATTCAACAGTAGGGTACACTTTGGTTGAATATTTGTCTTTTATATATTTCAGCAACGAAATAATATCATCGTTTCCTTTAAATATATGGATCAAAATATTCTGTTCTTCATACAATTCATGTCCAACAATTTCAGATGTTTCTCGTACTGTAAGAGATAATTGGAAGTTACTACATTGTCTCAAAAGTTCATAGTCAGTCATTTTTTTATGCTGTACATGAAACCAAATTTTCTCTCATGATGCTTAAGTTCCTCAAATTTACTGAGGTTGGCAAGATTACGCGCACATAGTTTACATTGTCATAATGCAGGAGCTTCTTCTACCCATTCGTAATCATAATTTCTTCTCACACGTCTACATCTCACGAGTTTGAACTTTCTCTGAATATCATTTTCATCAACCAATTCTCTCGCTCTTACCAATGAAATTTATCTTCGTAAGAATGTCATATCATACGACGAGAGAAATTACAAATTCGTATAAACTTAAATAAACATTAGTATTATTGCGATTGCCGTGCTTGCCACCCCTGAGTAGAATATAAGAATTATGTATGGCAATGTGTTGGTCTTAGTTATTGGTTATTATTTAATCGTATAAGAAGTCCAGTGTGTCGCCGCTTCAGCCTTATTATATGGGCTGCATTAGCCCGTTTTGTGTGCCATCAATCGGTCATTATACCCGCTCGAAAAAAACCCAATCTGATCTTCAACAGTAGCTAGGTTGAGGCCACAATGTAGAGTTGAGTTACGAACAAACCATATGCAGCCAGTGAGCAGGCGCAAGTCTTTATTTTGCAGGGTCTAGATTGCATTTGCGGTATGATTTTGCAGCTATAGAGACTCCAGACTTGTGTATACCATATAGCCAGAAGGGCGCAACGTTAGACTCGTTTATTTCTGTTGATTTTTATATTCTATCTTCAGTGGGTGATGTCCATTTCATCTGAATCTGGAATGGGGAGATCTGCGGTTTATATGTTATAAAGGATGGATCTCAGAAAACCGCGCTGAGTCACTACAGCAATAAATGCGCCAGAAGTGCTCAACGACGTAATGGTTCACTGTTCCCTGGTGCGTTAGTTTGCTTCTGCTGTTGAGTAGCAACTAATGTTTTCTTAATCTAAAACACCGCGGTGATATGCTCTCCTGTCGAGGAGATAAGCATGATATTCCAACTTGGTGCATTTTCGCATCACAGAGCTTCTAAGACGGATGGCCAGTGATGTTCCTCGCTGTAAAATAAAACATACAATAGTACATTTGTCCCCGTTGAGTTTTAAGTTCCATCTTCTGGCCCATTCTTCAAAGGTGTGAAACTATTCCTGCAACTTCTATAGTAAAATATGATTACATCATTGGCGAATGACTCAAGAAGCATGTTTTCTGAGGTGATGACCATTTCATGTGGATCTGGGATGAGAAGATCTGCGGTGTATATGTTGTAAAGGAAGGGCATCAGGATACTGCCCTGTGGCACTCCAGCTCGTAGCTTTACTTTGAATTTACGATTCTCCAAGTAGAAGCGAAGTAGTAGAAAGTAGGACACCAGGACAACAGACCAGTGTGATAAACGCCTGTTGAACATTGATAAAGATTGCATTGCAGTACACTTTGGAATCGAAGGCATCAATGATGTGGTTAACCACTCAATGGAGATGTTCTGTAGTGCCATGACCAGTTCTGAACATGAATTGATGATCCGGGATGATACTTAGAGAGACCACAATTCTACTAAACCTGTGCGGCAATCAGTCTTTCCCATACCTTCGAGATTGAAGGCAGGCAAATTAATTTAGTTTTAAGTCCGAAAATTCCATACCAACTGAAATAGAATTATATTTAATATTCTTATTGCGTGTGCATAATTCTATCATCATTTGCATATTAAAATTTAGTATTTCTAAAGAAATATTATACACAAATACTACCTAATGATGGTCATTACGTATACGTAATAATAAATTGAAAACTTAATTTTCATTTAACATAAGATAGAAAAGAATAACGAACGATTTGCTGTCAACACAATACAATTTTCATAGCATTTTAATTAAATACAATTTAAGCAAATGCAACAAACATTCACACACACACACACGGAATACTTGCAACATATTATTTATTTTCTTACAACAATATTGCAACATACACATAGGTAAGAAGCAGGAAGAGGAACACAACAACAAATAACAAAGAAAGGAAGGAAGGAAGCACGTATGTATGTAAGCAAAAATAAGGCATTACTGGACAGGAAGAATTTACATGTGTACAAAGTTAAACATGCATGCAAGTATGCATACTTTGATTGAGATAATAGCAAAAAGAAAGGATAGCTTAGAGGAAGTGAAGAGAGGACCAACCGACCGCCCATGATGAATAGGACATGCAGACATTTACACTTGAAAACGTTTTTATTTGCAATTCATTTGATTTAATACTTTTGTTGACTCATGAAAATTGTTATTGCACTCGATACCGTACGATATATCAACAAACTTGAGAATGAATGGTATAGAATAGAATAGAATATACAAAGGATGAGTTTGTATAAACGAGTGGATAGAGTAGCTGGCTGGCTTGGTTGGTTTAAAGTGATAGGAAAGTATTTCTCATAGAATGACAGGACAACAGAACAACAGGCAGACAAACAAAGCCATAAACATTTTGAAAATGTGCATGCATTTAGTTTGTCATTCTGTCTGATAGTCAGTTATTGAAGCATACATTCAATCATTGATTCATATATGGTAGGTATACTCGTACAACAATAAAGCTTCTTTTTCGAATAGGAAAGGACACACAACAGAACAGGACAAGTGTCTCATTGAAGGACCTTTTATATGCTTATGCTCACGAATGTATGTGTGTGTGTTGTGTATATTTGTGTTAACTGTAAACGCAATGAATATGTTTTCACAAATCGATTTCTGCTGAATAATGAACATTTTATAGAGCATGCCAATGGGCGTTTAAATACAAGTTGGACAAAGAATGAAGAACGAAAACAACAATAAACCTATAAATGAAAGAGTGAATAAATGGAAAATATATGAAACACATACACAGAGAGACAGGAGAGAGAGGATGAGAGGATGAGTGGAAGGAGATAAAGGTAGAAAGTTCGATGAACAATAAACTTCATATTCAATGCAACAAACATTAGAAACTCTTACATTGTTGCACGAGTAATATATTCTACATATGAATGATTGTATTGGTTTGTTTCAGTACACATATTTGTATTCGTATATGTGTATTTGTATTTATAAAGTGAAAATTCCAATTGGTTTTTGCTTCCTTTTTTCCTTTTATTATATGTTTTCACATTCACATAATATTTACCAAACACAAATATCCAGACGGAGTTAAAAAATCATCAAAAAATATTTGAAGCATACAAAAAGAAACACACAAATTCTCAAATAAAATGAAATAAAATTTTTAATAAATATTCCTTCAGTAACAACAACACCTGTTATTCACCGTGAACAACAACACTATGAACAATAATGAAATAAAATAAAAATGTTGTGCAAATATTTTCTAATACACTTTTAATTAGATTTTTGTGGTTTTGTGTTTGAAAATTAAATTTTAAATTAACTTTTTGCGCACTTCGTTGACATTGAATGCGAACAAAAAAGCCAAAAACAGCACAGCAACAACAACAACAATAACATAAAATACTTCGATGAGAAAATTCATTATATAATAAACACACAAACTCAAGGCTATCAAATGAACAAAAATACAATAAATGAAAAAGAAATTGACCAAAAATTTACATATAAACGAAAAAAAAATAATAAATACATAATTTTAATCATATTTTCATTGACATAGTAAATATCAATGAGGTTTTTGACGATGTCTTAACATTTTAGTGGAATTATAGAATTATTGGTCATGATTATAAGATTGCTTTCTGTGGAAAGAAGGTCATGTTCTCGAATAACCATGAGCTGCCAGAGTCAAAAGGAACTATTTAGCTTCCAAATGAATTTGAATTCGTGTCAAGCTTTTAATTATAACTAGTAGACCCCGTGCACGTTGCTACGCACCTAACGTAAGGCCACACAATTCTGATCAAGGCTGTAGATGATGGTTGAAGAGCTCTTTGTATTGCATTCTGTGCCGTGATATTTTCTTTACAATACTTTCTGGTACATGACATTTTTTATTTGATTACCTGGCATTTAAACAAACAAATTTAAAGGTTTTTTTCCAACACTTGAACAGAAAACATACATTTGGGCTTGCAGTATATTTTTTAAAGAAAAAAACTGGCAGTATCTCCAAAACTGCGCCACCTACAAATGAAGCAAATAACCATCCATTTGATCCCATAAATACAACAAAAAAATATTCATCAAAACCGGTCCAGCGGTTGTCGAATTTGGCACTTAGCAACACTTTTAGAGATTTATTTTTATATATATAGAAGAAAAAGATAGATATTCTCCTAATTGTCATGTTTCTGGGTCCATTTAGAACAACTATGAATTATTAGCTATATTCTAACACTTTTAGGCGATTCTTTGGGAAGATTTCAAGGGAATCCACACACAATTCAGACATTATCACATTGATCCTTTGAATTTACTATTACTATTGAATTTGAACTAGTTCCAAGTTTCTATTTATACGCACACGTTTTTGTGTCCATTTAGAATAACCATGAACTGACAGCAGTGTTCTAACTTCTTATGTCGATTCTATGAGATGATTTCAAAGGCCTTCAGGCATTATAATGAACTATTGAGCTTCCGACTAATTTTGATCACGTGGCAAGCTTCTATTTATAATATTGCCTTGATGGTCATACTATTTTGTCCATTTAGAATAATTAATAATTATGTGTTCTAACACTTTAAAGCGATTCTATGAGATTCACGCAACATACAATGGACTTTTTGGATTTGCGGGTAAATTTGACTTCATGCCAAGCTCATATTTATAATATTCACCTGATGGTCATGTTTTTGTGTTTATTTAAAGATACTTTAAAATGTCATCTCAATTCTTTTTGTTGATTCTATAGAATGATTTCAAGGCCTGCAAACACAATTCATCCACATTCGTTTGAACTTCAGGACGAATTTGATCTTTTGGCAAGCTCCTTTCTCCTTATGGTCATGGTTTTGTGACTATTTTTAATAACTATGATCTACCAGCTGTGTTTTAACACTTCTTGTTGATTCTTTGTGATGATTTCAAAAGCCCTCACACACAATTCATTCATTACAATGAGTCTTTCGGGTTTCAGATGAAGTTGAAATAATGCCAAGCTCCTATTTATAATATTAAGGGTAACTATGATCTACCACTAACTCTTTCTATAGATTCAATGGGATGATTACAAAGGCCCTTAAGCATAATTAAGCTTCTATGTAAATTTTGAGCTCATGGCAAGCTCCTATTTATACTGTCCTCCTCCTAGGCATATATTTATTTCCAATTCCTTATATACTTTTGGGTATACAAGTAAGTTTTATTGTGCAAAATTGGTACACGGTATTTTATTGAAATTATTGCCCATTACTAGCTATGACTTTTCCTTACCCAAGAAAGCATTAAGCCAATTTGTGTTACCTTCACCTGAAGTGAAGCGTTTCCACGTAAGGGCGTTCTGCATCGACCGGAATAAATGTTAGTCTGATGGTGCAAGGTCTGGACTATAAAGAGGACCTCCCATCCGGTACGTTCAAAATAGGTGTTGCTCACGTTTGCGACATGTGGCCGAGCATTGTTATGGTGAAAGATTAATGGCTCATGTCTGGCTGCCTATTCAGACCATTTTTCCGCAATCACATGCTTCAATGGGATCAGTTGTTGTCTGTAGAAAGCCCCGTCGGTCGTTTAACCACTTTTCAGAGCTCGTGGTACACAATTCCATTCTGGGCACACCACGCTTAACATATGCTCTCTTGCGTTTTGGATTGTCGTAATGAATAATAATAATAATAATACGATTTTGTGGTTTTTAATTTCTTTATTTATTGATGATGGCACAGCTAACGTCTAACATTAATATAAAAGCAGGAACAAACATGTATCAGACGATCACAAGTCTCCGTTGTTTTAGAAATCATCCTTTCTTAAAAATTTCAAAATCAATCGGCGGGTTTCATTTCTTCAACCAGCAACGACAATGTTTATATCATCAATATCCTTATTCTATTCCATATTTTCCTTTTCCTTACTGAATCTAATTTCATCCTATCATCATGTTTCTTCAGCTGCTCATTCAAGAGACACGCTGCACATTGATCAGCAACGGTGATCGCTTCTATTTGTCCTAACAATACCATAATTATTTGAGAGTTTGGAATTCAATTGATAGATTGGTATTTCAAAACAATTTAATATCCCATACATAACCTTATCATGTTTATTTATATTTTATTTATTTTATTTATTTATTTATTATTTTTATATAAATCTAAATAAAAGATATTCTTTGACTAAAATTTATCTCTTTATCCATGCTACCATTCTGTATGCTGTTCACTCTGAGTGCAAAACTTTATTATTAAAATTTAAGCTTCAATGCAATTGGAGATGTTAAAACACCCAATTTCTACCATTTCTCACTTCGGTTTTATCGCATTGAATTGAGCAGTAAATTATGTTATTGATTATGACATAAAAATCTATTCAATTTAGCATGGTTTTCATTCTTTTTTCATAATTTATATACACGTTCTACTATTTTTATATGCTTTTTTTATGTTTGTATTTTTTTCTCAGTGTATTTGATTGTCAAACTTATTTGCAATTTGTCATTTCGTGCGCATTTTATGCCAATTTGAATTTGTCGCCACAAAGTCAATAAAAAAAAGGACTTACACACAAGCACATACACACAGATACAAATCAATACACATACAACATATAGTATTGTAGTGATAAGCCAACGAGTGAACATGAAAAGAAAGAAAAAAGAAATGCTGCTGCACAAAAAAAAAATAATATAGGGAAAAAGAAAACTACTAGTGAAATGTTTGAAAAGTACACAGTCAGTTGAGAGAAAAATACAAAAAGAAATGAAGAGCAAAAAAAAAATGTTGTTGGACATTGTCATGAAAAGCAAAAGTAGATTATGATAAAAAAAGGGAAGCAAAATGAACAAAAGACACAAACAACAAGCTCAGCAGGACGAATGAGCGCATGAAGCGAAGCTCAAAGCCAAAAGGGGTTCGAACGAACGACTTCCGGCTTTGTTCGATAGACACAAAAAGAGGAGAGGAGAGGAGAGATAAACAATGAAAGGGAGAAACATGTTACTGCAGCAAAAATTTCGTTGCAGAAAGAAATCATGGAAAATTTCATTGTGCTTTGTAGTACAACAACATGCAACGTGCAACATGCTGGTTGCTCTCTCTACTTTGTTGCTGAACAACAATAAGATCGACAACGGCAGCGATGACGATGGCGATGGCAACGACTATTTGAATGACATTCAAAATGCAATCATTGTCTGAGTTACTTTTGCCTTCGCTTGGCTTTTCTTTTCTTTCCTTGGGTTGCCATTGCTCAAGTTGAACGTTGAAGTTTTGCAAATCAAATTTATATGCCCGGAACGTAACGACCTCTGTGCATGTGTTCGGTCCAATTGGATTCCGGTTTGGTTTGTTGCTGCAAATCTCTTGTTAGCATTGTTAGTAAGGCAAAAAAAAAAGAAAAGAAAATGGAAAAGAAAAGGGAAAAGAAACCAAGTCACGAGCTTAAAATGAAAGTAGAAAGAAGTAAAGTAAAAGAGAATAAAAAATAAATGTTGCCTAACATCAGGTGCAAGTTATTTCGCTAAAAGGTCAAACAGTGTGTTAAATATACTTACTTGGTGACAGGCAATAAATAACATCGACACACACAAAAAAATATACGCTTTTTAATATCCTTATATCCTTATATGTAAAGTACAAACGCCCTCTTGATGCTTGGGATGCGAATTCAATTTAAGTTCATTCATTTGTTGGCCTCCTCAGTAATCTTTAACTACACAAGCAGACAGTTCAACAAATACGAGTATATATGTACATATGTGCTCAGCAAACATGAAACAGTTTTTTGTGCAATTGTGCAGTTTTTATAGAATTTCGGTTGCTTTCAGATAAATTCTTCCATATTATTCTTATTTTTATTGTTAATGTTGTTGCTCCTTGTTGCCTTTAAAATATAAATTGCAAGCGTACACTGAATGCACAATTACTTCACATATACACATGCACACAAATACATTCATATGAGAGAAGATACATTATGCTGCACCATCATTACAGACTCTTTTACTTATGCCAATTCTTTTGGTAACCATTTTTGCCTTGCTAACTTGGAATTCATTCCAAAATGTTATTACAAAGTACAATTTTCTTTGCACATATCTTTATTTTATTCTTATCCTTGTTATTGTTATACTTCTTGCTCTTCGTCTTGTTGGTTGTGTGTTGTTATTCTTTCGTTTCGAGGTTAACTGAATGATGAAAACACTATTTTGTAAAGCTTTGCTCAACAAGGATTAAATCCTTGGTTCACTGCTTGTCTAACATAGTCACTAATTCTGCATCCCCATTTTCTTTTTATTTTCCTTTGCACACTTTTAGTCTTTCTATCTTTCTTCATCATCATCATATGTTTCGCATTGCTGAGTTTTATGAGTTCATACGCTTAAATACTAACAAGATTATAACAATTGTGTTTTACTTTTTTTTCTCATATTGGACAACAAAGGCATGCTTCCTTCCTTAGGCTGTCAATGAGCGCATTTAATTCGCACACACACCCCTTCTCTCACACAACACTTTGTATCTTTATATGTACATTCCAAGTGAGTAACAAAAGTAGGCTTGGCTAAAATTTATTCGTATAAATTTTCCTGTGTTGCGTTCCTCGGGTTCTTTGAATTGCATTTGAACTGTCAGATTTTCTAGGGCTTAGCCAAAGATGATGGATAATTGTTTCTATCTATGTGTATGCCTTTACATGAAGTTGAGCAATTTAAGTAGCTTAGTGCCAACAGTTAACATTGAATGTATACAGACATTAAAATCCCTTGCCAAGTTAAAGGAAATATTTGTTTTTTGATATTCTTTTGGGATCATTGAATTGGATTTAGTTTAACAAAGCAAAACATATATAAAATATAATACCAAGTAAACCGATTAATTTACAACTTTTCTAACAAACAGAAAACAATAAACTTTAAATAGAAAGTTCAAACAATAAGATTTTTGTATATTATTTATTATAACTAAAAGGATTTCACTTTGTTTGTTCAAGGATATAACAATTAGTTAAATTGTTAAGAATCTAAATTTAATCGTATAAATTAAAAGGTTATTTAAATTGATTGTGAATTGTGATCATAGATTTTTGAACTAAAAGAAACTTTACATGGAAAGAAAATTGCTAAATGGATTTCATAACTTGAAGAGTTTGTTGAGAAACCAAATTGAAAACTATTGAAATGTGAAAGTTAGCAGCTGTAAGTGTTTTCTTTTTACCTTGCTATAACTGCATGTTAGACTTTAAGCCATTTTTGTTTACCTGAACATACATTGGTATTGAATCCTTTCCAATATGCTTGATATTTTCTGTGATTATTCTTTCTTACTAATACACTACCGACATGACGACAACCAGCGACGATCAAGCGTTCAATGCTACCTGTGCGGATGAAAGGAACAGAAAAGATTCCACAAATGGCCCAATCGTTGGAATTTAGCCATCAACACCACCAAATCCACCAACTGCATGTACATTCTAAGAACAGGCGTCTGTCCAGTTGTAACTAACAACTCAAGCATCATTTCCCAGGTGGATCTAACCTGGATAAACGCCTAAGATAGCATACACACTCAAATGTGTTTATGGCACGCTACTGCCAAAAGCTTAAGAAAGTGAACTGGCTCCTCCGTTCTTCCAGCAAATTATTGTTAGCCAACAAAAGGATAATTTACATGCAAGTGCTGGAGGTGATCAAATTACGCAATATCACACAAAGCTTCAGACACATCCCAACCTTTGGTATCCGCCCTCAACCGCTGCTCAACAAGTCGTGGACTGAAACACCCGAATGATCAAGGCATGTTGCTATGCAAAGTTGCAGAAATTAATCTAGCTGCTACGTCCGACTATGAAACTTTCTTTAGCAAATAAAATGTTGATTTAAAGGCAGATAGCAGCACCAACTCTTTTTCTCTTCTATGGCTTTATGACATACAAATTTTGAGCATCAGTGCCGTGTGCAACATTAGAAAAGTTCAAGCTTTTCAAAACAAGACTCTAAGATCATGGTTCAAATGCAACACTACCCTAAATTAGGATGTAAAGATGCATTTCGAGGAAGTCACTAAAGCATCAATTTCATTGAGCGAGCCAGTATGCGAATCGGGTATTCGATAGTGAGGATGACACACAAAACTTTCCACTCGCTCAATGTCATCAATGCTTTACTAGATGGTAAACTTGCTAAATGTTATTGATAATTCATCAGCTAACAACCCCACAAGCCAGCAACCAAAGTAGCCCGGCTTTCGATTTTTCTCGGTAGATTGTTTGCAATCTCCTAGTAACTGTCGATATGACTAAACTGGCCGTGTTTACTAGCAGATAGTGAATTGAATTGCTAATAGATGCCCACTACCGACTCTCCGGCGCCATTTTGTTTTACATAAAACTATTAAAACTACTTCATATTGCTATACCTTGAACACGAAAATATATAAAGAGATAAAAAAGTTATGTGATTTCAAACTTTGCTGGAACATATCGTCCCAGTAGGGGCGAAAGTGTTAAGTCCCAATTGCACTTGGCTAGTTGGAGAGCTAAATGCTAGCAAATTGGTTAATGTAATCATGTTGGCTAGTTGTAAGTAGAGTGTTAATAAAACACCGAGAAAAGTTGATAGCCGTCCATTATTTCCAAAGTGAATCAATATTGAGGCTGCTGTGAGTATTTCAATTGTTTCTAAAATGACTTGACAACTGAGCAAGTAGAAACTTTTACGTGTTCGTTACCAGCACACTCACCAATTCGCTCTTTTGTACATACGTTACTTTTCAGCATACAAACTAGCCAAGTTTAAATGAAGCTTTACATAGCAGTCGTTACAATCAGCGGCAGCAATAGATATCCGACATCTCTCACCCAAAATGCAACACCGCGAAAGCTGAAAAGACTCAACCTTTTACAAAGAAGAATGATCTCCTGATTGTATAATTTCTCTGCGTAAATAACACCCACGTAATTATGTATTATTATACAAATCGATATCTATCTATCTACATATAAAATCACAAGCGTTTTCATGTCTGTGCACGCTAATCTCAGAAACGACTTAACCTATTTGAATGCGGTTTTCAATGATGTATTGTAGCAAGCTTCGTGTAACATTTAGCGTTTATTTTATCGAAATCGACTTACTGAATCAAAATATATTCATATTTTTAATTCTGTTGCTCACTTTTTGGTTGATTTTCGAATGTTTTTCCTCTTTTGCAGCGCAGCAACATTAAACAGCTGATGATTAGGAAAAAAGTTGACAGAATACACGCAATAACAAACATATTGTATTTCGAATACCATGCGAACGAAATTGGGGCCACACCTAGTTTTTAAATTACATTTCATAAAATGAATAAAATGTGATTTTCTTTTTGGCCCTTCTCATCTCAGTAAGTAAGTTCATTTAAAAATTTCTCTTTTATTACTTTACTAAACTGCAACCTGGGAATTATACTGCAAGATTTATCAATGAATTTGAATAGCACACTTCAAGGCATTATGTTATCAAAGAAAATAGTATCTACTATGAAAATATTTAAACTAAAATTTAAGTTCCCATTTCTTTTATGTTCGCACCCACCTTAAATTGTTTTTACCTTAATTTTTCTTTGATTATTTACAATAACTACAATCCAGAAAGTAGTATGCTGCTACACATAACTCATTCTGTTACACATTCGTATATTGGATATATATAATAGCATACTTTCAGGCTGTTAACGATAATTTACATAAATAAATCCTTATCCTGTTTTCTGCTATCAAAATTAATTACTTTAAATAAAAAAAGCAATATAAAAAAATTTAAACAAAATTGAAAACGAAAACTTGTTAAATATATTTGCAGAAATCTTCATTTTTATCGTTAACACAAAATATTGTACAAGGAATGGGAAAATTCACGAGCACGTGGTTCTGTCTGTCCTATCCCAGCTATTGTACTTAAGTGATTTCTTAGCCATTTGCAACATAAATAAATTTTCGCAAATGCTAAGCCAACTTAAATGCTTTCATTCTCTCTCTTTATCTTTCTCTCTAGTCATTCTTCATTTACTTACAATGAACAACTCCCCATGCTTTTAAGCCATGATTTTCTTTCTTGCTTTGGGTTTTTCATCTTCATTTTAGTACTACTCCGCATAATTTAGCAAACAATTTTATTAACAAATGCGCAACCATTTGGGCCAACAATCGATTTGGTTTTCATTTACATTCACTTTTTTTTTTCGCTTTTTCCAGTTTTTCAGTTTTTATTAACCTTTATTTTGTTGTTTTTTTCTAGATTTGTTCCTTTCTTTTTTTGTTGTGTAGAATTTTTATGAATGTTGGAATTATCAGTACATTAAATGGTTTTTCGTTTTTCATTTTATGGTTTTGTGTATAAAAATTGTGTTCTCTTTCCTCTATTCATTTACATGGTTGTCCATTTTGTTGTGTTGTTTGTTGTCAATTTCTTTAAAATGTTTATTACGCGCATAGAAAGAACAAACAGCGAGCATGCGGCAGCAAGGACCACCAAGACAAGAAGACAACCAAATGAATGAATTTATAAAGAAAAATCATGAAAAAAAAAAGAAAGAAAGAAAATGGAAAATACAATCAAGATGAATCGTGGGAAATCGAAGCTATTTTGCATTTACTTTATGGACAAACATAAGATTTCGTTGGTCAATGGATCGAACGAACTTCTATTGATTTTGTTATTATTATTTTTATGATTTTTTTTTTCCTTTGTTAATTTTTGTCATTTTGTTCTCTTTCTCCATAGAGTACCTTAAATGAAGGACATTATTTGTGTGTACATTTAAATTTTTTGTTGTTGTTGTTGTTGTTTAAATATTTATTTAAATATTTAATTTGACCGCAAATGAATTCACTAAGGACTGTTTCTGTTGTTGCTGTTGATGTTGTATTTATTTAACAAAACCATTTAATTAGAAAGGTCAATAAAGCAAAAAAAAATTCTTTAAAAAAAAATCAGAATAATAAAGAAAAGAAAAACATTTGCATTGGTTTCAACGAATTTTTAAATACATTTTAGACATACAAAAATATTTGGGGAAAAGTATAAAAGGCAGAATTTGACATAACAGTGATGCCACTTAGGCCACTAATTGGACTCATTGTGATGCCATGTTACAAAAATTTCTCCTGCTCTAAACCATTGTGAGCTTATAAGAAAGCATATGAGGTTGTTGATTCTTAGTTGGGATAATTTGTCACTATCTTCTTGAAAGAGAATCCTATGCATTACTTTGGAACTAGGCTCTGCTTCCTTCTCGTTCTCTCAGCAGTTTTTTGTTAGAAAAATCCGAAGTTTTATCCACTATTATTTGAAAATATAGATATTTTTTTAAGGAAGACAATTATTTTATGGTCTCCTTATTAACTGATCATTAAAGGATGAAAATTTGAAAAGCAATAAACTCAAATCCATACCAAAGATAAATTCATTTCTATGCACCAGAGATTTATAAATGCCCACCGAGTTTGAACATGTAAGGCTTTACTTATGTTCCTCTAAATTTAATTGGATCATGTCTACAATTTCAGGTTCTATTAGGTTGGGTGAGTAAATCAATACTGCTTCATGCGTCTCCAATGTAGGCCGGGGCACTTGCAACCAACCGTGGATCAATTTCTCTGGTAGCAGACATGAAGGAGATCAAGTCCAGATACCTGAATATATGGCAGCACAGGTGGATTAGGGCAGAGCCACGGAGGATACACCATCTCATCCCAGATATTAAAGAGTGGCTTAAGAGTCGTTCTGGTGACGTGGGGTTCGAATTAATTCAATTCGAAACTGGCCTTGGATGTGACAGGCAATATCTGCTTTGGTTTGGGCACGGGATCAGGACCATCTTGTTCATGAGTGCCCCCGTTTCGAAGAGGAGTAACGAAGAATTTATGCGCGCCTTGGATAACCTTGCAGCTCATATGTGAGGCGCATGAAATCATTTAAGGACGACTAGGAGAAATTGGCAACATAATGAGGAGCGCTTGAATGTTCGAACGAACGATGGCGTCTGCCTAATTAAGCTTACGTTCCCTCCCTACGAAATAATGCATTGGCGATACCATGGTGATTAAATCGGGATTTGAGACGGTAGGGGGTTTTCTTAGTCGGTAGGCTAATGAATCCGACTTAATTTGTCATAAGTATCTTTGGATTTTTACCTCCTTGTTCGCATAACAAAAAAAAAATATATATTTGTTTTCTGGTTTATGATTTGATGCTTCTTGTTGTTATGTTTGTTGTATTTGTTCCTGCTATTTGTTAACAACTGTATGAGTAGTTAATAAGAGTATTGCGCTCTTCGTCCTCTCCTTTCTGAATATGATCATCACTAAGAGCGGATCCAGATAGAGACAGTGTATTTCATCAAAGACTATGTAATGAATAGACTGGACAAATCAATTGTAAAAAAAGCCTCTAACAGCAACAAGTTACACACAAAATTTTCCGAATTCCAAGCAACACTAATAATAATACCGCGTCAGGCTTAACTTATGTTCATCCAAAATCTATTGGATTCATGTCCTTAACTTCCAATCACGTCTGTTGTTACAAAGCAAGTTTCCCAAAGGGAGTCACGGTCTGTTGTTGTGTGCTTAAACTACTTGTATGTAAAATTGTCAGCTAAGCGCAAGCGGAACACCAACAGCATAAGAAGAAATTGCTGTTTCTGCATTAATTGTCCTAATATTGTATTGCTGACTTCAACGTTTAGATTTGGCTAAGCATTCATTTCATATAAGATCATATTTTGTATTAACAGTCTTTAGATTTCAGCGAAAGCTATCACTTTTAGTATCCAAGGAACTAAATGAACTTTTAACTTTCCTAAGAAAGAGTAGCATGACTTGGTAATTTCCTTTTTTTGCCTGACAAACCTCTTATCAAAATAATAATACCTGACTAATCTAAATTGTATGAAGTGTATTAAAAATCCATCAAATAAAGCTTACACTCAATTAAGGCAACAACAAAAGCACCAGCAACAATAACAACAACAACAACAACAACACTAAATAAGAACGATAGTCTGTCAACTTATTGACACTTCAGCTGTCAATAATTATGCTTGCGGGGGCTTCGAATAGAATTTTTTCTTTAATTCTTTTTGGTTAAATGCGAGTTAATTAGCGTCGCAATTTTCTGTTTTTTTTTTTTTTGTTTTGTTGCTGCTGCTGCTGCTTAATTGGAAAAACCGCATAAATTAATAAAAAAAGAAGAAAGAAACAAAAGGAAAGGAAAATGTTGTTGGGTGACATAAATAACTGTGATTAACATTTTATATATTTTTGTTGTTGTGTTTTTAGGCAGTCTTATGGTTTATGTGGCTATTGAAGAATAAGAAAATACACTTTGTACACTATAAATGCCTGAGGTGCTGCGATTGCCTTTTAATTACTTGTTTCATTCAATGAAAATGTGTACAAAGAGAGAAAGAAAGAGAGGAGATATGGGTAGAGGAAAATTATTATTTAATGTGCATAAATGTAAATATAAAAAGGCTTAGCATGGAAAGAGAGAAACCCACGCGTTTTGCTTATCACAAAATAATAAGTAAATGCTACAAGCGCCACATTGCCGTTGAGACAAAGGTAAAGACGAAGACATGGATGACGGCGACGAATAATGATGACGATGGTGTGGCACGTGATTTTTAGTTGGGAAAAAACTAACTAAAAATCCATGAAAAATAATTCTATGTATAAACTACCTTTGATTTATTTGCTAACCAAAGTGGTTAAGGCAAAAGTTCTATGATCGCAAAATGAGAAATCAAGGTAAAAATAGCAAGAAACCACAAAAAACAAAAATAACAGTATACTACAGAACAGAAGACGAAGGAACAACTTTGACATGCAATATTAAAATTAAAATAAACTTCTCTTGCGTGATGACATGTTTGCCTTTCTTCTTTGCTACTTTGCTGCTACTTGCTATAATACTTGCCTCGCAATACTCTTTGCTGTGATTAGAAAAAAAATGCCAAGAAATGTGGCATGCGGCAACAGCAACAACAACAAAAAATGAGTGAAAAAAAGAGCTGCATAAGAAAATATTGTAAGTAAAGCTAAATAAAAGAGGAAAGCTACAACGAAACGGGAAAAAAAGAAATGCCACAAAATGAATGAAGGAAGGCAAACAAAATTCTGTTGCATACTTTAAGGGTGCAGTGGAATTTTTATGTGATATAAGTATAAAAAAAGGGAATTTGTAGCAAACGAAACAAGTCAAATATTTTTGCGCTATAATAATGATACTCTATGACTATGGAATGGAAGTAAATATGTGTGTGCGAGTGTGCTTATACATATATATATATGTAAGGAAATGCCAATTGGTAGCTCACTTCAGTAGAGTATTTGTGGATGTTTGTGTATAAGCGGAAGTCGTAATATTTTCCATTTTAATTTCTTACGATTTGTTTTTAATGAGCACATGGCTCTAATACACACACACACACACACACACACGATACAAACAAACAGGAGAAACATTTGTGGTTTGAATTAATTTCATTTTCTGTGCTTTGCCATCATCATCATCGCACGCAAACATGCGAACAACAAAAAGGTTATAGAACTTTGTATGCCAGGTAAACCAAGACCCCAATGAAATGTGCCCGCTTCTCGGTTTACATAACACAAATTATTTATTATAGAAACAAACAAAGACAAACATTCACACAAACACACACACACACACACATATATATTGTGTATAATAAACAATACAAACATCTAACAAATGCACATGAGTGAGAAACATATGAACAACAATGAAATAAAAGAACGAAATACATAATAAAATAAAAACAAATCGAACAGAATATTTGTGCAAATTCGAATGCGTGGGTCGATGGTTGTTTGTTTGTTGGGTTTTTATGTAATTAAATATTAATGACGTGAAAAATCAATTTTACAAATTAAATAGTCCGTAAAATTATTATTATTATTATTATTATGTTAGAAAAATACAGTAATACCACCGATACTGACATACATACATAAAAAGGCAGTCAGGCAGGCAGTACACATGATGATTTTTAGGGGGATCACAATAGCAATTCAATGTTTTTATTTTCTATTCTTTGTTTTATGTTTAACATCTTAACAGATTGACAAGTACAATACAAAGTATGAAACTCTCATTTGACAAGCAATAATATTTCTTATTTTTTTCACTTCTTTATATTTGCACCACCGCTTGCTGTTATGAAAAGCTGCTAAGGCTTGATTGGTTGCTAAGGCCATTCAGTAAATTGTCGCTTCATAACATTAGGCGTTATGCGTTCCAAATCAGGGGTACCCGCTGCTGCCAGCAACATTCAGTGATGAAAAGACTGCCAAAGGAAGGCCACATAGCTGAGGCTCCTTGGTTTATGCGCAACACCATCTTGTACAGAGACTAAGAATGCCCACGGTATGCGCAAAGAAGTCCTCCAAAACAGCAATCAACATTAACAGGGAATGCAAAGTCACCCACACCGCTTGGTAAGAACCCTAATCCATGGGTTTTGAGCCTACGCCGATTAAAGGGGCTCCATCCTAATGACATTCTAAGCAGAAGGCTACCATCTAGATAAATGCACACTGTGATTTAATCGCCCCACGTCTCTATTTTGTATAATTACTAGCGTACTAACCAACCGAACGGTGACAAATGCCAGTAATCAGATTTGCTTCTTTTCTTAGCATCACTATACTCTTTGTGTTACAGTTTGAGTATCAACAAAGAATACAGTTTGAGTAGCAGCTACGAGCACAGTTTAAGTATCAGACCTAGACCTGACCCGGACATTTCAGTTGAACCTAAAAATAACCAAACTTGGTTCTATTTATAAAGATATACCCCATGACACTCAGTGACAACGTAGCATTCTACTGGTGAAAGAATTCCTAAAATCAGATGAGTAGTTTCGAAGATTACCTCTGACATCTAAACAAACATTACCTGTTTATAATATTAGTATAGATAAGTATAGATAAGAATATAATAATTAAATTATATTTGCAGTCTCTTTGTCAAATGACGACAGTAGACAAATGTGAATGGATTAGATAACTGGTTGATCAATCTTCCGGGAAGAAGAATGGAAGAACAGAGAGTGTTACATTTTCAGGCGATGCATATGTCTGCTGTTGTCCAGCAGGTTGATTGTTAATTGATTATCATGGTCCTTCAATCGTGAGCTGTGTCTCTTTCTGTACTCAATGATCCTCACTCTGATCATTGGAATCTTCAAGTCTTAGTAAACGTTCGAGTTTCTGATATACCATCTTCGCAGCAGTTTGAATTGGAAAAGAAGTGCAGTTAACGTAATAATCGCGTTAATGAAGGTTTAAAACACAATTTCCGAAAGCAAGTCGAGAATGAACGCAGAGCAAAAGAATGTGAAAATGAGTATCTTACAAAGCAAACACGAAAAACGATATGTTTGTTAAAAATTTCGAAAGAGTGCAGCAATGGGAACGAGACCGAAATATGCGAACAGTGAAAGATTCATGTGTTCGTTTAGCTGCAGTCACAAGCTAAACGAAACATTTCATGGTGAAACGAAACCGTTTGTAGAACAACAACAATATATGTACGTTACATGAAACCGACAAAGACTAGACAAACAAGAGAATTCAACATCGTTATGCATAAGAGGGATAGAGGCAAAAACAGTCTCGCGAGCCTTTCGTAAAGGTCCACGTTCAATGGTGAAACTGCTTATGTATCATAGGCTATAAACAGAGCGAATGAGAAGCCACAGAAATACTTTTGGTTGCTTCTTTTAATCAAGCAATTTTCGAAACGAAACCTTCAAAAACGAAGCATATGCAGAACATCTTCCAATTTGGAACCTTTGAAGAATTTTCATATTTGAGTTTGAGAAGGTTCACGACGGCTTCAGTATGGTCTTACACTTTAAAAGTTAGTTAAGACCAATTAAACTGAAATTAAACATTAAATGAACAATTTTGGCCATGTCAGAGTGTCCATTTCCCAGAAATTTGTCATGACAATTTATTCAATATTCATTTGCCTTATATTCTTTATAAATGGTAAATATACTTGTAGTATAATGTTAACACATCCTGTCGAAAAAAGTTTTTTCTACAATTATTTTTCTGTGTTCTCTTCTGGTTTCTGTTCTGTTCATGTGTGAGTTTTGCTTTATTTTTTCCCCATTAATTATTACGCATTGAGAAAATGTTGTATGTATTTTTATATGCATGAACGATTGAACATAATCGAAATGGTCAATGTTTTAATTTATGATTTCCTAGTTATTGATTTATAATGATTTTCCTATGATTTATGACCTGAATGAATAAATAAGCAAGGAAGCAAGCAATCATCACTAGAAGGCAAACAAAATTTCATTTAAAGTTTCGAAAAAAGAAAAACAAAATGATGAAACCTGTTTTTTTATTCAAGTATTTGGAAAAGCTAAACATATTTTCACCTTAAATGAAGTGCAAACGGAAATGCAAAATGTCTGTGAAAGCATTTGAAATTGCATGCACTTTGTGCCAAATATTCCTTGAGCGCCTACAGAAAATGCAACATAGAAATTTCATATAATCAAATGCACATAAATCAGTAGACAAACAGACACACACACATACTAATAAAAGTCTATATATATCTATATATATAGAAGATAAGTGTGAGCATGTGTTGTTAGTTAGACATTTGAAGTCAAGTGAATTTGCTTTGGCTTTCGGCTTGGTTTGGTTTGGCCTTGTTTTAGCCTTTGGTCACTTTAAATATGCATATGTCCATATACATATATGCACCAGTCTATGTATATTTAGATGTGTGTGCTCAATTGGCTCTTTTGTGGCATTTTAAGTGAATTTATCTAATGATTCTAGAGTCATTCTAAGACACTTTCTTTGCCAAATATTTCTTCAAAAAGAAAGAAAAACAATTTTCATAATTTCATTTGTTAGAACAAGAAACTTACACACTCATACACTTTAACAGCTTAAATTTGTGTTCACTAAGCTACAGGATAATTGACTTAATAATCACATTTCAAAAAATTCAATACAAACAACATGATCGACATTCAGTTTTGTATTGCACTCAATCAAAAACAATTTTACTATGCTTGGACAGCTCAAGCTTTACAAAGTAATCAATTTTCAATTGCTTAACTACTAGTATAAGGGAAGAGGATTGGAAATGGACATATGGAGAAGGTAGAACATGTAAATTTCACACACATTGACCTTGAACAAGTTAATTATTATTATGCAAGAGGAAGCTTGTAGTAAAGGAGAGAAAAAAAGCAGATTACATATGAAATTACAAATATTAATTTTACAACAAGGAAAATTGTAAAAAAACAAAACCAAAGAGAGAAATGAAGGCAAAAGAAGAGGTAAGCAAAAACCTTAATTACATAATAACAGATGACAAATAATAAATCGTTGTATTCTGATGATTGCAATGGTGATGATGATGATGACGATGGTAATGAGAAGGACGACGACGAATACACAAATTATTGTCCTTCGGCGAGTTTTTATCATTTATGTTATTGCTATTTTATGTGTGTATGTGTAAGGAAGTATATGTATGTTGCTTGTCAGTTGGGGTTTTCACGTAATTTTGTTTTTCATTCATTTATTTGTGTTCTTTCTGTGTCCTTTTATAGTAGTAGTTAGTTGTATGCAAGTGAATTATTACTGTAATTAATATGGCAATGTTCATTATTTTCCAAATATATTGTACAAGGATACACAAACGAAACGCATGAAACACAATAACAGAGGAGCCAAACAACAGAAATGAACAGAACTGAAATGAAATGAATCGGCCAACAACAACAACATCAAACTCTTATTAGCAGGTATACATAATTATACATTAACACACACACACATGCAAGCATGTAAAGAAGAAATAAAGCTTCCATCGAGATACATACACTTACTTACATATACGAGTATGTGGTAAGTAGAAGCTGCTCTCTGAAAATAGAATGAAAATATGAGTTGCTAGTGAAATCGCCAAGCATCATTAACATAAGTAGCAGCATAATATCGTGTTGAACACCAAACAAATGAGCGTAAAATAGAACTATGAAATACAATTCTATGGCTCACTCACACACTCACACTATCATGCTTTCAATCTGTTTCTACTTATGTTTATGTGTATATCTGTAAGTGTATATCTGCTTGTTTGTTGTATACATTTATAACTTAATTATGATTATAGAAAAGGGACAATATTGCAATAAGTTTGCTTGTTTATTTGTTTCTTTATCTTAACTTTAGGTATGAGACCTTTTTTCTTCTTTCCTTATTAAGTTAAATAATTTTATTATTAATTTGACAAATATTACGTCGTATACGTAATATTAATATGAATAGCAGCAAGTTAAGTGGCTGTTTCCCCTCTGGAATATTGTACCAATCAATTCGAATAAGTTTTGTCGTCTGTCCTTATTAGACAAGATGATTTGTTAGGCTAATTAAAAACTCACTTTGCATACTAAAACTCTTCAAAATTATTTAAATATTCTTCCATCTTTCATAGAGTTTCAACAATTTATTATTGCTCATTATATGGTTTCTAAAACTTAAGGTCTATTGCAACTTATGAAAATTATAGCAATATTAAAGATGAGAGAGTCCTGTAAGTATACTATTATAAATATGTAAATGATGGGGAAAAAATAAGACAACCACATCCACCATAGAGTCGCAGTTGAGCACCTTCAGACTTTCATTTAATTATTTTCTCGTCAAACTCCTTGAATAGTAAAACATTTGCTTTTGAAGTCCTTGAATCAGAACTTTTACAAGTTTCTTGTTTGAAGGAAGGAAGTTTAATAAACATTATGGTATTTTAAAGGTGCCCAAAAGATGGCAAAAGATTAACAAAGAAATTGTCACATACAAAAAAGTTATTCCAGAAATACCCAACCTAACAACACAAACGCAAAATAATTTGGAATAAATATCCTTATATCTTCACCCTTCCTTTTTAGCACAATACACCATTTCCAGCGATGTTCAATAGGTTTGATACCTTATTTTTAGTAAGAATCATCGACTTCATCTACCGCACACTTTATCTCTTCATTGTTGGTAAAACTTTTATACCCGAGCCATTTCTTCATTCGGAAATATTAAACAATTAAAGGGGCAAATAGGATGCCTAAGGAAGTATTTGAAACCTTAACTCATTGATTTCAGCCATCATGATAACGGATGTGTGAACTAATACATTGTCTTGATAACACGGAACTGACTCCATGACCTTGCCTCCAGAAAGAACAGTCTTTGAAGACATTGCTCCCCTTTCAGTCCATTGTTGTGATTGTTTCTTTAACGAAGGTGTAAAGTGATGAACCTATGTTTTAACCATGGTTATGAATCAATTGAAAAAGCAAAAATGTTCAATCAAAATGTCATGTCATAACTTACACGTCTGCTAGCTAGCGTACTTTCAGTCGACAGTCCTCCAATATCATTTTGTTAATTTTATTCACCATTTCTGGCGTGGTCACCTCATTTGGGCGACAAATGCGATGTTTGCCTTGGCAGCTCACACGACTACTTCGTCTATACTCTGTCAATGAATATTTTACTTCTGTTAATGAAGAAGCACACTCCCATGGATAAAAGAATCAATCTCTGCAGTTGAATTCAAATAAAAGTATTGTCTCACATAACAAGAAGTACTAGCATTAACTTAAAAAGATATCTGTGTAATCTCAGCCATCTTTACAGGTCATTGCAAAGTTATGAAATACAATATGTGAAAGTCAAAACAACCAATGTAGATGTATGTATGTAATGAAAAAGAGGAGTAACTATGCCACTGTGAGGACTTAATTTCAACCAGACTCCGATATCTAGATCCAACTTAACTTTACCCCTAACAGAATCTTGGTATCCTTGATGAATACCAGAATATCAGAGGTACTGTATTTGTAACATAATAACAACTGCTTCTGTTGATTCCTTGAAGACAACCTCGCAACTCCCTACTTTGTCGTTAAACTATCAGCTATTCAATACTAACTACTGGATACTGGAAGTGTTATCGATCATGCTACTACGGGGGCCCATACTTGTATCTATTCATTATTGATGGCTGCCAAATAAATTCAATAAACAACATAACTTCATCAAATTTTAAACATAAGCTTCATACTACCATAGTCATTCTTTTCTAATAATAAGCACAATATATACATCAGCTTGGGGTATTTCTGAGACTCCTATTGTACAATAAAAGTTGATGCCTTGCATATGAAAAAAGGCAATGACTTTGCACTGAACAAACTATTGTACTAACAAAACTTGGGGTCATTGAATTGAATTAATCAGGTCACGATTATAACACATTACATTTTTCTTTTTTTTTACTATTTTTTATGAAATTTTTAATATCCTTAATTTTTGTTTATTGTCATAATATTTTGCTTCTTTATTGTTTTTTATTTTATTATAATATTCTTTTATCATATATTGATTATTTTTTTTTTTTTGTTTTTTTAATTGTTTTGTTTATTGTATATTTTTTATATGGAATATTTTTCAATTGAAACGCAACAGCAGCAGTTTTAATGAATGCTTAATTAAAAATGTACTTATTGGGTAAAATGTTTAAACAAAAGCATATAATTTATTACAAAAATAATATTATTTTTAAATTTTATTTTTATTTTTAATTATAACGTTTGTGTCTTTCCGTTTTGTATATTCACATATTTTTTTAAACACATTTGTTTGCAACGAAACACTGCTGCTGGTTATGATGATGATGATGATGACATATTATTATCTTTTTTGTTTTTTTTTTTTTTATTTTAATTAAATTAATTTTATTAATAAAAATTATTATTTTTATTATTATTTTCTATAAAAAAAAAAAAATATAACAAAAGGTAATACACTTTACGCTTGATTAAATATTTTTATTGTAGTATAATAATTTTATTGTATTTATTTTTTGTTTACACACAAGAGAGAAGAGATAAATAATAATCATAGTACACCAAAAAAGTATGCAACAGAAAAATGCTTTTGCATATGATGCATGAATGCAAGCATGATAAATGATTGTAAAAATTGGTAAATTTTTGGTAAAAATGTAAATGGACTTGGATGAAGGGTGAAGGGGGGATAAATGTATTTTAATGGATCAAGAATGGTGCCCACTAAAATTCAATATTTATAATGTATAAACCTCACTCACATTTAATGCTGGAAATATACTGTAATAGTCATAGAAACGCATAGAAATATACTGAAAAAAAATGAAAGGAAATATCAAACAGACAGACTGACATATTCGAACGAACACGGACGTAGTCAAGCAGCAAAGTGGTAAAAGGGCGAGCAATACACAAGTAAAAGTGAGAAAGCAAAAAACGGAAACCAATTTTGTTGAAAGGCCGCTAAACGAAGGTTTTTTTTTCATGCCAACAACACACCATTTATCGATGAAACTGGAAATAGGAAAACTTGCAATATGCCATGCATGGGTTTTGTATGTATGTATGTATGTATGTATGTATGTATGTGTGTGAGTGTTTGTACGTGGTGTGAAATTGCGCATATATAAGCATGCATGGATTTATGGCCTTTCACAGGAATTATAACGCGCGTGCTTACGTTTATAACTACAAAAACACACACTCATTCACCTCCACATACATATGTGTATGGATATATATTTGTGTATTAACTCATATGAATGCATACGCATACATAGTATACTCTATCATATATGATATACGCACGCACACACATTCAATCCCATTTGGCCTGGTCGTCTAACTTAGTTTGACTTTTGCTTTGGCAACGCTTAAAACTAATCGACGCCTTTGACTGCCTTTGATGGTTTGGCCTTTCTATATAGTATATATCTTTTTGTATAGATCAATGTGTATGTGTGTGTGTGTATAGATTATTTAGTGACCGGAATTACCACTTTCAACAGGATAATATATTACGATTCCGACACTCATTTACTCACAAACACAAAAACACACAGACACAGATATACATACGTCTACAGAAACATGCATCTATCGAATGCGTGCTAAAGGCATTTGTAATTGCGTTTGTTAACGTTTTGGGCGGCATAATTTCACAGCCAAACACTTATGAATATTTAATGAGCTCAAGCAAGCAAGCAACCAAGTAACGAGCACCGACGAGCAATAAGCAAACGTTAAATAGCAAAGTAACAGCAGCAACAGAGGGTTAAAGGCCATACACGCACGCACATGGCCAAATACAAATTGGCAAAAGCTTTTGGCCATTATTAACGGCATTGCGTACATTAATTTACATTTTATGGCTATAAAAAAATACAGAAAAGAAATCAAAAAAGAACTTTCGAAGGTTCAATTGAAAATCTACACAAAGAAATAAAAGCATTGAATGAATGAAGTTAAAACGACAAAGAGCCTAAAGGCAATACTAAAATGGTTAGGGGCGCCTGTTTAAGGCTCGTTTCTTGTTCACTCGTTTATGCAATTAATTTGAACTGACAATCGTATTGATTTTCCGCACTTATCACAGACAAGAAGGCAGAACAAGTGGTGAACAAGAGCAAAGTGCATGAATGAATGAAAGTTCGATCGAATGACAGAAATCAGGCCGCCATGACATTACTGACATGCCTGACAGGACATGCCGACATAATTGATTGCCAAGCCACGGGCCAAGTCAACAAAACCGGCTGTAGAATTCGTCGACTACTGTGCGACCATCCGCCTGTCATGTTGTCTTGATGAAAAGCAACAGCAATAACAAAAACAACAGCAGTAGCAATAGCAGCAGCAGCAGTAACAACGGCAGTGCGAAAAGCAAACCAATGACTTCCGGCATACCACAGTCGCATAGTCATTGGTTCTTGTAGTCTTTATAACGTACACGGTTTAAGGAACTATGTGCGAATAGCGAAAAAAAAACCAGTTGCCATAAGAGGAAAAAGGATTCAGGTCATTGATTTTTAAGTGCTACCATGCAATTAGCGTTGAAATTTTGTCTTTAATGAAGCGTTTGCAGTTTAAATTTCATATAAAAATTTCATTTAAAATGTGCAGAGAGAGGGAGAGAGAGAGAATCAGAATTGGTCATTCATGCTGAAATGAGATAAGCAAAAAAAGTGTAGTATATATATATTTTTTGGGAGAGTCAACAGCTTATTTAGTTTATGATGGCAATAAAGTGCATTTGAAACCATAGATTATGTTTTATAAAATATCATTTACGGTTCCCTAAAATAAGTTTTAATTTATTATAAAACTATTAAGCAGCACAGGCCTTTAGATTCTTTTTTCCATTTCATACAAGAACAATGTTTGCAGATAAGAGTCATTTTCCCTATTATAATGAGAGAATCATTCTTGTTTTCAATAAAATTGATAAGAATGCAAATTCACTTTATTTGACTTCAAACTAGGAGTCCTCATTGGACCTGGGTTCAGACAATTCTCTGGCTCTCTGAAATCAATGTTCATGCTTGTCACGACTTAAAGAAAGTTAACGTTTAAAAAAACATTCTTTGTCTTTCAGTTAGTTATGTCTATCATGTCTCATAAAATATGTAAGGCCAGAAATGCAGCTTTAAACATTTTTGTAAGCGCCATTCTGAATCCAATGCTTGCAGAAACTATGCAGCCTGATGATGACCCAAAGCATACTGCACGTGAAAGCCAGATTTGGCTATCAGAGTCCACATATCTGGGTGAAGGAATGGCCTGCCCGAAGCCGAGGCCCCAGTTCGAGTGATCATTGGAAAAGGGCAGGCTTTCAAAGTCCAATAGAGCGCCCACTATGGAAGATCAACTTTGGTGGATAAATGGAATAATATTCTCAGTTCACGAACTGGTACAAAATATGCCTGAGAATGTGTACTGATATAAAAACCAAGGAATTAATTATTTTTGTTGTTGAACCAATAGTTAACCCACCAAAAAACATTCTTTAAAAGACAGTGACAACCATATCGAACTCCTTTGTATGGCTAAGAAGTTCTGAGTATTCAAACAATTAGGAATTTCGACTTCTTGTACTATGTAATGATGATAATGATACAATACTTAATCTGACAATAATCGAATAGTTTTGATATTGCTTAACTGTTGACGCATAAGCCAGTGCAGCATATTGATCGTAAAAGCAAACAAAGTAAGTCACAAACTCTAGTACTTTACAATAGTAATATAATAAATAGATAATTATGGGCAAAAGCAACGTCATCGTCATCTATTAGAAATATCATGATACTCATTTTTATCATATGACAGTCAAAATTTTCATAGGTTTGGAAATTTTGTTTAATTTCATTAACTTGGTGGTATGATATGCTGACCGCTGCCATGATTTGATTTTGAACTGAACCAGCACATCTTTAAATTGAGCATATCATGCAATAATTGTTCTTCTTCGGTTGACAAAGTGTCAAGAGCACGAATCAAATTTATGCCAGAATTCACTTTATTTGACCACAAATTAGGGGTCCTCGTAGATCTGCATTCTTACAATTGTGTAGCTCTCAGTGAATAATCTCTGTATGATCAAGATGAACTTCACGTTCAACATACGATTTTCTATTACTTCACAAAGATTTAAATTCTCTTACACAGCCTGATTTCCTTTCCTTCTTCCGTTTCACCATTCACGTTTCCTTTTTGCATTACTACTACGACCTATATATGAATGACATCTTTGCAGTATAATTGATTTTGGTAAATCAGAATCACATAACAATGCCTGCTTCAAAGGCACGTATCAATATGCTTATGACTAATTAAACATACACTCAGTCAACGTGTCTTACAACATAGACTCGTGAATGTAAACCACACTCACATCTTTTTCATATTTTATGCGGTTTATTAAACTTTATAAAACTTTAATAATCTTGACCCAAAATTATTGTATTACTAATTATTTGTTGTAGTTGCCAACAGTGCTTTACCCCTCTCCACATTGCTTAATTATGGTGATGGCAAAAAAAAAAGTGCTAACAAAAATAAGCGATGACACGAATATCAAATTTCACTTCACCAAAGATATCTCACATCAAAAAATCTATAAAAATGCTGCCCTTAAAAGTATACTTTACTTTTTTATTTATTCAGATTTTAATACATGAAAATCACCTTACACATACTCACACATACGCCCTAACTTATTTCTAAGTTAAGTTAAGTTAAATTGATTCTATTAACTATTTCATTCTTCTCTCTTCCTCGACTTTGCGCCTTTACATTTCAATTAATAAGATCTGCTAACACATGTACCTTAACTTATTTCTGCTTTACTACTTTATTCTCCTCTCTTGTATTCCTTCCTTCCGATGCTTTCGTATACACATACTCACACACACACCTTAACTTATTTTTGCTTTACCAGCTTTTTAACACTCATTTCATTCAATGCTTGCCCACACACATACATACACCTTAACTAAGCTGTGCGTTATCAGCATTTCATTCTTCTCTCTCCTCGACTTCCCCGCCGCCCACACGTAACAGATTTTTCGTAACGCAATTTTTCAAAACAGCAGCCCTTAATAATTTTCAATGATAAAAAATCAGCTAAATCGTTCAAGCCGTCCCCAGAGATACGCTTACAAAACAAATTCATAATTTTTTTACCATTATCAATGCCCCTCTCCATGTGGTGACGTAAGCGCTCTACGAAAAAAACGCTATTACAGGCAAAGTGCATTCCTCTATTTTCAGAATTGATAGATTATTTCGCTCTATGTCTTTTGAATCACAATATATATTAAAAGTATTAGCGACACCAACAGCGTTACATATGTAACATAGCGTCAAATTTGACATGACTATGAAGCCCTTTTTAAAAAGGTTTTCACTTTAAAAGAAATCATTTTGAGATGCGTATCATCAACTGACTTATGTCTAGAATTTGTTTTACCACATTTTTTTAGAAATGACTGAATATGAATTATACCTTTTTGTGTACATGTAAACCTTCTGCAAAAATATTTCTAAATTACAGTGAAAACCGTACCAAAATGCATTGCGTGGCTTAGAAGAAGTAAGCGGAGATACAGACGCTGATATCAGTTATGTTTTATAGTATGTAATGATTTGTCAATTATATCCAAATATAATAAAAATATCCAACTTTTAATCTATCAACAACAAAAAAAAATTTACCTCAACTTTTGAGGCAAAAGTCGTTAGCAAATAAATAATTTGATGACATAATAAAACCATTAGGTTTCATCAACTCCAGCAACTCAACCACAACTGAACTTCAATATAAAACTCATAAGCCAAGTCACACAATTTGAGTGGCAGCAGCAGCTCTTGAAGCTTAATTCTTTTTTCCATTTTTTTTTTTTTTGCAAGTACAAAAAATATTTTTAATTAATTTTGTTTAACTTTTTTTTATTTATTATTGTGTTTCGTAAAAGTTTTTTTTTATCATTTATCAAGTCAAATCGAAGTGTAGCCTTGCACAATAAATCAAATAAAAATAAAACAGTCATCAACTACATCGTCATCATAATCATCATCATCATGATCATCCTTGTGGTGCGATGGGTAGGAGAAGGTGATGGAAATCAACAGTTCTAGGAATGATGATGACGACAATAACAATATACAATACAAAATAAACGTCTACTCAGCACTTAAGGACATTCTGAGCGACATCATTAACGCGCTTCGGCAAACGATTTTTTAAAATTTGCAATTTTTCGCTCATTCTATTATTTTCTTCCTTACTTATTTTTCAATTTTAAACTTTCAAGTACGCAAAATACGGTATAAAACTCAAGAGTTTGACTTGTTTATTTTTAGAACTTTATTTTTCATTTTTCTATACTCTTTTTTATAACAATTTTAATAAACATTTCCGCTAGAAGTTTATAATTGGCTTCCTGTTTCGTTTCGTTTATTTATTTTATTATTTATTTTCTTATTTTTAGTTTTCTGTTTTTTTCTTCTTCTTCTATTTGTCAGTTGTTGTTATTGTGTCAAGAAAGTGTGAAAAGGAAAACTAGAAAAAGTATTGCAACTTACTTCGTCCTGGTGTCATTAAGGCGTAGTAAGCAATAAGTTAGTTGCTAAGCATGGTAACACAAGGACAGCCCAGCTAGGACCCAAAAGGAGACGAAACAAAGCAAAGGAATGTGTTGCTGCTCAGCTAATTTTTTAAGTGGCAACAGTCATCAATGCGAAGTGAGTCTTTAATTACTTGTAATTTGTTTTAATTCTACTTCAAGGAGTCGTTCTCATACCACCTCAACTCCTTTCTGTTAACCAGATCTAAGGTTTTTTCCATTTGTTTTTTACTGGTCCCGTTCACCTTGCTTGAGTGCAGCTTAATCGTTCACTTAGGAAATGCTATGCCACACCAGGATATGCGTCGCTCGTTCTCACTGGATTTGATTTGATTTACTAAGCTCCTTAATTAAACTTTCAACTCGTGCGAAAGAGAGAAGTTCGCGTAAATGGCTTCATATCGAGCGTACAAGGATCAAACAAGGATATACGTAAACTGAGTTATGAAACAATTTACAAAGTATGTGAATGAGTTAGTAAATGTTGAGTATCTGTGTGTACATATATGCATGTGTGTATGTAAGCGAATATTTGTAGGAATGTGAATATGAGTGTTTGGAGCATATGAGAGAGTGTTTGGGGGCTTCTCCCTTGGTTGGTGCTGAAATTGATCATTAAACATTAAAATCGAACTAAATCCCAAATGCAGCATTTCAACTTTTTATTGCCACAAAGCAGTTACCAAATGCGAGCAAACGTACGTCAGATTGAGCAACTGACTGACTGACTGACACTGGGACAGACAGAACGTTATAGAAGATGGGACAGACGAAAATGAGATAATTCTACTGAAACTCATTTTGTTTAATGGCTTGCAGGTTATCCGCAGTCCGCGCCAATGGAAATGGGGTAAGCCAAAATGTAACAAACATACACACATTCAGCATAGAACGGAAATGTATCTCTCTCTGTGTGTGCGCATTCAAATTGCAGATTGACAAACTTTTACTGCTTGTGTTGTTGGTGTTACTTTTGTTATATGAACGACCGCGTCAAACCAATAAACAGTGGGCATACTTAGGGTTTTGGACTGGCGAAGTGGTCGCTTCTCACATATAATGGTAAGCTTAGAACGTATGGTAGTATATGTGAGTGTGTGTATGTGGGTGAATATATGCGTGTATGAATGGTTCAGCAAAAGCAATTAAAATGCGGCAACGCAACGCAACGCAACGCAGTAAAAGGACCGACCAATGAACGATATACATTTGCCCTGTATGTTCAAATCATCGACCAAGAACTTTGGGAGGACGACGATGGAAGTGCGAGGATGTGACAACATGGATGCCAAAGGATGTGGTGACATTGGTAAGGGATGCACAGTATAGTACATCCATCCATGGTCCATCGGTCGCTAGGTTGGTTGGATAGATGGATGGTCGTTTGGTTAGTTGGTGCAACAAAGCTTTAGCAACGGAAACTAGTAAACGTGGTTTTATGAACTAAATTAACAAAACCACAAACAACAACAACAACATCAATGACAATAATAACAACAACACCAAGACCAATGAGAAGAGAGAGAATAAGACCAGCAACAACAGGAGCAGGCAGCTACAACTTTGACTATGAATGAATGAATGGCAAACAACGCCGAACAATGATGGCTTTGACTATGACAATGACGATGACTAGTAGTTCTAAAGCAACCAGAACGATGATGAAGATAATAATAATAATGATGATGACGATGACGATGATGATGAAGTTGTTCTTTCCCTTTATGCTATTTGACTTTGATGATGAAGGTTAAAGGGATAAGGTTCAAAGCATACTTTTCTATGATGGGTTAATTTAAGCGTACTTGAAGGCCATCTCTGCAAAACACAGTCAGTCAGATTCTAAGTCAGTCACAGCCAACCAACACTAAAACCAACATCAATGCCACAAACGTACAACGCAATGAAGCGTTGAAACATAGCGTCAACAACAACGACAACGACGACAGCGGACAAGGACTTTAACGCTATGAAACATGTAACCGCAGTCAAAAGGATTCAACTGAAAATTACTCAAATTGAGTTGGGATTTGGAAATTGTATAAGCAGAGATATATTTCCTTTCCTCTCTTTTCCTTCCATGTCACAACTGATACAATACTACATAGAGACATAGAGAACGAAACCTTAACTATTTTGTTAAAGTCATGGCAGCGTTTATAGCGTAAACAACAAAAACTAAACAAAAACCCAAATCAACTCATCTGCAGTGTTACTCATACGCAGTGACGCACCACCCTCTTATACTCTTCATGATTTAAGTCAATGACAGGCACTTGCTTTTTGGTTACCGCATCCAACTAACTTAAAGTGAATTGAGAAGGATTCCAGTTCCAATAAGTTGTGCGCGCATTTCGCTTTTAATTAACTTTTTGAGATCGTCTTACTTTGCTTTAGCAAGTGTCTTTATTAAAATATATGTACGAGTATATATTTAAATGAGTGTGTGTTTTATTACCCAATGCTTTTACCTTGATGTGTGTGAGTTCTTGAATTTCTAGATCATTCATTTATTGTTTATATAAGTTTCTATTCTATGCCTGTGAGTAAGCTTTGTGTTATGTGTGCTTAAGACTAACCTGCCCCTAGGGCTCAATGTTCGATTTTACATAATAAATTTTCATTGTTAACTTTCCATCCTTTTGTGTCCTCATCAACAGTAGTACAATTGTTGTTGTCGACGACGACGACCTTAACTGCGCAGTTGACAAATTGCTTCGAACATGACGCATTAGTTTTATTTTTCTTTTATTTTACTACCGACCATAATTATAGTAATTGATGTCTTTTGAAAAGGCAGCCATTCAAAACAGTCAGTTATGATGGTATGATAGCCCAATAGGAATTTCCTAACAATTTCCGTCCTTTTAAGTTTCTTCATTTATTCACTTAAAGAAAAGAAATTGCAATAAAAAAGGTAAAACTTTTTAAGTTGAACAAGACAGGAACAGCAATGTCAATTTCATTCTTTCACTATAAGGGTGAAATGTTCCAATTGGGTAGCTTTAATGATACCCAGTTGACCGCAACATAAAATGAGCGCCTTAAGGTATGCAATAAAAATAGTCAAATACAATTTATGTGCGTATATTATGTTTTACATCGATTGAAAGGTGTTTGCACTATGATATTAAGACAGCACATTAGTAGGAGAATAATATATGTAAGTGCCATTTCTTCTACTTATGTTTATAACCTCTTAAATACCATTTATAGACTGACTCGAAATTGTATTGTAAGCAAGACTGGGTCAAAGGCATAGTAGAAATCATTAAGCGATTTGATGCCAACTAGCAGAAACTAAATAAACCTTAACACCCAACTAACTAACTTACTGACGATATAATCAATAAGTTTGCTGAACGTGTTCGCCTTGCATGAGCCAAAATTATTATTGTACAAACACATTCAAGGACGAAGACGAAAAAAATCAGAATTATAAATAAATAAAACGCAAAACAGTATTGGGTTTGTACAAAAGTCATGTCGGTTTTTTCCTTTATATTCCAAATTTAACTATTATATGTAAATAGAACATTAATTGATTATGTATTAGCCACTTTTGGCCATATTCCATTCTCGTAGAACTTCTGATTCTAATGTGCAAAAAACTATGTTTGACAGCCTCATCAGAATCGAATGTTTTACCACCCAATGAGTTTTTAAGAGTGCAGAATAAATAGAAATCTGATGGTGTATGGTCGGAGCTATACGGCGGTTGTGCCATCACTTCCCAATTCAGCTCCGAAAATATTTGCCGAGTGACCAAAGATGTATGTGGTCGGGAGTTGTCATGGTAGAAAATGACAACTTTCCGATTGGCTAATCCGGGGTGTTTCTTTATGATTATTTTGTTTAATGCGAATAGCTGACGACAATTCACATCCAAATTGATGGTTTCATTCCGTGGCAGCAGCTCAAAGTAAACGAATGGTGAATCCAAACTTGGCGAATTCGTAAGTCGCTTCCCTCGTTGAAACCCTTAAAATGGTCTACAGCGCTCCCTCCTGGAACGTCCAAAATAATCAGTCAGAACACAGAGTCGTCTGATTTACCAGCCATTTAGTTTGCAATTGATTTTATTTCATTTTCCTTTCAATCACTAAGCCTTATAGTTCATTTTGTACAATGCTTATAGTTAAACAGCAGATAATCTAGAAAAGCTAAAGATAAATAATAAAATATCTCCACTTCGGAGAGCAGTCAATTCCAAAGTATGATACGACTAAAGTCTAAGAGGGCGATTTCGAGGGTAGCTGGGAACAACATCAGCAAAGGTTGTTATCTCAATCAAAGGAAGACACAACTTCTCATTGAGCATCTTCCAGAAACCTCGATGCCAAGGGACTCAACACTCCCAACGTTCAGCTTTAAGAAACTTTTTAAAACGGAGCTTAGTAACAAGAAAAATTGGGTAAGCTTATCAGAAACATATAAGATAAACCAGTACATGATGACATGGTACACCGACGGCTCCCTAACCGACGATAGAGCCGGGGCGGGTCTTTTTGGACCAGGGAGAAGTTACTCTGAACCACTTGGTAAGAACACTTCTATCTTCCAGGCGGAAGTTTACGCAATAGATAGGTGTGCGCACTTTAATCTTATTCGGAACTACCGGAACCGCATTCAGCAATACTGACTGACAGCCAGGCAGCTATCAAAGCACTTAAATCTCAACAAGTTACATCAAAACTTGTGATGGAGTGCATTGTTAAACTGAACAAACTAGGTGAACTCAATCAGGTGTGGATTCTATGGGTTCCGGGTCATGTAGGGATTAACGGGAACGAAATGGCAGATAAACCCGCCAGGAAAGGAGCGTCAACTCCATTTGTAGGGCCCGAGCCATTCTGTGGTGTAGGTTTGGGTAACATCTCCCGACTTATTTGGGAAGTAGAAGATAGACATAGGAAACTATACTGGGAAAAACTACCGGTGCTATCACACTCCAAATTAGCGATAGTGATATACAACCTAAAATGCTACAAGGACTGTATGAATCTGACGAAGAATAACCTGAGAATCGTTACAGGATTGTTAACAGGACATTGTAGGTCACCTAACTAAACTGGGAATTTCCTCTAATGGTCTTTGCAGGTTCTGCAGGGAGGAGGACGAGACCATACTGCACGTGATAGGAACTTGTCCTGCCCTGATACACAAGAAAAGGAATCACCTTGGCGAATTCATCTTAACCGAGGACGAATTCAAACTCTGTAAAGTAGGACCAATACTACAATTTAGGTAAAAAGAATAATAATAAAAGTCTAAGAGAATTCAATAACAATTCACAATAATAAGAGATAAAGATAAATGAAGATTAAGTAACTTCAAAGATTAGTCGATATATATAATTCAAGAGAACTATTGACTCCCCCCTTTGGAAGCTCCTATCTTCCGTCGAAACCAATGTTTGCAATGTAGCTTACTGAGATGTTACTGGGTCTACAGCGTGCCTAAGGTCCGCCTTAGCGACTTCCTTTAAGTTAAATAGTACCCTGACATGAGCCGGAATAATAATCGCTTTATTCTCAAAACGATTCTTTAAAATCTCCAACCCCTTTTCATAATTTGAAGATGTAAGCTCTAAAGATATTAGTTGCGAACTTGGACAGTATAACTTTCCTCTGGTGAATATCGACCTTTGCTGTGATTAGAGGCGGTTCTTTTTTTTGTCCATTGATCCGCTTAGAGGGGTGAATTTCTTTGAACTCATGTGGAACCCAAATAGCGACCATGTGTAGGTATCCTAATTGTGTCTTTCTACTGTTGTATGTGATACGTTAAGCCTTTCTACAATCTCTTGTGTTGAATAACGGCGGTTTTTATCAATCATGTTTAATATCTTCGTCTATCACACATTTAAAATTAAGATTAAAGCCATCTAGAGAAATAAACCGACATAACTTTTGCAAACACCCAATAGAAATAGCTCTTGTATCTACTAGATACTTATGAACATATATTAGAGCTAACTATTTAAGAAAGTTTTATTGTATTTTTTCTCTAAGATATCTAAGCATTTTATTTTCTTAAGATAATTTCCACAATTTCCGCTTCAGTTTTTTCTAATAATTTTTTTCATCTTTCACCAAATTGTGCCAAGTTTTCTTTCATTTCTTTTGTTTTATTTACTTTCATTTGGGTATGGGTTGGATTTTTTTTGTCTTTATCGTTAGTCAAAGTTCGTGTTTAAGCTAATGTTATCGATAACTTCATCATCAT
The DNA here is from genome assembly GCA_037043315.1 of Amiota communis. Lineage (NCBI taxonomy): Eukaryota > Metazoa > Arthropoda > Insecta > Diptera > Drosophilidae > Amiota > Amiota communis. The sequence continues at coordinate 3,238,814 of JBAMAV010001245.1, read as the reverse complement.
TATCATCATAATTTTTAGAGAAACTTTTTGACACTTCCACATCCCCCAACCATCCATCATCATTGCAAAAGACAAGACAAATACGTGTTAGCCAAAGCAGGCATCACCATAAATATTTTTCTTTTCTTTTCTATTATTTTTTTTTTTTTTTTGCATTCTTGTCCTTGTTGTTTGTTTGAGGATGGATCATACACACAGAGAGGAGCCTTGGGAGTCACTTGAGTGCCTGATAATATTTTTTTATTAATGTTCACTTTGATAATATCGTACATACTACTACATTGGCGCTTCGATATTTTTATTTCAGGCCTTTTGGAGTTTATGTGCCGAAGCTCATAATATCAGCTTAAGTACTTTTTTGTTTTGTTCATCATTGGCGATGGTGGTGGTAGTTTGTCCATTGAGCACAATAAACTTTTCCAATAAGCAACAATAAAAGCCGAGTTGAGCAGCAGCAGTAAACTTTTCTTGACATGTGGATAACAAGTTTGGCACCTCTTAGCGGACTTGATTAAAACTAAACCCAACCAAGTTCAGACGACTGAGATAGCAGCCATAAGAAAATCAACGAACTGCTGCAAATTTATTTTGTTGCTTTTATTTTCTATATTTTTTTTTTTTTGTTTATAATGTCAATTTTGCCTATCTAACCATCCATCTATTTATTCATCTATCTTAAGCAACAAACTCTTCAAAAAAGTAATCAAATTTCGTGTGGTGGTGTATTGTTTAACAAATACAAATGGACCAAGTGCCATGTGCCATGTGCTCTAAACGCGAGTCAACTTCAAAAATGTCGACTTCCGGCGCGAGTCTGGTCGTTTTGGTGTTGACAGCCTTGACAGCACGACGAACTCATGGCATGCGCTTGTATCAACAATAAACATAAAGCCACGACGACGACTACGAGGACATTCTGTGAAAATCAACAAGAAAGGTATGAAAGGATGAAGAGCCAACACAATATGCAAAAGTCTGGACTGACATTGTATATACACTAGTCAACCTGCGTCGAATGGGTTATAAGCCAATCCTGTAGTGCACCTACAGTCTCTGTGAAGAGCAGGAAATGAGTTGACTTTTTGCCGCACGCTTAGCTTAAAAACTTAAAAGGGAAACTTCTGACTGTCAAAGTGGTTGCCATAATTATCTTGTTTACAAGGTGAGCTACAATATACATAACTACCAAGTCAACCAACCAACCAAAAAAGGGCTAACTAGGTAGTACCACTAGACTGGATAACTAAGTTCAACGATGGCTTGTTATAGTAATAGCCAACTGGGCTGACTATGCCTATAAAATTTATGGCTCTTCACAACATTGGGTATATTAATTTGAATATGATTGCCCACCAACAACAACAATAACAAAACTAACAATATACCATATCCCTAGTCCTTTTCGTTTTCCCTTGCCATATAAAGTGTTCTTTCTCATCATAAATGCTTGGCATACTTAGTCAAGTTGAGTTCATATCAGGCCAGGCCAAGACACAACAATTCAAAACAAAACAACAATAAACAAGGCAACAAGCGCTTAAACAAACGAGCCTAGACACGAATATTTCCTCTACTACAATATAATATACTATGTATATGGATGTGTCCTTAAATGGGTTTGTGTTTGTGTGATATATAGTTGTAAAATATTTGCGCTGCAGATTAGTGCAAATGGACGATTTTGTATCGCATCAAGGCAATGTCATTAATTACAGACGCTCGCTCGCTCAACTCATAATACTCATTTTGAATAACAAAGATTTATGTCGACATATTTTCGACAATTATTAATCATAGAAAGTGGTTAAGTATATTTACAAGAGAGAGAATAGAGAAAGATACTTAGCAAATGTGTATATAAGTGAGTGAGTGAGTGAGTGAATGAGTTCGGATGCAATGAGTGTCATGTTGACAATCATTATTTGTGCTAAGGCCACCTACAAATGGACACAAGGACTTTGGGATTTTGCAAAATTTCAACATTTAAAATTAATAAATATAATATTTTGTGTCATTTATTCAATCAATTCAATACTTTAATACTTGTTATTGTAGATCATAAGATCTTCAGACACCAGCAACAACTGTTTACAATAAAAAGAAATACATATGGACAAAAGAAATCACACAACAATAACATTAAGCAAGTAACAAGAAGGCAAAGGATATAAAAAATAAATAACACTTTTCAATACTCGTAAACCATGGCGCAAAAACAACTTCACTTGACTTTAATCATAAAAAATTCCAAAAGGCACACACAGAGCCAAGAAAACCAGAAGACTAGTAGTATTAAGTCTGCTGCTTAGTGTTGTTAACCATGGTAAGATAGATAGATAGGGTAGGGTACACACTGTAAAGCACATGTCGAACATGTGTATGTAAAGACAAACAGAAAGACATGAATTTGATGGATTACAATGCGTCAAGCATAACCATAGGGTGGTAACATGTGTGTACATACATACGTATATTGACTAAGGTGCTAGCAAGTGTTTATGGATTGGGATACTGGTGATTTGTTGTTGTTGCTTAAAGCTAAAAAGAAAATCATAAAATCAATGCGTCATAAAAAGAAAACCATCGTCATCCATTGCCATCCATTCCATTCTCATGTTACTTCGTTTGTTTTATGTATGATTGTATCTGGGGTACCTTAAAAGGATTTTCCTGAGTTTTTCTTGGAATTTTATTTGAGTACGTTTTTTTTATTATTGGTTTCACTTGTGTGAAAATGACTTGCTCTAATCAGAAAGTAGAATAAATAATAAGAATTTGATGTGATGTTAAGAAGTAAAAATCATAAAATTCCATGTTATTTGTAAGATCATCAAAATTCCAGCAAAAAAAAAAAAACAGAATAAAAATAGAATTTGATTTGATGAACATGAAGAATCAAAGATTTCAAAATGAAATTATTAAAAAGAAATTGATAAAGTAAGTAGTGATATATGAGAAGCATTAAACTGGTGGAAGAAGAAATGAATGAATGAATAAATTTCTTCAAATAACACAGGTCTACAAATTTTGACTTTTAAAAAGTATTCTTCAAATGAAGTAGCTTTTTTAATTAATTTTCACAAATTAAATACAAAATTTTAAATTTTAAATTATTTTTCGTCTTTAGGAAAAAAAGTACAAGCAAAAATTAACAAAAATCATACGTCAATAATCTGGGGTGATTCAGCAGCAGTCTTCATATCTAAGCAAGAGTGTAATAAAAGCTATGGAAAGAAGAGTGCATAAAGGAGACGCAGATGCCTTCTTCCTCTCCTGAAGTTCGTCTATTACATTGATAAACAAAATACTTAACCCAACAAGTAATAAACGGCGCGAACATCCATCCCACGGTGGAACTGCATTCAAAATTAGTTAGACATCTACGTCAATGGGCAACAGACAGAGCTTGTGGAATTTCGCTTGAACACGCCAGCCTTTGTCTTTAGTGTTACCTCTCGCACTCGACCATCAGCACCAGCATGAACTTCGATTACTTGGCCTAACATCCATTGACCTGGGACATATGGTCTTCGTCTATCAGCACCAACATTCCGTTCTCAATGTTTTGATTTGTCGTTGAACATTTGACTCGCTCTTGTAACCCTAGTAAATATTCGCGTGACTACCGTCGCCAGAACTCCTGCTGCACTACCAAGATTTGCTTCCAGCGGTTAACCAACGATAACTTAACCACGTTTTCATCACATGACTGTTGGAAGGAGCTCAGCGGCCGACCAACCAAGAAATGTTCAGATGTGTGAGCCTCGAAGTCGTTCATGATCCCTTCTACTTGACAGACAGTGATGTTTAACTCCTCATAATTAAATGCGACTCCTTTAATTTCGTGCTCCACTCCGCTTTTCTCTCACTACACTTTCTCACAACCCACCGAAATGGGGTGAACGGGATGGTATGCGACTTGTTGGATTCATCATGGAACTGCTGAACTAACTCCTGTAACTCTCGACAAGCTCCCACAAAATTGGTAGCATTGTCACAGAAGATGTCACTGCTTAGTCCTCGTCGCGCAAAGAACTTTTTGAACAGTATTGCGCCGTGTTTTTTCGCTGGCTTCTTATATTCTGCGTCTATAACATCTCGACAAATAGTCCAGAAATAATAATCTGACAACATTAAAATTTTCTACTTGCCTTTATATCGTTTTTCCATGATTACGACGTCGTGATGGAAACGTTCCCCATGTTCATCGCTAAAAGCTCCACAATAGTCCGGAAAGTAGTCCAAATGAGAGTGTCCAAGTTGAAGTGACTGATGGCCATACTTTTTTTTGTAATGCTCTTTTTGCTATCACAACTCACCCATTTGCAACAACAACAATTAAGTGTACCCTAATTGTAGTCTTGGCAGCAGAGCTACCACTTTTAAGTCTCCGCAGATTTGCTATTGGTGTTTAACATACATAATCCGCAGTAAAGGGATTTTCATAAGACTCTTTCATATGGATTGCGTGACCAATAGGATTTGAAAGTAAAATATTTCGCTTATAAACTTAACTTAGAACAATCAATGAAAAGTCTCCACTCGTTCTGTTTATATGTAATGTTAAGGGCTTCCATCAAACGTCAAATTTTCTTGTCAAGAACGGAAAGATGTTATGGTCACACCACTTTCTAAAAGATTCCATTGTTGCAGTCTCGAACCTAGAAGCTATGCTTTGTTCTTTGGCAATTCTAAGTCTCGAACTTCAGCTTATGTTATCCTATGTGGCTGTGACAATGTACAAGGTATTTCATATTTTGACGCTGAGGTTATTTGTGAAGTAAGTGTGATTTCATCTTCATCACCATCAATGTTAGGATGCTTCGGAATTGGGTGTTTTGGTTATACATACAAACAGAACATTGTGAGGAATGATCAAAAAAGGCGGACACCACCAAAAACATGGAAGAACTGCCATCTAACTAAATAAATATCACCATTATTGAATTAAACGATGGTAGAATCATTAAATTTAGAAAATATCAGTTTTCGTAAAAACTTAAACTAATAAATGACTTTTACTTTTCAAGATGGGAAGACAAGTAGAAATTAGTAAAAATTATTCCAAATACTTTTCCACTGTAGGCCAGTGTAATCCTTCAATAACTTTAAGAATGACACTGAAAATTGCTTTCATTTTTTTCTTTTTCCATTCCCTAATTCATTTTGTGTTGTCATATTTTTTATGAATAATTTGATTTGATTTTATTTGACATTTTATTATTATTTTTTTGTATATTTTTTTTGCAAAATTTTCCAAAGCACGCTACATCATTTCACAGGACTCATGTATACCTTAAGGATATACAACAACAACAACCACAACAACAACAATAAGAATAACAACAAAAGCTATTTATACCGTCATTCATTTCATTCATTTGTTCATTTAATCTCATGGCTGGCGTCGTCATAGCCTCCTCCTCATTCATGTTTAAAAAACAGACGTTTTATTGCTCCTTTCTCTGTGTGATTCACTCCATTCAAAAGGATATGAGAGTGTATATCTGTGTGTGTATGTGTAATATACTTTGGTTGCTTTTTTCCTGTCGCTCATTGTGACATTATTATCAATGATAATATTGAAATGAGTTTGTTTCCTTCTTCCCTACATGCTTCATTCATTCACTTACACTCAAACAATTCCTCACTCTCCTACTCTCCCTCTCTCTATCTGTCCAACTCCAGTTTTGTATAACATTTTGTTAGTCATTTTACAGTTATTTAAATTTAATTTGAGTAAGCATAGTTCCACCAATAGATAGATAGATACATTTCACTATAAACGAGAACAAACTTTGGCACCGGAAACGGAAACTATGAAAATGATACTTAGCTTTTATAAAGTGCTTCATTTTCTATAGATGGCATAAGTGGGTAACTATGTACTATTGTATAGAATAAAGGAAACTAAATATGAAAAGGTATAATATAGAAACACATGGTTGAAAGGTTCTTATATGTAACAACAATTTATGCTTATAGCTTGGCCCTAGGTTCAGTGCAGACTGATTCAAGTCAAGGACAAATGTTTTAGCTTATACGCATCATTGAACTTTCATAATATCAAATTTAATAATGTCACTGCACTAACTCAAGATACTTCTGCTTCAATTTCATTCCAATCTCTATAGTAAGTATGTAATTTAGTTCATTCACCGTATGTTACTTTGTTTTATGTTTATTGTTACGTTTATGGGTTTATCGGTTTCATTTACCAAAAAACTGCTCAAATTCCAATCAGTTGAACAGACAACAAAGCATTCATTCTATATAGTAATAAAAATGCAACAAAAATGTGATAAGAAAAAAGAAATAATACATAAAATGTCATAACAAAACTTCATTTGTATCAAGGCAATTGAGGAAATTGAGGGATTCTTAAGGAATCTGGCTCCTCGAAATAGTAAGTATATCATAAACAGTGACATGTGTTAATAACAATAAAACCATAATTACAGCAACAACAATAACAACAAGACTTAAGACTCACAATTAAATAAAAGTCTGATAACAATGAGGCAATGATACTCATAAACTCAACTTTTAATTTCGCAGCAGACAAACGCAGCAACAGCTAATGAAGTTGATGACGCTGACAATAAACCAATATTTACCAAAGAACTGAAAAAGAACTGAATGAATGAATGACTGTTTGACAGACTGACAGACTTAAGTGTCTACAGAATGGGTGTATCCAGAGAGACAAGTGCCATCATCATTGACAGTTCTTGATGTCGTCTAGAAGTTTGTGTAAGATGAAAGAAAGAAAAAAGAAAGCAAAAGTATTTCATAATAATAGTTAAAAGATGCACAGAAACTTTTTTGGTTGTTTTCAAGCTGCAAAAGGCACTTGTAAGTTACAACCTATACGAGTAGAAATAAGGTTGGAGGAGTATGAAAATAAAATAGTGTACACATACGTAAATATGCACATCACGTACCACAATCCATTGACATGGTATGTTATACAATATATGGTTTATGGAAGTCAGGAAAAAGAACCCAACTTAAGTCAAATCCGCGTTACAATTGAAGCAACGAGGCAAATAACTTTGCGCTAATTTAATTTGGTTACAAAAATAAATAGTATGGAGAATTGAGCAACAACATAAAATATAAACAACACACAACTGAAGTTGACTTAAAGTAATTTTTAAAATAAATTTATTTTTGTGCTTTTGAATTTTTGCGAATTATTCTTTCCCTTTTTTTGTGTTTTGGTATATTTTTTCATTATTCAACAACAGCAAACAATGCATGTGGATTTGCTTTATGTTTGCTAAAAGATATAAAATAATTTATAAATAAATAATAAAAATGGAATGGAATGGAATGGAATGTGCAACAGCGAAGAGTGTAGATAAAATAGCACAGAGTAGAGAGAATTTATGAAAAGAAGAATAAAATTTAATTCATCATAACAAAAGCGGCGCATAACTTGAGCGAGCGCCAAGTAAAAACAATTCTAAAATAGAAATGGAAATGAATTTTTGTGGAAAGAACACCAGCATCATAGTTCACAGGGATGGGCTGCCATAAAACATAAGACAATATATAATCATAAAAAAAATATATTGTACTACAAAATGATATGAGAAATGAGTTATAAAACTTTAGATAGAAAAACTACACAAAAAAAAAACCCTATAGACAAAATTAAAAAAGTGGTTGTTCTTTTTTTATATGTGTCTTTATCCATGGCCCTAAAACATCAGGCCATTAAACTAAGTTTGTCTTTAAGATATAGATAGATTTGATATGGTTCTTCATAGCCATAGTAAATCCAATTTAGTTACGCTTAGAGTATTTCATTTCAATTGAAGTAAGTTAACTTGCAGTTCGAGTTCGACTTGAACTAACAAAGTCATGTATGGTATACAAGCAGTTCATATACCCTAAATAAACATAACATAAACATAAACATTCGTAGATCAAGGGAGGTTTGATGAGTTTCTTAGATGACCACTTGATGGTGGAACTTCAATTCATTAACTGTGTTAGTGGCTGGTGACAGAATTTAAGAAGAAGATTTTTAAGTTATGATCCTCCTAAGATGAAAATAAGGAAAATGACTTATTTACAATGTAAGAAAGTATTCCTGTTTGCAAAAGAAAACGTTTTTTCTGTGATATTGCTACTGCGGCTATTGCTATTTTGGTTGCTGCTTTCTGTTTTTTTTTTTTTTTTGTTGTTATTCCATGTTGATGTTGTTGCCCTGTGCCTTTATAAATACGTTGACCGATCACTTCAAATGTGGTTAGTAGAATCAATATACAGAGGAGTAAGCCAAACAGTTTGAAAGCCGGAACCAAACTTATGTGCTAAGTCGAAAGAATCAAAACATCAAAGATCACTGCCATATTTGAGAAGTTTCTTAGCTGATCACTTACTGAAGTCAGTTCTTCATAAACTTTGTATAGAAATAAAATTCGATGAATGTAAGAAATAATCCTACTAAGATGAAAAATAACTTATTTACAATGCAAGAAAGTATTCCTCTATTAAGACTGTTTGCAAAGGACACTGCGTAGCAGACTCAATAAACAGACTAGATATGTGTAATGAGTTGAATGAGTACTCGATTCGCCGAACTAAGTTGAAAGTAATATGACTGTATGTTGCATTTTACATTAACAAGAATTTTGCACCCAAAACTATTCCGACCGGATCCAAAAACGACACAAAAATGAATCAGTTCGTGACAGCAAAAGCTTCGTTTGCGACACTCGCAAAAGATATCAATAGCGAGCTTTCTTACAAACAATTACTGAAACTTTGTTGTTGTGTCTGTGCCACGAAAACCGTTTATTGCCTCCTTTTCTTAATAATTTTTCTTTGTCATATTCAAGCTGGCAAAATTATCATTTGCGAGCACGACTGCGAACATGTTGAGTAATGTTCAATCAACGCTCGTATTTTGAACGCACAAAGCTCGTTTCTGGGCCCATTTGCGATAGTTTAGGTGAACGTTCGCTCAACATTCACTGCTTGGTCCACACGGCATACTAAGGAATTTGTTCGCGCATTTTATTTATTGTACATAAGTTTAAGTATGATCTATTGATTATATATAGACAGTAGCTAAATTACATGAGATATTCAGTATTTTGAGGCTATATTAGGAAGGATAGGGGTTAGGTCACTGATTGAAGCGGAAGGGATGATAGCGCTTAAGTCTGTGGAGTTGCTGGCTGTTGTCCAGAAGTTGCACTGCAAGGAAGTTTATATGGTTCACAAGTCGATGTTCGTAGCGGCGTGAGGTCACAGTGAATGACATCGTTGCGAACATAAAAAGGGGCATCTACTATAGTGCGAAGAACTTTGGACTGGATCCTTTGTATAATGTTAACATTTGTGACCGCAATGGAGCCCCATAACTGAATGCCATAGGTCCAGATTGGTCTTAGAATCGCCTTGTAGAGTAGTAATTTATTGTGTAGTGAGAGCTTCGAACTAGGCCTGAGTAATCAGTACAGGCGCTTGAACTTAAGGTTGAGCTGGATCCGCTTGTTGAACAGGTGTTTTCTCCAGTTGATCATTAAATATGACTACATTTTTGTGAAGAAGTCTAGCATAGACCAAACCCTTTGAAAGCTACTTATGTACATGTGCAACTCGATTGCAATCGGTGTTGACTAATCTTGATTACAGTCCTGCTCATGATGAATTATTATTCTCCTATTATCCAAATGAATAAAAAGTTGAATGGTATACAATATTGAGACATCTTTTGTGAACTTTGATTATATACCAAACGCACTAACAAATTGAAACATTATAACGAACTAAAGGAGACCATAGTTTCCCATCAGACTCCTCTCGTATATAAAAACCTTATTGTTATTACCATTATTGCTACATTTTTGTTGTTATTTACTTTTTACGCTTGGCTAACCTTCAGTTCAGTTTTACCTGTTTTCATATCTTTTGGCTTTATATTTTTATTATAAAGAAAAGCGTTTGTACGTACATTTTTCATTTTATATTTTTTATATATTTTTTTCCCCCTTGTTAACCAACAAAATGCAGAGTCGCATGCATCATGTACGTGTGCTTTACAGGATAACAAAGGACGTGGACACACACACGGGCATAGTCAAACGGCATTTATTACAATTTTATTATTTGTGTTTGCATTTTTAATTTCAAAAAAACATCAGTTGCAACATTTCCTTTGTCTGCCGCCGTATGTTGGTTGGTGGTTCCTGTGCAATGCTTAACTGTAACTCAATTAAAACCAACAGCGAGCAACACACAGTCATACACAAATACAATAACAACAATAAACTTAAATGCAAATAAAAAGTTTCCGCAATATTTATAATAAAGATATACACACACACACACTGTGTTTTTTTTTAACATTATTTTCTTTTGTTATTTTGCCTTGTTTAAATGTCAAACAAATAAAATTTTATTAAGGTCATAATTCGTCTGGCAAATTTGATTGGAGACACCCACGCGCTTGCTAACCCAATTTGTTTTTGGTCCCCTACTACCTACAACTTGTGTCATTCAATTAAAGTGCATTATGTAATTGATAATCATAATAATGATGTTGATGAAGATGTCGATATTGATGACAATGATGATGATGATGATGATATTTTCAATTGGTTTCTTATTAGCAAGAAGTAAATAAAAGTTTGTTTTTTTTTTTTTATTTAAACGCAATTGCAATCAGCAAAATGGTTGAAGTCGAAAGAAAACAAAATAAATGGTGGCAAAAAGGGAGAAGAAAAGAAAATATTAAAAAATTCTCATTGATGGAGGTGAGTTGCACACACATACATACACATCTATACAGAAATACATCTTTACTCTAAGAAAATAAGATGGCAGCATTTCCGTTCATTTCATACAGTTGCCACACTCAGGACAGCCGTGAGCGACATTTGGACATACATAGAACAGACAACTCAACTCAACTAAACTGAAATACAAAACCAACATCTACACACATGTCAACATCATTGTTAGATGAAGAGAAGAGCTTCATCTCTTGATGCTCATAGTATAGCAAACAAAAATCGATAGCAAATGCTGCAAGGATAACTAACAAGGCAACCATACACATATAGTAGTACTATACCATATACTATAGAGATGTGTGTGTGTTTGTATGTGTTTACAACCTTTTCACCGCGAAAAACTTGCGCCACAAAATGAAAAATAAACAAATTTCCTAATGACAAGTTTTTCTCTTTCGTATTTTCTTTCTTTCTTTCGATTTTTTCTCATTTTTTCTTTGGTTTTTCTTGTTTTTTTTTTTTTTTTTTTTGTTTCGTTCAAGAAAATTGATATTGATGCTTATTGGGCACGACAGCATAACAACAACAACAAAAAAACATATATAAGGAGACAACAACATCGCTATAAACAACAACAATACATTGAACCAATAAATAAGCAAAGATGAACAAGCAAAGGAGTAGCAAGGAAGAGTTCAACGCTTAGTACTACAACATTGCATGACAATGTCTACAAGGATCTTTTTGGCAGAGCGCACACACAAGTAAGTAATGAGCTTACAGTGCCTCCTCCTCCATTCTTTTCCCCTCTTTACATTCCTTTGACTATCAATTTGAACAGCAGGACAAGTAAGTAACCAAGTAGTAGAGGAGTTGTATCCATTTGTATGTATTTTCTTATTGGTCTCCAACAAACAATTTGCTGATTCGGTCTAAAATGTATAAATAAAAGACGAAAATTTTCTTATAAATATTAAGGTCACTTGAACTTTATTTGTAAATAAAATAAAATAAAATAAAAGAAAACTTGCATTGCAGGAGGTCGAGGAGGAGGTGGATTCAGTCATTCATTCGCTCGTTTATTCTTCTTTCATCAGCCAAATTTGTGATTTGGGCATCAAATTAGTATATGAACATTTGTTGAAAGTAGAATTGATGTTGCTGTTGCTACTACTGATGATGATGATGATGATGATGATGTTGGTAATGCTACTGCTACTGATGATGATGATGATGATGATGAGTTTGGAAGCAAAACTTTTTGGCAAAAGTATAACATATTTTTTTTTGAAAATAAAGTAATTGAAGACAATTGATAGAAATAAGAATTTAGAAACAAAATTCTATAAAAAAAAAATTAAATTATATTACACTTTATTGAATTTTTGGCTCCTTCACCTGCTTTAAATGGATCGTGTCTATTAATTTAAGGACTTATAGGTTTATTTTTTCTATTAGGGAGAAAAATAAATACAAATTCCAATTGATTAATCTACCATGCCGGGGCATAAATTAAAACTCTGGCAAACAATGAAAGGTCAGACAAGCTGACGCCAGCTGAGGCTACAGAAAAAACAACCATTCCATAGCCTTTGCGGCACCGAACACCAATCAGATTATATGTCAACTGAAAATCGTTCAGCCATATAGTATTTGAGCCCATCTCCCTGTGCCTAGTTCATTTAGTTAACTGAGTCTGCGAAATTTCTGAGCTTTGAATCAGATTAGTAACTAAACAAACAATATTCATATATATTTCTTGACTCATCCTTACTTCCATATGGTGAAAAATCGCTATGCTTGCGTCACAAATGAAGCCAATGCTAACAAGCAGCATTCCATACAGTACGTACAGTATGATGATAAAGCCGCAAAGCCACAGAGGCAAAAAAAAAAAAGATGGAAGCACAGGACGACACACTTGATGAGAGGCAGCAAGTCAGGGATAACATGAAATACAGTAATATAAAAAATATAGTATACAGGAAACACATATTTTTTGCTTTTTATTTTCTTTTAATAAATATTCGTATAACAATATTTTTTTTCTGCTTATGTCGCAAACAGCAGCAACTCCAACAACAATACCAGTAACAATAATAAATATTATACAGCAAACGTGGCAAACAAACATGTCTGAAGACGCGACATTATCAGACACATGTGTCAACTGACTGCCACATCTGCTCTACCATTCTCCATTCTCCATCACCAACTCCAACACTCTACTCCACAACTTTCGTTTTAGTTCCCAGCTTCAGTGTCAACTTCAAACAGAGCGAGTTGTATATCCTGCACGCGTGTCCTGTCTACAAAAAAATAAACAACCATCACTAGAATAAGTCGTATATAAAGGTATATGGTACATGATGGTACTATATATGGATTGTGCCCCTTCCATTTCAACATGGCCTATACCAACGCATAATAATAAAAACCAATAAAAGTGACAAATAAAAAGATTTATGTGATTTATATATATGATTTCCCTTGTTTGGTTTTTTTTTTTTTTTCTTCTGTTGTTGTTAGTCTCCATCATCATCATATGCTGCTGAGCAGTAGTCAGTGGTTCAACTCTTGTCACGTTTGGTTTTTTTCTCTTTTTTTTCTATCTTGATACAATATTTTTGCTGTATTTACATGTGGCACTGATATGGGATAAACGAATTCGTATTCATAAAACAGGAAGATTTAATTGTGAATATGATTTATGCTGGGCTAAAGTTCACTGAAGAATCGGAAGAATAAACATATATGCAAAAAAAGAAATACGAATATTTTAACATATTTGATATTTGGATATGATAAGCATAACAAGGAAACGAATTATAACAAACTGCAAAAAAGTGTTAAATAAATATGTGTGGGTAAGAAAGTGATTAGCATAGGAGTGGTAGAAGATTACATTGAGCAATTTAAATTATTCCAAAATTATTTAATAAAATATCAAATTAGCTCGAAAGTATGCAACAAAATTCAGATAAGGGAATTTTTGATTGTTTTAAGCATTATTTGAGGAATTTTTGTATCTCCTATTACTATAATTTTGGACTAATAAAATGGTTTAGACTCTTACATACTACAATATATAATTATTTATATTTCCCACAAGTGAATGAAGGGGGACTTTAACATAACAGAAGTGCTGGTCAATCATTGCGACAGAGGCGAGTTGAATTTCTTACATGAACAAGAGCTCTGAACAGTGGATTAACATGCTGTACAAGCATATCCCCATAGTTAAGTTTTCCCTTCTCTTACATGCAGTACATTCAGATCTTTGTCTTCAATGGAGCAACAGTGTTTGCGGTGCCCCATAATTCTGAACTATATATCCAAATTGGTTTAATGATGGAGTTATACAGAAGAAGCTTGTATTCAAATCATAGGCCAGACCTTGAGTTGATTAGACATTGGAGACTTTGTGCTCTAAGTTTCTTCTGACTCCTAATCTAGGTGAACGCCAAGATAGTTTACATTCTGAGTTTGAGGAATTTTTGCTTCATTTAAAGTTACTGAATCGCAAGTCTTGCGGTTTAGTGTAAATATGACATGCTTGCATTTTTAATCATTAAGTTTTAAAAGTCAAATGAGAGATTGATAATCATCTTACTAACCTATATGGAAATGTATGTTCGAAGACCAAACAATGTCTATGTGATTAGTTGATAGAAAGTTTCCAACTTCTAATTTGTGGTAATTGATGTTCCAAATGGATAAACGTATGCCTAATTGGATTAGACTACAGGAAGAACTAAATTCATTGCATTGGTGCTAATTATTTATACCTTATTAGCTCCTACGTTGTCTAAGCATGTCATGGCTATAACAATAATTATTTAAAAGTGAGATGGAAAAATTACAAAGGCTTATCTGACCCGGTAGCACTCTCAATCTCGCTTCCAAGGTTACACCATACTACACCTATGGCATTCTGATATGGGGACTAGCTGCAAATTCAACAATTAATCACAGATCACGGGTGCGCCTTCGTACGTTAAGCGGTTTTCAATACACCGTGACATTGGCATCTTATCAATCAAAGAGCACATTAAACAAATCAAACATATCCCTTTAATGTGTTCTTTTAACGCTTGATTGGTATTCTCAAATAAACGCATATCAAAACAGCAGCTCCAAATATAATTTCATGACAAATCATTGGTGTAAACCTCATTTGTGTGCTTATACGATAGATGATGTCCACCTTGGACGTGTGCCCACATTTATTGATCTCGGTGTTCCTGTGTTTAAATCAGCATATCTCCACCTTTGTTACTAAGGTGAAGGGATTTTTTTGTTTTATTAAACTATTGAATTCAATCCGACCGATACCACGAAGATTCTTTTCATTTCTCATGTACGTCCACTCCTCGAGTACTACTTTGCATTTGGATGCCGCAATATAAAAAGCATTAAGATCGAATTGAGTCTGTTCAGAAGCAATTTCTTCATAATTCCCGGTCGCCATCTTATTTCTGACAGGCTCCTTATCAGCAGTCTTCCATCTCTCTCTCCTAAATCAGCTTTGTTTTTGTACGCACAGTCGTTCTACCAGAAATTTTGAACCTTTACCATGGAATAGATGTAGAATTAATTATGCCATACATGATCCTTTCTGATTTTTAGGCACTTTTTTAAAATAAGTGTAGTTTTTTAGGGAATACAAATGAGTTTATTCAGTCATGTTATTTGTGTAATATTATTGTAGCCAATAAGTGTAGTTGTGTTATTTAGTGCTTAGGGTTTTTGTCTAATCTTTCACTGCTCTAGACGTAATGCACCCTTCCCTGTGCAATTCACCTTCTACGTTTTTAACACACTCTTCTATATTGTATCGATCCACTCGCGCCCGTCACTACGATTTACTTCTTCAGCTATTCTTTACACACTCACTACTCTCACTGCTGCTATGACTCGTTGACCGTCCTCGAGTCGCGCTGCCACCTAGTATTCCTACAAGGGGTTGCCACCTGCCTCAACACCCTCACAATCCTACATAAGTATTATCACATGAGATCTCAACCTCTACGCTTTCCATCATCGTCCTCCATAGCCTACGGGGATCTGATTACACTAAATGAACTGGACGTGGCTTATTTATTAATCTATCCCGTTGCCTTTGATGCGCATCAGTTCGATTAGATGTTTGTGACCATACAAAGCTGAGAATCAAGGAATTTTATTGTTAGTAACACTGCTGGGTTGGGTAAAGGATTTGGGTTACTGACAATACCCTCATAGTAGACCCTTTACTTGGCTTTGCTATACTGATTACTATGAGTGTTGTGATTTAGTGAATATGAAGTCCATGTCATGGAGGCGGTATTCATAGCTTGCATGACGAATTTGGGCAAACATACATTTAAAGAAATTTAATATAAAGAAAAATTGATGAAATTATTTTTGCTTACAATTATCCAATAATTCAATAATATTAAGGAATATTATGTATTATTGGAAATTTCAATTGGAAATGAAAGAATATTGGGTTGTTAGGTGCCAAGCCAATTCTATTTACTTCTGTAACTGCTATTAAGTCTCATTCTCTCCCCGCTTTTCAAATCTTTTTCATACAATTTCAATTTCCATTTTCAATTTACTAAAAATTATATTAACTTCATATGACTTTTTTATATTCTAAATTTTACATTTTCTTTTTCTCTCCTTCAAATACTAAAACTACTTCAATGTTTACCTTCACTGGCTGCTTACAGCAAAAAAAAAAATCATTTCACTTTTCACATTCACGTATGTGACTCACTCAGTGTGTATTTATGTCTCTGCGTTTGTATCTTTCGTTTGTATCTCGCCCTTTTCTTTTTTTTTTTTTTTGCTTGCTTTTTATGGTCACACTTGAGCAAGTGCTTGAGCATGTTGTGGATGGAGAAGATATATGCCATCATCTATACACCTACTAACATACAATACTCGTATATCTTGTGTATGCATGTATGTTAGTATCATAAGTATAATACATATATTTAGTGTATGTGTGTATGTATGTGTATCTGCATAAAACAGAATGATAAATTAACTGCACATTATAAATTCCTTTGAGTTGAGCTTCATTGCTTTTGTTTTTGTGTGGATGGCGCTGTTGGTGGTACTTGAGCTGAACTGAGCTGAGCTGAGTTAAGCTGAACTGAACTGAACTGAGTTTCGCATGTTGTTCTGTTGTCGCTTTTATTGTTGCTGTTGCCACCCACAGAAAGCAATTGTCCATGGTGTAAGTGTGACAGTGCCAAGTGAAAACACATTTACATACTATATAAACAAGAACAATAACAAAAACAACGACAGCGACAACGACAACATCGACAAGTACCAAGTGGCCATGTATAGTCGTATATCTCAGTGTGTGTGTGTGTGTGTGTGAGTATCTCAGTTTGTAAGCGAGTGAGTTCAAGTGTGTTTCATTTTGCAACCAAGGCCGTAAATACAAGCAACACCAACAGTAACAACAACAACAATAATAAAAACATACAAGAGCGGCTACAATGGTAGAGCCAACGGCGGCATGGCATCCTTAACCAGGAGTAAGCCACGCACACTCTCACATATGTACATTCTTACTTATAGAGAACAGATACAGAGATATTTTAACATAGTTCATAGCATGAAATACGATTTGAAATCGGCGCCGCTTTTCATATGTGAAAAAAAAAAGAAATGTGGCACTGAGTGTGCGTACCTGTGTTTATATATCGTTTTGTATGTCAAAGGACTTATTTACCTCAACTTCCACTCCACTTTTCTCTCATTCACCATTTTTTTGTGTAACACACAGAGGGCGGCTGGCGATAGATAAAACGCAATACTTAGGCCACAGAGGCAACACACTCGTACTCATCCATTTGTCTACAAAACACCAAAACTCTACCTCAATTCAAAATTGAAAGTGGTTGTACTCCATTCATGTTCAGTCCTTCGTCTATTCCATATTGGATCGTGTTTTATTTTCCTTATGTGTTTGTAGGTTTTGTCGTTTGCTTGTCGCAAGCACTTGTCTACCTATTTGTTTGTTGTTTGTTTGTTAGTTTGTTATTATTGACATACAACACGCTAAGGACATGTGTCCACAGTGTGATCGAACACACATTCTCATTCACCCATTACCCATTATACGATAGAGCCAACATTATTGGCCGCGTCCTTGTCGACTGTCTAAGTCCGTGTTCAATGTGAGCTGTGCTACTTAGTTTGATTGATGGCCAGCGTATTTGTTTAGTTTTGTTTGATTTGAATTTATTTTCTATAGATTTTTCTCACACACCAATGTAGTACCGATTTCCCCAATTGACTTCATTATGAGTCTTTAAGCTCTGGCACACAAAAGACATATGAGTGACTTCGAGCATGACGCATTTGTCTTATTTGCTTTCATTCTTTCGTTTCTTTGTTTTTTTTTTTTTTTTTTGACCAAAACCAGACTGTGTCGCCATCACTTAATTCAATTCAATCTGGCCTAGTTCTTCTACCTTCCCCTACTTTCTATATGGTAGATAATGTACCTTTGTTTCGCTTTGTGAAATTAATGGGTTTGACAATCATTTTGATTTCATCTTTGGTTTCACTTGAGTTCAGTTCATTTCAGTTCAAGCTCAGTCAATCTTATTGCTTCAACTGACATATCGACATATTATGATGAGTTCCATTATACTACTACACATAGATAGAAAGGCCTGCAGGGGAGCATAAGTAAATTAAGAAATTTGAGAAAAGTCTATTGACTTTGCATTAACTAAGGAATGTTTACTTTTACTTTAACTGTTTAGGGTTTGAGAGAGTTTAGTAGTATTGTGAACAGAACTAAGTTAGTTTAAATAAGAAAAAAATAAAGTCAATTAAGCAAACCCCTTTGTCAATTCCAAATTGGTATTTCAAATACCATAGAAGCAGCAGCAGCAGCAGCTACTTGTACCCAATTTGAATTTGAAGAGCATAATTTACTGAAGTAGGGAATAAATTACTCTAAAATGCAGTGATGTTGTCGCCTTCATCATCATCACCATCATGATCATCATCATTACAATGATGCCTAAGCTTTATACTGAATGTATAGTAAATTGAATCAAATCGTGGTAAAGTCAATGGATGGTATTAGAGGGGAGGCAGGCAGAACTAAACTGAACTGAACTGAACTAAAGAAGAAGAACTCATCTCATTGAGTGTTTGAGAAAACTTAAGGGAGTTTATTATTAGCTCAAGTGCTTAAATTGAAGCCGCACCAAGTTAAACCCAACAATAATAACTACAAAAACAACTACAAAAGCAACAAGTACTTTCAGCTTCATCACTGGAAAATTAATGTAATGAATGCAAAACAGCAACAACAACATCATTTGGAAAAATCTGAAAAAAAAAAACAAAGTAAAAAATAATTGAAAAACAAGAAAATGGCTGATGCTGCTGCTACTGCTGCTGCCGCGGCGCTTAGAACTTGTTTAATTACTGCAAATTTTCAACGTTTTCGAAAAACTCGTTTCACTTTACTTTTATTTTCCTATTTTTTTTTTTTTTTTGTATTTTATTTTGTTGTAAATCATTTTCTCCTTCTATGTTTTTTCTTTATTGCTACTTTTATCCTACTAAGTGAAAGCAATTTCTTTTGCTTTTGCTTATGTTGTTTTTGTTTTTGTTTCTTTTCATTCGTGTTTTGGCACTTTATTACTGTAAATTAACCCATGCTTCTTCTTCTGCTTCTTCTCATTTGACTCAGACAGATTCTCACTCACTTTGGACTGCTACTATTTTTCATTATTTTCGCATTAATTCAGTGCAAGTCATTCATGCTTATTTATTTTGCTTTTATTGATAATGAAATGTTTGTTACTTTGGCAGCCATTTTAAAGCTAATGAGCAACGCCACATCCCATCATCATTCCCTATTTTTTGTGTGAAAAAAGGTAAAAACTTTGAGGGTGAATTAAAGACGTAATACAAAAATAAAATAACCCTTTTATTTATTTTATTTTATTTTATTATACAAAAAGAAGACTAAAAGCATAGTTCAAGGATAGAAATTAGTACTTATATTGAAAAGAAATTTACTAGACTGTGATAACATTATTGTATAGAACTTAATATATCTCATCATAATCATCATCATCATATTGAAATTATATTTGGACTAATGAAATATTGTTGATCAAATAAGTGAGAATTATACTAGATTTGAGAACATAAAATCTAAAAGAATTTCACTAAATAACATTGTTCCTTCTATTCAGCGGCGTATTTATGGTCGATGCTGCCCTATACCCCTTTTTATTTCATAATGAAGCGTTTATCAAAATTAAACATCTAATTTTGAAATATGTAAATCATTGTGTATTGAAATAATTTATTTTTTCTAACTTTAGTTCGCGCGATTCAATTTTTTTAACTAATTCAGCTTCAATAGATAATAATGCAAGAGCATTAAAGCGGGACATCCACAGCGAATATGTTTGCGTAATCTGCTCGCTTTGACAAAATATTCGATGTTAACGTCAACTAGCAGATTTCAGTGTTCACTAAAAATAAGAAGACGCTATGGTAGAAGTAGTAAAAAACCAGAAAGAAGGCTATCATTGGCTATGCCAAAGATGTAATACTCTTCACGCTCCTCCGGGTTGCATCCAACCTTCCTTTATTAGCATCGCATCAGAGTGAGTGGCAATTTTATTGTACATTTATTCTTTAAAAGTTTGCCATTTTATTTGGGTTTGTATGGGAGGTACCCCTCCTGGTAACCCTAGAATTATGAATTATGAATTATTTACATGGTTGATAAATATAGATCAGAAACTTATAGGGTCCAAATTTCAGTTCGATACGTTAAAAAACAAAAAACTTTTTCTTATAAGAACTTTTATTTAAAGGTGGGTTTGTATAGGAGGTACCCCCGCTAGTTGTCCGATTCGGCTGATTCCGACAAATGTGCTGCGTATTGTAAAAAGAAACCTATGAGCAAAATTTCAGCACTCTAGATCACTGAGGGACTAGTTTGCATACATACAGACAGACAGGCGGACAGACGGACAGACGGACATGGCTATATCAACTCGTCTCATCGAGCTGATCACACATATATATACATTATGTGGTCTGCGATGTCTCCTTCTGTGTGTTACAAACTTCATGACAAACTTATAATACTATTCACTCCCGTGAAGAGTATAAAAATAATTCGCTATTAGTTACAAAAAATAAAGCGGAGCGAATATGCCAGTTAAATATTGCAATTATTCATAACTTTGCCCAGTTGCCAAAAAAGCGCAAAGTAGCTGATAGTCGCTCATTTGGCGTTAAGGCAATTCTCATAGGACTGTTCCTATGTATATTTCAGGAGTTATTAAACTTAATAATGCCCCATAAGTTGACAATCCATTCGAAGAAAATTCTTTAAATCCACCGGAGAAGTCTTTTAGCTTCTTTAAGCTTAGTGTGGTTGAATTTCTCTCTCTTCGCATACCACTCTTTCATCCACATACTGTGGTTTCTTATTTCCACTTATTTTTCTTGCTCTAAATGAGTATGTATCACCATCAACGCTACGACCGTATAAAATTCCTCTGCCATTTTACAAAACCGACTGTTTCAAATTTTCAAGCAATTGAAGTTCTCTTTGATGTTCGCGCGTAAGTGGCAACACGCATTTTTGTTCGACGAACTTATTATATATTCGCTGTGAATGGCCCGCTTAAGTTTATCTTGGCCCATACTTGCACCTTAATACTTTTTTACCCTTTTCAGGGTGGAAAAAGGTCATTCTCCTTAACAATTAGTTGCCAATATCTACATTAAACATCTCGAAGATTTCGTGAATGCAAAATATTCCAGTGCAGAGCGGACATCTTCCATATTTACTGGTAAATCTTTGAGTTAATAATGGAAGTGAATGCAATCATTCCCTAATGTTTTTTCTAAATCGTCTGGATACTTTTTGACTAAATCATTTGCTTGATTTTTCAACTCATTTGTATCAATTTCAGATAAATTATCAAAGTAATTAAAGTTTACATAAATTGTATCGTCCAGTTAACTGTACACTTACTTACAGTATTCAAAATATGGTAGTAAAAATTTGTACGAAGCTCTTCTTATCCACAAATAGGTGCTCTTTCATTTGTGCGTGACTCATCTGACTGAAGTTTTCTCCGGATGGTGCTTTGGCTTTTTCTTCATATTCAAGAAATGGTTTATCCGTCATATCTTCAACTCAAAAAGCCAGAGATCCATAAATTTGGAAATCGGATGATAAATCAACTCATTTCTGAAGCTTCTTGCTAGCAGCAACGATCGAAAATTGCATTTCAAACAATTACTGATTGTATGTGCTGTAATTTACGTAGCAATCCTATATTGGCAACAGCAAAAGGTGGCCTTTTTGCTGCGTTTTCCATTATCTTGGGCAGTATAGCAATGGTTTCGGCTCGAATGTTTGCCTTGAGTTTGTCAATGCTTTGACGCTTGCTGGAGTACGCTTTGCTTTTCAATTAAACCCACAAAAAGAAGTCCGGGTTAAATCTGGAAATCTGGGTGACTTCTTTCAAACATCAAGTTCAGTGTCAACCATTCATACTACTGTTTGGCCGTATTCCAGGCAACGTGAACGGTCTGTCGACAATATTATTTGTGTTAATTACACTTTTTATGGAAATAAATGCAAATCATCTTTCAAAATGCACCTCAAAGTGGTTCCACTGACGCCAAAATGCTGAGCACGATACGACAGTTTTGGGTTCTGGGCAATGCTCCTTCTGATCACTTCAACCAGTTCATTGGAACGTCTTGGTCGTTTGATGAACGACATGTTGACGATCTCCCACTGTCTTGTGCTCAACAAAATTCGACACTTAACGATGTTTTCGACGATATGCACATTGAGTTAACACAACTGAACGATTATTTTCAATGTACAGCGGCACTATTTCGTCTCGTTGTTTTGTTGTGTAGCGATTCATGGTTAAAATTGAACTGAATTGACGTTTCAAAGACATGTTCAATCAAGTCAATCGGTTGGCAAATGTTAAAATTTTTCAATGTTTACCAACCGACATAAAAGATGGCGCACCTCTTATATCTTTTAAGAAATATCCACTCAAATGTAAAACATAATTTATGAAAGAAGAAGAAGAAAGTGATAACAAAAATTAAAAGATGCATTTTTTCTTTTTTCATTTTATACATAATTCCCAACTGTTTTATGTTAATCCTTAACTATATGAAATGCATTCAACACATTCATATGCATCATATTTTCATCGATGTAGTATTTTGTGTTGAATTGTGTAATCATTTCTTGAGATTGGGCCACTCTTAACAAGCCTCACCTCATATAGATTTGATTGTAGCCAACCAATCGAATCTTGGATACCTAATCAAGCTGCTGCAACTAACACCGGAATCGGATGCTGTGCATAACATATTCAAACTGGCATTCTATCACAGCAAGGACACTGGCTTGTTTCCTTCTCCTGCTTCTATTTGTTAGCTGCTAACTTGTGTTAGCTGAACTGAATTGGTAACTGTTGTTGACAGCATGCAGATTGCTGTTAGCCTTGCCAAGAATATCATCAGCAGCAGGAGTAACAGCAGCAGCAGGAATGGAAGCAGCAACATCATGAAATGTCGAACGAAGCCTCTTCCTTATAGTATTGTAGTAGGTTGGAACACTGAGCTCTGCCAATCGACTTCCGATTCGTTCGTTTTCTCTTCAATTCTATTTTTTAATATTTCTTTTTTCCAAATGAGATTTTCAGTTTCAGTTGATGACAGCAACATAATAGTTTTTCCGCTTTTTTGGTCGTTCGTTCATTCATCGTTTGTTCCGTATGAAGAAGGCTAACAATGGCCAACAAACAAATGAACGAATGAATGAATGAATAAACGAAGCATGTCTATATGTCTCCTTTATCATGCTCCTAGATGATTCTTGGCCTGTCATAATTTGTTGTTGTTCTTCTTAGGCTTTCCTTTTGTCTAACATAGTACACAGTTGACAGTTCCAAATCGCTGTTTCTGATATCTTTACTTGTTTCTTCAGTCATTGACCAAATTTATTAGTACAGAGAATATGAATTTTGTATCAAATGAATTGAAGTCAAATTATTTTGATTTCCAGCTGCCGGCATTTGTTGGGTTCCTGCCCAATTGGTTTGCTCATTAGTACAGGTTTATTATCATTATCATAGTGAAAAGAAATCAAACAGGAAAAGAAAAGAAATCACCAGCGGCGCAGCTTTTGTTTTGTATTTTCATTTCATTTCATTGCTTTCTTGTTTTTTTCCTCCTTTCGTTCTTTATTCATTACTTTTCCTTGTCTCATCAAATAAAAGTCACTTGCACTTTTCTACAAATTACTTTAGCCACAAAGTCAACAACACAACAGCACAACACAAGATGAACAACGCAAGAGGAAGGATAATAGTAAAAAAAAAAAATTACACAAATACAAATACAATGAAGACAACAAAAACTTAATAAATCCTGCGGTGGCTGATTACAAACTACATGAAAAGCAGAAAATCTTGAGAGGGCAGAGATGGTGGAAGGGGAAACAGTATGAAAGGAAGCGCAACCAAGAGATAATAACATTGGAGGATAACAAAAAGGCGAACAACAGCAACGACAACAACAAATATAATAACAGTGAAAACAGTAAGCAAAGCCGGAAAACTTTGCGCTTGTTGTTTTGTACTTCATTATCCTCATTTGTGCTGCTCTGCTCTGCTCAGATCAGCTCAGCTCTACTCTGCTCTACTCTACTGTTGGTTAATCGCACTCACTCACTGGCAAAGGATATGACTGACAGCATTACTATGGAGCAAAGCAATACTCTAAAGTACTCAAGAGTATGAAAGATAGTATGAGGAAACAGAGAAATTCTGATAGTTTTGCTTAAAATGCAAAATAAAAATGTCAAACGACGAGTCGAATTCAGTTCTTCTTATTCTAGTATTTCTATTTGTTCATTGCTGAATATGACAGGAAATTCTAATGAACTGCAAGGATGCAGCAGGAATGTGCAAGCATGGCATTATCCTAGAGACAGACACTATGGTACCTTCAAACCTATCCCTACACTACCCTAATTTTACAACTTAACAGTAGCAGCAATAGCACAATGAATGTTTAATTCAACTTTTGTATGTCACTTTTCAAACTCCAAACGAATTCCAATTGCTAAGGTTCAGTTCAGTTGGCTTCGCTTCGGTTTGCTATGCTATGGTATGGTTCTATAAAGTGGTATTACGTCCTTTAGCCGTCATTTTCTATGCGCACAAAATTATTCAAAAGCACAGTTTGAAAACGCTGCAAGGTGCTGCCAACCAACATTTGCCGCCTTCATCGCCAACAATGCAACATTGCAAATTGGATTTCTTAGCGAAATGTTGAACAGGAATTTTTTCTTCTTTCTTATCTTCTTCTTCTTCAACTTCCTTTCCTTTTATTTTCAATTGGTACTAGTAAGTTGAATGAACAATAACTGAGGCCCGAAGCGAATCATTTGCGAAACGTTTTCTAGAGCAATTGCAATTGTTGCATAAATTCTTAATTAAAATTAGATGAAAATAGTAGTCAAGAAAATAAGTGAAGAGACAACAAGACAATTGGATTCCAAAAGGAATATGAGTAATTGGTACTAGGAATAAAATGTCTACTAAGACAGAGACAGTGAGACAACAGTAAGCCAGTGAGTCATTGAGACCAATATACAATGAATGCAATATACTTATAAAAATAACAAAATAAATAGTAAGGCATAAGATTCTTAAGGATAAACAATATATAGTAGTGAAGAAGATCTTACATTCAAATTCAAATGAAAATTCCTAACTAAATAAAATTGGAGTTGGTGAGTAATAAGTGGAAAGCATAAGGAAAAGGAATGAAAAACTTTTGTGCTTTATCATAAAGGATGTATTGGAAGGGGAAAATGGAAAAGAAATACATATAAAAAAAGAAAGGAAAGTAATAGAAATAAAGAGCAAAAAAAAAAAAACAAAATTCAAGCGCTAAAGCAACAACCGCAGCAAATGGACGAACAAACGAATGAATGAATGAACTAAGAAGCGCCACAAAGTATGCAAAGCATGCTGCTTAATAGTAAAACCAACAAATCCAACACCAACACTTATACAAACCAAACTACAAAAGCATGCTGCGTTTGCCATTTTCTATCTTAAAAATATTGTGTTGTATTTTTCACTTTTCTCGTGTTTTATCAGAAGTAAAAAGTGCCAAGGAAATGCACAAAACTTAACCTAATGAACATTAAGATAAAGCAAAAGGACAACGAAGGACATTGCTTCATACTCTTACTAAGCTCACTGATCATAATTCCAATATGAAGTAATACAAAGCAGGATAATGCCAGAGTTCAAGTACAAAACAGGAAATGCAACTCGGATTCGAAGTCTCTTCTTTGAAAACTGCCCTCTAGACATAACATACCATACATACTAAGTACATAGAGAAAAGATGCTTCCTTGCTTGCTTAGTTGGTTGGTTGGTTGGTTAGTTGGTTAAGTTATATTTGTCAAAATAACCAAAGTTTGTTTTAACGAACATCTAACGACATAAAGAGAAATGCTAAGGGTCTAGGAAAATGATGTCGATTAGTCTTACTAGAACAGGCAAAAACAGGAAGGATTGAAGTTGCATTTATGGATAACTTAAAGTGCTATTTAAGAAAATGTCTTCCTTCATTTCAAATGTACTAACTTGGCACAACATTTAGAATCCTTATAGTCCTTGTTGTTATTGTTGTTGTTAGTGGTGTTAGAATTGCATTTGCTTATAAACTTATTTGTTTGTTTGTTCATTCATTTATATTTTGGTAAAGTTTTCTTGAAACTTATGTTGTTGTTTTTTTTTTCTAATAAATAATTTCGATAAACTTATATATATTTTTCAGTTTATTTACCATAAGTTAAGTTGAAAATGAGTTCGAAGTTTAATCGTTTTAGATTGATGCTTAGAGATATGTCAAGTATGTGCATTTCACATGCAATGCGAATACAAATTCAGCTTCAAATTTAAAATATAAAAGATAAAAGAGAAAGATTTTTAAATATAATTAAAACTATTTTCAACTCAGCTCTGCGCTTTGCATTTGGTGCCTTTTGCACTACCATATTTAAAAATCTCTATTTTGAAGCAGATGTTCTTTTACTAGAATTCGTAAGAGACCACTGTGCCAAATCATCCAAAACAATATTACAAAGCAAGGACTCCTCTTTAGGCTTATTAGTCCGGAAAATTGTTAAATCTAAAAATCATCCTAAGGTGCCTTCTACGATCCAAAGAATTATTTATAGCTGCAACACCCTAAATGTACCAAATCAGACAATGCTATGTTACTTGTAGTGTCACTCATGAAGACTATATAATCAAAACCGCTTTCTTACCCAACCATAGCTCCATCTTTACAGCGAAGCTATTTTATTTCTATTACATCAAATAATTATTACGCAAACAAAATTAGGAATATTCTCATTTGCATTTTTTTTTTTGTTTTTTCTTTTTAACATGTGATGACACATGGCTGCAATTTTATTTAGCTACTACCAATCAAGGTGCAAATACCTTATGAGGTAGGTGACGTCTTTTCAGTCGCTGCATTGGGGTGGAGTGAACAAGTTTCCTTGCCAGTCTATTCATGTGGTTCCTTAGTCTATCACTGTACCGACTTGAATGGAAATTGATCTGATTATCAACATAGGCTACCTAGCTGCCGTTTCTCATATTTGAATCCCATACCTCCATTTCGACGCAATAACTTGGCAATAGACTGTCCTCTTATTCTGCAGCGACAGGCGGCTTCGTCTACATAGTAGCCAATGGATGCGACTCAGTCTGCTTCTACAAGTTGCTACTGTAACTTGTACATGTTTTCGGTATGTGAGCCGCCTATCCAGGATTGGACCCAGGTATTTGGCTTCAGATTTTTGCTCCAGGTTCATTCAATTTAGGGCAACGGGTTAGAGAAGTTGTCTTCTAAGCGTGAAGCACACATTGCTACTTTTGGTTGGATTGAGCTGGACGTTCCACCTCCGAGCCCAGGCAGTCAGTTTATCTAAGTAATTCTGCAGGACCAGGGCGCTCGTGGCTCTGCATTTGCTACTCACCATGAAGCAAACATCGTCTGCATACGTCGCCATGAGTAGAGATTTAGGTGGGATTCCGAGAGTAACGGCATCAGGGACGGGCATGTTTGCAACAAATAAAGAAATAAGAAAGGTCCAAGCACACATCCTTGGGGCACGCCTGCACCAACAGGGTGTGGGGATGACTGTGTCGCCCTTACTTTTACCCTAAAGGAACGACCCTCCAAGTAGCACTGTATCAGAGCAACTCACACGTCTGCAACCCTTCAAAAATTAATTTAGTTTGGATCCCATTGCCTGATTGTTGGTAACGAAATGACTGACAAAGTAGCCAAAGAAAGCTGCTTTTTCTCCACTCCCATCAATATCGAATTATTCCTCACAAGACATTGTCAAATACATAAAATCTCATTTTAAACTCCAACACACAGGATTTCATCAAGCAACATCAAATTGTTACAAGCTAATCAATCATAACAAACTTTCAGCTAAACTTTCCGTCCACCGCTACCTGACAAATTCAGAAGACTGGACATTCAAAGAACATATGCCAGTTGGCATGGCTATTTGCCGTTTGCCTTGAGATATATATTGATTTATTTAGACTGGACATTATAAAATTTTTAAAACTTCGTATAGGTCATACCAAACTATCCCATTGACACTTGTGTTTCACATCATCACTGGACGCTTTTTGTTCGTGCATCAGATCTCCTTTCCATTCTTTCCAATTCTACTACACATAATCTTAAACTCATTTTACAATTCTTAAAACAATCAAATTTTTACAATCAACACTAATATAGTATTATACGAGTATTTCTGACAACTAAATTTTTATAAACTGTATAAACTCTCAAAATATAATAAAGAAACAGGATTTCACCCAGAAACTTGAAACCTCATTGTATTGTTTGATAAAGGGAAGAAGGCTTATATGAAAGCATTCCACGGAACCTACAATCAGTACCCATTAAGCCTGCGATACATTATAGCCTTGGGTCCCTAACTTCACAACACATTATATCAAAGTATTTTGACATTTTGACAATTCCTACATCATAAAATTGAAACTAAAAGAATTAAATTTGTATATTGTATAATAATATTATAATTTTATCATTAATTATGCGCCTGCTTCTGCTTTTGTTTTCTTCCATCAAATTCCTTTTGTTTAATAAACTCAATTTTAGAGTAGCATAATGACAACAAAAGAGATTCCATTTGTCACCTGTTGAGTTGAATACACAATGTTGAAATATTATGTAATTCTTTGAGCTTAAGGGGTTTCATGGAAATGTAATTAATTAATTGAATTTCCAAGAAAAACGAATGAAATGCTTCAAAAGCCAATTCCATTGAAATGAAAATCAAATGCTCCAAAATTTGATTAATGAAAAAGAGCTTAAAAGATTTCAAAAGGATGAAACTAATAATACCAAATTATCAATAATGAGTACAGTAAAATAAAATAAAATAAATAAAGCAAAACAGAATCCTTTTTGGTAAATAACAAGAATTTTATGTGAAGAAGTGTCCTCAAGGCTTTTGTGTTAAGAAACTTATTGTATTTAACAGATAATCTCTTAAAATAAAATGTTCTTTTCAGTTAATAAAGATTTAAGAATTATTTTTATTTAAAAAGGATAATAAAAAAAGATCACAGTAAACAGTATATAATTGTGTTCGTGTTCGTGTTCGTATGTCATGTGTATACTTATTTTCCAGCTATTTTCACTTATTTATTTGTCATGCTCAAGGCTGCTACTGCTGCTGCTGCTACTCTCAATTACTAGCTGTTCTAGCTTTCTCTTTTGCTTCATATCCTTCGTTCATATATTTATTTTTGTTGTGTTGGCAGAACGTGTCGTCGCTGTCACGCCAATGCGTCGATATGTTGCTGCTGCTGACAAAGCTCCTCAACTCCTGTAGCTGTTGCTGTTACTGTTGCTCTTGCTCTCTCATTCCTCCACCTACATGTGATGATGATGTTGCTCCTCCTGATGTTGATGTTACTGCTGATGCTTCTAGTGATGGTGATGCTTTTGCTTCTTGTGCTGCTGATGCTGCTTGATCCTGGTGTTCAATAAAATCCCATTTACATTGGCATTGGGTAACTCACGTGTTCTTGTATTATGAGAATGAATGAGTGTGGGTATGTGTGTGTGTGTGTGTGTGTGTGTGAGTGTTTGCGTGTTGTGCTGTCATGTGTTTGTGTGCGTTGATGCGATGCGTAATTGGCTTGTAATTGAAAACTTGCTGATAATTAATTGTGAAAGTTGCCTGACGACATTTATACAATATATATGTCAATCTAGTATATTGTACTACCTGGTTATATGTATGTGTGTTTATACCAAACGAACGGGTTAAAATTAATTAACCGACAAAGCATTTGTTCATTCATACATGCTATCGGTCGCACAATCGTTCATTGCATTATCCTTTGACACCTTTGCAATATTTCCTCCTTTCTTCTTTTTAATTTTGTGCGCGATTTCCTTTCATTTTCATTTTATAACAGCAGCAACAATTTTATTAAAGTTGCAGGCGTATTTTAATGCCTCATTAGAGCTTTTCCATGTAATAAACAAATTATCATTTTATTTTTAATTTAAATTTAATGCATACTTCTAGGCACATCATCATTGCATTTCAAACAAGCAAGGATAAGGTGGAAATTAGTAGCTGCTGTATCTGAAATATAATTAAATTTTAACACATTCTTAAAGGTTTGATGCATTTTTTATATTTTCACTCAGCTCACTAGTCCTTGAAGCACCACAAAATGATTAACTACATCCAACACAGAGCATAGTCTTTCCATTCTATTTATATGAGAAATTCTCTACTAATACTACACAGTTTCCTATTATTCATTTCCTATGACTCTCTTATCCTTTATTCATACATAGACATGACTAATAGAAACTGCTAAGAGCAACTCACACGTTTGCAATTCATCGACATTTAATTGTCATTGATTGCTTAATTGGGCACTTGGTCCCTTACCCTACCATAACATGGACATTATTGCCATACCATGCCTAGTCTAGCTTGGCCTGAAGTGCTTGCATATAGATAGATACATAGTTATACAAACATAGATGCATACACTCACTTGTGTTACATATAGATACTTTTGTTCGTTATATGTATGTATGTAAAAGTTGTTACTTGTTTATTATCCGCTGTTGAAATGAATTTGCGAAATTAGTTTGCGAATAAAGTAGTACAACCAAATTCAATAACGATAGGGGACATGAGGATGAGAATACCGGAGGATACATTGGTGCAGTCTAAGTCTCCAACTTTAAGCTGCCGCAACTGATTTATCAATGCAACCGCAACGTAGCCTTACACATTACTGTGAGTTTCAGAGACTCAAGTGCTTTTTTGTGGTGAAAATTTCAATTGAATTGAGAGTCCTTAGTATTGTATATAGTAGAAAGTTAAGCCTTATCCGATATACTACTGATTGAGTAAAATTGTTGTCTTGCTTTGCAATTAAGTTTATCATGTTGCCCTAAAAATTGTTGTCGTTGTCGTTGTTTTTCCTCTTATTTGTCTCGATTTTTCCATTGTTATTTCGTGTTGTGCGTTGTTCCCTGGCTCTTGTTTTCACTGATTGCCTGTCTCAATGACGAAGCATGACAAAAGGACTCTGGACCTTGTTGTGTTGTGATGATATTTTGTTTTATTTTTTTTATATTGTATTTTTGTTCTTCTTTCTGTCTCCAGCTTCAACTTCAAAGTGCATTTTACACTTCGCTGCAGACAACCGCAATTGGCATCGATGTTGCATTTTGTTGTAGGCGTATATCGTTGTACCATTGATGGTTTGTTCATTCATGTTGGGCGTAGTGCCAGAACCATGTATTGTATTGTACTAGCATGTTCATTCGCTCATGTTGGAGTTGTTTGGAGTCAGTTCCCATTTCAATAATTGTGCAACAACTGGAAACGATTATGCAATTTCATCATACATATGGAGATTCCCAGTTTTTTTTTATTTATATTCGTATTTATTATAGATACACTCACATGGACTCACATAATCTGCTATAGTAGTTACTATGTATTGTATTGTATTGTATTGTATTGTAGTATACTATAACTATAAACAATATGTCTGTCATTCATACAAACATACATACATATGTATACATATCCCAGTTATATGTATGCGGAAGTAAACTCCATACATACATATATGCATATAGGATGTATTGTGTATGTCATTTGGGATCTGGTTATTATTGTATTGAAACACGATTGCTTCCCGGCCTGCTTACTTGATTGCTTGCTTGCTTACTTGCTTGTTTACTCTCCGATGTCGTTCTTGTTGTTATTATTATTAATATTTTCTCGTTGTTTTTGCCACATTTGGCGGTTATGTAAATTATTATATTGATATTGTAATTAATTCCGCTTAAAATAATAAATAAAATACCAAAAAAAAACAGCATCTCACAAAAAATTCGAGTAATCGAAATGAAAACAAAAAGCCAAATAAAAGTTCGTTACTGAAATTGACAGTAATTTGTACAAAACTGGCACAGTTTTTTGTGTGTTTGGTAAATTGTTGAAGCTGTGCCAAAAAAAAACTACTCAGGGGACTTCAACAGCACACAC
Source organism: Amiota communis (assembly GCA_037043315.1). Lineage (NCBI taxonomy): Eukaryota > Metazoa > Arthropoda > Insecta > Diptera > Drosophilidae > Amiota > Amiota communis. The sequence continues at coordinate 3,206,326 of JBAMAV010001245.1, read as the reverse complement.
ACACACACAATGCAAGAGACAAAAATGCACGAATAAACTATACTTAATGGTAAATATACAAGAAAAAAAAATAGTCTATTTATCTATTATCTTTATATATAAAAATTAATGTTGAACCTTAATAGGGTGAAATTGTGACATCGTATTCCTAGGCATGTTCTTTTTGGATTCTGAAACTGCTAAACCGATTTTGATGAAATTTTCAGGGAAACACTAGCATAGTTTGGAGAGTGTTCCTGTCAAGTTTGGTGAATCGAAACCACTGTTGTCGAGAAATCTCTAGATATAAGTATATGTAAAAATCAATTGCCGACGAGGCCACAGTCTTTCAGGCTGAGGTCCTTGCCCTTAGGGAAGCATGTCGGCTGGCCAGAAATAACGTACCGGAAGGTAGTTAGATAGTCAGGCGGCACTCAAAGCACTGCAATCCACCACTGTGAAGTCAAAGCTCGTTAAGGAATGCAGGTCGACGATGAGCGAGCTAAGTCGTCAAGCTGATATCACTCTCTTATGGGTTCCCTGCCATAGGAACATACAGGGGAATGAGAAGGCTGACGAATTGGCTCGTTCTGGTGCTTCTCTTGATGTATCGTTGGCGGAACAGATCTCGATTCCCATGGCGGTCGTCAAGAGGAGTAACTTCCTGTTTTTCCACCAGCTGGCTAACAGACGGTGGAAAGATCTTGAAGCTTGCAGAGCGGCACGTGCTACCTGGCCTTGTTTCAACGAAAATAGGTCTTTTAGACTTATTAACAGAAGACGCTTGGATACCGCAAGGCTCACAGCGGTTTTCACCGGTCACTGGTGTGTACGGATTCACGAGGAGAGACTGGGTATTCCATTTAGAAGCCATTGTAGGAGCTGCGGAAACGAAGAGGAAGAGGAGTCACTCACCCACTTTCTATGTCAATGTCAAGCCTTGGCAAAGACTAGAAATAAGTTTCTGGGCAAATACTTCATCGACAATCTCTCGGACTGTTCAGTCACATGCCTGGGTGATTTACTCAAATACCTAAATTCGACAGTAGTGGTATCAAAACGGAACTCCAGTGCTAATTGTGGACTATACGAGCCAGCCACGGAAACCAACCAACCAACCAGTTGCTATGTGTTATTCTGGTAAAAAATTGAGAAATTTGATTTTGATCGACTCAATACTGTGGTGGTTTTGCAAAAAAAAAAACAGGAAAAAAATCGAAATTAGCAAAGTGTGCGAGTGAGATGGCAGAACATGACAAATATTACCAAGAAGATATTTTGGCCATACTTATATTAAGTGGTAGTCATGTGCAATGTATAAAAATAAAAACCAGGGCCTTTACATATGTATGTTTGTATGCTTGCAAAAGAAGAAGTCGAGGAAGAAGAAAATGAAAATAATATGGCGAAATATAGCAAAAAGTGACCAAACGAACAGCAAAAATCTATCAATCTTGGAATAAAGAGAATTTTCTAAAATATTACACCAGAATTGTCTATACAATTGTGTAACGGATACACCATGCCAGCCGTCCTGAAATAGTAACGACTCCCTGATCTGATCAACCCTGAGCTGATCAGCCGACCGTCCTCGCTTATGTTCGTGGGAGATAACCAGCAGATAGTCAGTCGATTGCTGCTTGTCGATATCGTCGGATGGTGCGAAAGATAATAGTCCCAAGTTTAACGTCTAAAGATTCATATATTGTATAATACATATCATATAAACTAGATAACTTTAATCTTCTAGAATTAAAATAAAACAGTGAACATTGTGCTCGATAAAATAGTACCTTCTACAAATAATACATACCCAATAAATGTTTGCGAAGGAGTGGCAGAACAACGTCTTCCCGGGTAGATAGTCTTCTGCTTCTACATTTATAAAAGTAAATGCATGTTGCCTATGAATTCCGGAACTGCTAGACCGATTTTAATTAAATTTTGATTGAAACTCTAGCATAGTCTGAAAAGAGTTCCTGTGAAGCTTGATGCGGATCGGACTCGGAAATTGGTAGATAATATTTTGCATATAAAGCTTAGAGAAATATGTATTTTAAAATCAATCAAGTTGTCTTTGTAAATCATATATTTTTGTAGTTATAAATTTTTTTTTTTATACAGAACTGAATAACGATGATACACTTTGGTGTTTAGTCATGCCGTTGCGTATCATAAACAACTGTTTTTTATTATGTGTGACGCGCAACAAAAAAGGAAGAAGAAGACACATGACAATCACAAAAAACGTCGAAATTATCAAAATGCTGCCAACTTACATGGAAACTTGCCCAACACTGCTAAGAGTGACCTTTCAAAAACTCCGAATCAAAGCGTATCAATTTGAGATTCGAATCTTTCACTCGAATCACATCTACAACAACAATCCCACAATTTTGTCATCTTCTTAGCAATTTCTATATAATTTGAATAGAAAATTCTAGCAGAATGCAATTGTAATTAAAGAAAATGAAAATTAGAAACACATGTTTTGCCAGCCATTTTAGAGTTTTTATTTATCAAATTAAAATATAAAAATATAATGGCCCTTCAAACATAATAAGCCGTGTCAACTGTAAAAAATTACATTTTTATTTTTAGTGTACGAAACTTATCTTCTGATCCATCTCTTTAATGACCTTAGAGCCCTTGAGAGGTGACGGATGATGCTCGTGCACTTCGTCTAGTGCTGATTACTACAAAGGGTCGGATGACAGTTCTATGAATGTCTCTTATCCTATAACTCCCGATCTGTGTACGTGTTCGCGTAGACCGCCTCAAATTAGTTTCATTCGTTCGTCTGATTACATTTGGGTAATTTAAATCAGGAAACAAATACACTAGTCGCATACATATTCCCAGTATAGCAAATGGTGTAAAAATCACATGCGTGTTGAAAAGCAGCCTTATTAGTATATACTCCAGAATAAGTAGACCAGTTGCACATATTCCAAACCACTTTGCTCTTTGAATCCTATTTACCCTTCTGTAGTTCTCTGAGTTCGGACAGTAAATTATCTGTACTATGAACACAATGACCATTAATATCACAGTTCTGCAGCCACTTAAAAAGTTGTCATTTACGATCAATTGAACTCCCAACATAAAGTATGCAAAAAAACCAAATGCAAAATGCACTACTTTTTCAAAATTAGTGGGCATTATTTGAAAAAATATATTGTATATAAAAAATATAGTTATCCCACGTTGATACAATAAAATTGTGTATACTTGCTTGTAGAACAAAAACTTTTTGACAATGAATAAAACAAAGTTTCGGTATGCTTTGTTAACTTTTTTGAATGTGAAAAATTTCAAAATCAAAAGTCAATTTCCAGTAAAAAAATTTAATAAAAAACTACATACCAGGGTAGTCCTTTTTTATTTTGGACCAGGGTTGCTAGATCAAATCTGAAATCTGCACCATGAAGTTTAACCTTTTTTTAACCTTAAAATACTCAAAACGTTTTGACATGTGTATGAATGCTATTTGCTTTGTTTGCAGGTACTTGTGCCAAAAGCATTTAATAATGTGGGTGAACTGATATTACAAGATCGTCATGTGACTTTTAATGAGATTTAGGTATGCCTGGACATTTGTGCTATGAGGTTGCTATGTAAGTATAATAGTAGGCGACCACATAATCAGAAGAACTCTCTAAAGAAGTCTAGTGTCATCTAAGGAAATGTTGAAAAAATACGTTCAAGGTGCATCAAATGCTATGCATATGAGCCCAAAACAAAACAGCAATCGACTGTATGGGTCTTCAAAGACTAGCCAAATCCAATAAAAGTTGTTTGCGTAAGAAGCACATCGAAGCAAATGGTTGCCTGTTTGTTCGGCATTACTGGTCACGTGGCGTCAGTGGCGTTAGATCAATGCAGGACGGTTCAATTCTGAATGGTACACGACTATTTGTTTGCTAGAAGTTATAGGAGAAATTCAATAAAGTTGAAGATTCATTCTTCATCACAGAAATGCGAGCTCCCACACATAGGCTGAAACAAAATAATTTTAGACCGTTCATCACATTGACAACATCGAATTGATGGGGCATCCACTGTACCACCTTTATATGGCGCATAATGATTTTCTTTTAATTCTACTCATCAAAATTAATAACGTGGTCAATGATTTTCGACACCTGAAGAAGCAGATGATGCATTCAAAGCGCATGTTTTAGAGTTACCTTAATAAGAGTGGAAAAAGTGCTTCGAATATTGGTTGCAACGCATACAAATATCTTCTTCATAGAGAATATTGTGAAAAACAATTAAACCAATTTCGATTATACCAATAAATATTAGCAAGTAATATTTATTTATTTATACGATTTAGATATAATATTTAATACCATAAATTAAAAAAGAGTACTAGCTACAAGGGCCTTCGACTCTATATATGATGATTAGAATAAGTGGATTAAACTACTATGATGAAGAAAATTATATACTAAGTTAATATTGTACGAAGATAATTCTCTTAAGAGTTCTGATGGTTTAGTGGTTTTAAAAAATATAGCCCTAGCCCTCCCCAAGCTTGAACAGACATCTAGAATGTGGTAAACGGGGACCGTGGCTCCGCATGTATCACGGCTGCTTGAATTGCTGGAACAACATCGTAAAAAGCTCCTTTCATTGCAATTTTCAGTTTTAGGAACAGAAAATAGTTACAAGGTGATAGATTGGGTGATTATAAAGGGCGGAAGATGACCCAAATCCTTTTGTTTTATCAAAAAATGGTTGATTTGATGCCTTGCAATGCGCTTTTTTTATCTGCATTCAAATGATATGGAAGAAAACGTGCACAGACCTTTTTTTACCTAATTTGTTAGTTAATATTGTGTAAATTGTACAGTAAGATGAATTTAATTCTTCTGCCAACATCGATAGCTACTATTTCACGTACTTTTTCCCATAACTCAGCACGGTTTGATGCTTCTAGTCGTCCAGATCTTGGATCAGCATTTAAATCCTCACGGCCACTTTAAGATAGCTTAAACCAGGTGTAAACTTGAGTACAACTCATACACTCATCACCATAAACTTTTCTTAACACTTCGTAAGGCTCAGTAAATTTTTTATCAAGTTTAAGTTTGTTCCATGTTATTTTTTTCTTTTTTCTCTTTTTTTTCTGTCACATGCACCCAATTAGTTCCTATTAAAATGGGCATAACTTTTTCAGCTGACGATGGATCAGCGATGAGCGATCAAAAGAAGAAAAATGCACCTTTCCAACACTACCAAACTTTAATAGATGACGTTATATGATTTAAATCAAAAGTTCGGTTATTTAATGAACATGCCATGTACTCGGACAAACATAAACCACCGTTGTTTTGATGGAAAATGGATACCAGTGCACGTAGGATTGTAGTTTTTATACCGATGTTGGAATCCTTCCCAGTTTACCCAAGTTTTTGTGCGGATAAATTTCGTAAGATATCTTTCAATGTCTTTGTCGTCCAAGGGGTCGATTGATATACAAGGTGCCGATACCACATAGCGCGCAGCTTTGTCAGCGTTGTCATTGCCAATCATACCTTGGTGACTGGACACACAAAATAACATAATTTTGTTTTTGTTTTGTATGCATAAGCTGCTGATATCGACTATTATTTTGTTTAGACAATTTATGTTCTTTATTGCTGTAATGGTTGACAAACTATTGGTGCAAGCCACATACCATCCGCTATTTGCGTGAAGGCGAGTACAGGTGTTCAAAACGGCAAGCGAAGTGGCAGAGCAGTGTTCGGGAAGTAAGCCTCCCTTTAAAATTTGATCATTGTCTCAATAACTTTGTTGCTATTTGTGGAGAAATAGAAATAGTAACCCTCGCTATTAGTGTACATTGTAAGCACATTTGGCCATCAAGAAGATTGGATAGATTCCACATAATTTCACATCAATTAAAGATCCAAAAAAATATTTAAAAAATAAAGATTTCTATATAAAAGAAATTGTTGAAGAAAAGATTCAACAAATGTAGCTTAAAGTCATATATTTCAAGTGAACTTTTTATCATCATGAATGAATAAATTCCTAAAATATCATACTTATTCAGCAATAGAACCATATACTTCATTTGTAATCAACAAACTTGATAGGAAATTCCATTTCAATGGATCTATAATTGTAGTGCTAACTATGAAAACGAACTAACTGCTCCTAACATACTTTAAATCAATTTTTCTTTTTAATTTTCCATTTTTCCTTTTTCATTTTGTTAACAGTATAATCGTTTTCCTAGAACTGAGTAACATTTAAGGCAATTTGAATAATTAATGAGTTATGCGGAATATGTGAAGCGCAGGCCAAGCCAAGCGAGTCTAAGCTCATTAAACCGAGCGAATAGTTAAGAGAAATATTGTAATCGAATCGTAACCGAACTCATGCCAAACAAAAGCTCCACGAATGCACTCACGGAATTCATGCACTCATTGTGTTTACATGGAGAAGAAAACACGCATGCGTTTTAAGGTGCAGTCAAATGCATTTTACTCTTAGTTTAGCTAAGCTTTTTTCCATCATCATTTTTTAATAGAAAGGTAAGTAAGCTTATGGGAAAGGGTAACACAAATAAAGTTTATGAATCATATACAATACTATATACATATATACGAGTATCATAAAAAGCAAGTCAAAGGTTATTACAATTTTGTGAGTTATTAAAAAGAAATTGCTATACAAAGGATATCAGTAATAGGTAGTAATAGAGATTGATCAGTTGGAGGTCGACTAAGACATCTAACGTTAACTGAAATTGAAATCAGTCAATGTCAATTGACTTAAGACACTCAGTTGAATTGTAGTATAAGCAAATCAAATTGTAACATGTTGCTATTCAAATGCTAGGACATGTTATCCTTGCATATTTATCTTTTACTAAGAATTCGATTGCAAGCAAATCTTGTAAAAAAAAACCCAGAAAAAGAACCCAATGAAAGAGTTGAATTATCTTAAGTAAATCAAAGACAAAAAACAAAACAGTTTTTGTCAGCAAACGAATGAAGAAGTGACGAAGGATTCACATCAAAAAGTTAAGGACTTAAGCGGAAGGCACTTAATCTCGCCTGAAACAGTTCAGAGTGTGTGAAGTGGAAGACGCTTGAAATATTCTATGCTATGTGCTACGTTTCAAAGCACTTCGAATGGTTGCCAGTTAAGTTGTCTCTCTGTATGTGTGTGAATATCAAGGCCCCGGAAATCGTGAGGAAAGAGGTTAAAAATATCGTTAAGTGCTTAGACTATTTGCAAACGAGCGAATGTCGCGAGCATAGATAAACCACAAAACTGAAGCCATACAGAAATTGAAGTGGAATGGATTGGATAGGATTGGCAGTGGAATGGATGAATGAATGAGAATGGTTATGGGAAATGGGTATATGTAGTAATAGAAAGAATGAAGACACACGAATAGATACGTCTAACGTTAAAATATTAAAATACAATTGGTTTAGCGCAGCGTTCAAAATGGATTTCTAGCTATGCTTCTTGCTGACGTTGACACACTCAACCAAAATGAAATGAAGTAGGGCGTGTGCTGGCACCAAGGACAACAAGGAAGACAATGACTTGGTGTTACAAAAAAATAAAAAAAGGACAAGAACACATGAGTGTGACTGAACAGGAACAAGGACAACGCGTTTATTCGCTTTGCTTGGCTTGGCTTGGCTTCCTGTGGATTTTCTTGTCTTGTCTTGACTTTTGTTGAAGTTTTTAGTTGTGCAGGATGCAGGATAATAATAATAATAATAATCAACATCAACATCATCATCATGAAAGGAAACGAAAAAAAATGCTCTTACCATAAAAGACTTTAAAACAAAACTGATTTTGTTTACGGAACTTCGATAAGTCAAGCATGGTAGCAAGTATTGTAATACGAGTATGTGAAACGTTTGAATGTGACATGCGTGCGTGAATGAGTCCTTTTTGTTCAAGTCAGTCATTCAGTCCTATTGTTATTATTGTGGATTGCTTTACCTGTTCTAGAAGCTTTTGATTATCCTTTCTATTGTAGATCAGATGATGCTTTTGTCAATCAGAGCGTATAAGCTTCAAGCTCAGCTCGACAACTCAGTGCCGCGGCACATCAATGTCACGAGACGCACGTTTCCGCGGTAAGCAAAAGTAAAAACTCTTCTACAATGAAGCGTGCCACATTTTAGTGGTAAAAAAAAGGGTTGACAATGCGACACGTTATACAGTTTCAGTCCCAGCCCTTCTTACCTTTGTATGAGTAAGAGAGTGTGCGTGTTTTGAATAGGATTTTTAGTTTGTTCTAAAGTTTTTTGAGTTGCACATTTGCATATTAAGTGTTGCATGAAACTATGACATAAGTCTGAGAGTCTTTACATAAGGCAAATAGACTGCAAGTTATGGAAAAGTTCGTGATTAGGCTTAGTGCAAAAATGGTTGGTTGGTTGCTTAGTTGGATGGGCTTAAGTTGATTGTGTGTGAATATGAAAAAGTTTCTTTATTTAATGAATATGCAACGGAAATTTATAATTTCACACAGCATCATTCTAAGGAACTAAGTACCTACTAATGTATTTTGAAAGTGAAACTTTAAAATTATTCTGAAATAATCTTAATTGAATTTATTCCATTGCTTTCTACAGATGCCTAATCCAATTCATGCTTTCTCACAGCAGCTCAGATTTACTTTTTTTTAATTTAATGATTTTCTCTTAAATAAATTAACTTGAATGAAAAATTTACCAAAAGCTCTTCCAATTCATCGATTCACATTCAGTTGTTAACAGTTGAAAGCAGCCAACGCAGACATAATAATTTAAAAAAGCATCAACAGCCGACAAGAAATTTCTTTCAGTTCACTGCCTTAACAAAGTAACATTGCATCGTTTTGCAGGGAAAGGGAAGCCTTAACTTAACTTAAATGGCAGCCACGTGCGTTCAAACACAAGCAAACAACAGACAATTGTATTGTAGTACTTGAAGTACTTGCTTGCAACAATACTTTGGCATGATGATCATCATCATTATTAAATATTTATCTTACATTATAATGTTGTGTGGAAAGAAAACAATTGAAATGAACGACCACAAGTTCAAGGAGCCTAAGTCAAGCTCATGTTAAGTCCACCCAAAGGATGTAAAACCTGAAAAAGAATTAAGCAAGCAAGCAAGCGAATCCTAAGACAACTCACAATGACATTCAATTAACACTAATGTTCTATTACTGTTGTCAGTGGCGGATTTGTACTAAAGCCCATTAGACCCGGATCTAGGGTGGCCAGATATTAGGTGCGGTCAATCGTGACAAAAATCCTGTCAAAGTGTTTCTATGTATGCACATTTGTGTGCTTCGTGACAAAGGTATGTCGCTAAGGAATTGTTTCCGATTTAAGTGCTAAGGCTTTCATTGCGGCACCTAAAAGTTTTTTTGCGAGGCGTGGGGAAAGCGTAACCATATTTTGTGACAACACGACTAACTTCGTGGGAGCAACTCGAGAACTGAATATGTTCGATGCTTGACTGGACTGTGTATGAACTAATTAAACACGGAGTTGGTTTTCGCTTCATTCCTCCAAGGTCACCACATTTCGAAGGAGACTACTGGTGAGTGCGACCAATGGTACAGCCCTAAATTTTGAAGAGCTCTCAACTGCTGTAGCACAAGTGGATGTGGTAATGATTCCCAGGCCGCTGTATCCTCTATAAACGGATCCGAATGATTTGAATGTCTGACACATTTCTTAATTGGGCCGATCAACTCTTTGACGGAACCTTGGAATGAAGATCTTTTGAAATTTTAGATGACTAAACGATGGAAATGAGTGGTAGTGGTTCATCAAGGATATTGGCAGCGCTGATCGAGTGAATATCTGACGATTCTGCAAGAGAGATCCAAATAGACCTAAATGAAGAATAACATCACACTTGGTACACTAGTGTTGATAGCAGAAGACCGGCCTATGGTTGCTGTGACGGTGCAGTGCGAGTAGTGACCTTCAGTAGAAAGAATGGCTTTCTCAAATGCATCGTACAATATATTTGTCCTCTACCCATCGAGGAACAAGTTGACTCAAGACGGTTGTTGTTGGAAGTAGCTTCCAAGGTGGGGTTGTTTGTTGTAGCATTTCTAAGCCTAACAAAAGCTGGCTGCTGCTAAATTTCTTACTGGACGAATTAGGGATGTGCGGTTTTAACTTTATTTTATTTTATAGTATTTGTCGTTATACGCGCAATTGAATTACACACTCTGTGAAAATTTCAACTCTCTACGTTATACGGTTCATGAGATAGGATTATCTGAAGGACGAACGGACAAACAGACGGACAGTGTAGGCTTAGTATTCGAGTCCCGTTGACACCCTTTGGGTACGGAACCCTAAAACGGAACAATAAATTTAAATTCATTACTAACCTGACGAAACTAAGCGCGTGAGTAGTCGAAGAAAAGGTCAAAGTATTGCAAATGGTTTATTCTACTGAAATTTTTCTTAAGAATGTCTTCATTTTCACGATCACTGCAGTATAAAAAATGACAATCGGAACAGTGACATCAGTTTGTTAAAATTGTCTTCAATTCATTTAAACAAACTTGGATATTGCTCTTAATATATGAGTGTGTGTGTCTACTCGCACCAGTAACAGTTCTGGAGAACGATTGTCTTATTGTTTTCATGATGGGTGCGGAGAAAGGGGCAACTGGTACTTACTACATGGCCTGAGGCCTAGGGCAGCCAAGACTGCAAGTCCGCCACTGACTATTGTTATTCGTTAGGCTTAAGATCCTCTCCTTAAAGTATATGACCGACGCCAGCTGCTGTTAGACAACTCAATGCTTTGGTGCCTTTGTCTGATCCAATTTAATAATATTTTAACTTTTGGTGACGCTTCAAAACAGAAAAAAAAAAAACAAAAATAAATAAAAAAAAAGGACACGCAATGAAATAAATTTCCACATAAATTTTAGAAGGTTGGCAGAATGCTGCTTAAGAAAAGAAGAAGTTAAATAACAAAAATAAAATCCATTAACCTGAGCCTTATTGTTTGTTGCCTTTTGAATGAATTTTCTTGTTTTCTTCATCAGCTTTCTCATCTTCCACGCCTATCGGAACGAAACATCCTATCACAATGTCCTTTTTTTTACTTTTGCTTACTTTCGTTGGCGCGCATTTAATTCTTGTTTGTTGTCTTAGGTTTGCTTTTTATTTACTTTAGTTTTTATTATGCTATCCTTTAATGTCCTCTTTTTTTTTCTTTACCTTTTCTGCATTACTTAAACAGCTTCACCAAGCATAAAACAAAGCGAACAGAGTCCTTTAAAAAAGGCAAAAAGAAAACTTATTGGTAGCACATGATTGTATTGGATGTCTTTCTTTCTTACCGAAGTCTATTCCTATTGTTTGGCTGAAGCCAAAGTTCATTTTTCTCTAGCGGCGCCCACAAATATGCAATATTCTTTTTATATTTTTTTCCCCCTTGTTTGTCGTTGCTAAGTTTCTAGTTCGCTCCGGTGCATGTCATGTGCAACACAGCAGCAAAAATGAAGTCTCTTGCACTTATTACATACATACATATGAAGCACACCTGTGTAGGTCCCCACTTACTCCTACTATTATTGTTGTTCATGTATGAATCACAAAGTCAAAGCCAAAGCCAAAATGCTTCAACTTCTTATTGTGTTGCTATTGCTGTTGTTGCTAAGTTTTCTATAGACCGGAAGTCAGTGAATATAAAAGCCTTTCCGCTGGCTGCTTCCGGAAATGCTGCATTTCAAGTAGCCTTTTTACTCAATTCAATACACACAACAACAGTAACAACAGCAAGGATAACAAGCAGCAGGAGCATTCAACAACAAATGAAAACAATATCATATACATATAACAATAACAAGAAGAAAAACATTTTAAACAGTTCCAATAAGAAAATTTCCACATTGTGCTCTCGCCATGAAGCTAAGCCTTTCAAGAGGGGCGTAGCAAAGACGAACCACACACCACGCACAGGCCACAGTATAATATGTGCAATCGTTTTCAACAAAGGAAGAGGATCAAGGAGGCAAGAAGCAACATGATTTCAAGTAAAAATACAATAAATATGTAACAGAGAAGATGGATGTTAAGAGTAAAGCAAAAGCAGAGAAATTTAAGCAAACATTTTGCCTAATGGTCAACTAAATGCAGACAGGACTCACCAGGATAAGATGAACGCACACTCACATATACATATATATATATCTATGCTTGCAAACACACACTTCAGAAGAATATACACGCCTGCAAAGTAAACATAAATCCCCCAACATGGGATGTTGGAATGGGTAAGTGTGTGTGCAAAGTGCAGAGTGGCTCCTGAAAGGATCGTCCATCGTTTCATACGGAAAAAGGACACTTTTACCTGACAGCAACTTAAAGCTAAGCGACCAAAGTGCCGCATTATGTAGAGAGCAAAACAAGAAATGAAAGATAAAGAAGTGGAAGAGGATGTGAGCAGAAGAATAGACAAAATAAGTGGGCGAGTTGAAAGAGTAAGAGCAACCAACATTTTGAAAAGCTGTTGAAAATTTATTTCCTGTTTCATCGTCAGACATTTAGGCCGATTTGATGCTGCTGTCACTACAGCACTACACTGCTATAGCTTCGGTCGGAGCAAACTGATGGAATTGGACTTGGACTTGGAGTTGGTTGCTTTGGCTTCATTCATTCCTCCCATAATATCGAGTCAAGTGCAGCAATAGCAACAGCAACTAGATCAAATGTTGGTTACAATTGAAAAAAAAAACCAGAAAACGAGTTGCTTCGACTTAAGTTGAATTGAGTTTGCTACAAAAATTGTGGCAGGATACTGCTGGATGCTTGCTGCAGACAGGACGAAATAAAGCAAAGGTTAAGCACATCATCGACTGCCTACTCAACAACAAAAGCAATATCGAGGACAGTGAAGAAGACGATGACGATGAAGACGAACACCTAAAATGACAAGGACGAGAATGTGCACAACAACAACATTCATTGATGGCAATGGTGATAGCGTTTGGCTTTTACCTTTATCTACTCTCTTCTTTTTATTTTTTTGGGTTGAACTTTTTATTGTTTTGTTTGAACTTATTTCATAGTGAATGAATTTTCTTTTCGGTCTTCATTTGTAAGGGATTTCATATTCAAAAGAGCAACAAATTTTCAATAGCCAGAGGATTATATTTTTAGGTATTTGCTGTTGCTTTGTTTAAATTACCGTGAATAAAAGGCTTCGAATTTTATGCCATTAGATGAGTATGGGTGTCTTTTTAGTGATGACATTTTGAAAATAAACAAAGACATGATCAATTCGAATAGAAGGGAAAATAATAAGTTCAATAGTTGAACTTATATTTGAGATAAATTAAAGAGAGTTCGCAGTATCTTTTTCTGTGCTCATATGTACAGAACAGAAGCTTCTACTTCAGATATTAAAACGCCAAATCTGTTATTAAAAACATCCATTCAGGACACAGGTGATATACCGGACTCAAGGTGCTACATTCGCAGATGATACTGCAGCACTTGCTAAATGTCCCAGTGCAACGCTACAAAGTCAACTCAACAAAATTCAAGACTGTATGATTAAATAGAACATAGTGGCACTTCGGTATATACGTAAAGGCAATAATCGAGCCCGTTTTAACGGGGTGGTAAGAATAAAAGTCAAGTACTTAGCCATGTGGCTTGATAAAAGACTGACATGGAAAGATCCTAAAGAAAGTAACTAGACTTGAAAACACAAAAAATGTATTGCTTGCCAGGTCGAAGATCCGGGCTCAGTATATAAAACAAATATACACTCTAGAAAGCAATACTTCAGCGTTACCAAAATATAACATTTAGGAAAATGACTTACGCCCCTTGTACACACGTAATGTGAGTATTCACAAAGATCTCATGATGTCAAATGGCAAGAAAGAGATAAGGAGACACTTGGCCGTTAATCTTCTTGACTATTCTTAAACAAGAGGGCGGCTCAAGAGATTGCACCAGTCAGATCGAAAGACATAGCCAATTAACTTCATAGCTTTCTTCTTTGTAGACAAACCCGTCTTTTAAGGAAACCGTTCTTTGAGGAGTTAGGTAGTTTGCCAAAATGTCCTCTGGGGGACATGGCTCGGTTCATAGACTCATCATGTTCGTTTTAGAGGCAGAGGGTGATCTCTAGGACCAACCCCCTATTAGTCCCCCCTTCCTATTAACAATTTGTTAAAAATTCTATCTGCCATCACAATGGGCCTTAGGGCTACTGGGTGAACTCGCGTGCCACCGCAAGCGTCCTTATAGATTTAGGGTTAGGTTGTAATAATATAAAAAACTAATAGTTCAATACTAGCGAACCCGACGTGCTTTGCCACACTCTTAATGTTGATTCCCTGTTTCTGTTTTGTTTAAGTCGATATTCTCGTTGGTCTGTTCTCATTTGTTTGCCTAGCTTTAGATGTTTTTCCTTCAAATAATCTTTTTTTGGTGGCTTTATTTTGTTGGTTTATTAAGTAATTAAGTAGTAGCAACAATTTTCAAAAATAACAGATACGCAATAAAGCATTGAACAACATTACCAGGAATAATACTCCCTTACTGGAAATCGGTTTAGCCATTTTGGCATCGATTTTGGCATATCCTGAACATTTCTTAGATTTCAGCCGCCGGATCTGCAGTTTAACTTCACATGGAGTGATGTGTTTTATCGTGAATGGATCCTCGTCATTCTTTGTCAGGGCGTCGCGTCGGTCCTTTCCTTGATCTCTGAAGGGTCAGCAAATTACAGGGGTAAGAATCAGCTCTCTAGCTTTTCAGCATTTCTCCTGCACCACTAGTTATTAGGATCTTTAATTGTGGCATGTCTATGTACCCTTAACACATTTAGTGGCTCTCCATAGGTAAAATCCAATTTTTTTGTTCGGGTCAGCATTTAGCAATAAGTTGTCCAAATTTTCAGCTCGCATTTTGATCAGATCCAGGCAGCTTTGTCGCAAACGTTTCGACACCTGATGTAACGCCAGCGCAAAATACGTTTGTATCATACCAACTGCTGGACTAGTTTTTGGTGTGGCATACTCAGCAGCTCTACAGTATCATCAATATCCTCCGCGGAGTTCAGCTCTATGTTGAGGATAAAGTGAGTTTCTAACTAAGATTGGAATCGCTCGATATTGGCATGCAGAGGCAAAACTCGCTGCGGTGTTAAGAATGCGTCACATGTGATAGTCATAAGAATGAATCGCGTCTGGATGGTTGCCACTTGCATACGGACATAAGGCTGGCGCTCCAGTTTCTAGAACCTCCAATCTACTGTTTATTATTGCATTAGCTCTTTGCCTTTGGGGGTGACTCGGATCCCAGAGGAGATATTTTGTGTTCAAGTCTCCACCGACCAGGAACTTTGGTCGAAGTTTGACAAAGTAGTCATGGAACTGCTGCATTGAGTATACATGATATGGATGCAATGACTATTTGCCTTGATTGAGGTCTCTAAGGTTTATAAGCAAAATTTTATCCACCAATTTCTCGACAACAGCAAGGAACACTCACTGCTCAGCAGTTTCGGAATCCATAGAGAACATCCATACATACTTACATCGAATTTGGTTATAATAATATAATGAGAAAAGATTTATGATAAATTAAAGAAAGATTGTACTTTTCAAACTGTTTCTTAAAATAAGAAACATAGACTCTATTAACCATCTATTATGTGATAATTTTACTAAAAATTCTATAAATGACCGTGAATTTTTTTCATCATTTGTTAAACTTTTCATTTCACATTTTTTTATTCAAAACGTAAATAGCCTAGACTCAGCACCCCGTTTTTGATTAAAGTTGACTGGTAGACAGACAGCCAGGCAGTCACAAAGAGCTTCCCATAGACTATATGACAGCTTCTCTGGCTAACATTTAGTTGGAATTGTACAAATTTCTGCCGCAAGGATCATGTTGCGCATTTTGAAAAGTGACAAATTGTTTCAATTTAGTGAAAAATGAAAAGGGAAAAAAAAGTAAAAGAGAATTGGCTTTCAACCTGAATCTGAGCTGAGCTGGAACTGAGCGAGCGAACAAAGCCAAGTGTAAAATAATGTTTTAAAGGAACCCTTGGAACCCTTTTTCATTTGTGTTGTGTCCATTGCTGCTTGTCTGTGTCATTAGCCCAGCGTGTCCTTTTATCTTTTGTACATGACATTTTAGCCTTTTTTTTCTGCCGCTTTCTGTTGTCATATCGTTTTTGTCATAACTTTTACGCATAGGTAGGCTACCACCAGTCGATCCACAGTTAGTCAGGCAGACAAATAGACAGACAAACAGACAGACTCCCAACAAGACTGATGATGGCAATTTTTATTCACTTTTTAGATGCTTCAACTTCATGGTCGAGTTTTGTTTTTGGCGTAATTATCTTAATTTGAATGTTAGCTGTAGGCTGCAGGCAACCAATGGCAACCAGGGCAAACAACAATGCCCTATGACAGCCAGCAAAATACTATTGTACAATAGATTGTGTACATAGGATATGGGCCCATGGTAAGGACTCGAACACAAATTTGTCAGCACTTGTACAAATTCGATTTTTGGTTGTAAAACATCATTGGGAATTGAGAAACATGCATATAAATACAACCAACAATAGCAATAGCAATAGGAAGCAGCAACAACAAAAATGATAAGAACTACAATGATGCAGAGTAACAGCAACAATATGTTGCTAGTAGTAACAATGTTGATATTACCTGCAACACTAGCTTTACTTTAACAGGCAGGCACAGAACCAAGTTGAAATGCGCGCATTATATATTGATTTGCACCCTACCCCTACTCTATATGCTATTAGTAACCAAACGAAGTCATGTCATATTACTCTCTAGTATGGCCTCCTGCAAAACTCATTCTAATGTTGCTTTCAACGGAAGTAGTGCGAAAATGTTCATGGCGCGTAATTGCTCAACACTCTAAGCAACAATTGTTATCGTTGTTAACGTCCTCTACTCATGTCCCTGCTCCTGCTCTTGTCGCTATCGTTGTCATTGATGTTACTGTTGCTGTTGTTATAGCAGGCTATTGTAGCTCCCGGGCAACATCACCTCCGGGGCATACAAGTCACAAAAATTGCAACTAGCAGCAGTGAGAGAATGAAAAACGAAACATATTTCAAGTATTTTTCGTTTGGCATAACAATGCACTAGGGGTTTTTTGAGAACGGCTGTTCCTACAGTTACAGTTAGTTTGCATGTTCAAGGACTCTTCCATCATTTTTTCCCTATTTTTTTCTATCTCTCTATGTTTCATCTTATGCGTCTCTCTGCATTTTTTTGCACTTCCGTTGACAACAATCAAATGCAAGCATATTCATGTTTGACATCAACACTTCCGTTGCATTGCAAGTGCGTTCCAGGATACTCACTTTTTTCTCTAACTAAGTGCTTTGCAAATATAATTGAATCCTTGCTTAAAAGAGTTAGAGGTTTTTAGTAAATTCAAAGTGGCAGCAATAACTTAAACTCAATCAAAATCAAGTTCATTGAGTCCTTCACTACTACTACTACTACTATCCTATCATACAGGAGTAGAAGCTTTGATGATTCTTTTGAAAAACTCATTAAGAATCGAACGCTTGTTTAGCTTGCGTATTTTATTTTTTTTTTTTTTTTTTTCTTTTAGTTTTGTGACTGACAGTTCAAGGATATGCATTTATAACAGTTCAGTTCAGCTCAGCTCAGAATTGCTTTGATGTCTAGAATTGCAAATAGTAAATACGATACGATACGTTATACATAGTTTGAAAGCAGCTCAACTCTGATCAGATACAGGATACACAAGGGAAGTGACTCGCGAGCGCGTTAGATAAGAGACACTTAAGACTCAGGCAAGTCAGGCAAGTCAAAGGCAACCAACGAATGAACTAACGATGGATTGAAGGAACACATGGATGTCATGCCATGAGGCACTTAACTAAATGCACCAACAAAACGAGGTAACTGTCACTTGCATCAAGTCAGAGTTAGAGAGAATGGAAGAAGGCATGGGGTCCTGTTAGCAAAGTTGAGTAGGGAAATCGAAATAAAATTGAATTTTCAGCGTTGAATTATTCTTCTACTTTGGTCTTCCTCCTTTTCTTTTTCTTCGAGCGTCGTCTACTAAACAAATATGCAACGAAATGAAAGTGGGTAAACTACATTAGCTTTCTACTGTACACACATAAACGACAGGTGCATGCACACAGTGTATCTGTGTATATACAATATTTGTGTGTGTGTGTGTGTGTGTGAGTATATTTCATATTCATGTACGTATGTTTGAGCATATTTTTGGTTTAGCTTTGGTGAATTTGCATTTCCTGTGCGCAACCAAGTCAAAGTGAAAGTTGCGTGGTTTTGTTGTGAGCAAACGAAAGAAATGCATTTCCTTATTTTAAATGTGGTTCTTGTTGTTGCATACATTTGGGCAAATAAGCATTTAGTATTATTCAAACGAGTTCTGCTAAAATGCCAAAGGTAAGCGAAGCCATCAAACGCAGTGTATGTGTAAAACAACATTTGCATTAAATGTATGTAAGGAGTGAGTTACTCCAGCAAATATTGTAGAGAATAGATGAAGAGAAAATCAATAAAAAAAATAATAGTGAATATCAAAAGGAGAGTGTGAGGAAGGAGAATACGGATGGAAATAATTGAAAGAAATATGCAGAAGAGTGTAATATTGTGAAAAAGCAAAGGAACATATTAGAAACTTAGTTCGGATGAGTAGATAATTTCCTGATTTATGCCGTGGATTGAGCCTGGATAAGGCTGCGTGTTGCAAGCAGCTTTTGCACGGTGTCAGACGTGGCGATAGAGGTAATAGGGCCCATGCCACCACGGTGAAGTAGATTTCTATGAGACGCAGATGCTCAGCGGACACGGATGCTTTAAATTCTACCTACACTGTGAGGAAGCTTGAGGAAGATCACTTCTGTCCTGTATGCATTGGCATCGCCGAAGATGCCCAGCATATTCTTTTCTGTTGTCCCCGATTTACCGTGGAAAGATCACAGATAGAAGAGTGTATTAGCGAACCACCAGAGAATTGACAAGTAGTAAAAAACGCAATGTTTGCCATTATGAGTATTCTCCGCACACTGGAACGCGACAGATTCACTGAATGACGGCATGAGTAAAGTGACGTTTGGCACGTCGTCACGCACTGATCCATAGTTTGTTGATGTGTAGGCAAGACCTACTGATAAACAGCACAATAGGAGACTCACAAAATATAGGACAGGCAGACGTTGAGCAGTGATGCTCCCCTTTTCCCTTGCGATGAAATATTTAAAAACAGTTCCCGGGGGGACAGTAGGACATGGGTTGGTAGTTTTTAGCGTGTTTAAAGTCCTGCAAACAGTTGTATACTCGATTGACTTTCGATGCTTGTTTGCCGATTAAAAAAACATTGTTTCAAAGGGACAACTCATCACGAGGGTGCAATATTTCCTGCAATGTGCGAGCACAAAGTGAAACACTTCTCCAAGTATACACCTAGATATCCATGGCTGGTATAATGTTCGAGGAGTTGTACATTTAGAATTAAGCCTGGCAAACGTCTCTCCTCAGCGTGTCGTAAAGTCATAAAGTCTGAGTCATTTATATCAAATGGTGTGGTGATAGGCATATCATGGATAAAGAGAGTATAGAGTTGGGTATCAGCAGCTCCCTTAGGGAACTTCAGCCTTGACTTACAGCCCTTATGCTGTCAAAAGCTTGTTTGTAACAAAAGTGAATCCATGGGAAGGAAGATCACACATATTATTAGAAAAGTATCTATATACATATACTCGTATAAAATAGGACGAGAATAATAGTTTGACGGTGATGAACTCCGACACCATTTGACCGATCACCACGAAAGTTGGCACGTATATATAGTTTTTCATGGAGAAGGTTTTTGCATACTTATTTTTTTGGACCCACTGTTGTCGAGAAATTGGTGGATGAAATTTTGCATATACAGCTTAGAGAAACTGATTTACTGCATAAATCGCTCACGAAATTGTATTACCGTAATAAAAAACAATGACTACGAAAATCAAGCATTAACAAACTAAGACGGTGACGTAGCACGGCACGCCGGGAATGCTAGTCTCTTATAAGAATACATAACCAGTATTGCTTTTCTTATTGAACACATGCATTATTCAATTACTTAAGTCCATAATCCTGCTGCAATTTCCCTGCCACTGACAACCCATGATTGTTGACTTTACCTTCAATTCACTAAGAACTTAAACCTGCTAACCTAAAGAAGTAATCCTTACTTCCCCTTTTGACAATACCTTCTTTTCTACCTTTCTATCGCCCCCTTTTCAAACTAATGTTATTCTTTCTGTTTATTATTTTCCTTACCTTTTTCTATGCATTCCTTATACAAAAAATGCAAATCGTTTTTGTATAGAATTTTTACTTAAGCGTAATTTATGCAACCAAACACAAAATAGTATACGTAAACGCATAAGGACCTTCGCTTGCTTCTCTTTGCAATACTATAAGTATAAGATACTTAAAGCCAACTTATATGCATGAATCGCTCCTGCAGGTAACCTTCCTACTCGCTAGCATCATCTTAGTCTCAGTGTGTGTCCAGCATTTGCATACGCAACGCATACATTTCAAATGCAACTTAGCTGCGCATACATTATACATACAAACATACAATACTGTGTCGTGCATATGACACAGGTCCTGTAATCCTGTCGTCAAACTATAAAATTTATCGCCAATATAGAAAGCGGTGTACGTGTGCGTCCGTGCGTGCGTGCGTGTAATTCAAAAGGCAAGTAGCACTTAATGTCCTCAGCTGGAGTCGAAGAGGAGCCACCTGTGTGTCTTATTACGATTTTTTATTGCATACTTTCAGGCATGCATTGTAGTTTATAGTAAAGTGAAAGCCTGCTGATGGTGGTGGAGGGGGCCAACCAAGAAAGACGTGCCAATGCACATAATCATTGTGTTGTAGATATGTGTAAGTATGGTTATTTGCTTTTGGTTGCTGCCAACAGAAACAGAAAATAAAAGTGCTTACATCATATTTAACTCAACTGAACTGAATTGCTTGAATCCTTTTGCCTCAACAACTCTGTTAAAGTCCAAGACCAAGTTTACAAGCCCAACACAATTAAACAACAAATAAACGTATTACAAGGCAAAGCAACGCACATCCGCATAATTTCAACGCGCTCCATTAAGAGCATTAATTATATCCTTTTTTTCCATCTCATTTCTCTGTTCACAGCTTTCGTCCTGATCATTCTATCCAACCAACGAATCCACCTAGTGACCAACCGACTTGCTGACACAATGGCATTTATTATGCTGCGTTGACGTGCGGTTAGCTCATTCATGATGTCCTTTTACGCCCAGGCAAACGCCCACTCTGACGCCAATTCCAATGCTTGCTTAACAATTTAATTTGCTCGCTGCAAATGAGAACAATAAGAACAAAGTCAGCATTTGTCATGTTCACTTAATTTCACTTCCCCCGGACCAAACCAAGGACCGAAGTGGACCAATCCGGTGCAGTCCAGTCCAGTACTCTTCGTCCGATATGGTCCACTTTGAAAGGAGGTAAGTGAGTCCTTGATAATTTTCATTCAACGTGTACTTGTCATCACTTTTTTTTTGTTGTCCATGCTTCATGTCCATGTCCACGTGTTCCCAGCAAACAATAAGCATTTAATCAGTTTCTGCTCATAAAAAATTCACTAAAAAATTTAAATTGCGAACACTTTGTCTTTGAAATTGCAAAGCAAGGATGTGAGACAGAATGAGAAAGACAATGCTTATTGGAATTTATGCTTGTATTTACACGTCCAGCGCACATCAGAATGTGTGTTGGGCAGAGACTGTGGAGGAGGTGAAGCAACAATTTTATATCAAAGGAAATTAATAATGCAAAAAGGTTCTTTTTTTCGGCATTAAAGGCGAAAGTGCAAAAATGCGTACTCTGACAAACAAACTGAGTGATAGATAGAAAGAGAGAAAGGGAGACAGACGGAACAACCGATAAAACAGAGTGAGGGAGACAGAAGGACCTTCTGACAAACAGTTAGGATAGCAAAGTCCAAGAAAACGATGAATATAATTTTTATCTATATATCTACAAAGGCATAAAGGATAAAGGATATGAGTAAGAGTTATGTTTGAACTGCTGGAATTCACTTTGCGTGCGATTAAGGAATGCGTTGGCTCGTTTTAATAATGAGTAAAAATATTTCAGAGGGATTAATATCAGCCAGCCAACAAAACAGTATAAGCTTGAATGACTTAGTGACTCACAGGAAGAAAAATATCGAATAAAAGGAGTAAAAGGTTAAGGCAGCAAGCAATAAAAGCCTTAAGGGGTTGATTAAATGTTTGTTATAAACAAGGAACAAAGAAATCATCCAACGATTATAGAATAGTATATAGTATGAGCAAACAAGGATATACTACAGGACATAAAAATACCACAACAAAATGTGAAAACAATAAAGCGACTACACGGTTTATTACCAAACAAATCGAATTAAAGGATTTTTACATTTAATTTTTTCACAATGCAACTTCATCAAAAAAACACAAAAAAATATGAAGAAATAAAAAAATAAACAAGAAATGAACATAAATGAGATTAATGCATAAAATTTAATAGCTCAGACATCATCAGGAGAGAATTATGAATGTATGAGTGTGCAGAGAATAGTATTTCAAGGGCCGGTTTAACCATATCGGGGCTCCTAGGCAATGCAATTCTCTGGGACCCTTTCAATATATCATTTTCAATCGCCATTGAATTTATATGGTTCTGAGACATTGATGAACGAATACATGTTTTTTATTAGTTTCCATTAAGAAAAGTTATGTTCACTCGTGGCGTTTGATACAATCAGACATCTAAAATATATATTTGTATCATTACATTCGGGAAGATAAGATTCCTCCTGAGGTACATTTTTATCTTCCCCTGCATTCACTAGTTGAAAGATGAAGAACTCCATCATCTATAAATAAACTCAGGCTGAATGTCCATGGAATAATGTTCACTAAACTTTTTATCTGGTCACCAAGTCTTACCTTTACAAGAGAATATTCTATGTCACATGTGAGCGTATGGAGTCAGACATAAAAGAAATCAGAGCTGGAGTGTCAAAAGGCAGTGTGCTAGGTCCAATATTTTATACGCTTTATACTTCTCACCTCCCTACTCTAAGTGATGATAACATAATAATAGCTACATACGCTGATGACACAGCCATCCTGGCGACTCACCCTGACGCAGCCATTGCCTCATCATTTTTGTCAACTCAGATAAATCTTTACATGTCTCCTTCACTCTGAGACACTCATCCTGTCTCCCGGTCCAGCCAAATACCTTGTTAGGCGGTTGACCTGGAGCCCAACATCATAAACAAATGGGAGCAGTTGAACCTCAAACTAACCAGGATGAGCTGGCTCATGTGGCACAAATAAAATTACGCTCAAAAAATGAGCTACTTCTCTGTACAACCATTCTCAAGGCCAGTATGGACTTAAGGCATTGAACCTTGGGGCACAACTTGAAAATCAAACGCCCAAAACATACAAAGTCTTCGGTCCAAGGTCTTAAGGTGGCTTATCAACGCTGAGTGGTATGTCCTCAACTTCGTGATCCATAGAAACTTGGTATTAACCACAGTAAAAAACACATTATCCAGCTTGAATCTCACGAAAACCACCTCGCCGTCAATTTGTTGGACAATAGCCTGCAAACTCGTAGTTTAAATCGTTACCACTACTTGGATGTCCCCCTTCAGATCACCGAAGGACCAAACAAAGATTTTCACCAAATAAAATCATGAAAATATAGCTCTTAAATAGTATAATAACAACTCAAAAAAATCGCTGGATCTCCCCTTTGGGACAGTAGCAAATAAAAATTATAGATAAAAAATGTATTCGAAATCCAAACAGAGAATTATTTTCCCAATAAGCTTTCAGTCGCCGCGATAATTCTGTATACAGCATGTCTATTACAGGCAAATAAGTTTCAATTTTCAACTTCTCTTGTCTTCTGTAGATCCATCCATTATCATGATACCTTTTCCTTCTTCGCACATACTGATTTTCATCACTGTATCAGTTTTCTCTTACTTGCAATGATTTTGTCGACCTAGTATATCAGCCCAGAATATTTCTATTACGGGATATTCTTTTTTTCCAAGTCCTTTAATAGACATCTGACCTCCTGAATCAGTACAATGTCTGAGACTCATCGTCAGCAAAGCTTTCTGGAAACTCTTTTAACCTTTTCACAAAGCCTTTGTGTCATTGAAGATGCAATTCTTCTTTTTACTTCTCAGTGCGCGGGGCCCCCATGCATGTGACTACACTGCCTTATGGATAATACTGCACTGAGTATTATGTTTGCCATGTGAAAGGAGATCAAGCAGAAAAAGTGGAAGGAGCCATGTTGAGTCATCATTATTCATATTGTTGATGAGAGAAATATATTTTATGGAATAAAATTAGAAAATTTCTTTATCAAGGACATTTCTAACATTAATTTTGCACAATCTCATACTATTATCTAAGCAAAAATAAGAAAAAATTCTATACACCTAAAAGTAGACTACAATATTTTGTAAATATTAGCGCAGCAATTTGCACCAAATAAACCAAGAATAACAAACAAACAAAAAAGAAAACACCACCAACAGCTTCAGGTAAATGTCAAGTAAACAAAAACAAAAACAAAAAATGAAAATGAAAATAAGAAAGACCTGCAAAACAAAAAACCACAACAGCAACAGCAACAGAAGAAGAATAACAACATTGACATTTGTATGTTATATAATCAAATGAAGACAGCCTAAGGCTATACTACAGTAAAGAAGAAATTGTAAAAACACAAACAAAATGCAAAATACAAAAAAAAAAATATCATGAAATGACAGAAAGAGAAATTGATGGTTGGAAAAGGGAAGGGAAATGAATGAATGGGATGGGATGGGATGGGATGGGATGGGAAGGGAATGTAATGGAATGAGAGTTGAGGAATGATGATGAGAATGAGCTAGCGAGCATATGAATGTAAGCAAATAAAAGAAGATACTACTATCCAGTAGTATCTATGGATGTATGTACCTGTCCACCCACATTTGACGCCTCTGGCCTGCCACAATAAATTGTCACATAAAAATTGATGCATACTTTTTGGCGTTTGTATTGTATGAAACGTGCAAAACGTGCACAGAAAACGCAAAATTTTTCAATATCCAACAATAACACAACAACAACAAAAAAAAGAATCATCACCAAAAAACCAAACCCAACCCAATGGATGATTTGGTTTAGGAACCCAAAAAAAAAAAATATTAAAGACAAACAAAAATACAAACAAATGCATAAATAAACTGAGACAGGTTAGAAATATGTATGTGAATCCCCCCACAATTCAAAGGAGTAGAGAATATATTGGGGATGTACTAGAATGCCAACGAGATCGAATGAAATGAAAGCATTCAATTTTGTGGTGATGCCTGTCAGTGAAAGAGCTCCACCTCCTACTATTGCTTTTCATTGGGAGTGGGTGTGTTGTGTTGTGTTTATTCAACTTAGTTAGTCCCATTCGATCTTAGACTGGGATCTGCTATGCTAGTATTGTTATTGGTTTGCATTATTTATAGCAGCCCAAAGGCATTGTCATCCGCCCACCTGGCAACGGATCATCATCATCCTCCTCATTCTCATAGACAGTGGCCATGTTTGTGGTTACATTTAGCTGAGCTTAAAGCAAAAAGGAAAGAAAAAACTGTTACTGAGAAACAGAAATACAAAAGCCAAATTAATATTTCACACATGTAACTTAAGAGCAACTCGGCTACAGCAGCAGTAGATCCTGAGCGCATTGTGTAAAGGTAAAGCCAAAGCTGCTGGTTGATAAGAATGACACACAAGCTGAGCCATGGACAATATATGAGTGCGTAAGCAGGAATAGGGAAGGAGGAGAATAGCCTTTGTTAGTAATTTTTTTTTTTTTCCAAACAACATTTCTAAATTCTGAGGTTTTTCCGCTTTTATTTTTTAGGTTTTTTTTCCGTTTTGCTGGAAGTCGACTGCAAACTGATAACATAATGTCGGAAACTTGAACACTGCAGGCAGCATTCACCATTCAACATTTCACACGCGGGCTACAAAGATAACACACACAAGAAGAAGAAGACGAAATATAAAATGAAAAGGAATACAATAAGCAAAGAAAAGGACTTGGGACAATGGCAAAGCAAAGCAAAGTAAAGTAAAGCAAAGCATTGGAGAGACACGCTGTGTGAAGTTTCATTTACGCAGCTGCTAAAATAATATTTCAATCACTCGAACCACAACATCATCTACCAAAGCAAGGACATTCGCGCAAGGACACGTGACAGCTTGAATAAAGCATTGTAAATTACTCGAATTCGGTGACGTTGACAGCAAGTACTACTACAATCTGAAGAGCAAAAGCACCAGAAGAGCAAAGTTAATAGGCTCCAGTAAGAAAAGGACTATCTAGATGTGGCAAGTGACAGGAAATGGACTAAAAATATGCGACAAGCGACACACAGTACAAGTACAACGTGAGGTTTAAAGAGTTCAATGCCAAAGCGTGTCAAGCAATGGATATAAATCGCTCAACTATACTCGTATACTGCAATTGTTGAGAGTAGTAGGTAGAAGGCTAGAGATAGAAGAAGAAGAATTCTTACAAATGATAAAGTACAATTTTCCTTTGTTTTTCAGACTTGAAAATTTATGCATAAAATTCAAGACAAGGATATTCAACAACAAACAAAAAAGACAAACGAATATTATTTCCAAGAAATTATCACCAGTGTCAATAAGCCAAAGAAGTCACACTAAAGCCACCAAAGCCACCTAAGCCATTTTCTTCATTTACTTAAAACAATCAATCACATTTTCATCAAAGTACTAGTACAGTCCTTTGCTTTTGCCCCCTTTTCTAAGCCACCCCCATACCGCACAAAAATTTTAAATGATATTACTGTGAAAATCTTAGTCTCATGCTGTCCGCGTTACGCCAAATTAAGTGCTTAAATTTCAATTAAAACTTGTCTTCATGGGTTTTTGTACAACCCCATGCCCAACGATTCCTGCTCAAGAGAGTATGAGAGGTTAAAGTTGAACTCATTACCCAGCAACGAGAGCGATGCTATGAAACTTTTGAGAACATTTAACGCTTTTGCTGTAATTAAGCGCGCGTTTAATTGAATTGCGATTTTAAGAGAGGGCAACGATTAACCCCCATAAACATCCATCCTAGGCTGGATATGTAAGTATGTATGTCTCCCCTTTCAAATCAATTTAACTAACTACAAGTAGGGTGGTGAAAGTATTTAAAAGAATTAAAAATCGATGAAGTAAGCTATAAATTGAGGTAAAGGGATTAAGGAAATCAACATAATTTGATAATAGTATGTTCAAGATAGAAATAAAAATCAAATCAAAATATAATATAATAAAACATTAAAAAAGAAAGGCATTGCTTAACACAGGGAGTTGGTAACTAAAAATGAATATTCTAGAGAATTTAATGGAGAAGCAAATACTATTATTGGATATCTGCAAATGAATAAATGTTTGATTGAATCAAATGAAATGAGCAATAGACAACCAATGCCACATGCCAATAACAACTATCAATGTTTAAGTATCTGTACTCGTATCTGTAGCTAAAAGAGCAAAGAGCAGGCAACTTCACTCTTTCATCCACATTCTTAACTTTATGCATGCATATGAAAATTTCGCATAGCATACTTTGAGGCTTCCTTTATTCAATCGCTATTTTTGCAGCATGTTCGCGTGGCCTTTCATGAACCACAAACTACTTACGCAATTATTAAATATTCAATGTTGTAATGCCAAATATTTCCGTATATAAGTTAAGGTAAGGTGTTATACCTTCGTTCTTAAGGCAACTTCACTTCACATGAGATCATGGAAGGTGAAAGGTGGAACGTGGACGCGCGGTATGCAACACGTAATGCCATTTTGTTGGCACGTGTTGTGAATTTCGATCGAACACATAAAACACAAGTGAATCGTCGTTGTACTTAGTCTAAAGCACACAAGTTGCCATTTATGTTGCTTACTACACTTCTACTACTGCTACTAGTTTTTGTAGGGATTTGTTTTCATGCGTCATCGTCGTCGTCCTATTTCCAATAGGCCTGAGCCATCCATATCCCACGCACGTTTATGCATTTAAGTGTCAAATTAAAGTGAACAAGTAAGTATATGGCCAAACATACACACACTATACAATAGTAGGATATACACATGGCATTCAACATTTATGCTGCTGCATAAATAAATCGCGTGAAAAGAAGTAGTTCGTCGTTCTATGTTATGTGTTATGATGTGTCCTTTGCACCTTGTATAAGTGGCCACAAGAACAAGAGTAGAAAGACATCGTTGTAGTAAAAAATAGTTTATGCACTTGTCGCATACATAAACTACTTTGATATATGTAACACACACAAATGTGGAGGTGGTGACGATGGTAATGGTGACAGCTAACATTCGCTTAAAAATCGCGCATAAATCGCGTTCTGTGGTACATAAGTGATGTTGACCACACACAGGAACAGGAAACAGATGAAGCAACAACGAATGCGAAAACTAGAAAAACAAAATATTCACGAAGTTCATATGCAGCATAAAATCAATACACTACACATGGAAATTTGTACATACTATAACAAAACTTGAAAAGCTTCTGTCCCAATACAGACAATAGTAAAATTTATAAAGATATCATGTCTCTTTTAATGATAGATTGAGATACGGATTAATACTTCTGGTTCATTGATGTGTCAAGGAAAGAGTTGATTTCACGATAGTCTTGCAAGAGTCTAGTGGGATTAACAGTTATAGACAAAATTTTTTTGTTTAGGAATAAATGTAAATCATAACCAAATATTTTACAGATTTGCATTTATAGATGCTACAACTACCAGTGACGGGTGGGTTAGGTTAGGTTAAACAGGCCGCTTGCGATTGCACATGAGTTCACATAGAAGCCTTACGGCCCCTTGTGATTCCTTCTATGAGGGGTATGGATAATCCAATGCTATCCAAAGTTGGTCTCAGCTTCTAAAACCAACCTGAGAAGTCCATGCACTTACCCAGGTCGCTCAGTAGATAATTTGCTAAGCTGCCTAACTGATCGAAGAATGGTTTTCTGAGAAAAAATGGTTCCTCTAACAAGAAGAGCTGGAGCCGGGCAGTCACATACGAGGTGTTGAATACTCTACAATATTTCTTAGTTAGTTGCGTTTTTGTTTTATAATTTAAGCTTAACCTCTTGGTAAGCATGCTTGCTATTCATCTTCTCATTCTTCTTCTTCTGTGATTTTGATTGTCTTTTTGTTTTTAAATGTTTTATTGTCATCTACTGAGAAGAGCAGGGCAGTCACATGGGAGGGTGTTGGATACTCTCCGATTCCACCTCAGTGATCTGATAACTTCAACTAAAATGCTCGTACCATTTGAAAAGAAAAAGATACAAAACTATTCTTATTAGAATAGAATAGAATTGGAAGACCATAAAAGCAAGATGACTTAGCATTCTAAGGTCTACTTCGCGACATTACAAACATGACATCTAAATGCAAATACCATTCACTCTAAGATTGCAGGAAATAAAAGAAGGTAAGCAATAAAAAAGCTACTACAACGATGATGATGGGCCACAGATCAAAATGTAACGAAAAGGAAGTGAAAGCAAATATACAAAATATACACACATGCATTTACATATGAATATGTGAGTATGGTTTGCATGTATGTATGAGTGTGTCAAGCTGATGAATGTGACATGACGGGCAAGCGAAAGCAAGACTAAAAAACAAGAGATACAATAAAAAAAAATCGCTAAAGCCAAAGCAGCTTCCTTCCACCGGAGACACCGGAGAGGCATCAGCAATGGCAATGGCGACAGTGAAGCTTGTCATGTTTGTTGTTTATTGGATTTCAAAAACTTTGACGCTTTACCTAAACACACACATACACACACACTTATACACACATGTGCATTGTGAAATGACATTAACTATGTAGTAGCAAGCATACGAAAAACAACAGCAATAACAACAACAACGTAAAGTTGACAACGTGCAAAGCGACAGCGCCTTTTCCACTTTTGATAGACAGTACGACAAAACTAAGGGAGACAAAAAGACAGATGGACAGACAGAAGGACAAACAAAATGACAGAGAGAGAGAGACAGAAGCGAGTTTTGCCTAAAAGTATGCAATGAAGCTCAGTTAAAAATAGCAAAGTGATAGAAGAGTTGGAAAAAAGAGATGAGAAAAAGGATAAGGTGAAAAGGGGAGAGGAGTGTGCAACTGCCATCATTCATTTTTATTGTAATCCACGTTTCACAGTGAATGACAAGCGAAAAGCACACAACGAACGAACGACAATGACAATTTCGTTGAGTGTAGACGATGATGACGACGACGAGAACAATTAAAAATTATTGCTTTTTCAACTTGGCAAGAATTAACACACACACACACACATAACATAGCATATAAAATGAATAATGAATAATGGAAAACGGAAAATGGCTTACTAATAGTTTTGAACCAAAAGCTGCCAACTTGTTTTGCCACGAAAAAATCAAATGACAATTGAAAGCGTTTTGAAAGCGCTTTCTATGCTGTTTTCATGCGATTTTATCATTGATTAACAAAGATTTAATTTTTGACAGCGATCCAGTTGTAGCCTGTATTCTCCTACAAGACCAGTTGGGCCTTTTGGAGCCTTGGCTGAACAGGCTATGCTCAGAAGTCTTTATATGCTCCCTTCACCCTGAACCACTCGACATGCCCTATATTTTTCATTAACGGCGACGCCATTCCAAGAACTGCAACTGTGATATACCTGGGACTGATAATGGACAGTCGACTCACCTGGCAACCTCACATTATGACCAAAAGAAAGCAGTTGGCTCTGAAACTTCAAAGAATTAGTTGGCTCCTTAGGGCAAACTTGAAGCTCAAACTGCGAAATAAGCTGTTATTGTACTGAACCCCAAGACCTAGATCCCAACATTGTTGTGCCCAGCTAGTAATGGCCTAGGGTCGTGTTAATAACCACTCAATTGGGGCAGGGCCAGACAATTCATTTATTTTTAATTCCACCAAAACTCAACATCACCATCAAGAATGTAAAATTTTAAATTTTTAACCTACTCACAACTAACCGACAAAACCAATCGATTTTATTGGCCACGGATGCTGCCTCCCAACGATGAATCGACATTTGTGCCAACTCTGAAAACGGTATGGACTGACGGCATACAGCTTTGGGGCATTGCATTTAACTCAAACCTGGAAGTTCTCTTGAAGTTTTAGACCAAACTGATTGCCGGTACTCTGTGGTTCACAGATACCTGAAATTTCAAGAATAAAAGAAGAAATCGAGACACCTCATTAGGTTAGAGGAACATGACAATCATCTGGTAATCAACCTGGTAGACAACAGCAGGTAAACGTGACACCTAAAAAGGCAGCAACCCCTAGATCTGCCATTTCGCATCCCGAATGAGTGGCCAACTCATCCAAACTTGACAAATTTGATTTGAAGAAAAAGATTACCAAACAATTCACTCCTGTCTTCAACCAGAACCTTTTTCCAGGCACAATAGTCTAGTCTGTTCTGTGAGTTCGACTAGAAGCCACCAGGTTACGAACTACATGTTTTTAAGGAGCCCGAGTCAGGCCAATAGCATCAGGCGGAGAGCCACCAATAGTAGTGACGTCAGCAGCTAACTCAACATTAATTCCCTATATGATCAGAAGTGATGAAGTACAAACAAAAAACAAACAGACACTAAGCATCATTTAAGTCAAATTAAACCCAGTGAATGTCTTACACCTCCATAATAGAAGAGGAGTATAAATATTTTGGTGAAAAGAATTAATTTGATTGACGTTTGTAATTTGATTGAGGAGAAACATAAAGGACCACTTTATATGCTTATTGCCACTTGATTGTTCAATAAATGTTGAGTTGCTAAAGTGTTTGTTTACTTTAACTCAAACTCAATCTCAGTTGTCTTTAAGCGAATGCATAGTAATGTAAGTTGATCTAGTGAAATAAGGACACTTGTCTTGTGCAGATTTCACAGGTGTAAACTAACACTTTCTTCTTTTCTACAAAGTATAATGTCGGAGTTTATTAGAAGAAAAGAAGAAAAATACATACGCCCCCATTGACTCACTAATTCTCCTATTAAGAGGTGTGACAGGCATTTTCTTCCTCTCTTTTTCTCTATGTGTCCCTCTGTCTTTTTGTTCTAACAATGACTTCTGCTATTACAAAATTACTTTTTAACATGTTATTTGTATTTATTTACAACGCCGTGGCAGCAACAGCAGAAGCAACGGCATTTGTCGACATAAGAAAACAAAGATAAACGAAATGAAATGAAACAAACAAAAGAAAAGAAAAGAAAATTTTCGTTGTCGCATAAACAAAAAAACAAACAGAAAACTAAAAAGTTTTTAGCAAAAGCAAAAAAGTTCAAAAGTTTGTCATGCCAAAAAGCCATGCACAAAAAGTGTAGGAAAATTAAGAAAACTGAAGAGAAAGAAACAATTTTTATAGAAAAAATACACATACATATGTATAAGTTCATATGTAAGTTTGTGTGTGTGTTTATATAGTCAAAATAAAGAATTATGTTGATATTTAATGATGGCCTGCGTCTAGTGGCATCAAAGATCCAAGCCAAAGAACATTAAACATTTTATTAAAGATAATTAAAGTAATAAAATTTAAATAAATCACTTTTGAAACAAACACATATACATTCGCACACTAACTCACTCACTTATACTACAAAGACTTTCATTTAAGGGAATTTGAAGCTGTCAAGCTGTGGTATTTGTGGCATGCACTAAAGAATTTCTGGCATTTACTATAAAAATTAGAAGCAGCAGCAACAATAGCAAAAGCAGCAGTGCAATAGTTAGAGGAGCTTTGGGAGGTAGAACCCCTTTTGCTTTATATCTCAGACAATCAAATCGCGTTCACCATAGAATGCATTAAAATTCCTATAAGGTCATAGGTCATTGCAGCCAAATCAGAAGGTAATCAGGAGGCTGAGTAACAATCAATGGCAAACTATTTGCATCTTTTTACTATTTGATATATGACTCCTTTTCAGTTTTTCATATTGCTCTTTGTAAATCCTATATTATGTGCACTTGAGTGCAGCAGAAGAATGGTACAATAAAATGAAAAAGCAAAGCTAATTATACATAATGTGTAAGGGAATAACAATTGAAAAAATAACAACAATCTCCTCAACCTCATGAAATTATCACTTCATTCCACCTTGTAAAGCATAAATGCATAAATGTTGTCTTATATCTATGTATCTTTATATTCTTCACGTAGTGAATAAATAGTAAGTATTATTAGTTTGTCAAGAAGTTTGTAACACACTGAAGGAGACATCGAAAACTCCATAAACTATATACTTATAAGGGTTCCGCACCCAAAGAGTGTCACCGGGACCCTATTACTAAGCCTTAGATGTCCGTCCGTCCGCCCGTCCTTCAGTGAGCTCTATCTCAAAAACCGTAATAAGTAGACAGTTAAAATTGTCACAAAGTATTTTGTATAATTGCCGCTATAATGACAATTAATAAAAATAAAATATAGTTTAAAAATTAAATTGGTCCCCACGTGATCCAATATGCTGTGCGCGCAGTTTTTACAGCAATTCTCACAAAAACGGTGTTGCCGACATATATTCTTGACAAACTGCTTCCCAGTTGGACATAATACATAATGATCCTTTAACACAGGATTTAGCTGCGTCTTGTTCCCAACTCCGACAAAGTGCATCGAGGCGAATATCACGAAACGCTTGAGAATTGACTGAATGTTAAAATGTTCTTGATCAGCTCGACGATACAAATTGATTCAGTAATGTCCGTCTGTATGCATGTAAACTTGTCCCTCAGTTTTTGAGTTACAGAGCTTAATTTTGGACGAACAAGCTGCATATTTGTTTGAATCAGCCGATTCGGACCTTCCATATTAACCCAAATTCAACTTAATGTTCAATTTTAAAAGATTTTTTTGGTTTTTGACTCATCGAACTGAAATTTGGACACTGTAAGTGTCTAACCCATATTGACCAAGCAAGTAAATTTCAAGATCCTAGAACTGGATCATATAGCTCCAAGTACTAATGTTGAAATGCAGTTTGAATACTAACTCTACCCTAAACATAAGTCAAATCAATAGTGTATGCTCAATCACGGGAGGACACATGATGTGTTGCCACATATTTAGCGCCATCTACATATGACATATTAGATATTATCGATATATTATATAATTAAGATCAATATTTAACCCCCCGATACATCTAATCAATGAGATATAATCGAACTATCAGATATCTAATATGTACTTATTATCGATATACGATATACCGAATACGCTCGACATTTTTAAGACCCAAGATGCAAATTCGAAAAAATAACCCCAAAATCAGTGTCAAAAGGAATTCTGCTTCGTGACATTGTGACTATCGTGTTGTGGTCCCGTCCTGGACTTATTGGAGTCCCCTATGGGGCTCCGCAGCCGAGACAAAAGTATACCTCATACAGAAGATCCAGAACTCTGCCCTCCGTTAAATAGTTAACGCTTCTTTGTACGTTCGTAATGACCTCATATCCACGGACTTGATGATCCTCTCTATCCATGAGCAGATAAATTTATACACTAGCCGGTATAATGACCGGCAAAAGTCTCATATGAGTAGGCTAGCTGCTGCTTTGAACATAAATACTTCCAAGAGGAGGCTCAAGCACCTTCACCCTGATGACTTTTAGATACACGGACGCCAAATAGGACGTAGACTCCGCTTCTAAATTAAGCAGACATTTGCCTGCAAATACTTTGTAGGCTTTAAGCCATCTGTCAATCTCTTGCACCTCTTGCCATATTGTCACATAAATTGTTTATATTCGTTAAGTCGGATGTTTATTTTTCTTGAATAAAAGTTTAAAAAAATCCGTGTCGTGGAGCTTTTGCCGTTGAAACACATAGAAAACATAGCGTCATATGGAATTTGACCTTTACTCTTTGAATACAAATCTTATAATAGGGCCCATCCATTGTCAATGATGCTTGAAACAATTAAGAACGATATCGATAAATTTGACTTGAGACAAAAATGTCAAAGTGAATTTGACTTTGCTCAATCATCGCCACACATGGTCAATCATGCTTCAATCAAGCCAAATTTATCTATATCGTTCTTCATTGATTCAAGCATGATTGACAATACGTCTATAAAATGGGTTGACAATGTAATTAAATACAAGTTAAATGAACATCCTTAGTATAAATACTGATTCTACCCTAAACATAAGTCAAATCAATAATATAATATTCTTGTGTTGTCATTCATAGGAACGTGAAGAGTATTACAACTTTGGTATAGCCAAAAATAACCTTTTTTTCTGGTTTTTTTTATTATTCCTTTGTACTAGTTTTATAATTACATACTTTTGTTAATGCTTCTTCTTTTGTTTTTGTTTTTTCCTTTTTTTTTACCTTGTATTGTAGCATGTTTCTTATCAGTTGATGAAATTTGAAACCGGTTTCGTTGGTCTTTTTTGCAATTTCATGCTGAGATCAGGCACAGAGAGTGAACCTGTAAGAGAGAGAGAGAGCAAAGGAGAGCACCTGTTATATCCAAGCCTAAATAAAGGAAGCTATGTGCCAGACCAGCAAGAGAGCTTTCAACAAGCCTTGAGAGAAAATAAGCTTAGAAGAAAAAGAAAGAGAATCTAAAATTTACTTGAAAGATGCATGGAAAAATATTAGTATATTAAGTTTCTTGAAGACAATCATTTGTTCTATAACTATGCCGACACATTCTGATGATCATGATGATGATGATGATGATTTTGTGTGTGCCTCTTTGCCTTTCCTCCCTATATGTTGATCTATATAATATTCTTTTGCATTGTTGTCTTAATTAAATGATGAGATCGATCTCACTCAGTTGAAAATGAAACTGATGATCGAGTTTCAATTTCAAGCTGGCGCTCACTCATTCAGTCGTCGTCGGTCAGTCTCTTACGAACTTTCAAACTGTGAAAAACGAACGCAACGGCGGCACCTGTTGGAATACAGAAAATATCTAAGTTTCATATAAAAGGAATGGGAAAGACGCTGCCGAAGAGAACTAACTGCTGACATTGACATTCGTGTGTGTTTGGTTGAGTGAGTGAGTGCAAATGCTAATTGCCCGCTATTAGACAATATATGAAGAAGCAGAAAAAATAAAGATAAAATTAGAAATTTAAGAACAAAAAAGAAGAAAAAGTCTCACACGCATAAAGGCCAAACGAAAAGGTTAAAAAATCAATTAAACACAAGAAACCCATAAGCAAGTGAAGTGAACACCAGCATCACCAGCATCAGCACAACCACCACCATCATCATCATCATCACCAAAGTGAAAAGAACAGCATAAAATAGAAAAGAAATCACAGTTAATTGCTGCTGCAGCTAACTAAAATCAATTGAAATTGAAATCAAATGCAATTGACACTCCTATAACACAAAATGTGGTGGCCACTATATATATCAATGCTAGTCACAGTGGTGGCTTTGTCCATCCATGCCCAAGGAATAACCGATCCAACCATTTGTAAATCAATTGAGATCAATACATTGGATGATTTCACAAAGCTACGCCATTGCAAAATTGTTGTTGGTCATGTTCGTTTGGCCAATATTGAATTCCCCCAACCCGATCCAGATTCAGAATTCGGTGCAATTGATTTGGCTGAACAAATCAAAAATAATGTGGAAGATATAACGGACTATTTGCTAGTCTATCGAGTCAATGGTTTGAAAACGCTTGAAGGGATTTTTCCACGTTTACGCATCATACGTGGCCATGAATTGCTCTTCAATGAATACTCACTGACTGTCTATGAATGTCGTAATCTACAGGAATTGGGTTTGGTATCAATGTTACGCATACAACGCGGTAATGTGCGCATCAAAAGCAATCCAATGTTATGCTTTGTAGATACTATTAATTGGGTGTATTTGTTTGCCAATAGTTCAGCTCAACATTATTCCATACAAGTAAGTCACTAGGGTCACTAAAGAGTATCACATTTTGTTATATACACTATTTAATTTGCAGGATAATAAATCACCAAATCATTGTCCTGTCTGTATGGGTCTCAAAGCAGAATATGCTGTCCATGAGAATGGAACAAAATACTGTTGGAATATGAAGACAATGCAACAAAGAATAACACCTTTTAGTTATACCGATTGTCCAGAGTATTGTGGTTCCAATGGTTGTGATGAAAATGGTGCTTGTTGCTCACGTAATTGTGTAACCGGTTGTAAGATTCAGAATTGTGAATTGTGTGCCAACTATAAGCACTGGCTTACTCGGAAATGTGTTGAACATTGTGCAGTCAATTTTATATCGAACAAACGGGAATGTATCCCAGCAAGTGAGTGTCGAAGATTGTACCGGATACCGTTTGGCAATGAATGCGTAGAGGAGTGTCCCGATTCACATCGTACAATTATAGATTCTGGTTTCCAAGGTCATTGCAGAGCCAATTGCTCTGGTCGTTACATTATTAATCGTTTAGAAGATGTCGATAAGCTTCGAGAATGTGCGACTCTTAGAGGATCACTGACCATAGAATTGGAGAATATTAAGGGTAGGTGGTGGGGCCATATGAAGTGACTGTAATCTATTTAAACTCACATATAATATTTGGTTTTATAGAGAGAATTGTTGATAAATTAGAACGTGCTTTGTCTTCGCTTAAGGAAATCACTGGCTATTTAAAAGTGAAACGCTCACCACAACTGGTCTCCTTGAGCATTCTTAAGAATCTGGATACTATAGGCGGTGAAGAGCTTTTAGAGCATAAGTTTGTGACCTTAATCCCAAATCTTTAGGAGTTACACTCACATTTTCCCACTTTTATAGATATGCACTCGTTGTTGTTGGCAATGCAAATATGGAACAGATCTGGATTCCCAATCACCAAGTTGCCATACAAAGAGGCTCTATTTACTTTCACTTGAATCCACGACTTTGTTATGAAAAAATTAAAGCTCTACAGACCTCACTGAAAACGTACCAAGAATTGACAGTGTCTGATGTTTCACGCCACTCGAATGGCGAACGTGTTATTTGTGGCAAAAATTTGCGCAATTTGGATGCCGTCATTGAGGATTTCAATGCCACTGCAGTGCGTATTTCAGTGAATTTAATGCCTTCAGAGCACTTGGACATACTCTTTGGCTATTCCTATTACTATAAAGAGTCACCAGAACGCAATGTAACCATGTATGATGGTCGACATGGTTGTGGACATGATGATTGGATGATGGATGTCGCAATCACTTTAAATCGTCGTCATATTCTAACGAATCTTAAACCCTTTACACAATATGCATTTTTTGTAAAGACTGTAACACGTACCGATTACCATACACGAATTGAAGCCTATTCAAAGATCTATTATTTCCGTACGTTGGCTACCAAACCAACGCCAGTGTCTAAAATCTATGCTGATTCTCCATCAACTACAGAAATTGTAAGAAATTCCGGACACAAATTAAAAATTAAAATAAATAAACTATTGTATTTGCAGCTCATTCACTGGTGGCCACCACACCGTCCTAATGGAGTTATAGCCAATTATTATGTGACCTATGAACCTGTTAAAAGTATAAAAATTACTTATATTATAAAAAATCTATGAGGTTTTCATAATTGTTCCATTTTCAGAATTAAACTTTAACAAAACCCAAAATGCCCCATTAGATGCCAATTGTAAATGCTTTAATAAATCACCCTACAACTCTGGACCAGTGCCAGATGATGAAGAATTCTATAATAAAGAACAAGCCCTCTATGAAGAGAGTCTACCCAATCTTATATATGTCTCGTAAGCATCAATATCAATTGAACTTAACACTGTAAGTAGACTACTTATGTTTTTAATTTAAAATTTTAGACGCCGCCAAAGAGAAATGGCTCTTAAAGAGAAATTTGGAAGAGTAGGAGATTATAATGCCCTTGTAAATTCTCCACCTGATTCAACAACCGAAGCACCCAGAGTAATCACAACAACAAGGAGGCCAGTCAACAAAACTGATGTTATTATAGTCGCCAATCAAACGCAATTTGTGTCTCAAGCGGAACGTAATTACAATATTTATCGTCAGAATTTGGAACGTCAGGCTATACTGCTTCAAGATACCGGGATCGATAACTTCCCCATTTTGAAGCCGCTACCAATATGCAAAGATAAGAATGCCAATCCCGAATTCATGATGCTAAATAATTGCACTGTTGAGGAACAAGTTGAGGGCATAAAAGTTAATGGGACACAACATTTTCTGTTACTAGAACATCTCAAAGAAGAACACACCTATCGTATATCCGTACGAGCATGCGTTGATGGCCTTGAAAATGGTTGCTCTAAACCGACTTCCATATTGGCAGCAACTGTAAGCAAGAGTATTGAATTGTTCCTACATAGACTGCATGATTATTATTAATTATTAATTTTATTTTGTACAATTGACTATAGTATAAGGATTGTTTATTATATACATATATGTGAGTGCGTATTGTTTGTGTACTTTTAATGTGTTTATAATGAATAGAAAATTGTAATTAAAAATTTTATTTTAAGAAACCAACAAATAATTTTGTGTTATGATTTTTACAGTTTTACTTCTCAGGATTGGTGTAGATCCAATAAGTTCACTCAATAAGTATATATCTAGACATCTACATAAATTTCTAGATTTTAAAGAAGATATACCTTTTCAGGCGCCTGACATCCATACTAAGTAGTGTCTAACAGACTTATTGTCATGTTGTTAGTATGATTTCGTAATCTATTAATGTAACTCTGTCCAAATTCGAATATCTGCTTAACACACAGCAATTCGACGTAGTGACAATATCTTTCCAAATTCGCGAAATAAACTATTGCAAAAAGACTTTCGAAATATCTTTATTTATGAAAAGGATAACAAAGACTACAACTCTTTGCAAACATTTAGACATCAACTCCTTGCCTTTTAAGTCCTTCCTGAATTATCACCACTCAAAGTGTGTTTTCAAATAATGTTACGGTTTTTCGTAAGCTGGAACCAGATTAAAATTGGGAACGAAGAGGCAGATGAACTCTCCAGAAAAGGAGCTGCCAATGTCCTCATTGAACCAAAACCATTTGGCTCGCTGGCTTGGAGTTCCACAAAAATAAAATTCAAAAGATGGCTTGATTGTAAATCGCACCTATATTGGTAGGACACAAAAAATATTCACGACTTCTAGTTATAGCAAAAGAACAGAAGAAGTACTAGAATCCACTCGGAAAGGTAGACGTGTAGTCTCATACTTCTTAACAAGACATTGCAGAATTATGAAACATTTACAGCAGTTCATTTACTGTGCTACTGTGAGGGCTTTATTTAGGCCAAACTCAGTTATCTACATAGGTAAACAGTACATAGATTCAACTGAAATTGAAGATTCACATCCGAATTGAAAATCTTAAGGTTCTTGTTGAATACCGGAATGTCGGAGTAACTGTAATCATGGGAATTGCCACCATAGAACCATTCGAGGCTGCAGTAATAATAATTAGGCATACACCGATGGAACTAAAACCGAATATGCTACAGGCATCAATAAGACACACTATTAGCAACAAGATTGCTTCCAGATTATAGCTCTGTCTTTTTGCAAAGGACACCCTCTCAACAGTTGATCCTATTATCAATATAAATAATCGGTGCACCATTGATTTGCCTTTAACGGGACTTTAATTAATATCGCAGTCAGATTCTATTATCACAATACATTCTAACGAGGAATATACATAACACATCACTCAATGAGTCCGTAGGATGACTAATGAAACAACAACTTTCGATTTTATTCTTCAACATAGTCTCCTTCAAGAGTGATATATTCATTCCAAAGCTTCTCTAACATTTCGATGCCTTTTTTGTAGAACGATTTATCTTTGGCTTCAAAATAGCCTTCAGTTTCGGCAAACACTTCTTCATTGGAGCCAAATGTTGTCCCTGTTTAGGTCTGAAAACAGGTAGTATTAGATGGGTAAGCAATTCAAAACGCAATTCATGCAATTTTGTCATTGTTGCCATCGATATCACGAGACCGGATTTTGTATGGTGGCGAGCAAAATGAACGCTCGCGCAGTCGAATGTTCAAGGGAACGGGGCAAGGGGAATGTTTTTCTGCTAAAATTCTGTTAATAACATTATGACAT
Organism: Amiota communis; assembly: GCA_037043315.1. Classification (NCBI taxonomy): domain Eukaryota; kingdom Metazoa; phylum Arthropoda; class Insecta; order Diptera; family Drosophilidae; genus Amiota; species Amiota communis. The sequence goes on along the minus strand of JBAMAV010001245.1, from coordinate 3,164,964 downwards.
AAAATAATATTTTATTATTGAATCGTCTCATAGAACTCACGATTGCCATAACCTAAGAGAATTCAATAGCAAAAATCTATAGAAAATGAATGATAAACAACTTAAATTTCAGAAGCTTTGAACATGACCAAACTGAACATCCGCTTATGGTCATGCCATTCATGGTCATGTACCAAAAATTCTCATGTGGAATTTCTTGGAATTTTTGCCATTCTCAGCAAGTTGTCAGTCCTGTTGCGCTATTTCCCGGTCAGACGCAATAAGTGAGTAAATTCAAATTAAAAATGAGTCAATGACTGTGAGTGAACGAGTGAATGTTTAATTCATGAATTATCAAATTATTGCCTTTCTGATTGATTTTGGAAAAGGAATACTCACTCTCTCAAAGTTCTTGTTACTCTCTCAAATTCCAAAAGTTATTCTTCTCTCTTCCCCACTTTCAAAAACGAATACGATTCTGGGGAAAAAGTAAAGTGTGAACGTGTGTACTTTGACTTTTCAAATTTAATAAAGTCAAAGTACACACTTTACTTTTAAACACAAGTTTTCTCCTCTTCATCATATTGTAATTGTATTGTATTGGTATTGTCGTATGTATTTCAGTAAGTTCGGACGTGCTTTTTTGCGTTAAATTTTTTAACTTTTATTCTTTTTGCTATAAATAAATAAGAATAAACTTTAAATTAAGTTTGTTTGCAAAGCTGAAAATATAAATTCATTTCCCCATAATTGTGTGTGTGTGTGAGTGTGTTATTGCTGCTAAAAAAGCTAGCGACGTCATTTAATTTTGCAGACATGATAAATTGCTGCCTCTGTTGTTGTTGTTGTTGTTGTGCTTACAGTTATATTAATAGATTCTGCAAAAATAGAATAGAAAATTTTTATAATTTAGCAAATCAACATTAAAATGAAAGCAATAATCAATGCCAACCATTAAGTAACGCTTAATAAATATGAATAAATGTAATGGAAACGGTTATTAGTGCGTAACTGTTTTGCACAGCAAATAAATTAATTAAATTAAAAAAGAAATAAATAACAAATTAATGGGAAAACTGCCAATTACAGTAGGAACACCATCATCGCCACTCACTTTTCAAGTTTACTTATTGCTTACTGTTTATATACACATTCATGTATGTGTGCGTACACGTGTCTTACAAGTGTGTTGTGTGTGAGTGCGTTTATTTGCCGAGTGTGCATGAGTGTGTGAGAACAAGTAGTTCAATTAATTGAAAGTAGATTTATTTATTTATTAATATATTGAATATTTTTCTGTTCAATTGCTTTGTTTGTTTGTTTTCTCTCTCTTAATAACAAAACAAAAACAAAATGCTTTATAGTTAAATGCGTTGTTGTTGTTCTTGTTGACACATAAGCCGTTACACAATGGCAGCGCGCTTTTTTTCAACAGCTGATTGCTTCATGCATGTGCATCATGTGTGTGAGTATAAGCTCTTATGCACTCTCTCTCTCCCTCTCTCTTCTTATTTAATAAGATTATGATTTTTTGCTTATCTACGTAGTACAAATAATTGTTCCAAAACTGGTTCATGGCTAGTCCCTTTGAAACCAGTACTATACGCCAACTCTATCTTCTTTTATATGAATTCAACTGGTGAACATAACATGGTGATGTCATTGAAAGGAGTCAATTGCCACCGCCTGCCAGTTGAATGAAAGTAAACAAAGACTTACCTTTCAATTAATGTCACATTTGAATTCACTAGCCACCAGTAATACAAAAAGTGGCTAATGATTTATTATCGAAATGGGGAGAATTGCCTCCAACAATACTGCTGCAGGGCTATAACAAACTCCCCAATAGCCAAATAGTCTCCAAACTCCATACCAAGCGTTGATTGGACTGCTCACTGTTATAGAGGAGTTTGACTGCATCTTGTGTATTCGATGTATGATATAAAATCCAGAATCTAGCGTCTGTTCTTTGATAATAGTACAGTTATTATTTGGCATCCATTTAGGATTCAATTAAAGTTTACTTTTTATTACATAAGGTTATGATTCCTTTTTTAAAAGACTTCAAAAAAAAAATGAGCAATCCTGCTTTGTTATATGAACTGCTGGCATTGCTGATGATTTTCTTCTTTGCTTTAGATAAGAGTTCGTTCATATAGTTAAGAAATTGCGTCTATTTAGGATTTTTCTTAAAGTTTAAAGTTGAAATAATCTTACGCCGTCGCCGACGTTGTCATCTCTTTTATAAGATAAGAAATATAAAAATATGCATTATATGAGTTTATCTTTTGTTTACCATGTAAATATGTACTATATAGCGATTATCTTAGTACAAAATGCAAAAAAAAAAAAAAAATCTGGAATGAAAAAAGTGACTGTGATTTCCCTAGATATAGATAAATAAATAAAAAAATTCATATAAATCACCGTGAGATTCTCATACACATCAGTTGAAGAACTTCCCTCGAACCGAAACAAACGTGATATAAATCTTAACTCTTAAATAAAAAAAAAAACCAGTTGAAACTGGATAAATTGCAATACAAAAATGGTTAACTTTTGATTGATTCTAAAAGAAAAATTGTGTTCTACGGTGAGTTGTTGTATTTCCAGTGACTTATGGTGGTAATTTTGGTGGGATCACTAACACACATTGGCAAGTGGCTACCATTAAGATATGGTCAGATTGACAAACACTGATTTACACATCAAAAACAGAAATAGAAACCAAACAAATGCCAAGCAATGGTTAATGGTCACGTATATTTGGAAATATCTACTATACACACTTCAAAAACACATATCATACCATGTTCTTGATTAGATACAACAAATTTGGCAATAACTAAATGCACAGATAAGCCTTATTGATTTGTTACTTTGGGTAAACAAAAATACGAAGTGTGGTTATGAAATAATGAGATATTGATAGATAGATAGCAATGGAAGAACAGATGTGTACTGAAACCCACATTAGGAGAACAAAAATACAAGGTGTATTTATGAATTTATGATATATTATTGATAGAGACGTTATAGGAAGAAGGGAAGAAGTCTGACTGATGTGTAGTGTGAAGTCCACTTTTGGAGAACATAAATGCAAGGTGTGGTTATGAATTAATAAGATTTACAGATAAAGACATCCAGTGTTCCCAACATAAAGTGAGACAAATTATACCAAGGATATTTTCATTTTATATCAATATATTCTATCACAGTCTTCAAGTAATAAAAGAACAAAGTATGGATCATAGGATATTCTCTTTTTAATCAGAAACCAATTATTGGTCATCTCTCATTACTAACTTCATGATGGAAATTATCATAGAATCTGCATGCGATAATAATGTGCTATCGTACGTAGGCTATGAAGATATTAAAGGAAGAATGAGAAATCTGACAGATGTGTAGTGCCTTCTTTTTCGATTGTTTTAATAGATTGGACTTGACTTGCACATAGAAATTCATACCAAAGAATGTTTATCACTTACTTGGTGTTGGGGGAGAAATAAAGTCAGTAGGTATTCATTTTTAAATAGTTCCTTCATTCGCATTAGTCAGCGACGATCATCAACAGACTGTTGTTTCTCCCCGAACACTAGGGCATCTTAAAGGGCTCAACTGCTTCCACTATGGTCTTAAAACGAAATAGATGAAGCACGTCTGGATGCTCAGTATATCACGTGCACTGAAACTTATCTAAGAAGTTCATGGCATTGAAAGTTTATCATGTGAAGAAGATGAAGCACATCCGGATTGAACAATGGCAATGAATATTTTCGAACTGTGCTTTAAATTTTCAATGGATTAAGTGTATGCAAGATGGTTGAATATGATGAGTCGTCCTTCCCCTTTATAAACGTAGACTAATCCGACCAATATTTGTTTGTTAAAATTGTTGGGAAATGACATAGAAGAAGACTACTCTTTCGTTTGATTGCCGTAACTGAAGGAATTGACAAAAAACAAAGCCACTTCATTCTTTAACCGCACCTCTTATTATACTAGTTGTGTCTTTAAATAATCTTTTGTTTGCTGTCTATATAAAGAGATACTTTAATGCACATTTCAATCAGATCATTAGTGATAGAATCGATAGAGGTTAGACTTCTAATTTACTCTACTTAACTGACTAACTGACAGTACGTATTACATATGTTTGAGTTTTTAATAAAATTAGAGAGAGACGCCCTCTTATTATCTTATTTTTACAAAAATCAGACACTTATCGCATTATAATTTTTGTGTGTTATCTTGTTGTCATTGTGTTTCTGTTTGTGTGTGTGTCTCCTAAGGTTGACAATGTCTACGCTCCTTAAGCAGTTTGGCAAATATTTAAAGAGACATTAATATATACACATGTATTCCACGCATTACTATTAACTAAACCTTGTCTATTTTCTTTTATCTTTTCATTTAATTGCAGCTCATCAAGTGTATTGGACACGTTTAAACTTCTTGAATAAGAATTTAGTTAATTTTCTAAACTAAGATTTATAGATACAAACAAACAAAAAACAAGTATTACCTGTGATACTATTATTATTAATATATAAGAGACATTTAGTCCACCACATCAGACAGACAGACAGACAACTAACAAAATGTCACAAAATCAATCATATTTCTGGCAAACAACCAGACACAATGTTTACCTAAAGCGTACAGCAAAATGGCACATGTTAATTGCTTTAATGGCAGTTCTAACATTTGCCACAATATGCGCCGAAGAGATAGAACCAAAGATGAATGAAGATAATCGCATGGTATTAGGAGCACCAACAGTAAGTTACATTTTAACTCTTAACTCTCTGATGTCATCACAGTTTCTAAATGATTTGTTTTGTTTATAGAACTTGGGCGTAGATGCAAATGGAAATGAAATTGACAACAAAGCAGCTGCTGGTGGCATAACAGAAAAACTACCTGAAGTTGCTCCACCTACGGACTCAACGGCAAAGTCTAAGGCCGGCTTTGTCGATGCATTTACTGCATCGATATCTGTAATTCTACTTACAGAATTAGGTGATAAGACTTTTTTCATAGCCGCCATAATGGCAATGCGTCATCCGCGTTTGATTGTATTCTCGGGTGCTATTTTTGCATTGGCCTTAATGACTGTATTGTCTGTGGTTTTTGGTATGGCGGCAACAATTATTCCACAGATATATACCTATTATATCTCAACTGCTTTATTTGCCATATTCGGTATTAAAATGCTCTACGAGGGCTACAAAATGAAGGATACAGATGCACAAGAAGAATTGGAAGAAGTACAATCGGATTTGCGTAAACGTGAAGATGAGGTAAGTCCCAATAAATCAATATCTGTCTATCTATGGTTATCCTTAATCATTGTAGCTAACTCTCTCTCTCTCTCTCTCTCACTCTATTTTTCTTTGTAATCTTAAATTGAAATCATTTTTTAACTCTTTTAAAGTAGTAGTAGTAATACAATTTTATTTTAAACTATTCTTTCTAATTTGGTTGCATTTTGACAAAACAAAACAAAAAACACAAGTAGTTTAGTCTATTGTATTGGAGCCTCTCCCTTCCTGCCACTCATTTACTATAATACTTTGGTATATTTTTGCTTAATTGGTTGTAAATATTAGTATATGATTCACCTGCTTTCTTTGTAGATTTTTTATTATAACAAATTATTAAAGAATAAATCGTCTATAAGACAACGATACGAGTATCACTGATGAAAACGATAATCAAATAATCAATAATAATTTATTTATAAAAATTGCAAATTATTCCAATTTATTTAATATATTTTTTATAAATAGTAGTTTGCTTTTTAAATCATTTTTCTCTATTTACACTGAATTTTCATTGCCACCCCATAGTCACGACAACAAAAACAAAACAAAAACAATATTAATAACAATAAGAATAATAATACTAAGAAAAACAACAAAAGATAAATACTTACTAACAACAATAAAAACTCTTATTCATCATTAAAATGAATTCACAATCACATTTAAAAAAAAACAGTTGCATGATGATGATAAATAATTATTATTAATCCAATTTTAAATATCATAAACTACTCCCCCTTTAGGTTATAAAGGTTCATAATAATAATAATACATGATGGGTTCATCATACTTAATTTACTTCCTTATTGATATCTGATGAATGAATGAATCATTGAAAGGTAAAAGTTAATTGTTATGATGAAAGAACAAAGACTATGATTTAATATAGACTGGGCATATATTGCTCACAAAGTGAGAAAACTCTCTTTCGAGATTCGAAAGAAGAACAAGAGCTCTGTCTTTGTCCAGTCTATTCAAAGTCTTTATGGGTTTAGTTATAGATTGATTTATTTTGAGAAATTAACAGAAATATGTAGTTGATAAGTCGAAGCTAAAAAGTCTCTTACCTTATTGTTAATATCAGATCATCAAATGAGGGTTTCTAAAGTTCATTGTGAGGTGGTATTCATTCCACACTTTGCATTGTTCTTCTTTTTTTTTCTAAAGTAATTTGTTTGTTTATTGTATCTCCTTTTATTTAGTTTAAATAGGATTACTAATAAAGTTTCAACGCTAGTCGATCATTACAGAGCAATCGAGATGAGTTTCTAGCACGAACAAGAAGCTCTGGCTAGTGAATTAACGTGTCGAACAAGTTTATCCATATAATTAAGAACATTCTTCTTTTACTAGGTGTACTTGCAAGTCTTTGAGAATATCTTCATTCCTGATGTACCATGGAGTGCCTGTAATTGTGATTAGGTATATGTCTCACTACAAACTCTCGATTGAAGATGAAAGATTATAGGATTTTGTGTGAGTTTTGAGGTAGCAAACATTTTATTTTTTAAAATAACCCTTTTGATGCCTTTACCCTAATCTCCACCCCTTCATTCTTGTTTACTATAATCCCGATTCACAATAGGCCGTAAGGCTTCTGGGTGAACTTGCGTTTTCTGGCGAGCTGCCTTTGGAACTAACCTAACCTAACCCTTCATGCCATACTCGATCAAAAGCTTGTGTTACATCGAGAAATACTGCTGAGAAATATTCTCTTAGGTCAAATGTTGATCGAAATCCAAACTGATGAGCCAGTGCTTACGTTATTTATTAGTTTGTAAATAGTGGTTGAATTTGAAAATAAGAATCTTCTCAAACAATTTATAAAGACACAGGAGCAGACTTATAGTAGGTCTATATGAAGAAGCAAATGTCCTATCCCTCCTGGGTTTTGGAACCATTATGATAACAGATTTCATTCAATGAGACGGAAAGTATACGATTTGAAGATAATCTCGTAATGGTGCTTTTAAATTGAAAATAGAAGTTGTTTATGTGTTTTCTTAAAACCCCAGAAAGCTAACAAATCTCTTATCTTGGTGTTAATACCAAGTCATCAAACTGCAATGTAAGTATCTATTGCATGGTTAGGTTAGGTTATACAGGCCGCTCGCGATTGCTCGCGAGTTCACCCAGAAGCCTTGAAGTCCCATTGTGATACCTGATAAAAAAAACTTAAAGGTGTTTAAGAGAGGGCAATCCACAATATCCAAGGTCGGTCCCAGAGGTCACCCTCTTTCTCTAAAACCAGCCTGAGGAGTCCATGAACAGAGCCAGGCGTCCCAAAGGACATTTTGCCAAACTACCCAACTCCACGAAGTATGGTTTCCGGAAAAGACGGGTTCACCTACCAAGAATAGCAGGGTAGTCACAGAGTAGGTGTTGGATGCTCTCCGGTTCCTCCTCGTCTTCACAGCTACTACAGAAGTCATTGTGTGGAACTCGCATCCTATGGGCCATCAGCCCGATGGTGCATGCCCCGTCGTAACTCCAGTCTACGTCTAAATCCTTTTCTTGTTAAAGTGTAGAAGCTCGGAGGTTCTCTTTGGCTGATAGCAAGGCCACAGTGTTCTTGCAACAGTACAGCCAGACTCATTTGCCCACTTCCTGCCTGCTTAACCTCGGGTCTATACGTCAAGGCATGATAGCATATCCTGTAGCGGTATAAGAATAACGGTAACCGCTTGAGAGATAGGCAGTGCCGATCCTTTCCTAGCACACTCATCCGCCATCTCATTTCCTTCGATGCCAAAGTGACGCGGCACCCAGATGAGTGTGATAGAGTGCTGCCGAGCCTGGTTAAGACGGACGACAGGGCCTTAATAGCGGCCTGGTTGCCAACATAAATCGATATGTGCCTCGGGGTATCCCCCAAGGTGTTAATTAACTTTTCTGCTTGGAACACGCTACACCAGTCAGGTAGACGATACGATACACACAGTAGTCAACTACTTCTCCATCAGCTCGAGTTCCTACTTTTTGTAAGATAGTAGTGATCTATTGCATTGTAGCATTGCCATGAGCCGAGTCTTTTTCATGATGAATATTAAACCAAAGGACCATTAACTACATAGACTGGACAGTTTTTTCATCACACAGTGTCAAGATTCCACTTAAAAATCTTAAGATTCCAATAGCAATTTCATTGCATTTTGTTGTTGGAAATCCTACAAACATGTTCCAGACTTATTGACTCCGGTTTCCAAAAGAGAACGCAATGTTTGGTGAAAAAACTGTCCAGTCTATTTAGTTAATGGTCTTTGGTAATAACAAAAAGTTAAAATGTAGAGGATATCAAACAAACAACACGCCTAACATATTTATAATGCTAAAGTTTGGAAGCACCCTCTAAAGAGATTATTTAATAGGTTCCTTTACATTTCTTTCACAATCATTCTTAAATAAATTTATTTTCGTCTCATCGCTCCAAAGAATATTCTGCCAATGGCCTTGATCTTTAATGTATTTTAGTCTTATCGATCAATACCATATACATGTGTATTGCTAATAGAATCCATTAAGATAAGAAGTTTGACATTTTGGCGCCATGAGATGATGATGATTAAGCATACATTGTATTCTCTGGAAAAATATCAAAATTTCGAGGTTATCAAACAAATAAAGGAAGTCAAAGTTTGGCAGCATCTACAATATTTGATGATGTTCTAAATTTGTTTTTTCTTTTATGTATATACTCATATTTGTATACAATATTTCAGACCCACTACATGTCACTCTTCTTACACATCATATAAGCTATTCCTTGTTTTTGTTTTAATTGTTGCTTCTTAATCTCTCAAAGAAAGATAACTTTACTTACTTTACTTACATATACTTAGTATAATACTCGTAAGTACTACATTTGCCTAGAAGAATCAACACCACAATTCTTGTTGTTTTCAATGTTGCTTTCATGCAAAACTAATCTTTACAGTGGCTTTTTCTTTATTTAATCTCACAATGATGAGTGACTAACTGCACGTCTTTAAATGATGATGATTATGGTAATGATCATCATCATCATAATAATAATAATGATAAATTAATTCAATTTCGATTGCTTATATTTTTCCTTCCTTTATTTTTACAAAAACCACAAAATCATCTTTTTTTAACCCTTTTTTATATAAAATTCAGAATCAAAAAGAATCTCTAATTTAAAAAAAAAACGTTTTTTACATATTCTTTCTTGTATGTTTTTCTTTCTTTTTGGCGTTCGAAACAAACAAATAAAAATAAACCCAACCAATAAAACAAATAAATTTGAATGAATATTCAGTTACTTCGTAAATCAAACCGTAAATACTCTTATGATGATAACGAAACAAAAAGGAAGAATAGTAATTCTGATAAGGATGAGGAAGAAGATTCTGGCGCTGGCGCCGAACAATCTTTAATACAACGTAATGCAGGTGGTGGTTCGATTAGCATAAGAAGTGACTTGGGCGCAGGCGCCACAGTTGTAGGCAATTCCTCTACAGCAACCACAATCCCAAATCATCATAATAATAACAATACATGTATCAACAACAACAACAACGAAATGCAACACCGTCAACGTAAACAACACCGTAATACTTCAAACGTAACTAAAAATCTCAAGAAACTCAATAGCTGTGATAGAACTGATTATGATGGAGATGATAATACTGATTCCGGATACCACCATGCACGTGATAGTGAAGTCTTCCTTGATAAGAATGGCATTGCTCAATTGAAAATGTCTTCATATCATAGTAGTCCAGCTCTTTCGCAACAAACACATGCCACTAATTGTAATGATAGTCCAATGAAATCGATTAATTCAAATGCGTCCATCTATACTTCCGGCTCTGCCTCTAAACAAGATACCAATGCTGCTGCTTTGATACATAAGCCATGTCATAGCATTGGTGCCCCCCTTGTTTTAGCTGAAACCATGAATGGTAGCTTAAATTCAATTATTGAAGACATTATTGATCCTGTTGATGCTGATGCTGCTGCTGCTGCTGTTACCGCCGCCACCACCACTGTTGCTATTGTTGAGGCTGCTGGTCAGCCAAATGGTGAACTCAAACAACGGGTTAGCTCAAAGTTTTTAGTTTAACAAAAAGTGTTTTTATTGTTGTATTAATCATGATTTTATCATGTGCGCTTCTTTCTACTATATTCTTTCTTACACAAATGCTCTAAGCTTTCAAATATCATCATCAAAACACCACCACCACCACCACCGAATAACCAAATAAACACACAAGAAACCACAAAAAAAAAAACAGAAAAACATTCCAAACAATTTGTATCGCCATGTGCTCGTTTAATCCTTTTTATTATGTTATGTTTTCCTAATTCTTTTATCTTATTAAACCTAATTTTAACCATTCACTTATTTAATCAATGCTCATTTCACTGCTTCCTGCTTCCTCATGCTTGCTTTTTATTTTGAATTTTCTTTAAATATTCATTTACTTTGTTATGTCCTTTGCATGATTTTCTTTAACTAATTTTTATACATAAGGCATAAGGCGATACACTAAAACGAACAAAAAGATGCAAGACACACCAAGCGAAACACAATGAAACAGTACAAAGCGTTCCGTTTTCTTGTTTTGTTGGGTGTGTGCTGACTTAAAACAAAAATTTAATGAAGTATACGAAATTTTCAAATTGGAATTGAAAAAACAACATTCGAACATAAAGTCTCAATTACATTTAGCGTATTTACAACGAAGAGAATCGGCGTGTGCAATAATAATGATTATACACATAACTTTCCACTCGCTCAATGTACTCGATGCTTTACTAGCAGATACACAATGCGCAAGTTATTCACTTTGAAAATATGTGAGCCGACAGGTTAACAGGCACTGAAATTCACGACAGTATGAATGATTTGAAAACAAAGGTAGAGAACAGAAAGACTGATCAATTTTATGGTAAATCTGTTAAAGCATTTTGATGAACCTCAAAAGACAAAATTCAAAAATGATGCCAATAAGTTTCTTTTAAACTATTTACAAAAGTGGTGTAACTTTAAAGTTTCGGAATATCAAGCGATGAAAATTTTATTGGCCAGGCAATTACTAGACTACATGAAATTTTAAAAATGGACTTAGATCTTGACATACTGTACGATGAGGTAGGAACTTTAAGTGAAATGCAACCACATCTTATCGAGTGATCGAGTTGATTTACGCTGGGTTGACTTCTTTGCGAAATCAAAGAACCGAAATCACTGACCTGAGTTGAAAAAGATTGTCACGTTTGCTTTCTCCATTCCTGTCTCTAATGCTTCTTGCATATTTAGCATGATGGTACAAGTGTGCAGCAAAGAAAGGAACGGGAGGAACATATCGTTAGTAAAAGCTGAGTTACAAATAATGCAAACTAGAGATGAGCTAAACAGTGACACAGTGATTCTAAACTGTGATTGAGTCACAGTCATTTGAAGGGAGAGTCAAAGTTTAGGGAGCAACTGAATCAAAGTGAGTCACAATCGAACAAGTAAACTGTGTCTCTCCCTTCAAATGACTGTGACTCAATCACAGTTTAATATCACTGTGTCACTGTTTAGCTCATCTCTACTGCAAACCTTCAATTTTTCATGCTTCTCGTAAACAATGTAAATAAAAATTAAAAAATATTTACGACATTTCTATTTCTATTGACCTGATCAATACCCTCCCCCAGATTTTTTATAATTGTCCCGGTGTTGAATCGTTCCAGAGTTGTTAACCCTAGTCAGAGTATCAAGCAAAGTTCACTAGCAGTTAGTGAATTCGCTGGCTAGTAGATTGTAAACTCACTAAATGTAATAGACGCTTAAGCAGCGGATCAAGTTTTCTTGTTTTGACCTACGCCATAAGAAACTATGCAATTATTGACAACAAAACAAACATGTTCGATTCGGTGTGTATTGGCCGTATGCAAGGACGTGTAATTGTCGACAACCATTCATCATAAAGCAACGCAAACAGAAACAATGTGTGTTCTGTTTTGTTTTCTTTGGTGAATGAGCTCTCATAAGAAACAGATGAGACAAAAAATTATGTTTGTTCGGTTCGCCAGCCAATATATCATTTAAAAAACACCATTAATTTTGTCATTCACTTATTCACATGTAAATAATTTTTTAAAAATTTATTTATTTTCTTTTTTGTCTTTAGTTTTTGCATTGCTTTTTTGTATTTTCTTTTTATGTATTTAAAATTTATTTATCTTATATTTTGTTTTTGGAAATTTTATTTAATGCTTTTTATGCCGCCAAAATTTTCGCTTGCATTTTTTTTCTGTTTTTTTCAAAATTTCTAATTTAATTGGAAAAATATATTTAATATTTTTTCTATATATTTTCCAGTTGGATCGTGATGTTAATGCTGCTTTGGTTAAGGATCCTGAAAGTGGTGTTGTTCGCAAGAACACCAAAAAAGGTGCAGCCTATTTAAGTACGCGTATTTTTGTGCAAGCCTTTACTATGACTTTCCTGGCTGAGTGGGGTGATCGTTCTCAAATTACTACTATTATTCTTGGAGCAAGCAAGGTACACTTTACTTTAATATTATATAGAAGTGATAAATATAATTACTAATTATTTTTTATTTAAATTTTTAGAATGTTTTTGGTGTCATTGCTGGTGGCATTTTGGGTCACTCCATATGCACTGGTCTGGCTGTGATTGGTGGTCGCATTGTCGCTGCCAAAATCTCTGTGCGCACTGTGACTATTGTTGGTGGCATTGTTTTCATTGGTTTTGCAGTTTATTCACTGCTTATGCCTCCAGATAATTTGTAAATTAATCATCATCATCATATTTTGATGAAGTGATTGTACAGGAACCAATATAATGATGACGACAAACAACAACTATGATGATTGATGATGTTGATGATTATTAACCACACACACTCGCAGTTTTTCTAGCAATTTTTTGAATATAGTTTATATATAGTAAAAATGAGAAATCCTAATTCTGCTGGCTTTCAAAATAATAGTATAGAAAATATCATTCTATAAAAGAAAGATAGAAAAACAAAAAAGAAAAGCCAGTAGCAGTAACTAGTACTATTTTTCTTTTTTTTTGGTTTTGTGTTTCACTCGCTTTATGTTCTCAAAGTGCCTTAATTTTTTGTATCCATGACATTTGTAAATATGAATTTCCTTGCCAATAATTCATTGAAATTTTTTCCCCATTTAGTTTGAATTTAAGTTTTTGAATAAAGTTTTGTATCGTCTAGTATTTCTTGAATCATTTATCTTTAAGCCGCCTATCCAAGCCAAATTGTAAAGTTTCCAAAACAAAAGAAAAACAAAACAAAATGCAAAGTTTACTTAAAAAAGAAATTGGTTATTTATTTATTAATTAATTAATTTACAATAATTAATGAATTATATTTTTTATTTTTGTATATGAGAACGAGAGAACACACACACACACACACATACCCACACACATACATATGTATATGTTTATAAATGTGTAACAATTTTTTTGTGTATAAAATTATGATGATTGTTTGTTTAGATAAAAAATAAATGCAGACTATAAATGTTGAATTAAATGTTAAAAAAACATAAGCATCTACTTGTTTAAACTTATTTCTTTCATGAATTCTCTTCTCTTTTCTCTCAATTCTCATTTATCATTGGGTTACATAATTTAAGATTTAATCAAGTTTTTCTTAAATGACAAATAACATTTGGTTAACAAAAAAACGCACAACATAAAAATTAGGTTCCCCCAATTTTTATTTGTTTATTTCTTTGTCATGGGATCACGATAAATACCCGTAAAGAGTATGGCATCTGCTTTTTTATCATAGATAAGGAATAGGAATGGATGATTGCATATGAATTTGGTTGGTTCAATGGGACGTGCTGAACGGAAACTGACCATAACAGTGGCAGCAGCAGCAGTACTGCCTTCTTCATCGACTTTGATTTTAGCAACATGCTTGGCATCACCAAAGGAAACACCCTCATCAGCTGTGAAGTCATGGAAAGTGGCTTGTGAATCAAATACGGCATCCAAACCCATTTTACGGAATATCTATAAAACATAAAATAAAGAAGAAAAGGTAAGTCATCTTTTTTTAACTAATATTTTCTTGATTTATTCTTACCGGCACCAATTCCAAACGCTGTTCAAATTCAAATTTAGGCAATGATATTTCAATTTCACGTGTCATGCCTTCGGCAAGTGCTTCTTTAATTGTATCTGGCTTTAATTTAGAGAGAACATCCTCAAGTGAATTACTAACAAATGGTGGTAAAACAATAACCATTGTTATAGTTGATTCTTCTTCATCATCTTCTGATGTGCGATATGGCATTTGCAAAACATGAGCACCAATTCTTTCATCAATGGTCAACAAATAAACACCTTTCTTGTGCATCATTTGCACAAAAGAATAATCTGTGGCTGATGTATAGAAAGGTTCCAATTTCGTATCCTTGGCATCAAATTTACTTGCCCATTGACCCTTAAAATAAGCAGCATTTGCTAAAACAATATTAGTACTACCATCAATGTCACCAGCAACCAACATTTCTGGTATTTCATTGCGAGTGACATTTGATATCCAACCATTGATCTCTTGGCGACTTTGTTCAGGATCCTTGGCGAAATTTGTTGAAACCAATTCTTCATGCAATAAAGTCTTCAAACAACTGGATAATCTTATTTTTTCATCGAAATAAATGCGATCAGCTGAACTAAATTGTATGAGTGGCATGCGACGCATTTGCATACCGCGACTCTTTTTCTCACGACGATAACCACTGCGTACATCAGCCTTACTCTTGGCCCAATCCAATTTCAAGGCATGCTTTAGATTCTCTTCGGTTTTACCACTTGAACCAAAATAGGCCAAGAGTAAAGCATGATAGGTGCTGTGCGGTGAAAAGAAAACATTCTCATTTGGTGTGGCAGAGCGTATGGTTTCAAGCATTTGAACAGTGAACTCTTGTTCACCACGATACAACCGTGAACTGATTTCACCGAGATTATCTGGTGCATCTTTCTGTTCCAGACATGTTTGAGCATAGATCATCACGGCCGGCGTGATTAGTAGCAGTAACAGAAAAGGTAATTTCTGCATGATGAATATATTGGATTTGTTTGTTTTAAGGGAGGTTTTAATATATGCAAAGTTGGGATCTGTAAGTAAATTGAATTGTATAGAATATTGATGAGTATTGAGTGAATTTAATAGATGATTCAGGTTAAATTTTGGATTAGCCTTGAATAAAAAACTGAGCACAAAAATTTTGTAATAAAACACAAACATTGGTTGGTGATTGAACTCCTCGCAGTAATTGAAACGTGCAATGAGTTCCAAAATCACAACAAGGTGATGAGTGAATACTATACTATATAAAATAATGATTTATTGCTTGACAAAGTGTGTCTCTGAATATTTAAGAAATCATTAGACCCAAGACAAAAGCTCAAAAATTTTGGATGAATTTTAAAATGAAAAATGAAGAGAATCTGTTTTTTTCTTGATTTTGGAAACGTTGTTTTCTTATTACATTTTTTTGCAATGAGAAAGTAGCACCAATTAAATAATGATTATGATTATGATGATGATGATGATTACAACATTTACCAGATTGAGAAAACACAACAGTCAACACCACCAACAGTACAGTAGCAGCAACAGATACAACAAAAGTGAAAGTTAAACAAACAATTTCAATATATTAAACTTATGTGAGCTGCACTCGATTTTATTCGCAACACCAAGAAAACCAAACTGTCTGAGTGCGTGCGTGTAAGTAAATGAATGGAATTGAATTGAATGAGTTCCATGAGACTTGCGATGCTGACCAACGAAGCACAGCATAAACCCAAGTAAACAATGCCGGAGATACGCCACAATGACTTATGCCAAAGCTACTTGTGACTCCAATCAGTTGTCTGACAGACGATTGGTTGGTCTTTTTGCCTGTCATTTGGTTATCCATTTGACGTCACTGTTGCGTGAATCCAATGATCATGATGATGGATCCATAAAACTGGTTTTATGTAAAATTTTCAAAAATTTTTACGATGCCTATGAATCATGCCAAATCAATGCAATATTTACTGTTGCTGATCTTCATGAAATACTAAAGTTTAAAATATTCATGAGACTAGTAAGTAGTAGTGTAACAGTAACAAGCCCCATCAAAACATATGACCCTGATGATAAACAGTTGAACTATTGAATTAAGTTTGCGTTTTGCTAATCGGACAAAATGTGATTTTGTAAGCGCATGAAATGAGTAACACAACAAAACCTCATTCATTCATTCATTCATTTATTCAACCATCCAAAATATGTTCATTGTATTGTATTTATTATTATGAACAACACTTTGTTGTTGACACTACTACTAAGCAAACAACAAACTACTTGTCACTCACTCACTGCCTTTGGGGAAATCCATTTGCGTTTAAACACTAATTATTATTGGCCAAAAGCAATGAAACAAGTTCGAAATATGACAGCTTATAGTAATTTACTTTTCAGAGGAGGACAAGGAGGAGGAATAATGAACATCATCATGAGCGTGGGTTGTTCTGTGTGTTAATGAAACATTTCAAGAGCAGCATGAAATTAATGTTAGATGAAGTACAAATAAAGACCATGAAGACATAATTTTGACCTTTCTGACAGGTAGGTAGTAGGTTACCACCTTCGAATGAATATCGAAATACTATTTATGTTTACTAAGACTATTCTTAGCTTGGAACATTTTCGGAACATGTAAATAGACACACTATCATGAAGATTAATATTTGACCCTGCTTTAAGTACAACAAACCTTCTAAAAGGGTAGATTAATTGTTCCATAACCATTGAGTTCATGATTTCCCTTGTTAATAGATTAGATTAGGGGATGAGCTGGAGTTATTCACCTCATCATATATTGTTGATCCTCTTAGAAATACAACAAACTGTATAAAAGGATAATAATAATAACTGGCCCGAAAGCACAGCGACCAATAAGATCTATTGTACATGGCCTTATTTTATAGAAACCCCTTTATGTTTAGACTTTTGATGAATCTTAACATTACTTGGAGTTTGTTGTTCCACAATTTGTGTGGATTAACAACAGTGTCACCGAGGTGGTGAAGTCTTTGTCTAGTGAGTGCAGGATATTTGCAGAGTATATGCTCTGAACTTTCTTTATCCATTTCACAAAATCGGCATACGTCGTGTCGAAAAGACCTAACTTATTTTGATGATACCTTAGGTTGCAATGACCCGTGAAGTATTCAGTCAAAATGCGTAAGTCTACTATACTGAGTGAGAGAAGCTTATTCGAGATACCCTTTGAAAGGGTGAGGAATTGTTTTGCCTGGCGTTGTCCGGTGGAGTTCACCCAGTGTTTTGAAAATTTCTTTTCCTCAAGTTTCCTGATTGCCTCGTTTTTGTGGCTTTTCGAGAGACCACAGAAAGGCTCAGGACCGAAAAAGGGCATGATCGCCCCTCGTTTAGCCAAATAGTCGGCTTTTTCATTGCCTTCATGACCTTCATGTCCTGGTACCCATCTTAATACAACAATATTAAAGTTATCCAGTTCATTTAACAGGTTTAGGCAGTCATATGCCATCTTTGAGGTGAAGTATAAAAGGATAGTTGAAGTCTCCTTTGTCCATTAAAATCATGATTTCCCTTGTTAATAGATTATACGAATACCCTTTATTCTAGATAGGGAAACAACTTTTTGTTATGTTAAGAATTCATTTGCTCGTTGTTGTCAATCTTTCTACATGATTCAATAGGACACATCCCCAAGAGAATCTATTAGCGCTAAGCTAGTCACCTTATCATCAAGATTATAGATCATTAGATTAGAATATGGGAAGACCGCATTTTAGTCATCACATCATCTATTGTTGATCCTCTTAGAAATACAACAAACTTACTAAAAGTGTCAATTGTTATATTAGATTAGATTAGGGGAAGCCGATTAAGCTTCGAAAGCCGCAATAATTACAGTTCCTCTGAGATTCTGTTATTCATAAGGAGTTGCAAGATTTTCTTTGGAGATGAATCAGCTATTTCTGTTGGTTTTAGGAGGCAAGGGTCCCATGGATATCAGTAGAGTCTGGCCTAAATTAAACCATTACAATGCCTTAGCAAATGTTCTACTGTTTTCTCTTCTCTTTATTTCAGAATATACAGTGACTTATGCGCCTCTTATAAACATATGTTAAGTGTTTCATAACTCTTCAATATCCTATTAAGAAGACTGAGACCTGAGAGTATACTGATACCTTTCCGAGTTAGCCCTAGTATCTCTTGAGTTCTTTTGAAAGAGCTCGAAGGCATGAAGTGTTTCACTATTCTTATATTTTATGTTTCCATTCAATACTGATGATATTTACTTTTAAGATCGTTTGACCTAAAAATTCATAAGTTTCCATCAATCACTTCTCAAATAGATTGAATATTTACCCTTGTAAATTTTTAGATGCAGTTTCCCAAGTTCATACTCAGAATACTAACAAGGGTATTTCAGTTGGGTTATAGAAGATTATTAAACCAGATTCAATTGTAGTAACTTATGTTAATGAAATCATTATGAAACCACCCACCCACACACACTGCTCATTTGTCAATATTAATAGATTTATTTGTTTAGAATTTAAAATGGGGTTTTTTCTCTCTGTTTACAATTTATTTATCTTTTTTTTGAAGGCTTGATGAATCTGACTAAGTCAAGTCAAGACACTTGTGGCCCTCAAGCACAGAATAGAAAAAAAACTAACATCACAGACACATTTGTCACGTATTATCATACATAATATCGGTTGGTGGTGTACGAATATATTGTATTGTAAGTATTTAACTAACTAACACTTGATGATGTTGTTGGTGGATGGGTAAATCCATAATTAAGGTCAAATGATGATTGAGAGCAAAGCGGTGGCACAATTTATTATTAAATAAAATAAAAATATTAAAATTGGGTTTCCTAGAATTTGGTTTATAAATGTTGTGTTGTCACAAACAAATTTTGTGGGTTTTAAATATTTTTTCATATCTGGTGAAAAATAAATGAATCGGTAGACAGGGGAATTTACGTAAAGATTAAGAAAAGAAATAAACAATAAATGTGGTTATTCTTAATTCAAATTAATTTCAGATAAGAGATATTCAATAAATCATTGACAATAATAAAAACCCTTCATTTGTAGTTCAACAAAAACTTGACCTATTCCCAGAGATGGCTTAAGTCATTTGAGGGGGTTCCTGGGCAATGCAATGTTTTGTGAATTCTCACTTTGTTCTTTGTAAGCTTTTTAAGGAAACAAAACATGGTATCTTATTTATGATTTGCATTTGGTAGTCAAACTTCACAGACAAAAATGAAGTCATTTACAAGTCAGTACTAAGAACTTTCAGTACTTTTCCATTCAAGACTTCTTTGTAATTTTTTCTTAACTTTAACTGCCCCCATTCAATTTATAATCATTTAGAACAGGCCTGTCCAACCCGCGGCCCAAGAGAAGTCTGCATGCGGCCCAAGTGAAGCGGCTCAGATGGCCAAATAACAAACCGGATATACTTGGGCCCGCTGCTCAGCGTTCTTGTGTTTTTACTCGCCGCTCAGTACATTTGGGAACCTTTTTTTTTTTTTTTGCTCGCAGCTGAAGCAAAGATTATTAAATACTATATAGAGCAGACAAATTTTTGTCTTTGCTCCTGCGGCCCAACTGATCACGGATTCTTCCAATGGAATCAAAATGGTTGGATAGCCCTGACTTAGAAGATCTGCTACTAAGTACTATGATGAAGCTTAAATGTTTGGCTCCCAGATAGAGCAAATTTCGGGTTCTCTAGTTTTGTTCATTGTAAAGAAACAAAAAATAATTTCGATTCCTTTTTTGAAATGAAACATTCATATGTACATATATCATAAACAAAAATTAATTTCGATTCAATCCACAAATTTCAAAGACATCAATGGACTCTAAGAAGATTAAAATAATTTTTTTGTTTTAGAAATTGCATATTATTTGCAACCAGTTCTAAGAATAATCAATACTCTTCCATTCAGGACTTCTTAGTAATATTTACTTAACTTCAACTGCCCTACCACACTCATCTATAATCATTTAGGCGATCTTCTAATAAATACTATGCTGAAGCTTTAATGTTGGACTCCCAGGAAGAACAAATTTCTCACAATGTCTCTTATAAAGAAAAGTATGGTAATTTCGATTCTGTTTTAACGGGAAAACGTTTTTAAAATGGGTATACATGTCACAATATGCCGCTCTTTGAGAATTTTACGAAAATTGTCGCCTTTGTTTTTAATATATCCCGTGACTCAAAAGTCGTAGTGCCAAGTAATTTATATATTCTGAAAATATGGTATGTGGTGCAGCGTGTAAGTTGAATTTTGTCATGGTGCTCTTAAGTCAACAAGGGGGGAGGGGCGTTCAAAAAGGTGACAAAATTTGAAAATGGACTTTGCTTTTGTAAGCGTATTGCTTGAGAAGAGATTATCCTATTTGAGTGATTTTTGTTATATTCGTTATAGGTCAATTAAAAGAATGTGAAAGAAATTTTTTGGAAAATCCACCGGGAACTTGGGAAATTTCGACTTTTTGTATTAAAATATGAATAAATACAAGAAAATTTCTTTTTTTTCTAAGCGTATTGCTTGAGAACGGAAAATCCACCAGAAAAGTGGGAAATTTGGACCTTTTATATCTGGGACCTAAGCGTAATATCATATTAAGGTTCACAAGAAAACGATCGTTGCGTGGCTTAGAAGTTCTCCGTATCCAAACAATTTTGAATTTCGACTTTGCTTTATACTATGTAATAATAATGGTAGTGTAGCGGTACTACCTGCCCAGATTTTTGTTACGGAGTTATGTTTCATTTGGCAATCAGTCCTACAACTTTAAAGTCAACAATGGAATATGACTCCTCTAAACTCTCTGATGATTAAGATTATTTTTCTGTTCTAGAAATTTCATTTTATATGCAACCAGTTCTAAGAGCTTTCTGAACGTTTCCATTCAAGACTCTTTAGTAGCTCATAGTACTTGTTCTTCAACTACTGCCCCCACCACTCATCCATTCCAAAGACTACACAAAACTATATAAGTACATATATTTCATAATATTTTTCTTTACTCATTTTAAAGATCTTCTACTGGCATATAGTACTATGTTGAAGTTTAAATATTGGTGATATCTCGAACTTCTTGTGATTAATTTGCGGTTTATTGTTTTTTAAAGTGAAATTGTATATGTATAAATAAAACTTGAATCACTTATTTTTGCATTATTCTGAGCTTTACACTCTTCCTCTCTTGGTCACTCACTCCCTCTCTGTCTATTTGTTTCTGTTATCAATTTTCCTTGAACACATAAATAAAGAAAAAAAAAAACAATAAAACTAAATTAAATCAGAAATAAAAGGGCAATGCGATCAAATTATAAAATTATAAAGAAATATAAAAAATAAAAAATATAATGAATAAATGAAATAATTATGATTGTGTGCACTTGATTGCTAAATCTCTTTTTTTTAATCATGATTATTGTCATACGTCTGTCGCCTGACTCTGATTTGTTGTTGTGTTGTGTTGTGTTAAGTTGAGTTGTTTGTTTGCCATTGTTGTTGTTGTCAGATTGTTGCACAAATTTACTCTACAATAGCAATACAATAACAACAACAAGAGATGATATAAGCTTACCAAAGCTACAGTGGGAAGGAGTTTAAAAGAGAGACGGGAAGTGGGAGGCTTTGAAGGTGTTAGTAGAGCTGAAGAGTGACACAGAGAGATAGAGGAAGAGGGGAGCTTGAATGTTTATGGTGGAGCTTCCCAAAGATAGAGAGAGAGAGAGAGAGAAAGGAAAAGAGCAGCTTTGAAGGTGGTGGTAGAAGAGCTTCATTGCTCCATTCAAAACCGGTTGTCTGTCAACAACAGCAGCAGCAGCAACAACAATAACAACAAATAATGACTGAGACAAATGAACAAATTGACAGACAGACAGACATACAGTTGGCCAAACAGACGCATAAGGGGAACAGACAGACAAAGTTGCGGAAAGCCAGAAACCGAAAGTAATAAAGTGCAATCAATTCAATTGTTTTATGCGTATGTCACATTAAGATTGGTTGGTGTCCCATATATAAAATAAGTACATATACAAATAAACACCAACAAATTTACCTCTTTCAAAGTTCAAATTAATAATAAATATTTCGCACTTTTATCTTTTTACTCCTCTTGTTGGAAAATATTTCCTTTTATTTAAAATTAATTCCTCTTTTTGTAAATTATTTTCTTTTCTATTTTCTTGACGGAAAGAAGAACAACTTAACTCGACAGCTTTGCGCGAAAGACTGATTTGCGATTTGCAACCGAAAGTCGATTTCAAAAATGACAATAACAATTATTTTGAGACATTTTCATGAGATACGGTCACCATTATGAATCAAATACTGAAATACGGTCACCCATAAGGTTCCAACCAGATATTGGTGCACATCAGCTATCGAGTTATCGTATATCGATACATCACTAAATGCAGAGCTGCCAATTGTTGCCAATTATTTATTTTTCTGTATAACTTTTTACAAAAAGTTCGTACAATTATTTTTATTTATTTAAGAAAAATGCTATAAAACGGAATTAATATTATTTAAAAACTATTGAAAATGGCAACCCAAAAGCCCGGCGAGTGGGCAAACTCGCTATTAGCGCGTTTTGAGGATCAAGTGAGTGAATAAATCAACATTTAAAACACCAAGCAAAGCGAACCCTACCCCAAAACAACAATTGCGTTCTTTTTTTATGTATTGGAATTTTGTATGTGTATGAAAATTTCTTCTATTTTCTTGTGTTTAGCTGCCGAATAAGATTGGTCCGTATGGTACTCAGGCACGGATGAGTCAAGATCAATTGGTAGCATGTTTGATACACATATCGCGTTATCGCTTCTCGCTGGTCATATCGGGCTTGACCAAGATGCTGCAGCGCGTCAACGAAGCGGTAAGTTGGGAATCCCCGTTACTCTGAGCATTATAAATACAAATAAAATGTAACTGTTTTGTTTGTAGGCTTTACAAAACCGCCATGAACCTGAACGTTGTTATTTCGAATCCCTTGTTATTATATTGACCACTTTGGAGCGTTGCCTTACAAATCAGACCAAGGACACAGCACGCTTCGAAGAAGCCATGAATGTTAAACTTTTGTTGCGTGAAATTTCACAATTTATTGATGTGCAAAGTGACAACAATCCCAATGCAGCGCAATTGAAGGCCTTGGCTTCCAAAGTGTTGTTTGCTTTGTCACAAAATCATTTTTCAGCAGTATTCAATCGCATATCGGCAAGGTTACAAGAGTTGACTGCATGTTCTGAAGAGAATCCAGATTATAATGATATAGAATTGATACAACACATCGATATGGATATGCTGAAATTAACCAAGTTGTTACAAGGTTAGATTTCAAATAAATCATTCTTTTGCAGATCAAAAGTAAACCAAACTTCTCTATTTTCTAGAAACCATAACAAAATTTCGTTCAAAACGTGCCCCACCTCTTATTTTGATTAATTCACTGGAGAAAGCCATCTGGAACTGGATTGAATATCATCCACATGAATTTCAGGATCTTCAACGCGGCATGAATCGTGATATATCAACGTAAGTGTTGTTAAATAAGAAAATTTGAATTATAATTCATAAATCATACTTTACAGCTGCTGGGATTCCCTACTTGATTTCGTTGAATCCTATAAATCGGAAAACAAAAAAAGCAAAACCATTGTATGGCCCTTGCAAATGTTGCTACTCATACTAAATCCTTCATGCCTCGAAGCCACTGTCAATGAATTGCAACAATGTGAAAAGGAAAAGGATAAAGAAAAAGAATCCAAAGGTCAATCGAAATCAATGCAATCCACTTCAAGGGATAAAGATTTCTCGGCCAAGCAATTTATTGAAAGTATTAAACGTGGCCTTGGACCACATTCGCCATCAAAACAAGTCACTGAATCTGCTGCCATTGCTTGTGTTAAACTATGCAAAGCTTCAACTTACATTAACATCAATGATTCGAATAATGTTGTCTTTAAATTGGTTCAATATATAATGAATGATTTGAAAGGATTACTCTTTAATCCCGTAAAGCCTTTTTCACGTGGTCAAGGCTATAATTATGCTGATATTGAATTAATGATTGATTGTTGGGTCTCTTGTTTCCGCATTAATCCTCATAATATTGAAGCTTTGAAAGTATGTTTAAATCTATCATCACCGCAGGCTTATCACTTTGTTATTGTTTGTTCCTTGTTACGGTAAGTTGGTATGAACAAAATTCCATAATTTATTTATTCTATATATGATTTTATTCAACAGCTTGGCTCACATTTATGTTGATTTTCGTTTACAAAACAAAAATCCCTTTCGGATTGTAAATCAACCGCGTTTGTCGTGGTGGCCACAAACTGATGTCGTCCACTATCGTTCAGCAGAGTTGCGTGCTCTGTTTACTGATACTTTAAACAAGGCTACACAAGGTTACATAGCCCACACTCCTTTACGAATGATAACCTCATTGACATTGAAATCAAAAGATACACAAAAGGGTCTGACACGTCCTGAAGAGGGTCCTGCACACAAAATGCTTCTTCTATTGCTAGTGCGTCTCATACATGCTGATCCTACATTGCTTTTGAATGTAAGTTACCTTGAAATATAGGAAGATATCATCAAATTTATGCATATTTCTCCACAGCCCCAAGGAAAAGTTGCCCACGAAGTACAAACCTCTACTCTCGAACTTATTAATGGTCTTGTCAGTCTAGTCCATCAACCCACCATGCCTGATGTTGCCCAAGAGGCTATGGAAGCTTTATTAGCGCTACATGCACCTGAAAAAATTGAAGTTTGGAATCCTGAAGCACCCATTAATACATTTTGGGATGTTAGCTCTCAGGTTCTCTTCTCAATTGCACAAAAACTTATACAGCATCAAATTGCCAACTATACTGATGTATTGAAATGGTTGCGTGAGATCTTGATATGCCGTAATACGTTCCTGCAAAGGCACAAGGATTATGCACATGTTGGCAGTCAAATTGCTATATGTAAACAAGCCCACATCAAAATGGAAGTTGTTCTCTTTATGTACCTTTGGTCAGTTGACTTGGATGCTGTATTGACTTCATTGTCTTGTTTTGGTTTACTCTGTGAAGAGGCAGAAATCTGTTGTAGTTCCGACGAACTTACTGTTGGTTTCATAATGCCAAATTATCACATTTACCAGGAGTTGGCACAGTTGTCATCATGTGAGTTGGTCCAACAATTTTCAATTAATCAAAGTATTTAAAAATGTATGTCTTAGCTGCAACAGATACACGTGTTTGTTTTTTTGAAAACAATCATGGAAATGTTATGAGTCGCTTGGCCTTACAGAAACGCATCATGACTCTGCTGCGAAAGATTGAGCATTGTGTGCATGGTGTTCAACCTGCCTGGGAGGAGACTTTCCGGTATAAATTAATTGTTAATTAGAATTGAATGAGATTTATTAAATTATTTTACTGTTCTAATCAAAGTAGCAACTGGGAGTTGATAAGCAAAGTATTGCAAACCTATCCCAAGAGTAAAGGTGGTGAGGATGGTCAAGCTGAAATGTTTCATCGTGGTATGGGCAAACGTCGAGCCAGCCATCAAAGTTCAGAACATGATTTGGAAGAACAAATAAACGAATGGGCCAATATGACTTGGTTTCTCTTGGCTCTGGGTGGTGTTTGCTTGCAAAAACGTAACAGTAACCGTCAAGTTTTGTTGCTAACAGTAAACACTGCCGCATCTGGTTCATTGGCTCAGAGTTCAGTTTACTCCAGTTCAACAAGTTCCGGTCATGGTTCATTGCATCCAAATATAGTGTCAGCTACAATACCACCAGCACCGCCACAAGATGTTTCCTATTGTCCAGTGACTCAGTGAGTATATGCAAATTTGGTAAACAGTTTAAAAATTTCTTTAATTCATTCCAAATCCCCAGATTCATTGGACAATTGCTACGTTTACTTGTGTGCAGCAATGAAAAAATTGGTTTGAATATACAAAAGAATGTCAAGGAATTAGTGGGAGAGGAAATGTCCACACAACTTTATCCCATACTATTCGATCAAATTCGTGCCATAGTTGAAAAGTTTTTCGATCAACAAGGTCAAGTCAATGTGACCGATATAAATACACAATTCATTGAACATATAATTTATATTATGAAATCCATATTGGACCCGAAGGCAGGCAAAGATCCAAATACTGAGCAACCTTCGCCTTCAGAACATTTGGGAGTCACAAGCATTGAAGGCATGATGTTGGGCATTGTGCGCTATGTGCGTCATCTGGATATGACTGTTTTTGCTATACGCATAAAAACAAAACTATGCCAATTGGTGGAAGTCATGATGAAGCGTCGTGATGATTTGGCATTCCGTCAAGAAATGAAATTCAGGAATAAATTAGTTGAATACCTGACAGATTGGGTTATGGGTACCTCTCACCAAATAGCACCTCCCAGTTCATCAGATGCTTCCCTAATCACAAATACTTCGCTAATATTTCGTGATTTGGATCAAGCATGTATGGAGGCAGTGGCAGCTTTATTGCGTGGATTGCCACTGCAGCCAGAGGAATCTGATCGTGGTGATTTGATGGATGCCAAGAGTGCACTTTTCCTTAAGTATTTTACACTCTTCATGAATCTTCTTAATGATTGCATTGATAGTTCAGAAGCAGAAAAAGAATTGAATAATACACCTCTGTTACCGCCACGTCCAAGAATGAATGCTGGGAAACTGACAGCATTGAGAAATGCCACCATACAAGCCATGTCCAATTTGCTTGGTGCCAACATAGATTCTGGTTTAATGCATTCTATTGATTTGGGTTACAATCCTGATTTACAAACGCGTGCAGCATTCATGGAAGTGTTAACACAAATTCTCCAGCAAGGCACTGAATTTGATACTCTCGCAGAGACCGTTCTGGCTGATCGTTTTGAACAACTTGTCCAATTGGTCACCATGATAAGTGATAAAGGTGAATTACCAATAGCCATGGCTTTGGCCAATGTGGTTACCACTGCACAAATGGATGAATTGGCTCGTGTTTTGGTTACTTTATTTGATGCCAAACACTTGTTGTCACCTTTATTATGGAACATGTTCTATCGTGAGGTTGAAGTCTCTGATTGCATGCAGACTCTATTTCGTGGCAATTCTTTGGGTAGCAAAATTATGGCTTTTTGCTTTAAAATCTATGGAGCAAGCTATTTACAAATGCTTTTGGAACCTTTGATAAGACCATTGTTGGATGATCAAGATACTTGTTTTGAAGTGGATCCTGCTCGCTTAGATCCTACAGATGATATTGACAAGAATCGTGAAGCTTTAATAGCACTCACACAAAAAGTATTTGATGCTATTTTAAATTCTGCTGATCGTTTTCCACCGCAATTGCGTTCCATGTGTCATTGTCTCTATCAAGTGTTGAGTAAACGTTTTCCAAATCTTCTGCAGAACAACATAGGAGCTGTGGGAACTGTTATTTTCTTGCGCTTCATTAATCCAGCTATAGGTGAGTTATATATTGTAGTCCTCTATATATAAAATCTAAATTTATTTATTTGTTTCCAGTTTCACCACAAGAATTAGGCATTGTTGGCAAACAAGTGCCAAGTTCTGCAAAACGTGGCCTCATGCTTATGTCTAAGATTCTACAAAATATAGCCAACCATGTTGAATTCTCCAAAGAGCAACATATGCTTTGCTTTAATGATTTCCTACGTGATCATTTCGAAGCCGGGCGGCGTTTCTTTATACAAATAGCCTCCGATTGTGAAACAGTTGATCAAACTTCACATAGCATGAGTTTCATATCTGATGCCAATGTATTGGCACTGCATCGTTTACTTTGGACTCATCAGGAGAAGATTGGTGATTATTTATCAAGTAGTCGTGATCATAAAGCTGTTGGCCGTCGTCCGTTTGATAAAATGGCTACACTGCTTGCTTATTTGGGACCACCAGAACATAAACCAGTTGACTCACATATGATGTTCTCTTCATATGCACGTTGGAGTTCTATTGACATGTCTTCGACGAATTTCGAAGAAATCATGGTTAAACATCAAATGCATGAAAAGGAAGAATTCAAGACCCTTAAGTCTATGAATATTTTCTATCAAGCTGGCACCAGCAAATCTGGTTTTCCTGTATTCTATTACATTGCCAGACGTTATAAGTAAGGAGTTTTTGTTCAGAGTAAATAAAACAAATTGAATTTAATACTTTGTTCCCTTACAGAATTGGTGAAACTAATGGTGATCTATTAATCTATCATGTTATACTTACACTGAAGCCTTTCTGCCATTCACCTTTCGAAGTGGTGATTGATTTTACGCACACATGTTCGGATAATCGCTTCCGCACAGAGTTCCTACAGAAATGGTTCTATGTCTTGCCCACCGTTGCCTATGAGAATGTGCATGCAGTTTATATATACAATTGTAATTCTTGGGTACGTGAATATACCAAGTTCCATGATCGCATACTGGCACCACTCAAAGGCAATCGCAAATTATTGTTCCTTGAATCACCCAACAAACTAAGCGATTACATTGATGCAGAACAACAGAAACTACCGGGTGCTACACTATCACTTGATGAGGATTTAAAAGTGTTTAGTAATGCTTTAAAACTAAGTCACAAGGATACAAAAGTGGCCATTAAAGTAGGGCCAACTGCTTTGCAAATAACATCTGCTGAGAAGACCAAAGTTTTGGCACATTCTGTACTACTCAATGATGTTTACTATGCTTCGGAAATTGAAGAAGTGTGTCTGGTTGATGATAATCAGTTCACACTGTCCATAGCCAACGAAAGTGGTCAATTGAGTTTCATACACAACGATTGTGACAATATTGTCCAAGCCATCATACACATACGCAACCGTTGGGAACTGAGTCAACCGGATTCAGTGACCGTACATCAAAAAATCCGACCTAAGGATGTGCCTGGTACTCTATTGAATATGGCTTTATTGAATTTGGGTTCATCTGATCCCAATCTTCGTACAGCTGCTTATAACTTACTATGCGCCCTGACTGCTACATTTGATTTGAAAATTGAAGGACAATTGTTGGAAACACAAGGACTATGTATACCATCCAATAATACTATCTTCATTAAATCTGTTAGTGAAAAATTAGCCACCAATGAACCCCATTTGACATTGGAATTCCTAGAAGAATCCATACAAGGCTTTCAGCGCAGCACCATTGAATTAAAGCATTTGTGCTTGGAATATATGACACCTTGGTTGAAGAACCTTGTGAAATTCTGCAAATCCAATGATGACACCAAAAAAATTAAAGTTTCCCAAATTCTAGACAAGCTTATTTGTTTGACAATTGAACAAAAGGAAATGTATCCTTCTGTTCAAGCTAAAATATGGGGTTCAATTGGTCAAATACCTGAACTTATTGACATGGTGTTGGATAACTTTTTGCATAAATCTATTACCTATGGCCTGGGTTCGCCACAAGTGGAAATTATGGCAGATACTGCTGTAGCCTTAGCCTCAGCAAATGTCCAATTGGTGTCCAAGAAGGTTATTACACGCATGTGTCGTGTAATGGATAAATCATGTACGAATCCAACACAATTTTTAGAACAACATATGATGTGGGATGATATAGCCATACTAGGACGTTATTTGCTTATGTTGTCATTCAACAATTGCCTGGATGTGGCAACTCATTTGCCTTATCTCTTTCATACCATTACCTTTTTGGTTTGCTCTGGATCACTATCTATGCGCGCCTCTACTCACGGTTTGGTCATCAATATTATACATTCGCTTTGTACCTGCACAAAACCATCATTTTCCGAAGAAGCACAACGTGTTTTGCGTCTATCACTCGATGAATTCTCTTTGCCAAAATTTTATTTGCTCTTCGGCATTAGCAAAGTTAAGTCTGCAGCTGTGACAGCTTTCCGCTCAAGCTGTCGTCATCCTACAGACAAATGGTTAGGCAATGAACGTGTCACTCAACCATTGCCCGCTGATCGTGAACGTCTTTCGTTGCCCTCACTCGAGGTTATTACTGATGCCCTTCTGGAAATAATGGAGGCATGCATGCTTGATGTTGAGGATTGTAATTGGTTACAGACTTGGACTTCGTTGGCACGTAATTTTGCCTTCTGTTTTAATCCAGCTTTGCAGCCTCGTGCTCTTATTGTTTATGGTTGCATAAGCAAAAGTGTTACCGATCATGAAGTTAAACAATTGCTACGCATACTAGTCAAAGCTTTGGAATCCTTTAATGACATTATACTTATTGAAGCTTTAGTCATGTGCTTGACACGTATACAACCTTTACTAAGACCTGAATCACCTATACATCGAGCTCTATTCTGGGTTGCCATATCTGTTTTGCAATTAGATGAGATTACTCTCTATGGAGCAGGTTTAGCACTATTGGAACAAAATTTACATACATTGAAATCGCAAGGATGCTTTGATAGTGTCAACATAGCCGATGTCATGATGAATACACGTGAAAAGCTTGAATGGCATTTTAAGCAATTGGATCATGCTGTGGGTTTGTCATTCCGTAGCAACTTTCATTTTGCTCTGGTTGGACATCTCATTAAGGTAAGGACCACTAAAATTATCTAATCAAAACAAATTTAAATTTAGATTATTTTTATTTTCAAAGGGTTTCCGTCATCCTACACCAACAACTGTGTCGCGTACTTCACGTGTCCTAACCATGTTGTTAGGCATTACAGCTAAACCCTTACATCGTGACAAATTTGAAGTGACACCCGATAGTGTTGCCTATTTGACTGCTTTAGTTGCTGTCTCTGAGGAAGTGCGTTCACGTTGTCATGTTAAGCATGCTTTACCACGTTGGCCAGCCGAATTGACTATTAACATTGAAGGCGGTGAACAGTTGCCAACTGGTGTTCCAGGCGTAAGTTTTTATAATAATTTCTTATTGTTTCTTATTCATTTTATTGCTTTTTTGTGTATCCTATAGATTGGTCAACCACTTTCACGTCGTCAAAAATCATGGGATATTTTGGATCAATCGGCTTTACAATTTGCACGCCAACAAAAGGCACCAACACATCAGGTAATTTTCTTAGATTGTTCTGTTTTTGTATTGATGTCATATGCTATAAATTATCTTTGTCGTTTCATTGACATTCATATTGCCAAATCGATGTGCATTTATATATTTATATTGTATATATAGTAACTCCTTATTTGGAAGCTACTTATGGGTCATCAAATAGGAATTTCTGATCATAGACTTACGTCCTAAATTATTTGAAAATAAATTCCGATTAATGGACCTTTTTAACCACAAAAGTGAAGGCACTACAAGGAAGATGAAGACAAATCATGATCCTTTCATTTGAATTATTGAATACAGTCTTTTGTGCATTGAATCCCCCAATTTTTGGGGTAAGCTTACTGCTGATGTTGATCCCTTATAACTAATACAACAACTTCCTTAATCTGCGCTTGCTTAAAATCTTTCTTTTCATGATTCTTGCTTGTCTCAAGCTCCTGCCTAGATTGGCTGTGTAGATTTCAAATCAGGGCTGTGAGTTGGGCATTGCATAACTGGCACATCCGTACCTTACCATGGGGTCGTCATGTTGAAATAATAAATCTTCTTGCATACCTAAATTATTTATATTTCGTAGAATAAGAATTCTGGTCCATAGTATTTTCGGTGAATATCAGCTGCCTTACAATCCCTACACTTTACGCCGCCGTCTCCATGACGTTCAACACTAGACACTTTTATAGCCAATTACATATATATGTATGTATATCAAATATGCATGATTTAGAGACTCATCCGATTCAATAAAAAGAGTAGCAGGAGTAATACAATTTTCAGTTCCCGGTTCCTTGACTTTTATGAAAGACTTACAGTCCAATTTTCAACAAATTTCTTATTCAAATTGACAAATTTATGTCTTTAATTCATTCATTATTCATGTAATCCTTTGACATGATGTAGGTTAGCTTAGGCCTACAGGCCGCTCTTGATGAGAAGAATTCAAGTTTTAAGCAATTAGCCCAGTGACACAGTGTCCTATTAAGACTCTCTTCATCATTCGAATCGAGCGACATTAATGCCTGGCTGATTTGCCTGTTGTATGTCTAGTACAGGTCTCCATGAATTAATTTATATGCGGGTCATTTTCAGAGTGAATGATTCGTATGTCGTTTAGTCTGCTAGCACTCTGGTTTTTGTTTCCAGACCTTAAAGAATACTCGCATCTTAAAAATCTAAGTTACCGCGAGAGACTCTGGCAACGCCGATCCGTTTCTATCACACTCATCCGCCAACTCACCTTAAAAACCAGAGTGCCAGATAAGCGTAATCGAGTGTTGTTAGTCTTGGTTAAGGGGTGCCTCCGCGTTACAGATTGTTCTGCTTTTTGAACGAAAGAGCCCTGATAGTAGCATAGCTTTTAACATATGGTAAATCGATATGATCTTGGGTGTCTATAAACTACCAGTCTGCATAGATCTCTGTCTGAAAAACTCTGCATCGATCTGGTAGACAGAAGAAGTACCATGTTTGGCTTAAGACCACGGTACCAAGCACAAGGATTGAGCGTCAACAATTAACGTCCCCTTGGATATATATCCGCAGGTACCAATTTCCAGGGCATACTTATTTTGGTCATAGGACTCCTTTCTTGGTCGGGTCAAGGCTTATCTAAAGCCTCTGTCGCTCTTTGATCCATCAGTGCAAATTGAAAGCTCGTCCTGCCTAATGGCGGTACTCTGCTTGCAATTTTTCCTACGGAAACTTTGTATTGAATTCACTGAATATAATCCCAGAGAATCAATGACTTGTTGGTATCGCCAATTTGAGAGATTATTTACTTTCCAAATTTTTCCCCTGCCTAACTGTGTCCACATATTGTATTATCCAAATCATATTCACTCAATTCCTGCCTTAACATCTATGGTATACGAGTAAAATCTATCGGAATCACCTATTTGATGATCTTTTCTATAGAATCTATGCTATATCTATCTATTGTTATATTGT
Source organism: Amiota communis (assembly GCA_037043315.1). Classification (NCBI taxonomy): domain Eukaryota; kingdom Metazoa; phylum Arthropoda; class Insecta; order Diptera; family Drosophilidae; genus Amiota; species Amiota communis. The sequence continues at coordinate 3,131,535 of JBAMAV010001245.1, read as the reverse complement.
ATTTATTGAGATCTATCTATATACAATTGTTACTACTATTACTATTATTGCTATTATCTATCTGCGTATTTATCTAAATTAATCGATTTTCTATTTTCTCTTTTTATGTTGAATTAAAAAAATCAAAAAAAACAAAACTAAAAATACAAATAAAACGATTCCCATATCGTTCCTACATAACTCTGTCTATCTATCTATACTATATCTCTATCTATCTATCAACATATACATAAAATAATCTACATCTACTTATTTAAAAATGCCTGCTGATTCGTACAAAACACAATATAATCAAATAAAAACAATTGGTGCTTGTAATTCATCTGAGAATATCTTCTTATCTTATATCTACTCTATTCTTAATCAACTATACTACAACAAATCTACTGTACTGTACTCTAATCTACTACTAACGCATGTTATAATAATTTTTAAAATTAATTTGTTTTGGTTATTTATTAAATTTTATTTTATTTATTTTTTTATGGAACGAAAACAAACAATTTTATGATTTTATTATAAAAAAAAAAAAAAAAATAAACATAAATGAAAAATATGTGAAATATGAAATGTTGGAAATTTGAAGAGTGCAAGAGTTTTATTCAAAACTCAACGCTCATTTTCGGTACCGACAACCAAAGATCCGAACACTGCGAGCAGTAGTGGCATCGAAGAACGTCAGGTATTTGTTTAGCATAATTTTAAGAAACACATCATTTTGTATAATTTTTCTAGGGCAAAATGAACGTTGTACTTAGTTGTGATGTAATAATTTTTTTTTAATTTCTTAAATCATAAAAATACCAATGAATTTATAAAAGAGAAAAGATGTTTGTGAAGAAGGGAAATGATTAAATTTTCTTATTTATTTTTTGTATTTTAATTGAAATATGCACATTTTTTTGCATGGCACCCACCACCACCTTATGGTAACTTTTTGCTTCATCTTTGCGCAACATTTAAAAAACCATTTTGCATTATACAATATATAAATATATCTACATTTATTTTTTTTTTTTGTATCTCAAGATTCTTGATGTTTAGCTTGGTTGATTTAAAAGGAATTTAAAAAACTAATTAGAATAAATTTTGTATTAGGAACGCGGTTCACGTTCTTCAGTGTCCAATGAATCAAATGTTTTACTCGATCCTGAAGTCATACCTGATCTCTCAATACAAGCTTTGGTATTGACAGTACTTGCTACATTGGTTAAATATTCATCGGATGAGAATGAGACACGTGTGTTGTATCAGTATTTAGCAGAGGGCTCTGTAGTGTTTCCAAAAGTATTTCCAGTTATGTAAGTACTTTAAATTATAGTAAGTCAGTGAGTATATAATGTAATCTGTTATTTCAGACACTCTTTGCTGGATCAAAAGATAAACAATATACTATCTGTTTCACATGATCAAGTTGTTTTGAATTCAGTGCAAAGTATTATACAGAATATGTTGGCCAGTGAGGATCCATCGCAACAACAATTGCATTTCCTACAAAGTTGTGGTTTTGGAGGTTTATGGCGTTTTGCTGGACCATTTACTAAGGTAATTTTAATACAGTTTCCTATTAAGTTTTTATTTAACTACTAATGCATCCTTTTTTTAGTACAACATGATGGGTGAATCTTCAGAATTGTTTGTCAACTGTTTAGAGGCTATGGTTGAAACTTGTTTGCCTGGTGATGAAACTATTCCAGTGCCACCTTCTCCACGTCCCTATAATCTCAGCTCAAGTTTAAGCAGTCTGACGCTTGGCTCTCCAACCGACAAGGGTATGTTTATATTTTGAATCATTTTTGCTCGAATATCATTAGATTACTTGGAATTGTTAATTAGAGCTTTGAGTTCCACAGAGTATGGCTTACATTGATTGGTAAAAACAATATAACAATATTCATAGTTTTAATATTACTAACTTCTTACTAAAATATGAAAAATATGATATGAAAATGCTGATTGATTGACTGACTGAAATACGCAATGCAAAATTTATTTTCTTTTCCTTTTTTTTACTCTTGTTCATCTTTTTTTCCCTCCCATATATCTTTTATCTATATATTATAGCATTCTCATCGGAATCATTAGATTTTTACGATAATTGTGCTGGTGGCAGTGTCAGCTCACTGCGACGCGCCTCACACAGTAAATCACGCGCAAAACATCGAATTAATGAAAGTCCATCCCATTAAACAACTACAATAAAAATGAAAATCAATAAATAATTAAATATTATTAAACTTAAAAATTAAATTATAATGCGATACAATATTACAAATTGAATAACAAAACAAACGCACATTTTATGCACAACAACTAACAAAATAACTTAACTCTGACTTAACAAAAATTCTAAAAAAAAATATATATTAACACACAGAAAACAAAGTTAAAAATTATTATTAATTTATATAGTAGTACAATTTAAAGATGAACATTATAAATTAAGCAAATCAAACATTGACAAACACCGAAAATATTGTTACACAAAGATACAAAATTTTATAAAAATTGTTAAACAAATCGAAAATTTAAACATAGCAAAAAAAACGAGAACTTCTAAATTGCCATATTATAATAATGAAAAAAAAAAAACAATAATCAAAACAACATTAGAAATAGCAGAAATAGTCGGAGTCCACTTGGTCGACTTGAATATATTCTGTACAAATTTAAGAAGAGATTCATTTACTACAGACAAACTTCCATAATTCGAATCACCTTAATGCACAAAACAAGTTCAACTTAAGAACATTTCGAACTAAATCATTGAAGTAGAGAATTAAAAAATCGCAGCTCCTTTCAACCAACTTAAACTTCATTTGGTTCCAAAGATAATGGACAAATTTTATGCATGCTACGCTCCAATATGCCCGACAGGGCAATGAGAAAGTGGAGGCCCTTTCACCTTTTTTTTTTTTTTTTTTGATATTATTTAGTTTAATGTCATATTTAGGACATTTATATGAGCTTAGATAAACATGACATCTAATTATTATTAAGATCTCCTATTGAGGAGATCGTTGGGATGAAGTCTTTTAAACCGACGGTGGATTGTGTTGCGTGTAAGACATCTTGACAGAGGATTCGGGTGGTTTAGCAAACGATCATTGTATCGGCTGCTGAAAAAATGTATTTCCTCGAATCACCGTAGGCATCTTATGGTCACAGTGTAATATGCTGTTTGCACCAGTTATGCATCGTAGGGCTTTGTTTTGAGTTGCTTGCAACTTTTTGATGACGAATGGTGCTGCAGTCCCCCATATTTTAATGCCGTATCGCCTAACTGGAGGCCCTTTCATCAAGTATCAATCAAAAAATAAATAAAAATTTTATTGTGGACTCTTTCTCCCATCAAAGCAATCAACTCCTCATATATTTTAGATGAATATATGAATCCTTGAGTAGGTAGAAATGAATCTTACTCTGAAAATTGCATAGAAAATTACCATTTCTCGGTGAACCAATATTGATTTGTCAACACCTCTAAAAGGTAATCCTCGCTTCAACGAATTTTTTTGTTGTAACAACTCGCATCAAATTTGTTTGGCAATATTGCGATTGCTCTGCTTTTTCTCTCGCTATGTCACTTATTCTAAAATTGTGATTGCTTTTAGATGATTTTTTGAGTTAAATCAATCTCCAATGAGTTGTGTTTTTCCCGGTTGCACGACCTTATCTTCAATGTAACCATCCTGACGAGTGCACCATGAACCGGTTGCACTTCACCCACACGTCCTTTGCATTATTGATTCGGCGGTGCTTTATTATCCACCAGAAGGTCCTGTGTATCTAGTATAACGTTGCTGAACATCTTGTTCCACTTTGTCCGTTGTTGAAGAAGTGTCAAATATTCTTTTGACCATTGTCACCACTTAAAAGTAGTTTAACAATTCCATCAACAACGTCATCATAATCACTATCTCTAACATAGAACAGCGCTGTTGCCTTTTGAAGTGGATTATCATTAGAGAGAATAGTGCAAAGAGTTTAGAATTGAAAATAGAATAATATTGTTACTAACATGGAATGTAGAAATTCCGGAATTAACTTAAATCACCTGTCAATAAATACATAACACCCATGATTAGTAGTAGTAGTAGTACAAATGCTACACTACCCAATGAAGAGGCATACAAGCAAGCAGGATATGGATAGATTTTTCATTTCTTAGGAGTTAAAGAGATTAAAAGTTTTAATCAATATCTCTAATTACAGTTTCTTAAAATATTCAGAAATGGTCTCATGAACCGCTGTAAATCAGTTACAAAGTTATTTTTCTGGTAGAGTCTTCCAACTAGGAGGCGGAAATATACCATAATGGCGGATATGAATAAAAAATTATACACTTAAGTGGTCTCATAATAATGTATGACCACCAACGCATTTTTGAAACAGCTTAGTGGTAGTGTAAAGAGATTGTCCGTGATATTAAGGCTCTACGACAGGTGTTCACTTAAAACCAATTAACTTTCATGTTCAAAAGCAGCAGCAGAGGCTTAGATAGGCCTTGTTCATAACCAAGAAATGAGTCATACGACCAAAATAAGTAGGACTTGAGGTTGGTACCTGTGGATATATATCCAAGGGGATGTTGATTGACGTTTATCAATCCCTGTGCTCAGCACCGTTATATTAAGTCTCTACGACAGGTGTTCATGTAAAACCAATTGACTTTCATGTCTGACCAGATGGTGATACAAAGCATATTGCCCTTATAGTCTAGACTTGGCTGTCAAAGTCACCATTTCAATTGAAGGAGTGACTCTGAAAAGAAAAAAACTGTCTGTATCTCCAAAGCTTATAACCATCCACTTTACCTAATAAGTACAACAACAAAATCGGTCCAGTCGTTCTCGAGTTTTGCGCTTACCAACACTTTTAGCGATTCATTTTTATATATATAGAGATATAGAGTAGATATTAAGCAAATTTATATCTTCAATAAATGATATTTTCTCCAAATCTAGACTTATCTAAAAAGCAAACTTGCCTAAATCGATTCATCTCGTTATATGATGACAGACTTTGTGGGGTCTAACTTCCTTTTAACCTTTTTTTTGTTTTATTTCAAATAAAAATACAAAATCAAGTCGTAGGCCATAGTGAACCAGTGCTCCCTAAAAGTGAATCCTAGATTTATTCTTTATGAACTTTAATAAATAAACAAGTACAGAATATATAAGTATATGAAAAAACAAACTTAAGTTCAAACAAAATACTCACAGTCTATGCATGCATAGAAAACAAAAAAAGTTAACAGTACATATATGCATATGCATGAAATCGGATAAATTTATAAAGGAAAAATCATCATATTAAAATTATTAGTATAAACAAAATCTTATTGTAGAATCGCTTAGAAATATATAATATGCATAAAAATCAATAAACGTATTTATTGTGTAGTTGTAGTTCAACAAAGAAATACAATATATTAACAAAACTATTATTTATTCTGGAACCCAAGTAAGTGAGATTTTTTATAGCATTTAATGAATATCAGTATAAAGTTAACCACAAAAGAACAACTAACAAACTGAAAGGCAAAGTAAATCATCTATTGATTGTTACACAATGTTAAAGAGATTTACTTTATAATTACACAAGTATTTTTTCCTATTACATTTTATATCTTTATGTATCTGCTTAATCAAAATAAAAGCATGCTTTGTTAATGTAATGTTGTTTATTGTAGAATTATGTTATATTGTAGTACATTGGTAGTTTTGAACCGTAGAAATACTCTCTTAACTATACACAATTGATAATTAAATTGTTTATTCTATTATATTCTATTCTATGAAAAACATCTTACCTTATTATCAATCTATCTATCTATTTACATATTTATATTACTCTGACTCTCTGATTGCTTCAACTATCCTATGATTTTTATTATTTTATATATTTCTCTTTTTCCAGCTGCATGAATAACAACAAATCGAACAGACCCACGCACTAGGCGAACTCTATTCGCAAAAGTTATGGGTTTTTTAAATTTGTTCAAAAAATGTTTTTAAAAAACCCATAACAACTTTAACAAAACAAACACATGTACATGTATAAATGTCAAAAAGTACAATATCTAGAACAAAGGCAAAACAAAACAAGAAATCAAAATCAAATCAAAACAAAACAAATTTTAAATGAACACCAAACAAACAAAGAAATAAGCAAGCTAATGAACATGTATCTATGTGTCTAGAGTGTAGATTGTTAACCATTATTAAATGGATATCAAATTTATAGCGCACATACAGATATTTAGACATACTGTGTATCAAAAAACTATGGGCACATATAAAAAATTTGGAAAAATGCGTCTTAAAAAATCTCATTCTAGCATGTTTGGAAAACAAATTTCATGTTTCAGTTAATCAATGTTACACACAACAGGAGTTATAAAGAAAATTTAAAAAAACCCATGTAAAGAAGCCGAAAAAGTTTAGGCACCCTTGTGCAAAATAGGCATTTTTTATTTTGATATCTAATACTTTGTATTGCCACTTTTTGCCTTAATAACGGCTTGTAGTCGCCTAGCCATACTTCTAGGCAAGGAAAAACGAATATGCATACTATAAAAACGTTTATTAATGGAAAAAAAAAATATTTAAATTAGATTAGGGGAAGGGCGGGAACTAGAACACCTCATCACAGTATCTTCGAGATTCTAGTATTCATCAGGAATTCCAAGATTTTCTTCGAAGACAAATCAGCAATTTTAACAGGTTTTAAATACTGGTTTCCAATGTGGCGGAGTCTGGTCCAGATTAAGCCTTAGCAGCGACATAGTAAGTGCTCTTCTTGACTACACAGATCGCTACTACTTATCTGCATGTTATGTAAATGTTTCATTACTTTGCAATGTCCTGTGTTCTAAAATCTTCGTGTCTACCCAATAGTCATGCGATTTGTCATTGAGCCTTTGTTTGAGTCTAGTTTTCATCGAGCAGATATTTTTTCGGCGAGTTTATTCGTTTTTTCGTTCGATGCTTATCTTTTGATAACATCAAGTAATCCTAAAACAACTTCGATTTGAACTCAAAAGCATTGAGTGCATCTAGTGCCGCCTTGCTATCAAAGTCAATGTATATGTGCTTATTTAAAGTGGCACACTTTAATTTTTCCCTTAGGCATATTTCTTTTGCATTGTTTCTGCTTGTAAACTGAGTTCTCTTGGCCCATACTGCTAAATAGGCGTCTTTTAGGGGTTTCCCCTACCTGCTCCAATACAGTAACCTTACCCTTGTAAACATAATTATGGATTGTTGGCACCTGTACCAAAAACGTTTCTCATCAAGTGTAACACCTAAGTATTTCACATCTTTAGAGAAGGTATTTTTTCAACTAGTGTAAGAGATTCCCTAAGTCGGCACTTAATTCTTTTTCTTGTGAGTATTAAATAAATATTTATTTTATACACTCCCACACCATAACGCTGCCACCGCCATGCTTCACCGTTGTGCTCCTGCAGCTCTTTATATGGTTCCCTGCAAATTTTTTGAAAGCCATCTGTCCCAAACAGGTTGAACTTGGATTCATCACTAAATATAACGTTGTTCCCAAAAGAATCCGTCTAGTGTAAGAGATTCCCTAAGTCGGCACTTAATTTTTTTTCTTGTGAATATTAAATAAATATTTATTTTATACACCCCCACAGCATAACGCTGCCACCGCCATGCTTCACCGTTGTTCTCCTGCACCTCTTTATATGGTTCCCTGCAAATTTTTTGAAAGCCATCTGTCCCAAATAGGTTGAACTTGGATTCATCACTAAATATAACGTTGTTCCCAAAAGAATCCGCCTGATTAACATGTAATTTGGCAAACGTCAAACTAATTTTTTTTTTTTTTTTTTTGGTTAGCCTTTGAAAAGAAAGATTTGCGTCGAGAAATACAGCCATTGTAACCAGCTTTGTGTAGGGTATTTCAAACGGTTAGTGGATGGATGTTTTCTTCAAACCTTCCCTACATTTCAGCACATAAATTCACAGCCGAAGTGTTGGATTTTGAGCGAATGCGCTCCTGACGTGTTTTCATTTTTGGTTTCATTGGAAAGCCAATAAAACAATGATTCAAACTGCATCAAATTTGTTTTTCCAAAATTGCTAGAATGAGATGCATTTTTCCAATTTTTTTGTCTGTGCCCAAAGTTTTTTAAAACACAGTACATACAAACAACAAAAACATAAACGAACTGTAAATGTATCTACATACTTACTTATGAACTATTTCCTTCTCAATTTGTGTGTGTATGTGTTTAAATAAATGTATATTGTATCTCTTGTATGGATGTGTGTTTATATTGAGTAAGAATAAATGTGTGTATTTATTTAATTTTATTTTGTTTTAAATTAATTTATTTTTTTTTTACAAACAAAAAAAGATTGAAAAGCCAATTTGACCAATAACGAAAAATCAAAAGTAATGAACAAATTGTATCTCTTAAAACAAAAAATAAACCTATCAACTATGAAAATCATAATCAACGAAGAAGACCACAATAGAATGTTGTACTATATTGTAAAAATTGTTAAATGTTAATACTATGAAATAAAGTTGCGATTAACAAAAAGATTGCAATTAGTAAAGTAAAAAAAACGTAAACGTATCCAAAACCGTTGATGTTCAAAATACAAAAAAAAAAAGGAACTTCGCTTTAACAAATGAAAACTTAAACTTACAAAATCACAATTAGCTTTAAGTCAAAATACAATACAAAACAAAAATAAGAAAACAGAAAATAAAATCAAAATATTGAATATTTTTTTAGATTTTGAAGAGAAAAAAAAGAAAAAATCAAAAATCGAATCTTTAAGAAACACAAATTACCAAAACAGAAAAAAGAAATAGTTCCTGTAAAGCCTTTTAGTCGCAAATTGAAAAGGCCCCCCTCACATATGTACACGCATATTGGGAACATGTAGATTCAAAAAAACAAAAACACACAGTAAAAACACGTCCCTCTTCTTTTTTTTTCATTAGATAATTTGTATTTCAATAATTTCTGTTATCACATCAATTCACTCACACTTGACTTTAAAGCAAGGGTGTCCAAACTCTTTGGCATAGCTAAAGAACCAAACAAAACTTATCCCAATGTAACTGAGTGACGAACAAAAAACGGAGGAGATTTCTATTCTCTGCATTTGTCACTTTGCCCACGGGACCCTCCCTCAATGTAAAGAAGCTAAACCAAAGATTTAAATATTGTTATTTATTTAAATTAATTATAATAAATTTACAAATAATATTATAACTACAATAATATTATACAACTTCAAGCACTAGATGCACGGGCCTTTGACTCTTCCTAAAAAAAAATGATTATACGAGGGCGGTTCATTAAGTACCCGTGGAAGAGCCATTTCACAAGAAAAAGTCGCAGGGAGCCATATCGAGTGAATACGGGGGGTGCGGCAGCGTCCGAGAAATCCATTGTTTTGATTGATGCTTAGTTTCTGGTGTGTAATGATGAATCCAGGTTTCATCAACGGTAACAACTCGACGCAAAAAGTCCTTCGGATCTCGCTTAAATTGCCGTTCCGGTCGACACACCTACGGCCTTTGCTACTTTGCGCACTTTCGTTCGTCGATCAGCGAGAATCATGTTGTGGACTTTTTCAATGATTTCCTCGGTAACCACGTCTGCCGGGCGTCCTGGTCGCTCCTCATCAAAAACGGATGTTCGCCCATGTTTAAATTCGGTGAACTGTGGTCATAGATGGCGACGTGTCCCCATCAACAGCATCCAACTTTGCTTTTATCTCCTCGCTTTTTTTCCATCCAAAAACAAAAAGCGAATTACTGAACGATACTGCTCTTTTTTCATCTTAGCGAAAATCACGAAACACGTCTGACTCGGATGTCTGCCAAATCGAAACTAACCTATCAATCAGTCTGAGATTTGTATGATGATAACACTAACTTCACTCAGGAACGTCCTCTATCGTCAAACACGGGTACTTAATGAACCGTCCTCGTATTAAATCTGAGAGGTGACAAGTTTTTAGATGTTATGAGCAGCACAATGGACATACACCGCATCTGGGTCAATATCTCTTATGAGTTTTTGAACTCCACCATAAATAAGTGGCTTTCATGTTATTAGCACCATCACCATATCCTTGTGTGTTTGATGCTTAACCTCATGAAATCCTAAAAATCGGCTCTTTAATTACAAGCGTCTTTGGAGTTCTATTTTCATCTTTCTTGTTTCTTTATTATGGACTCTTCCCCTTCATCCAGTGTTCCAAATAAATGCCATTGTTCATATACCGAACATGAATGCAAATCATTTTTCGATGGCCATCAAAGATTTTGTATATCTTTAGGTGCCCCATATGCCAATAACCAACACCAGACTTAGAAACAATTAATAATATTTTTCCAACAAATATCTAGTGTCACTGTTTCTTAAAAAGGAGCCTGCCTTTTGGTTAACAGTGTCCGTTTTCGATCTTAAACCGTTTCATTTGATCATCATCAGATTGAAATTTTTCCACATCAAAAATGATTCACTGAGTTTTGATCGTAATTGGTTCTAGTTGTTGTGGATCTAAATGTTCATGTGGTGGGGTCTCCTTCCAGCAGGCAGTCCATGGCTTTTTGCCGTCATACAGCCCTATTGTTAAGCCAATGCCCACGGTTTGGACACCGACATTTGAATCTCACACTGAAGCAAAAACTTTATATTGGCTGCTGTTTTTTTATTTTATTTAACTGTATATTATTTTATTTTATGTTTTTTTAACCCAATTGACATAAAAAATTGCATTTATTTTATTTATTTATTTTATTAATTATATTTATTTACAAGAAAAACAAAACAAAAAATTAAGAATTTATTATATTATTATAATTAACCTATAAAAGCTTTTACAAGAACAAAAAACATATTTAGATTTAAGTAAATTAATTTATTTAATTGTTCATATGATTGATCGCATTATTAACAAAAAATAACGAGATGCCATTACCGAAATTTGTACCTTTTTCATATATAAAAAAATAACAATTATAAATAAATTGAACAAAAAAAAAATATTATAAAAAATTAATAACAAAAAAATTATAAGTAAATTATTAAATAATATTGTAATAAAAAAAAACAAAACGAAAACTTTCTTAAAATTTTTATTAGTGAAAATTCAATTCTTTTTAAAAAAATTTAAATAAAAAATATTACAAAAAGAATAACATTTTGGCACAAAATTTATATAGTTAAATATTTATTATACTTATGTATATCTATAGATTTGTATATGTATGTGTTACTAATATATTATGAAATCTTAAGAAGAAAAACAAAAAAATTTATTGAATTGTTAAATGTGTCATCACGGAAAACAAAAACCTGTAAACTAAACTAACTAATATATGTATATGTATGTTCGTACAAAAGAAAAAATTTAATAAAAAAAAATGTGTTTAATGTAAAAACAAACAAAAATATCAAAGGTGAATTTTTGAATATTTTTAATCAGGTGTCCCTGTCATGACCCTACCATGACCCTTACTCAAGTTACCTACCAACCCTAAATTCTTAAAAACATAAACAAACACAATAAAGAAGAAAACCCACCCCCAATCAAAGAATAAATAACAATGAAAAATCTGTTAAGAAAAATCAAAGATGTCATGACTTTGACTGGCTAACATAAGAAGGAAGAAGGAACCAAAACCGAATTGTTTTGAACCCTCTACATTTTCGGATGAGAGCGAAAGCAGGTGAATATTTTTTGTCAAAACAACTAAAGATACAACAGCAACAACAATAAACGGAATAATAATAATAGCAAAAAAAGCAAAGTCAAGCAAATCCAACAGCAAGTGTGCATATTTGTTGCTGCTGTTGTTGTTGTTTTATACTTGTATGTATATAGTTGGTTGTGGCAATATTTGTGGGAATGCATGTTGAAAACTTTCTCACGATCCCCTTAGTGGCAAGTGGTTGAGTCTTAAGTTGGTGGTGGTGGTGGTTGTTCATCATCAGACGACGACAACAACGCTCCGTTGGTAAGTGTAACGCAATGTCGCACCAGAGAGGAAATGAGGCCTACACATATGTACGTACATCATACTTGTACACGCAAACACAGATACTCTGCAGAAACAGAGGCACGCACGCACACCCATTTGAGCTCAAAAACGAGCCACGAGAAAGGAAGAGAGTAACTACAACGACATCAACATCAAAGCATTCGTTTGGCAGCACGTTGCATGCCTTAAGTGAGGATGGCACGCATGGGGCAAGTCATGCCAAGAGGCATGCACTATTGGATCGTGGTTGTTTGCTGTAGCATGCAACAAAAGCGGCAAGCGTTGTTGCGCCGGCGCAATCCAATGCATTGAGTGCAAGCGTACTTAGGACGCACTGATAACTAAGAGAATGGAAGAGAGCGGTAGCTTTTAAAGAAATAGAGAGAGAGAGTTTTACAAACTAGTACTACACTGAACACATTCAAGGCTGCTAGAGAATATGGTGGCAGGTAACAATTATTGGGTAAGAAAATGTAAGAGATTTCTAATCAGTAAGATTAAACTTCAACTTGATAAGATCAATCGTGCGTTACCAATGTTACCTAAAAGTTGAGGGTTTTTCTTCTAATCGCAGGTTCCCAAAGAGGGCGAGTGGGTCTGAAATGAATGCTCAAGGAAACACAAGGTGCATTGCCTTCCTACTCTAATTCCAGTAATTTAAAATATCCCAGGAACCAAATGCACATAGTGTTGCCATTTGGAGGCAAACTGCTGGACTATTCAGATTAAACCAGTCAGAAGGCAATTAAATGCACATATGTTAGTGCATTCCTATAAATTCAGATATTATTAGTATAATTTTGTACAGAACAAAGTGGGCGGCGGTCGAAATAAGTTAGAGAACCTTTGTTCTATATCATGAATGGGGGGACATGGTAATCTGCTCTAAAACTGCAAGACGTCGAAGAGATTGTGTTCAGATGTTACAACATTCTGTTAATAGAATATGCAGCTTTAAGTGTCTGATAGACCCAAATGATTAAGATGATAGCTGATACCACAATGATACCTAAATGTGATATCCATTTAGAATCCAAAAATCATATAATAACCTGTCTGGTTTTAGGAAACATTTTGCTTGTTTCTGCAATTATTTCAGTAGCTTGCTAAGGCAATCCCTGGCACACTTATGGGCATATATTTGGCTCATTGCTCAGCCTCTAAATTAAGGGAAAGGGTTCCATTGGAATGGATCTATAAAAACCATAAAGATTTTATATAATTTCATTTCCCTTAAAGATTTCCTCCGATTTACCCCAATTTGAAAAATTCTTATAGTGTACTATGTATCTAGCTTAGCTTCCGCTGAGATTATAATAACTGGATTTCATACACGTGTGCAACATTGAGCGCGCACACGAGAGCGAATCATGCCATAATTCCGATGCTCTTGCCTCAACTCATGGGAGATACACGAAACAAACGAACGAATGAAAGTACAAAACAAAAAATCGATCGATTTGAGCCGACAATTCGGCTGATCGTTCGCCATACTTGCTTCGTGCGCTCGCTTGCTCGGGTCGTTTTTTGAATTGATGTTGCTCGTGCTAGTTAGGGGAGGATTTTGCACAAGTGCATCCACAAACAGAGCAACAACAATAAACAATGGAGAAGCAGCACACGAGAATACATATGAGTAGAAGAAGAAGTTGTGATGAAGCTACAAAAAGGATCAGTTTACCGCACGGCAACATCATTTCACAAGTGACTACCGTGCAGTGCAGTGCAGACGGAACCAGTTTCAAAGTTTTGTTAACCTTAAACAACTCTCACAATATAAACAAATCAAATAACATATTATACCATAATGGCTGTTGAGGGTCAAAGATTCATGACCAAAACGCAACATTATCGCAAAGTTACAAAACCTTTGCTGGAGCGTAAACGTCGTGCACGCATGAATCTATATTTGGATGAACTGAAAGATCTTATTGTGGATACCATGGAGGAGCAAGGCGAACATGTCAATAAATTGGAGAAGGCTGATATCTTGGAGTTAACAGTTAACTACTTGAAGGCCCAAAAGAGAAGTCATCAGCAACAGCAGCAGCAGCAACCACAACAACAACAGCATCCCAAAACAACTAATGAAGCCCATCCATCACAACCACCAGCACCACCAATTAACTTTGATAAGTTCCGTGCTGGTTATACACAAGCTGCCTATGAAGTTTCCCACATCTTCTCCACTTTACCTGGCTTGGATCTTAAGTTTGGCACACAACTCATGAAACAATTGGGCCATCAACTAAAGGATATGAAACACAACAAAGCTTTAACACCAATAGCTGGCAAGGCCGAACCTGAACACCATGAATTATCTGGAGATGAAGAAGATGTTGACATTGATGTTGATATGGACGATGAGCATGAACATGAGCATGCAGCTAAGACTGGCGAAGATGTCTGGCGCCCATGGTAAATGATCAGAAGATCCAATTGATAAGTCGAAACTACAAGAGAAGCTTTATATTTTGAGAACCAACGCCCAACGAGCTTTACTAATTTAAGTCGCATTTGCCTTCTAGTTTAGAGATTAGAGTTTTTTATTCATTAATCAAAATGAAATGCCTCAGTTTTAATGATGTGATGAGTCTGTGATAGTTCTTAAGTTTGATTATAATTTTATATATATTTTTTATTTTAATTTTGATCTCCGATATTACCTATTTATTGTACATGTATGATGCCTTTAATTGTAATGAGCTTCCATTTTACATTAATCAGAATTCGTATTGCCTTAGTCTAATAAGATTTGATTTGATTTGATGAGTTGATTTTTAAAATAAACTAAGAAATATGAAGAAAATTGTCGAAGAAGTTTTAATTTATTGGGGGATGTATCATTTTTAGTAACTTCCAAAACTTACATAACCTATATGTGTCTCTGAAGAAGACATATTGAACACTATGGAAGGAGGAAAGATCCAAAGAGAGATCAGATTTAGATTCTAATAGTTTCTAAGTGTTGATCTCTAAGGAAGGAGGACAAATCCAAAAGGAGATCAGATTTAGATTCTATTAGTTTCTAAGTTTTGATCTCTAAGGAAGGAGGACAGATCCAAAGGGAGATCAGATTTAGATTCCGATATTTTCTAAGTTTTGTAAGGTGCTTAGAATCATCGTATTAGACCTTCATATATGAATTTAATTCACCCTCTAAATGAAAGTTTAAATAGTTTCATTTCCTTTCCCATTTCATTCACCCCATTTTTAACCTCCTTACACCCATTCCAAACCTACTTCATGCACACTTTATCATTACAACGGGACCCTTGTAAGAAGCCTCGCATCCCTCTTAGTTACAACGCGGTAGGCCAGTAAGTGGTAGAAACTTACAAAAAAAAGTGTGTCCACCGCGCGCCAGATTGACTTTGGATGACGACACTGAAGATCAAAAGGCAACAAGGACTACACACGCATATGACGTACGTATGTCCTACGAAGCACACTCAACGCACACGAACATTTTCTCTCACGATTTAAACAACTTGAATTCATTCATGAATGAATTCCTATAGGCCAACAAAACGAACAAGTGCAGGATAAAAGCAGGAGGACTTAATAATGAACGAGTATAAACGAAGGATCCAAAGAAGAAACTCAGGCAATATGAAGAGGTAACACCCAATAACAGCAGCAACAGCAGAAGCATCGGCACACAGGAAGTGCCCATGTAATTTCTGATGACATGAAACAAAAAAGAGGAAAATGTTCCCACAGAATCAATGTTTACCGAAGATGAAATGGCATAAAGAACAAGAAGAGTTCATTATGCACCGAGGCAAATCATAACAAGAAACCAACAAAAACCAACTAAGAAAGAAAAACGATCGAATCAATCGATTAAGAAGCAGCAGCAGCTGCTGTTGCCTCAATCAAGGCTTCTCTTCCGATTTCAGTTTCAGATGACGATGACGACGACGACGTTTGTTCAACAAATTGCAAAATTCCCATGCAATGCTTTCTAAGGGAGCGAAAGAGCCAAGCGATCCAAGTATGATACGATACCTTTTTAACAGAGGCAGGTGAGCACTGAAATTGGTGTGAGAAACCGAGGACGAAAGTGTTTCCCACGATACCAAAGGATCCTTATGCATGATCCTTTGCTCCCTTGCTTGATAAGGGTGCCGAACAGCAAACAGACAGTCTGCCAGACGGGAGAGACCGACCAAAAAACAAATGAACGCAATACTAAAGGGGGAACACAATAAGAGAAAGAACGAACAATAAAAAAGATATTAACAAGACAAAGGGTCGCTCACAAGGAAACGAGACTGCAACCCTCATGATATACTTACGTGTATAAGAATAAGAATACGAACGATGCAAAGCACGCACGATGATATTGTCGACGTCATCAGACCACTATCGGCATGCCGAGCACAAAATACCAGCACAGACGTATGGGGGTTGTTTTTAATCGAGCCTTCTGCGCGTCGACTGTCCCCGACGTCGAGTATAAAAGATCGTTGCACACGCCAGCAACCAAACAAAACTTATTATACACTCATCGAGTTAACAACTCAGGGAACTCTTATTCGAAGAAGAGAAGCAATTTCAGTCATTTCAAAAATGTCGCTACAAATCTCGGAAATGTCTAAGACCTACCAATACCGCAAGGTTATGAAACCTATGCTGGAACGTAAACGTCGCGCACGCATCAACAAGTGTCTCGATGAGCTAAAAGATCTTATGGTAGCTACACTGGAATCAGAGGGAGAGCATGTTACACGGTTGGAGAAGGCCGATATACTTGAACTAACTGTTACACACCTCCAGAAAATGAAGCAACAACGTCAATACAAAAGTGCCAATGGTGTACAAACTCTAACACAGGCCGAAGGCTTTCGTTCTGGTTATATACATGCTGTAAATGAAGTCTCACGTTCACTGTCTCAATTGCCAGGAGTCAATGTTAGCCTGGGCACTCAGTTGATGACACATCTTGGCCAGCGCCTAAATCAATTGCAACCAGCCGACAAGCCAGCAGCAGTTCCAGTTACAACACCACTCTCACTTCACATTGTCAGCCGTGATCCATATGCTGTACCAATCTCACCCATATCCAGCTATGCAGGCAGTCCGAACTCCAGTGTTTGTGCGTCACTATTGACTACATGCACTAACTCATCAATTGATGTAACTCAAATCGATGTGGAGAATAGTGATATGGAAAATGAGGACTTGGATGATGATGAAAATGTTTGGCGTCCATGGTAATCGAGATAAAGAAAGAGTGAAGGAGCTCAACCAAGCTCATTATGAAGGTCTTCCAAGTCAATTTTTGCCTCTCGTGGCACATTGCAATTACCTAGTTTTAAGATCCAGAGATTATTGTAAAAAAAAGCTTTAAAGAAACATCCCAGTCGAACACATATATAGTATAGTGTAGTTCTTGTGATAAAAACAAATTAGTTATAACTTAGCAAAAGAAAAAAAAAAATCATAAAAAATATAAACAAAATATTTTAACAAAAATCTAGCATAATCTTTTTATTCCAACCAATTATAGAAGTATCTAGTAGGCCCATATTATGATATGATATTCTAAAATTTAAATTATAAAATTTATCAAAAGTCTGCGGTTTTTGAGGTCAGATAATGAAACAATTACTGGCTGAACATAATACCAAGGGACTGATAAACTTTTGAAGAACTATGGAACCATACTGCTAACTTGGCATAGGTTTATATCTTTTTTGGAACAAAGAAACCACGCTAAGCCGACAAAGAAATAAAAAAATGGTGATCAAGGGTACTACTACTGACCAAGCCTAAAAATAAAACAAACGCCATCATTAAAAAAAAAAATAAAAAAAAAGAAGGAGAAGGAGAAAACTGGAAAACTATTGTAAATCTCAGGATTGAAACGAACACGTGTACAGACAATAAGTAACGAGATTTTTTATTCTTGATTCTTTTTTTGTATGAAAAGAAAAATAAACCAAGCGAAGGACGGTCAAAACAGAAAGTGCAAGTATCCAAAAATAAATTAGAGTTTTAGCTCAGCGTGTCTAATCGAGTTACGACAATGACAACAACATCATGCCTGATGACGATGCTGATGATGATGACGATGACTGCGACGAAAAAGTAGATAAGCAAGAGACCATGAAAAAGGATCAAGTCAGGCTTGTCTTAAGCCGTTTTTTTAGGGCACCTTAATTGCATAATAGGGAATTAAATACTCATAGAGGTCCAATTTCAGGAAAAGAAAGGAAAAAAAATAATAGTTCACGGTTTGGGTTGGTCTTAAATGAGACTCAAGTATATAAAACTGACTCGACAGAAAATGTTTCCAAACTTATAATAACTAGGTGACCCTTGGTATCTTACCTGCCTGCCTGCCTACCTACGAAGAGTGGAAAACCAGTAGCCAAACTAAGGCACACTCTATGAGCATCGAAGTGCGCCAACACATGAGATGAACTGAGCTGAGCTGCAAATGAAGAAGAAAAAAAAAAGAATCTCGGTTTATATTCCAAAGATCGTTATTTTATGGCATGACAACATACAACACAACACCAACAACAACAAAAAAAGAGCCCAGGAATGAAGAAGGGAGAAATGGAAATGCTTAAAAAAGAAATCGGACAATAAGACAAGGAATAAAATATAAAAAAAGAAAAAGAAAACCCTTAAAAAACGTAAGAGTGGAAAGGAAACAAGGACTGACTGCAAGACAGACAGACAAAGTACTACAACACAAAAGACACTTAATCTCAAAAGGTAAAACTCCGTAACCGAGTGAACTCCACGCGCAGCACAAGTAAGCGAGCGACCGAGCGAACAAATAAAGGAATGAATCTCAAACAGAGTCGATCAACGAAATGCTTTTGAACGCAAGCCCAAGTCATTAAAAAAATGAAGAAAAAAAACGACTACACTCAAACACACACACACACAATACTTAAACTGAATACGAAAACGAATTACAACGAATGAATCTAAGGGACACAGAAACAGATACACCGATACATAGTAAATATAAGACGCATACATATCCATAGATACTCAACACACACGCTTTTATATTGTACTTATATCAGAAGCGAAGATCGTGAGAAAATGGTTTGGAACGTGGTTCTCACACGATCGACACACCTGCCCTTTTTATGCTGCTGCTGCTGTTGCTGTTGTCTTTGCTGTCGCTCCAGAGCGACTGCAAAATGGACGGACAACGAAACCAACAAACAAACGAACGAACAATTGGTCAGAGAGAAGTGGGACAGCGGGACAACATTGAACATTTTTAAATTCAAGATACAAGACCACTTACGGGCAAGATCACGACCGTTGTGACATGAAAGAAAAAGGCGTACGATTTGAACAAACGCGCAGAGGGACAAATGGACAGACGGACGGAAAGACGGACAGACAGACAGACAGTGAAGTCGAGGTGAGTGAATGAGTAGACTATGATGATGATAATAATGACGCAGTCGCAGCGTATTGCATAGCATCGCTTCACATCTTGGTACTATAAGCAAAGATTGATCAACTGCGCAGCATCTCTACCCAAACAGTTTGGTATAACAACTGCGGGGAGCATGCGGTAAGTGTGCTGCGGCTGATGCTGCTGATGCTTCTGCTTTAGTTGAGTTTTAGTTTTGAACGTTGGCCAACTCTGTAATGACTGTGGACACACGATCGTTAAGTCAAGCTTAGTTTGGTATTGGTTTGGTATGGTTTGGCATATGTTGATCTCAGGTCTGCTTACTATACATGACAACAATGAAGACGACAATGATGGTGATGATAATGATGATGATGATTATAATAATCATCATGAACTTAAAGACGACGCGATGCAAGTGAAGAGCTGTGAAGACACCAAGTAAGGTAGGCCAAGAAGTGAATGTTGCTGTTGTTGGTGCTGTTGCTGTTGCTGGTGCTGTTGATGCTGCTGCTGCTGTTAGCATTTTGTTGAGCGAACTCAATTTAGTTGGAGGGAGTATCAGATGACAGGGCCGGTTCTTAATTTATGTTAATTAAGGCGTATTAAGTTAGAGATTCTAACTTTTATGTTCCAAAGCTTACATAATTTTCAAGCCCCAATGCTTGAGACCCATATTCAAAATATATTATCTGTATTTTAAAGCATTGTTCCAAAGAAAAGCAATCCATATTCGTTTAGGGGAAGGTTAAAACTAAACTTATGTCAACAATTTATGGAACGAAAAATGACAGCTTTATTATCAACATGTAGTTCAAAATCGGACCAATAGATGGGCCACCTTTTAAACTTATATTAAAGTGTTTTGATCTCCTTTAAAGAATATTTTGTAAAAGAATTACCTCTTCCAGTTATATGAGAACTTTGAGATTTTTGAAGTTGGGGTTCTGGAGAAGATCGACAATAAAACGATCTATAAAATTCAGCATGTGTAAACTAGGGATAAAGGGAGTGAAATATGTTAATTAATTCTTCTCTTACTCAGTTTATAAGACCCCCGGGTTTCTATGGCTCACATACATCATGGCATTGTAATAATACTTACCTGTTCATTCCTTTCACAAAAAGGGAATATTAAAAAATGAAAGAAGAGGTTACACAAATTGATTTGAAAGTTTATATAGACAATTAAAGAACTGGGATTGGTTTAAGTTTAAGATCTTTCACTCTTCATACGCTCCCGTACTTATGTATGTTTTTCTGTATTGATTGCATGGTAGAACTTGCATTGCCTCTGAGTTTGTAATATTGTGAGTATGTGTATGTGTGTATCTTTAATATGGGATGTTGTTACACTACATTGGCACACGCGCGTGCTATGCCACTGCGAGTCACTGTTTTGATTAAACGGGCAGGCGCATCAAGTGGGACACCAACTTTGGAGAGCTTATGCTGTGTGTGTCTCTGTATTTACTACAATATACTTACTATATGATGATTATGATGATGATGATGGCACGAGTTGAGTTTCATTTCGTTTCTTTTAGTGCGTTGTTGTTGTTGTTATTGGATGCCTGTTAGACGCCTCCTTGGACAAAATTGGCTGTCGATTAAATTTAAGTTGTATGTATGTCGGTCTGTCTATATCATTATGGCATTATATGGAAAAATGGAGAAGATATCATGAAACGAACATTTAATGTGCTTAGCATCAATACAAAATGTTTTGAATGACAGTTTTTTCTACTATTTGCAAGTGACTTTAATTCCCCACACAGCGGAGAACTATTAGCACGATGAACCGTTAAAAATGAACTTAATATCATATGTTGCTCTTTCATATATAGGTTACCGTTAGAAAAGTATTAGATACAACAAACACAAAAGCAAATATCATCAGCATCATTAACAAACAATCGATTCATCGATCCATCGAAAGATTGATCCAATGAATGGGTACATGATTGAGTGAGTGAGGGAATGACTAAATGAGTGAATTCGATCGATTCGCTACATTACGTGACTAAACATATTTAGCGCAGATTAGCGATGTACTTAAGTACGATCAATGGAGCGAAGAAAACGTTTTTTTTTTTGAAAGGGACATCATTATGAATAACATTTGATGATAATGACGATCGACTAAGTTAGTTAACTAACTGCAGCTTCACACGCTTGTTGGCCATAAACAAAACACAGAAACACAGAAAAAGTTCCGCTTAATTTCACGCTTGTGCCAACACTGGCGGTCAAGCTACAGTAACAACAATAACAATAAACAACAATAAAGATAACTAACAATAAAAATCCGTGCCATTGACAAAGCCAAATTCTCTCACACTCTCGAATCGAACAGTTGACTCGTGTACCCGTCCTCAGTCGCAGCACTCGTTGTAGCTGTTGTTGTTGTACTCGTAATCGCATTCAGTCAAAAAGTCATAAATGTTGTCGTTCCTAGAATTCACATTTAATCGCCGTTACTGCCGCCACTAGCTTTCAGCTTTTTTTTTTTGCTGTTACTGTTGCTGTTTCTGTTAATGTTGATGTGGCCACCGCCATCGCCAACTAGTAGTTAATCTGAAAGAGGAGCTGAGCGGCAGAGCGGCAACTAACAGCCAGCAGCTTTTTAATGAGGCCACATTTACTCGAACTGAGTGTGGGAAAATATTAAGCGACTTCCGGTTGCGGTTTCTGATTTCTTCTTATTCTTCTGATTCTTCTTTTCTTTTTATTATTTTAGTTTTCTGATTGCTCCGGCATTTTATTGTGCGGCGTTTTTGATTGTGTTTTTGTTTTCCTTTCTTTATCACAGTCAAGTCAACGGGTTTATGACGCATAGCAAGAAGTCCAAGAAGAGATACCAACCGCAAAGGAACAATCACAATCGATTGGCAAGCGCATGTGAATTGTGAAATTCTATTGTGCTAGATTAAGATAATAAAGGAGGATTACTGAGAAATTCATAAAGACCTATAAGACCTCAAGGAAAAAATAAAACTCAAGAAATTCTTTTTTCATAAAACAAATTTTTTACAATTTTCTTTTATTTTAAGATACAATATTTTTCTTTTTTCAATAGATAAAAATAGTAAAACATATCAACAACTTCACGCCAATTTCAAGGCTTAGCCAGATCCAAGGCTCTCTCAGCCGGAGGGCGGAAGAATGTTTTGCTTTTGAAAGATACTCCAAATCTTTCTACCATCAATGCAGTAACATCGTTAAGAAGGGCTCACTGTGGGTACTTGCCACACCAGTTTGCTTCAAGATACAATAGTAACATAGTAGTGAAATAGTTCAAACAATCTCTAACCAGAGATTACATCGTTATATTGCTCATTTTACCATGGACGCCACATGGGACCATTTGATTCACTGGGCGCTGGACTGCAGGCACCACTTTCTAAACTGCCACATTCTGAAGGCGGTGGTGTTATCACAGATGGACTACGTTGTTGATCACCAAAATAGGATGCTGAAGATGTCGAAGTTGCTGGCGAAGAACTTGCTGCCATTGTTGTATTAGTTCCTGAGGGTTGTGCTACCAATCCAGGTACACCCAATGGTAGTGTGGGTACTACCACTTGTAAATAATTCAAACGATGACCCAAATGGCTCATTAGTTGTGTGCCCAGATCAACACTTACTCCTGGTACTGCAGCCAAAGTCTTGGAGACTTCATTGGCAGCATGGACATAACCAGCGCGAAAGCTCTCAGCTATGGTGATCTTGGCATCTTGTGCTGAAGCACCGCCAACGACACCAGCACCCAAACGTAATTGTTTCTGGGCTCGCAATTTCTTCATATGCTCCACAGTTAATTCTAAGATATCGGCTTTCTCCAGGCGTGTAATATGTTCACCTTCTTGTGTAAGGCACTCAACCATAATATCCTTCAGTTCATCAAGGCACTTGTTGATGCGTGCTCGGCGCTTGCGCTCAAGCATGGGTTTCATCACTTTACGGTATTGATAGGTCTTGGACATCTCCATTTCCAATACCATTTTTTTTTAGTTATTTATTTTTTAAAGAAATTATTGTACTTCTTAGCGAGTCTCGCGTTCCCGATTTGTATTGAGTATGAGTTGTACGTAATCCACAGCGCGGAGTTGTGCTCGCTTCGAAGTCTAAGCTTTGAATGATTCAATTTGCTTCATGTTCACTGGCTTTATAAAGGTTCGGCTGAGCCGGGTGCGTCATGAGTGCAAGTGAGTTAGCAATAGCAAGACCGATGTTCTCACTTAAATATTGCGGCTCTGTGTGTTGTGTTAATGTTGCCTCGTGCTCAGTTGGTGGTTGTTGTAGTGTGTGGTATCTGTCCGTTTGTCCGTCCGTCCAACCATCCATCCACAATATTCGTTCGTTTCGTTACGACTTAGCTTGGCTTGGCTTGCCTGGCTGGCTGGCTGACTGGCTTCTGTTTGCGTCCCCCCTGCCAGACGTTCGCGCATTCAAAGTCACTCTCTCTCTGTGTATAGTATATCTGTGTTTAAGTATTTTTGTGTGCATGTGTATGTGTATCTGTGTGTGAGGCAATAAAACAAGCAATGTATGATTCGTTGGATGACTTGTGCTGTGTGCGCGCCGTACGGGGTTGTGAGTTGTGATTGTTATACCGTGGGAAACTGTTCCGAAGTCGATTTCCACGACGATGATGACGGCTGCCTGCCTGCCTGCCTGCCTGCCTGCCTGCCTCGTACGTTTGCCTTCTTTTCTTATTGTGCATGCTTGGGCTCCGCTTTGTTTGTCTGTCCGTTAGTCTGCATGTCTTAAGAGCTCTCGGGCCGGCAGCAAGCGAGCACATGCCTTCCATCCATAACAAGATGTTTGCATTTCAATTCATTTCGTTTGTGTTGTTCGTACTTTGTATGTTTTTTGACTTGAGTTGACTTGACTTTGGCTTGAGTCTGCGCAACGACTGCGACGTCGACGACGAGCTAAGAGGCCTTGCCTACTTACTTAGGCCATCGTCGTGTGCTCGCTCTGTGTGCTTTGTTACTCTTCTTGCAACGCCTGCCTGACCGCCCTCCTGACTTCCAACTCCTATTGCCTTAGCATAGTACTATGTTATAGCAGTAGCTTATGGCACGCTGATAATTGTGGAATCGTCATCGCATTTTTTAACGCTTTATGGATCATTGATTGGATCGTGGGCTCTGCGCCAGTCTGTCCTCTCTGTCCAACGTCGGTTCAGTTCAAGTAAGTTGCCTTTGGTTTCGTTTGGCTTGGCTTCGATTTCGATTCATTTTGAATCGGACAGCGGCGCATGAGCATTACGCTTTTCGTTTACATGATTATTCTTGATTGCCGGTTACTGTTACCACCATTGCCCGTGCCACCATCTCTGCTGCTGATGGATGACGTTGCTATCTGTTATGTCTGTCCAAATGTTTTTTGGCTTTGTCTGGCTTTAACTTTAACTTCATTGTGCACACCATGCTACGTTCAATCGGTTGGTTCGTTGTTCATTCTATTTGTAGACAATTACCGGCTTCGGTTCACTTCGATTTGCGATTTTTCTTCTGACTTTTTTGTAAAGTTGTAGATACAATATACACGTATGTACCTATGTACATTTACCTATGTTGTGTTTAGGTATTTTGACTTTAAAAGCGGCAAAGTAAGTTAGTTACTGGCATTTGTGTTGTGTTGTTTTGCTTTGCTTCGCTTTTGTTTATGCCTCGTGCTTGTGTTTTAGCACACGCTACAAACTACAAAACATGAACGTACATACGAGTAGTATGTAAAGTTCAAACAATAACAACAAGTATCTAGTATGAGTAGAATTAAAAGTATCTATAGTAGTAGTATACATGAATAGTACTACAAGTGAAACTATTTTTAGCACAATACATCATTCAATTATCTTTGCACTATATTTAAACTTTGGCATTATTGTTATCTGATATGAATCATCACCATCGCCATCATTATTATCATCATCATCATTATCACAACGACGACAACAACATTATAAGAGCACAGCACAATCTCGGTTTTGATCCGTAAAACGAACGCAGCTTGAATTTCACAATTTTTTTTAATTAGATGAGCCACAAAATGACACAAACACAGACACAAGTGACAATGAAATCCATGGTATCTATAGGAATTTGTATGCACTACATCAGCTTTTTACCTTCTTATTAGTTTGACATGATTTATTGGCATTACTTATATTATTATTAGATAAGTTTGTATTCAAATTTTCAGCTTATTCTATGCAGTAGAAGCTGAGTTCCTTCAGGTTAGTAAGTGAGTTTCGAGGATTTTCTTCATTTTCATTAAAATTATACAATCTACAATGATTTAGAAGATTATTCCAATGTTATTTTAATGAGCTTAGATAGACTGGCTTAGACTGGCGCATCCAGCCCTCTTAGTTTACTTATTTGCTTATCTATATTTAGTATCTATAGGTGACAAAACCCCTTTTTAATCATTAAGACTTATGTAGATTGTCTAAAAGACTAACACAATCTTACAGATACATACGCAAGACCTCATTTCTTCATATTATTGAGTGTGTTTTTTTTTTTTTTTTCAATTTTTTTTTTTTTTTTTTTGTGTCTTGTTGATGGCATACGCACGCGCGAATTCACATTTACCCCCACTGTGTCGTCGCCAACAAATTTATATGAGAATATACATATGTATATGTAGTCGATGCTGGCATAGCCATAGCCATTGCCAACGTCAAAGCGATAGTCGTTATGTCTGCAGAGCAAGCGCTTGCGATCACACAGAAGACTATAGCAGCAACAACAACAGCAAAAACGACATCGACAACAACTCTGATGAATACAAAAGCAACGATAGCGTGTTGTTGAATTAATTTATATCCAACAGTGCGCTTTCAACTTTATTGCGCCGCAACGCTCACAGATTGCTTTCGGGGCCCCACTAAGCCCCCATCCGCAAAGCACTTGCGACACGAGCACACTGTGGCAGATATGAACAAACGAATGATCAGGACAAGCGTACAGACATACAGAAAGACATGGGGACAGACAAAGCTCAGACCGTGGGAAACAAACTCGTGCCAGTCGTTTCATTGCTGTCAAATAATATCTTGATGGGGATCAACTTGAAAAGATTGGACGAGGCAAAGCTTTCTTGCTCGCTCACTCACTCGCTAGTTCAATCCATTCATTTCTTGGCAACGTCGTTCGTTTAGTGAGTGTATCTGTCCGTCTCAATGTCTGTCTGTCTGTCTATTCGCTTGTGCGGTGTTTAGGATGCGGTCGACGTTCGGCTTGAGTCTTTACACATTTGTTCGTTCGTCATACTTGGTCGTTGTCGTTGTCGTTATTGTCTTCTACACATAAAACAATAAAATGAGCGTTAAGAAGAATTATGTATGTTTGAAGCTAGAAACCAGTTTGCCTGCCGCCAATACTGCTGCTGCTATTGCTGTTGCTGTTAGTTGCCCAAACATAACACTCTCACAGAGATACATTTGGTTGGTAAAGACTTCAAGCACAAGTCAATATCATATTCACTTAGGCCTGAGACTGAGACTGCGCCTGCGCCTGCTCTTAAGATTACGACTCAGCTCAGCCCATTTCGTGAATGGCTGTGGGCCGATTTTATGCACTGTTTGCTGTTATTGTTATTATGGATAGTATAGTAAGTATTGTTGTTATTGTGGTTAGTATTGTTGTTATTGGTATTGTATATAGCTCGCTTGGCACGTTGCCCATTATCGGCTACTTTTTTGAAGTGCACAGACTAACACACTTACTCCTCAGTACGAGTATTATGATTGTGATATTGTATTTTGTCTGTTGTGTGTTTGTGTGTTGTGTGTTTCTCCTTTAAGAAAGAGTAAAACTAAAAAATCTTAAGTGCTCTTTTTTTCATCTTCCTCCAAGCTTGAAGCGCTTTTTACTCAAAAGGAGTGTTGCATATCATATTACGACAAAAATCTCATGCAAGTAAATGAAGGAAGGGTTCAAGCCGAATTGTTGTTGTTGTTGTTTTATTTAAAGATAACTAACTCTGTACGTGATCTTAATGATGGTATTCGTACTACATACAACATCATGAGATGTAATGGGCGAGGCAAGGCGAGTCGAGTTCGAGTTCTTTGTGTGTCTGTCATTGACACATTTGTATGTACTCGTATAGGTCCCAGCTTTCCAAAACATAACATACTTTGTACTATAGGGGACCACAAGCATGTTCATAGTTGTTCATTGTGGGGGTGATCCACCACCACCATGTGTTAAATGAGGGTCTTTTGTATTGAAATTGTGTTTATTGTGGAAGTTCTTTAAAACAGAGGGTCTGGCTTTGTTTTATAAACAAAATTAAAATGTGAGACCAACAGGGTGTTTGTTGAATGTGCAAGGAATGCTTCAAAAGATTCATGCTTGGTTAATTTGGAATTATGGGAAAAATTACTTGTTAACAATACAAAATGTTGACACCTTTAGGTAATTAAAATCAGTGGGGTCTTCTAAACAATTTTTACTTTGAGGGAGTTCAAGATTAGTTCAAGTGGGGTATATGATGTTCTTCACTTTATAATACTAATGCACAATTAATATAGTATCCAAGTGTGGGATCCTCTTGAAACTACTATCCTGAAAGATATGCTCTTTTTTATAAGATCTTACTAATAATAATTTAGTGTTATTTAAAAGTATCCAAGTGTGGGAACCTCTTGAAATTTCCATCCCAAAACATATGCTCCTTTCCCTGTTTAAATGTGTCCTTAAATCTTAATTGGTGGAAGAACAAAATCCCATTATCTCAACTCTTTTCATTCCTCCATGACTCTTATCAATATTGTATTGTTATAAACTAAATGATCCTCATGATTAACAACCCCCAACTGTTTATTTTAATGCTCTCAATATTTTCCAGCAAACAATAATTAAAATATTTCGAAACCGAAAACAAGTTTCACGCTCTTTATGCTCATAAATCCTTCCTTCCATCCATCCATTTATTGTATTTATCCAGTCTCGTCCATCCACATACGAAATGTAAACAAATGAGGGCGCATTAAGTCGAGCCGAGCCGAGACGAGAGAACAAGTGTCGTTGTGTCTTTAAGGGTCGTACCTTTAAACACAAACATTGATCCTTAAGCCATACAAACATAAGAACGAACACGTGTAACTGCAAAGAACTGTGGGAAACTTTTAAAAAAAAATCACTATCAAAACATTGACAATGGGGGAAATATGTATGTTGCCACTGAAGCAAGTGATTTCGTTACAAATCGACAAATCGAATTGAGTATTATCGAGTGTGTGGTGAATCCTTAGCGCAGTCATCATTGTCGTCATCATCATCAGGACGATGCGTGGGAATCTCCAGGCAGACAGACACAGTCATATAAATACAAGTCTTGTGTTGTTGATTGTTGTCCATTAGGTAAGACAATTTACACTCCTTTCACAGTGCAACATCATCCTGCACAGTTTTTATGGTCGTCGTCCTGTAGTAGTATGTCGTGGCCTTAACTACTTAGTATTTTGTTTTGTTTTCGTTGTTCTTGTTATTGTATTGAGGTCGGTCGTCTTCATCGTGAGAAAAATTTCCAATGCACACCTGCCATTTTTTTCATATGCACTTTTTTCTTAAGGTTTTGCAACAAGATCCCGATCCAGACAATAACAACACTTGAATACATTTCCGAAATTTTCGATTCCCGAAAAAGTTTCCCACACTTTGCTTGCAGTCAGTCAGTTGTATGCACATTTCGTTAGGGGTTCGTTTCCTTTTTGTGACTTCCTTCGTAGTCGTCATTTCATCTCTTCATAACGAATTGAAATCCCTTTGCCTGCACATTCCTGCACACATCAACAAACACCAGCTCTACCTGCTATTGATGGTGCTCCTTTTCTTATAAGTTTCTTGTTTTTTTTTGGGTTTGAATTTCTCTCCGTTCTCTTTCTCTCTGTTGTTTCCATTTTAGTATATGTTACTCGTATTCGAGGGTGAGGTTCGACACACTTGTATATTGTCTGTCCCTCGTAATTAATTCCTCGTATTCATTCTCCATTCCTTTACTTGCTCTTATCTTTCATGCTTTGCTTCTCCTTTCCTCTTATTGGCTTGGCCTATTACGGGCCCTTTTTTTGTGTGTTTAAGACGGCCGCACACAGGAAATGCATTTCGTTTTGGATCGTTCTGAGTGTGAGCCGCGCATGTATAAAAGGGAACGCCGGTTCAGTTGTGAAATCATTCTGACATTGTCAGCGATTCGAGCACTACAAACTCAATATACATACTCTCAACTCTGAAATATCAAAATCTCCAAATCGTTTTCAAACGTAAATTTAACAAAAAAATATGTGCCAACAAAAAATCACTTCAAACAGTAACAACAACAAAATGAAGACAACCTATAGCATCAAGAAAGTCTTGAAGACTCTCTTCAAGAAACAACAAAAACAACAACAAATCAAAATCAACAACTCTTTGGAATCTCTAGAGTGCGAAGATAATCTACGCAATGCACAAGTCGAGGAAGCCTACTATGTTGAAATCGATGAGAATGTTGCCAATGAGAAACTCGCTCAAATGGCTCAAGATGATGATGAAGACATCTATGTTCCAGTACGTTTTGCACGCACTGAAGCTGGTACTTTCTTTTGGACAACCAATCTTCAACCAGTAAGCAGCGTTCTTGTTCCAATTGTCGATGAGGATCTAGTACAGCCAGCCTATTGCTACTCCAGTCAACAGTATCCATATATGCAGTTCCAGGATCGTTGGGCTCAAGCTTAAGACATCACAACTCAACTCAACTAAGAAAATCTCAGCAACAAGAAAAACACAGCTTTACCTAACTGCAATGTGATACGAGAAAGCCGGCTTTACTGTACTTCAGACATGGAGTGAGAAACACTCAAATCGAGTTCTTCCCTTTTAGTTATTTAAGAATTATAATTAGTTTACCATATAAGAATTTGTGATAAAAACAAAAAAGAAAAAGCTTTAGAAAAACAATCAAAAGAAATTATTAAAAAAAAAAAAAACAAAATTAAATCATCTTTTTAATTGGGGAGATAATACAATACAATACTTTCTTTTACAGCTTAGAAGTTTAGGAGTTCCAAGGTAGAACAATTCTCCAATATTGTTTAGATTACTCTTGCTCAAACAAATTAAGAGAACGAATCTATTTGGTATTGCTAAGGACCTCAAGTCAATGTGGTGCTCCGGCCAACTGGATCAACTCAAACCAACTTACCCTGTCTAATAGGATCCATATCTAAGATCTAGTGAAGGTCAGGTTAGGTTAAACAAGCCACTAGAGATTGCACGTAAGTTCACCCAGAAGCCTTGTGATGCCTGATGATTTTAAAAAAATGCAGGTAGGTGGCGGAATTGTGAGGGAGTTCGAATAATCTACTACTATCCAAGGTCAGTCACCCTCAGCCTCTAAAACCAACCTGAGGAATCCATGAAGAAAGCCAGGTCCCCGAGCTAACCAACACATCGAAGCAAAATCTAGTTAAGATATGAAAATAATTTCATCTGATGTTTGGAACATTATCTTAAGAGTTTGATTTTGTAACATCTTACAATTAGACATATGAAAACATACTACGTAATTAAAATTTATGTAGACCTTGAACGTGAAAAACTGATAGATGATAACAAATTGCTCATATCTTCAGATGAGTGTACGTGACTCTGAAAATTTTGTATTGCAAAAAACCAACACCTTTGTATTCATCATTTAGTTGAGAAGAAATTTTAATTTCCAAATTCGTTAGAACTCTCCCAGGCACCATAAATTTCCTAAATAGGATATTCTTTTAACTAGTAGTAATCGTACAAGTAAAGTGCAAAACAGAACATGTCTCCGAACCATAAAAGTCCATGTAACAAGTTGGCATTAACCAAATATGTGAGTGTGTTGTAGAATAATTTCAACCTGTTCGCGCCTTTATATGGGACCGAAGAAGGTGTGATAGAGTTGGGCGCATGTCATACAACTTATTTATTTATGTATGTAGTATGTTCTGCCTACCATTGACTTACCACTGCCTCATCTACGCCTTCTTGAGTTCGTCTTGACTCGAGTGGAGTTGAGTAGAAAAATTAAAATGCAACATGTAGTCAACACCTTCGGCAAAGACATCGGCATCATCGGCGGTATACATTCCAAGGTGTTTCGAGGCGGACGTTGAAATTGGGTATAAACAGTACCGCAACAGGAGGCCAACAACATGAAGAAAGATAAGTAATAAACAGCAGCAAAGAAAAAGAAAAAAAAAAGAATAAATACATTTAAAAATTCTAGTAGCGCCCAGAGGTAAATTAAGAAGCAATATACGCTTGGCTAAATGCCTTGACAGCGCATAATTAATTTGGTATTCATCGGGAACATGAGCCAAAGAACGTAGAACAATCGAAGAAAGTATGCGAGAATGCGCCATAATCCGAACGATGTGTCCAAAGAACAAAACTCTAAGCATGATAAGCAACAATGTTGTCTCTGATGGTCATGATGATGATAATGATGATGAGGAGTGGTAGTAGTACTACTGGTGAAGACTTAGCATATCTTCAACTGGGCAGAGTAATGAATGCGCGTACTCAATTTTCTTATGATCGGCCTTCGCGTGCGTGTCTGGCATGCAACCAATTATGATGACTAGTTGTATGTTTAGTGGGAATCCGAATGGATACGAGAGACCTAGAATTTAAGGCCTTGTCCATTTAAGGCAAGGTATTTCTCTTTTTCTTTTTTAGTACATTGGTCTCATTAATTGCAGTTCAAACTTTTACTTGATTAAATAAGATTTTAAGAATCTACAAAAACTTTCCAGAAGTTAAGGCATGAATTTAACACATTTTTTTATTATGTCTGAAGTGTATCATTGTCATTAAGAATAGTAAACAAAATAAATGATAATTAAATACAAGAAGATTTTTATCTTAGAGAAAACATTGTAAATTTCATTTAACAAAATTAAAAAGAAAACTATCAGAAGAAGGGTGGTCCAAAAAGCAAAGCTTTTATCCAAAAAAAGATAATATTTGATAAATAAATTTTTTAAATAAAATATTTTAAAATTATTGTTTCATTCGGAGCAAAACCATTTTAAAGGTGAGGTGAGGCAAAGGCAAAGACTCCATTCCCATGACCTCCCACTAAGGAGATTCTAATACTTCTAAGACAAATCAGAATTATATACGAGTTTAACCATGTGTCATGCAGATTTACCTGCGCTAAACATTGAAAATAAAGTGAGAAAAGAAAAATCATTATATAGGATAAAGCATAGTCGAAGTCCTTGTCTGTTCCGATACATTGAACTTTTAAACCACTCAACGGATTTTGATGCGGTTTTCACTATCATTTGTAGAATTTGTTCCGGAAGGTTTCTATGTACAATACATTTATTCAAATTACACTAAATGAAAACAAACTATCAGACGTTTGAACGAAAACGGGCAGTCCAAATAGCAAAGTTTTTATTCAGAATTTATATACATTTATATACATTATTATTACTAGTATAAAGGAAATACTAAATCCCTGTCTGTTCCGACACGCAGAAATTCTAAACCACTGTAGAATTTATTCCAAAAGGTTTATGTGTACAATAACATAACATGTTATTCAGTCGCCGCAATCTATGTAGACTATGTAATGTGGAAGAGGACTTAGCAGAGCACGTCACTGCGAGGCCCTTATCTGAACCAGACTTTGTCACCTTGGATTCCACTACTAAATCAGTTGAAATTGCAGATCTGTCTCCGAAGAGGATCTTAGAATTCCAAATGAATACCAGAATCTCGTAGGAATTGTGAACAGTGACGAGGCGTACTGATTGCCACCCTTTCCCTAATCTAATCTAATCTAATCTAATCTAATGTGTACAATACATTCTAAATCTAATATCAGTTCTGAAGCCTGTTTGGACATATGAAAACTGCATTCTAATAGTTATTGTTATACTCCAGAGGTTCCAATCAAAGCTTCTTCGTAGAATACAACAATACATAGAGATCTTGATGTCCCATGGATCAAAGAAATTGGCAGATTGACAAGAAAATACGTATCCCATCTTGAAGCACATCCTAATGATATCGCCACAAGCCCACTTGTCACTGGTAAGAAAGTCCACCGACTCAAGAGAAGTCACCCCTGGATCTACCTTATAGATTTCCTGAAGGATAGGTAAGGCAAAGTACCCATGCTACGTGACCCATTCAGGGTGGGAGGGGGTTCTTCAAAATACCATGGTTGGTGACAGGGGGGAGTGTGGTGGTGGGTGATCTTAGATTTTCTTCATGTAACCAATGTCCTCTAAGGAAATCTCGTGCTTTTTCGAGCTAAGTATATACAAATATGGCGCAGCGTTTAGTGTTTTTTAATCCTCCTGCAGACACTAGTTTTGGTACCATTATTCCGGACCAGAGGAATATGGGATTTTATGTCTGAGTGTGCCTCTGAATGTACTATGTTTATGTCATTTTTATTGTGTGTTCAAGTTGCTTTTGCATATACTACGGGTAGTCACCGAGGAAAGGGGTTACAAAATTGTAAAAAATGGGTCACGTTCCCTAATCTACCATCCATTTATAATAATACAATATATTAAATCAATTTTATTTTCAAGTCTTGCGCAAAGTACTACAAAGTTTGTTCTTAATAAACGAAATTAAAAAATTGTTTAAATCAATCAATCAAACCTTATATAGGTCGAAGAACAGGTAATACAAACAGACATCATTTGCTTTGCTTCAGAATAATGAAACCGATGAAGAAATGACTGTCTAATGCACCCGGTTTAAGCATTAGTACATAAATCAAGATCAAGAAGTTTTTTTATTTAATAAAATAAGTTTCTCTGAAGAAGCACCCTAATTGATATTATTTTTTGATAACCCTAATTACTAAGACATCAAATCAGATAAACAAAGATATGCTGTTAAAAAAGTAAACAAATGCAACTACAAGACACCACTTCTAGAACTAATATAAGTATTATAGTCAATGGAAACAAAAAAAAAATCTAGCCGAAACTTTATACCAAAAAAAGTTAGACAAGATAAGAAAAAAGAAACTTATCAGTTTTAGATAAGAACACTCGGCATAGCACAGTAAACAACAAAGAGTTGGTAAGTTATTGCCCCAAACATATGTGTATATAAATACAATTCCAATTGCCATATGGCACAATCAATAGACATCGCATAAGCAGTAAACACTTAACTATTGCAGTTGTGAGTCAGATACATTTTATTAAATCAAACGAAATTAAAAAGAAAAATGATGAAACTACAAGTTATTATAGTTTTATTGAGTCTTACTGCTTGCATAGCAGAACAATCGGCTGGTGCTAAATTAATGAAGGCATGTCCAGATGTGTGCACGGATGATTATGAACCAATTTGTGCTACCAATGGCAAGATCTTCAAGGAATATCCCAATCGTTGTAAACTTATAATGCTCACATGCAGTCAGCTTCGCAACGGTGAAGAAAGTAAGTACATAATAACATAGATATAATATATGTATATGATATACAATTCTATATTTTAGTATTAACACAAACCGATTTGGCTTGGTGCCGTTCACAAAAGGTTGAAAATATGGTAGAAGCTCTGGGACCCCTTAATATTCAGGATCCTGAATGTCGGCGTCCCTGTCCATTGATCTATAAACCACTTTGTGTAACAAATGGCACAATCCATGGTGTCATGAGTAATGCTTGCATATTGGGTCCATACAATTGTGCATTGCAAAAAGCTGGAGCCGCAACTTTGTACACTTTGAAAGGAGAAAATTGTGATTATCAATAAGAACATACAATTAAATAATTCAGATTTGTTTTCAAAAAATATTTTATTTTTTTTTTTATTTGCAAACATATCACAATAAGATCTATGAGAATAACTAAAATTATTGCAAAAAAACATATTAAACAATATAACGATGAGATCGATTTAAAATTATTATAACTGAGCATCTTAACAAAGTGTATGTATCTAAATATTTAACTAACATGTATCTTTTGCTAACAAAGTGTGCCTTGATTGAGATTGCAAGCAAATCGTTGATACAACCAGGCTTGTAGTAGAACTTCTTGTTCCTCTGATACCATATTACTGCTATCCAACCAACAAAGTACTCCATCTTCTGTGGTTAGATAAGGAAGATTTAAAGACTCTAAAATAGCAAGTTCACTGAGATTGTTGTTGTCTGTTGTACTATTTGCTGTTGCTGTTGCATGAGCATGTTGACAATTCCTTCCATAATTGCAGCCTTGGCATGCTGTTGATGTTGTTGCTGCTGATGATATTGAAGATGATGTTGACAATGTTGTGGCCTTATCAATGTAAACACTACTGATAAGCGATGTTGGCACTGGTGTTGTCCTCTGCTGATATGCGGAAGCATTTAATGTTTGCTTAGCTGTTGTCATCATATATTTTGTGGGTGTTGATGATAATAATGATTCTATGCAAATATCCGGTTGCTTGGTGATGATACTTGTTGTTGAATCTTCTTTCACTGAAGTTTGTTGAAGTTGTAGTTCCTGTTGCTGTTGCTGTTGGCATTGTGTGTTGTTGAGATCAATGTTATTAGGATGACATTTACGTGTTTTTGATTTTAATGTCAAAAGTCGTATTAGTGGTTTTAAAACTTGTCGCATACGACTACGGGATTTATCACTCCTACTACTTGTTGTTGATGTTGTTGATATGTTGACACTGGTATTGTTGAGAGTTTGTGTTAAATTCTTGGTATCCGTATACATTTTGAATGATTAATTTTTAAAAATTGTCGTCTTATATTTTGTAAAATAAAAAATATCTTTAAGATATTATATTGTTGTGTTGTTTTGATGTTGTGTTGTGTGCACACGCATTGAGTTTCGTTTATGAACTGATGCTGCTGCGCTCACCTTCGCTCATATTTATACTTATAGGCAACCAAGATACTTACCAATAACAACAACGACAAGAAAAACACAATAACATTTAAACAGCAACGTCAGCGTCAGTCAGCAGTGAAATCGGTGAACGATCATGGGAACCTAAAAACAAAAAAAAAAGAACCGTACGAAATTTGAGTGCAAAGCAGAGCGCAGCACATTGCACTCCACTCAACTCAATTCAATTCAACTTTGCTCAGCTCAGCTCATCGTATTGGCACTCTGTTAACAACAACAACAAGAACAACAAAAACATGTTCCCAAATAAATTCCAACAGGAATCCATCGTCAGTGAAGTGAAGTTATTTTATGTACTTTTCCCATACTCGGACCCAAAGCAAGACGAGAGACCAAAGACGACGCTTGTGTGCACGATCGATTTGTTTGTTGCCTTTCTGTTGTTGTACTAAGGGCCAGTCCTAAGCATATGATCATAGCAGGTAGCAATAAACATAGTTAACATTTGTAGAGGGTTCTTTGGGGTCTTATAATCAACATTTACTTAAACGACAATTATATCCCTTTTTGTGACGCCCTTGGATTGTGAGCTCATGCACGACTGACTTCGTTTCCACATTCACACGGTCGAGTATAGCAGTGGCGTGCAGGTGCCTTTTTGAATACAACAAAACAAGTGACAGAAGATATCTGTACCCCCTAGGGTACAAGCTTAAGAGGGATTTAAAACAATAACCTTTTTTAATCACTCAAATATATTTTGTTCAGTATTGTAATACAATTTAATTACATGAGTTGTAGCCTCAATTTTTGGCTAGGAAACTTCTATATGATCTGCTCCCCAGAGAGGAGGAACCATGGTTATAAAGGGTGGGTTAGGTTAGGTTATGCAGGCCGCTGTTGATTGTTCGCCCAGAAGTCTTAAGGCCCATTGTGATGCCTGATAAAACGAGAAAGGGCATGGAGGAGGCCACGAACAGAGGCATTTTGGCAAACTACCCAACTCCTCGAAGAATGGTTTCCCGTCTACTAAGAAGAACAGTTATGTTGCCTGCATACTTAAACCACCTCCGGACTACACTGGCTCTTTTTTCAACCCTGGCGGAACTAAAAATTGAGGTAATACTTTGTCAGGGAGAGCAGTTTAGACCACACTTCTATTCAGTTCTTCATCTCTACGGTCCTGTTGCGTAATACTGACTATAATGATGCACTTAATAAAGCCATTGGGTGTAAGGACCTCACCTATTTTTGACCTTA
Organism: Amiota communis; assembly: GCA_037043315.1. Lineage (NCBI taxonomy): Eukaryota > Metazoa > Arthropoda > Insecta > Diptera > Drosophilidae > Amiota > Amiota communis. The sequence goes on along the minus strand of JBAMAV010001245.1, from coordinate 3,093,955 downwards.
TTGTGTCTCTCTGTTGTACCTTGTACAAACCGGGTGCATTCCATGAGAACGTGATGTGAACCTGCATCCTGTGTTAGTTATAAAGATCTCTTATGTTTTCGAGCTTAGAATATTCTTTCTCATTCTTCTTATAAGTTATTCTTATGACGAGTATATAAATGGACTGAAGAGTATTTCCAAACTTATTCCTGGATTATTAGTTAACCTTTCTCTCTTTGTTTCCTGCTATAAGCTCTATTCCCCAGAGAGGAAAGCCGCTGAATATCTCTAAGGTTTTAGAGCTTAAAACCTTTTTTACCATTCTAATAACTTCTGAACTGAATGATTTAAAGACTAGTTTATTCCCCTCCTTTAGATATCTCTCTCTCTCCCATCCAATAGTTTTACTTATTAGCTGGATGGTTAGTAAACCCTTCTTCTCTCTGCTCCACTGTGCATTTCCGTCGTCGTTCATTTACTTGATAAGTGAGAGCAGACAACAACAACAATAACAACATCAGCATCTGAGACTCCAAAAGCAAGGCAAATCACGGTAGTACGAGTAAGTAACTTCATCGAAGGCCCAGGCGCACACCGTTGCGAGTGTGGGAAAGGGCTTATAAGAATTTCACTTGGTTCACTTCACTTTGTGTTTTTTTTATTGTTATTATTATTATTACTTTTTGTTTCCTTTTTCTCGTATATCCGAGTATCTTTTTACAAGATGCAAGATCCTGCTCAGCTGATTTTTTTTCGTGTTTGTTCCTGAGTCTGTATTATTTTTTTTTTATTTTGGAGATTGCTTTCTTTGTTCCCTTTTATTCTTTTTTTTATCCCATGGTTGAAAGATTATTACAGGTTACTTTATTGGATCGTTTGTTTGAGTGTTTATTAATGTCTTGTGTACGGTTTTTTTTTTCTTTTTGTTTTTTTATTTGAGATGCGTGATGTATTTATTAAACAGTGATGAAAAAACTGGCAAAAATAACAACAAGATTACTGGCTGTGTATTTAGGTAGATGAGACAGAAGTATTTGTGTTGATTGATCTAAAGAAAAAGACATTAGAATGAGTTTTATGGGCAGTAATTTATTGTGACTGTGTTGCCGACTTTAAATTATCAAGGCATAATTTAGCACAAATTATACTCAGATACAATAATGGTGATGGTGATGATGATGATGTATCTAGACAAGCGTCAACTAAGTTAAAGACATCATTTAGTCAACAATCAATCTAACATTTCAGTCATCAACACACTGCTCACTTGGGATACACACACACACACACACACTTATATAGATGCAGACAACAAAACTCTCGATTTCACGCCAAAAAAAAAAAAAGCAAAAAGAAAAATAAACTAACAACAAATTTTACTTCAACTAACGAACCAACTGCAGCTAAAACAAGACAAGTCAACAACGTGCTAACGCCAACTAGACTAAGCCAATCCAAGCTAGTCAGACAACTACAACAGCACAATTGACTACTGCTAGAAGAAAAAAAAAAACCCAGAATCGGTAAGTTGTTGCAGTCAGCAGGGTTTACGACTGTGTCTGTACAAGAGGTAGAGGCAACAAAAGTGAGGCCGGAGTAGGCAAAAGAATTGAACAACTGAGTAAACGAGCTACAATAGTAAATGAACGTTCGGATCGAGAAAACTCGTGCCAATCGCGTGTGCAAAGTGCGCTCATGCGCAGCTTCACACGGCGCAGCTATTAATCTTGAACTCGGTCGACTCATAGTTTGAGCCTGCCTGCTTGCTTGCCTGCCTGCCTGCATGACTCTTTGACTGCCTAACTTGGCCTGAGCGCACTCTACTCAACCAGATTCGTAACGACTTCGCTTAGAGCTTGTCTTGGTTTGCTATTATGCCTTGCCTTGGATTGCCTTGTGATCCAACCGATTCGGCCCCCAACCCCAACCCACATAACTCGAGTTGAGTATGTAGTACGAGTGACTAAATTGAAAGCGACTGCCGCGAACAGGCTCCAGCTTCATGTTGTCGTCTATGTCTAGTAGTACTTCGAGTAGTTGCAGTTTGGTGTAGCTCACGATGCCAACAGACAACATCATCAACATCATCATCATCATCATTCTCCATGAGCATGAAATCTTGGCTATGTTCGTTGATTCGTTTGTGGCTTGTTGGTTCACACGGCGGCGGCAACTAGTTTTTTCTTCTCCATTTTTTTTGTTAATTTAAGTTTTTCACGTCGTTTAGTTTTCCTTTTTCATTTTTCAACTTTTTTCGCAGTTAACGGATTTTACTTTGATTTTTTTTTCTTTTTCGTTGTTGCTGTTGTTGTTTTTGATTTGAAGCTGATGTTGAAGCCGAAGTGCAAGCAATTTGATTTACTGAGTTTCAAATATGACAAGCAATTAGTGAGGATTGAGGTTAGTGAAGATCGTACATATGATGTGTGGCACATGTAAAGGTAGTCGTCATGCTAGTCATACTCTTACACATAAATACATACTAGCAATCAAGATGAACACAATGATTATAATGATCATTAATGTCATATAACCATACCATATAGAGAGCTTTTAGTGGGTTTGTAAAAATTCCAAAAATGGAGAATTTTGATTGATATTCAATCAAATTTTGCATCATTATTATTAAGGAGTTGAGGATCTTCTGGGTTCAATCTTAGAAGAAAGTTTTTAGGATAGATTCTCTTATAATATTGTAGTAAGTTCAGGTTTAGGTTAAACAGGCCTCTTGCGGTTGTTGGCGAGTTCATCCTGAAGCTTTAGGGCACATTGTGATGCTTAATAGAATTTTTAGAAGCAGCTAACAAGTAGGGGGAGTTTGGTTTAAGTATTCTACTACTCTCAATTAATTAAGAGCCTCATTGTGATGTCTGACGTTGGTTTTGATATTCTACAATTGTCCAAGGTTGGTCCCTGAGGTCACCCTCTGCCTCTGAGGAGTCTACGAACAGGTCCCCCAAAGGACATTTTGCAAAACTACCCAACTCCACAAAGAATGGTTTCCGGAGAAGACGGGTTCATCTACCAAGAATAGCAGGGTAGTCACAGAGTAGGTGTTGGGGGCTCTCCGGTTCCTCTTTATCTTCACAGTTATGACAGAAGCCAATATGTGGAATATACATATTATGAGTCATTATCCCGATGGTGTAATGCCCTGTACTAACTCCCGTTATAGTCCGTATCTTTTTTTTGTTAAAGATAGTAGCTCGGATGTCCTCTTTGTTTGGTAGCAAAGCCAGTGTGTCCTAGCCACTTAATGCTTGCTAGATCCCAAGTTTTCGCTTCTAGCTCCGAGAGGATATTCTGTAATGGTCTATGAATATCGGCAACTGCTTTAAACACAAGCATTGCCGAGTCTTTCCTGGCACAATCGTCTGCCATTTCAATACCTAGGAGACCGGAATGAGTAGACATCCAGATTTCTATTGATTGTCATTCATAAATTTATTAGCAGATTGGGGACATCAAATATGCAGATGTTTTTATATACTATCGAGTGTAAAAATTATTTAATTGGACACTAAGATTCTCCTTTATCCAAGGCCACCCACTAGTCAAATGAGTCACTGAGACTGTAGAAATCACTGATCTCTTTCTAGAATTTCATGAACTATTATCAGTTATATCAGTTTACTTAAGACATACTATGTACCATATGTATATTCTCATATTGTATATTATCTTGAGACCAAGAAAGAATGTTGCAAACGCAGCTGAAATCAGCAAAAAAAAAACAGAAGAGAAGAGAAAAACTTCTATCGGGATAACGGAAGTCATCAGTAAAGTTTAAGAAAAAAAAACATCAACATCAACATCAAAATCATGGGAAAGTGCTAACGACAGCAATCAAGTGTCATATTGCGCAGAAACAAATACAATAACAAAAAACAGAAATAAAACCTATCCCAACAACAAGAACAACAACAACAATAAGAACATTTAATGTCCACATTACTATCAGTAAAACTCGCAAATCCAACAGAAAAAAAAAAGAAAGACCGACCGAAATGACTTCAATAGTAGCATAGCACACCGTGGAACTAACAGATCAGCAATTCGCACCATGGGCAGCAACCGGATGCTGACGTTTAACAGAAAAGAACGCGCGAGATCAACGAGATTTTGTTTATTAAAGATAAACAAAAAACATCATCAACACGGCCACCGTTTTGCTATGCTTGGAGGAGCTTAGTTCAGGCGGAGGACAGTGTAAATGAATGTCCAAGAAAGATGACTGAGAACCACAAAACCAAGCAAAACCCAACACTTTTATGGAAATTGTCGCCTAGAGAACATTATTATCATCACATGTATTTGTAGTGGGGACCTCCATGAGATCAATTTAAGTGTGGTTGGCTACAAGTGAGTGTAAGTGTGTGTGTGTGTATGTGAAAGAAGCACCCAAGACAAGCATTCTATCTATCGATATGCTTCAATGAAAATACATGCCAGGCCAGCATAGTCATCATCATCAACCAAGCATGCGACATAATTGCGCGAGTTAAAGCCCACAAACAACAAACACAAGATACAATAACAAAGACAAACTGATGATAATAATGACAACAACGACAATGATGGCAATGATCATGATGATCATGATGATGATGATAAACAAAAACAACTACACTATCGCGATGAAACATTTCAGCAATCCATCCATTCAGCAATCAAGTAAGCAAAGCACCAACCAACCAACCAACCAAGCAAGCAAGCAAAAGCAAAGCTCAGCAAACCAAGCCAAGCTAAACAACAACAGAACAACGGATCGGATCGGATCGCATCACAATCCAACCAACCATCCATCCGTCCAACGTGTGGGAAACACACGACAAATCTGTTTCCCACGGTCTCGTAAAGTATGTACACACAACAACAGCAACAGTAATAGCAGCAACAACACCAATAACAACAAGTCGCAAACGATTTCTGAATGCGCAACAGGCACATAAAGCCCCAAATCACGAGGGGCGCACAAACGAGATAGCAATTGCCAGCAAGTGAACCAAGCGTGTGAATGCGATGCATGATGGGAGAGCCGTAAGAATGGGAGCCCAAAGTGGCAGCACAACTGTCATCATTGACAATAAGTATGACATGGTCGGAGAGTATATGTGAAGCGAGAAGAGCATAAAGGAGTATTACTAGAAGACAGAGTAGTATGAGTAAGAGAAATTGAGAGGGAGCTTATGGTTGAGAGAGAAAACAAAAGCAATCAAATGCCCAAAACATGATCAAATGTAGACAGAGACATATGGACTTATTCAATGTGAAAAAAAGAAAGGAGGCATATAATTATATTGCTAATGACTTGAGTTAAGGCTACGCCACTGTGCTGCCTCCTCGACTTGACTTGACTTGACTGGCTTAATGTAATCTTCAATTGAAGAGACGATGAGATGACGATGAATCGCTTTCCCCTTGCGCGTGTGCATTTTGTGTTATATTTTTTATTTTTTTGTTAATGGGGGCGAGTACTTTGGAGCATAAGACAGAGACGTTAAGCACGCTCTCAAACACGGGCTGAAAGAATTAATGACAGGGATGTCGAGTTGTTGAGTTAATTAAAAAGGATACTAGATAAAAAAAGAATTATTCATTTCAATGCTTTCGCCATATATCTGCTAAACTCTATTGAGTATGGCCACAGACTCAATAGGAATCGCTTGCTAGATCTAAATTTCAGGTTTCCTGAGTCGGAATTATATACATATACTGTTAAATATCCCGTGTGCGGACACCTACTGTAGATTTTGTTCTAAAAACATAACTTGAGACTAAGAAATATGTCTGGCCGCGAGAAAAGTCCTCCTAGGAAGATGTCCACAACCAGAGTGTATATCTTCAAACAAACTTACCTGTAGTTCTTATACAAGAAGATATTAAAAACTAGGTTGACTTAACTTGATTAGGAGATTGTCAGATTCATTTAAAATTAAGGTCAATTGAGTAGATAAATTTTCTTTAGGCTTTTGTATTTCTTCAACTGCATTTAAATTAAGCTTTATTGGATAATAATTCGAAACACACTGTCCCTTACATTATTTCGACAACCCTGTTACTTATAGATCTTTTCTCACAATCGTTAACAGTAGCCTCTCTTTGTTCACGCTTCGGCTACCAGAGCTACTCATTCATTCACTTATACACTCATTCACTCGCTCAATGCTTCGGCAGTTACAAAAACATATACGATCGCTTTTATTTTTGTTGGCTTCGTTTGATTGAGGGAGCACGAGCACATAACAACAAGTATCTAAGCCTTCATATAAAAGATACGCAGGGAACTTGTTTGCTACTCATTTCATAAACGTACCGCTCGGCGGCAACAATCCCACAGCAAAGATTCATTCGGTTAACTCAGATCCTCAGATCATTTAATTTGACGTGTTTAAAACGCGCGGTTCGAAGCTCGAAATGCTTTGAAAACGGATAATAAAAGTAAATCCCATGGGTGTTTTTTCCTCCCAAAAATCAATCTAAGCAAAAGTAAAACCAAAGTGAAATATCCAAAAGAATAAACATTTTTTATTGAAAACGAATCCAAACCAAAAGATGGTCATGGAGATGTCCAAAACCTATCAATATCGTAAAGTGATGAAACCGTTGCTTGAACGCAAGCGACGTGCACGCATCAACAAGTGTCTAGACGATCTCAAGGATCTAATGGTCGAGTGCTTGCAACAGGAAGGCGAACATGTGACACGCCTAGAGAAGGCTGATATACTCGAACTCACAGTTGATCACATGAGAAAACTAAAACAACGTGGTGGTTTATCCTTGCAAAATGCCGTCGGCATTGCTAGTACTGGTGGTGGTGGTGTTGGTGTTGGTGTCAGTGCAGCAGCAACAAGTGCAGCACATGTGGAATCATTTCGTTCTGGTTATGTGCATGCAGCAGATCAAATAACACAAGTTCTAGTGCAATCTCAGCAAACGGATGAAATTGGACGCAAGATTATGAAATTCCTATCGTCGCGTTTAATTGAAATGCAAACGCAATTGCTTCATCATCAGCAGCATCAGCCACAATCATTGCCTATGCCACACTTGCCGTATCCTGGCACTAGATCCTTTCCATTATTAGCAGCTTACAGTGCAGTGAATCAATATAATTCTTATGGTTCCAAGGAAGAACAACTTATTGATGTTACATCCATTGATGGCAATACACAAAGTGCCTGTGAGACTGCCTCCATTAGTTCAACAGAATCAACTTTGGAAACATCATCAACATCATCATCATCACATGCCAGCAACACTGATCCTGTTTGGCGTCCTTGGTGAACAACAGTAATTCTACATTAGTTTATATTTAGTATAAAATAAAATTGGCTTATGATTGTTAACTAACATGGTCATAGTATTGCAACAAAATCCGCCTTCGTCTTCCAAAGCTTGAAATTAATGTATATGTATAACTCGCACTCGCACTCTATATGATCTATACAGCTGATTTCGGTAACTAATCATACACATACTCGTATTACGAGCACATATTTATAAGGTTCTTTCTATTATTATTATTATTATTATTATCGTATTTATTATTATTTGAACTGTGATAAAACTAAAATACTATTTTTTTCAAAGACATCAATATGAACTCATGCTTCTAATGCTTCAGATTTCCTAGAATTACAAATGTATGTACACACAATATTTATACATATATACAGATGATATAGGATCGAAGAGAGTTTAAATAAATAAACTATTTTTGTAACCTTAAGCTTTAAATAATTTTATCAGTTTTTATTTATTAAAAAAAAAAAAAAAAAATTATTAGAAATGTAAATAAAATAATGCAATATTGTGAAATACTATGAGTTGATCTATTTTTTTTACCCATTGACCAATTGAACATGATTTTATTAACTTTAGTTTAATAAGATTAGGAAACAAAGAAAAATTGAATCGATTTAGGAAAGTGTGAATAGAAAATAAGAAATAATAATTCATAGAATCGTTTATCCATTAAATGTGATTTTATATAATTCAGTTGACCAAGATTTTAGGAACAAACTGGATCGATGTAGGATTTTTGTTTTAATTATAATTTTATTTGCGATCAGACATTCAACAAATTTTGCTAATACAATATAATTTTAAAATCACAGGATTGGTGAGGACAAATAACTTAAAATCTATTGTAACCTAGGTATAATCTATAAAGAAGATCTAGCACATGATACCTTTTCAGGCGCCTAACATCCATGTCCTTATTTAGCAGACTTATAACTAAATTGTCGGTATGATTATGCAGTTTGGTTTGGTTTGGTTTGACTATCTGAAATTTTTCTTATTTTATCTTTAATAAATGGTATTTTCAGGTCTTTTTGGAGGTGGAAATCAGGTCACATACCAAGGAGTACTTGTTATTGTACATAGCATCATTGACTGATACCTTTGCAGTATCTCAATATTGGAATTCATTGCAGTTCCCTGCTGTTGCTTTGCATATGTTCACATTGGCTTCAGAACTGCCTTATAGATTCATTTTTTTTTTCAGGCTAAGTTGAGACCCTGGTCTAAGAAGCCAGTACATCTTACTGCTTTTTATTTGCATTTGTTCTTTTACCAATTGAATATGATTTTATATAATTTAGTTTACCAAGATTTTTGAAACAAAGATAAACTTGATTTATTTAGAAAAGAATGAATAAAGAAAGAGGACAGATCCAGAAGATTAGCATATTATATGAGGAATTCACGGGATCAATACCAAAAGAACAATTTAATACATGTACATATTTTATTACTCATTGGCACTTGGTGGTTTAAATTAATGGATAGTTTTATATTTTCTGATTTACTTAAACATTTCAAATTAGATTTCTTTTAGGAAAGAATGAATAAAGAAAGATATGTTAAAGAATCCGAACAGATCCAAAATATAAGCACACTATACGGTGATCAAAACAAATAGAACTGTAAAATATTTAGGTATTTATTTACCTGGTTAAATTTCTCTATTTCAATGTACAAGTTGAACTTCAAATTAGAAAAACAATGAGAGCTTATTATACTTACGAAATATATATATATATGGTTAAGATTATTATATATCAATCTCTGGTTAGACCAATTCATTCATATGGATCTGGGTCATCTGGTAACTCATTTCTACCGTTCCTGCATTCCTTTCTTAAGTTTCCATTGCAATCATTCTATAATCATTCTATATTCTTAGAACATACCATATTGGGTTCTGAAAAGATAGCGTTATGATCTAGGAATTATGTATTGAACATAGAGCTCGATAAGAGACTGGTTAAGTAGTAATTTAACTGTACTTTGTGTGTTTTTAGTATGAAGAAATTGATAAAATAATGTCATAAATACTCACAAAAGTGATACTGCTTTTTTGGCTACTAATAGTGATCATGGGACAAACCCAATTATTTTGCAGAACCAGATAAATTTTCTGGAACCGTGAATACAGAGAAATTCATTTATGTAACTTTCATAATGAAGCGCAAAAGCTACCCTCCTGCATAATTCCGCCAAACACAACAGTAAAATTCATTGGATTAACACTCGATAGAAGGCTAACTTTGTAGCCCCACATAAAATTGAAAAGAAAATAGCAGGATTTTTAAAAATAACCTGTCTTTTAAAATCAATTTCGCAGATGAGTCTGAAAAACAATTTGTTAGTATATAAATTCATAATTAAACCGATGAGGAATTGTGGAATATAAACCTAAGTACTTAAGTCGACTTAAGACTTATTGGAGCACCTTGGAACATGAGAAACCCAGTTTATTACACAGATATCTACAGACACCTACGATCCGTGAATAGATCGCAAGAATATGCACTAAAAACATGCATGAAAATCACCTTGCAATCAATTTGATTGACAACAGCGAGTACACCCTGCATCCATTGGATTTACCATTCACACTGTCGTTTAAAATAACTCATATCTGATTTATACAATAAACATATTCGAATTAGATTCTATTTAAATTGATCCTATCACCAGATGGCGTTCCTTTTTCAAAGCGACATCTGCCGAACACACACTTAGGAAATCAAACACCAATTGGATTTTGGTGTGAACAAATTTGATTATCTAAATTGAGCCATTTTTAACTAACTACCTGTCACTTGTTCCAGTATCTCTAATAAAAATACCAAAAACAAAGCAAAAAGAAGACGATGAGTCATGGCATTTACTCGCTTCACAAAGCAAAAAAAAAATAACAAATGAAATCGTAGATACAATACTATAAACAACAATAATAATAAAGAAAAAAAGACCATTGAGTTTGTTTTGTTTTGTATAAATAAATGATTATTTATTCATTGTTTCAAATAACATTATTTACTAAATAAATTTATCACAAAATTTTTCTAAAGCTTTTCGGTTCCTTAGTCAAAGTTGATCGCTTGCTGGTTTTATTTTGACTTTTTTGATATCAAAATAATGGAAGACATTGGATTGAGGTGAGGCTGGAACTGATGTTCTTCTGTTTTCGATTGGTTTTATGCTTGAACCCAACGATCCTGATATTGAGCGACAGCAATTTCATTGTATGAGCTGCAGTTGAGAGGGTCAATCAGATCGTTATCGGCTGGTATGTCTGAGGTGGCAGTCCAGAAGAAGGTACCATGTTCAGTACGCACAAAGTGAACTGGTATTGTGATGGGCAATTCAGTGGCCAGATCGTAGTCTTCCAATTCGCAACTAGCTGAGAGACGTTCGTTGGCTTCATTCTCATAGGATTCAATTGAAGGGCAAACTGATTCAATGTCGGCATTGCGGCTATTCTCCAAGGATTCAAGAGATTCCAATGAAGAGGCTTTTTTGGCATTCTCAATGTTTTGAGTGATGACAATCGATGATTTCTCCCCAGCAGAATGTTGCTTGAAGATCTTCTTTAACAGCTTCTTGACGCTGTATGATGATTTCTTGTTCTTGTTCTTGATGGAGATGATTTCCATGCTCATGTTGTTGTTGTTGATTTCTACGCACATTATGAAGTTGTAGTTGTGTAATTGCTTGAGAGCTAATGTATATGTTGTTAACTGTACGAAATGCAGTGTTCGAATGATGTCTGATCCTGCAGCAGCTCGGCCTTTTATACCCGAACTGAGAGCAAAGGATCGTTTGACAGACTGCACACAGACATGCACACGCACACACAAATAATGGATGCCAGCAGGTCAATGAGAAGCAACCAACCAACCAACCAACCGACGCACACCAGACAATAAAACGATGATCGAGAAAGATACAAAATTTTTGAGTGTGGGAAAAACAAGGATACGTGCTCAAACAACCGAGAAAAACGTAAAATCCTGAACAAAAAAAAACGGCAGGTGTGTTTTTTGTGTCAAATAAGGAATTAACCTGCGTGTGTGCGAGTGAGACGGGTAAGCAGCTGGTGGTGCTACTCGCACCTGCATTTAATATGCGGGAGCACATTAAGTACTCTGTATAAATTTTATCCTGTTTGAGGATCGTGAGAAGCAAGACTTTCTACCAGTTCCCACACTTTGAACGAAATACAATAATTTTTTTTTTGTTTTTTTTATATTCTTATTTTTTGAAAAGGATCAGAGATCCTTTTTGTACACATAAATATAATGAAACCAAAAATAAAAGCAAAAAAAAAAAAAATTATTTTTACTGATCACTTTTGGTTTTTATGAAACAAAGTATACCATAGATTACTTAGTAATATAGTATAGTATGGAGAGCAGTTGTTATTGTTGGTGTTGGTATTGTTGCTGCTTATCTCATGTGGAGTTATTTGAGGCAAGGGAAGAAGAGTGAGAGTTGTAGTAGCTGTAAAGGAATCTATCTTTCAATCTATTATTACTATGGTTTTTGAACACGTGTGCAACTCGATCCTGTTGCAGCAGCAACTGCAGCTCTTTGGCGAACGTGGGAGAATCTTTTCCAATTTTCAACGCTTCAACAAACAGCCAAACAATTAACTAATCTAAAGAATGGATTATTTAATAGGCTGCAAGGGAAAAAGAAAGAAATGGAGAAAGAGAAGGAGGAGTATTAGAATTAGGAATCAATTCAATATAGAGGAGTAACAGATATTCGATGTATAGGCATGAAAAGATTTAATGCGTTGTAATTTGAAATTTATAAAATTTGTGGCTGAAGCGAGTAAAAAACTTTCTCATGGTTTTTTGGGTATTATGTTTTTTGTATTATATAATTTTTTTTTTTTTTTATTGATGGGACAAGCGTTGAGAACGTGTCAGACCCAGCGCTCATGAAAAGTCTTTTGTAACATTTGTTTTTCTGTGTGTTGATAGCACATACAATTAATAGTTGTGTCCTAGTAGACACATTAAAGCGAAGTAATTGAGGAGCGAGATAATAAAGAACTGGGGAGACAAAGTCCAATAATAAAAAAAAAAAAATAAATAAATAAAAAAATTGATAACATTTTGTGTGTGTTGTTCACAAGTTGGGACACGCGTCTTGACGAAGCTGACACTACGGAGGCAGAGTTTTTGGGCTTTGTTGTTGATAGGTTAGACTAGTAGCTAACACAGGATTATTGTTTAGAGGTTGAATTCGTGGGTTTCTCAAGTAAAGAAGGCAACAGAAGATATCAAAAGGTGTCCATACTAATATAAGAAGTAATGAAGTGTGTAATCAGAATATAGTTTGTAGAAGAAGAAGTTAAAGAAGAAAACAATGATAAATTATTGACTTCTTATACCTCAATAGTGGCATAGAAGGTTTAAGGGTTAAACCCATTAAAACACAACTCTTTCTTAATTGATCTCATTTCATAGTTTAAGAAATGATATTGATAAATCTAAATTAAGAGAAGTGATCCTAATTATTAGAGAAACTGATAATTTTAAGGAGTCTGAAATAACCATATCTTAGAGAGATGAGAGTTAAGAAGTTTGTCTTCCTTAAAATTTTTAATTTAAATTATGTCATTAGAGCACATCAGATTGAATGGAGAAGTGATTCTAAGTCCTATGTTAAAGAACTAATGATTTCTAGTGAAGGAGAATTTACTTAGTTCTAGGTATATTGATCCAATCAGATACTTATAATAAAATAACCTTAGCTTAGAGAGAGAGAGAGAGAGATATGAAGATTATTTTCTTTAACATTTTTTAAGATAAGATCTGTGGCTTAAAGCACATCACAAAGGATTGATTTATCTTTCAATTTGCTCTACTGAACTGAGTAGGATTTTGGACCTTATTAGTTAGTTATTCCTTAACTAAAAATTCTATTATCCCTTTATAATAGTATTTATCTAACTCTGTAACATGTGCCTTATCAATGTGTACCTTTGAACAAAGCACTAATCTAATCATGCCAAACATTTGCTGTATTTTCAATTGTCCAGATAAAAAAAAACCCAAAATAGACATGTACAAAGGTCGCTCGCTATGTAAATAGTACGAGTACGAACGTGTTTATGCACGTGACTTACTGTTTATGCACAACGGGATGTCAGAGTGCCACATGACGATACTAAAACACAATAGTTAATGGTCGGTTGGTCAGTCAGTTAGATCGTGTTCACAAGTGCCGACGTCAAATGAACTTGTGTGCCGCACATACTCATTTACGCTTATTAACATATGGTCATTTTGGTCTTCTCTCACTGTCTGTAACTAGGACTTATGAATTTTCCGCGTGCCGACAGATAAGTCGATCGTTCGATCATTTGTGTGCTGGTTTATTCGTTTATTTGGGTTTGTCGCTTGAACACGTGCAGCCAGCCAATACTACTATTATAAGTAGAACTTCAAACAGGACTAGCGAAAATTTTCACCAGAATGTAAATGAAACCACAAAACGAACCCTGCCGAGAGTCCTGACGAACGTGTCAATAACAGTACGGTACAACAGAATCTGACCCCTTACTGAGCCCAATCGAGCACTTGTTAAGAAATTTGAGTTCTTGTTATTTTTAGGAGTTTTTTTCTTTTCTGCCTTTTCATTGAAAATTTAAATACGTGAACATGACCTACGGATCGAGATGTTTCAAATTAAAAAATAACAGACACCAACCAGCACCAGCAGCACATGTGGGGTCTAAAAAACAGTGTCTGTCATCATCAGATTACAAGGGAACGTGTTTATATCTTGACACGAGACATGTCAAGGCAAATTAGGAGAAACAAAAAAAGTTTTGGTTTTTTTTATTTTTGTTATTAAGAAGAAAACTTAGAGGCGACATTCTGAAGGCGACTTCTTCAATGAAAATGTGATCATGCCACTCTACTTGGGTGTAGTCTCATTTAAGGAAAATCTAGATCTAAATCACTCAACAATAGTTAACAAGAAAGTCACCACCATTTTCAAGGGGTGACACATAAATTGTGGTATAATTATTTGGTGTAAACACCTTCGCTGGGGTTCTAAATGAGAGAAAGGAGTTGACAGATTCATGAGAAAAACAGAAATATTAGAAAATATGTTTACCATACACTTGTATACTAAATAAATCATATATGACAAATATGAACTTGTTTAGCAAAGGCAAATGAGTGAATGAGTTCAGCAAAGTATAAAATGCAGGAGATGAAATGATTTTCTTATTAAACTTATCACCGTTTTGTTGGGAATCGACTTTCAATAAAAGAAATCCCTTCCAAAGCAATAATATTTGATTGAGAATCGGATGGGTTTTATACATTTGTATCACTATCAGAATACTTTAATGAGCTTAGATAAACATGACATCAAATTACAATGTGAAAACCGAATTTTTCTTTGCTATATCTTGACAACAGCATGTCCGATTCACACCATGACTTCACAGGAAGACTTTTCAGATCATGCCTAAAAATTTCATCAAAATCGGTCCAGCAGTTTCGGAATCCATAGGGGTCATCTACTTTTATATACATAGATGGTACTTAAACTTATTATGACTTTTAACTCACGATTTCATTTCCGTGATCAGGTCCAATTTCATAATGATTAGCTATTAATTAATTTTAATGTTATAGAAAATATCTGTTTTTTGTGGCACAGTGTTATTATTAAGATATCCTATTAAGGAGATTGTTGGGATGAAGTCTTTTAACCGACGGCAGGTTGTGATGAACACATCATTGTATTGGAGGCTGAAGAAATTGAAATTGATTTCCTCTATCACCGTTGGCATAATTAGGTCACACGAACCATGGTGCCGTTAGGAACACTATATAGAACACTATATATGTAGGACCTTGCTAAGTGTTGCTTGCAAATTTTTGATCTTATATGTATGGAGCTGCAGTCCCCCATATTTGAATGCTGTTGCGCCAATCGTTAATTTTTTGTTGAGGGACGCTATGACAATCTTCACATGGGCGCGCCCAGTAAGGCACCTAAACGCATGTATCCCCTAAAAAATTCAAGTAAGTGGGAAAATCTAAGCTAAATAAGTAAATGATTTGATTCCACTGGGACTTGGTGCCTAGAGTGGTCGCTCCGTTTGCCCTATGGTAGAGCCGGTGTTGAAATGATTCTAGAGTCTTACGATATAACTGGACAAGCGAACGGCTCTGAAATGATTCTACACTCATACGATATAACTGGACAAACGCCACATGGATTTGAGGACACTTATGCCAATGTTCCATCGTTTGAAATCACTGTAGATAGCTTTGGGTTATCTACGCTGCTTCAATGGGGGAAGTTAAGTTCGCGAGTATGGCGGTGTCGTCTGCATAATATTCTACCAGCAAATTATCGGGTTCTGGCATTGAGGTGGTGATTTGGTGAGGCGCAAGAACTACCATGCGGTACACCAGCCTTGATACCAAAGTCGGCATTACAAACTCTTACGAAGAAACCTCTACCTCGTCAAATAGCTCTTGAGCAGGAGATATTGCTAACATGGAAGAAGCCTTATCAGTTTGTAGAGTTGTCCGTCTATCCATACTCTGCATATGACGTCTAAGAATACAAAGCACATAGAATATGGTGAACAACTCTATGTAATTGTTCTGGTGTACCATACTGAGCTCTAAAGGCAAACTGGTGGTTCAGAATGGCTTTCAAGACACCCCAACACTCTACACAAAAATATTCTCTCGAATATTTAACTGAAAAATTGGAGTGGTATTATAGTTTCATAAAAAAATACTTTTCTAAATTCTTTTTAATATTTTGTTTTATTTATTTTTAATTATTAATTATTAACTAATAAAGCATTGGGTTGATCTTAATTATATAAAGCTTCTTATCACAGAAACGTTTGAGTTATCAAACTCAAATTAAAGCTTTTTCACCATCGGGATGAAAATTGGAAGACATCGTTGATGTTTTAATAATAGTAGTTGTTGTTGTTCTTGTTCTCTCTCCATTTACCATGGACGCCAGACGCTAGTAGTTTGTTGTGTAACTGGTGAAGCCATCTCAGACTCATCACAATCACTGTGATAGCCAGAAGAAGCTGGACTCATTGGTGCCTGTTGCTTGCTTTCCAATTGGGTGACTGGTGTGCTGACGGCATCAGTGCGTATCAAACGTTGGAATTCAAAACCCAATTGAGTCATAACTGCTTTGCCAACATCGACACTCATTTCGGGTGTGCAAGCCATGACGCGTGAAACTTCATTAACCGCATTCATGTAACCATTCTTGAAGCTATCCATAGGGACTGGTGTCGGCAGCGGTTTGATGGCCTTCCTGACAACTTCTTTGCGCATGAAAACAAGTGCTGATTCAAGCATCTCGGCTTTGTCCATGCGCAAAATGGCATCATCGCCCTGGAACTCGGCGACAAGTGTTTTCAAAGAATCCAGACACTTGTTGATGCGTGCACGACGTTGTCGCTCCAGCAAAGGTTTCTGTACCTTCAAGTAATGTTGAGTTTTTGAGGTATAAACAGTTTGTGTTTGTGGTGCCATTTTTATTTTATTTCGTTCTTCGTTTGCTGTTTGGATGTGTACAGTTCGAAGGATGCTGAGTGAATGATGCTGACTGTTGCAACGAGTTCGCCTTATATACGCGAAGCAGGACCCAACCAACAGTCAGTCAGATGCAGGATGCAACTGCCGCAGGTAGAAAACAATCTTAAACAATCAGAAAAAGCAAGCAACCTTTTTCCAACTGCGCTCCAAAACGAACATTTGTGTTGAGCTCAGCTGAGTGTTTGCGTGCGTGGGAAAGGAAATGGAAAGAAAAATCGCAGACACAATCACTTAGCACACACTCGCACACACAACACAAAAGGCTCAGCAGGATTCTTCATTTTTCTTTCATGTCTCATGCTTTCATGTCAGCAATTAAACCGTAAAATGCTGGCCAAGACATTGACTTGGCCAGGCTTATTTGTATTAGCCCAGTTAAATAAAAACCCAGAGTCGTCTATCTGTGGCTGGTTAAAATTTCGTGCACGCCGCTGCAGTAAATGCATTGGAATTGCATACAAATGTAATCAACACGCGCTGCTTCAGCGGCTTTGGCGGCTACTCAAGCGGCGTCTCATACTCAAACTCAGTTCGCACAGTTTTCATAGGCTGCGGTAGCCCCAGCCCCCCAAACATTAACTCCACGCACGTCTGACGTACGACTTGTACAAAACAGAAGCGCCCATGCATCCAACTAAACCAAGCAGCCAAGCCAACCAACCATCCATCCATCGTATCTACTTGTGGTGGTGCTATGTGCTCATCTGTCTGTCAGTCGATTTGTCGGTCTGTCTGTTGTGTGCTCGATTTTCGTATCGTGAGAACGTAGTCTCGGTCGTCGTGTGTTTCCCACGCGATGTGCACACCTGCCATTTAAGACTCTTATACGGTTACGATTACACACATACCCATAGATACATACTCTCTACTCCACTCCACCCCAATTCACTCCACTCCACTCCAATCCTCTCCTCTACACTTTACTCTTTTGCTACTTTACTCTACTTGGTTTTGACTCGTTCATTCCCTTGCGCGCTACTTAAATTCATTGCGCCGGCTTACTCTCTCTCTCTACTCTTGGCTGGTAGTATCAGTTGAACGTGTGGTTGACTGTGGCTTAAGTGAACAAGGGTCGGTTGGACGGTCGATTACTGGTTCGACGCTAGAGGCAAGGGGTAATAGGTAGGTACAGACTTGACTTCTTATTACTTTAGTTTTACACTTTTGTTGTTGTTGTTGTCATTGTTGTCATCATCATCAACAACAACATACAAAAACATCAACAACAGCATAGTCATCGTCGATTGTTTAATTCAAATTGGAGTATGCGACGAATTAACCAAAGTGTTGTTTGTAGTTGTTATTGTACAATACTACTACTACTACTACTGTGGTGTTGTTGTTGTTGTTGTTTAACTTGACTCTTGGTAGTTAATGATTATGTTTTGTTGTAAGTAATACGTAATACTCTTTCTTTCTTTCTTTTGTTCACTTATTTCTTTAATTTTTTTTTTTAGTAGTCTTGGTACCTTATTGGTCTCATACTTGATTGGCACACTTAAATTGCGGAAGTATTACTCGTACCACAATAGTAACTCCAATGGACTTGAAGATGACTTTAGTTAAATGCTTGTTAGACTGACATAGAGTGGGGTAGATAGGCAAGGCAGGTTGTATCTTGGGAACATATGGAACATGAGAGGTTATGGGAAAGAGAAAATTTTATTTAACCGAATTACTGGATATACTGGGAATGCATAAAAGCTTGACAAGTTAATATGAGAGCAGCCAAGAATTCTACATTCAAAAATGTATTATTTTTACATATGATACAGTATGGTAAAAGGCTCACATGGTGAGAAATTTGCGGCATTACAGTCGCATACAACAGAAGGAAATTATCTGCTGGATACAGCAAAGTTCTAAGTCAGATTACAAGTACCCCCTGTCTTGCGCGCAACACTACCTTACATACAGCTACATAGACATAGGCTTCAAAATTATACTATTGTGTGTACAAATAAGTTTTAAGGGATATACAAAAGTTGACATAACTAACATTAAATTGCATCGGACGATCTGGTCACTCTATTCATGTTGAAGCGTCATCATTACCCGCCAAAAATCCGTATGTGTCTAAACATGTCAACTTTTGTGGGGACAAACCCCAATTTGCGGGAAGCGTTGGTTTTTTGTTATTATTTACAAAACAAAGTGCAGCTGATGGATATCGATTGCTGTGTGAAGCATATGGGGAACATACTCCATCAACTAAAATATGTGAGTACTGGTTGCAACGTTTTAAAAGTGACAATTTTGACACCAGCGAAAAGGAACGCGAAGTGAGGCCAGTTAAGTTTGAAGAAGCTGAGTTGGAGGCGTTATTGGACCAAAATTCATGTCAAACTCAAAGGAGCTCGCTGAATCTTTGGTAGTGACTCAGCAAGCGAATTCAAACCGTCTCATGGCCATGGGTATGGTGCAAAAACTTTGCAATTGGGTTCCTTATGAACTCAAGCCAAAAGAAATCAAACGTTGTGTTTTCACGTGTGAACAACTGTTCCAAAGGCATAATCGGATGGGTTTTTTGCATTGAATTGTGACGGGGGACTTAAAGTGAATCCACTACGACAACCCAAAAGCACAAAAAATCATGGGATAAGCCTGGTCAAGCATCAACTTCAGCGGCCAAATCGAATACTCATGGCAAGAAGGTAATGCTGTGCATCTGGTGGGATCAGCTCGGAGTGATCTACTATGAGCTGCTTCATCCTAACGCACGACCACGTATTGCAAAAGTCATTAATTAAACTATGAAGTGTTAAAAAGTGATGTCCTACCACTAGATTCGATCGATAACTCATGGCCTGGCCGAGCAGCACTTCACTTCTTTCGAAGAAGCCAAAATATGGTTCGAGTTTTGGAGAGCATCAAAAGACGAGGAATTATTCCAACGCAGGATCCGTATGCTGCTTGAAATATGAGTAAAAGTCGTATTATGAATAAAATGCATTGTAAAGCTTCAAAGTCACTAAAAAATCCCTTAAAACTTATTTGTACACCCAATTATATTGTATATTGGTGCAGCTATCTCCCAAAGTGCAACTCTAAGCAGACGAAAGAGGTACCACCCCCAAAGATTTTCCACAAAGATATAGGAGAACAACTGCCATGTAATTAATAGGACTAGTAAAAACAATTTAAATATTTTTGTATGCAATTGTAGGGATTTTTATAGCATACTTAGAATGATCTGACCTTACTAAATATATATATACGAACAATCGATGTTTTCCATACAAACAATCGATGTTTCTCCAGCTCTATGACTTAGGGTAACCGTTTTGTTCGATAACTAGTAGCCATTTTGAATGTAATTACATTGTGCTTTTCACATAGCAACCATTGACCACCCTATTAACAAATACCGGATTGTTTAGTTAATTATTTTTGACAAATAACTGTCACCTGAAAAGTAATAAAACTAAAATTCGCTTTTCGTCTTGAGTTTTCGCAATACAAAATGACAAAAGGCACATCAAGTTTTGGTAAACGTCATATTAAGACGCACACATTGTGCCGTCGCTGTGGTCGTTCTTCCTATCACATTCAGAAGTCAATTTGCGCTCAATGTGGGTATCCCGACGCCAAAATGCGTTCCTACAACTGGTCTGTTAAGGCCAAGAGGAAGAAGACTACTGGTACTGGCCGCATGAGCCATCTTAAGGTGGTCAGACGCCGTTTCCGCAATGGTTTCCGTGAGGGTACACAAGCCAAGCCCAAGAAGGCCACCCATTCTAAATAGACGACTTCACACAACACAATTCTTCGTTTCTTCACATCAAATAAAATTTATTATATGGAAGCGGAATAACTAACTGGATGAAGATTGTTTCTTCTGAGGCGAAAGTCGGATCACAACAACAAAAAACATTATTGTACTTTGTCGGCATATTCTCCCTCCAAAATATTGTGTGAAGTTAATAAAATAAAAAAAAAAAATTAAGTTTATTATTATTTTATTATTAAAACGTCTCCAATCCGGTGGGGGAAATTTATTTGCGAACCAGATATCTGTAACCCTACTGACAGCCATAACTGAGATGGAGACATATAAACGAACTGATGCGACACAAAGCCATCCGGGATGGGTTAACCAATGAGCCATGTCCAGTTTTTGTAGTGTAGGCAGCGAAGGGCAATGAAGAGGACGAGATCTCAGGCAAAAGGACGTGACTTATTAACAAAAAGTGGATAAAAATTGGAAAGGATCATGTATGGCATAATTACTTCTATTCAAGGCTAAAGGGCCAAAGTTTCCGGTAGACCGACTGGGGGTGCAAAAGCAAACCTGATTTGGGAGCATAGCAGAATCTATGGCCTTCGGTTTATGAAGAAAATTAATCCCTAAAGCAATCATACGATGCAACAAAGATGGAGCATATCAGAATAAGATGGCATACGGGAACTAAGATGGCAAACAAAACGGGACAGTATATTTTATTATGGATCGCAACAATGTTTTAATAAATTGTTAAATGTCCAATCTTTTTGGTGTCCTGGGCCGCATTGGCAGAATCCGTGATGAGATGGTCGACAAGTGCCAAGAAAAAAATGTTTAATTTCCCACTCGCCGACAAATTAACGAACAAGGAAGGCTTCCCCACTAGATAATCCCCAGCGTACTTCTAAAAACAAAACAAAAGGTTATTCGCCTGTGTCGAAAATTGGCGAGCAAAAACAAAAATCAAAGGCTTCCCCGTGTAATTGACCGGCGAACCGGCCTGGGCCGCATTGTACCGGCTGGGACCTGACTTCACTTGGGCTGTGGGTTGGATAGCTCTGAACTAGGTCATCCTTAGAAAGCCATATTACAATACAATGAGCTAGACAAGACTAAAAAAAAACATAATTAAGGCAATTAGAGATCCCTATTGATTAGTTTCGGTTTGAATAATTAGATAGAATTGGATCGAAGTATCTTCACAAATATATATTCTACTAGAATACCCCGCGTGCTTTGCCACGCTACCGACCTGATGTTAGTGCGTGATGCTTTTCTCTGTTTAATTGCGCAACAATTGAAAAATTTTAAACATCAGACGAATTAATTAAATATTAGTAATATTGACATAATTTTCTGATATATTTAACAAAGGCAACTTGATTGATGCAAATAGGAACATTCTAGACTATGCTAGAGTTTCCCAGAAAATTTTATCAAAATCAGTTCAGACGTACTCAAGTGATGCGCTCAAAAACATAACTAATAAAATGAGAATATTGTTCATACGCAAATACAAAAATTGCGATTAAAAAATGAAGGGTACGGGTAGGAGGGTGAAAAATAACTTACGACATATTCTCATACCTAGCAAATATATGAGATTTTTATATATTAAAGATAAGATATAATAATATGAGGACAAGTCAAAACGATCAATGTAGACTATGTACTAAAGAAGGGGAGGCAGCAGGGCCTTTACTATGCCATTGTGAGAATCTAATTTGAACCAGACTCCACTTACTGGGTAGCCAGTACATGGAATCAAATGAAATTACAGATTTACCTCCAAAGAAAGAGATCTTGATAAAAGCTGGGAGGAACTGTATGTACGGGGTTTGGTACAATAGGCTCATTCAAGGTCATAGTGACATGGTGTATTAGATCCCGCTTTTCCCATAATCTAATCTATCTTCACAAAAGCAGATAAACCAGGCTACAAGGAACCGGGACGGCCATTAAAAAAAACACAACGACTACTCTATTAATTTCATAGAGCATGAGAAACAGGAGAACCATGAAAGTTGTGAGTAACAAATCGATACCTTAGAGAAGCTATACTCCTCTCCTTTCCATGTACTCCTTTTTCATCTCCTCCTATTTTATCTCCTCCTTTTTTTTCCTCCTACCTATTATTTTTCCAGTTCACTTAACTTTTAATTCAAAAACATTTAAAAGTATATTACAACTCTCTGCTCCACCCAATGCATTTATACTTTATTTACCCACCCACTTAATTTTGTAAGACACGCGCCAAAAAAGCACCTTACACTGACAACACATCAAATATGCCGTCGGAGAGCGAACAAGTTTATAATTAAACAAATAACAAACACTCAAAAAATATTCATAAAAGCCACGCGACCGCCCAACGCCCAATCAACGAATTTGAGCACGAGCCATGAATTTCATTCATCCACCCATGGAGTCATTCGAAGTCATAAGCATAACCGCCAACAAACGAAATTCAAACCAAGCGAAACACTCAACCGACCCGTCTGACCAACCAACGACCATCGGCAATCCAACCGATCAGACACGCGCCATCATCATCAAACGAGCTTTGGCGCACATAAGTGTGTGTTGTGTTGTGTTGTGTTGTGGTGTGTTATGGTGTAGGGTAGTGTGTGGCAACAACACGCGGCATGAATAGCGGACACCATCAGCATCAACATCACCATTACCATTGAGCAATGAGCAATGAGTCAGGTGCGCATGTTGAATAAGCTGAACTACAGGCCCAAAATGAATGAATAAATGAACTCTTATGAGGAATTTGAGAGACAGTGGTAAGTAATCAATAATTATTGATTGTTGTTCATTTACCATAAGCCACACTGTGCAGGCTTAAGAGAATGAAAGACAAAGACGCGTGCGAGGCACAATTACCTTAAATGGACAATAACAGCAGCGACTTTACACTTTATTTAAATGATATTGAGCAGGACAAGGCACAATAACAACAACGATGAACAGTAATAAAGATGAAGCTAACAAGTGCAATATGCGATTGCCTACATATTCACCCTTCACCCTTAAACTAATAAACACCACAAAGAGAGACCTTACCATATCCCTACTCCTTGCTCTTGCTTTTTGCCCTGTTTCTGTATGTTTAGCAACCTTGTATATACTCAATTATGAACATCTGCCATTTGAACCGTGGGATATTTTTTGGTTTGCCCTTAAACACTCGAAACTCGAGTGAGCTACAACAAACCTTATGATGGGAACCACAACTGCTCAACGATCTCAATAAAAATTCTGTTTATCTGTGTGTCTACAAAGAAAAGGAAACAAGAAGCAAAGATTATCCTTTAGAGAATGAAAAAATTATAAGGGCGCATTAATATCATCAACAGCAGCAGTAGCAGCAGCAGCAACAGCAAGAACAACAACTCGTGATGAGGCAAGTTAATAAAGTGTATCACGTGTTGAATGATGATGATGATAATGATGATGATGCTCTTGTTTGCTACAATCTCACTTAGTCGGTTCTGTCCTTCTCCTATGTCTTTGCTTTGTATACTATGTGGCGTGCATAAAGCGTGGCAACCAAAGCGCTCGCGTTGGGAGTGCGTCTGGCAGCTTCAACATTACTAAGGCCCTGTGGATTGCAGAAAAACTCAACTCAAACTTGCCTTCATCATCATCATCATCAACAGCAGCAACATCACAAGGGGTGGCATTGGGTGATGTGATGCTTGTTGTTTGCCTGTAAGTTGGGATGACGCGTGTGCGGCACATGTGTTGTGCG
The DNA here is from genome assembly GCA_037043315.1 of Amiota communis. Lineage (NCBI taxonomy): Eukaryota > Metazoa > Arthropoda > Insecta > Diptera > Drosophilidae > Amiota > Amiota communis. The sequence continues at coordinate 3,069,576 of JBAMAV010001245.1, read as the reverse complement.
TATGTTCTAAATTGTGTTTTGTGTGTTGAGAGTATTGTCAGTTGTGTTGCACTTGCGCAGATTTACACTTGTTTCGATGTTGTTGTGGGTTGAAAATAGGTTGTGAGTTGAACTATAAAAGACACAGAGGCTGCTCTGTTAAAGCATAGTCAAAGTTCAGAGCTCAACGAGTGAACATCAATACAACACATAAGCAAAGTAATAACAAGTGAAAGTAAGAAATTTAAAAAGAAAAATACAACAAAATGTTGCAAAAATCCAATCGTGTAAAAATTCTAATGCGCAAATTAATGTTGCGCATGTTTTCAATAAAATCAGCAACAAATAAATCATCAACAACAATATTGGAAAACCTGAACAATAATCATTTAATGATGATGATGTCTTATGGCAACAGTGAAGAAATTGCTCAAAATCAAGCAAATGAACGTAGATTGCAGGAGGCAACAACAATATCAACAGCAGTAGCAGCAACAACAACAGAAACAACATTGAAAGAGTTAACACCTTATGTTTGTTGTCTAGAAACAGCAGCCGGTTCTTTTTATTGGCATGCAAATGTTGATGACCAGTAGCAACATAACAGAAGCAGCAACATCACCAGCAACACACAACAAGAACAACAACATCATGAGAACATAATAAGAAACACACACAGAAGCAAATGGCAACAAAAAGCATCATTAAAAGCCAAAAACCGGTAATTGCCTATAACAACAAAATGATAATGATGAAACTTGTATAGTGAAAGAAACAGCAACATTAATATCAATGAAATGCATTAAGCGTAAGTTAGCAAGCAAGCAAAAGCATGAATGAATGAATGAAAACTTTTTCTCTCACACATTGAGAGAAGACAAAAATAAAGCTTTGTTTTGGTGACAACAATGAGTAAGCGAAGCGCATTGCAACACAAAACACAACAAGTTGCTAAATGCAAGTGGAGCCTGAGCAAAGCAAAACCCAAAGCAACACAACAAGTTGCTAAGAGCAAGTGGGGCAGCATTGGAGAGATGAGAATTAACCAAGTGAAATGTTGCTTAGTACTTTGTGAGTACATAAATGAAAGCGACTTTCCTAAGTGCATGAGTCAACAAACATTATAAGTTACAATAGAAACAAAACATGTTGCTAACTATTACATATCATGTGTTTCTCTCTCTGTTATAAGTAAAAACAACATTTCATATGATTTGTTGTTGATTTATGTATGTGTGAGAATATGTTTTAATTGAAAGTGTTAATAAATATGTTAATTAATTTCTAATTATAATTATTAGTTAATAATCATAAATGTACATAGTTTTGTGATAATTGATAAATTAAAATAGCATAAATCTTTATTAAACAATTAACTATTTATACTGTTAATTTATAAATTAAATATTATTTCAAATAAAAAAAGAGGAAAAATAACAAAAAATGATTGCTTATACTCATTCTTGTTTACCTTGTAGCTGTAGACGCCTAAAAGTTGAGCATGCCAAAAGTGTGCACATACTCGCACTACTTATTACTATATTACAACAATTACTTGTATATGACAACAAAAAATCGGGTATAAAAAACAATACAAACAATTGTTAAGTGCATACAAAAATTTTCTCACACTTTTTGAATGAAATCATGAGGAGTAGCAGCAGCAATAACATGAAATGCAACAGCGGCTTGCGTTGCAGCACACTCTTATTTAATTCAACATCAATTTACCTTTGCTTAATGCACCCATGATGATGGTGATGATTATGATGATGCCCTTCTTTTCACTTTTCACTTCAGTTCTCCTTTTTTTTTAGTTTATTTGTCCTATGATTTCTTTTTTTATTTTTTTCCTTTTTATTATCATGCTCACGCTTTGAGTTTCCTGTGTCCATTTAAAAATGGGAATACTTACAGGCAGGCAAGCAACATCAGCGTCATCAAAATTAAAATCAACCATGTTGTTGTCATTGTTGTTGTATTATTGCTTCCAAACTATTTTAATGTTGTTACTGTTGTTGCCTTATTTCAATATCTTGTTTATATAGTTAACGAATACGATACATTTAATCTTTAGTGTGTGTCAATTTGCCTTACTACACTCACTCACTCGACGATCCTTTATCGTTTCTTTTTTTTTCATAAACACACACACTCACACATACTAAGTGGCAGTGATCTTAGTATGTGTGTGTGTGTCTGTGAGTATTTGTCAGTTGACCCAAGTGTTCAACAGAAGCTACAATTCAGCATTCATAATTGACAACGGCACCAACACAAAAAAAGGGCAGGTGGCCGATTTTTTATTGTATTTAGGGAGCGCAATCACTCTCTTTTCTCTTTTCTTCTCTTCTGCCCTATGGGTTGCTTTCTCACTCGTACTTACAGTTAGGATCTTTGTCAGGGCACACATTTAGTATGAGTCTGATTTACAGTGGTGCAAAACCGATGTCCATGGATATACTTTTTGGGAACCATATAAAAAGAAATCATCAATACAATTTTTGTCTGTTTGTATGTGCATTTGTGCACGCTAATCTCTGAAACGGCTTAACTGATTTGAATGTGACTTCAGTTATGTAATGAAACAAGATTCCCATAACATTTAGTGTTTGTTTCATTCCAATCGGTTCACAAACAAAAAAGTTGGCCCAAAATATGAGTATGTGTATGGACAAGAATCGTGTGCCGTAAATCTTTTCCAGATTTGGAGTCTTCCTGATCAAATTTTGACCTTGCTTGAGACTTTATTTTAAAGGATTTCTAGACATTTTGAGACTCCCGTCTTCCTTAGTCTCCTAGAACATCAGTGGACTAAGAAGGGTTTGATTATTATTTCAAACTGAAAACGAAACAAATTATTTGGCGACATTTTCCTTATTATAGACCCCCTTAACAAGATTTGAAGACTCCTTGAGCATATTTTGGACTTGTTTAGGAATATCCAAATTTTTCCAGAGCCGCCATCAGTCCACTTGGGATTAGATTATATTAGATTAGGGGAAGGGCGTACACCTAGACACTGCGGCCGCAAATGAGTCTATTGTGACAAACCCTGTAATCACAGTTCCTCTGAGATTCTGGTATTCATCAGGAATTCGTAGATCTTCTTCGCAGACAAACCCGCATTTTCAACTGGTTCCAAGTTCTGGTTTCCAAGATGGCGGTGTCTGGTCCAGATTAGGCCCCCACAAGGACATAGCTTATGCTCTGCTGACTTTTTTGGGACTATAGTTTTAATGTACTCACCTCCTCTATGTTGTGCGCATTGGCTCGTTGCAATTCCTGTTCAAACGATTCTCCGTCATCATCATTGTCAAGATCTTGGCCTGGTTGTGTTTGTGGCCTACCATTTGATGATTCTTTGGGATTAATTTATCACACCTTTCCAGATCATGCCTCTCAACCCACTTCCCTTGAATTTAAAATCTTACAAGTTTCCCACACTGTCAGATCCTATATCGAAGAATATTCCTTACACATGTTTTTTTACTCCTAAACAAGTCTTTTGTACCTCTACAAGTCAAGTTCACATATCATGTGAAAAATTCCCACAAAACCCACTAAAATTTATAAGGCCAACAAGTCTGGCTGGCCTGTGCATCAATGTTTTAAAAAACACCAGCCAGACCAAAGTCAACAAAGTATATTTGAAATAAGAAAAACCCAGATGAACCAAATCCTTAGGTAGACACGTCATGAACTTGCACAAACTAATTTTTATACAGGAACGTATAGAATTTCCCAAAATTTACCTTGCAAGAGGCACGCACCTACTCTAAAAATCATGCAGCAAAGTGTGAAATTTCCTTGTTCACAAAATAAGTCACAAAATTCTGGGTAAAACCCATACCAACTGTCCGAAATTAGAAAAACATACACTAGACTTTTGGAAGAACATGTTCTCTTACCTATAAAATTTTGTGTGTTTTACTTTAAGAAACATGTGTGTAATGCACTTTGCCCACTGTGCACATGGTTACGAGTATAAGGGAACGTCCCGACAGCAACAGCAACAGCAACATTGATGATTATAACACCGTGCAAGCGAGAAAAATCTTGTGGGAAACTTGATGGCAAAGTGTTTCCCACGATTTCGAAAAAATATATTATATCAAGAATTAATGCTCGACAACAAAAACAACAAGAAGAAGAAATGCAGCATGTGCAACAAAAACAACCACCACTGCCACCACCACCATCACTCAGTCACCATTTTACTACCACCAGTGCTGTAGCCAGCCATCACTATTATCTCAAGTAAAGTGAGAGCAAGCAACCCCTGCAAAGTGAGTGTTCGAGCGACTTGTTTACTTATGTTAAAAGAGAAAAACCAGGATAAACGAAACGAAAAACTAAGAGGACACAAAGTGAAAAAAGATCGTTACAAAAATAACAACAACAGCAGCTGAAACATCACGAACAACCAGAGTCAAGCTGAGAAACTGAGAGGGCACATAGTAAGTAAAAAGATATAAGATACAAATACCAAAGAGCAAATGACTGACCGAATGCTAGGCAGGTGTTGAATTTTTTGTTGTTGCTTTGCCATGCTTTCTGTACTCGCTCACTCTCTTCACCAAATTGCGTACGCGTTCAGCACGAGATTGAGCACGCATACACACACGGAGAATTGAAGTGAAGTGAAGTTGGAATGGCGGCAGCACGTGCATCTATAAAGGTTGCTGCACTAAGAAAGTGAGCAACATTCTTGATTCAGAACTCGTGTGGTAAACTTCTTACTATTTTACTTAACTGTACAGTCTTCCAATAAAATTTAATCAACACACAAATTTAATCAAACAAAAATGGCAACCAAATATGAATTATCAAAAACTTATCAATATCGCAAAGTAATGAAGCCTCTATTGGAGCGCAAACGTCGTGCACGCATCAACAAGTGTCTGGATGATTTGAAGGACCTTATGGCCGAGTGTTTGGAACAAAATGGTGATGGCAAATTCGAAAAGGCTGATATCCTGGAAGTAACTGTTCAACATTTGCGCAAACTCAAAGCACAAAAGCAACACAAACAGAATTCATCATCATCATCATCAGTTAATCAACCAACAGAACATAGTTTCCGAGCTGGTTATATACGTGCTGCCAATGAAGTCTCTCGTTGTTTGGCTGCTTTACCCAAAATTGATGTTGGTTTTGGCACCAGTTTAATGACTCATTTGGGTATGCGTCTCAATCAATTGGAATGTGCAGAACCACAAATTCAACGTTTGGAAATCAATACTCCACTAAGCATTAGTTGTCATTCATCATCACCATCATCATCATCATCATCCAATGTTAATGGGGCTTTCAGTCCAGTATCCAGTGGTTATGCCAGTGACAGTGATTGCAGTTCAATGCGTTCAACACCAAGTGGCATCTACAACAACAAATCATTGTTGCAAGTCACCAGCATTGCAGCACCTAATAGTCCAGTTTGGCGTCCTTGGTAAATTGTGGATTTCCTTTGAACCTTTGGATTTGAAATCAGCTTTAAAATCGAATTATCCTCCTCCTCCACCTGGAAGAAGAAGGAATCAATTCAAAACTACTCACTGTTATAATTAATAGATTTAAAATTACTAATTAGTTTTTAATGGGAATTTTTGCTTTAATTCTTTCACAACAAAATGATTTTTATTTGATATTTAAGTGTTTTAGTATACTAGGGAAAGGGAGAAGAGAAAGAGAAATATTATTTCTGTGATAGGGAAGCTTTATAACACATATTTGTTTAGAGAATATTTTTTAATGATTTATGAAACAATTTTAATGAAAATATAAAAAGATATGAAAAACAAAACTAAATTTATTTGTGTTTATTTATTTTCTTTAATTCTTTTAGTTTCAGATACATATTGTATTGTATCTTTTACAGAGAAACTCAACCCAAATGGGAACACAAAGTTCTTCACTTGATAAAATGACAAATAAACTACAGATTCCTAGATTCAATATAGTATCCTTCTAGCTTTTCTAATATTTTTTCCCTAATTTTTAAACCGGCCATAAAGTATGATTTCTTAAGTTCCTCAAATTAGGCGTTTGTCTCATTGATGATCTACGCGTTCGACCATACAGCCATTTTATACTATAATGATGAGGAAGAGAATATTAAATGGACTGTCAAGTGTGCTTGCGGTTAAAAATTCTGATTTGTATGAGATAGTGGAATCAAAGTTAGATAAAAATTGATAGAAAGTACTGTGTGTACTTCTGTTAAATTGCGTACAATAAAACAAAACGCCAAATTGCAATGGGTCCAGGTAGCATGACAAGAAAACCATATAAAAATAAATGAAGGAATCCAATTGAAATGGACAACATCGAAAAGGCTGCCCAGGCTGTTATCCAATGAGGGACTAAGTTTACAGAAGGCTGCCGATAAGTCAGCAGATAGATACGCAGAACGAAACGAATTTTGATACGGTTTACACTGTCCTGTCATTTATTTATCGATGTCGCATAGGACAGAATCGGCAACAGTACCAGACTTAGAGAACTTAGCATGGAGCGTGATCCGATGATCATAAATTTTTGCAAAACTATTTCATATCAGAATCCGAAATACAAACGTCACATCAGTTCTATGAACAGTGTCGGACAACCAATTGATAACATGTAGATTGGTAAGACATTTACATGATATGTTACATTCCCATAACATTGATAATATTCATAATTCAGTCTCCAGTCTATGCCATTCTACTTATTCCCTTGACTTTGGCAACTCTGTTTTGTTCAAAGGTTTAAGGGAAAACTGGGAGGGTTCGCTAGTCAAGTTATAAAACTATCAATTGTGATGTGGGGAAGCAATTAAGCCATGTCCGTCCATTGTTCTGTACCTTATGTTAATCTTTAAGTTCTTTAAGATAGCTAACTGGACAAGTGTAACTATATCAAAATAAAACTTCTCCAACAAATCAAAGAGGTCATTGTTCTGTCTTATTGGTTTTTATTGAAGTGTGTTTAAAGAAAAACTTTCTAAAGTCAATACTCACGTTTATAGGTTAGATAACTACCATATAAACCACCATAGGGCTCCGGCTGCTAAGAATATAGACTCTCAGCTTTTTTGTAATACAGTAGACTAGGGGTATCCTAGTCTGCAGCACAGCAACATGATTTGGAAAAAAGTTTACAAAATACACGTTTCGTATACCCCACGCGTACGAAGTCGGGGGCACAGCCAGTTGTACTATAAATTTCTTAATAATCTGATATCCAACTTATTGAATGATCTTCGTCAAAGTATTTTATTTGAATTGAAATCCTTAGATCCGCCTTGCTGGATTGCTACCTTGGAGTGGTAATGGGGCTTAGCAGGTGTAAGGACCCTAAGAGCGATGGTAGTGTTTCCCAAACGAAGCAAACAGCTATTCCAACCAGACATTACAGCAGTTTGTTAAACTTCTGGGTTTACTCATCACCGTGGCAAGTAGCCTGTCTAGCCAATACTATCCTAGAAACTTTAGATCAATAAATGCTCCACTAAGCATGACCTAATTTGCATTGGGAATTATAAAAGTTAAAATTCTATTATCAAGTTTCTTATAAAGATTGATAATAAACTCTGCGTTGTCTAAGCTAGAGTGGAAGTCACAGTTGATGGATTGTGGAAAATCTACAGATATATACGTCAGTAGCTTATATTAAATAAACAGTCCCTGAGTTACAATATTTTAAAGTTAATATGCCCTTGAATGTTTGTCATTTACAAAATAATCTACATAAAATCCTTATGGCTTTCCTTGCTCATATAAAACTAGTGTGGGCGATTATGGAGTAGGATGAAAACACTTCACGCTTTACGCTTGTCCTCAATAAAGGATTTAACAAGACCACTCTGTTCAAGCAGTCAGACAAATCATGCATCCTAATATGTACAATACATGATAAGAAAAATCTTTAAATTCTGTTAAAAAACAGTCCTTGAACTCTTTCATAGTCATCAATCAACTAAAAATTGATCAACTCTTCTACCACCTCTCAATATAAACAACTTCAATATTATCATATCATATACTTACATTAAACTATAATTACCTTATGACATTTACAACTGGCCACACGCGATGGACTCAATTTAAGGAAGAAGAATCTAGGACCCAAAACCACCACCACACCACCATCCCACCTTCCTCATTCTATGTATGTAGTATGTATTTTCATTAATGATAAGTCAAATTGAAACGCATGCCATAAGTCCAATTCGATTAACCTCGTCGTGATGCACCTTTTGTGTGTTTGACTCTTTCGGAAAACACTAAAAATTTTAATATGCCACGCTAATTGCAACAATAAACACTCATCAGCATAATCATCGTCATCCTCATCGTCGTCATCATACATGGCATGCATACACATTGATGAAACAATAAGATCAGGATAACGAAACGAAGGACATACATACCATGCATACATAAGAAACGAAGGACACATGAAAGAAGGAACAAAAAAAAAAAAACCCACGCACATGCACAGGCGAACCCATGAAAAATACCAACAAACTAAGCACGCATAGTGTACCAGGATCATCATCATCATCAGATGGGATGAACAGCAACAGCAACAACAACAAGAACAAAAGAAAAAACCAAACAAAACACGCACTGAACTCAGTGAAGTATGCATTAAGGATAATAACACCAGGCTAAAGAGCAACTCACCATAGTCAACACAACAGCAATCCATGAAGCAAACAGAACAGATACGAGATACTACTACTACTACGACAAGCAGAGTGAAATCAACGTGCAACAAAACAGCGACAGCTGCAAAATTTCTGATCCTTTAAAAAAGCGAAGCATGTGGCCAAAAAGGAAAACAAATGAAAAGCAAAAGAGAAGCGAAAAATTTTGTGTGAGAAACTTACTTTTAGTTCGGTTCCCACGCCACGAGCCACAAGGAAGGATTGCATGAACAAGAATGTCCTCGTATTATTCATCGACTTGCAGCTGTTTTTTTTTTCTTGTTCATTCCTCTTCATGCTTCATGCAATTCGAGAATCTAAGTAAGTGGAAACGAGATAGAGAAGATTATTAACCCCTAAAGTATGTGTAGGAACGAGAGCACTGCACATTGGAGGGTGATTGCTCACATGAGTCTTGTGGTATAAAAGCAGCTACGAGTAAGGCAAGTTTATCATTCACTTTATGACATTCAAACAGTCATCATCGACAACATCAAGAAAAAGATTTCACATAAAATTACGTAAAAATGGAATACGCTACCAAGACTCAAATCTATCAGAAAATTAAGAAACCTTTGTTGGAACGACAACGTCGTGCTCGCATTAACAAGTGTCTGGATACACTAAAGACACTTGTCGCCGATCTGCAAAGTGATGATGCCATCTTACGCATGGACAAAGCCGAAATGCTTGAGGCAGCCGTTACTTTTATGAAACATCAAAATCAACCAACAACAAAGAAACAAGTGCAACCACAACAATCACCACACCAAGAAACAACAATACCTTTGGAAAGTTTCCAGAATGGCTATATGAATGCTGTGAATGAAGTGTCACGTGTTATGGCTGCTACACCTGGAATGAACATTCAATTGGGCAAATCAGTGATGACACATTTGGGTCGTGTTTACAAGAATCTACAACATTTCCAAGAAGCACATCAACAACAACAAGAACAGCAGCACCAGCAACAGCAACAACAACTAATGACACCACTCAGTGTTAGTTGTTATTCAGCGCCACTTAGTCCTGCATCATCTGGTTATCACAGTGATTATGAGAGTCCTGCCAATTCACCAGTGCCAGCAGCTAAAGAGAAATTATGGCGCCCCTGGTAAAAAGGAAAACTAATTAAACTGAGATCAACAAACTCAAATTCAACTGTGATAATCATCTGTGATAGCAAAGACTTCCCATAGTTTTTGGTGATAATAAAAATTATATAACAAATAGGAAAAGATTTTGAAAATTTTTAAAAAATTAAACAAATAATAAAAAAATTATTTACACTAAATTGAAAATTACTTTTTATTTCATAAATTTAAAAGGATTTTTAGATAATTTCATTTATTTATTTAATTAAGTTTTTATATACGGAAGAAGTCAATTTTTAGTAAAAAGTAGCTTCCGAAAATGAGAATCATATTTCAACAATTGTCCGCTTCAAATGGCTAACTCTATTCATTTCCAACAAGATCTCCACATTCCGTAATGAATCATGGAACAATCTTTTATCCTCGTTAGACAAAGGTTCCTTGCCCTTCTGGAAACTGACAAAAGTCATTAAAAATAAACAGGGCGATATCCCCATACTAAGAGACAGCTCAAGGCGTTTGTCTACACCTGAAGAAAAAGCGGATATCTTAGCACAAACATTTAGACTAAATCACTCTATCGCTAACCCAATTATAACGTCTGTGGTCAGAAACTCCATGCCTTTACTTGACTCAACTTCGCCCAGTCCGGAAGAGGCATATTACGTAAGAAGCTCAGAATCCCTGGGTCGGACGTAATTGAAAACTCATTCCTTAAAGCACTCCCTCGCAAGGAAATAAAATATCTTATTACTCTTATCAATGAGTACTTACATCTTTGCTATTTTCCCAAGCCATGGAAAATCTCAAAATTTATACCCATAAGAAAAGCTACCAAACCTGATGAGCTGCCTTCTTCCTATCGCCCCATAAGTTTGTTGTCCTCGGTCAGCAAAATTCTGGAAAAAGTCATCAAAATAAAACTTTCTCAGTTCTTAGATGATAATGATTTACTCCCGCTGCAGCAATTGGGCTTTCGATTTGAAATCCAATGGAGGTGCTAAATTCCTGTTACGTTGACACGAGTTCTATAGCAGAAACCACAAAAAAACCATCGAAATAAACAACAAAGTGACTGCCGTGTCGTCGAAAAAGATTTGGGCATACAAAAGATAGGTGATCTTAATCATATATGTATGTAGTAGCAGGCTGCCGGAGCAGGGGATTTCTCGAGAGAGCTTGGAGACTTTCCAATCATGATGTTTTGATCCATGTTGAAATTAACTCTTATGTAAGATGGTAGATTTCCCGCTATAGTTATAAGCGCAAAGCAGGAGCATAGTAGGACCTACCGTCCATTGATGACTAAACACATAGTGGTAGTAAACTTCCTGGAAGTCTGTGGACGATACCGTTGTCTCACTAGGAGCTCCTCCGCTGCCGTGCCTTCGACATGAGCCTACCGACTCATATAGGGGTTAGTTATGCATTGAAGCATAGATTGTTAGCATGAATGGTTATTGGATGGCGCCAAAACACCCACCATGTCGCTAGAAGGATCGTAGGCACTCAGGATTTTTGAGGAATTCGGTGCAACCCAGAAACCTCTCTGAGACTCTACCCTCCTAGCCGCTGAACGATGTCCGGGACTGCTTATTGGTTATTCGCAGCTAACCTTTACTTTATACCTAAAGGCCATTCACTATCCGCAGCCTGTGACCCGTCCGGTTGCCTACAGCTCAACACTTACAGAATACGCCTAAGTCCGCAATCCCTATGCTCCAATAGGAGGTACAGGAAATGATGATGATAATGTAGTCACTTTAATTCTGTTTAAATTAGCCGCGATGCCTACACCTGGATACCATATCTCCAACTTGAGGGTAAGATATATTTATAGGTGAGCACCTTGTTCCGAAGAGATTGTTTTTTTTTCTGGGGTGCAATAACCAACTCAACTTGGCAACCTTGGCTTTAAGAGATACCACAACCTCTGTGATGTGCGATCTAAAAGTGAGGCGCTTGTCCAAAAATACCCTCAGGGCCGTATGATGCTCGAGGGGTTGTTCATTAAGAGTTACCAGGCTTAACTCATCTCTCCACAAAGTAAATGTATCACAAACGCATTTGGCGACGTTTAAGGCAATGTTTCACTTATGAGTCCATTATGCGAATTGATAAAGATATAGCATTGGAGGCACAGGAATCCTTTGTTGAAATGGTAGTAAGAGTATCATCCGCAAACGTTGCTTTCATAAAATCTGACTCAATTATAGTACTTGGTGTGGTTATTGGCATATCGTGGGTAAAGAGAGAGTACAGAGTTCGAGATAGGTAGCTCCCTTCGGGAAATCCAACCTTGATAGACCGCGTCGATGAGCAGACACCACCCTGTATCACACAAAAGGATCTGTTGGACAAAAAACTTTTGATTATTTCAAATAATTTGGTGGGGGAAGAAGCTTTTTGGCTTTGAAAAGCAGGACCTCGTGCCAAACCCTGTCAAAAGCTTGTTTGACATCCACGAAGGCAGCGACTGTGAACTCCTTGTCCTCAAAATCTCACTTCTGCCAATCGCTTACTTCAAACGGTACATTTGTTGATAGTTGAGGTGCAAGTTCAGTGTGTGGCCATATGGAAGCAGCTAATTATAGATGATTCCCTTCCAGTCCCACCAAATGCACAGCAAAACCTTCCTGCCGTTAGTCCTGGCTTGGACAGCGTTTGAGCTGATTTACTGCTCTTTGCCCAGGCTCATTTTCACACAACTTTGTCTTATGAGATTCATATCTCTCAAATTCCAGACAGAGATATAATGGCGGATACAATGGAATGAGGGTACTTTGCATGGTTCCTAGACATATTTTTTAAACAACTTAATGCCATTCCGGATCCCAAATATGAAGAGATTATCCAAAAGCATATTGCTCGTAAGACACAGAGTTAGCTGTCCGAATCACCATTTCAGTTAAAAGACTGACTGGCCTAAAGCCAAGATCTCAATCCGCGCGAAAATCTTGAGATTTTCATTTTCACTTAAGGGGAGGCTTCCAAAATTCGATAGAGTTGCCCAACTTTGTATTTTTTATTATGTCACTCATCCAATTTTTCCCTAAAGCGAATTTGGGGAACTTTAGCTAATGAACTAAGGAATAAGTAGTATTTTTTTTCCTAAATTATATAATATTAGTTTAACTGTTTAAAACTGTTATTCATAAATTGATTTCAAATTTCAATTTTTAGGACTCACAGTGCCATCTATTGTCATAAGCTTAGCAAAAACGCCATCTATAGTGTATATAGTAAGAAATATCTTTCATCTCACTTACACTTGATTTGTTAAGCGAAAATTTTCCTATAGCGAACTCTGTTGGTGTATACTTTCATTTCAATTGACACATTTCCAGTATACTTTTTGTATATATAATTGCATCCCTCGTCTCTTATTCCAATGTTAACACTAAATTTGTTCTCTCTCTCTCTTCTTATTTGCAACACTACATTTGCAGTTCACTTGATTTCTATAGTTATACAGCACTAAAAAATGCGGCAAAACGCCTCGTGCACTTTTATTATCATTACGAATTGGTATAAAAAAATCTATTAATATAAAATGTTGAATACATTTTTAATTGTGTTTGATGTATTTCATTTGTAAATATTTTGTGTATTTGTAAGAAAACACTTTAATATCACTGAAAAAAGAGTAGCAACGCTACTCTGCCATAGGTGAGAGCGGGAGGCGGCGACATTGAGTAGTGTACAAAGCTATATATTTTTTTTTTGTTTTCAAAACCTTTTGCAACACTATGAAACAACGAGTTTAGCTGCGGACAGAGAGTGAAAAATTTTTGTGATTGTGCGACTTCAGAATATATAATTTCGCAAATAGAAAGTACGGCATAAAATATATAAAAAAGAAACAAAGTGAGTTGTGTATGGCGCCACTACAAAATGTGTTCGTTGCAAATATATTTTGCGCTTTAATTTAAGGTGTGTATTAAGAAAAGAAAGAAAATTTTATGTTTTTCTTCTATGGCATTTAATTGCTTTTGTTTATTTTTTGTATTGTGGACCTATATAACTTTTTTCGCCGTTCCGTCGTTCTTCGGCTCTTTTTGCGGTCGGGTTTCTTCGTCGGTTACGTTTTCGTTTTCTTTAGGCTGTGTTTGTTTGGGCTGCAGTGTTGCCAACGCATCGACAAGCAATTTGAGTGAATTGAGCGCAATTAAAAGAAAAATAAACAAATGTTGTAACTTTGTGTATATATGAGTGTGTGTGTTTGTATTGAGTAAACAAATGATTAATTTCTAATTTAAAATAAGCTATTTTTTTCACTTTTACAACATAAAAAAGTACAATTTATGATGAAATATTTATGCATTAAATGGATATGGCAACTCTATTTAATTGCAGCCTGTGCCTGTGTGAGTGTGTATATATTGCCATTGCCTTTAGAAGAAGTAGAGTTGCATTTTGGCGTACGATGCGCGCTGTTTCTCATTGAATTCACTGAAATGCCTTGTAAATATTTGTATAAACATATGAAATTTATGTGTAATAAACTTAAAGAGATTAATAAAGTGTTTGCTCAGAGTAATTGTGCTAAGGAGATTTGTTAATTTCGGCGGCAAACATAAGCAAGCGGCCGCTTTCGGTCGCTCGGATTGAGTTGCGCCACTCATTTCTTTAGTTCGGTTTGGTTCTCGTTCAATTGTGTGTGTGAGTGAATTGCTTATACACTCCTCCTCGGCCATTGCTGTGTGCTCAAATATTGTGTTACGTGCTAGTGTAAGTGAGTGAGTTTTGCTTTGCTTGCGTCCATATGCCTTTCTAGAAGTGTGAGTGAGTCGCGTGTGTATACAAATATATGTATGCATGTATATACATGCGTTGTGTGAGACAGATATGCTTTGGTGTGTGTGTGCAATTCTACGTATCGAAAAGCAAGCAAAGGCAGGCAGGCACAGGCAGGCAGCAAACGTAGAAAATATTCGTAGTTGTGCAAAATCAAAATCGAAAAGCATAAATAAATTTTCAAAAAATTCTTGCAGGCAAATAAACATAATAATGAGAAACTCTCAAAGACAAGCGAATTAAGCTGCTCAACTCTGCTGAAGTGAAGACGACGAAGAAGAAGAAGCTTGCAAAAAGAAAAGAAAAGAAGAATTAAAATCAAAGAAGAAGAGGAAGAAGAAATACGCAACGTCAAGGAAAGAAGAAGTGTTTGGTGCCTGCTAAATTAAGAAGAGTTAGTCAGAGGGTGGCCAAGAAGCAGAGACTAGCAGAGAAGTGAAAGAGGAATTTGATACAACAATAGCAGCAGCAGCACCAGCAGTAGTTGTATCAAGAAACGGCAACAAAAACGATCTACAAAGGCGTGCTGCTTAAGAAGTCGTCTCATCAAGGAAATATAGTTTATTTCAACCGCCAAGACGACGACGACTACTACAAAGACATTACTGTTGATTTATACCAGGAGATTAATAACGACGGCGGCGGCACTAGCAAATCAAATCAAAGCAAAAAAAGATTATTGTGTTCCTGCACTGGTGGCGGCAACAAAATCAAAAATTTGCACGTTTCCGGATATATACGTGACTACAACAACAACAACGACGACGGCTATATAGTAGTGGTAGAAGCATTAGCAGATTAAGAATAATATAAAGCAAAGGACAATATAAGCGGCAACCAAAATGTATCCTGCACCGGTGCGTCACCCCGCCGCTGGGGTAAGAAATCCATTTCCATTTCATTCATTTATAATAACACACACATTGAAACAATTACATGTTTCCTTCGAGTGTGTTTTGACGAATCAAAGTGTTAATGTGTTATATTTTGTTTTTTTTTTTCGTTATGTTTATCTTCAACACTTTGTAGG
The DNA here is from genome assembly GCA_037043315.1 of Amiota communis. Classification (NCBI taxonomy): domain Eukaryota; kingdom Metazoa; phylum Arthropoda; class Insecta; order Diptera; family Drosophilidae; genus Amiota; species Amiota communis. The sequence continues at coordinate 3,053,981 of JBAMAV010001245.1, read as the reverse complement.
GACCACCACCTCAGGGCCCATTAAAATTCACAATTGTCGACACGTTGGAACGCATCAAAGAGGAGTTCAATTTTCTACAGGCGCAATATCACAGGCAAGTAACACAAACTAACACAAACTACTACCAAATAACCAAGAGGATATGGCACGGCACCTAGCACCAGCATAGGACACAGCAGGCAGGCACATGCTGCAGAGAAACACAGAGAAGCAGACAGGCAGACACAAGCAAGCAACAAAAACAGATCCAAAACCGGTTTACCTGTTCTTTTTTTTTCTATGTTGTTTAATGCGGCGTCTTGTTCATCATCATCATTGTGAGCCATATGAAAAATATATTGAGGATTAACCTGCGCGCGTTTGCAAGATCTCTGTCTGTCTGTCTGTCGCTCGATTGGTTTGTTTGTCAGTCTCTCTCCCTCTTTCTCAGTATTTCTCTATAAAACGGAAGTGTAGCTTTGCTTTGCTGCTGCCTCCGTTGATGTTGATGATGATGCTGCTGCTGCTGTGTGCTTCTTCTTGGCTAATTTTGTTGTATCCCATTCACTATTTTATGTCTTATGTTTTCCTTTTGATTATTGTGTTTTTATAGCATAAAATTGGAGTGCGAGAAATTAGCAAATGAAAAAACTGAAATGCAGCGCCATTATGTTATGGTAAGTTTTAGTGATTGCGCTGTCTAACTAAGTTCTTCTACAATTTTCAAATTGATTGATCTTAATAATATATGGATGTATCTTAATATTTGATCTCATTCTCAGTACTATGAAATGTCCTATGGCCTTAATGTGGAAATGCACAAACAAACGGAAATTGCCAAACGCCTAAACACATTGATCAATCAGCTACTTCCATTCCTACAGGCTGATCACCAGCAACAGGTTCTCCAAGCGGTCGAGCGTGCGAAGCAAGTTACAATGCAGGAGCTGAATCTTATTATTGGGGTAAGTTCATTCAATTCACAATACACAATCACACATCAAATCCTCCATACCATTCTCAATCCATTCATTCATCCATCATTTGCATCTATATTTATTATTCTATATCTATCTATATAAGTATATAAATAAACATATGTAAGAAGCGTAGAACAAAACAGTTGATAAATTTTGAAAATACTCTCATTATAATTTCAAATATCATAATTTTAATTTTTAATTTTCTTTTTTGTAATTTTTTTCGTATCTTTTATTAATTTATTTTTTTAATCGTAAACAAAAAAAATACTCTCGAAACTACTCTCTTTGGCCTCCTTATCCACCATTAAAATGTAATTTATTGAAACATAAAAAAACAAAAAAAAAAAATACTTAATGAAATCAAAACAAAAAAATGATAAAAAAAAAAACAAACCGCTCTCGCGACCCATGCAGCATCAGCAGCAACATGGGATACAACAACTTTTAGTAAGTTATTTAAGTTGCGTTGTTTTCCTTTATTTTTATTGCGATTTTCGTTCGTTCGTTTAGTAAAAAAAAAAAAAGATACGTATCCGCTGCACACTTACTTACTTACCCACACGCACTTAAACATACACACACACACATACACAAATATACAACAAACACACTCATTCACACACAGCAGATACAAAGTCACTCACTCACCAACCAACCAAACATTAAGTGCTACTACTACTCTACTCCACTCAACTCAACTCAATTGCTTACTAAGCTTACTAAGCTCTTTCTTTTATACTATTCTCTCTTTCTATAAACTAAAATAAAAAATAAAATAAATGCATCAGTTGTGCTCCTATTCTTATTCTTATATTATTCTTCTTGTTGTCTCATTGTTGTTGTTGTTGATTTGATGTTGTTGTCTTTGTTGTTGTTGTTGTCGTTGTTGATGTTGTTCATTCAACTTGTTTGCGCAAGAAGCTTTTGTATTTTGTTGTTTGTTGCAGCCGCCACTCATTCGGTTTATTTTCAAAACTCTCTTTATTTCTTTACTTTAACTCTCATCTCAACACTTAAAATGTTTTTGCTCTTTAATATTAATAATACTTAATATTAATCCAAGCTCCAAAAAAAAAAAAATTAAAAAAAAAGTGCTCTGTTTAAAATAATAAATATTATATGAACAATAGAATTCTTCCTTTCATTTTGCACTTTCTTCTCTTGAGACAAAAAGGTACTAATTGAATTCTTTCATCAATTTACAGCAACAAATACACGCCCAACAAGTGCCCGGCGGTCCACCACAACCAATGGGTGCTTTGGGACCATTAAGTGGGCCTTTTAGTGCATTAGGCGCCACTATGGGCCTGCCACATGGACCTCAAGGTCTACTCAAAGCGCCGCCGGATCATCATCGTCCGGATATAAAACCAACAGGCCTCGAGGGACCAGCTGGCTCAGAAGAGCGTCTAGTAAGTCATGATAATTTTTAATTTTCTTAATCTTGTTTATTTATCTAATTCTATTTTTTTTTTATTAAAGCGCAATTCGGTTTCTCCAGCGGATCGTGAAAAATACCGTACACGTTCACCACTCGACATTGAGAATGATACAAAACGTCGAAAAGAAGATAAACTACAAGTGAGTTCAAAATGAAGTCCTTTCATTCCATCATTCATTAGCTAGTAATTTTTTCATTCATCCAACCATCACTCGTTCAGTTTAGTTCAGTAGATTAGTTCATTGATATTGCAGAATCACATAATACACAAAAACAAAAATCGAGTTATAGAGGAAAATTGTACGAAATTTTTGCTCTAAACGAAAAGAAAAGAAAATTTGAGATATAGAAGTTTGAGTTATGGAAGTTTGAGTTATGGAAGTTTGACTAATTTCCCAAGTCTTGTTTTAGTTAGTGAAAATGATGAAGGTGTTTGTGTGAAGATCAGCAAAATATAGCCTCCATTTCATATGCCATATCATGCCTAGCATCATCCCAACTCACCAAATACAAGCTTAAATGAAATCTTTTATTCATCATTCATTAGCTAGCAAATATTTCATTCATTCATCCAACCATCACCCATTTAGTTGAGAATAGTTAAGTAGATTTGATGTTGATATCCAACGTCTTGTTTAAAGTAGTTGGACTATCACCATAACAAAATCTACATTTTCGTACTACCATTCATATATAGTTTAGCTAGCAACATCTCAACTCACTAAATTCATGTTTAATAGTGTCTTTCATTCATTAGCTAGCAATTCATTCACCATCCAACACCATCACCCTTTTAGTAAAGACCAATAGATTAGTTGATATTGATTTCCAAAGTCTTGTTAGTAGTCAGTGAAGATGATTTCCATTTGCATTTCCATACCAAATATGCATAGTTAGCCTAGCATCATTTCAACTTACCAAGTTCAAGTTTAAAATGAAATTTTTTAGTTCATTCATTAGCTAGGAAATCTTCCATTTAACCATCTAACACCATCACCCATTTAGTTTAGTTCTATAGGTGAATATTAAATACCAAAGTATTGTTAGTAGTTAGTGAAGATCATGCTGACAAGGTTTGTTTAAAGATCACAACAATATATTGTCCATCTCCATATCATTCAGTCATAGCATGCCTAGTGTTTCATTCATCATCCATTTTTGTTCCGTTTAAGTTTAGTAGATTTGATATTGATATCCACAATCTTGTTTTAGTTAATGATGATAATGAGATTATTTTGCAATACTACAAAATCAGTATTCCATTCATTCATATCTTGGCCCTAGCATCATCTCAATTCACCAAATTATTGTTTAAAATGAAATTTTTGAGTTGAATAGATCTTTTCATTCATTAGCTAGCAAATCTTTCATCCAACCAATATCATCACCCATTCAGTTTAGTTCAGTAGTTGATTGCTATTGAATTCCAAAGTCTTGTTGTAGTTAGAGATAATGATAATGAGGTGTGTTTCGAGATCACCACAGCATAGTCTTCATTTTTATGTCATTCATTCATTTATATCTTGCCCTATCATCATCTCAACTCTCTTAATTCAAATTCAAGTTTGAAATTTATGTTTAATAGAGTCTTTCATTCATTAGCTAGCAAATCTTTCATTCATCCATCACCATCATTCATTTAATTTCGTAGATTTGATGTGGATTAACAAAGTATTGTTTATACAGTTAGTGATGAGGTTTGTTTGGACATCACCACATCAAGTTAAACTTCATTTCCATCCAACACCATCAACCATAAAGTTTAGTTTAGTAGATTTGATTTAGATGAGATTGATTGGTTTGAAGATCACCTGTAGTCTCCATTTTCATATACCACCTTTCATAGCATCATCTCAACTCATGAAAATTTAAAATAAAGTTTCAATTGAAATTTATTTAAAGCTTTCTTTCTTTTTGTGTCATGTAGAGAAGAATTTTAAACATCCTTGTAGATTACCATCTATTTCTGTGGCAAGCTTATGTCAAAAATTGAGTTTGAATGCTATTATTATTAACCGCTTCAAAACACGAATTTCGACTAATGAATTTTCGAAAATACGGCTTAGAAAGTTAGCTATATCAGTAAAGCATTAGTGTATCTGCAATTAAAACCATTGAAATAAAACCAAACAGATAATTTCATTCATTAATTTATCATAAAACAATCAACAAATCCTGAAACATCCATAGAAACTATGCTAACCTTTCATTTTGATCCTCTTAATACAAATTTCCCTGTTTTATCGTTGTCACTCTTTCTTCTATTGTAGTTTGTGTTGTGCTTTGAATTTATGCTAGAATCATTGAAGAATTATAAAATATTTTTTTAATGTTTTTTTTTTTTTTCAATCAATTTCCAGGAGGATGAAGGAGATAAAAGCGATCAAGATTTAGTCGTAGATGTTGCAAATGAAATGGTGAGTTGAGTTTGTTTCATTGCTTGCTTGCTAATAATGGATAAGTGAAAAATGACTAAAATTTGTTATGTTTTATGTTGCATATAGGAGTCCCATTCCCCACGTCCGAATGGTGAACATATCTCAATGGAGGTGCGCGATCGTGAAAGTTTAAATGGTGAACGTCTTGATAAGCCTGGCAGTAGTGGCATTAAACAAGAGCGTCCGCCTTCACGTTCCGGTTCGAGTTCATCGCGTTCAACACCCAGCCTCAAGACAAAAGATGTAAGTCAATAATTTTTTATCTAGTTTTTTGAATAAATGATGTTGATTGATGTTTGTTGTGATTGCAGATGGATAAACCAGGCACACCGGGCGCCAAAGCTCGTACACCGACACCAAATGCTGCCACACCAGCTCAGGGTGTAAATCCTAAACAAATGATGCCTCAAGGCGGTCCCCCGCCTGCCGGTTATCCAGCCTCGCCGTATCAACGGCCAGCGGATCCTTATCAACGACCACCATCAGATCCCGCCTATGGGCGACCGCCACCGTTACCGTACGACCCACATGCGCACGTACGAACAAATGGCATTCCACATCCCTCGGCGCTAACTGGTGGAAAGCCGTAAGTCAATTAGAATTAATTATTTGTTCTAATGCCAATGATGATTAAAATGATTTTATTTTGTTTCTTGTTGTAGTGCATATTCGTTCCATATGAACGGTGAAGGTAGCCTGCAACCGGTACCATTTCCACCGGATGCACTAGTCGGCGTCGGGATACCAAGACATGCACGCCAAATAAATACGTTATCACATGGCGAAGTCGTTTGCGCCGTTACCATTTCAAATCCCACAAAATATGTTTATACGGGCGGAAAGGGCTGCGTCAAAGTTTGGGATATCTCACAGCCGGGCAATAAGAATCCAGTTAGTCAGTTAGATTGCCTGCAACGCGACAATTATATACGTTCAGTAAAACTACTGCCTGATGGGCGTACGTTAATTGTTGGTGGCGAGGCATCGAATCTGTCGATCTGGGATCTGGCCAGTCCGACGCCACGCATTAAGGCCGAACTAACCTCAGCGGCGCCTGCCTGTTATGCGCTCGCCATTAGTCCCGATTCAAAGGTTTGCTTCTCATGTTGTAGCGATGGCAATATTGCTGTCTGGGATCTGCACAATGAAATACTTGTGCGTCAATTCCAAGGGCATACGGATGGTGCCTCATGCATTGACATTAGTCCGGATGGTTCGCGCCTGTGGACGGGTGGCTTGGACAATACAGTGCGGTCATGGGATTTACGTGAGGGCAGACAATTGCAACAACACGATTTCAGTTCTCAAATATTCTCGCTGGGTTATTGCCCAACAGGTTCGTCATTGTCATCACATAATATTACAATGCAGGATAATTGATTTCATTGTTATTATGTTTCTTTAGGTGATTGGCTTGCAGTTGGTATGGAGAATTCACATGTAGAAGTATTGCATGCATCGAAACCAGACAAGTATCAACTGCATCTGCACGAAAGTTGTGTGCTTTCGCTAAGATTTGCCACATGCGGTAAATGGTTCGTGTCAACAGGCAAGGACAATCTACTTAATGCATGGCGAACACCTTATGGCGCAAGTATATTCCAGGTTAGTACCATAGAATGGTGATGATTAGATGATCCATAATTGTAATTAAATTTGTGTATTCTTTTTTTTAGTCGAAAGAAACATCATCCGTACTTAGCTGCGACATATCAACTGACGACAAATACATTGTGACGGGCTCAGGCGACAAAAAGGCTACTGTCTATGAAGTTATTTATTAATGAATTATTTAATTATTTTTTTGTAATGACGCGTATAGAAAATAGTTTTACAAATTGCACAGTAAAAAACAAAAACGAAATAGGATTATTTTGGAGACAGAAGCAAGCGCAGCAGCAGCAGAGTAACAGCAACAGCAATCGCCAAACTCCTCGCCGCAACCTCAGTTTGAAAAAAAAGAAAAAGTTGCAACAATAGAAACGAAGAAGAATAGAAAGAAACGAAAAGAAAAGCCAGCAAGCAGCAGCAGCAGTAATAACAGATAAGAGCAGGCAACTCTTAGCCCAAAAAAAATGAAAAAAAAAGAAAAAAATGCAGTAGCAACTAAACTTGCAACACGATTATAAATAATGAAACAAAATTTAAGCGTAAATTTAGCTCATAAGTAAGTATAAGTCGTCTAAAAATAAAGAGTTGAACACAAAATCGAAAACCGAATTAGTGTAGATTCATTTAGCCGTCAAACAATGAATGATTATGAGAATGATGATGATCAAAACGTGTTAATGAATGATGAATGTATGGATGGATTGATGAAAGAAAGAAAATGGATCATTAGAGTAATGAGAAATGATTTAGATCTTAACAATACTACAAGAATGGTGATGATCAACAACAGTTCATAGTTCGCTCAATGATAGATGGTTAAGGAAGAGAGAAAGAAAACAAGTTTGTGTTTAGTCGCTGGTTTTTGGACCAGATTGTTTTGTAAAATGTAATTTAGTTTGAGCCAGAAATGATGTAAGCTGCCTCTAAATAAAATGATTTACAATATAGAATTCGATATCCTCTGCTAACTTAATTTTTAAATTAATTTAAATTAAATTTTTAATTTGAAAAAATCAACAAAAAATTATTAAACAATAATAAATTGCATATAAATAATAAATATAGAAATGAGAAGAAAAGAAAAGAAAAGAAACAATAAAATGCATATAATACTATATATAAATAATAAAATAAAATAACAATGAATGAAGAAAGAGAAGAGTAAATTTTAAGCAACAAAAGAAAAAAAGTTTGTTTAATATGATTATAAAAAAAAAAATAATTATATATAAAATATACCCAACACACAACTCACCTACACCCACATACACTTACACTGAATATACACAAGAAAAAAAAAAACTGACACATTTGCATAAAGATTTTTATATACATATAAAACAAGAAAACAAAAAGAAAATATAATTATAAATATAAATAAATAAAAAAAATTATATATATAAATAAATATAAATAATAATAATAATTAGTAAGCATTTTAGTTTAATTAAGAAGAGTTTTACATTATAAAAAAAAAAAAACAAAAAAAGAAATGAAAAGAAAAGAAAACAAAAAAAAATCCCTTAAACAAAAGAAAGCGATGACGAACAAATTTAAGAAAGAGAAATTTAAAAACTTTTGCAATAATGATTTTTGTTTTTTTTTTTTTTTTGGTTATTGTATTTAAATGTTCTATTTATTCAATATGTATACAATCGGACTCCCCTATAGCGGTGATGATTTAATTATAGATAAGCCTCTATAGTGAGCTGATTGACTGATCTCAATGACTTCATTATGGATGTGTCTGAACTTAGCTAAAGCAACGAAGTGAGGTGAGGTGATTGACTGGTCTCAATGACTTTATTATGAATGAGTTTGAACATCCCTAAAGCAGCGATGACATGTCTATAATGAGATGATTGAGACTGGTCTCAAAGCCTTTGTTATAAATGTATCCAACGACTTCGTTATAGACGAGTCTAAGCTTCACCATAGAGTATAATGGGACTGGTCTCAACTTATCCATAGCAAAGACGTCTCTACAGTGAAGAGATTCAAACTTGTCGCAACTACTTTAATATGAATGAGACTAAACTTCTCAATACTGTAGAGATTGAGATTGGTTCCAAAGACTTTGTTATAGATAAGTCCAAACTTCTTCTTAGGTAAGACTTCTCTATAGTGCAGAGATTAAGACTGGTTCCTAGTCCTTCATAATAGATAAGTCTAAACTTATCCATAGCAAAGACTTCTCTGTAGTGAAGACATTGAGACTGCTTCCAACTACTTTGATATGGATAAGTCTAAACTTCTTCATAGCAAAGACTTCTCGATAGCGAAGAGATTGAGACAGGTCCCAACTACTTTGATATGGATGAATTCAAATTTATCCATAGCAAAGACTTCTCTATAGTGAAAAGATTGAGACTGGTTTCAAAGACTTCGGTATAGATAAGTCCAAACTTCTCCACAGCAAAGACTACTCTATAGTTCAGAGATTGAGACTGCTTCCAACTACTGTCATATATAACAGTCCAAGCTTCATCATAGAAAAGACTTCTCCTCTATGGAAAGATGATTGAGACTGGTCTGAATGACTTCATTATGGATGAGTTAAAACTATTCTATAGTGAAGAGATTAAGACTGGTCCCAACTACTTCGATATGGATGAGACTAAACTTTTCCATGGCAATGAATTCTTTATAGTAAAGAGATTCAAAGTCATCTTTATAGAGAAATCCGATTGTATTTAAATTTTCATAGAATACAAAACACATAAAAATTGCCACTGTAAACAAACAACAACAAAATCCGCATTACTTAAGCTTTCTTTATTTAACTATATATAATAAAAAGTCGATTCTTAAGTTTTGGGAATGGTTGCAAATAATTTAGAGATTAGACACGATTTAATGCTGATTTTGGAGGGGGGTAAAAACAAATTTAACTGAAGGAATAGAAATGAATAGAGAAGAACAGCACACGCTTCAATTTATAATTTTACAAAAGAAAACAAAAGTGAAACAAAAAAGAAATAATATTGTGGTTATCTATGTATATAATTATATTATAATTAATAATAATTAATTAATAACAAAACAAAAAAAAAAAAAAGAAAGAAAAAATAAAATGAAAAAAAATCCTTATATGTAATCAAAAAGAAGTAAAGTTCAACACACTCCTTCGGACAACTCTTCAACTTATAAATATGCATATAAATATCGACTAATTAAAAGACATCTGTGGTATAGACACTACGTTGCTTGGGTATTGGAGCAGCATTTTGTTGACGCGTAAGCTTGGCTTGGACATCACGTAATTGCTGGCATTGACGACCAGAAATAGTGCGAAATTTATCAATGGCTGCTGTTAGCAAATTATCAACCAAAAAGATTTTATTCTTTACAACAAAATTTGGCTGTAATGGTGAATAGAAGTTACCATATTAATAATTCATTTAGTGTTAGATACTCTCATTTAGTACTTACATCAACTGCCATATCTGTAGGTGGCTTCAAAGCATGTTGTGCCACAAAAAGATCACGCAATAAAAGTTCCAAACTCTGCAGCAATGTTTCACTCTTTGCCAATAATGCACAATAATCTGTTAATTGAAGGAAATGTCTAATAAACACCACAGTTGATTGTGTCAAATTGATCCAAGTATCTCCGGTGGTGTGTGCCCTCACATCAATACCAAGAGCATCGAAGTCATTGAGCAAACGTTTTAAATTCGTTTTAGTTTGCAAATTATATGGTTGCCAGGATTCTTCTGTGCGGCCAACACTATCCAGTAGACGTTGTTTGGACTCTTCAATCAATGATTCCAGGGTAGTACGTAGCAAACCCTCAAGATGGTAACCTATGTCCAAACCAATTTCAGTTAACTAAGGAACAAATTTAAAGAGAATTTAAGTTTATTTTCTAGAAAATATGCTTGCTGATGCTGCTTACCTTGCCTGATGGCTTACGTACTCGCTCCACACACTTGGCTACAGCTTCCAGTGTTGTGCCTTTTGTTAGATAATGTTTAATCAATTGACTGGCAAAATACTGAAGTTCTGCATTGCACCAGACCACAAGAGCTTTAATGAAAATTGAAAATTTATTAAATCAGGCCTGAATCTCATAGCAATCGTACTTACCACTCACACACGATGGTTGCTGTTCAAAAGCACTAAGAAAATCACATGCCACCTGAGCCAAATCACAGAAAAAAAGCTCAGATATTTCAGAATTATTCCTACGTGCCTCACGTTGTGCTATGCGTAAACTCAGAGAGCAAACCTTAAGCAATGTGGCACTTGCTTGACGTGAGCGACCCATATCAACGAGTATCTTCAATGGTCGCCTGGAACTACGTAAGGCTATTTGTAGATTTCGATTATGACAATTGGATAGTTCTTTGAGCAATACATTTGTCAGTTTGATTTCTTGTTCTTTGATTTTTGCTTCAACGGTTTTGAATGACCTAAGTTTCTTGTGGTCTTTAAGATAATCTTGAGTGCGTTTGATAAGGGTTTCAGCATCTTCAAAGTGTCGTTGCGCTATAAGGGTTTGAACCTCTTCACTGGCAGTGCTTAACCATTCCGGTTGATTTTCTTCAAGGGATTTGGGAGCTTGTGACTCAGTTGGACTGATGACACTTTTCTCAGGCGTAACAGATTTCTGCTGCTGTTGTTGTTTGTTGTTACGTGTAGGCGGCTGTGGTGCTTGGCCTTTTTTGGTGGATTTCTTTTGTTGTTGATCAAAACGAAAAGCCTCTTCAAGTTTTTCAATCCATTCAGTTTTGCCAGCAGCAGTTATGCTTTGGAATATTTTAGAACCATCAGGTGTAATGATATTAATGGCATTTTTAACACCATCCAAATCTTTTATATTGATGACAGCAATCTTTTTGGGATCATATTCGTTAAGGAATTCTAAGCGCCTAAAAGCAAATCATTATTATATTTATTGACACACAGTCTCTTATACATTGACCACTTACTTGTCATGTTTGACTTTACATACAATGAGGACATCATTGAACAAGAAGAAAAACACTCGCTGTATGGGTCTATAATCATTGGCATCCAATTCTATGAGAGCACCTTCATTGAGGAATGTCTTGCCTTCTAGATTACCATTGAATCCTTGTACCATTTCCTTAACAGCACGCGTGGCATGACTATTTTCAACATCTTCCGCTGTTGATGCTGCTGCTGCTGCATCATCGACACTATCGGCCACCTTAAGATTCTTGTTGCTTGGTTTGCCATCAGTCAGTGTTGATAGTATATTCCTTTGTTCGATGAGTATGTGCGACAATTGGTACATTTCCGATTCCAAATCTATTTATTTAAATTGTATAAGTAATCTTCAGTTTGGTATAATATCAAATGATCTTACGTGAAATCTCCTTGGCTGTTTGTATAAACTGCATATAGTTTTTCTTGCATGTTTGCTTCAATGTTGCTGATGTTTGTTCCGAGTAGGCTTCGATATCCTTTTTACGAGTTTGCAGATCAGTGCCACCCACACATTCACGTACTAACTCCTTGGTATCTATAAAGATTTGTTAATAAACCACATCATATGAGAAAATTATTAGAGATGGAAACTTACATTTATCTACACTAAAGTTGAAATTATCAAACTCCTTCATGGTTTGTGCCATGTTGTGGTCAAAATCTGTAATCTGTTTCCACTAAACTATGGTCACAAAAATTGTGGGCGAAAACACCTGAACTAAAGTTCAGTGCTTCAAGTTGCTTTAAGTCAAAAGTTTAGTTTGACAGCGACAGTTCATGGTACAGTGTTGCCATACTTTTGTGGCGGTGTTCCTAAAAATTCATTCGTCTGCATAATACAGTATTTTTTGCTCTTGTTGCTGATATAAAATATAATATTATTATTATTAAGAAGTAGAATTAAGAGCGCTAGCTGCCATGGTTTTCAGCTCTTAGATAAATAAAATTGAAGTAAAAGATTAATTAATGTTAAATATATAAGATTTTTCAAATTAGTGGAATTAAAAAAATTATAGATCGAGTTTATGTTGTTAAGATTTGGAGTGATAGCACTCGGATTGAAGCGCTTGTAGTGGTGACTTGCGTTAACCCATGAAATCCGGTCTTTTTCCCGTACGAAGCGGATGATGTCGGCCTTTTCAAATACTTTAACTGTGTGTAATGGTTCTTTTAAGGCGAGCTTAGCAGGGATGTCAGCTAGTTTATTGCCAAGTAGTTTGGCATGGCCAGGGACCCACATAAGTTTAATATGCTTATGTTGAATAAGCTGGACTGTAGTAGTTATTATACTGTTGCTGTTGGGGTTTCGTACGGAGTTAATAGTTGAGCAAATCGTACTGCTTGGAGAATAGCACATGCGTCTGCAGTGAAGATAGAGCAGAAATTTAAAATCCACCGAGCCGAAAACCAACCGATGTTGTTGTATTTGTTATTTTGAAATTTTTGATCCATCAGTGAATAAGAACAATGTTGTGTTATGACTTGGGTCGCGGTGAACTTCATTCAAACGAGCCCTGTATTCTTCTGAGAAAGTGTCGTTTTTTGTGAAAGGTTCAACTGTCTATGCTAAATCGATACATTGCATAATTGTTGATATGCGCCGAAAATAACGCTCATAGTTATAAGCTGTTTTGACTGTATCGTATAGTTTTTTGTTGTGATACAAAAACAGTTTTGGGATTAAACTGAATTTCGCAACTTCAATCCTCTGATCCGATGAATGTAGGGCAGGCGCGAAGGCTTCTTCTGTAGTCAATCTTAGACAACATAATTGATCTTATTACAGAGATTAAAATATTACAATGAACAAGGAAGTTTTTAAAAGTAAGGTTATACTTATATAATAATATATTTTTTTTATAATTCGGATAATTTTTCTTAGCGATTATTTTGTTATTTATAAACATTATTAAACAAGTCCAGTATTTATACAACTTTTTACTGACGGAACATTGTGTTCATTGTGATCTTAAATACAAAAAGCGTGATCAGATCTTTGCATACCAATAGAGTGAAAGAGGATATTGTTAGAGAAAATATAGTGAAAATTTATATGAAACAATTGGATATCTATGATATATGCAAGTACAATACATTAGCTATTAATCTTTTAGATAACGACAAAGGCACAGATACAAGAAGCCTCGAATCTAATAACAGCAAACAAGATTCTCCATAGTCATAGACTTAAGTAGCCCCTATTGCCCAATTTTTGCAATTTCCGCCTGCACTGTGCACACTTTCGAGCTTTTAATATGTTTCAATCAATGCTCCTCTATTAGAAAGTGGCTGGGACCAACCAATGATGACTTCGATATAGTTGAGACCAGTCAATAACTACGCTATAGGTGACTTCAAAGTCGTTAAGACCACTATATTACATCGTAGCAGGAGAGTTTGTTGTCAATGTCGTTGGTACAAGTCAATTACATTGCTATGGAGAAGTTTTTTCTATAGCGGAATTCATTATAGAGGAACCCAACTCTATATTCTCTTACCAAATTTAATGAAACATTAGATCTTAAATAAAATAATATTAATTATAAGAAAATCTAATTCATTTGTACAAAATTTCTAATCTCCACTAAATGGAACAGTCTGGCAACACTTTGTTTTGTTTGTTTGTGTTTTCTTTGCTGTCAACTGAGTCTTGGATGAGTAATTCAACTACTATTCGCTCATTCATTTTATAAGTAAACTGCGAAGTTGGTTTTGGTTTTTCTCATAAGGCAATTTAATTAAATCCCTTCATCAAATCTAATCAATCAATCATGGATTGGCTTTTTGGCAAGAAAATCTCTCCTGATGAAATGCTACGCAAGAATCAACGCGCCCTAAATAAGGCAATGCGTGATTTGGATAGAGAAAAAATGAAAATGGAGCAGCAGGAGAAGAAGATCATAGCTGACATTAAGAAAATGGCCAAGGAGGGGCAAATGGATGCTGTGAAAATCATGGCCAAGGATTTGGTACGCACCAGACGCTATGCAAAGAAGTTTATGCTTATGAAGGCAAACATCCAGGCGGTGTCGCTAAAAATACAAACACTGAAGTCGCAAAACACAATGGCACAAGCGATGAAAGGTTTGATTTCTTGGGTCTGGTCACATAAGTGTTGCTAATGATTTGTTGGTTTTTTAGGTGTTACGAAAGCGATGCAAAACATGAATCGTCAGTTGAATCTCCCGCAAATACAAAAGATATTACAAGACTTTGAAAAGCAATCGGAAATGATGGATATGAAGGAGGAAATGATCAATGATGCCATTGATGATGCTATGGAAGATGAGGGTGATGAAGAGGAGACTGATGCCGTTGTCTCACAAGTACTTGATGAATTGGGTTTGCAACTTGGCGAAGCCCTAGGCGATTTACCCACTGCCACTGGTTCCTTGTCAATAGCAGGTGGTGCTACAAAAACACCAGCAGCTATTGCTGCAGGAGGTGTAAGTGCAGGTGGTGGTGGAGGCAATGGTGGTGGGGGTGGAGGCGGCAGCGGTGGTACTACAAGTGGCAATAACAGTGGTGGGCCATCGACGCCTATGTCAGATGCGGATGCAGATTTGCAAGCGCGCTTGGATAAATTAAGACGTGATTAGCTAAGTTTCATGATGAAAGTATTTCCTTGTCCACATCGTCCTCGTCTAGTGATGATGATTAGCCACCCACTTGTTATTTTTAGTCTTTGATACATAAAAGTTGACACACGCAGCACGAAAATGAATAAATTTCAAAGCTTTTGTATTTTTGGTAAAAATCAATTGAACTTCGTTCGTGGCAGCAAAATTATTTGTTATATTTCCGTTTAGATAAATACACTACAACATATTTTGTATACATCATCATTAATGTACTTTTTATTTACTTTTGAACAATTATTTTTCTTTAAGTAGATGTAGACAATAGATAGATAGACTTATATAAACAGTTGAATTCCTCTATAAAGAACTCACTCCATAAAAAAAGAGATAACTTCTCAATAACAAAGTGATTGACTTCCTTATAGAAGATTCCATCTGTATGAAAAACACATGCGAATTTTCACAACAACAAAATGTACTACAATATATTTTCAATTAATATAAATTACTGACTTTGAACTTCCACCACTTGCCGCTGCTTGTACTTTTACTACCCTTCACAATTTATTTGAATCCAGTTCCAATGAAAATACGTTCGACCTCGTTAAATACTTGTTCTGCATTTGGACTGGCATCGATTTGTTTCACTTGACCATTTTCCTCAAAGTACTTAATTATAGGTAATGAGTCATTGTTATATGTTTGTATCCGTTTTTTCAAACTATCCAGATTATCGTCCGACCTTCCAGAGCCACTCTGGCCACGTGACAAACAACGTTGCACGCATACATCTTCGTCACAATTGAAGAACAGAACAAACTGAAAATCAACTTTGTCAGCCATTTGACGACTCCAACCATCCAAATTGTCTTGATTACGTGGAAAACCATCGATAAGGAAACGTTCTTTACCAGATTTGTTCATGGCATTTTCTAGCAGTGAACACGTTACTTCTACAGGTACAATTTTTCCATTGCGTATATAATCTTCGATTAAGGCCCCAAACTCAGAACCTTCTCTGGCGCGTTCCTCGCGCAAGAGATCACCTGCCGAGAGATGAACAAATTGAAACCGATCTACAATTTTGGAACATTGAGTGCCTTTTCCTGCGCCTGGACCTCCTAGCACAAATACAACTTTTGGTTTTTCCGTCGACGACGACATAATCACAATTTTCTTTTTAGTTTGGTGTTGTTGTGAACTCGCAATGTGCTGATGCTGCTGTGGTGGTGGGTTGGACGGTGCTGTTGTTTGTTGTGGCTTGTTATATATTTCTGCTGATGATGCTGCTGCTGCTGCACAAAATTGCTTTGTGGAATGTAGTAGATTCTGCTTCGTTGGCTCACCAAGGAAAAGAACAAAGGTCCGCTGCAAAGCTGCTTTCCACATTGACTGACTTTTGAACTGTTTCTCTGCATAGCCACCGTTGGGCAATTTTCGGCAAAAACTAGAGACGGGCAACATAAAACATACCTGCCATTGGTATTAACTTGTTGCAGAGCTTTGCCAATAGTTTATCATGCTGTATATCATATTATAAGAGTCAAGGGGATTTTCAATCGTGTTTTTGACTTAGTGAATCATGTATGATTGATTGTGATTATTAATATGATTAGATTAATAACAAATAGCATGGCTGAGCGTGACAAAACAAAACTCACGCTGCCAGCTCTAATAGAATGCGTCATTAGTGTTGAACAATGCCAAATGCTGAAAAATGCATTGGTATACCGAAAACAGTGACGTCACAGTCAGCTGTTTGTTTATCTGATTGGACACTTAACAACACTGCAAAGAGCGGCACATGTAAATAAAAACCGGCGGGGAATCAATTTGTTGCTGCTGCTGCCATTTAATTATTGAAATTTATTTATTAAAATTTATTTAGTTATGAGTTTTCTTAAGCCCAAAACTATTATCGAGGAAGGTGACACTGTCATACTTTATCTAAGTGTGAATTCCATGCATGCCATTGAAGCCACGCCAACAATTGTAAACAAGAAAGGCGACACTATAGAGCACATTTTTCAAACATCATTTGGAGCATTAAAAGTAAAAAGTAAGTAGACTTTAGTGATCCATCTATAGATATAAAGCATTATATACATTTCTCTATCTATCAGATGTTATTGGTGTAGAATATGGCAGTCGCATTGAATTGTCCAAAGGTTGGGCTTATGTACTCCAACCGAATCCAGAGCTTTGGACACAAACTCTACCCCACCGCACGCAAATTATTTACACACCAGACATTAGCATGATTCTGTTTCAATTGGAAGTGCGTCCTGGTTCAGTTGTTGTGGAATCTGGCACCGGTTCAGGATCATTGTCACATTATTTCTTGCGTGCTCTTAAACCCACCGGTCACTTGCATACATTTGACTTTCATGAGGCGCGTGTGCAACAAGCACGTGAGGAGTTTCAGCGACATGGTTTGGGTGACTTTGTCACTGTCCATCACAGAGATGTCTGCAATTTGGGTTTCACGGATGAGTTGAATGACAAAGCAGATGCAGTGTTTCTGGATTTGCCAGCACCACAACAGGCGGTGCCACATGCGTACAAAGCACTGAAAGTGTCAGGTAAGCACTCTTCTTATATCGATCATCATCCTTAGCTACGATTGACTGATAGAAGCAGCACAGAAGGGTTACTTCTTTCGCTCTCCCATACGCTGACAGGCAAAACGACGATTGGTCAGTCTGACAAGTTGACACATGCAAGTTACCAGTTTCACTTACTACTACTACTGGTCTTGCCACTATTACTGTGTCTTGTTGTGGTTGTTGTTGTTGTGTATATCATTCGCTTGCCATTTCATTGAGTTGACATTGAATAAGGCACTTTCTGGCAGCTGCCCTGATGTCGCCTTTTCCTTTCTTCCTTTTTCTGTCTACCGAAGTTTGTCACTCAAAATCAATGAGGACAACGACGACGATGCTTGATTAAACTTGATTTTTTTGTCGCTTGTTTCTTTCCAGGCGGCCGCTTCTGTTCATTCTCACCATGCATTGAACAATCACAACGTTGTATATTGGCTTTAGAGGAGCATGGTTTCACGGAAATACAATCTATGGAGATTTTACAACAGGAAAATATTGTCAAGACTCGCACATACCCAGTTATTGATCTAGAGTTCCTAAAGACTAAGAAGACTACAAATTCGAGTGACAACAGTAGTAGTGAGTCTCCAAGTACAAGTGAAGTAAATGAAGCATCTACTGCTGTGACAACAACGACGACGACAACAGTGGCTAATGGTATTAAAATGCCAAAGGAGGCAAAGAAATATTATACAACATTTAATCCACCAATGCTGCCAGGACACACTGGCTTTCTAACATTTGCGACACTGCCAAGAAAAATGGCAAAGGATTAAACATAAAGAAACAAAAAAAAATTATTCAAAAATCTTATAATATTTCTTATATATTTTTAAAATCAAAATACTCAGGAGTTCTAATTTTTTGGGAATTTTGATAGCAGCCACAATGATAGCAGCGTTGCATGGATGTACGCTTATCTGTTTTGGTGCTCCATGAAAGACGAACTGGTGCCCAGGGTATACGTGATTCTGGTATAAGCTGAAATAAGATTTGAAATTTTGTAAAGAAAGAGTCTCTCTCTCTTGAGTAAAGTAAAGCATACTAACCACTTCAGTGCGCTCTGGTTCCCCACGGCAAGTAGGGCAACGTCCTGCAGTTGATGGCTTGGCACTCTTAGGAGCTTTCGGCATTACATAGGAAGCACTACTTGGGGGAGAACCATAGATGTTAACAAGTTTCGGGAGACTGGAGTAAGGACGTGACTCAAAAAGCTTTTCACGATTAAGGAAACTAGGATTGAGAGAAACATAATTAATGAATATTTGAATTGAGATTTCCCATGATTCCATACTCACTTGGGTCTTGGCTCTAGCCATAGATTATTAATGCGTTTCGTTCTCATGATATCACTCAGTTTCTGCAGTAGTCTCACATTCTCTTGTTCGATTTGTTGCTTACGCTCCTTTTCAGTTTGTAATTTCTTTAGTTTTCGCTGTACATGCTCATGTTGTTTGGGCATATGCGTATCAATTGCTGGCTTAGCTGAGTGCACCTTCTCACGATGCTGTTGATAACGTTGCAATTCCCATGGATAATTCAATAATTTGTCCCGTCGTGAAATCATAATACAATACGATTAAAAACCTTTGAAGGGCAACTAAGAAATATGACACTAAATGTGCGGTCACCATGTTAGCCACCACCAATAATGTGCTGCGGTGCCCTTGGTAATTCACACTGTTTACCGCAATAAACAGTTTGTCATAACAACAACAGCCAATACCAATGCTGTGTGTTGGGTGAGTATTTGCGTAAGGGAATGCATGCCACAAGTTTTGTTCATTTGATTATAACCATGATGACATGGTTTGTTTTAATGCTAAGCAACGCCACGCACTTCAATTTAACATTTACTAACGCTATGTAGCTCCTTCTTAGCAGCAGTAGGAGGAGTAGCTGTGGTAAAAAAAAAATGGAATAGAATATTGTATAATCATGCTAACGATTAAGATCACTCTAAGTTGCGTATATGCTGCCATCATCATCATCAGCATCAGCATCAAACATCAGTTTAAAATGAGTCTCCAGCCTGGCTTTAGCTGGCTGCCTTCCTAGTAACAACAAACTGTCGGCACAACTCCTAGTACTATCTTGTCTAACAAGAAGAACTGTCCAGCTTCAGTTCAGTTCAGATCAGTTCAATTGCATTCGCTTGCAAATTTGTTTATACTATTCTGCTATTGAGAAGAGCGCGGCGGCACAACGTTACATAATTCTTAATAACAAACAAACTTGTTGGAATGACTACTCTCTTCATCTCCTTCGACTTGCTGCTGTTGATCTTGTCCTTGTTAAAGATCACCGCCACTGACTAGTAGTAGTAGTGGTAATGGTGCAGCATATGCTGTGTGCCGATTTAGTTGAATCGTTTGTTAGTTCTCATGGATATGTATGTATGTTGTTTTGGTTGCCTAGGCTTTTTGGTGTGGCGGCAAATCCTCTTTGAATGTAATGATGTACACTGTGTTTACTCATATGTCAACTTTTGCTCACAGTACTTCAGTATGAAACTTCTTCCTGCGTGCATTGGCCCCATGCTTGTCTTGAGAGCGACCCATGTCTTGGGTTGTCGTCATGAGTGTTTTGTGCTTGATTGATGTTAAGTGGTTGGTCGCATGCACTAAGCAATGTGCGCATGGACTTGCTTTTGCAAAAATTTCCCCCTTATGCTTGTGCAAATATAGAAAAAATCCTCATTTAGTTAATATTTACAGGCCGGAATAATTATAACAATGCATAGAGAGACAGACAAATACACAGACAGTGAATGAACAATGAGAAAAATAAAAGTTGTGCTTGATTTAACCTAAATTAAACAACAATGAGTGGAGTGGTAGTGGTAGGAGTTGGAGTAGGAGAGTTAGTGGTGGTGATGCTGGTAATGGAGATGATCTTTGTATGGCTTTGCTTAACAAGCTTCATATTTAAATGCCGGCTAAAATGGCCAGGAGGCAGACATTTAACACCAACAATCCACACTCTGTGACTTGGTTAATTCAAATTTAACGTGCCAACTTTATTAGCTTCGTCCCACACCCCACAGAGAGAGTGCGCGATCATTCAATTGTGTTAATAATGCGTCTATTGTTTACAAACTGTTACCCTCCATTTTGTATTAGGGTACAAGTGCCTAATGATTCTTTCATCATGTTTGTAAACACATGAACAATAATTGCAAAAGATACAATACATAAAATTTTTAGTAAAATAAAGTAAGCTTAGAGAACTTGGGTTGGGATCTATTTCCATAAATTTTTAGATCAAAGCAGCCAAAGTAATTTGTGTTTGTCATGAACAGTCAGTCAAGAGATAAAATTCAATGTACAATCATAAGGAGTTTACTACAAACCATTTTTTGTCATCATAATTTATAAAAAAAAAAATAAAAAATCGTAAGTATTTTAGCCATTTTAAAATCATCATTCTGATAAATTTGCATGGCAAATTTTAATTAGCAACTAACAGAGTTGCCACAATTTACGTCAGATACAATTGTTTTGCAGAATTTTGAAAAAATCCGGCAGCGCGACATTTGCAAAATATTAAAATTTACTCAAATGGTGGGCGCATATTTCTTGCATCTCTAATATACGAGTGAGATGGTATTATAAACTGATCATATAATTTTGCATTTTTCTTTTGAAAATTGATTGATTTTCTTACCTGTTTTTTAATGACTTCAGAAGGGTATTTCGGTGTTCAACAGTGTTGATTTTTCTTTTGCTGTACTTACATTATTTTTATCTCTTTTGCTCTACAGATACATATATTTATCTCTTTGTCTGTCGCACACAGATTTTGTTGAGACTCACTTGAACTATGCCGCAACAGGAATGAGTTTGCAGTATATCGCTGAAATTAAACGCGGACAGAAGACGACGACTGGCTATTGTTCCTGCAATTGTTAATTGAAGATCTGTTGTTCGATAAGTGTGTTTTTGGTTTGTTTCTTCAATTCTTCGATTTAGAAAATTATCTTGTTAGCATTTTTTATGGTGAGCTCACTTTGACGCCCGGAACGAAAGATAACAAATTGCTGTGTGTATCCAAACCTATACCGAAACTGACCGTTGAATCTCCCACTACTACTGCCGCCGCCGCTGCTGCCACAACTGTTGCTGCTACATTACTGCACTTATAATACGCTTAAGAGTATGGCTTGCCTAAAAGTTTTAAAAGTCGATATCAGAAAGTTGGAGGAAAATTTTCCAAAGACTCATGATTGCTTTCAAATTCTTGAAGCATCCGTGGATGAGCTGAATTGCTGTTTTATTGATAACACTGGCAACCGTCATAACATACATGCCAACTTTACAGAAAACTATCCATCGTCGCCACCCGTTTGGTTTACCGAAAGTGAAGAAATAACTGTGACAAGTGCCTTAGAGAAACTTTGCAACACAAATGGACGTGATAATTACGTTACAAATCAAGTCCATATGTTGGTGAAAGAATTGTGCCGTCTAAATAGAGTACCACTGCCAGCTGTTTTAGATAACTCATCACCGGATACGCCACAGCCACAAGCTGCATCAGCAGCACCATTGGCAGCTGCAGCATTACCTGTCGGTACAGAAGCCAAGGCACAACAGCGTAATATAGATGCCAATGCTGGTCAAAATAATATGGAAAATCCCAGTAGTGAGAGTGAACTAGAAAGTGAAGATGATGATGAACCGGAGATAGAAGTTGAAAAACCTGATATAAACCTAGAACATTTAGAGACCTTATCAAGACTGCGTCTAAGCCAAAAGCAAAATCAATCACGAGGTGCAGTTGCTGGTTCCTTGCAGGCTAACAATCGTTTGATGAAAGAATTAGGTGAAACTTACCGTTCGGAAGCCTACAAAAAGGATATGTATTCCATAGAACTTGTCGGAGATTCCCTATACGAATGGAATGTATACTTAAAGGCTGTGGATCCAGATAGTCCTCTGCATAGTGATTTGAAGTTGCTCAAGGAAAAGGAGGGCAAAGATAGCATACAATTAAATATAACATTCAATGAAAATTTTCCCTTTGACCCACCGTTTGTTCGTGTTGTGTATCCGATAATATTTGGTGGTCATGTACTGAGTGGTGGAGCCATATGCATGGAGCTGTTAACCAAACAAGGTTGGAGTTCCGCATACACCGTGGAGGCAGTGATTATGCAAATAGCTGCAACATTTGTGAAAGGTGGCGCACGCATAGATTTCAGAGCTAAAAGCAATGTATCACAATATTCTATGGCACTTGCTAAAGAAAATTTCAGTAGATTGGTGATTCTGCATGAACGTGAAGGTTGGGGACGTGATCCACCCAAAGCGGAAGGTTAAGATGGTTTGCTGAAGTTGTGATGTGTGATCTAAACACCAAATATTAGAAGTATATATATACTATGTGATGAGAGACGACACGTTGGACTGGAATGGGAGAGAACAAAACTGAGCTGCAAAATATAAATATTAAAAAAAACTATTCAAACTAATATCATTTCACAAAATCATTTAAATTAAAATTTATTATACTAATAATCCAAATTTACGCTTTTATTTGTTTTAGTTTCTAAGGTCTGATAAATTCATATTAAGTATTTAAATAAAAAAGGCCTAAAAGTCTTCAAAAAAAAAAAAAAAAAACTGTGTCAATTGAATTGAAGGAAATATTGTATATATAGGGCAGAAGATTGTCCTACCTTCTAGTATAGAAAGAAAAGAACGCAGTGCGCAATACATTTTCGCTTATTCAGTTATTAGTAAATGGGGGAAGAATATATACCAATAACAACAGCAAAGTCAGATATATTGTGTTTGTCTTTTGTTCCATTTAATTTTTTTTATTTATTTTCCTTTGATTCTGTGGGTCGATTTGGATGAAATAAACGCTACTGAAATATGAACATGTTACTGTCATTGACCTTAGATGTATAAACAATATTGTATAATTTAGCAAGGAAAAAATGGGAGAAGAATACATCAATTTTGACTTAAAAAAACTTTCCTTTTTTTTCTCTTGTTTTTCAATGTCAAATGAGCCAAAATGTTTTTAAACATTAGTCTCATCAGTTTTGGGAATAGTGACATGTGTTTAGAAGAAAGTGATATCTAAGGTATTTTCGATCTCCTTTTGGGGAGGTCGTTGGGGTGAAGTAAATTTAACCATTGTGGTGTTCTGTTGTATTATTATGAAGCAGTAGATCTTTATAAAGGCTGCTAAACAAATTGATTTGCTCAAGCATCGTTGCCTTTTTCATGTCCCGATATAAGGTTGACTTTCTGACGAACCATTATGCGTCACAGGGCTTTATTTTGTATTGCTTGAATCTTCCTAGTACTACTACTTGTCTGCATAAGTTAATTATCAAGACTACCACAAGCTTCACTTTTAATCATGCTCTTTATTTTGCGATTCTTCATTAAACAGAATTGCAAAAGCTTGCTTGCTAGCGGTCAGCTTCTGACTGCTGCTCCTTGCCATACTTCGCCTTTTTGTTTGCTCACGTTAACCCTGCCTTGCCACACAGGGGAACGCTCCGGTGATGCCAGATCTTCGTTGTTAAGTGCAGCAGCCAGTACATGTTTTGATAGTAACATGCAGTGATATTTTTTTACATGAGCACGCCAAATTAGACGCTTATCCAGGATCAGTCTAAGATATCAAACTTGCTTAAAATGATGCTTAAATAAAAAAACTAACTTAAAACTAAAAAAACTAGAACAAGATTTGTTAAGAGTTTATACACCCCCAACAAAAAAAAAAAGATCATTGCAATTCTTTTGATTTTTCGTAGTTTGAGGTAGTGAAACGTTATAAAAATAAGTAAAAAATGGCAAACCAAACTTTTTGAAGCGTTTCCTTAAACTCAGTCATATTGCTCAGCTTCTTCTTTTCAATTTTGGCTGACATCATGGCCCAAACACTTTCAATTGGATTGAGGTCTGGGCTGTTGCCCATCCAATCCAAAGAAATTATGCCAAAATCTTCCTTCATTTTAGCAATGTAACTTTATAAAGTATTATATTTAAGCGTACTCAAAAAAACGTGGTTAGATGTAGAGATGAGCTAAACAGTGACACAGTGATTGTAAACTGTGATTGAGTCACAGTCATTTGAAGGGAGAGACACAGTTTACTTTGTTTAAACTGTCATTACCAATCAAAGTGAGTCACAATCAATCAAGTAAACTGTGTCTTTCTCTTCAAATGACTGTGACTTAATCATAGTTTAGTTTAGCTCATCTCTAGTTAGATGGCCAGCAATCACAGTATTACTTACTGAGCGATCACGATCACAAGGTGCGGAATCATCCTGAAAAATTGGACTTTCTTCCTTTTCTGTCACAGACTCCAAACTTGGTATAACTCCGTCGAGTATAATATTTTCATATTTTCCCACTTTGATTGAACTCTCTTGCATCAAAATAGAGTCCGTTTTGTATTTGGAAATGCATCCCCATAGAGGGAATGCTTGACGGGTACAATCAAAAAATCACAAAAATTGCAATGTCGCTTTTTTTTCTGTCGAGGGTGTATATTGTATTGATGACCAGTTCGTACACCTACCGTTTTATGAAGTTAGTAAGTACATATTTATGTAATAGGATAAGTTTAATATTAGTTTTAATAGTTTATTTTGTCATGATTGAAGTTTCTTAACATGAGATGGGTGCACAATTATCCCAAAATAGAACTCTCACACATTAAGATTGTAATCAAAATGGTTCTAAAGATTATGAGTTTATTGGAAGTTGATAATTTTGATTTTCAATTTATTAGTGGTTATACCCAAACACAAATGATTTTATTGATTTTGTTTTGATTGTAAATCCAATATGATAATTAAAATTGTGATTCGTGATTCTTATCAACCCATTGAGTATCATAAAGTTTTAATAGTCCATCAGGGATTTATCAAGATTTTCTTCTTTTGGAAAAAAGGATGGCATTAGTTTTGTTAGAATATACTTTAATTTTTTATTTGTGATAATTGACCTCAAATTAATGTCACTACACAGAAGACCAGCACTGTAAACAGCTGCATCGTCAGTGAACAATGAAAGGACACACTTAGTTGATTGTGGCATATTATATTTAACATTAAGGGCCCAAAACAGAGCCCTATGGGATCCCAGCACTTACTCAGTATATGTCGCTTCGTAGATTAGGTACCATCCAAATCAATGTAAAAGAGAAGGTGCTTGAGAAATTATGTACTAAAATAAGATTGAATATATTGGATGCTTAAAGGAAGTTTTTGGTGGATGCTACGTTGGTCGGAGTTGGATTGCCAACTAAGAGTAGAGGGTCTAAGTTGATGTAAAATTGTTTTCTATTTGGTTCTAGAGCTGGACAATATTTTATAATGTGTTCAATTGAAGTTGGGTTAAGGAGCTGTGACCTAGTCTTAGACGGAAGAATTTGATCTGATGTAGGCGGGATAATTGTTGACCAACGTGTTTGAGAAAGACAGTGCAGGGGCCTTTTTCGGATTTATTGATTGGTACCAATAGGTTGTATGGTGTAATGATATCTTTAGATGTCTCTGATGGTAATGTTTTCTGTAAGGATGAGGGGTTGTTTAATGGCATTTTTTGCGGTAACGTCCGCGAACTCATTGCCTCTGATGTTGACATGTCCAGGTATCCACAGGAGTTTAAAATTTAAAAAAAATTGTATTATCAGGTTACGCACAGCTGAAGGATAGTAGTCACAGTTGTTACTGTTTTTGAATACATGCAACGCCGACAAAGAGTCAGAGCAGATGCAATTTATGTACTATATGGGTGTTCCGATAGCCTTTAATTTGCGTCAATGCAATGTTTAGCGTTACTAATCCTATTGATTTCTTATTTTGAATGCAATATTTTATAAAATTTTTAAGTTTTAAGGATGGAAATATACAATTATTATTGTTATTATAATATATTATAATCGGATGCAGGTGCAATGTATGCATGTAAGGGGGTGTTTGTGGTTGCTTATGACTTAAAGTGGTTGAAGAATGGACGACAACAGAGCTTGGGTAACAATTCCACCCTGGGTCATTACTCTTAACACAAAGAAAAAAAAAACAAAAATAACTATTGTATATAATTTCTCATTGCAACATAAATTGAGCATGTAAAATGATGATATAAGTGATGGTGATGATGAATCGCTTTGTTAAATCTGAATGCATTATAAACACCTGCTTGGATTATATTTTATTAAAGTGCATAATTGTGAAAATATGCATTATTAAGAATGCAAAAAGTGCCATTTAACTTTTGACAGCGTCGCCGGCGATTCAGAAAGTCAAACGGTCGCTGCCGGCAAGACATTTGATAGCACCCACCAAAAACAAAAACAAAATATAAACATACACAAGTTGACCGCGACATGCCAAATACTGTGTCAGGTAACCAACCAACCAACCAACAAACCATCCAACCATTCAAGAAGTTGTGACCAAGAAGGTAAGGAAGTAAGTATAGTGAATAGTGAGTATATTGTGGGTGTGTTGTTGAGTGAGTGAGTGCAGTTGAACGGCTTTGAAGCAGCCACCTCGCGTGCAATTTCTCACCTTTAAAAATGTGGCAGAAACAACTCGCGCGCCATCATGCATCTTAGTACTTACTTGGGACCCCATTTATTACATGAGTTTAAGCTAAATCGCATACGGCACACAGCGGCAGTGAGAGTGAGGGGCAGAGGCTGGATGTAAAAACAACGATTTGCTGTCAGCTAATAATAATAATTTCGATATTGAAAATACGTTTTCTTAGTTAGGTACGACACTAAACGATTCGGCCCAGTGCTAAAAGTCAACGTAGTATACTAGGACCAGGTGACCGGCGACCGGCGATCAGCAGTTCGGTTGATGGTGGGGGCGGCAACAGTGTGTAGTACATCTTTTCTTGTACTGTATGTGTATTACAACTGAAGACAGGTGGTGTTGGTGAATCTATATTTGTATCTGTATCTGTGTTTGTACAATATACTTTGTGTTGGCCACATGGTTGTTGTTCATCTTCTTCTACTTGTTGTTCGATGCGCTTCGTTCAATATGAGCCACAATTGAGGCATTTAATCGAGCATCTCTTAACACGCCTTGGAATGTTGACTTATTATTGCTTGCGCTCTATGGTTGAAGTCAAAGTCGATATGTCTGTCTGTCTGTGTAATGCCCAAAGAAAAGGTGTAGATGATGATGACGAAGAAGAAGCAACACCAACTGCAATAGCAACAGCAGCATCAAACGACTGTTGACTGTTTGTCTGGTTGGTTGGTTGGTTGGCTGTTGGTTAGTTGTCTTTACTCATTGCCAATGAGTGTTGCAGCGCGAGAATTGTGCCAAAGCCGCTGGAGTCAACACCATTCTCGTCATCATCATCATCATCATCATCAGTACCCTCATCATCATCATCATGGTGTTGGGAGATTGTTGGATTCATATGCCATGTTCAAGAAAAGAAAAAGAGAGAAAATGCATTATTCCCTTCTAGACAGTCGATCGGTTGGCCAGGCCGCTCGGTTGCTTAGTCAATCGGTTGGTCGGTTGGTTGGTCGGTGTTGAGTCTGTAGTTACCTCACAATAAAAGCGTTTATCATCATTAGACTCAATCTAAAGACGTTTTGGTTGGGGTTATCATGTTGATTATGTTGTGTGAAAACAAATTACATTTCAGAGACGTTTCATCCTTTTCCCCATTATATACTATATTTATTTTTAAATTTTCTTAAGGGAATATTACATTTTTGCTAAAGTCGGTAACAAGCAAATAAAAGGGATTCTTAGTATTGAAAATGCCTATTGTTAGAAAAAATTTGACAATGTTATTATAAGTTTAGTTATTGGAATGGAGTAAAATTAGTCTGGAGGACATAAAAAAATTGGTCCATTCAATGTCAAACCATCTGGTTGAGGTCCTTAAACGTAAGGGATATGTCACCAATCATTAAAACTTACTTATGTTGAAGATTTTATCATATTTTCATGATATATAGTAGTATCTGTACGTAGACTTTTGCCGGTGTACATTTTTGGATTTTCTTATAAATAAATTAATTAAAAATACTTTTGTGCCTGTTAGAAATTAAAAAAAATAATAACAATAAAGAAAATTGTTTAAAAAATGATTTAAAAAAAAATGGACTCAATATCTTTTGTATTTATTGCTTAGTGGACAGTCAAAGTTGAAGTGATGATTTTTTATTGCCTGTACGTAGACTTAAGCAAATGCGGGTATGTATTTCCGAGCGCGTGATTAGTAATTTATTCAGAGTCGGAGAGTAGTCTGGCAACACTAAGAAAGTTAGCCATAGTGCACACAAGACTTAGGGAATCCCCAACTTCTTTCTGTTCATTCATTAGTTTGATTAGCAATAAAACTAATATACTCATATCATATATCAGACTTAATCTTTTTATATTTTTTTTGGGAAATGAAAGAGGCCTCGCGAAGCTGATATCGCCGACATCTACATTGCACTGACTATCTATCTATGAGCACAGCAGACTCTGTTCGACTAATATTGTTGCAAATTTTCTTAACACCCCTAATTTTTTCTATTCCATCAAAGGGAAAACAATTTTTCAAGCAATAAAATTGTAATTCATAGAATATTTAGATATGGTATGATGGTTTTTATAATACAATAATTCACTGTCTGCCTGTTATTTTCAAAGCATCAGTTTGACAATTTCATTATGCGTGTATCCTTCTTTCTACTATGAACATTTTGTTTTTCATTCATAAGTGATTGAAGGGCATCAGTCTGTCGAGCATCATCATATCATACTTGTATCTTTTTAATTTTGTTATTTAACACCGTTTTTCTTTTTCAGGTTTTTCATTTCGACGATCATTCAGTGCGCTTATCAGGTATATTTTACACCCGCACAGCATGCGATGCAATGAGGCAGGCAGACAACTTACATACTAGTACATTGTACATAAGTCAATGAAATTTGTTCTTGAGATGCATTGCTTGTCTTGAAAGCAGTAAGTAATAAAAACAGATTTTCTATGAAATAAGGATAGAAATAAATTCATTTAAACTAAAAAATACTTACATTCATAGTCCAGTCTAGTAGTATTTGCATAAAAAACTTTTGGGTTGTGCGATATCGACAGAATTGGATTTGATTTTATGCCGTTACTGCTGACTATTGTATTGTTTGCAATGCAAGGCAATTTCTTTGCTTTTGGCCATAAAAATGTGCATATTGTGAAAGGCTCTTCTGACTACTACTATGATGATGTCTAGAGATCTGAGGAGGCAGGTACATGTAGAGAGATGGATGCATTAAATCAAAGAGATGAAGTATCAAGGGAAATCTCCAGACTAAGACTAAGAGAGATGAAAAAGGAAATACTTGGAATGGAATTAGCAGATACTTGGCTTAAGAAACAGGGTAGAAGAGGGGGTTTAAACAAACTATACTGAATGCCAATAGTACATTGTAGTACGTATAACTTGCCAAATTGACATCAGGAGCGGCGACTGACTGTGAGAAAATTCCAAATCAAAAATGGAAAACTTTTTCCAACTTGTTGCCATGATGAAGACGATGACTTCAACTAATGCTACTAATGGCACTTAAATTCAATAATTGACTAAATTTAACTAAAAAAAAAACCAACCAATTTTTATTATTGTTGCAATGTTGTTGTTGTTGTTCAGAGAGGAGAAAAAAAAATGGAAAAATATTTATGTACTTGACTTGGGCTTGCTTAGTTACTTATGTTAGATACTATTGTGTACTCTCAGGTATCTAAAGCTGGTAAAGCACAAATAATTGCACTTGGCAACTTGATTTTTTTGATTTCTTTCATTATTGCTTTTGTTGTTGTTGTTGTTGTTGTTGTAGTTATTTCACTAAAGTAACAACAAGTACAACTAAAAGTTCGATTAAACAAAAGTTAAAAGTGCTTGGCATTTAAAACGTTATCCACCACAGCTGCGTTCTATATTGTTGTTGTTGCTGCTGCTGATGTTGTTGGTTGACTGGGGCAAGTGTCTATTGCTGCCTTAGTAGCAACAGCTGCATATACTAGTGTACTATGGTATAGTTGTGTCCAAGTGTTAGTGTATCTGTGCCCCTTTTGCAACAACATGCACTGCAACAAATGAGTAACCACAAAGCAATTGTTGGCTTTGGTGGTTTGTTGGTTGGTTATTGGCTTGACTTTGGCCATGAGGCCTGATAATTCATTGTCAGGCGCGCATGCAAAACTAAATAGAGAGAAAAAAAAAATTAACAACAGCAACAACAAGCGCGCGGATTTCATTTTATTAGCAATGGTTTTGGTTTATTTGTTTAAATTGTTGTTGTTGTTGTTGTTGTTGCTGGTGATGTTGTTGAAGTACATAGATAGCGCCAAAGAGATATGTTTGTCTCTATAGTTTACATATTGTACATGAGAGACTCAGAAGCGAGCACATTTATTTGTGTCACAGGGTCAATGTCACACCTTGACGCCTGCCAAACTCAACTGAAGCGACGAGACTAGAGTCGAGTCGAGTCGATTGTACATATAGCTAAGATCAGCTCAGCCTTTCGGCTTTGCCTGGCCTGGCCTGGCCCGGACTGTTGTAAGCAGCAGCCTTCCATTGTATTTCAATACACTAACATTCTATGTTTTTGTTTTGTTTATTTGTTGCCTGCCAAAGCCTTTATTTTATATAAAATTTATTGCATTTTAAATGAAAGATACAACAACAACAACAACAACAACATCATCTCAGCAATAGTAACAAAAGTAAGAATAACAAAAACATATTTCTTGATTGTTCTTGTTGTTGTTGTTGTTGTATTACTTATCTTTTCAACGCAATCATTTTTTATTTGAGTATTTCTATTTTTTCTAATTAATTAAATAAAATAAATGTTAATTGAAAAGGTGTTTTTCAGCAATTGACTCACAACACAATACAATACAATACACTGACAAAGGGGAAAATCCAATATCAAAAGTAGCAGCAACAACAACAACAATAGGAACAACAATAGCATCAGGCATCAGTAGAAATAATAAAAATAAATAAAAAATATCGCATGCTATAAAAAATGGCGCTCTAAATTTTATGTTGTCTAAGGCATATCAAAAGCTTAACATCAACTATGATGATGATGATGACGTCGTCATCAAAACAACGAGTGCAAAAACAATAACAATAACAACAACATCATCGTCATCATCTTGAAGACTTTGTTTTGTGAAGAAGAAGAAGAAGCAAATAAAGTATCTATGTGAGTAAATGTGTGTGTGTGTGTGCAGATTTGTGTTGTCTCCACCGACGCCACTTTGTGTTATAGCGTAGCTAAAATTTAATTAAGTAAAGCAGTTTTTTTTGTTTTGAGCTCCTTCCTCAATGTGCGCGCGGTTAAACAAGACCACAACGCGCTTGCGCTCGCTTTCATATCTGATTGAAATTCTCACACACATACACACTGATGGATGTTGATGAAGAAGTGGGGGAAGAAGAAAAAAGATACTTTTATGCGAACCACAAAATTTGCAATGAATTTTTTACTTTAATCTCTTGTGTTCTCAAGTGAGTTATACTATTGTTGTGGCCATAGGAGCGTTTTCCTTTGGGTAACTTGGGCAAAAAACCCGCGGCCTCAAGTAAAAAGAGGCCCGATTACAAGCCGAAGGTTGCCTTAAATATAATTATTTTTACTCAGAGATCAATGAAGCTTCCACCCCGTCCCGTGTAAGGCATTAGGTGAAGTGGTCACCAAGAAGTGTTGTATACACAATATTTCAACCTTAAGCCTTTATTACATTGAGCGAATTTACAATCTGCTAGCCAGCGAGTCTACATGCAGGCGAATCGGCGTATGCGATAGTGTCATTGACGCTTTTCTATTGAATTCGCTAGCTAGTAGATTGTTAACTCACTCAATATCATTGACTAACAATCCCACACGTCAGCGAATAGCAAGCAAATTAACCAACCTTTCAACTTGTTTCGGTGGATTGTTTACAATCTGCTAGTAACTACACTACTCTGTACGAGTTTACTAGTAGATAATAAATTCGCTGGCTAGTTGATTGTAAACTCACTCAATGAATTTGAGGCTTTAGATATATTTATTCATAAATTTATTATCAGCAAGTCGAGGACCCTATTTCCCACCACCATATTGTTCACGCTTCGGCTCCTAAGAGATTAGAACGCCTCTGTATATATGATGATTTTTTACAATTGTGTGAAAAGTATTTAGTTGGAGTTAGGTTGGTCGATTGCACACGAGTTCATCCTTACTGCCACTACTGTTCTCCGCCTCTAAAACGAACCAGAGCAGTACGCGAATAGAGCCAGGTCCCCCAATGCACATTTTGCCAAGGTTTCAACACATCCAAGAACGGTTTCCTTAGAAGACTTGTTTGTCTATCAAGAAGAGAAGGGCAGTCATATTAAGAGGTGTTGGATACTCTTCAATTCCTTCTCATCTTCTCAGCTACACAGTTGGAGTTCAGGGCCCCCTAATTACAGTTCCCCAAGGCCTCCACTAGTTTAAAAACACCACTGTTTGTTCCACACATACTGAGCAAGTAAGTGAGTGAGTGACTGACTGAGTGAGTGAGTGAATGAGGAGTTAAGTTAGCGCGTAGTGATCTAGATCGAAGACCACCATGCGGGCGGGTTTTTGAATTTCAGAAAAATAAAAAGTAAAACAAAAAAATCTTTAAAAAAAAAATGTTTACCGAATGTCATTCGTCGTCATTGTCGTCCTTGTTGTCTTCGTCTTTAAAGCTGTCGATGTTGTCGTTGTCATCGCCGTCGTCGTCTTTAGATGACAGCAAAGACAACGTACTAGTTGCATTGGCCACAAAATGATTGTCGCTTGATTATTCATTGAGTTGAGTTGAGATCAGTTCACTTGAGTTTAGTTAAGTTGAGTTAAGCAAAGAACCAACGGCACTTGTTTTTTTCTTTCTTCTGTAGGAGTAGATGATGTTGATTTTGATACTGATGCTGATGATGATGATGAAGAAGAAACAATTTCAGCAATTAGAATATCAAAGCGTAGATCAACAAACTACAACAACAATCACAATCACAACAAACCAAAAAGAAAAAAAAAAAAAAAAAAAACAACCAACAACATTAAAGTTGACTACAATAACAAAAAGTAACACACCCTGTGTGTGGCGCTTTAATGACATTTTTCTCAGAACTCCCCACTCTTCACAAGTAAATAATAAGAAGATCAGAACAGAAAAGAAAAGCCAGCAAGCCAGCGAAGCAAGCAAAAGGTGTTCAAGTTCTTTTCTGCTTTTGAATGCTGCTCCCAACCAAAATAAAAGACTTAAGACACAAACTTGAAAATTAAAGCACATTAATTTTGTTAGTTAAAGTTCTTTTCTGTTTTTGAAGGAGGCGCCTTCCTAAGTATTACTAAAGTGTAATTGTTCCCAGACAAAAAACACAGTCTCAAAGCAAACAAAAAGCCCTGATTGATTGCAAGCAAAGCCAAAACCATTGTTCCTTTAAGGATGAAAGGCAAAACACATCTTAGGGGAAAATATGGAAAAGCACAAAATATGAAATAAAAATGGCAAAATTCTAGACGCCATATAAATCAGAGCAAATATGAATTGTTGCTGTTGTTTATACTAACTGACTGCCGTGCTCTTTGGTTGTCAGATTTAAGACGTTGGGTTGTTTTGTTGGGTGCCCTGGCCTGCCTGGTTGCCTTCTTTGTCAACGTGAAACAGCAGCAGCAGCAGCATCAGCAGCAGTAGGAGCAACAGTCAAAGGCAAAAATATCATGCATATTGTTGTAACTAAACTGGCGACGAAGATGATGACGACGACGACGACGACGGCACATATAGCACACGAAAGTGACTCTGTTTAGTGGGAGATGGACCAGCTACTCAACCATACACAGCCAGTCAACCAGCCAGCCAGCAGCCAGCTATTGTCTACCAACCAGACTGTGGGAAATAGCGCAAATTTCAGTAAAACTCTCATTGCTAGAACAATGTAACTGAGTCAAAACTTGGTTCATTTTTTTATATCTATCACACATAGCATGCATGGATATTATTATTGTGATGTGATGTTTGTAACGCATTGAAAGGAGATAATGGACATGATTAGCATTATGAGGGGAATTTATTCGATCCATTTTAACATAAAATAATAATAATAAATATACATGATAGGCGGAATTTTCCGATCAAGCGTCGATGACATTGAGACATTGGCTAGTATAACGTAAACTCGCTCAATGTAATCGATAATTTGCTAGCTAACAAGCCCACAAGCCCACACGTCCGCGAGTAGCGAGCAAAATAGCCCGGGTTTCAGCTTTTCTCGGTAGATTGTTTATAATTTTCTAGTAACGAATATGATTACACTGGGACTTAGACCCAATCGAGGCCGCAGTAATAGGGTCACTAGCTCCAGCTATTCCCCCATCTATTCTTAAGACAACATTTTCAATAATTGTAATGATCAAAACCTAGAACTACAGAACTAGAACTATTCATGGTTATTCATTTCAATTTCTTGTTAATATAGTTGGTTTTTATTTTAACATGGGATTAGTTTATTTAATGTAAATGAATTAAAAGATTCTATGGATCTGTTGAGTTGAAAGAAATGAAGAAATAAATGAATTGTCCAAACTCTGAAGTCTTATGTTGCTTGAGAGCTTGATTACTCTTGATTAGTCTTCATCGAACCGTTCTGGAGGGATATGACACACATTATACTTACTGAAATTACTCTCGAAACTAAGAAATAGATCATATGGGTACTGTCTCTTTCGATCTATCACCACATTGTTTAGTTTTTAGAGAATTTTGAAGCAAGGGAGAGTTTATGATTAACGGAAATGGAATGAAGGCTTTCACCAGCATCATTTCTTAATCTCGAAAGTATTTATGTCAAGGCATTGATCTGATTGTATAAATTTGACCAAGGTTTTACCATTATTATGCTTATCGAATAAAAATGGCCTTAACATTGGTACCTTCAAATGTGAAAGGTTCCTTTGACAGACTTACATTTCAGTAGATCTTAATCACGAGCAATTTCTTCATTTTTTCATTTAAATATGTCAGATTTCAATGCAGCTTATTACAAGATAGTAATGGAGTCTTTGTCCCACAAAGACTAACATTTCTTTTTGGATATTAACTGCATCTTCAAAAGGTAACAACATTCACAACAAGAAAGAGACCTTTATATGAGGAGTGGTTTGCTCGATACCGTTCCCGAAATAACGATGTCAAAGAAGCTTCTTGCTCTGTTCGGCCAGTCACTGGAAAAGCCGATGAAATTTTGCAACTGGTGGAGCAAATCCGAAACGCAAGCAGTCAAAAGATAGCGGAGGCACTAAACATCAGTTTGGAATCATCTGAAAAGAGCAGGCTATGCAAAGACGCAAAGAAATTCGGTTGACCGAATTATCATAAATGAAATACTGGTGGAAAGCAACGAAATCGAACTATCATTATGGAGGATTCAAAATGGATTGAATACGAGAAAAAGCAATACAAACGATCATGGTCAAAGGCCAGTGACTCACCACTAAAGACTTCAAAGGCTGTGTTGACGGCAAACTAGGTTATTGAGTGTTTGGTGGGATTGGAAGGGAATTGTCTATCAAGAGTCACTCCAGCCTGTTGAAATGGTCAATTCGGTCCTCTACGCCTCACAGTTCGTTAGCTTGAATGAATCAATCAAGAAAAAGCTACCAAAATTAGTCAACAGAAATGGAGTTGTGTTCCATTATGACAATACAAAGCCCCACACACTTCTTTGATGCGGAACAGAACATGGTTGTGAAGTTTTGATGCATCCACCGTTTAGCTCAGGCCTTTCACCATCTGACTACCATTTGTTTTGGTCTCTGCAAAAGTCTCTTAGCTCTCCGGTGGCTTCTTTTTATATCACCGATTTTTAAATGGGAAAGGTATATCTTTTTCGGTGGAACCGATATGAATATCCTTTTATGTTTTCGTATTCATTTTGTTTTTGTGAATTTTTCATTTTTAACACATTTCAATGCCAAATGGTACTCGATATTCATGCGTTGTTGCATTGTCTTATTTTTTTCTTCTCGATATTATAACAACAACAATAACAAATAAGCCAAAACTTAAAGTAACTGAAAAACAAACAAGACAAGCAAAAAAAAAAAAAAGTGCACAATAATTTTGCGCATATTATGAGTGACAATAGGATCCTGATAAGCTTTTATGGTTCGTTTAAAGTGTTTAACCTAGAAAAACTGATGCTATTCTTTTTGTGTTGAGTATTTTGTTTTGTTTTATTTTACTTTCGCATAGAAGATTAAGCAAAAGAAGATCAGGAAATTTATATTTCTTAACAGCTTGTTTGTTGCTTGTTTTACAAATTGAAATTGCCATACCAACAAACGGCAAAAAAAGAAATGAAGAAAAAGATACTAAGATCACCACCACACAACACAACATAACACAACTCAGTACAACAACACAACTAAAAATGTCCTAATAAATTTGAATAAATCGTTGTCGTTTGTATTTGTTGTGTTGTTCATCCTTAGTGTGCGCTTGAATGCCGCTTGGACTTGGATGATGATGACTGGGATGACTACAGCAGCGGTGGCGGCGACGGCGACGGCGTCTTCGAACGCGCGCCTAATCGCTTCGTTTAATTTACTTAAATTATACTAATGATCTTAAGCGTTGGGGTTTTTGAATCGATCCATAGAAACGGGCAAGCAAGCGAGCCAGCGACAGTCCAAGTAAAATCAATTGGGCAGTGCCAAAGAGCTTAAGAGTTAGTTACAGAGACCATTGGGTAAATTGTGGTGGTTGTGCAAAAGCGTCATTGAACAACGTCATTTGTTTGTTGGCAACAACATTGTCTGTCCATCCGTTAATCTGTCCATTCTGTCCTTGTTGTTGTCGTCGTAGTCGTCGTCGGCGCAATTGATTTCAAAGTGGTCCACCACCACCAAGTATATTGTAGATTAAAGCGGCCCGGGGGCTGGATCGGATATATAGTACTAATGCCGGTGCACATCTGAAGCGTTTTCCGCTTGCAAAATTGAAGGCGTTTTAGGTGCGGAACTCAACACTAACTTATGTCTCTCTTTCAATTTTTTTTCACGGACTATGCGAGTGTGAGTGAGTGTGTGTGTGTGTTTGTCACTACTTATGGCCTGACATTTAGATGAAGTGTCTGTGAAACTGAGCCTGACTTCAACTCCTCTTGGACGTTAGCCGCTAAATGTCGCTAGTTAAGCTTGACTTTTTTATATTTTCTTCTCTTGTTAGTTGTTCTGTTGTCTCCTAACCGACAACCACATTCACAAAGATTTCGACAACACCAGCATCAGCACTAGCACCAGCACCAGCACCAGTACTTAATTCCATTCATAAACAAAACTTTAATTTTATTGCTCGTTTGCAGTGTCAACTTCAATTGGGGTTAGAGATGTGAGAATGTGAGAAGTTGGAGGAGGAGGCCTATTTTGCTTAAGCTTCTTGAAGTCAAGCGTCGATTATCAACGCTTCTAGTAAATGGCTCAATTAGTTCTCACGCTAAGGTTTCTCTTTACAGAGTTGTATTTTGAAAAGATATCGTTGCAAATAATGTTTTATAACCATAAAAGTACAGTCATTATTATTATCATCATAAGTTGTTGTAGTTGTTATTGTAAATCATTAATGTCACCACGCCCACCGAAAATATGTTGTTCAAGACATAAATTGTATTAGGGCTGTTGTGCATAATCAGTTCTGCAACATAATAATTTATTATAATTTACAACATTAAAAAACTGAAGACGAGAGATGAAGATGAAATTGAAGGTACTAGAAATGATGTTCAGGAGACGATCGACAACCAACCAACCAACCAACCATTATAAGATGCAACACTAGTGTTGTTGTTGTTGTAATGCTAGCGTGTGGTTGTTGCACATTACTGAATGGCTAAATGGCTATAAATGAAATGGGCCTAAACGGCAAATTGAAAGCATCTTGATAAACTGTGGCAATGTGGCAGCTCAGTAGAACTAGTAGAAGACTCATTCAACTATCAAACTCACTAATACAGAGGCTCTTAAACTGTGATCTACAAACTCTTAAGGGTCTGCTTGCCAAGACCATGAAGCTTAAAGTTATTTAACTAGAAATAAAGTTCTCAGTCTAATGTCTAGTCTTGGAATATGGTCCGCAATTAAATATTTTTCATGGGAGAGACTGCTTGTCTCCAGGTGGATAGTTGTCGTGGAGTCCCCCGGACTCACTCAAGACCACCAATGTAGTTGCACCGAGTGACAAACCATATCCTTCAAGCGTTTGATCCAAAAGAGTATTGAAACGCTGTGTTTATCGATTTCAAGCCGAGTGTGGCATCTCAGACTCCTGGCCAAGGTGAAGCCTGTCCTTCTTTCTCCATACTTCGGACTCATTCAATCATATCTGGAAGGTCGGTTTTCCGGCATCGAATAGCGGACTTTTCTATGGGACACACTCTCCCCGTCCTGGCTGGGAATCCCCAAGGCAGCGTTCTGGATTCAAGACTATTCTCTCTATTTTTAGCACATATGCCAGTCCCTTTGTTGATGAGATGTGCACAGTGATTTTGGCTACTTAAGCCGATCACGTTGGCTTCTTTTACAGCTCCAATTGTGAGTACGAAGCTGCAGATGGGATCCAAGAGTTTTGGACGAACCGGTGGGACGTGAGAATAGAATGCAACAACGCCACTGTTGTACATATTTTCTCCATAGCCTAATTAAGGAAGATGAAATACTTTGATCTCATCCTGGATCAAAAGCTTACTTTTGGTCGGAACACCCACAGCTTTCACTGGCTGCTTAACGGGAGAAAATCGCTCTCTCTCGGGAGACACGGCATTCAGATATGGGAACAGCTGCTAAATCCCAACATAAGAGAATGCAAGTCTTACAGAAGAAGACATTGCATCTAATGGCTGAATGCGCATGGTGTATTAGGAACTCAACATTGCATAGACATATGAGCTTGGTGGTAGTCGAGGACCAGATCCCCTTTCACTCAAGCATATATAAAGACTGTTTCTTGGCTCACAACAACCGTTTGGTCAATTCTGGATCTTTGCTTTAATAGAGTAGATAACACTTTAGGTGCACCAGGAGGCTTCCCGGCCTCCCCCAGGCCATAGGTAACAAAGTTGACACATTAATCTTTATACTGTTTTTCTTGATTTACGTGTAAACCTTTACGCAGAAGCAAAGCGTATTATAGGGCAAGATAAGCCCTGATGGCAATTGATAAAAAAGTAGTAAATTTGCAGGAGGGAGTCCATAAGTTACTTGAGTTTTAGAACCACTGCCCTACTACTCTCCAATTTGGTGTATTGGCGTGCGAACACTTGAAAAAGCATATTTCATTTTCATTTTTATTCCATCTTGTTGTTGTTGTTGTTGTTGTAATATAGTACAATAACAAAAGGAATAGAAAGAAAGAAAGATATTTTTATGGTTCGTTTCGATTTGCCGGCATTCAAGTGTGGCACTCATCTAGATTTGTTGTAAATTACCCCACAAAAAATAAAAATAACGTTGTGGCAATGACTTGGTTATTTCTTCCTAGGTTTCTTACTTTTATTTTTGGAATAATTTTTGTTTTCTTCCCCAGATCTTTGATCTCGTAAACTTTGATTTTTTTTTTCATTTTCATCGTCTTGAACAAAGACGTTTTTTTGTATTGACTCCTTTTTTTATTGTTATTATATTGGGTCTTTTCTAAACAATCACAATCATCATCATCATCATCATCATTATTTACTATGCGCTTACTCAATTCAGTAACTATTGTTTCTTGTGCCATTCAGCATTATATCAATCACTCAATAAATAAACAACATCGATCAATCAATTTCAATGATAGAGACATATAGCAAGAGAGAGGGAGGAGAAGGGAAGTCTATCTTTTGTTTTTAAGAAATGGCATAAAAGATTTACTCTGCTGCTTAGTATAGCATGATGATGATCTCCTCTCTAACATTTTCCTTATTTTTTTTCTAAAGTTAGTTGACCGTTCAGTCAGTTTGTCAATCATTGTCGCTCATCTTAGAAAGAAGAACTTTGTTTGCATTGGGTTGATCGGTCTTCTGCTTTGCTTTAAATATTAAATAGTTTGCAATCACAGAATTGAAATGTCCTCGTTGAGCTATAAAATTTAAGTGTCATTTCCATGCATTGATTGAGGATCATCAATTCTACAAGATCCAAGCCAACCAAAGCTAAGCCAAGAGCCAATGCTATGCCATGCCATGCCATGCCAAACACACCATTATCGTCACTTGCAATCTTATTTCTCATACTTACATAGTGGCATACAGTGGCAACATACAATCATTTCATTCATTCCATTCTTCAGTTTAAGATTGTCATTCATTGTACAATAGTAAATGCATTCATTCATTCATTGGATTTAATAGATTTATGCTTGATTGATATCACATTCTCAACATGTTGAGTCGTTGAGCCATTAAAAAAGGAAGCCTGGCAAAGTTGACTGAATGACTGACAAGCGCCCATAATTTGAGCGCCGCCGTTGCAAGATTGATTATTCACTGTCATGTGTGTAAGTTGCACTTGTTTTCCTCTAATGTGTTTTCATGATTCAAAAAGTAAACTGTTTTGCTCTGCTCTCAATCCACAAATGTTTTGGGCGTTTTTCTTTAAATATTTGTTTACATTAATACAAAATTTTTTGTGAAAAAATAACAAAAATAAAAATATCTTTACTATTAGAAAATTTAATTTTGTTGCAATTACTCAACAATATTTAAGTCTCCTGTCTTCTCCTAATCTTTGTCTTTAAGTTCAAAGTGCTTAACTGGTCTGGATAGTAAGAGAGAAGCAGTGGCAGCAGCAGCATCAGGAAGCGGGCCTCCCCAGCTCGTTATTTTGTATGTGCGTTGCTAGTAAAAATATTTTTACTTAAAATCATCATCTGGCTACAATTTTTGCAACAACAAAAAAAATCACAGAGTCATAGTCTTCCTTCATCTGTCTGTAGTCGTATTCATCTGTTTGCTTGTCGTCCAGTTGGCTGTCTTTAGTACACATTTTGTAGCTCATCTTCCCATCGTAATTTAAACTAAATCGGTGCTCAAACTCGCATGCGTAGCAAGCATAATGGCCTGGTATAGTACGAGTATCTATTAGTGTGCAAGTATATGTTACTGTTTATCTATGTATGTATGTGTATATATGTGTTTATAGTTGACTTGAGCATTATTGCGCTCCACCTTAGTCAGAGTTGCTCCGCCATCGTCGTCGTCGTAATAATCAATTATTTCTGTGTAATTTATGGTAATGTTCAGTCATGATGGATTGACTGCTCTAATGTCGCTCTAAATCTTTTTTGCGAAAAAGAGCGTACTTCACCAAGTCACTCACACAGATACTCATGTACACACGCCAACATAGTACACTGGAACTTGGCTCGTGTAACGGAGGCTTAGTTAAAACCAACCTAAGCTAAGCTAAGCTAAGCCAAGCCAAGTCAACTCAAGCCAAGTTAAGTTAAGTTAAGTTAAGCTTACAGTCAAGGCAGGTGCAATTGACTGACTGACTCTGACTCTGTGTATGTGGGGGCGACGACGTCAGCGCGGCTTCAGATACTTTAGCATCAGTTTAGTTCAGTTCAGTTCAGTTTGGATTTGAGTTTGGCATAGCGTAAAGGCGCATGTTGTATCTGTTGCTATTTTGATTCTGTTAGTGCCACCAATCATCCAAGCCTCGTCTTCCTGCGTCTTCGACATCATCGTTTGGTTTATATGTAGCATATGTTTTAGTAACTTCTTTTAATGGCAGCTTAGATTACATGTGGCTAGATGGTGGACCCCGGACCCCTCCACTCACTCTCTCTCTCTCTCTGTGTTTGTCGTCTGACGAATAAATAGTTATAACTGAAGTTTAGTTAAGAAACAGAGAGAGAGAGAGAGAAAGAGAGTAGGAGAATACAACTACAACAACGATTTTCGTGGCAAAATTAATGTTAAATAAGCTTTTTAGTTTATGTACAACCAAAGCGTTGATCAATTTCTCAGTCATGTTGGCGATACTTCTTAAGACTGCTGCGGCTGCGACTGCTAAGATTGAGGCTGCTGCATTTCCTCAACTCTTTCCGCTTGTTAAGGCCTTGTTGCAACAACCCATGTTCACTTCATTGCAACAACGCGTGTAAATTATGCCTTGTACATATTTATTTACAATATTTCAAGTGTTCAAATTCTCGTACTATATAAATTATGTGCAAAATTATTATGTTTTTTATCTACGCTCATGTGTTTGATTGTGTGTATGTGCAACAT
The DNA here is from genome assembly GCA_037043315.1 of Amiota communis. NCBI lineage: Eukaryota > Metazoa > Arthropoda > Insecta > Diptera > Drosophilidae > Amiota > Amiota communis. Next base: position 3,011,088 of record JBAMAV010001245.1, on the reverse strand, counting down.
GTTGCATATTAATGAATGTTTTCAAACTAAACTTGGTCAAAATATCGCACATTTGAAATTCAAAACAAACTTTACTCACTTCTCTCTTTGCTGTTTCACTTCAGTTGGATCGGTTCAATGCGTTTGTTCTTCTTCATGTTCATCTTCTTCATTGGAATTGCAGTTTGTGCCTTAGAGATTGTCTATTCTTTTTGCTTTTGGTGAGGGCGGAGCGGTATAAATTTCATATTTTTTATCGGTTTTTATAGGTTATGGGCCATTAGTTCCATAAAGCGAGCAAAAGTTATTTTCAGTGCTTTAGTTAAATGTAGGCGAGTCTGAGTTGCTTGAATCGATTTGGTTGCAGTTTCGCAGTTTACGTTAAGGATTTGATATGCAGTAGGTAGAACTACAATACTAGTGGCAAGCATCAATGCTGCTTCTTTATACACATTTTTAGTAAGTAGTTGCTCCTTGTCCAAAGATTTGAGTTTGAGTTTGAGGTTTTTGAAGTTCAAATCTTGTAGTCTATGATTCGTCATGAAATCTAGATCATATATAGTAAGACTCTGGAAGACTATGAGTAAGATTTAGATATCAAACACAAGATACAGTTAGAAACAGAAGCTAAAGGGTGGGCCATCTATTGGTCCGATTTTGAACTACCTGTCAATAATGATGCTATCAACTTCCGTGCCATAAATTGCTGACAATAATTTAGTTTTAACTTTCCGCTAAACAAAAATTTGTAGAAAAAGTACGTGAAACTGGGATGCTGGTTGATGCCAGAAGTGTGCCGCATACTCATCCGGTGCGTACAGCTGAAGGAAGAGCTGTGGTCGAAAGCATTCACTAAAACCCCAGAACATCGGCTCGGCGCAGAAGTCAACAAGTCGGCATTTTACGACTTTTTCGGTATGTTTGTGTACAAAACAGACAAGACCGAAGCCCATCCGTGACTGCCATGTACGGTAAACAGATGGTTCTAAAGCAGACACTTTCGTTGAAGCAGGTGTCAACAGGGGAAGCCCCAATTAACGTATAATCTGCAGCATGGACCAAGCGAACTCAGTTTTCCAGGCAGAAATCCATGCAATAGAAATGTGTCTCAGGGAAGAATAAAAGTGATCCACCGCTAACAAGCACATAAGTATACATTCACTCTATGAGCAAGGCTGCATTACAAGCACTCAATGCTTTGGAGTTTAATTCGAAATTGGTTTGGTATTGCTTGATGCTATTCAAAAGACTGGCTTCAAGCAATCAGGTTAACCTTATCTGGGTACCAGTACATAGTGTATATCTTGGAAATGAAGGGGCAGATGAGTTAACGAGAAAAGGATCTGCTAAAGTCCTCAATGGACCAGAACCATTCTGCGGACTGCCTTGGACTTCGACGAAATCCAAACTCCAACAATGTTTGGATGAGAAATAGCATCGCTATTGGGTAGAAACTTGGAATGCTAGAGTGGCTAAAATCTTCTAGATCTCGCAAAAGAATACGGGAATTACTGGGGCTGAAACGGACAGGTATTCGATTAGTCTCAGGGTTCTTGATAGGACATTGCATAGTAATGAAACACTTACATAACATGCGAATCAATTGCAGCGATCTATGTAGACTATATAATGAAGAAGAGGAGTCAGCAGAGCAAGTGCTATGTCACTTCGAGGGCCTAATCTGAAACAGACTCCGTCTCCTTGGAAAACAGTACTTGGAACCAGTTGAAATTGCAGATCTGTCTCCGAAGAGGAACTTGGAATTCCTAATGAATACCAGAATCTCGGAGGAGCTGTGATACTGGTTACCGTCCCTTCCCGAATCTTATCTATTTTAATATATTCTTACGTACAAAGTCCAACTCATTCAGGAATTGAAACAGGCTGACCTTTCACAAAGTTTACGCTTCACTGATTGGGGTTTGAGTTCAACGATGACCCAGATTGTTAAGAAAAATCATCTTTTTGTGTATCCAGCTTTAGTCACTGTGTGATGCGGATTTTGAAGTGGTGGCGTGATGGGGTCTTTCTTTTTTTGAAAATGCAGAAGGTCGCGTCGTGACTGTCGAGACATGATAACTGACTTTTTGAGGCAAGAATTGGAAATTGATATTAAATCATTTTTCATACCTAATCGGAAGAATTATTCTATCAAATTACGTTAATAACCAAATCAAAATCAAACTAATAGATGGTCCACTCTTTATAACCTTCTTCGATATGTTGGGATAAGTTGTGGAAAATAACTGAAATAGGACACATCTTTATGTAGGCGTTAAGTTTTCCTTTTTTTTTTTATTTTCTATGTTAGGTGACAACAACCAGATGGCGCACCCTATATTTAGCTTATTCTGTCTTCTATGCTATCTCCAACTCCATTCTGATTATTGATTTTAAAATGAGTTTTTATTAGATAAAATCTCCATCCTTTGTTTTATGGTATCTATCACTAATCTTAAATGTTTTGCAAAACTATTTAAGAGTCCTTCTTTAACATAACTTTTACATAGTTTTCTTTAGTTAAAGAATCTAAACTATGATCATCATCTACACCTAAGCACCCCTGAGTATCTGTCTACACACTAACATAGACAATAGCTACTGTTGTACACAGATAGTACTCCTGCTGTTGTATTGCATATTTCACGTATTTATTACAATAATTTCGTTTTACAATTTTTTCCTAGAAAGGATCTACAACATAAAATCAATGCACAGACAAATAAAAAAAAATACAAAAAACGTAGAACAATCTTAAGAGTAAAAAAGAAAGGATAGATAGATATATAAGAGAGAGAGAGAGAGAGAGAGAGAGAATTACTTGTACAACAACAACAATAAACAAACATACATAGAAACAAATAAAAGAAACAAACAAACAAATAAACAAACAATGAATGCTGCTGCTCAACATCAACAACATCAACGCAAAAGTAACGCATTCTCTTGACGCCAGGCAGTCATCCAACCAAATAACCAACCATAGAGTGAAGCCATTGGGCTTCCAAGACTTACTCCTTAAGGCGGCAATGTCCAGCCGCGCATGCGCACAAAACAATAAGCTTAACAACAAGATAGTATAGCAACAACAGCAGTAACAAATCCCAACAACAGAAATGTAAAATGCAATACTTCTCCCACTATTTGGCTGCTGTAAATGTGCAAAAGACCACAAAACAGAAAAAAAAAATGGAGAAAAAAATCAACCAAAAAGGCTCAACGAAACCACAAAAAGTGTCGTGACCCCAACATTTTGGATGCATTTTTTTTTTGTTTGTATATAAAAGCGCGCTTTAAATGCTCCACCATTCTCCCAACAATAATCCACAATCCTCCCAACCACATGTCCCTCCCTTGTCCTCTTAATCCATTTTACCCTCCTCCTACTGCTGCTGCTGTGCTTTACTGTTTTTGAATGGAGATTGGATTTGCTGCTGCTATTTCTGCTGACTTTGTTTCAATTTCAGAAACAAAACAAACAAAAAAAACGAAAAGTGAAAAACTGGAGGAATTGTCAGGGGGGAACTCAGAATTTACATGTTATGCCGAGTAAGCAAATGTTTCGCTCACCATTGTCGTCGTCGTCGTCATCGTCGTTTAAATATATAAATTTTCGCTAATAACACAAAAAATGTAACAACCCTGTCTTATGTAACTGATGCTGAATGTTTGCTGTTGTGAGTCCATAGATCCCAATTCCAAGTTGAAGATGCTCAAGCGAAAACAAAAGCCACGCAATGTGGAAAATATGCCAAAAATCGCAGAACTCAAAACCCAAAACGATTCTGGCACCCATGAAGAGCAGAGTCATCTCAACTAATACTACCACCAGCCACCAAGCAACAGGCACCACTAAGACTAACGTCATCGTCATCACCACCAACCACAATCATTGTTTTCCTCTTCTGTGCCTTCTGTTTTTGTTGACTCTGAATTTTTTGGTACGCTGTAGTTCTTCTGTTCATTTCGTGGCGCATTTGCATACAATGAGGCACAAGCACAGCATGTTATCTGACTGTGACCTACACCAATATTTCTGAGAATGCCAAGTTAAAGCCTACCAAAAGCCTACTCCTCGTTCAAGACGTTAGCTAACCCATCCCAGCTAGCCAGTCAGCTAGCTAGCTAGGTTAGACGCCTGTTTCACTTTTTCTCTTGCACCTCCAAAAGTCTTTTGCTGCGTCAGTCAGTTGTGTGGTGTTGTGTGGTGTGTTTCACATTCAAGCCATCGAGTCATCGAGCCAGATGCTGCGCTTCTGTCGATCTGTCTCTGTACTCTTTCCCGTCCGCCGGACTGGCTCCAACATTGTCGCTTCAATCTTCACAAGTCTACACTTTCAGTATTGTTTGTTTGCTTTAAATACGTTTATTTTTTGTGTTTTGTTTTCATCTTTCTTTCAATTCCATTCCATTTCATCTACAACTTCTTTCTTACTACTTTGGTAGATCACAGTCCAATCTCTACGAAATACTTACATACGCTGTTTTCACTCTTTCATTCTGTTATGGTTTAAACTTATGAAAATCTCCAGCGCTTGTAAAAGGTAGTTGAGATCTGTTGTCGTTGTGTGTGAAATTCGACTGTCTGGCGTCTGGAGTTTGGAGTTTGGTCTCTTCTCAAGTCTGAGTCTGTTCATTTTTGGTCTACTGTCGCTGCTGCTGCGTGAAGTGGTAGTCCACATTGAAAATGTGAGCTATTTTTCGTTTTTTTATTTCTATCAAAAAATAGACAGACTAGTATATTCATCGATGGAAACATATACTGGAGTCACCCATTAAAAGCTATTGAAAATGTTTATTTGAATTCTCTTGATTTGGTTACTCTGGACGAAAGAGAGTCTATAAAGTTCGAAGCTTTGAGGTTGTCAGTCAGTTAATAGCATTTATTATATTTTATTAAAAAAGTGTTTAGAAATAAAAGTTTGGGAGTAGAATTATAAAGCCACTAGAGATCCGTGCCTGCTTTGCATGGGTGCATAAGACAGCCATTTCCCATTTCCAACTTCCATTTCATCATTTTATGATTGCCGAAAGAAACATCAATTTTGAGGCCAAAGATACGTCGTTCTTTAAGAAAGGCATCGAAATATTGGAATGACTGTATCGGTCTTGAAGGAAACTATGTAGATGAATAAAATTAAATTTCATTGAAAAAGTTGTGTTTTCTTCATTGGACCGGGTACTTATGAGCCGGTGGTTTTATTTGAACGACTTCTTGGCATAATTGGTTTAAACAAATTTAATTTCATGTATTCAAAACTAACAAACAGATTTGTTTGACAAAGATGACATGATTGATTTTGGAAAAAAACTCTATAAGCCACCATATAACCAATATGTATTGTACGTATAAACCTTCGGGAGAAAATTGCAAATATGATAGTGAAAACAGTATCAAAATCCGTAGCTTGGTTTAGAAGTTCTGCGTATCGAAACAGACAGGGGATTTCGACTTTGCTTTATATGTTTAATGGTTTTTTTTTTAGATTTACACAACTTTAAATTAAAATAAAACTAAGGTTAATACTTGTAATATCAATTAAACTGGCTTTATTGAATAGATAATTTTATGACATTAAATATGATTCCGGACATATGGCCACCACGGCTGGCGCGTACAAGGCACAATCTGGAAGTCTAATTTTCACAGACTTTTTGCAGCATTTGCGGCCATATTTCACCAATAACTCTTCGAATGTTGATTTCCAGGTGTTCAATTCTCTGGTTTGTCGGCGTAGGCAAATGATTTTACATAAACCAAAGGTTAAATCACACGTTCTTGGTGGCCAGTTAATAGGACCATTACATGAAATTATTTGTTCATCAAAAGTTTCTGTAAATCAATTGTAGCCTGCACTCTGTGGTTGCAACAGGACGGAGCCACATGCCGGTTGACAGTAACATTCTGGCCATCATCGTTTTTGAAGACATATGGACCAATGACTCCGTCGGCCCATAAAGCTCACACAACAGTAATTTTCTGTGGATGTAATGGTGTTTCGAGAAAAGCTTTGGGATTATATTCACTCCAAATGCGACAATTTTGCCTGTTTAGGTACCCATTCAATCAAAAATAAGTTTCATAGCTGAACAAAATTTTGTATGGAAAATCAAGATCAATATCAACTTGTACCTCAGCCCATTGCCCGAATTGGCAGCGCATACAATGGTCATTTGACTTTAATTACTGCACAAGTTGAATCTTTTAAGTCAAGATCATTTCGTAAAATCTTCCATAAAATTGATGGATACAACCCCATTTGCTGAGAACGGTGACGAATTGATTGATTTGGGTCTTCTTCAATGCTTTGCTGTACAGTGGCTACAGATAGTTCGGTGAGCACTGCGCACTGTTCGGCGTTGTACAGAATGCACATTATCATTGAGAGTAAACGTGGTGCGAAAACAATCGAATTAGCTGCTCTGATGGATTATTATAATTAACATAAAAATAACAAAGTGCACAATAAGTTTGACGAACAGAACCATTATTTTTATAAAGAAATTCAACAATTTGCAAGCATTGCTCTGGTGTAAGTCTATCAAAAATGAAATGCTTACCAAAATTAAACAAAAAGCAACTATCAGCTGTTAAAATCGGTTGTCAAATAAAGCAGTGTTGCCAATTCAAAGTTGTGAACCTCTAAAAAAAAAACTAATAATTATAATGTATTGTACATATAATTCTCTGGGAAAATTTCTATAAATTATAGTGAAAACCGTTTCAAAATCAGTTACATGGCTTAGAAGTTCTGCGTATTGGAACAATCAGGGATTTCCATTATTGAATTAATATTCAAACTCTTCCTAAGTCATTTCTATAACTTGTAATGAAACTCTTGTTTACATTTTCACTTGGATTATGAAAGATTTCCATCCATTCTCCTCCATTCTATCTATTGTAATAAAGAAAAAACACCAGTGTCAATATTGCTTAATTAAATTTTATTATCAACATTTAATAAATAATTATAAATAGTATATGCATAAATATAAAAAAATCTTAACCTAGTATTTTATGTTTTAATTTTAAAATCTAATTTACAATAGTCGTAAAATTATAATAATTTTTCTTTAATTTACAGTCTAAAGTCTAGAGATATACTAGTACACTTACTATATATATATCTTTATAGACTAAAAGCTTATCGAAAAGTAAATTGTTTTTAATTTTATGTCTTTTTGTGTTAGAAAATTGCACATACAATAGAATATTACACAGCGATTTTATAGTAAAAATTTGTTATAAATATTTTTTTTTTTTATATTGTGCTTGACAACTCTGGCTCCTACAGTGAGCCATTTGAAATTCTCTAGTAGTAAACTTGATGTTTTTTTATAGGTTCATTGTTAGTTTTTGTTGTATTGTGTTTTGTTATTTATTATTGTTTTTGAGGAGCGCGTTGATAAAGTAAGAAAATATTATTTAATTTAATTGCTAAAATGACAAATGGCAATTAATTTAACTGTGATTATCACCTCTGGCTGTATGTATGTAGTAGTAGTAGTATGTTTGTGAAACAAGTTGTTTGTGTGTATTCTTTCAATCTTTTGCTTGCCTCACACCATTACACATATCTCACTCTCGGTTTATAGCACCTTTTAGCTATAAAGATATTAAAAATGGGTTTTTTAAGCTTTCTCGACAGTTTTTCTTTTTAAAACATGCTAATTCTTGGTATCTGGAAATAGAAAATACAATACAGAAAAAGATAAGCAATGAAATATGGACCATGAGTCATTAGCGCAGGGTTGTCAACATTTCAAATAAGAATGTTTAGAATTTATAATTAGTTAGCATAGTCATGCCAATTAAAAGTCAAAATGTGTCAATCAAATATGAGTGGATGTTACAGCTTACCTGAATCTGTGGTACCCGGAAGTGGTTCCGTGCCATCGTTTCCATGTCTTTGAGATTCATTTGACACGTGCGGCATTGTTATTGTTGTTGATGATGTTGTTGCATTAATGCCTCCACCATTGTGAAGAGTTTGCAAAAGACGTTGACTTTGCGCTAAATGCTGGGAAAGATGTTGATGATGATCACTATTGGCATTGCCACCGCCACTATCATTCCATTGATGATGATGATGGTGGTGCGCTGTCATGACCACAGGTATTCCTTCGGGTGGCACACAAGTTAGGCAAGAGTCAACCACAGGCACAAGAGTATCCGACATCCATTCGAAAGAAAATGCAGGACCAATAGTTTGAATATTGCCACCATTGCCACTGCCATTTCCTCCACCATTCGCATGCGGTGTTGCACTAGTTGGAGTGGGTGGTGTCGTTGTTATACAAGGACTAAGTTCATGTGAGGAGGAGAAGCTATCAAGTGATACTTTTTGTGCAGACTCAGACCATGGGGGACTGGGATTCCATTGTTCTATAAAATCCGCCGGATCTGGTGGCAAGGACTTGTTAAGAAGACGCGGACGTGTTGGTACAATTGTTGCATAAATGACCGAGGCATGGGCATCGGAATTTGCATTGGCATAAGCAGCATGCAATTGGTAATGAGATTGTGCATCCAAGTCTGTCGTTTCACTTTCTTGAGCGTCGGGTGAGCGTTCCTGCAGATAGAGTGGCTCAAGTTTGTTACGCGGCCGTTTTTTAGGAGGCGGTGTTGAATCACTGGTGTTGCTACTACGATGACTACTGCCACCTGATGACTTGGGACACTGTGGCGAGGCGCTACTACTACGTGGCATGTGACCATTGCCATTGTGCACTTGACTACTGTAATCTACTGGCTCAATGCCCAAAGTATGCGGGTGATAATTGTATTGCTGATGAGAATGATGATGCTGATGTGGATGATTGTTATCCGCAGCACTATGTTCCTTTAGCTGTACATCAACAAGTGCAATATTGCCATTACCAGTATGAAGAGCTCCTGCTGTGCTCTCGGCGTGATAAACACTACCGCCGCCACTACCTGTGCTGCCATAGGAACCCAGTGCATGGTATTGCGCATGATGATGATGCGTGTGTGCATGGTTGAGTTGTGTAAAAGCACCAGCCATGCCGGCCAAACCATGATGTGCTACAGCCGACGTGTGATGCGTCATATGGTGATGGTTGTAGTAAACTGGAGCTGGAGTTGTTGGCGGTACACGCATTGAACTTTCAAGGGGCATGCCAAACTGGATTTTAGATTGGACAGTATAGTAATGATACAACCAGGAATTGGCAATCATAATAGAAGCCTCACGTTCACTACACAGAAAGTTAAATAAAGGAACAAGTGATGTTACACAAAGAGTGAATCTGGTGTCACATATCTATGAGTACTTACTTTAAGACTTGATTTGTACAAACAATTACAGGTTGCTGCGTCGAATCGGGACTATCTCTTACTTGGAGTACAACATGGACCCATGCATAATCGCCAGTGCCACGTTGCATCCGTACAAGGAGTATACAAGAGCGATCCTGTTCGGATTGCGTAACTATGTGGAGGAAACGAGTATGTTATGGTTATAAAAGGGATAACATTGATAAGGGTTGGACAAAGGATTTTCTTTTGTACTTACTTAGTCTATGTTTGCTTTGAGCCTCTCGAAGATTATCGCTATGTATTAGATTATACCATGAAGTACCCTGTAGCTCTGACTTGCCATAACCCAAATGAAATTCACCACTAAAAAAAGGAGAAGGAATTCTCTAGTCCTAACTAGATTCTTCAGATGTTCCTCGCTAATCAATACTTACTTTTTATCGATGTGGGCAATTTTCATGTCCATCGAATGAATTGTGGTAAAAACATTCGTTGCTCCTTGGACCACACATTCACGTGTTTCGGGCATGGCAATGGGTGTGCAAGTTGCTAGAAATACTGGCTCATTGCGGCTACAGAGCGGCAGAAAAGACAAATAATGACCCTGGACAAGCACAACCTGTAAGAATATTGTTAAGAATACCAACAGACCATATAGCACACAACAACAAAAAGAAGAAAGAGAAGAAGAACAACAACAACATCAGTGTCATTGTATTGGAGAATAAATAGGTTACTGTGGGATTGGTTTTCAATTCCTCATAAGCCAAAAAATAAAAGCTCCCACGAAAATTGGCGCATTTGTCGTCAGCGGCGTCTGTCTGTGGCGTTTAAGCCATTTTTAGGCTTCAATTCGAAGACAGACATTTGGACAGTAGAATTCTACTCTGATTCCATAATTTATAAAAGGCAAACGCAGAAATGTTTTGCAGATTTTTCTTTTTTTTTTTCTCCTTGCTGCTCGAGAGCAAACGAACTGCTGAGCGCATACCTTGCCATTGTCTCGCCAATTAAAACGTGCCGAGCGAGCTATACAGTGTTCGAGCTCCAATTGGAATGACTACGACAAAGACGACAATGATGATAATGATGATGATGATGGCTATGATGATGATGACGATGACAATGTATGCAGCAGCAATGCATTGAGGCACTCAATAAGTTTCGTAAACGAATTTTTGTTTTGGTTTTATCGATTTTGGTTTCGATTTGGTTTTTTGGCTTCTTTAAATGCAAATGCGGGGCATTAGTGTTTTAAAAGTAGACGACGACGACGATGATGATGACGAAGATTTTGTTTGGCTGTGTGTGGACTACAATGACGACCTTAGACTCTGCCACATGGCGCCAGTCGTTCCAGCCAACTCCAAGTGAGTACTTTGGAGTTTGTGTTGTTTGCTTGGCTGCTGCTGCTGCTGGCTTAGCTTGTCTATTGAACTATGTTGACCTCATTCATAATTATTTATTGTTTTCAGACTTTATTGCATATTAAAGGATGGAACAAAACAAAAGGAAGATGCAAAGGGTATGCATGCATACACATAAGTTTTTTCTTATTTTAAAAAAAAAAAAATATATGCAGAAAGAAGAAAATGTGCTTATAGAAATATAAATATTTTTAATTAAAAATCGTTGCAGTTTTCTAAATTTTATCGCATGCACATCTTTTAGTTGGTAGCAACAAGCAACGACAACAGTAGCAGGAATAAAATAAGAAATATTGCGGCATAAAAGCATAGCGACCGCCCACATGATGAGACAACATCGCCTTCTTTGTTGTCATTTTGCTTTGAGTTGTTGGAAGGTAGTCTTCATCAACATCACCATCACCATGATCATAGTCGTCGTTCTTTTCGTGTTGACAAGTCGTTGCAGTTTTGTTATTTTTTATGCCAACTTAAAAGGCTGACAACTTCATATTGCAAGCCCAGCAGCAACAGCAGCAGCCTGAACATCATAAGCAGCGCCAAGTTGCCAACGTGGCCAATCAGAGCAAATGCACACACAAAGCAACACACTTTGTGGCAGTGGTGGGTGCTTGTGCCACACCGTGGGAGCCAAACTCAACATCATTATCATCATTTTCCACAAACCAACCAACGAACCAACCAACGAATGAACAAGCGAAACGAATGGAGCGAACAAGCGAACGAACGTCAACTGTCATCGTTTGTCAGTTTATAAAAATACTCAATCTTCCACAAACGGACAACGACATAGATAGAGGAGCAGCCAAAGCAACATCTGCAGCAGCAGCAGCAACAACAATAAAAACCATGAGCATGGACACACTGAGTTGCTGGCAAGACTCATGCATAATTCATTGCGTGGCATGTGTCGGCCTCGCAGTTATGCGTATGTTTGTGTATACACGTACTATTAAAAAAAAAAAAGAGTATCTGTGTGTGTGAAGTGACTGAGTGAGTGAATGAGTGAGTGTCTTGCTTAAAGTGTTGTTTGTGCCACACTTCGTTCTCCATGTCGTTTTGCCACTGCTGGGGCACACGCAATGCGCGCTTCAACAAAGGTGATTCATTCATCAATTTCTGACAAAAACCAAAGTCACAAAGTTGTTTGCTTCATCGTCATTCATTCATTCATTCCCTTGTTCATTCATGATGCTCGTTAACTCACTTACCTTTTGATCACCAAATCTCATTTGGCGTCGCGCATTGCGACTCACATTCATGCGACACAAAAACATGCGATGTTCACCCTCAAGACTTGTCGTGCCGCCGGCTGAATTTGATTCGGAATTCCCTGCACTATTGCTGCCACCACCAGCAGAGCTCAAGTGCTGATGTCCACCAGGCTGTGGTGGCACGTTCCGATTGAGTTCTGCTTGTATGGTTGCGTGATCCTGTTTGTCAATGATGTCGTAAACTGAATCGCCATGTATAAGCAGATCTTCCTGTGCGGCAAAAACAAAACAAAAACAAAAAACAAGAAATGATTAAACAGAGAAATAAAGTGAGTAAGTGAGTGAGTGAGTGAGTTAAGATGGGAAAACAAATCATTTAAATCATTATTAATTGTATGTCATTCATTAAGCAATTTAGTGAATGAGTAAACCTCCTCTTAATCATCATCATAATGATCATGATGATTATCGTTTATGTCATAAAATTTTATTATTGTTGACAATTATAGTATGGACGCTCCCTAGACCCAAAGCGATCCGTAGATCGATCGATCGATCGAATCCATTCGGCGATGACCAATTTATAATTGTGCGCGTTGTAATTTATTTTGTGCCGATACATGACACTTCGACAAGCATACAACAGCATCAGAAGCAACAACAACAACAACAAGAACAACAGCAGGAGCAGCAATAGTAGCTGCTGCAACATGTACTTGTATTCGCTGCCGTCATACGCCGCCCCCAAGTGTATGGGGGCTGATGCTTGACAGTTGTTAAAGTCGTTTTGCTTGTCATTTGACTTGCCTCATTCATTCATGCATATGCAAAAACGAATTATGATGCCCAAACTGAGACACTATACTCGTATGTATAGTCGTATAGACCTCGGATCATACATACATAGTTTAGGCCATTTGTGGTCTTGGCCAAGTTACAATATTTCAACTTGGCTACTGCGCTTGTTCGCTTCAGCTATTGACATTTTTGGCAGTTTGTTAATTAACTTTGTCTGTTGCATACAACAACAACATCAACATCAACAACAATAACAACATGCCACAGCTTTCTATATGCATATATGTATCTAGTATCTAGTATTGTATGTTGAGAGCAAAAATAACCATATGAACAAACTAACTAACCAAACTTATGTTTGTTGCATGTAACTATTTGCCTCATTCATTCATCTGAAATTAAAAGGTTGGGCAATTGTTGAGCTTTTTTTTGAGTAATGCAACCATTTTTGTCTATGAACTGACTGAATTTTATATTGTTGTAATTGTATAAGTTGTTGTTGTTATTATTGTTGTAGATATGTAGTGTCCAAGTCGTAATTATGGCAAAGTTTTGCTACAAAGAAATCATGAACTTTTGACCGTTTTTGTATGAGGGTGTCCTCATATAAGGCAAAATTGTTATTACTCCTAATGAAGTCTTGTTTGGGTTTGAGTACTCACCGACTGCAGACTGGCACAAATAAAATGACAAATTTTATTATTTAGATTTTAAATAATATTGGGCATGAGAATAACAATGAAAAGATGCCACTATAAGTACACAAGGATTGCCGGCATTGTTTTCTTACAATAATAGTAACTTAGGATGGTCAATTCTGAATGGTATATAATCCCTTATTTGACAGAGCTAATCAATAAATCATTCTTAACCACACCAATATGAGGTCACACACATCGGCTCTCACAAGAGACTTTTCCAGTTCCCAAAACATCGAATTGTGGATGTCCTGATTTGGCACCCAATGACTTCTGTTTGCACATGAATTGTGGCTCGATTGGGGAAACGTGTCAGCATGTTTTCTGTGAATGTCCTCTGTATGATGATTTGAGAGATTAGAATGCGTTCAATATTTTGAGTGTAAATGGGGATTATGATTTTAGTTAGGAAACTAAATGAGTTTGCACCTGCAATATTTTTGAGACATCTTCCGCTTCTAGCCTGAGGGATCCAAGTTTGTGTGTGTGTGTATGGGGTGGGATTAGTGTTGTTTGGGGGCACCAGTCTTTGAGTTTGAGGTAGTAACTTTGTGAACTTCCTGACCAGAGGTATTTTCTAGTACCACGCCCATTCGCTAAAGTCCTTGTGACAGCGAGGACATAGGTCGATTGATATTTGATCATATGAATGCTGCCTTTTTGGCGGAAGAGTTAGGAATAGACCTCGCTCTGAATAGTGACAAAGCTGTATCCATGAATATAGTGTATATGTGCCATCTGTGGGTTATGGCTGCATTCTATTCCAGGGAGCTATGTTTTGACCTTTGGGCCACCAACCCTGAGCTGTTTGGGGTTCAAATAGGGTACGAAGTCTGACAAGAGGCTTTATTTATGGTACCACGGTTGGTCAGGTGACCACGTAACTTGTTTCCGTCCTACCAGTGGAGACAGCTCCTTTATGGGAGTGTCGTGGTGGCTGTGGTTGTACCCAGGTGCGGGTAGTGAGCGCTCGACGTGGAATTGCGTGGAATTGGAATGAAAACCGGGTGCTGTAACTCATAGAGCAGCAGAGGTTTAAGATAGGCCTTGCTCCGACCAAAATAAGATGACTTGAAATTGGTACCTGTGGATATACACGGATATATATCCAAGGGGACGTTGATTGACGTTTGTCAATCCCTGTGCTTGGCACCGTGATATTGAGTCTTTACGACAGGTGATCACGTTAAAACAATTGACTTTCATGTCCCGCACATGATAAACAAGTTTAGATGTCAACTTTTTTGAAGACTGAAGAAGCGGTTGATGCGGATGCAAATTTTGGATATAACTAATTGAAATGGCAAGTCTTTTAAAAATTGGTTCAAGTTGACATGTTGTCCGCGGCTCTGATGACAGGCCATTGCTCATTTCATGAGATTTTCGATGACATTTTGACAAACATGTAGCTAAATCTCACCGATGATGCGTTGGATCTCGACCATGAGCTCAGGAATTGATTCTGGTTTATTTCACAAAATCCAATAGAAAGAATCGCACGTGTTTAAATAGCATGATCTAAGTGGCCAGTTAACATCAGATAATTTAGTCTGGAAATCGTAGCTACAATTAAACAATTGTTACATGCGTGATGTGACAGGTGGCACCGTCCTGCTGAAACCACATGTCCTACAGATCACATGAGGCCATAGGAACTCCATTATCATGTTTTTGTATCGTATACCGTACATAGTCACTTAAATTCCGGTCTCATTTTCAAAAAAGTAAGGCCCAATCACGCAGTTTGACCAGACAGTTGCTAGTTGTAAGTACATTTGTTTCTCATGGATCGCATAAAGATTTTCTGAACCCCAAATATGACAATTTTGCTTATTTACGAAGCCATTCAGGTGGAACCCGCTTCATCGGTAGAAATGATTTTTTAGCGAAAAATTTCAGCGTAATTTTCCCAATGTTTGAAATGAGTTTTCACAATGATAACTCATTCTTCTTTTGTGTAGCTCTCCATTTTTCATAATCGGAACAATCACAGGTAATAGTTGTCACATTTCAGAGTCGCAATTTGTACGAAAAAAAAATTACATAAAATTTAAATAGTGCAGTTTTATTGACACACTCGATATATAATAGTTGACCCAAGTATTTGACTCTTGTTGAATAAAACTGATGTTCCCATAAATATTCGTGTGCTGCTTAGATACATGTAACAATTTGATTCCAAAAATGTTTAATTTCAATCCACAAAATCATGCCCTTTATTACTTTCTTACTTTGGGAAAAGTACCACATAAAAGTATTCTTTAATGTCGAATATTTAAGGTTATGCAATTTAATGTTCCATCGACTAGCAAAAGAAAATTTTAGCTTCGGATCAAATGCTTGAGGATGTGTAGAATGTATTAAATGTTGATAGATTCGCCGTCGGTAAGTGCTTGCATGCCTAACATAATTGTTATTTTTAAGCTACTATATCTGTTAGGCTGTTAATGTTCTATATTATTGTGCAATACTCGTAATATAAGCTTCATCTTAATAATTCCCATTAAGTTCTATTTTGAATGTTCACAGATTTCATTACACACAGTTCAAAGTCATGTCATGCCATTGCTAGGGCAGGTTGGTGTTCCAGCAACTTCTCAACTCTTTAAATCTCTATCCATTGCATTTGTGTACTGTTACAATTGCATACATGGGTATTGTATCTTGACTATAGAATCGTATTTGTCATATAAATTTATAGAAGTGCTTGTATCTGAACAAAACACACACTCTCGTTTTATTCAAACACAAAGTGAAAGGCTGCGTTTAAGCGTTAACCTTGCTAGTTGAGTATTTAAGAATTGTAAAGCAGTGAGAGATAAAAACAAATATTACAAAAAAAAAAAAAAAATAAAAAAATAACCTACGCGAATATAAAACCTTTACAAAAACAGAAGAAAAAAAAAATAAGTTGTACCAATTTTAAGGAACTTTCAATGACTTGTGATCATATATATTTCGCGACACAAAATATCACAAGTTGCTATGACAAAATACAACAATCACAACTGCAATGTGACTGACTACTTGCCTAAGTGAAGGAATGAATGAATGAATGAGTGAATGAATGAGTTTAGTAACAGGAACAGTGAGCAGCGAACGACAGTAGTGCACCAAAACATCAACTCTAGGGTTGCCCGTGCCCCCTTTTGCCATCAGCCATCAGTGTGCTGATCTGTGTGATGGAGACAATGTACAAGTCTATGGACATGAGCAGCTAAAGCAAATCAACAACGGTAACAAAAAACTACAAGAACAACACAAAAAATCGTAGCTGTTACTTGTCAGAGATTTGTATCACTTTGTGGCTGTAACAATTTTAGTTGAGATACTTTTTCGTGTAAGATACTTTCTGTTGTTAGTTTCGTTTGTTTGTCTTGTGAAGCCCACAAGTTGCTTGTCTCTAATTTTTGCGAATGCCAGCTACTAAATAGCTTGTCTAACAAAATTTTTTCTCCATTTTTTCGTTGAGGCAATTAAAACAAGTTACATTTTTTTCTATTACAATAAGTTGCTTCTGGATGTGTGTGTGTGTGTGTGTGTGTGTGTGGAGGTTTTGTATTGCCCTGTGACAGTGATATATGACAAGCAATTTGACTACTGTTGGTTTGTTTGTTTTTGAGACATAAAAGAAAAAAACAAAAAGCAATCTCATCACATCTTCTTACTTACCATTGAGTGTCCCAAATACTCTGCTGCATTATCCGATATATAAAGTAATTTGCCATTTTGTGTGAGCATCATAAGAAAACCCGAAAGTGCCTGCAATTAAGTAAAAGAGGTTACAATTGATTTGTAGTAGTTATATATACATATTTGTTCATTCAAACTAACATAGAAAGACTTAACTGAATGAGACAGAAAGAAGTAAGACAGAGGACTTGTGATTTATGATGTTGATAATATACCTGATGAGTTGTGTTAAAAATGCAAATTCATTTTCACGTCTGCGCACTAATAAATTGTTAGCTCAACGAGTTTGAGCTCAACTCTGCTTAGTTTAGCTCAATTTGGCTATGAACCAAAGCTAAATCAATATATCTATAATACACAGAGTAAGTATCTGTATGTACTAGTCGAAATAGAAGACAACAAAGTGCGACTCTTTTGAAAAAAGATGACAAATAAAAGTCTTTTTTTTTTTGGTTTAGTCTTAGCATTCATTGTTTGTTTTAGACAAAAAAATAAAAAATACAACAAGAAAAAGTATATTTAATTCAGTCACGAGTCGCTTTATGTAGATCAATCTTTTAGCGACTCTTTCACTTGAGTTGCTTCAACTAAACTAAACACAAGAGGCTACTAGTGTTTGTTCGCGCTCTTACTGATAGTAGCAAGAGTCTGCCGGAATGACTCCTCTAACTGACTAACTGACTGACTCTGACAATGATGACTTTGTTGTTGATCATGATGATGATGATTGATGCTATTCAATTCATACAGGAAGCTGCAACAAAATATTGTATGCCAAAGCAATGAAGGGTAACCACAAAAAAACAAAAAATTGTCACAGCAAGTGGCAGGCAGAAGTTGATGTTGCTGATGTTGCTTACTCAAAGGCTCAAAGACTTTTGTCATTGCATTATTCCGCCAATAAGCGCGCTCAAGTGCAACAATATCAATGATTTCTATAGAATGATATGACTGACTTGACGTCTCGTTGTCGTTGCAACTGTATTAATAGAGTTGTTTCCTATGAAGGCTCGGTTCGAAGTTGTTAGCATTTAGTTGTGATGAAAAGCTTGCCACATGTTGTGATAGATTTTTGTATATACATATTTCTATAGTACATAAAAGGCAATTGTGACTTGTCTTTGGTTTATCCTTGCTAATGGTGTGGGTCAAGTTAAGCATTTTTAAGGTCATTTGATGAGATTTCTTTTTGTGTAGCAAACTCACCTTTGAGAATCCAATATTTGGTGTTGGTGACTGATGCATTTGCATGATATTATGACGTTTGAATACTGAAAAAAAAAATATGATAAAAAGATTATAAAAAGAAAAATTAATTAGAAACGGAAGCATGATAAACTAAAGTAACATAAGCACTTGAAATTCATACATACTTGGATATACTATATAATACATTGACTAAGCAACAACATTTAGTTTAATAGTAGGGGTACTACTATTGATAGAATCTCAGGGCAAAACAATTTCCATTTTCCAAGCCGCACCCAAGTTATTGTCAATTAGAAGCACCAAATCCGCATAGATTTCAATGACTTTGTCATACTATTATATACAATTACAGTATAATGTTAAAAAGGAACTAGTTGCTTTTGTTGAATTTCCCCCAACAAACATTATTATTCATACATATATAATTTATTCATACGAAAAGATAGCAGCAACTAATTAGAAATTGCTGTTAATAATAGACTTGAATTGGCAAATGGCGCGTATACTTAACAATTGAACATCGTCGTCAATGAATGAATGTTTATAAGTTTTAAGTGTATAAACAAGTGAATCACAATAGATAATATAACTCATTGCATTAAATGGTGGCTACATGAGAGGAGAAGAGTTGAGTTGTCTTCTACAATGAGTAAGAAAAATATGTCATTGTCATTGACAATCAACAATACTAGCAACAACATCAGTGAGTAGAAAACATTGCAGCTGCAACATCTTGCTACAACTAACATCAAGATCAATTATATATAAACATTACTCCCGCACCTGGCAACAATAGCAACAGCAACAGCAGCAGCATCAGCATCAGCAATGAAGATTATTGCTAATACCACAATTACAACAATTGACAAAGTGTAATTTCATTGAACTTGAACAAAGTCACTGAATCTCTTAATGTTTCTACTTGTTCTCATTCATACTTGTACTATTGGTACTTCGTAATCATTTTTGTAATTATTTTCATTCGTAGGGCACTACAAAAGTTTTGCAGTCTGGCAACACCATCGTGAGTTTTCACTGTCAAATGTTTCCATTGTGAAGTTTGGTATTTTTTTTTAGCATATTTGTACTGAGAATGTTTTGTCATATCGATGCTATTTGTTTAATTTTTGTTAACTTAAAAATTTCATCTCGAGAAAAAATAGATTTAAATGATGGTTTTTAACGATTTTCGAATTTGATTAACTTCGCAAGATAGTGCGGGAAGACTTCATTTGGCTTTTGATGATGAAGCACCACATAAAACTACCGTATATCGCTGGTTTATGTATTTCAATCGTGGATGCTCTTCGCTGCAGGATGAGTTTTTTAATGCTGTTAATCCCGAAAACATTGATGCTGTGCGTAAACTGATAATGGAAGATCGGGATGTGAAATACCGAGATTCAGGCAACTGTGGGCATTCATTTCACTGCAATACATACAATTTTGCATGAACACTTAGCTGTGAGGAAGCTAATTTTGCGTTGGATCCCGCATAGTTTGATATTTGCTTAAAAAAAGGCTCGTGGCGATTGGAGCAAAGAAAAGCTTAAAAAATACAATCTTGGTGCTTTAAAAGACATATTTAAGATTGTAATAGGTAACGAATCATGGATGTATGAGTATGACCCGGAAAGTAAACAGCAAGGTCTTCCAAGAGGATGACAATCCAATGAAAGTTGTTCACGAACGAAGCAAATGATGGCTTGTTTCTTTAGAATACCCAGACATATCACACCGTCCCTCTAATGGAACGTAAAACGGTCAATTCTGAGTGGTACAAAACCATCTGCTTGCCAGAAGTTTTTGGTAAAATGATGAAAACAAACGGTCTACGTCAGATCATTCTTCGGCTGCGGATGAAGGAATGTTTTGGTGAGCCAATCACAGTAGAAAACTTTGTGTCGCGAATGTGTGAGTCACCAGCAAATTGGGAAGCCACGATCACAATAATGTGTTCTCTCAGAATGAGTGAACGCTGAAGATCAGTTGAACGCTCAAAAGCTGTTCGTTCAGCTCTCGTACCGGACGGAGGATCGTAGAATGCTGACGCGTAGCCACGATCCACATACGACAACAACACAATAGGTGACCTACTAAACTAGGACCGATTACTTTTAAGCAGCAATGCTTCCAGCTTCCTCCCGACGTAATATCTAACGACAGAATCGGGGGGACAATAGGACATGGGGCGGGAGTTTTTAGCGTGGTTAAAGTTTCGCACTTCGGTATTAAACCGGACAGGCTTTCGTTACTTTCGATCCGGTTAAAAAAAAAATTAAAAATAATTCTTCATCATGACAATGCAAATTCTCACATTCGGCTCAAACAACCGAGTATTTGAAGGCACAAAACGTTGAATTGATGGGTCATCCGGCGTACAGCTCCGATTTAATACTGAATGATTTCTTTTTGCTCCCAACAGTGAAGAACAAATTATGTGGTCAAAGTTTTTCGACATTCAAAGAATTTTTGATGTGGAAATAGTGTTTCGAAAATCGGTTTAAGAGTATGCACAAGTGTATTGATTTTCATGGGGAATAGTTTGAATCCAAATAATGCGTATTTATTTCCCATTAGCAAAACTTTTGTAGTGCCCTACGTAATCATACATACAATAGATGGTGTTGCATTTACTAGTTGAACTTGGTTTTGGTTTAAGTATAAGAATTAGATCTAAACAATTTGCGTTTATAAATGACTTGAAACGGTACCCAATGACAAAACACGCTTTTCCTATATCGATTTGGTACAACCACACCATTCCATTCCATTCCATTCATACGTATAATAGTACCATGCTGGATTAAGTTTAAGTTTTCTTCCTGACTTTGTTCTCACACTTAATGCTTTCATACACTCACACACAGAGAGATACATACTTATATATCTATGTACATGTGCATGTGTATGCTGCATCAGACGTTCCAATGCATCCCCAATCGAGTACTTAAGTTTAATTTTTCGCAATTTGTAGAACACATAAATCGCACTTTTTGATTTATCGCAATATTTATTGCTTCTCCGCTTTGCTTTGCTTTACTTTATACTTGTTACTTTCCTTAACTTTGTTTTCAGTTTTAGAGTTCTTTGGGTTTTGAATGGGTTGCTTTGGTTTGGTTTGTTTTCTTTCCAAGTCTCATCTCATCTCTTTTGGTTTATTTTTTTTTTTATGTTATATATTTTCTTGGACTTTTGCACTCGCATGTGAAATAATACATTCGCAGGTTTTATCTATGGTTTCGTATCCACTACACTACACTAATTTGAAAAACAATTTTCGTAATTATCCACAAAAAACTACAAAGTATGTATCTTCTTCTTTGTCTATTCGGTTCGACTAAGACAAACTATGTCGGTAAACTTAGTTGGCTCCAAAATGCTGTGATCTCGTTCAACTACATACATGCATAAGTATTTTTAATGGTATGTGTGCATTGACCCCTTTATGTGTGTGTGTGTTGGAAGAAGTATCTACAACTAAGATGAGTTACACGCGCAATTTTCGCTTGCGTGGCTTGGATATGAAGCTCACTAGTTTTGTTCATTCGTTAGTTAGTTTACTCTGAAGATCAGTTATGCAATTATTGTTAGGGAACCAAAGCCAAAAATGAAATAGGGATAATCAAAACTTGACTAGGCTCTTACCAGACAAAAGTAAAGATAGTGATAGAGATAGAGATAGAGGAGAGAGACTCAAGGGAATGAAATAAATAATTTAGCAAAAGGAATTAGATTTTTAATGGTTTCTCGTTATGCCTTTGTCTATGGTAGATCTGGGGTATTCCCTATATACACATGTATATTTTTACATACATATTTATAAAGTTTGTCATGCATATTCAATTATGTTGAATAATTTTCATAAATTTTCATGTGCTTACACACTCAACTGAACTCACACAAAGTCATTCATTCAATCGACTCATTCGACTCACTTACCTTGTTGGAAATAGTTCGCCTTGCGTACATAGACACAAACGAGCGCCATCAATTGTAGTTGTGACAAACGTTGCCTTGTCGATTGGGGTAGCGGCAACAAGTCGCGCAGATTCGCTATCTCAGCATTTATGAGATCGCGACGCATTTTCGAAGCGCCCTTTGTTGACTTATTCGCATCGAATCTGTAATGAAGTTTACAAAAAGAAAAGAAGAATGAGGAAAAGAAAGAAAAGTGTTAATGGCGCTGGAATATAAAAATGGAGTACTTAGATAATAATCTTTAGATTGAATTGGCTTTAGGAATTATCTTCAATCTTTAAAGTTATTGGATTATGAATATTATGAGTTATGACAAAGAAATTTTTAAGATTTCTTTTAAGATTTCAAACTACAAAAGATTCCTTTTCAAAATACTTGAATCTTTTTATAGCTGTAGAGCTTCTTTATCTTCTCTATTATGCAGACAAACACTTCAATTTCTAACAATGCTTATGTGTTACAATGCCAATAGAAAATCGACTAAGCATCCAATGGAACAAGCTCAATGTTTAAGTCTTTCTTTAACTAGCTAACAACAATTATTGCTTAATACATCAAACAACGAACAAACATGGTTTTCCTCCTCCAAATTGGGTGGGGAGCTTGCGGCAAATCTGCTGTTCTGTTGTTAACCTAAGAAAACTCATGTCCGGCGCATATGTTTTCACAGTTTGAACATAGCGCCGCCGCCACCAACAGAATTTGCTGGAGCAGCAGTTCTCTCTCTGTCCGTCCGTCCGTCCGTCCGTCCTCCTCCTCCTAAACAAACAAATAAACAAACAAACCAACAAAGCAACAACGCAGAAATGTGCATAAATAACTTATCGCACATTTAAAAACCACAAAAGAACACAAAACCACAGAATCTTGGTGAGTGGTGAGTGGAGAGTAATGCCGTTGAAAACGATGGTAAAGAAGGGAGTGGAAGACTTGCTCTTGCCTTGTGCGGAAAATTGTGCAAGTAGGTTGCAAGTAACTTGTTGTTGTAATGCTTGGCTTATTGTTGTTGTTGTTGTTGTTGTTGTTAACTGGGGTCCAATAATACCAAGTGGAGCGGTGGTGGACGTCGTCAACCAACGTCTTCTTCCACCAACCAACCAAACAAACAAAAGATCAACAAGCGACCGTTTAAGTGAGTTAAGTTTTTCGAGCATATTATTTACAAGGTTGAATTCATAAATCATAAATTTGTCTTTATGCGGCATGCGAGTGCGATTTATTTATGCGGCAAGTTGTACGACGTTCTACACACAAACTCATATATGTATGTAGATACATACGTACACATGTACTCGTATGCATTGCAAATGTAGGCAAGGAGTTGCTTGAATGCTTGCCTGCCTGCCTGCTTACCGTTGTTGTAATGCGAAATAATATTGTACAATAAAGAGATTTTTTTTTGTTTATTTAGGAAAAGTCATTCAATCGTTTGGACGATGAGTGCACTTTAGAGAATTGAAGTGCGGGCGACTCATATGGATTGAACATATGCCAATATTTTGCCGCTGTTATTGCCTCTAAATGGCAATGTTAACATTAAAACAATCACAAATATATTGTGTTCATACATAACTAACTATCTATTTATAAAGATCGCCGGTCTTAGTAAGTAAGTTTTGTTACTTTGCTCTCAAACATTACAACATTACTAGTACAATAAATAGATACTTAGATACAGGTTGCATGCAACACTCTAACAACATGCAATACAAATACACATAAGTAAGTATATCTAGCATTCAAATGTGTGTTAAAAAGGCGCTTTGTTGGCTGAAGGTGCCGTGCCATGGCAAGCCATGCCATGCCATACCGTGCTGTGCAATTGATTTGGAGGGCATGGGGTATATGGGATTGGACTAGCAGCTTTGGCGGCTTTTTGTTTTTTTATATACTACTAGTGAAGGTATCACGCTGAAAGGAGAGAATGATTTACTAGACAACAATGTTCATTGGTTGATTTGTATGGATAATGAATAATTAAATTAAGTCAAGGTTAGTTAAGTAATTAAATTAAAAAAAAAAACACACAAAGACAATTGAATTAAATAATAATAATATTAAGTATAAAACTGCTTTTCAGTTTTTCTTGACAAAATAAAGAAAATAAATTAACATATTCTTCTGTATAGATAGTAGTATAGTACATAATCTTGATATCATGAATAATGACTTCCATAATTTCGTGAATCCCTTATCTTTTGATCTACCAAAATGTTTCTATTGCATCAACAACAAAAAAATTTCACAATCAAATCTTAACAAAACAATCTCATCACATACCAATTAGCAGCGAATATGCACATCATCATCGAACATGGCATAATTAATAAGCCTTAAATATTTTTAAGTTTTTTTTTTTTTAATAAACTCAAATCAACTTGGGAAGGAAGGATAGCTGAGAAAAGAAACCATGAAACAACTTCTATCCAATAGCGCACGTTCGAAACGTGTTAATGTGAAGATGAAGACGCCACCACTAACTGATAATGTACTGATAAAATATTTATGGCCAACAACATGGCTCCAATCATGCTTGGCAGTGAATTAACCAGGTAGGCAGGCGCAAACACAACTCCCACATGAACAACAAAATAAACCTTGAAATCTGTGCTTAATCTACATCAAAATTTATCTACCAGCATTAGGATAGGACTACCAGTTGGAGAGTGGGAGAGAGAGGAATATGTGAGTGAAAAAGGAGTAAACCATGTCAACATTTCGTAAAATCTTGTTTATATATACATACATACATAGAAAGATAGATACTACTATTGTAGTACCATAGATCTATCGTACTATGAAATCTTTTTTTACTTGAAAGTGAGAAGCAGTGAAATGAAGTGAATTGAATTGAGAGTGAGTGGAATGAAAGAGGAGACAAGGGGGATAATTGCAATAACAACAACAACAACAGCAATCAGTGCAACTGCAACTGCTACTACTACTTAACTACTTACTACTGTAAAAAGTTGTTGATATTGTTGTTGTTGCTAATTAAAAGCATAAACACGATTCTTAGCGAGGCGTTGCAAGTGGTGAAGGCACCGGTAGTAGCTACTATGAATGAGTCTACAAGAAGAAGGAACATGTTGTGCGGGTGTGTATGTTGTTGTTGGCTGTTGGTTGTTGCTGTTTCCAAGTTTCAAGTTAATCTCATTGAAGATCTTAATCAACCCCAAAGCTGCTGTAGCAGCTGAAACATATATGTAGCTCCAAAGGATTTGGCATTGGTAGACTTGCATAGATCACTGGCCGTGCGAACCAAACAAGCGAACGAATGTACGGACGACGACAGAAATTAGGCTCAAATCAGTTTGTTGTCATCAAGTGAAGTAAATCCTCCTCGACTAGTATGTAGTCTGAGGAGATCGAGACCTTATCACCATTAACTTTAAAAGTTTGTTTAGAAGAAAATAATAGTTCTGTTCTGTACAGTGCTGTATAATAAGTTTTATGCCATAATCATAAAATATTTTGTGAATGTGGGGGTGCCCAGCACCAGCACTGAACTTGGAATTATAATAATTTTAATAACCGACATTAAACATAAGCTAATTAGTGAATTCGCAGCCATTAAAAATAGAAGCAAGAAAAATTGAAGAAAAACGCGCCCATTAAAGGAATTGAAAATAAAAATTATTTGTTATACGATTTTCTTTTAGTTTATGGCTTTGTTGCTCGCTTTCTATGTACGTACATTAATACTAGGAACTATACCTGTTATTTTTGCTGGTTGCCAACAAAAGGAAGCCATGACAGATAAATCACAGAGCACCGATTCGACCAAGCGAACGAAATAAACTAAAGCGTTCGCATTCAGAGCCTGAGGGGCTTTTCAAAAAACAAAACGTTAGTCCTGTTTCATATGTATGTAGTACTTCAAGTGATCATCATCATCATCATCCTCTCTCTATATTCATTTTAACATCATCAGTACGGATCGCAGTTTAATATGCATGGGGCGTCAATAACAATTGCAGGCCAAAAGAAACACGAAACTAAGATTTTTTTTTTTATTTTGCCTGCCTCTCTCTACTATCAAAATGACGCGGCGGGTGGCAGCTAACATCTAGCCAACTAAGTCCAACCAACTTGGCTCAAGTATTGAGTGAATGTTTAAGCAGTATTTCAAAAAAGTTTATTTGCAAAATTCCCACGATTTAGTTTTGTTTAGTTCGCATTCCTTGCTTAGGTTAGGCGATGTTGTGGTAATGGGGGATTTTCTTGAAAGAAACTACTAGTACGTCAGTGAAAGAATGCCTTCAATTGTAATTTGCTAGCCAAGAGGCGCACTTATATTAGATACCTTTAGTAGTAGTAACATACCTATTGTAGTGTATCTAAATAGAATTAATTTTCAAACTGACCGCGCGCTCAGTTGATGTGGCAACCTTTAACTTAAGTGAGGGAAATTTCAAACAATACATTACACAGTACACAGTACTGTTCTGTTCGGTAATCATTTTTAAAGCAAATGCGTATATTTTTTTTTGTATTCTTCCTTGGTAATTTCCTGGAATTTTGATGCACACATAAAAACGCATAACAAAAGGTAAAATAAGGAGTATGCCATGCTGATGGTGGCCGTCTACACCAACACAAGTTAAGTGATATTGAGAGGAAAGGTGAAGGTGAAATCTTATGGCGGCGTCTAAACGCGTGATAACACTTGACGCCACCAAACAAATGTCACTTCCATTTGGGGAAACAAGAGATTTTTCTTCTGTTCGAAGCCCCTGCCCAATTCATTCAAGTCAAAATCAATTGTTTGCCGTCCTTTTTAGCAGGTTCAAATGAACATTTCTTAGGAAACAAATAATACGTATCTTTGTCACTATAGTATGTTCAACAACAAATGCTACTGACCATGCTCAATTGATATAATACAATACCCTGTCATTGCCTTTCGCCTTCTCATCCACACTATGATTAACGCGAGCTTAAAGATTGTTTTTATTATTTGTGTTTGTTGTTTTTTTTATGAATCCTCATACTCTCATACCGCTGCTGATGTTAGTGATGCTTTTTATTCGGTTCAATGACGCCTGCGTAAACCCAGTAGCGAGTAGTTAGTAATCGAAACCTAAACGCGCCAAGCCAAAGTCAAAGATTAACATCAGTAGCCAAAGCTCATGCAGCAACAGTCAGTGGCATGGTGAGCGAGCGTTTGCAACATTGGATATGCAAAGCACAGGAGTTGGCGAAAAACAGAAACCGCTGCACGGCATCTAATAACCATGGGGTGCTCAAGAGCCGTTCACTCCTTCACCATACTCCACTGTCTGCAGTCGTTGTCTATCTATGCATCAGTCAGTCTCAGTAGCAATTCTGAGCTCTGCGGCAGCTCGTCATCAATACCAAATTATATGTTTCAAGTATTGTTCTTGTTGTATGTGTGTGTGTGTGTGATCCTGAGAAGTTACTGCTTTGCTACTGTTTTATGGTTTATTTTTTTGTATTTGTATCTTTGGGTGTGTGTGTGTGTGTGTGTGTGTATTGATTTTGGTGCATATTTCTTCTTCTAAACCATAAGTTTATAGCTTGATTTTGCTCTGGAAGCAACAGAAGAAAAATAAAAAAGATCAACTGTTTTCATTTTTGCCTAAAACCATAAGAGTAAACGCAGTAGCTGCTGCAATAGCAGTTTCTCCTCCAACATGGTGATGATGTAGTGGTGGTAGTCTGGTCTGGTCTGCCTGCCTGCTTGCCTCATCGACTGATTGGAATCTTAGCAGCCACAATTTAATGATGGACTGCCAAAAGCGTCACTCACTTCAACCCCGCTTGCTTTTTACTTCATCACCACCATTAATATCATCAGCAGCAGCACCACCACACACGCTCTTCTCTTTCTCTCTTTCTGATTCTGTGGCATAATTTTTCATATTTTTATGATTTGTTGCTACCGGGTAACACCACTCTGAAAGCTCAAATACCATGAGGAGGGAGGGCAGTTGAATGGATGGCAGGTTTGCAAATCTGTCGATTGCTAGTCAGTAAGGTACATGACGAACAGACAAACTGAGAGTGGAGAATCCATCCAACGTAGTAGTACATTGAATTTTTTTTGTTTTTGTTGCATTCGCTTTCGATTATCTTAATTTGCGTGCGAAACTTACTTTTTTATGAGTTCTGAGTTACTTCTGTTGAGATGCTGTTCAGCGCTGCCTGCCTGCCTGCCAACCAAACGCCAAACCCAAAATTGTGTTTTCATACAAGAAATTTTCCCATGATTTGGTTCTGGTCATTGTTATTGTTAATGTTGCTATTGTTGTTAGTAGAAGGAAGTTTTTTGCCGGCGGTTTTTTTGTTTTTTTGGTATGTATTGCAAATTGTTGTTGTTTACTCTTGTGTGCCACTGTATGCAGTTTGCCGCTTCTGGGGCTGCTGTTGCTTTTACGGTTTTATTATTGTTATACACCGGCGGCAATTAGCGCAGCATAAACTCAATAATAATTTGTTTTTATAGCATGCAGCAGCAGCAACAGCTTTCGCTTAGACTTACTTATATGATCATATGGTTGTGCATGTGAGATACTCCACCCCCACCAAAACAACCTATTGATAATATCTTTAAACCTGATTTGGTTTCAAAAACACTTGATATTTTACGCATTTATGAATCTTTTGAGTATATATGTAATATGTATCTAAGCGACGCGCGCCTCACAAATATTGACCAAAGCAATTATAGTAGTAGTAGCTTAGCAAAACTGAACTAGTGCAATCGATTTCAAACGCCTTGCATTCAAAAGACTGCTATTGCAAGTATCTATTAACATTACAATAGAGTAGTAGAGTTTTGACTAGACAAGGGTACAGTTTATTTCTTTCATTACCGCTTGTAACCGATACAAACTGAATGCACTACATTGCATAGTATACAAGTGTACACAAGAGTTTGGGGGAGAAAAGAGATTAATAATTACGGCCGAGTGTTAATGAAATTAGCGGCAAATGAACTTTATTTTTTTACAATTCTACAATACTTTTTCCAGCATTTGAGTTCAGTTTTCAGTTTTGTGTATTGATTACAGTTGCATTTGTAGATATTTTTAAATCATTCGACTATACTCTAGACGATACGATCGATACACATGTAAAAGTAGAATGGTGCTAATTGCCAAAATTAACACCCAGTCAAAGCAAGAAGTATCTTGTGAGTTTCTCTCTCTTAAAACGCGTTTACAGGAAATACAAATGCATTCAAGCGTGGTTACTATCACTTCAGCCAACAGAAATACTTCAAATAATAATAATGATGGTGGACTTCTTCTTTCAATATACATACATATGTGTAGTATGGAGTTTTTAACGCGTTTTGTTTATTTTAATACAAACAAACAAACAAAGATGCAAACATTGAATGATTTTCTGTTTTTCCTGAGCTTCAACATCAGCTTTAGTGTCAGCTTAGTGTTACATTTCTCTTTGTTTAATTAGTGTAATTAAATATTTAGAGCAGTTTTAATTTATTTTCATTGTTTAACGGTTCAGTTCAGTTCGGTTTTGTTTGGTTTGGTTTGTTATTTATTATTTGTTTGTTTCGGTTTTCAGATATGTTCATATACAATACTATTACTAAATATGAGAAAAGTGCTAAAATAGATTTTAGTGTGGATTTTCTGACAAAGAGAACTAATCGTTCAGTGAACTTTAAAGTTCAAGGCTTTGTTTGATAAATGTTAATCTTCAAAATAGTAATTATAATAATGGAAGTGTCATACGTCATCCAGAAGATGGCGAATCTCGCCCTTTGTCAAATTGGTAACCCGCCTTGGTACGTGAATAATGATGTCATTTCCTGGGACCTGCGAATCATCTCGGTACGTGAGAGGCTAAATACGTATGTCAACAAACTAGCATTTGCCCTGACTACAAACACCTCCACGAGGATGGTCAATCGCCTTCACCCTGATGACCTGTGGGTACATGGACGCCAAAGAAGACTTAAGCTCCGTTTCTAGAATTATCAAAATTATGTAGACTTTAAGTCATCATTAATCGATTAATTAATCATATGATTAATCGATAGGAAACGATTAGAGGCCTTTTAGACGGTCAGTTTAGTCTCAGTCCATGTTATCGCTTTAGAAATCGAATTGGACTGACAAATAAGCTGGCTCATCAGTCCATTTTTCTGTCATTGTTTCGGTTACTTGTTTATTAAATAAACTGTTTCTTCCTTCAGGGTAAATCGATTATGAAAGGGCCTTTATTAAGTGCGATTAGTTGTGGAAAATCATACGATTAACTGATCAGCCAAAGAAAAAAGACTCTCGCCAGTGAAATTATGTGAAAAATGGTGCTTAAGACTGAGTTCAAAAACAAGAGTTTTGAAATGCGTTTCGTCATTAAACGATTTTGTGTTCCGTAGCAGTACTTTTGGGACGGAGTGTATAGCTTACGGTACACAGTTTTCATCTCTTCTAAAGCTTTAACCACATTAGGTTTCAACTCGAGAATCGGGCCCTGAAAAGAGCTAAGTTCGTCTTGAGGTTGTTGTAATTTATCGTGCAAACTTTTATATGAGTCCATACATTAAACTCATTATCACCACTGAAAGACGTTTCACTTCACACACAAACTGTAGTGTGCGAATGAAAACGAATGGCTTTCTTTTGATTATTTTGGAATTAATCGATTATTTTGTCGATAAATCGAAAGGGACTTTTCGAACAATTAAACCGTAATTTATAAAAAGTTAATCTTTTAATTATCAGTCATTTCCCAGCTTTTTAACAAATTCATTAAGTTTATAGCCATTAAGTCGTTGGATTAGTTATTTAATTTAATAATATAGGTAAAGAGGATGTTCAGTGATATGAGAAGTTCTCTAGTTGCATGTTAGGGTTTTAAATATACATACTCTATACAGACAGTCTTCGTATAATGCAGTTCACGGCAGGAACAGAATGGTGAAGCTGAGTGTGAAGCTCGAGAAAAGTAAAAAGAATGCGGGGTTCAGCTTCAGTAGGGTTGTTCATAGCTCATTTCCAAATCTGACCATGCATTTTGCTTTTTGTCCCAAGTTTGGTAATCCGTGTGCCTTAAATTATACAAAAACTCTTTATTTTGTACCAGAAAATTTAACTTCGATATGCTTTCATCCATTTTCGTTTTTCTTTGGAATCGCAGTCTCAGATGAGCTTGTCATTTGAGAGACAGACATAGCGGGACAGATGATTTGAAGCCAAGTGCAGTCAAACTACATTGACTCCTTGGCTTCAGCTTCAGACTCAACTTCAAAATGTGTTTATTCACATATAAGTCCACTATATTTGATTTTTTGACCGGCTTCAGACTCAGGTTCAGCTTTAACATTCTGTTCTAGCCTTAATGACTTCCTTGAAAACACCGCGTTGTCCAAGAACGTAATACAAGGCTCAGTTTCCATACAAATATTCTTAAATCATCTCTACTAATTGTTTAGCTTAAGCAAGGCATTGTTACAGTTTGTCTAAAGAAAGTTCTGTGTATGTCGGTAAAGATACTTCAGTAGAAGAATCAACTTTTAACTCATCATCGCCTATAAATGCAGCAAATTGTCTTCATTTAATTGTTCTTGTTTGAATAGATCCTGCTGTCATAATTTCATATCCTGATCGAATAATGTCGTTGTAAATGTTCTCTGGAGCATTGGTTTTTTTAACAATTTGTGGGCACAATTTTTTCTAGCAGTTATTCAGAGTTGATGACTAAGCCAATTAAAACGATGCATTATTTTATTTAAAGGAGCTTTCAAGCTTTCATTACGTTAATAGACTGGTTTTCAGAGTTATCTAAAACCCAATCAATGGTATGATTCTTGTAATATTACTTAAGATTTAGGATTACATCTTAGTCAAGTGATTGAAGTAAGGATGGTAGATTTGGGAGTAAAAAATCGACTTGAACATTCGGGTGGCTTTAATTCAAAGGATGATCTGGTGTGGTATCTATCAGCAGTGGGATTTTAAAGTCCAAAATTTATCTGTAATTTTTCAAAAGCGTTAAAACAAAACCGCGTTATCCAACACCATGTGAAATCCGGGCCGTCTGTACTTGTTTAAGAAAGTCATTCATTCACTGATGTATCTTTAATTAAGAATTCATTAAACCAGAAGTTGTCTTTCTGACATAATTTATAATTTCATTGATGGATTGTTTCATTTATCCTTAGAAGTGGTGATATATCATTGACTTAATCAATGGATTTCATGATAATGGAATAGCAATCACAAAACTGTGTGCTTTGCTTCTAGTGACATTTTTCTAGTTTGATTGTTATATAATGTAATGATATATCACTCAGTAATGAAAATATAATAATATAATGAAACATCTTTTGAAGTTCTAGAATAAAGTAATAGAATCTTCTTCTGATACAATTATTGAGATCTTCTTCTATGACTCATTCTAAGTAATTTATGCGATATGTCGTAGGTGCTTAACTAAATTAAATTAAATGAAAAAAATGGCCAGCTACTTGAAATACAATAGTACCAGAAAAACGCCCTCGAAACTACCTATGTATGTATGTATATAGTGTGTACTTTGTACACCCACTCGTTGTCTAAGAAGCATAACAATATTATTGTTCTGTTTTTGTTTTAGTTTTCTGTTGTTTTAGTTTTGTATCTTGTTGGAACTTCATCTCAAGCGTTCAGCATAAGTGCCAATATGTAGTAGTTAACTTCACAGAATCCAACAAGAAAACATCACACGTGAGTTTGTCTCAAGTCTTGTCTTCTTTATGTTGTTGTTGTTGTTGTAGTTGATATTGTTGTTGCACATTATCCAGAAGCTCTATAGCTTCTGACGAGACCAAGACGCGCGCTCATTGCCAAGCGTTGACTATAAGAAAAGATTTTCAAACGTGGTAATGTCAATCGCTGAGGTTAACTTATGGCAAAACATTTGAAGCACTAATTAATTGGAGCTAAATAAAATGGCAGAGCAACCGAGAAAAGGAGAAAAGCAGGAGCAGAAGCAGCAAAGGAAAATAGTATACTTAAAGCGCCTTCATCTTATTGCTGTTGACGGCGCACAACTGGCGGCAATTGTTGCTGTTGTTGCTAAGACTGTTGGTGGTGATGGCTTTGACTTTAACTGTGGCACCAACGCAGTACGCATTGAGGTGGAGGCTTCTACTACTTCAACTGAGACAGAGCTGAGCTGGTTGACTCCCTGACTGACAAAGATTACGAGACCCAGATAACTGCGAACTACAAGTTGCCAATACATGAGGCCATTAAATGCGAGAAGAAAATCAACAACGACGACGACGACGATGAGTCGCAAAAGAAGAAAAAAAAACCCAAATCTCGCGAATGAAAAACAAAACCAAAACCAAAACAAAAAAATCGAAAAATCTCTAGAAAAGTAAAAATTGGAATACGAAACGAAAGCAAGAAATCAAGTTTGATTCTAAATCTTGAATTTCGGATGTGTCTTTACTTTACTTTACTTCCCTTCGTATTGTACGAGTATTGTATTGTATTGTATGTAGTACTATCTCTTGGGCATTGGCATTGAGTTGGTAAGTCGGTTTGTTAGTTTGTTGGTTGGTTCCTGGTGGCTCTTGTTCGCAGTTTTGTATCTGCTACTTTAGTCTGTAGTTAAAGTTGGCACTTTTTATTTTGTACAAATTCGTTTTTCTTAACTCACATAAAAAAAGCAGAAAAAACAAAAATTAAAAAGAAAAAAGAACCAAACTAACACGGGCGTTTCAAGTCATTGTCGTCAAGTTGTAGATACAGGTACCAGGTACACATGTATGTGTCTGTTTCTGTATATATCAAAAT
Organism: Amiota communis; assembly: GCA_037043315.1. Taxonomy (NCBI): domain Eukaryota; kingdom Metazoa; phylum Arthropoda; class Insecta; order Diptera; family Drosophilidae; genus Amiota; species Amiota communis. The sequence goes on along the minus strand of JBAMAV010001245.1, from coordinate 2,977,023 downwards.
GGTATTGACAAATATCTACCATTTGGTAGGAGTGTTTTTTGGGGGGTGTGCGAGCACAAGTACTCGACCAACCAAACCAACAAAACAAATTGAAATTAAATGTGAACATGTAAGAAAGTTGTATGCCCTATTTGGCTTCTGTGGTAATGATGAGATTGGTAAGGGGAAAAGTATGAAGAAAAGGAATAAAATTCAAAAAAAGAGTAAATAAGTAAGGTGCGTTTGTTTTGGTGATTTGTTTTAATGATTGCTGATGATAGATTACTTATTACAAGGGTTCATATCACATATTATAATAAGAGATCAGAGTTTTATAAGAAAGGAATTTATTGTCAATCACTGATTAGAAATATATAAAGATTCCAAGAGAGACCAGATTGAACTACAATTGTTAATTTAATGATAAATAATTTCTTACATCAATTTTCTATGTTGAGGAATTTTTTTTGAATTTACCAAGAATGTAAATTGATTTTCTATTATAAAACTCACCTTGTAAACATGGAATTTTGCCCTTGAGAACTCTGAGAGTTGGGACTTCCTAATGTTTGTTGCTGTGATTGTTGCAATTGTTGTTGCTGTTGCTGTGCTTGTTGCTGTTGTTGATGCGTTGTTATAATATTTGCACTGCTGACCATTTCAATTTGTTGTTGCTGTTGCAATTGTTGCTGCAAATTATGATGCGTTTGTAAAGCAACATGTTGCTGTTGTTGTTGCTGCTGCTGATGGTGATGATGATGACTATGTGCATTAAGTTGCTGTTGGGTTTGTTGTTGCTGTTGCGGGTGGTGTTGATTATGATGATGTTGATGATGCTGGGGCTGATGATGATGATGATGATGTGGTATAGTTACACCGGTATGATGCAAAGGATGTAAATTATGTGCACTGTGTGCTGTTGTCTGATGTGTTGCCAACAAATGATTGGGCAAAAGGGCGGCAGGCGTTGCCAAACCAGGTTTATCCAAACGTTTATCCGCATACATAGCAGCACCACTTATTGTTATCAATTATCAATTATATTTGATTTATAAAAATAGCACTAATTTCATAACATTCATTGGGTTTGCACGTGATTTTATAGTACTAAAGATAGATATGATTACACAAAAGAAAGAAACATTTGTTAATGCAAACAACAGAATACATTCGTTTTAAATTGTATCTGCAGACTCAGTTAGATTTTTTGTTTGCTAATGAAATTCAAACAAGCCTGATGTACTTACATAGAAATTTGAATATTAGATTATGTCAACAATCAATAAGTGTGTGTTCAATATTATATTTTGTTCTTTCAATTAGGCAAAATGCGTCGTTTTTATTATTCATCCATCATTTATGGCAAAGACTCTAAATGTCTTAAAGGTTCCTTTTCAATTGATTTTGGTAAACAAAACTTTAAGAATTAAAAACTCATTAGATAGAGAGTTGCGTAAATACTAGTTTGATTTTTTGAGTTAGAAATTGAATGTGAAATTGATTTTATTTGAAGTTTCAATCAAAGCATATTTTTGTTGTGGTTTTTTTTTTTGAAGTTCATTGAAATGACCTGAACCTTTTATTGTAATTCATTCATTTAAATGATTGAATGAATGATTAATAATGATTTTCTTTGATTCAAAAAAGAAAAACTTTTACTTTCATTGATTCTTTATTATTCAAAAAAACTAAGTAAATGAATACTATTGATTTCTTTGGTTTATTGTGTGTATAAAAATAATCATTATTTTTTTAACTGAAGCTTTGAAGGACTTTGAGTATATAGAATCTTTTCTACTATTCACTGATAATAAATGATCTTTTAAACACTTGAAATAAATACTTTGATTACTACTTCAATATGTTTGTGTAGATCTTTCTTGAATACTCTAATACTCTTGATAATTGATAAAGAAGAATTGATCAATCAGTGGTACTCGTATAGTATTTGTTAGCTGAGCCCTTGGATGATAATAGTAAATAACATACGTGTTTGGTGATCGATCACAAGGAAAATGAGCAATCAGTGTGACACAACTTCATTGTGATTATTTATTTTTTATTTTTGGGCATAGTCTCCCCTCAAGATTCTTTAAAATTCCATCCCTAAATAAAATTTAAAATATTTCCCCTTTAATTACAAGTTTTAATATATTCATTTTAATTTCATTCACTCAATAAGCTATCCTAGATTTAACATAACTAATTAAATAAATATTTATTTGAAGTTTTAAGTACTCTAAGATCTGAAGAAGATGTAATCCTTCTGCATCAAATTTAGATATGACTGATAAATGTGTGTTGAGTCCAAAAACAGGAGCGTGCTTTAGCAAAAACGATCGATCACAGATCACATCATGTCGGGGTCACCAAATGTTGAGTCCAAGAGCATTTTCTTGAACTCTTAAAAGCAAAGAATCAATACAACTCTATTTTTTTCGAGAAGAACTACATTCAACTTGATTCGTTCCGAGACCGGCACTCTACCATATGCACCACCATTGAACTAATGAAACGAGTCCACAAAAACCAAATAATTTGTGTGATAATTTTTTTTAAGCATCCTTTCTTTTCAAAACTCAGACCTGAAGTTTGTCACAACTCTATTGTGATTATATCTTTTGATGATTTTGAACTCTAAGATTTGAAGGGCTTATCTTATCATCAAAGTTATATGATATGATTGATAAAACTGTGATATACATTCCTATACTATCGCTAAATGACGAGCTTTGCTCCGCCGACGAGATGTTAGTGCGTTCAAATGTAGTCTTCTATTATAAACAGTATAAGTATATATCGTTATCGGTTCAACGGTGTAGAATGTGATCTCTGCAGCGCCAAAGTACATAGCAAGAAACATTTTCCATGAAAAAATTCATGTCTGTGTCTACTTTTATGATTATCGATCAAATGGTGTCGGAGTTTATTGAGTTCATACTTATATGCGGACATTCATTTCTATATAGAAAGAAGTTCGCCGGCCCGGCATCGCATGGTCAACTGAATGTCGTCATGAATTTGTGTGAAACAATTTAATGTCAATATTATCATGACTTTAAATAAACTAAAATCAGAAAGATTTGACCCTTGATTGATTTTAAAATATATCTTTAAGCTTTATATGTAAAATTTTATCCATCATTTTCTGGACCCGCATCACCAAATCATTTTCCATACTTTGGTAGTGTCTCCCTAAAAATTTCATTAAAATCGGTGTAGCAGTTTCGGAATCCATAGAGAACATACATACTTACATACAAATCTTCTATAATAATATTAATAAGGAGGTAATGTTTGTTTGGATGTTAGTGGTAATCTTCGAAACTACTCATCCGATGTTAACAACTCTTTCACCAGCAGAATGCTACATTGACACTGAGTGCCATGGGCTTTATCTAAGTCCGGTTATTTTTAGGATTAACTGAAATATCCGGGCCAGGTGTACAAAAAGGAAATACAAAACTGTGTAGTGCCACTCAAACTGTGCTGACAGCTCAAACTGTAACAGAGAATATGTAGTGATGCTAAGAAGGCGAGCATATCTGCTAATTGCCATTTGTCGTCGTGCTAGGCCGGGTCGAGTACGCTAGTTTTTTTATAAATATATTAAGCGCCCTTTCTTTCCATGACTTAAGCCTGCTCATCATGGAAAGAATCAATTTATGTGTCACAACTTAATTGCCCTAATTCCTATTCTTAGTTTTAAATTTTAAGTAACCTCAGGTTCTAAGATTATAGGATCTTATCAATTCATTTAAGCTTGTCATGATTGTTGATTAGTCTGGTATAAGACTGTAAATTCCTAAACAATAATCCTAGCGCCTTCCAATCAAAATATTTCCATTATAAATGACATAATTCATTATCATCATCATCATCCTAACTATTATGATTATTATTATTTTTTTTATTATTATGATAATTTCAAGTCTTTATATACAACTACTGCTGTTTTCTATATACAATATAACAAAAACTTATCTATAAGTTTTTCCTCTATTTCATCTATTGTTGCAACTCATTGTTAAGTAAACTTATCATATGAAGAATGAATACAACAGCGTATTGTAGATCAAAAAATAAGGTAAAAAATTGTTCAAGTTGACGTTTGAAGTGTCATTGATGTGATGCTTGATTTGTTTAGAGTTGTTTGAATAGGGACCACCATAAGTCATTCATTGTACCATAAAGTATCAACGATACTATGTGCTTCTCTTAGCCAAAGTTAAGCTACAATTTTGGCTCTTGATGAGCGTCATTGATGAATATTTTTATCTGTTTGTTTTGTTTGTATTTAAATGATCGAATGAATGACTGACTGGCTGACTGAGTCTGTAGATAAAAATTGCTTGATCTTCATTTTTTTTCCCTTTTTTCAATGTACATATATTCTTTCTTTGGAGCTTGTTAATTTTTTAAGTATTTTGTTGTTTGATTTATAAAAAAAAAAACTTTATAACAAATTGGTTTGGTTATTTTGAGTTGCTCTTTTGTATGTTTGAAAATTATAATGTAAGCTGCTTAAAACGCACCTTTAATATTTTTCTTTCATATTTTTTTTTTTTGTGTTTAAACTTTTAGAGAGGCGGCCATTTTTTTTTTTTTTAATTTTGTTAAATTTTATTGGTAATAATTTTATTTCATGATTGTTTAAATGAATTTAAGAAAATTTATTACACATTAATTTGCACATTTGTGGAGATTTTTATTGCTTGTATTTTTTTTTTAAATAGAATTTAATTTATTTCATTATAATTTTGAATAAATAATTTTTCATTTGAATAATTTATATATAGATTTTTTTCTCTTTTCTTTTGATTTCTGATTTTGATTTTTTTATAAATTCATTATTGTAGGCTCATTTTTTTTTGGTATTTTTCTCCTTTATTTGAATGTGACGTAAATCCATAGATAAAATATCTGCTTCTTAGAATTGTGTTATATAATATTCATAAGCACTTTGAAGGATCATAATGATGATTTATTGATTTTAGGTTTTATTTCTTAAAAAATCACTTAATTCACTTTTCTTTATGATTTTCCAAATTCTTCACTTCTTCAGTTTTATGCTCAGTTATTGTCCTTAAGATTTATTATTCAATAATTCACTTCCGGTTAACAATTAGAATTTGTTTTCATTATTCCGTCGGCCATGAGTTCAATATACGGTGTAATACTATTACACATCATCAGTAAAGTTCATCCGACGTTCGTTCGTTAATTTCGAATTGAACGTAAATTGTACTTAAAGAACGAATAAACCACGAACGAGAGTACAAGCGAGCATGCGATCAATCGATCGAGCGTGAATAACAACTTTCTGTGTGAATCTCCGAAGCGACACAGCGGCAGTAAACTTGAATTTGGTTAAGAGCAACCAGAAAACAGCAACTAAAAACTAACCAGAAACAGGTAAGGCAGCTTTCAATTCAAGCCAAACTGATCGAGCATAAAGAAATGCATTTGTATGCGTGTGTGTAGGTGTATTAGTTACCAATGCGGCAGGCATAAGTTCACTGAAAGAAAAACTGTTTCAGTTAATGATATATTGATTAATAATATAGTAAAATGCTTAAGCTATGACTTGTTGTTAAGAATTTCTTTAAGTTTCTCTTTAGATACTTTAACAGAGTAAATAGATATGGAATTTTGTTTATTTATTGCTTAAAAGATAAGTTTTTTCTCTGTGTAGCCATATGATTTACTCACCAAGATACATTGGTATGTGTTCATTTGAAATACTTCAGCTGACCAATTGGTTTCCTTGTATGTGAGCAATTGTTAACGCCCATCTTATGAAGCTTAGGTGTATCTATTACTACTTATATATTGTATATGCTTTTCAAGATTAGGTAGCTTAGTTTATTAGCCATTGAAGTATTTAATTATAATTTCATTTAATTAAAAATAATTAAACAATTATCAAAGGCATTTCAAATCAATTTTAGTTAATTAAATTTTAAGAACTAACATAATTTTTCTTTTAAAATAAGTATATAATTTATTTACTCTTTTTTTTTTATAACAAAAAATGCTTAAATGATATGACAACTCTAACAAATCCCGTTTTTTCTTTATCTGAACAATAAAAATAACAAACAAACAGTGTGCCTACACATGTATTGGCTTTCGTCTTATTGTATCCAAAATATCTGTGTGAATGTTTGTGTATATCTGATCATTGTTTATGTATTGAGCATTTGTTTAAGCCTAGTTTCTGATTGGTTAACAACTGCTTGTGCACGTCACGCTTTGTTAAAAAACTATTTACATCTTTATATTTTTGTTGTAGTTGTTGTTGTAGCGTAGCCAGTTGTTGTAGTTTTATATTGTTTAACCGTAAAAGGCGTTAGAGTGTTTTGTGTGTGTGTGTGTGCACCAATCGGAAATTGTGATCCAACAATCTGTGAATTCTTCACAATTATGCGGACTTAGATAATTTTTTTTAATTTTTAATTAAAAGTATCTTTTATAATGAAATCTGATAAGAACTTTTGCGGATTTGTGACATCTATTTATTAGAAGCGACATTTTTTATAGACAATTTTATGAAGAATTTATTTACAAAGACCGTATTGAGTCAGTACAGAAGCAATTCCTTCATATTGCACTTTGTGGTTTAAATTGGAATCATAGTGTAGTGTTTTAGATCTTTCTCCACTCAGTAATTGTCGAATTTCTTTAGGCATAATCTTTCTTCTATTAACCTATTACTGGTATTGTTGATTCGCCATGGCTTTTGAGTCAACTTAGTTTCTGGGTCCCTCTCCCAATTATCAAGTCAATTCCAAAGACTGCACTATGTGCAAAGGTTTATTAAGAATTTACTAGTGGAGTCTGGAATAGAATTTGAATTAACAGTTGCCTTTCTACCAGCTGCACTATGTGCATTAAATTATTTTTGAATTTGCATATGTTAATTTTGGCATTGAAACACGTTGTGCTCCTTCGAACATTTATTTAACCTATTGTAGGTTCGAAGATATCGATATTGGCATAATGGCGTGATCTTAACGTTCCCACCTATTGAGTTTGTATCGAATTTTTCTTTTCATATAATTTTTATTAGAACCGGATTTCAACTCATTACCGTTTTTCATCTTGTAAGAGAATTATGGTAATGAGAACAAGCCTAATCTAAAAAATGTATATTATCATTAGTTGTGTTGTTTTCTTAGATGGTATCCGAACTTACTGGAAAAAGATGGTTATTATGTTGGTGCTTCAAATAATCATTATCTTCTTGGTTTATTTCTGGACAAAAATTAATTTCGTTGGACGATATTAAATTCGCATTGAAGATCCTTTGTTGTTTAGGGTGTTGAATACATTTGATTGACATAGACATTGGTCCTTTAAAGTTATGTATTTGGGTTACATGTCTGTTCAAATTTGTGTGTTGTTATTGTGTTCGAAATTATTTAAAGCGTATATGACGTATTTACAATTTGAAGAAATTATAAACATAGTCAATTCACAAAGTTGATTAACAAAGGATTTCCATCCGTCTCTATTGCGTGCTAATGCGCAAAGTTCGCTCATAGATTTTCTTGTTTCAGCCGCAACAGTTCGTTTCCACGGTAATTTTGGTCTTCCTCCGGAGCTCGTCCCTTAATGATTACATTCCAATATGTCATGGGGTATTTCGTCGTTGTTTTTACGAAGGGTATGTCCCAAGCCAACCGTACTTTCGTTTCCGTATCACAATTTCAATTGCGTCTTGCTCGCAGATTTGCCAGAGCCGCTGATTGCTAATAATTCTTAGCCACCAGATTCGCAGAATAGTACGTAGACATCGGTTGAAGAACGTTTGTAGTTTCCTCATGTTTGTAGTTGTAGTATGCCAAGTCTCATAGCCTTAAAGCAAGACAGATTTTACACAAGCGTTAAATGTTTTTATTTTCGTCTTCTGGTTGACATGTTTAGCTCTCCAGAAGTTTCTTAGTCTCCCACATGCGGCCTTTGCTTTTTGAATTCTACATTCTATATCGATATGGGTTCCCACGTTTGTTGTTATTTGGCTACCAAGATATTCACAACGTTCAACCTCTTCGATGTCGTTACCTTTGATTATAAGATGGGTGCTAGTAGTGGTATTTAATCCGAACAGCGATTCGTTAGCAATGCTACATCGTCGGAGTATTCCAGGTCGCTTAATTTTCTGTGCAACTTTGAGTCCTATGTTTTCGATTTCTGCAGATTCAAGGACTAAAACCAGGACATTGATAAACAACAGCGGTGATAGCGCACATCCTTGCTTAACACCGCTCCTACATGCAAAAGACTCGCTTAGCTGTCCGAAATTATTTGGTTGTGTCTTATTATTTGATCGATGGAATTGCATGAGTCTGTGGTACAGAATTAAGTGTCAATAGTCTTTCTGCTGTTGTCAATAAATGTCCATACGCCAGCTGTTGGAAGAGAGGTCTAGGATTTTGTTGATGCTGGGTCATGGTACCACTAGAAATTTCGTTCCTCTTGCTCTGGTAGGTGCACATCTAACTTTGCCTCACGCTATCCATTTCGTGTTTAGGTGCTACTTACAATAAACCTTATCACATCCTCTCTCCTGAGATTTTGTTCACTGCTATCAGTGCTCTGGTCCTGTAGCACTTACGCTTCTTTATCCACAGTGACTGAATCTGGACGATACAATTTTAGATGGGGTATCAATTGTTTATCTCTGACCACACATTGCTGTGAGGAGGGGCATAGCTAAGTATTTAACATATAAACTCTCCCCACTGGGTGTTAAGATGTATTTTAATAATTTTACTGTATTTTTTTGATCAGTTCTATTGCTTTTGTTGACAGTAAGTTGTCATAGATTAAGGTTTTTTCCTTTTTGAATTTCATTTTAAATTTTCTATTAAACAATTAGGAGGAATTTCAATTTCTTTTACTTAGGTTTCATGTTTTTCTAAATGGGTCACTTTTGTTTTGAGTGTTAGAATTCATGTACTATCTCGAGACTTCTTCATCAAAATAATGTGATTGTAACTGTCAATGACTTCAAATCAGGACATTGATCATGTTTCTTTAGAATTTGGCATGTTTTTTTTTTTTGACAAATTTGTTTGTCTCAACAGACATCACGAGGTGATATAAAAAGGCTAAAGAACGCATACATTAATGAAATCAAATATAATAAAATTAACATTTAACAAATTAAAGTGAAAATCGTGAATCGTTTGTATGACGATAAATGAGGAATATTAAAATTTGGTAGAAATAAATCCAACATCGTAAGAATGAATGATAGAAGAAAGGATTGGAGTTCCAATTGGCTTGTGGACTTGTGAAAAGCGTGTGCTTTGGAGTGTAATCATACCCCCCACCATAGTTATGGCATGGCATGTTAATTAGAATGATCAAAAAATTTGGAATTCAAAAATATTTCTGGTACAGTTGATGATGATTTTGTGAAATGATTGTTTATCTAAAAATATTTGATTGTATTTCTACTCAAAAATTGTGATCTCATTTAAAACTTCTGAATGAAAAATCGTTTGGTATTTGTAGCTGCACATTAAGGTTCACACATTATCAAAAACGATTTGTTATTATGGAGTTTATTGAGTTTTATTGAGAACCACACACAAATGCATGCTGATGACTCATATAACAAAAAAATATCTATTGAATTAATATGCATGAGCCTCAACCAACTAGAATCCGAAACTAAAATAACCAACTAAATGCCGAAAAACTAAACCAGACGCGTGCCTGAGACGCGAGTTGAAGCAAGTCAAAGACGAAAGACGAACCGGAATGTGACTCAAACACGTCTCGGGCAGCAGGAACAACTAGTAAAAGAAATAGAAGGCGGCCGCCACTGTCGTAGCCGTCGCCGCTAACTTAGTAGTTTGGTGACATGAATTATAAACATAAACATAATGCTAATAAAGGCCGACCAAAGAAATGAAGTTTAGAAGATCTATTAGTAGACATGTTTTTTTGATATTTTGTCTATGAGACATGATGAGGCCTAACGGAAGTGTTGAAGACAGCACGCTTTGCTTTTTGGAGCCCATGGTGACAATTTGAACAATTTTGTCAGCTTTGATGAAGGCGACACATTCGATAAAAACACATAATCCCAACTACAATTGCTTTTAATTGCTTCAATGGAGTTCGATTGCTGGAACGATCCCAGTTGCATGCTAATTGGAAGATCATAAAATTAAGCGCAATATCCTGCTGTGTCTTCAGATTAGATACTGTTTAATGTTATCGTAACTTTGGTGTATATAAATGCTTGTCACTTTATGTTTTTGGCTTGAAGCATTCTAACTAACACTGGCTAAGGCCATAAACCAAGTAGACAAAGAAGACATTTTCAAGAACATGGAACAAGAGCTTTAATGTAGTATTTTATACATTATTTTTTTTTTTGGCCAAAAGCAAATCCCACGCCCATAAAAAGAAGTTAACAAACACAACTCAACTGAAGTTAAGTCAAGTCAAATGTCGTTTTATTTAACAGCAAATACACTTTGGTCATGTTAACACTATGCGTGGGGGGATTGGGAAATGGGAGGAGGCATTGGTAGAAGGTAGAAATGAAGAGTCTATGGCTAAATGCCAATAGAATTGTAAACAATTCGAAGTGATCGGTTCATTGGCACAACGAACCCAAAAAACTAAATTGAATTACATGAGCAGCGGACGACGTCTCAGAAATTGCACAAACAAGTCATGAAAAATGTTCCATTGCTGAAAGTTGCAGGAAGTATTGAAAGGAAGGAATGAAGTTGCGTCTGCATGCTGTGCTATATGCCTATGATGAAAATGTACGAGTTTTTCCTTGGGGCCATAAGCTTAAATTTACTTTTTTAGTTACAGTTCCACAATGAAGCCAAGCCAGCTTGCTTTGCTAGCAGCAGGCATAGACGCAAATGCATCTCTAGCGCCTTGAGTGCTTTACTTGACCATAACTGCTTCCTTCGTTGTTGCTGACGTTGTTTCTGTTGAGGATGATGTTGTTGGCTGCTTCAAGGAAGCAGCTCGAATGCTGACAGTCCAGCCCAGTTTTGTAGACCAAATCAAAAGTTCTGCTTGTCCTCTATGGAAGTAGTAGTAGTAGGTGGTGGTGGTGGTGGTGCTAGTGATGTTGGTGGACTTAAAGCTCGTGCTCTTGGTGATGACGTTTGAATGCGTTCGATTCGGTTTCAGTTTCGCTCTCTCACTGAAATCAATCGATTCGACATTATTATTAATTTTTCATAACTTCTGCTGAACAGCGGCGGTGACGACTACGGCAATGCTCTCTGTGCAATATGCAAACTTGAACTAGCCAGCCGATCAGTCCTATAAACCTGTTGTTTCGACTAGTCGCCTCTTGAAGTCGTCGTCATACTATTGCAGTACGCCATGCCATGTGAAACTAATCTATTAAGAAATAGTCGAAGTAGCTCGCATCCACTTTGATCTTAAGCCGCTTTGGTTTTTATGTTTTCTTACTATTCGGTTTTTTTTCCAGTAATAAATTTGTAAAATTGTGCAAAATAATACAAAAAAAAAAAAAGAAGACTTTGAAGGGATTTCCCTCCGTGCAACTGAGAGTTTTCAGTGTTTTCAGTTTCAAGTCAATTGCCTGTGGCAAGTGTTTAATTCGATTGCATGGCATTTGGTCATTTTTTTCTATGCCTAATGAGTTTCAGTTTGTCTGTCTCCCAGACTAAATGTCTTGTAGGTCTCTGATTAATTTTTTGGTTGCTTATTGTCCCTTTTGGGTTTATTTCTCGTTTTGCGAATTGGAAAATCATTTTATTGGTTAAGAAAATTAATGATTTGAGATTTTTCTTCGATGGAGGCAAATATTTTCATTTTCTTTGATCGGTTTTTGACTAGTTAAAGGAGAAGGCAGGTTTTGTGCCGATTTAAGTACTATAATGCCAACTTAAGTTTATTGAGACTAAAAGAAATTTTTTTTTGTCTTTTTTCTTTGTATCAGGTTTCCAGGGACTTCTAATTGCTCAGTTATATTTGAAAGAAAGAAATCACAGACAAGTGAAACAACTTTTTTTAATCTAGAGATAAAACTTTCTTCAAGGAATGTCATAGCCGATTTACAGTGAGCTATGATTCGAATGAATAATGATGCGATCATTGATTTGACAGGGAAAATGACAGAATTGAGGGGTTGTTGATGTACATGTGATTCAAGTCAATGATTTGAATCTCAAATGGATACGCTTTGATTCGGTGTTTTTCGAAATTTCACTCTTAGCAGTGTTGAGCAATTTTCCCATGGAAGTTGGCAGTATTTTGACAATTTCGTCATTTTTGGTATTTGTCAGGTGTCTTATTCATCCTTTTTTGTTGCGCGCCCAACATAATCAAAACAAAAAACAGTTGTTTGTGATACTAAAATAGCACGACGAAACCGAATCATGTAAATCGGCTATTAGAATCATATACATAGATAAAGTATTCAGTCTTCTCTATTCTCTATTTTCTTAGGATCTATGTTTCAATTGCTCAGTTATTCTTCAAAGAAAAAAAATTATGTCAAATGCTGAAGTCACAGTCAATTGAAAAGTCTTCTAAGCTACATATAAAACTTTCTTCAAGGAAAGCTATCAAAATGTTGAATAAACATTGTCTTAATGTTAAATTTCTTAAGCGAGATTATAGTGATAAGCTTTTTCAGTGATGACTGATATGTAAGATTTGTTAGTTGACTATTTCTTAATATCCATGAAGATCTTATGATCTAAGAATATAAAAATTGCCGAGAAAAGTAGTTTGACGGTGCTAAACTCCGACACCATTTGACCGATCACCATGAAAGTTGGCACATACATGTATTTCTTCATGGAGAAGGTTTTTGCATACTTATTTTGTAAATTATTTAGTTGATAGTTCTTTGTAGTAGGTCTGAAGCATGGAGCCTTCTTAACCTTCTTGGGCAGTAATTGCTTGTAAGACCGAAGCAAGAGCGTCATTGTATCGACTGGTATGACGGTTAATTTGCACATTAAGTGATGAAATTCATAGGTCACAATGTATTGACATTCTCCTGACATACTAAGGGGGCATCCGTAATGTAGAGAAGAGCTTTATTCTGCGTGGCCTGGACTCGGTTAATTGTTAACTTTACTGAAAGTCCCCAGAGCTGAATGCCATAAGTGTGTGATGGTCTTATAGATGGCCTTATAGATCATAACCTTCGCAGACAGATTCAAAGTACCGCCGGGTCGGATGAGCCACCTTAGTTTGTTAAGCTTGTTTGTGCAAGTAGCTGTGATCATATTTACATGCTTGGACCACATCAAATGGCGATCCAGAATCATGCCTCAGTATTTAACAGAAGCTTTTTGAGGAACCAGTGAACAGCGTTGGTATATCAGCGTATAGTTGGGATTTAGCACTATTAACTCCAATATTCCCATGCCTAAACCAGGCATCAATTTCATTGAGAGATTTATGAGAGGTGGCAGCTAGACTGAATGAAGTATCACTGGTTAAAAATGCTGTGTATACGGACTGTATACCAAACATTAAAAAAGACACTGTGAATTTTTCATTTTCAATATACTTCCTAATTGATTTCTATTATATTTTTTAACCATAATTATTTAAAAAGCATTGGAAAATATAAGTGCATTTATTTTTTGTTGAAAAACATATCCTTTTACTGTGATATATCACTGTGATAATGTCCACTTTGATCAATTCTCATTGTTTAAACTTGGACAACAACAAAAAAAAAAAAAAAAAATTGTGACGTGATACAGCAAAACAAAGGTCATATTTCTAATTTATAGATTCTATATAAACTCATTCAAAGATGCAAAAAAAAAAAAAAATTATGCAGGCCTGTGTTATTAACTGATTAACTGCACAAATCGCTATCGAAATGTGGCAAATGGTATATTAAAATATGTTGTTCATTTAAGTGAATTATTAATAAAAAGCAATGATTGAGTTCACTATAGTTTTCTGTTTAATTTCAACACATTTTCATTTCAAATTTTTGGTAATACGCCAGCCCTAGTAAAAGTATCTTTTAGTTCCACAAATCCACCAATAGGTGTCAAACCAGTTATCAACAAGCGTTGCTCATACTCACTACTCACTCACTCACTGTAGTGCTAAACATTTAACAATAGATGTCGCTCTTGATGCCCTCTAACATTACATCTTTTAAAAGTATCTTGTATCTGTTTCTGTCAAGAAAAACATCTTATGTAAAAGACGCCTGTATATAAATATAAATATGTTATTTCTAAGAATGTATCTTAAAATGAATTGAAATGCATCCATGAAGAATAATAATCGTAGCAATAAAAAAATGGTATCAGAAATTCAAGAAAGAATTTATTATTATTATTTATTATAAATAAATGTGTATGTTGTATAAGGTAATTGTATCTATTTGCAGATAAAAAATGCTTTACTCAATGTGTTTGTTCCACATGCGAATGCGTGTGCACATTTTCACGTTTTCAAGTTGTTGATTTTCATAAATTTGGTAAGCGTTAAGGTATTTTTAAATATTTATTTATCTATTTACTTGTTTCTTGCGTTGAACGCAGCTGATAAATGACACGCGTTATTTACTTACTTACATATTTGTACAAAGTTTTCGTTCATTCATACTCACTCACCAGTACGTTTGAGTATCTCGCGTACTTTATGTAGGTTGCTTGTTTTCTGTTGATGGTGTTGTTTATTGAAAATTCTTTTTGGCATATGAGCTTGATATGTGCTTGACACCTACTTGAGTAGCGTTTAAAAGCAACAATAACAATAACAACAACAGCAACGAGACTTAACAGAACAACAAAAAATGCCAATGAAAGTTGATATCTTTGAAAGATACTTCTTTGAGATACTGACAGCCATTTGGGTAAAGTAATGAAGTAAGTACGATAAATGACAAAATCCAAGTCATGTTTCCGTTTCATTTTATTAGGTGGTCTTGTTTTTCGCTCGTCGCGTACTTACTTGGTTGATTCGTCATCCATTCAAACAACTGACTTTCGACACATGACCGATGATGATGATGATGGTTTGCTTGCTATACATACATGTATGTACATACATATGTGTTGGGATATGTGTATCTGTGTACTTTTCAATGGAGCGTGTGTATGTTTCTTTGTTTGTTTATATTGAGTGTAGTAAGTTGCGCGTGGCTGCTTAATTTTCACACTCAGTTTTTTGTTTTATTTCATTTTTTTTCTTATTTTTAGATTGACCGAGCGAGTGACCATTAAGTGCCATCATTATAAATATGATTCTTGAAAATATTATTTTATTTGTGTGTTATTGTACTTGGTTCTTGAATCTTCTACACGCAGCTGCGTTCGTACATATTTTTATTTTTATTGTATGTATTATTAAGAAATAATACCTACATACATGGGTCGATCATTAAGTCCTTAGAAAAAAATTGCAAAACAATTTTTTGTTTCGTAATTTTCTTTTCATATTTCAATACTAGTTGACCTGGTCAGACTTTGTCCTACCTTCTATGTAGATCGCTTTTTACCTTTGGCGACTGCAAACATTTACAGAAAGAAATGCGCATTACTCTTGTTCGTACTCAGTTCGTAGTAAATAATTGTACTAACACTCACATCCTCTATGCAAACCCAGTGAATATAGTCTTTGGTTTAAATTAATTTTTTAATAATATCTTTTTTGTTTCTGTAGGTCTGTTTTGATGAAATAAAAGGACGTGATGCATTCACGAACGATTAAGCAAACAGAAAAAAATTTAAAAGTCTACGATTTCATTATGTAGATGAGTATATCCTTCCTGTATAGATAATCACCTTCTACTTCTATACATTTTTCGGAAGTTCCTTAAAATAGGCACATGTTACATTGATGACCTCCTTGTTAAAGAAGTCACTGGGGTCCAAATCTGGTGAATACTGTGGATGTTGTATCAATTCGAATTTTAGTTGCAAGACTTTGACCATCGAAACTGCAAATCTATGTAAGCGTGCATTGTTCTGATGAAAGAGAATTTTTCTGTTTTGTTTTGAAATTAGGACGTTTTGTCTTGATTTCTTAGCCCAGCCGGTGCAATAACGATGCATAATACTCTCTAGTAATTGTTTTCCCTTTTTCTAAGTAATCGGTGAAGATGATTCCTCGTGCGTCCCAAAAAACCGTGGGCAGCTTATATCACTGCCTTCTTCGGAGTTCTTTCGACATCAAAAATCCACTGTTTTCACAGGTCCTTTGTTTCATGAGTGTAGTGATGTATCCATGTTTCGTTATCAGTTATGTATCGGTGCAGAAACTCGTTAGGATTGCGATGGAACAGCGCCAAATGAGTGAAAACGTGGCACCCATCTTGCCGAGACTTTTTACATACCTACTTGATACCACTGGACTCTGCGATATGCCTGTGGCTTCAACTATCCAGCGCACTTTTATTCTATTTTTATTTTTTCAATAGTTTCTTGGGTGGCCACCTCCACTTGACGTTTAAAATCATTTACCCTTCTTACATGCCTTAGAGGTGTTAACTGAGAACTTAATTGCGCCAGACTGCAACAGTATACGGAGTCGCCCAATGGCCTGTCTGAACTGCAAAAGGATACTATAGGAGCAATACAGAAGTTCTGCGGCATGGCGGAGACAAAAATTACTTCGTAGTTATCACGCTTGACGGAAAGAATGCCTTCAACTCTGCTGATTGGAGCTGGACATACCGTATTACCTAATCCGGTTGGTGGTGTCTTACTTCAGTGAGAGAACCCTGGTCTGCGACACGGAAGAAGGCTCTAAGACATTTGATATTACTGGAGGTGTCCCACAAGGTTCGGTACTGGGTCCAATTCTATGGAATGTCATGTATGATGGATCTCTCGGATTTTCTAAAGACTTATTAATCTACCCAAGTACATACATTATTTTTTATTATTCCTTACGTAAGCATGCTTCTTGCCACATACCCCCATGGCATCAAGCATCAAGCAGTAAGCAGCTTTCAATTGGTTGGCAGTCTACAAGGAATGTTATTTGATATTTTTGGCCATTAATAAAATGTCGAAGCCGTTTTGGTGGCTCATGTGATTTTATGATGTAAATGCATTTTATGTATTTCTTGATTGTCTTCATCTTTGTTGCTAATTTTGTTCAGTTGCTAAAAAGGAACAATGGATAATGTGAAAGAATGTGAGAGAATATTACAATGTTTCACCATTTAATTTTCTATTTGGCTGCCACGCGCAACCATTTTGTGTGCCATTAACGCGCGTTATTCATTTCCGGTGACCGCATTTCCGCCTCACTTACTCAGGCGGTTGGTTAGTCGGTCTGTCAGTTGTTTGCTTGTTTCTTTGTTTGCCTTCCCTTGTGAATGAAAACTTTTTCCATTCTGGTATCCTTCTCTGGAGTTTTTCTCATCAACACTCTCGCGTCTCATTTGCCCTTTTTGACTTTTGCTACGCTTTACACGTGTTTGCAATTGAAATTGAAAAAGCAGCTGTGACTTCGAATATGGCTATGGCTCTGCTGATGATGGCAACAGACTTCTTTAGACCTTATCCAGCAGTAAAATAGCAACCGGCATCCACCTACACAATGACAACAAGATGACATAACAACAAAAAAACATAAACAATAGCAAAAGTGATTTAAACAAAAAACAAAACAACAAAGTGTCAAACAGACAGAAAGACTCTTGTGTTTTATGCTAATTTTTTGCATTTATTATTAAATTTTCTCCACTTTTGTTGAGCTTGTATTTTAATTTGTTGCTTATTTTATGCCATTTTTTATTGAATTGTATCTTTTTTCGCAATCGCTCTTTTGTCTGCTCTAGATTAGTTGCTTTTGCTTTTGTTTGTTGATTTCAAACTAGTCTCACCAATCCAATGAAACCTTCTCGACCCGACCTTCTTCATCATCATCGAGTCATTCTGATTGTCATGACTACATGCATAGCCACCCGCATCTATAGTTTGGTCCAAGTTGTTATGGTCTTGATTAAAATTAAACAGGAAAATAAGTTGAAGTTGCTTTCAGTTTATTTTGTACATATACAAAAATAGCTTGTTTCCCCCACTCGAAACAACTAGTAGTAGATGCCATTACTGTTTTTATACCTGCTTTCAGACCAAAATAGCTGGCTAATAACATCAGCGCGTGTTTCTCATATTTCATTCACTTTAGTCTACTTCAATTTATGTATTACTCACTCCACTCCAATCCATTCTCTTTAGATCTTTTTGCACCCCAAGTCAACCATATGGTGGGTCTACTTTGCTCTTTTCCCAAAAACTTATTGAATTACCTTTCTTTCTTTCTTTCTTCCTAACATTTTATTAGCCTTTTTTGTTTTCATTCATTCGTTACTTGATGTTGCCAAAAAAACAGAAAAGCAAATACCAAAACAAACAAATAAACAAGCAAATAGGAAAAAAAGAAATACTGAACCTGAAACAAAGTAAAGCTTGCAAAACTTTTCACACCCTCAACAAAACACAAGTAACAAAACTCGTAAGCTCAGCCGTTGCCATCATCATGTTATAACACCAATAGTAAAATGTGCTGTGTACCCACCGTTACCTCTTGCTTCTCCGCTGAATCCGTTCACATAAGCAACAAAAAGCATTCGACCGTAACAAAATTTCTCGACACGTGCAACAAACTGAGCCTTAAAATGTCAGTAGCAGCAGCAGCAACAGCAACAGCAATATGAAGCAGCGCTGCTTAAGTTAGCGTTAAGATATGGCGTTGATGCCATGAATCTGCTTAATCGTCACCGATTGCTTACAGTTTAGCACAGCATGCCAATGCCAGAGGCAATAGTAGTAAAAGGAGAAAGGTGCACCAAAAAAATAAGAAATGTATGTGTAAGGTCGCCTAGTGATCGGCTAAGTCAAACAGGAAGGAAATCAACGAAAAGCCGCCTAAAAACATGCAATGCTTGTATTAAATGATGTTTTTGGAAACATGTTGCTAGCTAATTTTGGACAACAAACGAAAGCAACATTGAGCAACATTTTCTTTAAATATTAAACTACTCTATGCTCGGTACAAACAAGCTACATTTAAGCCGATTTCTTGTTCATTGAAACATTTTCTTTGTCAATGAGGCTGTTTGTTGGTTTTCTCTGTAAGTTTCTCGTCAGTCAAGCATTGTCGCTCGCGTAGAAAAGTTACCAATTTACTTGTCGCTCGCTCTTGTGCTTCGAAACTTTTGCTTTGTAAAATAAGATAAATATAAAAATAATAACAAAAATTACGCGTATTCTTTGAAAAATTTATTTGTAATAAAAGCGAAAGTCATGCAAAATTTCTAAAGAAATTTTAAATTACATTTTTAGAAATTCAAGATAAAAACATAATAATAAGAATAACAAAAGTAATTATCAAATAAAAAAAGGACTTGAAACTTGAATGCAACGCATTGCATGACTGTGTATTTGTGTTTGGGTATATTGAGTGTTTGAGTGTTTGTGTTGGAGATTTAGTGAATGTGTGTGTGCGTTTGTGCAACAAAGAGCGGCAGCAAGAGAGCAGACAACAAGGACATCAGCAGCAAGCCACAAGCGTAGGAAGTAAACAAAACTTGCAAGCACAACAAGCACAACCACAACCACAACAGCAGGGACAGGCACCAGGAGACAGGAGTCAGCAGACTTGAAAAGTACGCCCTTGCAATATCAACTACTATTAAGTATTCAAAGTGAGTAAAGTTTATGCAAAGTTAAGCTTCAGGTTTATTATTTTACAATTTATGCAAGACCCTCAGTCAGTTCGTTAAGCCTTTAGCTGGCTTTAAGCCACAACTGTACGACTACTGCATTGTGTATCCTATGAATGAAAGTTAAAAAAAGATTTTATAGCAATTGGCAGTTGCACACACTTACTCTTAGTAACAAACTCAAATGTGCTTGCAACAATTTCCGTTTATTTGCAGCTTCGTTCGTCTGTTACTATTTTCGTTTTCCGTTGCAAGCAAAACTGTGACCTTGCAACTAGTGTAGCAGAATGTAATTAAGGGCGCCCACACATTTCCGGTTACTGTATATGTGTGAGTGTGTTGTATGTAAGCTTTTTCCCAACTGTATTTGCATCTGTGGCAGCATGACAGCAGTGACGTGGGTGCCCTGGGCCATACTTTGGGTTTTTACTCTTCTATCGTTTATTCATTCATTTGTTCGTTTTTTTCGTTTCATTTTGTTTCATTCGTGTGCGTCTGTCTCTCACCTTCTCAAGGACGAATTTAGGTCGAATGTGGCAATGTTGTTCATGATGATGGTGATGATGACGATGTGTGGCGCATATTCTGCGCGTAATGCTTGTCATCGTCCTTGTTCTTGTTGTTGTAGTTATTGTAAAGATACAGCTGCCATTTTGTCATACACACACATACTACAATCAGATAAACACTAAAACGGTAAAGTAAAGAAAATGCTAACATTTACTGTGCCTTCCGCACTTTGGCATTTCCGTTCCATATGTGCACGTGTTCTGTTGTTGTTTTCTTCCTAGTTCCTTGTCTCGGTTTTTGTTATTTCGCTTACCATATGTCCTAAGCACGAAATATGACAGCATTTGGATGGGGTGGGTTACAATAGCTGGCAGCCATGTTAGCGTCATTTGCCGATGTTTCATCAAGAGTGTTGGTGTTGGGTGTCGAAAGGACATTTGGCGCGCGCTTTAACTTCGTGTCAAGCCTTCACAGTCTTTGTGTGTAAATTTGCACCAAAAGTGGGTGGTTTTTTGTTGGTATTACAATGCTTAATACCAGCAGAGATTATATGAATGTAGTCGAGTCGAGACAAGTCAGTCAGCCAGTAGTTTGTAGAGGAGAAGCAAGCGGTCGCCGCTGGGGCTGATTTGACACGCGCGCTTGTTTCAAACCGTGCCGCACCCACAGCAAAAAAAAACATTTCCCTCATGAATACAATAAAACAGACACAGTGGTAGCACTAATAATATACCCAAAATGACCTTAAATTTAAGTCGTCTTTATTGTCGACAAGCATCGCTGTTGTTTTGCTCTGAAGATAAACTTTGGTTCCTCTTACTAGACAAAGCGTCGTTTCGTATGAATAATGACGTCAAAAATGGCCGCCTTCGACGCCATCATTGTCGCTGTTGTTAATGGGAAAAGTTTCGGTTGTCGGTGGTTTTTTGCTTGAAAAGTAATTTGAGTTCATTTAGTTCGCTTTGTAAATGCGTTTTGAGTGTTTGTGTTTGTGTGCGGCAGCCTCAAGCAGTTCTATGTTCGTAAGATTTGAAGGCATTCAAAAGGTTGTTGATGTTAAAGATACTGAAGATGACTACACTAAGTATAATGATGAGGGTAAAAAGTTAATATTAATGGCAGTACTTCCGTTTTTAGACCCACATACAAAACACACGCACACGTACACTTTTCACTTCCTTGTAAGTGGTTGTTTGGCTTTTTCCAAGAAATCAAATCAAAAATTGAGATTTAGTTCAACAAACTCTATGGTATATACATAAACATACTTACACACATAGTTCACGTAATGTTCGCAAAGCTCCTACATACTCTCTTTTAACCTTATGCGAAACTCAAGTTTAAATTGAAATTCACCCATGCATAAAATAGTCAAATAACACAGAAAATCATTTGCAAAAACATATTTGGAATTTGTGCTGCCTTGACTTCATAAACTCACATCAAAACAATAATTCAGTTTGGCTTCAGTCGACACGTTTGTGCTCTTGGCCAAATGCGAAATTAAGTCACCAAGACACATACCATACTTATATATTTCTTGGTAAAACAGACAACACAACACAAGATAACAAACAATATACATTTCATTGCAAAACATGCTAATTGAGTACTATGTGTCTGTTGCAAGGGCATTCATGTTTTCTTTTTTACTTTGGTGCGATCAAATGCGGTCACTAGTAGTTGGGTGCTTAAATTTTGAATTTCTCTGGCTACTTGTCTATTACCCCGCCTATGGGATATCCGAAACGGTTTTCACTGAGATCGGCTTGACTCATAATGCATGCATATACATTTTTTCAGTTCGTTTTGAACACGCGAAGCTACTTTAATAAGTGCATATCTCAAAACACTCGTTATTTTTGTAAAACGAATTGAAATGAAGCATAAATGCTTAACGTTTTTAAAACGATTTGAAATAAACTTTATTATGCACATTATGTTTTATGCATATGGCAACTTTGCATTAGCAAACAAACGTAAATTCGTTGTCAATAAGAACGCAATGACATCGCACGCATAAACACCTGTACAAAAATTGATTTGAGCTAAGTTGATTTCAGTGAATTTATATGCATACTATTGGCATTAAATGAGGTAACACTCAGGCATATATTTGGTTGTCTTAATAATTTTAGCTTCCGAGTTACTATAGTTAGTTTTTAATATAAGGAAAGATTTGTTTTTATATTAATAGAAAACAATATTATTTATTACCCTAAACTCTATATAAGATTTTGAAGTTTCTACTATGCATAGATCCTGAGTTCCTATAGACAGTTTTAAAATATTGACAAGGAATCTCGACACTGTAAGCCTTTTCCCATCCCATTAAATGGGATCAACATCAGGCATAAGTTTGGTAGCTGTAGTACTCTTAGCTACCGAGTTATTATAGTTAGTTTTGAATATATAGGGTAGATTTGTATATATAATAATAGAAAACAACAGTATTTATTGCCCTAAACTTTGTATACAAATTTGTAGTTTCTGTTATGCATAGATCCTGAGTTCCGATAGACTGTTTTAAAATATTGACAAGGAATCTCCACACTGTAAGCTTTTCATATTGCTTAGAATGGGATAACACTCAGTTATAAATTTGGTTGTCTTAGTACTCTCAGCTTCCGAGTTACTATAGTTAGTTTTTAATGTATGGAAAGATTTGTATTGGTAATAATAGAAAACAACAGTATTTATTGCCATAAACATTTTATAAAAATGTAAAGTTCCTACTGTGCATAGATCCTGAGTTCCGATAGATAGTTTTGTATGAAATGCTTATAAAATTTTTACAATGAATCTCCACTATATATTTACCATTTTTACCTGTCACTATAAAGTTTACATTTCCCATTCCTATTGTACCTACTACAAATTCTCACATCCGAACAAACTCATGTTGAAATTATTGTTCCCACGCCAAAGCAACATCTGCACACAATTTATGTATCTTTTTATGTTCTATGCTCAGAAGATAAAGGCTCATCTTTCGGAGTTGATTTTTTTATTGACTTCATACTAGTTGAACAATAAATAACTTTCTAGTCTATTCGACAGAATCTGACAGATTGTGTGTGTGTGTTTTTTTTAATACAGAAACTGACACCATGAGACACCAAAAAAAAAAAAAAAAAAATATTTATGCTGATGAAGGCAAAATGTAACTACAATAAACTAGAACGAACTAAAAAGAAAAAAATGAGGAAAAATAATCGGAAGAAAAAAAAAGTTCGTAGAAAAAGCTTATCAAGTTAAAATAAAAGTGAACCGAATTGAGAGTATGTAGTATTGTAGTTAAATTTAGTCACGATTCTGCGATAAGAAGTACATGTAAAGTTCAGTTAATTTTTGCTTGAAGTATTTTAAAATGCAATAAATAAGATAGAGAAAGAAGGGAGAGTGTGCAAGAAATTTAAGGTCTAGAAACCTTCTATTTTTAATAATTTTTAGTCAAAATTTTAATTAAATTCTATATATATATTATTGTAGTTACATTTCTGTTTCTAGGTAACCATTTATTTCCGATGACTCCATACTACTATTGTTGTCATAATGTAAATGGGAACAGTGCTGACTAAGCACAAATGATATTCACTTTGCTTTGCTTTGTTGAAATTAAGTAGAGTCGAGTGTCGAATCGAACCCTCCTAGAATAGAACCAACAACTTTTAATCAAGTGTGTTCATTCCATTCCTCCGGAAAAAGCAGCACAAAAATGAAACGAAGCAAGTTATCTACCTGTGTCACCTCTCAGTTTGAACCCTCTTCAAATCAAATATACTTGTACTCGTATCCCCATCTCTTCTTTACTTCCCGTATAAACTCACTTTAGGTTTATTTGACTATCTCATCATTTTTTTTTTGTCTTTATCTTTTACAAATGTCCATCAGGCCTTTGCCTTCCTGTTCTGCATTTCTACTGTTTCTATTGCTCCCCTTAGAATGCGTCATAAAAATAACCGGGCTATCGTTTGCCATGACCGTTTATCGTATGCCTTGTGTTTATTCCCAATCGGTTCCCAGTGGTTTCCATCAGACGAAGCGGCCTGCTTTCGTTGCCATTTAAATACAATGTGAGGGTTCTCAAAAGGGGGGCTCGGCAAAGGCATTAACACGTGCGCTGTTAAAATATAATAAAAACAAAAACAACTTGTTATATGGGCACACACATATAAATGATCATACAAGCAGATACACACATACACTGGTATGTATAGTTAGTTAAGCAGGCAGGCGTTAAATAAGAAGCAGCATAAACGAGTTGCCCAATTGAGTGAGTGAGTGAGTGACTGCCTGAATGAGTGAGTTGTTAAGTGTGAGTGAATGCCTGAAATCAATTTGCTTGCGGTTTCATTTTGAGTTTGTTTGGGTTTGTCAGTTGTTTATATGCCCATGTTTGTGTCGCTCATTTAGTTTAATTGATTGTAATATATATTACTTGTAACCATATATGCATGCATGTGTGTGCATGTGTGTAGAGTCTTGTAAACTTGTATATGATATGTGTTTGTGTCTTAGCCTTGTTAAAAAAAAAATATTTGCGCGTGTCTATAAAAATAATTATCGTTGCAATTGCAGTTGACAACCCCAATGCACAACAAAGCACATATGAGCGCCAAATAAACTTTTACAACTATAAATTTTTCCTTACTTTTGTCGTCTTTTGTCTTTGTCTCTTTGTTTCATGTTGAAGATACTAGTATAAAAATATTGAAATGTTTTTGTTATTGCTGTTGTAAGTGCTTGACAAATGGCTAATTATTTTCGTTTGAAGTGAACGACGACAACAAATAGCAAATAACAAAAATAAAAACAAAAAACATAGCGTACATAAATTGCTGTGATTTATTACAGCAATGGTTCACTATATGGTGGTCGACTGACAGTGACTTTTCTGCTTATCTGTTGACCTAGAAACGTGTGCACGTGTAAGTGTTTTTTTTCTGTTAATTTTATGCGTAACGTATACGCCTCATGAAATACTTTTGTTTTACTTTAAAAAAATAATAAATAAATTGACATTTTGTTTTTGTCTTTGCTTGTGTTTGCTTTTGCTTTTAGTTGTGCTTTGTTTTTTGTGTTTGCCATTAAAAATTCTTTGCCTTTGAATTTGTCATGTTGGTGCTGCTGTTTTAATGTCAGCATTAAAGTCAACGTTAGGTTTGCTCAGTGGCTCTATGGCTAGCTTGCCTTGCTTCACTCTCGCAGCTTAAGCTTACTCTCCATCTCTTGTAGTCAATGTGATGATGCTCTCTTTTATAGCCATTGTGCTATGATATTCACTCCCGTGCTCTGCTTGACCACTGCATGCTTTGTTAAAGTTTTTTAAATTTATACTGCTTGCTGCTGCTGTTGTCGGTGCTTAAACTTGTTGTTGTTGTTACGTTTCTGTCTAAGCCACACTCCATGTTGTTTTTTGTTTTTGCGGTCATAAAAAGTCGCACGTGTGAGAGAATATTTTTCTTTATGTCTTATGCCAAATGCTAACGAAGGTGCGAGCAGCAACACACACCACAATGAAATGGGAGCATTCCATCAGTCATTTATTTAGTTAGTCACTTCTTTGTTTGCAATATCTCATTCTCTACTTCTGCTCGTGGCTGTGTTTTTGTTATTTTAATGGCACGTTTTTGCAAAATAAAATCTAAAATTATAATTATAAATTAAATAAATAAATGTGTTTAAAAAAAGATCAGAAAATCAAGACATACAAAAATGCCACTCACACAGATACACAGCACAATTAACGGCAAATATACACAAACACACGCGCTGCTGCTCCTCATTCACTTGGATTATTTCTTTGTGTGACTTTGGCTTTGTATCTTTAAGTAGCTTTTGGGTTTGCTTTGAAATTTTATTTTTGTTATTACTTTTGGGTATTTTGTTTTTATTTGGTTTTTTTGCTTTTCTATTATGAATTGCAATTTCACTATGTTAGCCACTGATGGCTAAAGAGCTCTTAAGTGGTCAATAGACGAATAATATAATTGGGTAAAACATAAAAACTTTGAAGATTTTGGCAAATAAAATTTAGGTTTTTGCACAACACAATTTAAAGTTAAAAAAAACTGACTCTCAACTGGGGTTAAAACTTTGATGTATGCACTGCGAGGCGATACTTTTCAAGATATTAAGTAAAAAAAGCGAGATGATTTTGATGCTTTCGCATAGATGATTTGATAATACGGTCTAAATCTTTCTTAGTAGGCTGTCGTGCCAGACTTTATCGAAGAATATTTCTATGTCCAGAAAAACACCAACACAGAACTTTTTTTCAACAAAATCCCTTAGATTTTGTGAGTTTCTCTGTGGACTTCCTGAAATGTGTAATGATTTTGTCTAAGCTCGAATTGGTAGTCAGGTATGATTCTATTCACGTCCAGTATTAGTTGTTTTCTGTCAAGAAGAAGACGATTTTTTTTAAATCATATTTATTAAGAACATTGAACCGCTATAAAATATTGGAAAGAAAACTATTGACAATTACAGAGATTGATATAAGTTCAATTTATGGAAAAGTGGTGTAATTTGTTAGCTGAGTGTTGGTAAGTCGTTCGGGTGAATCTTTTTTGACCGCCTTTGAATCACCGTTCTGGTGAGTGACTCTGCGAGTGTATTTGGATGGGACAGAAGTCTGTCATTGTATTAGCTGCTGTGGAAGTTTATTTCTTGTAAAATTGTAGGCATGCTGAGGTCGTTGTGAAGCGTAGGGTTCCTGACAAACCAAGGGGCAGGATTTTCTTGCGATTTGAAGGGCGGGATGTACCCCATAGCTGGATACCATATTTCCAGGAAGGAACAACGATTTGCTTGTGTACTAAAAGCTTATTTTCCAAACTAAGTTTGCTCTTTTTGCACAGAAGCCAGTTCAATTTTTTCATTTTGTAGGAACAGGAACAAGCAGTAGTGGTAATATGATATTTCCAAGTTAGACGTTTATCTAGGTGAAAGCAAAAGTACCAAGCCCAGGCCACCAAAAGTTACCAGAGGTATATCAATTCTTCTGAGGGTGAATGAACACAGTTGTGACTTACATGAGTTCACCTTGATATTCCATCTTGTGAACCATGCTTCCAAACGATTCAAGTATGACTGTAGGTTTGAAGCGGCTTCTGTCGGCGATTTGTCAGAACAGAAAACCGCAGTGTCATTTGCATAAGTGGCTAGGATTATGGGATTGGAAGTAGGTTGCGGTATATCTGCTGTAAAGATGGTGAAAAGAACAGGAGCTAATACGCTGCCTTGGGGAAGACAAGAAGACGTTCAAATACTTTTTATAATAAGGGAAATAGGATGATTGGCTTAACAGAATGAATCAATGACTGCACTTGCATAAAATGATTTTTAAAGGCACAAAATGTTTTCAAATAACACACAGAATGTTAAAAACAGAAATCTGACGATTATTAGCGTGACGATTTTTGTGATTTTACTGATGCCACAACACGCAGAAAAGATCTTTGATCAAAAGAAGAAGACAGTACTCACGGTGTCCCTTACCGGTCACCCATCCGAATTGTTACATATTGCTTAAATTAGGTAAAAGAAAAACGTTGAAAAGTTCAAAGCGTTTCCTCATATTCAGGGGTGCCACAGAAAACTCTTCCTCCTCTCTTCCACCAGATTTCCGATTTTAGGTTCCACAGAAAACTCTTTTGGGAGTGTTTGATTCCTCCTTTTGTGTTTTTATATGCTGACAGCCCTATTAACATTCAGTTGAAGCGGTTTCGTTATTCGATAAAATCACCGAGTGCCCGACTGGAATGCAAAACTCCATACGACGTAAACACTAGAGTTTTCTGTGGCACATCCCAATATGACATGTGACGATGTGAGCCACAACTCTTTTAAAAGAGCTTCGCTCTAAAAATATCTAAAAAACATAAATAAGAGTATTAAAAATGTATGGCTATTTGTTTCTGTCCCTATTCTAAGTGACATCATTCCTAGAAAACAACAACAGCCAGCAACAGTAACAGAAACAGTGACAACAATTCTGTTTCTGTTCTATATGGCACCATGACTTGACTCACCCTATCACTCTTAGTATGATTAGTGTTATGCTTGTTCTATATTGTATTATGGTATGTAAAATAGGTAACTCCTCCATCTTCATCTTCATTATTATTATAGTATTATAATTTATTTGTTTCTTTTGATTTGCTTTTGTTATTATTGTGTTTTTGTTTTGTTTTTGTTTATCAAAAAAATTTGTATTGCTAATAATAGTTGTTGGTTTACTTTTTTGTATTGTGTGATTTTTGTTTTGTGTTTTGTTTTGTTTTGTTTTGTATTTGACTGATCATTTATTGATAAACTTGGTAAAGCGTGTGCGCGTGTACTTAATTTTTGTTTTTTTTTTTTTTTTCAATTTTAAATTTTTGTATTTTTTATACAAATTTTGTTGTTGTTTGGCTGCTGCATGACTTTTGTTTTTTGCTTGTTTGGAGTATTTCATATGAAATATTTTAATTATTATTGTATTATGTTGTTGTTTGTTTTTGTGTGTGTGTGTGTGTGTGTGTTTGATGTGACACGCGCAATATAAAATAAATAAATCAGAAGCTAGGGAGTATAAGTAGCAGCATATAAAAATGATGATAATGAAATTTCATGACTTAACATAAGAGCGATTTCTCATTGGTGTCTTTACTTTGCATATTTGCATAAAATAATAATAATTTTTTTTTTTTTTTCATTTTTCTTATTTATAAAATTAAAACATTCAACTTTGGACTTTATTTATGATTTATGATGTTAGTCTTGGAATTTATTTGATGCTTCTCCAAAATATTTTAATATATACATATATTTTTATCTTTTTGGATTTTTGTTTTTTAATATTTTAAGTATTATTAATGTTCATCTCTTTTGTTTTCTATGGCTCCATGGCTAATGATTTTCTTATTTATGGTTTTCTTTTTACTCTACAAAAAACGAAAAAAAAATACACATGCTTAAAATTTAATTGCTTTTTCACGCTTTTGGATTTTTTCTGATTTGATTTTAAATTTTTTCTGAATTTTTATTCTTGAATAAAAATCTTTAAAAATTTTATGACAACACAAATTTGTGTGCTCAATATGAAATATGAAATAAGTGTGGGGGTAGGAAAGAGTGTACGGTGTATTATCTTTCGATTAACAAACTCGTGTATAATGAAATTGTTTCACACACGCCGATTATTTTTAGCAAATTTTTTTTTTGTATTATTGCCGATTTAAATGACTTTGTTTTTTATTGTATACTCACTCGTATGTATAAGAATTATTTTTATAATTTTCTCATTATTTGCTATGCATTGTGGTTGTTGTTATTTACCTTATTTACCTTAAATGAATGCAAGGAGTATTCAGAGAGGCGGCAACCTCTTATAAGTATATTCTAATTGGTTTTCATTAAATTAATATTTACTTAAGTTAAGTAGAAATGATAATTGCATATGAATATGTTTGTGGGTAACTTGGGCGTTACCAAAACGTTTATGGGTTTTGTGGGTGTAAACGCCGCCCTTGTGTATATTTTATCTTTGTGCTAATTAACTGATTTGTTGATAAGACTTCAAATCTGTTTAGCTTATTGCATTAAACAATAGTATAGGATGTGTTTATTTGAAGTTAACGATAATTATTGACATATAAATATTAATAAAAATTGTAATAACAAATACAATAGTAAGGGATGGAAAGAAAACCGAACTGACAGGGAATGAAGCACAAGCTTTAACCACTTACTATGTACAGGTTAAAACATTGCGATTTACCTTATACATAGACTTTAGTATAGTGCTTATCAAATTTATACGACACCATACAAGCAGGCAAACAACAGGATTTTTGAATATTTATTCCATCATTAAAGAACTTTGCTTAACGCCAATAGATTTTATGAGAAACCAATGGGAATTCACCCCTTGCCCTTCTTACAACAAGCAGTGACAAAGCTTTAAAGATACATAAAAAACGATCATAGAATTGATATCTTTTATGAGAAACTGGTGTGAGTTCTTGGTTATTTCGTTTTCATCGATGACTCATTCCATCCGATATTATCTATACATTTCGTAGCCTTTGACAAAACACACTGTCTCTCTCTTGATCCGCTTTCAGTGTACATCATATTCAGAAAGGAGACAGCGAAGAGCGTAATACTATTGCAAAGTAATTAATAAATCAGGGGAACAAATACAACAACAGGAGAAAATTTAAGAACCACTAAAGCATAAACATAAATATGAGCAATTTCATGAATAGTACAGATTTTTGATAGCTTGGGTTACATTATTGTATGTTATTTTTGTAGAGATCTCTAATTTTCTTAAAAATTAAATAGAGCCTATATTACTCGCTTATAATGCAGCTTTCTATAGGGGATAGAATTTTGAAAATCAGTTAAGTAGTTTTTGAGTTAGTCCAACACAAACAAACATAAAAAAAAAAAATTTTTCCTGTTTAAAATATGAGTATAGACTAGCTGTGCCCACGATTTCGTACGCGTGGGGTATACAAAATAGATTTTTAATTGCGTGTATTTTGTCAACTTTTTTTTCCTAATTATCAACTGTTTTATGTTGCTGCGCTGCAAAAGAGGAAAACATTCGAAAATCAGTCAAAAAGTAGGCAACAGAATTAAAAATATGAGTATATTTTGATTTAGACTGATAAAATAAACGCTAAAAGTTACACAAAGCTTGCTAAAATACACCAGTCAAAACTGCATTTAAATAGGTTAAGCCATTTCTGAGATTATCGTGCACAAACACAAAAAGGCTTACGATTTTATATATATATAGATTATTGTAGAAAAAAGATACTATCGACAAACAAAATATCGATTAATGACATCGATTATTATTTTTTACCAATTAATTGATACACCAATTAATTGTTGCTTAAAAAATCGATTATACGATTAAACGATTGGAAGATGAAAACAACGAACTCTGAGTAAAAAATGGCGCTTATTTATTGGCTACCAAAAAAAAAAAAGGGTCGTGGAAAAGCGGGCCAAAGAAATCAAACATGTTTTGTCACTTTGGTCGCCTCTGAATCAGAATACCAAGGAAGCGGGAAAATCGATTATCCGATTAATCGAACCCAGATGAGATCGATTAAAAATCTATACTATTTCAACAAAAAAACAATCGATACCCATTCCTATTTTGTACTATTAAAAGGTTTTATTGGAAACTATTCTGACTTCATCTTCAATATCGAATTCATAACTGAAAGTTAAGATTGTGTTGGTTGTTAGGAAGTAGCATTATTCAGTTCCAAAACATTTGTATTGTATTTGTTTATCTTACTAGCGTTCCATGCTTGCTTCGTGCAATGTTAATGTGTGATTTTTGTAGTCATTGTTCTTGTCATAGTTGGTTGCCATCAACATTGTATATGTGGGTTCTTGCTCTTGCATGAGTGTTTTATCCACCTATTTCTCGACAACAGCAGGCCCATAAAACAAAAAAGAAGTATGCAAAAACCTTCTCTATGAAAAAATACATATAAGTGCCAATTTTCATGATGATTGGTCAAACGGTGTCAGAGTCCATCGCCGTCAAACTAAATTTCACTTCCATTTTCATATAAGTATATAGATTTTGAATATGTATTTAGATAAAAAGATCGTTGGGATGAAGTATTTTTTAAACGACGGCGAATTGTGCTGCCTTGCTAGGTAATTTGGGCGCTTCGGCCGCTAAAGAAATTAAGTTCTTTGATCAAATGTAGGCATCATCGATCTAATGTGGTGTTCCTAACAATACTGTATGGAGTGTTGTAAAGCCTTTTTTTGTGTTGCTAGTATCTTTATGATGTTATAAGGAGCAGTGGTCGCCCATATTTGAATGTCATATTGGCAAACTGGGGCTACTTATTGTTTATCAATCATCAATTTATTGTTGAGAAACAGTTCATTCTGCGCACACAGTAGCCAGTCCAGTTTCCTCATCTTTTGATAGCAGCACGCAGTGACAATCTTCACATGAGCGCTCTAGAATCAGACCATATATTAAGCATGAGTCACATTGCGGAATGAATTCTGGATATAACTGGATAAGCACCGCGCCTCAATATGTACGTGCCAGTTCCATCATTTGGCTCATCCAAAATATAATGACTCAATCAAACTCTTCTCTACTAGAAACATGTTTAGGATTACTTAACAAATTAATTAAATAATTAATGAGTTTGTGTTCACAACTTCTGTTTACCTTCAAACCTAATTTAACACACCGAGAGCCAAAAACGTGCGAATTATAAAATTATTTAATTTTTTTGACAATAAATTAACTAATTTTTGACATCTTTTGACAATTCATGAATTAAATTTTTGCATGAAATTTGTTTGCTTTTTTATATTTGTTCAAGAGAAAAAAAAGTAAATAAATAAACAAGAAGCAACAATATACTAATAAAAAACAGCGGAAACCCCCAATAAAAAAAACGTCTGTCATAAAAGAGTAAAAAAAAAAATAAAAAAATTCATTCATTTATTCATTTTGACTCTCGATACAATTGAAAGATTATGATTCTCATGATGATTATACGAGTATACATAGACGACAGGCCCTAATTTTTGTTTGTCTGTTATATAGATAAAGGAAAGTAGGTAAGTCAACTTAAGTATATTTGTATCTATTGTACCCATACGTTTGTCTGTATGTCAGTCAGTCAGTCAGTCAGTCAGTCATTCAGTCTATCTGTTTGTTTGTTTGTTTGTTACTATGTGTGTGATTGTTATCATGACTTTGATTTTTTCTCTTTATTTTTATTTTTTTGCATAAAAATCAAATAAAAATTTAATTTATCAAATCGCAAACAATAAACAAAGACTGGGCGAGCAAGTCTGTCAGACAGCAGCCCAGAGTAACACAATCCAAAGTGAATGTTTGAATGATTTCCGTGAATGTTTTACAATTTTTATGATTATTTGTTTGTATCTTGTATCTTGTTTTACTGCCATTTTGAATCATTTTTATTGTGAATTTTATTGTATCTGCTTGTGTGTGTGTGTGCTTGGATTAGACGCACGTGCCATGCTGTGCATCACATTAAATATGGAAATCTTTAATTGATTTTACTTGGTGTGTACCTAATATAATATTCATATCGCATTAATCGCAATATTTTATCATGTTACTCGTATATATTCTTGTCATCGATGCTACTCTTCAAATACTCAAATCAATCTCTTTGCCCAGATTCATAAAGTTCAGTGTGCGATAACAAGCATAAAAAATAATAGATTTTCTATTTATTTTCATAATAAATTTATTGATTTTGATAGACATATGTATATACATTGATTATGATATACTTTGATGAACCACAAAACGTGCGTCATAAATATATTTGTGTCTCAATTTGAAGACATGAATAAATATAATTTAATTTATTATTTGTTTGTTTGTCTGTTTGTTAATGGAATAAAGAACTTGAGCTGCTTGTTAGTCATAAATCTACCAGAATTTTGTTGCCTTAAGTGCGTGATTTTGGTTTTAATTTATTTCCATATTAAGTATACGCAATGTGTTATCCAAATAATCAAACTAACAAACAAGGCGCTTGCTATAATTGTCTGTGAATTGTTTATTGTGTATATCTCTGCCTGTATTTGGGTGTGTAAGCAGGGGGTCATAAGTTTAATTTGTATGTCTGAGTGTGTGTTTGTGTATTTGTATTTATGCTCAACAAGAGGAAGCGTGTAAGCTTTTAATTATATCAAAGATACACAAAAGGAAAAAACAACCCAGTAGCGTTAAGAGGGTTCAAAACTACATTTTTGCCATTTTCATAGTCGGGTATAAAAGTTCAACACATTCCAATGTATCCATATCCTGTCGCCGAGCGTTTCTGCCACCAAAAGTAACTCAACTTTTCTCATGCGTTTCACCGACAAACAGCTGTTGAATGTTTTAGTGATGGTAAAGTTGTAATTTCTGTATTTCAAACCACTTGAGCTCTGATTACAAAATCCAAGAAGCTGACGCACCTAACCCATGCTCTGAAGCTAGTGCCATTGAAACAAGTCGAATGTAGAGAACACGTGAAACACCGCCTTCGAAACATATGGTATGGAGTTTGGCCATGGATTTTGGGAGAACTCAACCTAAGTTGTCTTAGTTACAACTAAGAATGAGCGCCTAGAAACTTGTATTTATATACATGTAACATTTTATTTCTTAAATGTCATGCTGACACTTAATAACAAAACACGCTTAATTCGGGTTTCTAGTAATAAAATTTAAGCATAAATTTGTCAAGAACAAGATTTGTCCATTGGTTTTCAATAGTGTAGTGTTGCCCATGAGTGAGTGAACAAAAAAGAGTTGCACACTGAGCACATAATCCCCTATTATTCTCCACTTTTCCTCATATGTTCACTTTTCCTCAGTTCTTCGTTTTAGCTCAGTTGTTCTTTTGCACAATGCTCATATTGAATAGTAGTTCCTTTTTCTTTGTGTTTCGGTTATTTTTACTTCAAGCGCTAATTTAAAAGTGGCTATGTTTAGAAAATATAGCGAAATTTGGTAGCAAATCACTGATTTAGAGAGCCGGCAAGCAATTTGTTAATATTGCAATAATATTGTAAGCTGTAAATTGCAAAGCAATCGGACCCAGCACATAAAAAGTAAATACCCATCTGCTGTAGACTCCGTTGTTCGATGAGAAGATGTTCTTGCAAATGTTTAAGTTGTTCAGCAAAAAATTACAACATTTTGTTGAAGATGTTTCGCATGGCCCGGATTATAAGATACCATCTAGAATAACCTTAACCAATGTGTTGTTGCCAAAAATGTGAGCAAAGTTGTTTCACTTTAAAAATAAAGAACAATTGAACATGTTCACCTAAGCTGTGCTTATCCAACACTAGTTTTCAAAGAGATTTTAGTCCGAACATAAGTAGAATATTCATTTATTCTTCAAGTTGTTCCCATTTTGATTTCCATTACTTTTAATTAAATCATGATTAACAATGGGAGTGTGTGTGTTTCTACAATAAGTATAACACTTAGTAACATCCGCTCCTGGTTTCCTCACTCAAACATTCATTCATTCATACATTCTGTCTGTCTGTTTATCTGCTACTCTTCTATACATTTATTCGTTATGCTTATACACGTATTTGACTTTATTTTTCCGCCTTTACTTTACTTCACTTCACTTGGTTGACATTGCAAAGCGATGCGATGCGATGCGCTGCGGTCCGTTGGATAATGGAGACGCTTAACGTTCTTCCGTTTCGCTTGTTCATTCCATACACAGATAGACAGTTTTTCTGACTGTTTGACTGCCTGTTTATCTGTATTTCAATTGGGTCATTCTGTACACGTGTCGTATGCCTCGTTTTAATGACTTTTATATACATGGTTTTGATGACGACTACACAACACACAGTCACATTCGCCATCATATATTTAATTGCAAATTTTTTTCATTTCATTTTTTGTGTTTTTGTTTTTTTGGTTGCCAACACCAACTTTCTCTGAATGAAATAACACATTACTATAGGTCAAGTAGTATGTAATAGTTAAGTAATATTTTTTTCTTCTCTTCTCTTATTTTGTTTTATATTGTCATACCCTGTTAATCATATTTAATTTCCTGTTTCTTAAAAATAATGTATGCAATTATATTCCTCATACTCACATATAATTTCATATTCTATTTACTACAAAAGGCCCTGAAAGACCTTTATTTATTTACTTAGCAACCGGTAACACTTCATGACGCACACATCATGTATTGTACTTAGATTGTTTCTGTGAATTTTAGTTAGAATTTTTGTTGCGCATGTGTTTAGATAACAAAAGGAAAATTAACACTTCAGTGTATTTACTATATTGTTTATTTGATACTATGATGATGACACTTTTGTTTGATAGAACAAAATATCTTTAAGATAGAAAAAACCCATTGTATTGTAGAGTATTGAAATCAACCCAACCCCCTTCTAGGAAAAACAAATATTTGTTAAGAAAACAAATGTAAATTTTTCACCTTTTAACCTCATTTCTGCAACTAATAGCAGTCTGTCTCTGTGTTCTTTGTTATCGTCAATATTTAGTTTTGTTATTTTATTATCAATAAAATAATGAAATAAAAAAAAAGATATGTTTGCATAAATTAGATAAAGTCGCGTGTGGCGTGGCGACAAACGTTTCCTGCTTATCAAATTGTTGTTTATCTTTCACTGTCTATCTGAATGTCACTTACCCGTTATTTTAGTTCATTCTCTTAATTATTTATTCATTCTTATAGTAAGAAATGAAAGATGGATCAGTCAGTTAGTCAGTTTGTCAGTTATTCATTGATATAGTTAGACAGTATTAACAACATAAGAATGACGTTGTTGCTTAATTAGTGGCGACAAATGGATAGCGCGACACATGTAGACAAAATTCCAATAATAAAAAATATATTTTATTATTATTTATGTGTGTTTTTTTACAGGAAATTAGTAACACGCGTGTACATTTGATAAATTAGCGATAAACACACGTGGCAGGAACAAGAAGAGCAACAACAAAACCAATAGCCAGTATTTTGATGTCTATCGCAAAAGCCAGCAAACAAGACAACACAATACAAGAATAAAAGAATAAAAGATGAAAAAGGAAAGAAAATGAAATACAATTAAAAAAACAAACATCTAAAAGAAGAATAAGTCAGGGATTAAGAGGGTTGTTACAGCAGAACTTCTTTTGACCTACAGATTGGTTTGACCGTTCAGTCGGGCGTCTCAATAAGAGTGCACTATTTCATGTTTACATGAATATGTGGTCCAGATCCAGTTGAGGCTACAATAGTTCCATTATCATGTTCTTGTATCGCATGATGTTCATAGACACTGAAATTCCGAAGTCTCATTGATGTTTTCGGATTTTTGGCGTCATTCTCGTTTGCAGTTGCATTGTCGACTCAAAGGAGACTTAAGCCTCATTTATATTTGGCTAGTTATCGATCTTCATGCGAATTTGCTAATTGCAAGCGAACTTGCCTAGTATAATCATGTTGGCTAGTTGCAAGTAGAGTGTTAACAAGCCACCGAGAAAGCTGGACAGCCGTCCAACTTTACACGCTATTCTCTCACATACTCTCTCATTTTATTCAAAGTAATTCATTAATGAGGCAACTGTGAGTATTTCAGTTGTTTACAAAATGACTTGACAACTGATAAAGTAGAAACTTTTGTTACTAGCGCACACACCGATTTTGGAAATTATTACTGCTTTTCAGCACGCCAACTAGCCTAGTGTTAATGATGTTTATAATCAACTTAAATTGTTGAAACATCAGCCCGAAAATTCCGCGAAGTCGGCATAACTTTCTCAATTTGTAATGGAACAATCATAGGTGACAGCTGTCAAATTTCAGAGTTGCCACTAGCATGAAAAAAAAAAATAAAATAACATTTACAAAGTGCACTCTTATTGAGACACCTGATACTATGTTATGCAGTTTGAAGACTGAATGCAGATATCAATGGAGAATTGTTATTTATTATGTAAAGCCATAGATTAATTTGAAAGATTGTAAATCCGAGCTGGACTCAACATTGGATAACCTAACCCTTTATGAAGTCGGTCCAAATCAAATCTGAATGAATATCAGAGGAACACGACATACATTTGACTGATTGCTTTGAACATGCCAAAAATGATAAGGAAAGACCACAAATGACATTGGATGACTGCCGTTAAAAAGAGCCCCCAGGGCTAAAAGCCAATTGTAGGCAAAGCAATCAATCAAAATCATATTGAATTTAGAACACTTAAAAGAATTCACTTCGTATTATATTGATTTAGTTTAAAATTTTCTTTATCATTTTAATTTTATAGTAGACCCTTGTAGCTAGTACTCTTTCTTAATTTAAGGTGAAGTAGTAAATTTCTTCTGGAACCATCCTCGTAGTAGTCTCTTACACATAAGAGATCAACAAACTTGTCTGCATTTGACTTTGACATTGAAATAAAGCGAAAAGTTCTCGCGTTTCATGTTCGCATTCGCGTTCTTTTGGAACCCTTGAACATGCATTTCATCTTCCCTCATCTTCACATCTTCCTACCACTTCCATTTTGTTTGTTTCATTCAAAGAATTCTTGTGATTCGATTTAATTTTTATCATTTGCATTGTTTTCAAGTCTTGTTCTTGTTTTCTTGATTCTCATTGTTGTATAAATTTATCTTGTTTTTGTCTTGTTAAATTCGAAACAAAACAAAAGCTACTACTGTTGTTGCTGCTGTTCCTGCTGCATGCCTCTCATTGTTCATCGTTTTTGGTATTTATTTTTTGGCAACAAACATCTGTACGTTTTTCACTAGTATTGTATGTAGTTTCAAACTACACAAACGTTTAATAATCCACATGGGTTTCATTTGTCAAATGGCTTTTAGGGACTGCTACTACTATTGTATTGGTACAAGAAACACTTCATTTTGCTTCTGGGCAATTTATTTATCATCCTCTGTGCTTATTTCTTCTTACCATTTGTATCTTTGTATCATCTTAAAATATGCGCGTGTTAGACATAAATAAGTGAGAGACAATAAAAGAAAGTAATTTTGCTAAGCATAACATACATATAAGGAAGGCCACATACTCGAGCGCGTTTTATGCATTAAAAATTATATATTCTTCATCCATCTCCTCCTTCTGTATATCATTTTCATCTGTGACTATGTGGGCGTATGATTAATGTATACCATAACTTACATCAATTGACTTGAGGTGAAACATATACAAAATGTTTATAGATTCTTTATGCTGAACATTTTTACAAGTCATTTAATTGACTAGAAGTGGTAAGTGGAAGAAGTTAAAATTCCCATGATAAATAATTAAAATGTTACTTTATTTTCACTTAACATAAAAGCCACTTGGTGATTTTGTGTGTCACAAACTAAGATTACTTAAGGTTCTCAGATGTCAGACAACTTCAAAGGTCAAGTTCAAGTTGAGTCACAGTATGTCTATCATATGATGAATCTCGTCATGTCCTTGAAATATTTTAAAATCACTATAGAACGATTTCAAATCAAAATCTCTGTAGGTGATAGGTTCTAATTTTGTTTTTCACTTGAAGTCTAGTCCATTTGTTGAACTTCTACTACTAGATTTTTTTGCAGTTAACAAACTTCAGGAAAATCCATAACAAAAAGAGTTATAGTAATCAGGTCCTGCGTCTGTGATCAAATGCAACCAATGCATTGTGTAGCTTCGTTGTAAGTTTAAATGAATGACAATTTTAAGACAAGATTCCAGGCAGAGATGATTGGAAGTGGGGTAACGTCATTGAACGGGATAAGCTTTCGATCTATACTGAGGGATCCAAGACGGTAGAAGGTACAGGTGCAGGCAACTTCTCGGAAGAGCTAACAGAGCTATGTGGTGTGGCAGGCAGCAAAGTTAATTAACGCTCTGGGGGAGACTCCAAGGCTCTGTCGTCCCATAGTTTCAAGAGCAAAATCATGCGTAGTATCGTAAAAATTCCTAATCAAGCTCGGCAACATTCTATCACGCTCTTCTGGGTGCCGGGTCACTCTCGTATCCACAGAAAAGAGATAGTGGATGAGTGTGCCAGGAATGGCTTGGCACTGCCTATGTCTCAATCAGTTGCCGATATTTACAGACCCTTAAAGGATAAACTCTCGTGCCTGAAAGTGAAAACCACAAATCTAGCAGGCAGGAAGAGGGCAAATCGCATCTGGCCTTGGTATCACCCAAAGAGAAACTCCGAGTTCCTACACTTCAACAAGAAAAGGGTTCGGATATTTACGGTAGTTATGACGGGGCACTGCACCATCGGGCTGATGGCCCACAGGATGCAGGTTCCATATCATGACTTCTGTCGTAGTTGTGAAGATGAGGAGGAACCGGAGAGCATCTGATAAAAGGTCCTTTGGGGACCTGGCTCTATTCATGGACTCCGCAGGTTGGATTTAGAGAAAGAGGGATATTTCTGGGACCAACCTTGGGTTGTTGTAGATTACCCGAAACCCCTCGTAATCCCCATACCCTTTCACGTTTTTATCAGGCAAGTGTCCAAGAAGCAACGCCTGCTTAGCCAGTGTGATAGAAATATACACACTTAATCTATTTGTCTACTTCTTTTGTATTAATTACCATCACATGGTCGCCACAGTCATACTCATGGGTTGGGAAATGAGCTTATGAGCTCCCATTAAGTATGTTTTAATCAGTTTTGCAGATTCAAACACATACTGACAGGTGCAAATGTTGACAATGGCTGTTCAGACATTGTTTAAAAGCATTGAAAAGACTATTTCAGGGATTGATCTAAATCCATTTTACTTCCTAAATCATTTCAATACATTGAAGATTTCTTTCCTTTGTTTCTTTTTTATACGTTCAAAAACACCCCCATTATGATTTTATTATCTGCAAAATTTCCCCAAATTCATAGATTGCCAATGCCAAACCAAATCTGTTTAAACAGTCTGCACAAAAAGTCCTATGATTGTTGAAAAGTATTGTATCTCATACATTTTAATTTCATCACATCATTGAAAAAAAATATCTTCTAGAATGCTTTTGTAAAGTTCGAGTAAAATTGATTTGAGTTGGAGTAGAACAGAACAAACAAACGCATGAGTGAGTCGAGTGGAGTGGTTGAATGAATAAATGGATGTAACATAATGCGGGTCTTCAAACGTGAAGTGAGGCAACTAAAATGCTGCACGTGTAGCATTTTTTTCAGGTTTTTTTTTTATAATACTTTGTCGTTGCTGTCGTTGTTGTTGTGTTTGCGTTATTCCATTCTCCACTCGTTGACTAACGAATAAACGATAATAAAAAGCAAGCCAAAGATGAAACAGGGAAGGCAGTCAAACCGATGGCGAAACAACTTTTTGGCGTTGAATTTCGCATAAGTGGATTCAGCTTTGTTTCGTTGTTGTTACGAGTATATATTTTTTGATTTTTGCTTTTATGTTTTTTATTTTGAAAATAAACAAAAAAAGGAAGAAGAAATTCATGTGAACAGTAGCTAACACAACAGCATACTCGTATAAGATACGCAGAAATTCATTCACTCGCACATGTGTGTATAGTAAATTGATATAGAGATGCTTACTCAAAGATACTCTAGTACACGAGTGAATATGTGGGAATACTTATAGATATAAGCTTAATATTGACAAATAGCTGGGGTTGTCTTAGAATCTACTACTATAAATGTCGAGTTGAGGTCGGTCAAAATGATAGCTTGCTAATATGCATAAGAGAGTAGAGTGTGTCTAAGGAGGCGGGGGCTAATATTTGGTAACGTTGCGCGTGCATGTCAAACACGCTTTAGGGGTATTAACATTTATATTATTTTATTTTGTTATGTATCTTTATGCTTAGTCTTTCTTAATGGTGTTACTGTTTTTTTTATTAATACACATGCTTACAACAAATGACTCAAAATCAAGCAGTAGAAACAAAACAAAAATGATTGCTTTAAAAATGAATGAGAAACTAAATTTGTGGCTGGCGCCTTAAGTATCTATGAAATTAATTAAAATAGAAAAAGCAACAATAAATACATGCATAAAGTGAGATAATAAAAATATATAGACAACTTAATGCGTGTCGAGGTTTCAATGTTTTAAGTGAATTTTACCAAGAAATAAAATAAACACAAAAAAAAAAATAATAAGAATTATAGAATTTTAATTTAATGACGTCAAGGTCTTTTTGCTTGTATGTAGACTTTTTTGAGAAATGTTTCTACTATAAGAACATTGAGCACAAGTATCTTATGGGAATTAACAAAAAAAAAAAATCAGAGCAGAAGATGCAGAAGAAGTTGAGAAGAAATTTGCTGTAAATAAAATCAAAATCCGCTTATTGCTAGCTTTGCTATAAAAAATGTATACAGTACTGAATTTTCTTCATGGGTTTACCTTCCTTCCTTCCGTTTTTGTTTTTTTGTTTTTTTGTTTTTTTTTTTTTTCTAAGGAAACGTCAAATTTGTTCATTTTTCTTCATCTGCACACAAAATGTAATTACAAACGAGATACACGTGCCATACACAAACGTTGGATGACAATGTCGACAACGACG
Source organism: Amiota communis (assembly GCA_037043315.1). NCBI lineage: Eukaryota > Metazoa > Arthropoda > Insecta > Diptera > Drosophilidae > Amiota > Amiota communis. Next base: position 2,934,773 of record JBAMAV010001245.1, on the reverse strand, counting down.
ACGACGACAACGACGATGATAAAACGATGAATCTTTTTCAAATAGAGAAGACTAAAACGACAGACTCAAGTACAAGAAATTTTATTTTGGTTTTTCCTTACAATTTTTTGGCAGCATTTCAACAACAGCAGTAGCAGCAACAATAACAACAACAACAAAGTAATAATAATAATAATAATCATCACAATGATAATGGTGATGATGAAGGTTATTATTAAGTTAAAAATAGGAAGAAGAAAAGAACATAAATACGAGCAAAAGAAAACAAGAAAAGTAATAATAAATCCCACGACATACAATAAAAACCCGCCAAGTTGGTAAAAGATGAAGTACTTTAAAAGGTATTCAGTCTATAATAGAGAGAGAGAAATACAATAGATGGGAAGGAAAGAAATAAGAACAGAATAATGGAAACACAAGGTGCAATATTTGTATATAAAGAAGAAAAACCAGAGTCTAGGCTACATCACCCACCCATCATAAAGTAGATGAATGAAATATAGTACTACTAAGGTTATATGTATTCAAATTGCTTGGGTAGATTAAAGAAAGGAAAAGCATTGAGAGGACTATGAGGTAGGTAACATTGAGTCAGTTGATTGTACTAAGAACTAAAGGAAATTATAATTTATAACTAAGGGTCTTTTGTTGGCATTATTGAGGTTGCCACACAAAGATATTTATGTTAAATTTTTGTAGGATTTTCTTGTAAGTAAGCAAATATCTTGTTGTCCTTTAATAGAAAATTTATATGAAAATGTAATTTAGTAACATTTTTATGTGCTTCAAGCTTAGGTCAACATTTTATTTTGAAAGCGTTTCATTCCATATTGTGTTATGCTTTCTCTATTTAAAGATTTTGCAAAACAAAACAGTGAAGAGAAAGTCATAGTATATTACTCATGCATTCAATACATACTTTGTTGCAACCTTCCCTTCACTCTGTTATTTGTTGCAAAAGACGGGAGGAGAGAAAATTGATTGCTAAACTCAATGAAAACATCAAAAATATTTTGAAACTTTAAACGAATAAACAAAAATACATAAGTAAAAATAACAACAAAGCAAATAAAGAAAATATTTTGCCCAACGGGCATTGAACTTCATACTACAGTTTTTTGTATTCATCAGTTGTTGGTTGTGTTTATATGAATTTATATTGAGTTGTTGTTGCATATTTAATTGCTTACGCGTCAAAACGCGTCGTCGCCTTCATCATTTTGCTTTGCGTCCTCCACCTAATTGATTCACTTGACATGTTTTTGGCCTCGAGTTATTTTACTTTACTTTTAAGGGGCGTCTTTCATATGGTATAGTACATATATGTCAAGCGCACGTGCTTTTGGGTGCAGCAACAACAACAACAATAACAACCAATATGGCCTCTATAACTGCTTGGGGGGCTTCTTTGTTTGTTTTTTTTACATTTCTTGACATTTATGATTTATAATTAAGAGTTAATTTAACAGAAAATATAAATTTTATTCTTATTTCTCCTATTAATTTATAGTTAAACCACGCCTACAAACAGCACGCAACTGAATCATCATAATCATCATAAAATGGCGCCTACAATTTGTTCAGATAAAAAGCAACAGCAACACGCAAGGCCTCATCATCGTCAGCAGCAGCAGCATCAGCAACATCATCAGCAACATTTGCAGCAGCACAAGCAGCAACAGCAACATCTGCAGCAACAATTACGTATGCGTGATTTGAGAAGACGTCGTCATGGCGTGACAATGCGTCATATAATAACAAAACCAACAAATGTGAATCTATCAAATCAATTGCAACATCATCAGCAACATCAACAAATTCTAAAAGCAACAGCTGCCTCAAATAATATTGATGGAGCAACATCAACTAATGTTGCCAGTGCCGCTGCTATTGTTTCAACAACAACTGCTGGAACATTATCATCTTCATCTTCTTCATCATCATCTTCAATGTCTTCAAATGCTGTCAGCTTTGGTAAGTAAAACATAAAAGTTTATTGCCCTTTTCCTATCTTTAAATACAAATATACTTCCCGCTATGCTGTCAAAAGTTTGGATGTTGGCAACATGCATATAACATGGATAAGAGTTTTCTTGTTTGTCTTTTGTATCTTGAGCACATTTCCTCTTCATGATTGTTGGTTATATTGTATTGTTGTCTATTGTCATACATTTTCTTTTTATCTCGTTTTCTGTGTTGATGTTGCTTGAGCTCACGTTACTCGACCATGTTTAATTAATTTATGTAAACAACTCGCGCTGTTTTTCTTTCAAATGCTTTGTTGTTGTTGTCTGTGTCTGTGGCACGTTACTCTCACTGTTGACACACTGCTTACAGCTCTCACAGTAATTTACATGTGAATCTTTCAATTGAACTAGACAGACCGCGTGAGCCCTATTATCATCACAACAATATTTTTTTTTGTATCTCTCTCTCGTTATATATCTTCCGTTTCCAATCATGTGCTTTTTTTCTTTCTTGTTTTTTACGATTTATATAAATTTTGATGGTTGGGTCTGGGTTGTGTGTTGTTATATTTCGTTGATTATATGTTGCTTGCTTGTTGCTTTTGTTTACATTTCTGTTGCATGCAGCATGTTGCACGTGTTCCACGTGCCTTTGTCATCAGAACATTATGCTATGCTATACAAGTTCATTGCAATTTGTTGCTCTATGTTGTTGAGTTATGTCAATCGCAGAAGTTATGAAAGCGGAAATAATATTGTGTTGCTAATCAAGAAAAAACCAGAAATAATAAGAAAATAATTAATGACTTCTATTTAAATAGTTGACAGTGTTTTTTCGCATTAGCAATATCATCACAGTAATTATAAATGAATTTATCTCTCAACATCACTTAGCATTTCAAGAGTCTTGCTTTATCTAATTACAAATAATTTTTATCACCATACTTAAAAGTAAATATTTGAAAGCATTTCACAACATTTCACTATTTTTACTTTATGGAAAAATTATTTCTATTTTCTTTTTGTGTTTTGTTTTGCGTAAGCATAAATGATGATGATTTTCTGCATCGTGTGGCTTCATGCCACTTCAACCATACAACAACAAATCAAGCACATGGATATGTTGCGTGTTGTTTACTATTTTGCATTATTCTCTTACATATTTACAAATTTATCTTACACTCAATCATTCAGTCGTTCATTCCATTCATTGTTTCATTCATTCAAAAATCTTACGTAGCCATTTGCTGATATATTTGCTTTGGTTGCTAATTTTAACCAAAGACGATAACGTTGCCGTCGCCGACAACAACCACGTAAGCAGCACATCTCATCACATCGCACCGCATCGCATGTCTTCGTTACAACTACAATGCAATGTACTATGATGACGTATCTAGATACTTGAGTATATAGGAAATTCAAGAGAAAAGACACCGCTTTGCCGCGTGTGGTGAATGTGCATAGTGCAAGTGATGCGGCACGTCATTGAGCCACGTGCATGACAAATTTTTATTATATTATTGGGAACACAACTGAAGAGTAGTGTCACATATTTGATGGCCAATTTGACTTAACTTTACTTTTGGTGATACTTTTTGCTTTGCTTAGCTGATTTAAATAAAATTCCTTAGTTATTAGATTCGCTACACAAGAGGAAGGTGTTCTATTGAATTGTTAATAGCAAACAACATCAGCACGCCACTCATTTTGCGTTTAATTAAACAACTTTTATTGGTTTTAATTAAGCGTAACTATTATATTTTAGTAAATACGAGTATTTGTGTTGGTTGAGACTGATGATAATGATGATGATGTTGGTGGCAACCGCAACAAATTGAAATAGAGAAAATAAACTAACAAATAACAACAAATTGTTGAGCGAGGTCAGCTGTCAACGGAAGCAATTGCAATGAAAAAACTCACTCAACAAAAAAAAAAAACAAAATATTGTATTAGCAAAAGCACTAAAGCGGGACTGAAAATATAGGAAGAATATGGATATGAGAAAAAAAGTTTTTTTATATCTAATTCAAGTGCATTTAGGTTTGCATGTCTCGCTTTGTCTATAAATGTGTGGGTGCATTGTTCGAGTATCAATGTACAATGTGTGTGTGTGCAATTGTATTTTTATAATGCTTATGCAAGTCTCGTGGCAAAGCCACGCAAAAGCTCAAAAGACTTATGAAAGTAAATTCTTAAACTGACAATATTTACAAAGGAGGTGTGGTAGGAGGTAATGTCGCAAAACAGAATTACCGGAAATCAGGCTAAGAAGAAAATACCTACATAGTTGTGTGTTGTGTGTCTCGTTTCGTAAGATGTTATTTTTAGACAACTTTGTTTACACAACATGACGTATACTTGATATTTGTTTTCATAACTCACCGATGATTGACTCCTTTACTGTAGCTTATAGTACAATAAGTTACTCTTTGTTTCATGTTACTAGGAATACTTTAGAAAGCGAAAAAGCTTAACTCATTTGAAGAAATAAAATATGTGAAAAATTCCTAAATGAAAATTGATATTATAAATCTATAAAATAGGACCAAACTCTCCTCCTTATGACTTATTAACAATATAAATTCTTGTTGGCATACTTTCACCAAACAGATAAGCCTTTTGCCCAAAGCATATGCAAATTTGGGTAGTCGCTTTGTGGATTCTCCGATACAAGTTTGAGCTCAATCTAGAGGGGTTCAAGATTGGGGAATTGTGATGGCGACTGAAGTACTTCAACATTATGATTTTGGAGCAAATCTGGCAGTATGTTTGAGATCGTTATCTAGTTGGATAACAAGGTCTTCCAGATTTTGATCAGGGCTAAGGTTCAAATACCAACATACCAGTTGGCATCCATGACCCTTTAAACTTATGGGACTTTGTCAATGCGATGTATATGTCTGCCTACTTTTTGCGGAAAAGTTACGTTTTGTTATTCACAGTGGTGTAAACATTTAAAAAAAAAAAAATTGATGAAAAAATTGGTTCACTGGATATAAAATAGTAAAAATTTTTTGTTTGTGCATGCTAATCTCAGAAACGGCTTAACCGATTTGAATGAGGTTTTCAGTGGTGTATCTTAGAAAGCTTCTTTTAACATAAAGCGTTTATTTAATCAAGATCGACTTACAAACTCACAAGATATTTATCAAAAACCCCTAACTTACTAACTTTTTGGTTGATTTTCGACTGTTTTCCTCCTTTTTATGTTGCGCACCAACATTGAACAGTTGATAATTAGGCAAAACAAAAGTAAATTAATTTAATAATGCAAATTTTTTGCTTAAATTTTAAGAATAGACCAGCTATTACAAGCATTTTTCAAATGTCATACGTACCAAGTCACGGGCACAGCTATGAAAAAATTTATACATACAGTCAAATTATTCAATATGATAACTTCTTCACCACATCACAGTGCATTATCGGCCACACACAAAATGTCGTAGACAACAGAAAGCAGTTTGGCATTAGTACAATTCTTTGATTATGTAAAAAAATTATAGAAATTCCTAGTTTTTCAGTGAATTTACCAAACATTTTATCAAGAGGCAATAGAAATGCACAATATGTGAAAAATTTTAAGTGTCTACCTTTTACGGTTCCAAAGTTAGAGGTCAATGATTGACGTACGGACAGCATAGGCTTAGTAATGGGGTCCCGTTGGCACTCTTTGGGTACGGAACCCTAAAAATTATAAGAAAAATATTAAAACAAATTCATATTTCCTCCTCTAGAGTCTCTAATAAAAGATTTTCTGATACTAAAGTCTTTGATACTAGAGTTTCTTATATTAGAGTCACTAATACAAGACTCTGTAATACTAGAGCCTGTGATACTAGAGTCTCTGATACTAGAGTCTCTTATTCTAGAGTCTCTGTTATAAGAGTCTCTTATGCTAGAGTCTGTGATACTACAGTTTCTGCTAGTAGAGTCTCTGTTACTAGAGTCCCTGTTACTATAGTCTATAATACTAGAGTCACTGTTACTAGAGTCTCTGATACAAGAGTCTCTGTTACTAGAGACTCTGTTACTAGAGTCTCTGATACAAGAGTCTTTGATACTGTACATTCCTTCGTGAGTTTCAAGCATTTGATAACAAACTCACGATCCATTTATTTACAAAGTTGGAAAATATTTTAAAAATAACAAAACAATTAAAAAAAATCATTAAAAAAAGAATGTAAAACAAAAAAATGTAAGGGTAATAAAATGCAAATATTTATTTGCCTAACTGAATGAATGACTGACTAACTGAGTGAGTGACATGTGCTTGAATTGTATTCTGGACTGAAATACTTTCAATATATTTGAGTAACAAAACACACGTCTACGCCACATGATCATGACCACAGACAAAGCAAACACATGCAGAATAATATGGCTAAAGAAACAGACATACAAAGAGATGGAAGGAAAGGCAGACAAACAGACAGGCAGATGCTCAAAAATCCGAATTCACATAGTTAGAAAGAATTTCCGAGAAAGAGAGACACATGCAAATGCAGACAAAGGCAGACTTGAAAGCAAGATTGCATAAAAAGGATTGCTTTGCTTTTTTTGCATTTACAACACAAAAAGCAATAACATGGTATAGAAAAACGTGTTTTGCAATTTGTTGACAAGTTGAAGTCGTCATCATCATCCAAGCAACAAATCCAATGAGATTTTCTTTTCATAGAACTTGGGATTGTATCTTTTGTAAAATTAGCAAATGGATAAGTTTCTTAAGATAGACTTAAATAGAGATACTAATTGAAGGTCATAACCTTAACGAACACATTTCCGTATCTCTTCTTTCATTCTCAGTTCTCACGTTGCTTTCGTTTTTATCACCTTACCATTTCACGAGTTCATTAAAATTCGTTACGATTTCATTTATTTGTTGTTTTTTTTTATTTAATTGAGTATGCGTTACCATGTCCGATTCTGAGTCCAAACCAAGGCAAGGCAAGGCAAAGCAATACAAGCTGACCAAGCGAACTTAGCAAGCAATTGGCCCTGGTTGGCGAAGCGAAAATATTTGGTCACGTTTTGCGCACACACGCGATGGCAACAACACTACAATAATAATAAGAATAACAGCGAAAACAACAACAACAACAAAAAAATGAAAAATAAATAATAAACAACAATATCAACAACAACAACAACAACAAAGACGAACGCTGAACTATTTTGCTAGTCACACAGATACATGCACATCATAAACAATACATAAGTATAGAGACCCATACAAAACTACAGATACTTTTTTATAGTACGAGACGACGAGGGCAACTATTTCATTTTATATATTTTGCTTTGTTTCCTACAAGTTTTATTAGTTTTTTGCAGTTAGAAATAGACTTGTCCCTGCTTTATGTTCCCCTCTTTAGTGTTGAGAATTTCTCTCATTCTTTCTTTTATGTGTATGTTCGTTAGTTCGTTAACGGTTTTATCTATTGTATCTTTGTTTTTAATTGTTGTATTTTTCTCTTTACAGCAATCAAGGGTGCAATGAACTCATCAATGTCGTCGTCGTCGGCATCGCCCTCATTATTGTTGCCCACTTCATCATCAACAACTTCGGCGCCATTCCGTTTACGCTTGCGTGGACGCCGCGCAGAACTGTTGCGTGCACAAATCTCCGATAATGCAGTGTCCTCATCAACACATCTCGAGGATGAAGATAGCAATATTCTACCACAGCGCACACTTTCAGAATCGTCTACGGTCTGTCTCAATGATAATAGCGATAGTGATGTGGATTATGAATTTCTAACAGATTCTGATGGCGGCAGCGGTGGCGATAGTGAGATTTCAATGGATGTGGATAGTGATGTAGAGAACATGCATGCTGTCATGCATATGGGTGCCATGGGCCGGGGCATGTACAGACTTAGACATCATGAACAACTTAGTGAAACAGTATTAAAGGCTAAAGAGACTAAACAACAACAACATCAGATGCCATTGGCAATGCTCAGTGCCAACAACAAAGACGGACACTACCAAACTTCGTCCGGATCTTGTCTACTGGGCATAGCCTTGAAGACAATTAAACTCGTGCATCGCAATCAATTGCTGCAAAAACGTTTGTCCCAATTGCAGATTGAAACATCGGAATTTATTGCATCAGTTCTGGCAAATCCAGAGAATCAACATTTTCGTGAGAAACTCACAGAGAACACTAATGGCAAAACGTCGAAGCAATATACTAGCAACATGTTGCTGAAAAACATGAAATATTGAGGCGAAACACAAAATCAGCAATCGTCGAGTTTGAAACAAAGCAAATTGTTTTGCATAATTTAAGGGGTTACAGTGGATGGAGAATGATCTCTAATAAGAAAAACTATTGCCTACTTCAATGCGTATTAATAAAAACAAATCTTTAGCATACCTTAAGGCGCAACTTGACTCGATGGTGGCTTAAGATTGAAAACAACAAACTTACTTCGTACTGATTACCGTTTAAAGTTTAACATTTTTATCTTAAAACAAAAAGAATTCATTAATTTAATAAATTCATTATATTTTTAAATTAAATATTAATTTTATATATATATATATATATACATACATGTATTTAATTAATTAAAAAATTAATATTAATATTTAAAAATTAATAAGAAATAAAAAAACCCCAAGTAGTTTTGATCTTATTTTATACATTTGATAGACTTTTATTTTAATATATTAAATCATTTTGAAATTTATTAAAAATTGCCTAAGAATATAAAGCATTAAAACGAAAAAACCCAAGGATTTAATCATTTAAACTCTTAGCTACTTTTGAGCTTTTGCAAAATTAGATTTAATAATTAAAATAAAAAGAAACGAAAAGAAATCAATATCAACAAAAAAACTGAAAATTTCATAAAGAAACTAAAATAAACAAATTGGCAAGCAATTTCGCTATGAACAGCAACAAAACATTATACGTAATTAATAAAATTAAATTTAAAACAAAAATCAAATAAATTAATCAACATGTATTTAGTGCTTAATTTATTAAATTTAAAACTAAAAAAAAATAAATGCGTATTTTAGAATTTAAATATGAAAATTGATTGATCAAAGTCCTTAGAGAATTGATTCGTTTTCACTCCATCATCATTTGTTCCAAATCAGTCAAATAATTTATATCTATTTATCTAATCTATTGTAACATTAATTTTTTGAATGTTTAGTCATTTAGTCATCATATGCAGAGAGAACATTTTTTTAGCTTTAAGTACAATGCTTTATTTAATAAAGAAATTAATTATTAATAAAAATCAGTATAAAAAAAAAAAAAAAAACCATATAATCAAAGTTCTTTGTGAATGATTTTCTTTTATTTAATGGGCCAATTGAATTGGTCAATGGATATCAACTTGACCTGTCAAACTGTTGAGTTCAAGTTTAGTTTGGTTAAACACATCAATGATACTTTAAATCATACAATACATAGACAATGAATGGGGCATCAAAACATTCAAAATATTTGAGGTTTTCACAAATTCGTATAAATCGCACAAACTAATAATTGTACAAAATTATACGGTTAAAGTAGTGAACCACTCGTTATGGCCCGGTGTCGCATAGACTAGAAACGTCACCAGGACTAGATTTCACTACATTTTCACAAGAAAACGAAAAATAGCAGGATCGTAAACAATGCGGCCAGGTTACATAAATATTGACATCAGATTTCAGTGTACGAGGGCTGCTATTTATATTTCGGGAATTGGCAATGCTAATGTCAATACGTAAAATCTGGCAACGCCATAATAAACTTTGTCATTTTTTAGCACATATGTACGTACAAGGTTTTTATGTACAATTGGTTTTTGTTTTGTTTACAATAAGTTAAAGAAATCAATTTGGCAAAACAATGGAAATTTCTCGATAGGATTTTCGTTGGATTATTTTTCACAACTTTTGACATGGATTATCCCAACAAGAATGTGTCGATGAACTTAGTTCTTTGTATGGTGAGAAAGCACCATCAAAAACGACAGTTTATTGCTGGTTTGCAGAATTTAGTCATTGTCGTAGTTTTCTCCAGGACGAATTTCATAAAGGTCGTCCAAAATCGGATGTTGTGCCACAAAACATCGAAGGTGTGCGTGAACTGATAGTGCAAGATCAACATTTGACATATCGTGAGATAGAGGCATCCTGGCATATTACTTCCACTTCAATACATTCTATTTTGCTTGAACACTTAGTTGTAAAAAAGGTTTGTTCTCGTTGGGTAGCCCATAACTTATCAATCGCGCAAAAAAAGGCTCGCGTCGATTGCAGTAAGGAAATACTTAAAAAGTTCGACCGTGGTGCTTCAAAAGACGCTTTATCACTTCACTTTGCTTTTGCACTATGATCAAAACAATAATAAGCATTTCTGGTTCCGTTCTATGTGGCACAGTCTCACAGCACCAGAAACGGACCAGAAGAAAAACGGTTCCAGAAATGCATTACTGTATTCTGGTCCTGGTGCCGTTTCTGGTCTATGCGACACCGCGACATTATTGTTTGCACTGTACAAATCGCAAAATCTTATACACAACTACCAGTTGAATTTACACTGAGAATTGGGAAAGCCGTTAAAAGTGGAAAAAGTAAATTTATTTACTTATTTTTTTTTGATTATTCGTACTTCTATTTGCTGTAAATCAATTGTTATTTGATTGAAATTGGTAAAACATTTCGCTTTTGAGATGAAATGCCAATCAGAAATAAAATCATAATGTTGGAAAGGGGGACTTTATGCGGGTTGAGTACATCAATCGTCATTGTATAACGGTATAAGAATGCTGAAATTTTTTTTTGTATGGAATATTTGTCTCTTAAGCTCTGTCACATATTGCAGAAGCAGATTTCAGTACATAGTTAACGAGTTTGAGCGATTTGTAAGATTTATACGAACTCGTGAAGACTCTAATTGTATGTTATTATTAAACCACTGCTTTTAGGTTAAACAAGATACAACCTAATGGATGAGTACAGGGGAGAGTCATTTGTTTCTCTTAAGAAGCACATTTAGAGGACTCACTGGTTTGTGCACCCTATTCGACTTATTATAAACCATGAAAAACTGCTAGATCATTAGTTTAACATAAAGATTGAACAATCTATTGGTCCTATTTTTATTGGCCATTTAATGGACAAAAGTTAATATTTTTTCAACGAATTTAACTTTATTTGCTTAAGTAATTCTTCCAGCTAAGTACAAAAATTGATTTCGTTCAAATGATGGCCGCAGCTGGCTCGGCAGTAGGCCATCCTGGAACACCAATAAGCACTTTGTCTACAGTTGGTTAATTTTTACAATTTCGGCGTGAAAGTTCTGTTTCAAGTGGTCAATTGTTTGGGGATTGTTGGCAGAAACTTTATCTTTCAATGCGCTCTACAGAAAAATGTCCAGCAGCATCAAATCGCAGCTCCGAGCAGGCTAATGGCTTATCAGATGGTTGTTGAATTGTGTGCGCAAAATGTTGATACTAGGCGCGGCGGTATGGCAAGTTGCGCTATATTTTTGAAACCACAGCTCATCGAGATCGATATATTCCAACTCCAGCCACAATAAGACTTTGATCATTACTGAATGTTTCGCAATGTTGCATGTAGGTCTTTCGAGCCTTTGAAGGTTTAAAGGCAATTTCAATACTGAATGAGCCATTCGGTATCCTTCTAGCAACGTGGACGCTATCCCAGAAGAAGCAACTGCTACAGCAATTTTGCACGAACAGTGAACAAAATCAATGAGATGAGGAATGTCTTCCTAGTTCCACCTGGCGCATCGAGGAAAAATAAACCACCATTCTATCATTAACTGCCTTCATTACAGTTGGGGGTAAAACAGTGCTACATTTGTTCAAACTATTTCGTTCAATGCATCTCGATTATTATGTCTCAATAGCGTTCCCCAGTGACAGTATAGGCACGAGTTTTCGCATTTTCGAAAAGAAAGGGCCGAGCTCATGTTTTGGGGGTTTTGGCGAACACTTTCAGGCACAACAGCAATTGTCATCCAACCATCATTCTAGTTTCACATACTTTATCCACCAAAACTGGGTTGACGCTGCATTTCTTTCAAATTTTGTACGCAATTTCCGTAATGTGTTGGCCATGAAAGACCCACATTAATAATAAGTTTTCAGTATTTTAAAGCTTTGTTCCCAAAAATGTGATCCATATTTGTCCAGTGGAAGGATAGAACTAAACTTCTGTCAACCATATATAGTATAAAAGTTTTTTATCGAATATAATTTAAACTCAAACCATTAAATGTATCTTTAATGACTTGATAATTTTTCTTTTTATTCTTTGACACAGAATAGACAGCTGTTTACTTCATCGATATTTATAAGAGTGTCAAAAGAATGCAACAAAGGTATAGCTTGATTTATGTTCGGGCCTATCTTTACTCTCTTTTCATTTACAACTAATATTATCTGCTGACTTGAACATCCTCGATTAACCAGGCCAGTAGATGCTTAAATGATTACTTCGTTGTCGTTAATAACACTATGCACGCGATCCAATTGCCTTTATAATGAAAAAGGCTCTATGAAAGCTTCTGTGTAAGAATCAATTTTGTCGAGAAGAAGAAGAAAAGGCTGATAGAGTCTATGGTATTTTGGACAAATGGACTTTTACCAATCTTTTGGAATGGCCTATAAGCTTTTGAATTAAATTACCATAAGGAATATATTGTACAGCATTGGTGAAAATTGTACGCATATCAGAAGCGAACTCCTGTCCGCATAGGTATGTTGTTTTATTCATTTAATTTCGAATAAGTGTAAAGCGCATGGACTTCTTGGAGATATCGGTGGCAAGTCGTTAATGTTTTAATAGTAGAAATGCCAAAACTCTATGACAAAATCTTCTCTTAAAACCTTAATCAAAACTGTTTGACAATATTCCAAAGATTGCTTGACTTGACTAAGATGCATCTCACCCGATGCAGGTCTGTGACGAGTTACCGCTAATTCTTTTTTGCACGTTACCTTACACTTAATGAAGCTTTGGGAATGAAAACCGCCATTAAGTGTTTTCTTGAAGTAAATGTAGATATGAGTTGCTCCTCACCTTTGAAATCGATTGTTTTAAATAACAAATGTGATGCCATCTTTTCAAGAGGCAAAAGTTTAGACAAGTTAGTTCAGGGTTCAGGAAATTAAGTGAATGTTGTACCCATTAAATAATGAGTTGTTGATAGTACTTCAGGATCAGGATTTTATGTTCCTAATTGAACAAAGAGCGCGAGAGTTTAACATTACAATTACATATAACAAATCAAATGTCAAACGACAAAATCGATAGCCCAATCGTATGATTAAGGTGAACTTAGCAAGTCAGCAATGATAAATTATCATAATTGTGGTCCAACAACTTATTGTCGTTTTCAATATGTTAACTCCATCTGCTTACAGTTATATGACGAAGAATCTTTTCAAAATTATAATCTAACCAGCTCAATGTCATGCTGTTCTTTCTGTGAAGATCATCAATAATAACAATGACAAAGAGTCTTGGTTTTTTAAGAACTGGAAGAGTGACTCCTTTTCTTCTTCTAACTTCATTAAGCCTCTGGTAGTCACCACTTACATATATTTCTAAATCATTTGTTCATTCAATCTCATACTTAATTCTTAAGTGCTCCCACTTTGCTTTAAAGCTTTTAACTTTTCTGTTTCTGTTTTTGTTTTTATTTAATGCTACTTATACTTACAAGTATTTACTTACTGACTTACTTATTTACTTACTTGACTTCTGTCTGTCTTAATACTCTTGTAGCATCAATTTTCCATGATGTGTTTGTGTATCTATGAGTTGCTATTGTATTTTGTTGACAAATGTTTGAATTTGTCCCATAAAATTGTTGCCATTGCTGGTGACTTTGATAATGATTTTGATCACGTTTTGATTATAACAATTTTAATGCTTCTTATTAAATGATTTATGTGACAAAGTAGCATAGGACATGACTTAGGCATAGTTTAGTAGGTGGATGATTGGTGATTGAGTATTTCACAGTAATAACAACAAGATTTATATGTAATTGAATTATTATTTCAATTATAACATAAGTTGTTGTTAGAGAGGATTTATGGTTTTATGGTGCTTCAGAGTAAAATAAAAATTAATTTCATTTTTTATGTTATAAGCTAAGAGAGGAAAATGGTGTCATGCTTTCATTAGTTTTACAAATGACCTTGTAAAAACTTTATAAAATATATGCAAACTCATTAAAAAAAGCATTAATATATTTCAATAAACACAATTTAATTCAATTACTTGATATCAATGAAACCATAAAGAAATTAAACCATTGAAATATTGCAATTCATCAGGTAAATGATGAAAAGCAAAATTCCATTTTGTTAAGGGGCGTTAGCTTATTTTTTTTAAATATAATTTCTTTAAAAAAACCACAATAAATTTAGTTTTTTGAATTAAATTTGATTGTGTTATATGTAACTTTTATTTATTTATTGTGATTTAAAGTTCTCTCAAGGCTAAGTAGCCATCTCAGCATAAATATGACGAAAGTCTGCAAATCAACTAGACAAAAAAACCGTATATAGAAAATGTATAATAAAAAGATGAAGACTTTTTGTAAAAGATTCACCAACAAATAAATTTTAATGATATTTTTATGCAAATAACATTTAAAAGTTAACTTTTTCTTTATCTAAGCCAAGCAATAAACGACGATTAGTGACGCCTTTAGTAACGTGTAGCGATGCCTTTGGCATGTTTACCACTACGAGTTTATGGCAAATTAAATTTGCAAATTATTTATGCAGATATAGCACAACACAGTGAGACTAGAAGACACACAAAAATGTAGTGTCTGACATTGACCTTCACTAAGGGTGGGAGAGACTAGTTGACCAACATTCAACTCTTGGTGTTGAAGCGTGTCCAATTTACAATACCTAGTACAATGCCGGAAGCATTTGTAAAAATATCAACCTATTTATGTTCAATTCACATATTTAAGTTAATAAGCACATAATTTTGTTAAAATGTAAATACAAAATCAAGTAATAGAGTAGAGAGAAAATGAATATTGGGATACCCATTTGAAGATGTCAAAACACTTCAAAGATTTGTATTGATTATATGATTGTGACTAATAGCTACCAATTTAACAAATAAGATACACGTTTGGCGACTGCTAAAGATAAACAAACTTTGCTTTGCTTATTGAATATGCATGCCAATCGTTGATATTCGCATGTTCAGCTTTTGAACTTGAAATACAAAAGCAAAAAATACAAAAAAAATTAAATAAAATTGTGTAAAGAAAATACCAAAAATTTCACATTAAAGCTTTGATCGATGGAACGATTTGTCCTATGTGCCATAGATCATGTTTCGTTTGTATGTAAGTAACTAATAAGTAGCTCTTGTCAAATCAATGCAGCATGCGAAGTTTCATCGATGCAAACTTCAACGCATGGCGTTCATTCGGCAAACGCTCGTTGTAGCGAGCGCAAGTCTTGACCAAATTCGCCATTATTTTGGACGTGATCAATAAAATAGAAAAATAAATCGATTAATCGTTCGATCTAAAATTCGTTTAAGAAAATCCGTTTATACAACATATAATTGTGAACACGCGAATCGATATCATCACAGTAAACACACACCCCTTTTGTTGTCGCTTAAAACAATTGTAAGTGCTATCTATCAAATTGAATGCAATAGTATAGCAAAAACGTGTTTAGAATTTCATAAGATTTTTGACTCAAATTGTAATGCATACTCGTATAAAGGCAGCAGCAAACTAGTGACAGTTGCATGCAAGTGAGCTGATTTCAGAATTGAGTAAAAGCTAATTGCAAAACATCAGAAAAATTTGGATCGCTATTGTGCAAAATTCAACTACTAGTTTGGCTTGAGGCAAAGTGGTGACAGTCTGTCAGTTTCATTGCAAAATTTCAGACATTCTTTACAAAAATTATAGTGCAAAATCTTGATGAAATAAATGATTTAATTATAGAGAATTTTAAATCAATTAAATCATGTTCTGCATAAAATAATACTAGAAAAAAGTGGCCTTCATGGAGTTCAATTAACCTTTTGTTTATGTGTTTTGTGTCTTTTGAGCATGAAAGTTTTCCATTGCTTTTTTTTTTTTTTAAAGAATTAAATCAAGTTCTGGACTCAGTGGCGGATTATCCTTTAGGCAAATAAAGCACTTGCCTAGGGGCGCGAGGTTACAAATATCTCGTGACATGTCGTAGGACTTCAAGAGAGACGACAGGCATACAAAAGTATATGCTACAAATTTTTGTTTTTAAGCAAGGAAGTCCTAAATAAAACGAGTTCTTTAGTATCGATATATTCTGGTGATTTAGAAAAATGCTTTCTGGAAGATTGTATTCATCTATGTTCTCATATAACAGCTATAGATCAAGACGGAGAAGTGCCTCAAACAACCAATGCAATTCTAAAGGTTCTAAGATATAAAGAACTTGAGACAATTTACCCAAATATTGACATAGCTTTAAGAATGTGCGTATTGACGGCAGTCAGCAATTGCAGCGGTGAGCGGAGTTTTTTTTGGTTATAGAGAGTGAAAAATTACAAGTATCTTCGCTAACCATGTTAGATTAAAGATTGAGTTCGTAGTATTAATCAAACATTGAATCAAACTTATTGATATCTATGAACTATGATGATGTTATTGACAATTTCGCAAGACGCAGAAATTTTTAACAAATATAATTGGATAAATAATTGTTTTTGGTACTTGCCAACTTTAAATATTTAATTCTATTCATTGCATTATTGTTTTTATATATTAAATACTAGGTAAATAACAAATTGTTTACAATATTACAGTTAATTAGCTGTACATCTGTTTTATGAAGGGGAAGGTAGATAGACTACATTCTAACCCTTTTGCTTTCTTCACCCTCATCACATTATTCATTCATGTCCACCTGTTAAAGGTACACATGTCATAGCCTATTTAATTATTTAGCAAAATATATGAGGACCTTGCCTAGGGCGCTATCAACACTTAATCCGCCTCTGTCTGGACTGCATTTTAATGAAGCTCATATCCATGAGAATCTTCTTTGTCAGTGAATGTCGATTTATTCTTATTCAAGGACAAGATAAAAGAAGAATCATATATCTTGGAATATTTAACAACGAACTCATACTCTTCAACAACTTAAGTAACTCTTTACTCAACTTTAACTGACTTTACTCAATTATGACAATTATTTTTTTAATTTTTTTTTATTTAATGAAAAAAAGATTCAATTCCAATAATTAAATAAAGTGTTGTGCGAAAATCATAACCATAAAATATTTATTTAATTAACACATGTCAAACTGTCAGCTAATCTGAGTTATCTGATACTCGTATGAACCAAAGTGATCACTTCAATGATCACATTCAACGAACACTTAATAGGTCATTTAAATGGACAACACCCGCTTTGACATGGTTTTGTTACCTCTTTTGTTTCTTTCAAATATTATAGTATCTTTTGCTATTTGTTTTTTTGTTGGCTTTCATTTTACGAGTCTCTCATGTTTTGATGATCATCATCATCGTTAACTATTTTATTGTTCGTTGAAGAGGAGGAACCGGTCTTTGTTTTGTGCATTTTGCTTTGCTTAAGTCTTTCTTTGATGGTTTTGTTTTTGCCGATTGGAATTTATTGGAGCAATCATTGGCAAATATTGGCAGAAGCTTGTTATTACAACTTAAGTGTTATTTATTTTACAAAAATATAATAAATTGAAACCAGTTGAACTTGGGCCCAAAACGAGTTTGACCTTGTATAAAATGCCGGTATGAAGCATTAGCATTGTTAACTAAGAACTAGAATAAGAATTTTTATACTTATATCTACGAGTGGAGTAGAGCAGAGTGTTTTTCGTGCTTTTTTTTTGCATTCAAGGTTGCCTCAATTATCGTGTTCAATTAGCGTAATTCACTTGAGTTCTAATCAGATCTTTATATTTGTTATATCCACAGAACATGAATTTAGGAACGCCCACTATTCGTTTGCCCTACTATGCTTGGCTGCACTTCATCACCTCCTTTATAGCCTTCACACAAGGTCAAATGCTTGTCGATTTGGCGCGTGATTTTGAGACTGCATTTTTAAATACTCGTATACCGGATACTACAGAGTTCCTCCCAGTCTATGATTTTATTATTGTGGGAGCTGGTTCAGGTGGATGTGTTGTTGCCAATCGTCTTAGTGAAATACCCAGTGCCAATGTTTTGCTTCTTGAGGCAGGCGATCAAGAAACATTCATAAGTGACGTGCCCCTAACAGCAGCACTTACACAAATGACTCGTTATAATTGGGGTTATCGACCTGAGCCTACACCAAATGCTTGTCAAGGTTTAAAGGATGGAGTTTGTAATTGGCCCAAAGGGCGTGGCATTGGTGGAACGAGTTTAATCAATTTTATGTTATATTCCCGTGGTCATCGCAAGGATTATGATGCATGGGCTGCAGCAAATAATACAGGTTGGTCTTATGATGAGGTTTTGCCTTACTTTATCAAATCGGAACGCATTGGTATACCAGAGTTGCTGAAATCTCCATACCATGGACGACAAGGCCCACTTGATGTGCAGTATACAGATTACAAATCAAGAATACTTAAAGCTTTTCTTAAATCTGGTAGAGATTTGGGTTATGATATTACAGATCCAAATGGCGAACAACTTATGGGATTTTCACGCTCTCAGGCTACCATCAGAAATGGCAGACGTTGTAGTACAAGTAAAGCTTTCATTCGCCCAATTATTGGTCGCGAGAATCTTCATATATCTATGAAATCCTGGGTTACGAAAATTCTAATAGATCCAAATACTAAGACTGCAATTGGTGTTGAATTCATGAAGAATCATCGTCGTTATGTTGTAAGAGCCAAAAAAGAAGTGATATTAGCTGCAGGTGCAATAGCTTCACCTCAGCTTTTGATGCTTTCGGGTGTGGGTCCAGCAGAACATTTGAAGGAGTTCAATATAACAACCCTGCAGAATTTACCAGTTGGCTATAATCTGCAGGATCACATAACTCTCAATGGCTTAGTGTTTATTGTGAATGATTCAACTGTCAATGATCAGAAACTGTTGAATCCGAGTGACATATTTCGTTATATATTCTCCGGACAAGGTCCTTATACCATACCAGGTGGTGCAGAAGGTTTTGCTTTTGTCAGAACGCCGAATTCCAGTTATGGTGAGTGTAAAGAATCATTTTAAATCTTAAAAATAATGCATATTTCTTTTGGAATAGATAAGGATTATGCTGATATGGAAATAGTATTGGGCGCTGGATCATTGAGTGGTGATCGCTTTGGTACTATGCGTGATTTGCTGGGCATTACAGAAGATTTCTATGAGCACATGTATGGTGATATACTTGATAAGGAGACTTTTGGTTTGGTGCCTGTACTAATGAGGCCCAAAAGTCGTGGTCGAATTTCACTACGTAGTCGTAGTCCATTTCATTGGCCCAAAATGGAGCCTAATTTCATGCAGCATCCAGATGATGTGCGTGCCTTGATTGAGGGAATTGAAATGGTAAGTTTTTAATTGAAATACTATGAATTGATGCACCTCAATTGTGTTTAACAGGTCCTACAAATTGCACGAACTAAGTCCATGCGTAAATTGGGCACAGAATTTCATGCTCGCCCCTTTCCTGGGTGTAAACACTTGCGCTTTGCTAGCGAGGATTATTGGCGTTGCTGTTTGCGTCGTTTTGGTTCTAGTTTGCAACATCAATCGGGCACTTGTAAAATGGGCCCATCAACAGATCGAACAGCAGTTGTTGATCCTCAGCTACGCGTGCATGGCATTAAACACCTGAGAGTGACAGATGCTTCAATATTCCCCCATGTGCCAGCTGGTCATTCGAATGCTATAGTCATTATGATAGCTGAGAAAGCTTCGGATATGATTAAGAATACATGGCGCATGAAGATACAAGATAGTAGCTGATCATGATGGAGACAAATGAATAATATTAAGGGTCTTAATTTTAATTTTATTTATACTGAAGTCATTATGTTTAAGTAGATTTTAAGATTAGAATGTGATAATGTGAGCCGTTTTAGGCACGAAAAATTATTTTAATAAACTGATTTGAGTGTTGTACTCGCTATAAACGTTGCTTGAAAAGAAGCTCATTGCTATGGAAACAAAATACTAAAGCTTACATGGTATTAAGCTTTTGGAAGTGTATAAACTGTGACAGAAAAGCTCGTTTGCTACAACAAGCACGGACAAATTTTCAGCTTGTACAAATTTATTAGTCAAATGAAAACGTGGGTGGTTTGAATTGTTTTCAGCCGAAACATGAATAAGGTCAAATTGTACTGGTTATCGCTGCATAAGATATTTATGATTGAACTAATGCTAATAAAAGAATAAGGTGTTTACACAGGTGCTACTTCATGAATGTGGACGTGATGCATTCAAGGTGTTCACACAGAAACTTATTTAATATTGTTTTGTGCCATCAACATGTTTCATGACGGCGCGCAACACAAAAAAAGTCCACAAGTAAAAAATGTCCTCAAAAGGCAATAATTTCCAACAATCTTGCATCTCAGCTACGTCTACTCTTGACGTAGCCATGACGTACATTTCATTCAATAACAACAACAACCAATTTCGTTCATTTTCCCTGTTTTTGTTGCAGAATAGACTCGCGTCTTGGATACGTCAGTGCTAAATGGTTTATTTTTTATTAACCAAGGAGGTGTACATCTTCCAAGGATCCTAGCAGAATGCACAATTCCCCGAACAAACAGTCTACACTGGCTCTTTTTTCAATAGAGGCATTACTTCGTCAAGGAGAGCTAGGTTAGACCACTCTTCTGTTCATTTCCTCATCTCTGCGGACCTGTTGCTTTGATGCAACGATTGTCCTGCATGCTATATTTCAGGAGTCTTCATCATTTAACATGAAGTTCATCACGCCATTTAGTGTAAGGTTTCCATGTAAATGTGACGCAGCGCCTGTGTGAACACCTTAAAAGAATTATTTATACTAATATAGACCAGCGGTTTAAATTTGACCACCCGTATGAATGCACTCGGGTAATAATGTATAAGGCTGAGGCAAAGTCTTTTTTTTTTCTTTCTTATATTATAGAGCAAAAAGTTGTGTGTAATCTCAGGACATCCAACAAATAGAGAGCTGTCTTTTCGTGAGCGATTTGTTCAGTCAGTTCATTTAATAGTCTTTGGCTGAGTCGTTACTCGCAGCGAAGCGATAAAAAGCGGCGAACGAAGGATGTCAGGCAGACCGCGTGATATTTGTGTTTTTCGTTCGTACGTACATAACCTCTTCAAAAATATATTCGTTCTCTAATTCCAGCAACATCAATATATTAGCATAAAATTTACATTCGATACATCTAGATTTGAATACCTTACTAACCATATAATCTTCATGAAAATAGATTAACGAACGGTACTAAAAGAATCTTGTTTTCTTATTAATATATTGATACAATATCATAAAAAAATGGCATGTATCCAAAAACTTTGGTACCACTTAAAGCAAAAAAAAACAAACGTAAATGGAACACCAAACCAAACTGTTGGAAACATCGATTGCTAATACTGGTCTTGCCAATCTAGTTCACATACGAGTGATGTTAATAAGAAAAAGTGACCGTTCAAAACATAACAGTAATCATGCCTCAGCCACCGTATTCACTGGACTTGGTCCGCTGCTATTTTTTCCTGTTTCTAAAAAACCTTAAAATGACAAAGCTTAGCTACGATGGAAGAAATGAAGACCGCACCACTAGAAGACCTCGTCTTGCAACATCGAAAAACCAAAGATCGATGTTCGTTGAAGTGGAAAATCGGTCACTAATATATCAGCAACAAAAACATCGATTTTTCCGAAATATCAATGTCGATGTTGCAACCTTTCCGCACACATACTTCACTGCATGATACTGTATAAATGAGTCGTGGGTATCAATCAGAAAAAAAAGTAAACAAACTAATCAGTGATGGCAACTGTCTCAGTATTTGTGGATGGAAGAAAAGTATTTCCTCAAATACTACAGCACTTTTATTTGTTCTCCGATACCGATTGATGAAATAGTGGCTTTACAGTGAGCTAAGATTCGAATCTATGAAGATGCGACTCTTGATTCGAGTTCCATTTGATAAAAACAACAGGGAAAATGACAAAATTGAGGGTAGATGTGATTCGATTGAAAGATGCTTAGATCTTAAATTGATATGCTTAGATTCGGTTTTTTTGTATGGTCAGTCTTAACAGTGTTGGACAATTTTTCCATGTAAGTTGGCAGCATTGTGATAATTTCGTCGTCTTCCATTTTTGTTGCGCGCCACACATAATCAAAACAAAAAACAGCTGTTCGTGATGCTAAAATAGCACTGTAAAGCCCAAATCTTCGTGATACGAGCCACTGTAAATCCACTAAAAGAAAACAAACACGTTTTGACTTACTGTGAATGATTGATGTTTGTGTCTCCAATGTTTCCGATGTATCGAGAGCAAACATCAATGTTTCCAATGTATCGGTTACGATGTTGTCAAGGCCATACCAAAAACGCATATCAGAAGTTCTTCGAGGATTGTATAATGGGATGGCATAAGTGTATTTTAATTGAAGGGATTACTTTGAAAGGGACAAAATAGAATAATAAAAAGTTACATTTTATTTTAACAAACCTCATACAAGCTGCTATTAAGTGTACAGAACAAAGTTATGAATTAAAGCACATATATATCCCATCTGTGGGTTAAATTGTTTTGATTGTTTTCATGCCGTCTGCGCAAACTCGCCAAATGTCAAAATCAAAGCAATTTGCCTCCAAGTAACATACGCAAGCATAACAAATTTCAGTTTATTTGCGGCATTCTTATGGTAAAGTCGAATAAAGCGGAAGCAACCAAGAAACTATAGACCAAATTACACGTGAACTAAGTGCAACGTGCTTTGTACGTAAATTTTTGAAATAATTTTGAATTGAACAAAAGGAAAACAATTATTGAAAAAAAATTTGTTGTGTTTCCAGTTTGATAAATTGAGGTATTAACAAAGGAAATCAAATCAAATCAAATGAAAGTAAATTGTATAAAGATATAAAAACATCAAAATATATTAGAGGATAACAAAGGATAACAATCATTTCATAATACAATATTTTATTGTAATATATGTGCGTGCCATTTTTATAGAATTCATTCACATTCGTTCATTCATTCATTTATTCATTCATTTATTTCATTCATTTACTTCATGTGATTTGTTGTGGCTTGCGGCATTTGCTTGATTTCCGTTTCCGTTCAGGATGTGTTCTAAAAAAAAACCCTTCAACATTTATGCGGGTTCTATTCTTTTATATTTATGTTTCCCTTTTCTATGTGATGAAAATAACTTGTTAGCAACATGTTCCAATGTCCCCCTTCATGTGTACTTATATGTGTCCTTTATTTTGAATTATTTACCAACAAATATAGAAAAATTACACATGCAAAGGAGCAAAAATGAATTGAACTGAAACAAAATTGTTGTTTTAGTGAAATTAACTGTTTGTTTTTTAATCAAAGACTTTTGAAAGCAAAGACAAAATGGAAGGCTTATGCCATGTGAAATTTCAAATGATGATGTTAGCTCACATCACTAATGTAGAAGTGGAAGGAGGTGAAGTCAACCAACCAACGAACCAACGAACTTTGCGTGTTTTCCATTTCAGTTAGTTTTAGTTTTAGTTTCCTTTCTTTGTATACGATTTTTTCCATTTTTTTTTTATTTCATTTTTGTGACTTTTCCTCTTCGCCGGTTTTTATTTGTTTGATACCCTGTAGCCGTCATAGGAGGTGGGAGGTGGTTTGGGACTAAGGAAAAAATTAAGTCAGTATGAAATATGTTTTGGTATCTTGTAGAATAAAGATTTTTGAATTTTTATACGAGTATTAGGAAATGGAATCTGAAGAATGAAAGTTTTAAAAAAAAAAGGAAAATATATAAAGGTACCCAACTCATGGAATGAGAAACCATAAGTCTTTCAATTCCACTTGTTACTTATATATTTTATTGAGTTAACAAGTGTCTTGCCTTCTTTATTTTTAAAGAAAATACAAGTCAATGTCAATGTCAAAGTCTTAGTATTTGTCTGGGATTTATGATCAGTTTTTAACAAGAAAAGGATTTGGAGTAATAATGAGGCACTGCACAATCAGGCCATACCCAGCTAGCATTTGGAAGATCATTTTAACAAAAATCATCTTGCTGAGTCTTATTCAAGTCCTCTTGATGATTAAAAAGTGATTGATTTCATATGCGATTCAAAGAAGACTCGAAAATGACTCATCTTTACGCTCAAAATGTGATTTCTCGGAATTACAAAAACAAAATGTAGAGAAATGACTCGAAGAAGACTCATAAATGATTAGGAAAGCGATTCATAAATGCGTCCTCAAGAAGAGTCGCGGCTAGAGTACCATTTTCTCCCGAAAATGCTCAGAAAATGCTCACATATATGACTATTTTAATCAGTCAGGCGACTCGAAAAAGACTCGAATATGATCGGAAATTTCAAAAAATGCTGGCTGGGTAGATGCATGTTCCATAACATGACTTCTGACGTAGCTGTGAAAATGAGGAGGAGTCAGAGAGTATCTAACAGCTTTTATGTGACTGCCCTGATCATCTTGGCATACCAATCCATTTTCTTGGGAAACCGTTCTTCGATGAGTTGAGTAGCTTGGCAAAATGTGCATGGGGGACTGCCTCTGTTTGTGGATGCCTTAGGTTTGATTTAGAGGCTAAAGGAGACTTTTTGAGACCGATCTTTGATTAGGGGTAAGTTACTCAAACCCCTTACAAGCCCTTGACCTATTTGTATTTTCAAATTGATCCGGCATCACAATGGGCAGTAAGGCTTCTAGGTAAACTCGCATGCAATTATATTGACTGTCATGTTTTCTTACTTTTTCCTTTTGATAATCTTCTATTCATTCAGGGTATCCAAAAGTCGTTGAATGTCACTTGTTAACTTTTCCAGTTGTTGCTATTATTATTGTTGGGGGTATAACTGTCGTGCTTTCTTATTTTTATTATTTGTTTTGTATTTTCAAAAGGAAAAAACTGCCTGCCATCGACATTTTTACTGTTCATATATTTGTTTGTATGTTGTACTTGTTGTTGTTGCTTTAGTGGGTTGTTATTGCTGTTGTTGTTCTTATTCTACCTATACTATAAACATATAAAACTTACATGCGTTGTGGTCGTTGTCGTTTGCCATTTGCCGCTGGGCATTTTTCCCTAACATTTTTAATTCACTTTTATTTTCTTTTACTACTTCATAGTCTTCTTCTTCTGCTTC
The DNA here is from genome assembly GCA_037043315.1 of Amiota communis. Lineage (NCBI taxonomy): Eukaryota > Metazoa > Arthropoda > Insecta > Diptera > Drosophilidae > Amiota > Amiota communis. The sequence goes on along the minus strand of JBAMAV010001245.1, from coordinate 2,909,441 downwards.
TACTTTTACTGCTACTTCAACCCGACCACATCCACTAACAGGTCTTTTCTCCATTATGCTTCTCCTGTTTTCTTTAATATTATTTTATTTTTTGTATTTTTTTTTAGGACTTTAACCTGCAATTACGCGCCTCAAGTGTATAAATTTAACCTACTTTGTGTGGCCGTCGCATGGTCATGAAGTGAACTTAACGCGAAGCCAGCCTAGCAAACATATTTCAATGTATTTGTGTATAGTTGTATATGAGTATATGTGTGTGTTCCACATGAACTTATTTAAATTGAAGCGCTCCTTAATTGTGCATTAGGCTAGAAAAATGAAAAGAAATAAAAAACAATTACATTAAATAATTGAAAAATAGTGAGTGAGTGAGCGAATGAGTGAATGAAAGTACAAAATAAAAGAAATACCAAAAGAACAAAAGAATCACTTAAAGAAAGGCGGTTAATTGTCATTATTATCATCATCATCATCATTATTATTATCTATTATCTACACATTGTAATTTTCTTAATCAGCAGGCGGGCAACGAGTGCTTCAAGTGATTCATTTTAATTTATAATAAAATTTATTGTTGTTCTAACACACAAATTTTTCTATAAAAAAATATATAATATTGTATATATCTGTTTGTGTATATATGTGTGTGTGTAAATGAAAACAGGATTGTATGTAATTGATGACAATTTTAATTAAGAAAATCTCCATGGTAAACTACAAAGGCAGCAACAGCAGCAGGTGGAGAAGGTTGTGAATCGAACAAAAGATATTAATTCAGGAGCGAGTGAGGTAAGTGAATAAATTTTCAATGATTTTCTCTAATTATATGTTTCAGTCACATAGTATTGTATATTAAATGAGTTAGGCGGCCGTGCAAATTGACAGACAAGTATAAAAGATATACCATACATATTTACATATATTTTTATCATTAAAACGCTTAGTGGTGCCATTTTGTACGATTCGATTAACATGAAAGAAACTTACACAAAGCCATAGAAGTTGAGGAGCAACCTTTTTCCTTAACAGGCGCAGACAGGCTGCCTACACATCTCAGTCTTAGTATTCTATTCCATTCTAGTGCGCTCCTTTAGCCTGTCAGTCAGTCATTGTGTCATGCATTCATTGAATCACTCAAAGTGAATTGCTGTTGCTGCCAGCACATTTAATTAACTGACAATTCAGTTTGAGCCTTTTCTTTTCTTTTCTATTGCTTCTCTCCATCTTTTTTTTTTTCATTAAAAACAGACGCCCACAATTTGTTTATTGTTGGTGTTTTTATTTGCCAAGTTATTTGCTTGCCTTTACCTTTGTGGTCTCAACATTTCCCTTAGTAACAAAACACACACAACATAGTCAGTCAGTCAGCTAGTCGCATTTACCATACTAGTCTGAAGTATTAAGACAACAAGACACAACCATCACTGGATTGAGGTTGCATAAACAACTAAAACAACAACAACGGGAGGCTATAATAATGAAAGAGTAATAAACAATAAAGGCAAAAGTAACAACAATAAAAATAGCTGCAACAACTAAACAAAAAAAATCAACAACCAACAAGAACCAGAACAAGAGCAACAATAATACATAATAACAATAAAAATAAGCAAAGGTAGGTTGAAAGGCATTAACAAAAACAAACCCACACATATAAAAACAAAAAAAAATGAAGGAAAAAAAAGTAAAGGAAATAAAAGCCAACATTAGCACATTTTCATGCCGAGCACAGTGTAACTGTTAGTAAGTAGTATACCATAAATGTGAAATGTGAAAATGAAATGACAATGAAACCAAAGTAAAACAACAACAAGTACACCAATGTATCTATATAGTATAAATATAGAACAATATAAACAAACAACATGAAGCAAATCAAAAAGCCAAATTACATGTACTGTGCTTTTGTACCATACTACATAGGGAGAGGCAAAAGAATAAGGTGGATAGCATAGGTATGTAAACAAAAGAGCAGAGTAAAATACAATAAACAAAAATAAGGAGAGAAAAAGTTAGAGAATAAGGAGAGAAAAAGTTAGAATTATACAAAGAGTATCAGAGAAATACTATAGTGAAAGAATTAGAATTAGAGAGTTAAAAATAATCGAGTTGTTTACCTTCTACTACTGGCTAGTGACAGGTTATTAAGTTTTTGTTGTGGAACAAATACAAAATCTAAATGTATCTGCCATTAAAAGAATATTTAATGGGGGAGTAGAATTAATAATAGAAGTATTGTAGAAGGAAAAACAGAAAACTTTTGCAAAAGAGTTTTAAAATTGATGATCATTAATTGTCATTTATCTCAGATTAATTGATTTTCAGGTTAAAAAGGAAATTAATCCTAAATTTCAAATAAAAGAATGTGTTTGCGGAGGACACTGTTTTGTGTCACCATAATTTTCTGCTGTTGGAATTGTTGGTGTTTAAAGATTTTTCTTGTTGTTGTCAATTCCTGTTGATGTGTTGTTGCTTTGTACTTTTGTATAGTGAACTAAATCAAAACACATTAAATTTTCATTTATTCATCGATTATTGTTCAGGAATGAACATGGTTGCTGCCACAATGGCGCTGGTGTCAGGCCGACATTGCGCTTGCCTCTGAATAAGGACAATGGTGACGACCAAGACTGCGCGATAGTTATAATAAAACTTAATAGATACTTAAACAAAGAGTCTAAGTAAATGATTTGTCTGTTATTATGCTTCAAATCGAGGACACTCATGAGCGAGGTGCTCTGGGTCTTCTGCGATGTTCAAGCCACAATACGGATTCTCGACAAGCCCAAATCTGTGCAGATACTGCCTGAAGCACCTGTGGCCAGTAGCGAATTGGGTAAATTCGAAACTAACGTCTTCGCCGCTCCTATTTACCCAATCTGCTATATTGGGGACAAGGTAAACGGACGGAAACCCGAAAAGATGAGATGAAAGAAGCTCTACAGAGCTGTGTAATGGTGAGAGCTCCCTCCCAGCTAGCAATTATTGACTGCCGGGATCTTGATGAAGTCACAGAAGCTGAGGACTTAATAGCGGTCATCATCAAATAATTCCCTCTAATTCAGGCCACATGTGTTACCATTAAGGCAATAAGGGATTGCACAAAGACAGCAACAATAAGCCTACCAGTAAACCATGCGGAATCCCTGCTAAAAGTGGGATCTCTTAAAGTGGGTTGGGTTCAATGTCGCTTAAGGCAGCACATAAGCCCCACAAGGTTCTTCAAGTGCTTAGAGTACGGTCACATAGAAAGAGTTTGTAAAAGCAGTGTGGATCGTTCAAAGCTATGCCTTAGGTGCGGGGCCGAAGGACACATCGCAAAGGCCTGCCAAGAGAAAAGCTAAATACGTTCTCTGCTCAGTTGGAAAAAACTCACATATGCCAAGTGTGAATAAGTGTGATGCTTTTAAAAAGACCTTGCGGGATCTTAAACCTAAAGCATGATTAAGTACCTCCAACTTAATCTAAACCAATGCAGTGCGGCACAGGATCTCCTCTCTCAAACAGCCGTAGATATGAAGGCAAATGTTCTACTTGTGAGCGAGTTCTGTAGGGCAAAGGACAATGCTAACATATGGACGCAGGTTGCCGGTGGGAAAGCGGCTATCTGGATCCGAGGCGAAGTTGCTTTTGAACAGAGAGATCCTTGCTTGCATAATGGCTTCACCATTGCAAAAATAAGTTGCATCCATTTTTGCAGTTGGTATGCATCCGCTAAAGCTTCCCATGATTCCTTTGTGGCCTTTCTTAACAATTTAGTTAGTGATGCGAGGGATAATTGGTGGTGATTTGAATGCTTGGGCAGTAGAATGGGGTTGCAATAACACCAATAGGCATGGACGAGCTTTAATAGAGGCTTTTGCTTCTCTAGACGTGGTCTCACTCAACCGATCATATTATGTGGCTTTCATTTAATGTTATTTTGCATTCATATTTAACAATCAATACACTAAGCACCCCTGTATTGAATTGGAAGGCAACGCATGTTTGAGTAACATTGAAGCTATACAAAGAACTCAATCTAAAATCCTTAAAACAGCGATGGCAAACCAATGACACCACCAATGGCACTCCTGTCTATTTCAATATGGGTTCAGATATTTATCGAATTAAAGAAAGATTTGGAATTTAATGAAATAGGGAGATGATTGGGCAGTGCTCTCCTTAATTTAATCTTATATTTGTAATATTTATTAACTTTAATTAATAAAATATGGAAAAAATCTATATTTTCTAAAGTATTTCTTAATATAAATATGAAATTCATAAATTTTACCATATTGCACTCATTTTCCATATTTTTAGAAAATATTTCTTAATGTAAATCTCAAAATTTATACATTTTACCATATTGCGTATACTTAATGTTAACTTGTATAACAATTTCTTTAACATATTGTATTACTAAAAATATAACTCAAATTTTTAAATTTTTATATGTAACTTAAAGAAAATATTGTCTGAAATTATGTTTACTTTCTTGTTTCCTATTTTTTTTATAGAAAAGTATATCCAAACCTGTAAAAATGTATATGTAGATATATTAGTACTCTTGCTTTATATTGCGTATACGTAAATTTTAGCAAATATCTTTCCATTCACAAGATCATCTTAATTTTGCAAATATCAAAAACAGTTTTCCCTTTTTCTATACAAATAAACTTTACCTTATGATTTGTACATTATTTTTCTATATAAATCATACGCAACATGTTCCTTGCCATATTTATAATATGAGTGACATAAGGAAGAAAAGCTTTCTTTTTCACCAATATTCATTCCTAAATAAAAAAAGAAAGAAAACACTTAAATTTGCTAAAACTCAAACCATGAACACACACACACACACACAGAAAATAATTTCCATTAATATTGCGCATACGCAACGTGAACAGAAACTAACACGAAATGTTTCGCTTAAGCTGACTGCAGGCATAAAAATTACTAACAGTCACGTAGGACTGAATACTGTTAAAGGAAAAAATAAACAACATTCACAAAAATTTGTTTGTCCTATATTTGTTACACACTTCCTCTTACTCCTCCTCCTTCACTGACTATGAATTCTGTATGAATGACACAGTAAATGCATGCGTTCTGTCCCTCTCTTAATGCTAATGTCTATCAACACTACCAACATATCAGTATTATAATTACTGTGGCAATATCAAAACTTACTTTAGCTTTACCGCCTGCACAATTTTTGTACATATATTTTTATTGTTGTTAGTTGGTTCATACTTTCAGATACTCGTATCAACAACAACAGTTGCTAGCATAATTATAGAAATTTTATTCCACATTTCCCATTTTCATTTCATGCCTTCATTTTATTGTATTTGTCCCACCAATGAAAAGGACATTTAGTGCTATATAAATGTTTATTTGACATGCTCTCATAACGTAGTTTGTACGCAATTGATTTCATTTGCATGTCGCCATTTTGTGATATAAATATATTTTTTTGTAGTAGTAGCTGTTGTTGTTGTTGGTGTAGTTGTTATTGTCAGTTTAAATAATTATTTTATGCTTGAATGAACGAAACACACATAAATCAAATGCTTAAAATTGTAACTCATGTTCGAGTGACAACATTTTAAATAAATTGACATGCAACACTGACAATCAGAAGGTTGGTTGGTTGGTTAAGGACAAAGCCGGGAGGGATAGTGTGCTGTTGACAATGAAGCGTGTGGCCAAGTAATGAAATGAACATATGTCATTCTTTTGGGTTCTTTTTCCAGAATAGTCAAATGAAATAAAATAATATATGAATATGACAATTTGTTAAAGTTCATCTACTCGTGCAAAATCCCCTTTTGCCCTCTTTTGACTCTACAATAATAATAATAAAAAAAAAAATAAAAATGGGAATGAGAATTGAAAAAAAAATGTTTGTCAACCAAAGGACATAAAGTCAGGCATTTTACGTGTATGAAACAAGTGACATATGCCACTTGCCACTTATATATGTATGTGGAATATTTTTTTCTCATTGTTGCTGTAGCTGTTGTCACTTAACGAGTTCTTCATGAGTTGCTTCGCTGTTGCCTCAGCATGGTTTTGACTATTTGTTCTCATATCATTAACGACAAATGTTGCTGCTCAAGATATGATAGAAAGTAGAGCTCGTTTCTTTTGCCTTCTGCTTTTTTTTTTCTAGGATTTTAAACCCTAATTTTTGTTCATGATTTTTTTTTTATTTTTTTTTTTCTTGTGACGCATAATGATGCCACTACTATTATCAACATCCGCCAACCGCGAACTCACGACACTTATATAGGATGCTCATCACATTTCAGCTCATCAGGACTTTGCATGCTTTGCTTTGTCACACTGTGACACAAGATTCGTTCTTCTTTGCACAAAACTAAGGGGCGTGAAACTGTATTAAGGGGTGGTGGGGGTGATATTCATAAATACAAGAAATGCCATTTGTAATTCAAACGCTTCCGCTTGTCGCTATGTTGCTTTACAATGGGTTACGTTGTGAAAGCGTATGCGATCCATTGCGATGCGTTGCTGTGATATTCATACAAATGTGTCACTATAAGGACATGTCACAGCTGCCAACATTGTTGGTGGTAATGCTGATGATGCTGCTGCCATGATGGCATCTTCTGCCAAGTACAGTGAAGATGACAACGTTAGAGTCTCAACTCAGCTCAACTTGACTTGAGATGACTCCGCAGTGTTGCATATGGTTCTTGCTTAATGATGATGTTGTCTCACACAAACATACATAGAATGTTATCTACAAATACTTGTACAAATAGATGTGATATATCATGTCACACGTACGCATTCCTCAGTGTCAGGCATTGCTTCCTTTCTGTTCTGTTACATTGCGTTGCTTTATGTTACGTTCCAGCTTCAAAATGAAATGAAATGATTGTGCAAAAGGGAATTGCTTCATGCTGCATGCACACAAAAACACACAACTCTACTGAAATGAATTTATGGCGTTGACATACATCTTTAGATACAAATGTATCTCTTACAATGCCATCTTGAAGAACTAAAGCAAAGGACACTTATTTGCTTGCTTAAAATAAGCTCAACAAACTTTGTTGCTCTAACAAGTTTGTTGCTTTAACAAGTGCCATCCTCAAAGTGATGATGAATAGGAGGAGGCAAGAAGTTCCAATTAAGTCATGAAGTACTTGATTTTATTATTATTATTAGCCAAATAAAATGCTTCGTTGATCTTGATTTTGCCTTAATTTTAAAGCAAATAACAAGCAAAGCTTGCCATCAATCACAAACACGTAAAATTGATTACTCAATGTCATGGTAGGCAGCTTTCTACTCATGACCAACATCATCGACATCATTCCAATTATTATAGTCATCATCATCATTATTATCATTGTAATAACAAACATCACATGCACATCAAATCAAGTTTAAATATTGACTTTGTGGCTAATACTACTACATATCGGCAACACCATCATCATCTCTTGTATCATGCCTCGATTGTTGCATTGGTTTTGCCTTAAACAAAGAGAAAAACGAACGAAAGACATAATAAAATACAAAAAATTATACAAATAAATGTTTCGAAAAGCAAGAAATGAAAATATTTATTTGTGTAAAATCATCTTTGCTCTGTTTGGTTCTCATCTCACCTTCTCTCTTCACTTCACTTTTGTTCTGTTCATCATCATCAGTTATGCTTTGGTTTGCGTTGTTATTTGCCTTTGGCCCACATGGCGTATAATCAATTTGATTTTATTATACGAAATTTTTTATTTACTTTTATCGTTTGCATTCTGTGTCTGTCTGAATGCAGTCCATAATATGAATACTACAATACGTTATAATAGGTAGCCACATTCGTGGGCATTTCAATTCCATCCAATTCCAATTCCAATTTTATTTAGCGCAGAGTCACCTCAATTGATATACTCGTAAGAGAAATAATGATGAATTTACATTTTTGATTTTGTTTATATGAAAACTTATACGAATTGAAGTAGAAGAAAAGAGAAGAAAATTCTGATTTATAAATATGAGTGGATTTGGTTCAAGGAGGGTATTGTTTGTATAAACAGGTGGATCTTTCAAATACAATAGTTGAAATGAAGAGTTTTAATTGGATAGAAGATAAAAGTTGAAATAATAAGTATTTTCGAACAGAAATCAATCTTCAACTAATCTGTGATTTTTTGTATTAAAATAAAGGCATGTGATGACCGTAATATGACAAGTTATGATGATATTTTGATTTATTCAACTTTATCTGTACAGTACTAGATGAAAAAGTAAAATCCTCAACTCATGCATCAACAACTTTCCATCCAGCGCATCGCCGCTACTCTGTTCCTGCGGAGCCACAGACTTCTTCGACCACATAATTTAGATGTCTGTTCAGGCATGAGGAGAGTATGGGATATATATTTTTTAAAAGCATTAAACTATCAGTACTTTTTTTGTTAATTAATTTCACCTATTGTAATCATCATAAACACATCGCATCATAGATTGTAGGCCATGGTAGCTCGTTTTTAGGTGTAGTATTATTTAAGTTAACATCCACTAATCTGCACTTGAGTAGCGGCACTGTAGCAGCATTGATAAACAAGTGGCAACTCGGCAGTGCAGTCGTTGCTAATATTATATTGCTTTATATTGCGTGGTAGGGCAGGTGAACTAGTGAGTCTGAAATGAGTGCTGTCGCCTCCTTTTCTAATTTCAGCAATTTGCAATATTCCAATATGAAAAATTTTTTTTAACAATTTTTGTCCCATTTTCAAAAAAACAACAAGTTTTCTTCATTTTAGCCGATACTGTTTTTTTTCGTTATATTTTTGAAGAGCTCAACTTCGTGATTGATAAGAGCGAAAGACATGATAAGGAGTGTGAAACGTGTCTTTTATGATACAGTACAATGGGTAAGACTGAATAGAATTTGAATGCTGCATCATATTACTAAGCATAAATCTTTTTATCCATTAAAAATTGTGTGCTTGCTTTGGGAAAGTGATTCAAAAGCCGGCATTACTTTGAAAAAATATGTTGAAAAAAATAATAAAGAACTGCAAAAGGAGTTCAAGTTCTTGACTGAATCCATAACGAATTTGAAAAAAACAAGGAGTGACCGTAGAAGAACAATTGACTGTCTTGATGTCAGTGAAAACAAATTATTATTAGATCTCGCAAAAGAACACAGGAATTAATAGGACTGACATGGACAGGAATTTTGATAGTCTCAGATTTCGCGACAGGACATTGCAGAGTAAGGAAACACCACCATCAGTCGCAGCGAAGTACGAAGACTGACTAATGAAGGGGAGTCAGCAGAGCACGTGCTACAGTGTGAGTCAGAAAGGATGGACGCTCAACTTCGCTTAAGTAATCCATCGGTAAGGCGTATTTTACACAATGAACTGCATTTCCACTCCTACAAATTGGCAATTGTTCAAGAGTTGCAGCCAAGGGATTATGAACAACGAGTGACGTTCGCGCGTCAGATGGAAGCACTCTCAGATCAACATGAGAACCTTATTCTGTTCGTGAGTGCGAAGCTCATTTCCACCTAAACGGCATGGTAAATCAGAAGAACTGCCGTTATTGGGCCAATGAAAATCATGGAAGACCTTTGTAGTCCCAAAGTGACTGTTTGGAGCGCGGTATCGAAGTCTTGCGTTATTGGCCCTTACTTTTTCGAGAACGCCAATGGAGCTACTGTCACCGTTAACTCGGAGCGCTATGTTGACATGTTCAACAACTTCTTCTTGCCTGAATTTAGGCGAAAACGGATACCAAGGCGGCGTGTTTGGTTCCAGCAAGACGGGGCGACAGCCCACACTGCAAACAACTCAATGGGAGTCATCTGCCGTCACTTCCCAGGTCGTGTGATTTCCCGATTTCGGGGACATTAATTGGCCACCTCGGTCACCTTATCTCTCCAAATGCGATTTTTTTTTTTGTGGGGATACCTTAATGCTCGTGTATACACACACAAGCCTCGAAACCTCCAGGAATTGAAGGAAGCGATTCTCGAGGAAACTGCCAGAATCGACCGGCAAATACTCGAAAGAGTAGACGCAAACTTCATGGAACGGCTTCAACGCTGCATCGCCGGTAGGGGTCATCACTTGCCCGATGTAGTTTTCCACACTTAACATTCTTAAATGCTTTGACCTAACGAATTCTAAAAATTCAAATAAAAATTGTTTTCAATGATCCTTAACGAAGTTTATGAATTTTTGAAAAACGTCTGTCCTTTTTGACTCACCCTGTATAACACTGCGAGGGACTAATCTAGACCAGACTCCACCACCTTGGAAACCAGTACGTTGAAATTAAAAGTTTGTCTTCGAAGAAGATCTTGGATTCCTTCCCTAATCTACAATAATATAATCTTCAATAAATTGATTTAACAAATATATGTCTAAACACATATTTTCTCTGCTTAAACAAATCACCTCATCTATTGATGATAAAATATTATTTATCAATCAATTTCTTTAACATTCCATGTTCCCTTTAGCATCTTAATCTTTTACATAGCATAGTTTCCCCACCCATTTTCTTAGTTAGATATAAACAAAAGATAAACTTATTTTCAACATTCATCGCTATTTATAAACTTGTTGATCCAAATTCTCAACAACAACACTAAACAAAGCAAAAGAGCAGGAAGTGTGATGAGCACTAAAATCAACCACAGAAAAATCATAAAAAAAAAGAAAAATGTTTACACAGTAAACACAAAAGCAACAAAATAGCATAAGAAAACTGAAAATGAGATAAACATTTAATGCATTTTCTCCAATTAGAATTAAATGTAATCAGGTGAAAAAACGTCAGCAATTGAATTAAATGAAGCCATCAAATTGAATGCAACACTTACATCATCATCATCATCATGGTCTCCATTACTATGGTTTATCAACTTAATGATGATGAGCTGATCGTCATCAATATTATAGCATCATGGAATGGAATGGAAAGAAAAGGAAAGGAATTTCAATTTGCTTGAGGCTACCTGAAGCCACAAAACATGGGAAAACTATTTCAATTTCAATGTTCGAATGAGCTACGCCCTAAATGCGTACTCGTATAAAAGTCGATTTTACAAGAAAAGCGTTTTTCATTTCAACAAAACAGCACAGAATAGAAGCAAACGATGTAGTATTACGATTTAAGATTGATAGTAGAGGATGAACAGAGATACTAAATTGATACATAGATAAATGGATGGATGGATGGATTGATATGAAGACAGTTAAATGAAGGACATACTATACAGAGATACACTAAAGTTGTAAAATGATGAACTAAGTAAGGAAAAAAAAGTTGATTTTGTGTTTTGAAAATGTTGAGGAAATTGAGGGAAATTAAGTTTGAAACAGGTGAAGTCGTGCGTTTGTAATACTTAGTATAGTAACAGAAACCACAAGAACATGAGGAAAAACTGTAATAGGTACAACAATAAGTGGAATTGAATGTGAAAGATTTGGAAATTGAAACGAAAATACATTCATGAACAGATTTAGTGCTACAGATATACTTACTTATTTGCTTATGGTGTTGTTTCTGTTGTTAGTTTGTTGGGGGGTATGAAACAAGCACAGAATGCGTGTTTTTGAACAATGCCAAAGGGATCTAAAGAGGGATGTTATACAATGAAAGGATTTAATAAACTCACTTACTCACTTACTCACATATACCCTCTTAGAAATATCAATTGAACTTTTCATTTCTTGCAGTTTTGAGTCCGCAATGAAGGCAGGCAGAACGCACAGCCCTTAAGCTTAGCGAATGAAAGTCGACTATAACCAATTGGATTTGATATTATAACTGTGTGTGGAAAAAGTTGAAATATTGGCATCATTGATCAATGTCAGATTGCATATGTAAACCTTTCTGAATTTGACATCTATGTATGTTCATCCTTCATTTGATTTCTATACACAACTGAGCTCTGTTCAGTCCAATTCAATTCAATTGGATATGATAGGAATCATGATGCCTACTTAGCTGGTATTATATGCTAACAGAAAATACTAACAAATTGAGGCCTATTCAAGATTATATGATGGCAATGCCAAGCCTGGCATTGATTGAAAAATTAAATTGGAAAATTATATAAATTATGCCTTTGACTGGGACAGGCAGCAAACAGGTTTGAGTCAGCCCACGTATAACCTTCTTTACAATATGGTAATAAAAGATGCCACAGCCTGTTGCATGCAATACAATGTTATGTGTTCATAGTACCATATAAACAAATAAAAGAGAATGTGGTGATAAAGAGAGAAAATCATACTAATTACTTAGCAAAGGAGTAAATGAACTTTAAATGAAATTAAGTTAAAGCTAAAATAAAATTAAATAAAACCATAAATGAAAGCCAAGTGTGACACAGTAATGAATGTAATAATGGCAAGTGACAGGACGACAAACAAGGGGAAGGGAGCAGAATGAAACAAGAAGAGGGTAAAGAATCATCAGAAACAGAAGTGTATGGCATAAGGCGAAAAATGAAAAGTAGCTCATTATTGTAACATGATGAAAATTATGAAACGAAACGAAGCGAATGCCATGATGACGAAGTAAGTGAAGGATAAGAAAAAGAAACTCATACAAATTGAGTGCGACATTCATTGCTAAAAGAAGATATTGACGAAAGGCACTAACTAAGTAAGGAGACTAAAGACGAGGTAACAAAACAACAACTTTGAGGATGATGATGATGATGATCATGATGGTGATGGTGATGAAAATAACGAGAATGATGATGAGTATGGAATGTAAGAATAAATGAATGAATGAATGAATGAATGCTAAGATATTGCAAGGCAAGGCAAGATTTGGAAATTATTGTATACAAAAGAGGCAAGTTTGAGGCAACTCAACACAAAATCGACTTCAACTTCGACGACTTACTACACTACTAAGCAGCAAGGCATGGTTTTGTGGCTCAGAATTAAAAATCAAACCAAGTTGGGGTAACATAATATTATGTTGAAGGTTTTTTTTGTAGGGACGGAGAATTTGTTTACCCTTAAGCTTGGTTGGTTGGTTGGTTAACACAACAACGCGACAACGCGATTGAAATCACTTTAAGCTGCTTGAAAGCTTCTGAAAGTATTTGCTGGAAGGCAAAACATAATAATTTTTGGCAAGAATCAGATATTAGCTACCTTATATTAAAGAATATTTTGAACTTTAAGAATTAAGAAAATTCCTTTATTCATTTTGATATGATTTCAGTTGAAGCTATTATCTAAGTTATTCATTTGCTTGAATTGAATTGAGGTTGAGTCCTGATATTCTCATATCTGGTGAAGGAATGGGAATGGAATGGAATGGGCAATGAGTTGATGACCCAACATAGAAAGACTTGAAACTAATGCATAATTAATTATATTATAGCATGGGAAAAAATTATGTATACACCGCGTGTATCGTTTTCGACGTTTTCGTCATTGTCGGCGCATATTAAATGTTTCTTGATTGGATAAATTATGTTTGTATGTATATGTGTTTTGTTTGATTTTCTAAGGAATTCAAAGGAGCACAATTAAAGCTTTAGTTGTAGTTTATTTTGAAACTACTACAATTAGTTTAAGGCTGAATGGCATGAATAGAAAAACTTTATGTGAACACATTTCTAGATACATTTACTAGTAGTGGATGACGATGCCTTTAGGCTTTATTTCATATGAATGTACTGTATCCCTTTTGGTTGTAATTGTAATTGTAGTTGTTACTTAGTTGTAAGTGTGGTTGGTAAACACGCAATGTACCATTTTTGGTTAAGTTTTTCTAAAGAGCTCGAGGCCAGAGTTCTTGAGTAAGTAAAAGTTTCAAAAATTGCAAAACAAATACAGGAGCGGTTCATTGGGAAACGAAATGATATTTCACATTTCTTATACAATGACTTATGCAGAGCCAGACTTGGGGTAGAGCGAGGGGAGCGGTCTCTCTAGGTGCCAGATGGCAAGGGACGCCAAGAAACTCATTCTTTGATTTAATTTACTAAACCAATGAAATTCCACTTATATTTCAACAAACAAGAAACCGAAAAAGAAATGTTTGACAATGTATCTTAAGATGCAACTTCAATAGACTCAAAACAAAATTTGAAAACCACTGTATTAGATCTGGTCGCACAAAAGAGGTGGGTATTCTGGTCTATCAGAAAGCTGTTTTCGAAGTGAATGTATTAACAGTTGACAAAAAACAATAACGAGTTGATCATTTCAAGCGCTGTTTGGAGCTGTTTCGGTGTTATAAAAAAATGGACGAAACTTGGATCCACCATTACACGATAGAGTCAAATTGGCTGTCAGATGAGTGGATAGCAACCTCACCCAAAGCGGCCAAAAGCACAACAGAGTACTGGCGATGTCATGGTGTCCGTATTTTAGGACTTCTGCATTTGGAGACAGTCAATAGCATTTACTATATGGCCCAACTGGATTGTTTGAACAAGGTAATTTCAAAGAAGCGGCCCCAATGCAACGAAAGTAATTGTTCTTTCACCAAAACAATACACCTTGTCACGTGCCAAAGTTGCACGAATTAGACTTCGAATTGCACCAGCTTTAGCCCTCAGTCACTTTTATCTTTTCGCAAACCTAAAAAAAATGCTCACCGGAAAGAGAATAGGCTTGAATAAAAATGTGATTTTGCCGATACGATTCCCATTATTGGAGTAAAAAATCGGCGATTCCGATACCGATACCGATATATACATATAGCTTATTAAATGCCCTTTTATTTAGACGGTCAGTTCAGTTCTCAGTCCATTATCGACTCGAAATCCGCAACGATAACCGAATCGATGACAGAAAAATGGACTGATGGCTTATTTGTCTGTCCATTTCGATTTTTGAAGCGATAGCATAGACTGAGACTAAGACTGAACTGACCGTCTAAAAAGCCTTTATGTTGGCAAGCCTGACTGTTTCATGTCGGTCAAAAAACAGTCGATGATATATTATATCAGCCAATATATCGGAATCGTTACATCCCCAAAAAATATTATAATTTGTGAGATTTGTGTGATTTAATACGTGGACTGCCCTTCTAGTAAATGTCGCCAAAGGTGAGCATAGTTTTACCAACTAAAACTAATAAAAACCTATCTAGGATGGACCCTAGCTCAGGAAACAATGTCAAACCTGGCCATTTAATCAACTGCAAATGATATTGCTCAATTCCCATACCTAACGCACAGTGTCGTAAGCAGCAGTATTGGTAATCAGTGGCACGATACCATTAGTCCTACTTGCAAAGGAGAGCCAGAAACTATGGATTCTGAAGAAAGATAATTTGACAAATGCAACAAGACAAGCGGTTAGAGAGCAATCCATGTGGGTAGCAGAAATGAAAGGACATCTAAACTTATACCAGATGTCAATCCATGGCTAAGAAGACAGTGGGGTGATGTCAATTTTGACATCAAAGAACTGCTATCGGGGCACGATTACTTCTAAAAATATCTCCATATTGTATTTATGGGGACACAAAAGTAGACGATACAAATCACATTATCTTTAAATAATAAGACCGTGAGGCGCTGGGAAACACTCCAAAAATAGGTAGTAGACAAGATGCTGGTGAGTAAGCACAACTGGGCACAAGTAGCTCACTACTTTGAAAAGTTATTAAGATGCAAGAAGCAGGACCTGGACGCAGGTACTACAGTCGACATATGATTACAGAAGAGGATACCACATTGAAGTAATGCGAAAGCAGTTCCAGGGTGGAGACTTATCCTATAGGGGGGATAGTTCTTAGAGGCACACCACATACCAGGGGTGCGATGGCACCCTTGACGATGCGAAGACCTTTTTGACACCCAACCCGAAAAAAAATCCCCATACATAAAGATAATTTAATTTTAAAATTTGCCGAAGTACATAAACGTGAACCAAAGGGCGCCAAAAGACAATATCGCTCTACTCTGATCAAGAGCTAAGGCCGTTGCTAGGCTTATGGAATACAATAATTAAGTATTTGAATTTAACTGCTTCCCCATCAAGGTGTTCTGAGCTACACAAACGATAAAAGTAACAATCTACTTATTGTAATTAAAATCTTTAAACCTTAGATAAAATCTATGAATATTCCTAAGTTTGCTATTCCAATTCCATTTGATTTCATTCAGATATGTAAGTATATTATGTATACAAATAACATTCTTATCCAAAATCCTTATTTAAAGTTGCATTTAACGAGGGCTGCTAAGATAACAAGGATAACAACAATGAATTATATTGATTTAAGTTTTGTAAAAAGAAAGAAACTTTTTCAAAATCCTTGCTTGCCTTAAGTTTAAAGTTTACCCATGCCACAGCCCGTGGCTTAAAAAAGAAAAAAACTCATGCATTTTTTATCAGCAACTCCCAATGTGACTTTCACTCCTTATAGCTGCCGCCTTTTGTTTCATTATTTTCTGTTGTCTGCCCTTATGCGGCACAAAATAAAATTTGAATTTCATCAACAAATAAGACACAGAAAAACCTCTGTTAGGAAAATGAAATGGAAAACAAAATATAATATAATATTGTATTAGGTTTCCAAACAAACAAACCAACCAACCAACTGGGCGCATTATAAAAGGTGTTGGGGATAGCCAGAGAAGGTGGCTAAAGCTAAGGCAATGATGAAGTCTTTTTAGTTTTCTTAGCACAAATGTCGTGAAAATGCTACAGTTTTTTATGCGTTCACTGTCGCGTTTTTCCTTCTTTAGTTTGTTGTTTTTTTCTTTCCATTTTGCTAACAAAAGAAAATTAGAATTTTTTGGAATTTATGATTTCGCCACACATGCTCGACACATACAGTAAATTGTAAATTGTACTGACGACGGGCAACAGTGTAAAAAAATCCTAAACAAAAAAGGCTAAAGCCTGCTTAAAGTTCTGTGTTTGTCCTGATGAAAATGTCATTGTATACTTTTGTGCGCATGTTACTGTTTTTCTTTGTTTTGTGTGCTTTTATTTTGTGATATGTTTTTCTGTTTGATTTGGAATTTTTTTCTTTTTTTTTTTTGTGTTGCTTTTATGAAATTAGCATTTTTCTTTTGTTTCTTATTTTTTTGTGTTTTTGTGGAGTTGTGTTTCCTGTACTAAGTTGCGTAGTCCTTGGACTACTTCAATATGTTCATACAGATCACAGATTTTGTGGCACAGCAACAACGATAACTTGCCACTTCCTAAAGGCAAATTAAACACACACACACACACCCCAGTACACTGACACACTTAGTAGTACAAGCCACATAACTAAATGTTTCTAGTTAGATGTCTAAAATAATGTATCCAGAGGTTACTTTTAGTTCTCGTTTCGAATTCAACTCAACTCAACTCAATGCTTTAATTTACATTTTTAATGTCTTTTGGCTTTTGCCTTTACCTTGTTGAGAGTCTCTATAGATGGCAGGCATTGTGAGCAAGTGTGTGAGTGTATCGTTCCATGGAACATTGAAATCCACTCAAGGATTATTGAGCAGTATGCATAGCTCAGTCTACCTTATGGCATGTGCGTTATCGTCACTATCATCGTCAGTTGTGTTTTGTGTGGTGTGAGATTGTGCGACAGACTGTATTTATTTTTCTAAGGATTTTCACATGCAAAGCACTTAAGCCGTTTCTCGTTTCATGCGTACCTGCGTGCCACATTTCAATCTTTAGACTTTTTATACTTCTACTACTTCTTCTACTCCTCAGTCATTCATAGCTATTATTGTTTGCTTTTAAATAATTTAAATAATGGTTAAATGTGTGCGTCCTTTATTGTCATGAGTTCATGTCAGTTTTTGGCTTGGCTTGGCTTGGCATGGCATCATCATCATCATTTTTATTTTCGTTACGGTAAAGGATATTTTAAATATTTAAATCAGAATCCATAGCCATATACTCTCGTAATTCTTTGAAACTAAGCCCCGAAAAATTGTTTCAAATCGTAAAGTATTTTATTCTGTTGCCTTGTTCACCATTCATTCACTGTTTCACACTCTAAACAAAGCTTTGCTGTCTCGGCCACATGTTTCCTTATTTGGAGCATTGCCAACAATTGTTGGTGACCAAATTTTCTCGGAATTTTGTTGTTACTATTATATTATTATGGTTGTTGTCGCCTACTCCTTTGTTTGGCTCTCACTCATATTTTCTTCCCATCTGAAGCTTTGCCAACTATTTTTCAACAATTACTTTACATTGTCAGGATAATAAAAGTTTTCAGTTTCCACTTTTTTTTCTGTTCTTTTTTTGGCAAAAATGTAGCAAGTACTGTTTGTTCCGTTATTCGTTACTTGATAATTTGGCTTGGCTTTGTTCATTTGTTGCCTTACG
Source organism: Amiota communis (assembly GCA_037043315.1). Lineage (NCBI taxonomy): Eukaryota > Metazoa > Arthropoda > Insecta > Diptera > Drosophilidae > Amiota > Amiota communis. The sequence goes on along the minus strand of JBAMAV010001245.1, from coordinate 2,891,124 downwards.
TTTGGTGTATTGTATGAGGCATCTACTCTTATATTGGCTGCTAAGCTGAACTAACATCACATCATGTATGGGACTATTGTTATAGCATATTTCTAGGCGCAATAGCAAATAATGTCATTTGTATGCGTTCGCTGTCTATAATTTGAATGGCGCCACTAGCATTTAGTGAGTGAGTAAGTGAGTTTGATGATGTTTAGCAGCTCTCTGAACAAATCGCTCGTTTAGTCACTGATTCGAATCAATTGTTATGCATGTTAATGATGGTGCTGTGCTCTTCAATAACAAAGGACAACAGGCAAAGTCTTGTCCTTTCTCTGTATCAGGACATGACGTGACTTGAACATTGCTTTCTAATTTACATATTATTGAACTCCTTTCATTTCATTGCTTGGTTTGGATCAGTTGACAAAGAATGCTATTTGCTATGAGCGCTTAGGATTTGTAATTAAGTGCTAATTATTGCTTAAGGGTGGCTGTTAAGCTACAGTAAGTAAAGGAAATTAATATAAGGAAATGAGTAAGTATTTCCAAAAGTGTAGCTTTTCTTTTGGAGGATATAATGACATAAATTGATTTTTTGATAAATTAATTCATTCAACAGGCTTTAAGCTTAAATTTATATCATAATAAAGATCCATTAATTAATGTTTTCTTAAACATAAATATAAAATAAACGTTTCAAAATACTGATTTTATTTTAAGCTTCCAACTAAGCCCTCTTCTTAATGCTAGTAGTTCAATTCACTTCAGCAATTCATCAAGCTCAATTTTCTCATACAGTATTTCCAGAAAAGGACTCGTCATCATCATCATCATTATCATAATCAGCATTGCCATCATTTTACTTGGCATACTTTATCCTTTTTTCGTTCTGTTTTTCATATCGTCATTATAAATAGATTCAAAAAACATCTTCACTCACTCAAAAAGCTACTTGATTCAACTTGTTAGCCTTGAAAATACTCATCGTTATGCCATGCTGAGTAAGTCATAAGCACCATATGAGGTTTAGTTATATAGAATTCAATGTGCTTCTGATTTGTCTCCACCCCCGCCCTATCATCATTAGTTTATGTGCAACAATTTTAAGCATAATTTCTCATCACTCATCACTATATAAATCAGGAATATACTACTAAATATTTTATATTTAAATTCCATTTCAAGGCTCATTAGAGTTTTTATCTTAAACGTGTTATGTCAGTCAGTTAGTTAATGCTGCGTGTGTGAGTATCTATGTGTCTTTATTGTCCTTAATGTTGTTATTAATGTGTGTGCTTTTCTTTTTTTCTTTTGTCTATTTTGTTAAAGAAACAAAGCTGGCAAATGCCGATGCCAAGGCATTAAAATGTAATTAGGATGTGTAACAAGCGCGCTAATGTGTTTGTGTGCGTATAGAAAAAGAGAATGTAATAAATAGACAGAGAAAGAAGGAGAATACGGAAAGTGGAATGTGGAGAAAGATGATGGTTTCTCTATAGACGTGTAGTCATGTGTGGCATATAAACATATTTATTGCCAATGCCTGACTCCTACTTGCCTCAAAATGACTACCGCCGTCATGTGGTGTGTGGTCTTCATATAAGTGTACGTGCATGCGTACGTGCGTGAGTATTTGTAAGTGTGTTTTTGACAGGAGAAGCGCGTAAATTTTCCTTATTAACGACAAAATAAACTCCACTCAAGAGTATGCCAAGTAAATTACCTGAGCTATGATGGAAGCTGGCAACAGGAAGCATTCAGCTTGAGCTGATCTGACATGAGTTGAGCTAAGCAATAGAAACTCAGTTGCTTTTCTATTTTTCTTATGTCACCACTAGTATTATTGTTGCTGTTGTTGTTATCCTTGGCGGTATGCCATAACAAACAGGCAAGCAGCATGTGTATTGAAGTTTATTGAAGGCAAACTTATACACATACACTCAGTATCCGATTAGATTGTGAGTGTAGTGTATCTGTGTACTCATATAAAGTGAGTGAGTAACGTGCGTTGCTTGCTAATTTGTTAAATTACGCATAATAAGTGTTTATGATGTTGTGGGCTGGCATTTTGGTATCAAATGAGTACATGACAAGACATATGAAAGAGGAAAAGGAGATTGAGGCCCAGAGAGAGAGAGCCCAGTGAGTGTTCCGATGACTCAAAGAAATGAAAAGGACAGAATTGAGTAGGCTAAAGGCAAAAAATCAATTAAATTGGTGTTAATTGAAAATATCACGCATATGCCAGCCACATGGTGTGGCTTAAGTTAGAAATAAATCGTTTGTAATTTGGAAAGTTTTGTTAGCAAGAAATCTCAATGATGAGAAGAAGATACTTATTAATAACTCGGCAAAGTTTATTAAATTCTTCAAGGATAAAATCCTATCAAGTGAGTTAATTAATTTTTCAGATATCACATCTTTTTATGTGGAAATAATTGAAACCATATGTTCCCGATTAATATGAGTACTTTAACAGTATTATTTACAAGTGGTTTGATTTAAAGACTTGAATACATTGAAAAAGCAATGGGAAGCACAAATAGAAATCATTTGAAAGGGCACTGCTGAAGCTTGTTCTTCTAAGACATCTAATGATTAACGGGTAGGTGAATAATACAATTTCCTTCTTTTAACACTAAAACAGACGAGCAACAGCAAGCAGGCCCAAAAATGTAGATTTTTAATACACGAGGATCATTCAATAAGTAAGGAGACAAATCACTAAAGCTAAAAAATCCAATCAATACAAAACTTTGTCTTCTTTTCAACATAGGCTCTAGCAACATTTATATACACTTGTCCCCTCTGGAATACAATTTTTTGTGATGATCTCGAAGCCACTTTTGTATTAAATTTTTAATTTCTTCATTGGATAGAAAATGTCTTCCCCGAACTAGTTGAAGTCCAATGGGGTGTGGGTGGGGATGTGAAAGGATTTTCCACTCCAGTTTTTGAAGTGGTTCTTGAGTTAAATGACCCGTTTGTGGGCGCGCGTTTTAATGAAGCAAATCACATCCGTATGTTGTCTTGAACCCATCCTGTACAAGGTTTCTTGTACTGAAGCTTATACTGAATAATTTTATAGACAGTTCCAATACTCGCGTGCACTTATTCATCTATTATTTCGACAGAATAATACGCCTGTTGCCTTGAATTAAAGCGTTAATTTGAGATTTTACGGAGGAAGTAGCAACTTCAACCGTTCGTACATTTCATTGATTGTTACAGACACTTACAAGACCGCTTTTGAACTGTTCTACCTGTTTGAAAACGTTCGAACGTCTCAAACAATTATTCACGTGCACCTTCAACATTCTTTCGTGGACTTCACTAACTTTAATACCATCTGCAACTAAAAACCTAATCAATGTAAGCTGTAAAGATGTGCATGAATGTATTCAAAAAGGCTTTGGAAGGATTCACTTTAAAATGAGTTCACATTTTTCATATTTATTTAAAGTGAATTTAAGTGTTTGTTGTATTTGAATGGTGTACCTATGAGCATATGTGAATAGTGGTACGTATGAGTTATGATTACAGCAATTTGTGGAACGGGTGAGTTGGGAGTATATCATTTTATTGTACATTACATAAGTTGTTGTCTTCGCACACAAATTTACTAAGTCTACACTGATGACAAAAATATTTCGAAAAATAAGGAAAACAACAACAACTTGATTATTCTCTAAATTATATTTCTCTTCTGTTATGCTCAGTTACGTATCGCTTTGCGTGCTCAGCGTACACTTGTATATAAAAATAATCACTTCCTGCAGTATGAATCACTGGTCCAAAACTGTTTCGTATCTTGTCCCTTTGGAACCAACAATAGTTCTTTTTTATCTCATTAACATGCGTTTAACTGGTGAGTTTAACACGGCGATGTCATTGGAATGGTCAAATTGCCACCATGATTTCACTAGTAAATAAGGGGGAAACGAGACCGATGATTTCACTGGTGAATAATCGCGAATTCAGTCGTTTTTGAGAACTTTATATGTAGGTGGGTAATTTATATATAAAATCTTCAATGATGAATTCAATAGCCATCAGTATTGTGAAAAGGGACTGCTGACTTACTATGGAAACGCTCAATTACTGGTTCACCTCTGCATGACCTGCACCTAGTAAATTCACTAGCCACCAGGTAATTAGAAAAGTGGCTAGTGAGTTACTATCGAAACGGCGACCATTGCCACCAAGCATACTGCAGGGTTTCTGACGTCCGTTCATTAACATCATTTTATCATTCATGTTCCAATTTTTTTGGTATTCTCATTTTTTCATGTCATTCATTCTGCGTGTGAACTGCATTTAGAGTGATTATAGTTATGCTATTCTGCTTTTGTAAGCATTGTACATTAAATTTGAATACAGATTCATGAGTACATACTGAAGATGATGCTCGAGCAGATTCACCATTCTTAACTGAATACATTTGAGATTATGCTTATCAAATACTCTCGAACATCTAATGAGAAACAAAGCACAAGCTACTACATTGATTTGCCGCATTACTTTTTATTAAATGACCCTCGTATGAATGTAGTTTTTGAAGAATCTAATGGGATCATGATTAGTTAATGTGCTTGAACAATTTTTCGTGATTTACAAAAAAATCACTTAGTTTTTTTTATCCCAAAATCATCATCTATTCACATTTGCAGCTGTTAACTCAAACCGTTGTTGCCATATGGGAAAATTCACAGCTGTTAAAATAGTTTTTCATTTTTCATTTGTTTTTATTTATAGCAGTAGTTTGTGTTCTGTTGAAAATATTAAACAAAGCGGTCAAGGCATCTTTCTGTCTTTCTGGGCTTTGCTTTGTTGTCTTGTTGTCTAGTTGAATGTGCAACTCACGTTTTCACTTTAACACTTTCGACGTGGCATAAATGATGGACCATAGAGAGAGATGAAGAGGAATACAGAATTATATATCAAGAAAAACTATTGTCTAAAGAGAATGGAGAGCACAACACAACTTGAGTGCTTGAGTAAGTGAGTAAGTGAGTGAGTTCATTGTCTGCTAAAATCTGCTTTGACTTTGAGTACTTCACTTTCGGGTCATGTTCATCTGTTTGTTGTTTCGTTTCGTTTCGTATCTTTTTTGTTTTGTTTTCAGGATAATTCATCTAAGTCGAATGAATCCTTATGTCAGAAGCAACAAAGTTGCAAACGATGATGCTTAACATAGTGTAGAAGGCAAAAGAAAATGCTTGGGAAAGTAAAATGCTATTATTAATGATGCAATTGACATGCGAGCCATGACTAAAATACACACAGAAGAAGCACACATACGCAGTCAAGACGCAGGACGACGCACTGCGGACATGGCACACATATACAGCAAAGTCAAGCAAAGCTAAGCAAAGCAAAGCCAAGGAACATAATGTAAAGCAAAATGAATTGGATGCTTTGTTTTTCTGCTGTTGCCTTCTTCTGAGTAGTATTCATTCGTAGGAATCTCTCTCTCTCTCTCTGACTGTCAGTCGTTCTGTTAGTCTGTCTATCCAATCGAACATGCGTGCTAAGCTGAGGTCATGTACATGACATGACATGAAACAGGACTCTCATAGCACACATTTTATACTTGTTATTGTTTTTTGTTTATGTTGTTGATATTATTCTTCTTCATCAATTCATCCATCTCATACCCCCTCACCTTTATCTCTCATCTCATCACTTGTGAAAATGTTTGCATTTGTTGTTGTTGTTCCTTAGCTTTTGTGACGACTTTTGTTTTAGTCTTGTTGCTTAACTTGGCCATTTCAGTTTGCCCGGATATGTAAACTCACTCTATAATCGACCGAGCGCCACACAGTATGCTATGCCTTTTTATACTTCACTTGAATTTTCTTTTTTATATTGTTTTGTTTTGTGTTTTGTGTTTGTTTTTCTTTATCTTTTCTGTTGATTTTGTTTGCTTTGATAATATGTTGTTAAAGTTTCAGTCCAATTGAAGGGGTGGGTGTCTTTGTGCTTTTGTTTTTGTGTTCCCTGTGTTCCCTGTCTGCATGGGTTCTTAGTTGCTTGGGGATTTCCTGTGCATCCGATTCAATAAAAATTTAGTACGTGTTGCTCGGGTTAATAGTTGTTTTTAGATTCCTTAGTTTCTTTGTTTCTTTTCTTGTGTGCTTGTTTTGTTTTATTACTTCTGACTTGTCTCCTCATGCTAACTCACACTCATACATTTATATGTTTTTTTTTTATTTATTTTCAGGTTGCCTCGTCTTTGGGCAAGGGAGTCGTCCTTTTTTATGCCTCACTCAACCCTCTCACACACCCTGACTAATACATATGTATGAAGGTATGTATTGTATCTATGTTTGTGTATGGAGGAAGGACACATGTTTATATAGTAATCGATGCTTTTTTATATTGTTGCTTACTTCCTTAATGTCTTGTCTTTATTTAGGGCTAATAGAAACACTCAAGCGCTTGTCGAAGTTCTTTAAGTCATAACAATAAAATTGTAGTGTGCATTTAGGCGCATTTAAGTTTATGACCACACAACAAATGAAAGTGATCTATGTCCCTCTGTGTACTGTGTATGAATGAAACTATTTTAGCAGAGAGCCAGCAAACTGCTAAGGACTTGGATTCGGTCAGTTGGTTGTTGAATAAATCGAGCTTAAGCTGAAGTTAGTATGGACTGCGGACCAGTGGTTCAGTATTCAGTGTGGGGTGACCATAAAGTAATGCAATTAAAATTGTTTGCAAACGAGTTTGTCAACTTTTCCTTTTGACCAAATTTATACACAAGTGATAAGGGAGTGTTACTAATGAATGAAAGAGAAAAGCACATATTCATGATGTTTGTAGAAGATGATGATGGCATCTAATGACTTGCATGCCACTCAACATGTTTTTTTACCCCCTACCCAGTTGCTATTAGTTAAAAAGGAAATAGGATTTTTAGTCCACAATGCGTGACGATGACAACGATGACATTCAAATGGTAGCAGCAGCAGCTGCTGAGCGCAAAATAAATATGAAAAGCTTTAAGCAAAAAAACATAGAATAAAAAGAAGTGATGTATGTTTATAGGGAGTTGTTGAAAGAGCCAAAGGCTTTATGGACGGGTTTCGAAGTTAGTTCCCTTGTGCGGGTTAACAAGTTAAGCAAATTTACATGCAAAACATACAAAAGTCAATTTGTAAGTGAGCGAATGCTGAACAAGAAATATATGACTATGAAAAATGGAGCAACTAAAGTACAATAACAACAACAACAACAGTAAAAACAAAAGCACCAACAACTAGTTAACATGCATGTTAACATATTTGTTTAAAAAACAAGTTCCTGCAAAACACACAAAAAACAAAACATGAAGAAGTCAAAGCAAAAGTTTTTTGTTGCAAAACGCATAGAGTAAATATCGCGTATACGCCATGATGTAGCACACACAAAAAACTGCATGTACTCTTAATAGTATCTAAAAAAGGGGAACAAAAAGAACTTAGAAAGAAGAGAAGAGACTAGTAACTGAGTAACTGAGTCAATGCAGTGCTATCAGTTTTCACTCTTGTTGCAGATACAATATTTTGAGCGGTGTGCCATGAAAAGTTGTTTTTTTTTCTACAATTTGTGTGAGCTCCAACATGCAGCTGTTTGTTGCGCGTTGAAGCTGAAAGCAAAGCAAAAAGGGCAAATAAACACAAGTACATAGAAACAACAAGCAAGCAATGACAACAAAAACTATAAGGATAAGGTATAAAGAAGAAAAAACGTTGAAAATTGTAAAAAATTAAGTTAGTTTAAGTGCATTATTCTATTTTTTTTTGTTGGAAAATGAAACGAAATGAAAGGAAAAGAAATAGAAATTGAAGTAGGAATAGGAATAGTGTGAAATGCAGCAATGATTCCCAAATGTGTGAGTTTTTGTGTTGCTTCTTTACTGCAAGGACATGACATTCATTGCAACATCGTTCGTTTGTTTGTTCGTTTTTTGTTATGCTTCGTTGGTTTTGTATTGTGTTGCATGTTTCACGCATTCAATGTAAACTAATTATGTCTTGTTGCATACGAGTACAAGCAGGAGATGCATACGAAGGAGATGCAGATGAAGGACTTGCTCTAAATACAGGAAAAGTTGAAGGCAACTTCATGCATGATACTTACAAACATAAGAAGGTGTTTAGAAATTCTATAGATAAAACTATTATATGAAAGATGTAAGTATCAAATTCGTATGTGTAAGACATGATGCATGTTCAAGCAAACAAAAGGAAGCATCTTTTCATGCAGCAAGGTTGCATGATATACAATAATACATAATAATTGTAACACCATGAAGAATTGATGCCCCTCAGAATGCCATGGCATGGCATTTAAACTAACAACAACAACAACGACAACATACAATAGCATATTGTACAAAAAAGGGGCTCAAGACTTGAATGCTTAAAGCGCTGCGTCTTTGTTGCTGTCAGATACTTTTCCTACTAACAAGCAAACTGTGTCTCGCAGTATCCATGGCTGAGTCTGTCTGTGCATCTTTATCAAATTGAATTGTAGCCGCTAAGTTGCTTCAACGACTATGATGATGATGATGCTGTTGTGATGCTTGCATCTTTCAATATACCAACCAGAAGGCATATTGTGGCAATGGAAAAACTGAGCTGTGCACTGAGACTCGTTAAGTCATTATTCTTCTTGAAGTTGTTCTTCTTCTTTTTGTTTTTTTTCCCAGTTTGCATAACAATTTATTGCCAGTGCTATTGTTATGTTTTTTTTTTTATTGTTTCTACTTGCAATTTAAGCTGGGGGATTGTATTTGTTGCATGTGTGGTTTATCATTTTTATTGTTGTTCCAGCAATTGAGTGCGTTTCATACATGGTGCTTGTAATAACTGACTATCATTTCCCTTCCACTTTCACTCTATGCTCTTTCTACCACTTTTACTTTATCCCTTCTCCAATAACAAGCAACCATTTTTTTGTGCGTTTTACTAAAATCGTTTCCTTTTTACCCTTTTAATGCAACTGCAGTTGCTTGCTCTATGTGAGTTTACACTAGGGCAGTCCGTAACTAAGTATTGAGTAGGGGTGGGTGAGTGTTTAGCACTTTAACGTATACGTAATATTTTGTTGTCGTTTTTTTAGTTCACCCGTCTTTTTTTATTCCATTACGAGCATTCATTCGTTAACACATTTTGCGCCACTTTAACGCGTTTCTGAGTTACAAAAATAATAAAAAAAAAAAAAAAAACGAAGAGAAAAATTGTATGCGCCGTTCATTTGTCGGAAATGGCTTGAATGCAGCATTGAATACGAAGGAAGTATGATAAGTTTCAATGGCTTTCGAAAAGTAGACTGCTTTAAAGGCTGGAATAGAATGATGAAGCTGATTCTGAAGCCGGTCAAAAAATCAAATGCTGCTGTTTGAATGTGAACGAACACAATGTGAAGCTGAAGCTGATTGACTCAGCCTGGGTCTGAGTCACAAATCATCCAACTCTCTCTGTCTGCTTCTCAAATGACAAGCACAGCTGATTGATATTAAAAACAAAAGCGATAATGGATGAACCTCTCATTCTGATCATTCTTTTTTCGGGCTTTAGACTCAGCTTCACCCTTAAAGTCTTACCTAGCAATCCATCCCGGCTTAGCACGGGTGAGTGAACTCTCATAGTCTTTGGCATTAAGCAGTATCCTCATTTTATCCTCACTCTATAACAGCCAACAAGCAACGAAATACGTGAAAGAAGAAAACGAAAAACACACAACGATCGTGCTTTCCTTTTCAACAAACAAAAAATTACGAAATAGATCTCTGCCGCAGAATTGCTTGGTATAAACCGGGTGTTATGCATTATTCGATCCCTGCGGTATGGATCACTGTTCTAAATCTTGTAACTAGTCCCTTTGGAACTAGTATTAGTTCCAACAATTTTTACATGTATTCAACTAGTGAATTTAACATAACAATGTTATTGAAATGGAACAATTGCTACCGCTTGCATTACCGTTCACCAGTCATATCACCGTTCCCTGCCATAGCCTGCATTACCGTTCTCCTGTCGTGTCATTCGTCGTTGCCACCGCCTGCATTTCCTACGACTAGCCATCAGTAATGGGAGAATGGGCTGCTGACTTCAAACGCGCACTTACTAGTTCACCTCTGCATAGCATGCGATTAGTTAATTAACTAGCCTCCAGGTATTAAGAAAAGGGGATAGTGAATTCCTATCGAAACGACGACTATTGCCACCAAGCATAGTGCGGCGATCTTAAATTAGTTCATTTACACTTTAAATGTGTTATACATTATTTTCATATGATTGTATGACTTTACGCAGTACACGCCAGTAAAGCTTCCAACACCAAAACCTTAATAATGAAGCACTAAGTTCATTGAAAAAATCAGTATGAAAATCGGATTGAGTTAATCGAGTTTAGACAGACAGACAGACAGACAGAGGGAGTGTGAAGACTTTGTAATAGACTAGATAATAGTTGTAGGGAGTAATAATCTTGTGTTTTGCTAACCTACTGTTTTGTCTGTTTAAGCCTCAATTACATTCGAGCTTACATTCTGCTAGCAAGCGAATCCCCTATCTGCTAGTAAACTCGTCCAGTGTCTTCATATTGACTAGCAGATTGTAAACAATATACCGAGAAAGCCGGGCTACTTTCCTCGCTACTCGAAGTCATAATGGCTTGCTAGCTAGTCAAGCGTACATGACATTGAGCTAGTTTACAATCTACTAGCTGGCGAATTCACTATTTGGCTCAATTACACTGAGGGAATATGCAATCTACTAGCCAGCAAATTCACTATCTGCTAGTAAACTCGTCCAGTGTAATCTTATTGACTAGTTACTAGTAGATTGTAAACAAACTACAAAGAAAAGTTGAAAGCCGTTCTACTTTACTCGCTACTCGCTGACATATGGGATTTTTCGTTAGCAAACCGACGATGATATTAAGCGAGTTACTATTTAGCGAATTTACTATTTACTAGTAAAGCGTTCATCACACTGAGTGAGTGTAAAGTTTAGTATGTCATCCTTACACCGATTCACCGCATATAAGCTATCTCAATGTATTTGACGCTTTAGACATATAGTGATGAATCCATAAACAAATAAAACAAAAAAAACTGGATGAATTTGGATCAAACTCGCTATCATATAGGAGATAGTAGTTTCTAACAGCAAATGCTCAAACTTATCACACCTCCCTCGTGTGTGTGTCTATGTGAACGGCTTGCATAATATTTCTCTTTTTTTTTTTTTTTTTGGTTTGTTAAGTTGCAGTACTTCTGAATCGTTTAATTGTGCGTAGTGCAAGCAGCTTAAACTGAGACGCATTCATTCATTTATGCAATTTTTCATATTTTTGTGCTATTGAGCTCAGTCATTTTAATGAAAAAAGTGAATGAAGCAAACATTTGCTAAGTTGTGAAATTCGAAAAGCCTTTCTTCTTTCATATGCTAACATAGAGACAGGCATTTTTCCTATAGTACTAAGTGAAAGGATTCAGTGGCTTAATAAGCTTAGATATGTAGATAGACACATGTCAAAGAAAGTTCATTGTGTAAACAATGTATAAACTTTCTGAAACTCACATAAATTTCACATTTGATTCGCGTATTCATGTTGGTATATTAAACTTTTTTCATCATTTCATTTCCATTCAATTGTTATCAAAGTCTTACCGATGACTTTTGCCTCAATGTTTGTAGTAATATTGTTTGTTTGTTTGTTGTTGACGTATCCTTTAACTCTGCCTCTATCCTTACCCACTATTGCAATTTTATTGTTCTTGTTTATAGTATGATGTCCTTTCAAGTGCCGCCTTTGGAAGTAGTAGTAGTAGTAATCAATTTCAATTGATTGTTTAGTTTTTCGTATTGAATTTCGTTTCTAGTATCTATGGCATATCCATGCTGGAAGTGTTTTGTCACGCCAGAATGCATCTAAGTACGAGAAACTATCAATGCTAATGAAAAATGCCACACTCAGTAGCTTGTGACTTGACCAGACTTTCAGACTAACCAGACTTTGCGCTGCATTGAATTGGAGCACTCGATTTCAGTTTCGGCTTTTGGTCTTGGTCTTTGCGGCTACTACTTTTGATAAGTTTATTTTGTGATGCTGTCAATCAGCTTTCACTAACTTATTCAAGCGTAATGAAGCCAAATGATTGTCATAGAGGGAATGTGATGATGATAATGGTCTGTTTACTTGCAATACCCATTAGAGAGTGAACTAGTTCAAGCATTCATGTGAAACAAAGGAGGATAGTTAAATTGCATTCAAATAGAAGCTTTAAGAAATATCTTATGCTACTATAATTATATAATCAAGAAAGAGACTAAGTTAATAGAAAGAAATATGGTATGGAGAGACATTCATTCACCGTGTGTTCCATATGTTCTTAAATGGGTTTTGCACATGTTTGTCTCTATGAGTAGTGGTTGTGTGTGTGTGTGTGTGTGTTATGTAAGCCATCAAAAGAAGCAAAAACTCATTAATTTTCTTCAGCTTCAAACCTAAAATGAATAATGACGTTGATGACAAGGACACCAAGACTTAAGACCACAGACCAGAGACTGATGTCTCCCAATATAAGACCAAAACAGAGAGTGATGTCTCCCAATCCAGAGACCAAACCAGAGACCGGAGATTAAGATAAGTAACATATATCTATAACATTTAAAATTTAAGCTAATACAAACAAAATGTGTTGAGTTGTTGTTTAGACACCAGGGGTATTCAATCATTTCTAAACTAGCCTAGACTTAAGCAAGTGAGTTGCCTTTTTCATGTCTTTGTGGTTTTGGCATAGCACGAGTATAACATGTATCTATGCTCATATATATGTGTTTGTATCCTTTACTTACTCTAGATATTGTTGTTTATAATAGAAAAGTTGTTCTTATTGTTTGTTGTTCGTCATTTTGGCCAAAAGCAAAGCAAAGCAAAGTAAACGAAACCCAAAAAACAAACAAACAAACTACAAAAATAACAAAACTGGAACTTTTTTCTCTATTTTACTTATCTCGTTTAGTCATATTTTTTTATTTTTCCTCTTCTACTAGTATATCTCCATTTTTATCATTTTTTGTTGCTCAACCCAATTGCAAAACTTTCTCTACTCTATTGTGTTGCCTACCGTGTGCCAACGCCTACATTATTGTTGTTGTACTTTTTGCTTCTTCAGCGCATTTAAACTTTTTACGGTCAACTGGGGTTGCCACTTGTTATTGTTGCTACTACTCTGCTCACTATATTTAGTATCGCTCGGATCTTCTATGCAGGCTGCCACCTTTTCATTATTATTGTTCTTTTTGTTGCTACTATAAAGTTGAAGTGCCACTTGGTGCTTGACCCGACCTGTTTTGACCCCTTTATTGTCTTCATTTCCAAGTGGCACCACTTTCTTTCTGCTTTCTTGCTTGACTTATTTATTTTGCCAAAATAATATACATTTTTTAGGGTGCGTTTAGAAAGAAGGAGTAAATAAATGAGTAAATGAATTACTTAATTAAGTCAACAGACAACAGAACCGGAATCATTTTAATTATGTGTCATTTTTGGTTTTTACTTCATGATTTATTTTTTTCTTTCTTTGAGTTTCCCCGACACAAACCGGAAGTGTTGTGCTTGAACTTTGAAGTGTCATTGAGCATGTCATAGTTGAACACGTTTATAAAGTTGCAATTTACTTACTGGCAATACATATGTTTGTATATAACGATTAAGCTTAAGTATAACATCAAGTGTACATCCGTTTTGTTACGCTCAATGGATAATGACTCGACTTCCGGTTTTAAGTAACCTGCGCACGTTTTGGCTATAAAAAGCGATGCTAGATAACATTTTAAGCTAACCAGGGAAGATGGAGAGTGAAAATGTATTGTAAAATCAGTTAACAGCAAGTTGGTGAGTCAGAAAAGTCAATGAAAATGTCTACGAAATGAAATTTTCCGCACTTAACGGATATAAAACGATTTTACACAATGACAGCATCATTTCCGATCAAAGGTGATGAAATGAAGTATGAAGTGTTTGTGGGATAGAGGAGGAGACATACTTGAGGTGACTTGATTGCACAAAACTTGGATAACAATGACGTTGACGAGAAGAAATAATGAACTTTCTTAAATTGCAGTCATTAATTAACAAGGAACGCAAGGAAGGAGACATGAGAGAAAGTATCATAGCATACTTAAAGGCTAAGTGTACATGTGTAGTCATGATTTTCATTCTTGTTGTTTGTTTTGAACATAATGAAATTGTGTTCTAAATAAGCCAATTAAGTTGAAAAAGGAAATGCTGTTGTTGCAAAACATGGCGACATAGTGACTTCCGTTGAGTCAGGAAACGAAAAGGAGGACAAGTGGACTGAGTCACATTTGCGTGCATAATGAAACAGTTTAACAACCAAAGAAAGTTGTGTTGACTTGTTGCGATGAAAGAGTGTATGAGAGAGCGAGAGCAAGAGCCTGGGGCATGTAGCAGTTGCCAGAGTTTGGCACATTAAAAATGAAAAATTAGCTACGCAAATAGACTTCAAAACTGCGACAACCAACAACAAGAACGACAAGACCGACAAGTTCCAAGACCAACACACCAAACCTAAGAAGATGATGAATTTTTCTAAAACAGCTTATACACAGTTTCATTCACTCTGAGGAAACCAACCAAACCAACAAACCTCCAAACCAATAGTGAGAAAGACCAAGTGGAAGTTCTTACAGTGTCGTTGTTAGTGTGTTAAGACACTGAGGTATGAAGTCTGAGCCCAAGCCACAGGAGAAGTGACATTACGGCAGGTGTGAAGGCATTTACAACAATGTAAATTATGTAAAATAGACATGGACAGACTCATGGTGAGATGGAAACACGAGTGGATGGGATGGATAGACAAATGCATGGCAAGTAAAAAGGTGTCAAGTCTAAAGGGACGCATGGCTTAAAACATGTTGAGTAAAATGTTTTGGGGTTTGTATGAGTATTTTGCATAGTCTGGCACAGTGGGTTGTATATAAAAATTGATTAAAATGTTCTAAGCATGAGTTTTAAAGAAATATGCCTTACTTTTTATACCGTAAGCCGGTGTTTAAAACAATGAACTAACCGCCCAAATTGATTAAGTCATTCTCAAGAGATACGCTTGCAAGGAAAAGCATTTTTATGATTTATTTTATCTATTCCAACGCCCTCCCTATCACACGTTAGTGCGCTATGACAAAATTGTGCGTAGAGGAACCGTGTATTCCTCTATTTATTTGCAGAATATATAAATTACTTAGCACTACGGCTTTTGATTCATGAGATATATTAAAAATAATGGCGACATATTCAGCGTTTCATACTTAACGTGACGTCACATTTTGACTTGACTATGGAACTTTATCTGAAATATTAGAATATTCTAATGTGAAAATGTTTTAAACAAGTCATATGAATTTGTTACGCTGTGTTTCATTGAAACGCTGTTGGTGTCGCCAGTACTTTTTATATAGCTCCTCAAAAGTCATAGCGCCAAATAATTTATATATTCTGAAAATAGATAAATGCACATTGCCTGTAGGAACATTTTTGTCACTGGGCGCTTACTCATCAAAGGGGGAGGGGCGTTGATAATAATGAAAAAATTATGAAAATGCATTTTTTTTAAGCGTTTTCTTGAGACTTGCTTGAGCGATTAGTCTGATTTTTCCTTCGTTGTGTTCGGTATAAGCCATATAAATCCAACGAAAAACATAGAAATTTGGATATTTTGTATTAAAATCTTGTCTTGCAATTGAGTATTCTTTATGATTTTCAACTTTTGTACCACTGTAACTCAAAGAAAGTGAATTTTTCTCTTTTTTGGCTTTACTCACTGATTTAGTGAATTTGTTTGTACGCTTTGACAAGTTTCCATGGGATTGTTTATGCCACAGTTACAAAGTTGCACGTTGCTGAGATGTTTCATTTTTTGTGAACTGATTTGCATACGCAAATCTTGTGGGAAAATAGATTTTTATGCTTAAACGGTGAAAGCTTTACAAAAAAAATTAAGAATTTCCCATCATCATTATTGTCATCATTATGGTTAACATGATGATCAACATCAATTGAGATATAACATCATCAACCATCATCGTCATCATTATTTTTTGCCTTTAAACTTTCTTGTTAGGTTGGGAATTGTTCTGTTTTTTTCTTAGGTAAGAACTTGTGTGGAAAAAATTAACCCATTTGTCCCATCATGCACTCAATTGTGGTAAATTTACCACCTTTTATTTTAGAAACATGTGAGATATATGGATTGTTCTTGTAATAGTATGTGAATGAAGGCATTTTGAGTTACGAAAGCAAACGGAAGTATACAAATTTGCATTGTGTGAATTGCTTCCGTTGTTTTGTAGTTAATAGGATACACTAAATCTTTGTCACACACAAACACACTTATACATTCACATATATATATAGAAAACATGCATACATATGTATATAGTTACACAAGTGCATGAGTATATAACTCATGTGTTACAATAAACCCCTTTTTCCCATTCATGTTTCTTTTTTCTTTTCCTTTATACCTTTGACCTTTTTCTTTCTTTAAGAATTTTCAAAGATTTTTTTCACTGATTTACGTTACGAATAAAAGAATTTACAATGCTTATGGAAAAAAAGTAGTAGTAGAACAAAAAATAAGAAAGAAAATCCAGCGGAAACGGAAATGGCTGTGTTTTTCTATGCTAGAGAACTGGAGAGTTGTAGGGACACAAAGGAACAAAAGGAATGTAAAGGAAGGAAAGCTAATAATTCAAGTGACGTACACCATAAAGAGTTGCCATTTAGCTAGTGTTGCCACGTATTTCACAAAGTGTCGCGCAATTACATAAAATGGACGCACGCAAAATGGCAATGGTGATGGCAATGGCAGGAATAATGGCTGTCTAGCTAAGCTATACCACTTCACTCCTGGTTTTTGTGTAAATTGCTTGAACAGTTTGGCAGCTTTGGGAGAAAATTAGGCAATGAAAAATGTCTTTTTCTCAAGGGTTGGGCAAGAAAACTTAATCAAACCAAACCAAACCAAACACACAAGTGATGAATGGCTCTAAGAGGTGGTTCTGTATTTTTTTCTTGTTTAAGTGTTCTTCGGATTAACTTTTATTGCCATAAGGGGAAAAAAAAAACTCATTTAAAATGCAATAAAAATCACGCTACTTTGCATAATTACTTAATTTACTTAAAGGAAAAATCAGAATCCGAATCAGAAAACATACAAACAAAAGAAAAAAAATATATAAAAAATGTTGTTGTTTAGATAATTTTTTTAAAATTTTTTCTCTTAAAATACAACAAAAGTTTTTTCCTACTTTGTTTTGTTTTATTTTATTTTATTTTTGTGTTTTTTGCTTTTTGCTTTTTGATTTAATAGGAAGGGGGAGGTCTGGGCCATAAACTTATGCCATTAGTTGATTTTCATTCTCTCTCTGTCTTTCTATCTACTCATTATGTCTGTCAAGTAATTTTCCCTCTCTCGAAGCCAAGCCAACCAAACTCAATTGTCTATTTGTTGGCCTATACATCTGTCCATCTGTCTAATTGTCTGTCTTTCTGTCTTCCTCTCTGTCTATCTGTTTATCTATTTATTTCGCTATCTGTCGGCGCACTTCTGTTTAGTGTACTTATTTGCTTTGCTTGATTTTTTCGCTTGTTTACATATTAAGTGTTTCTTTCCGGCGGCCAATAGGACAGAAGAGGAGAGAAGAGTCAAAGGTACGATAATTTTCCATTTTATCTAAACAAACGCAAAATGAGGAGCAGCCCCGTGGTAAAGTGAATAAATAAATATAAAAATAAATTTACTATAAAGAAAAAGAAAAATATTATGAGTGAAAAAGAGAAAATAAAAAAACAAATGTAAACAGAATTAAATGGGATTCTTAGAAAATTACGAGGTGGTTGGTCTCTCTATTCTTATAAGTAAATTGTGGTTTTTCTGGGATGACAACGTGTTGATGTTATTTATGCAACTTAGATCTGAAATCATAAGTTCTTATTAATTTTTATATTAATATATTGTATACTAGCTGCGCCCCCGACTTCGTCCGAGTGTATTTTGTTATCGTTTTTCCTAATTATCAGATCTTTAATGTTGCCCCGCAGCTAAAGGAGGAAAACATTCGAAAATCAGCCAAAAAGATGGAAACAGAATTAAAAATATGAATATCTTTTGATTTAGTAGGTCAATTTTGATAAAATACGCGCCAGTCAAAACCGCATTCAAATCGGCTAAGCCGTCTCTGAGATTAGCGTGTACAGACACGAAAAGGCTTACGATTTTATATATATATATAGATATATAGATTATACATGCATAAACCCCTGCAGACGTTGACCTTCCCGAATAAAAAAAAAAAATAAAATCATTTCTATGACATTTTTCCCTTGCAATTATTGATGTGTTTGACAAAGATTACTTGATCGATTTTAAAATATGTCTTACAGCTTTATATGCAAAATATGATGTGATAATTTCGACCTACCAATACTATTGTGCGTCTCCAGTCATTAATAAATGAAAGGAATAAGTACAACAATAACAACTACACACAAAATTCAAGAAGCAACAAACCACAAACAAATAAAAAACGTACGTAAATTTTTGCTTGTGGTTTTGATTAAAATTAATCCTTAACAATAAAAAATAAATTTTCCTTATCCTTATTCTTATATTTTAGTCCAAAACGTTACACCATGAACTGATAGGTATGAAAGAAACAGTAAATGTTACGAGAAGCTTGCATCAATACATCAGTGAAAACAGCATTTAAATCGGTTAAGCCGTTTCTGAGATTAGCGTGCACAAACGCCCATACAAACAGAAATAATTTCTTTTTTTTTTTCATTAACAATAGTTTTTTAATTAGGCCAAACGTTACACCGTGAACTGATTCGTATGAAAGAAACAGTAAATGTTACGGGAAGCTTGCATCAATACATCAGTGAAAACAGCATTAAAATCAGTTAAGCCGTTTCTGAGATTAGCATGCACAAACGTAGATAAAAACAGAAAAAAATTTTTTTTTTCATTAACAATAGTTTTTTATTTATTAAGAATATGTGTGAAATAATTGCTTAGTATCGGATAAGGAGTCTGAACTATCGTCGCTTCTGATAGGGACTGCATTAGCCAGGGGTCTGGCTTATCTGTTTTTGTGAGCTATCAATCAGTTTTTTACCTTGGTCACATAAATACAAGGTGCACAAATTGTTTATTTTTAATAAATATTTAATGTACAGACATGGATTGTTAAAGATTTTATACCTAAGTATCAGGCGACCGATGTTTTCTTGTGTTTTTTGTTTTTATGTGATGCGAAGAAGGAGGTCAAACTCTTTAAAAAGATACTCATAGCCCATGCTACGATCTATCGCCTCAAATCTCTTTGATTCTCTACGGTACTGCCAAAGCATTCCTTCGCAGAAAGGGATTATGTTTTTAATGAACTAATTAATTAATTAGGCACTGTTGTTCGCTCGTACATACGAGCCCTTCGCATAATGTAAGCAATTTAGGTTGCAAAGAATAACTAGTCCTTTGTTGAGTTGATAATTCGTCTTACAATCTCCGGTGATTTGCAGGAAGATCCAAGGCAAGCATATATTCTCATTTGCGCTTCTTCGAATCCAGGATATTCATGAATAATGTGTTTCGAGTCATCCACCACGTCTTGACATAGACTACAATATGGATTCACAGAATCCCCAGATCTATGCAAGTACTGCCATGGCCAGTTGCGAATTGGGTAAATTCAAAACAAGCACTACGTATCCGGATCCGTGTTTCAGCCAGTCTGCAATACTTAGGATGAGCTCGTTCATCCTTCGTGGATATGTACTACTCCACCTGTGTTGCCATATGTTTAGGTACCTGGTCCTAATCTCACTTCTACTAACATGGGAAGTTGCTTGGCCGGAATATGCATGTTTTGTGCTATCTCAATTGCTCACCTTGATTTGGAATTTACGATTTTTTGGCTGTTCCTTTTGAGTTTTCAATTTCAGATACGCAATAGATACTTATTTATATACAAGGATTGCTCGTTTAAATATATAAGTTATGTATTGATTTATTGATGTCATATCTCAACCCTGTTTATCTTATACTTATGTCAACAACATTTATTCATATTTGTATGTCTAATTGTAACTTTGTTTTCCCTTCATATTTTAATTATGGTTGTTCTTTGATGATATGCTGATTATATCAACCCATTTTAGATATGAAATTATATGTTTTTTTCTATTTAACCAACTATTGTTGAATTTTGCTTATTCATACATTCATTTGTTTATCTAACTTTCCATCTATCAACTTCTACATTAATTTTGTTCACTGATTTTCCTAATTATTTCTCTCTAACTCTAATACTAAGTTTGTTTTCCATATTTTCCCTTTTTGTTTTTTGTTACAAACTTTTCTGATTTCAATTCAAAAACCTCATTTTTCGCTTTTAGATTCATCAGAGCTTTAAACTTTTAATACGATTATAAATACAATATTTTCCTATGACTACTCTTAAATGAAAGATACAAATTATGAATGCGTAAAATGAGTACAAGAATTACAGTTTCATTTATGCACACTTCAAGTAATTAGTTAAAGCATTTCAAAAGGTAAAAAAACCAGACTAACCGTCAGTCAGACTGACATAGTCAATGAGCCCCAAACAGACAGACAGATAGACAGAGTAAAGTGAATTAACCTCTTACTTTTAACTTTTCATTTACTAAACAGATGAATGAGCACAACTGAAGTGAGCCTGAGAGGGCTTAGGCTTTTTTACAGAACATAATGCTTCGACTATAGTATCTCGCTGACTCTACAGTATGCAGAATTACTTTATGTTTTCTTGTACATACATATTCTACTCGTATTCATATATCTGCTATGCCTACTTGACCCTGATTTTCTTTAGGCTTTATATTATACGTACTATACTCACTACTCGACTCTTTAATGTTTATTTACACATTCTCATTATGAATTCCTTGTGGTTCTGCTAACAAAAATGTGCAATTAATTTACAATTATATATGTAGGCGTTAAATATATTTATATTCTCAGCGATGATGATGATGATGTTGTAGGAAATTAGCTTTTTCCGCACTTAATTTTTCGTGTTAATTTCACTTACTCAGAATTTCATGAAACATAAACAAATTCTTTCAATGCTCTAAGCAAATCTCAGCAAGTATTAACACGATAATTTCAAGTTAATCTTTGGTTTAACAACAGAGAACCATGACACCCATTAACAGTAAGGGAAAATAACCATGGCTTATGAATCTTAGTCTAAGTAAACAATTTGTTTTAGTTGAGTGGAGATGAGTTAAGTTGAATTGAATTGACTTGGGTTGGGTTGAGTTGAGTTAGCAAAGCAAAGTAAAGCATAGCATAAAGTAAACTATTCGCATTCACTTAAAATGTTTTATTTGTAGAATTAATGGACGGCACGAGTTGTGCCAATGACGTCATAGCTTCAACAACAATTGTCAACAATACCAAACGTGAATGAGTATGATGTTGATGAAGATGGAAAAAGGAAAGATTGCTTGCTTGCTTTCTGTCATTTTGGTTTTGTGAAAATTAATAAAAAAAAGGAACGTGTGCAAACAAAAGCGCTAACTAAATAAAGCAAACCCACAAAGATAGCAGATTATAAACCTTTTTCCTTGTTGTCATACCCTACCATTTCATTTCATTCCATTTATATATTTGAGTTTACCCATCATGAATGGGTTAAAAAAAGGCAATGCGCTTGAAAGTATGCTTTAAATTAAATTTAAGCTGTGTAAATATTGAATTTGGCAGCATTAACAATAACAGGAACAGGAATAGCAACAGCAACAGCAACACCAAAGATATATAACATAAGCATAACAAATATAAAAAAAGAAAGGAAACCAAAGGACAAGCGAAAAGTTGTTGCCTTTAAGTCGCCGTGTCTCCGTGGCTGTCATGACCAAGCCAACGACACTTAACATCAGGATGCTGTTCCTATTAATGTTTTGCATACATTTACCATCACCATACACATAGTTACATATATTGAAGCATGTGACTGTTTGTGTTTGTGTATAAGGAACAATCAGTTTTTAATTTAATTTTTGTGTAGCAACAGTTTTTCTTTCATTTTTGATATATTTCTTTTTTTTTTTCTCAACTTCTATGAATATTTTGGAGGGTTTTTTATTTGACTTTTGTGCTAAGACATTAAAAAGTTGGTAAATAGAATTTATTTTATTTTGTGAAAAGGACCAAGTTTTTGGGCACAAAGTCCTTTGGGACATGCGACAGTGTGTGAGAGCATATTAATGATATTTGCAGATTGACGACTTTTATCTTTATGTTTACTTTGTTAAGTGTGTTCGTACGTATACACATAGATAAATATTTGTACATATGTTTGTCCTAGCTCCCTAAAGTAGGCTATGCTTTTAATGACACAGCAGAAAAGCAAAAGTTTATTCCCTATTACTACAAGTGACATTAAACAATCTACGAGCAACAGCATGAAATATGAAATATCATCACCATTACCAACGTCACCATCTTCATCATTATTGCCATTACCATCGTTAAGGATACTTGTAATAAAATATATGAATCACAACTTTCACATCATATTGCATATTGATATTATCGCCCACAATATCATTAACTGCAACTATGACAAAGACCACAGAGCAGCACACACAACACACAACATACTAAGCAGGAAATACAATACATTGTTGTTGTATTTGCTATTGCTTTTGTAATTAAAACATTTATGTGATTATCATCAAATGATGCAGCAATCTGCTACTAGTATGCCATTGTGTGTGGCAACTTTAGTGTTTCTAGTGAGGCATTATTTGCTCTTTGATGGCAATTTATGTCAAATTGGTAACAATTTCAATTTGCGCGCATTCTCTTAAACAATAAATTTAAACGGGAAATTTCCATTTAAAATTACGTTAAGTTTACACCACAAACAATAACCATGAACTAACCACATTCACTCACACATACACCCATACACTATACTAGAAAGTAAGAGTGAAAGCAAAACAACATACAGATTTGCTATGTTGTCTCTCTGGTTGCATATTGATATGAACTGGTTTTGTGGTAAGGACAAGGCAAACTCATGCAGAGCATTGCAGTCACTCAGTACACGATACTGACTCAACGTCAATAGCACCATAGAACAACAGCAACATGTTTTTTGTCCTTAAAGGGCGTGCGCCAAATGTCATGGACAGTTGAACTGTATTTCTATGTGGGTTCAAGACAGACAGACATAGGCACAGCCACAGAAATTGTAAATAAAATATTGTACATGGAAATATGAAGAGTATGAGGATCCTTAGAAAAAAAAAGGAAAGGCAAAGAAAAATGCAAGTAATTTGAGTATTATACAATATAATGCATAATGAAGCTCCACGTTAGTGTTACTTGACTTGACTTGACTGGGTGTGTCTTATATGCAATACAAAGACATGTTGATTTTTCTTGTTAACCAAGAAAGAAAGAAAAAAAAGCTTTAATGAGGATAAAATATTGTGTTTGTACCCATATCAAGTGATAGATTTTGATACTTTATTTGTAGTTTTATTTTTATTTGTTTCCTATTAATTTTTTATGTTTAGCGCAGTTGTTCTGCATGACACGGTTATTCACGTATATAATACTAATTTGCCTTAAAAGTTGTCCATATGTGCTAATTATTTATATGATTCTCCTTATTGGGAGGTCATAAGGATTGAGTCTTTTAACCTCCGCCTTATAATTGTAGTACGGAACAGGGCAGCAGCCAATAGGCGTTCCTTAAGTGTAAAATCTTTGTTAGGTGCCAGCTGCTTTAAATTTCCATTGTCTCCAATGGTATTTGTACTAGATATTTGTACAGCGTGGTGTTTCTGACAAACCATGGAGCACTTGTGATTCTTTTGAGTGCCTTGCTCTGGCATACCTGCAATCTGGATATGTTGGAGTTAGCCGGGGTGCCCCAAATCTGGATTGAATACCGCCATATTGGTGTCAATATTTGAAGGTAAATGAGCCTTTTATTGCCCAGTGACAGCTTGTTTGAGGGCCGGAGAAGCCTGGTTCGGACATATATAACGGAATTTCTCCATTTGTGGAATGATGCTTGCATTGTAGCTTGTAACTAGACAGACACCTTGTTTTAGGTGCAGTTATAAGACTTGGTGGAGTTAATCATTATATTACTGTGGTTGGGCCAAGGTTTGAAATCTTATTAAATAATGGTCTATTTTTTCACCCCGCTATTAGGTGACCCGAAGTTGTAGTCTAAGGCACATTTTGCTTGGTCTTCATTGGTTATCGGCATGTTAGAGGTGTAAAAGGCGTATAGGATTAAAGCGATAACGCTGCTTTGCGGCCCCCCAGTCATCATACGTCTGGTGGTGAATCTTCTGTCCATAACTGCCACAGACCACGAACGTTTATTCAGGATGCTACGGATGAGTAGGTAGTAGAGCATTGCACGAATCAGCACTAAGTAGTGTCAACAAGTCACACTAGCAATGCGCACACCATGACAATGAGTCATTTGCGTTTCTAAAACATGTGGGTTTTTTTTTTAACAAATCAGTGTCATTGACTCAAATTTTGGTTGTCCTGTGAGTCGTGCATTACATTATGGCTCGGTACAACACTAACATGAAAAGGCACTGTCGTCTAGTATCTCCGGATATGACATTTTATGACACTGTCATAAAAGTACACTGTCATCTAGTGTCTTGTGTTATGACTGGGTATGACACTATTTGTTCGCAACTGTGTGTATGTATCTATATGAGAAGAAATGGACCAGCATGCGTTGGATAGCAATTGTGTGCAGAGTATCAACGCTGCGCACATTGCGTCTTTGGCAATGACTCGGTATGATACTGTCATCAAAGTATATTGTCGGCAAGTTCATTGATACACAACAACACTCGAGTTTATTTCATAGTATTCTAGAACAGGCAGTTCAACCTTTGATAGTGTTCTTGTAGAACACGTTTCGTTTGAGCGAGAGAAGATAATATTTTATTTAGTGTTGATTCTTGCAATGCTCTGGTAGGTACTGCTTGCCAAGCAGGAGCGCTCTGATTTTGTGGAGTAAACCATCAATTCAGACTCTATCGTGGGCCTGCTTAACATCCAAGAAGACTACGGAGGAATTTTATTTCAACTCAAACGCATTTAGAATCTGCTGTACGACCCGATGTAGCTGTTCTGGCATACCATTCTGCATTCTTTATCCAAATTGGTGGTCAGGAATGGCTTTCTGAATGCACCTTTCTGCCAGCAATCTAATCAAAAATATTTTTTCGAATATTTTGGAGCAGACTTATGGGTATGACTGTATGAAGTTTTATGGAAGATCAATTTTTTTAAACCTCATAAAGATTTTAAGATTTTCTTTTCTTCTTCTATGTAAAAAAAAAAAAAATTCCTTATCATTATTACTAAACAATTTACAAAGCTTTAAATTACTTGACTTTATTTTACTTTCTTAGAATTATCCTAGAAGTATGCAACAGTTTCAATCACATCACATCAAGTTTATCACTTTAACTTCTTTTTAAACATCTCATCATTCACTTACTCACTGTTCATTTATACTGTTTGTTTTTTTGTTTGTATCTTCAATCCATCTTTCTATCATTCGACACTTGACTTCATCTCTTTTTCTTATCAATGATGACACTGAGATATGAAAGAAGAAGAAAACTTTTTCATGCAAGATTAGATTTGATTTTGTGAGGGGTTTTGGTTGAAGGTTTTAATATATACATTGAAGCTGCCTTGCATTTGCTGTTGAGATGTTTATTAACATTGTTGATTTGAATGCTCATATATTGCGTGGTTGTGCTCAATGTATCTAGATACTTTATTTGTATTATGTTATTCTTGTTTTGTTTGTTTGTGTTTTACTTTTCTGATGTACTACTATAAATAAAGCAGAAGACTCCTTTGGTATCTTTCTCACACAATATTCACATGACTTATCACTTTACATACTACTCCTCATGTGTTTGTATGTATCTTTTGTTGATTCCTCTCCATGTACTTGTCTCAATACATTCCCACACTCTAAGACCCCTCTTTCTCATTCTATTTATTATATAAAATATACATTTTGATTATTTTATTCTTTGGCATACTTAACATACTTATTTTTTTTTGTCAGAATCTCCCCCACCACAATTTCCACCATTTTGATTATGCTCTTTCTCTCATATTTTCATGTTTTTCCCTTGCCATTTCACATTTTCACTGAAGCTTTTCCCCCTGTTGATGTTTGTTCAATTTGCCAAAATGGTTTTTTTCATTTAAGACCCTTAATCACATTATTTTACTGAGTTAATAAAATGTTCATTCATGTGTGTTTCAGTATGCATATGTGAGAATGTTAGGTAGCTAACATAAGTAGGGTGTTTTTGGGATTCATTTAGGTTTATTCAAGTTATACTTTCCTTTTTCTCCCATGCCAAATGAAATGAAATAAAATAAAATATAATAAAATTTATGACTTTTGATTTATGTGTCGTCACTGATGTTCCTGATACTGTTGGTGTTTAAAATTTGTAAAGGAAATGCTGTTATAAGCAAGTGAAAGGTCATAAATTTTAAAGAGTTTATTTTTCTGCTTATATTTTTGTATTAAAAAAAGAAGTGTAAAATAAGCTGATCCCTACAAAATGTTAGTGAAAAAGATTCAAATCTTTGATGACATGGACTAAGATAAGTTGCCTTAAGTTTAGATTTATACCCTTAATATAATTCTATTCAGCTAACAAAAGTTAATTCAATACTTCACACCTTTGACTGCCTTTGTCTGCCTTTGCCTTCACGCACAACTTAGGACACAAATCATCGGCATCATCGTCATTTGCCAAATTGGAAAACCCCATTAAAAACGCAATCTTAACTTGTCGAATAATGACAGCAGACACAACAACAATAACAACAAACAAAAAAAAAAACAACTTCATTTGTCAATACAACGCAATCAAGTGCAAAACGCAATGACAAATCAAATGAATGCCATTTCCAAAGAACTTACCAACACCCATACTATCGACCACTCTTAGATACAAATCTGTGGCTGTGGCTGGCGCAACAACAGCACAATGTGGTTTTTTGTTTTCATACGAATTTGCAACGTCACCACTACACATACAGTGGAGTGGAATGGAGTGGAGTAAAGAGTGTAGCAAATTGGAAAACCATTGATGCTGCGTACGTGATGACTTCTCAATGCCATGCCGCAGAATTCATTCTCTATTCGTTAAAGGACAGAGAGGTCAATTCTAATGCAGCATTCTAACTGTGAGTGGAGTTGAGTAGAGGGACCAACCAGAACGACTAGGATCTGGAAGAAGATGACGACGACTTCATTTCATGATATCCGTTTCGTGTCAATGGCTGTGAAGTTGCGCAACCGGATGAGGCGCATTGAAATTCATTAAGCCGCATTGAGTTGCAACTACTATACCTACCATACCACACGAATGATGGTGAATGACTTCATTTTGAACTGCGTCTGTAGCTTAGAAGTTGAATTCACTTTAGTTTGGAGGTGACGGTGTGCCTCCAGTATGAGTGTGTCTGAGGGTGTGGTAAAGAAAAGTATTTTAATCAACCTTTGGCTGCTGCTGCTCCACTTTGTTGTGGTTAGAAACTTTTTCTTTTTTCTCTTCTCGGTTACTTAGTTTTCTTTTGTTTTTTGTTGATGGTTGTTGCCACAACATTTTTCTCACTCTTCTTTCTATATATGTGTGAGTCTGTGTTATAAAGTGTGGCATGTTGCCTGCATTGGAACGCGGCTTGGCTGTCTATCATGAGAGGCCAAGTGGGTGGACATGATTTCATTGGTTTTGTTGCACTTTAGTGGCCTCTGTGCTCGTTTGGAGCTGAACTGAGTTGAGCGGAGCTGAACTGAGCTGAGTTGAATGAATGATTTTGCTCGCTGGCGCTTGGCAAATTAAACCACATTTTGTTGTTGTTGTTTTTGTGTATTGTACATGGTTCGTGCCCCATGTGGCATCTCTTACAGAGTCTCAAAGCATAGCAAGCTCAACTGCTCATCTCAACTGTGTTCGTTCGCTTGTTCATTTGACTAGCCGTTGCTGTCATTGAAGCTGTCCATCATTCATGCACTTCGTTACTCTTTCACTTACTAACCCACTAGATAGATAGATGGATGGATGGATGGATAGATGGATGCATAGTTCACTTGCTTCAATCACAGGTCATAGTTCGTTTATATTGTTAAGTAGTTTTTGCTGTTGCTGCTGCTGTTGTGATTTTATTTTTAACTTATGACAGAAGTTTATTTGTTCAAAATTCAAAAAAAGGAGAAGCAAAACTAAGCTAAAAGTGAGGAAAATATGGGTCATATATTCAACTTATGTACTTTATGTGGCATAAACAGCGATTATGTATGACAAATTTGTTTGATTTGAATGGAATTTTAAGATCTAAAGCAAGGCTGCCATTGAAATCTTTTTGGTTCCGTGAATTGCTTCAGAAGAATCTGCAGTGAGTTGGGCCGTGGGTGCAAAGAAATAAAGGTCTTTCCCTCGGTCTACTTCAGTAGCAAGCGAAAATCGAAAATGGTAGAAGGGTAGCGGACCAAAGAAATTTGTATTTGTTCTCTGTTATCAGTTCGGCCGCATTTGGGACTTCACTTGGGAGTCATGAGATCGTGGGCCGCTGGTTGAACAGCCCTGACTTAAAGCATTATTCCCATTGTGATACCTGACATATTTTAAAAATTGAAATAGGTGTAGGGCTTGAGTAATTTACTACTATTACTAGCAGTGGTCGGTGCCAGAGATCTCCGTCTGCTTCTAGAACCAACCTGAGGAGTCCACGAACAGAGCTAGGTTGTGCACATTTTTCAAAGTTTGGGTAGCTTGTGATTGTCTGTGGCATTTTTGTCAAACATATTGCTCATTTGCTTTTCAATATAGCACTATATACATCATCAATGGGTAAAGCCAACATTTTTGTTTACACCTTTTCTTTGCACATAATTTTGTCATCCGAGGAAATGACGTTCAGTACCAAAGGGAAAATTAAGGTTGTTTAATCAAGACCATGCATTATTTTGATAAATATGTCGTAACTAGCTGTGCCCACGACTTCGTAAGCGTGGCATTCGAAATATGTTTGTAATAGCGTGTATTTTGTTATTTTTTTTCCTAATTATCAGATCTTGAATGTTGCCCCGCATTAAAGAGGAAAACATTCGAAAATCAGCCAAAAAGTAGGCAATAGAACTAAAAATATGAATAACTTTTGATCTGGTGTGTCGATTTTGATAAAATAAACGCTATATGTTACAGGAAGCTTGCTAAAATGCACCAGTGAAAACCGTATGCAAATTAGTTAAGCCGTTTCTGAGATTAGCCTGCACAGACACGAAAAGGCTTACGATTATATTTATATATAGATAGATAAATAGATAGATAGATAGATTTATATAGATAGAAGATAGAATAGATATAGATAGATGAAGATATGTCGTAATATAATACATTCTCTTCACTAGAAATACTTCTATTCCTAAGTATAAAATTTATAGTAGCTCTTCTTTCAGCCTTCAGGCATATAAATATACAATGAACATTGTAGATGTCTGAGTCGCACATGTGTGACAGCTGTCTTATGGGCCTTTTACACGGTCAGTTCAGTCTTAGTCCCAGTCCATTATCGACTCGAAATCCAAACCGATAACAAAAACGATGACAGAAAAATGGACAGATTGCCGAGCTTAAGCGACCCAACGGTCCAACATGGTTTGTCCAACCTCATAAAAGTGTTAGTATGTAGGATGGAATATTCAAACTGTTGCGATATTTCGTCTGACTTGAGTTCTCTCTATTCTCTCTGTAACTCTCTCTCTTTTTGCTCTCTCATTCAAGCCATCACAAGGTGAGTACGTATGAAAGAGACAAATGTAAGATGGATGTTGGATCCAACACATGTACACGAATGTTGGACCAGCCATGTTGGACCGTTTCTGGTCGCTTTATTTATCAGACCATTTCAATTTTTGAATTAATAGGAGACACTTGAACTGATCTTGCAAAGGCTCATTCCACACAAATTGCTTGTCATATATTTTGTGAAAAGCACAGCCAAAGACAAACTAGTCATGCATATTGCTCGTCTATGCTTGCCTTCAGACAACCCACATATCATCATCATCATTATTGTCACTATTGTCATTATCATCATAATAGCCATCATTTACAATGTCCTGCCTATTTGGGCCACGTTTGCCTGTCTGCACCCCACATACGATATCTGGCAACATCATTTCCGTTGAATCGACACCATTTTGGCAGTTCCTTTATGTTTTGTTCCGTTACGCCCTATACTAGTAGTTGTTCATCATCATATTGTAAACGTTGCTCTTGTTGCTGTTGCTGTTGCTGTTCTTGGTGTTGTCCACCTTTGGGTCTTTGTGTTGTGCTGTTAAGTAATAAAACTGTCAATCATGTTGGTTGGTTGGCTGGCCGGTTGTTGTTCTTTTTGTGTCTAGCATATTATTTTTGTTATTCTTGTTGTTGCTACTAATATTTTTGTATAAATATCTGATGTACTAGATGTTGTTGTTGTTGTTGTTGTGGCTATACTTTTGTGGTTTTCATGGTTTCATGCGTTTTGTTGTTGCCATTTTGTGTAAATGTTTGGCATGTTGCTTTGTGGTTTCGTCATTGGAACTTTGCTGTTGTTGTTGTACATATTATTATTATACATTTTGTTGTTATTATAATAATAATCATTATTTTTGTCACTCACTTGCCGAGTCATTTTCCTTCCTTCTTTACCATGTTTCGCTCAGTTCGTTTTGAACAAAACGCCCACCCATTATCCTGTCGCCTGCAGAGTATCCAACTAGTATATTCACTTATTGTTTATTATTGTTATATTGTATTGTGTTCTGTTGTGTTGTGTTGTTATTATTGTGCTTTGTTGAACACGTTAAAGTAAATTTCTTTTTTTATAATGTTCATAGTTAATATAAAAAATAAACAGAGACCAACCAACAACAGAACAACAACAACATCATCATCAAAATAATGGCTTTGACTTTTTGTTTATTTAAATTTATTTTTTTGTATAGAATATACCGAGCAAGAGCATTAATTTCATTCATTTACAGTCTCAAAAGTTCAGTTGAGTTGAATTGAGATAATAAAATATATAGGAAAAATCACACGTCAGCGTAATTTTCTTTCATTGCTGAAAAACCACAAAGCGAAACAAATTGAAAAAATGTTTTTCATTTTCAGTCCTTACTTTATTTTGTTTTGTAATTTTTCATTTTATTTTATTTCTTTTTTTGTAAAATGAAATTTATTAATTTCACAGCATTTTTGATTATGCGGTTGAATTGTGTTATTATTATGATCATCATTGTTATTATAGTAGTTACTGTTATTCAAAATATATTTGTATTTATATAAATTTACATAGTAGTTCATGGTAAATTATGGTCAAATTTATATATCAAAATAAATATTTTCATATACAAAAAATTATGTTTTTTTGCTTGATTGAATCAGGAAAATGGTGTTAATTAACCAAAAATATTATTTTAAATCAATAAAACTGAAATAATAATAGAATTTTCAATTTGTTTGAACAATTTATTCATCATCATTATTATCATAATCAAATGTTATTGTATTAAATTTGCATTTAAAAACCGCAAATTGCAAAGGAAATCTACCGTCAACTAACCACCATTATCACTCATGTTATATTCTTAAACAGGCATTTGAACTGTCCTTCAGTGTTTCTGTGTATGGATGTTATTCATTTGGAATCTAATGATAAATACTAAATACTACTAGCTAATCTTGGTTTGAAGACTGACTTTGTTGGCTCATATCAATAGCAAGTAAGAGTTGTTTCCTTCTCAACTAATAACTTTTCACAAGGTCCTCAATAAAGGCGTTTGTTTCAGTGTGTCAAATCTTTTTTTGCATCAATCAATTTCTTCAGGTTTGAAAACAGGAAACAGTAATAAGTGAAATCAGGAGAATATACTGGATAAGATTATCAGTATTAAACTCAATTTACGGAATTTTGCATTGGCAACTATACACATATTCACCTATTCATTATCATAGCAAAATATCACTTCTCGCACTTTTTCGCCAAATTCAATCGATTTTATGTAAAACCAATGTCGAATCTGTCCAACAGTTCCGAGTTATATTCGCCGGTGAGTTTTATCTTCTTGAAGGTACTACTTAAGAAGCATCAAGCGTTTATTCTAGCGGCGTATGTCGATTTCTTAGCGGGATACCCAACGGGATGGTGACTAAAGTGCGAGAGGCGTGTTTGCAATACGTGCCTGAGTAGCGTGCATCCCAAAAAACCGACAGACCCAATTTAGGTTTCTTTAGTACACGTTTACCTGAAAAAGTCTTTTGTTTTATCTATTTCGTGGTCTCTGATGTGTTGTGATGGAGTCATGTTTCCTCAAAGGTTACAAATTGGGTTCGCTAAACATTCCTTTGAAGTGGCTAAAGGTGGTGCTTGAGTGTGAGTAATCGCAGCCAAATATCAAAACAAATTCTTCAGACCTTTGATCTTGAACAGAAAACTGACTCCTATCAAGTGCGTGCATTTGCAATTTTGTTTTTTGTTTTAGTTTCTTAAGCACGAATCAAAATTATCTTATCATATGTCCCTGATAAAAGATATATGATAATTTAGGTTACCACTAAAGTATAATATTTCGTAACTGGAACAGTCCACGCGACACAAGCATCCAGTGTGCCTTTTATGAAGACTCTTTTGATGGAAAAATAAGCTTGTGGACACAGTGATTGATATTACTAAGCAAAAAATATGTGTTGCTTGATTGATGGAAAGGCAATGTGATTTTTACTATATGTACATTTAAATCATGGCCTTCTGCCTTGTCGACTACCGTTGATCTTTTCGACAATGCTAAGTACATCAGCAGAATCCGAGTGCACAGCACAAATTAATATGGACCACTTACCAATGATTGTGATGATTCTATGGTGAACATTTAGATGATCCATTGTATATTCAAAACCTATTCATATCACAATTTGATTTACATAACTTCTGGCTTAATAGTTTTATCTGTATATAGTGCCTGAAGAACATAAATACCAGGTACTCCATCAATACCAATAATAAAAACTCGAGAAAGAGATTTAGATCATTCATTAACATTTAAACTTACGTGAGCTTAAAAGAAGTGGTGTTTACGAGATCCTATTGGGGAGGTCGTAAGGGTGAAGTCGTTTTTACCTTCGTGGAGTTCTGTGTTTTTCTAACATTGTTTGGGGAAGTCGTCCCCCAGATTTGGATATATCAAGATGCATGGCACTACTTGTCTGTATATAAGCAGTTTGTTGCTGATCCGGAGTTTGCTTTTCGCTGGCAGCAGTCAATCCATTTGTTTTCATGGGCGCGCTAAGTTAGCCCCTTGTCCAGGATCAGGCCAAGGTATCGAACTTAGTCAACCTGTGGTATGATGCTAGAGTTTAGAGTAATAACAGGACAAACATCGCGCCTTAATGTAAATGCACAGTTTGTTGATTTCGAGGCATTTATGCCAATGTTCCAACGCTTAGTCCAGGCGTTAAATTTCTGCCTATATCGTTGGACCAGTTCAGCAGAATTAACGGAAGATGATGAATTCGCAAGAATGGCAGTGTCATCTGCATAGGTAGCGACCAGAATGTTGTCATTATGCAGCATTGGCAAATCCGCAGTGAATAGAGAGTAAAGGACTGGAGAGAGAACACTGCCTTGAGATACTCCAGTATTGATACGCCTCATGTTGGAGTCAGTGTCGTGGAGTCTGAAAACAAAGAATCTGTCTGTCAGAAAGCTCTTAAATATCTGAAATTGCTTTCTTGGAAGTATTTTACTTAACCAAACCCTGTCGATGATATCCAAAAAGTCAGCCAAGCAGTATGGCTTCGTTTCAAATGCAGTTATAATATGATGTACGAGTCTGTGAAGTTGTTCAGTCGTGCAGAGCTCCGAAGCCGAATTGATGGTTTGGTATGACACATTGGACCTTTTGCACTTACTACTATACTACTTAATCTGATCTGTTGCATTCTTAAATTATATGACATTTAATAAATTTTTATATCATCAAATGTGTTAACCAAAGTACCGACAAATTCTCCCCATTTCTGACCTCAAGTTCAGTCAAATTTTTCTATAATAATAAAACAACAATGAAATAACTAAGGCAAAAAAATGGCACGCAATTCATATAAATTTGTTGTTGTTGTTATTATTATTATTATTGTATATATTTTTATATAATATTTTGTTTCAAAACTTTTAGTTCTTTACTTGCAAATAAAAACAAGAACAACAACAACAAAATGGCGCATGAACCATTGGCCAACATAGCGTATGCGTAATAATTTGTGGAAAACTCTTCTCTTAGAAAGCAAACTAAACAGAAAATTGCGTGCATTTGAAATGTTCGTTGATGGAGGCGATGGCTTTCAAAATAAACCATTTTTTCTGTTTTGTTATGAGAATAGAAAGGGGGAAAAACAACAAAAAAAAAAAAAAAATGGAGAATGAAAACAAAATAAATGAAACGAAAACTGTCAGCTTTAATATTTCATGCTAGTCCCCCCTAAACCATGTGAGTATGAGTGGGTTTATATATAGAAAAAAAAGTGTGTATGGTTCGTGCAATGAGTTGTAAAAAGGGAAAAATATTCTATTCATTTTCCATTCTTATACCAACCAAGAAGACCAACAAACAAATAAAGTATTGTGGAGGCAAATAAAATAAAACCAAAGTCAAGCAAAACAATGACAAAGACAACATCCTGACTAACAGTAGAATCAGTAATGGAATAGTAGTAGAAGAGAAGAAATCAAACGCAATCATCAAGCGGCAATCACTGCGCATTTACGATGAAACAACGACAACGACGATGATGATGACGACTATAACAACAAGTAGATGCGCGTTAATGCCATCAACATGTCACACAAAAATACAAAAAAAAATTGTCTGTAATAAAAAAAAAGGAAAAAATCAGTTGGAAAAACAAACGCAAAGGAGTCAATATTTGTGTTTTTGTTTGTAACCAAAGCATATCGTAGGCTTAAAGATACAACGGAAGTTGAAATGGAAACGGAAACGACAAAGCAACGCGGCTTGACATACATAAAAATCAAAATGGCACTGCAGGAAATAAGTGGAAGAATAAAGTGACACAAGTCTGGTAAAATAAAAAGACAGTGACTAAACACATAACCGGCATTTTATTTAGTTTGTGATTCTGTTTCTATTACTGGGTTTTGTTTTTCTTTACCTTTTTCTGTTTCTATATTTGTTGCCATTTGTTGTTTTGAAGCAATCGTCAAGCACGTTAAGGCTGACAAGTCAAGCGAAAAACAATGTTTTATATATTTATTTATTTATATGAAAAACCTGAGTGTTGTCACATTTATTTTCCTTATTGTATGAGAATGTCGCACAAGGTAAGCCTATGTCTTGCAAGAGAAATGAGACTTCGAACTTTAGGCATCATTATTTGTTTCATATTAGAGTAAAAAATCCTTTCTTTTCCTTTTTTTTTGTCATACAAATGACTATACTTTTGTTTTGAGCTCAAAATTTGATGAGGTGTTGTCATGCAGGCTCATCGGATATTCAGGTTCATCAAAGTAAGCAATTTTTCTTTACACTTTCAAGGAGATTTGTTTAAGTTCAAGGGACCAGAATTGTATACTCATATGCTTGGAGTAAGTTCGATGAGCAAATGGTGTGTAAAATTGTGTTTATTTTTACTATTTTGTCATAAGGTTTCCTTAATTTTCCAGAAGTGCTTCCCATTGCTCATTTATTTTAGGCAAATAAACCTTATATGGTTGAGTTACTAATATATTAGATCGCATAACAAAAGAGAAATAGTTTTTTCAAAAAACTTTATTTAACAACTAGCTGTGCCTCCGACTTCGTACGCGTGGTATTCTTAATATGTTTGTAATAGCGTGTTATCTTTTTGTCTTGTTGCTATCTTTTTCCCTTATTATCAGATCTTTAATGTTGCCCCGCAGCTAAAGAGGAAAACATTCAAAAATCAGCCAAAAAGTAGGCAACAGAAATAAAAATATGAATATCTTTGGATTTAGTAGTTCGAATTCGATAAAATAAACGCTAAATGTTACACGAAGCTTGCTACAATACACCAGTCAAATCCGCATTTAAATAGGTTGAGTCTTTTCTGAGATTAGCGTGCACAGACACGAAAAGGCTTACGTTTATATATATATAGAAGATAGAAGATATAGATAATAAGTTCTATTATCTAGAGATACAAATTGCTACTTCAATCTTTCTTATGTGGCATGTCGATGCTATGCCTTGGATGCCATAAGTCCACGTGGGTTTTATAATCTGCTTACATATGACAACTTTGTGGTTGATCGAAAGTTTACTTCTATTGTTTAACATCCAATGGAGCTTATTTTATCTACGCAGAACATTTGGCATGGATTCTGCGAATGTGGTGTGCCCAAGTAAGTTTGGAATGTAAATGCACACACAGGTAGCAGGGCATGCTTGATTTTTATATCGGACGGTTGTTGACATCTTGACAATATCCCCTCCGGAGTGTGAATGTTACGTTAGCACATTTTTCTTAGTTGATGAGGCAATTCTATCTCTGTGACCATACCTCCATGTAATGTAGGTATTCCTGGGTCTGACTGGTTGCTTCATTTGTACAGCCAGAAGTAGCTAGGACTGCAGTATCATCAGCCACACTTACGTTCCTTTGTACTGGTAGAGGCATGTCTGTTGTGATAATATATTATAATTGCAGTCCAAGTACACTTGCCATGAGGAACTCCTGCCTTAATGCATCTTAAGATTGAAATGTCATCCTTAGCTGCCACTTGGAAGGTTCTGTTCTGCAGGAAATATTTTAACATTAAATACTGTGGAGCTGGAACGTTTGTTTTCATTTTGAACAGGATCACATCATGCCACACCCTATCAAAAGTTTGTTGCACAGCAATTGCAGTATTCTTTCCTTTCAAAGGCTTCTACAATATTCTGGACCGCCCGTTGTACCTGCTATGGTGTGCCATGCCATTTTCTAAATCCAAATTGGTATTGTGGTATGGCTCTCCTACTGCCAGTAATTTGCTTTGAAATATTTTCCCAAATATTTTATAGAAAGAAGACAATAAGCTTATTGGTCTATAGGACTCAATAAGATTCCCCGGCTTTCCTGGTTTAGGAAAATAAATATATTTACAATAGATAAATCTAGTTACATTTTTACATATTCCAAAAATATGTTAGTGAAATATTTAATTTTTGTAAATCAGTCTCCAATCACATCGAGACTCGAACGGACGTGTGTGTAAAAAAATAAAAAATATTGGAAAAACAAAAATATATATTATAAAAAAATTTATTTAAAATCAACCATCAAGAGCATCAGGACGATACGATGTCGCACACAAATACCACTAAAATAAATATTAAAAAGGGTAAGACAGAAATTTTTCTTTGCAAGGTGCCTAAATTTATTGCCGATATCTGGGAGAAGGCACCATCCGATATGAATGTGGCCAAGCTCATTGTTAGTGAACCTGGAGATGGCAAGGATGCAAGCTATAAAATTGATATGTCACCTGACTTGTTTAATATAAACCCCATGATCTTGATACCAAAAACATATGACATAGACAGTTTTCAACATAAAGGACACACTTTAGGAGTCATGTCAGAGTTTGTTTCCACACAAAATACTGGAAATGATAAGGAAACAAGTGAAATAGGTTTAGCTTATGAAGGAAACGTTGTGAAAAAGTTAAACATACGACCAATAGTTAATAGTGAGTATCTAGAAGCCAAAAAGGCTAATCTTAGCAATAATATAAAGTCGAATCATCAAATAATTGCAATTGAAAATAAAGTAAACAAGTATAAACCCAGCAATGGTCCTGTCGATACTGTAAGAAAAATTTAAATTTTCCATTTTATATTCTGTTAAATTTTTTGTTTTTATTTCTTAATTTATTAGTTTGCCAAAGCAGATCTTAAAAAAGGTTTCGGGAAAAGTGGAAAAAACAGAAATTATGTTTTGGCTATGCTCTTCAAGGCTTTCGAAAAGCATCAACATTATTATTTGAAAGATCTTTCAAATTTGACCAATGAATCCACGAATTATATAAAAATTTTACTTCGGCAAATAGGAAAATTCAATCCCAAAAGACCACATAAGAATATGTGGGAATTAAAAAATGAATTCAAAATTTCTGGTGCCGTAAGAAAGAAGAATACAGGAATAGTGCAAATGGATGGGGTGACCTATAAAATAAAAGGTGGAACTAGCAAGGAAAATCAAAAGGCAAACAAACAGTATGATAGTCAATGCGATGTTACTAGTGATGAGGATGAATTGATTGATGTGGATATGTAGAAAAAATATGAAACATACACATAATCCTTTGTTAACAATGATATTAATTTTTGAATACGTTTTATTACTCCTGATTGATTTGCTAAACTTTCTGTTACATTTTCTTGTATTCTTTACATTTTCTGTTTCTTAATAAACTGGTGTTGGTTTTTTATTATTACATGATGTGATCATATATATAAACATAAGTGACAGTCAGGCTTCAAACATGAGCATATACAACGTTTCTGCTTTGAAAGCTGTTGTCGAGCAGGCTCAGACCCAGCGAATTGAAGTGATTCTCCAGTCTCACTGCACCGTCGTATTTCTTCTTTGACCAGTGGCACCCGATGCAGCGGTTTTTGTTCATAGAAAGGAGCACTCACTAGTTTCCTCAGCAGCTTCGATTGACAGCATTGCATGATTTCTATGTTAGAGTTAGCTGCTGTATGCCATACTTGGATGCCGTATGTCGACATTGGTTTAATTATTGTCTTGTACAATAGGAGTTTATTGCGCAAGCAGAGCTGGAGCCAATGACTTAAAAGCCAGTTCATTTTCCATCTTTTCAAGATGAGTTGCTTCTTCTTTCTTTTGATATGTTCCTACCAGTTGAGCCTTCTCTTTACGGTAGAATGGAGATACTTAGCAATGGGCTTAATGGGGACATATTCGCCGTTTAAGACAACTGGAGGACATGTGGCACTCCTAAACGTAAAGGTCGTGTGAACTAGCCAAGGACCAATAATATCAAGTTGTCACTGCAACAAACATGTGGCGGGTGGGGATCCGATGAGGATGCTAAAAACGATGTATCGTCTGCTTATGTTGCGACCAGTATATGTTCATCTGATGAACTGGAAGATCTGTCGTACAGAGTGTGTACAGGATAGGACCTAAGTGTGCCCTGTGGAACTCCCGCTGCGATGCGCATTATGCCGGACCTAGCATCATTGTGTCGTACATAGAAGGTCCAATCTGTTAGGTAAGACTTTAGATTGAGGTAGTATGGTTTTTTAACTTGAAAAGCAGTGGTGCAGGGTGCTAAACTTTATCGAAAGCCTGCCTTATGTCCAGGAAGACGGCTAAGCAGTACTTCTTTGCCTTGAAGGTGTCGATTTTGCATTGTGCCACATTTTGGCACTGTTTTGAAGTCCCATGACTGGATCTGAAACCAAAAAGTTGCTCAGGAATAAGGGAATGCAGAAATTTTGGAGAGAACTGCAAGCAAGTTGCTCAGACAATACGATTCAAGCGAGTGGCTTAGCAATTGTGATAATCTCAGCACACTTCCATTGTGAGGGGAAGTGGCTGAGACTCAATATAGCATTGAATATTGCCGGTACCTGGTTCAAGTACCTGGTTTAGTGGCATCTGTATAGATCGTGAATTAATCCTATCATAACCAGGGGACTTTGAAGCTTTAAGGGATTTCACTTCTTTTATGACCTCGTCAAAGTGTATTTTTAAATTCATACTTATTCAATCTTGTATGGAAGGAGATCACCAATCCTTGTGACAATCATTATACATATTTCCCCTTGTGGTTTCTCGCTTCATTTAGCTTTTTTGGTTTCTTTTCAACTTCGTTTTGCTTTATTTTATCATTATTTGTACAAAAAATAACAAAGAATTATAGCAATCGATAAGAGTGGCAAGGCGAGTACACTTGTTACCACAATTTGCCCAAGTTTCTTGTCATATTTTTGCCATTTTTTTTTTTATACAATATATTTTATTTAACACAATTTTATGCCGCACTTTGTGTGACCATTTAGGTATTGTATGTGTATGTGTGTGGGTCCTTCTAACTCCTTCGCTTCGTTAAGCTTTGATGCACGCAACATACTGCTTACTCACGCTTATATGCTTACCAACCAACATTTGCTTGACTTGCCTTAGCACGAGTTCGTCGTCCTGTGAAGCATGCACGTCTTTTTCTCTTTTTCTATGTGTGTGTGTGTGTATTGTATTCTCTGTGTTTCAGTGTGTGTGTTTATGTGTGTGTGTGTGTCCTGCTGACGTGTGCCACTAACCTCATACACGTTCATTTATTCCTTTTGCTTCTTTGCTTTCTTTTGTTGCCAGTTGTTTTCCATTTTTTTTTTGTTGTTGCCTTGCGTCCGACTTTTGTTCACTTTATGTACGCCAACGCGACTCTGTGTGACGCCATGTGGCTTCCACTTCGATTGTTTTGCCTGCCTGCCTCACTTACTGACTGACTGACTAACAGAATGGCTGAGTAACTGGGTGAATGCCTGCCTGGCTTTAATGTTTTTCAATTATTTTTATTGGCTTATAATGCTCAACGTTGGCTTTTCTTTTTACATCATAATTTTTTTCGTTTGTTTCTTCATCCTTTCATTTCATATATTCTGTTTCACTGTCTCCCTCACTCATATTTGCCATACAGAACTAATACACGATTCGCTACTTTAGGTTTTTTTTTGTAATAATTTCCTTTTCTTTCTTTCCATTTTTTTCATGAATTCATTCAGTTTTTCTTTCCTAGTGTTCATCACATGTGTTTGTGCCGCCTCATTGTTGCACATACACATGTTGAGTGTTGCAACTTATTGAAAAAGTTTTCTTTGTTTATTTTTTTACATACTTTTCAGCAACTTTTTCCTTTACTCATTTGTCAATTGCTTATGAACAAAAAAACACAAAAAAAAAAAACAAATTCAAGTTGCGTGTATTTTTTCTCATTTTTCTTCTTTACGACTGAGTTCATTATTTCATTGCGCGTGTTTTTAATTATTTTTGCATTTTTCATTTGTATATTTTATGTAAGTTTTTCCATCTCTCTCACTCTCAGGGGTTTTTCTCATTACTTATACTTGAATTAAATTGAATTGTGTCACAAAATTTGCATGAAGCGAAAAAGTTTTCCATGTTTAAATGAGTAAAATGAGTGAAAGTTTTGTTTGTTACATTTGCAGCAGTAAACCGCAAAAAACTAACAACAAAACAATACAAAACTTCACCGTTATAATGCGCTTTTGAAGAAATTTTCACAACACCAGAAGCAACAACAGCAACAATGATAATAGTAAAAGAAAATTGTAGAAGAAAAACTTGCCTAAATAGTTTTGTAATACTCACGAAACGAAAGGCTTAATTTAAGTTTTTACAGCGCTTAACTCTCCTCCTTCATCCAACAAATTCTATTACTCCAGGCTATGCGAGCAAGCACTCCGAGCATAGCCGCCGCCTTCACA
This sequence comes from Amiota communis, assembly GCA_037043315.1. Classification (NCBI taxonomy): domain Eukaryota; kingdom Metazoa; phylum Arthropoda; class Insecta; order Diptera; family Drosophilidae; genus Amiota; species Amiota communis. The sequence continues at coordinate 2,849,425 of JBAMAV010001245.1, read as the reverse complement.
TGCCTTTTGTTATTTTAATTATCACTCAAACGCTGTAAATGTAATTTCCGTGCAACAACTATTACACATACATACAGCAAATGCATTATTGCTATTTAAATTGTTGTACATTGTCGAAAGTTTTGCCTTACGACAAACCAACCAACCAACCAACCAAACCAACCAGACATTCCTCAGGCACTTGTACTACTACTCACAACCTCACTACATACAAAAAGAAATAATAAAAAAAAAAAAAAAAGAAAACTACTCCCTAAAAACAAAGTTCGTCTTTCTGTAAAGAAAGTAAAGAAAATAAAAAGAAAAGTTCCTGTATACATTTGCTAAATGCCTCAAGCTTCCTTGAGCCTTGCAGTTGCTTTGCTTTTCATACTGCCATATGTAAGATGACGTTTGTGTGGATTCATTTCACTTGCGGTTGCTGAACTTTGAAAAATCGTAGAAATTCGTGTTTTTGAGCTGGAAAGAAAATTGGAAAACTATTTTGTAACTTAATTCATACTCTATCAAGTTGTTGATACAACAATATAAGAATTTCACAATATTTCATCAACTATTGCAGCAGTTAGTTGCCAAGAAAACATTTAGAAGAACTATGCCTACTGTAATTGTTTGAGAGTACTTAGTAATGCTTAGTACTTCAAAATGAACTGAAAAGAAATCATAGAAATTTGCATTTCAATTTGAATTAATTAAATAAGTTTCAAAATCATTCTTCAATTTATTTTGCATTTAAAAGTAAAATTGTTTAATGTACTTGTGTATTCAATATAATAAGAATTTTAATTCAATTAAATTTATTTATATACATAAGAATTATGTGCTTTGGGCTATTTGATTTTTTAATTTTAAAAAATTGATAAAAATTCAAGTTTTTAAGCATTTGGAGAAATTGAAAAAGTTTAATTTTCTTTATTAATTTAACTTTAAAATTGTGTTTGACAAATTTGATGTAATTACTTTGCTTTTTTTTTTTTAAATTTAAACAAAAAATAAAAAATAAAAATTAAATTCTTTAAGATAATTTCTCAATAAATGTGATACTTGTAACAACCCAATTTTGACAAAGATCCAACATTGTTTGGTGGAAGTTTTTCCAAGCATAAATGTTCATTACATAAACAATGTGGTGTTGGATTTTTTCAAGTGATCAAGTGATCAGCAAGACATCATAGTCACTGAAGATAATCGTGCCCAGAGGGCAGCATAAGAAATCCTATACGATTATTGTTGAGTCCAACAGATTTTTCTTGAACTATTACAAGCGAAGAAATGCTTAATTCAATAATTGCGAAGGGGTTCGAACCTGCTTTGTGCAGGCCACTCACACACACACACTTTATTGAACTATGAAATGAATTCACTAAAACCAAACATGGTCTTCCAACAGGTTAAAGAACGGATTGCTTCTTACGCATTGCCGAATGCACCCACGGGAGCGTGTTTTTATTGAAAACGATCGATCATAGATCACATTACGTCTGGGTCACCAATGTTTGGGGTACAGCAAGCAATTATACTGCCCAATTTGAAATTATCAAACCGAAACGAAAATAAACACGCCGATGTGTTGTTTTACTCTATTCTACATTAATTCGATTTATTACGAGCGGATTGAAGAGCTGCTAGTCAAATGACTTCTCTTAACAATTATTTTTGCTCCCAAAAATGGACAAAAAGGCAAACACAGTGGCAGAAAGTTGTAGAATTTGTTCAAAAGCGAAGCACGAGCTGCACCATCATGCCAATGCGGCAATGCCAATTTCATCTTATCAAGCCATTTTTCACGTTGACATTTACTTAAGAGACCACAAACATTTCATTTATATGTATAGATAAGCTTTCAAAATTCGACATAGTCATCAAGAACCATTGTGGACGGTGGCAGATTTGCAGTTTTTGCCGCCCTAGGCCCCAGGCCATGTATTAAGTACCAGCCGCCCCTTTCTCAGCACCCATTAAGAAAACAAGAAAACGAAAGTGGTTTGGCCGCCTCTGATTGCGGAAGTAAAACCAGCAAGAATTCGCTAAATTGTCAGATAATTAAAACATAGCAACGTAGAAATCGCAAAGTCCCCACATCACCGTAGCACTTCAAATGGGAAAATGAAGCAATTTCACAGCACCCTAACAGAGAAATCAAGGTGCCTTAAGCTGCAGAAAAACCTTAGCGACACTATAGATCTTATCCTACTGGCGATGTTAGAATATAACAGGTCAATTGAAATTATTCACCCCGACTCGACGGATACGCTAGAAATGGTCACAGCTCCATTAAGAAAAGCCCAAGAGACCAACTTGGCATATCATAACAATGAAAACGGTGAATTATTGTCAAGCAATAAGGAAGGTTTTGATGCGATGGCATCAATACGATGTCTAGTTAGAAGTGATCGAACCTGCCACTTGGTACTTGAATTTTCGCTGGTTGAAGATGATTATGTTTATGAACTTATGAGCGCTGGCAAGGAAGACAGTTCCTATACCAACTGATGACGTCTTTGTTTATTGAGGTCCAAACAAACTTCTAACTAATATGCAATTTACACGAAAGTACATCACGTTGATGGGGTTTTTCGTTCACACCGGATATTTTGCATCACGAACAGCTGTTTTTTGTTTTGGTTATACACACACGTGAAACTTGCGAGCACGTTGGTTAAATAAAAACTAAAAGTTTGTGAAAAATACATGATTTAGAACATTTGCAAATAGTTCTTGCAATTCCCTTTTTCATTCCTGATACTTATTTTATTAAATTCTTTTGAAAAAATTGACAATTTATGGTTTACTTAACAATGTGGAAAAACAAAAAAACTTGGAAGCACTAGGAAAAACTTGGCAGCACTGGCAGAAAATGTCTACAGAGACCATTATTAATTTTCATATCACGGCACATCAGTTCTTGATGCGACTATTGATCCCCATCACATTCTACAACAAACAACCCCTGAATGATGACATTTTCCTTGTGGTTGTTGTCGAATCTGATACGTATCAGTAGGCACATCAATGTTGATGTGATTTGGTGTAAATTGCATATAAGATGCGATAGGTTGTGAACAAATTGGAAAGCGACAATCATGTACGGGCGTAAACGTCCAGTTGACGTCCAGTTGTAGGGAACTCTCTTCAGTTTGAGGAACGGCCGTACAAAATTTACAACTCTGGTGACCTAGTTCTTTTGAAAATAAACAAAAGACTGTGGAACAAGTTTTCACACTTATATGATGAGCAAATTGTTGAACAGGATCTGGGCACCACCGTTCTTATAAAGGAAAGGAGGATTTATTCAGATAGAAAAGCCAGAACAGCACCATGAAAACCATCCAAGACGTTTTTCTGTTGACATGCAACACAAAAAAGGGTGGTCAATGAGGTCATCAGAAGATCATTCATTAAAAGAACTGAAGACATTTCTCTTTTCAAAAAAGGAGGAGTTAAAGTAAGTCTGGCAAGGCTAAACGCATCTGTTTTAGACACAATGACAAAAGAGAATATTGCAATACGGAGGGAAGGTGCACGATCTATCTGACGAAGCATGACCTGTCTGGCGAAGCAAGGTTGTTAAAACTGAACTTAGATCAGTAGGTGTGTTGAACATGACTAGCAAACACGTCTTATGAATTATCATACCCAACTCTTTATTTTATTATAATTAACTTGTTGATTAAGTCAAGTAATTTTATATAAGTATATTGTTATATCATTTAATGTCATTTTAATCTTTAATAGACAAATTAAGCATTTTCTTAATGCTATTTAAAACATTTCGATCTATTAACCTCAAAGGGTTTGCCCCAAGAGCCCAAATGAATATAACTGAGTCAATGAAAAAGAAACGTAAACTCAATTTTAACAGTCAAATAAACATGCACACCTATAAATATCTGTTCCCTTTCCTCTTCTCTCTTCTCTTCATAAGTAAGCAATTGGATTTTGTACAAAACGTAAAATAAAAAAAAGAATATGCTGCATACTTTGCTGCGACCAACAACCAGCAATGAACCGTGTACATTCCATTTTAAGCGTTTTGTAAATACGTTAAAGTTTATGTTGTTCTTGTTCATTTTATGATGTTGTTGGTGTTGCTGTTGTTGGTACTTTATGTCTAGCAGCAAATAAACATTGAAAGCTTCCCTCAACTCAAATTAAAAGAAATGAAGTCTTAACAAAAAATTGTGGCAAGAAAAATGGTGTAAAAATGCAAGATGACGATGAAAGTCCTTCATTTCGTTTATTTTCTTAATTTTTCTTTTTTTTTCTACTACAATATTTCTCTCTGTCTGCAGCAATGAAGCAGGAAAAATGAACTTTTATTAACGTTGTTCGCGTGAGTTTCAAATATTTTTTCACTTGTTTTACTTTTTTTTTTTAGTTTTCAGCACTTTTGTTAGTTGTTTGTAAGTTTCAGAAAGAACGTTGCAATGCACTTTGTTTGATGAGCTGCTTTCAAGAGCAGAATAGAAACAGGCAGACGAATGAACGAATGAGTTTGGCAATGAAAGATGAATAGTTGGATGGATGGGTAGATAGATGGATAAATGGTATGGATTGTTGCTTAAGTTAAATTTTCTTCCAACAGCTGATTTTTCTACTCTGAATTTGGCAAGTCTGTTATGGTGCGGTAGGGATGAAAGCAACTGCTTCTCCTAAATGAGTTGCTTTGCTGCATGTCAGTTGACTTTGTTTGGTTTGTCTTTGCAAAAGTTTCCAAAAGGGTGTGTGTGTTTGCATAGGGAAACCGAAAAAAAGAGTTTGTTTGCCACAAAAAAAAAAAGATAAAAATTGCAATTCAAAAAAGAAGAAATTTTGTTACAAAAAACAACGAAAAACTGAGTGAGCAAAGTAGAACAAAATAAAAACGACAGACACAAGGGAAATTTGTGAATGCTGTAAATCAGGATTTAAAAAAATAATGAGAAATTATTGGCGCAATGCGCTGCAAGCGACAACCAAACTGAGTTGAGTTGAGCAAAGCTGTGCTAAGAGTCGAGTTGAGTTGCATTGAGAATGAGTCAAAAATGAAGGCGACAACAAACAGAATGAAATCACAAAGAAAAAAAAATAAGAAAAAAATAGACAAAAAAAGGAATGGAAAGGAAAGGAAAAGGAAGGACCAGTGAAATGAGGTGAGATGGCTAGAGTTATAAAATAGGCAACAGACAGTGGTCACTAGTGGGTGGAATGCTGGTGGTTTTAAAAACGAGCTGTTGGCATTAACTGGCAGCAGACGAATCGAAACAGGACAGCAAAGAACAAGACAAACGAGATCAAAAAAAAAAAAAAAAAATTTTAAAGGAAGTAAAACAAAAGGGACAAGGAAAAGAAGAGAAATCGTAAAGCAACATTTAAATGTCGGAATTGTTGATGAATGCAGTGCAATCTTTAGTTTCTTTATTTTTTTATATGTGCAAGCGAAGCTGCAACCATCATCTTCATCCTTGCCTCATACTCCATTGTAATGTAACTCTCCAATTCACCAATCTGTCTTTCCTTTCTTTTGCCCCAATGTGGTTTGATGTTTTTTTTACAATAATTTTTTTTGTTTCAACTGCTCTCGTTTCTTTTTGATTTTTTGGTTTTTGTTTTTCCTTCCGTTTGTGGCTTTTGGACACGTTGTTGTTGCTGCTGTTGCTGTACTGTCTGCCTGGCTGTTGGTTATATATTTTTTTACTGCATTTAATTTGGCTTAAATGTTTGATTGCCGCCGCAATGCACAAAAGTCGAACAAAAAACAAACGAGTGAAGATACTCGTACTCTACTACTGGAAATGAAAAAAACGTTTCATTTTAATTAAGCCGAAAAACGAGAGAGCATTTTAGACAAATTGTATAATTGAAGCTAAATCCCAGCAACAACAACATGAACAACAACAATATGCACAACAAACATAGAATTTATTACCATTTTGTATTTTAATGCAATTTCACATAAATTTGCATGCATTTTAAGGATTTTTTTTTTTTGGGAGGAAGAAAATTGCATACGCACATAGAGAGAAACAACAAGAAACTGAAGCAACTGAAATTTGAATTTGCATATCTTTAAAATTACGTTCTGAGTCGAAGAATTTATGTATGTTTAACAAGAATATGGAAGGAAGCTTGGAAACAAGAATGAAAGGAAATAAGCATGGAAGGAAGAAGAATATCATGCAGAATGGTTGAACAGATGGATATGGGGTAAAGAATCTCAAGCACTTAATATTAAAGCCAATAATAAAGAAAAAAACTCTACTCTTAGCAACAAAGGAGCATCAGCATCAGCAACATCATCATCTTTATGTTTTACATAAAACTTAACTCAACTCAATTCTTATGGCTTAGGGAAGAGAGATGTTAGTGAGGCAAGGGATTAACTAAATCTAATAAATACTTATATGCAATTTATGTGTGGCATGACGATAACTCAATAGTAAATTCCACGCACGCTTTAAGGATACTGTGCAAGGACTTTCTAAACTCACTTTCCCACACACATTTCTCACACTATTTTGCATGCAACCTATGAATGAAGTAAACTGGAGCAAGAAGCAGTTTAAGTTATTCTTCTTGTTATACTACCAGATAGTATATATTTCTATCTTGTCTTAAATTGTGCCTTAGAACGTGTCGTTTGTATGTTTTTCCTTACCTCATGGGGCTGTTAGCTATTCTTCTTGTTCAAACCCTTTTGCCCCTTAAAGCCCAGCACAAACAATGCAAATTTTGTTATACGAAACTCAATGCAATGAAGGCACGTATGTATATGTGTTTGTGTATATAATACTATCTTCATTATCATGCCAGCTTGAACATTATCATCATCTCATTGTCGTTGTAATCTTACCTGCATGGAATCGCTCATCTTTCCTTTATATGTACTTACTAAACTACCATATATCCTTCTTCATTTGTCATGTACAGGTGCATTTATCAAAAGAATCAAAAAAAAAAAAAATAATATAGTATAATAGTAAAGGAAACAGCGGAACAAAGTCTGGAAGGAAGGAATCCCAGCAGTCTGAGTGGGGAAGTTACTTGCAATATGCAAATTCTTAAGTTGAGTTGGCATTTTGAGAAAACAGCACGCATTTTTCAAGAACAACAAAATGTTCTCTTGTAATATAAGACAATTTAATAAAAGTCAAGACACAAACGAAAGCAAAAAAAAGAAAGTTTCTTCAGTTTTTTCTGAAACAAAATAAATTTACAAAAAATTTATGATATTTTTTTGAAAGCTTCTTTGATTTTCGTTTCAGTTGGACATTTTTTTCTTTATAAAAATAATAATTTTTCTTGAAAAACTTTGGCTTAAAATAAATTTGTTTAAGCGGTCTAAAAAAAATTCCCCTTTTAGTTTTGTTTTGTTTGTTCTGTTGTGTTTTAAAATCTTTTACCCAGATAGTACTAGTACACTCTTTCATCAGAAGCCTCCTTCTTCTCTTCTGCCTGAAATGCTTTTAAGCACTTAAGTATCTTCGCTCCTTTACATTATCCTAAACATTTTCAAGAATAAGAACATCATAAGCAAAGAAAATAATATGCAAGTTGCAAAGAGACAACTGTAGTACTAGTAAGAGGAACAATGTAGCAACAAAGGTTTCATCATCAGGAGCTTCAGCGTTTAATGCGCTTAAAAAGCTTATACAATCTGGCAAGTGGCAGGTGGCAGGTGGTGGTGATGTTGTAAAGTATGAGTAGCGAATAGCAAATCGCGCAGTCTTAACAAAAGGCTTAAGCTAAGGAAGAATCTTAGCCAACTAAGAGTAGACATAGAGACAGAGTTTGGTGGCATCCTGTATAAGCTCCTTGAAAGCACTTAGCGCACATTTTGACTACTCACGCTTAGCGCTGCTTCAAATTAATCTACTTCTCTATCATCATCATCATCCTTACCCATTGTTTTCTGTTAATGAGATACATTCATAGTCAAGTGTAATGCAATGCAACACTTTGACATGCATGCGGCATACAGTCAATTCTTTACATGTACATGTTCTCTATTCGGAATTGCCATAGCCACTTGAAGATATTATCTAAAAGCATAGCAAAAGGGTGCACTCAAACAGCTCAAGCTTTCGCTACGACATATTGTACTTGATGTCAAGCATACTTGACCGCAATTGGCCAAAAAAAATGTGAAAAGAAAGAGGGAAAAATAGTTCCAAAGGGACACAAGAAGATGACAAGCGACAAGAATGAGTACAATGAGTGGATTGCATGCATGCATGTTGAGTATTGATGTCGTTTCGCTGGCGCCAATCGATGAGGACACTCAATGTCCTGTACAGTGAAGTGTAGTACATACACTGCTAGGGAGAAGAATTGCTTTGACAAGTGCTTAACAGAGCTCAATAGTTGCCCTTTTTCCCTGTGACATATGTGGGAGTTTTGGCAGAGTGCGGAGAGTGAATGATTTCATAAGTGGGTGTATATCAAGCACACTCTACTCAAGTTTACTTTCGCCTTCGTTGCTATGAGATGTGTGCAATGTGCTGCTCCTTTTTGCAATACGAGTTTATTCACTTGATTGACTTCCAAGACTCACAAGGGAATCTTTCTAACTGAAACTTCCACACAATCTTCTTAGTCTTCTTTCATTCTGCCAATCTTGACCACCTTTAATTGCTCTTTTCCCTCTTTGATTGTAATGTCAAAAATTCTTTTCATTGTTCTGACTTGACTTAATGCTATTATCTTGTGCCATGTCCAAAGAACATTTAATCATTAGGGCCTTTTGTGAACTCCAGACATGTCTCAGCTTAAGACCTTTGCCCTCCTCTCCCTCTGTACTCCTCTTAATGCTTATTATTCTTTATTAAAATATTTTGGCACAGTTCGTTGGCCAAGGAATTAATGAATTAAGGACTTTATTTTACAGTTTTGGCGCGTAAGTATGACAGCAGCAACAACAACAATCCTCAGGCAACAGGACATAAAAAAAAAAAGAAAAAAAAAAATGTCAAAATTAATTGTGCTGCTTTTACTTAAATTGAGCGAGCAAGTGTCCTTCTACTTGACTTCGCCCTTAGCTTTGGCTTTGCGTGGCTGAATTGTAGCTCTCCTGATCCCTGAGTTGTCTGTTATGGTGGCTCTGTTGAGGTGTGGTTTTCATTTAATTGACAAAAAACATACACTTCAACAAGCAGAAGTTTTTAATTAATTAAATTGTGCTCGGAGCAAAAAAAGAAAAAATGAGTCCTGCAAATAATGTCATCGAACGTGATGAACAGGTACAAAGAGTATAATGCACAGACAGAATCATGGTACCACAAGCTGCATCAAAAACCAATTGATTTACTATTAAAATGATGCGATTTCCGGTTGACGCACTGCTGTGACTTCCGTTGAGCTTATGCAATGAAAGCATAGGAGATTGTATGATAAAGATAGGATGGGCCAACACACTTGATTCACTGTGAGTCACACATTTATTGGTTTATTTGTGAGGATACAATTTTGTTTGTTATTTTCTGCTCTGGTAGCATAAGAGTGTAACCAACTTTCAAGTTGATTGCTTTGTCATGCTGTGGTCCTATGGGAAGTGATAAAATTCTCCTCTATCCTCTATCCTAGTCAATCCAATTCAACACACAAAGTCAAAGACTTGCATGCATACAAAATGCGTAAGTTCAATAGTTGATGATGAGTATAAAGGGTTAGGGTTAGAGGATGGAGTCAAAAACTTTAATACAAAACTCAAAATTCAGCTTAGCTTAGAAGTTTTGCGTGCTTTTTGTTTTTGTTTTCGTTTTTTTTTTTTTTTTTGCTGGGGTTTTCTATTTTGACAGGATGCTTAATATTTAAACAATTCTATGAATAACAGAGTAAGCAATCCAAGGACTTGTATGTTTGTTGTCTATAACATTTCTATGGCAAGTCAACTCAACTCAGCTCAAGTGAAGTGAAGGCAAGTCAATCAAAGTGTTAAGACTTGCTGATGCAATGCTATGAGGCTGAAGGCTGAGTAAATTCAAGAAAGTCGAAGTTCAACCTGAAACTCAATTTAAAGTTCATAAGGTGTTGTTGCTCATACATGTATGTGGTGATGGAGGCTACAGGAAAGAAAGAGTGTGTCTATGGGTTTAATACAAGTTGATATATTTGATATGTCGATGAAATGAAGCAAACTCAGTCAAGTCAGTCAGACACGCTTAGTAGAATTATTCCATTCACCTGTCGTCAGACTAGAATGTTGCACAAGGGTCACATAACAGAGTAAGCCCAAAGCTCATAATATATACTATGTACAATATATACATGTGTAAGGTGTTGGTATAAAATCCTTTACCCCTCTTCCTGTATAAAAACGTTGGTTGTGGCTGCGTTTAGCTTGAAAGACATGAAGACTCAAAACTCCATCAAAGTTTGAGAGGTGAGTGAGTTTAAGAACGAAAAATTGTAATGTCAAAGTTTGTTGCTACCCACTCCTCCTTAATAAGCACCCTACTCTTTCTCTATTCCCTTACATACCCTTGTGTATAAGATCTTAAATCTAATAAACAGAAAAACACACACAGTTACATATAAGCAAAGGATTCATACGCATGCATACATATGTGTATAAAGTATCTCTGTGTCTGTGCAATAAACAGCACCCAATTAATTTTATGTAGTCGCCTTTTGGGTGCTCGTTTTGTGTCTGACTGTCTGCCTGTCTGTTTGAGTATCTCTTAAATTGAAGAAGAACTTAAGCTAATTAATACGCTTATCAAGTGTGTAAAATGTGTTAAATGTAACTGAATGAATAAGTGAATGAGTGCGTGTGTGTGTGTTTGTGTGTATAAATGAGTTTGGAATGCTTTTGTGTTTCAAATTAAAATTTTCACACACATCCGAAAAATGAAATGAATATTTCAAATTATATTTAAGGTCTTTACATAGTAGTAGGCGTTTATGAAGAATCTTCATATAAACAACTCACATTGCTGTTGTTTCCTTCCTTACATCAACCTGATTTTCATTATGTTATTCATTCATATGCTTTGTTGTTTCTTCATATGTACATTCTTCATTCTCAACATCCATCTATTTGTGTTTCCATTTTTTTTTTAGCGCTACCCTCCTACATCGCATCGTATGCCAACTAAATCTAGACTTGTTCAAATACCACATAAAATATATGCTTCTGTCATCGTCTTTATTCTTGTTGTTATTCTCCTTTTACCATTTTCATCATGTTTCATGTTTGATGTGAGTAAAGGCAGCGGCAATGGTGGTGTTAGTGTTGGTGGCTCAGGTGCGCCACAGCTTTGCTCAGCTCCCAGCAGCACTTAAGCATAATTCAGCACAAATATTTAACTTAACTTTATCACACATATATGTACACACATATAGGTAGTTATAAATATTTACACACACTCCGATATACACTTATGTGTGATTATGATTATCGAACGTTATTTTAATGCAAAAGAAGTCTAATTTTGCTTTGTTTTTTGTATTTCAAGGACTAAATTGTTCTCGAACCACAAGCAATTGAGACAACCAACCATCAAAGTAGTACACATTTCCCTCTTTCTCTCCCTATATTTATCATTTAAAAGCAATTCCATTTTCCTCTGTGGTTCCTCTCTCTCCTCTATATTCCTCATTTGTTGCAATTACAAATTGCAATTGGTTTGTCAGAATCTGGCATAGCGTGACATGGTAAACTTTTGCTGCTGGTCATTATGGCTGGTGGCCATCAAATTGGTTGAATTGGTTGCGTTGATTTACAATTGTTGATTATGATGACTCTGGTGCTGATGATGATGATAATGATGATGACTGCTGGTGCTGTCTACCAAAAGGTTTACATGTGTGTAGCACGCTAGATTGTGCCATAGGCTACATGCCATAATAATATGTGAACAAGCGAGGCTTTATTGCCGTTGTTATGTGTTGCGTTGCGTTGCGTGTGGTTTAAGCGTTGAATGAATGAATGATGGTTGGAGTAAGTGACGTTAAACTATGCGTAACTATGCGTGATTGTCTGCCAGGCATGAATGTCGGTCTATCTGTCTTGGTGCCTGACTGCCTGGCTGTCTATATCTCAATTGTACCATCTGTCTGTCTGTCCCTCTGTCTATCCAGTCCTTCGAATGTTTGTTATGCGGCTTTGGCTGTCTGTTTGTCTATTTGTCTGTTTATCTGCTGTTTGTCAGTTACCCGCAGTCATGCCCATTTAATGCCCGCAGAATGAAGTTTCCGAGGCATGTAATAAAAAATAGAATCAACTAGGGCAGACCTTAAACTAGGTGAAATGTGAATATTTAAAGGCAAATTTCCTTAAAATAGTGAAGAAATCACTGTATCATCATGGTGACCTATGAAAATTCTTTAGTTCATAAATTTTATGTTATATTTATTAATTAAAATGAATGTACTTTTGAATGTGAAATACCTTTCAATTTGATTTAAAATAATGGAAAATTAGGCAATACATCAGCAATATTCCTCCTTCCTTAGCTTTCACATCGCTTTATGTGGTGTCCTATTACTCAATATCTCATAATGTGCTTCATCTTATGATTGATATTCTCTCATTTATTGTAATTTTATTGCTTGCCTTTGATTGATTTGAGTTGAAGAGATTTTTTATAAATTAACATTTCTTTGCACAAAATTACATCAAGAATTTTATACATGATGAAATATCAATTACAATTTAATAAAAATAGAATATTTTTTATGACTTTTTGTTGTTCTTCTTTTTGTTGATTATTGTCTTTCACAAGCAAAGTCAATCTTTTTTTGCCTAATACTCTATCTACACTGATGAGATGCCGGACGATTGTGCCATGTCTCAAGTAGTTGCTGATGTTTACAGACCCTTACATAATATACTCTCATGCCTGGAAGTGAAAAGCAGAGATCAAGCAGGCAGGAAGTGGGCAAATGAGTCTGCGTGCACTGCCGCAAGGACACTCTGGCATTGTTATCAGGCAATGAGAACTTCCGAGCTCCTTCAATTTAACAAGAAAAGGGTTCGGACGTTGACGGGAGTCATAACGGGGCACTGCACCATCAGGCTCCACACCATGACTTCTGTCGTAGCTGTGAAGACGAGGAGGAGCCGGAGAGCATCCAACACCTCCTTTGTGATTGCTCTGCTCTTTTCAGTAAACGAACCCGGTTTCTCGGGAAGCCGTTTTTCGAAGAGTTGGGTCGTTTGGCAAAATGTCCTTTGGAGAACCTGGCTTTGTTCGTGAACTCCTGAGGTTGGTTTTAGAGATAGACCGACCTGGGACTCTAACCCTTCTTTCCCTTACCCCTTTTTTATCAGGCATCTCAATTTGCCTTTAAGGCTTCTGGGTGTACTCCCGAGTAACTGCGAGTAGCCTGCATAACCTAACCTAACCTAACTTATCTACACTGGATCATGATTCGAATCAATAGTCGCATCATGATTGATTCGACAACAACCACAACGAACATGAAATCTTTCAGGAGTTATTGTTATGGAATGTAATTCGAATCAAAGTTGAAAAAAGAATTGATTAGTGTTGGGCAATTTTGCCCTTTTTTAGGTGATTTTCGACTGTCATGTCAAAAAAGTAATATTAGTATTATGTATGGTGATGTGCATGTATCATTTGGTGGCTAATTTTTCGGATAAGGAGTCCGAATTATGGTCTTATAGGGACTACATTAGCCAGGGGATTGGGGAATCTGTTTTTGTACCTGTTCGAAAAAACCGGTCTAATCTTCAACAGTAGCCAGGTTGAAGTCATGATGTAGGGTGGTTATTAAGAACATACCATTCGCAGCCAGTGAGTAGGCCCAAGACTTTGTTTTGCATAGTCTGGACCTGTTTGCATTTCGACTTTGCAGATATACTCCAGAATTGTATACCATATAGCCAGGAGGGCGCACCTATATGCTGGTACACAGTAGCGACAGTTTGTCTCTGCTGTTGAGAAGCCAGTGAAGCTTTCTTAATCTAGCTATATAGGTTCTAACTACCTGAATGTGAGCCTTTTAATTTCTTATAATTTGCTACAACGTTCCAAAACAAAAAACAGCTTTTCGTGTCACAAAACAACCAGTATAAACACCAAAAGTGAATCATTGTGATTCAGTCCTATCTAAATAGGCTATAAGGAAATTCGAAGTCTATTAGTGGGTTCAGACAGCGAGTTCTGATTATGCAAGTTCTGGTTACCTGTTTTTTATCACCGAGTTCTGAGTTGCGAGTTCTGAGCAGCTGTTTTTACCTGTCATCATCAGCTGTTTATTACCGCGCAACAAAAAGAGAGAACAAGACTATCGACAATCACCTAAAAGAGCCCAAATTTTACCAATACTTTTTAGACTGACCATGTCAGACCAGCGAGTTCTGGCAGAACTCGCACGAGAACTCTGCTCTGTCTGAATGCACTATATATCGTAATTTTTAGAAAACCCAAGGATTATTCATTAAGCTAGATCTGTCCACTCATAATTCGGTACACGCTGGCCGTTGTCTCAGGTAACCAATTTTAATGATACCTGTGTAAAATATTGTCTTAAAAAAAATGTTAAGGGTACTTTTGGTATTTCTTAATTAAATTAAGATGTGTATTTTAATTAATAAAATGCTTGATAATTTTTCTTAGAAAATATTTTCATTTATGATTTTTATGTTTCCAAAAAAACCTGTAATCATAAATACCAATTATTTGTCATGAAAGAAAACTCATATACTATACTAGGTATAGTATCAAACTTAAGATATGATTGACAAAAAATTGGCTTAAATTGACTTAGTTAATGGTAAGCATGGCAATACAATAAAAGCATGCAACAATGACAACATTAAAAGGTTAATACGAACTACTAAAAGCCTAAAGAACAAAACAAACAATTCCACAGAGATTTTTTTCCTACATTGCCGGTCCGGTCTTCTGTTTTTGTCATGTGCGTGTTTTTCTGTCATTCCATTAAGCTTTTAACTTGTTTATTCTAAATGTATATTTTCAATGAAGGACGGTGGTGTGCATGAGCTTTTGAGAGCCTCGGGCCATTAAATTCATCTATATGGGGGTGTGAGCAATCAATGGCTTGCAACAAAGACCAATAGTTGTCTTAATTGTTTGCATAATGCTTTCATACAAACACAGAAAGAACTGAAAATGGAAACATGTTTAAGTGAAATCAATTGACCGACAAACTGAAAAAAAAACTCAAATGAATTGACCAATCACCTACAAAGAGAACAAAATCAACAAAAAAAAAAAAAAAAAATAATGGGGAATCATTAACATGTAGAAAGGCAAGAAGTCATAGCAAATACATAAGATCATCGACAATAGCGAACGCGATTCAATGTACTTATCTCATTTATAATGTTTTAAAGTTCGATCCGTTTGATGTCTTCGGGCTCTAAGTAAACTCCATAGACCTTGCTTACACTCAGCCTGTCTGCGATTACTTTATCTCTCGCAATTTTGACAAGGGGAACAAAAGGCCGACGGGGTAGCCGAGCTGCTTGCACCAGCAACAACTCGCAGTTCTGTCGACGCTTTTCTTTGTCCTTTTTCGCGTCATTCGTTGATTGTTTATTTCGTTTGGCTTGCATAGAGTGAGGATGCAAGCGAAATGCATAAATAGTAGTCAGTGAAAGCTGAATGATAAGCCTGCTATTACACGATGGATCACGACAGCAGAACTCTCTCTCTCAATTTCGAGGGTCACTCAGTCGCTGTGTTTATTGTACAAAGCGCTGCTGACAAAGAAGAATCGACGATCGGTCGCTTTGTTCTGATCCAATGTAATACCCGTATTAGAAATTTACTTTGCGACAGAACGCAAACCTTCATAAAGAAACAAAAATGAAAAAGAATGTGAAAATAGTTGCTAACATACTAATGCATAATGCTGAGTGTGAACAAGGTCTTATGAGTAACACTTCAAACCATTTAGTTAGTGGTGTTTGCAATCCTTTTCCTGATCTTTTGGCCATAAGGTCATTGAAGAGATTGTATTCGAATGAATTTCATTCGAAACAAGCTTTATTAAGTTTCGACAGTATAGTATAAACTCTTCAGGCAAATAACGCGTCCCACAACCAGTAAGGTTTTAACATAATCCAATACTGGTATTTCCTTTTATTGAGGCATTGCTGTAGTCTTACGTTTCGATGACTAACTCTTTAAGTCTTTTACAAATCGTTATTGTTTCTTTCGTTAGCCATTTTGGAGGAAATTATCGAATGCATGTTGGAATGTTAGCTTTTAAGAGACCAGCAACTCCATTGTCTTCCATAGATTTGTGGGTTTTTTGATATTCCAGCCACTTCACACATTTCCATATTCAAATGAATACAGAGCTTCTTTAATTTAGGAAGCTCTGAGTTTTTGGTCTCTACAGTGAATTTCTCCAAACACTTTTGTCGCTGTTTTGCTTGGACGTTTTTTGGCTCGCGCTTTTTTCGGTCTGGGCTCATCCAGTAGCTTCCATTCGGATGATTGAGCTTTTGTTTCCACGTCACAACCATAAACCCATGATTCGTCACCAGTTATGACCCTATGAAGCAAAGAGGATGCAGTTTTTAGTCGAAATTGAGCAATTTTGACTCGAATATCACGGCGACCATTCTTATGGCCAAATCATTGGTAAAAATCGTTCCAATCAATTTGTTCAGGTCCTCTGCAACTTCTCTAAATTCTTGGCCCACTGAAAACATTTTGTACCACCGATAAACATCGCTTGTGGACCAAGCCAGCTTTGCCATATGCCACAGTCAACATTCGGAATGCGTCCGCTCACTTAATTGTGTTTTTCATACAAAATTTGTAACAGAATCGTTGATCCATAGGCAAAAATCGAAGACAACGTCCAAGCAAAACAGCTACCAAAAATTACCTAAACATTCAAAATGGCCGACCTTGTCAGCATAAGTGAAGGACATGAGTACCAACATATATACACACTAAAGCCAACCCTTAAGTTGCTATAATATGTAGGATCTCTTCTCAAAATTACACGCAAACAACAGACTTTTACAATATCAACTAAGCTACCTGGTAGGCAAATTCGCAATTTGTATTTCGATGGACCGATTTCCTCTTTTTTCGCATATATAAACTGCTCTCTTGTGTTCATTACTTCAGAATCAATTCGAAGAGTCTTCGGAAACAACAAAAAAAAAAAGAAAAAAAAATTCAAATAAATTTAATGTAAAGATTGAAAAATATAAAAAAATAGTCAAGTAGCCTTTGTTAAAAATACTTAAAAACAAAAAAAACTTATTTTTCTTTTCTTTTGAAATAGTAAAAATTTTTGTAGTCGAACATAAAACTATCGTATCGATACACTCAGTTATTTATTTGTGTTATTTGTTTTATTTTATTTAAATATACGAAAACAACAAAAAAAAAAAACAAAAAAAATGGCACGCGATTTACCTGGAAGCGAGATAATAGAAGAGCCAAATATCTTCGAATTGGGCATGGTACCGGAAAAGATTTTGGGTACAACTTTACAGAATGGCAAACAGAAATATGTCGTTAAATGTATGGGATTTGGTAAACCGGAGCCTGTTGATCTAATAACCGTGCTATCCTGGTGTCCGAAATTGTTAGACCAACATTGTGAAGAAAATGGAGTTGACCCAAAAGAAGTGTTATGGAAAAAAAATTGATTTACCTTATGCAAAATACTAAATGTGAGATCGGTGAAGTAAAGACAAATTTAACTACTATTTATATCAAAGCTATGCTATCTATGATTGTTTGAAGAAAAGTATAAAAATAAAATGCTACAATATATTATCAAAAAGAATTTAGTTTTATTTTTTAAAATTTAATTTAATGGTTTATTGATTTTTCTATAGTACTGTACAAAGAAAAATCAAACTTTTGAGTGCATTCTTTGAAACTTAAAGATACAAAACAAAGTATTGAACTCAACATTACTTTAGATACTTTGTAAAGTACTTGCACTTGTAGAAAGAAAAATATATTCCGTAAGATCAAAGAAGGACTGAAAGAAAATGCAGGAAAATGGAAAAAAAACTATTTTTTATAATATCTGATTAATGTTTTCTTATGCATTTTCAATAAATCATGACAAAGAAAATAACAAAAGAAACACATAAATGGCAAAGAGAAAGAAAAAAAAAACAAAAAATAAACAGAAAATCTCAAAAAAAAAAATACAAGAAAAATTACACAAATAACAAATCATTCAGCTCAGCAACATTTTTTTTTACTCATGCAATGCACGCCGCAACAATAAAGAGTTCAGAGATAGATAGAGTATCTTTAATGTGAAAAATCCCCTAAACTGCTGCTTGCCCCGCTTCTTCCAACAATTTATGGCAATAAAACTGAAATCAAGTAGAGTTGAAAGTATATTTTTTGATATATGAATGAATATATATTTGTGGGTGATTTTGTATGGAAGAAAAAGTATCTTTAGTTATGAGAATGGTATTGATGGTTTTGTGGTTGTTCATGTTGTTGTTGTTGTTGTTTTATTATATATTTATATAGAAGCAGAGAGATACAAATATATGTATATTACAGTCATAAACAAACGCAGTTCCAGTATCATTTTCAATATTTACACGAATAATAACATGGAACAACAACAATAACAAACCTTCTGCAGGCATTAAATATTTATATGACTGACTCAGAAAACAAGCAGACAGACAAACAGACAGACATACATAGAGTTTATCCAATGGAATATAGGACACAGAGGGACAAAGAAAAAGACATACAGATATAGGGTTCATATGGTTTATTGTAATGGCCACCCACCCACTCATATGTGTTAGTCTCTGTCGATATTAAGTAGAACCAGAAATGCCAATTGCATGTCACGATTCTGTTATTATTGCTGACATTACTCCTGACTAACACTTGCACCTGACTTGTGTCTCTGGTCTGCGGTCTGTGACTTGTCTTGTTACATTTGCCACATTCAATTGTCAGGCGCGACACCTTAAGCGAAATATGTATTGCTTTGGTTTCCTGTTGCCATAAACACAAAAGACATCAAGGCGCGCAAAAATAAAAACAAAAAAAAATATTTTAGAACCTTTAAAAAAAAAGGAAATCCTTTTTCACCTTTACTGGTATTTGCCAACTTAAACTTGACTGTTTTATGTTTCTGTTGCTGTTACTGTTATTGGTGTTAGTGTTTTGGGCCCACATGTGGATCGGTTTATGGCTATCAAAAATACATGAGAACGCGCACATTTCACTGCATGTGGATGGCGTACATTTATTTCCTGCCTTCCCCATATGTGTATGATTGTGTACTGAGATCATAAAAACGTATTGTGAGAATCATATGAGATCCATTCAGTCATTTATTCATTTATTGCTGTTGGTTTTCCTTTTTCCTCTTCTTTTTTTTTTTAATTTGTTTTATTGCCTTTCAACGCTTTCGTTTGCAATGTGAAATTCATAAATTCGTGAACCATCAATTCAAAAATGGGAAAAATTCAGAGAAAAAAAAGCACAACTAAAACAAATAAACAAAAAAAATATTGCTTGGTTTCCCAAAATTTGTTCGACAAAAACAAATTCACCCAAAGGCGATCAATAAATTGCATTTTCGTTTTTTTATTTGTTTTTGTTTGGGCAATGACAGGATTTATTAGGATTTTTCATTTACATATAATCGCTTTGAGTTCAAAATGGAAATTGGAAATTGAGATTTTGATTTTTCCATTAAAAAAAAAGCAGCAACAAAATACATAATATTATTATTTGACAAATGTTTTGCTTAATTAGTTTGGTAAACTGAAATGGTCCCATGAGTGCATGTCAAGTGATTGTAAGTAATTGGAGTCAATTGCTATCGAAGGACTTTTGATTAAGGTTCAATTATTTACAAATTTAATATAAACAGAATACAAATCAATTATATAAATCGTTCAATTTTTTCTAATTTATTATAATAACAAGAGATTCTTTTAACAAAAATGACTTAACAGAGTATGAGCACAACATATTATTGGGTAGTTTTAAGAGTTTCTTTTTGTTACTTTGAAGCTGTAAGCATAGAATATAATATATAAGCAAATCACTGTCTAGTATAGGGCTGTCCAACCTTTTCGGTTCCCTGGGCCGCATTGGAAGAATCCGTAATAAGTTGGGCCGCAGGAACAAAAAAAAAAGTTAAAATACTTCTTCTCTCCGACAAGTTGACCGCCACTTTGCCTGCCTGCGCAACATTCAGCCGCTTTAGGCCACGGGTGGGATAGCCCTAGTCTAGTATATAAGAATAGTACTGTACTAATCAACCTAATCTGCTTAGGTAAAAGAAATAAAGAAGAGTCAGTCTCAGCAGTTCAATGTAGATCGTTGAGCATAAAATAAGGACACTGTTGACTCCAAGTGATTTTTCTTGAACTATTAAGACAACGATTTATTCAATAATTACGAAAAAAACAGCATTCAACTTGAGATGGGATCGAACCGAGTCCGCTAAAACCAAACAGACAGCGTCGGTCTTAATCTTGACAATACAGCTTTGTTCAGACAAATTGGTACAATGCACATTATTCAAAGTATTGTCCATCATTAGCTATGCCTCCCAGATGGGAAAAGATCAGGCAGCATACGGATTATTGGTTGAAAAAATTCCTCGTCTTTTGAGGCAATCCAAAAATCGATCCAATGTGTGGCTTCATCGGAAGTAATAAAGTGCTGCTCGACCAGGCCATGTGTTAAGACATAATCAAATGGTAGTCAGAAGGAGCAATGTCTGAATGCGGCCGGTGAGCTAGCACATCCCATTCAAGCGCCGCCAAATTTCCCTTGTCTACTTTTGCAACATGTGGCTCAGCGTTGTCGTGCTGAATGATTACTTTGTCATATCTTTTGACATATTGGGGGCGTTTGACCTTCAATGCTCAACTCAATTGCAGCAATTGATGTTGGTAGTGCTCCCCAGTGATGGTTTCGTTAGGCTGGATAGTAGATTACTCCGAGCTGATGGCATCAGATGAATAACATTAACTTCTTGACATAAAAATTCCGTTTGGCTATTGAAGTTAAATCATGGCCACACGTTCTCAATCATGTGAAAAACTTCGTTTGAGGTCTCTTGGCTTGAGTTCATACTGAACCCAATTTCCATGTTTGTACGCCATACTCATGGCCATGAGATGGCTTGAAATCATTGGTTGAGCAACTACCAAGGTTTCTGAGAGCCGCTCTTTAGTTTGGCATGAATCTTGGCTCAATAACGCCTCCAACTCATGGTCTTTAAACTTCTTGACCTCCCTTCGAGTTCTTTGTCTTTGTTGTGTAAAAATCACCACTTTTAAAACCCTGAAACCAATACTCACATGTTTTTGTTGATAGAGTGTGTTCCCCATATGCTTTACACATCAATCGATGTCCGTCAGTTGCAAATTGCGTTTTGTTGGCACAAAGGTTGACATGGTTACAGCACAAAGAAAACTGGTTGTTTACACTTCAGTGAAATGACACATACTGTTTTGTAGAGAGAAATCATGAAGCCAGATGATCCTAATTTGTTAACTATTGTAAATCTCTCAAAAGACTTTGTACACCCATGATGAATTTTCCTATCGAACTTCAATTACCTCATCCTCAATGTTTCAGTCTCTAAGAATTTTACAATATATAATACCAAATGTTTACAAAAATGCCTTCAAAATCACTAAACAAAATATCATTAAATGATTTCATATGCTTTTTATCAAATTTCAATCAACTGCAATCGATTGTTTGTCATTTTAAATCTTACCACATACAAAATCGCAGAAATGCCGCACACAAACCGCACAGAAAACGCGCAAAATCTGATGCAAATCATTATTATTTTATGTGATGTTGGAATGAACAATTTGCTTACGCATATTGACTTATGCTATTGCATTCTGTAAACACAAAATACAAACATTTTATTGCAGTCAAATAAGTGGCATTCAAATGTCTAAAATTGGGAAGTTACATTACATTGAGCAAGTGAGGGAAAGGAAACTGGCAGCTGCCAACAATAAATAAATTGCCACTCATGGTTTCTACTGTCCAATTTTGACATTAAAATGATTGTTCGCGTAATTTTAATGTAATTAAATTTTGCAAAACTGGCATCTGTTTGTTCATTTCGTTTTCATGAAGTTCTTCTCTTCACTGAGCTTTTCATCCTCTAAAGAAAATTCCACAGGTAGAATAGGAACGGAAGTGCTTCGAATGCTTCGAATGCTTCATTGCTCCATTTATTCAAATAAGAAGAAAGAAAATCAAGCGATTTGTAATTAAATTCTGTACTTAGTTTCTATTTTGTTCGTTTCATTTCTTTTCTATTTAGTTCTGTTCAGTTCAGTTCAGTTCAGTTAAGTTTAGTTCCTTTTATTTCATTTGTATTTTGCAAATTGGCCGCACTAAGCTGTACTAGTTCTTGTTGTGCTGCTCATTGTTGTGTCTTTAGTGCCTTTGCCATTGCCATGGCAAACGGAAACGGAAGTTAGTCAGCTTGCAACTGTTGTTGGCGTCTTTAGTTGTATGAAATGAAATAAAGTTTTAGCTTCTTCACCTTTTGTTAATGTTTATTGTTCATTTTTCTTGTTGTTGCTTTAATTTTTATGCTTATTACTATTGTTGGCTTGAGGTCTTTCTCAATCTCTTGAGAAGATTTTCATAAAGCCATTCATTCAGTCAGTCAGTCATTATGCTGTTGCCTTTATTATTTCTTCTATTTGACATTGACTTCCTTAATAAAAGAACATTGCGCATTATTACTTGTTATACTACTACTTACGTAAATACAAAGTGCCATTTTCATCACTCGTATGTAATGCGTTCCCTTTTCTCTTTCTGCTCTCTCTCTGTCTTTATGTGAACGCATTATCCTGTGACTTATTTAATTTCATCGCTTAGTTGCTGCTTCTTTTATTGTCTCTTGCTTTTGTTTGTTTGTATTGTATCTTTCATTCTGTGGCATATTTATAGAAACGTCAATGTTTATGACACAAAACAACAGAGATGGAGAGAGAGACACAAAGACTATCTAATAAAATCCCCTATCTTCCTAACTTCTATCTATCTATAACATGTCTTTGTGTTTGTCCTGTTTGCTCACTTGATACGAGTATAGCACATTCTGTCTTCTGTTGATCCTATGATGCTTTGAGCAAAGCATAAAATTCAATAAGCAAAGCAATTAGTCCACAACGCATGTTTAGCAGTGTAATTAGTTCTTTGCCTCTAATGGCACGTGTGTCTTAGCTTTAAGGACTCCTCTACTTACATAGAGTAGAAGTAGCAGTACAAATGGAATCTAAATAGATGGTAAGCACATAAAACAACAACTTTATGACTTTATTAAAAATACATACATAGTACTTACAATAATAAGAAAGAAAGAAGGAAAAAATGAAGAAAATTAAAACTAAAGAAAAACTTTGCTAATTTTTCTTTTCTTGATTATTGGTCGAAGATTTTATTTGGAGTAGGTGAATGTGTGGATGTGGTTACAACAGTTATGGATACAGATGCTTTCCACCCACTCCATTTCCATATTGGCATTTGTTTCTAATCGCTTTCTTGGGCTATTGTTGTTGCCTGACGCTGGCGGCTGGAACATTAAAATTGAAAAATGATGCCAGACTTTGGTTGATGTTAAGAACTTTCTTTCTTTTTGTTATTGTTGTTTCATCGTCCTTATATGAACGAATGAATGAATGTAGTAGTAGGCTCATGATGCTAATCCTGTTTCAAGTTTCAATCCAAAAAACCTTAATTTCGCGCTCAGATTAATTGTGTGCTCATTAAGATTTTGCTTAAAAGATTCCATGCACGTTGCCTGTTGGTGGCACCTGCGGGCTCCATTTAAACGCATAAGGAAAAACATATCATGCTAACAACAATAACAGGAAAACAAGTAAAGCCACTTAAAATTATATTAGCTCTCATTTTGGGGGGCCAGGAGCCAATAAGCTATTGTAGGCAGCAACAATCTTTCTAAATGATTGTCCTCATATACTATAGTATATCCTAGAGCCTCTCCTCATATGAATTTAAAGTGATTGGCTTGGCTTGGGTGTTGGATGTTGGGTGCTGAATGCTGAATGCTTACGCACGACTGACCTTTAACAAGAATTGAACCCAAGCTTAGCATAGGATTTAACAGCCAAGTAAGTATACTCACGCCCTTTCTCCACCTACTCTGAGCACATATCCTTTTTTGTAAGTGTGGGTGTGAGTGAGTGTATGTATGAGTGTGTTTGTGAGTGAATATCCTTTGCTGTCTATTGTGCTTAACAAAAATCTAATGATTTATTATGATTTTAGCTTTGACAATGATAATCTTTTCTATTTTTTTTTCGTTATATTTTTGATTTGAATATGTTTACTTCAGTTTTTGGTTCGGTTTGGTTTAGTTTTGTTTTGGTTGTCTTTTGTTTAGCTTCCGGTCAATGTAGATAGTGAGGAGAGTTGCCATTTTAACGAGATTTTTATCAGTTGTTCGATGTTTGCCCCCCTGCTTAGCTCCTGACAAGGGTCCACAATAATGCTTAACTTAAACAATAGCTAAACACACACACACACAACTTGAGTGGGAATGAGGTGAAATGAGGACCCGTCCACACCACAAGTGACCTTTATTAAAGCCTTCGGCAGTACAGTTTGTTTCATTGTATATTAATGGTCTGGAAGTAAGCACCCAATGTGCCGTGCTGCTGTCCACTGTCGTCGACCGTTCGTCAATGTTGCCTTGCCTTCATCATCCCACCATCATCTCTTTAGAACATTTAGTTATCATCAAGTATTTCCCGCTGCTAAAAGCACAATAGAGAAAATGACCCAAACTGTAGCAATGAAGTATGAAACAATGAAATTCCTACAAAAATAAAAACCTAAAAAAAATTCAAAATTCAATCAAAGTTACAAACTTTTGCCATTCACCATTCGCTTGCCGGATATTTCTTTTTTTGTTTTTTGTATGCGAAATTGTTTTTTAGCTTCAAGGTTTCAAGGTTGGTGCCTCTGTTGCTGTTGCTAATATTGGTCTTTGTTGCCATTTTTTTCTCCTCTGATTCTTTGTTTCGTTGAACAATTTCAATTTCTGTCAAATTAAGTTTAAATAAATTAAAGTTAAACACGAAATATAGTGTAGTAGTAGCTGCCAATCGATGAGGAAAATGTGACTTATTGTTAATGGTTTATTGAAGTCTCTGTTGGCAACAGACAACAAATCAAAATTGTTTAGTTCAGGGGCTGGCAAACTTCAGCCCAAGGAACAAATATGTACCGCTGCTTCATAATCCAGGCAGCAAGGTTTGACTATTATTTGGAAGAGTCAGAGAGAGAGTCCGAGTCAGTAACTCGGAATCATGAAGAGATCGGAAGTAGATTTCTTGAAGTCAATTAGAGTCAAATGTTTCCGGGCAAGACTGGCGCTGATGCAGCATATTATGGGCAATTCACCTACAGAACACGTAAGGCTTCAAACTCCATTTTATACAACAGACATGGACCCTTTCTTTACAAGTTGAAGGTGCATAAGAGGCAGTCGATCAAGTGTTACGTTTGTTTATTTATATATTTTGTCATGAAAGCCGTTCATTTGGAGCTGGTGATTCTTGACGGCGTTGAGCCTTCTCATTAGTTTGCGTGGTTGGCTTAGTTTCATTTGGTCGGACAACGCAACAAATTTCTTTGGTGCCAGGAATGAGCTAAGTGATCTTCACATGCTCATATTGAATGAAGATCTACAAAGTGAGGTGCATTGTCTCAGTGAGGGGATAAATTGTGGCTTCATTCCTCAGAGATCGCCATATTTCGCTGACCTCTGTGAGGAGCCAGAAAAACATCAGCTTCGTCGTTCGATTGGTTGTTCGATGCTCAATTTTGAAGAATTTATAACTCACATTATTTATGAAATTGCAGCCATAATAAAATCACGGCATCTTTTGATAAAGACGAGATGATTCTTAACTGGTGGAATGCTGTTAGGGGTTGCGGAGCGGACATATCTATCCATATACCGAAACCGCTTAAGGCATTGGCAAGTTGTTGATCAAATACAACAATCTTTATGGAAGGTAGGACTACGGTCTACAGCACTTTGTTGGAAGAAAGACCTAAATGGCGGTTAAAATCAGCAAATATTACTGAGGGAGCCCTGGTGCTACTTAAAGATGACAAATTACCACCAATGAACTTGTAAATTGGTCGGGTGTTTGAGATCATTAAAGGCAATGATGCCATCATGCGCTTGTGTTGCAAACATACGAACTAACACTGGGATCAATAAAGGAGCCGTAGCCAAGTTGTCTTCTACCAATGAAATATGGTGCAAGTCACAGCCCTTCATATTGAGAGATAAGGGATCATTTTGCATCAATTTGTTTTTCACTTTGCATATTCTTTATTGATAAAGTTTGTTGCTAATTTTATTGCTTATCAGATTGTTTTTTTCCTTTCGTCAATTTTTTAGAACTGGACATGTATTAACATTCTACTATCCCAATTTCCTGGAACTTTGTTAACAGAATGTATACTCGTATCATATTTATTAAGACCATTAAGTTATTTCTAAAAAAGTTTTCTAACCCCAGTTTTAGTGAACAAAATATTCATCTTTTTACAAAAAGTGTGTGAAAAGCTGTCCACCTCCTAAGAAAAAATGTTATTGTTATAATCTTTGTGTGTATGTGTTTGTTTGGGAGTATGTCAGTTTGTTTGTTTAAAACTCAATTATAATAAATAATAGTTTATTTGTTTGCTTGTTTGTTTGCTTATCTTCCATTGGCATCTGTCGCCCCTTCTCATGGCCCCTTCATCATCATCATAATCATCATCAACTTCGCACATTTTGCAAATGACCTTGTGTAGTATGCAATACTAGAAACCATTGTCAATATTAACTTTTCAGCAGATTTGTGGCACGATAACACGCCTAACAACAACAATTCATGCATGACACAATGAAACCCTCCCATTCTTCACCTATTTTGGTGCAGCATTTCATCCAACATGGGCAAAGAGAAAAGCAACAACAATGAACCGCCAACTTTATGCAGAAGTTGTTTGTGTGTTTTACTTCATTGGGAAAAAAATTAATTTCATGCACAGAAGCGCGTGTAAAACTAAAATATTGTATTATACTCATACAACACTAAAAGTCCATGGGTTATAAGCTTAATAATTGGTCACCTTTGGTCCTTGGTTTTTTGTGGAGAGGAAAGAAAAATTATTGAGAGTATAAAGATCATCATACATTGATGTTAATATAATTGAAGTTAATTTATATCCAATTGTTATAGTAAGTGATCATTACACAAAGGATTTCTTTTGAGATAATTTCAAAATGGAACTGCACTTTGTTCAAATTGCATCTTGACATGAACATTGCACCTGCTTCGTTAAAAGTTTATACAGGAAAAGGCGTAGTCTTTTCTACAATATGTTAGATGATGACATTTAAACAAATCGTAAGCCTTTTTCAGTCTGTGCAAGCTAATCTCAGAAACGGCTTAACCTATATGAATTTGACGGTGTATTGTAGCAAGCTTCGTTTAACATTTAGTGTTTATTTTATCGAAATCAACCTACTAAATCAAAAGATATTCATATTTTATATTCTGTTGCCAACTTTTTGACTGATTTTCGAAAATTTTCCTCTTTTGCTGCGTGCCAACAATAAAAATCTCATAATTAGGAAGAAAAAGGAACAAAATACATGCTAATAGAAACATATTTAATACCACGCGTACGAAGTAGTAGGCACTGCCAGTATATTGTTTCTTTAAACTAGCATTCTCGGCGCGCTTTGCTACGCCACTGACTTAATGTTAGTGCGTGATTTATGATGTCATTGTTTTTTATTTATGTGTAATTCACGTGAATATATGTTATATTAATATTCTATTTGCCATATAACCGGAACACAATTTCGTAATCGAAAAGAAGTGTCCGATCGAAAGAGGATTTTGAGCCGAAAACGAACCTTCGGCCGGTCTCTATCGAATAGACGACTTGGTTGATATGTCTCTAAGCCTTATAAGCAACCAATTTCTCAACAACATAAGCTTGTTATGGAAAATTGTATTTCATGCCAAATCGGTCGAGCCTTACTCCAGCGATGAGCTGAGGAATATGAGGTAAATGATTTATATACATATAGATTGGATGTATGTATATATGTTCCCTTTAGATTCCGAAAGTTCTGGATCGATTTAGATGAAATTTTCAGGGAAACTAAAGCATATTCTTGAGAGTGTTCCTGTGAAGTTTGGTATGGATCAGTCTCGCTGTTGTCAATAAATTGGTTGATAAAATTTTGCATATAAAGCCAAGAGACATATTTTTAAAACAATCAAGTCATCTTTGTCAAACATATCATGTAATTATGTCAATATTTATAATTGATTCGCCTGATTTAAAAAAAAAAATCATCATCACCCACTAACATCACGTCGGCAGCGTGGTAAAGAACGCCTGGTTCGCTTGTTGTTGATAAATTTGCATTAGATATAAGCTGTGGTCTTTTGTCTATGGTATACTCTAATAAATACTCTGTCAGTTAACCCAAAAAATGAGCTAAATAATGTAAAGCTTGTCTTTCTAAACTTAAGTGTTGTAATTACTAAAGAAATTTAAGCAATCCCTAAGAAATTTCAACAACATTCTCACCTCATGAATTGCGTTGCATATTCTAACTAAAATGACTCAGTTGCATGTTCAACCATCTCCACTCTTTAACATTTCAAAAAACTTATCTAAAATTGCCTTTAAGTCATTTTATAGTCAGCAATAAACATAATTTACCTTCATGAAGACAATCAGTGGCACCTGCACTGATTTTCATTACTTTTTCTTTAACCCATTTCTACCATACCATAACTTCTAAAGTATACCTCGCTTGCACTCACATAAACACATACTACATAGGTACCTACTAGTAGTACGAGTATATGCATATAAACTCACTTGTAGTGATTTGCATAAATGCTGAGTGCTTTTTATTTCCCGCCTTGTGTGAAAATTGCGCTGCATTTAAAATTTACAGTTGCAATTTTCATTGTGTTGGAAGAAGAAAATGATATTAAAAAAAAAAAAAATGGAAAGGAATGTTTGCGCCCATAACGACCTACAACAACTGTCACCATTTCAACACACAGATACACATATGTATATAGATATGAACATTCCACACTCATACAGATACACTGGCACACAATTTTAAGTTATAATTTTAATGCGAAGCGCATTTTGCTCATAATTTTATTTGTACAAATAACAAAATGAAAAAAAAAATGAACAAAATGGAAAAAGAATTTTAACAAAGCCAAAACGAGCAGAAAAATTTAAAGGACAATAGAAAGAGAGAGAGAGATGATATGCTGCAAAGTATGCAACACCAAAAGTATTTAAAATATTTTTTAATTTATGCAAAAACAAGAAACAAAAAAAAAAAAAAAGATGCTGAAAAATTGTTTATAAAAAATGCACAACAAAAATATGTCACAAACAAAAAACTTAATTAAAAAATTAAATAAAAGCCGCTTTACATAACTAAATGAATAAAAAATAAATTCTCCATTTTTTTTTTGCTGGGAAAATAAATTTACAAAAAACATATCAATAAAAATGTACAAAAATTAAAGTAAAAAACAATTTCATGGAATCAACAGAACAGAAAATTTTTCTAAAAATATCTGAAAGGAGAATGATATTTTTTGACTATTTTTTTTTATTATTTATTTTCTATTTTCTGCTTCAATCAGCAACTTGTCAATGATTTGCTTCACTTCCACATACTACTGTAATACTTACTACCGAAAGATACATTGGGGTATAATAAAAAAAAAATATTTGCTCAAAGTTATCAAAAGCTACCCAAAGCAACATTTGTCCCCCAAGGTGTTGGAGCCAGAAGGAGCTCAGGCAACATAGGCATAGTAGACAAGACTGCAGTGGCGTACGCAGAAACATTTTCCATATTGTAACTTCAGCATCGTTCGTCCACTGAGTTTCGAATATTTCATTGAATAATTGATAAAATATCACAGCGTTGAAGAAGTCTAGAATCCAATTCTTCTAAATAGTGATAGATAATATGGCTCTGGACCTCCTTCATATTTGTCACGATTTTTTTGTCTTCCAACAATTCGAGTAACTTTTATTTCGAAACCTCCTTCTTCGGCAATTATTGTAGCAATCTCACAGATGCTCTTTAATGAATTATATGCATTTCTTCAATTTCTTCATGTAAATTGTTGGCGTATCGAACTGAAATCACAGTCTTCTTTTCGCAAGAGTTGACTCAGTGTTTTCGTCAAGCTAAAAACAAGCTTCAAAACTGCTAAAGCGATAACGAACTCACACGTTTTAATTGAACCCAGCAATACAAGAGGCTGAACTCCTTCGACTTTGGTTATTATTTAATCGCAGCCTATACTTTCATATACTTCAGAAAATAGGTGCAAAGAGTCAAGATGTTGCACCCAACCTTGGTGCGCCATAAGAAGTGTAACTTCAAAAATCTCGCAATTTTTTTTTACACTTTGTGGGAGTTTGAACCCCTAAAACACAACCTCCTGCGTACGCTCCTGCAAGACTGCATGGATAAACAAACAAACACCAAGAATAGACTAAAATAGAATCATGAGAACAGTGAGGACAGTGTAGTCTACCCAATGAAAGATGAACACGTCCCTCTAGACTGTATGGGGCAGCTACTGCAGTATTCTTCTTCTCAATTTTTTGATTACATTTGTTTTTTATTGACTTTGAATTGTGAACTTTGGGGTGGCGAAAAGAAAGTGGACAAAAACAAACCACAAATTATGTCATTGACCATGAGCGCGTGTCTGTGTCTCATGATACTTTTTTTTATGGCCACAATACGACGACGTATGCGTAATTTGATTAGATTTTTATTCATTCTGTGGACCAGCAACATTAAATGTTGGCAGACACTTGCATTCTCGTAAATTAGGCCATGGTCACAAAATAATATTTAAATAACTTCTAAGCACATCATTTGTCATAAATGTAAATAAACCCACAGGCAAGGGAAGTCTATGATAGACCAAATTCTAAGAAACCACTTCATCACTTTAGATATAAAATATAAAATAATGGAAAGAAATGGGGCTCAACATGGGGTTTGGGGTAAAAAGAAGAAAATAAATAATGAATGAAGGGTCCGGTGATAAATTCAAAAGCAATTATTTACACTTCGATAATAAAAAATACAAATATGTAAGAAGAGGGAGCAATCAATGGTAGAGTAGGAGGCTAGGCTACAATAGATCGTTTACCAACACCAAAATTGGTCAATTCTGAATCATGGCTATGCTTGTTTTCCTGTTGTTAGTCTTGACAGAGAGAAGAGAAACGATTTGTTGAAGCATGTCCGCGTTGGTGGTTGGGGTTTTCTGTGGAAATTGTGTCAAAATGCTCTACAGAAATTTATTACCTTAAGGTTATTGTTACTGGTCTGTTATTCTTTTTCCATTTACCATGTTCCCATTTTTGTCTCAACCCCAACCCATAAAACTGAATCAAAACCAAACCAAACCCACTCCAACCAAATTCAACTGAACTCAATGCATTTGTGGTTACCCACTTATGTTTTTTTGTGTGTGTGGGAGAGCAACAAACAAATTTTTATGTTTATTTGTGTTTTTTTTTTTGCGGTGCTTTATATGCCACCAAATGTTGCACGTAGTTGGAAGTGTTTGTTATGTATATGGGTATGCGGGATGCCGTTTTGCCAGTGGATAACAACGAAATGAGTTTTTGATTTTTACGAGCCACGTACGTTTACGAATTTCATAGAGTTTTGGAATTGTTGCAATTTTACGTTCTTGGGGGAAACAAGTGAATAAAGTGAGGTGCGGATTTTCAGGAAATCGCATGCTTAACAAAATGGAAATACATAATATAAAAAATAAAAATGGTTGGGAATTCGCTTAAGTAAAAAAGGCCGATGACCAACCTAATACTCTTATAACCAAGCAAGCCACCAGCAGTTTTATGAGCTTGAAATGTGAACATTAAAATGGCTTTTCATAAGGATAATGACCAAGATGATGAAGTATGAAAAATTGATTTGCTTCCATGAAGCTAAATCACTTCATTTACACTTTATTTCCTTGGCTAATAACTTATGCAAGCACAGCTTATGAATCATGAACACAAAGAGTTTACTAGCTTAAAACTAATCCTAACTTTTCACTATTCTCACTCACTCATTTTTTCTCCTTTTACTTACAGCATTTGCCATAAGATTGAGTGTATAAACGAAGGAAGAAGGACAATGCCACGCCTGTTGCTGCCACTAGAAACACCAAACAAACAACAACAACAAGGACAAGAAGAAAAATATTAAAATCAAACAAAATCGTTGTCGTCTCCTGCACTAAGGAGTTGCAAAACCAAAGATGGCAGCAACAATTTCTCTGAAAACGTCCATTGTCAATATTGAATATTTTAGTGTACTGAGCATTTTCTTGGTTGCCATGCTTATGGACATTGGTAAGTCCTGTGGTTATGTTCTTTGGACATTATTAACTTCTCTTCTTGTTCTTGGTGATTTTAGTGTATGCTATTGATTGCTTCAAATGTGTTTCATACAATGGCGCTAACAAAGCATGCGATGATCCTTTTCACAATAACTATACGACTGCCATACTTGAATCACCTTGCATGGGTGGACGCAAAGGACGAGATGGTCTATTTCCGGCAACAGCATGCATTAAAATTGCTGGTTACTATGGTAACACACACACTAGATGGTCATAATGATCTCAGTGCTTAACTTATTTTTCCTTTATTTTCCATGTGCTTAGATGATACTGGTGAAACGATAACAGTACGCGGTTGTGCCTTGGACAGTGGCACATTGACCACAGACACGGAAATCATACGCATGTCACATTGTGGCAAGTTCTACTATGATGATAGGTGCGTGCATTCATATCACATCGATATCATTAGTACTTAGTAGCTTTTCATTCTTTATAAACCTTCTCTGTTCTCCATCAATTGCAGATATGTGCATGGCTGCCTACAAAGTTGTAGTGATGGAGATGCTTGTAATACTGGTTCTACATTACAGCGCCGTATCCACTATGATAGTACATTATTCAGTCTTGTGTTATGTGTATTAGTGGCCATTGTCAATGCACTCAGTTGCAGATTTGTTACGAGCTAGCACTAAGATACTACAATATTAAGGATGCCTTCTCCTGTGCAATGAATGAACAAACAGTAGTTCTAAGTGTAAATTTCATAATATTCTTATATATTAATTAATTCATTAAAAATACAAGAAAAAAAAAATAAACAAAATCAGTCAAAAGCATTTAAAAATTTGTTAAAGAAATACAAAACAAAAAAAAAAAAAAGTAAATTTATTGACAGACAATTTCCAAATTCTTTGCACCAAAAAACCAAAATCAAATTCAACACACAAACAATTTTTTTGTATTTTTATGCTAATAAATAAACAAAAATAAAAACACGCTAAAATAATTGATAAAAAAAAACACTAAAAGAAATCAAGAAAAAAAATCTCTTTAAATGAAGTCTTTGATGATATGCTATGTAAAGAATTCATATACATATGTTTAAATGTCTTTCATTTTTTATAGCTTTGAAATTTTTATCAGAGATTTTTGTATCTATAAAGATTTAAGGGCATATAGTTCTTTCTAGAAGTTTCTTATTATATGTACACATGTGAATAACTTTTCATTGATGATTTCTTTTCTATAAAAATAAATCTATTCTTCTTTTTCTCTTTTTTATAAAGCAATAAAATCAAACCAATTGAAACTAAGTATAAACATTGATTGATACACGTACTTACATGCTTAAGTATATCAAATACCAACTCGTCTTACACACATTTATAAAGCGCTCTCAACTATTTTTTATGAAATTCATCAAGCAATTATTGTGATTTATAAAACAAAAACAAAAATAATGTAAATTAAAACTATTTAAACAATAAATAAATAAAAAATAAAAACAGAAGCCATTTATACATATAAAAAACAAAAACCTACTAATTCTACTAATTAAACAATTTGAACACTTAAATCAAATTAAAATAAAAAAAATTAACATTTGCAATTATTTAATAAAAGAAAAAACAAAAAACCAAACAAAAAAAAAAAAACTTAATTATATAAAATAAATAAACATTGTTATAAATTAGTTTCCTATTAAAATCATTAACATTTTCGTGCATTTCGCTATTGTAAATAAAAAAAAGTTTTTTTTAACAAAAAAATCAAATCAATTAAATTAAATTTGTATTAAAAAAAGTTTATAAAAAAATATATATATATAAAATGCTGAAAAACATTTTAATAAAAAAATTTAGGAAAAAACAATGCAGGAAAAAATTATAACTTATCTTTGGTTTTATCGAAGATTTTATATCCTTCACATGATTCAATTATAACATGATTTTGATATTTTCATTTACCATTATGATGCCAGTTGACTTGATTTTCTGATCTTAACTATACATATATAAGAGACCTTTACCTTCTAGAAATTTGAAAACTATAAAATAAAATTTAAGGAAAAAATATGTAAAACATAATATCATAACATACGACACACAAAATTCGATCAAGACACCCCATTATAACATCATGATTTTGATATTTTAGTTTCCATTCTGATGTCCATTGACTTGTTATCTGACCCTGACTATATGTGGGACTTATACCTGCCAGAAATTAGAAAACTCTACTCCATAAAGTTAAGGAAAAAAAACACTGCAGGAAGAATATAAAATATCATTTGATTTGAGCATCACAATTTTAATACTTTCATTGTCATTCCAATGTCCGTTTACGTTTTCATGATCCTAACTTTATATGAGACCTAAATCAACCAGAAATTTTGGAAACTTTTATATAAAAATTTATTAAAAATCCTTCACATATGATTCTTTAGATTTTGATATTTTAGTAGCCATTCTGATGTACATTGACTTTTTTTCTGGAAAAAATAATACAAGAAAAACATAAATACTTTTATAAAAGATTTAATATCCTCCACCCGATTTGTTTATGAAGTTTTTTGAGATTTTCAACTTTCATTCTGATGTCCGTTGATTTGTTTTTTAAGGTCACAACTATATACTATATATGAGACTTAAACTTTCCAGAAATAAGATAACTCAAATATAAAAATTAAACAATGCAGGAGTCTGATTTAACTTTTCATATTTAATATTCGATTGTACCATGACTTCTTATTATATCCTCACGATTTTGACATTTCTAATGAGCGTCGATTTGTTCTTGATCCTAACTACAATACTATATATGAAATTTATATTCTCCGGAAATAAGAGAATCTTAATAGCATTTCGGATTAACTTTTTGTTTTATTTCACCAAAATTTAAGACTCATTTCTCTACTTATGATGATTATTTTCTATTCTGATGTCCATTGACTTGTTTTCTGATCCTTAATATGTATGTTCTAGAAATTAGAAAACTCTAATCTAAAAAAAACTAGGAAAAAAACAACGCAGTAAGAAAACTTAATATCATTCACATTCGACACTCGAAATAACCAAAACACCTTACTATAGTATCACAATTTTGATATTTTCAGTATCCATTTTCATGTTAGTTGACTTGTTTTCAGAGCCTATCTATATATGAGCTTTATATCACCCAGAATTTAGAAAACTTTAATATAAAAATTTTGGAAAAAATAATTCATTAATATAATTTATACGAATCGAAAAAACGGCGGCATTCGGCTTGCGGCAAACAATTTGGAACGCATCGCACATATAACAGCGCACATTATTGAAAATATTCAATTCAAATGTCAAACCATCTTTAGTATATGCGACAGCAACTGATATAAACTTACTACAAGTCTTCGTAAACCAATGTCTACGAAAAATTCTAAAAATATACTGGCCAAATACTATCTCAAACGCTGCCTTAAGGGTTAGAACCCAGCAAAAACCAGTACATCTAGAGATTCGAAAAAGAAAATGGAGCTGGAGCGGCCACGTTCTGCGCAGGAAAAGCGGCGACCTATCAAGGACCTCGATTGACTGGAACCCCCAAGGAAGCCGTAGACGAGGAAGACCAGCGAACACCTGGAGACGACTGTTAGAGTTGGAAACCCGTGCCATGCGCCTTACGCCTTAGCTGGAACGAAGTGAAGAGACTGGCACAAAATGGACACGAATGGAGGAGATTCGTTGTGGCCCTATGTTTCAATATGGAACTCTAGGAATCATATATATCAGAATCTAATTCGATTAAGACTCCTCCATTATAACATTTTCAGTGTCCATTCTGATGTCCGTTGAATTATATTCTAATCCTTGCATTATAAGAGACCAATATCTTCTATTAAAATGAATAAGTCATAAGATGATTTAGTATCATTTACATTTGACAGACGATTTGATCAAGGCAACTCACTATAGCGTCTCAATTTTGATATTCTGTTATCATTCCAAAGTTCATTGAATTGTTTTGGTCCGTACTATGTATGAGTTTATATATTTCAGAAGTTAGTAATCTCTTATATAAAAATTTATGAAAAATATAATGCTGTAAGAAGATTTAAAGTCCTTCACATTTGACATACAATACGATTAAGCCACTTCAATATAGCGACACGATTTGGAAGTTTTCAGTTTTCATTCCTTCGCCTAGCACTTGGTTATAAGTTAGGATTCCTAACTATATATGAGATACATATCACCCAGAAAAAGAGAATCCTCTTAGAATTTTAGAAAACTTTCTTCTCGATTTTTATAAAATTAAGAACCAATCCTAATAGAATTTCTGTTCAATTTCACTAAAACTAAAACAATTAGTAGTCAATTCTCTTTATGATTTTTATTTTCCCTTTGACTTTAATTTTATTTTATCTATTTATCAAACATTATAGAAAATCATTAATACCATACGATTTATGTTGTGTAAAGGGTATAAAAAATTAATTTATTTAAAAAAAAAATAAACAAAAAATGGAATTATATTAAATTTTATCAATTGAAAAACTAAAAGTATAAAAGAAAAAATGGAACGCAGTACTAAGTTAACAAGTTACTAAGCTTAAGTTTTGTGCAAACGAAAAACTTGCATAGTTAAATAAATAAATAAAAATCCAATTATTAATTTTAATAAATTTATATATACTCTTACAACAAAAACATATTAATAAATTAATAAATAAATATACTTATATGAAAAACAAACAATAGGACCAAACTATTAAAATTCAAATTAACAAAATATAACAACTGCTTGCAACAGTTTAAGAGTTAAACGCATTTAAATTAAGAGCAAAAGATACAAAAACTAAAAATAACTAAAAATAAATTTATAAATGAAATTACATAATTAAATTAGATTATAAATGAAAAAAGAAAAAAAATTTACACTAAGCGAGCTTTCAATGGTTTCCTCAAATTAAAACTCATCTCACAAACTTTCATCTTCAGACTTAGAAAATTTCTTCTTGTTATGGCAGCAAATGCGCTTGGCTTGCAACATTGCATCTAATCAAAATACAAAAAAAAAAAAAAAAAAATACTCAAAAGTTTCTAAACATAAACAAAATGAATCCTTAAAATTCACCTAAAATACATAACTAAAAAACACTTCAATTGGCTATTAAATAGATTAAAAATATAATAAAGAAGAACATTAACTTTGGATCCACCGAAGCTTAAACATATCTTTCACATTTTAACAAGCGAAGGAAGAAAAGAACTTGTCAGCACAGAAATTTAACTCAATTTTTAAATATATAGTACATACAAGGTCTGTCGCAAAGTAATCGAGATTTTTATACTCTTAATTGTATTAATTTTAATAATGTATAATTAACCGTTAACCACAACAGAAACCGTTAAAACTGCAATCACAATAGAAAAAAAAAAAAAATGTGAAGCATCTGAGATACTTTAGAAAAATCTGACAAATCAAATATGACATAATTCTCTGATTTGACAATTGACAAATTAAGTCTCTAGAGTTTCTATGCAAAATTTTATCCACGAATTTCTCGACAACAGCTGGTCCTATCCGATGTTTTAGTAGTTATTCTACTATTCGAGACGGAGACAAATCCAACAAATCAAAAATCAGAAAAATCGACCCCCCCGTTCTTGAGTTATAAATGGTGTAACACACACGACTTTCTTTTAAATATATAGAGAGTCTCCTTGCGCATCGATACGCGATCAATTAGCATGTCGAGTAAATTTTAAAGCCGTTCTCTCTTCAGAATAGCGGTCGTCTATGCCTTTTGTAAAGTCTCAATATCGGCATAGTGCTTTCCTTTCAGTGTATGTAGTTGTCCGAAGAGGTAGAAGTCGCAAGATGCCAAACCAGGAGAATACGGTGAATGGTTGACGGTTAAAATGTGATTTTTGGTCAAAAAATCAGTCATAAGTGTCGAACGATGAGCCGGCGCCAACTGCCATTTTCACCTTCAAACCGTCCTTTTTATAAATTCACGCACAATTTCAATGTTACTTGGTGTAATCACGAAACTTTCATGACTGGAATATTCGACGTCCTTGATATCCTCACGACCTACTTTGAATCGTTTCAACCACTCATGGACTCTGGCACGGGATAAATAATTGTCAACATACACTTGTTTCATTAATTCAAACGTCTCTCGGTTTTTGTTCGAAGTTCATTTTTCGACCGATGCTATAAACCCACTGTCTTATAAAGCAATAACTCGGCTTCTAATTGTCCATTGATCATGAAATTTTAACAGAAAGTCAGTGGTCATATCCTTGTCCAACTATTACCTTTTCCATCTATTACTATCAGCTTAGTATAATTAATTGTCTGAAAAGAATAAGACATTAGGCAGGCTAAGTCCAATCGATTCTTCCTTTCACCTAAGATTATTTTCGGTATAAACATAATAAAGCCTCCGACGCATAGTTCTTCGTTTATAGATCATAAAAAAGTGATCATACTAAATGTGGACGATATAAGTATATTAAAAACTCTTTAGCTTAAATAAGAACTAATCATTCACTCAGGCTGAACACACACCGGATCAAACTGATGTCTTTGACTTATGATAAAACAAGCCAGGTGTCAACAACAAGACAGGGTTTTCAGTTTTGTCTTGTATGCTTTGATGTGTGCTGTCTCATAAGAATCCAAGTACTGTTGTTACATCACGCAAAGAAACACGTTTTATCTGATCCAGTGTGTGTTCATCCCTGATGAAAATATTTACAAAAATCGATGACGATGATGACGACGACGACCAAGCAAAGTGTAAAGTTGAATTGATTGCAAATGTTTCTAAAGTTGACTAAAGTCTATTAAATTTAGTCTCTAAAAATATATGCTATAAATAAAAAAACATAGTTAATATGATGTTCATATACACATACATTTATATATTATTACCATACATATATATATATAATATATCTAATCATATGAAATCAAATTACATAATTTAATATTAATTAATTAATAATTACAAAGGATCTTGTTCTTGCATTGAAATGCGGTGTTTTTTGGAATTGTGACTTAAGAAAAAAACAAAACAAAAAAATCAAATAAAATAAAACAAAAAATATTTATGAAACATTTTCTGAATAAAAAGAATTCTATATAAAAGCAATACCACAGAGTTTATATATTTTATATATTAATTAATTAACTTACACAAATTAAGTATAGGACAAGTGGGACTACTGATCTAATCTAAAAGGTTCTTGACATAATCAGCATCTTCCTTGGCGAATGTTTCAGCCTGCTCAGCAGGTACCTCAACTTCATGATAGTTGTCCAAACCGATCTCCTCTTCTTTTCTGTAAATTTTGAAAAAAGAATTTAAAAATCAATATTCTATTCAAAAGCTAAGTGAATTTACTTGATAAGTATATCGACGACATTCTCGCAAGCAAGCATACAATCATTATCTTTTCCCCATTTAGATTCCCATTTATGGTATTCACGTAGAATTTCATAGACTCCCTTCGCACGCAACATTTCACGGAAACGTTTAGTGGCACATAGCTGAAGCAAACACTCTAGCAACATTTTACGTAGATCGGGATCAGGTTCACGTGTCTTTGAAGCAGGCAAGTACTGAAAGCATTTAATCAGTTATATCAAAACAAATTTCTATGATAAACAACTAAGTAATTGATTAGTACCTGCAACTCAATGGGAAACTTGTCATTCTCCTCATCTGTATACTCTTCTGGTCCACATAATGGATACAAAATAGCATACAAAAAATCATCTTTATCATTCAATATGATATCATGATACAGGGGATCAAAGCATATATTCTTCAATATACCAATTGTTCCACCACGACGTACAACGCTGCCTTCAAACGAAGCAAAAGGTACCAATTTGTCCAAAAGATGACGATGCTTGAAGCAAAAAAGCTCACGACCACGTGGAATTTGTGTTAGGTTACAGAAAATTGGACCCAAATAGTGAAGCTTGGCTTTCTTCTTGTTGTAATCCAATTTGGTAAATGCTTTTATTAGAGCTGGCAAAGTTTTATCATCTGCCTCCATTCGGCCGAGTATCTCATGTACGAGCGATTCAACACGCGACAAATTGCTAAGGACCATGGACCAAGGATCAGCCAAATCGGAATCCTCATCAATGATGTGCTTGATAGCTTCTTCAACAAATGGATAGAACTGGAAATATTTATAGAAAAAAAAGAATAATAAAGTCGTACATAGGTCTGGCAGTGCAAATAAGGGAATTGATAGGCATAAAGTGGATTAATGAGTTGAAGATGAAGTATTTCTGGCCTGGCTAACAACCGAGACTGATATCCGTATTCATAAACTTTAGTAAGTACAGTAATCGGAAGATGAAGGGTACATGCTTTCCACACCAAGACATTGGTCACTGATGCCCTTCTTCTTGGAACATGGAATCGTTTCTTCAAGAAATTTTTCTACAAAGACTTAGAGCAATCTTCATTTTACCAAGAATAGGATGCAGATGATGACAGAATTCTTAATGGGGTATTGCATCAAAGAGATAAAGGCTCAAGGCATGCAAGTTTTCTATCAAGACTTTCCCCACAGCTGTGGGTGTAAAGAATAGACAGACACAGCTTCTAATCGATTGCAATCTTCTTTTTGGAGGACAGACTCATTTTGTTTGAAAACCTTGGGAGTCTAAATTTTAAGAAGAACATGTTTTGAATGATGACGGAAGTCTTAACGAGTTACTGCACCATTGGCTAATGGCTCAAGTGATATTTGTTCTCTTCTAAGACTTTTGTCACAGCTGTGAAAGTGTTAGAAAGAAACATAAAGTATGCAAGACCTCCAAAGCGAATGCCATGTCATTTTATTGGGAAACCTATCTTCGAAGATCTGGCCAGTTCAGATGATGACAGAAGTCTTAACGAGTTATTGCACCATTAGCTGAAGGGATGCTTCTTCTCCACTGAGATTTCTGCCACAGCTGTGGGGGTGAAGAAGAACCCAATAGTCCAAAACCCAACACCTAATGCATTTCTTGGATTGAAGTGACGTCGACCATAATAATCTTCTAAGCAGAAGGTTACCATCTAGATAAATGTACACTTCTAATCGTCCCCACATCACTATTCCATATTATCATAAGGATATTTTATACTATTTTGAGACACTCTTGCAATAATTAAATAAAAGAAAAATCTTGGAAAAAGGGCTCGTTTCGTGGGTAACCTTTCTTCAAAAACCTGTGTATGAAGACTATGCTGTTGGGGTGAAGCAGTATGAACCTCATAAGCGATTGCCATGCACTTGTTGAAGATGAACCCAATTTCTTGGCAAACTTTTCTTTGAAGGCCTGGAAAGGTTACACTTTAACAATAACAGTATTTGGATGATGACGGAAGTCTTATGAAGGCTAATGGCTCAATATTTGCCTAAAGAGATTTTCATAGCTGTAGAAAGAAGAGGCAGAAGGTTTACAACACCTTCCATGCAATTGCCCAACAATTTTTGACATGACTCTCTTTGCCGATTCTGTGAGTTGTTATCAAAGGCACAAAGCTCATAATAAGACAAACAAATACACCCTAACATCAACCCCTGCAACATTCTACTCTTTCAGACATCACAAAGGGCCTAGGTCAACTTGCCTTTGTTTATCCTATCCCATTATTTTCTAATAACAATATTACATTTTTTCACTTACCGGTGACACTTGATTTGCCCTGGCGAAAATTCTCACAGAACCAGGTTCGTCGGCACTCAGATTTATCAAACTGAGCACTGCATCTTTAGCAATAGTTGGAGTTGAATCGAGTGTCATCCCAAATATAGCAGCGATTAAATCATCTGAAGCGAGAATAGCACTCTTGCCTTGCGAAGAGCCTGTGAGACCTAATCGGGTTTTTTTTTTGTTTGTTAAAAAAAAGAGAACCAAAATTTAGTTTGCATACAAATACTTACTTAGGACATGCGATAGTGTTATGGATTTAAGATCCAAGCGTTGGGTGGGCTGCAAATAATCAACCAAATCATTTATGGTATTCAATTGTTCTTCACTATTTGACTCCATCGTAGCTCGTTCTCTAACATGTGCGTTCTCGTTCAAACTAATAGTTGAATGTTGTTCTCTTCCCCGTGCGACTATTTGTTCAGCGGCCTGAAATCTAGAATTTTCGACAGTTCTTGCTAGAATGGAAAATTAAAAATTTACAAT
This sequence comes from Amiota communis, assembly GCA_037043315.1. Classification (NCBI taxonomy): domain Eukaryota; kingdom Metazoa; phylum Arthropoda; class Insecta; order Diptera; family Drosophilidae; genus Amiota; species Amiota communis. The sequence continues at coordinate 2,806,800 of JBAMAV010001245.1, read as the reverse complement.
TTCTTGTTCGCTTGTCTCCTTTTTTGACGATTATTATTATATTAGAAATTTAAAGTCAATTTGATGCTGCTTGTTTTTATAAACAAAAGAAGAAGAACAAGAACAAGATGAAGAAGAGGTGAATACTCGTTTGTTTAAAAGTAACGTGTGTACTTTGACTTTATTAAATATGAAAGAGTAACAAGAAACTTGAGAGAGTAATAAGAGCCTTGAGAGAGCAAGTATTTCTTTTCCAAATCAAAGCATGGTACAAAAGTAGAGTTTCTCTTTAGTGTGATGTTCGACAGAAGATGGGGTATGTGTTCGATGTTGTTTGTTAGTGTTTGATAACATCAAATCACTCAATAGTTATTGAGTGAGTTATTTTAAATTTACTCAAAAGAGGAGGGTTGCCGCGTAGCTTGATAGGGTATAATGTTATAGCACGTTAAATTTAAATAAATGAGAAGAATAATGAAAATTTAATTTAGTTTATTTAACAGAGAAAATAAATGAAAACAAAAAACAAAAACAATTTTTAATGACAAATTAGTTTAAGTCAATAAGATCTAAGCTTAAATCGATTATTAACCCGTTTATAAGACGGCTGACACGGTTTGCACTTGGGTCGGTTTTAACACGCGAAGCGACTGTAACAAGCGCACATTTTAAACCCGTCGTTATTTTCTCGAACCGTATTTATGTGTCTTATAAATGCAAAGCTTATTGCAGACGTGGTGAGAATCAGATGTTCCCAACATGTTGGTTTGTGCAGTGTTGCCATATTATATAATTATAGATTAAAAAATCATTGCAAAATGTTATTAAAAATCAAAATAAGCATTATACAATGAACATTTTTCTTGTACAATGTAATTTAAAAAAAAAAAACCTTATTTTAAGAGATGAGCTACATCATATTTTATGCATATGGCAACTTTAAAAAACACGTATACGTTTTACACAAGAGCGCAAGACGTTTCACGCATAAATAACTAAACAAAAACTGTTCAGAGACAGGCTGACCTAAGTGGAAACCGTTTCGGGCGTCTTATAAACGTGGGATATATCGTCTTCAATTTTAACGATATTATTATCGCTTTGAATAGAAGTGCTCGGACCAGAAACAATTCCGCTCATAAATGAAGCATTGCTACGAGTAGAATTCTTCCTGTTCCAAGTACTTCTATTTTGCCAACGGCCATTTCCCCTGTTGCTTGCAGGGGACATGGGAAATGAATTTGAGGCAGCGACAGCATTATAAATTAATTTTTTTAATGCTAACTCCTGCTGCTGCAATTCCTCTTGTTCCTTTCGTTGTTCTTCAGCTTGCTGCCAACGTTTACGGAGTTGCTGATTTCGCTTCTTGTAGTTTTGTAATTTTTGACTAGTTGCGGCGATCTCGGCCATTAACTGCTGCTGCAGCATTAGTTTGCGCATCTCTTCCAATTGCTTGAAGGTCTCCACTCGACGTTGCCGTTGATTTCGCCGCTGACGTTGACGACGTAGTCTACGGACTTCCTTTTGCTAATAAATAATAATAATTTTAAATATTTTTCACAAAAATTATAAATTATATTCAATAAATACTTACCTTATCCATTTATTAACAAATTGTTTTTCAATAAAGCTATAATGAAAAAATTCATTTGAAATAAATTGAAAAAAAAAAAAAAAAAACCTCCACACTTACCTCTCGACACTTTGATATCCAAATACGATGTGAATTGTGTGAGATGCCAAGAAAGTACAGAGCCACCCACACAAAATATGTGCTCAGGTGCAACAATTGGAGAGTTAAAGGATTTCTTGTATCACTTTGTATGGATGCTTATTATTATTAATAGTAACACCTAGTTAAATATAAAGAACTATTACTAAGAATATGATGAAGCACTGGCTGCTGAGGACACACACACCATGAAACTATAAAGCTCAATTCTTCTTTCTTACTTATTTATTTCCTTTTTGATATTGAAACACAAACAAGGACTCAAGCATATATAATAAACTTATAAGTATGTCCTACTCCAGATAAAGGAGTTGATTTGTATTCATACTAAAAAATATCGCACATGTTTAACTAAAGTATTTCATATTTTTGTTTAATAATTCATAACAATATTTCTCTGTTTCCAAACTACACTTTTAACTACATATTAATGTACGCAATTTTCTCAAACAGGTAAATCTCCAATTATGCATATGAGTGCATCACGACAGCTTGTTCGATTCATTTCAGTCCATCCAACCATCAAACACTATCATTTCTCCACAAAGAACTCTTCGCTTATATTGAGAGCTCTGTCTGCTCTATATGTTTTATACTATCATGATCAAATGACATTGGTTTGAATTTGCAAAGGCTACTTGACCAAAGACCATAGAATTAATTTCATAGTCTTTGTCTTTGACTTGCCCAATTGCGATTACACACAACATCATACTGAGTTATCGATAAATGGTTGTATGTTGAAAGAAATTATGGTCATGCCTTACTAGTGTGGAGTGAAGTGCATTCAAGACACATTTGGTCATGCTAGTATGTTATTTTGGTCATATCTTTTAGACTGCATAGCATCTACTATCTCACTTGCTCCTATAACGGCACTCTGTTTTGATTTAGTTGCATGTGATAAAAACTCGTATGACAAGTTAAGAAGAATTACTAATGATTTTCGTGTGTTTAATTTTATTTAGTGTTTGTGGTAATCCCCCATGTTATTGTCAGTGAACCTGTAAACTGAGTCAACATTACCGTCATGAAGACATTTGAAGACGTCAATCAAACGTGTGCAGTACACAAATCTAATACTGAAATGAATAAATGTGCCGGCACATGTGTCCCCTCTGAACTGGTGGTAGTTCAAAACATCAACAAATTCTCACAAAAAAAAAAAAACCCTGAGCATCCCAAATGTGATTAATATGCAAATTAATTAATTATTGAAAACAAATTACGTTCATTTACTTAAGTTTTTTTATTGTGTTTGTTGTACTTGTTATTGCCAATAAATGTTTAACAAATCATTAAAAATTGAAAATATAATATAATTTATTAAAATTTGGGAATGAATTCGAATTCGATTGCAACAGTTGAACACTTGACAGTGATTTCGTCATGTGTTGAGTTGAATTGAAATGGAATCGGATTAATGTATGAGTTGAGTTGTTTTTGAATGCTGCATTAATGAAAAATGACGTCATGCGAAGCCGGCACCCCTTCTTGAGATGGTGGGCATATCCATTGAGTGAGTGCAAATTTTGTACTAAATTCGCTCAGTGATTGGGGAGGCTGAAAATAAATAAGTCAAGTCATTTGAGTTTAGTGAGTTACTTACTCAGGGTGTCACTTGCGTATTTTCACACAGATTTCATATATAAATATACAACGAATAACGGTACTTTTGCGAATCAATCCAGAATTAGGATATGGCAAAATAATTCGGTAAGTTTGTTTTTAGCATTTACGTATTTAAAATACTTTTTCTTAATTATTTTCTTGTGTGTTTAATATTTTCATTAACCAAAAAGAACGGAAGAATTATTGATTGTTTATATTGAAATTGTTTTCAAAGAACTTCCTGTTCTCTCACGTAAGTCGTCATCAGATGATGAACTGAATCATATTCCAAACAGGGGCTAGGCGCGTCTGTAATTCTGTTGAAAGAATATCAAAATAAGTCATTACATGACAATTGCCTTCCGGTTCTATAGTAATACTATTAGCACATATGGTTTACAAGAGTATCCTCATTGATATGCTTGTCTCTTATCATACATATTTTCTTAAGTCGTAATGCCCAAAAATGTCTTTAGAGGCACGTCTAAACGATACTTTGTGTAAATTTGTTTGAAAAAATACTAAAAATATTTCTGTTTCTTACATGACAAAGAAAAAACAAATTCTTTCCGGTTCACTTACTTAAGAACAAACCTTAGATTAATTGAAAAATTCTCTATTGAGTTGGTGTGTTCTATAAGTTATGATAGAGCCAGTTTTACATATGAATATATCCTCATTTGTATACTTGTGCTTTATCATATCAACCAAAAATCGCTTTAGAAGCACGTCAATTTGATCAGTTTTTTACAAGAAAGTGGTCACCCATATATTACATCACACATTCAAGGGGGTCAAAGAAATGTGATATTGTATAACAAGGGATGGAAGGAGTCATCCATCAGCTTCGTGAGGAAATGATGACTCCGAAGGAAAATTCGCTCCACTGCTACTACAGCTAGATTTGGATCTCCAAGCGTCATCATATTGGAAGCAAGTTCCGAACAATAACTTTTGCTACAGTGTCGAGTCATACTAGTTTAGACGATTCTGAGGTTTATATTTTCCAACATATAAATCTACTAACCTACAGAAACAATCACATAAGAGGCAACAAAATGTTTTGTTTTCTAATTAATTAGACCCTAAGGCATATTTCGATGTAGGCCGCTATCAAGGCTCTGTCTGCCCACAGCATCAGGAGCAAAATCATACGCAGTGCGATAGAAGTTGTTCATCAAGCTCGGCAGTCTATCATGATTATATCTGGGTGCCGGGTCATTCCTGTCTGCAAGGTAATGAAATAGCGGACGAATATGCCAGGAAAGACAGGCACCGTCTATGTCTTAAGAGGTTGGCAATTTTTACAGACTACTGCAGGACATCGTCTCAGGTCTGGAAGCAAAAACCAGGGATCTAGCAGGCCGAAAGTGAAATCATGACTTCTGTCGTAGCTGTGAAGATGAGGAGGAACTAGAGAGCATCAAACACCTCATCTGTGATTGCCCTCCTCTTCTTGGTAGACCAACCCATATTCTCGAGAAATCGTTCTTCGAATAGCTGGGTAGTTTGACAAATGTTCTTTGGGGGACCTGGTTCTGTTCGGGGACTCCTTAGGTTGGTTTTAGTGGAAGAAGGTGATTTCTAGGACATTAGTGGATTACCTCTTACCCCTCACAATCCACATACCCCTTTTACTTTTTATCAGACATCACATGGGCCTTAAGGCTTCTGGGTGAACTCGCGAGCAATCGCAATCAGCCTGCATTACCTATACCTATGGTAAATTCATTTTTTGTTTTGTCAATTTTCTAAATTGTTTGAATTGATGGTGATTTTATTGAAGAAATTATGACGGGAAGGGAGATCGGCAGGTGAAGTAATATATGGATGGCCCTAAAAAAAAAAAAAACAATTATTCCGGTTCTAAAACCTAGGAAGTTTTTTATGAGAATTTCTTTCTGTGATGTTGTGATACATAAGTATCCTCATTTATATGCTTGTCTCTTATCATATTTTATTAAGTCGCAATGTCTTACGATGCACATCAATTCGATCAATTGGAAATAATACCAAAATATTTTCATTTTTCAGAAGAAACAAATTCTTCCGGTTCTAAAACATAGGAACTTCTATTCAGACAAATTCTCTCTTCAGCTGTTGTGTTCTATAAGCTATGATAAAATTAGTTTTACATATATAAGTATCCTCATTTGTATGCTTGTCTCTTATCTTATCACTTAAAGTTCTGAAGCCCAAATTTACCTGAAGTGAGTCATTTGATAATGGATGTAATTTCAACTTCAAACAAGGGGTTTTCTTAGTAGGCACGTTCATTATATTTTGTTGTTTGTCTATTGGAAAAATTCCAAAACATTTCCGCTCATTACATGATTGATAAGAAACACAAAATCTAATAGTGAGTTTCTTAGACACACGTTCAATCTAGCATTACATGACAATTTCTCTCTCTCTCTCTCTCTCTATTTTTGTGTTCTAAAAGTTATGGCGTCATTGTTGATTTAGGCTTACAAAAGCATCCTCATTGGTATGCTTGTCTCTTATTTGCAGTTCGGTTTAAGTTCTAAAGCCCCCAAAAAACAAAATACTTAAATTCATTAATTCATTTAATATGCCCAACATGTCTTGAGTGGTGTGGCACTTGATCGTGGCTCTCTCTCTGTGGTTTTTTGACTTGCGTAGAGCTTGTTTTATGTCCATTATGCTTATAGCATGTTTGATTAGTTGTTATTAATATTGGCGTGCGACTTATTGTACAAAATAGCATATCATTAGACGCATTAATGTTGACCAAGCATCGTTCGATCTTGTTTAGATCAGTAAACACGTAAAATTGTGGTTTCGAATATAACTTACAATACTAAGAATTTTTTTGGATCCCCAAAGGGGAAGGCCATTGTTATAATAATTCTGTTGGTGCTGCATAATTTTGCAATAAGGATTTATTGGTAATTTCATTATGACGCAGGGTAATAAAATGAAATACTTTCATTGCATACAAATTAATGGGGAATCAAACATGAGTATGAAAGATAAATAATCTGTTTCTCTTAATGGGAGATTTCACTGTATTTTCTGCTCTATTTGTGATTTTTTTTTTTGAGAATCTCTTGATGTTGCTTTAAGAAAAAATATGGTACACTCTGCTGCTGTAGAAAAAATATCTTAAAGGTGCTGGTAACTTAAGACGGCTACTGATCCCCATCTTGAACATCTGTGATCTCGTAATTGATTCCTTGAGCACTTGAATGCGTTTTACTCTTAAGTGTGTCAGGAAGTGTAGGAAGAAGGAACTAACATTGAACATTGTCTGTGTATTTATATCAGAATTGAGGTTCACTAACTCATTGATCAATGAAATTGCCATCCTTGTACCTTAGTATAGCAACGCAGTATGTAGATCTTGAGTTACATACTATAAAAGCATGTAAGATAAATAAATTCATCTTAGGTTTCTCACACTTGAACTAATTAAACCTTCCTTTACCCATACTCTTCACCTTCACTTCATTGTCTTTCTCAGACTTAATGACAGCGATGTCATTATTAAGATCTCTGTATCCGTTCAGGTGTTGACACATTTAAATGCGTAGAAAATTCAACTGACTGACCCTTTAGTTGTTGGGTGGCCTTTTGTTGTTTTTGTCAATAATGTACATTAAATATTTCAATATACATTTTTCTTTATTGTTCTTCGTGTTTATTATTGATGGGATGCCGCAGTCCATTAGTCTCCAAGAAACCAACCAATTTTTTGAAACAATGAAGCTGTTGTCAAGCGGTCAACAATAAGGCATCTCAACACCAAAGATCATAAGGTTAATAACTCATATGTATGCTTGTTATACTTCTACTTATACATTGTGTAATCTGATCCTGCCATAAGGTAAACGACCTAAGAACAGATAAAGAGAGAGAGAGAGTCTGTTCTGTATCTGAACTGTGGAGCCAAATTGTCACATCATTCAAGATGAACGAACATGTGTGCTTGGGGGCAGCCCTAATAAAAAGTCAATTAGCACCATTCTTTTCGGTCAGACACACAACCAAACTATAAAACTACCACAACAACAAAAACTTGTCATTTTTTTCAACACAAGTAAGATGAGTTGAAACTAATACCCTCACAAAAGAGGCTGTTTGTCCATTTGTCCATATATCAATAGTTGTCTCGTCTACTGACCTAAAAACTGAAAGACACAACAAGAGATAGAGAGAGAGAGAGAGAGAGAAAGAGAGGGTGAGGAAGAGAGAGTGAGTGAAATGGGGTTAACCACTTGAACTTTTGCACGCACTTTGAACTTACTAATTTTTTCTTAAGTTCTCATTTTCATGTTACTCATACGCCTTGCATATTTTGAAACTAAAAAAACTTCTTGAAAATTTCTTATTCTAAATTACTTAATGTCTTCACTTGTTTAACTTCTTAAAAGTTTAAATTATAAATTAAAACTAAAAGATGTAAACTTTGAAATTGCAACATTGCAGGCAGTTGAATTCTTTCACGCCTTTTACCTTACAATTCTGCAATGATTTGCTGCTCTGTTGAATGTTGAAGTTGAGGTGATTAATTAATGCCTTTTAATGTGTTCAACTTGGTTGCATGTACTCTTAGTTACTTCTTCATCAAACCAATATGTTAAAATGATAAAGCAGTATGAGTTCCTTGCATCACCACCTTGATCAATGTGCCGGTTAAAAAAGTTCGTTTCTTGGTTTGTTTCCTGTCTTTAAGTTCCTGTCCAAACATGTTCGAAGCAATGCAATGCATTATTGTGATGGGTTTGGTTTGAATTTCTCTTGCATAGAGTCGCCTAAGTGCAGATGAAGGGTGAATTGTGCCTTTAGGTTACATTAATTGTGGGGCATGTTTATTTTTGGGTGTGCCACGTGTAAATGAACAAACAATAAATTTGCTAGAATGATGATTGATTAATAGTAGAATAGTAGTAGGTTAACCTTCAACCCTTTGTTGTCAATATCTAAAGGCCATTCTCAGCACTACTTAAACGAAGGCCAAACTAACCCCAATTCTCTATAGTCGTTGATATTTTTTGAGCTGATAATAATAATTTTCTATGTTTTCTCCCCTAAATAAATTACGCCACAGATTCATTAGAATGGAAAGAGGGACCAAAAAAACAAAACCAAAAATTCAAACACCAAAACACAAGAAACTAAATGCCACAAAACGCCAGAAAGTGAAACGCAACCAACTAAATTAGAAGTGGCAGCAAAGCGAAAAACAAAAAAACAAGAAAATGATTTGAAGCAGTGAACTCAGAAAGACAAAGGACAAAGGGATGAACAAGGCGCCAAAGGGGCAATAACAAAGCAAGCCAACAAGTGGCGCCAGGCTTACGTCATCGGCCCAATGATACAAACAAACAAAAAAACACCGAGAAAGGAGGCTTACAAATGAAGATGTTCATAATGACGATGTTGTGTTTACCACCCACAGCACAGCATAGACAACCCAAAGGCGTACGCAATACGCAACACAATAGAACTACTAGTATGCATGACAACGAGAAGAAGAATATGGTAAGGATAATCAAACATGTTCGCAGGAAGTCAGTTCGAAGAAGTATTGTTGTGTGGCAGCAACATCAACTTAAAAGCAACCAACGACTAAGTTTTTACTACCAAAACAGCAACGAACACATTTTGGCCAACAACTTGAAACAGTTTCAAACGCAACGTTCAAAAAAACGCACGCAAATAACGAACGAAGCAAATTGAAACGAAACGACACGACAGGACGACACAACAACGAATCACACGATACGAAACAAAAATTGTATATTAAATAAAAGGATATTCGGCATTCCTTCCTTGAGTGAGTGTATAAGTGTGTGCAGTGTTCGTGTTTTGTGTTCGTTTGTGCGATAGTTTCGTATTCAGTCTGAGGACTTACAGAGTTTTGAGTTGAACATCAGTAAATTTTCAAATCAGTCTTTGCCGACTTGTTGTGACATTTGCATACAAAATAATTTTTGAACTCTCCAACTTGTCCTTGGTGTCAGTCAGTCACTCACTCACTCACTCATTGACTATGATAACTTATTCAATTTAATAATTGCATTTTGATCTTTGTCCTTCGTGCCGGCTAAAATTTCATTTAAGTCGAACTGTGTTTTTTGTGTGCATAATTAATAAACGCATAATTAATGCGATTTACTTAATAATTAACGAACAACAGTAAATTAAAAACAGAAGTGGAAAAGAACAGAATTCATTAATAAAAACATCATTATCAAGTTTCTGAAAATTTTATAACAAGTCAAAGGACATCCAAGCGAAAAACAGAAGCCGTCGCTTGAAATCTCTTATAAATATTTGATGTCATTACTTTGGTAAGTTGGAAAAAGATAATTATATATTATATTAATTTTGAATTAAAAGAACAGGATAAAGTGCTTTTCCGTGTTAATATCAATTTATTTTAATTATTTTGTGATTGTGATGAAATTTAATAATTAAAATAGTGAAATTGTGGAAATTACCAAATTTTTTTTTGACAAATTTCATTGTTTTTCATGAAGTTCAAGGCAATGAAAAAGAGATTTGGGTATTAAAGATTGAATGCTTCATAAATTTTAAGTGAGGATCACTTTTTTGTTATTCAAAACTTTAAACATTAAATGATACAAAATTTTTAATCACAATTATTGTTTAAAATTTAGTGATTTTCTTTTTGATAAATAATTTTCTTTCTTCTTTTTGTTCTTGTGGAGGGAGATAATTTTACAATTTTTTTGTAAATTATAAGTATGATGAGAAGATTATTTCCTTGATTAAAATATACACTCGCATACTTTTTTAACATTTACTTTAAACTTTAATTGCTTTAGTTGTAAACTAAAAAATTTTTATGATAAATAATATTTATATGTGCAATTTACTACTTCCTTTGGAGAAGATCGTTTGACTGAAGTGCAGTCTCTTTAAACTGCGCCTTATCGCATGTTGGGATGAGTGCTGTTGCAAGTACATTAGAATGTCTTTGAAGCCACTGATTGTAATGGCAGGTAATGGCAGGTAGGTAACATGAGATCTCTATGCAGGGTAGTATTGAGGATAAACCATGAAGCACCCGTGATTAGTCTTAGAGCCATGTTTTGGAAAGCGTGATCTTTTCTTATGTCACTGGAGTCAGAGATTTGCCAGTAAATCATTCTTTTTATTGCTAAGTAAAGTTTACTGGTTGGGAGTGACATCCAGTTTAATTTCAGCGACTGGTGATTCCAAAATACTATGGCAGATACCATTTACAAGAAGCTTCCCTTCTAGGAACTTTGGTCGAAAGCGATTCATCCATGAACGTCGAAAAGAATAAATAAAGATATCTCAACAACAATTTGTGAATGATTTTTATTTAATTACTAGTAGATCCGTCGCAAATTGCTATGCTCCTGATTTAAGAGCCACACAATTCCGATCAAATTAGTAGATGATGGTTGAAGAGCTCTTTGTAATGAGTTCTGTGCCGTGAAATATTCTGAATCATATATGATATTGTTTTTACAACACTTTTTCGTACACGACATATTTTGTTTGATTACCTGACTCATAAACAAATAAATTTGAAGGTTTTCCAACACATTTATTATTCAATGACTGCCCTGGGATTTATTTATAATAAAAGCAGCAATAAAAAATGCATAAAGCAGCAAAGCACAAAAACGTTAAAGTAGCCGAAAAACATACTACTAACTAAAATGTATATTTATCTTTTCAAAATTAAAAAAAATATAGATAAACATGCAATTCATTTGTTCTTTTAAAATGATTAAAATCGGTTCAGTATATTTTATAAAATAAAAAACTGTCTGTAACTCCAAAACTACACCACCTAATGGGTCCAAATGTAACTAGTAACCATCTATTTATGGGGTCAATAAGTACAACAAAATTATCATTAAATTAGGTCCAGCTGGTCTCGACTTTGGCGCTTGGCAACACTTTTAGATATTCATTTTTATTTACTGAGATTTATTAGAATGAAGATTAGGATAACAAATTATAACCTAGCTATTTTTTTCTTTTTAATATGAGATCAGCTCAGGGGTAGAGTTAAGAAGAATAGGACGAAAAATTAGAAAATATGCAGGACCAGGTTTAAGCATGAATCCAACCTGCGATGTCCTTCTTAATCTAACTAACCTGATTTAACATTTTCAAAGCTTAAAACTTACCACTAACCGAGAGAAAACTTAACCTAAGAAGATTCAGCTTCAACTTAAAAACATTCATTTAAGAATATACCAGTGCTTATCCCAAACATGGAATCGCTTCAGATAATTGTTGATTATCTCTCATATCTGCTGCTTCAGTGATTAAAATAATTGACATTCTTGATTAATCGTGAAATGTTTTTTGAAAAACACAAGATATTATTGTCATAAAATCAAGTCTCTTTCATTGATCAGAAGACTAGACCAAACGTAGTCAAAACTTCTCTCGATGTTACCGGATGGGAAGTCCTAAACCACCTGCCTTATAGTTCAGACCTTGCACCATCAGACTATCATTTCTTACGGTCGATTCAGATCACGTAGCGATGGGCTAGGTATGATTTTAAAACTTATGATGTGATTATTGAATTTGGTAGAAAATGATTTGCTTAAGCAATATGATAATCCCTATTTCTTTGAAGATAATTTTGTAAATCACAACACAATACATCAAAATTAAATCATTTTATCTTAAAAAAAAACTCAGTATTCTTCATAGAGTTTTTTTTTTACAAATTAATTGAATTACATATTATTCCTCAAGGACTTAGAAAACTTAATAAGAAATTCCACTTCAATTTAAAATTTTAGATTGCTTTCAATTAAAAAAAAGACAAAAGTCTAGCAATAGTATAATTTTCTGACAAAATAAACCTTCTCGTTCGCCATTGGAAAACTTTTGTCAAGTTCAACTAATGAAATTTGCCCAAATGAGAACTACAACTGCACTTTGTATCTTATTATGCATCCTGCAATCTACTTATCTTCTACATTTACAAGAATGGAAAAGGAAAGCAAGGAATATGCCCGCATTCCATGAGTTTCGCTTACAATTTCTTGACTGTCATTCCAAGACAAATAACTGATTTGATTAGCTGTAGCAGCAGCAACAGTAATGTTAGGGATAAAATCGAATGAAGGACAAATTTAAACACTAAAAACTGAGTATAAAAGAGGACAACGAAATGAAAAAAGCTAGAAACTATTACTAGAAACTATAATTGCTGTGATTGCAGCTATAAAACTTTAATTTAAGTTTTGTCATTTATTTCGTTTATATTTCAACGAAGTAAGGAAGGAAGGAAGGAAGGACTTTTCACTGGGTCATCTAGCATTTGCTTGTTATCTAATACCATCTCATATTACCCCTATCATGGTGGCCCACGCCTTGTTAGACTAAAAATAACAGAGAATGCAGTTTTATTGCGCAATTACGCAGGACACCCGCTTATGCTTGCGACAAGGATAACAACATTCAACTGCGATGTTAGTATTTACTATATGTATATGAGAGTGAGTGTATAACTCCACATACTAGTATATGAAATGACAATGAGTCGATTGAAAAGATAAAACGCGTGTCGCAGTAGTTTGCCTTCTGCAATAGTAGTATTTGCCTGTTCATTGCGTTATCCTGAATCAAACCAATAGATGTACAACACATTGTGCTTTTCTGTTGAATTGGAATTGGAATGTTTCTAATATTCAATTAGGTGACATGACAACGACATGTGTACTATGAGTGTCACAACATTGACTCAACATTGTTGAATGGTCCTTCTGTTCTAGCAGCAACAGTTATATGAAAAGGACGCGCAGGCGTGTCTTTATTAGACTGAGATAAAGGTGTTAGCATCACTGTTGCATTGTTTAACTTTCCTTTTTCAAATTGTATAAACTTTCTTTCTTCATTACAATCTCTTGTTATTTTTATTGAAAGAAAGACACAGCTGAATATGCAGGCAGCAACATCATGAGGAAACACATTAAGTATACGTAGCTTAATGTGTTTGCTTTTTACTATACTATTGTATTGTAGAAAGATATATATTCTAATTAACATTAACAACACATATGTCAAACTCTATACACATTTGCAGACTTTGTTGTCTCATGTCTTCTTGTATTGTCTTTTTTGATACTTTTCCATTTCCTTTTTAGTATGTTGACTATGTGATGAGTTGCATGTCTTTCTTATGTTTGTTTAATGTTGCAAAAGTAAAAGCGACAAAGCGATTAATTTCACATTTTTTTTTATGTTTTGTTTTTGGGTCAGAGGGCGTGTGTTGAGTTGGTATAAAGATGTTGGTTGGTGGCATTGTTCTATGATGATGAGTGCAACAATTATTTTCTGCCACATGAATGAGTTTTTATTTTTGTGAGCAAAAAATTGTGACACGTTTTACAGAGTATGAGTGATGTTCATTCGCTTTGACATTTATTACACATTGTTAGATGCTTTTATGTTTTTTCGTTAAAGGAAGTTGAAATTTTTATTAAAACAATGAAAGTGAAATTCCTTAAGAGGAGCGGCAGCAATTCTCTTTTTGATATTAAAAGAGAAATGAATTCCTTGGAAACGAGTTATGTTAGTCACTAGTAACTCAATCTTATAAACAATGTTAACTATCAAATTTCTTTGAAATCATTCGGCAGGCATCTATCTTTAAGATCCCTAAGGGCTCTTACCAAACCAATCCTAGCTATATTGTATACTTCCTTAGTTATCTGAATTTCCTTATTATAATTTTATTCATTCACCTAAGCAGACCTTCTTTTACTTATACTTATAGGGCATTCAAATGAACTAAGATGAAAAAGAATAATATTTCCGCTTGAGGTCATTCATTGATTTCCGTGTCACTCACCCCAAAAATTTACGACTTATTCATCAATATCAATTGTTTTTCTTCCATTACCTTTGTCATTGCTTTCCTTTTCCGTTCATTTGCACTTCGTTTATCCATGGTTGCATGCATTTTCCATAAATGCGGTTAAAATGGAATCCTTGCTCTTAGATGTGGCTTGGCGTGACATCCATTCTTTGTTCTTGACGACTTTGAGTTGAAAATAATTCATAAAAAATTTAATACAAAACATTGAATGCACTCTCACATTTATGAAAGTGTAAATATTTAATGAGCGTCAGATCCTAACCATAGAGGCAACAACTTCCACGCTTGTACAAAAACAAATACATCACACCACTTTCAACCACTCACACTTGTATAAGTGTAATTTTCATAATACTGTCAGGTTAGGTGTCTTGCAGTATTGAATGATGACGGTTAGTGAGTTTGAGCAAGGCATTGAGCGCGGTTAGAATGACTGAGTGAGTGAATGAGTGTCATGCAGCAACAGAAGAAGCAACAACAGCAGCTGTGTGACTCCAATTAGAAAAATGAGACGTCCTTTGGCTTTTGTCTTCTTGACTTGACTTGGCCGTGTATGTCTACAATTTTTCCGTCATCATATCAGGTTGTCAAACATGTGTTTATAGACTTGTAAGGAAATCACTTATTGTAGCAAGTGCAAATTCAAGTTAAACACACTCACACGGAGAATGCTAAGTCAGGCAGGCATGCTTTATCAACTTTGACAGCAAACTCCTGTATCAATTTGCCACGCATTTTAATGCACCTTAACCGAACTTCCTTGCACAGAAACCCACCATTTATCTGCCAACTCACACACTCATGGGGTTAAAGAAGACGTGAGCTGTCTCAAAAAATTATTAACTTCGCACTCTGTCACAATATTCGTCTTAAAAAAACAATGAGTGTTGTGCGTGCTCCCCAAAAATACACTTATATTTGTGAATTATGAATGAGCATATTTTATGTTAGCTTTTTTGACAATTAATACTCTGAAAAATTTCTTACACTTTAGCAAACATAATATAATTAATATTATCATCATAATATTCTGATACTGTATATCCTTACAAAAATGCTAAATGGAATTCGAGTGGAGTCGATTCTTGAATTCTCTTAGTGGTTGGATGTGGTTCACTTAAACAATTTTCTTATAAAAACTGCAAAAGTAAAGTAAGAAAAATGCAATGAAAATCAATAAACCCAGCTGCCCTAAGGATAGTACAAATGAATGAACCAACATCTTGGTAAGAAGGCTATAAAGAAAAGGAAATATTACGAAGTAAAGAAAGGTGTTAAACGTAAACGGATAAAACGTGCGCGAATTTATAGTCATGATACTAGGGAGTCTGGGAAAATAAGAAGCAACACACACTAAGATTATGATAATGGTGTCCTTTTGAAGGCCATTTTCTGTTCATAGTATATCTTTCTATAAAGGTGTTAAAAAGTAAACAAAAACAAAAATATAAAAGCGCAAGCCATCACAACAGAAAGAAAAGCCAAGTCATAATGAAAAAGTATCTGCTGCACAAGTAGAAAGGATAAAAATGTGCCAGGAAAATGATACCAATAAGGCGCATTGGTTAGTTGTGTGTAACAGTAACATAGTGAACTATATTCGAGTATCATTGTTATACACTAGTAAGTATAACTCAAAACTCCAAGTCTCAAGGCGACGATAACTAGTCAAGCGTATCAAATGTATATGGTATACAGTAAATATTTTATTTGTGGAGAAAGAAGAATGAACAAAAAGAACAACAACGAACAACGATAAAAGGCAAAGACAACAAAATGCAAGTAACAAACAACAACAGGAAGGAATGGAGCGGAAAAAGGAAATGTGTGTTGCGCAAAATGGTGTCCGCCACATGAACGTCAAATAATGAAGTCCATATTGCAAATGAAGGCGCATACCCTATTGCTATGTGTTCAGGATATTAACTAATGTCTATCTGTCTGTCTGTGTGTCTGTCTGTTTATCATTCAGTTGTTAGTCAGTCTGTTAGTTGGTTTCATTCATTTTATATGTATATGAAGCTTTAAAAAGGTTATAAAACAAACCCACTAAGGTGTTTATTAAAGCTAATGCTTTGTATAGAAGACCAAAGGAAGAACTCATGCCTGTTTGAAGTACGAGACTGACTGGCTGGCTGGCTGAGTGACCAACTAACCTGGTATGGCCTGGTCATGTGCGCTTTGTTCTAGTGTTATCTACTTTATTCTAGCTTAGCACTACAATATTCAAGTTATATAATACAAACTCAAACTCATACTCACACTCAGATGCCATAAACTTAGTTACAGAACATGGTCTGTTTGTATCTATATACACACGCGATCTAAATGGTACCAAACACACTTATTTCATATGTATATCTTTCCATGTATCTGGTATATCTAATAACCGCCAATAACAAACCACAGCTATCGTTGTTGCATTGGAAAGTTTTTAATGTTTTTTATTTGTTTCGTTTTGTTTTCACTTTTTTCCACTGTGTAACATGGTGGTCATCAGAAAATGAAAGCTTTTTAAAGTAGAATTTAATGCAATTCATTTTAATAAAGTTAATTAAAGTGAATTCCAAACTGATATTGATAAATTGTGTTTTGGGTTTTTGTGTGTTGTGAAATCATCACAGAACAAATAAGAATCATTTAAATTGATTGAGTTTACCAATTAAATGGGAAAATTAAAGAAACTTGTTTACCATTAAATGTTAAGGTTGAAACAGAATCAACATAGAAGTAGTACATAGTAGTTAACTGATCCTGAATGAAGAAGATAAATTTCAACTTGTTCTTTTAATGATGACATTAAATTGTAGCGAGCAATGTCATTAGGAAACTTGAGTTGTAATTTTAAAGCAGTCATGCGCAACCTTTTGCAAGTAGAGGGCCTCATTACTAACCCAATTTGTCTCACGGGCTACCCTTGAAAATGATAAAAAACTTCAAAGTTTTATATTTAAATTTAATATTATTATTATTTATTTTTATAGTTTCTATTGTCCTTGAAAATTTGAAGTTACTCTTTGATTTTGACTTCTCAATTTTCATTCTTGAAAATAACTGTTCACACAAGTAAGTGCTACCGAACTTTGACATCATATTTAGAGGATGTTGATAGATGGTAGGGTATGGCTAGGGCCGCGTAGTTCAATTGGTTAGAGTGAGCGTTGCATGAAAATTAAAACCAATTGAGTTGCTGAGCGATGTCTCTCATCGCTAATCGCTCAATGCTTGGCTCTAGCCTAATCCGACTTTGTGATATACTTAGAATAGAACTCATGGATTCCAATATTATTAAACTTTTCATTTAGTGTTGTTAGTTTTGATGTTATGACCTTTAGCTTTATTACCTGCTTGGATGGCAGTCAGAAAGGAAAAGGATCGTTCATCAACTAAAAGAACGATCAAGCTAAAAAACTTTAAGATAATACATTGATTTAGAGATGCAATCAATGATCAGTTGTTATCGCAAACATAACTGCCAATCTAACAAGCGAAAAAGATCACTGTGGCAACGCTAATCTTTTATGCGATTTGCTCAACTCAATTGTCGCACAAGTGCGTTTATGATGAATAAGATTTCTTGCAATATGCTGCGCGCTGATGTTATCGCCACAAATGTTCATTGGTTCTGCATTTGCTCATTCTATCTCGCTAAGCAAACTTCGATTGTAGACTCCTTCTTTGACTGCCATGGATAAAACAACATACTCTGCTTCAATGCTGCTCATTGCGACGATACTTTGCTTTGATGAAGTCCACATAAACGCACTACCACCCATAAAAAATGCATAGCCCTTGTATGATTTTCTAACTATGTGGTCGTTAGCCCAATCTGCGTCAGCACAACTCATTGGTGCTTTGCCACACTTGCTGTATACGATTCTTAGGTTTTTCGTGCCGGAAAGATGTCGTAGGACATATTTTGCTGCAATCTTGTATTCTATGTGTGGATCAGTGTTCCTTTGCGACAGTTTGCTTATGGCATGCCACTGTTGAGTTGCATTGCAAGTCAATAAACTCTATTTGCATAGGTGGCTGAGAATCATTGATAAGTGCAGTGAATGGATTCGAGAAGAGATTAATAAATATTTTGGAATATTCTTCAAATTGTCCCCAGCTATTTAGCTATTGCAGTAATATGTTTTCTGAAGCTTGTTGGATGACCAGTTGCTAGCTTAGAAAAGTGAGACAGATTGCCTTTATTTGACTAATTTTCCCAGAGTGTTAATTAAATTCTTTTTCCCTTGAAGGCGGGTATTAAGATCATTGAGGTGACCAATCAGTCATATTAGTCAAAAAATCAAAATCGCTTAACCATCACGAATTGAATTCAGGAACCTAATTGCCTTTTTCTATCAAAAAATGCAGTTTGTGTTCTTTCAGATGAAAAAATCATTTATTAATTAATTTAAGAAACAAATAAAAAAATCGATCTAGTGCGAGTCGGATTCACAGACGAAGATTTAACACTATGCATGCAAATTCTTTGAATGTAATGCTTGTACCTCTGTCTGAAGTTATGTAAAATTGATTTGCCAAAATTAGAAACAAAAGGTAAAAACTGCGCAAACAGTACACGATTCCCTTTAATTTTTAAAATTTTTTGAGAAAATTTAAACTATCTGCCTATTACGGTTCATGAGTTAAGGCTCACTGACGGGCGGACGGACAGCGTAGGTTTAGTAATATGGTCCCATTGGAACCCTAATAGGCTGAGTAGTACAGTCCCTAAAAAGGGAAAAAGATAAGAATTTGAGACAACATCCTATTTGCTGAGTTTTGCACGTTCTTGTAGCCATTAGATGTCATATGTTGTCTTTTATTGTCTATCAGGCATGTGCCAGAAATCGAAGACGCTTTTAATGCCGATTGATTTCAATTTCTCTGTGGTTATGCTACATAATAAAGACTTTGCTAATTCAAAATAATTTTTGCCGCGATATTAAAACAAAGTTGAGTTAAAGTCAGAGATTTCAAAACAATCGAAAGAGATTTCTAGCATCAGACAATTTTAATTAGGTTGTTATGGGTTTGAAAGAGATTTCTGGTAAATGCCTATAGAATAGTCATTTATTGTTACATATAAAATTTCATGCGTCATTTAAAGTTTTTTATATAAAATGTCCTTATATCCTTTTTTGTTTCTTGATTATACTATTATACTAGCTACTTACGTATTACACCACGGGGCGCATAGAACGACGTCACCGACAACAGGTTATGCATCCATGTTCTTAAGTTTCCATTGACTTATGTCACTTGATACTACATAAAATTGATAAGGATTCGGTTGGTAAATGTACAATAATTCTAGTGAATTCACTTTACCACCTGCTTAGCATATTCCAGAAGTTTCATTTTTAAATTAGAAGGCATAATTTAATTAGTTTTCTAGTAACTATAATAGATTGATTGTATGACAATGCATCAAGTTTTCAATAAGGCTGCAGCAGTGTTCATTAGAATCGAACAATGCTCATTCAAATGGTAGCCAGTGTTGCCCGTCTATTTCTGATGAATACGATTTCTCAACACAAGAACACCTACGAAATGACTAGAATATTCTTAGAAATAAGTTATATTTAGTCTACAATATAAGTATATTGATTAATTTTTATAAAAGTTTAATTGACGTATTTTTCATTTAAACAGAAAGAAACAATCTTATCCTTACCACTATTGATTCACACACTTGCTGTCAATTTATTTTTTCCTTATTCATTTTCCTATTTTTGTATTTGTTTTCCAATATTTTCCTATATAAACACTTTAACCCAACCACCACCTATGTATATTTGACCTACCCTTTTTATATCACATCACAACACATAACATTTCATGACTGATGTGGCAATTGTATTATATTTTCATTCCAACTCTCATCGTGAATGATGAATGCAACGGAAATAAATGCAGAAAATCCTATTAAAAATTCATTTGAATTTTATAGTACAACGAACGTAAAAGCAAAAAGCTATTGAAAGGAAAGGGAAATGGAGGATCAAAGTTAAAAGCGGCATTGCCAATTATAAGGAAATAATGAAAAAGGATATTTTTTCCTTCATATATTGATGAATATTTGATGAATAAATATAGGTATATTGCAGATATAGAGTATCTCGATATATATAGGACACGCCTTGCTTGCTTTGATAGATCAATAAATAAGTAAAAGAATATAAAAGCAAGTAAATGAATGTGTTTTTTATAACTTTAGTTTGGGTTGGGTTATTGACCAACTCTTTACCTACTCTACTCTACTCTATTCTACTTTATTCTATACTCATGCTCATGCTCATTTGAAGACTAAAGAATTCCCATACATACCAGCACAGCACGTAGACAGACTAATGGAATTAAAGAAATTACTTTATGACGGTGAAATGGAAAGTTGTCACATAAAATGTAAATTTTTAAAGCTTAAAAGCAGTTTAAATGAATACAAAAAAAAAAAAAAAATGCAACCATGAAGGCTATTTGACTTGGCTTAGGAAGGGTGGTGAATGAGATACAGTAGGGTGTGACATGGAATAGATGGTGAGAGTGCGTATGCCAAGCACGGTTTGTTGCAATTAGGTTTGGTTGTTGTTAGTTCGGTTTTTTCTTTTTTTTCCTGTTGCTACTTCATCTATTTAGTTGCCACTTGTGTACGTGATGTTGTCGTGTTTAAGCATAAAGAGCGTCGACTGGGTACCAAATGCGAATGTCCTCTTCTCAGGAAAAAAAAAAAACCAAACACATACCCAGATATATGTATGATCTGTGAGACCAAGTATTAAAAGCACGAGTAACATCAAGTCCAAGACGATGACACTTAAAGTTCTCCAAGCAGGCGAATTGCCAACATTTGTTGCTGCAACAAATACTACTACTACTACTACTATACTTACTGCTGTTGTTGCCAGTTTCTTAATGTTGTTGGTTATTTTTCATTTTATCTGCTTTACCCATCTCCTCTAACCTTTTTCTATGCTTTAGTTTTGACCATGTTGGTATAGTCTTTTGCTGTACTTGAACTTAGTACTTACATATACAAATAAATTGCGCGTTTAACTCAATGAGTAAGTATGTGTTTGTTTTGTTTGTGTATTTGTTTATGATTGTTAGTTCAAGGTTCAATGACATTTGCACTTCAATTTGATTAAATGAGCGAACGAACGAATGAATGAACATCAGTCAGTCAGTCAGTCCAAGTCGGCAGGAAGGAAGAAGCTAAGAAAGAACGTGTCATTGGGTCTGCTGGGGTGAAAGAACATTCATAGCTCAATATCCTGTCAGACAGTAGCTCTGAGTAAGTAAGTTGCGCGAACGCTCAGGGACATTTATATAGCTCAAGCTCATAGTATTAAATGCAATTATCTGCACAGAGGGCATAGGGTATTTCAAGTGCAGCAATGTTAGCCAGATTACTGATTGTTGTTGTTATTATTGCTGGTATTAGACTGTATAGCATTGCAACTAAAAATCGAATTAAATAACTTAAGGACAACATCGTCATAGTCTTCGTCTTGGTGAATGTTTCTGTATAGGAAAAGCAAAGCAAAGTAAATAAAAAGAAACATAGAAGAAGGCGGAGGACATAACAAATTGATATCGATAGCCTTGAGTTATGTTGTTACTGTTGCTTTTTCTAAGTATTTTTATTTCTTATATTTTCCTTATTCATTGGCATTTGCGACAATTTTCTTTTTTTTAATTTCCATTTCCATTTCAATAAATGCAATAATATTTTAAGTGCAACACTTAGACGTCAACAGACGATGACATCGACTATGATGACGCTTAAAAGGAGACTTGCCTTGTCTTCAAGAATTCCTAGAAAATCCCTTTAAAAGAAAAAAAAAAACAGCTTTAAGTCTTTCATGGTTTTTCTTGCTTTCTTGTTTCCTTTTCATTCCATTCTCTTTCTTTTCTATTTTTCTTTTTTTTTTTTGTATTCATCATGGCTATTTAAATAGTCCTTTGTGTGTGAGTCTTTGTCCTTTGAGAGCACAAGGCTCAGGCGGCGTATACACATGTTTAAAAAGCAGACAAGCCTAGATGAATTACAGACACAGAAACGGAGAGTTAGAGAGATAGAGGGAGGGATTCAAGAAAGCAAATAATCATGAGCTTTGTTTAAGGGTATGATGATGTCAGAAAGGATTGTGGGTGTTATGAATTTTACCTTTTTTTAGGGGGGCATCCCAACTTTATTCTATTGTATAAAAGAATTGCATGCAACTTATGACTCAAGCATCTCAACTTGAGCCTTTTCAGACTATTACTACTACTACAACAGTAATAAGAAGATGCCTTGATGTTGAATGCAACCTCACCTCTGCTTGTGTTGTTGTTGCTGCTGGTGCACTTGGTTTGTTTTATGAAAAGGTTGCACTTAGCCGCTTACTGATGCATTGTGTCTGTGCTTTCTGTCAATCTGCGAAAGCATTTCTTATGTTATTATGATGAAGAAATAAATAAGCAAATCCTAAAGAAATGCAGCTGCAGAATGATTGTGGTTTATGTCATTATCATAATCATCATCATCATCATCGTGGTAGTCTTCATCTTGTGCATAATTGCGTAAGCAAGTAGATGCAGAAATTCATACTCTCTAGTACAAAAATGTTGCTAATAGATAGTATAAGGTCAGTTTCAGGATAGGTCCAAATATGGTCACAGAGAGAGAAGACTGCATAGTATCATGCTTAAGGTCAAAGTTGATAACTTCAAAAGTTATCCTGCTTTGATACATGTTTTGTAATCATATAAGTATACTAAGTAAAGTCTTATGTGTGAGTGTGTGTGTGTGTCTTTAGATCTTTTGGAATTTATGTTAATCGAATGAACTTATTGCCACTTTGCTCTAACTCCAATATAGTATCTTATTACTTTGTGCTGCTTTGAATAAAACCTATAAGATACTACTGCACCTTAAATATTGTTAAATAAGGAAAATAAGAAAAGAAATTTAATTTCTTTGCCTACTTTATGGAGCTCAGCTGGCTTAGTCTTACCTTAACTCCTCATATGAGTGTAAAAAGTAAAAAAACAACTTTCTTCGTTCTTGCATGAAAATATGTCGAAAAAGTTCCTTGACAGTAACAACAAGCAGGCAAAACAATAAGTTAAATTATGCAATGTCAAGTAACAAGAACAAAAATCAAGCTCAACAATGCAGTATACTAGTAGTATAGTATAGTATAGTTATATTCTTGTTTCATTTCATGCATAGTTGATACTTTCTTTTTTAGACTTTACTGTAAGAAGAAAAGTTTCTTTTTTATGTTCTTTCCTTATTTTTATTGTTGAAGGGAATCTCATTGGGCACATTGTAATCATGTTGGTGTTGTTAGTCCACAAAAAAAAAAAAAAAAAAGTTTCCGTTGTAGACATTTCTTGTCTCTTGGTTGACGCCAGTCATCATCAAGCTAAGGATTCCTGTAGAGAGCATCATACTCGCACATAACTTGAAATGTCGAAGCTTGGAAATCAAGTTAAGTAAAGACAAGCCAAGCCAAGCCAAGCCAAGCCAATCTTCATCCTCTTTATTCTTCAGATTCTCTTTCCTTTGGTTTTCATATTTTTTTTTTTGATTGCAATTGTTGTTATTCATTTCTTTTGTTTTGTTATTGTTGTTGCATATGCCAAAGGCGCATTTCCGTTGTTAAATATGCCACAAGAACAGTAGCCAAAGAATAAAGAAGTGAGTGTTCGTTGGGATGAAGAGATTGTTTTGTTGTTGAGGTACTGCAAGGAAGGCAAAGAAGGAAAGTAAGGCAAAGAAAGTGAAGCGGAAGTTGCGACCAACACGAGCGGAAGTTGCGAACACATAACTTAATAGCGCAATATCGTCACAAAATGGCATCATGACAAGGACACATTTTACACTAAAAACGTAGGTACTTATATTATTCCCAACTATTGTTACTGTTCCTGCAAATCATACTCTTGCTGCTTCCGCTCTTGCTCCATTTGATATTTTAATTGTAATTGTTATTCTTGGCTTTGTGTTTGTTAAAAATGTGAGAATTCCTCCTTATGAACGAAAAATATAATTAAAAATTTCGTCTTATTTGATTTTAATTAACCTGGTGAACTTCTCATCATTAATTTAATGTTTTATTCACTTCATTGGAGTGAGAAATTACATGGTGAGTGTCGTTATTTAAAGTTTTTTGACATAAATGATTAATTTATACAATTTTTCTTTAGTATTTTCCAGTATATTCTCAACTTATATGTTTAGATAGATAGATTAGATGAGGTAAAGGGCGGGAACTATAGCACCTTATCATTACAGCCGCAAGTAGGCTTCACAGTAGTAATCACAGTACCTTCGAGGTTCTGGTTTTCATTAGGAACTCTTAGATTATCTTCAGATACAAATCTGCAATTTTAACTGCTTCCAAGTACTAGTTTCCAAGGTGGCGGAGTCTGGTCCGCAGTGACTAAGTAAGTGCTCTGTTGACTCCTCTTCTTCATTACACAGTCTACACAAATCATTACGACTGATTCGTATGTTATATAAATGTTTCATTACTCCAAAATTACCTACCAAGGAACCTAAGACTATCCGAATACCTGCCTATGTTAGTCCTAGTAATTTCTATGTTCTTTTGCGAGATCTAGTTGGCATTCTATAGTGCTGCTATTTGTCATGGAGCTCTTGTTTGAGTCTAGTTTTCGTAGACCTCCAAGGCAGCCCGCTGAAACGATCTGGTCCAATGAGGACGTTTGTAGATCCTTTCCTTGCGAGTTCATCTGTTTCTTCGTTTCCAAGATACCCAATATGTCCAGGTACCCAGATTAGGTTAACATGATTGATCTATGGTAGACTTTTAAATAACATTAAGCAATCCGGAACCAACTTCGAAGTGAACTTGAAATATTGAGTACTTGAAGAGCAGCCTTGCTATCAGAGTGAATGTATATATATGTGCTTATAAGCAGTGGTACACTTTAATTCTTCCCTGACGCAAATTTTCATGTCATTGATTTCTGCATGGAAAACTGAGTTCTCTTGTCATATATTGCTAAATAGGCGACTGCTGATTAAAATACCCCATATCGCCTCAAATCCCTATGATTCCCCACGGTACGGATAGAGCATTCCTTCGTAGGGAGGGATAATATCCATTCTCTTTCGCGCTTCTTCGAATCGAGGACACTCATGACAGAGAACACAGTATGGATCCAAAGCTAGCCCAAATCTGTGCAAGTATTGCCTGAAGCTTCCATGGCCAGTTGCGAATTGGGTAAATTCGAAGCATAAGTCCTAGGATGGATGTTGAATACAGTCTGGAAATGAAATGTTTATGTATCTGGTCCTAATCTTACTGTAACGAAGCTGAAAATTTACTTGTGTGGAATAACCACTTTTTGCTATTGTCCGATAGGCTCTGCAGATCCTCAGGTTAGCAACACTGTGAGCTTCATAGGTACGACTTGGTTGCCAGTACCCCTGGCCAGATCAGAACTGGATAAAGCAGTATGGATCTACTAACAAAATCTAGCAGAACCCATGTTTTCTGTCTGGATCTTCCTAAGACCGGGAGAGTCCTATCAATTTTTGTATAACGGCCGCTGCTTTTTTGGCGGAATTACGTGGTACTTAAAGCACAGCCCGTGGTCCAGAAGTACACCCAGGTACTTTATGTAAGGCCCCGATTTGATGATGTGGCTCCACACTCATACTGAAAGTTTTTCCACCTTTTTCTTAGAGCTCATGAGAACCACCTCGGTTTTGTGTTCCGCCAAACACCAGTGTTCGTTTTAGAACCATCTGTATACCAAACATGAGAGTTATGGATGGGCTTAGGTCTTAACTGTTCCCAGCGCTGTATGTCTGGAAAAGTGACTTCAAAATTTTGTTTAAAGTTCAATTAAGGCAGAGACAGAAGTCGGTAATGATGGAGTTGGTAATGCTCAGGTTGACCTCATACTTCAGTAAGGATTGTTTGAGACCTACGGAATCACCAACATTTACTAGGATGAGCTTTTCCATCAACAACTGGAATTTATAAGTTTCAGAAAAATATATCTTTTCTTTTTACATTTTTATGGTATAAGCTTATAAATTCTTATAATGACTATAATGATTCCTTCTAGTATATTATGGTAAACATCCTTTTCTTCATTATTTAAAATTCATTATTTCTAGAATAAACGCAACTTTGTACACACCTTTCTAATTAACCCTTTTTAACACATTTTCTTTGCCATCATCGCTTTTACACTTTTCTAACCTTAGTTTCAATTTCTTCATCAACACCTTCCCAGCATCATCATTACCATTATCATCACCATCATTGTGACTCTGCTGTACAGATATTCACTTCACTTACTGTAGACTTGCCACATTTGCAACACTTTTGTTTTTTTGCTTCTATTTCCTTCATTCTTTTGCCATTTACACCGCCGTTTAGTGTAATAGCCGCTTTTTTAGTTGTAAAAGTATTTTTACTTTCTTTTCTACCCACATTTTTCAATAATAAAAAAAAAAATGGATACAATCGTATGCAAATTATTTATGTGTTTTACCCACGTACAGGAACAAAATTCATATGCATTTGTTTTTACTTTGTAAAAAAAGAATTGTGTTTTTTATTTATATTTTTTTTAAGAATTTCAATTCTCTTGTTATAAAAAAATACGCTGTGCCGTGCCACGCTGTGATGTGCTATACGGTGGGCCGTCGTTTACTAAATACCACGTATTATTGCACGTGCATATAAGTCACGCACGTTATGCAGACGAGCCATAAAGTCATGCCAAAATTACCTGCGTCAGCTTCCAGGACCTGTCGTGTAATCACGATGATGGCAACGTTTATTTATTTTGTTATCAAATCGACAGTATAAATACTTTCCCTTTTAAATAAGGTTGTGCATCACAACAATATGTGTATGCATGTGAGTGTATATGTGTGGGTATGTGTATATGTTTTAACATGTTGCTACATATGCGTATTTTTGTATATTTTTGTTTTTAGATTCTTGTTGCTGCTGCTATTGACAGTTTTGTTGTGTTATTTTGCCATCATCATCATCATCGTAGTTCTCTTCCTTATCTTTGATATACTTATTTTCCTTCACTTTTTCTTTGCTTAAATTATGCACAAATATTTACACATGAAACACAGGTGAAAACAACAAAAATCTTTTAGTTGATTTTTCATAGTTTGAGTGCATTTTGTTTATAATATTTTAAAGGAAAACTTTTCCTCAAAAAAACTATGAAAATTTAACAAAAATACTTCATATATTCAATAGTATTTGTGTCTTAGGGAGGAGGAGAGTTTCATTTGTCCTTGTCTCATCATTATTAACGCCATGTTATTTTCCACTAAATTAACAAAGTTTTAGTAAACTGAAAAATAGTGAAAAATCAAAATGGCGCAGAAAATACACTTGGGGTCTCAAAGCAAAGCATAAAAGATTGTAAAGCTTAAAGTTTGCTAAAACAGAAAGTGTATGAAAAATTACTAAAAGAACATACACACATACCATGGATGGTATGCTTAAGGGTTGGGGTTGATGCTTGAATTTCTGGTGGTATGAGTATTTTTGCTGCAAATATGGCAAATCATGTAGATCAGTGGCATAAAGTACTGTAGTATATACAATATGATGATAGTGTTTGTGTTTGGTGTGTGTTTTTATGGGGTGTTTATACCCAAAGGATTCGCGAAACTAAAAGTTTCCCTACATTCATTTGTTCATTCGTTGGTTCCTTGAACATACAAATGGCAGGAGCAGCAGCAACAACAGAAGTGTGACATATCTGGCATTTGTTGTTCATGTCTTGCGGTCGCCTTGACAGCAACTCAAAAGAAAGAAAATAATATTCCAGGAATCGTGATAGTTCTAACAGCTTGCACTTAGAATGTGAGGGAAAAATATTCAACTTGAAATTTATTATTGTACTCGTGTATTCTACTATTTGATGATTGGCCAGAGATTTCTTTAAATGATGATTCACTCACACTCAAATGCATTCAATAGGATTTCCATTTTTTCATTTATATATTCACTTTGTTCGTCTAGTTGAGTTGTATTTAGTAGAAAACGACAACAAATTCCAATTAGTCAAAGCGGATATGCAACAGAAAACACTTCCGTTGCCTGCACAACAAAATGACTGCCATTAGCAATCGTTAGGGATTTAATAAAAATCATGTTGAAGCAAATGAAAAAAGAAGAAAAAATAAAGAAAAATGTGCAAATCTGTAGAAAATTCTGATTCAGATTCAGGCATTATATAGTACTACAATATATATTCTTGGTTGGGTTTGAATAGTTGAGTGAGTTGTGGGTGGATTGCATTTTGATGTTGATGCTGGGCTGCCATTTCGATGTAACGGAAGTTGTCGCTCATGGCAACACTTTGTTGCTGATGTTGCAGTACTATGTACTGTGTTGTCATTCTAGCTGTTATTGTAATGCAACATGCTTCAATGGAAACAACAATAACAAGAAGACGAAAGCAAAGGCAAAGGCACAGAAGAAGACATGAAAGTAGTAGATGGAGAAGAGAAATAAAATTGTCATTTTATATTTCTCTGGCACTCGACGCGACTCAAATCAACTTGAAACTTTAAGTGGGCGGAAATTTACGTTTACTTTTGCGCATTTTGTTGTAATGGCATGTGGCACATTCCACAAGAAAGTCATGTATCTTGACTTGGCTTGTAAGCTATGTTGATGCGGTGATGGCAGCATGCATTCATCATTGTTAGTTTGCAACATTTGACAGAGCATCGTCTCTGTTGCCAGAGTATGAGTGACTGCAAGTGTGACTTTTGGTTAAAGACTCAAGTGGTCGATAAAACATCAAGCAAAGAGAAAGAGTTTCCTCCCATATCTTTTGCAGCTTCAAAACTATGTAGCATGCCGGAAATTCAACAAATGCCATACCATGTTCTTACTACATTTTTTTTATTTTCCTATATAAAATATGCAAGGAACAAAAATTCCTTTTAAGGTATTCTTTCTCTCTTCTGTTGTGTTGTAAATTTCAAGTTACGTAAGTGCTATGTAGATCCTTTTTAAGTTGTTATAGTAACAATAATTTGACCTTGTATACTTACATGTTTAGATACGTAGATACACATATAATATCCATAGAGCGCATGTGTGAAATAATCACCAATTAGACATAAGCTTTGGTTAATCTGCTTGTCATGCTGCATTAACATGAAACTACCACACATGCCACAGAAACAACAACAACAACAACAGCAATAAGAGTGACTGACAATAACAAAATATAATTACACAAAGTTGAGTTAAATTCAGTGAAAAGCGTATTTTGCGGTCACTAAAATGTTATAAATCATTATCTCAGTTCTTATGTATTTAGACACATGAGACTTTGTTCCCACACACATCACATCATTTATTTTCCTCATTCATTTTATGTTACACCTTTCCCTCTGTAGTTATTTATCTAACTCTGTGTCAGATGTCAATTCTATCAGTATGACTACAAAGTTTCCATAAATTAGCTCAACAGTGAGTAGATGGTTTAGTCCTTTGAGGGTCTGTCTGCATTAGTTCATCATTAGTGTTTCAAGGTGAAGTAATCAGCTGCAATGTCATCATATTGTATGTAATATGTTATAACATTCGTTTGCTCCTTTGTTGAAACGATTCCCTTGGTTGCTTACTTGCATAATCTTTCTTTGAAAACAGGTCAACTTTTCTTTTTCTCTTTCTTCCTTAAACATTTCTTCATTAAATGTCATCAATAACAATGTTACTGTATGTCAAGCTCTTATGTGTGTGTCCCTCCTGTAATTTCTTACATATAAGTCACACATGTGTCCCATTGATATCTTGTATCCTTTCTTGTGGTCATTGTAAATATTTCAATAACATTTCTCTATATAAAATTTATAAATGTCACAAAGCGTAAAATCCTTCAAACTATAGCACATCTTCTCCCTCTCCTTGGTCATCATCCTTATCTTTACCTTTATCTATTGTGCTCGTGTCAAAAAGTTTTTCATCTTTCTAATCAATTTTACGCATGATTGATGCCCAATTGTTTGAGCTCTCTACACTTTGTCATGGCGCATTTATTATAGCATACAAAAAAAAAAAACAAGGACAATATCGATGCAAAAGCAGCAGCAAGACATTAAATGCTTTCATCAATAGCTTTTGATGTTTAATTTTTGTGCTCAGCCAAATGTGTCAACTTGATTTTTATTGAATACCAAAGCAAGAATCACAAAAGGACCTAAACTAAACTGAACTGAACTGATCTGATCTAACCTGACCTGACTGAATGACTGACGAGTGACTGCTTATGTAGTCTTTGTGGCTTTTTAGCTCATTTTTGAGTTAGTTCAATGCACGTTGGCATTGTTAAGTATTTTATCCATTTTTTCTTATGCTTTTACCCAAAGGATTTCTTTTCTTTTGTGTAGCGTATCCTCACACATTGTTACTATTGTCAAATTTCAGTTTTTCTTTCAAATTTTTATTTGTTATAAGTTGATTGGCTTCGTGTCATAAGTTTTATTTAATTTATTCTTTTTTTTTTAATTTTTTGTTCTTTATAAAGAAAAAAGAAACTCTTTAACACAATGGAAAATATTCCTTTTCTTTTGGTATCCCATTTGGGTCTGTTTTTCAGTTCTTTGTAAATTAACCTTTTATTGTTAGTTGCAGATTGTTAAGTAATCAATAAGATTAACAACAATTTAATTTCATTGACCTTACATTTTATAATAAAATAAATTTTCAAATATTCAATAGACACAAACAAATCAAATGAATTTGATTATTTCATTTATAGCATGCGATTTTTTCTCTCATGTTTTACAAAATGTAGAAATCATATAGAAATTCTATCAACAATTCTCGCATGCTATAAATAAACCAAGCAACAAAGCAACTAAAAACAGCGCACATCAGAGAAAACAATGTAAAGCTTGTAGTAATTGCTTGTTTGCTATGGGCAACATGGCGCCGTGGCTTAGTTGGTTAAAGCGCCTGTCTAGTAAACAGGAGATCGTGAGTTCGAATCTCGCCGGGGCCTACTTTGTACAATTGTGTTCATTTATATTTTTATTTTTTTTTTTTATATTTTTTTTATAAAAATATTACAAAAAATTATTTGTGAAATCATTTAGCGGTATTTCAAAACGAAATTCTTTAGTAAGTTGCGACAATAAAATAAATGTTTTTCTTTTAAATTTTTTCATAAATTTTTTATTTCTTTTTTTTTTGTTTTATATCTAAAAATAGAATATGTTAATAAATTGTATAAACACACATGAATTTTGGAACGTGTAATGCACACGACATATAAAAATATTTATAATAAAGGTAAATTGGGGCATTACAACATTTTAATATGCTTTTGATATACTCGTATGCATATGATTTACTATACCCTTCGTATTTATAAGCTCAAAAGGGGCATATAAAGTTTATGAGAATTATGGTTAGTATAATAAGTTAATTATATAGAAATTTATTATGTTTTTGCATTGGTCTTGAGTCATTAGAAAGCGAACACCTTATTTGTCATGATTATAAGTCCTATTATTATTAAATTTCAATCAATGCTCCTCGGAAGACTCGTCAGAAATTCAGTTTTGTACTGAGATCTTTGCATACCAATAATGATTGAAATTTATAGGTACAGTAAATCTGCATTAAAAGATTAGAAAATCATAATAACGTTCTAACTTTCAACCTGTTAGCTAATTTAATAAGACAAGACATACGCCTTAACGTATTTCTAAGTTAAGTTTAGTTAAATAATTTCTATTAACTATTTCATTCTTCTCTCTTCCTCGACTTGTGCGCAATCACATTTCAATTAATAAGATCTGCACACTCATACATACACCTTTCATTGATCCACAACTCACATGCTAACACATGTGCCTTAATTTATTTCTGCTTTACTACTTTATCCTCCTTGTATTCCTTCCTTTCGATGCTTTCCTATACACATACTCACGCATACACATTAACTTATTTCTGCTTTACCAGCTCTTTAACACTTCATTCTCCTCTCTTGCTCTCTTGTATTTATTTCATTCGATGCTTGCCTACACACATACATACACCTTAATTTATTTGTGTTTTATCAGCATTTCATTCTTCTCTCTCCTTGACTTCCCCGCCGCCAACACGTAACAGATTTTCATTTCATCATTTTCTATGATAATATTAGTTAGAAAAATTAAATTAGTTAGATTTTAATATTTTGGACATCAGTCTCCTTGCTATCAACTGAACAAAGTTTTATTTTTGTCACATCAACAGAGAATTTTCGTTTGTAGCCTTCTTTAGGTTTGTTTTTGCTTGATATCGTCTTCGGTCTGATGTTCCTACTTATCAAGGTGTTCCCACAGATGTTCAATTGGATTAAGGTGTTAAGATTACAGATGATGATATTTACTGTAACATATTCGTATTGTTATCCTGTTCGCTGATTCAGTTTCCTGCCTAATTTGTTGATGCTGGGGGCAATAATGCCATGATGATGTCACGCTGCCCCAAAGCACTGCTAAGCCTCCACCATTCTTACTGTTTTGGTGACAATTGTGGAACACCATATTCTTGGTGCCCTTTTCGCAGAAAATTCATGGAATTTGTTCTTATTGGTGTAAATAATGTTTTCCCAAATAGTTGTGATGTTTGTGATCCCATGAGCCTTCTCTTCTACACTTTCGATAAGAATGCCTTTTTGCTTTTATTTCTATGAAGTGCTTTCCTGACTGTATTCCCGCTTACTTAATTGTCTGATGTTTAAGTAATATTTTCTGGCAATTTTACTGCACTTTTCTTTACTTATCCTACCACATCTATGACTAGGGTATCCGTTAGGCGCTTTGGACATCAAGTTCTCAGCAAATCTTTAACCAGTAGACATTTATTTTTATTTCGCTAACATTATTTAAAGATCTAAAATTAGTAGCCACATGAATAATAATAATGGGTATATTAATGAGATAAGAGAATGACGCTTATAAATATTTATGGTGATCCACCATACCAGTCGTTACAATAAATGTACATGCCAATCTTCATGCTATGTTTTTTCCTACAAATGATTGCCTGAGAAAGATGAAAAGGTTCCACTCTTCACATCTACCATATGTGGTAGATGAATAACTTACGAACATATCATCAAACTTATCGTTACTCTGTTTATTTTTTTTTCTGTTTAGTTAAAGTAACTCACTGTCAATGTTACTTAATTTGTCAACATTCTGCAATTATTTCAGCATTCATTGTTATCACATTTTCCACTATAAATTGTATGTATTGTTAATTTAGATTGCAGATATTAATGGCATTTTCGTGTTTTGATGTTCACTGATTTTGAAACGTGAAAAATTAATTCCGTATTATCAATGATTTATTATTGCAATTGGCCTTATTTTCATATGCAAATTGCTCTATTTTTGTTTCGTTTGATTTGTTGATTGGTTTACACTGTAAATTTAAGTGCAATTTTTGGTTATTCAACAGAATCATGATTGATTTTTCGGTTATGCAAAGGCAAATTTTGCATTAAAATTGCAATCTATTGTTGGTTGTAACAAATATCATCTGCTTGATGAAAATTTTCTCGGAACACAAAGAAACTGAATTCATCAATATCATGGAAATTGTTATAAATAATATTGAATTAATTCTAAAGTATTATAGTTCCACCTTCTCAATTTTATTTTATTCTTTGAATTTATTCAATTTCTTTATTCAAAAGAGATTTGTTACCTTCATCTATTCACATTTTATTACTTTCAATTGCAACCTTGAACTTTTACTTTAGTCTCAACACGAATAGATACAAATCAAGTGCAAAGTTTTTTCACCGCTTATAGCATGCAATACCAACGCTTGCTTTTTCGATGCAATGTAGAACGTGCAACTTGCTATTTTTTCATACAATTTTTCAGTTTAATGAACTTAGTACTTTTAGCCAGCGGCAGTAAACGAATAAACCTCATCGGAAGAATCAAAAAAAAAAAAAAAATAAATAATACAAACGTGTTTCAACTGCAAAAGCAAATTTTATTATTTATATTTTTTGCTTCTTCTTCCGATCTGTGGTTGTTGTTGTTGTGTGCATACAATTTTTCAGTAAATGGATTATTGGCAAAAATATCAAAATAAAGAATTAAAATGAAATTGAATATTAAAAAAAAAATAAAGTAGCAATAAATGCAATTAAATTGTGATTAAATGAAAAAATAAGCAAATTATATTAAGAAAAATAAAATTATTAAACAACAAAATTGGAATTTATCATTCAAGTAAATTCATTTAAGTCATCATCACACAGTCATCGCATTCAACAAAAGTTTATATCCACCATTACCACCGGATGTAGAGCGGGCTATTGCAATTCTCGTGTTTTGGGTTAAGTTCATTGATTGACAATCAAGCATGTGTGTGTGTGTGTTTTTGTGGCATGCAAAAACAAGACACAAACAAGCCACCATTGCATGCTTCTACGAATTGCCTCGAATTTAATCATCGAATCCACTCGAATCGAATCGATTGAAGTCTTTAATTTTATTTATATGCATTTAATTTGTTTTTCCAATTGGATTTGCAATGAGGAGCCATTGGCGCCATCAATGCCCCCTTTTTGTTCTGTATCTCGTAGTACATATGTATGTATATCCGTTGATTCATTTATTTATATTCATTGTCCAACATTGCCATCTGCACATGGCAGGCTTAATTTGCAACCAAGAGCCAATCAATCAGAAGCTGATGGACTGTTGGATGTGTAGCTGCATACATATTGCACAATACATATGTATATGGTTTTATTGTCAATTCCATCATTCCATCATTCACATACGCAAATCGAGCACACCCACATGCTTTTTGAATGACTGACCCTTTCTAACCCTTATAGCCTTGATGTCCTTGTCACTTGTTCACACGCTTGCTTTGATTCAGTTGTTTGTTTTGTTGTTTTTCATGTTATTTGCAATTGTCAGAAACGTAAAAACAGAATATCTCTACCAGCCAGCCATACAGTGCGTATGATCAATATCATTCATTTATTTGTCAATTCTTTTGCTTCTGGGCTTTGACCAACAACATTTCATTTTATAAAATGAACGCATTTCAATTTAATTTGCAATCGATAATTGCATTTTTTTTTTGTCAGTAGCACTTTTCAACCCTCTTACTCTTACACTTTCCCTTCCACCACTTCCTCTGCCTTTTCCCCTTTTGATTTGGTATTATATTGTCATATTAATTCATGTGTATTGTCCATATATTATTTTTTTAAATGCATGAAGCAACGATGATGATGATGATGACAGCTTGTAGTGGCACTGGCAGTGGTTTGTATCGGTGGTTGTTTCTTTTTAACATGACTGACAGCTAAAGATACTCAATTTCTGTTGTTTCATTGTCTACTCATCTTTGTTGCATTGTGTTGCGTTGCCCTTCTTTGCCTTTGCCTTTTTGTGTGGTCTTCGGTTTGAATATTCTCAATCGTTTCGTGCCACTAACCCAGTTCTGCTTTTAAAAAACAATTCAAAAACGCTTTTCGAGAGGTTAAAGTACGGCAGGACATTAACCTAGTTTAAGGTTTACTGCAGTAGAAATTGAAAAAAAAAACACACACACACAATATGTAACTAGTTGAAGGCTAAAGACACTCGCATACTCGCATGTTCGCATTCTATGCAGAGAGTGGTAATAAAAAAGATGAACAAATTGCATTTCATTATTAGAATGTGGCATGGAATTCATATAAAATTAGCTTAGATCACGTTTTATTGTTATGCAAAATGAAAGAAAATTATGTACAATTTATCTGACAATAATGTTGCCAAGCTAAAATGCTTTGGCCATTAAGAAACACTCAAGAGAGAGCATTTTCTTAGTGTCAAAATCAAGCAGTGGCTTAGGGTAATGATATCTTTAAAAGGCATCATTAAATTATTGGGTATACAAGTAAGTTCATAAAGATTACCAACAAAGTCACTAGCTGCTGTGTGAGGCTTACGAAGACCATGGTCCAACAATTTCAACCTGCGAGTACTGCTTCCACGTTTCAAAAGTGGTGATTTTGACACAACAAACAAGGAGCACGAAGGAAGGACACCAACGTTTGTGGACGTCGAATTTGAAGAACTTTTGGACGAAGACCCATGCCAAACCCAAGGAAAACTTGCGGCAACGTTAGGCATTATTCAACAAGCTGTTCCATTGCGGTTGAAATCCAAAGGTATAATCCAGAAGATAGGAAACTAAGTGCCTCTCAAACTCAAACCAAGAGTTATCGAACGGCGTGTCCGAAATGCTCCTTCAATGGTACAAACGAAAGCAGTTTTTTATATCGTCACCGTCGATGAAAAATGGATTCATTATGACAAGAATGCTTTTGTTAAGCATGGAGAACCCGGATCATTGATGCCAAAGCCAAACATCCAGGGCAACAAGGTTATGCTCTGCATTTGGCGGGATCATAAGGGAATCTTATTCTATGAGGTTCTGAAAAGTGGTCAAACGATTGAAGGGACTTTCAACAGGCAAAAAACCTTTAAACCTTATCATTTGTATACCCAAATATATGTAAGGGTTGAACAAAAGTATGATTATGGACATCTAAAATATCCCTAACATTTACAAAAAAGAATCCACTTGATTGAGTGACACTACTGATTTAGTAAAATATATCATGAGTCCTTCTTCACATTTGATTTATCACAGCTACTTGTAATTTAATATTATTTTGAAGTTGTGTTGTTATTTTTTTCTTTCCCTTTTCTTATTTGTCCTTCTTCTCTTATGTGATACCATCGTCTTAGAACTGATGCCTGCCTGCTTGGCTGAGCTCATATTCTTGCCAGCTTCATCTCACTCAACCCAAACTCATTGGTTTTAGTATATTTTTGACTGAACTCAATATGAGCTTATTTGCTTTTTTTATTTTCTCAAGTCAGCAGATCATGTTGTTGATGTTTTTTTCATTCCTGTTTTCATTTTTTTTTAGGTTTTTGTTGCTCTGTTTTTTTTTTTATATACGAGTATATTGTACATATTTTTGTTCGTAATCTGTTTCTGCCACGCGCCAAGAAACAACTTAAGTCAATAGTATGAGGAGGGAGAACATTGTATATGGTAAATGCGGGTATGTTTAACAAATTAGCAGCTATGATGGGCCTAGTACGGGCTAGTATCACCAAAAACATCAACGTCATCAACATATTTATCAACAATAAAAAATTATAATAATAATAAATACAAGTATATTGTATTATTGCTGTAAAAAGCCATATTGATCTTTATTAAATGCAAAATGTATTTAAGATACTTAATTGGATAAGGATTAATACTGTATTGCTTAAAATCGCTTCGTAAATAAGCCATTATTTCTCGTACAAAGTAAAGGATAAAAAATGGTTATTGTGGGTTACTCTTAAGAGATAAACATATACCATCACGGACTTTTTTGTAGACCTTTTTAAGTTGTACAATACTGTAGTAAATTGTTTTGATCTATCTTGTAGGATTCAGTCAGCGTTTGCAATGTAAGCGCAAAAAATGTGTTTTTTTTACGACCTCACATTAAAAACCTCAAAAATTGTAGCCTATGTGTTATTCTGATGTATAAGCTATAGCCTATGTGTTATTCTGATGTATAAGCTATATTGTGGTAAAGTTTCATTCAAATCCATTCAGTAGTTTTTACGTGAAAGAGTAACAAACATCCATACATCCATACTTACAAACTTTCGCCTTTATAATAGTAGTAGGATTATCGCCTGTTCCTCAATGATCATTATTATTAACGCCTCTTATCGACGACAACATCTTTCTAGTTGTTTCAGTTCACCTCATATATGTACATACATATATGCGTATGTCGGTTCAACGTTTCATTGTTCGTAATGCTTTCTTTCACCTTCATGACTACTTCTAATTTGATTGATCTACATTTATTTGCGTTTCTTATTTGATTGATTTCATTTTAAGCGCCAAATTTCTTGCATGACTATGTTTATTTACTATACACAAACTTTAGAGAGAGACTATTAAACCATTAACACCTTACATTTATTGTTATATATATTTTGTATGTGAAATAATTTCAAATTCACGCATTTTAAGCTACTACAAAGCGACAAAACTGCACCCATTTTTATCGCTTCAAATCACTTGGCAACTACAAACACAACAACAACAAATTTTGATGAGGTTTTTTTTTTCAATTCTTTCAATTCATAATACTTTATATCACTTGGTGATATTGGTGACAATTGTGTGTTATGCAATCTGTGGATATTTTTCCAATTAGAATTTGTCTGTTTACTGTCTGTGAGGCTTTGAGGCAATTAAGGCTTTCATAAATCAATAAAAAATGAGAATTTTTGTATGCCAATTAAAAATACAAAAATCTAAATGAATTTACAATAAAACTTTCCATAAATTATGTTCTGTTTTCTAACAAATGTGGACTTAGACTGGCCTTTCGAGAAGTTGCCAGTCGGTCTGATTATAACAAGAAGCAGTTAAGAAAATGCTGGAAGCAAAAGGAAAAATAATGAAAATAAAAAGAATTTTTTAACTAATTAATGCAGAACTTTGTCTTGTGTGAACTGAAAACAGCTGAACTTGTGTGTCTTTAGAACCAATAATAAAATATAAAGTCTCTAATTGATTTTCAATGTCAGTCAGTCAGTGGATGATGAGTAGTATGAAAAGCAAAAAACTCAAGATTTTGTACGGTCACGACCCTCATTTGTTGTCATTCAACTAAGTTAATGCTGTGAGGTACACGTGTCAAAAGTTACCCGATACTCTTGCACTCACTTGCTCGCAATCACTCATACTTACCTTTATCTTTTCACTAATTCAATTCTTATTAGAATTTTTAAAAATTTGCATGTGAATAAGTATATTTTTTGCGTATTAAAATAACGAATTTTCTTAAAGGAAACAAGAAGGAGGAAAATTCAAGCATAAATACTAAATGAAGACAGAAAAAAAATTAAAAGTGAAAAAATATTCACTTCAAGTTAACACATTAAGCTGTCAATCTTCATTTCTGGCCAAAGCCAAAAGCCGCTTCATGTCGCATTGAATTCAAGTGTGTTGCGAGTGAATGCGTTTCAAGTGTAAATCAAGTAAATGAGTGTGCGGCGTCACAATGAAACTGAATGAATAATTGGGTAGTGGCATTAAAATCATGTGTTGTATGTTTGGTTGAGTTCAAGGGGACACATCAAGTTACTTGAAGAGTGTACTACACTTTTCAACTTTTGGCTGCTCCATTATTTACCACAAAGAATCACCATCACCATCATCATCATTATTAGCATTCTTTGGTATACATAACTTCATTTGGTTTTACCAATTGGGTTTTTATTAAGAAAAATATACAGGATCAGGAACAAGAATAAGACAAAATGAACAGAACTGAAATGAAATGAAGCCAACAACCGCCGCTAAACAAATAAACAAAGCACTTTATGTGAAATACTACTTTACTATAAAAATGGCAAATGAACGAAGTACCAAAAAGATAAATCACAGTTGCTCTCTGTATGTGAATCACAAGTAACTGTGTGAGTGAGAGAAAGTACATGCTGAATGGTGTATGGTTTATGGTGCTTTGGTAGTGCTAACGGATGTTAGTGTCACATAAATTGCTCAGTGAAGCGCGTATTTCAAGTAATTTTAAAGCGCAAGTCAATCAATTTTTGGTTAAGCTGTCATTGTATGGTGTGACAGACAGAAAGTAGTGAGCTGGAACAAGGATAATGGATAATGGATTTTCTGCAATAGCAGCAATTGAAAGTGAGAGTGAGTGTGTTATTAAGAAAACGTTATCGGTTAACTGACAGCAAAAGTAACCGCATATATTTGTTGGCAATTTGACAAAAAGAAAATGAAACGCGATTCACTGAAAGAATAGAAAGTAAATCAGGATTAAGTGAGGCTTGAGATGGTTTGAGTAAAAGAAATATATGTATTATGCGGTCATTGTTATTAGTCACAGTTGATTCTTCAACAAAAGGAGGTTTCTGGGTCATTTAGAATTAGAGGTATCAATGCTTTGTTTTGCTCTGCTCAAGTTTACCAAAACTTTTTAATAAATTTGTGTTAATTTGAGTAAATTTTGTGTTATTGTGAAACTTACTTGAGTTTCTTTAATTTTTATGAGTAATTTTTGATTGAATTTTAATAGATTGGTCAACCTTTGAGAAGATTTAAGTAAGTGAAGTTTGGGTGAATTGCAATTCTTTATTTTTTTTAATAAGTTTATCGAATTTTTATATTAATTTGAATAAATTTGAGTAGGTATGACTGAATTTTAGAAGATTAATTTTAAAATTGAAGTCAAACCATGGTTACGTTATGTTATACAGACAGCTAGTCGAAAGAGTTCACCAGAAGCCTTACAGCCTATTGTAATGCCTGAATTAAGAAAACGGGGTGTATAAGGTCAGAAGTCAAACTCAGCTATTGGAACCAACCCGAAAAATCAACGAACATAGCTTGGTCTTCCAGTGGCAATTTTGCCAAACTACCCAATTACTCAAAGAAATGTTTTCCGAGAAAAAGTGTCCATCTTGCAATAAGAACAGGGCATTCACATAAGAGGTATTGAATACTTTCTGATCCACAGCTGCGAAATAGAGGTCTTGCTGTGAAACTTGCATCATATGGGTCAAGTCACCTAGGAGTTCATTTGAATAGACGACTCACCTGGCGAAAACATATAGAAGCCAAAAAATTAGCAAGAAATTAAAAGTCCAGTCACTTCACTGGCTCTTATACCCAAGATCTGGTCTAAGCCTCGATCTAATGGTGTTACTATATAACAGCATAATAAAGCCAATCTGGACATATGGTTTCCAGATTTGGGGGAACGCTAGATCAAGTAACGTTGAACTCATCCAAACAGCTCAATCAGAAATACTTCGCTTTTTAACAGGTGTTCCCTGGTACATATCGAATGCGAACATCCACAGGGATCTTAACTCAAAACAGAACTGACCCAACTGAAGCAGAAATATCAACTCAAACTCTCGCAACATCCTAACCTACTAGTTCGTACACCCTCACAAGCCAGCAGTCACACGTGCCTACGTCGGAATGACTTTCCTGCCCCATGAAACTCAGAGGTCCATGTAACACTGTAAAGTTTCTTCAGCTCACCACTAAGGGAACTTGTAAATTAATCAATTCATAATTTTAAGATTTCTACATTATTGTTTTACTTTGTGTTGTATACAAAGTGATTCAATAAAAAAAAATTGGGCCATTCACACAATTTTGCAATACCTCGTTAGGACTCTCTCGTCATCATCCGAATCTTCTTCTGGTTAAAATATAGGATCTCGAAGGTTTGTTTCAGTTGGTAGCAAAGCCAGAGAGTGTCCAGGTGATCATTTGCCAAGTTTTTCGGTTTGCACTTCGAGGCCTGAAAGAATGTCTTGTAGAGGTCTTCGAATATCAATATTCGTTGGCAGCGCCGATCCCTTTCTCATCACACTCATCTGCCAACTCGCGACCTAGAAAACTAAAAAATTGGTTTAATTATTATTTATTTATTTTCAAACATAGGTTATCTACTCTATATAATTAAATGGCAAACATTTAATTTGTGAAGCCTTCCCTGTTTACACCATTGAACCGATGTTGACAAAAAAAATACCAATTGAAAGGTATTCTTAGGAAGATGTGTACAATCTAAATTTTATCAAAATTGTTTTAGTGGTTTTAAGAATAGGTGTTAAAGATAACATCTTTCCAATAACAACATCACACAGTCGTTGATGTTGTGAATGCAGTGAAATGGAAGAATAGTGAGGTTTGTGTGCCTCTCTCTTCTGTTCTATTGCTGTAAGCTTATTGGTTGGGTGAAGCTGTGTTATAGAAAGTATGCAAAGAAAAGTTATTGTATTAGCATTTTATTAAATAAATGATTTTTCTAGAATGTTGTCGATTGTGTCGGCCGGCGGTTTCTCTAGTACCCATAATTGCTTAAATATTTAATATAGAAGAACTTATAGAGTGCTAGCTACAAGACCTTCGGCACATCTATTACAAAAAACGATTAAATTAATTTGGATAGATTGTAATATTTAATGAAACATGATATTTTTTGAATGTTATAAAGGTATGGAATTTTGACAAAGGAGGAGAATAGATTATGCCCAAACAGCTGGGTTTTAGTGTAGTCTAGTTTTGTACAATCATCAAAAAGCTGTTTAATTAAGAAATTGTTCCTCCATAATGGCCAGGGTGTTATGATTAATTGACATAATTGTACATCTTTTGTCAATACATTTTTATATACTAAGGGTTTTCATGCAGCGTGTTAAACCTTCAAATGATAAATTTACATTCCACATTTTGTAAACGACCTGTTTTGTTTGTACATGCTAAATCACCTGTTATTGAAAACAAAGTGCCAGCTAAATGCAAAGAAATTAAATAAAGTAAACAAAGAATTCACAACGCCACATGATTGGGCAGAGTTGCCAATCACTATAAATTAACAATATTGGCCGACTTTAACATGGATTTTAACAGTTTAACATACTGGACAACTTAACACGCATGTTTAATTCATTTTGTATGAACTTAGTTTAACATATGCCATATATAAAAGGTTTAACACATTGTATGGCGTCCTCATTTGTTATTAAATAATTAAAATTTGTTCAATTTGTCCAAATTTGTCCAAATTTGTTTCAATTTGTCAAAATTTAAGAAAATCTCCTTATATATGTATGAGTAAAATTTCTTTTATTTGAATAAATTTCCTTATAAATTAATAAATTTTATTACAAAACCACAATTGTAAAACGCATTTTAAATTCACTTCCTGCATTTAGAGCAGAATATTTCCAATTATTTTTATTTTTGGTTATTTCAATTGTATATTTTTTTCTATTTCTATGCATTTGTCGTCAAGTGTCAAATACTTAAGGCTTTGAATTTGAATATTGTCACGTCATCATCACTTTTTATGATTATTTTTAGCTTTATTGACAAAACATAGAATCGACACAAATACTTCAAGCTTTTCTTATAGTACGAGTATTCTTATATACTCGTACTCGTACTCGTATAAAAGTATAAAAAGTCTTTAGGAATTACTTATTTGGCTTGCTATTTTTGGGTTTTTTTTTTCGTCTTCTATTTATTTAGACTAACAAAATCGGAATATCAATAAAGAATACAATATAATCAAGTTTCTAGACTCGTACAAAAGAAAATCATGAAAATGCAAATGAGCCGCCACAAAACCAACAGCAACAAAAAAAAGCCAAAAAGGAAAGTCAATAAAATATATTTTCATTTTTGCAAAGATACACAAAAAAATTCAACACGAGCAACAAAAACAACAGCAATTATCCTACAACAATCAAGAAAAAGAATGAAAGTAGAAAATTCATTTTATATAAGTTTTTTTATTAGACTTACAAGATTTTTAACTATTAAACTATCCACATTATTTATGTCATTTGTAATTCTCTTCTTTATTTTCAGTGCTTTATATCTCGGTTGTTGGTATCTTTAGCAATTTAATATCTTTGCACGAACTGGATAACAAAATATAAATTCGCACAGCGGGTAGCAACAGCAAAAAAAACACAAAGGACACTACCAATAAGGGAAGCAAAAAACAAAAGCCGGATAACATAAAACAGCACAGCAGATACAACAAGTGAGTGGGTGAGTTTGTGTATTGTCCAGTGATTGTTTGTAGTATTCTAAGATAAACCTTTGGCAAATGCAAACCTAGCGAATTTCAATCAGTTTTTTGTTATGTGTATCCTATATAGTCCTATTTGTTCTGCGTTGTTTGTGCATGCGTACGTTTGTATGATGTGTAGGTGTGTTTGTCAAGCCTCTGTTGCGTGACTTTGTATCTCACTAAATTTTGCTTCATATATGCAAGTTTGTTGTGTTTCATTCCTGCTGCTTGTGCTGCCGTTGTCGGAAGTAGTTGTGTGTTTTCAATTCAAATGCCAAGCACACATCAACACGACAACATCATCATCATCATCATTATCAGCATCCACTAACATACATGCAAACATAGCGAAGGCTTACAATAAAGTTATTTTAAGTTACTATATATTCATTAACTTCATTATTATAAAGTTTAGTGTAGAAAGTTTAAACTTTGCCACCCATTGAAGATACACAGAGTTAGTCTTTAATTTACTATTGATGATGCGATTCAATTTAGGTTTGATTCATTTTATTTTTCCTATTACTAAGGGCTTAATAGAGATTG
Source organism: Amiota communis (assembly GCA_037043315.1). Taxonomy (NCBI): domain Eukaryota; kingdom Metazoa; phylum Arthropoda; class Insecta; order Diptera; family Drosophilidae; genus Amiota; species Amiota communis. The sequence continues at coordinate 2,762,353 of JBAMAV010001245.1, read as the reverse complement.
AAGTTTTGTATATCTTTTGCTTTGTTTTATTGTACTACACACATCATGCTTATAAAGCGTAAATTGCCTATGAAAGAAGACTTAAAGGATACTCAATCTCTGTTTGTATTGAGCAGAACTGAGTTCGACAACCGATTCTTCCTTGTATAACATTTAAAATAAATTGTCTTTTTATTTTTATATATGTATGTAATACGAACTAAAGAAGATTATCTTCAATATCATTATCATTATGTAATATATCTGAATACATGCGACAAGTGACTCTTGCTTTTGTTTGCTTGACATGACTTGATTTGACTTTTGGGCCCAAACATAATAAATAATTTCTTGATTGATTGGCATTTGCCCACAAATACACAAAAAAAATTGAAAGAAGAGCTTAAGTGAGTATGTCTATTTATAACTAAAAGTGTGCGTGTATTGTATCTTTTTGTGTTTTTCTTAGTTTGGTCAAATTCAATTAGTTTTATGTAAGTGCTGTACTATGTATCTACACTACCTCCACTTACAAGTTTAGTTTGTTGTATATAAAGAGGAGTGCCCACTTGGCATTTGAATTGTTGTTTGCCAAAATACTTGAGAGCTTGGACAACTTGAGTTCACTCAGTTCGCTTGTACTACTTATGTTAGTATTAGTTTGCTTAAATAATGACGTAGATTAAGGTGCTCTTTCCAAAACTTTGGGTTAAGATTTCCGGTTTTAAATACTCAACATTTCTTTCAAAAATGTAAGTCAAATGAAAAATGAAAGAAAGAAAAGGTCAAAGTTCTTTTAGACAACAGCATCATCATCATCATCATCATTTCATGCTTGCTACTATTGAAAGATTAGTTTTATGAAACATTAATGTGCACAACATAAATGAAAAATAGTCAAAGAGCTAGTATCAATTTCATCAACTAACTTGAGGAGTAACAGATATAAGACTTCTCTATCGAATTGTAAGATGGCAAGCCAAATGGAGTGCATAATGTATATTGACTATAAAATAATAAAAACTTTCATTAATGCTATAAAAATAGTAAGAGCATGAGTTATAAAAATTTTACACACATGCATGTTTCACAAGGCATGCCACTCAAAGAATTATGGTTATTTATGTGTACTTCCCCAATATGCAATATTCATTAGCCAAATGCAAGAATACTAACACTTCTAATGGAAATATTGTACAGAAATGTGCAGAGGTGTTTATGATGATGAATGATTGCAAGTACATATTAATAAAGACTATGAATATGAATAGACTTGGCAAATTACTTTTAAAAAAGTGAATCTCCAGATATTTTGGCAAAGTTTGCTTGTTCTATGGTGTTCAAATGGAATAGAATCAAACAAAAACTATGAATTAAAGCAGTTTTTTATACTTTACTACTTTTATGGGATCAGCATTCAGATCTGTCACGGGTCTACTATATGTGTTAAGCAGCAAAATTGATTGGGTACCAAATGGCTTTTGCCCTTGTAATTGGTTCGGACATTATAGTTTATTTCTTCTGAGACTTTACTTGTAACAACTTGTATGCATTTTATTCGTTTCCCTTCCTGAACAAAATTTTGGCTATGACTTGTCACGCCTCATGCATATGCAGATCTGTATTGTTTTGCACGTTCTCTCTCTCTTTCTCACTCTCCGACTCTATCAACTCATGTCACACCACAACAACAACACAGAGACCTTTATGCATTCCATTTACGTTATTATGGTCTTTCAGAAACTCTTATTTTTGAGAGATTGACAGACATGTTCTAATTTAAATGTTATTGTTAGCCAGACAGTTCTTATGCTCAAGTGAAAACCTAGGAGAGAGTGCAAATTAATGTTCGTCGCAGAGAGAAACCAAATCGGCTTCATTGTTTTCTCTTTTTCAATGAACAGACCGCATTGGAAATACATATGTGGTGACTGTTAACAAGGTACAAGATCTAATGTTTGTTATACTACCATTATCGATAGGCGCATAGGACTGAGCTTCTTTTCCTGACATTTTACGATTAACAAAACAAACAAAAGATGTAAAGCAAATCGGAATTGTCACTAGTGGATATGTCTGTGCATAAGTGATGTGAAACAAGAAGATGACAATAGAATATTAACTAACCAGGCATTTCTTGTGTGATATTTTTTTAGAAAATCATCTATCAAACAAATGCATTCTATGAGGCCAACAAAAGCCCATATTCATAGTCTTGGGTAGAACTTTATTTTGTTTGTTTAGCTCTGAAATGAAATACGTCTGCCCCTTTGATTTCAAGATTTTGAGATACAATTTTGTACCTGGTTATATTTTTTGTGTAAGAATATCAAATATCATGATTTGATTACTGAAAACTAAAAAGTCATCATATAAGCCAAACCATCTAAAGCAAACTAATCTCTTGTGTGTCCCATTCATTATGCGATCTATTGTACAATGTCATTTTGCTTGGTGACTCTCTCAACGTGAAGGAGTTAGGATCATGGCTGAATTGTATGAAAAATCAAAAAGTTTTGATCTTTGATTGTACAATGAGTCACAAAATGTATGGGCTGCATTAGCTTAAAAAGTTTAAATTCTTATGAGAGTCTCCTTTATGGTTTACTTGATCCATGTGTCTATCAGAGATGTGCAGTTGTTCTCACTTGAGAGCGATAGACACAACGGATTTTTCTTTGCTCATAATATTCCAAATGTTCACGAAGGCTACTTGTTCGTGTCTGTGCACACCTCTGGTGTCTATGTTTTAGTATAAGGAGACACTGTTTTTATGGAAAAAATAGTCAAATGCTACAAAATGTAAGAAGGTATAACCTAATCAATCAATCAACAATTCGCCCTTAAGAAGTGTATCAAGTCTTTACTAAGACCAGACTAATAATTCTTTTCTTGCATTTGGCGCATGTTTCTCTCCCACTCTTTCAATTGGCAATTGAGTGAGTTGGATTAGTAAAGAAAATTGTTTATTTTCATATCAATAAATTCTGATGTTGCTCATAAATCTAAGAGTCTCTCAGCGAAAATGAAATAGAAAAATGGGAAAAATAAGAATTGAAATAAAAATAATAAAAATTCAAAACAAAAATTGTGTGTTTACTATACCATGAAGAAGAGTCAGAAGCAGCAGCAGCAACATGAACCTCTTAATCTGCAATGAACACTCAACAGTAATAACAATAACAAAACCAACAAAAACACGCAACAGCACAACAATAAAAACATGAGAACAACAAAAGTTGCGGGTACAAACATACAAAAAAAATATTTGAAAAACAAAAATTGAAATGTGGAAAAAAGAAAATGTAAAAAAATTAAAAACTCATGGAAAAAGCAAATGCAACAACAAATCATCATCATCATTACCATCATCATCATCATCATTATTATTATTTTTCTCATTGTTGTTACCATTATTGTTGTCGTCGTCGTTGTTGTTGTAAGCTTTGGCAGCAATTCATCAAAGTATTAAATGGTAGGATTTATTGTTATTTCTATATATTTTTTGAGAAGTTCACTTTTTCGAAATTGAAAAAAAATATACATATATAAGTGTAGAACCACACATAAGAGTACATTTTGTAGTCTATTTTTAATTTTTTTGTATATTTGAATTGAAAGCGATCATTAGACAGGGTGACATACATTTATTCAGAAAAGATAAGAGAAGAATGGCCCACATTTGAAATCAGGAGACTTTCTTATATTTTAGAAAATTATTCATAAACTTTTATTACAGTTTTTATAGAGTAAGAGTTTTTATTGAATATAATTAGCGTTATCGTAGCCATAATTCTGAACAGCAACAACATCCAACTTATCGCACTTAACGTCCACCATATACTGGTGAAGCTGGCTGTGGTGTTGGTTATAATGGTTACTAATAATAATAATAACGGACCCAAAAGCACAGCGACTAATAAGATCTATTTCTATTCCTTATTTAATAGAAACCCTATATGTTTAGACTTTTGATGAATCTTAACATTACTTGGGATTTGTTGTTCCACAATTTGTGTGGATTAACAACAGTGTCACCGAGGTGGTGAAGTCTTTGTCTACCGAGTGCAGGACATTTGCAGAGTATATGCTCAGAACATTCTGTATCCATTTCACAAAATCGGCATACGTCAGTGTCGGAAAGACCTAACTTATTTTGATGATACCTTAGGTTGCAATGACCCGTGAAGTATCCAGTCAAAATGCGTAAGTCGACTCTACTGAGTGAGAGAAGCTTATTTGAAAGAGTGAGGAATTGGTTTGCCTGGCGTTGTCCGGTGGAGTTCACCCAGTGTTTTAGAAATTTCTTTTCCTCAAGTTTCCTGATTGCTTCGTTTTTGTGGCTTTTCGAGAGACCACAGAAAGGCTGAGGACCGAAAAAGGGCATGATCGTCCCTTGTTTAGCCAAGTAGACGGCCTTTTCATTGCTTTCATGACCTTCATGTCCTTGTACCAATCTTAATACAACAGTATTAAAGTTACCCAATTCATTTAACAGGTTAAGGCAGTCATATGCCATCTTTGAGCTGAAAATGACCGACTGTAGGGCTTTTAAGGCCGCTTGACTATGCGAGAGTATGTAAATATGTAATGGTTACTATATTGACAATCAACAACCTAACTATTCGGGAAGTTTCTCTGTTAGTACACACAAAAAGCCTTTTTTTTAATAGGGAATGGGTCTTCTGTATAGCGCATTGAAGATGTTGAATTAAAAACAAACACTTGTGACAGAGTTTGAGCATACATTCCTGCTTTGTGATTTTCAATTTCTATTTCATTTTACGGTGTGAAATTCCCAAACATATTGGACAATACTTATGGAGTCCCTCCATCTTATTGATTTAGTACTTTAATTAAACATATCAAATGAAGCCATTCAACTATTTACATAGTCACACGCTAGTAACTGGGAGGTTACAAAGGAGCATGCATGGTATTAAATGAAATAATAATAACATAAATATTCAATGAAAACACATTATTATGGAAATAAGAGAATTGTTTATAAGATTAGCGAATTGGCTTTAAGTCTCAATCAATCAAAATTACTAGCAACTTTTAATCATCATGAACGATGACAAAAGGTGTGTCTAGAACAGTGTTACCCGAAAAAGAAATCTGAGTAATCAAAATAAAGCAAATGAAAGGCTATTAAAGACGGATACCTATCAAAAGGAGGTGATATGGTAAGATTGGATGGGGCGAGACGTTCCTGAGCTGCTTTTATGACACAAAAACAAACTGATCAATCATAAGGGTTGAGATACCTCATTTAAGTTTTCTAGCTATAATGTTGTAAGTAGCTCAGTAGATTTCTCTGCTTACAGCCCTTAATCCGGCTGTTTAAGTCATACTATTATTGATAATGATTTTTATAATAATTGATCTATTTTTTTAAGTATTCCTTATTCATTTAGCTACCCTGTATATAAATTTGCTTACCAAGAGTCCCAACGTCACCATCATAGTACAGCTGATATTTTTTTCATGTATTTGCCTTTATGCTGAGCAAATAGAACTTTTTCGTTGATAAATAAATAAATAAATATTGTTTAAATAAGTGAAGAAAAAAATTGAAAGAAATGTTTAATAAGACTAACAATGAAACCAATGAAAATAAACTCAAAACGTGCAACAATTTAAATTTAAAAAGCAGATAAAATAAGCATCCATAGCATCATCAGCATCATCATCCATCATACAGCAAAAGGCGTAGTATAAGCAGGTGAAGAGAATAAAGAGAATAGAAGAGAAATGAAAGAAAGATGAAAAAGAAAAAGTTTATAATTTAATTGTTGTTCAATAAGGAAGGCTTGGCATGGAAATACTTAGTATAAGCCAAAAGTTCTTTCAAGACAATGAAGTTAATTTGTATTATTTGAGTTGAAGTTTCAAGTATTTAACATATTCAATGATGACAACATTTACAACAGTTGCATTCATAAGAATTTATTAAAATAATAACAATAGAAATGTGTAAACATCAAAACCAAAACCAGACATTGTTGACAAATTGAAGCTGCAACTGGCTTTTTATTTGATTGATTATAAACGAGAGTCATGTACGAGTACGAGTATTTGACTTAACACACAATGGAATAAGAATTATTTAAACAGTTTGTTTCTACACATATAAGTATGGTTTAATATTCTTTTTGGTTTTTATATAACTTTTAACGGGAATGCACAAACCTTTTAAATATTATCAACATTGACATCAAGATACATCAATATATAATTTAACAGTAGTCATCATTTCATAAAATGTTTCTTTATTGAATTCATTCATTTGTTTGAATCTGGAAACATGGAACATAGAAATAGTCCGTAAGAACGGCAAATACATAAGTCCATGTTGAAACTCGCTGTATAAATTTTATCAACAGAGAAGTTAGATTACATGAAATGCTAACCACTACAGGGCCATGATCACTGGCTTTTTTGTACCACAATTGAATACCCTAAATGTGGAGGAACTGTGCTTTCATCAAAACGTTGCAACATGCCACACAGCGCATGCCACAATTGAATTTATTGAAAGAAGAGTTCGGTGAACGAATAATTTTGCGTAATGAATCCGTGTAATCATGTGGTTTAATACCACTGAACTATTTTTTGTGGTGCTATGAGAAGTCTCTGGTCTACGCAGATAAGCCACAAACGATTGATGCCTTGAAAGACACGTTATTACTGATATAATCCCTCCTCCATTGATGCAAAAAGAGATTGAGATTGATTAGATTTTCTCTGAATTAATCGAGGTGGCCAATTGCCGGAAATCATATTCAAAGAAAAATGGCAAAGAATTGCCCTTTAAATAAAGCAAAATTCATGGCAATTAAAACCATTAATCCGTGTTTCATTTCAATTTAAAGTTTCATGTCTCTAAAAAGAATGTTAAATACTTGTATTTTCAAAAGATTCCTCCTATTCAAAAAATCTGCATTAATGCTTTTCATCGAGTGTTATTGAGTGCTTCAAGTAGGCTCCAAATGCCTGAATATTATGTGCATGGGATAATGAAATAAGACCTCAGTTCTACTTTCTTTGGTTTTTAGATCAAGAGGTAATGATTAATACAAGCAGTTTGGGGGCATTAGTATTAGTAAGACTAACTTAAGCAAAAGCATTTGCCAAAGATGTTTTCATTAATCAATAGCGAAAGTTAGAGGTTCGAAGGCGATCGGATACCGCCCTAGTTCTAACCATAAACGATGCCAGCTAGCAATTGGGTGTAGCTACTACTGTGGCTCTCTCAGTCGCTTCCCGGGAAACCAAAGCTTTTGGGCTCCGGGGAAGTATGGTTGCAAAGCTGAAACTTAAAGGAATTGACGGAGGGGCACCACCAGGAGTGGAGCCTGCGGCTTAATTTGACTCAACACGGGAATACTTACCAGGTCCGAACATAAGCGTGTAAGACAGATTGATAGCTCTTTCTCGAATCTATGGGTGGTGGTGCATGGCCGTTCTTAGTTCGTGGAGTGATTTGTCTGGTTAATTCCGATAACGAACGAGACTCAAATATACTAAATAGATATCTTCAGGATTATGGTGTTGAAGCTTATATAGCCTTCATTCATATTATATCTGTAAAAAGTTATATGTGTTTGAATCAGAGATGTGCAGCGAAGGCCTAAGCAAGCCAAGCAAAACAATATACAAACTCAAGCAGACTTGGTGTTCTCTGCGTTCTTGCTTGTCTTGCATAGGTTTTTTTTTTTTCCAAGCCTTCATAAACATCATTATGATGTTCACTGCACATCTCTGGTTGAAATGTGTTTATATAGGACACTAGCTTCTTAAATAGACAAATTTCGTCTAGCAATAATGAGTTTTGATTTGATGGAGCAAGACAATTTCTTCTTTGATTATTTGATGGTTTTTAAGATAAAAGCAGCCTCTAAAATCTATCATTCCTTGCATCTTCAACTTCTGTAAGAATGATTAATCTCTTTAATATAATAAACTGAAGCATTCAAGACTTGCTTTTTCATTTTTATATTAATAGAATTTGATATTTATTGAACACTTCTCGCATGCATTCTTATAAGTACTTACTTATATACTATAACTTAGTATGTCTATTTCAGCTGTTTTAGCATGCATATAAATCTACTCATATGTTGTTATTTTAATGTATGTCGAGAGCACACTTAACTGATTTTAACTTAAGGCATTTGGTGCCATTGCTTGTATTACTCATATATGTATAAGTACTTTGACAGTCGTAAACAACATGGAACGCGTCAAATACTCATGCGTCAGCTTAGTGTCAACATTTAAAATTGCTAATAATTCACACCATCACAAACACTTTTTCATTCTCTCTTTCTCTCTTTATCATTTCTTTCCTTCAATATTTTCCATTCAAAATTTATCTTAGTATTGTATTCAAGTGCATGAGTACTTGAGGTTGACAGTATATAGTACTATAATAGAAACCAAATATTGGCATATGTCTTCTTCCTTCGACCTCAAAAAATCTCTCATTTTCACTCTTTTTTTATGACCACAATTTTGTTTTGCTCACATCATTCACACCATTTAGTCATTGGTCTGAATGATTGCTTTATGTTACCATTTCATTCAGTTTCTTTTTTTTTTATATCATTTTTCATTGCTTCATAATGCGACATGCTGTGGCATTTTAAGTGCGTACGCACGGATATTTTACTATGCATGAATATACAATATATGTACAAACTATGTATGTGTGTATGTGTGGGTGTTGTTAAAATTTTGTTTTTTCACACTTTTATAATAATGTTTTTCTTGCAAGCAAAGAGAAGAAGAAAAAACATAATTTTAGAAAAAAAAGCCAAAATTCTCATTTTATGCGTGCTTAAGAAAGCTAAAAAGGCATTAAATGTTACGCATACGCAGCGTGTGTAATGCTGCCCTTTATTATTATTTTTATTATTATGTTTGTTTGTTATATTCTTATATAAAATCTAAACATAGACAAATTGGTGTTTGGCAATTTGTACTTCACTTCATTCACTCATTCATTCAGTTCATTCAGTATTTATGAACTAGAAAAATTTTCATTCATGGCAAATTTACCTTTTGAGTTTCGGTGGTTTTCTTTTGTTCTGTTATTGTTATTGTTTTGGTTGTTTGGCGTGTTGCCAAAGTGTTTCGTTTTCTATTACTTTATAACACGAAATGCCAAACAACCAAAAATAAATATGAAAAACACAGGAAGTCGGACAACACTTATTTAAAACTAAATCATGACGTTATCCAACAAACAATTATTATAATCATTGAACCTTACCTAACTTAAGTATATAAGTCGAATATGTTGGAATTACTTGTACTTAATTTAATACTTGTTAAGTCTGCTATGATTATGATGATGATGATGTTATCAAATGTTTGCAATTAAGTTTATAGCTTACGATTATCGATAAAGAACAGCAGAGTCATCCTTGCCATTATTTTTGTTACTTTGTTTGTTAGTTCTATATCCACACATAAAACATGCCCTTAGGACAAAGGTGCTGCTGCTTTTACCTAATAAACTTGTAACTAACCAATGAAGCAATTGATAGACTAACTGCCTGACTGACTGACTGTTTGAGTGACAGTGACTTTAAGTCAGTCAACCATTTGAACTGAATCATTCATCAACATCATGCTAATCAATATGATTGTCATGCCACACTCACACACACATCATCATGACTTGGTCAATTTTGTGTGACAACGTTGACATTTCACTTTGCCTTTAGAATTTTCTGTTCTCTTTTCTTACTTCTACCATTCAATTTGGTTGTCATATTGATTTTCACATCACCTCCTATCCTTTGTTTGTATGCTTAGGCATGTGGTTCATTCTTTAGATTTCTGTGTATGTATTTCATTTGGTCAATAGCAATTAGAAAATGAAGACCAACAATAACAACAACAACAACATATAAACTCATCAAAAACAACAAGACACGAAGAAGAGTGACGAAGAGTGGAGTGTGTTAAATAACAAGTTGCAATTTACTTGAAATGAATTCCAATTCCAAACCTCAAAGATACTTATCACATTTCTCTTGAATTTCTTGATTTCTCAAGTGTTAATTTTTATGAAATGAGAAACTCTTCGTTATCACATTTTTGCACATTTTTCGACAAAGTTAAGAATTTCCATAATTTTCTTGAATTGTTTCTTTTTTTTTTATTCAAAATAAATAAAATATGTGATATTTTTTGTGTAAAATTTTCATATTTTGCATTTTTCATTTTTATTAAACATAAAAACAAGCAAAAGAAACAAGTGAAAAAACACTTGCATGGTTTCATTTTTCAACAAATTAACTCCGATTTCATGTTAACAAATTTGTTGCAAAAATAAACAATAATTTATCATGTTTTTCTTATTTTTACCCTACACTTATGTAAGAGGGATATTGTCTATTCATTTTGTGGAAGTAAATGTGTCATAATCAGTAAGAAAAAGAGTAGAGTAACGAAATCAAACCTAATGAGATGAGAAGTCAGTTTAGTTACAATTTGTTTTCCTTGCCAATCATGTTTATCAAATAATATCTTTTTCTTTGATTATTGTTTCACTTTCACAAAATAGCATGAAATATTTATATGGTTCTTGGGGGCGATTATATCGCAGTGTATAGTTAAATAGATGGTGATGGAGCCTCATTAATGGGCGTCAATAGTTCGATTTAAGAACAAGTTCAAATTTACTGACTAATATTTACATTTACACATTATTTTAAGTAGTTCTTTACTCGTTTTCGAGAGTTGTGCAGACGACTTACGTCCAAATCATAAACATTTTGAACAGACTGTGAAAATGGGTTTACTTCTCCCTTTAATCACATGTTTCTATGCTTTGTATACATTTTTATTCTTGTGGACTTACAATATATTCTAATTCATGGGTAAGCAAACTTATTACAAACATCTCCCATTTTGGGCAATGGTAATACCAAAATAGGCTAGTTCTAATTGGTATTTAAAGCAGATAAGTCCGCCTAAGGGGATTGTTATATGATTGCATTAAATAGATTAATGAAATTATAAAATAGATGGAACAGATATGGACTTCTAAATATATACAAAGGTTCTAGACGAATATAAGGCATTGTATTATTTAGAAGTTGTTAATTCTGTAGAGGATTCTCAAGTTCGTTATTTCATACCAAATCATCTGTACCTACGCCTTGAAAATGCGACCACGAAGCTACGTGTGATGTTTGATGCGTCCTGTGGTAGAAGATCTTTGATTGATTTGGTGGCAGTAGGCCCAAAGCTTCAAGAGAATTTCTTTGTGTTCTTATTGCAATTTCGTGGCCATTATCTTAGATAGAATTTGTTTGCCGTTGCCGTTGTAGATTAACTTAATGACCCCTTAACTTCTACTGAGCCTTCCACTGACCCCTGAAAGCCACCAATGCATTATCACACACGTTGTGAAAGATTTTTCTAATCCGAAACCACATTGGTCATGCAACTAACAAAGAGGCCTATGTAAAATATTGCAGACGCAGCTGCTGTTTATCTTATTGATGATATTGGTTCGTGGTAAGTCCTTTTGGAAGCAATGCTAGTTCCAACTATCTCCTTTTACATGTAATGAACTGGTGAATTAAACATGGCGATGTCATTGGAAGGGGTCAATTGCCTGCATTACCATTCTCCAGTCATGTCATCAATCATTGCCACCGCCTCTCATATCATACGACTATTGAATTCACTCGCCATCAGTAATGGGAGAAGGGCTCCTGATTTACTATGAAAACGTGCACTGACTGATTCACCTCTGCATAACCTGCGACTTGTGACTAGCCACCAGGTAATAAGAAAAGGGGGAATTGCTACCAAGCATACTGCTGGGATTTGATCAATTCCTTTACCATTGGAATCTTAAGGTCTCTATGTATTGTGGCATCAAGGGGCGCCCGTGATCCTTCGGAATGCCTTATTTTGTCACGCTTGCAGTTTGGTAGTGTAGAAGGCGCAAAGGGAGAAGAAGGTAGAAGGAAGTAAAAACACAAGAAAGTAAGATTTAGATTAAAACATACTCAACTCATGTCAAAAAATCAAACTGCAGGGTGTTTATAGATTTAGTTCAATACATCTCAACATAAGTGGATACCAGCTGTTGCCTTAAGGCTAGAGTTAATCTAGCGCCGTCGAAGAAGTAATCAAGTTTGTTCATGAACACAGTTTCAATTAGGTATGTGATTATGTATTGAACTTATCTCTTATAGTCTTATCACAAAGATCCCATACAAAACATCCATTTGGTAAGAGTTGTGTATCTATTATAATTTCCTATTAATTCCAATTCATTCAAAATGATTTATATAGTCCTCAAAACCCTATTTACCCTAACATAGAATAACAAAACATGATCAATCATGAGATGTTAAGAGTTTTGCTGGATGAATGACTCATTACTTATAAAAACTGCTTTATTCATTTTATTTTCTTTATAAATTTCCCATCAGTTTTCTTAGCAAAGGGAATCTGATCAGTTGGTCATGCCTTATTATTAAAACTTCTTTACATGTTATTGTTTTATTGTTTGTTCTAAAACAGAACATTCTGAAAATTTCTTTGGAATTGTTAATATTTTGCTTTGATTTAATCGCTTTTTCTACACAATACAATAGTATATTTTTCATGTGGCAAAAGTGTTGTTAGCTAAGAAAGATAATTTATTGTCTCATTTAATTACATGGCTGATTAGTTATTATTGTTGTATTTTATTATTGTTTTTTCTTTAATAATTGGTCTCCTTCTTATTGAATATTCATATATATAATAAAAGTAAAACAAAGTAAATATGATGATTATTCCATTGTTTATTTATTGTAATTTATATGAAGGGGCAGCGCCCTTAAAGTGTTTGAGTTAAATGGTGATCCATTAAGTTTGATGCCAGGTCAATGTTATTGTTAGTGACGTTGGAGTATTCTAGAAAACAATTATCACTAGTTCTGGGTGCAAAGTGCCATGATCTTGCTCTTTCATAATTCATTGACTTGGTTTTGATTGCCTTTTGGTTTTGACTAGAAATATGATGCATATAAAGGTAAAGAATTTAATTCAAGGTTACACTTTCATGAGCATAGACACGTAGGCTTTCTGCGACTGCATCATCTTCTCTCGATACTTTTGTTTGTTGATAAGGGGAAGACGATTGCGACGAGGTAGCTGAGCTGCTTGTAATAGCAGCACATCATCGTTCAGCTGGCGTTTTTCAAGTGTTCTCCCTTCATACTTCAAATATCATATATAAACTAAGCAGTACTTTTATTTTCAGTCTAGGTTTCCTCAGATTTAAAAGAATCCTATTCAGTTTCAGGGTGAAAGGTACTTAAAAAGTATAGTACATTACATACTTCTTAATTGATTCTAGCTGACTAAATATTATCTCATAATACGATTCGAAATTTATTAAACTGATGATGAATCAGATTTTGGTACATATAGAACTTATATCAAAAAAGATATAAGTCTCTTAATGTGTTGACAAAAGTAATAATCTTAGTAGACTTAGTAGAACATGGAGCTCATCAGAGATATGTATTATGTGTGAAAGCATTGATTATTCGAATACAATTTAATGAAATCCCTTTCTTTGGACTAACAAATCCCCAAAAGACAAGCGTTGGCTTTAAGAATATAAGAATAATAATACTATAAAAAGAATATATTGTATTTAAACTATTGGAGTTCACATTTCATAGATGAGTTGATATATTTCAATACTAGTTTAAGGATATCTTTATAGAGAAATTGATTCTTGAACTAAACTAACTAAGGAAAAGACAAATGAACTAACAATATTTGTTTTGTTTTAATTGACAAACATCCCATTAAATTTTCTAATCGTGGGCATCAGACAATTTCACTTGAACCCTGTGTTTCCGCCCATGTAAGATTTTTTATTGTCTATAAAACAAATGTGCTAAGAATATTTCCTTATTTAACTTACTTCTACTATTCTTCTTTCCTTCCTTCTGGTAACTTTCCTTTGCAAGCTTTGGGCTTAAATTTACCTCAAATTTTACATTGCCAAGCACCTCAAATTACATTAATTGCCTACACATTTTCCGCTCTACAATAAGATTCATTCATTCATTTGCAATCTGATTTATTACCATTACTTCTTCTTTGGTGTCTATAGAATAGTAAAGCAATAACGGAGAAACCTTTAAGTTAATGAAACATACAATTTTATGATTCTTTCAGTCTTTTGTGATTTTCTGCGTCATTGCATTTTATGAGTTACGAGTTTTCTTAATATTGCAATTATTTCTAGTTGTTGTTGTTAAACAACCGTTATATATTCTATACCCAAGGGTTATAAAATAAGTACATTGAACTTCACATTGTACACATTAAATATTACAGCATTGAATTCGATCAAGAACAATATAGAATATGTAAAAAAAAAGAAATAATAATAGCAAAAGCAAAAGCAACACCAAGAAACCAATGCAATTCATTTGGAACGTACATAAGCAAGCAGTAATTATGAATTTTTTATTATTACACCACAATGGATAGTAAATTTTTCTACTATATAATTATTTTCCATTTTTATTATATTGAAGTCATAAAAGTATCTGATTACAATAAATGCACAATATTAGTTGCAAAGCATTAGAACAGCAAGAGCAACCAAAACAAAAGAATAAAGAGCTAATAGTCTTATAAGAAACTTAACGGAAACAAATTACAAAATAAAGTGTATAGATAGTATTTACACACACATATACCCGAACTTGTATATACCATTTATAGGCAACAGCCAGCAGCAATAGCAACAGCAACAACTGAATGACTGACAAAGATACATTAAAAATAATAAAGAGATGAAGAGAATGCAATTCACGTCATATTTTTTTTTTCTGTTGTTTTTTTCTTAAGTTTAAACAAAGCTTAAGTTATGGTTTGTTCTTGTTGTAGTTTAAGTTGTGTTGTGTTGTGTTGTACTTGTTGCACTTAAAGTTATTTAAAAGTTATAATAGTCAAGTTAACAAGTGAACGATGGACAACGAATGGATGGATACAAATGAAAGAAACAAGCAGACAGGCAAAGAGAATGAAAGATACACAGAAAGATAGTGAGATACATGGAGGGTCAGACAGATAGGCAGAGGAACAGACAGATAGACAGAAAAACAGACAGAAAGACAGACAGACAGACAGCTAGTTAGAGTTAACGCTCTGTAACGAGTTATAACAAGTTTCCACTTAATGTTTGGACAGATAAGATGTATACGAAGTTTGACGGGGGGAGGGGCTTAGCCAGTAAACTGTGGCTTATTGTATGTGTAGTTAGACCAAGCAACTTGATTACCATGCCAGGCCATGTCGTGCCATACTAAGCTATGATATGCCATGCCATGCCAAGCCATGGTATATGGCTTGCATTACAAACTATGAAATAAACAGAAGACTTAAAATACAATACACTACAATACACTACTTGGTGATAGATGAGGTGAATATGGTAAGCCATGAACACCAAGTAAAGGCGATTGTCAATTTGTTTGCTCATGGAACTAAACTAAACAAAAGGGAAGGAGGGGAAGTCTTTCGGGTATTGACGGTCCGTGGCTTGATTGTTAAGATTTATGCCACTCGATGACCTTGAGAGTATAAGGTTTTTTTTCCATTATTATTATATTTTTTATTCATTTTTCGTTTGTTTTGTATTTTCTTGTCTTGTTGTTGTTGAAGTTATTTATAAATCGGCCAGCGAACATTTTGTTAAATGCAGCAACTAAAAAAAAAGTAAAATAAATTATACAAAAAAGAAAAATAATAAAAATAAAATACAATAAAATAAAAGGTTTCTTTTTTTAACTGAATTACGCCGGCCTGGCTGGCAAACTCTTTTGAAAATGCAAAATAATATAAAAAAAACATCATATTGTAATAAAAAGGCCTCCGTGCCGTTCGGCATTGTTAAAAATGTTATTATTTTAATTATTGTTCTTGTTGTCTTTAGTAGTAGTAGTACAATAGTACTAATACACAAAAGCAACTTATTTAGGCCAATAAAATTAAGTATCGCGTATCTTTTTTATGTCAGTTTTTTTTTTTTTTTATAAAATTTTCTGTTAATTAAAGGTTTTTCATTTAATAAGCGCCAAACAAAAGAAAGACAACAAAAAAACAAAAAACATGCGATTTTCATTCACACTTGTGGGGATTTACTGATTGAACAATACTAAATACTTAACAATAAGTGGCTTTTCCTTTCCTTCCATCTGTCTACTCAGATTCTTGTACTTTACCAACTTCAAATTAAAATATAATTAACAAAAGAATGCACTTCAATCAATTCGGACTGACAAGTTGAACTACCTGAGCATTCTTTCAGGTTCAATAAAATGTCAAAAACACTTGACAAAAATAAACCCATTGAGTTGATGAGGAGAATCTACCGCAACTTAAGACCAACTAAAACACCCACATTAATTTTGATTATTTAAAAATAAATTCACAATGAACTGTAAGAGATACTAGTTTGCTGTTTATCAATATAAGTATATTCAGTGATAAGGAAATATAATATTTGACTGTCTCATGCACAAAAAATAAGTATCTTATCAAACACAAAACCACATTAGTTGTTTTGATAGATTTGTGTATTGATAAAATAGCCAGACATTTAATAACTTACTATCACTTGATATAGTCAAATAAATATCTTGAGCTGTCAATTATTTTAGAAATTTAAGCAATCAACAAATAAGAGATAATGAGATTGACTATTTGCCATGAATGTATATCGACTGTATGATAGACTCTTGGCCTAACCTTTAAATCTTGATCTTGGCCAATATTTATTTGTTTGCTTGCAATTATCATGTTCAATGTCTTGTCTTATGCATTAGATGCATTTTTCATTAAAATTTGTCAATCACAGCCGACAAATGATCGACATGTTGAGGTTAAAAATGTACATATATACATGTGTATGATTTCCAAAATACTTGAGACTTGTTTGAATTTAAACCAAAATACAAAAAACACAACAAAATCTTAAATATTTTTCCCTCTATGCTCTATGCTTATATGTGTGTTGTGTGTGTTGTAGAAGTCTATAAATTATTTGTGTGCCATAAACAGAGTTTCGTTTTTGTTATGTTTTCATTTTTGGATACAATATTTTTTGGATGTTCCTCATACCAATTCTCCATGCATGTTCATAGCGCAGTTGTTCTCGACAAAATATTTTGACATGGAACAAAATTATTATAGTAAACTAGGTCAGTTTGCCTAAAAATATTATCGTTAAAATATTTTTGTGTAAATAACAATAACACAAAAATTATATGTAATAAAAACATTCGCTCATTCATTCATTCAGTAAGTTTCATTAGGCAGAAAAATCATAATTAAAATAAGCAAACATGATATAAAAATTCTTTATTTTATATTTTCTCTTTTTTTCATTTCTCTTTTCGTTTTTTGTTAAATGAAAAAGTTGCCCTTGGGATAGTTTAGGAACTTGATTGCTTTGCTTTATCATTCATTAAATGATGATGAAACCATATGCTTGATTTAGTGTTTTGTTTCTACCTTTGATTTTCAGGTGTTGTGTTGGTGGTGGTGGTGGTGGTGTCCTTGATGACGTTGCCTCCCACATGTTTATGTTATTCAGAACTAATCAACGTACAAGCAAACACATAAATGAATGAACGCCAGAATAAACCTTGATTGCCCTAATTAACTCTACTGATGATGGACAGGAAAAACAAAGTGGGAAGAATGAAAATATGTGCTGGGATATAGTAGTGAGGGGAGTAAGGGCATGGAAGATGATATAAGTCTGACCACCTACATTGAATGAAATAAAAAAATGAATTATGGCAAAACAAATTTTTAAGTTGTCATATAATTCATTTTATTTTGAACATTTCAAGTACAAAAACTATTAAGGTTCAATGAACGATTTACGATTATATTTAGAAGGACTGTTGAGAAAATATAGAAAATGATTTTGATTGAAAATACATACATATATTTAAATAAACATTATAAGTATTTAAAACTTGCCTATGAAATGTTCATCAGAAGTTTTAATAAATGAAGACAATTGGGCTCTTATTGTCCAATCAGTTTATTGGCGATACTTTTGAAATAATTCGAAAGAATTTTTTGTGTAGAATGCTGCCCAGCGAGTGATTCCGGAACATCAATTCAGTTTCCGGAGATGTCAAAGTACCCCTGAACAGTGTATTTCTGGATATTAAGCAGGCATTCGATGGAGTTTGGCGTCCGGCAAGTTGTCTCTCGGCAACAAACTATTGCTATACAAGACAGTTTTGAAGCCCGTATGGACATATGGCTTTGCTCGCATTCTCATAATAAGATACTTCAGAGATGTCAATCAAATCTTCTCCGCAGAATAGTGAATGCACCTTGGTATGTAAGAGATCTTCATGTCCCATGAATCAAAGACGAAATTGGATACCAAAATATATATCGACTATAAGAGAGGCTTGTAGAAGCCGATTGTATGGCTTCTAAGTGGCAACAATTTATCGAACAAATCGAAGCATATTTCACCTAAATGGAATCATTCTAACTATGCTAAATAAAGCATTCAATTTTATGCAATTACAACAATATATGCCAACTTTTATGGTGATCGGTCAAACGGTGACAGAGTCCATCGCCCTAAAATTAAATTTCTTTTCAATTTTTATATAGAGATACCAATTTAAAGTGAATGAATGCAAAAGAATGAACAATATGAAATTGATTTGTAAAACCAGAAAACTCATCCTTACATGCATGTGTGTAAAATTTGTCAGAGATTGAAATTGCTATGGTATTTCATAGTTTTTGTTTTTTGCTCTTGCTCCTGTTTCATTTTATTCCACAACCAATTTTTCGCGATGACATTTTCACTTATTCAAAGCTTGAATATTTGTTACGAAAACGAGGCTGCCAACTGTTAAAAATATTTACCGCTCAAGTTAGTTAAAAATCCCTAAAATCAATAATTATAATTACTTGGAAACCCTACTAAAAAAATTGCATGTGTGCCATCGTACACGTAATAGAAGTGAAACTTCTTAAAAACAGACAGAGAGAGAGAGAGAGAGAGAGAGAGAGAGAGAGAGAGAGATCATCTCAAAACAAATACAACAATACAACATTTGCATACAAAATATTCTGTCCAGTTAATGTAGCCATGTCTGTCTTTCAGTCTGTCCGTCTGTCTATCCGTCTGTATTTTACTTTTGTTTTCTTTGGCGTGTGTAATTGTTGTTGTTGTGTTTACTGTATATTGCCGTCTATCCACTCTTGCCCAAAAAATTACTTCAAATGCAATCTTCTGTATGTTTCTCGTTCTCTTTTCTTCGTACATGCGTTTGTTTTTGTACAACACATAATCTGTTTGTTTGCATGTTGTTGTTATAAACATTTTTATACACACAAACTGCATGGTGTTGTTGTGGAAATGTAATCTCTTTTTTGAGAATTTTTCCAATAATTTGTTGCGGATATGGCAACAGAAATACACATTCTGTGAAAATTTCAAGTGTCTACCTAGTGCGGTTCATGAGATACAGAATCCGAAAAACGTTACAATCTGTTTTTTCATTCAAAATTTTTGCCCAACGCCGCTAAAGAAGTTCCACTTCAAAAATAACGTAGAGTGCTATTCGGAGCATGAACATTGCTATGGAAGCAGAGCAGTAGCTGGAGCATCAAGAGCAGTAGCCGGAGCAATAGCACACAAAACTGTTTCGTTTGCTAACAGTATTTTTTTGGAGTTTTGTCAAATGCTCTATGCTTCGTGCTTCACAAAATGAGAGCAGTAGCAAGAGCAAATCATATTTTTTGTTGCTTTTTTCTGCTATGGAACCCTGAACTTTGTTATATTATTTTCGTTCATTGAGTTATAATTCTCAAACAATTTATAAACCATTTAATATTAATAGTTCAGATTTCATTGGTCATATATTATATTGTATACAGTTTTTTGATTCCTATTGCCGTTTATTTGGTTTGTTGCGTAATATTTGTTTTTATTTCTTTTTTTTCCGACTTTTGGGATTATTATTATTATTATTCTCAAATTATTTGTTTCGATTTTTTTCATAATTCTCAATTTATTCATTATAAATCAACGTTCAGCATTATTTCCATGATTTCGATCTCAAATTCATATTTTTGTTATAAACTATTAATTAACTATTCTCTGATATTTAATATTAATATTTTTATACACCTTGTTACAAAATTTTGGGTGTTCAAATTATTTTATTAATTTCATTTAATTTATTTTTTTAATATCCTTTCTAAATGTTTATTTAAATTTTTTTTTTGTGAATTGGTCCTTTCCAAATTGACTCAATATTGATGTTGGTTTTAATACATAACTTAAGTAAAACTATTTTTTTTAAGAACTTCGAGAATGTGAATGACAAAAGTCTCTTTCTTCAACATAATTTTCTATAATTTTTTATATTTTTTTTATTGTTTAATTATAGAATTGTTTTATTTTTATAAATCTGTTTTATCCATAAATTTTCGTAATCTTCCAATAATTTTACCTTCCTTTTTGTATCGAAAACAAATTCGTTTGTTATTACTTACGTTATTCAAATTCACATTGTCCCATGTTATAGAATCATTTTTATTATATTTTAATATTTTTTTTGTTTGCACAATTTAAATTATTTATTTATTATTTAATAAAGTTCTTTTTTTTTTAATAATGTGATATCAAATGGGTATAAATAATTTTCGTTTATAAATGTGGAATTATAAAATTCTCATTCTTTACATATGTAAAAATCAATTGCTTTGCTTTCTTTTCTTTTTGTTTGTGTAAAATTATTATATCATCATACATATAATTAAATCGTAAACCAATCGTTTCGGTTTGTAGTTACATAATAATAACACTGTGTAACAGCGAAAAAAAACTTCTTATCAGACCTAGTGGAGGTTATAGGTTATAAAAAGCCAAAAAGAATGGTATGTATTAAATCTCTGATACACCCTCAAAATCTTGTTTTAGAGCGCCAAAAACCGTTTTAAGGTAGGTTCCGTATATATTACCTTATAACTTGGCCATTTTTTATCGGATTAAAATTTTTTGTTGCAGATAGAGGGAGATAGATAGAGGGTGATAGCGTAGACAATTAAGAATAAAAAAGGAAAGAAAACTGTCATGCAATTATAAAAAGTACAATAAATCAAGTAATTTTTAACCAATTCGTATTCAAACAGGGTTCATTTAAAGCTAAAATGACTAAACTTTCGATGTACGTTGAGAAAAAATATAATTTAGATAAGATAAGAGACACAAATTAGACTTAAAGTTGCAAAATCGATGAAAAAATCAAAATTTTGGAAAGTTTTTGGTCTGTATCTTCATGAATTTGAATGATAACAAAAAAATGCTTATATGGTTGTAAAGGACTACGTTTCAGCTTCTAAATACAAAGAAAATATTTCTCGAACGTTCTCAATGCATTCTCATCGCTGTTGGTCAACATCCAGGCTTCTGCGCCATACATCAGGACGGGGATGATGAGTGCCTTTTAGAGCGTGAGTTTGGTTTGTCGAGAGAGGACTCTGCTTTTCAATTGCCTACTGAGCCCAAAGTAGCACTTGTTGGCAAGAGTGATCCTCCGTTTGATCGCTAGGCTGATGTTGTTCTTGCTGTTGATACTGGTGCCAAGATACACAAAGTCCTTTACCACTTCAAAAGTGCGGTCTCTAAGACGCGAAGACTCTTTGCTTGTTGACAGAAGATATTTTGTCTGTGACATTCTGCACACTAAGCTCAGAAACGGCTTAACCGATTTGAATGCGGTTTTCACTGATATATTGCAAAAAGCTTTGATTAACATATTGTATTTGTTTAATTCCAAGACTATTGAGCTATTTGTTATTTTCTTTCTGCAAATGTCGCCAAAAGATAAAAGGCAATCTACTTAGAAGGCAAGTCAACGTCTTTCCCAGGTCAACTGAATGAATTGAGAGTCTAGATTAATAGTTGAAATAACATTAGGCATCATCCTACAGAATATAAAAGGCCTTCGAAGTCACTTTGTTGGAAACTTTGCAAAAAGAACGCTCACAAGTTCAGAAGCAAGTCGATACGAGTCAAGTCAGTTTGTCATTGCTATTTTATACCTTTGCCATATTGATTCTTATTTAAGATTATCGTCCATACCTAACCTTGCTACGCATTACCCCAAGCAAATCTTTACTATCTTTAATTACATACTTCTGTTAATTATCCTTTTTTAATATCTGAAATTCAATGCCTACAATTGACATAAAAAACATTAGATAAAAGTACAAATTTCTCTAAATAAAAATAAACAATTGATTGTATCTTTTACTATAACTTAAACACAAAATCTTTGTAACTAATAGCCACAGTTTATTATCAGAATATCTTAGTGTATTATTTCTTTGTTATTTATTTCAGTGAATATGAAAAATTCTATACAATTGTATAACTTTTAAAGTAATGGCTCTCAAAGTACAATAATTTGTGCATGACTTGCATCATGACTTTTTCTGATATGATAAATGATAATACCAACCCACTTCAAATATTCCAAACATTTCGATTCTAATTGTATAATTTCCTTAATTTCATTGATAAATTTTCAAAAAAAAAGAAAGAAAGAGATCCAAATTAAGTCTTCAATTTCCTTTCGAAGCCATTGAAAAACTTATTGTAAATATAATTTCACTCATCGTTTGCACGCTTATAAAGACACATTATTCACATGACAATAATAATTACACTGTCTATATCTTTCTGTCTATCTATACCTTTGTCTGTATGTCCCTCTGATTGTCCCTCTGTCTATCTTTCAGTGTTTGACTTAACTTCTGTCATTCAAATGACAAGCAGGCAAACTGATAATGAAAATGTAATGAAACGTAATTAAACCATCTAAAAGCATTAAATGTGCATAAATCAAAGTTTGTTGCTTCAATAATGAAAATCAAAATAATGAAATAATTGTGAAATACTTACTTTTGGCATGAAGAACAACTCAACAAGACAAGAAAATCTGTTCAACAATATTCAACATATTACTAAGTATATCTATCTAAGCAATAAAACATGTGTTTCAAGTGACACTTTCATATTCCAGTAATAATACAATAATAATAACAAAAGGAAAATAAACTTAAGGAGAAGAAGAACAAACTCTTATAATTGCATTAAAAGGACACGACAACGTTTCTATAGATATGAAGTTTGTTTATTGCTTTCGACAAGATACTACTAGATACCAGATACAAGACAAAAGATAAAAATGAAAACTTATTCATTTTATTAAAGGACGCCACAATGCGTTAAGTTGAGATTTGTTGGGAAACTAGAAAAACAAGAAAAAAGAAAAGAAAATATTTTTGTTATTAAATTAAATGTCAACAAAAAAAAGTCCGTCAAAATAACCACGGGCAAGAGTGCGCTACGCAATGGCTCATTTGGGAAAAACATTAGGAACAAAAGGACATCACAGCACGCGTACTCGTACATATACTTATTTATACATATTGCGTGTGTGCTTTTAGATTCATAAATACAACTGTTAGAAGTCAAGGGTTCATATCTTTTCTCTTATTATATTGTAGTTTATTATGTTTTGTGCCATGTTTAGTTTGTGATTGTGATTGTGATTCTATTTCATTTTGTAATTTGATGTGAATTTCAATGAACTTTTTGCCATTTGTAATTTGACAATTGCCAAACCAACAACAATAACAATAACAAATACTAAAGCAACAGCAACAAAGTGCACTGAACTTATATTTTATCATTTGGTCTTTTATTTTAAAATTGAAAACACGTTGAGTTTGCAAAAAAACAGTTAAAAAAACTCAATCGTTTGAAGTTTTCTGATTTAAGACATCCAAAATCTAATGATTTCTTGATTTTATTTTTTTTTTTGTTAAGATCAATCAACAAACGTGTAGAAATAAATTACTCCTCTTGTTTCATTCATCCATCAACCTGAACAAACTGACATGTAATGACATATCCAGGTGGGCGGCCATCAAAAGAGACACAAGGTTAAATTGATATGATTCCCATACAATATAATGGTTGTATGACTCATTTGGAATATTTGCCTTTAATTTCTATTTATTTCCTATCATTCTTTATCTATAAATTGTTTAATCAGATAATTGGTAAGTTAACTAAATCGAAATTGAACATACGAGTATATATGTACTATGTAAATGGGTTGTCAAGTGGGTTTTGATTACGATTTAGATGAAAAGTAGTGGGCAACAGTTGCTGTTCTCTAATATGATAGTTTTTTAAATGAACTTTGTGTGTCCTATGCTATATGTCTCTTTGAAATCATATCTAAGTATTACCAACAGGCCTTATCTTGGCAGCAGTGACGGTGTGATTAGCTCCCACTATTCCAATAATCTAGCTGTATGTCATTCCTCTACAATAGTCTGAATTAAGTTTTGTTATTCAGAACTTTATTTCTGAGGCTCAGCAGAGATTTGCATCTGAGTAGTTATTAGTAGTTGTCTTAAGCATTTTTCAAAGGAAATACTTATTTATTTATTTATACAGGGTTACAGCCATTGCTTCCTGGGGCTTATGCCAGATTTTCATGTGGATTGTTTTCTTCTTAACTCAATGTTTTAATTAATATTAAAGAAAGTGTATTATATTTATATTGTAAATACTTTATCGCATCCAGAATTTAATTTGAGGCTGAGATGTCTATAAAGATGATTAATTTTGGCTGATTTAAGCAATCTGTTGATTATTATGAGATTTTCTAGAGATGGGATTTTGGATTGATATGTTGTTCGTAGATTTTGGAATTTTGTATGGTAGTTAGAAGGAAAAGGTATTGGGTGTGTTAACGTTGTGTGTCCAAGTCGTAATCTAATTAGTCTTGTTTGGCCTATTTTAGGTATTCTGCCGGAATCATTTATAATGAACTTCCCACCGGTAAAGGCTTCTCTATAATGATTGACCGATCCCAATGAATTTACTATAAAGCAGTTCAACTGTGTTTGTTATTATTAGCAATAAAATATATGAGCGAATGCTTTTAGTGACTAAAAATAGTGCTTTATAATAGGCAATCGAATGAAGAATGCAGAAGATTGATAAACGAAAATATTTAAAGGTTTAACCAGACATGACGTTGTGTTGTGAGTCGTTTGTTCTGGCTTTCTTTCGTTATTCGCTTCATATGACCTCATACATTTCAAATTATGTGTTTGAGAACAAATGATTCACAAGATAATGTCGTTTGTCTACTTGAACCTTAAGAGTGTTTAAATAATAACAAAACAAACTGCTTATAAGATTCGTAGAATAGCATCCAAGCCTCCCAAAACAAAAGTCTTGGTCACATATTTGGATCTCCGTAGTATGTGAGAGAGGCGACACTTCACCGAGACCTGAAGACTCAGATGAAATAAACTTTAGCAGCAGCAGCTATATAATACAACTGCATCGTCATCCATACACACTGGTAGCCTAACTTTGCATCAATACATTACACAGACGTCTCAAAAGACTACACCCTAATGATCTCCTCACAAGGAGAGCATGCACCGTTTATGACGGGTTCATCATTGTTCACTAAAGTCTGATTTACACTTAGCGAGTGTACAATCTACTAGCCAGCATATTCCCTATTTGCCAATGAACTCGCCCAGTGTAGGAATGATGACTAGTTACCTAGCATAGTTGAGAGCCAGGCTACTTTACTTGCTACTACATAAAATTCTAGCACTATCATAAAGGTCTATGACGGGGTCATTCATCATTGTTCAATAAATCACATCGATATTAGAAGGCGTCTTTAATAGTTTAATGTTTTCCTATATATGATAAAAAAGAAATTGTTTTTTTTTATGATTTTTATTTACGATTTTCTTATAGTACTTAAACATTTTATTGAATTATATATTGTCCATTCTGATCCAATATTTTTGACTTTCTCATTTGAAGTAAAAGTCTTACCTTGTAATAAGTTTTGTAGAGAACGGAACAGGCAATAATCGAAAGGTGCCAGATCTGGGGAACATGGTGGGTGTGGCAAAATATCCCAATCAAGCTGTACAAAACTTTTGGGGAATTATCAAACTTCTATAAGGTCACGCATTATCTAGATGGAACACTACACCTTTTCTATTGTCAACGCAACGGCACAAATTTCTTTCCAAATGAACATGTCCAGCTTTCGTCTTCATCAGCTTTAACTTAAATTACTGGATTGAAATTTTCAAAACCAATTTTGACACTGGCGTACTGTCAACACCTCCTCTCCATACACATTGGATAATTTTTTTCTAGCTTGAACAATATATTTACTTTTTCGATAGTAAAAAAGTCAAATATGCCGAAAATGCTGCTTTTCACCTTCCATTTTTGATAGGGCACCAACCAAAAACTATTGCGTTTAATCAATCGATTTTTCCACCTTAGCGTTGCCAGATGATTTGCAGCTTAAGTGTCTTTGTCTTGATTG
Source organism: Amiota communis (assembly GCA_037043315.1). Classification (NCBI taxonomy): domain Eukaryota; kingdom Metazoa; phylum Arthropoda; class Insecta; order Diptera; family Drosophilidae; genus Amiota; species Amiota communis. Next base: position 2,735,870 of record JBAMAV010001245.1, on the reverse strand, counting down.
TGGAAAATACAATTACCATTAGCCGTCTGTGCGAAAAAACGAAATAACTTTCCGAATAACCCAATAAATAAAAAAGAAGTGCGACAATTTACAATATCAATGACTATAACTCCGAACATCATCTTCATTCATCATTGACATTCAATTGTCAATAATTCATTATTTGTTCATTACGTAAATTGATGACTTTTACACTGCATTCTATTGTATATAACTTAACAACAATAACTTCTTGGTATCTCTAATAATAACAACTTATATCTCTCTATCTATTTATAAACATATGAAACTGAAACCTTTTGTTTTTTTTATTTTTATTAAAGAAATGCAAGAATTCGCAAAAAATTTCCTATACATTTGTCTTTTGTTTGTCTAGAGTCTACAATGTGAAATTTGATTAAAGCGTCGCGCGTTCCTTTTTAAATTTTTATATCTAAGACAACAATACTACAGTTTAGTTGTATTGGCGACGTTGGCATCTAATTTACAACATTTTTGCATATGTAATTTATGCAATTTATTGTTGTTTTTTTTTTTTGATTTTTTGCTGATTTATTATTATTTTGTTTTTTTTTTTGTTTTGTGTTTAATCGTTTATCGTTGACTTTGTCTCTTCATCGTCATCATTTAAGTCATTGTGGTAGTCGTTGATATACTCATATGTGTGTAGTTGTGATTGTTTTTGTTGAATGGCTTTGCCTGTCTGTTTGTCTGTATGTCTCTCTGTCTGACTGTCGTCTGGCTGAGTTTGATATGAAATAACTTGATAGGTAACTGAGAAGGAATGAGATTGGTGACTGGTGCATGAATTGAGTGAGCGATTTGCGGTGCAATACAATAGGTATACTCAATCTTCTAGTCTTCTAGTTGTTTGACTGTTTTTTAGTTATTCAGTCATTCAGTCATTCAGTCTCTCAGTCCGGCAGTCAGTCAGTTATTTATTTAGTCAATGAGTAAAGTTAGTTAGTCGGGCAATGAGGCATTAAGTTACTTATACCATACAATGTTGTCTTCTTTACTGTTATACTATACTCATATTATAGAGAAAGATACAACAAAAAAGTATACATACTAGCTAGATAGATATAGTAGTAAGTTTACTGCTATTTATATTTTTTTTTATATTTTGTTGACTTCTTGCTTTATACTATGCCCAGTGTTGTTGTTTTGATGTCGACTTAACGAGTTAATGGAAAAGTTTCTACCACAAACCAACTAATAAATACATGCATAGGCAACAACAACAACAGCAATAACAGTAACAACAATGGATATCATATGGTAGATACAACTCACGCCGATCACGATGAAGAAAATGACGACTGACAATGTGAGGTTGTTGTTGGGTTAAATGATGCCGGCTTGAGTAAGTTTCCATGTAACTTTTTGCAATTTTATTTTTATAAGAAAATAAAAAAAGGAAAAATTATAGGAGAAGTCAAATGAAAATGGATTAATATGCATTCTCTCTTGTACTGTTTTATAATATTATTGAGAGAAATTCTATGTAGTAGTTGTTATAACTAGTGTTTCCTCTAACCAAGCAGAAACTGCTTTTGCTTTTGCTCTTTTTATTCAATTATAAACGGATGAACAAGTTGCATGCAACATGAGAATAAAAATGAAAGAAAATGTAGAATGAGTAATACATTTACAGAGATGAAGCCTCATAGCTAAGTATGATGGGGAAGAGGAAGGTGTTAGTGTCAAAGAGAAATAGGATAAGGATATTATAGAGATGTAGTGAGACTAAAGAAGAAATCTGAAAAAAATGGCATAAATATTTATGCCAATAAAAAGTTGATGAAACGTGCCCATTATACTCGTATATAGAGCACATGAAGACAATAAAAAAGACAAAGGAAGGAAAGAGGTGAGACTTTCAGGGTTATAGGATGACTATACAAAAGTCAAAACTAATTAAATTGGATTTATGTTAATGGCAAAAAGAAAGAAAGAAAAGAAATGAAAAGTAAATGTATTGAATACCTAAATGGCTTCCAATCACAAACCAAAGTCAAAGGCAAATGAAAACATGTCCGATGAAGAAAAGTAGTAGTAGTAGATGAGCAAAGAGGAGCATTTAATGCAAGGATTTATTGAATTTTGTTATGGGAAAAGCAAAATATTATAACAAAAGCAACAGCAACAACAATAAAGTTATTGATTTTCCTTCGAAGAGAAAATATATATGTGTTAGTAGTAGAAACAGTAAATAGTTTATGGTTATTTAGTGGTGTGAAGTTTACTTAAATAAGCAACTTAAGAAGGGTAATAAATTGTGGACTCACATTTGGGAAAGCACACATAATTCTTAACTCATTCACCTTATATACCATAGTGATATTGTGTGTATAAATGGATTCACTTTTCTTAAGCTTATCTAGAGAATGATACACTTAAGTGATACGCTTATCTAGAAGAACATAATAATATCTTAAAATAGATATTTATGAGAAGTACAAATGTACAAGTAACTTTTGTTCTTAAATATACTTAGTAAAGGCTTCCCCCATTTCAAAATGAATTATTTAGTATTTTTTTCTTATAGATCTGTAAAATGCTTTTAATGTGGAACTTATTCACAAAATTAGCAAAAAATCACTAAACTTACAATATAATTTTATAGATGCTTATACATGTTTTAAATGACAGTCTTTTCTGTAACAAATTGTTACTCTGTTATGATGAAAAAACATCCCCCATTTATGTTAATGTATCCATGAACTGCATCGAATGCTTAACTTTTGCACATTAGCTTTAGCAAAATCTATTTTGCTTTGACATTCTAAAGACTGTGTTGCTTAACTGAAGCCTTATCTATTGTAGAACTAAATCATTTTATAGATATTCATGAGAAGTATACATCTTTCGTTAGTTTATAAACCATACTCTTATCTGTTGACAAACTTCCCTCATTTGAAAAGTGCGTATTCATTTGAATTAAGCACTGGACTTATGAACTCTTTTTATGGAGGTCGTTGGGGTGAAGTTGGTTTATCATCGTGGAGTTCTGTTGTGTATTAAGGCCCTTGCTAGGGGTTGGCGTATTGAAGCAGTCGAATTTTATAACAGCTGCTAAAGAAATTGATTTGCTCAAGAATCTTTGGCATTATCATGTCCCTATATAAGGTCGAGTGTCTGACGAACCATGATGCGCCCGTTATATGCACATCGCATGACTTTCTTTTGCATTGCTTGAATTTTCCTTATGTTGTATGTAGAAGTCGTCCCCAGATTTGGATGCCTTATACAGGTGCCACTACTTGTTTGTATATTAGCTGTTTGTCAATTTTTTTAATATTTTGATGGCAACACCCAATTAAGATGATTGTCCAGAATCAGACCAAGGTATCGAACTTGGTCAACCTGTGGTATGATGTTAGAGTTAAGTTTTTATTACAGGACAAGTAATGCGCCCTTATGAACAATTTGCCGATTTGAAGGCATTTATGCCAATATTCATATCGTTTCTCCAGGTGTTAAATCTCTGCATATATCGTTTAATCAGCACAACTGGTTGAATTTGCAAGAATGGTAGTATCATCTGCATAGGTAGCGACCAGAATATTGATATTCATAAGAAGAACAAATTTATCAGATTCCATATAAGTATAAATAAAAGACACTCTTATCTGTTGTTTTTAAAAAGAAGGTGTTTCCCCATTTTAAAAATGAGTTTCGAATTGATATTCAACTCTGGAATACTACAAAAAATTCTCCGAATTTTCATTTTAGTTGTAAGTAAAAAATCACTTTCCCTTGATTTATCTAAAGAATTCCTCACTCAACGACAAACAACGTTATCTAATGTACAATAGAACAACAAAAGTTTCTTATAGACAAATATTCATAGGAAGAATTAACTTATCTCTTACATGATAATCTAGTCTATTCTATCAGTCATTCATGAGATATGGCAACAGGCTTCCCCTGTTTTCAAAGAAGTATTCAATGATATATTCCCATCGATTTATTCTTCATGCTTGTCTTTAACGGATGAATGTCTATAAGTATTTAATAAACTAAACATGATAAGTCTTAAGTAAAGGAATGCATAAATGAATGAATAATCTTATCTATAAGAAGAGCCTACGACAACGGCGACATTCCTTTCTATGAATGCTATAAATATTGACCTATCTACTTACTCGTACATATGTTACTATGAGTAGTATATATTGTAGTAAAGTCACATAAAAACTAAAGATAAAAATGTCTCTACTCTACTTTACTCGTTCAGTGCTAAGTAATTGTATCTAAACTATTTTTAGCTTTTATTATTTCGTCATGGTTCATTCAGGTAGTAGAAGTCACACTAAAATAAAAACAAAACAAACTAAAATGTATGTTAATGAATTCGTTTAAAATTTATTTGGATTTCATAACAAAAATTTTTTGTGCTTTGTGCCTTCTGCTTAATAAATTTCCAAGGCGTGAAAATCAAAACGTGTGCCATGCAAATGAACCTTGGATAATTAAGAGATGTTACTTCTTATCACACAATTACTTAGAATAAAACAAATTCTTCTTTTATTATTATTATTAGTAATCAATATTTAAAGATAAAAAAATTGGAAAATATATTAATGAGTATTTAACAGAAAAAAACAAGAAATATGAATGAAAAAACTAACTCACGACACCGGAAGTAGCCCTGAGTAAGCGTTCACTCATATAGTATATGTTTATTTGAAGAACTTGTCTATACTTTTGAAATGAAATGAAAGAAAAATAATAATGAAAAATTGTAATATTAACAATTTGTATTTATATTTTCTGGTAAATATATTGTTGAAGTAAATTTATTTTTCAATTAGCACTTGTGCCGGCAGAAGACCCAGAAAAACTTGTATGCGGCATGCCTTATTTATTTAACAAATTATTTGAATTAATTCAATTTCACTCATTCGCACACACTTGTATTGAGAGTAGGGTACACACATAGCTTACTGAGTAGACCTCATTTATTCAATTAGTTCATCATACTCTCCGGATCATTTATTCACTCTCGATTTGCTCATTTTCGCATTGCATGTAGTATATGTTGTTGTGTGATTAAATTGCTAAATAAATTTTCTAATTAACAAATCAATTAAATGTTTAATTTTTTGTTATGCCGCAAAACTTTTGAACAAATTAAAATTAAAATTTTTTAATAAAATTACAATAAATTTATTTACATTATTTTATATAAATTCTCCCTTAAATGGTGTGCTAGTAGTGATGATAATGATGATGGTGTGGGAGATACTTTTCCATTAACTATACTATTGAATGAAGGACACACTTCATAATTAAGTGGGAATATATAAAATGATGGGCGATAAACAAAAAAAGAGTGAAAGATATCTATAAATAATGCATAGTCTCACTTCAATTTATCCATCAGACTTTGCATAGCAGACAGTCAAGTCCCTTGCGTCATGTACATATTTTACTAGAGTATAAGGTTCACTTGGAAACAAAGCACAATACAATATAATGTGATGTGTTGTGTTGCCTTTTTTTTCATGCGTTTAACATGCCTTTTGCTTTGTGAGTACTATATTATAAAATTATCATCACACACAAATATGGGTTAAACATCGTTCGTTTATATATGAATTTATTTATGGTTTTATGACATAAAGTGCGATAATTTAACTGGTATACGTTGAAAGGAGGGATGTGCTGACGAAAGGGTTGTTTTACTTGAGTCTCAATATTACGTTCATTTTGCAGTTCATTTAAATGAAATCAACTTATTTAAATGATGGTTGAAGGAGATACAATCAACACAAAAATATACAGAAAAATCTTCTTCTTATAAATATATGATATTATCAAACTAAAGTGACGTCACATACAAGTGGGTGACTTTGAATTTTGGGTAATTTTTTTCATCATAATCATTTAGTGTAAAAATAAACATTTGAAAAGGGTAAAGTACAAAATGTTAAAGTCTTAAGCAGTCATCATAAAAAAACAAAGAAGTTTATTCAAATGAAACTAATCTGGTTTTGAGTTTAATCTCTTGCCTCAAGCAACTTACTTACTAAAGGCTTGAGATGAGGTGTTCTTGCTTTTCAGTAGTATTACTGACTACTGTCTGTCTTTGTGATTTTCTTATTCTTGTTGATGTTTCTCTTGTTTATTGTTTTGCTTTGCTCTCCTTTTTCTGTTTTTATAAAATATCTGAACGGGGAACACCAAACTCATTTCAATAAACTTGTCAGAGACTAAGTCTCCAATCAGACTAACGATCGAATACTCTTTTTTTTATTAATATTTTTTTTTTGTATTTTAAATATTTGAAAACAAAGTTATAAAACAAAATACAATAATAATCATAATAACAACAATGATAATGACTAACTAAACTACTAACTCAAGTTTTCTCTCTACCAGTTTCACTAGACCTTATTCTGGATATGTAGTTTTTTGTATAAAGTCTCGTGTTTTGTTTTTTTAATGCGTTGATCTTGACTAAGCATGACATGCGACTTACTATGAGTATGTGCTTTTTATTTATAATTTTAGTACAATTATAATTTTGCTTACGTAAAACAGAAGCATGCAAATATATCAAAATAATAGCTTCCATTTTACCTTAAGGAATCGCACTTCTCTCATTCGAAGAAACAAAAACACAATAATAAAAATGAAATTTCAAAAAAACGTAAAAAACAAATTGAATAACAACAAACTTTGAACTTTGATCAATTTCACAAAAATTCAAAACAAGACATAACTCTCATTGCGGTTTCATCAAAGCTAAGATACTCTACATATGATTATAGCTTTGATTTGTCATGGTCTCTTAAATAATTAAAACATAAATTTTCAAAGTCATTTTTCATATTAATCATCATCATGAAGTGTTGAGTTCTTGTAGGAAAATACATATGATGAATATGATGATAAATTTAGATTAAAGTTTTAAGGATGGAGAAGCCTGAACAAGTGTACCTATAAATAGATTGAATGAAGATTAATGAAGCAACTAAACAATTGAAGGGCTTATAGTACAAAGATTAATTAGTTAGACTGATAATACTAAAGATGGGAGCCAATTTTGATGCAATGTCTATTTTAATTCATTACAAACTTTTTAACAAGGAGATAAGTGACTCATTCACCAAGTAAAAATTACCAGTTATATCTTCAAATCTTAAAATCTAAGCAATATGCAATATTTAGATGCATCCTGTCAGAATAGCTTAATAGACATTGAAATTGATGGAGAAACAATGCCAGATCGATTCCTGCTTCTATGCTATAGATTAGATTACTTGGGCGAGTTTAACCAGAAGCATTGCGGCCTATTGTGGTGCCTGATAAACATTGATAATGATAGGAAGTTTGATTAATCAAATGCTATTCAAATGTTGTCTCAGAGGTCTTACTCAGCTTCTAAAACCAAACTGAGGAGTCCTCAAACAGAGCCAAGCCCCCAGTGGATATTTTTGCCAAGCTATCCAACTCATTAAAGAACAATTTCCCTAGAAGATGGTTTCATCATGTAGTCAGAGGGTAGATAAGAAACCCCTTATCATTAATGGACGAAAAAATTGTTTGACAGTGCTTAACTCTGACACCGTTTGATTGATCACCATGATTGTTGGAACATATATGTATGTGTTTATGGAGAAGGTTTTTATGCTATCCACTTTGTTGTAACTTGCTACCAGATGGCGCTGCCGACATCAGCTTTAACACACTTGAACCATCGTTATTGATATATGCTTATACTTTTTCTAATAGGAGTAACAGTTTAATTGACATACTGTCACATTGCCAACATTCTATATAACATCCATTAGGAGGTAATATCGCGCACCGGGTAACGCTAGTCTACATATATAAAATAGGACGAGACAAAAAGTTTAACGGCTTTTCACGTCAACAACATTTGACCAATCAGCATGAAAGTTGGCATGTATATGTATTTCTTCATGAAGAATGTTTATATGCCATCCACTTTAAGAAGTGCAGTTATTTTGAATCTACTGTAAGTTTATTATGCTACTATACAAAAAGCTCATTGCAACAGACAATGACTACAAAAATTGCACACGAAAATCACGACGGAGTCGCAGCAACGCGCGCCTGGCTATGCTAGTATTGTACTTATATACTTTGTTCTGTCATACAAATCTTTAAGCACTTCATGTGAAGCCGGAATGAATGAATAGACATAGAAATTGATGCATAAAACTATGCTAAATCGATTCGGCTTCTTATATATTGTACTATGTGTTACAAACTTGAGACTTAACCTAAAACACCCATAAATCCTAAGTCTGAAGTGTATTCAAAGAATTGGAAATTATAAAAAAGTGGCGGCAAAGTCAAGTTCTCGCCGAAATAATAACAACAACAACAAAAGCACAGACAAATATTAAGATTAATTTAATGTCGCTTTTTTTGTTGTTAAAAATAGGAAAATTCCCTTAACATAAAAGCTCCTAATTTGTGTCAAGTTCCCATTAAAATATTTGACTCTTAATTGTTTTTTTTTTCTGTTTTATTACCTTGTTGTATAATATTTTTCATTTGATTCATTGTTAATCATTCTATGAAGTTTATTGTTGTTATTATTTTCTTTTTACATACAAAAAAAAAGGTAATTAAATTATTTTATTTTTCATGTAAAATGGCATACATTTTTCTTATTACAAAAACAAAAAACAGCAAAAAAAAAAAACCGGCGCGCTTGGGTATTTTCCTGAAACAAGTTCAAGCTGAGAAAGAAATGAAATGATGCCTTTATTAAGTTAATTTAATTTAATTTAAATTGTAAAGAAAAGAGCAATAACTCTGATTGAGATATTAAGATATAATTACAAAACAAAAGAGTTCAAGTGTTGTAATTTTTAACACAAACAAAATGAGAGACAGAGAGGAAAAGGTATTACATTCCATGAACTGATCTCACTTTCATGGGGCGTAGGAAAGTTTTCATTTTTTATGAACTTTCTTAGGCCAAAACTATTGTACTATGTACCAACCCATAAAGAAATGCTTGAAATTTCCATGGAATGAAGGCAAGTTTATTATAGAAATAGTAGACACTCTAGCCAATCCTAAATTGTTTGAACATAATTGGGTGTGTATGACTCATTAAGAAGTTATAAAATATTCTATATTTTCAGTCATGTCGTCTAAGTGCAGTTTAAGGGCACTTAGAATTATATTTAACGACTTGCTTGTTTGTATGTTGAGATACTTAATTTTGTTGTATTTTGTTTGTTATTTGCTGCTTACTCATTGAACCGATTGATTGTATCTTTTTCAGTGTGTTTGTCTTAATTTTATTTAAATGTTTTTCGTTGAAAATATTTTTTTGCGTATTTTTATTTAGTTTTTGTTAATTTTATTTCGTTTTAATTTGCTACTTTGTTTATTGTTTTCTGCCAAGTCATGCACGTTTTTCTTGCTCTTGCTTTTTGCCAAATCATGTTAGGGCACACATATATTTAAGTCAATGAGTATCTTTTAATTTAGACTCAATTGTATTGTAGTAAATATACGTTATTTGGCTACTGTTTACAAATGAGATACTTGTTTGTACTTCTGCTGCTGCTGCTGCTAAGAAAAGTGCAAGCAATGAAGGTTTTTTTATTATAATTTATGAATGAGTAACTGAATATTTGTAAATGCGGGGGACATAATATATGTGTATTATAATTGCTATAAACCTTTGCCATTATCGGCTTTGAAGGCTTTGAAGTTAATGTGTTACTTTTATCTAGTAAATTTTTGTGCGAATTTAGATATTTCACACACAGGTGTACGTACATCTTAAAGCACGCGAACGGATGTTTATCTATGAGTCTGTAAGATATATTGTATATATGTAGGTATTTGCTGGCTGAATAAGTAAGCAAACACACAATAGAATTAGCAATATAACATTACGTATACGCAGTACAGTTGTGCCTTACAATATGATTAAGATTAAGAAATAAAGACAATCATTCTGACGACGCATTAAAAATGCATTTCAATTTACAATATCAATTATTAGTTTATAAATAAATACAAATATACAGAGATACATTTCTATATGAGTTTAATAATTAAATTAATTATTTGCTTTTTCAAGATCGAAATCCAATGAAAAAGGTTCATTCTTTGTTCAACCAAAAAGGAAACAAATAAACCTAAACTACTATTGTATTATCAAATGTAAATAATTATGAATGTATATGTTTGTCTGTGTGTATTTATTTAGTAACAAAAAAGAATTGAATAAAATATATAGTAGCAACAACAAAGAACACACCAAAGTGCACTTGGCTAAACTGATAAGAATCGAGCGCCTTCACTTACTATCACTATCATTATCAGTAACTTCTTTTCATTCACACTATGTTACTATTTATTCAGTCTCTCATTCTCTCACTCATTTAAAACTCATTTGTGGATTCATCTATACAAAGCAAAGCTAAGCTAAGCAAAGCAAAACAAACCAAAACAAAGCAAATCTAAGCTAAATAAAACAAAGTGCGAATGTCTCGCGCCTTGATTCATTTTTCATGTCAATATTTATCAATAAATTTCGTCGTACTTTGTAAAATGAATCAAGAAAAAATTTGAGGGAGATAGAATAGTATCTACATACTTGTATCTTCTCTGAAATCGAAACTGAAATCGTATGACTGAAGATCGTAAAACAAAACAAAACCAAAAAGAAGGTTATCATTAGCTATGCCAAAGGTATAATACTCTTCACGCTCATCCGGGTTGCATGGGAAGTACCCCCCCTGGTAACACTAGGAATTTGAAATTTACATCATTGATGAATATGGATCAGGGATTTATAGTGTCCAAATTTCAGTTTGATACGACAAAAAACAAAGAACTTTTTCTTATAATAACATAAATTTAAATGAGGGTTTGTATGGGAGGTAGCCCTTCTGGTAATCCTAGGATCTTGAAATTTACATAGTTGATGAATATGGATAAGGGACTAATAGTATCTAAATTTTAGTTCGATAAGTCGAAAAACAAAAAAGTTTTTCTAATAAGAACATTAATTTGAATGGAGTTTGGTATGGGAGGTACCCCTCCTGGTAATTCTAGGACCTTAAAATTTACATGATTGATGAATAATGGTTAGAAACTTTTAATCTCAAAATTTTAGTTCGATAAGTCCAGAAACAAAAAACTTTTCCTAGTAAGAACAAAAATTTAAATGGTGGTTTGTATGGGAAGTACCCCCTTAGTTGTCCGATTCGGCTGCTCTCTAACTCAAAAACTGAGGGACTAGTTTGCATACATACAGACAGGCAGACGGACAGAAGAACGGATGGACGGACATGGATAAATCAACTCGTCTCATATATATACACTTTATGTGGTCTGCGATGCCTCCTCCTGAGTGTTACAAACTTCATGACAAACTTATAATACTATTCACTCCCGTGAAGAGTATAAACAACAATTTTAAGAAGTCTGTGTCAATATTTAGTCAAAAAATTAAATGAACTCACTCACGCGACTTGTAAATGATCATCGGTCTATTGATTTTCAATTAAAGTTTTTGAGAATTTGAATTCTGTTGACCGACATACATAATACAACATTTGATTTTAAGTATTTTCTAAACAAAATTCAAGATTTTTCGCTGGACTTACAACTTGACAAAGTGTAAATGTGTGTGCATGAGTTGAGTATGTAATTTTTGTATTTGGAACTAAATGCCGGTACTTCAGATTACCTGTTAGTTAGTAATTTACTGCCTGATTTAGTTGTAATGTAACTAAATATAGTATTATGATTATATCATTACTTAATGAACTAAAGATACTTTGATATAGTAATGTTGCCAAGCCAAAGAATTATTTGTATACACACCAGACACTCACTTTATTTTTGTTATTTATCTATTAAATTTAAAAAAATAAACAATTAAATCTAATAAATTTCTTATCTTCCATTTTTTGTTTTGTTTGTAGTTCGGTTGCTGTTACACCTTTTTTCGGATAAATTGGATTACTACAGACACACACACACACACCTATCTGATCATGCTGGCCACAAATGTATGAAGAAAGAATCTATGAATTTCATGAAAGCCTGAAATAAGCAAAACAAACAGAAAAATTATCTCAAAAACAAGAAACAAAAAGAGCATCTCATCTTGTTTGTTTACATGAAATTTGCGCTTTAAGAAAAAAAAATATCTTTTTAATAAATAATAAGTAAAAATGCATTTTCATTGAATTGAAAATAAAAACAAAACATAAAATTCAACAAAAAAAAAATTTAAAAAAAAAAAGATAGAAAACAAAGAAGACAAGAAGAAGAAACAGAAGACTAGAAAAACCAGAAAACCACCACTATAAATACAACAAAAATAATAAGAGTTGTCTGACTGCAATAAAAAAAATTAAGATAATAAAAAAAAAACAAGAGATTTTCTTCATTGGCACATTCAATGAAAGTGGAACAAGAGATTGACCAGATCAGAGCAACCTCGAGATGATGTAATAGTAGAAGTCGCCAGCCATCATTAAACAATCTTCAGCTTAGCAACGAAAGAAATATGCAATAAGAAATAAGAAAAGAAACCGAAAAAAGGAAAACGAAATCAAAATCACATCTTATTGTATTTTAAGAAATTGCAATTGCTCGGGAGTGAATATTTAAATTTTTTTTTCTTTATAAAAATGGAACGCAACATCAAAAGAAACAACAATTGAGTTTGTGGTGATAGCATACCAGAAGATACAAGCTTGTTCAAATCAAAGTACCAAAGGCAAATCTCAACTCATATCTGGTACAAGCTTCTAGTACAGACTATACACTCCAAAGTTCCAAAGTAAAGCAAAACTACGCGAAATTCTAATTGAAATCGAGACCAATTGACTATGTCGCTGAGGTTGAGTTGAGTTGAGTTGTTGCTGTCATCGTTGTTGTTGTTGTTACGAAGCTTTGTCTGTGCCAATGACTGTCGTTGCCGCATCAAATTAATAAAATTACATATAAATTCAGTGTCGAAGAAGAAGAAACAGCAGCAAGAGTAGTAGCAGCAGCAGTCATAACACCAAGAGCAAGCAAGCACCAAGATTATAACTATTTATTGTTGCTGCCTTTTGTAGAGGAAGAAGAGATTTCATGGAAACACTCGATTGAGTTGAAGCCGCCGCCACCGCCGCCGTAATAATAATAAAGCTACTAAACTACGAGTACTAACAACAGAGCGAACGAACTCTCGCTCTGAGCAAAGACGACTACAACGAGCGTGGGAACCACCAGCAGTCATACAACAAAATCACAGTTATTTAGTAGTATTTAAACATTAACAACAATTGGAGATAATCAAGAAAGAGTCTTCTACAACAGAGAACGACAGAGAGAGAGAGCAAAAGTGAACAAGCAACCAAGCAAGCGAGTGCTAGTGCGAGAATAACTTCCCAACTGATAAAGCCCCCAACAAACAAAAAGAAACAGAGCGCAAGCATAAAGTATCCAAACGCACGCCAAAGCTCATTTCGCTCAACACACTCAGCGAGAGTTTTAGCAAACATAATAAAATAAACAGAAAACAAACTGTGGAGCATACGCGGCGCATACTGCACTATGCTCTTCCGATAAAGTATTCTCGCGTATATATTAGTAGAGGCGTCGTTCACGATTGCTAAACAGTTGTGCTTGAAACGCTTCAGAGTGAAGATCGTACGGAAATAAAATAAGAAATTCGAAAGATTCGCGTACGACAAAAATTTTAAAGAAAAAAAAAAGACAGAAAAATATTAAATCTTGTAAAAGAAAAATTTAAAAAATTCATAAAACCGATCTTTGCGTATAAATTAGTAAGCGTTTATAAGAAACCTAATTGTGAGTGTGTTAAACACTCAAAAAAAAAAAAAAAAACATAAATAAAATTGGCTTTGTCTAAATAAGAAAAAAGTGCTTAAAACAAGAAACTGAAACCGCAACGCATGCGCATTAGTGAGAGAAAGAGCGAAAAGCTTGCGAAACAAGAAAACAAGAAAATCAACAAAATTTAAACACAAAAACCAAACAAAAAAAAACTGAAAATTAAAAGAAAAATCTTAAAAAAAACTATAAGATTTTTAGTGTAAATTATCCAAAATTTTTGTGTGAATAAGTGTGAAAAACTTTCAATCAAAGAAAGAAAAACTTGAAATAAATTAGATGACAGTAAGCCAATTCAAATGCCGGCTTAATGAGTTGCGTTTAAATCACTAAAAAATCCAAAATCAAATCAAATGAAAAGTTATGTGCAATTTAGTACTTTTCAAATCATCACCACTAAATCTACAAAATCAAACATCAACTAGTGGAAAACACACAGAACATTTTCAGTTCTTAGAACAAATATTTCAAGAACTTTAGTGTAAAGAAATTGAAGTCAATAAAAGAATGGCCATTGATTTTCTCATACTCGCATTGCTGCTGATCTCGTTTGTCATCAATCTGTTGGCGCTGTGCGCATTCTGGGTGACACCAGGACTACGCACCACAGCCAATCGTTTCACCATCAACTTACTAATCATTAATTTGATTGGTTGTGTAATATTGGGACCAACTTTGTTCCTTAATAATAGCTGGACATCAGCATCATCATCATCATCAGCATCAGGATTATTGAAATCAGTTGATGCCGGTGAAGCAAGCGTCACAGACGATAATACATTCGAGGGAGTACCAGTAGCAGCTCTACAAGCAAATGTTGCCGCTGACAGTATTGAATTCTATTCAAAGCCTGGTAATCATCAGATGACCATTAGACATAATGGTAAATTGGTTGAACAGGATGGCATCATTGTACGAAAATCACATGGTACAAATAACAACACACAATCATCATCCACCGACTCAAATGATGATAAAAATGAAACTATTGAAACTATCTATAAATGCAATTCAACCTATTGCCGTGAGCTGACAATTGATGAGCATAGTGATGGTGGCATTATCATCACTGAAATTGAAGAAGATAATATCAGTAGCAGCAATAGCATTTTTCCCACAGAGGCACCCATAATGCCACAATTATATATTCCACCACTAAGCATGCGCTGTTGGTCAATTGACATGACTGCAGCCTTGGGTGCTCTCGCTGTGCTTCTGGTTGTTGGCGATACTTGGATGGCTGTCACAGATCCACTACGTTATCACAGTCGCATTTCGGGAGTCAAGACATGGATATTTATTGTTTTGGTTTGGGCCATTGGCATCTTGTTTGGTGCCGTTTCTGCATTCCGCGCTCTAGACTTCGAGTCAGATACCCTGCTGAGCAAACAACATCGCTTTGCAGCAACCTACTTTAGTCTGTCGTCTACAAACAGTATCTTCGACATGGTCTATGCTAGTGTATACTTTGTCGTTATCATCTTGCTGCCTTTCGGCTTTGTTTGCGGCATGTATTGGCGCATCTTTAGTGAGGCTCGCGGCAATGGATTGCGTATGCGCCAGAATGGTTCGTCGCCTCTGCTGCAGAGTGCACTAAATCTGACACATTCACAACCAACGGTAGGTGAACTTCAGTATTCTAATAGTCTGTGTGTACGTCGACATTCCATATCCTCGGCTTCATCGCATGGCGGTGTTAGCTCCTCTGGCGGTGTTATCAGTGGTTGTGGCAACTCATCAATTGGTGGTCTCCATATGCAAATTGATCAGCGCAAAAGTTCACCTGCTTGCATGCGTCGTGATTCAGCTGCCAAAGTATTATTGCCTACAATCTCTGATGATGGCAGCTCTGATGGTGATTCTGAGTCGGCAATTCATGTAACACATCATCTGATGTCTGTACCTGAACATCAGCAACGCCATCAACCTGTGCCTCAGCAACCTAGTCAAGCTATTGTACTTACGTTGCAGGCTGCCAGTGGCGAGATCAAACGTAATTACTCTGCTCGTCAGTTACCTATTCTGGGTACTTCGTCACAGGACTTGCAGGAGACATCACGCCTACAAAGTATTCGCCAAGTGCATTCCTCACCCAATCTGCAAAAATACACACAATTACGTCAGGATTCATTGACCGATGAGTGTGGTTCACCTCATCTACTTGGGCATGGTCAACTACAAGTGCAGAACTCACCCCGTCAACAGCATACACACTTTGCCCGCCACACCCATCATGGTCACCTAACACATCAACCTCACAGCACTCCAGCGTTGCGTGAAACCCAACACTCACACCATGCTCTCCAAATACCCGCCATACATGCCTCACCGAAGGCACTAAGCTATATGTCTTCTCTGAGACACCGCCTCTCCAATGCCTCGTCACTCTTCAAGTACCGCGAGGAATCGCGTGCTGCACGCATCAGTATTCTAGTCGTAATCATGTTTCTCGTCTCCTACCTACCTTTCGGCTTCCTTGTGCTGCTGCAGTCACGCTTGTCGGCAGCCAACTTTCAAAACTCCTCAGAGTTGGCCATCTTTATGATTCTACTTGCGAATATCAGTTCGCCTTTCATCTTTGCCTACCGCAACAAGCGGGTGCGACGTGGCGTCAAGCGCCTGATGGGCTTTGACTCGCACTCCTCTCTGCAACGTCACTGCAGTAGCAGCGTCAAGACAAATGGTGTCGGTGGTGGTAGCAGTGCCCAGCTTCAACGCAACAGCAGCAAATTGTCATCATATTCCACCAACTCCACAAAATATCTAACACCACAGACCTCGCTTATCAGCAATGCTCCATTGTCGACACCTCTGCACACGACACTAACGCTACGTCCAAACAGCAGCTGCAGCACAATTATCAATTTTGGGGGCAGCAGCTCCAAAGATACAGCAAAGTCAGGCTCAGCAGAGTCTGATGATTTACCTATTGGCGCTAGCATTGAAATTCAACCAACACCACCACCTGCAAGGCCACCACGCCCAAAGCTACAACGTGGCATCACCATTGTGGAGCACATACCCATCTCACCGCCTAAGTTCGCACCCAAGCGTACGATCTTCTTTGATATGTTCTTCAAGGGATCTAAGAAGTTACAGTCATGCGCCCAGGGTGTCAAGGAGGCATCGGAGCCTACAGAGGTATAATTGTAAGAGAACGTGGGTTGGGTCGGGGGAATTAGGGGGGCAAGATTAGCCAGGCCGGTGTTATGAATCCTAAAAATTTATTAATTGCTGAAGACAGAACAGTATTCTTAAAATCCAGACATAAGAAACACAAACAAACAAACAAATTATCTATAATAAATTATATTAATTAATTACCTTAATTTAATTATAATTAATTTTTAAGATTTAATTATTAAAGAGAAACGAAGAGTTCATAGTCCAAAAAAACAAAAGGGAAGGCAAGGCACAAAACAAAGAAAGAGATTCATTCTCTCCAAGTTTGATTTTGAGTAAGTCAGAACTTGTTTGTCTTTTATTAGAAGAAGATAAAGAAGAATATAAGCAGTGCATGTCAAACTGTATAAAGAGATGAACACAAACCTAGTAGTCATTTAGTCATTTGAGAGCCAAAAAAAAAAAAAGAAACGATCGATTGATTTATCGAATATACAAAACTAAAAACATAAAATAATGAAAGAAAAAATGATAAAAAAGAAAGAACACAAAATAATGTAATGAAGTACCTAAAGAAACAATTAAAATTTTAAAGAATTGAAAAAATATGAAGAACAATTGGAACAGGAACCAAGTTAAAGCCAAGTTTATATTACCTAAGTACCTAAAAAAGTAAACAACCATTCAAAAATATCAATTACAATTACAAAGAAACAAAAAGTAAAGAAACATACATATATCAAGATTTTTAACAGAAATAATTAATATTAAATAATACCAAATTTGCTTTCTTTTAGTAAAATATTTAAACCATACTCTATGCTAATTAGAAAAACAGTAGATACAAAAATAGATAAAATTAGAAGTCACAAAAGTCAATTGTTTATCAACATATTTTTTTATTTTTTTTTAAATTTCATTGAACACAAATATATATTGTATATGGTACTTATAAAGAAGAAGGAAGGAATCATAATTAAATGTTTAATTATAGGAAAAAAGTAAATCGATTAAAAAACACAAATTATTAATGAAAGCTTTAATTAACTTTAAACATTCTCTCTTTTTTTTTTAAAAAATACTTTTAAAAAAAGCTCTTATAAATTCTTATAAAAAAACATAACAAAAAACCAGAAATAATCTATAAAAATTAATTAAGTAAATTATCATTTTTAGAGTAAAAATATTTAACATTGCAAAGCATAAAATTTATTTATTATAATTATTATTAATTATTCATTGAGACTTAAGAATATGAAACAAAAAAAAAAAAAAAAACCAGACAGAAAAAGAAACAGAAAAATGAAATGTGAAATGAAATGCTTTTGAACCAAGTTCAAAGTTATGTAAGATGAGAAAGAGAATAACTTATAAGAATGAGCTTAATTCAGATAGATAAATGAGAGAGAAAGTGGAAAGAGCATAGTGCGCTTAATTAAAAAAAAAATAAAATACCTAAGCCGTGTATCTCTAAGTACGAGTAAATTATTAAAGTAGAGTAACTAAACTAAGTTGCAAAGTAAAGTGAGGAGAACAAAGCATTTTTAGTTTCGCTAAAAATGTATTTTATTCTTTTTAGGTATTTCTATTCTATTCAATTCTATTCAATTCTATTTATTTTTATTTATTGCTTTTGTGTTCTTCGTTTTTATAAATATTTATATTATTTTTTTTATATCATTCTAAAGTCATGAACTTAGCTGCTATTTTTTCATATTGAAAACTTGTCGTGAGCTAAAGATACATTTTTTTTTTATTTTTGCATTATACAACAATAACAAGAAACTGTCATTTTAGTTAATATAAAATATTTTTCTATTAATATACTATAAAGCAAGCAAGCAAGCAAGCAAGTATCTCTTATACAACTCTTTTAGTATCTTATGAATGTGTTCTTTATTTTTATATAATTTTTCTTTTCGAATTTTCTACCTCAAAATTTTGAAAAAAATGAAAAGACAAGACAAGTCTATTATTATTATTTGTTATAGATAATGAAAGCCTCAAGTGAGGGAGGGACATCAAAATAATTTGCAATTAGTGTCAATTTTGTACAAAAGAAAAAAGGAAAAATGACGAAAAAGACGAAACAGAAAAACTAACAAAAACAAAATCAAGTCAAATATTGCGTGCAGAAAAATACCTCATTAGTTTTAATTTAAACAAAAGGCGGCATAAGTCCAAACGGAAAGTGAAGTGCAAAAAGAAGACAAAGGAATATGGTATCTTATAATTGTTTAATAGTTCTAACTGTTCTAAACTTTGACATTGAAAATTGACTGCTGGTTTACTTAAATAATCGATAATTTTAAGTTACTTTTAAATCTTCTCTTTGCACTTCATTGCCCTTTACTATGCTGAAGAGTTTAACACACAAAACAAAAAAACCAAAAGCTTTATAATTTTTAAGAATGTAAACACAAAAAACCAACAATTTCCAAAATCGAAACAAAACAAAAAATGGCTGCTTTTCATATTTTTAAATATTATTAATATTATTATTTTTTTTAATTATGTAATTAAGTTTTATGAATAATTTTAATATAATTTATTTATAATTTATTTTTATTTTTTATATAAAACAACTCGAATTTATACTACTTTTAATTTTAAGTTTATTATAGAAAAAGACGCTGAAAATTATAAAAAATAAAACATAATGAAAATTGTAAGAAAAATAAGCGCAAAATGAAAGAAAATGAAATGAATTGATAGAAATGAAAAGAAGACAAAGTCAAAGTACGAAATAAAAGAACAAATGTGATGCAGAATTATTCAAAAAAGAAATTAAAAAAATAAATACATATATATAAAAATTTTATTTTAAAAATATTTAAAATATATAAAATTAAATAAAAAAAAATTCAATAAAAATCATATAAAAAATTAAATAAATTATTTGTTTTCTTAAAAATCTATTAATAACATAAAAAGAAAGAAAGAAAGTACTTACACAAGTAAAAATTATGATTTCATCAACAACTATTATTATATACCCTTCACATATGGAAATATTTACAGAAAATCTAAGGAAATTCATAGTTGTCTATGAGATTCACAAGTTATAAAGGGAGAAAGGAAGAAATTAACAAGATTTTTCAGAAGAAATATAATGATACATTTACATATGGGAATATATGGGAATTACAAGTCAAATGAATGAATCATTCAAGTATACGAGAGCCTAAAATTACTCGTATAGTCATGAAACTTGTGAAGACTCTATATTCATGTGACATACTGAGTAAACTCTATAAAACGTCACTCGATTTAATGAAAAACTCCCTTAAAACGTCGATATAACTTGACTTCCTTTGGTTTACCTTGTTATCCATACTGACAGCTCTCTAAGAATCACTATAATTAGTCTAATGGATTCATTCCCTGAATATATTGAACTAAACCACATTGCTTATGTTTTTGATTCTCTAACTTAACAATATTACAGGAGTCTTTATTTTTATACATAACCAATGCCGTGAAGAAATGATAATACTATTGAAACATTATGTGAAGGGTATACTATGAATGAGTATGAAAAAAAGGTGACAATTTAGATTTTTAAAATATCCAAATTAGACATACTACATAATGATTACCAAAAATGTTAATGATAATAATGAATATGGTAATGATGATAATGATTATCATAGTCATTTTGATAATGATGATGTTGATAATGATGTTGATGACAAATATTGTATATACATAGTTGTGTTGTGTCATGATTATTATACATATATCTATTCTACTTATATCTAAAATCATGTTTATCTGCTCTGAATGTAGTAGTCATGATGAAAAATGAAAATTAAGATAAATGAATATCAACTAAAAACAAAAAAGGAACACAACAAGAAAATTAAAGAAATAAAAATAAATTAAACAAAAAAAAATAAAAAAAAATTAATTACAAATTTAAAAGAATTATGTGTCTTACATTAAATAAAAAAAAAATATAATAAAATCAATTAAATGTCAATTTTCTTATTTATGGATTTTGGCAGGAGTGGTTGCGGTTAGTTAGTCAGAATAGGGCGCAGTCAATATAAGATGATGATGAATGGCTGATGTTAGGTCTGTAGCCACAAAATAGTCACTAAGTTTGTATTGCATGTCTACTACCCCCAGTAGCTCAGCAACGGAGTAATTTATTGCCGATACCCCAGTAAGGGTTTAAAAGAACCCTAGCTCGCGTTGGGTAAAGTGCCGTGGGATAGTTCTAAAAGAAGTAAAAAGAAAAAGAAAGAGACAATTATGACAGTTATGACAATAAGACATAATCAAGTAGTCTTCTTATGTCTAAGTTGATTGTTTTTTTGACGATTTTTAAAAGAGGATGATTCAGGGGTAAAGTGCCAATCTCTCATGGGAATTATGAGAAACAAATATACAATAAATTTAATTATTTCTACCTAAATAAAATGATGATATTAAGAATGCTAAGCAAAGCTGTAAGATGATCAGATAGAATTTAGTATTTTATCTAAGTTGAGTGTTCTTTTGTTGACTTCTATTGATATGAGGATGATTTCGGAATAAAGTCCTGATCACTCATGAGATTCATTAGAAATATATACATATAAAAAAATAAGTTGATTGTTCTGTCGACTTTTATAATGACATGATTCCGCTAAGAATTCCCAGCCTCTCATGGAAATCAAATATGCAACATTTAAAATGATTTCTACCCATAGAAAAATATCGTTAAGAATAACTTAGGAAAGCTTTAAGAATATCATATCAGAACTATAGTATTTTGTCAATTTGGAGTGTTCTTTGGTCAACTTCTAATGAGCTGAGGATGATTTTGGGATGAAGTCGTTATCTCTAATAGGATTTATTAAAAATAAATATGCAGCATTTCAAAAAAATAAAAACAATTAAGTTCAAAGCTTTAAAAAGGTATGATGATCTAACTAACTATATTTTGTAAGTATATTGTTATGACAAATCATAGAGATCGACATCGATCAGCGTACCTCTGAAATAAGCAGTTAAAGAAAAGTTAAGTGATATGGAATTGAAGAAGAACAAGGAGAAAATAATATGGCCTTTTCTGAAAGAAAGATTTCCTCAGATTGATGGTTGAAGATAAGAATCTCGCCAATGATGTCCATAGATAAAGAGTGAAAGTTTAGAAAAGGAAACTTGTGTTCATTTGTACGTGTTAGGTTGGTAAATCATTCATTGAAGTGATTTCGTATGTATTTGTTTTTATTTTATTGTAAATCGCCACTTGTGCCATCAACAATAAGCAAAATAAAATTATACAAAAATTCTCTACTTTGTACCAGCAAAATCAACTTCGATACGCTTTCATCCATTTTCGCTTTTGTTTTGAGTAGCATCAGCTGTGATTGTCATTTGTGAGACAGACAGATAGCAAGACAGAGGATTTGATGACTTTAGCTTCAGACTCAGCTTCACATTGTCTACGTTCACATATAAACAGCTGCATTTTTAATTTTTTGACCAGCTTCAGACTCAGCTTTAGCTTCCCCATGCTGTTCCAGCCCTAAAGAAATCTACTTAATTTCTTCACAGCATTTAACCCAGATCCACTCCTGTTTAAGTTCAGTTTAAATTCATGCTTTTTTTATCTCACAGCTCCAAATATCAAATAAGGAAAATATTACGCCATTATGATCTCCAAATATATAAAGTAAATCATCAAATTGATTGAATCTGCCGACGATAAAAAAAAAACGATGTTTGGCGACTTGGCGAAAATGATGATTTCAACAATTGGTCAATATATCAAAGCGTAAAGTGAGTGAACACGCTCATCGAGTGATTAAGTCATTCACTTTAATGATTTAATCGCGTGTTCAATTCGACACTCATTCACTCAGCCGTCATTATTTGTGAATTGTATGCTATGAAAGAAATCGAATGAACAGAAAAAGAATATACAAGTAATTCATCATCATTATCATCATAGGTTTCACTTGCTATGGAAATTAAATGCTGCTAGTCATTCAATAGCTTTTGATTGGTAAGAGGTGACTTTAGAAGGCAGGCAAGCAGTTGGTCGGGTAGGTTGAATGAGAGTTGTGGTCCTACCACAGTAGGTGGTGGTGGTGCTTGATGGTTGTTTAAGAAGAATTGTTGGCGGTAGTAACTGGCACCATTAAGAACGTTTGATTGAACGTTTCGATAGCAACGACAATGGTGACACCTACCTGAAGCTACTGTCAAATATCAATATAGAGAGAAAACAGATATTCAAACGGACTGACTGACAGACAGATAGATAGATAGACAGATGGATTGCACTTAAGCGGCATGAATTGAACTCTAGTGAAGCATAAGAGATACTACTTACTTACTTATACTCGTATTCATACCTACGACAATATGTATTTTACTTTATTGAAATGTGGTATAATGACAACCGTTAAGTCTCAAACAAATACAATAAAAATCAAGTTCATGACAACTCAAGTGTGTGAGTGTATCAGATAGATACCATGATAGAGATGAAGAGCTTTGGGAGGTGTTGAAAGAGGAACAAATGAAAGAAGGCATATAAGGTGGGCATTAAGTATTAGAACAAGCGGTTGTCGTTCAACAATGATGGCTTGATCGATTTACTTACTCAATTGGTAATATTTGGCCAACTGGAATTATACTCTGCATGAGTTCACAAACATTTCTGGTTGACTCATACTGTTGCTGCCGTTTATAGTACAAAATCGAAATCGAAACGAATTAACAAATGAGAACAAATCAAAAAGAATTCAGCCAAGTCAAGTCAAGTCAAATTGAGTTGAGTTGAGTTGAGTTGACTGAAAACCAACAAACGACCCAAGTCCAGTGGGGCAGTGAAGCGTTACTTGGCAAAATTTTTTATTTTATTCAATTTTTGAACAAGTTCAACCTGAACGAACGGAAATCACGCCCGAAACACGATGGAAAGATAATGAAAGGAGAAGAAGAAGACAACGACTAAGTAATACTTAATATATAATTTATGTCTAAAAATACAATTGAATATGAAGAACATTAAATGAAAAGAAAATATATACATACTACATAACATAATAATACTAAAAACAAAGCAGTGAAGTGTAAAATGATTTTTTTTTGTTTTATATTTTTTGCTAATTTTAACAGCAAAATGTGACAAATTACAAAAAAAAAAACACAGAAAAGAAATATGAAAAATATAATAATAAAAATGTATAATAAAAATACAAAAAAAAAAAAAAGCAATAAGAAAGGAAATGAAGAAAGATAGAGAAAAAGTTTAAAATGTGAAAAAAAATGAGTTGAGTGTGGGGCGTTTCAGAGTGCCACACGACTTTTGTCTGTCTGTCCAACTGTCCCTCTATCTCCCTATCTTAGTGACTTAATGATTCATAAAAGTTTTTTTTGTTTCTTCTTGGCTTAATGTCTTTTTGTATTTATACAATTTCTGTGATTTTTAATCAGCGGATTAAATATGTTTTATATACTCGAATTATTTATACAAAGCGGCTTATCTGTTTTTGTTTCTGTTTCTGTCAGTTTCTGTTTCTGTCTTGTTGGTTTTGTTTTATTTTGGCTTGAAATTATGAAATCATGGAAAAAAATTTATAAATAAAATTTGGCACAAATTTTATGTGTGTGTATTCCATTTTTTTTTGTTTCATTCGAGTTTAATGTATTGATTTTTTGTTTTATTATTTTATGAATATTTATAATTAATTTAAAGGCCTTTCATATGCATGATTTGTTAGGGTATGTTGGGTTTGTTATGAAGTATGTTGAGAATTGAGATGTTGAGATGTTCATTTTCAGTTTAAAAGAGCAGGAAGTGATTGGATTTTATCTAGAAACTTAATAAGGAAATGATATAAGTGATGGAATGAATAGTTTTAAGGGGTAAAGTAACTATAATTCGATCATCATTGAAATGTTGTCCTCTAGCAACCCTAACTCATTCATAAGAAAACTTAGAACTATGTCAGGGATTGTCATTGTGTGCACTCACAGTTCAATAATATCTGTTGCTTGTTCACAGTGTTCAGAGGCTTTCTCTGCTTACAAAATCTACTGAAACTTGTCAAAGCCCAATCATTCTTAGGAAGTCTAGAACTGTGTTAGCTTTGGTCGTCGTGCGATAGATATATGTTTCTGCTGCTTCCAGTACTCTGGGGTTTCATTTGCTTACAAAATCTTAGGAAGCTTAGAACTGAGTTAAGGTTGGTGGTTGTGATATCGTTACTCATATCTATAGGAACTATTAAGCAGCTCTATCAATCAAAGGAACCTAAGAACTGAGAACTGAGAAAGCGTTGATCATCGTGGGATCGTTACTCACAGTCAATTATTGTCAAAGAGGAATGTTTCTGCTGCTTGCCAGTTCCTCACAAAGGGCTGGGGTTACAAAATCTTAGTAAGCTTAGAACTGATTATTGTGATATCGTTACTCACTGGCCAATAGTATCTTTAGGGGAAGCCCAATCATAATTAGCAAGCTTGGGACTGAGTAAGTTTTTGTACTTGTGTTTTCACTGCTCACAAGGTTGTATAAACCTAGATGGATATTTATGCTGCTTGCTCTGTGGTTTCCTCTGATAACAAAATCTATAGGAGCTTGTAAGAAGCCCAATTATTCTTAGCAACCTTTGAACTGAGTTAGGGTCGGCCGTCGTGAGATCGTTGAATCACAGGCCAGTAGTATCCTATATAGATGATTGTGCTGCTGTCCAGTTCTTCACAGTGCTCTTAGATTTCCCCTGGTTCTTAAGGTGAAACTAAAAAATAAAAATTGAATGAATACATTATGGAACAAACTCCAAACTTTATCGTCGAGTGCGTCTGCTGTCACAAGTTACCTGTAACTTCTTTCTGGCGATTCGACGGGAAACAGTTGTTGCAAGCTTTATTGATGGTAAAGTTGCGGATGCGGGGTAGTTTTGGAATTTCACACCAAATCTGCTTACACAATGTAAGAACCTGAAGCACTTATCGCTTGTTGTGGAGCTTGAACCGTTGAAACGAGTATAGGACACGTGAAACTATACCTTTGAAACACATGGTATGGTGTTTCCCCTTTAGGAAGCGTAGAACTGAGTTAAGGCTCATTTACACTTGACTAGTTGGTGTGCAGAAAAATAAAGAGTTTTTGGTGAGTGCGCTTGTAGCGATTACACACAAAACACACTAGTTGCTCAGTTGTCCAGTCATTTTGTAAACAACTGAATTACTCACAGCTGCCTCAATAGTAATTCACTTTAAAAATAATGAGAGAGTGTGTGTATGCGAGAGTACTAGCAGGCAGAGAGTAGCGACTAAAGTTGGAAGATTATCAACTCTTCTCTTTAGTTTGTTAACACTCTACTCGCAACAAGCCAACATGATTACATTGGTCGAGTTCGCTTGCAATTAGTCAACTCGCTGGCTTTAGCTCGCCAATTAGCCAAGTGTAAATGAGCCTTTAAGGTTGGTCGTCGTGAGATTTTTAGAGCAAAAGGAAACGTTTCGTGTTTACCTTTGCCTGGTTAAAAAATATCAGTTCCCTGAGATGGGCTCCATTGTATTAAAAAATCTTATAATTTCAATATTTTTTCATCAATTTTCTACTTTCTTTATAAACTTTTTTAACTATTAATATATTTTGTCCGAACACAGAAAGTTATGCATTTCTCTATTAACATTTTTATTATTTATTTATTAATTTTACTTTTCCAAGCAAATATTTACTAATATATTCATTTATCTATCTTTCTCTCTATACAGTATTAGAACTTAAGTCTAACTGAATGTTTTGTGCAAATTTTCATGCTATTTCTATTCAAATTCGACGAGTTTCCTTAAATGAAGACTCGCTTCCGTAAAAAGCGTGACATAAAGAATGAAATACAAAAAAAAAAATCACATTCAAAACCACACAAGATTTTTTGTTTCAATTTTTTCTGTTTTATATAAATTTATAATTAATCAAAATTAACTTATCTTATTAAATTTATAAGATTTTTTTCCAATTCATTTTGATTTTATGAAAATTGTTACAAAAAATCTCGAGCATTGAGTGTGGAGGAAGAAGGCAAAAAAAAGAAATAAATATTATATTTCTAACAAGCAAAAATATCTTGAAGATTGAAATAAATTCAAATAAAATCTCTTGTGACTTTGCAGAAGTGCCAAACATAGCCGCAGGTGATTTCACGTTTATCTTCAGATACACAAATCTTATGTCTGTCCGATCTTCCGTACATTTGTCAGTCTGTCTGTCTATCTGAGTGTTGTTCATTGAATGCTTTGTTGGTTGCTTCATTGGTTGGTTGCGTTTCATTTGGTCTCGTTTGGTTTCGTTTGGTTAATTTTCATATACTGTGGAGGCGTCAACGACACGTTTTGTCAATACACCGGGTTACCACAACTCGAAATCCAATGTTTCATTACCTTCATTTCTTTCCTTCAGTAGTATTACATTTCCTTCTATCATCCATTGAGATGATGATGATGATGATGATGAAGATAGCTTTTGAGTTGTTCTGCGTTAATTTAAGGGGCGAGATTTTTGGTATGGAAAAGTTTATTATATTTTTTTGTTGTTTGATTGTACAAATATATCATACACACTTTCATATAAGTATATGCCACAAATTTTGTGTATTTATTAGCCAAAATAGAATGCGTAATCACCTTGTGGACTTTTGTTAGAAAATATTAAGTTTATACATATTCATGATACAAGACAATTTGGCATCATCGTGATACAATCGAAATCCAAATATATCAATTTGACTTAGTGCTCGAATGACCAACCGACGAGTGACAACAAACGTCTGACAAATGTTTATTTGAATTGAGAGCATCAAAAAGTGCCACAAAGTCTGTTAAAAAACTTTTGGGATGATGCCAAAATTTCCCATAATTAAAACATAAGACATATAAATTGTGACGCGGATGCATCATTATTTTTCCATGGAATCTTAAAGCGGAAATATTTTATTATCAAAAGGGAAAATACAAAGTCGAAAATTCAAAGTCGAAATGTCAAAGTCGAAATGTCAAAGTGAAAGTAGGAAAAGAGAGCAAGAGTTTGTTGTATCAAAATATAAACCAAGAATATAAAGAAAATTAAAGAATTTAAGATTGAGGGAGTAGAAATCTTTCAATGGATACAAGATCAATATAGAATTTTCTTTAGATTTCTTTCTAAAACACTTGAAATTATTGTATTGAACTCTTTCAATAGTTCATGGCTTCATTCAATTGAATTGTAAGAAAACAAAAACAAGTCTCTGAAATTCCCCAATAAATCATTTCACACAAATGCCTCAAAGCCTTCATTTCTCATTGGGTTATTGCACTTTTCACACATGATTTTTTGTTATTTTGTCCATATTTAGAACCAATTTCAATAGTTTACTAAATGAAGTCTAGTAAAATCACAGCCACAATTTCAGGCTACTGGTAGCATTTCAACTCATAACTCACATCAAGGTCGTTTAGGAAAATATGATGGCGTAGGTGTACATATTTTAGATATTATTTTGAACAAAATTGATAAAGTGAAGTAGACAGACAGTCAGTCAAAACATTTAATGAGAATGAGATTAAAGTATCTAACTATCTTTCACTGTTTTGTTTATTTGAATTATTTTTACATACACATATCTATGTCACGAACTTCATCGAATGATGACAGCTGTCATTGTTAGTATACGTAAATATTGTACTTATACTCGTATATAAAAATAGAAACAATAACAATTATCAGATGAGGAGATTTTTAGTAGTAGTTCTTCCTATAATTTAGGAAAAATAATGTTATAAATAAAATAAAAAATAATAACAAACAACATAGTAGTATCAACATATGTGCAAATATTCCATAGATAGATTCCATGAACTGTTTTTAGTGTATAGAATTGTGCTTATCACTTATAAGTGAGGGCAACTGAACCCTTAAACACTGAGTTGAACCACAATGACGCCTTCTGTTGTGTAGTGAAGCGACTCTTCTACCATCATCATCAACTTATCAAAATGTAAATCTGTCAACGCATGATTTTCAAGACAAAAAACAAACAATGTCATCTCTCCTATGCCCCGTTTTCCACTTCATGTGGCATCATAACAAAATAACACAAAATATAAGAAATGAAAACAAAACGATTGAAAGGAAAACACTTTTTTCAGAGAATGGAGAGCAAAATGACAAGATATTTTTGGGAATTTCTCACGACAAATCGCTTCCATGTTGTGATTGCGATTGTATTTTGTTTTTAATATTTTTTTTATATCATTTTGTTGCCCTTGCCTTCAACTTGTTTTTATTTGCAATTTTTTCCATGTAATCTGTGTCATTCTCACGAAGCTTAAAATGAAAATAAAAGTAACAGAAGAAGCAACAATGTAACTTCTCTTCTACGTCGTTGTCTTTATCTAATGGCGCAAGATTTGTACTACACACAAATCGCATCATAAATATATCAAAAGACAACAAAACTGTGGCTTGTTAGTGAGTGAATGCGTGAGTAAGTGAATAATATGTTGTATACCGTAGGTTGAGACAAAAACAAACAAAGAAACACACTGGTGACGTCACATCTTCAAACAGAGGATCTAATTATCATCACTTTGTATGCAAAATAGAATACAATAGAATAGAATAGAATATTCCTCTGGTTACCAACTCAACTAAGCTCAACCTAACCGAACCTTACCCAAGCGAACCATCTGCATTAAGTATACGTACGTACGTACGTGGGGCATACACCATCATCACTTTGTCACTTTGTTGTCATCGTTCGTTGACAATATTTGAACTTGCAGTGATATTTTTGTTTTGTTGGCCTCAACCAACCATCCTCTGAATGTATATATGTATGTCCCTGACTCTCTGCCTATCTGTCTGTTGTTGTGTGTCTGTCTGTCAGAGCCTGAACTGATAGATAGAATAGATAGAGTCAGTAGATATGGTAGCTTCTGTTCTTCTTATTCTTTCTTTCTTTGCTTTATAAAAATACAATATTATGGAACCGACTAACGGAATATTCCATGGCACAATTTCATTTTTAGTTGCCATTTTTTTATTCTTATTTTTATTTCTGTTTTTTTACTTTTGTTATTGTGTACAAAACTGTCTTCTTTAGTTCCTCTTTTTTTATTCTTTTCTTGATATCAGTCTCCAGTTAGTAGGTTGGTAGTTGACTGCGTTTTCTATCTGTGGTCTACTCTATAGAGTGGGGGTGGAAGCAAGAATTCTGGGATGTCAACAGTGTCAGTGATAATAATTTTCATAGAATAAAATGTCAACGCATAAATGAGTTTAGTTTCGTTTGGTTTGGTTTGGTTGGTTTGGTTAGAGAGCATTTTTTGAAAAAAAGCTCTTAGTGTGATTGCAAATACTATGAATTGAATATGAGAGCAGCAGCAGCAGCATCCTTAATGGGCTTATGGATAACTAAGGAAGATTTAGATTTGCTTTTATATATTAAATTTATTATTATTATTTTCTTATTTAGTTAGGAAATTGATTTATGCAATGATGATGGCAAAAGTAAAATGAAAAAGGCATTATAAGATAGACAAGAAAATATAAGGAAATCATTGCAAAATTATTTTTAATCATAAACCTTTTTATTCTCATTTTAATGATTGTTTTTCTACAATTTCATCTTTATAAAAGTGTTTATTAAACAATTTCATTATACCATTAACTAATAAAAAAACAAAAAATTATATTTGATTTACTTTGATCTTCTTCTGATCTCTTTATATTATTTTTGTTTGCCTCTCACTTTTCTTCTTTTTATAGAAACTGCTATAAACTGAGGTTTTATTATAATGACAAATATATTATTACACATTTGAATTATTGACTTAGTGTCATTCCTCATTTTTATTACCATGTTTACTTATGACCACAACAAGATAAATAAATTCTCTGCTAGTTCTATAGATTCTTTTCCCTTTTTTCTTTTTGTATCTACTTTGGCAATGAACTGTTATAGCTTAGTTCGGTTTTAATTATTTTAACAAAATTCTTGTTGCTGTCGTGAATTATGCATATTTATTATTTTTTTTATATTTTGCATTTTCCCATAAAAACAAAAACACATTTCATATTTTTAGCAAATTTATGACTAATTTGCATTTTGTTGCAAGTGTCGCCTCTGCAGTTTTGTCTACAATACTGCAGATGATACTAAGCCAAATAAGACTTATAAATAAATACCTTTTATTAAACATAGATACACAGATATAGGGATATATATATATTGTATACAGTGGACCCCCGCATAATGAGCAAAGACTCGCTTCATGAATGTGTTGGCGGATGTTTAACAATAATATTGGTTGGCAGCTTGTTCTGAGTTAACAACTTCATTGAAGAATTAAAATTTAACAAAGTTCACTTGCACCACTAAATTACTTAAACATTTCCAGTTTTGTTTTGATATGACTGAAGGATCCAATGTCTCTCTAATAGAATTTTGTCAGAATTCCTTCCAAATCAAGGCCTGTCTCAAAATTATCGAAAAGGCATGGAAAGGTGCAACTAAGAGAAACCTCACTTGTTCCAGGGAATCAATTGGCAATCAACCTGCTAGACAAATGAAGACACACGTGTCGCCTGAAAAGGCAACATTCTCTGAATCTTCCGTTCCGTTTCCAGAACGAATGATCTACTGATAATTTAAAAATAGTGTTTATATATGGGATGGAGATGGAGGTTTAGAATGATTAACTTGGGATGATATTTTACTTAT
This sequence comes from Amiota communis, assembly GCA_037043315.1. Taxonomy (NCBI): domain Eukaryota; kingdom Metazoa; phylum Arthropoda; class Insecta; order Diptera; family Drosophilidae; genus Amiota; species Amiota communis. Next base: position 2,704,158 of record JBAMAV010001245.1, on the reverse strand, counting down.
TGTTGGAATGTTATAAAATAGATTGTCATATATGTAAGTATATGTAGAAAGGTTTAGGACATATGAGAAAACAATTCGAGAACTTGTCGCTGGGACTGCTCACCAATATATATATATGTCTTATCGATAATGTCTTCCATTAGCGAAAGCATTGTATTCTATTTTTCAACGAAGCCAACGCATTTTGGCAAAACAATGAAGGGGCGTCTTTTTAATACGCGTCCGAACAAATAGTAACATGGGTTTTTTTTCGTTTTTCATTGAAATAGACGATTCTGCTGCCATTGACTGATAGATTGCAAATATGAAGAAGAAAAGCTTTGCCGAATGTGAATTGGGTGTACTCAAAGCAGTGTCTATGGATCCATTGGTCGATGAAATTTAATTTAATGACTATCCATTTACTTGTTTGTGTCCATGTTGGGATATGTTCTACTTTTGTCTGATTGACAACTGGTCACAGCAAAGTAATTCATCAATATCTCCTGGAAGGAAAAATCTGCTTATTATGAGGGAACAATCTCCCGGTTAAACACCTTTTGGATGATTACACAAAACTAGAAAACACTAGATCAAAGCTGTTTTGGCATAAGTTACCCTTCTCGTATGATAATATTTACCTATAACGAAGAGCTCGTGAAAGAGCACAGTCAGGAGCTGACAACCGATGAGCTTATTGAGAAGAGAAGAAGATGTGTAGGAAACTTGTTTCATAGAACGGGCAACAATCTTTCGACGCACTAAGAAAAATGCTGAAAGCATGGAAAACTGTGGCATCATACTAATAAGGCAGTGGCTGAATGCCCTACAGATTTATCTAATGGTAAAACTGTGTCATATTGCCAATAAATTTTGAGTCATCATCAAAAACAACCGATTCTACATATTCTTTTCTCTTTTTTGGTTTCTTTATTGCAGGTTGTCTTACTCCTTGTATTCAAAAGCCGTCTTAAGTTAATCCACCACTTGAAATTCTGTTGTTGAAGAACTTCTCTCTGTGTCACATTCTGGCACAATCTAATTGTTTGCAGTATGTTTTCCCCATTTTTGCTTGGTAGCATGAATTTTAATGTTTCTTCTCGGGTTACAAGTTGTTTTCACGCTTTATAATATTTGTTATACCACTTATTTGCTGCGTGACCCATTTTGTATTTGATGTCAATCGTACAACATACATTAAGACCTGCTATCTAACTCTATTTCGTGTGATCAGCAATCTTAAGACTTAGCATTCTATTAACCAATTGTACAAATCGTATTTTTTAAGTCTTAAATTTAACTTTTATAACTAATGCTTAGTAGATGTGGCTGATATCTTTAGGTCTGTAGCCGCAAAAGTATTCACTAAGTTAATATTGCAAATCTTTTTGTCCCAGTAGTTCAGTGCCGAAGTGACTTATGGTCGATGCCAAGTCTTGTTCGGTTTTAATGAACCCCATATCGTGCGGGAATAGTTAGATGTAAAAAACTTTCTTTGAATAAGAGTATTTCAGCATGTACTTTTTCCAACTGTTTCGCATAACGAGTGACTATTTTTATTTATTCCTTTTAAACTCCTAGTTTGGCGCATTGGGACTCCAAAAGGTTTCTCCATCGCAGACGATTCTGGGCAGTTATTTCAGCGCCATCCCTTAAGGTGTTCACATCAGCTATTTCTCGCAAGGTTGATCTTCTCCAGGTGTTCTTTGGCCGGCAGCGGCTTCTGCTTCCTTGCGGATTTCATTCATGCGACATTCTTGTGATGCTTTCTGGCTGTTTTCTTAGCGTGTGACGAATCCAACGCCACTTCCTACGCTTAATCTGTTTCAGTATAGGCTCTTCATTTGTTAGACGACATAGTGCCTCGTTGGAAATAGTGTTAGGCCAGAATATTCTGCATATGATCCTCAAACACTTGTTAACGAAAGCTTGAAGTCTCAAGATCAGCCATCGCTTCCGTATAGTAGCGTTGATTTTACGCATGCGAGTAACTATCTGGAACAAATTTTGCTCGTTATGCTAGGGTCCACTGTATATAGATATAGTGAAACAAATAAAATAAGATATATTGAAATGCAGATAGAGGGAAATATCTGAATATATGTATGTAACAGATTCTCTACCGCCCGCATACAAATAAAATAAAAGAAAATTCTTCATTTTATCTGAACAGAAGAGGTAAAGCATCAAAATTGTTTAAAATTATTTTAATACAACAAGTTTTTTTTTAGGTTTATTTTTTGTGTTGTTGCTTCTCTTGCTGTTCATGGCACATTTCACAAGTGAAACCGATTTACGATGAATTTATGTATAAATTTCAACGTGAATGCAGACGCCACATTCGAAGGATGCAATGACGCCGTCTTGTCTCTCACTTTAGTATAAATGTGTACCAGAAATTCAAAAACTCATATAAATTTCTATACTCGAATTGTGTTTATTCTACCCATTTAGTGTGTGTTAGTTGTGTTAGCTTTATATATAAAATAATATTTTTTTTGATCAAGAGAAGAATATAACAGCAGGAGAATTTGCAGTTGACAGACAAAATAGAAAACTAATTTATTTCCGCATATGAAATTCGTGTGCAAATAATTCAATGAGGCATAAATTAAGTATTATACTTATTTTTTTTTTTGCTCTTATTATTGTTGTTGCATTTAATATTAACCTTTTACAGTTGCCAAAATTTAATAGGAAAAGTGTAACAACAATAAAATCAGATATTATCTGAATTATAATTGAAGATTGTTGATGCGTATGTGCAGCAAGAAAATCAAAATACCATAGGAAAGTCATACAAAATTCATCAAATTCAACAAAAAACCAAACTCACTTCTTTCTAATGTTGACTACTAGAATATTTTAATATGATTGCATATTACTTTCATGTTATTGCTCCTTATTGCCAACAATAGTAGTTTATATTTTTATTTTTGTTATTGTAGTCAGTCAATTCTTAATATATTTGTTGTAATTTTTGCGGTTTTTATTTGTAAGGTTATTGTCAATGTTTGTTGCCTGTGCGCCGCCCTTTCAATAGAATTGAACTTCTCTGGCTCTGAGCCAAATATATGAAAAAATTATAAGGAAAAAAAAAACCACAAAAAGGTTAAGCATAGAAGGCAATGGAATAACATGAATGAAATTGAAACTAAACGACAAAAGTTCACAGGATGCCAATCAAACCAAACCAAACCAACTAACATTCATTCATGTTCATTTTTTTTTTTGTCGACTGAACATTGCGGTCAATTTCGTTTTTCTTTTATTTTTTTACTCAGTTCCTAGTTTTGTTCATTCGAATGTTTGTTTGCTTCACTAGGCAATAATCATAAAAGTACTAATAGTAATAAAAGGAAAATATTATAGATTTTTGTTGCAGTTTTTTATATTGGAAAATGTGTTTTAAATAAAATATATTATTTTGATTTTTTCTTTTTATTTTAATTTTTCAACATTTTCTTATTTATTTTAATTTGTGTGTCAGAAATTATTTGTTTTTCATATATTCACAGATTATTAAAATTGTAATTAAACAATTTTTGCAATATTCCTTTTATGGTTGAATTATTTTTTATGATATTTTCATTATTTATTTTTCATGTTTTTCTTAATATTTTTTAACAATTCTTCTTCAATTTCTTTAATTTTTATATTCACAGCTTAATGCATGACAAGCTTTGGACGATTATAGGAGTGTGCTTCTAAAGTAGCCAAGAAACTTTTAGTGAACCAAATCAACAGGATAGGATGCCTTAAATGTCATCTAACACTCCACGCAAACGATTTGGAAGTACATACATCCCAGCAATTTGTTAGTGTTCCTGAAATCTCCCATGAGGACATGTTGAAAGCATCTATCGTAACAATTATTATAAGCAAATCAGTGCTGTACACTAAAAGATGGTCAAAAGAATATATGACACTACTTCAGCAACAAACAAAGTGAAACAACTTAACATAAGGTGCACAAGTCCTTCTGGCAGATGATATTGCCTAGTCAAATGAATAGAGCATGGCATGTGTGAATTAGTCGGGTCATGGGTAGTCACATTGAAGGCAAAGTCAGGTGTGTTAAAGTGCAGCATTCACAAAATGTACACGTTATCTTTGGAACCGAATAAAGTGTGAGTTGTTTGGAATGAGTAGGAGGAAGGTGGAAGTATGTTGGCATCGAGTCTTCGCTTCTCTTTAATTAAATTGTAATTGTTATCTGAACTTCTTTTTGTTTCATTTTGTAATCTTTTCTTTCGGTGTCTTAAATAGTTTTTAAGCTTTAAGCTTTAAGCTTTAATGCTTGATCAGTTTTCATCTTAAATTATATAAGTTAATATGCACTTATCTGCACCTGAGTAGCGGGTTCTGCAGGAGTATTGAAAAACAAAAGGTACTGCAGTAGCGTTTGAAAACAAGCAGTACCATGGCAGCGCATTTGTCGATGCTTTGAACGTTTAGTCTTAATAATCGACTCCAAGCGATAAGTTATATATCGCTTGTAAAAGATTTCCTTTCCCCTTATTTTTTAACCTATACGTAAGTTATCTAGCATTAAGGAAAAGAAAATAAAAAATCAAAATTGCATGCCTCGTAGTTTGGTTATCTTTATATATGAACTGGCATTCTCGGACGAATCACTTTTTGTATTCTCTTGAGCATTCCAGGTAAGCGCCTCAAGAATGGAAGTAGCCTCAAGAAATCAATCAATTTTATGAAATTATTTTTTCATTTGTTTCTGATTTTGACGTAAAGACCAGAGATCAAGCAGGCAGGAAGTGGGCAAATGAGGCTGGCTGTACTGTTGCAAGAACACTGTGGCCTTGCTATCAACCAAAGAGAACCTCCGAGCTAATACACTTTAACAAGAAAAGGGTTCGGACGTTGACTGGAGTTATGACGGGGCATTGAAACACCTCCTCAGTGATTGCCCTGCTCTACTCAGTAGACGAGCCCGGTTTTTCGGGACACCATTCTTCGAAGAAATGGGTAGTTTGGAAAAATGTCCTTTGGGAGACCTGGCTCTGTTCGTGGACTCCTCAGGCTGGTTTAAGAGAAAGAGGGTAACCTCTGGGACCGACCTTGGACTGTTGTGGATTCCCCATGCCCCCTCACAAAGGGCCTTTAAGGCTTCTGGGTGAACTCGCGAGCAATCGCGAGCATAACGTTCTGATTTTTTGATTATTTTATATTTTCTCTCTGGTCTTCATTGATTTATTTTTTATAATAACAACCCAGTGCTTGTCAAACTGTGTTTATTCGTTCAATTTTTTCGTTTGTTTAATCCAAGCAAAATGTGTAATAATACCTTAATTTTATGCCTCAAAACATGATGTACATGCTAACAGAAAAAATGAAAAAGTGGAAATAAATATAAGAGAACTGAAGAAAAACAAAAAACAAGCTAAGAAAATATTAGTTTAGCTCAGAATCAGTGAGAAGAATATTTTAAGTTGCAGCAGCAAAACCAATTGAAAATGTTATGGAATAAAAAGCAAAAAACAATAAAACCAAAAAAACACTTGAAAAATGTTTGCCAACTTAGAAAAATAATAAAATGAACAAAAAATAAAAAAAGATACTTGAAGAAAGAAAAACTGTTAAGCATTTTGAGAGCAAGCAACAATCCAAAAAGGAGAAGCTTAAGAAAAGCAAAGAAACAAACAAACATCCATCCATAAGTCTAGTAATAAAAAGAAAAAGAAAGAGAGAGAGATTTAGTAAGTAGGATAAAGAAGAGACAGAGATAGTAAAGTTTGAGACGGAAACCAATAGAGGAGTAAGAAAACAATATTAAGACAAAAAACAACTTTTTGTTGAGCATCATTTGATTTGGAAACTTTAGAGTAAAATGATTTTAAATAGTTTCAATGAAAAGTCTAACAAAGATTAAAGAAGAAGGAGGCAAGATGTATGAGGATTTAAGTTTTATGTTGTCTTAAGACAATTTATAGCTTAATATCAAACACAACATTTGCTCGTAATAATTCAACAAAATGAGTTCATTTGCAATGTGTTCAAATGAAAGCCTAAATCCAAGCTTCACATTTTAAGTGTGGTGTGATGGTAGAGCTACAGGAAGCAGCAGTGGCGTATACGTGATAAAAATTGTTTTGTAATACAATACACACATATATAAGTAGTATAAATATGTGTGTGAATTTGTGTATTTGTGTGAGTGATATGCTGTGGAAAGAGTATGTGAATGAAAATGAAAATGATATCCTCTGGCAAAATGAAATGAAGAATAATTTTGCATGCAAATAAATCGAAAACGTTTGTAAGACATTTAAAATTTATTTTTTGGCAATAAATTGGAAAAAAAAACAGTAACAACATCAACAGCAACAAACTGATAGAATTACATAGATAGAGAGAGAGAGAGAGAGAGAGAGAGAGAGGAGGATAAAATAAGTAAATGATGAGACAAATCTAAAGAAGACTTAAAGTAATTGCAACAACATCGAGCAGAAATCAAGAAGAACAAAGTGTAGAATGGAGTGGATTGGAATGGTATGGCAAAAAATAAATTGCAAAACAGTGTTGGCGCCAAGATAATGCTGAATACTGAATACAGAATAAATAGAAAATAAAGATGAAAACAACATTTGTGTTGCATATGTGGCATGCCTAGTAAAAGACTTGAATAAGCTTGTATTTCTGCCTGCCTGCCATCTACAGATACAAAGCGACAAGCGACAGCTGATGAAAGATTCAATTCTGCACAAGACAGGCAGACAGGGAAAATGGCTGACATGACTTGCTGACACACACCATTACCATTTATGGTACTCTTTTAAGTAGTATGTGTGTGTTGTGTAGTAGTAAAATATTTAGCCACACAAGCCACAACAGCAAAGTGCAAGAAAGCATGCTAAGCATTAGACAACACAAACGGTTAACCACATCAACCCAAAAGTGGGAGTATTGACATATTTGTATGTGTAAATGTATCCCCACATATGCAGTCAAGCATTGGAAAAAATCTTTATTACTCTGATGCGCTCAGCAAGCCAAGAAAAGGCAGAAATATTCCATTGCTTCTACTAGAACTACATACTTCTATTGATGTTAATGTTGTTGTTGTTGAAGGCGTTGCTTAGCAATCTGGCAGAAAGTGTCGCTTTTGCTTATTTCATTTCATTTCAATTCCTTTAAAATTCATTCAGTTTTTTTCTTGGCACATTTTCTCCTAGGCACCAGAGACTCTCTTATGTACTTATGTATGTGATAATTGCTAAGTGTCTTAGTCTATGTACACATGTGTGTGTATATGCTACGTTGTAAACTGACAAAGATTATGCAATGCAAAACTCAAATGTTGCAAGAATCTCATACCATATGCAAGCCCTAGAGACAAAACTAGAACAGAGACATAGAACTAAAAAACATAGAATAAATGTTGTTGTTTGCAATTTATAATGAAAATGGAAATATCCTTTAAATAATAGAAAATAGAAAAACAGAATGGAACTGAACAGCAATGTGAAACTTAAATTGTATGCCGCAATAAACATGAAATCAATATCCCATTGCATTCTACAACATACTGGCAACAATGCAAAGCAGGTTCATGGTCATGATTTCTTTGTTGCGACCATTGGCACTTTGTGGTTTCAAATCAAACTCAATCACCTTCATCCTAGCAGCAAAGCCATGCAAGTGGTTCATACACACCATCACATCTATCCATTTCAATCAGTGGAAATACTGAAAAAGAAAATGGAAAAATTAAAATGAAAATCAAAAAAAAAAATCAGAAAAAATCAGAGACTGAAAATCAAATAGGAAAAACCTTCAGAAAAACAAGCAAAGTCAAGGTTAAGCTTGCGGCGTGAAAACAACAACAACAACAACATAGTAGCAACTAAGTGAAAAAATGAGCCTCAGTTGGTTGTTGGTTGTTGTTGGTTGGATGGTCAGTTGGTTGTTGCTGCCACCACATATGAACGAGCAGCATGCAATGTGCAACATCAAATTCCTGGTTGCAAGTTTTATTTTTCTTTTTGTTGTTGGTTGATGGTTTGTTTGTGCTTTTGTTTCTTATTTTAGTTGTTGTTATTGTTGTTTTCTTTAAAGTTCGTCTGTTCTCACTGTGAATTGTAAAAGTCGCCAGCTTGCTTGCCACAGACACACACACACACACATTCACAGCATGACTTTGGTTGAATGAGCTTTTCGTGTATTATTTAAGTTGTTTTTACTACTGCGCTTTTAGCAATTTTTATTCTCGTTGTTGTTGTTGTTATTGCTGCAATATCTGCTGCTCCTGTGGCTAACAAAGTGCTGTTTGGTTGACGTTGGACTTTGTGCAATGTTAACACGACGAAGTAAATTTATAGGAACATACAACATTACAGCCACATGCCGCAACATGACCACAAAACTCCCAACTACCTCATCATTACTCTTTTTGCTTTAGACAAAATGTAAACCAAGGAAGCGAGGGGGAGGGGGTAACTGAATGATGTGGGGGGTTGAGCATGTGTGACAAAGGGTTGTGGGTGTATGGGTAACTGACCACTTACAGTTGGTTTGTATAGGATTGGGTTAGTGGTGAGTTGGTAGCCATGTGTGGCAAGTGTTTCATATTTGGTGCATGCACATGCAACACACACGTGCCAAAGTGATAATTTCTGCTTGTTGTACTTGTTTTTGTTTGTTGCTGTTGTAATTGTGTAGTGTACTCTACACTGCGTGTTTAAGTTGTAAGTGCACAGTTTCATCTAAAGCTCTCTTGTCCTAGATACAAATAAAAGCGCACATGGATATACTTACACATACTCGTATGAATATATTTGTATGTGTTTGTAGATGCATAGTTACATAGATACTAGTACTAATAACTGTAAAATGTTTGCGTTTAACATGATTTCATATTTTTAGTTTTTTTCTTTCCGTCTGCCTGTGAAAAAATGCTTTTGTTTAACATAAAGTGTTCATGACACACGCTCACATGCTGCGTATGAGTAATTTTAATTGAAATAATATAAAAGAAATACATGAAAAGACAGAGGAAGTTGCTTGCTGCCATAACAACGATGATGATGATGATGATGATGAGAAAGTGAAGTACTTAGTTTCATAGTTAAATATAATTTTTTTTAACGGAACAACAAACTCAATCATAGGAAGGGGGTCTTTAATAGAGCAGCAGACTGAGACAAATAGATAAAGAAGACACTTGTCCTGAAATAGTTTATAGTATTTAATGGAATTTAAAAAGGAAATTCATCATCATAAAAATAAAGTGATGACCAGAAGAAGAATTCTTCAATTTAAAGTGAGAACACTTTATGGTTAAAACTTTCTTCCGCTTTTATGGTTTAATAAGTATGATTGATGTATATATGTGCGTGCTTATATCTACTTATGAGTTCATTCTTATTATAAATTGTTGTTTGCATGCCACAAACACATGAAACATATATGTATTTATATCCGAAAACAATTTCCCAACAATTTTTCCATTCAAATTATTGAAATTATTAATGAAAGTGAGATTGCTGCAATTTTGATTAATATTTGAGTGGGGGGAAATGAATTGCTCATAAATTGTTTAAATAATAATTAAATTAATACGCAATAACAGCAAGTGTGTACTTTACTGGTTGCTGTTGCTGTTGATTTTTATTTTTTTATGTTTTATGATTTATTTATTTATTTTTCTCATTATTCCATAATCATTTATTTAAATACCATACTTGTGGTAATTCAATTTTTTGTGTTGAATTTAAATAAATAATAAACAAATAATAATAATTTTTTATTAGTTTAAACAGTGAAGTATCTGATAATCAGTTTTCATTTAATTAAAAAGAAATTTGAATGGAAATTTCCTCTTAAATAATGTTATACAAATAAAATTTGCTCTATTAAACAAATAGACTGATTGTCTTCATTCAATCTTCTTCTATTCATTATCAATTCTAACACTTTTGATGAACAACAAGAGGAGGCCTCTTCCATATGACTAATACTTAGATGCTTTCATTAGCTCACCTTTTCAATCAATTAAACAAATGTTTTGCTCGGCAACAGCAACAACACTGAACAATGATTTAATGATTTGTTTATTTAAACCTAAAAAAAGAAAAAAAGAAGCAATACCCGTATAAAATAAATAAGAAAAACAAATATAAATATTTAATAAAAATTTGTAGTATTTACAGAGATTTGTTTTTGGGAATTTCCATAGAAATTTATAGTATTTATTTATATTTTTTTTTCTCATACACTTAAGACAACGTCATCAATTCTTTTCTTTAAATTTTTAATGCATTGAAATATGTAAAAGACTTGAGGGAAATCAACAACAACAAAAAATAATAATAATAATAAAAAGAAAAAAACATCAAAATGAAGAATCAAAACAAAACAACAATAATGAAAAGACATCAACATGGGCAAAGGTCAATGTTCAGCAAACCAAAATGAATGAATGAGTGACTAAAGTTGAGTGAATGAATGAGCTGAGTTAACTGAATGAGCTGATTGAATTCAACTCTTACTGGCTTAACTTATGAGCATTTGTTCACCCAAAAAAGAAAGAAAACACCCACCACATCCATCAGTTGTTATAACAAACTGACCTCCTTCATCTTAATGTTCATCTTGTTCACTATTTACTTTACTTTACTATAATATTTGAAGACTGCATTTGGTTGTTACTGTTGCTGTTGTTTACATTTCTCTTTCTTTAGGTTTTGAGTAAACATTTTCATTGATTCTCATTTTTCAGAGTTTTTTACTAGTTTTTTATGTAAAACCAAATTGTTGCTCACTTACTCAACATTACATCCATTGTTGTTTTTAGATACATTGTACTTTATACTACTCGTAGTTAAATAAATAATTTTGGTGCATTCACTTATTGTTTGGACATGGTTGTTACTGATGTTGCTGATATTGCTGTTGTTGTTGAAGGTGGCGCTTTTGGCTTTCTACTTTTGTTTGATTAAATTGGTTTCTTCTTAAATTGGTTAATTTTAAAAATAGAAAACGGAGATACAACCATTTGTTGATGTTGCAATTTGGTGTTAATGTGTTTTTACCATTTTTATTAAGATTATTTTAGATATTTTTGATGTTGTTAACACCATTTTCATTTTATTTGTGTTAATTTGTTCGAAACTCTTCATTCTCTCTCAGTCCCAATCCTCTCTTTATCTATATAAATCTTAGCTTACCTAATTTTGTTAAAATGAAGAATGCATTAGTCACTTGTATTGTTGTGTAGTGAACCTTGTTTGACCGATACATCCGTTTGCATTCCAAAGAAACTATGGAACATCTAAGCAATGCCATTAAATTGTTAATATTATAATTGATGCATGGCTATTTTACTTAATATTCAGCAAGAAATTCATAGAGCTTGGAATTTTAGCATACTATGTGCATAGATTATTTGGAATTTAACTAATGAATCTGAATTTGCAGCAATTTGCATTCCAGATTGACTGCTCTATGTTCATTTTGTTCCTGGGATATTACAAATTACTGGCAGGGAATTATAGAAGGGAGCCAGAGCATGCGGTGCTTCCTTCAGCATTTAATTTCAGACTAAATCAGATCAACTGATATTTCACCTGCTTAACCACGCAATTATAAAAAATATTAGCAGCGACTGCGCTGCCCAGGTACCGCTTATTGTCAAGCGCTACTGTAGTACCGCAGTGGATGTTAACTTATATACTCTGTTACATAGGTTTTATCATTAGTATATACAGCAACAGTTTGTAACCATAAATCTACATGAAATTAAAGCTGCTGTACTACAGGGAAGAAAGAAAGAAAGAAAGAAAGAGAGAGAGAGGGAGATTACGAGTCCTAATACTCTATATGTTATATTCACAGCCAATATGCATGTAGTGGCAAACCAATGGAGTCATCACAACAACTTCAACTGCATCTAAATTTGATAGAAGTTTGGGTTTAAAAATAAAATAAAAAAGTAAATGCCCTATACAATTTACATTCACACTCACAAGGGAGTTACTATATCTAAAAGGGCAGCTCATTGGAAAAACTATACCTCAAGGTAACTCTTTTATATACCTACGATTATATCTTTACTGTTTACATGAAAAGCACATCTTAAAGCAAAAAATACTAAATTTGCATTAAAAATGCTGAGTTTAGAATATAAAATTTTACTGGGCACATGCTATACAACTTTGAAGCAATAAAATATTAAAATTTTCCAACGTTATCAAAACAAATTTTATCAATGAACCTTGATATGAAAATAATTTCAACATACATCTTAACATCTTAACATTTCTCTCTCTTCAAGGAAGACATAGAAAATAAAAATATCGGGGTGACAAAGAGATATGTACTATAAAGAATAAGTAGCCACGAAAATGAACTCAACGGGAATAGCACTGTCACCCAGTTGAAATAAAGCATCTTGAGTTAGTTATTTGATGGACAAAATAAGTATATAGCTAAATGCTTTAAGTTAAACTCTTTATTTGCAACCAGAAATTTGTACAGCAATCGTAATGGTTATTATTTTATGTTTAGTTAAACAAAAGAAGTATTTAATGTAAATTAGATGCTAAATCAAATATATAAAAATCTCGTGTCAAGGTGTTAGTGTATGAACTCCTCCGAAACGGCTCAACCGATTTTTATAAATTTTTTTTTTTATATTTGATAGGTATGAGAATAGGTCGTAAGGTATTTTTCACCCTCCTACCCCCATCCCCTAATTTTTAATCGCGATTTTTGTATTTTCGTATGAATAATATCTTCATTTGCCTCATGTCATCAAGTCGCCTTTGTCAAATATATCAGATAAATACAATATGTCAGTATTAATACTTAATTGATTCGTCTGATTTTTCAAATTATTTCAATTGCTGCGCAATGTACTACAGTTAAACAGGGAACAGCATCACGAACTCACATCACATTGGGAGCGTAGCAAATCGAGCTGGATATACTTATAAGAGGCTCATATTTTGTTACTTTTTTGTTACAGCAAGATAGCAGCCAATTAATTGTCTGAGGAAGCCATATGAATTGAATCTCACGTTTCCATAATTTCGGTATTGGCAGTTTTAATAATATGTTACTAAACTCAAGTGTTTCTTTTTCTATAAGACATTATACATTTCCATTACCTAAACTATACGTATAGTAGATTTTTATTGTTCACAGTAAATCAAGTTTTGTTTACATCAATTCTTTCTTTTGCTTTTTGTTCTTTAAGTTAAAAAATTGGATAACTTTTCATATAAAAAATCATTTTTTAGCTCTCATTTTATACGTGATATATGCCTCAAGGAACCAGCACCCGCATCATGCATTATCATAGTACTAGTGAATGACTCATGTATAATGTAAGTCGTTACATGAGACGCATACACATATATTTCACTGACATTATGATAATGCATGATATATGATGCAAGACCGTGTGTGGTCATAAAAGAATATACTATTAGGTTTGAATTCTTTTAAACCAATTTTTGAATTATGAATTTTTAACACAACAACCGCTTCCTCAGGTATCGAGGAATGGAAGCAAGAAGAATACATTGGGTACCAAATCAAGAGTACAAATATTCTGGTTAACGCATCAATGTAACGTTTTTAGTGCTCCAAAAGTCTCCTGTCCCTGCAGTATGCTTTGTGGCAAAAGTCCCCGTTGCGATAGTAATTCACTACCTTCTTTTCTTATTACCTGGTGGGTATTGCATTCACCAGTCAAAGGTAATGCAAAAGCGAACCAGCATGTGAGAAAAATTGAGAGGTAAGTATGTGTTTACTCTCATTAAATTGGTGTCCCTTTATGAATGAGAGAATAATGCAGGCGGTGGCACAATAAATGATGACATGACTGGTGAACGGTAATGCAGGCGGTGGCAATGACTACTGCCAATGCTATCGCCATGTTAAATTCGCCAGTTTTTTGCGCGTAAAAGTGATAGAAATGAAACTGCTGCTGATTCCAAAGGGACAAGCCACGCAACAGTTTTGGAACAATGATTCATACTGCAGGGGTGTGACTGAATTTTCAAATTTTCTTTGTACCAATCGACAAGAGACTTAACTTCATGTACAGGGATGCCTCAATCTCACGAAAAGTCAAGCATATCATCGATGGTTTCTGGCAAACCAACTGATTTTTAGTGGCGCATAGTCCATATGGACATTTGCATTTTCCAGGAAGCAGAAGTTTTAGCTGGCTTAATCTAGAAACCATTACTTTGTCACTCAGCTACGGTGACAAAGGAAGACTTTTTGGTTGTTGTTCATCACTCAGCTAAACTGGCAAGAAAAGGCTTTTTGTTTTTTGCTCATCACTCAGCTGCAGTGGCAAGCAAAGACTTTTTTTTTTCACCCAACTACAAAGGCTCGCTTGAATGAACGTTTGCTAAAATTTTTGTTCGTTTTTTTCTTGACACGATTTTTAAGTGCCTGCTAATGGAACACCAATGCTCGTATGTCATAATGTTTTGAGTATTTTCAGGCAAAAAAGTAGTTAAACTTCACCATGCATGTGTTGAATTTCATTTAGCAACTAAAGGATTGCTCCTTTCTGAAATATTGTATATACTACAAATGCCAAATTTGATTATGACATCACAAAACCTAAATAATTAAAGTGTATAGTAGATGGGTGAATATAGACATGACGTTAAGATTGATATCACTCGTGAAACCCAATAAAAATTAAACAATAAATTAATATATTGTATAAACATTTTGCAAAAATCTTAAAAAACCAAAAATCAATAAAAGAAAATCGCACAGATTTCACAGGAAAAAATGAGAAACTAATAAATTTGTGTTATTTATGTATTTGTTTTCTTTTAAAAAATACAAAATTTACAATCATGAAATGATGATGATGGAAAACAACATGAAGAAAATTGGGGCAATACTCTCACTGAGCTAGTACTTACTCATAGGCCCCTCTCTCTCCCACTCATACTAAACGTCACTCACTCTAATATCTCTTATACTCGTATACCCATTAATTTGCAAAATCAGGGCAATCTGCCTTAAATATCTTTCGATTTTTTGTGATTTTAATGTTAATGTTGATGTTGTTTTGTTTTTATTTCATTTACTTCCGGTGGATGTCCCAACCTCTCAAGATGAAGCCTTTTTGTCTTTATAAGCAACCACGAAATGTCAATCGCCTAATGAACTTGTGAATTTTATCCATAAATGTTTTTTTAAATAAATAAATAAATAAATAATATGAGTTGAATGACTTCAGAATAGAATATGAAGGCGTCATCATCACAAGAAGAAATAAATGGAAAAATATATTTAAAATAAATCTAATAAAAACAACAATAAAATGGAAAACTTTCCGTTAAGTATTTATTTTAAACTAATTATAGCGAATTGTGTTTCGTTTTTATGTACAGTATTTCCTTTTGAAACAAGTGTTGTACGAGTAGTATTTTGTTTTAATTTATTTTTTCGTTTTCATGTTTGGAATTTTATTTTTATTTACCACGTAGAAAAGCAATTAAAGTGAAATAAACGAAATAGCATACACGTATAAAAAAAAAAGAGTCAAACAGACATAAAGACAGAAATTTGTATGCTGTAACATATTTAATTGGTTCCATACACTTACTGTTGCAGCCACCCGCACAGATACAAATATATATAGTGTATCTAGTATCTAATACTAAACCAAACACAGCATGTGATCCTCTATGATATGCCTGACTTTATGCAAGGATTTTTTTTGTTTGTCAATGTGTTTTTAGCTTTTACTTTCCGCTGCAACAAACACTTTTCCAATTAGCATTTATTGCAAATACACAACAACAGCAACGATGATGATGATGACGACAAAAACTCATTGCTGCTGACAACACACAAAGAGTGCAAAAGTTCAATGCACGCGTGATTTTTCACGCGCTTGTTGTCGAGTGTCGAGTGCAATCAAAATCATTCTTATTGGACACAATTTGATTGCAACGCTGCAGGCAGAGCTCCAAGGGGTTAATGGGTTTGATTACTTTTACTCGTGTTCGCAATCGCTTCATGATCATCATCATTATGGTGGTGATGCTGCTGAAGGGCACTTTTATGCACTTGCATTACATGCATGGAACCATTAGTCAAAGAATAGATAAAGCACATGAAGAGGGTCCAGGTCTTCTAATGGACTTTCACCCACTATTGGACATCACATTGACTCGTGTGTGTGTTGTTTAAATAGACGCTTCATTGACTTGCTGAGCATTATCATAGCCCATTAGATGCAACTGACGTCGAGTATTGGACTTTGTGAAGTCTTCATCATGACCAACATCAACATTATCATCAGTATATGAGTGACACATCCACAGTTCAGTTGTGTTTAAAAATATCCAACAAACGAACCAATCTCAGTTGAATTTCGTATGTTAGTTTCTAGTACTCTCTATGAACTTTGGTCGTCAACGGCAACATTTTTGACGTTCTTCATTGACTTTCAACGTTTTATGATGTCAATTTTAGCCTTTGGCTTTAGACTTTTAGACTTTTTGTGGTTTTTTTTGCTTCTACTCGTTGTGATGATGGTGCTCAGGGAGCTACTTTGACTGTGACTTGTATTATAGTGTGTTGGTTGAGTATGAGGAGTATGTGTGTGTTTATGGTGAAAATTGATTGAGCAGCTTATCATGTTGTCTTGACCATAAATGCAAACACTTAATTCTCGTTAATGTTTTTTAACCATTTTCAGAACTCTTTTTTTTTCATCGTTATAATTCTAAGCCGATGCTACTTATAAGAGGTGAAGGTTATATTTAAGCTATGCAGACTATGAAAGTCTCTCACCACTCTCTGCTGTCACAGTTTTTTTTTTTTTTTGTTTAGAAAATTATTTCATTTTTTTATTATTGTGTATTTATAAATAAGGAAAATGTGACCAAAAATTTAATCAAAACAAAACTGGGTAAAGGGCAAAACAGAAACACACATCATGTTTATAAATTATTAATATCATTTTATGATTTCGTGAATTTTCGTTTATAAATTTTGTTTATATATTTGGTCTTTGACATATTTAAATTTTATTTCATATATATTATTTGTTGTATAAAATCTAAAAAAAAGGCAAAAAAATCAAAACAAAATCTAATCAAAACCTGTTTATAGGTAAACCGGGTTTTTGTTTTAATATCAAAGAAAAAAAGAACCGAAATTTTATTGTTTATGCAAAAAAAAAAAAAAAAAAAAAACATGGTCTTTCATTAATTTAGAATTAAAAAGCAACTAATAAGGAATACACACTTCTATGCCTTTCTAGGCATAACTACTTCAGGGTTATGGCAATACTTCTACTCTTCAAATTATGTATCATCATTTTTCAATTATCTTTTTGTTTAAGTGACACATACTTTTGTGCTTTTTTAGGCCTTCTAGGTGGTCTGGAATACTTACAACTATGATCATTCTCCTTAAGGTTTATGGCAACTCTTCTACTCTTCAAATTAACATCATTTTAATCGTCATTTTAATTAAGTGACCCATACTTCCAAACCTAATACTTAAACACTTGATTCATCTTTTACTCTCCTTAAGGTTTGTGGCAATTCTTCAAAGTTAGCATCATTTCTTCATCATTTTTATGATTAAGTGACTTATACTTCCAAGCCTTCCTAAGTCTTTTAAATGGACTATTAGTATTTAAAACTTTGATGATTCTTCTACTCTTGTTCGAACATATATAGGGATCTGGCTAGACTAGGGATGTTCATAAAACCATATATCGATATTTGTTTCAATATGATATATCGAAGATCTATATCGATATGTTGACATATATATTGTAAGAAATTTGTATTGGTTTACATTGTATACAAAGAAAAGCTCAAACTACACGGAATCCGTCGACTGCGTCTTCGTAAGTTGCGTTTCGTGCGAACCATACGTCAAACTACATGGCATCCGTCGACTGCGTAAACAGAAGAGAGTGGGAAATTCAAATTGCATTACTCATCATGTCCACTTACTTTAACTGTCAGTATAACAAAAAGATAAAAGTGATTGGCAAACATTAGCGCAATTTGAATTCCTTGTTTACATAAATAAATAGTAAATATAAAGGTTTGCTTTATTTGAAGTCAGTGTCATAAACAAACAAAGTATTTTTTTTTTATTCCTATATTGAAGAGATCCTTTGTCGAATATGTAATTGTGTTATTTTATTTCTTTAATTAGTTTCTCTTTCATATTTATGCAACCTTTAACAAATCGAAACTTTATTAAATAAACATAAATATAAGTAAAATCAAATGTTTGTCATTCACCAAAACATGAAAATATATTTTTTGCCGTTCACGTAACTGTTCTTTGTAGTTCCGAATGCGGTCAGCGGATGGATAAATTGAAGTTGTCCAACTTTTACGTAATATCCGTCGACTGCGTCGGCTATGTAGTTCACTTCATACGCATCAATACAATTCAACTGTAGAACATACAACGCAATGCTTTCTCTAATTCAACTGCTCAAGCTATAGAAAACGCGTCAGGTGCGTCAACTTCTTGATTTTCAAAATTCTGTAAAGTAGTTGATAGCCATAATACCATGAACCTGAATTCCTTTTGTCATTGTTTTGGGGGTTATCTTTTAATGGCGCAGAAATCGGTACATTTTTATATCAACTTTTGACAAATCAATCAAATTTTTTGATAATTATTCAAAAACAAAATTTTATTGAGCCGATCAGCTTGGATTTGACTTCATTTTTGGCATAAGACCTGCGTGGCTTTTGATAACAACATTTTAGATGGCACAGAACTCCAATCGCTTTTCATTAAATCTACTGACTGGTGCCCTCATATAAAGAGATAACTCATCAAGGGTGGTATAGACAACTTTTGTTTAGTCGCTAATACAATTAATTATCACTTATGTTACGTGCAGTTAGTTTTGTCGTTTTGAAAGTGTTCGGTACGATATATCGAATAATATATATTGGTAATAAGCATTCGATATCTAATGGTATATTGGATTTATTATATATCGATATATATCGAGCATCCCTAGGCCAGACCATTGTCTATCAAATCCACAGTATAAATTCCATTTGCCTTTATCTCTACTTCTACTTAATATTTTTATTTTCTTTTTTACTAGCACAATGAATTGAGGCAAACCTGGAATCTCACGCCTGTAGTTTAATTCTTTCTACTTTGATAATCAGCTCAAAGTCAAAAAACGTTTCTTATCAAACATTCGTTATTCTACTACTACTATGGCTATTCATCTACTCTACAAATGAACATCATTTCAATCATCATTTTGATTAAGTGACACACACTTCTACTATACTTTGCTTGATCTTCTGTCACTATTTAAAACTTTAAAGATTCTCCTACATTTACTCAAATCAACATCATTTCAATCATCATTTTGATTAAGTGATCAATGAACAAAATGAAAACAATATAGAAAAAAATAGCTTTCTCAATGCTTTAGATTTCTGTAATGTTTTTTTCTTCAGACCATTAATGTTATGTTTCAATGTCTCTTTTATTTTCCCTTGTTTGTCAGTTGAAATAAAAAACCAAAAAATGCCTGAGTTGCATGCTTAATGAGAATGACTCTGTAACTGTGTGGCTGTCTGATTGTTTCTCTATCCGGCTAAGTGAGTAACGAACACCAAACATTTAAGGGTCACCAATGCCTCTTTAAGTTTCCAAGTTTGTGTTATTACGAAGGTAAACCATCTCACTTTACTTTTAATAAGAAATCCGCGTACTTTTCCCTAAACAGTTTTTTTTTGTTTTGATTGTCGAGACTTAATTTCATTTCATTTCATTTGTAATTCGTACGTTCGATTTGTTTGTGGTCTGACCAACATGGAACGTGCCTGGCATCAATTGCCAATTGTGGCGGATTTTGGATTTGGGCTTTTTGATTTTCTTCTTTTTTCCCCACATTTTTTTCCACTTTTTTCACTGTTTGTTATTGTAGTTTCTTATAAACATTTATTTTTATGTTTATTATTTTTATTGGCTCTTTTATGATTTTTCATGCCCCCATGGGATTTACAATTAATTTCATTTAATAAATAACAAAAAAAGTAGTATCATCATCATCATCATCATCATCATCATCATCAAAATAAAGGTACGCATAAAATATTTTATAACACATTATAATCATCATTATGATTATCATTATATAGGCACAATAATGATAATGACTATCGCATTGATGATTATGGTGTTGATAATGTTAATGTAACGTGGGATACGTATACATATTTCTGTTTTAATTATCAATTAGTATCTGTTGGTGTATCTAAGTTTATGTGATGTAAACACATATCTGTGTGTTTTCTGAAGTTGGTCATTTATTCATTATGATAATTTAAAGTCAATCATAATATATAAACCCAATTCGTATAGGTTAAATGTAGGGTAGAAATAAACAGTGAAGAGCAACAAATTGAAAGTGTTCGATGAGCCAATTAATATGAACATAAGGTCATTGTATCTGCACCAATTAAAATTATATCTGTCATAACTATTTATACTACATAATAGAGAAGATAATTTAGATAGATTTTTTGTGTCCTATAAATATTTATAAAGTTGAAATTTATATAAAAAATTGAATTCATTTCATTTTTATTTTGTGCCTTAAAATAGAAAACTTAAAATCTTAAAATCAAACAATCTTCATTGTTTTTTATTTGTTTGTTTTTATTATCCGATTTGATCGATTGATTTTCTGTCAAATTAAACATGTTTTCGATATTATGGGCATAAATTATTGTTGTATTATTTCGGGATGCTGTAGACAAAGTGGCGTCCATTATGCCAAAAAAACCAGATACAACAATGATAACAGTGAAAGATTGTAACCAACAAATAAACAAAGAAAAAAATCCCCATATAATTATGGCTACTTTGTTGTTATCTTACATTATATTGTAAAAGAACAAGCCTCCAAATTCAACAAACTTGTAGTCTTAAGAAGAAACCAGACACATTGAAACTTTCCATTTTTATTTTGTATACTGTGAATCAGTTCAGTTTTACTAATGAATCCCCATAAGAATGAACTGCTGATTCAATTTGTTTTACCACAAGTTGCTTTTCATGCAGTATTTATGATCATGTAATTAATGGTGATGATGATGTTCGAATGCCGTTGAAATGATCACGCTTATGGTGATTGTTTTGCCAATAAAAAAATACAAAAAGGTTTGGCCATTTCTCGTCAGTCACCAACCACAACAAAAAGTTTATATCTTTTCTTTCATTGAATTACAGAAACTTCTTTTTGTCATTCAAAGTGGTCACGCCCATAAAAAGAATCAGAAGATGATGATGAAGAAGAACACGGTGATGATGGTGAGTTCATTGAATTTTGTTAAAATTTTTTGCCTTATTAATATGATTAAGCAAATCAATTTATGCCAAAGTCCAGACGCACCAAATGTTGTCATTTTTGCTTATTGAAGCATATACCATATTGTTCAAATTATCAAAAAATTGGAGGCGGAAATTTACCAAAAAATTCAAATTGAAAAACAATAATCGCTAATTAAAGTCACAGAATGCCCAGAAAACCACATTGAGCCATTGAAAGCATTCAAGCATGACACGCTTCACAAGCGAAAGCTTTAAACATTTCTACTATAGGAACACAATCTAGAATCATTCATCAAATAATTAACAATAATAACAGCAACAACAAAAACCAAATAAAAACTTGCAAACTGATCACTTTTGTTAATTTGATTGAAATTGAAACAACAAAAATGAAAATTTGTTTAAAAATTCATTAGGCGCAGCGAACTGAACCGAAGCAAGCTCAACTGAGGCGAACTGAAGCGAAGCAAATCATTTTGCCGTTGCTTATACATATATATATATTTTTTTTATTTGATAAATCATTTCCACGTTCAGTCAGTCATTCACTTATTCAGTCAAAATTGCTTACAAATTCATTCATTTATTCATTCATTTGTATTTATTCATATATTGTATACACATACATATATTGTTGTTTATGATAATGCAACTGTGCTCAGCTGTTCGACAATAACTTCTGATGATGATAATGATGATCACCAGACAATTTGCTCGCCTGATCGTTTGGCCCCTACCATTCCCTCTCTGATCTGTCTGGTTCTATTGTGAGACTATCTAATGGTTTATTGAAAGGGCGTTTTTTTTTCTCAATGTGATAAGCTGCTGTTTATATGAGATTTCATATCTCTTACCCTTCAGCAAATTTACCACGCAATAAAGATAAATACAATAGATAGTCCAGACTGTCTAAGAAAAGGTTAATATCTAAAAATAGATCCAACAACAAAACAACAAAGAGAAGTAAACATATAAAGCGAAATTTAAATAAAAAAGTGAGTGGTTAAAAAAATTGTATTACCAAATAATGCTGATTTGATTAAAATTAATTAAATTTTATATTTTTTTCTTTTTTAATTTTTCCTATACAAATCCATCGTCTTAATAGATATGTATGCGCTACATATCTTACAACAAAGTATCTTAGAGCAAACTAAGCCGGTTTATGAATTTTTAAACAACATAAATATGCTGCTGCTGTTCTTAAGCTTATAATCTGTGAAGAAATATTTATTTTTATATTGTATTTAATTAATTTTGGAAACAAACAAACAAAGAATTACAAAAAAACAAAGAATTTCTCTTTATAGATATATTTTTCACATGGAATCGAATGACGATGTATCAAACAGATACAATATATTCAAAATAACCTTATAAACCTTATGAATATTTCTGGGTACCTAAAAAATTAGATTTTATTATAATATCATATTAATTTTTATATATTAAATCTGTTAACAAAATATTAAAAGAAAAATTTTGTAATGATTCTTTATAAATTATTTTAAAATACTCAAAGTTTATATATCTTAAGACATTGTTCCATAATTTCATAGATCACACTTCAAACTAATATCTGGAATTTGAAATTTTATTTCATGTTTCAATTTCAATTTTTCACAAATTTTTTAAAATTTAACTTTGTGACCATAGAAGATTTTAAATTTTTTATTAAAATTTTTGTTGATTTTATTAAAATAATTTTTTAAATATTTTAACTTAATATAACCTTATTTGATGTTCAATATTTTTAATACTTAACCTTTGCACTAAATTTTTGCATTTAAAATTTTATTTTATCTTTTAATTTTAATTTTTCACGAATTTTTCAAAATTTACCTTTGTGAAAATATTTTTTTTTTTTCAATTCATATGAAAATTTGTATTGATTTTATTAAAACTATTTTTCAAATATTTACAGTTAATATAACCTCATATAATGTTCACCACTTCTATAGCTTACCTTTTAAACTAAATTTTTGCTTTTGCCATTTTATTTTATTTCTTGTATTTCAATTTTTTATGAAATTTTAAAAATTTAACTTAATTATCAAAGAAAATTTTTATAGATTTTATTAAATTTTTTTTTTTAAATATTTGCACTGAATATAACCTCATATAATGTTCAACATTTATATAGCCCAAATATTGCACTTAATTTTTGCATTTGAATTTTAATATTATCTTTCAATTTCATATTTTTGCGAATTTTTGAAATTTTGACTATCTGATTATAGAAAAATTTTATCTTAAATTAAATGCAATAAGATTGTCCAATCAAATCGTTACATGATAGGTTAAATTGTTAAAAGAAAGCTTATAGTAATGTTTTTAAAAATCAGTTGAAAATATTTAAAGTTAATATATCCTTAATACAACATACACAAAAGTAAATTGTCCGATATCATATTTTCTATTGCTCATACTATGATATACCATTATACTAACTGTGGAGATCGTTAGCAACACTGGAGATCAATACTGACGTTCTCAAACCAGATGACAAGGCTTTGCATGATGAGTGTGCAGAATAGAGAAGTTGATAGCCAGACTCGATGCGAGCAATACGTGAATAATATATTAAATAAATAAAAACTATGTCTATCTATAAAATATGTGTTAAGTGTGATTTGTTATATTTTTATTTTATCTTTTAATTTTAATTTTCTATGAATTAAACAATGGTTTACATTAAGTAAATATCTCGTAGAGTATTCAAGTATCGACTTGATGATATGTAAAACATTCAATGCACAATACAATTTAATGTTTCAATTTTTTTGTAATTTGGCCTCTAAATCTTGTTATCTGACAGTGACACTAAACGAATCTAATGTAGATACAACAAATTAATCATACGCCGTGTGTGTGAGTGTCGTCTATGAGCTGAACAAAATATGTAAAAAAAAAACCAAGTAAATTAGTTGAGTATAAATGTCTACATAGTATAATAGTATCTATGAATTTGATCAAGCGATTGTAATTTGATGTGATGAAGTAGAATGAGGAGCAAGAGGATCGGTGTAAAAATTGAAACATTGCTCAACGCCTGCATGAAGCGTCGAAAGCTTTACTAATTGATTGATCTGTGCTTGTAAATAAATACAGACAATACTACATAGAGTAGTTCAACGTTTGTGGGTTACAAGCGTTAATTGTTGAACAGTTACAACAACAACAACAATTATTGATACAAAAACAATAAACTTAGAAAATAGGTAGCTTAGGCGTTGTCAATTAATAATAAATTCTATAAATCGAACTGACACATAATGAATGAAATGCATATTTTTATTATTTGATTCCGTGAATATTTTCCATGTTTATGTGTTTCTTTCTTTTATTTAAATTAAAATGTCAAATAAACCATAAAAACTGTCAAAATTTTTATGTCATTTTTATTTTAACTACTCTTTTCTAACGCCCTCAAAAGTCACAAGTTGTTTCAACTCAACTTAACTCATCTCATTAGAAATATTTTCATTTGGAATGGCAAACCCCCGCTTCATTATTACGAGTAGTAACAACAAATACTGCCTTGAGCTTGAACTCGCAATTGTGAATTTGTTTGCATTCATTCATTAGTAGTAGAAGCTTCAAGTACTCAATAATAAGAATTTTTCTTGAGTTTATTTAAGTTTATGAGTCAATAATTAAACGAATCGAGCCAGACTTGTCTGTGCAATTGAATTGACTTTTGTTAAGGAAAAATTTCACGCCTTTCAATTGTCTTTACTTTAACAATTTTATTGATTTCTATTCTTATTACTTACTTTTTCTTATTTTTCTATTTTCTTTTGTTTTACTTTTCTTTAGTTTATTGTGCTGCAATAATTTTTCATTGAGTTCATTCGGCTTGAAAGTTGATTTTATTTGCGCCATTAGCCAAAGTGGCGACTGAATTTACACAAGACTCGGTTAACAACAACATGAACATGAATAAGAACAAAAAGAATCGGGAGACATTTTGTGTTTGCAAAGGAAGTAGGCTTGACCCCCAACTGGGCAGCAGTTGTATGTATAATACATAAGAGCTGATGTCATTCGAATCATGGGCAAGTGATTGTCTTTTCTTTAGTTAGTTTGGTTAGTTATTAAGTCAGACCATCCTCAACACCATCCTGCAGTCTGTCACTCACTCACTCACTCAGTTGAAAGATATCTTCCCAAGTTTGGTTGACTGTTGTTTTGTGACCAAACTCAACTGGTTTTACTTATGGTTTTCTTATGAACTAAGCGCATTGTGGCTAAGAGGCAACAAGGTAAACCAACTTGCAGTGGGGCAGGACTTTGACTTGAGCGTAAAATTGTTCATTGTTTGTTCTTTTGTTGTTATTCTTGTTGTTACTGTTACAGTTTTCTTTGTTGTTTTGTTTGTTCTGTTTGTTTTTTGTTGGCGGCATTTGTTGTTCATTCAAACCGCCCCCGCCTGTGGGCGTCTATAAGACTTTTGTAAACTCTTCAAAGTCTGCCTGCCTCACTGTCTTTTTGTTTCAAAGTGTTGCTTTGTTTCATTATTATTAACATTATCATCATTACTGTCATCATCATCATTGTATATCCTCAATGCTGTCTTGTCTTGTCTTGCCTTTCCTGTATCTTTCACTTTGAACTTGACAACTTTTGTTCCAACATACACAATACAATGTTATATAGTATATTTTGGTAAACAAAACCAAGTTGTCCAATCCAAGTTTTAAATAAAACTTATTCAGTACTATAAAGTTTATTTTAAAGTCATGGGTTTGAGGTTTCATGGTTTTGTGTGTGTGTAACAGAAAAATTACTCAACTCTTTCTCAATAGGAAAATTGTGTAAGAGAAAAATACCTTTTTGATATACAATAAAATGAATTTTAACCTCGACCTTCTTAGTAGTGTAGTATGTGTATTTATATATATAACTTAAACATTCACAATTGTTTAAATGGTTTCCCTCTCTCTCTCTTTCTCTCTCTCTCTCAATGTAAATGATTTCATAATTTATACAACAATATTATGAAACACATAAATTCAATAGAATTTTTTACACATTTTGCCTTCTTCATCATCATCATCAGGTTAAATAATGAGTAACATTTGATATTCTAGCATAATTATTATATAGTTCATACAACACTTTAGGCCAATTCTAAAAAGTGAAATTATGTAAAAATAATATTTTAATAATAATCATAAGCATAAACATAATCATCATCATCATCAGCGTCATCATAAGCTTAATCAAAGGGAAATCTTATAACTTTAATTGGTGGTTATGTTGGTATTGTTATTATGGCATGTTTAATTAGTTTTCTTGTATGCAACACGTTGTCGTTGTCATTGTCGTCTGGCGAATGCTAAAAATAAACATGAAGTATCAATAAAGGCAAATTAAGAAAGAAAAAGAAACAAAAATTAAAGCAAAATAAAATCAGTAAATGAAGCATGAAGAATGAAGAATTTGTCAATATTTACCCCTTATACTACGTAGTATTGAAGATTGCATTACAGATGAAGGAACAAAAGAGAAATGTAACCATTTTGTCAATAAGAAAGCTGAGTCAGTATGATGAGTTTGAGTTTGTGAATTGACGTAATGACAAATCAAATGTACATAATAATAATTATTTAACGTTATTGCGTTGACTTCCATTGATTGACTCTCATCATGTCATCAACCATTACCAATCGTATCAATTCCGTGATGCAATCTTCATCATCATATCCATCAATTTGAGAGTATAGAAATTATTCAGTAAATAATCATTTTAATCATCTTCATCATCATTTCCCTTCAGTTGAGAATTGAGAATATAAGTAGAAATTATGCAGCTTACACACTTTAAGTATAGATCAGGGTTATTTAACCCACGGCCCGCGGGTCGCATTCAGCCCAAGTGGAGCCTGAATGCGGCTCAGACGCTCTAGCAGGAGAAACAGAAATTTCAATTATATTTTTTTTTCTTCTCGCCACTTAAGTACACTGGGGAAGGAACATGATGATCTTTGTAAAACAACAACGAATTTCTTTAAGTGTTACTAAGTGAAATCAAAAAGTATAATGCGGCCCATACATTATGCGATCTATTGTACAATCAGTGGCAGATTTGCAGTCTTGGCCGGCATAGGCCCGTGGCCATGTAGTCAGTACCAGTCGCCCCTTTCTCAGCACCAATTAAGAAAACAAGAAAATGAACGTTCTCCAGAACTGTTACTGGCGGGAGTATACACACACATATGAAGAGCCATATCCACGTTTGGGTATATCTCTTGAAGACCTCCAGTTCGTAATGAATTATAACCATATATGTATAATGAGGTTTTTGTCACGATTGCCCGCCCCTAATCTGGCTGCCCTAGGCCCGGGCCTAATTGGCCTTAGGGAAAATTCGCAATGGCATTTTGCTCGTTGACTCTCTCAACATGAGCGGGGAAGGGTTATGGCTCAATTGGATGAAAAATCAAAAAGTATTGATCTTTAATTGTACAATGAGTCGCATAATGTATGGGCCGCATAAGGAAAAAGCGATAACTCTCTCTCAAAATTGTGTCTCTTCTCAAAATTTTGACTGATTCTGATTATGCTATAACTGCCGAAAACTCTTGCTTGTTGAAGTACCATTGCACCAATACACCAGAAGAATTTATATGGAAAATCCTTTAAAATAGATCATATTATGGAAATCCTCGTCAAGACCATAAATTTCACAAAAGCCCGTGGTTTGAATCATCGTCAATTCAATTCAGAATTAAGGTGGCTCATTCGGGAGCAAATGGTACAAAGATTTTATGATAGTCGTAACGAAACAATAAATTTTATGGCATAGAATGGTGAATCTGTGCCACAACTTGACGATGAAAGCTGGTTTTGTGGAAAACTTTTCTGGTAGATTTGAATGGTCATTATATGAGTTAAACACGCGTTTTCAAGACGCTAAGCGCTTGTTGAAACTGAAATTTTTGGCAGGACCAAATCAATGAAAATCAGCAAGCTCGACAAACAAGACGATACAAATTTCCGCATTTTTGTGACTCGTTTTACAGTCGATGTAGGAACGTTGCCAGCATTTTTCCAACTGGAATGTATAGAGTTGCAATGTGCGATGGAACTTAAGGAGAAATTTCATCATGTATCACACTGTACAGTCATGCACTATTCATGCCATCGTTGTTCGGATGCATGTACTGCTGCGAACATCTTTCTCAAGATTGAAACACCCTAAGTCTAAGAAAAGAACAAGACTGTTGGATGAACACTTGGAGGACAGTCTGATAATAGCAACATCCAGACCAGATATTGACGCATTAGTATCCCAACATCAGGCGCAAGTATCACATTGGAAGTAGAAAAAAATGTATAATCCAAATGTAATAAACTGCATACATTGTACGTTTTGTTGGTTGATACGGAAGACCTTTTTCTTGTTGATGTTATTTCATTAGCAGAAAGATATTTTTTGTATTATTTATTTTCCAACTGCGGTTAATTTCGAATTTCTCCAATGTGGCCCAGGGATCCGAAAAGGTTGGACATCCCTGGTATAGAGTAAGTAAGAGGCATCTTGGTTTGATTAGTGAATCTATGAAATAATTCGTTTATATATTATATGTACATATATAAAAATAACAATAAACTTAGTATCATGTCTACTTAGATACAATACTTGGGAAAAATGCATAAATTTTATTGTACTTAAGCGTGTCGAAACACGCGCCTAGCAACTGAATGTCAGTAGCCAGACTTGTGTAGATTATGTGAACGTGAAGTTATTACGCTGTCGTCATATAAGAATTTATGACTATGGAACGAACTAGTATTGAGCTATCGAATGTTCGAGTGTCATCGCTAGATACTATTGACACTTATCAATGTTTGCTGGTGTGTATGGTATGTCATAAATCGATTAGAAAAATGTCCTTGCATAACTCAGCAAAGCAAAGCACAGTAATGTCCAAGCGTTGTCCAAGCAAAAATTCAAGTACTCTAAGCTGATAGTAGTTGATGACATTAGTCATTGCCCCCTCAATGGAGGCAAAATCATAAATACCAAAGATTCAAGTGTGTAAAATCAGCAAATAATCATAAAATAGTAGAAGAAAAAACAAAGAGGAAGGGAACAGAGAGAGAGAGAGAGAGATAAATACACATAAGTTACAGATACTTCAAAAAGATACTTCTACTACACTAACACATACTACTAACTTATCCATATCTTGAATCTTGTGCATGAGTATTTGCCCCTCTTACTATTGAGTGAAGCACACTTGTATTTAATATGGAATGCGTTCATGTAAACTTCCGCCTCTGAATGCTTGCCTGCCTGCCTTTGGTCATCATTATCACCATCATCATCTTTATCTTCATTATTATAATGATGTTAAAGACTACCGGCTACCGGCTACCGGCTTTCGATGCCAATCGTTTCATTTTAAGTGAGTTTTTGAAGTACCTTAGAAATGGTTATTATGAAAACATTTAATTTCCGGACAACAACACAAAAAATAATGCTGAATGAGTCAATGGGCATTCGTTCGTTGTCGGTTGGTTGGTCAGTTAAATCCCAATTG
Source organism: Amiota communis (assembly GCA_037043315.1). Taxonomy (NCBI): domain Eukaryota; kingdom Metazoa; phylum Arthropoda; class Insecta; order Diptera; family Drosophilidae; genus Amiota; species Amiota communis. Next base: position 2,674,273 of record JBAMAV010001245.1, on the reverse strand, counting down.
CGTGCGTGTCTTAGCTGCAAGTAAACAGGCTTAAAGGACAAAGAACTGTTGGCACGCAAATGCTTCTAATACTACATAGTATTGAGTATATTGACTGAGTTTAGAATAGCTAGGCGAGGGTTCATACTCAAATTGACCCAGGCCATGATTTGTTTTAGCTTAAAAATGGCAAAAAGTTTATGTGAAATTTTCATTGAATTTTTTGTTGAAATTTTACGCACGCAACATTAAAGTAAATAAATCGTTTCGATCAATATGAGAATGCAATATTGTCACGTCAAATATTTGTGCGCATAATTTTCAACCAGAAAATTCAATTGAATTGAATTTCGTTTTTCATTGTTGTATAATTTTTGCCTACACTGTCAGTGTGAGTTAAAGTGTTACTGATATTTGAGAAGATAGGCAGCAGAGCAGAGCAGCACAGCGCAGTTGACGGCGGCCAACATCATATCCGACGCATTCATTTCCCGTTTTCATCAATGAGAAGGCACAGACAGTCAGATAGATAAAAAGACAGACAAAAGATAGACAGACATACAGAAATAGAGATTCATAGAAGCTCATTGAAGCGCATAGTGATGAGTTTTCTGTCTGTCTGTCTGTCTTTCAGTCAGTCTTTCTATTTATCTGAGCTTGCAGTAAAATGCGCGCTACTTGAAATTCATTTTAGGCGATGCCTCATAATAATGATGTTCATGATGATGATGATGATGATGATGATGATTTAGATGTGACGATGACTATGATTGCAATGCCATTGTCAATGAAATCACTGAAGTGCAGTTGAAATCGCTCAAGCTCTTTTTGAATACATTCAAGTGTTATCAGTTGCACACACACATTTTCCTTCGTACACACTTATATACACTTATCCATACATAAACACAAACTCATTCATACATACATACATACATATAGCAATAGAAAGGCAGACAATTCATGCAAGGCACTCATTCGTTATCATGCAGCATTCGCGTGCGTTTTTCCTAAAAACTGATTTTTCCATCTTCATAGCATTTGACTTTGCTTGGGGTGACAATTATATGTTTGCCTTTCTTCTCTATGTCTCCTTCTTTCTCTATATATATCTTAGATGCACTCAACAACGTTTAATAGTAATTTTGATTGATGTGTCTGCGCTTTTTTCTTCATTTTCACCTTGATTGCTATTGTATTTAGGTTTCCATGACGCTTTGTCTGACCATTAGCTATTCTCTACAACCTTTTCCATTGTCTTCTCTGCCATTGCATCACATTCATCTTCAAGTCTTGATGTTTGCCTTACTATATATGTCTGTGAGTGTGAAAATATTTTAATGCGCTTATGAAATACAATCCAAGATGCTGCCGCTACTACTGCTTTCATGCCATTTATTTATTGACATGATTCCTGGTTGACGTCTGAGAATGTCGCACTCGAACAATAAAATAATTCAAGTTCAGGCGCCAATAGCCACTTTGCGTAATTAATGCGCGCATTGTGTCAATAGTTACAACCATTCATCCATCAATCAATCAATTAATTTTATTCATTCGTTTCAATTCAATAAAATTGCATAGAAATTCTAAAACGTTTCAAAGTTTTATAAAAATACAATGGTAAAAGAAAAAATCAATTCAAATCAAATGAAATGAAAAGAAAACGTAAGATTTCACACAAACCACTTGGGTCTATCAAAGACAATGGAAGATTGACTTTTCTGAATATAATAGAACTTTTTCAATTATTTTTACTTTGTTATGTGTTTGAACATCTGAGAATTGAGAATTGTAGTTTAGAAAGATGTTTATGTTTGTGAGAAAAGTTAAATGAGTATATACATATACATAGTTATAATGACTTGCATCATATCCAATATTTTTTCCCGCTTCGGCTGCCCATTAGCGATCACCAACGATCAGGGATCTCACATTACTTGCGAATACATATGTTAGGCAGTGTCTACACTCACACAACACCATACCTCAGTCAAACGGTATGGTCGAACGTTGGCCTAGATCTATGAAAGCTGCATTAATGTGTCATCCAGACACACCATGGATCAAACTTTATACTTCAAACGGTCAATTTCGTGTTATAAAGAAGACCTTAAGACATCAGCAGCAGAAATGCTATACGAATGTGTGCTTCGCCTTCCCAATGAATGAATCTATGACTTGGATACACCCCATATAAGTTTGTCAATCAGTTTCAACCAACTCCAACGTCGCATCACAAAAAGCTGAAACTTTTCGTATTTTTCGTATTAACAACAAAAAACAGCCCTGCCAATCGAGAGACTCAAACCAGCATTCATGGCAATTACGATGCTGCCCTGTTAACGCCCAGACACCGCAGGTCGAAGCCACATTACTACGAAAAGACGTCAATCCACTTGTCTTGCCTAAAGAGGAGTACTGTGGCAACCCAGGTTACAATAAATTGGCACTTTCTGGCAACTCTAATAAGTGGCTTAATAAGAAACAGTTTGTGAATCTAAAGAAAATTGAATAAAACTGAAGTAGTTCATTTCCCTTGAAGGTTCATAACTTATACCGACATATGAATTAAGACAATTGCATTTATAGGCATAAGGGCTGTTATAATATCACATATTGTCCATGTGTTTGTGTTCATTACAACTTTGACTACTTTTAAGTAGTGGCTTCTTTTATTATTGTTAGTTAAACAAAAGTTCAAATACGCACTTACCACACTTCCGCTCGTTACCTTCCTTCTTACAAAATTATGCCCATTGAAAAAGATGTAGCACTACGAAGATTGTGAAAATGCTGAAAAGTGCAGTTTCTGGAAAAACCACTTGTTCTTACTCTCCTGGCAAGTGGCCTTAAACTTAATGCGGGTCTAGAAACAGTGTGTCTTCCTCTTCTCTATTAAACTGTTCAAGAAAAAGCTCTTGGACTCAACATTTGGTGACCGCCACGTGAAGTGATCAGTGATCAATCGTTTTCGCTAAAACAGTCTTCTACGGGTGCATTGGGCAACTCTTAAAGGACATTCGGTGCTTTAACCTGGTGCATGTATGGTTTAAGCGGAATCGTTTCATAGTTCAATGGTGGTTGTGTAGTTTCGCAAAGCAAATAGTTAAAAATAGTTCAAGAAAAAGCTTTTGATCTCCACATTTAAGAATTATTTGGTGACTTCTTAAATGAGATGTCATCGGCGTTGTAACGTCTGGGCATCAGATGAGAGTAGTTTAACAAATTTGAGAAAGGCTTGATCTTGGACTTCTTCTTCCATCATCATGGTAACCTTCTTTTATTTGTCGATACCGGCAACCAAGGCATGTCGGAGTGGTTTTTCGGCGTAACGTCCACTCAGAACAATTAGGCTTTCCCATGTTTCATAATATTCCTCATATTGGCGGAGGTCAAGTGGCTGACCATTTATTATAGGTTCAAAATATCACATATTGGTCATGTGCTTGTGTGCATTGCTACTTAGACTATTTGGAAGTTTTTATCCTGGTATGATCAGTTGTAAGTCATGTGTTTTTATCCATACCCAAAAAAATTCTTCTTTCTTTTGTTCTTCAGGATTTTTTCTTTACTGGAAAATGTCAATACAATATAATTTACACAATACTGCACATTCAATCATTCACGTTTTTGCTTCCTTTTTGTATCTTGTATAAGAGAATATAAGTGTAAGTAAGTGTTTGAAAGTGTACCTGTGTAAGTGTTTACAAGTTTATCTGTGTAAATGTATCTGTGTCTTTTTATATGTCAATAGTAAGTAAAGTGACTTAATTTTAAATCTCGCTTTCATTCTTGTTCTCAATAGATTTTCATTATATTCACTTTGAAATGCATTACAATTGATCTGAACTCAACTCAACTTAGCTAAAGTCAATTCCGTTCAATTCAATTTGATTCGTAGATTTATTTGTAGAATGCAATTTGTTGAGGTTCAATGCATTTGAAATAAAAAAAAGAAACTAAAAATAGAAATAAATCGTAGCAGGTGTCTATTGTAGTTAAGTTAAGTCATGACTTCAAGGTCTAAACAATACTAAAATTGTTGACGTTCCTTTCTTTTCTCACTTTTCAAAGCCAAAGGCATCCCTCTTCTATCTTCCATCTTCTATCTAACCATTCTGATGCATCAATAAATAAACTGAATTGAACTGAACACTCAAGTTAAATGCACTTTCACTGTGTGACTTTCACGTTCTTTTCTATTTCTATTTCATTTTCTATTCTTTCTTTAGATTTCTATTGATTGTGCATTCTAAGCGGATTTACTTGACCAACTTCTATGATGAATCATATAACTGACTATTGGCCTAGTTTACCTTGCTTTTTCTCTCTTCTATTGCAATTTCATACAATACTACTTAGTTCGATTATTTCCATTTTCCTTTATGAATTGAAAACTACTATTTTCAAATAAATTAAATAATAAAAACAAAAGTTTCTTGTATTTTTTCTTTTCGTTTTTTAAGGAAAATTAAAAATCAGAGAAAAAACAAAAGCTAAAACAAGAAAAGTTTTCTCTTCTTCAACATCATAAATAAATATAAATTGTGTCTTAAAGCATTCGAGAGAATCAAAAGAAAGAAAAACAGAAAATTTATAAAAGTGAAAAAGCAGAAAAAGTTCTTCGAAATACAAAAAATAAAAGGTAACCAACTGGAAAAATGAATATGTTGCTGATGTTGGTGTTGTTGCCACAATAAAATTCTGGTCATACTAAAGAGAATATAAGAAATACAAATTATAAGTAAAAGGAAATAAAGAAAATCGTTTAAGGCATTTTCCATGTATTTTTGGATATTTTAAGAATTTCATAAATCAAAAGTTGCATTTAACAAAATGGTAAATTTTAGTTAAAAACTAAATGAAAAATACAAAATGTTCTAAAAGAAATTTGTGAATTTCTCATTAAATGCATTTTCTGCTTAAGAATTTTGAGCAAAACAATAAAAAAATTAATTTACCAAAGTGAACTTTGTAAAGAAGGAAAATGTAATGAATTTTCATTATAAGGTTTCCTATGCAACTACTCGTACTTACTTAGAAATGCAGGAATATTGTAGAACCCCATCAAATGCAGATTACAACTGAACTCTTGAAGTTTTTCTACAAAATATGCTTGCTGACAATTGAAAGCAAAAGATGCCTCTCTTCCTTCTTATCTCATTTGAAGAAATCTAAATGAGTAGAATTGTGAAAAATCTTGCATAACTTTATTACAATTCTTTGTTCATTTGCGGTAAAACTTTAATTGCAAAAATACTTCACAAACATACAAAAAGAGAGAAAGAAAATGAAAATATTTCAACACTTTGCCGCCAACCAAACGCCCACTTTCGAGACAAGAAGCGACGATTTTCTTTCTAGCACTCCTGGCTTGTCTGGCTGTCAACGCCATACTTAAATTTACACTCACTATACTACACTTCACTCATTTACTGACTTGCCCACTTGCTTAGTTGCTTTTCCTTTGCTCTTGTTTGCTTGGCATTAAATGCTTAAAAAATAATTATTGCAAAAGATACAATTTTTATGTTTTTTGTCAGCTTCACGTGAAAAGCAGCTTTGGCACCCTCAACTCAACTTTGTTAAATATTTTTTGACTTTGCCTTCAGCATCTTTAGATACTAGTATCTATGAATATTGCCTTCTTTATATATTATTTTTTTCACTGTACTTTCTTTCACTTTCTTTTCATTGCCATATTTGTTATGGATTTGCATTTAAGCCCTTTGGCTTGTTTGAAGCGCACGTTCATTCAAGTATTAAAAAAAATGAAGGAAAGAAAGAAATATGAAAAGAAACAATGAAAAGCACAACTCAAGTAGTCTTAACTTCAGAATTAGAAAGAAGTCAATTCACAGACACTCTACCACAAACTCATTTACATTTTAAACCGAGGACGAAAAATAAGCAAGGAAAAATCAAGATGACTTTTTAATGAAGTTGATGTTTTGGTTTTTCTTTCTTTAAGAGTATCAGGTGTTCATAAATTATCATTCAAAGGAAATCACTGAAAAATTTGGAAAGTGTTTTTTTCCATAATTTATATTATTGAGGATCTGCAAGACACTTTTCGAAGATTTCAACCTTTATTTACAAAATTTTATCCAACAAATTCTCGATAACTGCAGGTCCGATTCGCACTAAACTTTACAAGGACACTCTGCAGACTATGCATTTCATCAAAATTGGTTCAGGAGTTTTGAAATCCATTGGGAACATACCCACATATATACACACATACACATACTTCTACTGGAGCTTAAAAGTGGAAAGAGTAACAATGCCAAGCAGTATGAAAAGGCCATAACCAAGGCCTTATCTAAGGCTCTGGAAGAAAAATCTGACTTGAAAACACTCTGCCAACAAAAAACTGAAGAATCTGGATAAAGTATCTACTCCGTATGATGTTGTAGAAGCAATACGTACGCTTATACCAGATTTGTGTGGCATAGAGATACTATCATCTATTAGTTAATCACATCAAAGGTAGGTGGAAACCCTACACCAAATGCCGTGATTAACTTCATGAAAGATAATCATTGCAATAATGTAACAGGTCTGCAGAGATAAGGAAACAAACAGAAGAGTGGTCTAACCAAGCTCTCAATGGCTAAGTAATGCCTCTATTGGTGGCAGGGTTGAAAAAAAGCCAGTGTAGTCCGGGGGTGGTTTTAGTGCACAGGCACCACAAGATACTGCTTGTCTGATGAATCGTGTATTCTAGTAGGTCTTGGTCTACTAAGATCTTTGGAAGAAATACACTTCCTTTGCGAATTTAAACAAAACAAACGCACATACGTACATCCAATTTAATATATATACAGAATATTGATTTGTTTCAGATATTATCCGTATGTGCTAAAAAATAATTAAATTCTCCTTAGTGGGAGGTCATAAGGATGAAGTATTTTTAACCTATAACTTTATAATTGGGCTTCAGAATAGGACAGAAGCCAGTGGGTTAAGGTGCGTCTGGAGTTAGGTTAGGTGCCGGCTGATATAAAGCTTTTTTGTCTCTAGAAGCGTTAGTATGTTCAGATCTTTGTGCAGAGTAGTATTTTTGACAACTACAGGGCATCCATGCCTTACTCTGGCTTGCCAGCAGTGTGGAGATATTGCAGGTTATCCAGATTTAAATTGCATGCCGCTATATTGATGGCATTATTTGTAAATAAATGAGTCTTTTATTGGCTAGATACAGCTTGTTTGAGGACCAGAGGAGGTAGTCTAGCTTCTTTCGTTTTTGGTAGCACCACACTGTAATAATTGTAATGTGTGCACATCTTGGGAGGCGTTTATCCAGAATCAGACCCAGATAAAGGATTTGCTCCGTCTGTTGAGTGCTGCTTTTTGCATTGTAAGTTAAAACTGGACAAACAAAACTAGTAGAAAATTTCTGACTATGGCATTGCGTATACTTAATATCATTGTTGAACCTCACATTGCAATCAATCATAAGCATACGCCTTGTATGCAATTATGAAGTAACATTTTCTTTTCAAAACTTGATATTTTCTTATAATCTGATAATCTGCTAATCTGCTAATCTACTAATTCATAGTTTCATTCACAATTTTGATGAATGATTGCAATGATTCCGTAAAGCAGCCACTTAAATTTATTTATAATCTTGTTTAATTTTAGCTTTATAATTAAGTTAAATTGTTGTTACTCTTCTCTGTTTGCTGCTGTTGTTAATTGTAATTAAATCTTGTTTTGCGTTTATGAATTTGTAAAGAACAAAACTGTTTTGCTTGGTTTTTGTTTTGTTTGTGTTGATTTTGTTGTCGTTTTTGTTGTTGTTCATTGCTCCCGTTTTACACATTTCTCATATTGCGCAATCAACTCAAACTCAAATTGTCTATCATTTTGCTTGCTTGATAAAATGCAAGCGATAAATATCAAAGCAATGATACTCAGTGCTCATCATCAAAACATCATCATTTACTCGTACCGTCATTTTGAAATAAAATCCCACTCCAGGCATGTTCCCTTTCTCTCCCTCTCTCTTTCACATTTCCCTTTTTATCATATTGCATTTCAAAAGCATTTTAATTGCACGAAATCAGAATTGCAAAGCACTTAAGCTGTCTCCATTCACTTGTTCATACTTACTCACATTCACCATCCCCACTCTCGCTGTGTGTGTCAGTTCTGTTCCCTCTTTATGTATCCAATAGAATTCCTTGCACTTTCTCTAGTCACGATTCGCTTTATTCGCGCATCTGTGATTGCATTCCAAGTGCATTTCTAATGAGTTTAGTTCTAGAGCAGCCAGAGCAGCATTGCGATACATTTTGCTGTGTGTTCACATGTCGTATACTTAATTATTATTTATTTGCTTTTACTGAAATTCCCTTGCGTGCTGTGACTTGTAACTATATTCACATATGCGTATGATTGTGCAGCTGCTTGTGTGATTGTGTGTGTGTGTGTGAATTTCAAGGCTGCTTAACTTATTTTTTTTATTTCTTAAGAATTTCTCAAGAAAATGTGCGCTCTAAAGAGGGGACTGTCATTTATTGTAGATTCTATGAGTGAGTAAGTAGTGAAAGGTACACGTAACTGAGGAAAGCCTTTGGAATTTCCAACTCTCCTTAGGTGGGAATAAAAATAGAAAGCTTTGGTAATTGAAAATTGGAAATATATCAAAGAAAATAAATTAATTCATTCAATCATCTTAACTTAAGACATCAAATCAAATCAAAATGAGTGAGTGAGTGAGTGATTGAAGTAATCTCAAATTAAGAATGTCGTTCATTCACCTGATTTAAAATTTTGTCATTATTTTCATCATCATCATCATCCGATTATGTTTAAAGATTTGTTACTCTTGATCACGTATGTCATAAACCGATTCATCATTCATCATTTCAAAGTTTGCAGCACACGATCACATGAACCGACCACCTACACTCTATAAACGGTTTTTTTATGATTATTAACATTGTTGATTCTTTATGATAATGATTATCTTAATTCGGTAAATAATTTTATTATCTTATTATTTTGTTACCATAATTTATTAAGCCATGTCAATTATGGAAGCCACAAGTCTGTTTGTCTCTCACTAAACAACAGATAAATTTTGTAATCGTAAATGATCTTAAAATACAATATAATTCAGAGTACATGAAACAAATGAATGAATGAATGAATGAATTTTGAACTTTAAAACACATGAATAATGGAAAATAACAAGGCCAAGAACAAACAGCAATAGCATCAACATTGAGCAAGCTTTTGTTGTCGAGGAGAAACATTTCATTTAACAATATTTGCTTTGCTAATGTGAAAAAGTGTGAAATTGAAAATTTCATAATGATGATAATAGTGATGATGAGGGAAGATGCACAAAGATACAGTTGCAGACAGTAGGATGCATTAATCAATGCGAAGTGCAAAGTGGGCTGACGAGTCATGCATTAAAAATAACATGAAAAGGTCTGCAAAAGTAAAAGATATAAAAATTCTTCCACTACAGGTGATGATGACTAAGATATTAAAACTCATTAGAATAATTTACAAGACAAAGAAACTGGAAAATTTTTGTATTAATAAAACAAAGTGAAGGAATTCTTTTCTTCGTTTGTATTCAAAATGAAACTTAAATATCATATTATTGTTACTTTTTAAATATTTTCTTTTATTTATTTCTGTTAATGGGAAAATATTTAATAACAATTCAATTTCTTAATCTCTAAAGACACTTTCTTTCCACAAATGTATCCTCAAAAGTGATGCTACTTAAAATGTTGGTACTTAGAATTCATTACTTAAAAGTATAAAGATTTAATCTCTTTTAAGTGAGCTAAGCCAATATTCTGAACAAATACTGTGATAATAATATTTAAAGAATAATTTCGAAATATTCTATTAAAAATAAAAGAAATCTTATATTTAGAAAATCAATTACTTTGTAACTCTGCAAAATTATGCATTAGATTGAGCCACGTAAAGAAACAATTTGCCATCGGTTCCGGAAGCCATTAGTCAAAGAATGCTTTTAAGTGCAAAAATATCACTAGCATTGATAGCTTCACAAACTCGCGTGAAATCTTTAATGCATTTGAGAGCATTACATTGTTGTGAATTTGTTACTTATGAATTCGTTTATTTGCTATAATCTATCAGGCTGCACAGCTGTCCTTTGCAATTACATCAAAGAAAACAAAAACACCCATGATCACTAACAAGAATAATTTCACAGCTTCACACTTACCAAACGATCACCAGCTGTCTTCCTTGTCAATCATCAAAAATTTCTTTTTTGGGATCTTTGTATGTTTTCTTCTCTTATAATCAAAACACCTTCACTCCATCTTCTGCTTTCGCCTTTTTTCTTTTCTTCTACATGTTAATGATGTGATCATTCCAGAGACATGCTGCGCATCTATCAACACCTTGACATTCACTACGGTATGCGTAACAATATTGTTTTTGCTCAGAAATGTTACAATGAGATGGACATCACTAAGATCTTCACATTGCACTACCCTTTGTCTTTGTCCTTGTGTCAAATGCTTGATTAGTTACTTCTTCTCTTGCTACAAAAATTCTTCTAATTTTGCACTCCTCATCCTTTGTCTGCAGCAAGCATCATCATCGTCTTAGTTGATTATTCGGGTGAATACACTACATCCAAGCTTGTCGCGAACTGCCACATTTCCTTAGGTACTCTAGCCTGTCACGTACCCATACAATTATGCTGGGTGCCCGGACATAGAGTCATCGTAGGCAATTGTGAAGTTGACGAACTAGCCAAAAAAGGGACGTTACATGAGGATGTAACGTCTCCAGCTCACTGTCAGAAAATTCTACCAAGTAAAAGCCAATGCTCTCTGGGTAGAAGACTCGGGTTTCCTCTTTACGATTTCAGCCGCAGCAGCGGCTCTGAAGAGCAGGAGGAGACTGTGCTTCACCTAATGTGCCAGTGTCCATCCCTCGGCAGAAGAAGATGGAACCACCTAGGCTCTGGGTTTCTCTCCAGCTTAACCGACCTATCATTCCTACCAATCAAGGATATAGCTGGTTCTCCACATCACACTAAGGGATGCCGTGTCAACTCTTTGCTGGTATTAAAATGTGCCTAAGTCTCGTCTGAGGGCTGCCACTTAACCTAACCTAGTTGATTATTCTATACCATAATATATGAGTCAATTAACAATAACCTTCTTCGAATTCGTACTTGTGACATTGACATAGATTAATTTATAAAAAATTTGTATTTTATGTCGATGTTACTTCTGAAGATGTAATGCTTTTGACTCTTTCTTTTTTTTTTGCGTATCACTTTAACCATATATATAGTACTTCGATTCGTGTCATTGTTAACAAAGTCATTCGATAGATTACATACTCAATGATCGTTGTTATTGACAACTTTTTCCCACTCATCATTGAGTTCCAGTTGTCCCTTTCAGCTAGTAACATTCTATCAAATTCAATATAGCATCCAAAACAAGATTGAGGTATTCGCAATATTTATTTTTCTTTTTATTTAAAATAAAATGTAAAACTTAAAATCTCCCAATCTTTACCAATAGTAACTATCTTCATTTCCTGGGCATAATATATGAAGATGGATTTGGGCATTTTTGTAAAGGGATGCTTACATATTCTCAACCTTACGACAGCTTTCGACGCTTCTCCTTTTATTGAATAAAAAAACGAAAATAAGATACTGAAGGTGCAGGTTCTTATCAGGGACAGAAGAAACAAATTGTGGGGACTTTAAATAAAGCCACTGGAAGTTCTTTTCTTTAGTGGGATCAACTGCAAACATATCAAAATATTGTCCTTAACACTTTAGTTACTGGTTGAGAGTTCAGGCTCTGTTCATTGCAGCTTTGGCATCGGATTGAGCATTCCATCATTAATACCTATATAGACGCTGTTGATGACTAATGATTGCATTCCCTTTCTGGAGGAGTCTGTTCTGCTCTACCGGCGTATACTTAATATTACCTCTAGAGTTTATAATACAAAGAATATTATTCATACGCCATGAAGGTCAAACTATGCTACAAATTCCTATTTATTTCTGGCTTTATTTTGTCTAAGGAACTACAATTTAGAAATTCCATTTAATTTTCTAGTTTCATACTACCAGTAAACAATTTTCTTAGAAATAACATAAAATATTGCATCTAATTGATAGCTTTATAATTTGGCAGAATGTGGCAAAGTGTTTGGTAAATAAGATTATAATTTTCTTATTAAAATTTGTTACTTCCTCTTTTGTAAGTAAATTCTGAAAATGAAAAAGATTCCAACGAAAATGATTTCAATTCTTCGATTCTCATTTATTCATTTAAATGAATTTTTGATTAAAATTTTTGCATTTTGTTTGGGAATGGTGACGATGGCATTGATGGTGTTGGTGTTGTTGGTGGTGGCATCTGCTTATTGGCTACATCATTATATTGCAATTGTTGTTTTGACTTTCAATTCAATTGGAAAATTGTATTATAATTAAATGTTGACTATAATTTTGTTGTTTGTGTTTTCATTCATTCATGTTGTTGTTTTGTGTTTATCTTACTGAATCGCATATCATGCAAATATTGCGTATACGTAACAATGTTGATGCTGCTGCTGCTGTTGATGCTTCTGAACAATACAACTTTATTTGCAATTAAATTTTCATTTGGATATTTTTGTTTTCATTTTACAGTTGTTTGTTTTTTTTTTTTTCATTTCTTCTCTGATTTCTGTTTATTTGTTGATGCTTTTCTTCTTTATTTTTCATATTATTTTTTGTGTATATTTTTTATTTATTGTCGCGTGCGCTGACTTCTCGATATCATGATACTGTAGATGGTGATTATTGTTATTATTTACATAGTCTCAGTCACAGTCTTAATTACAATCACAGTTACAATTCGTAACTCGCACATTGATTCCCTTGAAAAAGTTCAAATGCCGTAGTTGTGTTGTTCGCTCTTCAACCCGGGACCTTGCCCTTTGCATTTGCGTAAGCCTCACACGAAATTCGTTAAGTTTCACACCCGCGAACTCTGTACATTTTTTTTAGTATTTATTTTTTATTTATTCATTTCTGTTGCTGTTGCCTGCTATTGTTGTTGCTGTTGTTCATTTACAGTTGTTGCCTTCATTGTAAATTCAAATATAAACATTGGCATAATCTGTGCAATGATCTGCGTTCAATTTAGTTGGCATTTCATTTGTTGGTAAAGTCCATCAACCCACCTAGAAACCCAGCATCCAACAAGCAAGCAAAGAACAGTGACTGGAATTGTATCATAACAAGCGTGATTGTGACTATAAATGATACTAAATGATGATGAAAAAGATCAAAGGCCAAATGAGAATCAAATCGTATGCAAGTCAGTATGTCAGTCAGATGTTCATCATCAGTATCCAAAAAATGTTATATGCAAATAAATAAATATTCCAAATACATTAAATTTTCTGTTGCTGTTGCTGTTGCCTAACATGCTTGAATCTCTCTACACTTGGACAATCAGATGATTTCCATTCAATCCATTTGACTTATCTGACTTTTGATGACTGCTGACTGACCTTCTTTGAGTATCTCAGTTTGAGTATCTTTTGTGTCATAAAAAAACCTTTGATGATGGGTACATTTTATTGTTTCTGTGTCTGTGATTTGTTGTGCTGTTTGAGTGTTTTATAAACAATTTACTTTGACTTACAAATGAATTATTGAAATAAATTTTGATTTCGTAATAAATTTATACAATTTCTGGCCTTTTATTTATACAATACTAGCACAAATTACAATACAATTTTTTATGCGTTCATCTACATTTTGAGTTCAATACAATTTCATCAGCTTTTCATTTCATGTTCATGTTGGATAATTTGGTTTATTTTGAATCAAGTACAACAAGCATCCTTGTGTAATTAAAAGAACCTTGAACTGAGACAAGCCTTTCACAAGGGGACTCACCAGTGATTTTTGTTATTATTCTTACCCCGAAAATTTGTATTTCCGTATACGTAATGAAATTACAATTGAAAACTGTTTGTTTGTTTCTTTTCTTTGTTTTCTCTTTCTCTCCCTTTACAAAAGCCAATTGCAGTTTATTGTCAGATGAAATTCAGTTGTTTGTTCAGTGGAGAATGGTAACCTTAAGTAAACAGTTTTGTTTGGTTTTTGATGTTGGTGTATAGGTGCTGCAGATGTGATGATGTTGATAATAGTCAATGAACGCAGTCAAAATCACAAATGAAACGAATGCTAGCTACTGTATTTAAATTAGGCATGTCAAGCGTGTTGCTGCATACACTCAATGTTTCAGGATCCTAGGTTATATGTTATGCATGCACAATGAATGCGGTTGGTTATGTGGAAACAGAAATATTGAGTGAAAGATGAGAGGGTGGCTGAGACACCACAAACACATTCGCATAGATGTTAGTGGCATGTGTCGCTTTGAATGCGGTTGGATACCAACGATACCGAATGTACCATTCCATTTCTTGTGCCATTGGCTTGGCATTGCATTTCTTGTGCCTTTTGTAAACTATTGCTGCTCGCTGCTTACTAGGAATGCGCCTCGTTGCACAAAGATTGTCCACAAAGTGGAATTAATTGTATTTACATAGCATGGAACATGGATAGACATGATAGTATTGTACAATGCACCATTTCCCTTCATCATCATCACTATTATTTTGTGTCTATGTGTATGAACATTATCAGGTATGCCAGCATGTTGAACGGTGAACGGCTTTCATCCAAGTTTAGTACATTTACATGCAAAGCACAACAGCATACAATGCAGAAGAGTCTCTCAGAACCCAAACACAATCCACCAACCACCCGCACAGTCATAGTCACAATGCCAGTTGAGACTTGAACGTTTGTCAAGGCAGCATAGTATATGGCAAGCGGAAGCATTGCGTTGTCGCACATAAAGGCAGGATGTCGTGTTGTGCCATGTTCACCATTCCACCATCACCTCAATCCTTCTACCTCTAACTTCCACTCATTTTGTTTAGTTTTCTTCATATATTTTTCTGTTGCTGTTGCTATTGCTATTTTTTCTTGCTTTCATTTTTGGTTTTTTGTGCTGCTTTGAATGTACATTCGTTGTACGCCTTTAAGCAAAGTGTATTGTACTAGTACTACTGTTGTTATCAGCTTTCTCTCTCTCTCTATCTCTTGATATACCTCTCTTGATCTCCCCTGTTTGCGTAGGTTCTTGCCACAATAAACGATTTGCTGTTTTTTGCAGCCATTTACAAAGCCGTTATTGTATCCTTTTTGCTTCCTGAGGCGCAAAGCATGCGATACGGGCATGTTTATCTCTCCTTCTATGTTCTCACTCACTCAATATTCTCTTGTGTATGTGTGTGTGTGTGTGAAGTATTTTTTGTATTTTGCGATTGCATTGTTTTGCGACATGCTGTGACTCAAATACTACACACAGAGAGGTGCCTCATCCTACATATATTTATGTGTAATACAGGGAATCATCCTTTATTTATATCCTGCAAGGCAAAGACATTTATGTCATGCCATCAAAGGAAGTCACACGTAAATGGCAGTCATACTGACGTGTGTTGAAACCGGAAATTAACAGCAAAAGCAACAACATCATCATCCATTCTATTCATTTCATCCATTTATCCTTCCATCCATTTATTCATTTTTCCATCTATTCCTTCATTTACTGTTTCTTCTACAAGTTTCATTAAATTTAATAATAATGAAATTTAATAATGATAGTCCAGAGTCAATGGAAAATTGCCAGCCAATTAAAGTATGTCAAGTGCATCATTGTTTTTGTTTGGCTAATGTATCTACAATATTAAAACTGAAATCCGTAAATGTAGCCAAAATTCATGTAAATTGAAATTAAATGCACGCAATGCACACAGACATGGCGACTTGCTGTGATGCATGCCAACCTAATCATTAACCCAAACGATTATGATAATCGTCAAATAACATAATGATAAGCCTTTTAATTCAGTATCATCATTCGTTCTATCCTTCATCATCACCATCATCTATATCATCAACATCAGTTATCTATGGCATGATGATGATGCTGTTGCTGATGATGGTGGTGGATATTCATTTGATGTCCACCAAGACATAAAACGAAATTGGAAATGCAAATTGACACAATGAATGAATGAAAATAGAACTTGATGAATTTTCAAATACAGTGAAGCCTTGCCATACATTACCATGGGTATATTTCTATTTTAGGCAGATCATTTATGTTCTGTGTGTGTCTTCTCTGTTTGAGTTTATGTTCATTTTATTTCTAATTAGCAAGAAATATGCCTCAAGGGTCTAATAAGCCAACAAAAACACAGCACGACAACACAAGCTAAATAGAAGCAAAACAAAAGCAATACTTAGGCAGAAACAGAAACAATGATGACGTTGACATTAACATTAACATAGCTTGACAGGCGTTAGACCAAACCGTACCGAACCATAGACGATGTCATTGTAGCCTAGACCATGCAATCCTGTGTGACCAAAAAGCCAACCTCCCAAATGCATTAATGTATGCAAAGTGCTGGTGCTGGTGGTGGTGACCAACAATGACAATCAAACGCTCTTAGGCAGTCATTGGCCGCAGTCGAAGGGCATCATACAATTAGGAATAGGAGTAGAGTGTAAGGTGTGGTGTATTATTTACAATTGCATGCGCCTGTCATTTCTATGAGCGATGAGTTGATGATACGAATCCATCAGCATTGAGGAATGATACAAATACATTTACATTCTGTGTGTGTGTTCACATTTTAGGCCATTTGTTGTTGTTGTTGCCAAGTGAGCCATTAAAATGTGACACGTGCATAGCTGCTGCATGGGGGAATGGATGGGAAAAAATAAATATGACATACAGTAAGTTAAGTCATGGCAGCCTAGTCTGTTCAGTTAGTTCAGTCAGTTTAGTCAGTGGGCAAAGTGCAACTACAAGTAGCATTTACAGACGTCAGTCAGAATTCTCAAACCAACTACAACGACTACAAATAGCGACGGCCAATGTGAAGGCCAATCGATTTTTTTCTCTTCTTTCTTTAATTTCACTTGAGTTTATTTTATTTTTTTTATTTTTCTGGTTTTCTTTCATTCATTTCGTCAGTTTATTTCCCTTTGCCAACTTTGCCAACTTTGATTTCTGTTGATTTTTGTTCTTCTTTTGATTCAGTTGAGTTTTTTTTTTGCTTTTTCTGCTTTCATTTGGGTTTTTCTTTTCGCTTAATGGCTTGCATTATTATTGCATTTATTTCGTTATGCAGTCGTTTAGTCGCCTTCCTCTGTCCTCTTCTATTCTTTGCTGTTTCCGCCATCACTTCAGTTTATAGATAAATCATTTTTATATTTGGCCATAAGCCAAACTGTTGCAAAATATCTTTGTAAAAAGAACGCATTGCGTATGCTTGTTTTTTCAGTACTGCAACAAGAGCAGCAGACACAGTGCTGTTGAAAGAAAATGAGTGCAGATGCACTTAGTGAATACCGAAGTTTTTGTCTGTAAATTTAAACTGAGATCGTTCAGAGTTTGGTTTATAATTTCTTATTAACCCTTTATACTTAGAGCATTCCAGATTTGGCTGTTGTCGCTTATAGTTTGATAAAAGGAGTTGTGAAGGGTTTTTTAATGTCACTACCACAGTGACAACAGAATGGAAAGGATTAATTTTTATTTGTTTGAATATATAACATCGGCTTATAAGTTCCCGGTCACAATTTTTTTGGTGAATTTTAATTTCATTTATCAACATAGAGTGATAGAATCATTCCAGCGTGTCTCTAACATTTCGAAACCCTTCAGAAAGAACTATTTATATTTGGACTCAAAAAAGTCATTTGTTTTGGCAATCACTTCCTCATTCGAACCAAATCTCGAAAATTACTTTAGGCCTGCGAACAGATGGTCAATAGATGGAGAATAGGGTGGTTGTGAAAGCAATGCGAAGTGTAGTTCGTGCAATTTTTTCATCGTTGCCAAAGACTTGTGAAACGGTTCGTTGTCTCGGTGAAATAGCAATTTCTTTATTTGCATATGGGGCCGTTTCTTCAAAATGTCTTTGTTCGAAAGATCCAGTTGAGCCATCTAGCAATGTAAATTTTAATAATTTTTATTTATTTTTAGTTCCTTTTCATCTTTTTTTGTACACATTCGTTATTTTTCTTTATTGTCCTTCAATAATTGTGTCCGCTCTCAAAATTTGAAGGTTCCGACAACAATTTCTTCAATTTTTCTCTCTCTCTCGAAGGCTTCATGAAGGTTGCTTACTGTTTGGTTTTAGCGGACTCATTTCATAGTTCAATGGTGGTGCATATGGTAGAGTGCCGTTCTCACGGCCCGCACAGAGTAGGTTTGAGCCTCGATCATGTTGAATGATTTTGAATTTTTTCGCAAGTATAGCATTTTATCAATTCTTTGCTTTTATTAGTTCTAGGAAAAGCTCTTAGACTCAACACTTTCGGGCCCTGTTTTTGAAAACGTTGAACATCTGGTAGCGGCGATATTAGGTTTAACGGTCAATGACTCGAGACACAGGTTAACGATTTGAATGAACAGCAAGCAGATTCCTTAATTACAAATTGTTTAACCTCTAGTGACTGGAAAACGGCTGAACAGATTTTAAAGAAAATTTCTCTGTAAAAAATATCAAGCAAAAACCTATTATATAAGACTATATAGAACGATCGATATGTCTTAGATATAAGATTAATCAGAACAAACGCAAATTATAAATTTTCACCTATTTCCTATAAACAGATTTTCCAGATAAGGACATTATTAAAAAGAAAATATTCCATTTTTTTTTATATTTTTGTCTTCATACAATTTGGCTCAGGCGATCTAGAGGTATTATCCACTAAACTGACACATTACTTACCATATACAGAGCTTTTGTATGCATTCAACCATAATAAATCACAAAATGTAATGCATACTTTGTGGGGTACAGTTTTTAAAACTTTACAAAAAAGCTTAGAATTGGTCATGTGTGGCCGATCGGTCATGTTTTTGGTCAGTTAAAATTTTAATTTTAATAAAGATACATACGTTTTGGTACAAGATTGTATATTTCTAGATTGGTTGGTTAGATTTTGATGAAACTTATAGTATAGCAATGGAGAACTTTTCTATTTTATATGACATGTTATTTTGCTCCAATCGGACTATTGGAACTACGAATAATGTACAATTTACAATTGTTATGTCGTTTTTGAGGTTTTCCGAAACAGAGTCTGGATCCATTTTATAACAGGAAAGAGGCCATTCCTTTAAGCTATTTATTGATACCAGTTTCATCCAAATCTGATTAGCCATTCCCAAGATATAAGCGTTTAAACATTTTTGAAATGACCATATCCACCTACTGTGCATTTCTGTTCGCCTGATACTCCCAGCTGAAATTTGAACTGAAATTCTGATTTTTCTCATTTTGGCCGATTGCCCCCAGGCTTATGCAATACTTAATTTCATTAAATCCATTAAATTTCAAATTTGAATAAGTAATCATATGTGTATCTTTAAATGAGTATACCTCCAGATTGGTTGGATAGATTTTAATGAAAATTCGAGTATATACATGGAGACCTGATATACTTTCTATAACATATCGTTTTTCTAAAATCCGCCCATTAAACCGATAAGAAAATGGGTAGTTTACATTTGTTACGTCTTTTTTAACGATTTCCCGGAACCGGATCCGGGTTCGTCTTACCACAAGAAATAAGCCATTCTCTTCAGCTATTTATTGGTACCAGCTTC
This sequence comes from Amiota communis, assembly GCA_037043315.1. Classification (NCBI taxonomy): domain Eukaryota; kingdom Metazoa; phylum Arthropoda; class Insecta; order Diptera; family Drosophilidae; genus Amiota; species Amiota communis. The sequence goes on along the minus strand of JBAMAV010001245.1, from coordinate 2,654,537 downwards.
ATTCAAATCTGATTAGCGATTCCCAAAATATAATAATTTAAACATTTTTGAATTGACCATATCCACCTTCTGTGCATTTCTGTTCGCCTGATACTTCAGTTAGAAATTTATATGAAAAATTAAATTTTTTCGATGCATAACAAAATCGCGCGCGTTTTTTTTTTAAATCGCCCGCTATCTTATTAAATGTCGCAAGCGGTTTTCGAGTATAGTTAAAAAACACATGCGATTTAGTTGCGTGTTGAACGCGTTTTTTGAAAAATTTATAAAAATAATAGAAAATAAGGAAAAATAAATACAAAAATAGAAAAAATGAAGAAAAATGATATAAAGAAAACTGAATAAAATTAAGGGAACACATATATATATATATAGAAAACAATAGATATAAATATGGAAAATTAAAAATCAAAAAAAAAAGGAATAATAGGGGAGAAAAGCGAAATTTAATTAAAAGTTATGAAACATGTAAGCAAAATCAAAAATTAATAAATTATTAAAAGGGAAAAAATGAGTAAATAAAAACAAATTAAAGTGGAAACAATGTTGATTATTTCTTAAAGACTTTATGCCTTAACATGATTGCTTGATCTCTGAAACTGTGCATGCACTAAGACTGTGTTCACAATCGCCACAATTGCCAATAAACTTTTCCTTTTTAATTTTGACAAGTTCCTTTAAACTTCATTAAGCAACTTGTGTTGTTGTTACTGCTGTCACAGCAAGGAGTCTGTAGTATGTAAAACTACAGCTTCACGGCATGGATGAGTGCAGCGCCGGCCTTAACCACCCAGGCACCCCGGGCGAGTCAATCATTTGGCGGTCAATCTGTTTTTGAGACATTATAGACCGCAAGAAGGTTTTTATTAATTTCAGTTTGGAAAAACTGCGTTCACCACTTGCAACAGTCACTGGTATTGTTAAAAGAATATGCAACGATATTCAGGTGTTGGGATATAATTCTTGAAGGTTATGCTTCTTAATAAAGTTTAAGGCTTCAATAGGCGTTGCTTCATTGTCTTCAAGATAATGTTGCAGGCCTAAAATTTCATCGCACAACAAATTGCCATCGATATCTGATTTAAAGTTGACAGTTAACTTTTCCTGTAATTTAACACAAAATTTTAATGATTGTTCTTTGTTTTTCTATTTTTTTTAATTGTTAAACAAGAAACTCCACGTCATAGAAAAATCTTGCATCTGTTCAAATCTTTCTTTCATAGATATAAGAACCATATTCAAATTCCCCACAAATAGTTTCGCAAGGGTGCCCTTAATGAGTCCCTGACAGGCAGGTGTTTTTATTGTTTTAGTAGGCCGTTAAGAGATGGCGCTGTTAAATGAGTTTATCGTAATTTGTTAAGAAGAATGTTGTGGTGCGGTAACAAAGGAGATATTGAGTCTCGGCGCCTAGGTCGTCCCACCCTAATGCCGCCGCTAGATGAGTAGCTGAGCCGACTGTTGTCGCTTAATTCCAGGACATAGACTCATTCACTCGGGCTAATCTTAAGCAACTTACCTTTTTTTTACATACTAACATATGTATATCATAAGCCATGTTGATTTGCTCTTTTTCATAAACTGATTTCTTTGTACAACTTTATTTGTTTTCATTATTAAGTATTTTAGTTTAGTTGTTATAGTTTGTAGTTCTTAGTGTGTCAGTTGTATTTGGTATTTGCTTTTGAAAATGTTTTAAGAAACGTAACGATTTCTTCTTTGCTTATGAGATCGTCACAAACGAATGAGAAATATTATATTATATATTATAATATGTAGATAGATAGATATAAGCATGAATAAAATGAATAAAAAATTAATAAATATATGTAATAATGTGTAATAACAACGAGATAGTTATAAGCGAATAAATTTATGTAAATATTTTCTTTTTTGATTTTAAAAATGAAGAAGTATCTTCATCATCATTTCGTTTTACTTAATTTCTTTAATATAATTTATTTATATTTATTATTATCCTTTTTTGTTTTTGTGTGTGTTGTTTTAGGCTGCTTAAAAAGACATTAAATTAAGCAAAAAATATTGTAAAAACTTTTAAACCTTTAAATAAATAAATATTCTTTATAAATTTTTGTTTTTATTATGTTTTTTTTTTTTATTGATGTTGTTTTTGATGCTGTTCTTATTGTAGTACCTCTGTTTGTACATGAATATGTATATATGTATATAAGTAGTATATAAGTGTTTATGTAGTAGATTGTAATAACAATTTCTTTGTTTTTGTTTGTTTATTTGCGTCAAAAAAATTCTAACGACGACTTTCTCTCAACTAACAAGAATAAAAGTTTGTAACATTTTTTTTTTTAAGATTTTTTGTTTGTTTGATATTTATGTTAATATGTTGTTTATATAGTACGATATATTTATATATTTATATGAGTAAAATAATAATAATAATAATATATATAACATAATAGTTTATCAATAGAAGAAATAACAAATTTGTAGTTTTACAAAAACAAACAAAAAAAATATAAGAAAATTATTGCTGTTGTTCATCGATCTTCTTGTAATGATAGCAGCAGCACAACAACATATTATATGTACATACATATATATGTCCTTGATGAAATCCAATGAAGACGATCTTCATCAGTTGATTGTGTGTTTCTGTTGTTGCTGTTGCCCCTTTTTGTTTTAACTTTGTGCTTAAATTTCTATTTAAAATCATTGCGCCATCATTTCTATTCTGCTTCAAGCAACTTAAAATTTATAATAATAATTTTGTATCTTTGTGTTTGTTATTTTTCAAATTCATTAACATCATAATGTCCTTTTTATAATTGATGCCATCATAGTTGTGCTGTTGTTGTTGTTGTTGTTGTTGATGGCATTTTAATGCCCAAACAATTTAATAGGCATGGTTAGCAACGAACAAAGTAGCATCGGCTCCAGCACCAACAACGCTGCCAGCAAGATATTTGCCTTTAGCAGCTTCACCGTTTGCCTGTAAATAATGCAGAAGCACAATATGGAAAAAGAGAGGGAGTAAAAGAAGGGTATGAAAGAAAAAAAGGATTAATTATGTTATATAATACAATTAAAAATTAAAAATAATGACACAAACATAAAATATCATTTGCGCGCTTTCCGGTTTTGCCCACGCCATTTTTCTGCATTTTCCTTTTGTCTTTCATCATGTTTTCTGGTTTCTGATTTCAACTTCAAGAATATGAACAACAAAAGCTTTAGCAAAACTTTTCTGGATAATTATAGCTCCTACCTTTTCATCCATCCTACACTCAACTTATATTCTTTAAAAAACTGACAACAGAAAACTGATAATGTCCAAGCGACCAACAACAACCAACAAAACAAAAAAACCGTGAGATGTCAGTTGCATAAGAGTTAAAATTAAAACTTAAACAACAAGAAAGAAATAGAATCCTGAACCACACCAACCAACCAACTTCTCTGTAAGGCAGTAATGCTTGCTTTTCAACATGGTTATCCTTGCTTGGTTCACTGCGTTTATGTGTTTATGTGAGTGAAATTTGCTCATGCATGCGTGCGTAACCCTGCAAGGACCTACGGCTATTTTGTCCTTTCTTCTTCTCTTTAAATACACAAAAAAATAAAATTACAAAATTTGTTTTCAAGTTTTTTTTTTGTTTTGTTTCTCTGTTTGTTATATTTTCATGAAAATGTTGCTGCTGTTACTGCTGTTGCTCCTTTGCTTTCTCATTTATTTAATTTGCAATTCTTTTGAGGAAAACTTTATTCGATTACGTGCAATTTGGCGTAAGTGGCCAACAGTAGAGAAGATAGTCCAGAACAACCAACACACATGCAGGACTATGCAAGGACTTCTACTCACATCACATCATATTACAATAAACCTAATTGCTTTGAACCCTGGCCGGCCCCAGCCAACTCTGTGAAACTTCATACACACTTTCATTTTTTGTGGGCTTTCATTTCATGTTGATTTTCATGTGAAAATTTAAAGGAAATTTTACAAAAAAATACAAACAAAAAACTTTTAATGGCGTCGTAGTCGTCGCTATCGCCATCATCGCCATCATAATCAACATTTTGAGTTTATTTTTCTTTTAATTCATTTTATATTATTTTCATTTGTTGAGCTTCGTTTACTTAACACAACACACCGGGAATGAACACAGAGAGACTGCGTCGTAGTTGCTAAATGCCCAAGGTAACAAGTAAATTTGTAGTTTTACACTTGAAGTGAAATGAATGAAAAGAAAAAACAAATAAAAGGGCAAACGAAGCACACAAGCAGCTGAAACAGCAGTAGCAGCAGTAGTAACATTTCACAAAAATTCACACTCACGCACAATTTACAGAAGAAGAACGTGAAAAACCTACAAATTTTATTCGTTATACTAGGTAAAAGAACGTGGGAAATTCAACTTTGAAAGATGAGATGAACTAAGGAAGGAACTTCACGTCAGAGAAAAAACTACAGTGTTGGTCATATTAAAGCATAGTAGGCAAAGAGAAAGTGGCCTTAACATTTTCCTACAGACTTCGCCCAAGCATTTTTTCAATCAGAAATTGACCTCCCATGAATTTCATTAAGTGAGTAGGTGAATCAAAGAAGCAGATTGGTTGGGAAATTTAATAATAATAAAAACAAAATTAGTTTCTCTATCCAACCAATGTTACTACGTAGGTTTAAAATGATTTTCGACAATTGTCATTAGTAGTATGTACGAAATCACAAGAGATAAGGCTGTAATTATCTTTGCTTTAAGCCATCATCTTTAGACAATTTCAAATTCACATGAATGGAACTTACAGATTCTTATTTTAAAGTCTTATGTCAGAAAATAGGACTCATTTAATTGATTCAATGAAAGGAAAATGATTAGAAGGAAAATAGCTTTTTGTACTGCTTAACAGCTTTAACAGTAGATAAGATATGATGAAACATCTATAAATATAAGCTAAAGGATTGTGTCTCGCCATCAACGGGAAGTTTTTGTATATGCTTAATGATACTTTTACAGTCTCAACACAATTTTAAAGGTACCAGACATTCTTGTTTTCCACCAAATGTCATAAGAAACAATAAATCATATGAGATACGATAATAATAGTTTCTTGCATTGGTTTGAACAGTTATCTCCTCTGTTCAAGCTGATAAAACATAAACAGAAAAGAAGAAACTTTTTGTATTGTGATGAACTGGAAGTTTTTCTAAATGCTCTAATTAAATAAAATAAGGGTCTCAAACTACTGGTCCCTGACAACAGTGTTTATTAAGCTGCTAACTTTCTTTAGTTCTTGCCTGCGTAAGATTTTAAGGATCTGTTAGCCAGGCATCATCACTTAAGTCAACAAACGAACTTCCAAATGAGCTACTAATCAAACGTAGATGATTCATATGGATAGGCCACACTTTGTGCAAAGATGCAGGTGATATGGGTAGAAGAGTTCTGTGGTAAAACCTGCAAAGTTCGAGAAACTGTGGAAGACCAAAAACATCTTAAAGACTTATGGTGGACGTTGACTTGAGGAACTCCAATACCAACTGGAACAATCTGAAGCTTCTCGCAATTGAATATTTTAAAAATAATTAAATTCTTTTAAAGTCTTACTATAGTTTCAGACTTCTAAAACTTATCATTCATTCTCTTGTGTCTCATGAGATAAATTTCTTAATATTTTCATTTGATATTGCCAACTTTAGATAATTTTGATCAATAAGAGTCACAGTATTCAAAACAAAAAGTATTCATCGTAATCATGTATTGAACTCTTCTTAAAGATAGTAGATTACTTTTGACTGAGTAGGAAAATAATTGTAGTTAATAGAAGCTTCTATCTTTCTTTCTTAACAATAGGAGAAAAGTTTTGCTTCATCAAAGGTAAAGGTGTTTGCCATGCCAATTTCCCTGGCGATCGTCAAGAGGAGTAACTTCCTGTATTTTCGTCAGCTGGCAAATAGGCGGTGGAAAGATCTTGAATCTTGCAGAGTGGCACGTGCTACCTGGCCTAGTTACAACGAAAATAGGTCACATAGACTCATCAACAGAAGACGCTCAGATACCGCAGGGCTAACAGCGGTTTATACTGGTCACTGGTATTCCGTTCAGAAGCCATTGTAGAAGCTGCGAAAACGAAGAGGAAGAGGAGTCGCTCACCAGCATATAAAAGCTTCTATTATGTTTAACTTCTACAGGAGAAAAGTTTTGATTAATCAAATAAAGGTAAAGTTGTATATCATGTTATGAATTAGAATATTTTCAACATGCTCTATGAGGAATGAATTCTTTTGCAGTATTACTTCAATTTTAGAAGTTTCAGACTTCTTAAACTTCTTATTCATGTTTCTTTTGTGTTTTTCACCAGATGCCATTGGTGATATGAGTTTGTGACTGTCTTCATTTGACTTCATCAACTTTTTTCGAAAAGTGACTCTTTCTCAAAGTATTGATTGTATAAACAAAGTTCAAAATAATAGAAACCTTCACTCAAACATAGTTCGAAGTCTTTTATAGGAAAGTAGAATAGTTTTGATTATATACGGAAATAGTAGTTGAAAAAGCAGATTAGGAGAGACTAAAAAGGAAAGTATCTTTCTCACTTCGCTTAACTTCAGCAGTAGAAAAAAAATCTGATATAATATTATACTGATAAAGGTAAAAGGTTTGTGTCATGTCGTGAATTCGAATGCTTAATGAAGAGTGATGTAAACATGATATAAAAACAAAACTACTCTTGAAGTCTTTCTTCAGTTTTAAAGGTTGCAAAGACTTCAAAGAAAATTATCATTCTGGTTATTAACAAAAATAGAAAAACATTAAAAATAAGCAAATTAAATTAAATAAATAAAAATAAAATATGATAAAATAAATTAAAATAAAATAAATAAAATAAAATAAAATTATTAACTACTAATTATTTATTTAAAAAAAAAAAATAGAATTAAATCACTAGAATTTTTATTGCAAAAATAATCATTCCTAAACTGAGTCACGAGTTGATGACTCGGAATTTTGTTGTTTAATAATAAAAGATGTAAAAATAATAAGAAATTCTAAAAATAAATCAAAGTTATGAATTGTTGAATTTGATTTTGAATTTGGAAATGTGCAGCTTGTGTAGTCTTGTTTTTTTTTAGTCAGTAGCTGCCAGAATTTTGTCATATGCAGCAGCAGCTTTATTTCATTTTTGATTTCTCATTTTTGGCCAAAATCCGCTTCGTTTTCGTGTCATGGTTTTGGAGGGTGGACATTCCGCCATTGTGAGCAAGTAAGTGGTAAGTGTGTGCTTGTGTGTGCTTGTGTGTGATTGCGTTTTGATTAGTACTTGTGTTGAGCGACAAACAAACTGGCATTTCCTGCGAACGATGGAATTGAGCCGGCCACATATTTGCCTTGACAAGCCAATCCATTGGCCTGTGTATGCCCCCGCATCGATTGCATAAGGATTGAGTGAGCAGAGCATTGATAGAACGGAGCGGAGCGGGAATTGAGTTTTTGGGATACATAAAAACGTGTATAGGATTAGTGAAAGTGCAGTTTTCAGCTTTTTTTTAAAATGCAGATAGCAGTTAGCATTTATCAGTTTGTAGAGTAAAGCATGCAAGGTTAGTAACAGCAGATTTAGCAAGCTTTGGATTAGCGATTTTTTTTGTTATCATTTTAATTGAGTTAAGTCTTAAGCTTTTGTATCTTACTACAAAGAGAGCAATGCAATCGAACACATGAATATTATTTCTATTTACATGCTTTAATGGTATGGTTATGATCTTGAAATCCTTATGTGACTTGCTTATTTCAATGGAATTGGATTAGTAATCATGATTCTCAATCATAAGCGTTGTTTCACCGGCAACACCTTGAATGGTGCCAGCCACATATTTGCCAATGGCAGCAAGACCATTTGCCTGTGCAGAGTTTTGAAAATGAGGATTAATAAATGAGTAATGAGTAAAAATGTGTTGATATATATGGAATTGTGTTGAATTGTTATATAGATAAGTAGAAATATCGAGAGGGAGAATTGGTACACCAGATAATTTTGAGAATTTCCTTCAAAAAAAATGGGATGTTGTTGGCACAAAACCGATTTATTAAAACCCACTTGAGATATCATCCAAATGTATGGAGTATATGGTAGAACACTTACCTTGGCGCGCTTGATGAGTTCATTTTGGCCGTTGATAACTGCGTCCTTCTTGCCACCCCAGGCGCGGAGTACGGAGGCTTGGAGAGCACGACCGTAAGAGAAGGTCAAAGCCCATGGTTTGCAGAGAGGAACATTGTTAATGGCATTCAGATTGACTGAAGCTTCTTCCTCAGATTGACCACCAGACAAGAAGGTAATACCTTAATGAATAAACAAGCATATTAGAACAAAGATCAAAAGATTATTCATACGGAATAATGATGACTTACCGGGAACAGCAGCAGGGACAGTACGGCGCAGAGCAAGGACTGTAGCAAGAGCAATATCCTCAGCTGAGTACTTCTTGGAGCACTTTTGACCAGCAGTAACCATGTTTGGCTTCAACAATGTACCTTCCAAGAAAACATGATGATCGCTCAATGCCTTGTAGCAAGCGGCCAACACAACTTCGGTGACCTTCTGGCAACGGTCCAAATCGTGATCACCATCAGGCAAAATCTCAGGTTCAACAATTGGGACAATGCCTTGTGACTGGCAGATGGAAGCATAACGAGCCAAAACATTGGCATTCTCCAAGATAGATTGGTATGATGGGGTGTTCTTGCCGATCTTCAAGACACAACGCCACTTGGCAAAATCACAACCGTCCTTCTTGTATTGTGCACAACGTGCACCCAAATCATCCAAACCTTGGGTGGTGCATTCACCTTCAGAGCCCATCAAATCAACGACACCTCTGTCGACCTTGATGCCGGGAATGATGCCAAGCTTCTTCAACAATTGAACAAATGGAGTACCATCATCGGCCTTCTGGTAGAGAGTCTCGTGGAACAAAATCACACCAGAGATGTTCTCAGCAATTTTGGGGTCGGCGGTGAACAACAGCTGACGGTATGCACGACGGTTCTCATCGGTGTTTTCAACGCCAATATCATCCAAACGCTTGCCCATGGTCGAAGTCGATTCATCGGCAGCAAGAATACCCTTGCCGGGTGCGACAATAGCACGAGCAATGCGGCTCAACTCCTCTTGGAGCTCCTTGCTTGGGTAGTTGAAGTAGGTAGTCATGATTTTGATTGAGATTCGGCTATAAAACTGCATACATTAATTGCAACAGCAATTTTGATGACACAAGAAAGAAGAAAAGAAATATGTAGAATTTTGTTAATATTTTTTTTTTTTTTTGATTAGGTAATAAGAAAATATATTTTTAATAATTTGTTTTTTCCAAAAATTTCTGACATTTTCAGCAAAAGTTTTGAAATATTTTTTACATGGAGTGTAGACAGCTGATTCTTTCTATTCAAGAGAGAGATAGAGAGAGAGAGAGAGAGTAGGAAAAAGCTCAGATTTTTGAGCACAAAAAGCAACATAAGTTCATATAGAGAAATGTTGCTTAAGAAGACATCAGCAACAAAAGTGTATATAGAGAAATGTTGTTTAAGAGCACAAAAGGCAACATGTTGCTAGCAATATAATTTCAGTTTTTCATTGCTTATCAATGAATTTTTTTATTAAAACAGAAAAAAATAACAAAAATAGTATACTGTGGCATTTCTTATCAACATTTTTTCAGTTTTCATTATGTTATTTTCTTTTATAAAATTTATTGCCTTTACATTCTGATAAGATACTTATTTCTTCTTTCGAATGCGTTTAATTGAAGATGAGAGGAGCATTTATTATTCACTATAGCAACATATACAATATACACATATTGTTTTATTGCTTTGACCTTTATTTGTTTAAATTGAATGGAATATTTTTCTATTTCTGAATCACCTTTGCACAAATTGATATATTTTTTGCTTTTCTATTAAAATTTATTTTATATTATATTGTTAATTTGTGAGCGCAGCGCACAACCAACTGACAACGATAGAATATCGTAACTGAAGCGAAATACCTCAAAGCAACGTCTCAGATTCAGGTTCAATAGTTTTGCAGGGAAGGGAAGCAAAAGTTCCAAAGGTTTCTAAGTAAATTGAGTCAGAGGCAATGTTGCGTTACGTGAAATTTGATGTAATAAATACGGAAACACATGAAATCTTGACTTTGGGGCAAAGTCCTTTGTCTAGTATGTAGTACTATGAATGGAGTGAGTGTGACGTCAACTTTCACTTTTTGTTTTTTAATATCAACATTTATTGAAAGGCCTGTTTAGTGTGAGAGGGGGTGAATTTGGATAAAACTAGCAATGACGCGCCCCTTACAATGTAAGAAACAACAAAACAAAAGTGAAATGATTTGAATTTCATAGAGAAGCCACTGAAAAAGCTCATTGACATTGAACAAGGTCATATGCGGCAAATACCAAATGCAACAAAGTTGCTAAGCATTTGTTGTGAGCGTGTTTCCACCACCAAATTTCATCAATTTCTTATGTAGTTTGCTTATGAAAAATGTTTGATATTTTAACAAAAAAAACATGTTGCCTACATATTTACTTATGTATGTGTATGTATAAAGTATCTTTGTATCTGTAGACGACAATGTCTTTGTGCTTGTGTAGGTCGTTCGTTTGTATAGAAAAAGAAAAAAAAAACAATGCGTGATATACAAAAATAAGTTTGGACACGCGCTTTATATAAAAATATAGTATATACAAATATATTTTGATGTGTATACTATGTATGTATAACTTTTCCATTTCACTCTTCAGCCTATATTTTTGTTTTTTTGGTTTGTTGTTTTTTCTCCAACAAATTTGACTTGTTTGACATTGAAATTTTGACAGAATTTCTCCATGAAACAGCTAATTGAAACTTAATTTGAATGAGATGGGTGTTTGATAAGACCTTAGGCATTTCTGTATTAATATATTGATGAATAGATTGATTTACAATATTAATTGATTTTAAAGCAATTTTTTTTGCTTTATTTAATTTTTGAATAATTTTTGGAATTTTATTAAGATTTATTTTAACTTTCTTTGTAGAAGAGAATCTAAGGAGACAATACAGAGGCTTCATGAGGCCTATTACATTTTAAAATTATTATACTGATGAAATAAAGGTTTAAAATCAATGTCAATGTCAATAGAATTTTCCTTTTTGTTGTTTTTCTTTTTGTTTAATTTTTTTAGAATTTTGTTGAGTTTATTTAGATTTTTTCTAATTTTCTTTCTATAAGAGAATCTAAAGACACTGTAAAGACACTTGATGAGGCCTATTATATTTTTATATTAATAAATAAAATAAAAGAAATAAGTGCTTAAGATCAATTTTTCTTTCTCTGTAATTTTAAATATTTTTCAGATATTTTTTAAGATTTTTTTGTTTACGATATTCTACAGAGACACTTGATGAGGCCTATTACATTTTTATGTTACTATATTAATGAATAAAATAAAAGAAATTAATGCTTAAGATCAATTTTTCTTTCTACGTAATTTTGAATATTTTTTTGAAGTTGTTTTGATTTTCCAGATTTTTTCCAATTTTTTTCCCGATTCTTTTCTTTAAGATAATCTAAACAGAGACTTGGTCAGGCCTTTTGCATTTCCATACTAATATTTTAGTAAATAAGTTTACAGAATTTAATGTTTTCAAAGCAATTTTCCTGGCTGCGGTATTTTTATAATTTTTTTAAGTTTCTTTAAATTTTTTTCCCAAATTTTTTCTATAAGATGCTCTGAGAGAGACTTGATGAGGACTATTGCATTTCTATAATTATATTTCAGTAAATAGAAATAAAGAAATAATTATTTTTGATCAATTTTTCTTTCTGCATAATTTTAAATATTTTTTTTTTTTTTTTAGATTTTTTCATATTTTTTCTGATTTTTTTTGAAGATTTTTCTCTAAGATAATCTAAAGAGATTAATGAGGCTTTAGCAACTATTTTTTAATTTAGAATTTCATGTTTTTAAAACAGTTTTTTACTGAGTTTGTTTAGATTTTCTTCCCAATTTTTTTCAGATTTTTTTTTCTATAAGAAAAACACAGACTTCGTGAGGCCTATTGCATTTCTATATTAATGAAATGGTTAATAGAATTACAGATTTTAATATTTTTTTGTAATTTTACTAATTTGTTTGAGTTTTTTTAGATTTTTGCAATTTTCCCGACTTTTTTTTTTGAGATCAATCTAAAGAGAGACTTGATGAGGCCTTTTACATTTCTATATTAATGTTTAAGTGCACAGAATTACTGAAATTATATTTTTCAAAACAATTCTTTTGGCTGTGTAATTTTAAAATAATTTGATAAGATATTTTTCCGATTTTGTTTCTATAAGATAATCTAAAAAGGCCTGGAAGGCCTAGAAATACATATGTGTTTTTTTATATCAATTTTATTCCCACAACACTTATAAATATGTTTTTCTATAAATTTCTCCTTCTCTTAGTCAAACAAAATCTCAACACAACACACCTTTTTCTCCCGGCGGCGATCAAATGAAGACTAAAGAAATTTCTTTCCATTTGTTCTATTTAAAAGATGCATATAGACTTTAGACTAGAGACTAAGACTGAGAGAGAGAATCCTAGTAGATAAGAAAGAAAAATACTTGATTCGAAAACAACAAAAACCACAAAGAAGAAGACCACATATAGAAGTATAATACAAAATTGTTGACACCGTAAATAATTTATGTTCATTGGTTGCTGCTATCAGAGAATTGAATAAACATTTTTATGGTTTTTTTTTATTCTGAGCGCTGATAAAGCGAGGAATTATAAAACAGCAGAGCATAATAAAAAAAAAAAAAAAAAACCTGTATTATCTGTTGTTCTTGTTGTTATAATGTTATTCTAGAAGAACAGAAATTCGAGATGTAAACTAAACTGAGCGAGTGAGTGCAAACTCAAAGAAAGAAAAGAAACGTGCCTCTCCAACAATTTCGTTTTAATCCAAAATACCATAATTTATTGATTCATTGTTGTTAGTTTTAAGATCTGTAAGAGAGTCACAGGCAAGCCCCTTTTTTTTCATCAAAAACTAAGAACAGTTGAACAAATATGATTTGATAAGTGAAGAGTATTTGGAAACCAGTTTCCATGTTTCTTTTGCATGTATGGAAAGTTTTCTTGTTAAATAATGAAATTTGTTGAAATATGTTGAAATTATTAAATGTTGATCGAATGGTCTATTGAAATTTTCTTATCTCATAAGGTTAATGCCTTTAGTTTACTAAGAGACTTTGGAACGGATTTAACTTATCACAAAAATGGGTTAGTAAGCGTCTTTTTCTATTTCCTCAGATGATAATCAATCAATTCATATTGACGTCATTGCTAGAATTTGTTGTATAAAATAAAAATGTTTGTTTTTAGTAAAAAATCATGTGCCCTTGGCCTGGTAATCAAGAAACTGATAAATAATAAAGTATATAAATTGTAAATTCATAAGGGGAAAAGTAAGGAAGAGAGAGAGAAAGAAAATGGCATTTTTAATGACGAAATGGGAGTTTTGCCAAGAAACTACTAATGAAAATAAAAAGTTAAAATTTTAAAAGAAAATGATCAAGTAAAAGAAAACTATTTTTACTAAACACATTCCAATATATAAAAATACAGCGACGACGACAATTCTTTAAAACTAGGCAATGATGCCAGGAATTTCTTGCAGTGCATACACCAACACAGTAAATGTGAGAGTACTTACTGATAAAAATGAGAGAGAAGCAAAGACACAAATAGAGGGGCAGAGAGAGTATTGAGTAATAAACTTCAAGAAGCGCAATGAGGGGAACTTTTAGTTCATTTATCAAATAAATGGTTGAACAAAAGTCTGGGCCACAAATGGCATATACATATGAGAAGAAAACACAAAAAAAAAACTAGTAAATAAAGTCTGGATAAACCGGCTGGAAAAGCAACTTTCAATGGCATTGAATTTAGTATGTATTACTTTAAAGTGGATTCAATTCATGTAAAGTAAGTGCAAATGGACATTGAACCAACAACTGGTAACTGATACATAGCATGGATTGTATAGAAAGAGATTACGTTCATTGATATGATTGGTGTTAGCTTATCATATGATACCATCTATCTATCTATCGTATGTTAGTTACTTTAGTTCCTGATAAGGGCGTTAACTTTACTAATCATGTATGAAAACTTATTACAAAACCATAAATTCAAATTCCAATGAAATTTTCATTACGATGCTGATTAAATAATCTTTCTTCTCTTTACACGTTCTTATGCGGCGCTACGAAAATTGTGCAGTTTGATTACGAAACAACAGAATCACTTTTTCACTTCTTTGCTTTGCTTAATTTATTTCAAATTTCTTTTTTTTTTTTATTTTATAATTATTATTTTCACTGAGTTTTTTTCTTATTTTATTTTACTCTTCTTTAGTGCACACACTCACCGTTTCAAATTTGGAATCAAATTGATTTGCTTCTTTCTTTTTCAGTCTGTCTGGACTCTTTATTATATAGAGCTGATATATTTCTCTGGAAGCGAACTCACTCAGTTTTTGAGGCGAACGCGAGACGTGAAATTCCAAAGCAAAACTACTGAGCAAACTGAGAAACGTCAAAATGAAAGGTTGTTTGGAGGTCGTTTGTGCTTTTTTATTATATGCAAATAAAATAAGTGTTGGCTAACCTTTGACTATGAAGTGAATATGGTCACGATAATGTAAAGCTTTGGCGCATGACCAAAAGTTGTGACTTATGACAGCTTTAGCACTTTATTTAATAAACTTTTAGTAAGCTTTGGATGCATAGAACGTTTTCCTTGGTCTTAGAATTGATAACTTACTAAAAGTTTGGAACTTTAATTGTTAAAGTTAAGATGAGAGAAGATTGGATGATGCTTTATGTAATGAGATTTGCACGAAATTCTTGCATTCGAATTTTCTATAACTCGAACCAAATCGAATTGTCGTAGGTTTTATAACCGAAAATTCTTTGCAATCTTTCTAGCATAAATTAAACAAGACTTTGAGACGTAGCCGTTTAGCTGTTGACAAGTATAAGCATCAAACTCATATAACTGATTTATTTGTGAGTTTGGAAATCGGGGAAGTCCTTATTTGTAAGAAGAATTCATCAATTATTCTTTACGCCTTTTATTAAGTAAATTTAACCCGGCGTCATGGGGGTAGATTTTTGTTACACGGACGTTGGGCATGGGTCAATATGACCCACTTATTCAACTTCGGTTACTTCGTTACTTTTATGAACAAAAATAAGAAATTTTGCTTATATCTCTATTGGACTTTATTAAGGAAATTAAACATGGCATTATATTGACAAGAATATATTTATTATTTAATTTTTTTAACCAATACGCATAACAGTATATAAAAGTAAAGAAAAGTTAGTTATTGGAAACTAAACGTAGTACCAGATACCAAAAATCCGTTAAAGATGTTAAATAAGTAATTAAATTAGACATGGGCAAAATGGCGTGAAATAGCTAGTAGCTACATCGATTGCGGGGATGGGTCATATTTACCTTTTTCAACTTTTGGCAAGTGTAAAATCGCAGCGCGATCTGCGTCCGACTGATTTTAAATTAAAAACCTTTAGAGAAAGTAAAAGCATGCAGCTACTGATAAGTTCGGCAATGTGTCACTTGTAGTCATAAAATCACAATCATTTCATAAAGTAGCGGGTCATTTTGACACATCCCCCATGAAGCCGGGTTAAAGCACGCTGTTAGTCCATGGGAAGGGCATGAAGGTATGCACAATACATGGTTATGATTATTGAAGTCAGCTACTTTTAGTCTGCATTTAGACTATAGGCTCAGCGACAGCGAAAACTTTTTTTGTTGATAAGAGAAGCGAGGCATTGAGGGGAAGCTATGATGTTCTGAAAACGTCGTCTGCTGACGTTTTTCTTTGTTCTCTTTCACCTCATTCATTTTTTTCAGAATTTTTTTCGCTTGCATAGAGTGCAGAATAAGTAGCCAATAGGAGCGGAATGTGAAGAAATCGACGATCATATGACGTCAGTCTAAAAGCAGTCTTACAAAAAGCCTTAAAGAAAATAAAACAAAACTTATGGATTGTATCAATCATGTATTAAAACCATGGGATGAAGACATCAAGAGTCAGTCAATAAAAGATTTCTTCAATAAAACCGGATTTGATCAATTTCCGACATGGGACAATGAAGATGACATAACTTTATGTTTCTTGCCTAATATTGTGAATGATGGAAATTTGAGGTAAAAGATTATAACGCAGCATGGATAAGATTGAATCCGTGGTGCCCCACGCATTTCAATGGTTTTTTTTCGATTTGAGGGCATTTCTATTGATGCAGCAATGAATTTGTATGTTTTTCCTTAATCTCGAAGCTTACAAACAAGTCTTTTCACCTGTTGACTACAATGAGGTCCACGACCCATCTATAATTCTTTCAACATCATAGTTAAACCATCATTTAATTTAATTTAATTTCCACCAAATCAAACTATCCGTATATAACAATACAAATTTGATAACTTTAGATTTTTACCACAATATACCTATTTTATTGTCCAGCTAAATATAAAGGATCAGCAAATGAACAAGCCGTCATATTTACCAATCACTTTTATTGCGGGGATTCTCCAGTTCCATTTCAAAACAGTGCTGTCACACTTGCAAATCGGTTTTGCGATTGTTAAAGATGTGGTATAATTTTTATAATCTTCACGGGAGTGAATAGTATTATAAGTTTGTCATGAAGTTTGTAACACACAGAAGGAGTCATCGCAGACCACATAAAGTATTTATATATATTTTTGATCTGCTCGATGAGACAAGTTGATTTAGCTTTGTCTGTCAGTCCATCTGTCTCAAAACTAGTCCCTCAGTTTTTTAGCTAGAGAGCTGAAATTTTGCACATTGGTTTCTTTTTACCATACGCTGCTCATCAGCCGAATCCGAATCCTAGTGGTGGGGTACCTCTCATCATTTAAATTAATGTACTCATTAGACAAAGTTTTTTGTTTTTTGACTAATCAAACTGAAATTTGGAGACTATAAGTTTCGGATCCATATTCATCAACCATGTAAGGATCAAAACATTAATTAAGTAAATTGTACTAAGGTGATGATAATTCAATGACCTGCTATTGAAATAAAGTCTATATAATAATCTATCATTTCCGTTATATACATTATGATTATCTAAAAAATCGGTTATGTCCTATACCTGTACCGAAACTCACTCACCTCTTACTTAAATAAAGTCATTTACCATTCAACTATTAGATTTGCCCTAAGAGCATTAAGATCAACTACAATACTAAAAATAACATGCTATTCAAAACCCAAATAATGCCAATAGAATCCAGTAAAACTCGTTACTGCTATGCTTATAAAACCAATACTCCTGTTAAACGACTGTTCAAATTCGCTATACATCTTTCCCTAAGACTTATCAGAAATCTAGGCTACACAACTCCACCAAGCTTAAGACCTTATAGCAATAGCTTTATTCTAGTTTATTTGTAGATAAATAAATAATTATAGATTGTATTGATTGAGATCTTCCTATACATCTGGATGAATGCATTTTTTTTAATAGTTTTAAAATTTCCAGGAATAACTTAATGAATTTGGAAGAAAATATTGTGTATCCGATATAACTGCAATTAAGAAAGCAATTAAGCATATTTTCTACCTGCAGATAGTTTTTAAGAAATCATCCCAGGTATAGCAGACAGGTAAAGGAACTATTAATAATAATTTAATGAACTGCTAATGAAACCGACTACCTATTAAAATAAATACAGGAAGTTTAGCAAAAGGATAATGAATCAATTCTTAGAAGTTAGGTATGCAAAAGAGACAAATGGTTGTCATTCTTCTCCCTCATCAACAAGCATGTATTTGCAACTTCTCTTCCTTTTCTATTAGTCTCCTTCACTACAATTGTGGCCATTTGTTGTGTGAGTTGTAACGACAGTTTAAAGACCTGCTAGTGGGCTGACGCTATAAAAGGACTAGCGCTCACAGTTTTAAATCATTGTACAACAGATCTTCATTGAGTAACAAACAAAATATATCAAGATATAAATTGAACTTTATCAATACTACATATCTAAAATATACCATATACCATATATAACAAACAATATCAAAAAATTAAAATATAAAAAATCAAGAATAAGAATAAGAACAATGGGTAAGTTACATAATTTGATAAAACCATAAATAGTAAATACTTAATTTTCATTTCAGCAAACACATATATAAATTCATATCTTTTCGAGCAAGTCTTCACCAGTTGCAGTGATTTTAACACCCAAGTCCGGATGGCCAGAGCATTTCCGCAATATGTTGATATCGCCATTCGCTTTTGGAAAAAAGCTAATTACACCAGCACTGTTGGACCACAATCCGCATTTACGTTAGCTCTAACTGGTGCATCAAATTATTTCTTTTTTATGCGCCATATGGCGCCCCATTTTCAAAATTTTTATATGTTTGATTTTGGCCGAGGAAAGTGCGACTTTAAAACCTTGCGGCAATTTTTGAAACACTTGGAGTGGATGAAGTTGATGACGTTTCCTTCGGTATCGGTGTGTAAACTTATCAGTTTAACAGATGGGATTCAGGATGACGATATCCTTAATCTTACGAAAATGTTGCCGAATTTAAAAACCCTAGTTATTGAAACCAAGTCATGTACTGGAGCCCATGTGGAGAAATTCTTGAAACTGGAGGAACTGCTGCTGGGCCGTCTAATCGATTACGAAACGGCACAACGAACACAAACAATTCAAAATATTGTTACAACAATGGATAACTTGCGTGTATTGAACATATTTGGACCACAACTGGAACTCACGGATATTAATTTGCCAAATCTTGTAAGACTAACTATCCATCCAAACACTCTGTCGCATATTAGTGAACAAGTGATGGGACTACCACGCTTAGACAGCCTTACTGTTTATGCTGCCAAAGATAATGATGAGCGACTGTTCAAAAATATTCTACAACAAAAATCATCCAAAATAATGTGTGTGTTCATAGACAATTCCAAGCTAAGACTCGATGAAGATTGGGATAAGGAATTGGGCCGCCTTGAATTCCCAAAATTACGCAAAATAATCTACCAACATTGGCAACACTCAAAATCTTTCTTAAATAACCA
Organism: Amiota communis; assembly: GCA_037043315.1. Classification (NCBI taxonomy): domain Eukaryota; kingdom Metazoa; phylum Arthropoda; class Insecta; order Diptera; family Drosophilidae; genus Amiota; species Amiota communis. The sequence goes on along the minus strand of JBAMAV010001245.1, from coordinate 2,635,355 downwards.
CAAATATGATCGTGGACAAATCCAAATGATCGCTTGTGACCATCGGCAAGGTATGGATGAACGCGAACTTATAAATATGATAAAAGATCATCATAATATACAAAAATTAAGCATTCTTCATAGTGGATTCGGAAAAGCGACAGTTAAATCAATAGAAATGTTCCTCAAATCTGAGAATGAAACTATAAATAAGATGCTTAAAACTTCAATGATCTCTAATATGCAATATCCAAATCCAAGACCAAAACTCTTTATATGGAACTTTTGTGATCTCTGGACTGGTTTAAAACCAGAAGAAACTGCCTATTGGCAGAACAATCTGTATGTGGAAATGGAAGCAGCCAAACGCGGAACCTGTGCCCCTGTACCATATGTTTATAAATTTCAGTTTTACAAAAGATAAAGTTATTTAAAGATATGTTCAATTAAAATTATAATAAATTAAATGTAAGGTTTTTGCATCCCCTATTTTCCTTACAATTATTAAAATGTTAAATTTTTAAAAACAAATGTATTTATTTTACCAAATTAATCCTCTTAGTTGTTAAGTTAATTTAATATAACTAAACTCCAGAAATGTAAAATAAGCTGAAATATACATAGTATAGGGTCAATAAAATAATAGTTTATGATGTAAATAAAAAAGAAAATATATAATTTAAAACAAAAAAAAAAAACAAATTTCTTAAAGATTTTTTAATTTATAACTTTTAGAGAATCAATACATAATCCAGCGGCATCTATAAAAAAAAAACTACAAATAGGTTATGTTTGAATTGTAGCTTTGTAACTTAGAGCAATTCATTATTTTTAAAAAATGTCTTAGTAGCATGACGTAGCACAAGGCATACACAAAGTAGTACGGTGATCGGACCTCAAAGAAGACAAAGAGAAGAAGTGAATAAAGTACAGTTTAAAACTAATGTACTAAAAAGGTCGAAACAAGATTGAGAATAGAAAACCAAATTAAATAAACTATAAACAATGTAAATTCTACTTCAGTTTAACAGACTTTATTATGAGATGAAAGCCTAAGATAAATATCCGCATCTAGCAGGCGGGACCCATTAATTTTCTTTCCGCTTATAATGGGGCAAGCAGGAGATAGCACTTTTGTAGTTGTATTGTATAGTCTTCGTGTTGGAAAATTGACAATGGAGCAGTTGTCCGTAATAGACAGCTGAAGAGTACCATTGACAGGAGCATTCGGTGACGGGGAAGCCGTTAGTATTCTCCTACAACAGCACCGTCTGGGCCCCTTATATTTGTGATCAGTAATCATATGATGTTTGCAAACTTATCCCTCAGTTTTTAAGCTAGAGAGTTGAAACGATGCACATAGGTTTCTTTTTACCATATGCTGCACATCTATCGGAATCAGCCGAATCGGACCACTAGGGGGTACCTCCCATACAAACCATCCTTTAAATTAAAGGGTCAATTTGAAATTTGGAGATTATAAGTTCCTAGTCCATATCCACCAACCTTGTAAATTTCAAGATCCTAGGGTTAACAGGAGGGGAGCCTCCCATACAAACCCAAATTAAATGACAAACTTATAAATAATAATAGTACAATAAAAGTGTCACTCAAATTTTGTTCTTTGTTGATACTCAAACTGTAACAGAGAGAATATAGTGATGCTAAGAGAGGAAGGTTGGATGCAACCGGGAGGAGCGTGAAGAGTATTACATCTTTGGCATAGCCAATGATAGCCTTCTTTCTGGTTGTTTATGGAATCCCTAGACAATTGGAAAGATTCAATAGTTTTGAGAGCGAATACATTTTCATGTAAGAGCTGTTTAGCTTAAAAATTTCACAGCGACTAAACGCAGTGATGGTCTCTGCAACCGTATCAATCTTGAGGTCGCAGTGAATGACATCGTTGCGAACATAAAAAGGGGCCCCTACTATAGTGCGAAGAACTTTGGACTGGAACCCCTGTATAAAGTGTTGTAACATAATGTTGAAATTTTTGCAGACGATTGTCGATGAGAGGGTTTATCGGTGTGTTTGTGGATGAATTTCCAGAAAAGTTCATGAGTTTGAATAACGTTTTTTAAATGATTATTATGAATCATATATCCCAATTCTTTCAATCAATTCTTAACAAAATCTGTTAAAATTGAGTTCAACCTGCTACTATACAGAAACAAATCAATTTAAATTAACTCAAAATATTAGATTCTTCTAATTGTTGCAACTTTAAGCCTCACCTACTAACACTTAACTCTGTGAGCCTGACCTTCATCAATAAATCACTCACTCAAACACTTATTCACTCAAAAGAAAACAGCTGACTCAATGTATTTAACTTAGTTTGAGTCAAAAAATATCCCAATATTCTGTTATGCTCTTTGAGTAGTTTCCCAATGCGCAAGACAAATTTTTCGACTCAATTTAGAATGTTTATAACATTTACAACTCCAATTGCATATGATTTAAATGATATCTTTATGGAAGCACTATAAATGTCTGGTTTTGGTGATATGATAATAATTATTATAATTTAACAAACCTTTGTTTTTTTTAAGATAGAAAAATTTTATAAATTTAATGAAAGATAATTCTCTAGGGAGTGTAAGTTAAAGTTTCTGATTGAAATTCTTCTTTCATTTGTATTGCATATTTCCTTTGAATCAATCTTAATTTCATAAACAAAATTGTTGCTTTCAATTGTTTAAACTTTAATGAAGTTGTCCAAAATTATGAAGACTTCAATCTTTGCAAGGACACGGCACAACATGTTCATTGTTGTCCTTTGCCTAAATGTGCTTCTATGTACAATATTTGCTTCCGCTTGAGCCGGCGCCAACTTCATAATAATCATTATTACCATCTTCATCATTATCAGCATCACTATCTTCATCATCATCTTCAATAAAGACACTCATTCGCTCTCAATATTTCATGCTCTCACACTTTTAATCTTTTTCTTTATCTCTTCACATTCCCATTCTCACCAATCTCTACCATCACTGACTCTGTGCTTCGTTACTTTCATCATCATCGTCGGTTTGTTTGTCCTTCGCCGAGTTGTATGCAACATTGCTCGTTATTCGTTTATCGTATTTGCTCAAAATACGAACGACACAATTGAACTGAAGTCAGTTGATTTCTGAACGTCGCGCGTTGAACTATTGAAATACGCCACCGCATGCCGTCGTATACCGTGTTGTGTTTAATCTAGCGCTCATTACGTATACTACGTTACGCGATACTTACGTGAACTTAAGTAGACAACAAAATTACGTTAAATCTTTCTCATGACATGAGAAAGAAATAAGTTCAATTTTAAGGTGAATTTAATTAAAATTGACAAACAAAAAAGAAAATAAAATTAAAGAAATGAAAATAAAATTTCAAAGTGAAAATGGAATAATAAAAATGTGAAAATTTAATTTAAAAGAATTAAAAGAAAGGGGCACAATGAACCCAAAAAAAAATGTATGAAAGTGTCACATAGAAAGATTTCTTGAATCTTATAAAATCAGTTGAATTTTGATTTCGAAAAAGAGCAACAAAAAGAAACAAAAAGGTCTTTATATAGGCAAGCAAAAGGAGCAACATACAACAGTAAAAAAACTGGAAAAAGAACAACAGTCTTAATAAAATAATATTGAATTATTGTTTGGAATGTTGGCAAAATAATACAAAAAAAAAAAAAAAAATAAAAACAAAAGGAGAAACCATGTTGAATAATTCGCACATTTTTGGTAAGTTTTAGCATTGGTCTCTGCTATGCGGATATATTTAAGCTTTTTGCATACTTCTTTCCCTTCCTTTTGCCTCTTTCACTTTACTTGACTCTTTTGGTTTATATTTTTATACTACTGCCTATATGGCTTTCCTGCTTCTAATTCCACCACTCTTCTGGTTTTCTGGTTAGTTGTGCTACTTGTACTAGTATATGCCTCGCTGCTAATGCCACTTGTCCTTGGCGTTGAGTTCGTTATCCTTGCTTACCGTGTCGTTGGCACATAACGAACTGTCGGATGACAGAAACAATATTCATAGTATTGTAGTAGTTGTTACTTTATGTTTTTGTTGTTCTCGGTGTATTTGTTGTTTGGCATCATTATCATCATAAAGCTTTAAATTTCATAAATTTGTTAGAATTTTTTGTTTTTTTTTTGTTTTTTTCATATCCCCTAAGTTCATTTCTCTTCTGCTTTACTAGGTTTATCCTTGGCCTCGTCAGTAGACAGACATCATCATCTCTATGAGTATTTTTTATTGATGCCCCTAAGGCCTTACTAAACATTCATCCATGTTTTGTTTTGTTTTTTTTTTTCTGTTAATATTCAAGAGTCGTCAGCTCATGTAACTCATTATTTGTTTTCAAGCTCTCGCACATAAAACATAATAAATTATGGGCAACACCCACAAAAAATAAAGGCGTTTATTTAGATACAAATTGTGGTACCCCTTATACTTAATAGATTCATTCGTTGCTATAAACTCCAGGTTCTTTAGACAAGTGTTAAGAACAAGTACATAAAGATGAGGTGAGATGAAACATGTTAGGAAGACTCTTCCTTTAATCATCATTTGTATTGCGTCTGAATATTCAAATATTTTTCATTGTATTCTCTTCTTCTCTATGTGCTACTGATTCTGGGCTTGTCAATGTCTGAAATGAAGACCACCTTTTCAAATTTGGTTGAAGTTGCAGCATCTCCTATTGTCATTGTCATCACCATCGACATCTTCATTAATATGCGACACATCAGAACATACATTGGTCCTTGCCAAGCAACGAACACAATAACATTTTGTTTTGTACTTTGTTTATTTACCTAAGTAACCTTCTTCTTTATACACATCACTCTACCTCTACTCAATCTCTCTCTCTCAGACTGTGATCAACTTAAGTTTCCTTCTGTCTGGGTCTGTGTTTCACATTCTTTCCACTTTTTTTACTTTATTTTTAACATGAAACAAAAATATGAACTCATGTTACTCCTCTGATGATGATATTTGCCTCCCGCAACAACAACAAATTTTGTTGCTTAGAAATTTCCTTTTTACTAATTTTTCCATTTTTAAAATTTGTTCTATTTTCATTTACTCCTGTTATTGTTTCAATATTCATTTGCCATGTATAAGTATATCCATTCTTCAAGTTACCTTCTTTGTTTAGTTGATACCAAAGCTTACACAACTTATATCCACCACTTGGCATTTGGCATATGTTAAAAGGATATTTGTAAACAGAAATTTTGAACTTTAAATTGCCATTTGACTCCTAAATACAATTTTGATTTTCTTTCAGTTAAGGTAATGAAAATAAAGTGAAAATAAAGTGAACTAGAAATTTGCTTACAAATTTTGTAATTGGCATACATCATCTGTTAATATAGGGTGTCTCAATAAGAGTGCATTGTATCATTTAAAAATAAAAACACAACTTGAGATATTTTTATTGCATTGTAAATATTCCAATTAAGTATGGAATAAAAGAATCTACAAATGCCCCATTTGTCGTTCAGAAACATACCATCCAGTTGATGCCAGAAGTACTTCTTTACCATGTTCCTCATTTTCAAAAAATTAAATTCTTTTCACGCCGCCTGGCGAATATCCGCACCGGAAAGATGCTCGTTGAGGATGCATTTGTTTCTCATGGTTTGCGTGAGGATTTTCTGAGCCACAAATACGATAATTTTTAATACAAAATATTAACGAGTAAGCCTACCTGTTAAAGCCTTCGACTCGCGATTGATAACTTTTTTGGTATAAATTTATATGTTGAAATTATACATATTGGAGATATTTAAGGATGATAGAGTTTTTTAAGGATGAGATGGATGCTCCCCAAGTGATGACAGGAGTCCAGAAGATAGTCTACAGTGAGTACATCTCCGCAGAAAGGCTATGGTGGACAGTTTGATCAGTTGAGAAGGTATTGATGGGTATCCCGTGTATGCAGATGAAAGTTCCGCATGCCTGTCTGGCTAAATTTAAAGGCAGGTAGTTTTTTCACATATTGGCTTAATGAAAGAGTACCGGTGGATAAACTACCTCAATTCCATCAAGTTCTTCGCATAAAGGTGTTAGGTAATGAGATTCTTAAAATCTTTGGCGCTGATAACAATAAAAGTGTGTGATCGGGTAGTGCTGATTTGCCGGACTACCATGCCGGCGTATTTGTTTTTTGGTGGCTGGGAGCTCGGAACATTGTGATTTTGTTGCAGTGTTGACTGCATATTTTCCGAATTTCCTGAATCGTAAGATCGTTATGCTCACGATTTCTTATGGCTAGTATGTAAGAAACGCTGTCACAGCAGATTACCAGTAGTTATATGTTTGTTACAACAGAACTTTTTTTCATGTGAACCGATTTTGATGATTCTTTTTTATTGGAAAGCTGGTGCTTATTATGTAGTTCTATATAAATTCAAGATCAAGATCTGATTAGTAGTTGTCTGTTTGTTTTCTCAGAACTTTATTCTAGGTGAAATGATTTTGATGATTCTTTCTTTGTTGGGTATCTGGTACATGTTACGTAGTCCCATATTAATTTGATGAAGATCTGACCAGTAGTTTTTGAGTTATTCTTAATAATACGCGTTCCATTAAATCTAATTGAAGTCGGTTTTGTATTTTGTGCTTGTGTTGATGGCAAATTGGCAGGCTTTTAATATTGCAAAAGTCTATGCAGTTATGATCGGATCAATCCTAGGTGATAGCTGTCAAATTTCAGAGTTGCCACATGAACGAAGAAAAAAATGACACAAAATTTAAAAAGTGCACTCTTATTGAGACACCTTATATTTACATAGGAAGAAGAAGGCTAATCAGGTTTTAAAGATTTTCATTTTATTTTTGATACAATTTAATGCTGCCATTCAATATTCATCCCATCTTTGTTATAAATTCTATCAACATACTGATCCATCCTTCAAATTTAAAAATTCAAAAGCTTTCTTAATCTCAACACTTGATTCTCACTCATGTGTTGACCAAACTTATTTAACCTTGTTTAGTTTTGATTAAAGGCATCTTTATGCATTATTTCTTATTCACCGCAAAATTCTTTACTATGCTTCTTTCAACCATGGTAAGCTTAAAACAAATTCCTTGCTTTGCTATGATAGATTTTATTAAACCCAGCAGTTGAAAATCCGTTTTTAAATCTTCCTAAAATTTTACCTTCCATCGAATTTCATTAAGAATTCAAATTCATTTATTATTTCTTGTTATTTATTTATAAATTTTAGTGAAATTAGTTTTTTGTTTCGGAATGGAAAATTGTTGCATAAATTAGAAACAAAATTATTCATTTATTTGGAATGTTTATTATTATTTTTCTTTGGAAAAACAATAAACAAATCATCAAAAATTTCTAGAAATAATTTATAAACAATTTTGATATCATGTCTTTAGGCATAATTGCTTGTGATTTTTGGTAAACACAAAAGTAAAGAAAAATATTTGTAAAACTGTGAAAGGATAAAAGCAAAAATTTTAAATTTTGATTAAATTATTTAAAGTTGAAAATTGGTAAAAGGGAACTTAGCTTTGTTTTATTGTTGAGAAGTTTTAGTTTCACCAAAGCACTGCAGTAGCATTGCAATACTTCATGGCTTTCAATTTGATTGTACTTATGTACATACACTTGAATGTGGCGCGCCCCCTTTTTAACGACGCCTTTTATTTTTTGTGTATTCTCTTTAGATTACTTACAGTAGACATAGAAAAAGAAAATATAAAACAAAAATGGCGAAATAAACAAGGAAAACGGAAAAAGATTGCCCGACATTTTATTGTTTGCAGGATGAAACATAAACCTTTCTATGGTATACTTTGTATTACAGTACACAATACTTTGCCTGTCCTGCCCAGCTGGGCACAAAACAATACTTCTTTTAGATAGAAAAAGACTGAAACGGAGACGTCGTCGCTTCTTTGCTTTTGTGTTTCCTTTGATTGTTTGTTGCTTTTCTATTTGTTGTTCTTTTTCTACTTGCTTTTGTTGTTTTTGTTCAACATAGAAACTAAGTAGACATCGAATGGACAGTTTGCCATAGTATGTTATAGTGGTGGTACGGCATGGTACGCAAAGGACGCAGCATAGAAACAGGAAGCATAAAGTGTGTTTCTGCAATATTTGGGTCGAAGTCCAAGTCAAAGTAATGCAATGGATACAAAATAAAGATACTAAACTATACTAAAGAAAGTTGAGGCGGACGGAGGGTTTAGAAATAAACTGCGTTTTGATTGTCTAAGAACTAAGAGGGACCCAGTGTATGAATAAAAGAAGTAAGCAAACACAGAAGAACTCTTTACTTCAAAGAAGTTAAATTGAATGGAAAGGAAAGTTAAGAGGAATCACAAGGATATCTAGGGCGTATTGAAAACGAAGTGAAATACTTTAAGTGGAAGAAATAAAATGCGACTTACGACAATGACATAATAAATGCAATGCTTTTCCCCTTTCATGTTGGTAAAATAGCAAAACAACATTGCTGCAAATACTCATCGTATAAGAAAGCATAGAACATAGCACTTTGATTGCAGTTGAAAATTCTATGCTCTAAATTTGTTTATGAATAAATAAGGATAGCACTGCATGCCTGCCATTTCAACATTTAACCCTTGCCGTTTGTCTAAGGCAATTCATAACAATTTATTAAGAAAAAGTGTTGCCTGCTTTTATGCGCAATTTTGAAAATTTCAAAAAATTCTTGTTTCTAAGACAATTTTCAAACTTTCAAATGCATTTTTCATGCAATACATTAGAAGTGACCCATTTTGTAGTGTTAGGGTTTTGTGTTTCTTGTTTTTCTTTTACAATTCAATTGGTTTTATATTCTCTTGCAAGAGAATCACAACTAGAACGACAATAAACTAGTTACATTTGATAATGTTGCTAATGGGTTAATGTCGTCGTGATCATCATCATCACCATCACCATCATTTGCTATGCATTAAATGCTTTGAACATTCACCATTTATTTATTTCCTCGCTACTTTGTATGCAAAATACCGTTGCTTTCTTCACTTCCTTTAGCTGCTGCAGCGCTTCCTTTGCTTTGCTTTGCTTTGCTTTGGATTACTTCCTATACGTTTCCATTTCACATTTCTTTTGATGCATTTCCTTTGCGCGTTTGCTTAATGCGCTTTGAAGTTTTACCGCCTGCCAGCGAATCGTGTGCGTTTCTCATTCTCCTTTCACACAGTTTTCCTAATCCACATGCCTCATATTGGATTTCATCGTCGCCAGTTTCGTTTTTGAGGCCATGTGATTTAATGTATTATGTTGCAATAAATGTACTTTGCGCACTTCCTACTTTCCGGCATATCATACACCCAAAGATATGCTCTATGGAAGGAGTAGTATGGCAATGCATTGTGGCAAACCAAACCAAGCCAGCGGCAGCAAATGTGCTATTTCTTCGTATAGTTGTTACTCTACTTCACTCCACTCCACATTTGTTTCTCTATCTCTTTTTCAGTCTGTCTGTCTGTCTGTCTGTTTGCCTTTTATTGTACATGTTCACAGGATGTCGTATAAAAACCAAACTCACTGACTCACTTTCTCCTAGAATTTCTTGCCTCTTTCCTAAGTGCATTGCGCTCTATTGCAATCATCTTTCATTGTTTAAATGCATTTTTCGCGTTGAGAGCTACTTGATAAATTGAAGATGAATGTATGCTAATGGCTGGGGCGTGGCACTTACATTCGCAATCTACTTGTATGCCTCTGCCTCATTAAATGTTGCCTATTCGTACTAAGTAGTTGGCAACCCATTCGACTTGACATAATTTTAAATTAAAGGCTTATTTCATGCCAATCTCACTGCCACCATTTGCACTCTCGTTTATTAACTCATTAATTTCCAAAGATTATGATGCCCAAAGCGAATTCATAAATTCAATTGAATTTAATTAAAGATCAAATGCTTTAAGGCATTATTCTGATAAAGAAACTTCTAAGCTAAACTACTAAGCTAATGATAATGAGGAGTATGATGATGGTGATGATGACAGAATCTGTGATTCAATGTCAATGATGAAAGACAATTGTTTGTTAAAGGAATAAATTTTGTTAACTAAGTAAGTAAATGCTGTTGCTAAGTAACAAACAAACAAACAAACACCGGAAGCAATTCATGTCAAGATTCAGTTCAGTTATAATGAATAACTCATTCAATGATTTCTATACTTTCTTGTTGCTATTCATTCTTAGTTATTCATCTTTTCATCATTCCTTGTTATCTTTATGAAATTAATTATTGTTTTTCTTTGTAACTAAATTTTTAATAAATTCTTAATGAAACACAAAATACTGTTCAATTTAGTTAACATTTTGCTTTTGCTAATTTTAATATCTTTATATGCTTTGACTCTTCATGTCCTTCATCATTTCTTTTGACTTGTTTTTCTCATCAGTTCCTTACAGTGGTCCGAAATCCAAATTTTTTAGGCATACATTCAATGAACAGGCTTGAAAAGTGACAAAATAGAAACTCATATTTTTAAGGCAAGCAAAAATGAGTACATGATCATTATTTGCACTCGTATTGGTTTGTGGGGGCAAATGGGTGAATAGAAAATTATGGTTAAAATACTAGTTATTCCTTTGAACTTCAGTAAAAGATTCCTAAAGTCACTTTAGAGAAATATAAGATGGAAACGATAATAAAAAATAAAATCTGGAGTTACCTGATTTTACTCAATTATTCGTATTTCGTTATTTTTTCCCATATTTTAGTGTGCTTACAGTTTTACAATTTGTTGAATTTTAGTGGTGTGCCTCTTAATTTTTAAGCCCAACAACAAATTGTGTGATGGGTCAGTCGAGATTTACCCGAGATTACACGCAATTGTTGTTGGATTTACTCTTGTTTTCCTCTTGGATTACTCCACAAAAAAGTCTCCGCTTAAGCGAGTTGAGCGAGTTGTCTGCACTTTATGTTTTATACTCTTTGACTTAACTACTAACGATCGATATTTAAAGCGAAGCGAACTATTAAAAGAATAGAGCTTTAATTTTACATATTTACTTATCTTTGAAGTATATAAACATCTTTGAGAATCATTTCGACTTCGTTATAGTCTTTGCAAGAATAACAAAGGACAGTGGCATCAGCAAATATTAAAGGTGGAGACATCATTGGTATAAATATTGTAGAGGATAGGTCCTAAAACTAATCCCATTTTTTATTTGATATGATTCCATCCAAAATCACACAAAATCAGATAAAAAGCTACGTTTTAGCTTGTTTGCCCGAAAGCCCTTATTGAGCTAATGGAAGAACATTATTTATACTTATCAATACGCATATATAATCTTGTTTTTAAAATTTGCTCAAAGAGTTTGGAGAAACAACACTACACTACACTTGGTAAACTCAATTATTCGTGATTTTACGGATTCGGGCCAAATCGTCCAAAAAAAAGAAAATGTATTAAACTATCGTATAGAAGACACTTTAATGAACAATATTGCATTAATACAGTGAGTCAGAAAGGACGGACGTTTTTGAAATGGCTAGTAGTTCCCTCACAAAGGGACGACGGGTGGGGGGTTGGTACCATTATGTTCGTCCGGTAACAGCATTTTTTTTTCAATCACCGTCATGACCCTGTGGATGTTGGAACACCGCGTTTACGCTTACGAGAGTTTCGTGCGAAATAACGAGTCGATCACCGGCTCGAAATGAAAATGTTGAGGCGGTCCGCCAAGCTTTCATGCGCAGCCCAGGTTGTTCTGCATGAAACCACGACGCTCAACTTCGCTTGAGGGGATACCTTAAGGCTCGAAACCTCCAGGAATTGAAGGAAGCGATTCGCGAGGAAACTGCAGAATCGATCAGAACTAGTGCATCATATGACTTCTTCTTCTGAGTTGCTAACATTTTTTCACTTGTTATTCTCTTCAGTTCTTTAAATTCTTTGACTTGTCCTTGTCATCAGTTTAATTTGTTTAGTTCTTTACATTCTTCTTTGTCTTGTTGTTTTTTATCACTTCACATTTCTATTTATACATTTCTAAATTTTTTCTGTTCTGCTGTCACGTTTTTCTACTAGAATTTTCCTATATTTATTTCTTTCACATTTTTTAAATGAAAATTTAAGTTTTTATTTAAACAAAATTTAATTCTAGAAACTTAAACGAAAAATCACTAAAAATTGAAAATGTAAATAAATAGAATTATATCCTTGGAAGCTAAAAAACTTTTTATTACTTTTGGCCATTCATTCATTGATCGCAAGGAAAAGCAAAAAAATTTAGAAAACTATACTAAGTTCACCCCTTGAGATTCTCAAAAGTTTAAACATCCAAAAATGCCAAGACCAAAGCATAAAAAATCTGCATAATTTCTTCGTCCATTTCTGCATTTTATTTACCTGTTTTTTTTCTTACATAACCCTCACCCTCATTCAGTCTTGTCTATTTCTGTAAATAGTCAACCCTAGTTTTTCTGTTGATTTCTTTTAATATTTTTCTTTAGAATTTCTTCATTTTCCTCAATTTCATTTACTTATACTTAAGTTTATATGAATAGAAAACTGCTATTAAAGTTGTTTAGAATTGTTTTTCTTATGATAAACTTTAATTTGACTTTTGTATGTGGAGAATCATTTCATTTTCCATTCGCCAAGGGCTGCCTGCTTGCTTGTTCTTTCTTTCATTTAGTCACTCACTTATTGCTTTTAGTCGCTGCTCATACGCAGCATTGCTCATTTTCCACTGTAAATTCTACGATTTTACTTTCATTTCTGTGTGCATATTTGTTAAGCATTGAAAAAAAGAAATTTTTATTTGGAAAATAAAACTAAAGATGAGTAAGTGAGTAATAGAGGACTGAAGACTGAGTTAGATGGAAATGCAGATGTTAAAGTGATGCCCAAAAGGCAAATTGCAAACTTTTTCATTCGTTCATTTTATGGAGATATATATACACACACACACACACACACACACACACACACACACACACACACACACACACACACATACACACATAGAGAGAGAGATACATAAAATAGCAATGACGAAACTATTTAAAATTTTATTTATGAAATTTTCCTCAAAAATATTTTTATTCACAAAAAAAAAAATATTTTGCAAAATAAACTTTTTAGATATTTCATGATTTGTATTTATATTTTTGCATTTTATAATTTGTTTCTCATTCTCTCTTGATGTATCATACACATTTTCTCCCCCCTCTCTCTGTCTCTCTCTTTCCCACTTCACGGTGTGTGTTTCAGTGTATTGAATTGTTGTTGCTATTATTATTGTTGTGGTTGTTGTGATTGTTGTGTTGCCTTCATTCATATCGATGCCAAAGTTTTTGAGTTGAAATTGTATGCAAAACTTTGTAATAGTTTTTCTTCTTCTTCTTTCCATTCCATTTTATTTATGTTCAACAGTTTATTTATGGGTTTTGTTGTTGTTCATTGCAACAACAAAACAACTCGATTTGAAATTTTTGTATTGAAAATTCATTCATTCCATTCTCTTCATCATCTACTTGATCCTGATTTTCATTTGTTCACTTTTATTGTATTGTATTTTATGCATATTTTCTATTTATCTCTTATACATATATTTCTTTCTTTTCTGTGCATAGTTAACCTAAATGTGAGTACAGCATTTTGAGTGCATTGACTTGGACGGCGGCAATGAAATCGCGTAAGCTGCCAAAAGGCTTTGTCCTGTGCGGCTTGAATTGCTTGACTTTTATTTACTTTCCGCTTGTGTTGCCAATATTAAGATGTGCCGGTTCAAGCGATTTCGATTATCGCATGCAACGTGTCCGGAATGTGCTCAAAGAAGTGCCATTGATCGATGGGTGAGTGTCTGCTGTCATACTATTCACACAACAAAATACTTAATCATATTTGTTCTCTCTTTTTTTAAGACACAACGATTTACCTTGGAATATAAGGAAATTCCTACAAAATCAACTGAAAAACTTTCCATTTGGCAGCGATTTAAGAGAAATAGCACCATGGGCGACAAGTGCTTGGAGTCACACAGATTTGAGGAGACTGAAAGAAGGCATGGTCTCAGCTCAGTTTTGGTCTGCTTACGCACCTTGTTCCTCTCAACATCTCGACTCAGTGCAATTGACTTTAGAACAAATCGATTTGATACGTCGCCTTGTACATCTCTATCCTCATCATATGACACTTGTGACATCAGCAGCAGGCATCGAACAAACACATCGTGCTGGCAAAATAGCAAGTCTGATTGGTGTCGAAGGTGGTCATGCCATTGGCACAAGTTTAAGTGTTTTACGCATGTTTTATCAATTGGGAGCACGTTATTTGACTTTGACTCATACCTGCAATACACCATGGTGAGTTGGACAATCTACTTATGTAAAACATGCTATTATTCATTTATATTTTCTGTATAAAGGGCGGATTGCTGCAAAGTTGACGAACCTGGTAAATATCCTCATATAGGCGGTCTATCAAAATTCGGCAAGGTTAGTTATTTAGCAATCTTATTTCCCTATTCATGTAATATTGTATGTATATTCCAAATTCTTTTCCCCCAGCTTGTGGTACATGAAATGAATCGCTTGGGTATGATTGTCGATCTCTCACATGTCTCTGTGCCAACAATGCTTGATGCTTTGGGCTCTTCAAAGGCCCCACTCATCTTTTCACATTCCTCAGCGCATGCCATTTGTAATAGTTCCAGAAATGTTCCAGATCATGTACTGCAACGCATTGTATGTATACAAAATCAACAATTCTTTAACAACAAAATACTATATTTTCTCTTTTGTTTACCATTCGTTAGGCTATCAATGGTGGCTTAGTAATGGTTGCCTTTTATCCGCATTTCGTCAGTTGTTCGGGTCAGGCTACATTGCAGGATGTTGTTGGTATGTTGACAATGTTATACAGACAAATAAATACTCACCCTCAATTTCATTTTATTGATTTATAAATTTGTATTGCATACTTCACAGCGCATATCAACCACATACGAGAAGTGGCCGGCATTGATCATGTTGGCATTGGCGCTGGCTATGATGGCGTCAATTTGTAAGTATCATTGGTACTCCTCCCTCTCAACTATTTATCTTTTATTTTTTTATCATTCCTCCCCCATTACAACACTTGTTTTGCCGCTCAGCACAATTTGAATTTCATTTCATTTAATTGAAGTGCTGAGTGAATTTATTTTGCAAACAAAAACAAACTCAATGCGCTTCAGTGCCATGAAATTATTACTCAATCAGAAAGAGATAGATAGAGAGAGAGAGAGAGAGAGACATAGTGATGAAACACGGCACACAAAATTTACCACAATACACACACAAATTAAATGTGATTTTATTTCATTTTCAAAATTATTTTTGCCTCTAACTGACTTTGCTAGGGAAAATTCCATTAGAAAAACAACAAACCAACCACAAATAAACTCAATTTGTTGGTATGCAAACCAGGATGAGTTCATTTTTTTTTTTTATTCTAACCAATTGGTAAAAACCATTTTCATGTTGCATGCAATAAATTCATTTTCTTATGCTTTCCTTCATTCAACTCTTTATATTTCTCATTCTTTACTTAATGTTTGCATTTGGTTTTTTCTCTTCTTTTTCTATTTTTGATATCTTTAGAGTACCCAAAGGACTGGAGGATGTATCCAAGTATCCTTACCTTTTTGCTGCATTACTTGAGTCTGATAAATGGTCAGAGGAAGATATCGCAAAGCTGGCGGGCAAGAATCTTATACGAGTTTTTAAGGAAGTCGAAGCGGTAAGTGAGTTTATTACTTTAACCAATGATATTTTTACTAGTAGTAGTATTCTGGCAAAAGGATATGAATAAAGCTTATTGAATTGGCATTCATCTAACATAGAATTGAATAGTTTAGAGTAGAATAGAGTAGCTTTGTGTATGTGGTTAGTAAATAGATTCTTTTTTTTGTGTGTGTGGCTTCTTCATTATTGTTAAGTTAACAAAAAAAAAGTAAAGGAAAAATCAATTCAATGTTGAATGTGGAATGTTGAGTATGAAATGATGCCATTCATTATATAAAAACCTAATAAACTAGATTAAGCAGTCAAAGCTCACAAAATAAAACATTTTTCAATTTTTATTTTCCTACTTTTCTATTGGTTCTGCAATTCCAAAGAAGCAAACATTTGTGCATTAAACACACACACACAGTAGAGCAAGTACTGAAGCAAAGGATAAATGTATAAAAGGAGGGCATGCAATGTATTGCATATGTGTGTTTATCCTTAGCTGTCTACATACATTAGCAATGAGCCTTTAGATGCCCTTATCCGCTTGGCAAGCTATTGGCCACAAAAGGACTTTTGTCGTCAGCATCATCGTCGTCGTCGTCGTTCGTTCCTATTTATTTATTTTTTTTTTTTTACTCTTGTTCTCTTATCTAACATTCTAAGTAATGGTATGTCTTTGGCCAGTGTCCTTCTGCATGTCTTTAAACGTCAGCTTTCACTTGTTATTGCAGTTGGAAAATTCCTTTTGCTAAAGCTAAAAGGAATAATGTGGCTTTGCAATGGAATTTGCACATACTTCGTGCGGAAAAAGGCACCACACAACCAAACATCTAACCAACAGCAACAGAATCCACGAACAAGGACACACACACAAACAAACACATGTGTATGTCCAAGTTCATAGTCCTTTAGTTTCATTCTTCTTCTGCTTGGCATCGAAAAGACACAACTTGTGAAATAATTTTTCCCCAAGAAAAGGATTCTCGAATGGTTATTTTGATATTTATTCTTGAGCATTCTCAATCCTCTGTACGAGTACTTGACCAATACAACAAATATAAGTAAGTGAATGAATGAATGAGTGAGTGAGTGACTGCTTTAATAAAGGCAAGAATGAATGCATGACAGAGCGAACAAGTGAGTGACTACATGAATGCATTGTGCAGATGCAAAGAGTATATGGTAGGCATAGAATCTTCTTTCCATATAAGTATGTGCTTGTTTGAGTTTTGTGTGGTTTGCCTGAAGTGCTTAGCATTTATTTGTGCATACTTAACTGGTGAAAAAGAGAATGAAAGAATGAAGAATGAAACAAAAATAAAGAGAGAGAGAGAGACAGAATGAATAGTTAAAGATTTCATCTTCAGCAACTTCAGCTGTCATAAGTGCATTTCCTGTTGATTTCTTGTGTTGAGTGTTTTTGTTTCTGCTTCTTTTATTCTTTCCTACTCTTCTCCTGCATTTTAGTCTTGTTTGTTTAAACATTTTTCAAATGCCACAAAAGTGTGAGTAATTCTAATGTAAATCTGCATATGCATGTGCTTTTGTTTAAGATATTTTTCCATTTGCACATTCACAAATATTTACGGAATAAAAATGGGGGAGGAATACGAGTATATAAAACAAGAAAAAAGGAAATGATGTTTTCAAATGTCATGTGTTAAGAAGTGTTGAACAAGAATCTGATTAAAAATATGAGCTTCATGCAAATGTTTGTATTGTACTGAGTAACTAATTAAAATTTTTTAGTATTCACATGCAAAGTGAAAAATCTAACAGGCGGAGGAAGAGGGTTTTATGAAAAGTTCACTTTATTTTGTCATGATTTTTGTATTGCACTTACAGTTAAAGTGATTATTATAGAGACATGGTCATATTTTCAAATTTATTCATCAATTTCTAAATAAATTTGTACAAAAAATTGTGAAGAAGAAAGGAGGGAAAGACATAAAATGATATTGATATGTCAAAGCAACTAAGTTTTTGACAACTATTGTTCAGCTTTTTCCAAACAAAATACACAGTTGAGGAAAATTGGTTAGAAAAACCATATTCTTGAGAAGCATTAAAATTGTAAGTGTCAAGCATGCTTACTCATCTCTAAGCTCATTCTGTTGTTCAATGAAAAATATCAAAGTTTTTTTGGAAAATGTGTCAAGATTAGTACCACTGAAATGCATAATTTGGTCCAAACTGTTTGGATAAAAGCTCGGAATATATGTAATATAACTCAGTGAATAAAGTGAGTACATAGTATGTACTTTTTTGATAATTTTTTCTCCCTTCACAATTAAAAATGCATCCTAATGTTTCTTTAAAAAACTCTTTCAATTATTCACAAATATTGACAAACGTTGCAAAAAGGCAAATCGGTGCCTAACTATTCAAAGAACTATAAATTGAAAAGAAATAAGGACTCATGTATGCCTTAAAATATTACAGAAGACGAATTTATAAATTCCAAGTGGAAAGCGTACCCAACCAATGCTTTTGTATCGACACATATCTTCTCTTTTTGGCATTTGTCATAAGGTACTGGAGTTATTAATAATGTTCATGGTAGACCCTATTAAAGCAGAATCATGATGGTGTGACCGATAATTATTTGGTCTACTTATGGGTATGTAGGAAACCCAATTGAGGACATGTGGTGAATCCTTTCAGCATAAGTATATAAAAATGCCTGACAATACTACTACTAAACACCTCAAAGACGCCCTGGTTGTGGAATGACACAAAATTAGCCATTCTAAGTATGTTAGAGGTACTGAGAAACTCCGTGCCAATTGGAATTTATCAAATTATTATGGCAAAGGGGAGCCAAATCATTTATTGAAGTGTGCTATAAACTTAATTTTTTGAGGGAAAATTCATTAAACACTTTTCGCACTTACTTACTTATTTCCTCTGAATTTTGTTTTTTGAAAAATTATTTCTAATACATGGATTGATGGTTTCTCGCCATTTTACTTAGATAATGAATCGACCCATCGCATTTATTTATTTTATCGTTTATAATTAGACCCTTAGTTTTTAAGGTACAAAAGTAAGTTACACTTAATGATGTTTTAAGGTAGAACTTTTTTTTAGCTGAAAAATATATATTTATTATGAAGAATTCAATTTTATCAGACAAATGAAACTTTGAAAAGTTATATATCATTGACTGATGTGCGATTTCAGATTTAACCTCGCATGACGAATGTCTTCTATTATATAGTAGAAGTTAATCTTGATTGATTAACAGAGAGACCTGATTTGTTGGAACTAGTAAACTGGGAGATTCTCATGGAGGATAAGAGAGTTGGCAGCACTGTCTTCTTTTATTGTATATACCAACACAGTTTAATCTGGATTTTTAGTTTATAGAGACTAACCCAGCCAGCATTTTTTGAAATTTCCGATCATATTCGAGTCTTTTTCGAGTCGCCTGACTGATTACAATAGTCATATATGCGCGCACTTTCTGAGCATAAATGATATTTTTGTCGAGAGACAAATTGTGACCCTAGCCGCGACTCTATCTTGAGGACGCATTTATGACTCGCTTCTCTAATCAGTTAATCAGTCTTCTTCGAGTCATATTCTGATCATTTTCGAGTCATATTCCTGATCATTTGCTTTTTTTTTAAAAAGGGAATATAATTGATTTTTATTATCTTAAGTAAGTTTATTTATATATACATGTTTATAAAGCAACATAAAAGCAACAATTAAGACTTAATAATTTCATCCTGACGTTTCCTTTTTGTGATCCTATCTTTGGCGTGCACATAACGTTTTTGTAGGACAGCATTCATGTCCTTGTCGGTACATTTAAACTTCAAATGACAAATATCTAAGAAAAAAAAAATTAATTTTAGTGTCGCTTTCATAGAAATATGTACCTACTTTTAATGGTTGTCACTAGGAAACACTTTTCGGCGCTTGGTTTTGTGCTTGTTCCCTTCCAGCTATAAGCTGATGCCAATTCATCAGAAAATACCTTTCGATTGGCTCCTCTTATGAATTGTGCTGATCCCTCTCCACCCATTTTCCCAATGAATTGTTTCTGAAATATTTTTTAATTAATAAACAAATTAATATATCAACGTATACTTGTAATACTTACAAATTGTACAAGTTTATCTTCATTTTTGTCTTATTTATTGCTTCACTTTGAAATTACTTTTTATTATTAATTTTTTCTCTTTGAAATCTGCACTGCACTCCACTCTTCAACAAATATTAATGAACAAAAATGTATAATTTTACATTTCATTTCAAGTTTGTAAAAAAGAAAGACGAAAAAGTCCCGTTAGAATCACAAGAAATACCGTATTGCATAGTTCAGCGGCGCCAAATATTGCTACACATTCAACAGCCAAAACAATCATATTTCAATCTCCAAAATGATCAATTTGCGATTTCTCTACATTTTATTGTTGTAGTTCCGAGAAATCACATTTTGAACGTAAAGATGAGTCATTTTCGAGTCTTCTTTGAATCGCATATGAAATTAATCACTTATTAATCATCAAGAGGACTCGAATAAGCACTCAGCAATATGATTTGGTTGTTAAAATGATCTTCCAAATGCTAGCTGGGAACTAAGCTGATGTTCTGTGATTAATACTGAGTTTTCTTTCAAAAGAATAACAGAAGGAGGATTTGTTGGAACTTTTAGTAAACTGGGAGATTCAGATGGAGGATAAGAAAGTTGGCAGCACTATTTGATCTTGATCTGTTAGTTTAAATAGATTTGTTGATTGATGTACTGCGCACTTCAATGAATTTTCATGTAAAAGACCATATCCGGCAGATTGGTTGGAATCATTTGACTGGGAGAATCTCATGGATGATAAAAACACAGTTGGCTGCATTGCTTTGCGTGACTTTGATTTGTTAGTTTATACAAAATTGTTGATTGTTGTTTTTATTTATTTTTTTTTCTTGAAACTAGAAAACACTTAGCTGACTTAATCTGTAAATAAATGTAACAATTTTTAAACTTACCAGTTATTTTCTGCAATTTCTTTTGTATAAATTCCTTTTATTAAGAATAAACGAGTAGATGAAACAATCCTCTTAGTTCATTAAATGAGATTGCATCCTTATGACTATAAGAAAAAAAAAAAGAAAATACAAAAAAATAAACATTTTTAATTTATTTTTTTAAATCATTTTTCATTTATTTTTCTAGATTTCTTATTTAAGATTAATTTTGCTTATGCTTTTGTTGAATGTTTCAGAACATTGTAATTAGTTTTATAAACTCATACGCGAAACTTATGAAGGCACAACGAATAGAGTAAAAAAAGAATAATAAAATTACATTCATATGGTATATGAAATAAAATATAATAAATTATATTTGGTGTAATGCGCTTAGCTCAGCTCAGCTCATGATGAAAATCGCTTGAGTTTTATTCACATTACATTGTATTGTATTGTATTTTGTAGTCCACTGCTGATGGTATTCATTACTCATAAACTTGTGGGTGGCATAAAATTTATTTTATTTATTTTTTTTATTATTATTTTTTCATAAATTTTCTGTTTGTTATTCTGTTTATCATATTATTATGATAGTAGTATTTTAGTTTTATTACTATTTAAATTAATATTTTTGTAAAGGAAATAATTAAAATGAGCTTGGTTTCACAGCAACAGCAGCGTTTTATGTTTAATGAGTTTTGTTGAAATATTTTTCATTTACCATTTTGTTTTCTAAAGAAGTATTTTTGTTGTTTGAAACAAGAAACTTTTGCCACTACTATTAAATAGTCATTATTAGTATTAAACAGCCTAGGGTATATTTTAATTAAAAAATTTTCAACAATATCCAAATTGAAGTCTACAAATTTCAACAAAATTGAAACTGCCTTTAGCATATTACTATGGTTCTCCCGGAAATTGAAAACAATTCTTAACTTTGTGAAATCATCACAAGCAATCATCATTATTATTAGAGATTCGATTATAACCATATGGATATAGATTTCCTTCACATTGATTATTGTAATCTAGTGATGGTAAAACCATTTACAGGGTTTTCCAATAAGAGGTTTTATTTTGATATTCAAAGAAAAATGGCATTTTTTGAGATAAATAATCGAATGTTTATTTCATTATAAAGAGGAGAGTATGCTGTTAATAATGGAAAACAACATCAGCCAAATGGCCACCACGACCACGCTTACAGGACCATATCCTTTTCATGAAATTTTCCATAACCAAATCGCAAAGTGGCTGCCCTATGTCCTCGATAGCCTTACGAATTCCATCTTTGAGGTCTTGAATCGACGCTTGGCTTTTGGCGTGGACCTTATCTTTTAGGTGGCCCCAAAGGAAGAAGTCGCAAGGTGTTAAATCACAAGATCTCGTAGGCGAATTGTGTTCACCTCTTCGAGAGATAACACGGTCCAGAAACTTTTCTCATAAAAGATCAATGGTTTCGTTGCTTGTGTGGCACGTAGCGCCAACTTATTGAAAGTAAACGTTGTCCAGATCAATACCATCCAATTGTGACCATAAAAAAAATCATTAATCATCTCTCGATAGCGCAAACCATTCATCGTAATTGTTGCTCCAGCCTCATTTTCGAAAAAGTAAGGTCCAATGACCCCGCCGGACCATAAACAGCACCATACAGTCACACGTTGAGGATGGAGAGGCTTTTCAACAATAACTCTTGGGTTTTCCGAGCCCCAGATGCGACAATTTTGCTTGTTCACGTAGCCACCGAGGTGGAAATGGACCACATCAGTCAAGATGATTTTTCAATGGAATTCCAGATCCTTTGCATGCATTTCATGGACCCAATCAGAAAGACACGACGTTGTTGATGATCGGCCGGCTTGAGTTCTTGTGTTAACTGAACTTTATAAGCCTTCAGACCCAAGTCTTTATGCAAAATACGGTGTAATGACGATTGTCGAATGGCCAATTCCAAAGAACGATGAGTAATGGACAAACCTGGGTTTTCTTCAACACTTTGGGCTACAGCAGAAATATTCTCAGTTGTTCTTGAGCAAGGTGCACGGGTTTTATTCTTCACATCACTAACTTGTCCCAACAGCTCGAATATTTCCACCAATTTCTGTATTGCTGTCCGACAAGGTGCTTCACGACGACCCAAAAATGTTTTAGTTTCGCGAACCATCTCTGCCAATTTTTCACCATTTTTATAGTGAATTTTAATAATTTCAATGCGTTGTTGAAGCGTGTATCGTTTCATTTTTATTAATGGCGTAGTTTCTACTTGTCAAATGTCAAAAAATGACAGCTTCTAAAGTGACATCTACCGAAATAGCGGGCTATTCAAAATAACACCTCTTATTAAAACATATTTACATATTTTTCTTAATTTCATGCATTTTTCAAGCTTTTATACTATTCCACTAGAATCCAGTAATACTTATCATTATCATAATGATACTATAATTATTAAATGATGGAAATCTTTTAATACAAACAAACAAGTCAATGAAGAATTACATTCCATTTTTCTTATGTTTGTTTTTAATTTCCTTTTTGTTTTTCAAATACTTATATCTTAAGACAGCATAACAATCACATAAATTATTGTTGTTAAAGTGTTTCTATTCTCTCATTCATCCAACCATCCATCCATCTAAAGAACATTTGTGTAATGCAATTAAATAATAATCATGGAACAAAAACAAAAGGTCAAATGTGTCTAATTATTAGCGTTTAATGTTGAAATGATTCCAGAGGGGCAGACAGGACAGGACAGGACAGGCAGCATCATTTTTCATTCATTCATTCATTCTTTGTGGTCTTGTGGAGAATGTAAAAACTTTGTGATAATTAAACAAGTCATAGAAATTAGATGAAAGTCATTTTAATGATTTTTATCTCTCTGGTGAATATTTATATGCGACAGCATTGGCTTTGCGTAGGCATTGGCGACAAAAGCGCGACAACGACACAAATAAAATCCCTTAGAGACATACTGAAAATCGTGCCAGGACCGAGGACAGACAAACAAGTCAAAGCCAAGCCAAGCCAAGCCAAATGAAAATGTGAAGGAAGTAAAAATAGGAGGCCTAAAAATGAGAATCAATGTAGCCGACCAGTCAGGCAGGCAGTTGAGTGGGCAGTGAAGGACAATATCAGGCGTTGGTCAACATCATACACAGGCACGTTGTCCTACATTTGCGAACAATGAACCAAAGCAGTCAAAGTGTTTGAAAGAATGAACCCCTTAAGAGAAATGGCTAAAGAGGACAGGAGATGAGTGGTGTAAACGCACGCTAATGTAAAATGAAAGCCAACGAACAAAATGAAATGAAATCAAATGAAGGATAGTAGGACGACGACGACCAACAACAACAAACAAACATGAACAAAAATAATGGTTATCACAATCTCAATGTGAGCCTAACAAACACATAGCATAGTACATACCATTATAGACAGAGAGACACAATGCGAGTGAGTGAGTGTCAAAGTGGTGTTGGCTTTATTTTGGCATCATTACGAATGATGGGCGTACGCAATTTCGTAGACCAACAACTACAACATATTTCGGGTTTGAGGGAGCAGCAGCCGCAGGCCAGGCAAACCATTTCGAACATGATAATTTTCTTCTTGACGCCAACAAGTTTTATCTCAGTGAAACAGAAACAGAACATATAACAACAAACAATATTCTTCTCTACCACTTTACCACTCTCTATCCCACTGTCACTCAGTCATTCAGTCATAGAGTCAGTCTAAAGCCTTTGGTATCCTTATGAGCCTTAGCAAATAAGAAGAAAAAACTTAAAATGACAGCAATTTAAGCGAAACAAATTCATTTAAATGCTGGAATCATTTGTTGGTTATTCTCTTGGTTGGCACCTCTTTTAGGACACCATTAGCATTCATATAAAGTCCTTTATTTAACATATTGAATGCGTTTTTGCTTCTTTTCACTTCATTTCATTTTATTTCATTTTTGTTTTTTCTTTTTTTTCAATATTGAACATTTCTTTATATTTTTTGTTGTGGTTGTGGCTTTTTTACAATTGATTTCACAGTCATAACAAATAAATAGTTGCCTCATTCATCTTCAAATGCCTTTGGGCAATCTCAAAAAAAAAAAGAAAAGTAAAAGCAAATGGCCCCTTTTGCTTTTCAATTTGAAAAATGTTTGTTGGGTTTTTATTTTTGTGCAAAGTTTCATAGGCTTTGTTGTGTGTTAACTTCCTTTCGCTTCTGTTTAGTCATCCTCTCTCATGAGTAGTAGTTTTTTTCCCCTGAGTAAAGCATCAAAGGCTTCACACTCCAAAGCCAAAAAGGGGACCCTCATTTCCTGTTTTAGTTGGCAAAGTGAAAATTTTAATTGTTTGTCACTAAATTGTATTGCATGGCACTTTACTTTAGTTTAAGTAAGTTAACTAACTCATTATCAAAGCAAAAAAATAAACAAACTCATGGCTGACAAAGGCTTTGATAAGCCAACTTTGCCAGCCCCATTTTTTAAACACATTAAGCACACATCCTGTTAGCCTTTGTAAGTTTTTTTTAATGAATTTTTATTTATTTTGTTATATTTTTTAGGTACGCGATCATATGGAACTAGTGAAAGTACCACCCGTTGATCAGTCAATTCCAGCCGAAGACATAATGGGCAGAATGTACTGTCGCTATCAAGTACCAAGAACGTGATAATTTTCTCTCTTAGATGAAATAAAAACACACTTAAACATCCCCTCAACAAACACATCAAAACCACACCCATGAACTAATTAATTTTAGTTTAAAAAATTTCATAAATACTTATATAGAAAATTAGATAAATACGAATTAGTTAAGAAGTATAAATTCAATTTGTGCTACAAAAATTATTGCATTCATACGTGTAAAGTGATTTCATTTTCATTTTAGGTTAATTGCCAAAGTTTTTATTTATAAACAAAAATAAATCGATGCAGCAGCAGCTGCTGTTCAACATTCACTCATACTCTTCTATGTTATAAGTAGAATTTGTATAAAGGATTCATCCATCAGAGTCACTTAATCGACTTCATCTGTATAAGAGTTTCATATGTACGAAAAATGCACATGTGGCAACATCATAAACAAATACAAAAGTTATAAAGCCAAAAGTAACTTGGTTTTCTTTGCTCTTAGTTTTGTTCACATTCACTCACTCCACACATGATTATCAACTCAAACTTAACATAACATTTAAGGAAAAGCAAGAAATAAACAAAGAAGAAGAAGGTGAAAGAAGTAAGCAAAGACTCAGAGACTGAGCAGATTCATGCATTCATTCAAACTCACTTAAAGCCTTGTGTAAATAGCGTTCATTCATTCACTCATTCATTCATTCATTCATTAGTCTTTTGTAGCATTTGTTCATTTGTTTTTTTTTTCTATTTATTAAAGTGAAAGTAAGCAAAGATACACTTAGATTATAAACAGAAGGAATAAACTAGCGCACAACAAGTAAAAAATTACAAAAAATTCCAAATAAAAAAGCACACTTAGACTTGAATTAATAAAATATGAAGAAAAAATAAAACAAAAGACCCTCAAATTATAAAAGCAAAGATAACAAATACTACACAAATACAATACATACATTAGTATCTTTGTATTTGGATAACTAAGCTAAATATTGTCTTTTTGTATATAAACAGTATGGTAAATTTGAAACAAATATTCCTTCATTTCTATTGTTTTAACCCATTTAAGCCAAAACAAAAAAAACTGAATTCACACAACCGCAAAATAAAGAAATACATTTTATTAATAACATAAATATCAAAATTGATTCATTTGTGTTATTGTTAATTACAACTAATTAACAAACTGATTGATTTATCTGTTCAAAACTAATTAGTTATGAAACTACACAAAAAACAAAAACCCCCAAGGAAAAAACAAATAATTTAATTAAATAAAAAAAACTCATTAAATTAAAAAAGAAAAAAAATTCAAATAAAAATAAAATAAATAAAAATTGAAACAAAATATTTAAAGCACCCAAAAAAAAATTCAATAAAACACAAATCTAGTTAAATACACAATTTTTATTTATTTTTTAAAAATATAAAAAAATTTACAAACAAAAAAACAAAAGAAATTAAAAAAAAACGATATTCCAATAACTTCATCCCGCCAAAATTGCAAATAAGTTCACACAACAAAACAAACAAAAAAACAAATAAAATTCAAATACATGCATATAAATATAATAAAAAATAAATTATTTAAATATTGATGAAAAACATTAAAAAAAAAAAATATATTAAAATACATACATGGTTAGTTATAAAATTATATAGAATTAATATTTGTTATTCTTTTTGTCTTTTTAATTATAATAAAAAAAAAAAAAGAAAAGTATCTAAACATTAAAAACTTTGGTGCCATCGATAGTTAAATACTCTTCACACAATAAAATAAATTCAAGAAAATATTTAACACGAATTTATAGCGACAACAAAAGATATAAAAACTATTAGCCTAATTGTTCCGATTGCAGCAAAGATTCTTTTTCTATTTCTTCTATGTGAAAAATTGCTAATATTTTGCATGAAATTTCAAGGCCTCATTTGACACAGGAGCTACATAACTAAGATTAAGCAAGTCTCTCGCCACAAGAACGCGAGTTTACCCAGAAGCTTTATGACCCTAGGTAAGCTAAGGTTCCGCAGGCCTCTCGCAACAAGAACTCAAGTTAACCAAGAAGCCCTTTGACCCTTTGTGATGCCTGAATTTAACAAAGGAGGAGATTGGTTTAGGGTAGTTGATGGTATGGTCACCGTCAGTATTTGGAATCAACACGAAACATTAACGAACAAAGCCAATTCTCCCAGGAGCTCGGAGAACCCTTTTGGTTGTAAGTAACCCACTGCATGCCTGCTGTCCCCCTGATTTTCGCTTCCAGGTCTGAAAGAATGTCTTCTAAAGGACTGTGAATATCATTTATCATTAGAGAAACTGGCATCGCTGATCTTTCTAGCATATGTATCCGTCATCTCATTATCAGAATGGCCAGTTACCCAGATTAGTGAAATTGAGTGCTGCAGAACTTGTTTAAGGGCGCTACTTATTAATGTCCGCCGAAATAGCCTTAATAGTAGCCTGCCTGTCAACATAAATCGATATGTTTGCAGGAGTCTTCCCTATCGTGTTATAGACGGTATGAAGTATTATAACAGAGATCAAAACATTCATACTTTATTTGAAATATGTTATTAAGTGACGCTTTAATCGTCATCTTAAGCATGCTTTTGAGGTGGCCCCATACAATACTTTTTTTGGAAAAACTATCATTTTTAATTATTTCATTGATTTTCGAAGTGATGCTGCTACACACTATAGATATGTATGCCAGATCTTAATCATTTTCAATTCATGTGTAATCAAATCTAATGAGATTTTAGCTCAAAAGGCAAACTATCAATTACTAGCCAATATTCCAGGTAGATCACTTCAAGTCTCTTAATGAAAGATATGAAAATATCAGATCCAATCAGTTTATCTCTTAAGCATTCTGAAATCATGTTTAACCCTTGTTCAATTGACAGAAATGCTGGTATTACTAGATCAAGCCAACTTTTCAGGTAGAGTCTCTTAGTGAAAGGTATGAAAACATGAAATCCAATCAATCTATCAATCAAAGGCAGTTATATTTTATAGTTAAGCATTCATAATCCTTGTTTAATTTGCGTATTTGACAGATATGCAGGCCAGGAAGATCTCTTCATGTGTCTCTACATGAAAGGTATGAGATCAAGGGCTTGTCTGCAAACGAAAACCTCGATAAAACTTTTTTTTTTGAAGTCATCTTCAATTAGAGAGCATGTTGTAAAATAATATCCAACCATTTTGGGTCAATTGAGTCTCGTGGCTTTCAATTTGTCACACTGGTAGACAGTGGTCTTGTAGAATAAGGCCTTGAAGAGACTCAAGATTTTTTTTTTTTTTAATCCTAGATAAAAATAATGATGATGCCATTTATCTTACTTAAAGTGTGAAGGGTATAAATAAAGAGAAAGCGAACAAAACAAACGTTTTCAAAACAATATATAAAATAAAATAAAATAAAAAATAAACTTGTGATCAAAAATTAAATTTAAAATTTATATTATTACTATTATTATTATTATTGCTAGAGATACAATTATTTAAAATTATTATGACATTTATTATACAAAGAAAAAAACTATAAAAATTATTAAAAATTATAAAAATATTGTAAAACTGAGCATTAAAAAATTAAAGGAAAATGATAATTGTAACCACATAAAAATACGAAACAATTTATATAATGATGAATTAATATTTTGCTAGCTGGTAAAAAAATAAAAATAATGAAAGGAGGATAAACCATAGTCACTTTGGTGATGTGTATGAAAGAAAAACTAAGGAAAATTCATAAGTTTAATAAAAAAAATCATATTAAAACATAAATATTTATACTGATAATAACTATAATAACAATGATGATGATGATACTTAGATAAATGCTAACATGGATTGAATGAACTTTAATTAAAAATAAATTAAATTCATAATTAACGTATGTAAATATTTGTGCAAATTATGTATGATAATTAAAAAAGCATCTAAGGAATTTAGAATATGAGTGAAGATTCCAAGAAAAGAATTAAAGTTTTGATAAGGTAATGTGAATACTATGAATACAAATAAAAAATAAAACAAAATATACTATAAAAAATATTAATAATATAATTAAAGCAAAAATTGATAAAAAATAAAAATTATATCGAAAAGAAATTAAAAAAAAAGAAAAACTAACTATGTTTTATATCAGATAGCCAAGCAGCAATAAAGTCCCTCTCGGGTGTATACACTACATCCAAGCTTGTCGCGGACTACCGATCTTCCCTAGATACTCTAGCCTGTTACGTACCCAAACAATTTTGCTTGGTGCCCAGACATAGAGACATCGTGGGCAATTGTGAATCTGACGAACTAGCCAAAGAAGGGACGGTACGTGAGGGTGTAAAGTCACCAGCTGGAATTCCGTTAGCAACAGTGAAGCTCACTGTCAGAAAATTCTACCAAGTAAAAGCCAATGCTCTCTGGGTAGAAGAAGGCACTTGCAGCATAGCTAGGCAAACCTGATCTACTAAGAACAGGAAACGAACCGGCCAGCTGCTAAATCTCGGTAGAACCTCTATAAGCAAGACTATAAACGTACTGACGGGCCACTGCGTCATATGCAAACATGCTGGCAGACTTGGGCTTCCTTACTACTATTTCTACCGCAGCTGCGTCTCTGAAGAGGCACCTCATGTGCCAGTGTCCATCCCTCGCCAGAAGAAGATGGAACCACCTAGGCTCTGGGTTTCTCTCCAGCTTAACCGAACTATCATTTCTACCAATCAGGGACGTAGCTAGGTTCATTTCGGAATCCAAATGGTTCTCCGCATCGGACTAAGGGGTGCCGTGTGAACTCTTTGCTGGTATCACAATGGCCCATACTCTTAATTAATTAATTTTGCATCATTATTCAGTCGTACTTACGAGCCTAACGCATGATGTCATCAATTTCAATACCAAAGAATAATCAGTTTTCTATTGAGCTGATCATTCGCCTTACAATCTCCTATGAATTACAATGAGTTCCAAGGCGAACGTATATTTTCCTTCGAGTTTCTTCGAATCGAAACACTTATTGGAAAAGTGATCCACCACTACTACTTGACGGAGACTATACTAGTATGAATCCACAGCGTTCCCAAATCTGTACAAGTATTGCCTGAAGCAATCGCGGCCAGTGCGAATTGGGTAAATTTGGAAATTACGTCCCCGGATCGATGCTGCAATACTTGGGATGAGCAAGTGCATCCTCCGTATCTCTGTACTGCCTACTTTTACTAATTTGGGAAGTTGCACGTGCAGAATATGCATCTTTTGCAGCCAGAGATTCCAAATCTACTGCCACTTATCGTAGTGATTTAATTCATATGCATTCAACTGAAAGGAATTCTGAAGAAAATGCTATATGTTTTATGGGTAAGTGAGATAAAATGAAAGCCTTCTTTCATATTCTTATAAGTGAAACCATTGTGGACTTTGCTGACGGTGTTACCGAATGGTGCGCCACCACAGAAGCACCGTCAACTCTAATTATCGTTATGATTAATGTGGTTCCATGATAGGTTACTTCCTAGAACCCGACACACATGTCCTAAAAACTGAAACACGAAATCATGCCGTTTTTAGTACCAAAGTATATTTCTACATGAAGTCAAGTTGGTTTAACGTGAAACCATAGTGCTGAGCGCAAGAATTGAGCGTCAATCAGCGTTCCCTTGGATATACCCATATACGCAGGTACTCATTTTGGTTATAAGTCTCCTTCTTTAATCTGGAACAAGGCCTATCTTAAACCTCTCCTGCTCTGTCGGTTACAGCACCCGGATGTATATATATGACAAAACTTCTCGCCGAACATACACTCTATCCGCATCTGGGTAAAGGGGCCGTACCCGCTGGTCAGGACGGAACAAATTCCATGAGTTCCTGACCACCTATGGTACCTGACACAGTCTCTGGTCAGACTTTATATCAACAGGCACTACCATTATGTGGATTGGTGGCCCTCCCTACATTGAATCATCTTTGCAGGTTGGAAACCCAATTTGTAGAGGCTATCCAGGATGACAAATAATGAGTAAACAAATTTCTAAGCACAGAGGGCTTGAATATATGTAACTCAAAAAATTTCATATATTTCCATAATCATTCGACAGGGTAAGTTGGCAGAGACATGAAAGATGCCGAATGGAATAGTCTTTGGATTGATGGGTCGCCAGAATAGAGTTTTATATCGAACACCAAAAGATGCCTTTTCAAGACTTTTTAATTCTTTTCAATCATTTCAAAATTTGCAATCTCTTCCCCTGACTTCGTTACAGGTAAGCAAGATTAAACTACCAAGGTTAAATAAATTTATACATCACTAACATTCCACATTTATCATCACCTTTACAAAACCCCCAAATATCTTATATCTTATATTTTAAAGCAATGATTAACTTCTTTCTAGTTTATTCTCTCATTTGATTTACCAACAAAAAAGTCAACCTTAAAAATCTCACCCAACATTTATAAAGAAACATTGAAAGCTTTTTCTCGTTTTCAGTACTGTGACCAACACTAATTTCATGAGAATGACTGAATGATATATCACACACATACCTTCTTCTCTCTCAATGGTTCATTCGATTTCAAATATTTCACTTCAATTTCTTGCTAGCTAACATTCAAACTGAATGAATAAAGAAGAATTGTGATGGTATCCTTTATCTATGTACATGCATCCTTATAGTACGAGTAAAACTACCATTTTAGCCATTTTACAAGAACTTCAAATTGTGATAAATTTTCATGGTTGCAATGTATGAACTTTGCCCACAACGCACACATAAATTTCACACTTTACTAAGAACGCACACTCATCCTCATATGCTGTAGACCACCGCAGCACTATTATCCTGTTTACCACACACTTGATTCGCATGAGCATGGTGGAATGGTGAAAGCAAAGTAAACCCCAAGTTAAAAGGATGCGGAAAAGTACTTCATTTAAGATGAAATAAAAAAGGTTTATTGCACGCCAAGTGGAAAAGCGCTTGAGAAAAATAAATAAAATCAAAAATCGCAGATAACTGAATTGAACAAAACTTAAGGGAAAGAAAAAAAAATAAAATATAAAATGTAAAATGAAAGAAAAGAAAAATACTGATACTGAGAACTAACAATAAGAAGAACCATAAAACTTTCGATTGTGCGAATCCGTTTACAAATTGACAAGCAACACTTGATGACAGAATCAACGAAACGACACCGCACAGGATCATGATGAATAAGTAAGAATGCGTTTGCTATGGTTTTGGTACAAGTATTGGTATTGGCATTGGGATTGGTACGAAGTAAGTCAAACAGTATGTGAGTGAGTGAAAGAGTATCACCATCCTTGAGCGACAATAATATTGATAATAATGAGGACATTGAACACTAGCAATACTAGTCTTGTTGTTAAGGACTCATGTTTATCATTGTATAGATTCTCTTTACCATTCTATATCTCTAATGATAATGATAATGATGATGACTTACATCATACTATGTAAGCATCACCAACATCATCATCATCATCTTTAAAACACTGATTGGTATTATAGATAAATTGTGATAGAATGTCAGTCATTTTAAAGGAATGTCAACTTAAAGGACTTTGATAAGCAATTGGCAATTTGTAGTCGTTCATTCATTGTCATTAAAGGCAGATGGAAACCATTTTTTGTTATCGATATGAGGCGCACGGCGCCTACGGAACACGGAAACTATTCATCATGAGTGCGAGCGTGTAAATGTTTTACATAAAATTTCAATTAAATGTGCAAAAAATAAAACTTTCACCATTTATAGGAAACGATTTGTTATTTGTTACTGTTGCTGCTGATGTTACTGTTACTGATATTCCTTTTGTTATTGTTGTTGTTGTTGTTGTTCAATGTGCGCCATTTTGATTCAAAAGCTAAATTTTACCATTTTATGTTTTTACATTTTTTTCTTTTCCCTTTTTCCCTTTTGCTTGTATTTTTTTTTTTATTTATTATAAATTTTATGTTACCATTTTTGTGTTTGTTTGTTGTTGTTGTTGGTTTTGGTTATACACCACACTCAGTTCAGTTTGTGTCCTTGTTCGTCCTTTTCTCTACCATTATAAGTTGTGTTGGCATTTTGTTGTTCGAAAAACGTTTTCCGTTTAAATCATGTTTGTGGCAGTTAAAATGAAAAACCAAAAAAAAAACACAAGCAACTTTTGTTTAACATTTGCTGAGAGAGGAAAGTATGGAAACTATGAGTAGGAGAACAAAAAATCTATAAAAACAAAAAAAGAAAAATCTTTGAAAAACGAAATCCATTTAATAATAGCAAAATAAGAAATTGAAACTACAAAATGTAACTATTACAAAGTACAACAAAAATAATAATAATAAAGAACAATTGCGTATTGAAAACGAAAAAATTTCTTGAAACCAAAATGGTGGATTTTACCATTGTTTTTTGTTGTTAGTTTCAAATGATGCGATTAGTTAGATCCTTTGGCGTTTGTTGTCGTTTGGTTTCAAACTTTTAAGTTTATTTTCGTGGTATTAACATCATTGAAGCATGTACTTTATGAACACAAGAATAAGATAAGATAAGAAAAGGAAAATGGTCACTTCTCAGTTATTTCTCCATGAGAACAGATATGGAATATTAAAAAATTCACATGAATGAGAATAAGGAATGAAATTTAATTAAACATAATTGGGAATGAACAAATTTGAGGACCCAATAGAACAAGTCTCAGAATTTGACTAGTGAACAGCTGTTAATGGCACAAAACAATTTTAAGATATAAAGAAAAGGCTAACTGTGAACCTTTGATGTATGCACTCCGATGAACCAACGATTTCACTTACCTAAGACAATTTTACAAGGCACGAAATGCTTTTAACTAACACACAGAATGTTTAAATCAAAAATATGACGATTTTTGTGAGTTTACTACTGCCACAACGCGTATTAAAGAGCTTCGATATAAAGAAAAGAATGAAAAAAATAATACACAATATGTTCTCAATCAGTCGATCATTCGAATTAATGATGACAAAACAATACGAGATCTGATGATTTCAGCGTGACGGTTTAATACTGCCACAACGTGGCTTCGCTCTAACAATACTGTAACTTTGAGTCTTCTTTTTATTTTGAGGCTTAAGGTTTAAGTAGTATATGAAACGATAAACAGTCAATGATATACTTTTACTCTGATATGGTATGAATTTGTATTGTTGTGATTGGATTAAATAACCAATAATTTCCTTTAACTTTGATTGGAGACCCACAGAGTAGTGTTCCGATTGTGTCCGATACAAAAAAAGAGTGGATAGCGAGCACAAACGATTTTCTTTAAGGGATTCAGCATGAATATAGGTTAAGTTGTCATCTAAAGGATGGGCCAACTATTGCTCCGACTTTAACTACCAGTCGGTAATGATGCTGTCAACTGCTGTTTTGAACCTTCCGCTGGTCGAATATGGATAACTTTTTTTTTGGAACAATGCTTTGAAATACTAAAAATTTATTTTGATTGTGTGTCTTTCATGGCTAAAACATTGAGAGAATTGAGTATAAAATTTTAAAGTAATGAAGTGCCCACAGAGCATGTAATTTGAAAATTGGTGGATAAAGTGCGTGTAACTAGGAAGCTGGTTGATGACAGCTGTGGCTAAAAGTGTTTGCCATACCCCAGAACATCATATCGGCGCAGAAGTCAACAAGTTATCATTCTACAAACCACTTTGAGAGGGATTTTGTACAAAGACCTTGGTATGTTTGCATACAAAGTGCAACTCGTTCTGGAATTGAAACCGGAGGACCTTGCTCAATATTTACACTTCACTAAGTGGGCTTTAAATGACTACAACGATGACCAACCTTTACTTCAACGTCTCACATATTGAGGGTAAATTTTCAGATAAATTTCAATGATTTCAAACATTGTTTGTTTCAGAAAGTTGATGTTTTGTTAATTTTGGGATATTTAAAGAATAAATTCTGATTTTACATACCTTTTATCTTTTTATCTTAGACATCGACATGAGATTCTTTAATTTTGAACAGACATCTCATTAGACACAATTTCTTTATTTGTGTGATTTAACAACAGTACTCGTACATAGTTTCTTATGAGGCGGCACACACCTAATCAACAAAGCAAACATGACAAAATTGAAGGATATGTTGTCTATAGCTGACCTGTTGTCTTAGTCAAAGCGGTTTTTCCGATCCACTGTGTGTTTAGCCTAAGGAAGTCAGTAAGAGACTTAAGACATCCTTACTTCTAAATTCAGTTACAAATCAAATTTGATTATCAATTAGATTATTCAATAAATTTTGTGTTGTTCTACTTACAATAAACATCTGATTATAGAAACCTTTGAAATTTGTCTTGTCTTGCCTTTCCACAATGAGTAAAAAATTGGGTTCTGCAGAACACAAGCTGAACAACAACAGGGATGATGTTCAAATTGACGACTTGTTGAGGACAGTCAGAACACTGGTTGTGTTCTCGATGAAGCCAACTTGAACCCAAATTTAAGGCTGGTCACCCTAGAGTAGAGCTGCCAACTTTTTGCCATTTTTGGTCATGAGCATCATTGAACAGCGGGATCTTTCACTCATGTGCTATGAGCCAACCAAAAATCTCAACATTTTACTCACTTTTTACTCGGCTATTAGATGTTAATACATCAACTTGTATACAATTGATGCACAACAAAACTCTTAACAATTTATTATATTGTACTCGTATATTCGTCCTTTTATTTTTGTATTGTATTGTAGTTTCACATTTCGGTAAGTACAAGTATTTTTCGTTTTTCGACTTATGGTCGTCTAACGTACTGACCTCTCACACTTCTTCTTATGCTTTATCCGCTTTTCCATTTGATCTGAGTTTGTTAAGTTGTCTGTCCATTTGTCCACCACTAGCTGCCTGTAAGTGTGTCCTATTTCTTTTGCTTGAGTACTCATCTCATTTCAACTGTTTTTGAAAGCTCTCTAAAGTATGGAGGAACTCTTTCTTCAATTCTCCAATTCTAATAGAGTAAAAAGTTGCGACGATGACGACGACGACGACGGCGATAGAAAAAAAAGGATTGTTTTATCCTATAAATTTTTGTATTTTATTGTCCAATTTCTCTTTATTATTTTGCCTTGTTCTTGTTCATGCTCTTCGTTTTTTGCTTCTTGAACCGTTTCAATCTTTGTATTGTATTTATGCCTTTCACACTTTCCCCCCAAGTTGGTTTTGTACTAACTTTTTTAAGCATAAGCACAGGCATGGGTACGGGAACTTGATGCCACATGCTGGTTTAGCCAGGCGTCGTCGCCTCTTTATATTCTCATTGTTGAAAATTGTTTTTAAAAATGTTGCGACACCAAAAGAAAAGAAAATTAAATGAATATACAAAAGAAAGAAAGAATGAAGGAAACAAAAAGCAAATGAAAAGAAAGTTAAATTATGAAATGGCATAAATGACAACAAGCCTCCCCAACCAACACAACATTCACAGCCTGACAAGCAAAGAAATGACAAATACAAAATACTAAACCTTGAAGAAAAGAAATGAAAAATCTAAGTGTTTGTGATTCTAAACAATTAAGAAATTCTTTAAATATTCAATATACACAACAGAAAAGAAACACAGACTTACAATTGTTTGCTGCTTATATTCTTTTATCTCATTTGTTATTTGTTGGTTGCTTTGTCAACTTCTTAAAGACAAAAGGCTCAGAGAGACAGAGAGAGAGAGGTTGACACCAATACACAAGTACACATTGAATAGGGAACTTTACAGTATTTGACATTTATGGTGTTCTTGGCCCCAAAATATTATAAAAAAAACATGAAAGAAAAATTAAAAAATACAATACACAACACAATGAGAAACGATGAGACAAAATGGCAACATCAGAGTAAATGGATATGGTACAAAAAGGATGGCGTTTCAATGACAACGCCACAGGATATCAGCAGCAAGCAAAGCCACTTAACAAAAGTTTGCTTGAGTGGAAAGTTGCATGTTATCCTTGCACTTTACACACACACACACACACAACACAAACCCCTGCATAGATACTTTCCTCATATCACATCGTATGAAGAGTCTTTTGTTTTTGATATTTTTTCCCGTTAAATATATGCCATTGGCATAACCGTCAGGACAAAACTTTATCGACAACTGAATGTTGCAATGCAGAGAAAATGAATTGAAAAATATTCGAAAAAAACAATTTCTTTTTCGCTGAAAATATTATAAAACAATGCGTTGTTTGATGCTCTGTGGGTGTGGTTTAGTGGTTCGAAGTACATAGTATGAGGAAAGTGAGTTGTTATTTTGTTCCCTCCATTCAGAATTCTCTTTCATTTGTTCGAAGTTTTTATTTCAAATCAAACTTGTTGTTTCATTTTACCAAATGTTTTTTTTTTCACAATCACCATCATCATCATTATCATCATCATCCCAATCGCACTTACTCTCACACTCTTTAAGTTGAATATAATATGAAAATACTTTCACTCATATGAACAGGAAAGTAAGCCGGAAAGGATTTTAATGAACGATTGTATAACATTTCAACAGTTTCATTGGAAGTTTGAGCTATGAACCAATACCATACCATACCATACCAATTATAAATATATGACTATGAAGACTATAAATGTATGTGTGGGTGCTGACCACAATAAGCCACCATTTTGTGTATTTGTGTGTATTGATATGCAATTTACCAACAGCACCACCAACTGCTGCAATGCATAATTACAAATATTGTATGGTGTTATTTCTTTTTCATTTTTCTTTAATGGTTATTATTTAGTAATAAGCCACACACATGTATGTATGTATGGTATATAAAGAAACATATTCATGTCAATTGAATGTTTCATAAAGAACAGTTATAAAATAATATACAGAGACATCAGATCCTACTTAGTTTTAAAATCTAAAAGTATCTTTATGTTCAGAAGAAAAATTCGTTCATAAACCAATGAATAAAGCTTATAATACCCAAAGATGAATACAGTAGGACAACGTTTATAATGACTTAAAAGGCACCAGCCATAGTAGACGGATGACGTTATAAGTGAATACATAACATATATTATGAGTTTGTGATTATTGTACAAGGTCTATTTTCCTCTATCTTTTGTTGCTGGCGCAGCAAACAATCACCAGTCATTGTTGTTCCAAAAATTCTCTCTCGACAATTTTGTTTGTTGCTCACGTCTTTCGTGTTTGTTCATGATTTTTTGGAGTGAGGATACATGCAAATGCATGCGAAATTAAAATAAAACCGAGGAATGTGAATTAAGCACTTTTTCTACCTGCAGATAGTTGTAAAGAAATCATCCTCTAAGGTTAATCAGAAAGGATATGGAACCATTTCTAATAATTTATTGGCTTTCAAATCATACCCGTCATAAAAATTATGATTATGTAAAAAATTGATTGCGGCCTATACCTGCACGGAAACTCACTAACCTCTTACTTAAACAAGATCAAAGGCATATACGATTCAGCAATTAAATTGCCCTCAGAGTATTAAGATCAACTCCTAAATTGCCTATGGAATCCCGTAAAACTCTATACCGCTATCCTAATAAAACTAATACACCATCAATAATATTACAAGATTTGCTACACATCTTTGCAACTTATCAGAAATCTAGGCCTTACAACTCAACAATATAAGAATTTTGGAAATTTCCAGGAATAACTTAATCAATTTTGAAGAAAATATTGTGTTTCCGTTTATAACTGTTCTACAGAAAGCAATTGAGATTATTGTGTACCTGTAGATGACGATTTAATGACCTGCTAGTTGGCTGACGGTAGTATAAAAGGACTATGATTCACAGTTATAAGTCATTCTACAGCAGATCTTCACTGAGTAACAGTAATACAATAAAAATGTCAAAACGATCAAGAAAAAAAGAAAAATATTTATTAAAATTTAAAATATTATCAATGGGTAAGCTACATAAAATACTGAAACCATAAATAGTAGGAGAAAATGAAACTGATGAGATTCTTTTGCGTGCGTTGGTAAATATTAAATTTAAATTTTTCATTTCAACAGACACATATATAAATTCAGATATTTTCGAGCAAGTTTTCATCAAGTGCAATGATTTTAACACCCAAGTCCTGATGGCCAGATCATTTCCGCAATATGTAGATGTCGCCATTCGCTTTTGGAGAAAAGATTATTGCACCAGCACTATTGGTCCAAAATCCAGGTATAAAACAGCTTTAAATGATGCATCAAGTTATTTCTTTTTCATGCTCCGTATGGCGCCCCATTTTCAAACTTTTTCTCTGTTTGATATTGGCCGAGGAAAGTGCGACTATAAAAACTTGCGGGAATTCTTGGAACACTTGAAGTGGATGAATTTGACGAAGTTACCTTCAGTAACAGTGTGTAGACTTATCAGTTTCACAAATGGTATTGAAGATGAAGATATCCTTTATCTCACGAAAATGTTGCCGAATTTAAAAACCTTATTCATTGAAACCATGTTATGTACTGGAGCCCATGTGGAGAAATTCGAGAAACTTGAGGAACTACGCCTCGGCATCCTAATCGATTACGAAGCGGCACAACGAACACAAACGATTCAAAATATTGTTACAACAATGGATAACTTGCGTGTATTGGACATACATGGAAAACAGCTGAAACTCATGAATATTAATTTGCCAAATCTTGTGAGTCTAACTATTCATTCAAACACTCTGTCGCATATTAGTGAACAAGTGATGGGATTACCACGCTTAGATAGCCTTGCTGTTTATGGTACGTACGATAATGATGAGGGACTGTTCAAAAAAATTCTGCAAGAAAAATCATCCAAACTAACGGGAGTGTTCATAGATAATTTTGTGCTAAGACTCGATGAAGATTGGGATAAGGAATTGGGTCGCCTTGAATTCCCAAAATTGCGCAAAATTATGTACCAGGATTGGCAACACTCAAATCATTTTTTAGATAAACACAAATATGATCGAGGACAAATCCAAATGATCGCTTGTGACCATCGCGAAGGTATGGGAGAACGCGAACTAGTGAATATTATAAGAGATCATCATAATCTACAATACTTAAGCATTCGTCATTGTGGATTCGGAAAAGCGACAGTGAGATTAATAGAAATGTTCCTAAAATATCAGAATCGAACTATAAATAAGCTGCTTAAAACTTCAATGATCTCTAATATGCAATATCCAAATCCAAGACCAAAACTCTTTATGTGGAACTTTTGTGATTTCTGGACTGGTTTAAAACCAGCAGGAAATACTTATTGGGCGAACAATCAGTATGTAGAAATAGAAGCAGGCAAAGACCAAAACGCTGGCCATGTACCATTTGCTTATAGATTTGAGTTTAATGAAGTAATAAAAGATATTTTTAATTAAAATAACAATCAAATGAAAAACAAACAAGGGCGTGTATAGCTGCCAATGTTGGGGGCCACATTTTTTTTTTTTTTTTATTGTTCAATTTTTTAACTTTTATATTTTATAGTTCAAGGAAAGATGTAGATACTCTTATTCACATATCATTAGACATCATTAGATTTTAGTGTGGTTTTGAAACCAGTTTCCACCAAAAAAATAGAAGTTTTATGTTAGCAATTACCATGTTTTTATATTAAATTCACCATTTAGGCAATCTCCGCTCATTGTTATCCTTAGCCATGTTTTTACTCTTTTTAGGTTACTGAAGGATCTCTCTACCGATGCCGTAATGCATGGTAGCACAAGCAATATACCAATTAGTTTTTGAATTTTTGGATTTTCGTAAGCAGAAATTGAATCTGCTGGCTCTTTGTTAGTCAATTCTTTATACCGAATATGTAGTTCATTTTCGATACCTCCAAGTTCATAAAAAGTAATTGCATTACAAATTTGATATTTGAAATCTTT
This sequence comes from Amiota communis, assembly GCA_037043315.1. Classification (NCBI taxonomy): domain Eukaryota; kingdom Metazoa; phylum Arthropoda; class Insecta; order Diptera; family Drosophilidae; genus Amiota; species Amiota communis. The sequence goes on along the minus strand of JBAMAV010001245.1, from coordinate 2,594,095 downwards.
CAAGCAAAGACGTTGGACATGAGCTGGATGTAAAGCAGTTAAATTAAATGCTGCATTATTTTCCTGTTTAAATCTTTGCTTGAGTGCAGATGACAGCCAATCTTGATAAGGCACCATTCAATCTTACCATTGTAAGAGGAGGATTCGTCCTATTTTGTTGTTTTTCTGCAACTCTGAGCATACAAACATCGTAGGAAGCTTCATGTGCTAATTCCAAACACTCTTTAAAAATTTCATTGAATATAAATTCCCATGCTGATCTGTGCGTTTCTATGACATTCATAGATTATTGTTGGTAGTTTTTTTTCCCAATTTTTGCTTGCAAGCATACATTTTAATGTTCCTTCTCGAATTACTTGGCATTTTTCCCTTCTATTTATTGGGACCTGCTATTATGCACATAAAAATTATAATAACACTTCGTCCAGCAGCTCTATGCAACTGGAAAGAAACTTTCCTTGTGGCAGTATTACCTTCTGCACTCAGCTTTACTAAGCCCACAACTATTTCACAATAGCGTTTTTTTAATTTGATTATACTTTGATACTTTTCTGACCAGCGTTTTTCACAAAATGAGCCCCCTCTTCCCCCCTTTAAATACACCATTGAAAACAAAAATAAACAAAAATCTTATAGAATCAATACATATCAATGGGCCTTGGCCTGACGCATAAAAGCTGAGCAATTGCTCCAACTCGATTTTTTAAGTAAAATGTTAGTTTGGTATACAAAAATGTGATTTGACTATTGAAATCAACGGTCTCATTTTGCCCCTATTCACTGATGACACGACTGGAGAACGGTAATGCAGACGGTGGCAGTGAACGGTGACATGACTAGTGGCCATGTTAAATTCACCAGTTTTTTGCGTCTAAAAGTGATAGAAATGGAACTACTGGAATATTTTTGGACCAGTGATTCATATTGCAGGGTAGCTTTTCTTGACATTACATGTTTGGACTTTGAACTCACATAGTCAAAAGATTTGAATTCCATGCATAAATCTTATGTCATATTCAAAATCATATTTATAAAGACAATTTAAACTTGGAATACCATTTCTTCAATCCCCATTTTCATAATATTTTCCACTCATTAACTCAGTAACTAATCCTTTACATCATGTTATATCTTGTTTTGTTTTTTTTTTTTGTATCTGTAACGGAAGGTTAAATTATTATTTATTAATCTAAATAAATCGCATGCCACATTTTGTCAACATATCAAGATTAGATTCTTAAGTAGCCATGTGACAAAAGAAGCCTCTTTGTGGCATGTGGTTCGTTGGAAGCTACCCATATTTTTTTTTTTAAGTTATTGTATACTATTAGCTTAAGAGGATTTGATTCAATCCTTTAAATTAACTAAACCCTAAATGGCAATAGCAGCAGCATCAATACAACATCAGTCTTTACTAGGTAAAGGTTTCAAAGCAGTTTTAGGTTGTGGCCGCCGACCAAATTTTGGCAAACTGCGACCACACAAACGAGAAGAAGAAGAAGAATATGAAGACAGCATGGCATATCTATGGCCATGGGCAAAATATTATTGTGTAGGTTGTTTGCTTGCTTACTTGGTTGGTTGGTTGGTTGGTTGGTTGGTTGGCATGTTTGGTATTTCGTTGCCTCTTCAAATTCCACAAACATGCATAGGCAAACACCCAAACAACCCAAATGGAAACGTGGACGCATTTTAGGCGTTTAATAACGTTTGTCGTCATCATACGCTAAATTCTTGTTTGCCAGGCTCCTTTAAAGTAACATAGCGACTTGAAAATCAACCACAGGGTAATTACCAAACAGACCACAAATCCTGCCACGGTAGCGACTTGAAATATTTTCCAAATGAATGAATATAGACACACAAGCACACACACACACACACACACACAGGGTAAACAAAGACCAACTAAACTACATGTTTTTGGGTAAAAATCAGGGGAAGCATAGACAAGAAGAAGGTTGCCAAACAATCCCTTCTATTCTATGAGACACACACAAATGTTCCATCTTACTTGTTAGTTTGTTTTGGTCCTGCTTGTGGAAAATGAATCCAATTATGTGCTTAATCACTGAGAAGGCTCAAGGAGCATCAAACACACATACACACACACACACACACTTAGGCTATAAAAAAAAGAAAAAGAGAATAACCGTTGCCAAGTGACAACGCGAGTCTTTCTCAGTGTCATCAACTTGGCAGCAACATCAACCTTAAAATGAAATGAAATGAGATGAGATGAAACTTAAGGGTTTTCTGTAGAACTTTGAAGTGGACTTATCTTTGGTGAGAGGAGGTTAAAGATACGATTACTATATATATGTATGAGTATGAGAGGAGTGAGTGTTCAAGAGAAAGGTGTTTGTTGAACTGTTGTATGTTTTTCTAGGTTTGTTGTTGGCATATGCCATAAAAAATCATTAAATGCTTTACATGGAGCTCATCATATTAAATTTATTCATGAGGAGATTTTTAAAAGCAACAAATACTTAAGACTCATTTACACCATACATAATCTCACACACACACACACATACACACACAAACACATTTACATATACACCCCTCTACATATTCACTTATTTATTCATTCATTTGTATAAACAGGAAGAAGCAATAAATAAAATAAAAAACAGAAAAATGAAGCACATCAACAGGCAAGTTTTTCATGCACATGCTAGGGCAAAACTCACTCACCCATCTATCCCTCTCTTTGTTTAAGGGCGTGTTAAAAATGCTTTTCAAAAGCTTTTCAATACATCACATTCTCCTATTTTTTTTGTTACTCATTTCCCGAGGTTCATTCATTTTTTTTGTTCCCAGAGTTTAAGGTTTGAAGAGCTTGGTTTTTTATGTTTATTTTGCGTCTTTTTTTATAGGATTTCTCATTGCATAATAGTGATCCAATCATTGGTTAAATGGAGAGTAAACATGTAATGAACAACACTTTACCGAAACCAAATTTATCTCTTTCGTCATGCTCTGTCAATTGAACTAAAAGTAAATTAAGCGCGTTTTTGTTGGCCCCGAGTGGAAATTATACAATTTTAATCTCATGTGTATCCCCACACATGATAGTCAAGGTACTATATTCATCTGATCTGATCCTATGGAGCAAGTTTGTTTTTGCCTTCTTATTCTTTTACTTTTTCTTGGTAATTTAACACTTTCACACTTTGTTGCACTTTCAATGAGTGAGTGAGTGAGTGTTTGTTTGTGTGTTTCCCTTTGTATTTATCCCTTGGTTCGTAGAATTAATTTTTCATTTACATTCAAAGCCAAGTGAAGCCAAGCAAACTCATCATTCTAAAGTCAACTAAAACTGAACTCTCCCTCACTCTCTCTTTCTATTATTATCTCTCACACTCAAAAGTCAAGTGAGTGTAAATATTTGCACATTTAATTTTAATTTTTCAACTTTTGCCACACATAAAATATACAAAAATTCACATTCACACAAATGAAACTTCCTTTTCATTTATGCATGTATGAATTACTTTTTCTATCATTTAATTTGCTGAAAGGCTTAAGTAAGTTTACCATTGAATCAAACTGCTCTTGATCCTACTGCTCCCTCTAGCTAGGACTGTGACTCTCAAACTGTTTCCTAAAGGCAAGGAAGTTTTTTCTTTCTTTCTTTTAATTTTGTTCTTTGTTTATTTATTCGAGTACTTCTTTAAGATGAAGAAATAATTAAGCGCACTTAGTAAGAAAATTTCTTGTTATTTTCTTTTTTTTTCCCTTTTATACTTTGTTGGTTTGTTTGTTTGCTTGTGTCATAGACACAAACACACACATGCACACATGAGAAATTAATTGCTTCTGTTGACATTTGTGGCAAAAGTTTTTATTCACTTCATACAAATAATGATGATGATGATGACAATTTACTGAGTGAGTTATTTACTATATATGTATATAAATGTATGTATATTATATGTCATATATGTGAGTGTATGACAAGTGAAAGCATGTATGTCTGTGAGTGTTGGCTTTGAGTTTCTTCCAATATTTATTTAATATTTTTTTCTGTTATTTCATCATAGCAAATTGTAACATTTTGAACCTTAGGTGGTTGAGTAACCAACAAATTAATTTCATTAAAATTGAAAATTATTGAAGTAGAATTGCAAATTTTGAAGATTCCAAATAGAGAATTTTTATTAAATGTTTATTAAACATTGAACCGCTTAAACTATAAAATATTAGTGTAACAATTACAGACATTAAAATAAATAGAATTTTCATAAAGGAGGGCGTAATTTTATTAACCAAGTGTTGGTAAGTCATTTGTATGCAGCTTTATTAGGCGCCTTTGAATCGTTATCCTGGTTAATGCATCTGCGAGTGGATTTTAGCGGGAGTGAAGTTGTTGAATACTGTTGAAGTTTATTTAATTTTAGAGAACTATAGGGATGCTGATGTCGTTGTGGAGTGTCGAGTTCCTGACGAACCAAGGGGTATTGGTGATTGTTCTGAGGGCCCTATTTCTGAGATTTGATGGGCGTTGAAGGAGCAAAGATTTGTTTATTTAAATTAATTAGATAATTTCGGACCCATTCAATATTCTGCTGACTTTTGGAACACGCTAGAAAAAGGGTCAGCTAGTGTAGTCGTCAGAAGATCATTAACTGGATCTGTGGCGTGTTCCCAAAGGCAGCAAATAGCGTCAGCCAGAGTAGTCGTCATAAGATCATTAACTGGATCAGTGGTCTGTTTATAAAGATCTTCTGATGACTACACTGGCTGACCCTTTTTGCTGACTTTCGGAACACGCCACAGATCCAGTTAATGATCTTTTGACGACTTTCGGAACAAGCCACAAAAAGGGTCAGCTAGTGTAGTCGTCTGAAAATCATTATAAACAGACCACGGATCCAGTTAATGCACTTCCAGAAAAAATATAATTCTACAACTAGAAGTTATGCAATATCCCAACTTTCACACAAACTGAAGAGCCTTATTGGCCGTATCTTAGGAAAAGAATTGGTTACTGAAATGCAAGGACCAAGGCCTTAAATTGAAAAATTTGGAACTATAAAAAACTGTTACTTGTGTTTCAAACAGAAGCGACGAAGAACTCGATATTCGTGTCAGGCTTGCGGCCATCCAATTAGCAAATTCAGAAAAGAAAAGAATAATTTTCACAGTACATGTTGTCCCAGAGCACCTAATGTACACAGACGAATGTCATTCGTTCGTCAGTGTTAGCGTCACAAAATTGCACGTCAGTGGTTAAGTGTTAAAAAGGATTGCAGGTTTGTAGCAGCTTCTGTCGTCGAATTGACGGAGCAGAGAACCAGAGTATCACCTACATAAATGGCTTAAATTTTGGTATTGGAGATTGGTTGAGGTTATCTGCTGTGTTGATATTGTAAAGAACAGTACAGAAGCTTATAAGATGAGGTTTACACGGCACGACACAGCCTGACTCGGCTACTGCAACCGTCTCTCGAAATGTTTGTTTGTTCATAAGGGAATCGAGGTAAGTCAAGGGGTAGGTTGTCGATCGACAGCACAACAATATTTGGCTCTGCCGACGTTTTTCTTTGTTCTGTTTTGCGTCCTTTGTTGTTTGTTCATTTCGTTTGGCTTGCGTAGAGTGAGGATGCATGCGAAATGAAAAATATGGCGCGGAATGTGAAGAAATTTACTTTGCGACCGACAGAGAAACATAAATAAAAAGGAATGCACAAAATTTTGCTAAATGAAATGTCGTTCTGTCTAAATTGAAGCCAAAAACAACAATGAGGAATCAGTGATACCTGCCGTGCCGTGTAAACCTTGTCTACTCTGCCTTGGGGAACACCAGCCTAAACAGATCTGATTGATGACAATGCATCTCAATATTTGACATAAAAAAACAGGTTTATCAAAAAAGACTCTACAACATTCTAAGAACAGAACAGAACAGAACTTAAGCAGCAATCCTAGAAACCAGACTCGGACTTGTTCTATATCCAAAAAAGTGCCAACTCAATATTGCTTGCCCTCTTAAGCTGATAGTATGTGATGCACGTCTCGTTGGACTTCATCCAGGGAACCGTGGTGTTCCCTAAAACTAAATTGATGGTTTGGAATATGGCATTCTTAGGGTCCAGTATATTCGAATTAAAAAGAAAATCTCTTTTTATTGGGTCAAAAAAATCACATGCCCCAAAAAGTATGCAACAATAAGTATCATTTACATAAAAAACAATAAAATTCCTTTGTTTCATTTTTTTAGTTAAAGAAAAATTGTTTTATAGTTTTCTACACCTTTATCAACACACACACATGCTATCACTTCTTCATTCACTCCCTTGTTACATGTGGGAAACATTTCTCATTCATTTATCTTTGTCTCTCCTAGTTGACTTTCATTTTATTGCTTGCTGCACCATCACCATCTTTGATTGCGAATTTCGATTTCATTACATTCGTAACTCGTTCGTTACTTGTAACTTCCGTTGGCACTGACAGTGGTTGATGGTAATGATGGTGGAGGTGGTGGTGAGGATGGGAATGATGATGCTGCTGCTGCTGCTTAAACTCTTTCAAAAGACCCAAAAGCAAACCAAACCAAATTTCGGTTTATTTGAAAAGAATTGCACTTAAAATGGTTTTTAAAATACGGTTTACTTTTCCATGTGTCTGTTTTCTCTCTTCTCTTCTTAACTATATCTTTTTCCATTTGTATTTTTTTTTTGCTTTTTGTATTTTTGGTGTTTTGTTTCGTTGTGTTGTGTTGATCTGTTTTATTTTTCCTTGTTGTGTTGCTTTTGCTTTTTCTGTTTTATTTTTACTGTTGTGGTTGCTTGCACCAATTTCACTTTTGTTTTTGCATTCATCTATTTTTATACTCTTCTTTTTGTCTTATATTTTTGCTTGCTGATATTTTGCAATTTTCTTAACTTTTCTGCCATTTTTCTTTTTTTGTTTTGTTTGTAGGTTTGTTTTTATGCAGCTTTATCGAAAGCAACAGCCAACGGACATACACACAGAATCTCTCAGGCATATATACAAAGATACATCTATCTATCTGTTGTATCTGAGGTTTTCATGTAACAACATGGGTGTAACTAGTACCATATAGCAATGATATCATGACCTTAGGCAAAGGTTTATATTGGTAGGCTTCCTGTGAATAGTATTTGTTACTGTTGCATGTAAAATGCCAATGAACGGCAAAATTAATACGAACAAAGGAATCAGTAATACACAGAGAAAGAGAGAAAGAGAGGGAACGACAATAAAGAAAAATATTGGCTTTGCCTTGTTAACATTTTCTTTACTATTTTTTGTATTTTTTTTTTTTTTTTGTTGTTGCTCATCGTCTTCATGCCTTAATGCTTTCTCTATAAATGATGTTCGATGCTCAACGATTCTATTTGTATACTTTGATTTTATGCAGCTTTTAGATTTTTTTTTTGTCTTCCTAACCAGAATCTAAAAATCTCTCAGGAAAAAAGAAAGGAAATAGTATTCAAAATAACAACAAAAACAAACTCCAATGTTTCGCTTGATTGCTTATACGACACGTTGCTCTTCTGCCGCTCTTCAATTGATTGAAGCTGTTGTTGTTACTGTTCTTGTTCCTGTTCCTCTTTTAACATTTCATTGTTATTTTTTTTTCTATTTCTGGTGTTTGTTGGCATTTGGTATTTGTTAGTGTTTCCATTTTAATGCTTAAAGTAAATTTTTTTGTTTCCATTTGATTTCATCGTCACCACCATCACCATGTTTGCCCTTCCATCTGCCTTCCTCATCATTCATTTGTTTGACTCTTGGCCCTTAACTAAAAACAAAGTTGCACTCGATATTTGTTACTGTTTGTCGTTTAAATTTCCTTTTTGCATTTCCTTTAAGTATTTAGCAAAAGGAACAAACAAACAACAAAAGCCAAGTCAAGCCAACTTAAGTTAAACACACACTCCTTTGAAGGCATAATATTGGTTCGGCCTTAGTATTTTCATTTCATTAGGATGAAATGCTTGAAGACTCAACTCAACTCAATTCAACTAAACTCAACTTCAACTTGGTTTGCTTTTATTTGTGTTTTTTCTATTTTATTCTGCTTTCATTTGGTTTTAGTTGGTGTTCTTTACAGTTCCTTGGCCTTTGGCAAATTTGCTTTGGTCGATATTTTTTTCATTTCATTTCTCTCTTTTTTTATGGAATTAATTAAAACTTTTGTCTGCCTTCATTTTGTTTTAGGCTTCATTTAATCGGCGCCATCATTGTTGCTCCTCCCTAGCAATTTTTTTTGTCTGCAGTGACAAGGCTAACATACAAAAACAACTGTCAAGAGAATACAGAATGCCTAGTCAGCAAGCATAAGAAGAGTAAAGAATTCAAAATTAAAGTTTTATTATTTTTTTTTTGAAAAATAAAATAAACTAAGCGCACCTGTTTGCTCAAGTCACAGTCAAGCGACAGACACCCTTATCATTCTATGATTGCCACTACCATTTCCACTTTTGGTTAGATAAACTACTGTCAACCTCATGACTGCTACAAAAAAAATTTCCACACTTTGACCTTATTTTCAAGCAAAAAACACCTTTTATACCAGGGCCAAAGATCTTTATCCTTCTACCAATTTTGTTCCCTTTAGTGTTTCATTTGTCGCGACGCAGTTCAAAATGAAAACGTTGCGACAAAACTCATTTCACGGCATCAACAGAAGAAAAAAAACCGGTAAAAACAACAACAATAATTACAATGACAGGAGCAGGAATAGTAGAATTTTGTTGTTTACTCATACGTTCACCTGTGAGACCCACAAAATGTCTACTTATGCAGTTTATCCTTCCACAATTCCTGTTGTTCGTGATGGTAGTGGTGGTGTTTGGAACAATCACCCATCACAGACACGAGGAGAACTGATTTTATGCATTTTATTATCTGCCTTAGTCACGTTTCAATTTACGGCCCATTGGCGGTTACAATTTGCAATCACGTTTCTGTTGGCGCCCCACGATCCACCTGTTTTCCACCATTATCAACAACAAGACATGGTAGTGACGACGACAAGACTTCGGCTTGTTCTATTCTATTATTACTTATACAACATGTTAGTTCCTGCAAATACTATTGTTACTTTTCCACTTGTCTGTTGTCTATTGTCCTTTGTTTCGATCCCGATACAAAAAATCATGCCTTAACCTTTCTTATTTCTTATCAGAGTGCTATTTCTTGTGGTTCATTTGATGTCTTTTACCACTTATACGCTTTGTTGCTTTGCTTTGTTATTCTAACATATTTACTCCTACTTCATGGCTTCCTTCTTCATTTATTATTGCTTGTTTTAGTTTTAAATTTATTGCCATTTTGCAATTCTTTCCTCCTGTTTTTGTACTCCACCACCCTAGGATTTCTTTTCTTCCTTTTATTTCTAAACTTTTTTCTTTAAATGTGGCTTGTGCTCTATTTATTTGTCTGTCCCTCTCTCTATCTCTCCGTCTCTTTGTTCCTTGACTTGTTCTATAACTGGTTTTCTTATACGTTTTTTATCCTTTTTACGTATTTCATGGTTTTCATGGCGCCTCTCTCTCGGTTCATTGTACGCTTTTTTTTTTTGCTTGCAGACAGACTCATATATTTTTGTATTCGTCCTTCGTATACTCTGGTTTAATCGTCTATGCTGTCTTAAGCGTCTTCATTGTCTTGTACACCTGTAGAATATTATTGCAATTTTACTAACATTCCTTCATTCACACTTTGAGACATGCAGGACAAGGATGTCCAACCAATTCTCCAATTCTCCTTCAACTATATCACGTGACCTGAAAACAGCATTTGCAAAAATTTCTTTTTTTGTTCATCTTCATTTGTCCTATATATTTCCTTTCCTCTACTCTCTCAACTTTTCATTATATTTTCAGTTATGCATTGTGACATTTTTCTTTGTCCTGAGACTTCTCCTTTCTAGCAAACCAACTGAGTTCACTTTCCTTGAGTCATTTTCCTTTTCCTTTGCTTTCATTACATTTTGTCTGCTGTTGATGAATCGTAAATTTTAACTTTTTATTACATAATTTCTATTATTACTGCTGCTGCAATGTTGTCCTCTTTATCTCTTCTTCTCTCTTTTTGCTTTGTTCTTGGGTTTTTACCTGCTTTTGTGCGTGAACTTCTTGAGTTATATGTAACGCACGTTTTATGGAAGATTCCTAATGACTTCAATACGTTTCCGTTTCCAACTACAAGTTCATTTGCAGCACGGTAGCGACTTGAGTTACTTTTATGACCCGTTTCAATGACCACCTCTGGTCGTTGGCCTTTGGCATTCCCTTTGACAAGAACGTTACTGTGTTTCCTTACATCACACAACTGTGTGTAATGGTAATTTAAAATGTAATTAGTTTAAGTAATGAACATACTTTTAAGCATTTGAACTCTTCGCAACTTATTCTTTAACCATAAGGACAGAGAATTCCTTACCTTACGTTTCAGAATAAACAAACTCGTTTCGTTGCCTGGCGCTTCGCGTTTTTATGAGTCTTTTACCTTGGTTGGCCACAAATTCCAATTGGCAAAGTAACTACTACTTGTCTTTGCCTCGTTGTTGCCTCATTTTAATTTGACTTTTAATGTGCCGCAATTTCTCTAACTTCATCATCTCTTCATCGTCGCTCCCTTTACACATTTCTTTTTGATGGCAAAAAAATCATTATTTTATACATTTTAAATGAGTTTCTTCTTAGTTTTCTTTCAGTATTTTGGTATTTGCATTATGCCAACACTTGGTTGGTAGGTTCACTCTCTCACTCACTCAAAGGATTTTACTTTCATTTCTCAGTTTCACTGTATTTCCTTTCATTTTTTTCGCTTTTTTTCCTGACATAATTCTCTTTATTAACTAACATAAATCATGCAAACTGCTTTGACTTGGCTGCTATTTTACTGCTGCTGCTGCTCTTTAGTCCTTGTTGCTTCTTCTCATATTTCACAGCTGCTGCTGCTGCCACTGCCACTGCTAATGCAGCTTTATGATTTTCTTGGTCCTTTACTTTTTATTCGCGTACAAATGCTGACTTCTAATTAGCCGCAAAACAATACTTATTGGCTTCTTCAATCGTCATCCTATCCTCATCAACTCAATTGCCCTGTTCAAGTTTCCTTTCAATGAATTCTGACTTGTCCTGCTACTACTATTTGCTTCATTAGCGCAATTTCCGCGAGCTTGTCAGGCACCACAATTGATTTCCGCGTCAATATTTTGCTGGTCCTTTCTCACATTTTTATTTGTTTTTTTTTTTTTTGGTTTTTTTTTGTATTATTTTTGAGTGTGTGTCCTTTGTCGTTTCGTATCAATGTTTGCCGAGTGAATTGTTTGCACAGCATTGCACTGCCGCTTTGTCCGGGAATTTCTTATAGTCATTATCATGAACATCATGATCAACAATGTACTCTTCATCATCATCATTGCCATTGTTCTGGTCTTCGATGATTTGTGTTTACACAAGCAGTTACTGACAGTAACGAGTTATTCCGCTTGAGAAGGACACGAATATATAGAGAGAGAGAGAGAGGTAAAGACTATCGAAAGCCTTGTCTATCCTTTGGTTCTCTTGTAAGTCTCTTCTTCTACTACTGTCTGTCTATTTGTCCTCATGTCTATCAACAATTGTGACATTTTGGTTGGCAATATTTTATTTTATGTTGTCATTATTGGCCAAAAGAAAGACAGGAAAAAATATATGAAAAGAATTCATACAAATGATTGGAATGGAAATTTGATATTGAAGAATAAAGGAAGAATAACTTAAATTTACCTATTTTGTGAAAAAATCTTATTCTTTAGAAGAATCCTTATTTTCTTATTCTGACATTTCTCTTTCCTCTTTCTTAACTCTATTAATGCTTATACTAGCAACAGAAAAAAAGCAACTATGCACGCAGCAAGTGTTGCATGCTTCTTTTGCACTCCTTTGGATTGAGAATCTTGTACTTTTTGCCATTCACTGCTCTCGCTCGCTTTCCAGGGGCATGTTTCGCATGCTTGCACGCGCCAGGCCAAAGTAATCGATTCTGTTATCGATGATGTTTGCAATAATGCCTTCAATGTTGCTGTATCTTTTTGTTATTTTGCTGCTCCAAGTGTTTCTGCTTCTGTTTCTGGTCTACTCGTCGTAGTTGTTTGTTCTTCACAGTTGCCACTTACTCTATATTTTTTTTTTGCTACACTTTTTCTGCTTCTTCTTTAACTTCGATTTGCTTGTCGAATGCACAACGAATGAGCAACGAATTACATATTTGCATTTTGCTTTTTCTGCCATTTTTGCTTCAACTGCTTCTGATGTTGCTATTACTGCTGCTTCAGTTGCTCATTCTATGCTTCCTTTTGCTTTAGCTGGCATTTTTGTTTGGTATACGTCACTGCCGTTTCGTTTCTTCTTCTACTTCTATTTCATCTACAATATCTTGATATGTAGAATGTACTTTTTACTCTGTTACTACTAGTTCTGGTTGTTGCAGAGCAACGTGCATAAGTTTCATTGGCATTGCAATATGATTACCTTCGCTTCGCTTACTTCAGCGCCTTAACCTCCTTTTCTCTCATCTCTGACTCACTCACTGACTGACTCCTTTTTGCCACTGACTGACTCTTAGGACCCCTCAGCACGTGTGTGTCATGCTTTGTACAAAAAAAAATATATATATATGTATATCTAAAAGGATTCGTTCTCGTTGCTCATACATGCAGCACAATTTAAATAAATACATTTGTACATGAGTTGAGTAAGGCAACAACGAAAAATAATAAAAAATTTCACAAATAACTGAATTGGGAGAGAACGGAGAAGGAGTAGTGATGAATGCAAGTTGCTTCAACTGAAATAAAGCTTGGAACAAATGCCAAGAAATGCCAAACAGGAAACACTGCCACCGTTGCTATTGATATGCAATGGCATGAAGATGATCTTCATTATGACAATAATAATAATAATAATGACAACAATGATGATGATGATGATGATGATTTGATATATGCACGACTGCCATTGAGGTCTCCAGTTGGGTTGCAGCAGTTCAGTTTTGGTTTGTATGATTTTACCATTCGATTTACTTTTAGGATTGCAATAACTGTTCAAATATGTTTACTTTACAAATACTCATTCATACATATAGTTTAGGAAAACGGAGCTTGCTTGCTTGGTAGATGGGAGCTGAAGGCAAAAAATTGTATTTGGAGGCAACAAGCAAGCAATCTTAGCAATGAATGAATGCATCTCGCTTGATGGATTGCTTCATGTTGCAGATACTTTACTTCAATTGCTGCACATATGCATGCATATACACATTCTCTTGTGTAATAGATACTTTACTACTGAAGCACATTCTATTCTATACTTTTTATGTTACGCATTCATTTGTACATCATATAAAGGAAAAAGTCAATGGTCGATGATTTCTGAATTATTTTTTTTTTTTACTTGAAAAGTTTCTCTCTTTTAAAAGATTTCTATAGAAAAGTAATAAAATGAAATGAACATTTTCTTGGAATGACTTTTTATAATTACATTTTGCAATTTCATATCTATGGTATACTAATATTATGGAAGAGGAAAGATGTTTTTTGTTTTTGTATGTTTGTTTGTTTAAAATGAATGAACTCAAAAACTATTTAATTGATTTTAAAAATTCTTTCACCTTTGGAAAACTATATTCTAAGGGAGTATCATAGGCTCTATTTTATTTGTAAAACAACTAGAGATCCATACGAAAATTATTATAATGTAAACCAAGTTATCGAAAATCTATACTATCTATATACTTATATACGAGTAAAAGAGGCCATTTCTTGTTTGAGGCAAATGTTTGAGGAAACGCGCAAATATTTTTTTTACTTTAAATTACATGTGTTAGAGGGAATCGAGGGGAATGTCTTCTTGTTTATTTGATGTGTATGTGTCATGTGTGAGTATGTTTTGTTGATTAAAATATCAACTTCTGTGTCTGTAGTGCTTCTCAAACTTTCAGCTCTCAGTTTTTGATTCTGTGCAAAATTACACACTAACATCAAGGTGGAGGGCGTGGCATTGCTTGCTGGGAATGCTATATTTATAGTGTACGTTTTTGTGAGTCTTCTTCTCCTAAATGGCTAAATCGATTTTGATGAAATTTTTTTGTTGTACTTATGGGGTCACTTGGATGGATCTTAGCTATTGTTGAACCCTGTAGGTGGCGCTCTTGTCGAGATCTAGGCAGTTTCTTAATCAAATTTTTAACAAAGCGCAAAGTTTACTGAGCCGATTTTCAAAATTCATAAAACAACAAATGAATGCTGATGAATCGAGGTGCATGCTTATTATTTTAATTTTTTATAGTTAAATATACTATTTTCTAGTACTTATTTAGTTTTCCAAAAACCGCTGCAAGACCAAGCACAAATAGTTTTGCTCGTTTTTCGTTGTTAATGCTTTGGTTGTTGTTGTTGTAGTATTTTTTTCCTTTCATTTATTGAGTACGCATAATAGTACGCAATTATTTTGGTCATATGACTGATTCCTTGGTCAGGAACTAGGCCTTTCTAAACATCTGCTGCTCTGTGAGTCACATCACCCAGTTGTATAACGCAACTCCATGTCGAACTCACACTCTACCTGCATTTAGGTACAACCACAGCCACCACAATACTCCCATAAAGTGACCGTCTCCGAAGGACAGGACGGAACAAGTTCCGTGGGCACCTGACCACCCGTGGTACAAGACAAAAGCCTCTGGTCAGACTTCGTACCCAGTACCTCGGGTAGGTACTACCAATTTGAACCCCAAATAGTTCGTTGGTTGGTGGCTCAAAAATCAAAAGCGAATGAATAGTAGGCTGAGACCGCTACTGTAGCGTGACGAAGTCACTACCATTACAGTTCCATGAAGCTCAGAAACTGGTGGCCCCCAGACAAAACTAATCCCATCCCATACACACAAACGACAGAAGAACTCTCTCTCAATTGCGTTTGTTGAGAATAGATGTGCGCGGGTTGCTCAGTCGCTGTGTTCGTAGCAATGCGGGCCGGGCAACCCTAGTGTATTAATAAAATTGCTTATATTCATGCACAAAAATTTTCATAGGTTTTTTCGTTGTTAATGCTTTGCTTCTTCTTCAATTTTGTACTGTACAAAGCGATAGTCATGTGGAAAGTATATAACAATAAAAAAAAACAAGCAGCCGAAATTAGAAAGGTGTTCGAGTGGGATGGCAAAACATGAGCATGAAGACACTTTGGTCATGTATTAAGCGGTTATACCTAACCACCAATCAGTAGCCAATAAATGTTTTGGAAGGACAACGTCTGCCTGGGCATCTAGTTTATTAATAATTGGGTGAAAGTATTGCCCTCTTTGTTCTTTTCTCTCTGAATATGATGTTCAATGAGAGCGTGAGAGAGAGAGAGATTAAGTTTTGTCAAAGATAAAATGAAATGAATAGACTGGACAAATCGCTCTTAAATAAAAAGCTTTTTTCATACAAAATTTCATAATTCCGGGCAACGTCGGTATTCAAATATGAAAAGATTTTTTTTCTGTTTAATGCACATTTTGTTTTCACCCTTTAACATTGTATGAACCTATGTAAGAGGGAGTGGTATTCATAAATAATATTAACTTTTACTTATTAATTCATTAAAATTCATAGCTCAATGAACAAAAACACAAGGACCTGAAATACAAAAACTAAACTAATTAACGCAGCAACCCACTCAGTTAGTGTGAGACTAGAGACAAAAAGTATACGACATCTGTGACAACAAGGGACATGGGTTGGTGGTGCTAAGAATGATGTTAAGGTATGTTAATTCGAATTGAGGTTGAGATGGCATGAATTGAGCTTTTGTCTGTTGGTCTTTGTTTTGGTACAATGACTTTGTCTTTATTTTTGCTTTGTTTTAATCTAATTTATTTTACTGATTTACTCTTTCGCACCTTTATAGTATTGCCAACATTCTGAACCACCTATACCCATGCACTTGATTGCGCAACAATTTTGTGCTGCTTTTGTTTGCCAATTTAACTCATGATTAAAGCCATCATCATGCATATAATATCGATGCATGCATGATATATGTGGTATACATTAGTCCAAGCCCACTTAACAAGCTTAGCCATAATAAATCCCACCACATTTCCCCATGGATCAACACATTAATGAACATCGAAATAATCAAAAACTAAATTTTGTAACAGCAACAGTAGCAGCAGCAGGAGGAACTATTACATCATACATAGGTGATAAAGATGAAGAGCCAGCTTCTTCTTCTGCATGCATAGTTGTGCGTGAGTCCTGTGAGGGTAATGTGTGTTGGTGTGTGGGTGTGTGTTTGCAACAAACTGACCACATATAAAATGCTTCAATGCTCTTACACTCGAAATGCACATAAAGCTTTATGTAGTAGTATCTTCAACATATCTTCGGATATATTCGATTTACTCAACACAAACACCCACCCACCCAGAATTTTATCTGTTTCTGTGTTCGGTTGGTTGTGCATGAACTTCGCACCGATTTGGAATTCATGAATTCATTCATAAATTATTGGTCCCAATGCAGTCATAAAGTGTTGCCAAAGCAAAAGCCCAAGCCGAGCATACTGACTTCCATCAGCACACACACACTCACACACACAGAGACTATAATGCTTTCATACAATATTTTGGTTCATTCAGGTGCTTCATTTAAGTTTTGCTGATATTGCAATACTCGTATTATCTCCGACCCATAACAATATTTCCTTCAACCATTCAAAAGTCAGCAATTATGGTAAAAATTGGCCCAGTGAGCATTGGCCATATGTTGCATAGGGAACACGCACTGCTAAAGCTATAAATGAGGCACATTTTACCTTAGAACAAAAACCTTTTTATTAACAATTAAAGTTTCTTAAGAATCTCAACAAACAAAAAGTTAAATAGATGATAACAAGAGGCACAAGAGTTTTCAATTTTATGAAAGAAGAAAATATAAGCGACCTTTAGCTTACAAGCAATGTGCTTGAACTCATTTAACATGCATAAATTTTACACAATTCTAATTTAGGCGCATTGTCCTTAGACAACAACATTCAATCTACCATCCATCACCCACTCACCACCCGCTGTACTGCTTGTGTCCTTTCATCAGATGATGGCCAAAAGTCCAAATATGCCAAGCCATGACAAATGAATTCAGTTGAGTTGAGTTCACTTGGTTTTCCATGCAATACTACTCAGTAGGCATCACAAAATTTGGTCATAGGCGTGCTGATGGGTGTAGAATGATATTGAAAGGAATGAAGTCTGGAGTTATTGCATATGACATTTTTTGTTACATGGAAACCAAATGAGTTTGTGGGTGATTGTAACTTTAAATGAGATGAGTTGCAAATGAAGATAGTATCAGGAACCATAACCACCATCACAGGAATTATAGACAAGGCATGTGAAACAATTTGCCTGAAAAATTCTTACAACTGCTGTTAGTACATGTATTTATTGACTTTTGGTTGCCAATAATCAGAGAATTTTCCACCTACAAGTAAAAACAAGAGTAATGGCCCTTAACCCTACACTGCGTGTTCCTGTTACTGTGACTGTGTTCCTCAAATGAATATTGCTTGTCGCAAGCACATTCATTGACATAACATGGCAACAATTGTCAATTCATTCATGCAACACAATACTACTGCTGCATGCAGCATGCTTCATGTTTTCAACTTCAATTTGTAGCTTCATGCATTCCAAATGCCACCAACCATGTGCATGTGACTATGTCCAAGACAGACATGTGTGTCCAGTGTGCCGCTGTGTGGCTCTTGTTGCAAATATTGATGAATATCGAGAAAGTAAGGATGAATGGAACAGGAGGTAAAGAAACAAAACTGCATTTATTAAAATACAGAAACATAACTTCATTGGTAGCCTTGAAGCTTCCTGAGATACTCATAGCATTCGTTCTGATGTTGATTGCATATGAAAAACTGACAAGTCCCTGGATGGCATCTCTCATTCACCCACACCCCCATTGTTGAATCTTATGTCTGGGATTCAGCTATTCAATTCGGATGAGATGTTGTTAGTCAGTCATGTTTGTGTTTACTCATTCACAAGTTTGGCATTTTGCAAAATGTTAATGAAATTCCCCAAATGCAAGGCAAATAAAACCAGTCAGTCCTTTATACCAAAATACAATAATAGTGATGAAAAGAAGTGGGAAGAAGTGTGAAGAAGAAAATTATGCTATGCAAGTTATTTCATTATTATCAACAGAAGTGGCAAAAGGAACAAAAGGATTTGTTGTATAAAGCTAATAACATACTATGATGATGATGATGATGGTGGATGATGTACATACATAGATTCCTAATTTAAGAAGACACCAGGGAGTATGCTTTGCTATCTAATAATATTTTTCAAATATTACGCATACGCCATATTGTGTTGTTCAAACATTTACTTTGATTTATGTTGCACTGTGGCGCTGTCGCCATTTTCTACTCATACTTCAATAATAAAATCTTTCCAGGAATACCAGCTTTTAATGCCCCTCTCTCTCTCTCTTTCTCTCTATAATAGTCTCTGTCTTTCTCCTTCCTTCTAATAATATTGTGTTGTCCACTCGTAGCCGACATTTATTGTCATTTCTAATTTATTTTGCTGACATTCATTGTCCATTTAAGATTTACCTACACACATACGCACATCGATGTACACCCAAAAGCAACTTCATTATAGTATGAGTGTGTACGTATCTATGTGTGTGTGTGTGTGTTTGTATCTGTGTGAGTATATAATAAATTGTCTTTTTAGAATAATGTTGTTGTTGTTGTTGTTATTGCTATTGCTTTTGTTGTTCATTCTCTTCACATGTACTTGTATTGTTGTAAGTCTGAGTGTCTTGTTTTGTGGTTTGCGGTCATTTTTGTTATTCTTATTGTGCTTGTATCTACTAACATACAGTAAGTTCTTATACTATGTGAGTGTGTGTGGGTTTTATTGGCCAACTGCTGTAAAATTGATAAAGTTGACTTTCAACATAATCAAATGTAATAAATATTGTTGCTGGTGCTGTTAAATCGTTCATATTCCCTTGTTGCAACAACATTCCATCCAAGCCAACATGCCACATGCTTTGTGTTGTTGTAAGCTTAAACTGTGTAAGTGTGTGGTGTTTGTTGTTTGAATAACATTTACATATATATAAACATGAATGTCAATGAGTGTGTGTCCTAGTATTTGATTGTATTCATCTCTTGCATTGAAAATTTCTGCTATTATATTCGATTTTATTTAAATTTATTATTGTATGAATGAAGTCTTTCCCTACTCATACGCCCCCTAATTCATCCATCGTGCCACTCATACACACTCAATATATAGAAGGAGAAAATACTCTACTTTCCTCATATGATGAAAACAAATTAGGTCAGCAACAATATTTTTTGGATAATAAAAAAAGCTTTTACTGTACTCTTAGCTTTTGTGTTTGTTGATCTTATTGTTTTTATGAGTTAATAAAATGCAGTCAAGTACTTGAATTTGTTTGCCATTTTTATGCTTTAAACCTTTATACATATTTTTTGAGTGATTTTTTGTTATTTTATTTTATTTTTATTTTTATATGTATGTATACTCTTCAAGTAGTAAAAAGTAGTATTATTAGTTTGTCAAGAAGTTTGTTACATACAGAAAGAGACAATGAAATAAAAATCCGGTCTGGGAATACCTCACAGCAATGAAAAGCTGGCAATCTTGGTAAAACTATGCTGCTAAAATAATGAACAAGTGATCATTAAATAAGCAGTTTTTTTCCTTTCTTATCATAGAGAAGAAACTATAGTAGGACAAGCAGTTAGAACATGGTTTGCGCGATTTAGTTTATGCAATTTCGAAGTCAAAGACGCACCTTGGTCTGGTCGGTCTAGCACCAAATAATATGGACCAAATTATTGAAAAAATAGAGAATGACTGGCACATAAGTACATGTAACATCGTTGAGGAATTTGGTATCCACCATACGACAGGTTTAGACCATTTGCAAAAGGCTGTCTATGCAAAAACAATGGATGTTTAGGTACCACACAATTTGACAGAATCGATCGCATTTCAATTTGACAAATTTTACTGAAACGCAGTGATTTGTATCCTTTTCTGTCCTAATTGATAACTGGCGATGAGAAATGGGTAACGTACGACAGTAATGTACGAAAAAGGTCATGGTCTAAACGTAAGCCTGCCCATTATATTGCAAATCTGACGCTATTTGCGAGGAAGCTGTTGGTGGGATTGCATGGGCGTAACAATGAATTCCTTAAAATTCTGTGTACTCGAATTGAACATGGGCACATGGTCAAAGAGAAATTGTCCAAAAAGATACGTCTACCAAACGAGCATGTATGTACTATATGACAATGGCTTTTATATACAGTAACTGAACATTTCACTTGCCATAGTTTAGACATGTAATTCATGGTGATTTGAATGCATTTTTGGATCAGAACAAAGAAAACTTATAATGGTCAGAGATTTTAATATTTGCCGCACCACCACTTTTTACATATTCGTTGAAGGAATGGTAAATGCAGTGGTGGCCCTCGCGCTTGAATGAGCCTCGCAAAAAAGTTTAACTCTTCTCCAAAAAACAAAATTGAAATTGTTTTAGTTTCAATTTTGAGAGCGAACACAATTTCTTGAGGGAATATTAGATAATGGTCTTTAAAAATACTCTTGTTCGTACCCACACATGCACCTTAACATATATCTGCTTTGCAAAAGCAATCAAAGCAATGGGTCACTCTCATTGACCAATATTTACAAAAAGGAGATAACGAAGATCACAATACTTGTGAGTACTCAGAGAGGAAAAAATATATCAATAATAAAAATAACACAAAATTCAAGAAGAAGCACAGCATGAAAAAGTACGAACATTGCTGTACTTGGAAAAATCAAAAGTGAGTATCCTATGACATTCAGTGAAAACGTTGCATTCTATTGGTGAAAAAATTTTTAAAATTGGATAAGTAGTCTCGAAGATTATCCGTATCATCCAAAGAATCATTGCCTCTTTATTATATTAGTATAGATATCAATTATTTGAAATCTGTACCAAAGGATGACCATCTCAAGCATTGTAATGATTTAGGTACAGTACTTCGAGAAGGTGAAAACAGCGACATAGAACTTTATGAACTGTATGAACCCGAGCTTTAAAATCTATAGAACTCATACTCGTAGAATCTCAATCTATTTACCGGCCTCGCCAAACTGACCTATATTTGGTCTAGCACCGCCTGGGTAAATGTAAAGACCTACAGTGATCATGATGGAGTTTTGATAGCATTGTAGATTAGAGCTAGTAGGAATCTCTCATGGTTGGTGAGGTACTAGGTCAAATTCTGTGGAATGTCATGTATGATGGCATCCTGCGGATTTGTAAACCCGATGGGGTGGAGATCGTCGGATATACGGATGACATTGCTATTGTCGTGGTAGCAAAGACTCTGAGTGAGGTCACATCAAAAATAGAGAGGACAGTAACAGCGTCGAGGAGAAGGCTAACACAGAATCACCTTGGTCTGGCGGAGCATAAGACCGAGTTGGTTCTTATGAGCTCCAGGAAAAAAGTGGAAACACTCTCGGTTAGAATTAGGAGCCATTCTATTGAGTCGAGGCCTTGCATCAAATACCTGGGTGTACTCTTGGACCATCGACTATGTTTCAACTGGCACTTAAACGAGTCAGCCAAAAAAGCAGCTGCCATCACACAAAAACTGGCCAGGATTCTCCCAAACTTAAGGGGCCCCAGACAACAATCTCGGGTTCTGCTAGGTTCGGTGCCGGGGCACTTGCAACCAAGTCATACCTTCATGGAATAAGGAGTGCTCACAGGGTTGATAACTTAAGTTTTTGGGGGGATTATTGCACAGTGGCGGACGATGCAGCGGGTGTCCTTGCAGGCAGACTGCCAATCGATCTGGAAGCCCTGGCTGCCAGGGACAAGAACATCGCACGTGCATCCTTTCAGGTAGCAGACATGGAAGAGATTAAGTCCAGATACCTGAACATCTGACAGCACAGGTGAAGTAGGGCAGAGTCGCGGAGGATACACCAGCTTATCCCAGATATTATGAATTGGCTTAAGCGTCGTTCTGGAGATGTAGAGTTTGAATTTACTCAAGTCGCAACTGGCCATGGCTGTTTCAGGCAGTATCTCCACAGTTTTGGGCTCGCTGTGGATCCGTTCTGTGGTCTGTGCAAAGATGTCGTGGAGGATCAGGAGCATCTTCTTCATGAGTGCCACCGTTTCGAAGCGGAGCGACGAAGAGTGTATGCGCGCCTTGGATTTCCTTGCAACTCATATGAGATTGTAACATTATGAGTGGTGCTCGAATGTACGAGCGAACAATGGCGCCTGTTTAATTTTAAGCTTACTATCCCTCCCTACGAAGGAATGCTTCGGCGGTGCCGTAGGGATTGAAAGGGGCTTGAAGTTTTACCAGGTGTTTTTCATTAAATTCATTATTTAAATTAATGTCCTTCTCTATTTCTCTTACTTTTTCTCTGCTGATACAATTTTTTTTATAAATATCAATTTTTCTATTTTCATAGAATTTTGTTTATTCTATTTCCCCAAGTTTTTTTTAGTGTTTTTTCCTTTTTCAGTTTCCTTAGAATTACATCCTTTTATTTTATTTTCTTTCCTCTCCTTCTATTTTTATTGATAATTTTCATTAACTAAAATAAATATTGAATGTGTGCTTAAGTCACACAAGGAAACAATATAAATATGTACTCACACACTCAAACACAGACAGACAGGCACACTTGCTGCTATAAATGAGTATTTTTCTCCTTATCCTATCACATTCTTATACAAACACAATTCTTTTTATTTCATTTCGTCCTTCTTTTGTCTTATCTTCATCATTATGCAATAGTTTCTTTCCTTTATTTAACATGCTGCTGATGCTTTGTTACATTTTGATTTTGTTTTTATTATTTTTTTTCTATATTTTCCTTGATTTTTTTTCTCTGCAAACAATTGGTGATAGATACTTTTCCCTTTTGCCGTCATTTATCCATTTATCTATATATCATAGATACTCATGCATTACACACAATACTATATAGTATTATACTTGACAATAGGCTCAAGTTTTTGCCTTTAAGTTGTTGTTGATATTGATGTTGATGTGATGTGATGTGATGTGATGTGATGATGATGATTGCCAAGGCATGCATATGTCTTATTTGTCTACAATTGTCTGTGTAACTGTCTGACTGTCTGCCTTTACCATAAACTTACTCCCTCTGTTCTCTTGTCTCCAAATGTGCTATTCAATGACTCTTGACTTGTCTCTCCTCCTCTTATACAATAGTTCTGTGTTCTCTGCTCATATCACGGAAAATATCAAATTTCAATAAATCAAATTCAATTTGTGCCAATACGCAAACATAAATGCTAGTAGATACTCACTCACTAACACCATATTCAACTTCTTGTATTGTGTGCTAAGCTTTATGTAAGCCTCGCCTCTTTTTGCATGACTGCTTCATCACTCACATCACTTCACCATCATCATCATCATCATCTGCGCGCCTTCTTTATAACTTACAATATTTGTTCTTTGTTTTTGCCAATACGAGTACTAGTAGAATATTTGCACAGTTTGGTGCTTTTGTTTGTTTTGCTTGTTTCATTGACAATTTCTAGTATTTGTGCATATTAGTTTATACTATATCCTTCACATTTATCTCATGCTTTATAGTACTATGGTTTCTGTTACAATTTCAATTTCATCTCTTTATCATTTTCATGCACTAAAAGTTTTGTAATTGTATTTATTATTATTTGCCCTTTTTATTGTCATCAGTTAAAGAGAAAATCAAAGTAAATGATACTATTGTAAAAGAAAGGGAACTGCCTCACACTCAACAATAGTCATAAATTCAAGTTCCTTATGACTTGAGGGCATAAATTATTTGTGACTGAATTTTATTGTTTATTTTGATATCATTGCCCACAGTTATTGTGTATAACAATGTCCTGTTCTTACAATATTCTCAATGTCCTTTTATATTTTCATTTTCCCTACTTGGTTTCTATGCCTCTTATTTCCTACTTCAAATGCCAACAGATTGCAAATAATATTACACATATTTTCTATTTAATTTATTTTATCAAGAAAATCATCATTGTCATTGTGATTATTATTATATCATCATCATCATCATTGTTCCTTTTTGTAAGAAATAATTGATAATAAGAAAAATAATTGATCAAAAGAAAGCATCTAATTAGTTGCTTTGTGCCCACATTAATTTTTGGAAATAAATATTTATTGATAAATTTGTAAACAATACGTTAATGCCAATAAAAGGAAGTGAAACTCCAAGCGGAACTGATATTGGATCTAATTATTTTTGTAAATATTCTTTCAAATTCTCTTATTTCTTCCTTGATTTCATTTTAGTCAAGGTTCGAGGGCAGTTAGATAAAACTGTGAATTTTTGGAATAAAAAGAATTTCTTTTTTTTTGGCAAAACATAGCCTCCTCCAGCATTTTTCCAAATTTTTTATCCCTTTCAAATAAGATGTTTTCTCAAGGTCCTCAGTAGAGGCTTTTGTTTCAAAGATGACCTATTCATTCGTCCCAAATCTCTTACTGCCGAGCCATTTCTTCAAATTTGGAAACTGGAATTAATCACAGGGGGATAAATCTAAAGAATATACTGGATGGGTTATCAGTCCATAGCCCAATTTAAGGATTTTTGTCATGGTGGGATAGCACTTTTGTCATCACCAAATGCGGCGATTTTTGCTTTGAATCAATGTCGAATTTGTCCAATAGCTCTGAATGACATTCGCTGGTGATCATTTTATCCTTTTCAAGGTAATCGATGTGAATGGCACTGTATGCGTCCTAAGAAACTATATCAGTTTGACCTTGTTGGCCGACAAACCCACTTTGGCTTGCTTTGGTGCACGTTTACCTAGAGAAGCCCACTGTTTTGTCTATTCCTTGATCTCTGCTGTGTTGTAAAGGACCCATGTTTTGTCCACGGTATAAAAACTCTTTTAGATTGTGGTTGAAAGTTTCCAAAATACTCATTAGAAGTGACCACATGGTTGCGCTTATGGTCGAGTGTGAGTAATGGCGGCAACCATTGCGATGTACCCACTCAGTTGAGATGCCATTAGTCTCAGCCATCTCAATCAATTTCATTCTCTGATCGTGCAGTATCATGTCATGGATTTTATTCAAGAGTTCAGGAGTGACTACCTCTATTGGGCGACTTGAATGTCCCTTGTGCTGTTCAGTAAACCACTTCTTAATCATTGAAAATACTGGTGCAAAGTCGCCATAGTATTTCTCAAGCGTTTCCTTGGTTTCGGTAATGGTTTTTTATGCAAAACATAATGTTTCATGAAAATCAATTTTACCCATTTCCTTTGAATTTCACAAGGCTGTGTGCTTTCAATGGCTGTCAAACACAAACTATTGTAAATGACACAGCTTGCTTAAAATTTGACAATAGTCTATTTACAGATTGTAGTTGCCTGAATTAGTGTTGCTATCAAAGTTACAATGCAGTAAAATCACAGACCTATCTAACTGACCTCTTATGTTGAACTTCTTTTCGTGTCTGGTCAAAAGCAGTAGTTGGAATTTTATAAATAGAAACACACAATAAAAGGAAGTAGGGAATGAGTGAGAAATCTAATAATCTAATCTAATGCACGCTCAAGGCTACAAGACTTTTATTGTACGGAAATTAACAATATAAGGAAGTGAGTAAAACCTAAGCAGAAATATCATAATTTTGTTCGTGTTTATTGAAAATTTAATATGGCACTATTTTTTTTTTTAGCGTATTTCCGGGCATTTCCGGTTTAGTGCATATAAAAAAATTAAATCAAATCAAAAAAAAAATGAAAAAAACAACATTAAATTTGCAATAGAATTTAATAATGAAAAAGCGTTGTATTTTTTTACAAAAAATCAAATGCTTGGCAAATGTGGCATGTCATAAATATTTCCGTTTTATTTTTTTAATTTTTGCGGATTTCCGACAGATTGATCAATAGTTGTATTATTTTTTTTTTTATTTAATGAATTTTTGAAATATGCAAAATTGTTCATCATTAGTGTTTTATAATTTGATGGAGAAAGCTAGAAAAAAAAATCATACAAATTAAGAGTCCAAAAGGGAGACAGACAAAAAAGTGGAAGAAATATAAAGGAAAAAATGATATTATTCAAGGACATTTTTTTTGTTCGTTCTTTTGCTTTACATTTATTCTTGTATTTTAATGAAAAACTACCATGAATAAATGGAAAAATGAATGTGTAGCAAAGGTGGACAGACAAGACGAACAGCAGCAGTTGAATCATTCTTCCACCCATCATCATTCAAAGCACAGACAACTTACTTGGCCATGTCCATAATGAATGACAACAATTTGTACAAGGACAAGAATGCTTGAACAGCATAAAACTACTTTTTTTTCTCTTGTTGTGATGTGATAAGGACTGTCAAAATGAATAATATTAACGTTTTAAGTGTGCAGCAATGTGCATCTGAATGTGGGTAGGTGTGGTGATGTGACAGATGGTAGACAACAAAAAGAAAATATTTTCCAATGATTTGCACATTTGAAATGATAATAAAAAGTTTTTAATTATCATGAAACACAATTGCACAATTGGCAAACCGCTGTGCGACACAAACACATACAGGCAGACGCGCTTACCCAACCGACAACTGACATACTTAGATAAGAATCGAAAATCGATGACCAGAAATTTATTGAATTGTGTCTGCCACAAACATTTGTGGGCAACTACCAAAAAAATTTGTCTGTGTTTAATGGAAGAAAAAAAATCATTAAAAACAGGAAAATTGAACAAAAAATTGTTTAAATATTTTCATGTTAAATGCTTAATGAATTCCTTATGAATTCACAGAGAAATATTTTTCGTTTATTAAAGAGAAATTACAGAAATAGAAACATTCCGTGTAACGCCAAAAGAACGTTTGCAAGTATTTTTGTTAAAAATTATTAAAAAAAAACCATTTCAAAGAGAGAAAAAGATTTATAAGTGATAAAAAGAGAAGGAAATAAATAAATAAATAAATGCATGCAGATTTTATTTGTTACATATGTAAAGTGGCAACAGCAAAAGGCATTCAACTGTAATTTTTCTATCTGTTTGAGTGTCAGCAACACTCTGTATGTGTTTTCTCTCCTCACTTACCCACTGAGTCAGGCAGTCAGTCAAATAGTCAGTCTCTCCGGCATTCCCTCATTCATTTTTCTTTAGTCAGTCATCTATTTGCTTGTCCCTTTGGGGTTTTTATATGCAAACGATCTTTGCTCGTTACTGCATAAAATTGCAAAAAAATTTTATTATTGAAATTGAAAATCAAAGAAATTCTTTTACTTAGAATACGGTATATGAATAAATGAGATGGCACACATATGCTAGAAGAGTAAGGCCATAGTTTTCTGTATCCCTGCTTTGCATGCTTCACTGATTACACTTGATGTAATGATGGTGTGATGGTGATAGTGGTCGTGGTGATGATGTGGCAAAGTAAGGAACCGGAAACTGAATAGTGAAAATGGCATGAGAGGGAGAAAAAAAGAAATGAAATAAAATTATTCTATTTCTGAATAATTGTGTTTTCACTTCTAGCATGATGACGATGATGATGACTTTTGCATTTATAGAGATTTATATTTATATTTATTTTTTTTCTACAATATTCAGGAATTTCAATTATTTACTTAGCTTAAAGTTCAACAAAATATTTAAATGATTGAAGAGAAGATGTTAAAGGTTTAAATATCAATACAAAAAAAAGAAGGTTTGATGCTTCTGTCTGGTCCTTTTATCTAAACAAACTTTATAGACACGTGAATTGCATGTTAATTTACAAAAAAGGGTAAAGATTATTATGTTCATGGTGATAATGATGATGCCATTGAGGAGTGGGAGCGAGAAGACAATGAAGAGGCAAGCATAGTTTATCAAACATGTGCATGTCTGGGACAACATTTGCTCATGTCAAATTCTAAAAAAGAAAAGCTTTGGCATATTTTTATTTTCTTATTTGGAAGATTTAAATAAATTTTAAGAGAGATAAATAAAAGAAAATGAAAAATGAAGAGAGGGGAATACACAATAAAAGAATGTTTTAATTTAAGGAGTAGACACAAGCTTGGACTTATTTAAATGCCAAATAGTTTAAACAACTTTGACTTTTACTTGGACTTATGATAGATTTTTTCCCAATGCGAGTATAAAGCTGCATATGGGATCCAAGAATACCTCCATTTGTTAGAGTCTAGGGTGAACTGGTGGAATATGAGAATAAACAGAAACAAATAAGTCAATGTGTCCTTCACTCTGAAAGGGGATATCCCACCGGTTGTACATCTCTGAGGGGACTCTATCGTGTAATCAAATAAGATGAAATACCTAGGCCTTACCCTTGGATCAAAGGCTTATTTTCGGTCAGCACATCATATCGGCGCTACTGAGCTGCCGAAATAAACTAAACTTGCTTCACTTGTTGCTTAACGGGAGAAGCACGGGAACAAGTGTACAGTCTGTGCCGTAAATAATGGCCCTTGTATTGGATATGCAGCATTCAAATATGGGGAACTGCTGCTAAATCCCAGCGGAAAAGAGTGCAATTGTTGCAGAATAAAACATTACTGGATGTCCATGGTATGGCAGAAACTCAACCTTATATAGAGATATGAATTTGGCAGTAATCAAACTTTTTTTGCCATCTCCATTCTATGAAATATCTTATATATTTAAACCAGCAATTCTTGTCAATATATAAATTATGTATCTCGGAACGGCATCTCGAATCGGTAGAGATTTGGCTTATTTATTTTTGTTTGTTATGTTCGCCTTATTGCTGGGATGGTTTAAGAAAAGAGAAAATTCGGAAAACACGAAACGAACAGCTGTAACATTGAAAAACCCAAATCAAGGTATGCAAGTGAGATGACACATGACATGGTTGTCAGTTAAGAAAATTGTGTTTACTGGTGCAGAGTTGCCGTATGCAAAGATAAAACACATGGCGTGGTTGTTTACTGGTGCAGAGTTGCCAGATGCAAACATTGAATATCTTTGAAAAAAGCAACTGATTTTTATATGTAGATTATTTTTATTGAATTTGGTCCTTTGCAATTTATTTGGACTAGTTTTTGAATACAACATTAATTAAGTAGCCGCCTCTATTGGTAACAGCAAAATGTGTCCTTTTTGCTGCTTTTTCCATTCATTTTTCGAGCATCTCGGACGGTATAGCGATGGTTTCGGCACTTATATTTGCCTTAAGCTCGTCAATGGTCCGGGCCTTTCTGATGTACAATTTGCTATTCAAATAACCCCACAAGGGGTCATTTGTGAAAATCTGGGAGGCCAGTCAATGTCTCCTCTTCTTGACATCCGATGTCTTGACCGTATTCCAAGCAATGGGGACAGACTGTCGGCAACATTTACTTTATATGGAAACAAATGCACATAATCCTTCAAAATGCGCCGCAGAGTGGTTCTACTGACTCCAAAATGCCGACAATTTTGAGTTCTGACCCCTTAAACTAGTTCATTGGAACGTCTTGGTCGTTGATGAACAGTATGTTGACGATCTCCCGAGCTCAACAAAATTTGACACCAAACGACGAATAGTGTTGTCTGACGGTGTCTGTTGGCCACGATAATTTCAACGATATGCACATTGAGTTAACACAACTGAACGACCATTTTGTGAAGCAATTAGTTGTTAAAATTGTACGGAAATGACGTTTCAAAAACATGTTCACTTAAGTCACTCGGTTGACAAATGTTAAAGTGAGTCAAGGTTTACATACCGATAGCTTACACGAGCAAACCTCCTTCCCCTGGTTCTATCTTCTCAAATCTTCTCTACTATAAATAATGCTCAATAATTTCCATTGCCTTAAGATATTTTTATTAATTAAGACTAAAGTCCACTGAATTTATTCGTTGGCCTCTCATAGTTCCTTGTCTTTTGTTTGCACAGCAACTTTGTCTTGTTTCATGTTTATGTCGACAATAAAATATGGCGTACTTATAAATAAAATATTTACTTCCGGTCGCCATTTCGCTCTGTGTTCTTGTACTTCCTTTCAGTACAATACTACTACAATACATTTTTGTTGTTTCATTTTCATTTGTTTGTGTTTGTGTTTGTTTCCTGCTCCTTTTTTTCCATTTTTACCATAAATGAATTCAATTACATTAAGTTTTCACGCGCGGTATGGTTTGTGGAAGTGGAATACAATAGTAGTTACAAAAGGGGGGGGGGGGAGTTGGGGGTTCAGAGGTGATGCTAGTGTTTACACACTAGCGCGGTTGACAATATGAAAACAAAAAATCCAAAAACAAAAAAACAACCTACATGGATGAAAATGAAAGAAAAAAACGAAGCAAAATAAAGTGAGAAAAATGACTGGATGGGACACACACACACACACACACATATGTATGTTAAGAGAAGAAATTACAATACAATCATATGTGTGTGTGTTGATTCTGCAAAACCACCATCACCAGCCAAGGTACCAGGTAGCAAGCGAATGAACTCTTTTAACTGTTGCGGTTTGGAACTATAGTACTCTACTTCGTTACATGATTCATTCTGGTTTGGTTTTGGTTTGGCCACCACACTACTACTACTACTAGTGACTGAATAAGTAAAATATATATTTTTTGGTAAATGGTTTACTATATTTTTTTATTTTATGAAATTTAATCCCTACCGGATAAGCTTCAGTTTATTGATTTGTCGTTTATTCAAAAGCGACATCTGAGTGCAATGCAGTCAGCAGCCACTTGTGGCTTAAATAGTAGTCTTCAGTAAGCCTCAGTCTTGGCCTCGTCCACCATATTGGGCCACTCAATATTTGGCATGTAATTACCACAACGCGGAAAGTCTGCTGGTGGCGTTACCATTTCAGAAACGTCGCCCACTTGAAGAAGTAAACCCATGCCAATGGCCAGATGCCACTCGTAATGACAGTGCATCAACCAGAAACCTATGGAAAGCACACATATTTAAATAGACATTAAAATGTATTTATGCAGAGCTGCACTGAACTGAGGTAATCTATTTGCACACACACACACACTCATGTTGCACTCTCACTCACCAGGGTTCTCAGCTCTAAACCGCACTACCGCAAAACCACGACTGGGTATTGATATGGTATCTTTGAACGGTGGTCGTGTATTTTGGGTGCCTGCTGTCGGTAGCATACGCTGACGTTCCAAAACACGAAGGCGTGCCACTGTCATGGGTATGCCTTGCGGATGTTGTCCAAGCGCATTAACCGTAAATCGATGGCCGTGCAAGTGGAATGGATGATGCATACGACCGACATCTAGATGGGCGTGTGGTATGGTGTAAAAGAGTAACGAGCAAGAAGGCGTCATGTAAGTGACATTTAATTGGAATTTGAAGCGAACGACAACATGATGGTCGACTTAACATGACCAAAATGTATTTACTTACTCTCGCTCTCATCGACAATGATTAACTCAACGATGCTATTCAAGTGTATACGTAAACGATGCACACATGAGCAAAGTTTCTTGTCCTTGCACTTTTTTGGCCAATGGAATTCATCACAGAAATGCGATTCATCGATTAGTTCAGGTTGTGTCAGAGGAGGAAAGTCTGGGAAAATCATGCTCAATTTATTGATGGCACCCACAACTGTTAGATTATCTTGAAGATCTATGGAGGGCACAAAGAAAATTAAAGTGAATTGGTATTTTTTTATTAGAGAAAACGGTCACCCACTTGAAAAATGATTGTAGTGTCCCTCTTTAAAGATCTCCTCATTTGGTACAGGATAATTATTAAAACTCAAATAGAATTTATAATCTGGTTGAGCAGTGCGCAAATCATCATCAACTTCCAGAGCAACCAACTCACTGACACAATGACGTCGTTCTCCAGCAAAACAAGAAACATTTGGATGATTCAAAACACGACCCAAAGGATATTCATCATCATACTCTGGTGGTTTAGATATAAGGCCTTGTGTTTCAACTCTATTGCTTTGATAACTGATGACAGCTAGAGCTTCTGTAGGATGTATACCACAAATACCTATACCACGTACTCGTACAAAGAAATCTCCAGCAGTTTGATTTGCCTCCAAAATGAAATCATAACGTTCACCAGAATTCGTGATAATTGCATCAAAATCACGTGGCTCAATGTCGTAACTATCAGATGCAGTAACAATGAGTTTGTGATTTTCAATTTGCAATTGCACTGGGCAAGCATGACTCACAGAGTTTATCATTCTGAAGCGATAACGTTTGCCCGGCTCAACAAAGTAACGCGTGGGTGGTACAAAGAATTGACGTTTCTTATCAGGCTATTAGAGATAGTGATTAGAAGAACTAACGGAACAAGTGTTTTGAATAAAAAACTCACCCCAATATAAGCTCCTCTGCCATTGACAAGCAAAGAATCTGGATAGATGCCACCTGAACCAGGTAACCCAGGAAACATTTGTTCACCATAGGCATGCATCCAATCAGAAATCAGAATATGATGCTCAGGCAAATCATAATCATATTGAGCATCCTCTGACACAACAGTATGGTGCTTTTGTTCCTCTGGTGCACGTACAATTAAAGCACCATATTGTCCGTTGATCTTGTGATGACCGGCATGTGAATGATAGAAATGAGTGCCAGCTTCAGTGGCCACGAATTGATAGCGAAAGGTATTAGCAAATGGTATTGGACATTGAGTCACATAAGGCACACCATCCATATGTGGGGTGTCCACCATATGCATGCCATGCCAATGAAGGGCAGCAGCAGTGCCATGAGCATGATTTGCTACATCGATAACAACAAGATCATTACGACAGACTTGTATGGCGGGACCAGGCACTTGACGATTAATACTCATGACACCTTTTTCATAGCCATCACCCACAATACATTGAGGGGCCCAACAGTCTTCACTCACACCATTTTCACAATTGCCACAGGCACTAAGATATGTAAAACATAAGAATAAAGAAAATCTGTACAAAAATTGGGAAAACTCACACGCCCATGGCTTGATAATGTTCCAGCACAAAATGAAAATGGCAAATACGTTGGTCACCTTCAATGCAAGTCCTCTGACAGAGTTCACCATTGATAATCGTTGAGTTATTCAAATCAATTGCTTTTGTCAATGATCCCAAGTTTATGCACCACAGCAGAAGACCAAGCAACTTAATCAACTTAGTATGAGTATTAATAAGCATCTTTGGAATACTTTTCGTTTTGAATTCCATTCGTTTCGAGTTTCGGAAAGAGAATAAGTTAAGAACCAACCTAATGAAGGCCTTTTATAGTACAGAATGGCATAGTTTCATATTATAATCGCAATCATGATTAAAACAGGTGATGAAAGAGATTCTTAGAATCTCAAAAAGTCAACTAATAAACACTGTCAAGACCCTAAAGTAA
Organism: Amiota communis; assembly: GCA_037043315.1. Lineage (NCBI taxonomy): Eukaryota > Metazoa > Arthropoda > Insecta > Diptera > Drosophilidae > Amiota > Amiota communis. The sequence goes on along the minus strand of JBAMAV010001245.1, from coordinate 2,560,595 downwards.
GTAAAATCATTGAAGGGGACTTTATCTTATCTGCAATTAGAGATCAACCCAAAATTTATTTGAAACAAATTTGTTGCTGCTTCTGCTGTTGAACTTAACTCTTTCATTCATTCAATGTTAATCTGTTATATGCGACTATATAAATACCGTTCATTGCACTTTAAACTTACAAATGCATTTTATCTTAATATTTAATACCGAAAAATTCAATATCCCAAAAAAGCATCTGGCATGATATGTTCACTCCCCCTCTCCTTCTCATGATTTTCTTTTTTGAAGCGACCATTAAACTTAATGTTTTGCAATTTTCTTTCATTTTATTCATTTCATTTTCATAAAAGAAGTTTTTCTCACAAGTGATGACGATGAAGACGACGACAACGCTTATCTTAAAATTTTATGAATGAAACTGAACTGAGCAGAGCAAAGAAGAGAAAAGGAGACAAAAAAAAAAAAAAAACATATAAACTTTTATGACAGCACAAGATGAACCTCATACAATGCCAAATGCATTTGAGTATCTTTCGATCTCTCTCTTTACCTCACTGCTTCTGTGTCTACAACAAATGCTAGTGCAGCTTTAGATGACATTCTCTGGCATCATAAAATCGACAGCTTTGTATCTAGATAAATATTTGTAACTCTGTCTTCGTTATTGTTGCGACAACAACAATCGTCATCATTATGAAAGCAAAAAAAATATTTACTTGCATTTAGCATTTGCAATGCAATTCTATTTGTCACTTATTATCATCGTCAAAATTCGCTTTATTTAAAGACCATAAAGTCATAAAATGAAAGTGGAATAACAGCAAATGTTTGTACAAAAATTAATTTTCATTCTTTGGTGTTTTTTTCTTTTTTTCTATAGACAACAACATTTAACGGAAGCTAATCATAGTCGTAAATAAAATAGAACAATCCAAGAGAATATTATGATAAGCCCATTTTATGATGATCTTAAGCATAAATTTTATTAGTCAATAAAAGATTAAAGAGCGGCGATGGCAGTGTAGCTTAAAATGTAACTCTTCACAATTTCATTGCTCACAGAAGTGCTGAAGTAGATAAACAATTACTTGCAGGGATTCCAAGCTCTGAAATATATACCAATAATTCGATAAAGTCAACCCATCGTGACTTAATGCTGAGTCGCAAAACTTCCCCAGATATCACTTTTAGCTCTAACGAAATTTTTAAGACCCTAGATGCAAAGACCCCAAAATCAGTGACAAATGAAATTCTGCTTCGTGGCATTGTGACTATCGACTACTATACATATTTTTGATAATCAAGAAGCTGCCACAGTAGCGTGTTGCAAAGTTTGTGCCTTTGAAACCCGTAGTAAGCATAGCATCATATGGATTTTGATCTTTACTCTTTGAATATAAATCGCATAATAGGACCCATTCATTGTCAATCATGTTTGCATCAAACAAGATCGATATCGATAAATTTGGATTGTGAGTGAAACTACAATAATAACTGATGATACTATTCTCAACTGGAGGTTTTCAAGTTGTATATTTTTTCTAATTTTGTCTGATATCAATGAGATCACGTTCAAGGAATGATCGATGACCAGCTTCTAGCTTGGCGATAGTCCCGTTGCAAACGCTTCAGATTCTTCAAAAATTATGGGGCCATAGACACTGAATTCGTTTGTTATCAAAGAAATACTTAAATCAACATGACCTTCGCTCTCTTTTTGTTTTATTTTTCAAAGTACCTTTTTTGGTCTCATCACCTCTAATGTGATGTGTGATGTGTGTTTTAATGTAAAAATGTGAAGTACTATAAACATACTATAAACATACACCAAGCCTATCAAGCCTACCAAGCCTAGCCTTAGCAAGCCAAGCAAATCAATACTCAAGCTCAAGCAGGCTTGGTGTTCTCTGCTTTCATGCTTCGCTGCACATCTCTGGCAGTAACTTATCCATTGTTCTTGTTCTTGATTTTTTATTATCTTAGTCTCGAGCATAATGTTAAACGCAGTATTTTCGTAAATTTTTTTTAACAGATTGCGTGATCGACCCGTTCTGTTTGCTTGTAGTAAATAAGCTGTTCTCCTAAACACAAGTGAATAAAACGAACTAAACAAACAATTAAAAATACCAAAAATAAGAGAAAAAAAGAAAATAATTGAATTAATCTCAGAAATTGGCATAAATAATTTAATATTTTTTTATTTCCTTTCCTTTATTACTTTCTTTGTTTAATTTAATCATTAATTCGGCGGTGCTATCACTTCACAATAAATTCACAAGGTTTACAGTTACTACGATTTCGACACTCAATAGTGTGTTCAATTTACTACGTATGGTAACTTTTTTTTTGTATGTAGCAACTGTCACTTTATAGCCGTTTTAGACAGGGCCATGATACGCGTCATTCGTCGCATCACGCATTGATACACCTTTGATGCAGACCAGGGCTGGAAAATGTCTGATAGTGTGGGTAATTCTTCTTCTCTTTTTGTGTTTTAAATTTGTATTTAAACGTACCAGCGTTCTTGCAATTATTTATAATTCTTTTAAATAATATATTTTCCATTTTAAAAATGTTTTTTTATTATTTTTCTTATTTACTGTCTCTCAATTCAACAAACATTTTCTTCTTCTTATGCACATTCAAATAAAAAAACAGCTTTTACTGATACGAATTGGTTTCTCTAAACACCAAAGCGTATCATCGTTATGCAGGGCCTGTCTAAATCGACTATTAATTTCAACGAATACGATTTTTCCAAAAATTTCAACGTTTACCAGGTTTAAAACAATGCGAGAGGACCCTAATTATATTGTTTGTTATATATGGTATATGGTTTATGGTTTATTTTATATATGTAGTATTGATAAGGTTCAATTTATTTCTTGATATATCTTCTTGGTTACTCAATGAAGGTCTATTGTACAATGGTAATTATCATTTTGATTCTTTCTACTTTACCGGAGCGGATGATTTCTTTACAACTATCTGCATATAGAAAATCTTCTTAATTGCTTTTTTAGTAACAGTAATAAACAGATAAACAGTATTTTTCCTGTCAATGGTATTCTTCAGCTGTCTATTACGGACAACTGCTCCATTGTCAATTTTCCAACACGAAGACTATACAATACAAATACAAAAGTGCTATCTCAAGCTTGCCTCATTATAAACGGAAAGAAAATTAATGGGTCCCGATTGCTAGATAAGGATATTTATCATAGGCTTTCAGCTCATAATAAAGTCTGTTAAACTGAAGTAGAATTTACATTGTTTATAGTTTATTTAATTTTTTTTTCTATTGTCAATCTTGTTTCGGCCTAAAAAGTACATTCAGTTTTAAACTATATTTTATTCACTTCTTCTCTTTGTCTTCTTTGATTTTAGTTATTCTGTTATTCAGGTTGGAGACGAATTCAAAAAATCATACATCATTAAAATTTGTTCAGGCGTTCTTGAGTCATAAATGGTGTAACACACTCGAAATACTTTAATACATACATATAATATGAAGATACCAAACCAACAGTTTACCTAAAACATTGAGTTGAAGCAATTGCTCTGCTCTTATGCATGAGGCCTGGCGCATGATTATGTATTGATTCTCTAAAAATTTTAAATTAAAAAATCTTTAAGAAATTTGTTGTTTTATTTGTTTTAAATTTTATATTTTATTTTTTATTTTCATCATAAATTATTATTTCATTGAACTCAAATTATTTATATTTCAGCTTATTTTACATTACTAGAGTTTAGTTATATTAAATTAACTTAACAACTAAGAAGATTAATTTGCTAAAATAAATACATTTGTTTTTAAAAATTTAAATGTAAATAATTGTAAGGAAAATAGGGCATGCAAAAGCTTACATTTAATTTATTTTAATTTTAATTGAACATATCTTTAAATAACTTTATCTTTAATGAAACTCAAATTTATAAACAAATGGTACAGGGGCACAGGTTCCGAGTTTGGCTTCTTCCATTTCCACATACTGATTGTTCTGCCAATATGCAGTTTCTTCTGGTTTTAAACCAGTCCAGAGATCACAAAAGTTCCATATAAAGAGTTTTGGTCTTGGATTTGGATATTGCATATTAGAGATCATTGAAGTTTTAAGCATTTTATTTATAGTTCTATTCTCAGATTTGAGGAACATTTCTATTAATTCAACTGCCGCTTTTCCGAATCCACAATAATGAATGCTTAAGTATTGTAGATTATGATGATCTTTTATCATATTTATAAGTTCGCGTTCATCCATACCTTGCCGATGGTCACAAGCTATCATTTCGATTTGTCCACGATCATATTTGTGGTTATTTAAAAAGTGTTTCGAGTGTTGCCAATGCTGGTAAATTATATTACGCAATTTTGGGAATTCAAGGCGGCCCAATTCCTTATCCCAATCTTTATCGAGTCTTAGCATCAAATTGTTTATGAACACACCTGTTATTATGGATGATTTTTCATCCAGAATTTTTTTGAACAGTCGCTCATCATTATCTTTGGCAGCATAAACAGTAAGGCTACGTAAGCGTGGTAATCCCATCACTTGTTCACTAATATGCGACAGAGTGTTTGGATGAATAGTTAGTTTTACAAGATTTGGCAAATTAATATCCGTGAGTTCCAGTTGTGGTCCAAATATGTCCAATACACGCAAGTTATCCATTGTTGTAACAATATTTTGAATTGTTTGTGTTCGTTGTGCAGTTTCGTAATTGATTAGGCGGCCCAGCTGCAGTTCCTCCAGTTTCACGAATTTCTCCACATGGGCTCCAGTACATGACTTGGTTTCAATAACTAGGGTTTTTAAATTCGGCAACATTTTCGTGAGATCAAGGATATCGTCATCCTGAATCCCATCTGTTAAACTGATTAGTTTACACACCGTTACCGAAGGAAACGTCATCAACTTCATACACTCCAAGTGTTTCAAAAATTGCCGCAAGGTTTTAAAGTTGCACTTTCGCCCAATATCAAACACATAAAAATTTTGAAAATGGGGCGCCATATGGCGCATAAAAAAGAAATAATTTGATGCACCAGTTAGAGTTCTCGTAAATGCGGTTTGTGGTCCAACAGTGCTGGTGTAATAAGCTTTTCTCCAAAAGCGAATGGCGACATCTACATATTGCGGAAATGCTCTGGCCATCCGGACTTGGGTGTTAAAATCACTGCAACTGGTGAAGACTTGCTCGAAAAGATATGAATTTATATATGTGTTTGCTGAAATTAACAATGAAAAATTAAAATTAACTATTTGCTATTTATAGTTTCATAAATTTATGTAACTTACCCATTGTTCTTGTTCTTATTCTTGATTTTTTATGTTTTTTTTTTTTTTTTTATTATTAACAATATAATATTGTTTGTTATATATGGTATATGGTATATTTTATATATGTAGTATTGATAAATTTCAATTTATGTCTTGATATATTTTGTTTGTTACTCAATGAAGATCTGTTGTACAATGATTTAAAACTGTGAGCGCTAGTCCTTTTATAGCGACAACCCACTAGCAGGTCTTTAAATTATCATTACAACTCACACAACAAATGTCCACTATTGTTGTGAAGGAGACTAATAGAAAAGGCACAGAAGTTGCAAATACATGCTTGTTGATGAGTGAGAAGAATGACAACCATTTGATCTCTTTTGCATACCTAACTTCTAAGAATTGATTCATTATTCTTTTGCTAAACATCCTTTAATTAATTTTAATAGGTAGTTGGTTTCAATAGCAGTTCATTAAATTATTATTAATAGTTCCTTTACCTGTCTGCTATACCTGGGAATGATTTCTTTAAAACTAGCTGCAGGTAGAAAATATGTTTAAATGCTTTCTTAATTACAGTTATAATCGGATACACAATATTTTCTTGCAAATTACAATAATTAAGTTATTCGAAGAAATTTCAAAATTCTGAAATTAAATTCATTCATCCAATCAATATAATATATAATTCTCTTTTGCTATATCCACTTCATCCAAAGGATATCCATATTAAATCCAAAGACAACACACATTTGTGTATCTACGAAGAATGCTCTACTAGCCGGATAGCATTCATACTATGAAATTATTTTAGTATGTGATAAAAATAATGTGCGTTTTTCTATTGAAATATTCATATAAAAATAGAAATTAGCTTGTCTAACTAAACTATGCTTACATTTACATTCCATGGTTAATCAGCTGTCACTTTTACAAATGTTATCGAATATCGATCAATTTCTTATCGATAGTAGTTTAGACTTAAACCTTTCAAATGACATCTTTATGTTTAATATGTTCGGCCAACACTCATTTAAATTTGAGACTAAAGCCATTTATAGAAAGAAACCGACATCACTTTTGCACACACCAAATAATTAGAAATCTAACAAAATCAAGGATTCTTCTATTTTAGGTACATCAACATATGTGTAAACATTGAAATTAGGTAAAAATAAAATTTCACATATTCAGGTGAGTGGTTTTCCAGACAAGCATCAGCAGCAGGAGCAGCAGCACAAGTAGTAGCACCAGCTTGTCTTACTTTAAAATTAACCTGTGATTGAATGTTATGCCACAAGAAACGTGAGTGCAAACAACAAGAATTGCAAAACTGCTACTGCTACTATCAACTCCAAAACTCTTAAAACAAGAGAAAATAAGCATATGATTGCATTTTCAGTTGCCTTTAGAAATGCTTATAAAATAAAGTGTTAGAATGCTTCTAGCAGCAACAAAAAGTAAAAAAAAATAAAAACTTCTAGCTGGAAAATCCTCAAATTTCGTGGTTGGAAATGAGAGGAAAATGGAAAAGAACAATCGAAAAAAAATGAGGAGAAGCAGACATAAAAAAATGCAGGATCAAAAAGATTATTATGGGAAAATAACATCATCAAGAAGAGGATGAGAGCAAACGGAAGAATTTCTGTTTGGCTGGACTTGCTTGAGTATCTTGTTCTTGTTCCTGTTGTTTGTTTGCTGTATTTCCTGTTTGGTTAGATGGCTATCAAATAGTTTTGCAACAACAAAAATTGGCGCTTACCTCAAGTGAGGGCAAAAGAATGAACAAAAAAAAACAAAAAAACTGAAGTTGCCTTGAGTAAGGAAATTGGCGCGGGAGTTCAAGAGCAACAGCAAAAAAAAAAAGGCAACCTCACATTAACAAAATAATAATAGCAACAACAGAGCAGCAAGCCACTCTCTAGATAGAACTATGCACATATACATTTAAACAGTCAACTAGTACTAGTACAGAGTCAAACTAAAGCAAGTCTCGGTTGGCATTAAACAACATTCCATTCAAACACTAACAAAGTCAGTAGTTGAAGCCTCAAAGCCCACAGTTTGGAGCTCTGTTTCTCCCACACTCTCTCTATAGACGCTTGTCCGTTGGCTTTGCCAACAACCTCAGAGTCCTCGTATGTACATATACTTTCATCCCCTGGTTCGTTCTCCTCTTCATTTCTGTTCATCACTTGAATATTTAACTATGCAAAATAAGTTGCATTTAAGATGCTCCATTATGCATGTTTATTTTATGTCGATGATCCGTTGGTGGACAACATTATACAAATGAAAATGGGTGAAAGTTGTTGGTGGTGGACTGAACTAAACTGAACTGAACTCTTGGCATAGACAACGAAGGTCGACATAATGATAGAGGAAAACAAAAAATAGAAAATAGTGCACGATAGACAAAAATATTAACGGAAATTGTGCTTGACTTGACTCCTCGTACAAGAGAAAATTTGCTACAACTAAAACTGACTTAACTGAGTGCTCAGAGTATAAGCGAAAAATAGTGAAAAATATTTGTTCAAATTCGGATGCTATCGAAAGTTCTGCATTTGTGTATCCTTGTAGTTGCATAATTAAGTTACTTTAGTCCTTCCTCGTACAAAACATGTCTGTATGAATAAGTTGACAGATTAAAAAAGAGGTGAACTGCATTTTTATTTGATCCTCTTTATAATGAGTTTTAGTTTTGGGAAAAAATATAAACTATTTCAATGAAAATTTTGTTTGTGGTGAAAACTAAATGGAAATTTGAACACAAAAGCAACAAATTGACTTAAAAAGAACACACAAAGAGAAATTGGATGGCCGAATCTTTATTGAGTCCTGAAAAAATATTCTCTGACATTAACTTTTTGAAAATAATTTTATTCAAATGTTGGCCGCGACTACGCCATAGGAGGTCCAATTTTGGATCACTCTTTCCATCATTGCAACCGGTATCTGCTCAATTATGCAAGTGATGTTGACTTCCAAGTCCTGGATCGTAGCTGGCTTTTTGGCGAAGACTTTTGACTTCACATAACCCCAGAGAAAAAAGTCCAAAGGTGTGATATCAGACGATCTGAGCGGTCAATTGACAGGTCCGAAACGCGAAATAACTGTTCGCCAAAATGATTTCTCAATAAAGCCATTGTGTCACGTGCTGTGTGTGCCGTGGCCCCAACCTGTTGAAACCAAATATTGCCGACAATTCGGGCTTCAACTTCAGGCAATAAAAAGTCTGCTATCATGGTGCGGTAGCGGGCGCCATTGACGGTAATGTTCTGTCCGGCCTCATTTTTGACGAAATACGGATCGATGGTTCCAACCACACCAGACAGTGCTTTTCTGTAAATGTAATGGTAGTTCGAGAGTCTCTTCAAGTTGCTCCTCAGCCTAAATGCGGCAATTCTGTTCATTGAACCAGAAATGTGCATCATCACTGAACAAAATTCGACGCGAAAACAGTGGTTCTTCGTTGAGCTGTTCCAGAGCCCATTGACTGAAATTTAAGCGTAAATTCAAGTCTGGTGGGTTCAATTCATGGACGAGTTTGATTTTTTAAGCCTTCAAACCAAGATTCCGACGTAAAATTAGCGAAGTTGTTGCATACGATAAGCCCAAATGTTGAGATTGGCGTCAAATGGATTGCTCGTGGTCTTCAGCTACACTCTCGGCTACAGCCACAATATTCTCCTCACTTTTGGCTGGATGTAGTCTGTTCGGCCGCGTATCATTAAAAAGCGTACACTGCTACCTTAAATTTACGGATGGTTTTTGCAATAGTGGTCTCTAGAAAACAAAGTGTTCCTATGCAAAGCCATGCTGAGATTAATAAGGTCGTACGATATAGTAGAGATGTCGAAAAACTGCAGCGATTTCGGGCTCGAAACCGGAAAAAATTGTACCGATAATCATGAAATTTACATGGATGGATATGGACCATAAACTTACAGTGTCCAAATTTCAGTTCAACATGTGCGATATGTAGAATAGCACTTGCATACTAGATCAAAGGATTTAATAGCTAGGTCAGTATTTAGTGCAGTCCACATAAAATATATTGCTTTTGGATTTTATATGGATATCCCTTGCATGAAGTGGATGTAATGGGGCTCTAAAGTTGGCAAATTAGAATTAAGATTATATTGTTGCATATTTCCAATTTGTCTGACAGTTTTAACATTACACAAACTGGAAATCTGCTGTAAATTGGCGAGCGGCTACCAATTGGTAAGGTGAGAAGGTGATGCGGCGTGTGCAGCGATCTGACGGAGGCAAGTGGCTTAGTCCAGTTAATCAAATCCTGCTATTCGTTTTATTTTTCTTCATGTCATTCACTTCTCATTTTTTATTGTTTCCTCTTCTTCTCTCCTAATTCAATTGTTCCGTATCAGGGCTACCTGCATTAAATAAAGTGCTGCCAAGGTGTCCTGTAACAGTATTGATTGAGACCTTCCTTCTCTTCCAGATCAGTGAATTTAATTTAAGAATTCTGAACCTTCTAGGAATTTTAACTAGGTAATGACAATTTAATGAACTGCTAGTTGGTTCACGGTAGCATAAACGGACTCGCACTGACAGTTTTAAATCATTGTACAACAGATCTTCACTGAGTCACAAACATATAATAAAATTTTCAAAACCATCAAGAAATACATTAAACTTTATCAATACAAATATACAATACTACATATATAAAATATACCATATACCACAACAAAATATTGCAAAAACTATAAAATAAATTAATAAAATATCAAGAACAAGAACAATGGGTAAGTTACAAAACAAATTTATAAAACCATAAATAGTAAATATATAATTTGAATTTTTCATTTCAGCAAACACATTTCAAAATTCAGATATTTTCGAGCAAGTCTTCCTCAGGAGCTTTCATGATTTCAGCACCCAAGTCGAGATGGCCAGATCATATCCGCAATATGTAGATGTCGCCATTCGCATATGGCGAAAAACTAATTACACCAGCACTGTTGGTCCACAATCCGCATTTACAAAAACTCTACCTGATGTAGCAAATTATTTGTTTTTTATGCGCCATATGGCGCCACATTTTCAAAATTTTTATATGTATGATTTTGGCCGGGAAAAGTGCGAATTTAAAAACTTGCGGGAATTCTTGAAACACTTAGAGTGTTTGAATTTGAAAACGTTTCCGTCGGTAACAATTTGTAAACTTGCCAGTTTCACAAATGACATTCATGATGAAGATATTCTTGATCTCACGAAAATGTTGCCGAATTTAAAAACCTTATTTATTCAAACCGGGTCATGTACTGGAGCCCATTTGGAGAAATTTGAGAAACTGGAGGAACTATACCTGGGCCATCTAATCGATTACGAATCGGCACAACAAACACAAACAATTCAAAATATTGTTAAAACTATGGATAATTTACGTGCATTGGACATACATGGAAAACAACTGGAACTCACGGAAATTAATTTACCAAATCTTGAGAATTTAACTTTAGACACAAACGCTCTGTCGCATATTATTGAACAAGTAATGGTGTTGCCACGCTTGGAAAGCCTAACTGTTTATGGTATAAAACATACCGATAAGCACCTGTTCGAAAAAATTCTGAAAGGAAAAGCATCCAAAATAACTGGAGTACGCATAGATAATTCTAAGCTAGGACTTGAAGAAAATTGGGATAAGGAATTGGGCCGCCTTGAATTCCCAAAATTACGTAAAATAATCTACCAACATTGGCAACACTCAAAATCTTTCTTAAATAACCACAAATATGATCGTGGACAAATTAAAATGATCGCTTTTGACCATCGAAAAGGTATGGAAGAGCGCGAACTAATAAAAATGATAAAAGATCATCATAATCTACAAAAATTAAGCATTCTCAATTGTGGATTCGGAAAAGCGACAGTTAAATCAATAGAAATGTTCCTCAAATCTGAGAATGAAACTATAAATAAGATGCTTAAAACTTCAATTATCTCTTCAATGCAATATCCAAATCCAAGACCAAAACTCTTTATGTGGAACTTTTGTGATTTCTGGACTGATTTAAATCCAGAAGAAACTACTTACTGGCAGAACAATCAGTATGTGGAAATGGAAGCAGCCAAACACAGAATCTGTGGCCTTGCACCATATGGATGTAGATTAGAGTTTTATTAAAGATAAAGTATAGAGTAAATTAAGAATTAAGTTATAAAAAATAAATAGAAAATAATAAATAAAATTTAAAAAAAAAAAACTAAATTTCTTGAAGAATTTTTTTATTTTTAACTTGTAGATAATCAATATCAATATATAATGTTTGTATTAACCCATAGTTTTCACATTGTAATAGAGAACGAAAAACCCGTGCATGGATTGTTTCAAAAGTAACCGGGAGAGAAAAGTAGCGACATTTGTCCAAATTTTTAAGCCTCATCATTTGCAAGCATTCTTTTACTTCGAGAGCTTCATTTGGTTTACTTACGTGGTTATGTTTTTTGCTTTCATATAACAAAATAAAAATCGAAGATCGGTAAAAATTTCATGAAACCGTAAAATTGTTATCCCGTTCGCAAGTTTATAACTAGTATAGTCTGTTCAAAGACGGTCGAGAGGGCAGGAGCGACGAAAACTCTGTGAAACTGATGGCTGGGATCGTCAATGCTTATGTTCGATCATTGAGGAAGCTCAAGAAGATTTGCAACATTCCAGGTGTCAAAATTAATTGCATTCCAACTCATATTCTGGGCTGTAGGAAGATCTGCACTCACTCGCTTTGTGCCACATACTTTCATCGCATTGAGCACTGCAAAGACCTTAGTGAATCGCATAGGCGTAATCCCAACTTTGTTAAAACTATTGCAACTGGTGAAGAAACTTGTTTTTTTTTTTTAAAACGATCCCGAAACTAAGTGCCGAATGGAAGCTGCCAGGAGATATTAGACCACAAAAAAGGAACTCGGAAAAGTCAACTTGCAATTCTTTGATCACAAAAGATTAATCCACAAATAGTAATAATGTATGGTACTGTAATCAATGCCGAAGTGTATTAAGAAATTTTGAAGCGTTTGTGACATTTGAGGGGTTTCGAGAAAGATGTGACATCGATCATCCCCTAAATCTCTTTGAAGGATATCCAGCTGTACTTTGAATCGTTAATAGACCAGCAAAACTTTTTATCAAATCGGAAGGCCCTGAAAATCTTTGCAATCACCTTTAATCACAGATGCCACTGGAGCGATCATATTTGAGCCTTTTAGGTTAGATTGGATTATGCAGGCCTCCCGCAATTGTTTACGAGTTCACCCAGAGGCCCAATGTGGTGCCTTATAAAACATGAAAGGGTATGAGGATTTTGGGGGGTTATAGGTAACTCCTGTCGGTTGGTCCTGGAGATTAGCCTCTTTCTCAAAAATCAAAATGAGAAGTCCACGCTGTTCGTGGCTATGTAGCTAGGTCCCCAGGAGGACATTTTGACAAACTGCTTAACTCCTCGAAGAATGGTTTCCAGAGGAACAGGGCAATCACAGAGGAGGTATTGGATGCTCTCTGGTTCCTTCTCATCTTTACAGATTCGACAGAAGGCATGATGTGGAATCTGTATCCTGTGGGCCATCAGCCCGATGGTGCAGTGCACCGCCATAAGTGTTTAAGTGTAGGAGCTCGTCCCGTCCAATAACGTTACCCCACTTCCAATCAAAATTCCTTTTACAGGCATTAACGCTTTAGAATATGTAAATTACTTGACACTAAGGATATTGGGTGTACAAATTAGTTTTAAAGGATTTATTAAAGTTGGCATAACTAACATTAAATCGCATCGGACGATCTGGCCTCTCTATTCATGTGCAAGCGTCACTATTTCTCGCCAAAAATCCGTATGAGTCATTTCGCTGAAGTGTAAACAACAAACTTTCTTTGCTCTCTAAACATGTCAACTTTTGTGCCGATAAAACTCAATTTGCGGGAAGCACTGCTTTTTTGTTTTCATTTGAAGAAAAGTGCAGCTGATGGACATTGATTACTGTGTGAAGCAAATGGGGAACATATTTCATCAACAAAAACATGTGAGTACTGGTTCCGGCGTTTTAAAAGTCGTGATTTCGACACCAGCGAAAGGGAACGCGAATGGAGGCCAGTAATGTTTGAAGAAGCTGAGTTGGAGGCGTTATTGGACCAAGATTCATGCTAAACTCAAAAGGAGCTCGCTGAAACCTTGGGAATGACTCAACAAGCGATTTCAAACCGTCTCGTAGCAAAAATTAGGCAATTGGGTTCTTTATGAATTCAAGCCAAGAGTATTATGAATAAAATGCATTGTATCAGTTCCTTGGAATAAAGCTTCAAGATCACTAAGGTGTGGCAAAATAAAATTATAGATTGTCTTGACTGAGATCTTCCTTTTTTTCTGGATGAATCAATTTAATTTCAGAATTTTGAAATTTTTAGGAATAACTTAATTATTTATTTGCAACAAAATATTGTGTATACGTTTATATAGGGTGGCTACCAAAAAAAATTGAATAACTTTTTTTCTTTTTAAGTTATCTGCTCCTTTTTTGTTTTATTTTGCAGATTGATCTTTAAAATTTATTACAATGGATAACTGGGACTCCGAAACAAGAATTTGGATAGTCCGCCGCTATCACGCACTGGACTCCGTAGTTTTGGTTCAGGCGGATGTTTGGCGGCGATCCCCCGAGCAGATGGACCATAATGAGACTGGTGAATAATTTTGCTGAGCAGAGAACAGTCGCAAGAAGGCCTTATCATCGAAACCTCTCAGTTCGGACAGAGGAAACGATCGCTGCTGTGGCTGCAGCCATACAAAACAATCCAAGGGTTTCAACAAGAAACTTATCTGCTCAAATTGGTGTCAGCCGACAGTCTTTGCAAACAATAATGCACAAAGATTTAAATTTATTTCCCTAAAAAATTCAAATGGTCCACAAACTGAATGCAGCAGATTTGCCGATTCGCTTGGAATTTTGCCAGAAGATCCTTCAAATGGTGGAAGAAGACCAAAACATGTTAACCTGTCTTTTCATGTCTGATGAGGCCCATTTTGATTTAAACGGCAATGTGAACAAACAAAATTGTCGAATATGGAGTACTTCTAACCCACAGATACAAATTTGGATGAACTAAAGCAATCCATTCTTGCAACAATTGCGGCTATTCCTGTCGCAGCAATGAACAACTTTTTACTAAGATGCAGCACATGTCTCAAAGAGCAGGGGGGCATTTAAATTCAATTCTTTTTAAAACTAATTAAGCTATATTTAATAAAATTTAATGATCTGAAAAAAATAAAAATGAATTCCATACACTAAAAAAAAAGTTATTTGAGTTTTTTAATGTAGCAAAATTCATCAGCTGTTTCTCAAAAAGCAATTAAGCATATTTTCTACCTGCAGATAGTTTTTAAGATATCGTCCCCAGGTATAGCAGACAGATAAAGGAACTATTAATAATAATTTAATGAACTGCTAATGAAACCGACTAGCTATTAAAATTAATTAAAAACAGTTTAGCAAAAGAGATCAATGGTTGTCATTCTTCTCCCTCATCAACAAGCATGTATTTGCAATTTCTGTGCCTTTTCTATTAGTCTCCTTCACTATAATAGTGGCCATTTGTTGTGTGAGTTGTAACGACAGTTTAAAGACCTGCTAGTGGGCTGACGCTATAAAAGGACTAGCGCTCACAGTTTTAAATCATTGTACAACAGATCTTCATTGAGTAACAAACAAAATATATCAAGACATAAATTGAAATTTATCAATACTACATCTACAAAATATACCATATACCATATATAACAAACAATATTATATTGTTAATAATAAAAAAAAAAACATAAACAATCAAGAATAAGAACAAGAACAATGGGTAAGTTACATAAATTTATGAAACTATAAATAGCAAATAGTGAATTTTAATTTTTCATTGTTCATTTCAGCAAACACATATATAAATTCATATCTTTTCGAGCAAGTCTTCATCAGTTGCAGTGATTTTAACACCCAAGTCCGGATGGCCAGAGCATTTCCGCAATATGTTGATATCGCCATTCGCTTTTGGAAAAAAGCTAATTACACCAGCACTGTTGGACCACAATCCGCATTTACGTTAGCTCTAACTGGTGCATCAAATTATTTCTTTTTTATGCGCCATATGGCGCCCCATTTTCAAAATTTTTATATGTTTGATTTTGGCCGCAAGTGCGAGTTTAAAACCTTGCGGCAATTTTTGAAACACTTGGAGTGTATGAAGTTGATGACGTTTCCTTCGGTAACGCTATGTAAACTTATCAGTTTTACAGATGGGATTCAGGATGACGATATCTTTGATCTCACGAAAATGTTGCCGAATTTAAAAACCCTAGTTATTGAAACCAAGTCATGTACTGGAGCCCATGTGGAGAAATTCGTGAAACTGGAGAAACTGCAGCTGGGCTACCTAATTGATTACGAAACGGCACAACGAACACAAACAATTCAAAAAATTGTTACAACAATGGATAACTTGCATGAATTGGACATATATGGACCACAACTGGAACTCACGGATATTAATTTGCCAAATCTTGTGAGCCTAACTCTTCATCCAAACACTCTGTCGCATATTAGTGAACAAGTGATGGGATTACCACGCTTACGTAGCCTTACTGTTTATGCTGCCAAAGATAATGATGAGCGACTGTTCAAAAAAATTCTGGATGAAAAATCATCCAAAATAACGGGTGTGTTCATAGACAATTCCAAGCTAAGACTCGATGAAGATTGGGATAAAGAATTGGGCCGCCTTGAATTTCCAAAATTACGCAATATAGTTTACCAGCATTGGCAACACTCGAAACACTTTTTAGATAAACACAAATATGATCGTGGACAAATACAAATGATCGCTTGTGACCATCGGCAAGGTATGGATGAACGCGAACTTATAAATATGATAAAAGATCATCATAATCTACAAAAGTTAAGCATTCATTATTGTGGATTCGGAAAAGCGGCAGTTGAATTAATAGAAATGTTCCTCAAATCTGAGAATGAAACTATAAATAAGATGCTTAAAACTTCAATGATCTCTAATATGCAATATCCAAATCCAAGACCAAAACTCTTTATAAGGAACTTTTGTGATCTCTGGACTGGTTTAAAACCAGAAGAAACTGCATATTGGCAGAACAATCAGTATGTGGAAATGGAAGCAGCCAAACGCGGAACCTGTGCCCCTGTACCATTTGTTTATAAATTTGAGTTTCATTAAAGAGTTATTTAAAGATATGTTCAATTAAAATTAAAATAAATTAAATGTAAGGTTTTTGCATCCCCTATTTTCCTTACAATTATTAAAATGTTAAATTTTTAAAAACAAATGTATTTATTTTAGCAAATTAATCTTCTTAGTTGTTAAGTTAATTTAATGTTACTAAACTCCAGAAATGTAAAATAAGCTGAAATATAAATAGTATAGGTTCAATAAAATAATAATTTATGATGAAAATAAAAAATAAAATATACAATTAAAAAAAAAAAAAAAAAACAACAAATTTATTAAAGATATTTTTAATTTATAACTTTTAGAGAATCAATACATAATCCAGCGGCATCTATAAAAAAACTACAAATAGGTTATGTTTGAATTGTAGCTTTGTAACTTAGAGCAATTCATTATTTTTAAAAAATGTCTTAGTAGCATAAGGCATACACAAAGTAGTACAGTGATCAGACTTCAAAGAAGACAAAGAGAAGAAGTGAATAAAATACAGTTTAAAACTAATGTACTAAAAAGGCCGAAACAAGATTGAGAATAGAAAACCAAATTAAATAAACTATAAACAATGTAAATACTTCTTCAGTTTAACAGACTTTATTATGAGCTGAAAGCCTCCGCATCTAGCAGGCGGGACCCATTTATTTTCTTTCAGTTTATAATGAGGCAAACTGGAGTTAGCACTTTTGTAGTTGTACTGTATAGTCTTCGTGTTGGAAAATTGACAATGGAGCAGTTGTCCGTAATAGACAGCTGAAGTGTACCATTGAAAGGAGCATTCGGTGACGGGGAAGCCGTTAGTATTCTCCTACAACGGCACCGTCTGGGCCCCGTATATATGTGATCATCTCGATAGCCATGTCCATCTGTCCGTCTGTATATATGCAATCTAGTCCCTCAGTTTTTGAGCTAGAGAGCTGAAATTTTGCATTTAGGTTTATTTTTACCATACGCTGCTCATCAGCCGAATCCAACCACTAGGTGGGGTACCTCTCATACAAACCATCATTTAAATTAATGTACTCATTAGACAAAGTTTTTTGTTTTTTTGACTAATCAAACTGAAATTTGGACACTATAAGTTTCTGATCCATATTCGTCAAGCATGTAAGGATAAAAACATTAATTAAGTAAATTGTAATAAGGTGATGATAATTCAATGACCTGCTTATGAAAAAAAGTATATATAATAATCTATCATATCCGTCATATATATTATGATTATGTAAAAAATCGATTATGTCCTATACCTGTACCGAAACTCACTCACCTCTCACTTAAACAAGATCAAAGTCATTTACCATTCAGCTATTAGATTTACCCTAAGAGCATTAAGAACCTGTGACCCTGTACCATTTGGATATAAAATAGAGTTTTAAATTTAGAATTAAGTAGAAAAGAATAAATATAAAATAATAAATCAATTTAAAAACAAAAACAACAAATTTCTTAAAGAATTGTTTCATTTGCAACTTGTAGATAATCAATATACATATAATGTTTATTTAAACTCATAATTTTCACATATAGGGAACAAAATTTGACTATACACCTGTTGTTTCCAAAGTTACAAAAGTTACTTTCGAACTTACTGATGGCACATTGCAGAGTAATGAAACACTTACATACAGGAGTGTCACATAAGTAGTTTACAAATTTGAGGAGATACGGGTTTTATTCCACCGAAAAATCTGTAGGTGTCACAGAAAATGGTGAGATTACTTTGATGTTCGAATGAACAGCTGATCGAAATGTGTGTGCAATTTTGTGTGATTGCCAAACATGCAAACGAACTAGCAAGTTGAAAATTGAACGCATAAATTAAAATAGAAGTGAAGCCAAAAGAAAGATAAAACACTTGGTTGCACCTTAGATGCTTACCAAACCCTTTCTCAATTTCAGATACAAGGTAAGAATTATTTGATACTTGTCTATTGTAATTGAATTTACAATATTCTATTTATACGTTTCCTATACAATTACCTTGATACAAAATAGACTTGCGTGAAATGCAAAATTAATACTTAAAACAACTGAAAAATATAATTCCTTAAATGCAGGTTATCGTGGAAAAGAATAATCTGCAATTGTTGGTACTTTCTTTTTTTTGAATAACTTCGCATAAGGCAGAATTTAACTAAATTGCTTCCAATACCATGAACGTATTCAAAACCGTATAAATTGTTTTCTATGACACGGAGGTTTGTAATTGGTTTGTAATTGCGAATGAAGCTATTTCTATGACACCCCTGATAGCATGGGAATAATTCGTAGCGATCTGTGTAGACTATGTTATTAATGGGCTATCAGAAGATCTGCGCTCGCTTTGGGCCACATACGCACTCAGAAGTGCAAATAGTCAATCGCTTTAAGCTCTGCGAAGACCGCATTGAAGCGCACCGCTACAACCCTTACTTCATTAATACTATTGTAGCTGGTGATGAAATGTGTTTTTTTTTTTTTTTTAATATTGTATGATTCCGGAATTAAGCATCAAAATGCCGAATGAAAGCTGCCAGAAGTGATAAGACCACAAAAAAGGCACTTGAAAACAAACAAAAAACGACAGTGAAGGTCATGTTGATATATTTCTTCGCTTACAAAGGACTTATCCACAAAGAATTCATATCGTATGGCAATGCAATCAATGGCATGAGGAAGTTTATTTAGGAATTCTGGATTTTATGCGGCTAATGATTAAGCGTGTGCTTCCACCATCATTCCTTGTACGTGGTCTCAATGATATCAGTTATATTTAAAAAATATATACAACTTGAGGTCCTCAAATGTAAGATAGTGTCATCAGTTGTTTATGTATTCTCACTTTGCTTGTGCCATTAAATTCAATAAGCAGATTAATCTTGAAATAAACCAAGCTGGTGCTCTTGCTAGTTGTCTGCAAAGCCAGTCACCTGAACATGTGGAATTTTATTTTTACTTAATTTCATTGTTTACACGTATGTTGATGTACCAAAAATAGAAAAATCCTTGATTTTGTTACACTTCTAATTAGTTTAGTTGGACAAGTAATTTTATTTCTTCTATTTTCATATATTTCAATAGAAAAACGCACATAATTTTTATCACATACTAAAATAATTTCATGGTGGGAATGCTTTCCGGCTCAGTGAGCCTTCTTTTCTGTCGCTCATAAAACATAATGGCTAATTATTTCGTTCACTGAATATAGCTGGCTTTACTTTTTTGCAGGGCTTTAATCATATATCACACTCTCTCAGACTAAGACTTCTACTAGTTATGCCTTCCTTCTAAGATGACACTGTTATTTGAGCGTCGTCCTTGACTGTTGTCATCACATGGCACCCACATCCGTTTTTATTGCTTTGGCGTTAAATAATTAGCTGCGATTTATTTTGGTCTATTCTCCGAAAAAAATATCTATGTCACAGACAAACACAATCATGAATTATTTCTATCTGTGTGAGTAAATGCCCTTTTTTTTGAAAGCTTCATTGGCCTTATTATTATCATAATTATGATCATCTTTAGTAGTACTACTATGATAGAATGAGTTGCGTTGTTGGCACATAAAATTTTGGTTTTTTTGACCATCATCAACAAAATGTTGCCGCCTCTTTGGGTTTTGTTTCTGTGTATGTATTTTTATATGTTTGTTATCTGGTTTAATTAAAGGTTCTAGAATTTCATAGTACATATGACAAAAGCAACCCAGCCATATACTACCAGTAAACATTAAAGTTTGAGAGCTTCAAACCAACTCCGGTTTGGTGTGGAGGCGCCTTGACAAGAATTTTTGTAGCTAACTATCAGAGATATTTTATACTCTTATGTACAATAGATATAATGCATAAAACTGGCACAAGGACTCAAGGACTCATTTCGTCTATATTGCCATGTTCTTTCAAACGAAACTAAACTAAACTGAACTAAACTATGAAATGCGAATGGCGGCCTTCTGCAATTCGACCTCATGATCCCCCTCATTGTGATATTGTGTATTTTTTTTCTTTATGTTAAGCGGATTATTTGGCATGCATTTTTTTTTTTAGTGTTGTTCTCTTTTCTTGGCTCGTGGCATAATTTCACAGCAAGTACAATACAATAATTTCTTTTGGTCTTGGCATCGTTATTTGCCCTGGAAAATGAATATGATGAGGATGGAAGTTGTTCTCTTATCTACATTCATATTTAACAAACTAAATATGTATTCTTATGGCAAATATAAATTTCTCTTGTCTTGATTGAGTGGCTGTTAGATGGTTTGAGGTTAGTTAAAGTTATTTAATTATTATATTTCATGCAGGATATACATAAACTAAATACAGCATATGTGCAAGAGACTTTTGGCCAACATTTGCAAATGATGGACCAACAAAAACAACATCACTCACAATTGCTACAAAACTTCTTCCTTTCACATGCTCTCTTCATTTGCATTGTCCTATTTACTGTCTTTCTCTTCTTCTTCTTCTTCTTGTACTAATACTTGGTGCTTGTTAACTTTTCCAAAGATAATGTCATGCAAAAACTTGCACATGTCTTTTTGGAATTGAAACCCTGCCCTGCTCATCTTACCTAGAATTTGGTAAAGTCCTTAAGTGCCATAATAATTTCAAAATTAAACAACATCAGCAGTTGAACGAACAGACAGTGACATTTTCTTGTCTTGCCTTACATGTTATGTTACAGTTACAGTTGGACACACAAACATATATGAAAAGCCGAAGGACAACTATAGTATAGTAGTGTATAGCAAGGATATGCATTGCACAAAGCGGTCATAAAATCCATTTGAACTTCTACTCAATGTGTTTTGTCTGTTGTAGGCTCATTACTGGCGTTCGTTCTATGTTTGTTATCAACACACATACTGCATCTACAATATATGTATGTTTGTATATGTGTATTTGTATCTATACAATTTGAGTCTATGTGCCGCCCTTTGGCAATTTGCTGTAGTCATGTGTAAGTGTCCATTTCAATTAAATAACATTTCTCTGAACATTTCGTTGCCATTTTCAACATTTACATTTAACTGTGCTTATTGCCATTCATTAAATAGATACAAATGCACACATGTATCTAATAGTAGATAGTACATATGTGTGTTTGTGTGTAATTTTGTTTACAAATCCAGTCACAATACAAGTAAACAGAGGCATTGGTTTCATCATCAACTTGGCTTATTATCAATGACACCAATTGCCCAAAAAGTATTATCATCATCATCATCGTTATCATTACAATCATTACAGCTTTCATCAGCTTTTATTTATTTCTACATGCTGGCTTTTCTCTTTAACCTTTACTTGTTTTATTTAGCGAAACAATGAACCCATATCCTTTAGATGATATCCATCAATGATATTTTGCATTCATTGATTCATAATTTGACAGACATTCAATGAAGCCCTCAAGTCACATGGGGAAGTTTTATGACTCCCATATACTCGTATGCCTTTGTGTATATGGATTTGATCGAGATATGTATTTAATTATATCAATACTCGTATATATTTACAAATATGTGTATCTGTGCGTTCATTCAATCATTTCTGATTCTATCGATTGTTATTTACTTATCTTTGCTCTAATGAAAATTAATGTAAAACATCATCATTTATGTTGTTGCTATTGTTCTCATCATTATTGATTTCGTAGCTGATATTGTTGGTGTGGTTGTTGTCAATTGTCATTGCTCATTCATTGGTTTTTGAATTTGCTTTACTTGTGTTTTGGTTTGGTTTGATTTTCATTGCGTATCTCATAAAATGATAAATGTGGCTTGTGTGTTCGGCGTGATTTTGTCATTGATTTGCTCTCATTTAGCTAATGATGCCAACGGAAATGGCAATGGCAATGGCTGCATCATGACAGACGATGACAAACATAGCATAGTATGGAGTTACCAGGATTTTGACATTTTAAGTATTTTTGTTTTTTTTTTTTCTTTTATGATTTGCACTCAAGGCTAATTGATTATCTTAATTGAAAAAAATAAAGCAAATGATAATGTAATCGATATATGTACACACAAACGAGTGTTTGCATTGATGCTTTCTATTACAATTGTAAAAGGTGAGAAATCAATTAGTGTACCATAATATAAAGTGTTGTGAAAGATAATTGCTATAACAGATATCAATGTCAATGCTAGACTTAAGGCCAAACTCCATGCCACGTAATTCAGGCTTTTTGGCATTAAGCATGAATGTATTCTATTATATTCCATCAAAAGTTGAGCTACTTACAAGTTTTCTTTGTCGTTTCGATTGCAAACAGCTTGTGAATGATGATAAACTTGCGGGTGCAGGTAATTTCAGCATTTCACACCACCTGTGCTCTTATAATAAAATGCAAGAAGATGAAGCACCTCACGAGCTTGTGCTGTTGAAGCAAATAGAAAGCATAAAACACGAGTAAATTTGGAGAGAAAAAGAGATAAACAGTATTTTAAATAATTTATCTTCAAAAATAGTGCAAGAATAAAGCCTAAGGTTATTAGTAATTCTATCATTTATTCAGATTATAAACATCAATTCACAGATGAGGTCGAAATTTGAGTCTCGCACAAATGCATTCGCCTGCAAACATTTCCAAATACATTCGGAAATTCCTTTAATTTGGTGTCAAATAAAAATGAATGTTATGTATTTGTAAGTGATGTGCACTTGGTTCATTCGAAAAGCAAATACAAATGAATCAAATGAAAAACAAACAAACAAATGAAATGAACTGCCTCGCATTTTGGTTCATTTGGTTTACTTTAAGATATTAGAGAATCTTCCAAATTATACGTAAATGTTCGGCTTCGACAACTTCGCTAAAGAAAGAAATATGTGGGAGAGAGAAAAAGAGCACACAAAAAAATCCATATCAAAAAGACAGTTGACAAACGTCAATCACACGAACTATAGTCGCTATTTCTGTAACGAAAAATACCCACCCTGCCGAGGAAAACTTCATACGCCTTACGATTTCTTAAGAATTGCAGGGAGATCCAAGGCTGTGCTTCAAACCAAGGACACTCATGAACCAGGTGCTTTGGATGTTCTACGATATTCAGGCAGAGGCCACCATACGGATTCTCGGCCACAATACGGATTCTCTGTACAAATACTGCCTGAAGCACCCGCGGGCAGTAGCGAATTGGGTAAATTCGAAACTAACGTCTCCGCCGCTGTTCTTTAGCCAATCTGCTATATTGTGGATAAGGTGATGAATCCTTCGTGGCTCTGCACTGCACTGAAATAAAACATTTGGTTGACTGAGCAAACAATTGGTATTTGCAATGTCAGCAAAAACTCCATTCATTCTATTTGATCGACTGAGTACTTGAAACTTGCTTCGAAACATAACAAAACAAATGACTTGTTTGCCGTTTTAAATGCATTCTTGCAAGACTCTAGTAGGAATGTATGGAAACAAAACTATGCGGAGTTCGTTTTGAAGAACTTTGTGGATGGCTAGGAAAGGAGTTCATTGAATCAATTAAATTAATGTAAATTAATCAGTTATATTTCCTATAAAAACTAAAGCGAATTGATAAAGTATTGACTATTTCTTATTCATCATTCAATGAAAAATGTTATAATTAATGAACTTCCAAACTCCAACAATCTTAATCACACTTTGACATACCAAGAAATTAAACTTACAATAATTTTTTTTTTTTTATCAAGCAAAACCACAACCTGAAAGAACTTTTAACTCAAACATTTCTTAATTTTGTTTATTAACCTTACACAACACAAAAAACTTCTCAAAAAAAAAAAAAAAACAAATACAATAATTCGAACTGGAAAACACATTTATAAAACTTTTCTAAAGATAATTTGCGTCACTTTTCATTTGTGTTTTGGCAACAAGAATCTAGAAGAGGACACTCATTTACTAGTTTTGTTTGAATTTTGTTTTAACGTTAAATTGAAGTTGAACTCTTTCGACGGTAGAAATTCCCTCGCATAATTTTCCCAGGTGACCACAATGAAGTAAGAGTTCAGTTAAGAATTAGAGAAGAAGGTTATTGTATGAGAATATTCAAGCACAAGGAAGCAACATTTTATGCAATTGCAAATATTTTAAGACATAAGACGACTTCCATATAACTACAGTAGGAAGTGAGGAAGCATGTAAGAAACAAAAGTGATGAACTACATAATCAGTAGAAGAAGAAGGAGTAGAGGAGGACCTTAAGAAACACAATAAATATAAGAGAAAAAGTCAAAAATGAAATGAAATGAAACAGGGGAAATTACAAAGTTTTAATACAACATTTTCACATTTTCATGTTGAAGAACAACAACATTTAAACGTATTCCAAGATGAGCAGAAAGGACTAGTGCCTTACATAACTCTCTCTCTGTCTTTTTTTACTTTTCCTATTCCTGTTACTGTTCGGAATGCTTAAATTCATCTGTTTCCAAGTCAGCTTTGTGGGTTGCATTTAATTGCAAATTAAAATTCTGCGCTCACAACTCACAATCGTAAGAGAATGACAAGGACGTTACGGATGACTGAGAGAGGAGGACCAAATGAAACGACTTTGTTTGCTTGACTTAACCTAAGAATGAGGAAAGAAACACAAAGAAAAGGGAATATATAGTTTGTTGCTACTATTACTACTAGCTATGTTTGCTAAGGACTTTTAAGTGTAAACCTTTCAAGCAAATGCCTAGTATGGGTTGGGTTGGGGTTGGGTCCCAAGAAGATAGTGCAATGCTGGGCTGTTTTGCCGGGGTAAGTTTAAAATAAATAATGCTTGGGTGCGCTTCTTAACATCAACAACAAACATGATGACTAAAGTAACATAAAAGTACTGGAACAAGTAGTACTACGTACCAGCAACAACAAAAATGATGATATTATGCAATTTTCCACTTTTGGCTTACACAAAAATTCATTTGCCTTTCTACATGTGCAGCCAGCACCATCTCCTCTGCCTCCTCTTTAGAGATATTCTTCTTTTTCTTGTATGGATTTTTTATGTTTTTCCTTTGCTTTTTGCATGAACTTCTTTTAAGGAAAAACTTACTTTTTCTTTGCCTTCTACTTTTACTTGTACTTTACTATAACGAAACAAGTTTTCTTTTAATTCATTTGCTTGAATTAAATGCGAAAATTTGCCAAAGCAACAACACACAGCACACAACAGTAGACAAGCGTCAGTCGCATAGATGTGGATTAGTATCCATGTGGCATCAGAACTTATTGGTTAATGTGTTAGTAAGTGAAACTGAGTGAATGTGTGCGAATGGGTGAATGGTTTGAGTGATTGAGCAAGTTTGCTTCCTGTTATTATTATTAGCACATAAGAAAATTAAATGGTTTCAACTTCCGGTGTGCAAAAATATTACAAACTTGTTGGCAACAAATAATAAAATAAAAACGAAACAAAAACCTAACAAAAACCTTGCAAGAGAAAAGAAATAAATTTTAAAAATATAATCACTTGTTGTTTTTCATATAAACTCATATATATTTTTTTCATTTTCCTCTAACAAATTTTTTATCCCAAAAAAATGCAATTAAAACAAAACGCAAATTAATAAAGAAAAATATTGTGTAAAAATATATGCATAAATATTTCTGAAAAGTAAATTAAAATATATTTTTTTCTTCTTCAAGTTCTTTTATTCTAATTTTCCAAGTTAACCAACCAAAACTCTGCGGGGCAAAAACAGGGAAAAAAAAGAAAGTAAAATTGTATATGAAAATGGAAAAATATTGCTGAATTTAGGTTTTCCATAAACAAAAAATGAAAAAAAATAATAATAATAAACATGAATCTACTAAAGCTGAGTTCAGCTCTCAGTTAAGCACCAAGTTTAAAAACTGACCTCCATCTAACAACAAAAAAATACAAAAAACCAACAGATTGCACAGTGGTCGCCTCCATAGGCCAAAATATCAAAATTGTCATGAAATAAGTGGTGGTTCCATCTTTAATATGAGTAACGTCGCCACCACTTAATATTTTTGTTTATTTTCTAAAAATAGCATCAGAAGTGAAGGCAAGTCTTCACTCTATTCTCCCACTTTGAGCAGCTGGCCTGTGAAGCTCTACTTTCAAAATCTAAAATTATAATAAATATTGTCCAAATAAATCGAATAAACGATATTAATTTTATTATATATATATAATAAATGATTTATTTGTGCTTAGGAAAGACTCCTGTCCAACCATCTTGCTGCATAACTCCGTTATACCTTAGGTGGGCTCATCCCGCTACCTGGATATGATCTTAAACAGGAGACTTACCTTGTGCAAACACATTGTCAAAACTGCTGCAGCTTGTCGCCAAAAACTGAAGAAACTGAACAGGCTCATTCTGCACAGGAGACAACTTATCCTGAGCAACAAAGTAACCATATACATTGCTATAGTGGTCCCGTCCTGGACTTATGAGATTACCCTATAACCGAGTCAAATGTATACCTCATTCAAAAAATTAACAACTCTGCCCTCCATTAGATAGCTAACGCTCCTTGGTTCGTTTGTAATGACATCATATCCACTGACCTGGGAATCCTCTCTGTTCGTGAGCAGCTAAATTTGCATACAAGCCGCTATAATGACCGACTTAAGTCTCATGTCCATAGGCTAGCTGCTACTTTGGCTATAAATACACTCTTCACTCTGATGACTTTTGGTTACACGGACGCCAAAAAGGACATAGGCTCTGTTTCTAAACTTATCAGGCATTTCCCTGCAAAAAGTTTTTAAAAAGTGTTAGCATTAATTCCAACAAAGTGCAACTGCTTAAGTAATTCTTAAAAATGCATTGAATGCCAGTTGTTTGGATGTCTGTTTTCTATTTTGCAGTTGTCTCATTCTCTGCAATATTTTTGTTCTGTGCAATGTTTTTGGTTTTTCGTTGCATGTCTAATGATGGAAACACTGCAAGAAGAAGATATTTTCACAAAAAAACGCTGGATATAATTGCTGAAATTACTGGCATAAAGAAAGATTTGATTGGAAGTTATGCAACATTATTGCAGGCTATGTCTTCAGGATACAAAATCAATCCTGAACAATTTGGACAACATGCGTTGGATAATGCTAAAAATCTGATTGAGATGAATTCTTGGTATTATCTTCACAAAATTTTAATTCATGCTGCAGGCGTCATGGACCACGTCCTATTATCGATTGGAGAATTATATGAGGAAGCAGTTGAATCAAAAAACAAGGACATAAACATAAGTTTGACTGCATTCCAGGAAAATATCACGAATAGCAACCAATAAAGATTTGATTCACAGATCGCTTTTCAGCTCTGCGTCCATTAACTACTGGGCAAAAAAAATTACCTTGTAAACGAAAATCTACTTTAATGAAAGCACCATTTGATAGAAGCTTCCAATGTAATGTGTATTATATTTTGTATAAGGAATAAACAATGTAATCTCTCCCAATAGAGAAGAAATGATAAAAGTATGAGGTAAACTCGACCTCAGGAATCTGAAGAAGGTCATAAGGAGAATTTGACTGGAGTTCAGGAATACCACGCCATGCATGAGTCTCGGCTGAGTTTGCAGCGTTCTCAAATGGTGGCTTCTCGCAATCAGGAGAACAGCGAACAGCGTGAGTTGGACCGACAACGGCATGCCCTGACGTTCGTTGATGCAGAATCTAGGTTAAGTTCTCAGTGAGCTTGGACAGCGAACTTTCGATCTCAGGAGAGTAATGAAGAATGCGAAGCGCATCTAACTGTGGATCGTGTTTTTATATCCCGGATCCATCTTGTTCCAAACAATTTTTCGTTAAGCTTTAAACGAGTTTAGTTTACAGAGAGTCTATGTTAAGCTATGACAATAAACAAAGCCCAGAGTCAGACGCTGAGTGTTGCGGGTATAGATCTTATTGGAAACTGTTTTTCGCACTGTCAGCTTTATGTGGCTCTATCGTGTGTAACCAATTTTAATCTCTAATGGCTCTTCATATAACATAGCGTACAAAGAAGCATTAATGTAACTTTGTAACTGTTGCTTTAATAAAATAACGTACAGTCAATGCAACGATCAGTATTTATGTATATCCCGCTTATTGTTTTAGAATTATTTTTGGCCTCTGACTCCATACAAGTCCGACCACTGTGGATGGGAGAGGTTAAAATATATGAAGGAAAAAACAAAATGTTAAAATCTAGTGCCTCACAAAATGGTATCCGCAATAACGATATACATGACCACATCATGCATAGTTCGGATCCCTCACCACACTCACCACTCACACTGTACTATAAACGACAATAAAAAAGCCTTTTAAAAACAAATGCCAAAAAACCACTGATGGGATTTAGTTTTCCATCAATGTTGACGAGACGAGGCCTTCTCTTCTTTTTGGAAAAGGTGAGTTAGCCATTTTATACATTTATGCAGTTCATATTTGTGCCTGGATTAGAAAAATAAAAAACCAAAAAAAAATTGGTTTGACTTGTCAAATTTTTCATGAACACGTGTGAAAAGAATCTTCACCAAAAAACCAAATAGTGGAAGGCATACAATTGGCACTAAAGGATACCATCATCATCACCAGATGAACACAAGTTGAACTCTTTGAATTTGGGTATGGAAAAAATTGAGAGTTTAATATAAAAAAAAATGGTGTTGATCATAAGCAACTACAAGTTGTATACTAATGGTGATGATGATCATTATAAACTTAGTTTAATGATGATGTTGATGATGAAGATAATGATGCTTTTGGGGTTGTTGTTCTGTCTCTATGTTATTGTATTGTTGTTGGCTTTTGCTGTTGATTGCAGTCAGCTGCGAGCGACATATGCATACCAGATGCTGCTGCCACAGACTAAACTAAATATTGCCAAAAATATCAAAGCAAAGAAGTAAAAAAAAAGGATACAATTGTGGCAACACCCAACACAACACAACAAAACAAAGTAATAAAGAATTCCAAACGCTCATAGCAACATCGTGTGAAACTAACATGGAAAATTGCTGACGGCAGGAAATGAAAGTAACGCGCAATAAAAACCACAAAAATACAGAAAACGAAAAAACTACAATACAAAAAACAAGTTGGGAGAAAACTAGAAAAAATTTATAAAAACAAAAAACAAGAAAGGATTTGGAAGTAAATTTTCGCGTTACTAAAACATGCACATATACAAACATGTAGACATGTAGTATGTTAGATAGATGAATGGATGGATAGAATGCCAAGAAAACAATGGGGAAAGTGAGTGTGACACGAACAAAAAGACAGATAGACATTGAAGACACTCATTCAGTGTTGTTAACATGAAGTACTATGAAAAGATGAGAGTAACAAAAAATCATGTCTAACATACACAAAAAAATAAACTACAAATTTGTTATGTCATATAATAAACAGAGGGAAGGATGATGATTTTAGCGTCCCACATAAAATCAAATCCTAACAGATTTTCAGTTCGAGTTGTTTGCACAATTCTAAAATGACAATGCTGCTCCTACTGCTATTGCTACTGCTGCTGCTGATGAAGATGATGATGATGAAAAAGATAACTACAAAATGTACTGAAATAAGTGACAGAAGCAGCAGAATATATCCTGTGAAAAAAATAATGGTGTTGGTGATGAAAAAGCCCTAGTTGAAAATCAACATAAAAGTGGTAAGCCGCGATGCAATGAGAGAAAAAATCTAAAATGTAGAAACAGAATAACAAGAATGGGGGGACAGATACCAAAAAACGTATAAATAAATATTTACAATTCGTTTGCCGCATTCACAATAGAGTAGAGAAACAGCAGAAAGAAGGAGGCACCCGAAGGTGCAGTACAGGGAATATCAACTACTATGGAAGTGCGACCCGCAACGCCATGCCTTGGTGATAAAGATGATGATGTGTTTGCGTATGCATGACTTATGCAGGAGCAAAGGAAACAGAAGCAGCATCAGCACAAGCAACAGCAACAAAGAGCCAAGCAACACCTTCAAAAAGGGAAAGGAGAATGTCTGTCTTTGTATCTTTGAAGGACTCCCTTTACTATGCAGTGTGGATCTTAACAATGAAAACTCATTGTCACGGTAGTATTTTCTTATTTTCGCTGCTTGGTTCCTTTCGTTGACCGAATATCATGAGCTGATGCTGCTCTGTGCCACCACCACGTTAGCTTTATGAATTAAACATAAGTAAGCGCGCAGCAGTTTGGGAAATGGAAGCCCTACAAGTAAATTCAAAGGTTTTTACGCGACAACAAAGCTTGCTGAAGTTTGATATTTAAGCATTGACTTAACTGCGACTTAGGCGACTCTTTTATGGTAAACGAGAACTAAGGCAACGAAGCTCAGAGATCACCCAAAGGAATGCATTTACTTGGAGAGCAGGAGAACAACAGCAGTAGTGTGTCCTATGAGAAAGCAATGAAAAAATGAAATAAGAAAAAAAAAAACGCAATGAAAATGCGACACTTTTCAACTCTTGGGAAAAACAATGAAAATTTCATTCATTCATTCATTCGCTCATGGTAATACTCATTCACTCTCTCACTCACTTCACTTTTATTCGTTTTTTGAATGTGATGAGATGTGTTATCCTTTCTTATTTCATTTCATTTCATTTTGTTTCATTTTTCGCCATTCGTCAGAAAACAAACCTTAAATAAACTATTGTATTTATTGTGCATGCTTTCTTGGTTCCTTGTCTTGGTCTTCATCTTTTAAACAAGAAAATTTCCTTCCTTCCATCCATCAATCACAGTACCTTCCTTTTATTCATTCGTTCATTGCGCTCAGGCTCAATGCAATTAAATGTACGAATAAATAAACTTCAAATACGGAGTACAAGAGAAGCTTCTTTGGGCGTGGTACTCAACAAGAAAGAATAAGGAGTCGAAGCATAATACTAAAGAATTTAAGCATCATTTAATGTGTTCTCATAAAAATGGAGATTTCAGTTGTTGTTTGCAATTTGGATTTCAATTTTCTTTTACCCAATTCTCAATACTCATGCATTCGACAATCGAAATCGTAATCCTTCCTGTATATGAAATTGTTATGGGGCACACAACTCTTAGCATAGGTGGGTCTTTTGTTTCAAAGAATATGAAAAATTTCTTACTTTATTATGTGCTTAACCCAATTCAATTGAATTTTAAGTAAAAATTTATTCAAGGAAACTTAAAAAAAGTCTTTTAAATAAACATAAATATAGAGTATATGCAACAGCTACTCTTCATGCTTCATATGCATGTCCTTGCATTCTTGTTAAATAGAAACACTTTGCATTTGCTCTAAATTTATTAAAAGAGACAGAGAGCAAGAGACACAAGGATACATGGCAAAGACAGTGCTAATCAAAAGCATAAATTCATATAAAATGAGATACAAAACTATATAGTAAAAGATGCAATGAAGAAGGTGATGAAGTAGGAAAAATAAAGCATCAAGAACACAGTTGCTTTAAATGAAAAAATGGAAACAGACAGCACAGCGTTGCTGAGATGTTGATGATGAAGGTGACAATGAAGCCTTGACTTGCTTTAGCATTGAGTGTGTATGTAGGAAACACATTATGCATATAGAAAAAAGTTAAACTAAAGTATCTACATAAGTCTAATGTAGTCACTTGACTTGAAGGCGCCGCCACTAGCAGTCAACAGTAAATCGCTGTTCATACAGGAGCAAGGAGCGACAGCGCACTGAAGATGAAGATAGACGACATACTACGTACATCTAGACGTTGACAGGAATATAAATAGGCCTAACTGTGAATGAAGTCGCAAATTTATGTTGTTACAATGAGTAACGAGTCAAGTACTAAGTAGTATGTTGCAAGTGCATGATGTAAGTACAAGGACATTAGAAGTGTTTGAGACTCTACTATCAGCAACAAATGGCTACTTCAGTTTCAAAACACTTCAAACTTGAATGAAAAACCGAAATGAGACTGAAAAAAGAAAAACTGCATTTGAGATTGCCTCATAACATTTAAGTTAATGTCAAAACGTGGCGACATCAGCCAAAGCAGACATTGATGTTGAATGGTGACTGCTGAATGTAGATGATATAGCTACTTTAGATGCCGCCACATATTGAAACATGAAATTGCTTAAAAATGGCAATTTGGCACTCATGAAAATGTGCAACAACAGCATTTTATGATACCAAAAAGCCAATGTGGCTTATGGTCAATTCTATAGACATGCAGCAATAGGCTGATATAAAAGGGGTGTGTAGTGTATAAACTAAGTACCGCATAAAAGCAACAGCTTATATGTAATGGTGCCTGGTCAAAAATGTATTCAAACTGAAGAAGGATACAAAATTAAATTTGGCAATGCCATACGAATGAACCATTGCAATTGGCACAACATGATGACGACGATGATTTTGATGCGGCAACATGTTGTGGCTAATTTGAAACGAATGCAGTTGGATGAGGAATGCGACATGCGTGCAATGCTGCTACAGATTGACATGTCACGTGACATTTGGAAATGTTTAAAATGGCAAACCAAAAAAAAACAAGGCTTATGGCTTCTAAGTGGCAATGAATTGCAAAGGCTTACAAAAGGCAGCACAAGAGAAAACCGACAGCTCTGTCAGTCATGTGGCACCACGTTGACGATGTTTGCCGCATAGCGAGGCATAATACTGTAGTATGTGCTTTTACTTGCTGTAAGATCCTGTATTTTTCAATGCATCGTGCATACAAAATAGTATGGTTGGTCTACGTTTCTCTGTTCTCTATTGACTTTCTGGTGCCGCTGCACATTCGAATTCAATTCCAGCAAACCATTTACAGAAAGAACCATGTAAATGCTACGTTTGTTTGCCTTTAAGGACCTCTCCATAAGAAGTTGCGCCCACACAACAACTGCAAATATTTTAAAGGGAGAATTGCTGAATGAATTGCTTTTGTTAAGATTTTCCTTTTTTTTTTTTATCTACAAATTTCTTTCGTTTCCTTTTTAAGCCATTTTTTGTCATTGCTACTATTTACTTTATTGTTGGTTTTGTTGTTCATTTCTTTATAGTTGTTGCTGTTGTTGTTGTTGGCAGCCAATTCGTATAACAAGTTTACGTGCATGTTCCTGCAACGACATCAATGACGACGACGATGACGCTATTTCCGTTTCCGCTCGGCCGTGTGTGACGCTACAATGATATTCCTTGTGTGTGTGTGTGTGTGTGTGTGTCATTTATAGAAATGCAAAACATTAGCGATACTTTCAACTACTGCCACTTATTTTGTTCAACCGTGCTGCTGCTGCTGCTGCTGTTCATGGCTTCCTCCTTCTTTAACCATCATCATTCGCTTTATTCGTTTAAATAGGATAACGTATCCTTTTGTTGAGCTCCGGTATGCAGCAGATAAATTGTTGTAAACTTAGTTATGTCAAGTGCTTCACTATCTCTCTGGTAGTATACATGTATGTGAGTGTGTGTGTCTGTGTTTGTGTGTGTGTGGATGTATGTGACAAGCAATAAGATTAGAAGGTGCAATAATGGGTGGCCTGGCATGCCCTGCCCTGCCCGGGTTGAATATGTTGTCATTTGGGTCTAGCAAAAAGGAGCAACGAAGGAAGCAAGGGAATTCTGTTGTGTTGCTGTTGTTGTTATTGCTTCAGCTCTTAAGTGCTACGAAATATTTGTGCATCGTATTAACCCAGATACTAGTGAACAACAACAAGGAAGAGCATACACAACAATTCAAGGCAATACAGACTACCATAGGTAAAAAAAAGGATATATAAAAACTAAAGAGAAGGAGGACGAAGAAGTAGAAGTAGGTAACATGTTTCAAGTTATTTTCAGTATTCACAATACAGAAATTTTTGTCATTTTCAAATTCTGATGCTTTTCTTACGAAAAGATTTACTAAGTTGAGCAAGCAAGCATATCCTTGTTGTTGTTGTTGTTGCTCCTTCTTAATATTCTTTTAAGCCTATTCACACTAATGAACTTGTGTAACTATAGTGTAGAGTGCAAAACATACACATATATTAAAAAGAATGGTATAAGATTGCATTTTATACTATGACAAGGATATGTTACTCTTGTTTCTTCTACTTTCATTTCCATTATAGTTTCCCATTTTCTCTAAATCAAAGTCAACAACAAATGAAATAAAAAACAAAAGTGAAGTAAAATGAAATGGAACCAAAACTGAGCTTGCCACGCCAAGAAACACTTCTTCATTGACTCAATCCATGAGGAAATTATAGCATTACGTGCCGCAACGCGCTTGCCACAGCGCTCAACCAACAACCATCAGCCATCAGTATTGGAGGTCCTTGTTTTTGCTTGGTTGTTTGCTTCTGCCATGGTTTTGGTTTTCTTTCTTTCTTTCTTTCATTCAATAATTCAGCTATTTTTGGTAAATTTTTAAAATAAATTTTACCCAACGGTGTAATTTCGTTTGTCGAATGCGCTAAACTAACAAATTTATGGGTGCCAACAATTGATTTCCAGTTCAATTCAACAAGGAACACAAGCACCAGCAACAGAAGCAGTAGCCGAAGAAGGACAAACACATGAAATAACAACAAAATGAAAAGGAGCCGCCAGTTGTAAGTAAAGTCATCCATAAGGAAATTGAAACACAGAGAATTGCTATGGAAGTAAAGAAAAAACAAATGAAAAAGCATAGCATAAAAAGATTTTTTTTTTCACGGTAAGTAGAAATTCACGAAAAATAAATGGATTGGTCAAGGAGGAACGTTCAATGCTACAACATTGAAGAACCTGCTGAGTACTCAATAATATATGAAATTGGATTTGCAAGAGCATCAACAGAAATTCATGGAAAAGCAGCAACAGAACTTCATGCAACAACAGCAAGGTGACATATGCCATTATAGTCTCAACTCACAAGAGGAGTATGAAGCTTTGGCAAAGGACACAGCATGGGTACAGGTAAGGATGACATTCGTTCAAAGTTTGTTGTTCAAGCGACAGATCCAAACATGAGTTCATGAAATTTCACAGTTAACCTACGCCTGAAAGGATGCAACAGCAATGCACCAAGCATGCTTCTTTCTTCCCAGTAAAACAACATTTGCATGCCTTGACTGCAGTCAATTGAATACAAGAAAGATGGAAAACGTGTTTAGTTGACTGCAGCTAATGCTGCTTAATAGTTTTCCGATTTGCTTAAGTCCTGCTCTTTTGATACTCTTCA
Organism: Amiota communis; assembly: GCA_037043315.1. Classification (NCBI taxonomy): domain Eukaryota; kingdom Metazoa; phylum Arthropoda; class Insecta; order Diptera; family Drosophilidae; genus Amiota; species Amiota communis. The sequence continues at coordinate 2,524,941 of JBAMAV010001245.1, read as the reverse complement.
CACAGTGAATAGAAGTATTATAAGTTTGTCATGAAGTTTGTAACACACAGAAGGAGATATCGGAGACCACATAAAGTATATATGGTGTATAATCAGATAGAAGAGACGAGTTTATTTGGCCCTGTCCGTCTGTATGTATGCAAACTAGTCCCCCAATGAGCTATAGAGCTGAAATTTTGCAGATACTGCTCATTTGTCGGATTCAACAGAATCGTACCACTAGGAGGGTTACCTTCCACACAAACTCAAATTCAAATTAATGTTTTAATAAAAAAAAACTCTTTTGTTTTTTGTCTTATTGAAATAAAATTTGAACACTATAAATATCTGATCTATATTCACCAACCATGTAAATTTCAAGAACCTAGGATAACCAGGAGGGGTACCTCCCATACAACCCCAAATTCAAATTAATGTTCTTCTTAGAAAAACTTTTTTGTGTTTTGACTAATCAAACTAAAATATAGACATTATTGTAGATTCACCAACCATGTAAATTTCAAGATCATAGGATTACCAGAAGAGGTACCTCCCATTCAAACCCATAATCCAATTAATGTTCTTATTAGAAAAACTTTTCTACTTTTTGTCTAGTCGAAATAAAATTTTAACATTATTAATATTTGATTCATGTTCATCAACCCTATAAATTTCAAGATCCTAGGACTACCAGAAGAGGTACCTCCCATACAAACACGAATTCAAATTAATGTTCTTATTACAAAAAACTTATTTGTTTTTTGACTTATGTAAATCAAATTTGGGCACTATAAGTTTCTGATTTATCTTCAACAACCTTGCAAATTTTATGATCCTAGGGTTACCAGAAGGGGTACCTCCTATACAAACTCAAATTCAAATTGTTGTTATTATTACAAAACGTTATTGGTTTTTGATCGTATCTCACTGCAATTTGGACACAATGAGTGCCTCATTCATATTCATCAACCTTGTAAATTTCATGATTCTAGGATTACTGGATCGTATAGCTCCCGATGTGCAGTATGAATACTAGAGTCAGTACTAAACATAAGTCAAATCAATAATGTATGCTCAATTACATATGACTATTGATGTATTGAAAAGCAGTACGATTACTGACTCTACCCTAAACATACATCATATTATTAATATAATATTTCTGTATGCTCATTCGCAGGAGCATGAAGAGTACTTCAACTTTAGCATAGCCGTCTTTTTGTATTTTTTACTTAATTTTTGCCCTTTCCTGCTTTCATTTTATTTGCGCTCTGACTTAACTGATTTAAACTGTCAATATAAAGTTGCACTTTAACCTCAATCTCATCTCATCTCATCCACTGCACTCATCTCTGCTTCAGAATCAGAATCATGTTCAATAGCTGGAAAATGTAAATCCGTTAAATTTTTTTTCCTTTTCCTTTTTTCTACAAAAAAAAAAAAAAAACAAGATTGTTAGAAAAAAGCTTAGCTACCATGATGATTCTTGCTGTCTCTCTCTCCCTTTTGATTGGATTTGAAAGCATGCAAATCGCATCAAGTAACAGATAAAAATGTTAAGAAATTTTCTATCTTTTTTCTAAGTAATTCAAATTTAAAATCATTGAAAATGAAAAACAGAATATTTTTAATCGCAATTTTATCAACTCATGGATTTTGAAAATTATACAAAAAATAGTAGATTGAGGTGTAGGAAGTAAAGAAAATGATTGATTATTGCTGTGCATGATTAAACAAATATGAAAATGTGAATGAAAAATTTGTTTTTTAGACCACACAAGCCTCGAAAGCCTACAAAAAAGAATATGAATAATTTATTTTAGACAGACCGCAAGAAATAGTAGAAGCAGAAGATGAAGCCTATCTTTTATTTCCTTTAAAAAAATGTAAGTAAATCAGTCTCAGCACGTTCATTTTATGCTTATATCTTTAGGCAAACGCACATTGAGACATACAGATAGAGAAACGTGCCAACCCAAAATCTGTCTTGTGACATATATATCCTTGAATGCCTTTTATTCCGGTCCAAAGCATGACCTTTCCTTTCTTTGCTATCCATCGAACATCTTTTTTCTTCTCTTATATCTGTCAGTTTATTGTAGTTCACTCACTCATTCACTACTTCACTCACTCACTCACTCACTCACTCACTCACTCACTCACTCACTCACTCTGTTTGTCTATGTATAACCATGAATCCTTGCCTTTGTTGTTCTTTGTCACACTTTGTATGACAACAATCAATCAATATTTATGTCCTCAAGCATTTAGTGTGTATAACATGCTCCACCTCCTTCACTTACTATTGTTGTCTTATAACACTTTCCTTAGTAAAGATACTTCGTGTGTATCTTATCTAAGATCCTTCATACTGTTTTTGTGTGAGTCTGTTGTTTATATTTTATGATAATGACAAGTGTAATAATAATCACAACACAACACAAGAACAATAAAGGAGAACAACAAAATCAACTCACATTTATGTACTCAAACTTTTGCCTGGAATTATATCTTATTTCTTGGATTGTGTATCTTATAAATGTCAGACATCGAATGTCGTCTATATGTTTGATTGATGCCACAGCAAAGTTAATTATCTGAACGACTACAAGTCCTTTCAAGTGTAAAACAAATAAATAAACAATGAAAATTGTACGGGAAATTGTCCTTTTTTTCTTGCAGGGATTTTGAGAAAGGCACACGCAGACAGATTAAACTCGCATAAGTAAGGAGGGGAGAATAAATACTAATTAAATTTCAAATGTTCATAGCTGAATTAAACTTTTAAACCTAACAATGATGATGATGATGTTGTCGAGTTCATATCTTTTGCTTTGATTTGCTATGCTATGCCATTTATTGAGTGTTTATTTCTATGATTGTCAAGACAACGAACGACGAAAAAGATTATGGCACCCGATGGAAGAAAGGTAAAGAGTAAAGGCAGTAGCATTTAGGGTTTATGTCTGACATGAACAACACTCGTAAATACTCAAAAGTAACTTTAGACAAATACTAAGCAATGCAAGCAGCGTTATGCTACTAGTAATGACAAAGCTTAAGTATTAAATAAATCATCAAGATATTCGAAGGCAGTTTTAGGATGTGTGCCTCCTTCTACTTTTTGTGGCAGAAGATACAAATGCCACTTCTATGATGAGGAAATCAACAAACAAACAAACACAACTGAGATTTATTGTAAATAAACAGCATTATGATCATGGCATCACGTATACGCAATGTTGAAAAGCATGAAATACACTTGATTATGATGTGAAGGAAGAAAACTGATTCAATGTGATGAAAATGACTTAACTACATAATATTTTGATTTGAGTAAGTATATTCCTGTCTTTTCTTTCTGTATTCCAGATTCTGTCAGTATCATCAGTCTATGCCTGTGTGTGTGTGTGTGTGACACTTAGAAGGGCTTAAAACGTAAAGCTTGATTAGGCTTTGGATGGTAAATGCGTTGATGTTTGTCAACGTTTTGCAAAATCATCAACACGAATTACCTTAAGAGTTTCTCAGCTTAAAGAACTTATTTCTATGTGTTTATTTGAGTGTGTGAAACCATTAAACTAATATTTTATTTAACAGTCATAACTCACTCACTCATTCACTCACTCACTTACTTACTCACTTATTATGCATGCGTCTGTGGATGTTAAAGTTGGAAGGTGAATGCTTTTAGTCCAATCCTTTCTTGTATATAACTGAATGTTCAATGTTGTTTCATTCAAATTGCCATTGTTCTGCTTACTTAAATATGCTGCTGCTACAAGAAATAAGTCAAAATGTTTTGGGCAACCCTTAAGTATTATGTGGGGGAAACAAACAACCGAAAATCAAGTAAAGTATCAAGATACTGAGTGATTCTCATATGTATGATATACTATATATAACAAATAGCAGTAACAAGCACCTACACAAAACTTGTAGCAAGAACAACAACTTAAGCACATCATTCAAAAACACAATGAAGCATTACAATAAACATGTATATGATTTGGAGAAAGTATTCAAAGATACTATTGTACAAATGTTCATTCATACATTTACAGTATGTATGTACTGTATTATACATTTTGTGGTGATGTTATGCATTCATCATGGCATTAAGATTTTATCTTGTTCCTTGACTATCTCTGTTCTCTTCCCTCCCTTTCCATATTCTCCAAATATTATGTATACACCATGGTGGAAGAACCTGCTGAGTGGGAGCAAGCAAAACAAAATGAAATGAAATAAAATTTGAAATGAGAACAACTTTTCCAAAAACCATAACCACAAACATAACCGCAAGACCTTTCCCAGTGTCTGACCCAAGCTCTACTATCTTCATTACCAACATCTTAGCCACCTTCACCACCATTAAACAATCTTCACCACCATCATAACCTCCTTCATCATCGTCATCACTGTAACCTCAAATGTTTGTCTTTCTAATTTCAATTTTAATGTTTAATTAAACTGAATGGCACCAACACGAAAAAGTGACATAGAAAAAGGAAGAACGAAAAAAGAAAGCAAACAAACAAACAAACAAAAAAAGAATATACTAAAAGAAAGTTCAAGTTGAAAAAGAAACCCTCAATTAAAAAGTAAAAGCAATGAATGAATGAAAGCGCGCGAAAGTGCAGAGTAAATGTTACACCATTTTGTTTTTAAGTCGTTGCTCATTAAGCGAATGAAACGAAATGAATTTAGAAGGAAAATAATCGGAAGGAGTAAATAAATTTAACCTTATTTTTCTAAACTCCAAATGCATTTAATGAAGGAGTTCAAAAAACATTGAAGATTTTCTATTTCCACTATTTTCTTATAATGTTTTCCCCATTTTCCCAGCACTTAAAAACACTTTGCAGTGAAACGCGTAATAAAGCAAACTTTTTTATTGCTATGCTTAAAACAATGACAGCAATGACAATGACAACAAGGACTACAAGGACTGACTAAGCTTTGATGACAACAACAACATGAAGAAAGTGAAGAAAATGACAGACAATGAATGAACTCTTATGTGTGATGACGACAACATTGTAGTATGAAGTATAAATGCATATGCTGCTGCTGATGCTGCGCTTCAAATGTTTGGTTATTTGATGGGGTGAAAAGATGAAGGGGGACAACAAAAGCTTTATGAATAATGTTTTCGAACTAAAGGTAACTCAAGGAAACATTTTCATATAAATGAACACTTCAACACACTTCAAGTTGACAATGAATGACAATCGTAGAGACAAAAGAAGATCATTTCTTGAAAGCAAATAGGAACCACATGGAAAATGTGAACACTTGAAAATAGATTGTTATAATAATAATATTATAATTTCAGAAACATTGTGTTTTAGATACGCTACACTTGGTACATGGTTAAAAAGGTTTTAAGTCTTAAGTTTCATATAAATTTAGGAGTTCCATGCTTAATGCAAACTAAAGTTTTGTATACGAACAATTCATATTTTGATGAACATTTTGTACGAAAAATTCTTTGTGATATGTCCAATTTCACGGCTAATAACTTCCAAGATCGAACTTCTCTATAGTGAATTCCCAAGACACCAGAAAATCACTTTATTATATAGGAACTTCATTAGACAGACATATATTTCCCATCTTTTTTCCTCAATAATACATTTTAATACATTGAAACACATTGGTTGGTATGTTATTCATAATCTCTACCAAATTGGAAATACGTCAATTGATGAAAAAATTCACCAAAACGTAGATAACATCTTATTAACATCCGCTAATTCTTCTTCACCCATCAATTCTGAATACCTGAGAACATTAATGAGAACATCTTCATCTCACAGGTTGTCCCTGGTTTGCTAATCATTATCAATATTGACTTCGCATTCTCATTTTTCTCTTTATGTTGTTGTTGGCATCCCGAGGTAGTAAGTCTTAAGCAACTTTGTAAGGTTTCCAAATGCAACTTCTTCGATTTTGTTCGCTCTTAAACTTGTTGAATTGAAGGGAGAGCTTCATTATGTAAAAGTTCACTATATAGAAGTTCATTTTACTAAGTCTGCTACTAGTACACGATGGATCACGACAGCAGAACTCACTCTCTGAAGTCACTCACTATGTTTATTGTACGAAGAACTGAAACACATTGCCGCCGACAAAGAAGAATCGCCGATCGGTCGCGTTGTTCTGATCCATCGTGTAATACAGGTACATGGAGACTTCAGTTTCTATTATCATTCTAAAATAAGTACATTTTTCAGTATATAATTCACAAAATCAATGAGAAAATTATGATTAAGGCAAAATAATTATATCATATGGCAACACTGCACAAAACAACATTTTGAGAACAGCAGAATTTCAAGGCGCTGTAAAATTGTTAAGCTTTTATGCTACATTTCAGTTTGTCTTACGAAAATAAAATCGGGTTTGAAATATGCATTTATTGAAGTGTTCAGAACGAATGTGTTTAAGAATGCGTTCTGAGTCAAGCTGATCTCAGTGAAAATCGATTCGACTGTCACATAAGCGTGGTACACCCCCGTATTAGTTCTTGTTATTGCGTGATTTTTGTAGTCATTGTTTTTTATTAATAATTCACGGGAATAAAAAACATATTTTAATATAATCATTCTCTATGAAAAAATATACATACGTGCCAACTTTCATGGTGATCGGTCGCACCGTTTGACCGGAATCCATGACCGTCCAACTATTTTTCTCGTCCGTACAATATATAGACAGAAGATATAAGTGCAATTGATCCATATACACGGCTTATATCTCCCTAGGTGATTAATAGTAAATTTTTCAATGGAAAATTCATTTTCTATTATTCTCCATTGGTCCAATTTCAAGGTTTATATCTTCCTAGATTGAAAATACATTCTTCAGTGGAGACTGCAGATTCTATTACTCTCAAGTATAACATAAATGCATCACTCCAAAAGCAACAGAAGTAGGATGAGGTTTCATCTTTCTATCTCTGGATAAATAAAGGTCTCCTGCTTTACCTGATCATGTCCCATCGACAAAAAATATAAAGAGTTAATGAACCACTTACTTTTATGAGTATGGTATAAATAAAGTCGAAGCATGCACTTGTGCTCTAAGTAAATGTTGCTAATGTTGTTGTGGGGAAAACAATGTTGAAAACCATTGAAGAAGTAAAATATGACATTGACATTTTGAAAAATGACATTTGAATAAAATGAATATATATAGTAAAACAGTGCAAGTGTCGCTCAAAGGAATGAGAAATGAAGACACAACTTTTCATTAGATTTTCCAGTGTTGGGAGTTGCAAGAAATAAATTCAAGTATTCCCGCAAGACATGTGCCTGCATGAATGCTAAGAATGAAACGAACAAACGAATGAATGAATTAATAAATGACAAGTGTCATTTGTAACATAAGCATGTTCAAGGAGCAAAAACCAGGATGCTTTTTCAGAAAAGTTCACAATTATAATGTTGATGTTCATGTTGACAACAATATGATTAAAGCTATGGGAGCAAATTCCAAGTTTTTAAGCTGAACATTTGAACTGATTATCATTGCTTGAACCAACAACAATAAACGAAATCACGCTAAAGACATTAAGTGCTAAGTCAAAACTTTCTTCATGTTTCTTCTTCAAATTGAACATTAAGTAATAAATTTGTTACATACTTAGCTAAGAGGAAGGAGGAGCAGATTTTGATCACCAACATTAAGCAGAGACGCTAATGAACAATGTCAAGATGTTGTCAAGTAAATTTTGAAAAATGTCAACTCACCTAAAACGTACTACGCCACCTGGCCTTTGGTTTAGCAAAAATGGTCAAGGAGTAGCACCATTAAAATGGTTATAAATTGTTGTCGAAGTGACGGACACAGGAAATGAGATACGGAAGAGAAGAAGGCAACATCAACAAGCAGCGCACTGAAGTGCCTCTAATCACAGTGGAGCAATTTAGTGCGAAATAAAGCAACGCAATACACAATAAAAATGAGTAAATAACTACACAGGACAAAGGACTACAAGGAATACAAAAAAGGGGGGCAACATGGGCATGCAAGGCAGAGAAAGTTGGATAAAAAAAATAAATTTTATGCTAAGAGCAAAGAGACAAGAACAATAATAAATTGTAAAAGTGTGAAAAATAATATTAACTAAGGGGAACACGGTCCTCCTTAACAATGTATCCTGTAATAAAAGCTAGAAGGATGAGGCAAAACTAAACAACAAAACAAGAAATGCCCGCGCAAAGTGGAAATAGTTTTAAAACTAAAATTAAACTGTGAAGCAAACGAGCGAGCAAAAGCTTCAAGGCATTCATGTCTTCTCCTCATGAAGAAGGGTTTACCTAACTCTAACTTGAAATTCCCTCTCCATAAAACTTTTTCATATTGTGTCACCCACCCATTCTAACCTAACCAAATCACATAACTAACGATTTAATGCAATTTTTTAGTGTCTACCGACGATGCCACCATTTTTTTCTTTTATATCTTTATTTTTTCTCCATTTGCTTTGTGCTTTTGCAAAACTCTCTGCAATGCAATCCAAGTAAGAGCAACTAAAGCTTTTTAGCCCCAGACACCATTTTATATGATTTCAGACTGATTTTCATTCCCCAAGTCCCTTTTTCTTTTTTGTTTTACTTTATTTAGTTTGTGCTTATTTTGTTGCAATTCTTAGTTGCATATTTAAGTTTGTACGCTTTGTGTTTTAGCAGCAAAGAAGATAAAGGCAGGAGGGTGCAGTAAAGTCAAGTAAAGCAAAGCGAAAACGAAATGAAATAAGTGGCGAAAGTTTAGTTAGAGAGAAGAACAAAACAACAACAACATCAACTTGAGATTGTAATTAGTTTTTGTTGCTGTTAGTAGTAGTAGTAGAGGGAACAGACACAACAGCGCTTAACAGGGGAACAGGCACATAGGAGACTGAGCCAACTGCAAGTGAGGGAAAAAAAACTTTAAAATTGCTTAACAAAAAATGCACCCTTTGGCCTTTTTCCTTTACCAAGACGAGAGCATTCACATTGAATTCAATAAAATAAAAATCTGCGGTTCTTTATTTCGCACGCCATTTTGTTGTTGCTTCTACTGATACTCCCACACACACCCTCTCTCTCTCTCTCTCTCTAGACCACTGTCTTCTGCCATTATTTGTTTGACTTTTTCGAGATTTTTTTCCGATGCTGGGTTCCTTTTTTCATATGATTTTTTGTACCAAAAGGAATCTATGTCTGCGAAAAATCTCATTAAGCATACGAACTGTATACCTAAGACTAGAGAGCGAGCGAGCAGTGGTAGAGGCCAAGGCATGAACTTTGTTTGTTTGTATTTATTATAAGAATGATAAAGGAGAATGGAAAGGATGGAAGGAAATGATAGAAGGAAGTAGCAAAGCAAAGTAAAGTAAATATGGTGGAAAAAGTTACTGTAAACTGTGACGTTGTCATAAAGTAAACTTTTGCAATATGAGTAAATAAAAATTATTAAGGAATGGAATTTTGTTAGATCTCCTTGTTAACATCCTTAGGCCTCGTTTTCATATTTCTTCTGGTGTCCTTCTTCTCTTCGTTAAGTCTCCTTCTGCCCTCCTTTTACATTTTTGTCGTATAAGAAAACCATTTACTTTACTTGAAATGAATGAGGAAAATTGTACATATATAAAAGAAGAAAATGAAGAAGAAAAATGCATGAAAATGAACCGAAAATTAACATGACAACAAACAAGGTCGTCGTTATTGTCGCTAAGGAAAATCTTATATAAAGGAAACAAAAATGTTAACTGAAATTTTCTATTTTGTTTGGTATAACGAACAAGTGAAAGTCATAAAAATGATGACAAAAATTGCCCCAAGAATTCAAGCATTTGAAATGGAAAAGGTAAAGGTAAAGATACAACAACATACAACAAAGGCAAAAGACCTTAAGGGATGCTAGACAAAGCTAGCACAGTACAGGACTTTAGTATTAGGATACTTCACTTCAACAGGTAATGGCATTTTCTCTGGAGTAGGTCAAGTTATTGTTGTTATATCTTTTATTAGAATTTATAGTACTACATACAACAATGTTGAGTAGAGTGGAGTAGTGGAGTGGAGTAGAGAAGACAAGAATAGAAGTAACGACTCAAAGGACACTAAGCAATTGGCATATCTATGCAACCAAAAATAGGCCAAAAGGTGAAAGGCAACCAACAACAAACATAGAAACAAACAAACAATAAGCTTTCAATTGCATTTAAGAGAATGGAGAATGGAAAGTTTTGTTTCTTCAAATAAACTTTGATAATGAAGATGAAAGGGATTTTTGTCTTTATATTTTGTGGAATATATAACAAAGACTCAAAAGAGTGATAAGGCTTAAGGGAAATGGGTTCAGCATGAAGTGTGGCTACTCAACAGAAATTATTAATAAATAGAAAAAGGTATGACAACACATACTTAACTTAGGATGCTATGGAATGAGAACTAAAGGTAGAAATGAATTGTTATAAGTATTGCAATTTAAAGAAAAAAGGTTTAGATTCCTTCTTATCTATATGTGTCATGACAAAAAATAAAGTATGGACAGGAGATTTAGGTAGTAAAAACCTTAATTTCATTATAATGATGAGTGCCATTTCGTGGGGATTTAAAATTTATTACTTTGTTAAGTTAGAAAAAAAAGGATAATAGAAAAATTAAGTAAGTCAAAAAGCTCATTAAAAAGTTAATCAAAAATGATGAGTTTCAACTTTTTCCACTTTACTTTGATAGTCAAATAACAAGGGGAAAAAAACACATATACACAAAGAAAGATAGGAGTATGCCAAATGAGTTCTTCCTAATGGGAAACCAGGAAGACTTTGTTATGTGACAACCATTAAAATATATTTTTTTAGTATATAATGACATATGATAACAGTTCAATAGAATTTTTATGTCAAATCATAAAAATTTAATAAAGCAAACATAATAGAAAGAAATTCAAGGAAACAAAGAATAATAGAATGAAATACAAAAATAATACAAAGAGTACATAGAAGTGGGTGAATGGAAAATGTGGTTAACCACCCTCAGTTGAAAAGTCAAATGATGTGATTTTTCTATTTAAATGATCAAAAAAATATTATAATAAAATAATGGACGTCATTTATAAATGTGTATTGTTGTTGTACATATATCTATTGCCCTTGTATCTATTATCTACAATTGTCAGTTCTATCATACACAATAAATACATTTGAATTATATGCGTAGAACACGCAAATTGCATATTACTCGACAAAATAATAAAAATAACACAACAATAACAAATCAGAAATGCATACTACTACATACATGTTTGTATCTGGTTCATGCTGATAAAAATTTTACAAATTATTCCTATTTGATTTACTAAACGAAAAACGTCATTCATTGTTCTGGATATTATTCAGTTATACTATATAGTACTATAGTTGTTGTTTTTACTATTTTTGTTAGGCATGCCATTTTGTATTTACTCAGTTAATGAACAAATAAACAAAACGCAATAAATATAAATAAATAAACATAAACAAAGTATCATCTAGTACAACAAAATGAAATCTGCATTTATAGATACGAGTAGATAGAAGAAATTATGTTGTGATATTGAAATTAAAATGAACTCAAAATTGAATGAAAATCAATTTAAAGAGTCGGACAGAGAGAGCAAAAAGTTACTCAAAATGTTACTAAATTTAGTTTTTTTGTAATAGTAATTTTCGATTAAAAGATACTTTTATCATAATGGGATATGTTAAACAAAGATATACTTATATAATTTGAGCATGATTTAGCATAAAAAATATGAATATAAAAACGACTTACCGCATGGATTATAAACTGTAATAAATAAGAAGAAATATTATTAAAATATATATAAAAATATATATATGCGATAGCTTAGTAAAGAAAATAAGTAATGAAATGCTAAGGGTAACTAGTAACAAGGTTCTTTAAAATGTCTTATTATAAAATAAGAACGAAAAGAGAACGTTATCGAAAAGACACAACAGCAATATATCAATTTAGAAAGGAATGTCGGTTCATTATGATCCAAAGAATAAAATGTTTGAGTCTCGTTAAGACTGTCACCTATTCGTCTATCCAGGCGACCCCATAAGTACAAAAACAAATGTTATCAAAATGGGTCAGCGAGTTACATGTTTGATGCAAATTGCCATTGACAGCAACATTGTTCCCATCATCATGCTTAAAGAAATACGGGCAAATGATTCCACCGGACCATAAGCCGCATCAAACAGTGAATTGGCAACTCATCTATTGCCAGGGGCTGCTCATTGGAACCAATCCGCTAGTTTTTTAGGGTTCCGTATCCAATTGGTTTCAATGGGACCTTTTTACTAAGCCTACTCTATCCGTCAGTGAGCTTTATCCTATTAACGAACCGTAATACGTAGGCAGTTAAAATTCATTTACAGTATGTGTATTTCCATTGCCGCTCTAACAACATATAATAAAATTAATGGAAAATCCACCGAATCCACATAATTTTTATACAAAATAAAAGCAGTGTATCACTGCCATACTATCTGTTGTCTACGAAATTTTGTGTGTGTGTGTGTGTGTGATAATACAATGTGATGTGCTGAACCTGTTCTAATATTGAAATGGTTTAAATTTGTAAAGAAATATGAATGCTCACAAGTAAAACACAAGCGAATAATGAGAAATATATCGATTAAAAAGCGGTAGTATGAGCTAAACAGTGACACAGTGATTCTAAACTGTGATTGAGTCACAGTAATTTGTTGCTCCCTAAACTGTAATTATCAATCACAGTTTAAACAAAGTAAACTGTGTCTTTCCCTCCAAATGACTGTGACTCAATCACAGTTTAGAATCACTGTGATTTTGAAATCACTGCTTAACTCATCTCTAAAAAGCGGATCTAACTCCAGCTTTTCTAAGTTAGAAGATTCGACGCTTTGACCGGCTTCTGATCTTGAACCAGCTGTATTTTAGAAAAAGATGTGTCCACGTAGTCGAGCAACACAATCGTAATTGCTGCGAACGGCGACGAATGTTCTTTTCAACACTGGCGGATACAACAGAAATTTTTTCCTCTGTTTGTACTGTACGCATATAGATAGATGGCTTGATGTCAATAGTTTAATATTGGTGAGAAATTTTGTTACTCACTAGGTAAATTTTTGGACCAGTAGGTCGATTATGACGACCGTTTGGTCGAAGTGCTCAAAAAATATTTTTCACAGAGAATGAAATTTGGTAATAAAAATTCAGTAATCTGTAACTTTTGTTGGGGTGTAAGCTTTTTCATGATGAAATACCATAGCTTAGTGAGAATGTTTTGCTTTGACAAATGTCACGAATCAAGCGTCAGTTGCCAAAAATGCATCTCTGAAAAAGTCAACATATCTAGAAGAGATATACAAGTTTATATTATATGGTATGTACATATATCACATAGTCTTTACACCTCGAGTATGCACTTTTATCTAAAGAACTTGTAAATTTCTCAACTAAAGCAAATGAAATTTTATGTTCAACTTTACTAAAAGATTTGAGTTAGGCTGAGGGCACACAGTTTGAGATAGTATGAAGCATATATATATGTTACAAAAGTCACAAGAAGTATTTTCCGCTCTTCACTTTTTAAATTTAATTTGCAAGAAACACAGAATTTAATTCATGAATTAAAGTTCTTCTTAATCTTAGGATAAAGTGTTTACAAGAATGTTGATATCACTTGAGCTTTGCCAAACTTAGTTTCTTCAGTAAAACATCTATGATTATAAAAAGTTATAGTACTCTTCTAATGACTGGATATGGTCAAGTCTGGTCCTACACTTTCCTAATTCTTCCCCTATCATTTTTAATTGTCCCCCTGAGCTGAACGCCTCTGTGGCTATTGTTCGTATTAATACAACTATAATCATAATCTTAGTTCTAATAAATAAACTAAAGAAGCTGTCTTTTTTTACATTAAACAATAACCAATACTATTGAAGTGAAGTATTGTATCTTCTGGCCATATTCAAATAACCTAATTATAAGAAGAAATACAAGCAATTTTATGTCCATCACTAATAATCTACTACTCAATGAGTTACACACGCTCTCTTCTAAGATTTTCATACACTTGTTTTATTTGTATATTCTCTCTCTCATTAGCTCTCCTTCTAAGTCTCTCTTACCATCAAAAAACAAAACACGTTCGCTTTCAATTCACTCAATCATTTCAGTTTCAGATTTCATCTTAAACTTAGTTTAGATAGAAAAACAAAACAATCTGAAGAACTCGTCGCCATCCAAAACTTACATCACAAATCTCAATAACAAAGCACAGAAGCCGCACACAAATATTAAGAAGCAGTCAAACCATTCCCATTTCCATCTGTTGCCAGCTGTAGTAAACTGTTCTCACATGCTAACTTGACTATGATTAGCTTTAGTGGTGGTAACAAAAGGTAGACCAGACTACTTCGACCAGTCTCATACGTTGTTTACTCATTGATCTTAGACTGAGGCGGCTTCAGACATTCAACAATCGTTCGTTCGTAAGCTCGTAAGCTTGCTCATTCGTTAATTTAGTTGCTTACGTTGAGCGATCGCTCTTACGCTTTAAGCCAACTTGTTTTGACCGCAACGACTTCATATGATCGTCGTCGTCGATGATCTTTTAACATTTTTCGCATTTACTCATTGTTCAGTTGTGTTACGAACGTTGCGCTTAATAGACGCAACACGCGAAAAATCTTAAACAATTGCTCACATAAAAAAGATACAAATCTAAAAAGTGTAGAACAAAAACACACACATATAGTATTGTACCTGAGATCGCTTTCAAATATCCTCCACCTGAAGTGTTGATCTTATACAATACAATTTGTCTATTTGCCTCAAGTGCGTGTGTATCTTTTGCAAATAATTCAAACCATTAAAGGGCAAAGCCAAAAAAAAATCATACAACATAAACCGTAACCGAATTGTTTTGTTATTTGTGTAATTTTGTGTGTCAACGCGCTAATTTACCGTTTTGTCATAACAACAATTTGTTAAATTGAATTGTATTTGTTTTTCGAAAATCAATAAACCGCGTGCGCATGCGCAATCTCTTATGACAAGCTAAACTGGTTAATAGATACTTACATATTTATGTTTTTTTATTCTAGTAGAAACGTGTTCTTTCTACTAAAAGCAAAAGTGTTTTAGACAAAAAAAAAAACATAAGCTAAAAATACCACAATAACCGAGCAAAAAGAATCTTATTTGCTTTACACAATTTCTTAAGGGGATTTACAAAATTAAAAATAAAATCTTTCCATTTGATTGGAAAATTTTCAAAAATAATCATCAATTAATTGAAGTTTTGGCAATTCTTGTTTTCTTGAATTCGAAAGTTGTAGAAGGATATTGCTCAAGGATATATAATCAACAGCCGGTTTCTTTTAAGAGAAAGACAAGACAAGAGAACAAAAAACAATCACAAATTATAATAAAAATATAAAAAAAAAGGTAAGTTAAGCAAAAATCATGTGAACAGATACTTTTATATGATACACAGGAAGAAATAAGTGAGAAAAAATACAAGAAAATTTTTTTTTTGTTCATCGAAGCTGAAAGAAATGAACTTCCATTTTCAATTGATTCTTTCTTTGGATATTTTAAACAAATTGTTTAGAAAAACCTAACTTAAATAAAAATAAAAGAATTTTTAAATGAAACTATACTGATTTTCCGGAAGCTCTACAAAATACTGTTCTACAGCAGCCATAGCTTCTTCATTCGAAAATTGTTTCAAATTTCTGAATAGGCAGTAGTCGCTGGGAGCCAAATCTGGTGAATATGGTCGATCAATAATTCATTGAATTTAGCCATCGTTAAGACACTTGCGTGCATTGTCTTGATGAAAAATGATTTTTTTTCTTCTGTAAACCGGGTATTTGTTCACTCATCTGATCGAAAAGGTTGCAATGATATCCAGAGTTAATTGTTTTTCCTTTCTCAAGATAATCAATCAACAAAATCCATTTTGCATCCCAAAAAACTGAAGCCATAACCTTTTTTACCGAATCGTTTTGACTTCACCTGTTTTGGAGTTGAACAACCAGCTTTAGTCCCATGTAAATATACTTTTCAATACTTTTCAACCAACCTGTACTTTTGAAAAATTTGTTGTGTAAATAATTGATTTGGATTCTAATAAAGTAGACAAGAATCCTGAATAAGAGGCAAAATTTGTAAGGGGGACTACCTCTTCCTGGGATAGGGGACTTCTAATTTTGGCATAGCAGTTGTATATGACAATAAAATTTGCTATTCCATAACAATAGTTCAAACAGTCTAGAGTTGTCAAAACATCGACCATGATGACCACGTAAGAGCTTCTTTAAATGCCAGAGTTTGGTAATGTTAAGAAGACTAAAAGTACTTTAAATTAGTCATTGTTTTATGCAAGACTTTGGTAAGGAATCAATAAAAAGCTGTTAAAGCAAAATACTGAGAAGGCTGTTACTATCTTTCTGAGAGGCAGATCGTGCAGGTAATAGCCTTTGCAGTCTACGCCTTGCTGAGCAGCGAGTGAGGTGGAAACCAGCAGGTAGGGTCGCGTCAGAAGCTTTGTTTGATTGCGAATACTGTGTAATTTGATCACCTCCATTACCACGAACATCTTAAGTTCTCTGTGCAGCATGGTCATTCGGACGAAGGTATTAAAAGATTCATATTATATTACCATATAGTAGAAATTTCCGATAATTTTGGCTTTTAATTGTGAATATGTCAAGAAAACAAAAGCATTATTCGACCTTATCGGTATTCTGTGATTAAGTCTAAGTAAAGTGATGTACTCCTGGTCATATTGTAATGTAATGTTTTGGGCCATCATAAATTTAGTTATTATCTAAGAAGAGAAAGATATAGTTCTGTGGAAAATTATCATGAATTTTATAGATTTTAGATAATAAATTAATTCAAAAACGAAAACAGTGCAGTGAAGTTGGATTCTTTGCTGACTTGAACGAAACACATAAGGAAGTTTATTCATTTGGAGTCACCAAGCAAGACAATCGTTCGACAAGAATCCATCATTTTTTAGAACTTGAACAAATTACATTACATAGGAAGTGTATTTGTTTGTACTCATTAGGTAGGTCATTCTTTCTACAAGAATCCAACACATATCTCTGTTCTTTTCATAAGTGTAGATATAAAGAAAATAACTTCCAACAATTTGATATTAATGTAAAGAGGTACAGATAGACGACTTTAGGTCAGGGGCTCCCAGTTCTATGAGTGAAAAACATCATGGCAAAGCGATAATAGTCAGTCTTACAAGTGTGAAAAGTATAAAAATTCATGTAGAAAATTTTATTAAATTATTTAAGACACCTGCCGCCTAAAGGGAATGTAACTTGCAGTGTATTGAAGAAATGATGACCTGCTCCAATTCACTTTGCATTGTTGCTAGTGTCGTTTTTCTTGTTTTTGTTGTTGCTATTGTTGCTGAGGAATGCTTTTCGTATGGAGCTCAAGGTCAGCAGCACAATAAAAAAAAAAAAAAAACTCACTCAGCTTCGCTTCGCTTTTGTAGCTTCTTTTGTGCTGTTGCTGCTGCTGCTGCTGCCATTACTTCTGCTTTAACAAGCAACTTCGTAAGCTTGTTGTTGTGTTTTTGTTGCTTCTTTTCCATTCATCTTTTGCTAAGCTGCTGTTCTGTTGTTTGTACTGCTTCTTCTACTGTCTTTGTTTCGTATGCTGTCGTCGACCTTTTTTGTTAAATTTTTGTTGCTAATCTCTGTTCCTCTCTTCTTGCTGCTTTTGTTGCTGCTTCTATAATAACATTCGATTATTTTAGCTTTTGAATTTTTTTGTAAACTTTATATTAACTTGATTAGTTCGACATTTTTATTAAATTGTATTTCTTCTTCTTCTGCTTTTGCTTCACTTTTTGTAAGTTTCTTTGTTTTTTTTTTTTGGCAATTTTTTCTTAATTTCATTTAAGTTTGTAATTCGTAATTTATTCCTGTGTCCTTCAACTTTTTTTGTAGTGAGCTTGACTCTTTGCTTTTCTTGTTGTTTTTTTTTTTTTGGGGTTTTTTCATCTCTTTTCTTTGTCATTTATTATTCCAATTGGAACAAAAGAAAAAGAAGAAACTTTAGACTAATTAACAAATTAAAACGCTGAACTGAATTCGAGTTTAATAAATTTCCATAATCAGGTCACAAGGTCAAATCGATGAATGCAGCCAGCAGCAGCAGCAATACCAAGAAATAATGCTGCTCATACTGTCGCTGTAACTGTCAGCTTTGCTTTTTCTAATTGGCCCAAACATACACACACACTTATAGTAGTATAATTGTATCATTGTATCTTTTGCCCTATCCAAAAGCAAATGCAAGCAATTCAATTAACATTTTTAACGATTTAATTTGTCTCACTTTGTGATGATAATTAGTTCACTTAAATTATTGTAACTTGAGTTGAGTTGTGTTGTGTTGAGTTAAGCAATCAATATCATACCATAGTATGTAGTATCTCATATGAATGGAAGTTACTCTTATTGTAACCTTTTACATTACAACAACATTAATAGCTGTAACTGTAGTAAACAATTAAAACCACAAATATAATACTAGTTTTAATTACAATTTTTTTGTGTATGTTTGTTTCTAAAGGTTGTTTGAATTAAAAACAAAAAATCACTCTAAAACACTCAAACCTGAAACTGAAACTGAGCTGAGCTGAGCTGAGCCAAGCATGTGAATTTGAGTCAAATGTGCATAAAAGGTCAAGTGAGGTTTATGAGTATGGAATTGTATGTATTTGTATATACCATATTACAAACATGCCATTAAAAAATGCACATTAATTCTAATTAATTAATATTAATAAATTATGCCTTAATTACTTGGCATTTTCATCACACGCATTTTTGATTATCCTTCGATTAAGATTTATGCTTTTATAAACTCTTCCTTTGACTTGAAGTTTATGTGTGAAATGAAATTAAAAAAAAAATTAATGAGAATATTTTTTATTTCCCTTTTCCTATGGTATTCGCTTTTTTTATTTGATTAATCACCTTTCTTTTTAATTGTTTTCCTAAGCAAATAAACTCAAATTTTGAAATTTAAACTTTGTTTATTTAGCAAGAGTGGAATTGGAAGTGTTTAGGCCCAAAGAAAGGGCCACATATCGAAATAGAAATGAATATTCTATAAAAAAGAAAGTGAACTAGAAAAGTTGTTGGTGATAAAAAAAATAAACATTTCATCCCTAACTGCAAGAAAATTATTTTTGTAGTTTCACATACAGAATCGTAACAAACTTCATTGAATACTTGAATTCTTTGAAACCGAATCGAAAATATAGTATTTCGTCTAGTAGGATAAGAATATCAAATGTATCCGAAGTTTACTTTTAAAACATAATTGCAATTCTTCAAACATAACTGCAATTCTCACTTCTCACACTTATTTAAGTTTTCAATGGACTTACAATGACGGGAATACTTACAATGGATTATTGCAGTAAAATATTCTCAACTGGTTTGATCAATCTTTGACTTCAAAAATTGTAAGGAGTAACAGCAAAAAATGTGTTGTTCCAGGAAGTAAAATGTCCAAATAACTAGTTACTTTTCTCTGCTGTGCACTTTAATCTAGAGATTATACTTGCATATTGCTTATTGTCTATAGAAAAACAGAGATCGGTTTATAATAAAACTTCATTAATCCGTTACGATTTTGTAATCCGATTTAGAGTTGAATAATTTCTATTATATTCCTTGTAACCCGAAACGAACACGGTATCGCCAAACCGGATCACATGTTGTATAATGCAATGACATATAATCAAGTCAAATAAAATAAGTTTGACAAAAAAGTGTTCGGAGAGAAACAGTCTAGCAACTCATTTGCCATGCAACCTTTTTTTTAGGAAAACTCATTAAAAAATAAACATGCTGCATAAATTGCTGGTCAACTATGCATACAATGCTGATGAATCTGCATTATTCTGGAAACTATTGTACTTTCCAATCGACCAATGGCACTCTCCGCTGAGAGCCAAAGAACTGCCTCGCACTGGCACTGCATTTGCATCGTATGATCAACATAGGTGGCCTCATGGTCGTGATAATGTGATCTCTGGTTGTGAAATGGTATATTTTATAAGGATTTTTTTAGTTCCAACATTTTCTCTTATTTACTTAAAATTTTAATGAAAAGCCTAGTGAATGATTTTTGTTTTAATTTAATTTACGCCCCATAAACATAAGCCAAGACCAAAATTGACCTTTTATCTTGACCCTGAACCTTACTTAATGCTTTTGGTTTTATTATTAGACACTTGATATTAACCAAGAATGACTCTTAATAAAAGTTGAGTGATGTTTAACAAAAAACTTTTTTATGGGTTTTCAAATATAAAAAAAATAAAATTGAACAAATAAAAATGAGATATAAAAAAGATTCGGCACTTGTTATTTAAATTTTAGCAACTAATTTATATACGAGTATATACAAACATACATATATTTTTGGGATTTTTTCCCCTTTTTACTTGCGTAAAAAGTTGATAAAATTGAGTTCATCATCACATATTTTGTCATTTAATTATTCAGCATGATTTTGCAATTTTATTTAATTTTATCCATTTTGTGTTTACTGATTCTTTGTTTTTTAATTTTTATTATTGGTTTCTTTTGTAGAATTCTTCCATGATTCACATTCAAAATGATTTTAAATAACAAGCAATACTATAACATAAAAATATATAAAACAAAACAAAAATTGTGTGTGTGTGTATTCTGTTCTTAATAAAAAATAATTATTTATTTTAGTTTATTTATTATGGTAAAATGTTGGACTTTAGCATGTCAAGAGAAAAAGAGAAAGAAAGAAAGAGAAGAGAAGAAAAATGAAGGGGAGGAGATGATCATCATTGTTAATGTTTGTAATGAAAATTTTATTTATTTAACAAAGTCAAATGCTGTAGTTGTTTTCACACAACAAACGAGCAAGCAAGCAAATACAATAAATAAATCAATATTATTTCAAGCTTTTGTCACACTTCTTATTATTATTTTCATTTCATGTGTTTTTTATCCACGATATTATTTATTGCTTTTTTGATACCCTACATAATGAAATGGTATTATTAATTTGTAATTATATATACTACGAGCATTACCGGCGCGCCATGCCACCACCCCTCGTCCACTTCGCGTCTTACTGCTTGTTAGTGCGTGATTTTTCTAGTCATTGTTTTTATTAATAATTCACGTGAATGAATAAGGTATTTTAATATTGATTTCTTGAGCGATTTGTGTAGTTTCTCTAAACCTTATATAAAAAATTTTATCCACCAATTTCTCAACGGAAACGGGTCGGAAAAAAAAAGAAGAGTGCAAAAACCTTCTCCATGAAAAAGTATATATATGTGCCTACTTTCCATCAGTCCATCACCGTCAAACTAATATTTCTCATAGATAGCGAAGATGGAATAGTTGGGTAGTAAAGACAGTGAAGACTTTAGTAAATTATTAAATATGATGAGGAGTACAATGGACTGATTGTTGCTCATTTGTTTCTAAGTAGTATATGAGTCTTTCAAGCTATCGACTGACACACTTTTGTTTAAACAAGAGTTTCTTTTTCTTTTGAAAGAGATCTAACAATGAGATCGGACGAAAAAATAAGTGATATATCACCCACAAAAGTGTAAGTTAATGAGTATCTGTGTCTTTTAAGCTATCGATTGACATACTTCTGCTGTAGCAAGAGTCTTCCGTTTAGAGGCAGATATTCAACAAAAGGATCAATTGTATAAATAACTGATATATCGACTGTTTAGGCCTTGTTTTCACTCAGCCTTTCTGCGACTGCAATCTCTCTCGCAAGTTTTTTTTTGTTGATAAGGGGAAGAAGATGCCTACGAGCGTGCCGAGCTGCTTGTCTTCTTTTACGTCTTTCGTGTTTGTTTATTTCGTTTTACTTGCGTAGAGTGAGGATATATGCAAATGCATGCGAAATTAAATGTATAGCGCGGAATGTAAAGAAATTTGCTCTCCGACAGAACGCATACCTTCTCACACAGACACATAAACTAAAAGGAATGTGAAAATAGTTGCTAGCGTTCTAATGCTGAGTGCGAACAACGAATGGCGTTATCAAAGAATAATCAACGGCACCAGCTGCTAAGAATGATGCTGAGTGAAAGCAAGGACTTAGGTCATTTTTGTCTAAATAGTAAAATTCAAGGAAATGGATGTTTCTAATTTCGCACCTGATCTATTAGTGGTTTAAGCTTCTATAGAATCAAACTTTACAAATGAGTTTTGCTCATATGTTTGTAAGTTAAAGAGTATCTGCGTAGCTTAAGCTTTCGTCTGACACATTTATGTTCTAACCAGAGTTTCGCATTAACTGGTAAACCTTCTGCTCCTGACATAATCCCTCTGTAGAAAGCGCTGAATTGGTTTCAACCGATGTGGTCTCAACGGGCAGAAGAGGATCTTTTGATCAGGCCATTTGGTGTTCGGATGAAAGCGACACAAACGATTCCGTCATCTCCAAGAATAGTCATTTCGATACGACCCAGCTGCCTCCTGAGCAGATCGATGAAATACATAATTGATGTAAAGGAAAAGCACATACATACATTGAAAAACTGTCCATTTCTTTAGCTTTAGTGTGTAAAAGGTATGTAAGCTTCGTTAGAACCAATGTTATCATGTTTTGTCACGATTCTTTCTTATGTTTGATTTGTGGTTTAAGTATAAAAAATATGTACATATGTACACATAAATAATTATTCAATTAAACGACCACAAAAATTTATATAAATTTTATTTTTGTTGAGTTACAACAAAAATAAACAAACACATGAATAATGACAAACTATTGTATCATAAAAGTATTGTTACAATAGCAAGTGTAGATTTTTCATCACCAACAAAAACTTTATGAATGAATCAAATTATTTCAATAATAAAAAAACAAGGATTTTATGTGAAAATTTATTTATTTTATTTAAAAAAAAAATAAAATAAAATAATTAATTGATAGAATTGCAAAAAAATAAATAAATAAATGCAATTAAAGATCATTTCTTTATATAATAAAATTAAGTGAATTTAAGAAAAAGAATTGAAAGTTTTGAACTTTAAAAAAAAAAGAGAAAAAAATCTTAAATGAAAAAGAAACAAAATACTTTCTTTATAGTTTTATGATGTAATATTCAGAAAACAACTTAAATCCATTGAATTATTTTAAATTTGACTTGAATTTGAGAAAATTTATACCATTGAGCCGCAAAATGGTGTAGTTAAGCCGGCAAAATCAAGCACATCCGGTGACAATAACAATAGTCAAGGCTACAACAATAGTAACACCACCATCATGAACATCATTGCCACCATCCAAAACCAAAAACAACTGTCAATGACAACTACTAACAATAATAAGCCACTTGTAAATCGTCATCATCAACTTCCGTTTGCCGCATTTTCACCATTTTATCTTATTCTGACTCTCTTAGTCTCTTCTACTTAGATTTCTTTATTTGATTCTGCTACTGCTACTGCTGCTGCTGCTTTTGCTATGCTTCAAAACACATTTACATAATCTTTGGCAAATCTTTGTTACAAGTAATCGAAAATAAATTTGCATAACAAATTCCAAACATAGAAAAACCAAAGAAAAACATTAAACCAAAAGCAAAACATAAAAAACATGAAAAGAAAACGCAATAGCAATTCTTTGCTTTAGAAATGGCGACCACAACGCATTCATGGTCATTATTATTGTCATCATCATGATCAGCATGGTTATGTCGCCCTTTTTGTATGCTATGATTTCCACACAAACACTGAAAAGAAAAGAAATCAACCAACAAAAGCAACAATACACAAGAAAAAAAGCGCATCAACAAAATAATGAAAATGAATGCGAAAATCGATAAAGAAACCATGCAAAAAAATAAAAGAATTCAACAAAAAATTTGCATTTCACGAAGGCGTAGAAGAGGATTTTATATCGAGTAAGACACACATAAACATATACAAAATGACAGGCAGCAAGAGATTTTGAAGCTCAATAAAAAGTTATACGCAATGGCTATGGGGCGTGAAAAACTTTCCAAAAATAAAAGAAAAATCTGAAATTGATAGAGTAAATCGTGAAAATATTGTTGCATAAATTCCAAAAATAACAGCAAGCAGTTGAACCACAGAAAAATATGCAAAAAAATATTTAAAAAAAAAAAACAACAAAAACCGAAAATTGAAAAAAATCAAAATGAAAAATCAGAAAAATTCGCAAATTTGTTGAAAGCAATAATTGCGTGAGGAAACATGAACGAATTTATTTGAAGCGTTACGGTTTTGTGTCAAACATGTACAAGTGAATGAGTATCTATGTCTATGCTGTGTCTGTATCTCTGTGTCTGTCTGCATGGGCGGTCATAGAGGTGTGTCTATGATTGAGAATTTTATATGCATTTTCCTTTTTTTTTATATATATATTTTTGACAATTTTTCTCTTTAGTTTTTATGTGGTTCACATGAGTTTTTATAGCCAACAGCAAGTGTGGAATAGAAATAAAAGTGTTTTTTTTTGAGTCTATTCAGTTTTAATGGACTATTCATTCATTGTATTCTTTATTTCTCAGTATTTTTATACTATCTAAAGAAAAGATATACGTAGGAAGGAATGGAAAAAGAGTTTAGCAGGCGGAAATCTTCTTATGATTCACATGATATATTTGAAAGCTTTAGAGATTTTAAAGGATTTAAAGCTAATCAAAGATAATTCACATGTACACAAAACAGTGAGCCATCATCAGATTAATAGTATTGTATGCTAGCAGCAGTTTAATACAACAATAATGGGGGGTGCCACAGAAAACTCTTCCTCCTCCATTCCACCAGATTTCCGATTTTAGGTTCCACAGAAAACTCTTTTGGGAGTTTAAGTTTGATTCCTCCTTTTGTGCTTTTATATGCTGATAGCCCTAGTAACATTCATTTGAAGCGGTTTGGTTATTCGATAAAATCAACGAGTAACCGAGTGGCATGCAAAATTCCATACGACGAAAACACTAGAGTTTTCTGTAGCACCCCCCATTATTGAGTGTT
Organism: Amiota communis; assembly: GCA_037043315.1. Lineage (NCBI taxonomy): Eukaryota > Metazoa > Arthropoda > Insecta > Diptera > Drosophilidae > Amiota > Amiota communis. Next base: position 2,499,854 of record JBAMAV010001245.1, on the reverse strand, counting down.
TTATATTTTAGGAGCAAATAATTATTACTTATTTAATGAGAAAGTTCATTGGTGGCCCATACAAAAATCATGGTACAAAAATATACGAGATCACTAATAGAATCATAATACCATTTCGTACGTACCAATTTCCAGTCTTCTGTTTGATTTTTGAGGAGTGTCCTTCTTTTTTTTAGGTGTGCACAGAATGATTCTGTCCATTTAATTGGTTCTTCAACATCCGTCAACTAATAATCTTAATAATTTCTATACCTTGGACCCTATTACTAAGCCTACGCTGTCCGCCCGTCCGTACGACAGTGAGCTCTATCTCATTAACTATAATAGATAGACAGTTCAAATTTTCACAGAGTATGTACTTCAATTGCCGCTATAACGACAAATAATAAAAAAAAAAATTAAGTTAATAAATTTAAGTGATCCCCATACAAGAAAATTGTGCTCCAATATGCGCTGTTTTTACATAATTCTCACAAAAACTTTGTTGCCGTCTTATATTTCTGACAAACAGTTTCCCAGTTGAACATAAAACGTTCCTTACGGAATTTAGCTGCATTTTGTTCACAAGTTCGTTAACAAGCATCAAGACAAGCATCACGTTGCGCTTGAGTATTGAGTAAAAAACGCTTCATTGACTTTATGTGTTTTAATTTATTTCGCCACGATTTTTAACATTTTCTTCTTCCTCATAGTGTTCTTTCCATCCATCTGAACGTTTCAGAGACACGCATCATAGCGATCAACACATTAGCAGGACTTGCATATAGCAATATTAAAAACAAATTAAATTCTAATAAAATGTTTTCAAAATCTTTTATTACCATATGATCCTAATGAACTCTTGATTGCATCACATGATTAACTATCTACATATTTGTTTTTTTATCTACATATCTATTTACCTATCTTTCTTTTTACTACAATATATCATGCAAAAAATTATAGAGTATCTGCCTATGTCATTTGACAAACATTGATAACCAAATTGCATTTAATAGATATCACCAAACAAAACCTATAATTTATATACACATATACTATAATTTTTTTCTAATGTTTGGGCGTTTCTAAACTTTCAACTATCAACTAAATCAACTGACATTCATAGCCAGTTGTCAATAGTAAAAATATTCCATAAATATTCACAAAAATTGTATGTACGAGTATATTGTCTACTATAAAAATTACTTATTTCAAAAATTTGGTTTTATTTGATTTATTTTATTTTATTTTTTGTCAAATTCTGAAATACTCGTAGTGTTAAAAATTTGAATATCAAATTTGTTCAATTCTTTTAAATCGAAACTTTGGACATGAATTTTCATGCTAAAATGAATTTTGTCAATTTCGCGGTCAAAGAACATAGTACGAGTACATACAACTAAAATTTTGTTGATCAAATGCAAATAGAGAAGAGTTGATATTATAATAGAAATACAGAGGCAAACAGATATATTCACTAAAATAAATACTTATGATGACAAATAGTGATAGGAAATGAAGAAATGTGTGTGATTTTTGTATACCCTTCATTATAAAATATTCAATTAAGATTATTGACTGGTTAAAGAAAGAGAAAACAGAAATTCAAAGTTGTACTTAAGAAGATGATGCAAGTTAATTTTTTACAAGTTGAAATTTTCTATATGGTAGAATCTGATCATCAGATTGCTAATATGACATGAAGAACGTTATGTCGAAATCAATATGAGCTACAAATTGAAATGCTTGAGTACATAAGGTCGAAAGAAATGCTTATAATACAGGGATAGTCTCAGAAGTACCGGATATGAGTTCTAGATGGAGCTTATCCCTTGATTTAATCAAGTTGATGGCGACCGATTCTTCGACATTATTAATGAGCCGATGGGTTCACCTGCCTTTGTCAGAACTCTGCCATCTCCGCTACAAAAATTATAATACAACATTTACGTATGTGTGTATGATATAGCATAGAATGCAGGCAATGAAGTTGTAATACAACAATTACTTATGTGTGTGTGATACAACACACAACGCATGCAACGAAGTTGTAAAACGTCAATTTTTGTTATCTTTTGAAGTGTGCAGACTACAATGTTCACCGTCGGTACTTTATAAATATTTCACTAGTCATCGGCACTTGAAAAATCTTCCACACACGCGCTCATGACTGCTCGTTCCGATTATTTGATACAATTTAACACCTGCCTATCTTCCTTATGTAGGCATAAAGAGACAACTATGCACTACATGGTCAAAGAGAACATCATTGCCTTACAACAGTTGTATAGTGTCTATGGTCCTTAAGTATAAGGTATTCATCGATTCTCTTTATAAACAGGGTATCAAAGCAATTGAATGTCACTGGGAAAAGTGTATCGAGGAGACTGTTCGGGAAGTAACTACATCAACTACGACAATACCTACGTCATCAATGACAACAGCGACACAACAGCAACACAACAGCAACACAACAGCAACACAGCAGAGACGATGACAGCGATAGTAAGGAGGCTGAGAAAAGAACCATCTAAGTTACTTGCAATCTACATGCAGAAGAAGACAGAGACTATTGTATTTTCTTTGTTAGCTTGGGTTCTTCTGGCGCTACCCTCGTATATTTGAAATATGTTTGTCATATATGAAGTAAATGAACAACATAAATTCATTTTTCAATTGATGTTGTTCACTTTTTTTTTTTTGTCCCTGCGTCTGTTATTGACTGATGCCATGATTTACCTATGTCACTCATTCAGTGAGCAATCGATATTCAGAAAATTAGTTTAGAGTGACAAAAGAGTATATTTTATTGTAGAAATACAATAAATTTCTAAATCAAAACAACAATTAAATCTAATTTCCATAAATATGAAACTAAATCAACAAATAAATACACATTCATTATACTAGAAGTTCATTCATACTATCGATGCTAATGATTTCACTACAATTGAATTTGTTTTATTAGCGCTTCCAGTTAAATACAATTATCAATGTTGCATAGTAATTTCTATATTTATTTTATTGTTGTAAATGTAATAATTATGAATTGATGATGATGATGATGAAAACAAAATTGTATGATTAAAACCAACAATTACAAAAATACAAAATAAATATTAAATAAAATTTTCCAAGCAATTATGCTTACATAGTTTTGAGGTCAACTGTAACTTCTGTACAATTATTTTTCCAAAAAATTCAAGGTGTTTTTATATTAAAAACAATAAAAAAAAAAACTGAAAATTTGCAATAAAACTTTTATATTAATTTTCATTTTTTAAATAAACACAGACAACTTAAGGAGAGCAGCAATAACAGATAAACATTTGTTCATATGTTAGTTGGTTAATTACACTTCCATCAAAGTATATCAGTGGTTTAAAGTCGAAAACGAGTTCAAATAGTTTTCATTTTTGTTCACTCATACGCTTTATTATTGCTTAGTCATTCTTGCACCTCAATATTCGTTCATACACAAACGTTGAGTCAGCAAAAGTCCAAAGTTTATTTATTTTTTTTTCTCTTCTTCGGTCTAGTGGAAAAACCCAAGCTGAAGAACTTGATATGTTTTTATTTCTTCCTCTTTAGTACTTTATGCGTCGTTCACCTGAATGAAGTTTCCGTTTCTGCAATGACTTTTAAGCAGCTTTTAACTATGTTGACCTCCATCTCCGTCAACGTCTCTCGGTCACCCACCCACTTAAGCCAAAAGGTCTTACGTACGGTCTTCATAGTAGTTCCGTCAAATGAAATTGTTTAAATGTCATTTTAAAAAGACATTAACTCATGCGATAATCTGTCTGACCATCATCGGTTCAGATCTTTTAAGTAATGTGTATTCCTCTTTTCTCTCTCATCACCAACTCATCTTTAACAACTTCTTCACTCTTGTTCTCTATATCTTTGTGTATATGTGTAGGTTGATTTTTTTTGTTGTTTTTTCATTAAGTCTGAAAAACATTTTTAAAAGTCTAAAGTTTAAGCTGAAATTAAGTTAATTGTGCTTGGTCTACGGAGTTTATTTTTAAACATGATAAATGAATGAATCTAGAGAAAACATTTACTCTTATTTCAAGTGCTTAAAAATGCTATTAATACGATAAATAACTTTAACTTGTGCTTTATTGAAGTTGATGGGTTAAAGGATATCATATAATTAAATTAGAGAAACTATCTGACTTAGAATGAACAATAGTAATGAGAAAATTGAAGATGAAGGTCAGACAGTTAGAGAACCTTCTGACAGAGCATTCAGTGTCAATGCATTAAGTCACTTTCAAATAGTTAAACATTTTTTGTGAATGATAAGGGTTAAAGTTGCCTTAGTGTATCTAAATAAGAAAAAAGTAGAGCCGAGAACACAATTCTGAAATAAATTTTGGTGAACTACTATTGCAAGTAAGTTTTGAAGGATTTTTTTTCGCGTTTTTTAATCTTCATTATGGAAAAATTGTTCACGGTATTTTATTGAAAGTATTGCCCATTGCTAGCTATGGCTTTCTCGTGGCCATACATGAATTCCACGCCAATAAAACTATTCGTCTTTGTAGACCAAGAACCTTCAACTGATGTGAAGCGTATTCCTGTAATGGTGTTCTGCATCAACTGGAACAAATGGTGGTCTGAAGGTGCAAAGTCTGGACCACGTTTGCGACATGCAGCCAAGCATTGTCATAGTGAAAGATTAATGGCTCATGTCTGATTACCCATTCCGGCCATTTTTCCACAATTGCACACTTCAAGCAGCACCTGTTGTCTGTAGAAAGCTCCTTCGATTGTTTGACCACTTTTCAGAAGCTTGCAGTACATGGTCCCACCAAACCTTGCTGCCATGGATGTTTGGCTGTGGCATCAATAGACCGGATTCGCCACGCTTCTTGCATTTTGGATTGTCGTAATGAATCCATTTGTCATCACCGGTGACGATACGATGCAAAAACTACTTCTCTTTGTACCATTGAAGAAACATTTCGGAAGCACTGACACGTCGTTCGATATCTGTTGGTTTGAGTTCGTTAGGCAACCCCTTATGTTGTCTTTTTGGTTTTGGCATGGGTCTTCGTCCAAAATTTCCTCCATTTCAGCGTCCACAAACGTTGGTAGCCTTCCTTCGCGCTCCTTGTAAGTTGTGTCAAAATCAACACTTTTGAAATGTCGGAACCAGTACACGCAGTTTGAAATTGATGGACCATGCTCTCTGTAAGCCTCACACAGCAGCCGATGAATTTCTGGTACACTTTTCTTCAGATGGAAGCATAATACCAATGTATTCATAAAAACAGACATAGTTGTCGAAAGGAAGAAATATGTTGTTGACAGGCGAGTAAGCGTCGTCAGCAATTCAATTGGTCCGACTGTGCTGCATAAAAATTAAAACTAATTGAATTGCTAAGCGACGTTGTTCAATACGTGGCCCTAGCCTTAGACGTAGTGAAATGTATTCTTAAATGTGGTAAAATGATGAAGCTTTCACATAAAATTGGTTCCAACATGGTCCGGTATGCTTAAACACTACTGGTGCCCTCTGTTGGCAATCCTTTAAAACTTACTTGTATACTCAATATATTTTCTGTTTAAAACGCTTAACACTCATGAGCCTACTTAGAATCTATTTATCTAATATAAGAAAACATCAATTAATTTAATAAAGCTAACTCATATTTATTTAAGAATAAAACCTTTGACCTTTAAACTTTCAAAAATTAAACAATCTGCAAGTATCATTAAGCTTGGGAGGGCATCTTCTTTAGTTCAAAAGAATTCCCACCATGAAACAAAATGCGTCTAATTTAATTAAAACTTATTTCGTTTTACTTTTTTATTTAACACAAATCAAAGTTCAAAACAAATCAACATCATGATGTTTACTTACTCAGATGTCTGACTGTCTGTCTCCTTATTACCAAACCACTGTGGACTTGGATTTTTGTCTCCTTTCTTTGCTCTAAGAACCAGTAATTCTCTATACTTATATCCATTTTTTAACCATTAATGTTTTTCTTTCGATGTTTGTGTTCTTTAAACACTTAACAAGAAATTGAAGCGTTAAGGTCATCAGTCGTCGTTGTTCTCGTTGACAACGGCATCAGATTTCAAACATAATATAAAAAAATAAGAACCAGAATTGAGCAATGACAGGCGACAACAAGGAATACGATGAAGCTTAAGAAAGCCAATAAAAAGAAGAATTGTGCAAATATTTATATAAAAGAAGAAGAAATAAAGAAAAGAAAGAATATATTTATAGTATGGGACTTTTTTTTGGCAAATACAATATCTTCATACAAATGTTCTTCTATCTACCATTATCATACTACCTTTCATTCTTCAGATGTCTCTTTATATTTCTTCATATGTTTTCGTATCTATGTATCTTTCGTTGACTTTATAAATAAAATAAAACGCATACAAAGCTGTTTAAATTTATGCCAAAAAAAAAATATTCGCGCTTTACTTAAATCAACAATAAAGAATGAAATAAAACAAAGAGAATAAATAAATGAATAAAAAAAGAAAAAAAAGCAAATCACTTGAACTTATGTTAATTTGCATAAGACAACAAATAAACTTGGATTATCTTCTTGTGTTATGTTATGTTATGTCTTTATATGCCACACATCTTGTTTGTTAATGCTTTGGTTTTGTAATAATTCTCTATTACTCATACTTCTCTCTGTAATTAAGTAAATTATACATTCGATCACACATTCAGAGTCTATCACTAGTCCACAAGTTTCCCCTCTTTCAATGCTTTACTATGATTATCTTTCTCTCTGTCTTTGGTTTACCACAGCGTATACTTGATCGATTTGTTTGTTATCTTGTTGCATGACTTATTTATTGCGGCTGCTGTTGTCTGTTGGAACATTTAAATGAACAGCTGTTTATTTCATCAATACTCACTCTCCCTCTGACTCTGTCTTTCATATAGAACTTCAGGATTACACTATGTCATATGCATTAAAGTGTCTGCATTATTTGTTTGTTGTTATTCGCAATGTTGTTGCCATGCTATCCGCATGTGATTGAGCATCTCAAGCTTGGTTTAGGTTGACTTGGGTTAAACATTCTCATCCTCTCACAATGCCATTGCAATTACCATTAAAGTCTCTGTGTGGTTATGTCTCTATAACTTTATGTATCTCAAAATCAAAGGCTGTTGTTGCTGATGTTTCTATTTGTATCTGTGTCTCATGTTTGCTGCCATCATGTGTGTGTGTGTGACTCAGTTTATGTTTTGTTGTTGATATATTTTGTTGCTATTTGTTGTTGTTTGTTGCTTCTTGTCGCTGTCAATGTCATCATCTGCTGTTGCTTCTGTTATCCTTGTTCTTCATGTTACATGCATGTTTCTGAGATATGTAAAAACATAAATATTCTATGCTCATAGCTTATTTTTCTTCATCTACAAAATTTTCTTCTTCTATTTTTTAATCTTTTCTTTGATGCTTGCCATCTCCTATGTCAAAAAAAGATCATTTTGCTTGTTTGCCTAGATTCTTGTCTAGAAAAACATGAGACATTTGTAAGCTGTCGAAAGTTAACAGTTTAGTAAAGAAAGAAGAAAATATAGCAAGAAATCATGAAGCGAATTCAAGGAATAGATATCTTTGAATACCAGAAAAGCCTTCAATATGGTACGGATTGACAATATTACTCCACAAACAAACATCTACTCCCAAGTAAGCAATTTCTCCTACTCAAGAGCTATTTGACAGAAGCTTTTTGGACAAGATGCGTGAAGATATCTCGTCAATTAGGGGTATAAAGGCTGGAGTACCTGAAGGCGGTGTTCTGGCCTCAGTTCTGTAAATGCTTCTTATTTTGGATATATCGATACCAAATGACGACTTGCAACATATGCAGATGACACGCCAAATGATGGGTCCCCCAAAGAGTCAACGAATATGACTCAATCATATTTGTGAAGGTTTCCAATTTATGCCAAACCTTGGATCATCGGCATTAATGTCGAAAAATCGTTGAATTGCACTTTCACATGAAGGCGTGATGTTTGTTCATTTATAAAATATGGTTTAAGTATTAACCCGCAAATCATGAAATTCAATAAATCGGCTTGTTCCTGGATAAACGTTTCACTTGGCGCGACCATTTTAGAGGTGTCACTGCTTGTTGTTATCAGAAGTTGCGCAGACTGGACTGGCTATTGCATGAAAACAGCAGGCCATCAAGCAATTAGCAAACTGCTGATTTATAAGCAAATGGTAGCCCGCGTCTAGCGCTTGGCAAACAGCTATGGGGTACCATAGTACCGTGGTATGTGGGAAACACAACACTTCACCGAGACCAGAAGATTTCAATAGTACTGGAAAAAATAAACTTTCAGTAGCAGATATAACATAAACACATTACACAGACGACTCAAAACACTACACCCTATTGATCTCCTCACAAGGAAACCTTAAAAACACTTCATCACTAAAAGACAAATACTATCATAGACACTAAAAAAAATCAATAGAATTTTAATGTGGCGGTGCTAATAAATTACCTATCTCGCTTTCGCTTCAATTCTGTTCTTTGATATCAATAGAAAGTGAGCTTCGATCGCATAGCATTGACATCAATTGTCTTTGCTTTCTAACAATACTTCACTTCTTTCCATTAAAAAGATCAGATGTACTTTTTGATCACACCTAAAAGTGACCAATGCAATTCTTGACTACCATTCAAGCCAACCAGATGTCTTTGAATATTCTTCTTATATGTTTCTTATTTTCTTTGTATTTAAGTAGGTTTTGTGAAGATTACCATGGTCCTTCGTGTGGATTTTAAACCACAGTCCACCAAGAATCGAGCTTTCATTGCATATCAATGACCTCAAATGTCTTTGTTTTCGAATGATGCTTCAGGTCTTGGTCTCTCACCGAAAAGACCAGACTTACTTTCTGGTCTCTTGTCGAAAAGAGCAGACGTCTTTCTTGATTACATGTAAATGTTATATTCAGGGATGAACATGGTTGCTGTTACGATGACACTGGTGTCAGAGGGACGGCGCGACATTTTGCCGGTGGTAGAAAGGTCAGGAAAATGTTCACTATGTTCGGTTGCTCCCACGATGGCGCTGGTGTCAGGGCGCCAGAAAGAATATGAAGATGAGTCCAAGCAGTCTACGAAAAATGAAAATAGAGACTTTCAGAACAAAGATAAATTGTTCGATAGGTCTCCTTTTCCTCTCATTAAGGCGGAATTTATTGTCCGCAATCATCGTTTTAAAGAAAATGCAGGAAGCGGCATAATCAAGGCCACCAAAAGAATGTTTAAGTGGAAGAACATCTAAGTAATAAAATACAGTCCACTCAATAATAAATCGAAGTCGAAGGAACAACTCATTTTGCCGGTGGCAGAATATACCTGACACCAGCGCCATCGTAGCAGCAACCATGACAAGTCAACCAGATGTCATCAAACATTCTTCAATATTTATACATCCCATATTTTATTTTTATTATAACATAATTAATATGAATATAATAAACAAAGGATCTTTTGGATTTTTCTTTCTTTCATTTGTTTTTTTTTTTGTCAAAAATTTCTCTATTAAAATTTAATAAATTTTTCTCTTCATTTTCCCTCTTGACAATTAAGTACATGTCAATAATTTAATAAAATATGACAAATTTACAAACGAAAATTGAATTTTATTTTGATGCTGACGCATAATTTTTGATACTTTGAATTTCATTTCATTTAATTACAATATTTTATAAATTTACATATTTTAATCAATTTTTTCGACAAATGAACTTATGAAGCATATGATATTAGTTACTAGTATTTTCTAAATCATTATAATATAATAAATAATATTTAATTTCAACTAGAAATTTTGTTTCATTTATTTTATTTTATTTATTTTTATTTGTTTTAATATGAAAATTTAATGCTGTTTTACATTACATATATGCATGATGATCAACAAGGTTATTACGTATTATAATGTTATTATCATCAATAAAATTTTATTATTTAATTTAATTTAAATTTATTTAAATATGAGTGTGCAACCATTATTTTATTAATCATATAATTCAATGATTGGCTGAAGCAATTGATGATGATAATAAGTAATAATATTTTCAATCAGAATTAAATTATTTAAATATTTTGTAAATTTTTTTTTTAATTATTATTACAATACTTTGTTATTTGGTTGCTAGAAAATTTCAATTTGTTATTGACATCAAATGAATTCAAGAGAAAATCACAATTCACAAATAACAATCATAAAAATTATTGAGAAAATTCTTTAAAAAAAACAAACACAGAGACTTTGACCTTTGTTTATCTAGAAAAATTATTAGTTTATCTAATCTCTCTCTCTCTCTCTCTCTCTCTCTCTTCTACTAAACAGAGGTTCTCTGCCACCTATATTTTCCATACTCATATAAGGTTCCGGGGCTTTATTATTATCATCGTCATCATCATTGGGCGTTGACAGTTGCTACATTATGTGTGCTGTTTTGCTTTTAGTATTTTAAGTGGTATTTACTTGCACTGAAAGTCAGTCAACTAGAGACAATCAGTGTCCGCCTAGCTAGACTTCTACGTACCCCTGTCTCTTGCCTCACAAACTTAAGTATCTCATCCCCTTCTCTTAGCACAAAACAGACACAAAAGCAAAGCTCACCGCTCTAAATGACCAACATAGCGACATTTCTACATGAAACTGGTTTTTTCTCTAAGCTCTTATTGTTGCTATTGATGTTTTTGCCGTTTATTTTTTTGATATTGCCACACATAGATATATACACAGACATACATGTACAGAAGCTAATCTAGCAATTGCATGACTAAGTGCATTCTTTACTTTCTGTCCCCTTGTATTTTTCCTTTCTATCTTTTGATTTTTTACATTTTTTTCAGTATATGTATTTTTATTTCTTCATTCACATGCATGTGCGAATCTGTAATCACACAATTGTTGTAAGTCCCCCTTTTTTTTGTTCTTTTTGCTCACTCACACTCAATTTGAGAGCAACTCAAGGGTCACTTGCTTGGTCAAGCATGCAAGAGTCATTCGCTATCTATCTATCTATCTTTTATGATATCATTTTTACTCTTAGTTGTACAATGCTAACCAGGCCTCACTTAAATCATTTTATAAATTGGCTCAAAGTTCAGCAAAATGCCTTAATCTGGTTTAATTATTGCCTTACAGCAATCGAAGTAAGTCTAAGTCTCAATTCAAGTGACTTTTAACAATTTTGTAGCATTAAAATGCAACAGGGTTAACTCTAATTGATTTGACTCCTACTCGATACTATGATTGAAGGTAATCATCATCAACAGATACTAGATACTAGACTTTTCTCACACAATGAGAGTTCATAAATCAATGTCGAGTATTATAAGTGTTTAGTACTCGATCTTATTAAATACTAAAGTATTACAAGAGAAGAAAAGATAATTACCATTTAATTACTTACTCTCCTTGGCTTAACATTCAATCAATTTGACTGGATGTTGTTCGTCTGTCTGACTCTCTGATTCTAATAACTTAGCTTGGAATTACTATAAGTTATAGTTCGTGATGAAAGATTTTAGAGAGTGGCACATTCAACTAATGGAAACATGAAAAGATTAGATGAGGTAAAAGGTCCAGAAAATTCTTCTGCTTATGTGACTACTGATTTAAGTTGGCTACAAACATACATGTGTGCAACTTATGACACAAAAATTTCTATGATTGCATGCAATGCCAGTAAATGCTTTGCTCATTTTGTTTTTGCTGATTTTAAGTTTATTTTTCTGGTGATTCGAAATCATAAAGCACGAATGTCACACAACAACAACAACAGCAAAATTCGAAACACATGAAGCAAAGCAAGCAAGTAGCAACAACAGCTGTTTTCTGTTGCAATTGCAAATTGCACTTTGGTCAAATTTTTGTTGCTACTTTGTGTTGATGTTGTTCATTTCGATTACACATACTTGAATTTTTCGGTTTAGATTTTGGTGTAAAAGTGATTTTTGCAATTTCAATTACTTCAGCAAAAAAAAAAAACAAAAACAGAAAAAAACAAAGTGAAATATGCTGAGTTAATAACAAAATACAAAAGCAACAAAATATTAGCTCACGAAGCCCTTCTAACTTAAAGTACAAAACACAACAATAAAACGCACTCAAAGAAAACAGCAGTAAAAACGCGCGTGTTGTTAAAGGAAACAGCAATAAAAACGCGCGTTTTGTTAAAGAAAAACGCTTCAAAAACGCGTTCATGTTTTTATGCGTTTTCAACTGTGATTAAATAAAAATAATAATAATAATAATAATAAAATTGAAAAAAATTATATAAAAATATATGAGTATTATATTACAAAATTTTAATTTAAAAATCTTTATTTAATTGTCTTTCGTTGTAGTCTCACAAACAAATTAAATGTGGCATTGCAACCAATTAAAAGAATAAAATTCCTTCATTAAATGTTAATAATTAAACCAGCAGTTAATTATTTAATGAAAAAATTAACAAATACACATAATAAATTATTGTTTTATTTTCTCTTCTTTTTTTTTAATAAATTGTAGTTCGTTTTGTTCAGTGTATCTTTTTTATAGGATTTTTCTTTACTCAATTTTTGATGTTGTTTCTGTTGCAATTTTCGCTGCAAGAATTTTCAATTTTTACATTGTTTCTTGTTGTTGTTGTGTGATGGTTTAAGTTGTTTGAACTACTGTTGTTGTTACTCTTGGTGGTGTTTGCAATTTAGTAATTTTGTGTGTATATGTGTGTGTGTGCTTTTATTTCCATTTCGCTTTCAAATTTTTCAGTATTTGAAATCGTTTGAAATGAAGTTTTTTTGATGGCGCTCTGTGAATTGAACTAAGTTGAGTTGAGTTGAGCTGAGCTAAGTTGAGCATTGCATAGTTGTTATCCTATTGTAAAGTGAAAGGTATAAAAAGTGGAATTTGAGTCGCCAATAATCAAATGAGAGATTTGAACTCTAAAAACAAATTGAATATTTTCAGTTACCCTTAGTTCTGGTATAAAATTCTTTGAATTCAATCAACAATCAATCAAGTTTTGTGACTCCTGCATCAATTTAATTGGATATTGGTTTTCTTTAACTTATACTTAGACTCATGGGCAGATATGTTGATTCCTTTGACTAAGACTCAATGATGGAGCGATGTTTAAGAATTTTGATGAATTTCTTTCCATTCAAATCATTCTTATCTTCTACAAAGGTCCAACTATATAACACGCTTTGACTTTATGCGCTTTTCAATGGCTTCCAACGCTTCTGATGCTTCAAGCTACAGAGCAAGCTTCTCACGCTTTTCAAAATAAACAGAAATCAGCTGTTGTGAAATATGACAAAATTGTTTTGTTAATAAATGACATGACATTGTCGTATGCCATTCACAAAAACATGTATTTGTTACGCACCACAACACAGAACAGTTCTTCTTGGTTCATTGACAGCTGTTTTCGGTTCACGAACCAGTTTTTTCACCCATTTTCAACATTGGGAACCCACAAAAGTTCAATGTTGACCAACCTTCAGCTTCTTATGCTAGTTTGCTTCATACATTTCAACTATTGAAGCCAAAGCTACAAAGCGTGCTTAAGTTCGTATTAAAATTGAAAAACATCCATCCATTCTTATCTCCAGTACATTATAGCTCATCTAGTTGCCTTCATAACCGACTATCTGATGTGATCATATATAACCTTGGTGCTACTTCAGTGGTAGTATTTCCCTTTTATGCGAAATTACTTTACTTGCGGCAATGAGCAGCAGCAGCAGCAGCTCATGTTGTGCACTTCGCAAAATCTACACGAAAATTTGTTGAATGAGCACTAAAAACAAAACATAAGCACAAATACAATCACACACACACAAATAATTATACACAAATATGTACATATGTGTGCGCTATTACAAAAATATGAAGCCGGAAGCGAAAGCAAAAGCAAAAGCGAAATGAAAGCCACAAGCAATATTAGCAGCAGCAAAGTAAAAATGGAGGCCAAAAATACTTAAATGGCGTGTCAATATTATTGCACATATGCACTTGAATACACACACTCATGCTCATAGTAATACCCGCCTCACTCAACAGATTCATAGATACAAAAGTAACTTGTAACATATATCTACAATATGTGTGTGTTGTGTGTAATTTTTGGCCAAAATATATAAACTGCAAACTAATGGTTCGTAATAATTGTGGTTCATGTTAAAAATAGGCTTCATTAAATACACTCACACACATACTCATACTCACACTTATATAATATATTTATATATGTATTTATCTAAAGGCATTTCATAGCCTTAACTACTCTAAATCACCACATGGGATTGTTCTTTCCCTTTCAAATGCATACAAACACAGAGTATCTTTTGGACCATTTTTTGTACAAATCAAATAGCATAACATTTTTCTGTAGTTGTTGATTTAAACTGCTGAGTATCGCTTAACTTAGTTGTTTGTAGAGTATAACTGTAACTATTTCTATTGTTATTATTGCTACTGTGTTGCTAGTTGAAACTCATAGCCACAAAAACACAAAAATTTATAAAAATTCAAACAAAAACTAAATGGAAAAATTTAAAAAAAAAACATATACAACTAACTGAAAATTTTGTGGTTACACCCAGGAAATTGCTTGTTGTTAAAATTTTAGAATTAAAATCATATGTATGAGTATGCAAAGCGAGAGTAGACTGTAAAGTAAGCGAAGGTTGTCTAACTGGGATAGAGAGTGCTCTTATCTTATAAACTATAGTTTAAAGGCATCACAGTTGCTCATCAAGAAGACAAGTTGCAGTGACAAGCTAAGTAATTGAGTTGAAAACTGAATGTTCAAAATTATTAAGGGTTGCACGTTTTTTACAGAATCTATAACAATTAGTGTAAAAAAGATAATATAAGCAGCGGCATCCGCATTGTTTAAATAGCCTACACACAAAAAGTTTGTTCTCTATGTATGTACTAGACATGTGCATGAATGCATTCATTAACGCATATAAAATTGCTATTAACATCTTTATATTCCATCGACAGTTGAGCCACTAAACTGAAAGTCGCTCTACGTTTTTCAGGTGCGCTTGACCTGTTCCAATTCCCAATTTTCCACTCACACCATGGACCTTTCTGGGTCTTCTAGTAGCCATAACTCATTAACACCCAAATCCAGTGAATACAATCCCCGTGACATAATATTTTGATATATAAAATATATTCAGTTTTGTATCAATCTTTAACCATTGATGAATATTATATTCTCTATCATAGAGTGAAACGCAAGCCATTTTAACACAATTGTAGAATCCAATAAAGTATTTGTAAGTCCTTAATGGACAAGCAATTCTGAATCTTTATCATCAATTATACTAACAACAAGACTCCTTGTTACTCCAAACGAGGGAAGCGTCTGGCAGCTGGAATTGCCTATTTTGGAATCACAACGATTTACCGTACCCATTTGTTGAATATCAGTGTATGTTGTACACGTATTATGAATGAAATTGAATAGTGATTCGAGTGAGTTACGAGTATTACATTTTATGGTAGGGGTGAGTTATTGTACATTATATTCCTGTGCACATGCTCTCTATATGCTATGTCACTGCGAGGGCCTAATCTGGACTAGACTCCGTCACATTGGAAACCAGCACAAGCAATCCCTTTCCCTAATCTAACATAATCTAATCTAATCCCTGTACAGTTGTTGATTAGCAAGCTGAAGTGAGTGTTCATTCTCTCAACTCACATTCTCATTTGTTATGCTTAATTGCGTATCGCTTTGCATGCTCAGTGTACACTTGTACACTTTTAAACAACTATGGTATACTTACTTCAGTAGCCTCCATTGAGAGTGAGTATAGCTAAAATTTGTACAACATACAATATGTGTTGGGTACATTTGAATACAGATTCATGGGTACATACGGAAATCGGAAATGAGAATGTACTCCTGCACAAGTCTAGTATGTAGTACCATGACCAGGGGGGTGTCAGACAATGTAAAGCAACCTTGTCCACTGAGAATCGGCATTATGTCTCTGCATAATCCATGCATTCAGGTTAGGAATCAGAGAAATCATATATCACCCTTGTACAGACGTTTCACATCTTCTTTGTCATTCTTGGATGGTGCATCATCTATGGTACTCAACTTCTTTAGATGTTCCTATATTGTGGAGACGGTTAATTTCACGTGTGATTATCTCAATTGGTGGCATTGCGGCTATCATTTCAATCACGACATTCGATACTGTGCGAAAACTGCTTGCTGTTTGCAATGTGCTTAGAGTGTTAGGTCAAGCGACTATCCGCCATGAATAAATTAAGTATTAATTTAAAATCAATAGTTTATGCTTCTCCTCCAGATTAAATCTACTCAACTTTTTTTCAATGCTTCCTTAGGAATCCCATTTCCTAAATTAACAGTTCTGGATTACATTTTCTCACTAAAATACCTTTTTGTTGAAATATTTTCCAACTATGAAAAGATTGAATGGATGAATGCTCTTGATGACCATTTTAGGAACTTTCTTATGGTTTTTACTATAATCTATAAAGGCCAAAAACTTCTGTGACTAACCCCTTATATAATACAATTTGTGTAGTATATCTGTATATTATTCCATTGTTGCATGATTAAGATGCATGCTATTTGTTGTTTTTGTTATTATTATTGTTGAAATTAAAAGCTCAAAGCAAATATTTTTAGTTTAGCAAAAATAATGCGAGGAAACCCTTAAGGGCAACTTATGTTATTGTACAACTTCTCCCATTTTAATCTTCTCCCTCTAACTCATTGAGTTAAGCTTTGATTTGTTGCCAAAAATAATTGTATTTTGTACAAGTTAATAATAAAGTAAATAGGTCACACCCATTTTATTCTTCTATCCCGCTTGGAGGAGTTTAATGGAAAAGCAAATGGAATAGAAAATTTAAATAGAAATTAAAGAAAATTTTCCTCTTCATTGATCCCATGCCTAAGAGCCTTCAGTCTATTTGAAGATTCTAATAATATATTTAATTTTTCATATACATACATATCTATTTTATTGAGATAAATATTTATTTGAGTAAATTAATTAAATTTGATATTTTAAAACCAATTTTCTTTTTATAAACATGAAAATAGTTTTATTCTTCTTACTAGTATCGTTATTTTGTGTGCATGTAGTTGTACATTACTAACACATGAGTGCATTTTTCATTTCATTATTCTTACTACATACATTAGTGTTGTTACTGTAAATTTATTAAGCGGAAAATTTTATTTTTATATGCGCAAATTACATTAGGACAATGCGGCGTATGAACAATGATCAAATGATATAGCAAGAAATGTATAGAAAACTATTAAGGCAGAGTCAAAAAGAGGAACAGATAGAGAGGAGAGGAAGTTATAGAATTAGAAATAGTAGAAGGAATAAAGGACAATCTGATAAAGCGAGAAAGGTTAATAGGTTTATGTGGTATGAAAATAGTTAAATGAGCCTGACTAAGTGAACGAACAACGAGTGCGTTAAGTGCCAAAACGAGCGAAGGTCAAGCAAGCATTAGATTCTTTATACATATTTATATATGAAATAAATGTTGTGTATATAATTATCCACTGTATGGTATCAAAAGAATAATGGCATTTGCAAAAAAAATGATCAAATCTCTTGCACGTTTCTTTTTTTTGCAAAGTTTTTTTGTTGTTTTACTCTTTTTTGCTAAAAACAAAAAATAAATAAAAATATTTATGGCGCGATATTTGTGCTTTGTTTTTTGATTCTTGTTCTTGTTGATGTTGTTTATTAGTTCCTGTTGGTTTTGTTGTTGTTGTTATTATTGCTGTTGATTTTTATTGTTGAATTTTTGTTATTTGTTCTTGTTTTTTGGCTTTTGTTGTTAGCCTGGCTTGTTGGTATTCTTTCTGTTGGCTTTACTAATGACCAACTCGATTTATATGGGGGGAAAAAAGGCTTGTTTACCATCAAGTGTAGTTTGATGTGGCAGAATAGAAGAGTCGTTAAATCAGCAGCAAGGAAATGCTTTTAAAAAGACATGTGAACATTATGTACTTGTTTTTATTATTTTTACTTTTTTTTAGTTTCCATATTTTTTTGTAGAAATAATCACTTAATGAGCAACTAAAGTATTGTAGATACATATATGCTGCTTATTGTTGATAATTTATATTACTTCTACGGTACATTGTATGCTAATGAGCAATTTTATATGTATCATGACAAATAGTAAAAAGAAAAATGTAAAAAAATGTACAGTCGAACGTATAATAGTTATAGAGGATATAAGTAATTCTCACATAGCGAAGATTTATCTATAACGAATGAATACCCTTTATATAACAATGCTTGTCAGCAGGCAATACTGGCTTTTTCATATAAAATATGCATCCGTAGCAAATTTATCGAAATGCGGCGTACATGTAACTTCCAACTTGAGCAGCACTTGAGGGAATAAAGAATTGGATGAATTGGCAAAATGAAAGTTGATAAGATCAGACACCAGTTGACTCTACATCAGCATTATACAGACTCACAAAATGAGCATCGCATCGATCAGCTACTGACTCTTTCATTATGTGTCTTCTTTACTTGACGTTACATTGGATGCTGCTACTTTTACGCTTTCCATACTTCAGAATCTATTACTTACGAATCTTAATTACCGAATATTACTTCACAAACGTTTGCAAACTTTGATGTTATAGGAACATTTTAAGAAAGCAGGAACGAACTTCAAGCATGAGATGGCTCCTACGGTAGTTCTACCCTAGTGACTCGTTATTATATGAGCATATTTTGACTTGATGAACTTACAGTTATGAACGTATGTAGGTACAATTCAGCAATCTCATAGCAAACGCTCCTTAGTTATGTTCTAAAATAACCCATCTCTAGGTTTTTAAAGAAGTACTGTCACTTGAGCGTAATATCCCTTTCAAATCATGTCAACGCTAAGTTAGACATTTGGAATAAGACTATATAAACCGAAGAACGCTAAAAAAACTAGGCTGCAACGGCAAGCAGCTAAAACAATCGACTCAAGCGAATAAATATACAGTAAAACACAAAGCTATAACAGATGGCACATTACAAACAACAACTATACACACTCGATTGATGAACTAAGCTCTCTTTAGTTTGAAAATTATAATTGTAAGATTAATCTGTAACACCCACTACAAGGGATAGCATGACAATCTATGCTTTAGTCTCTTAATACTTGTATATTTGAGCTTATACTGTCATGGTTGGAATGCACTTTCACTGATAGCAGAGAATGTTGAAACTACTTGTTATTGGCAGAAATCTGAGACTGCTTCAAAGGATTCGAAATGCCACAAAGCAAGAATGAAGAAATGGAATTTATGAGAGGCGTCTTATGAAACCCAAACAATTTATTTGCTTGTATTAAGTGAAATATTTTGTGACACCTGTCCTGCACACTCATGATATGTCCAAGCTAATATAAGAATCATTCACCCTGATAGCATCATAATGGCAGACCAAGAGAATTATTGAACATAATTTTAGCAACTCGCAAGAACAGTCATGATTGTCAGATTTCAATTACGGTTGAATGCCATAAGAGAATGAAGTAAAGTTTAGGCATACCACCAATGTGAAACCGCTTAGCTTGATACTAGATGCAATACTCATTGCATGGTATCTCACAAACCGTTTTAAAAAAGACATGTTTTGCATAAAGCGTAGTGCGTATGGTAATGCAGGGTGCAATTGTTCGATCCAGAATGAGTAATCACATAGCAAGTGACCAGTACCAGTTCAACCAGTCTTTCAGGCATGGACAAGATTATGCGATTTGATGGTATGAGTTTAACTGGTCATAGTTTCGATGAGGTAGACGTATGAACATCGATTATATTAAATTTTGATAATGATTGTAATCATCCTTATGTTCAAATGAAAATATTTTACAAGCCAACGAGCAAATAGTATTCCGGCGTGCAGAATCAATGGCTACACCAACTCCTAGCCCGTAATGTAAACAAACTCAATTAAAACATGAGCATAAACAACCATCACTCTTTCCACCTGAAAAACATGACAGTTAAGTGCATGTGGAACAGCAACTTTGCATGCCGAGATTGTTACGGTTAATTAACTTGTGTTGTCTAGTAAGTTGATCTGGTTTCCTATCATGATGAGGGCTTAACAGCATTGTCGATGCTGATGCCGATTGAGCGTTATTATATATAAAGAGATAAGAAACGTTAAATATGTCCTACCCTAAACGTACGTGGTCTTATATAGAATGCCTTAGAATGTAACGAGAATGATTATACATCCATCTCTGACTACTTCATTATTGAGGATTTCAACTTTATATGCAATATGATTTGATCTAAAGGCGAAGTAAGTCAAAATGCCTTGGCTGCTTTAGAAGTCGAGAGATAAAAATTGTAAAAGCTAAGTCACATGATCACAGTTGTAAAAGAATTTAGTATTGACTTAGCTTTATGACAGTCCTACTTCCGACATCAATATACTTATGATTGACTTACCCAGTTTGATTTTATATTAATGCCATAAGCATATTTAATCAATTAGTTCTCTACTAAAATTTCCCTCCTTCACATATCCAATCTAATCTTATAATTATAATCACTTAATCATTCAATAGTTTATGAGTTTGTTTTTCATCTTTATGGTAATTTTCCATAATAATTTCTATTAATTTTCTTAACTAATTAACCTGTTGACATAAGTAATTATGTATCCACACGTACTACACGTATATTTACAAAGCTAAGCTTCTTAACTGCGTTCAAAGTGCCACAAATACTTTTTAATTAACTGAACTACTCAATTTAAAAAAAAAAAAACACATTTAAATTAATGTGAACAAAAAAGTAACGCAAACAAATTAGTTTGAAACACGCAAAAGTCACACATGATGTACGAGTATTTTTAGATAAAAATTCTAAGTATTTGTTTTATTACTTTTCCTAAGCCTATGCAAAAATATGTATGTGACTAAACTGAATAACTAAGAACAAGTTCTTAAAGCGTCTTTTGAAGATAATCATTTCATTTTACAACCTATTTTTTTTATTACGCATCTCAACTAGTATGCTGAATCAGCTCATCACCTGAGCTTTACTCTCTATGCCAAGTCACTAAGCGAACTGAAATTTTATTGTCTATGTTTTTTATGTATCTAAAACGTGTATCATGTCATTTGATATATGTGCGTGTAGGTGTGGAATATGTGTAAATTGTAGTATCTAAAAAGCAACAAGCAACAATTTGCACATCTTTAGAAACGAAAAAACTTTATTTATAAACATATTTTAACATTCTAAAAATGGAAGTGTATACTGCTTTGCTTGTTCCTTGAATTGTCATCCTCTTTTTGTTGTTATTGTTGGTATTGGCAATGTTATTTATTTGTGCTTCGATTGCCAAGTTGCCTTAGCTTTGCACCTTTACTAACCTCACAGAGATTCAAATACCAACAAGAGGCACTTGTTTCACACAAATTGTTACCAAAAAAATAAAATAAAAATAAAGATTTCATAAAAAAGGAAGATACAAATCTCTCTATACGGAACTATTTAGTTGGAAACATAGATATACAATGACAATGGCAACTACAAAACATTGAGATATTAGACATCTTTTGCCTTCACATACTTTTGGGAAGACCCACCCATATACAAAACATTTTTATTACAACATTTTGTGTTTACTATTATTGTTGCTTCTTGCAATCGACATGACTTATCGTACATAAGTACATAGGTTACATGTCATTGTTCTGCTTTGGTTACATTGACTGCAATATTTTGTATTTTGTAAGGACATTATTGTTCTTATATGTTACTTCTATTTCTTGTGTTTTGTGTATATTCTAAAGTCATGTCATTGCAAATTTAGTTTAAGTTTTTGTCGACACTTAAAAATTATTACTTTACTGCTTTTCTCATGTATCTCTGTCATACTTGTATGTTGTTATTTTGTTGTGATTTTATAGTTGGGCAAAGATAAGCCAATCGGAAAATATGAATGGATTTTAGTAAATACTTCAATTTAATATTTGGAAAATAACAAATCCAGAATAAAAACATTCTGTCATAATTAAAAGATTTCACATAAATATGCTAAAGTTATTCTTAAACTAAACTTTCTTGTGCTGAAGTTTTCTTGTTTATAAGGAAAAAAAAAAGAGAAATTATTTAATTGGTTTCATTTTTCTTTGCTTTTGACTTTTGCCACGCATTTTCTTATATGCTGATGTCGCCAGGACTTCTTCAGTAAATGAGAATATGTGGCATAAGTAAATGTTATTTACGCCATTTCCGGTTTGTTGGTTTGTACTTTAGCATATGCATACACACACTTCCCACACTTTCTCTGGTTGGTTACCGCCTTTGACATGCTTTTTCCCTTGAGCATTGAGCATTGAGCTCGGCTTCGCTCCTTTGGTTATATTTAGTTCTTGTTCTTCTTACTGTTTCTGTTTCTTTTTCAGTTTTGCAAAATTAATTACATTGAAGTCATTTATCAAACGAGAAGAAGTTTATTTTTGCAATAACACAAAAACAACCAACAAAAATAGAAAACAGAAAACAGCCCAACCAACTACATTCGGCTACAGGAAGATGTTGCTTACAATCCCTTTTCCCTTTTCCCTTTTCCCATTCATCAGGCTCCTTCATCTTCATCATCATCAAGCATCGAATCAATAAATTAAATACGAATTAGTTGCTGTTTCTCTTTGTGGTGTATTTCATTTTGTTTGATTTACTTCAATTATACTTTTCGGTTAAAGCTGAAGAAGGTCCTTCATGCTGTTTTCTCTTCTATGTTTTATGTTTTATTTTTTCCTCTTTTTGTAATATTTGTTATTGTTATTTTTACTTCATCAAGTGCGACTAAATAATTGCAAAAGTTTTTTGCAAAATTGTTTTTTGCATTTTCGATTAGCGAAATGTCAACTTTTCAATAAAAAAAATGGAAAAAAAGGGGAGAAAATCAAAAACAAAAAATAAATTTAGAAACAAAAGGCGAATAAATTGAACGCCATTTTGGAAAATTCGATTCGATTCAATTCGATTCGATTGTGTGTCGCGCTCGACAGAAGGCAAAGTTTGGCTTTTGCTTATTCGTCAAAATGGCAATTGGGAAAAGGCACCAGTAACAGCAGCAGCAGTAGCCTCAACCTCAGTCAAGTGAATAAATGAATGAAATGACTGAGAATACAGGAGAGAGAAACTGTAACTGTGTAATGGACACACACAAAACAATTTGTATGTGGGCTAGAGCATTAAGTGGGTGGTTACTTGATGGGGAAGGAGAATTGCAGGCTAGTGTTGCTGACCAATCCATGCAGCAGTTGCTAGTCTGGTTGATATTCACTCTAAGGTCACATTTTGCAATATCCATCATGGCTAACAACTAGCGAAAGGATAATAGAAAAAGGGAGTAAAATCAAAAACAAAAAAAAAGAGTGAGTAGTATGTTAAAGAGACAGAATGCAAGTAGTAGTGGGAGTAAATGTGTGTAATAAAGATAGAGTAAAGTATAGTGAACAAACGAACAAACTAAAGTGAGCAAAGTCAGCGCGTTCAGGGAGATGAAAATTGGTTTAATCAACTGTAAAACAACAACTACTACCAGGACAACTGGTACTAGAACAACAACAAGGACAATATACCATACCAAGTGAAGTTAAAAATACATAAAAGCAACAACAACAGAAACTAAAAACTAAAATAGAAAAACTAGAAAAATAGCAACAATAGCAACATAACACAATAACTACTCTACTCACAATGATAGTACATAGTATAGTGATGTCAAGAGTATTGTGTATTGGTAACAACAGCAGCCACGTTTAGGACAGCAATCAATAACAAAAACATGGAAAATACCATAGAATATGTGAAATGTGGAGAGAGTAACAAGGAAAATAAATAGTTAAGTGAAAAAATCCAATGATATTTATGACATTTTCCACGCCATTTTTATGCGATGGATGGAGCATTAAATTAACAATGAAAGTGTAATAAAGATGTAACTGGAAATGATCATATCATAAGTGTAGAGAATGATGATTAGATTATTTAGAACTATTGTTTAATCAGAAGCGTTTTCCTGATTGGGTGAAAATTCAGAGTGCAGGAGTATAGCATTAGCACATATGTGAGTTCTAAAGCAAACTGAAAAAACAAAGCAAAGACTTAAAACTAAAGAATATGAAAAAATAAGAATTAAAAACAACTGTTTTCAATCTCAATTCAGGCTGTCCTGGTTATGTACCAGCCCCATTGAAAGTATGTGCTAAACTTTTAAATGGCAGCTTATGAATAGGGCAACATATTATACCCTTTGCTGTCTTGATGTCTGCTTCTAGTATCTGGCCATCTATTCACGGGATATTAGCTTTGACGAAATCCAGAGTCTATTGTTGTGGTGGTTTATTGTTTTCGTGGATGAATACCATTTGTCCCAAGGACCAATCGAATAATATCTTGGTTCAATTTGTCCGATTCTGCAACTCACTTGTGACCAACGTTCTCGAAAGTGCTGCTTGATTGCGCTGACGAAATGCCAGCATTCCAATTTTTTCACATTAGTTTCAGGTAGCTTGCGCAAAGAGTGTACTGACAGAAAGTGACCTGGTGCCAAACTCTATTAAGCAACTAGCAACCTGCCTCGCCTTAGTATGAATGAGCGATTTATCCAGTAAAGTATATAATTCCACTCACTCCACCCTCACTTCACACTCACTCTACAGAAACCACATAAGCCGAATATGAACAAACAATGACATACGTGAAATAATATAAAGAAAAACTTGGATACCCCACGATCATCGTGCTACCCTTCCCAACAAACACAATTGCGAGAGAGATGGAGCTCTGCTGCAGAATTGCTTAATGAAAACGGTGTAATATGCATCTTTTGATTTAAAATGAGTTCATGTTCAACTCTTTCAGAAATTGTTTTCACTCTCCCCGACTGAATTTCTTCGAAATTGTTATTGCGAGGGTAGTAATAAGTAATACATTGTTTTTATATGACTGTATTGGTACTATACACAGTGCACGTCAGTGAAGCTTCCAAATGATACATCATATTTCAGCCAATTTACTTACAATACCTTAATGCATTATAATTAAATAACCTTCCTAATGAATCGCTCTGTCCATTGGTGAAAACTGTATTAAAATCCGTTCAGTTATTTTTGAGCTTTAGACGCAGTTGACGGCCTTTGTTTTATAATTTTTATAGATTACTAGAGTAACCGACCCGGCTTCGCACAGGTTGCATCCAACAATGCTCTGTTTGTTTCTCAGTTTTGGCCTGGATATGTTAGCTAATATTTTTTATATTATACTTTATAGGCGTTGTTTGAATATCCCGGATCTCGGGAATGGAGACTCATATCGAATCCAAGACTATCATATGTCCAAGCTGGGAACCAACCATACGTATTCATAAAACTTCAATATTATCAGATGAACGGTATGGCAGCTCATAAGATACAAACAAACAAGCACTAATTTTTATATATTAGATAGATTTTGTTGGTTTCATTTTACCATTTACACAGCACTTGTAGTCTAGTATTTTATTCTCAATTATCCAGTACTGCTTCAATTTATTCGTCTCTTTTATATAAACAAGATTGAGCATAAAGTATCTTCCAAATGTAAGAAACTATAGTGTTATCATTGTTGCTATTAGATCACGTGTCATGATAGAAAAAATATTCTAATAAGAGCCACGTCTTCAGTGTCATATAAAACCAGACAAACCAATTTCTTTCTCATCTCAATTTTTCCCCCAATAACTTTTCTTTTCAACAACAAAAATATTCATACCGATTTCTTTTCTCAATTTTCTTCTTTCAATTGCAGTCAAAGGATAACAAAGAAGCATATATACAAGGACAACAGAACTCATAACAATAGTGAGTGAAGGATAAAGTATGAGTAAATGAAAAAGAGAGAATCAAAAGAAATCAAAGTTAAGCTTACGCACGCAACCCGAAAGAACAAGGTTCAATTGAATTGACATACAACTCAACTGAAGGCAAATCAACAATAACAAGAACAGCAATTCTTGCAACAACCAGAAGAAGGCAAAGTACAATTGACAATAACTAGAAACGCTTGACAGTTACATTACGAACAACAACAAGAACACAAGCAAAGATATTATCTACAGATACATACATATAAACGTGCCACAGATACAGATACATTTAGTTGAGAGCTTTCGGCTGAGATACAAGCTGTGAGAAACAATACGTGATAACAACAATAGCAACAACAAGTATAAGGACAACAAAAAGGCCGACAGCCACAAGTAGTACAAACACACAAGTGCAAGTCAACCGAAACGTGGCATAAAGAGCAACATATACAGATACATATATTTTGCAACCGAATAACCAAAGTTATCCTTTGCAACAACAACAGCATACACAAAACCTCTAACTAAGACTTACTCTTAACGTAAACACATACACACACAAACAGACAAACAGAGATAATGGATGCCGAAACCGATGGTGTACCGCCTGCAGCTCCTGCAGCTGCCGCCACAACAGCAAATAGTGATCTGGATTTGGCTGCGCGTCGTCGTTTGTTTATGTCTCAACCATCGACGCTTGCCACACGTCGCCAGCAGGCGATTTGTGTACGGCGAGCGCATAAAATGTATGGCAGCAGCAAGAATCCAAATGTTGTACTCGATGGTCTCAACATGACCGTAGCAAAGGGTTCCATGTAAGTATTAAAGCATATAATCAAACACACTTACACACTTATTAAACACATATGTATGTACTAAGATAGCAAATATTGTAGATATGCGATACATTTGGATTATATTGTATTAAGTAATGTAAATGACACAAAAGTTTGTTAAACTGTTCACAGTTTTCTTGATAATTGAAATGATTATTATAGAAATTTCATGTTTTTCTTACAATTTAAATGAAAACTTCTTGATTCTTCTAACTAACAGAACAATAAACCAAATTGTTTGCAATAAAATGTTTTAAAATTATGAAAAATGATATATTAAATAGTGAAAAGACTTGCTAGGGAGAAGAACCATGAGCTAAATTCTTTAAAAGAGGAAAATAAAAGTTTAAGCTTTTTGAAATTATTGTATGAGAGCAACAGATGTTTATGAGGATGGTGATGTATTGTGGTGACAGTGTTTAGTGTTAGTGGGGCTAAGGTTGTTAGAACGATCAAGCTGTCTTGCACCGGATATTGTTGAAAAAGTGAAAGTTCCCACGTAAATTGATGATTGTTATATGCTAAGTAGGAAGCAACCAACTCAGCACAGTAATAAAATACTATACTAATGGACAAGCACAATATACAAACAAATCTAATAAGCAATGATTTCATGTGCAACATTAAAGAAGAGAACTGTTGTAGTGCGGTGAGTGAAGGATTTGCACTAAGGCCAATTAGCCCCGGGCCTGGGGCGGCCAGAAATTAGGCGCAGCCAATCGTTAGAATAACCACATTATAGCGCATGGCAGGCCGCACTACATGGTGTAGTATGCACTGCATCGTATAACAATAATCTTCCTAAATCACTTTCGTATATTTTATGTATAAAATATAGATATGTTACCTATGATATTTTCCTATGGATACAGATTGTGAATGAAACTAAATGATGGTACTATAAGATGCGGAGTATAGGAACCAAGAGGCTTGTTCGTACATTTCTCTACTCCAAGAGTTGTACAATTTCTTCGCAGCATCAACTCAGTGTTGGGAACTCCTTCAAGTCCATTTCATCATCAAAAATCTGTCAACAGCTCGTTGGTCAGCTAGTGCAGATGCATGGAAAAGTTTACGCGAATCGTAGAATGAAATCCATTAAGCGTTAGTCTCCATCGAAAATGATACAAAACAGAAGGGAGCGTTATATGCGAAGCAAGAGGTATTCGTTTGAAACGGAAACGTTTTGAAATGGCTGTTTTTTGGGGATGTTTACTGGATCGCATTAACGCCACAAGTAAAAAACTTCAAAGTATGGAAATTGACTGGTTACGTCAATAGAACTCTATACATTTAATTGGCGAAACACGAGAGTACTTCGATGATTTCGAAAACAAGGCCAAAAAACTGTCCTTTGTACGAGAAAGAGAAAAAGTTTTTCGACACAATCAAAAGCGTAAGCTACTTCATTGCGAGATAAAGATGCAACAAAAGAATGGTCGCCAAAATTTCAGAATTAATTTGATAATAATTGATACATTGTCAGAATAACACAAAAAAAGACGGATGTTTACAATCTTTTTCGAAGAAAAGACCAAAGCATTGCAAATGGTTTATTCTGCTGACTTAGAAGAAAATTTTTCAGAAGAATGTCTCCATTTTAGTGCTTACTGCAGTATAAAAAATTAGGATCGGAACAGTGCTGTCATTTTGTTAAAATGGTAATAGTTTCTTGTTTTTGTTGATGGGTGCTGAGAAAGGGGAGGCTGGTACTTACTACAAAGCTTGAGGCCTAGGTGGCCAAGTCTGCATATCCGTCATTAAGTGCGGTACTATGTAATGATGTTTCTCAGGTGCAGAAATGGCCTAAACAAATGGATTTCAATTGATGTACTTTAAAAAATATAAAAGAAAATTTCGAAGAATATTATTACTGTTTATTCTATAAATAAGTTTAAGGCTCCATTATTTGCGCTACTCCTGCATATTTTATTATTGCAGAGAAATTTTTCTAATAAATAAATAAAATAAATAAACAAAATTGATCAAGAAATTTGTATAAATCGTCCAAGTATTGATTTTCTTATACCAATTTAATACCCAAATCAAGATCTCACATGACTGCACCCACACAAACTTTCACACTTGCATTTGATATGCTTTGCTATGTTATGCAATTGCATTAAATTCTATTAAATTATATGAAAGTCGTTCGCTTGAAAATCATCATCAAAACCCAATGAATATGCAAATCTAAATATTCATTCATTGAGTGTGTGGAGATGCTTACTGTGCAATGGAGATATTGCGTCAGCTGTAGTTAATGTTTATGGGAAATTCAATAACGCAATCATGTATGAAATATGTGTAGAAAGACAGATAAACAGACAAACAAACATAAACAAATGATGATGCCTAAACAAATGATCAAATGACCGTCAAATGTGACTGACCGCAATTAGCACTTTAAATAAAAGAGAGAGATACAATACAATGACATTGTCAGTGTATGGAAACAAGCATTTATAATCACATTTTATGGTAAAAAAATATCAATTTAAGCTTAAGAAAAAATAATAAACAAATACTTAAAGCAGAAAAATGTGCTGTCAACAGTGAGCAGTCAATGCTTAGCAACTTAAAGTAGGTCAATGTCAGCAGCAGCATCAGCAGCACATATGTTAATAAAGGCAAAGAAAGACAGAGACAGAGAATCTGCAAAAACTATTAACACACAAATATGTACAACCATACATACAGTTGAATACATATATGAAAACCAAACCAAACCAAACCAAAAATTACGTATACGCTATATAGCAAAAAACAAAAAAAAAAACCGCAGCAGCAATTGAGTATGGCAAAGCCAAACAAAGAGCAATATAATGTTTAAGACACACTGAAGATAAACTAAACAACAAACAATCACAACAACAGCAACAATATCAGCTGACAACAGCAGATACTCTATCTCTTATAGTAACAACTGAACAACTTTGAACACGATTTTCTGTTTGTTTGAGAGTTTGTTGAAAGAGATAACAAAAACATAGTGATACTCACTAAATCATATAATCATTCTTTCTCTTTTTCACTCATTCAATCAGTTTATGCCGCCTCCTCCTCTTAACTATTAACTCTTATCTTACTCATTCTCACTTATTCAGTTTATTTTCCTCCATTCAATCATTTTGTTTTTTATATGTTTGAGTTTGAGCTGAAGTTGTCAAACAACTGGAAAAACTTTATTATTGTTGATGCTTTTGTTGTTTGTTTGTTCACTTGTTTGTTGTGGTTAGTTTTGTTGTTGTTGTTGTTGTTTTTGTTGTTGTTATATCATTGTTATACATTTTGATTTTCATTGTTGTTAGTGGAAAAAACTTTTGATCTACCACAACAAGAAGAACAACAGAATCAGTAACAAGAAACAACTATCAGTCACAGCTGTTCTTCTTGGGTTTCTCTGTTCTGCTCACTTCCTAATTCTTTAACCATCAAAGTATCTGAACATTCTGCATTTTGATACATTTTCCATCAATTTTAGTTTGTTTATGACATGTTTCATAAATAAATGAATGGATTTAATCATAAAATCACAAAACCAAAAAAAAAAATCATACAAAAATGAATGAAACACAAAAGCAACAAAACCAACTTAACAAAACCAAGAAAAGATACAAAATTCATGAAAAAAAATATATCAAAATACCCAAATTAAATTAAAGAAACCCAAAAATGTAAGAAAAAATAATTAAATAAATTTTGGTATTAAAGCAAAGTGAATAAATTTACTAAAAACAAAAAGCGCTCATGCTAATGATGTTCATGAGCTTTGCTGCTGCTAATAATGATGATAATAATTATAATAATAATGATGATTGTCCATTGACCATGAAATATGTTTTACGAGCCAAAAAAACGAAACAAAAAAAAGTTGTTTTAATATTTACTAAGGAAGATCAAGGGAAGGTGGTGGTGGTGGTGTTGATGGATGCTGTTGCCTCTGTTAAGCGGGTGAATTATTTTGAGTTGCTGTGATTAGCAGCACGCGAGAATCTGTGCACACACACATTTATTTTATTTGCTCAACTGTCAGAGTTTATATGCTACGCTTGACACTAACTTGTCTTTATGGTGTATGTGTGCTTATACATGTATGTATATCTATGTGAACTGGGTTAACTCAAAGCAATGACAGAAAGCAAGTGGCTGGCAGGCAATAGTGTTTTTGCGCCACTGACAACGACAGATAGCAGTGATGATGACGACTGCCTGCTGTCAACTTGATCGCTTGCTTTAAGCATCAACAAACATAGCAACACCACTATTATCTCCATCACCATCACCACACCAAATATTCGTATAACAAACCCAAACAAACAAAACTACAACAACAACTACCTACATTAATAAATCGCTAAAACTGTCAGCGAGGCGTTAGTATAAACAAGATTTAGCACAAAATCAGTACATTCTCATCTCTCCTCAACAAATGAAGGAAGAAAATTTACTGGCTTCCAAACTAACCAACCAACTCTGTCTGTGTTAGTTACGCCCAAGATTTGTTTGGAACACAATCGCCTCTTTTTCAACATACATATTTCAATTTAACGCGAAATTTTCTGTTTGTTTTATGCTCAAAGTTAAAATGGCGTATCTTTTGTTTTTTTTTTTTGTCATTGCTGCCTGTTGACTGACTGCTTTTCGATTGTCACAACCGAAATAAATAATTGTCTATTTGTTCTTTTGTTTACATATTTCACTTGATGGTGATGGTAATGGTTTCCTTATTTATTTAGTTTGTTGTCTATTGTTTATTCATTTTATTGATTTCTCTTAGTTTTTTATGCATAAATTAGAAATTTGCAAAATTCCAAGGCATGAAAAAATCAAACCAACTGAAAAATGGCCAAATAAAGTGTCAGTATAAGTAGTCAATGAAATTGATTGAAATTGAACTTGGCACTTGAAAATTTGTAGATATTTGAATAAAATTGGATTTGGCTAAGAAATTTTTAAATGGAAATTTAGATATATTAGTTTTTTTAAGTTGTTTGGGTGGAGGAAGAAAGACTTTAAGACTAACAGGACTTTCTTTTGCATAAAGCCAAGTAATACACGTATGAAAAATTATATGTGCATGCCCTTATGATGGACTTTTTTTTCTCTAAGAACAGTTTTCGAGATTTAAAGAATGCAGTTTTATTACACAAAATTATATGAATCAAACCAAATAAAACTTAAATCCAATATGTCTCAGAAATATATAAAAACAAGTAAGGAAATTTACAGAAACGACATGGAGTCAACCAATGATTTCAACTGTTTAAGGTCTGGACTTATACATAGGTTTCCGTCCAGTACTGGAATATTTCTGGTTGAAAAAATGTCTTAGTATCCTTTACAATGTATATTGGCCTGCTATTCTGTTTGATATGTTCAATCATCTAAACTAAACTGACCTACAAATCCATTAACTCGTTGTTCAATAGTTCTATAATTGTACTTCACCCTACTCATTTTTGTTGTTATGAAACATATTAGAGTCTTTTCTTTAAAGAAATTGCAGTTCATATTATTATCGAACTTTAACCATGCACACGAGTGTAAGGAATCAGTCTTTGCTAGCCCAGATGCCGCCAATATTTGATGCAGCAATCAGTCCCGTCTAAGTAAAATTTTTTTCAAATTTTTTTTACATCATCATCATTTCCTGTATCTCCCATTGGAGCATAGGGCTACAATAAAGCATTTCCATCTGGTCCTGTTAGGGAGAACCCTCTTACGACTTCCTTGGGGGTTCCAGTGAAGAGCTTGTCGGCAAATTTCTGTGGCACCTTTTCGCAACGTGTGGCCTATCCATCTCTATTTTTGTAATTTGGAATAGTTGGCCATAGGTTCCAGTTTGCATTTTTTATATAAATCGTCATTGCTGATGACATTTAGCCACCACACCCTGAAAATACGCCGTAGGCATCTGTTAACAAAGCTCTGAATCTTTCCAGTTAGATGATCGGTTACAAGCCAGGTATCGCATTAGTAGATCAGTACTGAGTTTCATCATTGACGTAAATAACGTCGAGTTCCAAATTTCGCGCAGATATGCATATGCGACTATTGCTGAGCATATTCTGGCCAAAATATTCTTTCCTTCACTATTCTCCTCGGATATTATACTGCCTAGGTAGGTAAAATCTTCGACTTGTTCAATTTCTTTGCCATTGTTTTTGGTGTTCATTTTCATTGCTTTTGTTTTGTCAATTTTGACTTTTAAGCCAACCCTACCCGACTTGGCGTACAGATCGTTGAGCTTTGTTTGCATGTCGGAGTGCTTCACAGATAACAAGCATATATCATCTGCATTGGCCCTACCCCCTTCTTAATCTCCTTTCCCTACCACCTTTTTAACAGGTATCACAATGAGCCTTTAATGCTTCTGGGTGAACTAGCGAGCAATCGCGAACCTAAGTGAACGTTAGGAAAATCTACTATATATCCCAAAATTGGTATTTAATGGCAAACGCGAACGGTGCGTTTATATGCCGATTTAATAGCTTAGGGTTAGGTGACATAGAATGATCAGATTTTCATGAATTATTTGAAGAATCCTCCTTTTTAATATGTTGTGTGTGTTCTTATCGATTCAGTGCTCATTAAGTCAAGCACTGCTAGGGCTTTGGATTTGGCGTTTGCATCTAGCGTCTATGTTTACCACTATGTTTTATTGGGCAATAACAACTAATCCCATGCCACTTTCCTACTACTTTACGGCTACAGACCTAACGTCATCAGCCATATATAAAAGCATGCACTATAAAGATAAATTTAAGACTTAAAACATATGGTTGTACAGTAAAGATAGCTAAGCTTCAGCATTTTATTAGTAACATACATTAAAATTACCAAAAATGAATAAAATAAGAACTTTTCAAGATTATAAGAACAACAACACTCCATACATTAAATAGCTTCATATAGAAATCCTCATTATGATCTCAACATTGATTGAGAATTTATAAACTGTGTTTCATTTTACCTTCCTACTAACTTTCAGTTCTATTGGCTCTTAACTCTCATGCTGCTTAGTTAATATGCTATTTATTTAGATTCAATTCTCATTTTTCATATAAATAAAGAATTTATACAATAGAAATTGCTTTTAAATCTTAAGAAAATACTTTTGTATTGTGCATACAATAAATTTTAATAAAAACAAAAAGAAAAAATATTCCTGATTGCATGCTAAATTTAATTAACATTTAAATAAAAAATACAATATATTTCTCTACTCATATGCATAGATAGAAAAGCAGCAAGATAAAGGTTTTTGGGGGGTAAAAGAAATTGGATATAAAGCAATTTAATGAATGCTTTTTACCACAAACTGTCGATCATCAATTGGCTTAACTTCTATTATTTAATTCGATTTGAATGTGCAATTTGCTGTATTGTGTGTGTTGCATGAGGAAATTTATACAATAATTTGCCTTTTCCGATAATAAATAACATAGTTATTACATACTAGGTATGTATTGTATATAGATATATGTGTATCATATATATATATGTATGATAATAATGAAAATTAATGCATATCAATGAATGATACGAAGTTGATTATAGTAGAAGTTTTTGCATTGAACTGAGCAATCATAAACAAATTACGCAGTTGATTGATTGATTGATTGAATGCAACAATGAACTTTGAACAACACACACACACACTCATATATATGTTATATATTTATTATTATCTATTAATATAAGATAGGAAAATATTTATCTTAATAAACAAACAGTATACATTTCATTTAATTGCTTCAGATAGTATAACTTAATTAAGGCTTACAAACTGCATACTCATATAAACAGAAAAGGATGAAAGAGAGACTGAAAGAAAAAGAAAAATTGATATAGAGATACATACATAAAATAAAGACAATGTGTGGCATAAGGTGCTTAGAAAATTGTCTTATATAACCTGAATTGTTTGAATTGTCTTATTGAGTTGCTTGCCATATTGTTAGACTGTGTTATGTTCATAAAAATTTCATGAATTTCAACTGAAGTGTGAAATACTTTTCATTTCTATTAAATAATAATAATAATTCTAAGTAAATTTTTGCTTTACATCATTCAACACTCTTCTCATAATCATTTTTATCTCTAATTAGGTTTGCCCTGTTTATTTGTTAGATACTATTTTTAACTCTTCTTTTATGGCTTTTGTTATGGAAACTCTAACCCTAATCTCTTTGTAATCATCTAAACAACTTTCTCCTTACTCCTGTTTATCCTTCCTTCTGACTCTGACTGAGACTACCTTTATCAACTTCCTTTTCTCTTTATCACCAACTCTTTACTTTATATAGTAGTATTTCTTTCTTTTTTCTCTTTTCGCTGCTTCCTTTATTCTATGCAGCACTAAGTACCTCTTTTATAAATTCATTTTTCATTGAAATAAAATCCAATTAAGCACCCAAAACCTTGGTGAAGCATTATTAACGCCTTCTATACATTCTTAATTACGCAATTTTCCTTAAGAAAATTGTAGTTTTTCGCGTTAAGTTTTTCCCATGCTTAAGCAATAAAATGCAGCAGTTTGTAACAAGTTACCCAAAAGTTTCCTTTTCTTTCTTTACTTTGGATCAAAATCTCATTCCTGCCGTCATCATTATCGTCATTATCATCATCATCATCCTCCAGTCCAAGTGGCTATAATTTGTGCTCTGTAGACCGACCACTAATGCCGCCGTCAAAAGCAACAATAAGAAAAACAGAAACCTTTTGTTTGTTAGTTTGCTTGTTTGGCTTCATTGAAGGCCGCCACCATTTACTAGTATAGGCAACTATGCCAGGTGAAATACACTTTATTGCAAAGGAATCAAATCAACTTATGTTGTTGTTACTAAACTTAGTTAGAGCAGAAAGGAAGCTACAAACCGGGGGTCACTATTACCTTCTTAAAACTAACAATTGTGAAATTTTATTATGACAGAATCTCCTCGAACTAAAGGAAGAGGCAACTCAAACCTTAAACAAGAGAAACATTAGAGAAAACACGAGGTTAACAACATAACAAGCAAACGAACAAGCTGAAAACCAAGGTTTTTTAGACTGATACAATAGTACCTTCAGGTGGGTTTAGTAGGGGGGGTAGAAAGCATTCATTGGACAACATTGAAAACAGCATAAAAACACCGACAGGAGACAACCAACAAAAGTGTAATAGAATGAAGGGAATGAATAGTAGAAGTACAAAAAAGAGAGAAGTGGTGATAAGGATGATGATGATCAGATGAGCTGAGATGGAGAAAACAAGAACATAATGGCTGCTTACAATTTGAAAACGAGCATAATGCGAACATTACAACTGTGCCATTGTTTTCGGTTAGTTGGTCTCAATGGGGAGAGGTCGTAGTATCACAGGTTGGTTTGCTTGCATGGTTAGTTGGCCGTTGAATGAAAGAAACAACGCCTGCACAGAGGTAGAAAATATACAATAGAACCAAAATATAGCAAGAGTATAGGCTATTATACAACTATGGTAAATAGTAAGTACGAAGTGGGACTAATTCAAGAGCAACACACTAACACAAGTAGCCCAGCATTCAATTGAGCATAGCAGAAAAGGGAGAAGAAGAGAAAAGGGTTCATTGAATCACCTCTAAATTAAATTAAAGCTGTTTAGAGAGAATCAAAGAAAGAGAGAGAAGAACTAAACATAGAGGGTTTAGTATTAGGAATAAACATAAGGTCATGTGCGGTTGTTCTACATAAATTCACAAAATGCCTTAAGGCAGCCTACTACACCTTGAACGACAATGTAAATGTGAATTGGTATCCGGTGATGGGATAGGATAGAATGATTTTGTGATAAAGAAATGGCAAGGAAGGACACGAATGCGAATTGTGAATGTGAAAATGGTCAATTAATGGTGCATGAATAACGGTAAATTGAGCGCAAATACCAAAGCATATATAACCAACCACATACATAAACACATCTATACAAATCCATACACATACTGCATACATAGATACTACTGTTCATATAATACAAAAGTTATTACACGTGAAAAGTCTCAACCTTTTATGTGCTACTACTATTATAGAATTGTACTATGTCTACTTCAATACTGTGGTTTCCTCATTCTCGAGTTTAGCGTAGCTTAGCTGTCCATTCTGGTTAACCACAGATTTGTATATACCACAAAATTTTACAAAAACAACAACAAAAAACCTACGACATCCCACATTTGAACGAACATAAATATGACAATTTAATTGACATTAAATTGTGATTAAATTACAAAATAATTTTAAAAGGGAACGAAATGCAAATGCTATACATAAATGCGAGGGTGATTTGATAAGTATTGAGACAAACCGGGTGGGTTGTTTAATCAATACATTAGTTTCAGTGCTACAAGTTGGTATCCTGACACTTTGTTTCCCATCAGCTGTTCTAGAGTATGTGGTAAGCAAAATCTCAAAGGAATACAGTTAACAATGGCAAATCCGATCCAGCATTATACCGCTGAAGAACAATGCACAGTGATTAGATTTTTAGGTGCGGACGGTATCAATCAAATAATGATGAAACTGTACTGGGATAATTGTTTGAACCATTCGAACCTTTACAAATGGGTAAAACAGCTTAAAAGCAACCGTCTATGATGAGCAACAAAGTGGACGTCCAGTTAAAGTTGCAACTTCTTCCCTCGAATCTTGCATTAATGCATTAATTCATGACAACAGACGTATTACTCTGTTGAACTAATAGCTGAAGAAGTGAACGTGAGTGTTGAAACTGTCCATAACATTAATAAGTATAAGCTGCAGTACAAGTTAGTTCCTCATCTAAATGAGTCCTCAAAATTGACATTGTCTTGTCCCCACAAAATGCCAAGACTTTTGTAGTCAAACTACAATATTATCTGATAACACTTGGACTAAATAATTAACAATGATATCAGAAGTTTCAACTGGTTAGTCTTGGAGGTCTTAAATCTTTACTTGCACACCTACGTCAGGTTAGAAAATGCGTACTAGGAAGGGAATATTTTCTTGTTACCGTGGTTTGAAATGTCGGTTAAAATATATATTTCCTATACTAGCTTCTGTTTTCATAAGCATGCATCTAAATTTCTGTTCAAAACAAGATTTGATTAATTACGACCCATCCACCTTCAGTTGCGGCGATATCTGAATCTAGTGAAGTTGGGACGTTCAATTTCTTTAAAAATTCTAACATTGAAGAACGTGAAGCGGCTTGTAAGCTATCATTGAACGTACACATACGTTTCGGCTATCGCCTATAGAATATTTTAACTATCTGTGTTAAGAACTAACACGTTTTACAACTTGTGAACTAGATTATTGGCAAAACGGGACAATATTTCGTCCCGAAGCTTTATTCAGAGACACAGGGACGGAGAACCGTTCAAAATGGGATTTATGGTGACGTAAGTTATGGATGTCAATGTTAGTTTTAGGAAATTTCACAGATAATTGACCATATTGAAGAATTCATACTTGAATACTTAACAATACTTGTAGTTAGACACGAAGATTTTATAAACGTTGCACTTTCGGATATACTTAAATAATATTGGGTAAGTCGAAGGCCCCAGTAGCTAGTAGTAGTAGTCACTCGTTAATTAGTATTTAGTTTAGAATTGTATATTAGACCTAATTATGATAAATAAATAAATAATAAATATTGGGTAACATTGAAACATAATTATACATTTACTTCTACAATTTTAAGTATAGTGACTTGGGTATTGTAACAAGCAATAACCATGAATGATGACCAAAAATAAAAAAATATTTAATAAATCGAAATATGTGTAAGAATGCCAAAGCTTTTAGTCTTGAGCTTGTGACATATTCTTTCAATGGAATATGTCACTTTGTGCTAGCATTGCTATACTTTGTATTACAAGAACAACAACTGCGACGCCGAAGTCGACGCCGTAAGCATAAACATAAAGCTGATATTTAAAGCTTAACATCTTGCATCCCACCCTCCACTTTTCATATTTAAGCTTATAAGTTACAACAATGAAAGAAGAAGAACACTTAAGACTTACCATATGAATATAAGTTTTTAATGCTGATGATCATTGTTTTGCACTCTCAGCACACTAAAGTTTTCTCTCACTCTCCCAGTTTCAATCACTCACTTTATTAATACGATTAAACAAACATGAACAAACATGATAAAGACTAAAGTCTTTGCTTACAATAAGAACTCACTTGCTACAAAAGTAACGGTATCAACCAAAAGAAGAACAAAAATGACGCGACTGCATGTACAAATTGAAATTAAATACTTGTATTTATCGCAAAATTTAATAAACAATAAAAAACTATTGCAATTTCAATTCAGTTATTATAATTCTAAACACTTTTCTCTTAAAAAAAATTACAATTAAAAATTAACACTGACACTTTTAGTATTTGTACTAATATAATAAGTAATACATAATTATATTTTAGTTTAACAAACACTAATCACACCCGACTAACCGGCACGAGACGACCAACCACGCACACCAAACACTATTGAATGAAAAAACAAACTGAACAATTCGATCACATAATTGTGTTGTCTTCCTTCAGACATTCTATCCGGGAATACCAACAACAAAATATTCTCAAAAAGCTTTGTGCAAACAAAACTGTTCTCAATATTAATTTTTAGTTATAAATCATCAATCGTGGGCTATCACTGGTTTCAAGGCAACGTAAAGGTACAAACATAGTGCACGCTGAAGCTGAAGACGAAGCTAAAGAAGAAAAAGCGAAATATATGAAAACGCGTTGCCTGCACTGTGCACACTTTCGAGCGTTTTCATATGTTTCCTTGTGCACGATCAGAGTGGTAAAGTTGAAGCTGGTCAAAAAATTAAATGCAGCTGTTTGTATGTGAACAAACAAAATTTGAAGCTGAAGCAGAGTCAGAGTCTGAAGCTGAAGCAGTGAAGTCAAAGTACAGTGTAAACTCCATACAACGTTACTCGATTTAATGAAAAACTCGCTACAACTTTTTCGACTTGACTCCATTGGACAACTTGACAACTATCTATGACGACGTAAAATAGCCAGTCCCTTAAGAATCGCTATATTACAGTAGTTTGATTTCACTCGGATTCAAATCATCTGTCTCTCACTGTCCGCCTCTTTGATGATATTCAAAACAAAAACCAATAATGGATGAACCTCGCATTCTGTTCACTTGCTTGATTTTGCTTCATGACAATACGCGCCCCCCACACAGCATTTTAAACTCAAGACATACTAACATCCCACCTACATCCCCGAACTCACTCCCTAGAACTCCCGTTTGTTTGCACCCCTTAAAGATGCTTGTCCTACTTGGGAGGTTTTTTGATCCACTAAAGAAGTTAAACATCAGGTGGAAAAGTGTCTTCGAGATCAATTCAAAGAATTTGTATGCCAGAAGAATGCTGGGTGAAGTGTATAAATATCGCTGGGGCTACATATGTTAAAAAATAGCCGGTTTTGTTTTGATTGAATAAATCGATTTTGAAGACTTCTTAGGCGACGTTTCAAAAATGGAGAGTGAAATGATAAGAAACCGTCAGGTTTTTTTTTACAATTTTCATAGATGGTGTATTTCTGTAACAAGAAATAATAAGATTCCACTGGAAAAGTTGGAAAATCTCAATAAAGGAGTAATTACAGCTGTTTTTTGTGTTCGTTTTAAATATTTACATACAAATGGAACGTTGTGGCTAATTGTGAGAAATTTTTTTTGTGTTACATCAGAACTTTTTTCTATGTGAACCGATTTTGATGATTCGTTTGTTTTTTCAAAGCTGGTGCTTATCATGTGGTCCAGATATAGATTTGAATAAGATCTGATTAGCAGTTATCTGTTTGTTACCTCAGAACTTTTTTGTGGGTTAACCGATTTTGATGATTCTTTTGTTTCTTCATAGCTGATGCTTGTCATGTAGTCCACATATAAATTAAATCAAAATTTGATCAACAGTTTTTGAGTTGTCCTTAATAATGCGCATTCCATTTGTGATATTCGAAGTCGGTTTTCTATATTGTTAAAAATGAAATATTTTTATTTTATGTAGAAGCTTCACTTCTACAGCGATTCGTCTCATTACTTTTTGAATGATCCCCTTACAATATATATACTATACAAACTCGTACATAAAAAGGCACTTGATAGTGGAGAGTAAAAGTAGAGTAGAATAGATTAGAATAAAATACTTAGATGATGATGATTTAATGGCTGGTGGCTGAGGGCGTTTTGTAAAATATTGTATAACAAGTTATGTGTAATAATGATAATAATAATTCAGTTATAATTATTATGTCTCTTAACATTAAACATTTTGTTTAATTAAATTCATTTGTCTGAAGTTCAGATGTTGAACAAATAAATTGACTTGAATTTATACTTGTATAAAGTAGTTAGTAAAGGTAGATACAGAGACAGAGACAGAGTGAAGGGACAAGGGCATGCAAACTTCAGACAAAGTTGGATTTATTTGTCTAAACATTGTACAAGAGATGAAGAAGGAGAGAAGGTGATTAAGTTTCTCTTAAAACTTTTGTTAACACATGAAATTATTTATTGAATGTATTTTCCTTATTTTTAATTGAAACTTTTAACTGTGATTACCATTGAAAATATTTGCTTAAAAAAACTAATTTCAAAAGATTTTCTTATGTGTAATTTTTCATCAATTAAAAATCATTTACTTATTCAATGGATCGAGTACTATTTGTATTTACTTTTCGTTTTTCTTTATGAACTTTTTAAGTTCTTCTTTTCATACAAATGAATCCATTTTCTCTTCTCTTACATGTACATGATATTATTACCATGCGATACTTATAAGCACATAATCATATATGTGTACATTTGCATGTACATATATACTTAGTATCTCCATCTCAGTGAGGTCAATATTAAGCATACATATTAACTACTAATTACGGTAAAGCTATAGAAAACAGCACAACCAACTAAAACCAAAACCTAAGCCATATAGTACACACTACCGTATTCTCAGCACTTATACTCGTACTACTACTTTAGTACTGCAATCATTAACATTAACATTAACAACAGACAATGGGACTTACAAGAATTGTGGATACAATATTTGCTGCGCTTCATCGGAAATCAATAAAAATAAATTGTTGATTGTTAGGTTTGTGATTTGTTGTTGTTGCTATTGTTGTTATTGCTGATGCCACTCAATTGGAAGTTGTTGTTGCTGTTGTTATTATTGCTTCTATAAATCAGCCAAAGCAAATATTATGGTACTACTGGATACTCACCACAATACATATACCATAGATACATTACATGTAATACTAAGTCTGTGTAACTTATGCCTTACTTGCTTACTTGATTTGTCAAGTACACACTACTATGTGCACTGCATACATTTAAATGTATCTATTCACAAATAGTAAATTATTATTTTACAATGCTTGGTTTCGTTTTCATTTCGAATTGAGTTGATTGCTTTGGTTAAATAATTGAGTGACTGACTGACTGACTGACTGAGTCAAGCAAGTTAAGCTTTGCTTTAAAGTGTAAGTTACTTTCTTGAATATTGTGTTTTGTATGTGTGCATATCTAAGTGAATAAGTGCCACTCATCGTTGTCCTTCTCAGTCTATGTATACTCAATAGTAAGTGCTTCAAACACAATCACGCTTTTAAAGGTTTAAGGAGCATGCATTGACTTATACGACTTGGGGTTGTTGTTATCGATTTTATAGGTCAGACAGGCATCAGGCATCAGTGTCAATTCAATTATTGTAGTTAAATTCATATTTTCAATTGTAGGTTCATGTGCTTAACTTCAGGTCATAATAAAGATACAAAAGTCAAATGAACAGAATATGGAATGAAATGAAATATTAAAATGGAAAAAAATGGAAATTATACTCGTGAGGTCAAAGGAACATGGAAATTATAATTGAAACAAGATTAATTTAGGCAATATTATTTTGAACACAAAACTAACTGAATGAAAATGATAATTTCTATATCATGTTTAAAATTTGAGCTTATTTTTGTTGTTATTTTTATGATATGTTTGCATCACATTTTACATATTACATACCATGTTATCCTTGTGAAACTCTAAGCCCAAAACTAATCCAATTTTTGGTTTTGATGCTTTTTGCCATGACTTAGACATTGACTTTACAAAATTTGAAGTTTTGAGCTGAACAGATTTTAAAAGCGATAAACAAATTAGATTTCATTTTATACACACATCCACATTTATCCAATTACATACTCAGATAGACAGAGAGATGGAGAGACTTTAAAACATTTTAAGTTGTCTTACTATTTTATTTGTTAAAAATTTATTTTTATGCAAAAGTTTTGTGTGATTTAGTAAAAATAAAACATATTTAGAAGTAGTACAATATAATAAAGTATCTGCATGCGTCAGCATCTGTGTGTTGTGTAATGGGGAATAATATAGGTAATGAAACACATATTGATATTTAACAAATCAAAAGTTTTTAGTTTTTTTAGTTTTGCATATATTGTACAACTTACTTCAATAACAACAAGAATAAAATTGTAAAGTATTTTCACAACAACAATAAAACAAAAATAAAATAGAAAACATGCATGTCTATGCACAATTTTCAAAATAAATTATACAGGGTGTAACAATATCAAAAGAAAATTAATACCAGAGAAAAATATCACAGACATTTGAAGATGCTATTTTGATTTTTATTAATTCAATTCACCAATCAATTGAAAAATGATTTAAATGAATTGATGATTACAAATCCGAACCAGATGCAACTCTTGGGTTTCAAAGGCTTGACTCTTATAATCATTCCTATTCTCTCTCCTTTACTATACTAAAAATTTAAAGAAATTTATGTTAAACAACTCAAATCAAGAAATATAGCAAACTAATCACAAGCGCCAATTAATTAGTAATAATAATAATAACGGGCCCGAAAGCACAGCGACCAATAAGATCTATTGTATATGGCCTTATTTTATAGAAACCCTATATGTTTAGACTTTTGATGAATCTTAACATTACTTGGGGTTTGTTGTTCCACAATTTGTGTGGATTAACAACAGTGTCACCGAGGTGGTGAAGTCTTTGTCTACTGAGTGCAGGACATTTGCAGAGTATATGCTCTGAACTTTCTTTATCCATTTCACAAAATCGGCATACGTCAGTGTCGGAAAGACCTAACTTATTTTGATGTTACCTTATGTTGCAATGACCCGTAAAGTATCCAGTCAAAATGCGTAAGTCTACTCTACTGAGTGAGAGAAGTTTATTCGAGATACCCTTTGAAAGAGTGAGGAATTGTTTTGCCCGGCGTTGTCCAGTGAAGTTCACCCAGTGTTTTAGAAATTTCTTTTCATCAAGTCTCCTGATTGCTTCATTTTTGTGGCTTTTCGAGAGACCACAGAAAGGCTCAGGCCCGAAAAAGGGAATGATCGCCCCTTGTTTAGCCAAGTAGTCGGCCTTTTCATTGCCTTCATGACCTTCATGTCCTGGTATCCATCTTAATTACAGTATTAAGTATTGAGTAAACGTTTCATGAAAGAAAAATCCGTTGTCTTTATCGTTCTCATACATAACGTTGTTGTTTTCACTTCAGAGCGATGGAGACAACGGATCTTTCTTTCATGAAACGTTTACTCATTATTACAAAAAGCTTCGCGAACTTAATCATCTCTTCTTCTATCCCCACATCAAACATAGACAACAAACTTCCTCTCAACTCCCTCTAGCACATGCAATTTAAAGAGTAGCCCCATCGTTGATAGCCGACTTAATGTTAAAATACTAGAAATGTGCGATAAACAATAATTATACGGTGTTCACCAAATTCCATAGTCTTCATGAATAATCCTATAAAACAAAGTATCCATTAGTCGAAGTTGTTTACTGCTTTACTATGATTCGAGTTGTGGAAGTTCGACTGTAGTACATTATTATAAAGTATAGTATCCTATGATATAATGAAATTTTAAATAGCAAATGCATCTTTCAAGACCAATTTGCATTAAAGACTTTTAATTCTTATGTAGTTAGGTGAC
The DNA here is from genome assembly GCA_037043315.1 of Amiota communis. Classification (NCBI taxonomy): domain Eukaryota; kingdom Metazoa; phylum Arthropoda; class Insecta; order Diptera; family Drosophilidae; genus Amiota; species Amiota communis. The sequence goes on along the minus strand of JBAMAV010001245.1, from coordinate 2,455,029 downwards.
ATTCTTTATTTACTCACCATTATTTTGAAATGTCCAGTCCTATATCACTATGCACACCCTGTCAAAACAATATATACATACATATGTATATGCAAATTAGTATTGTATTGTTAAAACGTATGTACTGTGTGTACAATTATATATCAATATATATGTATATAGCAAATTGTAATAGTAAGGGCTCTCGTACATATGTCAATTAGAGTTTGATGTTTAAATTATTGTAAACACACATATGTGGGTATCTTCTATACATATACATATCTATATCTACGTATCTATCTATCTACATATGTAGTATATTTTCATTATTGTTGTAGTTGTTGTTGATGTGTTTTTGTGTTGTTGCTTTCATTGTTGTATTAGCGTTTTAAATAAATATCATTTTTATTGTTTGTGTAGTCTGCTGCTGCTGTTGCTGATGTTGTACTCTACCACTGATTGTGTTGCTGTGATAACAAAACTTCTCTAACCCACCCATGATTTCATGATTCCCTCTGACATGCCTCTCTTTCCTTTCTCTTAGATTCATGTATCGTGTGCTTGCATAAGAATTTTCTTCTTTTTCCTATATTTTGTTCTGGCAAAACAAAAATTTATTTAAATTTATCGCATGCAAGCGAAAAATTTATTTTTACAATAACAACGATGATAATGCAAAAAAATCACACAAAAATGTGGGTTTTTTTCCAAAGTATATTTAGGTGTATGATTGAAAATGACCGTTAAAACAGACCGGGTGCTTTTGTTTATTCTATACATACGAGTATACATACGAGTATATGTGATGTTCAGAACGGTTTTGCAACGTAATTAACAATTTAACGCAATGCCAACCTAAGTACAATGGCAATTTCAATAACCGACAACCAGCCGTCAATAATGAAACTTCATATAACATGCAATATGTACGCCATTTTGTAAACAAATATACACGTACATATATGTATGGGAGCATGAGTTTTTGTTTTGGCAAATTGAATGATGATAACTTAAAGCTTGGCTGAGCCTGAAATTAAGTGGGCATGGGATTTTGGGCTTTGATTTTACATTCCAATGACAATAATTTGTCCGTGTTGCATCATAAATTTCAATGCAAATTCCGTTGTCAACTAATAAAACAAAATGGTGGCAAAGCAAAGTACGAATATTTTTTAAATAAATACAAAATGAATTCATAACACTAAAAATATATTTATAAAAAAAACCTGAAAACAGCAAACTAAATTTTAATAATTCAACAATATTTCAATTCATTTACTCCTCATGTGTGTGTGTGTGAGAGTTTGTTTAAAAAGCCTCTAGGCAATGCAACGACTATATGCAGCAGTAAACCTTTCTTTCATTCATCCTTGTATAAAAACATCTACATATTTAAAGATACACAAATACACATACTCATGTATAGTATTTGTATGACACAATTTATATTTCATGGCATTTAATTTAATTTCTGCTTCCTTTTGTGGTGAACCTTTTTTTTCTCTCCCATGCTTTTATTTAATTGACAATTGTGTGCTTTCTTTTACTTTTTTTGTTTTCTCGTATTTTTTCAATATTTCATCATTGTTTTTATTTAAGCCTTTTTAAACAATTTGTTTGATAGTGTGCGTGTGTATGGGTGTGAATGAATGATTTTCTATGTGGGTGTAAATGTATGCGTATGTGTAATGAATTACTATGTGAGTGCAAATTTCTAAAGGTCACTCATACGCCCTGGGTTAACAGCAAAACAATATGAAAAGGAAGCAACAACTTTTGAATAGCTTATTATATAAGCAGAATATTATGCAATAAACCATGAGTTCATATGATAAAGGTGAAGCATATTAATATAAGGTGCAGTAGACTAATTGAAGACTCTATAATACCAGAAAAAGGAATAAATGAGGCTTTTATTTGAAAAAATCACTAAAATGGTAATTTTTACAATTCTATAAGAATTCAAACACAGGATTTTAGTTTGAAATTGTATCTATAGGAATTTAAAACAAACTATCATACTAGATGCCTAACAAAAATGTAACAAATAAATTTTTATAATAGTAAAAAAAAAAAATTATATCAAAATTTAATTTAAAAAAATCTCTAAAATTGTAGTTTTTACAATTTCATAAAAATTCAAAAGCAGGATTATAATTTGAAAATTTATCTATTGAAATGTGGAACAAATTATAGTACTAGATGCTTTACAAAAATATATCAATTTAATATAGAAAATATTATTTCAATATAAAAAATTTTGAATAAAAATATATTTTTACAAATTTTAAAAAATTCTTAAAAAGAAACCAAGCGTGAAAATGGAATGCAATATTTAGAGAAGTATTTTAAATATATGTACTATCATATTCCAAATAATTTTGTTTTAGAAATATCAATCAAAATATTGTAATAGAAATAACAAAAATTTTATAAATTGTTTCAATTGTTTGTTGTTCAACTTTAAAAAATCATAGAAATTCATGTTTTCAATATAATTGAAAGATTTAAAAATATTCATTAAATTCATATATTTAAAAAGAAAATCTTCATACAAACCTTAATTCAAACTCTTGTCTAAATTTAAGCCAAATCAATTTGAAGAAAAGCTTCACATATGAAAAACAGCATAAATATTGTTCAACTTTAAAAAATCATAAAAATTCATAATGTCAATATAATTGAATGATTTGTTAATATTTATTAAACTCATGTATTTAAAAAGAAAGTCTTCATGGAAAACATGTATCAATCTCTGGTCTGAATTCAAACAAAATCAATTTGTGAAATAACCTTCAATACAAGTATTTTTCTGACTCATACTTTTCTTCAAAGCTATTGAACTTAATAAGCAGTTGTCAACATTCAAGTAACAATAACCTCTGACCCTATATAATAAATACAAATAAATTTCAACAACTCATACAATGTTGTAAATGTAATGAGGTACTAATATTTTGTATAAATAAGTAAATACTTATGCGTATGAGTAATTTTCACATTGCTTAAATAATAATGCGCAAGTATAGCGTATAATTATTATCATAATCATAATGATTACATATCATGATGACGTTACAAATCATTTGTCTCATTTTAGTATAAAAATATTTATTATTATCTTTTTTTTCCTTCTTTTTGTGGCGGAAGTTTGAAGCCGCAAGCGGTTAAGCCACTGAGCAAGCACACACTAAACTATATCCAATGCAGCTTACAAATTCCTTTGTATTTAATATATGAGCATGAAGAGAAGTGAATTTGATAATTCTGTGTGTGTGTGTTGGTTTATGCACCGCTTAATTTATTAAACGCATATACACATGGTTTTAATTACTTTCAACACCCACAAATATACTCGACACTCTACACACACACATGGCAGCATTTGCTAATTGCGGGTACACTACTTATACTTACTCACTCACACGTTAACAAAACCTCAATGCACATATACAATCAAACTCATAGTGTGAAAGAATACGCGAATTTTACTCACTCACTCACTCACTGACGCATGCCGCATCAAAATAAGCAAGCATTTAATGCGCACTTCCGTTTCCGTTGTGTTGTCTTCCACAATTACCGCAGCCAACAGCAAAGAAACACTGCAAAAGCAACAACAACAACAACAACTGTGCATTACATGAACCTTAAGCTTGATATCGTCACTATTGTTGTTGCTGTTGTTGTTGCGGTGCGTAATTGTTAATTTCATCTAAGTTCCGCGCTCTCATTCATTTGTAGATTCACTTGTGCTACATGATTGACTAACGAGAGGTAAAGTGGGAAGCGCATACTGCATGCTGTAATAGCAACAAAACGACAGCTGTTCGACATCACAGCACACCGCATGAGTCCATCCATCCCTCCTTCCCCCCATTTGCCCTGGTGTTGTTGACATTCTGATGTGCGTAGCAAATTAACAACATTTTAAAAGAGAGAGCAGCAGCAATTCAACGTCAAGTCGCACAGCATCGCTATGAGAAAGGGGCATGAATTTAAACGAAAGAAAAAAACCCCCATGACAACAACATTGACAGCTTGTGTTGCAACAGCAACAACAACACCTTTATCATCGTTCAACAGCAACAACGATGACGACGAATTGTGGCAGTAAAAAATGAAGCTGAAAAGTGCAGCTTAAGCAAATTAAATGAAAATCAGCGCTCCACGAAAATGACGACAGCTGGACAAGCAATAGTCACGGGAGAAACAAAGGGTCATCATCCTACTACAAGCTCAAGTTGCATGCCCCATTCTCTTATACAACAAGACAGGCAGGCAGGCAGTACGTTGAACACAGGAAATATGCAGGATGTTTGAACGGATGCGCCCAGCAGCAGCATAACAGCTGAATAATGTGCCTTTAGAGTTAAAGGACAAGGACAAGAGGAAGGATGCTCAGACAGACAGCTAGACAAATGAAGCACATTGTGTTGTGTGTGTGTGTGTGTGTATGTGTTTGTGCAACACTTAACCCACTATGAATACGTTTGCACATCGAAGTGAATGATTAAGTGTCCATAGCATGAATGAATGAACCACAAATGAAGCAAAAGTCTATCTGTCTATCTGTCTGCCTTGTTGTTGTCCAGTTTACTTTATGTTACTTTACTTAAGTTTACTTTGCTTTCCTTTTCTTGTTGGTATTTTGCTCATTGAAATGCATTTTTAGAATAAGAAAACTAGGGACCAGTAACATCTGCAAATGAGCTATTTACTTAAGGCAGTCATCCTCCATCCCATGCTTTTTTTTTTCTTTTATGCTTTTTTTGCCAGAATAAGTATTCTTTAGTATTATTCTAAAAACCCAACTGCCCGCACTTAAGTCAATGAGCTACCGAGCAATTATTTTAACGTTGCCCATTTTGGCAAACAAATTGAATTCTTAGCGCCTAATTGCGGCCAACTCAACTTAACTCAACTCGACACAATCCAACTAAACTAAAACTCAACGGAACAGAACTGAACAGACTTGAATATTTCATCTACTGAGCTTAACTTGACTCGATTTGTTTCATTTTGAATCAACTCAGAGCAGTGTACACCCAAAGCACATCGTACTAGTAGTACAATGTCCTTGTGCTCATTCATTGCTGCGTGATACTGTTTTTTTTTTTTTTTTTTTGCTTTTAAGACTTAATTGCTGCTTGAATTTCAATTCAATTTCGAAAAAGTAATTGTAAGTTTGTACAAACTCTGGCCGCAGGCAGCAAACAAAGACCCGCACAACTCTTCATCAATGAACTGATGACAACGAAATGGAAAATTTAATTTAAGAAATGATTCACAAAATTAACATTTTACCTCTTAACGTATTCTTCTTTTTTCCCCATTGTTTTTTTCGATAAAATTCTTATGTTGCTTCTTGTGAAGGAGAAAGGCATTGCAAAATTGGCAATTCAATGGCAACATTTTAACTTATTTCAATCAATTAATTATTGTTTAACACAGCAATCCTTCAAAGTAAATGAATACAACATTGAATTGAACTGAATTCAACTGTATAAACCCTTTCAAGAAATTGAAGCAAGGAAAATCAAAACACATCAAATAAGTTCATTCATCTCCTTAAATAGAACGTGTTCTATTTTGATATAAGACAAACAGAAAAGATTCATCATGTTTATAAATCGATTTTCATTTAGCAATCATTTCCTGTCACTTACTATAAGCACAGTTTTCTTCACTTCCGTTCTTCATTTAAACTTTTAAATTTTCTTATGCTAATTAAAGACCTTAAAACAAACAAAACAATTAATACTATAGTGGGGTGCAAATTTGTTTGGATGATGTGAGTTAAGGCATTAAAATGATATTTCTAATTTTTTTTTTTTTTTCTACTTCCCGTTCGGTTATTTACATTTGTTTTCCTATATCTTATATCTTAAATATAAAAGTAAGTACATTTTTAAACGATCAGAGGGGAGAAGACAGTAGACAATATCGAACATTTTCGAATGGTCATTTAAAATAATGGTAATAATGGTCTAGATGACTGGATGACTTAGGCCTTGTTTCTAAGAGTTATTTTCTGCAGGGCAATAACCGCAATATGCCTCTCAGCGCCACCCGTAACCTGAGTTAGGTTAGATCGACTGGTCTGTTTCGTTTTAAACGGCTACGTCAAGACAATTCGTGAGATGGAAGGTCTATTATTTCGACATTGGTATGTCGCTCTTTTTCTGAATGTGATATTTCCAAGTCAGTGTACTATCAATGTGCATGCCCAGGTTCTTTGCCACATTGCTTAACGGAATGTCAGTACCTTTTATTTTTAATTGTCTTGGCTGATAAGCTGTCCGTGTCGTGTATATTAGTTCATTGAATTTTAATTTCCATTTATCAAGCCAAGTGGATGTTTCCTCCAGAATATCCTGAGCTTAGTTGTAGCCACATCTAAATTTTTGTGTGAATACATTAATACTGTATTGTCAGCTAAGGTAGCCACCATTGAAGAGTTATCTCCTGTAGTTGGGATGTCTGATGTGTATAAAGTATACAACATAGGACCAAGCACGCTTCCTTGCGGGACTCCTGCTCTTATCTGTCTCAGTGTTGAAGATTCATCATTACATTTTACAAAGAAATAGCGAGAGTCAAGGTAGCTTTTAAAGATTTCGAAGAGATCAGTTGGAAGTAAGGTCTTAATTTCACTAAATTATTTATATTTCTAATTTAGCACACAATTATGCCTTTCGCTGATCAGTTATCATAAAGGAAAAACATTATATGAAGAAAATGTCAATCGAAGTAGAAAATATTGTAATAAATTTATTGCAAAAGTGTTTTTCATACCGCAAAATTGATGCGTGATTAAATTTAAGCAAAGCAACACTATATGCGAATAAAACGCCAAATTGTGATGTGTGCAAAGGATCCTGTTGGTCGGCCAATACTTATTTCTGATGGATATGCTCGATTGATCTAATGTTTGCTTCATGACAAGGGCATTCGGACACCAAAAAATTCTGCGACGACGCTTGAAGTTCTGCAAGCAGCATAAAAACCGGACTGTTGATGATTGGAAACGTATTATTTTTTGCGATGAGTCGAAAGTATAACTTTCCCATTCAAATGGTAATAAGTACTACACGAACTCTTCCAAAAGCGCCAGGTACAGGAGACTGTGAAACACGGCGGTGAATGCAATTTAACATGCACTTATTTGGGGTGCTGAAGACGCGCTCCAAAACAAGCGGTACCTCGGCAGCTAATATACCTTCTTTATATTGCATCTTACGGCAGGTGAACTAGTTGGTCTGTTGGTTGGAAATGAATGCTGAAGGCAGAACAACTCTCTGCTCTGGCTTTCTTCTATAATTTCAGTAATTTGCAATATCCCAGAAACCAAATGAACATAGTGCAGCCATTTGTATGCAAATTGCTAGAATATTCAGCTTCCAATAGTCTGAAGGCAATTAAATGCACATAGTGCAGCACCCTATTGCTATTAATTCAGATATTATTTGTATAATTCCAAATAAATCCATACACATAGTGCAGTCCCCGGAATTAATTAATTCATTTGAAGAAGGAACAATATCTAAATATTCTCCAAGCCAACATTCCTGATGTTATTAATGAGTGTGTCTGGTATCACGGGAGGAGGAGCCCACGGAACTTGTTCCGGGTACTGCCTCTTGGGAAGTATTGTGGTGGCTGTGGTTTAACACCCAAATGCGGGTAGAATGGAGTTGCCTTATACAACCGGCTGCTGTGCATAGTAAATAACAGCAAAGGTTTAAGATAAGCCTTTTTCCTAACCAAGTAATGGAGTACGACCAAAATAAGTATGACTTGAGTTTGGTACCTGAGGATATATATCCAAGGGGACTATGATTGATGTTCAAAACGTGAGTGTGCGTATCCAGTTGAAGAAATCATTTTCCAGCAAGATGGAGATCCAAAGCACACGGCAAAGGTGGTTAAAGATTAACTTCAAAGTCAAATTTCGAAGGGCTATTGTAAACAGAGGCTGGGTGCTTATGAAAATCTTCCAATAAATTTAACTGATCTTCATGAAAGAATGCAAATATATAATGTTGAAACAAGGATATGAAACGGTCAAAATGGTAGTGGAAAGATTGCCTAAAAGAGTTAAAATTGTCATAAAAAATAAATGACTTTGGGCGAAATATGAAAACAATGCAGCAATCAATTAAAGTCATAATTGTAAGTCAGCATAATTGTCCGAATGGGATTACTTTTGTCTTTATTTCTGCATTTTGTCTAAAAATTAAAGCTTTGAATTGAAATCAATTTTAAGGAAGGAGGCAAAGAACTTTTTCTGCTTGGGTATCTGGTTTATTATAATAAAACTTGAATATAAGTGAAATAAATGAATCAAAAACATTTGTCAAGCATACTTTCTTTTAATCATTTTAATGCCTTCACTACTCTAAAAGTGCAAGACATCCGAACCATTTTACACCTCACTGTATGTATAGCTGTGTATTCTTTGCACGACTACCATATCATGATATGATTTGGCGCTTTCTGTACTTTTATTTATTATTGGTTAATCATTTGCTAAGCATAAACATGTTAATTTGAGAAATGAGTGAAAATGTTTGATGTTGCCTTAAGCATTTAAATTTGAAGTACTTCTCTTGATTAAAAAAATTTAAATTCTTTTAAGCAAATGACATTTTTCTCTCTCTTCATGATATCATTGTCTTCTCATTATCTTCTTGAATAAATATTTTTTGAGCTTATCCACTAATTAAGCTTAAGTCCAATTAGGTTTCGGTTTGCATTTCTTTATGTTTGCCGTACATGTATTCATTTTTTATGCATTTGCCCTCATTCGGTTCATGTCATATGCATTACTTCCTTTTTTTCTTTTTCATGAGTTCTTTGTTCTTTTGCTCAAATGACACGAATGATCCTTATTTAAGTAAAGTCACTAATAAGAGGAAACTATTTAATGAGCTTTGCTTGTTTAGTATTTTATTTGCTTGTCTTTATATGGTACTGTCTATTTGATTCTTTCTGACCATCACATCCACACACACTTTACTATTGTAGGTTTCATTATTAAAGTTTGAAGTGAATTGTTTACAATGCGTTTTTTTATCCATGAATTTTCATAAACTGGCAATTCAAAAGAAAAACAAGAAACCAAAAAAACGAGAAATAGAAAAAAAAACAAAAACAAACAAAGTTCAACCCAACAAATGAACAAACATACAATGCAAAGTAACAACAAAACAAAAGTTTTTCTTTTCCTTTTCTGGTTTTTTTTTTTTGAGATTTTCCTGTGGTTAAAAAGTTTTCACATTCACTTAGTTCACTTCAATAAACGCAAAGTTCACTCAATGCAGCCTTTCGTTTAAGTGAAAAACTGTGATAAATAGAGGCAACTAGAGTGAGTGAGAGAGAGAGAGAGAGAGAGAGAGAATGAGTGTGTAATAGAGAACTTGAGTTATTAAGAAGAAAGAATGCAAGCTTAATCAGTAGGAAATTCACAACTAATCAGTTGTCTATTGTCTGTGAGATTCACTTCTCTGCCATTCTAACCAGTTCTTCCTTGGTTAGTTGATAAGTAGTACTTGGATTTCACTCAACATATAACCAACAACTTGCCAATTAATAGAAGGTTGGCTACTCACTGAAGGTTTCTACTTTATTCTGGCTTCATGGTGGCAGGACTTAGTGTTAGAGTAAAGTTATTGCAACATAATTACAAGTGCTCGTTCTCTTCATAGATATATACATAAGTATAATGTACGTGGAGCTCATATAACAATCAATTGTTGCAACAAGCTTATGTTAGTTGGTAGTGTCTGGCATTCTGAACATATAAGTACTAGAAATATCCATTGTTTTCATTGAAAATGATGAGCAACATGGACAATCAAGTTCTCAGTAACAAATTTACTTTATAATTATGGTTGACTTGGTTTTTATTGTTAACATCATTTGAAAAGATACTATGCAATGCATCTAACCAAGTCCATTGTTCAGTCTCTCTTTATCTTCTAGCCACATTATTCTTTTATCTGTCTTATGGAAAATTTCAAATTTGTAATTGGTTTGGAAATGACGGTCATTCACTTTGACTGTCCTTACTCAGTAGTAAAGAGAAACTTTGTTTGAATTTCATTTCGTTTATAAGTTTTTTGCTTACTGCATTTGACACAAAATTCGCATTGCTCTGAAAATCAATGGAATAAAATCAAAACTTTATTTTTATTTGAAGCGACGGCAAGACTTTCAAACAAATAATACGCATACGCTGCAGTAGTGTTGTCCTTTGGTCGTCTAACTTTTAAATAAGGCTATGTCCAAAAATCAACCAAAAAAAATATTAAATAGAAAATGCAAAAGTTCACAAATAGAAATAGACAAAAATTATGGTTAACGAAGCGCTCACCCTGGAGCTTAGGCTATGGAAATGAAATTGATAAAAATATTGAATATCTGTGCTGTGATAGAATAACCTCAAATATTTGTCAGGGCAAGCAAACTTAGCACTTCTTTCTTCAAGCTTTCAAGCCAACAATTTATTCATTCAACAATTTTGCTTGGTTTTCTTTCCTTTCCTTTTCATTTTCAATGTCACCATCTAGCATTAAAGAAAGTTTTGTCCCACTTCTGTTTGTTTACTAAGAACGCGAAAAAGTTCAAGAATGACCACTGAACCAAGCAAGGTATGGTCAATTAAGAGGTACGATATCAAAAACATACACAAATTGACTTTGATGATTAAGTTAAATCTCTGTACATGTTTTTGTTTGTTATTGCCTTTCTTTTTGTATTTTTTAATAGACCACTTAGTGGGAACTGAGAACTTATTTTATCTAAACAAAAAATATTCATTTTTTCTTCTATAAACCACAATACCACAAATTGAGTGAGTGAGTGAGTTTACTAGGCAAAAACCAAAACCAAATTGAACCAAAACAACATCAAAAGGCACACAACAAAATCCTAACTTAATTAAAACGCACAAAACATGAACTTCAACTCAAACGGATTGCGGTTGGTGAAGGTGGAGCATGCATGGCAACCATAGATAGCAATAGTAATAGTAACAGAAATTGAATGAAGCCAACAACATTTGAAATAATAATACTCAGCATAGCCTCTGGCCTAAAGCTATTAAAATATTAGTTTAGAAGAGATCGGATTGCAACTAAGTGAGGAAAGAGAAATCAATGCCATGTTGAAGAAAAAAAAACTATTGTAGACAAGACAATGTAATATGAAAAAATTGCAGAAAAACCAAAAAATACAAAACAAAAAAAAATATCCTGAAAACTTAGTTGAAATTACACAACACAATATCAAGTTGAGTAGTAAAGCCAAAGAGCAACACATAATGCACACACAACAAATGAAAGCAGAGACATGGCAAAGACTCCACATATGTATGTATGTATGTATGTGTATGTATATGGTTATTGCCCCAAGTTGATGCTGTTGCTGCCAGCACCTAAAAGTATGCAACAATGCTTCGTTGCCACTGCACAATTGGGACACAAACACACACTAAAACAAAAGGGAAAACAGCATATGAGAAAAAATAGTATTGTACTATATTGGGATAGAGAGAAAGTAGACTAAACAAACCAAGCTAATGTACACATTCACTCTCTCTCTCCTTCTTTTACCACATACTTTGATGCACACATTCTGAGGGCTTTTTCTTTTACCCTCACTTTGTGTGTGTGTTGCTTAGCAGAATTACAACAAAAATGCATAAATGTTACTTTTAGAGAATCTCAACCATATAAATGCATACTCCTTTCCTCATTCACCCTTCTCTATAATCATGTTTAATTCGAACAAAAGAAGAAAAATTGTACTTTACACTTTGTTGTAACCCGAAAAAATGTTGCCATGCAAACGTGGCTTACACCATCATCATGATCATTACCATCAGCAGCAATAACAAATATACTAACACCACGTACTAAGTAAGTCTGGAAATATGCGTGTGTGTGTGTGTATGTTACATTGTTTTATTTGTTCAAATTTCCCACAGAGATACTCTCATCATTTAGATTTTGTACATAAGGTCATTGTATGATGCAACATATTAGATGTTGCATATGCGTAGTACTATCTAGTACTATGTGAGTGCTTGAAGCAAATTAAAATAGACAGATGTTTGTTCTTTTCCACTTTCAACTCACAATAACAACAACAACAACTGCAACAACTGAATTTCATCAAGAAAATCTTTATTCATTGTACGCTCTCATTCGTCCATTTAGAGTATCTAAAAGTGTAAAATATTCAACTTGAAATTGTAACTGAAACGTTTCTATTTGAAATGAACTCTGTCATCATCATCATGTTCATTCATATAGAACTCAACTCATGCGCAAAAGGGTTAACACAAATAATTGTTCAAAAAAAGAAAATATTAAAACAAGTATGCATGCAACAATACAATGAAATAGTTACTCATATCATCATCATTGTTGTTGTTGATGTAATATGTATCCTTTTGTTATAAAATATCATAGTTTGCAGTTTGCATTGTCTATCTAAATATTCTACATACATGTAGAATTCGTTCGTGTTCATGTTTCGTGCTCTAGATGTCTTATTTTAACCCAATAATAACAAATACAATTCTATCCCTACAAATTCATGAAATCTTTCCTCAAGCAAAAGATTTATTTAATCAACAATAAGGTTTTCTTCTAAATTTAAAATTAAAATCAATTAAAAATCCAATTAAATTTTATCAAGTGAAAAATAGAAATTGAGTAAAATGAAATGTCCAACAAATTTCTAATGAAATAATTTAATCTTATTAAATTTTGTGATTATATTGTTGCAAATTTTGTATTATTTGTTATGACAAAGCAAATCGTAGCGATCGGAAAGTGCTGCCAAGATGCCGATCGCTAAGATGCAAGTACTTGGCGCATCCATATGGGGAGAAAGAAACATACGACTAGAAGAGTAGCAATTTTTTGACGACTGGAAGAAGAATTATTAAAATTATTGATGAAGAATCATTTTCTTGAAGAGCTATTCGACTCTGAAGAAATCGAATCACACATTGGAGAATCAGCATCTAAACTTGTCTAAGGAAATTGGTACATGGAAGTCTTATTCTAAAACTTGATAGAGATCCGGTGTTTTAATTTGCTTATAATAAAGCAGGTGTTCTTTTTAGAGGTATAGAACTTTAAATTGACAATAATATCAATACATATATATGCAATTTTGACAGCTGTCACCTGTTTTGTGTTTAATTTGGCTTGCCATTTTATTATGAATAGACTAACACTTGAACAAGGCCTGCAAATTGTACAGATTTCTTTATGGTCGGTATAATCGTCCTTCAATTTTGTTGAATGGATATGTCAATAAGCAAAACTGTCGCATTTGGAATGAAAAAGTCAATGTTTGGGACGGTGGAATTATTGTTTCATATTTCTTCAAAATCGATGACGCCTTCTAAGGCAACATTCGCCACATTATCACACGCCGATCCGGCCATATTGCGGAAATCATATACAAATAAAAATGGCAAAGAATTCTCTTTTGAATTTTTCTTCCAATTTAAATTTATATGCCTCTAAAAAATCACTTTTTATGTGTACCACCAGAATGTTTCTTCGGTAGTACAGCCGCTGTTTCACATACGAGTATACTATACTATTTTTAACAACAATCACAATTCCACTTCACACTTACCAACAATCGTCAACAAGATCGATCACAAGACTTTTTATGAACAATCTAAGCTTTTTTATCAATGTACTTCCATTACCATCTTCATAAAAATCTCTTGCTCACTTACAATGACTCTGAAAAGATTGGACGTTTATTTTTTTACTTTATTTTATTTTAAAGATTTTTGTTCAAGGCTATCCTTAGCAATTCTTTATATGGTCCAGTCTTCTTTCTATTTTAATGGAGTGTCCTCCTTTACTTTTTAGATGTCGACATAATCACATCCACCCAATTCGTTCCCAAAATCATTACTTCAGTATTCTTTATTATATCTTTCTTTTTTATTATCGCCATCATTTGTTTCTTCTTTCACTTATTCTTTTTGTTCTTGCCATCATCTTGCTCAGTTGCCGATCGCTACGATTGGCTTTGTCTTAACAAAGTTTATTAGTTTTTTATAAATAAAGTTATTCCTGTTTCTCAAATCTATTTGTATGGCTTTGAAATTGATATTTGTTTTTATCTTCTAATGAAGTTGACTTTATTTTAAGTTATTTTCATTATAAAATAGAAGGAGAAAATCCGTTTAACGGCGATTCACTTCAACAACGTTTGACCGATTAGCATGAAAGTTGGCATGTATATGTATTTCTTCATGTAGAATGTTTATATGCTATCTACTTTATATAGAGAGAAGCATCGATGGCGAGTGGAATTGTCCAGTTTAGATACACTAGATATTTACATAGAATTCTGTATGATTTTCCATACAACAAGGCTCGTTTCTAATTTAGTTAATTCTTAACCATCTTTTTCAAAGTCACTTATGATAACCTTATGCTTTCTTTTTGATATGAGAGAAACTAGGAAGCTGCACGATTATTATTTTTATTATTAAGAAGTAGGATAAAAAAAAATAAAATCATATACTACTTAAAATTAAGAGCGCTAGCTGCTATGACTTTCAGGTCTTAGATAAATAAAATTGAAGTAAAAGATTAATTAATGTTAGTTATATCAGATTTATCAAATTAGTGGAATTAAAAAAATTATAGATCGAGTTTATGTTGCTAAGATTTGGATTGCCCATGTTAATTTTGGTTTGGACTCGAAGGTGATGTGTTGCATTGAATTCTAGGAGCAGGTGTTCCACAGTTGCAACGTCGTTGCAGAGAGGGCATGTGTCATTGTTGCGGCCGCACAATAGGTGCTGATGAGTGAGGGAAGTGTGTTCGAGTCGAAGGCGGACGAATAATTTTATTGCATTACGGTGGCATTCGGTAGGATAAATTGGAGTGATAGCACTTGGGTTTAAACGCTTATGGTGGTGACTTGCGTTAACCCATGAAATCCGGTCTTTCTCCCGTATAAGAGCTTTAACTAAGCGGAGGATATCAGCCTTTTTAAATACGTTAACTGTGTGTAATGGTTCTTTTAAGGCAAGCTTAGCACGGAAGTCAGCTATTTCATTGCCAAATATTTTGGCATGGCCAGTGTCCCACATAAGTTTAATATGCTTATGTTGAATAAACTGGTCTCGGATTGTAGTAGTATACTGTTGCTGTTGGGGTTTCGTACGGAGTCAATAGTTGATTTGCTGTCTGTGCAAATAATGACGTTGGATATTTAAAAAATTATTCAAACAACTTAATATTATTGTACTCCTAACAAATCAACCTTCAATTTCTGATTCAAGTTAGTGAATGATTCTGCAAACAATTTGGTTAACAAACCAACTGTCAATAAATTTCCTTACTAAATATTTTTGTTCCACTATCAAGCCAATCAATTTGAGTGATTTACAACAATAAATAATTCCACAATATTGTAACTAATATTATTGTTATCTTACCTAACTGCCTATCAATTATCTTCCTAGCTAATAAAGAAATATTTGTTTTTTTTTCAATTAATTGAAAACCTTTGTCCCTTTTAAACCTTTGACATACCACAAAGGGTTAAATACACGTACATAGTACTTAAATTTCAATGGAAAATAACTTGAGTTGAGTTTAGATGAGTTTAACTTGACTTGGCTCAATTTTAATTATGTGTTTTCATGCAGTATTCATGTCTACTTTAAATTGTTTTAACTGCTGCTGCCATTTTTGTATCTTCATAATTTGTCATTTTGTGGCTTTTGTAATAATAATAATTTCAATTATTAAACGTTTACTTTTCATACAAACACACACACACACTTGAACACACATAGATGTACAAATGCAAACACCCAACCTTTTTTTAACTCATTTGATATTTCTACAATTTCTCCTTTTTGCTTGACATAGTTTTATACTTGCTCTGTGATATTTTAATTGCGTGCGTATATATCATCATACATTGCGTATACTTAATGTATATGTTGCCTTAATTGAAATGGAAAACTGGAAAAATGAAAATGAAAAATGTGTGTGCACATGTCTGTCATTTTCACTAATTGATTTCAATTTTACATAGAACAAAATTTTAGGTTTTTATTCTACTAAACTACTATGTAGGATATTTTAATAATAATTACTAACATGTGTGTTGTTTCATCTCAACCTGGCAGCAGTAGTAGTATAAAGTCAAAAGTCTATGGGAATTTTACTGTAATACTAGTACGATAGTAGTAATTTATCTGCTTCGAACTGAAAAATACATAAAGCCACAAGCTAAATTACATGATCATTAAAGTTAGCATGTAATTGATAGCTCAGTTAACTAACTAAACTAACTGATGGACAAACAGACAGACAGACAAATAAATATGAAAAGGGCAAATAATGATTGCATATGAAGTCAAGTGCAAAGTCTTTTGCTTGTTATTTGTTGTTTTTCCAACATGCATTTAATTATTGGCAAATACACAAAAACATCATCAACAGCAACAGCAACAGTAACAGTAATGACAGTAATAACAAATATACAAATAAATGTTAATTAATATCGACAGTATTCTCGTATGTATGACCGTTGACAGCGAATTGTAACTCATTAAAGTCAACTTATATAATTGGTAACACAACAACAACCAACACTCTTGACACTCTGACAAACCAATTAATTAGCACATGCAATCACAACTGACATGACTGACAACCGAACCTAGTAAAAACAATACTAAAATTAAGCATACATCAATCACTTTGAAGTACATATGTACGAGCATTTTAACAGATCAAGACCAAGTAGTAGTACTAGTAAGTCCTTCACTGAGTATCTAGATAATATAAGGAGCAATGTTAAATGCAGTTAATTTGAGTTTGCCATGTTTTTAAATGGATTTTTTCTCATCTAAGTGAATTTCTTTACACATTGCAATGCAATACTTAAGCTTACAAAACCAAGTAAATAAATTTAACCGTTCTTTTTTTTTCTATACACACACATATATATTTTCTTTTATATTCAACCTAAGCCTGACATTCATTTCAAGTAAGCACACACTTATGTATGCATGCTGCATTTTTGCATTCAGAAAATGTTGTTCAGAAACACTTCCAGATCAACAATTTTCTAAAGCGGCACCAGAAAAATGTGCAAAAACTAAGCTAAACATGCCTTAAATAAATAGAAACACACATCACACCCTCCCAATCACATACTCATCCTTGCAACTACTACCACCAACAAAGATAGTCATAAACACATTCATAGACACACACTCACCTATACAATACCATACCATACACACTAGATGAATCCGCGAGTTATATATGTATGTAAAAACATGCCACCAATGTTGTATAGAACGAAAAAGAAGCCCTTGTAAGGACCTTCACTGCCATACCACTTGTCTGTCTCTGCTACTGGGAAGCTTGAAATACACATAAAGTTTTACTTGAAAATGTATTTTCGCGAATGTATTTACAGTTGATTTTTCACCTGATGCTTTTTATAGCCAAGTTCATGAGTGTATGTGTGCTCATGTGGCGCTTCATAACACTCAAGTTAAACTGTGAAAACACATGAGGAAGAATATGAAAAGCGCGACTATAGAAATCCTCATATCACACAACATAAATGAGTAAAATTTTACTAAAACCATTTTACCCAACAAACGTATATTCATATCTTTTCTCTCTCTTTAATAGTTATGGCCTATTGGGTGCATCTGGATGCGGTAAAACAACTCTACTCTCATGCATTGTTGGACGCAGACGTTTAAATTCTGGTGAGATTTGGGTGCTTGGCGGACGTCCAGGTTCACGTGGTTCTGGTGTGCCAGGACCAAGAATTGGTTATATGCCACAGGTGAGTAAAACCATATGCAACAACAAGTATTTGAAGCCACAGTAAACTCTACGTGGCATACAAAAGATCAAAGTCAAACGGCATAACCGTAACCGCTGAAGCAAAGTAAATTAAATTACATTAAAGTAATAAAGGCACACAAAAAAATGTATAAAAATGGTAGAAAAAAGATAGTAGTATTCCAAAAGGAGCCTTACACACTACAAAGTTTTAAACTATATGTGTACATATACATGTATACATGTGGCAATGGGCACGTTGCACAAACTTTTAATTTCCAACAAAGTGCAATAATATTTTAATTCCCACGTTTGCACTTGTGAAAGAGCTTGTGTGTGTGCAAGACGTCCAAAGGGTCAACAAAGGCAAACAAATGAATAACAATCAACAAAAAATAAAAGGAGCATTGAATTTCATAGACATTGAAATACACTTCACAGAACTAGTTGCTTTTAGCATTTTAAGTTTAAAGAAAATAAAAGTTATATTTATTCAACTCATAGTTTGAAGAAATAATGGGTTGAGGAATAAACCCCACCTAGAATGGTGGGTGAATAATTAGAGTATCTAAATCTATCAATGAAGTTCTAGTTGAGCCTATTATCCTGTCATCTACCATTTCAACATTGCCTTGCTTATGCAAATCGGTGTTAGAGTGGTGCCATGGTGGGTCGAAAATCATTTTAAGCAATTTGTTTTGTATAAATGCCTTTGAGCAATATGCGCTCAAATTGAAGCCCAGATCCTTGAAAAAGATACAATTTGTTTTCAATACTCAAGCGAGTGTTTCTGTTTATAAAGTGGTACCAAAATTCTAATGGAAAGGGTTACTTTACTAATGTTGATGTTTCAGTTGATGAAATCATGGAAAAAGTTCAGCACAGCTTCATGATATTTCCAACATCGACAATAAAACAGTTCTCAGCCATTTGCAATGAGCTGGTTTTCAATAATTGCTCGATCTTTGGGTGTCTCATGAATTGAGTGAAAAATATTTAATTATCCGAATTTTCATATGCGTATCGCTCTTGAAATGGAACGAAATTGAACCATTTTTGAAGTGATTTGCAACGGTTGATGAAAAATGGATAACATACGAGACTGTTGTGCGAAAGTGGTCGTGGTGGCAGGAAGATGAATCTCCACAAACAGTAGCAAAACCAGGATTTACGGCAAAGAAGGTGGATGCTGTGTGTTTGGTGGAAATCATTTTGAGTCTGGCCAAACGATTGATTCCAACAATTAATGCGGTTAAAGCAAGCAATGGGAAGAAATCGTTCAAGTGATAGTCGGACTCGCATACGAAGTTTTCCGTACCACTGCAAATTCGTTGGACGTAAATCTTGTACCTCTGCCTGAAGTTATTTAAATTGACTTGTGTCGTTATGGGCATGAAAATTTCAACTATCTCCCTATTACGGTTCATGAGATAGAGCTCTTTGATGGACGGATGGACGGACGGACAGTGTGGGTACCTTTTAGTTACGGAACCCTAAAAAGAAGCCAAAATTGATCAATAGAACAATTGTCTTGTTTCATCATTACCACACACATCTTTGCAAACCCGGAAAAAATTTAAAGACTTTGGTTGGGAAGTTTTGATGCTTCCACCGTAGTGTCCTGACATAACACCTTCAGATAGCCATGAGTTCCGAATTCTGCAACACTCTCTTGCTTACATCGAATAGGCTTCAAGAAAGACATGTAATAATCACGTCACAGTTTTTTTTTTACTAGATACCCCAAAAGTAGTGAAGAAACTGATGAAATAATGGTGTTAGCCAAGAAGATGGCAGAAGATGCTCGACCAAAATGGACAATACATAATTTAATAAAATTTAATTTTATCATATAAAACAATATACATGATTTTGTACCAAAAAAGGTCCACAAACTAATACATCAAGCAGATTTGCTGGCATAGTTTCCTTCTACTTTTATTCTTTTATTTATATGATTTTTTTTTTCTCTTTTCTAGGAAGTGGCTTTATATGGTGAATTCACAATGCGTGAAACATTAATCTATTTTGGCTTGATTGCTGCCATGTCACGCAGCGATATCGATGATCGCACAGAATTTTTACTTCGTTTACTCAATATGCCCAACGGTTCGAAATTTGTGAAAAATCTGAGTGGAGGCCAACAGAGACGCATGAGTCTTGCTGTTGCTTTGCTGCATGAACCAGAATTGCTTATATTGGATGAACCAACAGTGGGTGTGGATCCAGTTTTACGTCAAAGGTAAGTACACAATTGGGTTGAAAAAGATAAGTCATGTCTATGATGCACGCTTGGCTGTTTTGCCAGACTTAGTTCAATGAAAATGCCTGCAACTTGGTATGGTTGTCTGGTTTAATCAGCTTTGCTATCAACAAACAAATTGAACTGGAAACTACCCTATAGAAAAAGCAACAAACTAACACACACATTGAAGACTCTTTCTTACTTGAATTTATGTTCATTCATTTGGTTTATGTGTCTTTAATTCTTTCATTTTTCTTCTTATACAGCATTTGGGATCATTTGGTGGACATCACAAAAAATGGAAACACAACTGTGATAATCACCACGCATTATATCGATGAATGTGCTCAAGCGCATATGGTAAGTAAAACTTAAGCTTGGACTACCATCCCTTTGGCTTTAATACTTTTGACAGTTGAACACAGTTGAATGAAACATGAAGTGTATAACAAACGGATTATAATAGACGCAAAACAAATCCGTTTTCACATATCACAATGGCAAAACCATGAGAAAAAATATATAGGGAGAATAAGGAATATATGTCTATGGCATGATATATGGTATTCGTTTTCATGTGTTCCTCATACTCTTTCTTACCCCACCAATCCTACTAGTTGAGGCTTTGTCTATTATTGTTTGCATGTGATTTATTGACACAAAAGTCACATGTGCAAAGCGTATTTTATCGTCAATCTACATATATACATACATGCAGATGAAGAGAAGGAGCGATAGTAATAATATGACATGTTTGGCGTAAGAATATAAAGACTATTGAAGAGTATGTGTAAGATTTCAAATTATTTGCCTTGACAACGAGGCATGAAGCGTATGACTAACGATGTAGCAAGGTGAAAGTTCACTAGAGCAAAAAGAAAACGAGCTATGGCATGGTCAGCATGTGTGTAGGTGATTAAACTGAATGCTGCATGATGTTCAAGTGTGTTGTCAACAAGAGTAAGCCAAGCTTTATGCTTCCTAGAGCACTTCAGGTAGTAGTGATGAAAGCAGACAAATCTGTAACATGCGTGAGGGTTATTCCCTCAATTCTTCATTCATGGTTTAGAAGAGTAAGTGCTCATCGCTAGTTGGAAAAATATATATTACTGCGTAACTATGATTTAAGTTTGCAAATCCAAAAGACTCATTGAATATTTACAACTGATTTATGTATCCAACAACCGAGCGAGTTCCCTCAATCTAGTCAAGCAAGGACAGTCAAAAGGTTGTTGCACGCGCAAACAATGAATATGTTAAAGTAAAACCTGAAAAGGACATTTGAGCATAAATAAACCATGACAATAGATACATATATAGTACGCACTCCTATACAAGCTATGAACAAACAAACAAATACCTCACGTATTCCCATAAAAATGGTGTTTGATAACCGAGCCAACATAGAGAAATGTGAGGCAAAAATAAAGAAAAATTGTGTGCCTTAACAATGTCCTGCGGTAGTTTAATGGACACACACATACAGCAAGATACTCTATCTCTCTCTTTCTCTCTCTCTTTATTACAAAAGTCACCATTTCGTTTGTTTATTTCTTTCATTTTTTATATTGCACTCCACTTTATTTTAGACAAAAGACAAACACACAACTTGTGGTCTAAAGAAGGCCATCAGACTAAATTTAGGTATTGTTAACATTTTCTTTTTGTCGTTATTGCATTCATTCGATTGTGGTTAAAGAGTTATGGTCAATAAACCAAAATCACTGTCAGTAATCGAGAAATACAATTCGATTCGATTGGAAAAGTTTCTTTCCGAAGAACAATAAATACATATAGACTCTTCGGATTCTAACAAAGTAGACCTTCATATATGGTATGTGTATCCTGCTGAATGTGAGTTTAATCGCAATTCAAAATTTATGAAGTTGCTTTAGTAAAGTAAATAAACATTGAACAATAACTGAAAGATATGAAGTGCACTTTAAGTACTTAAAGAATAAAAATTGAAGTGGCACTTCAACAAGTAAAAAGAATAAACCAAACAGAATGTCGAAGAAGATAAAATTGAGTATGAAAAACGAATACAAAAAGATCAAAACAAATAGGCAGAAAATAAAGAAAAATAGTTAACAAGCATAACAATAACTACATGTATACATTTATGTATATTGTTCCATAACACAGGACTGAATCACTAACTGAACTGACAGTCAACAACTTCCGGTGGCCTTCCAATCCCTTTAAGCAAGTCATTTCGATCAAAACGTACGCCTTTGGTGACAGTGTTTAATTGCTCATATTGAACACGTGTTAGCTTCCGACAGGACTTAACTCAACTCGAATCAACTCAACTCAACTCATGCACGCTACGCCACACCACATTCTCTGTCACACATGTGTGTAAATGTTGCAGCAGTAGTAGGAAGTTGTTGGCAACAACTACCATCCTCTGTACACATGGAATAACTAGAATAACGTGTGTGCGCTTGAACTGACTATTATCCTGGCAGCAAATTGCTTTTTCAGCTTTGTCACTTCTTCTTTTCATTTCGCCAAGCGCCTTCGCTCAATTCTGCACGTCACTCCATCTCTCTCTCTCTTTCTCTCTCTGGACTAGGAAAAAAAATTGAGTAAATTTAGTTTGTTTTTTAAATAGAAAAAAAAAGCTAAAAACAACACATGTGCTACACCAATTTTTTTCCTCATCCAATCTGTGTCTCTAAATGTGTGAGGAAGTTACTTCCAGTTGCATGCTCTGCTAAGCCGCAATGTCCTTTGTTCATCTTATATCTTCTATCTTCTACTACTATATGTTTCTATATGTGTAGTATGATGCGTGCTGTCAGTGAATTTTAACCACAAAATTTTTTCTGTTGACTCAACAAAAATCTCTGTAAAAAAACCACATAAAAAATACTCAGACTAAACGAAAAAAAAAAAAAAAAACAAATACCAGAATCACATAGACAAAGACTCTGGTCTCAGCCTCAAGCTGCAACTAACACGCACGCAGTACGAGTATAAACACAAACACTCAACCTAAAGTTATTCACTCACTTTCACATGCTCACATCCTTTGGGGACTTACTACCCAGCACACATTTTTTCTTTCATCCACATGTGCTATGTGCTATATAAAATGAATCGAAATCAGTCTAGTCCAGTCCAGTCCAGTAAACTTGTGATGTGATAGACAGAGAGAGAAAGATAGAATTTTATCCAATAAATGCTAAAAATATTTGAAGAGCGGTCATAAATCGTCTATGGAGTTGTTGATGGCATCAATGTGGTCATTCAGGTTGATATCCTTTCGAGTCTACTATATGTCCATGTGTGTGTGTGTGTGACAATAGCCAATTACAAGAAATATCACCAGTCATTCTATAAAATTTTATATGCAACTCGAAGGGCAACAAACCAAATGTGTATAAGGATACTTTCAACTGGTATTTATGTCTTTGTGTTGTTATAAAAAATTTATTTAAAATTTTTCATTAAAGCAACAGAAAAGAAACGCTTAAAAAAAATATAAAAACATTTTACAATCATTAAAAATTTTTCATTATACAAAAAAAAAAAAATTAAAATTATTATCAGTCATTTTTTACTCAACTGTCAATATTATTTGAAGAGATCTAAGGAGAGAGAGAAGGTGTCAATTGTATGTATTGTTAATATTTTTCATAATATTGAAGTAAAAACAACCCAGTGAACTAACAAATGAACTCGTTCTGTCATTAAAATTCCAATCAAATCAATGCGCCTGATTCGCTTCGATGCAACATTGCAACATTACCATGCAACATTGTTGTTAAGAGCGCAAAAATTTAAAGCAACACATACATAGTATGAAGCTTGATTGCTTCATGTTAATTTCAACAACATTTTTGTTCAAATAATTCAACAGCAATTATTTAAATGTTTTCTTTTTTCAATTCGTTGTTACCACCTACCCACATGACTCAGTAGTACAAGTATGTTTTTACGAAGCAATTCTTATTCAACCCACACAACAAATGAGTATCTTCCAACATATTTTCTCTCACACTTTACCAATTACGAACTGAAAGCGACATCCGGAAAATTACGTTACAAACATGTTGCTGAAGTAAGCAAGCAGGCAGCAAATGAATGGGGAAAAAAGGAAGTACGATACCAAAAATCAGACATTAAAAGTAACAATGAGTGGGGAAAAAACTATTATAAATGAAAAACAAACATAAAAAAAAATTGGAACAGCAAAAATAAAATGAAAATGGATATAAAAACAGTTGAAACTAAAATGAGATGAAATGAGATATGTTTGGATGTTGTTAAGTTGTTGCAATGCTTGGATGTAGTATAAAAAGGAATACTCGTACATATGTAGAAAAAATATAGTAGAAAAAATCTGGAAAAAAAAAGAGAAAAGAGAAATTCAACAATTTATCCATCACATAATGTTACGGTCCCTGATTTTATTTATTAGCGCAGCAGGCGACGATTGAGCGAGCATGTAAAAAGAAAAACTAAAGCGGGTGGCACAAAAAAATATTAATGGGAAAGAGGATAAAAATAGCAAGGGCATTGAATGTTGATACATATGTTGAACTGAAGTATTAACATCTTTAGATTATGGAAGACTTCATATCAATGAGTGAATCAAAACGCAAGTGGCCAAAGAAGAATATACCGACTCCTTTGCGGGAATTTATCGTATGTTTATGCCAAAAACCAAATTTTTTAAGAGATTCTTTTTTCTACCGCTCTTCAACTATGGCTGGCAACATTCTACACATATAAAAATCTCGTGTTACAGTGTTTGTCACCTATGGGCTCCGAAACTACTGAACCGATCTTGATAAAATATTTTATAGTCATGTAATTTGGTTCATATTGAAAGATAGTATAGTTTTTATATCGATTAATCAGCTCAAATTTTAATAGATGATGCTGTAAGATAGTTTAATGTTAGGCAAGCAACCAATAGAATGCGCCATATGTCGATTTCTATAATGTAACAATTTTCACTCTTTTAATAGTTTAAAATAATATTAATTCAACTCATTACAACTGAGACACAGCAACACTTGGCCGGGTCTGCTAGTAAACTAGAAAATTTAATTTGTAATATTTCCGCAACTAAATAAAATATTTTACCAAGTGATGAGTTAGTGTCTCTAGAACAAATTTGGGTTAAAAAGTCAAAAGTCGTGTAAAGGAGTTGATATTTTTTGTGATTTGATCATGGCAATGCCTAACATCTACAAATGTGGGTTACGGTCATAACAATGTGTCCATTAAAGGCATTTGTTGAGGATAAAATCATCATACCTTACATTTGTAAAGAAAAATTAGCAATATATTGGGCAAACATCTTTTGATACACATGTCCTTTTCTAAGAAATTCAAGAAATCTTTTAAATTGTTTACCAAAAAACACTGAAATGTTAAGACAACCCTAAAATTGTATTCCTTCACAATATTTCCCATGTGTAGAATAGCGTTGATATTATATTTTTTTCGTTTTGTTTTGTTTTTTGATTTTACCATCCCATTTTTTTGTACTCAGTTAAAGTCCAGTGCCATGTCACTCAGACTCTGTCACTCAGTCAAACCAAGAGTCAGAATATGGTGCAGTAGTAGTCAACGAGACCATGAAAAGCGTGGACATCAAATTTGTTTGGGGAAACGAATGAGAATGTAGAGAGTAAGAGATTGGATGGCAGCAAATTGAAAGTTTGACTAGAAGAAGCATCAGAAGACCGTGACATAAAAGACATTCAAAAGCTAAAATGCTCTTCAAACTATTTCCATTTAGCTTGCTTGCTTATTGCTCGTGTTGTTGCAATTGCAAGTTAGCTGCACAAACACTTAAATGATTACAAATAACAAGATTTTTTTTCGGTAAGGTTTTATTTTTGTTGCTGACTTTGTCACGCCAAAGCAGCGAAGCATGATAAGCTAAAATGCACACTCAAACATGAAATGATAGAATAGAAAGATATCACTAAGGACTCACTAACTGTTATCCTTAAACTATTAAAATGCTTTGATAGAAAGCAGACTAGTTAAACCTAGTAAAGAGTAGAGAAATGGTAAAATAATTTTCAACGAAAATGTTTGAGAAGAATAAAAGAAAAAAGATTTAAAAAAAAAAATTGAAAAAAATGAAAGGAAAAGCATTTTCATATTTTTTACCTTTTTCAACGACCCTCCCTTTGATGACAATATTGTGTGTTACAGACACCGAGTATTCCTCTATTTTTAGATTATATAAACTTATTGGCGCTACGGCTTTTAAGTCACTAAATATATTAATAGTATTGGCGACACCAAGACCGTTTCATATGAAACACAGCGTCAGATTTTGACATGACTAAGGCACCCATTATAAAAACATTTTCACATTAAAAGATCCATATGCATAAATAATCAACTATAATCGTCTAGAATTATTATTAAAATTATTACTTTTTATGAATTATTTCATTTAAATGTTGACGACGATTACGTTTCAAGTGATCCATATGACAAGTGCAATTTTGGGTCACTTTTCCGATCAAAATTAATGACACGAGTAATGCTGAGTTCCAATGATGAGTGATTTGACGTATCTCCATAAAAAATAGTCTAACGGCGACAAATTGTACATTCTATGCAAATTCACCGGTCCATAAAGCTGGATAAGTTCCTCAATTCACAATTGGTCCAACGAATCGCATGCTGTGAGGGCCTTAGTGCCGTCTTCCTGAAACCAATGTCGACCAGGCTTAGCTCGAGCATTCTGGGGAGAAAAGATCGAAATATTTAAGTGATAGCGGTGATTGGTGATAACTTTGTTGTCATTACCATTCTTATAAAAATACCGGCCAATGATTACACCGCACCAAACAGTGCATTTTTCTGAGTGCCTTGGCAGTTCAAGTATTACCTAGGGCCTTGAGCGAGTACTGATGAGCGACGTGGTTTCAATACAAAATTGCTAAGCAACATCGCTCAGTTGCTAATCGCTCAATGCGTAGCTCTATACCTAGGCAATACTTGAGCTGCCAATGCACCCTATGGCCCTATGCTTAGGCTGCTCATCAGACGAAATTCGGAAGTTTTGTTTATTAATTAAACCATTCAACCAGAAAAGAGCTTCTTTGCTGAAAATACTGTTTCGATATCAAGTTAGATCTTCCTCCAGCTTTTCTAAGGCTCACTCACAGAAAATTCCATGTTTTGGCAGATCGCCTGGCTTCAGTTCTTCAACCAGCTGAATTTTGTGCCTCATTAGACCAAGATCCTTACTTACAATCTTTCACATAGTTGAGTAACTTAATCCCAAAGGGGTTCTCGTCGAAACTGGAATATGCAGCATCAATATTTTCCATCGTTCACACTATATGCACACGGTTAGGTGGCTTGCTATCCAATAGCATGAAATTAGTACGAAATTAGATCATTATGGCTGTATTAGTTCGCTCAGTAGGTCAATTATGATGACCTTAAAATGGTCTAAGTGCGCGAGAGCGCAAATTTTGATACTAAAATTTAATAGTTTCTAAGCATTGTTCGTGTGTAAGTGACCATGTTTGACTTTGACACATGTCACGAATCACGCGTCAGGTGCCGAAAATAGAACAGTCAAAATAAAAATTGCACAGATATAAACCATCAATAAAACAAAGGGGTGATTGATTATATAATCACAACTGATTCAAGTAACTAAAGCCCTGAAAATGATTCTAGAAAACACCATCACCTGTAATGAACTGGCATAGAACTCAAAAATATCAATCGTTTTATTTTTTCCCAAATTTATTGAAATCTTCTTAAGAAAATGTTATGATTTATAACATACTTAAAGTATCTTTATCATGGAAGAAACTCTTTCTGCCCCTACCCACACTGAGCATATATTTTTATGAATTTTTTAATTTCCTGTTCTTAAATGAAATGCATATAAATAGATAAATTTATAGCATTTTCCATTCGAACAAGCTGCATGCATGCCAAGTAGCTTCTTTCAGTTATTCTACTGCGAGAAAGTAAGTTAAGTAATAAAAGATTCGCTAACTGCACACATGCATTCATGATAATTCAATTTGCAGAATATTTGCAATTGCACAAAGGCAGAGTTATTAAGGAAAATAAATGAAAATGGATGTAACAGAATAAATTGTAAGAAAAGAACGAGTGAATGCCGGTTAATGCCAAGAGTTCTTAATTTATTTTCGTATTGATATTCAATTAAGTGCTGTAATTGGCTTAAGACAGACCATTCTCTCTCACTCTGTCTATCCAAACTTAGTCCTTTCAACGACCATAAGGCAATGGAAACCACAATATCAACTATCCATACACAGATAAAGAAAAGGCGGATATAGTCAATTTCCGTTTATCTCACTTCACATGGCTGATGTGCCTGTCAGTTAGTTAGTCAGTCAGTCAGTTAGTCTTCATCAATGCTTAAGACAAAGTCATGTCTAAGCAGGAAACTTTTATACATGAACACTAATACCACCGAACCAATTCAATCCATTCCAATTCAACAATGTGTGTGTGCTTATTTATTATTGGATTAACAGAACACCAAACTCAAATACGCACTTAGGGCGCGAAGCCACACTTGCTACAAGACACTTTCAACACTTGCCACACCACTTCTAAAGATGTGCATGCCTAATGAAGTCATCGCAACTTCGTAGCAAAATTAAGTCAAGTGAGCAAGTAAAGTCAAGGAAGCAATGGTTGAATGGAATGGTGATGAAGATAACAAAGTGTATAGAAATAGATAAAGAAGTTCGGTCAGTAAGTAGCATAGTAAGGGAAAATGCCACACTACTCAATAGGTTCTTTAGTATGCCTGGTCATGTGCTATACTCACTGGTTGGTTGGTAGGACGGCAGACTTTGAACAGAAATCAATTAACTTAATTTCCACACGTTTCATGGCAACACCAACAACAAAATTCATAGGAAAAATACTATTGAATCTGACAAGAACAATTTGATGCCTTATTGAGACATGCGTACATAAAAGTTTGGCTAAGGACAACACAAGGCACACAAAAGTCCAAAAGTCTAAAAGACGAAGAAGTGAATGAATGATGAAAAGGATGGCAATGAGTATTACTGTGAATGTGGTGGCGGCAAGTAATGAAGACGACGACTACGACGACGACAATAACAACAGTCAATAAAAGTTTTTGGCAATCAGGCAAAAGGATGTGCAGACAACTGTGGTTGAAGGATGTGCATAATTTGTGCCTGTTGACCAAGGACATTGATGTTTGCATAATACATATAAATGAAACTGAGGGATGGTGAAGGCAAAGTCAACGAATGAATTCAGTCAGTTAGCGAGTGGTAAATAAGGAAAAGTAGAAATTCAATTCTCTTCTATGATAAAAAAAAACTTTGCAGTTGCAACACAAACAAGGACACTGGAATGGTATCCGTGCACTTATCTCCTGCAGTTGCTTGTCTAGTATTTTCACAACAACAACAATGAAAACATAACAAAGTTCTAAGTTTAATTGACTTTGCGACACTTTGAAGAATCATGTCTTCTCCTCCTTTCTGTCAGTTTCTGTATACTTAGTATTTCATGAATTCCCAGGACATATATGTAGTAGAAAATCAATATTAATTTCTTAAAAACTTTGAACACTAACTAAATTGTCAATAAACTAATCATTTTCCTGCCTTTTTTTCTTCTCTTTGCATTTACAATAGATTGGACTGCTACGTGGTGGTAAAATGCTTGCTGAAGAGGCACCCGATTATCTAAGACAACAATACAATGCTGATTCACTAGAGGATGTCTTCTTAAAACTATCAGTATTGCAAAATATGGGTAAACGTCGTCGCTCCTCAATTGCCCAAGAGATTGTCGAACAGGTTACAGTGCCAGCGATCTCAAATCCAGCACTAGACATGTCCGATGAACAGCATGCGGCTGAAATTTCCGGTGAATTCGGTGATAACATTTCCATGTCATCGGCAGTACGTGATCCGATCACAAATGCAGCACCAATAGCGCCTCCATTACCACCAGAGCAAGAGATACCAACTTCATTCTGGTATAATTTGCATGTGATGCGTTCAAATCATTTGCATGCACTCATTTGGAAGAACTTTCTTTGGATGATGCGAAATGTGGGGTGAGTACGACAACTAGTTAGCGCTAATTTCATTCAATTTTGTTCATCATCACGATGATGATTATGTTGTCCTTGCATTCTCATTTCATATGATTTTATTTCATTCACAGTGTTATGTTGTTCATCGTTGGACTGCCTGTTGTGCAGATTTTACTCTTCTGCTATGCCATTGGACATGATCCGACCGGACTCAAATTGGCCATTGCGAATCATGAAATGTCCGAGGAAATGATTATGCAACAATTTTGTCCGGTACAGACAGGATGTAATCAGACAATGTTGAGCTGTCGTTATCTCGATATGTTGGTGAAGAACAAAAGCATGGTCCTGGTGAGTAACATGAAACCCAACACCACCCCATCAAGCAAAATTGAAAATCATGAAGTCAAGTTTAAGCAAAAGTATGTTTGAAACACACCTGTGCTAAGCTCATGATGATGATAATGATGAAACTGTTGTTGTTAAGCTTTGGGTGGATGAGACTTGGCAACTAATAGTCCTGTTGGTTTCTATAGCATAACTTCTACTTGCCATGTTGCATGTAAATTACCATTTTGGTCAAACCCAACAAATAAAAACCCAACTTCATCTACATAGTAGTAGTACTGAGTGAGTGTACTCCATTGAGGCAGTAATTTATTTCAATTTGTATAGACAAGCAGCAGCAGCAGCAGCATCACCAGAAATTGGGCAGTGTCTCCTTCCTTAGCCACAGCAATCATTAAAGACACATCCCACATTGTGAACTACTAGTATGTATGTGCAACAAGCCAAGAAACAAGTTGTCTTGCCTATGCTATCCTCTGATCCTGTCCCCTTATCAGCATCAGCATGGTCATCATCATCATCATCAATAAATTTGTGTATTTTCTAGAAAAGTAAAAGAAACATAAAGTGTTTGCTTGCTTGCTTGCTTCCTAACCTATGACCTAAAGCTTAGTCTTTGCTGGGTCCATCCACAATTCTTAGTTGCTGTTGCTCTCTTGACAATTTATTGCAAATTAAGCAGCAACAAAACTTGGCTAATTTCTAACAAGAACTTGAAGGCACCACTTATTTGTGGTGCTTGCTTCACAGTTTATAAATTTGCTGCAATATTTCTTATTGTCCTTTTTTTTTGGTATTAGATCAGGATCAGTATAAGATGCTTAACTACTGCAAAGAATAGCATAAAGGCATTAGGCTTTCTTTATTTTTTTGTTGAATGAAAAAGTTTTCAACAAGAAGAATAAAAAAACTAAGCCAAATTTGGTATTAATTTGAGAACAATTTTGAAATACAATAAAAAGAAGGAGCATTCAATTTGAACTTTATTTTTTGTAGGCTTATTTGCTCTAAGCACTGTTTTCGACTCCGCCTCCTTCTTTAAC
Organism: Amiota communis; assembly: GCA_037043315.1. Classification (NCBI taxonomy): domain Eukaryota; kingdom Metazoa; phylum Arthropoda; class Insecta; order Diptera; family Drosophilidae; genus Amiota; species Amiota communis. Next base: position 2,423,457 of record JBAMAV010001245.1, on the reverse strand, counting down.
CACTTAAACTTTATTTTTTTTTTTTCATTTTCTATAAAGTTAATTTTGGTCAATAAGGCACGGATATTAATTTCCTTCCCCATCCTGTTATTATTTGCCTTTTTATTCGTGATTCCGCTGCCATATTGTGTTTGTTCGCCTTCGCTGCAGGCATCAATGAAATTTGAATTTGAGTTTCATTTTCTGCCCTTTGTTTTTTCTTTCTCAATTGGTCTTTCCGCCTTTTATTTTGTTATTGTTTCTTTTGCTTGTTGGGTTTCAATGCCATTGAAAATTTGAATTTTCTTTTTCCCTTTCCTTGTGCTTTCTTTTACTGTGTTTTTTCTTTGGCTTATTCGATGCTTGTCAACAAATGGCAAACAATACAACTTCAGTAACAGTAACATTGACACCGCAAGCAAAACACATCATCAACAAAAGGCAACAGCAACACCAACATCTGGAACAGAAGCAGCAGCAGCAGCAGCATCATCACCCGACAACAGCAACTTGACAGTCCTTTATTATTTTACCCAGCTCCTTTTTTTATCCCTCGAATGTCATTTAAATGAGTATGTGTTTGCTTGCTTGTATGTTTAAGCAATTTCTTCTCGTCAACGCTCGTCACGAGTTTTCATTTTGAATTTTCACGCTTTCCATTTTTATTTTATTTCTGAATTTTGTATTTTTTCCTTTTTTTTTTCTTCTTTCATGGTTTTCATTTCTTTTCTTGGTTTCTTTATTTCATAGTCCCACGTCGAGAATATATATACATATATATTTTTATTCATTTTTGATGCCACCACAAAACATCATCATCATCATATTTTGGTTGCGTTTTCAATTTGTCATCATATCTTTAAGACTTTAAGATGTATTTCACCTAAAATCTTTTAGCTCAGGAAGATTTAAATGATTTACATTTAAGCTGAAGTTATTTTCAGGGAGAATCATCAAACACTTTTGCTTTCAAATATGTGATTTATTTTTTTACCTAATTTTTAATGTTTATTTTGAATTTTTGTAATTGAAATTTTCTCTTTAGATTCTTGCAAATTTTGCTTAAGATATTTTACTGTAATTTACCATTTAAAATCTTTATTTGCGAGATTTAAAGCTTTAATTTCCAATACTTGTTTTGATTTGCAACCAGATACTTTGAATATGAATTTTTACTTTTGCTACTGAGTATTTATTAGCATCACCACAACTGTTTCCATATTAAGGCTGGCATTACGCCGAAGCCATAGAGATAAAAGATTTATAGGCAGAGTTCGCAAATAAACGGCAACCTTTTCATTAGGTTGTCAAGCAAACGGTTGGTAATAAACCAATAATAATAATAACGGGCCCGAAAGCACAGCGTCCAATAAGATCTATTGCACATGGCCTATATGTTTAGACTTTTCATGAATCTAAACATTCCTTCGGGTTTCTTGTTCCACAATTTGTATGGACTAACAACAGAATCACCGAAGTGGTGAAGTCTTTGTCTACCGAGTGCAGGACATTTGCAGAGTATATGCTCTGAACTTTCTTTATCCATTTCAAAAAATCGGCATACGTCAGTGTCGGAAAGACCTAACTTATTTTGATGTTACCTTATGTTGCAATGACCCGTAAAGTATCCAGTCAAAATGCGTAAGTCTACTCTACTGAGTGAGAGAAGCTTATTCGAGATACCCTTTGAAAACGTGAGGAATTGTTTTGCCTGGCGTTGTCCAGTGGATTTCACCAAGTGTTTTAGAAATTTCTTTTCCTCAAGTTTCCTGATTGCTTCGTTTTTTGTGGCTTTTCGAGAGACCACAGAAAGGCTCAGGACCGAAAAATGATCGCTCCTTGTTTAGCCACGTAGTTGGCATATTCATTGCCTTCATAACCTTCATGTCCTGGTACCCATCTTAATACAACAGTATTAATAAACCAAATGTAAAAGGGATGAAAAAAACCTTGTGATTTATTTTTCGTTTTTAAGTGTTTGTGCAACGAATACCATAAGTGCCAAGCCAAAGAAAAATAAGTGAAACTTTCAGTGAGAACGTTCTACTTTGAAAATAAATGGTAACAGTTACTTCCGAACTATGTTTATAGGCAAGAAAACTTGATCGGATCTAATACTCAACAAGCGGAACACAATGGAACAGAACAAAGCATTCCATTTCATTGTTTCGTTTTGTGTGTGTTGACATAAAACAAAATTTCATCCCACAGTTTGCATCATATATGCTTGTTTTCACACAACATCATGCTCAGCAGCTCGTGTCGTTGGTTCTTCTTTGGTAACGGCATTCGTTGATTGCACTCAGCATTAGAACGCTAGCAACTACAATATTTACAAATTCCTCTTTAATTATGAACAAACACGAAAGACGCAAAAGAACACAAAGAAAAAAGTCGGCTGAACGACGAGCTGCTGTCGGTGCAAGCAGCTTGGCTACCTCGTCGGAATATTCTTCCCTTTGTCAACAAATAAAAGTGGCGAGAGCAGATGTGGTCGCAGAAAGGCTACGTGAAAACCAGGTCTATCCAAAATTCGAGAACGAAATGCGTTTGAAACAAACATATTCGATTTAGTGTGTGTTGAACATATGCATTGATGTGTATTTGTCGAAAATGAGTAAGAAAACAACGCAGACACAAACATTGTGTTCTGTTTTGTTTCCTTTGGTCAATGCGCTCTCATAAGAAATGGTGTAACTGTTGTTTCCAGTAGACAGAAACTGTGGTGTATCGCCAGCTTTGATTCCAAAAAAAGAAACTGATCTTTGTCCTTTGACAAAATTTCCCCTCAATGAAATAATTTTAATTTTCTTTTCATTTATCCAGAAAAAATCATTGTGTTTTAAGCTTTCATCTCTTTGCATCAATGTGCTTCTTTAGTTAAGTGAAATGTTTCCCTGCAGCCTTATAGTAAATGCCTTTAAGTATAATCATCTTCATTCTTCATATCCTTTTCATTTACTTTTATATCGTTTAGTTGAAAGGAATTTTTCTTTATAATATTATATTTTCCAGAATTGGCCAAAGTGTCCTTTTCGGCTTGAGGCTGAGCTTCTGCATCATCATAAACGTTTGTTGCCATTATTTTTGTGTCATTCTTTTGAAAGCATCTTCTTTTGATGGAGAAAGGAAAATCAAAAAAGTTCAGAGCAGCTGGTACTGCTGCTATTTAGCCTTTTCTTAGTTTGCTTCTCTTCCTTATATTCATCTTATATACAAAGTGAATGCTTGGGGCAACAATGAACAAGCAGGAGGAGGAGGCATGAATGTTTTTTAACTGCTTTTTTAGATTTTCAAAGAAGTAAAACAACCATTTTTACTTTGCATAATTTATGCACAAATTGAATTGTTTTTCTGTTGTTGTTTCTGCTGCTGCTGCTACAATGTTCTTTTGCTTTAATTAAAAGTTCATTACAAGTGACATTCACTGCTTCACTGCCCCTATCTGTGTCCATAAGCCATCCCACCAAACAACCAAACTCTCAACCACACCAAATGTGGCATGCTGCCGCTGCTTAATACATCTTTCATGCCATTATTTCTGACGCCTTTTGAGAGATAAATGAGCACTCATTTAGTTAGTGCGGTCATTAAGTGTATACTTATCTTTTATGCAAGCTTTTCTTTTTCACATTTTCTCATTTTGTTTTTCTTTTTTAATTTTTTTCCTTATTTTATTATCCGCACTTTGTGGTATGGCAACGACAAAGAGGTGATAGTAGATAGGGTGGTATGGTTGTTGGGTATGTTGGGTGAACCCCATCACCTGTTGTGTGCAGGTAATTTTACGGCAAATGAATATGAACAAAAGCTGATATGACTGACTAACTTAAGAAAGAAATGAAAAGAGAGGAGAACCAACATCATTACCAACTAAAAACAGTTCAAAGTTCACTGCAAATGTAGCAGAACAAGTAAACAACAAAAAACACTAGGCAATCATACAACTAAAAGTAAGAGATAAGTAGATAAAGACACAAAAGAAACAAAGACCAAGAGAATGCACGAAAAACTTTAATATATGCAGGCAGGCAGGCAGGCAATAAGAGAGGCACAGTCAAATGTCTTTAACGCTTGGTTAAGTTTGATTGTTCTTAGGGAAGGTAAGAAGAAATGATAAAACTAAAAGCCAAGATGCTTCATACAATATGTGCAAAAATAAGCTTTATAGATAAACACATGTGCATTATGCACAACAACACAACACAATGCAATGCATACAACATCTGTATCCATTCTTTGATAACTTGCCAAGAAAATTTGTTAAAAAAGATACCAGAACTCTGTTTCCTCTCCAGGTAACAGTCAGTAGTAAGTCAGTCACTTACCACTTGAATTGCATAATTTTTATGCATTTTTATGGCAAAACTTTTAAATCTCAATTTTTTTTACAAAACAAAAACGCAAAGCAAAGTTTGGCAGGACTTCCGTTTGTGGAAGAGCTTGGGGTCTATATGTATAGGTATAGAAAAAAGCAACTTTTCGCTTATTCACAGCTTCTCAGGTCATTTAAGGTTGTGCTTCCTTTTATTTTTTCATACTTTTTCTCTTCAACAATTCACTTTTCATGCAAAGTTTAGTTTAGTTTCTTTCCAAGAAATAGATAACTTTGGCATAAACAAAGCAAAGAAAATATTGTTTGTATGAAAGATCGAAGTGAATTGCTATAAACTATAATGATGCTGAAGTTAAGCTGGAAAAGTTATTCTAACTAAAAACTTGTTGCTTTATGAAAGACTCCATAGGTTTCATAATTGCCTGATAGTCTCCTCTTTGTACGTTGGTAATTCTCTTTCATGGAGTTCTGGATTTATGATATGAATAGCTGTTGATTAACTACTATTGTGAACAACTGATGAATTATTCAAGAGAAACTTTTAGTGGAATTTATTTTGAAAGAACATCACTTAAAGCTTTACAAAACTATATACTTTCTTTACAAATAACTAACGACTTTCACTTTGTATCTTACTGATGTTTTGAAGGTTGGAAATGAATTTATCAAATTACCGAATTCTATTGAAAATCATTCAAAAGAGTAATTTTTATCTATCGTAGTAAGAAATGAGTAAACAATTTTATTTAATATGTTTTGGCTACCTCAGACAAGCATCAACCATTATTGATTGTAAAATCATGTTGAATCTCCATTGAGATTTGTTCTGTCTTTTCTGTTCTGATTATAATATGCCATTTTATCGATGCCGTCGTCATTGGTTTTAGCCATTTGCCATTTATCGTTTTGTAAATTACCTACTCAGGATTGTGCGAATGACTTCATTTGTCTCAGCATTAATGGCCAATTGCGTAAATTCTCACACACACATTTAGAAGAATAAAAACATCTATAAGCAATATAAGAATGGGAATCAAAAGATTTTTTTAGAATCCCTTTAATGTCTATGCCACCATCATCATCTCAACATCATCATTATCATTAACACCATCAACCACCTAACACTTTGTGAAGGAATTCCTTGTACCATTTATATAGTTCAAGGCCTAAGCCTAAGCATGTTTTCCTATTATTCGAACTTAATGTATAACTATCGTTTTGCCTTTGCCTCTGGATCATTTTCTTGTCTTCTCTTTATTTATATGATTATCATTTGCTTTTATTTTGTACACACACACAAAACTTACGCGCAAAATGGTTAAAGTTTATGCCAACTCTCTCTCACTGAAACCATCAAAGAAAAAAAACCAAGTAAACCCCAAAAACTACTTATTGAGATTGTAGTTTGTTCTTGTTCTATTGTTTCTCATTCTCTATGTGTATGCCTATGGGTAAAATCATATTAATATACCCTTTCATCCTTTATCTTTTGCCTTGAGCATGCGAACTCTGTTTTTCGCTAATGTAATGCAATGTTTTCCCTCAATTTCTCTTTACTTTCACAAAACTTAATCAATAAATGTGTCAGTTATGTGAGACTATAATGGAGTGGCTTTCACGCGTTTATTTATTTCCACAACAAAAAAAAAAAAAAAAACCAAAACATTAACTTTATTAAGCAGCACCAAAAAAAGTGCAAAATAGCAAAAATTTCATGAAACACGACACAAAAAAAAATTAATGAAATTGTAAAAGATAAAATAAACATATTGTTTACATATTCGTACTAGAAGGACAAAAAAAAAAAAAACACTTCAAGACAAGTCAACTTACTGCTGCTTAACTTTTCTTTTCACTACGTTTGTCTTTTTGGCAAGGCACATTACTAACAGGCGCATCCTTTGAGTCGCGCTCACAAAAGTAGGCAACAAATATGTATATTTATTCTTGACTTTCTTTCTTTCTGTCTATGTTTGTTTGTTTGTGATTTTTCTTTCTTATTTCTGTTTTTGTTTGTGCACCCAAAATTTATTGTTTTGAGGAAAGTATATGGTATACATTAATTACATAGACTTACTTTTATTATTGCAACACGACAAGTACTACATGACGAAAAAGTGCTTAGTAGTAAGAGACAAGAAGTCATAAGGAAAGTGTAGCAACATTAAGAGACCAAACAACAACATGTTTGGTAATGGTTAAGGCTTAAAGTTAGTTTCCTTTCCTTTACTTAAGTTAATGATGCGTATGCTTAATATAATTGTTACACAGAGAGAAAAAATCGAGAACATTGGTCCGTCAAGCACGAATGTTGTCATTACAAGTGAAAAGTTCTCACTTCAATCATGTATTATGAAGTACAAAAAATATTGCGTTTTCAGTGACCTTAGAAACTTAATCCAAGAACAATGAATCTTACTTTAAGTACGACACCATACGTTCTTGTCTTAGGACCAAAGCAACTTAAAGTGAGACCATTTTGGTCCTAAAATGAGTACATTAGAAAAGTGTAGAACCAAAATCGAGCGAGAATTGAACCCATGACTCAAAAGGATGTCAGCTCGCCACGCTAAACTCCGAACCAACGAGGCATACATCTAATAAAATATAAATTTATAATATAAGTATACAGCATGGATCATTTGAGAGTTATAGTGCCTTAAACGAAAAATGCTTACTTCAAGACCAAAATAGTCTCACTTAAAATTGTTTCGGTCTTAGGACAAGACAACATTCGTGTTTGCGGACTTTCAACACTGAATAGTATCGATTTAAGTACAATGTTTTCTGAGAACAAATTTCAGAGAGCGCGTGAAAATTCTCTCTATTATGCACTATCATTTTCTAACAGCAGGCGTTTTCCTCTCTGTAGTGTTTGGTTTTTCACATTTAATGGGGCATATCTAAATTGACAGCTATTCCTAATATGTTCGAAAAGGTGATCATATCGAATTTACAACATTTTTGTAGGTTTGTTATTTCTCCATCACAGCATGGATTTATGAAAAGTAGGTCCGCAACTACTAATCTTCTTGAGATCGCAAACTGATGTCACATATACTGATTTATCCAAAGCTTTTGACACAGTTAATCATGACCTTCTTTTGTATAAATTGATTATTATGGGCTTTCCATTAAATCTTTTAACCGATCACAAGGTGTGATGTTTATGGCGGCCATCTAGGTAAACTTATTTTCAATCCAAAGCTGTGTTTTAATCAGCATATCTCCACCGAAGGGTGGTTTTGGTTTTATTAAACATTGGTCTATTGAATTCAATGACTCGAGCTCAACTCTTGCTCGAATAAAACAAGCATCAAGATTGAATTGAGTCTGTTCAGAAACATTTCCTTTTGTTCGTTCTTCGTTGCCTAAATTGGAATCCTAATTCTAGGTTGCTGCCTTGTTTTGATAGTTTCCTTTTTACCAGTCTCCCATCTCTGTTACATCATAGAATTGCTTTAGGCATTGATAGTTGGGACCATTGATTCTCCTGTGCTGCTAGGTTAGGTTATGCAGGCCGCACGCGATTATTCACAAGTTCACCCAGAAGCCTTAAAGCCCATTGTGATGCCTGATAAGACGTGAAAGGGTATGGCAGTTGTAAGAGGTAAGAGGAAATCCAATACTGTCCAAGGTTGGTCCCAGAGATTACCCTCTTTCCCTAAAACTTGCCTGAACAGAACAGGTCCCCCAAAGGATATTTAGCCAGACTCCTCGAAAAACTGTTTCCCGATAAATCGGGTTCGCCTACCAAGAAGAGCAGGGCAGTCACAGAGGAGGTGTTGGATGCTCTCCGGTTTTTCCTCATCTTCACAGCTACGACAGAACCCATGATGTGGAACCTGCATCCTGTGGAATCAGCCCGATGGTGCAGTGACCTATCATAACTAGCGACAGTGCAGATAGACTCATTAGCCCACTTCCTGATCTCTGGTTTTCACCACCAAGCATGAAATGATATTCTGTTATGGTCGGCAACTGATTGAGACAAAGGCAGTGTCGAGCCTTTCCTAGCACACTCGTCCACCATCTCATTACCTTGGATGCCGGAGTGATCCAGTACCCAGATAATCTTGATAGCTTGATTAAGAGCCGTACTTCATATGATTTTTCTCTTTAAACTGTGGGCTGACAGAGCCTTGATAGCGGCCTGGATGTCAACATAAGTCAATATGTGCGTTCATTAACTTTGCTGCCTGCCAGACCGCGTAGATTTCTGCGTGGAACACGCTACACCTGTCAGGTAAACGAAACGATAGCTGAACAGTTAGTTCTTCCAAGAAGATACCTGCATCTTTATCGTCTACCGTCTCGGAGTCGTCAGTATATATTGAAAGCTCGTCGCGTCCAATGACGCTTACCCACTTCCAATCATCTCTACCCGGATATCTTGTCTTAAAATTTTCATTCCATTTCAATGTTGACACACGGTAGTCACATACTCTACTAGCTTGAATCCTCTGCTCCTAAATCAGCTGTTTTTTTTAACCCCCAGCAGTTCTACCAGAAAATTTGACCCTTTAGCCTTGATTAGATGTAGAACTAATAATGCCATTTATGATCCTTTCTGAGTTTTATGCAGGTTTTATAATAAGTACTAAAACGTTCGCTCACAAGAGATTTTGCCCTCATCCTTCGTTGCCTACGCGAATAGGATTAGACTAGGTGAACAGAACGTCGCTTATTGGTTAACCTATTACGGTTGCTTCTGTTTGATTATATTTTTGTACTTAAAGTCTTCAAATCAAATAAATTATTATTATTTTATCCTTTACAGACATATGTGAATACCGACGAAGAAGCTTACGAAATAGTAAGACGTGGCAATGCTTGGGGTTCAATGGTTTTTACCACCAACTATACAGAATCTCTAATGGAACGAGTTGAACTGGGCCGCTTGACTGAATCTGCCACTATTGAAGCTTCATATATTGAAACTCGCTTGGATATGTCAAGTAAGCATATGGTTTCTTTTATAAACAAACAGTTGGATAATAATCAAAACTTAATTTTACAGATGATCAAATCTCCAAATTAATCTTTCGTGATATTCAGTATGCCTTCTTTGATTTTGCCAAAGCCGTGCTTGTTGATTGTGACATAAATCCACATGTATTAAGCGTACCCGTTAATTGGAATAAACCTATTTATGGTTTCCATGATCCAAATTTCACAGACTTTGCTGCACCTGGTGTTATACTCACCATTATTTTCTTCCTTTCTGTGGCCATAACATCGGGTGCCATGTTAATCGATCGTAATGAGGGCATGCTGGAACGTTGCCTTGTAGCTGGCATCACTGGTCCTGAGATTCTATTGTCACAAGTGCTGACTCAATTCACCGTAATGTTAAGTCAAACAATATTTGTCTTGATTGTGAGTTTCTACTTTTTCGAGTTGACAATTGTTGGCAATATTTGGTTGGTGGTTGCGCTATGCATACTTAATGGATTGTGTGGTATGTGCTTTGGTTTTGTCATTGCTTGTGCTGTGGACACCGAACGTACAGCAACTTATGTAGCAATGGGTTCATTTTTACCCATTGTCATGTTGTGTGGCATCATTTGGCCCATTGAGGGCATGTTTCCTTTATTGCAATTCATCACAATATTCTTACCTTTAACCAAACCAACGGAATCATTACGTTCGATCCTGCAACGTGGTTGGGGTATGGAACGTCCAGAGGTTTACAATGGTTTCATATCGATTTCATCATGGGTTGTGGTTTTCTTAGTGTTAACAATTTTATTGCTTAAATTTAAAAAGGGTTAAGTACGTACTAGTGTGATGATTAATTATTATTAATTTTAATGATTTTATTAGGTCTTAAGGGTCTAAACATTTAAGTTAGTTTCTATATATCTATCTATCAATCTATCACTTTAGTTCTCAAGTATCGTCGTGTCATCATTGTAAACTTCTCTCCTACATACATTTTTGGTTCCGGTTACAGATTTTACGCCACAAAATTGTGCCTAATTTAATTTTAGTAACAAAAAGTAAATCTGTGTCACACATCAATAAATTTAAGTCAAACAATTAAATTATGTGCTTTATAAATAAAATGAAAGAATTAATAAAAAATTTATATAAAAAACAAAAAACACTAAAAAACTTTCTCTTAATCATATTTCAAAGGATTAAAGATGCAACAAAGTCACTCAAATAGATAGAGAGCAAGCAAGCACAATTAACGTACTCAAAAGTTAAAATTGCAAACAATTAATTTTCAACAAACGCAAATCGAAGTTGCTACTTTGAATGAGCGCCACCATGGTGACGATATGAAAGTCTGAGTGACTCTACAAGAAATAAATGAATGAAAAATGAAGCTGTAACAGAAAGTCCTTGTGTTCTTCATCTCTAAGATGCAAAAATAGAATAAAATGAAAGGACTCTGTCTCTCTCTCTCTCTCTCTGTGTGTTTCTGAAATGAATGCCAAAGCAAAATTGACAATTGACTTCTTGAGCTTTTCTTCACTTACTCAGTCTCTATTTCTCCCACTCTTTTTCTCTCTCTCTCTCTCTCACTCTCTCTGTGTTATTTTCTCATTGAAGATGTAAAGATATTTGCTAGAAATGCTTTGTAAATAAAGCTGGACAAGTACAATGAGCACTTGAGCATGAAGAACAAAAGGCTGAGGCCCGGTGGAGCTGAGGAGTGAAAGCATTTGGTGTAAAGCAGTACACTCTTGAGTGTTCAACGATGAACAGATGTTGAACATTAAATTAATTGAGCAATTAATTAACACGCCATTGAGAGAAGAAGCAGCAGCAGTAGACGCAGCAGTAGCAGTAGCAAACAGAAGGATGTATACAAAAACATGAAGGACTTGTGGCAAATGAAAAATAAGACAAACATCAAAAGGGGGAACATGATGGAGATGATGATGATGATAAGCAATATCAAAAGCCAGTAGAATAACGAACATGATAAAAATGCTGTTACTCATAATAGTTGGCAAATAAAGAGAGCCGATTAAGGCCAGCTGTTACTTGAACAAACAAATAGCAAAATAGTGAACCAAGAAAATGAAAATTTGAATGATATAATAATAATAAGGCAAAGAAAAACATGTTTTCACTTTATAAAACTCCTAATCTCTTTAAGCTTAAAATTTAAATATTTACAAACATTAAAGTTTAAAGCATTCAATGCTTAAGCGCTCCTTAAGTTAATTCACCAGAAAAGTCATCATTTTAAATTTTTCTTTCCCTCATTCCCCCAACTCAATTCAACTGAATATCTCTGTTGTCCCTTAACTTTTGCCATATCCTTCGCCTACAAGAATTTTCCAGCATACAACGTCATTAACATTAAGTAAACTCAAGTGAAATAAGTTGCCGCTTTTCTTTTTTAAATTTTCTTCTTTTCATTAAGAATTCAATGAATCCTGTTGCGCTCATCATGTGATTCTCAGTATCCATGAAGATGCAAAGATGTGTGCCTGTGTGTGTGTGTCTGTGCGAAAGAACGAATGTAAACGAGAATGAGGATGTAGTAAGAGAAAAAATTTCCAATTTATGTGCAAAAAACAGCACCATGCTCGAGTGCCGTCAATCAGGCACAGTCAGTCAGTCAGTCAAGTCAAGCTTTCTAGTAATCAGAATATGGCAATGGATGAATTGACGAGAGAGTAGTCGTAGATATTCTAGAGAGTAGGAAAAATATACACCAAGACATCAATGTGATGAAAAAGTAATGGGGACCCCACCAATATTTACTTACTCAGTCAGCCCTATTTATAACTGACTGACTGTCACTAGATCTCATCAGAAACAAAAGCACACTACTCACGTATAACTAATTGTAAATCCACTCGGAACTCACTCTGTCAATCAACCATATATATCCATTGATATCCATAAAGACAAGAAAGATGCGTTTGACTTAGCAATGAAGTTCATCGATAGCGACAAAGTGAGATTTCATATAACAGCAGAGTCAACAAAACAAAAACCTTTAGGTCAACGTCAATCTTGCTCAGCAAACCCAAAGTTCAACTGTCATCATTGTAGCTTATCAAATCAAAAATGTCACGCCTCTCTCTCCATTTTGTTCACTTGATTTTACGCTGACATTACTCAAGAAGAAGGCGTCTGTCTATTTGCACGTTTCCAGGCAGAAAGATTGACTGACATCTCATGTCAAGACTACCTATGTAAGCAGTGTTTATGTTGTTAGCAAATCCATTAACCAACACATCCACACATTGAATGTGGGATGAAACAACACAAATCCTATATCCTTTGGTGACCTATTCGCACCCTTGCAACATATAAGGATCAAGATTCATTGCGTCCTGCTGTGATGATTGTGATTGAAATTCAGTTTACGTTAGTCACTTTCTTTGCACTCTTCCTGTCCTGCATTTCTGTATTATTTGTTGTAAAATTTTTGCATTTTCTACTTGGATTCAACTTCAGCTTATCATATTCGTTTTTCACTTGTCGCTTGTAATATGATTTAGTTTATAAAAAGAAATACTATGTGTGCATTTCCGTTTTAATTGATTTTGTCAAACACACACACGCTCACACAAGTTGAGTAAGGATAATATAAAATAAAAATTGTCACATTTTAAGGACAACCATTCCATTTCATTGCATTCTCCACATATACACACTATATGAAAGTAAAACCCAAGGACACTCACACTTTTCGGACTGAAGTTCACTGTTTTTGATGCTCTCTAAGGACCGGATATGTTCACAAACATTGAGAATAAGAGTGCATTGCAGCAACTGTCGAAAACAGGATATTGTAAGAGAGAGAGAGAGAGAGTGAATGCAACAATGCGACAAAAAGTCATGCATGCAAAGAGACACACACAGAACATAAGTAAATATTGGAAAAATGAAAGAAGACTCAAGAAAAATCAAGACCAAAAACTTCTTAAATATAGTAAGTGGAAGGAAAAGAACAACGTTAGCCAAATAGAAAATCCCTTGATAACACATCACTTCCATTTGGTATAATAACGTACAATGAGGACTTTGGATATTAACATATACGGACAGGATAATAAGTTACTTACTTCCTATAAATGTGGATTTAAAAGAATAATAAACTATTAATTAAAATTATATGTATGCAAGACAAGATTCTTTCGGTACCGTTTTACTTTACTAAAATTCAATTTATTTTCATGAAAACTATATGGATAGAAAGGTTTTTTACTTTAGATGTGTCAAATGTAAGTTTTATGACAATAAATTGATGTTACTGCAGTAAAAACCAGTTGAAGTAAATTTAATATTTACAATAACAAGTATTGAAAAACAATACGGCTCCTTTGCTTACGCAGCGAAGTGTGGAATAAGAGATTTTGATTATAGTCACTTCTATATGTCCTCATCAATATTTATTCATATTTATTGTAATCAATATTCATTGTACTAGTACAATGTGTATGCGAAAAGAAAAGTACATACATATTTTCGATGTACAAACTCTAAATGCTTACCAGTATATTATCCATACTCTTTCAAATGAATACTAGTATTATCTATACTTATACTTACCTATGTTGTTGTTCTCGAATTGATATTCAAATAAAGGTAGTACGCATTAACAAAGGGAGAGAGAGAGAGAGAGTGAGAGAGTGAGTTGAGAGAATGAACACGTACTTGTTGTTTTGCTTTGAAATTATTTTGTGTTATGCGCTCACTTCAGCTCGATCGTAACTGTAGGCAGGGTAAATTTGTGAGCAAGAACAACAACTTTTTATCTTAAGAACATAAGTATGGATAATACTAGTAACCATTTGAGGAAGTATGATTACTACTACTATTTCATAAAGAAGTGATTAGGAATATTATTTATACTACATAATCAAAATACAACACATACCATGAAATAAGTAAGGCAAATCGCCTACGCATTATAGAGTAGATAAATCAAAAGCTGTTTTGATTGTAATCATTGCACATCTCCGTACTGGAGCCCTACAAAAACGCGCGGCCAGTCGGCAATTATGTACACTACACAAACTATGAAAACGAGTTTTATTTGTGTTTTCATTGTTATCGGTTCAATCTGTAAGAAACAATAAGGAAGGAAAAGAAAAAGAATTAAGTGTTAAAATTTCAATTATAAAGCATTTCATAGAAGGCAAATTCCTTACAGAAGTATGATAATTATAGAATGATCCATTTTTCAGTGTATTTTTAGAAAAAAACAACCAAATGACTCAATGAAAAATATTTCTAAGATCAGACAACCTAAGAAGCTTTATCGACGAAATATTAATTGTGTCTGAAAGCAAGTACCAGAACCGAAAGGTAAGTGTCTTGGGACACTGCGGGAGAATGAATATAGAAACAGAATTCTACGAAAAAATCCTCTAATAAATGAAAAGAAAAATTATGCATTTAAGATTGGCATTTGCAATGAAATATAAAAGCAAGGACGTGGAATTTAAGAAAATTATTCTTTTCACTAATGAAAGCCTGTTCAAATTGTTCGGAAGTTATGGTCATTGAAAAGTCTGAAGTAAACCTAACACCACCCTTCAAACGTGAAACTTGGTTCCAACTGGGAAACACTTTGGTTGTAGGGTGATGGTGTGGGGAGGAATTTGTTCTTTAATGATGGTATAATGGATCAATATAAATACAAGAAGATTTAGAATACAGCCTTCTGTGGACAGCTTCGGTCTCGAACCTCATTGGATCATACAACAAGATAACGATCTCCAACTACACTTTCAGTGAAAAAAAAGCTAGCTATAATATAAGCCTTTAACACGTTCATCAGCTCAGTCCAAGTGTCTGTTATTGCTTCAGAAATCGAAATTAACTGGCAAATATGTGCGGTAAATCAGTCTATTTTCCTGTCATCGTTTCTGTTAACGGTTTGGATTTTGAGTCGATAATGGACTGAGACTGAATAGACTGTGTTAAAGGCCCTTTATGCAGCTTTATAACCCTCCTGAATCAGTACACCAAAACCTATTGACCTACTGCAATACTAGCAAGGATGTGATGAGCAGAAATACCGCCCTCTGAAACAGACAAATTGGTTATGTCAATGCCAAGTCGGCTGCCAGCAGAGCGATCCAACAAAGTATTGACAAAATTTAAAATTGTTTAACATTTAATAAATTTTAATGTTTTTGGATCATTTTTATCTGCAAATAGAAATGAAAAATAAATAAAAAATTGTTAAAATGACTTCACCCGCAATTAATTTTATTATTATAATAAATGTTTAATTTATTATTTATTCATTAAGAGCAGTACATTAATTCAATATTTTACATTTACCAAGTCCAGACCAATTTCAGTATTTATTATAATAAGCAATAAAGGGAAGAGTAGTGTACTATACATCATCATGCTGCAAATGACGTTCGCACGCCATGGACACTTGAACGTAATGAAAATGTCAATCAATTTTCCCACGATTTACTTCTATGTACAAAAAATATGTTTCGTTTGCCTTTTTTTATAGCAAAATTACACTGGTAATAAATGTAAAAAGAAGAACAAAATACTCGTAGCATTGAAAGAGTTTAATTGTATATAAAAAATAAAATTGTATAAAAACCTTTGTGTTTTTTTAAACTTTTTAGATTTTCAATAAATTTATGCATATTTTAAAAATTTCATTTCATTTTTTTTTTTTTCTATTTTATTCAATCAACTTCAATTTTTATCAAAAGTTAATTTAATTAAATTTCCATTGATTTTATACAAATTTCCATCGATATTTTTCTCACTGTGTAAACACACTTCACGCACGCACTCAACGCCAATTGCAAATTGAGTTCATCTGCTCGCGGCAAATATTGACATGACATTTTTTCTTCTTTGCTTTGGTTTTTTCATTTTTTATATTTCCTTTTCGTATAAATATACAATTTTTTTTTTTTTCATCCTTACATTTTTCATCATTTGGGCGGGCACAACAAGACGAGACTGTAACCAACAATGCTTTGCCATCATATCACCACCATATCTTCCTCCTACTTGTGGTATATCCTTGCATCAGTTTACATATTTTCAATAACCACATATATGCATACACTCACTTGTACTTATGTTTTTGGTATTGAGTGTGGATTGTAGTCGATTGCTTCCATGAAGCCAAGTACGAGTAAGGCATTAGTCTTAGTACAAGTACAAGTTTCACACAAGGATGAAGACTATGATGCATAGATACATTTGGTTATTTGTGTGGGATATAAAAATGACATATTAATTTCCAAAGGGGAAACAAAATCAAATAAATAAATAAAGTTGTTGTCGCTGCTCACAGGAAACAAGGAACTCATTCACCTTCAACATATATACATATATTTAAATGTAAATATATGCATGAAATCTAAATAAATATGATCAGGGAAATCAATACCAGAAAAATGTAAGCAGGGAAATACTATCAATATCAATAAGCAATAAGCAATGGCAATAGCAATGGAAATGGATTTCTTAGGTTAAACAAAACCAAAAAAAAAACTCAATGACGATTATATAAGAATGAAGATACTCGTAATATTATCGATGATGATTTTCTTGATTATAATGCAATGCGAAAATGTTACAAAATGATATTGTTATGTTAAATAGATGCCAAAGGTTCATGTGGATTATAAAAGCAAAAGGAATTCATATGTTAATAAAGATATTGTACATAGAATGATAAACGAAATGAATGACGAGAATGAGTAATCAATATTTATACAAAATAAACGTGACGATGTATACTTAAATATGTAGGCATATTGTCATGTCAATATTTAACATAAGAACCAAAGAAAAAATCTTAACAAAATAAAGGGTTAATAATTCAACAATTTGTTAAAGTCAAAATTAATATAGATCCATGCCATTTATGCCATTTCATCAATAAAGATAAAACGGAAAATCATAAACTGGTATGACTTTATCTACATTCAAACTCTCTCTCTCTCTCTCTCTTCTTTCCCTTTCATCTCACTTGGTTTGTTTATGCGGCTGATTTTGCGGCGCCGGCTCGTTATGGCTGCTGTCAGCGCGACCATCAATCATCATTCGATATACACGTACTACATGCTGGCTTCCATATAGTATTGAAACCCCACCAAGCTCAGGTCATGCTGTGCCTTATAGTATACTATGCTAGTATGTTTATACACCCTCAAATATTTTCTCTATATGATGCTATTTCTGCGGATTGACGCTGACGCATTTGTCTATGGTTTCCGTATGTTTTTCTCTTTTTTGTATGTGTTTGCCTCAATTGAAAAGCACTTTAAAAGGGGATAATAATGATAAATTTTTGATTGTAATGTATTTTGTAAGCATCATTCTTCATCGCCATGTGGTTGGTTGGCTGGTGGTGGTGTTGGGATTATTATGTATGGTATGCCTGTAGAGCAATTTTAAAGCTTTGAGCAAAATTGAATACAATCAGATGCTTTTTCATGTGTTTCTGTCTCTAAGACTTCTTCTTCGTTTGTCTGACTGAATGCCAGTCTAAGCTGTTGCCATTTTCAAAAGAAATACTTGCTTTTGTGGCTCTGTGCTTGCCACACTTAAGGCGCCAAAATAATCTCTCTTTTACTTTATGGAAGAAGAAAAAAAACCAGCGAAAGGGCTATGCCGGAAACACTTAATCGGCTTCCGGGTAAATTTAGGATTTTAGGGCGGAAACCTATTTGTGTCAAGACAACAACAACAACAATCGAGAGTCTGAATGTTGCTTCTCTTATTATTATTATTATTATGGTATTATTGTTGTTTTTTGCATTTAATTTTCGGGATTTTGTGCTACTTTTGCTTGCTTACTTATTGTATTTTTCTTTATATATTTATATTTCTATAGAATTTCTTATAGATTTTCTTTCTTTTGCTCATTTCTTTTGTAATGTTGCTTGCGCTTTGCTGGCTGCTTTCCACTTAGTGTTTATTATTATTTTCTAAGGCGCTGATTTTTTTGTTTTTCATATAAAATAAAAATATGATAACAAAGGCAAAGCAAAAGCAAAAGCAAATCCAACCAACAATGAATGAAAATTGTTTTGTTTCTTTTGGGTTACAATCTAAGCTAACAGCAAATGAATGATAACAATGAAGCCAATTTTGCTAGTGGCAAAGACACTCACTCTGCTTCCTTTGATTTCTATCTCATAGACGCCATTTTATGCTCATAATGTTTGTGCTCTAGTAGTATAAATGTTCTACATTCCCACCATATTTGTTTATGTATATGTAAAAGTACGTGCTAATGGCTCAAAAAGCAAATGACACTCGCTTCACTGTGCTGTCTATGGCTTCTCTGTTCTTTTCTTGTGTTAGGCTACTTATGAGTACTAGTTTGTCTTAAATAAGCGAGCCAACTATGCTTATGGCCAACCGAAAGCCTGAAGCCAACATTTTTTACTTTATTCTCTATTATTATTATTATTATTTTGTTTTATTTGTTGTAATTTTTTCATATTCTTCATATTGAGTAAGTACATAACATAACAACCAACCTACACACACCATTTTCCATTGCCATTTTATTCTTTTGTATCTCTACATCAGTGGTTCCCTACCTTTTTTTTGGCCAGGGAAAACTTTGATTCCATTATCATTTGCTAGGACCACAAGACTAAAGAATCCACTGTAACAATATAAAATTAAATCAATTAAAAACTTGTTATTAATCTTAATAACATTGAATTTCAAAACATACATATTTTTGGCAGATAACTCAATTTGCATCAATGAGATTTTTGAGCTTGCATCTTCTGTACAAGTTCTTGAATTCTTGGATTAATATTTTTACTCATAGCTGCACGCATATCATCACTTACTTTTGATTGATTCCTGATTTAATCAATAGTAAAGCAAAAAGTCCTTGGTCGCATAGAAAAATTGTGGATAAAAAGCAAGGCGAGATTTCGAATGTTAGTGTATAAAACAGCTTTTTTACACCAAAACCACTCCAAAGCATCTGATTCAAATGCATCCTTACAGTTTCTATCATTATACTCTTTACACACAGAAGGAGACATCGCACACCACATAAAGTATATATATTTTTGATCAGCTCGATGAGACGAGTTGATTCAGCCATGTCCGTCTGTATGCATGCAAACTAGTCCCTCAGTTTTTGAGCTAGAGAGCTGAAATTATAGATTACATAGGTTTATTTTAACCATACGCTGCACATATGTCGGAATCAGCCGAATCGGACCTTTTAAATTAATGTTCTTATTAGAAAAAGTTGTTCTTTATTGACGTATCGAACTGAAAATGACACTATAAGTTCCTGATCCATATTCATCAACCATATAAATTTCATGATCCTAGGGTTACCAGGAGGGGTACCTCCCTTACAATCTCAAATGAAATGACAAACTTATAAAGAATATAAGTACAATGAAAGTGCTACTCAAACAGTGTTCTTTGTTGATACTCAAACTGTATCAGAGAGAATACAGTGATGCTAAGAAAGGAAGATTGGCAGAGACCCGGAGGAACGTGAAGAGTATTACATCTTTGGCATACCCAATTTGCAACACCTTTTAAATGTCTGTTTCCCGAACCTTGCAATTGAAAGTTCAATTTAAGTAAAAATGCATTTGGGATATCAGATCCGAAAACTGCGCTTCAGTAAGTCATTCATTCTCTCCTAAAAACAACTCAACCTCTCCCCTGAGCTCGTATAATCTTTCCAGCATATTGCTTTTCGACAACCAAAGAACCTCTGTGTGAAATAGAAGGTTCTCATGTTCGGAGTCCAGTTTTTAATAAAGGCGTGAATTTAAAGCAATTCAGTTATTATGTTCATGATGTCGATACCTTTTAGTGTTGGGTTGCTCATAAGTGAGTGAACAAAACAATGTTACTCATTTAACTGAGAAAGTGAACATGTTCCGTCCCTATTGTTCTTTTCTGTTCAGTTGTTCTTTTTCACACACTTGTTCACTGTTAACTCAGTTTTTCTTTTCTGTTCAGTTGTACTTTTCTGTTATCTTGTTCTCATTTACTCAGTTGTTTAATTTGACTCACTTGTTCTCTTTTCCAAATTCTTTTTTAGAAAATAAATAGTAAAATAATGTTGATAAGTTTTTTTACCAATGAATTGCCAATGAAGTAGGGAAATAAAATTTATTTTATTATTTTATGTTTCATTTTGCTTGAATTAAAATGTAACTGCCATATTATTTTCATGAGTAGCTGTGTTGTTCATGAGCAGATGAAAAGTATTCATTAGTGAGCAACTGAACAACTGAGCAATGTGAGCGAGTTGACTCACAAGAACAAGTGAACAATTTCACGAATGTGAGCAGTACTTACCCAACACTATTACCTTTTGACTTCCTTGCCAGTTCCTGCGAAGTCAATATGTATTTTTTGATTTGATTGATTTGTCCATTCCATATTTTTATACTCATAGGCAAGACACTCCCTGCACCCAACTCACTTTTAATAAGCAGCAACCGTTTATTCAAAGTTTGAAATCTTTTGCGAACCATATTTTACCTCTTACGGACCCACTGGTTGCGAACCGCTGCTCTACATAAATGTGTTTGTGTATGTGTGTGTTTATTTCTTAGTAATTTCCAACTAATGGCTCTTTTGTGTCTACTTCAAATTACTGTACACCAGCTAAAGAAAATTGTAACTTTTTGCCGCTTGAACGCCTTTCGCCTCGTGTCCAAGTTGGTGACAGCACTAGCGTTTCTCCATCTCATTCGCTTGTTTATTGCTCTTTCAGTCAGTACTACTACATGCTCGGTCATTTTTATAGTGATTTCTGTTAATATTTATGATTTTTGAAATTCCTTTAGCCTCTGGCTTTGCTTAGCTTAGCATGGGCATACCAGCATAACATGGCTTGTCATGGCATGGCATGGCATAGCTTCATTTATGCTTCCTTTCATTTGGCATGGCTTGCCATGTTTTTTGTCTATTGACATTTTTTTGCTTTCTTTTGGTTCTTTGTCTTCTTTTTTATATAAAGTTATTGTTATTGGCATTTTTTTATACTTTATTTCTATTTATTTATTTCATATTTTTTCTTCATTCTCTCCTGCTATCATCATAATCATCATCATCAGTAGCTTGGCAACCATTTCTAGTTATTTCTTTTTCCTTTCGATTTGGCTTGAGTTCCTTTGCTTATTTCTGGCTTTAACTTTTCTTCATTCTCATGCAAGGATTATGCTTGCTTACTTCCATCTAAACAGCGCGCTTCTTATAATTCTTTCAACATTCTCTTCACTCTCAGTTTTCTTTAGCTTTTTTTTTTTTGTGTTTTTTTGCCATTTCCGTCCATAAAAATCAATAAATATTGTCATCTACTACTTAGCGTGTTACGTCTTTCATCCGTTTCCTTTCATATTGCTAATGGCATCTAAGCACAACTCTACTCAACTCTAGAGCTCTGAGTGCTTCCAGATTTAACATTATTAAGTAATCTTTTGCTTATGGTTGCTTGCCTTGCCTTAAGTAATAAGCAATCTTAAAATATTCCAACATAAAGACACGTGCTAACCATATTTGTGAGCCATTTCTCTTCATAAAACTTTAAGTGACTGGTAATCATGAAAAGAATATACTTATGTGTTATTTCCTATTTTTTTAATTCAATAAATAAGCTTCTTTTATTTTGAGTTGAGCTCATAGTGTTTCATATGTTTGTATTTGCAAAATTTCTCTTTAAATTTGAATTACTTTTGCACAGTTGTTTTATTCACATTCACATTCACAAATGAATAGTTCAATTGGTTAAGCACACATATTGGTCAAAAATCAAAAGCACATTTGCATATTCATTGGTATTCATTCAATCATGGCAAAAGATAGCAAAATAAAAATAAAATATTATAACGAGAAAATAAGCTGCTGCAGTAATAATTTATACAATTACACTCACTATATGTACAATAACAACTATTGTCCAATCACATCCATAGGAACAAAAGAATATGATGAACACAAACAAAAAAAACAACAGCATTGGCAAACAATAAGGCTTTTGTGGTTATTATTCGGAATAAATACACCATAAATAATAAATAAATGTGTTAACATCTTGATTATGTCAAATGAGTCAGGAGCAGCATTGCCAGACGTCCCAATTTTTAGCCCAAAATTAAGTATCACGCGCGAGATAGGCTTAGTCTTGTCATATTTTATTTAAAAACTTCAACAATATCCATTAGATATTTGTTTAAACCACAATTAAATCACTCAATCACCGCCCCCACACTGGCAATCATGATTGAATAATCCTTGGAAGAAGTAGTGGGTAATTGTAAACATGCCACTGCACAGAAATCTTTAAGCAGTTTCCAAAAAAAGAATCCAAAACCAGAAAGACGGCTATCATTGGCTATGCCAAAGATGTAATACTCTTCACGCTCCTCCGTGTTGCATCCAACCTTCCTTTCTTCGCATTACTAAATTCTCTCTGTTACAGTTTGAGTATCAACAAAGAACACAGTTTGAGAGGCACTTTATTGTACAATTACTCTTTATAAGTTCGTCATTTAATTTGAGTTAGTATGGGGGGTACCCCTCCTGGTCACCCTAGGATCAAGAAATTTGATGAATATGGATTAGAAATTTATAGTGTTCAAATTGCAGTTCGATACGTCAAGAACTTTTTCTAATAAAAACTTTAATTGAAATGGGGGTTTGTATGGTAGGTACCCCCACTAGTGGTCCCATTCGGCTGATTTCGACAAATGAACAGCGTATGATAAAAAGAAACCTATCTGCTAAATTTCAAGTCTCTAGCTCAAAAACTGAGGGACTACTTTTGAAAACAGACGGACATGGCAGAATCTACTCGTCTCATCGAGCTGATCACAAATATATATATACTTTATGTGGTCAACCAATCACTCAACCTAGTGAAAATCAATCGATTACTGTAACCAACACAAGAAAAAAAGAATCCGATACAACAGCTCACCTATCATGCAAGATCATACCTTGCGGGAACTTAAGCTGATGTCAACAACATCACATGGAGTGGCGCTAAAATCTATAGCCCAGAATCTTGTGCGATGGAGAAAAAGCCTTGTGGAGGCCCTATGCTCCAAACTAGGAGTGTTAAGGAATATACTATATACTATTCACTCCCGTGAAGAGTTTAATTATATTTCAACTGGTTTCTTTCATATTAAGTGTCCCAACTTAAAACTGCTTTCTCGAACGCGTTTTGTGTTTATTAAGTCACGCTTTCGACAAAAGAATTCCAATTTTTGACTCAAAAAAATTTAAAAATCCTGCTTTTCTTGAAACAAAATCTGGCAACACTGGTATGAAGACTGAATTTCAATTGATAGATACGAATACATGACCAAGTTGTTGTGTTTGTTTTATAATATCTTAAGAAAAAGATGAATAGATATAATGAAATTATTCAATAATTGGTATTCATAAATTAAGTCAAATATTAGAGCAGAAAATAGCAGGTAACTTCATGGTAATCGATTGACAGGTTACAAAATTATGCACGTTATAATAATAGCAACGAGGTAAAAAATTTGCTGTCGTACTCAAGATTACACATAGATATAAATGATGATCCAAAAGCTGGAAAACCAGAAGCATCAAATCCTGCTGAGTTAGTGGAAAAAGAACGTGAAATAATCGCTATCGATGCAAAATTCATTGTATGAATGCTGACAGAACTATTAAATTCATCTTACTATACAATCTATACAATATTATTATTATTTTTTTGTTGTTTTACTAATTTTATTCTTTTTCATTTAGTACAAAACCCTATAACACCAAGTTAATTTTGCATTTATTCGGTCTTGGCGCCCTTCTTAGCTAGAACAGGCTTCTGAGAACGAAGCACAGCGGAGGCACGACGGAAGGAAGCCTGGGTCAAGTCCTTGCGGTACTTGGATCCGGTGAGCAAGTTCTTCAACTTTTTCAGAGAGCGTCTTTGACCAGCCTTGAAGGAAACACGCACTATGTCTTAGCAGGACGCTGGGCGTACTTGCCCTTCTTCAGCACAGCGGTGATGCCTTTCTTATTGGCAGTTGGTACAATGCCGACGGTCTTCTTGTGTACAAGGCCACTGTAGCGGTATGAGCTGACATTGGTCAAGTTGCTAGCTTCAGTACTGAAAGACTTCTTGACATCACGCTTCTTCAACAAGAAAGCGTTGTTGTCGCGGATGATCAACCAGTTAAGATGTGATGAAGTGGCCATCTCACGTCATTTTCGTAAAGTACGAGACAGATAAAAGAAAGGTCTGTGCACGTTTTTTCCATATCAGTTGACTAAAAAATTAAAGAATTTTTAATGAAAATAAGAATTTTTTGTCAACGACCACCCTCTGCATTCGCTTGATCTGAAAACTGCAATGAATTTAGCCTTTGACGGTGACGTTGCAGACATTCAAGCAGCCGTGACACAGGTGCTAAGGAACATCCCAAAAACCAAGTATAAAATCTATGAATTAATTAGTTGATCGTTCCAAGCGTTGTACAAGTATTTAGTTAAATGGATCCTATTTTGAATTAATATTATCATGCTTGTTTTGTTCTATAAAAGTATTACTAAAAAGTTCGGTTATTTATAGATCACAACGTATATTATTTAGTTCAAG
The DNA here is from genome assembly GCA_037043315.1 of Amiota communis. Taxonomy (NCBI): domain Eukaryota; kingdom Metazoa; phylum Arthropoda; class Insecta; order Diptera; family Drosophilidae; genus Amiota; species Amiota communis. The sequence goes on along the minus strand of JBAMAV010001245.1, from coordinate 2,398,582 downwards.
GAGACACAAGCGAATGATCGATTTGAAATCTAGATTAGATCATCTATCTACATTTTAAAACTTCAGTTTATTAGCCACTTAGTCATGGACAAAAATTTGTATGATGTCAATACAAGTAATGCAATTTATTTTTTCCTTTTTATTTCCCGCCTTCACATTTCATAATTGGCAAACTTTTATAATGAAATTGATTGGTAAATTGTATTTAATTTTTTTTAAACGAGCAATTTAATTGCACTTTATACTTTGGGGGCGAATATGAGATAGCGAATATACCAAAGAGAAACAGAGGGTCAGAGAGAATGATAGTACTATATGGTTGTATGCGCTTTTATAGACATTTATTAAATGTCCTTATCGGTGCTCATCATGCATGCAAAACACTTTTAAATTATTATCAAAAATTAATAAACGACAAAACCAATTCATATATAAACACGCTCACGCACACATTCAGACATGTTAGCAGGACACCTACACGCACCAGGCATAAAAAAGGACAAGGACATAAGTGACACTTGAATATGACCAACCAACCTATTGAATTGAATTGTATATGTTAAAGTCCTTGATGTGCTTTGATTATTATTAATTTATTTAAAAAAAAAAATTAACTTAATTAACAATAAAAAGTGTTTTTGACACAGAAAATTGAAAAAAATTAATATTAAATATATAAAGCATACGCAATGTAAGGCAATTCTGAAGTGGTTGAAGTGGGTGAAAGATTCTAAGAGGGAGGACGAAGGAAGATAAGGCAGTTTTGTAAAAGTTTTATTTGCTTGCTTATTTTATGGCATTAAAATTGATATAAAAATCAATGAAGCGTTTGAAATGGTCACGGAACATGAAATCGTTTTGAAGTGTCGCCAACTTAACTTCCACCCCACTCTCTCCATTACCTATTATATACAATAAAACAGCCTTTTGAAAATGAATGGATACTTGTATAAAATCTTAACACAAGTGTTGACATAAACATTAAAATTTATGTCAACTCATTTGAAATACTGAAATACTTTGCACTTTAGTTTTTTCCATGTTTTTACTGGTTCAATTCTCTCACTCTTTAGGTACTAGCTCCTTTTTCATGTGTCATGTCACGAATTAACGATATGTTTGCACGTATCAGAACAGATAAATTAATCGTATATGAGGCAAAAGATACTCACATATATTTAAGATTCAAACACATTCACATTCTCATATGTGTACAAGGAGTTGCCACAAGGGAGTTAAACACGCATGCGAAAGTTTGCCGCAAGGAAGACATTAAAGTGTGGTCTGATGGTGGTTTGTTTTTGGGCTTACTATCCCGTCAATCCCTGGCTTGGATGCCTTGTGGCAGGAAGCAATAAAACGAATTTTTACGAGCGCTGCCGCTCTGCAAAGTCATCATCAACATCATTTTGTATGACTATTCGTTGTCATGCCTGAGTTGTTTCTGAACTGAGTTGAACAAAGTTGATGGCTAATGGCAAGCAGGAGGTAGTCGGTTGACTTTGCATGCGACTACGCATTTTTATGCCAGAAGCTAACCAAAATATGATGATGAACAAATCATGACAGGGGAAACGGAAGAACATAAGTTTAATAGAGGTCGATGTCATTTTTTGCTCGACAAATAGTCATGGATTACAATGAGAATGATGCGAGGCATGGAGACTGCTGCAAATGATCATGATCATTGAAACAAAACTAAAACTAATGTCAAAAGAATCAAAAGCAAAGTAAAGGGAGTGAAGGTTCGCTGATGCCTCAAGCAAAATTAACCCGGTCAAAAGCGATTTATTTGAAAAGGCCAAAGACTGAACAGAAACATTTTTAGACACCAAACACAATAATAAATGTAGATTTTCACCAGTCCAAAGCAGACAATATGAGCAAACATTCTATGTTATAAATAGCAGAGTTTTGCGCTTGAAACATGTTTAAGCTCAATGTCAGTCATTCAGTTAGCCATTTGGGGCATGCAACAACTTTTCAATGAGTTAAATAAAGAGAAAAAAGTATTCAAGAAGTAGCTTGTTAAATAAAGATAGAATAATAGAAAGTTGCACTGTACGTTTGTATGCTTGAAGGCAGAAAGGACTTTTTTGTTTTCATTCGACTGCTAGGGAATTGAGAGTTTTGGGAATTTTTGAAGCGCACAATAGTGTCTAGTCTGGCAAAGTTCGAAATACCAATTGATTGATTGGTTGATTGTTGGAGGCAAAGACAATGCACCAATCAATACATTCAAATGTGTTTTCCAACAATTTACCAGTTCAATTGTTACTCTGTTTAAAGTGTAAAACTTTAAGTTTCAGAAAAATGTGTTAGTAGAAAAATGTATTAAAATTTGTCATCTCTTGCCTTATTTGGATGAACATGGAATCATTCGTATTCTTGGACGCATCGATGAAGCCATTTACTTGCCGTTGGAAGCCCCGTCGACCTATAGATCCTACATCCAAAAGAACACATAATAATGAGACTTATAATGTGCCATTGTCATGATCTGCTGCATCATCAAAACACCAGTGTTATGATAAATGAAATTCGACAGAAATTTTGGGAACGAATGGCTCAGAATCATGGCCTCAAAGGCAACAGTGAACAATAGAAGCTGCAATGGTTTGAAGGACGAGTAACCACTGAGAAATGACGACATGTGAGTTTCGAAATATTGTCAAGCAACAGGCAACAATGGTACGGTTTGAATAACTTCCGGATGGTACGAAATCTTGGAATGCCCGTACAGTCCTTTAGCAAACAAGAATTTGCTCACCTGCATGCGGCGCAAATAGCTGATTATAATGGAGCGAAAACTGAGGTACTAATAAATGTAGATCATGCCATCAAAGGTGGCGATGCTGACAAATCGCAGGTTGGTTGGTGTTGATTATATTTATTTATTCATTTAAATATTGTATTCTTTATGCGTTGGATTTGTCGACGACATCTCTCAGCAGCGATCAACATCAGAAAAGGCAGATGCGGAAGTTACCCGAGCATAGTTGCCTTTTCCTCAGACCGACTACCGATTACGCTTCAATAAACATATATATCGATAGTCAATGGCTACTGCCGTAACTATGGAACGTTTTTAAAAATCATAATCTAACGCTGTGTTTCATTGAAACGCTGTTTATGTCGCCAATACTTTTAATATATCTCATGACTCAAAAGGTTTAGTGCCCAGTAATTTATATATTCTGAAAATAGATGAAGACACGTTGCATGTAAGAACAATTTTGTCATTGCACGCTAACGTCATCAAGGGAGGATTGGCATTGAAAATGGTAAAAAAAAATTATGAAAATGCTTTATTTTGTAAACGAATTGAGAACGGCTTGACCGATTTGGCAGATTTTTTTAACAATGTAACTGAATAAATGTTTAATAAGTCATATGCTTTTCGATGTATTCCTTTGTGTAAGGCATTTGCATTTTATGCCAATACAGTCGTTGGTTCATTGTGTTAAACTTACGGCTTACGGTGCACACATCAAAAACTCAGAGAAATGTTTTTAAGCAAAAAATAGCGATCTTCTTATTTTTTAAGAAATCTACGAAGAAACCTTCAAATAACTGTGCAGTTATAGATTCAACTGCAACGATAAGACTTAAATTTTTCATTTCAAGTGTGCATTGAAAAAAGATTGACTCAACGGAATGGAATATAAATAATTTGTTTCAACAAAACTGCACAGTTATTCAAATAGCTGCAACGATTTTCCTTGCGCCGTTTGATTTATCCCCATAAATCTAGAATTCTTCTCTAATAAAATCATTATCTTAATTTATTATTTCATCTGCTAACCATTTCTATTGCCATTTACAAGTTATTTGATTAAAATCTCCTCTATTTTGGGGGCACCAACAAATATTTCAAATTGTCCATTCAAAGAGATAACGCACCCTCATCATGCATTTCTATCTCAATTGGCATTTCTACCTCAACAATGTTGATTGTTGATTGTATGGTTAATCTATCTTTACGATTACATTATTTGCTGATATCATGGCATATTAATTTAATCTGAACCTTTGTCTATTTGTTTGTATTTGTGTATGAAACTGAATTGGTTTCGCTTGTTTATTGAATTATGCTCAGGACATTGATATGCTTTTGATAGGCGACTACTGCTCACACTCGTAACACTTTGGGGCATAATTAGATTTCATCTGGCACACAATGTGTACCTTCTGTACCTTTGAGTTTATGCTAGTGTTGTTTTGCGCCTTAGACCTTATTTCCTTGAAGAGTTTCACTAACTCACACACTCACAAATTGAATTCAGCTAAGCATAAAATTCTGTTAAAAGGGAAAAAATATAAGGCTACTGCCACTCACTATGCACACACACACACGCACTTCAGACATGGGAATTAAGGTTTCAGATAAAAACTCAAGCATTAAATTAGCTCAGTTCTTGGTGTGTTTTAATATGTTTTTACCCCTTACAATTTTTGTATTTTTATTATTTTTTTTTATTTTTGCGAATCCTTTATTTTAAATGCCTTTTACACGTTGTTCTCGCTTTCGAAGCAAAAAGGCGTAAACAATAACAGCAGCGTCAAACTTCCGTTTCCGGTGAACGACACAACACACAACACACAGAGGCAACAACAACAACAACACTACTGTTAAATGAAACAATACAGAATGGCGTCGCGACACAGGTTCACTTGCCGGGCTTTAATGCGTTGCCGCGTCTTTATTGGACTTGCCTGCAATGGCTTTGGGCTTTGTAAATCGTAAGTCCTTTTCCACATCTACCATCTACCACACTCACTCACTCAGCTCCTTTGACTGCGTAAAGTTGCATACTTGTTTCTTTGTTTGTTTGTTGCTTGCATTTCTTATTCTTGCTTTTTTTCTTTTTTTTTTGTGTTTGTTGTTATAGTTGTAGTCCTTGCTGCGTGTTTCCTCTACAGATTTTCCACATCGTCAACAATGTTGACTGCCGTTGTCGCTGTCGCCATCGTCATTGTCGTAAGCCCCTTTTGTTGGCTTTTTTTTTCTTCTTTTTTTTTGCTATTCATTTTTCTTTACAAACTTTTTTCGTCCTTTTTGCTGCTTTGGCTTTTATTGCTTTAGAGGTTTTATTGTTGTATTTTTGCGTATTGTTGTTGGTGTTGCTGATGGTGCTGGTGGTACTCCTGCTTAGCAATGCAAAACAGCATTCAAAACACAAAGTGATTTTTATATTAAGACCGCAAGTAAGCGTTCGTTCTACCCCACCCCACACCGATTTCAAAAGCCCGCATTATGACTTCATGCCACTATGGCTCGTTGCATTTGTTATTACGATTAAAGCTAAAGTACTCAGTACTGTCATGACTATAGTTATCTCTTTTTATTGTTTTTATTGTAGAATGCATATATATATAGTTCTTGTCTATTGTTGGTGGTGGTGTTAGTTGCATGAGCACAGAATATTCGCGCATTCTCATTGTAGCTAACTTAAACTCATACTCACTCCTGACCTCTTACTAGTATGTCTAATAATACTTTCTTGCCTTTCCAACTCCTTGCAGCATTCTTCTTTATATGCACATACTCTAACTTCATTCATTCCTCTCCCTTTGTTCTTTCAGTTGCATCATCTTTCTTTGACACCAATGTGCGTGCAGCATACTTTCTGGTGTTGTTTTGTTTTTGCTTTTGCTTCATTCAATGTTATTTGCAAGGAAGCAAGGAAGCAAGTAAGCATTACTCCTCATTCCCAAGCCATGATGATTGCCTGCCTCGCATATTTTGTGTCTTAAGTTAATGTGCAACACAACGAAACCAAGGAGATCATATCTGTTCTCTCCACTCTCTCTCCCTCTCTCTCTTTCATGTTCTTCTCAAAGACAAGTAAAGATTTTTGATGGTTAATAAAAATTCCAACATTGTCTACTTGTACTATAACATACAAGCAGCACTCCTCGCTTCTTGGAGTTCATCAAGTGACTGGTTCTGAAAACGGTGTTCATCAGCATCGCTGAAATCTTATATCTTTGCATGAATTTTTTGTCTTTTTTTGGGGGGTTCTTATAGAATGTATGTACTTGAACTATATGCACAAATACCTCTGACAGGATTAAGCGCTAAGAATATGCATTGCTTGCTTGCTAGCTAGCAATTGAATGTATCTCTGTGCGTAAGAGAAACGCCACCACCATGTTGTTTCACATATATTTATTGCTTCTCCTTTGTATGTTTAACAATGCTTCAGTTTTACTACTTGCCTCAAGCGATTGTTCTACGCTTGCCTCATAACTGACACGAATTTTAAATTATGTGTGTGCAACGAAGGTTACTTATTTCAGTTGAGTATTGCGTATACGACGTGTATGTTAAAGAAAGCAATGAATTGAATAGAAATGTAAAAAATACAAAAGAAAAACGAAGGAAAAGAATTTATATGAATTTCGAATTCAATTTTGATTTATAATTTTCTGTTACATTGCATTTAAAGAAGACATTTCCTTAAAATAGACAATTATGTAATGAGTTTCCTTAAAAACTCATTCAGTTCAACACCTTCAATTAACGTTTCAACAATGAAACGCTTCGAACCTATTTATTCATTGAACTTTGACATAAATGTGCAAGTGTTAAGTTGAAGAAGAAAAAGAAAAACAACAAAAAAATTTGGAGACAACAAATAAAAGAAAACTACTACTCATAAGCAAAAGCAAATAATAAACAATGAATCCAAAGAACCAAAAGCAATACTAAGAAACACCTGAAGCTCTTTTCCAATCACCAACTTCCTAAGAAGAGAGAATTGTTTTGCTGAGCTCAGCAAAAGCCAAGCACGATTTCAACTGTTGACTTTTATTATAAGTAGATGACGTTGGTGATGTTATCGCTGAGTAGTCCAAATATGCTCATCATATGCTTAACGTCATCGACATATCGCTTGGAATTTAGATTTTCAATAATCAGGAATCACTGAAAAATAAATAAAAAATCACAAAATACTCAGTGAGTGAATTTGTGTGATACACGCAGCGCATGAGCGCATGAGGGTTAAAAGCGAAACCAAAAAGCAAAAGCTAAGTAGAAACAAACAATGATCTGGATTTCATGCTGGCAAAACGTGCTTAGCTTTTCTGAGCAGTTAAGCAGCAATTCAATTCGGTGAGTTCAAGATAATTTTTTTAGGGACTTCAAAGAGAAAGGTGCATTGCACTAAGCAAGTCACTACATAAATGCAACAACAAACAAATGGTAGAAAGGATAATAATAAGAAAAATTTAAGTGCATGCAGCAGGAAGGAATTGGCAATAAAACTGTAGACTAAAATATAAATAAAGCAAATAACAGCAATCAAAATCAGCTGAAATCTGCAATTTAAGCTCAAATCAGCAAAGTTATACATAAATAAAACTTTCATCCAACATAAGACCAAAACTGATTGAAGATTTCACAATTTATAGCGAATTTTAATTGCAACAAGGGCACCCCTTCGTATACGTAATATTGTAAAACAAAAGCATTACTTTATCTCAAAGCAAACAAACAGCATCAAACCGAAACTCATACCTTAGTTATACAATAAGATAAATGTATGAATATCTTTAAAAAGAAAAGCTTTACAACAAGCAAGACCCGCTGTAAGAAAGTGTTGCCTACCACAAGGCGTGAAGAATGAGTTAAGCACGTTTCATAAGCTGATTTATTGGATGATGAAAATAAATAAATAAATAGTTGGGAAAACCAAGAAGACATAATAAAAGTTTTAAAGAAGACGACAACAATAAACTACTTAAGAAGAAATAAGAATAAAGCCGGCTTTGTGTTAAAACAAGGAAAAAAATACTTTATTACGGACAATGAATGCCTTCAATTAATAAAAGTTTAAGTAGCTCCTCACTCAGTAGGGGGAGTTTGTAGGTAATTAAGTAGATTAAGGGACAGTTCTTTTTAAAGAAATAAATGTCTAGATAAATTTAAGCAAGGGGGCTGCAAATAGAGGTATGCATGCAAAAATAAGAATTAGGAAAAGTTGCGTTACAACTATTAGAGGTAAAAAGGGCGAGAAGAGCGCTAGACCTAAGTTTCAAGCATTAAAAAAGGAGCCACATCTATTGGTCGAAGCCATAAGTCAATGGGAGTCAATTAGGACAGTTCAAAATGAGAAACAAAGAGACCTATACGTTCCCTGTGGCACTGGAGGATAAGAGACTGACCCAATCTTAACTCATCTAAGGTGGTCCAAGTGCTATGAGGAAGTCTCATTTTGCTATCATCAACAGGTGGAGGACCAGAGGCTGTCTAACAACATTGTTCTGGTGTGACTCTTATTAATTTTCAAGAGCCCTCCGATATAACTCATCATCATCATAAAAATGTTGGTAAATGGTTTCGCTATACTACCATAATATATATTGCTAAAAAACGTAATAGCAACAAAAAAGCGTAACCTATTGTAATCTATAAGAATGTTATCTCCAAATGTATTCCTTACTCTTTTATTTACTGAAATTTTTATTTTAAATTTCCAACTTTTCCTGTAGATACTTTCATATTCTTTTAAATTAGCCTTTTACAAAATCAGCTAAATCAGTCGAACTGTTCTCAAAAGATACACTTCCGAAAGAACAACATTTTCACAACACATTCGACCCCCTCCCCTCCTTCAAGACTTAAGGGCACAATGGTATAATTGCAGTAACAGACATCACGGCCATTTTTATTTTCCGAATATATGCGCTACTTGGCGCTACAACCTTTAAGTCACGAGATATATTAAAATTTTTGGCGATTACAAAAGCGTTTCATTTAACTTTGATATTTTTACATCACACAACTGCTAACGGGACACGGTTACTTCCGAAAACATCTCCACAGAATATAGAAAGCGGTAAATGCAAATAGACGATACAAATCACACTTTCTTTGAATGTGATAGATGGCTTCACGAGCGTGAGACGCTGGGAAACAGTGTGAGACCCATCAAAGCAGCAAATATAGTCGACAAGATGCTGGTGAGTAAGCACAACTGGGCACATGTACATTCATCTACATTCATAGGATCCTAAGATACAAGATGTGGAACCTGGACGCTGATACTGCAGTCGGCATATGAAATCAGAAGAGGATACCACTTGGAAGTAATGCGAAAGCAGTTACGTGGTGTACATTTATCGTATAGGGGATGTTTTTAGTGGTACACACCATACCGGGGGTGCGACGGCACCCTTGACAACCTTAGACCTAGGCCTTAGTATGGCAACCTTTTTAAAAACATTTTCACAATAAATCCCTGCATTTGCTTACTGGTGCGCCCTGGTATATTCGTAACAGATCTCTTCACAAGGACTTAAATATCTATTTTATTGGTGAATAAATAAATAACCATAGTAGCAGATAATATTATAGATTGGCTACCCATTAAAACCCACATGCTAAGGACTTAGCAACCATCAGGCTACGAACTATACTTAAAACAACATCCCTGTGATATCAAAACAAGTCTTACCATGTCATATTTATTCTTTATTTTGTTATATTCTATTTAGTTTTATCTGAATATTATTATATGTAGGGTGAGTGCTTGGTTCTTACAAAAGGAACAAACAAAGTGAACGATGGATCTAACAAGATGATGATGTTGAACAACGAGACAATGCTGACAACAGCAAGACCGATGAAACCACAGAGACAAGCGACTGAATCGAGTAGCAAAACGACGTCTGCAGCTGTGAGCTTACAGTAACAACGTGAGCAACAATGACGATCAAAGCCAGCAATGAGCAGAATAGACTGGCAGCTATGCAGCGATGCAAATGATGTGCCAAGACGACGGATCGAAGTGTTTAGAAAAACGAACTGTGTAACTCTAACTAAACTAAAACTTTATCCATATCATTCAATAAACACAATAAAAACCTATATACTCTATTTTAATTCTTCATTTTCAATAAATCGTAAGCCTTTTCGTGTCTGTGCACGCTAATCTCACAAACGGCTTAACCTATTTGAATGCGGTTTTGACTGGTGCATTGTAGCTAGCTTCGTGTAACATTAAGCGTTTATTTTATCGAAATCGACTGACTAAATCAAAAGATATTCATATTTTTAATTCTGTTGCCTACATTTTGGCTGATTTTCGAATGTTTTCCTCTTTAGTTGCGGGGCAACATTAAAGATCTGATATTTAGGGAAAAAGATAACAAAATACATATTTCGAATACCACGCGTATGAAGGCGGGGAGACAGCTTAATAAGACTATCACAAAAAAAAATTAAAAAAAACTTCAATTATTCAATAAGTAAGAAACAAATAATAAAACTTAAAACAAATCTAACCAGAACTTTTCTTTATAGAATTTTTTATGAGAGAACAAAATAAGTAGAAAACTTTTCATTTAAACCAACACACACACAAAAAAGTAACCAATAAAAAATTTGAAAAACCTTTGCCTAAGTTTATTGAAGATGAGATTGTTATTATTGTTGTTTTAGTTTTGATTTCTTCTTCTTTTGAATCTTTCTTTGAAGTTGATGATTTGAAGTTAGAAGCCAACAATAAAAGGAGCAACCAGGAAAATGAAAAAACAGCATAAATAATAATAAAAAATGAAGCAAAAAAGAGAAAAAACTTCGCATATGCAAAAAGGTATAAAATCTAACTAAAATTTTAATGTTTCGACATTTCCACTCAATAAAACAATGCCACAATGAAACAAACAGCAATAGAAAAAACACAAAAATATGATGAGAACAGGGAAGAGAACTAAATGAGAAAGAGGATTTCTTCTTTTACCTCTTCAGATTGAAACAAATGAAAATATTGTATAAGAAATAAATGTAAAAAAAGAAGCTTACACTAAGAGCATATTTCAATTATTTATAACAACAACAGTGACAATAATGGCGACAAGGATAATGGTTTGTTTGCCAGGCTTGGTTTTGCAGACAAACAAATACCCCACCACTGCATTAGAGTGAAAAAAGTGAAGTGATTTGTAGGGTAGACGCGTTTAAAATGCTACAAAAAAAATGAAACATTAAATCACAATAAGGATCAACAACAACAACAAATGAGAGAAGCAAAAGTTGTCACCAAAAATTTATGATCCAAACAAACAGAAAGACAACACACACAAACTGTGTGATGGAATAGAAGAACTTACATATTTAGGGGAAAGATATAGTAGTAGAAAACGAAAAAAAATCCATTGCAGACATAATTTTTAAAACTTATCTGAGGCAAAACAGAAAAACAGGCACAACAACAACATTGACAAAATAAATGCAACAAAAAACATGCAAGAAAGAGGGGGGGACAATATAAAAGGATACAAAATGAAAGCGGTAAGCAACAAACAAATAAAACAACTATGGTAAACAAATATGCATAGATGTATCTATGAGCGTTTGTGTATGTCTGTTTATTAAAATATAGCTAGCCACGTGTTTGCATAACAACAAAGCCACACACATACAAAAGCTCATATGCAATACAAGGAAACAAACAAACAAACAAATAAGCAAACATATAAGCAAACAAATAAGCAAACAGATACTCGCCAACACACAACCAAACCAAACCAAACCAAACCAAAGCTATAGAAACACGGCGTTATGAATATATAACGCTTCTATGATGATGTTTTCTTCCTTCTAAATATGTGTGTGTTTCTGTATCTATTTGTAAGTATCCATGCCTTTGGTATGTGCATGTAATTGTGTGTGATTGTGTGTTTACATTTGTGTTTGAATTGTACGAAGTGCATAAATATGCAAATTATTGTATTTGTTTAAGTCTATCATTGCGTTTATGTGTGTTTATGTGTGTGTGTGTACTTGTGAGGCTTATGACAGCTTTAGATACATAGAATGTACATACATATGTGTATATGTGTATTTAGTAATATTTGGCAAGCATTTTGGCATTTTAAACAGCGCCTAATTGCACAAATAAATAAATTGTTGGCAATTTTTCGAATAAAAATTGATAAAAAAATAATATGGGACAAAAAAATTATGGAAATAAATGATACAATGATACAAAAAATCAGATGAAAATGAGTGCATAACATCCATTTTGGCAAACCCAATAATTGACTAGCCTTAATAGCGATAATATTATTTATCATTAAAACCTTGGCTCACAATTGTCACATCATTTATATACATACATATGTGCAAGGCATTTGCAATTAAAGGATTACACAAATTTGTTTTCTCTTATATCATAAAAAAAATTTAATTTAGCACCTAATTTAATGGGTTAAAGGTAGATTTTATGGCACATGCAATTATCAATTAGGAGAGATGTGAATTCATGAGATTATAGAAGATTATGAATGTAAAAAATTAAAATTAAAAGGATTTTGAAGTGTTCTTCATGAAAGATTATTATAGTACAAAGTAAGCCTACCTTAGACAATTTTAAGGCATGAATAGTGTAAATATTTGCAAGGGCAAGCCCAAGCAATATTTTTTTAGACCAAAGATAAGGGAACTTGTGACCTTTTTAGGCTAGTGACCAAGTGAGCAAAATAAATCAGTGAGGTAGTGAAGACAATAAAGAAAATAGAGTCATGAAAATTTGACTTGCTACCAATCTTGTCGGCATTTGTTAAGCAAAAGAAGTCAGAAGTAGAGTCAATTTAAGTAGGACCCTAAGCTACATAGAGCATTAAGCAAATTCAAAGATAATCAGATTTAAAGAACTCAATATACAAGACATCTTACGAATTGAGACCATGTTACACAAAGTCGAGAAACGTTATGTTTTATGTAACATTACCAGTATAGCACTATAAAACACAAATTGATTATGAACGTGAAATCAGAAACTTCCATTCCCTTTTTTTTTTACTGTTCAGGCAAAAGTGGTCTAAAATCTTATTAACATATGGGAATTGTAAAGTGAATTGTAAAAATTGCTGTGGCTGTTAGTAGTAGTCATAGACAACATCCTCAACGGAGGAAAGGGCAGTCGAGTATGCGGACGACGTTGTGATTATGGTATCAGGGATGTTTCCTAGAGTGATAAGCAACATCATTCAGGGAGCTCTGGGGAAACAGTTAAAGTGGGCCACAGGATGTGAATTGATGTTTTTGATAACGAAGACAAAAATACTGGCTTTCCCCCTTCCTCTTCTGAATGGACAACAGCTTCATCAAAGCTAAGTACTTGCAAGTAATGCTGGACGCAAAACTCAATTGGAAATCCAATATAGAGTTATGGGCTAGGAAAGCCTATGTGGCCTGTTACTCTTGCAAGAGATTGCTTTGCATGAGATGGGGCCTACGTCCTATCATAACAGCATGGATGTACACAGCGATAGTACGTCCGATACTTACATACGGTGCAATTGTTTGGTGGCCAGCTCTAGGGAAGAGCTATATAGTGCACAAAACTAAGCGGCATGTGTAGGAATCACGGGAGCCATGCGCACGTGCCCCACGACAGCACTAAACGTACTACTATATCTTCTCCCAATTGACCTCCACATCAAAAACATTATCTGCAACAGCGCGGTAAGGTTAAAAGAAACCGGCTGCTGGGCAGAACAACCATTTGTACATAGTAAAATACTAGGAGTGGTTAAATATCCTATGTTCAAACGAACAACAGACTATATAGTGGCACACAATAGCTTTGAGAACGACTTCAAGGTAAAATTTCAGACTTGGATGTAATGGAAAGAAAACAGTTTTCAGAGTGATTATGACATATCAATCTTTGCTGATTGCTTTTGGCGAGGAAGTGGTCTTAAAATGGCACCCTAGTGCTAATTGTGGACTATACGAGTCAGCCACGGAAACCAACCAACCAACCAACCAAAGTGGAACCCCGCATAACGAACATAATCAGTTCCAGATAGAGACTTTAGATAAGCAAACTCATTTTCTCCATATAAATGGATCGAAAATCAAATAATGCATTCCAAGTAGTAAAAAGAACATTTTATTTAAAAATTTTATTCAGAAGCAAAGCTCATCATCCGCCCTTCAATCCATTAACGTAGGAGTTCCGCAAGGAAGTTTATTGAAATCCTCTACACCATATTTACCGCAGTCATGTCCGTTGCAAACATGTTGCTACATACGCTTATGATACACAATACCTGCAGATGCGGTTGTTGTTCTAAGAAGAAGAAACTGCACACAAGTGTGCTCTAATAGCATAGCTATCCCACAGAGTGAATCTGTGAAGTACTTAGTACTACTTATCTTGACCGCAGGCTAACATGGAAAACCAGAATTTATTGGCAACTAAGCATAGAAAACAAGATTCTCCTATACAAAGTGATGTTGAAAATGGTGTGGACTTATGCCATACAACTTTGGAATAACAAAGAAAGACTTCAAAGATATCAAAATAAAACACTCAGAAGAATTGTCATTGGTCTTTGGTACGTGACCAATTACTTTTTCCATAAAGACCTCAACATATGCACCTTTTATTAGAGACGAAATATGCAAAATCTCCAAGAAATGAATTAGCGATTAATCTATTTGACAACATCGAGACTGTCAAGCGATTGAAGAGATGTTATGTCTTGTCAAAGATGTAAATGTAAACAGTATATACAAGGTGTCCCAAAAGTTAACAAGATCCCTTGGAGTGATGATAGACCATCTCAAAACTAGCTAGCTAGAATAACAAAAAATACCTCAGTAAAAGTGTCTTAGTTTTCGAGATAATGACACTTTTAAGAATTTCCAGAAAATCTACTACTCACCTTAGTTTTTCGAGTGCAACAGCTACAAAAAAAAAAAAAAGTTCTTGCTGTAATGTACAATGCAACTCCATAAGGTCTTCGGAAAACTGTGACTGTTGAAAGTGCAATCAATCAATATTATTCACTTCCAACCCAATCTTTTTGAGAAAAAAAAAAATTATCAACCATTGATTCCATCTGCACTACATTCAGTGGCATTCGGCAAAGCTCTCTGGCCAAAGCTGCTTCCAAAAACATGTGGTTACACCTTTTCATGTTGTCAGCATTATCTTCAGACAAGTTTTCTTTCAAAAACTTCACATCGCTACTCTTAATGCAAAATGTAACTCATTAAGCAAGTCTTGTGTTTTAATTAAAAAATTGCTGGCTATGTGAAATCCACATAATGTGAGGCCCTCGTTGTACTGTCCTTGTTTAAGTCCACAAATTTTTATCAAATATTAGTTCATCAAAATGAAAATTAAGGCGTGCTCCAAGGCAAGATGTGAAACAACGCAACAACTGAAAGTTGTAACAAATTATAAACATTTATAATAACACGCAGAAAATGATTTAAATATATTATTTCCAAGGCGTAAGCATATCACAAAATAAATCCTTAAACCACTCAGGCGAGAAATGTTACGCCCATGAAACTAGTAGTAGTAGTAGAATGCTTAAATCCAGTCAACTCAGGTCAGCCCTAGATTGAATCGCTAATGAAGTGCAGCCTAGTTTTATCAATCTGTGCCATAGAAAAAAAAACGACTACATGCTGTGCGTTGAAGACCAAAAAACCAAACCAAGTAGAAAAATTACAAACAAAAACAAATAGGAGAAAAAGAAAATTTATTCATATAAATTTACGAAAAAAAATATTAAAATCACATGTTAAACGGAACTTCATTTGCATATTTTTTATAGTAGCTGCCTTTGTTTTTATTAAGGACTTTTTATTATTTCATTTGTTGTTTAATGAGTTCACATACACAGGATTTGGATTCGGAGGCACATGAGAAATGTCAAACAAAAGCAAACGGAAATTTATTTATTATCACGCTCAGTTCGTGTTCGTATTCGTTTATGTTTATGTTATGTTATGTTCTTTTTTGTTTTATATAAATTATGTTTTTAATTAAGTGACTTCATTTTGCTTTTTGTATTTCTGTCGCCAGACACACACACACACACACACACATGCAACAAGAGAGAAAAATACACCTACGCCAACACAACACAACGTAAGCGACACTTCCGACTAGAACAAGGACAATGATGAATAAAACTAAATAGAATGAGAATAAGAAATGTAATGATTACACGGTAGAAGCGAGAGAGCGAGTGAGTGAGCGAGCGACATAAACACATGTAATCCAGCGTTAAGCGCCTAAAGGACAACTACAGCAATTTAATTTGCGAAATACAAACACAGCATGCCAGCGGATAAGCAACAGAACACACTCACATGCATATATTTACCCACATAGACAAACATGGTCTAAAACAAAGCACGAAACGGAAATAAAAACTAAAAAGAAATGGCGCGTCAACCATGTGTGTAAATATAATGTTGATGGTCGGTCGTCTATAACTATATGACCAACAGGGGGCACTACACGTGCATATGACCCAGCCAGGACAACATCATGGACATGGGCGTGGGTGATAACAAGACAATGGTTGGGTACAATGAAAATGTTGAAATTGTTTTATGAAAATGCTTTTCTAGTTTTGAACTGAACTCACTAAGAGGCTGCCAACCTTCTTCTTTCTTTTTCTCTTTTTCTGTATTAGAAATAAACTAAGCAAAGACAAATGAAGGACTAAACATGAAGGTAGAACTAACATAAACGAAGCGCCAATTAAGCTCATCAGTTTAATGTGTACAATATCTCGTTTAATGTTGGTTTATCTGTCTGTCTGTCTGTCTGTCTGACCATCCTTCTATCTACTTCCATACATTAATATCAGTCAAAGTAACGAGTCCCAAGTTCGTATCAAAGTCTTTGCCACCATCATTGATGCTCAGGTATGTGTACGTGAGGTAAATAATAGAGCCAAAGACTACTGCTATTAGGATGACTAGCATCCAACATACTTATTGCTCTTGTTGCTAAGTTGAGAGTAGCTTAAATTTAAATACATACACACAATCACATTTCCTTGCTGACGCCTCTATGAAAAAGGCAGGAATAATAAGAAATCAACACACTGTTGGCTTTGTAGTTTGCAACTTACATAGTTGCTAGGTGCATGGTAGAGTAAAAGAAGGTTGTAACATTATTTGTACTGGACCAACGTAAGCTTTGGACATAACAAGAATAATCCTTGCATATCCTTTCGTATACATTTGCTTATGATTCACACTGTTCGATAGCATTCGACATTAGTTTGTTTGAAGATTGGATTGGTTTGGGTTGGTCCTGTTGCTGTTATAAGTTACATGCATTAGAGGTCCTTGCATTAGACACTCACATTGCCCTGACTTAAGTTTTATTTTTTTTGTATTTGTCTATTTGTTTGCACTACTATTTTTAGTTGCTTTAAATTTAAGCTTAATGTCAGGCTTCATAGCATTGCATGGCTTGGCTTGGCTTGCTTTTCCATCCTATCTATTTGGCTAGTTATCCTTGTTGCTGTGTTCGTTAGTTGGTTCATTCTATTGTTGCTTGTTTTAGTAACTCATAAAAGCCAAGTTACATGAGCGAACATCGATGGCGCCTCAGCGTATGCTATATTTTTTTCCACACAACGCAACTAAGGTTTTATGATTTTAAGTTTATGTGAATGAATATGTATGCATATGAGTGTGTGACTCTGTCTATGTGTGTTTGTTAGAGTGTCTCCGTGTGTACATTAGTGTACCATGTTATGACTTATCTTTATGTTTGTCACTATAATCCATGTACAGCTATCGATATATTTGGCTTAGACTCTCTCTTCAGTTCCTCTCTTTAGTTCCACTTAACTTGCTTGTCTTCAAACGTCCTGTCAAGTCATAAATAGCACTTCATTGCCACCTATATGCACATGTGCATTTAACTTTAACTACTCTTGTGCGTGCATGTATCTGAAGCACTTCATGTTACTCTATTCTTCTAATTTAACAGAATTTAAAAATTTCATAATAAAAACAGAGGAGAGGCTCTGTGAAAATAGTCAAACTAAAGATAAGAAATACCAATTTTGATTTAGCATACATAAATTCTCATTAAAAAAGAACAAAATGTAATGAGCAAAATAAGTTTTGCGTGCTTAAGCATAAAAATGTTAAAGAAAATTAACAAATAAAACCAACAAAAAAAAAAAAAAACACAAGAAAATGGAAACATGTTTCACACACAAAAAAAAAAAACGAAGAAATGTAAAAGAAAAACCATTTTTTCTAAATTATAAACCAATTTTTGCTGCTCTGACGCCACTGACACCAGTCACCAAAGCCAACGCCTTACAAGGCTTGCTACTTAACAAAGGATACGCGTTTATCAAAGGCAAGCAGACATACACTCAACAAGAGGACAGGACATTCCAAAGGAAGCTTTGTTCGTGGTCCATGAGGTTTATGCCATGTGTATCTGCTTCTGTTTTGTGTGTGTGTATTATTTTTTTTGGTACCATGTACCCCTAAGCAAAAGAACACCGTCGTCAAGCAACACCCACTGAAACTGCGGTTTAATTAGGTTAAAAACTTGTTTCTTCCCACCAAACCAGAACAACCAAATAACAAAAGCAACTAACTTACAGAGAAATCTAAAAAGATGGAGAAAGAGAAAGAGTGTCACCGTTGTTAACAAAGCACAGAAGCAGTATAAAATGGAATACAACTAAACTCTGAACTCAGTCCCCATAGCATTGTCAAAACCAACATTAATGGCCAATTGCACCTTACGCCAAATGTTCCGCGTTCCTCCTTCTTTTCATTATCCTCCACCAACTTCTCTCTTACCACATAATAACGAAATGCTGCGCAAACAAATTACGCGGCTTTGGCTATGCCATGTCCTCTGAAACTCTGTTCTATTGAGCTTGCGGTGAAAGTATCTAAAGCGGGTCGCTTGCCTCATTGTCTGGTCTCAACTTAGTGATGATGGTGGCATATCCGTTGACTTTACTTTGAGTTGAACTAAGTTGAGTTCAGTTTTAGTTGAGTTGAGTTAAGTTGGCATGCTACAATGACTGCGTATTTATTTTTAAACACCTTTTTCAAATGAACCAACAATGTAGAACGTTGAATATTAAAAGTGCGCTTCAAGTCCTTTGAACTTTGTCACTAATTCATAATAACAAGAGAATAAATATAGAAACAATGATGATGTTGATGATGATAAAGAAACGCTTAGATTTTTCAAAGTTATAGTAGTTTTCACTAGTCAGGATCTGAGAATAGTCAAAGTGATAAGGAAATATGTTAGGGTGGGTATAGTAACAATGAATCGAAGTTCTACTGAATCAAATTCATGATAATCAAGAGACCAAAAGAAATTTAAATCGTTTGTTAAATGATTATCATAGTCTTTTTATAAAGGACCTTTGAACTTCTCCTGTTTCTATATGTCAGCCATTTTCTAAGTATTGTACATGTTGGGACCTTATTACCCATAATAATGAGTTCCTTTTATAATATTCATGAAATTCTTATGCTTAATTTGTTTGTTGTTCCACCTCAATGTGCACAACACCACCTCCTCCTCTCCTTAATTCTTAAACATTCAATTTTCCTCTCCAACCACAAAAATGACCATTTCTCAACCCTAAAACCAGCAGCAATAGCAACAAGGAACTGTCCAGGAATAAAAATAATTTGTTTTTCTATACGCTTTTGTGGTATTTCAAATATTTTCTTTATCACACAAAACTAAACAGACTCAACAACTCAACACAACTCCTCATAGCAATATTCTTGTACAAGGGACAAACCCCTTGCCAAGCCCACTCTAAGCTGCCGACACGGTTGAATGCCATTGTCCGATATGACAAAAGGCATATCCTACCTACCAACTACTACTCTTCTTTTTGTTGTTCGTGTTTATTTTTGTTAAACATTTTTGCAATTCTTTGCCACATTTCACTCTCCCTCTTTTATATACTTTTCACATTTTGTTTATTCTTTAAGTTCATTTGATTGTTGTTGTTGTTGTTACTGCTCATTTTATATAATTTTTTTTTTCTTTTTTGTATTCTTATTATTTTTATTTTTTAGTTTATTTATTTCTCGTTTGGTGTTTTTTTTTTTTTATTTTATTTTATCACATTTGTCCAAAAGCTTTTGTGATGAAGAGAAAGAAGCAACAAAATATCGTTGGGAAATGTTTACATTCCTTTGGCACATCTGTGTTTTATAATCACAACAACAACAAGGACAACACCAACAATTATAACAATGCCAACATTGTAAACAAACAACAACAACAAAACCAGCCGCCTGATGGTCATTTTGTGTAGAAAAATTCTAACAAAAAAAAGATGAGTAGCCGCCTAAAAAAAATAACAAACAAACATACAAAAAAAATGAAAGAAAAATAGGAAAGGACTAAGCTTCAGTTAGACTAAATAAAAGTCCTGGTGAAAAAAATGTTAGGGGGACAAAGTAAATTAGTGTTTCGCCACTTTCAACAAACAAACAAGGAAAGTAGACAACACTAAGGATACAGAGGAACACAGACACACAATACCAACTCAGTGTCAAATTTACGCTAACAGTGACGCCTACATGTGGCACCATGATGCTTTCCCTCTCACCTTTCTCTTCAACACCTTATGCCTAATCACGACTCTATTGCAGTACCATGGTCATGCCATGGTCTCCACTTTAGTACACTTTACTCTTGACAGTATACTTTGGACTATACTTTGGACACTTCCACTCTACTCTACTCTACTCACTTATAACTTACTACTACTTCTCATTTTGTTTTTGGTGCTCATTCTCTTTACTTAGTTTCATTTGCTGGTGGCTTTCTACCTTTTTATCGTTGTATTTTTCTCTAGTTATTTTTGCCATTTGGTGTTAGGTCTTTACAACGGTCATTCGTTCATATTGTCTACAATGTTTGTTTATGGTCTTCACCTTTACTTGGACTTCACACTTCTCTTCATCATCATCCACAGCATCAGCATCAGGTAGCCTTTTTGTTTTGTTTGGCCTCCTGCCTTACATTTGTTTACACAATTTTGTTGTCTTCTCTTCTTTGCTTATTATACCATATTTTTGCAAGTTGCATGCTGGTGTGAGACAATAATAACAAGAAATTTAAATTAATAGCACTTAGAAGGTGTCAAAATTAAATAAACTTAAAGCATGTTAATTCTGAAGTGCAACAACAAAAAGAGAATTAAACTTAAATACTTTAAAGTCATACAGATAAATTGCAAGGCAGTTGTCTTATAGAATATTTAATGAATTTAAATTTTCAATGATTATTGTTTTAAATCATAAGTCGTTAATAAAAATCATCAGCGTTGGAAAACTGATACAAGGTTCACATTATTATTATTACTATATTTTTGTTATTTTAATTATTTATTTATATTCTCTATAAATTCATAGGAATTGAAATAAAAACTTCAAAAGCGTCTATGTATATAAATTATTAAAATTATCCTCTTCTGTGTTTAAGTTATTTTCAATTTAATGACATAAAAATAATTTCAATCTTTTCAAATTTATTTATTTTCTTTTTTTTCCCCCTTGTGGCTAAGACTTCCATTCGACTTATACATTAATTTTTGTTTTTATATTTTAAGACTTTTTCCTTTTCCCTTGTTTATTTTTTTTGTAAATTTTTCTTTAAAATGCATAGTTGTATTTCCATTGAGTGATATAAAATAAAATATTATTCTTAATATTTTTTTTATTTTTTTTGAAGTTTTCTGTTTTTAAATTGTTTTTAAAAATTGTTTCACATGATTAGGCATTAAGTATAACACATATTACGTTGGAAGTCACATTGACGGTATAGAAAGAAGTCCAAAATCAAAAAGAAAAAACCAAGGGTATAATAAGTATAAAATTTTTATTATACTCTTCTCAGGAGTGAAGTTTGTAACACACAGAAGGAGACATCGTAGACAACATAAAATATATATATTTCTCTGAGTTTTTGAGCTAGAGAGCTTTTGTACTTAGTTTTCTTTTTACCAAATGCTTCACTTTTGTCGGTATCAGCCGAATCGGACCAATCCCATA
This sequence comes from Amiota communis, assembly GCA_037043315.1. Lineage (NCBI taxonomy): Eukaryota > Metazoa > Arthropoda > Insecta > Diptera > Drosophilidae > Amiota > Amiota communis. The sequence continues at coordinate 2,376,729 of JBAMAV010001245.1, read as the reverse complement.
CATACCTACTTTTAAATTAATATTCTTATTAGAAAAAGTTTTTGTTTTTAAACTTATCGAACCATTAACCATGTAAATTTCATGATCCTAGGATTGCTATGCTGTTGACGTTATGTTAATTGCTGTTTTCATACAATGAACAAAGACAGAGAGAGATTTTTGCTGTCTTTACCCAGCGTTATTGGCTAACGAAACACACCCTCTCTCGCTTGCCCCGCTCTCAATAAACATCAAATACAGAAACCAAAAAAACAAAGACCGCAATACTATTGTGAGTACTCAATGAATGAATGAAAAATACAACAATAACAACATCTAAAGCATTAAAAACGAAAAAACGTACAAAACTTTTTATGCTTGATATTGCAGTGGTTTTCAAAAAACTTAATACTGCCTTAATGCCTGCCTGTATCTCGACAACAGCGCCACCTACCGCGTCCAAGTGAAGCATAAAATATCTTGGTGGCCCCATATGTAAAACAAAAAAAAAATTTATCGAAATTGGTCGAGCCATTTAGGAGAAAAATAGTCACAAAATTTCGTACACTCCATTTTTATATATAAAGATATAATTGTACAATAAAGTGCCTCTTAAACTGTGTTCTTTGTTGATACTCAAACTGTAACAGAGATAATTTAGTGATGCTAAGAAAGGAAGGTTAGATGCAACCCGGAGGAGCGTGAAGAGTATTACATCTTTGGCATAGCCAATGATAGCCTTCTCTTAAGTTTTTTTTTTTGTAAAATAAAGTTAAACCAGAAATTATGGAACGTGAGCATTGACAGGTTGATTATTTTAAAACACATATTTTGACAGGGCATGGCTATTTCCGTCATTACCTGCACAGAATGGAGAAATGCAGAGAACCTATGCAGACTATGCAGACTACGCAGAGCATATCTTTCTTGAGTGCCAACGTTGGCAAACGCTGCGGGCTCAGTTTACTGACAATATTGGTCCGATCACACCGGAAAATGTTAACTGGTCGTTGATTGCTGCGTTTGTCATAAAGGTCCTCAAAGTGAAAAATATGGAAATTGAAGCTTTTGAGGCCACTGACGGCTATATAAGGAACATCACGGGCCTGACGACGCCGGCCTCCACGAGTCGTGGTGCATGCCAACGTAGGTAATCAGTAGAATGACCTCTAAGGGCAATGGATGACTGCTCAAAGGATACCTACTCTGAGGAAATACCGAAAGCAGTTCCGGAGTAGGCATACTGCCCAAAGGATGAGGAGGGAGGCACCACACACATAGACACAAAGGTGGCTATAGATCCGAAAGGATTTCTCTCAACCTCATATACAAAAAAGAAAAACTAAAATTCATTAAGCATATAAAATCTTTTTGAAGGCGTTGAAATTGTTAAAGGCGTTCCGCATCCAATTGAAACTTCCCAATGTTTAAATGCCCATAAATAAATTAGCAAAACCCTAGCATAGCCCCATCACAGAAACATTGTGAAATGTCAAAGCATTTGGCATTTTGGTTCAACAAAATTATTTCATAATTAGGCAACAAATATTTCCTTTTTTTTTATTGTTTTTCTAACTCAAGCAGTCTTTTGTCGTGTCGAAAGGAACAACAAATGCCTCAAGCATTTGGCATTCTGGTTTCTTTTAACATTTTCAGTGAACAATTAAATTATTGACCCAACTTGTGAGTTGTCGTGAAGGAAAAATAACAACAAAGTCATTAGGGAAGGAAAGAAAAGAAACTGAAAATCTATTAAAGCAGAGCCTTTTTGGAATAAAAATAAAATTTTGAGTAGGGTTGATCCTGTTAACATATAAATGACTTGAGGGTGAGTGAAGGGGGGATCCTTAGATGTGGTTTGAAAAACTTTTCAAGCATGAAACACATCAAAAGCTTTAAGCCAAAAAATTTCTCTACATGCAACTTGACAATGTTGATGTCATTTTAATCCAACTAAACAAGTTTTTTTTTCTTTTTTCGGGACTACAAAAGAGAGCAAATAAACTAAAATGTAGGGAAAAGATATGAGGAAATATACATACAGACAGACTACCGCAAACACAAACATAAATCCATGCATGACAAATTTTACTTAAAACTGTCAAGTTGTTGATAACAAGCACGATATATAGGCAACACTGGAAAAATTTGTGGAAATTTAACACGTCAACATAAGCGAAAATGCTCTAGTGAATTTTAACTTAACAAAGAAGCCTAACATGTTAAAAAAAAAATTCAACTGTCTACCCATTACGGTTCATGAGATAGAGCTCTCTGACGGATGGACGGACGGACAGTGTAGGCTTAGTAATAGGGTCCCGTTGGCAACTGAGTAACTTAGTTTCGCTCAGTGTAGTGTAACACTTCAAAATTTAGTAGTTTTATTCCCTCATTCTCTTTTTCTACACTGATTCACTTACTTGCCACACAGCTGTGGCAAATAAGACACATCCACACAATCACAACGACACGCGTTTTATGAATAGTTGTTTGTCTGACTATCTAACTATCTGTTTGTCTGTCTGTTTTTCTGTCTTTCCCTCCATTTCTATATAGTATGCTTTGTCTGCTCATCCTTTCGATACTGTTTCCTTCTTCTATCTTTCTGTTTGTTTATGTGCCTTTTTGTCTTTCTGTTTGTTTTGTTTGTCTGTTTGTTTGATTGTCTATCCATCCATCTTCTTCCTATAGTATTTCATTCATTTTTTTGATTGAATGACTGCTTGCATGACAGACTGTTAAAATGTCAAAACGACACATTTGCCTAACATGTCATTAATTTCATGCACAAACAACAACAAAAATAACCGAAAATCTCAACAACAAAAACCAACAAAATGAAGGCAAATAAGGAACTTTAACAAATCTTAGTAGGCGTGTAGTAAATGCTTTTGAGACCCTTCCTTCTACTCTCGTCATCATCGTAGTTCTTGCAATACAACACATGCTTCTTCATGTGACATTACCACATTGTCAAGTGTAGTAAAGTGAAGTGATGGGAGGAGGCCACAGCACAGTAGAAAAGATGAGCCGTCTTGCGTTTCGCTCTCATTGCAATAGCAAATCAACGATTTGGCTGGCGTTGGCATTTGCAATGACGAACGCGTCTGTCGACCGACTGACACAGTAACCGAGAAAAGAAGAAAAATCAACGATAATTTTTCTCAAATTTCGCTTTTGATTTGAAAAATTTCCCTTTATTTATTATGAGAGTAAATGAGTGAGAGTAATAATGAGGGAATTTTTTTTTTTTTTTTTTTGAGTGAAAACCAAAAGGAGTTTATTATTAGGAAAGAATAGAATTGAGTAGTGTAAACGAGATTAAAGGTTTGGTAGATAATTTTATTGAAGCTTTAAAAAAGTTAAGGAAATGAATAAAAATTGATATAAATTTGGGTGTAAGTTATAAACCCTCTTCAGTTTTATTGCCTTATTTTATATCCCAGTTTGATATTCTTACATTATATTTTGTCCATTTAATATCTTACCATATGCTCACATTCTAGATTTAAAGCAATGTTACGACAGATCAAATCGTAGTGATCGAAAAGTACTGCCAAGGTGTGCCTGGAAGGTTCAAATGGAGGAAAAGATGAATACAAGGAAGAACAAGCAGAAAAACTAATGGCGATAAAAACAACGATGAACAGGACGTAGATTTTTGTAGGATTTGGATTGGAGGATTGATTTATTTGAAGAATGAACTAAAAAAATATAAAATATAAAAAATAAAATGATAGAAGAATTGCTGTGCCGCCTAAAGAATTAATGCAAATAAACGAATTGCTTAGTTAAGTTCTTAAATTGGTAAATTCTTCAGATGTTCAATCCAACCTCTGCTGCAAAGATTTGTCAGAGCGTCATGGTATGTCAGAAACTTGGTCATTTATCAAAACTTGAAGATTTCTACGATCAGAGAGAAGGTCTTTAGGCACAGCAACAGACACATCTCAAAAAGTGTAAAGCTTGGGGTATATGGGTTTCATCTTTTCCCAAGTGTCAACTACATTTCTTTTCAATTCGTGGACCAAAGAAATGAGGAAGTAACTTAGTTCATCTTGAGGATGTTGTAATTCATTGTCTTTTCTGTTTCGCTTGTGTGCCATGGTCTTATGAGGAGCCCATACGTCAAACTCATTATCACCAGTAAAAGACGTTTCACTTCCACTCCCAATGCTGTCGTCTGTATGTTCAGCCATTTCTTTTCTTATGTGTCTCATAGCTGTGTACAAAGCTATGGGATCCAGGAAATGAATTTTTTTTAATCTTGTATCTAGTAAAGTTGATATTACCAGTAGTAATTAATGTTCTATTCTCCAAAGCGACAGTCAAACTCCTTTAATATGTTTGTTTTTATTTGTTTGCTGCCAAAGTTGTACATTGCCCAGCTTATTTGTCAGTCCATTTCGATTTCTGAAGCGATAACATGGACTGAGACTAAACCGGTCGTTTTAGACAGGCCCTGCATCACGATGATATGCTTTGCTATTTAGACAAGCCATTTCGTATCATTAACAACTGTTTTTTGTCATGAATGTGCATAAGAAGAAGAAAATGTTTGTTGAATTGGGAGACAGTATATAAGATAAATAATAAAAAAACATTTTTAAAATAGAAAATATATTATTTAAGAGAATTATTAATAATTGCAAGCACGCTGGTATGTTTAAATGCAAATTTAAAACACAAAAAGAGAAGAAGTCTGACAATATCTAACCGCAAATGGCAAAAAAACTTGGCCACACTAACAGACATTTCCCAGCCCTGGTCTGCATCAAAGGCGTATCAATGCGTTATGCGACACAGATGCGCATCACATTCTATAACAACAACCCCTGAATGATGTAATATTCCTTGTGGTTGTTGTCGATTGTGATGCGAGTCATTGGTCGCATCATGAGAGACTCGCATCTTGGCCCTGTCTATTATTGCAATTATTAATAATTCTTTTAAATAACATATTTTCCATTTTAAAAATGTTTTTTTATTATTTTTCTTATTTACTGTCTCTCAATTCAACAAACGTTCTCTTCTTCTTATGCACATTCAAAACAAAAAAACAGTTTTAAATGATACGAAATGGCTTGTCTAAACACCAAAGCGTATCATCGTGATGCAGGGCCTGTCTAAATCGACTATAAAAGGCCACTGACGCCTTTCTTTCGATTATTTTAGAATCAATCAATTATTTGGTCGATTAATCGAAATGGAATTTTCGATACAATTGAATCGTAATCTGAAATACATTAATCGATTAATTGCAACCCTGCGATTAATCGTGCCATCACTAATGGTGCTACACGCACAATTATCTTTATATCTTACTTGTTTATCCAAACAATCCCATTTAATATTTATAAATCTGCAATTCTACAAAAAAAAGTGTGTCTTCATTTCTTCATTAACATTACATTGAATGCATTAAAGAAGGCTTCTTCTCCATACATCATAACTTAATAAGTTAATAGTCCATAATCGTGATTTTTAAAATTCCTACATAACCTGCTATTGCAGATTGCAATTAGAATATAGAACAACATCCAAAACGATCAATAACCACATCAATAGCCACACAAAATATGCAAATTTCACAGCATCAGAAAAATGCTTAAACAAATTTGTTCTTACATTTTTTGTTTTTTGTTACTGCAATTCATGCGAATACTAGCAATGAACGGAAAACACAAAAAATTCTGGAAAAATTTTAATAGTTGCTTTTATTTTAACATCAACAATTTTCAACTCTCTCACGGTTGCAAATGAAACAAAAAAATGAATATTGAAGTAGTCTATTACAATAGAAAACAACAAAAACAGTGAGACAAAAAGAGGGAATTTATGTATGTACAATAGTATCTTGCATATCTATTGAGTGTTTTGCCCAATATATCTTAATGTACGTGAGCTATGATACCAGGAGTAACAACAACATCCAGTTTAGCTTTGAAATTGTGTTACTCTACTCTTTATTCTTCCTTTAGCTTTGCTTTTCCTTTTTTTGTACAGTTTCTTGTTATTATTATTATTATAATTTTTATTGTGTTATGTGTTTTTTATTGCTGCTTACTGTTGTTGTTACGTTAAAATTCAATTTGGCAAATGACATCATCAGTATTTTCATTTGTTTCTGTCAAAATTCAGCAAAGCGCAAATATTTTTCACCAGCGATGCGTAAAAAATGACTCCTCTTACCCCTCTTACTCCTCGTGATCCTCATTTCATGCTTAACCAGCACGCAAGACATTCAAGACTAAAGGGAAATTCAGAAAATATATAACAATAAAACGAAACAAAAACAAAACAGAATGAAAGTACTTAACGCATAAGTGTGACTTTAATACCTTTGTGCCCTTTTATACTCCACAATTTTAAAACTTATCCTTCATGTTTTTTAAGACCTTAGTTGTAGTCTTCGGTTGTTCATTTCTTTAATTTTACTTATGACTTGTGTTTTTCACATTCTTTTCATTTCATTTCATTTCATTTCTTTTCATTTCTTCCTTCAAATAACTCATTTTTAAAGCAATTTATATTATTTTGTTTATTCTTTTTTAATGTTCATATGAAGAACACAACTACACACAGTATTATCATGGCTGGTGTATCCTTTGATGATGATGATGGCATAACAGGCTTAGCAAATTATGCTTGCAAATTTCTATTGTGTCTTTTCAAACAAAACCTTTTTTTCGCTGATTTTTCATCATGAAAATTTTAAGTTTTCATACTCTTCTTCAACTAAACATCTCAGCCAACAGAATAACAATAATCCTTAAGCATAATATCCATGCATAAGTAATCCATTCTTTTGTTTGTAAAGTGTGTGAAAGAGGCTTTTATGTTTGTTGTCCTGTGCTTTGCACGCACAAATAAACAAATTGGTTACGTCCTGTGCTCGTGTCTGTGCTCATGTCTGTGTGTGTTGTGTTCTCCATAACAATGCTGTCATTATTATGATTATTTTTCAAAATCTCAAACGCACGCACATATTATGATCATGAAAATGTATCCTGCGGGTTGCGTTTCTTCCACAATTCCATACAACCTTCTACCCATCAACATTCGCTCGGTACTAATCAACAATTTAAATCCATTTTGTGTTTCACCTTTTGTTGTTTTGTTAATTTTGGCTTGTCTGCTCATCAGTCAAACACACACACACACACACACAGACAAAATATATAAATATACATGTGTATAGAATCAGTCACGTCGTTCTTATACTACCTTGAAAGGAAACCGGATATGCCGCTTTAATGGCTTCAAAGGGAAGTCACGCGCATTTTGTTTATAACTTGGGCCTACAAAATAACGAAATATTGTATCTCTATGGCTGGTTGGTTGGCTGGTTGGTGCTTTCCTTGATTATTGTCACCATTGTTGTTTCGTCTCATATCTTCATCACCGGAAGTCTATGTGTATGTGTGTGTGCTCGAGTAAGCGAAGCGCGTACTGAATCAAAAGCAATACATGATGATACTCATAGTACTCGTACATGCCGCGCCAAGGACACACGTTGCCTCTAATTGCGTCTAAATACAGCAACAAGGCGCAATGGGCATAATTAGTTCCCAAATATATTTACAAGGCAAAACTGCGGGCTGAACGTGCTTCAAAAATTAACTAAAAATGCCTTGAAAATTCCACAAGAGATGCAGTACATAGTAAGTACTAGAAGAAATTGATGGCTTTAGGCATTCACTAGAAAATTCAATTCATTTCGCGCAACTAAATAATTTTCATTATCCTTGCGGGAATAACACTTCATTTTAATAGAAACTCATGTGTGTGTATCTGTGTGTGTGTGTGCTAGAAAATACTTCTCAATTAAAAACTCAATGTGAGAGAAATAAATTTCCAATAAGAAATTGCTAATGCTGCTGCTGGTGCTGGTGCTGCTGCCGAAGTGAAGCATTAAATATGCGCTTACAAAACTTTTGTAAATGTTAAATAAACAACAAATTCATCCTGTGTAAATAAACAACAATGTTGAAGGGAAGAAAGCTTAAAAATCTCTATGAATTTCAAGTATGTATTTTTCAAACTAAAAGTATTGCCTACTTTTAAGAGCATGTGAAGAGGAAGTGAATCTTCTAGAAAGTTGTATAGACTGCTGGCAAAATTGGGTAGAACACAAGTTTTGTAACAACAATAAAAAACTGTCTCTATTAAATACGCATAAATTAAGTAAAAGGCATCAGAGCATCATCAGGAGCCCATGCAGGAAGGATATTGTACAAGAACAACAGTCACACACACACTCATTCGTTTTGAGGATGTGTTCAAATCAAACAAAATTTTTAAAACAACCACAAAATGCATTCAATGAAAAAGTTTTAACACACACATACACAGAGAAAGAGAAAGAGAAAGAGAGAGACATACACATCCTGTGCCTCCAGGCCTCTTGCTAAGCTAAAATTTGTCAACACTCATAAAACCTCAAATAAAACCGACAAAAATGAAAAATACAAGAGAGAAAAATAAAATCAAAAGGTGGAAAAAGGTGAGTGAGTGTGTATTGTGAATAAAATTTGAACAAATTATGCATTAGACTTTTAAAGTTCTAATCCTGAATTCAGTTTAAGCAACGACCGACCTGATGCTAAAGAAGGGCAAAGAGCAAAATTTGAATTGAGCTTGAGTTGCATAAATTAAAGTTGTCTGATGTTTGCAGACTAAATTTTTATCTAAAGGGCAACTGAAGTCATTCAATAAAATTTGAAAAACTTTGCCAAAAAAGAATCGCTACACAGAGAGAAAAGCGACGGTTTGAGATCAGCTTTGATTCTACTTATATCAAAAACACACCAATTGATCTAAATGTTCTTGAAATAAGTAAGATTTACACTTTATTTCAAATTAGAGAACAAATAAATTTGAGTCAGGTAGAAATCGGGATGGGAAAAAAGCCAGTAAACCAGATTCAGATCGAGAACAAATAAACATTAATTGACAACAATATTGACTTATCCCACGGCTGACAGAAAAAGAGACACAAGCGGATAATGCAAAATTGATAGATTTGGCACGCGCTGTCTCAAATTTAATTTAATCTGCTCGACGAGACAATCAAAAATAAACACAAATTGCTTTTACAAACATCGACTATTCGGTACAGATTTTAATTTCTAAGTGCTTTGTACTTTTCCACTTCCTTCTTCTTATTACAAAATACGAACGATGTACAAGACAATGCAAAAGCTTTATGTACAAAAACTTAGAGCAACCATAGTATTCTCCAACATCACCCTATTGCTTTTATTCTAATAATGCATAGATCTATCTGATCCCTAGCCTGGATGCATGGATTACAAGCAAACCTGGTGAAGTGGATTTCCATATGACGCAGATGCTCAATGGACACGGTTGCTTCAAATTTTACCTGCACCGTTGCAAACACGAGAAGGACCCTTTCTGTCCTGTCTGCATCGGCATGGCCGAAAATGCTCTGTCCTCATTTTGGCGACGAGAGGTTGCAGATAGAGAAGTGCTTTGGTGAGCCAATCATTGTGGAACACTTTGCGCTGCACATGTGTGAATCACCAGTAAATTGGGAATCTGTGAAGACAGCCGCAACTTCAATAATGTGTTCCCTCAGAATGGCTGAACGCAGAAGAGCAGCTGAACAGTCGCAAGCTGATCATTTAGCTGTACTACCGGACAGGGGATCGTTTAATGCAGCAATGCTTCTCCCTTCCTCCCGCCGTAATATCTAACGACAGTTCTGAGGGAACAATAGGACATGGGCGGAAGGTTTCAGCATAGTTAAAGTCCCGCACTTCAGGCTTTTAATTTTTTCCTATCACTATAAACTATACTAATATATGAAAAAGGTAATATTTTTTTAGATGATACGGGTAATCTTCGAAACGACTTATCCAATTTTAAAAATTCGTTCACCAGTAGAATGATACGTTGTCACTAAATGTCATAGGATACTTAGTCTTTTGATGTATCCGAAATTGTGTTTTTATTTTTGGATTAAGATTTTTAAATTTTTTCCACAGCCAAGCACAGAAATGTTCGTACGTTTTTTGGCTGTGCTTCTTCTTGACTTTTGAATTGTTTTTGTTATTGTTGCATTATTTCCTCTCTGAGTACGCACAAGAGTGTTGCGCTCTTCGTAATCTTCTTGTTTAAATGTTGGTCACTGAGATTGATCCAAGAGAGAGACAGTGTGTTTCGTTGTTTGTGCTTTGATTGCTTTTGCAAAGCAGATTAAGTTAAGGTGATTATGTGTGTATGCACAAGAGTATTGCCAAAGTCCATTAACTACAAAGACTGGGCAATACCTTCGAAAAATTGAGTTCGTCCTCAAAATTGTCACATAAAGTAGTAAGTCAAATTTGTGTTGAATTAGTTTATTCAAGAACAATTATAACTTGTTCCAAGAACAAAATGGTCTCAAAATAAGATGCATTTGTCTTAAGATAAGACAGTATTGGTGTCGTAATGAACAGGAAACGTACTTCAAGTAAGATTCATTCATTCATTGTTGTTGAAGTAAGTTCATAAGATTACTGAAAACGCAACAAAAAAAACTTCATTGAAGATTTGTTGTACTTAAAAACACATGCTTGAAGTAAGAACATTTGACTTGAATTAACTACATTCGTACTTGACAGACTGTCACACCCATTAGTGTCAATTTAAGTACAACGTTTTTCTCTGTGTGTATTTTCTCATATACTTATGCATGTTATTGGATAACCATTGACTTGTATGAAGGCGTTTACTTTTCTCTCATGATAATTACATTTGATTTCCTCTGGAAATCATTTATTTTTTTTACACATTAAAACCATTTCCTCTGTCATGCAATCATTGCAAAGATAACTTCTTATGTAGGCACCTACATAGTAAGTTCCAATTCTAGTTTAAATTTTTTGCATGGGACGAAAAAACAAATCAAAATGAAAGATGGGAAAAACGAAGAATAATGCGCCATTCCAAGGATTTATTACACTTGTCTTTCTAACAAATTTTGTGTATTTTTCAAAATCCTCAGAAAGAAGAAGACACAACACTGACGAAAAAAAAGGTGAATTTAGCTTAGCAACTAATACTTAAATATATTTCTCCCAACCACACACGACACACACAGTTGAAGCCTCTTTGCACTTGATGTTTGCTTAACATTGCTTTTCGTCTGCCTGCTGCCAATCCGTATTGACAGGACTTCCGTTTTGGCAGCAAATAGCTGCAAGCACCATAAATTAAACTCACATGCCACAGAATTTAAAAAAAAAGAAGAAACCTGCGCAATGAATAAAACTTTGGGTAAGGACAAAACCAATGAAAGAACTAAGGCAAGGAGATGACTTACCTCAGACTGTTTCTATATGTATGTATGAAAGTTTTAAAACTACGTTCACTTAATTCAAAGTCAAAAGATTATTATAACGAAACCAAAAGAAAATCAAGCGCACGCACTTAACTCATATACTCGTACTCAGTAAAATTAATTGAAGTCAAGCGAAAGATTCAAAGGTCTGATGACATTGAAGGAAATAAAATAAGCGATTAAACGATTGAAAGTAAGATTGAAGCCACAAATCATGTATGTATGTGTATATGTGGGTTGGTGAAAATGACATGAATTCAGACAAGAACATTTATAAGGATCAAAATCAAAAAAACATATACGAAAAAAGAGCATGGAGAATCATGCCACTGCCAGCACTTTTCTTATATAATAATTGACATGTAATTCATTTGAGATGGGCAAAAACAGTAGGAACTACAACAGGATGAAAGAGAAGAAATCTTTGAGACTAAAAGCGACAATATTGTTGCTTTCGTGGCAACATACTCGTGTGTATAAACCCACAGTCATGAGTTTCCGGAATATACTTTGCTTAGTGACAAAATCTATGCTATGCCAGCAATAATAAAGGAAAAGGCGGTGACGGCACAACTCACAAACGACCACAAAATATCCAGAAATGAGCACGCCCTGCTCGGTCTTCCTACATTGCACCACAAACGCCTTTTAGACTTCCTGTTCTTATCATCAAATTCTTGCCAGCACCAAACCGCGCATATAAAACAAAATGGAAATAAAAATAAAAATAAAATTTTAGCTATGAAAAATGGTTGCCAAAAATGTTTGTTTTAAACAACTCACAGCCACAAAGTCAAGCGTTCTTCGGCTTTATCATTCTTTTTTCGATTTCTTGCTTCGATTTAAGAATGTCATTGAGAACAGCACAAGTTACACTTGCTGATTCTGCAGCAAGGAGTCAAAGAGGAGAGGGAATATAGGAGCAACTGAAAATCCAAAAACAAAAGAAACGACAAGGAAAACGTGAGGTCGTCCACCTGCTCAGTCAGCCGTACGACAAATCGAAGTAGAAGAACCAAAAATGAAATTTACAAAAAAAACACAATAATAACAAAACAAAGTAAAGGAAGAGAAAAGAAAGAAATAAAAACAACAGCAACGAATGCATGTCAACATAAATCAAAGGCATCCAGAAGAATGAAGGACTACAAGAACTACAACTAAGTAGAAGCACTAGGCTATAAACAAGGTAGTAGTATAAAGCAAGGTTGAACTAGAATCGAAGGCAGCCAGACTAGGAAAAAAATATTAGAAACCAACCAAAGCCATAAAGAAATCATTTCGAAACCTAAAAGTTTAGTCAAAGCGTAAAGTTATTGTCATGTTGTCGTCATCATGATTTGATTTGAGCACGTTGCTTTTGTAAGTTGCTACCGTTTTTCCAATACTTGTTGTTGTTATACATAGATACATATATTGTTGCTGTTTTTAGTTGTCAACGCTTGGTTGCCTTTGCCAAGCTCAGAAATGAAAAATCTTTCATTTACCAAAATAAAACAAAAACAAAGAACAAACAAATAACAAATCTTAGTCTGAACTCCTTTCGTCCTCAACTCATATCTTATTTTTTGTATAACTCAGCATTGCTTGGCCTGGCCCTCAGGGATGCATAAATTGGACAAGCAATTCAAGCCTAAAACCACTTTTACATTCATTTCTTTAACTAACTTTTCCCCATTCCTTTATCCTTTAACTGGTTTTTTTTTCCCCCAACTTACAACTTAAATTGCTACTGAGTGAGTTGCCACCAATGTATCCTGCTGCCTTTAACTTGTGCCATGGCTATCAAGCAGCTATAAGCGGCCTAAGTTGTTGTCATCGTTGTGCTTAGTCAGGATTTGTGCTTTCAAGTGAATATCATCAGCTTAAACATTGCTTCATCGTCAAGTATGTTTTTCTTTTTTCTACTTCTTGTATTCTTGAGTTTCTTACTCCTTGTTTATGCTTCTTAAGGATTCAGTTTTTCAGTTTATGCATTAACTTGACTGTTCATTTGTGTAGTGCACAAGCTAGTAGTGGAAATGCTTTTATTTTGTTATTAATTTTAAGTTTTTGACAGTTTAAATTTGTTTTATTGTACGCTTTCATTTAGATTCTTCAAGCTATAAAATTATTGTTAATATATATTTGGCAAGTAAACTTGTCTGCACCCTTTAAATTTTGGCAGTCATCTTATATACCAGGGATAGCGAACCAATGACAAGCGGGTCTGCCAATACACGCTACACTTATTTTCCAAAATTGAAAAGAAATCATCAAAAACCAGAGGATGAAATTTATTTAATTGGGTAATTCATTCATTAATCGAAGAATTTTTAACAAGATTTTGGCAGTTTAAAGACTCAAATTTATTATGTACCCTGATGTGCCTTCAGTTGATGAATTAAAGTTGTCTAAATTTGATTAGTAGGAGATTGAAGTAACTGAAATGTAGTTAACTGACTTCCAGCCTATTTCAATGCTAATGGAAACCTGCAGAATTCCACTTTATTATTATTTTTACAAAAAAAAAGCCACGTTCACCAATAAAGGTTCGCCATCTCTGTTATATACAGTCCAACATTTGAATACTCAATGCATTTTATTGCATTTTTAACTCCTGTTTAAGAACTTGTTGACCTATGAAGCTTCAGCAAACCATCACCACAGGCGGCCTTAGCCATTACGAGGCTCTGGGCGGGTAGATCTTTGTGGGGCCCTTGTCTTTGTGGAATCAGTTTAAATGATGATACTTGACGAGCAAAGTTATTAATAAATATATGTAGAGTTTTATTATTATTTATTGGAAATTAACAAAAATTAATAAACACAAAGACAACAAATTATAAATCATAATAAAGTAAGGGGCATTAATGTCTTGAAAGAGTCAATGATTCAGAAATGTTGTTTGCAGTTTTTTCGAAGACTAAAATCATTAATTTAATCAATAGAAAGAGCTGAAATCCGATCTTGTATCCCACAGATTTACATAATACATAATGTTTAACCTCGAAAACTTCTTTCTGCAGACCCAACTGTTACAAGTGTCGTAGCTTTCAATCAATCTTAGGACTACTTCGATACTACTAAGTACCTCAAATCTCGATTGGCAACTTGTCGGCATAAAAATAGTTTATTTTGAATATATCTACAGCAGATAATGCAGGAACTTTGTCTACCCCTTCGTTCTCATAGGTCTATATCTCAGAAAGGCAAGCAAGTTTCCCTTAATATTTTTTTCATTAGCCATTTCTCTTGCTGTTACCAAGGATAACAATTATCAATAGTTATCAAGACATTGTGTAAATGCGTCAGGTGTTATTTAGCCACATCTAATTGCATTATTTCGCTTTGTGATATCTTTCTTATGACACTTACCTACGTAAGAATGTCTTACACATACCCTACCAAGAGATAAATTACAAATTCGTATGTTTTTATATCATTTTCTATAGAATGACATTCACTAACCCATGGACAATCTGTCGAATTTTCTTCTAAGTCCTTCAAAGCATCGCATATATCACCTAGTTGATACTTAACAGCCTTCACATGAAAAGTGAAGATTTTTCATGTGATTTTAAAATAGCACACCTCTGATTCGAAGCGGCAAACAGAATGTACATCTTTCGCTTGAATACAAGACTATGCTGCGTCTTTTAAAATCAGATAAAAGCTATAACTTCCAAATTCAAATAAACATAAGTACTATTATCATTATTATTTACTACTTGGGATGATGCGCGAGTGCCCGAGGCTCCTGCAAGAGCGAGTCTCCGGGCGATTGCCCTGTTCTCCACCCCAAAATCCGCCCCTGACCATTACAAGTCTTCTTCTTTTTCTTTCTGCCCATAATCATGAAACACTTGACTTGTTTAATGACAATCCTAAAAGTATGCATTATGATTTTGAAGCTGTAAATTTATAAAATGAAAAATATTCAAGCAAAATTCATTGCATTCTTTTTGGCTGCATGATGATGTTTTATGCTGTCTGAAGTAGCAGCAACAACAAACATCAGTACCCATTCTGAGAGTGTTAAGAAATAACAATGAATCATTGAATTTTCACAGCGAATTTCTAATGTTACTTTGAATTCCTTTCCCAAAAAAAACATAAATTCAACGAAAAACCTTCTTGTTATTGTTGCATTTGTTGTATTATAACTCATATCTATCTGTATATGAACACAACAGCTGTTATAATTTGAGTATAATAAGTGTGTGCCACAATGGCGTATGATGAATATTTATAAAACTTAAAGGAAAAAAAAAATTTAAAAATAGAAAATATAAAAAAGATAATATGAGGAGAAGCAGTAGCAGCAAACAAGGAATAGTAGCGGATATGAATAACACATCTTCACATCTTCTACAACACTAACAACTGGAATAATAATAATAATAACAACAACATGAAATTGTTTATAGCGGAAATAATGTTGAGGACTGACTGCATGAATGAAACGGGAGAAAGGAAACTTCTGAACAAACAAATGAAAAATGAATTTCCTGCTTATGTGTTGTTGTTTGGCATATGTGTTTGTGTGTACACTTGCATACATTTATTTACATAACAGAATAAGAGATAAAAGAGAGACAGCTAAGAATAAATATTACTCATACGCCTCGTTGTCATGCTTGTCATTGTTAAGAAAAGTTAAGCGTTGTGTGTGTACATGCACAACTTGATGGCAACCATAGATTCTTTACTAACTTCCGTTTCCAACGAATAGAACTTGGACTGTCGCTTGCAGCGAGATTTACACCTTCAACAACAACAACAACAACATCAGCAACAACACCCACAGCAACAATAACATAAACAGCAAGAGCAGCAACAACATAATCAGCATGAACAGAGCAACCATTTTACTTATAAATGAAACGAAATGCAATGAAATGAAATGAAACTAAGAAAAACTATAAAGCTAAAGGAAAAATACTTATGAAACTAACTAAGTACAATAGTAAAGAAGGGTGGGTGAGACAAAAGGGGGAAAAATTGTGAATCTGCAACTTTGTTTTGTTGTTATTCATAATGATTATCCATTGAAATGGAAATGCACGGAAAGGATTTAATATAATTCCCTATATGCGTAAAGTGCGCAAGCAATGAGAAAAGCAGCAGCATTTTTCTTGCTGTTATTGCTTTGGTGCTGTTAGGCAAATAAAACAAGTGGGTTAAGCAAAACGTAAGGATGTAAATGAAAATAGTAGATAAAGGAAGTGAATGAAGTGAGAGGGAAGTGAATAGTAGAGTACTTTATATGGAAAAAGTGCCAGGAGCATCAGCAGCAGCAGCGCAACAACAACAACAACATAAATACAAAGCATGCATTTCATATACAAGACAAGACAAGACAAGAAGAGATGAGCTGAGCTGAGCTGAATGAGTCTGAAGTTAAGCGTATGCGAACGAGTGACAGGAACGTGCCAAGGATGAGCTACAGTGCGTATGTGTGATGGCATACTTACTACCTTGCCATCACACAAGAACAACAAGAGCATGGAGAAAAGAAGAAGAAAAAAAAGGAATGACAATAACAAGTTGCTTGGCTTGGCTTGGCATCAAGCAACGCTTCATTTGCAGCCGTGCCATGCATTGAGACTTAGCCAAAGAAAAGAATTCAATTTAAATAGATTTCCGTTTAAAGGAAATTTAAAAAAAGAAAAAACGATGAAGAGAACTAACTTCAATTGTTAAACATTGTGGCAGCATCCAGTTATTGAGTGAGTGAGTGAGCGAGTGAGTGTGCATGGATAGACACACTTAGGCATGCCAATTTCGGATTGGGAAAAAGAAAAACTATTCATTCATTCTTATGACAAAGAAGGTAAAGCAAAGCAAGCAAATGATACAAGATTTCAATTCAACATGCCACATACTATGGTATGGTATGCCATGGATGGCTATGCCGTCTCTTAGGCGTACGTGCGTGCGAAAAAGGTAATTGAAAAATAGTTTATTTTGCGTTATGCAAGCACTTCTCTACTCTACTCTACTTCACTTTCTTACCTTTTCTTTTTCTTATTTTTTTTAACTTTTTTTTCATTTGGTTATCCTTTACCACGAGGCTCTGTGCTTACAATTCAAAATATTTGAAATGCAACGAAACCAACAATGTAAAAATAAGCAACAGCAAGCAGCAAAAGAAAAGGTGGTAAATCAAATGAATAGACTTTGAGGCAAGTATGGATGGTTTCGCGTTATACTCAATACAATAGTTCGAAAGTAATTTTCTCTGTTTGTTTATACAATTTTAATGAAGATTTCGGAATTTTAATTAGAATTGAGAGAACAAGAAAAATGTGAGATTGAAGAAAATTTTCTTTTAATATTATTATTTCTAGAACAAGAAAGAAGCGAGCACAATCATTGAACTAAAGGTCAAGAAAAAGAAATAATAAATAAATATAAGCTCAAATAAAATCAAATGAAATAAAAATAGATTAATATGTTAGAATAGAAAACTTTAAATTAAAAAAAGTTTACTAGAAATTAAGGAAATAAACATGTATCCTAAATTGATCTAGGAAAGTGATTATTGAAGGAAACCAGGTTAAATATCTACTATTTATCAGTCAGAATGTCCTCTAAGTTAGTTTAGTTTATTAAATTAAAAGTTTTCTTTTTTACTACTCCAATAACATGGAATACAATATCAACCAATAGTGACTAGCACTGAAGAAAAGAAAGATTGCTTTTGACTATATGTGACACACTGGGCTACTCTACAAAATGAAAAAAACTGCTCCCTGCTACGTTCTTCCTGATGTTAAGGTCTTTCTTGAGTGGCTGTTACTTCTATGTATAAATGAATGACACAGCCACTGGCATAATCCAAATCAACGATGCTGTACCGTTGGAATGGAATTACAAATTTTATTCAAGCGACACATAAGTTATCACTTGGAGTAGATGTTCATGAATAACTCAACCAATGCCATAGGAAGACTAAGGGAGCTTAGCAAATCAATCAGTCATAAAAATATATGATTAGCATTACAGTTGTTGCTTGCTAAAACTGTCCCTACTCCGTACCAATCTGCCGTTACACCTTTCTACAGTATTGGGAAAAATTATTCTCTTTTTATTATTTAAGTTAACTAACAATTAGTTGCCACCTTAGCAGATGTTGTCGCCCTACCCGAACAAAATTCTGGCTACGCCATTGGCTCGCCTCATGCACATGCTGATCAGTATTGTTTTGCACGCTCTGTCTCTCTCCGACTCTCTCAACTCATGGCAGCAAAATGTTTTAGTTACTAAAATGAAATGCGAAACTGAAAACAAAAATAAGCTACTACTTTACAAAACTATGTTGAAACCTGTGTGAAAGTACGGAAACTAACTGTGGGACAAAACAAGTATTTCAAACATTGAAGTCATGCAAAGATTCCAATCTAAAGCTCTCCGTCAAATGTAGCAAGGTTTGTAACAAACAAATCTATTCACAGATAAACAATTAGTCAAGATAGAAATTCAGAAGTTTAGCATTAAAAGATTATGTATTCAAATAAGAGAATCATGTCAATCCTTGGGCAATCAGTTTACTCGATATCAGCTTAGACAAGAGGTTTCATCTACAATGGTGTCCAAAAGTATTTTGACAAAACTAACCACAATGTAATATCCCATATCTTGAGTAACTGAGAGAACTATCCATTTGATTTTTAAGAGAGCGAAGCTTTCTATTGCTTTAAGATCGCAAAAGATTTCGTTGATTACTATATGCACTTCATTTTTATGACGTTTTGCGTAAGATATTATGCTTATTTGGCTGGACAAAAGTATTTTGACAGTGCATTCATATGAATTTTCTTTGTTTCTTAAATTTTTACGCTAAACAAATGAAATAAGTCAAGATCTACGAAATGAAATGGTTACAAAGTACAATATAATGCAGGAATTTCGGTAGAAAACCTCAGTAAATTATTCAAAGGGCCATTTACTATCAAATAAACAAACAAAAGAAAACAAATTTAGTAAAAAATTGTGCAAGATCAAGCAGGCCACGTAACACAATTCCCAGAGAGGACCGCAATAAACTGGGAAAATTTAATGAGGATCTTTTGATAACACCAAAAACGGTATTAATTGAAGGCAATAACCAGCATAATGGTAGAAAAACAGTTGAAAGACGCCTAAAGGAGTCCAATATTAATAGTTTATTTATAGGCCGTCCATTTCCCTTCATTTCACCAAAAATAAGCTTGAACGGCTAAGATTTGCTTAAACATTTGTACACAACTCTCAATCGTTTTGTGAACAAGTTTTATGGACTGATGAAAGTTCCTTTGAATATCATGGATCGATAAAAAATTTTATTACGTTTAAGAATGAATGTACGGAGAAAATTATGTCTTTTTGAGAACGGGCAGCTCATGATTGAGGCTATGTTATGTTTTGGGGATGTGTGTGTGCATTAATAGCTTGGTTAAGTCGGTAACAATAGATGGTACTATAAATAAAGGCAATTATTTACACATTTACTTCCGGTAACAGACTAATTGGATTATCCCTTATTTTGCAACAGGACAATACTCCAGCCAGAAGGCCCAAATGATAACCGATTTTCTCTAAAACATGGAAATAAATAAATTAGATTGGCCTCGTCACTAAAAAATATGTCGCAGGACGGTATGCAGTTACAAAACCTTAAATAGAACACATTGAAAACAATCTATTCCTCCATCAAAGGTGGAAAGTGATTCTTAAAGGAATCCTGGTGAATCTAAGAATATGTCAGAAGGTTCTTTAGGTTACTCTAGTTTATTAAATTGACCTTAAATCAATTGTACTTCAGCTTTAAACTTTTCTCCTATTTTCCACCATCTCTGCACTTTTGAGGAGAACTTGATAGACATCCTGTCAAAGGAAAGACCTTAAAAACACCGGTGTGAATAACTACGAGAAGAAGGTGGTAGAAGGAAGAAAAAAAAAGAAGAAAAGAAATCCAACATAATAATTAACATTATTTTATGCCTGACACTTTCCGGAAAAGCGAAAAAATAAGCATTTGATAAATGATGTCCTGACGTTGGTCAGTAGTAATGTAGCTCAGGATATACCTTATTCTATGGCGGCTAGCCAAGGTAAAGCTTTCGTCATTGATGTTGATATACCATAGTTGGTGTTCATGATGATGATATTGTTGACCATCACTTTTACAGAAAAAGAGACCAAGGATTGAGTCGAACAATATAAAGCAAAAAAAAAAACATGACAGCTAGTCAAAATTGTTAATAACCTGAAGTTGTTGTAGTAGTTACTAAAATAAAAATAAATAAAAAAAAACTTAAAACAAAATCTAACCGCAGGGAATGTGTAACATTTTAATTACATTAGACAAGCGCAAGGCAGACATCCTGGCTGATGAAGGTTAAACAAAGGTGCAGCTGCTGCTGCAATGCTCCAAAGCCAACGACAAGGACATGAATCGCGTGTGCAACAAGAATGGGAGGGAGTGGAAAAAACAGTAAGTAATGAGTAAAAGCTCCTTCTGACATTTAAACATGAATTCTTTTTATGAATTACTGTCTTTTTTCTGTTTTTCTGTGCTTTAATTTCATGATCTTGATAAATGATTTGGTTAACAAAAGTTTTGAGGGGGCGCACCACAACAAAAAGGGGTTAATGTTAAAGTAGTTGTTATTTGCCTTTTGGTTGTCCTTTTATGAATGTCCTCCTTATCGTTTTTGTTGCTATTTTGTCACACAATTCACAATTCATTTCATTTTCATATCCTTTTGTCGTCTTTCTCATTTATTTTCTTCTTTTCTTGAGTGCATAAAAAGGATTTTCATTATAAATTCGCTGTTGTTTGTCGCAAGGACTAAGAAAAATTGTTGTTACTGTTGTTCTTTTGCATGAATGTTCTCTCATAATAATAAGAAAAAGTAATAAAATCAAAAAATGAGGGAAAAATGCGGGACAAATGGAGAAAAATACAGGGTGGCGCAATAGAACGTGCATATTGCGTCATCTTTTTTCGCGGGGTAAACAGTGCACGGGAGGGGGAAGCGTGGTTAGCTAGTGGCACTCGTTGAGTTTTAGTAGCCATGAGTTACTTCGACGGGAAGCGTCCCGCTTTTTGTGTTCGCACGTTTTACGAAAACGGTCGTTCATACATCTCAACAAGGCGACTGTATTGTTCTGAGTATGGATTAACACACATTAATGAAGCTCCGAGCGCAAATTTAATTAAAATATGGATAATGCGATTTGAAGAGACCGGATCCACGTTTAAACCACCAGCAAAAGGTCGGCCAAGAACGTCTAGGACCACAGACAATATTGAGTCAGTACGAAAAAATCCGCAAGTGTCTTCTCGGAAGCGATAGGCGGCTTTAAACTTGTCGCGACGAAGTTTACAGCAAATTTTGAAGTTGGATCTTAAACTGCATCCTTATAAGCTCCAGTTAACACAGGAATTAAAACAGTCCGACTTCGGAGCAAGGTTGTGAGGCAGATGTTTCCTGCAAGACTAATTTCCAAAAGAGGTGACATCCCTTGGCCCCCACGTAGCCCTGACTTGACGCCTCTTGACTTTTTTTGTGGGGATACCTCAAACATAAAGTCTACATAAACAATCCGAGGAACATCAGTCAACTAAAGGAAAATATCCGTGGAGATATAGCAGCAATCATCCCAGATTTATTGACAAGAGTTTTCACAAATCTGCAATCACGTTTAGAGGAGTGACGTCTTCGAGAGGGCCGTCATTTAGATGATGTTATTTTTAAAAAATAAACTACATTTAAGTACCTACTCATCCTATCTTTTATTTGAACTATACCTTTTGTATTTCTTTATCCTATACTTAATATATGCACGTTCTATTGCACCACCCTGTATTATGAAATTGTAAACGCAAAAATTATTATTTATGACTTTGACCACTTGAAAATTTTATTATTTTTTTCTAGTTTTCTGTGGTTGTTATTTTTGCTATTCGAGAGGGTTGGGGTCACTTGCCTTTTAATTATGAGATTTTTTATGCTCTCCCTATTTTGTTTTTTTTTTTTTGCAGAAATTTCGAAAAATCGCATTAATTTGTCGTTTTATATGTTAACGCTGTTTTGCTGTTAAGTATGCAACATTTTAGTTATTTTAATGAAAATTTCCCTTTTTTCCAGTTCAGTTTTCACTTGCATAATGAATACATGTTCTTATTGTGGTAGCACGTGGCATTTTGGTTGATTTTAATTATTTTTATTTTATGTATTTGTGAAAAAAAGGGGCCGCCTAAAACTAGGCAGAGCATGGAATCCTTATGAAATTTTAAATTAGAATTAAAAGTGGAAAATTTCTTTCATTTTAAATATTCATGCATTGATTTTCTACTTCTTTCAGGGGTCTTTGTACTTTGATAAGAGTTAAAAAGCCCAACTACTAAATTTTGTTACATTTTTAATGCGCCGCAATGCAGGCAACGAAACGGACGACAACAACAACAATCGACAACAATCAACACCAAAGTGTAACCAAGTGAGAATTACAATTTTATATTATTAAAATTTAATGAAAATTCTCCTAGTAGTAGTGCATAATAAATGAATAAAAATGACTGCCATTTTTCGGTGCACAAATTGTGGAAATTGTATAATAATTTTACTAAATAAATTTATTTTAAGGGTGCTTTGGCAAGATACCAATAACATCTAAAAGTTGTCCTTATTCTTTATCTTAACAGCAGGACATGCGTCTCATTTCCATGCACTTCGGAGTTGCGACTTCTTTTGGGCAACACGAGCCAACCAGAGACTATCACATAGACGTACTGTAAAATAATAGACAAACTCTATGCCACTCAATATACTTGCACCTAGAAAGAGTCCCAAAATGCCACCTATGGTGACAACAATATCGAGACGTGTACGTAATGCTTGACGCCGGTATTGTTCCGTTGGATTGCCAGACATGGTCAATGTAACACTGCGTGCAGTTGTACTTGAATTAAAACTAAATATGAAAGAAACAAATTGTTTTATCTGTCAAACATCTCTATCATATTTTCACTTACTCTGATATGGATTCATAGACAACACGTATATCGTTTTCTGCACACGATGGCAAACACTCACAGGACACCATTTCATTGGCCCAACGTATCATGGCCTTTGCATCTGGTTTCACCATTGAGTGTTCTTCCAAACAATAGTAACCCTTAAGATCACAATCTCTATTGTTTTCCTTCTGATATGGATTCAGGATAAAAGCTGTACAATTGCACAGCTTTAGCTGATATTCACGCACGCAATCTGATAGACATGTACTAAAGCTATAGGATTTATAAGCACTATGACCAAGTATTTCATCGGGAAAACGACATTTACGAAATTCTGGCAAAATTTCTCGCACATCAGCATCATTGGTCATATATTCTGAGGCAACTTGAAAGGTTTTATGTTGACCGGGTTCAGTAATGCCAATTGTTATACCTGGTAAAGCTGTATGTGGAATATCCTCAGGGTTCATGAGACTCACTTGCATGGGATGTTGAGAGACGAGATGCATTACTGGCTGATCCATAGAAGGATCAATTTCAGTGTTGAGCCAAGTATTTGAGCCACTTAAGAAAAGAAATACAGTCAGGTATTTATATAAACTTACTTTGAACAGAAAAGCTCACTCACCGCTTATTATTCTGTAATGAGTTCAACATAAAACACCGGCCAAACGGCGTTATCAAAGGCACAAAGAAATCACAACAATTGAAACTTCGCCCAGCCAATGTGCATTCGATAAACATATCACTACAATTGGCGCCATACTGTGAAGTAGACAATAGCACAATCATTATTGTGCTTTCACACTCTGTGAGATAATTACCCTTATTAGCATTGCACGGTAATCACGTGGTGGACATTGAGCACACTCTGAACAATCCACATAAGGATCACAGTGAGACTTGATATTACCCTCGTGATAGAGATAAGGAAAAAGTATGAAAGCAATATGCATTTCCACATCGTAATTGTAATCCTCATCAATGCCAGAGCCAAGACTGCAATGAATGAAGAGCAAGAAGAAATAAAACTGCATGCCTTGCATCATGTTGATAACAAACTTACGATTGCACATAGTCTATGACATCGTTACCAATATCATATTTATACATAATATCACAAACGCTTACTGATGGAAATTGTTTTGTGGAATGAGGCGGCAGACTCTCGTAGACAATACTCACGGCTTTACTCTGAAAATCCTGATCAAATTGACTGATTAAATGATAAGAACCCAAAGTTGAAAGCAATATACAAAGTAACCAGAATATGCGCTCTATAAAATGCAAACTGTGATCGAATGAAAAATATCATCAAAGATATAATAATGGGAATTAATAAGAGATAGTTACTCATATCACATCACAAACATTTATCTATGTAAAGCGTAAGACAAACGCATCTACATATGAATGTACAACCGACTGTTCTCATTTACTCACTTACACACTGACTCACTTCTGATTGGCAATGTAACTAAAGCCGGCCAATGTACAATTGGCGCAGTAATCCTTTAAGTAGGTTACAAGTTTCCAGGTCATGCTTGTTGGTTCAGTGAACAATCGAATGAACGGAACGAACCAACAATCCAACGCAAACGAATGAACAAACGAATGTATTGTATTGCAGTATGTAAGAATGACAGGCTTTCTTACTGTGAGACAAGAGCGAACAAAATGTAAGGACGCATATGAGACAAAACCAAACCAAACTGAACCAAACCGAACCACACTAAATAGTGGTATCCTTTCGAATGTTTCTGTCGAATGTAAATGTGAAATACAAAATGTTAACTGTAAATTTGCCTTATGGTCTAGAGCGACTTATAGTGCTAACCATGAGTAGGTGGTGTTGGCACCTGTGCCTGACTTGGCCTGGCCTGGGAAGGCAATTGGAACATTTCATTTCACTTTACATACTGTTCTCGATTCTCCTATGATGTGTTGCATAACATGACATGACGCTGCATGAGAAAATCCTTTAATTAGTATTTGCTGTACTTGTTGTTGTTGCTGCTGTTGCAGGCAGCAGGTGTCGCTTTAAGGATTTAAAAGCACCAAGGTATACAAAGCAAATGAAATGAAAGAAGGAAAGTGGGTAAAAGGGAATGAATCTCACTTACGGTAACTCATAATTAAGGAAGTTCAGTGGCACATGTGAGCCCACTTGTTCTTACAACTATAAATAGTTGGGTGGTGATAATGACTTCATGGAGTCAAGATTCTTGACGTGATACACCACACACTCAAACAATAGATGGTGGCATAAATTGTTGTCAACATGCTTAGTTACTCAACGTTAAATAGAATTATGCAATTACGACTCATTTTCATTAACGTGTCACATGATTGTTGTTGTAGTTTTGCACCCTTCATTCACTCCTTTGTTATAACACTCAAACTCGAGTATGTGAAAAAACACTTAAAAACAATTAGAGACTCATTGAAATTTTAAAATCCTTGCAACAAGCAACAAAGAGCTTCTACCTTGCCATGCCTTGACTTGACTGCCTGACTGCCTAAAATGCAACAAAAATTGTGCACTCAATAGAACAGAAACAAGATAGTAAAGTGAAAAGAAAGAGTAGTAAAAGTACACTGAGGAAGGAGATGTACTAGAGGAAAGGGAGTGTAAAAAGCAGCTTTACATTTGATAATTTACTTGTGTCTAAACATGCACGAAAATTATTTTATTTATTGCACATGCAATAATATTTTTTCTTGTTTTTTCACCTCCATTTTCAATTTAAATATTTCCATTTTTTTTTTACCACTCTCAGTTTAATGCGCTTTGGTTTGAAACGTTTGTTTCGCGGGAGAGTAAACCTAAAGCCGCTTATAACTCTAGCCGCTTTAGGTTGAGGCTTAGTGCAATGGGGAGCAGGAGAGACAGACAGGCAGGCAAAATGTGACTGCGACAGGTGGAAATATGCATTTATATTTTGTTGAAAATATATTTTTATGAATTATTTTAAATTGTTTTATACAATATTTATCAATTGCAAACAAAGGTTTGTTTTAACAGAGAAACATATAAATATAACAGGGCATAATACTGTTAATAGCAGTTAACATACTCTTTAACAGCAAGCACACTGCAGTGTTGATTTTAACATTTGCCGCCTGTAAATAAACTGAAAGCTCTGTTATGAACAGAAGAGTGTAGGTTTTGATTAGTGGAAATTGAATGGTTTGACCTAAATTATTTATATTTTTGTGATTTTCTAATTAAGAGAAGAAATACATTTTTAATTGTTATATTTCATTTAAGGTTAAGTATGTCTTATGAATAACCTCAACAATTAAATACAAAACAACAAGTTATTTCAAGCATTAAACCAGTAGCTATTCAAGACCAACTTCCGCCTCAACATACAAAATCAACATCTGATAGTCGTCATCAGTATTGCGCGCCCCCACATAACTTTAAATATGATACTCATGCATTTATTTAATTTCTTAGAGTCGGAGTCCCACTCCCTCTCTCCCTCTCTCTCCTGTCTCTGTCTGCTTCTCCTTTGAATTGAATTTAAAATGAATTTTGTAAATTACATAAGCTGCTTAAATATTTAAAAGCAGATTTATTTCATCAACAACAACAACAGCATTTTTGTGAATGAAGAAAATATCTCGAGGATTGTTCAGTTCTTATTTACAGTTTTTCTTCTTTTATTATGTTGATTTTTGTGAATTTTCTAAATAAAAATCAACTAATTGACACTTAACATGGTTGAGCATTTCAAGTTAATTGTGTGTCGATGAGATATGTATGTATGTTGCTGTTGCCATTGCATTTAAATTGGTTGTCGCTTGTAGTATTGCTTGCTTTCTGTGTACTCAACTCAGTATGTATATTTTTGTTATTTTAGCTACTGGTCTTCAATAATATTATCATTTTTGTTGTTGTCCTACTGCTAGTACTATTTTGTTGTATGAAATCATACCAATTGATGTTAGTTGTGGTGGTGGTGGTGGTTATGGTGGTTTGTTTGTTGCTGCTATTTTAACTGTTGTAATTGACATTTTATCGATACACCTGCTGTAATTTCATGCTATACATTCAATCTGAAACTGAACAACAACAAAAATCATATATACAGAGATACACAGTTACACAGATACATATTCTAACAAACATGCAATACACTATGTGATTTATGTAATGAAAAAAGTATATGCACATTAAATGCGTGTGCGTGGGAGTGCCTTGCAATAGTTGCATCATGCAATTTTGGCTTGGTTGAAAGTGAAAAGGAAGGATTTTATTAGAAACAAGGCACACATAGATAACTAGAAAGACAGACAGTTAGAAAGACATACAGCTAGAAAGACAGACAGTCCAACTGACTCACAGGCTTAAAACTTGTTATCAAAATTTATTGCTTTTGACATGTTTTATAATAAGAAATTTCCTTTTTTCATGAGAAACATAATAAATGTCTGCATTTTAAAATAAGCTGGGGAATTTAAACAAAAAAATATACATATATATAATTAATTAATCTAAATTATATCCAAAAACAAAAAAATATACAATAAATAAATTGAAATGTTAAGTGCACTTCTTTCACACCTTTCAACAATCATTTTGAGTTTAAGTGCATGCACGCTTTCAATTCATTTTTTTTTTTTTTCATTTAATATTCTTTTTTATGGATGTTAGTCATTTCATATTGTTTTTTTTTTTTCGTATATTTTTTGCAACTCTCCATTTAAGTTGATTCAACATATAATACGATAAATAATAAAAAGATTTAAAACCAATAAAAATTTAATGTCAAATATAATAAAACGTGGGTAGTATACGGATAAGAATGTGATAAATAGAGACATAAATACAGTTTCATAGCACTTAACACATAAACAAAATTATAAATTTTAATAAAATAAAATCATAAAAAATAGACTTTTTAGAAAAGTCATTGACTGGTGATAAACAGAACACAACTCTCACGGGTATTGCTATATTGACGTGATGGTGGGACTCAGTAGATATGGTGACACAAAGAGCGATGACGGCAGTAGCTTAGGTACTGGTAGGGTCTCCCAAGCACAAGGTGAATATCGAAGCCAAAGCAATCAACAATGTACAATACCATGGGTACAATGTAAAGCGAATGTCTGTACTACTTAGCATCAAGCGGTTCTCTATGTAAACATTTAATGATGATCACAATAAAATCTCCATAAGGCAACGGGAAACCAATGACGAACATTCCCAGAATATCATATATCAGTAGTGTGAGATAAGAAAAGAAATTTAATGTTACATGATCACCAGTATTAGCCAACGAATTGATAAATAATAAAGAAAAAGACACCAAGGATATTATTTTTTTTATATTATATATATTTATATATATTTATCGTTATGATGACAGAAGTCCTAATGACCCAAAGAATGCATGTACATCAAGACTTCTGTCAGAGATTAGGAAGAATCAGAAATTATTCAATACTTTCATGTGACTCTTCTTGGAAAACGAACCGCTCTTCTCGTGAAACCTTTCTTTGAAGATGTGAGCAGTTTGGCAAACTTGCCACTGCGAGACCATGCTTTGTTCGCCATTCTCGGGCTTTAGCAGGACATATATAGATAGTAACCCGCCCGGCTTATAGCACGAGTGAGCGATTTGTCCAGCCTATAGGATTTCATATTCTTTGGCATTAAGCAGTTCCCTATAAAAGCCAAATGAGCCCAATATGAAGAAACAACCAAATACGCAGAAGATAAAACTTGGCTACCTTGCAACCATCGTCCTTCTCTTCTACAAACATAGAATTGCGAGAGAGAGAGAGAGAGAGAGAGAGTAAGAGAGCTCTGCCGCACAATTGATTAACCGGGTGTTATGTCTCATTCGATCTAAAATAAGTGAGAAGATATTTTGTGCAATTGTGTCAATTTTGCCAATGCGGGAACTTGCTTTGTTCGTTGCTTCCAGAGGCTAAGGGTGACCTTTAAGATCAACTAGGCATACGTTTATGTCAACTACTCTAAACCCCCCTCTTTTCTAATTCAGCCATCATACTGGGCCGTAAAGCTTGCATTCTTGCAGTGAATGGCCTGCGTAACATTACCTATAGTTCTTGTCATATACTTTACTTGTAGAGTAGTAAGTCAAATTCTAAAATAGTAAAACATTTGATACAAATCTTCAATAGTAACAGGTCTTCGATACTGAAGCACCCAACCCAAAAAATTAACCAAATTTTGAATAATATTATTTTATTCTAATACAATTTTTGTAGTTCTGTTTTGCTAATCACAGATCGATATAATGAGTCCTCCCTGCTTTTGTGTATATCTTGTTAAACGTCCTACACAAGTTTTATATCTTAATTTGTCTATATATGGTTCCACATTCAAAAAATCTAAAATGTAAACAATAAATTTGTATATATTGTACTATACAGACAAAATAAAGAAAATTAAACAAATAAATTTATCTTGTAATAAATCATAAATTTTTTTATCTTGAAAGTGTCAAAAAATCGCTGACCCGACACAATTTCTTGCGTAATTTTTCAAAATATTTTGTTGACAATATTTTAAACATAATTTTTTCCCCTTTTTGCATGAGAAAAAAAATAAATCAACAACAATAATAACAATAAGACAAAAAATATGCTATAAAATTGTAATAAAACTATTGCAACAGATCGTGTTCAAATTGCACGTTTTTCAATCCTTCAACGTATCGTATCAATACAACGAGGCAAGTTGCAACGTAAGCGGGGGGTATCAGGCGTGGCATAGTATGGATTGAAGGCATATCGTGGGTGGTTGGCTTTAAGAGTATCAGTTGAGTTTTTGGTTGAGTTTTTTGGCAAATGCCTCCAAGTGCACATGGGAGCTGTCGTTGAAGTAGTGACTTTTATGCAAACAAGGTTTGTTGTTGCTGTTACTGTTGGTGTTTATATTAACATGCGGTGACAATATTGCAATGAATAGCCGACAACAAAATAACAGCCACCAAAAGACTTGATGACAATGTCTATAATGATGTTGATGGCGATGATGGTAATGATGATGATGATAGTAACACCATCAAATAAGTAACATTGGCAAGCAAACAACATACCACAGAAGACATGGCAGAGTGCCGCCACAAAATAAACAATGGGCGAATACACCCTCGAGTAACAATTATTGGCATGTTGCTTTTATTATTCTTACCTCCTTATAGCGTCCTCTATGCCATCATTACACTATGGATATTATTTGCCATTATACAATATATTTTTTGGGCTCTTCTTCAGTTTTTGTTTAGCATTGCTAACAAATTTGCATGGTCGTTAGATGGCGCTATATTGCATTAAATTTGTATGTTGTCACTTTTTTCATGTGCAACCGAACTGAACATTTTTCATGCACATCTCATTGGGCACAGCACTTCCATAAGTGAGTAACACTTCATGTGGCAACAGCAACAACACCCAATGGTGTAACAACAGTGGGTCATAGAAGCAAGCATCAACAGCAACTTGGTACTTGGTGGAAAACAATATTGCAACTTCAACTGCAACAGATGCTGTTGCTGCACAGGCTACTGATGCTGCTGCAACTTCCATTCGTGGCTCTTAAGTTTTGTTGTCTAGTGGCCTCATTGTTGTTAAGCGCCGATTAAGCTTATAAGTAGCAACAACAACAAGAATATCTGCAACAATAAGAAATGCTAAACAATTGTAAATGCAATAAAAGAAACCAATAACAATACAATAATCATAATAATAATAATAATAATAATGACAATATAACAGCAACAATGATAGTAACAATGACGTCGATGTTTTGCTGATGATAATAATGACGACAGCAACAAGAAATATACAATAGGAACAACAATGACTAGGTACAACTTTAAGCATTGTAAGCAATAAAAGTTGTAACAATTATCATTTAAAAGTGTATTGTTCTAGTTTTATACGAAAGATACATGAGCAAGCAACATGCACCATTGTTGTAGTTGTTGCAAGTTGAATGAAACTATTGTACAATGCATTGGTCGTGTTCCTTTTGGGTGTAGAAGTAATAACTAAAGATGGGACAACACTTAAATATTGAAAACTCAGCAGTTTCGGTTGTGTTTGTTGATATTTATTATTAGTGTTATTAGTGACGGAGTCACCACTATGCCACGGTGGTAACTTTAACTTATATTTCATACCCTTTACATTAAGTAATGAATAGTTTATCATTTCTTCATGATGTTTGTGAGGCATTCAAGCAAAGATATAATCACATATTTGAAGAATTTTTGTTGAGAAAAGAGTATTGAGTATCAGATATCTACCTATCTCAAGTTGTTGAGATATCAAACTGAAATTTTATACAGAAACATCATTTTTTATTGTACAAATGTTTAAAACAAAGCTCGGTCGCCTGGTACTTAGCATTATAATCAACAACCTATACCAAACACATAATTTCACATTTCTTACTCCCTTTCACATCCCTCACTCTACAAAAGCGAAAATACTCGAAAGAATACAAGGAACAAGTCGCTGCGCAGTCTTTTGTTCATGATACAAGCAGAACGGCTACCCCGTAAGTTTCATGCTTCCGTTATTCACAAAGAAGAACTGTTACTTAGAGTTCTACTGTCGTGATATATCGTGTAAAAGCCGACCTTAGAATATTTTTATTTATTTTGAATGGTGTAGAATGAACTGGGCCAGAAGGTTCGAAAATGTCATGAATTAGTGATAGTTGATTTCTAAAAAAGATAAGAACTAGTGTACTAAAGGATTCTTTTCCGGTCTCAAATTATATCGCAAAGGCAAGGCACGCGGTAATGAAACCACAGAAGAAAAAGAAGCACGTCTAACATTGCATTTCAGTGAAGCGGGAACTTCAGTTAGAGAAGCTTCTTCTATTTTGTAATGAAAGTTACTATGACATCCATAAGTACCATGGGATGCTTCGACTTACCTAATCTAATATGCTCTGCATTAAAATTTTTATATGTAAAACTTATAATATAAACTTATCTGAATGTAAGGCATTCAATATTCAATATAACTTAATTGTAAAATAGAAGTTTGTCTTATTACTTTTGGTTTTTGTCTTTATAGCGCGTGCCGTTTTTCATGAAATTCATAAAAAAAATTAATATGCAGCTGAAGCGGCATGCAGGCAAAGCAAGGCAAGCAATTGGTGCCGTTGCCATGACTGTCTGTCACTAGTATCTTGTTGCTACTAGTACTTGCTATTGCTGTTACTGTGGTTGATGTTGTTGTTTGCTGCGTTTGCAATTTATTGCAGGAAAAATGAATTATTTCTAATATTGATGCATAAATTTTGATGATTATCGTTAGCGTTGAACGTCATCGTCGTCGAAGGCACTTGTCGTTACTGGTTAATGGCAATACAATAATATGAGTAACAGCAGCAGCAGCAGTAAGCAACCAAGGCCCAGTAGCTATTTGAAGAGGCAAGCAGGCAGGCAACAACTTATGCGCAACTTGTTCAATGATTAAAAGCTTGCAAAGCGACAACCCCAAAAGTCTATAGCGCACTCACTATACTGAATTAATCTTGATGTTATATGAGTAACCAAAAGCAATGTGGCTTTGGTGGACTTCACTTCTCACTAGGTCATACACACACTTTATGCACTCGAACGAACAATATGAACATAAATCTCACGATTATTGTTCAATTAATCAGTAGATTTCCTGTCAAAGCGCATAAATCTAAAACGAACAAGTCAGGCATGTTGCCAACAGTAAACAAGAAGCAGCAATAGCAACAAAGAACGTGGCCAACAGCAACAGCAACAAAAATTATTTGTCAAACAAATAGCACATTAAGTATGAAACAATACAATAATATAGAAATGCCTAGAGAAGTTGTGAGCGGTAAGAACGCGCCATGGCAGGATATACAGAGAATAGAGGTGCCACACATTCATTTGTGGCACTCACCAGGTCCATGACCACGCCTAAGCCCACATTGAGTATACTGTATACCTAAAATAAACAAAACCGATAGCGCAAATGTCGCTGGCGCCGGTAGTGTAGACATATTGCAATTGTGGACAACTGACATTGCCACACATACACACAGGAATAACATCTAGCAAAAGGACACACCCATAGAACCCAATCATGATGATGGCGATGGCAATGGCAAAGGCACCTGCTACTTTATAACAACTGCATTTGTGTTGCAGCAGTAACACACAGTAACCGGAACAACATCGCTCAGTTGAGTTCAGACCGATTACACATTTCAGGGAAGTAAAGAAAGAAACAGCAACAGAGTAGGTGGCACACTAAAGAGAATACACATACACACACACACATTCGACAATTAACAAGCAATAAATGTTACGTATTGTCAACAGAGATAAAGACAACAGCAGGAAGCCTGACCAAGTTATCAAACCAGGACTCCCGAGCACAACAATGAGTTCACAGTACAAAAGTGTGTTGAGAAATGTTGATAAATGTTTTAAAACCTTGTTTAACAGAAGTGCAATTAACGCATTAATTAATGTGCGAAATCATTTTGTGCAATCATTTTGCACAAACATAGTCCTATTACCAAAAATTACAGAAAACCAGATTTTCGCATAATTTTTATTTCAATCAATGTCGCTTGTATATTACTTCCGTTCGGAACAAACTTGTTACTACTACAATACTATTTCTATGCATTTTGTAGATGCCGCCAAAAATCAAATAGTGTTGCCAATTAACACTGAATTTTTGTGTTAATTGTATAAATTGGTTGAAGCCATGAGCATTGACAACAAGCCCACGTTCTTTAAGTTTTAAGCCAAACAAAATTTCTGAATCAAAGTGACAATCAAATTCCAATGTAAAGTCATAAGTACTTTGTTTAGTAGTATGTTGTATATTGGCAAAAGGGAAGTTGAGTTGTTAAAACCACTCTCAGGAGTGTAATAAGATTTTGAATGAATTTTATGAATGAACTGAAAAAGCATCGACGAGCTACGAGTCATGATTATGTTCTCACACAAATGTGTAGGTGGTGCTGGTGGCTAAACGCGTTTAAAAATCCCACGCAGTATATTGGCAGCTGGGGTATGCAGGCCACAGTAAAGCAGCTTACACTGCTTGAGAGCAGAGCAGGTTAAAGTCAAGTTTCAAGTGAACATATCTTGTTTTTGTCGAATGCAAATTAAAAAATCAAATTCATTCATTCATTTATTCATTCACAATTGTAATATCAAGTCAAACAAGGTTCTCATTAACTCCCTGCCTTCCTCTCTCAACCACAATCTCAATCAAGGCAACCGATTAGCCCAGTTAACGTATAGAAATTTTGGTGACATTATATTATATCATGTGATTTCTTTGTTTGCCATTTTAAAGGGAAACAAATCTTTTGCTTTCTTGACAAAATTTTATGAAAATCATCTTCCTTGTTCAAAATTCTTTGAAAATTGTAACAAATATGTTCCGTTGACTTTAATAGGAATATATGTATAGTGTGTAGTAGAGACGTTTTTTGGTGCCACCTTATAAAATATTACTCATACGCACATGTGTCTGATACTAAAGTTTTTCACTCTTCTCTCACTTGTGCCAAGCATAAATTTTCATTAAAACAAAAAGAAAAATTACAAAAAAAAAACAGAATATACTGAGGAAAAGAAAAAATATCAAGGAAAACCTTGTAGCACTTTAAGTAAATCTTGGCACTACTCCTCCGTCATCTCGTGTTTGTCCTTCTTTATTTACGCATTTTTCCATTTTTCCGTTTCGCATTACCAAAAGCGATTTTAAATTATTGAGTGTGAAAAATAAATTAAAATTTCCATGCAACAACAACACACACACACACATACACTACAAGAAACATATATCGTTATCGACCGGTAACACCCACATCCCATCATGTCCCCCATGACTGCCCCCTAAAGCGACTTCATTACAAGAAGAATGCGTAACATAGCATGAAAAGCGAATTTCTCTTTTGGTGTGGTGCTACAAGAACGAACGAATGAATGAGGAAAATGTGCACAGTTTAAAATAATTGCCGCTTGGTGGCGCTTCAAGCCAACCCACATAAGCATGAGAACATGGAATGGGGACTGTAATAAATATTTTTTTACTTTTACATTTCAAGCGCAACTTTCTTTTTCTTTTGCGTTGACTTTGTTGTGGCTACAGTTTAGAGTGAAGTGCTTTTGTATTAACGATTGAAAATGGCA
This sequence comes from Amiota communis, assembly GCA_037043315.1. Taxonomy (NCBI): domain Eukaryota; kingdom Metazoa; phylum Arthropoda; class Insecta; order Diptera; family Drosophilidae; genus Amiota; species Amiota communis. Next base: position 2,341,226 of record JBAMAV010001245.1, on the reverse strand, counting down.
AAGGGAAGTATGTATGCCCAACATTATGCACATAAGCGAAATTATGACAAGAATTTTAACGACTGATATGAGAGAGATACTCAACGTAATACATACAATATAAAAAACAAAAACAACAACATAACGTAACACTTAAAAGGCCCGTAACCAATTGCGTATGCATACACATACACACGCATAAATGAAAATGAAAATGAAAATGAAAACAAGGAAAACATCTTAGCCAAGTTAAGTAAAAAGAAGAGCATAATGGGAAATTTAAGCTTTTGGCAAAGAAGAAAAATCATAAAGAAAATTGCTTTTTGGTGTGTGTCTCTATAAGTATATGTATTTCCAAATATAGAATCGTTAACTTTCTATGGTATCAAGGAACAGCAAGGCAACGACTTAAACAGGATGTACGTGAGATTGTGATGCTGTTAATTGCTTAGAATTATCTCGACAAAGCCAAAATACAAAAACAAACTCCTCTAAGCAACGCAAACTTCATGTAGAAAGAAATTTAAAAAAAGAAAAAATTAATGAAATATTTGCTTAAGTATCGGAACAAGCTGTTAAGATAACAGCATAGAGAGCAAGACAGACAACACGCATTTTCCTCTTAAGATTAGGAAACATTTTCCTGGGCAATGGTCTGGAAGTTGATTTAATAAAGATTTTGAATGAAAATACCAAGTCTGGCAGCTGTTGTTCTAAGACAAAGAATGCTTAGGCACGGCATTTGAAATCTATTTAAATTATTAAAGCCTTACCATGTCTAATGTTATGATGTCATAAGAAACAAAAGTGTTAAAAGATTTTAATGCATTAGAGAACTTTCATCTCTTCAAGCTGTAAGATTTCAATAAATCTGCATTCCGTAACCAGTAATATAATCACAGACACACACATATTTTATCTCCTCCCTTCTTGTTCAATTTGAAACAATAGATTGTCGTAACATGACCACACACATGAGTTTTCTCACCAATAAGGCAGCACAATGGAAATCTAGACAATCGCTCATGACCTCCCTCCTCCAGCTACAAGACCTCTCTTCACATCACAAGTTGCCTTTTTGATTCCAACAATAAGTCAAGAGGCTAATTATGCAATATGATGCTATGATGCTGTAAATATGCGCCAAAATATCTAAAAGACCCATAAACTTAAATCTAGTCAAGAGCTCAACTACCAAAGCTGTAAGCAAAGTTGGTCGCGTGTGATGATGAGCGTTCATAAGCGTCTTTTAGACGCCAACAACAACAACAATAGCAACAATATTATGCATTAACTTGGCACTTACTACACATTGTCTTGGATGTCCGCATGAATATGCCCAATAAGCGCATATCCTTTTTAAGCCAAATTAACAATGTTAAGAGGCTGTAATAAAAAGCCAAACAAAAATATGAAAAAAATAAATGCATAAATAATAATAATAATAATAATAATGAACGTGTTTAATTCGTATTTAGCCAGTCTGGGTTTCATAGTGCCATGGAGGTGGAGTAGGAGGCAACAATTTCCTAACCAAGACACACGACTCTCAATTGGACTCAAGTTGACTTCGATTCACGGCACGACTTTGCCACAAAATGATGCCACCACACGTCCATTGGGAGGGTGGTGGGTGTATGGATATTGAGAGAGAGCAAAGGTTCAAGCGACCTCTTGTCTCCTTGGCACAGTGGCTTGTCTTACCACCTCCGCTTTGTCTTCTCTTTTATTAGTAGAAATATGATTAAGATTTACCCCCTTCCAACCTTCTGTCTGACTTTACTTGATCGTGCAGTCAGGAGTCGGTCAGTCAGGCCACAATTGTAACCAAAATTCAATCGAATTGAATTGAATCAAATGAAGAGATTTTCCTTGAAAAGTAATCAGCTTGTGCTTATGAGTATTGGCCATTTTTGGTTAAAAACGAGTATTGATCGAGACTTGGATGAAAAGCAAAAGCAAAAGCGATCGATCGATCGATTGTTTGATTGCATGAGTGAATGAACGAGTGAACGTGAGTAACTGGCACAATGATTTTCTTTTGTTGTTGTTGTGTTTTTTTTTTTGTTGGCGGATTAAACAAACAAACAAACAATCAACAATCATGTTGTTGTTGTTGCTTTTGGATGCTTAATTTGGTAATAACAATAATTACGCCTGCTGAGGTGTCTCTCTATCTGTTCGTCCAACCATAAGACCGTCCGTCCGTCTGTCTTGACCACCAAATCGAGTGGCAGCTTGGCGCTTTATGAGTGTGTGAAGCGCATCAACAAACTCTGGCCTTCTTTTCAATTAAAATGATGACGGTTTTTATATTTTTTTTTACTTGTTGCGTTCAATCGTCGATTACTTTTTTGTTTTTTCGGTGTTTAACGACAATCAATTAATATTTTTAAGTCCAATCGCATGAATGACTCAGAGTCAATTAGCGCGAAAAGTCTATTTTAGTGCGTCGAAAAATACTTACTTTATACTTACTAACATAAATTAAGAGAAGTAGAAGTATCTGCAGTTAACAATTAGAAGATTTGCAATAGATCAAATTTATCTTGAAAAAAAACAGTAGCGTATTTGAGATGAGCAGAAGAACTTATCAAGAATATATATAAAGAAATATAAATATATAACAGAATAAACTTAAACAATATTCACCATATAGGAAGGATTAAGCATAAACTGAAGATACTTAGTTAAAAACAAAGCATAAACGGCATAAAAATTAAAGATTAAATTGATAAGTAGAATAGATACGAGAGTTGGAATTACGAATAATATATTTGCGATGAGATATTTTGCATAGAAATCACAGTTGCATATAATATGTGACAAGGACAAGAATATAACAGATGTCTGATATTTTTCTTAGACAGATGGATTACATCAGGGATAAATTATATCCTTACAAAACAATCATAGAAAAATTAAGTTCATGGGTGAAACTTTAATACTTCGTAATCATTAAAATCATAAACCTGGTAAGCCTGAATAACTCCTGGGCTCATATCGTCCAATCAGTTTGTTGGCGATACTCTCGAAAATATTCGAAAAAAAAATTTTGCGCGGAGTGCTGCTAATCTGGATGATAAGCGATTGATCCCAAAACATCAATTCGATTTCCGGAGATATCATGGCACAGTAAACCGAGTTACTCAATGTATTTTGGACATCTTTGAGAAAAATCGTAATTGCTTCGCAGTCAAGCAGTCATTCGATTGAGTTTGGTATCCGGGTCTACTAGTAGTAATAGCAGTTCCATACTTTCTTCTTCTAAGGTCATACTTATAAAATAGAACCTTATGTCAAATACATTTACGCAGAGTCTGTGTAAGATCCGCAGTTCCAGCATACTGGCGCCAAACCTATACACCACTTCCATATCAGATCTACTGATTGCTACACATGCGGATGATACTACGTTCTTAGAGCGCCAATAGCTGGCTCTTAAAATGAGAAAAATGTATTGGTTTCTGCGCATTAAACTCCTGCTATACAAGAAAGTTTGGAAGTCTGTATGGAAAACAGCTGTGAGGATTTGCTTCGAACTCTAACATTGAAATTCTAGAGATTCCAATAAATGCTTCTCCGCAGACTAGTGAAATGCAACAACCAAACACAGAGATCTTCATGTTTTATTTATTAAATACGAAATTGACAGATTCACCAAAAAATATGTATCCCGTCTTGAAACACACCATATCGATCTCGCCAAAGGCCTAGTACTAGTCACTGTTAACAACATCTGCCGACTCAAAAGGAGTCACCCCTTAGACCTAACTTGTAATATTGAATATTGATGGCAATTCATTGAACCGTCACTGTACCTGCTAATACATTTTGTTGTTATTAATATTGTTATTATTATTGTTGTTGTTGATGTTGTTGTAATTGGCCTAATTGGCTTTCAACGACAAGTTAAAGACACACATCAACATTATTATATCGTAGTATCCAATCATCAACCATTGACGCCAACAAAGAGGCAAAAGAGACAACTAACTACACACACGAGTGTTTTTAAAGCGCAACTCGTGTTTGTTATTGAACCAAAAATATATTAGCAAAAAACCTAAAAAAAATCGAGCAAAAATAAACAAGCGATCCAACGATTAAATACTTAAGCCAATCCATATTCAATACACGATGTTGCAATCTACACTTTTTTACACACGTTTTATGTTTGTTTTATTGCCTGATATTTATCGCGATTTTTGCTTTTTTTTCTCTCTAATATTTTTTTCTTCATATATGATTTTTCCTATTTTTGGCTAAAAAGTTTTTGTTTTATTTTTTTTGGCGACTCATAATTCGTGCGATAATTTTTACGAGAGCGCGCACACTGCAATTAGATGAGTGTCGCTGATTCGTTAAAATATGTAACTATGGCATGCCAACCAGGCATACTCGAACGAGTCTCAATAGATCTCTAATGATATATGAAGCTCAGCTTATGCATTGCGATTTCTAAATTTGGGAACTGTTTAAAATTCCAGTGGTGACAATTTACTAAGTCAAGATTCCCACGCCAATTAGAATTATGGCGTGCACAATGAGATACATATGATGATGTCTCTTGAGTTCTGTGGAATACTATTGTAAAAAATTAAAATTCAATGCTTAAGGCTTTTATATTTAAGTACGAAATGGATCATAATTCACTGACTGTCCTAAATTAGTTTGAAATTAACTAACTTTTCTGCTGCTGCTTTTACAATGAAATACTTTTACAAAGGATAAGGAATGTAATGTCATTTGTCCTACTAAGAGTCTCTCTTCTTCCTTTTTCGCGAAAAGCCATTAAGCCGTAAGACAAAAAAGCCCAATTAGAAACATATTAAGCCAGTGAACGTTTAAGTTTTGTCATGGCAGATTTATGAGTGGCACGATTAACACTTTAAAGCGTAAATTATGTCCAAATCCAAAAATTAAAAAAGCCAACAAATAAAACAAAAATCTTTTTATAATGACTTGTTCATCTTTGGTTTTTATCTTCATCTCTACTGGTTGTTATTGGCTTACTGTTGCCTAGTAGACTTAAAACAAAAAACCATAAGGTGGCTGTTTGGATGATGACTATGCCTTGTTGTTGGCCAAAGAAGGTAAAAGATGCTGCCTCCAACACCACCTTGTTATCCGCCGCCATTATCACTTTGTTGTTGTGATAGGCAAATCTTCTATAAGCCACGAACGCGTGCAACGCCTTTTTGGGAAATTAACTGAGTAGTGAGTACAGAGAGTATTAAACCAATCAGACTTTGAATCTACTAATAATACTTTTGTCGAATTGGCTGCCTGCCTGCTGCTTTCCCACAAACTCCTCTTTTGCCTTATGAGGTGCAAATGAATTAAATGCGTTAAATGTTTGCTGCCAACTTCTTCTCCTTCTTTTACCCAAACTTCAATTTAGCCACAACAATTGCTTCCTTAACATTTTGTTGGTTTTAACCAAGTGTTAGTGTTTTGGCCAAGTTGACTTATATGGTTGCGCGCCGCTTACTTTCAATTAACGTTCGTTCATTCGTTTATTTGTTTCTTGGTTTAGTTGCCTGATTCATTCATTCAGTTTAAGATGGCAGCAGTGGTGGCGGCGGCGCATCTTTCAGACGCTTTTCACGCTTTTGACCACAATTGGCGTTGATTTTGGCAAATCTTGGCATAGACACGTTACAGCGCGCTAAGCATTAATTGGCGCCACAGCTTTTGTTTTGTTTTCTTCATTTCGGATACTATTTATGGCTCGATTATACGAGCAGATACTGTACACATATAACTTGTGTCTATCTATCTATCTATTTGTGTGTCTAAGGCCTTTGCAAGTCCTGAGCTGTTGTCATCGTCTTGTGAGTTGTTTGATTTCCTTGAATTATCACCAAATTAATCAACTACCAACCATAAGCCCAGTGGCAACCGAAACCAGCTGTAACAACAACAGCAACTCATAGTTTGACAGTTGAGTGATTTGTTCAAAAATTAGACAACGGCGCCACTTGGCTGCAATTTCTAATTATGCCAAGCCCCGTTGTTGTTACTACCGCCCACCTGTCGCCAGCCAACATTAACAACTTCAGCGTCATCAAAATGCTGATGCAGGCTATAGAACCACCACCAAACATCATGGACAGACAATATTATTTTTGTTGTTCTATAAACGCCGCTTGCTTTGTTTGCATTTTAAATAACTTTTACGGAATCTTTTACCTTTTGGCCAAAAAGCATTTAAGCAACTTGTTAGACAACGGCAGCACACCGCGGTTTAAACTCAAAGTTTGGTTTTGATTCCAAACGACGACGACAACAACTGTCGGCATTTTACTTTGATTTAATGTCCACAACACAAAAATATATACATATATACAATATTAACTGCAAATACACAAAATCAACAACCAACAAGATACTCGTACCAATAAGAATTGCATTAACAACAAGAAGAAACAAGTTAAGAGCAAAGTACTCAACTCAACTTAAAATTGAACGCGTGCCGAACGACTTTTGTTTAGTTTTAAACTAAAAGGTGCGAGCTGATATAGGATGAGCTATGATAAAGTGTGGTGTGCTGTGATGTGGCATGTAGAATGTTGCGCTTAACCCAAGGTTTTGATTGGGTTTTTTTTTTATTTTCTTGTTATTCATGCATACATTATTAAGCTTATGGCTTAGAGAAGGTGTTTTCAATTTCAATAGCAGTTAGCAGAGACAACAGAAAAGTGTTATAGATGAAGAGGGCGTGTTTCATACACGTATAGCGTGAAGTTAGGTTTAAGACGTCGTCTGAACGAAGTGATCAATCATTTGTTTTGAATTCTAATTAGAGTTTTTGACACATGTTTGTGTATTGTGTATGATTAAAGCTAATGCGTTTCATCATTGGATTTGTGTTTACGTTATGTTATTCATTTAAATGATATGGGAATTTAATTGGATGACATTGGTTGAGACAATCGAATTACGCATAGATTGAAGTAGTGTTAAGTGCCTTAAGTACTAGTGATTATTAAAAACGATTCAATATCATTCGAATGTTAAATGAATTTAAAAAAAAAAACTAGAATAACTTGAATCAAAGCAAAAGAACCAACGGGACCGTATTACTAAGCCTACGCTGTCCGTCCGTCCGTCCGTTAGTCAGTGAGCTCTATTTCATGAACAGTAATAGGTAGGCAGTTAATCAGGAAACGTGTGCTCTAATATGCACAGCGCACAGTTTTCACAGCAATTTTCACAAAAACTGTATTGCCGACACATATTCCTGACAAACTGCTTCCAAATTAGACATTAATTCTCACTAAAACTGTATTACCGACATATATTCCTGACAAACTGCTTACCAGTAGAACAGAAAACGTTCACAAGTTCGATAATGTGCATGAAGACGACGATCACGATGTGCTTCAGTTTTGAGTACGGAACCCTCCATATTCGAGTCGGACTCTCACTTGACTGTATGTTATTAACCTATCTAATTTATGTATAAAAGTGGATTGTATGTAAGTTAACATCCACTAATCTCCACCTGAATAGCAGTACTGCAGTGGCGTTTGCAAACAATCGGTAACTCGGCAGCACAGTCGTTGCTACTATTGCTTTGTATTGCGTGGTAGGGCAGGTGAAATTTAGTTATCCGGAAATGAATGCTGAAGGAAGCACAACTTGCTTTGGCTTCCTTCTCTAATTCCAGTAATTTAAAATAAACCAGATTCCATCGAAATTAAATGCACATAGTACAGCTCTCTATGTTGCTAAATTCAGATTCCATTGGTTAAATTCCAAATAAACCTATGCACATAGTGCAGTCCCCGAAATTAACTAATCAAATTGTATGTTCCCAAAGGATTCCGAAACTGCTGGACCGATTTTGATGAGAATTTCAGGGAAACTAAAGCATATGGTGTGGACAGTGTTCTTGTGAAGTATGGTGCTGACCGGACCAGCGAAGTCTTTAAAAAACTATATATAATATAGCAAAGCTATGTAACTTAAAGCAGTTTATTATTTTTGAAAATTGTATCTATATAAGAGGAAAGATTTATTTTTTTGTTTGTCTAAAATTAATTTGGTTCCTTTATGTCAAACATTTTAACATCATATGAGTGGGTTTGTCTACACTCATATTATAAAGAGGAAAAATTTGTTTTTATTTATATTTTTGCGTTTGTAATGACTTAACTCAAAAACAACTTAACTGATATTAAAAATTCTTTTACCTATAGAAAGCTACATAATAAGCGACTAACATAGGCTCTGTTTTATTTTTATAAAAATAAGAGATCTCTCCGAAAATTACAATTATGTAACCCAAGGTATCAACTACTTATAAAATTGCTCATATGCACAGTTAAAAATTTACGTACGGTTTTTCTATGTTTATGCTTTGCTGCTTCTTGAATTATGTGTTGTTGTTGTTAAGAGTATTGCGATTATTGTTTTCTTCGTTCTGAATATGAAGTTCACTGAGAGCAGATCAAGAGGGAGGTAGTTTGTTTCGTGAAAGACTATGAAGTGAATCAACTGGACAAATCGCTCTTAAAAAGCCCTCTAACAATAACAATAATTTACACACAAAATTTTGGAATTCACTAGTTATTGCTAGTTACCAAATAAAAGGATTGACCAAGCTAAGACACAAACCTAACATATAACTTTATTTAGGTGTCTATCCATTTCACAAAAAAAGACAGCGGAAAACAAGAATGAAATACGTACTATGAAATGTAAATGTGTCGATGTTGAGACCATGTTCTAAAACTGGACGTTCTTAAAATAGTCATTAACAAAGACGTGGATGCAATGCACATCAGACATCTGAAAATATGCAGAAACAAATAGAATATTAAAAGCAACCATGACTCAATTACTATACGTTCAACTGAAAGTGAAGAATATTGGAATGAGAGGAAGTGGCTATTATAGTGGTTGAAGTCATCATTTGAACCTCACGCAATTAGAATAATGTATAAAAACAATAATGTGCAAACCATTCAAGATACACATTGTTTATATGAACCATTGCAGTATCCACTACTTTTTTTTTTTTTGAAGGGAGGAGAGGATAAAGTTTGCCCGGGTATCTAGTTATAAATATTAAAAAAAAAAATCATTTCAACCTTTTCTTCAAATACTTCATACTTTTAATGCCATTTTTTGTTCTTTAACCATTTTTACCCTTCATATCCTCTTTCTATGTATCTCTAAGCCATAAATCCTTATCAATAACTTTCATTTAAAAGCTTAAAATAGCTACAATGAAACCATTTAATTTATATTGCAAGAAGCTTAAAGCGGATTTATACATCAATTTAATCCCCATGTGTATCAATAACGTGTGTAAATTTACACTATATACAATATATGTAAGTAAGTATCTGAAATAAACTTTGAGGGCATCAATCTCATGATTAACGCCCGCAACCAATCCAATCATTATACACTTCATGAATAAATCTTTATATATAAATTAACACTGATGAATGAAGAATGAATGCACATACAGAGTAAGAGAGTAACAACAAAGTAACAACTCCCTCATACACACACACTTAATCTGAGTTAATAATTTTCCTTAATTATCGAACTTCACACTCCAAGGCTGCCAGATCATGAATATTACAACATTCACTGCATTCGCACATGAATATTGTATAAAGATACTTTCACGCGTCTCACATTAACATGACAAGTGCACAACACTCTTGTACCTGCTACTAGCGACTTTTATCATCATATTCCTCCTCTTCAACATCATCATTTTGATTGGCCTCGGCATTTTCATTAAGTATCTCCACAACCACAAAATACAGTTAAATGGTTTTTCTTTCTCTTTGTAATTGCAAGTAAACGCGTAAGTGTAAATTAAAACTGACTTCACTTGACGTTGAATTGAACTGAACTGGACTGATGTGATGAGGAGATGATGATGATGATTTGGTTGACCACAATTGTAACCATTATGCCACATACTCTAGTAGATGTATGTGCCAATTATGAGAGACATGAGAATCAGTGGGGAATTCGTGGGGACAAAGAAAAAAAGAAAAAGAATTGGGTAAGGTAAAAGATATCTAAAATTAGTTAACTGTCTTGTATGAATTAAACTATTGTTTATGAAGATTTTCTTCTGATTAGTGGCAATGAATATAACACATGGCCTTAGAAGAACTATAAAATCTTTTAGGTTAGGTTACATCTTATTTGAACCATCAGGAAGTCTTTATAAGACACACATCAATCATAGAAACGCTAACAAGAGAATCGATATTTTCCTACAAAGAACCAACCACCCACACAGTAGACAACACTTTCTTCTATTCATCTAGACACAAGGGCAATGTCAGGACTTTGTTCAAGTTTTTAATATACAAATAATCTTCACTAGTACTCTATGAAGTCCTTCACTATTGAAGATACTTATAGTAATAGACTTTGGGATAATTTTAATCTAACATTTAATAAAATCGTAAACATCTGTGATATTATGCAGGTTAATCTCAAAAACGGCTTAACCAATGTGAATGCAGTTTTCACAGATGTATTGTACCAAGCTTTGAGTAACATTTAGTGTTTGTTTCAATCGGTTTACAAATTATTTAATAATATAAGAATAAGGAAAAAATGTTTTTCATTTTTAAATTTCTTTTCGTTCTTTTCTCTTTCTAGAACGGACTGGATAAACAAGTGAGAGCAACAACGTTATGGATGAGAGTGATAGAGAGAACAAAACTCTACTTTTTCGTTGCTCATCTTTGGTAAATATGATGTTCAGTGAGAGCGGAAAGAGGTGAAAAAAGTGTATTGTTGCTTTTATTGCATCCCATGATTATCGCATAGCCAAAACAAAAACAAAAAATTCCGTGTATCAAAAAGTATTTTAAAGAAAATATCATATGAAATACACGGCACAGAACGCGCTCTTTAACCACCGTCTACAACCTTGAGCAGAATTGTGAGGCGTAGGAACGTGCACTGGGTTATACTATGAAGTAATAAAATTTCTACACCCTGATAGACTAAACACCTCCTACAAAAATCGATAGATGGTACTCTTTGTTTGTTTAATTATAAAATTATACCATACTATGTAAGACCGCTACAGAGCTTCATATTCCATACTAGTCTGCTGTTTAAAAATAACTTCTTAGTTTTAATGATCTTATCTACTAAAATCCTTTTTAATTAACCAATTTCAAGTTAGAAAACAAATTTCAAGCTATAATACTTGTTTATCCCATGCCCCTACTCTACTTCCATGTCTCGTTTTGGGTATCTTCAGGCAGTTAGTGAAGCCATTTAAGCTGTCCAGTTCAGTTCAACTTGTCTCACTCTCTCTTTCTCTGTCTGTCTGTCTGTCTGTCTGTCTTCTGTTGTAAGCTTGTCGCAGTTACCGTTGTTGTTGCCACGCGTTAATTAAGCTGCTGTTGCTACTGTTGCCACTGACACTCTTGTTAATGTTAATGTTGTTGCTGTTGTCATTGTAGTTGTACTAGTTGTTGTTGTTATTGTCGTCGGTTACTGCTCGTTAATCTCAATGGATTAATACGACACATTTGTTTCTGTTCTCTTGTATGTATCTTTTTAACCGCTGCCAATATTTCGACGCATGTTGCATACAATTCGCATGGCATGTAACGTACAAATATCATATATGCACTACAATACCAAGCGTCCTGCTGTTTTTCAGTTTGTTCTCTCGTTGCTGTCATTGTTATTTCTTATTGCCATCATTCACATGTTTAAAAATTAATTGATTAACCAACTTGACGTTAATAAACTCAACTCAACTCATCGTGTTTACAGTAACTTTTGCCTTTAGTTTGTGGAAGCCCAAAAAAAAAATAGCTGTTGTTGGCCTGAACAAGTGAATTGTGTGTATCTTGCTGTTGGGAGTAGGTAAGTTGCTCACTCGACATCACCAATATGTCGACTCTAAATGCTTTTGTTGATATTATACAATAATTTCCAATATCCATAGATATAAGTACATATTTACTAGATGAACTTTTAAAAGTTTTTCTTCTTCTAAAGTAATTTTTGCTGTTGTTATCATAAACATCATTCATAATGTCTAAAACATTCTAATACTAGGCATTTTCTTTATAAATTTAGCAAATTTATGATTTCATTTAGAAAGTTTTGATTTATAAATCATACAAGGACATTGACCGGACGTCAATTGGATTCTAGGAGCTATAAATTAAGGAAATATATAGAACTTTCTATATTTCATCAAAAAAAAAAAAATGATGAATAAAAATGATTTATGGGAAAAATATTGGAAACTAATCAGAACTAAAAGTTGATTTGAATAAATTGCCCATATTCTTTCAATAATTTGAATTTTTCTCAAAAGGCTTCCTTAAACAACTTTTCCTTTATGGAAAAAAACAATCATTTATCATTTTTCAACTAAGTCAATAGGAATTTTTGTCTCATTCACAGTATTGATAGTTTGTATTTGCATTAGGAAAAAATCTAAAAAAAAATATTGCATTTTTCAAAATATTTCCAAAAATTTGCATTAAAAAATTCAACAAAAACCAAATGCGAAAACCCACACCTGTCGCACTCGCTTTTTTAAGTCAATAGACAAAGCTGCTGTTAAATGGACAAATCAAGAAACATATATGTAGAGACGGACACACACAATTGAAACAAACATAAAAATCGAGAGGTAGAAAAAATTCTATAGACAGGGCAGAACACACAGACAGACAGACACACTAGAAAGACAGACAAACATCAACATTCGATACGCAATACGCCACCGCCTGACATGCTGTCTAGGCATTTAAACTCAGCAATGAGCAAACGAACATTGGTCGTTCTATCTACCTCCAACTTAGACTCATAGTCATCGACAATTGTTGGAGAACTTAAAGTCATAGTCGAAGTGAACAAGAGACACGCCTGACAGCAAACATCAATAGCAGCGTCAGCAATAGAGACCTAGCCAAACCAAACCAAACCGAGGTTCTTGTAATACTAGTTGCGTAGTATGTGTATGTGTTCTTAAGCGATTATATTTTTCTTTAATTTAATGCGCACGGACAGTGGACAGACAACATACAAAACATTTCGTGGACATTTTACTTGATTCGTTAAACGTTTCATTCTGAAATGACATTTTGACATTTGTTGTGCCGAAAAATGTGCTAAGGTGGTCGAGTATTTCAACAAATAAATAGAACAGCAAACAGAAGTTGTTAGAGGGTCACACTTACTACTTAAGACTACATTCCATTGCATGTGGTATACTACACAAAGAAATTAATGAAAGTCAACCTTAGTTGAGACTTCAGACGACTACTTATTAATATGTTAATTTTTTAAAGGGACGCACGCATATCTGTGGCAAGTTGGAAAAATTTGCACATTAAAAATGTGGTTTAATTAAGGCAACAAGGTGAGATGTTGTTGGTTCGATTCTATAAGTACTACTTAGTAGACAAGATGTCATACAGAGATAAAAAACGAGAAAGAGAGAGACCACAGTGAAGGTAAACAAATAGACATATTTGACAAAAAAGCTGCTTACTATGAGATTGGTTGACAGCAGACGGACAGATGAATAAGAAACAGTGGTATTGGAGAGGAAGATTGACAGGGATATTGACAGACTGACTAACTGAGTAACGTAACTACTAACTGAATGAATAAATGACTGAGTATATGTTGGATAAGTTGCTGGAAGGCAGAGAAGTCGATACAAGACAACACGGGTCAAACGCAACACTAACTGACATTATGCTAAAAAGAGGCAGACATCCTTTTGCATAAGTACAGTATATTTTAGTACAGTAAAACAAGGCAAAGTATGCACTAGTGACCAGTAAAAACCACTGTGAGCCTTGCGGTATCTGAGCATCTTCTATTGATAAGTCTAAGTGACATATTTTCGTTTTAACTAGGCCAAGTAGCAAGATTCAAGATCTTTTCATCGTCTGTTTGCCTGCTGACGGGAATGCAGGAAGTTGCTCCTCTTGACGACCGCCAGGGGAATCGAGACCTGTTCCGCTAACGATATATTAAGGTATGCACCAAAACGAGCTAGTTCGTCAGCCTTCTCATTTCCCTCAATGTTCATTCAATCTGATATCAGCTTGACGACTTAACTCGCTTTTGGCCAATCTACATTCCTGTACGAGCATGGACTTAAGTGACTTTATCACGTAAAGCAATCTTCTAAGGATTGGTAGTAAAAACTGGGGAGATGGCAGACTGAATGTAATTCAAATATTCTCTCCAGTGAGACTTGACAATTTTTGTTTATTCTAGAAAGAGTTACTGACAGTCCTCACATACACTTAAGATATCACAATGGTCCACAATGTCCAAGATAACTTAGTTTCCCAGGCAGAAATCCATTCATTAGAAAAATGCCTAAGGGAAGAATTAAAATAAGCACACTAATAAGAAGGATGCACTACAAGAGCTCAATTTTTTCGATTGCAATTCGAAATTGGTTTGGGATTTCTTGATATTACTCAAAAGTCTAGCAAGTGGACGTAGTGGGTCTCTTGGGAATGAAGAGGCAGATGAATGAGCGTCGTCATTGGACCAGAGCCATTCTGAGATCTGTCTTGGAGTTCGACGAAAACTAGGCTCAAACAATGGCTCAAGGCTTGAACAGAATGGTGAAGCTGAAGCTAAGTCTGAAGCGGGTAAAAAAATCAAATGCATCTGTATTCGGATAATCTCCGGTATCTTGACAGGACATTGCAGAGTAATGAAACATTTACATAACATAATTTCAACAGAGAACTTACTATGTAACTGCGAGGCCCTAGTCTGCACCAAACTCCGCTACCTTGGAAACCAGTATGTATTTGGAACCAGTTGAAATTGCAGAATTGCCTCCAAAGAAAATCTTGGAATCTCGGAGAAACTGTGTACGGGGTTTGTCACATACAGGCCCACTTAAGCCACAGTCAAGAGGTGTTCTAGTTCCCGCTCCTCCTCTAATCTAATCTAATTTAATTTGATGGTCTATCAAGTCTCCTGAATAATTCGATCTCGTGTCGAACCTGTTTTACCTATGATAAACTAAATGATTTTCAGGAAAAACTCACCAACACAAAAAGAAAATATTCTTATCTAACACAATTAATTCTCAGCCTTTCTTAATCTGTGAATGTTTCACCTTTCCCTAATTCAGTTTACGCTGTGCCCACTGTACTGCTGTACGTATGTCAACACCAAATTATTCATTTTCTTACCCAAGTCTTGATTTTTTCTTCTTATTACATATTATATTTTTTCTCATTTTTCTTTTGATTTAAACAACAACAGCGCACAACAGCCAACATTTCGACAAATTCTTTTTGCCAAACAACTGACAAACGAAAAATTCATCAGAAAAAAAAAACCATTTGCAATTTAAATTTTTTGCATACAAAAATTTATGTATATAAAATAAGTGGCATTTAACTGTAGTTAGTCGTCGTCATCATCATCATCATCATCAACATTGGTGTCCTCAGAAATATAGTATATGTATATGTAGATGTTTGTGTACCTGTGTATATGTGAGTACTGTCAGTAACGACAGACACACACAATTGACAGTTTTGTATATTTTCCTTATATTTTTCTGTTTGTCTTTGCATTTTGACATCAATTCAATCTCACTTTTTCGGCAAAGACTCTCCGTCGGTCGAGCCATAAAAGGTATTTCACAGTCAAATTGTCGAAATTGCCCAACAAAAACAAAAAACCAACGTTCATCGTTATATAAGTGAAACATATAAGTTAAGGCGTGGTTCTGGGCGTTGGTTTAAGCCTTCATGCCGCTGCTGCTGCTGCTGCTCTCAGACTGAATGTAGGCTACTTGAGAATTGAGGATGACATGTGCAGCCACTTGAATCAATGACCAATGAAAGCGATAATTGGCATTAATATATGCAAAAAAGGATCAAGTGAAATGGAGAAGCACCATGGTAAAATAAAATGCAGAATAAGGATGAAACGAAAAACAAAGAAAATTAAGGAAAATAATGATAAACAGATAATATTATGAAATTTAAGTAAACTCAGAAACTCAGTTGAAGACAGAGAGGGAGAGAGCAACGTGTGGTCATTTGTCTTGAACGTTAAAAAAAAAAAAAAATCCTTAAAAGGACAATAATAATAATAAATTCAATATTATCATTTTTCTCCTTTTTATTTTCGTTTTGTGATGTGACAGACAGACAAATGGGGAAAATGAAAATGAAAACAGAAACTTTATTAACATTTTCCGCATGCGTTCATGTAACAACAACAATGACTACGATGACGACAACAATGACTTGGGAAAATATATTTCACGCACGCTTTTAATGAAGTTTCCATAAATTAAGCCAAAAGGAAGACACAATGCGAACGAAGCGACAAAGCAAACGCAAAGGACGAAATACACGTTAATCAAATTGAAGTCTGAAAAAATATGGCAACGTGACGCAATATTGCCCCCAATGAAGAGCAAATGGAGACAAGCAGGTGGCAAATATTGAGTGAATGGGAAAGTGTAGGAGGAAGCTTGAGCATCAACATTATATGGCGAACAAAATTGAATTGAAAAATATGTCAATAAATCAATTAATGTAATATAAATCAACGAAGCAGCCAGCAATGCGCAGCAGTCATGCGAATTTTTCCTCAAACATATTTCTAACCAATTGGAAAAACGATGACAACAAAACATGACCAATTGACTGAACGAGTGAGCGAGCAAGCAACCAACTGAGTCATGAGGGACATGTCAACAAAATCATTGTCCGTCATGGTAGTATCCCCCAAAAATGTACAATATCAAATAACGCGTTATTATTAATTGCAACAAATCTATTATTATTGCTGTTGTCATTGCTGTTATCGTCATTTTTGATGACAGCGTGGCAACAGTAGCAAACAGCATCACCAGCAACATTTTACTTGCAACATAACAAACAACTGAGTCTAAAGCACAATTAGCCAAATGACAAAGGCAACAAACGAAAGCCATAACTCATTGTATTGCCTTCTATGTACACATATACGAGTATTGTATATGTTGCAAGTATCTAAGCAATATTTACGTTTCTATTACAATACTATGGTATGCTACTACGTTGGTGCACTTTTTGACAGTTTTTTTTTTTTTTTTTTTGATTTTGAAAAATGTTTATTTGACAAACTAATTGATTGTCAAAAAGGTACAAAGTTTCATGAGACTGAAACTTAATTGGATAAAGGAACTTAAAAGAGTGAAATACACTACGATATAAATCAGATCTAACAGAAAGAAAATATGGATGAGAATTTAAAAAGAAATCAATCTGAAGAGATTCTTAAACCATCAACAACTAAGAGCTATCACTCAAAAAGTTCGTAGGATGACATATAGATGGCGCCACTATTGACAAATTCATATGATTTTTAGGAACAAACCAAATTTCAAACTTAAGCTGCTTGTGGAGTATGTAACTACTGTGTGCCAGCACTAAAATTGAATGACAATTGTAAGACAAGATTCCCGGGTAGAGATGATGGGAAGTTCGGTATTGTCATTGGACGGAATGAGCTTTCGATCTCTTCTCGGAAGAGCTAACAGCTCAGCTATCGTAGCGTGTTCCAGGCAGAAATCTACGTGGTCTGGCAAGCAGCAAACTTAATTAACGCCTTGGGGGAGATCCCAATGTCGATTTATGTTGTCACCTTCAAAAGCAAAATCATACGTAGTACGGTTAAAACTCTTAATCAGGCTCGGCAGCACTCTATCACACTCGTCTGGGTGCCGGGTCACTCAGGTATCGAAAGAAATGAGATGGCGGATGAGTGTGCCTATCTCTCAAGCAGTTGCCGATACTCACAGACCCCTACAGGACATACATACTCTTATGCATTGACGTGAGGACCAGAGATTTACCATGCACAAAGTGGGCAAAGGAGTCTGGGTGTACTGTTGCAAGGACACTCTGGCCTTGCTATCAATCAAAGAGAACCTTCGAGCTCCTACACTTCAACAAAAAAATGGTTCGGCCGATCATGAAATGCTGTGAAGACGGGGAGGAACCGAGAGCATGCAAGACCTCCTCTGTGATTACCCTGCTCTTCTCAGTACACAAACCCGGTTTCTCGGGAAACCGTTCTTCGAATAGATGGGTCTGCATTACCTAACCTAATGCTACTTTATTTACTGATCCATCGAGATAAATGGTGATGACAATGGACATATACATAGATCCATCACTACATTCCAGAGTCAAATCGGCAGTCATCTGAGTGGATAGCAAAGAATGAAAACCGTCCAAAGCTACCAAAAAACACAAATATCAGCTTGTAAGGTTACCTTGAGAAAGAAAGAACCATCAATAGCGAAAAAAAATAAGTGTTCTTTCACCAGGACAATCCACTGAGTTAGAAGTCAATGTCAAAATTGCATGAAATACACTTTGAATTGCTTCCCCATCCACCTTATTCTCCGGATCTAGCTCCCAGCAACTACCACCTGTTTGCAGATCTAAAAAGAATGCTCCAGGGAAACAGATTTGACTCCAATGAAGAAGAGATTGCCGAAACTAAAGGGTATTTTGAGACCAAAGATAAATCGTTCTACAAAAAAGGCATTGTTGGAATGAATGTATCATTCTTGAAGGAGACTATGTTAAAAGTATACAATTGAATTTTGTCTAAAAGTTGTTGTTTTATAAATCATCCTACGAACTTATTGAGTGATGTTTTATATATCTTTATTTGTAGTCCCTTAAGATCTTTAACATTAATCCCATGCTGGTATGTAGTTTGATTTCCTTGTGACAAATCCACTCTCATCACATCGTTTAACATTATTTTTTTTTAACCAAGAAGCCATGTTCGTTAATATGTCAAAAAGTTATTTTCCTTAGCGAGAATAAGTAAAGAAAAACTTTTAACAGACTCTAGCTGGCAATAAAAGTCTGACTTTGGCACGATAAATGTCACAAAACCTTGCCTAAAGGATCACGTGCAGCATGGCTGACTCAATGAATTAATGCCTGAATGAATACATGAATGAATGAATGACTGAATGCCTACTGGGTTGCCACATGCGGCAGCATCAAAACCAGAAGCTCATCAGTTTGCAATAACTCAAAGGTAATTATAGGAGAAAGTTGTTTGCCATGAGAAATGGAAAAGTGTGTGAACTAAAACTTTTGTATTTTTGCTTAATTTATGTTACCCACTCGTCTTCCTTGACTTATTTTTGAACACTTTACTAAATTCTTGCACGTTCCATACTATCAATATTCATTGCTTTCAATCGAAATTTATGTTATTCAAAAGGAAATGAGAAAATGAGACATGATTTTTCTAAGAATTCATGCTTCACATATTTTTTAGGAAATTTTTAACTTATGTCAAATGATTAGTTATACTTTTAGGTACTTAAAAATCTTATAACTTTCGAAATTTATATATTTCCTCTACAATAAACAAAATTGCAAAACAAATTTACGAAAAACTTCATGTATTTGTTTAAGTTTTATTCTTATCTTTTAGAGAGAGAGATGATTTGACTTTGTTTTACCAAAATACGTAAAATAAAAGTTTCTGTTTCCAATTTTGAGTTTCAAATCATACATACTACTTCATTCATTCATTCTTCCCCTCTCTAGTTTATTAAGTTTTCTACTTTTGTTTTTGATTCCTTTTAATCCTCTCAGCAGCAAAAGCTATGACGATGACTAAAAAGATAAAAAGTTTAGCACAAAATAAGTTAAAACCGCGTAAGAAGTGAATAGGAAAAAAATGTATAAAAAAAAAGGAAAATGGGGAAAACCATTTAAAGCAATATAACGAAAAGCAATTAAAAAACAGCTGTTGATGGTGGCGGTTTTCATGCATTCAGCTCACAACTAAAAATAAAGAGTTTGTGTTCTGTGGGTTGCTTTTTATTGTAAGTAAAGTTTGTGCGTATACAAAACTTCATTGCGCATGCAACAGCAGCAAAGGCAGCTTGTAATAATTTGTACACCCAAAAATAGTAAAGACAATGACATGCCATGGGGCAAAGAACATATGGAATGGAGACACTAAAATATGTGACACAGTGGAACCTACATAAAGTTGACAGTAAATCTATGTAAAGCCCTATTGGCACATAAACCAGAACCAGGAACAGAACCAGATTCCAGAAACATACTTCAGAAACAGAACCAGAAAACAGTGCTGCCAGATTGCATTAGCAACAAAACCAAAACTCAGTGCATTCGTTACATAACCAGAAACAAATACTTTTGACTTCTTTCCAATTGTATTGCAATGAGAATGGCAAACATTTTTTGGCGTGCATATTTGTTTCTTATGATTAAGATGTGGAAAATGTTAAAAAAAAAAACTAAATGAAGTGGACGAAGAAAAAATTATAAATTTCGTGAAATTAAGCAAAATGTTGTTTAATGTAAAACAACAAAGATTTCGGGACACTGAAGCCAAACACCAGTTCTGTTTCTGTTCAATGTAACAGCACACAAAAAAACAGGCACATAACAGCACCAGAAACAGAACAAGATCCGTAAACATCAATTCTGAATCTGTTTCTTGTGCTGGTCTGTTGATGTTTACGGATCTGGTTCTGGTTTATGTGGCAACAGGGCTTTCAATAGAGACATCCTAACTTCAAATACTTGCAACCCTATAATTTACATCTAATTTCATTAAAAATCGGTCGAATGGGACTCGGACTCGGTTCCGTACCACCGCACAGTTCTTGATATAGAGCTTTCTGATAGACGAACGGGCGGACGGACGGACGGACAGAGTAGGCTTTGGAATAGGGTTTCGTTGGCACCCTTTGGCTACGGAACTCTAAAATTGCTCAATGGACTTGTCAATTTTATCATTGAAAAGTATACAACTCAACAATGTATCGAAGTCGTACTTCTGTTTTACGAAAATTCACGTTCTCAGCGACAAACAAATCGCGCTTTATTTGGAAAATATCTTCGTTTTCATCTTTAGCGACAAAGCGCAATTTGGATCAACGGCTTTGTTAATAAACACAACTGTCAGAATCCATACAGATATTGGATGTGCTTTTACATCCGGAAATAGTAATTGTGTGGTGAGGAATATGACCAACGGTATCATTGGTCCGTACTTTTTCGATAATTTGGATGCCCAGGCATTGACAGTCAATGGAGAGCATTATCCAACAATGGTAAACGATATTTTTTTACCTAATCTGCCCAGCATCGATATGGAAGATATAGTTTTTCAACAGGACGGTGCAACATGTCACACCAGGCATGAAACAAATCAATCTATTGCGTGAAGACTTTCGGTATCGATTGATCTCACTAAACGGCGATGTCAATTGGCCGTCGAGATCGTGTGATTTAACTACGTTAGACTTTTTCCTTTGGGGATATTTGAAGTCGACTGTGTACGCCAACAATCCAGTGAAGATTCAAGACTTCAAGAACAATAAACGCGCCGAAAAACACACCGCGATGCCGGAATTAAGCGGCCGACTCATCCAAAATTGAGGGATCCGTATGAAGGGGTGCCAGTGCAGCCGTGGCGGGTGTTATATTCCATTACGAATTGAATCAATTGTACTTCCGGTTGATAATACAATTTTGGTAAAAGCCCTGTTGAGTTTCGTCACAAAGAGTCTTTATAAGTGTTGTTCATTGTATTAAGCTATCACTGTATTTTCCTTAATGTTTCTCTTAAATTTTCCATTTGCCCTTTAGCAGAACAACAATTTTTAGCATGTTCTTTCGTTCGTTCTTTTCTGTACAAATTATTCTACATAAATGAAGGAAAAATTGCATAAAAATTGTTTTCCAAATGAATGCAAATAAATTTCAAATGAAAACTTGCAACCATCTTGTATTTTTCCTCAACAACAAGAATAATAAGTACAATTGTAATTATATGCACAAACCACAACAATATAAAGATACATTTTCTCTCTTAACCAAATAATATTATGCATTGTCCTTGAGAAATGAAAGAGGGTGGTGAACATCTAAATCAAAATGACGAGTCCTACACTTCCTCTTAACACAACTCATTCATTTGCTTCATTCCTTAGCCATGCAAATTGTGCAACAACAAAATATGCAAGAAACTATTTCAAAGAATTTGTGGCATCTCCAACATCTTTTGTCTTGCAATACTTTTTATCTTCCTTCAATAGAAGTAAAAGTTTCTATATACTTCATAGTATAGCTTCAAAAATATTGTGTAATACTTAATATCTTATATCCTCATGTTATATTCAACAAAGGCAGCAGTAACAACTTAAGTGTAGTGGTAGTACTCCTACTTTAAAGACACTTAAGGGCAACACTTAACTCAAATTATGGCCACACTTTCACCCATTTTTTTATCCTTCTTGTTGACCAACAACCATTCACACAACATCAAAAACAACAAGTAAGAACACACCAAGCACAACAATGACGACAACATGCGGCACTAGTACAATAATTTTTACCCACAGGCTGAGTAACGTGCAACGCGCTAAAGTGCGAAAAAATTTCCCTTCAACCATGGGTCTATTGGTGCCTGTCTATGTCCGCCATGTCCAATTGCAAAACTATGCACAGCAAGCGATAAGAAGAATGCACCAAGTAAAATTCTTGAAATGTGGCCAACAATTACTAGAAGAAGCAAAGTTTCCATTGGCGTCGTGTTGCAAGTACTAGTCTCCACTGGAGGCCATGGTTTGGCAAGTCTTGTTGTTGCTTAAAACTTTGAAAATGCTCGTGGTATCAGCGGCCTATAGAGATACACACACACAGACTCTTGACACACTCAAAGTGGTGTCCATACGCTATCAGCAGCGTCAGTTGGCATTTACCAATAGAATTTGTTCGCCTTCATTTTCTCACTAGAAGTTTTCTGCTGCGTTCATCATATTTACGCATGTCTAGGAAGGTATAAGGATGTGCAGCAAACAAAGTGAATAAATAAGTTGCAGAATGAAAAACAAAACAAAAGCATGAAAAGAAACTTGTATTACTGCGGTAAGTTGTATGTAACTGAAGCCAAAGATTGTAGTAAAAGATCTAAGGAAAAGTAGAAGAAAAGTGATGAAGGATAAATGTTGAAGAGGATGTTGAAATACGACAAAATATGCCTGCAAGGCTTTAAACATTTTATCGCAATGAAAGCGCTAAAAACATGACCAAGAACATGCAGTAAACTGTTGTCCAACAAAGCCAGAACAAAGACTACCCGGACAGATGACAGACACGAAGAAGAACAACTTGACGATGCATTGCAATGGCAAAGTTGAAGAAAGAAGACATCTGCAACATAGAAACAAAGGCCACGTCGGAAACGGAAGTGTGCCGATGTGGCATGTACTACTTACTCTCGTACTTGAGTTGAGTTTGACAGTTGCAAAAAATTGTAAAACATGCCACAAACAATGACACACTTACACGCACACACACACACCAACGCTTTATTGTCATGAGTTTTGGTCTGAATGTCTGTCTTTCTGTTTGTCTGTCTATCTTTATATGTAACTGACTGATAAGTGACGCTGCTGCGACCATTTTTTGTTATTTTTTTTTTTTTTTTTGAGAACCGGAAACTTTTTAAGGCAAGCAAACGGAAACCAACGTGCAATGTGCAGGAAGTCATAGCCAAGTAGTAACAGGACAAGCAAATTTACAAAACTTCTTCTAGTCGTATCTTGAGTAACATGGAAAAGTTGCAAGTCCTGCCCAACAATCATGAGTAAGACAGTCTTGCGTTTTCGTCATTGTCTTGGTCTTGGTTTTGGTCTTTTGCTCATGCTTGGACCGCATTGGGCTTGCTACTTTTACGAAAAGTTTTTAATGAATTTTTATGACAGCCAACGTCTTACTCCCCTCTTCATGCCACCCACTTTTCTCAGACCGGACGCTTTGCGACATTTCAATAATTTTCATGCAATTTTTAGTCCTTAGTTTCATGTGTTTCCTTTTGTGGTAAGGGTTGTTGGCTTCGAAAAACTATTAGCAAAGACCAAATGTTGGCATAAAATGGTTCTTTCTACCAAGGAACATAAAATAATTTTACATTTTTACCCATTTTCTTTCATTTTGGTTTTTTAACTCAAAATATTATTATTATGATTTTCTTTAGAAGAAGAAATTATCACAAACACACACACACACACACAGACACAAGAGACACAAACCACTAAGCAATTAATATCAATCATACGCCAAGTTCGTAGTTCGTTGTGGCAACATTTATAAAACGCAAAATGTCAGTCAAGTTGAAGCTTAAAGTCAGTTTCAAATTTAAAACTACTGTAAATTGGTCATTAAATGACGTCATTTGTTGTCCACTGAAGAAGTGGGAGAGAAGAGAAACGCTTGAAGGCCTTCTAAAAAAAAAAACTGAAGCTGATTAGTGCCAACCAACCTGAAGCAATATAAGACTGTCTAAGCAGACTAAATTACAGGGTAATGAGTTAATAATAACAACAACAACAACAACTACTACTATCAACACAACAATAATAATAGCAACAACAACAACACTAACAATAGTATCTATATACTGGTACAAAACCAAAACTCACGCTTCATTGGCATTGTTTAAGCTAAAATGGTGATTTGTTTTCAACTTCTTTCAATGCCTTTAGTGCATGCATTTTCTGAGATACCGTGACATGTAAGTTAATTTAACACTTGTTGAACTTTACCAGCACCAGAACGTGCAACATTGCAACAATCGCTGCCAAAGTGCCAAGCAAGTCAATTGAGCTTGAGTTACTAACTCGTTCAATCATTCGACTTCGACTTGAATAAGGCTTAGTGACTTCACATACAATTGGCATTTAAAGGCGCTAATATATACAAAGATATATGGCAATAAGCTGTGCACAACCAACCAGCCAACCAATTGGATTTCGAAGTAATTTAAAGCAAAAAAAACTTCATCAGATATTGGTGTTTAAACAAGATGGCGTCACTTAAAACTTAATTGGTACTTGTGATGCTTATAAAACAAATATTCCAAATACTCGTACATTTATGAACTTTTCTGATTAAAAATTAATTAAATTAATTTTGATAAATCGTAAAGTGAAGTTGCAGGAGAAAGTTGACACTTTACACACATTTGTCTATGAGAAAACTTTTATCGAAGTGAGTGCCGCGTGTGGTAAGGGTAGGGCCACGCATTAAACCATTCAATTGGTCTGACTGAACGTTACATAATAATTAAAACCAATTCAATTGCGAAGTGACATCGCTAATCGCTCAATGCTTGGCTCTAGCCTACCAGTGGATTAAAAACAACAACGTCTCGAAGATTCCGAGAGCAGTTTGGAGTTGTTTCAGAGAAATAAAAAAATTATGCGTTGATACGTAATGATGGACAAAACTTGGTTCCACCATAACATGACAGATTCAAATCGGCAGACAGCAGCCGGTGAACTTTACTCAAAACGGCCAAAGGCGCAACATAGTGCTGGCAAGGTTATGGGTCCGTACATTGGAATGCGAACGGAATTTTGTTTATCGACTTCCTGAAAAAAGGAAAGAAAGTGAAAAGTGATTGCTACATGATCACCTGGATCGTTTGAACAAGGAAATTTTGAAGAAACGGTCCAACTAACCTTAAAGCCCAAAAGCCGGATAACCGGCCTAAAATAGCCGATTGTTTTGTCTTACAAGCGAACCTTCGTTCGCACCTTTTCGTTCAAGAGCAATTTTAGTGCTTCATTGTCTTATCAAAAACAATTAAAAACATACAATGGTGGACAAAAGTATAATGACAACACATTGTTGTTCAGAAATTCATTCAAGCATCAGTTTGTGCCAGATATTAACATGAGATGGAATCCCACATTTTATATGGTAGAGCGTTTGTTAGAACAAAAGCGGGCCTTATTGTTGTAAGTTGCTAATCACGAATTTGGCGTCCTTTGAAGAAATAACCAAAATACCAAGATCTGGAATCCTCCATTAACAGTTCATGTTTATGACCGGTCAAAAAAAAAATAAAAAGAAGAGACAGAGTCGGCAGTATCTCACGAAACTCACGACACGTTCTGCTTTCTTGAGGTAGCAAATTATGATTGTTTTCAGTCTCACGATCAAGAAAAGAACACGATAACAACGGAGATAGAATCGGAAGGTAGTGAGTATTGGTCATGATCGTGATCCTTATATTTGGTGTTCAGCAAATACTGTGCAATACACAAACTTATCAATATTTGCTAGAATTTATCTTTCATCGCCCTGCAGCAGCGTACTCGGAAGCAGGTCTTGTATACGAAGACAAGTGAAACTGTTTGTTGCCTCTTAATGAAAAGAAATTGGTATTCAGTCATCATCTGTTTCATCTCATTATTTGGAAGAGATAAAAAACTTGAAAACACATGAATTAAATTAAATTTTCTTTATCCTTTATCGATCACTTTTATTAGCTTTTCTCAATAATCTTTTACAATTCACTGTATTAGTATATTAAGCTTTTATTTTTTGCCATCCCAGACGCAAGCACCCACATTGGCTTTATATGTAGAACCTTCTGGACAGGAACCATGTACAGGACGATCCTTGACGCAATTTTTGGCATTTTTAGCAAAGCCAGCTGGGCAACTGTCACCAGCAACAAGGCTAAGCAATAAAGCACAGATGAAAGCGAAATACCAAAGAAATTTCATATTGATCTAAAATAGTATTGTATAATGAATAACAAAATTCCAAACAAACTGATTTAAAATATTATTATTATTATTATTTACTTACTAAGACCTTAAAGCTTGTAAAATACGCAACAAACTAAACTGTAATCATAATGCTACGCCCTTTTATAAAGAAGACGAACTTCTCTATAAATCTTATCAGTTTACAAAGCGCGCCTTATCAAAAACATACTAACACTTAGAATTGATTAAGTATAATCTTACAAACAAACAAACAAACATGGAATTTGCTTTGTTCAAATTTAAGTTAATTTTATTTTTTTATTTACATTTTTGCTTTATTTTCTTATAGTTGAGATCAATACAAACTGGAAGGTCTATCAAAACAAGCGATAGCTTAGTTTACAAGCATTTTCTAGAATCAACAATTCTCATTCTAATGATAGATAGAATGATTTATCCCCTTGCCACATAGATGCAGCTCTTGCGTTTTTCATCATAAATAGAACCATGTGGGCATGCACCATTGAGCTGAGGTGCTGAACACAAACTATAAGCATCCAACATGAAACCAGTGGGGCATTCAGCCAAAGTCACATCAAGCAACATAACCAAACAGATTAATACCAACATCAAAAGAAACTTCATTATAACAAAATCAATCAGTCAAACGTTTTTCCAGCAACTACCAAAGAAAACTAAACTGAGTCTAAGTGAGTGAAATGTAGACCCATTTATAGTTGTGTTCTGAGCAAATGCTTATCAGCAACATTCACCTGATGCCATGGAAATACCGAACGAACCCAGCTGGTCAAGGTCAAAAAACAAAATGCTAATTATTCTGAACAAAACAAACCTTGAAAATTATGCAAATTTTGCTTTATTTTAAAATCACATTTAAATTCTTATTAAATCGCACTTAGTCTCTCTGCCTCTGTTCGCCTACCGCCTTAAGATTTTGACCAGACGCATTTATTAACATTAATCTTGTAGGTAGAGCCAGCTGGGCATTCACCATGAATGGGACGCTTAGCCGTGCAAAGGCCTTTTTCAGCCTCATAGGGTGTTGGGCAGGAAATAGCTG
Organism: Amiota communis; assembly: GCA_037043315.1. Taxonomy (NCBI): domain Eukaryota; kingdom Metazoa; phylum Arthropoda; class Insecta; order Diptera; family Drosophilidae; genus Amiota; species Amiota communis. The sequence continues at coordinate 2,313,564 of JBAMAV010001245.1, read as the reverse complement.
TCGCGACACCAATAAAGCCAAGGATCACAGCAACAAACCAGGTGAAATTCATATTGTTTTCTCTTAAAAAGGATTTACAATTAAAAAATCAATTTTATAAAAACAAACAGGATAAACTCACTTAGTATTAATACTCTATTCTTTCAATGTGCAAAAAATTACTACGTCTTGAAATTTGAAATGTTTAAATATTTATAGACAATTCTTTTAAATCAAATTTAATCAGAAATGACCTTTAACATGACTACGGCATCCAAATTTCTCAGAATTTGTCTTGTTGCTTATCAATAATGGGAGATGGGAGAGCAAAACAAAATGTGTGTATAAAACATTCTTAGAATGATAGATCCTAAGAGTTAAGTCCCTCAAATACTCTTAATTGAAGAGTAGAAAGCTTTAAATTTGTGAATCATTAATCATTCATCAATCAGCACAAGTTAAAGACACTGCTTAAGGTCTCTCAGCAAAATCATAGCGATAAAATTTGACATGCAACAAAGTTGCCAGCTTTTAGACATTTTTAATGATTGCAAATCGGCTCCTAACATAGAACAAACGGCAAAGTTTTCAATTGACATGAATTGCTGAATAACTGAATGACTTAGTGGATGTGAAAGGCAAGGGCCCTGTCCTGTCAATTTCATTCAGTAGAGCTCTATGTTTTTGATTGTGTAGGTGGTCAGTCAATCTAGTGGGCAAAAAAAGTACTTACAAAAGAAAGAAGAATTGTTCATGATTCCACCAACATTGACAATAAACGTGATATACCTGAAAGACAAAAACACCAGCAGTGGAAATAATAAATGAATCTAGTATACAAGTATCTCTTGCTTTTGTCTATCAATTGAAATTTCACTTTGATTTCAAACGCGAGATTCATTCAAATTCAGTTACTGTTTTCGATTTGATAACACTGACTGAGTCAGTCACACTACTTTACCCTCTTGGTCAATCAGACTGCCATCAAAGGCTTGGATCGATTGGACAGTAAGGGATCATCTCTGCTTCTGTTGAAATATAAATCAAGTAGTAAAATGCAATAAAATGTTACAATGTCAATTGTTGAATGAAGGAATAAAGAAAAAAAAAAATCATCAAATAGTAAACCGATCGATTGATGCCATTGACAAAGCACTACCAATTTGATAAATGTTCACATGAAATACACATACAATACAATATACTATATACAACAAAATGTTACGAGCACGCAGCTCTCACTATGAGTACTTGAATACAGAAGACACTTTATTGAACCAGTTGTGGGATATTTTATACTCGTATGTTTGTTTGTTGATTACAAGTGTCATAATTCACTCAACAAAACAAGTAGGCAAGCAAGCATGGTCACCGTCACCGTCACCTCATAGTACCATTGCCAGTATGGCAGTGGGTGAACTGAACACTGAGCCACAAGGCACACTTTCAACGTTAACAGATTTCTTGAGTTTTCTTTCATTCATTCAAACTACCATTCATTCATTCATTCATTCAGACATTCATTTATTTAGTCAGGCAATTCAACCTTCTTTCAATCCTAAGGCTTTGCTATGCCTAGTATGCTTGGTCATGCTTTGGCTTTGAATTATTGATGGGCGTATTAATAAGATTAATGTGATGAGCAGTTTGATCCCAAGTTGTCGTCGTCAACGTCACTGTTGTGGTTGTTCTACTTGGTAATGTTAACGTCTTCATTTACCCGACAAAGTGTGTGTAAGCAAGCTTACCTTTGTTTGACATCTGCAGCTTAGATTCGGTTTGGTTACTTACAGAGCAGCAGCAACCTAAAAATATTTTGCTTTACTTATTTTGAAGGTTTTATGCTCTTCCTCTCATAGTCCCCCAAAAAAAGAGTGTCGTCAATCATGGTGCGGCCAATGGGTCAAAAAGCACAAAACGTAGAAAGGCATAACATACACGTACATAGAGTACGAGGGCCATATAAAAAGTTATTTCATGTTGCGAATGAAATAGATCAGATTTTCAACAAACCACCCATCCAAATAAAAATACTTGATGTTGGAGTATTGTTATATGTATGTATCTATGTATATTTTTATGGTCTACAAAACGTTGCGTCTATGACCAATATTTATGCTTTTTATGCTCTCCTTCTTGCCTATGGTTGGTGGTTGCCTTTATTATCATCATCGTCGTCATCTCTTGATTTGATTCCTTCGATACATTTATAGTTGTTGTTGGTTCCCTCACTAATGTGAGGAAAAAAAACCTCAACATCATAAAGCTTTATGTAATTTATGTTTATAGGCCACCACCACAACATATTATGGATATTTTTGTTGCTGTTGCTGTTGTTGTTGTTGCAGAGACCATAAAGGACACGACAGTACGCGATAACGAAATAACTAAAATGACTTAATTTCTCATAAGTTTCCAATAAAGGTTGATTCAAGTTGACTTCAATGAAATCTTTCATACCAAAAAAATACATACTTATAATGCTTAAAGCAATGAGTGAGGTACAGACTGAAAGGAAGGAAGGAAGGCATTGAAGCAGCAGTTAGGCATATAGGTATGCGTTGGCGTATATCGACTAAGTTGAATGAAATTGAATTGAATTGAATTGGTGTTGAAACTCCTTGCTGGTATTGGATGGTGCACCACTAATAAACATAAACAGTAAACAAGTCTATATAAGGTTAAGTCGGTCAACGTTGTCAACTATCTTCTTCTGTTTTTTTGATTTTTTTCCATATGATTTTGTTTCATTTTCATCTTCTTTGTTTGTATGTATTTTTCTTGCATATTTTATGCATTTATTCCTGTGTCGTAAGCGGAATAAATCAAATTGGAAGATGCGTTCAGTTTAAGGCAAAAGTGTATGATAAAAAAAAAGATGAGAAAAAGACCAAAAGACCAATCAGTAGGCAATCTTAGCATTGTCTTTCTTATTGTCAGGTTGTCCTTCTCTCCTTAAGAAAACAGTATAAAAACGAAGGCGTAAAGACAAAAGTTTCTTCTCATGTGACATGCGTCAAAATCAACGAATGGACCACATATCTTACGCGTTGCAAATTGTTGCACAGAGACAGAACTCAGAAGTAACAAGAAAAAAAACTGAATGAAGAAGACAGAGAAAGTTACAAGAAGCGTTGGCGGCAATGGCAGCATCATTTCTTATTGTATAATGGAAGAATGGTTTTGTTTTTTTCGATTTATTGTGAATTATTGAAATGACATTCACATGTTGTTGCGATATACAAAATGCGATAAGAAGGCAGCCATGAAAGATTTAACAAGCAACGCAAGCATTCAACAACAAACAACAATGGTGATTTTTGGTGAGAAAATGAGCAATTGGTTTAGTTCGAATCAGTTATTTTACATCTTAAAACTTTATGGCAAGAAACAATAGGGCAAGATGAAAGGGAATCAATTGACCTGAAGACCACAATAGCAAAAAACACAAACAGTTATCATTGACAGCTGCCAATCAAAATGAAACTTCTTGCATAAACCTGTTTTATTGAAGGAGGAGGTAAACAAAAAAGCAATTGGCGGCCAAAAACTTCATTAAGTTTTTTATTTTAATTGTTACTCTGCTGCAAAATTGGCACTATCATTAAACAATGTAAGACCTTTCAATTGTAAAGTATTGTAACTGTTTAATAATGCATTAAAGAAGTAGAAGATGCTTCTTTCTTTCACCTTGACTTCACCTGCAATAATGTTCAGTTTTTACAGATGAAACTCATCATCTCAAACTGAAAGAAAACAAAAAAGATACAATATGATGAGGCAGTAAAAGTTAAAGAGTTGAAAGAGGAAAGCAATCAAGTAAGCAATAAAAATTACCGCCCGCACCATAAAAGGTGCCGTAATTGTTCTTGTACAGCATCATCATGAGAAAAAGTAACTGTAGCAAGTGGCAAATGGTAAATGGCAAAAAGTGAGAGATACAAATAACAATAATAGCTGCAGCATCAGCAACACTAGTAGCAGTAGCAGTAGCAGCATTTTAAATGCATTCGACAATTACTTTATTTACGCAAGCGAAAAGTCAAAACTGCAAAAAGCAAAAAAGGTTCGCGGCCTGGACCCAATTGCTGGTCTTGCTGCTGCTGCCGCTGTCTGAATGGACACAAAAAGTGTTTTACTTTGATTTATGCAACTGATAGCGTCAACCGTTGATTCCCAGCGGTAGTTCGTTCAGCCAACAACAACCACATTAACAACAATAAAAACAAACTTTACAATTGGCAGGACAATGAAGCTCATGGAGCAACATCAATGTTGCTACTCTTTCTGTTGGTCGCGTATGGTGGTCAGTGAAATGTTAATTGCGCCAAAATGCAGATTGACTCTCTTTCTCTGTTTTATTGTCCTTCCCTTACTCTTCATCTCACTCTCTCTCTCTCTCTGATTCTCTGAATACTCCAACGCCACTTCAATGAAAATAAAGTGTAATATTCATTTTTTTTTTTCCTTATTGATTTTTCTTATTGCATGTCACAACATTTATGGCAGTTTGTTGCATGTGTGTGTTTTGTCCTGTCCTATCCTATGCCTTTTTCTTGCTGTTCAGTTCTGTGCTGTTTTGTTTTTGTCAGTTGAAATTTTATCGTTCCAAAAGATAAACAATTGCAACATTTTTTGTATCAATAAAAACAGCATAAAATTCTTATTGGAATTTATTAAAAATGCAAAAAAAAAAAAAGAAAAAACATTACTGTAAATGTTCATTTCGTTAATGGCAATGATGGTCGGTCGACCATTGGAAAGGTTGATGCATGATAGATGAAAAATTGTTATACTATGAAAATTCTTTTTTAAATTTAAAGTTCCAAGCATTTAACTCAAAAGAGTATTGCAACGCTGTGTTTATCAATTTCGAGCAGGCTTTCGGACTCTAGGCTAAGATGAACTCTATCTTTCCTTCACCTTACTTCGAACTCATTCAACCATAACTGGTAATGCGGATTTTTAAGCATCAATTCTCGGACGTTCGGACGCAGCCCATCCTGGCTGGGTTTCCCCAAGACAACGTTCTGAGTCTATTACTATTCTCTCTTATTTCAACAGATATGCCGGTCCCTTCCGCTGATGAGATGTATATCGACTAAAAAAACCTAAGTTGCCTACTTATGCCGACGACGTTGGCTTCTTTTACAGCTTCCATTGCGAGTAAGAAGCTGCAGATGGGATCCAAGAATACCTTCACCTTTTAGAGTCTTGGGCGAACGGATGGAACGTGAGAATACATAGCAACAAATGCGCCAACCTGTGATTTACTTTGAGAAGGAATGTCTCACAGGGTGTATATCTCCGCGGGGACTCCAAGGCCCAATCAAAGAAGTTGGAATACCTAGGCCTCATCCTGGTTCAAAGACTTTTTTTTCAGTCAGCACATCACATCGGCATTACTTTGCTGCCGGAACAAACTAAACAGGCTTCACTGGCTGCTTAACGAGAGAAGATCTCTCTCTCTCTCTCTCTCTCTCTCTCTCTCTCTCTCTTCCCCCCCCTCTCTCTCTCTCTCTCTTCCCCCCCCCTCTCTCTCTCTCTCTCGGGAATGAGCGTACAGTCTATGACCAAATAATAACCCCTGTATGGAGATATGGCATTCAAATATGGGGAACTGCTGCTAAATGCCGACGGAAGAGAATGCAAGTCTTGCAGAACAAGACTGGATGCCCATGGTATGTCAGGAGCTCAACCTTGCATAGAGATGTGAACTTGGCGGTAGACGAAGACCAAATCGCCTTTATATAACGACCGTTTGTTGGCTCACAAGAACCGTTTGTTCAGATAAGTGATGCCACCACAATCAGGAGGCTCAAAAGGCTACAATGGTGAAGAGAACAAGAGGTAGATTCCCGGCCTACACAGGCCATGAATAACCACGTTGACACTTTATTCTTTATTGAATACTGTTTTTCAAGATTAAAATTATAAGGCATGATGAGTCCTGTTTTGACGTAAGTAAAAAAATTCAAGGTAGTTAAAGAATGGAAAACGTTTCGGTATTGATACAAGAAAGATGCTTCCTGTTCAAGCACTGTTTGGGGTTAAAATTGGTAGTTCCTTGGGTACGAAGTCTGACCAGAGGCTTTTTTCTGACACCACAGGTGTCCAGGTGCCACGGAACCTATTTCATTCCTGGCCAGCGGTGATGACACATTTATCGGAGTATCATGGTGGCTGTGGTTGTACCCAGATGCGAGTAGAGTGAGAGCTTGACGTGGAGTTGTGTTGTACAACCGGGTGTTGTGACCCACAGAGCATCAGATGCCTTAGGAAGGCCTTGTTTCAGACCAAGGAATGAGTTATACTACTTAAATGAGTATGACTTGAATTTGGTCCCTGTCCAAGGGGAAATTGAAGCCCCAACAATCAAATTATTTTCTTTTGGTAACTTATTGACCAGCAACAACTAAACTACAGATGAGTTCAATAATAATCACACTTATCAATCCTTTAACACATTAAACACGTTCCAAAAAGAAACTTTTACCAAAAATTGTACTATAATGATTACATAAACGTTCTTCCGTTTGACGTTAATGCATTACCCTCCCTCCCTCACTTTACACTTCTCAATTTGTCTATCTCTTTATCTCTTATTTTATTTAAAAAAAAAAAAAGAAAAGAAACTTTTCAAACTTGTCAACTTTTGACCTTTAACAATATCACAAAAGATGGGGAAAAAATTAAAACATTTTTTAACTATTTTATCTGAAAAAGTTTTTCTTTTTAAAAAGCCATAAACGAAGGAAATGTTCGACAAAAAAAAAATGTGCTACAATATGAAATAAAATTATCGCTTGGAACAACGAGCAGCTGTCAATGTCAAAATGACATCAAATGTGGTGGATAGGTGGGCGGGCGGTCAGTCGGGATTGGGTGCCAAAACGTTGGCAATAACAATGACTTATGTTTTTTGTCTTTTTGTATTTTTTTCCTTGTCGAAACCCCAACTGTCAAAAAAAAAATCCAAGAAATTTTTATACAGGATGCTGTAGTAACGGGTGGCATTAAGTCAAGAAGGCTGAACTGCAACAGATTTGGCAATAAAAAATTAAACATGGCGGGTAAAATGCTTTTAATAAGAAAAGTTTGATTTTGGCCACTAAGAGGAGAGAGAATTACAAATTTACAAGAAAGGAAAGCAGAGCAAATTGAAGAGAAATAAATGATGAGATGAAGGGAATCTAGGAGAACATAGTTATTCATAGCAAATAACAAAAGAATGGATAGAAAGGAGGAATGATGATTTTGAGTAAAAATTTTGTACAAAAAAATATTGAAAATGGGGGAAAATATCCAACATTAAATATGCAAGTCGAGTTGTCTGTCATGATAACGTCTTCTTTATATAAGCCAAAAAGCAACTAACCAGAAACGAAACGAAATGAAATGAAGAAGAAACGTAGGCGTGCAAACAAAACTGTGGCGGCGCTACGCCAAAAGTCACTGGCTAAGCCACTACTCTTGATGTCGTGGGTTGACTACTCTGGCAGCTGAGCAAAGTGGAGAACTGCCAATAACAGTGCTAATTACGTAAACTATGCACGTCTGCAGGCTGGCCGTGCTGCGGTTGGCGAGTGGAGTGAGTTGTTAATGTTGTTGTCAGATAGTTTGGTTAGTAAAATAAGTATATGATGGGTGGTCTTAGGTTATACTAAGGGGTTGTGAAAATAAAAACTATTTGATGGTAAATGTTGCAGCACAGTTGCAGCAGTTGATCGAGAATTAGTTGAATGACATGAGGGAGACGACCAAGAGGCCTATGTACAACAGCAACTACAACAATTAATAATGCAACAACCAATAAAAACCACAAAAACAAAAATAAATGTTATAATAAATGCAGCTTACAATAATCATGTCAGCGGTTCGGTTCGTTTGGTTCAGCCTTCTCTTACCTCCTCCTACTATGAGTTTCTTTGAAATATACATATGTGCATGCATGCAACTATTGCCACAAACACCCACAAAATGTTAAACATTTGTAAAATTCAATTTGTGGTTTAGTAAATGACGTTAGCGTCATTATCATCTGCTCCACCAGGTTTTTAACAGCAACCAAAAGCCAACATTTCAACGTCCACCATCGCCGTAGCAATCTCCCAATGCTGACGACAACGATGACGACGACTATAATGCCGCGTCAACCACGTCTACAGTTGCCGCCAATTATAGCAACGTGCCAAGCATTCCAATTGGCAACTTTAAAAGTTCGTTTAGTCGTTCATTCCAATTTTTTCATGCATTTGGTGCATGTGTGCACACCACACTAACTCACCAGCTCTCTACACCTCTCTGATTAAACCGTTTCGGCGTCAATCATCCCTCGGCCAACCATCATTTTTTAGTGGAGCATAAAACTTTCTTGGTAAGCGTGTCAAAATGCTTTTGCTATAATAATTTTTATGCTTATTGCAGGTAATTGAGTTGTAATTTACGGCTCTCAAAGGTAATGTCAATGGATAATACCAGTAGTGAGAAAACAAAAAGAAGTACTTACGTGTATTGTAGGTTGGTAATTTCTGTCAATGCCATAAGTTGCTCTACATTTCATCAGATACTATAGAAAATGATGAAGATGTTAGAGCGTCTGTAATAAAAATAAAGTTGTGTATTTTTTCAATAAATATTGAGTTTTTTTAATCATAAAAACTAAAGACAAAGGCGTCGGCGAACAATGTAAATAAAAGTTTTGTTATTCATACATACAGGGTGAGTCAGAAAGGACGGACGTTTTTGAAATGGCTTGTAGTTCCCCCACAAATGGCCGACGGGTGGGGGGTTGGTACCGTTATGTTCGTCTCGTAATAGCATTTTTTTTCAGTCACCGCCATGGCCCTGTGGATGTTGGAACACCGCGTTTACGCTTATGAGAGTTTCGTGCGAAATAACGAGTCGATCATCGCTGTTCAGCGCGAATTCCGACGCCACTTCAACATTCATCGGAATCAAAGAGTACCCACGCGTAACACGATCCTTCGGTGGGTGCAAGCACTTCGCACCCGAGGTGTTTTGAGCAACAGACGTCCCCCAGGGCGTCCACGAACGGATCGAACACCAGAATATGTTGAGGCGGTCCGCCAAGCTTTCATGCGCAGCCCAGGTCGTTCTGCACGAAACCACGCCGCTCAACTTCGCTTGAGTTATCCATCGGTAAGGCGTATTTTACACAATGAACTGCATTTGCACCCCTACAAATTCGCAATTGTTCAAGAGTTGCAGCCAAAGGATTATGAACAACGAGTGACGTTCGCGCGTGAGATGGAAGCACTCTCAGATCAACATAAAAACCTTATTCTGTTCGTAAGTGATGAAGCTCATTTCCACTTGAACGGCATGTTGAATCAGCAGAACTGCCGTTATTGGGCCAATGAAAATCCTAGAGAATTGCATGGAAGACCTTTGCATAGCCCCAAAGTGACTGTTTGGAGCGCGGTATCGAAGTCTTGCGTTATTAGCCCTTACTTTTTCGAGAACGCCAATGGAGCTGCTGTCACCGTTAACTTGGGGCGCTATGTTGACATGATCAACAACTTCTTCTTGCCTGAATTAAGGCGAAAACGGATACCTATTCGGCGAGTTTGGTTCCAGCAAGACGGGGGACAGCCCACACTGCAAACAACTTAATGGGAGTCATCCGCCGTCAATTCCCAGGTTGTGTGATTTCCCGATTTGGGGACATTAATTGGCCACCTCGGTCACCTGATCTCTCCAAATGCGATTTTTTCTTGTGGATACCTTAAGGCTCGTGTATACACACACAAGCCTCGAAACCTCCAGGAATTGAAGGAAGCGATTCGCGAGGAAACTGCCAGAATCGACCGGCAAATGCTCGAGAGAGTAGATGCAAAATTCGTGGAACGGCTTCAGCGCTGCATCGCCGGTGGGTGTCACCACATGCCCGATGTTGTTTTTCACACTTGACATTCTGAAATGCTTTGACCTAACGATTCTAAAAATTCAAATACAAATCAATGATCCTTAACAAGTTTATGAATTTTTGAAAAACGTCCGTCCTTTTTGACTCACCCGTTGAGTCTTCTAAACAAAAAACCTTATTATTACACGCACCAACAGAAACAAAGCAACTACTTTTTTTGTCATTTCTTGTCATTTATGTTTCTGTGTGAAGTTTGTTTAGTTCAAAATGAGTTTGAAAATGACAAATGGGATATGGAAACGATAGATTTTATTCTTGAGATGGATATTGATAGTATTGACGACGAATTAATATTTAATTTGTTGGAGGAAAAATGGGTTGATGATTGGAGGTTAGAAGGCTCTTAAGTTTTCTTAACGAAGGAATTGACAAGTGACAAATTTGTTTATTTATTTATTTTGTGAGTAAAAACTGTCAACTTAAAATTAACAGTACTAAACTTACAGTAGACAAAAATACAACAAAATTTAAAAAAAAAATAAAGCCAAAAACAAAATTAATTATTTGTATATGTCTCTGACCCGGTGGGGGTAGTAAGCTGTGTCCCTACCAAAAGTGGTCAGAGGCATATAATCAAACTGTTGAGGATCAGAGGCACGCATGGCGGCTAAAAAGAGACATGCAGTTCATCTAAAGTGATGATTATCATTTTTTTCGGAATGGTACTGCACGCTGGTTATGATGGTAAACCGGAAACCTTGCCTGTGATACGCTTTCTTTGTTTACGAAGTGACATACGAATGGGAAATATGGAACATCTGGCTGAACAACTCCCGGTTTGGTAACTTGCATTTTGACATATAACAACGAACGTTGGCTTTCAAAGGGTGGATAATTTGTTGCTGAGGTACCATGGTATGCACACAGTAATAATGAGAAAACATCATCATTTTGCAAGAGGATAAAGGACATTGTACCGGTGCACCTGACAAATAGTATAATCTTTGCTCGTGTGTTCCCCTTTCTTCATCCAGTTTCTCCAATTGTGCATTTAACGACGTCATTTCTAGTGCAATCCAATATAATATTGCATTTTTTTATAACTATTATTTTAAGCCAAATAACATATATGAATTTTGTAAAAATTCCTTTGTTAGAGTATTTGAGAGACTAAAAATTTATATTTCTAAACAGACTCAATTCGATTTTGATGCTTTTTATATTGGGGCGACCAAATGCAAGAGCAATAGTCAAAGAGTGCATGCACAAGGGAAATGAAAAGAATATTGGTGGTGCATATATGGGTCATTAAATCTTTATTTAAGAAATATATTCGAATGAATGAAGTGCAGTTCAATACAATTCTTTTGTTGATTAAAAATATACATATATAGATAAATTATACACGATAATGAGAGAGACAATACAAGTCCAGGTGAAAATTTGAGTAAGATATTTAGCAACTGACGATTCTTTACAAAGTACGAACTATCAAACTCTGTCGTCTTAATATTTATTGTCTGTAGAAATTCCAAAGGTGTGCTAGCAATTTGGAGAAATTGAAAAAGTTCATATTTGCAGTTTGTTTGTTTTTTTTAATATATTTTAATACATATATAAGGATTTATAAGGATATAATGTTATTAATTATAATGTGATTTTAAAACAACTCATTTCTCATTGCCTTCGACTGAACCATTCAAAATAGTTTTCTTCGGAGAATCAGAGTTGTTAATTTCTGATGACTGGCCTAACTCGGAAGAAATGAAAGGCAATGGTGACTCTGATGATGATTCAATGGTTTCTGTGTCACATTCGGAATATCTGGAATTGCTAGTTTCTGACGCCTTCTTATCTTCTTCCACAGCCTTGTTCAATATTTTTTAAATTCCCCTAACGGTTTCTTCTTTTATTGTTGTGCTCCTTATATTGTTCATCAAGCACACTATTTTACCTCCCAACCATTTGTTTTCTTGGTTTTGGAGATCCTTTTGCTTTAAAGCATCATCTAGTTTCTTGTTTAAACTACTCTCCAAATCGTATTTCATCTGCAAATAAATATAACAATAACATATGTAATTTAAAATTGGAAAAGATATAAATACTTGGAAAGGAGCAAAAGAGTTTGTTAAGCAAGTCTTCATAGGATATTTTAATGGATGATGATTGGCAGGAAAAACAGTTGTAGGTAGATACTGACTGTCATCACTTACCTTCTTCCTTGGATTGCATTCATTTGATCCGCTAGATTTGTCATCACTACTGTCGACGTATTCCTATAATATGTTAAATTATTTTATTTAAAAGCCTACAACTATTATACAATATATTATTGTAATAAAACGTATATTTATCAAATGATTGTAACACTTTGCTTGTGACAATGTGAACGAAGAAACTCTTGTGTATACATATTAGTCTTGTATGAATGCATTCGCACCAAACATTTGCAAATACATTTAACAGTTCATTTTATTTGGTGACGACAAAAAAAACCAAGATATGAAACGAATGCTAAGTAATTGCAAGTGATGTTCACCTGATTTATTCGAAAAGTGAATACAAATGAATCAAATGAAACAAAAACCAAACAAATCAAATGAAATGCCTTGCATTTGCATTTAAAATATTTGAGAATCTTCCAGATCATTCGTAAATGTACAGCTTGGCAATCTTTTTGGCGAAGAACTCGCCATGTGCGACAGAGAGCAACCAGGCGAAGAAAAAAGGGCGTACGAATGAGACAGGTAACGTCGTCGTACACATATTTTTTTCCAATCCTTACAGAGTCAATGATCAGCTTAATCAACAGCTGAAGAACGACTTCCATGTATTCGGATGTTTTCCATTCCATTCATTTGATTTGAATTTGGTTCATTCGCATTCGGTTGGCATTTCAAATAAAACATTTTATTTGTCTGAGCAAGTATTTGGTATTGGCAAATTTAAGCGAAAAGCTCTATTTAAATACAATATTTCAAATGCGATTTTTAAGTTAATTGAAATATAAATACACTGAAACGCAGCACCCTTTTTTACACTTTGTACGTTGTAGAAGTATTCAAAATTTTGTATCTTAGGTAGGTTAGCACCAAACGACAATTTTGTCATTTTGACCGCTGCAAATCACTTGAATGACAGAGTGAATAGCTTAGTGTAAAGGGTTCTTGTCAATCACCATTTCTATAATAATGACAGCATGTCATTTGCTGTAAACCTTCCCTGAATCCTGCAATTTTTATCCAATTCACTGATACTCAACAAAAGCCTATGCTCGTTTGGATTTGTAATGAATGAGATTCGCAACCGAAGACATACATGTGTAGAATAATATAAAAGTATTGCTGGTGCGAGCAACACGTCCTATCCCGTAAGATTTGTGCTTATTTTCTCATTAAAAAAATATTGGTAGAGAAAAATATTGCTGTTGTAATAGCCAGTCTAAGAAAGTTTGTTAGTAAACCTTTTCATTTTTTTATTAAACAATTTTCTTATCATTAATAAGCCATATAACTTCACATCACCAACTAATTGAGCAATGAGAAACTTTAACTAAATGCCTCCTGATTTAGTAATCTTAAACTTCTTTATTATTTTTTGATTTCCTATTTCCTGATTTTCTGCAATAAAAATAATCACACACATGAATAGGCACAACAAATTGCGTTTTTCCCAAGGAAAATCTTATACACCATTACTTTCATCTTCCATCCTTCGATTCAATTCAACTCAACTAACCAACCAATAACCAATACAAAACTTAATTAATGTACTAAAATTCAATAAAAGCATATTATTTTTTCATAGGCAACAAAATTAGGTTTCCACCCTCCCACTCAAGCAATAACATTAAAAGGAAAAATAAAACATAGCCAAAAATAAATTGAGCAAAGCAATAAAATTAATCAAATAATTAAAGCAATTTTGTGTTGTGTTGAATGTGCATCAACAACATACTTATATATATAGGAAGGCAACACAATCTTTTATTGAATAGTGATGAGCAATGAAGCATCACAAATCTAAGTTATCAATGCCACAAACTGGGTTACTTTTTCTATTGTATGTATGAGTATTAGATACTCGTATGAGCAAAAGAAAACAAAAGAACCAATAATCAGGGCATGAGGCTCAAACAAATGTGCTTAGTGACCATAGTTTAAATGATATAGAAAGATACATTTATCATTTACTAAACTCAAGAGGACTAGTTAAAGGTCTTAGCAATGAAAAGAAAATAAGAAAGTGTCTTGTGATAAGAAAGAATTGGAATATGAGAGGAGTAACTTGATGAAAGTTCAATAAGTCATAATTTTTTCTTATATATTTCATTCGGTGTTCCAGCCTTTTGCAGACTTTGTCTAATGGAGCAGAAAATTATTAAAAGGCGAATGTTGTCAAACGCAATAGCAGCTTATAGTGCTTTGTATATGGCATGGCATCCAATAAAAATGGCGGCAGATCTCTTCAACTGCTCAATATATATTTAATTTGCTTCAAATTGTTTTTTAAATGCGCCATAAAATTGTGATAGAGATTTATTTATGCAATGCAATTCTTTAAGCGAATAATAGCAACGGCGAAAATGCGATAATCTGTGCGCAGTCGCCGTCGACATCATCAATTTAGTTGAAGCCAACGACGACTCCAATGACTCAAAAGCAGCCAATGTAGCCAATGAAGGCCCCATTAGAAGCAACAACAATTTCAGAAGTTAGCGACAGAAAGGCGCCGCTGTTGTCAAGCATGTGCATGAGGCAAATCTTTTGCTAAGCTTAAATGAAGTTAACTCAAACGCGCGACTCTATGGCATGTCCTTGTGAGCTATTTTAGTTATTTAACATAATAATTTAAGCCGCCGCCGCAGCCGCTGTCGTCGTCAATGCAAAAACAAACAAAAAATATCAGTAAATCCAAAAAAAATCCAAGTCAAATTATTTGTGCTTTTTTGTTTTGTATCTTGTGTTGCATGTTCATGTGCTTGTTGACAACATAACGCTCGCTTGCTGGCTCAATCGGTCGATCGTTCAATTTTCGTTTGCTCACTTTATTTTTTTTTTTTTTTTTTGTTATATTGTTGTGTGATTGTTGTTGTAGTTGTCGTTTTTTCGGCATGAAATGTCAATTGTTGGTGGCTACCAAACCAATGAAGTTTGAGTCTGATCTTTTCATTCGTTGTTGGACGTCGTTAGACGCAAAAAAAAAAACATATACTAAACTTCAAATAATCAAATTCAATACAAATTTGTAAGTTTTTCAATAACATGCAGCGACAACAACAACAAAAATAACAATGTAACAACAACAAGGCTTTTAAAAGAAACATTTTTAAGTACAAGCAACAAAACCAAAAGTCAAATCAAAACCAAATCCAAATGGACAACAGCAAAAGCAACTGGTTTGCACTATATTGTCCATCTTTTGAGTGTTTCTTTAATCTTTCCCCCAACTCCTGGTGCACAGTCATCAGTTTTAACCCCCCCCCCCTTTAATGATTTACTACTCCTTCTCCCTGGCCACCTATATACATACATACGTACATACATGTCGTATACTCATTCATTCGTTTTGTCTTTCCATATGTCTGTTGCTTTGTCCATTTACTTGTCGTTTGGCACTTGTCTCTTGCTTTTGACTCTTATTGGCTTTTTGGTCGCTGTTTCTTGATTAGTAGGTCAGAGTTTTTCATTTCCAATTGGATACATATCTATTTGTTGTTGTTGTTGTTGTTGTTGTTGCTGCTGTTATTTCTGTTGTTCATATGCGACAAAAAGGAACAAGAAAAATCTGTTACACGTACAAGTGCATAAAACCATATTTGGCAGGTACAAAGAAACTAAATTGTCTTCATATACTACTACTACACAAAAAGAGAGAGAGAGAGAGAGAGAGAGAGAGAGAGAGAGCGAAAGATAGGTGCATATACATATATTGTACATGAAGTGATAAGAGGATGAAGGGAGATACAGTTCAAGTTGTTACTGTCATATGTGTGGCATGAAATGGCAACGTCACCTTTATTGTACTTAATATTACTTCTGTACAATACTATACATATGACTGAGTATATGACAGATCTTTAGTGATTTGAAAACTAAAGTCAATTCAACTTGGTAACAAATGATAATGGTTTATACTTAGAATCAGTTATATTAACTCAAAGTGTGTGGGACTGATGGGTACCTATCTCATGTACGCAGCGGCAAGAAATGCATTTAGACTCCTGGTGCAGCATCTTCTTAAACCCTGTGTTGCAGGTTACAAGTGAATGGTGGACTATGAGACTACTGTGTGGTAGAACTTAAATGGAATGACAAGATTTCCGGGTAATGTCATCAGACAAGACAAACTTTCGATCTATACAGACGGCTTCAAGATGGAAGACGGAACAGGTGCTGACATTTTCTCAGAGGAGCTCACAGCTCAGCTGTTGTATCGTCTACCTGACTAATGCAGTGCGTTGCAGGCAGAGTTGAGGTCTGGTAGTTCGTAAAATTAATTAAAGCTATGGAGGAGACCAAGGCACATATCGATTTATGTTGAAAGCCAGGCACTGTCAAAGCTCTATCGGTCCACAGCATCAAGAGCAAAACAATCCGTAGTACGGTGAAAGCTCTCAATTAAGTTCGGCAGTTCACGCTAATATTCTGTTCTTTAACTAGGCTCTTTAACCTATTGGAATACCAGCTCTTCCAACGGGAGGAGTATGTTTCGTTTTAGGTAACTCGTTTCATAGTTCAATGGTGGCAGAGTGCCGGTCTCATGGCCCGCACAGTGCAGGTCGAACATCTATCTATGTAATTTTTCCGTAAGCATGCAATTTTATCAATTCTTCGCTTTAAATAGTTCAAGAAAAAGCTCTTGGACTGGCATTCTGGTCTTTAAGGTAATGAATTAGCGGACGAGTGTGCTAGAAAAGATTCGGCATTGCGTGGGTCTCTTCACTTCAGAAATGGAAGCAAAAACCAGGGATCTAGCAGACGTGAAGTGGGCGAATGAACCTAGCTGCTGGGTGAAGATGAGGAGAGTATCCAACAGCTCTTATATGACTGCCCTGCTCTTCTTGGTAGACGAACCCGTCATCTCGGGAAACCATATCATGACTTCTGTCGCAGGAAGAAGATGAGGAGGAATCGGAGTTTATCGAACAACTCTTATATGACTGCCCTGCTCTTCTTGGTAGACGAACACGTCTTCTCTGAAACCATCGTTTGAGGAGTTCGGTTGTCTATTGGAGGACCTGGCTCTGTTCGTGGACTCCTCAGTCTCGTTATAGAAGCTGACGAGACCGACCTTATACAGTAGTGTATTTACCCAAAACCTCTCACAGTTCCCCCAGCTATTTCCATTTTCAAATTAATCATGCATTACAATGAGCAGTCAGGCTTCTAAGTGAATTCGCGTGTAATCGCGAGCGGCTTGTTTAACTTAACTTAACCTTAAGGACAATTCTAATTTTTTCTTGGTCCTATATCTCTCAATTTTGGATTCTTTATTCAAAATTCATGAAAGTTTCATTCACATCATGATTATTATAAATTAAATCATCAAAATTGATATTTAAAATTTGTGAAACCTTAAATGAATGTCAAATCCAATCAGCACAAATAAATTGGCTTTTAACTTTTAATCTTTGGGCCATGAAATCGGTTTAAATATTGTTGCTGCCACTGCCGGTGTTGCTGTTATTGTTTAGTTTTTTGTTTGGTGTGCGGGTGGCGCTCAAGAACTCAAGACCTCGTCACTTACTTCACTCGCAGCACAGTACATAATACAATTTTTGCACGCAAATTATACAACAATAATAAACAATTTTGAAATTGAAACGTATTTTTATTCTTATTGGATTTTTTGTGCTGTTATTATTATTATTGTAGGTGTGTGTGGGCCATTCATTTTTTTATTTTTTTTTTTTAATTTATTATATTTGTCTGTTTGTATTTGTCTGAGTTTGTTTCTTCCTCTTCCTCTTGCACTTCAACTTGTATTGCTTCTTCTTCTTGATCTTGACGCCTTCAATTTGCGCTTATTATTTTCAATTATGTTAAATTGCTTCAAAACCACCTCCAACTCACCTTTTTTATTGTTCAAATGAAATACACAACGAGATTTATAAGCTCAACAAAGTAATATAAGACGTTAAAGCGTTCTCACTCACACGCACTTCATTTTCAAAACACACCAGGGGCATAAGTCAAATTTATTAATAATAACCCCTCTAAATCATTTATTTTTACCATTCTAATCTAAGATAGACAAAACTTCCTTTCTCTATTTTATTATAAGAAACTTTGATCAACTAATATTTGATCCAATCCCTCTTGATGTCTGCCACCTCTGTTAGAAGCTATAAATAAGTGCTGGCGTCGTCATCGTCTATGTCGTCATCATCATCATATATTCAACATCGTCATCGACCAAGTTGTCACTATGAAATAAATTTAAAAACTTGGTCAAAAAAAAAAAAGAAAAAAGATACTCTTGCAAATTAAATTGATTTGATTTGATTTCATTGGATTTTTTTCTACTTCTTTCTGGCTTTATTAATAAATATTGTTGCTTTAAATGAATTGCGACATCAAAAGGCAGCAATTTGTCAAATTAAATAGAAAATTTAATCCTTATGGTATGGTGGCATATCGTGTTTAATTGATCACACACAACAACGCAACTTCAATGATTTCTATGCTGCTGCTGCTGCTGCTTCTACAAATGATGTTGATGATGATGATGATGACGACGAGACACAAGTCTATGGTTATTGGCTGGCTATTGCTATGGTTATGTTTTGACTCAATATGTCTTGTAGTCATTGATGTTTATGACGATGACAATATATTGACGTTGTCTATGAGCTGGAAATTGTTTATGACCAAAGCACAGGGTTTATGACAAGTCGGTAGCGTATTTGAAGTATGCTTTTAGTTCCTGGAAAGATTTTGAAAACAGCTAAAGATCTCTAATTATAGTTATTTGCATGACACCTCATGAAACTGCTGAAACCGTGCTTAATAAGCAAAGAGGTTTAGAAGAATCACTTCCATTTGAAAAGAGTGTTTCTGCGCCTTTTGAAAAACTCACTAAAGCCTTGATTACATTGAACAAAATTACAATCTACTAGCCAGCGAATTCACTATCTGCTAGTTAACTCGCCCATGGTAACCATATTGACTAGTTATTATCAGATTGTAAACAAAATACCGAGATTAAATGAAAGGCAAGCTAATTTGCTACTCGCTGGCATTTGGACTTGTTAGTCGATAACATTGAGGTAGCGAATTCTTTATTTGCTAGTATAATGTCGATGACATTGATTGAGTGGAAAGTTTGGTATATCATTCTCGCTATTGCACACACCGTTTCGCCAGCATTTAAACTTGCTGGCTAGCAAATTGTAAACTCCTTCAATGCAATTTATAGCCGAGTTAGAGAGGACTGAATCACGATGATACACTATGGTGTTTAGACGTGCCATTTCGTATCATGAACAGCTATTTTTTGACAATCACAAAACAAACTACGACATTATCAAAATGCTGCCAATTTACAAGAAAAATTGGCCAACGCTGCTAAGAGTGGACTCTCGAAAAAACCAAATCAAATTTAAGATTCGAATCATTCATTCGAATGGTCGCATCATGAGTGATTCCAATCATGGTCCAGTCTAACTCGGCTATTAGGCTTCAGAATGCTTTTCGGAGCGCAACAACTTTAAGTTCAATTCTTAGGCTAGTAGTGAAGAATCTAATTATGTTTCACGAAGAAGTTCATGTCATTGAGAAATTATTTCCCTGCGCAAGAACATCTGAGATGTTGTCCTAAACAAGAGAACTGAATCCTTCATCATTCACCATCAAAACTGTCTGTTTGCTTTTGGACAAATTTTGTGTTGATTCAACTTGATTCTGTTTGAATAGAACTGTTACTGTTACAACAATGAAATGGAGATCCGACAAACCGTTTGACACCTCAAAAAATTGCTGCAATCTAATGAAAAACCATTTCTTTGAGGATCTTTTTTATGGTGTTAAGCAAACACTCAAAGGAATTTGTAGAAACTTCAGAAAGAAGATGATTATTTCTCCTTTCAAAATCAGCTTAATAGAGGAACTTATTCCTTGTAAATTCACCACAGAAGCTGAGTGTTTTCTATTGGATCTCTTGGATTTCTCATTAAATTCTTTAGAACCGCTCCTGTTGCAACAATGAATGGATGCATTACATTTTAGATATCAAAAATTAATCGTGTGTAAAAATTAATACGAAAACATATGCATAAACTTACTTGAACACACACAATCACACATATATACTCGTATATTGTGTAAAAATACTATATTCACAATTCGATAGATTTTCTGACAAAGCATAACAACAAATCATAAAAACATTTTTTAGGTGAGTTTCGTACTCGCAGCACTCAAAGTAGGCTAAGCATTGAACCCAAAGCTAAATAAACATGAAACGGCACGAAATGTTATTGCTACCTAGCCCCCTTAAACCCTCGTTTCCCCCTCCACTCTTCTCTTTCATCACTCAGTCATCAAATAGCACTTATGCGTATGAACATCATAGTACCTCTCGACAATAATCAGCCGCCCCGTAGGCCCATTGAATGGAATATGCCGTGAGGTGAGACGCTTGAATTGAATGCTTTAGACTTTTGGCAAAATACGAAAAAAAAGCAAAAAGCAAAAACAACAATATAAAATGGCGCCTGATGTTGGCCGTCAAATGGATGAAAACAGATAAATGAAAAAGTGGTTGGAGAGAGGGTCAAATCAGATAGCCAATAATGCTTAACGCATAATGTTGATTGTCGTTGTCGTTGTTGATGTTGGTGTTTTGTTTTTATTAATTTGGCTCAATTAATTACGCTACAAATTGTCAACAGAGAAAAAAACCACAGAAAGCGCCAGCAACATCAAAACCAATAACAACAATGTGGAAGACAGCAACAGCTAAAACAACAACATACATATGTATCCGATTATTTGAGGCATTCCTCATTAACAAGTCAGATGTGTGTGCTATCAATGCAAATCTCAATGGACAACAAATGATGGTGACATTTGCTTTTGTGTGTTTCTGATGAGCAATAAAAACAATAACAACATGACATATGAGAGAGCAAATGATACATTACCAGCATCATATTATTGTATCTGTTGTTGTTGCTATTGTTATTGTTAGCCAGACTAATATTGTATCTCACATGGAATTAAGTCATCAACAGCAACATGAGTATCATCATTCTCATCATCATCATCATCATCATCAACACCAAAGCAATCAAAAAGTCAAAAGCGCAGCCACAAATTCTCTCTCCCTCTCTCTCTGTTGATAGACATTTGTCATTGTCACTGAAAATTGAGGTAAGCACACATAATGAAACATGGCATATAAAAATATTGATTTTGATCTGTGACTCGACTCTTGTTGAAGCAGATATAAATGCTATGGTAGAGTGGTATGCGGCAACATCTTAGGTAGGTGGGCGGTAGTAGTGTGATGACCATCATCGAACAACAGCAGCCAATTATAATTGGTGCGTATAATGAAATACTATAAAAAAAAATTAGATAAAGAAGAGCAGATAAAAGAAGAAAAGATTGACACAAAATGAATAAGAAATTTAGTTCTTGTAGAAAAAAAACGAGATGATGAAATGCAGCATGATAGCGTGACAGGTGACAATTAAACGGATTAACGGATGAAGGCTGAATTTTTTGTTTTATTATTTAGCATTATTTATCAAGCTTCTTGAGATATAGTCGCGATTTCCAATTTGTCCAATATTAAACTGTCAATAGATAAAATCAAATCATCATATGCAATTCTAAAAAACAATTTGTCACATCATCGAATCGAAGCCTTAGCGGGGTGTGCTTAAAGTAACACCTAAGTGAGTTAGTCGAAAAAACAGAGGTCAATGCACAAAAATTTGGTTAGGAATCTCCCATATTTAAGGGGGCCCTGACAGCAAACACGGGTTCTGTTAGTTTCGGTGAGTAAATCCATACTGCATTATGCAGCTCCGATCTTGGCAACCAATTCGTACCTGAGCGGCATCAAGAATACTCACATGGTTGCTAACCTGAGGATCTCATCCAATAGATTTAGAAGCTTGGGCTGCAAAAAATGCATACCCCGGCGGCGCAAAAATTGCTAACTTCAAGTAGATGTGAGATTAGGACCAGGTACCTGAACATATGGCAACACAGGTGGAGAAGTACAGAGCCACGAAGGATCCTCAAGCTCATCCCAAGTAAAGCAGACTGGCTTAAACGTTGATCCGGGAACATAGGGTTCGAATTTACCCAATTCGGCCATGGATGCTTCAGGCAGTACTTGCACAGATTTGGGTACGCTGTGGATCTATACTGTAGTCTCTGCCAAGACGTGGTGGAAGACAGAGGACAGGTCATTATTTTCTGCTGAAATTAGTGATATTATGAGTGGGACTCGTATGTGCGAGCGAACAACGGCGCCTAATTAATTAATTAAGATATTATCCCTTGCTACGTAGGAACTCTTTGGCGGTACCGTAGAGAATCAATTGCAGCATGGGCTTTAAATATCTTATGAAGATTGTAATATACTTGTTCGCATAGAAAAAAAAATAGCAATATTGTCATCTTGTAGTAACATAAACTTAAAATTGTTGTCCCAATAAGCTACTAAGGATAAACTTATATTTTTCTTTCTATGATAGACATTTCTTAGAACTATCAGTTGTAACTTACAACTCAAGCATCGTTCCGCAGGTTGATCAAATCCGATATCTTGGTCGCTTAGCATGGCATGCACACACAAAGGTGGTTACGGCGTGCTGCTACCAAAAGCTTAAAAAACTAAACTAGCTCCTCCGCACTTCAAACAAATTATCGTTAGCCAACAAAAAGTTAATATACTACATGCAAGTGGTAGGCACGGCATTCAAATGTGGGGCATCACTGCCATTTACAACATTGCCAAAATGCAAGCGCACCAGAATAACGTGCTCCAAAGGATCACGGGTTCCCTTTGGTTCGTCCGAAATACCGCGCTATACAGAGACCTCAAGATCCTGACGGTAATGGAAGTGATCAAATTATACAGCGGTCGTTATCACACAAAACTTTTGATGCATCCCAACCTGCTGGCTTTAGCCCTCTCGAGTAACAAGGCTTAGTCTAAAAATACTATACTAAAACCAGCACAATCTCTCTCTAAAAAGGAAGTGTAACGATAGTCGGTTAAACAAAGTTGTTTAATCAGTTCTTTTATTATTCTCTCATCTGACTGTCTGGTGCTTGCATCCCTTGTCGTTAACAGTCTTCTCAGCATACCTAATTATTTTTTTAATTATACCTTTATTATTATTATAGTTTCTTTCTTATTATTCACTTCACTTTGATGTCCACCTACAACTTCTAACTCGATCTTATGCCATTTCCTCATCTGTTATTGTATTGTATTATATTGTACTTCCGTTGCAGAAGCACTCATTCATTCTATTGTTGTTGATTAATTAATTAATAAATTTATGGAAAAAATTCATTCAAAAAAAAAATACTATGACAAAATAATATAAAATTAATTCAAATTAAATGCGTGCAAAATTCATTTAAAACGAAAACACAACTAAATCGCGCGGTATTTCCGCTTAACAAAATTTTTAAAATTAATAATACACAAAAATAATAATAATAATAATAATAAGAAATATATAAACAAATCCAATCAGAAATTCAAAAAAGACAAACTTAACAAGTGTTTGTTGTTGCTGTTGTTGTTATTGTTGGTATTATCTCAAATGCAGGTGGGCTGCTCTAAGTAGTCGTCATTGTTGCTCCATTATAGCGTGGGAGTTTCACTTGCCACGAATGAGTCTGCATCTAAATGTATGTATGTATGTATCTGTCTGTCTGTCTGTGGGTCTGCGTGAAAGTGTCTCCATTGATAGTTTATTATGGACTTTAGTAGTGTATTTCCGTTTAAGAAGAAATATGATAAAAATCATAACAAAATTTTTATTGAACAATAAAAAAAAATAAAAATGCAAAGCCCAACTCTGAGACATCATACAAGTTAAGGTAAATCGTCATCATCATCATTGAGAAGGGTGAAACGTAATAGGTAATATACAGAACTGAGCTGACTCGACTCGACTTGAGTTGAGTTGACTCGTGTCTCAAGACATTAATAACGCCCACGCTGAATTTTAAACGATCAACCAAACGAATAAAGTAAAGCGCCAACGCAAACAAGCATAAACTTGGCCTAAAGCAAGCAAGCGTTGTCTCCTCTCTTTTTTACCAACCACCACCATTGTCGTCAACACTACTATCATCTATCTATCTCACACTATATTTGTCTACTACAATATCATTGTAATATCCCCCTTCAAAATGTTGTTAGTTGTCTGTTGCTGGCTGACAGCTTTCTCAAGCTTTCTCGCATGCGAGTTTTCAGTTTTGCAACCAAAAAAGGCAAAAGCAACTACAATTTAACTTTGACTTGGACTTCCTAAGCGGGCGCTTAAGCTGTTGACTGAGTCTATATTGATCATATTAGAATCGATTCATTCATTCAGCCAGTCAGTCAGTCAGTCATTACCCTTTCCTCTCTCTCTCTCTCTATTTGTCTTTGTCTTTGTTTATAGCCAACAACAACTATGATGGCCTTATTTAGACAAATATAAGATTTGCTGTTCTGTTGTTCGGCATTCAGGTAATTAAAAAGCAAAGTGAGTAGAAATTAAATTTAAATATTCAATAATTTTTTGATTTAGAATTTTTTATTTTATTTTTCTTTTATTTTTTATATCTTTTTTTAGACTTCTATTTATCTTTTTTTCTTTCCTTTAACTTGGCTTAATGCTTTATGCAGAACGTTAAACAACAAATCGTTGGCGAAGCAAAGTAAGCGGATTAGTAAGCAAAAAAATAACAAGAAAATGAAGTAGAACAACAACAAAGCATCATTATTAATAGATGCCAATAAAAACGTCAAAAGTGACGTTTGTATTTTTAATTATGGCCAAATGACGACAACAACAGCAACAACACAACGACAAGACAATGTTGTCGCCCGTTTGCTTTGTGTCATTTACTCAAATTAATGATGGGGCGCAACATTTTGTATCCCATGCCGATTGCCTTAAAAAAAATCAGAAGAAAAGGGAAAAAAACAAGCCAAATAAAATCGTAAAAAAATAGAAGCGATTAAGATGTCAACAAATTATATTTTTGGACAATTCAAACCTCAAATGTTGTTTACTTTGGCCATGGAAAGAAATCAAGACTTCTCTACATTAAATTTAAAAAATATAATTTTCTTTTTAACACAGCAAACAAGAAAAAGATTAAAACTTAAAGTAATCAACACCAAACATAGTAACAACAAAAGTTGCAACAGTTAAAAACATAACAAGAACAACAATCATTATGTCACGACAATTATTACTCAAAGATTCATTCATTCGCACGCAAATCAAATTAATGTAGCATGCGATAATTTTTCATCATCATATTTCTCGCATTCACACGTTATGAAAAATTAGTAAAAAAAAAAAAACAAAACTCAAGGAGTGCAAGTTTACACAGTTAAGGGGAGAGAAAAATGGGAGGAAAGCATTAACTTAATTTGTCAGATGTTTGTCCTTGTCAGGTGGAGAAAAAATTAATCCACAAAATGAATAATAATTATGAAAATTGAGTTAAAATATATTTTTAAAAAAATATATCATCATAAAAAATAAATATAATATTATTAAACATAAAAAAAATAAAATAAAAACACATAATAATTATTTAATTGAACTACAATACAATATTTTCGCTTGAAAAAATCTTCATTTTCTTTGGTAGCATGCATGAATATTTCATTTTTTATTGTATGTATCTTTTTTTTTATTTTTGTCTGCAACAATGAAAATAATAATTAATTTGAATGTGGAATGAATATTCGAATAATTTGTATCTTTATATGTGTTTCTGTATCTATAAAAATCATACTACTATATTGGACTATAATATAAACAAAAGGACAGACAGTCAGGCAGACAATTTCGACTAACAGACAGCAATCAGAAACAATCAGCAGCAGTCAAGCCAAGCACACGTCATCGCCATATGCATTCATACATATAACCGCAGGAAATCTTTCAATTATAATTTATTTAATTAATTTATTGTTTTATATTATTCACAAAAAAAAAAAGAAATCAAATACATAAAACACAAAATCATGAAAATTATAATCTTTAGTCGTACAATATTTCTGAGTGATTGAGATAAATTAAGAAATCCAATTCATAGCGTAACTAAAGTTTGTATGTACGCTTATTGTTGTGTGGATTCATGCGAGGAATGGTTATAAAATTATGATGCTAACTAGTGGGGATAAGCTTAGTATGACATATAAACATTATGGTCTATTGAAACTTATTTTTTATTAAAAGAACAAGTCAGATTTGTTGGTGGTTTCCATGATTCCACATTGAAGACAAGCTTTTGTTTCACATAGATGAAAAAATGTACATATAATATATTAAACAGAACTGATCGTATTTGGCGCTCGGTTCTTATCACAGTACCTGTCGAAGACAGATGTGAAGCTTAATGTGAAACTTGAAGAACAAGTTGATTACAATAGGTTTAAGGGTTTCCATGAAGGCCAAGAACAATACAATTGTAGACAAGTTTAGGTTTCACATAGATGTATAAGATTGGGTTCCGATTCCAATTTCAACTAATTGTTGGAATAAATTGTGTCTACGTTAACTTGTTTCCAGAAGCCACAAAAACTCTAAGACCTTGTTCACACTCAGCCTGTCTGCGAGTGCATTTGCTCTGTTTAGCCAAACTGCTTGTAACAGCAACAACTTGCAGTTTTGCCGAGGGTTTTCCTTGTCTTCCTTCGCGTCTTTCGTTGTTTGTTCATTTCGTTTGGCTTGCTTAGAGTGAAGATGCATGCGAAATACATAATATAGTAGTCAATGGAAGCGGAATGATAAGAAATTTGCTTTGCAACAAAACGCACCCCGTCATAACGAAAAGGAATGTGAAAATAGTTGCTAGCGTTCTAATGCTGAGTGTGAAGAAGAATCAACGACACTAGCTGCTGAGCATGAACAAGGGCTAAGTGAAGAATCTGCTTGTTTGTTTAACGCTCTTACTCTAAATTTTATAATAGTTTTCGAAAAGATTTAGCAATACATAATAGCCCAGAATATTGAACTTTTTTTGGACAATTTGATAACCGATATCAATAGCATACTTCGTTATTTGCAGTATGAGGAGACAGTTGTTTTAACAACAAGATTTGATCTGCACTATACATTGAGTATATTTGATTTACAATCTACAGGTATTCTGGCGAAAAGAACACTTATTTCGTTTCTTAAAGGTAGAAACGGAAATAATTTGGAAAATGTTACTGTTAAGTTTCAAAGAGCTTAAGATAAGATTTTCACATTTCTCTGGAGTGCTTGTGATAATTTGATTAAAGAACCATAAGAATTTTAGCCCATATTTAGCCTGAGAAGGAAGTGGTGCTTTCGTTAACGGCCACGTCTATTATGGGCCTTGGTCTCAGTCTAAGTATATGCTATAGCAAATATGTATGTTCGGTAATCAGTCCATTTCTCTGACATCGTTTCTATTAACTGAGACTGAACTGACCTTGTAAAAGGCCCATTTTATACTACAATCGGTTCCTTTTTTTTTGAAAATGTCAATTATTTTATAACCAACCTCGTAAATTAAGTAATCCAATTCAAGGTGTAGCTAAAGTTAAAGTGTTATTGTGGTTTTCATTCATTTCAAGCTACTTCAGGAGATTTGGCATTGTTAGAAGTGGTTTCAGTATAAAGATACTCTATCTTTATCAGTGCTAAACAACTTATATACTTGGTTAATTTTGTATAGCCATTAAAAAGAAGAAATAAATACACTTAAATGTTTCAAAGAAGTATCAACATATTTATCTAAAATATCTTTTAAATATAAGTATCTAAAGCACAAACTATCCATCTAAAGATATCTAGAAATTGTATCTTTTGTTTCTAACGCCCAATAAACGAATGTCAAAAGCATCAAGCAACAATAAATAAATAAAAAAATTAACAATAAATTTAAATAAATGACTGTGTCTGTGCAAAATATTAGATCACTGCAAAAAAAAATATGATTCAAACACAAAACCAAAAGTTAGACAGATACAAATAACAAATACAACAACAACTATATTAGCAATAATACAACTATGACAATCGCCAAAAAGAACAAATGATGCGTACGCCATATGAACAAAAAAAAACAAAACAAAATAAAATAAAATAAAAAATGTATAGAAACAAACCAAAAGATCATCAGAAACAAATGTGAGAGCATCATAAGATACTATTTAGATTTAGAGAAAACAAAAAGTCTGCTGAGCAAGCATCAAAAGCAAGAAACAAAATTCAAGGAAATTAACTCAAATTGAAAACGAAATTCTTAAGGCAATGAAAGTCATAAGAACTTTGACTCACTCATAATGGAAAAGCATTCACTCGTTCAAGTTAAATTACTCTCTCCATGTTACTCAAAACTAAACTGAAAAAAACTCACTCATTTACTCATTCAAAGCACTCAAGCTTCTCAGCCTCAAACGAAAAGATCGTGAGTCCACGAATGGTACTCCCACACATATGAGTGGGAGAGCAAAACTGGTTTAGCTGAGAGAGCAGTATGAGCAATGCAGAAAAACACTCACTCACTTACTCAATTAACTCATGCATGCGTTGTGTTGGCGCTTGTTATTACATACTGTATACTGTTGTTGTAGTTGTTATTGGCAACAATGTTTTTGTTAGTGGGTTTCTCGGTTTATTGGTCGTCGTCATCGTTGTCATCGTTGCTATCGTGATTCCTTCTTATTGTTGTTTGTTTCATATCATTAACAAGTATCTGTATCTATGTATCTTCGAGTATCTCTCTTATGTGTTTGAGTTACTACTTTACGCGACTGTTATTCATTCATCGTTTCAATATTGCGGCGCACGCTCAACAGCGCAGATCGTAGAACGCTTAACTTCAATTCGATTCGATTCGTCTCGGTTTAAATCGAATCTACTCAACTCAACTCTCGTTCGCCAACGCACAATATACTAGTAAAATACAAAAATCTCAGCTTAAAGTTGTTTGTAGTATGTATTGCAAGTAGGCTTTCAATTGGAATTTTCTTCTTCTTAAATATCAAATCAAAGTCAAAACGCCTGCGCGGTTCTTGTTAAAATATCACAGCAATACAACACACAGTTTGAGTTGATCGAGAGCAACACACACCGGCAAATGAATGAAGATCACTCCATATCCAAAAACAGCAACCAGCAACAATTGGAGTCAAAATCAGTGTCAGCAACATAAGATTTGTGTTCAAAAGCAACACACAATATTTTCAGTGCAAAACGGACAAGCGCAGCAAACAGACACAAAACGATGATGAACGGAGTGCTTCTCATCAAGTAACATAATGGCACGCGTTCTATGACGTTCCAATACCACACCAACCGACAATAAGTAAAAATAAGTAAAGAAAAACGTGCGTTTTTTCATTCGTTATACGTCGTCTCAGATATTTTTATATACATCAAAAAAAAAAAAAAAAAAATAAATTCGTTATTGGATACATTTGCTCCTCATATGTGTGATGATGTTGCGCCTTTGCTAATGTGTTGTTATTGTTGTTGTTGCAGTGCCGCATTATGTTATTTTTAGGAACTGAGGGAACTTTATTCAAAAAAAATTCAACCAACACACATATCCAAGTGATGATCATGACAATAATGATGCTAGTAATGCTGATGATGATGATATCGACTGACTGTGCGTTGGTTTCGTTGTGTTCTTGAAATGAACAAAATGTGAAAAGGAAATTTCTCTATGGAAAAGTGAATTCTTTTTGTTTTGTTTTTCAAAATTTTTCGCAAACAAAGTTCAGTTTTTCAGTGTTGGTTTTTCATATGCAAAATTTGTGAGAAAACACAAAAAAAAAAATTCTAAAATAATTAAAAACAAAAAGTGAGTGGCGCCGCGCCGGTTTCCCAAAACAAAAAAAAACTGATTAAAAATACACAAATCTATGCATGAATTCATAAATTTTATAATAATAAAGAAATTAATAAAAAAATCAAAACTAAATTAAAAATTTGAAGCGAAACAAAAGTTTTTTAATAATCAAGAATTCAAGGAAAAGAATTCATAGATCAATAAATAAATCATTCAAAAAAAAATATAATATTTCAATTGCTCAAGATAATAATATGGAGAATTATTAAGTCAACCAAATATATGTATATTGTAAAAATCCATTAAGAAATACATAACAACAATTTGACTACAAAACACTCGAACACACTCGAGCAGCGCCTTAGACGAAAAGTGACTAATTAAAAGTTAAATATCAAAATTGATATTCTTGTGAACTTCAAAAATATGAGTAATTTTTCATTAAAACAAAAATGAATAAATAAAATAATAACAAATTATAAGCCGCGTATGTTGATGTGCCTTTACTAATACTGATTCTGATATCATTCAACGCTTCTGTGAGAATTAAAAGAAAAAAAAAGAATAACAAATTTGAAATACACAAAAACAACAAAACAAAATTTAAATAAATTAAAAAATTAAAGAAATTAATAAAAAAAAGAATCAAACAAAACTAAGAAAACCAGAATCACACGTTCGCCAACTATTTTCTTATTTGTTGCTGTTTTGTTGCTGCTGACAAGTTTCGAATTGAAAAGGTAAATATTTTTTTTTTTTTTTTATATATATAGAATAAATAATACACTATATGTATATAAATTTATTTAGATAAAAAAAAAATCATCATTTGTTAGAAAGAGTAGCAGAGGAAATTCTCTGATATATTAGTAATTGTTGATATAAACATCAAGGTCGTTCTTTTTTATCATAAGAGAAATACAATTAAGAATTTTACTTATTTTACTCATTTATACACCACTGGACAAAGATATAGGTGCTGCGAGCATTAAAATTAAGCATAATGTGAAAAACATCAAAAAAAAGTATTTTGTAAGTCTACCAACAATGTTTACAAATGTAATGATATGAGATGAAAAATCCCTTCAATGGAATTGTTCATAGGTAAAAGAAATTTGTTAATTCTATGTAAAGTCTTGCAATTAGTGTGGGCAGTGAAATAATAGGTGCGTTTAAAATATCAAACAATTATTATAGAATAAGTAAGATTCAATATCTTAAGGTCCACCTAAATGAAGAAATAGCTGATTCATAAAACAATGTTAAATGGGCCTTGCACATCACTGTAGTGCAGTAGAGAGAAGATATTAAAAAAAACCCTCAAATTTATTGACAATAATCATCATTCGGACAATCTCAAAATATTGTTAGCAAAACAAAATATTGTCTTAAGACAAAAGAAAACAAGGCATTGAGTCACGTGAGACATCAAAAAAAAAACCTCTGCAGTAACCGATAGATGATGCATTGTTACTTTGGTTAATCGTGGATTTTTCAAATGGTCATAGGCATTAACAAGCAAAATTGAGAATGTTCTATCATCAGAAACTGTCCGACTATGTTTAGAGCAAAACTAACAAGTAGAATACCCCGCACTATATTACTTAAATAAATTATATTACACCTTACCCAATAGGATGTTAGAGGCCATACTTAACCATGATAATAATATAATAAATAAATTCGAAAATAAATAAATTAAAATAAATAAATTATTTTGGGTTGTTTTGTGCCCATTATCTTATGTTATTCGGCGCGCTAATCGCCTGTCGCAAAAATAAAAGCCAATTTTTTATGTTAAGTTCATTAAAATTCATTAATAATGTTGTTATTAAAGTTAATATCCTAACTAACATTCTTATTAGTATAAATTAGAGAGTAAGTTATATTGTATTAGTATAAGCTACAGAGCAAAGCAAATATAATAAATAGTTGATAGTCGTTGTACGATCATGAAGTAAAACAGTCTACAGTATAAGAAAAAAATTAGAACTTTAACATAATAACTGATAAGGAAAAGAAGATGAAATAAGAAAATGGGGCAACAAATCTTAATTTATGTTTAGCAATGATGCAAGAAGTAACATTCGTCATCCAAAAGGCAAAAAATTTCATATAATATTCACAAAATAAAACAGTCGAGCATGGTGGTGGCAATGTAATGTGGTGTGGGGTTGCGTGTTGTGGCAAATGGTTGGTTCGATATATTGAATTTATACCAACGTAGTTAGACTGATGTACTGGGACTTGTTGAACACAGAAATGATATCATATGCAGGGGAAAGTAAGGCCCTTTTGTGGTTGTTTCTATAGAAAACGATCCAAAGTTGTTGGGTCCATGGTTTCGAAAGTATAATGTGCACTTCGTTGAGCGGCTTAACTAATCTCCTTACCTCAATTCTATCGAGAACCTTTCCAGTGAACTTAAAAAACAATAAAAAAAAACCCCCCTCAATTATGGGGAAAAAAAATCAAAGAAGCCTTGCTAAATAACCCTGTAATATTAACTATGCCCAAAAGAATCAAAGCAGTCTTTAGAATAATGGCGAATATATAGGCTATTAAGTCAGTCTTAACTAT
The DNA here is from genome assembly GCA_037043315.1 of Amiota communis. Taxonomy (NCBI): domain Eukaryota; kingdom Metazoa; phylum Arthropoda; class Insecta; order Diptera; family Drosophilidae; genus Amiota; species Amiota communis. The sequence continues at coordinate 2,281,077 of JBAMAV010001245.1, read as the reverse complement.
CTTAAAAGGAAAGGAGCTATTTTATTTAATATTCTTATGTTTTTATCTTTTTCGAAACTTATATTTTACTGTCCATTATAAAATTGGTATCTTTTATTATTATTTAAACTGTAATAGATACCCGGGCAGATGCCCTGCCTCTTCTTCCTAAACATTTACAGCATACTGATTGTTAGCTATAACATTTGCATAATCATTTCTCGTCAAATGTTTTAGAATATCATCTTTATTCGTTAAAACTTTGTTATCTCACTCGCACCCCTTGCTAATTCGATTTTTAAATGCAGGTTGCTGGTTCTTATATTTATTTTTTTCATAATAATATTTATCATGTTCCGCCATTGCAGTGGAACACGTGATAAATTTAATATATTTCTTATTTTTCGGCTTTTCTGAATTTTCTTTTGCAGTAATGAGTCAAACAAAACAAACATTATTGAAATCTTTTGAGCCATTCTCGAGTTTTTTCAGGACTTATACACAGCATTTGATTTATATATACTAAGTATATATATACTATAGATAGATAGATAGATTATATTTAAATTTTCTTTACTTCTTCAAATACTTTTTATATTTTGTTAAGTCGGAAATTTTTCAAAAACTGAATGAATCTTTTACTGATGTAAAGAAATGAATAAAATCCATTCATTTTATAAGAAAATAATTTTCGAACCTATTTCATTGTCCAGTATTGTATGTATATATTTTATAATATATTTTTTTTAATTTATAAAATTTTTGAGAACCTTCTAGAACGAACATAGAACAAAATTAAAAATTGATTTCTTTATAACTTAATGCCTTAATAGTTTCTGTGTCAACTCAATAATGTTTTTCTTGTTATATGAATTATTTAATTTAATCCATAAAATACAAGATTAATTTTAATATACCACGTATGTATATACATATATATAAATCATGTTGGATAGCAAATTAATTGTTTCATATGAACACAAACAGACGACATAAATCAATCAACTCTGAAGACATCCAAACCCACTCACCACAGACACAAAGAGTCAAGTCAAACAGACAAGATTCAATCAAATAAAGACAAACAAATTTGGCAAAAACAAATAACATTGAGACCAAAATAAGAAAAACCACATACAAAATCAGAGAAACCACAATCAATCGAAATAATAATAAGACAAAAATGGCCCATAAAATTATGGTAGTGTAATTTATGTAAACAATATTTCAATTGATATACCACGAAGAGAAGACATCAGAATTTAGTAATAAAAAAAAAAGAAAATAAATATTCTACCAACGAGCGAATATAAAAACAAAAAACCATTAAATGTTATAAAAAAAAAACACAAAACTGAAGTTCATCTAAATGGATATTTGAATAATACATTTTATATAGAAAATATTATTTTAAAAATCAATAAAATAAAATGTAAAACTCAATATTGACAAAGCAATGCAATTGTATCGAAAAATAGAAGTTACAAAGAGATAAAGACAATGATTGCATGGGACCTACTTAAGAATTGGATTCCTATCGATATGATACATTTGAATGGAGTTTCAAATTTCTAGATAAATAAATATAGTAAGGCTTATTTGATTTTAGATTTTTTGGACTAGTGAAGTCTCAAGTGTTTCATGAAACAAACATCATATAATGGAATAATATTCATGTAAAAAGATAAAAAACGAAAGAAAATTAAGAAAATTCTTTCAAAAACCTATGAAAAGGGAGGAGGAAACTCCAAATTCAAAATTCACTTGGCAGAATCATATTATTTTGTATTATTTTTTTTAAAACATTACAAGAAATGTTTTTGTTTAAAGGAAGGTAAAAATTTTAATGCAAGAAATAAATAAAGGAAAAAAACAATAAAAACTAATTTTAGATGAAAAACTCATGCCAAGACCATAAGCGCCAAATATAAATGAAAAACGTGTGCTTGATTTTCATCAGTACGACGTCATGGGACACATAAGACAGAAAGACTGGTGGACAGACTTACAGAAAAGACCATCAGTCAGACATTGAGAGAGATATGTATATGTAGATAAATAAGTATAAAGACCTAGTCATAGAGACCTATAGATAATATAGATACATAAAAAAACAACAGTTAGTGAGTTAGACTGACTGACAAACAGACACATAGTGACGGTATGAATTCTTTGGGTTGGGTATAATGCTCACTTGATTTTCACGCTAGTTTTTCACCTCGTTGCACTAAAAGCCCCACCATTACTCTACTACTACTGCTGCCTTATCATTGTCATCGTCTCACCTCGTTGCACTTCCCCCTTCAATATTACACGGTAAGAATAAAACGCCTTTGTCTGGTGCCCAACATCCATGGGTCTTTGTGTCTTTACTAGTACGAGTATATGGTATTTCGTACCAAAAACAGCTTTTTGCTTGTTTGCTCAATTTCTGTTGTTGCTCCCTCTATCGCCCTTATTATCAACTATACACTCATTGTCTGACTGTCTGTATGTCTTTCTTTTGGTCTGTCTGTCTGTCTGTCTGTCTGTCTGTCTGTCTGTCTCTTAGTATCTCGGTCTATTTGTCGGTTAGTGTCTGCTGCTCACATGCAGACAACCGTGGCAGAAGCACATGCACAACGCGAGTTCTAAATTTAATGCGCTTGGCTCCACCTAAAAATGCATTTACTCATCTTTACCAACAACAACAGCAACAACAATGGTACAATAGCAGCAACAACCACAATGGAAATAAAAGCAATACAAATAACAACAACAACAACAAGAATAAAAACACTTAGAGTCCGAAGTCTGTTATGCTGGCTGTGTTCTGTTCAGTTCTATTCTGTTCTGTTCTGTTTTGCTCTTGATGATTGCAAATGCTTTAAATGCGTATCTTTTTCCCTTTATTTAACTCTCCATTCCCCCACTTTGTCTATCATATCCTCTTGTACCGTTAACAAACCAATATAATTCAAGAACACTTAGTGCAAAAAAAAAAAAAAGGAAAAATGAAAAACCACAGAAATGCAATTTATCGCTTCTTCTGTTTTTATCTTTATTCATCATCTTCATCAACAGCAGCAGATGCAGCATGTTACTAGTAGCAGTAATAACTGCTCTGTTTCTTCTTTATTTGCCTGTTCTTTCTACTTCATTTTCAAAAATGTCGATTTTTCTTTAGTTTCCTCTCATCAAAATATCCAATCATGTGTTCGTTATTCGCTTTTCGTTGTTGTAATTTGCGATTATGTTTATGTACTAGTATCTTCTTTATTACTCAATCTTGTATGCTCCTATTTATTCATAGATACTCCTTTCATTTGCTTGCTCTTTATCCAGTGATGGTGTACACCACTGGCACGCGACATAATATTTTGGGTTTTATATACAATACACATCCCATCAGAAATATAAATGTTTGTAGGGAGTCAAGTTCGATACCAACGATAGACGGAGTTTTCGGCGTTGAGATCTGTATGGATACCAAGTTCTATAGTGGAATCATAGCCATAGAAATGTACAACGTTCTTCAATTGATTTTAATTAATTTAATAATTAAATTCAATTTTTTTTAATTTTTTTTGATATTTTTTTTTAAAGTTTTTCGATATTGAATTTTAACTTAAAAATATTGTTTGACCTCTTAAAAATCTCCTAGTCTTCCAGATTGCTATCACATTCTCTCTGTGTCTCTATCTTACATACATTTGTAGGTACTACATTTTTCTGTTCTGTACTCCCATTGATCTTCATTGTTGTTCATTCGTCAAAAATTCATTAATTTTGAAGAAAAAGTTCACTTGTGTCTGTCTTTCTTCCTTCCTGTTTTTAAGTACTATTTTCGTTCCACCTATTTTTCTCTTCCAAAGTGAGCGCATAGTATGTCTATCCAAAGTCCGCTTACTGGCGGCGTAGGTGTTGTTGTTATTGTTGTTGTGTTAATGCGATTTAAAATGCAGTTTGATTGTCTATCTATTGATTGCCGGGAATTAGAACAACAAGCAATCGAACAAATGAATGCTAGCTAGTCTCTCATGTATGATAAGTTAGTAGTAGTAGATTGAAGCATACGTAGGTTTTGTGGCTTAATTAGTTTGTTTGTTTGTTGTTATTGCCCACACACAGACATTACTTGACCCAAAATATACATTAAAATCTACCCACACACACACACACACAGAGAGACTGTAAGTGTTGGTTCAGGGTTTCCCTATCATGCTTTATCATTCATTTCCATTCACTTTCACCCTTTTGTCGTTAAAGCACCCACACATTGTTTTGACTGATTAAAATACATACATAGATACTAATTTTTCTTAAATACTTTAAGAAAAGATCAGACAATTGGGAATAATGAAAAGTCTTAAACAAAATAATTGACCTAACTGAACTAGTCCCATGGTAATCGAGTTTGCTTTCCAAAAGAAACTTACCTCTTTGGCTAGGAATGGGTAACGATTAATCGAAATAATCGGTTTTGTTGATATAATTTATGGTTTTTGTAATTGATTTCATCTGGGTTCGATAGATCGGATAAACGATGTTTCTACATGAACGTTTAGCGTAACTCACGACCTACATAATTTATCGAATTCTAGAAAAATCATTTGTATTTTTAAGTACTAATAACTTCGCTGTAAACAATTTTCTTTGAAAATACTCTACTATCACTTGATCTAATCTGATGTCTCAGAAATATACACATCTAGCGAAGAATACCTTTCAATTGGTATCAAAATTATCAAAATCGGTCCAGTGGTTTAGACAGGAAAGGATTCACAAAACATGTCTTTGTCGTTTATTTAATAAAAAAAAATGTACAGACTGGAAAACAACAACATTAAGCATGAGAGCGATAGAGACAACAAACATCTTTGTGAGAGGGGGAAAAAAAGTAGGAACGAATTTTATTCATCCACCAAAGTTTATTTACTACAAAAATGTACACTTATGATTAATCAATTAATTGAATTTTTAAGCAGCAATTAATTAGTGCATCAATTTATTAGTAAAAAAAACAATAATCGATGTCATGCAAACTGCATTCAAGTGTTTAAACAAATACCTTACTAAAAAGACCGGGGCATCTTTGATCTTCTGAAATAACAAATACTCAAACACTTTTCCTTTAACCCCAGACCATCAGCGATCTTCTGGAATAGCAAAGACCTAAATACTCTTTCTGCATTGTTGGTGAAGTACCCCGTAAGTCTAATCATCAATCCCTTCTTTCATTTTCAGCAATATTTGAAGGTTTCTTCCTTTAAATAATCTCCCTTTTTCTATAATGTGGGTTAAGTAGCCCGCCATTCTTATCAACAATCTCTTCTTTCATTTACATCAATTTTTTGAAAAGATCTTTCAAGGTTTCTTCCTTTAAAACACTCTCCCTTTTCCTACATACATATATTGTGGGTTAAGTGAACCGTCATTCTAATCACCAATCTCTTCTTTCATTTACACTAATTTTTTGAAGATTCCTTTCATGGTTTCTTCCACTCTATAAGATAAAGTTGCTTTCATTGAATTCTTATTGAGAACTTTCTCATTTTATAAAGATGTTTCCTTTACCCAAACAATTCCATCCATCCTTATCCATTCTTAATCTTTTCAACACCATTACCAAATTATTATCAAACTTCTTTTCTCTCAAATTTTCTTGAAATTTTCCTTTCCGCCTAAAAATTAAACAATAAACGTTGTTGCCTCTGTGATGATGATAAGGAAAATCGCACTTGTTTCCTGTGTAACTTCCTTTGTTGAATCTATGCTATTTTCCAACACTTGCTTGTGATTTTCCTCCCTTTGCCAGCCACCTACATCCGGCGCCATATTTGTTTCTTAATATATATACTATAAACATCTTTGTAATTTTGTTTTTTTTGTTTGTGTTTCTTGAACATGGAACGTGCAACACCGTGTAGCATGCTTTAACTTGCATGTTTTGTGCTTGTTGCGCTTGCCACTTGTTTGTTTCTGCCTGCTTATTTCTTCCTATCGAGATTTTCTTCATTCACTCTTGTTGTTGTTCTTAAGTTGCTCAATTTTTAGGCAACCTCAACTAACAACAAACATCAATTCGATGGTGCATTCAACGTTTATTACCCGCGAATACTTTTTAATCACATGCAATTTGTTGCAAGTCGCTCTCGCAAGGCAGGCATTGCGCCTTTACTTACATGTCTTCATCATCATCATCATCTTGTTCTTCTTTTACTTGGGTTTTCTTGGAGCCACTCATTGTTGCCACCCGCTCATATTGGTAATGGAAAATAAAAACAATCACAAAAATTAAAAGAAAGCAGCAAGAAGGAAAGTCATGTTGCTTGGCTATGTAAAAATGTGGTTGCGCTTGGTAAATTTCCTATTTCAATTATGCAGTTTTTTTTTTTTGTTTGTTGGTGTTGTTTGTACGTGTAGATATTAATATCGCGTGGCATAAACTTAATTGTTATTAAAAGCATTTCTCTTTCTTCTCTTTTTCTTTTTGTTATGTTATTTAAGTTAAACACCCAAGTTCTTTTATTTCTTGCATTCTCTAGAACAGAGTTTCTGAAACTATGCCTATAGATACTTTTTATCTGTTAATTATTTCAATTTCAAAAGTGCTTTAAAGTTTAAGAATCTCTGCTCTAGAAACCACTTGAGAAGCTTCACATTAATTAGAGTTACCAACTTGTTTTCCTTTCAAAATTGTTTTTGGCAACTCATCACTGTCACCATCATCATCATTATCATCATGGAGATGATGGAAAGATCTCGAAGTCAAGGTGATGACATGAATTTAACGGTAATTCAACTCTCTGCATGAGAATAACAACATAATACAAAAAAAAATCCAACAAAGTTATGCGATTTTAATATGCCACGCACTTCTGTTCGCCTCATACTCATCTACTACTTCTCTCCCCTCCCTTGATCATAGTCCTTCTGGTTTTTTGTTTCTAACTGGAATAGTTGAAGACAACAACTCACTGATTTTGGACAAAATATGAGACAACTTTGAACAGCAACAACAACAAGAACAATAAGATGAACAATAAGAAAAGCAAACAACACAATAGCAACAACAAGTAGTACAACAAGCAAGGTAACACCTATTTTGGCAAGAGTGAACTGAATTGTCCATTTTAAGTGAGTCAAGTTGTTATACTGCTACGTGTATTAAAACCAGTGATTTAAGTAGCTGAAACATTGAAATCTAATAAGATACAACTAACAAGAAGACCAGACAAAAAATATCAATGACGACTACTATGATACTATACGTACTCGTATGATGACTATGACAATAAAACAGTTAAAAACAAAAAGATGAGTATGATCATAGTTAGTAAAAGAAGAATGACAAGATGAATAGCAAGCAAAACCAACCAAGAGGTGAAGCTTAAATTACAAAACAAAAACGCAAACATTCCAAAGTAACACACAAATATTATAGAGTATTCAACAACTTCTATGTGACTGCCAGGCTCTTCTTCTATTAGAGGAACCCATCTTCTAGGGAAATTGTTCTTTGAAGATTTGGGTATCCATTGGGAGACCTGGAATTGTTCTTGAAGGCTGAGAGAGACCTCTGAGACCAACTATGGCTAGCATTTGATTACCACAATCCCCAAATCAAACCTTCTCCGCTTTTTCCTTTCTTCAACTACTTAAAATCAGGCATCACAATGTGCTGCTAGCCTTGTGAAGACCTGGACTCCTCAGGTTGGTTTTAGAGACGGAGGGAGATATCTGAGACCAACTATGGATAGCATTTGATTATCCCAATCCCCAAAATCACTTTCCCCACATTTCCTTTCTTCAACTACTTATAATTAGGCATCAAAATGGGCCGCAAGGCCTCAGAAGACCTGGCTCTATTAGTGGATTCCTCAGGTTGGTTTCTGAGACCAACTATGAACAGCATTTGATTACTCCAATCCCCAAATCAAACCTTCTCCCCAATTTCCTTTCTTCAATTACTTAAAATCAGGCGTTAAATGAGCCGCATAGCTTCTGAAGACCTGGCTGTTATCGTGGATTCCTCAGATTGGATTTAGAGACTGATAGAGACCTCTGATCAGGCATCAAAATGGGCCACAAAGCTTCTGGGTTAACTCGTGAGTACTACCTAACACACAGCTCACAGCACTCATAGGCCCAATTTCCTATTGTCACGGTTCCCGGGGCTGCAAGAAAAAGGGTCCCAAAATTAATACCGAAATGCCCAAGATCAATAAAGGTTCGCCATTCTTACTCTAAAACTATATAAGTCGAAGGTTAAGGGATCATTTGCAATTACACTGATTCGTAAATTTATCGATGGATCCCTGAAATTCAAATTTGCACTGTTAGTAATGCAGACTTCAAGAGGAAAAAGTGAGACAAAATGAAGAATCAAAAAAAAAAGCATTAAAATGGTAGAGAAATCCCACAATTGCGTGAAAGAGAGAACTAGCAAAGCAAAGCAATGGAATGAGGCTAAGATAGGGAGTCAGTAAGTGAATTGAATGATTAAAATAATGGGAGAAAGGGTAATGAAAATAGTAGTACAAGCTAAGCACATTATAAATACATATACAATATAGTAGTGAATGAGTAAGTAAAAGAGAACAGGGAAAAATTAACGAAGATTAAGTGGTGCAGAAGGAGGAAGGCGAATTCTTTGACTACTTTGACTAATAAGTTGATGACTGACTGACTGACTGATGACGTTTATTTTTTTTATAAGTCAACATTGTTGTTTCTGTTAAAGTATCAAATAACAAAGAAATAAGTAAAGAAAAAATGGTAATCTAAATCTTGCATGTAAATTGTGTTCATTAAATTGTTGATATTATTATTATTGTATTATTGTTGTATTAGGATTTAACTATGTTTTGCAAACCACAAGGCAAAGTTAACAAGAAAAAAAAAAGGTAAAGAAGAGAAAATCATTAGGGAAAAAGTGGTAATGCAATACTAAGTGATGATGATCTTTAATAGGATTACGATGAGATTTTTTTTTATAAATTCCATTGAAGAAGTTTTGTGTCAATTGATTTGACATGTATTAAGATTTAATTAAAGGAGTGTAGCTTAATGAATGATGCATAAACTTCTGATTGAAAAAGGCAACAATTTAATGACCCATTTAGTTCTATTAAACTCTTTAATCTTCTAATCATTGAAAATTAATAGCATATTTCATTACGATATCGTGATAACTGCGTCACATATTCACAACCATAACCTCAATTTCGAAGATTACATATCCATTTTGAAATTATTCGTGATTCGATGGAATCTTAGCTGTTATTTAGAGCATGCAATTCAGTTTTTAATAGCTTTGCATAATCAAGCAATAAAGAATGGGCACACTATATTATTTTATTAGTAGGAAGGACGTTCAATAAGTCGTAAACACTTTTCCAAACAGTTTTCCAAATTTCTCAAGCCTGTACGGTTTGATTTTAGGAGTTCTTCAAAATAGGCTTTTGCTTGAGTGATAATCCCCTTATTTGACGTGAAAAGTTGTCAGCCGAGCCATTTTTTAAAATGTGGAAATAAAAAGAAGTTACTGGGGACCATATTTGGTGAATAGGGTGAATGTTGTATTCAATCAAATTTGATTACCAGTCAATTTCACCGTCTTTGCCTTCTTCGGAGCCATTTCGCATTCAATAAACCCACTGTTTTAACTGGTTCAATGTTTCTGGTCGTATAATATGTTAGTGTTTCCATGTTTCATCCACAATCGATGCAAAACCTGATTATAATTGTGACGGAAAAGCGCCAAAATAGCCTAGAGTCAATCAAACGATTGCTTTTATTCTCTACTGAGAGTAAATACGGCACCCATTATGGGAATGGCATCCTCCACTGGATGTCCCGAACGTTGTTCATCTTTTGTAGATGTAAGGGCACATATAAATTAATGCACTCAATTGTAAATAGTTACAAACGAAAAGCCATGAACTTCATCAAACTCAGCATTGATTTCGGTCGATGGTAATCTTTTTAATTATTGGGTATCTGCGTTTTTTGTCACTAGATGGTGTTGATACCAGAGATGGGCAGTGAAGCACGATAATTAAGTTCGCAAAACTTATTGCAATAATGAGCAAACGTTTCATGAAAGAAAGATTCGTTGTCTCTATCGTTCTTATGCATAACGTTGTTGTTTTCACTTCAGAGCGATAGATTCAACGAACCTTTCTTTCATGAAACGTTTACTCATTATTACGAAAATCTTCACGAACTTAATTATCGTGCTTCACTGCCCATCTCTGGTTGATACCCATACACATATATTGCAACACTAATCCGATTGTGTCAAACGATCATGTGCGAAAGGTGACATTTCAGGCTATAAGTATATCGATTTAGAAATGAGTGAGATATTCAAAGAAATACGCTATATGATGCTTTTTTACTATAAAAAAAGTTGCGGAAATTTTGAAATCAAAGATGCACCTCACCTTGGTCGGCCAGTCACTGAAAAATCCGATGAAATTTTGAAACTGGTAGAGCAAGACCGAACCAAGCTGTCAGAATGAGGCGGAGGATTTGCACTTCAATCACATAACAGTTTGGAATCATCTAAATAGAGCATGCTACGAATTACCATCGCTGCTAAAAGGCAACGAAATCGAAACATTTAGGCAATGAAAAATACTTATTGAGGCATTATAATTTTGACATTAAGATACAATTATTATTTTGACCATGATTGGACTAGAGGATCAGAACTTAAGAGCTTCAAGATAATGAAAATAATATAGGCTATTATGATCTTTTTGACACTGACTACCATCCTTCATTTTTTTTATCATCATCACCATCATCATTATAAATACAAAAATTTCTGTAATATGACGGCAATGTGCCATTAAAAAATTGACTGATTGTCAAGTTATAAACAACAATAGAAACAAAAAATGGCGTCCTTCAAATTTGTTGTTGTTGCTGTTGTTGTCATCTGTCAAACAGTAACGAAAAACCAATCAAACAAAACCAACCAACTAACAAATGTACGATGAACAAAATCAAACTATGAGAAACTACGCAGCAACATTTTTGTCCAAATACACGAACAACAACAGCAAGAACAACAGAATCTTGTAATTGACAGTAGCAATAACAACACCAATAACACCAGCAACAACAACAACAGCATTAAGTAGTTATACAATGAATCAAAGTACGAGTATCTTCTACTACTAGAAGGAGTTTAGTTTTGTGAAATATCATACTCGTACTAGAATAGTATAGTGTATACTACAACAAATTGCCAAGTGCAAAATGTACCTTGACTTCACCATTTAAGGATTTTTGCACAACAATTTAAGCAACAAATGCGTATTTGGCATTGATTTGGCACAAATACATTCCAATTTTGTTGTCTTATTTTGCAAGCTTTTTTAGAAAAAACAAGACAAAAAAAAATCCCATAAGAAGTTTCCAAAAAAAAAAAGTAAAATCAAAACGATTACTTTGCCCTGCCCCAAAAATTACAGAAAATCAAAAAATCAAATCAAAATGCTTCGCTTCACTAATTTTTATGACCAAAACAAAAGAAGAAAAAATGAACAATGGAAAAATGAAACTAAATAAAATTGGGCAACATAAAGAAAATGAATAAGAAAAATTATCCAATAAGAATAAGACATAAAGAAGCAGCTTACAGCTTAGAAGGAACTTAGGTTTTCATTTTAATGGAACTCTGGCCTCTCCTCCACTTCACTCTTAGTATTATTTAACAAATTCTTGGTATGACAATTGACTGAGAGTTGAATTTGAGTTGAGTTATATACTGATTGATTATGTCTGTGACATAAAGAGGTGGTGCATGCGGAACTCATTTTTATACCATTTTCACGGCATTTGATTACAGTTTCGAATCGGTATTTCTTCTAGTACTATTCGATAATATTCAATACCCTTTACACTTCATAACATTGATGAAGGCATAATAACTTTGTCATGGTGTTTGAAGAGAGTGCATTAAAGAGAGGGATTAAAGATTCCTTGAATTGGTAATGAATACAACTTGAAATGAAATGGATATCTAGGACAGTTTATGAACATTTGAACATAGACTCCTTTTTGTTCTCTCCAGAGAACAATATATTAATCTGTGCCGCCTCCTTATAATTACTGAAATATTGTACAATACATATTTTGTTTTATTTTATTTATTTATTTAATGTCATTCTATCTGAGCAGGCTCAGATCTCAGAAACGGCTTAACCAATTTGAATGCGGTTTTCACTCGTTTATTGTAGCAAGCTTTCTGTAACATATATGGTGTATTTTATCAAAATCGAACTACTAAATCAAACGATATTTTTTAATTTTTGTTAAATTTTCAGTTCTGTTGGCAACTTTTTGGTTGATTTTCGAATGTATTCCTCTATTACTGCGCGCCAACATTAAACAGATGATTAGGAACAAAAAAAGTTAACAAAATACACGATATTACAAACATATTTCGAATATCACTCGTATGAAGTCGTAGACACAGCTAGTTTAATATACAATATAATAATACTAATACTTAATACTAATTTAATCGAGTAACAAGCTGGCTAGAGCCTTCGACTCACGTTTTAATATCATCTGTGGTCTAAATTTTTAAGTTAGAATTCATAATGTCATTAACAATTTTGGAGATGTTTAGGGTTAATGGGGTTTTTAAGATTCGCATGGGACTTTGTAGCCAAAAAGGAAGGCTATAATGCTCCCCAAGTGTTGGTATACGATGAGGTCGACTCCACAGAGGGGGCATAGTGGACGGACGGACTGGAACAACAGTTGAGAAGGTGTTGATGGGTATTGGATTGTATGTCCCGCGTACCCGTTTCATGAAGTTATTGGGTAGGTTGATATTTTAACACTTCGATTTGATGGCTGATGGTGGTTAAACCGCACCCATTCAGTTAGATTTTTCGTTCGAAAGTAACATGTAACGAGGGTCTTAGAGTCCTTTAAACTGGCGATTGAGACGAGGCTTTGCTGATTATGGGGGCTGCCATATTAACATATTTATTTCATTGTATTCCTTGGTGCCTTGGAGCTTCAATGCCAAGAAAGAAATGTATTTTTGCATTGGGCTATGGCTATGTAAAATGAGTATATTTTAAGAATTCCAAATGTAAAAAAACATGGATAATGCAAGGACAGCCATCAACATCGTGTACAAGACGGGATAGCTTCGAAAACAGGACTGTGTGTATGGTGGGATCAGAAGGGTATCATGTACTACGAGTTTCTCAAGCTTGGTGAAACAGTTAATATCAACCGGTACGAACAGCAAATGATCAATTTGAACCATGCGTTCATTGAAAAACGCTCAGAATTTTCCAAAAGACATGGCAAAGTTAATTTGCAGCATGACAATGCTCCTGCACCTTCGGCCTATCCTACTCGCTGTATTCACCACACTTGACTCCTTTTGATTATCATTTATTTTCATCAATGGGACAAGCACTGGCTGAGCATCATTTCACAACATGTTCGATGAAATGACAGAATTTCTTTTAGAATGGCATTCATAATTTGTTTGAAAGATGGATAGATTGTATAGAGAGCGAAGACCGATACTTTGATTAAAAATTCTTTGTTCATTATTCCTAAATTATTGTGAATTTTTAATGAAAAAAACGACATTTTAAACTTCTACATCTGGTATATTAAATTAAAGGTTTTTATAGGATCACTTGTCTCAATATTATAGTCACAACGATCATAAAAAGTTGGGAATATCATTTTGAAATGAAAGTTTTTGAACTAAGAGCCTTGAGCATTCTTAGGAAATAATAATACAATATACAAATAAAATCGACTCATTTCTTAAACGCAGTGAAGCAGCTCAAACGGTGTCTAAGCCAGACTAAAGGGCAGGAAGGTTTTACTATGCATTTGGTGGGACTGGAAGGGATTCATCTACTGTGAACTGTTTCCATATGAACTGAACTAGGATTTCTACTATCAACAAATGGACCGTTTGAAGCTACGAATTGCCCAAAAAAGCAAACAGCTTTGGCGAATAGGAGAGGTACATCGATAGTGACTAACAAGAAGCTCCGGGAGCTTGGTTGGGGAGTTCTTATGTATTCACCTTATAGTTTGGACTTGGCACCAATTGTCTACCACCTAGCGCCTATCTATGGTGAATAATTGTGCTGGTGAAAAATTCGCCTGAAAAGAAGCATGTTAAAATCAACTGTCCGTTACACAAACTAGACCCAAATAATCTTCTTTGCAAGTTTCTTCTTATCCATGAAAGAAGAGTATTTCATTATATGAATAAAGCCGAACCTAATGGATTTACCAGTTTTATTTCATTTACTTTTTTGTTTTTTTTATAAATTATTCTTTTTGGAAGGAAATCGAAATCAGCAAAGTCTGCACTTCATGTTGTTACGCTTGACTTACGATAAAATGAAAAATTTTAGGGAAAGGGCACTTAGGGTGGATGAATTTAATAGTTTACCTATACTACTACATAGTGAATTAGTTTCCAATGCATGTGGGTGTGTATGTATGTGTATATGGTATATGGTATATTGCCTACATGATTTCAAAATTTAATAGTTTTAGAACAAAGAATTAACAATAAAAAGTCATTAATTACCTTTTTGGTGAACGTCAAAGAAACACACTGAAGAAGAATGAGAACTCAAAGTACTAAGTAGAAGAACCAATGAAATTTAACTTTTCTTCTTTGGAAGTCAATTAAATTAGAGAAAAACATTGAAATTCGATTGATGAAATATAAATGGTTTTTTAAATGATGTTAGAGTGAGCATTGAGGAGGAGACGAAGAACAAACATTGTATTTTGTTAAACAATTTTTTGTCAATTGATTGCTGTTTGAGCTTTGGCTGTTGTTATGCTTGAGCGCAACTGTTCAGTGTGGGAAGGAAGCACAAGCGGATGAGGAGGGGCTGTGGGGCTGTGGGACTTTTATGATATAACAGAATACAGTCAAAAGTTAACTTAAAATCTTTTTTCTTTCTTTTATTTTTTCAGATGAAATCGAACACTTATGAGCTGCACAACTACGCTGCCATATTGACAACAACATCAACACCAACAACAACAACATCAAAGACAAAGACAAAGAAAATTCCCAAACATAAAGAAACCAACAACAATAAAATGGCAAACAAAACAAAAAAGGATAAGAATAAAGCAGCAGCAACAGCAGGAGCAGGAGCAGCAACAGCAGCAAAGGCTAATAGTCGCCGCAGTGAAAAATATTCATTAAGGCAACGTCAAAAGCGTCGAAATGCACGTACCCAACTTGATGAGGAGACAACAGCTGGAGGAGGGGCTATGTCATGCAGTGATGTTGATCATATGCTGATGGATGGTTTCACTAGTGAACATGACTTAGATGTGGGCGCCAGCAACAGTTCTAGAGGCCAGAAGGCAGCGTCCAAGGCCAAAACGAAGGCCGCTCCATTGAGCAAGTATCGGCGCAAGACAGCAAATGCACGAGAACGCACACGCATGCGCGAAATCAATAGTGCATTTGAGAATTTACGTCATTGTGTACCACAAACAATCACCGGCGATGAAGCAGTGAACACCAACGAGAAACTCACTAAGATAACCACTTTGCGTTTGGCCATGAAATACATTGGGCTACTCAGTGAGGCTCTTACAAATCCCAGTTTCGAGACCGATTTCTTGTTGGAATGCCTACGCGATAGCAGTGAACGACAACGTAATGATGCAGAGGCAGCAGCAGCAATGGCCATGGCAACGACACTCACAAGTGTCAATGATGAGATATATACAAGGGCACCAGTATCAGCAGCAGCAGCAGCAACAACAAAGACAAACAGCAAATCCAAAGCGAAAGCTTCTAAAACGAAGGCATCAACAAAACGAAATGCTTCAGCAGCAACAACCACATCAGCCAAGAAGCAAAAGCTTCAACAGCAGCAACAGCAGCAGGAACAACTTCAGCAACAACAAGAACTGCAGCAGCACCAAGAACTTCACCATCAAGTAGTTAAGCATCCCGCCGCCCTTATAAGTTCACCAGAATCTGCATACAGTTCTCCTGGTAGTTCTTTGCATTCAATTTGCTCAAGTGCTGCTGCCTCACCAAGTTCTGCTTATGCCTCGCTTTCGGCTCATTCAACACCAGATCTTATATCTTCCATATTCTGTACATCCAGCTCACAATCATCCAGTGCTACCAGTCCTTTGTATAATAGCAATTTGCTGGATGTTGTAACACCCAGTGAAGCTGCAGCTCTGGAATTAAATACCCTACTATTGGAATCTGATGGTGAATCCCTACATTTGTCTGAGCATTGCCTTAGTCCTATACAAAGACATCACTATGAACAATTTCAACTCAATGCAGAACTATTGGCTCCACCACCACCACCACCAACGTCATCATCATCATCTTCAATATCGCTACCTATAAGTCGAAGTAGCAGTGATCTTCCCATAGCCTGTTCATTGGATCAACCTGATGTGGAATTAAGTTTACGTTTACTAGACTCAACAGACCCGCACACCTTTGATTTTGCCATTGAACCGCAACAGCCTTCGGATTGCATAAGTCCTCTGGCTACTTTGGATAGTTTCAATCCCTTTGCCGATCTATTGCACACTGATTTTGCTGAACACAACACTTTGGATCTGTTTTTAACGTGACATGGATTCTCTCCTTTACTTATATTCTATCATTGTTTTTGCATTTTTTTTTATTCTTAGTTTCATAAGTTCGTCGTAGCTAACCTCACTTCATTGCTCGCATCCGAGCAAGGGAATTCATTGTGTCATATTTGATTAATAAAAAAACAAGAAAAAAAAAATTATAATAAAATGATATATGTATGTACTCCATTTTAATCTAAGTAGTTGTTAAGAAATCACTCACCCTATAAAACATAAAAATACTTGTAAAATGTAAATAAAAGTTAACTTTTTTTAGACTAAAAAAATTTCGATTTCATTCAAAATTCTTTCGATACGTGCAATTTCGGCCCAGTTCTTGAAAAGAATTCATATTCATTCATCAAAATTCCAAATTTACCGTCGTTGCTATTGTAAATTTCTCACTATGTCAGAAGCCCAAAAACTTTTTCCCGAAGCCTATGAAATATGTAAGAAATTCTTTTTATCAGATGACAAACTGATAGAGGTAATGAAACGTATGACCTGTGAAGTAGAAATGGGTCTGTCAAAGAACACTCACGATCAAGCAATAATAAAATGCTGGATAACATATGTCCAAGATTTGCCTACAGGCAAGGAAACTGGCAAATATTTTGCTTTGGACTTGGGCGGAACCAATTTTCGTGTACTCATGGTTACATTGAAAGGTACTGCTGATATTACAATGAATTCATCTAGTTATGAAATAAGCAAGGAACTCATGGTAGGACCAGGTACAAAACTCTTTGATCACATAGCAGAATGTCTTGCTAAATTTGCTAAAGAGCAACAGGTTGAGAATGATAACCTGTCGCTGGGGTTTACATTTTCCTTTCCGGTCCAGCAATTTGGTATATCGCGTGGCTCTTTGGTCGCCTGGACAAAGGGTTTCAATTGTGCCGGTGTTGTAGGCGAAGATGTTGTACGTTTGCTGGAAGAAGCCATAGCAAGACGGGGTGATATAAGGATTCGTATAGCAGCATTGCTTAATGATACAACAGGTACTTTGATGTCGTGTGCGTTTAAGCATACAAATTGCCGGATTGGTTTGATTGTGGGCACCGGTTGTAATGCCTGCTATGTGGAGAAGGTAGGCAAGGCTGAAATGTTTGAGGGTGGCAATACGAAACCAATCATGATCATCAATTGTGAATGGGGGGCTTTTGGTGACAATGGCGTCTTGGATTTCATACGTACAGATTATGATAAAATTGTGGACACTCAGACTTATAATCGAGGCAATCAACTGTTTGAGAAATGCATATCAGGCATGTACCTGGGAGAATTGGTACGTTTGATTATGATTGAATTGATTCATCAAAAAGTCCTATTTAGTGGTCAATTCTCGGAGAGACTCAATGAGAAATGGACATTCGATACGAAATATATATCAGAAGTAGAAATGGATTCTGGTAAAAAAGGATATCGGAATACTATGATTGTTCTAGATCGTTTCGGTATACGTGGTGCTCCAGAAAAAGATCTAGGCACAGTGCATTACATTTGTGAATCGATTTCCACACGTTCGGCTTGTTTGGTGGCAGCCGGTTTGGCATGTCTGACAAATAAAATGAATAATCCAGACATAACAATTGGTGTGGATGGTGGCGTATATCGTTTACATCCTCATTATAAGCAAAGACTCGATGATTGTATGCAAAAATTGGTTAAACCCCATTTAAAATATCAATTGGTGACATCTGATGATGGCTCAGGACGCGGTGCTGCATTAATTGCAGCAGTTGTTGATAGTAAAAAATGATTAACAATAGCAATGATAACTCACCATTTTAGGCATTACTTTATTAAACAATTTGGTAGCACTTTATTACTTTAATAAACAATCTCTTTTTTATTTGAATTTTTGTCTTTCACTTTGTTTACCATGAAAGTACTGCCGCGCGCCGCGCACAAGTTGAAAATCTAATTTAATGCAATTGCACTAAGTTGGCAGCGCTAAGTATAGCAGCATCTCGCTTACTCAACACTTGAATTGTGTGAATGCATTCAACTCAGCTGTTTGTCTGGTAGATAGACAAAAATCAGCTGTTTCACATATTCACCACTGGTGGTGAATTGCAATAATTGCCATTCACTCAGAGTAATAAATCTCTTGAGAGAGTAACAAGAACCTTGAGAGAGTAAATGTTTCATCATTTTCATTTACTTGCTTTCATTCATTTTGTAGCAGACGTATCTCGTGTTTTGTTGTCGATTGTTGTTCAATCAATTTGATTTGTTTGTTATTTAATAAAAATGGATACTATAGATCGACATAGTTCTTTGCATTTGCCAAATGGTGATGGCAGAGATGAAGTAAAAACACCATTTCTCATTGGTGTAGCAGGTGGTACAGCAAGTGGCAAATCAAGTAAAAACAAAGAAATATATCTATAAAATGCAAATAAATAAAATACAATATTTTCTCGCAGCTGTTTGTAAGAAAATTATGGAACAACTTGGTCAGGATAACATGGATCATGCTCAACGACAAGTTGTGTAAGTTGTGAAAAATTAAACAATTGACTTGAAATTTATTGAATTTTTATCTTTTGTTTGTTGTTATTGTTGTTTTTATAGTTCCATCAGTCAAGATAGTTTCTATCGTGAATTAACCCAAGCTGAGAAAGTTAAAGCACAAAAAGGTTTATTCAATTTTGATCATCCAGATGCCTTCAATGAAGAACTCATGTTCGAAACCTTACAATGCATACTAAAAGGCAATAAAGTCGAGATACCAAGCTATGATTATCGCTCAAATTCACTGTAAGATAATCTTTATAATACAATAAACTCAATTACATATGATTATTATTTGAAATTATGAACAATTTACTGATTATGATTACACACATTATCATCTCTCTCTCCCCTTTGTGTTTCTCTCTAGTGATTATGAGAACATGCTGGTCATTTACCCTGCTGATGTTGTTCTATTTGAAGGCATCTTAGTATTTTATTTTCCTAAAATACGTGATCTGTTTCATATGAAGCTATTTGTTGACACCGATTCTGATACACGTCTGGCACGTCGTGGTAAGTTCGAGAACTGATCTTTGATCATTGACATAAGTTTTTAATAATATGTAATAATAATGATGTTGATATTTTACAGTACCTCGTGATATAAATGAACGTGGTCGTGATCTAGAAGCTGTATTAACACAATACATGACTTTTGTAAAGCCTGCATTCGAAGAATTCTGTTCACCGGTAAGTTTTCATAAAGTATCTTTGTTTAAGGAGGGTGAGATACAATAAAACAGACTACAATCAAGCAATCATTCGAAAATAATGAAACTATATACAATCATATGATACTCAACTGTTTTCAGTTGCATACAAATCACTTGCGTTCCTTATAATTCTAGACTCGTAATTGCTATCGCTTTACGAATTTCACAAGAAGGTGTGTGTGTGTCATGTCTGTCGACGATATTCTATAGAATGTTCATGATTCTATGAAAAGATAAATGAAGTTTCCAGTATTTATTTATTCAGATTGAAGCTCAGAATGATGTCATATGCTAAATCATTGGCATTTTCAGTTGGACCACTTAAACTTCTGTTGGACTATATCATTGTTTATTAAATCCATGCAAATTAATAGAAGAAATGATGGTTTAGTTCATCATGAGTCTTCCAATTGCTTCAACTAAGTCTATCGATGGATTCCCTCTGAGAGACACTGCTTCGGAAATATTGAGTAGAGTGAGAAGATTCAGATGGCTTAGGTCATTATCAGTCATCTTCACATTCTTTCAAATGCTTCAAATGAGTCTATCGATGTACTCTGAATGACACTGCTTCGAAAAAATGTTAAGACTAACTAGTCTTTGAAGCTTCAGATGGATAAGTTTATCATCAATCGTTTCCACTTTCTTCTAATTGCTATCGATGCACTCTGATAGACACGGAAGTTTCGTATGGCTCATCATCAGCCTCATTCACTTTCTTCCAATTGCTTCAACTAAGTCTTTCGATGCTCTCTTAGAGACACTGCTTCGAAAGACTAAGAAGATCTAAGATCATCACCAGTCGTTTCCACCTTCTTCAATAGCATCCAATAAGCAAATCTGAGTAGTCTCTGAAACATCAGATGGCTAAGGTCATCATCAGTCTCATTGACTTTCTTTCAATTGCATTAACTAAACTTCTGTTTGACACTTCTTAAAAAAAATCAACACCAAGACCTTAAATTATCTTCTACCAGCGTATTCTACTCGGTATTAACTACCTTGGTCCTTTGAATTGTATCTCCTTTCCTTAAATAATTTACTCTCTCCTTAGTTATTTAATAATTTAACCATTTCTATTTACAGACAAAAAAATTTGCTGATGTGATTATACCTCGTGGTGCTGATAATACAGGTGAGTTAACTCCTACGATCATAAATACTCAAACACACATACACACCCATAGATACACACACAAACAGATATACTATATGTACATACATAGATACACGTTTATTTATTACACTCCACAAAGTGTCCTACCTAATTTGCTTTAAAAGCTTTTCAGTTTTCAGTTGTTGATTCAATTAAGCAGCGACATAAGCGTAGCGTTTATAAATTCGATTCTTTATCTTTTTGATTAAATAAGATTAAATTAAATAATTTTAATTTTATTGGGTTCTTTATATAAAAAGAAGCTTTTTTTTACCTTTCTGTTTAGTTTTGTTTGATTCACTAATTTATTTAAAAAAAAAAAAGAAATAAAAACAATAAAAAGTATTGATTTGTTAACTATTTTTGGGTTCCAAATATTTACTACTCCTACTACTATCCTAATTAACTACTATTTTAACTACATTACCCTACTATGTTCCTACTATTTTTTGATTGTAGTTCCATATTTTATTACACGTTACGCTTTGTTTTATTTTTGTTTTAATATATGATTATTATTTATTATACTTATGGTTTTCAACACATGTCTCTTCCTTCTTCTCTGTTGTACTCGGTTAACTTTCTCATTTGGTTTCCATTTACTTTTTTGTGGGGATTTTTCTCCTATTCTTATTCTTCTTTTTTCATTTTTTTGTTTGAAATTCAAAATTTTAGTGCTTGATTTTTCCATATTGTTTTTTCGTTTCTGTTGTTTATTGTATTTCTTGCAGTTGCGATTGATCTCATTGTTCACCATATCGGAGAAATACTTAGACCAGGCGGCAGCACTAATAATCTTAACGTTGTAACCAACAACAATCTCACAACAACCAACATCATCACAACCAACACCACCACGACCACCGCACACAAAATAATCCAAAAAGCGGCGGCCGGCATGAAGCGTGAACATTAAACCAAAAAAAAATATAAAAATTAAAAATATTCTTGATTTAAAATAACAAACAAAAAAATAATCTACGCTTTCGCGCTCAATTTTATAAATGCGAAACTAAAATAATTTCAAGGATTATAAAGCCAACAATAATAATATTTTTTGTAGTGCGTGCGCGCTCCTCTCTAAGTTCTCTAACTCTAAGCATCAAAAATCCTTTCATACGCATCTTTTTACTAGACTTATACCTACAACAATAGGTAGAATTATAACTAATACTTACTAATGTTATGTTATTTTATCTTAAGACAACAAATGCCTATTTACACTATGCGTATTCACTTTGCTTAAGAAAAATCATGCATTCGAAATGTGTGAAAGGAAATTAGAAAGAACAAAGGATTGTTTTAAAAGTGTTTTTTAGAAAATGTCATCATATAAATAATGGACTCTCTAAATTTCAAGAAAGAATTGACTTAATATGCATGGTGATTACACATAGTGTAAATATGGATACAAAATTTGGGTTTCGATACAATTGCTGGCATGTTTGCTGTTCTTTTGGTCTTAAGGAAATCGAAATTCTTCTAGTTTTATATAAACAACAACTCACCCAATTTAATGTTAAAGACACAAAATATTTGGGTTGCCAGGAAAGTAATTTTGTTTGGTCATCATCAAATGGAGATTATCAACTAAGAATCTTAACTTTTTTTTTTATTTAATTTTCTGAGTGAAATGAATTGAGACAAGTGATGTCTATTCTATAATATTCTTGCAATCAAGGACCATAAACTTCATTTATTTCTTTGTATACCTTTAAAAAGCTTCTTTAAAGAGTCTTCAACTTACAGTGATTAAGAAAACTTAATTTGTTTCTTTTGAAACCTAAAAGCATCAACAACCAAATCTCAAAATATCAACTAAGAGTTGACTATTTTTTAATTAAAAAATCTTTAGAATGAAATCAGTTCCTTTCTATTCTAGCAATAAACTTCATTTATTTCATTATGAGCATTTGACAATTTCTTGTCTTTATAAGAATAGGAAACTTAAGTTAAAGTATTTTTAAGCAATTTATATTAAAATTGTTTTTTTAGATTAAAGTGGTTAACATAATTACATAAAATTTGTTTCATCACTAACCTAAAGGGTTAACAAAGAACGTTGGTCATCTTAAAGTTAAAACCTAACAGAATGAAATCAAATGTTTTCTATTTTAGAGATTACAGTCCATTAACTTCATTTAGTTTTTAGGAGTTTCCTAAGAAGAAGTTTATTTAAGAAAGTCAAATTGACAATTTACAAAATTATATGGACATTATTTCTTCTGAAACCTGTATGGGTCTCAAATCTTAATAAAAATTGTATAGGATTGAAAATAAGATTCCGCCTTTTTTAATAAAAAAAAAATGTTATGTGCATAATTTTTTATTGAAAGTATTGTCGATGGCTAGCCATTACTTTTTTCCAACTAAATTGTGTGTAAGTTTCCTCGATACCCGAGATTGCACACAATTTGCTGTTGGTTTGCTATTGGATAAGAAGCTCTGCAATATGTCCTCTCTAGAGTGGACTCTTTGGCATGACAGTGTCGACCCCATGACTTCCTCTTTTATGGGTTATTGTGGATTGCATCCAGTGACTTTAGAATGCAAAAACCTGTTTCGTTTATGCCTGATAAAATTGGCGTTTAACATTTCTCAGCTTCAGTTCATATGGAACCCAATTTCCTTGCATTTGAAACATTACCAACGTTTTCAAATTGCTTGCTGTCACTCCTTATATAAGTGCAACTTCTTCTTTGGCATTTTCCTACAATAATGACAATGTGGTCCAAATGATTTCCTCTTTTTTGGGTTATCGTATTGGGTCCAGTGACTATAGGACGCAAAAAACTCTTTCGTTAATGACTGGCAAGCAGCACTTCACATGTCTAAAATCGGCGTTCAATGTTGCATCATATGGAACCCAATTTCCTTGCTTTTGAATCATTAACAACGGTTTGAAATTGTTTACTGATTCATTTCTAATGTAAGTACAAGTTCCTTTTGCGTGTGGCACGAATCTACCTCCAATGATTATTCCAATTCCGCGTCTTCAAAGACTTTCGTCCTTCCACTACGTTCTTTGTCTTGGACATCATTGTAGCCGTTCTTTTAAAACCACGCACGACAACATCTCTTATTTAAAGATTTCTTCAAATTAAAGAAGACAATCAAAAGTTCCTGCAAATGACGCTTAATTGGCTCAAAACATGACCAAAAATATAATTTATGCTGATAAAAAATCGCTAAAGGGCCCTTTATATGGTCACAATCTTAATCATAGTGATAATGAAATATTTATGGTATGCGTCTCATATACAACGGCATTGAATGAATATCAGAATTGTATTGATTTTTCTTCCATCATGAGATGAATGAATGCAGTTCTTAACTTCAAGCACATGTACATAAATTATTGATTCTGCTATTTGATTATGTGAATCAGAGCTGTCCAACCTTTGGAAGCATCCGTAGTTAGTTGGGTCGCTTGTGTGTTTTAGTGCCGAACAAAAAAAAAGTCGCAGAGCAACTGGCTAAATAAAATTCTGTTCCACATTCAGACTTCATTTAGGCCACATGCCACAGGTTGGACAGCCCTAATGTAAAGGGTCCTTCAAGGATATGGTGTTGAATGATGCCCAACCTTACCATATGACTTTTTACATTTGAGTATTTCAATCATTACTTATTGTTGAGGCCTTCTTTAGACAAACGGCGGATACATATTTGTACTCCCAATAATATTGTCCATGAAGAATAAATCGAAATTACTTTTTTTCCCAAATTAAAACAAGTGTTAATGGAACAATCAAGAGTTCATTGCCCAACCAAGAGTTCATTAACCAACCCAAAGTTCATTGACTTTAACATTTTTCTTGCTAGTTGCAACTAAATTTTGATATCTATTCCTAATCCTTTTTTTGAATAGAAATTTATAGAGAAATCATCAAATCTATATTAGCTTTTAAGCCTAAAAAGTGTATGTACTAACTTACATAGTTTTACTAGTTTATCTTAAGTCCAAATAATTGTTAATAATTTTTCATTTCTTAGAATTGTTTTTAAGAACCAACTATTAAACTAATGAAATTTCTTTTGTCTAATATGATAAATCATTTAATTTAGAACTTATTATAACTAAAAAAAAAATCCTAAAAATTTGTTCTTGTTCTCCTTTAATTAATTAATTAAGTCAACTAAACAAAAAAATAAACTTTGTCTTTTTCCCATTTACCCAAAACCAATTTCCTTGTTATACTTCCCACATCCCAAACTTAATTAAGTTTCACTAACCAAATTTAATGGTTTTAATTAATTAATCTTTGTTAATTAATAAAGTAGAACAACACTCACACATGAAAATTTGTTAAGATATATGTAACTGTTAAAATATATAAATTTATAATAATAAAACAACTCACAGAGACACTTATACTCATAGGAATAATTGTAGTGACAACCAAAAAAAAAAAACAATAATTATAATATAATAATAATCATGTTGTTGTTGTAGTTGTTATTGTTTTCTTTTGCACTTTTATTCTAAACTTAAGCCTTCTTCTTCTTACTTACACACATTGAAAAGTGAGTACTTGTATAACGGTAACAAAATTACAATTGTTTTAACACTTTGGGGCAGAGCAGCATCAACAACAAAAATCCAGCGAGAGTGAGTGAGCTTTTATACGTTGTTTTTATGAGTGAAAGAATGAGTAATGAGTGAAATATTGAGTGAGTGAATGATATGCAAGGTAAGAGAGAGAAAGAGTTATGTGCTTTTTTTGTTAGTATTTCTTAATTATTTTAATTTATATTTTTTATTTAATTAAATGCTAACAATTTGAAAATAATTAAAATAAAAAAAAGCGCTTTATGTCCAAAAATAAATTAATAAATAATTATTTACTATCATAAGATTCTATTTTTCAAAACCCTCTTTCTCTCTCTCTCTTTTTCTTTTTTTCTTTCTCTTTTTTTTTTTTATTTTCTTTAGTTGCCATTGAATTGATTGTTCAGCATATAAGAGATTTCCTGAATAATCGCTCACGTCATGGTTCCACTGGTAATATGGCACTTTATGTGAATCTGGAGGTAGCTGCTGCTGCTGCTTCAGGGGGCCTGAATGTAGGAGGTAAGACGAGCATGGATTTAAGCATGACGCATGGCATACCAGCACGTCCGCACTGATTGATAATGAATACTTATATTCTTATAACCTAAGAGCCTGAAATATTAATAGTATAACTACATATGTTTAAAGGCATCTAATGTTGTTCCTTATGTTTTTTACGTACTACTTAGTTTTAATGACAATTAGCCACATGAAGGCCCTAATAATACACTTACACTTCAACGGATTAACCCAAAATTGAGTTTACCATAAATGTTAATAAATAATTGTTTTTCTACTAAAATGATAAAGAGAAAAATGTATAAAAATCGACTAAATTTTGAATAATTTCCTGTAAAAGATCCCAGCACCAACACATATAATGCCATAAGGCGTTTTTCAACACTTTGCAAGGAGTTAACCATGCAGGATAATGTTTTCTTTGAGCGCAATCAAAATCTGACTTATCACTAAGTAACACAAAGTTAATGGAGAAGAAGCAGAATAACCAAAAATACGAAGAAGACAACACAATCTTTGAAATTGTTAATGAAGTTGTATAATCTGTTATTGTATAATGAAAAAATGTTTTAAACAAAAAATGAAAAGTGTGTTATAACAATAATTAATTGATTAATAAAAATTAAAATTAAAAATTTTATTTGCACTTGTACATGGCATTAATCTTACGTATATCACTCGAAGAGAAACCCTTACGTTGACCCATTAAACGTGCCTCAGGTGTTTGTCTTAGCGCCCTTAATGTTGGTTGCCCATTTCTGGAGAAACTCGATGACGAATAATGCATAACACTGCCATAATCATATTCCACACCAAAACCATAGGCCGTCCTGGAACTTGTCTTCTCGAAATTCACCATCATATTTGGCTTTATATTCTCACTCATAACTTGAACATAACCATCCCGTTCATGACGATTCTGTTCATGTAGGAAACCCAAAGCATGCATTATCTCATGTATAGAGGTACCATATTTACGTAGGCAATGTGGTGTTTGAAGATTGATTTCTTGTCGACCACCTATACGTCCTACGCTTGACCAACAACCGGTCTTACCATTTACAAAAGATATATAATCACGTTCTCTAGTGCGCGGCCTAAAGCGTACACAAGTATTGGCATGATATTCCCGGAATGCATGCTCTATTATACCCAGTTCTTCACGAGTAAAAGTGCCACGTATCTCATACGGTACTATGCCTTTAGGCCAACGTGAACTTTTTGCTATGATGCCATTACGTTTCACATCATTTGAGTCCTCATTATCTACTATATTCAAAGGAATAAGTATATCACCTTCCAGATAAGTTCCAAGTTCTTCGGGATTTAAATCAGAATCTTCAGCATTATATAAAGAAACTAATTCTCCTGTGATTTCACTGTCAGGCATTCGAAAAATTGTTCCACCATAATCCGATAAATCAATGGTTTCTGAATCTTCATAAGTTGTATTATTTATAGGGGTACTTTTGACCCAATAAACGTTAAAAAGAACGAACAAAACTTTTATGAAATGAATAAACTTTGTCATTTTCTATTGCTTTAATACTACAGAGGTCTCGTGCTTACTTTTATATGCCTTCTAGTGGAAAACAAAATACTTTGTCGGCTCTATTATAAGTGATAAGCCCCCAATAAGTGAGATAAGACCCTTGAACAAAGCGTTTCAATTGGTATAACATATTAGCATAAAATGATAAGCGTAATTTATTTTAGTTTTTTTTTTTTTATATGGTTATGCGCAAACATATTTCTATCTATATAATTGGATTCTTTTTTTACACTTTATATAGGCAGAATTCATGGGTTATTGGAACCCTCATAAAAAGGGAACTCACTATTTTTCTTCTATAAGAATATCTGTTTTATGTCTAAAATGAAAAAGCTGAGGTTTGTTAAAATTAAATACTATGATCCATAAAACCATATATTGAGAAATTGGAACAATCGGTCTTATATGGTACGTCACATAGTTACCGTTAAACTTAAGGTAGAATAAAATGAGATTTTTATTTAAAGAAAGATTCTTTTCATAGGTAAGGCTAAGCTGCAGTAACAAGGTGAGTAGTTCCAGCCCTTCCCCAACAAATAAGACAATTGAAACTCCATACTAGGGGCAATATAGGCCAAAATATATTTAAAAAAAATCACACCATCCAATATATCATCATACTTTCATTCAGATATAAATAATCAACCTTCTTTAAAGTTGAGGAGTCACTTAGGCTAAGAACTTCTTAGATCATACAAAGAGGCTTTGACTAATAAGGAAAGAAAACATTTTGATATTTTTCATACTCGAAAATGAAAATGATAAATTTGTCTCCAAAAGGTAACAAGCCCATCATCTATCGACAACGAGTCATGTCTTTCATGACGATTTAGACAAAAATATGTGTGTGTTTCCTCTTGTCTGATTTGGTGTGTGCTGTCTCATAAGAAACAATGTACTGTTGTGTTCTCAGCCTTATGGTAAAAGATTTGTTATTATTATTTTGATTATTATAAAGTTTCCTAAAAATTAAGCTCCAGATTAGGTTCATTGTTCCATATCATTGTAAGTGATGTAGTTATGATCCAATGATCATCCTTGGGTAGGAGAATATAATTTTTAAGAGCACGTTACTGGTTTCAGGAAACTTAAAGCGGCGAAGTTTATATTGCAACCAATACATACTTGGATCAAGCGCTGATATATCGCTATCAATCAATGGAACAAATCATCAAATTATGACACGACGTTTATCCAGACATCACTTACGGCTAAGACATGATTCCGAAGGTGAAGCAAGTCTATTTATTCATTTATTCAATTTTGAAGCTACTGCTTTTTTTTCAACTTCGGCTTGTTGGGCATGGGACCTTCATATGACCCCTCCAAAATAGTCACTAACATTTTTTTTTTAGATTTTCACAGTCGCCAATGTTTTGGGTTCCTATCCGGGCCCTCTGAGCTGTTTTCATGACATTTAATTAAAATAAATACTTGTCAGCTCAACGTCAGCTAGACTGATTTTCAGACTTGAAGGGGTATAACGCCCATAATCGGTTGCCAGAGCCTCCTTTTGATATCGACAGAATGCACCAATATGTAGGTAAGATTGGAGGTTGAATAGTATGAATCACTAGCGCAAAACTAGTTCGTGGCTAGGCCCTTTGGAACCATTACGAGCTCCAAGTATCTCCTTTCACATGTATTCTGGTGAATTTAACATGACAATGCCATTGGAAGGAGTCAATTGTCACCGCCTGCATTACTGTTCACCAGTCATGTCACAGTTCATTGCCATCTCCTGCATTTTCTACGACTAGTGAATTTATTGTATTAGCCACCAGCAATGACTTACTGTGGAAACGCTAACGCCTCTGTATGACTTGCGAATAGTGAATTTACTAGCCACCAGGTAATAAGAAAAGGGGCTAGTGAATTACTATCGAAACGGGGACTATTGCAAATAAGCATACTGCAGGGTAGTTTTAAAGTGTATTTAACCATATAGTAACACCGAACATGAACTTATTTTCTTTTTATAAGTTTAATTTATTTTATTTTTTCAAATAATCTAACGTTCAACACGATCACACTCAACTGATTGAGTGTGCCGCCATTTGTGTCCTCAACAAGTTGGCAGCCTTCTCTCTCTCTTAACTACTACTACCTGTATTACTCCCACACGCACACACCTGTATGCCATGCAGGTGTTGTGTGCTTACATATACATGTGAAATAGCAGTTATCTCTCTCACACTTAAAAGTACCCATGTTTCTTTGAACTGTTTGTTGCTGGCTGAAAGAGAATTAACAAACTTTGAATCAGTTTGATTTTTGCGCTCGCCCGTGTTTGACGTTCTTTGGTGTTCGTGTTCGTGTTCGTTTGCGTTTGCGTTTTCGTTCCTTTTGTGTCGTTTGTGTGATTTTTTTGGGGGGGCTTAAATATTATTTTACTTGTTTTTTTGTTTTGGTTTTGTTTGGTTTTTGTCTACCGATTCGGCTAACAACAACGGGAGAGAGACAGACAAGTAAAAAAGTTAGCCGCGCGGGCGTTGTACAACGCGAATGTTGTACGCTTGTGTGAGTGCATGTGGCTCCATTTAGTATCTGTGTGTTTGTGTCGCCTGAGTATATTAGCCATTTTTCATCAATGTGCTTGAGTGGCGCGCAATGTTGCGCTTAGTTAATTGTTAGTTTAATGCAATAAATACTACAATATTAAAAGTGTTTTATTTTAATTTGGTAGTTGCGTGTTACCGCCAACACAACACAACAAATTGAAAATCTTTTCATATGTTATAATGTTATAGAAAATGGAAAATAGAAAATGAAAAATGTGCTCAATAATATTTTAAGCCTAAACTAATTAAACAAAAAATTTAAAAAAAAATCAACAACAAAAAGGGGGCGACGACACAAAAACAACAAATACACAGCAACAGCAACAACCGAGAGTAGAAAATGTGAAACAAGAAAAGATAAAATTGTAATGTGTTGTTGTCATTTGAATGAAAGCAAATGAGGAAAGAAAGCAACAAAAAAATCGAAGAAAAAATAAATAAACCTGTTCTAGACCAAGTGCAAGCAAACATACAACAAGAACAATAAGACACACATACATTAAACACAAGATTCTGAAGTGTTTTCTCTCTCTCACACTTACTCTATCTGTGATTCTCCATTCTTGACTGATTGTAAAAGACGGGCTTGTGTTTTAAAAATTTATGATTTATGTGCCTTTGGTGATCATTATCATCGTCATCATCCATCATTAAAACTCTTAAAGCCTGACGCGCTTAGTGTTAAATATACACAGCTGAAATAACACTAACAATAAGAACAGGAACAAGAACAAGTGTCCTTTTCTTTATCATATTTTAAAATAGTTCATGACAAACTGTCAATCAATCAACCAATCAGATATTGAAGGGAATAATGACAAACAGAACAAAAACACCAACAATTTTTAGTAATAGAAATTCATCAAGAGCAACTACAACTACAACGACTAATATACTACGCAAACGTGCAAGAAGGAAGCTTAACATGAACAACATAAAGAACAACAATAAGATGATGATGACACAAGATGAAGAAAAGACTTTAACAATGCTCAAGCGCAGCGGCAGCTGCGCCATCAGGAACAGCAGCAGCAGCAGCACTTCAACAAGAACAACAAAAACACTTCCATATTGGATATTCTTAATTGTATTAATAAATTTAGCAACAGGTGAGTGAGTGAATAACTGTGAGAGTGTTTCAACTCTTTTTTTTTTCATCATCATATCAATAAATGCGGGAGAGTTGGTTCTTATTAATGTTTCTTATCAATGTGTGAGTGTGAGTTTGCATGCATGAATGACTTATTGTGAGTAAGAATGTCTAATCCCTCACTCACTCTCTCTCTCTCTCTCACACTATAACTTCAAATTACTCATACTTCCTTCCCAAATTATGCTTAACCATTCATAAGGCACATGAAGCTTCAGCTTAAACTTAAGCTCTTTCTCCTCTCCTCTCTTCTCTTGTCTGTCTGTCAGACTCTTGTGCTGCTTTATTCTCTCATATTATTGTATTGTATATTATTTTAACAACGATTTTGCAATATATTCTTTCGTCTCTCTCGTGTGTTATTTATTTGTTTTCGCTACTTAAAATGTTTGTATAATTATGATTATTGTTATTGTTGTTTGTGTTGTTGCTGTTGTTATATGCTCAAGTGTAACACACATTCTTATGCATTTATAGCTTTTGTGTGTGTTATTGGAGCCAACAGCAACAACAACAACGACAGCAATAAGAAAACACAAACAAACGAAATATGTCAGGCGAGCTTTTTTTCTCGTATGCGATTTTTGTTTTCTGTTTTGTCATTTAGCGGCTTTTTTTTCTTTTTGTTAAGATCAGCATTTTTGAGATAAAGTTTTTTTTTGTCGCACTGTTGACGTCGTTAACGGCAGCCAAGCATTTAAAAAATATTAAAAAAAAAATAAAGAAATACAAATAAAATAAATAAAGAAAATTCACTTAAGCATGACCTTAAAATAAAATGCATACAAAAAAACTAGTTGGTATTTACGAGGTGTGATTAGAAAATGACATGACTAAATTAAAGGCAATTAACTACAGAGACC
This sequence comes from Amiota communis, assembly GCA_037043315.1. NCBI lineage: Eukaryota > Metazoa > Arthropoda > Insecta > Diptera > Drosophilidae > Amiota > Amiota communis. Next base: position 2,248,868 of record JBAMAV010001245.1, on the reverse strand, counting down.
TGACGACAATTCGCTCACTAAACATTGCATTTGAATTTTGAGGCAGTATGGAACACTGGTCCAAAACTTGTTCGTGGCTCGTACAGTAATAGTACCAACTATCTCCTTTTCTCCACCTGCAATACCGTTCACTAGTTACTTACCGTTCTCGAGTCTCGAGTGCCACCGTCTGCATTTTCTACTACTAGTAAATTCACTAGCCAACAGTAATGCATAAAATGGCTACTGACTTACTATGGAAATGCGCACTTACTAGTGAATTTACTAGTCACCAGGCAATAAGAAAGAGGGGTAAGGAATTACTATTGAAAAGGGGTCTATTGCCACCAAGCATACTGCAGGATAAGTCTGAAACAAGTTTATACGGTTTCCAAAAACGAAATCCCATTAAATATTTGTTGGAATCTTGAGATTTTTGAGTGGAACCTCTACATATTGAATAGGAAAAACAATTTGTATAGCTAATCGCCCTGTCTATGTAATAGTCCGATTTTGATTTGGTCATTAAATGTAGAAAAGTTAATTTCTTACTAACGAATTTCACTGCAATGTGACGCCGCTGAACTTTTTCCTATAGAGCGCCTTGAAAGATAAAGTTTATGCCGACAATCCCCAAACAATTAATCACTTAAAACAGAACATTCGCTTCGAAATTTCCCATATTGACCAGAAAACAGTGGACAAAGTGTTCCAAGATGGCCTACTTCCGAGTTAGCCGCGGCCAATATTTCAATAAAATGATTTTTCATACATAATCGGAAGAATTACTCTATCAAATAAAGTAAAATTTGTTAAAAAAAATTGATTTTTGTCCATTAAATTACCAAACTAAAATCGGACCAATAGATGGCCCACCTTTTAGTTAATGGTCTTTGACTAAACATGTATTACATACTACAATATGCACCCCTCTTTCATCTATCAAGGAACGTTATAGATGAGAGAAAGGCGGAAGCTAGTCACTGGGACCTCAATTGGACTTAATTGTAACCTCCTTTATCAGCGCTTCATTTCAATTTTATATTTAATCTACATAACAAGCTGTTACTGTACTATAATACTATACTAAAGTCAGTATGGACCTATGGTATATAGATTTGGGGCACTGATTCCAACTGAAATCTGAAAATTCTTCGGAGGTTTCAATCCAAAGTGCTGCGAAGGTTTGTCATTCAGTGATCAGAGAGGAGTTCATTAGGCATAACAACAGACACATCTCACTGTTGGAGAACCATGGTAATCAATTGGCAATCAACCTAGTAGATAACAGTATACACAAAGGAACCTGGACCTCCTGCTACGTGGACACAAAAACCTTAGTTGTAGGTGTGACCCGAACCGACACCAAGGATAAAGAAACCTACTACACAATCCAAAGCAGTTTCGACACAGTCAACATCGGATATGTAATTCACTTATCAGCTGAAAGAGGAGAAACCGTACAGAATCGTAATAAAAGGCCTACATTTCGACACACCCGCTGACTAAATTAGAGAATCTCTCAAGTCTTTAGAGCACGTAGCTACACATATACACTGCCCCATGAACCATTCCACTGGATTACCCAAGAGCCTCTTCTTTGTCGGACGAGTGATCCATCGATAAATCTAAAAATATATAATATTATTTGATATTTCATTCAAATTCACCTACAGACTACAATTATAAAGAAGAAGAATAAAAGAAACTTACAATCCTGGAAGTCTCATTCATGACCGGCAGAGCCCAGTGAATTTACACAACCATTACATTGAATATCAAAGGAAAACAAGTATCATAACTTTGAATTCAGACTTTCTCTTAATCCGGGAATTTTAACATTTCTCAGTAAATTGAAGCAATTCCAATTGTAATTCAAAGATTGATGATTAGTTTCTGGATATAATACTAATTGATTTCAGTTTTTCCAAGAACTTTTGATCCCATCACCAATTGAAACGAGGCTTTAAGCAACACAACTGCTCATTTTTTCTTCTAAGAAGCATCATTCTCGTAATTTTATAAACACACCTCATCATACGAGTATCATACATACATGTATGTGATATAAATTAATATATTCTATTTATTTCGAATAATTTATACTTAGTTTAACACTGTTATCTACGTAAGCAAAAGTAAAGAGGACAAAAAAAAAACTATAATTTAATCTAAGTTAATTGTGAAAGGTAATTTAAGATAAGCAACATTTTCTAAGCAAACGATAAGCAATAAGTGAATGTTAGTCAGTTAACAAAAAAGTTAATTTGATGCTTTGAACATGTTTGTAATTTAATCAATTTGTTAATTTGTTGTTGCACCCCTGACTCTCGTACACAAACCACCCACCCATTCAGTCAATCTTAGTGCAATTCAATCGTAAACAAAAAATTAGAGAAACGTGACATTGACTTGGAAACTGGTTTTTTCCACAATCACAAAATAAATAAATATCACAAGCGAAACGAATGATATGCACATATGAATTTTCCTTAGTTTTTCCATTTGGGAAAATTTATTTATTTAATTTTCAATGGTCAAACACATTTGTAAGTGAAATTACAAGTAAAAATTTTCCAAGAAGAAAAACATTGGTGCATAAAAGTCAGGTATAAACATAGGAAAAAGAGAAGGGAGAGACTGAAAGATAGTTAGATGGATAGAAAGAGAGTGTTAAAGAAATGTTGATGATGATGATGATGTACTCGTATATAATATGAGTATGTTATACCTGCTGCATTGGTTTGTTTAGTTTGGTGTTGCATATGGCAAGAATGCACATTTGATGAGGGCGCATAGCCAGGCATTCCTTATGTATTGTATGTTGGTATATGAGTTTGTGATTGTTTGAGTGTGAAAAGGTGCTTAGACGGAAATAACTATTGTATGTAAATGTTAATGTTGAAATAAACACGTGACCCTTCGATGACCTCGTATCGTGAGTCTTATTATTATTCTGTACTTATTTTACCATAATATTGATAATAATGATGATGACATGCGTATTTTTACTGTTGGTTGTTGGTTGTTGCGCACCCCCAGACCAGACAACCAACCATAAATGTATGACAATCAAAGTTTTATATGGACAAATGGACAAGGCTTCTAAATACTTACTTGAATTTCAAAGCAAACTACACTCAATGAAGCGGCAACAATAACAAACAAAAAAAAAAAAAAACCATAAAAATAATATGGTAAATAAAGGCTGCCTGCCTGACTGACTGGCTGGCTGACTGATTGCCCTTAGTCATAATGTCGCTATCAGTTGGCACTGTTGCATGACCTCCAGTCAGAGGCATAGTCATCATCATCGATCCTCATCATCATCAACATCAGAGAGACAAAGTTGCATTCTACCATGTTATTGTGTTGTTGCTCTGCTCTGCCTACCAAGTGCAACAAACAAATTGTTGTATGCGGCTTTTATGTTTTGAAAACCTGTTCTTGACGTTTATTCATCTGTAATTAAAGTCAAAGCCAAAGCCAGTAAAATATATTATAAACTAAAGTAATAACAACTAATGGCGGAAGCAACAAATGTTGCCATTGTTTAAAGGCATCACTTTACATACATATGTTGTATTGAAACAATTTAAACACCATAAACACCATGAACAACAATAACTAAGTATAATATCAGTAACAACAACTCAAAACAACTGACTAACTACTTATACATATCTCTTGATATTAAATGTTTTAATACTAGTTACTTACTACTAAATGCCTTCTATGAATGAATGTATGTATCTGTCTCCTCTATATAACTATCGATTTCTTGTCTCAATTCAAGTATTTTTTCTAGCATGCGATATTTTATTGATTTTCAAAAACACAAAAAATGCAAAAAAATGCCTTGAAATAAAAATTACTCATACTACTTTGTTGCTTACAACTTTTGACGTTCCACTTTTGATATTTTACAAAAGAAACCCCATTAAATACAAATTAAAAAATATTTATTTATTTTTATTGGTAACATTAAAAAAATGTAATAAATTTTTATTGAAACAAATAAAGATATAAAAATGTTTAGTAATTAATGTAATAGTAAATTGTTTAATAACAATACTCGTAAACAAAGAAATTGAAATTTTAAAAGGGGCAAACAATTTTGTTTCGTTTTTGGAAAGTATTTTTATTGCATGCAATGCAATGCAATGGGAAATAGGAGCAGCACTCAAAGGCAGGAGAGAATTTTGAGGACTTTCAACTGGAGAAACTAAAAATCACATTGGATAATTTTTAGAATCTATTCAATCTGAGGATGAATGCTTGCTCTGCCCTTTACAGTTCGATTTGATTTGTGCACCCTTATTCTAATTACCAAACACCACCTTTTTCCCGTAATGATTGTGAACTAGTGGATCGATGTGTCAGTTCTTTTATTATATTTTTTTCAACCCAAAGATTTAGTTTAAATTGCAGAAGACCCATCAAGAGAATAAACTCATCGCAAACGGTCTTTGATAAATAACTGGTACTTCGAGATCCTTGATTCCCAAATCGCTAAAAAAGTATCAAATTCAACTAACAGTTCCAAAATCATACAATAATTTCCTTTATGCGCATCACCGCATTCTGCAATGGATCAAATGCCAAACGTACCTAAAGAAGTTTTCCGTTTCAAAAATATTGGGCACAAATTTGCTGCCCCTCAAATCTGCCGCCTTAGGCTCCTTATAGATACACCTTTACCCGATGATATTGGGTGTAGTAAAAAGAAATTTATTTTTGTATTTATAAAGTTAGAATGATTCGATTTAGGTCAAATATGCTTTAGAGCGATTTGATCACGACGGTTTTTGCTTGACATTGTTTAAAATTTGTCTAGGCAGAGTTTTACATCTTTTGGATGAGATAGCTATTCCATAGTTCCGGCAAAAGTATCCTATAGAAGAATACCATATATCCAGGAAAGCACCACTATTTTGTTGCTTAGGCTAAGTTATTTTCTGTGCCGTATAAGCCATTTCAGCTTCCGGAGTTTTTGGCGTTAGATTGCAGCAGTTTTCACAATATGCTTATGCCAGGTAGATACAAGAAGTCATTTTATAGGCCCAGCGTGCAGTTCATCTTTTTTTATTTGAGACGTTCCATATAGGGAAGCGTCTGGCAGCTGGAACATCCTATTTTGGAATCACCATTTGGCAGATCATATCCAGGTAGAGCCTCCCTTAGGTATGACCGAGTTATGCAACGAAACTGTTGCGCAAACATTCTGTACTCCGATTAGGTACTGTTGAGGAAGACTTTCGTTTTAAATATTTATTATTTGCATGTTTACCCATGCAATTTGGACTTTGATTTGTGGGCATTTTCCTAAGTTATGAAAAGCCACAAAAATCCAAAACCTCAAAGTGATCAACATTTTTATTGTATGCGTCATCAGTAACAATGACGTCGCATTCAACGTTTAGGTAAATTGATCTTTTGTACTTTAACACCCGCTAAAAGTACCGCTTGATAAGCTTACCACAGACTCCCATTATATTGTATGGGTATAAAATGGAGATTAAATACTGTTAGAGCATATGTACTCATTTTGATGTTAGAGAGATGCGATAGACTCAATTTCTACTCTCTTACAAAAACAGTGTAGTATATCAAACAAAAGGTAAAAGAGAGTAATGACTAAGTGAATGACTGAATAAGTTAGCTGATTGAGTATGAGAATATGAGAGTACAATAATGTATCTGCGATCACATTTCAAACACACACAGAGAGAGAGTGAGCCAAAGCCTGCTAATGGCTTAGAGTTGCTTAGTTGGGGTACCTTTGTGTATTGTTGTAAGCACTTAATGCTTTTGTTTGTTATTGCTGTTGCTTTTATTGTTCTTCTCTTCGTTTTAATGCTTTTATTTTTTACCGTTTTGTTATTTAAAACTTCATTTTTCATTTTGTTGTTGACTCTAAAGAGTGTCATGTCAGCAGCAACAATACCAGCAGTTTTACTTATTCATCATGGAGGAGATGGTGGCAGGCGTCAAATCGTTCACATTAGCGGGCGTTGCTCTTCTCTCATATTACGGGTTTTCTTCTTTTACTTCTTCTATTTCAACCTCTTCTTGTATTACTTCTTTCTTTGTTGCTGCTTCTTTTTCTTAACCACTTTTTATGTACTCTGGCTTCTTTGCCAAGTTCAAGCTTGGTTATTTTTCGGGAAAAAAGGGCACACACAGATACACACACACACACTCACACACTAAGCCAAACAAGTCACAGTGGGAAAAAAACTGGTTGTTTATAAGAAAAATCCAGGTCTCTGAAGTTGTTCTGGTTATTGTTTTGTGTTGTTAAGAAAATATAAAATAAATAGCTTTATTCCCAAGCAAAAGCAAACAGACACATTTATTTCTTCATCATGTTTTTTCATCTTTTTCTATTTCTCAAATAGACCAAGTAAAATTTTCAATACATCAAACCACTTCTATTGTCCATCTAAGTATTAAATGAAGAGCTTTGTTAAATTTCCAACAGTTAAATGAATGAATTAACATCTCTTTATTATAAAAAAATATGCCAATTAGAAATTTGTTAACTGGTTAACTCAATCATAATAATGAAGATCTTTTGGGCTTCTTCTCACACACACAAGTCTGGGGAGTTGGTTATTCATAAACTGTGGATTTTCTTTATTTATTTTATTATTCATTTTATGCGTAAAACATGTGAAAATTTTCTGCTTATTTTAAATATAATAATAATAATAATAAAAATGTTGTTGACTAAACACAAAATTCTGGGAAAAATGAAATTAAATATTTAAATAGAAAAAAAAAACACAACGTTGAAGCGTTAATTATTGTGGGAGCAAATGAATGAGACCATAATACCTGAGACCACAATCAACAAACAATCAGGTAAAGAAAGAGGAAGTATTTCTTGATGATTTATCACTCATTCTTTTCTGTTATAATGAAGAGACCAAAAATACTTCAATGGGATCTCTTTGTTTGGGAATCACATGGGAAAAAATCAGTAACAAAATTTAAATTTATTTATAAATAAAATGCACTAAATGTTAATTGGATTATAAACTGTTTTGATTGAAATTCAAGGTGAGGCAGCATTGCTTAAAATAAAAAATTTATTTCAGATTATAAAATAATAAAGGAAATGATGATATCTGATTGTAAATGTGGGGTTGGTCTTTTTATTTTTAAAATTTGAATGAATTATTTTATTTCTGAATTTTAATTCTGGACTTAAAATAAATACATATAAGTACTTGTGTAATGAAGAGGGAAGTTTTAAACAAATTTGTTATCTATTTTACAACGTTATCTCCTTTCTAAGGTTCCTGCCATTACTATTCATCCTCCAAAAAATACGATTTGTCAAAGTCTTCAAAATATGCTTCTGTCTCTACGATAATATATTCGTTTGAACAGATTTTTTTCCCCCGAACCACGTTTACATGTTGGGAAACAGAAAAAAGTCGCAGGGATCCAAGTTGGGCGAGTACTGTGGATGCGACAGCAATTCTTGCAATCTGATCACGACAATTTGAGATAAATGTGCTGGTGCGTTAACGGTGTGAAATAGTACTTTTTTCTTAGCCAAATGGGGCTGAATCTCCTTTAATTTTGTATTGAATCAATCCAATAATTCACAGTAATACTGCTATTCCTTTCTGTACAAAATCCATGAACATTATGCACTTGGAATCCCCAAAAATCTTGGGCATAACCTTACCGGCTGTGGCACCATCATCATCTCTACAAAGATCTTTTTCTAAAATCATCTCTTCTTGTTTTGCCAAGGCCATTCATTGTTGAAGGTTTTCTAAATAAAGTGTGGATGTCGGTAAAAATACTTCAATCATCTGCTAACTCAGCATTTGCCAATAATTGCAGCAAGTTGTACGAGTATTCACTTAGTTATTCATTTTCAAACAGTTCTTTGATTTCTTGCTGTTGTATATCATCAAATCCTTCTCCACCGAAAGATATGGGTGGTTAGATAACATCGTTCTAAATAGACTCTGGAGCACTGGTATGCTTAACAACTACTGGACACAACTTTTACAAGCAGCTATTTAGAGTTGATGGTTTTATATTTTTGACAGCTAAGCCTGATTGGCCTCATCGGAGCAGTACCTACTTTATTGGAAATAGTTTCCAAGAATCTGGTATGTTAATAGAATTGTTTTTAGTTTTATTTAAAATCCTATCCATAGTATGTTTCATGTAATAGTGCTTAAGATTTATGATTACTAGCGATAGAATCAAGGATTCTGTATTTTGGGGGTGAAAAACCACTTTAACATTCAGGTGGCTTAAATTCGGATAGGTTCCTGATGCGTTTTATCTATTAACAGTAGAATTTTAAAGTCCAAGTCGGGCACAATGCAACCCCAAAACCACTGACTGAAGAGAGTTGCTGTTATCCAGGTCTTTTTGTTGCTTTTCCAAAACACAGGCAATTTATCTTTGTTTATATCCTTACAGACACGTGCATTTTGAGATTTATAAACCACCATTGGCTTGGAGAAGAAATCTCTCACAGCACTGCTGCAAGGAAGTAATGTAAGACAATCCTTAGTAACCTTCGAGCCAGTTACTTTGCTTATTTCTTTGAAAATAAATGTTCTTTTAGGCATTCATTTCCACTATAAGGCAGTTTCATCTGGGTTAAATATTTGGTCTGATCAATTGCTTATGGTTGTTTGGAACAGCTCTGGTTTTTTTTCTGCACATCCATAATCTGACCACTCACTTTTGCCACGAGGTGTGAAACAAAACCACGTTATAACATATAGAATTTATCTGAAATTGTTCAACCGAGTCAAACTAAAACCCCTGTTACCCAAGTACCGCGTTATACTAGGTTTGAATGTAATATTTTTGTTAAGCGCTCAAGCTGCCTCTAGTGTCTCTGCATAGTGAGGTTATTCCATAGAAAACCACCTCAAAATATTTTGGAGTTGCATCTGGAAAGAATCTCACCAAGTCACATCGAAACTGGTGATGGAGTGCATTGATAAGCTGAACATCCTAGGGCAACTCAATCAGGTGCGAATTCTACGGATTCCGGGACACGTAGGGATTTATGGAAACGAAATGGCAGATAAACTTGCCAGGAAAGGAGCATCATCTCCATTTGTAGGGCCCGAACCATTCTGCGGAGTAGGATCGGGTAACATCTCCCGTATTATCTGGGAAGAAGAGGACAAACAAAGGAGATTACACTGGCAAAATTACAACATACAACCTAAAACGCTACAAGGACTGTATGAACTTAACAAAGAACAAATTAAGAATCATTACGGGATTCTTAACAGGACATTGTAGGTTGAATCGTCACCTAACAAAACTGGGAATCTTGTCTAATGGTCTTTGCAGGTTCTGCGGTGAAGATAATGAGACCGCACTACATGTGATAGGAACTTGTTCTGCCCTGATGCGCAGAAGAAGCAAACACCTTGGCGAACTCACCCTATCCGAGGACGAATTCAGACTCTGTGAGGTAGGACCAATACCTAGGTATTGGGCTAGGAGAAATACTCCAAGTCCATGAAGGGGACACAATAGATCTTACAGGTCGCAGTGCTACATCCCCCAAACAATAATAATAATCTGAAAATAAGTCTAAGCTGATCTGGCAAGCACATATCACAAACACAAGCTTCACCAATAGTAACTTAGAACTTAAGAACCCAATGATAAAAGACAATTTATAAGGATTATCTCAATGATCTCACCATATTTAATACTACCTAGTTTGATTCTAACAATCAATCATTGTATTTGTCTATCTATCTACAAAAATCGTGGGAAATATTAATGGATAAATTAAATTAAATTATTAAATTCAATTTAAATGCTTTTTCTCCACCACCATCATCAATAAAATCAATGAACGGACACTCACTGGAACAAATAACAAAAGAAATAAATCAATTGGATAATAAATGTTAACCAAGCTTAAAAAGTATTTAACTATTATGGATTTCAAGCATACGAGTATTGTATTTTCACTTTCTTATAACCAAGCATGAAAAAGAAAACTAATAATTATGATTTTTATTTAATTTTACAAAATAAGAAAAGATAAAAAAAAAATTGTAATAAATAAAAAAATCATTTAAAAATTAAAAGTCTTTAATCAGAAAGAAAAATTACGATTTAATTTAACATGAAATCTTTTATTATAATTTATGCAAAAAACACAAACAACAATAGCAACAATGAAAGCAAATATGTGCCACATGTTGCAAGAAATGGAGCAACACCAACAACAACAATAACATGCAAAATAATCAGCACAACAAACATTGAAATATGATTTCAGTTGAGTTTTTTTGTTGTTTGTTGCAACAAATAAAATAATTGAAGTGTGACCCAAAGTGGTGAAACAAGTGAAGTGGAATAAAGTTAGTTTTGAAGGTATAAAGTGGTGGGTTTTTTATTATTATTATTATTTATTCTTTATATAAAGGAAAAAGAAAAAGGGTAAAAGTAGACACAAACAGTTTCAATAGCAGTTATGTACAAAAGTAAAGGATGTCATTGGTATGAAATCACTAGGTGAGAAAGTAAACTATGGTATATGGTAGTAGTTGGTTGATGTCAATTGTGTTGGTGCTGGTAGTGCTGGTGGTGGGTGAGGAATTGCATGCCTTTATCTAGGTAAAGCAGGAAATTCAACTAGAAAGTTTATACTGTTGTTGTTGCTGTCATTTGTAGAAGAATGAAAAATAAATGAAAAAGGAGAAGTAGTAGTAGTAGTAGAAAAAGAGAAATTATAATCAAAACCCCTGAGAACAGGCACATGAAACTCTGAGAAAGAGGTAGGCAGACTTGCATGCATTCATTGCACTCATTGATATTCTCTCACATGTGCCCAAAAGCACATTATCATAATATGAGACAGTGGTTCTTGAACTTATGTGTCCACGGATTCCATTTCAAGACATTTTATACCAATTGTTTAAACCTTTTAGTTGAAAATTTAGGGAATCACGGTTCAACACCTGATCATTTGTAGTGTCAATTTTTTTGTTTTGCTATGCGAACAAGCCGGTAAATATATTCCAAATATACTTATGTCCCATCCCACAAAATAATGTCGGATATATTAGCCTATCGACTAAAAAACCTCCTATCGCCTCAATTCCTGTTTAATCTCTACGGCACTGCCAAAGCATTCCTTCATAGAGAATATTTAATGTTACAAATAACTTAATGATTCTCTGAACTTATTTTACACTTGTGTTAGCGCTAAGCAGTTTCCTACATAGCATATAAGGACGTTGAAGTCCCCTTGTGTCATCACTTACGAACGCTATTTTCTCACTTTCTACTTTAGAATTAACTACTTACTTATGAAAACAACATCGTTATGAGCAGGTTCTTGACTTTATCCAGATGTAATCACTGAATACCGATAAAGGCGGACGTTACTTTTATTTTCTTTGACTTTCTTACTGACTTATCTTGCAAATTGAATGCCAATATTATTGGAAGTTACTTCATATTCATATACCTGTTTTTAAACCGACAACACTTAAGTCGAACGTTGTAGGATATTGCTATCAAAGCTTGCGTTCCTTTTCTCTTGCTAGTTTTCTAACATTGCCAATGTCTGGCACTTAAAGAACACTCCTACTCTCAGATGATGAATTCAAACCTGGCGATTCCGTGTTTTGCCTGGTCGCTTCCCTCGTTGGAACGCTCAAAATACTTAGTATACAGCGCTTCCTCCTGGAACGTCCAAAATTACAGTCACAAAATAGAGTCGACTGACTCACGAGCCTTTCAGTTTGCACATCTTTACACTATTCCTAAAACTTAATTTCTAGCTCAATATCCTCATAGGCCGGGGTGGTAAAAACATATTGATATAAAGGGTGGGTCATCTATTGGTCGAATTTCGTATTTGATAGAGTGATTGTCCCGATGGCATTGGAACCGGATGACCTTCTACAACTTTTACGTTTCGCTGTGTGGGCTTTGAATGAGTTCAAGTGTGACCCAAAATTTGCAAGAAAAATCTTCTTTTCTGACGAAGCGCATAGTCATCTCGGCGGGTATGTAAACAAACAAAATTGTATAGTTTCGGGATCAGAAAATCTACACGTCGTCGTACAGTAGCCATTGCATCCAGCTAGTGTGACTGTGTGGTGGGGATTTTGGAATATTGTCGTGATTGGCCTTTACTTTTTCGAGAATGCGAAAGGTCAATGTCCATTTAATGATTAAGCCAAAATCAAAGCAATAGATGGCCAACCATTTGCAAGCCTTACTTTCTCAACAAAACAACAATGAATCTATTAAAGATATTAAAGAATTTTAAGCCAAAAGGAGTCATCCCTTTTTAAATAGGGAAAATAATCTTTCCGTTGTATAATGAATATTGGTAAAAAGTTAGAAAGTTTACAATTCAAAGTTAATGTCAATGGATCTTAGGAGCCCGTGAACCCCGTCTTTATCAAAATGGACTCCTCAACAATCCTAAACTTGATTTCTGGCTCAATGATTCAAAGATGGGAAAAAATAAGGTTAACGAGCAACAAAATGACAATGAATTACAAGAATCGGCAGAATGACTCCTCTCCAAATAGCAGGAAGAATCTTTTATTTTTAAATGAAACTCATACTATTTTATTTAGTAACTAGCGTACCCAGCGTGCTTTGCTACTCTTCCGACGCGATGTTAGTGTGCGATACTGTCATCCGAATCAAATATTAATATTGACATAATGTCTATATCTTCAAAACTATGCCACCTACCGCGTCCAAATGACCCAATAAGTACAACATAAAAAATTTCATCAAAATCGGTCCAGCCGTTCTTGAGTTTGGCGCTTACCAACACTTTTAGCGATTCATTTTTATATATATAAAGATAGAGATTTATTAGAACTAATATTATAATTAACAATTATAATTTATTTTTAATATCAGTAGTAGCGACAGAGGCCTTCAGCTCTGGGGGAGAGTTAAGAAGGATACGAGGACCAGAAAAATGTTGAGGGTAAGTCCTCACTCGATGGAAAAGACTAAAGAGCAAGTAGTTGGCAGGGCCAGACTTGTGCAGGAATCGATGCATACTATTATTAGTTAACATAAAGTTAAGAATGTAAAATTAATACCAAAATAGTTTTATAGTTCCCAGTAGTATGTGGACCACAGTTTAAGAACCACTGACTTAAGAGACCATAAGAGTTAACTTCTTCAAGTGTCTGTGTGTGTGTGTGTGTTTGCTTTGCATAAAATAATTCACCATACGAAATGGTACCATGCATATCAAAATAATTAAGAGAGAGGTGCACACAAAGTGAGTATAGGAAAAGTAGCGCAATTGACTTGCGGCTCTCTCTCTCTCTCTCTTCAATGAAGCTACCGTAAGGCAAGCGCTTAGTCATGCAAATGAATTTAAGTTTGTTTTTTTTACCGCAAGTCCAGCAAAGGCAGCAGCAGCAACGGCAGATTAACAAGGCTAATAAAAAAACAATACAAAATGAGAACGACCCAATTTGCATATGTGCAAAAGCAGCAACATCAGCAGCAGCAACAACGACAGATACAAATGTGTTTGAAGTTGTTTGTTTGTTTTTTTGTTTGTTTGTTGTCTGCCTTGCATTTTTTTAAATCTAAAATTAGAGCAAGATACATTGGCATACACTAGCAGTAGTTACTCATTCAGTTAGATATAGAGACATTGCGCATACGCCAACGTTTCCTGTGACATTTCATTTCAACTCGAAACTTTGAATGAAATTGAATTGTAAATGAAGCTAAAACTGATTTTGTGCGAAAATATAAGTAAAAATGAATTCATTTATTCATTCATTCATTGAGTCATTTATTATTGTGAGCCCAAGAACAACGAATTCCGCCGCTACTGAGCCACATTCATTTTGTTATTACGAGTACTATTGTTGTTACTATTGTTGTTGCTTTTGTTACTGATTATGAAATTTCCGTTTAGTTCAATTATGGCAGCAGCGCATATTTTGTTGTTGCATACTTTGTTATTTTTTTTTTTTTTGTACGTGAACGTTGTAATAATATTAAAAGCTAAAATGTTTTTACTGAAATGAACTGAAATGACTTCAACGATGTTATAAGTACAATATACAAAAAAAAAAAAAAAAACACACGTGTGTAGGGAAGAGAGAAAACCGCATGGCTATTAGCATATTTATTCTTTTTTTTTTTTTTTTTTGTTTTTGCCTGTTATCCCCTATTGTGACCGACCACCTACACTCTACACTACTCCACTCCACTCTTCCATACTCTCTATAGAGAAAAACAACTACAATAATTGGCCAAAAGGCTTAGACAAATGGTCTGTCGGTATGATGCACGAGTATCTAACTAACTAACTAACTCAAATGAACTGAACTGATAGATGGATGGACAACAACAGAGCAGTGCCAACATACAACAACAAATAGCAAAATCACAAACAAGCGTATCTAATCGATGGCCTCATATAATGCTAAAGACCGACAGTCCAACCAACCAACGAACTATTGGATGTTTGCCATGTTTTTAAGACCGTTAAAAGGGCGTAGGTCTTTGCTTGTAGTATTACAAGAAGGCAAAAAGGTGTTTAAAGTCACGTTAGTCATTAGAAAAAGAGCATTTGGCAAACAACAAGAACACAAATAGAACCATGCTTAGTAGTAATTCTGGCAACATTTAGATATTACTCGTATTATAGCGCTTGCTTGATGTTTGACTGTTGTTTGCTACTGGTGTTACTGCCAATGATCATCATTACAGTGAAACTCGTTCACTTAACACTATTTTTTTATTAACTAAATAAAAACATTCTTCACCAAAAATTACTATTATTATTATTTTTACAATATTTTATGCGTTTGCAAACATTTTATAAGTTTTTTCCACTTGAGTTGAGTTGAACTCAACAGCAAAAATCGCATGAAAAACGCGTTGTAAACGCGTCATTGCCACCAGCATTTGTTTAAGTTATTTTCTTGTTGTTATTATTTATTTTTCTATTATTGTTGTTGTTGTAGCAAGTCTACATGCTTAACAAGATTTCATCTAATTAGAAACTCCAGCATGATATGTGTTGCATGCTGCTGGCTTAGCTTGGTTTAACTTGCCTATTACTATTTGCTTGGATTTTGTTATTGGCATGGCATTTCCGTTGCGGCATGGCAATGAAGCGTCTTTTGCAGCAGAAGGCAGTATTCGCACAAATGAAAGTAGATTTGTTCGAGTTTTTCATTTGTTTTAAGTTTTTGTTAATTTGGTCAATGGTTTGTTTTTTTTTTATATTTGTTAAACTTAAGTAAAACACTTTCTTAAATTTAGAGAGTTGCAAAAAAAAACAAAAGATAAACATTAATTAAACTAAAATGAAACTTGGTTGTTGGAAAAGTGTTGGAAGCGTTTTTGTTTTTCTTGCTTTATTTCTCTGTCAATAATTAACTTCTTCTATATTGACTGCCTTACAATGTATTGGACTTAGTAAGATAATTTAATTTCTATAAACCACAGATCTAGAAATGATAAACAATATTGGTAAGGTACATATACTGTACAAGATCTGTCAATATTACTAACTAATAAAGGTAATAGCAAAACGAAATCAATGTACAAAATTTCATCTTCAAAACTATCATAACTGAGAGACTATTTAAAATGAAGAGCTCTTTTTATTGAAGCATTAACCTAGATCTTAGAAAAAAGCTTCTGATTTTGTCGACTGTTGGAAAGCAAGTCATTTTTAAAAGGATGGTAATGGAAGTACAGTGATGATAGTTATCCCCGTGTTGAAAAGATTTGCTAGGGGCAAATAATATATTGACAATTAAAAAACAAAGAATTTTACGTCCAAGCGTTTCTGAGTTAGGTGAATTAACAGGTAAATTTTATAAGGATGGTAATGGAAGTACAGTAATGGTAGTGCATAGTGGTATGGGTGTTCATAGAATGGTCAAACTGACTTGCAACAGATTTCATCAATGCTGCTGGAGCAAGTGATTCAAATCGGGAATTGACTAAGCTTCACTATAGTCCTGCTCTCTACAGTCATAGCAATTTGTCTCTTACTTGTGTCATTTGTTTATCCACATTATATTGAATAGAATTTGACTTCTTCTTAGTGTCATTTAATGATGGAAATTATTTGACAAACTCTTGATTTGAATCTTTTTATTTATTTGCCAATTCGATTCCTAATGTAGGTGAATCACATAATTGTACAATTTTACAGGTATTTAACAGCAATACTTTAACAATTGTATCCTTTTACAATACAAAAATGTCATTTAGGTAAAAATTTGTGATAATGTCATGATACAATTCTCTATTTCTTACCGCAGTTTTCTGTTGTACCTGCACGATTAGACTCATGGGATATAATTTTCATGGGATAATAGTACAATACTCCATTGGTTTCCCGTTGCCTTCTGAATTGTTGAATACAATAGTTTTCCTTCTCTCTGCGCTGCCATTTATTCTGTGTCATTCACTGCTGAAGTGTTTTGTTGGGCATGATGTTTATTTTGAGGCGTCACCAACTCGCCTCGTCAGTGTAGTGCTCGGCATTGTGATTTTTTGTAATTAAGGCATTACTCTATGCCTGCTGTGTGGCCTTCCAGACTTAGGCAGAAACACTCCCTGATAAATGTTACTTATTCGCGGCTAACCTTTATATCTAAAGGCCGTCCACTATTCGCAATCAGTGACCCGTTCTGTAGCCTTCAGCTGGTCTCCCGCAGAATCCCTTATACTATTCCACGCAGAGGCTTAACAAGAAGGTGGCATGACGGAAAAATGTCACGGGCCCCATTTGGAAGGGACCCCGGCCTGAGAGTGCCGTGAGCATCCTAACATTTTTTATTACAACATTTATTAAAATGAAAAGTTGCCTAAAATAAGTCAGTACTTTAAGAAGGAAGATTTCATTGACGAAGAATCAAATGAACAGCAGGAAAATCTATGAAAATAATTAAAACTGTGGTTGAGCTTTTTTACAATGATTCCGAGGACTTATTAAATACTTGTGCCATTTATTGACCTGATTTAGAATTTATTGATTGAATTACTTTGTTTATTGTTTAATCAGATTTACTGACTTGATATTTTTTTCCTGTGTCACATATTGACCAATCATGGATTTATTTATTGATCAATTTTGATTGACTGGCTGTATACAATATTTTTATATTTGTGTCATTTATTGATCAACCTTAGATTAAATAATTTTTGTTTTTTTCACTTGTGTCATATATTGACCAACGTCAGATTAACTGACTTGTAATTTTGTACTTGTGTCATTTGTTGGCCAACCTTATATTGATTGATTTGAAATACTTGAGTCATTTATTGACCAAGCTTATTTTGAATAATTTTTGATTTTTTACTTACCTCATATATTGACCAACTTTAGATTAATTGACTTGATTTTTGTGTGTCATTTTTATTGATTTAATACTATTACTTGTCTCATTTATTGACCAATTTAACTGACTTGATATTTCCCGTTGTGTCATTTATTGACCAAGCTTAAATTGAAAAACTTTTGATTTATTACTTGCCTCATTTATTGACCAACCTTATAGTTATTAACTGACTTGATTTTTTTTTACTTCTGTAATGTTTATTGACTTAATACTATTACTTGTCTCATTTATTGACCAATTTAACTGACTTGATATTTTCCGTTGTATCATTTATTGAACAAGCTTAAATTGAAAAAATGTTGATGTTTTACTTGTGTCATGTATACTAACCATGTATTAACTGACTTCATATTTCTTTCCTTGTGTCATATATTGACCAACGTCAGATTAAGTGACTTCATATATCTTTCCTTGTGTCATATATTGACCAACCTTAGATGGACTGACTTGACATTTTTTATTTGTGTCATGTATTCACAAACGTGATATTGTTTGAATTGAATCATTTAATGACCAAGCTTAGATTGAATAACTTTTGATTTTTACTTGTGTCATATATTGACCAATCTTTGATTGACTGGCTTTATATATTTTTTATTTTTGTCATTTATTAATTGGTCTAAGATTTAACAGTTGATATTCTTCTATCTTCAAAGCTTTAGTGTGCCTCAGTGATTTTCTACTTATAACTGACTAACACACAATTCAACTGACATATATAATCTGATTTAATTGACCAATATTAATTTACATTTACTGACCTACTGATTTATAGACCAACACTTTTATTGACCAACTATAATAATTTTTACTCATTAACCAAGCAATTTAGTACATATGTACGTATTTACTGACCAACTGAACAAACCATTACACCATCCGTAAATCGAAATAAATTATTGTTTGAACTGATAAACTTAAGTGAATCATTTACTGACTTAAAGACATTACTAAAAACATTCAGACTTCTTTTTTACTATCTCACCGTTTATCTTTCCCCTTTGTCAAGTGAAAATCTCTTTCTCCACTGTCCGTCCATTGTTGTGCTTATTTAAAAATGAAATGCGATTAGCGATGCATCTTACTGTTAGGCCACACACAAACATACACACACCCTTCATACCTGCTTTTTGGCCTTGCCAACCTTTTGGGTTCAATGGGTCAAACTAAACATGGTTTGTGCTTTGTTTGTTACTTTTGTAGCTGGTTTTGTTTTTTCCTCCACAACTAAACAACATTTTTCTCTGTTTTAGTATATCACTACATTTTTGTTTTAAATTTGTTTTCATTCACAGATGTCGCCTCAATTGAAGTGAATACAAAAGAAGCTTATTTTAATGGTTCCGCATATTTACGTCTGTTGACGCCGATGCCCATCTGGGATCATTCGGCGATTAGTTTTCGTTCGTGTCGTGGCGGTGAAATACTTGCTCAGCAATATAATAAAACCTCAATTGTAATCTCAGTGCTCAATGAATTCCTACAAATCTCATTGGCGGGCAATGCAGTAATTGGACCGAACAATCGATTAGATGTGAAATTACCATATCAATTATTAGACAATCGTTGGCATACATTGCAATTCAAATATGAATATGGTAATCTATATTTGCATGTCGATCGTACATCAACAATTTTTGGTAAGTCAATTGATTGGACAAACCTTCCAGGGCAATGATTTTGGAATTCTATTTTTAGCAAACTCTACATATAACAGTCAATTTTTAACAAATCGTTATATTGGTGATGAAGCAGCAATTTTGATATTGGGCAATTCGTTTTCGGGTTGTCTCTTAGATGGTCCCGGCTTGCAATTCATTAATGGTTCAATGACTGTACAGAATGCTGTATTCGGACCATGTCCACTTTCTCAGGGACCTTGCAGTGAACAAGATGTTTTCACTCGCATACAAGATAATTTCTGTTTGAATGATCCTTGCATGGGTCATGGTACTTGTACATCACACACTGATGGCTATGAATGTCATTGCACTGCACGTTATTCCGGCAAGAATTGTCAAAAGGATAATGGTTCACCTTGTGCGGCAAAACCAAGTCTTTGTCAAAATGGTGGCACATGTCGTGAGGATTCACGTGGTGATTATCAATGCATTTGTGGACCAAATAATAGTGGACAAAATTGTGAAACTGAAGTGAATATTCATCCATTGTGCCAATCGAATCCTTGTTTAAACAATGGTGCCTGCGTAGTACTTGCAGGCAATTCGAATATAGAGTGTGAGTGCCCAAAGGGTTTTACTGGATCTCGATGCGAGGTCGACATGGATGAGTGTGCCTCACAGCCATGTCAGAACAATGGTAGTTGCATTGATCGTGTCAATGGCTTTACTTGTGATTGCACCGGAACTGGTTACACAGGTGCCTTTTGTCAAACGAATATCGATGAGTGCGAAAAGAATCCTTGCCTAAATGGTGGACGCTGCTTTGATACCTATGGCTGGTATACATGTCAATGCTTGGATGGTTGGGGTGGCGAAATCTGTGATACACCCATTAGCTGCCAGACTCAGCAGTGTTTAAATGGTGGTACATGTGTGGATAAAACTATTGGATTTCAATGCATTTGTCCTCAAGATTTCAGTGGAGAATTGTGTCAACAGGGGCCAACATGTCCACAGTGTCCCATTGATTCGGAATGCATTGCCGGAAAGTGCGTGTGTAAGCCAGGAACCTCGGGTAAGTGACAGCATAATTTTAATTGGTGGGTTTCGATGATGGTGCTGGTGGATGATGATTAATTATATAAATTGTGGGATTTGGTTATGGGTTTTTTAATAATTTTTTAATTTTAATACACTCTCATTAACTGGTGCTGGTGAAGCTTCCGAATTACTTATTTTGAATCCGGATGATGTCATCGATGATTATAATAATAATAATGATGACATTGGTATCCTTAATGATGACAATGGTGAACATAATCATGATCGACTTTGTGTTGTCGAACGTAAAAGGAAACGTTATATATCACCAGAATGGCTAAAGAAGAAACGTTGTGAGCTTAAGCTGAGTACGTTCCAAAATGATGGTGCACGTTCCAAAATCGTGAGCGCGCGTGCGTTTTTAAAATTCAATGTGCCTTTTTAGAGCATTTCGCTTGCTTTTTGCATTCCTTACATGACACCATTAATCATCCATCTAAACACACACACCCACACTTCTACAAAATACCCTTCTTCACTCACACACACATATATACTCTCACAAACATATACATACACACACACACAACAGTCACTGAAATATTTCTCTTTCTATTTTTCTTTATTTCATTTCTTTCTATCGTTTTGTATATAAAATTTATACAAAAAACACCAAAAAACAAAAAAACTATCTGAAACAACATTGAATTGGCATATGAATGATTTGAATCCCAGGTCCAATAGGACATTGTGTATCCATCATACAAACAACAGAACAAGAACAACAAGATCTTGAACAAGAGCTTTATATGCCAACTGCAGCAATTTCAACAACTCAATCATCATTACCTTCAAGAACACCAACAACAACAACAACAACAATTAGTTATCCAACAATACCAACAACAAATAGTTCCCTAAATAAACAACTCCAATACCAAATCCAACAACATCAACAACAACAACAACAATTACAATCCCGCTTCGGTCAATTGAATGCATGTCCCACAGATAAATGCTTGAATGGTGCTACCTGTAGAGGATTTGCCTCCAATTATACTTGTATATGTGCTAGTGGATTTACAGGTTTGGTTAATTAAGATAAATATTGGAAATGTATTTTAACAAAATAGAAAATGTTATGTGTAATGTACTATAATGTATTTGTAGAAGTAATACCCATAGTTTTGTTTTGCCTGTTTAAATATTGTAGATTATTTAATTATAAACCAAGAAAAAGATAATCTTTGGCTAAGCCAAAGTTGTAATACTCTTCATGCTCCTGTGAATAAGCGTACATGAATATTATATTATTGATTTGACTTATGTTTATGGAAAGAGTCCAGAATTCATACTGCATTTCAACATTGAGACCGGTAGCTATACGATCCAGTAATCCTAGAATCTTGAAATTTACTGGTCAGATCTTGATATGTGTATCACATGGCAAGCACCAGCTTTAAAATAAAGAAAGAATCATCAAAATCGGTTGACCTAGAAAAAAGTAATGATGTGACAAACAGATAACTACTAGTCAGATCTTGATTAAATTTATATGTGGACCACATAACAAGCACCAGCTTTAAAATAAAAAAAGAATCATCAAAATTGGTTAACCCAGAAAAAAGTAATGAGGTGACAAACAGATAACTACTAGTCAGATCTTGTTGAAATTTATATGTGGACCACGTAACAAGCACCAGTTGTAAAATAAAAAAAGAATCAACAATATCGGTTGACCTAGAAAAAGGTAATAAGCCAACAAACAGATTACTACTAGTCAAATCTTGATCAAATTTACATGGGACCAAATGACAAGCACCAACTTTCAAATAAAAAAGAAAGCAATGGTCATAATTTTTTTATCTTTTTCAATGATTCTTCCGCCTTGGTTGCGTAAGCGCGTAATGACAAAATTGCTCTCACATGCACCGTGTATTCCTCTATTTTCAGAATATATAAATTACTTGGTGCTATGGCTTTCGAGTGACGAAATATATTAAAAGTATAGGCGACACCAACAGCGTTTCATATGTAACACAGCGTCAGACATTACTTTAAACTAATAAGAACATTAATTTGAATTTGGGTTTATATGGGAGGTACCCCTCCTAGTAGTCTGTTTCAGCTGATTCCGACAAATGTGCAGTATCTGCTTAAAAGAGCTCGTGATCTGATCAAGAATATATGTATATACTTAATGGGGTCTCCTTCTCTGTATTACAAACTTCTTGATAAACTCATAATACTATTTACTGCGTGAAGAGTATAAAAATTGTCATTTAGTCTAAGAACCCAAAAATCATATATAATTTCCCTTTCTCTTAGGTTACAATTGTGAACAATCGACTACAGTTGGTGACGGTGCAAGTGGTCCAGCATCTCCAAGTATACCATTGACCCCAATCAATTGTAACAGTGCCAATGGCATATGCTTGAATGGTGGTACCTGCTCTATGAATGGTACCCATTGTTATTGTTCCACGGG
The DNA here is from genome assembly GCA_037043315.1 of Amiota communis. NCBI lineage: Eukaryota > Metazoa > Arthropoda > Insecta > Diptera > Drosophilidae > Amiota > Amiota communis. The sequence continues at coordinate 2,226,342 of JBAMAV010001245.1, read as the reverse complement.
TTATTTTGGTGATCGTTGTGAAAAAGTTGAACCATGTTCAGCACTCAATTGCCAGGAACCTATGGTTTGTTCACAAAACAAATGCATATGCCCAGAGAATAAAGTATGCAATCAGTGTGCCACTCAACCATGTCGTAATGGTGGTGTTTGTGCTGATTTACCCAATGGAGACTATGAGTGTAAGTGTCCCTCCGGGTGGACTGGACGAAATTGTTTAAAGGATATCGATGAGTGTATGTTATCACCAAAAATATGTGGCAATGGCATTTGTAAAAATGAAGAGGGCTCCTATAAATGTTATTGTACTCCTGGATTTACTGGTAAACATTGTGATTCCGATGTGGATGAGTGTTTGAGTCATCCGTGCTTGAATGAGGCCACATGTCATAATAAGGTAAGCAATTGTTTAGTTGTTATTCAGTAGTTCTCTTGATTTGTTTTTACCGCCTTCGACTTACTTTCGACTTAATGTGTTAGCTGTTTTTCTTTAAATACGGCAAGCATCGGATTCTAAGACAAGTGAGTGAGAGTCACTGCAATCTCTAAAAGCATTCTTTCTGTTCCTAGAGAAAAAAACGCTAGTGTAAAATGCTTGATGTATTATAGTATACCCAGGGCTTGTCATAAATAAAGTTAATTTTTCATAAAATTGATACATTTTTTTTTCCAATTCCTAACCATCCCCTATTATAGATCAATGCCTATGAATGTGTCTGCCAACCGGGCTACAAAGGCATCAACTGTGAAGAGAACATAGATGAATGCATTAGTAATCCATGCTCCAAAGGTTCTACATGCATTGATTTGATCAATAATTTCACTTGTTCCTGTATACCGGGCATGACTGGACGCTTCTGTGAGATCGATATTGATGATTGCGTTTCAGCTCCTTGTTTGAATAAAGGACGCTGCATAGATGAACTGGGTGGCTTCCATTGTGATTGCCAAGGCACTGGCTATGAGGGTGAACACTGTGAACTGAACATAGATGAGTGTGCCTCAAATCCTTGTATTAATGGTGCCGAGTGTATTGATCAAGTCAATGATTATTTCTGTAAATGTTATCCTGGCTATAAGAGCAAGAATTGTGAGATCGATATCAATGAATGTGAAAGTAATCCATGCCAACACAATGGTGAATGTCTAGAGCGTTCAAATATAAGTTTATATCAAAAGTCGAATCTTTCTTTTGATCAAACAAGTGTGTTTAATCAGCCATTCTCCTATGCAAATGCTAGTGGGTAAGTTACTTTGGAATAGAAAGAGAGTAACCAATGATTTGATTTTGATTTGTTCATTTGTAGTTATGAATGCGTTTGTGTTCCTGGCATCATGGGCAAGAACTGTGAAATCAATATCAATGAATGCGAAAGTAATCCTTGCAGCAAACATGGTACTTGTAATGATGGTGTAAGTACTCCTTGTTTTTATGTAAAAATAAAATTTATTTCTTCTTTTTTTTTTTTTTTTGACATCCTAGATTGGAACTTATAAATGTGAATGTGATCCTGGCTTTGAAGGCACTTACTGTGAGACAAATATTGACGAATGTGATCGCTATAATCCCTGTTTGCATGGTACTTGCATTGATCAAATCAATGACTATGATTGCGATTGTGATGCGAATTTTGGTGGCAAAAATTGCTCTGTAGAACTAACAGGATGCAGTAATTCTCCTTGCCTTAATGGTGGCAATTGTATACCATATTTGGTCAATGAAACTGTGCATCTATTCAATTGTTCCTGTGAACATGGCTTCCAAGGTTATACTTGTGAGAAGACCACAACTTTATCGATGGTAGTCAGCAGTTTGATAACTGTACAAACCCATCGAGCTGAAGGTTATGATATCAATCTACAGTTCAAGACCACTTTACCTAATGGTGTCCTAGCCTTTGGAACATCTGGTAGTCAAAATGAACCAGTTAGTTATATTTTGGAATTGATTAATGGACGCTTGAATCTACATTCATCACTTTTAAATAAATGGGAAGGTGTCTTTATTGGTTCCAAATTAAACGATAGCAATTGGCATAAAGTATTTGTGGCCATCAATACATCACATTTGGTATTATCGGCCAATGATGAGCAAGCTATCTTTCCTGTTGGTTCTTATGAGACTGCTAATAATAGTCAACCCTCATTTCCTCTAACTTATCTCGGTGGCACCATACCAAATCTGAAGTCGTATTTGCGTCATTTGACTCATCGGCCTTCAAGCTTTGTAGGGTGCATGCAAGATATTGTTGTCAATGGCAAATGGATATTCCCAGATGAACATAATGAGAATAATAATGATACCAATGCCGATAAGGATACAAAACTATCGTTCGTTCAAAGTGGTTGTCCACGCACAGAGCAATGTAAACCCAATCCTTGTCATTCGAATGGTGAATGTACAGATCTTTGGCATACATTCGCATGCCATTGTCCGCGTCCATTCTTTGGTAGTACATGTCAATATAGTAAGTATCATTATTAAGGATTTAACATCGGGAAAACATTTCTAACTCCTTATAATTTCTTAGATATGACGGCAGCAACATTTGGCAATGAAAATACGACGCATTCTGCTATTATTGTTGAGACAACAGATGTGGCCCGGCGTGCCATACGTTCTATTCTGGATATTTCCATGTTTATACGAACACGTGAGCCTAAAGGTCAAGTGTTCTATTTGGGAAGTGATCCCAGAAAAATACCCACAAAGAGTAAGTCTTCATTTGAATCTTATATCTAACATTCTTTCTAATGATTTAAAATTCCCCTTAGACATTGGTGATTCATATGTAGCTGCTGAATTGCATGGTGGTGAACTGCTGGTAAAAATGCAATTTAACGGTACCCCAGAAGCTTATACAGTCGGTGGTCAAAAACTTGACAATGGTTATAATCATCTCATTGAGGTTGTACGCAATCAAACACTGGTCCAAGTTAAACTCAATGGCACTGAGTACTTCCGAAAGACACTGTCTACAACAGGTTTATTGGATGCACAAGTGTTGTATTTGGGTGGACCGGCGCCAACGCGTGAATCTCTATTACCTGTGGGCACTGAACCTGGCGTTATACAACCCGATGAGAATGTAACCATTCGTGAGGATGATACCAAAGAATATTTCAAAGGCATCATACAAGATGTTAAAGTCAGTAATGGTTCTCTGAACATGATTGTTGAAATGTATCCATTGGAGATCACAGACGAAGAGACCAATGCCAGACCTTTTGGTGCGGTTAGCATTGATCGTAATTCAGTGTTACCCGGTGAAGTATCTGATGATCTTTGCCGTAAGAATCCTTGTAAACATAATGCTGAATGTCGGAATACTTGGAATGATTATATATGCAAATGTCCAAATGGTTATAAGGGAAAGGATTGTCAAGAGATTGAATTCTGTCAGTTGGCAACTGTTAATTGTCCTGGTAACAGCGTCTGTCAAAATCTTGATGATGGTTACGAGTGCCTGACAAATATCACTTTTACTGGCAAAGAGCGATTGCCATTGTCCTTCTCGTATTTCAAGGAACAATCAAGTGGCGAGGAAATGAACAAGCAGTTGCTCAAACCTGTTATCGAGATCGCTTATCGTACACGTGCCGGTGGTACGCTTCTTTTTATCGATAATCATGATAGTTTCTTTGAGATTGGCGTAAATCAGGGCCGTGTCACGGTTACATGGAAATTGAATCAGTTGCATATTGGCGAATCCAATCATTTTGTAAAGGAGAATCATGATGGCGAATGGAGTCGCATTTACATACGTGCACACAATGGCAAGATCGAAGGAGGCTGGAAGGGCTGGGAGAGTGTGGTTGATCCATCACCTGGCTTCTCGGTTGACATAGATCAAGCAGCCTTCCAAGATTTACTTTCATCAAGCACTCAAATTTATTTGGGTGGGATGCCAGAGGCTCGTCAAGCACGTGGTACAACATTGTCAGCTCAGCAGGGTTCCCAGTTCAAGGGTTGCTTGGGTGAGGCACGTGTAGGTGATCTACTATTACCATATTTCGCCAATGCAGATATCTATCCAAGTACTCATAATATCTCTGTACAACTGCAAGCTCAATTCCGGTTGAATTCCATGCATCCTGTAGAAGGTTGCACGCTTTGCTTTGAGGTAGACTGCAAAAATGGTGGCCAATGCAATGCACCTTCAGAGGAATACAATTGTACATGTCCACCTGGCTATGAGGGTGAAGATTGTGGCACTGATATTGATGAGTGTGCGAACACTGAGTGTTTGAATAATGGAACTTGCATTAATCAGATTGCTGATTTCCATTGTGAATGTTTGCCCGGTTTCGAGGGACGCCATTGTGAGCTGAATATTGATGAATGTGCCTCAGAACCATGTATGAATGGTGGTAATTGTACGGATCTAATAGCGGCATTCCATTGTGAGTGTCCTGATGATTTTACAGGATTACAATGTGATGTTCTCAAGTTAATGACATGTGAGAATTTCCCATGTCGAAATGGTTCCAAATGTGATGATATACCAAGTGAGTTTCATATATGGGAAATGTAGGAAGATCTCAACTAATCTTAATATTTTAGATCCAGCAACAGGTAACAATTTCACTTGTACATGTTCGGAAGGATTTGAGGGACCTTTGTGTGATATACCATTCTGTGAAATAACTTCTTGCTTGAATGGTGGACTTTGTATTAGTTCAGATCTCATGGTGAGTCATCTGGGAAGTAGTGTAATATTTTAACTAATTCTTTTCAAACTTTAGATGCCCGTTTGTAAATGCATCATTGGCTATGAAGGTCGCCTTTGTGAAAGTGAAATCGATGAATGCGCTTCGAATCCTTGCCAGAACAAAGGCAAATGTAAGGATCTTGTTGGCAGTTATGTATGTGAATGTGAAGGCACTGGCTTTGAAGGTATCAATTGTGAAGCGGATATTGATGAATGTGCCATGGGCATAGAATATTGTGGTGGTCTAGGACGTTGCATCAATTTGCCGGGAACATTCAAATGCATTTGCGAAGGCGCCTTTTGTGGTGCCTATTGTAATTTCACTGATCCTTGTAAAATACAACAAAATCTTTGCTCAAATAATGGTGTTTGTATAGAGGATTGTCGTGAAGAGGCAGCAGATTATTATTGCAATTGCACAGAAGGTTTTATGGGCAAGAATTGTACAATGCCAGTAAGTAATGATGATGTACATTATACGCCATGATTATTCAATATTTTGTTTAATTTTTCTAATAGATAACAGCACGTGAAGATGGTCCTTCAACAACAGATATTGCCATAATTGTTATACCAGTAATTGTAGTGCTCCTGCTCATTGGCGCTGCATTGCTTGGTACATTCTTGGTCATGGCTCGTAATAAGCGTGCAACGCGTGGCACTTACAGCCCCAGTGCACAGGAGTATTGCAATCCCAGACTGGAAATGGATAATGTATTAAAGCCACCACCAGAGGAGAGACTCATTTAATAACAATAAACGACGACGAATGATATAAAAAAACTCAAGATATTTTTTTTAATTTTTGTTTTAAATTCCGCCCACTATTTTTATTTTTATTTGATTATCATTTTTTATAATCTTCCATTTCTTGTTAACTTTCAGTTTATTTAATTAAGTTGATTTTAATTAAGTTTTAAATGTTTAATTTAAGGTGCTCAAAAGCAGATTTATATATCCTTTCTAAAGGCTTCCATTTAACAAAACAAACAAACGCTTCCTCTCCACATAAGTTCAAGACATAGGAAAAAAAAGGCTTCAGATTTTTACATTTTTTTTAAATTAATTAAAAAATTCTATAAAATCTTAAAGCCTTTTTTTAAATGATTTTTTCTTTAGTTTTTCGATTTTAAGATTAAACTTAGTTGAATTGAATTATTAACTATTTATTACTTTAATAGATTGATCCGAGAATAGTTCAACTGAATAAGTTTTTATTAATTTTTAATCATATATAAAATGAGATATTATTTTATTTACTAATAAAATTCTCTTTTTTAAACAAAAAATCGAACAAAAAAAAAAACAAAAGAAAATAATAATTTTTAAAACTTGAAAAAAGCAATATAAATTTATTAATTAATTAATGAATAAACTAATAATAATTATTGACAATTTAATAAGTTGATAATTGTATATAAAATGTAATTTAGCTGAGCTAAAATGATTAATTGAAAAAGATACAATACAAAGGAAAATATTGTGGCCTTAAAGCGACATGCAACAAAATCAAATAAATTTAAAAATTGAATTGTTGAGAAATGTTTATTGATTACCCTATAAGTTTAAATATAAGCGAGACTGTATTATATAAATATTATTATTATTATGTATTACTATTATTATATTTAAATATATACTAATATTGTAATTTTTTCGACTTTTTCCTAATAAATTTATATACTCGTAACTTATAAATTTCCAGCCATTTTTTATCATGCACCAACAGATTGTTGTAACAATAAATAAAACTTCTAAGGAGGAGTACAATAAATTTAGATTATATTCATGTTTATGAATTTCTATTAAGAGTATTTCTAGTGTTGTTTACATACTCAGTCCATGAGAGAATATATTGGAAAAGAGTTGTATAGAAAATAATTAGATACCATGATGCAATTGCTTTTTTTTCAATAGACTTGAAGTTTCAGTTTAGAAACAGACAGAGTCATTCTTTATAAGTCTTCAGTTATGCACCAATAGATCAATGTAATTATGAATCAAATTTCCAAGTAGGAAGAAAAAAAATTTTATTGTTATATTTATGATTTTCGATTAACAGTATTTATTTCTACTGCTGATTCCATTCTCAGTCCATGACAGAATATACTGGAAATTACATACCAAAGATAAAAGAAGTCTGAGTTTACCATTTGATTTAATTGCTTTTTTTCAATAGACTTTGAAGTTTCGAAACAGACAGAGTCAGTCTTCAAATCTCTTAAGTTATACATCAATATAACAATGAATGAAACTTCTGAAAAGGAAAATAAATCAATAGTATTTTCTAATATGAAAAGATTTTCTTGAAATAGTAATTCTACTCAGGATATACAGGAACAGTGCTTAGTATATAAGAAAATTAGATACCAAAAATAAGAAATAAGTCCAAGTAGTAGTAGACTTGAAGTTTCATATATAGTTTCAGATTCAAACACAGTAAAGATCGACCGAAGTTTCGGTTTCGGCCAAAAAATCGTATATACTATATACATAGTTTAAGCCACTGTATCGGTTACGGCCCATATTTGGCTGAATTGTCGCATGCCGTTTAACTAACTTCGGGCAAAGACTATGGACAAATCGCTAACTAAGATAGAGCCCTTATTCTTTCAAATCTCGGCATACCCAACAACATATTGTGTGTACTCTCGGGATACCTAACAACAAAATTACAGACACTTTGTAATATCGTTTGTTCTCTTTGTTCTCTTCCATTGTAACAACAAATTGTGTGTAATTTCGTGATACCTAACAACTAAATTGCAGTGGAAGAGAACTCTCTCTGTGTGTTTGGTATCCCAAGATTACAATAAATTTGTTATTCTCTTCCACTGTATCAACCCCAACATTGTGACCTTCATGCAGCAGCTGTTTATTTCTCAATATGGTTGCATTGCTGTCAAGCTTTCAATGTTTCAATTACCGAATGGGTTTTCTAATATTATTATACTCTTCACGGGAGTGAATAGTATTATAAGTTTGTCATGAAGTTTGTCAGACACAAAAGGAGACATGGCGGACCACATAAAGTATATATATTTTTGATCATTTCGATAAGACGAGTTGATTTGGCCATGTCCGTCTGTATGTATGCAAACTAGTCCCTCATATCCTGCACATTTGTCGGATTCAACCGAATCGAACCACTAGGGGAGATACTTCCCACACAAACCACCATTTAAATTAATGTTCTTAATTGAAAAAGTTTTTGGTCTTTTGACTTATCGATCTGAAACTGTATTGTTCCCCTCAAACTGTACTCACATATGATACTTAAACTGTGTTCTTTGTTGATACTCAAACTGTGTCAGAGAGAATATAGTGATCCTAAGAAAGGAAGCATATCTGGCATTTGTCGCCGTTTGGTTGGATGCAACCTGGAGGAGTGTGGCATAGCCAATGATAACTTTTTATTTAACAATTTTTACAGGCTCTACTAATGAGTTAGTGGCTTTAGAATAATGTTCCATCAAAAGGTTAATTTCGCAGAAAAATGTCTCTTACGTTATGTTCGTGGATAGGTCTTTCTTTATTAAAGACTGGACAAAATCGCCTTTCACAAAATAATTGAGTTCTCTCTCGAGACATACTGTCTCTCTCAAGGGGCCAACAACAATTTTTAAGAGAATTGGAAGTTTCATTAGCAAGTTGTCCAGTCTATGGTATGTTGGTTGTTAATAGTCTTTGGTTGATTATGTTTATTTATGTTAAAATGTTAATAGTCTAACAAATAAATAACTGCTTATTTGTGTTACATATTTGAATTATTGCTTTTAATTTTATTTAACAAGATTTAACTGTCTGTATATGTGTAAAAAATTCACAACATTTGAACATGCTATAAAAATTTTTAATTTTAATTGAATATATCTTAATAAGTTTCGATTTCGAACGAAACTGAGGCACCAGGGCTGAATGTTCGGTTTCGATTGCGTCTGTAAATCCTATTTTACTCAGACACTTAAAGAAAGAAAGAATCAAAGTCAGTCTTTCCAAGGAAGCTTGGCATCATTATTAATCAATCTTTAGATTTAATCTCATTCATTTCCCTTTTTTTGCCTTAAACGTTTACTCCAAAAATCTTGTCTCTTTATGTATTCTATGCCGGTCTATTAAAATTTATTTCACTTTAATGTGAAGAGTACATTTTTTTTATGATAATTTTTATTATATACCAATTGTTATTGTTATATATATGTATGTATATTGTAGTAGTTGGAAATAAATTTATTTATTCTTACTATTTATTATTTTATTAAAAATTTAATCCTGATTGTTTAAATTAAATTGAATCAAATGTTGATTCAATATTTTTAGTTTTATTAAATAATTTTGTTATATAATTCATCATCATTATATTCTTATGTTTTCATGATTTCATTTCATAAACGAGAATTTTAAAATATTTTTTTTCCATATAATTTGTTGTGACATAAATACTCAATAGATACTAATCTCTAAGTCTTTTTTGTTATATTTTATAATAGGCCTAGGTTATTGTTTGTTGTTGTTCTTGTTATATGTTTGTTTACTTTTATTTTTTATAGTAATTGAATTGGATTTGTAGTATATTTGTTTTCATATATGTATATATGTATTTAGCCAAGTGTGGCTACCCATTTGAATTTGTTGCTACTTTGCATCTCAGGATGATAGTAAATACATTCCAATTTGTTGATACAATTTTTTCCATAACGACAAAGCTTAGGATGATAAAATGTACAACCGACTTTTGTACAATTTGGATAATATTTGCACATAGTTGTGCCAGTTGTAGCGCTTGTGCTCACAGTAGATGCTGAAATTGATTTATAATTTTGAACCGGTATGACATGAGAAGCTGGAAATAGAATGGAAATCAAAATTAGAATGAATTCATTTAACTTGTAGAATCTAGATTGAACATTATTAAATTTATAAGCTCTAAATACTCCAATGTCCATATAAACACTCTCATCAACCTTATGCTTTCCAAAATCGACTATGGTCTCCCTCCTCTTTGTGTGCTGCACTAAATCTCATATAAGGAAAATACATTCACCTTATCACGCAGCTATTCGCCGATCGATCAAAGCTTTCCTTACTTCCCCTACTGCCTGTATCCTGACGGAAGCCTGGTGGTTACCCAGCATTGAAGAAACAACGATGCAGCTTATTCCCAAACTCTACACGACTTCCAACCGTCTGCTAGCGAAGGACTTTGTTGGCATCTTCAAACAAAAGCGACATTATCGGGTATGTGCTAGAAAACACTGCTTATTTCGTTTATATTGCTTGAATTTAAGAGTTTTTTGTAAAATGCTAATTTATGCTTGAAACAACTGAAATGATATATCCTTTAAATGAACTTTAGCGTGAAAAACAATAAGCTACATATCTTGGTACTTTTTTTCCTTTAATAACTTCATATAAGGGAGATTTGTACCAAATCGTCTGTAAAAAACTAGTCAAAATCGGTTTCTAGCACACCGAAAAATGAGATTGGGCTGGCACCAATTTTGCCACCGCCAAAACTTTCTTATTTCGCCAGATTGGGCTCATGATCAACCAAACATCAATACTAGTCTGCATGAATCTGCCAAAAACGATACTACCAACTCCGAATACCTGGCTCAAAACCAAAATATTCTACCGCATTTCTTGTCGACAATCTGGGTACGATTATAGTTGGAGGCTCCCTCCATCATACAACATTCACCGCCGTGGCTTTTGCAATATTAAAAGCCTGTCAATTTGCAATTATTAAAAACGAAAAACTTGCAATATGCTCTGACAGCCTATCCTCCATATTAGCCATTCAAAATTGTGAGCATAATGATCTCACAATTCGGGAAATCCGGAAACTATGCACGCAACACCAAAACAAAAGCATCATTCTTTGGGATCCCAGCTACCAAAGAAATGAATATGCCGACGCGGCAGCCCGGCACTTCAGCACTGCCCCATCCCACTTATTTAAAAACCTGTTTCTCGTCACTTCCATACGAAGAAGTTGACGGGATGGGGTAATTCCTCCACTAGTACTCTACCATCAACCCAACTTGTGACAAAATGGTTCTTCCTACCAACTCATCCAGACGCCCATGCACAGTTTTCATTCGTGTGCGTATCGGACACACTCAAATCATGCACCAACATCTCTTCAAAGGTTCAGTTCGTACACCATATTCTCTTTGTGGAACTGACCTCACTGCAAATCATGTTCTTGACACTTGCCAACAACTTGAAACCTTTTTCGTTTCCAAACCCCATCCCATCTTTTGAAAACTCCCTCACTCTTAAACATTTCCAACATATATAATTACTGTAACAAATCCAACCTTAGTTACTCATCATTAAATCTTTAATAAATTATCATTAAATCGCGAGTCGAAGGTCCCAGACAGTCGAAATTGATCACAAAGTTGGCAAGAGTAATAAAAATATATTCAAAAATCAATATCTTTTGATTATGTAGGTCGATTTTGATTATTATAAACACTATATGTTACACGAAGCTTGCTATAATACACCAGTGAAAACCGAATTCAAATAGGTTAAGCCGTTTTTGGGATTAGCGTGCACAGACAGAAGAAGGTTTACGGTTTTATATATAGATTTAATTTAATTATGATAAAATAAAAAAAAAATTCACTTACATAATGGTGGCGCAGTTAATTGAGCATGACTTAAATCACGTGGTCCACTGTGTGCAAAATTGCAATCGATGCTCATGCAAGAGAGATCGTATTTGCATTTCGGATGAGCATATAAACATTTGTCAGCAAATTTACAATTTGGAAATGATTTGCATATTGCTGTTGGATGATAGAAATCACAAAATGTTTTTGTACAATTTGGATGATATTTGCAGCGTTCTTTGGGTTTAACCACTTTTAGAACTTGTGAATCAACAGCAACCGAGCTTACTGTAAGAAGGAACAGGATTAGAGATATCATTCAAATCAAATCAATTGGAGGATTATCTTAAAAAACAACACTTACATGATGGTATATTATCATATTTTTTATCCTCTGCTGTGCGTGTCGATATCTTACGTCTATCATCATTTGAAGAGCAACGTGCACGTTCACGCTCCCTCTCACGTTCCCGTTCAATGCTTTCATCATACCGCTCACGTTTAGGGGAAGAAATCAATGGTTTAATATCCGTTCTTTCCTCATTCTTAAGAGTAAATGTTATGAGTTTGTGTTTTGCTTTAGCTGGTGTTTTATCTCCAATATCATTGTTGTTGTTGTTATTGGTCCTACTCATAGGTTTTTCACTAACATTACCACCACTGCTGGCACTACTAGAATGTGTTCCTTGTGTTGTTGTAATTGTTGTTGTTGTTGGTTTATTGGGTGGCATTGGCGGAGTAGTTGAACGTTTATCATCATCATTTTTCATCATATTCAGTTTCTTGCTTTTTTGGTCTTTAAAATTTTCCATATTTTTAATATGTCCATTGACATTTGTTGCCACATCTGCAGCATGACGTTTAGTTGCTGCACTTGCTGATTGACGCTTATTTGGTGATAAAGAAGGATTGATTTTCTTTGGACTCATTTCTTCATCTTCATCAGTGTCTGGTCGTATTACAATCTTTTTATCAATTTTGGATTGACGTAATGCTTCATCACGTCTTATGTTGCGTGTGGTTATTGGTAGCGGCGGCGGTGTATTACTGGAAGACGGTGAATTCGATGGAGTACGTCGTTTTAGACGTTCTAATATTTTGGTCCTGGCATCAGTTGTGCTGCGTCGTCCAATGCTGTTGCTGTGACTGTTGCTAATACTACCGGTTGTCGATGAAGGCGGCTCTGTAGCATTGTGGCCACCACCAGATGATGACGATGATACTTGTGGCAGTGGTGAAGGTGAACGCCTACGTTTAGATGAAGACCGTTTTTTGTACTTATCCAGAGTCTTCTCACCTTTTGAAAAAAAAAAAAAATATTTATATATGTTTATTTGAAATCATCATGCCATAACTTACCATGTAAAGTGACCACAAATTGAGTATTAAGATGAGATTTTTCAATTAGTTTTAAATCTGATTCTGCCTCAAGTATTTCATCATTTGAGTTATCATGAATGGGCTCAATTACCTTCGGTATATAAACATTGTACTCCAATTGTGAATCGTCATTTTCAATGATCATTTCAGGCACATATTCGTCATTTTGTTCCACTTCCATATCTGCATCAACATCCACTACTTCTGGTATGATACGATGTTGATGATGTTGTTGTTTTTTGTCAGTTTTGACTTTCACAACTAAATTGCGTGTGGTGCGTCTAAAAAGCTCAACACATGGTTCATGGGAACGATTGAACCGTGCACGTTCCCGATACGATTTTGAATACAATTTCAAGCCTTGATTTTCACCAACACCAACGGCCATGTTACTACGTTTGCTTGAAGTTATTGCCGCTTCAGATTTCCTTTTCCTATCCGATTTGGTGACTAAAATCGTTGACCGCTGTGCATCTGCAACTGCTCGTAACAATAAATTCTTACAGGCCTGCCTACTTGGTGATACTGCTGGCCTTGGTTTTACTTTAATGATCGAGTTCACAGGTTTCTCATCAATGAGTTCACTGTCGGAAGACTCAATTGGTTTGCTGGCAGCCACAATGACATGAGAAACAATTCGTTGTTTTGGTCTGGTTGAAGAAGACTCTAAATCATTACTTAGCGTTTCACGTGATCTACTAAGTTGTTCGGGCGATGATCTTCGAGCATTTCTAGAGGCATCTCGGTATCTTTCACGACGATCATTATCGCGACTTACTGTTCTATCTCTTGAATGATTTCTTGTTTGCTGTTCTCCCCTTTGACGTAAACGATTTCGCTCCTGCTCACGTTCACGGTCACGTTCTCGTTCACGATTTCTTTCACGATCACGTTCTCGATCCTTTTCGTTGTCATGCTCCTTACGTCGATGAGCAGGAACATAAAGTTCTTTTTGTTGTCTTGGCTGGCGACGGCTGTCAGCGGTTGATGCATTGGTTTTTAAACCCAAACGATCATGTACAGAACGTCTTTCAGTATACTCTTCACTAGTTGTAGTTGTAGGTCGTCTTACACTATCACGTTCACGTTCACGTTGTTGTTCACGTTCCCGTACATTTGCACGCTCACGCTCTTGTTCACGATCTCCATCCCTCTCCCTCTCTCTATCCCTGGGTTGTGGTGGTGGTGGTGGTGGTTGTGGTAGTGGCAATGGCGATGCTGGTTGATATAGTTTATCAGCAACCGGTGGTATTCCATCAGGAGTTTCCGGTGTTTCAGTATGTCTATTAAAAACAATTGGACTCTTGGCTTTCTTTGGCAAATTGTTATCTGTTAGTTTTTCCTGCGTATTGTTATCCGTCATAGCTATATCATCGTCTGCGCTTTCTTCTTGTTCATTTAAATGTAGAAAATCACCATCATCACTTTCATCACCGTCGCCATCTTCAAGTTCACCAATCTTACGTAGATGCTTCTTAGCAGCATAGATTTTCTTCTGGATTTCAGCCAATTCTGCTAAATCCTTTTCACGATTACCACTCGTTGTCGCATTACTGCTATTGTTGTTTAAGGCATCTTTAGCATTACTGCCCGTACCATTATTACCACCAGTAGTTGATGTTATTTCACTTATTGTTGGTATATCAAAGTCACTACCATCCCTTTGTAAGCCATTTGCATCTATAGCATGCACATCAGGTCCAGCATTTTCATCGATACTGGCTTTGCGTTTCTTCTTTTTAATTTCATCTTTCATACTCGATGTTACGTCCAAAGTCTTTTTTGCTTTTTCAAGCAAATCTTCAGCGAACACATCAGTAATTGAATTGAAGACTAAGACGGGTGGTGGTGCTGCTGCAACTGAATCTGTTGTCGTTGTAGGCCTTTCAGTCTCAGGTGATTCCGCTTCATCCGTGTATTTTTTATGTCCTTTTTTGTCTTTTTTATTAGCATTTTTCTTATCTTTCTTGTTGGCAGCTGCTTCCGATGTACCATGATGACCCTTGCGTTTTTTATTGGATGCTATAAATGTAATAAATAAATGTAAATTCAAACAAAGAAGAAGGGGGAAAAAGAGTTAGTTCTATTGATTCATGATGGTACTCACTGCTAGCTGCCGGTAGCGTGACTTCTTGTAATTTTTGAAGGACCTCATGTAACCAAGTAACGAAAAGTTCAGTCTGACTGCCAAGAAACAAATTAAGATCTGCCGACATTTGCTGTTTGGAGCGTTTATTGGCCACCATAATCATCACGTAATCGGGCAATTCATCATCAATGTATGCCGTCGAACCGCCTGTGCCCAACTCGAGTAGCTTAGCCTTGACGGCACTCTGTCAAATAAAATAAGGACATCATTACTATTATTACTATCCACATTTGTTTTGCAAACAATTGCTAAACCAAATCATTGATTTTCCACTTAATAAAACTTACACGCATTTTCTGACCAATTTCACTGCCATAATTTTCCATTGTTTACAAACGTTTACTTGTAATAATATAAAATGGTGCCGCATGTATTGATACACTTTAATTTTATGCGTATGCGTTTCCTTTATGTTAGTTTTTTCCTAAAAAAAAAAAATAATCTTATTGGATAAAAATATACGATTTTTCTCTGCTGCCGCTTCTTGCTCTCGCACAAATCGAACAGACAGAAGAAGCAGAGTGATTGTAGAAGAAGAAGAAGCATTGGCAAAGTAGAGAACTTCGAAAAATATCGATAACAATTGTGTGAATGGCAATTATTAAAATGCCTGAGATAGTGTCATTGTGCATTGTGAATGGCATTTTACAAGAATGAGTTTTTGTCGTCCGTCGTCGGGAAGAAAGCAATTTTTGTGTTAATAATAATCAAAAGTTAATATCACACAAATATTATGGAAGATCGGCACCATAATCGAAATGGTGCTTTAGTCCCTGGTAAGTTCCAGTGCAATAAGTGTAATAAATATGTGTTTCGAAACTAAAATGGCCGTGCTAAATTACTAGGAGGTGCCTGCTACGGTCATCTTCGGTGTCGATGAAAATCGTTTTGCAAAAACTTAAAAATACGTTTATTTAGTGAATTTTAAATAATATTTACAATAATTGAGTGTTTAATTTGGACTCCGCATATTTCTCATTGCAGAATTATATTTCTTGATATCCAAATTTTTGACTGCTGGCCCACTGCAAGAGACTGCAAAGGTTAGTGTCTGCTGGTTTAAAGCCAAGAAATTGAAAAGCGCAAAAAGTCGCGTTTGAAATCCGCCGTTTGTTTACAAACATAAACTAATCAAAAAACGTTTTTGTCCAATTTTTTTTCACAGGTGCTAGTGCGTGAGCTCGAAGACAAAAGGGTAAGTAGACTCATCACACATGCTAGGCATCAGTGCGTTGTCAATATGCATAGATGCATACGGTGGTTTTGTTGTGTTAATGTTGTTTTGGTCCAGAAACGCGTCTTGATCAGTTTTGAATTTTGTGCAATGTTTCGGTTTGTTTATTTTGATTCAGTTTGTATTTCTGGCGCGTTTCTTTAGTAGTAGTTGTTGTTGTTGTTGTAGCTGCTGTTGATGGTTTTATAGAGCAGTACAGAGCACCGGTACTGATGTCCGCTTATTTCAGAGTCCAAAGCTATACTAAAAAATCGAAAACCCCAAAGTATTGTACTTGGTACGGGAGTCTGTCTGACTGTCTGTCTGCTGCTATATTATATTTTGCATACATATATGTACATGTGGTATGTGGTATGTATGTACGTGGCTAGAAGAGCTCGCTCGATAGGCGTCAGACAGATGATGATGCATAATAGTAAGGAAATTGTTTGGGCAACCCCAGGCGCCAGCCAACATACCGCGCGCACTTTGCTTACCTCCCTTTACCTTTTTCTTTCTACTTCATTAACACAAAGTCAAAAACAAAACAACAAAATGAAATGAATGAAAAGAAAGCAGCAAGCAAGCAATGATAACACGTTGGTTTTTTGTTGTTACAGGTATTACCTAGACGCACAGACTGGCTTGGTAATGAACATGAGCAGACTTTTGAGGAATTGGTGAGTAATGAATTTTGATTTGTTCGATGTATGAAAATTGATATCAATGAATTTTCAATAAATCTTCTTGCATAAGTGAGTTTGTGAGTAGTTTAAAGGTGATGATTTTCTTTTCTTTGTTCGTCGTTGTCGTCGTGTGTGAATTTTTTATTCGTTCACCTCGTGTGTGTGAGTGTTGGTCGCGTGAGTTTGTGTGTATGCTCGGTTTTGTGACGTCACAATAATCAATTGTCTTGTCAGAGATACTAATTTATGTGTGTGCATAAAGTGTAAATAATTATTTATGAATGAATTTGCAAATAATGAATTAATTAGTAATCAATCAAAATAATTGCATAAATAGAAAAAAGATTATTAAAAAAAAAATTTTTTTTTTCAAAATTTATTTATTTATTGAATTTAGTAAAGGAAAAAAATTTGAATGAAATTTTTATTGTTCATTAAAAAAATTTGCAATTTGCAAAAAAAATCTTGTAAAAAATTTTAATTTTTTTTTCATAAATGGCTGACATCTTGTCATCGAAGTGCAGCAGCATTGTGTTCTCTATTCATGTGGCCATGCGCATGTGCTAGAAAGAGTAGACTGTAGTGTAGTAGTATAGAGAGTCGTGAGCCACATATTAGGGATGATTAAAATTTTGATATCGATAATTTCGAACATTCAACTTGAAATTCGAAAATTGCAATTCATTTGACATTCCAATATAAACAGATTAAAAATCAACTTAATTGATTTAAAAAAAAAAAAAAAAATTGTGCATAATCAAATAAAAATAAATTATTATTTTTTTTTTTTGTTAACGAACATATAGGAACGCAAATACGCACACATAAGCCCTAATCATTTGCTAGAAATATGTGGACGCATAGGTCCAATCATAGACTCAGAACTACCGCCAAGTGTGCCTGGTATCATTTCATTGCTCGGCTCGGGACGGCAAAGTCTACTACGTACGAAAGATACCGTATTCAAGCCGCGCACCTTGTTAGACTATTGCACACGCCTGCATGGAGTTTCACTGCCAGATTCAGCTGTAACAAAACCCATACATAATATACGTAAGTCAAGTTAAACCATTAAGAAGAAACAAAATAATATCCTTTCTCCACACATATAGAACGTGTTCTCTTTGGTCGCGAATATGGAGGGCCAGTGCGTCGGAAATTGCTGGTACCCACCAGCCTATACAGCAAGACCAAATTACTGCGTCGCACAGTCGGTCATCTATCATCTGTTTATTGTGTATTATTCGATCGCACTGGTCGTTATATTATCACAGGCGCTGATGATTTACTTGTTAAGATTTGGTCAGCCTCGGATGGTCGTTTGCTGGCTACACTGCGTGGCGCTTCAGCAGAAATCACAGATATTGCCATTAATTTAGACAATACCATGTTGGCTGCTGGTTCATTAGATCGCATATTACGTGTCTGGGATATGCAGACAACATCTCCCATTGCTGTACTTAGTGGTCACACAGGCATGATAACATCGGTGAATTTTTGTCCTTCACCACGTAGTGATCTTAAATATTTGGTAACAACGAGCACAGATGGTTCCATTGCATTTTGGCAGTATTCAACGCCGCGTGGACAAAAGATTACTTTTGCACCGAAACCAACACAATTCCATGAGAAATTACGTCCTGGTCAGGCACAAATGATGTGTACAACATTTTCTCCAGGCGGCATGTTTTTGGCTGCCGGCTCTGCTGATCATCATGTGCGTGTATATCTGATGGGTGATGATGGTCCAAAACGTATACTAGAAACAGAAGCCTACACTGATGCTGTTGATTCAGTACAGTGGTCACATCGTGGCTTACGTTTCATATCAGGCAGTAAGGATGGAACAGCTCACATTTGGACTTTTGAGTCACAACAATGGAAGAGTGTCAAGCTAAGCATGACTGAGCGTTTGCCCAGGTATGTGGAGAAGGTGTCTAAAAATTTTTGAATATGGTTTTTAATATGGTTCTTATTTATTTCCTTTGCAGTTGTCCAGAGCCTGAAGAAGGTAAAAAATTGAAAGTAACCATGATTGCTTGGGATGCTTCAGATAATTATGTTATAACAGCTGTTAATGATTTTACGGTATGTTTTCATTCATAATCATTGTTATCATTTCATTGTAATTAAGTCTGTGTTTTATAGATCAAAGTATGGAATTCAAAAACTGCTAAATTACATCGCGTTTTACGTGGCCATAAGGATGAATTGTATGTCTTAGAATCAAATCCAAAAGATGAGCATGTCTTGCTATCTGCCGGTCATGATGGCCAAGTATTTTTGTGGGACATTGAACAGGGCATTAGTATAGTGAATTTTCTAAATGACATCAATGGACATGGTTATGGTAGTGTCTTTGATGCCAAATGGTCACCGGATGGTACAATGATTGCTGCTACAGATTCGCATGGTGATATACTTATATTTGGCTTGGGCATTGGACCAGAAAAATATAAAATTGTAAGTATGCAAATGCATTAGAAAATTTTTTCAATTGCTGACCAGATTTACGCTTTCCACAGCTTCCGCAGGAACTATTTTTCCATACGGACTTTCGGCCACTGTTACGTGATACTCAACATCATGTTGTCGATGAACAAACACAAATTATGCCTCACTTGATGCCGCCACCATTTCTCGTGGATGCCGATGGCAATCCACATCACTCAAGGTTTCAACGTTATGTGCCAGGACGTGAAAATAGCACAACCGATCAACTAGTATCACATTTATCCTTTTCACCTGAAGGTGGTGCAGTCATTGAAGACAATGGTAATCCTGGTAATTTAGCTCAGAATGCTGCAGCTTTGCATTACTCTCAAATTGATCGCATGATTGCGGCCTTAGTGAATCGTCAAAATGGGTTTCGTGCAATTGATGGCAATCGTCCAGATCAAGCACCAGATTCCAATAATCAGGAACCAAGAATGAGTGGTGTTGGCAATATTCTGGGCAGTGGTCCTGCTAGGTCAGGAGGTGATGCCTCCTCGAATGCTGCTAGGCGACCATTGGATGAAAGTGGTAATAGTACACCAAGGCAAGGTACAAGTTGGGGTCGTCCAGCGGCAGAACAACAGCATTTACAATCTGCTATGATGCCTATGAAATATATAAGACGCATCTATGTGCGTCCAATGCGTTATACGCAATTACAAAATCTCAAGCAAACTATATACAATGCTGGACAATTTGAAATGCAGGAATATAAACGGGAAATGCGTCGACGTCCAATAATGATAAACACAGCCAGTGCAGCTTCTGCCCTGCAAGCTGGGGCTGGACGTTCGCGTAATACTCGAACAAATGGCACAGCGCGTGTAGGACGCCGGCGTGCTGCACCTAATGACCAGGCGCAGCCAGCATACCGCACAAGAGCGGTACGCGATCAAGAGGAAGCCGAGGCTCCTGTACAGCAAGTGCATGAAGAGGAGGAGGAAGACGAAGAAAGCAGCAACTCTTCAGGCGATTCAAGTTATTCGAATGTCGAAGAACATTTAGATGAATCTTCTGATGATTCAGATACTGAAAGTTCAGATTATTCAGATTGGGTTGCTGATACGCCAGGACCGAATTTAGAACCACCGAAACGTTCAAAACGTAAACCATTATCACGTCGACGTACATTTAGTGATGATAGCAGTGATGACGACGATGCTGCTACTACCGGAAGACAATCTACAACAGCAGCAGCAGCAGGGCCATCAACAGCGAAACGTGGTGGCCGACGCAATAAGCGTGTTGTAATACCACCTGCAACACAAAATGGTGAAATACCAGAATTGTATAGACCAGCTGAATGGCTGTCAGAGGTTATACCACGCAAGGCTCCCTATTATCCACAAATGGGTGATGAAGTAGTTTATTTTCGGCAAGGCCATCAAAGCTATTTGGATGCAGTGCGTCAAAAGAATGTCTATAAATTGACAAATAGTGCCGAACCATGGAAGAATCGCCAATTGCGTGATCATGAATTGGTACGAGTTATTGGTATCAAATATGAAATCAGACCACCACGTTTATGTTGCTTAAAACTGGCTATGATTGATGAAGATGGCAACATGACTGGGACATCGTTCAAGATCAAATATCATGATATGCCAGATGTTTTGGATTTTCTTGTATTGCGTCAAACCTTTGATTTGGCAGTACAACGCAATTGGACTGTTGGTGATCGTTTTCGTTGTATGATAGGTGATGGTTGGTGGATGGGACAAATAGAATCAAGGCGTGCTTTGTCTTCGGATTTTCCAGATTCATATTTTATGTGTTTTCGTGTGCGTTGGGATAATGGTGAATATGAGTTCATGAGTCCTTGGGATATGGAACCCATTGATGAGGACCGGTTACCAGATGAAGTTGGTGGTGCTGTACCAGTGTTGGCAGAAGAAATTCGTGCCACTTTATATCAACCAAAATCTGAGGAATGGCATCGTGGTGATCGTGATGGCTCATGTCGACGTATTATTGCTGGATTTGAACATGTAAGTCATCATAATAAGAATTATAAATGAATTCATTAACCGACTTCAAAAAAAGGATGACTGAATTTTTTTTATTTTTGTTTTTTATGTATGTTACCTCAGAACTTTTTTCTAGGTGAACCGATTTTGATGATTATTTTTTTATTTGAAAGCTGTTGCTTGTCATGTGGTCCACATATATATATATATATCTCAAGATGTGATCAGTAGCTATGTGTTTGTTGCCTCTGAACTTTTTTCTAGATGAACTCATTTTGATGAATCTTTTTTTATTTGAAAGCTGATGTTTGTCATGTGGTCCACATATAAATTTAATCAAGATCTGACCAGTAGTTTTTGAGTTATCCTTAATAATGCGCGTTCCATTTGCGCTACGTGAAGTCGGTTTTCTGTTTTGTTAAAATTTTGTACTTGTTTTAATTTCCTTTCGATTCTTCTATTTTAGGTTATGCGTATTGCTATAGCTGAGCATTTTTTGGCCCCAGTTGACTTAAATATCTATCCGGATTATGCTTATATGATAGAGTATCCAATTGATTTGACTACTGTGAAGTCAAGATTTGAAAATCATTTCTATCGTCGCATCACATCAGCACAATTCGATGTACGCTATTTGGCTACAAATGCTGAGAAATACAATCGCCGGCATACGAGTATAGTGAAACATGCTCGTATTATAACAGATCTTTGTCTACGAATTATCAGAGAACCAAATGACATTGATGTTGCAGCAGTTTATCATCAACTAATGGATGTTTATAATTCATCGGAATCAGAAAATGATAATGAATCAGATGTACAGCCTTCAACAAGTACGGGACCATCAACATCAGCTGCAGCCGCTGCTGCAGCAGCACGTCAACGTGTAACAAATAATAGAAGGTACATACATATACTAGTAATATTTATTTTAATGAATTATATGATTAATTCATCTATATCCCCTCCCCTTACATAGATCAAGTCGTATACGTTCAGAAGGTGATTGGCGTTCGGATTGTCGTCAATTATTGGATTTAATGTGGCAACGACCAGATTCTCTGCCCTTTCGAGAACCTGTTGATATAATTGATTATCCAGATTATTTGGAAATTATAGCAACACCAATGGACTTGCGTACGGTTAAAGAAGATCTATTGGGTGGCAATTATGATGATCCTTTAGATTTTGCCAAAGATGTTCGTTTGATATTTTCAAATTCGAAAAACTACAATACAAACAAACGTTCAAGGGTGAGTCAGTTAGTAACAAGACACAACATGTGTGTGTGTGGGTGGTGAAGCCAAAACTAATCAAAAAAACCATAAAAGTCGTTTATCACAAAAAGATCCAAAAAGATCGTCATTTATTCAAATGAAAATAGAAATGTATATAGTATAAATAACAAAATTTCATCAAAATTATCATCATTTTGCACATTTATAAATTTGGATATTTTTGGCCATTTTATGATATACATATATGAATATACATGTACTTTTTGTGTTTCCAATCGACTGTAATATATATAAGTATATTTATTTTCTTTTTTATCCCAACAACAACAAAACAATCAACCTCAATCTCTCTCTCTCTCTCTTGCTTGCATTTTTAACATTTTCATATAGAAATGTCACAAAAGCTCATCTCTTCTTTATTTTTCTTTTGCCTTAACATGCCTTCAATCAATCACAAAACAAAATCAATCAATCAATCAATCAAAATCAAAATATACTTCCTATTGAATTCAATGATTTAACCAAAAATTTTATCAAAAAAAATAAAAAAAAAATCATATCAAACAAAATCAAAAAAACCAAATGAATGACGATCAACTTCAACAAACCAAAAAACCAATCAATCCATCAATCTATAGGAACATGTGGCGGTAAGGTCCATTTATCATTTAGTAGATTTATTGTTGCTTCATCATTTTGATTGATTATTTCATTTAAAAAACATTAAGCAATCATATTTCAACATTCTAACAACAAGTTTTTTCCGATTGATTAATTGATGACAATTGATTTGCATCTTTTGCTTTGCAGATTTATTCGATGACTTTACGCTTGAGTGCGTTGTTTGAGTTACACATTAAGACAGTGATTAAGAGTTGGCATGCGTCTGTAAGGCGTGCAAATAAAAATAAATCTACCAGTGGTGGCAGTGGACGTGGTTCAAGTAGTCCAACGAAACGTACACCGCCTGAGCGAAATCGTGGTTCTGGAGGTGGTGGTACTTCATCAAGAAGAAAAACAAAACCTACAGCAGCTTATAGGCAACTTCAATCTTCTGATGATGATGATAATGACGACGATGATGATGATGATGAACAGCATAATGACGATGATCGCCCAAGTGGCTCTCAGCGTATGCGACGTCGTAATGGTGGCTTAGGAAGTAGTGCTATAGCAAGTACTTCTGGCTCAAATCGTGTAACCTCATCATCAGCAACAACAGCTCATCGACGTACCAATGGCCTAAGTGCTGGAACAAGTGGTGGATCGCAGCAACAACAGCAGCAGCAGCGGCATGAAGATAGTAGTAATGTTTCGAGCTTAGAATCAGAAGAAGATGAAACAAGTGAAGAAGCAACATCGGATCCTTCAAGTGGTGATATAGACAACTCAAATGATTCATCACCAGAACACCAACCTAAGCGCCGTCAACATGGTAGAAAAAAGAAAAACGAAGCATCAGCTGAATCTCAAGACTCTGAAGAAAGTTACAATCCCATTAACGAACGCAGACAACGTCGCTCGGGTGCCAAAAATAAGCGTCGTCGTAAGCAGGCCAGCAACAAACGTGCAAATTCTGGAAAACGTAGGCGAACTAATCATGGAAATGAAGATGATGATGACTATAGCTCATCACATAAGAAAAGTCGTCGTGCTGCTCAAGATACAAATGTTAGAAATTCACGTAGACCACGCCGTGGTATTGCCAGTTCGGATGATGATTCAGTTTCACTGCCAGATGAAAGTACGCAAGACACTATCAACAACACTACGCCTCGTAAAAAGGGACGACCGCCAAAGGTGAAACCATCTTCAATTGCTAATCCTAATGAGCCTAGCACTAGTGCTGCTGCAGGAGTAGCTGCTGCTACTTCACGTTCACAACCTCAAAGTCCGTCCCGTAATAAACGCACTGGTTCTGCACGTAAAGCACAAAATGCAGCGGCAAATGATCACAGCTATCACCTGCCAGTGCGCAATGGACGCCTAGTGGAATCGGATACAGATTCACCAGGCATATCGGGCAGGCCAACTAGACAAAGTGTTAAGAGGGCCATACTCGAGTGGGCACATGGTAGTGACATTGAGGAAGAGCCAGAGGATGATAGTGAAGAAGCTGAAGAGGTAAACATTTATTAATATTATTAATATTTGGTTACATGATTTATTCAATTAATTGCTCTGAAATTCTATTAGATTCTACCAACACCTACAAAAGATGATGACCTGCCCTCTACAAGTCGTGCGGCTATGGCTGCAAATGCAGTAACAGCTGCTTCTGGAAGTGGTGTGATTCGTCAATTACGCACGAATCGCAATACTGTGGTGGAAACACATGATACAGACGATGACGACGATGATAGTGATAATGAACCACTATCTAACAATCAGCAAAGTAAGTCCTCCTAAACTCAAAGTGATTTTGTGATTTCCTTTATTTATTCAATATTCATTTTAGAAGGAATTCCTGCTGCTCTTAAAACAAGCTCACCACATCCTCTGGCATTAAGGCGTCGTGCAGTAAGCCCAATGGCAACGACAAGACCACCCATGCACATGACCCGTTCTCATGCCACAACATCAACCACTTTCAATGTAGCTACCTCTTCGAGCAACCATACTGGTCCAATGCCTCCTGACGCAACACATGATCACAATTATATGGGTAATATACCAAGTACAAGTGCTGCGGCAGCAACACGCACTCCACGCCGTATATTATCACGCCATCAACAGAATGCCGATGAATTGGATTCAAGTTTAGATCCTTTAGAAAATACACGTTTGCTGGCTGCTGTTAGAAATCTTCGTCGACCCACCTCAATAACAACAACAATGACAACGGCAACGACCTCAACAACAGCAGAAAGTACACGACCACGTCGTAGTGGTCGACCGACTTCAAGTCAAGAGCATTCTTCGCAACAGGAAGGAGATGATGATGAGGACGAAAACCAAGATGATGATGATGACGATGCAGCAGCATCTGATGAAGGAACTGATGGTGGCTCAAGTACACGAGAAAGTAGTGACGAAGAACAGGATGATGTTGATTCATCTGATTCGGAAGACAATCAACCGCTAACATCTTATGTAGCGCCTTCTAATGGTGGTGGTCGCACGCGTACTAAACAAACAAAGAAATCTGCGCAAAAGAATTCAACTGGTCGCCGTCAGACAGTTCGTCGAGCACGTTCAGTAACAACTTTTGATGTTTACGATCAAAATGATGAAGACTATGAATTGGAACCACGGCCATCATCACGTCGTCAACAACAGCGTGCAGCAGGCTCCAACAAGAATACAAATGCACGTAATCAACGTGGCGGCACACGCAACCAAAAACGTCCACGCTATAATGAGCTAACCGACGATGATGAACAACATCATGATATAAAACGCAAGCGTGATGTAGGCTATCCTAGTACTTCAAGTGCTGCTACAGCTCAGGTACAGCAGCATCATCGAAGGACTCATAATAATGATGAAGATGATGACGATGACATTGATCCCAGCTCAGGGGATAGCGATGAGCAATTGGTTAGTGTCAGTAGTCGTGGTCGTGTGCGTAAGATCTCAGCTAAAGCTCGTGGGATTTTTAAAGATTGAGAATCACTACTTACATACTGAAGATATAGTATACACAACCACAAACCAGGGGCAAGCAATCATATGCTGCACGAAAACTACTTTTGACTGTTGTTTATACAAATTTAGTGAAATTAAGCTTGCTTTCTTATTTAAATTAATATATAAGATGTCACCACACCATCATTCTCCACCATCATCATCATCATCAACATCACCAAATGCGCCACCAATTATATATAAACAGACAAACAAACAAAGAAATATTAACAACGATGATTAAGACAGGAAACAATCATTTATAAGAAATAAATAATCATCGTCATCTCACACATTTTCATAAAAAAAATTTAGATTTAAGTGAAAAGTATAAAGATAAAAACCCTTTTCAATTGAAGGAATCATATTCTTCAAAAACCCCCCTGTTTATATTTATACTTAAGTTAAATTTGTAATTTTTAAAAAAGAATCATTAAAAGTCACCATCACCTTCCGTTCCGTTTCAATGGATTATAATGATAAAAACCTTGACTCTAATTTTCTCTGTCCTTAGTAAGTTTTATTTGATTGTATTTTATAAAGCTATGCTTTTTCTCGTTGTCATTCAAATGTTGTAATTTTGTTTATCCAAAGGAGTTTGGGTTCGATCGACCAGATCAACACACAATTGCATATTATGTATCAATAAAAGGAACGGATGTATTATTATTACTTTTTCTCATTAAATAAAATAAACAAAAAATGAAATCATATTTCGTAATTTATAAGTTTAATTTTTATCATACACAAAAAATAAAAAAAAATTATAAATTGTAATGTGACGGATTGTTTTTAAAGGGTGTTTTTTTTTCAGAGGGTTTAACAGATGATAGTTGCTTATTGTTTAGTTTGTGATAGATAATGTGCATCCCGTAAGACGCCGAACAGTGCGCACAGAACAAGCTGTAGCTGCTGTACTGCAAAGGATTGAAGAAGATCCAAATCAATCAATTCGTCGCCGTTCTCATTAAATGGGGTTGTGTCCATCAATTTTATGGAAAATTTTACAAAAAGAAACTTGGCTTAAAAGCTTTTAAGATTCAACTTGTGCAGGAATTAAAGCCAAACGGCCATCGCATGAGCCGCCAATTCAGCCAATGAGGTGAAGCACAAATTGATATTGGTCTTGATTTTCCATACAAAATCTTGTTCAGCGATGAAGCTCATTTGGTTGAATGAGTACGAAAATAAGCAACTTTGTCGTATTTGGAGTGAAGATAATCCACAAGCTTTTGCCGAAACACCTTTACAACCACAGAAAATTACTCTTTGGTTCGCTGAGTCATTGGTCCATATGTCTTCAAAAACGATGATGGCCAGAATGTTACTGTCTACGGTGAACGATGAAGAGACATGATTAGAAGTTTTTTTGTACCTCAATAAGCTGGCATTAATCTTCCTGACATGTGGTTCCTACAGAACGGAGCCACATGCCACACAGTGTACGCTACAATCCATTTACTCAAAAAAACTTTTGATGAACGAGTAATCTCACATAATGGCCATCATGATCGTGTTATTTAACTCTATTGGATTTATTTTTTCTTAGGTTAAGTAATTTCACTTGTCTACGCCAATAAACCAGAGACAATTGAACATCTGGAAATCCACATTCGAAGAGTTATACGGCCACAAATGTTGCGAAAAGTTGGACTTGCAGATTGCGCCTTGTACGCGCCAGCCGTGTCCGAATTCATATTTTTAAACATTAATGTCAAAAATTTATATATCAAATAAAGCCAGTTAATTGATATTAAAAATATTTTTCTTTATTTTATTTTAATTTAAAGTTGTGTAATTCTTAAAAAAAAACATCCTTTATATACTAAAATTGTAGTAGATGAGATGAGACTGAGACTCATCCAGCCAGCATTGTTTGCTTTTACAAGGTTGTGCTGTTCTTAACGAATTCGGTTGCCAAAACTTTAACTTTCTGTACATTTTCATCATTACCAAAACGCTGTTCGAATTCTAAATATTTCTTGAATATGGTACGCATCTTTTTCAGTGGTATCTTTTGTATAACTGCTCGTTCCAAAATGGTTCTATAATAATGAGAAAAAAGAAATTAAAGCAAATTTTCCTTGCCATCATTGGTGAGTACACTTACCTAGCTGAATCAATCAGTTGTGTCTTTACAAGTAAATCAACATATTGAGTCCAAACATCTACACGTTTCGGATATGAAGTTACAATTTGATCCAGTAAAGTTTGAGCCATCTCATTGTGTCCATATTTATGATTGAGATTGGCAAATGCAACAATTGTATTAACATCTGTAAATAAACAATTTATTAATTTTCAATTGTTATATGATAGATATGATTCGACTTACGTTCCCTTTCCGGTAAACAAAGAAGTGCTCGCTGCAACAATTGTTGAGCTCTTTCAGTCATGTCAAGACTAAAGAAAGCATTCGCTGAGACACGCCATACTTCAGGTTCCGAACGGAATTTCTTTGTTATAATGCCAACAAGTTCAATGAGTTCTTTTGTTTTCTTTGTATCACTATAAATTTCAACAGTTCTCAAATATATCTTCAATGGATCATTACGTAAAAGAGCTTCTTTGAAGTTCTCATCAAATGTCTCTTCAGTGCCATAGCGCAGTTCTAAATTCAATAAAGCCATCCATATATTTAATAATTCATTACTCTCACGGAATGAGATGGTTTTCAAAGCACGACGTGCCACTTCCCGTGCTCTATCGATTTCAGCGCTCTGCAGGTGGAATGCCATATAATTAATCCATTTCTTACTATCATTTGGACTTCCCAATAATAATCTATCGAATTGATCTGCTGTTTCAGGCATATAATTTGGATCGGCCATTTTATCTTCAATAGCACGCAGGCGTGACTCTTCCTCACGTTGCAATTTGAATTTTTCCTTGGAACTCAGACGATGTTTCTTTTGTTGTGACGACGCCTCTGTTGTGTCATCATCATCTTCATCACTTGAATCATCTTTGCCATTTGTTGAAGCATTCAATTTTGTTAGATCTGTATTCCAGAAATCTGTTACACCTGGCATAAATTTGAGTTCATTGGGTTTCTTGTTGTTCACTTCATTTGCCAGTTCGTCTGTGGCAAGTGTATTCGGTTCTTTGTCTTCGAAGAATAAAGCAACAGAATGTGATGAACTTTCTGAATTTGTACGAACTTTAGATTTCTTTGTAGTGTTGTCATCCACTAGTTTGGATTTCTTAGCTTTTGGTTCTGGTGATGTTGTTGTTGTTGTTTCTTTAAATAATTTCTCCAGTTTATGTTTTCTCCAAGGTTCCAACAAAATCACATTTCTTGCAAGCAATTCTTCTTGTGATTTGCTTTTTATTGGTGTGATTTGTTCTAATTTAGCTTTTTTACGTTGGAATTCCTCATTTACTATATCTTCAGACTTCCGTTTGATATCCTTCCACAATTTCCATATGCTATCGGGTACAGCAATTGGTAATTTCTCATGTATGAAAGCCAATTTACAAAAATCACCTTCCTTCAATGAATTACTACAAGATTCTTCGAAATCATTATAATGTAAACGTTTGGGACAATAGATCAAAGGATTATCACCCTTTTTCAAAGAACAAATTATTATATTTTCCAATTTAAGCAAAACTTTTGCATTGATACCATTTTTGCCTACAAGATTTGGAGATAAATCCTTTGTCTTGGTTATGTGAGTTATGTCAAAAGCTTTATTGCTTATTAATAGTAAATCATTGGAGTAATCAATCCAGAGAACAATGCAATCTTGTTTCTCCCCAACTTGTGGTGGTTTTGATTTGCCAAAGATTGAAGGCCTTAGGACAGCGATTACTTTGGATTTTGGAACTTCATACAACCAATCATTGGTCTCATTATTCACTCCCTTGAACAAGGCAGTTATTTTGTCACCAATGGCATATTTACCAATGGGTGCGTTTTGCTTACGTAAAGCTCTTTTTATGTCTTCCACTTCATTGAGATAACTGAAACAAGAAAATATTGTTAAATATTGATAAACATGTTTATCAGGACTCTTACCTTTCAACATATGCCGCACAGTCACTTAATTGAGAACTCCAGACATCTGTTAACTTAGCAGAAACCGTAAGGGTTCTCGTTGAAGTTTCCTTGCTTAGCACTTTAATATAAACAACTTGTTCTGGCACCAATTCAATTTTAGCATTTTTAAAAGCATTCACCAGTAACATTTTCAAGTGAACCTTCACCAGTTTATTGTAATTGCGTATGGGCACAAGTAATTCCACCACTTCATCGGTAACATTCTTAATATAGGCACGCAATATATCACCTGGTTGTACATTATTCCAATCCTTGGTTATATTCTCACGAAAATGTTTCACATCACGTACACTGAAAATATTCTTAACAATGCACACTGCTTCAGATTCACTTTGTGCTGATAAGATGCGTTTTTTTGCTAACAACAAATCAGTGTAATCCGACAATAAACGCGTTGGAACTAGACCTTTGAATTCCTCATTCTCATCATCATCGTTTTCATCATTTGCATAGGATATTTTTATTTCTAGACCAGAATCCAAAGAATTTACAATTTCAATGGGACAAATTTCTCCCAAAGAAAAAGTATCCTCCGGTAGAGTCAAACTGATTTGTTCACCAGTTCTGCTTGCCACACGGAACTTCATTGTTTGTCCTTCAAAGAATGATTGTGATTCGGTTGCCATGAAGCCACTGAGACTGTTCTTATGTAAGACACCTTTGAGGTCATTAAAGAACTTTACTAGGACAAAACTATCATCATTCTTGACCACAGTACCAGTAAAAGTGGCATTCGGCTTAGCATCGGTTAATGATGTTAGAACTTTGCTGGTATTGGACAAATATTCAGGACGATTTGTTAGATATACCACATTTCTTTCCGCATTAACACCAATGACACGACAACGTATTTTTGCATTTGCCTCCAGGTTCTTGGTGTTCGGGGCCAAAAAGAGTTTCTCTATTAAACCTTTGACCTTGGCAATTTTTACCAAATACCCACCAATCAATGTATCACGTTTCTTTACAACTGCTGTAACAAATTCACCTGGCTGCACATCATCTAAGGAAAATACTTTTTCCTGAACTACAGCAGCATTGTCTGTACACAAGTACAAGGAGTCCATGACATCATATTCCAATATGCGTACTTTATGTTTTGTCTTTTTAGCATATTTCAACATCAAGGCATCCTGATCATAATTGCCTTTATAGCCTGCTTTTATTGTTCTGTAGGAGAGAACACCTTTGTATTTATTATTCAGTATCAATATAACGCCACCAGTGCCCAAATGATGAACTCTGGCATTTGTTATTATATCGCCACGTTTTGGTTTGACTTTATCATCTTCTGGACTCAATTCTGGATCAATTTTTGCTTGAATATTCAATGTTAAGTACACCAACTTGGTTAAAGGCATTACATATAGCACACGAGCATTTAACTCCTTATTTGCTTCATAATCCTCTGGCAGGGCAAGAGCATCTTCCAGCTGATGTTCATTGACATAAGCATTGAATGTTTCATTCATAATTGTACCAGACAAACCATCTTTCAATTGCTTAGCTACCTTGAATTGCACAATGGATGTGGGTAGAATGTAATCAATATTCGGATCATTTTGATTTGATTTCACTTTTAAGCTTTCCACTTTAGTTTCTTTGCAGGTGCAAGTACTAGCCGCTTTGTCATGTGTTATCTTTGTTACTTGCAGGTAGATTAATTCACCCACTACATGACCTTCTGAGGAATTTTGCAAAGGCAAAAATGTACGTAATCCATGAATACCAGACTCAATGATATAACCATGCTCTTGAACTTCCTCTACGGCACCATTAAAAATGAATCCTTTTTTAATATTCATGTGCTGCAAATCCACATGGACCTCTGATGGTTTCAGTGACATATTGATAAGTTTGCGACCCCTTCCTTGTTCTTTGATTTCTTGAACGCGTGCATAAACAATTTGGCCAACACGGTACAATTCTTTTAATGGTTTATAATCCTCTGTATTTTCCCCAGCACTTTCGAGAAAACGCTTTGTGGCTTTTGTATAGGCATCAGATATTGCTAAAGCACTTGCGCGTGCTGTCATGCGGCCGGGTAAAGAAATAGTTAAATAAAGATCTTCTACAGCAATTACTGCACCCATTATATTCATGCCATCTTGTATTGTTTCATAGTTGAGTAATTCAGCTGAGAGAGATTTGAATTGTGGCTCAGTTTCTTGAACTTCATTCGTGGAATCTTCTTTTGCTTCTTTTGGTGCTTTCGTTTTTGGTTTCTTTAGTTTTTGTTGTTTTGCTCCAAAGATCTGCAGAAAATATGAGGGCAATGTTGAGACAACAGCGTACTTACAGTGTTATAATTATGAAATACTTACTATATTTGCTTTAGCATCCTCTGATTTATTTGCCGATGATGGCAAACCACCACGCGGAAAACTTTTCTCCACAATTACCATAATTTATTTTCGTTTTTCACCTTTTATTAAATGTTTTTTATTGCGCGTTCTTCACTTCACCGAAAATGCAAGCAACACACGTGCGACTGTTCTATACAAAAGAGACGATTACTTCGATAAACTGCTGCCTGTAATCGATAATTGGTTTGCATCTATCGAATGCGTGAACAACACGCGTGCCGGGTTTTGTTTTGGTTTTTAATTTGTTTTGCATTCAATAATAATTAAATAAAATTATGCAGACTTTACGCGAATTCACGCGTAAAACAAAACGTGGAAATATCTTGAAAATCGTGCGGGAACATTATCTTCGTGATGATATCGGTTGCGGTTCTGAAATTTGTCAGAATTGTGTACAAGATGAAGTACTGCCACTGAATGCACATAATGAAGTAACAAGTTCGCTTTTTAAGTATCCCCATTACATTGTGTTGGACACCAATGTGGTATTAGATCAGATCGATGTCCTGGAGCAAGATGCATTACGAAATATTATTGTTATGACCACTGTATTGAACGAAGTGAGGCACAAGAGTTCGGTGATTTACAAACGCTTCATGGAGATTGTACATGATCGCACCCGTGGAATTTATGTCTTTGTTAATGAGCATCACAAGTGAGTCAAGGACTAGAAATTGTGTTATTATTCAATTCATTTTGTAACCAATTGTCATATTACAGAGACACCTATGCTGAACGCCAGCCTGGCGAGAGTTCTAACGATAGAAACGATCGTGCCATTCGAGTAGCAACAAGTTGGTATGACGCCCATTTGAAAATAGCCCAGGAAACGAAAGCCTTTCAACGTAGCGGTCGAACTGCAACACGCGTTGTGCTTATCACTGATGATGCTGGCAATCGCGAAAAGGCACGGGCTGACGGTATACTTGTAGCAACAGCAGAGGAATATGTTAAGTCACTGGTGGATCATCCATTGCTCGTTGATAAATTGGCACATAAAAATTTTGAAAATGAAAAACAATCATTGCCTCAATTCCCAGCGCATTTAAGTGTCAAGGAAATTGCTGATGGACTGCGGCAAAAGAAACTTGTGCAAGGAACATTCCAAGCTTCGCGTGAGAATTTCCTAGAAGGAAAATGTGTTGTTGATGATTATGAAAATGCTGTAAGTTATTTATTTTTCCAAATAAAATCACTAAATCCAAATGTGGTTCCTTAAGATACTTTTGCAAGGTCGCGAGGCACTCAATCGTGCTGTGGATGGTGATATAGTAGTTGTAGAACTGCTACCAGAATCTGAATGGTCAGCACCCAGTGAAATTGTCCTTGAAGAAAATAATGCCGATGCAGATGAAGTTCCCATCGAGGAACGAACAAAAGAGGAAAGGGAGCTGTTCAAACAGGCTCGTTCTGCTGCCAAATCAGAACGTATGCGCACAGGACGCATTGTGGGTATTGTTCGTCGCAAATGGAGACAATATTGTGGTATACTGCAACCCAGTCAATTGGAGAATTCTGTGCGTCATATTTTTGTGCCTGCCGATCGGAAAATTCCTCGCGTTCGCATTGAAACAAGACAAGCAGAGAAATTACAGGGCCAAAGAATAATTGTCACTATTGATACTTGGCCGCGTAATTCACGTTATCCACATGGACATTTTGTGCGTTCCTTGGGTCCGTTAGGAGACACCAAAACTGAAAATGAAGTCATTTTATTGGAACATGATGTGCCGCATAGCAAATTCTCTGAGGAAGTACTTAGTTTTCTACCAACGATGCCTTGGACTATTACGCCAGAGGATTATGCCAAACGTGTTGATTTGCGTGATTTATACATTTGCTCTGTAGATCCCCCGGGTTGTACAGATATTGATGATGCCTTGCATTGTCGCGATCTGGAAAATGGTAATCTTGAAGTGGGTGTCCATATAGCCGATGTTAGTCATTTTATAAGACCAGGTAATGCATTGGACAAAGAGGCAGCTGCTCGTGGCACCACAGTTTATTTGGTAGGCAAACGTATTGACATGGTGCCGGAGCTATTAAGTTCGAACCTGTGTTCTTTGGTTGGTGGAGAGGAACGATTTGCTTTCTCTTGCATCTGGGAGATGGATAACGATGCGAATGTTTTGGCAAAGCGATACCATAAGAGTGTTATTAAATCGAAACGAGCAATGACATATGAGGAAGCTCAACTAACGATAGACGATCCGGCGCAACAACATGAAATAGCAAAATCTCTAAGGAATCTTAATCGATTAGCTAAGATTTTAAAAAAGCGACGCATGGATAATGGTGCTCTTTCTCTTGCCTCACCTGAAATTCGTTTCCAAGTTGACAGTGAGACACACGAGCCGCTTGAGGTTGAAGCCAAACAATTGCGTGAAACCAATTCCATGGTTGAGGAATTCATGTTGTTGGCTAATATTACAGTGGCCGAACACATTGCTGAAGAATTTCCTGAGTGTGCAATGTTGCGTCGTCATCCGAAACCTCCACCAAGCAATTTTGATCCACTCGTCAAAGCAGCACGTTACCAAGGTTTTGAAGTACAAACTGAAACTGGTCTCGAATTGGCCAACTCACTAGAGCAATGTGTTAAGGCAGATAATCCATATTTCAACACAATGATACGCATCCTAACCACCCGTTGCATGATGCAAGCTTTGTATTTTATAAGTGGAAGTGAACAGAAGGATGAATATTTCCATTATGGTTTAGCTGCGCCCATTTACACGCATTTCACATCGCCCATTCGACGTTATTCTGATATTATAGTACATCGATTGTTGGCTGCTTCCATTGGTGCTGATAGTACTTATGCTCAAATGCTTCAGAGGAAATCCAATGAAGAATTGTGTAACAATTTGAATTATCGCCATAAAATGGCACAATATGCTGGACGTGCCTCGGTGGCAATGAATACACATTTGTTTTTCCGTGGCAAAGAACAAACAGAGGAAGGGTAAGTTAAAAGATACTATATTAACTTCGAATCATGACTAATTTTGAATCTTTGTCTCGTTGACAGATATGTATTATTTGTACGAAAGAATGCACTACAAGTACTCATACCAAAGTTTGGTTTGGAGGGGACACTTTATCTAAACACCGACAAGGATAAGAAAGATAAGGATTCCAAGTCTAAGAGTGATGTCATTTTTACATTTAACGAAGAGGTTTGTATGCCTATTAGTAGTGTTTCTCTAAATGATTTCATTAAAATTGTATTTTTATAGGATCATACACAACGCTGTGGTGATGTTATATTCCATTCATTTGATCCCATAATTGTGCGACTTAGTTTGGATTCGAGCAATGTGCAACACGAAAAGCTTGTATTCCAGCTAGTCAAACCATATATCAAAGGCTTCAGTGTAAATACTAAAGACGAACAAGCACCAATGGATGTGGACACGAAGGCAGCAACATCTAAGCCGCCACCATCCAAGAAAATGAAAAAACAAAATAAGAAACACTGAAGTCTTATAAGGCTTAGTTTTTGTATCATTAAAGTTTATTGAAATCTATTCAGTTTTTTAGTTTATGGTTCCACAAAGTTAAAAAATAAAAATAAAATAATATAATAATTTGGAGTCCTGGTTTCATTTCTGGAGCATCACTGAAAAAAGGTTTACATCGAGATTTCATTATTCCAACAGTTAAAGAAGAAATCGCCATGTTCAGCGTAAACTGCTGGTAAACCATAACAACGTACTAGCTACAAATCTCTTAGATAACAGCTGCGACAAGAGAAGACTGAAACGCTGCCACCCTTTAGACAAACCTTTTAATATGAACACACATATCATAAACTTATTCAATAGCTCAATTTGGGTTCTTGGATCAATGTAATTCTCCCCGAGTAAATTTAGTAATTATCCCGTCTCATGGAAATTTTTTAAATAAATTTGAATAAAAAAACAGATATCTTGGAGAAGACTCGGGTGAAAATAGCACATTCACCTTAAAATGGAACAACCAAAAATGAGAAGAAAGATACTTCGGCTAAACTGGCTGATTCCGATTGGCTTTCATTCCAAACTTCGCATTAAAAACAAAATATTCCTGTAGAAAGAAATCATAAAATGAGTGTGGACATATGGTAACCAACTCTCTTGCACAGTACTAGAATCTGATATTGAAAACCAATCTATGCTTCTCTGAAAACTTCTCAGAGCAAATTATGTCACAAATTAAGTTTTGCCCCGAATGCTTAGTACACCAACAGTGAAAGAATCTATCTTTTAAACAACAATAGGGACAGGATAGGACTCAAAGCAGTGCTGTCCAACCCGCGGACCGCATGCGGCCTAAGTGAAGTCTGAATGAGGCCAAACGCGCCCGAAGTGACAACAGAGAAAAACCAGAATATTTTTTTTGCTCGCCACTGGGGAAAAGCCCTTTCTTTTATTTTTTTTTGATTGCCATTTTCCGGCACACGCGAAGGACCTATTTTGCAAATGTGGCTTAACTTACTACGGATTCTTCAAATGTGGCCAACAGAACCAAAAAGGTTGGACAGCCCTAGTTTAGAATGTACAAATTCTAGACTAAAATTGCCCAATTTCTGGCTAAATCGGAAAGCTATCTGTATAGTTCAATCATAAGCTTTTAAACAGTGCATTGTAGAGTTATGAAACACTTACATTATATGCGAGCAGAAAACTCCTAAAGACCACTGTAGGATATGTAATGAAGAAGAGGTTTAGCAAATCATGTGATGCCTCTGTGATGATCTATTTGGACCAAACTTCAACGCACATCCATATCCTTAACCAACCTAGAACCAATAGAAATTGCACACTTATTTCCGAAGTAAATATTGGATTTCTTAATGAATACTAGAATATTGAGGAAGCTGTAATCGAGGGCGCAGTAACGAGGTGACTAGCTGCCGCCCTACTCCTAATCTAATCTAATCCAACCAATCCAATCTAGGGCAAATGCTTTGCATACTTAGTAACAGAATTGGAACATCATTGTAACCCCATTGTCTAGTAATGACAATTACTCGCCTCTATAACCTAACCTAACTGAAATTTTATTTAAAATGCATATT
This sequence comes from Amiota communis, assembly GCA_037043315.1. NCBI lineage: Eukaryota > Metazoa > Arthropoda > Insecta > Diptera > Drosophilidae > Amiota > Amiota communis. The sequence goes on along the minus strand of JBAMAV010001245.1, from coordinate 2,188,763 downwards.
TTCTGGTGTTCACATAAGAGTATAAGTTACTCTCATTTTTTAAAATGCCATACTCAGGAAAGTATAGAGAGAGAGTAAAAAGAGTTTCTTTGTTTTCATTTGAATATCAGAACATGCCATCACCATCACCAGCGCCATCGCCATTGCTCCGTGCTATGTACATATGATATTTTCAAATATCGAATACCTTTGATCGAAGCTTTATATAAAACTGGTCTGGGTTTGAGCTCAATATTTTCAAATTCATTGCGAAGAATTGTCTGCAACGCGACGGTTGTGTCTAGGGACGGTACTTCTTCAACAAAATCGAATACAAAGGATATATAGAGTATATATATTATACTTATAAAGAAAAATATATATAGATATATATCTGATATACTTATAAATTATATAACTAAGTGCTAATCTTAAAATATATAAATACAAAGATCTAATGGATGCCAGTGCTGTGTTTAATTTGAGTGATGATGGCAGTAAGTTTAGATCCTTTAATTCTAACCTCAAAACGAAAAAAAAAAAAAATTGAAAGTGAACTTTAAACGTTTTACATATTTAATGAATCATTCATTATAATCCGATATAATATAAAAGAACTATACTATATATGGATTGGTATTACTTATTATTGAAAAAAAAAGTGATTTAATAGATTCACTTTGTATTGGATGGAGTGTGCGGTTTGTTTTTTATAGCAGGCAATGTTATGACGTTGTCTTATTATTATTAAGACTTTTGTGTTATATAATTAATGGAAATTTTAGATAGAATGACACTTGAAGTTTTCTTTGGATTATCCAAATTAAATGATACAATTCTGATCTATAAATACTTAAAAACAAGTGAAATTCTTAACACATTTTCAAAAACTAACAAACTATCTAAACAATTTATGACTATTGTGTTTTATAAGAAATGGAAATTTAGGATTTAATGGCAATGGAATCCAAAGAAAGGATTGTTCAAATTTATAAACAACATTGAGTGATAAAGAATTCAATAAAAATTTCTTGATCTGAAAAGCATTCGAAGATTTTCTTTGAAAATCTAAATGGAATAGTTGAAACTAGACAAAGCTTAATCTTTGATTGTATAATAGAATCCCAATCTCAAGATCATTCGAAAATCATCATATGAAATAAATGCTTAAGGCAATCAAATGCCCTCCCTATATTGATATAAATTCAGATTCCACTAGTTAAATTCCACAAAAATTTATGCACATAGTGCAGACCCCGGATTTAACTAATTCATTGATGATTCAAGCTTGACAGAGAATAATCTATGATAAAATTTTCCACAGAATCCTATTGTATTGTATACAAAAATTTTAAATATAATTCTTACTGCTTACATTTGCAAATACTGTCAATTATTTACATAACATAAAACTGTTTTATCTATTAAAATCGAGTGATAAAATTTTCAATTTAAATATATATAATTAATATTGAAATCAAGATCAATTAATATGGGATGGTCCAAGGAAATCAAAGGTTAATTTATGTAAAGTTATCAAAATAATCTAATTTTAAACATTTGCAAAGATGATATTGTCTTTCAGTCATATTATCAGGGAATCATGTGTATCCATCAATCGGCTTCATAATCTCTAAATCACGAAATTAAAAAAATTTGTCAATTATAAGAAAATTGTCAATGAAATATAAAAAGCCTAGAATTTTTTGGCAGAGGGACACGATATTTGAAATAGGTCAAAGCTTGGGCTACTAGTATCTACTAGCTAACGACATCTTCCACCTATTGGGGCATTGGAACACAGGTAGTCTTAGACCTCGACTTTCAGAAAGACAATATGTCATGACTTTAATTTTGTTATTGTAACTACAAGGAGACTGTAGCATGTGCAGCTGATGTCAAGGGGGTTACTTCATGTACAGCTTCGCGGTAGAGTGAGTGGTCGTTGGCCGACTGAAATCGGGTGATTCCGGGACGAAGATAGGACCTCTCAGGGGTATCATTTTTAATGTTATTGAGACGCTAATGTTCCATTCCACTTCGGCAAATTTTGTCAACCAATTCAACCTACGCATTCACTGTTTTCATCTCATCTCTTTTGACTTTAGAATATATACGTATTGGTTTTCTTTGGTTAACTTATTGTCAAGATCATTTGAAGATCTTGAAATTTTTCAAAACCAATAAGGGATGATGCAAGTTAAACAAAGGTTAACTACAATATGATAAGTTTACCAAAGAATTCAATTAAAAAGTTGAGATTGTCTTTTAGTTTTCATGAAGAAATCTCCATAATCAATATCACAAATCTCTCAATCGCGCATTATTCACTTAATCAAAGTTGAAAATGGCAATGAACCAAAAACCCTGAAATTTGTACCTTACATATATCCAAAAAATATACAATATTATAGACACATGTGCATACGTTAGATCCCAATACACATTTAATGAGTTAAGTACTATATGCGTTCCAAAAGCATGCTCCCGTTAAAAGTAGTTCATGCTCAATGTCTTCTAGTCGTTCTAATAATAATATCAATGGATCAATCGATTTGATCGCTCGATAGAAAGAAGGAAATAAAGAATGAACGATTGAGAACTACTAATAATATCAATGGATCGATCGATGGAATGAATGAAATAAATAATGAACAATGGAGAGAGACACACTCTAAACACAAATGATATTTAAATTTTAAATCAATCATTAGAAAATTTTTAGTTCACTTTCGTTTATGTAGGTAGGTAATTTACTTCTCTCTCTCTCTCATTGTTTTCTCAATTATACTAATTCTCAGGTAGAATTCACTCCCAAATTATTTAAAAAATTGTTAATTAATTTTATTTGAAAATTTTAAATTACGTTTTGGAACAAGGTATAGCTGTTGTCGCGCTATCATGTCATTGGCGACGACAGTTTACGGTTGAAATTTATGCGAACGAACGAATGATTTTATTGCGTCAAAAAATTAATGTAAACCACTTCTTGAACCCCTTTAAATGAAGAGAAATAAACATTGTATGATATTGTACTATATTGTGTAATGGAACTTTTGTCTCTGTGATGTTGTTGTTGTTGCTGTTATTGGTTGTTTTCACCATGGAGCAATGAACTCTTGGCTGGCATGCGCCGCCATTGTAGACATAATAATAACAACAACAGTATCACCAGAAACAATACTAGCAACAAAGATCAAAAACAATCAATATATATTCTAAGGTTATTCCACAGGTGATCTGCCAGAGGATGTACATGATCCCGGTTATTTGGATGCCTATAGACGTTCTATAAACAATCCTGCTGATTTTTGGGAAGAACTAGGACATCTGTTAGATTGGGATCGACCATGGGATCAAGTAATGGATAACAGTAATCCACCATTTACAAAATGGTATGTTGGTGGTTACTTAAATGCCTGCTACAATGCCATCGATCGTCATATAATCAGTGGGAAGGGTAGCAAAGTGGCTTTGATACATGACAGTCCATTGACAAATACCGTACGTCATGTCACCTATCAAGAACTTTATGATCAAATTGTTTTACTGGCTGGTGGCCTTGTGAAGTTGGGTGTACAGAAAGGTGATCGTATTGTTATCTATATGCCTTTGATACCGGAAACCATTATTGCCATGTTGGCCACAGTACGCATTGGTGCTATTCACTCTGTAGTTTTTGGTGGATTTGCTGCACGTGAGCTTTGTTCACGTATTGAACATGCTGAACCAAAATTGGTGATTGCTGCAAATGCTGGCGTTGAACCGGGACGCATTGTTCCTTATTTGGATATATTACACTCGGCGGTGGCTATGTCACGTTGGAAGCCTGAAATCAATATAATCTTTACACGAGATGGCATTCACAGTGGTGCTCCTGCAGCTAAAACTGATATATTATGGACCACAGTTATGGCCTTGGCCTCACCAGTTGCTTGTGTACCTGTAGAAGCCAACGATCCACTTTATATACTCTACACATCGGGTACAACCGACAAACCTAAGGGAGTGCAGCGTACAACTGGTGGTCATTTGGTGGCATTGATGTATACCTTGAAAATGATCTATGGCATTGATACAGGTGACACTTGGTGGGCAGCCTCAGATATGGGCTGGGTGGTAGGACATTCATATATATGCTATGGTCCACTCTGTTTGGGAGCTACCAGTGTCATGTATGAAGGCAAACCAGATCGCACACCTGATCCGGGACAATATTTTCGGTAAGATTAACAGATTAATTAGAAGATTGATATATTTTATAAATGTTTGTCATTTCTAGCATTATAGATCAGCACAAGGTTTGCTCTATATTCTCTGTACCAACATCTTTTCGTGTCATAAGACGTGCCGATCCTGATATCAAATTGGGTCGCAAATACTCTATGAAGACTTTGCGTGCCATATTCATAGCTGGTGAACATTGTGATTATGAAACAAAGCACTGGATAGAGAAGACTTTCAAAGTGCCAGTACTAAATCATTGGTGGCAAACAGAGACTGGATCTGCTATAACGGCAACCTGTTTGGGTTTCAGACAAAGCTTGAATCCGCCTTTGTATTCAACAGGTTTGCCGTTGGTGGGTTATAATAGTAAGTAACAAGTTCTACACTATTCCATACATAGGTGAGGTATTGGGTTGCTACAAGTACTATACAATTTTTGTAGAGCCTCAACATGAGTTATGTAACTCTTTTAGTAGAGTTGGTTGGTTGGTCAAATTTAGGTATTTTCGAAGATCAGCCGGACATGTGACTGAACAGTCTGAGAGGTTCTAGTCTTTGCCAGTGCTGTGAATTGACATAGAAAGGGGGTGAGTGACTCCTCGTCCTCTACGTCTCCACAGCTTCTACAATGGCTTCTGAACGGAATACTCAGTCTCTCCGCGTGAGTCCCTACACACCAGTGACCAGTAAAAACCGCTGTGAGCTTTGCAGTGTCTGAGTGTCTTCTATCACTAAGCCAGGTAGCACGTGCCACTCTGCAAGATCTTTCCACCGTCTGTTTGCCTGTTTGACGGAAACGCAGGAAGTTGCTCTTCCTCATTCCTAGGGGAATCGAGACTTGTTACGCTAACGATATATCGAGAGATGCAAAAAAAACGAGCTAGTTCGTCAGCCTTCTCATTTTTCTCAATCTTCCTATGGCCGGGAGCCCATAAGAGAGTGATATCAGCTCGACGACTTAGCTCGCTTTTTTCCAACCTGCATTCTTCTACGAGATTAGTAGTGTACTGCAGGATACTGTTGCAATAGGCCAAATTTAGAATGCAAGGTGGTCTCTCCGTAATTGAGGAGACATATTATCTTTTGAGTGTGACAATACTTTCAAATAACCTTATTTTTAATCATGTCCCTTGTTCACCTTCATTTACAGTTAAAGTACTTAATCCTGATGGCACAGAATGTGAGCCATCCAAACTTGGACGCATTGTCTTGAAGTTACCTTTACCTCCAGGCAACATGGCAACGCTTTACAAGAATGATGAACTCTTCAAAAAACTATACTTTCAGAAGTTTCCAGTGAGTATTGAATACTTTTAAAGATATCTGACAATCTCTTTAAAATATATAAATTACAATTATTCAGGGCTATTACGATACTATGGATGCTGGCTATAAGGATGAATGCGGTTATGTGTTTGTAACTGCACGTGATGATGATGTTATCAATGTTGCTGGTCATCGCATTTCAACATCTAGTCTGGAAGATGCTGTCCTTCGGCATTCAGAAATTGTTGATGTTGCTGTTTTTGGTGTACCAGAACCAACTAAGGGACAAGTACCTCTATGTCTTTATATACCTGTTGAGGGTACAAAGAAAACTGAAGCTAAACTTTCTGCAGAAATTATTAAACTGATACGTGATGTGGTTGGACCCATTGCTGCCTTTCGATTAGTGGCACCTGTTAGTGCCTTACCACGTACACGTTCCGGTAAAACAATGCGTAAAGCTATGGCAGATTTCGCTAAAAATGAAAAGGTCATACTACCGGCTACCATAGATGATGCCAGTGTATTCACTGAGATACGTCGGGCATTACAACAACTTGGTTATGCAATGAATGCTCCAGATCCAGTGGTTGTTAAACTAATCGATTAAATGATAGATAGAGAAAAAAGAAGTTCAAGGATCGATGTTACACAATTCTTTTATGTTATGTTATACTATATTATGCTATATCTTTTTTAGGTTATGTGTATGTACTCTATGTCTCTCATTCTCCTTATAAAAAATTCCTGTATAGTTTTAAGTTTAATTTGTGTGAATAATAAATAATAAAAAATAAATAACAAAAAAACAAAAAACTATTGCCAAAAACAAAATTCATGAACATGGAACGGCTGGTGACATTTTTGAACTTTGTTAGAAATTCCAATTGATTTCTTTCTTCAAATTTGGTGAGTGGGTTTGATTGTTGATGGACTTTTTCCCATTTAAATGCTAAATAGTTATTGGACATTGATTGTACATAGGAGTGTTTTTGTTTTTCAGTTTGTTACTTGAACTATTTATTTAGTAAAGCAGCTCCACTCCCTATGAATCTTTGTTTATTTAGTTGGCTGCATATGTTATTTGCGTATACTGAAACTCAATCAAATTATTCAAATTTGTGCAAATTATGAAAGCGTGAAAAACATTTTGAGCTTTTCTACATAGGAGGAGGAGAAGAGACATTGTCTGTTTGGGAATGCATCAGTAGCAAAAACAACACATGGTTGGTCTATGAATCCTATTGGGCACATCAAAGCACACGCATTTCTAATGCAATTAGGCACTCAGGCATATTGAGCAAACAAAACCATACCCTCTATTTACAGTCATTTGTTGGACAGACATTCCATTAGTTTTAGTTTCATATTAAACATTGTAATGTTACACAAATTCGATTTGTATAATGCATGGTCATCAGCAACAGCATCATCATCAACAGCAACATTTACATCATTATCAGTATGATTATTATGCTCTCATTTCATTTCTTTTTTTTTCCATTTATGCTGGGCACGATTCATGCAAAACTAATTGTCTTGTTTGTTTGGTAAATCCCTAGTATCATAAAAGGAAAATTAGTTTTTCCAAAGCATTTTAAAAGTTTTCATTTACAATATTTCCTCATAGGACCACTATCTATCTTTAAAGCTTCCTCATCTATTTACCTTTTATTTCTATGACCAGAATATGTAGTATGTGTAGTACTAAAAAGGAACTCCTGCAATGCTTCTGCTGCTTGGGAAGATCAAACTTATCATCAAACTAATAATAAATAAATATTTCTTTCATAAAAATAAAAGTTAATAACTTCATTGTTAACGGTGTTCTTGTCGCTTTTGTCGTCATCAACAACGTTTTTATTGTCATAATTAAAAAGACAAAGTTATCAATATTTGTTGTTCTTGTTGTATCATAAGAACATCATAGATATTGTCACCACCACCATCCAAAGTAACTTACATGGCTGGGCTACTTTACCATATGCATACTGAGAAATCGAAACTAAAATATTTAGTGCTTTTAATGCGCTTTTGTCAGAAAAAGTTACTTTTATGTACATAAAAATATACACACATCCTTCTTAAAGTTACTAAATAAAGAGAAAGACTATGAGGATGAAAAATGTGTGTTAAATGTATGTATGTCTCTTCCATCATATGTGTTGTCTGCCTTGTGTGGGTGGTGGCTTTGGCACGCCCATACTTAGTTGTATGGGTACTTAATACGATTGAAGTTCAACCAATGAAATGTTTGCTTTTCATTGATGCTTCGGCAAATGGATGTGAATAAAAGCGGATGTCCTTTCGTTCGGAATCATCATTCAAGTGTTCGCATTCAACAAGTGAGCAGTATTAGCAGCAACAAGCAAAAATTTAATCAAAAATCAAGTGAAGACAATAGTTTTCTTTTGGAATTCTAAACAAGTGTGAAATTTAAAAAAAAAAAACAGGTTTGTAGAGATAGTATTATAAATTAAAGAAGTGTAAAATTCTTTTATATGAAAATGTGTGAAATTTTAGATTTTATGGTTATTAAGATACTTACGTATGTGTAATATTAATTCAATAGTTCGTATGACTAATAATATTTGGTTCATATGAATTGAGTTTCAGCGACTAGAGAATTTTCGAAAAGTACAGCTTAGAAACATACTTTAGAGAATTTGAGATTAAAAACATTGAAATAAAACCAAACAGGAATTATTTTACACAAGATGGACAATATCTCAAAACATAGATTTTCGACTTAAGCTACTTTAACTTATTGCCACAGATACATTAATTTGTCTTACATATGTGGAGTATTATTTCAACAGTTCGTATGATTAATATGTTCAGAAAGATATTTTAATCTCAGAAAAAATGTCTCCTTATGGCTAAATTTTGAATCAATTTAACTAATTCAAGACTCTCACAAAAGTCCTTTTGTGACTAATATTTGAATTGAAGAATTTCTATTAAAATCTTTTAATATTTGAAAATTTATCTATTGAATTATTATTGCATTCAACTTAGTACGCACCCCTAGAAACGTGTCTAGTTTGCCTAAAAAAGAATATGCCACTGTGAACTTAGACAATTATAATTAAAATATTCATATTTGGCCAGCGGGTAGCAGTATGTGGCCCAAATGATGTCTGAATGTGGTCCAGATGCTGCTGAAGTGAATACAGGAAAGAAACAGAAATTACTTTGGTCCGCTGCTCTGTGACTTTTTTTTTTTAGCTCGCCACTGAAGCACACTGTCTATGGATTCTTCCATAGGTTCGACAACCCTGATTTAGACAATAGAGAGTAGTATATTCCTTTAAAAGTAATTCTATAGATAAAATTTTAGCCATGAATATATTGTATAGTAAACCATTTCTTCAGATTACATAATAACATCTTATATCATAAATATAGGAACCCAGGCAATTGTAAAATGACTATAAATTATAATCATATTAGCGAACATCACTCGGCTTCGCACAGGTTGCATCCAACCAATTTTATTTATTTTTTGGTATATGTACTTTGAGGGGTTGTTTGAATATCCCAGCACTCGGGAAGTGGGACACATATTAGGACCAAAACTACTCTATATTCAAGCCGTGAACCAACCATTACAGCGATTAACATAGAAACAGACAAACACTACTTTTTATATATTAGACTAGCATTTCCGGCGTCCCATGCTACGACCCTGACTTAGTGCTTGTTAGTGCGTGATTTTTGTAGTCTAACCGGAACACAATTTTGGAGCGATTTGTGTAGTTACCCAATTAATAACACAGGCATGCCAAATTTTGTATATTCTTTAAAACATGTCTCTAAGCTTTATATGCAAAATTTTATCCACCAATTTCTAAACAATAGCTAGTCCGAAAAAAATAAGTATGCAGTAACCTTCTCTATGAAGAAATACATTTATGTGCCAACTAGTGCTTCTAGTTATATCATACCATACCCTAACATTTTCTCTAACATAGTATACTAAGTACATATCTCATCTATCTTTTGAAATCAACTAATTCTTGTATAATGTACAATATGTGTATAACCTTCAATCACCAATGTGTGTCCATGAATTTAGATTGAGTAAACAATGCAACTTGTTGCATTTGTTATGTTTTATATTATCATTGTACTAGTATAAACAAATGTCTAGAAGCACATTAAGCCCACCAAATGCAACAAATAACACGTCCTTTGGTGTACACGTACATATGTGAAACATGTTCAAAGGACCGCAATTGAATTGAATTTTGAAAATGAAACGAAAAGAGCCTAAATGGAAAACGGAAATGATAGGGAATGGTGAGCACAGAACAGCTCATGAATGACAATGGTGGGTAGGTAATGCGCATTCATCATACCTTCGCATGCCATGATATTCAGGTATTCAGCATATTGTCGTTGTTAAGCATTAAGGAATGGCTTACAAACAGACCAAAAGCCCCTTCAGGGCAGTAATGGAAACAAATTGTCAACACGCACTGATTTACTCAGTTGTTCTTTATGTATTTTTGTACCTGACACTTAATACTTACTTACTTACTTACATTGAATTGTGTTGACTGACAACGTCAGAGCAATGATGATGATGATGATGGTAATAGAAAAATGGGGGAGGTTTGATTTCAAATGAAATAAAATGCAGAATTACTTAGAGATTTAAATAATAATTTAAAGTAATAAATAACAATGAGTGCAACCTAGAATGCCAAGAGGCAATAATAGCAAAGATATTTCACGCCTTTTCTTTGGCATCATCCTCATCATCAAGTTGTCATGGTAGCTTCTTAGTATCTATCATGTAGTATAGTATATTAAGGGAAGTAATATAAAACTTATTATGTTGAGATTATTAACCCAATGAACTTAAACAAAATTAAATGCTGGAAGGCTTTTTATTTCTTTCATATTTATCAACTATGGTGACTTAAATTGTGCTTCCTTTTGCAATGTATCTCCTTGTGCAATACTGTATGCTGCACTTTTGTTGTGCACTCGTTAATTTAATATCCTTGTTATTCTTTGCAAAAGGATGCTACGCTAACAAGCAAAATAAAACATAAAATTATGTACATAAATGGATGATGCCTTACCTTTCTTCTTTTCATACTTTCTTTATTTCCTTTCCTTCTTTTTGCCATCTTTTGTATTAACAACAATTTAATGTTCAATTTCTATTCTATGGCATTTTCTTCCTTCAACAATATCAACCAACCAATTGAGCAAGAAAGAAAATGTCGTTCTCACAGTCCTTGTTGTTCTACGCTTTTGTTGCCTTTGTCGTTATTGTGGCTCAATTCCATAGTGCCAATTCTGCTACAATGGCACCTTTGTGCCAGCCAGGCATACTTGAAGAGATGCCACCACACATTAAGAAAGTCTGCATGGCTCTGGAGAACTCGGATCAATTGACCACAGCACTGAAATCTTATATCAACAATGAGGCAGCAAGTAAGTAGTATTAATAACAAACAAATATTTTTCCATTCATGTATTACTTTAAAGCTCTTGTGGCCAAATCCGATGATCTAATGACTAATTTCGGCAAACGTACTGATGTTGATCATGTTTTCTTGCGTTTTGGCAAAAGGCGTTAAATTTTATAGAAGAAGACAAAAATTATCCTTAGCTACGCCAATCTTGCAAACATGATAATGATAAAAATGACGTTGATGATGATGTTTAAAATGTATACAAACAATTACCGGTTACGATCTGATATGACTGTTCTGCACAACTTTAACAAACAAAAAAATAAAAAAGAAACCAACCAACAAATGGCGTCTTCGTAATTATTTGAAGTTTCTTTCTTTTTTTTTTTAATATTAATAATTTTAATATGATTTTCCGCATGTTTATGTACTCTCTTTGTGGAGGCTCTATAGTATAAATACATATTCATATATATATGTATCTCAGTGTGTATATCAATAGTTCTGCACTCAACAAAAAAGAAACAAAACTGATCTCTTTGTTGTATAAATAATTTAAAATTTGAAATAAATGTATTTGTGTAATAAAAATGAAAAAAAAATAATGAATGTATTTATTCTATCTAATCTAATCTAATATCACAAGTAGACAAGATATAAAATTACTTACTAATAAATTATCCAATTCCTGAAGCATGAAGCATTATCAATATACTTACTTACAATATATTTAATCAACACTTACTTATACCAATATATCACATTCAATATTCTTGTAATACTACTAGTATAAAATGATGACAAAGAATTGTACACAATTGATTTGTTTTGAAATAAACATTTAATTTTCCTCTCACATTGAACTGCATTAAAAAATGCAATTTTATTGAGTTTTTATTATTACATATTACTATTCCGAATAGATCCATAAAGATTTTGGCGAATACGAGGGGTACTATGTATATTTGGATTATTTTTCACAACTTTCGACGTGGATTATCTTAACAAGAATGTATCGATGAACTCAGTTCTTTGTTTGGCGATAAAGCACCATCATATACCACAGTATATTGCTGGTATTGTGAATTCAATCGTGGTCGAAATTCGGTCGCCGACGAATTCCGTGATGGTCGTCCAAAATCGGTTGTTGTGCCACAAAACATCGATGTAGTGCATGAACTGATAATGCAAGATTATCATGTGACATATCGTGAGATAAAGGCATCCTTGCACATTAGTTTCACTTCAATACATTCGATTTTGCATGAACACTTAGTTGTAAATAAAATCGTGACAGGTGACGAAATATAGATATATGCGTATGAACCTGAAACAAAACAGCAATCGACCGTGTGGCTGTTCCAAGACGAGCCAAATGCAACAAAAGTTGTTCGCTCTCGAAGCACTGCGAGGCAAATGGTCGCCTGTTTCTTCTGCCGAATGGGTCATGTGCCAACTGTTCTGCTTGAACAACGTAGGACGGTCAATTCTGAGTGGTACACGACCATTTATTTGCAGGAAGTGTTCAGAGAAATTCGCAAAACCAACCGCCAAAGACGAATCATTCTCCATCATGACAATCACACATCTCGTCAAACATGTGAATTTTTGAGCAGTCAAAACATCGAATTGATGTCTCATCCTCCGTACAGTTTGATTTGGCACCCAATGACTTCTTCTTGTTCCCGAATATCAAAGGTAAACTGCGTGGTCAATGATTTACGAGCGCCGAAGAAGCAGTTGAAGCGTTCAAAAACCATGTTTTGGAAGTGTCTTAAGAGGAATGGCAAAACTGCTATGACAAATGGTTTAAACGAATGCAAAAGTGCATTGATCATCATGGTGAATATTTTGGAAAACAATAAAGCCGTTTTCATTTAAAAATGTTTGTTATTATTTGCTATTCCCGAAATATAAATATTACCCCTCGTACATATATACGAGTATAAATCAATTAAGAAATATCATGATTACCAAAATTAGTTACATTAATAAATGAAGTAAGGAGTTGTTAGTTTCTGGAACATTTGTTTTCAGAAATTTCTGGCCTCTGAAATGATTTCTTGTCATCAGTTTAACTCTTCCCAGTTCATCTTGAAGTTTGAATCAAATTGTTTCTCTGCTAATAAGTATTTAAAGTCTCTTCCATCAATTGAAGTGAAGCTTTGCAATAATTTGTTTAAATAACGATTTTTTCCGATCATTTCGAGAGTGCGAGGCTGATATTAGACTCCCTTCAGTTTTTGTCTTATTGCAACACACTTCCAGCCTCAGGTTGTTCTGCATAAATAATCATTGCCGTATGTTTGCTGCATCAAGTAGCAGTTTTACCGAGTTTTATGCTAAATTTAATAACAACTATTATTTTGTTCTATGATTTTATTTGTACAACAAAATTTTTATGGGTTATAAAAAAGAAACGTCAATTAAATCAATAAATTTCAGATAAGTTCGTTGGATCCAGGGATGTTAAAACTTTGAAATGATGCCGCCTGTTTGTAGATGACTGGTTGCTGAGATATAACTTCAATTGCCACACTGTTCATATTGCATAATGACCTTTAAATTTAGTTAGAGCGTAGAGCCTTTTATACATTATATACTATGTAATGATAATCTTCTTTTGCATACATGGTCCATCATCGTTTAAACGCTCATTACCGGTCTCATCAGGAAAAGATTGAATAGATTAAAGCCAAAAATAGAAGTTTGGAATAACCTAATGCCGTACCACTACCACTACAGTTTAAAGTCACTTTGTGACTGATTACAAATTACTTGAAATACTGACGAGTTTGGAAGCAAGCCAACTCTTCTTCCCTTTACTTTCTTACAGACTTTATATCCCATTTCCTTTCTAACTTTTCTTTTTGTGCAACCCAAATTAAATGGTAAACTTATAAAGAATAAATTTACAATAAAATTGCCACTCAAACTGATGTGATACTAAGAAAGGAAGGTTGGATACAACCCGGAGGAGCGTGAAGAGAATTACATCTTTGGCATAGCCAATGATAGCCTTCTTTCTGGTTTTTTTTTAAATTTTAATTAACATTTCTAGCAAATCTTTACAAAATCGGTTTCTTTTTCTCACTTTGAAGCAGCATTAAGACCTGGGTAACACGCTGAATCCCCTCTCTTATCATATTAATTGCCTAAGATTTATTGATAAAAGGTACACACTATAATGGACATCATTGTCTTTCATAGTCATCACTGCAGTATAACAGTTTTTAAGTTCTATTGAAAAGCTACTTTAATGATATAACACTATCACTCTATCCTTCAGTACTGTTTGAAACAAAACCAATAAATCAATAGTTTCGTATTTGAATCCCAATTTCTTATTCATCTGAGTGTATTGATGCTTCTAAATTATAAAAACTGATTTAAGGAATAATATTCCATTCTATTTCCACAGCTTGGAACAGAAATTTATTGTTGAAGAAAAAAGTATGTATGCCAAAGAGGTTTTTGATGGAATTTATGTGACGTCCACGAACTTTGTAGTCTTTAACTAACATAAAAGACAGTTTTGGGTCATTGTCATGCTGAAACAACGAACTTAGCGGCTTATTTCATAATGCGTAAGAGCAACATTTTTAATTCCAACATGGAAATATTGAAAAAATAAAAATCCTCTTACTACTTCTAATGAAGTTGAGATGACTCTTGAATTGTATAATAATAAGAGTACAATTCGTTAGAGATGAGCTAAACAGTGAGACTTAAACAAACTAAACTGTGTCTCTCTCCCTTCAAATGACTGTGACTCAATCACAGTTTAGAATCACTGTGATTTTGAAATCACTGTTTTGCTCATCTCTACAGTTCGTATACGTTTTATCAGAAGTGATTTGTAAATTCTATCTACAAATGATTCATGGCATTGAATTTTTTGCGCTCGTTTTGTGCTTGTGATTGTGGTTCGAACATGGCTAACATTACTACCATATCAAGATTTATTACATCGAAAATAGAATGAAAGCAACCAAGGCAAGCAAAAAGTTGCTTAATGACTATTTGCTGAGAGAGGTTAGTTCCAAAATTAAGTTAAGATTCCCCACTACTTCACTGCATCAATGCTTTATGCATTAGCAACACATAAACCATTCAAAATCAACCAAACCATTGAGACAATCTTGTCTCAAATTCTGTTACATTTCACACATGAGATAAAACTTGCTGAAAATTCCTTCCTTTCTTCGAGCGCTACAGATTAATAAAAAAATATTATTAAAAAATTTTGTTTATTGTTGATTTTGGCTGCAACAAATTTAATAAATTTAATCAAATGTTAGCATGTTTTTATGTTAAAAGATATTTAAATATTTAAAATAAAAAAAAAATTTCAAAAACTAAAGAAAGAAATAATAAATATATAAAAAGTTAAGTTAATGAATAAAATTAAATAAAAAAATATATGAGATTAATAATTAATTAAACAAAACATTGAAATATATTGGAAAATAAACTTGTATATTTTATTCAGTTAAAATAAGAATAAAATCATCATCAAAATATAAATTGGAATGTAATCAAAAACAATTTAATTTTCTTTTTATTTTTTGATATTTGCTTTTCTGTTTTTTTTTAGGATTTTCTGTTGTTTTAATAATGTTCTTTATATTTGGCCGAGTATTTTGAAACTTTTTTTGGTATTTAATTTTTTGTTTGGTTAAGAAATCTTTCCTTGTTATCATCATCATCTGCTTTGATATTTTTGAATTCTTAAGTGAAGTTTGGTATAATTTAAGTTTTATGAAATTTGATTTGTCTGTTTTTCAGAAATTTTTAATTTCCGTAAATCAATTTGTTTTAATTTTATTGTAAAAGTAAATTTACTTTGAATTTTGTTTTTCTTTTGAAGAATTTTCTGTTTTTATTTCATTTTTAATACTACAAAATTGTATTTCATACCTTTCCATTAAGTTGAATGAGATAATCCATTGCATAGAAAAATAATTAATGTAAATTGATTAAGATTTAATCAAATTACAGTATAGCTTCCATATATACTTTGGATATATCAAATATAACAACATATAACTTCAATATGAAGCTTTAATAAAAATTTCAACTCTAAATTTTGAATTACTCTTAATTTTGTTTCATTTAATGGTCTCTGGAGTCGTGAATCCCCAAAATTAATGACATTTCCTGGGGTGAGTGTCGCATGAATGAGAAATATCAAGTTCTATATGAATCTAAGTGGACTAAAACAAGAAATTTTGAGTTTCATTAATAATTTTTTACTATTCGGAAGTCGTTGGACTTGACTTGTGAATTCCCAAAATTCATGATCTTTACTAGGGATGGCGACTTATAAATGAAAAATATGAAGTTCTATAGATCTATGAACACATTAAATTATCACAAAAGTCGCTTGAAATATTGAAAATATTGCTAATAATATAGTTTTGTACACATCACAGGATTGGAGAGCTCCAGCGAACTCAACCAATATAATACTAGATCTCTGTATATATAAAAAATAAATCGCTAAAAGTGTTGGTAAGCGCCAAACTTGACTTGGGTCAAGTGGATAGTTATAAGCTACATTTGGACCCGGTAGGTGGCGTAGTTTTAGAGATACAGACTTACTTTGCTTTGCATAAAACACTTAGAGACATATTTTAAAATCAATCAAGTCGATATTAATATTTGATTCGTCCGATTTTTCAAAAAAAAAACATTATCACGCACTAACATCACGTCGGGAGCGTAGCAAAGCACGCCGGGTACTCTAGTAATAACTAAAAATCTATTCTAATCTATAATCTTTGTGGAAAATCTAGCACATGAAACGTTTTCAGGTGTCTAACATCAATTTCATTAGAGTTAAATTGTTTGTATGAAGTTTGGTGATGTACATTTCTGAATTTATTGCTCATTTCATTCTTAATGAATGGTATGTTGAGATCTTTATGAAAATGGAAATTGGGCACATACCAAGGAGCTCTTTCTATTGACTGATGCCTCTACATTATCTCAAAAGAATTCAATCCTGTCATAAATTTTTAGTTTAATTTATTTATTTTTTATGAAACTACTTGAGGTTGGATTGAAGACCCAAAAGTCGCTTAAACAACTGTATCTCGATTTAAAAATTGAATTTCATTCTTTTCCGTTACTATTCGGGGGTCGTTGGACGCGCAAATTCCAATAAATTTCCTACAAAAATGAAAAATATGAAGATCTATTGATATAAAAGCATTAAAAATATGCCCAAAGTCACTTGATGGACTCCATCTTGACCCAAATTTGAATTATATTGTTTTTCGTTTCTATTCGGTGATCGTTGGACGCGCAAATCCCCATAAATGCATGGTATTTCCCACAAAAATGAAAAATATGAAGATCTATTGATATAAAAGCATTAAAAATATGTCCAAAGTCACTTGATAGACTCCATCTTGACCCAAATTTGAATTATATTCTTTTATGTTTCTATTCGGTGGTCGTTGGACTCTGAGATCCCTAAAATTCATGACATTTTCTAGTGTGAGCATCATATAAATGATAAAGATCTATGGATCAAGAAGTGCCATTAAAGAACAATTGATTATCCCATTTAATTTATAAATATTTTGTAAAAGGTATGAAATTCATCGGTAGAACCGAAAAAAAGACTTCTTTCTTTGTCATTTTTATCATTTAGTTTTTCAAATGAATTGAATTCATTTTGTAATTTCATAAAAGGAATTTACCTCGGCTTCGTTGTCTAAAATCATCATAATTTAGCATTTCATGCGTTGATTTGGGGGAAAAGTTTTACTTTGAATTTGAATTTAATTAATTTAGTTAAAAATTATAATTAAGATTATATATCAAAGTGTATATTTGTATATATCACAGCAGTCTAAGAAACTTGTTTCCTTTGTTATGATTTTTTTTAATTTAAAATTCTTTTTTCTTAATAGTTTTTCTTTTTAATTTGTTTGGCTTTTTGTCATCCTTAAATTGAGATCTTCTTCTTGTTATGAAAGATGTCTTTTATACTAAGTCATCATCATTATCATTGATTGTATGTTTCTTTTTTTATTTGTTTATATTTTCTAAATAATTGTTTTAAGTATTTTTTTTTTTTTTTTGTCATATTTTGTTTGTTTTTATCTTACGAAAACACAATTAAAAAAAAAAACTTGCATACACAAAAAATAAAATTAAACAACATAAAAATGTGTGCAACAATAAAATATTAACAAAAATAATAAAAAATATATATATATATATAGTTTTCTTATAGTTTTTTTTTTTTTTTGTTTTGTTTGCAATAAAATTAATAATAAATAAATTTATTTTGTTTTGTTTTTGTATTGAGATATTTTTTTTTTGATTTTGTTTTTTAAAGAGATTAAAAATTACCATTAAATGATATTTTATCATTCATTATCCCATTTAAGGCGTTCCAAGCTTTTGCTTAATTAGATTTGTGCAATCAAAATTCCTGTAAAAAAAGTAACTAAATTTCTACATAAAAATTGCAATATTTTTTTTTTGTTTTGTTATTGTTTTTGATAAAACATTTAAGAGATTTGATTTCTTTATGGTGGATCAAAAGCGCAAAATTTAATTCGAACAAAGAAAATATATTAAAAATAAACAAAATATGGTGTCATACACCATAAGTTGATCCTGGGATTTAATATTAGAAGGAAGATTTGCTTAAGTTTGGAAGCAGGAGATAGATGACTTTTGTTTATGTGAAATTGAATATTTTATTTAAATGAAATAATCTAGATAAAGTAGAAGGACGAC
This sequence comes from Amiota communis, assembly GCA_037043315.1. NCBI lineage: Eukaryota > Metazoa > Arthropoda > Insecta > Diptera > Drosophilidae > Amiota > Amiota communis. The sequence continues at coordinate 2,170,098 of JBAMAV010001245.1, read as the reverse complement.
CGACAACACCTGCTTCTGTTTACTAATCTATGATTGACTTATATGTAATTTATTTTTTATTATAAACATATTTTAATATATTTTATTTATTTCCTTTTTAACTAAATTTTGCGCTTTCAAAATTCAAAGTCTCTCTCATATGGAATATTTTTCTTAATATTTTCCTTATTATTTTTTTTTTTTTTGTTTTCTGTTTGTTTGAGATCTGTTGTTGTCGTTGCATTTTCTTCAAAGACCTTGACCTTAACTTACCGATTTAGTTTGTTCTTACTTTCATATATTTTATAATTTTTTTTCATCTTATCTTCTTCATCTTTTTGTACTTAAGGAATTGTTTTCTCTTTTTTTTAGATTTTTATCTTTTTTGATGAATTTGTTAAACGAAAATTACTAAGTAAATCATCATTCATCATCATTGTCTTGTCTTGTCTTCATTCATGTTAAACACTCTTAATATAGAGGGAAGCAAACGAAAGTTCCAAAGGTCTGCTTCCTTTTGATAGACCTTATTTTATTGTTTTGTTGTGTGTGCTTATCTTCAGGGTTAATTAAATTTAGTTGTTAAGGATGGTTTTTTTTTAGTTCAATATGAAGTTTGTTGCCTGTCCTATTTTTCCTTTCCTCACACTCTCTTTGAGTATACGTATTAACGAGTATCATGTGATTGGTTTTGTTTTTATACCTTTCACAAATGAATTAAGTTTGTTCGAAAGTTTTATAACTGGGCAAGTTTCTTTAAGTAAGTATTGGATATGATCACCTATTGAGTACTTAATATTCTTCAAGCTCATATAGAAACAGTTACATTTATGCATAGATAATTTTTTAAAATTTTTAAACTTAGATGCTTTAAAATTCTATGTGACAATAGAATCAGGTTTCAATGATATCGTTTTAACTCGGACCATTTTTCTTGAAGTGTTTATGCTTGTGACGTCTTTGCGTTCTTTGAGGGTCGTTCAAGTATTACGTAAATTAATTTAATTAAATTTATTCTTACATGGTGAGCGGGGGGGTTATTCTAAAATTCACTTAAGATAGGAAACTTACAAAATAATAATAATTTTTATTTAAATATTCTTACGTCTTATCAATTGGGGGAAGGGAGGGTTCACGATAATCTTATTTATGCTTATACAGGTGGTGTGGGGATCTAATATCATTAAAAGTTTGCTTACGTAATACTTGAACGTCTTTTAAAGGGGGTTCTTATCAGTCATCAGTTCAGTTTCTCGTTTCATTTCATTCAATTCACATAAGATGTTGCAGCTCAGGCATGCCTCATGGGTCACCATTTAAATTTGAATTCCCCATAAATTATTGAAACTCAGAAGCTCTGACAGTGAAAGCCTGTTTAATCCACAGTAAGCCTCAGAAGAGGCTTTGAAAATATAAATACTTAATAGAACCAAGGTTGACTTTGGAAACCCCTTTGAGAATATATGCATTAGATGATCTAAGATTAGGTAAGACTCAGGGCTTTGACCCTTTAAGAATGTATTGATTAGATGCTTCAAACACACTTGTGAGTTGGTGAACACAGTCAAATCCATGATGGATCTATAGAAACATCCCATGAATACTTGAAATAACAATATTTTTAATATGTTGGAACATAGAAGACTCAAAATTCGATAGATTGATAATCTACAATAAAATCATAAGTTGATTTTCAGACCTTTCACCCTTTAAGAATGTACTGATAAGAGACTTCAAACTTTATAGTGATTTGGTGGACTCAGTCAGGCTCATGGTGATTTAACCATTTAAGAATTTATTTATGAGATGATCCAAGCTTCATGGTGAGTTGGTAGACTTAAACGCTAGAAACATTCCACGAAATGAGGATATATATTTTACAATTTGAAATTCAGAATGTGAATGAATAAACTGATGATCTACAAGACCATAAGAACCTTTGAAAATACATATTTACAACAGTATTTAGTTGATTTTTAGAGACTTATATTTTGATTAGAAGCTCTAAGCTTCATCGTCAGTTGGTGGACTCATGATTATTTATGGAATTCAGAAACTATGAAAGTAGAAAGACTGTTATAGACTATAGCACTCGTAAGATCACAGGGGACTTTAAAAATATATAAACAAATTTATCACATATAAAAATACAAACTATTATTCTTATGTATGTAAAAGGTATCAGGATATCTTCGATGAAACCGAAGATTATTACCGTTTTTAACTTCTTGGTTTTCTAGGGACTAGTTTTAGCTCTTCTTTTGTAGAGAGCTTTCATTCATTCAATATTTCAATTTGTTTAAAGTTGCGTAGAGAATTTTTAAAAAATTGCATTTATCATTTTGCTGTTGCACTTTTTGTGTTTCGTTTTTAGTTCTTTTGTTTATGTTTGGAACTGTTAAGATTCTTCTTCAGTCTTTTAAGTTGTTATGTTTTTGGCTTTTGTTTTCAAAAAATTGCATTGATTTTCTGTTTTTTTTCTTCTTAATTCATCACTTTTTTTTTTTGGTTTTAAGTATTTTTTTTGTTTGTTTTATATGTTTAATTTCTTATTAAATTGTTTTTATAGATAAAATTTTTCACATTTAATATTTTTTCCATTTTTTTTTTTTGGTTTTTGTTTTAAATTTTAAGGTATTCTTTTTTTTTTAATACATTTGAATAATCAATCATAAAAATGATAATAATAAAATTAATAATTTGTACACAAATTTTAATGAACATCATTTTATTTGACTTTTTTTTATGTAATTATTTTATTAAATATTTGTATAGTTTATGTTGGTTGTGGTAGATGTTGGATGTATGGTTGTTTTTCTTTAATTTCTTTAAATGTTTGCTAAGAGATTTTTTTGTGTTATTTTTATATATCTTTCACACTCCATTCAGAACACTGTAACCCATGGTATAATTCATTAATTTATTAAGGAAATAATCATTGTGATGAAGAGCTTTTAGTGTCCTCAAATTTATTCATAGTTTTCAGCTATGATTTGTTAAAAAAAAAAATATGTGTTTTTCGATCTTTAAAACAATTGGGAGTTGATTAATTGATTTACGTATGTAAATGCCATATAAATTGGCTTACAAACTATAATTTGTGTATAAGCATCTATTCTTCTAGGCATGTAATAATAATCATTGTATTTAGGAGCATCAATTGGGCTTAGTGTCTTAAACCTTAAGGCATAGTATTGAGCTAAGAATTGTGATAAAAACATGATGCTTTTGTGTTTTACGATTGTTGGAAAAAGTTGTTTTCTCTTATATTTAAAACAATTGTATTTAATTGATATACATACATAGATGTGTAATAATAATCATTGTGTTGAGGAGCATCAATTGGGCTTAGTGTCTTAAACCTTAGTCATAGTTTTCAGCTAAGAATTGTGATAGAAACATGATGTTGAGAAGCATCAATTGGATTTAGTATCTTAGGGTACGATCATAGTTCACGTTGAAACTGAAGACCAAACAAACAAATCCCCGAAAGCAAGTTGTCTGCTTGAAACTGTGCTGTACTGATTTTGAAGATGAATCTTTAAATTAATACTTGTGTTGCTTTGCGTTCGATCAAAGACAACAAAAATTTTGAGAACGAACACATGTAAATGATCTCGATTTTTATCAGTTACAATTTTGTTTTTTTTTTTTCTTTTCTTTTTTTCCAATTCTCCTTTTGGCGACTTGCTGACGTTTGATTCGCAAGCAATACGTCTTCTACTATGAACACTTATTCGTCTACAGCTTCGGCTTTGTCTCATCGTGCACTACAATTGTACCCTTAAACCTTAAGGCATAGTTTTGAGCTAAGAATTGTTTTCCTTTGTGGAAAAACTTGTGTTCTCCAATCTTTAAAACAATTAAGAGTTGATGTATTAGTATACATAGATTTGCATTACAAACTATAGTTTAATTTAATTTTAGAGGAACCCTTTGGCCGACACAATCGACCGTATTCTAGAAAAAGCATTTATTTTTTAAAGTGCTAATAGAATAACTTTTCTTTGCAAAAACTCATAACACGGACAAAGAGTATAAAATATATAGAGGAGACAACTCGCTCAATTTAAGCGGAGACTTTTTTGTAGAGTAATCTCGATGAACCCATCATACAATTTGTTGTTGGCTTAAAAATTAAGAGACGCACTACTTAACTTAAGAGGCACACCATTTAAATTGAGAGCTCTGTCCAGTCTTTGACACGACTTCAGACAACTAATAGGCGTACAACAATAGAACAGAAGAGAGAGGCACACAAACCTCTCTATACTCCCATTCTACTGCATTCACAACATCAACGGCTGTGTGTTGTTGTTGTTGTTGTTGGAAAGCGGTTACCTTTTTTTTTTCTTTGTTTTTTTTTTTTTGTCAAAATAGGTTCAGTGGTGTAAGCAGGAAACGCTTCACAAATTTAATGTTTGACGTTGAATTATATGATAATAATATGTATATATCTGGAGGTGTATAAGGTATGAAATAATCATTGTTGCTCATGAATTGTGATGCCTTTTTGTTGTTTGAATGTTGGAAACGATGGTCTCCAGTCAGTCTCATGAACCAATTACATTTGATATAGTATTATTATAGATGCTTTATAAATTGCCTTACAACTTATATAATTTCTTAAAACCCTACACTCTTATTCTTCTGAGGGGTGTGAAAGATATATCTAAGCTTCGATGCACCGAAGTTAAGTTATTCTTCTGTTCTCATGTTTTTTAAATATTATTTTTTAATATAATTCTTTTCTTTTCTTATATTTTTTGCCTGCATATAGTATGTTTGTTGTTTTGTTTACTTAATTAACACATACAGTTGTTATATTATTGTTGATTAAATGTAATTGTTTTATTTATTTATTTATAATTATTATAAAATTTTGTATATAATTTTACTGATTTTTAAACAAAAATATATCATTCAAAAAATAAATGTGAAAAGGAAAAATTTTGATTGTAAGAAGAAAACAAAAAGGAAACAATTTTCATTCATTAGAATAATTAAAATAAAAATAAAAAATGTTTTTCTTTTTTACATAAAAAATAATAAATAATTCTTTTGTTTTGTATAAAATAAGATTTTTTTTGTCTTTGAATAAACGCACATATAAATTGTTATTTCTATTTCTCACACATAAATTATTATAATTATTTTATTATGTTTTTGTGTTGCATTTTGTCGTTTTGTATACTATAAGAAAATAGTAAAAAATTGTATATGAAAATTGTATTTAATAAAATTAATAAATTAATTTTAAATATTTGATGCACAAATTATTTTATATTTTTCTTTAGTAAATTTTTTTGATTTTCATATAAATATCATTTATCATTATTTCTTTTTGTTCTATTTTTATTTTTCATAATAAAAAAAAAGAGTCAAAAGCATAAAAATAATTTATAAAATAACCTGGCTTAATATTCTTCATTGATTTCAAAGAATTTAGCCATTTGTCTGTGGGTGGTGCTTGTGTGGTTTTTAGGGAAATTTGGGATATAACACAAAAGTAAATAAACAGAAAATTTATGTGATTGATTTAAGGATTCAAAAAGGACACTATAATAATAATATAATATATAATATATATAAACACTTTAAGCTTACAAAACTAAATCAGAGAAAACTATTATGCTGCTTAAAAATCTATTTAAATTTTTGTTTTTTCAATTGTCTGTCGTGTGTGTGGGAAGTGTGAATATGTGTATCTATCAAGTGTGTGTATTAGTTTGTATTATATTAAATTTCTTAGCTCACTGAAACTAGCTCAATGTGAGTACATCGTCATCAGCTGCAGCTGTATATAAGTTTTGAAGATTACTTTTTTAAGCATTAAAAAAAGAGCGAGAATTCTATTTAAATTTTTTTTTCTTAACTTCATTTCTTCCTTTCTTTCTTTCTTTCCATTTACTATCATCGCACACTTTGCTTTTGCTATTTGGCATTGTTGTATCTGTTCTTGTTGTTGTTATGATCCTTTAATTCACGCACAGCGTTCATCATTTTATTTCATTTATGTATATGTTTTCTTTATTTTGGGTGGGGAGTGAGTCCACAAACAAACCTTTTTAATAATAAGCAGCTGCATTCGAATAGTTTTGCTGATAGCTTTGTGTATCTGTAAGGCGGCATATATGGAAAAGGATGAAAGAAAATAATATGTAAAAATGTATGAAAATTTATAGAGAGAAAAATGAGACTAGTGAAACTATTGAAGGGAAGCCACTCAAGTATTTAATCAATCATTGAGTCACTTACCATAACCAGCATAGGCGCGTTCATCATAAGCTGTGGTCTGTTGCCCATGTTGTGAATAATCTGTTTGAGGTGTTGTATTATAATCAACTGCTGCAGCGCCATATTGTGTTGTATAATCCTGACTATAGGATTGATAGCGTGTATCTTGTTGGGTCGCATAACCAGTAGAGCTAATAATAATTATATCAATCAATGAAATTTTTAAACTTTCTTACAAAACAAAACAAATGAAACTAACTTGTAACCCTGATATTGGCTCTGATCATATTCAGTGGTGTGATGTGAAGCATAACCAGTGCTAGCAGGTGCACTATGTGTAGGTGCATGGGCACCATAGCCACTGCTTTGTCCATAGCCATTGTAAGCGGTTTGAGCAGCTGATGTACTGTAGCCACTTTGTGCGTAGGGATCGACTTGTTGCGATTGATCATGTTGGGCATAAGCATGATGGCTGAAATATGTTTATTTTTGCAAATGAAAGTCTCAAGAACACAATCTAAATATTACCTTTGCACTGGTGCATGATGACTTGCTGGAGGTCCATAACTTTGTTGTGGAGGCATGCCACCCATATGCTGTGGTTGTGAGTGATATTTTGGAGCCATTGGCCTTTGTGAGTATGGGCTACTTTCGTAACGTCCTCGTTTCGGGCCAGGACCACCTGGTGCTCCGCGCTTAATTGCCGGCACTGGTGCAATCTGTGTATTGACATTATGCGGTTGATGAATTGGTGGCCTTGGTATGCCTTGACCATATCCCCCACGTCCACGCAATGTTCCACGTCGTGGCATTTGGCCATGATCCATGCCCGGACCACCCGAAGAACTATGTGAATGATGTGGGTTACCACCATACATGCTTACACCACCACCATTCATATGGGGATTATAACCGCCACGACCACCCCTTGAGAATGAGCCACCACGACCACGCGGAGGCCGACTATAGGATGGTGGACCACTATTTCCATTTGAAGTTGCATTATTCGATACTTGAGTGCTTGAAGTAGCAGCAGCTGTTGCTCCGCTAGTTCCACTACTAGTGGTAGTAGTTGAAGTTTGTGCAGTTACTGCTGCTGGGGCCGGAGTGGGTGTTTCTTCGGCAACGGTTTCCGATGCCGGCTGATCATTTGTTGAAGCTGCGGGCACAGGCGACACGGTTTTGTTGTTATCGCTGCCTGTGTGTTTGAGCGCTGTTTTAATTTATGATTTTTAGCGTACAAACATACATCAAGAGTTACACATGCAATACATACTACACACAAATAAAACTATAAATAAATCACTTACTTTGTTGGTACATAGGTGGCCGCCCACCACGCATACCCATTGGTGATCCACGCGGCTGAAAACCTCCACGCGATTGAAAGCCACCTGGACCGCCCCTAGGGCGCATGCCTCGTGGTCCACCGGGACCAACATGCGGCGGTGGTGGTCCACCCATGCCTCTATTCATGCCACCTATGAAATGACCTCTGCCCATTCCACGTCCACGACCACGTTCAAAACCCCCACGCATCGGTGCTCCACCACGACCACGAAAACCACCACCGCGTGGTCCAGATTGTGAAATTGAAGGCGCTGCAGTTGCCTCCATTCTAAATACACGCGACTTTTAACTTTTCTTTTTTTACTTCAAAACTCACTTGCGGCGTTTTACCTGATCACTTTTTTCTTTCACACTTTTCTTTTAATATTTAATGAACTTTACACTTAATTACTAGCAATTATCATGTCACACACTTGTATTTATTTAATTAAAACTATTTTATTGTTTATATTATCATTATCTGATAGATATATAAACATTTATCTCGGTTTTTCACAAATTCATACCGCGTCTAAGAAAAAAATATGGCGTCTGCAAATTATCGATCGATTTCATAAGTGTTGCAAAATTTTGAAAGTGTGGTGTGTACGTGGTGGTGAGTATACATCGTGGCGTGGTGAGTTTGAAATTGGTTTGATGTTTTAAGAAAATCAGCTGTTTTTTCCACGTAGCTCATCAATCCCTGTTTGTATACAGAAAATTCAGATTAGTTGGAAAAACAATTTCGAAGAAAATTGGATTCTACACGAGCATAATTCTAAAAAACAAATCCAATTAAAAGAACAGGGCGTGAACAAGAAATAAACTTGAGTATTGGCGAAAAACACCAAGTGTGGCACTTACTGTTTGTAAACAGAAAATTTTCATATTTGTGAGTTTGAAATGTCCTCTTGGATAACTGATCTAGCAGGCAAGGCTGAAAAAGTTCTAAATAAAATTGATCAAAATGCTGCAACAGCACTGCAAATGCCAGAGGGTGGTGTTGGTGTTGTTGTACCCAGTCCCTTGGATGTCATGAAAAAAAGCTTGACAAGCAGTACACAATCTTTGAAAACAACATTGTCACCGATTAGAAAATCAGCAGCAGGTAGCAGTGCTTCTAGTGTCAAGAGTGACAATGGCACAATGGCCAGCAGCACTGAATTAAGAAATAGTTTGTATAATGCAAAACTAACTACATCGGAGACGACAAGTGTTGGTGGAGCTGATGCCGCTGCAGCACTCACAAGATCTAGCAGTTCTTCAACTAATCTGGATACACAAGAGCTAGCCGCCTTTAAGATTGCTCTAAGTGAAATAACATCAGAACGTGATGATCTACGCATACGTTTGGCAGAACTCAATAATGATGTAGAAAATGCAGCTCTCAGACAGCGTGAAAGTGAATTGGAGCAGCTATTGCAACGAGTCACAGAAGAGCGAGATAATGCTTTACGTGAATCAAATGAAGCTCAAACTGGAAACATGGCCTATATTCATTCTATATCCGAATTAGAGACAAATCTTGCAAAATTGCAACAGGAATACAAGAGCACAGCACACAAATTGCAAATGCAATTGAAGGAAACAGATCAGAAACGAGCTGAATTACAAGATTATCGCATTAAGGCGCAACGTGCACTTCAGGCAAAAGATTCCCTTATAGCCGAATTAAAGGCAAACAATGGTTCAGTGGCAGCAGATAAACTGGCAGTAAGCAATGAGAATGATTTACGTGTCCGCCAAATCGAATATGATTCGCTCAAACAGGAATTTCAGCATGCCCTAGAAGAACAGCAAAAGTTACGTCTCCAATTAGAAGATTATGTACAACAAGAAAGACAACACAGTGTGGATTTGGCAGCAGCACATGCTCGCGAAGAGCAACTAAGCAAGGAATTGCGTCAAGTGCGAGAACATAGTGTAACCATAGAATCCGAACATCGTATACTCAATCAGGAGCTCATAAATATACGCCAACAATTTAGCAATCAAATGGCAGCGGCAGCAACACGTTTGCAAGAAAAGGAACAACAACTCGCACAACTTAAACGTGCCCAATTGGCACGCCTAAATGATGATAGCTTCAAAAGCAAAGAAGAATATGAAGGCAGACTTAAAGCTTTGACACAATCCTTGGTTGAAAGACAGGCCACCCTTGAAAGTATAACAGCGGAACGCAATGCTTTCAAATTGCAGTTTGAAAAGGTGCAACAGCAATTGCAACAAGTGAGAGTGGATCATGGTGGTGATATCGAAAGTCAAAGACGTGGCACACGCAACAGCAATGCTCTACTATACAATACAACAGATGATGGTGAGTAAAATATAATATGTTCACAATTGAAAGTTTCTTATTAAAATTGATGATTTAATTTCAGTTAAAGCACAATATCCTTCACTTATGTATCCGAATCCTTTTGATAATCGTGTGGCCAGGCGAGTTAAGCGTGCCTATACGACTTTAGACACAGCTGGCATAAGATTTGGCACCTTTTTACGTCGCTATCCTTTAATGCGCGTTGGTGTCTTGCTTCATGTGTTACTTTTACATGTTTGGGTTTTCTTTGTGTTAGTATCGACGACCCCAACAGTCGATTGAAATGTTATGGATGTTGTGATAGATTTGCATGTTTATATTTAATTTATTTTATAATTGAGCAATAATTTATTATCTTTACATCTTTTTTTAAATGTGTTTTTGTATATACATAAAAATATCTCTATTATTGGATACAGCATTTAAAGTATGTAGATACAAACAAGACAGAAGAGAGAGAGAGCAAAATTTCCAGAATATGTAATAAAATTACTAGAGAAAAGTATTTTACTCACTAATCATACAAACATTTCAACTATTTACATATTACAACATATACATATAATAAATATATAGGCAAAAAACGAACGAAACAATAAAACTGAGGTTGGAGGCTTGGAAGCAATCACCAAACCACCAACAACATTCATTATAATTATTATTGTAGATTGCTTCATTAATTGGTTAGTCAACAGACTACTACTACTACTCGCTAGAACAACAATTAAGTCACAGTTTTTATATTGCATACGAGTTCCATACGATACGATAAAGTTGTTACTTAAGTACGGAGGATTTGGCTAAATTTGGCCTAAACATGGTTCTTTTATAAGTAAAGAGAGAGCCATCAGATAGAGAGCACTAAGTACTGAAGACAAATGTATTAGATTGCCATGAAGTGAAATATTAAGGAAGCATTTGATCAATATTGGAGGCTCTTGGGACGATTGGTGAAAAACAAACGCTAGATGCCTCTCATACGTTTATATCAGTCATCGGTGAAGTAAGACACATAGACAGCATCGCCACCAATACTCAACAGGCATTGACCCTGAAATATTACAAATCAATCAGTCACCAAACTAAATTTCTTCTTCTCTTCTCCTTACCTGATTTTTATGTTGATTATCAAATAAAATCAATTCGGTTTTGTAATATGAGAGCATGGCATTGCCACCCAAAGCAGAAATATTGGCACGTACCACAGCTAGCATTTCTGTAATAAAGCCATGCACAAAGCCACTGATTCCACCATTTTCGCGTATTGAAGTGCTTTCGCGTATAAAAAAGAAATTCAAATTGCCCAAGTATTTTTCAATGCGGCCACCAGGTATAAAGCTTAGAGGTGTGATGTCTACGCCATAGCGATCTCTTAATGGAAACTATATAATATCAAGGATTAATATCATCATCAATTAAACTCAATTGATTGTATAAACTTACATAGCGTGTGCGTGGTGCTACTGGTGCTGTTAGCGTTGTGCCACTTTTAGCATTATTACGTGATGGTGATGTTTTGCGTACTTTAAATGAGCTCATGCCAAATGGTGGATGATTGCTTGTTGGTGTTGGTGTATCCACCATTTGATCTTCATCTAATGGGAATATATAATCTTCCTCTTGAAGCATACGTTTGCCTTTTGTTTGGTTGCCAGAGCCACCATTTAACTCGGGTTCAGATTGTGATATTGTTTGTGGTGGCTGCGATACAATAGTATCACCAAAACCATTTTGATTTGTTGCTGGCTTTCGTCGATATTTATTCATTTTAGTAGCATCATTAAGACCCAAAGCCATACCAGTAACTAATAATTGTATTTGATCCTGTGTTGAGAAACAGTTGATTTGTATAATTGTAAATCAATTATAAAATTCAATTAAACTTACAGTGTCTGGAAGATCAAGTCGGAAGCGTAGATCACAGATGGCACAGGGTATCATGGTGCGTAGCTTAAAGTAAATTGTCTGTAATAATCTCTGGAAATGCTTAGGGAAGCCATTAATGCTTGTGCCCACATCAAGACGTGCACGCCACACTTGTGTGAACATTTGCATGTTCTTAACTGTTTCCATTTCCATCATTCCAGGCACTTGTTGCGTATTGACTACATGAAATCCTTCCGGTGGATATGGTTCCATTAGCAATGAAATAATCTCTAAATCTTCAATGTCATCGACTTCAAGCACACAAAGCTCTTTGTTGCCACAATTCAAATCGATTTCATTCATTTCCTCATCATCTGAATCATCGGTATCCGATTGCTTGTCTACACTCATGGGACACAAATCAGGATCTAAGATTTTTAGCTGATAGATTTCTTGATTGCGCTCATATGTTTCCTGTAATTTTTTTTGCAATTCATTAAGCTTCTGTTTGTCGGTCCATGAATTGCCAGCAACAATTTTCGGCACTTGAGGCACTGGCAAAGCAGTAAGAAATAATGCTGTCCCTGTAGCTATCAATGCAATCATGCGCTCGCCAATTGCTACTTGTGTCCTTAATCCAAATATGGCATTCATGCCCTTAGCTTTTAATTTATTAATGAGTACACGATGGAGTTCATACTCTAAAAAGGGCAAACCATCGGAAATCTCTTTTGCATTTAGTTCTGAACGCAAATCCTTTTTGGCGCGCACCACTTGTGCTTGCATAAAACAACCGCGTCCAGTTACCTGCATGAATTCAGGTAATTCCAATGTTGCCAGCATTACATCAGGCACACGTCCTTTACGACATATGGTACATCGACGCATCTTTACATTAAATGGCACTGAACTCAGATTGTAGGGTATATGACACATGGAGCATGTATTTCGTGGTGCATTCAATGGCGGCATGCCATAGCGTTTCCCACTGTTTCCTGTATTACCAGATGAACCAATGCTGTCTTTGATGGTTCCTTCACCTCCTGCACTGCTGCTGGCATTATCGCGTTCTTCTATTGAACCAGTCATGGCCCCCGTTGTTGTAGTCGTTGTTAGTGGTGGTGCCTTAGACATGGCAAATATATCTGTTTGTGATACCGAACGATTAAACACCATATTAATGACAGCAGCTGTCCCAGTTGCTGATAGAACACAGACATCATCACTAAGGACAACAAAATATAGAAACAAAATTAGTAAATAAAAGTTTTAAACATGAAACAAACTTACGATATGGTTGTGGCCTCTGTGTAGCCCAAAACAACATTACAGCCCAAGGAACGAGCATGTGAACGTATTTCCATGCGGAGTTCAGTCCACCAAGAATCGCGAACTTCTGGCTCATCTGGATTTGGTACACGTTCAAGTAATTTTACTGAACGAGCCGCTACCGTGGCACCCAGATGCAATATGAATCCTGTAGGATACTTGGTCATGGTAAGAAATGGATATTCCAACATATCCAAACTATCAGTTGTCGTATTCTTGGCGGCACTAATCACCGGTTGTGTTAGACGCATCATTGCTGTGGCAGCAACTAAACGTTCACTGGCCACACATATTGAGTTCCCTAAGAAAATTATTTATAATTATTAATTGAATTTCAAATTGAATGATTTGAATGAATTTATAGATGATAGAATGGATTTGATTTATAGGACAGAGATTAGATAAGCAATCTATAGTAGATCCTTTTATGTGTATTGTGGTGTATATACAAATTTTGGAAAGAGAAATATATAGAGAGAGATAGAGATCCTAACACATTCATGTTCATGTTGTTTCATGCTCCAGATAGATAGATATATAAGTGTTTATATTTACCACATTCCATTACCAAACTATCGAAAGGAAAATAGTACTTAAAGACACAAAAGAGAGAAGAAATAATGAATAATATAAAAAAGAGTTCAAAAAAACAGAAGGACGATAGGACATCAATAGAGTGTAGTGTGTACACAACATTAAAGAAAAGAAAACAAAGCAAAATGATATATTGACTTCGGTTTTACCGAATTTACATATTTCCTTTCACGAATTTATTTATTGACGTAATATTCTCTATGGAATACATTAGTTCCATTTATTACAAATTTTTTCTCAAATCCATTAAACTTTTCTAAGAAAAAAAAAAAGCTGTAGAAGATCACCTATTAGTTGATATCTAATTGATAAAGTGTTTAGGAAAGAAGTCTTTCGGTCTAATTCCGAGTACGGACGTTAATTTCGGTAAAACTTACCGCCATATGCCCCAATGTTCTTTCCAAATCATTGCTAGATAGTATCTAAGAAGAAATCTCTAGAATTCTACCGATTAATTCTATTTGCTATTGTGTTTCGAAAGGAAGGCATTGAAAAGCCTACCTTTCTACTAACGAGTGCTTGACTTTAACTTCACTAGAACCTAGTGTCCTTCCCGAATCATCGCTAGATATTATCTAAGAAGAAAGCTCCAGAAGATCAACGATTTTCTATAAAGTTTCGAAACGAAAGCACCGAAAGCCTACCGTTCTACTACCGAGTGCTGGATTGTAACTCCACTAAAACCTACCTACCCTATGCCCTGTTGTTCTTCCGGAATTATCTTTAGATAGTATCTAGGAAGAAAGCTTCAGTATACTATCGATTAGTTCTCCATACATATATGCTATAGTGTTTCGAAAGGAAACTACAGAAAACCTACCGGTCTACTATGTCTCCACTAGTACCTACCGCTTTATGTCTTATTGTCTACCTGGAACCGTCGTTAGATATATGTCGGTAGATTTGCTTTAATATATACATAGTTATTTGTCTGATGAATCCGCTTATTTATTTTTTTTTATTTTCTGGAATATATGTTCAATTTTTCCCGAAACTAATATAAATGACCTATAGTTTTTCATGATTAGATGTTGAATGAAAGATCACATATTATTAGTTCATATATATTTCCTATAGTATATAGACAGTTGTCCGAACATCCCGAGCTTATCATAAAATTTCCACTAAAATTTCAAGTTCTTTCCTTTACTTTGGTTTCTAGGACGCAATATGTTGAATAGAAAATTATTTAAAAAAAATTCCACATAGTCTCTAGTTTCTTTGCATAAAATCATCAAAGTCACGTTAGAGAAAACTAAGATAGGAGAGATGATAAAAAATAAAAACTAGGACTATGTGTTTTTAATCAATCATATCTGATTTCTTGAACAAGGATTGATATTTTTTTATATGTGAACTATGAACCCCTGATTTTTTATGGCAGAGTGTATATATTCGCCGACATCTTAGTCATCCAAAGTATCATATTTCACTGTATCTGTCATTATATCTCAACCTTGTTCAACAAAACGTGCATAATTGATTAATCCCTTTTAACCCATTATCTTCATCACACTCAAGGGACTTCCTTGGACATATACAGAACGAAAGACATCTACTCACTCATATGGATAAGACTTGATTACCTAATCATTTACAATAATTCGTGAAAGGTATTCATATTTATTTGTGACTAATATAAAGAGAAAAATAATTAGATCAAAGACATGTGATCTGTGATCAATTAATTATCGAAGAAATGATACACACACTCATACACACTAACACATACACACACACAGATATACTGTGTGTTGTCCACTGTCTACTTACGCTTGCGATGAAACACTGCGCGTGTTGAATATTTTAGTTGTTCAGGTGTTTTTTTTATTGTGAATGATAAAAAGAAAAGGTAATTACATTTATAAAGTAACTGCCTCATAGAAAGAAGACCTAACCTGCCTACTAATAGCCAATCAGTAGTCTTAATCTTACTATGTAGTATAATGGATAACATATACACTATACTAGAAATATAGGGTACTTACCCTTGGGTGTAACACTTAGATCCGAATCTGAAGAACGTCGACAAATTTCTCCAACTTCTTTTGGTATCATTGTCGTTGCTGTCGATGTTGTTGAAGTGGAAGCACTGTCCGATGCAGCAGCATTTGTTGTCAATGCTGAGATGCCACTCTTTGAAGGACTTGGTGATAATTTGAGACGATTGCTAACTGGTGATGCTAAACGCTTCATGCTGGGACTTCCACTCACATTTGCATTATTGTAGTTGGCTACTGGTGCTGGCAGTTCACTGGTAGACCTAAGTTGGCGTTTTGGTATGGCAGATGACGAAACAGAAAAGCATGGAGCAAGCATTGATGATTGATTATTGTTGTTACTATGATTAGTATTTAGAATATTTACAACGTGTTCATCACTAAAGACAAAGTTATAACTAGAAGAAGATGGGTTGGTCGACTGGTTGGTTAACTGAAGAGGAGGATCAATTGAGGTGATATTACTTGGTAGTGGTGGTGGTGCACAAGCTACTTTCTGATTTGTATCAATGAAATATGCAACGCTGGAAGTTGTTAACGGTGAAGGTGGCAACGGCGAGAATTGTGATTTATCCGATTCAGTTGGTGTTGGTGTAGAGGGGCAAATGCGCAGCACAGGTTGATTTAATAAGAGTCTAGTGGGTGGAGTTGGTAACTTTGATCCTTGATCATTATAATCATCATCATTATTAGATTCAATCAAGTTATTTGTAAGATTATTCAATGAAACCGTACGACGCATAAAAGCTTCATAGGATTGTTGATACTTGATGTTTTTTTGGTCATCGGCATTTAGTGTATTGCATGCAGCACTTGGTATTTCTGGTTGTGAGGAGTAATAGGATTTGCGTTGAGTTGTTAGATCTAGTCTTAGCCAAGCTTTTGGTGTTGGCTTTGTGCCATGCATTGATTTGCCAACCGATGACTTTTTTAAAGGCAAATGTATAAGTTGTTGGACACGCTTTGAAAATGTACGTAAATCCTGCAATAACGTATGACGTTTGGGTGCCAAATGCGTTTGGCTATTCTCACAACTACGATTTTCGCCTGGTTTAATCCACTGAGTCTGTAATATTTCATCATCATTGTCGTCGTTATCTTCCTCGGAAGCGCTATCACTATTTTTTTCTGCTGCTGCAGAAGTTTCGTCATCATTAAATAAATTAGTTCCTATGGAATCATCAGTTAATGAAAGCGTATCCGTGGAAGATGTTAACGACGATGATGCCGTCGATGATGACTTACGCATAGAATCGTATTGACGTTCTAGATCAATATTACCACCACTAGGACAAATCCTTTGTTCAGTGATGTCTGGGGCGGAACGTGTATTGTCCTGATATTCCCCCAGCGATACATTACTATCCAGATTGTGTATACCAGACTGATTATGTCTCTTCACTGCTGTATCTTCACTAATCGAACGCACTATGGCATGTGTAGGTTTATGGAGTAATGAAGCTCTTGTTGGACGGCTTGAACGACTTCGATTATCACTGTTACTACTCCCAAAACTACCAGCAATTATGCTGCCCAATGAATGAGTTGCATGCTCTGGTATTTTAGGTTCAATGCGACGTAAAAGTGTTGCATATTTTTCACTGAAAATACTCCGTGATGAATGCGTCAAACGACGCATACGATCACGCAATTTCTTACGCGATTTCTCGCCACGTTCATCCTCTTGCCTTATCAAATTTAACATAATGTCAGCATCTTCATTTTCACTACTTGTGCTCTCTAGATAATACATGGCAGCGGCTGCAGCAGCCACTGTATGGGTTCTACGTATGTTAAGTCTGCATGATGGTGTACGGCGACCAATGCGCCGTGGCATGCCGCCGGCGCAAGTGAGAAAATCTAAATACTTTTGTGTAACACTTTATGTATGTATGAAGTACATGGAGTTTAGAAGTTATTCACCCAACATGAGACATACAACAACAACAGATTTACAGAGATATGTATATAGTAGAGTACAACATTGAACAACGAGAGACGTGCATTAATTTTGAGTCACGACACAATAAAAGAAAAATAATAGAAATGGTTGAGGTTAATCAAGTGTTGTTTTTGGTTTGTTTTGTTTTTTTTACAAGCGTACGAGCGATATGTAAACGACGGCGAAGACGACGACGACGACGGAATAAGGACGGGAAAAAAGCAGAAAATGTACCTTAGAATTATTTATAATTACTTTGGATATTCGTCACTTTAAATTCAAAACCATAATCTTATGTTCTATTTGAGTTTTTATAAACAAAGAATACTCACTCTTCAATTAAAGCAACATCTGAGCTTGTTGGCAGACTGCTGCATGATGTATCTTTGATGAGAGTTACGGCAGTGCCCACACCACGTGCCACCACACCTACATCTCCTTCCAGATCAAAGCATTGTGAGTAACCGATTACAGCATTGGCACCCATATTAATAGCTTTTAAACCCATTTTCCTCTGTACTTGACCCGATAGCTTGAGAAAAACCACCTGGCGTGCTTCATTGGAGGCACGTGGTGTGCGTATCTTATCGATCCATTGATATTCAGGGTCATCATTTACAACAAGTTCCTCAACAAAACCATGAATGACTTGGGCACGATAACCAAATGGTACGCAAGGCGCTACATTTAATAAATTTTTGATTATTAGTATTATTGGTTGAAAACCTTATCCACAACATTGAGATTACTTACAGTGAAAAAATGGTATACCACAAGAGCTTTGCCGAAACTTATTTACATCCGAAAAAAGATCTACTTTTACAATAATATTAATCTCACCGCGTATGCCGTGCATGGTGTCGAACACAGGCATCCAACCAGATAGTACTGAGCCTTTGCCATGCGTTGCTTGCCCTGCATTCTCCAAACACAAAGGATTTAAACTAATGTTAACTTTGCCAATAGCATCATTGGCCGAATAAGTATCATAGTCCATTAAACGTATTTGCAATGGTTCATCTTGCAATTCTGCATCATCAACTTCAAAACGAAACCTAAACGAAATAAGACATCCATCCAAATGAGTGCAAAAGACCTTGAATTGAAACTGATTGGGTTATTAAATTATATATGTATTTACCAATCAGTGTTCCATGTTGGATTGAGACTCTTACGGCATACATCAGTTTTGTGCGTAACATTGCCTAATTTGATTTCTACAAATGCATCTGTCGTGTCCGAACTCTTGTCCATAATGGGCAAGTTGCGCCCAGCCTTGATTTTCACACCAATTTTTCCAGGCATTTTTTGTATTTTTCTTCAGTCTTCTACACTCACTCACTTCACACTCAATCCCAAACTGCTCCTGCCACGAGCACATACACACACATACAAAATACTTCACCGTCCACCACACACAATAGATTTATCAATTCGATTTATTTAATTTTATTAATTCTTTTCATAAATATTCGTCATCTTCCAATAAGTTTCGAAGTATGAATGCAAAAGTCTATTAAAATGTACTAAAAAAATACCAAAGCAAACAGCTGATTGCAATTTGGAAGAATGGCAAATGTGGTAAGAAGAAGAAGGTTTGTTATCATTTTCATTTCTCTTCTATTCTTTCTTTGTTTGTTTGTTTGCTTGCTGCATTTTTTTTAAAATTTTTTTCATTTATGGCCAATTTTGGGCGGTTAATTTTGAAAAGTTATGAAACAACCAAACGTTTCCTTAGGCATTCAAGTGGTTCCACTGTATTCAGTCTAAGTTCTGGTAAATTATGATATTCAAAAGAAATGATTGCTGTTTTCATATATAACATTTGCCATATTAGGTCAAGTGAAATGTGGTGTCTCAGTTATACGCGTTTCAGGGCCACGCACCAAACATGCCCTCAAGGAATTGGTATCTAGGAAGGATTTTGAACCAAAAGAACGTCATGCTTATCTAAAAGCCTTTTATGATCCAACGACCAGAGAAATGATAGATAAAGGCCTACTGCTATGGTTTCCTGGTCCAGCTTCTTTTACCGGTGAAGATTCATGTGAATTTCAAGTGCATGGTTCATTGGCTGTGGTGGCTGCAATGTTAGATGCATTGGGTAAAGTCTCAGGTTTAAGACAAGCAGAACCCGGTGAGTTTACTAAACGTGCATTTTTCGGCGGTAAACTGGATTTAACTGAAGTAGAAGGCTTGGCTGATCTTATACATGCTGAAACTGAGGCTCAACGCAAACAGGTATTTGTATTATTATTGCAAATTAATAATTAAATTCTGTTTGGCAATGACTTACTGCTTTTCTGCTAGAGGGAATGTGAAGCTTTTAAGGGCATGCAATTAAAGTAGGATTTGTCAATTACACAAGGATGTGTCACTAGTTTAGTTTTGTCAAGTGGCAGTGGCTCAAACAAGGAATTTACTTTGCGAAAGTTTGCTTTATTTTGAACGAATATTCTTCTTTGAGCAATACAAAACCGCATGCTGATTGCATTGCAAGACTAAAAGTGTTGTGGGAGATGACTCTGTGTCAGTTCCAACATGTTTTTTGCACTTTAGAGCCGTCCAAAAAAACTGTGTACCCAGTGGTCGGCCAAACTAATGACTTATGTTGACAAAAACATCAAAACAATTGACGTAGAACAGCAGAAGTAATACAGGGAGTACATACGACATTGGAAAGCAGCTGGAAAAAACCGGATAACTAGATGCCACATAAGTTGTGCAAAGGAAACCAATTCGACGTCATTTCCATCTGCGATTTACTGCTGAAGCGCAATGAAAAGAATCCAATTTTGAAGACGTTGATGATTTGGCGATGCAAAATAAGTCACGTCTACGATAATAGCATTCACAAACGATTATGGACGATGATAGAAAGTACATGCCAAACGGTGGCCAACTCAGGAAGGTTTTGTTTCAGGGTTGGAAGGGAGTCATTCACTATAAATTGCTCCCTTTGGGTACAACACTTTAATCTGAGCTTAGTGTCGAACAACTAAGCCGTTTGAAGTATGCCTTCGATAAAAATATGACAATAGGAAGGGAATCGGGACAACGCCAGGTCACATACATATTTGGTGAACTGTCAGAAGTTCTGGAATCTGGAATGGGATGTTTTTACGCATTCACCTTATGCTCTATCCATTTCTTTTAATCGCTTCAAACTCTATTAGTGATATTAAATTCAACACAAGAGAAGAATGCGCTTATCCCAGTTTTTTGCTTGTAGGGAGAAAGGATTGTAGAGAGAGACAATTATAGAGCAAAATGCAGCATATTTGACCCAATTTTGTCAATCCTAATTATATTAAAGAAAACCTAAAAAATCATATAAAAAGCGGCAAATCATTACCAAACAATCCATTACTATTATACCACCAACTAATGATTTTTGTATAATTTTCTAGGCTTTGCTTCAAAGCACTGGTGCCCTATCACGTCTCTACGATAAATGGCGCAAACGTTTAATACGCTGTGCCGCACATCTTGAAGCTTACATTGATTTCTCTGAGGAAGAGAATATCGAAGATGATGTTATTTTGCATTTAAAAAAGGAATTGAAAAATGTTAAAAAAGAAATCTATGCACATCTTGGAGATCAGCGTCAAGGTGAATTATTGCGTGATGGTGTACGTACTGCTATTGTTGGAGCACCCAATGTGGGCAAAAGTAGTTTATTGAATTTACTGTGCCAGCGTAAGGTATCCATTGTCACTTCACAGGCAGGCACAACACGTGATATAATTGAAACAATGCAAAATTTCGGTGGCTATCCAGTGGTATTCTCTGATACAGCTGGTCTACGCAAACATACAGCTGATGCTATCGAAATGGAAGGCATGACACTGGCCAAACAATGTGTAGAAAATGCTGATTTGATATTACTTTTGACAGATGCCCAGGAATTACTCAGACAGACCAGCAGTGGAGATACAAAGGATTATATAGCTGCATATTTAAAGGAGTTAGATATACCAGAAGCAGTATTGAAAGGGAAACGCTTAAAATTAATAGCAAATAAAATAGATTTGTTAAATGATGATGATTATGCAAGAATCTCGAAATTGACAAATGTTACATTTATCTCTTGCCAAACAGAACGCAATATTCCCATATTTTTAAATAATCTACAGGAACAATTGAAAGAATTATGCGGCTCACCAGTTGCTGAGAATCCACGTATAACGCATGCTCGTTATCGTCAACAATTAGATCTTTGTTGCAAACATATTGAGATTTTTCTAGATGAATATACACCCGATATATATCCAGACATGGCAATATCAGCACAGAAATTAAGGAAAGCCGTGCGTTGCATTGAACGCATTACAGGACATGTCAGCACTGATGATATACTCGATGTGGTATTCAAAGACTTTTGCATTGGCAAATAATGCATTTGCAGCAATTAGAATTTAAGCCAAAAGTTATTATTAGAAGAGAAGAAAGTAAAGAAAGAAAGAAAAGGAATGCAATATTGTAGACTGCTAATTTAAGCTTTTATATTGTTGTTGCCATCATGAATATGAATATTATATAATATTTTCTATATATTATTCGTCCACTTTATTTGTTACATGTTGGGTACGAGATTCGCTGCGTCTTGGCTTTGTTTCATCATATGGTCTGGTTGGTTTTTGTGTTTTCATTGGTTTCCGTTTGAAACTTCCAGTGGCTTTTCGACTTTTGCTTGGTATGTTTCGTATAAGATTACGGGGAAAACGGCGTTTTGAAGCCAGGCTACGGCATGGTACCCAAAGCAGCAGTGGCTTGACAAGCAGCGAATTTACCCATGAATTCATAATAATTTTGTTTTACTACAAATTTTGATGTGTTTCGAAATAGGAGAGAAGAGTTTTTAGTTCTGAACTGTGTTCTGTGAATTTCTATTGTCAAATGAAAAAAGCCATGTGTCATTATTTTTTTACTTGTCATACAAATAATTTATTGAAAACTATAAATTTATATGTAACATTTAATAATAAATATTGGTGCCATTAGTGTGCATGTCCCTCAATAGTATTTGTGTGGCTTGCCATCAAAGTTCACATGGCTCTCGAAGCGATTGGTCGGGTACTTAGATACCGGGGTCGCAACAGCTGGTGCTTGTCTCTGAGCATGAATAGTAAGCGGATTACGTACATCTAGTTGATGTATGAATTGTCTGGCATCGCTGTCCCATGGCTTTGCGGTTGTTGGACGTTCCTCAAGAGAGCGGCGTCGTGGTGGTATAATGTCATCTCTTTGATATGCAAAGTTTTTCCTTTTCTGGCTAACTTGTTCGGAAAAATCATTCCATGTACGATCGTACTTACGCTCATGGAAATCCGAAGATTTATAATGCAAATCATCCAGACGATCCTTGTAGTCCTCTACAACAGTTTTGTCCCGCTGAGTCGCCTCAATATGTTGTTTGTTTTTAATAAAACATTGTTGCCGTTTTCGTTCCAAAGCATCCATTCCCTCTGTTTTCAATAAAAGCGACTTCAAATCCAATCGATTAGATATTTTGCGCACCAAATTAAGTTGCACCGCATCCTGGATCACACATAGACATCGCTTAAAAGCATTTTTTAATGGCGCCATAGTTTCTTCTTTTTTTGTGTAAAATCCCAAAAAAAAAAAAAATTTATCCAAACTAGAATTTTGTATATTTTCTTTTTATATGAAAAATTTTGTTACTTTTTTTTTTAATTTTTTTTTTTTCTAAATTTTCCAGATGTGCTAACGGCGCGTTCCAAAAATGAAATGAATAAATTGAGGAAACTCAACCGAATGAAAACTAAAATTCTTTTGAAAGGCTACTAGATTGATTATATAATTTCATATGTAGAAAAAAAAATATTGATAAATCTTAATATACTACCTAAATCGAACTTTGAAATATCAGTAATTTTCGGACTCTAAATTATTTAACACTTTTTTTTCATTTTTGGCGTCAAAATTTGTAAATCAGGAATATGGCTAAAGTGATGCGGGGTCCCAATGTTAAGAAGATTCATACTATTTATGGAACGTTAATGTTACCACATCGCATGATGTCATGCAAGGGTGGTCCAATGAAGACAGATGCATGCGGTGGTAGAAAAAAAGAATTAGAAAAATTTGTTGGGCAGGCAATAAAAGTGCCTCTAGTCTCAATGTGGGAAAATCCGTTTTGTAAAAAACCACCTTGTCCCAATCCACGTTTCGATGATCTCTATTATTGTGAATCGGACAAGGCAAAACGTTTGTATTGGCAAACATGGAGAGACTGTCCAAAGCTTGTAATTAAGCCCAAGAAGGTATGCGTGAATGTTCAGACCGCAATACCGATGCGTCGCCGTAAGCATAAGCCTAAAGTTGTGAAGTACAAGACAACCAAGTGCCTTAAAAATACGAAGTGTCTAATTCCAAACACATGCCATAAGAAAGCACGTTGTCCACTGGATTGTTTTACCTCTGGACAACCCACGGGATGTAAGCGGCCACCGACACCTTATCCCTCATTTTCGGAATGCATGCTCGATAGACTCCGCAAGAAACCAGCCGAAGAGTGTTATTGTTTAAAAAGACCAATGTTATGTGAGCTATGGGCTGAATGGCGAAAACGTGAAAGTAAACGGGGATAAAGAATAAAAATAAATGACTCATGATTGTCACATAATAAATGGAAAATCGAAAACTCTATTATTTGTTTTTTTTTGGGTGGTATTCTTATGGTATTGTACTTATTTTAAGGAAAAATTATATAAGAAAGAATAGGGATTTTTTTGATTGAGCTGTAACTGTTATATCACATAGGCTTGGTAAGGCTCCAGCGAGCTCAGATATTAGATCATATTACTTCTTCCAAGGGTAGGACCACGCATTGAGCAATTAGCGACTGAGTAAATTAAAACCAACTCACTTGCTGAGCAACGTCGTGGCCCTACCCTAGATCTAATAATCTATGTCGAAGGTCCAAAACATGAAACTTTTTCAGGCGCTTACTGTTGTCTAGATTTCGATGAATTTGTGGTTGCGTTCGTATGTCACAATGTTCTCAGTATTTTTAGGTTACAGAAAATCAAACTTCGCAATTTGATCTGTCAACACTAGGTAACTCTAGGCTGAAATATAAAAGGCAACCTTGGTTATTGGCATGACTATTAATTAATCTATTAATGTATCTATCTTTTTTTATTCTCGACTAATGGGACTTTTAGGTCTCTTATACCAAGGGACACTTGCTGTACTAAGTATAGAGAGTCTGGTATCTTTGCTGTAACTAAATAATAGAGTTACATGACGTTACCAACAGCTGCATGTCACACCGGACTAACTAGGTTGAACTGAGACAGTTGTGCAAGAAGGAGCTAGTACAAATTTCTAGTTTCTAAGTATGCTGCAACTGTTTCGTCTTGATGTGATTAGTCTACAATCCACATGCATCGCAAGGCATGTGAAAGTATCGCTTTGAGTTATAGTGGAGCCGTTTAATAAACCTAGGGAATTATAGTGTCTATGCTAGAAGGTGGAAATTGTTTAAACAGACTTCTGACTGTTAATTACTTTTTAACATGAATGCGTTATCAAAACGGAGACACATGTCAGAATCTAACGCTCTTTCAGAAATGTAACAAAAACATGTCGCCAATATTTTTCATATATCTCGTGACTCAAAAGCCGTAGCGCCAAGTAATTTACATATTCTGAAAAAAGGAAGCGATGAAGCCTGTAAGTAGAATTTTGTTATGGTACGCTTATGTCACCAAGGGGGGAGGGGCTTTTAAGAAGGTCAAAGAAATTGTGTAAATTCATTTTCTTTTTAAGCATATCGCTTGGTAGGTTAGTGTGTTATGCGCCTGCTCGTGATTCAAAACAGCAGAGAGAGTGATTTCAACGCCAGTCTGGAGATGGCATTTTTTTTTTTTTTTTTTTAATAAATAATAAATAAATGCATAAAGGTGCTTAATGACGACACAGCACGACGAACAGAACAAAATTCAAAGCGTCCATACTCTGTGTCTGTCTGTGTCTTAAATCAATGATGTTTATACAAAGACTACGAAATTATATAGACTGCATAAGTCGCTTACAACATGCGATCTTTTCTTCTACTGCTAATTTCAAATTTTGGCATACCTAACGACAAATTGTGTCTAATCTCGTGATACATAACAGAAAACGTTTCACGCAAAAACAATTACGGTAGCGATACTACCTGCCCTGATTTTTTTTCCTTTACTTCAGCAATTTATTGACAGAGCAGAATTGTTCTCGTTGTTGTTTTCACTGTTTTCATTCGATGCACTGATTGCTGATAGCATATATTCCTACCTCAACATCACTATTATCAACCGGCATACCAGCAATAAATATTATGGAGGCTAGTACGTAGAAATGTACCGATCGCCATTTCTTAAGATTTAAGAAGCAGATACTAGTATGGTGCAGGTAGTCATTTCGTTATTTTATAAAGCACACCTGGATGGCCGACTTTATCAAATGCTACATAGTTGGGTAAATAGGAAGAGATCTTAAGTCTTTTTTAACAGTTTTATGAGACAAATATATATATATTATGATATGATCTAATAGGAAAGGATAGAGGCTGCTCGCCATAGCTGCTCCTCTTCTTCATTACATAATCTACATTAATAACATAGGACTAAAGAAATGGCGAACCTATATTGACTTAAAATTAACAAACATAAAAATAAAAAAAAATAAAATGAAAAGGTACATGCAATCGTTTTGCTCGGAGCCTACTATGGTTCATTTGTTCTTACAATAAAACGAAACGAAAATTCAATTTCTATTCAAACATCTAGAAATCTTTTTATCGAATATCAGTATTCATAAGCTGTAAGCATTTTCAGACAGAGAGCATAGTCAAAATTTTACGTTTGAAAAAAATTATGCGAGGACAAAATTAAAATTACCAATATACAAAAAAAAAAAAAAATGGCAGGGATAATAGGAAGATGCGTGCAATCGTTTATGCGAAAAACTTATCAAGTTGGTATGCCGCTGTCTCTGGGTCCAACGCGTATGAAATCTATGGTCGGATGCTCAGATTCTAGAACAAAGTGCAAAAAGATGCCAAAGCCACCTTGCGGACCACCAGACCTTCAATTGAAGAAGAAAAGGAAGGGGAAAAAGAAGAAATTCGTTTCGATGTGGCAGAATTTCTTTTGTGATGAGGAAGAGGGACCTTGCCCTGTTAATCCACGCTTTGATCAATTATACTACGAGGAGTCTGACAAAGCAAAACGTCGCTATTGGCAAACGTGGGTAAGCTGTCCAAAGTTAGTTATCAAGCCGAAGAAGGTATGCGTAAATAAGGGTAAAGAGGCACCAAGGCAACGTCGTAAACCGAAAAAGCCTGTTTACAAAAAAGCTAAATGCCAGCCGATAAGCAAATGCCCACTAATTCCGAATAGATGTGGCCGAAAGACCCGTTGTCCACCCAAATGCAATAAGGAAACAAGTCTTTCTGATTGCAGAAAGATAGTAACACCATATCCGGCATTTTCCGAATGTTTGCGTCTTAAGCCCAACGCACGACCACTCAGTGAGTGTGTCTGTTGGCATAAACCGATGCTATGTGAGGTTTGGGATGAGTTCCGTAAGCGAAATAGCAACAAACGTCGATAGAATCAGTTCCTATGCTAATACCTTAAATTCCAAGTACCAATCGCCAAAAAAAATATTAAAAAAAAAATATGGAGCCAGAACTATATCAGTTGAATCATCAGATCCAGCAAACATTTCTGGTGAAGCCAATATAACGGATGAACCTTCATCGAGGAGCTCAACATTTAATTCAAGCGACTCAACCAAAACAACAACAAAGAACCATTAAGTGTTCCAGATGAAGCCTTATCCAAATGCGCTGCTCTCTTAAGAGATTCTGCCGGTGCAGCTTTCTCAAATGGCTCAAGATTCGAGTTACGCGATTCAGCCAAAGTGACTAGTGATGATGTGTCACTATCAGCCAAATTCATTGATCCAGAAAACATACCAGACGAAGCCATTACTAGTGAAGAAATGACTATTTTAATACATAAATTAAAAAAAAAATTAAATAAACATGTATCCTAATTTATGTCTTTGATTTTAATTTAATTTAGTCCTTCGATTTAGTTGTCAATAATTTGTGATAAACGCGCAAGTTGTGCAAATGCTTTGTGCTTACAATCAGAATAAGTGATTGCACAATTGGCTTGACTAAGTCCAGCATCTCTGGCCGCCAAGTATTTAGGGTCCACATTTGCCAGGGTAGGTCTATACAAATAGGCAGTTTTTATTATTTCATATTAAGTAATCCTAGTATTTTAAGGACTCACATGAAAATCAGGTTCATCATTTCGCTATACAAACCAATCGCACTGTGTTCATCATTATGAAAAGGCAGTTGAGTTACTTCGCATATGGCACGCAATAAGCATGCAGTACTATGCAATCCCATACTATTGCTTGATTAAGTTATAAAGGATTCAGATTAGATACTATCAAAGATAACTTACCTTTCTAGTGCATCTTCCAGAGCTTTATAAAGCCAACTACGACTTGAATCGAATGCGGAGGTCATAAATCTTTGCCTTGCTTCAAAAGTACTTGTATTAAAGAAGCTCCACCAATAAAGTGGACGTGGCGGTGGCACATATTGTGCTTGGAAGTTATAGAAATAAGAAAGCGAACGACGCTTGTCAGCAAGCAAAATGGGGTATGAAGTACCAGCAACGAACTTTTAAGGAATTTTGTTCAATATGTGTACAATTGACATGATTTAAGAACTAACCTTTACAACACCCACTCCATCAGAGATAATGAAACGCTTAGAGCGATTAATATGCTTTCGTGACATATTTTCATGAAGGATTCCATGACATACAAAAATACTGCAGAGTAACATTGCACTGATGATAATAAATGTCACGTTCTGTCTCATGGTTTTTATTGACTATTAAACTTCACTTGACCAAATCATTGAATTCATTGATGCCAGTCATTGGTTTTTATTGACTATCTATTTACTTGGCAATTAACTCATTGACTTCATTGAAGTCAGACATCAATGGGATGCCAGCCATATTTTCATTATTGTCACCATAATAACGTTCCTCTCTAATTAGTGTTGAGCTAAATAGAACTGATTGTTTTTTAGTTGGTTGCAGTGGTGAATTTATCAGTAGGCTGAGAGACTGGAGCTTAGGGCGGCAGATTTTAGGGGCGGCAAATTTTGGACAACATTTTTTAATGTGAAAGCGTCTTTAACAGTAACAGTTCTTGCAGTTCCCTTTTTTTTATTCCTGATACTTATTTTATTAAAATCTTTTAAAAAATGTTTGCACAAACAAAAAAGATTATAAAATATTATACAAAATATGACCTAAGAAAAAGGCAAAAATTACCCAGCCCTGGGCAGAGTGACCCATCTCACAAACAGCATTTTAGTAGCATTCTTATCGAATGATGCATTTTCTACTACAACAACAAAATGTAGCATTCAAAACAGCATTCGAGAAATGTAGCATTGTTTAGGGGATCTTTACGAAACTCTCAAGTTTATCGTAGTTAAACGAGAATATTTTAAGCATTTCGAAGAAAAGGCGTTGGACTTTAAGCGTGTCGAAGCAGTATACAAAAGACAACCGAAAAGGAAAAATATGTATGATGGAACACCCGATGAAGAAATGAGAATGACTGCGAGTGACTCTTTCAGGATTAACAAATTTCTCGTCGTCATCGATAGTCTCTTATCGCAATTCGATAAAAAGCAGGAGGCCTACAATAGGTTCAATCTAAAATTTTAATTTTTAACCAAAATGATAATAAATGAAAATTCAGCATCAATCCGTTCGGAAACAGCTGTTTTCTTAGAAGAAATATATCTTATTTAGAGACTGACTTAGTTTATGAATGCCAAGAAGTTTCTTTCTTAAGTATATTAGGTATATAGTATTATAAAAATAAATCTTAACTAAATCGTTGGGCTCTAAACATAATCTAGGAACTGAAACATCGATCCCCTAGTTTACAATCATACTAATTACGGGAAAAAGGCGGGTGTAATTACGAGGACCGAAATCATAAAGTGACAATTTCATTGAGAAAAAAATTGTAATTAACTACAATAGATTGTGAATCAGTCTATTGAAACGTAGAGGTCGCTAGGGGGCGGCAAAATTTGAATAGATTACTGGTGGCAAATGTGTTAGTCCACCACTGGCTGGTTGTACTATTTGATGTGCCTATGTTGTCAACTAAGCTCATTAGTTGCAATAAATGCAGAATTCAGCATCTCTTATAAAGTCGTTACCAACTGTTTCACTGGTTGACGACATTCAATGAACTCTATAAGTGTGTCAGTTACAGATTATTGTTGATTCTTTATCAACTCAACTCATTAGCAATGGCAAATTGTCCTAAGATTTCAGTCTAAAGAGGGGTTGAGAATGTTTGGTATTGGTCAGCAAAGTCTAGTTTAGTGTTCAGTCAATCAATCAATCAATCAATGAAGCAGGCAGACGACAACCAGTAGTCACATCATGTCTAACTTTGTGGTGAGCAACTTTAAGATGCTGCCTAATGACTTCACTATGTGGTTATTAATAATTCTCCAATGTGGCTGTCAACACAATACATTGGCATTACTTTTTCCTGCCTCCTCGGTATTGCAACTTGTTGGTTCGATTTCAGTGCCAGTTGAAATACAACCAAAGGATCAGCGCCTTTTTTTCGATTGGGGTTTTCAAATGAATTATAATTTTCCTTATAATCTTAGTAGTTTTTATAATGCACCAATATGGTCGAGAAATTATCGAAAGGAACGTGATTTAAAACCATGGGTTAATACTATAAATGATTACAGTACAGAAGACATTTATGAAAGTTTGATTAAGTTGCTAAAGAGGTAAGTTCTTAGATAATTTTATTGATATGTTAAAATAAATTTTATTGTTGAAGGTATAATTATGAAGAATCATGTCTGGAACGTGCCATCTGCGAATTAGCCCAACATCCTTTTGATGTAAGACAAGGCAATGTGTTGAGTGATTTGTTGCATTTAATTTTAACGTAAGTATTGAGTAATGAAGTTTGATAGAATATTTTAATAATTGATTTGGATTTTATATGCTTCAAGACCTTCGCTTCACTCTGAAGAAAACTCTATAAAAATATCAACTTTAATACAAGCTGAACTTCTAGGCTCACAAGGCGTTAATTGCAGTCGGATTTATGTGTTCTGTAATACAGATTTACTAAACTTTATAACCAGAATTATGTTTGCTTAAGTTTCCTTTATTAAACTTTTTGAAAAATAACCTTTGTCAGACTTTTTAATATATCCCATTTGCAATCGCTATAAAGTTGTGTGCAATTTGCTCCAAGAAATCCTTGTTGTTCTGCAAGCTCATAGGTCTCCTTGTACAACTGTTCAGAAGGCAGAAAACCTTCATGTTGTGATGGTCTAAATACAAAGAAGGAGAGATATATAAAATCCATTGTAATCTTAACTAAACTTAACTTACGTTAGTACAAAGCTTATAACATCTGTTATAAGATTGCTATGCTTCTCATCAAAAGGATGAAGAGCCAGTTCACAAACACTACGCAATAAACAAGTCTCATGAAAACCATAGCCATGCAGTACATCCTCAATACCTTCATATAATTCTCCAGCTGAAAAATCCTTGGGATGGCCTAAGCTGGGTGGTTTTAGACCATATTTCATAAAGAAATTATGATTGTCATGTGATTCCGGTGATTCAATATCACGTTTACCCTTATTTCCAGCTAAACCAGGCCAAATAGGTACATTATAGAATAAGGATACATTATAAGGCAAATCATAGCCCATATTGAAACACCAATCGATAATACAACGTCGTTCAGGCCATAACTCTGTAACGGGCACTGAAACAGAGCTAGTAAGCTGGGAAAAACATATGTCAACGAATTTATAAATCACATTTAATAGGAGAAAACTTACAGATAATGAAGATGAAGCTGGATAAAGTAAACATTGCACCTTTAGTATACAACTGATGGTGGTAAAGCTTATTAGAGTAAAGGTTCTTAGCTTCATGACTTTTGGTTGTGAAATAAACTTGGAATGTTCTTTGACAGTTTGGTGAACTGTTAAAGAATTGGGTCTTTAGGTTAAACAAGCATCACATTTAATGCAAACAAATCAATTCATCATCATCAAGTCTAGATTCAGATAATATTGAATTTATTCATTTACAAAAAAATGTCATGTGAACAAAGAATGTCAACAAATGCCACTCAAAAAATTAATGCT
The DNA here is from genome assembly GCA_037043315.1 of Amiota communis. Taxonomy (NCBI): domain Eukaryota; kingdom Metazoa; phylum Arthropoda; class Insecta; order Diptera; family Drosophilidae; genus Amiota; species Amiota communis. The sequence goes on along the minus strand of JBAMAV010001245.1, from coordinate 2,138,224 downwards.
TACTTGATTTTGATGGCTCAATCAGTTTTCGGCTGTGAAAGTACAAGAACTCAAGTACTTACCATGTTTAGACTCGAACGCATGGAAGTTTTTATTCTTCTATTAGTTTTCTTCTTCACATTGTCACTGCGACAGCCAGTGGTCAGTGGCAATGTCAGTGTGGTGAAATCAATTACAACACTTAAGCCTATAGTGGAACGTGTTTTCTCGCGTAAAAAACGTTTGGTACTCTTTCCAAAAGGTTCAAATCTTAAATTCACTTGCACTATAGGCAAAGCTTTATTGTCGCGTTACCCACGTGGTACTGGCTTTACCTATGAGGCTGCTGTTTATTATCCAGTGCCTGGTCATAGAGATGATTTATATCCAAAGCGACTTAAACCGACAACAACACCAAAACCAAAAGGTCCAACAGTACCTACAGAGCCTACTTTCATTTATATACCAGGCACTGATATACGTTATAAAACAAAACCAATAGCGAAACCAAAACCTATTAAATTACATCGAATTGATGATGAACCTATACGCTGGATTGATTCGGGATCATATAATAATCCAGAAAAATGGTCGAAATATGGACAAAAATATGCAAATTGGTCATCAATGTATGATTATGATAAATATTCAAGGCCCTGGCAACCAAATTCTAATGCCAAATGGACTCGTTGGACTACACCAAGTCCTCAGAAATGGTCAAGTTATACAACAAGCCCCAAATGGTCAAGTTATAGTAGAGGTAATGGCTATGGTAATTGGAATCAGAATGGTTATCATCAACGTTGGTATCGATCTACACCAGAAACAGAAGAAGCAGAAGCATATGAGGCACTTGATTATGATCCAACAACTGAACCATATGTACCTTATGACTATCCAGACTTAGACCATTTAATGGAATGGCGTCATTATCATGGACATCGTGATCGCAGACAATTATTTGATCATTTTGGTGGATTTAGTCAGCTGTGAGTAAACCAAATTTATGAGAATGAATGCATGAATTAATGAAAATTAACTACATATTTTCCAGTTTGGGACTTGATATGAAGTACTGCATCCTACGTGCAATGTGCGAGAGTAAACGTTTATTATTACCACCTGGTTATTCCATGTTACATGATATCATGCGTGTGATTTTAACGTAAGTAGTACGAGTATCTTTGACAAAAGTATAAAAACCTTTAGTACATTTAAATGTTCAATAGTATGCCCACCATAAATGGCCTTGAGGATGACTATAGTCGTGTTATGCGTCAGGATACTGCTGGCTGTGCTGCATCATTACGCGGCAAATGTAATATCAGTTTAATCGCTTGGCTACTGGGGACAAAATGGCACAGTACAATAACCGAACAAGGCCAATAAATAAAACCACACAAAAATATTGTACTACTGTATATAATAAAGGATTCTTTTTCTCTCTTGCATATATATATTTTTATTGTTTCTTTTTATTGTAAGTATTTATTTTATGAAATCCGCTTGCCACATGGAATGCTTACAGCGTTGATACATGAGAGCACAATCACCCGCTTGTGCATTCGCCAGATCATAGTGTGTTTCCCGGCCATCTTCCAAAGCCTCGGGCAGCGTGAACACTGTGCGCATCAATTCACCTACAAAGCTGCCTGGTTCGGTTTCATGGGATTTTTGGCCAGTCTCACAGAGTGCACGGAGTACACAATGTTCGCCATGTAAATTGTGTCTGTTGAGAGAATGAAAAAGAAAACACAACACTGATGAGGAGACTTAACAAATGTGTCGAAGTATGCATATTGCTGGTGGTGCTGGTAATCCAAGCTAAGAATTTCCGCCATTTAAATTGGTGTTAAGTGTCCCTATGATCTTTGGCTGTTCTACTGTAGCAGTAGCTGATGGTTGCCAGGAAATTTGTGTAAACTGAGCTAAACTGCATTTGTTCACAACAAAACCTGACGATGCAATTTACATTTCCTGCGTACAGGACACAAACAAAATAAAAAAAAAAAAACCAGAAGGTCGAGATACTCAGACTATGCAAGCACACACACACACACAGATAGCAAAAAAGGATAAACATGTATTGCATGCTAGGGTTTGCTTTAAGGGTGTGTAGCTGCTTACTTGTCAAGATATTTTTCAATTTTCTCGTAAAGCGTTTGTCGTGTGCTCCGGTGATGCCGGATGTGTATGCGATCCAGTTTGCTTAGCTCATGCCCAGTGATGCCACTGCGACGTTGTCGTTCATGTTGCTGTTGTTGATGATGAGGGTGATGCTGCTGCTGTTGTTGGTTTCCTTCTACTATGCTACGCTTACCAAATACAGGATAGATGTTGTGGTGATGATGATGTGGCGTAGATGTCTTTGATGTTTGACTGGCTGTTGCTGGCTTGTACTTGGATTGATGATATCCGGTTACAATATTCTGTTGTTGTTGTTGTTGTTTTCGTAGATGCTGAGCTGGTAATACTTTCTCTTGTTGTCGTTGTTGCTGTTGACTATAATACGAGGCGTAATCTTTTTGCTTGGCCGGACTCAAGGAGTTTGCAAGGCTTTTGTGTGGGGTTGTGTATTTTTAATGAAATTAGTGCGAACGAGTAAACAACTAGATCTTGACCACTTACCGTGAATTAAGTTGCCACCAGGGATATTTCGCATAATTTTGCTGCATGTTAAGCTTTCTAAATCCTCCTGTGGTAGCAGCAGTAGCAGCATTATTGTAGTAGATTTTTCGTGGTTGTGACCACCTGTTGTTGTCATTGTTATAAAATGGATGTACCTTCTTTGGGGTACTAAACATGTTACTGGGATAATAATAACTATCCTTGCGTCTTGCAGGCGATTGCGATTGTTTGTATCCATAGAAATTATATCTCTGATGCATGGGTGGCCGAAACAAAGGTTGCAGTTTATAGTAATAGTTTGGTGAAAGGGAATGCTTTGGATTTAAGTTAATATATTTGGTATTATTTTTGGTTGGTTCATAAGTAATTTTGACAGCTGAATCATTTCGTCGGCTTATATCCAAATTTCCATCTTGTAGTTTTGTACGAAAATCTTCAAGTATTTCACTTGGTGGCTTACTTGGCAATTCCCAGGCCAAAGCCACGGTAACACCCAGAATCAGATAGTTGGTATAATCCACAACACCAATGATTAAATCATAAACTGACAGAAACCAAAAGCCATTGAAAGGGTGAAGAAGTAGAGAAGTTAAAGTGCATGCAGTTGACAAGAAACGAAATGAATTGTGCAAAAGTTTTTGCGAACTCACCCACTTGGAAGGAGCTGCCTTCCGGAAAGAGTAAATAACGTCGCTTTCTGGACAGCAGCTGTTGATGCATTGGCAATGATGATTCTGCGTTGAGTATTTGCTCGAAATCGGACGAATCAACGTCGTTGTTGTTTGACTTCAATTTTGTATGAAAGTCTTGCATTGCAAGCGCATCGCCAATGACATCCGTCGACAGTTGTTGTTCTTGGTAGTACTTCTGCTCTTCCTCAGGCTTCTGAAATGCATTCATGGCCGGTGTGTTGACTTGACATGATGATTGTTTAAGTAATGCGAACAACGCAATGGAAACCAAACAACTGCTGGCTGTTTTGTTTCCTCTACCCAGTCTACTACCACCATCACTAGTACTTTTTCTTACCATGATCTTGCTACGTCTCATAGCTTCCTTGGTGTTTTTGTTTTTTAACTCAAGTTTGTTGTTCTTGATGCTGATGATGATGGTGATGGTGATGGTGATGGCGTTGACGATGTAAACCGAACATTGGCCGCACTTCAACTGTCAGCAAAAGTTTTGTTGCTAAACAAAAACCTCTAAAGACAAGAAATAGTTTTTAGCTGTTAATTGCTATATGCCCTATGCCCCATTTGTTAAGGCATATTTGGATTTATAGCATGGTTATACTAGTAGAACAGATACAACTAAATAAAGTTCATGAAGTCTATTGGTGATGACAAGAATCTTTGCTTGATTTCCTCTACTTTTATTCTCAGTTCTCAGTTCGTTATTCAACTCTAGTGTTGCTGTTGGTCCACTTCATTAGTACTTCAGTTAATTTGGTTTTGTTGTTTTTAACGTTTATTTATTTTTGGTTTTCTTTACAGACTTTTGCAGTTTCAAATTGCTTTTTCACGCTTTTCAACTTAGCCTATTTCATAGCCACTACTCAGTATAACTAAAGCAAACATCATTATTACAATACAAAAGAAAGGAAAAGAATAAATTTCATATCTTTTTATATAGTACAATATATTGTTTATGTTTTCTGCCAAAAACCATGTCCACAATCTTGATACAATTTACCACATTCACCGCCAGCATTATATGCCTCTCGATAATGCCTTGATATGTGTGTTTTCTTCTCTTGTTCCAACTCTTCCTTATCCTCCTTGGGTAACTGAAAAATGGCACTAAGTAACTCCATGATAAAACTTTGCGGCTCATCAGTGTACTTTCGTTGACCGGACTCACAAAGTGCACGCATAACACATGCTGTGCCATTGAGTGCACGCCTGAAAACATTTTAATCGATTGATCATAAGGACAGAGGTCAACAACACTGCATGCATGCACTTGGACAAACTTACGCTCTATAGAGCCTTTCAATTTTACGAAAGAGTAGCTCACGTGTAATCAAATGTTCATTATGATGTATGCGTTCAAAAGTATCCACATGTTGCCAATGATTTTGTTCTGCTCGACGTCGGCGTCTCTTACCGAATACCGGGTAAATGCGATGCTTTGGCGGCTCTTGGAGCAACTTGCGTTGACGCCCAGTGCGTAAGTACATTCCATCATAAGTGGGGGGTGTTGGTGCATCATCATGCACTATAGGTTGTGTTGGGTTGAAGGTACGTCTATTGTGTTGTTGTATTTTAAAGGAAGAGAGAGAGAGAGAGCATTGGCTTATATGCATTAATTTTGTATATGGCGACAGTGCACTTGGGAACTTACTTCGTTTCTGGTTTTGCGTATTTGCTCCATTTTTGTTGTTTGTCTCGCCAGTTTTGTTCGATGCGCGCTTTGTTACGTTGCCACCAATTATTGTTACCACTAGGCGGCATTGATGATGACGATGACGACAGTGATGATGATGATGGCTGATGCCTGTAGTATGCATTATTGTAGGGATTGCTTTTAGTTGGTCCCCCTGCTGCCAGTACATTCGGCTGTTGGGCATACCAATTAGTCTTGAATGTTGATGACGAGGATGATGATTGCTGTTGTTGTTGCCATTGTCCTGGGACATTTGCATAACCGGAAGTTCTTCCAGCAACACCGCCCTCATTGAAATACCTCTGCTGTTGGGATGGCTGTTGATGATTTGATGCCACCACCATTGGTGCATACCAATTTGTCTGGCTTGCTGGTGCATGATAGTAGACAGGCATTGGCAAAGTTGGAGCTGCTTGACTGTTGTAAAAATAACTAAAAGGTGCCATTGTCATGGGTTGTGGTTGTCTGTAGTAAGCATCCTTCTGCCGTACATATGTTGAGTCCAAATTGTTAGGTGCATCCACATATTTGATTGGACTACCCTCATGTCCACCTTGTACCGTGTCATTGCGACGTACTACACCCAGAGTGCCATCATTTAGACGTGTACGCACATCTTTGATCAATTCACTTGGTGGTTTACTGGGTAGCTCCCAGGCAACAGCACATGTTATACCCATAATGGCAAAGTTCGTATAATCAACAATGGGTATAATCAAATCGAAAACTATTTGTTGTTTAATGGGATAAAATTTCACTGATATCTATACTTATATAATATATTAATTAATTATACAAACCCATTTGAAAGGAACTGCCCTCGGGGAATAGCAAATAACGTTTCTGGCGATGCAAAAGCAATTGCTGTTGTACTTCATTAGTTCGGAATCTCAATGATTGCTCCAGTTCGATGCGTGCAAAATCGGTTGCGTTTATAATATTTTTCGTTTCCTCATTGTCGTCGTCGCCATCGTTGTCTTCTGTTTTTTGATGCAATGAATTTTTATTGAGTTTATTCAAGGCAACATCAGCGTAGTCACTGCTAATCACATTTGTTGCTGATGATGTTGCTGGTGTGTCCTTCGTTACAACAGACGCCAAAGAAACGACATCAAAGTCGCCAATTTGATCACACCAAGCTCCATTGAGCACAAAGAAATAGTAAATGATTATAAGAAAAAGGCAGAGTGAAGACGATGGCTGCGTCATCATACTTTGTAAGTAAAAGCTTCTGCTCTTTTTTGTCTCCTTTTGCCTGTTAGTGTATGGTATCTATGCCTCTGATTGTAAAGCTGTTTTTCTTTTCTTTTCTTTTTGGTTGCTGTTCTGTGCTCTTTATGATTTTTCTGTTTTTTATATTAATTGAGTTATTGACAATATTCGAGTTCGTTCGTTCAGTTTTTTTTAAAATGCACAATGACACTTGACCTTAATTTATGATTGTATACACTTACTCACACAATAACAACAACGACAACTACAAAAAATTGATGTTAAACCGGAAAGGAAAAAAAATGTTAATTTACATAATTTTCACTTGTGCAGCTGTTGAGTTTTTTACAAGCCTCAAATGTTATAGCCGAGCTTGTTTTTTGTATTGAAATTTTTTTGTGCGTTCGCGTTGCCAATCAAGCATGAAATTAATGCAATTTTTAAAGTAGGTGAGTGGGGGCAATGATGGATCACTTATACAGTTGACCTCCCTCTATCTGTTTACCATATAGTAGTACCAAATAACAAGTACCAAATACAGTTCTTTTTATATTCAACGATATGGTGATTGGTTTGAATCTATAGGTCTGTTGGTGTGTTCTGTTACTCTTCGCTTTTACAATTAAAATGCGTCAATTATTCAATGCCTCGAGAGCAATTCGACAAATTTATGATGCAGATAATTACCATTAGAGTGCTTTTTTTTTAGCTGCTTACTTCTCTCCATTGAAAATGAAAAACAGTAATGCTAACTAAAGTTCAGATGCCTCTGCCTCTCACACTATTCACTTTTGTTATTGTTGCTGCTGATGTTGATAGTGCTGATGATGATGATGACGATGTAATGATATTAGCTGCTGCTGCTGATTTTCTCAATGGGGAATTTTATCCATACATAAGCAGTTATCAACCATCCAACCCTGTCCCAAGGGCTATAGTATTTCCATTGTCGTTGTAGTTGTAGTTGTTGTGGTTGTCATCAATGCTTTTGGACGTTTATAGTCCATTGGTCGATTGGTCTGTTATTGGGTTAGTCGGTAGGTCGCTTGTTCATTTGGTCATCACCGTTTAATTGAACAATTAGCACTCAATTGAGTATCGTTAACGCGTTTATGTATTTAAAAGGTTTATACATACTACATGTATTCATAGGTATATTTTTTATTATGATGATTATAATATTTTGGCATACACAAAAGGCTTTTAAAGGTGCTAAACTGATGCTTTGGGCAGTTTTTTTTTTTTAAATATTAAATTTCTATTTTCTGAATTCCCAATACTTTTAATATAATCGGATGAGTATGTATTAAATATTGGTTTTATTTAGATAAAGGAATCATATTTCTATTCTCTATTTTTTTGTTAATTTGCTATTTCCTCTAAGAATGATATTTACGACTAAGAATATGGTTTCAACTCTCAAGCACTATATTATTATGTGTCCTTACTACAAGGGAAAGGGAAGAAAGGGATTCACTTCACATAACGGGCCATATATGATAGTTACCAATCAGGCGGGATGAGTTTATTGTATGAGTAAGATCTCCGGCTAGTGAATTAATGCATTGAACATTGTTTTATAACCACTTAGAACTGTCTTCTGTCACTAGATGTACTTCTGCAGGTACATTCATATACTGATATACAATACCATGGAGCGCTTGTGATTGCTCTAAGAATTTTGGAGATCCCTTATATAACTTCAATGTTACCAGCGCTTAATTTGCGTCAAAATGCGGAACCATTTGTCAAAATCGGTTTCATTATAGAGTTATATAGAAGACTAGCTGTACCTCCAACCTCGTACGCGTGGTATTCGAAATATATTTGTAATAGCGTGTATTTTGTGATCTTTTTCCCTAATTATCAGATCTTTAATCAGCCAAAAAGTAGGCACCAGAATTAAAAATATGAATATCTTTTGATTTAGTTAGTCGATTTCGATAAAATAAACGCTAAATGTTACAAGAAGCTTGCTACAACACACCAGTTAAAACCGCATTCCAATAGGTTAAGCCGTTTCTGAGATTAGCGTGCACAGACACGAAAAGGCTTACAATTTTATATATATATATATAGGTATAGATTATATTCAAGGTTAATTTCAGAGGTGCAGTTAATTAGCCAATGAAGATTTTGTGGTCTTAGTTTCACTTGTGTTTTTTTAGCTTTAATATGTTTCGGCCAGGTGAGACGTTTATCTATCAAGGTGAACGTCAAGCCTGATGTGCTTTACTGTCGACCTTATGCAGTAAGAGGTGAATCAGCTATGGATCTCTCTTCTCAGCTTCCGCTCCTTGCGCTAATAGTCCACGTACAACTTCATCAGACATATTCAAAACACTTGGTAATCACTGTGCAGTATCCGCCTTAGGCATGTTAAGAAATGTCTCGACAAAACTGTCGACCACCAACGTTGGTTTGTTGTACCTGTTCTGAAGCTTCTTCCTGGCTTCTTTATAGTTACTATCCGTTATAAGTAGTAAGATGGCGTAGGAGTGCGGCCGGTTCACCACTCAACAAGCCTTTTAAAATTGAAGCTTCTGCGCCGGCAATAGTGCACAGAGCTATCGAACAAGTCAATACATGATTTGAATTATATATATATTTACTGATTAATGTTAGCACAAAAAGTTTCGGCAGATGCACGTCCGCACAAATGGGCATAGTGATCATCTGTGTTCTATCCTACGGCTGGAAGTTGCTCATCTTGTCTAGAAACCCTGTCTGTGATTCTTCAATTAACTTCACATATCGAGATTTTACTTGCAAAAATCTTGTTTCAAAGTCCTCTATTTTTTGTCCGCGTTCGGTACAGGCCTCAAAACATGTAGCCATTTCCAAGTCAATTCTTTGAAAAGCCACATACATCTTCTCGAGCTTTTCTAATCGCACCCGTCGTTCGAACAGAGATGTATCGTTGGTCACTTGGTCAAGAAACTTGTCTAGTCGAGTAGCAGCACCTTTTTATTATTCTCAACAGTCTTAACTCATTTACACAAGTTTACTAACGACAACATCCCGATTTTGGGGGGATTGTAGCACCGTTTAAAGTTCAATCTATAAGTAATGTGCTTCTTTTTCTGGTTTTTTATCCGCCAGTTAGATGACCCTTGAAAAAAATCCAATTTGCCTTAATTGTATTTGGATGTTATGATGCTTCATGTTTTTCTAAGCTTTATTGATTCGTTGCATTCCATTGCTTAGATTGTTCCTTTATCTCGTGTATTTATATAGTAAAGGATCTCTATTACATCAACAGAAGATCAATTGCATAGCTTTAAATTAAATAGAATAATCCTATATTTAAACCTTTAAGTAACTGACGGATATTAAAGCTTTAATTCCCAGCATTTATGTTAATATACAAGTATTTTAATATTCACAAATTCTATTTTTAAAAATTCAACTCTTTTCCTCCCTATAGACATTCCACACACACACACACACACACACATAACAAAGAACATTGTTGAACAAATCCTTGCTGCCATTTTATGTGTAACATGAAGTTAAGTTGATGGACGCAAAGGATGATGAGGATAGCATGAAAACAGCAACAGCAACAGCAAACAAACAAATACATGCATAAAAGTGCTTTAAAAGACGCGACATGACTAAGTACATAATGCCATTTGTACATGGACATCAACAAACACTCGCATAGACACTCACACGCACACAAATACACACTTTCATACTTGTATCCTCCCACCCACACAAACTCAAGCAAATTACGCTTATTAAAGTTTGAATTGTACTTTGTTCCAAAACACGAACACGTCAAGTTGACTCTCCTTTTTTTTTGTGTGTTGTTGTTAGCTTAATTCCTCTTCTGTTCAAAAGATTTTGGTCATAGCGCAGAGGAGGTGCAAGCTGTGTGTGAGTGTGTGTGTGTTCTTGCATTTTGGGAATTTTCATGTTAATTGTGAACAATTGCAGGCGGTGTTTGAAACAACAACAATAGTGCATAGAAAGTATTCCAGTAAACAGGAACTTGTATTTAAATCCCAAAAATTTCCATTGTTGGCGCATTTTGTTGCAACTTTTTTACATACGAGTATGTATATGTATCTGTGACATGGCGCTACGACACGACACTACACTTCACTTCCTTTATTCAAACAAACTAACACACACAAATGAATGTGGGATTCAAACACCCCCTTCTCCTTATACATAAATAGAACATGCCACATGCAACGTAACGCCAATCCGACATTTACGCCTGGTTACGCTTTAGCGTATTTTGCTGCGGGCATTAAGTATGATTTTATACGATTTGTTGTTATTATTGTTTTTGTTTTTGTTGTTGCTGCTGTTGCAGTTGTTTTTGTTTTTCAACAGAAAATGCAAAACTTCACCATATTCCCACCAACCATCTATTTAAGCATTTTCATTCTCTATCCAACTATTACTACTAATCATATACATATATGCAACAATACTAACCACGGCATATACCCATATGTGCATGTTATACATATGAATAAGTTTGGATGCATACATATGTATGTATGTTGCTTCTTTTCCAATTTATTTCCCCGTTTTTCCCTTTACTATGAACCGCATTTGCTAATTTACATTTGACAAATGTTTGCTTGCTACTAACATTTTCACTAGTTTCCGTTCTCTTACTTATGCTCTCCTTCCAACTATCATTCATTTGGCATTCCTCACTCACTTACTAACTTCCTTTTTTAAACGCACACCATTGTACTCATTTGTATACAGTAATACGTTCACTTAAGCGGCCAGTAGACTTAGAATATTATTGATGATTGAGACTGAATACAAAGACTATTAAATTGTATGGACTTTCTTATTGTTCTATATGACGAGATTACACACAATTTCTTGTTGGATAACAACCAAATTAAAGACAATTTGTTATTGGGTATGCCAAAATTTAAAATAAGAAGAACAGCTTCCTTTTTAAGAGCGATTTGCCGTTGTTCTTGAATATTTGTGCCCTGTGGAAAATCTATCAAATGTAGATATTTATTGTTCAATGTGTAGATAGTAATTCTGTGGCGAAAGGTGTTTTCGGTTTCATTAATTGAATTTAATGACCCTTATACTACCACAAAGATCTCTTGTGCATCCACTTCTTGAGTATTGCTCTTGCATTTGGACAGCGCAATATATAAAGAATCAAGATTGAATTGAATCTGTGCAGATATAAATCCTTCTGTTTGCTCTCCGTGGCCTAAGCGGCCTCTGATAGACTTCTTCTTATCAGTCTTCCATCTTTGGCACATCGCTCGATAGCTTTAGGGATTAACTTTCTTTTCATAAACTCTTAATCAGATAAATTGACTCTTCTGAGTTATTAAATCAGTTGATCTTTTCTATCCCTAGTAGTCCCACTAGAAATTTTGTACCTTTAGCTGTAGATAGATGCCCTATACAATCCTTTTCGTGTTTTATGCACAATTTATAACAAGTTATATCACGTTCTCTCGCCTGAGATCTCGCCCTCTGCGCTTTCCATCATCGTCCTTCGCTGCCTACAGGAATCGGTTCGCGCAAGATGAACCGGCGTTGCTTATTGGTCCACCTATCCTGGCTGCCTCTGATGCTCATCAGTTGAAAATTTGTCTCTGATTACTTATGGCTATAAGTAGGGGCACAGCAAATAAAATTCCCCCACCGGGTCAGAGACAGATTTACCTTGTTTCTAGATTTATTTGCCAAAACTTGGAGAGAGCTAAGGCTATATTTTTAAGGAACTTTTAAAAGAAAGCTCTACGTTTAATGAGTTATTGTCTTAGTTTATAATTTTTAACATCTTCAAAAGATACTTATAGGTCATGCTACAAGTTATGTCGAATTCCATTCGATCGGAGTCATAGCTCCCCTACCTGCTAGAACACCTCTATCGCGTCAAATACCTTTGATTCCCTACCGTCATTCCAAGGCATTCCGCTCTTCGCTATTGCATACGAGCCATACGCATAATGTCACCAATTTCAGCAGAAAAGAATGACCAGTCCTCTGTGATTATTCGCCTTATAATCCCCTGTGAATTGCAGGAAGATCCAAGGCAAGCATACATTCTAATTCCCACTTTTTCGAATCGAAGACACTTATAAATAATGTGATTAGGGTCTTCCACAACGTCCTGGTAGAGAGTACAGTATGGATCCACAGTGTGCCCAAATCTGAATCATCCATGGCTGCTTGCGTATTGGGTAAATTGAAACCCTATCTTCCCGGATCGATGCCTAAGTCAGTTTGCAATACTTGGGATGAGTTCGTCGATCATCCGTGGTTCTGTACAGCTCCACCTGATTTGCCATATGTTTAGGTACCTACTTCTACTTGTCCTCTGATAAGTTTCTAAAGCAGAGTATACATCTTTTGCAGCCCAAGATTAAAAATCTATTAGAAGTCTGTCACCCACCGCATCGTCTGTATTTGATAAGCTCTGCATATTTTCAAGTTAGTAAACCTGTGATCAGTCTATAAGTCACGTAGGCACGTCTTGGTTGTCTGTACCCCTGCTCATTTCGGAGCTTATCGATGGATATGCGAGATATGAAGAGTGGAGTATAAAATATAAAGAATATGAAGTGCTAAACATCTCAACAAGAAGTTGTATTGGTAAAATTGAAAAAGATTTTCATCCCCTACTGAACTTTTTTTTCTGTTTTTTTTCTGTTTATGTCACAGATACCCATTATATGACTTACTATCACTGGACTACTATAGATGGAAATCTATGCCCACCACTAACTTTATTGCACAAACCCAATATTATTGTATATTTACTAGCTGCTTCATTCTTTCCTTCGTACTTATATTGCATACAACTATTACACACTCTCACACGTTCTATTCACTGTTACTCCTCATCTTTACTTCACTTGTGCTCCAAATACTATTGTAAGTGCAATTACAACTTTATGGATAGTGAGAATAAGTATGGGAGAAAGGAGAACATACAGTAAAGTAAAGCAAGCAAGCAACTAAGTTGAGTTGAGCTTAATTTGTTTTCATTTGGTTTGCGTGTAGTTTGTAATGTTTACAGTTCAACTTGCAGAAATATGTAGAAAATAGAAAAATAAAAATTTCAAAATTACAATAATAAAAAAAAGAATAAAAATTTGAAAATAAATTTAAATAAATAAAGAGAGAGAAATGATGTTTTGTTATTATTGTTTTTGTATTCTAACATTCTATTGAGTTGAGTTGAGTTTTGTATTTGTTGCGGTTTGTTGTACGAGTAGTAGCTGCAGCAATTGTTTAAATAGAAACGCTTCATCAATGTTTTGTATTAGTTTTTGTTTACCCAACCACCACCACCACCTTCACATTGCCTTAGTCATTTTCATATTCTTATTGTTGGCACATAGAAAAATGATGTAAATTGCTTTAAAATGCTCTAATTTCAAATGCTTTACTTAATGGAAGAAGATGGTTTAGTTGAAATGAATACCAACAGCAACATCAGCAACATCATCATCAGCATTAAAGCGTGCCTTTTTAATTAGTAACTCTCTTTCCATTTAAATTACATGCAGCATCTAGTAGATTTACAAGAACTAGTGCTCCATTTAATATCATCGCATATTCTAGACTTGACTTCGAATTTCACTAGAACTCACTTCACACTAAGGTGTTAAAAATTCGTAGGTATCTTTTATCAAGAACATTGAACTTGTTTCGTGTTATAACGGTCTACTTATTTATTCATATAATTAAATAAACAAAATACCATTCTATGTAGAAGTAGAAGATAATACCAATTATTGACTTTTAAGATTAGCAATTTTGATTACTTAGTGACCTAATTTTACTTGAATTTCATTATTTAAATTATGCTTTAATCATTTCGAAACCATTTAAATTAAGATCTATAAGTCGTTTTCAATGTTAAACCCTTAATGGTTGTTGCTATTACCAACCATTACCTATTTTGAAATTTAATTACAAAAAAAAACAAGGAAGTAAAGGTAAGAAAAGGTAAGGAAAAGAAAGGAAAAAAACCGAAACAAGTTAATTGTCTTTTGACTTGTCTTGATTTGAGTTCAGTTCAGTTGACTTTGCCTTCAGTTGATTTGGGTGCGACACTTTGTCAAAAAGTTTTATCAAAACTCTTTGCCATACTTACTCTCACTCTCACTATCATTCTCTGTTTTACAAATATTTTGTCAATGTCAGTTAAGCTTGTATATAGTATCCTAGCAAACAATCAGCAAGCAACACTTGGCCCCCAACCATTTTAATTCATTTACCTGCCTTGCCTTATGTCTCATGTCTCATCATCATCCTCATCTTCCTAGTACCATTTTCGTTTGTTAAATGTTTCGTTGCCATCAGGCAAATGTTGTTACAATATAGTATCTAGCAACCAACACATATCTATAAGAGTTGTCCTCCATTACCACTAGTTGGCATCAGTCAGTCAGTCATTCAGTCAGTCATTTAGTCATTCAAAGTGTTGTCCTTGTAATCATTTACATAAGAAAACTCAACTCAATAAGAAGCTAATTGTAAAATCTTTTGCTTGTGCAGCACAAAATAAAAAAGGAACTTCACCTTGTGCTGGTAGTGGTGCTGGTGTTGGTAATGTTGATGTTGTGAAGCTTAAATGTGAACACGCGACAATCAGCGAAAAGTCAACAAGCTTCATCATCTTCATCATCACTAACATGAGCTTCGTCTTCATCATCAACACTTAAACAAGTTTCATCATGCTTCTACTACTCCTACTCAACATAACCAAAGAGAGCTATATTCATCTCCTTCTCCTTCTTATAGTCATCAAGAATAGTTATTCAGTAGATCTGTGTTGCCATCGTCATTGCTTGAAGCTTGACATCAACCATCTTTATCGACATCGTTGTTGTTCTCTTCATTATCATCATCATCGTCACCATAGCTTTTGCTTGTAGTTTTGTTACGTCAAAGGCTTAAATTGAAGGTTTTATTTTAATTACGTTAATCCTTGAACTAATTTCTTGTGTTGAGCGCGCGCGTTGACTGTGCAAAAAGAAAAAAGAAGGAAGGATTTCACATAGTTTTACAGTTTCAGTTTTACTTTTATTTATTTGGCAACCATTTTGATTTTATTTTCACTCATTAAATTGATGTTGTTGTTGTTGTTGTTATTGTATCTCACTAATGCTGTCACTGTGTTGATGGGGTAACATCGATTGTTGGCCGCATACCAATGTCGGTCGTTAAACCATTCATCAATTGACTAACTGAGCTCATTAGCAACACCTCATGCTCTCACACTCACACACACTCACTGTCACTACACAGCTCTGTTTTCGTAAGGAAGATAGAAATAACATACCAACTGAAACCAATGAAATTAATTGCACATTTTAATTGACAACGCATCAAATCAATTTGCATGACCAACACTAATGTGGCAACACATATCTTTTGCCCTTTGACCATCTTTCGTTGTTTGCAATGCAGATTTATTTCATGGCGGCATAGGACATACAATATTCAATGAATGATTAAATAAATGAATTACTGACTGGCCTTTAATGTCAATAAATAATTTTGTTGTAAAGGATTTTGAAAATCTCATCAAATTAATTGTTTTGATTGGCATTTTGTCAAAAAGTATCTAAACAATATATTACACACACTTCACCATCACCATTACCATTACCATCATCAATGACAAACATGACTGACTATGTTCTTTCTCTTAACATATTAACTCAAATTGTCAATGTCAATAGTAGAGCATAGTACATGAGCTCAATGGCATCTAAAGTCAAGTTAACAAATTCTAGTCAAGTGGACAATTCTGTTCATTTTGTATATCTCTTTTCTTCTCTGCTTAAAATCAACATAGACACACAGAATAAATACATATATAAACATCAGAAAACCAATCAATATTTGTCGCCATCATTGCGTATTTGTGTCAAGCTTAATAAATATGTATTATAATTAGCAATACCGCCGCCGGTCATTTAGAAATGGAAATGGTAAAGGAAATTGTTCTCTGAAACTAAAGCCAGATCATGTCATTACCATCATCATCATCATTGGTTGTGACACTCCACTTGTTGTTTGAAAATTCAACTGAGTGCACGTCAAAAACACGTAAACAACAACTGAAGTATCCAAGTACATATATTTGGCATCATAATCATCGTTATCATCGTTATCACAATCACCATTATTATTCTTATTAGTTCTGGTGGTTTTATTTGTTTGTAGTTGTCAATGCGTGCACATTAATTTGCCTCTGAGTGGTCAAATTTTAATTTTTCGTCCAAAAAAAAAAAATAAAACGACATAATAGAAACCGAATTTAAATTACTAATTAAGTGTGTTGAGTGTGTTTAGTATAAATTACAATAATAAAAACACTTGAAAAAAAAATGACAGCAACAGCGACAGCAACAAGAGCATTGTAATTACAATAATATAAATATTTAACAACAGAATACAAATTTAAATAATTAAAAAGACAAAAATTATTTGGTGTTTGTGGTATAAAGAAATTTATTGAGTAAAATAGAAAAAAATAAATAAAATTATTAACTTCAGTTCTATTTAAATAAAAATATCCTTCAAATAAAGTGAAATTAATTCATTATTTAAAGTTTCTCTTAACAAATATATTACATAAAGACAAAGTGATCTGTTTAAATAACTTTCAGATTCTAAAATCTAAAATATAACTAGGGAATTAAATTTGAATTTTGTTGTGCCACACGGACTTCATTTAAATTTTATACTTTGATAAGTATCGGGTTCCCAACCTAAAGTAAGCCAATTATCGTAACTACGGCGTAAAATTATCGTAAATGGACCAAAATTATCGTACTTATCAAAATAATAAGACATATTTAACGTAATATTGATATTTTTCCAAATGCTTTATAACTTAACACTTGTAAACTACCATTTTGATATGAAAAGAACCTTTTTTATACTCTTCATGCAGTTGATTTAGCCATGCCCGTCTTGTTTTTAAATTCGTTTGAAAAAACTACACAGTTCCCTAAATCCAGCATGCTATTAATTCGGAATAACCAAAAAAAAAAAAAAAACGAATAGTAGATTTGTGACAAATAAAACCAAGGATTTTTTTTTATTTTATTACAATATATTCTATATTTTCCGGACTGTTAAACATGTTATTGGTATTTACATAAGGTCATCTCTCTGTTCTCGCTTAAAAATCATTTGGCATTAAAGCCTAGAGCAGACTACAGCGGGCGCAATGTAAAAGAAAGAAAGAAAGACTCATCGTTTTGTGCCTATCAGAGTAAGAATAAATTGCATTATTAAAATTTGGATCATGATGAAAATTATCGTACAATTTGCGTTCGATAATGATGTACGATAGTTTATGTACGGTTTCGAACTAGACTTGAGTAATCGCTCATTCACATTGCCAACAAAAGTTGTAATTCATGAATAAATACTCAATATTAGTGTATACAACGAAACTTGTATGTTGTATATGTTGTGTGATAAGAAACATTGTATATGTGTTTGCTATATGCAGTCTGAAAGTGATGGAATGTATATTGATCCTTCACATTCAAAATTTTGAATTGAAACAATGAGTATAGCAAAAACTATTGTGTTGTCATGAGTATAGTTGTATACAAGTGTTAAGTCTGACGACGTTTTTCTCAGTCGAATGTATGCTTGTCGATAACGGAAGCGAGGCAAGGTGGGGAATCTGCGCGTCTGTGCTTGTCTTCTTTCGTAGTTGTTTCATTTCGTTTAGCGTTTGTTGAGTGAGGAAGAGCAACGTGAGCGACATGATATAATGAATACAGGGATATGCTGTACAATGAAATGCTATATTCATAATTCAGTCATACCAACATTCACTTTCATTCACATGCTCTACAACATACATTCACATGTACTACAAATAGATATAGCAAAACATGTATGCGTTTTAGAGTGAGTCATTCAAAAGCCAGTTTGAATTCATCCAAGCTCACTACTGAGTATGTTGTACGAGTATTGCTTTGGTACGTTAGTGCAAAATAATGATTAACAGATAAGCTTGTTTAGTATATCAATAGCACAGGTATGGAATAAGGAAATTACACAATTAGAAGAGTCAGTTGAAAGGAGACTAATTAATAACAATTGATTGATTGTGCTACGCAATAAGATATTCTGAAATGCATTAAATGAAATCTTTTATATAATAAACTTATTACTAACAAGTGACTGTTTGTATAATAAATTGAATAAAATCTATTTGCCAAGAATTTTATGCACTTATAGCGTTTTTTATTTATGAAATGTCCTGATGGAACCTTTCTCCTTGTTCCAATAACAGATCGTTAACCAACTCTCTGTATAAAATTTCTTAAAAGATATTCATGCTCTTTTTCCCAGATCTTTCAAATTTTTTTCAAACGCTGAATCTTTTATTAACTCCCCGACCTGAGGTTCCACGAATATACTCTCTTTTATCTTTGCATCACTTTTTTTAGGGCATTATTTTTTTAGATACAAAAATCCGCTTTCATTCCGATCTATCGCCTTTAATAAGGTGTAATTTAATATGCAATGGCGTATAAATAGTCTTCAGACGTTTATCGTACGGTTATCGTCGTAGTACTGTTTATACTTAACAACATATCACAAAATATCAGAGGCCAAAGCTACTGCAGTTTACTATTGAGGGTAGGTGGCGAACACAGTATTCTAGCCACCAGAATTCGTGTGACATGATTAGTGTTGACCAGTGTAATTTTTATTAAATTTTTTAACTTATAGAATGACAAGTTTTATTAACCATAATAATAAAGCATTTGTTAGCCTTATTAAGGCACCTTTCTTGATATATTATTATTATCCTTTATGCATAAAAATTGTTGAATGAATATGATACGACAAGGAATGCAATTGATATTCAAATAATCAATATTATTTCACTATTGTTACAAACATTACAAATAAATAATCCAATTAAAGAAATCAACATTTATATTAAAAATTAATATTGTTTTTTGGTTTTTTGATGTGTTGTTCTTATTAATTTGAAGTATTTCTTTGTCACTTTGCCAAATTATAATTAGCAAATCAACAAAATCTCCCAAAACAAAAAAAAAAAAAAAAACACAAATAATAATAAAAGCAATTATGAAACTTTTTGTACTTATCAGAATAACCGAATCATCATCATCATTATCACCATCATTGGGAACAATAAAAACTACAACAAAAACAACAATAAGAAGAAAAACAAGTGAAATGTTGCCAACCATGTCATTATTATTGTTGGTTATGTCAACTACTTTGGTGATTCTCTATGTTGATGGCATGCAAGTGACCACCACAATCGACAATGACAATGGCAACAACGACAATGACAATGACAACTATGTTGATGACTATAACAAGAACAATAACAACAGCTACAACAACAACAACAGCAATACCAACAATTACAATAAAAACCATGTGAATATTGGTGAAGTTGTATTGCATCGTGGTAAACGATATTTGGATTTTACAGCCGGCTCCCGTATGTCGGTGAGTGTCACAAAAAATATATCAAACAGAGAAAGCGAAAATAAAAGCAAGAAAATCCAGCAGTCAATGTCAGCACATTGAATCCACCACCATCAGGTTGGTGGCGGCCAATTTGTACCTGCTGCCAGTGACTGAGTGGTCATCACCATGTGCCCTATCATATACTCTCTCTACGCTTTCAACTCATCATATTCTTTTGCTTTTTACTCCTTTTGACATTTGTTATAGTGGCGTACCACAGCTAAGAACAATATTCTGACAGTGAATACGCTTTGGGCTTATGGTTATGGATTTCGTGCAAACTTTCCCTTTGCTGACAAAAAGGATCGTTTGAGACCATTCTTTAAGCGTGATGTGTTACATGCTTTGGCAGATACATTGGATGGGTTTGTTGCAATTTACAATTGATTATTGTATATGCTGTTAGTGAATGAATATCGTAATATTTTCTTTGACCAATTTCTTGTTTCAGTCATGGATTTGATGGACGTGCTTGTCTTTTGAAATCCTACTGTACAGCAACTTTGGAAGTAAATGCTGGTCAAAAGAATGGAATGCTTTTTAAAATACTTAAAGTCATTTTTAGGTAAGTTGTTGATAACTTAACAGAAAACAAAAACTGTTGTGAGTAAAGAAATTAAGAGTCATGTGAGTCCATGTTATGTACTGTGCGTGCCACTGTTCTATCCATGAAGGACATTTTAGATTGCTCTAAATTCATATTTTTCTATCTCCCTATATTCTTTACAGTCTCGACAAACATGACAGACGTCATATGCCATATCTACGCACAGAGAACTGCCATCAATTGTTGCATAATCATTGTCCATTGAGTTTTAATAATATATCACCATATACCGATGATGTTTGATTTGTCTGATTGTTGTTACTATCATTGTTTTTTATTATTGATATATTGATATGTATTTTATGCCTTTTGTGCTTGATGAAAAATAAATAGTATGATAGAAATCGATGTTGACAAATATTAATAACAATAGTAATAATAATAAAAGTCCATCCATTGTTTAGTTTTTAGCCTGCAGAAATAAATGATTTCATTTTTCATTTCTATAAAATATTTTTTTCCAATCTTTTAGTTTTGTTGATTTTATGTAATTTATAATTATGTGTTTTTTTTTCTATTGTAGAAATTTATACATGTTTTTATATAATTTTTTTCTACTATTTATTTGATTGATGCAATTTATTTAAAATAAAACCGCAAAGCGTGCAAAGCAAATAAAAGCGATTTGTAAATTTTGTGTTGCATACTTTTGTGAGTATCATTTTTTTTGTATGTAATATTTATTTAAATTCTATCAAAACAATATGTAGACAGTAGCTAAATTTGATGAGGTATTCAGTTATCTAGAGGTTTTATTAGGTAAGATAGGGATAAGGTCACTGGTGGAAGCGGGAGGAAAGATCCAAAGGATGATAGCACTTTAGTCTGCGGAGTTGCTGGCTATTGATCAGGATCTGCACTGCGAGGACATTTACGCGGTTTTCAAGTCGATGTTCATAGCAGCGACTATAAGCAGTGATGGTCTCTGCCACAGTAATGATCTTGAGGTCGTAATGAATGACGTCTAAAGTTTGGATTGAAATCTCAGTATGATGTTAACATTGGAAGGAGCAGTAGAGCTTCATAATTGGATGCCATATGTTCAGATTGGACTTAGAATCGCAACTTATTGCGTAGTGAGAGCTTCGAACTAGGCCTCAGTCACCAATACAGACGCTTGAACTTAAGGTTGAGCTGGGTTCGCTTGTTGAAGAGATGTTTTCTTCAGTTGAGTGCTTTATCCAGGGTTTTTTGTTTTTTAATCGCAAGAAAAGCATCGTAAACCTGACCGGTCTATACTGTATGTGTTCGTAGGTCGCAACTACACGTCAACAATCTACATTCACCTGTCCGTTTGTGCAGCTAGATCGGCCTGCGTTCGCGATCGTTCAGCTGCTCTGCTGCGCTCTGTTGTACGGAGGGTCCGCATAATCATTGCAATAGCGGTTTTTACCAATTGCCACTTCTCTTCTGATTGGCACATGTGTGGCACCAGGTTATCCACAGTAGGCGGCTCACCAAAACACTCCTGTATCTGTGCCCTCTCATCACTGAATCGAGGACAACAGAAAAGTACGTGTTGGGCACCTTCGGCGATACCGACGTAGACTGGACAGAAGGGGTCCTCCTCGTGCTTGAACCGGTGCAGGTAGAACTTAATGCAGCCGTGTCCACTAAGTATCTGCGTCATATGGAAATTCACTTCTCCATGTTTCCGCGTTATCCATACATCCAGGCTATGTATTAGAGAGTACGTCCATCGCCTTTTCTTAGACGCTCCCCATTTTCTCTGCCATTCTTGGATGCTGTATCGCCGCTTGTCTTCTGTAGATGACCCCGTGGTGAACCTATGTTCCAGTTCACGCGCCATTATGTCGATTGGTGGCATAGAGGCTATTACTTCAATCGCAACATCCGATATAGTGCGAAAACCGCTTGCTACCCGTAACGCACTTAGGCGGTACGTCGAGCGAATACCCGCCATGTATGAGCTCTTCCGTGTTGCATCCGCCCATACTGGCGCCGCGTATAAGATAATGGAGGCAACAACTTTAGCCAGCAGCTTCCGCGTGCTTGCTCGTGGTCCACCTATGTTTGTCATTATAAGGGCTCCATTAACTTTCACCGCTTTGTCGTTTATGGCAACTAGATGCTTCTTGAAGGACAGCTGAGTGTCAATAAGCACTCCCAGGTACTTGAAGGATGACTGGGAGGTTATGAGGCAGTCACCTATCTGAAACGAGAACGTTTCCCTCACTTTCCGGGTAGACAGGAGAACAACTTCGGTTTTCTCAACTGCTAATTCCAATCCAGAGTATGCAAGAACATGTGTCCATTTAGACAAATGCTAGGGTAGTTAAGAGTCCTAAGTGTAAATGTGACATGAGTCACAGTTTGGTATTGATGGCAATGTTCCACTTAGTAAACAGACAGACAATTGCAGCTGTAGTTTGCTGGATGCTGCTAGATGACAGTCATCGGATGCTAGAAATGCTATTGTGAGTAGCATTTGCTGTATATTTTAAACATTTTTATTTAAGAGTAAAGTTAGAAAAATAAAGGGTTTGCCAAAACATTTTACATGGTTTCATGACATTTCTAGTGATTCGCTGCTCGGGAAAAGCATGAAAGTTCTGGGTTGTTTAAATCTTATGTAAGCCTATTAAGTGGAGCATGAAACAATAGGCTTAAGTAAACTAAATCTAATGTTTTCTGACACCTTTGGTTAGGTTAAGGACACTACCACATTGCCACACTGTTTATGCTCGGTCAGTCACTCGTTTAGTGGGCATTTAAATCATGATTTATGCCTACTTAAGGTCATTTTCATTAAAAATCAACCCTATTTTACGCATATTTTCTTTTTTTTTTTTGTGTAACTGAAACCATTAAAGACTCTTCTGTGTTAATGCTTGCATGCTTGTGTGTGTGTGTTTGTATGTTGGTTGCCACTCAACTTATTGTTGACCTCAATGCATAAAAGAAAAAAAAGAATGAAAGATTGTTGCACTGTTTATTGTTAACCGTGCACATGCACATAAAGTTGCGAAAAAACTAAGTAATTTTTGCAACACGTTGCAAGTTGTGTTGTTGTGTTTGTGTTGTTGCATTGCAAGTGCAAAAGAGAGTACATTAAAAATTAACTTTAATTAAGTTGAAAACATAAATTACACATACTCACATACATTCATACACGCAAACACATACAAATACATGACACATGAACATGTGCATGGCAAAACTTCCGTTTTATTTAGTTGCAACAAAAACAAGGGCTCCGCATATAAATGCACATATGTACATACATTTAGCTCATACATACTGTCACACTTAAAACTTATACACACATATTATATACAAAGCCTCAATCAAGTATTAATTATGTTGCAAGTGAGAAATTGCAGACGTCATCTGCTATAAAGCAACCCCAATCTCTCCTGCTCTCTCTCCGTTTCGTCATTCTGTTGCTACTTTACCACTTTCAGAATATTTGCACCTGTAATAAAATGCGTTGTGTCACACAACTCCTTTCTGTAATTGTATTCCACTGTAATTGTATGTACACCTTGTTGTTGTTGTTGTTATTAAAGTTTCTGTTTAATTTCCTCATTTATTCAGGGAGCTTCGGAAATCGCAATGTGCATTTTTATATGATATTTTTTTTTTATTATTGTATGACATTTTTTTTAATTTTGTTTGTTTTTTTCATTAATTTAAATAATTACACTTCTTTTTTCACTAAATAAATTAAAACAATTAAAACAATTTAAGTGAAAATGGGAACAAGAAACGGGCTCAAAACCGCGTGCGATAATTGTCTCCCAAGTATTAACAACGCGTTTCGTTGTATAAAAATCGCGTAGCCTTGCTTATTGAATGATTCTCTTCTTTTTAGTAAAAAACTAAAAATATATGCTTTCACTCGCTTATTGAAAGACTGTTTTCTTACTCATAAATTTAAATAAATTATATGCAATATTTCTTGTGGTCTTCGGTGTAGAATCATGTTTATTTAAATTAATAAGTAAAGGTGAAATTAGGTACACAAAACGTGTTCAAAATCGCGTGCGATAATTGTCTCCCAAGAATTAAAAACGCGTTTCGTGGTATGAAAATCGCATAGCTTTGCAATTGTCTCCCACTTTCCAAAAAATAGTTTTGGTTCATAAAACATGCCTTAACTCCCATATTGAAAGACTATTTTCTTATTCATAAATTAAATTAAATTTTATGTTAATTTTTATTCGGGTTTTGTTGCTGAAACATTTATCAGTAAGTAAAGGTGATATAAAACGCGCGCGACATCTTAAGTATTAAAAACGCGTTACGTTGCATAAAAATCGCGTTGCATCGCTAATTAAATGATTGATTCTCTTCTTTCTTAGTAAACAAACTTAAATACATGCTGTATCATTTTGCCTTGAAACCTTTGTTACTTAATCATGTTTATCTTTGAATATGGGTACACAAATCGCGTAAGCAATAGCGCTCCATAATTGTTTTCCACATATTAGAAATGAATTTTGGTTCACAAAAAATGCCTTAACTCATTTTTTGAAAGACTCCTTTCTTTCTCATAAATTCAAATCAATTTTATATGGGATTTTTTTTTGTGGGGTCTTCGTTGCAAAAACACGTCTCCCTTCATCAATAAGTAAAGATGAAAATGGGTACAAAAGACGCTTTCAAAGTCGTGCGCGATAATTGTTTCCCTAGTATTAAAAACGCGTTTCGTAAATTGCTAAAACTAATTAAATGAATCCCTCCTTTCTCAATAAATGTTATATGCATTTTGCCTTGATGACTTTTTTTAGCTTCTTAAACATGTCTACTTACTTATTTATGTCGGTGAATATTGGTACATAAATCACGCGATCAATCGCATGTCAAAAACGCGTTTTGATTCATACCACATACCACATGCCTTAACTTGCTTATTGAAAGACTCTTTCCTTTCTTATAAATTCAAATAAAATTTAAATGTATTTTTTCTTATGGTTTTCGTTGAAGAAACATGTCTACATTCATTAATAAAGCAAATGTGAAAATGGTTTCAGAAAACGCGTAGAAAATCGCACGCGACATTTGCTCCTCAATAATTAATTCATCGGTGCTTAAAAATCGCATGCGACAATTGTTTCCCAAATATTGAATCAGCGTTTCGGTATATAAACAATGCTTTATCTCTCTTATTGAAAGACTCTTTTCTATCTTATTAAATAAACTAAAACAATTGTTGTAAGCATTTATTCTTGATGCCTTTGTTGTTTAAAAGTGTCATCCTTCGTAATAAAAATGAATTTGTTTACATAAAACACATAAGAAAATCGCATGCGATAAATATTCCTGAACACTAAAAACAACACATTGTTTTGCTTATTAAACGAATCCTCACTCTCAAATTGCTCATCGATTGTTTTCTTACTTGACTTTGATTAAATTTAATGTCAGAAACTTTGGCAAATGTTCTTTTATTTCTTTTAAATTAAATAATGTTTGAATTCTCTGTCCTTATTATTGCTTTAGTTGTTGTGTCTGCAACAAAAAAGTCTCGAAAACTGACATTCATCAGTCAAGTCCATAGGACATGCCGCAGGAGGCCACTCAAAATGGCCGCACCATAAGATTAATGAAGTGTCATTTATTTCAGCTTGAAAAAAATATACAACGAAGGTGCTTTAACGTAAGGTGTCAGACAGATGGGTGGTGGGAGGTGGGAGGGAAGCTATCAAACATGAGTGCAACAAGTTCGTTTTATTTAAATCGCGTGCCGCAAAATGCTCATTATGTATAAAAGAAGAATGAGATATAAAAAGAGAGGAACATTTTTTGTATAAACGATCATTTATTGCAAATGTCAATTTAAGACAAATAAACCATCAACGCATAGCATTACCACCTGTGCCACTAGGTGTCCTTCCATAATAATTTGTGGCCGTAGGATTAGAGTATTTTCCCAGAGCCAAGGCAAGCAGTGAGAAATGACAATCATATTGACGTTCACATTCGATAGAGCGAGCCTTGCGGAAAGCTCGATCATATTCTTGAAGATCCTTAGACTCTTGTAGTTCACGTGTATAGATGCGTTCCTTGGGTAAGCTAAGGAAATAAATAATTTAGTATTAAATTAAAGTAGTTGATCGATTTTAAAGGTTTTTTTTGTGGGATAAGAAATTGATGAAAAGGAGATTTAAAAGCGATTTTAATGTGGGTGTTTTAAAGGCGGTTTTAAGAGGAGCGATTTAATGAGAATTTAATTCGATTTGGATATACTTATGACGAGGATGGAGGCTGAATTGAAAAATGATTTTAAACAAATTTATCAAAGTGATTTTGAATATGTTTTTATGTCCATAAGGAATTGATTTAAAGCTTGTGTCTAGTAACATAACTTACCTAAAGATTATGCGCAACATTTCACCAATCATGTTCATTTTATGTCTCTGAAAGTACTGACGACTCTCACAAAGTGTCCTTAATATACAACCACGTCCATTGTAACCCATGCTGAAATTAGTCAAACATATTATTTAATTAAAACTTGATCCTCTTCTAACCCCCCTTAAACAACCCAACTTATCAATAATTGTTTCAATATCATTAAACAGTGCACGCCGTGTGCGTCTTCTTAGAGCCGATGGTGGCACCGGATGTGTTGCAAAACCATTTAAATGATTAAGAACCCAAGTGGCATTTGGCAAATCGTAAGCAACACCCCAATTCAAGCCAAAACTCATGTAATTAAATCGTGGATTACCAATGATGCCTACGGTAAAGCAAACAGCAACCTAAGGATTATCATTGGAAACAATGAAACTAAATTTGTAGTAATTTCACATATTAGTATGCTAAGACTTACAGAGAAGGATGAACCTTCGGGAAAGCTAAGATAACGTTTTGGTCGGCTTAATATGCCACGCCATTTGTGTTGCAAAGTTGTAGGTTTCTTTTGATTACCACATTCCTTACGAAAGTTTAAAGATTCATTTTTGCTATTACTTTGCATGCCTTCTTCACATGTAGCTGCTGCAATTGTTGCTGCTGCTGTTGCTCTCATTGAATTCTTTGATGGATTTGTGTCCTCCATCAAAGTCATCAATACTGTTGTAGTTGCTGTTGTTTGTTGGTCTATTGTTGTCCCCAATAAATCATTAATAGTCGTTGCGTTTGTTGCATGTTGCTCCTTTAAAGCGATTTGTTGTCGTTGTTTCTGTTGGTTGTTATTGCTTTGTGTGACATTAGTTCGACCATGATGTCTATCGTCAATTTTGTTGTTGCTACTATTACAATTGCTCATAAAAATCGCTGACGTTGATATTTGTGCCTCATGTTGCTGTGTCGACAACATTTCAACTGTCAGATTTGTTATCGATTTTATATGATTTTTTTTTGTATTTGCTTTTCGTGTTGTTGAAAAATCGCTCGCGTTTACAATTTTCAAAGCAATTAAATCGTAAATCAAAATGTTTACGACAATTAAACGATAATTAAACAATAAAAACTGCTTGTAAATCATTTTCTCTATTACGAGATTTTTCATTTAATCACTTAAAAATAAATTTCTATAACTAAAAAATGTACCAATGTACGAGTATGATGTATTAAGTAGAAAGACGTCAAAGATATAAATGAAAATGATATGCGAATGTCTATTGACTTTGCAGTGAATGCTTTTAAAGTTGCATTCTAGTAGAATACTGCTGTTGTGTGCATGTTGCAAGTACAAGTGCATTGCAAGGTGTAAATGTGTCAATTGTCATTTAACGCTTTGGCGCAATGACACTAGAAGAAGTATAAGAGTATAAAGTGGAGGGTGGCATACTAGAGGGGTGAAAAACAATACCACCAATGAGTGAGAATTCTATATAACATCATTTGCTTTTGCTACAACGTATTCATGTGGCAGTCACTCAGTGGCAGCGACATATAAAATCGAAGCGAATCGTGTGTGTTACAGTCACGTAGCACAGTAAAGCAGACAAACATATCTAAAACAACAACAAAAACAGAAGTAGATGCAGCAGCAGCAACAGCAATGAATGATAATAATGGCTTAAGTGCTGCAGGTGTGCAATGCTACATCACCCTTATACAACTTGTATCTCACTATTTTACCTTAGTTGCTTGTGCATGTGTGGCATGCAATTGAGCTTAATTGAATTGCCTTTCGATATATTGCCCTGGCGAGCATGTTTGTATCTTTTACATGCTTTCAACTAATGTCTCTTCAAAGATTAACTCAAAAGTTAAGATAAAACAAAGATTGAATGAATTTTGATTTTACCAAACTGACTTCTCTTAAATACTTTTTGCTAAAAATTTATTCTATAAAAAGAGAATAGTGATAAGAGATAGAAAAGAGAATGATGATAAACAAGAATAGAAACAAAAAAAAAAAATAATATAAGAATAGGAAAACAACAATAGTAATAACAATAAACAACTTCATTAACCCCTTAGGGCATTTGTCTAACATGTGCTGACTTACAAGTCATAGTTGGCAACACTAACAGATACACATTCACTCACACATACACACAGTTATTTATACACACACACTTACAATAAGTTCCATCACTAAATTTTGTTATTGTTGTTGATGTCGAAACTAAATGAATAGCGAACAGCAAATCGCTGAGGCAAAGTCTCACTTTGCTTTGCTTTCTTTTTCTTTTCTTTCCTTTGTTGCCACAATCGCGTATTCCCTTTTTATAACAACTTCTTCTCTTTCACTCAGTTTTTTTTTTGCAAACACTAACTATATTTGTTGTTGATTGGAACTGAAGTAGTGACCCGTTAGGAAAAAATACTCATAAACTAAAGACAAAAGTCAACTCAATGACCAAAATACTATAAAAGAATGAAGCAATGTATGAATGAATGAATGAATGATTGAAATAATGAATAACTGATTCAGTGAATGATTGAAAAAATGAATAACTGAATCAATGTTGAAAGGAACAATACAGAAAGGAAGTAAATAAAATCTATTGCTTACTATCAATCGAGTTGGCAACTCTGTGATTGTGTGCTTCTGTATATGTGATTATATTGGTTGCAAAAGCAAAAGCAAAGTTGAACACAATTTTTTGCAATGTATGGTTCTATGAAGATACACAATTGATAGAAAATAATGTTTTGCTAAAATCCTAAGGTCAATAATAATAAGTAGTAAAAGAGAGAGACTTGAAAGACATGACATGGCATGGTATGGCATAGCAAGTTGCCGCTGTATAGCTTCAAGGTATGAGTGTATTAAAGAAAATATTAGATTTTGACTTGATGACGAATGAAGTGGAATGGATGACTGACTGACTGATTACAACCGATGATGTAGACAACGACGATGGTATTGAAACTGTTTACTTGATAGTAATATGACCGCAAGACATATGTAACAGAACTTGATTGGCATTATAATTTATATGGAGATACAATTTAAGTAGAGTAGAGTGTTGGAAACTATGTGGACTAGGGAGGAATTCAATGTGTAGAAAGGAACAGATTGTATGTATATAAAAGATATATTGACATAGGCATACGAAAGAATGGATATATATACAGAAGACATGTATAATCATGGAAATGGTCAATGTAGATGGAAAATGCATAAATACAGGGTGCAGAAGTATCCGATCTAGAATGACGGAAAAAAAGTATAGTTATGACAGAAAGAAATGGCAGTTAGACAAAATACAGAAAGGCAAGAAGCACAATAACTTGGTCTTTAATAGAAGACCCTACTGCTTTAGTTTAATAAAGTTATTCAAGAAGCTTATTTCTGTTATCATCATCATACACATAATAAACTCGTAAGCGATCAGTGTTTGTTTGTTTACTGATGTATTGAAGCAAGCTTCAAGTAAATTTTAGTGTTTATTTCATTCCAAACGGTTCATAAGATTCACAAATGTATATTAAGATTTAAAAATATGATAGAAACATGTTTAAATTGATATGTAAAAAGATATAAAATAAAGAACAACCGTTTAGTCCACTTAAACTTGTCACCGCCCGATTGCTCTGCTCTGGTACTACTCCTGAACTACTCTTGTTCACTGCTGCCAAGCGACTCACTAAACCGCACTTGTTCACTGGTCTGCTACAACTGCTCTCCCTCAACTCTTGCAATTGACTCTCCCTCTACTCATCAACTTGTCTTCATCAACTAAGCTGCCACCTAATCAACTTTGAGGGATTACCACCTATACGATAATCTGACTATCCTTTAATAAAATAAGGAAAATATGTTTTTTTATATTTAATATATTGCGAAAGCGCGCGCAATGATTTTTGGTACGTTTTTTGTTGGTTCTTGAATTTTGTGTGTTCTTTTTATTGTTGTATGTATTTCTCTTCTTTATTGATAACTGAGTATGCACAAGAGTATTGCGCTCTTTTTTTTATTTTTTTATGAAAATTTCGACAAAAAAATAAAAGGCGATCTACATAGAAGGCAGGTCAACGTCTTCTCAGGTCAACTAGTTCTATCTAAAGACTGAAAAATAGAACCAAAAAATAAGGAATTGATAGATCTAAATGATGATTAACTACAGATAGAAATACAAATGGTGAAATTTAAAGTGGGGGAAGGAAAACTAAGATGGCTTCCAAACATTTTGTATATATTTTCAGGTGTCCTATATGGTTTACAATATGCCTTTTGAATCTAAAGAGAATAAACTACCAAGTACGTTCTAGTTTTACGGTAGACTTAGAATCACTATAGCAATATTTTTCTAAGAAAGGTCTATTGTCACTATCTTAAGAAGGGGCCTTTAGGTTTCATTTGATCATTCAGTCGTTTAAACTAACCCTTATCAGCAACATGTGACAAAGATTTAAATTTTTCCACTTCACTTTGAGTTTTCCACCATCGCTACATATGCGGATGACACAGCAATCCTTGTAAACTCTTACTCGGCGCAAGAAGCATCTGAATCAATACATGATTTCTTTCGAAGATTTGAGGCCTGGGACAAGCGATGGAATATTGGAATAAACCCAGAGAAATCGCCGAACTGCGTTTTTACCCTAAGACGTGGCATTTGTCCAGTTGTTTACCATGAATCCAGAATTATTCCGCAGTTGGACCAAGTCCGTTACCTCGGACAGATTCTGGACAAGCGACTTACATGGCGAGCACACGTTAGAACCACTACCGCATGCTGTTATGCAAAACTGCGCAGGCTTGAGTGGCTGCTGCGTCCATCCAGCAAGCTGTCGCTGAATATCAAAAGGACAATATACAGTCAAGTAGTGACTCCTGTTTGGCGCTACGCGTTACAAATCTGGGGTACCTCTGCTGCCAGCAGCATTCTAAGAGTCCAAGCCTGTCAAAACAAGGCACTGCGTTGCATAGCTTCATGGTTTGTGCGCAACACCATTCTGCACAGAGATCTCAATATGCCCACTGTGAGAGATGAAATCATGCAATGCTGTAACTGTTATCAGCAGAGGGGGATCAGGCGACGTCGTTTAAAGAGGCTTCATCCTAATGACCTTCTAAACGGAAGGCTGTCACTCAGATAAATGTATATTGCGATATAATCGCCCAACGTCACTATTTTAAATAACCACAGCAATATTTTATGCTATTTTTGCGATAATATTATAATGATTGTGCACTTAGTTGTGGTTGCTCTGGATCAAAATATTCACCGTTGTCGGGTTCTGCAATAGTGTTACTCTTAGTCACGTTTTCATTCTTGAAGTACTGACTTATATTAGGCAACTTTTTATTTTTTACTGAATGTTGTAATAATAAATGTTAGGATCCTTCTGTACCCACGACTCACTCAGGCCGGTGGCCCTTTCCAGCTGAGACCATTGGCATTTTGTTGTCATGCCACCCTATTGTTAAGCCTCTGCCATCAGAATATTGATAGAAGATAAGATAGAGATTAAAATAAAAGAGAAAACGTAGTAAAAGTAGTAATACTAATGGTATAACAAGAATAGGATAGAAGAAATCAATTTTGTCAATTCAATTTTTTGTTCAATGATTTTTTTTTTTTTGAGAATAAACATACCTCAAATCCGTTTAAAGAAAACTTTTATCTACAATTTGTATAATATTTTCTTATGTGAGAGAGATTGTCTGATAAATAACTTGTGTCAAGTTTATAGTGAGACAAGCAAGCACCAGATACATATACTCAGACACTCACACACACATTTCCACACTCTTGGACTTAAGCACATACGCACTTTGAACCTAAGTGAGAAAGGACAATGTCGAGTATCAGTTTAAAAGTATATCTGTGTATGTGTGTAGAAAAGTTTGTCTATTTTTTGGAGGGGGCTTTTGGTCATAGCGAGATTTTCGGATATTAAACTATTTCCGAAGAATACAAAAACCCAATTTAAATGCTAATATAAAATGCCAACATTTTATTATGCCAAACGTTCACGCAAATAGACACACACACACAGATATATATATGTACAATATAAACACACAGGCGCATACATTCACACCAGTTTTAGTGTTGAGTTTGGGACAGGCCTTGCTTAGAGGCAAACTGACTTGATGATGAGACCGAGAGGCCGAGCAACCGAGCTTGCTAGCGTGTGGAATGTCATGTTGTACAATAGTATTTTTTGGTTGTTTGGGGTTCTGCTTCTGGTTGCTTAGGCGCACACTTGCCTTGTCTCATCTGTTTGTATAAATATCAATTCCATTTTGTATCTTCTTTGTCAGTATGTGTATGAGTGTCAATAGCAAACAAACAAATGCATACTTAGTAATGCTGTATGAGACAGTTATAGGCAGCTCAGCTCTGTTCTTGTTGTTGTTACACTAAATGCCACTTGAGGCATGTAAAGTAGATATGTAGCTTGCAGATACAACATAAGCATAAGTATCTGTGAGTCAGCCAGCCATCTCACTTGTATTGTGTATAATATAAGTTAAAAAGAGGGGGTCGGCAAAGACAAAGAGGCTTAAACTTAAGGTATGATACATTTTTTTTACTTTAGCTGCTTCAGCTATCAAAACTATTAATCTCCACATAATACACACACACACATTCATTTCTACATGTTGGGGCACGCACTTCACTAAACAAAACATTTGTAAAAGATTTTTGCCTTTCCTTTCCAGTCTTTTCTCTCTTCTGGTGAAGTGAAAAAGTGCTTTGTCAAGTTGACTACCCCAAAAAAACCATAAATATCGAGACAATAATGAAGGTACAGAAGAAGACAGGGAGAAGGTAAGTAAGAAAGAAACAAATCTGGGAATGGAGAAAGGTATTTGATGCGATTCGATTCGATTTGGCTTGGCTTGGTTTGGCTTAAGCAGCAACTTGATTTGTAAAATTTTCCAAAGCATATGTACGTTTGGGTGATTACTATGGTGAGATGCTTGTACAACCATGTGATTGCTGCTGTTGTGTTGTACTTCAGACTAAACTCACCTGCCCAACAGAGTCTCTAGTCGACCGTAAAGTTCTCGTCGATGTCTGCGCTTGATTTGTGCGTCGGCAACCATTTTATTCTTGCTTAAATCCCAACCATGTGCTTGGTTTAGCACCCAGGTGATATTGGGTAAGTCATAGGCAACGCCCCAATTGAGACCCATGCTCAAGTAATTTACATTCGGATTACCAATGACACCGGTCGTCATACAGATAGCACACTGTAACCAGATTGTGGTTAAAAGGAATAGAATAGAAAAGAAAGAAAACACTTACCGAAAAAGATGAACCCACGGGAAAGGCTACATAACGTTTGCCACGAGAGAGTTTCCCAGTATTGCCAGAAATAGAAATTGGTGACATTGTTCCAGCAGAAACCAGCATTGTCTCATTATTATTAGATGGAAGTTGAAAATGGAATATAGAAGATGCCTCAATAAGTTTGTTGCTTGCTTTGTTATCTTGGCTTTTGACTTCTACTATGATAATGGCAGCATAAACAAACCAAAGAAGGACAACTATATGCTTCTCAGTCAATGACTTTAACATATTTTCAAGTATTTAATATTGGTTTTCTTTTTAATTTTTTTAATTTCACTAAAATGAAGTGTTGTGTGTGTTTGTTTGTTGACTTCAAATGATGAACTCATTGAATGATATCGATGTCAAATGATGAGTCTTCTTGTTTTAAAACTTGCTTTCTATTATTTCATTGAAAACTTGTTAATTAAATTAGTTGTCTTGAACAAGAAACATACAAAACATTGATTAGTTGGCATTTAATGTTGGTCAGTTGATACATTGACTTGCAACTAGTTAAGTCAATTTTGTGGTTTTTTTCTTCTTCAATATTCTAAACAACTAAAAATGTATACTCGTACACAATACAATGCGGTCTCTAGGCTATGTCAATAACACACAAAAGTTGAAAATAAGATGTCAACGACTGCTCAGCATGAATACAATAGTAAATCTTCATCTGCAGCAACAGCAGCAGCAACATCATCGTCATGATCTTCTCAAAATAATGGCTAACTTGTCTGTCAATGGCAAACATGACAAAGTCATTGTGGATGACCGCATTTGAGTTTGCTGCCGGTTCTTGAGCAGCAACATCAAGTGTTGACATTTGTCAACACTATTCGACTGTGTGGTAGATGCGTAGTTAGTTTGCCTTTGGCAATGCATTCAATATGTGGTATTGGCTAATGTTGCATTTTGTTGCCTATGCAATCGTTCAACTTGTCAGTGGCATCCAGCAGCACCAACATGCTGATATGTTGCCTTTGTTGCGGCGTCAAAGGCGTTATTTGATTTTTGA
The DNA here is from genome assembly GCA_037043315.1 of Amiota communis. NCBI lineage: Eukaryota > Metazoa > Arthropoda > Insecta > Diptera > Drosophilidae > Amiota > Amiota communis. The sequence continues at coordinate 2,103,216 of JBAMAV010001245.1, read as the reverse complement.
ACAAGGAGCAACAATTATTGTAAGTTTAACATATAAAATATTGTTAGAACTAAACTTATATGAAGCAATATTAGGTCCAGGGTAATATTGCCAAATCAATTTTGGGTACAACACCGCGTGGACTTAATGAAATTAGTGAATGGACTTTAAGTTATGCTTTGCCTACAAGCATAGAGGCTTTATGGCCTAAGGCAAGGATAAGGACATCAACAAGGAAACCATTATATTGGCATCCAACAAATGAATTATATCAACAACAAAAATGGTTAAAGAAAGCTTATATTTTAAGTACTAAAAGACCATTTGTTTGTCCTAAGCGTTATCCTTATGGAGCTACTACTATGTTAGCCAACTCTTCTTGTAAAGTTAAATGGCAACATGGTTTAGCAAAGAAAAAGCAAAGACGTCGTTTTAAACGCTTTACTACAACACACAAACAAGGCAGGCATACTATACTTTTAGATATTTTGACAAAATTCGCTGAATTGTAAGTATCTTTTATCATTTAATCTTTTAATAAATTTCTTTTCAAAACAATTTCTTGCAGTCATGCCTATCAACCACGCTATTGTATCATGCGCATTTTTTGTGAATCACAATATTTGTTAGCACCACCTGGTGTTTCACTATTTCATGATGCCTTACGTATTTTAATGAAATATTCTTTGCCTTTGCTTAAGTCAGATATACCTTTTATTAAAGCTTATACACAAATTAATACTCTACATCAATGTGTTGAACTTTATGGTCCCCATTGTCGTCATAGTTTTTTAGAGCATTTTACACAAATTTTTCATTCTTTTTTTTGAATAAAACTGAAAGATGAACAAATAGTATTTGTATGTGTCTGTTTTATTTATTACTTGTTTATTTGACACTTATAAATGTGTCCTTCCTTCGCACAATGTTATGCTTTATTTTGAATAAAGTTTAATCAGAATGCATGCAGCCGCATTAAAATTTACATTGTTCACAAGTCACTTTGGATTTAAGTAAATATATAGTGACATTTTTATTTATACACATACACACAGACATACAGAGAAGAGTGATAAAAAAGTCATTCCTATGTTTTTTAAGTTTTTTCTCTGTTGCTGTTGTTCAGTTGTCCAGTTTCAGTCGTGCATTTTCATAATTTTTTGTATTTGTTTTCGAATTTTTTGCAAAATTTTTCCATTCACAATAAATGGTAGAGAAAAGGAGGAAAGGGAAGTGTTGAAGGTATTGTTACAATATAGAAAAAAACTGCAATAGCTTCCATAAATGAATGAATGATGGACTGAGTTTGAGTATAGACAAAAAAATATACATGCTTCATTGACTTGGGTTGCTCTGACTGCAATTGCTGATGTGAGGTAGAAAGAACTTTACTTTTTCACAATGACAAATGTTATTCTTGTCCTCGGTATTGTAACAATATTGTATTGTCTCCTTGACTATGGAAATATTCAATTTTTTATTATGATTGACAATAAATGAATTGAGAAAATATGCTGCTTCCTACACAGACAGACACCCACTCATAATAAAAATTGATGTATTGTTTTTGTTTTAAGAAAAATTCAATATTTATGTTTTTTTTTAATTCTACTTTATTGAAGTTGCTTTTCTCCTATTCTGACTACTATATTTGCACTCATTGGCCTGTTGATGGTCATTAGCGTGAGTCAACAACAATCCATATAAACTGAGTCATTCAGTTCAATTCTATCCAATACAAGCCAAAGCCAATTCCAATCAAGTATAGCTCAGAGTAAATACACACAAACAACAACAACCAGCATTCGAGCATTTATAATTGCAACAATGGTAACATCAACAGAACACTTATTGTATTTTATAGATCAATTGACCAGACAACGCTAACAGTTTGGGTCAATAGCAGTTTAGGCTATGCACAGCACCATTTAATAATAATGAAAGCTTTAAACACTTCAAGTGATTCAATGAATTTAGTTGAAATTTAAAGTGGAAAAAGTGAAAATGTATGCGGGAAAAATGATTCTCAGTTTAGTAATTTTGATTATACTGACAGCTACAGAGGCCTTAGAACAGAAATATAGTGAATATGATGTGAACATAAAAGGAAATCATAGTGATCAAATTTTATCAAGACATAAACGTTATTTGGCTTTTCCAGATGGTTCTTCAGTATCGGTGTGAGTTTGATTCCAATGAGATTTCTTATGATTCTCATTTACTGTCCTTTGATAGGCTGCCATTTGCATGACTTGTGGTATGATTGGTAATCCCAATGTCGATTATATCAGTTGGGCTGTGAATTGGGGTGTTGCCTATGATTTGCCCAACTATAAATGGGTAATACAACATGTAAATGGTTTTCCAAATAAAACCAAAGCAGAAGTACAAAGACGCTCCAGACGTAGTTTCTATGAACAAGTGCAATTGGCTTTTGATAAGTAAGAATGAAATGTCACATCAATAAAATGTTATTTTATTCATACTTCACTCTACTTCTTAGCATGGGTTTTGATGGTCATGCCTGCATAGCTCGAGCTCTTTGCGAAAGTGCCAAATATCTGCAACGTGAGCCACAAGGACCCAGAAAACGTGGCAATATGATTGAAGAGATTGTCAAGGCAATATTTACTTTACCAACAGCACCAGTGGCATCTCATGAGCCCCATGAACATCATCATTATGATAGAATATATCGACGTTCAAAGCGACAGGTTCTTGATTGCACTCAATCCTATCCGGGTTGTCATTTCTCTTTGCTGGAATTGGCTTTGGGCAAATACAGTGTTGCTCCACCAGAATGGAATTCATATAAATTTATGTAAATGTGTTACTTTATTTTGAATTACGAATATTGGTGATCATATAACAATAAATAATGTTAAATATTGCATAAAATCATATATTCTAGCCACATTTATAAGATTGTCAACGTCTTATATTCCGGACTATTGGCGAAAGTTTCAGTGACATGAAAATTGATTCCAGCAGATTCCCCGCATTTCATTTTATTATTCTTCGAAAAATCGAAAATTCAAATGACTCAAGCTTGTTGATGTCTGCTATTTTCAAAATCCAGGTTTCCATCACAGTTTAGTTTTTATATTGACATCATAGCTTCTTCTTTCTGTACTTGAGAAGAGTATTTCGCTCAGTTTCTATACCGAATTTAATTTCTTTTTTGCTCCAGCAAATTTGACAAGTTTCTTCAGCTTACAATAATATACTTGGTTTTATTGATATTCGTAGGCCAAACTCTCCACTGCATTAAGTTTATTTTGTTAAGTAGCTCTGGTAGACCTATTAAGCTGTCGGCTATAGGTGTGATGTCATCTGCATATCTTTTATTTGCTTTGACACCTTGCTCAATGTCATGCTAAAGTATTTTGAGAGATTCTTTGGAGTATATGTTGAATAACAGGGTAAATGCACCCCTGTCTCATACATTGTGAGATGAAAATATCATCGGTCATAACAACATTGATGCTTACGTGGGCAGTACAAATTTCATATGCAACGAAATTCTTTGTTATCTATTCCCATTGATTGAAGAATTTCCATAAGCTTGTCATAGTCGATAAAGCATAAAAATACATATTTTATGTAATAAAATTTGAATATACAGAAAGGCCTCTCGAGTTCGAAGTTCTAAAGCGAAATTGCGACTTGCCCATTGCTGCTTCGAATTTTCTATATATTCTGGCTTGTATAATTTTAATAAATTACCTGAGCGTGTGCGGCACTAGGCTAAGAAGTCTATATTCTCTGCAATATTTTGCATATTTTTTTTTAGGCAGAGGTCAATAGGTAATTGTAAATAACGCAAAGAGATTCCATTAAAGGTCGAAGACGCTAAGCTGACACCTTGGGAGTGACCCAACAAGCTATTTCAAATCATCTCATGGGCATGGATATGGTGCACAAACCAAGATATTGGATTCCGTAGCTCATACACGTCAAGCAACATTATTTTACATACAAAAAACTGCTCCAAAAACAGAATGGGAAGAGGTTTTTGTATCGAATCGTGAAGAGGGACGCAAAGTGGAGCCACTACTATAATCAATAGCACAGAAAATTGAGATTGCATCAACTTCAACGCCAAATCGAATATCTGGTGAGATCAGCTCGGAGTGAGACGAGCTTTGAAGCCCCCAATATGCCAAAAGACAAGCCGAAGTGATTTATCAGTACTATAACGCTCGACCATATGTTGCGAAATTCGTCAATAAAATTTAGGAGGCACTTCAATGGGATGTCCTACCCCATACGCCGTATTCAAAAGACATTGATCCTTGCAACTACCACACGTTCTTGTCGATGACTTGACCTGGGCGAACAGCAAGTCAACAATCGGGTTTATATTTGTATCGCCTAAAAATACATCCAAGTTTTTTTTTTTCAACGTCGTAGGTAACGATGGACAATAATTTGAATAAAATGCATTGTACCAACTTCTCTGAAGAAAACTTGGTATCTTGTTGGCGCAGTGTGGGGCAGTACAATACGGTGGCAGGAGCTTTTTTGCGAGTGTCCATTTTGTGTTGGAGGGCGCAAGTGGTGGGAAATCCAGCATTCGTCGGCAAGGATGAATTAGAAGTAAACTCTTTGGAGGTTGTGTGTAGGGCAACGGGAGGCTTTGGTGCCCAGCGACAGATGTTTCAACGTCAAATGATGTTGCAAAGCCTGGTAATGTTTTCCATGGATTGCAATTCGGTGGGGGAAGCAGTGGCAGCGGCATTGTTGCTTGGCGTATGGGGGTGACTTGCTTGCTACTTGTGGGGCTTCGGAGGCTATGCTCGGACGTAATATGCAAGTATCACGCGTTAGAATTGCATCAGATTTTGCTTGCATGAATATTTATTGCCTGGGCTGCGGTGATGTTCACGCGGATGCGGGTTATGAAGTGGAGTTGCAACGTTGCAGTGGCATTTTAAGTCATAAGTTTTTCCAACTGCGTTTGATGGGAGAGATGCCACGCATTGGATTTGTCCGCGATGGATGCGGTGGAAGCATCAATCAGGTTGGGGGTATACTGCATGATATTGATTTTGATGGGTTTTACATCGATATAGTTGACGAGAAGCAATCAAGAACACAAGAAAGGAAGACGTTTATGTTGTTTCTCCTCGCCTGAATAACAAAAACTCAACAAGACGTCTTAACTGAGGGTCGACTGCCGGAACCACCACAGAAAGAACTCAACATTTGGTTACTAAAAGAAACCATCAAAACTTATTCGTAGTCTATAGAATTTTGGGTAGTTCCTGGTATAAATATCTTGATCGAAATAAAAAACTGAGCATTTTTTTTTAAAACAAATTATTTTCATTCTTCTTTATTTAATAACGCGTAACATTTATTTATATAATAATTGTTGTTGTTGTTGTTGTTTTTTATGTTTCATTTTTTTTATTTTCAATTATTTTATTTTTTTTTGGTTTTCTTTAGTTATTTTTATTATTTTTTTTATTTATGTGTTGTTTTTATTTTCATTTTTATTTTGTATTATTTTGCTTTATTTTTTATTATTTTTATTTTGCTGCAAAGTTTTTTTTTTTTCTTTTTATTTTCATTTATTTCTTTTTTTTTTCTTAAAATTATAATATTTTTAATAGTTTTTTTCTTATAATTTTTGTGTTAATTATTTTTTTTTGGTTTCGTATTAATTTTCAAAATTTTCTTTTTAATTTTTATAATTTTTTGCTCGTTTCGAGTGAATTTCTTTTCCTTTTTTTTTCATTTTATTTTATTTATTTTGTTTTGTTTTTCTTTTTCTTTGAGTGTAGTTTATAGTATTGAATGCATGTAATATGTTTGTTTGTTGTTTGTGTTTTTTGTTGTTTGTTGTAAGTCATTTATTATTTTTTTTTATTTTAATTAATGTGAAGTGTAAATGCAAGTATTGTATTTTTTTTTTAATGTATAATTTATTTTTATTCTGTTTTTTTTAGCATTTTTTTTTTAGCTTGAGCTTGATTTTCAGTGTATGTTTTTTTTGTTGTTTTCTTATTTAATCTAAACTTATATTTAAATAATTTTATTTAAGTGTAATTTTCCTTTTGTTTTTGCTTTTGTTAAGGTTGCAATATTTTACAAATACAATTTCCTTTTTTTTCAATTTTTTAACTAAATTTGTAATTTAGTTAATTTGTTTTTAAGAATTTTCATGTGAACATGGGTTGCTTGACATTTTTTTTTAAGAATTTTCTGATCAAACCATTAAAATGTTTTCATTTTTATTTGATTTTCTTTAGTATTTTTTTTTTTAAATATATTTCTAATGCAGTTTTTCATAGGTTGACAGCGCCTAAAATGGTTGCATCTTATTTTGTTTTTTGTTTGATTTTATACTAAATTTATATTATTTTATATTTATTTATAGATATATACTATATATGTACTATATTGTTTATATTAACATTAAATACGTGGTGTTGCTTTCCCCAGTGATTTTGCTTTAATTGCAAGATTTTTTAAATAATTTTTAATATATATAAAATTCTTAGCTATTTTATTTTTAATATTACTAAAAATGACAAATATTTATTTATTTATCATTTTAATCAAATATTTCACAATAACTTATAACAAATTTACATTAATTAAAATAAAACATTGAAAGGAACTTATAACATAACCTAAAAAATAAATCACTTGATTAATGAATTATTTAATACAAAAAATATATTATTATTTTTATAATATTGTTATAATTTAATAATTTCTATTATTATTTTATTATATTATAATTTTTTTTTATTTTAAATTTCATTTTAATTACAATTTTTTGTGTTTTATTGAAATTTCTGTTTATTAAATTTATTATTTATTTATTTATTGATTATTTTTATTTATATGTATATTTATAATTTACAGACATTGACTGTACTTAAGTAAATAAATAAAATACTTGAGTAATGTGTTAATTTGCTTTGTTTTTATTTTATTATTGCATTTATGTGATTTGCTAATAGTTTTTTTTTGTTTTTATATTACAAAAAATGGCGCGCATCCTTAATCTCAATCTCATCTCATTGTATTGTTATGACAGTGGGGGTGTGTGTGTGTGTATGTGTGTGTGTGTGTGTGTGAAACTGCTTTTTTTAATAAATTTATATTTCATTTTTCATTAGTAAAGTTAAACATTTTTGGCATTTAAAAATGCACGCCTGGAAATATGCTACAAAAGTGGTATTTTTGTTTTAGTTTCAATTTTCCTTTAATTTATTTTTATTTTTTATTTTTTATATATTATTATGTTTTATTTTTTAGTAAATTTCAAATTCGTTTAATTGCATTTGTTGTTATATTTGTTGTTATTCTCGTAGTTAAATTTGGTTTTGTTTTTATTATTTTTTGTGTGATTCATAAAAATTTCATTAAAATTGTAAACAGTAAAATGAAGAAAATTCAAAAGAACTGCTTTAGTCCTAACTAACTAACTAACTAACAGAATCATATCATAATCTTTCTTTATTGAGTTCTTTTTTGAAAAGAAGTTTGTTTTGTTTTAGAGAAATTTATTGTATTGTAATTGTTGGAATGAGTAGTTTCGTCTACTTTTTTGGCTGGCAAAGAACTCAGTCTGCTTTGATTTTGATTGTTGGATGTGTGCAATCCATGAGTGCAACCAATTAAAACCGATTTTCTTATTAGTTTTTTTTTTTTTTAAATTGCTTCATTAGTTTTTTGTTGTTTTTCTTTTTTTTAAATATCTTTTCAATGAGTTCATTCGTTGCTATTTGCTTTTCTTAGTATTTCAGTTAGGCCCTTCACATTTAGATGAAATCTTGTGATCATTAAGAGGAATCGTTAGAGATACTGCAGGGAATTCATTTAAATATCTTTTGTATGATTCTGAGCATTTTATAAGTTTCAAACGCCAAGAAATTGTAGTCCTCATATCTAAAGGTCAAACTCCATACTGCGCATTATTGTTGTCAGCTACTTGCATTTTTTAATCAGAAAACAACTGATGTGAAATACCGAAATTATGCACACACACAACTCTACCATCAATAAAACATTCAACAGGTGTTTGTCATCGAAATGACAGAGCACAGTTAAGCTGAGTTTTGACGGCAAATGCGCTCTATGGCAGACTATTGAATTAGCTTCAGAAGGTCTTTCTTTGTCTGATGTAACAACAGTAGTTTGTTTCTTTTGAGGCAGCACACAACAAACCAGACAAGACAAAAGACATGTTATTGTCTGTCTGGGATTGTTCAAGTATTATTGTCTAATGACTGGTTTTCGACTTAACATACGGGCAACTCATACCGAATCGAACATGGATTATTGTCGGTTTCGATAATTACTTAGTTTCTTACTAAACAAAACTGAAAGGTATGTCTCGTTGTTGATAGCTGGTCTGTTGTCTTTTAAAGAATAAATAAGCTTGGTGTGTGTTGCAATAGAAGACGTTTTCTTCTTGCCTTATAAGTTAAAGCCATTCATTTTTCTGATTCGCTGTGTGTTCAATTTAAGAATGAATACATTGAAACTTTATACCCAATGCGCATAATGCCAAAAAGTCTGAAATGTGTGGTGGGGAGTTTGGTCATAAGTTTGGATTATTCAACTTCCATCTTCAATATCTATAGATATTTGTCTAATTTTCTGTTTATTAGATTAAATTAAACAAATACGTACAACTTCCATCTACCAAATCCATTGATATTCATAACTTTTATCCTATTCAGTTCTTAGCATTTCTCAAAATGTGAAGAGCATAAAATCTTCAGTGCAACCGAAGTTAGTATTTTTTTTTTATTTTTTTTACAAATTTCTAAAATGACTTAATAATTTTTGTTTGATGTTCTACAATATTATTATATTTATTTATTTATTTATAATTCTTTTGTATTTTTGCTCATTAAAAGTGAAACCGATTTTTTTTTTATTTTTCTCTTCTTTTTATTTAATTTAATTTGATTTTCATCATTTTCTTTAATACTCCTTAATTCTTAGAATATTTTGCGCCATTTTGTACACAAAAATTCAAATGAGTTTTGTTCATCTTCATCTTGATAAACATGATTATGATGATGGTTTAGTAGTGTTTTTGTCTGATAGAATTTTTTCTTCATAAACATCTTTTTTTATATACAAAACGTGGTTGTGGTGCATGAAAGTAAAGTGCACTCACTACAAGAAAGGTGTGTGAGAAGGTGGCAAAGTGAGGCTGTAACATAGTGAGGAAACACTAAAGTGAAGTGAATTGAAGTGCATCATTGCAACACCATAAAGTTAAGTGAGTAGTCTGTTATGTTTTTTTTGGTATATTTTATGTATGAAATTTTAGATTTCCTTGTGAGGGATGTGTGTTGCTACATTTTTTTGCTATTTTCAGGTACATTTAACTTCAATATTGAATAGTTTTATGGTTTCTGGTTTTTGGATTTTATTGGATTTCTTGCTCTTAAAATGTTGTTTTCTTGTTTGCATGATGATGAAAGCAATTTTGTTTGCTTTGTGGTAAGTAGTAGAAAGAGGAGTAAGTGATTGAGTGAGTGAGTGAGAAAGTACCAAATTGTGATACCCTATGAATTTGCTTTTTTTTACAGACTTTTTTCGTTCGATTTTAAACTAATGCAGCCTAAAAGTAGGCAATAGAAATTTGTTTTTTGCTACTTGCATTTGTAATTGCTTTGATTTACTTAGAATTGTTGTAGTTTTTATTGTTGTTGTTTGTTTTTGTTGTTGTTGTTGTTGCTTTGTGTGCATTTAATAATTTTCTTTTTCAATTTTTTTATTTTTTAGTTTTTTATTAATTATTTATTATTATTAATATTTATTTTTTGTTTTTTATTTATTTATTTCGAATTAAATCGAAGTTCGCTTGCATATTGAGTTCTTCTGTCTGTTATCTACTCAAATTCTGAACTCAATTCAGTTTGTTTGCCACTAAATGACGAAAAAGACGACGACCTTTGATTGGAAGACATACGATTTTATATTTTGAATCAGGGTCATGCCGCATTTAGTATATTTTTTTCCTCTTACTTAAATTGTTTGTTTTTTGTTTTTTTATAATAATAATACATTTAAATTCTTCATAATTTTGTTTGCTTATGTCTTTTGTTTTGCTATTTCTTTAATTCATTTTGATTGCGCTTATTTTAAAAATATACTAAAACACGTGCACGTGAAATGAAATTCCAATAAAATTACAAGCAAAATAATAAGTTTATTTTATTTTATTTATTTTCTACTTTTGACATTGTTTTTTCTTCATTAAAATACTTCGTTGTTTGTTGTTGTTGTTTGTGATGATGAATTTTTAATTGTATGTAAAATAAATTAATTTATTTTTGATGAATTTCTCTTGGGTAGCGACTCTTGACAAATATTAAGTATACGCAATGCTTTGTATGTTGAAGATTGGTTGAATTTTAATGATTCAATACTAAATTTTGAAAGTTTGCAAGACAAAAATTGTAAATTTCATTAATTCTAACTTCACTCATATCGGTGATTTACAATATAAGGTGCTTTTCATTAAGGCGCTAAGATTTATTTAAATATTTCGAATTATATATTTAGTTTGTTTAATAGGCAGGCAGCAAGCTTAGTCCATTCAATGCTTAATATAGTTTTCAGCTTTTCATTATTGTTGAATTGGGGATTATTTGCAAACACCCGTCTCACTAATATGGGGCCAATACATTCTCTTTGGGAGAACAATCAGGCTAGTCCATAACCTGGATGAAGCAATCTGCCAAATAAGTTTTGTTTCTTGGCTAACATGAATTTGATTGCTTTCTTGTCAAAAAATTAGTGGCACCTGCTTGTGTTCCTCAATTAAAGGCAAGAGTCTGTTTTCCAATACTTGGATGTAATACTTGCTTTTCAATCAAGGTGATGTGTATTGCCTCCAACGAAATTGGGTTTAATAAATAGAAACGGGTTTCTTCAGAAAAGCTCTCTAATATCATTTGAAACCACAATGGCCTATACTTAATGTGCTTAGCTTAATTTATTATTCCTCAACTATGTAGAAGTTTCACAAGAAAGACTTACATGTATAGAAATCTTACACATTGCGTATGCTTACTATTCTTAAAACTGCTCAAATATTTTGCATGAAAAATCTCAAAAATTTATCTAATCAATGCATATGTATGACTTTGATTTTGATGCAAAATGTCATGTACTCGTATTTGATTTGATTCTTTTATACTATTTACAACAATGAAAAATGCATTAATGCGTTGGCAATTTTGAAACCAAATTGGAAACCTAAACCTTTTAATCTTTGAAATTGATACTTGGTTATTTAGAAGTTAAGATCTCTTTTTTTTTTTGTTGGAAGAAATACTGATTAGCATTGACATTTGTATGTTATGGACTTGGTTTTAAGTTGGATGTGGGTATAGTATGAAAACAGAGCAAAATATGAGGATTTGAAAACAACACATTCTAATTTCATACAGTAAAACTTCCATGTCTTGATCTTTTATAATTTGATTATAAAAGTGCCATGGATGCTCATAGATGATTACGCAGATTCGTTGGAAAAATACATTCCACACAATATGTAGCAGATTCCTTGCAAAATTTGTAATGTACACAAATTACTGAATATTTAAAGGCAGTGTTACTGGAAAATTAGAAAATGTGTGTATTTCCCTAGATTTACTGAACAATTCTATTACTCAAAGGCTCCATAAGTCAAACTTTATTTGTGCATTATGGTGATTCAAGATATGGTAGTCTGACTTTATCTTTAGAGTATGAACCTCAGCTTTCGCTTATCTGACCACTGGAGCGTCTTTCAAGCTGAGATTATGGCCATACTAATGGCCTCCCGTTGACTTCTAGACAACTACACTCCGAGGTCACATATTAATATCTACACAGGTGGCAATAAAATCCCTCTCGGGTGTATATACTACATCCAAGCTTGTAGCAGACTGGCGCTTTTCCCTAGATACTCTAGCCTGTCACGTACCCACACAATTATGCTGGGTGCCCGGACATGGAGACATTGTGGGCAACTATGAAGCTGACGAACTAGCTAAAGAATGGACGCTACGTGAGGTATTCCGTTAGCAACAGTGAAGCTCACTGACAGAAAATTCTACCAAGTAAAAGCCAATGCTCTCTGGGTAGAAGAAGGCACTTGCAGCATAGCTAGGCAAACCTGATCTAATATGAACAAAAACGAACTGGCCAGCTGCTAAATCTTGGTACAACCTCTATAAGCAAGACTATAAACTTCATAGGCGAACATGCTGGCAGACTTGGGCTTCCTCACTACGATTTCTGCCGCAGCTGCGGCTCTGAAGAGGAGGAGGAGAAGACCGTGCTTTACCTCATGTGCCAGTGTCCATCCCTCGCCAGAAGAAGATGGAACCACCTAGGCGCTGGGTTTCTCTCCAGCTTAACCGAACTATCATTCCTACCAATCAGGGACATAGCTAGGTTCATTATGGAATGCAAATGATTCCCGCATCGGACTAAGGGGGTGCTGTGTCTTTGCTGGTTTGACAATGGGCCATACTCCGTCTGAGGGCTGCAATCTAACCTATCCTAACATGAACACAATGTGTTCAGCATTGTTGAATGTTTGATAAAACTCAGTTTAAAAGGGGTTTAATTTTGTAAAATTATAGGATACATGCTTTGTATTTTCTTTTCACATCCAGACCTCAGAAGAAAAGCAAAATATGAAGAATGTTTTCAAATCTTTCTCATATCTTTAGAGCATGATTCATAACCATGGATTGAAAGGAAAGAATTGATTGCAAAGAAGACAAAAACATCTGCAGACAAGGGGTCATGGCGTCAGTTTATTTTTTCACTAATGAAGGGCATAATAGAGCATATTAGTATGTATATTTTATATGTTCTTTTCATGTCTTAAACCCATATGAAATTATAATAAATGAAACTATAAAACCAAGTTGCCATTCCATATCACATTATCAATATTTCTAATTTTCGTTTGTCAGATCTTTAACTTAAATACGTGAGAATAAAAATGAACATTATAAAATTTTGTTTATGATTTTCATATATGCTTATGTATGTGTACATGTGTGTGTATGTGTGTCATTGGTATTCTAAACTGTTATGTAATTATTCTTTCTGCATGTGTTTTTGTGTTCTGTGTGTTGCATCTATGGCGCTTTTTGTATACTATATATGATTTTATTATTTATTTATTTATTACTTATATTTTTATGTATAGTAGTTTATATTTTTACTAAGTATATCTATTTATTTATATATGATTTTATATAATATTTAATTTAATTTTCCTAATTTAATGAGTGAGCCTTGCTTTGATTTTGCAACAATATATTTACAAAGGTTGCCGCTTCTTTTAAATATTATTATTGTATTATTATTAAATAAAATTACATAAGTTTTATTATAAGTATTTTATTGTGTATTATGTTGTTGTTGATTATAGAATATTATTTATTTAATGTAAAACAACTTACCCACAATGTTAACTTCGAGCCCCGTTTTTCATGTTTACAACTTATTTTCATTAAATTTTTTAACTTACTTAAATTTATTTACTTAATTAATTAAATAAATCTATTTGTTTTTACACATAATTTATAACTTACAATTCAGTTTGTTTTTATTCATAATTTAGTTAAATATTTATAAACTATTAGTTGTGTAGTTGCTTGATTTTATTGAGCAAAATTGTTTTGCATTTTTACTTACAATTTTTATTTATTTTCTTATTCTTCATTTGTTTTTATTAGTTTTGTTTTGTTTTTATATATAAATATTTTGTTGTTGTTGTCTTATTTTGTGGCAGTTTTTAAATTACCGTTTTTTTTAACTTGCAGTGATTATATTTTATTTTTTTTCAAATATTTTCATCATTTTGTTAATATTATTTTATTTTAATAAACTAAAAGATTTTTTTTAATGGGAAAAATTATTATACAAAAGCAGCTTTGAACAGAGAATGAAAGACAAAATTATTTATGTATTTATAATATCTACATATTTACTTATTTATTATTTAATATTTATAATTTAATTATTATTGTTTAGTTATTTATATGGTAGTTGTTTTATATTTAAAGCGCTTTGTGTTGACCCGTGAACTGTACAAAAGAAGCATGCGTCGTGTGTAGGGGATTTACATCCAAAATGAGTATGAGTATGTGTCCATCAAAAAGACTATAGAATTATTTTCATATAAACTGAATAAATGTTTTACAAAAACCTTTGATTTGATGCAAAGTATGGCCAAAAGTATGCTACAAAAATTAACCAAAATCAGAAACAAAAGAATTTTGGTTGGTATGGGATGTACTCCTCCCAGTGATTCTAGGATCTTGAAATTAACATGGTTAGTGAGTATAGATCACACACTTATAGTGTCAAGTTCAGTTTGATAAGACAAAGAATCAAAAAGTTTTTCTAATAAGAACATTAATTATAATTTGGGTTTGTATGGGATGTACCCTTTCTAGTTATTCTAGGATCTTGAAATTAACATGGTTAGTGAATATGAATCACAAATTTATATTGTCTAAATTTTAGTTCGTTAAAATAAAAAACAAAAAAGTTTTTCTAAGAAGAACATTAGCTTACATTTGGGTGTGTATGAGGACTCCCGTATATTTCCAACTTTATTTTATTTTTAGTAGTTGTCTTTATACACGAAATGAAATTACACACTCTGTGAAAATTTCTAACTCTCTAGCTTTTACGGTTCATGAAATAGAGCTCTCTGATAGACGGACGGACGGACAGTATAGGCTTAGTTATAGGGTCTCGTTGTCACCCTTTGAGTACGGAACCCTAAAAATGATGGTAATAGACAACAAAGAAAAAAGAAATAATGTTTGATGGTTGATGAGAACTGATTTATGGAAAGAATAAGAGTAGATTTAATCCCGGGAAATGACCACACTAGAAACAAGACTGGATATCTGGTACATGTTTTGCATCTTTGTAATTCTTGATAAAAATCTCGTACATTGTTTTGTATATTCTGAATATGTGATGCAACTGTCACAACTGACAACCCATTAACTTGTGATAATAAATAATAGGGCCAAACTATGATTAAACATATTAAATAACAAAATTCCTCAGACACGAATTCATCTTATGATTTTCATTTTAATTTCCATGGTTTTTGTTAGAACAAGCAATCAGTGCTGGAAATATCATAAAATTAAGAAACCCCGACTTCATGGTAAGTTCATTTAAATACTTTAAATATTAAGATCCCTTACTCAGGAAATCTGTAAGAAATCTAATGTTTTTGATATTCTTAAAATAAAAAGAATGTCTTGAGAAAGACATCGTTTTGAGGAAGACACTGTCTTGTGTCACCTTTTTTAAACATCATAAGATCAAATTCTATTTTATAAGGATGTGATGAAGTCATAACATAGTCGAGATGATGCCATGCGTCGAAACATACCAGCACACTTTTATCGAACCCGCTACTTGCAGTAAGCTTATATGTGAAATTGACAATGCTTGATTACAAAGATTCCAACAATTTCCAAAGTTTTTGGATTGATTTCGGTCATTGCTGGAAACACCATAAAATTGAAAGACCTTGAATTCATGGTTAGTTAATTTAAAGTGAAACATTTATATTCATGAAAGGACCAGAAAATCTTCTTGATTTAAATACCACGATTTCATGGTGTGTTTAGTTAAAGGGATCAAAACACCAAAGGAATTTTATGTTTCTTTCTTTTGATTTCATAGCAACAATCTCCATTTCTATGGGTTTTGTTTAAACAATCACCCGTTATCAAAAAACACCATAAACTATTGAGAGACAACGACTCTATGATCTATTTGTTTAGTTTGTAATGATTATAATTCCATATTCTTTTTGATATGACCATAAATATGCTAGTGTATCTGTTGTTGTTCTTGTTATGTAAATGAGATTCATAGTCTTCATCACTTCTTTTTTTTTTGTTAAATATTTTATACACACAGATAAATTTAAAAAATTTTGTTTGTTTAATTTTTTTGTTTTTTGTTTTTCTTGTATTTTCATTTGTTTAACCTAAAAACACAACCAATGAGAGCATGTATTAATTCATTTTATTCAAATTCATTGTTTTTTTTTAATCAATTTTTTGTTTTTGCTTTAGCTATTCAACTTTTTTATTTTTGTAATTGTTAATTAATTTTATATTATTATTATTTAATACATAAATTTTGTGTTTGTTGCTTGTTGTCATCAGGCAGCAACACAGCATGCATGATTTATCCAAATATTTTATATTATTTTATGTAATAATATTTTAAAAATTTTTCTTTTAAATTTATGCAGCAAATAAATTGAAAAATAATTTTAGGTATAATTTTCTTATTTAACAATATATCATTAGCACGTCAATAAATATTTATGTTTATAGTATATCATCAGTAAATTTTATAGTTAATTTATACAATTTATAGATTTCTATTATTATTTATTTGCTTTACACAATTTTTTGTTTTTTTGTTTTTTTAATATTTAGTTTAAATTTATTCACAGAAAAGTTACACCATTTACTTGTCATATTTTGTCATGTTATTTCACTTCATTTATTATGTATTTTTAGTTTTACGTTTACGTTTACGTTTTTTATTTTAACTTGTTACTTGATTGTCTAAAAAACTATAAATGAAAAATTAATAATAATTAATAAATAAGGAATGTACTTACAATATAAGAAAAATATAATAAATGATAAATACATTTTTATAAATAAAATAGTAAAACAAAGACATTTATTCAAATGAAGTAAACAGTAAATTTAGTTAAGTGAAAGATCTCACATTCGACTTGATCTAGGACAAATCAGGGAGATATTCACGTTTGCAATTGTCTTAGCGATGCATTTATATGACTTAACATACTCAAATGATGACATATACCAAACAAAAATGAATGATTTTCTATCAAAGACTTGCCAATAATACATATTTTTGTTTTGAGACCATTAAATTTGGTATTCATTTTACGAACTTGAATGACTTTCTTTCTGATTTTGGGGAACAAAGAATTGTAAATAATACTACATATTTTTTATCTAAGATAAACAAATTCGAAATTCATTTTACTTCCCTTATGGCATTGAAAACTGGTTTACAAATTGTCTAAAGACAATGAAACTCTTCTTTGGTATTCTTTTAATTATCTGAAATCATGATTTACAATATATCAGAAGAAATGCATGATTTTCTTTTTGATTTTGTCGGTCAGAGTCTTGTCAATAATACTACAGTTTTCTGATTTGACTAATGGAAAAGTTGCTTAGTAATTGTCTGAGATCAATGAAACTTCGTTTTGAGAATCAATAACAATACACTTTTTTTATATAAAACAAATCAGTAGACTTTATTTGACAAGTGAAACTTCTATTTGACATTCCTTTAAACATCTACAGCCTGAATTGCTGACAGCCAAACATCAGCTGAAATTCTGCATCCGCACATCTCTGCTGTTTGGGACAGCGAAAAACAACTTCACTATTGTAAGAAGGGCATCATTGTAAAGCTTCCAAAAAAGGGTGATCTGCGTGACTGTGGAAACTGGAGAGGAATAACCCTACTCAATACCATCTACAAAATTCTAGCCACACTTATACAGAATAGGCTTCAGTGCATTGAGAACGCTTTAAGGGACGAACTGGCAGGATTTTGCCCCGAACGTAGTTGTGATGACCAAGCAAACACACTTTGTTTCATCGTCGAGCAATCGATTGAATGGAGCTCCCCGGTTTAAATGCTGTTCGTCGACTTCAAGAAAGCATTCAGCACACTTAAACGTAACTTCATTTGGCTGGCTCTGAGTAGAAAAGGAGTCCCCCTGAAGATAATCCGACTCATAATAGCGCTGTATGAGAACCCTGAGCTGGCGGTTCTTCACAATGGCAGCATTGGCCACACGCTAAGAAAGCCGCCAGAAAGCATTACGAGAATGTCGCTCGAATGGAACCAGCAAGGGAGAAGAAGCCGCGGCCGACCAAAGAACACTTGGAGAAGATCAACCTTGCAGGAACAAGCTGATGTGAACATCACAAGGGATGGCGCTAAAACAACAGCCCAGAATCGTGTGCGATGGAGAAGCCTTGTGGAGGCCCTTTGATCCAATTAAGAGTGTTAAAAGGAACATATATTGTTCGAAGAGCTGTTTGAGTCAACAAGTAATCAGATAATCTAAGGCGCATATCTATTATACATAAAAAAGGAGAGTAAAGACAAGCGCCAAGATACAGTAAGCAATTATAGCATTTACTTTTGTTTCTATACTACGGCACTCATAAAAATGCAGCTTTAGTGATGTACATCTTAGATTATATGACGAGTCTCAAACATTCTCCTTATTATTATTTTGAAGAAAATTCAGCATCTCATGATTAAGATTTTGTCAAAATTATGTCGAGAAAAAGAAGTTATTATTTAAATCAATATAAAGTACTTAGTTCGATTTAATAATCATGTTAATAATTAAGGACAAAAATTGCTACATAATTGTGAAATTTTCCGTAGTCTAGAAAGACATCATCCACTTGACTTTAGTCATAGATTGCAAGTATTAGTATCATAGTGATTATTGTATGATTTAATTCATAATTTATAAGTTGCTTTAGTATTAAGTGAATATGTAAGTAACATAATTCGTATTGATTGAACATCTATGATGGATTGTAAATAGTATATACCGATATTCAATATAATCAAATGAACTGCTGAGAGATGTGAATAATGTTTGAAAATAAATAATTAAAACTTTTGAAGGGGCAATAGAATCCAAAACATGTTTGATTTCTCTTTTACCATAAATATAAAAAAAGAATAATTTATAATAATATAATATAAACAATACAGTATACACATTAAATACGAAAAAAAAAAAACACATTTATAAATTATTTTAACAAAAGAATATTTCAAATTTTGTTGCACACCAAATGATTTGAGCAAATATATTCTTACATATACTCGTATTGGCAAGAAATGCAAAAATTATGCAAATTTCTTTCAGTATTCTTTCTTTTTTTTTAAATTTTTTTTAATTGATTTTCTTTTTTTTAATATTTTCATTTGTTTTATATAAAAAATTGTACAATAAATACGTATAACAATTTATAGTCGAATATTTTGTTGTATTATTATTTTTCTTTTATTTTTTAAATTATTGTAACTAAATCTAAATATTTTTTCTTCTTAGTATTTACAATTTTTAAGTGCTTTTTATTTTTTAATTTATTTAAATTTTATTTTTTATATATTTTTCTGAATAATTTCCAATGTGTTTTTATTGTTTTAATTGTTGTTATTGTATTTATCATATATTTTTTATATTATAAGTTTGATTTTTAATTGGTTTTTTATACTGGTATTTGTTTTTTTAGTAAATTTCCTGTGTGTGTGTGTGTGCAATTAGTTAAATATTCTGTTTTAATTTTGTTTCATTTTATTAATTGCTCTTTATGGAAATTTTTTTGTTTTTTATTATTTTTTATAATTGTCAGACTTTGTTTAATATATAATTCATTTTTTATGTAACGGAAGTCAAAACAGTTGCCAAATATTTTGTTTTTATATGTCAAATACGTGTTACGGTGTGTGTTTATTTTGAAATTTTTAATTTAATTTTACATGTGTGTTTCTTTAACGTTTACATCATTTATTTGTTTAAGCTCAGTTAAATATACATAAATATATATAAGTATAAGTGTATGTGTGTATTTATAAATGTACTCGTGTGTGTGTGTAACTGTGTGTAACCTTAAATCTGCAGTTGATTTGATTTAATTTAATTTAGTTTAGTTCTATGTTACTTTATTATTATTATTTAATGATATTTATTCATTTATTCAATTGGATTTAATTTAATTTATTTTTTAATACTATGTATATATTTTTTATAATTAATTTAGTATTTTTATTTAGTAATTTATTTAAATTTATGTTTATATCTAAAATATTAAAAAATGTTAACTGTTGATTTATGCCTTTTACCTACCAAATACCAATTTTCATATTTTATTTATTGAATTTGGTTGACTTCCCTTTTAATCCTTTTTCGTCATTTCATTTCATTTCATTTCATTTTAAATAAATTCATTCATATTGAACCTCTAGCGTGCTTTATATTTTCTTTTAAATTTATTTGTTTTTATTTTTATTTTAATTTGATTTCCTTTTAATTTAAGGTTACTTGGAATTTCTAAGTAATTTTGCCACATGCAACTTTATGAAGTTTGATTGGCTTTTATCTTTAATTAATGAATGCATTATCATTTCCTTTGATGACAACAACAATAAACATACACACACATATATATATACACAGATATATGGAATGAAAAGGCGCTGGACTTATAGCCTAATCACCAGCATAAATGATTGCTTAGGAAAGAAACATGGGATAGTCAACTTCTACCTCACTCAGCTCCTGGGTGCTTTCGGCAGTACCGGCACGACGAAGCACAATGGTGTTCCCACTACAGTAACGCTTAGCACATAGTCTTCCAATGCGGAAGGTTCCATAGGGAGCAGCAGGAGCTGAGAGTGCCTTAGGTGAACAGCCCTAGTCAGTCCAGCTAGTGGAATGCTGTTTCCCAATTTGCTGCAAAAGTTATGAAGAAGTTACGCGGCCTTGAGAGATCTCACCGATCCAACCAAGTTGGCAGATAAATTTTCCGGTACCAGCCTTACGAAGCTTTGCTTAAGGTCCTGATATCTTTTTATGTTATTATGTTCTAGTATATTTGGTTTTTTTGGGCACATATACAAAGACAAACTCAGGGAGACAGACATAAACAAACATATTAAAAGCCTTTCTTGTCTTTGCTTGAATAAATGTTAAACTGTGATTCACATGGAAAATTTTTTAATTATAAACTAAAATCTATAAATATTAACACAATTAAACAAGGACACATCCACAGACACAAACACATACATAGATATGAACACACATACACTTATAAAACAGCATCTAGTTTGTGTACAAAGCATTAGCAACTTTACTGAAATGGTAAGCTAAGCAAGGGCCCATCTTCATTTATTGCCTTAATATCATCATGTCTTAGCCATAAAATATATTTCTTTAGCATTCATACTCACGTCCTTTTGCTTTTCTCTCTTTCTACATTAAATATGTTCAATGTCTGCTCTTTCTATTCATTTGATTTTCGTTTCTCTCACTTTGGCATTCAACACTCACAGCAGAAAACTATTTTAATTAATTTGCATTTAAATGTTGAATATTTTCGATTAGGAATTTTAATTAAACTTTTGCCACTTCATACACAAACGAAACATACACACACACAAACATTACTAATTTTATTCCCATTCACAATGACAATGAACAATGTGAAACCAACAAAAAAAAAACAAATACAAAACTCATATTAAAATACACAAAAATTTTACTTTGGAAAAACATACAACACAAATGGTGAAAATACAAAACACTCATACATAGAGGCACACACTGATATAAAGATAAATTATAAAAAGTGTGAGAAAAAAAATGAAAGAAATTTCACTTTTTGCCATCATCATCTTCTTGTCCTGTGCTCCTTGTTTTCTTGTTGTCCTTTTACTATCAAAACTCATTCAAACTCAATGAAGGTAAAAAGTTGTCAAGCGCTTTTTCCAATGCGGCATGCTTAAAATATGCAAAGCTCATGCCTTCGAACACACACTAACAGTTAGAAAAACCACATAAACTCACTCACACTCACACACACATAAACACACAGACAAATACATTGACACTCAACGAAGTGCAAACCTGAGGTTTTGCAAACTTTTATTGTTTTTCGTGGCGTAAATTTGCGTGTTTTTTCTACTCCTTGCGTCGTTCTGCTTTCACTTCCACTTCCACTTCCACTGTTTTTCTATCAACAAATTCATTCTTTCACTATTTTAATAGTTTTTGTTTACACCTTTCTCTTTCTCCACCATCTCTTTCAATCTTTTGATAATGTTGTTTTTGCATCACATTTTTATTCTTGTTTTCAATATTAACTGTGAAATGCATTCTTGGCTTAATGCCCTGCGTTCTTGGCAACCCTTAGTGTGTCGAGTGAAAGAGTGCTCAAGCCTTGGGGAAGCGGTTTGAAGGGTTGGTTAAAAGTTTGAGAAACAATTAAAATATGTGCATTGTTTGCAGGCGTTGCTTTTGGGTGTTGGTTGTATCTCCAAGAGATTGATGGCTGAGTCATTAAACAAATGTAACTGAAGGCTTTGCATACCAGAGACCAAGAAACCTATGAGAGTTTAGGAATTGGGAAATTGATCAAGTCGATGAAAGTCAAGTAATTGAGCAACGATTCAGAAAGTTTAGAAATACAATGATGAAATGAAGGATAGCAGCTAGAGAATGATGGTAAAAGATATAGAGAGAGTGAAGAAAGTGTATTTGAAAAAGGATAAGGTTCTTTGTGCTATGTGATTTTGTACGTTGCCTCGGCTGCTTGAGAAACATGAGAATTTGGAAGTTTATACCACTCATATACTTGGTTATGCATATAAATTTTATTAGTTGTGCCAGTGTTGTAAACAATAATAAATTGCATTTTCATTAAAAGACTTTGAAAATTGTGGTCTGAAATCAAGAACATTGAAAGGATAAATGGGCGTAATTGAAAAGGATTCTTAAGACTATAAATTGAAAGAAAATTCCATGAATCTTTAAATTAAGGGATATAGTGTTGATAATCCTTATCATATCAATAGGAAATAATAAGGAAGAAAGTAAAGTTCCTTTGATTCTCTTTGCTCCCACTAGACTTTATTTAGCTTACTCCCATGCAAGTTTCTATTTTACATTGCATATAAATTATTGTTATTGTTTTTCTTTTGAATGTACATAGTATTCCTCAAATGATAAACACACGATGCATGCACATGGAAAGCAATAGACAACAATCAAAGGTAAAGGTAAATACAAATCATTCCTTTTGTATTGCGCCACATAAATGAAGAGTAAGTGTAACAACATATAAATAGAGGAGGAAAGATATAGAGAAATAGTATTGGAAAAATACTAGAAAGAGTTACTGATGAATGAAGATAAGAAGACATACTGAAAGAGAGTGGAAGATGGATGTAGAAAGTAATACATACGAATGAATTAAAAACAATTAACAGAAAAAATGTTCATAAATTTATCAAAAGTGTATAAATAACTACAATTGTTTGTTGTTTTTACTGATGTTGTTGTTGCTGCCATTGTTTTCATTTTGTTGCTATTGTTGTTCATTTTCTTATACAACATCAGGAGCAGGAGCAGGAGCAGGAGCAGGAGCAGGAGCAGGAGCAGAAGCAACAGCAGTAGAAGGGAAAGAAGTGAGCTGAGGCATTTGTTTAAATTTCATTTCATATTATTTGATTGTTGTTCTACACATACTATGTGGAAGTGCATTTGTATTTAGCATATGTATGAGTAGGTAACTGTATATGTATGTTTGAATGTGTGTTTGATTTTATTGTTGTTGTTTGTATTTTGCATTTTGTATTTCTTTTGTTGCATTGTGTAGTTTTTTCCTTCATTTCTCGAATTACTTAATTCATTATTAAATTTCAATTTAATTGTTTTGTTTTTTGTTTTTTTTTACTTTGAATTTTAATTTGATTTGAAAATTGTTTACTAAACAAATTGTTTTAGTGTTTTCTTCTTAAGCTTTTTTAGCTGTAGTATCTGTGTTTCTAATGGTTTTTGTTGTTCTTTTTTAATATTTATTGCATTGTCAATTGAAATTGATTTTATCATATTTTTTTCGATTTTTGTTTTACATGTTTTTATACCCTTCAAATAAATGATATTCATATGCAATTTTAAGATTATTAAGAATTAAATAAAGATAAAATTAACTAAAGGAAATGGAGTTCATTTGATAAAGCTAAGTTCCTCAGGTCTATACACAGGTACGACATGACTTTATCTGTAATTGAAAAAAATTGTTGGGAGCCTATAAAGTCCTACATCGTTACGATAAATAGTAGTGATCAACTGTCAGATACTGTCCAAGTGTTTATTATGTGTCCTAGGAATAAGCGGCTAATGAAAAAAGACTATTTAGGGTTGAGGAAGATGTAAAGAAAATAATCTAGACGATGAAGTTATAGATAAAGTGGATAGTAGCAAAACATTGCAACAGCTGATGTATTTCTGGTGATGGTCTGTTAAATGTTATATTTAATTTTTACCAGTCATCTCCTGTGTTCTTGTTTTTAAGTGAATGGAAAATGCCAGCTGTGATACCTACAAAAAAACAATGTGTATAGATTTGAGCTGGAAAACACAATCAAAATTCTTTAAAAACCAATGATTGGCACTTTTTATAGATTAGAAGGAAAAATAGAGCACTTGTTATGAGAGCAATGCGTCTAACTTATAAGTAAAGTATTAGTAGTCAACACAATAACATACTTCATAAGGTTGTGTTTTATTTCATAAGTGTTGATAAATTTATGACAGTCGAGTTGATTAACATCAGATCTTGTCAGAGTTTCTTGCGCAAGAGAAGTCAGAAGCTGATTTCAATGGTTATTTGTCCCATTTAGAACGATGCCTTGTAATAACACAACTGTAAAATATCAGTCGAGTAAACATTATATTATATAACAAAGCAAAACACACACCAAAATTGATCAGGTGTGGAATTTGGTTAATCTTCATTCTATCACTCCTACTCCTCCTCCTACTCCTGTTTAGCTTAAAAGGTGTTTAAACACAAATTAAAATCCAAAAGATTTTAACAATAAAGAAATCCATTAGCGAAAACCACAAAATTATAACAATATTTTATCCATGTCATATAATATTAGATAAATCACATGGCAGGTCTTAAAGTAGTCATGAACGGAGCTGTCATTGCAAGCAGTGTCAATGTGAAGTATCAGGTGTCTGACCTGGTAAACTGACTTCAAAGAATGAGACCATACTTAAGTTGGTGGTAAGGACCTACTGAAACTCTTTAGATATTCTAATCCAAACTGCTGCAAAGGTTACTTGAAAAGCCAACACACACTGCATTTCCCGTTCCGCTTTCCGGCGAGTGATCCACCGATAAATTAAAAATAGTAACGTATGATTTTTCAACTAATGTTGGCAATCTTTTTTACTGAGTTCAGATCATCAAACTCTAATGAAAATTATAAAAAGACTAGTATACCCGGCGTGCTTTGCTACGCTCCCGACGTAATGTTAGTGCGTGATGCTGTTCTCTGTCTAACTGTAGTACATTGCGCAGCAATTGAAATAATTTGAAAAATCAGACGAATTAATTAAGTATTAATACTGACATATTGTAATTATCTGATATATTTTACAAATGCGACTTTATGACATGAGGCAAATGAGGATATTATTATATACAAAAATACAAAAATTGCGATTAAAAATTGGGAGATGGGGGTACGAGGGTGAAAAATGCCTTATGACCTATTCTCATACCTATCACATATACAAACAAAATTTCATAAAAATCGGTTGAGCCGTTTCGGTGGAGTTCATACACTTACACCGTGACACGAGATTTTTATGTATTAGAAGATATCAAACATTATAAAATTTTTCATACAGATATTCCAACAAAATTTTCACATAATTGTCACAACAAGCCGCTCCCGTTGCCCAGTTAATTTTGCCACAGGCCTGAATAATTATCTTTAAATCATTCATGAGTGGTTATCTAACTGTAGAATAAAAATCAATGAGCATGTTACATTTACACTGAATCGTCGGACATGTTCTACATTAACTATAAACAGCGCTACAATCCCTCAAACTCAGGATAGAAGCTAAAAACACATACATGAAAAAAAGTCTCCACTGGCTAATCAACTCTAAATCTGGTCTGAGCATTATTGCATAACTTTAAAGCAATTTGGACATATGGTTTCGTATTGTGGGATACTGCAAGCGCAAGATAGACAAATAGTTTAATCCAAGATCTGTAGAACAATCACAGGTGCTGCATGGTATATCAGGAATGAAGATATCCACAAAGACCTGCAAGTACTACTAGTAAAAGAGGAATGTTCTAAGCGTAAAGGTAATTACATGGATAAACTTGTTTCACACGTTAAACCACTAGCTAGACCTCTTGTCCGTACCAGAAACTCATTTCGACAGCTGATTGATGATGATTGACCAACTCCCACTAATCTTATTTAGAGGCCCATAGTGTTAAGTAAACCCATCTCTCTAAGTATATAGACCAATTGTTATTTATATATAATAAATATCGGGAAATATAATAAATAAATAAATTATTTAAATAATAAAATAAAAAAACATCACAAATATTAAACCATCTTAGGCAACTTATACTGAATACAGTACATTGCTTCTTATGAGCAAAGCACCAAAGTAGTTAAGACAAAACTGAAAGACATGTCTTGGTTGTCGATAGCTGGCCTGTTGTCTTATAAGTCAAAGACGTTTTGTCTGATGCAGTGTGTGCCCCTTATTTACTTTAAATATTTTCTTTAAATGAAGGGTATAAAATATTCGATAAAACCGAAATTAATTTGTATTTATATTTTCTTTTTTTTTTTTATTATTATTTATTTAATTTTTTATATATTTTTGATAATCGTTTGTCATTGAATTAACTTTGATTGTAGTATTTTTTAAATGTTATTTTCAAAATTTTATATTTTGTGTGATTAGAAAAAGTGTTTATTTCTTTATGTTGTTGTTGTTATTGATGTAATTGTTGTAGTTATAAATGTGTTTTCTTTTTTATATATTTTTTAAGTTAAAAAAAAAACTGTAATAATTTTTTAACAATTTTTGTTAATTAATTTATTATTTCATTTGCTTAACTAAATTTATTTCAGAATATCTCGCTTTGTCTTCACTTCAATGAACCATTTTCAGTTGCATTGCATTTTGTGTTTTAATCATTTGTTTTTTTTTTTTATTAAAAATTAAATAACTAAAACAAAAATAATTATATTGTATATTATTTTATGTTTGTATAATTTTCGTTTGTCTTTTTGAATTTTTTGTTTTTGTTTTTACTTACATTAACAATTAATTTACCATTAAATTAAGTAGTTTGTTTTCCATTAAAAATTACACACACAAAAAATGGAATTAAAAAAATTAATAAAATTATACAAATGATGTACAATAGTTTTATATTGTTTTTCTATTAATTATAATTTACACTTACACTGAGACACTAAATAAGTAAGTTCTACGAGTACACCACGCATAGTACTACTTGAACACATGCAGTCCTTGAATTCATTAAAATTTCATTTTAAAATATTTTTTCTTTTTTAATTTATTTAATTATGTCTTATATTATTTTATTTTACATTTAAATATTATGGGTTTTTGTTGTTTTTTTTTAATTTTTGTTGCTTTCTACAATTTGTTTTTATTTTTTGTTTAATTTGTTGTATTTTTTATTTTTTTTTTTTTGAATTTTTGTTTATTTTGTGTGAAAATTAAAAAACGAGGAACTTTTTTCTGTCAAAAATTTTACAAAAACTCAATTGTTTTTCTTATTTATTTCTTCACATGTTTCATTAAGAGAAGAACATTTATTTGTGTTTTATTGACCTTTTGAACAATGCAATTTTTTTGTGTTTATCTAAACTTACCTCTCTCACTCTTGCTTTGCCTTAGTGCAATCCTTTGATTTTATTTTTGGAATTTTGCACTTATGCTTAACCTTTTCTCTTGTTAATCTTATTTATATCTTGCTTATTACTTAAACACTGCCTTACTTGACTAAGTTGATTTTCATTTCTGTACTCTTTGTGTACCTTGTGACTCTTTCATAGTAAAATGCCACCACAATAATAATAAATTGTTTAAGTTCTTTAACTCGTCTACCCACGGATTTTGATCAACTGCTCACCATTTATATTTCACTCACTACTCATTCATTTTTACTACTCACTCTTATACTTACTACTACATATTTCTTTCAATTCATCCTTCTACTACAAAACAATATTTTCCTTACTTCTTCACTTCTTGTATCATTCATTCATTTGTAAATTTATTTACTCAATGTAAATGTAAGTGTAGTTGCTTGTTTCATTATTACCAAGACTATGATTATTATTGTTATATTGTTGTTGTTGTTGTAGTAGTAGTTGTTCTTGTAGATGTTGTAGTTGTTGTTGTTGTAGCATATATTATCCTCGATCATCATTACGTGGAGCGAGTTGGGCTCGCACCCAGACGGCAAAATAATTATACCATCCGGCTGCGAACCCAAGCGGACGCTATAAACTTTTTTCACTGCCCATTTTTAATAGTTCGTATTTCTTTTTAGCGATTTTCGAATATAGTATATCAATCGGCTGCGATTGATCGTACAGACTGGGGGCTTGCAGTATAATTAATGCTGTGCCGACCACGCAAGCGATTGCGAAAATCCAAAGAAACAAACGATCGAGCACCATTGCAACATATTTCCAATCTTCTTCAACCTACAAAAATTACAATAAAAAAAAAAGCAGAAAGAAAGAAGTGAGTAATATGGTAACTAAGAGAAAAGGTAATGGGAAAATTTGAAAATCTCGATAATGCAATGTGAAATTCATTACAATTTGAACGATTGAATGAGTATGTGATTTAAGCAATTGAAAGCGGCTTCTGTTAGTGTGTCTTTAGTTACACACTTCCACTTCATTGCCCACAACCACCCCAAAAAGTATAGGACGTAGCCAATAATTCTGTGATTGCTATTGTAAATGATTGTGATGATTGTAATGTTGGTGATAATGATGACGATGATAATGATGAAGACGATAATGATTGTGATGGCTGTGATGATGACAGCGTTGTCTATAATGTTGTCACAGATGATGGCTGACGTAGATGATTTCGATTTCGATGAGTAAACACAACGTTGCCAACCACAGACATGAACTAAAGGACGAGCGGACAGATATTCAGACAGAGAGACAGGCGGCAGTCTGAAAGAAAAGCAGGCACAGACATAGAGATAAATGTTTCGATAGTAATGGTGATGGTGAGTGTTGCAATCATCGTATGAGCCAACCAAGCACAAAACAACTCAATCACTTACACACTCACTAACTCACACACTCACTCACTGACTCCTCATTGAGTAAGTGAACACTATGAAATTTTGTTGATAAAGGTGGGAGGAATGATTTGGTAAATCCATTTTTGCAACAAAGCAAGTTAGTACTAAGTAAGCAAGCAAGCAAATAGCAATCCTCGTTTCTACTGTCGCCACCGCAGATGCCACCATATTCGTTTGCAGTTTTTGATTAGAGGAAACCAAAACGAACGAATGAACGACGGGGAGCAGACAAACTATGAGCAACGACTCATGGAAGCTTCAAAGGAAAACTCAGAGTTTAGTTATTTGGTTGGATTGGCAGCGTGCGCGGCTAATGCGGGTTATCAAGTGCAGACAAACATAGACAGAATGGACAGACGCACAAATAGACAAATTCAAGGATTGTAGTATGAGAGGCAGTTCAATACAATTGTTTGTATTAGTGTTTGTGCGTGGTAGGGTGGGTAGTTGGTTGCTTCTTTCGATTGGCAATTGCATTTGATTGGCAATACTGGAAATGAATGCAACAAAATGAGTCAGCATCAGCAGCAGGAGTGTAATGGAAGCCACAAAAGTGGCAAAAATCGTACATACAATACTATACCCAGAAATATTTTCACACGCATTTGATGACGATGCAGTTGCTGCTGATGATGATGCCCGCATCAATATTAATTGGGTGTCATTTTGAGTAGATAACTTGGGATCGGTGTTGGCATTGAGTGTTTGCACGAATTTCATTAAAGGACAAAATTGATTTTGCTTCTTCAAACTACTTGTACATAAGTTGATGATACTCACACTTTCGAATTTATCTTTGTTTTTCACATGCTGCGCTATAAAACGTGATCCTTCGATGGTTTTCTCCATTTCACGTGCATATGGTTTCTCAAAAGTTGGACTAAGATCAGCAGCAGCAGCAGCGGCGGCAGCTGCTGCAGCAGCAGGACAACAACCCGGACTGAGATCACCATTTATTGCCGATGGACTAAAGAGATCATCATCGGCACCGGGCAGTGGCAGTGCATGTGGTAAGGGTGGTTCACTAAAGCAATGCGCTGATATGCCACCAGCGGCAGCCAAATCAAAGCGATGCGAGGCGGGGAGTGCTGCAAAGAAAGACAAGAAATACAAAAAATAATGAAATTTTTAGTTTTATTTGTATTCAATAAATTACTTTTTATGTTATTGACCCTTTGACTATATGAACCATTTCCACTCTTCAACACCCATCACTTAATAAATACAATTTAAGAAACTTCTTTTTCATTCTTTCAGTTTTCCTTTCAATTCAATACAATAATATAACAACAAATCAGATTGCAACAATGTCCTCAACGACAATATCATCTTTTACAAGTTGAAAAGGACTCGCGCTGCTTAAACTGCTGCCTCGAGTTACTTTAGCCTGAAGGAACAGGACAAATAAAAAAGAAAAAATAAGGAATAATACAATAAAGAGTAAAATGAAACGAACTCGAAACTTGACAAAGCAAAACAGAAACTCAATAAATAGTTTTGCTGCATTTTATTTTATTTTATTTTATTTCGTTTCCTTTCTTTTATCTTGCTTTAGTTTTTTTTTTATTTATTTATTTAAGAATTCTTCAACACTTCTTCTCTATTATTGTGAACTCATATAGCTCAGATTTCTTGAAATGAGTATCAAAAGAATAAAATTCCAGAAGAAGTTTCCATGGAAAACACCATGGAACAAGTGAATGCAGAAGCGACTTAGTTAGAGGAAGAAAGTAAAGGAGAGAAAATATATGTACAAGTATAAAATGAAATTGTAAGAAGTGAAGAAAAAAAAAACCAAAAATCATTAATTTTATTTTATTTTTTTTTAACATTATTTTCCTTACACTTTTCATGTTTCAGTTTCTACTAGTTTTAGTTGTTAACAAGAGGGAAGTAAAATAAAGGCATGAAACTAAAGAAATTGAGAGAAATGAGAGAAGAATCATCATCATCCTCATCATCCCCATCATCATCATGATCATCATCATTGAGTGTGTCGAAGTATGTGACAGCTAGAATCGCTTGTTGAAACAAAGTGGTAGGGATTAAAATGAAATTGAAGATGGATTTGTTGAGAAATGAAGGATAAAAATGCGCGTTGCAGGAATTCAATTTCAAAACTAAGTGGCATTGTATGTACTTTTGTAGTAGGAGCATGAAAGTTTAGACTTTGAAATAGAAATCTCAGTAAAATAAAACAAAAAATGTACTTGGCTTAGAATAAAATTCTAAAATTGTATTGCTTCACAGTTGAGTTAAGAGTTGATAGTAGTAGATTAAAGGAAATCCTTTTAAAAAATTGTAAAAAATCTAAAAGAAATATAAGTATGAGTTACAATAGTTTAGATGTATTTGCTTCTATTGTATGTTACTTTACCTTGATTATAAACAAAATTCAATCAATTTTTAAAGCAAATTTTTTAAAGGATGGGCCATCTATTTGTCGAATTTTAGACTATCTGTCAACTTTTAAGCCATGAATTGTTGCCACTAGTTTAGTTTTAATCTTCTGCTCAATATATATGAATTGCTTAACTTTAACGTAATTTTTTTCTCTCGATTTTGAAGCTTTGTTGTTCAAAATTGGTTCACCGTATTTTATTGAAAGTATTACCCATCGCTAGTTATGACTTTTCACTACTTTTCTGGAAATGCATGGATTCTGCGCCCATGAAACTATTCGTCTTTGGAGACCAAGAAAGCATTAAGCCAATTTTTCCTACCTTCAACTGAAACGACCGTATCCCCGTAAGTTCTTCATCGACCGGAACAAATGGTAGTTGGATGGTGCAAGGTCTGGACTATAAGGCGAATGGATTAGGACTTCCCATTCGGTACAATCGAGATGGATTTTGGCCACGTTTGCGACATGTGGCCGAGCATTGTTATGTTAAAAGATTAAAGGCTCATGTCTGGTTGCCCATTCCGGCCGTTTTTCTGCAATCGCATCAGTTGTTGTCTATAGAAAGCCCCCATCAATTGTCTGGTCATACCTTTGGCTTTCAACCACAATGAAATGGCTTCTTGAGTTATGCCTAACGTTGCCACAAGTTCTTCTTGGGTTTGACATGGGTTTCCGTACAAAATTTTCTTAAAATCGGCGTCTACAAATGTTGGTGGCCCTCCTTCGCGCTCCTTGTCAGTTGGTACAAAATCACCACTTTTGAAACGTCGGAACCAGTACTCGCAGGTTTAAATTGATTGAGCATACTCTCCATAAGTCTCACACAGCAGCCAATGACTTTCTGCAGGATTTTTTATTCAGAAGGAAGCAAAATACAAATGCTTCCCGCAAATAGAAGCAGACATACTTGTTTGACATATGTTGTTGACACTAAGATAGAGTGAAATTTATTCTTAAATCTGGTGAAATGATGAAACTTTCATATAAAGTTGGTTTTAACTTTTATTTCATGGCCAAAACATTGCTAAAATTGCGTAAAAAATTTGGAAAAAATGAAGCGCCCACGGCTCATGCAATTCGGAAATTGGTGGATAAAGTTCGTCAATCCTGGTTAATGCCAGACATGTGTCGCATACTCTTCTGATGCTATCGAGACATGATAACTGACTATTTGTGGTAGGGATTTGAATATATCTATCTCGATGAGTGATGGCTTTAACAAGATGGCGCAACTTACAAAAACGCATAAGATTCAAGAACCGTGTGTTTAGCCATTTTGGAGATGGCCATTGGCCTGCTCCCATCTGAGACTAGACGCCACTGGATTATTTTCTTTGAAGCATATTGAAAGATAAAGTTTATGGCAACAATCTCCAAACGATTGGTCATTTGAAACAAAACATTCGTGCCGTAATTGCCCAAATTGACCAAACATTTTTTTTTTTTTAAATTTTGCCAACTATGACAACCTGCAAAAGCAATCCACAAAAGATCCACATTTACAGACTGGCAGTTCGGTGACCTTTTTTAGAGCTTTTAATTGTTTTGTTTTGATTGGAAAAATTTGTGTTTCTAATTAAGGATTAATGTGTGTTCTCCTCTAACATCTTTCCCACATTGAAAGAGCATACTATATTGCCAACGATTGATGAAGTCACTCGACCCAAAATCTACTGTTTGGGTGGCGTGTTGTCCTCATGAATGATGACGAGGTGAGATTTGGCTGCTTCTTTGTCCACTTGGAAAATTGTTGTAACGTATGAATAGAGTCATGTTGCAGACCAGGAAACAGTGGACAAAATGCTTGGAAATTGGTGTCCCAGGATGGTCTACCACCGAGCCAGCAGCGGCCAACATTGGAATAAAATCATCTGTTATACTTAATCGAAAGAATCAATCTATCAAATAGAAATAGACCAATAGATGATCCACCCTTCACAATATTTACTTCTTAGCCCAAACCCTTTTTAAATAAAATTTCTTCTTTCGTAATCTTTAAGAAGAAAACCTTAAAGTGTCAAGTGCTAAGAAAACCAACTACTTACAATTCATTTCTCTTTATACTACTCAACAGAACTTTAGCTATTATTTTTCCCACTCTCTCACATTGTGCTTGATTCATGAGCCTTATAACCAACCAGCTTCCTGTTGCATCATCATCATCAACTTCTTTATAAGCTGCAACTTCTCGACTTTGCCATTTCTTGTCTGTTTATTCTGCTTGGTTGCTTGTTAATTGCCATAAATTATTTCTTTGTCCTTAGATGCAAGTAACCAAGTTGCATTTGCTCTCATCCCTGTGTCATGCTGAGGTTCACTCACTCCCATGCTGCCACTTAATCCTTTTGCAATTCCAACTTACAAACATGCATAAATTTAAAGAAGAAAAAAGAATGACATAACTGAAAATAAAATAAAAAAAAAAACAAACATGGTAGAGAGAAAAACTTTTAAAATGTGTTGCCCTGGCATCAGATTGCGTCTGTCCCAGAAGTTGCTCATTGCAACAAAACTTTTAAGCAACAAACTTTACTTGTTTCGAGAAAATTCAGATTTTTGGATTACTCTTCTTCAGCTATTTTGGCTTCTTCTTCCTTTGTCAAACCTTTCTCCCTTGAGGAATCTACTACTATCTCACGTTCACTTGAGTAAAATTGTCTAAAGCGGATTTGAGGTAACAACTTGTGTCTCATTTTATCGTTGGCCATTGAAGTTGAAGTTACAAAAATATAAGAGTGTATGTAACCTTTTTCTTCTTAACATACCTGGTATGCCGTAATCGCCACTGAAACGTTTTGTGTCATAGTTGACGAATTTATCCACATCTGGTGGTAAATGGAAGACATCCGTTAGCACCTCAGGATGCTGATCGTCATCGTTCGGTTCTTCCTTTTTGGGCCGCTCAATGCAAAGCAGCTTTGGCAGGATTTGTATGAAGAGACGTTGCACCCAAGGTGACATTCTATGTGTGACAGGTGATCTGAATATTAAAAGAAGGCGATTAATTAGGTTTCTTTTTAAATCCTCTAAATGATGCTTACCTGAAGTTCACATTGAGTACAGCAATTGTAACCACAACTGATAACGTAACCAGCATCATAGTAAATAGCAAATATTTGCCTAGCAGCGGTACGGTTAATGATGTCGGCGGTATAATTTCGGCGAGCAGCAGAAAAAACACAGTCAACGATAGCAAAATACTAATACACAATGAGATTTTTTCGCCTGAATCACTTGGCAAATAGAAGACCAGCACGGACAGAAATGAGATGCCTACACATGGAATGATCAGATTGACAGTGTAGAAAAGTGTCTTCCGGCGTAATGTCAAATTGAAGACTATATCCAGATAAGGTTCTTCACAACAACTGTAGAATTTCTCATTGCGTACCGCAGGCACACGCATGATATCCCATTCGACCGATATATAATAATCTGTCAGATCAATGCCTACTTCAATGTTATCCGAATCGGCTGTTTGCTTCAAATGGCGTAAATCAACCTGGCAAAACGGAAAAGAAAAGAAATTTGAAAAGGACAATGTGATTAATGTTGTTTCTCAAGTGAATAAAGAAAAATGAAAATAAATAAATGAAAGAATGAAAAAAAAAGGGAAATAAGTTTGATTTATTATTTAACCAAAAACTTATAGCAGCAACACAGGTGCGTGACATTGACTGAGCCAGTGACTGCTTTCTATGTTATACCATGTGACTGAGGTAATCATTCTCTCATTTGATGTGATTTTGTGAGGTTGATCAAGGGGAAGAAAGCTATGTAAGCAACAATACAATCATCATCATCATCAGTCACCTTATCTAATTCATTTTGATCTATGATAAAAATTATTATCATTTGTTGTTTTATCATCATCATCATCATCATCTGCCATTGAGTTTCTCTTATCATTACTATCAGCATTAACTTCTCCATCATAATCATCATCTAATTCATTATCTCTAACATCATTTTTGTTCATCCATTCATTCAGTTGTTCCCTTTTTCTCATCAACATCACACGTCACATACTTCAATTCATTCATTTTCATTCAAGATTGTCATCAATTGGAAATTTCAAACCCCCAAAAAAAAAAAAGTGGAAAAAGGAAAATAGAAAACAAGAAACTTGGAAAGTGAAATGAATTTGATGGCAAATCACAAGCCCAAAACTGAAGCTATCGTAACGAACTTTGACAAATTTTGACAATTGACAATCAAATCGTCTCTGACACTCTTCACACACACTTTCTCTTCACTACTCACTCTACATTCTCTTATGTCATTTGTTCCCTAAAGATGGCGCCATCATCTGTGTGTGTGTGTCTGTGTGTTAAGTTTGCACACGTTCTTAACTTTTTCGTTCATGCTTTGTGCGTTAAGCGAAAATGACATTTACGTTTTAACCTTCATTTGTTTTCGATTTTCTTATTCTTTCCTTCCCGACACACACAGAAAGAACTTGATAGATTCCTCCACTTTTAGTCCTTTTTTTTCTGATGTTGTTGTTCTTGTTGCTGTTATGTTGTACTAAAATTGTTTACGCCAATATATACAAAAAAAAAAACAGGAATATAAAGGAATGGATGGAATGAGAGAAGATTTGAGGACCAAAAAATAAGAATTTGCTATCAAGCAAAAATTCTAATGAAAAAGCAACAAGAACACGAAGTTGTTAGTAGAAAGAAATGAATGAAGGGAGGGTACGCATTATGTGCATGGCTTTGTCTTTATACTAAAAACGGAGGAGAGAAGGCTTTAGCAAGTAATGATGATGGTGATGATGACGGTGATGGTGAAGTAGGTTTAGAAGGTGAAGAAGTCGAATCGATTTGAGTCATAGAAGTTAAGTCAAGAATCAATGAAGCATGTTGAATCTTACGAAGCGTAAATGTGCCATTTTTCGTAAAAATAAATAGGCATGTGATAATAAAGCACCAATACATACACAAGTATACACATGAACACATATATATGTACTTACACATGTAACACATGTTTGCTAAAAAATATTCCCAAAACTCAAGCAGTTTTTTCTTCCAATCTTTCACTTTTTATCCCATGTTAATGAGCTAAACTTTGTCTTTTGCTATCAAATTGCGCCCTCTAGCTGCAGGTGGTGGCATTAACAGTGGAATACATTTTGTGTAATGAAAATGAGAGAAAGCAACAGTTGTGCATGTGTGTGTGTATGTTTGTGTGTCGGCAGTTTGAGTTATTTATTTTGACAAATGAGCATTTGGGAATTGAGAAAAATTGACAACCAAAAAAAAAAAATAAAATAAAATACACACAAGTGAGCTTCATTAAACACAGCTGTGTATCCTTCATTTGTTGGTTAGGCTACAATAATAGGACAACAACAGCAACAACAAATCAAACAAATCAAATGACATCGATTTGGTTTTGGTTAAAGAATGCAGCTGCTCGTATCTTGTATCTCATTTTTGAAATCTTACATACAGACTACATATTCTATTATGCGTGCGTGTCAATGATTTATCAAGAAGTTTTTTATGTAAAGGAGAAAGTAAAGTAAAGTAAAAGAAGCAGAAATGCTTAATAAACATTAATAATGTTGGGGAAAAATGTTTTATTGAACATGAAAGCAAGCAGCAGTTGGTTGCAGTAAGGGAAGTGAACAGAAGGATACAATGAATGACAGTTGACGAGCACATGAACTAAAGTTTGTTTTCTTATTGATAATCAGCAGCAGTAGCTACACTTCTGTATCCCCTTGTTAAGAAGATAAAATACAAATATTGTATAAGAAAAGTCAGGATATTTGTTATGAAATGTTCTGAAGCATGTTGCATGTGCTTGTGTGCCACATTAAGGTGTGGCACATCAAGCAACAAACTGTCTGTCATCTTAAGCAGTCACCTTACTTTGGTGAGATCTTTAAATAGTCATTTAATCAAAATGGTATATGTCTTTGCAACACACACATGTGGTAAAATAAAGGAAGATTAGGGTTTTTTTTTGTTTTCTAAGCAAAATATAATTTAAGGGGCTTAGTACAAGAGATATTGAAATATAAGATTGTTTGAAGGATTTTCATCAGTTCTAATTTATTTGTCTAAAGATTTACAGCAAGTACTTGAATATGACTCTACCTTTTGCTTATCTTCTATCTATATATATAAAATAGGAAGAGAAAAATAGTTTAACGGTGATGAACTCCAACACCGTTTGACCGATCAGCGTGAAAGTTGGCATGTATATGTATTTCTTTATGGAGAATGTTTATATGCTATCCACTTTGTTGTAACTAATAAGTTTTTATATATTTTGATATTCTTTTAATAAGAAGTGCATTTATTTTGAATCTAGTGTAAGTTCATTAGGCCAGAATACAAAAAGCTCATTGCTATAGCACTCCGTTTCTGTTTGTTCAATTATTGTATATTTTAAAGTTAAACGGTAGATGGCGCAAATCTTTAAACAACAACATGGAAGAAAACAATAGCGAGAACAAGAGAAACAAACACAAAAACATGCTTACTTTCGTTAGTAGCTTAAATTAAACAAATGTGCGTGGTCAAAATGAGAGCGAGAAAGGAACAATGACTACAAAAATCACGCACTAATATCACGAGGGAGCCGTTGCAACGAGCGTCTGGCTAAGCTAGTAACATATAAAATTGTCATTAAAATTTCATTTGATTTTCCTTTTTCTTAATAAATTTACCCCATTTCAAACTACTGCAATATCATTTCTATTATAGATAGAAATATAATCTTACATTTTAATGAAAGATGGAGATTCAAATTATAATATAGTATAGTTTAAATAAAGATTGAATCATATCTTCTTATTCTTAAGTACCTGTAAATATGCCAAAATCACAAATTTCAAATATTTGGAAAAAACTTAAAAAATTTCCCAATATTTCCACTAAAATAAGCTTTAAAAAATGAAAATATGGGATATTTACTTTGTTTATGTCAAATTTCATGACAATCGAACAACAATTGGTGTATTTCAAACGCTCTCCTTGCATTTTCTATGGCAAACATTCCCATAAAATGTTCATTCTTGGAAAACTTATACGTTTTGGCTTCAAATATTGGAACCTCTGCTTTACGTATGGTTAACTATTCCAATTTATTTCTTATGCTAGTGCATCTACTGAGAAAGATCCTGTATATGGTCTCGGTGAGAAATTTGTTTTACACCTTCTTAAGTCTTATAAGGTTCGGAATATGCATGTGCTGTCATAACTTATTTACATCTCTAAGCTAATGTGCAGATTGATCAAGCCTCAACTATTTTGCATCTAGAACAATTCGAGAGACGCGAATTGCTAAGGCGACTTTAATAGATTAATCGGCAGATCCGGAAAGAAGCTTGTGGACATAGTGATAGTTGCCGCATATTATAAGCTGCATATCCTGCCTCGTATTGTGAAGCATTATAATAAAAAATAATCGAAACATTCAATACACCGAAGATGTAGGGAGCCTATAATCTACTGATGGGGAGCATTGATCACTTTGACAAAGAAATGAACAATTATATAGGATAGCTGGTCGCTGATTACGAATGATTTTGCCTTCTTAGAGTATTCTCAAATGAACAACAAATAAGGCTAAAATGTTACAATTATGTCCCAACTAGATTTTCGGAATTTTGTGATAGAGAGTCTGATCAGATGCGATAATGCCAGATCACAAACGCCACCCAATCTATCAACACTAACAACACGAAAACAAGATAAAACTGAATCACCAACATCTGGGGAATCAAATTACCGCGTCTGCAAAGGAACAAAATGAATGACAGTGTTCGCTATGATGGTGTGGGCCATGAGCTTATTTAAAGCAAGAATCGTTTCCAAATGTTTTAACAATATCATACTAGAATATAAGTTCCAAAATGTTGGCTATCGAAATATTGTAATTTACTGATAATTTGCAAATTTTGTTAATGGATCCGGCGGTTGTTTCACTTTTGCAACATGTCTTAAACAGGATATCTCACAAAAAATCTCCGATGGGTCAATACCAGCAAGAAAACAGAAAAG
Organism: Amiota communis; assembly: GCA_037043315.1. Taxonomy (NCBI): domain Eukaryota; kingdom Metazoa; phylum Arthropoda; class Insecta; order Diptera; family Drosophilidae; genus Amiota; species Amiota communis. The sequence continues at coordinate 2,063,752 of JBAMAV010001245.1, read as the reverse complement.
CTGGTACACCTTCTCCTGCCGTTTGCAAATAGTATTTACAATTGGGTAAATGAGTTTAAACATGGTCAAAAGATGAACATCTTTCGGCAAGTTGAGTGGAAACAATTGAGAAAATCCATAATATCATTTATCAAACTGTCAGTATAATGGATGTCAAGAAAAAGCGCAATCCCACACCTGCTCAGTTTCGATGGGCAAAATCATGGAATTAAAATTTGAATCATCCACCGTATTCACCAGACATTGCCTCCAGTGACTTCTTTTTGTTTCAAAATTAAAAAAAAAATGGCTCGGTGGATGCAGTTTCACATCGAACGAGAAGGTGTCATCAATGAAACAAACGTCATTTTGAAGTAACCTCTGAAATCTTACATTTTGGATGGTTTTAAAAATTTGAAAAAAAATTGGAAAAGTGTATGGAGCTAAAAGGAGATTATTTTAAAAATAAAATGTTTTTCTATATTTTTCTAAGGACTTATTGATTGACCCATGTAACATATGAAATTGTCATTAAAATTTCATTTGATTTTTCTTCTGTTAATACTAAAAAAAGCTTTTCAGTGAAAGTTTCTTTGATTTTCAATGAGCTTATTTAAATTCTTAAGAAAAAAACTAAGCAGATTTTGTATTATTTTTTTGTCAGGCATTCACTTTCCAATCTATTAGATTCTATTCAATCATCATTATAATAATAGTACTTACCATATAACCATCATATGTCCATGATCCGAACTTCATGAAGCATGTTTGTTCATCAAATGGAAAATACTCGACATCAATTTCACAAAAGGATTTATAAATGGCGGGCGGTTTCCAAACAACTTTGCCCGTATGATGTAGAATTGCTTTTGTCATTATTGTCACTTCGTAGTTGCCATCGGCGCTGTAACAAAAAGAGAATTACAAAAAAAATAAGTATAAGAGATTTTATAAATGAGTAGGAGGAGGTGGGTGTATGGAACACATACTAGAAAGAGTGTGTGTCATCATGATGATTTATAGGAAAAACTTTTCTAAAAATGAAATCAAAATAAAAGAAAATTTTACAAGCATTTCATTTTATGTGCGCTACACTGAAAAAAACAAACGAACAGTCACATGGTAAGTTAAAATAAAAACAAAACTTTTAATATCCAGCAAAGCATACATGTGACCTCAATGAACTCATGCGCCAAATGACGATGAGGATGCCAGCTCAACATACAATCATACAGCATACTGTTGTTGTCGTCGTCGCCGCGTCGTGGCAGGACAATTTTCGTTTCCGTTTCCGCTCTTCCCATTTTTTTTTGACGGTAGCAATGGTGGCGCCCCATATTAGCTAAATTCGCGAACATAAATCTCAGTTCTCTTATGCTGCTGCTTTAGAACTGGCACTGGCGACAACGACATCCACTTTCATGATAATAATGATGATAATGTTAAGTAGAGTGGAGTGGAGTAGAGTAGATGAGAATTCTGGGTCCGAGAGTTTGAATTGCCGTATTCCCAAAAGTGCTTTGGCTTTGTTTTCTTTAATTAAATGAATGTTGTTGACAACTTTATTATCAACTCAACTTTGTCCTCGTCTCGGTTTCTTGTAAACGAGTCGCTTTGGTTCAAAGCTAAGCCAAACCAAACCGACTCAACTAAACCGAATCAACCCAACCCCAACCCATGAAAAGCCAAGTCAAGCAACAAAACTAAACCAACGCATTAGTCCTTTTTGCTTGCCTTTTCCATTTTCTGTTTATTTTTTTTTTATGCCATTTCTTTTCTACAAAACGCTTTAATTCTATTATATTACTCCTTCGTTCAAATGTTAGACAACACTCTCTTCTACTACTCTTTTTGCCCAAGCATCTAGTTTCTTTGTATCTTCTGTGGCTTTTAGTTTTTAAACCATTGTCGGGGGAGGGGGGAGAGAAGAAAAGAATGACGACACGATGAAATCAAAAGAAACGAAATAAAATTTCATTATCTTTCATTAGATTTATAAAAATAAAAAATAAAATCATCATCCTCTGCTGTGCTTTTGCTACTGATTCAACTAATGCTACTCCTATTTCTGCTCCCTCTATTTATGATGATGCTTGTTGAGAAGGGAATGCTTAAGAGCAAAGAGCAGGAAGCGTAGAAAATCGAGCAGAAAGTTTTGTAACGCGCTTTGGCTTTTGTGGTCGTTTCTGTCTCACTGTTTAAGTGTAATACACAAGGAAACACATACATAAATGGCTCCTTAGCCCTAGACTCTCATTGAGTTGATTTGGATTTGTGCGGGCCCTTCTATTTTAACGAGACAATAACGACGACAGGCGCCGTTCAACGCTTTCGCTGCCTTTTGATACTCATACGCCGCATTAGCCAGGAAAGACAAAATGAAAAAACAAAACAGAATAACGAAACTAAATTGAATCAAACAAACTATGGTATACTCACATTCGTAAGGAGAAGGAATAAATGAATGAATGAGTGCTTGAGTAAAGGGCAACATTGAACGAATGAATGAATGAATGAATGAAGATGAACCAACACCCTGGATATTGATGAGTATTGCTGCTTTATATGGCAGCATTCAACTCGCATAAAGATAATGACTGCAATTGTGGTGATGACCTCCAGGCTTCTCAGTTTGTATTTCGATTTTGGTTTGCTATCCTTTGGTCCAGACTGATTTGGTAAGCTAAAGTTTCATTAAAAACCGTTTTTTTTTTCAAAAGATTTTTCGTTGTTTGCCTGTAGGCAATCATTTCCAAAATGACTGCAGCCATTTAAGATGGTCTTCATGGCACTCAGTCCCAGACTTAGTATAGGTGTTATTGCTGTTGTAATAATATTTTAAAATGTTTTTTTTTTTTGTCTACAGATTTGGTGGCTTGGCACTGCTGATGGCGATGGCGACTGTTCGCATTAGTTGAATTTGTGATTAAAATGAATTTCTAATTAGAAACTAAAAACGTTTCTTTTTTCTTCTCTTTTAATTAGTTGAACCATTTTAGTTTTGGTTGAAATGTTGGAGAAAGCACAAGTGAAAGAAGAGAGACAGACCATCAGGCAAAGTGATTGCAAAGCATACACTAGTATATAGAATGAATGGCTTTGGTGAGTATACAATAAAGCTTAAATGAGGTTTGAATTGGTCTGTCTGAGTATTATATACTAAGTCTGAGTATTAGTCTAAGTGTATTGGTATGCATGTCTGTCTATGTAGAATATATAGTATATGAGGATGTGTAGTGAATGGTCAGTCTAGTGAAACTTTAATAGCTTTTTCATTTCTTTGAAAGAGGGCCACAAATTTTATTTTGAAAGGCACACGAAATTCATTTAAAATGGAGCAAGGCTTTTTCAGGAGCATTAGAAAGGCACAGATACACACACACACACACACACACACACACACACACACACGCACACATACATAGTCTCATATATAATTATTTAAACCACAAAACGGTCGACATATTGTTAAACACACACAAAAAACCAGCAAGCTCAGTTTGGCTTAAAGGCATTTTCAAACTAAATGAATGAATGAATAAAGTTTAAATAAAATGAACTAATTTCAAATGGCATTGAAGAACAGAAAGGATATGTTACATGTAGAAAGAAATAGCAAAAGAGGATGGAAAGCAGCAAGGATGTATGATGGCAAGCAATTATTTAATCAACTATGTATATACAAACATTTACGTTCCAATGAAGAAACTAAGCTTGAAGGTATTTCTATCTATGAGTATTTGATGACTAAAGGTTGGTTATATGCTGCAGTAGACTCAAGTTAAAATCATTTTGTGGTATTGAGTTTTGACTTTGTCAAAAGGATTGGCAAACTGCGACAGTCTATCTATCTATCCTTTTATAACATTTACCTCTTACTGTGCTGGATATGACTTAAGTTTGAAGTTAATTTAGCTCGAAATCGTGTGATTTTAATTTCTTAGATTAACATGAAAATTAATTGCTGACATTAAGTGTGTGTGTGTGTGTGTGAATGTGTGTGTGTGTTTAACAACAATAACGACAACACTAGAGACAATATCAATATCAATTCACAAGGAAAACAAACTTAAAATGCTTTACTAAGCTGAGAAGAGTATCAAATTGTTCAAATAAACAAACATAACAAGCAAAGAAGAAGGATGGGTTGGCAACAATGCCTAAAAGCATGCTATAAGTTTTTGTTTAATGTGAGACAAAGTTCGCATAAAACCCTCTCTAATATTATATCTCTTTCACTCTCCTTCCTTCTCTCTCACACACTGTGTGTTCCCCTTGTTGTTGTTAGGCTTATTCAATTTCTACTACTATATCTCTATTCATTTTTGATGAGTGTTTGCCATTTTGGGCGCATTTAGTGCTTCATGATGGCGGCTATGATTTCTTGTTGTTGGTTTAACTATTTGCGCTTAAGTGCAATTATGGTTCCGGTTGGCTAAAGAAAACTTTACCATAGCATAAAATGTTAGCATATAAATATAAGGATGGGAAGTATGGAGATGGAAAGGAGGAAACTAATTATACAAGTGAAAGCAAAATGTTAAATAAATTATTCATATAATAAAACAAAATAAAATGAATACAATTTATATAAAATAAAAGAAAATAATCAGAGTCTTCACTCAAACATGTATTTTGCATGTATGTTTTTTTTACTGGGCGATTATTAGGAGATTTACACAGTCAGTAATCAAAACAGGACTTTCACGCAATTGTCTAAGAAATACACTTTGCTTTTCTTTATACTCCAGAAACAATAGGAATAGGAATAATAACAGAAAATTTTTGAAGGCGAACGCGTTCCGTAGAAGGTGAAGGCAATGGCCACGGTTTTTTGGGATGCACGAGGAGTCATTTACATCAGGGCTGTCCAACCTGCGGCCCGCTTGGCGCATTTGCCTCCAGTCAATTGTGAATGTGGCCAAGACGCAGCTAAAATGACAAAAGAGGAGAAACAGACATTTTTTGGACCGCTGCTCGTCACTGAAGCACACTGGTGCCCAAACTCATTGTCTTTCATTTGGACAATGCACGCGTGTACATGTGTGTGCACAGTTTCTTGGCCACCGACTATGCTTTAAGTTGCACTTAAACGAGCCAGCCAACAACGCAGCTGTCATCACACAAAAACTGGTCAGGATTGTCCCAAACCAAGGGCGACTCAGACAACAATCTCGGGTTGTATTACGTTCGGTGAGTAAATTCATATTGCTCCAATGTGAAACCAAGTCATACCTCACTGGTGCTAAGCTGAGGATCTGTAGAGCGTTGTAGATAATGCGGCGGGTGTACTTGCAGTCAGACTTCCAATTGATCTGGAAGCCAAGGACAAATACCTCACGTCAGCATCCCCCCAGGTAGCAGAAATGGAGGAGATTAAGACCAGATACCTGAACATATGGCAGGATAGGTGGAGTAGGGCAGAGCAACTGAGGATACACCAGTTTATTCCAGATATAACAGATTGGCTTAAGCATTGGGGTTCGAATTTACTCAATTCGCAACTGGCCATCGATGTTACAGGCAGTATCTTCACAGGTTTGGCCACACTGCGAATCCGTTCTGTGGTATCTGCAGAGATGTAGTGGAGGATCCGTAGCATCTTGTTATTGAGTGCCCCCGTTTCGAAGCGGAGCGACGAAGAATGTATGCAGCTCCCAGGAGATTATAGGGCGCATGAAAACATCTGTTGAACACTGGGCATTCTTCTCTGTAGAAATTGCCAACATAATGAGGGGCGCAAGAATGTACGAGCAAACAACGGCTTAATCAAGCTTACTATCTCTACGTACGAGGGAATTAAACCGGATGTGAGGAGATAGGTGTTTTTTTTAGTCGGTAGGCTAATTAATCCGACATAATTTGTGGCATGGGTCATCTTTGGAACATTTTTAACTCCTTGTTCTCATAACTAACTCATGGAATTCAAATTCGAATTGATAAAACATTCACTGTATTCACCAGATTTGGCCCCTAGTGACTTCTTTTTATTTCCACTTTAAAAAAAAAACTCATATTTTGAGAAACTTCCGAAATCCTACTTTTTGGACGGTTTAAAAAATTTGGAATTTTATAGAGCTAAAAAGAGATTATATTAAAAATTAAATCCTTTATTGATCGACCCACGTAATAATTTGCACTTGCTCATGTCACATTAATTGTAGGTGAGTAAAAAAGGCTTTTAGTTTCCGTTGTTACAGCAGTGACAAGGATGAGACAAATTGCAATTAAAATTTGTTGTACAAATTTACAAATGGGAAGAATGAACGAATTAGTGATTCACAGTTGGAGAGGAGCAAAACAAAAATAGGAAAAGATAAAAGATGGGGAAATATGAAACACATAAACAGATAGTTGGCACATTTCCGCAAACAATTAGTATAACAAGAAGGAGGCAATGAAGTGGGTGTGTAGTTTTAGTTAAGAGGAGTTAGGAGATGCAGATGAGATGAGATAGGATGGCTTAAAGTGGGCAGTTATGTGTGCTGGTTGGTTGGTTGGTTCGTTGGTTGGTGTAAGTGAAGCCCAAAACAACAACCGCGTAATAAATTACAACTTTTTGACGCTTGTTACAATAAAACCACAGACACATACGCATACATACACAGACACAAATGTATACAGAGACAAGTATTTATATATGCATTTTGCATTTTGCATATGAGGATATATAATACTTTTGCAAACATTTGCAAGGAGTCCGTCGCTTGCAGTATGCAACAAAAAACCACTGAAATATTCTCGCGCCATTATTTCCGCATTCCGCATTTGGCTCTCAACATCAACAACGCACATAGCAACGAATATGCTACGCAGAAGGCATGCGAAGTATGTGGAGGTTACTGGTGTTCCTGTGGTTACAGGGTGCGTGTGTGTACGTTGCATTTTGGCGGCATACACTGTTCTGGCTTGGTCTGCCTGGTTAAGTGCCTTGCATGCATTTTGTTCAGGTATTTGCCATGCACACGCCTCCAAACATGAAATGTTGCTTCATGTTCCATGTATTGTTGTTGCTTAGCAATTCATGTGTTTAGCAGAAGCATTTGTTCCTATATCTCTGGTTCGGGATTAGTTTAGCTGCTCATGCATTTATGCATTATGTGTAGTAATAGTACATGGTGCTTTGCACAATCAGGCAATGTTTTTATGATAAATCGCTTGCAACAATTCTGTGTGTGTGTGTGTTTCCCTTAGACAAAAGCCTTCCGAAAAACTATTTATTTGTATTTTTGCTTGCTAAATCAAATCGATTGGTATCTCTACTATTTTTAGCCGCAATTTTGTGTTTAGCAGACAATTAAATACTTTTCATAGCATACAAATGATCGCGAAATCCAGCAATAGCAATAAAACATTGGATTCTTTTCGTTTCAATTCATGCGATTCGTTTCGTTTTGGCAAAAGAATAATGCGTAGCTGTTGGGTCAATAGGTCTCTAGTCATATATTACGCATACATCAGGGTATTTTATAGTATTCGAAACAAAAGCCAAATAACAAAAAGATAGTAGAAGGAAAAAAGTATTTGGCAAACAACTAAGCCATAGTATGGTAAATGCATCCTTTTTTTGAAGCAAATACCGCGTTGCATCAGTAAACATATTACAACAGAAAAAAATAAAAAAATTTTGAAAAGTTGCGCTATAAAATATTGTTTGGCCAATACAAAAGGCACACACACACAGATATAGAGTGAAACACACATTTACACATATTTCCATACACTCAAACATATGCATTTATACTTATATATATCTGTCTGTCTGTCTACATAAAAACAAATTCATACAATTGTGACAATAAATGATTTTGCAGCTTTACTGTGAAATCCACTTTAGTGTTGCATACTTTTGTGCGCTCCTTGTATAAAAAAGAAAAAAATCACACACTTTTGTATGAATAAAATGCATTGCAGGCAGCGGTGGCAAAAAGGGATTTGTGTGTTTGCATTTAAAATTATATTACACATATTTTCAATAGCTTTAGCAAGTGTTAATACACTATACATGTGATGTAGTGCAGAATGCTATAATTTTAATAAGAAGTGTGTGACAAATCCTTAAGAATTCTTTTTTCTCTTTTCTTGAAGCCAAATTAAACTCATTCTGGTTCCAAACTTGTATACCAACCTGAAAAGAATACCTCTACAGATTGATTTTCTTCCTATTTATTAGGAACTTCCCAGAAACTTTATCCTTTACTATTTCATGAGGATTTCAGGGAAGCACATTTAAAGGAACTTAAATAATGAGTAATTGAATGATTGATTCTTGCAAGAGTAAAGTGCTATAATTTTAAGGTGAAATGTTTGAAAATCCTTAAGAATTTCATGTGGTTTTGGATTATTTTGTGAATTTTTATCCTCTTTTTGTTTCATGAGGCCAAAGTAATTGCATTGACGGTCAAGTGGTGTACACAAACCTCAAAAGAAGACCCTGACAGATTGATTTCATTCCTTTTTTTATAAAACTTAAATATGTAATGAGTATTTTGGAGAATCACAATTAAAGGAACATCAATTCTAAGAAAGATATTTATGTGGCCATTTAGCTCATTGAATGATTGATTCTCGCAAGAGTAGAGTGCATTTATTTTAATGAGAAGTTTGTGACAATTGTTAAGAAATTCATGTGGATTTGAATTATTTTGTGAATTATTATATTTTGTTAATTTCTCTTCTATTTTGAGATCAAAAGAAACAAAGGGACTAAACTTGAATGCAAACCTCAAAAAAGGAGCCCGACAGATTGATTTCATTCTTTTTTGTATCAGGAGTTTCAAAGAAACTTTACCCTTAACTATATAATAAGGATTAATAAGAAGAATCACAATTAAAGGAACCATAATAATGAAAAAGATATTCATCTACTCAGTAAGCTTAAGTTAATTGCAAGATTGATTCTTACAATAGTTGTTGAATATATGTATTTAAATGAGGTAATTCAACTGTTCATTGTTATAAATTTTAGATGAAATCAGATAAGATTAGCTTGTCTCTGCGGCTTCGAGTGGTCCACTCTATAGTGACAGTTCCCTTAATAACAGTTCATCTAAGATTCTGGTTTCATCAAGACTTCCATGATTTTCTTTAGAGCTAGATTAACAATTTCATGTACTGGAGTCTGGTATAAATTAAGACCTCACGATGGCAAAGTTGCTCTGTTGTCTTTTCATCTTCATACCATAGTCTACATTGGTCGTTTGGACTTAACCGCATATTATGTAAATATTTTAGAACTCGACAATGTCTTGTTTAGAAGTCTTAGACTAAACGAGTACCATTCTCTTTTAGTGTCAGTGTTTCATGTGTTCTTTTGGAAGAAATCTGTTTTCAACCTTTACAATGGTTGATCGCATACATCTATGGTCACTGGGCAAAAATTTTCGGAGCTGACGTGGCAAGTGATGGCATATCCACCGTACAGCCCCGACCTTGAACCATTAGATTTCCATTTATACCACTCTCTTCCAAACTCTTTTAATGGTAAAACTTTTGAATCTGATGAGGCTGTCAAAAACCACTTGACACAGTTTTTTGCCCATAAGGATCATATGACGGATTAATGAAACTTCCCGAAAGATGGGCAAATTATAAATATAATGAAAAAAACCGACATGATTGTTGAACACACCCAATAGAAGATTTTCGTTGCTCTAATAAATCTAATCTATAAAAATCAATGATTGTTTGTTCGTATCTTATGCGCTGGCATACTGTTTATCTGATTATAAGGAAATTCTGTAAAGGAGTATGGTTTGTTCTGGGCAAAAACATAGGATAGTCTTGGCCCCCAATATGTGGCACTGTTGTGTAGAAATTCTCATTTCTTTTTATTATTATTAATATTAAGGAGTAGCATACAAATAAATTCTGATACTAGTAAGATATGGTAAGAGCCCTAGCTACCATAGCTTTTAATTCTTTTTCTAATTTTAATTTTTTTTGTTTCACATAAATTCAAGGAAAGATTCGCTTGGCCGTGCAACACCAAGCCAGGTGTGCTGGTAAATTATATAAATTATATCTAATTATTGGGTGTATGCATATGATTCCGCCCTTTTTTGTGAAAACAAAACAAATTTGCTTGTTTAGAAAAAGGAAAATTTATTTATTCAAAGTATGCCCCATCTGCAGCTACAACCTTTGCCCATCTTTCAGGCAATTTACGGATTCCTTGCATAAAGAAGTCCTGGTCTTTTGAGGCAATCCAATTATGAAGCCAAATTTTGATATCTTCATAAGAAGTGAATCGCTCTCCCGTAAGATCAGACTGCATCCTTCGAAATAAATGAAAATCTGAAGGGGCTTTATCTGGTGAATATGGCGGGTGGGGTAGCACTTCCCAGTCTTGTCCATTTAAATATGTTTTCACAACATTTGCCGTATGCGGTCTGGCGTTGTCATGTTGAAGAATTAATTTGTCATGCCTATTCACCCATTCCGGTCGTTTTTCTTCTATAGCTACCTTCAACCGCATTAGTTGTCGTCTGTAAACATCGCCAGTGATAGTATCAGACGGTTTCAGCAACTCATAGTGCACAACACCTTTCTGATCCCACCAAATACAGAGCATAACCTTGGTACAATGAATATTTTTCTTTGGCTGTGATGGGCCGGCCTCACCTGGTTTCAGCCAAGATTTTTTGCGTTTAGGATTCTCGTAATATATCCATTTTTCATCTCCCGTGATTATCCGATGCAAAAAACCTTTTCTTTTTTGTCTTTGAAGCAGCATTTCACAAATGGTTTTGCGACGTTCGATGTCTCGGTCTTTCAATTCATGTGGCACCCAGTTATTGACTTTTTGAACCATTCCCATTGCTTGCAAACGTCTTGAAATAGTTGATTGATCAACATTTAATGTTGTTGCCAATTCTGATTGTGTTTGACAACAATCTTCGGTCAATAAATCTTCCAATTCAGCATCTTCAAATTTTTTGGGTGGTTTTCCATGTTCTCTGTCCTCAATGTCAAAATCATCATTTTTAAATCGTCGAAACCATTCTTTGCAAGTTGTATTCGATGGAGCATGCTCACCGTAAACATCAGCAAGCAAACGATAAGTTTCCGCTGCACTTTTCTTTGCAACAAAATAGTGCAATAAAACCTCCCGCAAATGATGTTTACTTGGGATAAAACTCGACATTTTCAATGAGTTAGAAATATTTGTTGTTTATGCTTCCACCGAATGTTATACACTGTGTTTAACAGCTGATAGAAGGCACTATCGAATGCAAGTATTAGTATTTTAGTGTGCAAGTGTAAGCGGCGATACTAGCGAAACTATCGGAAAGGGCGGAATCATATGCATACACATAAATGTAACATTGAAATAATTTAATAAAATTATATACGATTATTATCATTCGCTAGCTGCTATGGCTTTCGGAAGAAGAGTATCCATGATTCAATGCAACTAAGTTTTTCCGTTTTATTTAATTTTTTTTTTATTATATATTTTTACTCTTCAACTTGCTGCCTTTATCCTCAATCAATTGATTGTCCTTTTTGTGTGTGTGTTTGGCTTTTGTTTGTACGACATAAATTTTGCTGTCGCAATGCGTTTGTGTATGTGTTTGCCCACTCCCCTAGTTCCCTCTGCTCTTCTCTCTCTCAGACTTATTGTTCCTTTGTTTATAGAGATTATTTGTTATATTGATTCATGGATTTTTATCCTCATGTTTTCGTTTTGTTTTAGCTGTTGTTATTTTCAGTTTTTATCCAATTGAATTTGAATAGTTAACAAGCAGCATTAAAATTAGTAACTCAGCAAGGCCCCGGCAAATGGCAGTGGCAGTGGCGATGGCGTTGGCGGTGTTGGAATATTTCAAATTATTTTAATGTACTTCAAATAAAGAATAAATTATATTTGCGCAGAATATTATTATTATAATGCTAGGACTTAAAATCAAATTAAAATGAAATTTATCTTGTGTCCCAAATGCGAAGCAACACAAAGCAACCATTTAATGTGAATAATTTTAAAATTACGATTTAGAAACAGACTCTTTCCCTCACTCAATTCAAGCTGTTAGTTGAATGTGGCGTATGCGTAATATCACAAATAATTACTTATTGCCTTTGCTGCTGTTGTTGTTGCCAATGACAATGGTGATGGTGACCATTTGGGGCCAACATTCGACCGCAAAAGCATTAATTTTGAAGAATTCCAATTTTTTTTTCTCATTCGAGAGTAGAATTTTCTTTTGAATTTTTTGTTGAAAATTTATTGGTCAACATTTGGGGTGAGCAGTCAGACTAGTTGGACAAATGCGATTTATTGGCTCAAGTCCAATTATCCTAAAAAAGATCCTAAATTCAATTCCCTTTTGCTTTAGTGCGCGCTTAACCTAATCAAGACTGCTAAGGGGTCACAAAGAGACGAAGACGGGAAAGAATGGAGGGAAGGTAGGCCTTGTTAGAGAGGGTATTTGTGAGGCATTGTTATTTGGCACAATTGTGGCAAGTTCCTTGCTCTACTGCTATCCCAATTTATACCGCGCTGCCATACACTATGAAGTATCATCTCTTGTTACTTAACGCTGTTTTATCCTTTATGATTTTCACTTCTTCCTTGGCTTGCTTTGCTTTTCATACGCAATGGATATGGAGCCTTTTATTTTCTTGGAACCTTCTTTTTATTCCATTTCTTTCCTCTCTCTCTCTCTATATAGTATATACATATACATTATCTGGGTCTTCCTTTGACTTCACATAGATTTAGTTTCTCTGTTTTTTTTTCTCTTTTCTTTGCTGGTTTTTTTTCAGAATTCTCCGCCTTTTTTACACAATTTCATTGCTTCATTATTTGGTTACAAGTTATTTTTGGTTTTAATGTCTGCGGGCACCGAAAAGTAGCACAATACCAACAACATGGGCACAAGGACTATGGTAAAAGGATATACATAACAGTTGCTTCAATTTCTAGTTGTTGCTGTTTCTATTTGGTGCTTGGTGCTTGTTGGCAAATGAAATTTAAGCTTTTTCCAAGCAATAAATTACGAGTTTTTATGTTGGTGAAAACGCCTCGAAAAAAAGGGAACGAAAAATGAATAAAACGAATAGAAGAGGAGTGTGGAAAACACACTCCAAAAGAAGAATAGAAAGAGTGTGGAAGAAGAATGGAAACTGAGAGGAATGGAAACAAAGTGCGGCAAAAAATGCAGAAGAAACAAGACAAAAGCGTTGCCAAGCAATGCTTTGCTAGGCAAGAAAAGGAACTGGGATCGCGACAGGGAAAGGGAATTCTGGATTCAACCTATAAGGACACACACATGCATACAATGGATAAAACAAGCATTCCAATATGGTAGATAGACAGTTCGTCGTTCATAGTATTGCGTGCAGACATTTGAAACTAAAGCTAAAGTCAAGTGTTGCTGGTCCTGCTACTGTGTCAATTGAAGCGAGCTCACAGACTCGACTTGAAGTCAGTTGCCAAAAATGATTTGTTAGGGATAAAAAGGAGACTAGAAGGAATGAACTAAAGCAAACAATAAAATTGGGCGTCATATGTTAGTATGACTATTTCCGGAACTAAAGTCATGGAACAAATATAAAAGAGTCTGCTTCCGTTGCATAGAAACATAGAAAAAGGGCGCGCCTCAAACTAGGCAATAGTTTAGTATTTTTTTCAGTGTGTACACTTAAACGTTAAGTAGTTGAAAGAAAGAAAAAATTATTATAATTACAATAAACGGAAAATTGTATACATTTCATTATATAAATAAGCTTTTATTGTTGGGTAAATCCATAGTCGTCGTCGTTGTCGTTCTTGTCCTCATCTTATGAATCACATTCTTCTTCTTTTGTGATTTCCTATGTAATTTTCCATGCGTATTTCAACTTGAAATACGAGTATGTTAATCACTGGCTTGATAAATTGCCCCCAAAGAGTCTCCCAGTTACCCTCATTCATACACAAAGGACCGCTTGCCATTGATTTATGCTTTTATTTACTGCAATAATGGAGTGAGTAATGGGGAAAGTAGAGGGTGGAGATGGGCACATGGCACGTGTGACGTAGGCGGATTTAACTCGAACTACTACTGCTAGAAACGTGGGTCTCCTTTGCGCAATTATGCAAATGTTGGTACTTTTTGCGTTTTTATTCTAAATTAAATGTGGCAGACCAAATTTTTCTTTTTCTTGCCTCTCCTACTTTCTTATGGGATTTGATTGGTTGTGTTTGTGTGGTTTACTCTTCTTTGTATGTTGTTGGTAAGACACTTACTTGTTGTAGAGCACAATATCTGGCAGCCAAATATGTTCAGAGGGCACATGTAGCGTATCGACGCCACCATAATCATCGGGATTCCATTTTAGTTTGTAATCATTCCATTCCTGTAAGAAAAATAGGAAGGTAAAGAAGATATGTTATTATAAAAGAAACTGAAGAGGAGATATGCATGATTTTAAGTAAAGAAGAATGAACATAAAATGGGAAGTCAAACAAAAGTGGCATTGACAAAGATTGATATTGATAAAATGAAGATAAAGTAAAGAAAAAGTGAGTGGAATGATTAAGAAAAATGAAAAATAGTCTCTTTAAATGAAAGAAAAGTGATGAATCGAATCGAAGTAATTAAAAATAATTTAAAATGCAAATAAAAGCAACAATAAATTCGTTTATTTAACAAAAGCAAAAGCATATAACAAACAACCAAAAAACTAGTGTTTTTCTTTAATAAAAGAAAAAATAAATTATTTATAATGAATTTCAATGAAATTTTATGTTGTCATTCGTTCGTGTTGTTATTATTGTTATTTGTTGTTCTTTTTAATTATTCATTAAATTTATTTGATCAATAAAACTATTAGCATTTCATTAAATTTTAATGCAATAAAAAAAAAAAACAAATACATTAAGACAAACAATAACATCGATAAAAAAAAAGATATTACATTACGGATATGGAAAAAAAATAAAAGAATAATTTCAATTTAACCAAATATTAAATACCCTTCTATTATTTCAAATTTCAATGGTTTCATTACTTAGAAATAAAATAAAATTGTCTTATTGCAGTGGTACGCTAGTGTTATACATGGTTTTCCAATAAGAGGTGTTATTTTGATATTCAAAGAAATATGGCATTTTTTGAGATAAATGATAGGATGTTTATTTCTTTATAAAGAGGAAGGTATGCTGTTAATAGTGGAAAACAACATCAGCCAATTGGTCACCACGACCACGCTTACAGGACCATATCCTTTTCATGAAATTTTCCATAACCAAATCGCAAAGTGGGTGCCCTATGTCTTCGATAGCCTCACGAATTCCATCTTTGAGGTATTGAATCGACGCTAGGCTGTTGGCGTAGATCTTATATTTTACGTGGCCCTAAAGGAAGAAGTCACAAGGTGTTAAATCACAAGATCTCGATCGAAAGTAAACGTTGTCCAGATCAATACCATCTAATTCCGGCCATAAAAAATCATTAATATTCTCTTGATAGTGCAATCCATTCACCGTAACTGTTGCTCCAGCCTCATTTTCGAAAAAGTAAGGACCAATGACCCCGCCGGACCATAAACCGCACCAAACAGTCACACGTTGAGGATGCAAAGGCTTTTTAACAATAACTCTTGGGTTATCCGAGCCCCAGATGCGACAATTTTGCTTGTTCACGTAGCCACCGAGGTGGAAATGGGCCTCATCTGTCAAGATGATTTTTCGATGGAATTCCGGATCATTTC
Organism: Amiota communis; assembly: GCA_037043315.1. Taxonomy (NCBI): domain Eukaryota; kingdom Metazoa; phylum Arthropoda; class Insecta; order Diptera; family Drosophilidae; genus Amiota; species Amiota communis. The sequence goes on along the minus strand of JBAMAV010001245.1, from coordinate 2,048,074 downwards.
TATTCATTTCAAGGACCCAAACACCAAAGACACGACGTTGTTGATGATCGGCCGGCTTGAGTTCTTGTGTTAGCTGAACTTTATAAGCCTTAAGACCCAAGTCTTTATGTAAAATACGGTGTAATGACGTTTGTGGAATGCCCAATTCCAAAGAACGATGAGGAATGGATAAACCTGGGTTTTCTTTAACACTTTGGGCTACAGCAGCAATATTCTCAGTTGTTCTTGAGCGACGTGCACGGGTTTTATTCTTCACATCACTTACTTGTCCCAACAGCTCGAATATATCCACCAATTTCTGTAATGCTGTCCGACAAGGTGCTTCACGTCGACTCAAAAATGTTTTAGTTTCACGAACCGTCTCTGCCAAATTTTCACCATTTTTTTAGTGAATTTTTATAATTTCAATTCGTTGTTGAAGCGTGTATCGTTCCATTTTTATTAATGACGTACCCCAGAATTGAGTCGAAGTTCGCCCAAAACAAAAAAATAAATTAATGAAATCTGTTGAGCTATTGTCGAGCTTTTGCAGGACTTATACCAAGCAATTGATTTTATATATGCAGAAGAACAGTCGGATATTGAAAGAATGATAGTTTCGAAGAGTACAATTCAGTCCTTGTAGAATTTTCGTGTCTTTTTGGATTACGTTTTTGTAATGTTACATTAAATATAACGTTTTTCGACTATGAAATAACAGTTGTGCTAGCGCTAGGCAGCGGCCTACATAGCATAGAAGAACTTGGAAGTCACTTTGTGACTGCACTTATGAATGAAATGTGGATGTGATCAGAAGGCCCTGAACATTAAAGCAATCTACTTCCTTACTTTCCTACTTGAGAGTTGTCTTCTTATGAAAAGAAGATCGATAGCATTGCATGCGCTTGACTTGTTCGATGAATACTGAAAATATTGGACCATCCTTTGAATTCTCTTTGACTTATATTACTAAATTGGCAGCACCTATACAGACTAGCTTTAAGTAGGACATTACTTTATTACATTATGGTACTCTCATAGCAAGGGACGTTTTAAGGTATTACTATCATATCAAGCTCTCTCCTCTACTCCTGTTAGACTTTTAACATCATCAATCTCTGGAATTTAATTAAACATGTGGCGATATTACCCAAACAAATCTTTACAATACTATTTTCTGTCTAATATGATTTACATATTTGTAAAACCAAGAGCATTTGAATTCCTTCACTGAGGTTTTAGTTGCTTTAATTAAAATTTATTACAATTGCCCGTATAGAAATTCACTTAAAAGTCATGAATTTATATAGAATCTATACATTATAGAATTTCAAATTGAATAAGTACATAAGTATATTATAGTTTATGAAAAATTAAATTCTAACTGCAAAATTTCATTTTTATATTGAATTCACCAATTTACTGGTTTCCAATGCTGCCACATATAACATTCAACACACTTAAAACACAACAAAACCCCCTCTAATGAAACATATAACATGATATACTCGTATGATGGTATATTAATAGTATTTATACTGAGGTTGAAGTACATACTCGTATAAGTATTATACAATAAAAAGAAAGAAAAAAAAAGAGAGAAACAAATAAAGCGTGGCGATTGAATGAAAAAAAACCTATAGTGTCCAGCACTTATGGAAAGTATTTTTACTAATTGCCAAATGGAATTTGTTTCTGGAATTGACAGGTCTCTGTTTTTTTGTGTGTGTTTGTGATGTATACCATAAGTATCTGTGTATATGTTTCTATATAACATTCTAAGTATGTGTTTATGCTTGCTTTGCCATACAATAATACGAGTATTCAGCGTTAATTTGTTGAATTATATTTTGTTTATTAAATATTATTTAATTGCGGTTTGCCTTGAAGCATAATATGTGACAAACACAGATACATGAACACACACATACTAACATTTTTGATACACATGTATAGGAAACACATATATTGTTGCATTTGCATTATGAGTTAAGCTTGTGGCAAACAAATATGTCCCATCGTTTGCTACTGAATTATTTAGTTTTAATTTTGGCTTTTGTTTAAATTCAATGATTCCTCTCACTCTCCCTTCTACAATATAGTACATACTAAGTAATTCTCTCTTTGCTTTGCGCTTTTGCTTTATTTAATTGCAAAACCTACAAAACCACAAATACCAAAAATCGGTTGTTCTAGTATTTCATGCGTTTTCATTGTTGCATTTTTAATGCTACGCAAATCCACAAGCAAAAATAACAATAAAACTAAATAACAATAACCCAAAAAACACATTTTATTGATACAGAAAGTGCATCTAATATACATATCTATATATGTGTGTGTGTGCCTGAGCATTTGTGGCTTTTTTGTATCACTTTAAAGCGGTTTCCCGCACTCTTTACACTTCAAAATGAAAATTGCGTTGCGTTTTTCCTTGGTTATTGTCGGTTGAATAAAACTCACTTTCAAGTGTTTGAAAGCATCTTGCGAGCATAATAAAAAACACTTTATCACTTTCACCATTCTGTGAATGAAAGTCCTAGGGGAAAATTGATATTGTAACAGAGACCGGGTGTATGAAAATGTAAATTGTTGTTGTTTTTTTGTATTTGTTTTCTTATACTAAAACATACTAGTATTGTACAAGTGAATGTTGATGCTTTTTAGTTACTGTGGCTGATTTGATTTTAGTTACTTTCCAAGAGGACAAAATGAATGTGAAAGTAAGGGAAAGGCGTGCTCAAATTGGCAATATTTATTGACCTTTGAAATGACGCTTACAAGAATTTTGCATTATTTCTCTTTCATTTCTTCTTTTTTTTTTTGTTCGCATGAATTTTTGTTGTTTTGTTGGTGTGTATGTCCTCATCCTTGTATTTGAATATTATTTGCATTAAACTGTTGCGGATTTGCATTGAACTGTGTGAGTACTACTAATGCGAGTTTCATGTCATCAGTTCAACCAAGTCCTGTTAGAATACAAGCTAACAAAGGGCTAACACATACTGTACATACATACATATATGTAAGTATGTGTTGCATATTTTGTTACTTGTATTGCAAGGATTCACATATAAAATCCAAATAAAACTTAAAATTGCAATGCAAACCAAATGACATGACATGAGAATATTTAATGACCCTTGTTTATATTTATTAAAGGCTCTCTTGAAGAAAGCTGTACTCAGTTCTAAGCATCAGCCATTTGCTCACCTAATGGAAACATGCTTTGATTACTATGATACCGAAGCCTGGCGAACCAAAACTACTTGTAGAGTCACACAGACCTATTATCTTACTGTCTGTTTTCTCGAAAATATACGAAAGAATATTTCCTGGAATCTATACCAAAACACCAAAATACAATTTCGTTAAAGGCATGGCACTCCATGAGTTCTTCAGCAGATCTTTGATTCTATTGACATTAACAAATTTTGTTAAGATGTATTTCTCGACGTTCAACAAGCCTTTGACAGTGTCTGGCATGAAGGAATTCTTTACAAATTAAAACATATTGTTTCTGCTTCAGAAGCTGTGAACATGAGGAAGAATCCAAAAGTAGTCAACGTCTCATATGTGAATCACTTGCTCTCTAGGAAAACGGAACCGTCTTCTCATTTCGCTGTTCTGAAGAGTATTCTTCAAAACAGACACTTTATGGTGCCGATTAAGGAAGAGAAATCAAGAACTTGATCGCAGTTCTACAAGGCAGTGTCCTGGAAGCGCCATTTAAATGATATTTACTAATGACAAGGCTTTGTCTAGTTCGGATCAAGTGTTTGTGGGCTACTTACGGAGATAATACAACTAGTAGACTAGCCTTCTGTAACTGCCTGCTTCTAGGTAGCCAACTACTGCAAAACTACCTAGACGATGTAGTCATTTGGTCGAAGCATTGGAGTTTACACATCAATCATCAAAAATCTGCCAAAGTCGACGTAAATTTTGTCATGCAGTCCAATTAACCGGCAACAATCTTCTACAAATTCATCATTGCTACCTAGATATGCATTTAGACAGCAAATTGACCTTGGTTCATCATATTAGAAGCATTCATTTTAAGTGCACCACAAAAATTAAGAAATTTAACAGGCTTCTTGAAGAAAAAAGTAAGTCCTTATCACTCCTTATTGGTCATGCCGAACCCAATTATGAGACACTGCTGCAACATACCGTATAAGGAAAATTCAGCAACAGATTTCTATATAAAGATCTAAACATTCAATTTGTTAGCCACAAAATAAAATTCCATAGCAATAGATTAAGTTAAAAATTGTTATTCTATCCAAAACCTAAGGCTTTAGCAACTATTGTCCGAGGAAAAGGTTTAAAGTGCTCCAACCTGGGAATTTTACGAGTTTCTTTCAAGCCTTCTGTGCTTTAAACTCTTTTCAAGAAGAAAAATTAATATTGTTCACTCATCATTTGTGATCCGGGTTATCTTCTATAAATTGGGGTTCAAAGGCTCCAAGGATGGGTGAATACGATACACTAATCTAGGTATGGTTTGGACGACAAATTGGTAGGACTTTCGGGTATGAAGTCTGATACCATGATGGGCAGAGGAGCATGGAACTTGTTCTGTCCTGACCATCGGGTATGGCCCTTTTATGGGAGTAACGTAGAGGCTGTGGTTTGATAGCAAATGCGTGTATAGTTTCGCTCGGTGTGGAATTGCGTCACATTTATACAACCGGGTGCTGTGACCCAAAGAGCGGCAGAGGCTTTAGATAGGCCAAGGTAGGAGTTATCCGACCTAATTAAGTATGGCTTGGAAATTGGTACTTGAGGATATATGTATATCCAAAGGGATGTTGATTGACGCTCTATCCGTGTGCTTGCTACCGTGGTCTTAAGTCAACCATGTGCAGATGCCCACGTTAAACTAATGGACTTCTCCTGTCTGAGGAAAATGTTTAAAATGATTCATCCTGGAGAGCTTGTAAGTAATTCTATTTGGTAATGTATGTGGTAATGTTCATATTTAAATTGTTATCTAGTTACATTGTTAATTCATTTATGCATTTAGTATTAGCATTTCTCATTGTAGTGTTGATGTACTAACGTGGTACAGTGATAAGTAAGCTGATTATTGTTAGAAATTATGATAAATTAATAATGATTTTTATAAAAGAAAATAAATAAAATAATAATTTATTAAAAGGCAATATATGTATATTCATACTACTGTGTCTTACCTGTTCCACCCATACATTTGTCGTCATAATTTGATTTTTTAAATTCTGCAAGAAATAAGAAAAAAGAAAATTTAAATTTAATTTAATCATAAATTGAACATTTTTCATTGGAAAAGTTTATTGAAAATCAAATGCCAAAAAACAAACGAAATTCAATTTGAATTGAACATTTTATTTCATTTTTTTTTTGTGTGGATATTTTCCTTTGATTGATTAAATAAATTTGCTGAAATTCTCTTTGATAATTTAAAGTTTCAATGCAAAGCAAAATTAAATCAATTCCATGGAAATTTTTTCGTATTTTCTTTGACTGTTTTTTTTATGTTTTTTTTTGCAGAAAAATAGAAAACGAATCCTGTCAGAAACTAAGTGGGCAACATTCAAAGAGATACTGAGCCAGTAAGAATGAAAGAGATGAAGAGAGATAGAGAAAGCATACTCAATGTGACTGAAGCGAGATAGCAATTGATAAAGTCCTGAGTGAAGCATGAAAGAAAAACATTGAAAAAAGATTTGTGTCCATGTGATTGGCAAAGAGTTAAAAACAAAACAAATATTCAATAATAATGTAGAAAAAGACAGAGAGAAGGAGAAAAAGAAAAACTCTAGAGAAGTGTGGGTAGAAAACTTCAAAAGTAGAACGCAAAAACAAACAAAACAAAACTCTGTGTTGAAGTTAAATGAAATACCAACTATGACAGATTGGCTAGCATAAGATACTTTTGATCACTTTTATGAAGTTTGCATGGAAGTGAGAAAAAGGATGTTTCATCAAGTGGATGAGTAACCAAAAGAAGTTCGTCATATGGTTTTCTTAACACACACTTTTTCTTCTTTCCATTTTTTTTCATGATGTTGCTGTTTGCTGTTGTTATTTTGAGCTACTTGAACTAAATTGAAGATTGATTCTGTCAATTGTGTGCCAAAGAAGTGGGTTTTCTAAGGATGCTTAACAGAAAGAAAAATCAAAAGAGATATTCATCTAGCTATTGACGTTGACTAACTCTGCTATTAGATTAAAAAAACGAATCTTAGATTAAGAGACTTTTTGGTTCACTCTGCATATTATATATGATGAACAAACTTGTTGTGTGATTGTATTGCATTTTGCTATGAAAAAGTATACAAATTTGCACTGTTTTCTGAGACTTAGATAGAAAAGTAATCAGATGCGGCTGCAGCTAGCACAGTTCAGCTCCTGATGATAGCCAAAAAACAAAGTTATATGGAGTGTCACTTCATTATCTCAACTCATTGGAGAATATTATCTCAACACATACATATGTGATCAAAAGATGAAAATTATTTGAAAGCCAAGTTACATATGTGGTTCTTTGTTTGGCTAAGGCGCATATGATGAAAAGGACTAGATTGCCTCAACAACAACTCTCAGCACAGTTACTGACTGAGATACCGAACATCATCTTAAGCTTCAATGGCCTCTTTCAGTAATGCTACTTCTATTTCAGCTGATAGAAATCATGGGATTTGTTGTGGATAAAATTGTGAAATTTTTTCAATGAATTTGAATTTATTTATTTATTTTGAAAATAAATTATATTGTAATACTCGTATCATCTAATAACATAGATGAATTTATGAGCAACAAAGGACTTCAGCTCAAAAAGCTGTTCAAAATAAAATTACAATATTATATTAAGAGTCCACTGTGGTGGTTGTTAGGAATTGCAGCAAAGTCCTGAAATATTCTTAAATTCCTGAGAACCTCCGAGCTCACAGGATGCAAGTTCCACACCATGACTTCTGTCGTAGCTGTGAAGACGAGGAGGAGCCAGAAAGCATCCAACACCTCCTCTGTGATTGGCCTGCTATTCTCAGTAAACGAACCCGGTTTCTCGGGAAGCCGTTCTTCGAAGAGTTGGGTAGTTTGGCAAAATGTCCTTTGGGGAACCTGGCTCTGTTCGTGGACTCCTCAGGTTGGTTTTGGAGATAGAGGGAGATAGCTAAACCAACCTTGGACTGTTGTATGATTACCCCTAATTCCTCTTTCCCTTACCAACTATTTTTATCAGGCATCAGAATGGGCTTCTGGGTGAACTCGCGAGTAATGGCGAGCAGCTTGAATAACCTTACCTAAGCTTCTTAAATTCTCACATATCTATATCTATTTATCTATATCTATATTTATATAAAATCGTAAGCCTTTTTGTGTTTGTGCACGCTAATCTCAGAAACCTATTTAAATGCAGTTTTAACAGGTGTATTGAAGCAAGCTTTGTTTAACATTTAGCGTTTATTTTATAGAAATCGATCGACTAAATCAAAAGATATTCATATTTTTAATTCTGTTGCCCACTTTTTGCATGATTTTCGAATGTTTTCCTCTTTTGCAGGGCGGCAACATTAAACAGCTGATGATTGGGAAAAAAGTTTACAAAACACACGTTTCGTATACCCCATGCGTACGAAGTCGTGGGCACAGCTAGTCAACATATAAAATTGGACGTCTCCATTGTAAATCTACACATTGCTGGTGTAGGTATGTGTCAGTAGCCCCAACTCTCTCATCGTCCATTGTGGTGGTTATGAGTCGATGGCTATAAGGCTGCGGAAAGTGGTGGACTTATTTTCTAGAAAGTTCTAGGCTTATTTTGAAATGTCCTGAAACATTCTTAAATTCTCACAGAAGCATGTTTATTAATGCTACGAGACTAAGAAAATCCCAGCAAAGCGGGAATTTAGTTGACAGATATATAATATTAGATTAGATTTTAAAGATGTTCTAAGCATTGTAAAATGAGTTTAAGAATATGTGTGGTAGAATTGGAATTCAGGAAGATTATGATTGAGACTTGAGCTTTCAATGCAGGAACAAAAAGTGTACAGTGATGATGCGATGCACAATTAATTCGTAGGTAGGGCTAAAAGGAAAGTTTTAGCTGAAAGTTGATCAGGATTGACATGCTTGTAACAATTTGATGTTGCTTGATGTAAACCTGTGTGTTAAAATTTAAAGTGAGATTTCATTCATATTTGACAGTGTCTTGTAAGGAATAATTCGGGGAGTGGAAAGAAAGCAGCTTCTTTGGCTACTTTGTCAGCCATTTCGTTGCCAAAAGGCAGGCAATGACTTGGGATCCAAATTGAAATAATTTTTAAAGGGTTTCGAATGACATTTCTATTTTTGATTGATAAATTAATGAGTTCAGGCATTCACTTCCAACACATCTTAGTTAAATACTTATAAAGGGGTAGTGTTTTGCATAACATTTAGGTTGATTTAATGGGTTTGTTTACTAAGACAACTCGTAGGTAACTCTTACAGTCTGTTCCCATGAGTGCTTGAATATGGCTTATCGTTTTCTAGTGAAGTATAAAGCTTTGTTTAAATTAGATCAAGGACTAGTTAAAAATGAAGTGAACAATGATAAAACGAGTGAACTAAGTTCGAAGAAAGAAAGAATAACAATGCATCAAGTAAAACTAAAATAATTTAATAAGTGAAATAAGTAAAAATAACTCAATCAAGCAGATTGATTGAAAAGGAAAGTATGAGTAGAATGCTTACAAAAGAAGGCAAATAATTCAAAAGAAATATCCAAAAGTCCTTCAAACTGATCTAGCAAGCTTACAATTGATAAAGATACGCAAGTACTAGAAATAAAGTAAAATTGTTAGTGGTTTTCATCTACAAGACAATAACAAAAAACAAAGAGAATAACAAAACAAGACAGACAGACAGATAGACAGACATACATTTGGTTTTCATAGAAATTGAATGCTTTTGTTTAGTTTTTCTTTACTTGCTGTTTTTATGAGTGAAAAAAACTTTGTTTTAGTTGCAACTTTGGCTTATCTGCTTTGGCTGATGGTGAGTGAAAAACTTTTGCAGGTATTAAAGTTAAGCTGTGGACAAGTTTCTGTTTCTTGATAAGAAATAATACACAAAACAAAATGAACAAAAGAACTTGAATGCAGTCAAAAATCCACAAAAAGCCGATTAAAGAAATGAATTACAAAAAAACCAAAAGAAAAAAAAAACAAAAGCAATAGCAACAATAATAATAGTAATAAGTCAGACAGAGAAACTAAGAGTTAAGAGGTAAGGCAAAGAGAAATGATTATAATTATGACAATAATAATAAAATACTTTCTTCCGTTAAAGGATGCTGGTTGCTGATTGCTGGCAGAGTACTTTATAGTTCTAGATGGCTTAGAATGCTTATAGTATAGATGAAGAAATACTAAGTTAAAAGGGGCTTTAAGGATGACATTAAAATAATTTATTTGAACCCATAAGAACACATATGAGTGTATAAAGGATATAGATACCCTTATAGACATATACTCGTACTTGAAAAGTGGAAGAGTGTGAGTTGACTAGTTATGTTAGCCAAAGCCTGCTTATTACATTTATTACCTTTTTCCTCTCATAATTTACACAAACACATAAGCTGCACTTATATTCTTACAGAGATACACACACACATGAACATTCACATGCTTTCAGCTTTGCCTAGATTTTAATGAGCCTCATTCACTTTCATTACTTGGTGAATGTAATAAAAGCAAAGCGTAAATTTACGCTCATCATCAGCATCATCATCACCAGCACCATCGGCAAAAAGGAAGGTGAATGTGAAATACACGTATAAAGAATAGAATAGAATATAAAAATGAAAAGTAGAAAAATTAGAAAACGATAAAATTGCGGAATAAATCACTTAAGCATTGAAAAATGTAATTAACGACACAATGATAATGACTTAAAGATACGAAAGCATGCACGGAACACGAAACTTAACTGAACAGACTCAATAGTTTCTAGAGTCAATTCACTTATGTGACTTAAGAGCTCAAGCAGTGACAATATGCGCCAGCATCCTCCATACAGCATCACCAGTGACAATAATAAAAATAATGTTGATGATGATGATGATAGTAATATTGTTGATAATAATAATGATGTTGTTTGTCTTTCACTCACTGTAATAGACTTGATAGCACACGCATGTTCCCAACCCACTTATATTCTTATACTCATTATGTTTTCTTTACTTTTCAAAGTGTTTGCGTGTGAAGTGTGCTTAGCTAGCGGTTGGCCGCAGGTTCTCATACACACACACACACACATCTAATCACCGCAAAGCAGCCATCAAACTCCCTAGATAACATCACCAGTACCAGGGAAAGCAATAGCAACAACACAAGCAGTAGTAGTGTTAGTAGCTTCCATTAAGACGGCAAGGATGCCACGCGAGGTCATTAAGCGAACAACTTAACACGGAGCCGGCAATAAAATGTCTTAGAAGGCAAAGCAGGGCAAGACAAAGCAAGCATGGCATGGCAAAGTAAAATAGAAGGCATCAGATCCCACATGAACAATGAGCGTTGGCATTAAATTAAAGATAGAAAGTGAAGTAAGTAGAAGAAGGATTGCAGGAAGAGATAAAATACAGTTAGACTTATATCCTTTATGCTTTATATGGTTACTTCCGGTGCAATGGCGATGGCAATGGCGATGGCACAAGCTAAGCCAGTCAAAGTTTTTCATTTACTTGGTTTTTTTTTCCATCCACACATTTTTCTAAAGAAAAATAATATTGTCTAGCTGAAGCTTCATTCTCTTTTACTATCAAATTCTCCATCTTTTTTCACTTTCTGTTTATTAGTCAGTCCTGTACTTCCTTTGTTCTAAACGCATTCACACCTTCTTCTTGGTGTTCTGTTTGTTTTTGTTGTTTGTTCACACCTTCAAAGAAATTGAGTTGGTTTTTCTGCTTCTAGTTTTTTTTGTGTAACTGAGCTTGTTTGCCAAAGGCTTCAATGAATTACCACAGACAGGATATATAGGATATACAGGATATAAAGCACTTAAATATTGTCAAAAATCTTTAAACTTAGGATAGATAAACTCTTGAATGTGGTGGCATTGTTTTAATCAAGAAATTGAAACCATTTTCAGGAAATTATCTTCTCATTTTCTCCTCTTGCACTCTCTCTCTCTCTCTCTCTCATTCATTGCTTAGTAAAGTAAATTCATGTAAAATATTCTGGAATTTATTTAAAGATAATCAAAAGCAAACATTTGTGAACAAGATAATCAAATGAAAATTCCAAGTTAATATGCCATTTTCTGATGTGATTTTTCATTTCACATGCTTCACATGGTTGTCTAATGCTGACGATGACAAATGTCAGAAAAACTAAACATACACATTAAAATAGGAAGAACGAATAATGAAAGAGCACCCAGGTGAGTTTCATACAACATACATACTCGTACAAAATCTAACTCATGCGTGTTTGTATTTGTCAGCGTATATTTCCGGTTCTATGTTGTGTATCCCAGAGTGTTGATGGCCAAGAAATTGTCCAAAATACGAAATTTTTGTGATTTTTTTTGTAGTAAAATCCAAACAGGAAATGGAAAATTAAAATTGGAAATTGAAAGAAGGAACCTTTCATATAGTAGGTAGAATAGTTGAAAAGGAAATCACATGTCTTTTTGGCTAACAAACAGAAATGTCCTTTAGTCATTTGTTATCATGGTATTCTCCTACTCCTACTCATACTCCTACTGCTTGGTACTCGTACAATTCTGTTCATTGCTCATTGCTAGTGGCCATGAATCTATGTATGTATGTATGTATCCATGAATGATGTTGTTAGCAAAATTTCAAGTGGCAGATGTTGGATTCTTAAAACAAGCTGAGTTGATTTGATCTGATTTTCCTCATAGTATCTTGTTTGCACAGCAAAATTCTTTCTACGAATGAGTACTGAGTATGAGTATATGTGTGTTTTTACTTCGAATTTTTCTCTTGCATTTTTGTTTTCTGTTTAATTTTTGGAAAAATGAGAATAGAATAGAAGGAGAAAGCAGGAGCATTGGTAAATGATTGTTAGTGATTGCATTGTATGAATACTTAAAGATAGCAGAAACAGAATTCTAGTAGCCAAAGGAGCCAAAACATGTGTAACTTCTAGTGAAATACTAAATAGGAAAAAAATGGAACAGAAATCTCTGTATGTTTGTGTAGCTAAAGTCCTTCTTTTTTCCAAAAATTTTCTATTATTTGTCGAATGATGATGATGATGATGTAATGATGGAACATTGGGGAAGGTGTTAAAAGCAATTTTTGTACCTTATGGTAGCTGTAAGGATACCGGTACAGTGTACAAGGCTGCAGGCAATTTCTGCATCATTTTACTCATATCCTTGTTACTACAATATTACTGCAATTGCTTTGCTCCTGCTTTTGCATTTTGCTTGGTCTGCTAACGCTTAGCGTGTGATTTATGTGCCATACACAAGGAGTCTCATCTATGTATTGCAATGTGTGTGTGTGTGTGTGTGTGTGTGCTGCTCTTTGGTTTCCTATTTCCGGCTGTCATGTGCTGCTTGTGTTCGCTTCTTGCTTTCCCAATATTTCCGATTCAGTTCTCTAATAATAATTTCCATGTTGGTTATGTGTGGAATTACTTAATTTTCATGGCAACGATTTGGTGCATGCATTTACTGACCTCTACTTATGCAATTATATTTTCATTCCATTCTTTTGTTTGATAAAATTATTTCATAATTTACTATACCCAAAATCATCAAAGCTTAATTTTCACTATTCAGAGCATTCAAATGTATTGACCTGTACTGACCTCTTCTCATCATTTCTCTATTTAATTGAACAAACTATTCTCAATGGGACTTAAGTTTATTATTTTCGCCATCATCATCATCATTATCATTATCATTGGATGCTCATTGAATTGTTCTACACAGGTTAATAATCATCCGCAAAGTTAAGTAAGTTTATGCTAAGGGGAGAAGAACAACAAATTGATTTATGACCACAAATATTGTATGTATTATTGACACAAACAAACTAAAGCATCTCATTTTGAAATGCTTTGGTTGTTTATAGTTCATTTCAATGTTCCACTAGTATCTCTGCCATCTATTTGCTTTCTCTCCTGTCTTTTTTCCCGATTAGCTGAATGCGCTGTTATTAATTACAGTAAACAAATATTCATGGGAATCTGACAGTTGTTTATTCTGTACAACAACAGGAAAAGCAAGGAGCAGTAGTAGCAGCAAGTAGCAAGAGCAACAGCCGTTGGCACTAAACTCATGATGCCCATATAGCACAGAGAGTGTGAGGGGAGTTGAGCCAAGCCAAGTGTGTGTGTTGAGTCAAAAACAAAACTTCCTTCCTGCCATTCATTTCACAATTCATTTCTCGAATTCATTGGAAATTAATCTCTTTCTTTAATATATTGGAGTGTGAGGATGATTGGGAAATGAACACTTCAGCGCTTATCAAATCTTCTATTCTAGGAAAAATAATAATACAATAGCAATAACAATGATTTCCTATAGAAACTAGAAAATATAAAACAAATATATGTAGGAGATGAAATCTATTGAGAAATTTTGATAAATTGTTTATGGAGCTTTGTTGACAGCTTGGAAATAAAAGTTTCTGCTTAATCATTGTTAGAGAGTGTTAACATCTTAAAGACAAGTTTAGTTAAATTGTACTAAGTTCGAAAAACTATTGATATTAGAAAATAGTCATGTGTCGGAGTTAATAGAATATGAGAATTCCTAGAAGATTAGTTTTAATAAAAATGGGTCATAAAAAAGCTTTAAATACCGCTGCACAAGCTAAAATAATAGCTTCTCTGTGACTGAAATAACGGAAAAAGGCAGAAGTCGGAAATTGGTTTATAATTTTATTCATAATAAAGAAAACTCGTACACATAGTGTGCTCTCTGGTACAGACAAGCGGACTATAATGCTAGAAGTATCGAATTTTCATGATTCCGTCGATAAGGCTAAGCTAATACTGGAATTTATGCCATCAAAACCAGCAAAATCACTGTCTGGCACACTATTTCGAAGGCTAAACACCACCAAAACTAAAAAAAAACCACCACTCAACCTTTCACATAAAGAAATACTGTTAGGTTTGTGTTGACTTAATATGGTATGGAAAAATGAATGGCATAAGGTAGTGTTCTCTGATGAAATCAATCAATTTGGAGGGTCTTGATGACTTTAATTATTTTTTCCATGATTTGGGAAAGGATACTCATCAGTTGGATCATTTTTACAACCGAATCGGTAGAGTTATGGTTTGAGGAAATGTATCCTATTATGACACCTTCGAACTTTAATTTTTATCGCACAAAATTAACTCTAAGTCTTGCCAAGACCTTCTAAAAAAGGCATTCCTCACACTTGATAACCTTTGGCTTTGGACATTTGCCATGGATTTTCCAACATGACAAAATTTTTTTAACTGGCCACCACACTCGCCGGACCTTAACATTGTAGAAAATGTGTAGGGGTAGTTAGTTAGAAAAATATATGAGTCTGGAAAGCAGTATTGAACCAAAAACTTATTGAGACCATCCAACGACCATGGGCTTCTATTTCGTTTCACTAAATTAAAAGCAGACAGAGTTTTCAAGGTTTTCGCCCCGACTTTATACGCGTGGTATTCGAAATATGTTTGTAATAGCGTGTATTTTGTTATCTTTTTCCCTAATTATCAGATCTTTAATGTTGCCCCGCAGCTAAAAAGGAAAACATTCGAAAATCAGCCAAAAAGTAGGCAACAGAATTAAAAATATGAATATGTTTTGATTTAGTAGGTCGATTTCGATAAAATAAACGCTAATTGTACCACGAAGCTCGCTACAATACACTTGTCAAAACTGCATTCAAATAGGTTATGCCGTTTCGGAGATTAGCGTGCACAAACACGAAAAGGCATACGTTTATATATATATATATATAGATATAGATAATAGAATTAAAAACTTCTTAAGTACTTTATTTTAAAAATTGTCATGTGGCTGTGTTGGTCACTGACAATTCCTAAGTGATTCCTAGAAGGGAATAATAAATTGAGATCTTAAACAGATTGAAAGCTGGTTAGTAGTATAAATCTTTTTGTGAATACATCGTTCTTAATTCAAAAATAGATGAATAGTTGTGTTAATACATGACAATTCCTAAGTGTTTCCTAGATCATAGGGTCATGGCAAAACATTTTTGAAATGAGCATGAGTGACAGTCAGACTTCAGACATCTGCATAGAGCTTTTAATTTAATGGAAAACGAAAGGGGAGATCAAGTGGATGCTCTCTTCGTAGCCTTCTGGTTTGCAGGCTGTTGTCGAGCAGACCCAAAACCAGCGAGTTGGGGTGATTCTCCAGTCTAATCGTATGCAGCTCACGTATTTCATCTTTAACCAAGCTGAGTTGGGACACATTACTTGACAACCAGTTCATCCTCCAATTTTTCAGGACGAGTTGCTTCTTCTTTCTCTTAATGTGCTCCTGTTAGTTGAGCCTTTTGTCCAAAGTAAGACCGAGATACTAAGCATAATGGCAAAACATAGATCTTAGAATTATTTGCTTAATTGTTGAATTGATAGTTCTTAAATCTTTTTGATATAATCTTTATTTGTGATGCTTAAACTTAATATTTTTGAAGATCTTTCATTCAATTATGATTCATTCAAAAATGATCATGTATTTATGCCTATTATAATATAAATACTTACCACATCTATCAATTGTGATAGTCGTAGACCCATTTTGACCGTTAAACGATCCGAATTATTGCCCACAGGGCGAATTAAACGATTATAGTTGCTCAATAGATCGTCGTATAGACGCTTTGCATCTGGGTTGGCCAGGCCGCCGGTGGCAAAATGTAACGCTATGAACACAGTGGCGAATAGCACGCTCCCCATCTTAGGCCAGGTCCACCCCTGTAATAATATAAAAAATAATATACAATTTTAGAATTTTAAGTAAATAAATTGTAAGATGATAAAAAACATATAATGAATTAGCATTATTTTGCAATAATTTTAGCATACAATAAGATTTCTTGTTCATATAATTTTTGTTGTACTAGTATACTTTAAGGCATTTATATACATACGTACAGTAAACTAACAAAAGCTCAATTCATACATACATATGTGTGAGTCCACGTGTTAGTGTGAGTGTGTGTGTGTGTGTGTGTGTGTATTGGCAAATAGCATAAAAGTGTTCCAAGTCATAAATTTTGAAAAAGTGTCAAAAGTATTACAGCACTTGGTCTTGGTCTCGGTCTCGGTCTTGGTTATGCTTATGTTCTTCTATATGTACTTCTCTAGTGCCCATTCACTCATTCATTCAGTTTGTTTCTTTCTCTTTTTGGCTTGACTCAAGCATAAAGTCTTGATACTTTTGTTATGTTCCTTCGTTAGCTTCTTTGTAGTTGCCGTTGCCGTTGTCATTGTTGTTGGCTATAAACACCATTTAATCTTTGCTCGAACGCTTGCCATACTATTCTTACTGGCAAACAATTGCTCTATGCACTTCTACTTGCTATCTCCCCTCCCCTTTTCTGTGTTTTTTAGTATTTTTCTAGATTTTATTTCACATAAAAATTACACCAAAAATTGTTGTTGTTGAAGCTGCAAGTTTTGCAATACTAGCAAAGATATCCTTGCTGCATGCGACTGATGTCAGTTGTCCTTTCTGAGTCTAGTGTATTTGTATAAGTTTGTGATTTGGAAATAGTATTACGTATTATTGTTGTTGCTCTATTGTTATTGTTATTATGCTGATACAAACACACACACACACACATTGAAGTTGATTTGAGTTTTCCATGCATTTTCACACGGAAATGGCATATTTTAAAATTTATTTCTTTTTCATTCTCCGATCTGTATGTGTTGATCCCTTTATCCGGTGCATGCTTCCTGGTAGTGTGGATTGAAAAAAAAAAAAAATAACATCAACAGAAAGAACGAAGAGGATTTGCTTAAATTTGTGTTATTAAAATGACAAGCACAGTTGCACACAGCAGAGCAAACAGTCACACATAGACATCCTCTACACTCTCTCTTAATCACATATACTCTGATTCAGATTCTCCTTTCATTTGTTTGCTATTGCATTCAACAATTTTTATCTGAATATTATAAATTTTAATATTCCAATTGCATATTTTCATGTTTATGTTGTGTAATTTTTATGTGTGTTTATGTGTGAGATGCCAAAAAAAAAGATAAACACACAGAGAAAGAGAGAGAGAGAGAGAGCAAAGTATAACATGTAAGCCAGCAAGCAAGCCAGGAAGGACAATTGGATTTAACTTGAACTATGTAATTTTTGTTCATTTAAAATAATAATATGAATAAATATTTTAAATAAAATTTTTCTCTTTTTCTCCTTATTTTTTTATCTCTACAATTGTCATTGGAAACTATGAAAATTGGCATAGAGAAAGGCTCAAAGGCGCCTGAACATATGTATACTTTTTCTTTGCATTTTTATAATAGTGAAGACGATCCTTGTCCTTGTTATATTTCTTGTATATTTGCCACATTTGTTTTGTTTACTAAACTGCCAACTTTTGCCTTGTCTTCTTGTCTTGTTGGAGTCCTTTTCTTTTTATTTCTATCTTCTGTGTTCTTCTGATTGTTCTTGTTAACCCCTTGAGTAAGTTTTCTTGCCTCACTACACTAGGGACCCTATTCAGCAGCACATCTACGACGACTTTTGCCATTATTTTTGCTCAACTTTAGTTAGTTTTTATATATGTACATATATCTAAAAAATTATAAAGAGAGAAAGTTTTGTGGTGCAAAAGGTTGTATGTGTCAGTATTCATATGCTTCACGTTTCTTTTCCGTCTCCCTTAACATTGCAGACTTCTTTTGTTCATTTGTGTGTTGTGTAGTTAAACTTTGTTTAGTTTGCTGTAATTTTGATATATTTGCAAAGCAAATATGGTGTCTCTTTTCACCTCTAAGTTTCTTTTTAACCTTCTAACTAACTCTCTCCTTCTTGGTTATTGTCTTTTATCTGCTACAGTTGTAAATTACATTACGTATACGTCAAGTGTTGCTATTTTCTTTACATATACTTCGTTTGCTTTTCAAAAGAAACTACTAACATATGACACCATGTGTGTGTTGTCTTATTTATGGTTTATGGTTGCTTTTAAAATTTGCATATTCATTTTGAGAAAAATCAAGGAAATTAATTATTTTTTGATTTTCACAAACTATTGAATCTTGCATATCATTAATTACACTTTTGATAATACAATATACAGTATCCTAATCCCCAATATTAATCAAAAACAAATTTACTTTGTTTAATGGCTCGTCATGCAACTAATTTTGATTAAAGCCCAATACCAGTATCATTGATTGTGGGTGAATGGGCGAATAAATGAATGATTAAATGAATGAATGAATGAGCGTTTGAAATGCGCTTGAGGCTCTTAATTAATTATGCAAATTTTCACTTCGAATTCTTGCTATCACTTCTACTATGCTAAATGCATTAAATTAATTTCTCACACATTTCATCATCAAAATTTGCCTAATAAGCAAAATCATTGCATGGCATGGCATAGCAAAGCATAGCATCATTGCCAGCATACATTTTTCATTCAATTTTTGACTATTTCATTTGAAATTCTTGTTTCTCTCGATGTTATAGAATATTTTTCATTTTTATTTTAATATATAAAAAGCCACACGACCGCATGTCAGTGACCACAAATTGTTGGTTGTTGCTTTAGAAAAAAAAACATATGAGGGAAAAAAGAATAATATGGTGACGGCATCATCATCATCATCATCATCATCATCATCCAAAATATAGCAATAACTCATGTATTTTTTGTTAGCTCACAGTTCTGCTGCTGCTCATCATGAAATATGTCAACGCAATCTGACATTTTGTGTCTATTTATGTAATACACTATTTTATTTTCAAAAGCATAGCAGTGAATATACTTATACATATGTATATGTGTATGTTTAAAAGCATGTTTGGGTGTGTGACCAATTCATTGATTGTGGTTTGTGCCTGTCAACATGGTGGATGCGTGATATCCACGCATAATTGCTTCAAAATGCATAGAAAATTTCTATTTAAACAGCAAAAATATTATACAAAACACAAAATCAGAAATGTTCTGTACTTAATAGCAGCCGCTGCATGCCATACAAAACAGCTTTAGTTCAATTGTCTAAAAATAGAAGTAATAAAAGCCAAACGTTATCCAAAGTAAATATAGAATTTTCTTTTTCTTAGAAGCACAACATCACAACAGCCATTGAAGCCATTTTATTGTTGTTCTAAAAATAGTTTTCCATTACCCACGATGTCATTTTGAGTTGTTCTTTTTTTAACTTTTATTTCAGTTTTTCTCGTAATTGTGTGGCTTCAATACATTTTCTGCTAAGCACTTTTAGCATTGGCAATTGCAATAGTGAAATGTGCAAAGTAAAACAAATAAAGAAATAAAATTTAATAGGTTTACTGAGTGTCTTGTGTGTTAGTGTATACAAAAGAGGAGAAAGGCAAATTATATTTTAATTAAAAAAATTGAAGTTTCTTTTCTTTTTCATTACAATTGGCTTCAGTATGTCTTCAGTTTGTTAGTAATAAGATTATGTTCTGTATATTTTAATGACTAGTCTAGTGGTCTGCCTTGTATCTTCTTCTTCTTCTGCTTCTTTTACACGATTTCTCACAAATTTCAATATTATATTATTCAATTCAATTGCTGCAGATTTTGTGGTTTTTTTAGCAGATTGGCTTCAAAATTTCGCGGTCTTCTCTTTGGGTTGTCTTACCAATTACAAATTTTCTAAGGGATTTGGAAGTATGTAAATATATTGGATTTGCCACCTGAAAGCCCTGATTTAATTAATATGGAGAATGTGTGGGCTTATATAATAAGAAAAAGAAGATCATATTTGACAAAAAAGCAAGAGGAGACAATCGCTGAGGTCGAAAGCCTTTGGAATGACATTTTCCCGCTCATACTCCAAAAATTAGTGGTACCAATACCAGGACTATTGCAGAAAGTTACCAATGCCAATGGCGAAATTTTTTTTTATTTTATCCCATCACTAAAAAGAAAAATATAAACATAAATGCGTGATTTTTTCTTTGTAAAAATACATATTCCGAGCACAAATATCTAAAAAATGATAAGATCTCTAAGTGCTTATGTTTGGAAGTATTTTATTTAAAATATAAACTTAGATACGGCTCGAAGGACCATTAAAAAGAAAATAAATAAAATAATATTAATTCTGGGATAAAGACAATATATGTTTACAACAAGTTTACTCGTACGTATGGGAGTTCTAAGAGGAAGACAATCCAACGAAGTTGTTCTCACATGAAACACTTCTAAGCAAATGATGATCTGTGTCTTTGTAATAACCTGACATATCGCAACCATGCCATTAGTGTAACGTAAAATGGTACAATTCTGTGTGGTACACGACCATCGATTTGCTAGAAGGTTTTGATGAAATGAAGAAAACAAACGATCAATGTCGAATCATTCTTCATCATGACAATGCTAGGCTCAATAAACCGAATATTTGAAGGTACAAAACATTGAATTGATGGGTCATCTAGCATACAAACCCTATTGAGCACCGAATGATTTATTTTATTTCCCACAGTGCAAAACAAATTATTGTATGTGATCAACGATTTTCGACACCCGAAGAAGCGATTAATGCATTCAAAAAGCATGTTTTGGATTTCCCACAATTGGAGTGAAAGAAGTGTTTTGAAAATTGGTTAAAAGCGTATGCAAAAGTTTATTGATCTTCATGGAGAATACATTGGAAAACAATAATGTCATTTCTAAATCCAAACAATGCGTACTTCCCATTGCAAAACTTTTGTAGTTCGCTACGTTTATACGTGTATCATACATAGGTTTCAATTAAATCACAGATTGGATTATCGATACAAATATGTACTAGCGGCCTTTCATACACAACTGATTTGTGTTCACAATACATGAAGCCACCAGGAGGTAGAACTTTTGTCCGCTACATAAAAAAAACATCAACCTTCAATGCTAGAGGCGAAAGCTCACTATGTAGCGGGATACACAACGGGACGGTGGCTAACGTGCGAGGGCCGTTTTTCCAATACGCGCCCGAATACTAAGTCTCTTTCAAAATACAATTTGCATTCTAACAGATCCAACAAAAAAACAAGAAATGGAAAAAATCTTAGTAAAGAGTAAAAGCAATTATACAATGCATTCTATGATTCGCTTTAAATACAACTAAGAATACCAGTATTACACAATGGATAAGAGCAACGCGACCGATCGTCGATTCTTGTTTGTCGGCAGCGCTTTGTTTTTGTTTTTCATACAATCAACACAGCGACTGAGCGACGAGATCAAGAATGCATATTCACTGTTTGTTGTTCAACAACTTTTTCATGGAGAAACAAAATTCCTTTACTGAATCATAAAAGTTTCTAATAGAACATACAAGTGAGAGTTGGTAGTAGTAGAGAAGAACTTCAATTAAACTAAGATTCTCCAAGATTTTACATAATTTTTCTTTACAAAAACCTTATATTTTCCATATCTTCTACTATCACACATTTTCTTCATTATAATCTTTTGCCATCATAATGATCTTATCCATGAAACTAACATACTCGTACTTACTATGGTAAGTAAACAGAGGGAGTCAAACCAATCTGCATGACACCCTGAAGCGATTATTCTGATAATTGTTGTTGTTGTTCTATTATCAAAATGGGGGCTGAAGTAATAAAAAATAACCATTTTCCATCTTTAGTAAAATGCTATCAAGTGTGTTCATAATGATAATTATCTTAATGATGTTAATGTTAATAATGAAGAAAAGTGGGTCCTTATGTGGATGAGTAAATGAGTGAGTTTGGGGGAATTCAACACCTGAGGCACTTTTTTGTTTTAAGATTTCTTTATACTTACTTTGAAGCTTAAGAAATTAAAATTTAAAGTTTGAAGATGGAAAATCTGGTTCATAAAATTTTATAGCAAAATGGAAAATGTGGTGGAAATATGAAAAGTTTTTGTAAAGTTCACTGCACACAAAACTTCAATTTTAATTGATTTTTAATTTCATTTTAGTTAAATAGCACAAAGACTTCTTAATTATTCTTTTTCATAAGATTTTATGTTTGTTTAAACTCAAAAGTTATAAAAAATAATTCCATATAAATAAAAAATAAATAAAAATAAAGAAAAACTAGTAGAAAATAAGGAGAATTAATTTACAATAAATAATAAAAAAATTAGAAAAATAAAATATGCAACAACATTGTTTTTACTATCACATGAAAGAGCATGCATTTTTGTTTTTCATATGTTGATTCTAATATATTTTTTTTAAATTTGTTGTGAGGAAGACACTGTTCTGTATTACTATGTTTTCTTACTGTTGCTGCTGCTGCTGTTTTATGTATAAATTGCTGTTGTTGTTGAAACAAGTAAGCACTGGAACCTTTAGAACCTGAATTAATTATATAATATTTAACAAATTTATACTACTCTTAGTTAAATATGTTTGTGGGATGAAGTAATCTACATGAATTATGATCAAGAGCACATTTTATTTCTGTAATTTCTTTTTCTGATTATGCATACTGTTTTGAAGACATAGAGCATTGTAGATTATAACAAGTAGTGGGAGTAAATAAACTTAAGTTCGAACTCAACGACGGTCAATTTGCAGAAAGGTAAAGAAATTTGGGATGATATGCATCTGATCATGTCAATGTTTGAATTGCGAATGAAAAGTTGAAATGACTTACATCTGATCTGATTAGTGTGTATATTGCAAGTGTTTATAACATAGTCTGGTTGACTTGCGACCGATCTTGTAGGCGTTTATTAAGCAAGTCATATAACAATGTAAATTCGCTCTTCTTATAAGCTTGCTAGGAACAATAAAATACAAGACTGATAGACTTAAGAAGAGTACTAACACAATATGCAAGACAAAGGTCCTCTAACAAACGAGTTATGCAATTTAAGAGACGATACCTGTTAAATTAAATTAGACTTGATATCAAATGGCACAATAGAACACAGCAAATGTAAGCTTTAAATCAATGATTCAACATTCTCATTTTTACAGATTCAAACATAACATTGACTAAGTATACATACTCTTAGTAGTACTGCGCAACTCCTATGAATTTTTGTAATTTTCTGCTTTTCCTTTTTTTTGGAATTCTTTTCTCTAGTTTTTGGTTTTGGTAACAGACTTATTGTTTATGATGGTGATAAATGTAGATATCACTGGCTAACTTACCTAGACTGATTGTTTTGTTTGTACCTAATTATACATTATTTTAACGTGAAAACGTTTTTAAAAAGAGAAGACATGTCATAATCTTACGCTGTTTCAGAAATGTAACAATATATGTCGCCAATAATTTTAATATATTTCGTAACTTAAAAGCCGTAGTGCCAATGAATTAATATATTCTGAAAGTAGATGAAGCGATGAAGTCTGTAAGAGGATTTTTGTCATGGAGCACTTATTTCATCATGGGGGGAGAGTCATTCAAATGACGACACATAGCACGGCTAATGAACGCACAATCAATTATGAAACTAACAAGATTCAAATTATTGAATATTCAACAACAAATTGTGTGTAATCTCGTGATATAAGTATAACAAAAAACGTTTTCACGCAAATACAATTACACTGGGGTAGCGGTACTATCTGTTCCGATTTTAAGCATTTATTTGGTATATTAAATCTTATCATATATGATGTCTTAGCCGTCGCGGTTGTAACTCTGATAATTGATGAATATTTTGCGAGTAACCATGTTTATTCATGAACAATAAGGCTAATGACATTCATGCTCCTTACAAAAGACCTTAACCCTCAATTTACATGCCAGCATATAAAACTTGATTGAATAACTCAAAGCTACTTTTTTGAAAATATATGCATATTAAAGGAGAAACTTGGAAATTAACATGAAACTGCTTTAAATAGCAAATGATTACATTACAAAAAACATTTAGTAGGGTATTGGCAAATGCTAAAAACCATGGTTATTGCAGGAGTCACAATCCTCTAGTACGAGTACTCCTTATATAATAATGTTTTCCATGTTTAAATTGTATTTTCTCTATTTTCTGAATTTATGACTTTCATTTTAGTGAAGTTCAGATTTTTTACTTCTTTTCATTTTTTGTTATCATTTTTTACAACATTTCTGAAGCCTTCAGGGTAAAATAGTAAATGCTTTACTCTGTTAGTTCATTGTTGTTGCTATTGTTGTAGTTATTATTGTAGTTTATGTTGTACTACTACTACTACTTAGGACATTGTTGTACAATAAGAAGAGTTGCCCTCTTCAAGCAAGATTTTTCTTAAATAAAGGAAGGAAGTAAAGTAAATAAACTTAAAATAGCCAAAAGATACTTTTTTCATTTTATTTTATTTGGCAACTCCAGTTGAACAATACACCAGCACCATCTAGTAACAAAAGCCAGGAAGAAACAGTTTGAAGATATGTTGACTCCGGTATTCTGGCAATGGAAAACTCTTTTGTTAAATATATAACAATGAAAAGAATGAAACTTTCTTTTAGTCACACCAAAAAGGATCACTAAAAAAATGAATTCAACTAATTTTATATAAATTCTTCTTAAATAAAACTCAACTTACAAAAGGGAAAAGTTACATACAACTAATGTTAAGATTCAATTGTGATCTTTAGGATCTATTCTTGTAAAAAAGAAAAGGAAATGATTGTATGTCTGGCTTAGTAAGAAATAAAGAAGGCTAAGGTTTGTTGAACTTTAAAGAAAGAATGGATAATAAATTTTATATTATTAATCTGGACAAGATTGTTGCATGCCATTTTTTCATTGTATTGTGTTGTGTTGTGTTGTATTGTATCTTGTCTCTCTTTGTTTGTTGTTCTTTATTATACTCTTTATTCTTATTTTTAATGTTACCCTGAAGCTACTTTAAGACATCAACTATGTTGCTTCCTTTTAGATTTGTTTTCTTTTATATTCTTGCTTATACCATTTTTTTTTTTATGAAAATTTGTCATAAAAAGCAAAAATTTACATTTTTTTTCGTGACATTTCCTTGGCTGTTGCTCTTCATTATTTTTGATAATTCACTTATTAAATTTACACCTCCGGGTGGGGTTTTCATTCATTCCTTTCGACATCTTTATGTGTTTGTGTTTGTGCTAAAGTTTTATGTTGTTTTCGGCTTTTTCACAATGATTTGTCGAAAAAGCATTAACAAAAATGAATCTGATTATGATTATGATGACTTTACTATGTTGATGATGCTGATGATGACAGAGAATCATCTTAAGAATGCTGTTAGCTGAAAACTTTGAAGTTTACTGCAAATGCTTTATTATGTAAATTCTTGTTTTATAAATCTAATTTAATAATTCTGCATTTAAATCAAATGAATCTTCTTGTATAATCACAATATGAAGGGTCCACAAGGCATATGCTAAATGTCTAAGTAAATAACTTCAGTAGGTTGCTTTTAGTATTGATTTAATTTAGCTTTAAGTTAGTTGCTCATTGAATATTTGCTTAGGTAGAGGCAAGAATATTTACCTTGGTTGCATGTGCCATGAATTCTTGTTTCTATTATTGCTATTGCGCTTCTAGGCTCCATCATCAACAACTAAATAAAATTGCAAGTAAAAACTTTAACAATAAACATTTTCAACACACTTACGCACACACACATACATTCCCGCAGAGTTTGTGGCACACAGTTTGTGGCAACTAAGGAAATTTTTGCACTTGCAGCATTAAGCTGTGGTTCTTTCTGTTGTGGCATTATACCTGCGGCAGCATATTGTGTGTGTGCATTAAAGGAAAGGAAAGAAAAGTAAAGGAAAAAGTTTTATTGAGAAAGTATTGCTGCAACAACCTCATCATTAACATCATCATCATTAGCATTAGTATCAACATAATCATCATGAATATGAATAAAGTTGTTAATAGTGATGAATATGAACATGATGAACATGATGATGATGATGATGGTGATGAAGTGCCGCCACAAGGTTGCTTTGGCAATTGGGCGTTGTCTGTGGCAAACAGCAATATCCGTTGACAAAGTAAAAGCAGCAGTAGCTGATTTACTCATGTGAATGCTTATGCAGCCCCCAAGTCAAAGAATTATTAAGTGCAAGTCACAGTGAATTTAAGTGAAAACTATATAAATGTCAATAAAAATGCTTCAACAAATTGTTGCAATTTATAGATTTTCATAAGTGAAAACAAATGACAGATCAATAACAACAAGGGGGAGCCATGCCATACTATTGTATAAACAATCATAAAATCCAATTGGCTTAAGTGTCTACTAAAGAAAAGCATAAGTTGTGCGCTCCCTCAACTGTCCAGAATAATGGCACGTTTGAAACATAAATGCAGTAAGTTTTTGAAGCAAATTAACCACAAAATGCAATAAGCAATGTAAGCGACCAAGACAGCATTTTCTTGAGGGTACAATAAGTGTAAAAGTAAAGTGGAAAGAAAGTTTAGCAAAAAACCC
Source organism: Amiota communis (assembly GCA_037043315.1). Lineage (NCBI taxonomy): Eukaryota > Metazoa > Arthropoda > Insecta > Diptera > Drosophilidae > Amiota > Amiota communis. Next base: position 2,021,507 of record JBAMAV010001245.1, on the reverse strand, counting down.
CAAGGAGCCAAGTGAAATGCAAGAAATTGAAAGGGGCAGCAACTATACAATTCTTGAACAAAAGCACAAATTGTTATGTAATTGTTATTTAAGTTAGATTAAGTTAAAGCATTTTAAAAGGACAAGCTTAGTGATGGAAGAAAATTTAAGTTAGGATGTACATAGTTGTAGAAGGGATGCTTGCAGCACACGTGATGGATTAGTTGTTGCCTTTTCTTATGGCAAATTTTCATAGTCATCTAAATGATACTTAGTGGTTTCTCCATCATTACTGGTAATTCTATTTATTACTCTTCTCTATACTTTCAACATTCCCTATCCTTCTGTCCATCTTTCTTTCACTTTGATTATTTAGTAATCTAAGATGCTTGAGTTCCATTGCATTGTGTGTTGCAATATTGCTTTGCTTTGCTTTTGGTTTTATGTTGCAAATTGAATTGAAATTGAAACAATTTGTTTGTTGCCTGTCAATTTTGGGTTGTTTGCTTCATTGTTTTCATCCTCTTAGGGTAAGTGACCGCTTAAAATATATGAACAACATTGAAATTTTCCTTGTTGTTGGTTTTTCTGTTCTTTTTTCATTGGATATTAAAATGTCTTTCATCGCAGTAAATATTTTACATGCTGGGTTTGTTTTTTATTTCATTCTTTTAACCTGCAGTAGGCAGAACAATAACATCGACAGCTATTTGGGCAAATGCATTGCACTCATTCAAACAGATACTCACACACATACTATATTATGTATTGTATATATGTATGCGGAAGTGAAGTGTTAGCGGAAGTGATGGCGGTGATGGCTGCAAAGTAAAGTGTTTCGGCAATGGCGGCAACTGACGGTTGCTGCCGGTCTTTGTCTGGGCTTGATGGTTGTTTGTATACAACATGTGAGTCAGTGTAAGGCTGTGCTTATGTGTGAGAGTGGTTGCTTACATTTTCGCGTGCAATTTTCCAGTTGAGTTCCTTTTTCATTTCCTTGTTATTTGTTTTACATTTACTACGCCGTTTTCATTCATGCTCTCTCATTCTCTCCCTCTCTTCATCACCATTTACAGCCTGAAAAGTTTATTTCTGCCTGTCTGCCTATGCTTAATGCTACTTGGTCTGCTATGGCTGTGCTTGTGCCTGGCTCTCTTGCATTTGCTTGCTTGTTCGCTTGCTTGCATTGACTGCTGTTGCATACTTTACGGCTGATATATTAACATGGCGGCCATTGTAGCCGCTGTCGCCATTTATAATGTTGCTTGCTGTACTTGTTTTTTGTTGTTGTTGTTGTTGTGCGGCTTTTCGTGCTCACTTGTAATTGAATTTCATTTGTAAGGATCTTTACTTCTTCTCCTCCTCATGGCACATGTTGTTGGCAATTGTTTTCCTTGTTGTTGTTTTTTTTTTTTGTTGTCCGCCACCATTTTAGTTAAACAAAAATAATGGCATCCATTTATTTGTTGTCGTCAACTGTACTCATTTTGTATTTTCGTTGTCTTCATGTTGTGGATTTTATTGTTGTTGGTTGCTTGTCTTTTGTAGCATGTTTAAGCCTCTCTAGAAAAGCAACATTCATATTTCTCTTTTGGTTATTTGGACTTCATGTTAATAAATGTTCATTAATGCCAGCTTTCACTTTAAAATGCAATTTAATGCTTTCATTCGTTTTTTTTTATGCTGAAATTGCAAACTATGCTTCTGTCGGGTTGTGGTCTTTGTCTGTTCCATTTTCTTGACTTGATCCAAAGTCGTAAATGTCAAAAGTGTTGACCCAACTGCTGACTCCTGCCTTCTCCTCCTCTTTTCCATCATTCAACATCATGAGGTTTTTTTATGCTTATTGCTGCAGTCAATTGTTGGTTTTTACAGACCCTCATCGCTTTTGCGTCACTTTTCAATGAAAATGAAATAAAATGCAGTTTTATTTCGGCTCTTTTTTTTATGATTATTTGTGCTACTCAAAGCTTGATTTACAGGGTTTATTATGAGAAGATTACAACAGTAATTTCAACTGTTGAACTGAACAATTTGTATACATACATAAGATACTTGTTGTTAAGTATCTGTTGTAATGTAATTGCAGATATATTTACTTGCTTGTCATGAGAAAGAAATGCATAAATTGCATGACTTGATTTCAAAAATTATAACCCAAATAGTATAAAAACAAAATATAATATTAAATAGAAAACTTTAGTAGATTAGTTGAGCTCAAGTGACGATATTTAAAAACTTCATCCATTCATGTGTGTTATCCTTGTTATACTCAACATTATCAAAAGCTATAAGTTCAATCAGTATATAAAATAAAAGGAAATGAAATGAAATGAAAGAAAAGTATAAAATTTGTTAGAAAATTTGCTGAAAAAAGAAAAGAATGGAGTAGGAGAAACTTGAAAAACTTGCTCAAATAAATATTTATGCTTTATTTATGTTGATTTTTCATAGGTAGCAAGTAGCAGCCTACTCTACCACTGTAGTAGTTGTGTTGTTGGTTGGTTGTTGATGAAAGCAACAGAATGTGAATAATAAACAAAAAAAGTTAAAAATGCCAAAGTTATGCCGAAAATTTGTCTGTGTGAAGCATGTCAGTGGTTCGTTGGTTGGTTGGTTTAAGTAGGAAAAAGAAGAAAATTTGCCTATATGAAAAGCAAGCGAAGGAAGGAAACATGAAAAGCACACGAAACAAAGCGCATGAGGCAAAAAAGTTTCAACAGTGAAATTTGTTATTTGAACTTTTTGCGCTGAACGCGCCCTCAGGTAGCTTGTTAAACACATTTTTTGTTTCCATCCTACCAGCTCTCACTTTCTTTACCATTCTCTTTTTGGCCATCATCAATTTGCCACCACCAACAACAAAAACAAAAACACCAGTATCAACTACTGGTAGCAATTGTAAAAGGAAACAAAAACTTCCATTTCATCAAAAAAAAAAAAAACAAACATTCAACTTCTAACTTGAAACATGAAAATTTGCATATGATAAGCAAATAAGCAGCACCACAGAGAAGGAACAATTTTTCTTTGCTGCCATTCAACAACAACAACAACAAAAGAGAAAAGTTTTATTAGATTCATTTTTTTTTTTCATTGGGTTTTTTGTTGTATTTAGTTACACAATTGTAGGCTACTCAAATACAGGCAAACATTACATTTTTACAAAGGCAAACAAGAAAAATATTTGAACGAAAAAAAATGAGAATTTAATTTTTTTTTTTTTGAAAATTATTTTTTATATAAATAAAATAACAAAAATTAGCAAGTTCAGGTGATGACAGCGAATCCACTTTTCATTTGAAAAAACTTTCTCCTCTTTTGTACAATATTTCCATTGTAGCTTCAAGGTTTGTGGGTTATTATAGAAAATAAATCAAGCTATAGAGTTTCAGACTAATGAAAGTTAAGCTAACTTCACTTTTTGCTTAAGGAAGACAGGCCAATCGATATGTTAATGGCAGGTGTTCCTGATTGAAAGGCAATTTGTCTATTTGTGTGTGCTATTTGAACTCTTCTGATAATTTGTTATTTCCAAAAGGAAGAGTATCTTAAGCAAGTTGCATTTGACATGGCTTTGATTAGATTAGTTCTGATTAGGGGAAGTGAGGGAACTAGAACACCTCGTCACTCAGCCGCAAGTAGGCCTTTTGTGTAATCACAGTTCCTCCGTGATTCTGTTATACATCAGGAAAGCCAAGATTTTCTTTGGAGACAAATTTCAACTGGTTTCAAGTACATATTGGTTTCCAAAGGGGCGGAGTCTGGTTTAGATAACATAGTAAGTGCTCTACTGACTCATCTTTTTCATTACACAGTCTACACTTATAGGTTCGACCGATCCGCATTTCATTTCATTACTCTGCACTGTCCGGTCAAGAAACCTGAGGCTACCCGAATACCTGTCCTTGTAATTCCCAGTGCTTCCTGTGTTCTTTTGAGAGATCTAGTTGGCATGAGGAGTTTTGCTAATCATGTGTACCCAATAGCAGGCCGATTTATCATCTAACCATTATTTAAGCTAGCCAGCAGAATGGCTCTGGTTTGCAGATCCTTTCCTTCGTAAACAGGATACCCACTTTGTCCTGGTTCATGATTGTTCAATGCTAGTCTTTTGAATAACATCAAGCAATTCGAAACAAACTTCGAATTGAACTCGAAATCATTGATCGCTTGTAGTGTAGCTTTGATATGAGAGTAAACTTATAACTTTAATTTTTCCCTGAGGAATATTTCTAATGCTTAGATTTCTGCCTGGAAAACTGAATTCTCTTGGGTTTATCCTGTAGACACTTGCTCCACCACCAGTGTCTGTGAGTATGTATGAATAAAGCTTACTTTCTTGTGCTTTTACATGCTTCTATCTTCTTTTCCCTTTCCGCCTACAACATTGTCAAACTGCAAGCGTGACAAAACAAGCCATTTCGATGGGATCACAGGTCCCCTTGGTTCATCCGAAATACTACACTACACAGAGACCTTAAGATCCCGATGGTAATGGAAGTGATGAAACCCCTGCAGTAAGCTTGGTGGCAATACTCCCCATTTCGATAGTAATTCATTACTTGTTATTATAGGAATTATACTATAGTTATTATAACGCAAAGCTTCTGATGCATCCCAACCTACAAGACGTAGACTGAAAAGGCCACATTCTCTAAGAAGGATTAAACAGCTATCTCAGCAATGTGCCTTAATGGCTTAATCCATATTCAACGCCAGTGTCCGTTTTAGAACCATCCGTATACCATACATGGATGTCATGGAGAGGCTTTGGTCTAAACTGTTCCCAGCCCTGTCTCACTGGAAAGAAACTTCAAAATTTTGTTTAAAGTTGGACAGAAGAGGATAATGATTGAGCCCATCCCTCAGTATGAATTGCTTGAAATCTACCGAGCCACTATTAATTACTATAACAATCTTTGCTATAAGCGACATTGCTTCTTTTTTATAAGCAAGTGGATTGGCCATAGATTCAGTAGCATATCAAGTGCAGCTGTTAGAGCCGACCTCTTAGTATTAACATGGCTTATGAATGAGTTTACTATAGAAACACATTTTAATGATATTAGTAAGAGTATCATTAAATGAACTTAAAGCAAATTATATGGTACGCATATGACATTGCTTATGAGTGTTTTAGAAAATATATAAAAAATTTAATTTACATTTGTTTTTCATTATGAAAGGACATTTCAGTTTATTTTAATACAAGTATCCTTTTGAACTTGACTTTTTTATAATTGTCCTCATTTTATATGCATAATTGAGCATGTCCTTTGAAGTACTACATTAATTTTCAAGCTCATCATACTGTCATAAGTCTGTGTGTGATTTAAGTTTTACATTTTTTATTTTCAAGTTAAATCGAAGGACTTTATGTAAATGCTATTTTTTTCTGCTTTTAGCGCTAATTAGCTTGTTAAGCACTTGGATTAGCATATGTGGAAGAGTTAGAATTTATATATGAAAGAAAAGAAAGAGAATGAAGCAGTGAGAGAGAAAGAGTGATGACAATATAAAGAGCAAAGCAAATGCTTTTAGTGATATTAGTGGAAAGTTAAAAGTAGCACAAACAAATTTTTGCTTTAATAGTCAGTCAGTAAGTTAGTCAAGCGCTTAGTGAATATGAACAGGCGTGGAAATATACGAAATAAATAAGTATAAACATACGCACTCATACATCAAACACACACACATCAAACAAATATAAAGACAAACACACACACACACAGAGATGACTTTACACTAAAAGCCACTCAAGTGCAACGCTTTCAGCGAAACGTTGAGTTGAGTTTTACCTGTTTGAAAAATAAAATATTAACGTTTATTGCTGTCTGCACTCAGCAGCTATTATGAGGCAGCATTGAAGGGAGCCATCTATGTACCAAGTAAAAATGATGCGCCAGCCAACCATCCAGACAACCAAGAAAGCAGCAACCAAGCTACCAGAATGAATAAGTTATCTAAGGTTGCTTTCTGTGTGTTTATGTGTGTGTATTTTGTGTAGTTTATGTTGTTTGAAGGACTCTTTGAGAAGGCACATGGGAAGACAAACAATATGTGTCAGTGTTGCCAATGAATGGAAGAAGAAGAAAATGTTAGAGGAATGTAAACCACCAGTGAAGGTGGTACAGTATAAACATCGATAATCAATAATGTCTGTTCAACACTATGACACTCAGTCTGCCTTGATATACTATATCCTACACTTATTTCAGTCTGTGCATCTCTCTCATTGCTTTGGTTTATATTCTTCTTGTTTCTTTTCACTCTCTTCTTGTCTCCTAGTATTTTGCTATTGTCGTCGCTTCGAGTGTCGCTGTGTGGTTGGCGCGCTTTAGTTTATATTAAACTATTAACGAAAGGATACTAGACTTCCGTAATGACAATGCATTGATGATGATGACTACATAACGAAGACTCTGCCCGAAGGACATATCAGCCAGCATGTGGTGGCGAGACAAGTCAGTTACGCTATTGTTCAAGATGCAGACACATATACAATTTATGGCAATAAAGATAGAAGGCAGAGAGACGCAATTTATTGCTTGAGCTAATAGTAGTGCAGTGCAATGTCCTGATGAGGAAAAAAACAAAATGTGTGTGTAAGAGTAGAAAAGAGAAAAACTGAACAGAATCTATGGAGTAGCGAAAATCGACACTCAATATTAGCACCGTTTATGGGCTATGAACGAGTCCTAGATGAGCTTGCAATGCTTAAGCATAATCGAGTGGTGTGTACTCCTATGTGGTATAAGTTAGAGGGTGTATACTTGGTATATGATTAACAAAAGGGTGCAAGAGGAAAGGTGTAAACATGCTGAACATGTCAAACCATGTTGGATGCTAGCAGGAAACCACGAACCCACTAGTGAACAAGCGAGCGAAGGAATGAAACATATGAAATGAAATGCATTGGCAAGAATGTAAGGAGCCCAAGCGTGATGATGATGATGATAATCATCATCAGGGTAAAGTAAGTTAAGTGAAGTGGAGTATTCCATGTGTAAAGAAGAAATAAAGAGTAGCAGCAGGTGGTGTTAGCGGTGGCTTATCGATATATAAGTGCATAACTAGATGACTATGTGTGGCATATGTGACATAGTAGTATGAGTGTGCATGGCATGAAGGACCTCCTCGCACAGTTGTCGCTGCTTTTAAGTGGTTTCCAATTCAAGGCACTGAGATTTGACCCAATTTAAAGGGTGCTTGCTGCACATACCAAAATGGAAAAGAAAAACAGAGAAAAATAACACACAGAACATCGAAAAGAAAATCACAAAACAAAATGAAACGAAATGAAATGAAATGAGTACTAAAAGGGAACATGAGTACAAAACTAACTTGCAACTGCAGCAGCAGCAGCAACAGCAACAGTACAAGCAGCAACAGCAGCTGCAAGTAAGTTAAGTGCTTGCGCAAGCGACAATGGCATCGTGAAGTTTCTCCATGTATGAGTGTTTATGTCTCTGTATGGGTATGGCATATATGTACATATGAGTTTTGTGGCAAGCAAATCAAACGTACCGAGTATGTGAATATGCCACCACATCAGCATCAACATCAACATCAGTGGCATCAGCGGCAGTGCAGTGCAGCATTGCAAATGTTGCATAAAAGTGAAATTGATTGAGGTCACAATAAATGGCTTGGGAAATTAAACTCAAGGGAGGGGGGATGCCACAAAAATTCTACAGCAACTAATTGAGCGAAATAAATTTGAATATGGCAATGCAACTTTAATACTATTGAATTATGCAAGTGAAGGTGAAAGCAAATGAAGCATGCCACCACATACACACATACTTATATGCTAGGAACAGTGACTCAAATAACATTTTGACAACTTCCACTTTCAGTTTCTATTTGACAAGCAAATAAATTCCGCTTGTGCTGCAAAGAAACATTGACAGAGAAAATGGAAAAAAAAACAGTCTCATTAATCATAATCAACAAAACAAGGCACGTGGCGTGGCGTGGCCTTTTTAACAAATCCAAATAATTGTTAAGCAATGGCAAGATTATTTTTCTTCATTTCTTTTTGGTATTTTCTTTCTTGGATCCTTTCTTCCTTTCTTGTGTGTGTTTTTTTTTCATTCATTAATTAACTCATAAATCTTTATGCTTAAGAAATGACAAAGCATAGCATTTTGTAATTGCCCAAAGAGTAAGTAGCGCGCACGTGTCAATGAACTCTGTGCAAACATGCCAATGCCGAATGCCAATTGACAACGAAACACACTTGTGCATTAATATTGGGTTGCTTGGCACTTGATTAATTATGACTGACCAAGTGACAGTGAGAGTGAAATTAGATAAATTTTTTGCTCATTAAGAATTTTGAGTGAATTATTTGTTTCGCATAAAGGGACATCATTTAAAGGATAATTGTCTTAAGATTTTAAATGATGAAAAAATGGTAATGTTAAACAGAAAATAATGCCAAATAATAAGGAGACAATCTTAAGGATCTACAAGAGTATTTGACGGAACTAATAACGGTAATTAGTAAAAGAGTCAAAGGAAGTGTGGAAGAATAAATAATGAGTAGTAATGAGTAGATTTTGATACTTAATATATTGAATTTACCATCACTAAAACTTAGTTGGCTTTTCTGTTATGGGTGCTAACAGTGCTTTCACTTCCTTCTAGCTACTTTTCCTTTTCCGTCTACAATATTACCTAATGCAAGCGTGACAAAATAAGGCACTCCAAAGGATCACAGGCGCCCCTTGGGTCGTCTGACTTACCAAGCAACACTGAGATCTTAAGATTCCTTTGGTAATGGAAGTGATGAAATCCCTATAGTATGCTTGGTGGCAATACTTACCGTTTCTATAGTAATTCAGTAAGTCTGTTATCACGACCGCAGAACTCTCTCCTTCTCTCTCTCAATTTTCGTTTGTGTAGAAAGGAAGTGCGCTGGTCGCTCAGTTGCTATGTTCATTGTACGAAGAACAAAAACAAAGTGTTGCCGACAAAGAATAAACGCCGATCGGTTACGTTATGCTGATCCATCGCGTAATACGGGTATAAGTGCGCGTTTCAATAGTAAGCCAGCAGCCCCTTTTCGCATTACTGGTGGCTAATGAATTCACTAGTCGTAGGAAATTCAAGCGGTGGAATTGACACGACTAGAGAACGGTTATGATGAGGGCGGCAGTGATCAGTGACGGTAATGACCCCTTACAATGACATCTCCATGTTAAATTCACCAGTATAATACATATATAAGGACATGGCTGGAATTAGTACTGGTTTCAAAGGGACTAGCCACGAAAAAACAGAAAGGAAAGGAAAGTAAAGGGCATATAGCGCTAGGAGAGCAATAGAGATTGATATATGTAAAAGTTGGAGACAAGGTTCTTTTAAAATATGTCGTATTCCCTCATAAACTGACGCCAACATTTGATACTACAGTATACTTATGTTGTAACAAAGCGAGAGGGAAATGTAGTGCAGGTATGTGGAGGGTATATTAGGAACGTGCGGCATCTGAAGAAAAATGCAGACGCTGGGAACCCGTTGTTCAGTTTAAGGACCACGATTAACGAAGCAGTGTTTTCAGCGACTATTTGCCAGTCTTCCCACGTAACTCAGACATTTCAAGACGACACGGCCTTAGAAGAGTTGGGTTGCAGTCCAAAAGAAGGCATGAATCTACGTCTAGAAAGGAAAGGAGGAGTGTGGAGATCGATGACAATACGAGAGAAAAATGCTGACGCTCTCACAACAGATGGCAAGGCTGTGGATGATGCGTGTCAGCAATAAATAATTTATTATATGTTGAGACTCGGTCTGAGTAACATGTGTTTATCAGTCAATGAATAAATGAATATATATTTACATATAGAATCAACGTGTTTAAATATTAAGTGAGCTAATTTTTACAAAGCTTTGGTGCATTCCAAACCAGTGTTGTTCCACATGGTGTAGACTAAAAAGGCTACAGCCTGATGATCTTTCTTTAAGAAGGATTGTAATTGGTCTTTTCTGCATTGTGCCTAAATGGTTTAATCTACATTTAACACAAAAGTCTGCACTTTCCATGCCTCATTATTCATTTCATTATAAAGATGTGATAAGCAGGTTACTGAAATTTTTTTTCTTTTCTCTTAGATCTTCAGTCTATTTGTTTTCACTCCTTTTGTTTTCAATAGCCTTCTTTTATTTAATACTTTCATAAAAATGCTTCTCATATACACTTCGACTGTTACTTCTATTTCTGTGAATGTAAATCGTACATTTTTCTTTCTTTGCCTGTTCTATCTTCCTATTTCTTATTACAACTCCTTTACCCTTGCCATTTTCATCATCATGACTAATGTCTATCGAACTTTTTCAGCTCGCCATAAATTTAAACTAAATTAACCTAATTAAGTGTATTGAGTTTTAACATCAATTGATTGATTGATTGTTTAAGCAGAGTCAAACTTAAGATAAAAATTCATTTGTTGTTGCTGGTGCTCATGGTGATGCTGCTCTGCTGAACTTTTTCAAGTTGCACACTCATTAAGTTTGAAATAATTTCTATGAGTTGATTTGATTTGTTGTTCTTACTTAAATTCATTGCAATTTGAAGTCAATCAAAAGTTTCATAAAATTTAAAATGTCACAATAAGTACTAATTGAATTAAATTCTGGACCAAGCAAAAGCAATCAATATCTGCTTCGTACTACTTATATTCATTCCTTTCCTCCTTGTATAATTGCAGCTTTTGTCTTTTTGTAATTGTTGCAAGTGTGTTTTTGTATTCAATTATAAATTTATAAAACTTTCTTAATTTGCATATCAATAACTTCAAAATGTAAATTGATTGTCCTTACAACAACAACAACAACAACAACAATAGCATATATTATAATAGATTATTATTGTTGCATTTATTATTGCAATCCTACAAGGTTGAAATGAACTGAAACAAAAACAAAATCAATGAATAAATGACAAGCAATTAATCAGTTACTTATGAAGATCAATAATAAAAAATTATCAATTGAATGAATTCATTTATTTTGTACAAAAAAAAAAAAAATGAAAATATATTAAAATAAAAAGAATTTACAAACAAAATTAATAAGGATTATGATCTATCAAAGATAAGTAATTATAAATTATTAAAAAATAATGAGAATTCTGAGGCTAATTAATATATATAGTAGCGGAAAGGGAATTGTGCAATATTTCATTGGGTAAATATTGAGCTTATTGATAAGAGAACTGCAGGCATATGAACCATTCACTCTGAAATGAGTGCATGTTTTGCGATACTCTTATGGTGGCATGGTGTTTTTTGTTTCTGTAATCTACCTATTCATATATTATATTATGGTATTTATTGTATTTTATCTATTAGAACTAAGATTATAATTATCTATGTATAAAAATGGAAGAGAAATTTAGTTTGACGGCGATGAGCTCTGACACCTTTTGACCGATTACCATGAAAGATCGCACATATTTACACATCGATACCAATTGATCACATTTCACAATTATGACAAGAACAATGACTACAAAAATCACACATTAAGATTACGCAGGGGGTTTAACAAAGCACGTCGGTAACGCTAGTACATAATAGCCTAGTAATTTTTTTATATGAGCAGTATTGACTGTGGCTTTCGGTTAAGGGGAGAGTTGGGAATGATAGGGGCAAGAATTACAAAAATGAAGGACCAGACTTGTGCGGGAATCGAACCCGTGACTGTAAAATGTCAACTCGGCACAAGTGCATGGTGTATATTTCAGAAACATATATAGCAATATTATTTTCTGGTATATAAGTTCTATTTTTATTAATAATGGACTGAAAAAAAGTGGAGGAAGCTATGTCATTATATTAAAAATAAGTCAAAGTATGAAACAAACATGAAAGGTTGCACTAAAAAAGCTAGTACTGAAGCTCCATGCAGCCTCCAATTCCCACAAGTCTGCAAAAATTTAAAGTTGGGACCATAGATTCTCCAGTGCTCCTAAATCAGCTTTTTTTTCCCACCCCAGCCGTTGTACCAGAAACTTTGTCTCTTTAGTCTTGACGAACTGGATTTCGCTTATTGGCAAACCTATATCAGCGGCCTCTGATACTCATCAGTTCGATTATGTCTCTGACCACATTTGGCTGTGCTAAATTCGTAAAAAAGCTCGCAAAGAAGCTCGATTGCTTTTTGCACGCAATTGTATGACCTAGAACTCGGAATGGAAGTACTTAGAATTTTCAGATGAAATAAAATTAATTTTTATGGGCCGCATGGATATAATTTTTATTTTCATGATTTGCATAACGAACAACATTTGTTGAAATATCACCACATTCGAGAAGGTTATGATCTTGGGACACTTTCCTATTATGAAACCTGCTTGGTCCACTTTCTGAACTTTAAAATGAACGCTGTAGCTTATAAATAGGTACTGGAAAAGGCATTTCCGTGGTTTAGGAATATGTTTGGACCTTTGAAGTGGTATTTCTAACACGATTATATATGGTTCCAGCTTGAAATTCAAACCCTAATGTCGATTTACTACAATGACCACCGTATTTGCCAGATCTCAATATTATTAAGAATGCTTGAGGATGACTAACCAGGAAAGTGTACAAATCTGGAAGACATTTTGAACATAAAACAACATTGATACATGTTATTAATGATGGCTGATCTGAAGTTTCCCTTAATTTCTTTTAAGGGTTTTATGATTCCTTACTCAATCGTCTTAATGAGGTCATTTTAAACAAAAGAAGATGCACGCATAACTAAAATATTCTCTTCTTCTGTATATTGTATATTTAAACGGCAAATACATGTTTTGTTGCTCCATTTAGCACGTGATAGTAGAGTTTTCCCAAAGAAAATTGTTTACAGAGAAGTTTTTAGCACTTAAAAGAAACAATTGTATTTTCTAGAATGTGTAGGCCGCTGGTTACCTTAGTAAATATTAAATACTTTTCATTATTAAGATAAAATTTTATTAATATCTTAATTTTTCTTTATATTACTAGCCAAAAAGATATATGGTATTTTAAAGATAAAAAGAGAAAGTGTTGATTAAAAGGAATATTTGCAAGAGAAATTATTATAATCATCATTGTTGATTAGGTTTTTTTCTTTATTTTGTAATAGAGATTTTGACGATTTAGTGCACTCCTCAGCATTATTCCCTTCCAATTCCTTTGTTGAGTTAGCATTGTAAAATTTATAAAACCACTGACTGAACTCAATGTTGTCATGGAATCGGCCCTTCACCAATGTGTCTATGGGTATGATTCTTGTAACACCCAATTTGACAAACGCTCCTTGTAATAGTTTGAAATTCTGTATGGGCGATATTCGATAACTGTTTTTATTTTTCAGTATATGCGAAAGACGTCAAAAATTGAGAACGACACATAACTGTAAAATATTGGCGTCACTTAGCGTACAATGCGTTTTAAAAACAATTTGAAATTCTGTTATTTGCAATTGTTTATGAAGTAAAGTAGTAAAAAAGAATCATTTTAATATTTTTTAAATTGTATATTTATTTTCTGATTTTTAGTTTTTTAATAATTCCAATTTTTATTTATTTGCAATATGTTTTAGTTAAATTAAATTTATTTTTTGCTTGTATTAAGCAGAGAAATTATTAAAATCATTATTGTTGATTAGGTTTTTATCTTCATTTTGTTCTTTATTTTATAATAAATTAATAATAATAATAAAAAATTAATATTTTTAATTATATTAACTCGGTGCGAAAGTCAGGTCGTCATTAAAAATCATCATTTCACTATGAAACAAACTGTTTGTACTAATGGTGTACGTCCATATTTGGTTAACAAATTCATACCATTCAGGAACGTAAATGCAATCACTATGAGAAGGAGAAACATGTTATGTTATAGATATGCCAAGAACTTTATAAAAAGCCATTATGTGGTCATTTAAAAAACAGGCATTCCTTGTACCATTTGTAGCATTTTGATGTCACCTTGCCTGGATTTCCTTAATTTTGTGTGCAAATTGTTGTTGGCTTAGAGCCTTTTTTCATGTACAACGATTCTGTGACAATGATTTTTATCGAAAACAAATTTTTGCTAATTCCTTTTCATTTATGTTTCTTTGTTAAGGTGTGTGTGTTCTGTCGTAAAGCAAATTTCTTCACATTCCGCTTCCAATCAACCACATTATACGCACTATAATTACATTTCATATCCATCCTCAATCTACGCAATCCAAACGAAAAGATCAAACAACGAAATGACGTGAAAAGAAAACAACGACGGAGTTCTTTGAGAAAACACATTTTCTTTTTCTTGACCCGCTCTCAGTGAAGATTCATTTATTCAGAATGAAGAGCCAGAAGAGCCCAATTATCTCACACTGTAATTAATAAATGAAAGAAACAAATACAACAATAACAACAACAGCACAAAATTAAAGAAATCTGAAATGAATTAGGGATGGTTATCGACCAACAAAACATCGATTAATGACACCGATTATTATTTTGTACTAATTAACCGATACACCAATTAATTGCAGCTTAAAACAGCGATTAATCGATTAATCATAATGAGCCTTTTATATAATTAAACGCTGATTGGCATATGCACGCATGTGAACGCCACTATGGCAGCAGCAGTGTTAGCAACTCTAGAAATAAAACTTATGCATGTGAACGGCAATGCAGAAGCAGCAGCGTTGGCAACAGTTTATTGTCTGTTATTATGTGTTGATCGTCAATAAATGTCACAGCAAAAATATAAGAAAAAAAAGTAATGTGCCTCACCCATAGAAACACACTATTGAAGTGAAACCTGCTGCACATATTGTTAGGACTCAAGTTTTAGTTTTTAGTTTAAAATAGTTACTAGAGTTGTGTTCTATAATATTATTCATTTATTTCATTATAGCACATTATCTATATATATATATATAATCGTAAGCATTTTCGTGTCTGTGCACGCTAATCTCAGAAACGGCTTAACCTATTTGAATGCGGTTTTGACTGGTGTATTAAAGCAAGCTTGGTATAACATTTATTAACGTTCTTTTTATCGAAATTGACCTACTAAAACAAAAGATATTCATATTTGCCTACTTTTTGGCTGATTTTCGAATGTTTTCCACTTAAGCTGCGGGGCAACATTAAAGATGTGATAATTAGGGAAGAAGTTAACAAAATAAACGCAATTCCAAACATATTTCAAATACCGCGTGAACGAAGTCGGGGGCACAGCTAGTAATTAATAATTTAAAGAATTGGGTTACATAACGTATTGATTTATATGACATATAACAGCAAAGACTCAGCGACATGCGTACAAATTAATATGCGAGATCGGCGTCGTGTAGGACACACACAAATGAAAAGAATAATATATGATTAAAGAAAAGAGCGAAAATGCAACTGGTGTGTTGTTGTTGATAAGTTGTGCATAAAACCAAAAAACAGCAGCGACCCTCAGTTCCCTTCACAATAAACGCAAATTCAGAAAGAGAGCTCTGTTGTATGTTCACTCTCAACAACAACAACGATGACACACGCGAAGAAAGAGAGGGAAAAGCTTCTTCGTCTGGTGGTCAGTTTTTCGCATGGTGTAAGAAATAGAGGTGGCTCCAATATTTTACAGTTATGTGTCGTTCTCAATTTTTGACGTCTTTCGCATATACTGAATAAAAAAACAGTTATCGAATATGAGTCCATACAGAATTTTAAACTATTACAAGGAGCGTCTTTCAAATTGGGTGTTACAAGGATCATACCCATAGACACATTGGTGAAGGGACGATTCCATGACAACATTGAGTTCAGTCAGTGGTTTTTTAAATTCTACAATGCTAACTCAACAAAGGAATATTTATAAAAGTATAATTATTTTTAAATAAAGCAAATTTGTTAAAAAGAAAAAAAAAATGGAAAATGGTATTAAAATCCTGATTATTTAAATATAAAAAAAAAAAACAAAATTATTATTAGATTTTATAATTTTCAAAAATAAAATAAACAAAAAAGAAAAATGGAATATTTAAAATTATCTGTAGAGTAATTGTAGTTACAAAAGGTATTATAAACAAAGAAGATAGAGCCTCACAATGAAAAGTTAAAAATTATTAAAAACCTTATGACAAGTGTTTGCAATTTCCTTATATTTTTATCATGGATAACCAACCAATAACATATTAGAAATAATAGAAAATAGAAATCAAAAATATTGTAAACAAATAATCAAATAAAAAAAATCATAATAAACAGTCAAATAGACTAGACTAGTCAAATTCATTACATTTTTATTCTCTGAAAATATAATCCACACAATAAAAATTCGTAACATGAAGAAAGAAAAGAAATGGGAAAATAGGAATCAGAAATATTGTAATCAAATAAATAACAATAAAATAAAATTTTCAAAAGAAATAATAACGGAAAAAAAATAATATTCACTTTCTCATAATCAAACTATGAGAATAGAAATAAAAAAAACCGCAATACCGTTGATCAAAAATTTCCTTGGGTATTGAATTTATAATAAATGGGTTGTATTTTAAGAACTATTATAGAGAAAATCAAAACAAACAAAAGAAAAATATATTGTTAATATAAAGAATCAGGCATCGAGAAGGGAAAAATAAAATAGGAAAAAACATTATATGAGCAATTATTTTCGAAATTTGTTCACAATTTCATTTGATATTTCTAGATACATTGCCGCTTAACTGAATAAGAAAACGACTAGATTCATGTTGATTATGTTCTTGCAAAAAAAAAAAACAGTTCTCGAATATGAGTCCATACAGAATTTCAAACTATTACAAGGAGCGTTTGTCAAATTGGGTGTTACAAGAATCATACCCATAGACACAGAGTGCACTAAAATACAAAATAAAGATAAAAACCTAATCAACAATGATGATTATAATAATTTCTCTCCTTAATAAGAGTATAATTATTTTTAAATAAAGCAAATTTGTTAAAAAGAAAAAAAAAGGAAAATGGTATTAAAATCCTGATTATTTAAATATAAAAAAAAACAAAAATATTATTAGACTTTATGATTTTCAAAAATAATATAAACAAAAAAGAAAAATGGAATATTTAAAATTATCTGTAGAATAATTGTATTACTAATGAGAACAGAAATAAAAAATACAGAAAAATATGAATCAATTTTAATGGCACCTTAGAATTTTAAATCTGAGTACGCATTTTCTGATAATAACTTTGAACTGTGACTGGACTAGTCAAATTCATTACATTCCGTCGAAACTGGAAAAATATATACACATATTTGATTGCAAACATGCGATACACACATCATGCTATAACAATTGGTACAGGAGAATGGATGTGTGTCCAACTTGTAACTCAAACGATTGGATATTAGAAATAGTAGAAAATAGGAATCAGAAATATGCAAATCAATTAAATAATAAGTAATTCAAAAAATCAGTTTTTTCCATAGTCAGGTAAAATTAAGAATCAGAAATATTGTAATCAAATAAATAACAATAAAATAAAATTTTCAAAATAAATAATAACGAAAAAAAAATAATATTCACTTCATTATATTTTACCCTATTATAAGGAGCGTTTGTCAAATTGGGTGTTACAAGGATCATACCCATGACAACATTGAGTTCAGTCAGTGGTTTTATAAATTTTACAATGCTAACTCAACAAAGGAATCGGAAGGGAATAATGCTGAGGAGTGCACTAAAATACAAAATAAAGATAAAAACCTAATCAACAATGATGATTATAATAATTCCTCTCCTTTATACGATTTTTAAATAAAGCAAAGTTGTTAAAAAGAAAAAACAAAAAAAGGAAAATGGTATTAAAATCCTGATTATTTCAATATAAAAAAAAAAACAAAATTATTATTAGGCTTTATGATTTTCAAAAATAAAATAAACAAAAAAGAAAAATGGAATATTTAAAATTATCTGTAGAATAATTGTATTACTAATGAGAACAGAAATAAAAAATACAGAAAAATATGAAACAATTTTAATGGCACCTTAGAATTTTAAATCTGAGTAGGCATTTTCATGCTCTCAAAATATAATATAAAATGCCTAAAAAGAAGAAAGAAAAAATGAATCGCCCACGAAGAAGCTGTGTTAAGACTGTCGTCGGCAATTATTGCCAGATATATTTGCACTACCATGAAACTGAAAAAGATATACACATGTTTGATTGCAAGCATTGGAAACACACTTCATGCTATAACGATTGGCACAGGAGAATGGATGTGTGTCCAACTAGTAACTCAAACGATTGATATTAGAAATAGTAGAAAATAGGAATCAGAAATATGCAAATCAATTATATAATAAATAATTCAAAAAATCAGTTTTTTCCATAGTCAGGTAAAAAATCTGATTATTTTTTAACAACCACAGGGAAATGTGTGGGATTATAATCAGTTTGAAAAAAAAATCAGGTTTTTAATCAATTTTCGACTTGTCTTCTTAGAAGTGTTGGGAAATTTCTGCCTTTTTTTTCCATTTCTCCTTTTTCTTTCCCCGCCAAACATAAAAAAGCTGATAATCGCCAAGTGAAGCGTAAGTGAAATTATATAAAACTTGAACAAAATTACAACACAAACAAAGGAAAAAAAAATCAGTGTGAACACCTGAATAAAAATCAGCAAATTTTAAGCAGTCTAAGCCAACTATTAGACGATCATTCATCTCAGTCCATGTTATCTCTTCAAAGGTCAAAATTGACTAACAAATAAGCTGAGTTATCGGTGCGGATTTCGAGTCGACAATGGACTGATACTGAACCAGTGAAGCCAGCTACCTATTACAAAAATAGAACAGATTATTTTGTAATTTTTATCTTATAAATTTATTTTTATAAATCAGATAAGTTTTATTGCATCATAATCCTCTTTATCTGTGGTACTTACAAAATTTGCAGTAGCCTTATTGTTATCTTTTGGATCAAAGCACAGTTCTGTTCGGAAAAAAGGCTAAAATGGCATCACTGGACTGAACTGACCGTCTAAAAGGCTCTTAAGTGTACATTCACTGAACATTTTAGTGGATAAATGATATTCAAGATACTCAATTTTGTTCCTACTTTTTTTCTCCCTCTCACAAAGATATTTGTTTTCTCTATTGATTATATGGATAATGTTGTTGTTCTCGCTTTTTTGTCCAGTCCGTATATTTTTTTTAAACATTCATGAACCCCAAAAAAAAAAAAAACTAAAAAATTGATTGGACGAAGCGAAAAATTCGATTATACGATTAATCGAACCCGGATATTATTGAATAAGAAATCATAGATTATTTCAACAAAACATTAACTATTTCGGTTAATCGAATAATCGATACCTATCCCTAAAATGAATGCTGAACGAAGCACAACGTGCCTTGGCTTGCTTCTCTGATTTCAGCAATTTCTAATATCCCAGAAATCAAATGCACATATTGCAGTAATTTGGAAAAGTTCTGATTCCACGTACGAAAATTTGTATGCGTCCATTTAAGCAAGTTTATAAATGGCATAGATCTTTCATACCTTGTGATACATTCTTGTAATATTCGTAGGGATATCTAAATATCTTCAAAATAAAATAGAGCTAATGCTACTCGCTTATTAAAAAATGATTAAATTATGAAATTAACCTATTTGTTATTATATTACTCATTCCATATTCCTTTGGAAAACTTCTTCTTAGCTCATTATAAGTACAATCACTACATATTAAATAAAACCGACCTTCGAAAGCCTATAAAATGGATTTGGTGTGGAAAAATGCTCATATGCTTATTTTAAAAGAGAATATGCGTGTGGGTGTATGTTTGTTTGTGTGTTTAACGCTTGTCCTTGCTGGGAATTTTTAATTTAAATAACAGATAAATTAAAATTTCATCCGAATTTTCCTACTGATACTGTTGATATTGTTTATTCAATGCCTACACCTACACAGACTACTGCTTATGCTTTTTCTTTCACCTTTTACACTTTACTATTCACATTTACATCATCAGCATTAACAACACCAACATCATAGTCATAGTCATCATCATCAGCATCATTATTCATCCTTTTGGTGTAAAAACGCTAGCAATGCCAATTAAGTATTGACCACAAATGAAATTCATTTTGTGTGCTTGCTGTTGCTGTTGTTATTACTTTTATTGCTCATATTGTTGTTGTTTGTGTTGTTGTTGTTGTTATTTACATAAGCCACAGAACCGTGCCACAAACGTAAGCAAACAATTCTCAATCGTTTCAACTTTTAATTTTTGTTTACCAATAAAAAGGGGGAAAATAGTTTTAAAGTTTTATGCTGTTGCCTACTTTTGAGCGCAGTGTAATGGAAATTGGTTTTAAAATACCATAGTAGAGAGGAAAAAAAATAGGAAAATTAATGAATGAAGGTGAAGGAGAAAACTTTGTTTTGAATTACAAAAAAAAAAAAAACAAACAAGAATAAATATAAAAAGCACAAAAATAAACTTTTAGAAATTTAATAGGTTAACAAATGGTTGGGAAAAAAATATGATGATTTTAGTTTTCAACCCGCATTAAAGATCGATTAGTTAAAGTTATAGAATAACAAGTTATGTAAACATAAAAAAATGTATTTAAAAAGTATTTTAATCCGATTATTCCAATTTTATGTTTTATTAAATGAGTTATTAAGGATTATGAAATAGTTCAAATGCTTTTGTTTTACGAAGTTATAAAGGGTTGAAGCGATGAATGTTTGTATTTATATGTAAGTGGTGAGATATTTTAGTAAAATATATATACATATATGCATATATTTAGATACTGATTCGTATTATAATATCGGCAACTAAGTACGCGCCGTTCATGCTTTTTTCACGGGTGATGTCGCTTGTTAACTGGGACTAAGCCATTCCTTGCGCAACTTCTTATTAATTTACAGACATCATTTCTTGTCATCAATAACATTTACGTAAGGAAATTAAAAAAAAATATGCAGTCAAAACTATGTGCATCTTAGTGGTGAAAATTTCTATTTCTGAGCTTGGCATACCAATCATTACCAGTTCTTTCAGCTAGGACAGGGTTCTTTCATGCACCGCACAAATGTCTCTAGCAGCAATTGCACCTTACTTAAAAACATAAAGAATGGGGTATCGAAAATGATCAATTTTCTTAACTTCAAATTACATTTTAATGATCTAAATATTATTTCTAATATGCTATGCTGCTAGTCAGACATAAACGAAGGTTTTTTTTTTTGCATCGTATGTGTGTGAAGAAAAATGGATCCACTACGATAACCCAAAGAAGAGTTAATCATGGGGCCACGTTTCAACATCGACAACCAAGCCAAAAAAATAGAAAAATCATATGAATAGGTTCAGCCAAATATTTTTAATAGGATCAGCTTGGTTATAAGTTGCTCAAACGGTATGAATCCATTACTGGAGTCCTTTACCGAACACAATTGATGAGATTCAGAAAAAAATGGGCCCAATCTCCAGACACGATAAAATTCTCCTGCATGATAAGACTCTAACACTTGATGTGGCGCCAGTCAAAACCTACTTGAAAATACTCAAATGAGAAGTTTTAAACCACCTGCTATATTCATCAGACATTGCCCCTTCAGATTATCACTTGTTCGGATCGATGATATATGGCTATTTGAGCAGCAAATCACATCATATGAAGATACCACAAATTGGGTCACGATTCGTGGATATCCTCAGAAAATTTAAGTGTTCTTCTGTTTAGGGGGATTATTTTTGTTCAACTGTTCTTGCTGAGCATTTGTAATTCTTTCAATTATTCGCTTTTGATTGCTGGTTGCATAGCATATTTTGTATTTACGGGTTTCCTATTGTACTCTGATGTTGCCAATAGTATAAGATCGATCGTATGATCCATCTTTTTATGAAGCTAGAGGCTTCTCGTTATTTCTGTAAGGATGCTATGGAAGTGCTCAACCTGACCGTTTAATGTACTGTGAAGTGGAGCCTCATTCACAACATCAGCACCGAATAGGTTTTTTAATAAAGAAATAATAGTTTCCGAATTCAATAACGGCTGATTGTCACAATTGACTGTTCTAGTATTGGGGAAAATCTCATTAGTTCGGCTGTTACAAAGATATAATATAAGCCCGGCTTAATGTCTTCCGCGGTAGTTTAATTGGAAAATGAAAAATGTTGCACATATGAAAACTTCATGTGATCCTCAATTTTTTATAGGCTATTGTTCATACCAAAAGCGTTTTCCTCAGTGATAGAAATAGAGGAAATGGTGGCAAAGCCAATAGATTGAGAAGTGACCGATCGTTTGAAAAAGGAATGGTTGACAATAAGAGAAAAAAAAAAATGGTTGGCAAGGAAAAGAGAAAAGTATGAGTTGAGATCTGTTGTGTGGAGGACACTATTAGTAGTCATAGTTTTGGCAGCTGCATAGCAAGGAAGAAGTGTTTTTGTGTATGCAGCTTCGTAGTGTGTTAGTATACAAAACATTGCGAAATAATTAAAAAAGATTAATTCTTTAAAATTAACTGACAAGCCCAATCAATTGTTTAAATAAAATGTAAATATTATTTCCAATAAAAAAAAAAGTACTTCATATTCCAACAGAAATGTTTGGGGGTGCAAAACACGAGCAAATAAGACGACTGATCTGCAGCAAGTTATGTTGGGCATTGATTCATTATGAAATTCAATTCCTTAAGCCTATTTCTACATAGCGAAGATAAACAGAACCAAAGAGTATGAAGCAATCAGAGCAACAATAAAGTACCAACAAATTAACTCAGAGCTCTACTCCTAGTACTCTGTTAGATTCAATTACATTAATGTTCAACTTATTAAAACTATTTGAAAGCAGGCCCCAATGGCTACAAGAGATCCTAGAACATACTTTTAAGGATTTGATAAGTTATTATGACAGCTTAGCTTGTGCAACTCATAAACAAAACGACTAGATTTGCTTAGTAACAAAACAAACTGATGATTAGACTCACCTATATTTAGTCCCTGATATATGAAATGCATAAAAGTTATTAAAAACAAAAATCACAAAATTACCTAAGAAAACAATCATAAACAAACAAAAACAAAAGCTAAAAATTGGTTTTTCTATGAATATCAAATCGAGAAAAAGGATTGAATGAATATTCAGTGCCTGCAAAATATTTGATATCATTTGCGTTATGGTAAATAAAAGAAGCAAAAATATGAAAATCGAAAATGACATTTTTGGCTTTTAATGAAACACCACAGAAAGAATAAACAAACATAAACAAACTACATAATATACGAATAGTAATAGTATAACTAGGCCAATGTAGATATTTCAATGAATTTATAGACTATTGTATACGGAATGCGTATGTCAATGATATTGTGTAGTATTTGCACATACTCGTACATATGTGTGTGGATTGCATCGACACTGAGCTGAGTGACTTATGCATATCAATGCTTGAATTATTCAAATAAGTTGTGCAAACAAAATAACAATTCACAACCTTTCTACATAACTATCTATCTATCTATCTATCTATGTATCTATCAACCAATAAATGACTATAGAATGCAGTCAGCCTGTTGTAGTTCTTCACTTTGTTTAAACAAAAACAAAATAAACAAATAAACAAAAAAAAATGAAATGCACTTGGATGGAGAAGCATCAAAAATATTATATCGAATACGCAAATACTCAACAGGCAAATGTCCAACTGAATTGAATCTAAACCAATCTAACCCAATGTAAAACCAAATTCAGTTGAATTCATTTCAGTTCGGTTCGGTTCTGCTTAGTTCAATTTAGTTCAGTTAAATTCTGTTTAGTTGTGGCCAAAGCCATTGTTGCATGAGATACAATACAAAGATAGATAGAGAGAGAGAGAGAGAGAGAGAGAGAGAGAGAGAGAGAGATAGAAAAAGAGAAAAGGCAATGCATCTGCATTATTATATAAGTAATATAAGATGAGGAAGCCAATGAGTAAACATTTTCATTTAACAAATATGTCACAACCAATACAAGCAAGCAACCAACCATTATCTTTTATTCTCCTTCTCTCATTTAATCTAGAAATGTATCTAATATTGAAATATATCCAATTTTCAATTTAATATTTGTTGAGGCATGATGTATGAATGAGTAGGAATGAGTTACATAAAGGATGGGAATGGATGAGGAGCTTCTATAAATACAATACAAAATAGAAGCGCATACAAATCGATAATGTGATTGATTGAAGTCAATACTTTTTAGTACTAGTAGATACTTCGATTTGACCTCTGTCTCTCTCTTTACATTTCACTCTTCTTTATTTGTATTAACTTCTTTCTTTCTTGCTTTTTTTTATTTTGTTTTGTTTTTGTATTATAAAATGCAAATCCTTGCAATGTCAATCATACGCACTGTTGTGCCAAACGAATGTCGTATGAAGCATGAAATGAAAATGTATTTTTTATGTTCTTCGATTTTTGTAATTTTTAAATAGAAAATGTATAAGCAAACAAAGAAGAAGTGCAAGGATAACAGAGCAGGAGCACATCATCATCATCATCAGCATAGTCATGACAATAAAATATTATACAAATACTAGTATTTGCATAGAGGGTAAGACAAGAGAGAGAGACAGAGAGAGAGACATGTGGTATATGAGAAGGGAAACAAAAGAGAAGAGTGTCTTTTATTATACTTAGTAAAAGGAATGCATGTGCAATGAAGATGATCATAATGATGATGATGATGATGATGATGATATGAGTTTACTCGCTTTAATAGTTTTGGAAAGCACTTAAAAATGAAGACTTCTTGCCAACACTTTGTGCTGCTACTTTCATTTCCCATCCTTAGATTGTCTTTTAAATGATACTCACTGTGACAGTCTGTTAGTCATTCAGTCAGTCACGGATGCAGTCATTCAGTCACAGGGTCACACATTCATTCAGTTTATCACTCACGCATTCACTTGGTCTTTTGCTTTAGGTACGACATAGCCAACGAGCTTAATTGACGTCGCAAGTGCATTCAATTACTTGATGTGTCTATAAAACTAGTCAAGTGTTGCATGCTACAACAACTACTACTACCACTACATATAAATAAGTAGATGTGTGTATATAATGTGTGTTTGTGTGTGTGAAATTGCCATAAAAAGTGCAGTAGCAAAATTGAACTTCCACATGACAATAAATAAAAAAAGTGCCAAATTCAATGACTTTGCCAGCAAATGGCACTGATTTTAGACACATACATAAGAAGATACATACATGTATGCATATGTGAGTATCAATGTATGCATTAGCAAGCATAAACATGTGTGTGAGTCTATAAAACTGTGCGACAGTGTGTGAATTTGTCTGATAAAAAGACACTGTCGCATTTTCAGGTATTAAGTATGAAAAATCATCTACGCTTAGTGTTTTTGGTATGATAAAAAAAAGAAACCCATGAAATCGACATAGAAAAAAAGAGTTAGAAGAGAACAAAATCAGGAAAAAAAGGAAAGGAGTCAAATCTATTGAATGCGCAGTAAATGTCGCATTGAAAATTTATGTGCCGCGCAGCAGTTTCAGTTTTTCATATTCACACACACCTGCTGCTGATGCTGCTGCTGCAGCTGCTGCTGTCGTTATAGATTCGTTCATTCAACCATTCATCCGTCCCCTTGATAATTCTTTTACTCCCTGAACAAAGCCATTTCCGTTTCCGTTTCGTCAAGCAACTTTGACTGCATTTCCTGCCTTAGTGAATTTTTAAACTCAAACCCACAAATCACACACATGATGATGATGGTGATGATTATAATGATGTGATATTTAAATTCACTCTCCAATTCTCTTCTCTTCATTTCTACTGATATTATTTTATCAATTTAACTAGTCTTTCTTGATTTTTCAGTTAGATACTTAAATATGAACTTCTTGAGGCTTTTAACTCTTTACTTTTGTTTTGTTCTTTGAGATACTCATTTTTATTATCATACTCAGTATCACTTAATTCTTGTTTTGAGTGAGTTTCAATTTATTGTATGAATCATGACTTGAGAGTCTCTTCTAAACAGAGTCTTTTGTGACTCCTGTCATTCTAAGTGCAAGCCGAATTTCTTATTTATAACCATTCTATGCTGTAGTGTAGTATATCTCTAGTTTTACACGTAACAAGCATTTGATTAACGTTGTCTCTTTTGCAAACACATACACACTCACAGACACACAGATCCATATATTATAATATAATATAATATCTATGTATATCACATGCTCATTTTTCTTATTCTTTTTACTACTATGTTGAATTATATTTTCACGGCACGTTTGCAACATTTTGTGCTTTATAAACACGTATTATCCTTGTGCCGCCTGCCGCAACACTTTTTGCTAGCACATTTTGCCTAAGCCACGTACAATGACGATGACTATGACTACGACGAGGATGGAAGAAGACGATGATGGTGACTGTGAAGACGATGTTGTCTCATTGGTAATTCAAAATGGCTGCCGAAATGTTTGGTGACATATAGCAGCATTCCATGTGCATGTGTGTTACTAACACAGTATGTGTTTAGCTTTCTGTTGCAGGTGTTGGAGTAGAAATCTTTGAATAGAACATGATAGTATTATTTGAACAAAATTTTGTTCAAGAACGGAAAGAATTACAAAAAAAAAAAAGATAACCCATTGAAATAATAAAATTGAAAAAGGTAAAGGATAAATGGTAAAGAAAAAGTGATTGTTAACTTCTTATTGAATATTATTAATTTTATTTTATTTTAATTTATTGTACTATTCAAACTGCATACTTCCGGTCGCCATTTTCTTATCGTATTAACAGTTACCCATCAACCCATTTTGGTTGGTTGCTTAAGCAAAACTCAACTAACCAAAAATGCACTAAAATTTTACCACAAATTCTTGTTCAAATGACAAAGAGTTGGAGATGGAAATGGAGAGAGATATAGAGGAAGAGAAAGGAAGATTGAAAGACAAAAAGAGTTTGAATAAGTATAACAGAGAAGACACTAGAAGTCATTAAAATCAACCGCAGAATAAAAATAGAAACAAAATGCAGAAGAAAATATTACACAAAAACCAACAACCAAAATTACAAAAAAAAAAAAGAAGGAGGCAACGAACAAACAGCAGTCAACTTTGGTGCTGAAACAAAAAAAAAAAAAAGCAAAAATAAAATGGAGAAAATATAATAAAATATATGTATGTATTTCTGTCTGGTATGAATGTCGTCGCTCTTTTTACTTGGTTGCGTTTTGTTTTATGTTATTTGTTTGTAATTTTTGTTGTTGCTATTGTTCTGCTTTTGATAATGCGCCAGGAAACGTGCAGGTCCTTGTTGTCATTATTCAACGCCCATTGCCCATAAATGGTGCGGTGCCATCATGATGAGTTCTAGCAAAAAAAAGATCTACTAAAGTCGGTTTAGGGATGGGTAACATGAGCCAAAGAGTTGAGTTGAGTTGAGTGGAGATGAGGCACATAAAATGTTTTATTAGTGCTTTTTTTTTTGGGTGGGAGGGGAAATCTTTGTAACATTGCTTGTGACAAATTGTGATAAAGAGAAAAAAGAAAAATGAAAATGGTGATTAATAGAAAAAGTGAGAAAGATTTAGGAATAAGGGAATGATATATGTAAAAAGATAGGCAGGGAGAGGATAATAAGAATATAAAGAAAAGTAAAAGTCTTTGATTAACTAAAACATGAGTGATAGGAAAAGATCTACAAATAATGATGAAAAGATTGGGTATGAAGAAAAAATGGAATATAAATGATTGAGAAAATCTGAAGTCAAAAGGTATAAAATATTAAAATTGAAAAAAAAAAAAAAAATCAGAAGCGGAACAAATGATATGATTAAACCAAGCATATGTTGAAGCAAACACAGGGGGACAACTAGCAGCCTTAAGAAAAAATCTCTAATAAAAGATTGTACTACTCGTAGTAGGAAGAACTCATATTGCATCAATTTACACTAGACATTCATTTTGTGGCTTATGGATAATAATGTTATAAGTGAGCAACGCGTGTTCATCATACAATATAAAGCGTAGGTGTGTGTATGTAAGTGGATTTCCCACATTTTTCACGCCACATTTTTCTTATTATTTTTCTTTATTTTTATGTGGAAAAATGAAAATTAATGAATGTGAGTAGCGCAAAAATGCTTTTGGCTAAAAGCCAAAGCAACTAACCAAACAAAATGAAATGTAACCAAAACCAAAGCAAAAGCAAACAAGTAACAACAAAATATTACAGCAACAATAAAACAACAAACACTGACAGCATACATACGCACTCAGATGTATCTGTATGTCTTACACACTCTCATATATACATACATATGTGAACATAAATGACACTAAATTAAATGTCAGATGTCAAGTATGTGTGTGCGTTTGTCTGTATAAAGAAGATCAACAGAAAGACTGAAAGAGAGAAAGTTTGAAGAACAGAAGTGAACTGGAAGAAGGAAGAAAAAAATGTTAGAAAAACGCATGAAATAAGTGTACTAGCCGCACCCAGTTGAAGATTAAAAACGAAAGGAAATGGGAAAAAAAATTATAAGGAAAAACAAAAATTAATGGGTTGACTAACAACAAATTGTAAAAAAAAAAAGTTAATTTTAGTTGCAGCATTTGACATGCAATTGTTCATTTACAAAGGCGACCGACACATGCCACACATTTGTATATATGTGTGGATAAGGGTTCAACTGTGTGTTGTGTGTGTGCGAGTAAGTTTCTGCTTGACAAAAAAAAAAAACCAAAAAATAAATAAAGAAAAAATGCTACAGAGCAAGAAACATTTAGTTTAACCGCATAGAGATACTACTAGATGACAATGGAACCAACGTTGCGTATGATGAATTTTAAATTAAAAATGGAGTTGTGTTTTTGTTATTCTGTTTTGGGGGAAATCTCCTTTTAAGGATTCTGGAAATTGCAGTGTTTCTTTTCTATTGTTTATTAAATGAAATGTTGGCAAATATCTTGTAAAAGATTTTTGGAAAATTTATTTGATTGCCTTTATGAATTAAATAAAATTAAATAAATTTCACATAATGAAGAAAACATTACTTATGAGTATATTATAATACCGATCTTCAAAATTTAAACTATTTTGAATGAACTATGGACACCAAAATGACACATCAGATTCTCATTTTCATAAAAAGTACAAAAATCACCTATATCCAAAGACATTATTACTTGATCTATACTAATATAATAAAGAGGTAATATCTGTTTAGATGATACGGGTAATCTTCGAAACGCCTTATCCAATTTTAAAAATTCTTTCACCACTAGAATACTACGTTGTTACTGAATGTCATAGAATATTTATTATTATTATTTTATGCAATAAACATTTCAATATAGTTTTCTTAGGATTAAGATTTCTAAATTTATTCCATAACCAAGCACAGAATCGATGGTACGTTTTTATGCTGTGATTCTTCTTGAATTTTGTGTTATTTTTGTTATTGTTGTATTTTTCTTCTCTGAGTACGCTCTCTTCGTTATGTTCTTTTTGTATATGTTGGCCACTGAGAT
Source organism: Amiota communis (assembly GCA_037043315.1). Lineage (NCBI taxonomy): Eukaryota > Metazoa > Arthropoda > Insecta > Diptera > Drosophilidae > Amiota > Amiota communis. The sequence continues at coordinate 1,992,002 of JBAMAV010001245.1, read as the reverse complement.
CGACTCAAGAGAGAGACTGTGTGTTTCGTTGTTCGTGCTTTTGCTAAGCAGATATAACCCTTAATTCCGTCACCTATAGCTTTTAGTTACCCCGCAGAACCATCGATAGACATTACATCTCAGGGGAAAGCAGATATAAGTTAAGATGTATGTGTATTACCATTATCTACAAAGACTGGATAATTGCCTCAAGAAATTGTGTTCGCTCTCAAAATTAAAACATAAACAATGTACATTTTTTTTTTTTTTTTTGAGCGATGTTGTAGCAAAGTGCGCCGGTTAAGCTAGTGTACAATAAAAAGATTTTCGTGAATTTTTGGCTTCTGGTAGGTCCCTTTTAAATCACCTGCAGTAATCTGCTCGAATTCCTATACTTCATTTCCCTTGATAGCGTTTTTTTATTAAGAAAATGTGTTGTTGAAATCTCTCGCCTTGTTCGTCACTTATAGTATCTAAATTTTCGGGAAAGAAATCCACATGATAGTTCAGCTATATGTATTTTAAAGGACATATTACACTCTAAAGCTTTGATAATAAGTTAAAAGTTCATTAATAAAGTCTTTCTAAGGTCAATCATGTCTTCGTCCAATCCAATTGTTTTTAGGGTTTCGTACCCAAAGGGTGCTAACGCGACCGTATTACTAAGCTTCCATCCGTCCGTCCGTCCGTTCGACACCGAATATTTCACTTTCGCTTTTGATCAAAGTTGATATGCAGTATGAATACAGATTCTACACCCTAAACATAAGTCAAATCAATACTTTAATATTTGGAGCATTGAGCTTTTGGCAATTTCATAATAAATGCATATTCATTGTGTTTGGAATTGCTCAAGCATTGAGTTATTGAATACATACCCTTCGTGTGCGAGACTGACTCACAGTTGGCTGATTTTTGTTGCATATGTTTTGAATATGTTTTCCAAAAATATCGTTTGAGTATAACAGACTTTGTGAAAGTACCATATTCGTAGTGTTTTTGGAAAATTGGTGAACGACCCAAATATCTGCTGTTCAATGTCAGAAATTGAGAACAACGCATGGAATTCGTTTGTTTTGGGTAATTCAAAATTTCTAAGGTAATAGAAAGGGTGATGATTTCGTTAAGCGTGTCGGAGAGACGTTGTCTCATGTCCAGCAGCTTGCATGTACAAGGTGGCGCAAAAGAAGTCATCCGATGTTGTTTGGCTCTTATTTTTTTTTCTAAATAAAAAACTTCGATTCTGTTTTTTGATTATGTTTATTTAGACCTTTAGAATTAATTGTGTTAAGTCGAGAAGATGATATCGGACAAATGGGCGCCGTCACAATTGATTGCCATACGGGCTCGTTTTATGGCATTTTCCATCACTTCGGCGAGCGTTTCGGGCGATAAATTCTCGCATTCGTGTCGGATATTTTCCTTGAGGGCTTCCAAGGTCTCAGGCTTGTTGATGTAAACACGGGACTTCAAAAAACCCCATAAAAAGAAGTCCGGGACCGTTAAATCAGGCGATCTGGCGGGCCAGTGTAAATCGCCAAAACGCGAAATTAAGCGACCCGGAAACGCGTCCTTCAGAATGTCGGTTGTGGCTCGTGCAGTGTGTGCTGTTGCTCCGTCCTGTTGGAACCACATGTCCACCAGTCCTAATTCATCCAGTTCGGGCAGAAAAAACTCGGTCTACATTGCCCTATAGCGCGCACCGTCCACTGTTGTCGTTTGACCCGCGGCGTTCTCGAAAAAAAATGGCCCGATGACTCCTCCAGCGTGAACAGCGCACCACGCAGTCACTTTGAGCGAGTGTAATGGCTCCTCGTGCATCACTCGCGGATTTTCGGTTCCCCAGAAGCGATAATTTTGCTTGTTCACGTACCCGCTGAGGTGAAAATGAGCCTCATCGCTCATTATGATTTTGGTCGAAAAATCGTCCACTTCGGTGTCGAGATTGAGGATAGCTTGGGCATAAGTTACGCGCGTTTGGCGGTCGGCAGGCAGCAGCTGATGCACGGACTGAACTTTGTAGGGGAACATGTTCAAATCTTTCACCAAAATTCGTTGCAGGGACCGCCGGCTGAGGCCCAATTGCGTGGCACGTCGTCTGGTCGATGTTTCGGGGCTTATTTCGACGTCCTCGGCTACAGCGGCGATATTCATGGCAGAACGGGCGCTCCGGGGCCGGCCACTCTTGGCAACGTCTCGTGTGGTCCCATACTCTTCAAGGTTAGTGGCTAAACGGCGCAGTGTTTGCGCAGTCGGTGTCGGACGGCGGGGAAATCGGCGACGGAATTCACGCTGCGCCAACAAAACGGACGAATTGTTACGCAAAAAAATAGACACAATTATTCCGCGTTCTTGGGAAGTGTATCGCTCTATGGCTTATTCACTTGTATTCTGTATCTGTCTAGTCCACAAATGTCAAAACAGATTTGACATTGGCGGCCATTTGCAAAAATGAGAGTATCTTCCAATAGGGTGATTTCTTCTGCGCCACCTTGTATCAAAGTACACTACTTGCACTCTCATCTAGATTAATTACCCGAAAATCTTGGTCATTTCAGCGAAGAACAGGGAGAAAGATTTCACCAAGACAAAGGTACTATGGAAGAGCGTTATCAGGGAAGGTGCGATGCCCATATGATAGCTGACTATTGTTGGAGCTTGGAAAGGGATCTATCTGATATTACTCATTCACGAAAATCATATAAAAAAAGATTTCATACCGTTTTCATAAACCTTAAACAAAGTTATTATGACTAAAACAGTGTTGACCAGTGTATTATTGTCTCTTAAGCCCATTCGAGACCGCAGTAACAAGTTGAATAGCTCCCGCCCTTCCCTCATTTTATCATAGATTGAAAGACTATCTGTTTTATCATGTTTAATGTTTCAATTTTCACATTTTTTTATTAATATTTGTATGATTTTTTTAATATTTTTTATTATATTTTTCTTTTAATTTTTTCTTCGTATTTTATTGAATTTTATTTGATAATATTTTTCATTATTCTCACTAGAATCCTTCATTATTCTCACTCAAATGTTTCATTTATTTTTTCATTTTGTATTATTATAATCTTTTAGTCATTTTTGTTGTGTTTTTGTTGCTTGATACTTTAATGTGCAGTGAACTTTATGCTCGTGACTGTAATTGAATTATGCCGCATACGCTGCGTTGTCAATGGCAGCAGTAATAACAGAAACAGCAACAGTAACAGTAGCTGGAACAGAAGCATTAGGAGGAGAAGAAGCAGCAGCAGCATCAGAAGCTATTGAAGTCATGACAATGTCAACGTTAACTTTAGTGATGCTTTAACTTTATTAGATTAAGCACGCGATGGCAGGCGGCATCAACTTCAAACTCAAAGGCAGCCTTAGCCTCAGTCAGCCTCGTCCATTACTCTCATTGTTTTTTTGTTGTGATGTTCCTACTACTGCTGCTGTTGCTGTTACTGGTTGCCATTTTGCAAAAATCCTCTGCTCTGTAGACTTTGAGTGGGGGAGCAAAGAAATCGAAAGCTAAAATGTGAAATTAAATTTAATTTGGCGTTAATTTTTATTCATCAACATCCAGGCGCTTATCCTTGCTTAATATTGTTGGCACAGCAACTTGAGAGTGCTAAGTGCGAGTATGAGTGTGAGTGTTAAGCATATGCAGCGTAAATGACAACATAGTAGAAAGGAAAATCAAGCTGAGCGAGTCTGTGAGTGTTGTGGGGCTTTAACCGAACGAAGGAAGGACAAAGTGTCAAAAAGGAAGAGTACTTCAGGCTCTGGCAATGTTAAAAATTGCTTAATGGTACGTGTCAAAGGTAATAAATGTGTGTGTATTTAACGTAAGTCATTTCAATGTTCAACTTTATCCACTCTCATCCAAACAAACACACACACACCCACAAACACATGCATATACTTGCAGACATAAGAGACGCACATGCAAATAAACTTAATTTAACGCGAGTTCACGAACGCGCGATTAATGAAAATGAGCAAAAAGTAAAAAAAAACCAAAATGGTATGAGGAAAGGAAGCCTGTCATATAAATCCATAGAAGCAAGGGTGTTCATAGGCAAATTGAATGAAAGGAAGAGAAGAGAATAAGAGTGAAGAACTTTTCAGTAATAAAAGAATGAGGGAACCAACAGTAAAAAGTATAAAAAGTTGAAGCCGCTTAATAGTTTCTGAATCATTAAATCCAATTGCAGCTAAGACTCAGCATAGTAGTAAGTGGGGATAAAAGAAAATTTATAAAGAAGAAGCACATAGAAAGGGAAAGGCAAAAAACATAAAATGGGTTTAAGAAGCCAGAAATGTTGAAGTGAATTTTCATAATTTCCATGCAAGGCGTAAAGCTTAATTACAAATCAATGAAGCCAAAACGAGTTAAACAAACAAAAGGTTAAGACCCATGAAAACAAGGGAAAATGAAAGGATTATAGGGTAAAGGATATGCTTATGAATTTAAAAAGGATTTTCTTTTTATTAAATGATTAAATTTATGAAAAATCCCAAGAAATAAATATTGTATATGAGTAAGAAGATGTTTATTTTTGCTTGTTTGCCAAGAATCATCATCATCAGCTTTATAAGGATCATAATCATCATCATCATTATTGTTATCGTTTGTCAATTTTCTAGTATCATAAACAATTATAACAGCACAATAATAACAATAAATACACATAACAATGAAAACAAGTTGTCAACGAGCAAATAAGCAAGGAGCATAAGCGTAAAAGGCTCAAACAGAATGAAGGCAAAGCATATGATAAGGTCTTGTTGTAACATACAATATTTGCTTACAAGCAGCAGAATTTCAAAATGAATAAAAGAGAATCAGTTAGTGAGTGAGTGAGTGAGTCAGTGAGGGGTTCACCAAAGGACCAAAAGATAGGTAGATGAATATGAGTGAATGAATAAAAACAGGGATGGATGTGGATGTGCATGAATGAATGAGTGTTTTGGGTAAATATTCAATAATTTTCAATTTCAATGCAAATAAACACAAATACAATTACTCATGTATACACACACATACAACAAGCAAAAGTAAACAAAAAGTGGAATGAAAAGGACATGTACAGGAGAGTGAGATTCAGAGTGTGAGTGTGTTTATTCAAAAATGGTGTACCTATGTGTGTGCCAGTGAGTATGTATTGCTTAAGTAAATAAGGCGACAACTTGAGGCGCCAGTCAACAACACAACATAACACAAAATACAATATATGTGATGCTGTTCCATCAGGACTAAAGGAAGAAAAAAGAACCCCTTTTCCGAATAACAAAAAAAAAAAATTAAAATAAATAAATAAATAAGCAAAGTGTCAGTAGCAGAGGCAATCACCAGCAGGCACATGAGGCAGGGTACGCAACCAAAGCAATAAAATTTTAAAGAAAGAAATTTGAGAAATTCATAAAAAGAATTGTTTAAAAATAAAAATAAAGAGAAAACATAAAGAATGATAATGAAAATTAATCATAGGACATTGAAGGAATACTGTAGAATTACAATGATATAAAATATTGTTGAGAAATCATATACAATTGAAATGAAAAATCCAAGACAAATAATTATAGCAAAGAAAAAAAGTAAAACTGTACACAATTTATTTATCATGATTTTTTTTTTATTTTTACACATTTCACACACACACAGACAGACACATGCATACTCTCTCATATACAATAACACATGCCTTAAATTGCTGAAAGTTTTTCTGTTATAAAATTTTATTTTCACATATTTTTCTATTATTTTTTTCTCCTGTTTTTTAATTTTTTCTCAAAGTTTCTTTGAATGTGGTCATATTACCTACTACACAAATGTATTGAGGGCCTTAGTTTTTTTTTTTTTTGTTTTTTTGCTTGAGGTTGCTTGAATTTATTTTATTTTATTTTTTTTAGAATTTTTGGTTCTTTCTTTTTATTTATTTTATTTTTTCTTATATTAAATTTTTCTGAATTTGAAGTTGAGACATACAAGAACATTTGCTACTTTATTCATTATTTATAAGTCCACACACAGACACATACTTATATATATATATATATAGAAAAAGCCCATCTTCCTCTTTCTCTTGTATTAAGGGACAAAAATATTTTGCGGGACTCAGTTGTTTTAGTTGTACGTATGTATAGTTGTTGCCCTTGTCGACACTTCCGGTGCCAAACGGGCAACTCAATAAAAAGCAACCACAGCCAGCAGCCATAGCAATAATAATAATAACAACAACAACACCACCACCAACAAATACTAGAGAAGCAAAAACTATTCGACTGTTATATTTTTGCAAATGGACGCCATGATGCTTCTTCTTCTTTACATGGATAGAATGATAGAAAGATACATTTGTCTGTATGTATCTGATACATGTGTACCTATTTGTGTGCACATGGGTATCTTTTTTTATCTATGCAAACAGATAAATAATCATGTATGTATGTATGTGTGCATGGGTGTGTGTGTGTGCTCATGTGTAGTTTTCTGCTTTAGTTAAACCATTTTTAGTTTCAGTGTCCCTTTTTTTTTGTTTTCTCTATTTTTAGAGATAATTGTAAAAAATATATATATAAACGAATACTATACACGTATAGTATATTTGCCTAGTCATGTACATTCATATTAAGATAATGGGTGTGTCATTTAGTTATCAATACTCTTAACACAAAATACAGATAAGTTTATGTAAACGTGAGACTCCTTACCTGATGATTGCTGTAAAATGGTATTTGTTTGTACTAATTTGTATTTTTTTTTTTAAAGCGATGCGATGCGACGAGCGATAATATTCGTGCTACGAGCAATGCTTCCAATCGCTTGGAGCTTTGCTTTCACTCTGGCAGCTTTTAGGTTTTAAAATATAAAAATGATTGCAGAGATTTGTAGCATGTTGTTGCCCAGTATTATAGCTTCGCAAGTCGCTCACACTCTGGCATCATTCTTACAATCAGTTAGTATATAACCAACCATAAGTAACTGGACTCACATAAATAATATTAAAAAATCTCAGTGAATGGTGGCAGATTACTTATCCTTCAGGAAACCTGAAAGGTATGGCTACGGGATGACTCTTCTTGAGTCGGCAGACATTGTTGCTTTAAGGACTGAGGCAAGATCATTAGGGTGTGTTTCAAGGTTGGATCTTTCAATTTTGTCTTTGATCCATGGGACATAAAGATATTTACCATATTTATCGTTGTATTTCTGACATACCAAGGTAATGGCTATAATGAAGCTGGTTGACTTAGTTGTAGTAGAGATGAATCGACTGTTTCTCGCTAAGAGGAGCACTGGCGAGTTGAGAAGGCAAGATGAAAGGTCTCTCAGTATGGTGGAGTGGTAGCGGAGATGGCAAAGTTCTGACAAAGGCAGGTGGACCCATCGGATCATTAATTACTTAAAAGATTGCGTTGACAGAAAGTTCTGCGAGGTCAATCATTACCTTGTCCAGTTCCTGAGCGGTCACTGATGTTTTAAAGAATATTTGCATAAGCAGGGATATGATGATGATCCCTACTATGTGAATTGTAGAGGTAAAAACGAGGTGATATGATGATGATCCCTACTGTGTGAATTGTAGAGGTGAAAACGTGAATGCTGAAAAAGTCTTCCTGCATTGCTAAAGATTTGTTGTTGCCAGTTCAATTGGTCTCAGCAGCGTTTGGCGAGGAGTCAACTGTGGCGAATTGGGTTCAGCATATGTATCAATCGCTGCTGAACGCTGTAAGTCAGGCGGCATCTGAAATCATGCCAGAGCTGCAGCGAATCGAACGGTTACAATGAGTTTAGACGAACTTTGAAGCAATACGTACTTTTGTTTGATATCGACAAGATGTGCTAAGCAAAATTTGTGTGTGGTGTACATGGGGATGAAGCAGATTTTCAGCAGAAATGATCCCTCTTGCCTCCTTGACGTTATATTTAGAGGTAGTGCCAGGGGGATTGTAGAACTTGGGGCGATGGGGCTTAGTGGGTGATTCAAGACCTACACTTTGAATAGTAGATGCTTTCCCATCTACTATTCTGCGAACAAGCTTTGATTGGAATCTCTGAAGTATCTCAACATTAGAATGCAAAGCAGAGCCCCACAACTCTATTCCAAGTTCGATTGTACTAACAAACCTAGTTCTAATTCTTCTGAGTTTCGATGACACACCCTGTATTTGTTTGATGTACTATGTTTATATGCGTGAGTTAAATACTTTCATCGTCATAGAACTAAACAAAAATAATAGTAAAGAAATGAAAACAAGCAAAAGTTTTTCTCTTTTTCAGCAAAAGTGAATGAAACCATTAAAAAATTTTCAAAAAAAAAAAAAACATACATACACAGTACAACTGAAGGCTAAAAAGAATACATACATATGTACAACACAAATAGGACGAAAGATCATACAAAAAAGAGAGGGGCTGACTGTGGATAAAGAGATGCTACAAAAATGATATAGTAGTACTCGTAGTAAGCAATTTTTGTGTAAATTTGCAAATAGAAATTGTATGACATAAGCATAATTTTAACTATTACACTTTATGCTGTTACATGGGGGCTTTTCTATGATATTAACAAACATGACTGACATCCCATGACTGTCAGCCTGCCTTAATGTCCTCCTGCATGCCCTTGTAACTACCTACTATCAATTTCTATTAACATTTAAGGGTTAAATTTGTTTTTTTCCTCTTTTCTCTTGCTTTCTTTTTGTTGTGTTAATGTGGCAAAATAATAAAAGTTTTTCGTTCAAGTAACATCTCTTCTCAACATCATTTGTTGAGTCATGAATCGTCAGCATGAATTTGTTGTCCTTTTTTTGTTTGGTTTTTATTGATGAAAGGCAGGCAGCCGGGAGATGGGGAGAAGAAACAAACTAAAACATAGCAGCAAGAGCCATTGGCCACAAAACTTCTCAAGTACCTAAAACAAGACCAAAAGCGACACAGGACAGTAATATTAAAGAAAAAGAAAATGGCAAAGGAAATGAAGAAAATGAGTAAAACTTACAGTCCTAGAAGAAAAACTAGTGGGTATATATAGTGCGTGAAAATGTGAGAATGAAGCCTGCCAAAGGACAACATCAACCGCCATTGTAAATGATTATTACTTTCTTTTCTTTATTTTGGTTGTTACTCTCATTGCCTTTCTACTCTATAGTCTTGCTTCTTCATTCTTGTATTCTTGCTGCAAAAAGCAGCTTAAATAAATTCGTAATTATTTTAAACGTGCCTCATTCAAGCACACAACTCTTGCCACTTGCTACTTGCCATTTGTGCTTTTATATAAGTTCCTGATGTTCATGATTCTGATGATGGTCGCCATTTTGCATTCACATTCCTTCCTTTCATTCTTTATTTCTTTCTATTTCTCTGAAACTTCAACTTTTTTAAGTCAAACTTTGTTGTGCTCTCTCATTAAGTGGTACAATTTTGTTTTGCAGTCTTTCTCTTTTTTTTTTTCGCTTAAGAATATTTTCTTCATTCATTATTTTTTTTCTTTAATTTTGTTTCTTTGGTTTTGGTGTTGCCAAACTTGTTACTATGGTCTATGCCATGTAATGTTGTTAGTGATGAAGATGATGTTGTTGGTGCTGGTGATGGTGCTGAAGTAGTAGAATGAGTGTGCCCGAGTATTCTGTGGCTCTGAGTAATTATGAATATTTTAACGAACTATTGCCACCGACAGCCAAAAGCGACAGCAAATCAAAACACATTTCACTTTTGTAAGTTAAAAGTTAAAATCTTTTGCAAGAAGATCTAAGAATGAAAAAAAAAATGAATAAATGAATGAATGCAACGAAAGGAAGAAAGTATCTCCATAGAAAGAGAAAATAATGAATGCCACCTAAAAGTATGCAAAGCGCGTCGGCAACTAAGTATCTTTTTATTTTTGAGACTTTGAAGTTTCAGTTGTTTCAAACAAGTGAAAAGTACTCAAAATATTTATTTATTTATTTATTTCATAAAAAACAACAACAAAAGAATAAGTAATAAATTAAAAAGAAAAATACAGGCTTTTCTGTTCTTGTTGTCAAGTTGTTTGTCACTGTTTTTAATTAAGTAAAATTATAAATGTGACCAGAAAAAAAATGCAGGAAATATATGGAAGAAAATACTGAAGACACATTATTTATTTTAAATACAATAGAATTTTAAGGAAAATAGGAAGAAATCCATAAATATTATAAAACAAAGTCGCAAAACTGAGTCTGTCTGTCTGTTTGAATGCAATAAATTCAAAAACTACCAAAGCGATTTTCATATGGTTTTCATTAATGAACGGAGTGATTCATTAGGATGGTTCTTCATTCCAAACGGTTTACAAACAACATTATAAGAATAAGGAAAGTATGTTTTCTTTTAGGATTAAGTTTTTGTTGTTCTTTTTGCATTTATTCCTCTTATTTATTGACAACTGAGTACGCACAAACGTATTGTGCTCTACTGTGTGCCAGCACAAAATGGAAACACAAATTCAAAACAAGAATCTCGTGTAGAGATGATTGGAAGCGGGGTAATGTCATTTGAGACGAGCTTTCGATCTATTTCCATCGGCTCCAAGACGGTAAAAGGTATTGTTTTGAGGAAGGATAATAATTTTTATCCACCGCTTGTAAAGGAAAACACTTTGTTTTGTGTTTACTTTATTTTTAATTTATTTTTTTTTTTAATTGTGTTTTTGTCATAAATCTATAATTTTGTTTGTTTATTACCACTGCACATATGCACATATATTACATGTGATTTATTTTATATGTTATGGTTGTTATTATTGTTGCTTAGATAAAACACAGCTTGTGCGACGTCGCGTGTGATTGGTTTTGCGCGTTTTCATCAACTGATTATTGGACATTCTCCTTTGTCCTGCTAGAGTCTGAAGCTGCATTCGATCAGGCGCGTTCGATCGAACGTCAGCCTCAAACCCTCTGCTCCCGACAGGTATAGTTGCCGACATATTCTCAGCGGATCTAACAGCTCAGCTATCGTATTGTATACCGGACTGGTGAAGCATGTTAAGACAACCACCACTGGAAATATTTGAAATCAATTATAAATACCCCACTAATTTGTCAAGGGTCAATTCCAGCATCAGCTCTCAAAGAGTTGTATATTTCCGATGGCGATTATTTTGGGATTTTACTTCTGGAGAAGTATCCTTAAACAAGGTTGACTCCATAAGCATACCAATCTTGAAAATGTTTCTTAAGAATATAATATAAATCCATCAAATGAATTGAAAAGAGTAAGAAGCAATCTTCAGAAACTTACTTTTTTTGGTATGTATTATGTATCGAGTATCTCGTCAGTTATTTCCATAACACGCCTACTAAGATGAGTTTTCTAAACTCGATTCTGGCTGGCAGCAAAAGTTTAACGCTATGGAGGACACCCCAAGGCCTATTAAGATTTATGTTGATAGCCAGGCCGCACAGCATCAAGAGTACGGTAGAAGCTCTTAATCAAGCTCGACAGCACTCTTTCACGCTTATCGTGGTGCGGGTCATTGCGGTCTACAGGGTAATTTATTTATTTATTTGAACTAGATTACAATTACAAATTATAACCTAGTTACTTTTAATATGAGGCCTTCAGCTCCGGGGGAGAGTCAAGTAGGATAGGGGGAAGAAATAGAAAAGTGCAGGACCAGACTTGAATGGGAATCGAACTCGTGACTAACGAGCACTAACCTCCCAGGCAACGAGCCAGTCTAGTATTGAGATGGCGAATGAGTATGACAAGAAGCAGTTGTCGATATTTATAAACCACTACAAGATATCTTCTCAGGCCTGGAAGCAAAAACCAGAGATCTGGCAGGCAGAAAGTGGGCGATTAAGCCTGGCTGCATTATCGTTAGGACACCCTGGCCTTGCTATCAACCAAAGAGAACCTCCGAGCTCCTCCACTTCAACAAGAAAATGATTCTAAAGATGACGGGAGTTATTAGGGTGCACTACACTGGTGGCCTGCAGAATGCAGGTTCCACATTATCATCAATGGGAAACTGTTCTTCAAGGCGTTGGGTTGTCCTTTAGGGGACCTGACTCTGTTCGTGGACTCCTCAGTTTAGTTTTAGAGGAAGAGAGTAGTCTCTGAGACTGACCTTGGACAGTAGTGGATCATTTATTACCCTTTAAATTTTTTATCAGGCACCACAATGGACCTTGAGGTTTCTGTGTGAACTCACGATTGATCGTGTATTTTTGTTTTTAGTTCTGAAACAAAAGAAGTTAAGTTAATAAAATTCTACGTTACAAATTCATGACATTGATCTTCTCTTAAACGACGTAACCGATTTTGATTTTTGGGTCCCTGGTCCCTGGTCCCTAGTCTTTGTCAAACACGTCAAAAATTCTGGTACAAAAAATATGACTGTCTGCTGGTCCTCTTGCTGTTTATAAGTAAAAACAAAGTTTGAGTTAAGAAGCTTTAAAATTCAAGTATTTCCAGAATGCATGATAAAGAATTGACTATTCATAATGCTTTCTAACAACAAAAAATGGACTAAAAAACCAATCAGTTATGTAAAGCAAACTCATAATTAATCTAGTATCAATTACCTAAGTAAAAGCTTATTAAAGATTTATTACGTATACGCACCTCTCACTGGCGCCACTCAGCTGTGCCACAAAATTGATTTCGCTTATGGTGGTGGCACGCTTGCACTCAATTATAGTCATAACTAAGTGGCTTAAACTTCGTTAACTTTGGTCAAAGTTAATTCCAAAGCCTGAAGGGTGTCAGAGAATGGGTAAGTGGGAGAGTCCATGGGAATTGAGCTAAGTAGCCTACAGCTTCAGAAATAGCAATAGGAAATTTAATAACAACATCACCTGCTCTAACTGAAAAGTACTTTAAGCTTATTTTCTGGTTGCCAAGTGCCAAGTTGTTGGTGTAGGTAGAATCAACTCATTGCTGCTTTGTGAAAATGCAAATGATGTTATGGGATTAAGTGCAGATTTAAAATGTTGTATGCAATCAACCAACAAACCAAGCAAGTTATAGCAGGGAAAGTACAAAAAGAATTATAAACTTGTGCCATTTGTGTTTTTTACATATACAATATTTTATATTTAATTTTTGCTCTTTTTTCATTCTTTTGGAATTTTCGGAAAAACTAATTAACATAATGAAGAATGCTGAATTTCGTTTAAATTAAAAATTCTCATTATCTCACCTTTGTTGTTATTTCGGTGTGAAGGTGAAAGTGAAGGGGGCATCAATTTGGTTGTGGTTTTTTGTCAGCTGCCACTAACACAAACACCCAGAATATAATCTCTCTTCATATTCATCAACTTTTTCTTCTCCTTCTCCTTGTTATGGTTGTTGTTGTTGTTCTTGTTGTTTATTATTATTCAACGTTGACGTTCACTTTGGGTTTCTTACTATTTTCCATCATCATCTTTTCATATTCTTGTGGCAACATCAAAGTGTCTTTTGCTATTTCATGTGTTGCATAAATTAATGTCACATCAAAGTTGCAACATGCAATGGAAAGTTGAAAGTAATTTGACTAGTTTCCTTTGGATTCTTAGAGTTTGTTTTTCGTGGGTGATAAGTTGAGTTGACTTGAGTTTCGTTATTCACATCTCATGTTTGCTTATGCAAAATCATTATTCAGAAAAGTTTTAAGGAATAAAAATTCACCACCATCATCATCATCATCATCCTCATTTTTAGAGAGACTTGACTTATGTGTAATATGATCTTAGTTAGATAGAGAATACAAATTCCATTACAAGTACAACATTCAATTAGCCTTGGAACATGCAACTTTATTATCATTTTTTTTTTGTATTATGTATGTGCCTCATGTAGTACCTTGTGCTTGTGTCTGTGTCTTTCTTATAATGCCAAAAACTCAAAATATTTATTATTATTCTTTGCTATGCTCAATCTGCATGGTTCAACCTTGTGTTTTTCAATCTATAAATTGTTGGTTCTGTCCATATGCCATGCATAAATTTCATTGGAAGCAATAAATATAAACAAAACGAACAAACGAACGAACGACCGAATGAAACAACAAAAAGTAAAAATCACTTGCCAAAAACACTCGTGCACATCTTTACATATTGAGTGGATGTGTACCCCTAAAACTTCTTATATTTGCCTAATCATGAAAGTGTATACTTGTATATGTTTGTCTTCTACTGTTCTACTCTTCATCATCGTCATTGTGATCTTGGTTTGTTAGCATGTGAGCATAGCCAAATGAGTATTTCATTGGAAATATGCTTTATAACTTTAGCTAAAGGGCAATCAATCTAAACTTAAGCAGACAGCATAGAAAACAGATTCATACACACTTCACTTCTTTCCTTTTCCATTCAAAAAGAAATTCTTTTTATATTCTTATTTCATACTAAAAATATATGAGCCTTTGCTTGCTTGCTTGCTGCTGTTGCTGCTGGAACGTATGAAACCGGAAACGGATATGTGGCGCTAATAAATCCGCAATCCTTAGTTCCAATTACAAAAAATTGCGTTGTTGTTGGCAGCACAGAAAAAAAAAAGAAAAAATCTTAACGAGTAAATATACATAAGTATGCATACATATGTATGAGTTTATGTATGTGTGTGTGTGTTTGTGTTTGGCCAATAAATTTCAGCAAACGCCAAATGTTTGGCTCATGTTTTCTCCTTAGTCTGCTTTCTGCTCTCCACAACTGAGTTCACTGTTTACTGTTCCTGTTTCCTGCTTTGCCACCATTTTGTGTATATAAAATTTATGGTTGTATTACGACGATTTGCTTTGCCAGTCAGTTGTACGAGTATTAAGGTCCTTTAGCACATAAAACTAATTATTAAAGTTTGCTCTGTCTCTGCCTGGTCAGGATAATAAGGCAAGAGTGTAGGGAGTCAGTCAGGCAGGTGAATGAAGGCAATACATCAAGTTGGTTTGCTCATGTTTGAATGCCAGGATAATAACCATAATATTAATTAATGAAATAAGCATAAGTTTGGGTTTCTTTTTTTATTTTGTGTTTTTCATTACATTGAAAGGCTAAACAGGATGAGGTCTCTCTTAGCTTTAAGAGGACGGAAAATATACATTCACTTGAACATAATGCAAACTCTTTTGGTAACAAAAGATAACAAGACTCTCATTGCTTTAAGTAGGCTTTCGATTTTGATGATGGGAACAGTTTTGTGAAAGAATTTTGTAGAAATGTGTGATGTGAAGGAAGCCTTAAAAGGCGCTATAAATTTAAGAAACTAGTGAAAGGAGACAACAATTGTGCTGATGACAACATTTTGAGACTATGATAAAATAGCAATGAACAGTGTTTTGTATAAATGAGGAAGAGGACAGACCAACCGACCATAGCAACAATGATAACAATTGAAACAATCAGAGTGAGAAAGAGAGACAAACTCCGATGACAACCAAGGAAAATGATATGGCTAAAGTTCTGTTGGTTGTTGTTGGTCAATAAATTACATTTCATGTTCATGAAAATTAATTAGGCATATTCAAAAAAGCGAATCTTTCTCTCTTTACATTACTTTACTGTCATGGTTTCATTCTTGTTTTGTTCCTGTTACCAACCACGCCCAAAATGAAAATAAATGTAAAGTAAAAACAAATCAAATTTTGTAGTTTTAAGAAAAATCATACAAAAGCAAACGATAAAACCTATTAAGGTTAGGAAAGAGAAAAAACAAACCATCATCATCATCATCATCAGAAGAAGGAGAACATCAAGGACAACAGTTGAAGTGTAAAAATATCAAAAATAAACAAAGAAACAGCGACGCGCATAAATTTCAAGAGCCACAAAGAAGAAAAAAAGAAGAACAGAGAAAAACCACCAAGAAAATAAAAATAAAAACAAGCAAAACACATAAAAAAATATTTAATTGAGCAACGGACGAGGCATCCTCTACACCAACTACAATTTTGGTTTTTCTTCAAGTGATGTGGGTGGATAAGAAATTACCACCATTTAAACAAATGGAAGCCTTTTGTGAAAACTGTTAAGAAAAACCAATGGCCAATGTCCAAAAAAAAAAAAAAACCTGAGATGAACCATGAAGCGGTTTAACAGATAAAGGCAAGCATAAAAAAGATACATACACACATTTTTCTTGTGGTATTTGATATCTTGAATGAAGAGGGAGTAACAAACAGTGGAAAAAATTTGTTTAAACAAAGCTAAATAGAAGCAAACAGGACCTTATCATATGCCTCTCTTTTTGACTCGACTTGATTTGGTTTCGGTTTCGGTTTAAGAGGCTCATTGAGTGGCTGTTTTCTTTGGTATCCTTGTGTGCACTTGTACGAGTATTTCTTTTTTTTTTTGAAAGTAAAGTGTGTTTTTTTTGTGTATTTGAATGTGGCAAGTATGATAAGCAGCCTGAGTAGGGCTTGACAGCTCTTAGACGCTGATTGCTGTCATAAATAAATATTATTTATATTTTTTTTCACATATTTTATCTCTTATCCATTTTAAGAAAAAACAACAAAATTTCAAGTTAAATCAACTGAAAGAAATGAAAAAACAAATTTATAAAAAGAAAAAAAAAATTTAAAAGAGAGAGAGAGAGTTTTCCAAAAAATCATCAGTATAAAAACAAAACTTTAGAAATTTGTTGTTAGTTTGTAGACTATTTTCTTTATTTAATATCCTTATAGCGTAGGAAGATTCCATGTTAATGCCGTTGTAAACATGTAATTAAGTTCGAAGTGTCGTTGTAAGGATTAAAATTCTATATTTTCTCATATTCTGTTGATGTTCTCTTAAACACATTATACTATAAAGCATATCATAAACGAAGTTCTATGCCAATGTCTTTGGAATTGTGTCCTTTATCAAAGAATTTTGTAGATTTCGAAAACAGGCAACAGATGTCGTTCGCTTATTATGTTTATTAGTGTAAATAATTTGAGCTCCTTGGAGATTATAAGATGAAATTGGGAAAAAAAACAACACACACAAGTGAACACACACAAGAAGGCAACATTGAAGTGTGTTTGTTGAGATACACGTACGAGTATATACATATATGAAAGGAAGCAAGGAAGGAAGAAATAAAGGTGTATATAGGAAGGAAAGGAGATAAGATGATAGAGATTGACATAGATTTATAAACAAAGGATGAGAAATACATTGAGTAAGAGATGGCAAGAGAAAATTGAAGTGCAAGCTTATGGTATTAAAGGAGGGTGTGGCTGCTTTAAATGATTGCTAAATTAAATTGTTACTTAACATATACGACTATATAGTATGTAGTTACTGTTGTTGTTGTTGTTATTATCCTTGTTGTTATTGTGCATTCTGTTTACTTATTCTCACTATTTTGTTGCTATTGTTGCTTTTACCATCAAGAAGTAAATAAATACTTGAGTAATGACATGTCAACGTAAATAAATGATTAAATTGTCATTTCAAATGGGTAAAATTGTTAAATTGTATGAGTGTATCTATGTATAGTATATGACATTGTCTAGTATTACTTAGCATACTTCATTTATATGGTTACTTAAGTTGTCATTTTGAATATTTGATTGTGCACTTGTAGTATCTCTTGTAACTAAATTCAGTCTGTTTATTCTTATCTTTTCATTAAACTATAAGTTATTGTTTATTGGTAGATTGATGTTAGTTGCATGTGGGATTTTCAATTAAAATGTTTACTGACACATTTGTACATACATACATCAAAATGAAAGGTTCAATTAATCTTTATTCATGCTTTCGATCAAAGTGAGAAGAAATTGCTAATGGAAATAAAGTTATAGCAAGAGATCAGATTGAAAAGGACTTCAATTAATGATATGCTAAGTGAATGTTTTATAATAATTATTCAAACTTATAAGAACTAAAAATAAGGATAGTATGCAATGGTAGCTTGATAAGCTGCAAACAGTCTCATAACAAACTTTAATTTAGATGCCATAAAGATCCAAAAAGAGTGAACCTAAGTCTTAAGAATCTGAGAAAAATTCAAAGATGTAAATTATATTTGGAAACTTATATACATACTAGGACTTGGTTTTGATTGATTCCCATATCATCCTGTGTTCAGAGGAAGTACTCTAACTGTATATCTTTCCATACTGGTAATCTTTTCAGATGAAAACAAGTTTAATCTACACGGATCAGATAAATTTCGCAGTTATTGAAGAAATTTACGAAAGGAACCTCTAATATATTGGTAAGGGGTGCATTTCGACTTAAACTCTGATTCGTAAGTTCGAAAATGGAGCTCTTAGTATGTGGGGGTGGTGGAACCACCACTGCTAAACCTATAATGCATATTTAAATCTCATTTGTAATCATTACGTGTCTTACGTTGAAGATGAATTACTCGAACTAACAACATTCGGATCAGTGTTGTGCAGCGAAGGCTTGTGCTTTAGAAGTGCTTATAAGCAAACAAGCAAATTGGGGAACCAAGCTTGCTTGAGCTTGTGTATTGTTTTGCTTGGCATGCTTAGGCTTGGCTTGGTAGGGTTGATAGGCTTGGTGTATGTTTAAAAAATAACAAAAGTGACGTATTTGTATTTCGTATTGTTGCTATTAAAAATACAAAAAAAAAACAAAACAAACAATAGAAACAAAAATTTGATGTACTACAAACATACAACAAGCCTACCAAGCCTAACATCATCAAGCCAAGCCAAGCAAAACAATACACAAGCTCATGCAGGCTTGGTGTTCTCTGCGTTCATGCCTGGCTTGCTTAGGCTTGTTTTTTTCCCAAACCATCATAAACATCATTATGATGTTCTCTGCACATCTCTGACTCGGATCAAAAATTGATGACGTTCAGTTGCCTCTCTGCAACGATCATTGTATTTTCGTTTAACTGGTAGCTTCTCACGACATTGCTTAATCTTTATCTGTAGACCTTTCAATTCAAGTCGGTCAAGTACAGTCTACTTGCGTTTGAGCTTCGCTTTCTTCAAATGTAATAACTCAGCCTTATCGTGCTCTAAACGCTCACGTTGAATTACCAGTTTACGACGTTCATCAGCCAAACGTTGCTCTTGATGACGTTGACGTTTGCATATCTTACAACAATGACCCTCTTTTTTACATATTCGATGCACCAGCTCGTCTAGCTGAGTACTGAGATTAATACCTTCCGCAACTCGTTGTTTTGCGACGAATGATGAGAGAGAATGCAACCAAATTGTGTGGAAATCTCGAAAAAAAACTCGAAAAATAGACCCGCTCATATGAGAAGAACAATTTGCTGTGGCAAGATAAACGAAGGATCAGTTAGTTGAATGTCTGACGGCACATTCCAAGTTGATTTTCATTCTAACAGGATAATAGAGAAAAACCATTAATTTTTATGCATGATAATGCACCCAATCAGACAAGTCGTCGAACTACAACCTTCTTGGAATCATGGTCTATTCAAGTTCTGGACGGGCCAGCATGCTCACCCAATTTAAATCCAATCGAAAATATCTGCGGTACACTGATAAGGATTTTATACTGAAAATAAGAAGTTCGATTATGTTGGAGACCTCAAACTAGCAATTTTGTGTGAATGGAATAATTTGGAGCCAATCCTGTTGATTAACTTAGTTAACTCAATGAAAAAGAGGTTATTTAATTTGGGAAAGGCAAAGGGTGGTCCAATTTAAAGTTCATTAGAAAATTCTATGGTCTGAAAATAATGTTCCTTTTATAATGTTAACTTATTTGCTGGAAGAAAGCATCTTTGATATTTATCTACTAAATTAACTCTTCATCTAAGATACTTCATAATGATTTTTGTAATTTTTCCTGAGGTGTTTATTCTCATTTTGCTTTACTTCACATACTTTTTTCCTTTAATATCTATATCTCTTTATCTCTCTTAACAACTGAGTCTTCACTTCCTTTCTTTTATGCTTTTATCCAACTTAAGTAAATCAGTTTAGTGTTCTTTTATATGTTAAACAAAGTATAGAAGAAATACAAAAGTCCACAAAATATTTCAGTGTCCACAAAAATGGAAAAAAGAAAAAGAAATATAAATGAAATAAATTCATAAAATATGCCAAAATGACATTAAATGCCGAACACAACAACAAATTTACCATGGTTACTGTCATGTTTGTTCTCTCTTATGTATCTACAAAAGTATCTATTGTACTACTCTATGGTAGATACATACAAACTTGTATTTCAATGTGCGTATAATTCCTTAAAGCTTTATTTTTGCATAGCTTAACAAAAAAAAAAACAAAAAATTACTGTTACTTTGTATGACAACAACAATAACAAAATTTACTTAGAAAGCATTTTCATACACACACACACACAAACACACACAGAGAATGAGATACTATAAACATACACATAAGGAAAATAGTACTAGTAATAAAATGGAAAATTCTATTTGTTTGACTCTGAAGTTGTAATACACAAAAACTTTGTGTTCATGTTGGGCAATATAAGTTGAATTTGTTGTTGTCATTGTTGTTAAAATTGGATAGAGAAATCATTGATTGATGCTTTTTTTTGTATCTCAATCCATAGATAGATACAAGATGACAATTGTTACATACACAAAACATATAAATAATGACAATTTACAAAAAGAAAAAAAAAACAGTTAGCAATAAAACTATCAAAGCGAAAATACAAAAATAAGAAACTTAAAATAAAACAAAAGAGTAGTTAATAAATAAATGATGAAAAATGTAATGAAAAGTATATAAATAAATATGTAAATAATTGATTGGAAAATATAAACAATTAAATTGGCAGATGGCTCTGTCAGCCTCTTAATGTATCTGCATAAAAAATGTTTGCTAGTGTTTATGTTATTCACATAACATTTGAAGTGCCTATCATATTACATTGATATATTGATTTGAATTAATTAAAAAATAAACCCAATAAACAAATCAAAAAGATTGTCCCAAACTATAGTGAAGATATGGCACTAAATCAATTCAATTTGGTTAGAATTTTGTCATTATAATCATCACATATCAATGAGATTTTTAATTTTATATATTTTATTTGTGGTTTATTTTTGTTGAAATAGTTCTAAAAATAAAAAATATCCTACAAGCAGAAACGGATTCAACGGTGTTGGTCGAAGTAAGTTTCCCTAAAAAAAAAAATCACATTTCCAATGTTAAGATACATGCTATTTTTTTGTAGTGATGAGCAATGAGAAACAGTTGATAGGCTTACTAGCTTTAAGTGCAAAACAAATTAAGTGGGTTTTTGGAGGCAAAATCTTTAATAACTCTCTAAACTGAGGAGGATCTCAATGTAAATTTAGGCCTGCCTACATCATAGCCACTTGAGTTGAAACACTAGACCAGAAGAGACCAACCTGCGGCACAAGGCAAGTATGAGAGTGTGATAACAGAAGTTTCATTCTTTTTTACTCAGGAAGACTTTTTTCTTTTGTTCTTCACTGGGGCACACAGGTGAAATGCTTTTCTCTAGTCGGCACCTCACACCAAGGACCTTCCTTTTTGTTCGTCACTTATACTTACTTCACTAATGTGGCTCAAATAATCTAAGAGTTTAGATGCCCCTGCACTAGAAGTTTATATTTAGTTACAATGTTGTTTACTCAAGTTGGACATTGAGAAGGCAAGAAGTACACCACAGCATTGCCAGTGAGATTGGTATTTTTGGGTATATCAACAGAACTTTGTTGGATTACCTTGCCTAAATTCATCACCACAATTCTGGGTTATTGATACCAGTTATTGGTTTTAAAGCTGTATGCCTTAAGCTGTTAATGAATCTACGGGATACGTTTAACTGAAATCTATTTCAAGTTTAATACCTTGAAATATTTTCAAACCATCTTTATGCAAATTAAAATCTTCATATAAAGCAGAGCTGTCCTACCTGATTCTCATGAGAAATCTAAAGGCGGCTTAGACACAGCCAAAGTGACAACAGGGAAGAAACCCAAATATCCTTGGCCCGCTGCTCTGCGATTTTTTTTGCTCGCCAATGAAGCACACTAGCAACTCAACTCACTGTGGATTCTTCCGAAGGTTGAACAGCCCTGATCTTAAGCCAAAATTTCCAATATGTTTTCGAGGGAAACAGGATCACCTTACATTTTCGGCAGTAAACAATTTATTTTTATAGCATTTTTTTTAGTAATGAAGAAGATGAATCCAGTAGATTCATGATTTTGGCATGAAAGTGAACATATTGATGACCAATATTAAAAATATAAGTCTTGGAATATCAATTCATTCCATTCAAGTGTTTCTTTCCAATTACAATTTAATTAGACTACTAAAAATTAAATAAATGAAGTAAAAAAAATGCCTTAACTGAGTATAAACTAAGTAACATATATAAAAGTAAAAATAAAAGAATATCATACTAGTACATACAGTAAGGATAGAAGACTTAAAGTGATCTAGATTGAATCACAAACTTATATACACGCACATATCACCATGAACATAAATTACAGTTTTACGCTGACATTTTACTATTTCATTCAGGACAACCAACCAAACAACATTTCCAACATTTCTCTTCTAAATGCGTCTTACAATTTTACTTCCTCGGCAGAAGCACTATAAAAAAGCTAATAGCTTTGAAATTGAGTTCGGATTTCTTGTTGTTGTTGTTGCTGTTCATGGTTTTACTTCTAAAAATTGTTGTTGTCTGTTGTTGGGTGCGCTCTTATTTTTTAACTATTCATGTGTGTGGATGGAGGGTCAAAAACACACACAGACAAATATCAAATCAGCACAAAGATCCAACAACGAAATCATCATCATCAACAGTACCAGCATCATCACCAACAACATCAATGAAATCATGATGCTGACTACCAACAACAACAACAACAACAACATGATGAAAGCAACATGTTCATCGTCATCATCATCATCAACAACAACAAATTCCTACTTTTGCTACTTAATGCATGCAACGCAAGCAAAAGTCACTTGGGAATGAGTTTGGTGAGCTTCAGTCAACGAAAATTGCGTAGAAAGTGATAAACAGAAAGTGGGAGTGAGTTTGAGTTACCAAAAGCACCGTGAATTGTGAGTATGAGGTCTCTCATTCTACGCATAATGGTATAAAGTAATAACACATGTCAACATAAACTACAAAATTTTATGGGCAACGTAAAAAATAAGAAGAAAACAGGAATTGAAGTGAATGAAGTAAATAAGTGGAATAAATGAGTAGGAAAATGAAAAAAGAAAAGAAAAAATGTGATGGAAAAAAGTAGAGTAAAGTAAGTAAAATGGAATAAAGTGAAATAAAATAAAAAACTCATTTCAACTCAACTTATTTGCTATAAACTTTGTTCCTCCTACTCATGAGTTTCTTTATTTTATTTAATGCAAATAATTAATTTAATACACACAATTCAGTTGCATACTTTTGTGCTGTTCTGTCAGGGAATTTTAATGAATTTACAAGGAAAACTAAGTATGTACTAAGTAGTAAAAAGGTAAATGTTAATTGAAGCTGTAATTATGTTCCTTACTTTTGGACAGCATTTGATTTGTCTAAAGAATTTTAGCAAGCATATGTTTCTATAGGAAGCCTTGGCTTTTGAAGGAGGAGTTAATTAGGAATTCACTTGTACTTATAATTATTATTATATTTTAGTGACGATTCACGAGATTAGATTAGGATAGGAATGGAATGTATTTATTAACACTGTGACCTCGAATGTGCCTATTGTGATAGCCCCCTGGATGAATTGTAATAACAAAAATTCCAAGATTTTCTTCGAAGGTAAATATATAAGTTATACTGATTACCTTGATATAGGAGTGTAGTCCGAATTAAGCTCTTATAGTTTCATAGCAAATGCTCTGCTGTCTCCTCTTCTTCTGCACTAACAAGTTAAGAGGCCTGACTCTACCTTTCCGAGTCAGTCCTAGTACTTTTTGTGTTCTTTTACAAGATCTAAAAAGCATAAATGTTTTCGATACTCATATTTTTTTTTTATATATTGGTGCAATTTACCATGAAACCAAAGTTTGAACATAATTTTTGTGGAACTCAAAGGCAGCCCGCAGAACGGTCCTGGTTTAATAAGAACATTGGCGAGAATCCTGAGCTGGCAGTTCTTCACAATGGCAGCATCAGTGACTCATTTAGCACCAACACTAGTGTACGGCAAGGGTGCCCTCTATCCCCGCTCCTCTTTGCCATCGCTCTGGATGACATCATAAACAGCCTCACACAGCATAAGAGAACTGGCATTATGTGGAATCTCACACGGAATCTTGAGGACTTGGACTTTGCCGATGACATTTGTCTCCTCTCGCACAAATTCTCAGATTTGCAAGCGAAGGCAAACAACTTAGTCGCGCTGGCACGCACCTTCGGACTGGAGATAAATATTGCCATGAGAGTCAATCACTCCTGTACAAACCATATAATGATTGACAGCTGTGCGATTGATTTCGTAGAAAGCTTCTGTTACCTCGGTTGCAAAATATCAACAGACGGTGGAGCTG
This sequence comes from Amiota communis, assembly GCA_037043315.1. Lineage (NCBI taxonomy): Eukaryota > Metazoa > Arthropoda > Insecta > Diptera > Drosophilidae > Amiota > Amiota communis. Next base: position 1,967,604 of record JBAMAV010001245.1, on the reverse strand, counting down.
AAGCGGATGCTAACTGCAGTTTGAGCAAAGCAAGGGAAGCATTTGGCCGGTTAAAATCGGTATGGGCAAATTCCCAAATCTCCAAACGCACGACATTGCGAATATTTTTTGCATGCGTGAAATCAATGCTACTACACGGGAGCGAAACATGGCTGGTATCGAACTCCATCATGCAGAGACTTCAAGCTTTCGTTAACAAGTGTTTGAGGATCATATGCAGAATATTCTGGCCTAACACTATTTCCAACGAGGCACTATGGCGTCTAACAAATGAAGATCCTATACTGAAACAGATTAAGCGTAGGAAGTGACGCTGGATTGGTCACACGAAGGAAGGAAGCAGAAGCCGCGGCCGGCCAAAGAACACCTTGAGAAGATCAACCTTGCAGGAAATAGATGATGTCAACACCACATGGGATGGCTCTAAAATAACAGCCCAAATTGTGTGCGATGGAGAAGCCTTGTGGAGGCCCTATGCTCCAAACTAGGAGTTTAAAAAAGGAATAAATAATAGTGCAGTCTTGCTGTAAATATTTATGTGCCTTCTGTGGTTTTCCCATTACCAATATCCGGTTTAAATATATCCTTTTGCCACACTTGTAAATCAAAGATGGGTTTTGGTCTTATTTGTTTCCAGTTTGCCTATCACGTATGTAACTTAAAAATTTTGTTGGATGTTAAATTTAGTAGGACAAAGGTCACTAAGGATAAAGTTGGTATTACTCAGGTAAAACTCATCCTTTTGTAGTAATTGTAGTTATTACCGTACCAAATCTATTTCATTTTTTAGAATGAGAAGAATGTTTAGTAAGATGTCAAGGGCAGCTGTTGTAGTCGTTCTCAATGCTTCTCTTATATAGACACTAGGCAGTCTTTGTACTCTAATTATCTTTGTTTAATTTGGTACATCAGATAGGTTGTCTAGTAGCTGTCAGTTAACGATTAATAGTCAATTCATCAGCAACCCTAGAAATACCCTATAAATAATTAGCTATTTATAACTTGTCCGTTGTCTGTTCTTAATCACCCCACAAACCATAGTTAAGTTTATTCACAATCCCCTTGTCTGAGATAGCCAAAAGGAAGATGACATCTAGCATTAGATAGATGGTGATTGTCATCAGCTCAGGGAGAAATTTAAGAAGGAAAAGGGGAAGAATTTGAAAAGTGCAGGACTGGACTTGAACGGGAATCGAGAACCCGTGTGTCTAGGATGTCAGCTCGGCGCACTCAGCTCAGAGCCAACGAGCCAGTCATGTTTTGTGTACTTGACATTCCTGAAAGGACCTAGTGCTGCTTAATATACATTAATATGTAAGTAGTGAAAACTGAAGTAAAGTAATATATTATTATTCTGATTTTTCATTTACGATGGAACTGATCCTGAATGAAATTTTTTTTGTTTTAGCAAACTCATTAAAGAATTCCAATAAAAATACACTTGATTCTTGAGTAACGTGTTAAAGTCACGTCACTCATTTGATTTACCTTTTAGTTGCGCCCACAAAACAATAAAAGTATTTATACCAACAACTTAACATAATGTTAATGTTTTTTATTGTTATTACATTACTATAACATGAAGATACATACAATACTCTTACTATTTTATGTATTGATGTTATTGATGTTATTCAAGAGTTCATTTTCCTTGTAATCTTTGTGTGTTAGATAGCGCTTTTCTTTTATATTTTCATTGTGAGTACAATGATCTATGTACAAATGTATCGCATTCATTGTATTTATTTATTTATGGTTTTGTATTGCTTTGCTTTTTGCGGCCTAAATCACATTTTTATTAAGATCTCAGTTGCGTGTTTATCTTCCATCTTACCATGTGTTTTGTATTGTATCTTTGTGTATTGTGAAATACAATGAATTACAATACAATAACCAACAAATAATAGAAGGCAACAATAAATAAAAATAGAGAATGGAAAAAATGAGAAGAAAATCTCACTTATTGACATTTTGCTTTTGACACTTCAACAGATATGATTGTCTATTTGATGATAAGGAAAAGTAGTCATCTCGATATTACAACTTTAAGGAATCCTTAAATGAACAATATTCCTTATCTTTGTTGATGGAAAATAATCAAAGATTAATCAAGTCTTAATTTTTACAATAAAAATTACAGTCTCCAATAATCAAAGTTTGCATAACAATCATCCAATTGAAATCATCCATATAAGAAATTTAAACGCACAAGAAAAGTATAAGTTTAAACAGGAAAATAAGCAAGTGAATAAAACATAGTGACAAGACTGAAAATGGCATTGTAAGCGCTTGAAATGGCAGCCCAGAAAGTACGAGTATAATAAACTGTGCACATGCTCTTTTGCATGCACACAGATGAATGCACCAGAACTGCAAACCTTGCTGAAATCTACGCAAAAATAACAGCCAGTAGAAGAAGCACAAGGAAGTGAGAATATCAATAGTGTAAAAGGAAAGTGGTAAAGGAAAAACTGTAATGCCATCGGTTAAAAATTTCTTCCTTCCGGTTTGTTAGGTCGCGAAATGTTGCAGAAATTTTTTCTTGTTTTTTCTTTATTTTTATTTGCAGTGCAACAAAATAAAAAAAAAAGAAATATAAAAAAAGAGAGGCAGCAACACAAGCAAATTCCCGAAAAAAATCACAGAAAATAGAAAATAAAAATATGGCAAACGTTGATTCTATGGAAATGCCAAATGCGCACAGATACAGATTCCGAATCAGATACAAATCCATTTTAGCCATTTCATTGAATTTGAATTGCTGTGCATTGAATTGGGTGAGAAGACATCAAGAGTGACTAGCGATAAGCAGAATGTGAATAGGCAGGCAGGCAGGATTCAGCTAATCTATGATTTCACACAATTTAAAGTTGTTGCTTAAAGGGAAAAACAGTATAACAGACTTTACTAAATAGAAAAACAAAACTTTCTGTCTTCCTTTACATATTCTTGACTTCCTTTCTTTTGTATTGTACGAGTATATATTGTATTGTATCATCTTCTTAATACTTACTACATAAATATGTTCCAATTGATTTCAATAGATACTATTAATATGGCGCCCGGAAGTAAGACTTAGCATTTTTCTTTGTGCTGCTTTGTGAGTCTGTAACCAATGACAAAATCATTCATCTAACAGATTCACATTCATTCTCGGCATCGGCCTCAGTCTCAGTCACTTCCTGAATGAGTGAGTGCTTTCTGTTTGTGATAGCAGAATAGCAAGGAAGCCTTAATTTTTTTTGGCAAGTCATGGAAATGGTTATCAATTTTTCATCACCAAACAGAAACATCAGTAAGCATTGCCACTGCCATGGTTTCCTGGTCTCAGAAGGCAGTTTTCAGTCATTTAAATTAAGAGCACATTAAATTGTGGTAGAAGGGAAAACGAATAAATGAATGAATGAAGACACATGTGATCCAATGCCTCAAAAGTATGGTTGTAGTAGTTATGGAGACTGATGATAGGTTGGGGGTTTTATTTTCATTTCAACATTTTTTGGCTCTGTTCATCTTTTTTTTTTTTTTTGAGGGTTGTAATCTTTACGCTTGAGCTAGGAAATTAAAGTGGTTGGTTTCCTTACATAAAGTCTATGCATATCTCTATATGTGTGTATGCTTAGGTGTTTGATGTGTGTGTGTGCTTCGGAAATTACTTTGCACGCTTAGTTGTGGTAGTGGTTATTCAGATATTTTACTGTACTGTGCCATGCTGGTGTTTGTTCGAATGTGGTGTGACCAAGTTTGTGTTGTGTTTGTGTAACGCTTCGTTTATGACTTTGGTTTTGTTTTTCAAGTTTAACCAGAAATAAAAACACACACACAAACACACAGGGAAGGACACTCACACACACAGACATTCCTTTAGATTACACCTGCATCAAGACAAAGTCAGTACAAGGAGCAGCAGCAGCTGCCATTTCCTGCTTTTGGCAAATTGACATTTTTATTTTTATTGAGCAAGGATCACATTGGGCGACCCATTGTCGACCCTATGCTTACTACTCTGTACATATACTAGTACAGTATGTATGTTGGTTGATATGTAGTATGTGGTTATGTTTGCTTTTTCACATACACACAGATACAGAAAAGTGAGGAGGCACACAAATTCAATTTCTGTTATGAACGCTCGACTAACAAAAGCAACAAAAACCAGCAAAACAAAAGCTTCAGACTTCAAGCTGTTTTAATACCCGAAAAATATTTTACAACAATCAACCATCCAACCAACAACAACAAGTATAACAATAAGAGAAACATGGAATGATGAATGAGAGGAAACAGGGGTAAAAAGGACACAAACAAAAAATTGTTTGGCATAAAACGTTGCAAGAATAAAATGTCCATTGAAATGTGCGCTTGAATGAATGACAGTGTAAATGAATGTCGACATGACAAAAGAGTCAACAAAAAAAAAAAAAAATTGAAGAAAAAAATGAGAAAAATTTTGAAATAAAAATAAAAACAAAAACAAAATGAAGAGAAAAATGCGCTAGCCCTAGAGTCCTTATAGTAGTTGTTGATTGTTGTTGCCATGGCTGCTGTTGTTGCTGCTGCTGTTGTCATTGCTTATTGTTATGTTGTTGGCAAAGTAGGCCAGTTAAACTAAAAAAGGTGTAAGGCAGACCATAGAAGAAGCAGAAGGAATGAAAAAAGCATGGTGAAAAATAAAACAAAAGACAGAAAAATCCAAACAAAAAATATATACGTATATTGTATATGAAAGAAAAGAAATCACAGCAGGACTCTTTAGGGACCACCAACAACAACAACAATAAGACAACAAATGGTTCAGGAAAACAAAAATGAAAAACCAAAAAAAAATGAACAAAAATTTTTTTCTCTGGAAAAAAATGAATAAAAATTTGAAAGCAATGCGTATCCTTTTACAGCCTTCTTTTCTTTAGTTTTAGATTTTTCTCTTCAATCTGTTTTATATAAATTTGTTCTGTAAGCTGCCTCCCCCTTTAAGTTTTTCTTTGGCATCAAAAAAACCAAGATGAAAATGATTTTTTCATACTCCTAAAGGACTCTTGTTGTTTAGGAATTTGTTGATCCAAAAGTGTTGAATGAAAGCGTCTTGAGTCTATAATGATTTTGTTTTGGGCGTGATTGCTTAACAAAGAGGAACAGATGAACACAGATATATGTATACATACTCCTACATGTGCTATGGTGGAGTGTTTGTGTATTGAATTTTGTTATAAATAAGAAAGCACAAGTGCGTATTAGTGTTATTTTTCCATACATTTGACTTGTTTAAGAAAAAATATCAAATGAGGAGCACAAAAACAACAAACATATCCTGTGTCTTTCCGTTTTGTTACTTTTCTTAGAATTCTGTTTAGTGGTGGCGATGGCGCTGGCGTCGCCTCTTTCTGACACATTCACTTATGGTTATTTTTGCAAAACAACAAACAAAGCATTGCTTGCAGATACCCTAACTCACTCATTCACTCACTATCTCTCTCTCACTCAACTCAACTCAACTCATCAATGATTGCCAGATACTTTATTTGTATTTTGTTTTTGTTTTTTTTTCACAAAGTGCCACTAAGCCATTTATGGCAGCATTTTCAATTGCTTTGACAATGATGAAGGCCAACTTCTCTTTCCTATTTTGTTATTGCTTTGCTAAGTGTTTATTTTTAGCTTGTCATGGTTCATTGACAAAGCTACTACTATTCATTCGCATGAAAGGAGTTAAGTCAAAGTGTTGTCCTTTGACTCTTTGGAATGAATGGTGGAGAAAAAAGGAAATGAAATACTGAATACAGAACTCATTAAAAGATTCTACCAGAGAAGAGGGTAAAGTTGAGTTGAGTTTTGTCAAAGGAAACTATTCCTAACATACCAAAGATCAAGGATGAGTTATGCCAAAAGTTCTGAAGGTAGAAGAAGAAATATTAAAATTGTCTTTCATCTTTCATTCGTTTTTTTTTAATTTCCTTTTTTGGTGAGTTTCTTTTATTTGGATATTTGTGTTCGATAATTTATTGAAATTTATTTTCTTCAATTTGATTGTGTGCCTCCTCAATGAATACTTGACCCATTCTAAAAGCATAAATGAAGTGTTAAAAGCACTCAAGTCTTAAGAAATATAAAGAACAGGATATTAGAATATTTACTAACATGAAATTGGTCAGTGAACAAGTGCAGGAGGAGGAGGATGAGAGACTAATTCTGTCTGGTTAATGTTGACAGCTGACAAGGAAATAACTAAGGAACTGAAGATTAGTGGAAGTACTTCAAATCAAGCATAAGCGACATATGAATGTATTGTACACAAGGACACATATTTACTTATTTGTGTTAACAACATGAACGAGAGTTGTTATTTCTTTCTAAATACGTACAACATGTTATCCTTGGTTATCTATGGTTTTTCTTTTGACAAATGTTTCTCTAGGCATTCTCATACATATATTAATACAGTTGACTTGAGTTTAATTTCGTTTTGAAATGAAATGAAAGGCAGTCATTATTTGTTTCTAATTTTGTTGGTTTTTCTTGTCCTTTTTGGTATTTGTGTGCTGTCGTCTTAGTGTCGCTATTCTGTCTGTTCAAATGTCGTTATATTTGTTTTGTATGTTCTCTTACATAACACTTCTTCACAGAAAACTGTTTCTTCTCTTGTATTTTTTGTTTCTTTTTTTTTTGAAAGAATCCTTAGAAATTATTTGTCAAATTTCGGTTTCTCATATTTTCTTTTTTTTTGTGTGTTTCCTTTGGTCCTTCATTTCTTTAGCCCATTTTTGGCAGTTAATCTAAGGATGACGTGTCGTTGTGCTGCTGGTTTTTTTTTTCAAGCTGTCGATTTGCTTCAATATTTTTTTGCTCTTTCAGTTCTTATTTTGCTTTTTTTTTTTTCTTTATTTTAGGTTATAACGAACCAAGCAAGCAAAGAAACAGAAATTGCGCTATAAAAATTGAGCTCATCTCTTTTGGTTCAATTTCTTGTTCCTTTTTTCTCATTTTTTAGTTATATGATTTCCTTTGGACGCATTCAAAAACATGAAGAAGGGTCTGACATACGTTAGTTTTATGCGTTTGCTAACATTTTTCTTGTTCATTTTTATTTTTGTATATTTTTTTGGGTTCTTTTTTTTTTGCCAATTTTAGCGCTTTGTTTTTTATGCTTCAACCGATTTTCAACTCACATACACACATATGCAAGTATGTTTGTTATTCATTTTGCATGCAATTTTCACAAAGCAAAAACGAGTAAAAGAAAGAAGACGGGCAAAGGAAAAGAGTAAAAAATGTTGTCTGAAAGACAAGGAAATGAGCTCAGACGCGTTGAGCTCACTTGAGTGGCATAAACACATGCAAGGATATGCGAAATATCAAGAAAAAAAAGGATACACTCCAATAAGAACGCAACACAAAAATGTTAAGAAGCAGCAAATATTCGAAAATGCCAGCCAACCATACAAGACACAAATGAAAACGCTTCGAACGTACTATGAATATGTAAAGAAAGGATTGAAGGAAAAGCGTAAGGAAATGTAACGATATGAGGGACTTTGAAGTTTTTATTGATGTTGTTTCAATTTGAATGACGTTGTAAAATAATATGCCAAAGCAAAAGGATACACACTGGCAAAAAGGAAGAACAACAAATATCGAAATATTCGTATCAGTTTAGAAAAGACTTTTCTCCATAAAAGCGAACCGAAAAGAATTGAAATGAAGTGGGGGTAGAAAAGTTTCAAATACTTTTGCTGTGCTGCGCTTAAGGAAACTTTATACTAACATACAATACAACAACACAAGTCAAAGTGCCAGGAAAACTGAGCTCCTGAGCTGCTGAGCTTCAGAGCTGCTGAGCTTGCCATGTCCTTATAGCAGCTTAGTGCAACCATTTTGACACCGAAACATGTCAGTTGGCTTAAGTCACTTCAATGATGTTTTGTAGTTTTTTTCAAATATTGCCAAAAATAGAACAAGTGACAAGTGAGAGTGTACTGTGTGGAAATAAATAGCAGAGTGCAAGATTGATGGACTCATGGATTTGTTTTAGATTTAGGAATTTTTGCTTTTAGAGGATTTTCCCATTCTATTTATTTCATCATTTGAAATTAAAAATTCCAAAGGAAAAACTAATTGACTAAATAACAAATCAAAAGCATTTTTATTGTCATTCCAATAAGCCTAATCGCTTAAAATTATTGCTTATTTAGTAGTAAATATTTTATGTGTTTCAATCAAAATAATCATAAAAATTTGAATATTCTTTAGCAAATCTTTTTATAAGCAAGAATAATAAAAAGATATCAACTATGCAGAACTTAAGTGCTTAGAGTTTAAATGTCTCAAAACTAAGAATTATATGAAACCAGCTAGTATATAATTTCATAGTCTTTGGCATTAAGCAGTTCCCTCACGCAAGTAAAGCTTCCAATCAGCTTTATTTTTTTCCAACATCTTCAACAAGCATTGTCATATTTCAGCCAACCCAGTGAAGTATGGATCTATAGCCTTTCTAATGAATTACTCCATTGATTGATGAACACCATATTCTTCATACTTCAAATAGATAATAAGTAGGGATGTAACGATTCCGATTCTGCCGATAGTCTATTATACTTAAATGAATCAGTCAGGCTTGCCAACATAAGGCCTTTTAGACGGTCAGTTCAATCTCAGTCCATGCTATCGCTTTAAAGATCGAAATGGACTTACAAATAAGCTTGGCCATCAGTCCATTTTTCTGTCATCGATTCAGTTATCGGTGCGTATTTCGATTCGATAATGGACTGAGACTGAACTGATCGTCTAAAAGGCCATTTATATATATTTTCTTCTGAATCTGACTTTTTCTCCAAAGTTGGCAAGCCTGGAAAGAGTGAATAAGCGCGGGAAACCACTAGGTTAAAAAAAGCCGTTGGAGTGACAACATAAATAAGTTGGCACAAACAATTGTTGGAATAGTGAAGCCTTTAAAGTTTACAAGTTCCATCTGGAAAAATTTTGAAATAAAACAGGATGATGACACACGGGCTACACAACATCAAACATGTGGACACATTTAAAGTGTAGTCATGAAAAATAGTTGCACAACGACACGCCAAAGACTAAAAAACAAATAATGTTAGAACACAGTTTCGAAAAAATAGTTGTGTACTATACTGTTGATCAATAAGCTACAGGAACTTTGTGCATATTCTGCAAAATATTCTTAATCATGTATTTTTCACAAATTTTCAGTTTTAATTTTGCCAACGTGCGTGCAAAGTTGCAAGTATGTGTATAACCAAAACAAAAAACAGCTGTTCAGAACACACAAGAGCTCACTGTGGATGTAAAACCGGAACTCAGAACATTTTACTCACTGTAGAAAGGCTGTAATGAACTGAGACTGAACTGACCATCTAAATAAAAGTGCCTTTGACAAGCTATTTGTATATATCGGTATCGGTATCGGAATCGCCGATTTTTTAGTCCAATAATCGGAATCTTATCAGCAAAAAGTTGTATCGTTACATCCCTAATAATAAGACACTATAAATTTGTTTTGCATTTTTTTCTTTTATTGCTACTTTCTGTCATACAACTTTATGCATAATTATGAACACACTAAGAGATACTATATACAGTGGCTAGCAAAAATGAGTTATCGATCGTGATTTTTTCACATTTTGGTTTGTGGGAGGCAAACGGCTCAATAGAAATTTATAAAAAAAAATACCAGGTATTCCTTAGATCATAACTAAAAGATTTCTAAATCTAACGTATAGGGCATGATGCTTTGCAGTAATCTAACCATGAAGTTTCTCTAAGAAGGTATTCTCTTAGTTAATAAGTATATAGATGAGTCTCACAACAAAGTGGATACCATTCCGAAACCAAAGCTTAAAAAGATTATCAAACCAGATGATGACCCAAAGCATGCTGCTAGAGCTGTCAGAGTTACCATATCAGTTGAAGGAGTGGCCACTGAATGCAAATCAGTTCACACCAGATATGTCAACCATCTGTAAGTTATGCAACAGTAACGAGCAGGAAAACTTACTCACTTCATATCAAGATGACCTGTGTTAAATGTTTGGTGCCACATTTTAAGAAAAATATAACTGAGCAAAATGAGCTGAAAATTGACAGTGACCAAGAAATCAGTTAAAAAATCCTAGCAAGCTATAAAAGCACAATATAAAATTATAGAAAATTTCTAATAAAAGAATTAAGCGGCTAACAGCCATGCTGTAGAATTACCACACCAATTTACAATTTTCTGTTAAACAGTTTCCCTCCCACAAGCCAAATTGTATAAAAGTCACTATCATTTATTCATTTCTCCCCACTGTATGTTCACATCTTATCTTATTTTCTAAGGTAACTAACCTTTGTTTATTACTTTACACAACTAGTATTGTATAGTTTGAAGATATGAAACTTCGATGTACTTAACATGGGCATTATTTCACAAAAAAAAAAAGGGAAAGAAAAAGATACTTAATTCTCTGCTGTAATTTAACAAGTTTATTGTTCATTTACTACACACACATACAAACTTGCACTTATAGAGATAAACATAAAAATTAATATTCATTAAAAAGCTCATAATTATTTATTTAAGCAACCAACTGAACAAGCCAAAAAGGCACCAGTCACCCATCTTACTCAGTGCGACTATCTACGTGTGTACTTCAAATTCTTGTTCTCATATAAAAATTTATGATACAACATCATCATCATTATCATCATCATTATCAACATGGTTAACTTTTATTTTTAGAGCAAAATATGTTTATTATATGATATAGCACTCGCTGAATACAACAGCATAGCATAGTAAAGTATGGTAACATAATATATGTGTGTGTATGAGACTATTTTTATTTTTATAGCCAACCAACGAAAAGTAGATAAAATGTTAGTAGTAGTAGTCATCATATCAAATGATATGATAAAGATGAAACCCAACCCGCAAGACGCTGAACTTAATGCCACACAACGTCACTATAAAAACATCACTAACGCCTTTAAGTATGCAAAACAAACGACAGCGCCCACATGAAGAGAAAATGGAAAATTCACAAACACACACAGTCACATAGTATATTCATATATTAATAATATGTAAGGGGGAGTGTGCTTGTCTACATTTACAGCTGCATAAATGTAAGTACTAAAATTAAACCAGACACTATCATGCATATAGTATAACTACTACCATATATGAGTATATCTAAATGTATCCATAAGATTGTACACACATGAAGGTGTGTGCAAACCAAAGGCAATGACAACGATTTCTATATAATGTGGTTGTTGCTGTTGTTGTTAGTTATAGTTAAACTAGATACCTCTGAGTAGCAACAACAACAAAAAAAAAAACCACTCTCTGTCTCTAAAAGCAAAAATCACAATTTTCCCTGCAGTACAATTTGTTCATATATTCTATCTATGCATACATCTTTCTATTTGTATCTACTACTATATGCATTTATAAGTGTATATGTGTACATGTATCTTCTTGTTATATGTGTATGCTTGGTGTTTGCTATTAAAGTATTCATTGTTGGTGTCGTTTCGCGAAATTTGCCTAGATTGAGACAGTGAATGTTAATGCTGTGGCTGTTGCTGTTGATAATGATCATAATGATAATGATAATACTAAGGATGATAATAATGGTGATAATGATGATGATGATGTAATGCCTCTGTATGTGTGTCACTAAGACTTGTGGCTTACCAACAACGCATCATCATCCTTTTATGCATTTTAATTTACTCACATACGACTACAATACTCACTCCACTCACACCCAGTTTCATAGAATGACAACACTTTCGTGGGCCCATTTTTGCATCAACATCAGTCTCTGTGTGTTACCAACACTTTTCCTGCTGTTCTTATAAAGGCAGTCATTAGGAATTAGGGAAAATGATTTATTATAGAGGGAGAGAAAATGAGTCTTCATTAACCATGTATTCGATGTTGTTGATGCATGAAACCAATAGGCACCATTACCGCATTGTTTTGGGTTCCGCTTTCTACCAATTATTTACTTTTCAACTCTTAGAACCTAAAAGCTTAGCAATGCAAATTGGTTTCTTTCTGTAGCCATTAAGTTGTCAGACCAATTATAATAACAGTAATAATTATCACTCTCATCTTTAGATTTATTCAAAATTTCTTAAAGATCATTCCTTTAAAGTCCACATTGGTAATGCAAATTCCCAAGCTGTATGAATTGAATCTAGTTGCCCCCAAGGGTCACATATGTCACCTTTACTTTACATATTCACATCAGATCTTCCAGCCCTAAGTGGTTGTACTACTTCAATTATTGGCGGATGATAACACAATCCTTTGCTCGGGAACTCTATCTGTGGACATTGAAGACTTGCTTCAGAAAGTTTTTATCACTATCATTGACTACTTCACAAAATGAAAAATACAAGTTAACTCTGACAAAATTGTGTGGATATATTTTTCTCTAAGAAGGATAAAAACATTTATCTATCTTCCGGTTATATACATTTACTTATTGTAGACGGGAGATAGGAACGTCTAGTCAAATATCTTAGTGTGATTTTAGATCAAAAAATTATTATTCAGGAATTACATTAATTCAATCAATAGGAAAGTCCTCCATAAACATAAACTATCGTGGTAATATGGAGAACAAGATGAATCTATTTAGACCAATTCTTCAAGCCAAAATTTCACTTTAAACAACTCAAAGCGACGCAAAATAAACTGTTCAAAATGATTTTCAATTTACCTTGGCATCATTCAACCGTTGATTTACATTATAAGGCTGAAATCGAACTAGTGTCGGACCGACTGGACCGTCTATATGATAACTTTAGAAAAATATGGACTACTACTCATGTTAACAATAAAGTTGTTTACGCATCTTAGTATTAAGTTTAATTTTAAGTCTTAATAAAAAATTGGGTGAGGTTTCTGTTGTTCATTTTCCCCCTTTCCTACTATTACTAGTTAGTCATGAAACCAAATTAACCGCTAGCTTGTACTTAAATCAATCGGTACAGCAATTTCGTATTATTCAAGCACATCGCGATGCTCGTCTCAATGCACATTACCGAACAAAATGCAACATAACCCCGTAAGAAACGTTAAATATTCAACTGGGATGCGCAGTGCATATGGAGCACTCGTTGGGGACCCCTTTAATTTTTGGACTTTTTTTTATTTTTATTATTTCATAGCGGAATTTGAATAACCCACTCTGTACAAATTTCAACTGTCTACCTATTACGGTTTAGGAAATAGAGGTCTCTGATGGAGGGACGGACAGCGTAGGCTTAGTCATAGAATCCCTTTGGTACCTTTTGAGTACGGAACCCTAAAAACTGTGAACAAATCAAATGAAAAATTTAAAATTTAAGAAAAATATCTATTTTAAACTTCTCCAGATGTGAAATTTCTGTTGTTTCATTCTTAATTTTCCATTGCTTGCCCACTTTGGACAAATAGTCTTAAGCATAAGACTTCATGTGTATAAATAACTGACATATCAATGATAACACTATACATACAGATAAATAGATTAATTAATAATAATAAAAACTTACAGTCGTTCCACAAAGCGTTGCATTGCCCACAAATCGCAGCCTTGTCGCGCCGCAAAAGCGCGCTCTAATGTAACGTCGCCGCTGACGACCTTCTCCTTCTCTGCATTTGTCTGATGAAGAAGGTGAAGGTGCCTCGGCTTCAAAAGCCGCTAACTGTATGTTGTTGTTGTTCTCGTAGTGTTGATCAAGTTCTATTGAATTCTCGATTAATTGCAATTCGCGTTCTTTAACTAAAACCGACGACGGTTGATTTAAGTCCTGCAACACCAACTGATGTTGGTGATCTTCTGTATGCTTTCCAGATATAATCTTACGCCGTCGATGACGATGGTGTGTATGTGTTTGATAATGTTGTTGTTGTTGTTGTTGTTGTTGTTGCTGCTGCTGTTGTTTGTGTGTGTTTTGTTGATGTTCTTCTTCGTGTTGCTGGTGGAATGTTAAAGAACGTCGGCAGCGTTGTTGTTGCGCTGCGGCGTCTATTTTAATGGTGTCTATGGTGCTGCCTTCCAGCAGCACACACAGACTGTTGACAGATGCCAGACTCAGATCCAAAATCTAACTAAGATTGGACAACAACTGAGCCCAGACTTGCTAACCAACTGGCAAGCAACTGCCTCTGTCAACGTTTATGTGTGCCTCCCTCCTCTATGCTGCTGCAACAACCGACAACAGATACAAAATATTTAATGCCACATAGCGTGTGAAATGAAGTTGAAGCTTTTTCTTTTTTTTTGTTGTTGTGTTGCTTGTTTTAAGTGCGTTAAACTAATTTGATTTGTTTTCGTTTCACACTTTTTATCTTTCTTGGTTTACGAGTTTTGTCAGGACTATCCACTTTCTTTTGTCGCCTTTTTATTGCTTCCTTTTGCTTGTCCTTTTATGTGGGTGTTTGTTTGCCTTTCAACTTGCCTTTGCGTGCAGTGCTTTGTGTTCTATGTTGTTTGCTGGTCAGTGTTTTTCCAATTCCATTTCAGCTTTAAATTCCTTTTTGACAGATGAATGACGTTCAGAGAAGTGACAGCTGTCGTTTTTGTCCTTTTACTAAACGAAATGGTGGCAGCAACTTCAACTAAGTTTGTTTGTTGAGTGGCAGGACTTTGAGCTCACTTCGTCTCAATTGGACAAAAGTAGAAAAGAAATCAAAAATAAACCAGAAAAATATGAAAACAATTCCGTTGCAGTCTTCTTCGTCGTGGTGATTTAATATTTTTGTTTTTTTTTTTTTATAAAGAAAGGCAGTAGAGACGATGATTTGATGTTGATGTTACTTGTTTGTGTTATCCTTCTAACAATTCCAGTTTGTTCATTCCTTAATTCACTTGGAATTCAATTAATTGTCGCATCATTACTGAGCCCTGCAAGAAAATGAAGAAATTTATTTAAATGAAAAGATAAAACATCAAAATTGTCTAGAAAAAGTTGCCAAAAATTAATTTTTAAAATAATTAGCTCAACAAAATCAAGCGCTGTTTGTTTTCAGATCTCACTCTCTCTCTCTCTCTCTCTCTCTATCTATCTTTCTCTCTAATTGTAAGCAAAACAACGCCAAAAAACATGCAATGTTTTTTTTCTATTCATTTGCTTTGTTTTGCCAACTAAAACTGCAGATACTTGATATCAGCATTCGTCCTTTGGATGTCGCGTCGCATTGCATTGCATGATTTTGTTCTTTCTTTTCCTGTGTTTGTGTTTGATTTTTTTTTTTTTTTTTTAATTCTTTATTCGGAAATGAAATCAAATCTAAAATGAACCAAAAAATTTGTCTGCAATTTTGCCAAATTGTCGCGAATTCGCGTCAGTTTGTGTTTCCCTTTTCTCCTTTTATTTTTATCTCAATAACATTTTTTCTCTTTTAGTATTTTTTGGCAAAGCCCTCAACTTAAGCCAAAGTGCTACTTTTGGCATAGATTTTACAGCTTTTTTTGAGGGGGTGGTTGGAGAGTAACAAGAGTAAGGCATCACTGGTTCGATTATTGTCATATCTGGCATCAATATGAATATATCACACACATTAGGATATCCGAGGCAACCAAAGGCATAGATGTACCAAAATGGAAAAGAACAGAAAAAATTTTACAAAAAAAAATAAAAAATCATGATATGAACTATGTGAATTATGGATTTTCCATCATGACACACCCATTTGACAAAGTGCCAGTCATGGCAAAAGCGATTTGAAGCAAAACGATTTAACCAAAGTACATCATAAGAATGGATAAAAGAATGAACGAATGAATGAAGAGAAAATAAAGCGGAAAAAAAAGAAATGAAAATTTGTGCAAATTTTATGAAAATATCTGTCTAAATTGTTGAGTTAAGTGTTAGGGCAGATCAGATGATGCTGATGATGAAATGAAATGAAATAAAATAAAAGATGGTCCGCACTTAAGTCTAATACAGGATAAAAAGAAGATTTGCATAGTATAAAGTGATGACTTGATTGACTAATGCTTTGAAAGTGGTAATGGCCTCTCTTAATATGATTTTAGTTTTAAAAAAATTTCCATTTGAAAATCCAATGAAAGAGATTTCAGATTATACTAAGTAAATATGCATAAGTATGCTTATATTATTGCAAAGTAAATTTCCCTTGTTAGAAATATCTATGTTAAATTTTTTCTAACCCATGTCCAAAAACAGAAACTTCATTCTACACTATGACTAATGAAAACCATTGACTATTGAACATGAACAACACTCATATGAAAGAATGTTTTCACTGAGTCTATTAATTATGCCAACAATTACACTGGACGAGTTCGCTTGTAATCAGTCAACTCGTCGGCTTTTAGCTCGCCAACTAGCCAAGTGTAAATCAGTCTTTTTCAATAAAAAACTTTCTAATAAGTTCGGATTTCTCTAACAAGGTCAACAAACTGAAGATTATTGGTTTGGTTTATTTTGGGAACTTAAAATTTCATATTTTAATAGATATACTGCTTCGGAGATGTATTTCTTTTTTAGGGCATGGACAAATCATGTCTAGAGTCAACTAACGAAATTAAATTATTATTTCTACTGCAAGGCGCTTTTCATAATCATAAGGTGCTAAGATTTTTCCAAATATTCAGATATATAACTTTGGTTTTTTAACATAAAAACGTTTTTGAAAGTGTTTCATGGGCATGTCAAAATGTAAAGCTATGTTTCTTTGAAACGCTGTTGGTGTCGCCAATTCATTTAATATATCTCGTATCTCAAAAGTCGTACCGCCAAATAATTTATATATTCTGAAAAATGAGGAGTGCACGTTGCCCGTAAGAGAATTTTTGTCATTGCAAGCTTATGTCAAGAAGGGGGAGACACGTCGAAAATGATGAGAACATTGTGAAAATGCTGTTCATTGTAGGCGTATCTCTTAAGAATGGCTTGACCGATTTGGCTGATTTTTTCTTCTGTTGCGTTTGTTATAGGCCGATTAGAAAAATATGAAAGACAACTTTTGGATAATGCACCAGAAAAATAAGAATCTGAATAAATAAATAAAAAAAATATACTTTTAGGAGTAACATTTTCATAGATTTATTGATGTGAAATATCTTTGGTTTCCGTATAGTAAACTTTTACATTCGCGCCATCGTTATCGCTTAATTTTGTAAGCGCCTTTTTTTTTTGATCACCAAAACTAAACAATGTGGGAGCTCGCTAACTGTGACCGGTTGAGTGACTATATAACTGAATGAATGTATAATTAGTCATAAGCATATCAATGTGTGCCTTTGTGTCAGGGATTTGTAGTTTATGCCTTTAAGGTTTGTGTTGGACAATCGTTGGTTCGTTGTTTTGAGTCGGTGCATGCATATAAAACTTAAAGAAACATTTTCATGCAATAAATATTACAGTAGTATAGCAATACTGGGTATCGATTAACAAAACAGTGATTAATTACATTGATTATTAAAGGCCTTTTAGACGATTAGTTCAGTCTCAGTCTATGTTATGGCTCCAGAAATCGAAATGGACTGACAAATAAGGTGGGCCATCAGTCCATTTTTCTGTCATCGTTTCAGTTATCGGTGCGAATGTCAAGTCGATAATGGACTGAGTTAGAACTGACCGTCTACGAGGCCTTTTATTTTGTACTATTTAATCGATGCATCAATTAATTGCTGCTTCAAATATCGATTGCTCTATTAATCATGGGTACACAGTCTTGTAGTAAATAAACTTAACAATTTAGTGGAAGATGTGCAAGATCCACCATTTCATTCCTACTTTTTTTTTCGCCCTCTCATAAAGATGTTTGTTGTCTCTATCGCTCTCATGCATAACGTTGTTATTTTACTTGTTTGTCCAGTCCGTACAATTTTGAATGAACTTCTAAAATAACCCAAGTAAGTCAAAAAAACGATTATCCGATGAAAAAACCATAGATTATTTAAACAAATCATCGATTATTTCGTTTAATCGATACCCATCCCTACTACCTACACCGATTTTTTATTTATGGGTGTTTAGTAATGTTTTTGTTGTACAAAAATTTTTTGTGAGCTTTGTTTCGTCAATGGGCAGCTCTTTTATTTATGTCAAGAAAAGCTTTTCCAGGAAAGTAGCATTTCAAAGTTGCAACTCAAATGTTTATCAAAGCCTTCAAAAAAAGGAAATGTTTCTACAATCAATATTCCTTCATCTAAGCTTTTTTCCCAACCTGTATACTGTCCAATCAATGAAATAGTGGTCCCAACAAGTTTGTTAAGTTAAAATGTTCAGGCTTTCCAAAGCAATGCTCTTAGACAATTCATGGGAGCCGCATGGTTTGTTTGCATCACTACCCTACATAGAGATCTAAAGATGCCTATAGTACTTTATGAAATCAATTTACACATCATTCGTAGCAATCATTGTCTGCACAGACATCCACATATACTAGTGACAGTCACACTCTCACCCAAGGTGCTACACTAAGAAATCTGAAAACACTTTACCTTTGTCAGAGAAGAAGGTGATCCACATAATCTCATAATTTCACTGCGTACTTATCACCTAATCATAGCAATATGCTATTAATATTTTCATAATATTTCAATAAAATCTCCTTCGATTTGCCAACCAAATAACTCTAAGTTCATTATCCTTTAAAAACCAAAATTGTCTACCAATGAAGTCTTATTAATATGAATTCTTAATTCTTTGTTTAGGATATGACAAACCTTCTTACATTTCCACAAAAAATAACTCATATATCATCATAAGAACAAAGCAAATGCATATAATGTTAGACTACTTAAAAAAATGTCAGCAACAACAAATCAAAAAATGTTGAAATACTCAGAGTAAACAAAGGACCAGAAAAGAAACTATTTAAAAAAAACATACCACTATAATAAACTCATATAGAGTCACAGATGCCCGTTCATAAACAGACTTATTTCCAGAAGATCAGAAGGATAGCAGAAACACAGAAATATAGACTTCATAACATAAAATGGAGTCATCATTGTCCTCATCATCATCATCATCATTTAAACAAAAAACGTAAGCAAAAAAAACAAAATAAAGGAAAGAAACAAATGTGAGTGAAAAAAACCTGAACGGAACGGAAAATTATAAATTGCAATGAAAACTGTAAAAGAAAAATATAAATTAAAAAAGTAAGCCATGACGAGTTGGAATTTATTGTATACGACGAACGTATTTTAAATGAGCATTAGTTAAGCAAAAAACCAGCAACCCCAAGGACCAAGGATCTGTCCAAAGGGGGCAAGCACTTTTGCATGCAAAGCATAAAATAAAAAAAAAAATCTGAATTGAAACTGAACTGAACTGAAAAATGGCAACTGTTGCCAACGAACTCAGCGCAGCAGAAACTCATACAATCACTTATTCAGACAAATAAACAACAACATTTTGCATGCTGCCGCCGTCACCCATACATACACATAGAAATATTTACGCACACTAATGTATGTGTGTCGCATTCATGTGCTTTTCATAAACACAAATAGTCACTGAATAATATAAGCAGCAGAGAGTAGGAGAAGTGTGAGATGTGAAGCGAAGGGAATGGAATGGAATGGATGGCGTGCATTTATTTTGTTTCATTGTCTCCAGAACTGCAACGTCGTCGCCGTCGTCGTCCGTTGGCGCCCAGATTCTGTCTGCATTTTCATTTGTGTGCTCGTAAAAAATGAAAAAAAAAAGAAAGACAGAAGAAGGACATATACACAAGAGGGAAATGACTGAACAGCATCAGCAGCAGCCAACAAACGTCCGTCAACGACAACAGCAACATTTAGTACAATAACATCTAAAAAAGCAATAAGCATGAAGATGACGAGGATGAGAACTACGACTAAGACGACGACAACGAGCCAACAGACAACTGCAGCAGACAGCAATGTTCTGTTCTGTTCCATTCCGTCTCTCTTTGGCAGTTGCAGTCTACGGACATTGCCAGGATATGCTTTTGATAGCAGCAATGCATTGTAAGACAGAAGGAGCAGCAGCAGCAACTATAGCACCAGCACCAGCAGCAAATGACTATGGGTCAGCTAAGTGCAACGACGCAAGGAACAAAGAACAAGAAAGAAATCTGAAAGACACAAGACAAAACTAAAAAAGAAAAAAACACAAGAATTTATTTTTTAAGAAAATGAAAATAACATGGAATTTTGTAGTATGCAGCTGGTGCTGGTGCTGGTACTGGTACTGATTCTCCTGTTCAACGTCTTGTTAACTGAATGAACAGAGATTTCCGTGAACAAAAGACATGAGATCTATAAAATGGCATTTAATGAAGTAGAGTGAGAGATAGAGAGAAAGAAAGAGTGTGGTATACAAAATGGTCTCCTTTTGGCTGCTGTTAGGTTTATGTTTCAAGCCAGATTTAATGCTGCAAAAGGATACAGGACTCTGGAAAAGAAGTTACAGTTGTAGTTACAATTGAAGTTAAAATGCTTTAACATCAAAATCAGCATCAGGAACCAATGAAGTTGATTGTAACTAATGGGTTGGCTTATATTTTAAAGAGAACATAACTATTTCACATACCAAGGGAACAAGAGAATATGGTCCACAAGTAGTATGAAATTTAAGTTGTTGCTCTTAAAAGTATGCAATAAATTTTATCTACAATCTACAAAATTCATAGACTGACTGACAATCACATGAAGGCAGCAATAGGGAGGGGGATAGCAACACGAATGAAGTGCATTTATCTGAATTTATGACCACAAATTCATATAAATTGAATTGCATTGAATTTTATATTAAGAAGATTTTCAATATTCATTTCTTTTATTTGTTTATGGTTTCAATATGCTTTTATTAAGATTTTTTTTGTTTGTATTCAATCTTCAATCACATAAAATGGATTGCTGAACATTTGCAATGGAAAAAAGTATTTACTTGAATATTTTTTAAAATAAGAGGAAGTTTTTTGTGGGGGAACCCCAGAATGAGATTATATTTTCGATTTTAAAGCACAGGCAGTGGCGGACTTACACATATGCCGCCAGTAGGCTATTCAAAGTTTGCCGCCCCTATCGACCTCTACAATTCGATTAATTGTCCTAATTACCATTTTTCCCGTAAGTATTATGATTATGATCGATGTGTCAGTTCTAAGATCATTTTCGAAACCCATCAATTCAGATAAGATTGCAGAAGAAATAGTTAAAAGACTTTACGACTCACCAAGAGAATGAACGGTAAGTAACTAGTACTTCCAGATTCTTGATTCCCACATCGCTAAGAAAGGATCGAATTCATTTCCAAAATCATACAATAATATCCTTTAAGCGTATCACCGAAGTTTTCATATAATCCTCTGAAAGCAAGGCCTCTTGAACACAGTAGCTTCATACGGCAACAACCCTCTTCAGAACGTTTCTTCAATAAACAAGATTTTCATCAACCAGAACATGCAGTAGATTGTCGAGTGGGACATCAATCAAACTAAGGATACTAGATTTATGACGCCCAGAATTTGCATGCTGTCATTACATCTTTAGTTCTCAAATCCAATGGTCTCCCATGGACCAAACCAATGCCAAACAGGGCCCGAAATATGCAGATCTTTTACTTTTAGAATAAGCCAGCCAATTTCGGTAATTCACTTTATTATTTTTCATTTTTCTTTAAAAGATACTCACTGGCATCAGAGACGCTGATCAGAATATATTTTGTAACTTTTAGCGATGTAAATGTGATCGCTTTTTTTTTCGCTCGTCACTTTGTCTGACAGACGTGAAGCTACGGTTCTGCACTTAGCATACCTTTTGGCACAAATTTGCCACTCCTTAAATCTCCCGCCATAAGATCCAATCTTCTGTTAAAACCACCACTGCTTGTAGTACTTAACATAGCAAAATTCTATTCAGGTAAGTTGATTTACTAAGGGGACCATCAATATTTTTGGAAATTTGAATATTTTTACATTGGATGTGCCTTCAAATTCATTAAAATGCATATAAAAATTCTGAATTCAATATAAATAAACACTCGATATTCAATATTAAGGCTGTCATTCAGTCAGTCAGTCAGTCAGTCATTCATTCATTCATAAGGCGTCGCATTTCATACATAATTGAAAGGCGAACGGAAAAGGAGCAGAAAGCGGAAGTCAAATGAAGTGCTACGGAAGTTGGCCTTTGCTAAGGCTAAAGGAAAGCTTTGTAAGTGTTCAGTGTTCAAGAAACAAAAGGCACAACACTACACAACACAACAGCACAAAGAACTTCAAAAAAGACAAATATTTACATTTACAAAGAGGCAAAGTCATCGAAGATGCTGATGTTGATGATGAGGGATCGAATAATACAAAAAACAAAAGGCAAGAAAACAAACAACAAAAACCATTGCAAGAAAAACTAAACAAGTTTGAAATTTACGTTAAAATAACAATAAATAAGTAAAAGCAACAGCAACATCACAAACAATGATAACAGTCAAAATACAAAGAGGGAAAATATACTTCAGACAGAACAAGAAAAACAAGGCGGATACTTATTGGGCATTCACTTGGTTGGGGTCAAAAGGAAGAGGGAGGCTACGAAGACGTATTCATTACAGTAAACGAGAAAAACGTTTGAGGTAATAATAAAATGAGAAAATGAGCGCGTGGCGAGACCATGGAGAGACTATTACTAGATGAAGCAAATGAAAATGAAGGGAAATGGGCGAATGTAGCATGCTTCCTCGCTTGGCTACAATGTAGCCAAAGTTAACGCACAGTAGGAAAAAAACAAAAACAAAGAGAAACCAACGCTCACTGACACACATTTAAAGGCGGCACAACCGCACTGACATAGTAACAGTAGAAAAATAACAACAACAGACAACGACGATGGCGATGATGGTGATGAGCTGAGCAGACAAAATGTGTGTGAGTCTGTGAGTGTGCGAGGAAAAGTGAGGCGAAAATTGGGAAACAAAAAAAAAAAAAGAAAAAAATGTGAGGCTTGAGAGGCAAGTCAAGCAAGTGAAATAAGCCTAGCAAAATCAGTAGAAGGTTTTCAAGTGAAATAAGTGAGGTGAACAAGGCATATGAGAGGCTGGCAGGCAGGCAGTCAGTCTTTGTCAGGCTAAGCACAAAATATGAACAGACGCTGCTGAAATGTGAGAATAAGTTGAATGGCTGGCTGGCTGACTGACTGACTGACTGAGATGTTGTAGTCTGCTAGTTCAAAGTAATGTAAGCGCCATGCCAATGTAAGGACATTGAACGTCGTTCTACTAATATGTGAGTAGCATAGCAAAGTAACAAACGAACGAATGAACAAACCAACAAGCAAGCAAATGAATGCAAAAACAAAACGGAGGAAAAAGAGAAGAAGCAAAAACAAATAAAAAAAGAGAAGCGTGTAGACAGTCAGACAACTGGAAGACAGGAAGGATGTTAGGCTGGCAATACCAGCAAAGCCAGTCGATAGGGTAAAGGCAAAAGGTAGACATGCATGAATATGTGATGTTCTTATATATGAGTACTAAATGTGTGTGTCTTCTTACACAGTCTGAGCCTTAAATTTTTTCTCCTTTCCTTTAGCTTTTTTGTTATTCTACAAAAGAAGAAGAACATTTGCAACAGTTTGTAGAAAAATAGAAAAAATAAAAAAAACTTAAACAGCACCATCAAAAACAGAAAAACGTAAAAGAAAAATTACTTATTTCTTTATAGCATACTTTTGGGCAAGGCCTTTTTTTCTGCGTCCTCTTCGCCTTCAATGTCTATCGTTGTCTAGCGTCGGCGTCATTTTGCCTAACATCATTTTTCGTTACTTTTTTCATTGTTTTTCTGTTTGATTTTTCGCTGGGTTTTTGTTTTTTGTCAACAACAAGGCAAATGAAGGAAGGCGTGCGAAAGCAACAAAAAGCATCAAAGAAAAAAAAAGGTCAACAAATACAAGATAAGAAAAAGAAAAAACAAACACAAATCAAAGGCAAGAAACAAGAGGAGACAACAACAGAAAAACTTACATTTGAGGTTTTGTACTGTTGTATTTTGTTGTAGTCCTGCTGATGCTACTTCTGATGCTGCGGATGATGAGGAGGTTGATGACAATGCTGATGCTGATGCTGATGGTGGCTGCCACTTTTTGTTTAATGCAAAACTTTGATTTCTTTGTTTCTGTGTCTGTTGGCTGTTGGCTTTGAATTTTTCAATTTTTTTTTATAAGAATATTCAGTCAAAAATACTCTCTGCCTAAGAGGACAAGATACTAATTACACAGATTAATATAGTAAGACAACAAAGAGTATAGATAAGAAGATACCATAGACTGTGTGTTTTACATAGAAACCAGAATTCAATCAAGGAGTTGTGAATATCATGACACAGAGTTCAATAGAGAGACAGTGATAGGAAGAGTTAAGAGTTAGAAGATAGTTACTTAGTTTTCCCTTTCAGTTCAAAACACTTCAATGCATTCAAAACATGAATTTATATTTTCAAAAAGTTATTTTTAATGTTTTCTTTTTCTAGTCTTTATTTTCTTGACTTCAATAAACACTTTGCTCCATCATACCAGCAAGCAAACTCATGAAACTTTAATGCACGCACTTTTTCAAGAGTTCAGAGACTCCTTTCTTGCCTATTTCTACTACTCTTTGGCTAAGTTGCTTTCCTACTTTCTTTGTTGTTATTAAAACTTTTATTACTGCCAACTTTATTATTTTATTTCATTTTATTTTATTTCATTTAATCACAGCTGCTTGCAATGTGATGCTGAAAAACTTGTGGAACTGACTGACTTGACTCTCTCCTTTCTGTTTTTCTAAGTTTCAATTTCTTCATTCATTCATTCATTCATTGAGTATGAAAGAAAGTTGATGTAAAAGTGGCAGCATAATGAAGTTGACTATTATGTTTCTTGTTGTTATTCTGTTTCTTTTTGCTGCTGTTACTGTTGTTAGTATTGCTTGTGCTACTGTTAAAAATTAGCCTCATTTTCGCAGCATGTGATTTGCCACGCTTTTCGTTTTTGCTTTCTTTTCACTTATCATACACACTGATACGCACACATACACAAATTACTTTCGTTTCATTTACTTGTTGGTTGGGTTTATTTTTAGTCTTTTGCTTGCTGTTGCTTTTTTTGCACTTATTATATTTTTTTTATATGCTACACGACACGCGCGTGATAATCGTTGTTGTAGACATTCACTCACCACGTTAGCCTTTGTTAGCAACAATACCAACAAAAAAAAGGATAAAACAATACAACTTTTCCTTGCTTACTTTTGCCTGTTTAACTTTTGTTACCTTTTTTTACTTTTTACTTTGGTCCTTGTCTGCTGCTGTTTCTGCTGCTGTGTTGACTTGTGTGCTGTTTTTTTACACTTTACCGACAAAACCGAAGACGCATACACACAGACAATCACCACATGCACATTAAGGAGGCAAATAAAAGTCCTTATGTCTTGTTGCCTTAAATTTTCACTTTTTCTGTAATTATTTTCTTTTTATTTGCCTTCAAAAATTTCTCTTAAAATCTTAAACTCATCATCATCATCATCCTAAGAAAAGGTTTATGGCACGCCCTAGGACGATTTTACACTACTTCTATTTGTTTTGGTGTATGAGAAATGTCAGTTTTAGTTTTTAGTTTTAGTTGCCGGACTAAACAACACTTGACTCCTTTCTTTCTATCAACATTTTCCTACCATATAAATAAAGCCGCATAAAACACGTTTCTTTTCTGCTCTTCTCTTAATTTTTGTTTTGTTATTTGTTTATCCTTTATCTCTTTTTTCTTACATTTTCCAGGATCTTTATTTATTTTTTTAAAGAATATTTTCATGTATTTTTATTATAATTTTTGAGTGTTTTTGGGGAGTAAATATTTTATTTCTATTATTTTTTATCCTTTCTTTTTTATCCTACAAACAATTTTCATTTCATTTTTTTTGCTAATTTTTTTAAAATATTTTTTCGGTACAAAAAACTCAGACTGGAGACAAAACACACAATTATTTTTTACACGCGACGGTTTTTTTTTTGCGTTCGTTCAATTCAAAGCGTTCGTTCGTTTTCTTCAACCCGCGGGCTCTGAGGCAACTACTGACAGTTGCTCCAACACAAATTCGTATTCGCAGCTGCTTTTCTTTGGTTTCTTGGCTGCTGCTGCTTCTGCTTCTGCTACTGCTACTGATGCTGCCTCTGCTGCTGCTAGTGCTACAATTGAGAATCCTTAGGATGCTGCATACTTTGTTGCTCATCTAAAAGAGAGAGAGATAAAGGCACACAGCGACAAAACTACAAAACAAAGTAAAAGCTACAATGGCCAGCACCCACAAATGTTTAAAGTTTGCTCTCTCAATCACATTGAGTTACTGTAGTATTTCTCATTTTGTTTTCACATGTAAAGGAATTTGTTAGTAAAGCAGCAGTAGCCGAAGCAGAAGCAGCAGCATTAGCAGCGGGCAGCATCCTTTAACAATAACAACATCATCCCTCAATATTTTGTCTGTTAAGTCACATTGTTGTGCTTTCAGTTTATTTATTTAAGAGCATCATTTAAGCAAAGCCTAGGCCCTTGGATTACCATAAAAAGAAAGAGAATGATACGCAATTTTCTCTTTTGAATTTGATAAATGAAGTTATATTTTTTAAAGTTTATAGTGATTACAACTATTATCAGATGATCTTGTTATTATATATTGAACTGCAACTCAAATCAAGTCTTAGGTCATCTTTGATAAGGGCTCACAAATCTTCAAATTTGTTAATCAAATGAAGTTTTAAAAGGGCGTTTTACTTAAGAATGAGTAACATATTTCTTTAGCTATTACCACATTGCCAAAATTCTCTTTCTTATCAAAAAAGATAGAAATCTATCATTCACTATCACTCTCACTCTCACTTGTTCTCTTTCTCTCAAACTTAAATCCGCTCTCTACTCTTGAGTTTATAGGCTTAGTTTCTGTTCTCTTCTCTTGATTTTGGACTAACAAAACAAACTCCATAGAACTCCAGAAAATTGTGGCAGGAATTTCATTGTAACAGTTTTTCAGTTATCGGTTTTGTTTTTCTTCTACTTCTTCTATACACACTCATACACATAAACATACACATACACACATTTACGCACTATACATGCGTGTGTTTACAAGTATTTGTTTTGTGTTTATGTATCACTGTGTGTTCTGTGAGTTCTGTGTGTGTGTAAGTGTGTGTGTCTGTAAGCGAAAAAGTGCCCAGCTAATAATTTACATACTGGGCGTGGATTTTTGTTGTTGTATGCGTGTTTCTATTTCTGTGTAAGTGTGTGTGTGTGTGTGTGAAGTAAATTCCCTACTGATATAAAAATGGTAGCGACAATGACAGCGCCTATTTATCTGTTTGACTAAGTGTGTGTCCTGTATCTGTATCTGTATTGTAGTCTAACTAAATATCACAGCATAATTTCAATTGTGCCAGGCCAAAAATGATGATACTCAGGAGTCTTTGGTTAGGTTAGGCAGCCTGCCTTTTTGTTGAACAAAAGAAAGAAGAAAATTCTTTTCTTTTCTCTTGCTTCACCATATATTCTGCTGTGTAATCTTTCTCTTGTTTTGTCTCTTGTTATACTCCTTCACATATCACTAGTCTTGCTCATCATTGTGCTTAGTTCTGTGTTGATGTTGTGATATTCATTTGTATCAGCAGCTACAATTGTTTGTTTATATCATAGGCTTGCTTCATGTACTCGTATAAGGAACTTTGTGTATGTTAAAGTATATATGTGTGTATTTTGCTTATATTTGCTAGTCCCTTTGTTATCTCTCCCTCTTTTTTTGGCTTTATTTTGACATTTACTACTAACATACTTTTGTTCAAAAGCATATCTGCTGCTTATGAATGAATTCCATGAATTGTAAACTGTTCATTTGATAATATTTACACGCTGCTTATATATGTCCTTTTCCTCTACTCATCCTCATCACTCTTACCATACTTTTACCCATCCACCCATTCCATTTTCTTTTGAACAAATGAATTTGATGTAAATTGCAATTTTATGCGTATTTTCATTTGATGCGTTGTCCTTTTCAAAAATTTCCATATACCCCAGCTAAACCACACTTGATGCTTTTGTTTGTGCTTTTTATTTTGACTAGTACTATGTATGGTATGTCCTTTTAACGTTTATTGGTTGTTGCCTGCTACTCTTGGTACTCTTGGTTTGTTAGCAACGTCATGTCCTGCTGTGCGTGTAATTGATAATGGTTTCGTTTGTGGTTTTTGTTTGTTTTTGTTATTATTGTTGTTGCTGTTGGGGTTTATCTTGTTGCTTGTTCTCAATTTTGTTGCTTTTGCACCTTACAAACAACACATTGTTCCCTTAGCATACTTTTGTGCGTTGCGTGCTTAACAAGCATCATTGACCAATTTCATTTATTCAACGTGAATTCTGTTCTTTACATTTCTATGTTTCTTTTTTTTTAGAAAATCAAATTGCGTGCTACATTATTATTATTATTGTTGTTGATAATATTTACCTTTTTAAAGATTTAAGATAAAGTTATCACTTGGTTTGTTTTTTTATTTTATATTGTATTTCTTTGTCAGAACCAAATAACCAACAACTGATCAATCTTTCCTAAGAATTACACACACGAGTGCTATTAGTAGATAACTGATTTTTTGTTTTCTTTTCTAATAGGAAAAATAAGAAATACAGTGAGATAGATACATATACATGTGCACCTGTGGCTAAACCTTAATACGAAAGCATAGAACTTAGCACTGATGCTGATGTTTGGTTGCCTTGGCGTTGAAGTCCCATGGTGCCGCTGCCTGACAGCAAAAATCGACACAAAAACCACAATAAACACATGGTTAGCGTCTCACATACAAACACACTCACAAGTATAAATACAATCCCCATGAAAGGGTGTATGAATCCATACACACAGATATACACACTCATACACATTATAGCAAATTTTGTAGTTAAAGCACAACACAACAAAATAGCAAGCAACAAAAAGCATAGAAGAGTAGCAACAGCAAACGTCATTTAAAATTTCCCTTAGGTATGACCAAAGTATACTTTACATGAATCAATGTGTGTGTCCTGTGTATGTGTGGCATGGTGCATGTTGCAAGTGCAGGGCATCGTGGTCAGTGGCTAGATGCTCATTTGCTGCTGTTGTTGCTTTAAAATTATAGCCACATTTACAAAGGTTGCAACAAGATGAGGGCAACAAAATGTATGAAGAAGAGATGGTGATGAAGCTGAAGCAAAGACTGGAAGCAATGTTGTACTAAGTATATGGAATCTCTTTGGATAGGATAGGGTTTTTCTCTTTGGATGTATATGTATAACCTTGCTTGAAAATTTAACCGAATTTTGTTACGTTTGCAAGTTTATGGCGCGCACTGGACCACAAACGACACAAAATTCTTCTACCTTTTGCTCGATGCTACTCATTGTACATTATATGTTTAGAAGATGTACATGTGTGTGTGTATATGGATCTGTACTATGTGTGTGTGTGTGTGGGCAGGTGTATTTGCCTTGCAACTGTTGGCAACCATTTTACTTGTAATTTGTAGGCGAAAAGCGCAATATACTTTCCCATTACTACATATACGACTACAAATAATTTACCAAGCAAAGCAAAAAAGCAATAACAATATAAGAACGATCACAAGGTGAGAGAAGCTAGAAGAAAGTGGAAGTGAAATGAAGTAGAGAAAATATTAGGGTCAAGAGATGGTAAGATGGTGAGATGTGAGTTATGTGGTCATTGCTTATAAGCATTAAATTGCATAAACAATTGCCTGATTAGTGGCGGTCAACATGCTGTATACACAATACTCAGCATTATGAATATCACGTATACGCACTGTGTGTTTAAGAGGGAATGAAAAATACAAATAAATCAGAACAGAAACATAATGAAATAGAGCTGATGGTCTATAGAAATATTTATTTAGATGTTATGTTAAGTATGTCAATGTCAAATATTATTATTGTTGTTGTTTTTAAGATTTTCATAAGCCATTGAAGTGCTTGGGTAAGCAAAGATTTCAGTAGAAAAAACATAAATATTTTATGGAGGAAAAGTGCAAAATTAACAGAATTGTTTGGTACATTAATTTGAAAATGAGACAGTTCAAGTATTGTCGGAATGCTGGCCTATTTAGGCTTATAAACCAATGGCAATGTCATCTCAAGCTATGACAATGTTATATTGTATATTTCAATCGAAAGATAAATAGTCGTGGTTTAAAAGGTTAAAATTTATAAAGACAGAAGAAGGCCTAAAGGAAATTACTTGTTCACAAAAATGAGAGATGCATGATGTTAGAAAATGAATAATTACAACTATCTACCTTTTTCTACCTACCGCTCCGGTTATCGGGCGCAAGTTGCCAACGGAGAAGGAGCCACAAACTCCATTCTATAAGATGAGGATTTTTGCACCAGACAACATTGTTGCCAAGTCTCGCATCTGATACTTCCTTCGTTAGTTGAAAAAATTCAAGAAAACTACTGGTGAGATTGTTTCCCTTAAGCAAGTGTATGAGACTTCTCCCATCAAAATTAAAAATTTCGGCATTTGGCTTCGCTACAATTCACGTTATGTTAGCCACCACAGCATGTACCGTGATTTGACCGTCGGAGGTGCAGTCACACAGTGTTATCGTGATAAGGGTGCTCGTCATCGTGCCCATGCCCATTCAATACAAATCATTAAAGTAGAGTCGATTCCTGCAAGTAAGACTCGCCGTGTGCATGTTAAGTAGTTCCACGACTCCAAAATTAAGTTCCCATTGGTACAGAGGGTTCATCACAAGGGCAACAGGAAGCTCTTCTCATACAAGAAGCCAAGAACTTACTTCCAGTAAGTTGGACAACGGGTTGCTGTGGTTTTATTCTTGTAACTTTACCAATTAACTCTTGACAATAAAGCTGGAATTATAAAAAATATAGAATAAGTCGATTAAGTAAGGAAGTTGTCTTTAAAACATATTATTTTTAGCATGAAATATTTGGCATTTATTTGATCAAATATAATATTCAGTAACAAGGCTGTTTTTATGTAGATTTTCAAGCATATATTTCAATTGGTGAAAGTTAAAACTATTTTTATAACAATATAAATCATACTTCAGTCCAAGAAAATCTCAATTTCCCTTGCCCTCATGATGCTAATGATACCTTTTATGGTCTACCATGCGTTTTTAATACCATCATAAACATCAGAACAAGGTATCAAATGCAGACTAAAAAATCAAATATGTTGTTACGAATTTCTTTATTTTATGCACAGATAATTTGTTTTTATTTTTATGAAAGGTTAAACAAAATAGAATGCACAGTATCACTATCAAGATTTGCAATAAGACTTCTGCGAACCGAAACCGATTTCATGAATCAAGTACTGATTTTCCAAATGGTTCCTTGCTGCTGCTGAAAAAAAAAAAAAATTTTTTGGAAATTCATAAAAAAGTCCTCTTCCGGTTGTCATAACTATAACGCCATATTTTTTTATCATTCTTCATCATCGTCTTCTTTCTTTTTTACCATCTGGACATCCCAGAGATATGCTTCATTAAATATACTACTGAATTGGTATCAAAAAGTCAGGCAACTACAACGTGGACCAAAGGCAGCACAGAAAAGGTAGACAATTTTGTGGATAATTATCTTAAACACACTTTTAAGCAGCTGAATTAACACAATGTTTGTTTGACAATAATGTTGAAATTCCCCTTATAAAAAATGGCTGAACTATCTGCAGAGATAATGCAAGTCAAATAAATCTCCTGGGTTTGATCACATCACCAACGAAGTACTCAAACAGCTCAATCCTAATATTATATTTAAACAAACTATAGATGAGCTAAACAGTGACACAGTGATTCTAAACTGTGTCTCTCCCTTCAAATGACTGTGACTCAATCACAGTTTAGAATCACTGTGTCACTGTTTAGCTCATCTCTAAAGCGAACAGCAATTATGAATATTCACTTAAAAATCAGACATGTTTCCATATATCTGAAGAAAGCGGATAAAATAATATTCAATAAGCCTGGAGAACTAGCGCAGAACGTCACATCATAACGTCCAACATCTTTGCTCCCCATTATTTTATAATTTATGGATAACCGACTTAATTAAATTCTAGAACAATAATGATTTATACCTACTCACCAATTTGATTTCCACACCAATCATTGAGGTTTAAATAAAGTATACAAAGTAACTCAACTTATTGAAAACGCTTTTGAAGAAAAGAAGATGTAATCTGAAATCGTCTTCTTTGATGTATCAAAAGCAATTGACAAACCTGGTTTCTTAAATAAAATTATTGTTGTTTGGGCAATATTATCAATTTCAGATATCATACCTAACTGATGCCTTTTTTTCATGTCAATCAAACAATAATATCCATATTCAGAGATCAAAGATTATTATTCATATGTCATATACCAATATATTAATAAAAACTGCGTCACTGCAACACTTGTTGGCAATACAGCCAGTTGGCAGCATATAAATTGAATCTAACGCCTTAAACGAATTGTTTAAATGGACAGCAAAAACATGGCATATTAAACTAAACGAAACAAAATCAACGCATTGTATGTGATATCTCGTATAACAAAACACGATCTTCTCCAACTGTATATAAATAGGGTTAAAATTTAAATTAATACTACAAAAGAAATACGTATGATTCTGGATATGAAGCTCTTGTGGAACGGCAAAAAAAAAAAGAATACTTGAACTTTTATGCTGCGCTATTGACCTAATGTTAATGGAATAGTGACGCGATTATATAGCCTATCCTATTCAATTTCCAACCTCACCTACACGTCGGTGCATTCTGTCAATAACAAAAGAGGTTCTGACGATCGAGTGCGGGTGGTATAACCCTAATAGCCAAAACTCGAAAGAGAAAAAGGCGACCCAAAGTCTGAGATATAACTGACTATCCGAGGCTGTAGGAAAAATCAGCCTAGACGACGTTGGGCCGATAACTCACTCGTCGAAAAATAACTGTCATGAAAGATGAAAAGAAGCCTCGGAAGGAACTCGTAAATGTTGACGACCATAGAAAAGGGCGGCAAAAGATCGAGTAACATGGAGGCATATTGTTCATCAGGCCAAAGCTCACAAAGAGCTATAGCACCAAGTGATGATGTTGATTGACCTATAACAAAATACTTGTGTACAAGCAAATTCTTAAACCTGTATGGACCTATGGCATCCAGTTATGGAGCTGTCAGTGTTCCAGCAACATCATGTTAATACAAATGTTTGATAGGCAAAGTACTGAAACGTGTTATGAATACACCCTGGTACGTCTTAGCAGTGTCATTGAAAGCAATCTTAGCAACGAATTAGTCACCATTACTATACAGAAATATGCACAGTTTTACGTGGAAACATTAAGTGAACCTTCAGGCATTATAGATTCAATGAATTTGGTAAACAAGACTTAAACACAAAAAACTCTTAGAGTAAATAGTACCTCTGCAATTCTACAATCACTCAGAGCATGTATCTGTTTGTCTGTAGCTTGCAATATCAAAATATGCATGCCTTTTATAACAATACCTTTCACTAAACAAGATTGTAATAAAATTCATAGACCATAAAACATAAGCGACTGAAACTTTTCCTTCAACAAGATCATTTGAAATTTGAACGCTTAAGTTTAATGAAATGTGTTCTTAGTAGCACTTATGCCTTTCTTTGTCAATCAACCTTCTGAATAAAAGCATTTCACTCAATAATCTTATAAAGTCTTATGTCTCTCTATGACAATCCTTCTATATTATTCAATAATTTAAAAATCTTTTCAACTGCTGCATAGAAATACATGGAATATTGTGAACCAAGAGGAAAATTTGAACAATTTGAACAATTTCTTTTATATATTTTATTTTCTCCTTAAAATAGCAAATTCTTTTAGATTTTTCTTTGTTATACGATATGTTTTGTTGTTAACTAAAAAGCATAAAACAAAATATAAAGAAAAGAAGTAAAGGAAAGGAAAGGAAAGGGAACAAAGTAGATAAAATTGTGTAGAACATATGTGGCATGAAAATGTTTTGTAGAGTGCAATGTGCAACAACATGGTAACGTCCTTCAAATATAAAATATAACCAAACAATTTTAGTGCTACTTCATTGAGCTTTAGGCTTAGCTTGTCCTTCTGTTTGCTGTTCTGTTGCTTATTTGCCTTCAATTTTCATTTTCATACTCGTGTACCGCAACAGCAGCAGTAGCAACAGCATGATGCCAATTAAATTCACAATTCGCCACAGTTATTCATGCAACAAAATAAAAAATGTTTTGTTTTGGTTTTGTCATGTATAGTTATTGTTACTGCTATTGCTACTGTTGATGCACTAAACGCTTCATTAAATATTTAAGTTTGACCCGAACGTACTATAAAATTCGCTTGCTTCGACATGCAGTGCGTATGCTTAATGGGAGTGAAGAAAGTATATACTTGATGCATTTCTTTGCTCAAAGAAATAAAAGTAAAACAAAATATTTTTTCTCTTTTTTCATATTTTTTAAATATATTTTTCTTTTTTGTAGTTTCTTTTGTTCTTGTTGTTGCTGTAGTGTCTGTTCAAAATAATAAAAAAAGAGAACTTGAAATAAAATAATGTTAAGTGCGGCCGCGAGCATGAAACTGACATGCTTTTTCAGTTTTTCCCCCAACGAAAGCAACAAAATGTAAAGAAAAGAAAAGAAAAACGACAACACAAAATGAGTGAAATTCAAAGTGAAAAGCGTAAAAATCCTTTTTACTCACTCGGCACATGTCTATGCGGGCGATTGCACTTCATTTGTAGGCATTGAAGAAGAATAAAGGGGAAGGGGCACAAAGCGAAGCAAAACATAGCACTTGGCCAGTTCGACAGGCAGGCTGTTATAGCTTAAGGGGGTGACCATGATGATTGGACTAAGCTTAACGCGCATAACTGCCAACATCGACACAAGCAAGCACAAGATTTGTTTTTATTATCACAATATATGTATAGGAGCATATCTCTGTATATGTGAGTATTTATTTGTAGTTGTCTTACTGCTCGTAATTGCGCTCGTTTGCTGCATTTTTGCAGTTCACTTGCATAGTACAAAGCCTGGTTCTCTTATAGGCTTTGTATATCCCCATACTATAGAAATATATCTGTATAGCAAAGATGCTTTTACATACTTGTCTGTATCTATTGGAGCATAATCAAGTATCTACACATCTTTCTATGCTAAAAAGATTTTAGATTAAGCCTGGTCATGTGTAAACTATTAAATATTCAATTTTCTTTAATTTTCATCTCTTTATATTTAAGAAATTTATTTCTTTCTTCTTCACAGAATATGCTTTTTAAACAATCAAATAATAAAAGTATCGAAAGCGACTCCTACGAGGGCTGCTATTTATATTTCGGGAATAGCAACTAAGAACAAACATTTTTTAATGAAAATGGCTTTATTGTTCTTCAAAATATTTCCCCTGATGATCAATGCACTTTTGCATTCGTTCGAACCATTGGTCATAGCAATTTTTCCATTCCTCTTGAGACACCTCCAAAGCATGGTTTTTGAACTCTTCAACTGCTTCTACGGCGCTCGTAAATCGTTGACCACGCAGTTCTTTTTTTGATGTGAGGGAATAAAAAGAAGTCATTGGGTGCCAAGTCAGGACTGTAGGGCGGATGAGTCATCAATTCGATGTTTTGACTGCTGTTTGCTGAGATGTGTGAGAGCTCGCATTGTCATGATGGAGAATGATTCGTCACCGGCAGTTGGTTTTGCGAATTTCTCCGAAGACCTACGGCAAACAAATGGTCGTGTACCACTCAGGATTGACAGTCCTACGTTGCTCTAGCGGAACAGTGGCCACATGACCCATCCTTCCGAAGAAACAGGCGACCATTTGCTTCGCAGTGCTTTGAGCGCGAACAACTTTTGTTGCATTTGGCTCATCTTGGAGCACCCACACGGTCGATTGCTGTTTAGTTTCCGGCTCATACGCATATATCCATGATTCATCACCTGTCACGATTTTATAAACGTCTTTTGAAGCACCACGGTCGAACTTTTTAAGCATTTCCTTACTTCAATCGACGCGAGCTTTTTTTTGAGCGATTGATAATTTATGGGGTATCCAACGAGAACAAACCTTTTTTACAACTAAGTGTTCATGCAAAATAGAATGTATTGAAGTGGAACTAATGTGCAAGGATGCCTCTCTCACGATATGTCACATGTCGATCTTGTACTATCAGTTCACGCCCACCTTCGATGTTATGTGGCACATCAACCGATTTTGGACGACCTTCACGGAATTCGTCAGTGACTGAACTACGACCATGATTAAATTCTGAAATCCAGCGATAAACTATCGTTTTTGATGGTGCTTTCTCACCATACAAAGAACTAAGATCATCGCACCAATTGTACATAAAAACGTTGTGCTAAAAAATGACAAAGTTTATTATGGCGTTGCCAGATTTAACGTATTGACATTAGTATTGCCAATTCCCGAAATATAAATAGCAGCCCTCATATCTATCACTTTCATGTGTGACAAAAATTAACAAACACGAAAATAACAATCACTTCCATACAATAGTTGCTTCCATACAGCGATACCTACCAACACAAAAATTGTTTCTATCCAGCAAATTATCTGACAAAATTAGATCTGCAGTTGCACACCAAGCCCCTGCATCTGAGTGTGATAATTCTGGATTCAATTTTGACAACGAGACCATTTTCGAATCGCCTCTGCATTCCCTTAAGAAATTCTGCTATGGTTTTGCTGATCCATCAATGCTCGCCAACAATCTGTTAGTCCTCCTGGCGGAGCCGATACCACTTCTGATGTCGGAGATGCTTTATTTCCCTCATTAATGCGAAGATCTTTCTGCTCAACTCGATGCTCTCTAATTATTTTCATAACTTTTCCACAATGACAGTTCTTTTAACCCGCTGTTTTTCCCATTTTCTTTTTGAAAGACTGGATGTGCGTAACAAATCACATTACAACAACACTGATTTTGTCTCATGAGCCCTTTACTTAATGTGTATGTTTCATAAAATTAATGCTTTGCCAGTACCATTGTTATTCGTCCATCTAATTTAATTTCACTTAAGGTTTCATACATGTTCCCCCTAATTCCTCTTATGTAATTTATCTCATTATACTAATCAATTTTTATATTTCTAATCAATTCAATTCAGCTGGAAAGTGGCAGAATGTTGTGTTATCTCCCACAGACTAAAGCGGTCTCATTGGGTTTGCTACCTGGTGTCTATTGAGCAGCGTTTAAAATTTTTTAAAAATATTTTGCTAAATGAAAGTGTGTGAAAGTGGGTTCATTTATACAAAGACGTAACCAAAACTTCAGTTTCTCCACTGG
This sequence comes from Amiota communis, assembly GCA_037043315.1. Classification (NCBI taxonomy): domain Eukaryota; kingdom Metazoa; phylum Arthropoda; class Insecta; order Diptera; family Drosophilidae; genus Amiota; species Amiota communis. Next base: position 1,930,226 of record JBAMAV010001245.1, on the reverse strand, counting down.
AAGTATTTTTGGCTGCTCTCTCAATACAAATTCGACCACTGTGGGCCCAGAGTACTTAAGCCATAATCCCAAATTTAATTATTTTTTCAACAGATTTAAGCCTTAAATTGCTTGTAAACCTTTGGATTGTTTAACAATAAAAATGATTTTGGTTTTAATAAATTTTCCAGTTAAATCATGTGTTAAGTTGTTTGTTGTTTGACAAAGACTTTGCACATGAACTACCTCATCTTGTCATCGTCATCATTCATAAATATGCCACATACATGGCCACTCAAAGTGTATGAAAATGGAACTACAACTACATCAAGTGAAGATGTGAAGATTTTCAAGTATTTTTGTTTTTTGTTGAATTGAAAATAAAAAGAAAGAAAACAAAACCACAGAAGAGAAAAAAGAAATAATACAAAAAAAAAATATAGAAAGATAGAAAAAAGAAAAGAAATGAAATGAAAGCAAGAAAATATTCTAAAGCACTTATTCTTTACTCACTTGCGCACGTTGAAAAGAGGATAAACTGCATTTTTATCTTTAAACACACTTCAAGTGCAACAACAACAATAACAACAACACAATCACAATAACAGCAGGCCCAAGTACTATCTGTAGAAATACAAAACCAAAAAACAAACACATTCACATGCACATGCACACGCACACATACTCTCTATAGAGCGAGCAACAAACACTCGAGTAGCAATGTGTATTATAAGGATATAAAGGACACTAAGGCCAGTCAAGCCGTGCGAGCCATAAGTCGATTCAGATTCAGAGACTCAAGTCGAAACGAGTTGAATCCACTGCCAACGCCAACGCCTTCACCATCATCATCTTCATCACTAGCAGCAGATGTATCATCATCAGCATCAGCAACAACAACATTATCGTCAGCAGGAGTCACCAGCAACAAAACAGAAACAAAAACATGAAAGCACACACACTAGCCAAGTTGGCATATAAAAAATATTTCCATGTGTGTGTGTGAGTGTATCAGTGTACTAGTGACTGAGTAAGTGTTTTATTCTTGCAACAAGATGCAGGTGCTGGTCTTTTGTTTTCTTGATGCTGAGCTGCTGCTTCATGGCATGGCACATGTCCTTGTTATTATTATTATTCAAGTCATCATCAACAGCATCGGCGGCTCAAAAGTATATAAAAAACAACAAGAAATATGGCATTGCAACAACAACAATAACATCAAAAACTATGCACAAATACTTAACTACCTTCGGCTTAAGGAAAAACATAAAATAAATAAATCTAAAAGGAAAGAAATATCGCATGTAGTAGTAGTAGTTTCTTCCACCCTTTTGGGATCTCAAAACATTGGGTTGCTGTTAAGTTTATTGAATGTTGCACGTGGGTAAGTGTTGCAAAAAGTTACAATGTTTTGCTGTTGTTGTTATTATTGTCATGCCAATGCCAAACACGTGTGAGCTTCAGTGCTTCAGTTCACCAAAGCAGGGACAAGTTACACGGTGAGCTCAGTTCAGTTCAGTTGAGTTGAGTTGCTTTTCAATAAACTAAAACTGTTTATGGAATTTGTCAATGCATATGCCTCTATTTTTTGTTGTAGTTGATATTGTTGTTGTTGTTGTTATTATTGTTGGCAGGTGCTTAACATTTGCTGCATAAACGTTATTTGGCAGTCATTTAGGTGGAAGTTATATATCATACAAAATCATCAACGTCATCATCATCAACATCATCATCAATATCTTTATCTTCCGCTAGAGAGGCCAAAGTAATCCAACAAGTCATAAGAGATTCAACAACAACCCAAAGAGCCCAACAGTATACAAATTCCATGTGATTTGAGTTTGGCAATGCACAACAGAAAACATTAAGCCTAAAATATCAATGATAAGCGTTTGCCATAAAGGAAATGTAAAGGTACCAGCCAAGTTGCAACTGATCATGCATGATTGTTAGATAACCTGCACTTTTAATGAGTTATGAGTTAAATCAGGTATGATAATAGTTGTAAGATTGAAATAGTTGTCAAATATGAGAGAAGGTCATGTTATGAGCAAAGTTTAAGGCATTTTCTTGTAATATTGACTTGTTTTATCATTTATATTATATAACCATGTCTTCCTATTAATATATAAAGCATTCAAAATTAAATCTATGCTTAGTGTTGGGCGGGACAGTCCCACTTTCAGGTTATCCATCACGCTGTACCCATCGAAGTCATAAAACTCCCGCTTTAGCAAATAGTTGAGTTTTATAAGACAAACAAAGAATACTTGGACCAATGATGTCAATTCTACGCAGAAAAACATATGTTTGAATGGGCTGATTTGATGTAAGTTTCTAAATGGGAAGATGTACAGAATGTGATGGATTTCCAAATCGCCACAAAGATTTATAACCAACTGCCAAGAAACGAAAGTGTTCGACAAGTTTACGCTTATTTCCATCTTTGCGACCGATGAAAAAGTCAATGTCGGGAATGCTGAGAATGTTGCTGTTAAAAACCATTGGGTGGTATTATTCCAGGATATCCGAACCAACAATCTACACTTAACGAACTTTTCTATTATCATTGACAACATTATGTATTCACATGTAAGTAATGCACCCGTGACACGTGACACAACACAGTTAATCGTCTCAGTATTGGTTTTAGGGGTATGCAAATTTAAATTACAATAAAACGTAGAGTAATGGTATTAATTGCCATGAATTTGGCTTTATTTGAAAGAGAATTCTTTGCACTTTTTAATTGAATATGATTTCAGCATATGATCCCATGGGGAGGTCCAATTTTTGATCCCTTTTTGCAGGAATAGAGGCCATACATCAGTGATAACGTGGCGAATCTTGTTTTCCAAGGCATAAACCAGAGACTTCACATAGTCCCTTAAAAAATAGTCCAGTGGTGTAAAATAACATGACCTTGGAGGCCAATTTATGGGATCATTACGCGAAATTATTCGTTCGCCGAACGTGTTATTCAATAAGTTTTGTTGAAACCCCAGCTCCTCCACATTAAGAGCATTCAATTACTCAATCTTCTTTTAAATAAATTGGGACCAATGATTCCATCGGCTCATAAATCACTCCAAACTGTGACTTTTTCAAAATGCAATGGTCTTTCGACAATCCATCCATAAAGTGGATGGACACAGTTCCAATTGTTAAAATGATGCCGAATTGAATAATATGGATCTTCTTCAATAGTACCCTCTACAGCAGCAATAGTTTATTCGGCAAAGTTGTAATAATGACAATGAAAAGGAGTAGTTCTTTCTTTCCATGCTCATAGATCTGATATCTTTGAAAAATTTCAATATTCTATGAGCATATTTTATATAAAACCTCTTATTTCTCACATGCCATCATGTTCTCCTTCATGTTCTTATTCCAAAATCCCAATAGACTTTGTCATTTTGATGAGTGATTTTTAAAGCGTAATGCAACAATAACAATCTCAAGGTAAACTGAAAATCAGATTTCATTTCATTCTTTCTTTCCCATATTTTTCCATCTACTCAACTCTTTTCAAATTTATTGCCAACCTTCAAGGCAAAAAAGTTGCACGTAGAAAATTTGATAAACTATGCCAATCTCAAACATTTTCCTCATTCGCATACGCTGAGTTATGATGTGCTCTGCATAGCTTTGGAAATTAATTTCTTTGGTTTTCCATTTTTTTTTTTTTCCATCCTCCACACACCACTTAAACTAACTAATACACACACACACATACACAGAGTCTCACTCATTCACTCACTCACCTAAGACACTCATTTACGCCTGTAACGCGTTGACACTGATTTTGAAGCATTGCTCCCAAAGGATATGACCCAAAAAGTCACGCAGCACCATCACCATCATCAGCATCTGCGGCAGCAATAGGAGCAAGCTACAGTAACAGCAATATCAACTGATTTTGAAGTCGCTGATGCTGAAGCCCAAGCGACAAATGAACATGAACACAAGAAACATTGCCAGCTTGCCAGTCTTCTACCATAGCTTGGCGGTTGCTTGTCCTGTAATGGTTGGGTGCTTATAGGGGACGACTATGCCAAGCATTAACACCTTCACTGGTTAAGCACTGAAGGCTTGCTTAGGTAAGAAGTGTGAAATTATTATTATTATGCAAAAATACTAAAAGCAAGGGAGGGGAAGGTGTTCATAAGAGTGACAAGTTCTCTAGACTGGCTGAATTTTGCTAAACTTAAAGATGAGCTTCATTTGAAAAAGAAAAGAAGAAGAAAAAACCTTACGTTCGCTCATTTAATGGGCAAAATGTTGCGGATGCTTGGGGGAATGTGTGTTTGGGCGTGGTACCTAAAGAACCAACAATGCGACTATAATGTAAAATAATAAATTTCCTGTAGTTTTTCTTGTTTTTTCGTTGGCTGGCATTTATTTTTTTTTTCCTATTTTTTTTCGTAATTTTCAATCTTCATGTGACACAAATTCCCATTTTCTCGCGAGAGCAAACGTTGACATTTTAAGCAAAAGTGCAGCAACAGGAAATCAGGGCTAAAAAATGTTTAGATAAAGTAGCAGATGAGTTTGATTTAGACAGGGATCACTTTGAATGAAATTACATGCAAAAAATATATGACAAAATTATAAGAAAATTATGAGAAAAGATCAAATCAATTGGGTATCAAATCCTGCGAATGGAAAATCTCACAAAAAATCATAAAAATTTCCAAAAATTTAAATCTTTAAAAAAATATTATTCTTGAAGAAACTCAACAAAAATTGCCTATCCCTGGCACTTGATTGAAGCCCCCTAAAACTATGTTATGTTGGCTTTGGTATGCAAAAATGTGCAACACAAAGATTCTTTTCTTGTTTTCTTGTTGCTGCAGTTTCTTGTTGTATTGCATGCAAATTATAAACAAGCAAAACCAGAAAGAAAACTAACGTAAAGGATGAACGCAAACCACAAACGCGAAAAAGCAAAAAAGCTGATCACAAATACACACACACTTATGAAGGATCACGCATATACAAGTACATAGAAAAGAGTACAATATTCAGTGTATTAGTGCCTTACTTTTGTAGTATGCTCTGGCAAATGTTTGTTTGTATGTGTGTGTACTCGTACTAGTAAAAGAAAATCCTTTGATGTTCATGCGGCGCACAAAAGACGCAACCAGGTGAACTGCCAATGTTGCAACTGCCATAGCCGCCATGTTGTCACTATCCTTGACTTACCTTGATGCCGATGCTGATGCTGATGCCGATGCCAATGATGAAGATGTTGATGCTGGATGCTAGATGCTGATGATGTGAAGGCAAGCAACCAACCAAGCAAACTAAAGAATGAATGAATAAACAACAAACAGACGACGATGATGATGATGATGATGATGCCGCCTCTAAGGTTCGCATTGAAGCCACCAAAGAGCGTGTAGAGAAGCCACAAAATGAAGCCAACTAAACTTTATGATTTGCAAAAGTAAAAGTTCTTTTACAATAAAAAAATAATATGAAAATGATGAGATGATATAGAATAGAATAGAATAAACTGGGCTGGAATGGGTGAAAAAAATCCAACTATTATATACATATTTATCAAACCACACACACACGCACAAATAAAATATACAAAAGTTTTTGTCTGCATTTTATCTACGATTTGTAATTCTACTTGATTTTGTCGTAGTCCTCGCCTTCGACAAACTTCATTGTTATTGTCGTCGTCCATCATCTGTTGTTGGCCTTGTTTTTCTTAACTTTTATTGTTTATCGCCACTAAAATGAAGTAAAACTCACCAGCACCAGTAAAAATCAATAACAAACCAAAGAGAAAACGCAGAAGTTAAATAATAAAAGCACAAAAAAACAAAAAAAGTAAACAACAAACGGAAATGGAAATGCCAACAAGGATAAGAAGAGTGAAAAGCATAAACATATGCTTAGGTTTGGGGTAAAACAAAATGCAAATTTTGAAGTGAATATGAAAGAAATTAAAATGAATCGAAAATACCATCATAATAATGAAGGCTCAGTTGAGGTGATTGAAGTTACTGATGATTATGATGATGATGATGACAATGATGATGATAGTATTATTGTAAATATAATATAAAATCGGAGTATCAATTGAAGCATACAAAAATGTCAGCAGGCAAAGTAAATAAATACAAAAATCATTCAAAAGCTTTAAATTATTTGAAAAGCAACCAAATTTCATTCATGTATATTTTACTTTTTGACTTTTGATTGCGTTGCACAAACAAAATTATTCTTATGCAAATAAAATGAAGTTAAACCAAAAATCACACATGAGTGTGAGGAGGAAAGCATAAAGCAAACTCCTATTCAATCGATACAGAAAATCATTCATTCAGTTGAATTTATGATTGCAAAACTTTGATTTACAATTCATTCAAATGGCAATAATCAGGAGTTCAAGGAAATGGAACTGAACCATAATAACAACAGGAAGCGTTGCCTGTTGGGTTCTTTTATAAACGAAGTTGTCATTAAGCAATGAAAGAACAATGATAATTATATATCCAAGTACAACAGGAAGAGCAATGATCAAAAACAATATAAAAAAGTGATTAATGATTTTCTCTATAACATGAATGAATGTGAAGTGATATAAGTAATTCTATAAATACGTATTATTTCAATAGGTATTAGAAACTCTAAGCCTAGAACATACAACTACAATATTTAATGCTATATTGAGACTCAGCCACTTCCCCTCACAATGGGAGTGTTGCTGAGATGATTATGATCACTAAGCCAGGTAAACCTGAACACTTGCCTGAATCGTATCGTCCGATCAGCTTGTTTGCAGTTTTCTCCAAAATGCTAGAAAAACTATTTATGCGTAGATTGCTACTACTACTGGACGAAAGTTCACTGATTCCTGAGCACCAGTTTGGTTTAAGATCTAGTCACAGGACTCCAGAACAGTGCCACCGTGTAGTACATCGTATCATCGACACTTTCGAAACAAAGAAGTACTGCTCAGATGGCTTCATAGACATAAGGCAAGCATTCGATAAAGTTTGGCACCTTAATCTGCTCTTCAAGTTAAAAAATATTCTGCCGTCGCCATATTACCTCTTTCTAAAGTCTTACCTAAAAGATACACACTTTATACTGTGGATCTTCCGGTTCTTGGTGATGAACGCTTGCTGGTTGCAACATACGCAGACGATACAGCGTTTCTAGCACATGCATCGGATCCCAACCACGCATCGTGTTTACTGCAGCGAAAGCTTGATACTAATTGGTCCTTGGCTTGTTACTGATACATCGGCACACACGACCTTTACGCTTAGGCGTGCCACTTGTCCTCCAGTTGCGTTAAACGGCGAATATGTCCCCAATAAGCTCAATGCTAAGTATCTCGGTTTTACTTTGGACAGAAGGCTCAACTGGCAGGAGCACATTAAGAGAAAGAAGAAGCAACTCGTCCTGAAAAACTGGAGGATGAACTGGTTGTTAAGTAATGGATCCCAACTCAGCTTGCGCAATAAAGTCCTTTTGTACATAACAATAATCACACCAGTATGGACATACGGAATCCAATTATGGGGTACAGCAGCTAACTCTAATATAGAAATAATTCAACGCTATCCAATGGTTAAAGACGACATTTTAAGCTGCATATGATTAGACTGGTGAATCACCCCAACTCACTGGCTTTGGGACTGCTCGACAACAGCCTTCAAACCAGAAGGCTACGAAGAGAGCATCCGCTCGACATCCCCTTTCGTTTTCCGCTAAATTAAGCATTATTAAGCCCATTAGCTAGGTTTACTAGGTCCCCTAAGTAGTAGTTCCTCACTAATAGGCACCAAGGGCAATAAAACATTGAGACTGTACTGCCTACATGTAGTATTTTGATCTAGTTTATAAATTATGCCAGGATTCTGGATCAAGCAAATCCCACATACACAATTGTTTGACCAATTTTTGATAGAAAACAGTTGAATTGGGTTACCCAATTATATTCAGTTATTGCTGCCGTTTGCCGATGTAGATGAATTAGCCTATAGAGGGTACTTTTAGGCAACCGGCAATGTTCCATTTAAATAACTTTAACAATATAGTGTTCTAGGCATACTTAAGAATGGTGGAGACAACTTATAACAGCCCAGCTCTAGCCTTAGATGTTCATTTGGTGTTGATTTCGATAAGGCCAAAAGTTTTTTATAGTATGCGGTTAGGACAGTCTCTTACTGTTCGGAGTACCTTAAACTCCATATAAAAGAGTCAAGGAAACTGCAACAGTTTAACTTCCCTATACACTATATCGTTAAAGCAGTTCCTAGTGCAATCTTGGCTTGTTTGATCGTCGCTTCTGACGTTCATTTCCCAAGTGCAGAAATGGGAAAGGTTACACCTAGATCAAGGCTGTCCAACCTGTGACCCACGGGCCGCATGTGGCTTAAACAGAATCTGCCATTATGGCTGACACGCGGTTGTAGTGACAACAGGGAAGAAACTGAAATTTTGGCCTGCTGATCTGCGACTTTTATTATTTTTTTTTTTCTCGCAGTTGAAGCACACTGTCTTCTTCTGACAGGTTGGACACATATACGTCAGTTCAATCATAGAGCAGAGCCACGAAGGATTCATCGCCTTATCCCCAATATAGCAGATTGGCTAAAGAGGAGCGGCGGAGACGTTATTTTCGAATTTACCCAATTCGCTACTGGCCACGGGTGCTTCAGGCAGTGTCTGCACAGATTTGGGTTTGCCGAGAATCCATATTGTGGTCTCTGCCTGAACATCGTAGAAGACCCAGAGGACTTCGCTTATGAGTGCCCTCGGTTTGAGGATGTACGCCCGCCTTGGATCGCCATGCAATTCGCAGGAGATCGTAAGGCGTATGATTTTTACCTCGGAAGAGTGGGATTTTTTCGCTACCGAAATAGCGACTATCATTCGTGAGGGTCGAATGTACAAGCGTTTAATGGCGCCCAGATAAGGGCAATTTTTTCCTTCCCTACAAAGTAATGCTTTGGTAGTTCCGTGGGGATTAAAAGGTTTCGAGGCGATAGGGGGCTTTTTAGTCGGCAGGAATCCGACATAACTCGTAGCTCGGGCCATGAGTATCTTTGTGAAGATTTTTTTCTTCCTTGTTTCGCATAACAAAAAAAAAAAAGATCATAGATATCGACGCCATTTGACTGTTTATATACCCGTCCTCTTTGTTCGTGTCCGTTGTTATGTTTTGTCGTCTTTTGTTGATCGTTGATACTCTCTCGTTCTCATATTTTTTAATCATCATGTGGCACTAACTTTTAAATTTTTGAGGAAGAAGTTGTTTGAGGATGCTTTCCTACTTTTCCTAAAGGGAATAATTTGTTATTTGTTTTTTTTTTTTGTATTAATTTGTGATGACTTATTTCACAATAGTTTTGAAGAGCAACTAAGTAGATCATTTACGCCATCGATATTTAAACCTTCAATACTTTCCTCGAAGTCAGAGATAAACAAAATAAATTAGAGGGGGCTAAATATTTCACATTGAGTCAACTTACCGCAACTGGTATACTTTTGGAAGTAGTCCCATTTTTCTTAATAACAAACGATCATAAATGCACCTATTTGTATTTGTAATCTCTCACATTTTCTTCGTATTATTTTTTATATAAAGTAATTAACCCTGAAGTCAATTGCTGGGTAGGGAAAATGCCAATTGGTAGCCTCCCACATAGTTAAATCATTCACTGCTTTTGCTGTTGCTATTGCAATCATTAAAGCAACAATAATAGTATTGTAACAACCCAAAAAACACCAGCACTTACACCAACAGTAGTCAGCCAAATAAGAATAACAACCCACACAGTACAATTGGCCTTCATTTTGAGTGAATCTGTAAATAAGTGAGTTAACTGTAATTTGGCTAGTAATCATTAATAATTTATGGTCAATACACCCAAAGCTACTATAAAGTACAATGTTGAACTTCTTCCATATCCTTCTTACATATCCTTCTTACTCTTTTACTTATTGCCACATACCATACCATACCATACCATACCCTGCTTCTTGTATTTTCTGACTTTTTAAGTGGCAAGCAAATTGCTGTTGGTTAATTCTGTACTTGTTAAAAGTCAAAGTCTCGAATGAGTGGAATTGTAAACAAAAACAAAAACACATACACACCATGCCATACCATACTTACACACATATTTGTATTCATATACAAACAAACGCATACTCATACATATCCACACTATAAGCAAACGCATGTTATATGCAAGCGTATAGTAAAGTCAAGAAAAAGATGTGGATGGGGTTCTTTGTTTCTACACTTTGGCTTGGGTTCACTCATGGCATCAAGCTGAGGTTTCTTGTTCTCTTTGTTGTAGTTATTTGATTATTGGTGGCGTACTCAATTGTTTTTGTTCTGTTGTTGTTGTTGTTGCTTCCAAATGCCTAAAAGTAAATTTTAAATAGTTCAAATATTATTATTGTTGTTCCTGCTGTTAAACTACTTGGGATTTTTTGCCTTTAATTCCGAGTTCAGTTCAGTTCAGTTCACTTCTTCTTGTTGCTGTTTCCACTTGAGTTGCTTCTTGTTCATGTTGGGCATTGGGCTTTAGGTTAAAACATACAGAGCTTTCCCTTCTTAAAGTTCTTATTGTTGCAGTTGTTTCCAGTGTTGTGCTGTTGTGTTCTTATTCTCTATACTATATTTTTATTGTCTTTGTTGTCGACCTCTGTTCTCATTCATTTACAATAGTACTACTACAATTCACATTCATTCATCCTGAGTTCGCCCACTGCCAACGCCAGCAGCAGCAGCAACAGTCACAGCAACAACAGCATCAACAGTTCAAATGCCCTCATTCTTTCAATGATATTGTGGTCTCATTGAAACCCACTCACATATACACACACAATCACACAATGCCAATTACCAATTGAGTTGTTAAAGTAATCGCATGAGTATTCATTTCTACTTTGAACACAACAACAGCAGTAACAGTAGCAGTAGCAGCAGAAGCCTAATAGTATACTATAGTTTTTTACTTATTTACTCATACGATTCATTCATTCGAATTCATTTATTTCAATCATTCAACTCATTCATTCAATCATTCATTCAGTATCATTCAGTCAGTCATTTATTCATTGGATCATTTTAACATTTCCTCAGTACTAAGTTCTTTTTACTTATTCTTTGTTTTCTTCTTACACTTCTTGTAGTTTCTGTTGTTGTGGTTTGCTATTTTAAAATTAATGAGTTTATAAATAAATAATTAATGGTCTTAGATAGACTCTTTCTCAACTCAACTCAACTCAACTTAACTCAACTTAGCTCAACTCAACTTGAAACAACTTGACTTGTCTATTTATTGTAAGTTGAACAACAACTGAAGCACAAGTTAAAGATCTAAAGTATCAATTGCGTATTTTATATAAACATCAAGCATATCTAACAGGAAACAACAACAAGGATAATAACAACAACAACAACTACAGTAATCAACATGAATGTATAACATTATTAAATATGTTTAAATAAAAGCTTACTTACAGTCATGACTAAGAAAAAAAGAAAATGAATGAACACAAATGAGGAGTACCAGAATGATGAGCATTGAGTTCAATTTAAGCCAAAGGCGTTTCTTATCTAACTCACGTATCTCGCACGTGCTAATGTTCTCAACATCATATTGATGAAGAAGAATTCAAAAATTTCCTATCCAAATACATTTAGTGAATATATCACACAATATGTATAATACGTATGAGAAGAATATCCTGTCAACAGGCACGCACTCAAGCCAACAGCAACAACCTTTTGGCAACAAAAGCAACAACTAATTGATGTTGAATTTATACTCATGATATTGCAAAATTTTTGAGCAGGTAAAAAAAAAACAACAAAAGATTTGCTTGTAAGAAAAGTTATATAAAATTTGAATTTGAAAGTACATTATGATATATGGGAAAGATGAAAGAAAGAAAATAAGTTAAAGGACACGCACACGTTAAGTAAAAGTAAATGCCTAAATGTAAGTAAAAACAAATTCAGCTACACACACACCTCAACTCATGTCAATAACATCAACACCAACACCAAACAACATTAACAATAATAAATACATATGTATACTTATTTTAAAAAATAACTACAACAAATGTGCTTTGTAACTGATTTTGATAGCATGTCATACAACATTTGGTTTGCAGAAGTTTAAGATTAGCTCATCTTTTATGCAACAACATAAAAACTCATACTTCCTTCATTGCTTTTCATTTTCATTTTCTTTTTCAATTCAATTCTGAAAAAAACAACATTTCGACAACATTTCATTTCACATAACATTTTGCTTTCTGGTCTCCATCCCCTCACTTCTTAAATTTTTAATATAAAATTAAATAAAAGAAATGAACAAAAGAAACCAAGAAGGAAAGAAAACTTCGTTTGTACAGTGTTGATATTTGTATGGAGCCTGAGTTGTTTAGGGTGTGGGTTGCTGCCCTTCCACAGTAACTGTCCAAAAAATTTGAAGTTCACTTGCGTTTTATGAGTAATGACAGCGTGCGCTAATCGAAAACGTGTTTAAGTAGCTAACGAAAGTATTTTGTACATCAAGAAACACACAAAAACAAAAATTGGTTTATTAAATTTGAAGAAGAAAATACTAAAAAATACAATATTGTGAAATATGATTTTAAAATTGTACAATGTGCGTATGAGTAATATATCTATAGAGTGATTTATTGGTGAAGAGTTCATTGCAATGCCATGCCGTACTTCCTTAATATTTTTTTAAGTTAGGTTGAAGATACTCTTCTTCTTTACCAATGATTGATTGCTGACAAATATTGGTGATCATATAATATTATTTTATTACTATCATTGTTGTATGATATTCATAGTACTTCATACTTCAGTGGTTTCCCATTGTCTTCTGAAGGGTTCAATTTTTGTATTCATTAAACACTTTTAAATATACCAGACCGCTTGATGCAAGTACAGACATCTGTTTTTAGCTATACATATAACTATAGAAGCTGATGCGTTGTGTACTGCTTCTTACTTTGAAATTCATCATCAGCAACGCTCTCTGTGTCACCATATCTTCTGAACACTACAATCACTGAGGGGTTATAGATATTGGGTAATACTAAATGATTCATATACTTAATTCAATCGTTATTGTTCTTCTAATAAACTCAAGAAGTAAAACCAAATATGGCACTGGCTCAACATAACACGAAGGAAGTGTTGCACAAGCCATCATCATTTTCAGTAAAGAAAAAGCCAAAGCAGTTTGTGACCTGTTTTTATACTACAATATATGTTACTGGTAAATCGTACTAGAAAATAACGTTCGAGGAATAATGTTTTAGGTGGTGTCATTAAAACTTCGATTCTAAAAACTATTGATGACTTTATGCACGCTCTATTGATTTCGTCCAACCCTTTTATAAACTCAAAATATAAAAGTACCTCACAGATATCTAAGAACCTAACTATTGTTAGGACACTCTGGCCCTGCTATTTACCAAAGTGGACCTCTGAGCTCCCACACATCAACAAGAAAAGGATTTGAACGTTGATGGGAGTTATGACGGGTCACTGCCCAATCGGGCTAATGGCCTACAAGATATAGATTCCACATCATGACTTCTGTCGTAGCTGTGAAGACCAGATGAGGAGAAACCAGAGAACATCCAACAACTCCTCTGTGATTGCCATGCTCTTCTTGGGTGACGATCCCCTTATGGCAAAATGTCTATTGAGGGACCTGGCTCTGTTTGTTAGTTTTAGAGTATGGTGGTGTTCACTGAGACTAACCTTCACGTTTTACCAGGCATCACAATGGACTTTAAGGCTTCTGTGTGAACTTGTGAACAATCGCTAGCGGCCTACATAACCATAACCTTACCTAAGACCGCGTTTGCAACCTAATTAACATGAACTACTTACATCAAGAAGCCATTGAGAGAGAAGCCATTGTCATTTTCAGTAAAGAAGAACCCAATATCTATTATACCGTGTTACTCAAAGCTAGGTCACTTTGTCAGTCTTCAGCCCATGCCAGGGATATAACTGTCAGCCTGGTAACAACGAAGAGAAAGCCACAAAATTCCTTAATAATAAATATTATTATATTGTATTTTTTTTAATAATTTTCAACTCATTAGTTCGGTTTTACTATCCCTATGATTCCTTATTTTAAACTCAAATGCTAAACTTTCAAGGCACTCATCAAGTAGTCTAGTCTGGGGTTTGACTTCTTACAAAGCATACAAATCTCTAAGAATACATCTATACAATAACTGACAAGCCTTGGTTCGTCAGAAATAGCACACTAAACAATGATCTACAGATGCCTTCTATTTGGGAGGAAATCAACATGCAAACGATTGGCTCTTCTTTCACAAAAATCCTTTTGCTACTGAACTCTAAAACCATAACTGTGGCAGACGTCTTAAAAAACTTCGACCTGTTAATCTTCATCGTGGGCGCAACTGTAGTCATATATGTATAACAACGTCATTAGTTCTAATTTTTTTGTAATACTCGTAGTAATAACAATCTAATTCTTTCCCAGTAAACTTATGGTTCATACATATGTCATGAGTATTTGATTGGCATATTCAAATTTTAAAAAACCCAACTTAGGATTGCTTATGTTTTCACAATGTCACACCCAAAAATACCACAGGTGAACGATATCTTAACAGTCGTGTCATATGTCAACCAACTACTTTACATAATATTATTTTCCTATGTGGTTTCCAATCATATAATCGTATATTTCTTGTTAATGGCAACAGTTGTTCCTTCTAGTCAAACTATTGGATTCCTTGGATTTGCTGCCACTTGACACAAAATCAAAATCCCTATTTGATAGCATATTGTAACCACAAGTCATTGCCAATTCTATAAGACCAAAAATAGTATGTCTATTCCATTATTTAACATTTTAACCGAATTTCGTTATGGTCGAAGCCAGGAAAATACACAACTGAACTGAACTGAACTAAACTGAACAGAATAGTATAACGGAACAGAACAGAAATGTCACTCAACAAAATTTCTTGAAATCCTTTCAAAAACAAGCATTTAGATATAAAATCAACTTAAATTCCAACCAGCATACTATACACTTGTCATAGTCGTCGTATACATAATATTTGTATTTAAGCTTGTGGTGTTCTGTATACGCCACGTTTAACCAAAATTGCAACCACACACACACAAGTGAAACTGAATGAAATCATCATAAAAAGAATGCGAAATGAAAAGAAGGATGAAGGGATACATTGAAGAAGCAGTGTTAGAGTTCACACACAAAACCAAAATGGAAAATGCCATAAGCAGAATGAAAAAAAAAATTAACTACACAACATAATTGCGGTTAACAATACTTAGGTGCGTGAAATCATTGTGTGTGAGTTGTATGTGAGTGAGTGAGTATCTAAAATGTGTTTTGGACTTTTGAAACTCAAACCAAATGCGTTTATAACCAACCACAAAACGTACTACTATTGTACAATGACAATGTTAACAATGACACACGCTGGCAGCTCATTCAGCAGTTGACTTCACTTCACTTCAACTAATATAGTAGTACCTGGTTGACTACCTGACTGACTGTGCATCTTTATAAATATCCATATAAATATATGCATATATAGATGTGTGTATGTTTTAGTTTAGTCATATTGTCTCTCTGTTTATTTGTCTGACTGTCTCTCAGATTCTTGCATGCCTTTTTTCTTTCGTTTCTCAAGTTTTTCATACAATTTTCTTCATTTGCTTCAACAATCGAGTTCTTCTTGACTGTTAAAGTTGTAAATGCGGTTGCTGTTGTTGTGGTTGCTTTCGTTGGTTGTTGGTAGATAGGTAGCTACCAATTGTTGTTGTTGTTGTTGTTGTACATGTACGCTGCTGAGCGATAAACATAATAAACATTCTTATCCTGCAGCACAAAACTCACACACATACACCCAAGTACCACAGCATGAGTACTTGAATGAATGAATGAATGAGTGGGTAAGCGTTGAAAAAGGGGACAGGAATGAGCATGGGAATGAGACAGGAAACATAGCTGGATCTATTGCCTCCTTTATAGTAGAAGACTGACAAATGCGCACACAAGCCATGACAGCGAGTGGCTTCTTCTCTTGCTTTACATGATTTTATTTCTTTTTTTTTCTTTTATTCCATTTTTGTTTTGTTAAACGCAAGGGCAGGCAACTTGTCAGACAAAAAGTAACACACACACACGCACACACACGCTCAGATACAAAAACTTACCTGTATATGTGTGTGTGTGAAAAATGTTAGGCGCCGCAATGTCCTTACATCCTTTGTAAATGGTAAAATTGTAAGAAAAACCAGAATGAACGGTAATCCGTCGTGTTTGGAATAACAAAATTGTATGAGATTGTTTCACTCTGGAATTTTGGTACGCTTTGCATGTTTAGTACATGTTCTTTTTGTTTTTGTTGTTGTTGTTGCAGGTAGGTTGTTGAAACAAAGGCATATCAAAGCAAAAACACACACACACACACACCAGCAACATGAAAATATTTGAATGAATAAGTTAGAGAAAAGAGTGAAAGAAAGTTAGAAACGAAGATGATGCAAAAACAAAGAAGAAAAAAATGTTCAAAAATATTTTCCAATGTGCGAAGGGAATCCAATAAGTTTGTTAACATTGCTACATTGGGTTAATGACTCACAGGATACATGCTCCCCATTAAAACTTCTGTCGCACCTGTGAAGATGAGGAAGAAGTCGATTGTATTCAATGTCTCATATGAAAATGCCATGATCTTCTTGGAAGACGGACCCGTCTTCTTGGAAAACCTTAACAAATTTCCTGCGGAAGACTTATCAGTTTTCATTGGCTCTTCGTTTTAAAAGGCTTAGGGTGATCCGTTAGACCAACTAAGGATACCCAACCGTCAACTTCCCTTAAGGGATGCAAGCTCCCCATCAAAACATCTGTGGTAGTTGTAAAGACAGGCATGCCAGCTCCCAAAAATATTCAGCCCTAAAGCAAAGTCAAAGACACCTAAAAAGACCATAACAAATCCTGCTAAATTTGGATGGAAACACCCTTAGTTGGCACAAGTACTGATTCATGAGGGAGGGAGCACCCGCTGCCAGTAACACCGGAGATTGCTTGGGTCTGTTAGGTAGGTAATTGACTTGACTAGTGAGATAGATGTGGGTTGGTTCTGGTGATTATATGTGAGTGGATTTTTTGGAATTTTTTTTTTAACCGAGTATGTTGAGTTTTGGTAGAGATAAAAAAATAACGAATTGTGCAGCACAGAGTGGTTAACAACCCAGCCCTGTGGCATTGTTAATTGCTGTTGGGACCAAGATCTTGATCCGTTACAATTATGGTGAAGATGAAGAAGATTATGCAACGTCTTATATTTATATGAATGTCTTGACTTCTAGTAAAACCTTGCTTCCAAGATTTGGGCTTGAACAAATTTCTCACTGGAGGACTTGTCTATCTTCGTTGCTTGTTGATTTCAAAAGCCGTAGGTTGACCTTTGAGACTAACTATGGTTACCCAACCATCCACTTCCTATCAAAACTTCTGCCATAGCTATGAAGATGAGGAAGAATCTGAATGAATTCAACATCTCAAATGTATGTCAATGCACTGCTCTTCTTGGTAGACGGACCTGTTTTCTCGGCAAACCTTTTTTCGAAGATTTGGACCACTTGGGGACTTGTCTAGATTCGTTGATATTTAACTACTATAGATGTCCAACCATAAACTTCCTCTTCTGAATTCAATCTGGGTAAACTCGCCTTTGCAGTGAGCGGCCTGTATAACTTAACATAATTTAACAAATAAAATCAGAATTTATCTGGAAATTTCTTAAGAAACTTATCACCCCTCCCTCGTATGTGACTCAAACTACTCACGTCGTTTTTATTGTATTGAATGCTAAGTGAGTCAAACTGTGAGTGAGTGACTGACTGAGTTAGTTGGTGAGTGAGAAAAGTCATCAGCATTTGACAGCGATGAGTTGGTTTAAGGTTGTTTAAAATCAACTCAATAACAAAAAGGAAAAAAGTCAAAAAGAAAAAAGGAAAGTTGGAAGCCTAAACGAGTCAATAGGCTTTTTTGCCACGCACGTAACAGACAAATTCTCATATGAATTTGCGATCGACAGCAAACACTCTGCTGTCAATAATATATAAAAAAAAAAATTTGTCTGTTGCCTACTTGCGGGCGCTTATAGTGCTTTAAAGATATGAGTGAATGCGTGCGTGTGTAGGCAGCTGTGCGTGACAATCGTCACCTGTCTTTAAATCAGCTTCCCTACCTCTACCTATACTCTTCCAATCTTATTCTTCTGTAATGTGAGCGCTGAAAATGTCTTTGAAAACTTTGACGCCAGATAAATCTAGCATAAAATTAGGAGCACACGAGGCAAGTAGAATAACAACAACAACCACAGAATGATGATGATGATAGCAACAACTGAAAATTTGTCATAACAATAAAAATCTAAAGGATATTAATGTTATCCTGCTTGATACTCATTTTATAGGCAACAGACAAACCTCAAACTCAGCCTTAGTCTCATGTACTCACACCTACTTTCACGTTTTGTTTTTAAATTGCATGGGTGGAGTATGTACGAGTTATGTACTATATATGTGATTATCAGTCGTTAGCATCACCAAGGATAGCAGTCATCATGGCCTCTGGTAGTGATAATGATGGTGTTCTTCATGTTGGTGGCGGTGGCGGTGATGGTGGTATTGCTGGTGGCTTTGGTGTTAATCTCAATGCTCAAACCACTGGAGATGAACTGAGCTTGATGTTTGCTATTAAAAGATAGAGAACAACATTACTTTTATCTCGTTAACCTGGCTCCTAGTATACTTGTATGTGTCATTATGTAGTATATATGTGTGTTCTGTTGAAAGCTAACACTCCTGCATTGTTGTCGTCATCGTCATCATCATCATCATCCTTGTGTTGATGAGGGTTAATTTGCCAAAGGCTCAACAATTCATCAACGCGACCAATTAATTGCCGAGAACGCGAGCTCATTTCCATTTCCCATTATCAAGCTACCAAAGATAGATGCAGGTTAATGAGGTTTTTTTTTTATGAAAGTGTACGTATGTGTCTAGGAAGGATAAAATAAAATAAAAATTTAAATTAAATTCATTTTTTTTCCTTCTAAGTAAAGACAAACAATTTCCTGCTTGGCTTAGCAATTTTTTCTATGCCATGGCGCTTCATCATAATCCTCACACATCCTTTGACCTTTCATGCTGCATAATTATATTTTAAGAACAACTCAGCTTGCATCCCTTAAATCCTTTACACCTTCAACACAAAAACAACAACGAATAAACGCACTTTTAATGATTTTTCTCATTTGAGTGAAATGGAAAATAAAAAAACGAAACATAATTTGAGGTGTTTCCTTTGAAAGCAAGAAACTTCAATTCATTGTTACCTGTGACTCTATATTTTCTTGTGCCTTTTGCCGTTGACACCATTTGCACTTTATCCTTGTCACTTGTTATCGTTTCGTATGCCATTTTTCTACAATATTTCAACGCACAGAAGAGAAGAACCGGAGGTCCCGGAGAAGATGGTGAATGCTTTGAGAAATTACGGTACAAAAGTCAACGTGTAACGAGAAAATAATAAATGCTATTAATACCCCAATGGCACAGGACAACAAAAAACACCAAGAAAGAAAAGTAATGTCAGGACAACACCATCGCATAAAGCAAAAAACTCCAATGACCAAGCGATGCATAGAAAGAAAGACAAAAGGGCATAAACGTCGCAAAATGAATAAAAAATCAAAACAGAAAAACACAAAAACACAAAACGAATGAAGTATGAAATTGAAAACCGCAAGTTAAAAAATTGTAACAAGATGAAGGCAACAGAAGAGCAGCCAGTAAGGCAGACAATGCCAAGAAATAAGGACTATAACAATAAAGGAAGAATAAAATAAGGTGGACAAGGTGCGTGGCAAACAGATAGTCAAGTCAGACACTGAAAGAGAATCAAACAAAACCAAATAGGAAGGAAGCAACCAAGTTAAGGTAAACTAAGGTGAACTAAGGCTGCTTAGTGTGTTGTGTAGTAGTTGCCATCTGCTGCTGCTGCTGTTGTATTGGCAGGCAATAAGCACTCGAACAGCAACAAGTTCCGTAACACAAATCGACATATTGAATAATGGCCAACGTCTTTGTTGTCGTTGTCATCATCTCTCCATTGTTGTCGTCTCTGGCGGCATTGTCGTCATCATTGTTGCATTGTGAAAAATATGCGTGCAGAAATCTCTCTATAAATTCCAGTCAAGACAATTTATGAACTCTTTAAGGAATATAATTTTTGTGTTTTTCTATCTGTTTCAAGATGGAAAGAAGGTTTCTTTTGTTTATAAAAATCAGCAATATTTTGTATTGGTAAGACAATTTCATTGATACAATTTTCACAAAAACAAGGAGAAACAAAGCAAATTGGATTAGGAATGAAAGGGCTTACCGGAAAAATGGATCTGAGAAAAAGAAACTTTTTATTTCAAATAGAAGTAAATATGAAATAGGATATCAGTTGTAACATAAAAGATATATTCCTTGAATAACATTTTAGTATATGAAATTGAATGCAGATAGTTATCTTTATCAATATGAAGACATGCAGCCAAAGTGCTTCAAGATATTTATTTATAAAATCGTGTTAGGCGATTAATCTTGAATTTATGCGTATGAAGCCGAACAGCAATTGAATTTGAAGAAGAGCGAAGTGTTAACGAAAAGCAGATAAAGTGTTGTTTTTACCTTTTAAAATTAGTGACAGTATTACTTCACTGTGATAAGTTGTTGATCAATTTTGTTGTGACCAGTACCCAAAAACTAACTACAGTCGAGATACACTGGAAAATGTACCATCCTAAGAAAGTCCATTGTCGTGAGTTTTGGACTGCATTGCAAGTAGGGTTACCATCATGCTAAAAACGCGCTCGCAAGAAGCATTAAAGACTGGAATGAAGAGAACAAACGTGACAAGCTTTTTCAATTCAGGGCAGTGATTTCGGTCTTTTGATTTCGTAAAGAAGTCAATTCAGCGACCCAGTCGACCCGATTATCTTCAATGAGATGTGGTTGCATTTCGCGTAAAATTCCTACCTTTTCATACAGTATGTCAAAATTTTTTGTAGTCTAGGAATGCTTGCTCATGTGACAGGTTCTTTAAGAAATAAAATTTTCATAGCTTGATATTCCAGATCTTCAAAGTTTTACCACTTTTGTAAATAGTTTAAGAAGTAAAAAACTTATTGGCATCATTTTTGTCAGCAAAATGCTTTAATAAATCCATGGCAGTTTTACCATACAATTGATCAATCTTTTTGTTCTGTAGCTTTGTTTTTAAATCAATCATAATATCGTGAATATTAGTGTCTGTTTACCTGTCGCCTAACAATGTGTATGTTATGTGAGCTCAGGAAGTAGAAGATTATTTTCGGAGCAACAGCAATTAATTGATACTCCCCAGCTGGTGGATGCCTCTTAGCATCATTCTGTGAATATCACGGGATGTTAGCCAAATTTATAATTGGGCTTAATGAAACTAAACAATAGGGTCGGCAAATCGTCACCAGTTTCTTCTTAAAAATAAGTGGCAACCGTATTATTACAAAAACGCAGGACGGTCAATCTGTCTGAATGCGTTTGGTTGACAGAAGTTTAAATGAATTCGGTCATCTTAGAGTCATTGCGCCATTGCGTTAAAAGCATACATGATAGTAGACTTGAGCTTCCGCATTACGATGTCTGCCGTAGTTGCGGCTCAGAAGAAGAGAAAGAGACTGTGTTACAACTTATGTGCCAGTGTCCATTCCTCGCCAGAAGAAAACGCAAACACCTAGGCTCTATGTTTCTCTCTAGCTTAACCGAACTATCATTCCTACCAATCAAGGGCATATGGATCTCCGCATTACACTAAGGGGTGCCATGTCATTTCTGTGCTGGTATACTCTCTTTTTTGTTCCTAAGTGAGCCTCTCGTCTGCGGGCTGCCACCTAACCTAACCTAAGTGAAGCAAGTTTCAAGTACTCGGTCGACCAAATAGAATGAATGGATGTTTGCAAAATCCAAGTACTTGCTAAGACAATCCAAATGTTTTATTTCATATGGTGAAATGAACCAAATATCAAATCAATTGAATGGAATGAAAAACATTTGAATACATGAAAGTCGTTCTTCAGCTGATGTTTACGCTGATCATTGACTCTAAAAGAGTCGAACAAAAAGTATGTATGACGACAGAAACTGACTTTTTCGTACGCACTTTTTCGTTCGCCTGTTTTGTTTTTGTCACACATGCAGAGTTCTCAACCCAAAGTGATTGCCGAAGCAGAACATTTTCGAATGTTTAAGAAGATTCTTAAATATTCTAAAGTTAACCAAATTATCCAAATGTCAAAATGGATATGTTTTCTTGCGAATGCATTCGTGCAAACTTTCAATCTCTATCTCCACAATATGCAAAGCGAAGGCCATCATATCTGTTAAGTGTTCTAAAACCCACATTTCCTATCTTTATTATTAAATAAAAAAATCTTTTATCATCAGTATATTAAAGAGTATTCCTCGCGCACAGATATCAGATTCATTCATTCAATGTATGATTATTGCTCTATTTTTTTTTTAAATAAAACTGGGAACATACTCAAATTGGCAAGACAACGTAGAGTATGAGTATTGCCAAATTGGACAACAATGAACATGTGACTATCCTCTTTGGCCATTGCAACCTTTACTCACTCTCAACTTAAACCACACAGCTCAGCTTGAAATTCCTCTGGTACTGATACCACGTACTACAACTTGCTCTATTGAAAATGCAGCTTTAACTTTTGCTTCTGCTTTTGCTCACTACAGTATTGTTTCAACTATTGCTCTTATTCCGTAACCCCTCTAGTACTTAATCCTCCCAGCATTAATTTTGCTGTTCCTTTTGCCGTGTGGCCTGTTTCGCAAGTTTTTTTTTTTTTTTTTTTTGTTTCATTCATTTCGTTGCTTGTGCAACGTTTCGCTATTACTATTTTCCCTAGCACACACCCCCCTTACTCTTTGAGTGAAACACTACTATGTAGTATGTAAGTACATACATATTCTGCTCCATATAAACTCCAAATTGTTGTTCCCATTTTGTTGTTTCTGTTCTATTGATGTTGTTGTTGTTAAACTACAAGTTGTAGTTGGTATTGCTATTGCAATTCCTATAGTGGTGGTGCATTTTCATTTGTTTGTTTAGTTCGTGGTTTGTTGCTCCTGTTCCGTTATATTCGCCTTTTTTTAATTCACACAGAGACCACACACTCACAGACCAACTCACATGTTGTGTGCATATTGTAAAAAGAACAAAACATACAGCAAGCAACTCATCTCAACTCAGCGCGTGGTTCGCTTAGCTTTGGATGCAGCTTCAAATATACAAATGCAAATGAGCGGCGTCGACAACTGCAACGACTTTGGCTGGCGTTTGGCCAACATGACAACAACAACAACTACAACAACAATATCTGAAATGAGAAGTATTAACTGTGTTCTGTTTTTCTTTTATATAACTTTTTTTCACCACTTTCATCAGGAGGACTATAGTATAAAGCTGTCTATGTTTGTCTATTTGTTTGTTTGTTTGTTACTTGCCCATTGTCCCATGTTGCCTCGTTGTCATCACATCTGTGTTGGTTGTTGTCAGTCATGGGTCTTATTTTTTGTTTCTGTTGTTTTATAAAGTTTTTAAAGTTTAAAGTATTCACACTCGCATCACCTAAGCCAAGCTATGGAAAATATATAACTTTAAATTTTAATCAATTTCATGCATTAAAAAAATATATAAAAAAGGAAGCAGAAAAATTTGAACAAAAATCCTAAAAATTCTTTCATTCAACAAATTTTTTTTTCGCTTTAAAATTTTATATATTTTTTATAAATTTTTTATACACATAAATATATTTAAATTATTTTATTTATCAATTCTAAAAGTTGCTTTTACTTTTTCTAGTGTTTTCTACATTCCTTTAAGCTACCAACGAAATTTGTTGCGTAATATGATAACACAGAAATGATACAGCGAGAGAGAGAGTTAACCTTCAAGGATATATAACTTTCGTTTGTTTCCTCATCAAAGTACTACTACTACTACTTCTACAACAGACAACAAACAAGAAAACTTATCAAAAAGTAACCTTAGAAGTCCACAACAAACAGCAAACAAAAAAAAAAGAATAAAATGAAGGAAAAAATATAACCAAGTAAAAAGCTTAAAGAAACTCAAAGACAGGAAAAAAAAGAAAGAAATCAAGCAGCACGACGCACGTATTTTAATATGTTCCCCAAGTAGAAGAAAAATCGCACGTACGTGACTTCATTTAGAGAGCCGTGCGGCATTTTCACTTCACTCATTCATTTACTCACTTACTGTTGTGTGTTGCTCATTCAATCTTCTACTGCTACTGCTACTTCTACTTGTTCTTCATTTGTCGCTTCAATTTTTGTCAGTTGGTGAATCCAATCCTCCCTAGTAGATGAGTGGTTATCATTATCCCAAGCGCGTGTGTCATCATATTGGTCATTATCAAGATGATGATGATATTGATCATCTTGGACCTGACAATCAATTGCTTGGTCACTCGATGCTCTTGTACTTAAGAACAGCAGCAGATGCTGCTGCTACTTCATAATGATTTTCTGTGTTTTTTTTGAATGTTTGTAAAAGGATTTTCAAGAAATACTACTTGGTATTTATGTCTTAGAATTGAAGTAAAAGGGCGTGGCATTGATTATTATGTGCTAAATGACAATTCATTGCCAAACACACTTATGAATTTGATCTCATTGAAAGGTTAAAAGTCGCTTTATGTTCTTTCACATACTTAGAATATGTCATACCATGCGGCGTATACACAATGTGAATCCAATATTATTGTTCTAATATACATTTTAATTAATAAATTCCTAAATGAAATCATCATCATCATTACCTGTATGTAAGTAGTATGATAGAAATGTATTGTACTGCAAGGAACATTTGGTGTCAGCAGTTTATTTCAAGCAGTTGAAGTATTGTAATCCTAGCCTTTGATTGAGGGTTTGGCATTAAGGAAAATATGCCTCATAAGTTATTTGAGTGCGTTTGGCTTGAGTTCAGCCTCTCATATTCCAAATTAGTGTCATTATTGCCCTAAAACAGTTTTTCGGGCAATGTCCTTTCCCTTTTTTTTGTGTCTAAGCAGTTTTTTTCCTTGGTATTCTTGCCTGCTGTGCTTCATATATTGTATAATATTGTGTATGTTTGTATTGCATAATAAGCTTAACAACAAAAACATTGTTAATGCTGATGATGATGAGCACGAACTACAATACAACAAGGAAAAAAGAGCACATCTAAATGAAATCAAAATGTAGATGAAACACACAAAAAAAAAAAGAAACAGAAAATGATAAAAACGAAACCAAATGAGAAAACTAAACGCTCAACAAAATGTAACCGCAAAGGCGTAGAGCGACGCCAGCATGGGCGTGTGGTTCCCAAGGGTGCTGGCATCTATTTTACTCAATTCTGTCCTGATGGTATTGAACTTAGAAGTTTTGTTATTGAAAGTCAAGTCCTTTGGTGTGATTTTGTCTCTCTGCGCCTATGTAAAACGTTCGCCATCATTTCATTTCCTTAGGCGAAGATGTGGTTAGCCATTAGACAAGCAATGCTGTGCTGTGCTATGCTGTGCTTTGCTCAGCTTTATACCGCCTCTAATGGGCCACAGATGGGCGGCCACTGTGTGACAGCATCACGTAACAAATAAACTCCTGCGGCTAATAATGTCTTCAAAAAAGCTAAAGCAAAACACATGGGAGCACAAAGAATCGACAGATAGACAATAATGAATTCAACATCATGATCATAATGAAACCAAAGAGCTGAGACATTGCAAAATTAGAGAATGCTGGACATGAATGGCAACGATATACGAAGTGTTTATGCATGACAGCGAATATTGCTGCTACTGCTGCTTTATAGATGTCCATAATTGTGTGGCCTACACAAACACACACACACACACTTTCGCACACTTAAACATGTATTGTAAATAGAAGGTTGGCCATCTTGTGCCGCAAATTAAGTGCTTACATAATGCATTTCCGGCTGATGCCAAACGAACGAAGAACAATCACAATAGCAGCCACAACATGAACAACCAGTTGTCGAAGACAACAACCTTATGTTCTAAACCCTGCCACTCCTGCCTAATGCCTTTGATTCTGTTGAATTGCTACTACTACTACTGAATAAAGTAGCAGCTGAAGCAGAAGTATGGCAGCCAGCCACAGGCGACGTAAGCGTGCGTCTCAATGTTTGCACAACATTTACATGATTTGGACTTAGTTGCGGCTCAGCTGTAGAGACAACTTGTCTTAGTCGGTTTAAGGCATCAGTTATTGGTGTGGGAATGATTATTATTGGTATGGCTATGAGATATAACTACACTCATTAGTACAAGAATAAATCAAGTGTGCAAGTTTATACAAATATATATTTTTTTTAATTTTATTTTTACTTCTTTTTATTTTATTTTTAACTGTGGCCTGTGGTTTTTATGTGTTTTGGAAGGAATTGAAGTGTTTTGGCCTTCAAAACAGAAATGCAGTTATATTTTTCAATGAATTTGAAATAATTATGTCTAAAAAATTGATGTTCCAGGATGATTTACTGCTGCTGTATGAATGAAATCATTTTCCATACCTAATCGGAAGAATCATAACACTTACGTAACAATTATCGGTATTACTTCCCAGTTTTCCTGAGGCCCCTGTTGCTCCCATTACAGCAGAGGAAGTCTTGGCACACATTAAGCGGTTGAACACTGAAATGTCTCCAGGTGAAAACAACTTAACACTTTACAGGATATGCCGCTTAATGCGGTGCTATTGCTAGTCCTCATTTTTAACTCGATGCTGAGATTATAATATTGTATATACCCAAACAGTCGAAAAAGGCGAGAAATTGCATGCTTAAGACCGGTAAGAGCCCTTACACCTTACATTCCAACAGGTCAATCAGCTTGCTGCTCACCGAAGCAAAGTTGTTTGAACGCTCCTGCATTTGAAAAAGGTAAAGA
Organism: Amiota communis; assembly: GCA_037043315.1. Classification (NCBI taxonomy): domain Eukaryota; kingdom Metazoa; phylum Arthropoda; class Insecta; order Diptera; family Drosophilidae; genus Amiota; species Amiota communis. The sequence continues at coordinate 1,903,109 of JBAMAV010001245.1, read as the reverse complement.
GAATAGTACCACCCTTTCAATTCGGGTAACGTTAGTCTCACGGAACTCCAGAGCACCTGAATAGAGTGGCCAATTTTATTCTCAAAGGGTATGAGGGCATTTGAGTACGTGGTGCCAGCGTATTTCGTCATTAATCAGGCTTTCGACCAAGTTTGAAACGACGGGCTACTCGCTAACTATGGTTAATAGTGCATAGCTACATCAATAATAGGCTACCTCAGTAGTATTGAGTCGGCTATTTGTGCAGGCTTCCCCACGGGTAGCGTTTTGGGACCGACACTTTATATCCTGTTCACGTACGACATGCCCACTGGCTCAGAATTACAGCTAGATGATCCTCAAGATGTGCATGTATGCCATGGAAACCCTGCATTAATACATGTGTAATTTTGAAGTCTGGACAAAACGATGGAACATTGGAATTAATATAAAGAAATGTGCCAATATGATGTACGCCTTACGGCCAGATGTTTGTCCGGAAGTCTCTTTTGGCAATCAACTGCTGGAGCACCTTTCGGGGTATAAAAACCTGGGTGTGTATTTGGATAGGTGGTTAACGTTCAAAAGGCATATTACGAATACGAAATAGAATTGGGAAATTGAGTTAGCTTTTAAGCAGCAGGATTAAGTACTCATTTACAAAGCAACAATTGCTCCTGCTTGGCAATATGGCATAGCAGCGAAATCGAATAATGCGAAAGTCAGAGTACTTCAGGAGTATGATCTCTGGTACCCCGTGGTTTAAGCGAACGGGAGACCTTGAATACGACTTGGGGGTACTAAGATTGACGGTGTAATTAATCGTTAGGGCAAGGAATATAAGTATGGAGTGGTTGAAAAATCATCGAAATAAATCAGCCAGACGCCTTTTAAAGCGACGCAGAATAGAACGAATTAGGGTTTCGAGACGGCTGAGAACATCGCATTCTAGCGACTTCTCTAATAGATCCAAAAAAATTTAAAAAATAATAATAATAATAAAAGAAAAAACTCTTCTTGTCCACAAATTTAAGTTGTGAAATTTTTTAAATATTTTTCCCATTACTACTAATATAAAACCTATTAATACTACTACTCTGTTTTTCTGGGAAGAAACCCTTGCAGGCCTAATCATTGAATGGGAATAAAAGTATAATCACAATAGTCTTTTGCCTTTAGCACAATCGACATATGATATGGTAAACAGTAAAAACTACTACTAAGTAAGCCTATATGCTTCTAATATAATATTAGATATGACATGATACAACAAAAATTGATTCTCTTTAAAAGAAAACTTCATTAAAGATAAGCAAAGTTTCCAGTGTCAAGTTCTCTTTTTCTCCCCCTCAAAATAAAACCAATTCATTGGGTAAATATATTCCTAAATTGACAGGCAAATCATCGTCAACTCATTATCGTGCCACAAAGCCATAAAATAGGTATTATTTTCATGAATTGGCTTTTGTCGATGAACTGATGAATGCCAAAACAAAGAAGGAAAACTCCCAAAGAAAAAAAAAGCACCATACATAAATAATAATAATAATAAGGCACAGAAGACCTTCAACGAAGGAATGTGAATGTATATGTGTGATTGTGATTGTGTATGCCAATTCTAAAGCCACGTGTTATAATAGTATGCAGGATTTCTTTGCCTGGATTTATGCTTCGTTAATTTTCTTTGTTAAAGCAAAGAACCAACTAAAGACCCTACACTTTGCATAATAAACTCATTTCGAACAGAACCAAAACAAACTTAAACTGGGCAAAATAAAAATAAAAGCCACTCAAAAAGCGAAAAGAAAAATACTTCATGGCTTTGTCGTACATACAAGTACATATGTGTGTACCCTAGTATGTCAATGTGTGAGTGTAACTGACAGCGAACGGTACACAAAAATATGCAATACAAATTTGTAGCAGCTTCTTGTTTAGTAGGTTTTTGGATACAACTTTCACACTCACTCGCATACAAAGTCAGTCAGTCAGCCATTGAGATACTAGTAGTAGATAGAAGTAAACACAATCAAAAGCACCTAAAAGTATGTGCGGTAGCGCATTTACGTAACATTTGCCGTAACTGTTATGCCGTAAGGCTTGTTTGTGTTTTGTTGTTTCGATACGCGATAGTTTCTTTTTTTTTTCAATTCTTACTTTTTCTTTCGTTTCGTTTGGTTTTTCAGCCTAAATTACACAAAGTAAGATAAAATTCGAATGAAAAACAAACATAAAACAATAACAACAACAATGACAAATAAATACTAACAAACTTCATACAAATACACATACACACATTCATATGAAATACCAACTACTACCAATTCTCAATAGAGTCACATAGAAACCAAAAGCCGAGCGTTTCTTTTGTTATTTTGTTTCAGCGGTTTATGGGTGCCCTTCTGATGTGTTTATGGATCACAGGTTTGGCCTTTGAAGACCTTTGACAACCAGTGTTCTCTTTCTCACTTATGATTTATACATCTTCATCATTTCATCTCTGTAATTCATGAATCTCATGCTGCTTCATAGATACTACTTTTTCTAAGCTTTTTAGTTCATTTCTAGATCTTCACCCATTGCATATATTTTAGGCCATTCCCAGATTTTATAGGGCTCCACATTATTTCAAAATGATACTATGGAATCATGATTCTGCTCGACATTTTATTTCCCTATATTACATCTGTTATCCTTCATAGATAGCTCTCAAGTCTTAGTTCAAGAGGTCCCAATCAAGCTTCAGAAGTGTTAGCTTGTTTATCTTTACAAACCTTTGACATACCTTTCTCTCTCTCTCACTTCTGATTTATAAAACTTCATAACTTCGCTTCTATCATTCATGAATCTTATTCTGGTGCAAAGCTACTTCTTCTTAGTTTTTTAGACCATTTGGTAGCTCTTCACCCAATGTATGTTTCATAGGCCTATTCTCAGATTTCATAGGGCTCAACTATCATCGACTTTTTATTCCTCCATTATGCTTCTTAGCTGTCAATTCTTAGTTTGAGAGGTCACTATCAAACTTCAAAGGTCTCCAACATCTCATTCTTCCTAGAGAAACCATCATGATTCATAGATCTCACCTCTTAGTTGATATGTTCCACTTTTGCTTCAGTGAGATTCTTCACATGCTTCACATGAGTTTCTCTCCAAACCTTGTCGCCCGCAGTCTCTTATATCTCTACCCATCCATGATATGCCCTTCAACATCCCTGATTCTGATGCTGCTGCCTTACTTTTTGGCTCAAAAACTCAACTCGCAGTTGTTCAAAGTTATGGCTGCCATGTATTATTCCATTGTCATACACATACACACAAATACTCACACAATCATGCACACATAAATAGAGTCAAATCGAGGCGAGTAGCGTTGAACAGATGACATTTAGCAGATAAAAAGTATAAAGCTCAAAGAACATACCAAAAACGATAGCAAGTTTGTTGTTTTTTCTTTCTTTTTTTGGTGTCATTTGTTTGTTTGTTGTTTTTTTTTTTTTTTTTGGTTTTCTTTTCTTTTTTTTTTTGTTATTAAGTTTTTTTTCCAAACTCTCTGTAAATTGTTGTTTTTATATTGTTGTTGTTGTTGTTGTTGTTGTGGGCGATTGAGGTCTACAAAACCCAAGCTTCCGTGCCTGCTTGGCTGACTGACTGAATAACTGAGAAGGACATGCTTTAGTCGTTTGTACGTTGTTTTCTGGGCGTAAAAAGCACACAAGTAATTGAATTTCAATCGTATACATATACAAACAAACATACAGAGATCCTTGTAGTACATACTCACACACTGAACATGGGCAAAAAGTACATAAAGTAAAACGACAAACATCGTAATGCGGAATTTTCATATTAAATCCGCTTTCAACAGCCGCCGCCACCATCATCAACATCCTCATCCTCATCACTAAAACTTCAAGTTATGCTTACGTATATATATATACATATGAGTGTATGTGTGTGTGTGTTTCAGAGAGTATCTCCTAAGTGTGTGTGTGTTGTGCAAACTTTTACAAATAAGTAAGTAAAAGCGAGTGAGTGAATGAGTTGAAAATAATGACAATTTAATTCAGGGTCACTAATTTTTCTGCCACAAAGCACACAATGAAAATCAACGAAAGACAGGATGTAATCCTTACGTTCGTTTTGCTTTGGTTTTCTTTGGTTTGCTGACTATAGTAGACTAGACATTGCTCATACGCAGTATACTACTCTACTAGTTTCAGTTTAGCACACAGACAAAATGCACTTAAACTCTTGACTTGACTTAGCCTTCTATTAGTATTGCTACTTCAATGAAGGCTTTGATGAAGATTTCTTGTATAACACTTCAAATTTGTCCTCCCTTCCATACTCTATCACTTCTTATCCATTTATCTACTTCTATTAACGGCATCGTAGTATCTTTCATCTTTTAAATTTTCTCTGTCTTCACTAGAGACTTTGATTTTGTCTAGTATTGCCACCTTTTATTTAAACATTTTGAATGAAATTCATTTCCGTTTTGGAATTTTCTTCTCTTTTTTTTTTTGTTACATTTTTCAATAGAATTTCTGGTCACACATGACTCTCTCTCTCTCTTTCTCTTCTTGACAGACACATGTGTGAATTAAAGATTTTTTAAGTCAGTTTTGAATTTTGTCTCGGTTTGGTTCGGTTCGGTTCAGTTGAATGAAGCATTCAATGCCACTTAAGTTGAATCTCCTCTATTAAGACAAACCAATGCTTCCACATCAATGTTTTACATTACATGTGTGTGTGTGTGTGTGTGTATCTGTGTGTTCAATGCCGTAAAAAGGTCGTTGCGCTTGGTTCGACTTAGGTCTTAGTTTTTGTTCCTCATTTTTTCTGACGTTGGGTTAATTTGCCAAAAACTACAGCAGAGCCTTACTTTGATTAATATTAATAGCACATTTTTCTGTTACTCTCTTCCACCTTTAATACTTCCTCCTTCCTATGGTATCCTTTTTTTTACTTTACTATCTCTTTTTCAACTCAATTCATTGGTTTTTAACTTGTCTGGTCGCGTCGTTATGCTTCGTTGCGCTTTGTCGAGTGCTTTGCAAATGGACTCCAAATGCGCTATTTACTTTGGCCCTTGTTTCCTTTTTTTTCACTCATCGTCATCATCCGTTTCCATTTGTCCTTTGGCCCATCTCTTTTTGTTTCTATGTTTTTATCTGTTTTTTGGGTAAATTTTTCATTGGATTTTTGTGGCTACAGAAAATTGCTAATTTGCAATTTTCGAACTGTGACGTCATTGGTGAAATATTTGCTATTTACACATCGTCAATGTTGTCATTTCGTCACAAACTCATTACATTTTCGAGTTCTATTTCAATATGACGACTTCATTTCAATGCTTATTTGATTAGTTGGCTGAAAAAAAATGAAGAATCCTCAAAATTAAATTAATTTTCTTAACTCAAACGTGATCAAAATAATTCAAAATACACGCGTGTGATGATTTCAAGTGAAATATGCCTTTTCTTCTTTATAATTTTGTCTTTCATTCTTCATTCTGGGAAGGTATGAGTTCATTAGCTGTGTAGGTGGGTGTGTCTGAGTGTAATTTGACTTTGTCAGGTGTCATGACAAAATTATGATATGATGCCACTCAAAAGGATTGTGATTATATACATGTCCTTTTTATTCTTAGTATGATGATGAATAAAGAAGGCAAGCACGCTCCTAGTTGCGCCTCATTAGTGTATATTTGCACTGTTTCCGCTAAATGACAACGTTATACAACAATAACTTACTGAGTCTGACCACGTGCAGTCTCAGCATCCTTACAACATTTATTCCATCCACCAATCCATCATTCATTCATTCATTCACTCATCCAATTTATATGCTCATTCATTCACTTAACAGAACTTAATACGCTTGAATGAATTTTCTGGCCGCAGTTATGCCTAACAAGTCTGTCCATTCATTCATTCATCCTTTTATTCAGTGATTCAACCCAATATCCAGTACTACTAGCATACTTGTAAGTGAGTGAGTGAGTGAGTGTGGTGAGTGAGTGAGTGTCGTGAATAAAAGTCAAAAGTAAAACTGAATAAATGCAAGTGTCGTTATTTTCATTATAAATACATTTATACTCACTCACTTCCGGTTTCGGTCGCCATTATCACTGCTCACTGTCGTCAACATAGTTCTGAGTCACCGACAACGGAAACGTAATCCCCTTGTCATTCTTGTTGTTTTCGTCCTCTTCCTTCATCTTCATCATCATCACTGCCATCTTTGCTTGTTGTTGTGTCGATGTTGTTGTTCTTGACAACAACATTATGATTGCCAATGCTGTTGCTACTACTATCACAATGATTCTTGGTTGCTTGTTTGCTCACGTTTGTCCTTGTTACTTATTTAATCTCATCTTATTTCATTCGTTTCGTTTCATATTTCCGTATGCGGCTCAGTAAGGCTCATGCAATGCGGTTACTTTTGATATTTTTTTTTCACATTGTGAATATCATCAACATCTTAATGTCAATAATAAAATAACGAATGTGCGCTTCTTATATTTATTTTCTTTAAAATTAAATTTTTCATCATTGAAAATTTTTAAAGTCAATACAATAATTGTAAAAGAAATCGAGAGAAAGAGAGCATTATGAATATTGATAAATTTCTTACTTTTATAAGTCTCATTTTCATTTAATATTCTCTGATTCATCATCATTACAATGTTCACAAATGACAAACGGAATGAAAAAATCAACACAATTTTTAAGACAATAGTGATGAATTTAATTGTTGTTTTGTAAGGAAAGTGAAAAATAAAGTGAAAAGAAGGATGCCCTTCAAATGACTTAAGTCAATAGACATACAGACTTAAATAAGATTGGATTAAATTATGAAAAGGGTGAGATCTATTCACCTCTCCTCGAATATTGGTAGACTTATTGTGAACAACCGCCTTGTAGGGTTAGATTACACAGGCCACTAGTTCATCATGAACTATTAGAGAGAAAGAGAGATGGGGACTAAGTACACATCTTGTAGGACTCATAATAATATCTCAAATTATCTAATGTTATATTAAACGCATTTACAGTAGTCAGTATAACATTTATAATGTACAATGAGTTGGACATTTTATTTTACCTCGCGCATAGAAATGGCTGTGGATACCTTACTGGTAAGCTTCGCAGACAACGGAGGCGCAACTTAAACTCACACAAGATTGGCTGATCACACAAGAGCTCCAACTGGCAACAGAAAAAATTGAGCTGTTGCTCATCAGTATATATCATATATCATTGCAAATCGAAATGCAAGTTGGCGGTAGAAGTATATGCATACCGAATATGGTTAAATACTTAGATATAAGACTACACTCCAATCTGACACCCCTAATAAGGTTGCCAATGTAACTGCGGCACTAAGCAGATGATGGCCAACATCAAAGGACTCCTGCTGGAAGTAAGCCACTCCATTCTGCTGTATGGCTGCAAAGCGTGGGCACAGATTTACCAGATGCTGCAGGTGGCATCGCGAGTCCATTGATAACAAATGAGCTGCAATTCGTTTTTGTATATATAGAAGTAGATGGATAGATTAGCCTTGAAGTCTATATGACTTTTGGGAAGAGTTGCCTGGGAAAAGTTGTCTGTGAAGAGCCCTCAAAAAAAAAAAAATTTAAAAACATTATTCCAATTTAAAAAAGATGAAAAAACATGTCCGAGAAACTAAGCAACTTTTTTTGTTTTTACAAAAGAGATTATTTCTGCATAATTAAAAATGTATTCAAACATAGTAAAGACCACCTGACGTATACGTTATTTATTTTAGTATGAAAATATTAATAAATTTATAAAATATTCTATCGGTTTATTTCAGTGTTTTTCTTTATTAAAAAAAAAAAAACAAAATGAAATTGCAGACTACAGACTGCAAGTAAAGCAAAAACTTAAAATTCACTTCTTTTTTGTAGTAATAAATTTTGTTTATTTGATCTTAGATGAATCAATGTTTTGCTGACAAATAACACTTAAATATTCAAGCATATTTGAGAGGAGAACTCATTATACTTATTTGGCAGTTTAAATAAAAGGTAAAGTTGTTGTTCTAGGTTTTTGAAACTATGCAATAATATTATTTTACAATAGTTTAACAGGAAAAGAAATACTAAATGGAAAGGAAAGAAATAGCTGCACTAAATGTAAGTGTAAGTAAGACTGCTGTTAAAATACTTAAAGCGATTTATAGAATTTCCTGGCATTCATTACTCATGCGAAATTAATTTGTGTGTAAATATTTAAGCAAACAAAATTGCTAAAGCAGTAAAAAAGCAAGCATAGCATATAGTATTAGGGACGGGAAATGAACTCCCAAAAATTTCTAAATCACTTGCATACTTACATATAACTTAAGTAGAATGATTTGAGAAAGAAGGAATGATATAAAGGGCAAAGTGGAGAGAGCTAAAACTACCTTGAACTCTGTGGTTTTTCGAAAAATCCATGTTCGTTGCACGTTGCGGTTAACAAATTTTAAGCAATTTCAATTTCACTAACTCGTTGCCATATATTTTGCTTCTACTACATAGCTTTTCCTTCTTCATTTTGCTTTATCGCCTTCTATTTCTTTTTATATGTATTTATCCATCTTTTTTCGTCTTCTTTTCCTAGGCTATAAGCCTGTGTTTTCGTCTAGGGTCTTGGTTTGAATGTACTCATGCTTCCAACTATTTAAAAGTAATGCTTCAACAATTCTGAAGCAAGTGCAACGTGCATTGCTACTAGTACTGCTACTTTTTTCTTTCTTCTAGTACCTCTCTCAATTCAATTCTTGGCTAGAAGGACGAAATCATGAAAAAGTTTGGTAGGAAGAGGTTAAAGAAGAAGAAAAAGAAAACTCATGTACGTGCTGCTTTGGCAAGCCAAGTAAGCTGAACTGATTAAAGAGATTGCAAGTAGAAATTGTATTTTATGTAAGTATTTTGAATGGGTTATACAAATCCACACACACACACTCACACAACATAAACACATATATATAGAAAGTGCAAGATATCAGCATTAAATTGTATTAGCTACTGACTGTGTTCGAGGAAAGTTGTAGAACTCTTACCTTCAATTCAACAAACAACACTTCACGTGCAAGAAACACAAAATCATTGAAATCATGGGAGGCAATCAAAGATGGAAGAGAAAAATAAGAAAATGATTTGAAGTAAAAGGAGAAAAAACTCAAAACAAGCAATCAGCTTGAAAATGCATTTCACTGGACTAAGTAGTCTGCAGTTGTTGCTGCTGCTGTTGATGTTGCTATTTGTAACTTGCACTTTTTTTCATATCATAAACGCGATGCAAAGAAAGTTCTCTTCACTCCGAATTAATCGAAATATGAAAGTTCTCCAATTTCAACTCAAATAATTTCAATTTACTTAGTTAAATGAAAAATCATACAATAATACTTTTGATATCTTTGAATGTTTCGCTGTTTTTTTTATGCTTAATAAAAATAAAAATATTCTTAAGCAACTTTATGCAATATTTAAATGAAATACTCTTATTAGCAATCATCATTATGACATTCAACATTGCAACTGCAACAAGTGTATTAAGCTTAAGTTTCCTTAGGCTAACTAACTATATTAGCTCACCAATCATACAATCATACTATGCCTTCCCCCATCTCAACTTAGAATTACTCATTGACTCACTCACTCACTCACTTTGCTTGTTGTACCATGAAAGAGAAAAAAAATGTAAAAGGAAAATATTACTTAAGCAGCCAAAGTGCATTTTCTATGCTGCTCCTGGCGCTGTTTATGTTCATTTTTCTGCTTATTTCCTTTAGAGATTTCTCCAACGTTTTTCTATGCATTTTTTTTCCTTTATTTCTATTCTTTTCTTATTTCTTATTTATTTTTTTACAACGACAACGCCAACAACAGCAACAGCAACAACAAAAACAAAACAAAGGACAAACGCGCATAGAAAAATAATTTCAATCAAGTCGTAAGCAAGATGCTAACAACAAACAAACACAGAGAGAGGCGCACTAAAGCGAATACTAGTAAAAGAAATAAAATAATAACATACTTCAAGGCGCTGCTACCTTAAGGCCAACATGATGAATACACGAGTATATACAATATGTAATGCAAATGTATACAAATGAATAGTGTACACAATTTCTCTCTCCTCTTTTTCTCAGAACTATTTGCTTATTTTTCTTTAACATAATTGAAATATTTTAATGTTTGCACATACATAATTTTATAAACAATTTTCCTTTATTTTTTTCCATAATCAAACTAAGCTATTTTCTATTAAACCTTTAGGCTAGTCTGACTACTCAAGCATATGTATAAGATACTTTTATTATCTATTTATTCTATCTATGATGCTTTGCTCAATTTACATGCTTAATATTTCCACTAAATAAATTTCAAATTTATTTTAATTTGCCATATGAAGAAGGATGAATTGTTGATTCAATCATGCATGCAACGTTTGTTAGGTAGCGGTAACAACAACAACAACAACAAATATCTCAACAAATACACATGTTTTAGCATAAGTTAATCAACCATGAACTTCAAAGCATTTCAGCAACAATAAAGAAGAGTATAATAAATAGAGAAAACACCCAAACGAAATAGAATAAATAATAAAAACAAAAGCAATCAATATAAGTAATAATGAATTGATGGCCAAAAGTATGCTTTAGTGTTTTATTTTTTTGAATGATGAGGAATGATGAGCATGAGCCAGATAGTACTCGTACTAAGGTTTGACCACATCGCTGTTTAGTTAAAGAGAAAATTAATTTTCTCTAACCAAAATGAAACTAGTAAATGAAAACCAATTAAATTTTAATGATTTACATACACACTTTTATTTTTAAGGGGGCTGCAAAAATACACTATGCTTGCAATATTTGCATTTTGGGGTTTCTACTTCTGTGATGTGAGTTTATGTGGTGTATTTGCTCAAAATTAGGCTAAAACAATAACCACAAAAACCAATGTGTAAACAACACAGTGGAAAAAAAAATTCAAAACACACACATATGCTGCTCAACTTGTTCATATGATTTTGTATTGTTATTTGATTTTTATTGCCAATTGAAACATGAAAAACCAAAAAAGGATAATCAAAATCAATGAAAATCAATGAGACACAAATTAATAATTGTAACTTGAACAACAAATATTTAAAACAAATTAACACGTGATTGGAAAATGAAACTAGATCAGCATCTGCTTTTTTTCCCTTTAATTGAAATGTTTGGCAAATCAACTGAAGTACTAGTACTAGTAAACTAAAAATATAACATGCTTCTAAGCGATGATATGAATATGATAACTGGAAACAATTGAAAATAAAAGATAAAATATTACAATTTTAGCAAATACATTTTTGGTTACTTGGTAACAATAGAAGAGATGTTAATGTATGCTTTTTATGGTTTCGGAAGAACTCGATACATATAGTACTAACAATGAATTCATATAAAAGACATTGGTGAGGTGCAATTCAAGAGTGCTAAGAATATATGAATTGGCAGCATACATACACTTCCCCTCAACTGAATAAGAACCTCTTTCTCCTGATTGGTTCTTCAAAAATATTGTAATATTAGTTCCTGGTATTAAAGTTCTATTTTTAATAATAATGGGTCGAAAAAGTGTCCTAATGACAGAAGAAAAAGCAAGAATCTCTACTTATAGTAATGGCAAAAAATATGAGAAGAAGCTGCACTGTAGTAAGTCATTATATTAAAAACTAACCAACTCGATCCGGCCTCGCATGGGTTGCATCCATGGTACAATAATACAGGGTACCGCCAATAGGGCCTTTTACTCTCTTGAAATTTGCTCACTCTCAATTGTTGACGTCATTCGCATATCAGTGTACAGAACGCTGAAATAATGCATTTAGTGTTGAATATGATTTGAAAATTCATTGAAAATTGAAGAATTTGAAGGATATCAGTGTATAGAACGCTGAAATAATGCATATAGTGTTGAACATGATTTGAAAATGCATTGAAAATTGAAGAATTTGAAGAATTTTCATAGCACTGCTTCTTCAATTATCAATGCATTTTTAAATTATGGTCAACACTATATGCATTATTTCAGCGTTCTATACACTGATATGCGAATGACGTCAAAAATTGAGAACGACACATAACTGTAAACTAATGGCGCCACCTCTATTTCTTACACCATGGGTTGCATCTAATCGAACGGCGTCAAATGCCAGATATCAGATATGCATCCTTTCTAAGCATAACTATATTCTCTCTCTTCCAGTTTGAGTATCAACTGTGAGCATAGTTTGAGTATCAGCTATGAACACAGTTTGAGTATCAGCTGAGAGCACAGTTTGAATGGTACTATATAGTTTAATCCTAAAAATAACCGGACTTAGTTTCATTTATATAGATATAACTCATGACACTCAGTGACAACATAGCATTCTACTAGTGAAAAAATTTTTAGAATCAAATAAGATGTTTCGAAGATTACCTCTAATATCCGAACAAACAAACATGAAAACATCAATAATAAATCTAATACTGAAGCTGACCGTAAGGCAAAAATAAAATCAAATTTGGCAATAACAACAAGAGTATCAACACATAAAAAAACGAACAAAAAAAAAATACCACCAGGGAATCCCGCTCTCAAAGCGTTACATGTAATTGTATGACCAAGGTCTCGGAATGGAAATATGAACGTTGTATTTTCAGATGAAAAAAGAATTTAACCATGATAGACCTGACGGATATAATTTTTATTTCCATGATTTGCGTAAGCAACAACATTTTTTAAATCGTCATCAAAGTCGAGAAGGTGACATTATGGTCTAAGGGCGAGCTCCTATGCCTGACCACTAAAATGAACTCTTATAAACAGGTCCGGAAAGGGCATTTCTGCACTTCAGAAATATATATTTGGATCTTTCCAGTGGTGTTTCAAACACGATAATACACCAATTCATATCGCTCGAGTGGTTCAAGCTTGAATTCAAGCCCAGCATATCGATTTACTGCTCGTATAATGGCCACCGTATTTGCCTGATCTCAATATCATTGAGAATTTTTGATGTTGGCTAACTAAGCAAGTGAACGAATATGGAAGACAATTTGAAGATAAAACAACATTGATAAATGTCATTAAGGATACCTGGTCTAAAGTTTCCATTAATTACTTTTAAGGGCTTTATGATTCGTTACACAATCGTCTCTATGAGGTCATTTTAAACAAGGGAGGATGCATATATTATTATAAACAATAAACTCTTTTCATTAATAAGATAAAATGTTAGAAATTTTTTAATTTTCCTTTAATGTTCTTATTCACGTGAGCCAAAAAATAAAAACATACAAAAATTTTGTGGAAAACCACAAATAAAATATGACGTTATTCTTCCTTTTTTTATAAAAATAGTTTAATGAACGGTACTTTACATATAAAAAAAAAATTATAACTTAATTTTAACAAAATATAAAGCGCAAATGAAACGTGCACCATTAAAGATAATTCATAATTCAAAAACTACTGGTCATTTATATGTGACTTGCTTTCCAATAAAGAAAGAATCATAAAAATCGGTTCACATAGAAAAATGTTCTGTGATAACACACAAATAACTATTGATCATATGACCAGCTTTTCAATAATAAGAATCATCAAAATCGTTTCACATAGAAAAAAGTTCTAAGGTAACACACATTAAAAAAAAAATACAGCTGAATTGATAACCTCCTAATTTTTTTGAAGTCAGTTAAAAAAAGAGAAGTGTGTTGATATAAGTCAAGGAAGATTTGCAAGAACATAAACAACATGAATCTTGTAGTGTTCTTATACAGATGAGCAACAGTGTCTCTAAAAATATTGAATGAAATGAAATTGTGGACAAATTTCAAAACTAACTACTCATATTATGTTTTTCTCTATTTTATTTTTCCCTTCTCAATGCCTGAAATTCTTTATTATAACAATATATTTTTCTTTTGTTTTTGGTGATCATCACTATAATAGTTTTTAAAATACAATCCGATTATTATAAATTAAATTATTAAATTTTGTTCTTTTTAGTCATATTTGATCCTTTACTTTTAAAATGTTGTATTTAAAATATTTTATCAATGCAGATGTTTTATAAATGGAGAAGATGATGATGATGATGTTTAATATTTTTCTGTATTTTTTATTCCTATTCTCATAGTCTGACTATTCTTTAATCTTATGGTGATTTGTAGTTTAGATAGGTGAATATTATTTTTTCTTTTTTCGTTATTATATCTGTAGAAAATTTAGTTATTCTTTATTATTTATATTTCTGATTCCTGTTTTCTACAATTTTTAATATGTAATTGGTTGAGTGATATTATCAGCAAGACCACCGACAGGCATTTGAACATATTTATTATTTATTTGATTACAATATTTCTGATTCTTGTTTTCTACAATTTTTAAAATGTTATTGGTTGGGTGTCATTATCTGCAAGACCTCCGAAAGGCAATTTAACATATTGTATTTATTAATTTCTTGTTCTTCGTTGAAAATAAAAAGAAATTCCAAACACTTGTCATGATTTTTTTTTTTCTCTTCTTTCTTTGTAATAATATTTGAAACAACAACTATTCTATAGATCTTTGTAAATATTCTATTTTCTTTTTTTTTTTATTTGATTTTTAAAAATAAATATTTAATTTTCGAGTGTTTGTTTTTTAATAATTAACAAATATGAACCTCCGAATCAATGGATATATAAAATTTATGAAACAACTCCTGGAGGTATTTATACCCAAAGCTTAATATTTTGTTGGAAATTGTCTTAGAAAACATCTCCTGCTCATTGATTTACAAATTCTAGGATACAATCTCGACATTTATTAACGAATTTCGTTATTTCGCGATTTGTTAGAATAGAATCGATATCTCTTATAACGGGTGATTTCTTAGCAACTTTTTTTTGGCAACACTGTTTTGAACAGTTGACGCGCTTTGTGTTACTGTCAAACACGTTCAGTTTGATCTATAATTTAACCATGACTTAACTTACAAACGAACAGCGTTTACAAATTATTGTATTTTATTATCAGAATGGGCGCTGGCAAAGTTGAATGAAGATCCAATTGTGTTCAGCGACGAAACTCATTTCTGGTTGAATGTATACAAGAATAAGCAAAATTGCCGCATTTGGACTGCAGAGCAACCAAAAGCATTGCTAGAACTACCAATGCATCCCGAAAAAGTCACTGTTTGGTGTGCATTATGGGCCGACGGCATCATTGTTCCGTACTTTTTCAAAGACGGCGAAGGCGAGCGCTACCGTACAATGCTTACAAACTTTTTTTTGCAAAAAATGAAAGAGCTCGACTTGGCTAACATGTGGTTTCAACAAGATAGTACCACTTGTCACACAGCATGCGAAACAATGGCCAAATTGAGAGGCGAGTTCGGTGAGCAGTTTATTTCACGTTTGAGGCCGGTCAATTGGCCGCCTAGATCATGTGATTTAACGCCTCTAGACTATTTTTTGTGGGGTTATTTAAGGCTCATGTCTATAGCGACAAGCCCGCAACAATTGACGCACTAGAAGCCAATATTGAATTATTTATTCGTGAGATACCGGTCGATATGTTGGAGAGAGTATGCCAAAATTGGACCCAGCGTATGGACTATGTGCGGCGCAGCCGCGGCCAACATTTATATGAAATTATCTTTAAACATTAAATTATATCGATCGTTCTATCGACTCAAATTTTCAGATTTCATAAATTTTTCTGAATTTTATGTTTTTTTTTTTAAATCACCCGTTATTATATATAATTTTATATTATATCTTATATTTCCTGCCATGTGGACAGCCCAAGTTGAAATTATAATATTTTTGTTTACCCGTAATCAGACACATGCATATGACACAGTTCTATTTTAGTTGATACAACTGATATTTATTGTGGCTCTACTCTAAAGTGGCCAAGACACAGTACTGCATGCATGATCAAGCATAATAAAGTGTCATCATAGTGTTAGGGAATTTTGAATGCCTGTGATGCACATACGATGATTGACGGAATATTCAAATTGTTTTGATACTTCGTCCATCCTGAATGCTCTCTGTTTTCCCTTTGTGTCTCTCATTTTGCTCTCTCGTGCAAGCTTACACAAGGTAAGTATGTATGAAACAGACAAATATAGGCAAGTGCTCACATTTTCGATATACTTGAAGTGAGCAGACGTGAGCGCTAGTAGGAAATATTTTCGAAGTGCCGACGGCTAGTATGCAATATTTGCAAAATGCCGTCGGCACTTTGAACGATTGAACTGCATGCACAACGCACCTTCAATCAATTCAACTGACACATATACAAATGCTTGATTATGCATGCAGTACCGTGGCTTGGCCACTTAAACAAAGTGAATTATTCCATGCACCTTTAAGTAATCAACAATTTCAAAGGAAATACTTATGCAAATAATCACATATTTATATTTGTGAAGACTAAAAATCTTTCTTAATGCTATCCAACAACTTTTCAAACAACCCACTATATTTCTATTTCTGTAGAATGTATTTGATATTGTATGCTTACTGTTAGAAACTTTTAAATTAAATTTTAATAAAGAACAAAATATTGAATAAGAAACTCAATAAAAATACTCATTCACAACACAACTCCATATCAATTTCATCATTCATTTTATTTTTCCTTGAAAATTCTAATTCTCCCATTACCCTTTTTAGTATCAAAATATTTGATTTTCATTAACATAAAAAAAGAAGAGACAAGTGAGAGGACGAAAAATTGCCATAATAAATTTAGAAAATAAATTTTCCTTTGCCACGCCCTACTTATTTATTTCTATCTTTCATTCATTTCTCTACTATAGTATTTATATTTATTTACTTATTTATCTATCAACATTTTGTGCAAACTCACGCCTTAATTCTTTAGAATTTCTGAAAACAAATCGCCATGGTAATCGCATGTCATGAAACTTTTAATTGCTAGGATCAATTTTATTCCAGTCAATAGACGACAACGGCGATTGCCTCAAACTCAAGTTCATTAACTATCGAGGACAAGGGCAATAACCATTCTTCATTCTTCATACCATGACTACTCATCTGTGATTCAATGCGGTATGGTGTGGCATGTTTCTCTGTTTGTATGTGTGTGTGTCTTTGGTTTTGGTTTCAATTTTATAATACTTCGCTTATATTTCCGTTATGCTGCATCATCTTTGTGAGCTTCATCATCATCCCCCATCTCCCATTATCATCATCATAGTCATCATCAACAGCAACAGCAACAGCAGCAGCACCAGTAGCATCAGCATCAGCATTTGTTGTGTTGGTGCTTGTTGCTTTACTACGCTTTGATTGAATGTCATTTGTTTTTACTTCTCCTTCTCCATCGTTTCTTTGGATTTTCTTTTCACTTTTCTTTTCTTTCACAATTTTACTCCTTGGCAATGATAAGTTGCGCTTGTGCTCGAATCATCTACTCCTTGGCGTCCTGCCCTTGTTGATTGTTGCTTTAGTTTGCCTTCTGTTGTGTTGCGCTGCGTTGCTACTTAGTTTGATTTATTGTCGTCATGTTGGCAATTTATTTATGAAATTGCCTGTAAATTTGCTTGACATTGATTTGGCCAAACATTTGCTTTTAGATTTCCCCAAGTCCACTTTAGTTTTTTTCACTCAACTTCAATAGCTAATAGTGGTGTGTATTAGAAAATCCTTTTTTCCTTTCACTGTTGTATGATTTTTTTGTTTTGTATTGTTTTGTTTTTGACTTTCACTTTCTTTTGGCCACTTTATCTGATATTGCGACAAATTGCATTGTGTGACGACATGAAATCTATACTCCACCCACAATTCATCTATCCATTCACTTATTCTTTTTTTGTTAGACAGTCAGGCATACACACACTCATATTGTTGCTACTACTATAAATGGATATATAAGCAAATATTGTAGCAGGCATAAAGAGTTTGCACTTGGCATCATTTTTCCCCCCATTTCTTTCTATTTTCTTTCTTTAGTGCGTATGAAGCACTTAGAACAAAAACAATAACAACAAAACAACATTATGAACAAGAAAAGAAACACTTGAAACGTGCGAAATATGAGGAAAATGGCAAAAAGACTAAGTGAAAACTAAAAACAAAAATACTACAATATCAGAAAAAAGAAAAAACCAAGAAAAGAAAAAAAAAATACTGGAATGGAAAATAGTACAATGCAATAACAACAGCAAACACTCACTGTACAGCCACTAGTGAAATAACAATAACAGCAACAGCAATAGCAACAACGAGAACAAGATTTGCAATAAGCATAACAAAACCTAAAAAGGATTAAAAAAAAACCTATTCCAACAAGAAGAAGGTGAAAGGAAAAGAAAAGAATTTAAAACGACAATTGAATACCCTTCATGGTCTTAAGTATTCAATAGATCTGTGGATTGATGAAGGAATGCATTACAGATAATTAATTTGATGAGAATTATAAGATTAAATGAGTTTGTCAATAAAAAAATAGGGAAATATAGCACAAAAAATGTCCAAGGGTGTGAAGCAAGCCTAGAGGATCAGAAAATATTTAATAAATTAAGTGAAATGGTAAGTTTTTTTAAGGAAAGCACAAAATCCTAACCATGCAAAAATCTTCCTCCCCATTTTCTATTGTCCCCCGGAACTATCGTTAGATATTACGTCAGAAGGAAAGGAGGACCATAACTGCTCAAAAGTCAATCAGAGTCAATTCAGTGGATCTCTGAAATTGTGCGTAGACAACAATCTTCGATCCCCTGTCCGGCAAGACGGTTTAGAGCCCATTTACTCGATACATGGCTCTGCAAATGCGAAAACTTTTTTCTTGATAAAGGAAGTGAGGCAGTGGGGGAAGCTGCGACGTTCTGAAGACGCAATCGTAAAACTCTGCTCTGACGTTCTCTTTGTCAACTTTCGCGTCTTTCGTGGGTGTTCATAATTTTATTGGCTTGCGTAGAGTGAGGAATATTGCGAAATTCAGAATATAGAAGCCAATACTAGGAGCGGAAGGCGAAGAAATTTGGTCTGCGACAGAACGCACAGCTGCATATAGACATACTATAAATGAAAAGAAATTAACAAAAATTGTATTTTCATGAGTGCCGTTCGTGTGAACACACCCAAAAATCACCAAAGAAGAATCGACGATTAAATGATGTTCGTGTAAATGCGTCCGTTCAGCAACTGATCTGACACTCTGAGGGTACTCATTATTGCGGCTATGACAGTCTTTATTATTACCCAATTTACGTCTGATTCGTACATGTGCAGCACAAGTTTTTCTTCAGTGAATGGCATACCAAAACACTCCTCTATTCATTCTTTCATTCTTTGCTCATATCAGCGATATCAACGCAGATGGGACAAAAAGGTTCCTCTTGACGCTTGAAGCGGTGCAAGTAGCATTAAAAGCAACCGTGCCCGCTAAGTATCTGTGTCATATGGAAATCCACTTCACCATGTTTCCGTGCTATCCATATCCAGGCTTGGAATTAGGGAAAACTTGTTTCCCATCTTCTTTATCATTTTTGGATGCTGGATCTTCGTTCTTGTTCTTTGAATTCTCCAGTGGCAGTATCGAAAATATGCTTCAGTTCGCATGCTTTTATGTCGATCAGTGGCATCGATGCTATCACCTTGAAATGGGAAATATGGCTTATTTCCAACACCGCACACTTTGAGCTTTAAAAAGTCTTAATCCTCTAGATTGCCTTAACGCCACCTAATATTCTTCTACTGCTCCTTTGAAACAAACCAAAACACAGAAGTGGGCGTTATCTTCCACTTGGGGAACCTATGGTTTACAATTAGAAATCGGACAAATAACATCTTATATTTCTGACAGAAGTAAATAGTATATGAACAGAAATAGGGAAGGCAAAACACATAAATTGAGAAACTAAGCCAATGAAAAAAATGGAATTGGGTTCGTCTTCCAAAATATGCAGTGCTTTTTGCCTGAAACTTTCGTAGTCTTCCTTTATTTCAAATATAAATTTTGTCCTGTTCACTGTGCTTCAACAATATTTTTTTGTTTTCCTTCTAAACTCTTTCTGATCTTGATCTTGAATTCTTTGATTTTCTCTCATATAATGTATAAGTATAAGAGAACACATGTTTTCCACTAAACTCATTCTTCATAATCTAGAACACTTCAACATATCATAATTTCATTTTTCATCTTAATTTTCTTCAGCAATGATTACTTTCTTTTCATGATTCCGAACAATTTGCAACATTCCAATGCTTAAGACTAATATATCCTTTGCCAATCGGTGCATCTCTATAAGTGTAGTGAATGCAAAGAATGCAACTCAATCTCAAAATACAAACAAACAAACAAACACAAACAAATAAACAAGTATTTGAGTAAGAGTGTGAGTATGAATGAGTGTGTATAAGTTTGTAGATACAATCAAATCTGCGAAATGAAAATGAAACCAACGAGATAAAAACACGCAAGCATATACACAAGAACATATTGTACATATGCTCATACAAAAATACACACAAGTACAAATCTATCCCACTTACAGAGGCACTCAAACACAACCGCATACTAACAACAGCAACACATACAAATGGGTTTTCATTTCATAAAGCTTCTCTCTTAGCTAAGGCATATTTAGTGTTAATGTAAGAGAATGAGTAACAATGTGTGCGCGTGTGAGTGTGTGTGTTCATGCATTGCTTTCAATGAATATGTTTGGCGTTTATGTCAAATGCAGCATTTCCGTGCTTAACGCCATTTTTCTATAGCTTCATATGCGTGTGGTTGATTCTTTGCTTGTTTCCTTGGATGGTGTGCCTGTGTGTTTCGGTGCGTGTTTATGTGAATGTGTTTTTGTGTGTGTGTGTGCATTATGATACTCATTGTTGTTGTGTTTATTGTTGTTTTTGTTTTTTGTCTAGCTCAAGTTTGCGGTTTGCTTTCAAGTGTTTTTATTGCGGTTTGCATTTTGGTTTGCAATTGTTTGCGCACTTCACATATACTCACAATCACACGCACACATGCAGAAGACATCTTAACTGTCACTGAAGTCTTAAAATGAGCAAATAATGTATGCATAAGCATCTCAGATATGATTAACTTCACATGCAGATACATGCTATGAATTGAATTGAAGATAAAGAAAACGTCACAAAGTATGCTATGATTTTTTTGTTTGTTTAGCTTTTTTGTGTTTTAAACTATGTAAAAGCATATGTTTAAAGACAGTAAATGACGTCATTTATTTAAATAAATTTATTTACTTTGACATTGGTAAATTACTATCTTTTCTGCTGTTCGCTTAGATTGAAATGAAAACCAAATAAAATCAACCAGCAGCAACCATGGGTGGTCGGTTGGTCGATTGTAAGCTTAAAAGGCGTCAAGGCATGCGAAATGCTTCTTAAGATGGAAATGACAAACATAAGAAACAGACAAAGCCACAGTTGTAGTTCCTGTAACTTCTACTGATACTCATGATGATTCTGTTCAGTTCTGTTCTGTTCAGTTAACTTCCTCCTGCTGTTGCTGTTCTTTTGCTTTTGCTTCTTTTTGCCACTTTTACTGTTTCTGATGGCTGCTGCTGTTACTATGTTGATGTTGCTGATAATCATCATGAAAATGATACTGATGATGCTTATAAAGTAAAAAGAGCAGACAGGGTGAAGTAGTAACGCACAAAAGTTGTTAAAGTATTCATAGTCAACGCTCATTTGAGAACAACTTTAGCTATGCGCGCTTGCTAACATCGAAAAGTTGTCACTAAAAAGTTGTTAAGTCATCCCCTTGATGACTTACGCTTTGACACTGGCGTTGGCAGGGGGCGTCACGTCAATCATGTAAAAATTACTAGGAGTATGAGTATGAGTATCTCTGAATCCTTCTAATACTTAAGCTGTTTGGGCGTTTACATTTTCAAACTGGTAGGGCGTTATAAGCGAAAAAAAAAATAGATAGATAAATAGATAGATAAATAGATTTTTTTGTACTTTTTTAAGCAAAGTAAAAGTCATTTTATGCTTTTCTACAAATAAAAAGTGTGATAATATTATAAAGTAGCAAGTAAATTAATGACGACATATGCCACAGACAACTAAATGACTGCCATAAAGAGTTTCTGAGATTTTGATTAATATTTTAAATATCAAAATTTCAATTCAATAACGAGGCATGAAATTTTCATTTTTTATGTACTCATAAGTTAGTTAGTTTGATTGATGATTTCACCAAACAACAGAGCAACTTTCTACTGTATTGTAGTAATAATAATGAGTATGTCAATTGATGATTACATCATCAACATCACAATATTTCAATGCGTGTCACATGCACTTCCTCATTTACTTAAATTACCGTATAACACACACACACACATTGTTCAATGAAAACTTAATTAGCACCCCTGCAAGTATGCAACATTTTACGAGAATTTACAAAATCACTGCAGAAAAGGAAGTAGCTATGGTCAATATAACAACATCATCATCATTATATACAGCAAAAATATTTTACAGCCGCAATACATAAAAATGTTGTCAAAAAGCTGTCAATTTTAGAGGCTATACAATTGCCCCATCATTAAAAACCAAATTCATTCTTCATTTTTATATGGCAAAGTAGTCAGTCAGTGTGTTGTAGTGAGAGAATGGAAAGTAGGATAATCATAATAAAAAAAAAACATGATTATTCAACATTAATGGAAACTTCATTAACATCAAGTGCACAGTTCTCCATTGACTTATAGAAGAGACATTGACATACAAGGTGATTGGGTACATTTGCTAATATAGTAAGTATTAGGTTGGGGAAAATGAAATGTCGTATTTGTGATCGGAATTTGACGCTTTATTTAACATACTTAGAACTATCCTATTTAATTCAAATATGCGCCGTTTTGTTCGCAAAATTATTGCCATTTAGAAGGCAACTTCATTATCAATCGAGCGAATGCTCACATGCCGATCTACTTGGATGATTTCGACGATTTTATCAGTTTCTACGACGATTGGCCTACCAGTAAGGTGTGCATCTTCGACATCCACTGTCGCCTTCGTTGCATTTTTACCTCTCAGGTAGTCCATCTTTGATGCGCTATAACTTGAGACTGAAACGTACGATCACAGCACTGTCAAAGAGACACTTGTAGCACAGATGCGATAAGTACAACACAAGATATGTTTAAGTGTCGTCATCTATTGACAAAATACGACATTACTTTTTCCCCAACCCATTATTTGAATAACCCGGGAACTATTCATGAATGATTCTTGTAAGGAACAGGACTGTAACTAAGCTTGGTAATCTCTAACTTTTGAACCAAGCATACAAAATACTAACAACAACAAAGTAAACATAACACAAATGACAGTAATAACAACAAAGCGAGCACAGGATAGTTGACATGACCATAATAAAAATTCCAAGCAATTAAATCGTTGCTACTATTTGCACTGTTGTTTTTTCGCTTGCACTTAATTGTTAGCTTTAAATCCAAATAGTTTGTTTGAGAAATTTCATAAGCAAACAAAAGCCCATTACCTGACTTGCGAAACAGACACTGACATGATCAGACGCACTTCAACTAGACTTCACTCGCAAAAAAAAAGCTGACAAGATCTGAAGGAAGTTATCCTGTTTATGCGATAGCCAAATGGGTTTTTTGCTGAAATCAGCTTAAACCAGATAAATGCTTCTGTAGGTGTTTATGCTTGAGACGTCATTGCGTTCTTAGGGACGGTTATATCACTTGTCAGTTCAGTTTCTCGTTTCATTTCATTCTATCCTGTTTTTGTTGTTGTACATAAGCAGTTTTTTGCACTTTTGAGAACTGTAACCTGTAAGAACACTAAGTATTTATGCTACATTTCAGTGCATTTCACATAAATAAAATCAGGTTTGAAACGTGTGCTTCGTGAAGTCGCTTCGTGTGTTTAATGCGCACTGAAAAAATGTTTATGCAAGCGTTCTGAGTAAAGCAGATCTCATTGAAAATCGATTTGATTCAATATCTTTTTATTATTGAAAGCTCCGGACTTTAGTATAAAGTAGGTAATAACTTTTGTTCCTTTATTTTTATAAATTGTCAAAGCATCCAAAAGGTTTTTAAACATTTCTATCATCAATTTCAGATATAGTCAAGTGTGCTTAGAAGAAAGTAATGTGTAAGATATTTACGAACTCCTTTTGGAGTGGTCGGTAAGGTGAACTTGTTTTAGCCTCCTCCTGAGAACCAGGCACCTTGCTAGGAAGTTGAAGTGTTGTAGCTGTCTATCTTCATAACAGCTGCTAAAACAGTCGATCTGTTCAAGTATCATTGCATTCTCATATCCCAATCCAAGTTGGAATTATGGTGCATCCGTTATACTATACGTTAGGACTTTGTATTGCATTGCTTGTATTTTCTTGATTGATCAGTCGGACGGCAATTCAGAAAGTATCCCCAGGAATTGCTGAAAGACACTCCTAATGATGTTTGAAACAATAATTTTATAAGAAATAATAAGAAAAAAAAGTACAAAAATAATAATAAAAACCATAAACTATCTTTTTAGATCAAGACTTAAGAAAATCAATTAGCAATATATAATACTTAATATACATATAATGTATCTTATTATTTTTAGCAATGAACAAAACCGTGAATATATAATTACGTTGCTAAAAAATTTGTTAAATAAGAAAAAATAAATTTCAATCAAAAATTAAAGAAAAGAAAAAATAAAATGGAAAATATATGAACAAATTTCAAAAATGAAACCATAAAAATTGTTTTTCATCAAAATCAGATGAGAAGAAGGTAAATAAATATATTTTAGTATTTTATAAATAATTATTTTTTTATTTGAATAATCTTAGAAGTATAGTAATGCTTTTTTTTAAAGTAGATCTAAGGAACATTATATAAAAACTTCGGCCTTTTAATTTTAATATTTTTTAAAATATTTAAAAAAATAAGAAAAATGACACTTTTTGAGTGCAACGATATTATACGAAAAATTATTTTTTTAGCTAATAACAACATTAATCTATGAGATAATGGCTTAAAAAAAAAGTTCGAATACTAAATAGGGCCACCTTGTTCCTTTGCCGCATTGTATAACCTCCTTTTCATTGAGTTTATTAAATTTGCCAAAAGGATTTGGTCCAATTTTCCCCATTCTCTTATGGCATGTTTTACTTCACTAACACTATCAAATTTCTTATTTCCGGCGTAAACACGATGTACAAGAATTCCCCAGAGGTTTTCGATAGGGTTCAAATCAGGTGAGCATGCAGGCCAGTCCAAAGTGTTAACAGAGGATGACAATAGGTAGGCCATCGTGTGACGACTAGTGTGAATTCTCGCATTATCTTACATGAAAATGTAAGGACTTTCCCTGTTATCCTGTAGGAACGGTAGGAGAGTATTATCCAATACACCCACATACTCTACGCTTGTCATTCTTGAATTCACAAAGCGGAGTTCAAGGGTAAAAGCACCCCTTACCATAACAGAACCACCTCCGAAATTCCGTTTCGAAAATACGAGGGGTTCCTTGCGTAAATCGTGCCAATAGACGCGAAAACCATCTGAACCATCCAAATTGAACTTTTTCTCATCCGAAAAAATAACCCTTTTAAGAAAAATAAAATATTTAAAAAACTTATGTTGCATGAAAATTGCAAGACAACAATTCCTTACCAAGTCCCCGCACGTATCAAGATTTTTTTAAATCAAATTCAAGTCGTGCTGCCTTGTGGTGATTTTTGAGAGTTGGCCTCTTCTTCATTACTCCTCGCACTATATGTTTTGACGTATTTAAAGTACGCCAAACACACATTGAAGACACTGGAATGCTGCTGTATGCTGCAAGTTGACGACACGACAAGGTGGAATCACTTGCTTTTATCAAAATTTGACGCTTGTGTCGGCCAGACAGTTTTATTATTATTTTTGCCGTATCCTTCTTGATTTTTTATAAAATTATTAATTACACAACATGTTGGACCAATTAATTTTGCAATTTGGTTAATTAATAAGCCAGAGGCTTTGAAATCGAGAATTTTCCCTTTCTCCTCTTCAGTCAAACGCGTTCCCCGTGGCATTTTAATAAATTTTATGAAACTTCAAAATTATCAATCAAACAAAGTTGATGCGCACCCCTAAAGATCACTTTTTTTAATGTTTCGTATTATTTCGTTGCAAATAATTTTTAGCAACAAAACGACTTTCAGTAGCAAATATAACGTTACCTTTCCAGCAGTGGCTAAAAATAGAATGTAACGGTTCTCTATTTCACATTACATTTCGCACTCTCATTTTATACCATTGTGTGAGTTGATAAAACAACATTTTCGATTTGGCGACTGTTCAAAGTAATATTTTGATCGTTTCGTATAATTTCGTTATGCACTTTACATTAAGTGGAAATGGCTTGCCATTTATTGACATTCAATTAAATGTGTATGAACTAGCATGCCTGTTCAACTCGTAATCTATCTATATCTATATATATATAATCGTAAGCCTTTTCGTGTTTGTGCACGCTAATCTCAGAAACGGCTCAACCTATTTGAATGCGGTTTTAAATGGTGTATTGAAGCAAGCTTCGTGTGACATTTAGCGTTTATTTTATCGAAATCGACCAACTAAATCAAAAGATATTCATATTTTTAATTCTGTTGCCTACTTTTTGGCTGATTTTCGAATGTTTTCCCTCTTTATCTGCAGGGCAACATTAAAGATCTGACAATTAGAGAAAAAGATAACAAAATACACACTATTACAAACATATTTCGAATACCACGCGTACGAAGTCGGGGACACAGCTAGTATATAATGAGATTAAACTTATACTAAGAAAACTTAAAGATCCAATAAATGATATAAGACATAGTTCAACAAATATCTAAGATATTTGGGGTCATCACAAGATTGATTAAACTGCATAAACTAAGTGACAGTTAGTCCATATAATAAAATTTAAACATGCGTCGATTGAGTTGATCAAATTGCATAAAAGATTAGCGTTGCCACAGTGTTAATTAATTGTCTGACAACTCTGTTGAAATTACGTAGGTCATATTTTTTGAAAAATCAAGGATACTTTTTTGAGTATAACCATATGTAGAATTCAAGGAATTTTATTTATAGATATTCCCAAAAATGTCAGTTCATTGACACAGGAAATCTTCTTCATTGGCAATCATGTTTCGTCAATTAATCATTAAAACTTACCTGAAATTTTCCTCACGACAATAGTTTATACACTTTGTTATGTGTAGTCCTAGTTGTTTATGGAATGGAGATTTTCTCAAGTTTTTCATACTGAGTTTGATATCGGTTGTTGACAATTGAAAAAGTATTGAAAACCAACAAAAGGCACTTAAATGTGTCAACAGCAATAAAGAAGAGACACTCACTTACCACAAGACCAAAAAATGTAAGCAAATCAGTTTTGGGTATTCGAAAGCAAACAGAATAAAATGGCAAATAGATGGACCCGGGGACAATCGAAACTGATAAACCAAACAAAAGAAAGACACACAAAAAAAACATCAATAAGTTTTTCCTTATTGGGTGCTTACCTTTTTTTTTCTCCAATCTCGCTCTCTGACAATGAGCCATTGAGGCAGGTTGTTTCCAATCAGTTACCAACAGTTCAACAAAAGCACTTTTGTTTTATTTTGTGGCAATTGTTGTTTTTTGTGTTTTTATCAATGAAATTTTTGGTTACGCTTTTGAAGTTGTTTCCTTGTTCCATGTACTCTTAATAAGCTTTTTACAAATGGTATCTAACAACGATTTGCAATTAATTTTGGGGAAAATTATATTCTAACAAGAAAATATAAAAAAAAGACATAACGAAAATTGGAAAAAAGTTTTGTTGTATTGAACTCTGATAACAACAAATAGTATTTAGTTATATAACTTTTGAACATACGCACATTTTTCAGTAAACGATGCGTTAAATGAAATGGGGACCATAGTCACTTTTTATACAATACTACTTCCTTCTCAAAGATATCTCTGTACATAAGTAACAGTGAGTCTTAGTGTGTATGTGTCTGTGTACCTTGGCCAAAAACCAGTAAACAATAATAGAGGAGGATTTTAACTTTAAAGTTTTTCTTGTCGTCCTAGTATTAAGGGCCTGGCAAATAATAAAGTAACGAAAAAGTGAGATGAAGTATAAGGAGAAAGGGAAAAAGTTTGATGATGAGTTTCGTGGCAAGAAAAACATTAGTGGGGTAGCACATCATTGACGCACAAACGCAAATTATTTATAGTTGAGAAAACTTTTGTCATTTACGTTCGAAAAATTTAAATTTTAATTGAGTTTTCTTGCTTTTGTTACGCCAGCGACAACACACAACATGCAGAAGTGTGATGAAGAGTGAAAAATGAAGTGAAAGTGATGAGGAGAAGGAGAAGACTTGTATTGTATATGATGAGAAAAAGATAAAGAATAAATTCAGTGCCACCCACCACACAGAAGTCATATAGTTTTATATGATATTGTACTTATATTAAAAATTGTAGCTGAACAGGAGCCGAACTCTTTAACAATCTAACAGTTTTAGTAAGATATTAAAAAATTACTGGATTAATGACAATCCTATAGAGAAAGAAATCCCAGTTGATTATACTATTTATTGTTACAAAAATTATGAGTTCACAACGCAAGTCTTGTGTTAATAACCCTGCCCATTTGTGCTTCATATGTAATAAGTCTAAAGAGGTGGAACATCTGCGTCATTACAGAGATATATTCCCACGCAACCTTTACTCTGAACCACTCGACATGCCCTGTCATCATCATCAATGGGAAAGTCATTTCAAGAAGCGCAGCTACGATAGACAATGGACAGGCGACTAACCTGGCAACCTCACATTATGACCAAAAGAAATCAATTGGACCTGCAACTTCGAAGAATTCATTAGTTCTTTATGACAAACTGCGAAATAAGCTGTTATTGTACAAGGCTGGACTTATGGCAACTCAAACCTGGAAATTCTTCAGTCCAAACTGTTGCGAAAGATTGTCGTTGCACCGTGGTACGTAAAAAACTCGGTCATTCACAGAGATATGAAATTTCAACGATGAAAGAAGAAGTCTTCACAGTAATAGACATCTTATCAGAAATATGCCAATCATCTGGCAATCAGCAGACAAATGAGATGCCCTCTAGATCTCTCATTTCACATCCCGGATGTGTGATCAATTCCTGCAAACTTGTTAAAGTGTCTTCCCAAATTTGATAAATAGCGAGTATTAAAAATATTTGTTAAATTTTGTCAAGAAAAGCAATAAAGGAAATAAAAACAACTTAGACACCAACAAGACAAATATTGGGCCCCACACAAGGTTTGTAAAACTTGCTTAAAGTCACTTCGATATTGGAGTCAAGGAAGACAAAAATGGCTTCCTTTTGGAACACCAAAGACATGAACAGGGCCATGAAATCAACTTGATTAATGCTACTATTATTATTATTACTGTGAAAAGCTATTAACCAATACAAAAAAATGTTGTTCTTTATCTCAAAAATTAGAGTTAATTGAAAAGAAATTATTATTAACTAGCTGTGCCCCCGACTTCGTACGTGTGGTATTCGAAATATGTTTGTAATAGCGTGTATTTTGTTATCTTTTTCCCTAATTGTCAGATCTTTAATGTTGCCCTGCAGATAAAGAGGAAAACATTCAAAAATCAGCCAAAAAGTAGGCAACAGAATTAAAAATATGAATATCTTTTGATTTAGTTCGATTTCAATAAAATAAACACCAAATGTTACACCAAGCTTGCTATAATACACCAGTCAAAACCGCATTTAAATAGGTTAAGCCGTTTCTGAGATAAGCGTGCACAGACACAAAAAGCTATAGATTTCGTCCAACTATGGTGTTCCCTGGTAATTCTAATATTGAAATTCTACAGCGTTACCAAAATATAACGTTAAGAAAAATGACTTGCGCCTCCTGGTGCATATGTAATGTGAATATTCACAAAGATCTCCTGATGCCAAATGTCTATGAAGAGATAAGGAGGCACAGCACAAAGCACAACCATTAACTTGGCCATAGGTCTTCTTAACAACTCTTGAACAACGAAGCGGCTCCAGAGATTGCACCCATCAAATCTTTCTTACCAACGAACATAGCCAACTAAGGATGGATTAGGTTGCAATAATATAAGAAACTAAAAATGATATGTATATGTAAATATTAGTCAGTAAATTGGAACTAGTTCTTAGATCGAACTATTGACAAATGACGATTTAATAAAAATATTCAAAAAAAAAATACCCAAAATTGACTAATATTTACATCTGTGTTTCCCTATGAAATTGTAAATCACTCACAAAATCCTCATTAATAAAAAGGCCAAACTAAGTAGTAGGATATGCTATTGTATGTGAAGAGAACTGAAAAACACAAGCCAAGCAAGTATGTTAATCTAATAAACTAAGAAAAATAAGTCAAAAGAGATATTCAGAAAGGTCTATGAAACTATTCAAAGACATGAAAAGAATTACATGTTTCTTACAAAAGTCTTTCACATTTATCGAAGAACAACTAAAAGCCATGGCAAACCCTTTAAAATTTAATTGATAGGGGTAAAGGATTATTATGGTTTCCTGACTCTAATCAAAAGATAAAATTTAGTATTTTATACTTAAAAGGTAAACAAACCAAACAGAATTTTATTATATAGAAACCACTATCACATACCAAATCCTTAAAATGGATATATATAAGTCAGATGCCGCTCCTGTTAAAATGTAATAAAATTTTATTTGAAATGAATGAGGACTTCTTCTTGTGGTAAAGGAACATTGCAGTTGTGGTAACAGAGGGTATTAAATTGAATTGATAGAAATAGTTATACATATTGTAAAATAGTTTCAAAGTGAATGGGAGAAACGACTTGCAAAGGGGTCCTTCCAATAAATAAAGGAAAGAGAAATGAAAAATTAAAATCGAGACAATGAGAAAAGTTTTTAATTTTTATTGTTGTTGTCATTTATTGTTTGTGTATTTGTTATCATCAATATTGTTGTTCTTGTTCTCATTGTTATTGCATCTATTTGAGTTATCAGGCATCAAGCAATATGCAAAACTTTTGTGTTTATGGCAAACTTTAACCCTTAAACTTTGTTCATATTTGTCTCACACAAACTCGTACTCATGCTCACTCATACTGTTGTATCAATAAAAACTTATAACATTTAAAAACATGCCACATCAGCAAATATCATTAAAAGAGTGAACGAGCCCAGCTGGCTGGATGGTTGACTGTGCGTATGAGTAATGAAATCAATGCCAAAATGAAGTCAATAACAAATTTTATATAACATATTTTTAATAATAAAAATGATACTCACAACAACAAGCCAGTAGAATAACAATAACAACAAAAATACATTAAAGCAACAACAACAACAACAGCAATATGATAATAGTCATAAAGCCAACTAACATTAACTCTTGTTTTCGGCTTAAATACAAATAACACTACTACTAACAACAACAACAACAACAACAAAGGCCTTACCAAACAATAGCCTAAAAGGACATTAGGCAGGCATAACAACAGAAACAACAATAACAAAAGCAACAACAAGAACAAAAGTTAAGAGAAAGAGTATGAAAGTCACATAAATTTTCCTATTGAATCCTTTTTATACAATGAAAATGCTACACATTTGTATGACAAAAACCGCTGAAGTGTTCAAAGCTTATACTCGTATACACAGATACAGATACTAACATAGCACACATGCTTAGATCAGAGACAACACAACACAGCACAAAGCAATAGCAATAACAAGCTTATGAATCATTAACAGAATAACGTCAAAACAGTAAACAACAAAATACTAAAAGTAGACAACACAATAACAACAATGTGATGATGACCAAGTTATAACAATAACAGCAACAACAACAACATTAGAAACAAAGATGATGAAGGAGAGAAAGTCTAAAGAAGAATGTTAAGAGCAAAATGGAAAAAGATGATGAAAGAGTCAGTCAAACAAGGAAGATTTCTGGTAGAGCAAAGCCCAAAAATTATATAGTTTAAGGACTATATATCTATGAACATATATGGATGAATGAGGGAGCAAAGGGTTTAAGTAAGTAATAGTGAAATAGTGAAAGTTAGATGAGATGATATGAGATGAGATGATTTGAGATGAAATAGAAAATACACTAAGAAATGTAATGAAAAAGGTGCTGACTGCGTGAAGACATGTGAATGATGATGGAAGGCATTGAAATGAAAACAAGTCAAATAACAAGTCAAAAAAAAAGACAGTAAAAGAAGTGAAGAAAGTAAGGAAAGTTCTACAAGAACAACAAAGAAAACTACTAAGCAAAGAACAACAATAACAAAGTAACATTCTGTTAGAAGTTCACAAACTGAACTGAACTGAATTGAGAACAAGCCAAGTGGTATTGGATGTGGAATTTGAAGAAATAACGCAACAACGCAGCATAATAAAGCCAATAAGTACAACAAAAGATAGAAGAGAAAGTCTGCGTCTGCATGTTTGGTAAGTGTAAATGACAGACAACGACGAAGACTACAAGAATAACGACAATGAAGAAACGCATCTACCCAAGTTACAAAAGCAGCAGATGAATGATGATGGCAGTAAAAGATGAAAATGTGGTAAGAAGTTAGTATGTAGTAATAGCAGAAGTTCACAATGTAAAATGAAGATACATATACACAATATAAGCACAAAATCAGCAAACGGAAGCACAACTAAGGAACACATGCAGCGATTTCGTAAAAGACAAAAATTGAAAATTGAAAATAAGACAACAAAAAAATGAAAACAAAGTGACAGATAGTAGTATGCAATACATATACTCATATTTTATATCAAGAGCAACACGAACATACTAAAAGCAACAGCAACAACTGCAATTGTCATCACTTGCGGTGTGCCGCTGCTCATCATCAACATCATTGTCATAACCATCATCATCATCATTATCATCAACATCAACAATAACAGGGCCAACAACAGAAACAATGGGAACAACCAACAGAAACTGATCAGTATGGGAAGCATCACAACAGGCAGTCAAGCTGCAAGCTGCCGCATATGTATTTGTATCCATGCTATGGGTGTAAAATAGAAAGATTCTTACAGGGTTATGCAAAATTATCAAAACCAAATTAAAAAAGGAGAAAAACATTCAATTAAGTCAAACTATGCAATTGCTGCTGATGATAAATTCTCATTAAACCACACAATTCATTGCAATTTAGAGAATATTTCCTACCTGCAGGGTTAACAGCATAGATGACCATTTTTGTGTTAAATATTTATCAGTTTTTCATAATTCACACATTTCTCTTTTTGAAATTCCATAAAAACTTTCACCGAAAAGTTGAAAAAATATGTTTATATGACATTTTTTTAGCTAAAAACTTTTCACTTTAGTCGAGCGACATAAATCGTATGTCTAAAATTGCTTGTATCGGAATTGATATATTTTATGCAAGCAGTTTTACCCGGCATTGCCCGGAATTTCGAAATTTTCGTGGGTAAATTTTTGTTGTTGTTGTTAGAGGCATTTTTTTAAGAGCGATTTGTCCAGGCTTTTATATAGTCTTCGACCAAAGACTTTTAAGTTTGTGCAGTCTTGGGATATGTAAGAACAAAATTACACACAATTTGTTAAAGAATTCCCTTTTTCAGAGCCTTTTGTCTAGTCTTTATAATTTAATAGTCTTTGGCAATACTCTCACACAGTTATTAATAAATAAGAGGAACAAATACAACAATAACAACAACAGCACAAAATTCATGAAGCATCAAAGCCTAAACAATGAAAAATCGTACGAAAATTTTTATAATAGTATAGATATTTGATACCTTGGGTTATATTAATGTAATTTTCATAGGAATCTCTAATTTTCTTGAAAATAAAATAGAGCCCATATCACTCGCTTATAATGTATTTATCTATAGGTGAAAGAATTTTTAAAATCATTTAAATAGTTTTCGAGTTTATCTATTACAAACAAACATACAAAAAAAAAAAAAAAATCTTTCCTTTCTTTATACAATAATATTTTATTCTTTTTTTTTTTTTTTGTGAAGAATTGCTGTCGTTGTAACTACGTGTGTGGTGTCCTCACTAAACCTCCCTCATCGTCCTCTGAGCAATATGCCTACCCGGATCTGCCTGATGTATTATTTCAGAGTAGGCATACTTTTAAGAGATTAAAAACACTCTTCCATTGCCCTTAGAAGTCAAACATTTATTCACCTACGTCTAGGTTCACAGCATTTGTCGCCATGCGCCACGACTCGGGGAAGGCGATGCGACTCTTGCCAGGAATCCCCCTGCCTGATCTTTTTATAATGTTAGTATAGATGAGAACTTTTTTTTTTTTTTAATTCCTTGATATAATGCATAGGGCGGCAAAAAAAATTCAATTCAATTTCAATAATTTTTTTTTTTTTTTTTGTACAAGTGGCAACTTTGACATTGGACAGCTGTCTATTATGATTGATAAGATCAACAAAAGAATAAAACGTTGTCATTGTGAAAACCCATTACAAAAATGAGAAAAGTTATGCTGAGACTACTCGCAAACTTAGTGGATAATCATAATTGTCATATTTGGGGCTCAGAAAATATTCACGCGATCCATGTTAAACAAATGTATCCACAAGGAGCAACTGTCTTGAACGGATTTTTGTCAGGCGGCAGCATGTTTATGGCTTTCTTTTTTTAAAAATTTGGTCAAACTTGCAGTGACTATGAACGATATTCGTTATAGGAACATGATAATGAAGTTTTTGTGGCCTCAACTGGACGGCATGGAGATGAACGACATGTGGATTCAGCAAGACGATACCACCTGCACCTGCGATGTCCAGACTAATCTCACCGAAACCTGATATCGTCTGGCCACCAAGATAATGCAATTTACCGAAGTGCACTTTCTTTTTTGGTGTTTTTTGAAATATCGTGCTTATGCGAATAAATTAGAAACAATTCCTGAGCTCAACACCGGGATCCAACGCATCATCGGTGAGATACAGCCATATCTTTGTGGAAAAGTCATCGAAAATTTCATGAAAAGATCAATGGCCTGTCATCAGAGCCGTGGAGGCCATTTACCGGATATTTTATTCCATACTTAATCGGAACATGTCTACTTTACAATTCAATAAAAATATCAACAATCGGTTGCAGATACGTGTTTTTATTTTTAAATGAAATCGTGCACTCTCATTGAGACACCCTAAATATTTTTTTTATTTTATTTTATTTGTTAATGCTTTTATTTTAGTCCGTTAAGAGAACTTTAACAAATTAGGAAAAAATCACAGGTACTGAAAATACAGTATAACTATTATCAGTCATGTCCATAGGATGTGTTCTTTTAAGTCTGCATTGTGGGCAAAAGTTTGTATGCCTGTAGATTTGGATGTGATCTGGGACATTCCGCGTACCTCTTGCTGAAGCGGACAACTTCTTTCATGACCGTTAGCATAAGTTGATCCCTGTGTAGATCGTCATTGCGACACACCGGTGAGTTTGCTTAGTGTTACAATGATCTTAGCTGTAGTTCCCCAACGCTGTATGAGACATGTCCACACTGGCTTCAATATGAATTTGTAGAGCTGAGTTTTAATATATTGCCAATGATACTACTTGTTCTTTGTTTCGTGGTCTAAGTGCTTTCATTTAGTGAGTATATGAGTATATATTATAATGTCATTTTATACAAAAAGTTTGCAACTTTTACCATTCAGAAAGACTTAACAAACTTAAACTGATATTTTACATCATAACTTGGTACTTATTGGTAAATAAATTTTGAAAATTGATTATTAGATTAATTGATTTTCTTGCTAAATTTGCATATTTTTAAAAGTTTATACTATTTTGTTATTAGATTAGTAGACTTCCTTACTCAATATTGGTGCCTAGTAGCACTAAAAACTTATAATTTAATTGTTCTTGATCTAACTTTCACTGCACTAACTTTTCTATGCAAACTGCCTTTATTCATTAAAGCTTAACATGCTCAGCTTAAGGACTTCATTTCTTGTAAAGAAATCAACTTGTTAAATCAACAAAACTTAAATGATATCAATAAAAGCACGATGATGAAGAGTCTTTTTGTTGTTATAATTGTTACTACTAGTATAACATGCCACAAAATATGACACAAATATACTAACATACATGCAAGCAAACAAACATAACTAACACACATATGTACATACAAACACAAACCAATTGTGTTGCAAACAGTAGCAGCAGTAAAAGCAGCAGTAACAACATCAGCAGAAGCAACACCAGCTGTCATACCCTCAATGCAAAAAAGGTAAGCAACACTGAGTTGCAATGCTTTGTCACACGTGTGCGTTTGCATATGCACATAGATGTATGTATGTATGTATGTATGTTTCTGTGTTTGTATATATGCCAGTGAGTGTGAAAAGTTGAAAACCGAAACCATAGATTTTAACGAATGTTGACAATTACGAAAAATTTGGTCTTTACTTATGGTTGCCAGAATTCTGAATTTTTGTGTGTTTGCTCTCAAAATACTTGTACTCGTACAACAAAAACAAAATTAAAGATGAAACGAAGTAACGAAGGAATGCGGGAGTTTTCTATACATGAGTGTCTGTCTTTATATAAGTAAATATATTACTATGTAGGGTAGTGATGGTATTTGTCTATGTGTATGTGTGTGTCAGTGTAAGTGTAAGTGGTTCAATGTTTGTTAGTACTTGTAAAGAGAGTTTAAGCGCGCGCCTCGCCTCGGAGTGTGTGTGTTTTGTGTTTGTTGTAAGCATGTAACGGTATTTTTTTGGGCTGTGGCTCGAAAAAGCGCTCTCTTGCGAGCAAAAAAAAATTATAAATGATTTTATATATATAAAAATGTAATATTTTTTATTTTTCCCAAATTTTTTAATTCAACAAAGTTGAACTTTTTATAAAGGAACAATTAAATTGTTCCTGAAATCTTCTTAGAAGGAAGATTGCTAGAGATTTTTTTTTTTTTAATTTTTTTGAACATTTTTTTTATTATTTTATTTTGAAAATTCCCTACAAACAGAACTTGACTGCCCTTAGTACTCTGTAAGCCAAGCAAACTTCTTTCAAATGTCTTGAAGTAGGCGCCGCTTTAACTGAAAAATAGTCACAGCACCGTGAACTCCATGTGCTCAATCTTCTCTCTCTCTCTCTCTCTCTCTTTGTCTCTTTTGTTGCTTGATATTGAGATTTTCATTCTCTTACACTCTTCTTTAGTGAACTCTCCTTTTGAATCAAAAAGGGTGGCACACTTTGGTTATAAGGCGCAGTCTCTGTGCAGCTTCATTTTCATCCTCAGCGACAAAGCTACAAATGAGCAAAATTGTTTATAGTTGCTGCTTCTGCTGCTGCTGCTTTCAGTGGCATCAAAGGATTTTTAGCTCAAGTCTACACACAACGCCGACTTACATTTTGGATTTTAAGTTGCTGTGCGCAACAAAAACAATGCCAACATCAGTACGGATTCTGTGATTTTATACGCAGGACACTCGGAGAGCGCACCGAACAAACACAGAGGACAACTATTGGGGCACGCTGTGCACCCAAATAAAAACCATCGAGTGTTTGTTATACAAAAAAAGTGCAATTTATTTATTGAATTTTTATTTCATATTTTCCAAAAAACAAATAAAGTATCACAAAAAGTTTCTGAAAAGTGTAAAAATTAAAAGAAATTCGAAACCAATATGACAACAACATACCATAACAACAACACAGACATTTAACAGCTGCGCACCACTTCACTGCCTCGCTCAGCATCACGACCCTTTGCCTTCTTGTGAACAAAAAAAGGACCAAAACTGTCACAACGAAAGCTTTGTGTGGCAAGCAGCTGCGGCAAGTAAACTGTCAAAGTGTAGACTTCCTTTGGGCGCTTTTTGTTTTAGTACACTTGTCACTGTGTGTGTGGGAGCTAAAAACCTAACTACGTCACACGAATCCGCACATACACTCACTCAGAACGTAGGAAAATTTTACGCGCTCTGTGTGACGCCATACCACATCAAAAGAGCGCACGAACACATTGTCAGATGCAAAGGTAAACAAAAACCTGTACGCGCTCGTGTATTTGTAAATAAAACACCGGCAACAAAAGCCCAACTAACAACAACAACAACAGCATATTCAGTAATTCTGAGAGAGAAATACAGAAACATAGACAGAAAGAGATTGAGAGAACATAACGCATATCAAGGATAATACGCCGCAATAGCCGTCATCAACGGCCGCATAATTATATGCTGAGCTACTGACGTAGTTTATAAATAGTTGCAGCTGCTTCTTGGTATATTGCCGCTTTTGTAATTGTTGTTGTCCTTGTTGTTGTTGTTGTTGTCTGCATTCCTTACGTGACGTCATAGAATAAGACAAATTATTCAGTCCACTATCAAAATGTTGCGAGTCCTTTCAAAGCTACGCTTTGTTAGTGCAGCCTTATGGCAACATTGCAAATTGTTGTGTTTCCTTTTGGCTTTTTTGTTATTCTTCGAAACAGTGCAAGCAAATCCTGATGCCAAGCGTTTGTATGATGATCTATTAAGTAATTATAATCGTTTAATACGTCCAGTTAGCAATAATACAGATACTGTGCTGGTCAAGCTGGGGCTGCGTTTATCACAACTAATTGATTTGGTAAGTAGAAACTTTATGGTAATACTAGGCACAAAGAAATCAAAAAAAAAAAAAAAACCTTTAAGAAAAATCAATTAAATAATTTAATGAATTCAATTTTATGATGCCATTAAGTTAAGGAGACTTTTCTTCAACAGCATTTCATTTTTAATTAAGCGCTCCAATGAACCAATTGAAAAAAGAAATTCGCCTCATTTTCATGCAGGAATTTCATTTTCATTTTTCGCTTTTTTTACCCTCATTTTTGAATTTCATCAACATAAAGTTTGCATGAAACTTATTGACCAACCACGACAACGACGGCAACGATGATGATGATGCTGATGACAGACCGCGTTCACAGGACACTTTTTTTTCCATTCTTAGACAACACTAAGAGTCCCTCATACCATCATTTCACTTAGTGAACGACGTACAAGTTTGCAAAGTTTTATTTTTTTTTTGGTCATAAATTAAATAGGCAAGCAAATAAAGTTAATAAAAATTTGTCAGAAAAAGAATGAAAAAAAAATTTAAACAAATAAATTGAAAAATATGTCACAGTGGTGAATATTTTAAAGTTAAATTTAAATGAAGAAGCTTAAGGCAAGATACTCATACTCGTACAATAAAAAGAAATTACCAAAGAAAATATAGCATACTTCAAGGCTGCATGAAGAAAATTGAGCTTTGATTTGATTTTAATCTAAATTAAAGCTATTTTTCTTCTTACTACATTACTAAGAGTATATAAAGGTATCTCAGACTCATTAATCCTTCAATTTTTGTTGTCTTCTCCTTTGGTTTTTTTTCCTATTTTGTAGTTAAGCCTTTATTACTCTCATCTCTCTCTCGTTTATCTTAAAATTGGCTTAAAAAGCAATAAAAAACAAAACCAAATCCCAAACATACATATAATGTGCAAAGAAAGAGAGTAGCTGAAAATGTTGAATTGCCGTCGGTTGCAAACAGTTTCTTTGTTTCGTTCATTTTGCCCAAAATAAAAATGCAATTTTTTGTTTTTTTTTCTCGTTAATCTCATTTGATTTATTGTTATACTATGAAGATCTCAACTACTAGATTTCTTTAATATAATATTTTTCTAAAATTAAGTTCACTGCCTTCTATTTATTTAGAATCTCAAAGATCAAATCTTGACTACAAACGTTTGGCTTGAACATGAATGGCAAGATCATAAATTCAAATGGGATCCTTCTGAATATGGTGGCGTTACTGAACTTTATGTACCATCTGAACACATATGGTTGCCTGACATAGTTC
Organism: Amiota communis; assembly: GCA_037043315.1. Classification (NCBI taxonomy): domain Eukaryota; kingdom Metazoa; phylum Arthropoda; class Insecta; order Diptera; family Drosophilidae; genus Amiota; species Amiota communis. Next base: position 1,863,132 of record JBAMAV010001245.1, on the reverse strand, counting down.
TTTATAATAAGTAAGTTACATTAACTAAACAAAATCAGTTTATTTCTATTAAATTCATGCAATGTTCTAGTGCCGATGGTGAGTATGTGGTAACAACTATGACCAAAGCCATATTGCATTATACAGGCAAAGTTGTTTGGACTCCGCCGGCCATTTTCAAATCATCCTGTGAGATTGATGTACGTTATTTTCCTTTCGATCAACAAACTTGCTTCATGAAATTCGGTTCATGGACATATGATGGTGATCAGGTACGTAGAACGAGAAGCTGAAGCAATTAGTTAAAAACTCATTTTTCATGCAGTAAAAAGTTATCTGTTTGCTTGTGTGTGTAAATATTTGTAAGCATCCTTAAATGACTTAACAGGAAGTACATCAAAAGGGCTGTACTGTACTGTGTGTGCTGAACTGAATTTTTCTTTCTTTTTATTCTTAGCCTTTGTTTTATTATTCTTTTCTGAATCTTTGCTTCCATTCATGGTAGCAACGATTAAAATGTGCGAAACTATAAAAATGTAATTGAAACTTGTTAAAGGACCCCCTTGTCCTGGGCGCTGCAGGATACGCCTACTCTGGCATAAAGACATTGCTGACTCTGTGTGCGTGTTACTGTCATAAAAATACGCGGCCATAAATTAAAGTAGTAGTATGAGCGCCATCTACTGTTTCATAGTATTCCGTATTCAGCTTCCGGTGTCATCAGCCGGACTCAGTCTGCATCTTACTGTTCTTCTGGTTCTATCATTACAGTTACTTCTACTAAACTCTTTTTGCCTGCAAGTGTCATCACATTTAAATTTGCAACATTTTTGCACATTTACGACTCGGCGCACTTGAGCTGGCTGCAGCCAAGGAACGAAGGAACACAGCCCAACTCGAGTATCTTCGCCAACAGCAGCAGCAGCAGCTTGATGCTGCATCCTTTAAGTGTTTCGCTTCGCTTCTGTTATGGCATTAAAATGTCAGCACGGCGTGTTAAATGCTTTTAACGATGCTCACACTTAAACTCTCATTCTCTTCATCTCCCGAACCGTGTGCAAAAGAATACATTTACCTTAGCATATACTATACTATTTTTATGCTTTAATCTGTTTAAAACACACAGATCGACTTGAAGCACATAAACCAGAAGAACGACAAGGATAACAAGGTTGAGGTTGGCATTGATTTACGTGAATATTATCCGAGTGTTGAATGGGATATATTGGGTGTGCCTGCCGAACGTCACGAAAAGTATTATCCTTGCTGTGCTGAACCATATCCTGGTAAGTTCTTTATTTAACAGACAGCATTTGGTGTTAATCGAACTGAGTTTTACTCTCCCCCTCCCTCACTAGATATCTTCTTTAACATTACACTCCGTCGTAAGACACTATTCTATACTGTCAATCTGATCATACCATGCGTTGGTATTTCTTATCTTTCCGTGCTCGTATTTTATTTACCTGCCGATTCTGGTGAAAAAATTGCTCTCTGCATTAGTATTCTTCTTTCTCAGACTATGTTCTTTTTGCTTATCTCTGAAATTATACCATCAACATCATTGGCTTTACCATTGTTGGGCAAATATTTGCTCTTCACTATGTTGCTGGTCGGTTTGAGTGTTGTCATTACCATTGTTATACTCAATATACATTATCGCAAACCGAGCACCCACAAAATGTCACCGTGGGTTAGATCATTCTTTATAAGACGTCTTCCAAAGATTCTATTGATGCGTGTACCAAAGGATTTGTTGCGTGATCTGGCAGCAAATAAAATCAATTATGGCATCAAGTTCAGTAAGAGTAAATTTGGTCAAGCCTTGATGGATGAGATGCAAATGAATTCAGGTGGTTCTAGTCCGGATTCAATACGACGTATGCAAGGACGTGCCGGTGGTGGAGGTTGTAATGGTTTGCATGCTACAACAGCACATCATAGGTGAGTTGACAACTACAATCTCATACAACAAACAAAACAAACTTGTTTGCTTCAAAATTTTGTTGTTTTTTTTTTTTGTTGTTTTCTCTTATCTTATCTATAGATTCAGTGGCCTTGTTGGAGCTTTGGGTGGTGGTCTGAGCACTCTCAGCGGCTATAATGGCTTACCCTCGGTGTTGTCTGGTCTTGATGACTCTATGAGCGATGTTGCTGCACGCAAGAAGTATCCATTCGAACTGGAAAAAGCAATACACAATGTCATGTTCATACAACATCATATGCAGCGACAGGATGAATTCAATGCGGTGAGTAAGAACACAAGTATGTAGTTAGTTAGATATTTGCATTCTTGTGATGGCTTGGAATACCAGAATTGTGTTTTTCTTCATTGCTTGCGCTGATTGAATTTTTAATTGGAATTCCGGTAACTCGTTAAAAATGCCAAGAAATGTTCACGCCAACCAACAACAACAGCAGCAGCAACCAACCAGAAACTACCAAGCAAAACAATCTCAAAATGTATCATAAGCAAACCATCACGTTTCCTTTTTCTTCTCCATCTTCTTCAGTTGGCAGTCACCAGTCACTTGCCATCATCGTCAGCGTCAGTACCATGTCCAGACCATGTCCATTTGATGTCCTGCTTGGCATTCACTCACTGGCTCACTTACTCGGCTCAGTGAGTCGAGCCAAACCGCAAAAATCGCTTTACTCGAAAACAATTTCTTTTTATTGTTCGAGTATATTTTTTAGTATTTACAATTTGGTATTATATAAATATAGAATACTTGTATCCATGGGATACTCACTCACTCATATGAGCAAGAATAATAGCATTGTAGACTTATATAAGCTCTTCATATTCATTCGTTGTTGCTTGGTTGGTTAGTTTTTGTTTTATGTTTAAAAATCTCAGTAAATCCACTTTTAATTGCTTTTGTTCAATTGACTGACAATTGGCTCACTCAAACAATTTCTCTTTTATCTACCTCTCTCTCTCTGTCTCTTAAAGCAACCCACGATAATAGTTTCTTACCCCTCACTGTCAGACAAAGCCTTCATGCACTTATCTTTGTGCTTATCCTGATGCTTTTCACGCTTCTTTGTGCTGCAAGCATTCGCTCATCAACGTTTCAATCAAACCGACGGCATTTTTGTTCTTTCTCCTCTTTGAGCATGAATTTTCTTGTTGTTGCTGCTGTCTTTGTATTCTTCTTTGTGGCATGCTGGCTGGTTTTTTTTATTTCTCTTTGATGACTGACAGTTAAATAAACGCCAAACGAATGTCTCTGTATCTTTATCTCTCTGAATGGCTGACTAAAGGCATAACAACAATAAGTATCTTGAAACTGAAACTGGTCAAAAGTAGATTAAACCAAAAACAAGAATGAAAACAAAAAAACAAACAAACAATTTAAATCCCTCAAAGTTACTTAACTATCATACAACAAGTTTAATTGAGTTTTCTCACTCTCAAACTTAACTCTTATTTTTCTTCTTTTTTTCGATTTCATTTGCAGGAGGATCAAGATTGGGGCTTTGTTGCCATGGTAATGGATCGTTTATTCCTTTGGTTGTTCATGATAGCTTCACTGGTGGGCACATTCATGATTCTATGTGAGGCACCATCTCTATATGATGATACCAAGCCTATCGATGTGGAATTCTCGGTCATTGCACAACAACTCTATAATCTTACAGAGAAAAAATCTTAAGCCGAGCAAATGAGAAGTAGAAATGATGATGATGATGAGGAGGAATCACTGAATAATTATTCAATTTAGCAAAGACGCGTATACAAAAAAAAACGCAAAAATAAACATAAATGTTAACATAAATTATACTCAATCACAACAGTATCAAGCGCATGAAAGTATGCAATAAAAAAACAGAAATTAAGTGTATTTCCTTTTATAGAATTTAAGATTTAATGCAATGTGTGTGAACAGCGACTTTTAAGTGCAAAACAAGCATATTTAATAAATAAAGAAAAAAATATAAAAAAATATAAAAAACCAGAAAAATTTCTATAATTTTTTAGTAAATTATTAAAAAGATTTAAAGGAAAAGAAAAGATTCTAATGGAATACAAAGGATGCCACATTTTTCATGGCAACCTATCCCTGAACTGCATTAAACTAAGCTAGTTTACATACTTTTTGGCTCAGCTGGCATTTCAAATGTTGCTTTTAATGTGTGCCACACCCATTTGGCATAGTATGTAGTACTAAGGGGCCTCCAGCACCACCACCAGTACCAAGTTAAAAATATTTATTAAAATGGAATGCGTTGAAAAATGTGTGCTTGAATGTAAGTTGTATACCATCTTACAGTTTTTGTAAAGCTACAAGCACAATGGACTTGAGTCGACGAATACACTGACAAGACTACCAAGTACCCTCTCAAGCTTTTTGCATTTTTTGTGCACCTACTCCCATCCTCATCTCCATACCCTTGCTAAGTTACTTTTGTATTTGTTGAGAAGCTATGTCAGAACAAATTCCTAAAGGATGCCATGTTGTAAAGCATACATATCCATACACTTTAGAGATATGCATACTCTTGCACATGTGGCATGCATGCGCAAGCCTTTTATTTGATAACTGCAAAATTAACCTTTTGAAAATACTTCAAGTGCACATAACGATGAAGGAACAACAGTAACAGCAATAGCAACATCTAACAACCAACATCATACAAACTAACACAAAGTAAAACATGTAGATGGCCAAGTCAAGCGGAAAAGATGAATTGCGGCAGCAGCAAACATGCACAACCAAACCAAGAGAAACTAAAAACAGTGGAAAGATGATTGGGGATCAGACAGAAAGGACATCAACTGAAGCATGTGTGCGTAATACTTTCATATACTATACATATACACCATATATATTTTTTGGCATTTTTCAAAAAATTATATAGCGTTTTTCATTTAACGCATACAAAATGAATGATGAAGCAGTAGAAGTAGAGGGGAAAACAACTCACACAAAAGTATGCAGTGAAAAATTTTGCAATCAACAAAATTTTCATCATCCAAACAGCTAAATGCTACTGCATGCTAAATTTCCGAATACGGGTACAGAGGGAAATTGCATGATAAATTTCAAAGGGTCGAAAAAGCAGTGAAGGAAAGTGAGCCAGTGAGCCAGTGAGTGAGTGGCAAACAATTTGTGTGCCATAAAACTATTTTCTCGTACGAATGTCACAATTTTTTGAATGTCATTCAAATTGATGTGCACCCGAAATTGACAAAAAAAATAAAAAGAAAAAGCGAATTGCATCCTAGCCCTACGCCTTAGCATATGCAATGCATTTACAATGAAAATTCCAAATTCCAAAACGTCAATGTCACAATCTTGCATTCGCAATTTCTTATGTCAAAAACTACTAGTATAACATTGAAAATTGCCAAGAAAAACAGGGTAAGAAATTGGAGGAGAAAATAATGGTTAGAAAAAGTACGAGTTGTAAGTATGTTGCGCGAGTTCAACAAGTTTTTCGCTTTCATGACCAATGAGAAATGATTCCTATATTTCTTTTTTCATAGACAATCAGTCATTCGTCCTTCCTGCATTCCATTCCATTCCGTTCAATTCATTCTATGCTCTCATGCATAGACTCTCTGTCACTCTAAGAACTTCTTGCTTGGCATGGTTTTGTTGCTTATGAGATGCTTAAAAAGATTCCTCTGACACTAAGAATCTGCTACTATGTTCTCAGACTTACAGACTCTACCTCTCAATCTACTGAAGCGTATGCCTTCCTTAGTATTTATTCCGCTTTCTATCTATTTTATTCATTTTTTTTGTTTTCATTTTCAATTTTACATCTCCTTACCATTTTTCTGTAGTACTTTCATGCGTTGCTTTTTTACGCTTCAGCGCAACTCATGTTTCAAGTTGAATTGAAATTCATATTATTTTTACTTCATACACAAATAAATACATTCAAATAATAATAAAATAAAAATATATAACAAATGATCATTGATTCCACGTTTTATATATAATTCATTGCCCATACGCCCGCCCCATTTGATGTTGATGTTCGTTGCCATTGTTGTTTGCATGACATAAAACGTCAGCTTGGTTCAGTTCATTGCACTTCAATGCACACAAGTCGTCGTTGTAGTCGTAGTCATCGTTGTTGTCGCTCATCACAATCATTGTCGGCATTGACATTTATTTATTTGACAATAATTGTAAATAATTCGATTTTTAATAGCAATTTCGTATTATTATTATTTACATCACTTTAAGTTAAATACATACAAACAACATACTACAGTTTATGAAATATTTTATGCCTAAATGCTTGCAACATTTTTAAAACAAATATCATAAAAATCATTACAAATTAATAAATACAGCAGGAGTAAATAAGATTATCTTCTGTTTTTAAATGAATATGAAATGCAATTATTATAATGAAATATCTGAATGAATATTTAATTCATAAAATAAAAGCTTCACCAGATGCTGAAACCAACAAGCATTGGGATGAAAGACTGGAAACTGTGCAGATGAAACACTTGTATTTACTAACAGAATCGAAGAATGTGTATGAAATTACTGATTATATAGTACAGTAAAGAAAGGTATTTTTTTTTAACATATATATGCACACATGTAAGTAGTTTAATTCTATTATAACAAGTTTAATAATTCAGCTTGATAATAAGTTCGACTTTACAACTGCGACCGACTTCCATCAAAGTGCTTTAGCGATTACTCCAACTTCAAGCAACATTGCCCTTTTAACTGCTACTGATCTTGACTGCCATCGACTGGATACGCCAAGGAGGTATACCACATCTTACACATATACAATACAAGAGGTGGGGTTACAAACTGAGGGAGGGATAATGTAACTACTCTTTGCCAGAACCGAAAGGGAACATTCAGACAATATTCCCTGGTAGAGATGATTTTATATTGGACAAGACGAGCTTTCGATCTATACAGACAGCTTTTAGATGGAAGAGGGTACTGTGGAGCTAATAGCTCAACTATAGTACCTTCTACCAGACTTGTTGCATACTTTATCAGGCAAAGATGTATGCGGTCTGGCAAGCAGCAAAGTTAATGATCGATCCTTAGACACATATCGACTTATGTTGGCAGCGGAGCCAGGTACGGGCTTCTGTATCTTCAATATTTTTATATTAGGGAAAGGCTGGTAACCAGAGCACCTCGTCACTGCGGCCTCGAGTGAGCCTATTGTGACAAAAATTAATACAATATTTTGTAAAGGACTTCAAAGATTACTAGTGTAGACTATTAGTGTAATAAACACCGGTTCAAAATCCTGGCTATGTTCTTGATTGACAGCAAGGCTGCTATCAAGTCTCTGTCGTGCAACAGCATTCAGAGAAAAAATATCCATAGTTAGGTAGCGGTTCTTAACCAACCGTAGCAGCACTCAATCACCCTAATCTGGGCATGTCTATATCTACAAAAAGTCCTCTGGCCACGTTGAATCCGTTTTCGGATGCAAATAAATTAATTCGATGGAATGGGCGTTTAGCAAATGCCGCTTTGAAGTCCCAATAAATCCAAATTAAGTGCTCTATTACTGACGTTTACACATAAAGCGTTGTTACATGCTGAGAATTCTTTACTGCTCCATGCAGTTCGCCAACAGACAAAAGCTGCAGTCTCAAATTATGGCACCCTTGCCAGTTGAACGTGTTCGATTTTCTCCATCTTTTGCAATACCCGGTGTTGATTTTGCTGAACCTTTTTCTATGCTTAGGAATGGGGCAATCTTTAAAGGGCTTGTAACAGTTTTCGTATGTTTTTCAACCAAAACTATTCATTTAGAAGATGTCTCTGCTTTGACAACTAACGCTGTTTGCCTAAAAAAAATGGTATCCGACAATGGACATAATTTTGTCGGACCAAATAAGCGCTTTAGTAAAGAATTTCGGCTTTTTCAGGAGTCCCTGGAAACAGCTACATAGAAATATTGTACTCAAGGCTTCCAATGGGCTTTTATGGGTGCCCCTCCTATGGGTGGTCCATGGGAAATAACGGTTAAAAGCTTTAAAAAATATTTTAAAAAGGTCGCTGATTTTATAGGTAACGATATGGCAGATAAGTGTGCAGTACCTATTTGCCTAGCAGTTGCCGACATTCATAAGTCTTTACAAGGCTTGGAAGTGAAACCCAAGGAGCAAGCATACATGAAAAGGGTGAATGAGCAAGACTATATGATTGCATGTATACTCCGGCCTTGCTTCAAATTGAAACGGATTTTTGAGCTCCTACATTTTAATAATAATAACAATCGGATGATGACGAGAGTCATAACAAGGCACTGAGCAAATGAAAATTTATAGCCCATATGATGCATGTTCCATATAAAGGCTTTTGTCTCAGCTGTGGAGTTGAGTAAGAATCAGAAAGTATTCAACATCTCCTATGTGAATACCCTGCTCTTCTTGGTAGACGAATTCGTCTTCTCAGGAAACAGTTCATTGATTAATTCGAAGAATAAGACCTTCTACACTTTAACAAGACAGAAGTACTACACTTTGCGCTGATGACCCATAGAATGCATGTTCCACATCGAGAATTCTGTCCCTACTGTGAAGATAAAGAAGAATCAGAGATTATTCAATACCACCTATTGGGCAGCATGGCATAACATCCACTGAGGGACCTGGTTCTGCTCGTGGATTTTTTTAGGTTGGTTTTAAAAGACTAAGTGAGAACTCTAAGACCAACTATGGAATTAATTTGATTACCTTACATAGAGACTAGAATCCTAAATGTGAAGTGTATAAAAAATATAATGAAAATTAAGCAAAACAAGCATAAAAAGAAAAATGAAAACGCCTTTCAAATATGTCAACATTTTATTTTTGTATAATTTTTTATTAATTTTTTCCCCATATTTTTGCATCATTTTTTTTTGCCCCCAGAATTTTTCTATAATAATTTTTTATTTGGAAAAAGTGTTGAGTTCTTTTTCCATTTCCATTTGACACCCTTTTTAATGGATCCTTCTCAAACCACTTCACTTGTCACTTGTCCAATTTTATCACAAAAACAATTTGTCGCTCTCGCGCTTGCTCAACTCTTTTTTCCTTTTTTTTTTTTGCCTCAATTTTTTCCCCTTTTTTCGTCCTTTTATGCCTGTTCTGACTAGATGCTTCCATTCATTTGCCCTTCAGAATATCTTGTGGTAACTACATTTTTCAACGATTAATAAATGTCACTAGAAAACAAGCTAGGAAAAGCGGCATAGCACCATTAGATACTTAGATAAGACATTGTCGCTCTTACTTAGTCATGGTTTGGGTTTTTTTTTTGTTTTATGGAAGACTTCAAATGCCAGTCAACAAGACTGAAGTCAGAAATGAAAAAGGGTTATATAATTTACTAATAAATTTTTTGAAATATATTCTATTTAGTTAGAGAAATTGCATTTACTATGCTTTTGTCATCATCATCATTTCATCATCTTTATCATCATAAAGTTGCATAACCACAAAACTCAAAAAAGAAACTTTTCGTCGCACAGATCACATCCAATTAGCATATTAAATTAAATAAATATTAAAACAACTAGCAAACTTAGTAGTAGGATACACTTCGGTACTCATCGTATGTCACTTGTCGATACACATTATTATAACTGATCGTCCTTATAACCTTTTTTTATGTTCGTTTTCGTACATTCGTTTGTTCATCTATTCACTAACATCAAACAGCCATTGGGCACATGCATAAATGTCTCTATGGATTACTTGCTGGCGGCTTTATAGCATAACACAAGTTGAAATACTTGTGAAAAAGGACGACATCATTGTATGACAGGCATGTCCTTGCTGCATACTCTTGCTACCGCTATTACTGTTGCTGCTGCTGAAAACTGCTTCCTGGTCATAATTTATTCCACTCATCTTAATAATTTTCATCTACATTGTACTATATAAACTTACTACAAACACACATATTTAAACGAATATCCTTACACACATACTAGAAGACATGCAAGCATAAAATATTTTAAACATTTACTTAGCAACCAAAAAGCTTTTTAGCCCCCACACATACTCACTTTGACTACCTGGGCTCGATTTTATTAGAGCCTTGTTGCAAGGCGGTCTTCAAGGCGTTGCTCAGTAGTTTTTGTGTGTAACAGGAAAAACCAACCGGATGAAGGAGGCTGCAGCCTGCGGCTTAATCGTTGTACATCAATGTTCTTGTGTTGTCTTACCTATGTGGCATCTTTCATCATTATCACCACCATCATCATCATCATCATCATTGGCATCATTGGAATCGACATTCACTTTGGCTTCGTCTTCCTGTTCAACATTTTCTTCGACAGGACAAAACTTGTCACATGACTTTCCTTCTGTTTGTTTTAATGCCAATGTACTGTTCAGCATAGTTTTCTTTACAATGTATATGTATGTGGTAAGTGTATATGTGTGTGTGTGTGTGTGTATAACATCTTTGTTATGCCAACTACATAGGTAACTAGTGCGTGTGTTTCTATGTATGCTTTGTACTAACTTTCAACTGTATGCTGTGGGTGTTTACACTGACGCTCTAAGCAAATTTACTTTACTTTGGTTTGCTTTGCATTTCTACCTTGTGCTTTTTTCTTTTTTATCATTCCAACTCCTGCTTCTTTGCATACTGAAAGATTCACTTCTTAAAGGAATAGAAAAAGCGAAAACGAAAACGAAAACGAAGACAAAATTATTCATTCAAGTTGGACATCACATGGAAATTGACTTATGCGGTAAGTGAGCAGGTTACATATGTGTGTGCACAAACAGAAAGCAGACAAGTAAACTAACTGGAGTAGTTAAAGGATGTATGGATTTCTTAGTATTTAGTTGATTTTCAGCTTTGAAATATTACAACTTCCGGTGAAATATGTTGAACTTCCTGTTTTTGGGGGGTTTTACTGAAAAATTCAACTGACTTTAACTATGAGACAAAACATACATTAAACACATATGGCTACAGGTGTGATTAAAAAGTTACATCTTACAATTGCACACAAATCTTTAGTTAGACTAAGGTGCTTGTGCAGTACTCTAGACGATGTTGTAGCATTTTTGACAAAATCCAATTAAATTGTACACTGCAGGAAAATCTCTTGTCGTTCTTTCTCATTCTTAAGACTACTCGGTATCACTCTGAATGCTCTTTCATTCTTTCTATATAGTATTGTAGTAAGAGCAGCTAAGAAATAAAACGTAACAAAACCAAATGTTGCAGGAGTCATCTGCATCTATGTACATATGTATGTTGTGGCATCCTTTTCCTGGTGCACATTTTTCCAAGTCAACGCAAACATTATAAACATATTACAACATTTGCATATTTCAAAAGCTCAACTCTCAACTCAATGCACTTAGCTGCGCATTACCGGCAACCAAATCGAAAGCTACAAGGACATTTTGAGCCCCACCATACTTAAACACAACCAAACCAAACCAATCCGAACTGAACTGAACAGAGTAAACGAAAGAGCTGCTTCCTTCAAGGTATCACATTCATGATGCTGGATGGCACAAATAATAATATTACATTTATGAAACAAATTCTTCTCTCTTCGTCTCCTCAATAAAAAAAAAAACGAAATACATAGAAATTCAAAAGAACTCAAAATTTCATAGCATACAACAAGGCGGCGCAGTTTTAAATCAGTTCGAATATTCAAGCTTAGCATAAGCTGAAAAGACCTTTAAAGGCAAGCTAGCTAGCTAAAGACAAACTAGTGAAGAAGAATGACAGTAATAAGAGTCATGGAAAAATTGAGGGCGTTTGTAAACACCGGAAATGGGTGTGGCACTTTCTCGAGCTGCAACTGGGTCATGTTTACAATTAACTTTTTGCGGCCAAACTAAACCAAAAAAAAAAAATATTACTTATATTATAAAATATAAAAATTTATACAAAAAACTGAGTGCAGACTTATCCCGTATGCACAAAAGAAAGAAAGTACTCAACAATCTATCTGGGTTCTACTACTACTACTACTACAGTGTTGGTTGCTGAGGCTTGTTCCACCACAGAGTTTCAGCGGTTGTGAGCACCCATAACTGAACCTTCATTATTAGTCTTGAAGGCTTTTTGCTGAATACAATTTTTTGGTGGTCGCTTGTCACCGCCACTATGCCTACAATATTTTTTTACTTGAACAACTGCCTCATTTTCTATGATCAGCTGAGCTATGCGGTTTTATGAGTTCCAAATAAGTTGATTTAAATGTGCCAACAGCAACAAGGATATCCATAGTGAACTAAGATGTTGAATGCTGGCATTGTGGCGACGGCCAATGCTACTGCTGCTACGTGCTATTGAGTAAGCGAGTGAGTGAGTGAATGAAGTTTCTCATGCATTCAACAATATTAAGTGGTAATTTTCATTTATAATGAGCTGTGGTAAATAACTATGCGAATATTCAACCAAGCAAACTAGTGAGTGAGTAAGTAAGTAAGTAAGTGAGTGAGTGAGTGAGTCAGTTGTGGCATACATTATGCAGCAACAACAAATCGTAAAACAATTGGCCTGATTAAAATGTCCTTCACCACACGGTAAGGGGGCCGCCATCAAACTTTGCCATCCACCCACCATTCACAACCAAGCAATATGGTTAATTAAATGCACATAATGAACGCTTCAACGACACCTTTGATGCTTACGCAATTTAACTTAAGTTTATTAATGAATGAAGAAACAAAGTACGTGTTGTTGTTGTTGTTGTTATTGTTGGTGATATCCTTTTTTAACTCAAAACAGGATATGCACAGTTCAATTTAAATTAAGCACACCAAGCATTAAATTTATGACATTTTCTACTTTACCAGATTTAAGTACTTACATACTTTTGATGACAATAATGAGCTTTGTATCCTTTGTCTATTATCCTTATAGTATACTACAAAATAAAACAAAGCATACTTTGTGGCATTGCTTACATTGCCGAAGCTTTTGTTTTGGCATTTACTTGGTTTTGGCTTGCTTTCTCAGTTTTTGGGCATAAAGTGCATGAAAGCATGAAATTATGCATCCTGTATAAAGTGCAGCAGCAGCATCCTTTAATGGTGAAGACAAAACAATTTAACACTCAGACGCACTATGCACTATGGAGGAGTGCAAAGCGGAGGGAGGAGTGTAAGTGAAGTGTAAGTGAGTGCAAAACAAAGACAAGGACATCATCAACAGCTCATGCCTTAATGCCACTAGTGCAACTTCCTGTTTGCTAATCATAGATAAGTTAAGGCGTCGCTAAAATGGAAATACCTTGTATGAGTATCTACAATATGTATGAATATTTGGATGCAGCCATTAAGGATAATGCTTTCTTAACATTGTTGCCTTTGGGTGATTAAAAACTCATTAGCGTTCTAGTATAGTTGCACCTGCTCTATAGACACTATGTGTTTGAGTGAGTGTTTTTTAGCTAATAACTTTAAACAATTAATAGAATTTCATACCATTCTAAGTGCGAGTAATATGTACGCATATAATTGTTCTTGTTCCATCTTATGTTTTAAGGTAATCATGGCACCACACAATATGCACTTGTCACACTTCTTTCAGTTTGCTTTGTTATTCCACTTGCTTCACGCTTCAACTTGGTGCAATTCTAATTGGCATAAAACAAGGATAATTACACCAAAAAGGACACTTGAAAAAGTGAACTTGAGCTTACACTGGGCAAACTCTTCACACTAGACGAGAAAATAGAGTGAAAGCATGGCAAAAAATATGTGAAATTATGTCATCTAGAAGAGATGAAGAAATTAAAGAAAAGCAAAGTTTTTTTTTTAAGAAGATTTTGGTATTTCATGAAAATGCAATAAATGAGTGAATAATAACAAGTGAGTAGAAGAAAAAAAACCTCAAGCAAAACAGAAACCCTAGCTAAGGTAAGATAAAGTAAGGCGAGTTGATGAGTTTGAGGTGTTAGGAGCAAAAATAGCAAGTGAAAAGAAGAGAAACCATAAGCAAAACAGAAAACCCCAGCTAAGGGAAGATAAAATAAGTGATTTGACTAGGTTGAGGTGTTGGAAAGGTGTAGCAGTATAAGAGGCAATCTCCGTTAAAGTCAACAACCATTGCTAAACGCAGACAGGATTATGAAATAAAAAAAATATTAGAAAATTTTAAATTAAAGAAATTGCAACATTATGTGTTAACATCACAAGTATTTTGTATGATTAAATAGACAATGATTTATGAGAAAATGGTAGTTTTCCTTGTTTTTGTTTATATTTTATAATATTTTCTCATATATAAGGTTTTGGTTGCTGGTCAATGCAAAGAAACAATTCGTCATCATAGCCAGGTGTCCTTAGGCGGAATATTGTGTTCAAGGATAGAAGTCTGGCTTGCATTGACTGATACTCTTTAATGATTTTATATATTTGTGAATATTATATACTTTGGTGGCCACAAATAATACAATCACATGTTGGGCATCACTAATCTTTGAGCATTGCACCTCCTAATATTTGCTTAATTTCTCAAAAATCTTCTGTCTCCTGTATTTCAATATGAAGTTTTACTATCTTTTTCGGTATGCATTTATTTTGTAGTTTTGTCGCAGAAAGTCTTTATGATCACAGTTATTTCACGTTGAGCTAGTATATTTATATATTATTTTCCCCCAGCTTCTGGTATCAGGTTTTTGTAAAAGCAGTTTGTGCTACCTGTTGCTTTTTCCAGCATTGGGCTCCAAGATTTCGCTTTTGATGCATTAAGGCACTGATAGCAATGCTTATCATCATCATTTGGCGCTACAGCTCTTTGTGAGCTTTGGCCTTATGAACAATATGCCTGCATGTTACTCGATCTTTTGCCGCCCTTTTCAAGTTTTCCAGTTGTAGTTTCGTCCATCCCTCTTAATCTTAGTCTTCCCCTTGCTTTGTCGTTGAATGACTTCGCATCTAGAATTTTTCTTTGCGCTCTTGATTCGTCCATTCTTGTTACATGACCTAGCCACCTTATGAGTTGCACTTTGATAAATCGCATCACGTTTTCACCTTGAATTAGATGTTCAAGTTCGTCGTTCCATCTTATTCTCAATTTATCAGGCCTAGTTTCAACTGCGCCGAAGATTTTTCGGAGAATTTTTCTTTCGAAAGTCAGCAATTTTGTTTTGTCTTGATTGATTTGAAGAGTTTTATAAGTGATGCGAAAGATCTACTGGCTGCTTGTATTCTTTCGTCAATTGTTACGCTCATTGAGTTGTTTGCTGTGCTTATACCTATCTTCAATCTTCTTCTTTTCCAGCATTCCATTATAACCTAAGATTTTGTTCTGCTCCCATCTGATGAATTTTTGTATCCCACGCAACATTTCCTGTTAGAATGTGGATAGCTAATGTGGCAATCTATCTAGGCTATATGTCAGTAACGATTGATTAAAGTATTGTAAGTGTCAATGAAATGTATAAATGTGACTGTCTTCCTTACCGGAATGCATACTTTGGGTTAGAGTCCGGTAACTTCGAAGTAAATATTGTTAATCATTGCCTCCATGTACTGCCCTCCAAATGTATACGTTTCATGATTACTTTGTCAAACTTTGGATCAAAATACCTGGTCGTTGGAGACTGGAACACAAAACATCGCCTCTGGCGATCATACCGAGTCACCCCCCAAAGGCAAAGAATTACATAATGCAATAGTAAATAGTAGAATGAATGTTCTAGCCAACCTTATATCCGTATGCAAGTAGCAACTATCCAGTCGAGATTGACTTTGTAGTTTATGCCGGCATCCAATCCAGTGCGCTATCAATTGTTGAAAATCTGGATCTCAGCTCGGATCATCTGACTCTGATCATTCATATGATTATAACAGGTGACACATACTTAACACCACAGCGAATTCTTGGTTAGACACTCACATCAGCATAAACATTAAGCTGACCTATGCGAAGGATATTGATGATGCTGTAGAGCTGCATGAGAGAAACATTTATGAAGCTACTGAATATGCCACCCCGCTACTACCGCCTCGTCCACCCAGTCGTTGGATATTGATGCTACTTGAGCCAACTGATTATTTCATTCTTTAAGTTGATTTCTTAGTTTTTAACAACTTTGATAACCTTTTTTCTATATCATACTCGTCATCGCTATTTACAATTGTCTTATAAAACCTGTCATTCATAATAAAGTCACTTAAATCTGTAACTTCCGATTGGCAACATAACATCACATTACATGTCTAACAAATTAATTTAATAAATTTTTACATTCTTATAAGCAAACTAAGTACTTTTATGTCGTTTTATGGTCAATGATAGAATGCACTGATTGTCATGACTAAGTCAATAAAATGGACACATTGCTAAGATCATGTTTGGAAATTATAATGATATTGATCTTTAAATTATCATATACTAATAACTAACAGACATCATAAGGCTGTTAGAGATGAGCTAAGCAGTGATTTTAAAGTCACTGTGATTCTAAACTGTGATTGAGTCATAGTCATTTGAAGAGAGAGACACATTTTACTTTGTTTAAACTGTGATTTGGAATCACTGTGACTCAATCACAGTTTACAATCACTATGTCACTCATCTCTAAAGACTTTAGTATAATCAATTTTGATAAACTGCTTTCATTAATCAATTTAATTTTTGTGTTTTCTTTCTTCGTAGAGTAGTAAAGACGTTAAGACACACCAAATAACAATAGTGCGCTTATCCGCTTATTTCACTCCTTGTTTTTTTAAGTACTTTTTAATGCGCATATTTTTCTTCCCTTCTCACTTTTTTTTTATTGTGGTTTATTGAAAATTATTATTTTTTAATAAAAAGAAAATCACAAAAAAAAAAGAATAAAAAATATTTCTTTATTATTTTACTGCGAATGAATTATTCTAATTTTTTTTCACTTGATGATGGTGTTGCTGGTATTGCTGGTGTTGTTGTTGTTGTTGGTTCAATCCTTATATTTTGTTGTTGCTATGATTATTGTTGTTGCTGCTGTTGTTGGTCAGAATATGCTCTAATGCGTCTAATTAACTTTTATTACAGTTTATTGTTGCGTAACGAAAAAAGGCAGTTTTCACATTTTAATTATGTTTAAGTGTCATGATTTTTAATTGTAAATTATGGACCATAATAATAACAACAACAACTACTGTAAGGATGATAAAAATACTAACAACAACAACAATCATAATAGTATGTAAAGCACTCGAAGTAACCAAGTGTTTTGTTGCATGAAAATGGCATTTGAGTGTGAAAACTTAGTACGTTTAAAAATGTATTGCATACTTCAGTGCGCAACTTTGCTTTGCTTTGCACTACAAAAACTACAACAATAACAACTTGAAATGTTTCCTAAAATCAAAATAAAGTAAGGAAAAATATTGCAACAAAACAAAATGTCCATGCATTGTAATTATACGCAAGAATGCTTATTATGATTACTAGATTTTACACTTAATGCAAGGCGGGAAAGTGTTAAAATCTCTAAGAATAGTAGCATGGAAGTCAAGTGTGTGAAAGTGTTAAAAGTATTTATAACACTCTTTCATACACACACACACAATGACTATAATTGTTTGTCAGTTTCACGCAAAATTTGACAAAATCACGTCAAACAAAAGCAAAAAATTTATATTACACAAAAGTGAAAAAAGAAGACTATCAAAGTGTCGTAAAAAGAATGATAAAAAACAACTGAAAATACCATTAAATGTTAACAATAACAATGATGCAGTTTCATGTCGTGTATACTGGTGTATCTGTGTGTGTATGGCAAAGTAACTTTGCTAGGTTGAAGTTGAAGCGTGCAACCACTTTCGGTGTGACGTTGAAATTGCATATTTTGCAGCTTTATAGCTCATTACGCTGACACTTGATTGTTGAACAAATATACACACACACGCATATACATACATGCACTCTCGTGGTATACGCAGATACAAACAGCACTTGACTTGATGCTCATACGCATAGTGGTTCCCCCTCTGTTGCTCTGCTACTCTGTTTACTTGGGCTGCTGTACTTTTATTGGTATTTGTGTGTTGTGATTTTTATCAGTGACGACAACATGAACGTCATCGTTGCCACCGCCATTTTCAAGCTTACTTATTGTTGTTGTGTGCTCTTCCTGTAAAAGTCCTTAAGTGTTATTATTGCTAAAATAGTGAGTAAGGAGGAGGAGGAGGAGGAGTAGTTCCCCAATACCTGCACAATCTTTTTGCACACAATTTCCAGAATTTTTTGAATGCAACCCTAAACCTACATTGAGTGAACTTTTTGCTTTTATTCGTTTTTTGTTGTTCTACTTGTTTCGGTTTTTCTGTTCTACTTGCTTCTGTCGACGACGTCAACGACGACGACATTAAAAAACCATTAACTATATAAATGCAGCTCATCATCGTCATCATTATGATGCTTTTCCAGTACCACAAATACTCACTCACTCACTCACTATCCTCCTTAAGACCCACTCTATTTTGTTACAAATATTGTTGGTAACCAAGAACCCGCTGGTTTATACTAATAACTCGTTGAATGTTCTTGAGTTGCCTGTGACAGGAGCATGTAATAAAAATTTCCAAGAGCAGCAGCAGCATTAGAAGCATCAACAAAACCAACAAATAATAAATAAAAACAAAATAAGTAAGGTTTTTCCTTCCTTTTTTTTTCTATTTTCTATGTTTTCTTAGTAAAATTGCATGTGCTCAGGCAGCTCCTTCCTTGTTCGTTATAATGTTTTTTCTTCTTGTAATTATTAGAGCTTTTGTTTTTAAAAGATTTTACAGCAGTTTCTCTGTTTTTTTTTTTTTTTGTGGTTATAAAAGAGGGTTTTGTTGAAAATCGTTACACGATAAAATAAACTTACTTCATTCACTATTAGTGAAGGTCATTTTGAAATATATTATTTGGGGGAGCTTGATAAATTGATGATGAATGAAGAGGATGAGGAAAAAGTAATACCTTTAATGCTTCGTTATCGAATAGTGTTGGTAATGTTTTTATTTGAGTAAAATATACTAAAAATTTAGAGGAGGATTATTGTAATTATTTATAGAAAATCGGAATTGTTAAGGCATTAAAAGTACATTCTGAAAGAATTCCAGCAATGATGGTATTGATTGGTGGTTTCTAAGAAAATTGTTTCTCAATTATAAAGGATTTCATTATAAAGGATTTTCAAAAGTGTTTTTATATTTGCCAAAATTTTCTTATCAAGGATTGATTCAGTTGATTCAATTAGTAATGGAATATGACATCGTGCAAAAGGCCGTGAATCCTCCGAATTTGGATTACTTGGACGCATAATTCCGGCGTCACGGTTTAATTTTCGGCGGGAATGTTTTTCTGGAGATCTTCAACCGACACTAACGTAGACGAGTGACTCCAAATATCCCCAAAGGAAAAAGTCCAACGGCGTTAAATCATACAACTTTGCCGGCCAATCGACATCACCGTTTAGTGAGATCAATCGATCTGGAAAGTGATCACTCAACAGATTGATTATATCGTGACTGAAGTGATATGTTGCAGCATTGAAAAAATATGTCTTCCATATTGTCACTAGCCAGACTATGTAAACAAAAATCGTTTATCATTGTTCGATACCGTTCTCCATTGCCCGCAATGTGTGGCCATCCACATTTTAATGATACCGCCCACAAAGTTACTTTTTCTGGGTTTAAAGGCATCTGCAACCAATGCTGTCGGAATTAACGCTCGCTGTGAGTAATGTGAAATCATTAAAACTGCTTAGGTGGGCTCGTCTTGTTGCCTAACTAAATGTGCTTGGTCTTGTACTTGGTCTTGTGCTATGACGCAATGCAATATAATATACAATATATAAACTTTGTCATACATTTTCTGCCTACATGACCTTTTCGCAAACAGTTCAATCAAACGTACTTTTTTTTCAAATGAATATCTATCCTGAATTGAAAGTGTTATAAATGATGGACACTGTACGAGACTATGATTATTCATTAAACACTTTGGACAACCAGTCTGTGCGACAACAAAAACCCTTTTATTTTGCGTTGGCTTAACTTTCTATTGTGGTTTATCCTCAAGAGTATGGTAGCATGTAGGCAATTTATCATATTCTTGAACTCGATCATATGACTGCTTTGCCTCTGCATCTACCTTTGACAAAACAAGATGGATTAGTATGCCATTTAAAATATCTGCTTCATTCCCTAAAGATAACAACGATCCACGCAGCGCTGCTACCGTATCTAGAATGAAGCGAAGAGATGCAGGGTTTGACATTTTCACATTTGAGATATCGCAAAGCTCGGATACCTTCCTTTCAGTTGTGATAGAGCCTTTGGATAATTCTCCTCGGATACTTGAATGGGTGTAACAACATTCAACGCGGCAACAGGGAGACAACTCAATAAATAATTAAACTTGCTGATATAGATGAGTCGTCATGCACCATTGTGGTAGTAATAAATTTTGTGTAGTCACCATATTTGCCATCGAATTTAGGCAACTTTAATGCTGGTAAGCGATTATGATGACTACTCACACTGACAGATTTGTGCATTAGTAAAGCCATTGATCCAAAAATGCGTTTCGTCGCTGTAGATGATTTTGCCATCAAAATTTTCCAAACAAAGCGCGTTTTGTTTAACGCGGAGAACGTGCATATTCGTCATACAATTGTACCACTTCGATACGTTGTTGAGTTGTATACCTTTCCATGATGATTTTTATAAAATTAGATGTCAAAAAAGTTATAGGGTTACCAAATGGCAGCATTTTGAAGTAAGGTCGTCAAAGTTTGATTAGCTTAATAAATTTTTTATAGGATTGGTCTCTTAAATACTTCTCCGTTCAGTTGGCATTATTGGAACTGTAATAGCTAATTACTTCTGAACAGCTGAATATTTTAAGGCCCTTTTTTTTTGTTGGAAAGCTTATAAAAAATTATTTTACAAAAAATAGAATTGTAGAAAATTCATATTATTATGAAGTATGAGTTCTCAAGTGGAACCAAGGCATTGCAGGCCACGCGAAACATCAGTAGTGTATGCAGATAATAACAAATTGATTCACCAAATTTCGCTCAAGGAATTTTGATCTCACAAATATGCGATGCGGTGGTCCACAATCAAAGGTCGAAGACGAAGAACTAAAGGTCAATGTTGAGACTTACTCATCTCAAAGAGGACCGAATTTAGTCACTTAAGTTTGGTGTTTGCAAAAGAACAGTACTAACTCACCTGGCTCAATTCAGTAAGGTGAAAAAGTTGTTAAGTTAAGTGGATTTCACATGAGCTCAATAAAAAACAGAAACAGAAGCATTTGCTCTCACATCATAAATTCGTTCCATTTTTTAATCAAATTATTATTTGTGATGGAAAATGGATTCAATATGACAATCGTAAGCGTTTAGCACAATGGTTGGATAAGTATGAGATACCAAAACACCCCCAAAGCTTAATATTCATCAAAAGAAGCTTATGGTAACTGTTACAATATTAATATTATATTACTTATCAGCAGTATTACTCGTATAATAATACTCACCATACTTGTCATTTAAGTCAGTCTATAAGACTAAAGTAAACCTATCAAGTCTATCATTTATGTAACAGTAACTGTTTGGAGGTCTGGTTCAAGTGTGATTCATTATGACTTCATAAAAACTGGCTCAACGATCACAGCTGAAGTATACTGCAATCAACCGGAGCAGATAATGTAAAAACAGTGTAGATTGGTCAACAGAACGACTCCTATCTTACTGAACGCCAGACTGCACAAATGACTGGGACAAAACTATAGCAATTGGAATTGGAATTTCTTCAATACTATCCATACTTACCAGACTTAGACCCCACAGATTACCATTTCATTTCATTCCAGGAATTCATTGATTCTCGTCAGCCAGAGTCTTATACAACCGGCCTGAACATTTTTCCGCTTAAATGGCAAAAGTGTATAGATTTGATTATAAAAGGCTTCATTCAAAGATTGATAGTTGAAGATATTTTTAGAGATTTGGTCTCTTAAATACTTGACATCTCCATGAAAACCGCCATGCGAATATATCAGTAATACCATTACAATTATCAATAATACTTTCTATGATTCCTTAGATTCTTCACTTATCTAACGTTACTTACTTTTCCTATTCCATTCAGAAATGCATTTCAAGATCTAAAGCTTTCATGTAATAAGCATTTATTATTCTACAAACATATTCCCTATTCACCTTTTATTTTTTATGAACCTTTATATATGCTTCGTCATGTCGCACACTATGGTAAACTTAAAATGTTATCACATATACAAACACAATGCCTCGTACAAATGTTATGTTTATATGTAATTTATGCAATCCAATTGGCATCCCATCTATCTATTTATCCATCTTTCTATCTATCTATCTATCCATCCATCCATCCATCCATCTATTCCATTCATTGTCGCCTAAGAATGCTAACGTTGACGTTGTTCATTGCTTTGCTTCCAGAACTTGAAGTTCACTGCTTTAGAGTTTCGCTTGCGTTGCCATACGAGCGAGTGCAGCTGCGGTTTCATTAGTTTAATGAGTATTTCCCAACATGTTATTCAGTTTGTGGTATTGTCGTTGTCATCGTCACTTATATAACACAC
The DNA here is from genome assembly GCA_037043315.1 of Amiota communis. Lineage (NCBI taxonomy): Eukaryota > Metazoa > Arthropoda > Insecta > Diptera > Drosophilidae > Amiota > Amiota communis. The sequence goes on along the minus strand of JBAMAV010001245.1, from coordinate 1,840,600 downwards.
AAACACTATCACACACACACACATGGCTACATCAGGGGCACATAGTGTCAGGAGATAAATCTCTCGTTCCCTTTCTCTATCTCTCGGAATACGTGCTGGCATTAAATTAAAATTGTAAAGCTTGTTCTCTACTACTACTCGTACTATTACTACATTGAATAGTAGATGAAGGTTACAACACCAGCTTCACTTCAACTTCAACACATTGACGAAGGATCTGTTTGTCTGTCTGTCGACGAAATTGAAATTGTTACTTCAATGAAAAGACACGTTGCTATTATAAAGCGAATGAACGAATGAATGTGAAGCAATGAGAAATGCAAAGTAAAGAATGAAAAGAATCTTTTGTCATGGTGTAGAATTTAAAGCTATGAAATTCACTAGAAGAAACTAATGTAATTTTATGAAGTTCTTAGATTTATCTTAAGCCAATGGTACTCTCTTCCTCTCTCTCTCTCTCTATTGACTGTCATGATTCTCAATTCAATAAGGAACACGCACGTTCAAGCGTTGTCAGCAAATGTTGATTATTGCTTTGCTAATTATACTTTTACCAAAGCCACGCAGGAAGCATCAAGCAATAGCAAGCGAAAAAGTACCAGCCACGCCTATTTATCTAAATCGATGTGTGTGTGTGTGTTTATTGAAGTCATTAATTTACGTTTGGCATGCAATGAGCGGCACACGCCCAAAGGACATCACTAAAGTGTGTTAATTAGAAATCAAACTTAGATTTGATGATATTATCCTGTGAGAGAGAGCTGACGCATGAAAAAGGGAATTACTAATGTAAAGCAATTGACTTTAAGTGTGTCGTGCACAAAGTGAATTGCACTGTTAGCATAAAAGGACTTGCTTTAAATTTTAGTTGGAATACAAGTCATAGGACTCAGGACCCAGGACTACAGGACAATGGTTACTTACATTCACAAGTACGGCCAATTCGCTTTTTAATCCTTATTTTAATGTATTTTGTAGCTGAAGAATGCCTCCCAGGATGCATACGTGTATGAGACTTAAGGAAGGATGTGTTGCCCATCCTTTCCACATACACATACACAGAGTGTGACATTTACTCTCACCCTTATACATTTAAGCATGAACAAGCGTGTAATATTTTGTAAAATATTTTTCAATTTATTTCAATTTTTGCGCTTCTATAGTTTTTATTATTACATATTTTTACGCACAGGATTCCAGGACAGGACAGGACAGGACATAGAGTTGGAGTTTGTGACAAAGTGAAACATCGCTTACTTGTTTAAAAATTTACAGTGCACAACAAATTTATGTTACTTCGAGCTGCAACGCAAAAGGATACACGGCCAAAAGAGAGTAGAAGAAGTGAAGTTGGTTCTGAAATTGGGACAGATAGTAGCTTTGCAAGAATGAGTCTGTGGTAGAAAAAGGAAACTGAATCCCATGCGTTGTCCCTTAACGGTGATAAATATTCGTTCATGATATTGCATATGAGTTTTTTCATTCATTCTTATACTGTGGTTTTGGGTTCCGAGGAGCTTTTGCTGTATGTGGTTTAAGGGCGATCTCCAATGGCATCATGGAGTCAGGTCTTAAGTCAAATCCTATTTGACCAAGTCAAAAGGATAAAGCTTTGTTATATTCATGCCAAGCAGTTAACGCGTACAATGAAGATTAATAAGCAATAACAATGGAAAGGATCCTTCCTTCCCATATTCACTGCATAATTTCATTTCCATTTAAGTAACAAAATTCACTTGGAATTAAAATCATTAAATTTGACTAGATTAAAATGCAGTTGACACACAATTAAAAATGATGGTGATGGTCATAATGGGGAAAGGAACGCCACAATGCTCGATGACAGCATCTGACAAGAAACAATTTCTAAATAATAATTTTCAAGTGTCAAAACAGGCGCAAAATTTTAATGAATGTCAAGCAACAGAGAACAGAGAGTAACAGAGTGAGCAGAGAATGAGAGAATGGAGAGTGAAAATCATGGAATTTTATGCAAAAAAAAAAACAGAGTTTAAATTGAATTTTCGTTATGCATGAAAGGAAGAAAGGAAATATGCCGTTTGCTAGTTAAAATCATTGCATACTTCAAGGCTGCCCAGCACAAAATCCAGAAGAACAAAATGAATGAATGAAGGAATAAATGAATGGTTAGTAGCAGCAGAGAAGAAGAACAATGACAATGAAGGAAGGCAGAGACAAAATCAGCAAATAAAAGTGACAAAGTGTGTTTCGGGTAACAGACAAACAAAAGATACTTACTTAGATACATAGAAAGAGAGCTATGGACATAAAGCAAGCGAATGCAATGCAACAAAATATATAACTACAAGAGTATAAGAATAAGAATACAACAAATTGTAATTGTCTTGGCATACAAGAAGACAAACAGACAGACAGAAACTAACGAACAATTTGAAAGCAACGAAAAACGAAAGCCAAACCAATTCATAGAAGTAGGAAGTGAAGTGAAGTGAGCACGAAATGAAAGCAATGATGATGATGACAACAAGGATTATGAAGATAAAGTAGCGACATAAATGTAAGTGTAAAATTACAAAAACAATAGGAGCAATAATTACAACAATGAACAGAGAGAGTACAGAGTGTATTGCAAATGCAAGGAGAAAGTATGAAAGCAACTAAGTGAAGAACGACGGACGGACAGACAGACAGCAGGCAACAATAAGGTATCAGCACAAGAGACCGAATGCAAGCAAAAGGAAATCTCATTACAAATTACTGAATTAATTTCAACTTGAGTAAAGCAGCAACAGAAACAGAAGCAGCAGCAGCAGCAGCCACTTCATAAGAAGCGGCAACATCAGTGAAGGACATGCTAAAGGCAAAGAAGTATTGTTGTAAGTAGTAAAGGCAGGACAACAACTATAACAGAATAACAAAACAATGAATGAATGGATGGCGCGGATGGATGGAAAGTACGAATGAAGTACCATGAATGAAATAATGGCGAACAAAGGAACGCGCCACTTGAGTTGCATTTGCACAAGAAATGCAATTAAAAGGCGCATCAGGACGACATGTGCAAATGATGAGCAAGTAAGCAAGCAAATAGAAGGGAATCTAACGAAGAATAAGCTGAACAGCAAGCACAGGCAAACACCTTGAAAATACTTAATTTAATAAGGAACGAAAGCAGTAAAGAAAGAATGCACCATGAGACAATGAAAAACAATAAAATAAACAAAAAGGATAACACAAAAAAACTACGCTAAGTTATACTAAGTTTGTGTGGACAAGGGCATCATCATATTATTAAGTGTGAACAAAGCACTAATTTTGTTGTCCAACAGCATCTAGCTGCTGCGGCAGGATACTTCTGAAAGAAGAAAAGAATGTTAAATAAAATAAAATCCTTGAATGAGAGGCTTGAAAGCAAAATCGATTGAAAATGATTAAAATGAAATGACTTTACACAATACAGAAAATTGATTGTGTAACACAAAATGAAATGAAAGCAACAAAAAATGGAAATAAAATAAAAGAATGATGATGAAGAGAATGAAATGTGCAGGGATGGGATGGCCACCCGGCAATAGCAATCATGCAAATTAAGTACCAAAAAAATATTTACATTTAACAGAGGATACAAGCAACAGCAATTATACAACAAACACAAAGTCCAAGAGCATTAAAGTTGTTCAAGCTTCTTTGTTTGTTTGTTATAGTAAAAAGGATTTCCAACAGGACAGGAATAGGAAGATGAAAGAACAAGTGGAGTTGGATAGTCATTTCTGATTAATTGCCCAACTCAAAGCGCAAAATTAAATTAGCCAATAAACGAATGACAAGGGCAAAAATATAGACCCGGACATGGTAAAGAGTATAAACATTCAAGGACGAGTAACTCACACACTCTAACTCACTTACCCACTAAGTCAGTAAGTCACTCAGTCAGTAAGTCACTCAGTCAGTGAGTAAGTCAATATGCCTGGAATGCGTGAGTCTAAAAAGGGGAATGAAAACAAAATTCCCAAACTTTAGAGAATTTTCTATTTGTAACATATTTCTTTTTTGGTTTCCTTGCTTTTTTACAGTCAAAAACGTGAAGGACAGCTCACTCCTCTCTCTCTCTCTCTCACTTTGTTTTCCAACAACTCGCTCTAGCAAGAACATTAAAACAAATGAAGCTCTAATGGACGAATGGAAAAGAATGATGAAGGGTGGGGGTGAGAGAAGAAGACATTGCTTGCCACGCGCAATAATTGGCTTAATTTTTAATTGACGCTAAATTAATAGCATCGATGCCAAACAAAATGGCGCCCTGCAGAGGAAACGGAAGTGCATGTGAGGGCGAGAACACAAGAATTGATAAATTGAAAAACTACGTTGTTTTTATTACAATAAAAAGAAAAACTTTTTGCATATAATTTACACAAACACACACACATTAACGTATTTAAACAAATTGGGAAAATTTAAAAAGAAATCTTTATTAAGGGGTTTCATACCCTTCATTTGTAAATGAGACATTGAAAGTGTTTCTCTAATTTGGCAATATTATTTAGAAAATGAATGAATTTACTTCGTTAGGGCAATTGGAACATATGTCGAATTTGTGTTCAAAACCTTTCATTTACACTGTGCGACATAAGATCCTAAATTTTATCGACCAATCTCTCAATAACAGCCGTTTTGATTTGCACCAAACTTCACAAAAACACTTTCCAAACTATGCTTGAGTTGCTTTGATAATTTTATTAAAATCGGTTTAACAGTTTCGGAACCCATAGGGAACAAAATTACATACATCCAATTGTATGGTACTTTAATTTTTCAAAACTTTCAAATGGTAAGTCTGAGAAGAAAACTGTTTACATTTTCGTATTTAGCAAGTTAAATTTGACAAAAATTAGTTATTTTCCTATAATGTTTTTGTCGCACAGTATTACAGTCGTTCCCTTACTAAAAGTATCTGCTCCCATTTGAAACTAGGACCAGTTAGCATAAGCATTATCGGTTCCCCCAAATAGTGCATTGTAGTAGTACTACTGAATTGCTTTCTAAGCATGTTTTGTTGGATACATATACATATGAGTGCGCATCCCAACATTAGCACTATTTCGGGCGTTATTCCCACCAGACATAGCTTTTTTATTAGGCTACACTCTTGATAGTGGTCGCTATAATTACATTGGACGGCAGTTGAAAATGCTATAGAGTCACACCAGAACAATGTTGTCCTAGGAAGAAGTCCTCCACCTGTTGATGATAGCGAAATGAGACTTCCTCGTAGCACTCTGTCCACTTTGGCTCAGTTAAGGGCGGGTTGGTCTCTTATCCTCCAGTGTTACAGGGAACGTATAGATCTCTGAGACAATGACAGCTGTCCGCAGTGTGGTGGTTCTCCTCAAAACACTGTTTACACTTTTAACAGTCCTAAAAAACCAACCCAACTGACTTCAATTGACTTAAGGCTTCAACCGATAGAAGTGGCTTCCTTGTTAGGACTTGACACTTAGGACAAACTTGAAAAACACAAAACTTTTAAATCTAAAAACCTTGGTGTTTTTCTAGTCCTTTTTTAAATTAATTTCATCATTTTTACTGACCTATGCTCCTTTTTTTTTGATAGTTTTTGACCTAACTTTTGGTATTATAAAATGTTTATTTAAAAACCGGATATACTACTAACAAAAACTTAAATTTAATTAAGAACGAAAGCCAAAATAAGTAATTGAAGATCTACAGAATGAAATGATTGAAAGTCTCACAAAGTTAGCCCTTTTAATGAGCAGTCGCGCATTAGAGAAGCACGCATGAGTAGGCACTGAAGTTTAGGTATGAGAAGGACTATATACACATACACATATGTGTAAGTAAAAACTTACTTGCTTCTACTAGAACACGGTAAGCAAAAAGTTTTTCCCAACAACAGCAAAAACAAGCTTCGACATGCTTTGAATGCTCAAGAAACTTTTCATATAACAAAATCAACGGAAATACATCAAGTGTTGACGGCAGGTGTGCCAAAGCCAAAAAGTATACGCAGTAGAGAGAAATGAAATGACGGATAGAAATGAGAAAAGGGATAGTGAATGAGCAGATGAGTGGGTTAGTGGGTGAGTGGATGAGGGAACTCAAATCGGATTTGACCGCTTAGCTTAGCTTGAGTTTCGAACTCAGCGTTAACTAGCAAAAGATAAAAGTTTTTCACACGCACTCAAAACGGAAATTCATTTGGCTTTCACATATTCACAAACACACAGCTGTTGTAGATACAGTCAAATAGATTTAGATATACTTTTACGCATATGTATATGTATATATACAAAGATGACGACTTTGATGACTTCAGGCTTTCATCAAAGGCGTTAGCTACATTGGCGTATAACGTTAACGCGTCAGCAGTGACGCTAATTAGAGGTCTGTATCTATGTATCTGTATGAATATAAATGTTTCATCAGTGTGTGTTATAAAATGACTTTCGTTTGGCAAAGGCAAAAACAAAAAAAAAAGAGGAAAAACATTAAGCAAAAACTATTTTTTCAAGGTAAAAGCGATTTCCAACTTATACATACACATGAATATGTGTAGACACCACAAAATGCCTTTCTACACGTGCCAAATCCTCCACCTCAGATTAAGATATGCTCCACCATAGTATAAGACTAAGACTACTTACCCTTATCTTCATCATCATCAACAACAATATTAGTTTTTCTTTTTTCCTTTAGTAAAGCGCTAATCGCTTACTTTATGGCAAAAGTTTGCTTTACCTCTTACCCTCTTTACTCGCTCTCTTTAAGCTATTTAAAGCTATGCTCAATTGAATTTGTTTACTTTGCGGCGCTTATCTGAGTCTCTTCTCATTCCCTTTCTCTGCATTGCCATACTATGCTTTTCATCATTATTTGCTTTAAACACATTTCCGTATAAATCTGTCGCCGCCTATCATTGTCTGTCTTCGGCGTTAAGTGGCAATTTGCATAAGGATATGTTAAATCAAAGAAAGTGTTGCATACATTCAGGCAATGCGCACGATTTAATAGTAAAATGAATGAAAATGTAAAGAATATGTACAAGAAAGAGAAAAAATTGCTTAAAAATGTTTTATCAATTTGTTTTTAAGGACATCTACAAGTAATCTTCATCACATGAATGTATGTATGTAAATTGTTCCTGTCTCAACAACAGCAACAACAAACATAAGAAGGACAAACAATTGCTTTTTACTTGCCTGTATTCTCGTAGGATATGCTTTTCCATATACACATGGCTAGAGCTCCATTGCATGTAAATACATTCCAAATGATGATGATGATGTTGTTGTTGGTACCATTTCGCGAAATTGGTTTTTAATGTCAGCGTTTCATTCCATTTCATTGTTTTTACTCCATAATTTGATTTTCATTTTTTCTTCTTTTTTGTTTTTTTGTTTTTTTGTTCAGTTGTGGACATGGGACCAAGTGATTTGTTATCTTCAAAAGCATTCTCTTCCACCGCTTGTAACTTAATCAATTCATATGAAGAAATTGTAAATTTAAATGTCATGGGAATTGCGAAGTACAAAAAAAAGTACAATATAATTTCAAACCTACCTTTCGAGGCAAGATTATTCTACTACTAATACATGACTGTGAATCTCCCAAAATCGATGTCATTCTGAAATCTGAGAATTCGGCTGATACTCGTAATGATGTATAGGTCCTTCCTTGTAATGAAAGCCATCCAAAAACAACCCAACCAAGCCTTGCCTTTTGTAAAGTTGGTAAGTGTTCCGCAATACGAGCAATACCAAGAAGCAGATCAATCAACCTCTTTGAATTTGGTCATACACTGCGAAATTTAACCTTTTTTTTTATAAAATGTCAAATTCTTGTCGTCAGAAGATCATTGTAAGAACCGATGACGTTTCTCTCTTAGGAAAAGAGCAGGTAACGTGAGTCTGATAAGGCTGTGAGCATCTGTATCACACATAGTGTCCAAAGGGGCTACTGTACCGTAGAGGGAATGTGCAAGAAGCCCTGGGGAACACCATCTGTCTGACGAAACAATGTCATCGGAGGTTAAGCTAGGCAACTAATGCTGAGCTCAGATCAGTTCGAGTGCTGAGCTTGACTATCAAATATCTCTTATGAATTACCACATCCAACTCATGAAATTATTATAAATTGCACTGGAATATTACCTGCAAGACCCACAATAAAGCGAAATAAATGCAGCTTGGATCATGGTCTCAACTTTGCCTAGAAAACAAAATTCGACTCTAGAATGCAGTTCTGAATAGAGATGAGCCAAACAGTGATTTCAAAATCACAGTGATTTTAAACTGTGATTGAGTCACAGTCACTTGAAGGAAAAAACACTGTGTTAGGGAGCAACTGAATCAAAGTGAGTCACAATCGATCAAGTAAACTGTATCTCTCCCTTCAAATTACTGTGACTCAATCACAGTTTAGAATCACTGTGTCACTGTTTAGTTCATCTCTAGTTCTGAAGCTGCAAGTAACTATAATTAACATTTAGTTACTGCACAGGTATCAGTTTGTGAAACTACGTTCAATAGCAAGTGCTACTTGGTAAGTGAGCGATTTCCACTACCATAAGACCCTCAAAATACCAATTGTTAAGGATGAAATAAAAAAAATGTCAGGTAACGTAGGTACAATACATCAACAAATTGCATAACCATGCCAACAATTTAGTAATTGGCCTGCTAGAAAAGGGTATGGATGTTAGGCGCCTGAACTACCTATCAATAATGACACTGTCATTTTTTGCACCATAAATTGTTGTCAGTAGTTTAGTTTTAACCTTCCGCTGAACAAGTATGGATTGGTTTTCTTCAAAACAAATGTGGGTTTTTCAATCAATCGAAAATTGTTGGATAAAGTGCATGAAACTGGGATGCTGGTTGATGCCAGACCTGTCCCGCTTATTCGTCCGGTGCCTACGGCTGAAGCAATCTATGCTAAGACCGATTTTTGAGTGTTCCCACTGTAACTGTCAATGGTGAACGCTATTGAGATATGATAACTGACATTTTGCGGCAGGAATTGGAAGATCTCGATAAGCTCTGGTTTCAATAAGACTGCATAACTTGTCATACCACTGCGTGAAGCATCAACCTTCTGCGCACAAGATTCAACAACCATGTGATTAGTCGTTTTAGTGTTATGCAATGGGCTGCTCGAAGCTGTATTTTTGATGCCTCTGTACCGATTTGCTGTGAGGCGCTTTGAAAGACTAGAGTTTACGCCGAAAATCTGCAAACAAGTGATGACTTGAAACAGCACATTCGAGCCGAAATTGCCCAAATTGAGCAGGACAAAGTGCCACTGCCAAGCCACTCACGGCCAACATTAAAATGAATTCATCTTCGTTGAAAACAAATTAACTTTTATTCATTTAATGTCCACATCAAAATCAGATAGATAGATGGCCCACTCATTAGGTATCAGTTATGGAAGATTTTTAAAGCATCACTTTGAGTAAAGAATATATGATTTTTCTAACAAAATATGATGGATGAATTAACAGCCATGGATTTTGTCATGTGCTTCGACCACAAACTTCAAGCTTATTACATCCATTCTTCACTCACTCATAGTATGCACGTTAAATCTTCAGGTACTTAGTATCTTATTTTGCTAAAAATAAAAATGAAATAATAAAGTGAACCTAAATAAGGATGAGAATCATAAGATTCGTTGCAGGCTTTAATAGATTTTTTATGAACTAAAGTAAAGTCATGTTGAAATGTCAAGAAGGGCCAGCAACTTATGTCATTCAACGCACGCAAGATAACGTATCTACCAGAAGGACTTGAGAATAGGACATATAAACAAACGCAAACTCAAACGCACACGCACAACATTAAATATACTAAGACTTTGAGTTACGCAACAGCAAAAAGCTTTCAACCTAAAGACAATCATCACATACGAGTATACTAACATAAGTATAACTAACTGAAACTTAAAACGTAAAGAAACGCAACTAAATAACTGACTGACTTATAGACTGAATGAATAGCTGACTGACTGACTAACTGAATGGATGAATGTCTAGCTGCAAGGACATTCTTTTGTATAGCAAGGATGATGATGTTCTTGATGATGATGATGATGACTAGAAACGCTTATGAATGTGTGTAAAATGACAGTTAATCGTAACCACGTACTAAGACTATTAATAAAAATGTATTTAGGCATCGTTTCTTTCAGCTATGAATGAAAGAGCCCCAGCTTGAGCCCATAAGGATGAGAATGTTGATGTTGTCGACAAACAACACACACGCGCGCGCGCATCATTAATTTCACACACATGCACACACAGTATACAAAAGAAAAGAACCAACTTTAACTCAATTATAAGTCGCCTTCTCATATGTATGACAGACTGAAGTCAAGATAGACTTTTTTGTAAGTGGAATGCGCTTAGCCAAGTGTATGTGGATTCTCATTCAAGATGAAAGTAAGAAAACCCAAACAAAAATAAAAAAAATAGAAGAGTCAAAAACGAATGAAGTAGAAAATGGTAAAAAAATGAGAAAACTTAATAAAAACAAAATGACTTTGTGGCTCCACACCGCATTCAGCCTGGCTGGGTGTTTGCCTAACTTGACTAGGCCTGATTTTGCTTTAACTTGGTTCCTTGTGTGCCTTTGGCTGCAATTTTGTAATTTATCAAGCACACACACGCATCAGCACATAACATAGACACACTTGGTTACAATAACAGCTTTTGCTTTTGTGTTTATGTGCGTATCCTTGCGGCTATCAAAAGCACCAACAAAACTGTCCTTTACAATTGGGTTTTTTTTTCTTCTTTTTCATTTTTAAAAAATGGGCAAATGCTATATGAGTATATGCGCTTGTATCCTTAGGCTTTCTTTCTTTCTGTTGTGTTCTGTTGTCGAAGGATTTTATAATAGTATAAACAACTACCCATCTAGAGTCATTCACTCAAGCAAATGTAATCTCTTGCTGCTCATTCTTATTCTCTATGTAATCTTAAGCCAAACTAAGTTAAAATTTTTCTTTGAAGTTAAGCAAACAACTGTGACTCTGCTTAAGAGTTGCTTCCTTTGCTATGATTTCCGATTTGACTTCCCGTTTTCTTTTGCACTTTCCGCAGTGCGTTTACTTGTCAAGTCAACGTTTAAACTAACCTCTAATTGACATGTTTTTTGGTCAAACGTCGCAATTTCAGTTATTTTATTCCTGTTTTTTTTTCCTTCTTCTATTTATTAAAGACCTTTCTTTGATTGTCATTGTCGCCTTCGCCTTGCGCACGGGTGCATTCTTCATACATTCATTCCTTTATTCATTTAATCATTTACTCATTCATTCATTTATTCAGTTTCCTTTTGAGACAGTTTTGCTACGTTCTTGGGTTTCAAGAACTTCCTTCCATTTTTTGTGTTTTTTTTTCTGGTCACTTTTTGTCTGACTGTCTTTTGATTCTTCGTGTTCTTTGTGTGACAGTTGGACATTCTTGCTCTTTATACTCCTTTGACTTGAGACTTAGTTGTTCTTATTCTTACTTACTATTTCCGCTTATGCCCATTTTAAAATAAAGTTCAACAAAGACCATTGCTACTGTTTCTGATATAGTTGTTCTATTCTTCATACAAATGCTCTCCCTTTCTCTTTGAGTCTCATTATATATATTATTTTTTATATTGTTTCTCTATGCCGGTAAGGCTTTGTGGCTTTCTAATTAGCTGCCACTGCCACTGACATTGTCACTGTACTTGCTCCCTTGTCTTGGTATTCTTATACACTTTGTCTCATTGCTTCTACTTACATATATCATGGGCTTTATATCTTCATTTCTTTCTTTTCTTATCTTTATCAAGTTGTTGAATCGTAAATCTTGATATAAGACGACCACATACACTCCACTCTTAGTCTTAGACTTAGTCTAACCTCATACACTAGTTTTTTATGCTTTTGTATTAATATTAATTCCATTTACAGCAGATGCCTGACTTCTTCTCTTTGTGTGTTTCTTCTACTCTTTGCCTGTGTTGTCTGCTCATTTTCGTATTCAAGATTATCACAGTTACATAGTAGAAATAGTTAGTAATGAATGAATGCTTTGTTTTGCTTTGCTTTGTTTTGCTTAGACTGGCTAAGACCACCATAGCTCTTCATATCCTTTGCTATCCCTCTAATGTTGATATATGTGATATGCAGCCTGCTGCTGCCATATGCCATAAATTAACACTACTACCAGCGACATACTACTAAGCATCTAAGAAACACAAAGAAAACTTATTCTAAGTTAAAGAATTTTTAGTTATTTGCATTTTATTCAGATTTCTCTAAAATATTTTTGTTTCATTTTTTGGTTTCAATTTTTTTATATAATTTTTCTTCCTTACTAAATCCTATTTTACAGCTTGCTGAACTTTACCTTTTGTCTTGGTTTAGATAGTTTTTTTTTTTTCTTCCTTTTGCTTTTTGGTGTTTTATGTAAATTTTCATATTGTGAATTTTTGCTGTACTGTAGTTCCCATTCTTGTTGTTGTAGTCATTGCTTTGTATTACTCCAAAAAAAAAAGAATACGAGTATAATAGAAAAAAGTATACAAAAAGCATAGAAAGAAACAAGCACAGGATCAGCAGCGGTCGACAAGAGTCAGCCGCCAGCTGCAAATATGAATTAACATTGCTCTAGCTCTCGAGCTTCTCATTCCATTGTCCATTTCCATCTCCATCTACTTCTGTATATCTTTTTACACATATGACGCAATACAAATACATGCGCATATTATCAGTTGGGTAGATAAATAGACAGACAGACATACAGGGAAACGGAAGGACAGACAAATGGATGCCTTAGTCAAATATGCTGCTGGAAACACATGCAACTACAACGTCCACACACATCGTACAGACATCTGCATGCAAAACTCACTCACATACTCCATCCTCTCATTCAAAAATTCAAACGCAACAACAATATGAAAACAAAGAAAATAGCATAAAAAAGAAAAGACAAATATGTGCACAGAGTCAGAAAAAAAAAAAAAAAAAAAAAAATAAGAAAAGTAAGAAAGAAAGTATATAAAACAAAAAGATGAAAAAAAACACCGAAAATACAAGAAAACTTTTCTAATTTAAAACTGCCAAAAAATATTTTATAAACACAGAAAGACAGACAAAACAGTACAATGATGTTGATGGTGATGGTGATGATGGTCTGAGGAGTAGAGAGACAAGCAAACGCATTGAGAAAATTATGTCTGTTGATAGAGAAAAGTATAATGACAATCTCATTTGGCTCACATCCTTTCAGTTCAGTTTCGCTAACTCGCAATTCAACTGATTCTAGTGTTCTAACTTGCTTCTTCATGTAACTCAGTCCAAACTGAAAATAACACAACTTATGCCTCTTTATGTCATTTGTTTATCCATACTCCACTCCACACTCCACACATTTTATTCCAACCATTCTTTTATTTCTCTTTGTTCTATATTGCCTTAATTTTTCTTCTCATGGAAAAGTATTTTTACTGCAAGATGATGAATGCTTTTGGAAACACGCTAAGATTTCTAAAACTTTCTAATTTAATATACCCAACAAAAACAATAAGAATAATAATAACAGGAGAAGGAGTAAAAGCAGGGGCAGGAGTACAAGCATGAACAGAAGCAGGGAACAGTAGTAGTATCTGTAATAATATTGTAAGCAAATTCTAGGAAAATTCACTTTTCACAGTCAACTGAGCGTATGTGTGTTGTCATTTCGCTATATTAGACACCACCCATATTGTTTCTTTGTTTCTTGTTATCAATGCAAACACACAATAGCGCAAAGACCTTATAGAACTATGCACTGCTTTGCAATGTTAAGTCAAGGGGAAACGATAAAAGTTCAAAAGTCTTTAACTAATTGAAAATTAGCAACAATAGCACAAAGAATAAGTAAAGAAATAGTAAATATGTAAGTGACAGAATGGAGAAAGAAAAAAGTTTTACATTGAAATGCATTCAATGTGGCGTATACATGATTATAGATGCATAAGCATGGAAATGCAATGAATGAATGAGTGAAGAGTGTTGTCGAGGTATTCATTCAAGTTGATTTTCAATGTAAAATATTTTTAAGTTGCAAATGTTAAGTGAAGCAAAGTAAATAGAAAGATAGGAAAAATCTAACAATATTATACACCAAGGCTATACGAGTATTAAGAAAGTCTATACACTAACAAAATAACAAATTGAATGAAGTCAAATGTGTAAAAATTACTATATAAGGTGCGTTTCATATCCATAACAACATATCACGCTACTCTGTCTATGAGGAACAGTTATTGGCACCAGAACTCAAATCATGCTATAGTCTTGTAATCTTTTGTTTAGTTAGTGAATTTTTACGGTTCTTTTTGACCCATTTTGATGATATATAATACTGAAGTCTCTTGATATTAACCTTATGTGTTAATAAATAATTAAATTCTCCTTAGTTGGAGGTCTTGTGGATAGAGTCTTTTTAAACTCATTCTTATAATTGAGCTACCAAACACGGCTAAGAGCTTTCTTAGGTGCCAACTGCTATAAAGCTGCATTGTCTCTAAAACAATTGGTTTGTTTATATGGTGGTGGTATGGTATGCTTTCAGTCTGGAAATGTTCGAGATAGCCGTAGTGCCCCGTGCCGTAGATATGCATTACATACCCCCATATTGGTGCCACTATTTCAAAGTAAATGAGTGTTTTATTAGCTAGTGACAGCTTGTTGGAGTATCGAAGGAGCCAGTCTAGCTTCTTCAGTTTTTGGTATCATCAGAATACATTGTGATATCGTATGTATATTACTATCGAATGATGAAATGGTAGAATATAAGAATTCAACGTGTCTAGACTGTCAATATCGAAATGAAAATTTAATACTAGTTGATGCGTAGATCGAAATTTTTTATGGAATCCCAATCCGCCATTAGGCAGAAAACTGGCACTATCTAACTCTATCTGATCGATAACAGCGATAATTCTCAGAAAGAGGTGAAAATTGACCAAACCTTGTGCCAACTTACCAGTCGAAGTGTATAATAAGATGACAAAAATTACAATTTGATGCACCCTGCAGCACTCTTACCTTATAAACAACGTTCGAAATTCAAACACCCTCATGAAGACGCTCGAGTATTAATGTGTAAGGCTGAGTCAAAGTTTATTCAATTTTATAGATTGGATAAATGGGTCTTCTTCTTTCAAATTATAAGACAATAAATTGGGTGTAATCTCGGGTTACCCAACAAAAAGAAAGCTTCCTCTTCGTGAGCGATTTATCCAGTCTATTCATTTCATTGTCTTTGGCTGAGTTTTTGCTTGTAGCGAAGCGATAAAAAGTAGCGAACGAAGGCTGTCGGATAGAGATATTAGTTTCTCACTTTTCATTGTTGGTGTTTTTTGTGTTTTTCGTTCGTAATTACGCTTCAAAAATACAATTAGGTCCTTCACTCAAACGTGTAAAGAAAACCAACGTGTATTTCATACACAATTGCGTGAACGCCCTATTTTGATTATTGACTGTGTAAATTGTCTATTCTGTGTATTTCGTATTGGGCAGACTTGGCATAATCTTTTTTCTGGTTGGGAAGGTAAATTTTTTGGATTAAAATATGTTGATTTTTGATAGTCCAGATGGAGTGGGTTTTTAAAGAATCATTTTTACTTTTCCTAACACAATGTCGCTGAAACCTCAGTAATGGTGAGGGGTGCTTTTAAATCGTAAACCACGAATGAATTGTAGTTCACATCATCGTGAATGAAAAGTAGAGACTACGTTACTTGAACGTCCTTTTGTAAAGACAAAAATGTGGAGATGTTATTAATTTTCGAACAGGATAACGTTTATGGAAGCAATGGCACAGAAGCCTATTTGCGAGTTGGTATTATCCAGGCTATGGACAGACCGGCTTGTACTCCGGACTAAAAACCTATAAAAAATGTTTGGAGCTTATTAGTAAAATGGGATCATGAAAATAATTGCAAATTTTATATAATTCAAGAGCTTAAGACTGCAATTCTTAATATTGTTATTTAATCAATGTAACAAAGATTGTCTTTTGATGTTAAACCCAGTGACTAAAATCTAAATACATAAATTCATTAAATGACTACATCAGGGTTATTTCACTTGCGACTCAGACGTGACTGAAGTGAGAACAGTGGGCCATTTTCTACAATTTACTTGGATGCCACTGAAAACTCCTCATTGAGGATTCTTTTAATGAGGCCCACAGAATCAAATAGTTTAGACAGCCCTGTTCTAAATATTCATCTTTTAATTGAAGCATAATTTGTAATCAAATTTCAACTCTATCCTTTGTATTTTCCTTCTTCAGCTTCTTTCAATTGATTCACACTTCATTTAAGTCTCCTTTTATTCATTCTCTAGAAGAGGTGAATGCTTTAAAGTTCTTTGATTTCTTCAATTAATCAATCTAAATGTTCATCATTCAATCAAAGCATATACAATTTATAATCAAAATGCAACTATTTATCCTTTATACACGTGTATTATAATATTTTAAATATTCATCTGCTTCAGCTTCTTTCAATTAAAGCACACACTTCATTTACGACCAATATCCTGAATATTATTTAAGTGTCCTTTCAATAAAATCCAAAATGGTAAATTCTTTTTAAATTAATTATAATGTTTAATTTTATTTCTTATCAATTTTTCATAAATTGTATTTCATTGGAATATTATTTTTATTCAATTAATAATTTTATTTATTTAAACTTGTTTATTTATTTTTAATTTAATAAATTTTCATAATTGTATTCTTTTTTTTGTTTCAATGTTTTTGCAAGAATTTAATGTTTTTATGTGTATGTATTGCGTATACGCCCCGTTGATTGTTAAAATGTTTTTATCATATGATTTATTTATTATTATTAACTGGCAATATCCTTTAGCTTGTTAGCCATTCTCCAACAAATGTGCGTATAAGAATGTAAGCATGCGTTTATTACTGATTTTATCTTAAAAATTTATTGTTAATTGAATTTTTCAAAAGGAAGAAAAAATTGATTCGGAAAAAAAGATGTTGTTCGTTAAATTCCTTTTAGCACAATTCAATTCCACCGAAAAAGGAAAATGTCGCTGTCATTGCTAAAACCATAATCAAGTCTGTAGACAGCAGACTATAGTGTAGTAGTAGTGGGCTTAGTGGGCCACAAACAATTTCATCAACTGCTCCTTTGGGCTACATTTCATATTTTGTCATATTTCCTTCTTCATTCAATCTCTCTAGTTCGTTTGCTCGTTTGTCGTTTTTTTAATTAACAATTTGCCGCACAATATCCGGCGGCAACATGAAATTGTTTTTGCGTAATGGTATCTCACTCAGCTGGCGATCGATTGGATCTCTTGTATCATAGAGTGAAGGTGACTGAAAGATGATGGCAAAAGTACCAAAGATGCATGAAAATGAAAAGGTCCATAGGAAGAAACGATCCAATACCATTGAAACAAACTTCCAATCTTCAACCACCTGAAAATAGAAAATAATATATAGAAATTAAAAAAAAAATATAAAAGCGAGTTAATTATAATTGATGTTCAACACAAATGGAAATTCAAATGAATATGAGAGAGAAAAGGAATAGAAGATGTACCAAATTGAGAATGCCAAAGGCATTGAAATTGGTAAAACCCATCATGAAAAAAAAGGAAAGTCATAAAGAAAATAGAAATGGGAAAATAGTAAAATTTCTGAAAGAAACCCAAAAGATATAATAAACTATGTAAGGAAATACTTTTTGCTTAATTGCAACCAGAAAAACCAAAAGAGAAAAAATGAAATAAGAAAATGAACATTAAAAAAATATAAAAAATAAAATGGGCTTTGATGCCATTTGAAGCAATACAAAGAGCAAATGAATGAAACACAAGCGGAAGCAAAACAAAATGGAGTGAGAAAGTGAGTGGAATGAATTGTTGCATATTAAGAGTGAGTCAAAGAGGAGAGAGAGAGAGTAAGTAAAGATGGCCGCTGGTCACTGCTCGGTTGAACGCATAAATAATGAAGCGCCAACTTTTCGAAAGCTGAATTAAAATATGAAAAAATATACAAAAAAATATTAAACAAAACCAACAATAGCAACAGCAACAACCAAACCAAGCCGAACAAAACAAAAATAAAAAGGAGGAAAAATAGCCAGGAAAAAAAAGAAATAACTAAATGAAAGAAAAGAAAATTACAAAATGAAGTCTTTGGCGCTTTGTCGTTTTCAGCTTTTAATAAACAATATGAATTCTTTTATTATTATTATATATTATATATATATTATAGTTATTGTTGTTGCTGCTCTTTTTTTGTATTATTATTATGTTGTTATTGTTGTTGTTATTTTTGTAACTTTTGTTGTCATTTTTTTTTTTGTTGCTGTTGTTATTGAAATTATTTAGTGCGGCGGTTGCCTTTAAATGGCAATTTTGTACAGAATTTTGTTTAAACAACTTTACATTAAGAAAAATTATAATATATAATTTTAGACATCGGAAAGACTTGCTAGGAATAATCATGATCAAGTTTCTTTAAATTAAATAAAAAGGAAACTAGAGTTCAAGCGGTTTGCCCGTAGGTAAGCAAGATTTTTGTGAGGATGGTAATGTGTAGTGTATATATTAGGTTGTTAATAAAGGTCGAACTGACTTATGTTTGATCTACTCGTTGATGCGAATTGAGTAAGTGAAGGTTCCCATGCAAAGTCATACTTCTTATATACTAAGGAAGCAGCGCAGTGCAGGGGACTGCTTCTTTGGAATATAACTATATGCATTTCATTGCCTTCAGACTGGTGAAATCTGAATATTCCAGCAATTTACCTTCAGATAGCTGCTGTACTATGTCCATTTGGTTCCTGGGACTTTGCAAATTACTAGAATTACAGAAGAAAGCCAAATCACGTTGTCTATTTCACCTGCCCTACCAAGCAATATAAAGCAATATTAGCAACGACTGCATTGCCGAGATACCGCTTGTTTTCAAAGCCTACTGCAGTATCACTTTTTTTTCAATGCTGTTACTCATGTGCAGCTTAGTGGATGTTAACTTATACAAAACTAATGGACTTAGAATGGACAAGCACAATATACAAAACAATTCTAATAAACAGTGACGACACATGTATCATACAAGATGAGAACTGTTGACTGACTTTCATTGTTTAAACATAACATAGCCTAAACGGATACCACATCAGACCTTATGTCCTCGTGTATATTCAAATATGATTATGTGTGTATCTGTCCGTGATCTCTAGTACATTTGGTCCTTACTTCTTTACTGAATTTGATTACTTGAAAGATATGAAATCATAAGTGAACTAGTTTCATTATCAGCTACCACTTCTTCATATAGGGTTTGAATATGTTTCAGATCCTAGACTACATCATTATATGTTATTTCATGTGTGAAGTAAATACATTCCTGTTAGTTAAAACGATCACACCAAGAGTGAACAAGTGTGTGCAATATGCTACACAGCAATGGAGTCAATTGATCTTTTGGAAGAAGTGATTAATAATCGAATAATTTCTTAAGAAAAACATGAGAATTGGCTCAAAAGTCATGCGATTTAACACAAACATATTAGACTTCTTCTTATGGGGTTCCTTGAAGAGTAAAGTTCTTGATAATATTCCTAAAACTGTTCAACACCTCATAAATAACATTATCGAACAAATTTCATCAATTGAACAATCAGTATTCGCATCCGCCTCCGCATCTGCAAGAAATCGAAGCTATCGTATATTTACATTATGTCATTGGGTGTGACGTCACATTTCTCACTCCCTCTCACATCCCATATCAATATTCCAACAAAAAAACTAATTTAAAACATCAATTCAAGATCTCGTGGCCTTCCAAGCAAAGCATCGTATTCGTTTGCTACATATTTGGAACCAAGGTACAAATTAAAGATTTTGGATGAATTAGTTAAGGACAAAGTACAATCTGTACTATTGCTTTTGCTAAAGCTGCATGACTTGGGTAAGAGTGAAGCTGATGAAGGAGAAGCTTCTGTTGCCAAGAGACCTAGGGTTGAATTGCATTGAGTTAATGATGAACCGTTTACGAGCTCCCAGATTTCACCGCCAACGAAAAGTTCTTACCCAATTCAGGCAGACATGCTGAAAAAGAGCAATGACGATGAGGAAGATAGAATTGACACCAGCACAAACCTCATCATATGAAAATCATTGATAAATGAGTATTATACCCATAACCGGCTTTCACCAAACGAAGACCCTTTAATATGGTGGAAATATAATAAAACATTTTAAGCTTTTTTCCCATCGTACGTACTTATTTATTGTCGCCGCCATGGTCGGTTCCAAGCGAGCAACTATTTGGTATAGTCCAGAGTACCGAAATACTCACTCGCGCTCGCTCTTATTCGCTAGCAAGAACGTTTTGGTTCATATTCATGTATGAAAAACTAAAAAAATATCATTATCTTTTTACACAAGTGCGAGCGTAAAATGTTTTCGTGTTGGCTCGTACGCGAGCGTGTGCGATTCGATCTTGTTCATAAATGAAATGCTCTTTAATGAAGCGTTCATTTTCGAACAAAATCACCCTCCACAGAAACTGCAGTAAGATGAATGCAATGAGCAGGGGCTCGCGAGCAACAGCACGAAAGCAATTATCAAAGCGTTCATATATGAACGCGAGCAAATACAAGAAATTTTCATTTATGAAATTTTTCATAAATGAAAAATTAAGAAGTTTAACATATAAATATTAACCAAACGCAACTTTTTTACAAAGAAAACATGTTTATTTGAGTTACTCAAAATATTTTGGAACAAATTTATTCAGGATAACTTTTTTAGGCCCAGCTGTGACGCAGGCCCAGTTGTGACGCACCTCAAGAAATTCACTGAAAATGAGAAAATATGAAAGGAATGTCACACCAATTGTTGTGATTTAATGGTGTTGGCTTCTGCGGTGTTGGCTTCTTCGCCCCTTTGGCTGCTTTTGCTGCTGCCTTTTCCTTCAAAACAGCACGATTTTCAGGAGAGGTCAGTTCAGCACTTTCAAAATAACTTTTTCGCACGATTTTCAACACGATGTTTGGTTCGCGTATACACAATGCGACTATTAACGTTGGTGTCTGTCCAAAAACTGCAGAACGTCAAACGAACATGATTGGCAGTGCTCAAACTGTCATTCTCATACCGCATGTCAAAAATATTTAGCTGTGTCACAACTGGGCCTGCGTCACAGCTGGGCCCCCTCCCCTACTAATAGGTATATTTTTTCTTTAATAAAAGGTAGAAACCAAATTTGTTTTTCTTTGTTCACCCACCTCCACCTCCGCTAAAATAATCTCCGTTACAACCCTAGTAGTAGTGAAACAGTTTAAGAAATAATTCAGCTTGATCTCATGTCTCATTATAATAGGCTCGAAGACATGATCACTTCATCTCAGTCTCATTATAATAGGCTCGAAGACATGATCACTTGAACTCATGTCTCATTATAATAGCATGTGATCATGTCTTCGAGCCCATCAATACAACTTTTATTTGAATAAAGACTTGAAGATTATTAAGAATATCTTATAAATCAGTTGATCATGTCTTTATGTCCATTCTTCAACTTTAATAATGTAATACGAGTAAAATGATACTAAGTAATCAAGTCATGACAATTCAGATGTTAACTCAAAAGTTTTTGAAAGAATTTTCTTCTTGTTTCTTTTTTCTTTCAAGTTATGATGATACCATTGCTTATACTATAATAAATGTTGCTCTATGGCAAAAAAAAAAAATAAAATATTTTCATTTATATATAAAATTCAAGCCATTTTCTTTCATTTTAAGCGCTTGGCTTGTTTGGACTTTTGCTAAACTGAACTGAAGTGGACTCAACTGAACTGAACAGAAATGGTGTTCGATTGGTGTGAGTGAGTTGGAGTCTTATTCTGTTGTGATTCTGGTATGAAATGGGCTTATTTAAGCTTTCCTCTCTTTTTACACAGAGACACAAAGAAAAGCATTCAATAAAGTTGAAAAGTAATAAAAATTTATATAAACTTATGATTTAATATTTTACAGTTGTTTGTTGTTCATTTGGGGAAACGAAATAACAAATAACACAACCAACCATCAACAACCCAACAATAAGAACGAATGAAGGACGAACAGACTAACAGACGGACAGACGGACGGACATGCATGCAAAGGAATGAAATTGAGGAAAGACAACATTTAAAGCGTGTAAATGAATTGAAGATTGGATTTGAGCGATATCCGTTTGCGCTACAACAAGGAAATTCTACTTAAAATTTTTTGGTAAGTAAGATACAATAATAAATACAACGGGGATACTCTTAAAGATTAAAGAGAAGTCACAATACCAATACCAAAAAAAGCAATAAACAATCATAAGCAAGCATAGCAAATCGAATTGTTATGAAAAAATCAAAAGGAAACTTCTGTCTGTCTTTGACTGGAACATACGTTGCGCGCGTGTATTAAGAAATGAGGATAAGAAATGAAAAAAAAATGAAATATGCCAACGCAGCGTAATAAATGTAAAAAAGGCAACAAGAAAGTAAAGTGTCCAAATGCTTTTGTGCTCATTTGAAGTGAAATACAATAAAAATGGACAACAAAAATACCATATTTTTATTATTTCATAAATATCAAACCTACCTCGTTATCCTTGTCGGCATCCTTGATGTGTTGTGCAATAAATCTGACCGCACGCAATGCCTGCAGGATTTCGGGTGTTAAGTTGCGCGGAATCACATTGTCGGAATCTATCAAAATAACAAAATAAATGGAAGTGAACATGAAATTGAAATAAAATATGGCAACCAGGATCCTAGCAACAACAAAAACAACAACAAAAATAGGAGAGTAATGATAACAATAATAAATATCTATGTTAAAATATGAGAAACGCAATCGCGATATACTTGTATATTCTATCCTGCAGGCATCATCATCATCATCCTCACACATGTATCGAATGTGTTTCACTTGTATGCCTTTGCTCCTGATGCTGATGCTTCCCTTGCATATTTGAGTTATAGTTGTCACTTTTTTATTTATTTTATTATCACAACTCAGACACAGTCATAGCAATAGGAATGACACACATAAATAGACACCCACATGCATAGATCAAATTGCCGCCATTTGTCAACAAAAGCGTCATCATCAATGTTTGGCTCTGTTGGCGGCTTTGATGGCGGCTATCAAACATCAAGCATCGAGCAACTCTCGTCGCTTCATTTCAATATATTTTATTGCATTATTTGTTTATATGAATTTTGTTGTCATTTTATTATGATCATCATTATTATCAAAAATCATCGAAGGGAACAACGTTTGCAAAATAATATTATTTTTATGGCCATCACGCCTCCCCACACACACACACACACACACACAAACACACACACACACTCAAAGCAAGCCCACTTATACAATATATTGTAGATAGATACAAATTCCAGTAAATACTCACCCACAGAATGTTGCATGCCATTATCATAAGCGCCATCCTGACTGTCTTTGAATTCACTAGGAAAATCGCTGATGCTGTCACTATACAAGTATATAGTAAACCCAAAGAAATAGTAATATAAAGAGTAAAGATTAAAGATGATTTGAGTTAAGTGGAGTTTCGTTGAGTTGATTTAATGTTTGAGTAAATCGGCTTAGTTAAGTGCCATGACTGACTGGATGCGCGCTCTTAATAAAGTTTACTTTCAATTTTCTTTTATACGTACTACATTGAAGGGTGTTCACATAAAATAAACACCTTGACATCATCCCCCCTTTTTTACTCACCGCACATCAATCTCATTGGTATAACCATTACTTGGTGTTGTATCATCATAATCTGGTAAAGTATATTGCGTACGATGCATTACCATCATTTTGGGCATCCAATGTAAAAAGAGCCACTTTACTAAAGGCGACATTTTATGTGTTGACGGTGATCTAAAGCAGGAGCCAGAGGATTAAGAAAATTAAAAACAATTAACAAACAATTACCTGCAGAGCATGGACTGAGAGTAAGTATATCCTTTTTGACTGTCTCTAGTACTATAGATTTCACTTACCTAAAATGTATATTTAGCACACACACTGTTGTCCATACGGACAATGATACTAGTATCATGGTAAAAAGTAGATATTTGCCTAAGAGTGGCACTGCCAATGATGTCGGCGGTATAATTTCGGCTAACAGCAGGAAGAACACAGTCAAGGACACGAGTATAGAAATACATAACGTAACCTGTCAACGAAAAATCAAGTATGTGTGTGTGTGTTGTTGTTGTTTTTTGGACGTTGGAACACGATTTACACTCTCACATTTTATTTATTTTGGATTTTGCTTTTGTTTTTTTCATTTTTTTTTTTTTTATCTCAAACAACACAAAAACGAACACAACAAAAAAAAAACAAACAAACAAAAACTAACAACCAATTACACAAACAAATTAATATATCAATTAAGTTCAATCAATGAATCCATCAATAAATCAATCAACCAATCAATCGAACAACCAATCATTTGTATATAAATTTTAACATTTAACATTACCAATTAATAAAAGTTCACAATACACACAAATCCACATGGTTTATACGAGTATTAATAGTCATTATCAATCAGTAATCATCATTAGAGAGATAATGTCTTTTATTTGAATTCAATCTAATGCAAAATACTGTCGCTAGGACACTCTAACCTTGCTATCAACCAAAGATATGCTTCGAGCTCGGGAGTTATGATGGGGTACTGCACCATAGGGCTGATGACCTACAGATGCAGCTGTGAAGATGAGGAGGAACCGGAGAGCATCCAAGACCTCCTCTGTGATTGCCCTGCTCTTCTTGGTAGATGAATCCGGTTTCTAGACTCCTCAGGTTGGTTTTAGAGAAAGAGTGTCATCTCTGAGACCAAAATTGGACCCCTCACAGTCTCTCCACTCATTCACATTTTATCAGGCATCACAATGGATGATCTCGCGATCAATCACGAGTGGGCTTCCTTATCATAACCTAACCTTAATACACTTGGTTGAAAATATCTCATTTTTTGAATATCCTTATAGGAAAATAATAATAAAAGTCTTAAGAAACAATGAGTGATGTCTGTCAGTTGTCACATCTTCAGGCTTTTAGTTACATGAATGTGAAAAAGCACAAATTTTCTTTAAAGATTATATTATTGAGTGTGTGCAAAAGTCGTTAATTGACTTCTTCTTACAGGTGTCCCGCGTGTAGCGGGTCGAGTTAATTTTTCGATAGGAAAATATTATTAAAAAATGGTTCGCATGAACATTTTAGCCGATGCACTGAAGTGCATTAATAACGCCGAAAAACGCGGCAAACGCCAAATATTGATCCGGCCCAACTTAAAAGTTATTGTCCGTTACCTCACCGTTATGATGAAACATGGGTACATCAGTGAGTTCCAGCAAGTCAAGACCATCGTTTCGGTAAAATTGTTGTCAATTTATCTGGAATCGCTTGAATAAGTGCAACGTTATTTCTCCATGCTTCAATATACCCAACAATGACATCGAGAAATGGACAAACAACTTGTTGCCATCACATCAATTCAGCTACGTTGTATTGACAACTTCCGGTGGCAATATAATTGGCTACTTCTTCGAAGTTTTGTATCGATGATCGATCGATGTATCATATAAATGATTTTTTTTTTAAAGTCTCATTAAATTATAAACAAATTATGAACTTTGTATTGGTCGTTTTGTTTGGCCAGTTTTCCCATATTTCAGGAAGTTTCATAATTCTGTCCTCGTAGAACTTCTGATACTTATTGGCAATTGGTTTTGGACAGCCTCATCAGAATCGAATGTTTAACCATCCAAAAAGTTTTGAAGAGAGCGAAACAAATGGTAATCTGATGGTGTAAGGTCGTGGATATACGGTAGATGTGCCATCACTTCCTGAATTGCTCCAATAATTTTTGCCGATTGACCATAGATGTATACGGTTGAGCGTTGTCATGGTTGAAGATGACACATTTCCGATTTGGCCGGAGTGCTTCTTTTTAATTTTTTTTTGTAAACAAAACCTGTTCAATTCCACCAAACGGTGAATATCGTCTTTTGATGTGGTAAGAAGCTGTCCATCTATCTTGCTCCATGATTATTTCCGCTTAATGCTATTGTAAACAAGCCATTTAACATCCCTCATTATGATTTGCTTCAAAAACGAATCATTTTAATTACGTTTGTGCAATGAATTGCAAACATTGGTATGGTGAATTTTCTTTAACTGATACGGAGCCCAAATATCGAGCTTATTAACGTATGCGTAAGTTTTTTAAGGTATCTTTCCACTGTTGTAAGCCTTCCTGCAATCTCTCGTGTTAAATAACAGCGGCTTTCATCAAGCATTGCCTTAAATTGGTCATTTGCTTAGACTCAAACCTTTCAAATCACACCAAACACACAATATGTTTGGACTTCACTCATTTAAAATGGAGACTAAAGCCATCTATAGAAAAAACCGACATGACTTTTCCACACACCCAATATAAACTAAATAAATAAGTATAGAAATCTATCTCCCTCCCTCTCTATTTCCGACCCAGATTAACGACTAAACCAAATATCAAAGGCAAGAAAAGTATGCCGTTTATAGTATGTTGGGATCAGACAAAAGTGAATTTGGACAAACAGCCTCAAGGAAAGTTTATAGATTAAAACTAAGGAGCTCCAAACAACCATACTAAAGTAGTCAATGCCACCTATTAATTTCTATTGAATTTCTTAGCATACTCTTGGGCTTTATAGCAACCATAAGTTTTTAGTCTTAATTTTAATATTCCATTAAATTTAATTTATTTTTTTCTTACTGAATTCAAGTAAATCTCTCTGATAAACTGATTACCAAAACCATGTTGACCTGTGTGTTTTTGTAATTACAACATTTAAAATGAAAACTAAAAACAAAAATTACGCATTCACCGTGTTATTGATACTGACAACAAGACGGCAAGAGATTAAACGATAATGATAATGATGATAAAGGCTATGATGACAAGCTGCCATTGGCAAATTTGACTCGTTTATATTGACAGCTGGGTCAACTCTCAATCGACCAACAAGAGAACAACATTTACTCATTAATTTTTTTTTTTTTATTGAAATAACAAAAATGGTCATTAAGTTCAACTGTTTGTTGTTTATGGTTCTTCTCATTAGGCAAAATACTCATTGCTCATTTGCTTTAATAGACAAATTACTATTTCAATAAATTACGATTATAGTATAGCCAAAGGTAAGGTAAGGTTAGGTAATACCTTTGGAAATTAGCTTCATTTACCAACAACATAAAAACAAACAAAAAAAAAATAAATAAAGAACTTAAAAAAAACGAACATTAACAAACATTAAGCAGCTTTTTAGGCGTATTAACTTTTTAAATCAGCAAAACAGATGCGTTTTGTGTACGATTTCTACTTGATTTTTGTTTTATACTTATATAATTATATTTTTGTTTGTGATAATGTGACTTGATATGAGAGTTTGAAACTTTCTAATGAAGAAAGCATTTGCATCCTTTCAAAATACAACAGAGGCACGCACTCATTATTTAGTGTATTGTATAAAGTGTTATTATACTAAAAAAAAAAAAAAATAAACGATATATCAACTACAAGACATGACAATGAATTAATTATTATTTTTTGTTTGTTCTTGTATCTTTCGTGAGTTTTGTGAGTGGGTGATTTCCTTAATTGAAATTTGCAACTGAAACATTTCTCTTCGTTTTGAATGAAGATTTCTTTGTTTTCATGATGAAATATTTACGATATTTTTTATGCATTTTTCCAAATTTTTATTAATTTTTTTTTAATTTGGCAAAAATAATAGTATAAGGGGGGACCACTAGAACAAAAATTGCCTAAAAGTTTTTCTTCAAATTTACTTCATTTTTTCGATGAAAATTTACGTTATGAGTTTTCATTACTGCGCACAGCACAAATCATATTTCACACTAAGCAAAAATTTCATTTTGGGTTACTAATTTGCTGAGAAAAATCTTCTCATCCTTAGAGTTTTAAGGATGAACTAAAATATATTTGTGCTGTGTTGAAAATGGAATGTGGTAAAAAGGATTGTGACAAGGAATATTTAATTTATCTATTTACAAAAACAGGTTAAGAAGTATAGAGAAATATGAAAGATATTTTGGTAAAAATAGAAATAGTTAAAGAGAAGTTTAAACAGTTTAGTCTTTCATATATAGATTAGATTAGAGTAAGAGTAAGAGTAGGAACTATTGATAGATTTGGAGAAATTGATTTGTTAAATATAAGGAAGTTTTGAAGCAAAAGAAAAACTCAACTTGGATAGTTTAGAAAATTTGGAAAGTTTGGATCCTTTTTGTTAAGCAAGATATATAAACACTAATCAAAATTAAAAGGTAACACTATCATGATCTAGAAATCATATTTTCCTTAATAGATCATGAGCTTTTTAGTTTGAAAATAAATTTTTAAGCTTAATTTTCCTAAGCTTGCAAGCAGTGTTGGTATTAATCAATTAAATTTTTTTTTTTTGTAATCATTTAATAAATTTGATTAAATCATAATGAAAATAATCATGATTAATTCAATTTAAAATTTAATTTTCCTAAGCATGAAAACAGTGTTGGCATTAATCAATTAATTTTTTTTAATCAATTAATTAATTTAGTTAAATCAATCATAATGAAAATAATCATGATTAATTTAATCATAACTAAATCATTGATCAAAACTTTTGATCATGATTACACAAGTCTACAAATTTTGACTTTAAATAAGTAAAAATACAAGTTTTTTTGCTAAAATTAGCAAAAAATCATACTGTTCTTCTATTCATGACCAGAATTACTTTGTAGTTTTTTCGGTGCCCTCTTATATTCTTTAATATCTCAACAAATAGTCTAGCAATAATCCGACAACATTGAAACGTTTCACTTGCCCTGATATCATTTTTCCATGATGTCGATGTCCTAATGGAAACGCTCCCCATGCTCATCGCTAAAGCCCCATAATTGTCCGGAAAGAAGTCCAAATGAAAGTGTAAAAATTGGGTTTTCAATGAACATGTTACAACCCAGTTTTTGGTACGATGAAAACATATTTTTGATAAGTTCATCATAGTTGTGGCGCTTCTTATTTCCCAAGAAGTTATTTGCAACAAGGAGAAAATCATCCCATCTCATTCCATAACAAAGTCAATGTGTTCATCTTTTAATAAATTTCTGATTTGAGGACCTTCCTTCCTTGACCATAGCTTTACTTAATCTTTGAAATTTTTGACGATGGTATTGAAAGGCAGCTCCATTTTTATTCATTGCTGTAATGAAATTTTTCATCAAACCCAGTTTGATATGCAATGCTGGAAGTAACTCTTATTGTGGGTCACATAAAGGTTCATTTTTAACATTTTATTGCCCAGGTTGAAGTGACTGATGATGGGGTCACACTTTATTCTTTGTAGTCCCTCTTTTCTATCACGACTATCGCATTCGCAAATAAAACAACAAAATTTCGTGTACCCTAATTGTATTCAGAGCAGCAGAGATACCATATATATATACATTTAAATCTCCGCAGATTTGCCATTGCTGTTTAACATACTTAATTCGCAGCAAAAAGGTTTTCATCTTATCATAAGACTCTTTCATATGGACTGCGTGCCCAATAAGAATCAACTGTCTATGCAAAATCTCCACTCCTTCTGTTAATATGTAATTTTAAGGGCTTCCATAAAATCACGGACATCTTTACAAAAAACTAAACTTTCAGCCATATCAAAATATTGCGTCAACTTGTCTTGTCTACCACTTTCTATAAGGTTCCACTGTTCCAGTCTGGAGGCTTGTAGTTCTGCTTTGTTCTTTGACAATTCTAAGTCCCGTACAAAATCATTTACTTCAGCTTGTGGTATCCTATGTGGCTGTGATAGTGTACTAGGTATTTCATGTTTTGAAGCTGAGATTGTATATGAAGTAAGTATATGATTTCATCTTCATCGGCATCACTTCGGAATCGCCAGACGCTTCGCAATCGGGTGTTTTGATTAAACATGCAAATAGAACTTTGTAGCTTATTGTGAGAAATGACCAAAAATAGGCGGACATAATCAAAAACTTGGAAGAACTGCCAACTAACTAAGTATATATCACCATTAGCAAATTAAACGTGGGTAGAATCATTAAATTCGGAAAATATCAGGTTTCTTTTACTTATCAACTCGTATTCAGGATGGATAGACAAGTATAAATTAGTTAAAATTATTCCAAATACTTTTCCACTGTAGACCAGTGTTATTAATCAATAATTGATTAATTTGAGTAATTTGATTAATTTTATAAATTTTTTAAGTCAATGGTACAAAAAAAAATGTTTAATTTGGCGAGTAATTGAGTGTTAATAAGCACTTAATCAAAAATCATTACTCGTTAATCAGATTAACTTTTGAGCAACACTGCTTGGTAGTCACATTGCTTCTAATAATTTCATTTGAAGAGAGTTTAAAATCTTGCAAACTGAAGGATCCATAAAAGTTCTAATAGTTTTTGAAGTACATAGTAGTATGTTTTCATATTATTTTTATTAGGAATTAGAGTGCATACAAAAATATCTTATAGTAAATTGAAGTGAAATGAGATAAGTTGAAAGTGTATAAAGTGAGAGAGAATGAGAAATGAAGTCGATAGTTTATAGTAGCAGTTTCGGATTAACTAAGAACATGCACAGTCAAACTGACTACAATAATAAAAATTATAAAATCATAATAAAAAAGAAGTTTACCAACAAATTTACAAAATACATGGTATACTGTTTCCCTTAGATAATAAGTAGAAGGAGGGAAATATGCATGCTTTACTAGTAATACTGGATCCAATACCACTTGAGCGCCTTCTAAGGCTTAACTACTTACTTTCTCGCCGGAATCACTTGGCAAATAAAAGACCAACACCGTAAGGAATGTCAAAGCAACACACGGTATAATCAAATTGACCGTATAGAACAGAGTCTTACGACGCATAGTCAATTTAAATGTGATATCTGTAAAGATATAACTCATCACACATACACAAAGAGAGATGATGAGAAATTCAATTTAATGCAACTTAAGTCCACTCACTTATGGTCAACTCACCTGAATATGGTTCTGATGTTTCAGGATAGAATTCTTCATTCTTTGTTGCTGGCACTTC
Organism: Amiota communis; assembly: GCA_037043315.1. NCBI lineage: Eukaryota > Metazoa > Arthropoda > Insecta > Diptera > Drosophilidae > Amiota > Amiota communis. Next base: position 1,809,382 of record JBAMAV010001245.1, on the reverse strand, counting down.
AAGAATATCCCATTCAACAGACAAATAGAATTCACTCAAATCGATGCCAATATGAACAAGACTATTACCAGGCTCCTCCTGTTGTGCATATAATGGAAATGGTAGGTAAAAGGATGGAATAAAAATTGTAAAATGGCCAAACAATTTGAAAAACTCACGCTACAATAAACTCATACATGATAAAAACCAACGAAGAGCAAACGTATGAATGAATGAGTGAGTAAGTGAAGCGAAACGAAGTGTAGTATTCTCACATGGAGGATTTTATTCCACATGCTTGCCCAGCCCAATCCTTTTGCCCGAGTGTTGTATGTTTACCACATAAATTGCAAATTCTGTGCAACAATTCTTTCGTTTTTCCCTCAACCTCCCTACCTTGTTTCTTGTTTTTCATTTAAGAAGGACATTGGCGATAAAAAAGAAATAACGCAAATCAAACCAACAGAAAACATGCCACATAACAATATCCTTTAGGATGCAAACATACAAGCAGTCATTCAAACAGACAGACAGACAGACAGACAGACAAATGAATGTATGAATGGATACAAATGTAACCATGCAACGCAAATCAGCTTACAATGCATGAGAAAGGATAACCAAGGTAAGGATTTTTTCTGCTTTTGCTGACTCAGCTTGATTCTGTTGCCCTTTTTTTTTTTTGCTACTCACCTCATCCAGATGCACCAAATCCACTTGCGCACCATTATACGTCCATGAACCAAATTTCATGAAACAGATTTGTTCATCGTACGGAAAATATTCGACATTCATTTCACAGGATGACTTGTAAATCGCTGGCGGCTCCCAAAAGACTTCGCCGGTATATTTCAGCGTTGCCTTTGTCATGAGTGTTACCTGTTGGAAAAAAAAATTACCAAAAAAAAAAAAGAAATGGGAAAAAATAAAGTAAAAAACAGAAAAGTAAACCCTTTTCGTTGAAGTTATAAAATTTATTGCTTGCCAAAGCGCATTCACCTCATAGTTGCCATCCCAATTGTTATAGAGAACAATATCCGGCACCCAGATATGTTCGGATGGCACGTACAATTGTTCGACTCCGCCATATTCCTCTGGGTCCCAGCGCAATTTATAGTCAAACCAACGCTATTGAATTTATAATCAAAAATACATATTATTCTTTCTTTTTATTACAAAAGTTTCTTAGGAAACTTAGGAACTTACCTGCTTAACCCAAAGGTTGGTTGTCATAACTTGATTTTTAAGATTAACCTCAATTAGCTGAGACAATTTCAGACCCAACCAAACAGTTAGTGTCTCCGTATTGTTGATAACAGGGCGTATTAAACGATTATAGTTGCTCAACAAATCATCATAGAGACGTTTGGTGTCCGGATTTGCCTCAAAACTTATTGGTGCTGCAAAAGGACAATGAAAAAGGATTTCCCATTTAAAAACTTAAACAAAATTCTCGTATACAATAAAAAAACAACATAAAATACCCAAAACAACAAATTTCCCATAACAAACAGAAGATACAAATTCCCCAAAACAAAGTTAAGCGCATGCGCTAATTTCACAGCTGATTTTGGGACTTTTCGTTGTCGTTTTGGGCGGATGCACACACAACTTATGTTATACAGGAATTTTCACATTTTTTCCAAGCTGAGAAAACTAAAAAAAAATCAATTTTTCTTATACTTACGCGTTGCACATGCAAACGAAATAAGCACAAGAAAATAACACAAATGGCGTAATGCCATTTTGTTCTTGTGTTTTTCTTTTTACAATTTTTGTATTTAATATTTAATAACACTTTTTTTCTGAACAAATTTCACATAGTCCTGCTTGCCATATAAATGGGATGAACCGCAGCAGCCGACAGCAGAAAGACAACTAACTGACAGTTGCGTAGGGATGCTGTAAATGCTAAGGGAAATTTTAAAAGAGCAAAGGATTTTTACAGTACATAGTACTTACGTGAAAAATGTAAGAATATTTTTCCAATTTAATTACATTTATTCCATGATTACTGGACAAACTGGTCCAATTATCTCAATCTGCATAGCAACTCCATAGCGATCAATCATATCTATGAAATACAAAATATAGAAAAGATTTCCTTTTATGTATTTGTGTTCATAAATAAGTATATCAATATGCTAAAGATTTTATGTATTTTGTTAGCATTTTACCTAATTTTCCAGTGTTTACTGCCTAATTTATTATGATGTGTCACTTGTATTCATTAGTTCAGGTTGCTGAGGATGGTCTGCATTCAAGATTGGCTTTGTTTGGTCTCGAAGATTGGAGTTATTCCTTTCAGATTGCTTAGGTTGGTCGGGCGTAAACTTGACATCAAGTTGCTCAAGATGTTTAGTACCTGGTCACAAAATTCCAAAATGTAATGTTCTGTTTGCACACGAATGTAAAAATTATTGAGTTAAAATTGATTGTTATTTTGTTATCTTACATGAATCTGTTACAGAAACATTGCACTAGTATAATCCTAGTACTGCCCTGGAAGCTTCTTCTAAGGTGTATAGTATGCGAGTTGACTCCATTGATAATGAGATGCGATGCGCATGTCCGCTGGTTTCAAAACAGTGGTTGCCTCTGAAATAAAAGAAATGAATGATATTGATTATTAAGATGATAATCGAAAAGGAGCCCTTCCGAATGGAAGAAACCAAAAATTGATTCAAAAAAAAAACAGAATCGATCAACAATAATTAAGAACCAAAACTCATTGGATACAGCGCCACTGCCAGATTCAATTGTCGTCAAAACACTCTGAACTGCTTCCCCATCATATCGACAACCTCACCACGACGACAAAACGGCATAACAACTTGAGTATTCTGAAAAAATTGAAGCAGTAAAGAAATTATTATAAATAAATTTAGTAACTTCTAAATTATATTGTAGGATATACAATAATAATAACCTCTATTGGAGCATCTACTGTGTTCCAGCATTGTGGCAATTTAAAGATTTTTGGCATATTCTTGTCATCAGCTATTCTATTCCCAATGAAATCAGAAGTTTGAATCAAATTGCTGCCATCCGTAAAACCATGTGCAGCAGTTACAATTTTGGTATCAAAATTACCGACAACATCGTAACCAACATTGTTTTTACTATCGCGAAAGCTTGATCCATTTAATCCTGATGCATATTCATAATTATAACAGGATTCTTTGTTAATTTTTTAATTTGTTTGGAATTGAATTGAATTACTACTACTTTCCATACTTTCATTGGCTTGTTTCGATATATTCTTTGCAATTTTTCAGAACAATCACTCACTCACCTCTAAGTTCGGCATCAATGGCTTTCAATGTCGATGTCGAATGCAAACCAATGCAGGACTTAGAGGCACAGCTCTTTGTCATGGCATAAAAAAGGATGTAGCAGTTATAAATGATCTATGCCAGACGGATAGCAAATGTGTTCTTATAGTCCAATGGACAACATTTCTGACTTATCGGCAGGGCAGTCATATTGGAAATTCAAAAGACCTCAACCGCACAGTGCAGCATCTACGTTTCAAGCACTTAATGCTATAGGAAGAAGCGCAGCGCAAAGTGAGTCACGTTCATACCAATATGCACCAGGATTAAATGTTTCAAGATTTCGCGACAATAAAAATAATGTTGATTACGATGTTGTCGGTGATTCTGATACCAAAATTGTAACTGCTGCACGTGGTGTTACAGATGGCAGCAACTTGATTAAAACATCGGATTCCATTGGGAATAGAATAGCTGATGACAAGAGTATGCCAAAAAATCTTTAAATAGGCACATTGCTGGAACACAGTAACTGCTCCAACAGAGGTTATTATGATTGTATATCTACAATGTAATTTGAAAATAACTAAATTTAATTATAATAATTTCTTTAATACTTAGATCCTTCCAGAATACTCAAGTTGTTATGCCGTTTTCTCATGGTGAAGAGGTTGCCGATATGATGGGCACAGCAATCCAAAATATGGTGACTTAAACTCTTACTATTATTTTGGACATCGTCTTCATCATTTGGACGATGAATGGGATCTGTGAAATCACAGCCACTGGAGCTTAGCTTCCGACCCAATAAGCATTAATCCATTTCTTTGGCTTATACTCGTAATCAAAACGTATAATTGACGTGAAGAAACAGTTCAGAGTCTTTTGACGGCAATTTATGTATCATGAGCCAATTTATGTATCATGAGCCAATTTGGAAAATGTATTTCGTCGTCCGAATGTTCCATTTGTCAAAAATTGGATTTGACAGTGTCGCGGTATTATCGTTTAATGAGTTCTTATTCTCAACGATTGTTTTCGGAATCAATTTTCCATTTCCTTCATCCGGATGAATTCCTTTTCGAATATCAATTTAACCAAAAGCATTCATTTCTTTTATTTCACCTTCAAAAGTTTCATTATCACAGACCGACGATTCCAATTTAAGTATTACAATGCGCTTGGCACCAAGTCCAAAATGGAAAAGAAATTTAATATCCATTAATGAATACTTGAATATTTCAGAGATGCCAGCATTCCATAGAACAAAACGGCTACAAGCGATTACTTTGTTTTTATTTGACGCACGCCCGTTATACAACAAGAGTTGCCATCTGTCTCATTTGCTTGAATATTTTCATTTTTAAAAAAAATCTACTGAATTTGAAATTTAAATTTAATTTTTATAAAAAATTTATTATTATTAATTTTGATAATTGCTAAATTGATATTTTATACTTATAAACGCAGCGTGCTTTGCTACCGAAGTAATGTTAGTGCGTGATGCTGTTCTCTGTTTAACTGTAGTACATTGCGCTGCAATTGAAATAATTTGAAAAATCAGACGAATCAATTAACTATTAATACTGACATATTGTAATTATCTGATATATTTAACAAAGACGACTTGATGACATGAGTCAAATTAGGACATTATTCATACGAAAATACAAAAATCGCGATAAAAAACTATGAGATGGGGGTAGGAGGGTGAAAAATACTTTATGACCTATTCTCATACCTATCAAATATACGAAAAAAAATTTCATAAAAATTGGTTGAGCCGTTTCGGAGGAGTTCATACATTAACACCGTTACACGAGATTTTTATATATTAGAATACATATATAGATTTGACTCGCATTTCGGGTAGAGTCAGTATTCATACTAATTTCAAATCACCATGGTGGTCACATGTATAAGGCGCATAACTATTAGTATGAAATGTATGTCACGTGTAGATGGCACATGGCGATGGTGTATTGAGCACACATATCGGGAGCTATACGATCCAGTAATCCTAGTACCTTGAAATTTAGAAAAAACAAAAATGTGTTTCTTATAAGAACATTAATTTGAATTTGCGTTTGTATGGGAGGTACCCCTCCAGGTAATCCTGGGATCTTGATCAGAAACTTGTAGTTTTCAAATTTCAGTTTGATAAATCAAAAACAAAATAGTTTTTCTAATAAGAACATTAATTTAAAGGGTGGTTTGTATGGAAGGTGGTGGTCTGATTCGGCTGTTTCTGTCAAATGTGCAGCGTATGGTATGTGCTTAGCTCTCTAGCTCAAAAACGGAGGGACTAGTTTGCATATACACAGACGGACATGGCTAAATCAACTCGATGATATACCATTTGCAAACAAAACGGGTCGTTCACGGTAAATTTAATATTCAAACACTTTACACGTTGATATTGCCTTGCTTACCACACTTCATTATCATATTATGCGCTCTGTTTTATCACACGTTTTTTTTTTATAGAAATCTGCTTTAACTTGCTGACCGTTTCCTTGGTAACGCTATGACAAAGAAATAAACAAAAACAAAAACAATTTGTACGAATTTGCTTAATTGAGAATATAGAAAAATATTTAATTTATTTAATTAAGGATTAAAATAAAAACAAATCATCTACCTCAATTTTAATTAATTTTAAGATTATTTCACTCATTTACTGAGATGGGCAGCACGGCCAACAATAAAAACCACAATTGTAATTATCCTCAGGTGGCACGAGATGCAGGATTCAAATTGCGTCAATACAAAGATGGGCCACTTGACTGGCGGCTAATGGGTGAGTCTTCTATCTCTTACAATATAATCAAAATAATAAAATTAATGTCTACTCAAAAAGGTTCCTATGAAGTTGAACGAATTTTACGTGAACAGAATTTTGAACAAGTGGATTATGCCTTATATCATTTGTCAGAGGCTCCTTTGGGCTCGGCTTTGGAAACCAACATATTGGATAGTGGCATTGCCAAATATTTTGTTATGTCACAGTTTTCTATACAATACTTAATGTTTTGTCGAAAATTCCTTGATGAAATGTTGGGGGACTTACGTGAGGCACATGGTGCCGCACAATTGGAACTTGCTCAGACTCGTAAAGCACTCTCCGAATCAAACAATGAAATTGTTCAGCTGCACAAAAAGATTACACAAATTGAAGCTATACGTGAAGTAGTCTATCCATGTCATTTGTGCACAAAGAACTTTATAAGTAATGAGGCATTGAATATACACATTTCAAGAAAGCATCATGTGCGTCATGATCGTCATGATGCTATTGATTCACCTGTTATTTCAGCAGCAGCACCAGCACCTAAAGATAAAGAGACCGATATGACACTGATTAATACTATTAAAATGGAATTAGAAATCAAACAATTAAAAGAGAGACTAAATGCTGCTGAGAAAAATATCAAGGAACGAGGTAATGGTAGCAGCCGTAAAAACACTCCCAGGTCAGAAAACAAAGAAGTCCGCAGCATTGGTATACAGAACAATCTAATGGAGCCAAAAGAGAAAGATGATCTAAGCGAAGCACATGAAAGTGAAAACAGTGAACAAAAGGAACAACTCCATGAGTTGCAGGTACGCATTAGTAGTTTTGAATCATGGCAAGAGCGTCTTAAGTTGAGCAATGAGAAATTCATTGAAGAGATCAATCAGAAATTGGAGGGCATCACAATGACATTGAATAGTAGCAAACAACAGCGTAGTGAGACAATAGAATCAGATGCAGAGCGCATACCTTCACCAGCTTTGGACAATTTGGAACGTATGTTAATGGAAAAAATCAATGAGATTAGTAAGACCAGCACAGCAAAGTTGGAAGAAGTCGTAAAGCATATGGAAAGTGGTTATAAACAAAAGTTAGAGGCCATGGAACGTGATCTTAAGCACTTGATTGTGAGTAAACAGCGTGTCACAGAGGAGGTACAACCAAAAAAAGTTGCACCTAAGGAAAATGATAATATTAACCGCATAAAGCGACAAGTTGAATTGGCAGTCAAAGCAAAATATGATGAGAATACTTACTCCATTGATGAGGAAGAGGAGAAGAAGAAGTTGCAGGCTCCTCAAAAACAAATGATTCCCACGGCACCAATTCCAGTTATGCCTACCAAATCAATTGTTAAAGAACAACCTACAACCAGTTCAGATAGTAATCATACTTATGTGAAAACCGATGAGGAATTGGATGCTCCAATAACCAAGGTCAAGATTGTAGCTGCAGTACCAAAGCCAGTGCCAGTGCAAGTCATGGAAGCTGAAGCAGAAACTACAGATATCAGTGAAAGTCTAAACGATGACAGATTAAGTAGCGATGAAGCTAGTGAGCTGTTGCAATCGGAAGACGAGAAGCAACCTATGCCATCAAAGTTAGAGAAAGTGCAGTTAAAGAAACCCAGGTGATTTTATTGGAATCACATTTTAAATTATAAAAAGCTAAGCTAAATTTACTTTTAGAAGTCCCAGACCTGTTACACGAAAAGAAGCAAGGAAAATGGTTAACAAGCGTTTGCTCTCCCATGGTTTTGACATGAAATCAAAGAACATGACTACTGCAATGTTGAAACGTGCTAATAGTGAATTGGCCGAGCTACGCAACCGTTTAAAGCTGGTAAGTACCATTCTATTCATTCATATAGGCTTTCTTATAAAAAATAACTGCTTGCAGAAACATCCACAATTTTATGCAACACGCAATCGCATTAAGAAATTTGTGGATAAGCTTTGCTCTGCCAAATTGACCGAAAGAGCTGAGACAATGTTAATGTACAAAAAACCGCTGCAGCCTGTGGTAGCACCCAAGAAACGTATGGAGAGTAATGAATCCATGACAGATACAGAGGAGAGTCCCACATCTGAGGATGCTAATGGTTCAACTCCACCAGAAGAGCAACAACAAATGGACTTTAAAAACCGTTTAAATCATTTGCTTTCATTGCCGGCTGCTTCAACTGGTGGTGGTGGTGGTGCTGGTGGTGTGCGAAGTATGACCATAGCACAGATCCATAGCAAAGGCATGCAAGACACCATCAAGCCAGTGCCATTGCCACGCAAACGTGTCATGTTCAATACAATGGGCAGTGGCAAAACCCTCGATGATAGTGACGAATTGAATCAACTTAAATAAAATGAAGTTGACGTACTTTCCACTTACAAATATAGAAAATTTATAATTCAAATCCTTAAATCAATTATTATATCAAATAAGCTGCACTTTATTCTTTTCTATTAAGTCGGCAACAAGCTGGTAAGGTAAAATGTGCTGGGATCCAACAGTCAAATCGACTTCTTCTTCATCCACATCAACAACAACAGCGGGCACTGCATGGAAGACAAGAAGATTAGAAACCAATTGACTTGATTATGAACATATAACATACCTGAGACATTTGCCTTAATAAATACATGACTCATAAGATTGGGTAGCACAATACGTTGATCATTTTCAGCACGTTGCGTATTGGGCATATATTGTAAGGCAACTTTATGGAAATATTCTTCTGTGTGATCTAAATACTCCTGAGCGAATCGGGTTTCTTCTGGTGACAAACGCTTATCATCTACTTCACGTTTTGTATCTTCATTTAGTATATGTTTTGTATAGGTTTCAATCTTTTGCAAACGGCAACGTAAATAACTGGCCATAATATACCGTATGCGCTCCAATTCCATTTGATGTACAATGAAACGGAAATCATTTTTATCCAGATCTCTCATGTTCTCCTCCATGTGTGCAACTTGTGAAAGCATTAGCTCAAGCATGTCTGTCTGATGTTGTAGGATTTCAGGTGCACATAATTCATTGGTCCAAGCGGTCTCTAGAATTTCAAGTACCTAAGAAGAGACAGCAATCAACAGAACTCTATGAAAGTGTAGACAAATAAAACAAATAAGCAAACCTTTTGTGCTGTTATTAGTTCTTCATCATCATCATCATCCTGTTCTTCAATCTCAGGCACAATTTCACTAACTGCAGCATCAATTTCTTCTCCTTCAGACATAATTATACACTTTTGTATATTTTTTTGCAAATTTTCGCGCGCATTAAGCAAAAAATGTAAACAAATATGCAATCAGCTGTTTTTGTTAAACCTTCACTGTGACTGTCAAAAAAAGAAGAGGAAGAAACATTCGATTTTTTATTACAAAGAAACAAGCATGGCACAAGTGGCAGCAGCGGATTTTCAAAAGAATTTCCGCATTATTGTTGAAAAAATCTTCAATAATTGGCAAAATCTACGTCTAGCAGTAGAGCATGGCATGGGTGGACGAAATGGCCAACAGGTGAGCATTATTTTCGACAAATATCATTATTAAAATCATTCAAGAAACATAAACATTTTGCCAAAATATAGGTGGCCATACAAATCATGGACTACACTTACCAATACTGCATTGGTAATGAAAATATAACCCAAGGTGAACTGCAGGAAGTAATCGAAGAATTAATGGATCAAGAATTTAATACACTATGCGATGATAATTCAATACCAGAGATTTGCCGTAATTTGTTGCGCTATAAACAATTAGCTGTACAAGATCAGTATGCATTGATTGAGCAGGAGCTAAGTAAATTACCACAGGGCAAAGATTGGCTGCGTCCCGATGTTAAAATTACATATACACCAATTGCTGGAGATTCATCATCGGACGAAGATATGGATGACGATAATGATGAGGAGAATGATGGCGATAATCATAATGCCATGGATGCAGATAGTGATGATGAGGAACAACCCACCACCAGCCGTGTAACACGCTCTCAAACACGAAAAAAAGAAAAGGAATCATTTGTCGAACCGGATGATGGTTGGACAACAGTGCGACGTAAATGAATTGATGTAATTTAGTTTAAAATATAAAATTTAAATTTTTTATTCAGTTATACAAGTCTTTGTTGATTTCATCTAAATCCATAAAACCAAGTGGTGCAATCTGCTTGTGTTCCGAAGGATAATGTATCTCCTCACATAGCGTACAATATTCCGAAGTTTTCTTTTGGTATGTTACTTGAGGTTTTGCAGTATTTTTCAGTTGTGCCCATGATGTGAAAGGTTCCGTACCCAACACAAGTTTTGGATCTACAACCGTGGACACATCATCAATGTTTGCTGTTATTGACAAATTGATGGCTGGATAAATTAAGGTGACGAAGAAAAACAAAAGCACCATTACAAGTATTGGTACGAATACTGCAAAATAACGATCGGGCAAGTACGAATGAAAACCCAATTGAACCGGTAACAGGGCCCACAAGACATAAATGACGAAAAGTGCTGTAAAAAGTATGTACAAAGAAAAGCCATAGATGCCTCTATGTGGTGTTGGTGCAGGCGTGTGTTCCGGCATTATTAGTTTCGTCGACACCGAATTCTTTTATGGTATCCTGACAAAGCAACAGCAATTCAAAGAAAGATGTTATGGCTGTGCGTAAATTCTTAACGTTATCCGCACGAAAATGTACTACAAGTGTATCGTCCTCTTGACTCAGTTCTTTGTGTACAAAATTTCGTCGTGGTTCCTTATCGACGCTGAGGACCCTATATGCTATTTCAGCATATTTTGGTGAATCAAATGGAATTTTTATTGTCCTGTTTGTGGTAGGAAATTTCAATTTTAAATCTTCTGTTGATTATACAAAGAAATGAAGATATGTCAAACTTACGATTCTGTTGGTTTGCTAATTTTATCGGAAGCGGGCATAATGTTAATGTGTACTGAAACAAAACAATTTATTGTTTTATTGTTGATTGTTTTCTTTTGTTTCTTTTTCCAGTCTTTTTTACTCAGCCATAACCTTAAATGTCATTCACATGTAGAACACACAACATCTGATTGATTGCAATTTGCCATTCACATGTTGTTGAATACATAAATAGTGATTCAGTCGCAGTTGCTATGAAATTAATTTTCTATTTAAAATGCTTTTGATTTCTTCCAATATGTTGTATTAGATTAGGTCCCGTTCTTAATAATACATGATTGCAGCCTTCCCTTAACTTGTTTTTGTGTCGTTTAAAATACGATTATATACTCTTGGAGTATCTACTCCCAGTCGCTTGGTTTGTCAAACCTGTTCCTAAGAATATCAAACAAGGTTTTTGAAGTGTGGGTAAAAGAATTCGAGATGTTCAGAGGTCACGTTTTGTATATTTCCTGCATTCCTTGTAGACCATTGTCCCATATAAGACAATGTATACAGGTGACATGCCATCAACGAGTAACCAAGATCTATTGATTGCCACATATGCCAACGGCACTGCAATTATGTCCTCTTCCAGTTGTCCCTCTAAAGCCACTGCTATCCTACAGGAATAACTAACCACTCTGGAGCAGACATCACAACTATCTAGGCATGCGGCTGGATAAGAAATTCACTTGGGCAGAACATACATATTACAAAGACTCATACAAGATGCATTGCAAAAGTTAACAAACTGAGATGGCTAATGTCCAGTAAAAGCAGACTAGGTGGGAAAAGCAAGGTGTCGGTGTACAATGCAATTGTCACTCCTACTTGGTCAAAGGGCACAGCGTTAACATGTCATATCAAACGCATACAAATTAAGCAAAACAAAACACTACGTATAATAGGGGGTGCGCCCTGGTTTGCCCATAACTCCATGCTTCACAGAGGCCTAAACGTCCCCTTTGTGGGAGACATCATAAATCTACACAGCAGCAGATATAAAGAATAATTATCACTTCATCCAAATCCCTTAGCAATCGCTATCACTGTAAATAGATCCGCCAGAAAAATATTGAAGACGCATGTGAACTTAAGAATCGGTGAATCCAATATAATAAAGTCTAATTAAGTTATAATTATCGTCACCTATTAGTCATTGTTAATTAATTGTACTCTTTGTTACATATTGTAAGCTACTAGCCAGCGAATTCACTAAATGCCAATGAATTCGCCCAGTGTAATCATGTTGACCAATTGTGAATAGAGTGTAAACAATTCACAGTGAAAAATTGAAAGCCGTCCTACTTTACTCGCTACTCGCTGCCTGTTAGTACTCTCTCACACACAAACTCTCTTTTCTTGTCAAAGTGAATCACTAAAGTGAGATAGCTGAGAGTATTTCTGTTGTTTACAAAATGACTTGACAACTTAGAGAGTAAAAAGGTTTGTGTGCAATCGTTACTAGCGCACTCAACGATTCTCCCGTTCGCTTGTTTGTAAACACGCTCAATACAAACGAGCGAATCAAAGTGTGCCATAATGATGATGAAACTTTGTGTTTACACTCGCTTAGTTGGAAACTAGTCAGCGAGTTGAAACAACGTGTTATTCTCCTTAAATTCTAAACTTTTTCTACGTGTTTTGAGTGACAAAATGAAGTGGAACGTACATCATATTATGGAATTTCTTAAAATCTATCAGAAGTACCCTGCATTATGGGATATAAAAGCCAAAATCCAATGCAGCAATAATGAAAAACTGGTTATGTACCAACGTTTGTTTAATGAACTGAATGAAAAGCACTTAATTATGGGCATGGATATGAAGCAAATGAAGGATAAAATCAAATCAATTAGAGATGTGTACAGACAAGAAATAAATAAAATTGAGAAAAGTAAGGAAAGTGGATGTGGTCCTGATGAAGTGTATACGCCAAAGTTGGCATGGTTCAATAATGCAAGTTATTTCACAAGACAGGAACCATCAGCGACTCCAACAGAAAGGGCTAAACCACGAGCATACGTAAAACCGGCTTCTGAAATATTAGAAACAATTAACAAATTGGATGTAATTGCGCAAAATGCAGCTGAAGGGAAAAGGGCTAAAAAACGAGTATTCGAAAAATCTCCTTCTGAAATATCAGAAGCGATTAACAAATTGGATGTGATTGCACAAAATGCAGCTGAAGAGAAGCCGTATGACCAGTTCGGAAAGTTTGTTGCATCTGAGCTCAATCAGTTGCCACAGCGACATGCCATCTTGCTCCAGCAGGAAATTCAAAACTGTATTATTCGGTCTAAACTGACCTATCTCGATCATGTGGTTGGCAATGGTGCATATGATTAAACTGGGCGAGTTTACTAGAAAATATTGAAGTGATTCCAAAGGCCACACAGCCACACTTGGCTTTGTTACTAGAATTAAGTCTTTCTATTTATATATAACTTCATTATAAAAGTCTGTTAAGATATATATATGTTTTTTTTACATGATGTACATATTTTCATAATAAATTATATTAATTAATTAATAATAATAGTCAAAATGAAGAAATTATGCTTTTTCGCTGTGAATGGCAAATTTTTGCCTCCCCATGTGAATGGCAATTTGATGCTTTGCAATGTGAATGACAATTTGTTGGGTTGCAATGTGAATAGTAAATTTTGTAATTGCATTTTGTTTGTTGACATCATCCAAGAGAAAAAATCAAATTAGAGAATATGGAAGCAATAGATTTATTAGAAAAACGTATTGATACGCTGACGCGAATGTTGGGTCCATTGCCCGATGATAATGCGCCAGGTGCCAGTGGTGGTGAAACTAATAAAACGGAAAACATTGTCGACTCACTAATATCTGCGAATACTTTGCTGAATGAAGCTACCAGTGGACGTGAGCAGGTGGCAAAGGCTGTTGAACGTGCACCGGAATTGGAGAAATATTTAGATCCCAATTTCATTGATGAACATCAACAAGTACGTTCCAAGGAAGTCTATCTAAATGCTGTTGCTCCAGATTTGCACACACAATGCGAACAATTGGAACGTATCAAACAATTGGAACCAACACTGGGTGCTGAATATTTTCGTAACATTCCAAGCGAGTGTCTGGACAAATTGAAAGAAATCAATACAGACAACAATGAGTTCAGTCAACAGTGTGAACTAATTGAAGAGAGTCTCATATTGGCCATGAAACGTTATGGTGAACTTCAAACGGATTTGCATCAATCTCTAGATAACATGAACAAACGTATAAATGCCATGCAATTGAAAATTGAACAAAAGAAACATGATGATTTGGAGAAGGAGCTGCCACCACCGCAAGAACAATAATCATGATTTCGCAGCACAAAGCAGCGTCATAGTTTTTAAGTCTCATCTTATGAGATTGCTGAAAGTATTTTTTAATAGTTTCGCTTCGGCTTTAATTTTTTTATTGGATGATTTATACAAAGTTGGATTAAACTTTCACTTAATGGATTACTTTTATAATTAAATAAAAAACAAAAACTTATTTCAGTTATCAGTTGTTTGACTCGATCTAAAGAATTATGTTGAATGTATGTTAATTATAAACTTTGCATACGCGTAAATGGAGTGTGATCCATGCGATTTTTGATTAGTAATTAATATTTTGTTGCTGACTTTTGTACATTTATATGAGGATCAGTTTTACTTATTACTCCTCTTCCTTGTCTTTGCGATGCGATTTCTTTTTATCGCTACGACTAGACGATGTTGATGATGCCCTTGTCGACTTGCTGCTGCGTTCACGATCTTTATCGCGTTCCTTATCACGCTCCTTTTCTCGAGATTTTGACTTACGTCTGCTTTTGTCGCGGCTGCGTGAACGTTCACGTCGTGATGAGCTGCTATAGAATTGCATAAAAAATTTTTATATAAAAACAAATGTGATATTAGAGCAACTTACCGTTCCTTATCGCGTTCACGATCACGTTCCTTTTCCCTTTCCTTTTCTCTTTCCTTCTCCCTTTCCTTCTCACGCTCCCGTTCACGTTCTCTTCTACGCCGATCACGATCTTCATCTGGTCTTTCAGTATCCGGCTAAATATTTGAATTAATAAAGTTTCACTCTCTTTTTGTATGGTTTGACCTACCTCAATTTTAATTGGACGTTCACGTTCCCTTTCGCGTTCTCGTTCCCGCTCTCTGCGCTCATTACGTTCATATTCCCGATCTCGGTCCCGTCTCTCACGTTCTCGCTCACGGGACTTTGAACGATGACGTTCACGCTGCTCCCGCTCCTTTTCACGCTCACGTTCCCATTCACGCTCGCGGCGCCTTCTTTCCCTATCTTCATCGTTAGGACGTTCATTAGGCGGCATGTTATTACTGTTGTTGTTAGCATTTATCATATGCGGTGGACCCATTGGCAAACGCATGGGAGGTGGTCCATTGTTTGAACCTGGTCCTGGCACAGGAACAGGGCCAGGCCCTGGTCCCATCATCATTGGCATACCGGGAGGTGGACCCATATCTGCAAAATCAAATAAAAAATCATTAATTCTTTCCTTTAATCACAATAATTTCAAATCCAAAGTGAAACTTACTCATATTTGGTGGCATGCGCATATTTGGTGGCGGCATCATACCTGGTGGAGGATGTCCACGCATTTGTGGCGGTGGCGGGCCACCCATTTGAGATGGTGGTGGGCCAACCATTTGTGGTGGTGGCACATTCATTGGCCCCGGAGGAGGCATACCTGGTGGACCACCCATTTGAGGTAATGGCTGTTGTATAACAACTGGTCCAGGTGTAAGTTCTTTAATACCTGTCGGCACCCAACCAGGATTATCATTATTCCATTGTGATTCTTGGGTTGGTTCGTAACCATAATCAAAGGGTTCTGGTTCATGGAAAAATGGTTCTTCAGCAGCGCCTGGAGGCGGAAAGTTTTGAGGCATTTGACCACCACGAGAGTATTCACGACATTCGGCTGTCATTACTTGTATGGCATTCTCCTTGGTACCAGTAGTTGATATAGGACGTGGCGGTCGTTGCATATTCATATTCATGCCCGGTCGCGGTGGTTGTTGATTCATCATTGGTGGTGGCATGCCTGGCGGAGGCATTTGCATTTGATCCATCATTGGGCTGATCGGCACATTGTTAGTCTGAGGAATAACACCAGGTGGTACTGGTGATTCATGCTGGCGCTCAATCGACTGATTCAGATTCTGCGTCAAGCTCGCCAAGCCGACACCGCTTTCCACTACCCGGAAACGTTTTTGACGTTCACAATATGCACGCCATGTCTCCTCATTGAAACCGTAATTAAAATAATCTGTAATATCTGCACCTGGCTTACGCCATGGCTTATCCTCTAGTGAATCGATGCTGAACTCATGTACTGCGACACCATTAATTGTGCCGGCACCTTCAAAATCTTCAATGCTAAATTTACCACCCTGCGCCGAAGGTTTTGATTTATCTGCTCCAGACCCAGCTCCTACCAACAAATTCGGGCGTTGTTTTATGCTATAAGTGCTGGCGTCACTTGGAATGATGTTTCCAATCACTACATTCACATTGTCATCATCATCATCTGTATCGCTACCATCATCAGAACCAGAAGTCTTTATACCTAATAGTTTTTCTTGCCCATCATTAATATCACCGGTGCCAGCAGCTTGCTCACCATCTGTGGTGTCCGCTACCGTGCGACCCAACACAGCGGCAGTCGCTTCTTCGTCTTCTTCCATTTCCTGAGCTGGATCTTCGAATTCACCATATTGCTCCATATTATCATCCAAACCTGGTGGTGCTCGATCATCATTTCGATTACTTTTTACATTTTCCGGCATTTGACTTGTTTCCATAGCGGCCGCAAGTGCCTCATTTTCTGGCAAAACTTTAGCCTCAATAGCTTCGCTAGTTTTTTCGCTCCGGTCATCATCACCAGTTGTGGAATCCGGATTTGAGGTGCCATACAGCCAACTATCCTCATTTGTGTCATCAGCCATTTTCGAAACTCTCAATGAGTTTCTTTTTATTTAACTTTTTATCAAAAATACACGCGTGCAAGTTACAATTAAAAAAAACTGTTTGCAATTTTGCTCTTTTTCTTCTTCTTCTTCTTGTTCTTCTTGTGGCCAACAGAATTGGCATTCACAGTGAATCAGCATGTTTGTTCATTGGATGGAACAGCAGAGAAAACCAATCACATTGAATATGAATACACTTAAAGAAAATCGTTTGTATGATGACACAATGCAGGATGGGAATATTATCAGCATCAAAATCTTATTATCAAATTGATTGAATTGGAAACACTTTGTAATTGAGATTGTCTTCGAATATCCGAATTATTCTTATTTCTGGTTTTTTTTTCAATCAATTGCAATTCATTTATAAACAAAGCAAAGAGAAACCAAAAAGCATCTACAATATTTCATCCGATTATGCTTGGTTGAAGTTTGTATGCTTCCATGCTTCGATTTTATCTACAGACAAGAGACTGTTTGAATCAATTTCTATCAATAGAGCTTTAGTTTCTCAGAAAAGTTGTGCTTGGCCGACTGTTGTTGGGTGATTCCAGGACGTAGACCCGACCGAAGACTATTAAAACGTATAGATTGGACAAATCATATCCAACAGCAAACTGTGGGTAAATTCAACAATGAATTGGAGGAAATCTTTAGGAAACATACACACAATTTGTTGTTGGGTTTAAAAATTAAGAAACACACCACTTAAATTGAGCGATTTGTCTGATCTATACATTTTATACTCTTTGACTCGACCAGTTAATAGAATCTCTTGAGAAATTTATTGCTATGCTGCTTTTGCCATCCATATCCATTGTTTTAGAAGCAAATCAACCATGCCATAGAGTATTAAACATATAGGCTGGACAATTCGCTAACGATATATGTTTGGTCTCTTCAGATACACTGTCTCGGGATATCAATAACAATTTTGTATGGTTTTCATCAACAATTTCGTCGATTTTGTTAATGGAAACCATATAAAATTGTTCCAGACTTAGTGTCTCGGGATACCAGTGAGAGTAGACAAATTCATGAGTGAGTTGTTCAGTCTGGTTGGTATTTGACTTCGCTATCGAATTCGTCAGGGCAACAATTATATATTACGAGCACGTTTGTCACACTTGGCGTTGGAGTTTTTTTTTCCTGTTGGCGCACTGACTCTTTCTTATTGGATTTGTTTCTTTTTTGCTTAAGAGATGGCTTCAGGAATGCGATGCACTCCAATTATTTTTCTTGGCTCAGTTCCTAGAAGTCAACAGTATAAAACCAATAGAAGCAGCTAACATAATGATTAAACCCGAAACCAAAATTTACTTATAAGTCCTTGTTAAATTATGTTCTTTAAATATTCTTTGGATTTAAAGCCCACCAGAAACCAAGAGCTTAGAATAATCCAAAACTTTGCCAGTAAAGGAAACAGTGTGTGACTTTTATTTGGAGCTGGTTCGGCATATAGTTGAACGTTTTGACTTTGGTAGGGAGGATATTAAGTCTATTATTATGATTACAACAGCAATGAGCATGAAATAATGCCTTTAATTAAAAATTTTTAGTATTTGTGTGAATCGAATCCGGATGAAAATATTTCACAATGGTGGCCCATCGGTTAACTGCTGCTAAGTTTAAAAACTAAGAGGACATATCTTTATTTTGGGAAGAAGTAGCAAATATTTGGTTCTTTTTTAATGAAATTGGTTCTTTTTGTATTTTTCTTTTTTTTGGCGCATTCTGATTTTTATATACTTATTAGATTTAATTATTTCTTTTTATGACAATTCATCTCCAATAAGGAACCAGAAGTTCTTAGGTCAGTGATTAATGTTGCACAACTCTTGGTTTTAATAAATGGAAGATTCTAATTGTAAAGAGTTCCAGTTTGTGAGCTTCTAATGTAATAAGTTTACTTATATATTAAGGAAAATAACCCATGGTTTCAGAAAGGTAAAAAAATGTTGTTCATCACCATACTACTTCATATACATATGTATATGTGCATACCTTCTATTTCCATGCACCGATAACACTATCGCTGGCCACTTAACAAGCCTCTCAATTATGATCTAATAGCACTTGAACTTTAAGAGGGGTACTAATGATTATTACTGTCATAAATATTGTACTTATAAATTATTTTTGAACATTGAAATAATATGGAAAATTAAAGAAAAATAAAACAAAATATTCAATGCAAAATAAGCCCAAAGTTCAATGTATTTCATGGATATTATTATTATTATCTTTATCTTCATAAAAACGATACAAGCAATCCAATTTTGATTAGATTACAATAAAATCATTAAGGCATCACTGATTAATTGAGAAAATAAGAAGAAATATTCATGCAACCATGCCATTAATTGAATTTAATAATAATAATAATAACGGAAGTCCGAAATTTGAATGTGAGTTTTGTCAAGTATCGGATGCAAGGCGGCATTTTTCAACCCTCCATACAAAACACCACATTAACACATACATATGATATGTTGAGAGAATGTGTGTGTTTGTTTCAACTGAGATCACAAATCACAATTGAAGGTGTTGCCATTTTATTGAAAATAATTTTTATTTAAAAACTTTAAAAATTCTAATAGTTTATGGCAAAGAAATTCTTTATAAAAATAATCTTAAAATTATATGAATATTTTGATTATTTTTATTAATTTTTTTTTTTATCAATTTTTACTCTCTTATATTTGATATTAAATTTATCGTTGTTTGATAAATTTTTGTCCAATCTGGTAACCTTGAAATTTTCACTATAAAAGCCCTTACTCAGCTTGAGTGTAATTCAGTTTCTCTTCGTGTTTTCGCGTGTGTTCAAAGAAAAGTAAAAAAAAAGTAATTCCTATTAAAATGGCTGCTTTTGTTGGCAAGAAATATAAATTGGAAAAATCCGAGAACTTCGATGAATACATGAAGGAATTGGGTAAGAAGGATCATAAGAAAAAAAAGGAGTCAATTTATATAGAATGTGATACAAAGTGAGCTTTGCTAAATGGTGATGGTAAAACAGACATAAGAAGCCGGCCGGCTTTTTTTTATGATTTTTTGTTAAATTCTCTCTCGATACTCTCTGTGCGCTGTTACCGGTTTCATTTCTACAGCATCATACGATTTTACCGTTGATACAAGGAAAACTGAACAATAAGAAGCGAAAGAGATGATATAATGGCTGGTGTGAATTAGTGAAGTTTTTGAAAAATAGTGAGAGAGAGAGTTGGAGTGTTAGGGAGAAAGAAGAATGTGTAAAATCGATAGGAACACGTTTTTTTTTTCGTCTTCTTTAATTTCAATGCAGTGGTGGCCTTTTTGGCAAATGAGTTTATGAGTTTTATAACTCAGTCTCTCCTGCTGTTTCTTTTTATTCTTTTTTCGCTTTGCCATTTTAAGTTGTGTAAGCACAATTTTGTTGGTGTTCTTTGCTCAATTTAGTATTGTTTGCTCTAATAAACTTTCGCCCTTGGTGCAAAAAGATAAAGTTCTACTCACTAGGCAGCAATAGAATTCTAATTCTAATGGGTCCCAAAGCAGGTGCAAAGGTGTGTAAAAATAAATATGGAAGACAAAAAAAAAGCTTATCAATTTAAAATTGAAAGTAATTGTAGCAAAATATGAATATACACGTACACCATTTAGAAATAAAAATAAATTAGGGGCCAACACTAAGGTGCATCATAAAAAAATTTAAAATTGAATTGTTGTTGTGTGCACTTTGACGTCAGATAGTGTGATAGTGAGGATGGAGAAGACAGATGCACAGTTAGACTTGAAATCAATTTAAATAATTTGCACTAATCTTCCAATACTATGACAACTGGCAATTGTCCCCAAAACTGAGGAGAGATAGTGAAGTGTATATATGTACATATAACCTCTGAACTGGAAAGTCTAAAATTGGACTTTGTGCTTTTATTTTACTTTATTTGTTTTGTTTTATTTTGTTATTTATTGTTATATGATTTGATCATTAAAATCCGGTTTCTTTTAAAAGAATTTTTCGGTTGTATAGAATGGGGAAGCTTTTTTTATTAATTGCCATTAAGTTTTTCTTTGAATTTTGCAAACACAACACATTCTTCTTTCCTTGTCTTCTTTGAAATCTGATTTGTTGGTCTTTAGATCTGATTTGGTATTCCTTTGGTTTTGAATAAACATTTCTCACCTTCCTAAATTACATGTTCTTCACTTCACATCACTGTATTCATGTTATTTATTTTCATAATTCTTAAACTTACAAAAGTCTAGAAATCTTTTATTTTTATATCCCAAGGGGGTCTTCAAAGGGGTGGTGCATGCGCAATACATGAGGTATACGACCTCACATAGCCTCTCCCATCCAATACCTAGTGTCACCTTCTCGTGGTCCCGTCACACTGAGTCGAAGATTGGGTAACCAACCCCAGTGGAAAACCGGGTCAGTATAGCAGACGACACATGAATATTGGCCCTCCAAAATGGGAGTAGGTCGCGGGGCTGGCAACCCATCACTGTTAAAAAACACCTTGCTATGGAAGCTTCAAGCAGGCGAAGACTTGACAAGAGTTGTAGAGCCAATAATGATGATGATGATGGGGGGTCTTCTTAAAATTACAAATAAATTATCTTCAGTTTTGCTGATTTGAAATTCTTTAAACTTTATCTTCAAGTTCTTTAATTTGTTTCTTTTTATATCAATTTCTTCTATTTTATTGTCTGTCCTCAAGTTCATGGAATTCTTCTTATTGTTTTTTTTATATGCTTCCAGCTTTTTTCTTCAATTTCTTCAAAATTTATCTCGATGTTCTCTAATCTCATCTATCATTTTGTTTTGTCTTCATTGTTTATTTGCTGTTGACTTATAATTGAAATTACATGGCTAACATGGTATGGAGCACTAGCATCAAAGGCTATTGGCACCTTCTTTGTCTTTAATTTCTTCTTATTCAAGTTCTTTAAACTTTTCCTTCTTATTCCACAATTTCTTCAAACTTTTCCCTCAATGTCTTCAAATCATTTGCTTATTTTTTTCATTTTATGCGGCCCATACATCATGCGATCTATTGTACAATGTCATTAGGCTTGTTGACTCTCTCAACGTGTGAGGGGAAGGGTCATGGCTCGTATATATGAAAAATAAAAAAGTTTTGTTCTTTGATGGTCATATACATATGTACATGGATGGATCAAAAACAGAATATTCTTCTGTATTTGCTGTTTTTGACAATTTTGGTACGATTCCTCCCATCATATGACTCGATCTTCTCAATAAAAAGCCTGCCAATTTGTAATCTGGTTACTCATGACGAAGAAGTGGACGGTACTCTACCATCAACCCCACTTGCGGTCTTCTGCATATCGAACACACTCAAATCACTCACAAACATCTCCTCAAAGGTTCAGTTCATCCACCCTGCCCTCTTTGTAGGGTAACCTCACCGCAGATCATGTTCTTGACTCTTGCCAACATTTGAACAGCATAAGGGTCCCTTTTTTGATTCTCAAACACTATCCCATCTTTTAAAAACTCCCTCACTCTTAAACATTTCCAACATACATATATGTATATATAATTACTGCAAAACATTCAACCTTATAATTTAGTTACTGATCATTAAATCTTTAATAAAGTATCATTAAATCGAGAGCCCTGCAAATTTATTCTCCATTTTCATCAAATCACCTGTTGAAAACACTTAATTTCATGGAGCTCTTCTTATTCTAGTTCTTACTGAAAATTTTCCATAAATTTTAGTTGCTTTTATTATTCATTCAAACATATAAGCAGTTGATTTGTATTTTCTTTCTAAAAATCAATCTCTAATGTTCTATTCTCCTTAAACTTTATTTACTTGATACATTTGTGAAAGCATTGTCTGTTCTATTATCTTCCAAGAAATTATCATCTTATTTTCTCAAAACTTTCCTATAAATTTCTTTATAAAAAAATCTTCCTCTTCCATCGAAGTTTCAACATGTGTTTCTTTCTCTCAGATTGTTTTCTTTTAAAATTCCCAATAAATATAACACACACACCTTATTCATTGATTGTAATGAAATATTTCTGTCCTTGTATGAAAGTTAAATACATTTGATCATATTGAATTGCATTCAATAAAATGATGATGATGATGATGATGATGAATAACAAAAGAGTAGAACACTTGCGTTCTGAAGAAATGAAAATCAATAAAACAACAAAATGTGTCATATCATTTGATTTTTTATTTATAAATATATGTATGTATTTTATAGCTATTGTATGGTGCTCTTGATATTACTGGCATAATATAGAATAGGAGAAATCAGTAGAAGGGGATGAAGACAAGAAGCGTATTTGTGGCTTTTGGTTTCATGCCTCGTTTCTCACGAAAATATGATTTACTTTAACTTTATTTAACGACGCCGTTAAATGTTGTTTATTCCTCACTCCTCCTATCAAATCAAACCAGACAAAAACAATAAACAAATGATATTCAACGTTCGATATTACAATATCAAATATTTATTTACTTTCGATATAGAAATCCATATTTAAACAGTAACACAGCTACAGAGACAACAAAGGCCAATATTATTGTATCATATCAAAGTTTCATTGTGGCAACTTCTTTCGAAATTTGAGTATGAGTTGACATATTGCAATAGTCTCTTTGGTCAATAACATGAGTACATAGATAGATAATTATTATAATTACCACATATCGAACAAAGGACAGACTTCAATGTATGCAATACAATGGGATGGGTATGGGTGCTTGGATGATTGAACATCTGTTCGGAAGGTTATTTTCTACCACGCCCCAATTTTTGTTATCGTTGAGAGAAAAAAAAATCATATGTTTTTGGTTGATGAACTTTGATATCTAATAATTTGTTTAAAATTGAATATTTATTTACCTCGTTTTTCTGGTTCGTTGCCAACAAATATAGATGGTTTTTTTTTAGTATGGAGACAAAGAATATATTAAAAAAATAGAAATAAAAAAATGAGATAAATAATTTTAAACAAACACATATTTTTGTATACACTAGAAAAGAGATGGTGTTCAATGCGGGGGTTGATTTGTTTAACCAAAAGTCTCCTTCATATATCTAGTATCCATGCATGTTGTTTGTTTATTTGATTATATTTTTCAAGCTTTTGGTTTTATGTGGATTTGAGGAGGTCCAAAGTTCATCTAAAGAATTGTTGACAAATAACATTTACTTTCTTCTAATTACTTATATATATTTATTTTTAAATTTGTATATAGAAGATAATGAAGATTTCTTGTAATCAAAGACACTCACCACTTCTGATAATAAGTGGTGGTATCTTGATGTGATGAGTGTAATCTTTTAATTGCCTTCGCATGTCAATATAAATAAATAAATAAAATATAAGTCAATTTCTTTGTTCTTTGTAAATCATAAGTATTTGTAACTAAAATTGAATGGTACTTATTACTATTGTTATCAGTTGCACTTGATGTTTTTCAAGCCTAATTGTTCAGATTATTGTCATAAAATTGATAGTACCAATAAATATTGAATATTGAAGACGATAAGAGGAAATTACATTTCATTTCATTTGTTGGTCAATTTCTTGTCATTTGTAAGTCAATTCATTTTTGTCAATTGAGTTGAGTGCGAAAAGAAAAGTCTGTTTTTGATGAGTATAGTATTTGTTGGTGGTGTATGATTTACATATAACATAATGATAAGGAATTATTCAGGTATATAAATTTGACAAAATTACAATACTATTAACAGCAGCTACTTTTTTATTTTATTGTCAGTGAAATCTTTTATATATACATATATACACATAGGTAACTTTTCGTAGTCTGGACAATGATGTTTCTAATACTTATCTATCAAAACAAAAAAAAAAAAAAATAAATAAATAAAATAATAAATAGACAAAAAGATAAGAACTGCGGGCGTGTCCGGTTTTGCATGATTTGACTATATTTATATTTATTTATACAGCGACTCGTCTTGCTTAGCAATTTGATATTGTATTTGAAGAGAGAGAGTGTATTGATGGAGGAAAAATTTCATTATTTTTATTCATCCTTCATATTCACAGATAACAGACATTGTACCTATTGATACAACAGGATTATTCTTATACATTCTTCCATAGAAGAATCTTAATTAATGACAGAATTTATATTTGACCAGAAATTATAAGTCCGCATAGACCTGAGTTCGGATAATACTCTTGATTACAAAACTAGCACTCGTCTTGCTTTGCACTTTGATATTTGAAGAGAGTGTAGTGATGTAGGAAGAATTTCTGCTAAATTTACTTGTCCTGGCAAGCAACACAGGCCTTTGGATTCATTTTTCATATTCACAGTATCATTCTTATACATATTCAATAGAAGAATAGTAATTCATGGCATGAAATTGAACTTACCATATGTGACTACAAATAAGGAGTCCTCATGGACCTGAGAAGTTTGTAACACACAGAAGGAGTCATCGCAGACCGCCTCCCATACAAACCCCCGTTAAAATTAAAGTTCTTATTAGAAAAAAGAGAATTTAGTTCTAGTAAGAAAGGAAGGTTGAATGCAACACGGAGGAGCGTGAAGAGTATTACATCTTTGGCATAGCCAATGATAGCCTTCTTTCTGGTTTTATTTATTTTTCTATACATATAAAAATACAGCAATTATTTGTTCGTTTGTACCCTCATTACTTAAAAGCCAATCAGTGGATTCAAAATCGACATTGAAAGATAAGAAGCTTTATTGTGTGTAACATTTAGCGTTTATTTAATTAAAATTGACTTACAACATCAAAAGATATTAATTTTTAATTAAACTAAATTTACACAATATTTTCTGCATTTGCATAGAGGAAGAAAAGTGAGCGTTGGTACAATAATTTCTAAATAATTTCTGGCCAGGTATTGGCAGTTGTTGTTGTTGTAGCATGTACTACTGACGCCATGATGCTGCTGCATCTACAGCCTCGCGACAGGGGTGAGTGGTCCTTGGCTGACTGATGTCGTGTGATTCGGGGACTTAGACCCGACCACTCAGTAAATTCGGTACTGGTAGCTGCCTCCCTAGCAGGGTATAGATATTATTACTCACTGAAATTTTTCTCGAAAATCTATTGCTGTTTCTTCATTAGTTTAATACGATATTTTGTAAAGAACCTCGAAGATAACTAGTGCATATTAAGAGTGTAATAAATACCTTAACAAAATCCTACCTGCGCCCTTGTGAGTAAGCACAATAGTATTATTCTTCTCCTTTTCTTTCTGTAAATGTTTGTAGTCCCCACAAAATAAAAGTCAATCTACAACGTCTGCCCGGGTCCCTGCACTAGTATGTATATAATCTAATTTATAATGCGACACCCTCGCGTGTTCATTAAAAATAATTCTAATGAATGTCAATTATTCTTTATCAATGAACACAAAAGATCTAAAAATATACCCTCAACTAATCAATTTGAAATCATCATCATATTTATGAAGGGGAGGTGGAAATCTCGGGGAAAAAAACCTACAAACTTAAATAATGAAATTATATAAATTGCACATAATTGAAATTCTTTAAACCTAATTAAAAAGAGAGAAAAAGAACTCTGAGAAAAGTCGAAAAAGTCATGCGAAAAAGTGATTGCTTCAAATTGGGCACGACGACGACGACGCTCGCTGATTGAATGGATTGTTAGGGAGGAGGATGGGAAGGGAAAAGCATGCATGCATGCTTGCTTATCAACAAACATGCAACAGTTATAAGTACAGTTCACTACTTATTGAGATGATGATAAAGAGAAGCTGCTGAAGCTTTTACAGTGTGCGTTGGCATCATTGTAATGATGTGGTGAGGTGTGGTGTGGTGATGATGCTTATGGAGAGTGGTGAAGTAATAATATCAGTCGCTTGCTTGGTTGGATGCATGCAAGAAACTCATTCAGACACAGACAGGCACACGCATACATCTTCCTTTCCTTCCCTTATACCCTTATACTTATACCATTCAGTTTCCACACTTGATTGTGGCTGTGTTTGTTGGTCTGCCTGCGCGTGTGTGTCACTTTATCATCATTTAAGCAATCAGGCGATTATGTTATGTTGTTGTTGATCTCTTTTTAGACGTATATGGATGGACTCTTGTTGTTATTGTTATTCTCTCATTTTTGTTGTTGTTTTTTCTCTTTTCTGATAAATTTTCATTTTAGTTTTTTGTGTAAATTGTAGACACACGACGCCATTTTCATGTCATGTCATGTTATCTCTCGGTTGTATTCTGTTGTTCTGTGTGTAGGTGTTTATTGGTTGCTTGCTCTTATTTGTTTCCTCTTTGCATGTTGTTTTGCATGTCTGATTATTGCTGTAAAATGATAAAGAAATAACTAAATGGAAAGCAAAGAGAAATATGATGAGAAAGAGGGAGAAACATGACAAAAGTCATTACACTTTACACATTAATGTTGCATTTAGCATTGAAGAAGATGAAGATCATCCTCGGATTCAATAAATTCTGCTTGATAATACATACAATTGCATTGCATCAGCATATGTATGTATTGCATTCTGCGGGTACAGTTGTGTACAAAACTAGTACAATCCAATAAATAAATTAACCTTGATTGTATTTAAGAAAAAATGTTTTTGAAATCGACACTACCGCAGTACTGAGACGATTGACTGACTTATTGAATGAAAAGGAAGCAAAAGCAAACAAACATAATACAAAAACAGAAACAGAATCATCGTTCGTCATCAAGTCCCAACAATAAGATATAATGGGGAGAAAAATATGTCTTTATTATCTTAATTGAATATGATTTGTGAGGTCTCTTCAACTTTGGCGGGTTAATTCAATCACAAACGATTTGATTGGCTTTCTGTCTCAATGTAATGAGCAAAAGGAGGGAGAAGAGGGACTATTTGAAATGTAATATCTATCCACAGAACAAAAACAACAAATTCTTATTTGTTTCACGTTTATTTTCCTATTCGATTTTTTACTTATATTCTTGTTTCTATCTCTGTCTCTCTTCAGGTGTCGGTTTGGTGCTCCGTAAGATGGGCAACAGCGTTAGCCCCACTGTTGAGTTGACTCAAGATGGTGATAACTACACCTTCACCACCACTTCAACATTCAAGACATCGACCATCAACTTTAAGTTGGGTGAGGAATTCGATGAAGAGACACTCGATGGACGTAAAGTGAAGAGTGTCATCACTTTGGATGGCAACAAATTGGTGCAAGAGCAGAAAGGCGACAAGCCTTCAACTATTGTTCGTGAATTCAATGATGGCGAGCTTATTACTGTAAGTAACTTGATTCTATCTATCTCCACTATTTTATTAAAATTATTTCTATTTTCACAGACCCTTACTATTGGTGGTGTCAAGAGCGTTCGTGTCTACAAGGCTGTTTAAGAATAAAATGCATAACATCTCACACTATTCATACACACACACTCAAACACTCACACATACACCTACACACACACACACACACAAACAACTATATTACCCCCCACACAGACACATAGTTGTCGCATACTATGCGACTTCAATGGTCCAATGTGATGGCGGTGTGTCCATATTTTCTTTTAAGAAAAAAATGAAAAATGATGCATTTTGTTTTTATTTAGTTTCTTCTTTTCATTTTGACTGATGAATTTTTTATATAGTTTCAATAATTAGATTTTCTTATTAAAAGCAAAGCATTATATAATATATTTACTAACCCAATGAATTTGAAGTAGAATCCATTGTTATTGACTAACAATATAAAAAGTTATAGAATTCTGCATTTAAGTTAAAAAAAGAATGATGAATAAAGATTGACAATTGATAACGGGAATTAAAACAATTTTGTTTTTATTTCTTTGAAAAGAAGAGTGTGCCTTACGAATAACAAAATTGAAAAACAACTTCAAGTACCGCTAATGGAACGCGCATTATTGAGGATAACTCAAAAACTACTGGTCGGATTTTGGTTGATTTATATATGGACCACATGACAACATCCAGCTTTCAAATAAATACAGAATCATCAGAATTGGTTTACCTAGAAAAAAGTTATAAGGTAACAAACAGATAACTACTGATCAGATCTTGATCAAATTTATATGTGAACCACATGACAAGCACCAGCTTTCAAATAAATAAAGAATAATAGAAATTAGATGACCTAGAAAAAGGTTCTGAGGTAACAAACATACAAAAAAAAAATAAAAAAAAAAAATACAATCGATTTGATAACCTCCTTTTTTTTGAATTCGGTTAAAAATGGATTTAGTTGGCCACAATGGTGAATACTTGAAGCGCCATCTCTTGTTCGAAGTATTATAAGCTTTTACTCTCTTTGCCATGCACTTTAAGCATGCGCTCTTTATTTTCTTTATTAGGCTGCGTTGTTACTACACACATATGAGTGATAGGGCACCCACAATAGAGGGGTTCATTGAAATCAAGTGATAGTATGACTACGGTTATAAGGAATCTGTTGCTGTTATCTAGTGTCACTGTAGCCTAATGTTTTTTACACCTGATAGCATTGATAAAGAAAACAATTATGTCTTTTTGAGCTAACAGTGATGATGGCTATCTCAATGCTTATTCTCTTGACTTAGTTGGTCTTTAGACGTTTTGCCGGTGAGCCAACCATAAATAACTGCACGGACAACGACAAGTAGTGAGTAACGTGCTCATGTAAAACCGGCAAAGGTTTCATTTGTTTCTTTTGTAAATACATACATATAAATTTTAACCGAAAAAAAAACATGTAAGTAGTGCCCTTAGAATGCGTGACTTTGCATCAAATATTTGTGAAGTATCAGTGAGTCATGTGAGGTGCATAAAGAATATCCTTTGTTAACTTTACCTTGATTTATTAAATTTTATTTTCTTCTTTTTTTCTTTTTATTATCTTCTTTGTTTGAGTACTTAAATTGTTAAGTTTATGAATTTGATACTATCGATTTTTAACCAAAAGTGAAAGTAAAAATTTTGTTAAAATTATGAGTGGGAGGTGTTTGATGATATTACAATAGAAGGTCAAGGACTTGAGTAGTGTTGAATGATTTTTAAAATGGAACCTTATCATTGCTTGAGTCGACACTGAAAGTATTCATTCAAAATTGTTGAAGAAATTTAAATTTGTGGTTTGTTTATAAAGAATCTCCATGGTTTCATGCTTAACTACAGCCAATTGGCCGTTAACACTCGGTGTCGCTTGTTTACAGGGCAATTCTTTACGCTGCTCATTAATGTACAGGACCTTTTTAGTTTATTTTAAGAATTTCAATAAAGGAATGGTTTGATGACATTGACAGTGAATTACTTAACTTAACAGACACAAATTAACAAAGTAAAGACAAGTTCTTAAATTATGAATCTATCAAAGGCTATGAAATGAATAGACTGGACAAATCGCTAACGAAGAGAGAGATCCTCTCCTAAATTTCATTTATCAGGATACTCAACAAATTGAAATTTAAGAAAAAGGCACAATTTCGTCAGCGATTTGTCCAGTCTATTAATTTCATGGTGTTTGATTATATGTCGTATGTAGATCCTAATGTTGGAACCTTTTTCAAACATTTATGCAAGGCTCACAGCAAAAAGATTGGCATGCATATACAGAGCGTTATTGTAACGACTAGTAGGCAGTTAGTTTGCTCATTACCAGATATGGCATCCTACGTGTATTAAAACCTGTTTGAAGTGCTCCTTATACATGATGAGCAGAAGAGCTTTATTCTTCATAGTCTCAATACGATTAATCATGGACTTTGCAACTAGTCCATAAAGCTGAATAATGTACGTGTAAGATTGTATTACTAAGGCCTTTGTAGGTACATTGAGAGTACTATCGGGGACGAGTAAGCCATCGTACAATAGCTTGTTATTATATATTACTGTTGATATGCTCAGACTACCTCAAACGTTGATCCAAGATCATGCCCAAGTATTTTTCAGATGCTTGAATGCCGTTCACCGTAACAGGAAGACAGAGTTTGTTTTACAGATACCATTCATTTTTCCCCAGTAACGATTCGGTAAAGAAATTAAAAAAAAAAAACATAAAGAAAGCTATCATAGGCTATGCCAAAGATGTAATACTCTTCACGCTCCTCCGGGTTGTATCCAACCTTCCTTTCTTAGCATTACTATATTTTCTCTGTTACAGTTTGAGTATCAACAAAGAACACAATTTGAGTATCAAAAAGAACACAGTTTGAGTGGCATTGTATTTTTATTGTACTTATACTCTTTATATAATGTGAGTTCGTATGGGAGGTTCCCCCGCTGGTAACCCTAGGATCATAAAATTTACATGACTGATGGATATGGAATAGAAACTTATAGTGTCCAAATTTCAGTTCAATAAGTCAAAAAACAAAAAACTTTTCCTAATAAGAACATAATTGAAGTGTGGGTTTGTATGGGAGGTACCCCTCCTTGTAATCCTAGGATCATGAAATTTACATGGTTGATGAATATAGATCAGAAACATATAGTGTCCAGTTCGATTTCTTTAAGTGAATACTTTATAAAGAAGTTTCACTGTTCTATGTATGATCAACTCCATCAGTAATCCAAAATCCTAAAAGTATGCAACATTCTTCAGCTAAATACAAAATGAGAATACATAAAGTTTTCACTGACGACTCTCTTTAAGCTTTGAGAAAACGGGTTTTTTTGTATTTAACTCTCTGCGTTCATAGTTCACATTGTTTGTTTTTTTTTTGTTTATATGGCATATTCCAGTTAGTTTCTTATACTACTACTCTCATATGAGAGCTTTTTATATGCATATACTCCCTCTCACCCTATCACTCTCTCTCTCTCTCTCTCTCTCTGTGGAAGTTGTTGTTTATACTTTCATATTTAATTGTCATTTTGTTTTCTCTCTCTCTCTCTTCGTATTCCAATATTAACTTTGGAAACTTTGGAATTATGTATATATGCATATAGAGGCCGAGACGCCGGTTTCACAATGATTGGTGATAGGTAAAGGCAAGTCGTACGATCGGTCGATTGATTGTCTGGCCTTACTGATTAGTTTGCTGTCCGATTGGAAAGCGCTCGGAACACTTTTTACTCGAGAGACGGTTCAAGTTCTTGCAAATAAGAATAATAAAAACATAAAAATTTTCTTTGTTTAAATGTAAGTTAAAGAAGAGACCCTCTTAAAATTTCTTAAGTGTAGTGTGCAGAAATATTTGCAGAAAAATGTGTGTTGCATTGCATTGCATTGAACTTGATTGTTCATTTAGATGCTGTTGTGCTGTTGCTTCTGCCAAGTAGATCACCAGATCATTACTAGAGGAAGCCACCGAAGAATTGTGTATAGTATGATCATCTATTTATGGAAAACTGTGCCACCACCGTTCCACACTCGTCTTCTTGCTCATTCTTTGTCTCTGATTGCTGTTTGTTTTTCTGATTGGAAAAAACCATACAAATAAAGAATATGAAAAACATAAAGGAATTCGGAAAAACATCTGTTGATTTTTACATTTTCTGCAAACACAATTTATTATGACTTTGTGACTTTTAGGTCCCAAGTTGTGAATCGATTTTTATTATGTTTTTTTTTTTGGATTATATAATGTCTATGCTTCTCTTAGTTTTTGATGATTTTATGACATAATACAGAGGTATTCAATGACTAAAGGCAAGCAACGTATGATTTTTAATGTTATGTATACATGGTATATAAGTATATGTATATAGCTTCTGTCTAAGGTGGCACTATGTCGAACTAAATATGTTTAATCAGCAACTTTTTATTGCAGAAACAAAAACACAAATGTTTCTAATTCCAAATTCAAGATAAGACAAACTGAAACTTGTCTACTTGCCTTCTAAACTAAAGAATAATTCCAAGAGAATTCATGGAATCAGAGGAGCCTTTGCAAGAAACATTTTAAAGTAAATATTTATTTATTTATTTCTTATACGAGTATACCGACAGATAGATTCACAACTGATGTATAAGTATACAGAAGTACTTACAGTAGACATTAGAAAATTAAGTTTGCATAAGACTATGTTATTATAATGAAATACCACCTATTTGAAGAAAAAAAAATAAAATATTATAAAAAAGTTTGGCAGCAAGTAAACTTCTTCTTTGTTTACCAAAAAAAGAGCTCTTGAACTTTGTCTATAAATGATTACTCTAATCACAAGATAAACAAAACGTAAATGGAATATTTTCTTTGCTCTCCTCATATATGGTCTAGGAATGGTTGACTTATGAAATATGAACATATGTATGTGTCTTGATAAAAATGCAATTGAAGAAAATCTTGATTAAGAAACAAGAATCAAATGATAAAATGCAGTGTACTGTAAGAAAGAAGAAATAATATCAGCAGGCAACAGACAGACCCCAGTTTTTGATTAGAAAAAAGAACCCTTTAAAAATATACTTACCCTAGGTACGCCTATGCCTGGAATGTCCATGGAACAAGCAATTAGTAGCATGCTGTAACACATTATTTAAACAAATATAAACATCATGATATTGTGCAATTACACATACTCAATTATATTAATAATGATTTAGTTTTCAGTATCATAACCTAGAAGCCTACCTACCATATACTCATACTATTCACTCATTACTAAGACAATTTCAATTATGGAACGCCCGACTGCTTTGAGCTCATTTGTCAATCCCTACAATCGTCGACCATGGATGGCAAATAATGGTGCTGCTGCAGGAGCTGGTGGTGGTAAAGGCCTTAAGGGTATTGTAGCTGGTGGCATAACTGGTGGCATAGAAATCTGTATAACATATCCTACCGAATTTGTTAAAACACAATTGCAATTGGATGAGAAAGGTGCCCGGAAACAATACAATGGCATTGCTGATTGTGTTAAGAAGACTGTACAACAGAAAGGCTTCTTTGGCCTCTACCGTGGCCTAAGTGTTTTACTATATGGCAGCATACCCAAATCAGCAGCAAGGTAAGTCTACATCCATTTAGTACTTTTCCCTTTTGATTAATTAGATTTGATTTTCAGATTTGGGGCATTTGAATTCCTTCGTGGTCGTGTAGTTGATGAACGTGGACAACTCAGTAATGCCAATAAATTGCTGTGTGGTCTTGGTGCTGGAGTTTGTGAGGCCATCCTGGCTGTAACACCAATGGAAACAATTAAAGTGAAATTTATCAATGATCAACGTAGTGCCAATCCTAAATACAAAGGTTTTGCCCATGGTTTGGCTTATATTGTTAAATCAGAAGGCATTGGTGGTATTTATAAAGGCCTCACGCCAACTATTATGAAACAAGGTTCAAATCAGGCAATACGTTTCTTTGTTATGGAAACTCTAAGAGATCTTTATAAGGGTGATGATCATACGAAACCGGTGCCCAAATTAATGGTTGGTCTTTTTGGTGTAATTGCTGGTGCTGCTTCAGTGTTTGGTAATACACCACTAGATGTAGTCAAGACACGTATGCAGGGCCTGGAAGCAAAACGTTATAAGAATACAGCAGATTGTGCTTTGCAAATTTTCCGTAATGAAGGACCAACTGCTTTCTATAAGGGTACAGTACCACGTTTAGGCCGTGTATGTCTTGATGTTGGTATTACATTCATGATTTATGATTCATTTATGGATTTGTTCAACAAAGTGTGGAGGAACTAGTCTTGTTTCTATGATTGGTTAGTTAGTTATTATGTGACGTAGTTCCATGGGATTCTAGCTAGTTAATAGTACTGTAGTAATGTTGACCTAGTCAAGGATTAAATGAAATTTTTGATAGTAGAAAAAGAAAAAACAATTGAGCTTACAATTACAAGCATTTTCTGTATATTTTTTTGAATGTCAAAATATGAGCATTTTTCCGGAACTCTGCATTTACTTAAAACAGAAAAGACAAACTAAAATTTCCATAAAAAACGAAACTAAAGAAAAGGGTTGGCATGCAACGATTGTTTAGACTTGATATACATACATATATAAATATATATATATATATAAATTGTATTTGTTATTTATACATTAAACTGTCAAAGCATGTTATTGGATGATGGGTGGGTTCGACATTTGCTCATCTATCAATTGACATAGATTGATTCAATTATTAAATATAAAATAAAATTATAAAAAGCAGAATTATTTGTTTGTTTTTAAAGAAAATTTATATACATGAAAGCATAACGAAACACACCCATATAAATTACAACTAAATAGACGAGAGCCTCTCTCTCTCTAAATCCTTTAACGTATAACATTCAATGGTATTGTAGAATTCTTTCGGCTCAATAAATTGCCCATTGCATTCTCCAATGGTTTAGTCAATTCCTGCCATATACATTTGCCTATAAGTGAAACCTCTTCCAGAGGCGGTCTAAATGCTACCAAAACATTTAAGCATATACCATCTGTTTGGTTATCATGAGCTGTCGAATGCTCTACACTGAGTACACCATGTGGTCGATGTTGTGGTAATTCAGCACCAAATAATTCAATCATAAATTTCCTAAGCGTCGAATGAATGCTGCGTTGTGGATGCAATTCAACTGTAGGAAAATGATGAACATTCTTTTCACTGACAAGTATATTTAAAGAATTTGTGGCACGTCTCCTTATAACTGCCAGAACGCGTAAGTAATTCTTACGATGTGGACAGCGTGTTGGTAGGACAGGACTATGCCATCTATCAAGACTTTCTCTTGTGTCCAATGACAATGACAATCTATGGGCACGACCAATCTCTATAATATTGAGTATATCATTGGCACGCAGCGGTACATCTTTAATATTACGTATCCACATGGCTTGTATTGATTCTTTGTCAGCTTCTGCAGGAGTTTTCAATTTGCCACCAATAATACGGCCAGTGAGTACAAAGCGTAGCCAAGATCCACCAGCAGCTTCAATGGCAAGTAGTGTAGACATTTCAGCATTTAAACCGGTTTCTTCAAAAACTTCACGTACTGCTGCCTCACAAATGCTTTCACCAACTTCCATGCGTCCAGCAGGTAAATACCATTTACCTATTATAGTAAAAGAAATATAATAAAGAAAGGATCTTTTTAATTGCCTTAACCTACATACCAGCACATGATGGCTTAGCTTCTTCAATCATCAGAATCTCATCATCTTCATTGATCAGCACACAAGCCACTATATAGGTCACTGTCTTGCCTAAGATGGGCACAAAATTGGATTCTGCTGTTGGTTGTATGCCTTGAGCCTCAGCTGTGGCATTTTGTTCTTCCAATGAGAAATCACAAAGTTCTTGAGTGATTTCCCCCAAATCCTTGGCAGCAAGTAATCGTTGCAACTTATCTTCGATAGGTGACATCGTGGTAGCGTCAACAATTGGCAGTTAACATTGAGTTGTTGACACTTGGCTTTGCTACGAAAAACTGCAATGAAAATGAAAATGAAATTTGTGTATTTCTTGTTGTTGCCCCCGTCTAACACAACAAACTCTCAAAGACGAAACTCGATATTCAAATCTTGTTATTGTCAATGATGTTGTTGTTGTTGTTAGAGTGAAATCTATTATTTGTTTTCTTGTGCTTGTGTATGTGTGTCTGCACAGGTGAAGCGCATGCCAACCAAGTGAGCCAGCCAGCTATGCCACTAGCGAACAACATTGTGCTATGCCATGGAACTGGTTTAATAAACTGCATTTTTTTACGCATAAACATTTTGTTGTTTGTTTGAGTTTGATCTAGTGAAGGTTTCCATATTGTTTTGCTTTAAGTTGAACGGAATTTATAATCTTTGGAAAGAATGTGGGTGTAAAAGACGGGGGAACAGAACAATTAAGCCAAGAAAATAAAGTGAATGAATGAATGATGATGGATTTCTTTAATATATCAAATGCCAAACATTTACGTGAACTGGGACAATGGTTACACGCTCCAAGTGTCAGTTCATTCGTCAGTTATATGTACTATTATTCTTCTTCAGTGAATGGCATAAAGAAAAGAATAGCAAAAGACAATGAAACAAAAATAATAAGTATAAAAGAATTGAAGAATACATACTAAGTATGAACATCGGTTTCATTGAAGTTTAAGTACTCTTTAAGTGAGAAGATAAGTGAGAATCTTATAGAAGTTTATTTTTGAATGATTAGTTAAAGATGGAGAAAACTATAAGTTATGTTAGTTTGTGTTCTTATTACTGAGAACTGCCTTGGAGTTCGACGAAATCCAAGCCCCAACAATGGCTGGATGACAAAACAAGAGGAATGCCAGAGTACCTCAAATCTTATTGCCAACTATATTTCGCAAAAGAACACACGATTTACTGGGACTGTCACAGACAGGTATTTGGATAGTCTCGGATTTCTTGACAGGACATTGCAGAGTACAGAAACACCTACATAACATACGGATCAGTCGCAGCGAACTGTGTAGACTATGTAATAAAGAAGAGGACATATTATGTCACTGCGAGGACGTAATCTGGACCAAACTCCGTCTTATTAGATACCAGTACTTTCAACCAGTTGAAATTGCAGGTTTGTCTCCGAAGAGGATCATGGAATTCCTAATGAATATCAGAATCTCGGAGGAACTGTGAATCTGTTACAATAGGCCCACTTGTGACGGCAGTAACGAGGTGTACTGGTTACCAACCTTTCCCTAATCTATCTATCTAGTGTTCTTATACTTGGATGCAGATTTTGGGTTGGAAGGGTCAAACAGTTTATATGGAACATATCAAGGGAAGGAAGAAGATAAGTCGAACTCTTCTCTATTGTGTCTTACCACAGCTTCATTATTAAGTTCATATGGTATGAACATCTAAGATATATGTACATATGTTGTTCCGACATTCAGACATGAATTTCTCAGAATTTCTATACATTTTGTAAATTGTAGATTGATAACTCTTCACACAAAAATAAGTAGCTTCGATTAAAGAATATTTAAACTTTCTATCTCAAAAGCTATACACTACTGTTGGCAATACTTGGCCAGTTCTCATGGGATACAGACTAGATCACTATGGAAAGGAGGGAGTTGTGTACAGTGATCCGATTGTAACAACTTGTATCGTTTTGGAGTTCATCTAAGAAGTTTCCTTTGCATAAGAAAATTTATAGTAATTTAAAATGAAGAAATTCTCTATCTTATGTTAAGTACTTCTACTAAGTACATATGTACATACTCTAGATTTTATTTAAGAACTCATTTTATATGATAGATATCTGATTAGACTATGTTCTTTCAACTGCCGGATGTGAATTACTAAGAATTTCTTTAACTTTTGTAAACTGTAGACCCATAAATAAACTAAATTATTTTTATAGGACAATAAGTAGTTCTCATAGATAATTTCATCATTATATCTCAAGAACTATTGGCAATGCTCAGAGTCAGTTCATATGGGTCATAGATCAGATCACTTAGTGAAGAAGGAATTTGGGTCTAGTGATCCATTTGTGACAATATAGAGTTGCGCAAAGGGGGCAAATGGGTCACTACTAGATTATGAAAAAAATACCAGGTATTCCTTAGAACATAAGTAAAAGATTCCTGAAGAGATAATAAAAATTAAAAACCAGAGCGACCTGCAATTTGCACAGTTTTGCACGTATCGCATAAATTGGCTAAATTCTATTTTATTTCTGATTTTAGTTCACAATCCCTAGATTTTTATATCAGTACACATTTTTAGGCATATTTTCTACTAATTTGAGAATATGAGTACTGGGAATATAATTCCATTTATGCTGTATTCTCTCCAAAAGTAAATATTCCACAGTGAGCGCTCTATTTGATTTTGAAGACCTCCCACCCATTCTCTAATGACCCCAGATTTTCACTCGGATTGAGGTCTGGGCTTTGAGCCGGATAGTCCTTCATCTAATATAGCTAAATCTGTGTTTCACGCGCTGCATGCTTTGGGTCATCATATGGCTGGATTCGGAATATCTTTTAAAATTGCGTTTCTGGCCTTACTTTGTTATGGGACTCTATATTCTAACTAGGGGAACAACTTTTTGGAGGATGAAGCATCCTCCCGTAAAAAGCATTCGCCATTGAACCAGGAATTTTCGTTTTTTCTTCCTAGATTTTCGAATTTCAGATGCAATGGTGGATTGGTTAGCGTGTTATTCATGGGCAACGGCAAACAAATTCTATCTAAAAAAACAGGTAAATTAGAATTTAGAAAAGTGGTAGGTGTTCGAAATAAGTGTGGGAACCTATGTTCTCCAAAGCTCAGTCAGTTCATATGGGTCATAGAAGGGAAAATTTGTGTCTAATGATCCGTTTGTTCCACACAAACGATGATCAAAGAAACAGCTTTGATATAAAAAGTTAGTACTATATGGTATATGATAGATCTATTTTTAGAATAGATCATCTCATGTATTTGTTGTTTCGTCTGTCTAAACACAAAATATAAAAGATTTTTTGTATAAAATCAGGTTATTTTGACATGGCTCTAAGCAGTGAACTAAACTAATGAACTCATTATACCTAAACTCAACTATCAGACATGAATTTCTGCAAATTTTAGATCAGAGATATTATGGGAAGCACTAGTAGACGGAATG
Source organism: Amiota communis (assembly GCA_037043315.1). Classification (NCBI taxonomy): domain Eukaryota; kingdom Metazoa; phylum Arthropoda; class Insecta; order Diptera; family Drosophilidae; genus Amiota; species Amiota communis. The sequence goes on along the minus strand of JBAMAV010001245.1, from coordinate 1,769,894 downwards.
GATGTAATTCACCTTATCACTGTGGCCTCGAGTGCTCCCAATATGAAATTACAGATCAATATCTTCACATAACAATAAGTAGTTCCTATAGTCAACTTTACCTTTCAATCTGAAGAATTCATACTCTTAGAGTGTGAAGGGTATACAAATTGTAGCAGTACATATTTAGAAAGTAATAGCACCTGGGCAAAAAAAACGTATAAGTAGTAGTTGATGATTGTTGATTGTTGGTATTGTGTTGATGACGGAACTTGCGGTTGGCACGTTATAAAAAAGAAACAAAATTATTGCTGGACTATTTTTCCGATTTTAGAGCAATTACGATGAACAACAACAAAACACAATAAATGACCATAAACAGTTGGAAAGAAAAACATGAAGACATGAAGAAAATGTGTTTAACCGAGTTTCCACACTCCAAACAATCACAATCACAATAGCAAATGACAGGTTTTTCATCAAACACACAGACAAACATAGTATAAACACTTGTTAATGATTGGTAACCACAATCATCATCATCATTATTGGTAAAAGACAATAAAACACAAGTTCAATGATGGAAGATTTTAAAACAGAGGAACACAAGTGTCATTTGATTGGTACTGTATAGCAAGCAAATCTTCTTCACCTGCTGGCTGGCTAATGATGAAATGTTAAAGATGTTGAACTATACTCTAATCTGGCAATTGGCACTCCTTTAAACTGGCTACACCTTACATACTAATATTGTTGATTGTCGCTTACTTTTATTAAATGACGACACTTTTGATGGGGCGGCGAACAGGAACGAACCACTTCACTCTTCTATTTATAATTTCAATTTTTTGTTTTTCAAAAAATATGTTAATTTTTTCTATATAAACACAATAAATTATTGATGATACCAGTTTCTTGGCTTAAAGCAATATGAATTCTATGAATTCGAAATTATGGCAACAACTTTTGAATTGAGCACACAGCGCGGCGCGAGCTTGTTTTTTAACCAAACGATCTAACATCAAACGCTACCAATTGAAGACTGTTGTTTGGTTTGTCGACATCTCAAGTCATTCGAGCTATTAAAGTTGGCTTAACTCAGTAGCTCTTGTATTGTTGTTACTCTTTTGCCAATAACTGTTGTTATTGTTAAGTTGTCTGCTGTCTGTTTTGCTGCTGCTGCTGCTGCTGGTGTTATTAGAAGATTTGGCCACCACCACACTTCACTGCTGCTGCTAGAAGACAGCAATCAACCAACAAAAGCAAATACAATAGCAGTCAGTAGTAGAATTAAAGAATTACTTTGCTCATTTATTTTTAAAGACTCCAAATGATTCAATTTGATGTATAAGTTACTCCTCTCTCCAGCTCTCTCTTTTTTGTTCTTAGCTTTGCGTCATTAGTCAATTATTTAAACAATTTTTGGCGAAAGTCATCATCTTCTGTTTGGTTTTTTGATGGAGAGAATTTTGAGTTTCACTATAAATTTTTGAGATGTTTAACGAGTTTTTCTTTTTTTAAAATATTTTCAAACTAAAATGTATGCTTGTTTTTATGTTTACATAATTTAATTGATTCAATTTATTGTACTTTTAATTTTTTTGATTTCTTTGGAATATTTTTAAATTTTATAAACAAAAATAAAGAAAGAAATCAGCTGTTTGCTGCCTGAGCCAGGGCTGCAGTAACACATATACGAAATGAGAAGATGAAGAGACAAACAATTTTATAGAATTTTTATACATTTTAGAAAATATTAATGAAATTGTATACAAGTGCATAGAACTTTATATATAATGAAGAAATTTATATAGTAAATGGTTTATTAATAAAACTTAATTTCTATTTTATAACTCATATGTGATTATGATGAATCAGCACAGTGACCGGCTGTCATTATTTCATTGTACATAATTTAGATTCTTTTTTATTATATTTTTAATAAATTTTTTCATGCTAAAATTTCTTTTATTAATAAAAACAAAGTTTCACACATTACTCTTTAATTTGTTTATTTTTAAATTCCTTATTTATTATTATTATTATTAATTATTGACTACGATTTATTGTTACGTTATTTGTTTTGTTAGCCCTGTTGCTTTGCTCATACACTGCATTAGCCGCTAGAGTTCGCTTTTGCTTTGTACCAATAGATGGCACTGCTGTTTCTGTTGGTGGGCGTTAAATTTTGAAAATCAATCAATAGAAGTTAATTTAAATTCAAGAAAATTAGCCCCTTTTGTTATTACCTGGTGGTTAATAAATTCACTAGTCGTAAGTTATGCAGAGACGAACGAGTAAGTGAGCGTTTCCATAGTACGTCAGCAGTCACTTTTTGCATTACTGGTGGCTCGTAGAAAATGCAGACGATGGCAATGACTGTTGAGACGACTGGGGAACGGTAATGCAGGTATTGGCAATTGATCCCTTCCAATGACATCACAATGTTAAATTCACTTGTTGAATACATGAAAAAGGAAATTTTTGGAACTAATACTGGTTCCAAAGGGACTAGCCACGAACAAGTTTTGGACCAGTGATTCATACTGCATGGTTAGGTATATACATACAGTGGCAAGCAAAATTGAGTAAAATTTCGTCACTTTTACACATTTTGATTTGTAGGAGGCAAAAGGCTCAACAGATAATTATGAAACAAATACTAGGTATTCCTTAATCGGCTTTTACACCATAAGATTTTTCGGCAAAATTCTCTCTTCAGACTCTTGCTTGTTGAGAATGGAATCACGATGCTTACGATGTATCTTTGCCGTATGTACCAAAGTGTAAACAAAGCAAGAGACACCAAAGAAGAAACGACGTTAAGTTTGAGAGAAGTGTCTTATCTTGAAAAAGCCGACTTAGTTTATAGGGAAATGATTCCCAAAGTCACATTATCAAAATATAAGATGGAAGAATTTAAAACAAATAAAAATTATGCAATATATTTTGTTTCTTATACGAGAACATGTTCTGTGGAATATTTACTAACAAATTGTTAACATTTTTACTGGGAATATTATTATTCCCTTTATGCTGAGCTCCACCCCAAAGTTAATCTTCCTTAGTGGCCGTTCTATTGCACTTTGGAAGCCTCTCCTTTTCCAATGGCCCCAGATTTTCGCTCGGATAGAAATATGGACTATAAGCCGGCCATTCCATTAACTGAAATAATGATTCTGACAGTTAAATTTGGGTTTCACATGCAGTGATTTCATTCCATGGTTCTATTAGTTCCTTTAACCTGGTTTAACTGGATCGCAGATGATTGTAAACACATCATTTAGTCTTATGAAATGTACACTTATATCATTTAAATATTATTCAGTTAAGAAGTTTGAAAGTAAAATTTCTGGGTTCTTAATTGTATAAGAAACGGATCGTGCAGTTCTCTAGTTTGTATGTCATGCTGGTCTCTAAAAAAAAATTCAAAAAATTTCTGCCAACAATGTATTTTTGGGTGCTAAGGTCATATCTCCACAATCGTATATTTTAAGTCGGATATAAAATATAGGTATTAGAGTGTGTTTAGGCCAATCTTGTTCAAGTTCTTTGCGGCTGACCTCCTTATACAAGGGATGAGAAACATTCAGCAGTGTACATCACTGACGACTCTGCCATATTGCCTAGCGATGTAGACTTGGTTGCAGTCTCTGCCCTCGTCTAGAGCCAACTAGTCCTCACTAAGCAGTGGATAAATGCAATATGTGGAATACGTCCACGCTGAGAAATCCACACACATCACATTTACATTAAAACACATGCTCACTCCTGGCAGCAGCGTTGGCAAAGCTCAACAAAGGGGCGTTGGACTTTAAGTTAATACCTAACATCAGTGTCTGAGTGGCCCGAAAATATGGAACACTGAATTAACATCTCACGCAGTTCCACACAGATGACTCGTATTGCCTATATTGCAGAAACCAGTCGGAAAATGCTCGCCATGTTCTCATGGAGTGTAGCCGGTTTGTGCTCCTCAGAGAGTTAATCATGTCAGAGGTAGGTGAGAACATTATACCAAATGGCGTGATTAGCTTCATGTTAAAGGATGAAGACTCCTGGAATAAAGCTTGCAGGATAATCGTTGCAATAATGCAACAGGTTCGAAGATACGAGGAAATAAACAGAAGGGTGGTCTAACCTAGCTCTCCCTGGCGAAGTAATGCCACTATTGATGGTCCCGCCAGTGTTGAAAAAGAGCCAGTGTGGTCCCCAGGGGTGGTTTCAGTACGTAGGCACCACATGAGACTGTTTGTCCGGTGAATCGTGCATTTTAGTAGGTCGCTCTACTAGAATCTTGAGAAGGAGGTGTAGTTCTTGGCGAATCAAAAAAGCAAAGATTATATGGCCAAAGGATGCCAAGCAACACCTGATTGCTCAATCTGTACTGCTGGAAGCAACGATCACCCCACTGGACGCTTGTACAAAAGCGCGATGAAAAAACTCAATGATTAACTTGATTCAATGCTACCCAGGAGGATGAGGAAATCAACAGAAGAGTAGGCTAATCTAGCTCTCCCTGGCGAATTACGTTTCTCTATATTCACTTTAAATACACCAACATCTTTAATTCCATTAACTAAAATATTATCTATCTATTGTACAAGATATACATACATACGAGTAGATATCCATATATAGATCTCATACATTTGTTTTTTTTTTTGTTTTGTTTTGTTTTGGGTTTTTAAAAAGGACATGTATTTAACTAAACACGTACACACAAGAATAACGTTCATGCCATGCTCATGCTATCTAAGCCATTAGCAGCCATAAGCAAAAATGTCCTTGTATAGGGACATTGACTGTGCTAAAGATGGCATTTGGTGATGGGGCGACAGCATCATCAACATTTTATAGTATGCGCGGAGATTTCATTTTCTTCTGCTTCTACAACTAGTACAGCTGCTGCCGGTTCTGTCGTTTCTGTCGTTTCTGTCGTTTATGCTTCTGCTTTCAGCTACAACGTGGCAATGTAATTGTAATGTTTATGCGTGTTTTAACCTGATTGTGCGAATCTCTGTATACATGTAGATGTCCTTCTGGCTCTTTTGTCTGTCTTTTGTTGTTGTTATTACTGTTGCTGTTGTTGTTGTTGTTGTTGTTGTTGGTCTATGACTGAGTGAGTGAGTATATGCCTTTGCCTGACAGTATTTGTATAATTATACGCAATTACTAGAGCGTCAACACGTGTGAATACGTTGAAAATTAACCAGAAGCCAGGACCAAAACACAGAACACAGAAAACTGAAATAGAAATATAGAAATAGAGCGCGAGTGTCCTACAAATGTATTTAGTTAACATTTAGTTAAGTAATAATAGAATGAAAGAGATAGAAAAGAAATAAAGAGGGAGAGAGAGATAGATGGATGCAGTGAATCATGGATTGGGAAAGAGTATAAGTGGTTAAGGAAGTTACTTACAATATGTAGTAGTACAGAAAGGATATGCTGCTTTGTGTGGGAATGTAAAGGTTTATTCGAAACAGTTACTAATGTTGTTGTGATTGTTAGTGCAATTACAGTTAGTAGACGACGCCATCTTGTTGAACGTGACAAAAATTGTGTTTAATGTTTTTTTTTTGCTGTTTCACACAAAGAAAACCAAATAATGAAACGGAAACGGAAGTGCGCAAACCTGCACGCACATGAAGTCATGTTTGGCTTTGTGTATGCATGTGTGTGTGTGTCTGTCATTTTGTCAGTCTCACACACACTCATATGTACAAAATGATAAACATTTTTTAAACATTATTTTTCCATACTAAACTCCTTTCGTTTTCATTGTCCTTGTCAACAACGAAAGCTTCTTTCTTCTCACTATCATTCTCCATAATGTTCTTGTTGCTGTTGCTATTGTTATTGTGGTTCTTGTTTGTGGTGTTGGTGTTGCTGTTGTTGTTAGTATTTGTGTGTTGTTGTTTATGTTTGGAATTTACGCGCTTTTTTTACAAGTAATGGCACATATGGGAAATGAACGTTTTGTGTTCGACGCTTTTACTTGTCATCGTCAGCGTCATCATCAGGAACAGCATCCTCCTACTCCTGCTCCTCCTTCATGTGCTGCTTCCCCTCTTCTTTTTTTTTTGGTCTACCATTACCAGCAAGGAATGCATTGCTTTCACAACAATACCAACAACAGCAATATAATCATTATTAAAAGCAAAAGGAGGCAGGAGCAACCAAAACAAACAGCAAACATTTTTTTCTTCCGCTTTGTTTCATGATGCAGGAAGGAGTATGAGTTGGAATTATATAGTCTGGCAACCAGACGACGAACGTTCGCCACTTTGTCAACGTTTGTTTGGCATTTTGTTATTGTCATTTATTGTTGTTTCTCATCATGTTGTTGCTGGTGCTGTTGTTGTTTGTTTTCCCACTCTCTAAGGAAATTTAAAAAAAAAAAATTGAATAGATGAAAAGAGAAGTTGAAAAATAAACAGAAAAACAGCTAAAACATATTAACATTCCGTAATGATGGGGAAGAAACACATGAAGAAGCAGGCAGGCAAAAGTTGACAAGAAACACTAAAGCAACGGAAGGATATTGAAGGAGTAAAGGAAGCAATGAGGGGATGGAAGTAGGAAGAAAATGAAGAAACATTGAGCATATGGAAACCTAGAGAAGAAAAAGACTTCATTCATGGTAGACATCACTTAAATGATGACGATGACATTTTGAAGAGAGTAAAAAAGGAAGGAGTTAAGCAATGTTGTACTTACTTTATTATATTCCTTCCATCATCTCCTGACTCATCTTCAACTTCATCTCATCACACACACACACCTTAAGCTCTCATCAGCCTCTGTGCGACTTGTCATTTACAGCTTTTGGCTTTGACATTCGTTTATAAAGCATTTGTTCAGCCTCATCAAACTTCCTTCAAAGATAAAAAAAAAATAATGAAAATGAATATGAAAGAAAAGTAAAGTAAACTAAAGTAAAAGAAAAACACACAATCTATGCTTTGCCACTTTAAACATTAAATATTGTGCCCTTTTGGATTTTTCCTTCCTTTTTCATTCATCCACTCATTCATTCATTCAATGCTTTTTACCATTTACTTGAAATTCGGTTTAAATTACTTCAAGCAAATTTTTCATATATGATTTGTAGAGAATATAATGCAAGAGGTTTACACCGAAGATTGTATACCCTATATACTGTTTTGGAGATCAAATTTTTAGTACCTTGGGTACAAAGTAAGTATAACCAGAGACTTTTTTCTTGTACTAAATGTGGTCACAGAACTTGTTTACATCCTGCCCTGCAGTAGTTGTTACACCGGTTCGAAAAGAGTAATAACTCGACATGGAGTTGCGGTATACAACCGGGTACTGTGACTTATAGAACGGTAGTAGGCCACAACTCCAAACCAAGGAGGAATTTATATGACCATTCAAGTATGACTCTCTCGACTTTCATAATCTTCATAGAAGTTATATTTTAGACATGACCCCATTCAGTTTTGAAAAGAAGGCCCTTAATTGTGAGTATTGCTTTTTTTTGGCATCACGGGGGGGCTCACGGAACTTGTTTCCGTCCTGGCCAGCGTAGTAGGCCTTTTTAGTATGTGAGTATCGAGTTGGCAGAAGTTGTTGCCCAGGTGCAGGTAGAGTATTAAATCTAATTAAAATTAGAACAGCAGAGGCTTGCGATAGGCCTTAAATCCGAGGATAAAGATGTTTGGTACCTGCGGATGTAACGCTTATCAATCCTGAAGTTCATGTCAAAAGCTCAAAATGACACCACTGTACGTTTGCGCGTAGAAGGGACTCCTGTCCAAGCGTTTTGCTGCATAGCTCTGTCATATCTCAGGTGAGCTCAGCATGCTATCTGGGCATGATCTTGGACAGGAGACTTACCTAGCGCAAACATATTGTCAGAACTGCTGCACCTGTTTCAAAGAAATGCTGCTAAGGTCGATAATTCAACTAAGCCCCTAAGTCAACGAAGCCTAAACAACAAATCAACAATCTAATAAGGCTATAGTGGTACCGTCTTGGACATATGGTATGTCATACAGAAGATGCCTATGTCATACTGAAGATGCCTATGTTATACAAAAGATGCAGCATTCTGCCCTTCGTCAGATAGTGAACGAGCCTTGGTACGTGCGCAATAATGTCATTTCCCGGAATGTGCCAATCCTCCGGGCCCGAGAGCAGATCAACCGTCACACTAGCAGTTATAATAACAATGACAGATCTACTCTGGCTACAAACACATCCAGAAGGAGGTTCAAGCTCCTTCACCATGATGCCCTTTGCGTAGAGGACGTAGGCTTCGTTTCTTAAATTATCAAATTTTTCTTCAAAAAATAATGCAGACATCAGTCATTTCCCAGCTTTTCATAGCCGTTAAGTCGGTGGATTTTTTTAATTTGTTAATTTTTTTTAAATGGGTTTGGTAGGAATGCCTTCGGACCTATAGCCATCTTGTCTATATGTGTGGTGTCTTCACTAAACCGCCCTTCTCGTCCTCGAGCAGTATGCCTACTGCGGAACTTCAGAGTAGGCATCCTTTGAGCACTTTTCCATTGCTCTTAGAGGTCAATCTTCTGCTCACCTACGTCTAGGTTCACTGCATTTGTCGGCAAGCGCCACGACTCGGGGAAAGCACAATTTAATAATTTAATATAAAATAAAATCAATTTATACATGATCCCATCCTGATTAGAGAAGAAGGCACTGTGAATATGGCTGATTTTAATAACTGGGATTATAATTCCAAGGGTATGTTAATCAATTTTGTTATTCAACGTTCAAGAACTCGGAAAGTAATACAAACATAAAAATGGCTGATGGACATGTCTGAAATAAAGTCTTGGAATATTTTCTTATATCTTTCTCAAGAATTTCACAATCACCATAAGCAAGTGAGAGTACCATTTACCCTACACATGAAGGGTATATATAGTATAAACGTAAAACAGTTAAAGAACTTTACATTTATTTTTCATTACCGCTATTCATGCTTGTTTTTGTTGGTGTTGTTATTGTTCTTAAGGTGTTCAGTTGTTGTTTTTTCTATACTGATATATGAAGAAATTGGAGATGAAATATGAGAAAAAGAAGAAAGAATATATAAGTATATAGACGGAAGATTGTTAAAATGATAAATTGCAAAATGTGGCAAATAACTTGCAACTAACAACAACAGATGGCAGTCAAGATCGAGTACTTGGCAAAGGGGGATAACACCAGCATACCCACTAGTAGGAGCAACATCACTGGAACAAGAATGAAGCAACAAAGGAAGAGAGGGAGAATGGAACGGTAGTAGACTACTACTAGTAAGGAAGCAAGGACCAACCATGCAGTAGTAATAATCCAGAAGCAAAGAGGAATGAAAGGGAATGGATGAAATGCCAACTAGGGTACGCTGTAAGCGAAAGCATCGCGATAATAAATTTTTTTCTATTTAACTGAGAGTCGCACACACACACACCCATATAAGCACACACATAGTCCAACTAACATTCAGAGACATAGTACTCGTATAAACAAGAATAAAGTGCGAGCGTAAGTTATTTTTATGCGAACGCATGTGACTGTCTATGTGGGTTGAGTGAATTTGGGTTGAATTGGGGTTTTGCTTTGGTTATTTCTGATCTGAGTGTCCTTTTCATTTCACTTTATTTCTTGCTCAATGTAGCGTGCAAAATGCGTTTTCCTTGTTCGACTTGCACACGAATTATGTTGGTAATTTTTGAAAATATTTATCAAATTGTCCCCCGCACTCATCCACTTACTTACCAATTCACGCAGCCAATCTCTACCATCTTCATCATGTTCATCATTGCTTCACAGTTTGCCACTTCGTTAGTAAAAAGTTGCAAAAGCGAAAAATACTTTATCAGTTTTAAATAATGTGCACAGGTTGGCAAAGGTCATTCACAGCTTTCATGCATTTAGACATTTATGGAATGAAAGGCGGGGCATGCAGGCAGACAAGCAACTGAAACTTATTGCTGCACTTAGTGTAGCAGCCTTCGTTTTTTGGAGTTCTTTAAAATGAAATAGTATCTTTCTCTTTGTTGCAAAAATCTAAGATTCTTTAAAGAGTTCTAAGACATGTTTTTGATCATCATTCTTTGTACTCTTTGCCCGCATTTGTTTTCATCTAAATTAATTATCATGCTAAAAAATTCTCATAATGGCGTTTTGCGACATAAAATTCTAATTGGAATGGATGGCATTATGCGCCATAGCCCAGCAGTCATCTTGTGGCCAAGACGCTCCAGACATTGGACACAAATTTAATCAAGCAAAGCTACAAAGAAAAAAGAAAAATAATAAATGAGTAACTCAGTGCTTAGATGGAGGAGATAGAGGAGCAAAGGCTCATGAAATAGAAACAACAAAGAAAAAGTTGTGTAAAAAAAGAAAGAAATCTTTAAAAATGGTTTGAGCCTCAAAGTACAATAGTATAAGGGCCACCACCCACAGAGCCCCCAAAAGTACTCTTTTATTTTTTATAACCAAAAGAAAGTGATGAATTATAGTGAATCGTAGTAGAAGGCAGCGCTGTTTGTAAGCCAGAAAGCAGCATAGTCGACTTATGTTATTATCATTGCTACTTCTGCCTAAGCAAAGAAAGGTAAAAGCGACAAAGAAAACGCGAAGAGAAAGGAAAGCTTTAAAGAAGCCTTCGCTACGCTTTACCAACATCTGCTTATGTCGTTTACTCAATGAATTTTTCGTTCTTCTTTAAATTTCGCTTAGTTTTTATGTTTTGCGCGTATTTTTATACCCTTTATCCCATAGGACAAGGGTATATTGAGTTTGTGCAAATGTTTGTTATAAACGAGAGGGTGAGACTTCTTCTTCTTCATTCATGATTGTAAATCAATATAGTCAGAAGGTCATAGGTTTTATAGTTTTGGAGATAGTGATCCACTCACCTTTTAATCTCTAAAATAATATGACCTTTTGCCTTTTTCGGGTAACTTCATAAATCAATCGGTCAAGAATTGGTCGGCACCATTGAGAGAAATTTGCAGAGACCGAAACAAATGGTAGTCAGACAATGCAAGGTCCATGCCATACGGTAGATGGATCAAAACTTCCCAACCATGTTTCGTCAATTTGTCCCGAGTCATCAAAGATGTGTGTGGCTTGGCATTGTCATGATAAAACACAACTCCTTCCATTTAGACATTTTTACTCATTTCAGGGTGTAGTTCATTAGTCGCCCCTTGCACTGTAGCCACCATACTATTGGATATCCCGCTTTATAGTAGGCGCTAGCATCAACTGGTGGTTAATGTTTTTTGTTAGGGGACGGAGGTTCTTCTATGAGGCGAGAAAGGCATCTCATGGCCTATCAATTTATCCGACCGGATATCCATTTTTATGTAGAATAGTGAACCCAGCCCGGCGTCGCACGGCCAACCGAATCTTTGTTTGAATTTAGCAAATCAAAAAATACTAATAATATCAAAAAGAGATGTTTCACAAAGACGAGCTTCAAATGCAAAATTTTATACACCAATTTCTCGACAACAGAAAATTCGATCCTTACCAAACTTTACTGAAACACTTCCCAGACTATTCTAGAGTTTCTCGGCAAATTTTATCAAAATTGGTGTGGCAGTTTTGGAATCCTTAGGGAACATACAATTTTATATATATAATAAATTTTTTCCTCCGAATTCTCAACAACAGCAAGTTCTTTTAGCACCGAATTTTACAGAAATACTCTCCAGACTATGCTAGATATTCCAGTAAAATTTAATCAAAATCGGTTCATTGGAATTGGAATCCATAGGTAACATATGTGACCACATACACACATACATCCAATTTCATATATACAATATATATAAGTATATGCAAAATTTTATCCACCAATTTCTCAACAACAGAAAGTCTGATCCACACTAAACTTCACAGAAACAATCTGCAAAATATTCTAGAGATTCCTTAAAAGATTCATGAAAATCGGTTTAGCAGTTTCAGAATCAATAGGGAACATACAGACATACTTCCAAATTTCTATATATAGATTCAGATATCAGATAACTAAATATGCCATATTCTTTAACCGAATTTGAGTTTATACAATATTTTTAATTAAGTCCTTAAGACTTTAAACACAGGGATTATAAGACTTCAATGTTAAAATTCAGTAAATAAATTTAGAGATACTTATATCTTGAAATTTAAATCTTTCAATGATTGGAAGGTATAGAGTATTCATAAGTCATGCCTATCCGTGCTCTTCTAATACATTGGATTCTATTATTTTTAGCTTTCTTTATTATTTCATTTCTTTTTCTTGATTTTATTATATGGTATGGTATGGTATATTTTTTTCCTTTGGTTTTGAGAGATGTGAATGAACATAAAATTGATGTTGATAAATTGTGTGTTCATTTGCTTTGCAATTTTTTGTTTTCAGACTGTCAAATTTTTACACAAAAAGTGAAGCATGTCGAAAAGCCGGAAGTCAATTCCATTCCGGCATAAGCAAAATGGCAGCAAGTGTAAATGAAGAGCAAGGGACTGACAGACTGACTTAAAGTCAAATGATGCGTGTCTATCAAAGAAGCTTAAAAGCCTATCTACTTACCTACCTACCTGGAGTATCTTTCTTTTCATTCATTTTCTTTTCACTTCTTCTTTGTAGGTAAGAAAACTCATCAAATTAAAAATTAAAAATTTCAAAGAAAAAGGTCTTTTGCTACTTTTAACACATTTAAAGCTATTAAAAGGGATTTTTTTAATATAATTATGCATTGATTCAATCAACAGGTTTTTCCATTCCCCTGTGTGTGTGTGTTTTACTCATTTTTACTTATTTCTGATTGCAACACATAAGATTGAATGATTACACAGTTTCCCTTATACTCATATTTTATCAAACTTAACTTTTTTATACCAAGCAACAACCTTCATAGGTTCCTTTGCAAAAAGTCTCTTGACTTTGACTTGATATCTTATTATTCTTATACATGTCACAACAATACTTGCCTTGCCGCCTTTTCAATGTTGAAATTAAATTGAAATTCTCAATACTCGTACTTTTCAGTTCACAGTAAAGGTTGAATATGTTTCCTTTTATTTATTTTTTCATAATGATGGAGTACACAACCCACGCTTCCTAGCGAGGGTGATCTGAGGTTTATACTCGTATTGTTTGACTGCGTGCATGCATCATGGGTTGCATTAAGTTCCTGTTCACTGTTCACTTGGTTGGGGTGCGTGGTTCATCATAAAAATACATAAAATCGATACACGTAAAGTTCAAATACTTAGACTTATGAACTGGAAGGGGGCGGAAGAAAAATAAAATGAAAAATAAGGAATAAAATGTAAAAAAGAAAAACAAAAATAAATATATGTACGTGACTACAAAGCAATAAACATTTTAATGAGCTGATAGGTTAAGGCCATTGGGTGTAAGTATTCAAAAAAAAAAGGAAATGTAAGAAAAATATCATACAACATACAACCTGACTGATAGACTAGAAGACTTACTGACTTATGGAATGGCTGATTGAATGAATGGCTGGCTGACTTCCTTACTGTCCGCCTTGACAGATTGAAAGGAAATAATGTCACAAAAGTACTACGTTGCGTGGGCGTGAAATTTAGACGATAAAGAAATACTGTTGAATAAAGGAAAATAAATTTAAATTAAAGCCCACCGAGTATATGTTTTTCCGAAAAATGTTAACTTAAAAAAAAACCAAAGGAGTCAAAATTAAAAACAAATAAAGGTGACGTCGGACACCCGTATAGAGGGCAGCTCTTTCGTTGGTTGAAGATTGAAATTTTATTGAACATAATTGGAAATGAACAAATTTGAGGAGTATAAGTAGACAGACTTTCGTTCGAGATGCTGTGAGTCGTCTTTAAGCACCTTAGTGCATTCATTAAATATTTTTTAAAAATAAAATCCAACTCCGGACTGGCGTTGCACTCACTCTCTCTGCTGTTTTGTGTCACAACCCAGCGTTTAACACACTAGCCCATCAATTATTATTTTTGTATTTAATCAGATTTTTATACAAGTAGTACAAAAATTAGCCAAATAGCGATACGCTTAAAACAAAAATAATTTTTAAAATTTTTTTGACCTTATTGAAGTCCCTCCCCCTTTGATGATATAAGTGCACCATTGAAAAATTCCTCTTACAGGCTTCATTGCTTCCTCTATTTTTAGAATATATAAATTACTTGGGACTACGGCTTTTGAGTCACAATATATCTGAAAATTATTGGCGACACATTTTTGTTACATTTCGAAAAGAGCGTCAGATTCTCTGACATGTGTCCCATTTTAAAAATGTTTTCACATTAAAAATTCATTTACATTTTATGGTACAATTGTAAGAAACGATTGGTTTATGGTAACTAAAAAGGAAAATACTTATATGACAGTATCAATGGTCGTGCCATATTTTGTTCAGCGGTTCTGACTTTTCTTCAAAAGTGATGTATGGATGAACAACTTAACGCCCTAATTTTTATTTCCTGGCGACTAGTTCAATACGATTCTTCGTCCTACATGTTGCAAAAAAAATATCCCCAATACTTGACCTTTGTTTAGTTTTTTCGTAGACAGCACAAGTTGACTTATTGTTTTCTTCGACTAACGTGGTTTGATCAATAAGTCCTTAGAAAATACGAGAGATCGCGTTTCTAGCATCGATAATGTTTTGTAGTTTAGTCCATCACAAATTAGTTGTTGAAGTCCCAGTAATATCGACCACGTGGTTTTATTTTTATATTGTCCATTGATGCAACAATCTTTGGGAAAAATGGAAAAAACTGACTTTCATGCGGTGATTAAACACTTTTATTTAAAAGGCTAAAACTTCAAAAGAAATCAAATAGATTTAGATAATGTTCATGGCTTATCTGCTCCTGCATTTGCAACTATTTAAAATTGGGTAAATCAGTTTAAACAGGGCCATACATCCACAAAAGATAAACATCTTTCGGGACGTTCAGTTGAAGTGGTCTAAGAAGCAATTGAGAAAATCTACAATATACTTTTAAGTGATCAACGAATAAAAGTACGTGGAATAGTTGAGGTCACAGCCATATCGTACAGTGTTTTCAACTTTGCATGAAAAATTGGGTGTGAAAAACTGTCGGCAGGATGGGTGCTGCTTTTGGTCTCGGTATAAAATAAACGCAGTCGCACACCTGCGCAGTTTCGATGACCAAAATCATGGAGTTAAAATTTGAATTGAAACAAGTCATCAGATATGACTTGGTGGACGACGTATCACAATGAGGAAGTCATCAATGAAACAAACGTCAATTAGGGGGAACTTTCGAAGTTCTAGGATTTATATTATCCATTTATTCACCTTTTGTGCCGATGAACCAACGACTGCATTAACCGTAAACGATTTTTGAAGGCACAAAATGCCTAATGTTACAAACAGAGAACTCTGATGACTCTAGCGTGACGAAGTTTCTAAAAAAATATTAAAAAAAAAAATATTCACGGTGACACTAAGCTGTTAAGATTCAATTTTTAATATCATATAATCTTGCATTCTTAAAATTAAGCGTCATGATTCTTATACAACCATAAGTAGTACCATTAATTCTTAATGTTAAATTCCTTAACACACTCACACATACACTGACACACTGACACATTCACAGATAAATGAATGAATGCATGAATGAATGATTGATGTGATTAACAAAATTATGTGCTGTGAACATTTCATAATTGAGTTTTCATTGAGACAAATGCATTTTTAATGCAAAACGCATTTCATGTTTCAATTTGCCGCACAATTGTTTAATGATATCCTCTCATGAGTGCATGTCCTTTCTCTATACAAATACAATTGTACCATTATGCATTGGTATGGATAAATGAGAAGAGGAAAAGGAAGATGAATGAAAAGTGAGAGAGAATTTAGAGTTATGCTTGATTATGTTGACATGGTTGGGACAAGAGAATGAGTGAGTGAGTGAGTGACGATGAAGAAGAAGTTGATGACACAACTGCATATGAATATGAGTATGAGTTAGTTGGTTCACGATAAGAAAGATAATAATAAAAGGACAACAAATAGTAGTAGTAGAAGGTGTTACATATCCTGGTTACTACTGTTGCTTGCACTTGAATTATGCTAATCAACTAAACAATGACAGGAACCCAAAAACATATTTGACACTGCTGTTGCATGCAAACATATCTATGAGTATAGTATATGTGTATCTGTGTATATATAACTATTTGTTAAATGAAGAGAGAAAGTAGGAAAGGAGAGTTCAGGGTCTTATGACTCATGAGTCATGCCACCTACATATTGTAGATAGTTTTGTATTATGCAGCGACAGTTGATGTTGACATTGATGTACGATTTGCTCTAGCATACATATACATATGTGTAACTGCATATGCATGTGTTTATCTAAATTTTGTTGTTGTGCTTGTGTTGATAACTTATGACAGTTTAAAAGAAAAACGACAAGCAAAATATTAAAATAACACAAAAGTAGCAAAAAAAAAAATGAATATTAGTTGCATGTTGAATTGGTTAAAGATATGTATAAAAGAAGAAATGATAAAATTCTTCAGTTAGTGGGTGGAGGAAGAATGTTTAGAAATTTCATTCATTTTTATGGTGTTGAATTTGCCACTAAAAATTACAATTGCTTCATTAAGTAGTTAGTTTTGGCATTACAATTGCATTTGCAACTTGCAACAAGGAAGTTTCCTTGACACACAGATACATTTATACACATACATATATCTCCTTCTCCTTCTCTTTCTTTATCATATTCACTTTGTTAAAACCACTAAAGAATAAAAGGGCAAAAGTGCGAGTTGCCACTTCAGTGGTTGCCTCGACGCCGGCTACATAATCTTATACTATTTTCTTTTTACCAAACTTTTGGCAAACGATGCAATTCCTTTTGTTCTTGTTCCTATTGAGGTTGTTGTTATTGTTGTGGTGTGAGGAGGGAAGAGAGAGGCCTGGAACACGATGAGTTAAGCTGAAATTTGGTGCTGAGTTAAGTTGAGCTGAGTCGCGACTCTGTTGAGAGTTGAATTCATTGTGCTGTGTGTGTTTCTTTTCCGTTTATCCTTTTTCTTTCTTTCTTTTTGGCGTGCAAAAGTTTTTTGCCTCTTTATTATAAGCAACTTCCGTTTCCGCTAAAACATTGCCTTTATCAAAGGCACCAGTAGATGAGAGAAAAAAGGATTGAAAGGGGGAAGTAAATGAAAGAAAGAGTGATGTAGCTGATGACTGTAGTGCATTTCCTGTTAGGCAGGCGTCATGGATAAGCTAAAAATGAGAAGGACTCATGTTAAGAGTTGAAAAATGTGGTTACGATTAAGGAGGAGTAAGAAATTTGGGTGCATCAGACATACTTCATTCATTGTTGTTCGTTAGCATTGCATGCGGCGTATGCGCAACATGAAATTTCATTTTAAAGTTTTCCTTGGTCGCCAACAATGCGCTCAGTGAAAGGATTTCTTACAGTTATTGCCATTGCCTGCTTGTTGTTATTGTACTATACAATATAGTATATAGTATATTCCTTGTGTTGTAGTCATTTTGTGGCTTACCATCTTGCAACTATAAGAAGAAGTAGATGAAGAAACAGTTTGGTGTATTCTTCTTTAGCATCATTTTTCCACATCTTTAGTGTCATCATCATCATTATTATAAGGATGATTACAATCATCAGCATCTTTTAACGCTTATAGTCGCTTATAGTAGTTGTAGTCTTAGTACAAGTATATTTGGCACGCGTTGCAATTTAGTGTGGCCAACTCTTGCCTTCGAAATCTCTACCACAAACCAACTTCTCCACCATCCATAATCCTTCTGCATTTACAGCCTTTCATTCAGTCTTCTACTGAAAAGCCAAAAGTTAACTCAAGTGTAAATATTTTCACTTTTAAATGGCAAATCTGATGGTAGCCACCAACATCATCTTGTTCATTGTGTTGTGTTGTTGTTCAAGAATAATAATAAAGGAGTGTGGGATGATGTCGATGATGTAGTGGGCATTTGCCACCATTTTGTTTATTGGCATTTAAATGCCAGAGAAAGCCAAAAGTATCGCGTCTCTGTGTAATAATTTACATAAATACTTTTACGCTAAGCAAAATTTATTATTTAATTATATTAAACAGAAGAGAAAAAGCATAAAATTGGGGATGGGTAAGGAAGATAGGAGAAATCCAGGGTACAAAGAAATGTTGGTCCAGAGAGAGAGAGAGAGAGAGAGAGAGAGATAGAGTAGGGTCATAGATTGAATAATGAAAATAGTCAGTAACTTAGTAAATAAAATAAAGGGGATGAGTATTTAAGATAGGCGAACAGGGAATTAAATTCTCCTAAGGATTCTAAAGCAGACTAAGGTTTATAAATTGAATAATATAGAATGGACCAAGAGTAAGTGAAATAGATTGTATAGGAGCATGGAGAGATCGAAGGATACTGAGAAAAGTTAAAACTTTGATTGATTGATTTGATTCTTTGCTTTAATATAAAGAGTCTTAAATATACAGTTCTTAACATTTTTATAAGAAACTTATAAAATTTGACTTTAATCACTCGTCATTCCAACCCAACTCAAGATATGATTTTAACTCCTATATGAGATTGCAAGATTAAAGAAAAATTAATGATAACTTGCAGTTGCATGCTGTTTTGCAAAAGTCCCATTAGATTTAGTCACAGTTACAACTTTACCATATTTATACGACACATACGAAAAAGTGTCTTGCAATAGGAAATATTAATTTTGTTTGGTTGAAAAATTATTATATGTGTATTTCTTTTTTCGGTGAATTCTATTCAAATTTGAAGTGAAATGCCTCTTGAAAAACGGCTCACAGATGATGAAAAAGCAAAGATTATTGCCTATAACAACTGTGGGCATTGTGTTACACAAATTACCGGGCTTACTGGTCGAAGGCGGTGCGTTATCACAAATGTTTTGAAAGCTACTGTTAATTATGGTAAAAAGCAAAGTTCTGGATGAAAACCGAAGCTGTCAGATCGGGATAGACGGTAAATTTTGAATAAAACAAGCAATTCAACTGTGTCTTGTAGCCAACTTGCTGCACTAAGCAGTACTCTTATATCCCATATGAGCATGTGGTGTACCTTAAAAGGGTATGAACACATCAGTCAGAGCTGTGATGAAGAAGGCACGAACTTAGCTACCTCATCATAAATCAGCGCGACGTTTATTTGCTTTAAATAACCTAAACCTGATGAATTTCGATGCTATTGGAGGGATTTACGCAAGGATTTCCTCATATTTTCTAAGAGATATATTGGTGGAGGCATCGTAATGGTTTGGGGCCCTTTGAATAACTTAAACACTTCCTGGGACTCCTTAAGCATGTTTTGACAGTTCAGTTTGAATGCATAAAATGATTTTTTTTTTTCAAACAGGTGTTTTTTTCCTATGAAATGAAATTTTAATGAATGGATCTGATGAATTTCGAAGCTTTGTAGGGATTTAAGGAATGAATCCCTCATATTTTCCAAGAGAAATTTTGGTGGAGGCTTCGTAATGGTTTGAGGCGCTTTTTTGAAAAGTGATACTTTGGATGAAGCGCACGTAAGCTCAAGAATGAATAGTTCTGAGTATGTGGAGGTGTTACAGCAAAGTCTCCTTCATGCATGATAACGCACGAATCCATACAAGTCGCCAGACGAGATCATTTTTGGCGGCATACTCAGGCTATGTTATGGATTAGCCAGACTGCTTACCTGACTTAAATCCAATTGAAAACATCTGGAGCATAATTGCCAGGCGTTTATATGCCAGCAAATTTTGACAGTGTGGGAGTGTTAAATTGGCACGAATAGCACAAGATAGGCAAAGAACTCTTAGCAAGTTTGACAAATTCAATGAGAAAGAGGTGGTCATTTAACGTAAAAAAAAGCACCTGGGTACGATCTCATTACGCCAAAGGTTCTTTACAATGCTCTTCAATGCAATACTCAAAGCGGGCTACTTTCCAGCGCTATGGAGGAATCAGTCAGTAATAATTATCATCGCTAAATTAGGTAAAGACAAATCAACGTTTGCTGCCGGTGATATCAAAATTATTTAAACAAATTTTTATTAAGAAGCTCACACCACATATATACCCAAACAACATCATACTCACACATCAATTCGGTTTTAAATCAAAACACAATACAATCGAGCAAGTGAACCGTGTCACCACGGAAATCTGAACTACTTTTGAACACCGAGAATACTGCTCAGTTATATTCATTGACATTGCTAAAGCTTTCGACCGATTATGACATGATGGTTTCATTCATAAAACAAAAAGCGTGCTTCCACAGAAATCACACAAACTGCTAGCATCATATCTTACCATCTTACGGTCCGCTCTTATACGTCCTAATCATTGTTGACATTCCTACAAATCCTGCCGTCATGACATCAACCTTTGCATTTGACACTGGAATCACCAGTCACTAACGCTGCTGTAAAAATGAGTCGAAAGAGCTAAGCGATCACTTGCAACTTGTTTCGCACTGGATGGACAACTGGCTTATAAAAATCAATCTGGACAAATGTAAGCACGTGACATTCACCCTAAATAAGAGTGACTGTCTGCCTATCCTTTTGAATAACACTACTGTTTCGCACTTAACTGAAGTCATCTACCTATTTTAGCAGTTCATTTGAAGAGATGACAAAATTATTATGAAATTAAAAGCCCAGTCCCTACACTGGCTCTTAAGTCCAAGATCTGGTCTAAGCCTCGATGCGAGAGGTGCTACTATATAACAGCTTAATAAAGCCAATCTGGTCATATGGTTCCCAGTTGTGGGAGAACGCAAGCCCAAGTAACTTTGAAGTCATCCAAATAGCTCATTTGAAAATAAGTACTTCGCTTTTTAATAGAAGCTCCCTTGAACATTTTGAACGCGAATATCCACAGAGATCTTAACATGCTACTAATTAAAAATGAACTGCCCAAATGAAAATGAAATATCACTTTAACTTCTCGCATACGGATTGAATTTCCTGTCCCATAAAAAAAAAATACTGAATAAAAAAGAATTCAAAGAATTAAAGTGTCGTATAAAGTTTCAACCTGGAGCCTCTCAATAGTAGACAATGTAGTTGGAGTCCCTAAACAGGAATAGTAGGTCAAGAACCATTTATCTTAAATGAGAGGATTTCTTCTTCTTCTACAACTTCCATTTTTACCACTTTCCTTTACTTTATATTCATTCATAATTTATTAGTTCCCCCTTTTTTTTTAAGATGCTGTCGCTATTGTTGCTTCTACTTCACTTTGACCATTTCTTCTACTCATCTGTCGTTTGTCTTTGCATTTTTCTTTATAAATTTCTAATTTCAAATTTATGTCATTTTTATGTTGTTGTGTTTCTTGTTTCTCTCTCGTTGTTGTTGTTGCTTTCGTAAGAGATTTTTGAGTTTTATTTTTATAACTTTTTTAATAAGATGCGTGCTTATGCCGCTTGTGATGCCACCGCGTAGTTGTCACTTTCACTCTTTACTCTACTTTTCCAGTTAGTTCTGTGTACTTTGACTGTTGTTCGACTTTTATGAAATTCTTGTGTCAACACGTTTACAACAACAACAACAACAACAAAAGAAGCATAAGAACAACAATTGAAATAACAAAAACAAAACACTCACATATTCCTCACACGCATAAGCACGTTCCCTTAATCTGAGAGAATTAAGGCAAAGGAGTCATGAAATGCGCCAAAACAACATACGCCAACAACAACAACAACAAAAAGGAATAGAAAAAAGTAAGTAACAACAACAAAATATCCTGCTACAAAAGAATAGTAAAATAAAAATCCCTTTATGAGCCTTAGTCATATTCAAAAGTGAAGAGTATGTTAATTATCTCATTTGTCGTTGGTTTTTGATGATTCTCTCTCTTTGTTGTTATTGTATAATGTATGTAAGTCTATGAGTGTGTGAATTTACTTATTACGCATGTAAATGTGTTAGTATATCACGAGTCAGGAGCTTCTTGTCTGTCCTTTCCACATTCATCACAAGTAAGAGACGCACAAAATACAAGCGCGTGTATAAACTTTCATTACCCCCACTATCCTCCTCTCTATACACCCAGATACACCGACATATGTACGTATGCAAATGCTTTAAACAGGTGTAAAAGCATTTACCTCGTTGTAATGTTCTTATAATGTTGGTAATATATAAAGTTTCGTCCTTTCTACCTTTTACGTTAAATGAGTTTTTATTTAATTTAGAGAGAAAATCAAAGGCATGAGGAGGAGTATCATCAGGAAGAGGAGGAAGAGCATAGCATAGAAATAAGAATATGTTTACATAAGTGTGGGTGTGAGTTCAAGTATTCAGGGAATACAAGGAGGGAAACAGAACAGAGAAGAGACACATAAAAGCAACATAAAAGTGTCGAAATAAGAGGCTAAAGTTGGGTTTTAGTGTGAGTAAACTAAGTGCGTATGTGTATCTACAAGTATGTTTATGTAAGTGTGACATAGCCTGACATGTGTGTGTGTGCGTAGGTGTTACTTATTATCTTTCTGTCTGTTTGGCTGTCTGTTTCCTTGGTTGTCTGTCTATGTGTCATCTCCCTGTGTAGTATGTTGTCGTCTCCTTGTTTTGTCGCAGGTGGCAAAGAGAGTTATAAAAGTGAGATAAATCGAAATAAAGCGCCTCGTCAGCCATTGCCGTAAATGTTTTCAAAATGAACATGCCACATGCAACGTCATAAAAATTTCAACAAGAAAAACTTCACCAACAACCAAAATTACAAAAATAAAATAATAATGGGTTCTTCTCTTTTTGAAAGAGAATACTTCATTCATTCATACTTGTGAGTAAAATTGGTTGATGAGAAATTCAAGCAAATCTTTAGTACTTCTTTATAGTGTTAGTAGCTATAAAGCGTCGATTGTGTATATAATTTGCTAAGCGTTGATTTTCGTTCATTATATGGATTCGTTTCATGATGATACTCGTAGTATAACTTGCACATGGGTTAATGCCATTTAATAGCTATGGATTTGATGTTGTTGCTGTTGTTGAATCAATGGATTTTATTTCAATAATGATAATAGATGATTATAGTAGTATAATGTTATGTTTGTCTGTGTGCTCTTATGGATTTAGTTGGTCTTTTGTGAAGATAAGATTTTTCATGCGTCATGCTACTATAAAGAGTATGGGAATAATAGTATGTGTATTGTATAAACAGGGAAATGAGATTTCTGCAATATCATGAATTTAGTTTTAATGATTCAAGGTAAATAATAATCTTATGATATTTAGAAAAACAATGCTTAGTTTACTTTAAGAATTTATATACATACATAATTTTAAAGTAAATATTTTCCTTTTTTTTTAATTTATTTTCGTTTCCTTTTTACCTCCAACAACAAACAATTTAATGCCATATTAAAAACCTTCACCTAATTGGCTATATTAAATCCCTATTAGATTACTTCCGATATACCTACCTACATTCCCACCAATTTCCTTCCTCTACTCAATATATAGAAAACCTACGCCTTGACACAATATTGTTGCTTATATGCCTAGTAAAAAACGTTTTGTTAAATTATTGCAATAGTATCAAATAACATTTCCGTCTTCTGTATCCTTCTGTATTTATTTTCTTTTTTTTTTTGCCCATTTTCTATGGAATAGAAAAATTGTTTCCTGCAACCAAAAAAAAAAAGGGGAAAATATTTTCATAAATTCTAATATTTTTCATTTCTTTTTCAACGCTTAATTATTCCATTCAATGTGTTTTTCAAAAGGTCACTAATACTAATGTAAGCAATAAAGTAGAGGAAAAAAGGACATTTTAATTACGACAAAGCATATTTAATGTGTGTGTATTTTGTTATTAAAACTAAAGTCCTTGCATTTCGTAAATGGTCAACGTTGATGATGAATTATGTAGAAAATGTTAAGGGATAAAACAGGAGAAAAATAGAAATTTAAATGAAAATAAAATGAAAATTAACACACAAACAAAAAAAAAAAAAAGGGGGTAAACAAAATAAAAATAACAACACAATACAAGGATAACAAATTTACATGTACAATATTTAGAAAAAGATTATAACATAAAAATATAAAAATTATATAAAAACCAGAAAGAAGGCTATCATTGGCTATGCCAAAGTTGTAATACTCTTCACGCTCCTCCGGTTTGCATCCAACCTTCCTTTCTTAGCATCACTAAATTCTCTTTTTTCGAATAAGAACATTAACTTTAATGGGGGTTTGTATGGGAGGTACCCCTCCTGGTAACTCTAGGATCATGAAATTTACATGGTTAATGAATATGAATCAGAAACTTATATTGTCCAAATTTCAGTTCGATACGTCAAAAAACAAAAAACTTTTTCTAATAAGAAATTTAATTGAAAGGGGGGTTTGTATGGGAGGTACCCCTCCTGGTAATCCTAGGATCATGAAATTTACATGGTTAATGAATATGCATCAGAAACTTATATTGTCCAAATTTCAGTTCGATACGTCAAACAACAAAAAACTTTTTCTAATAAGAACTTTAATTGAAAGGGGGGTTTGTATGGGAGGTACCCCTCCTGGTAATCCTAGGATCATGAAATTTACATGGTTAATGAATATGCATCAGAAACTTATATTGTCCAAATTTCAATTGGATACGTCAAAAAACAACAAACTTTTTCTAATGAGAACTTTAGTTTAAAGGGAGGTTTCTAGGGGAGGTACCCCCCCTAATGATCCGATTCGGCTGATTCTGACAAATGAATTGCGTTTGGTAAAAAGAAACCTATGAACAAAATTTCAGCTTTCTAGCTCAAAAACTGAGGGACTAGTTTTGATACAGACGGACATGACTAAATGAACTCGTCTCATCGAGCTGATCACAAATATATATACTTTGTGTGGTCTACGATGTCTCCTTCTGTATGTTACAAGCTTCATGACAAACTTATAATACTACTCACTCCCGTGAAGAGCATAAAAATTTAAAACAAAATGTAAGAAAATCATTTTAAATGAAGACAATTTTAGAAAATACTAGCGTATCCGGCGTGGTTTGCTACGATGCCATCATGATGTTAGTGCGTGATGCTGTTCTCTGTTTGATTGTAGTACATTGCACAACAATTGAAATAATTTGAAAAATCAGATTATATGATATAGTTGGCAAAGGCGAATTGATTGATTTTAAAATTTGTCTCTAATTATTTGGATATTGTTCATACGAAAATACAAAAATTGTGATTAAAAACTGAGGGGTGGTGGAATGAGGGTGAAAAATACCTTACGACCTATTCTCATAGCTACCAAATATATGAAAAAAAAATTCATAAAAAGCAGTCGAGCCGGTTCGGAGTAGTTCATACACTAACACTGTCACACGAGATTTTTATTATATAAGAAGATTACAGAAAACATTATGAAATTGAAAAATTAAAGAGAATAAAAAACTAATAAAATTTACTGTTACAAAAATAAAAATCAGCCAAATGTGAGTCGGACTTGCACACAGAGGGTTCCGTACCATTGCACAAGATTTTTTGCTGCAAAAATAATAACTCAACAACTCAATGCTCGAGCAATACCAAACACAGTGAATATGCATTTATTATGAATTTGACTTGGCCAGCTTAGTAAATTGACTTTCTTATCTTTGAACCAATCCTTGACCAACTGCGATGTGTATTTTGAATCATTATCCTGTTGAAAAGTCCACCACAGGGGAAAAATTTCTTCAGCATAGAGCAGCATGATACTTTCCAAGATGTTTTTGTATTGGAATCTGGTCATGGTATGAGAAATTCGTTGTATTGGTCAGACGCCATGTCAGGAAAAACATACCCAAACCATAATATTGCCACCGCCTTGCCTGGTCTTATTTGTGCGGCCTATGTGGAATTCCTTTCTTTGGGGCATCGAACATTCCAAGCACTATCATTACCATCAAATTTTTGTTTCGTCACTCCACAAAATGTTACGACACTCTTTTTCACCACCTGGTCCAGACCAGTTTACATGTTTTTTTGCGAGAGTTTGTTTTATCTTCAAATTAGGTAGGTTAGCATGTTGTAGTCTGTGATGAACCGTTCGGGCTGAAATTACTTGGTCAATTTCAGCTGAAATGCCTCTTGAAGATTTGAATCGGTTCTTTTTTGCTAGTGTGATGATACGGGTATCTGTTGTATTCGATGCCTTTTTTGGCCTACTTCGAGTTTCGCTACTTTTTTTAGCTTTGAACGTCGATGTGATCAGACATTCTTGATAGAGGACTGGCATGTTGACAAAAGCTAATGTTGCTGATAACAAATATCTCCCCGTTCTCTAAATAACAAAATCTGTCAAAGATTCCGGATATCTAAAAGGTTTAATGTTCTGAACTATTATTGTTACGAGCATTGTTGTCCCCGCGATTTGCTGATCCTTGATCTGTAATCGAACCTTCCGAATACTGTTAAACAATATCAAATAAATTTGGCATGAGCCAAAAATATCAATCACTGCCACACACGGTCAATTATCATTAAATCAAGCCAAATTTATCGATATCTTTCTTGATTGATTCAAGCATGATTATCAATGAAAAATATATGCACAAATTAAAAACAAAAAATGGGTAACTGTTACAAATAAAATTAAATAATTAAAATATAACTAAATGTGCATAAATTTAATATATGTAAAAAAAATTT
Organism: Amiota communis; assembly: GCA_037043315.1. Classification (NCBI taxonomy): domain Eukaryota; kingdom Metazoa; phylum Arthropoda; class Insecta; order Diptera; family Drosophilidae; genus Amiota; species Amiota communis. The sequence goes on along the minus strand of JBAMAV010001245.1, from coordinate 1,743,228 downwards.
AGATAAAACTGAATAATACAAAAAAAGAAATCTATATAAAAATTTAAAAAAAATCTGTAAAATAGGAAAATATAAAATGAAAATTGAAAATTATTTAAATAAATAAATACAATCATCAAATCAATTTATTAAATAAAAAAAAAAATAATAAATGAAATACAATACAAAAAATATGTAAACTAGAAAAAATAATTACAAAACTTTAATAAACACAATTTGAAAAATCTAAAATAAGCACAACTTTAAATAATATAAAAAAGAATTAACTAAAAAATATATGTATGTATATACGAGGACGGTTCTTTAAGTACCCATGTTAGAAATGAAGACACCATCTTTTTCAAAAAAATAGTTTATATTTTCCAACATAGTCCCCTGTTAGAAAGATACACTTCTCCCAACATTCTGGCCATTTTTGAACCCCTCCAAAAAATAAGATTTGTCGAACTCTCCAAAATACGCCTCTGTTTCTGCGATGACTTCCTCGTTTGAGCTAATTTTTTCCCGCGAGCCATTTCTTCATGTTATGGAACAAAAAAAAGTCGCAGGGAGCCAGATCGGGTGAATATGGGGTGTGGTAGCGATTCATAACGCAATTCATGCAGTTTGACGGAGACAACACAAGATGAATGTGCTGGTGCGTTATTGTGATGAAACAACACCTTTTTTTTCGCCAAATGCGGTCGTGTCTCCTTTAATTTTTGGTTGAAGCGGTCCAATAACGCACTGTAGTATTGTCCAGTGATCGTTCTTCCTTTTTCTAATAAATCCATGAGGATGACGCCCTTCGCATCCCAACACATTGTCGCCATGACCTTACAGGCCGATGGGACCGTCATCGCCTTCTTTGGTGCAGATTCACCGGGAGAAGTCCATTGTTTTGATTGTTGCTTAGTTTCTGGTGTGTAATGATGAATCCAGGTTTCATTAACGGTGACAACTCGACGCAAAAAGTCCTTCGGATCTTACTTAAATTGCCCCAAACACTGCATCGAAGTTAACAGCCGCATCCGCTTGTTATCCAGCGTGAGCAATCGCGGCACCCATCGGGCCGACAATTTTTTCATCGCCAACTTAGCATGTAAAATATTAATTGCCATTTCGGTCGACACACCTACGGCCTTTGCTACTTCGCGCACTTTCGTTCGTTGATCAGCGAGAATCATGTCGTGGACTTTTTCAATGATTTCCTCGGTAACCACGTCTGCCGGGCGTTCTGGTCGCTCCTAATCAAAAACGGATGTTCGCCCAGGTTCAAATTCGTTGAACCAATATCTAACTGTGGTCATAGATGGTGACGTGTCTCCATAAATTTATATCCTCGCATTTTTTCCCACACAAAAATAAAAAGCCAATTACTGAACGATACTGCTCTTTTTCTATCTAAGCGAAAATCACGAACTAACATATCAATCAGTTTGAAATTTATATAAGCGTCGTCTGATAGATGGCAGCACACATTGATAACACTAACTTCACTCAGGAACGTCCTCTATCGTCAAACACGGGTACTTAATGAACCGTCCCCGTAGTACACAATAAAAAAGTTGAAAAAATAATTAAAATGCAAAGAAAGAATATAAATTTTGTATGTTGAGCGTGGCCAAAAATAGAAAACATGGGAAACAAAATTAAAAATATGCACATTAAATAAACAAAAACAGACAACAACAACAAAACCAAAGCAAACCAACAAACAAATAAACAAAACAAAAAAAAGAAAATGATATAATAAAATGAGAAAAAATAAAGATGGATTTACATAGGAAAAATATGTTGGAATTTTTAATATCCACACAATTATTCTATTATTTTTGTAGTAACCTTCATTTTCATCTCTCACCCTTACCTTTCCATCTTTCACTTCTTGTTCTACTGGCTTTAATGTCCACCAAAATAAATCCTACTTTAGCTACATAACTGAGTCTTATTCTGTTTTTTCATCATCGTTCTGCTTCTCTTCCTCGTTGCCATCATCATTGGCAGGATCATTATTTTGTTCATCTCTTTAAAAACCATTTCATGCCATTTTAATGTGAATTTTTGCGCATTGGCGCGCAAGGATTTCATCGTTTCTCCTTCGTCTTTCGTTCATTGTCGCCGTCTTCATCATCTTTGGCTGCGTTGTTCTTGTTGTTGTTTTAACCAACACCACCAGCAATACCGGAAATGCCCACCGGCAGCTCTGTCCGTTGACCACACACTCTGCAGGATATTTTTCTGTTACTGAGAAGATGGCAACGATGACGACGACGACGACGATGACTCTTTTTTTTATATTTATTATTGTATTTTGCTTCTTATATCGTTCGTTCATTTATTCGTTCACTTGCTTTTTATAATATTAATGAATTTTTATTGTGTGCGATTTTAATTTATCTGCTTTTGCATATTTTACATACGTGTATTCTTCCTTCTTTCATTCTTCTACTTTAGTTTATGTATATTTTTGTTCGTATATCCGGTTGTGCTCATATGCTTATTGCCAACAGCAGCGAACACATACGCGCTTTCATGTATCTGGGTACATTTGTATCATTCCTGTGTATTTGTCATTTTGTGAATTTATATATGTATGTATGTGTGTGTGTGAGCCTGCATAATAACTGAAATTGGCAATAACTGCCTTTAATGTCCTTGTTAGCCGCATTTGTTTATGTATGTTTTCATACAACAAATATAACCAACAAGAATGTGGCATGCCCACCTTTATACGCATACATACATACAGACATATCCTTCTACCTATGGGTATGTGCCTACATATTACAATAGCCATTGAAGCTGAAATCGTCGCCATTGCCATCACCATCACCATCGGCTTTGTTTTCTTCGTCCTCGTCCCCATTATTGTTCTACCTGTTTTTGCTGACTTTTATGCCACATTCATGCATGCAACCTGGTCCTGGTTCTGGTCTTGGTCTTGGTTTTAGCTGGTTTCACCTTACCATGTTGCTTGGTTTGCCTTGGTTTGTTCAACCGACCGCTGCCGTTGGCACTTCTGTGGTTGTTGCTCTGTGCAACATCGCGCTGCTGCTATGCTTCTGGTGCTTTCTCTCACATGTTTCTTCTACTTATTGTTGATGATGCTGTTTTTGTTGTTGCTGTAGTCGTTATTATTGTTCTCTTCTTGTGTATGTGTGTGTTGCTGTTGTTGTTGTTGTACAATACTTTTGCCAGTTTGCTTTTAATTTTGTTGCTGTCTCCATAAATTCATATTAAATTCATGAAATACAGCAGTTGCCTCTGACTGGTCTTCCTACAGTTCTCTTTTAGCATCTCTGCCCACATTTTCGTTCGTTTTTTCTTTCTTACCTTGAAGGTTTCTACCTCTTGTGCTCGTGTTCTTTTCCAAAAGACCTCCGCTATCCTCTTCAATGCTTTAATACTTCAATTTCCATTGAAGCTGCTTGCTACCTTGAAACCTCTTTATGCTCCTCCTTTGTGCCAACTCGTCTTTGACTACTTTCTTACCTTAAAGCCTCTTTCTACCTAAAAGACTCTTCAATGACTCTTCCAAGTCAGTACCTCAGTAGAGCCTCTTTTTGCTCATCATTGGCATTTCTTCAATCTGCCTACAAGACTCTCCTTTTAACTTTCTTTCTTTCTTTTATTTGTATTTTTTTCTCTCATTCACAGCCGCCTCAGGTAACCGCCGTCTCTTTTGTCTTCTACTACACAGCCCCCCAAAACAATCTCTTATGCCCAGCAGCTTCCCTCTTTTACTTCTTATTCTTCTTCATTGCTTGCCATTTTTTTTTCTCCATAGTATTGTGTCTTTTCTACTTTTTCTGTTTGTCTTTTTAAATTCAGAAATACATTTTTATATGTCGCTTTTGTCTGTATCTTTGCATGTGTAAATATATTAATGTATGTATGTGCATGTGATATATGCACGTGTGTTTTTTTCCATGCATGTGTGTATGTGTGTGTGATCTATGTTTGTATAGGTATGCTGTATCCTGTGTATGACTGCGTATTTTTTATTTACATGTGTTGGCCGCATTATTTTGTCTTGGCAAGGCATGTCAGGCCAGGCCAAGTCACATTGAATGGAGTCGAGTTGAGTTGAGTAGAGTCGTACAAGTCAAGCCAAGTCGAGTCAAGTCAGGCCAAGAACAAGCAACATAAATCGAAGTGAAACTCAACTGAATGTTATAATCAAACAAAAGGCCATGAGTTTTTTCTTTTTTTTTTGTTGCTAAGAATATTTCCGATTTTTGTCTTCTCTTTTGTATCAATATTTATTTTTTGCTATCTGTAATACAATATATGTTTCTATGGTATTTTTTCTCAAAACTATGTATGTCCCCTGTAACTTAGTATTTGAAGATGAGTTTCTTACACAACAATCTTGTTCTACTCATCTCGCTATAGTTAATAGTGTTCAAGGCAGCTTCTCCCAATAGGGGCAAGGGTACTCCCAGCAAGAGTCACGGGCCTGACGAACGCACATTCCCCGAGTCGTGGCTCATGTTGACTGCCCACAGACTAACGTGCTTGAAAAAAACCTGCGCGAGGTAATGAAGAAGTAGAGCTACTTTCTATGGGAGAAGACGAGCTTATAACATGAAGCTGGCTACAAATGTGGTGAACCTAGACGTAGTTGAATAGAAGATTGACCTCTTAGGGCAATGGAAGAGTGCTCTTAATCTTAATCTTAAAGGGATGCATTGAGCGCCTACTTTAAAGCAGTTCCAGAGTAGGCTTACTGTCTAGGGGATGAGGAGGGGGGAGGTTTGGTGGAATCATCATAGACGTAATCACGGCGGTGGGTGAATATCCCAAGGGATTCCTCTGTAACTAAAAAAAAACAGCTCCCAATTATCTCTTTACTTAACACCTTTACCGTTACATTCCATCTTTCTTCTTCTAGCCATCACATATCATCTCTTATACATGGTCATTTACCATATCATTACAAACCATTCCATTTTATTCCATCAGACCTCATCCCATCTTATCCTATCCTTTCTCTCTTCTTTTTATCAACTCTTTTCTTGCCAATCTTATCCATCTTAAGACAATAGCTTTTGTCGGTCTTCTCTCCTATCCATTCTCATCTAATATCTATGTCCTCTCTTGCATATCTTTTCTTAACAAATTCTTGTCTTACCACTTTTAAATATCTTAAGACAAAAGTTCTTATCTATCCCCTTTGTTCCCCCTTTTTCTTTTTCTTTCTTTAACTTCTCCTACCTTCTACCTTCCTTTCATACCACCAAATCCCTTTTCATCTCTTCTATTCCTCCTTCTACTTTCTTTTCTTATCTTTGTCTTTTCTCCCACTCATCCTCTTCTATTATTTATAGCCTCTCCAACTATCTTATATCCAATCCTTCTCTTCTTCTAAGATTTCTTCAAACTTATCTCTTTCTATCTTTTCATCTTCTTACTTTACCATACATTATCCCTCTAAGTATTTACTTTTTATACAATTTTATTCTTTATATGTGTGATCTATATTTTCCTCCATCATCCTTCATCTCCATTTCTTATTCATTTCGCATACATTACGCATTGCACCTTTTACGCTGTCTGTGCGCTTTTTCTGAATTTCTTTTATTTATATCCAGTTGCCGCGTTATATATTCCACCATTTTTATTTCACATTTTTTTGTTAGAGATACATTTGCCTTTAGTTTGGTTTTCCGCTGTTTGCTGCCACAACTAGCAGCACACACGTACTCGTACATATGTGTATTGCAAATGTAAATTTTTCTTATTTCCTTGGTGTTCTTTTTTTCTCTACCGGTCTGTCTACCTTTGGTAGGGCAAACAACACTTTATTTTATTGCTTAGATTATCTATTTGCATTCACTTTTGCTGTGGTTGCTTCACTGCTTCACTGCTGCTACTGCTTACTGTAGTACTCTTGCTGCTGCTGTACTATGAACGAGATATTTATGCTGTCGCCTAAAAGTATGCAAAGCAATTTGACATGATTTCATTGTACGTGAATAATTATTATTTATTAAGAGCCTGTTTAATGCTTTTAAGTGAAAGTAAGTGTGTCTCAACAAGAAAACATAATTCTAATCTAATAAGATTTCATTTTCCCTTCCCTTCCCTTCTCTGCTCTTATCTTCTCTCCATTACATTTAGGAAGCATAAAGTACAAAGCAAAGAATTTAAAATGTTCTTAATGCTGCTGCTGTTGCTGCTTTAAGTTAAAATTGTAAATTGTTGTGAAAATACAATTGAAATGAATTTCTCCCCAGTGAGACCATTGTCGTCGTCATCGTTGTCGTCATATCTTTCGTAACTTGTAATTTAACTTTATTTCTGTTTTGTGTTGTTTCTGCCTGAAAAGTTAAAGTCACAAAAAACTTTCAACTAAATTATTTATAAAAGAGATTTCGATGCTTTATGTTTGACGCAAATTAATAATATTTCAACAAGAAATTTATTATTTATGATTTTAAAAGGACACAAGTGAATTCACAGAGCGACAGAGAGAGAGAGACTGAGAGTTGTGTGGTAGGAAAAAAAGTGGAAATTAAATAAAGAAATGAACAAAAATAGTGCCCAAGAGTTAAAAAGCATGCAAGTTTGTTTGCTTGCTTTGCGTTTTTTTTTTTTAAATTTATATTTAGATACACACATTCATTAGTGAAAAAGATACAAAATGTTGTTGGCAGAGAAGTTGCAAGCAGCAGCAGTAGCATCAGTTGAGAAGAAACTTAACTAAAGAACGGCCACAGACAAGGCAAATATGCAGCGCAATGAATGCACGAAAGCATGCACAAAGATCGTTAACCAAATGTAAGTTGTGGCAATGCTACATGAGGTGGTAGAGTAGTAGAACTCATTGTGGCAGCATAGCGTAAGCAAAAGAAGAAAAAAGAGCCGAATAAGCGCAAAATAAAACGTAAATATTTACAGCGCAGCGCTTTTCATTTAAGACACAAAATGTATATACCGACACACATACACACATGGTATATGCATACACACACACACACACACACACATGAGCAATTGTCGCAGAAAATTCGCAACTCTGCGTTTAGCGAACCATCAGCAACTAAAATGAACTAAGAAAAGGGAAGGGAGCGGTTAGGAAAGGCAAGAGTATGTAGTTCACCATGTATTTGTGTGTGTATATCTGTGTTTAAACACAGACTACAGTAGCCAGCGGGAAAGCAAAATGTAGTCCTTTCTTATTGTTGTTGTTATTGTTGTTGCAGGCAGGCTGCCTGTTGTGGCAAGTGCAACTGAGCATTTAATCCCAAATGTGAGTGTTGCATATAACAATAGTACCAGCAACAATAACAACAAGCATGACAACAAGGACATTGACGGCGATAATAAAAACCTAAAGGACAAAAAGGGTAAAGGGATATACATACATACGTGTATGTACGAATGAAAGTTTAGTTAAATCGGGACAAACGGGTCGAGCAACTGAGCATTTGTGCTTTTACAATTTAACCAGCAAGTCCAGTGCAAGTGAGTGCAAAATGCTGCCGGCAAACCAAAAGCAACATACATGCATACATACATGACTACTATACTAACTAGATATGTATGAGTAAGTGTATTTGTGTGTGTGTGTGTGTGTGTGTGTGTGTGTGTGTGTGTGTGTCTGCGACAGTCCTAAAGTGAAACCTGAGTAAACACGAATTCATTAATTTTCTTTTCCTGACTTGGTTCCCTTTTCGTTTATTTTTGTTTTGCCTTGATGTTGTATTCCGTATCCGTTAGCTTTTTCTTTATTACTACTGTTATTCTTCTGGTTGTTGTTATTGTTGTTATTGCTGTTGTTGTTGTTGGAGTTGCTGTTGCATTACTCATCATGCGTTGTTGTGCCCCGTTTACGTTTATTTTTGTGTGTGTGTGTGTTTTTTTTTTGCAGTCGTTTGAACGAATCTCTCCTCTCTATTGCTTTCTTCCCACTTTGCCCCTCTGATTCTGTGTATAAACACACTCACAATGACAAAGAGAAAATGCTTGACAAAGTGCATAGTAGGGCATGTATCTATGACATGGAGCTTTGTGCGTGTGTGTGTGTGTGTGGTAAAGACAGGAACACCAAAACCAAAACCTAAACCAAACCTAACCAAACCAAACGATACCAAACAGAAGTGACACACAAACGAATGCAACTGTATCTCAAATGTTGATTACTTTTTGTTGTAAACGTTTTTTTATTGTTCTTTTCTATTTTTTGATCCTTGCGAAAAAGTGTCCTGCTAATGGAAATAAGCCGCATTGGTTTCAGCGACAACGGGAACTGCCACAATGAATTTGTTCGTTCGCGAAAAAGAGATCAAACTTAAAACCCAAGCAAAGCTCTGAGTTTCATCTTCCTTCCACCTGTCCCCCCACACTCACTTCGACAAAACTAGGAAAGCAAATATTTATTATTGTTCTTGTTGCCACCAAAAAAAAAAGTTTCTACTACGCTTTACGGTAGAAAGCAAACAAATAGTAAAGAAACCAGGAAAGGAATGAAAGAAAATGAAATGAAAGAAACGAAAAACTCACTTCGCAATCAATTTTAAGTGCTATTCTCGGTTAAAGGATCAAAAAGTGCTTTGCTTCTTTTTTAAAATTTTTATTATTATTATTATTATATGTTAGTTTTGCAGAATTTGCGTTTTTTCTTTTTTTGTTTTTCCCCACAATTTTCTACAACAAAATAGAAATTGTTTGCTTACTTGCATTTCGTTCATTTGGATTTCGCTTTGTGTATTATTTCAATAATGCGTTTGTTCGTTGGTTTCAACTCTCCGACTGAATGACTTTCTGACTTCAGTTTTAGAAGGAAAAACTTTGCTTCAATTATGATCAAGCGAAATAAAAGCACAAAACTTTATAAAGACAATAGCTTAAGCAAAGAGAGAGAATGACAGAAGGTAGAAAGAATTTGGTATATGGAAAGGGAAAATATATCAAGTGCTTTGAGAAGAAAAAAAAGTGATGGTGGTGGTGTGGAGGCATCTAAATAAAAGGTAAATGAAGCGTGGGTGCCTCCTCCTTTTTTTTATTTTTTTGGGAAGGAAAAAACAAACTTTGCTCATAAATCACAAATGTCGACGACTTTTTTCTTTTACCTGTCGAAGCAGCAAATTCATATGTCACATACACACAAACACACATGTGCATACGCACATACATACATACATACATATGCCCATATATCTATTTAAACAAAAGGCACGCACGCATACACGTTCATTTAAAGCCATGTCAGCCAGTGTGACAAAATTATTTTTATTGTTGCGTTAAATTGGTGCTTACGATGTAACTACGACATAAGTAAAAGCAAAAGATACAATATATTCACATATACTACCTATTACACTACCACTACTACACGAGTATGTATCTTTATCTACTATTTTTACTATACTAATACTATTTTATATGGTTAAGGAAGAAGGAAAATAAAATAAATTAAAATAGAAAAGAAAGAATCTACTACTACATTGACTACGGCAAAAAGTTTTCTAGTTAGAAGTTATAGAACTTAAGCACAATCACACAGATACACATACATACATACTTACTATCATACATATGCTATCACTATTGTGTTAAATAATTGCTTATGTATATGGCTGTGTAAAAATCTGTTTGAGAGTATTTAGTAGAGTGGTCCGGAATGTAGAAAAATATTCATTGTAAAAAATGAATGAAATAATGGAAAAAATGAAAAAAATTACAAAAAAATTAAAAATATTAAATTTTGTACAATTTTTAAATAACATAAGAAGAGTTCAGAAAATGGTAAAATATTTTACAAATACATTTATATACTTCTACACATATTTGGTTTAAAAGTTTCCAAGTTAAGAGACAACAAATTTAAAGCAAGAAAAATGTCCAAACAATTTTATTTAATGGTTTTTGTGAGAAATCTAAGCCACACAAATATACAAACAATTTTAACAAAATTTTTTTTTAAGTTCAATGAAAAATATAATAAATATATCGAGAATAATTTTTTTTTTATTTTTCATTCGCTTTTTTCCATTAACAATTTATTAGGTGTTAAAACGTGATCAGATTGATCATAAGACACCTGGTTTTCTACATGTCAATAAAGTAAAATATAAGTATTATGTATGGTAATGTGAATGTACTATTTATTAATTATTATTTTATCGGATAAGGAGGCCGAAGTGTCATCGCTTCAGCCATCTTATAGGGACTGCATTAGCTAGAAATCTGGCCATTAATCGGCCATTGTACCTGCTCGAAAAAAGCTGTTCTGATTTTCAACAGTAACCAAGTTGAGGTCACGATGTAGAGTTGAGTTACGAAGAAACCATTCGACTTTGCTGCTATACTTCAGACTTGAAAACCATATAACTATGAAGGCGCAGTGATTTGCTGGTACTCTGCTCTGCTGTTGCATAGCGATAGCTTGCTTCTGCTATTGAAAAGCCAGTAAAGCTTTTTTAATTAAGATCGACAGGTTCCGGTGACATGATCACTGAATGTGAGCCTTTTGTTGAGGAGAGCTCCAAGATATTTCATCTTGATGCATTGTCGCTGATGAAATCGTAAGCATTTTCCTGTCTCTGCATGCTAATCTCAGAAACGGCTTAGCCTATTTGAATGTGGTTTTAACTGGTGTATTGTAGAAAGCTTTTTGTAACATTTAGCATTTTTTTTATTGAAATCGACCTACTAAATAAAAAATTATTCATATTTCACTCATGATAGGTGATAGGAACGTGCCATGAAGTATCGACTGTTGCATATATGAGTTTACAGAGCGTCCATGCATTTCAAGCCTGAAAAGCATAACCAATGAAGAGAATCGGCAACAAGAAGCTCAAGTTATGTATGGAAATCTTCAATGCTTATGTGCAGGGTCTTAAGACGATATAGTAAACCCTTTTCCTAACCAAATTGAAAATACTGTATAAGTCGAAATTTCAAGAAGTTTGGATAATGATTACCTCTAAGCCACACAACGGATTTTGATACGGTTTTCACTGTCATTTAAAGAATTTTCTTAGAAAGGTTTTCATGTACATAAAGATTTGATTCAACAATGCACAAATTTTATGCATTTTCAATCATATTAGTTTTTACTAAACCACTCACAAAAAATTGTTTCCGTTTTTTCGTTGTGAATGCTATGCTTCTTCTGAATTTTGTGTGTTGTTGTAATTGTTGTATTTATTCCTCTTATTTATTGAGAACTGAGTGCGCATAAGAGTATTGCGCTATTCGCTATTTTCTTTCTGTATTATGATGATGATATTCACTAAGGGCTTAGCAAGAGAGAGAGAGAGAGTGCACAATGACATATTGTAAACAAACTTAATAAAAACAAAATAAATAAAATTTCTTGCTATCAATACCAAAGCAATATTTTCTAAATTTTTTAAATAAAAATGAAAATTGCACCCGTGCAAAGCAAGGCGGGTTTTTAGTATTGAATAAATTAATCTTGTTGGAGTTCTGCAAATAAAGTCTAGTTGGATTGTGTTTGATCATGTTGGTGCCCCTTTTTTTACAAGTGGGATAATGGGCTTTTGATTAAAAGCTAACAGTTAAGTGCTTGTATGTTAGAGCAGCAACAGCGCATATCAACATTGTTGTTGTTGCATTGATTGTTTGGAACCTTTAATGTTGCTTATGTGAACTGTCTTATGATCACATTGTTAATGTTACTAACAATTGTACTTTACTTGGAATTGTCTAAGCTTGATTACAGTCTTGCTGTCTACAATAATATATAAAATATGCAACATTTTATGGATCCAAATAAACTATTGCCCATTTTCAGGTATTAGTCCTAAACCTACTTAGCCAAAAGGTGTAAATAAGAATGGGTTATGACCTAAATCTCGATGCACTTGAAGAGTATGTAACACCCATTACAAGGGACAACAAGGTTATTGAAACGTCTTATTACTGACACGCAATCCCATGATAATTTACACCCAATCTCATGTTTTGTTATTAACTCGCATTTGACATAAATTTAACTGGCATGATTCACCCGTATATGCCGGTGGATCTAGTTGAGGTTGCATTGGTTCTGTACAAGGTGGCGTTGGTGGTGTTTTAAATATTTCATTTGATGAATTTCGAGAGATTTCATAATCAAACAGAGTTTGGTTTTTTGCTGCAGTAACATCAATATATTGGCATAAAAATTAGATTCGACACATCTAGAGAAAATATAGAGACTTTAAGTAAGGCAACACGGTACCAAATCATTTAATATCTTGTCCTTTGATGATGATAATCTTCTGGTAACTCTCGGTCAGCTTCATTCACAAATCTTCCTTTACTTCCTTTTCAAGAAGCTCAAGTCGAAATATTTTTATGCAGTGGCAACCCTTAATATCTGTTATTGTTTCCATTAAAAAAAGTACTGTTTATAAATACATCATTATTTTATTGAAATTTATAATGATTTTCTTTAAAAAAAATATATAGAAATAACTTCTGTTATATTCCACATACATAAATAAAAGTTATAAGCTTTTTTAAACATATTTCTTACAATTTTTCACAATTTTTCTTTTTGTTTAGTCAAATTTTATGTCATTTCAAGTTTGACAAGATTTAAGCTACCAAGGGAAAGTAAAGCAAAGCAGTGGGTTTTGGAAAAAAAATTGAAAGTCAAGCAGAATAAATATACAAAATTAATTCAATTTGATATTTTGGCACACCCTATTTGTGTGCGTGTGTATATGTGTTTGTGTGTGATTTCGAATATGTGCCTAAGATAATATTGAACTTGTTAGGCTAAAGTGACACACACCTAAGCAATGTTATCTATTGGCCATATCGATTGTTCAAGTGTAAAGGAAATAAAAAAGTGTATAGGTAAATCTATTTATATATGTATGTATAAATCTTTTATATATTTATAAGTATGTGTGCATGGCTGAGTGTGTGTGTGTATTTACAAGTTTATAACAAAAGAAAGCCAAAAAGTTTGCATATCTTTTTTTATTTTTTTTTATTTTGTTAGCTTCAGAGTTCAGTTGCTGCTGATTCTGTTCAATTTTGTTCGGTTCTGTTCTCTTCCATTCAGTTCACTTCTTTCAAGGATTTGCATGCTTTACAATACTCACAATTTGTTGAGACATAAAATGGCTTTTGGCATTTGCTTCTTTTCTTCTCCATCTCTGCATCTTCTTCTTTTACTAGTTTTAGTGATAAATTTTTTTTTCTTATTTTTTGTCATTTCTTCGTACGTTCGAATGTCAATTTAGTGTTGCTGTTGTTACTCATATCGAATGGAATCGAATCGACTCGTATCTATTATCTGAATTGCTGATGCTAAGCATTAGTTCAACTCAAGCATACAAACACTTTGGATGGATGGAAGCTACCCAAGCTGCTGCTCTGATGCTGCTGCTTTGATGCTAAGCTGAGATGAGATGGGATGAGCTGAGCTAAGATGAGCTAAACTGAACTGCAATAATGCGAATTCAAACGTGACAAATCGCAAACATTTTCAACTTTCATAACAATTACGACGAATCAACTTGTCGCATTCAATGTTCAATGACATGACAAACGCATTGACACCTTGAAATTATAACAAAAAAAAAAATAAATGCAAGAAAATAAAGAAATGAATGATGAAAGAAAAGAAAATGTATCTAAAGTGGAATAAAGGAAAATCGATCATCATCATTACTACTTCTACCACCTACAATTCCCTACGTTTCATTTCATTTTATTTGTTCCTGTCGTTTTACCATCTTGTTGCTTCATCATCTTGCTTATCCCCGCCATCTTTAACACTTTGCTTCTCATTGCTTTCGCATTCAAGTGCAACAAATCAGCTCAACTAGAAAATTTACGCGAGGAAACATTGAACGAACACAAATTTCTTATAATTTTTTTTTTCCCCGTTCCTTCTTTGTTCGTTTCTTATTTTCTTTCTTTATGACAACTTGAGTTGCAATTTGCAGTAATAAAATAACTCAATTGGTTTGCTTGCCTTCTTACAAGACTTGATAGAAAGAGAGAGAGTGAGAGAGAAAGAGGATGATGGAGCAGGAGAGAGATGTAAAGAGGCTCCTTATTACTGCTGTCGAAGTAAGCAGAAAATTTGTTTTCCTTTTAAGTCTAACTATGCATAATTTTTACTCAATATTATGAATATGTTAAGCTGATTTGCCATTGAAAAGCATCACCTTGGTTATAGTCGCGTTCTTATGCCATAATATGTTATGGGTATAGGTCAATGATTATGTAAATTAGTAGAACTAGGTAGTAGTATTAGTAGAAGTACTATGTAACATGAGTATAATGAGAGTATATCAAGTGAGTATGTAACAAAGAAGAATGAAGGATAAAACTACACAAATTATTAAGAAAGAAAAAAAAGGAATCATTTATGCCCTCATTATGACTAAAGATAGAAACATTAAAGAATATTAAGTAATAATGCAAGCATAATAGAGAACTTAACAAAGATAAACATTGAATATATACTACACAGTAGAATAGATACAATATTTGTAATATCTTTATGATTAAAATAAAGTATTAGATTAATTACTGAATGTGAATTCATGAGCATTTGAGTAATGTGAGTGAGGATATTAAGTGAATCAGCTTAATATCTGAAAGGTTACTATTGTATATACTTAGTATCAGATAATCTTAGTTGAGTTAGTTTTGTATAAATTTATATTATACTTATTGTATCCCAGGCTCTTCTCACTTCCATTTAATTAATTCATTGTAAGTATATTTAAATCTGATCATTAAGAGCTTAAAACTGCCTCTGCTTATCCATTCTATTAATAATTAAGTGTACCTAAAGTCATGATGGTTGTTTATTGATTCAGTTACATAATCTTTATTTTCTATTTATTTAAATGAATTTTTATAAGAAATTAGTTCAAATGCCTGGATAAGGTTGGAGATGACATCTAGTTTTCACACCTCATCAGCTTGTCTCCCTTGGAAGACTCTGATGTGTTCTCCAGTCACATTAAACCGGTTTCGCCAAGTGAGGTGTATCAACAAATTAAAGTAATCAAATTGAAGAAAACTCCAGGGTACGATGGCATCGACGGCAGAGTGGCAAAGGTCCTCCCCTGGTGTTACTTTTCAATGCGATGTTTCGACTACTTCACTTTCCCACTCAGTGGAAGTGCACTGTAATAGTAATGATCCTGAAACCTGGCAAGCCGGAGAACCTCCTCACGTCTTATAGGCCGATAAGCTTGCTGCCTGTGTTCTCCAAAATATTTGAAAGAATATTTCTTGGTAGATCATGGGTTGTATTGGGCCTTCAGAATGTAATTCCAAATCATCAATTTGTTTTTAGGGAACACCATGGTACATAGGAGCAAGTTCACCGAGTTGTGCACCACATTCTATCTGCAGTGGAGGGCAAGCAGTACTGCGTTGGCGCTTTTCTCGATATCGAATAAGTTTTCGACCTTGTTTGGCTTCAAGGACTGCTTTATAAGCTAAAAGACATCCCTCGGACTGTTCTTTTCAAAGTTATAGAATCTTTCTTGACTAACAGAACTTTTTACGTCAAATATAGAGATTCTAAGTCGTCAATCAGACATATATAGGCTGGTGTTCCCCAAGGCAGCATATTAGCTCCTGTTCTTTTTGCCATCTTTACAGCAGATATACCGCAACTTACTTCCAATTCTACCATCTTAGCCACTTACGCGGATGACACTGTGGTTCTCTGTTCTAACAAATCGCTGACTGGCGCCGCTTCACACCTACAGTCATACTTGAATATTTTTGAAGCCTGGTTCACAAGATGGAATATCAAGGTGAACTCAGGTAAGTCACAACTGTGTTCTTTCACCCTCCGAAGAAGTGATATTCCTCCGGTAACTTTTGGTGGCCTGGCGATACCACAGTCTTCAGTTGTGAAATACTTGGGCATTCACCTAGATAATCGTCTAACTTGGAAAATTCAAATCCTTCAAAACAAAGCGCTAAAAACAACCACCAATGCCCCTTGGTTTGTCAGGAACTCACGCTTCACATCGACCTCAGCGTGCCTACAATTTTACAGGAAATAAACTTCCACATCAGCCGATACAATGACAGACTTCTGTCCCACCAAAATACACTCGCATAGTCACTCACCAGGACGGTGATTCAAAGGCGGTTAAAAAAGATTCACCCGAACGACTTACCAACACTCAGCTAACAAATTACACAACTTTTCCATAAATTGAACTTATATCAATCTCTGTTTCATACCAAAACACATTAAGATATTCTTATAGATAGGACAAGATAAATTACATTTTAATTTCTTTATATTAGATAAATCTAGATTTTAGATCTTTTACTTTCTTCTTCTTAAGTCGGATATAAGTTTTCTGGCCAAAGATTTCGCTTCCTTGTATATGCTTTTGATTGTGCCTGAATAAGATCGACCTACCTTAATTTGGCAACCATTGCCCTAAGCGATGCCGCAACCCCTGTGAAGTGCAATCTAAAAGTAAGACGCTTTTCCAAAAACTCGCCATGTATCTAAGTATGGTCTGTTGAAAAGTAGCCCAAGTTTTGTGTTGATTGAATAAATCGTTTTTTTGCTACGGCAATTTGCCTCCTTATGTTTAATGTAATAACTAAAAACTTAATCATTTCACAAAAGATAAATAATGGTTCAAAAACTGATCACTCTAATGCATTCGCTGTCATCGATAATTTAGAAACGATCATAGCTGGATGCTCCCTCCCATTATATAACGCGATATGACAGCCTTTCACCAAAGAGTTTTAGTGACAAAATAGGAATAAGGACAGTTTATCCAACGGTATCGAAGATGTGAAAAAATCTGCTTGCCTTCAAACTTATACAAACAGGCATGACGTACTCACTGTAGACCATCTTCTCGACTCTTGTCAACAATTGGGGAACATTAGAGCTTCCCTCTTTGGTTCCCTAACCCCATCACAACTCTTAAAAACTCCACCATCGCATCATTAATCGCGAGTCGAAGGCCCTAGCTGCTAGTTTTACTCGTTAAAATTTGTATAAAGTAGTATTTAATGTTGTTAAATAAAAAAACTATTTAAGAAATTTATCATTTCACAAGTTCATTAAAACATCTCTCATAGAATCTTGTAGAGCAATAATATAAATTCAAAAACAAAACTCTGCCCTTAATGATTGTCTTTCATTTTAAGAGAAACTTAAATAAATTCCTCAAAAAATAAACTTCCTTCGATTTATAGACATTATGACGCCTTCAACATAAACAATTTGATGCAACAAAAAAAAAGAAACAACTTTGTTAATCAAACAAAAAAAACTTCAAGTGTCACTTTGGGGTGTATACCCTTTCTTCTCTTTAAATTTGTTCCCCCATTTTTTTGTTTTTTGTATTTTTTTTTTAGTGGGTCTTTCTTGTAATTAGATAAAAATTTATCTGCGACAATTTTCATGAAACAAACTTGTAATTAGCTAACGAACTGTTACAACAACTCTAACGACAAGAACAACAGGAGCAGCAGCAGTAGTAAGTAAAGTATGAAGAAAAAAAAAAGGAGGCAAAAAAGAATAAAAAAAAGAAAAGCAAGGCAAAGCAAAGCAAAAAAATAAGAATATAATAGAAGAGAAGACCAATATCAAACACACATTTTTTTCTATTCTTTTCTTTTACGTTTGCTGCATTTACTCGTAGTTTTTCATTTATCCTTTAGTTGCTTGGCTTAGTTTTGGCTTAAATAAATGTCAAAAGTTTTACTTCTGTCGGCCAACCTCAAACCGAATGTCAAAGCATCCTCAATGCTTATACGAGTATGTACGATACAACAGCGACAGTGTTTCCGTTTCCGGTTAAAGAAAGGTAAAAAGATACCTTTAGTTTGTTTCTTTTTCGAATGTTCTGCTACTGTTAGTTTTGCTGTTGTTGTTGTTGTTGTTATATTGTATTTTCAACTTTTACTTTGTGGTTTTTGGTCAATTAATTAATTAAGCCTAATTGTATGAGTTTCATAGAGAACAAATAATTTAATGAATAAATGAATGAAGGAATGTGAAAGACTTTATTCTGTATTAAACTTTGTTGAATTAAATCGAGTTATAACTATTTTAATAGCACATACACACACACACAGACATATGGTAGAAATAAACATGTATAGAAGATACAAGTTTATAACCAGAAACCAGAAAAAAAGGAATTTTTATATCTTTTCATTTTTTGTATTCACATAAAAAAGCAGTGATATTTTGTCCATTTTTGTGAACTCTTTTGGTTACATTTTTTCCGGGTTATTTTTTCCAGGACATGTGATTTGGTTAGATTTTTTTTGTTGTTTAAATTTTGTATCTACTGTGTAATATATGTTTCATGCATATTATGTTGGCAATTTATTATTGTGGTAACATTTATAGCAGCTGAGCTGAGTTGCTATTGCTGTGGAAATCGAGTTTTGTAGAGTTGAGTTGAGTTGAGTTGGTTTGTCAACGATTGTTAACGGGCTTAAAATATGTCATATGTAAAGCAATTGACAGTTATTCCTAGCATGTGTGCATGTTGCTATGAGTGTGGGTGTGGCACATACACACAGCCATATACACTAGAACCCACTTACATACATTTTAAATGTGAAAAGGGCTTAGTTTAATTTCAAAACTGTCGTTAAGTGGCATGAATAACAAAAAAAATATGTATAAATATACACACACAACACACACAGTCATTCTCTTTTACACACATACACACACATTATAGCTTTTTAACATGGTTCCAAAAACAGCAGACTGAATGAACTTTTTAGAAGGAGTAACATCACAGCAGAACAGAAGGCAACCTGCGGTGTTTGGGGGCACTCAGCATGGATTAGCATATGTCGTGTTGATTGTAATGTTGTCGCTTTTACATTACAACTGTGACACTAACACTATCTACAAATACTTGCTATACTACAAAACACTATATAACAATACAATACTCATACACCGTGTATTGCGGTCGTCGCATTTCGCAATTCACAATTTCTGCTTTTGCTTCATGGTAGTGATGTTCTCGCTCCTTTTGAATTGGTGTGACTATTGTTGTTGTTGTTGTTTTTGTTTTAATGCCGAGTTGCACAACAAATTGTATAATTGACTGTATATTCATTGTTATTGCTATTGTTGTTGTTGTTGTTGTTGTTGTTGCTGTAACTGCCTTTGCTTCTGCTTTACTCTTTATTTTGTATGGCAAAAGTTTTTTATTTTATTTATGTTTATTTTTTTTCTCTCACATTTTCTCATCGTTGGTTTGTATCGTATCTTTTGCTTTACTAACTAAATAATAACAACAACAAAATATTGTAGAAAAAAATAAAAACCTAACGTACGAAACAATAATCCAACTTTCATAATTGAGTTTCTAACAGTTTTTTGTGGTAGTTGATGTTACACCACATTTTTTGTAGTTTGTCACTTTGTTAGTTGTCACTTTTCTACTTTTCTACTTACTACTATAATCATTTTTTGCAATTTCATGTTTTTTTCTATATTTTTCCAATGATTTTTTCTATATTTTTTAAATATTCCTATAAATCGGATTTATATTTTTTTGCATTTTTTCATTTTAATAAGTAAAAACTTGTTAATATTTTTCTTTATTTCAAATAAAAATCATTCAATAGTATGAAAGTTCCTCTCCTTAGTGTCTTTAAGTTTATGTTATGAGTTCAAGTTATACTAGTTTAGAAACTTCATTTAACTAAGAAACTGTTTGACTTTGAAAAACTATAGTAGTAAAGAAAATCCACTTTAAACAAGCAAAGAAATGAACTTCTCCTTATAGTAGAGAGAAGAAATCCGTTTGATAAGTTGAAATTACAAATCCTTAAGATAAAGACAAGCTAGCTATATATCCACCAAGTTTTCTAGAGTAAAGGACATTCATGAATACAGTTTTTGGTGTTAGTTTTACCCTCCATTTAGGGTAGTTTCTTTAGCTTTGTCTTATAAATTCACACAGTTGACTTAAGTTGAGTAAGAAAAATGAAGTTGAAATTGAGTTTATATATTGAAAAGCATTTATACAATGAACTGATACTACATATGCGATTTATTGAAATTTGTGTAGAAAGACTCGAAAATGTAGAAAAAGATGTTGAAAGTTGGTTCGATGCCCAGTGTTCATATATTTACAGTAATTATATTTTAAAATATACAATCAACATGTCTGCTTTCGCCTGCTGCTTCATCTAGACTATTCGTTCTTTTGCTACTACTCAATCTCGCTCATTCCTGGCTCTAGCTTCCTACTCGTTCTTGCCCATTCCCGGTTGCTACCTTCTCCCTCACTCACTCTATCCTACATTAGTATAAGACTTTCTTTATCTAATACTAGAGACCCTTCTCTGCCTTGAACGGGTGCATTAAGCAGCCATTTACCGCTTCCATTTCTTCATCGGTTTCACTATTCTGAAGCATAACGAAGTTTCTTGTTCGTACTACCTACATACGATATATAAGAAGTCATTCATTCTTGGCATCAATTGATTCTAAGACAATTTTAATTCCATTTAATTCAACACAAACTTTGTTATATAACGTACATCACTTGAAAATGAAATTTATTTAATATGTTCGCAGTTGATGCACTTGCCACAATCAACTATATACAATCCTCATATATATGTGTCAACAAAGACTTGACTTAATTGACTTCTTAAACAAATGCTATCTCAAGGCCAAGTCACTATAACCAATAAACCAAAGACTTAATGAAATTTAATATGTGAATAGATGTTTTCTACAAACTCTTCCGGGTATAATTCGACAATTGATAGTGAAAACTGCATCAAAATTCGTTACGTGGAATCTGTAGAAGTTTTGCGTATCGGAAGCTTTCGACTGTGCTGGTTATGCTACTGCATTGTACATTTTCTATCAATGGTTATCCATGATTACGGATTGTCATTAAATCACCAGTTTGTCCATTTGATATTTCGAAATTCTTAGCTTTGAATCCTCTTGTTAAGCGCCACTTTTGTCAAAATAGTAAAATCAAGTTGAATGAAGGTTTCTAATTTCACTCACTCTGATAAGTTTGTGTTACATAAAACAGAACGTTTGTGTAATATATTACTCGAGATCGTTAGGTGTCTTGTATGGGTGCGTTTGGTAATTCAGCTTATCGTTTACAGTTTATTTAATCGATGTCACTGCTTCTGTAGCAAACGACGTCTCAAAAATCCGACTACCGTTACTCAGCGCTATGAGAGCCTTTAGGTAGTCGAAAGAATTTTCGAGTAAGTCGTAGCTCTCAGCAATTCGGCATAAACAGAAGTGGCGTGCAGCATAATGGATGTTACAACCCTTGCTAATATCCGGCGCTTATCTGCCTTAAGGCGATAGTAGATAAGTACGATAGCCTGTTGCCCAAAATTACACTTAGGTATTTTACAGCTTTCTTGGGACCGTACCTCATGATCTCCAACTCGTACGGAGCATTATTCTATGCGCGTCCTACTGGTGACTAGAACGAACTCCGTCTTTTGCTCAGCCAAGGACAGTTTCGAAGACTTAAGTCATGCTATAACTGCGCTAATAGATAAGTTTGCAGATTGCTCAATGTCTCTTATCTCCTTACCCATTACTATGAGGCACAGGTCATCTACAAAACTGACTTGGTCATACATTAGCTTCCACAAAAGTAAGCCAAGTACCGAACCCTGAGGAACCTCCGCAATAACTCTGTAAGTTTTCCTTCCTTCGTCGCTATCGTAGTGCAAGTACCTTTCCGACTAATAGGTCTTAATAATGTTTTAGAGTTATATTGGTGCTCCCGTTTGCGGAATTAAACGCGATTTTGATATCCAGCGTTACGAATGCACAGTACCCATTATCAGCATATAGCCACCGTTTGTCTTGTATTGCCTTGTTTGCTATGCCGACTTAAATTGACTTCACTTCAGACTACAATTGCTTAACAAGATCGGTTGCAAGTCATCTGGACTATTTTATGAACATTATATTCACTTGTAGAAAGCCTCTTTATGGACTACGACTTGACTGATTTTAAAATATATCTCTATGCACAATTTTATCCACCAATTTCTCGACAAAAGCGGTTCCGATCTGAAACTTCACAGGAACACTCTCCAGATTGTGCTAAAGCTTGCCTGCAGGCACTCCTTACCTCCTTACTTACTGACTCTATTTATAATACATTCTCTATATTTCTTGATTACCTTGATGGTTCTTAATTTCTTGTGACTTATTTTGCTTACCTGTTCATTGCAATCCAAAAAGGTCAGAACTTGATTTCTCCATTCTTTTTCTTGTTTCTGTTTATAAAGAATATTGCTTGGCTTAGCCCTTGGAAATCCTTACACTTCTCTCCTTTAAATCTTTCTTTGAATCTTCTTTTGTGTTGTCTTTTAAATCTTTCATTGCTTTTCTTTGTAATGTCTTTCTTTTCCTAATCTTCTTATCACACTTCTTCTTCGAAATCTTAATTGAATCTTTTCTAATTCTTATTTGACCATTTTACTTATAATTTTCTTGTAATCTTCATTCATTTAATTTTGTGGCAAATCTTCTTGTCAGCTCAATGTAATCTTCTTCCAACTATCTGTGTTTAACTAATTGTTAAGTTCTAATATCAATCAGAAGGATTCTTTCGTAATCTGTAATCAACTCCAAATTTACTCCTTATAAATAAGAAACACATCTCTCTCTCTCTTTCTATCGATTTAATCTCAACTTTCATATTTTCTTAATAACATTTTTAACTAGAATTTTTTGACAAAACATGCAACTTTTTCTAATCCAATTCCTTTTCAATATGATTTTGGAGGGGTAAAAATGTCAGAAAAAACTTTAATGAAAGAAGTTTAAATGTGTCGTCGCAACATACATGCTGGAAGCAAATAGAAAATAAATAATTTGGTAAAACTAACAAAACTAAACGAGTATTTCACGCGAAATCAATTTAGGGGCAACAAACACCATTTACTTTTATCCTCAAGGGTGCGATCATTCAACTTAACTCAGAAAACGGAAGCAAGTGCAATACGATTGAGTGAATTTTGAGGGTGGATGAGTGAGTGAGTGTATGAGTGTGTGTGTGTAAATGTCAATAAGTGGGGTAAGTGGGGTGAATGACAAAACTAAAAACGGGGGCATGCTTGAGCTCAAAATTGTATTTAATTAATGTACAACAGCAACAAGAAGAAGTTGTAACTCAAGTACATAGTACCATGTAGATGGATGTGACTAGTATGTGCCATGGTGATGATGATGATGAAAATTTCAATTGATTACAAATCGAAATAGAGAAAGGTACAAAAACAAATTTGATGTAAAAGGGAATAGAAATGGAAATATAGTAGAAAGTGTGGATACATTCATTATGAATGGCATGGTGTTGTTAAAAGAATTTCAATTTATGTAAATTGCATGCGTAGTAGCTTTGTAAAAATAATTAATGCCAATTTGAAATGAAAGGAGGATAGTAATGAGTCCTTTCTTTTTTTTACCTCTTTTTGAACTACTTAATGCTTTGTATTGTAGATACCAAAATGTTGTTCTTGCTGTTAATGGTGCTGCTAATATCAAGGATATTTTGTTAATGCGTTCGTTCTTGTCAAATTAAAACAATAACATCAACAGCAACAGCAACAGCAACATCAACAGCAGCCAGTAAACACGCTTTAGGCATTTTGTTAACGCTTTGGCATGTGGCATCCCTAATTAATGGAAGAATTTCTATGGATATACAAGAGTTGAGCATTGAGAGCGAAAGCAGAATGAGTGAAGCATATCGATGACAATTATCCAAAATATTTGTAGCTTTGTTCATGGTCTCATTGTTAGTGTTAGTCATGTTGTTGTTGTTGCGACTACTACTACTACTACTACTACTATTATTGTTGTATCGCATTAGGCTTTTACTTTGTTCTTGTTGGATAATGGTGGCAAACAAACAACAACAACAATCAATGGCTACAAACTTTGGTATTTAGGCCGACATAATGAGCGTCAGATTAATGCCGTTGCAAATCAGGAATTATTTCAGCAAAACGCGCAACACACACGTGTCAATGTAGATGCCAAGCATACATATACATTCATACACCATACACACACATGAACACCGATAAGTTAACAAAGCGGCGACAACAATGTCAGATGGACGAATGTTGAACACCAAAAAATGAAAAAAAAAAAGAAAGAAAGAAAGTATGCTATTAATGGGCTCAAACAGCACCAAAGTAGTAAATGCGAGTTGCATGGCAAAAGCGCGTGTGTTTTAGCAAATTGCTCTCTTAGTTAGCAAAGGCACTTTGTATTTATGGTATCTCAATATTGGTGTTTGTATATACGAGTATATGCTAGCATATATACGAATATAGATTTTATACCAATAACTAACTAAGGAGCATTATGTAGCGCATTAAGCGTAGATCCCAAACTTAAGCCCCACACACATACCGGGTACACCAAATACTTACTACAAACACATGTGTTTGTATGTTTTACTCGCGTATTTAAGCTCCACACTGATTTATTACCAACAATTAAATTGTATTTTCTTCATTCGTTTTGGCTATGGCTAAGTATTTTCATACTCATGTGTGAGTTTGTTATTTTTTGTTGGTTGCTCATGTATGGTTTAGTTTAGTCATGAGCGTATAAAGAGGGATTGCATATAATATCAATGGAAATATTTCTTTCAATTTCGAGTTTTTAAAGTGAAAGTTTGTAAAAAATCATTTAATTTGTTAAAGGATTATTGACTAATTCCATTAATCAGAAAAAATATTATACTACAGAATAGTCTTATCCTTCTTATTTAAGGACAGAAGTGATTTACAGTATATCGTGAATTCAATCAAGAAGTGTTTCTGTTTTTTTCAACTTGAGAACAAGAAGTGAATTGATCTCATTTACGTGTTATGTATCAAGAAGAGTCTTGACTACCAAAATTACTTTTTAGATTTGATTTAAAGAACATAACTGTATTGATCAAGGAACGCCTCATTGTTTTGGCAATAGATCAAGAAGTGACCTTTTGTTAGCAATCAAAGATATTTGAGGTGATTACTGTGCATCTAAAGCCCAATTTCTATCGGTTTCAAAGAATGGGATTGAAGTAAAAGCGTGAGGGGTGATTGGTCTTTGACATCAAAAGGACAAAGGGCAAACCTTTAGCAACGTTTCCACATTCTTAAGATATCAAGTGTCTAAAGAACAGGCATAAGTCACGTTGTTGAAAGCATGATTGTTTAAGCACTTTTTTTTTATTTTTATATCGGACGGGAAGCATCGAGAGCCTGTACGGTCTACAGCCGTAGTGCGGGACCACGCTAAAAACTCCCGTATCATGTCCTATTGTCCCTCCGGAAATGGCATTAGATATTACGTCGGGAGCTTGTTGCTCAAAAAAAAGTCGGTACTAATTTTTTAGGTTATCTATTGTGTTGTTGTTGTACGTGGGACAGCTGTCGCAAGTTCACAAGTCAGGTTCCAGTTGGTTGAAGATGTTAACATGAACTGCAACGTCTTTTCTGGTTCATGTGGATAGCATACTGAAAGAGGAAATCGCGCACATTAGAAAACTTCTTGCTCAGCGTCCTCCGATTCGTGTCCTGGTGTGTTGTCGTGCCCAAACCTTTACAGGTACCACCTGTAGCCGCCATGTCCAGACAAGGACTGGGTTAATTGGTAGTTAGTTTCACCCAACCATTTTGCAATGTCCATATAAGCCTGAAGGTCCATCTACCATTCACAGCGGTTAGCCATCTCTGCTGCCAATGCGATATTAAGGTTTGCTGCTCTCACTTTCTAGCTCCGTTGTCTAGTCGCTCATGAAACGTCTCGTAGAGCCTGCGCATTTTGTCGGACAACATATCCATGGTTATGATCTCCGCTAGCATCAATGCCGCATCATCCGAGATGGTTCGATAACCCGATACCATTCTCAGCGCTGAAAGCCTATAGAGAGGTAAAAGAATTTTCGAGTAGGTAGTGGCTCTCAGCGATTCAGCCCAAACGGGAGCAGCATACAGCATAGTGTATGCACATGTGTGTGTATATTTAGATATAACCATAATTAATGTTTAAATATGCCCTCTCTGTGGAGTCGATCTTACTTTATACCAACTTCTGCACTCCTGTAAATACTTAAGAAGCTTTAATTCACAAGTTCCATCCTAACTCTTAAAAACCCCCTCATCTCTCCAAATAATATATAATATATCTCCAAAATAATTATAAATTATTATTACATTACTAAATCCAACATAAAAATTTAGATCACGGATGTTATTAAATCGCGAGCCAAAGCCCCTTGCAGCTAATCATTAAATAAGTATTAAATTTAGTATTAAATATTGGATTCAATCTTGTTAAATAAATAAAATAATTGAATTGGAAACCCCTTATGAGGAACCCAAAAAATGTATCCCCATACCATGGGACCTAGCAGATTGTATTGTATTAGATTTAATATTAATAAATTAAAATTAAAAAAAATTATCAAATAGCTTTAAAGGAAATACTTAGTATAGGAAAATAGACACTCAACTGTTACAAATGCTACTGTGAGTTAGAAAAACATCTTTAAATTATTTATATAATCGTGGATTTAATAGGATTGAATAGTTAAGATACTTCTTTGTTTGCTCTACTTACATTTATTATGTTGTTGTTTGTAATAAGTAAAGATTTCATTATAAACTCAACCATTTGGAAAGGCAAATTAAACAATAAAAGCTAATAATACAATAACCAACTCATATATAGTTCAATTGTCCTCTTTTCTAAGCCTCTGTTTTTCTAAAGCTGATTTAATGGTTTTATTTGTTGTTGTTATTATTCTTCTTCCTGTTATTATTATTTCTATCCTACTGCTTAGATGCTTAAACCTACTTTGCCATTCATAAGTCCTTTGTTTTATTTTGTTTTGTTTAATGTTTGCTTCTGATATATTTTTAATTGCATCAAATATGTTTTGTTTAACAAAATAACAGTAAATGGTATCAAAGTGACTGACCTTTCTTATCCATTCATTTTGACCTAAGTGTTTTGATCCAACAGGCCATCAGACAGACGACTTTAGCAATTTGTTTCCATTTCGTTTTCAAATTACATGTTAGCATGATTTTAATTACAACTTAATTATTTCAATTAAATTTCAATATTTTTCATGTAACAGCATCGCGTTGCATATACATGTATGTATTACCAAAATGGTAATGTTGCCAAGGTTGTTTGAAAAGTATATGAACAAAATAATCTGTTTAGTCTTTTTTTAAAAATTCACTCATTAAACATGGTAATGGAAGTAAGGCAACGTCAATTTCTCTACTACTATTACTACCCTCGCACTTACCCATCCACTACTCTTTTATTTTCATTTAAGGTTATATCATGTAACATGTTGATCTCATTGCCATGGTCTGAACTTTTGATTATGTCAAGTTATGCTTTGCTTGTTAAAAAGTTTTACAGTAATTTTGGTTATTTTTTTTTTCCTGAATTGAACACAAAAATATATTATTATTTCAAATATTTTTCTGTGTGCCTTTATAATTGAAATGCTTATACATATTTGTTACTTTTGTGTACCATACATTTATACAGAAATAAGTAAATGTTTTTACTTTTGCCATGGTAAAGTGGCGTATACTTAATAATACTGACCAACACATATTACGCATACGCCAAGTGACTTAAAATTTAATTATTATTATCATATAGCAAGCAGCAACAATTTTATCATCATAAAACTTTAATATACATTTATATTTGTACAACATAATTAAATATATTTATCTGCATTTAACTTGTGCCGACGCCTCAACCGCGATCAATCGAGCAGACAATCTGATTTAAAATAAATGCCTTGTGCCATGTGAGAGTATGTTTGTGTGCATATATATGTGTTGCAATTTACTACTTTTTGGATACGCATTGCATATGACATTAACCACTATATACCCAATGTTCTGTGTACTGTTTCATTAAAACAATAATACAACTTAAACGCATCTCTCTGACTGAATACTACAGTGAAAATCAATTATGCCAATTTTCGCAGAAACTGTAATTAAATTAAGAAAATTAAATGCAAAAATATATATACGTATGATATTATATATGTAAATACAATATATTTTGAATAAAAATACCGTCATATTACATGAGCATGTCCAATATAAATATACAATATTTATAGTTATAATACAATACATGAAAATATCTATGAACGAGGCACATACAATAAGTATCCAAAATAGTTTATGTTATCAAACAAATTAAAGATTTTTTAAAAGAAGATCATACCAAATCAAATGGTTCAGCACATTTTAGATCGAAAACAAAAATATTACAACATATCCAATATCTAATATATAAAAATCTCGTGTCACGGTGTTTGTGTTTGAACTCCTTCGAATCGCCTCGACAGATTTTTATGAAATTTATTGTGTATACTTGGTAGGTATGAGAATAGGTCGTAAGGTACTTTTCACCCATCTTCCCCCACCCACCATTTTTTAATCACGATTCTTGTATTTTCGTATGAACAATATCCTCATTTGCCGCATGTTTCTGAGCGCATCACTTGAGTACGGCTAAACTGATTTTGAGGAACAACATCACACGAGATCACTACAATGAATAATTTATGGAATTAACCCGGCAATCTTGAGTCTCTATTGTTTACCTTTTCTGTGCTTTTTTCTTTTAGCTATTCCTCGGCGGGAATCTTTTCTTCATTAACATCTGTTCTCCTTCTTCTTCCTAAAAAAAATCTCGGTTTCGGCTTCACTCGATTTGTTGTAGTAGAATTTTATATATTTATTTACAGGTTTACTTATACAATAATATATAATCTAACTTCAATTTTAAGTGTTTTAGTAACAAGGTCTTCGACTGAACTATCTTCTAAAAAGAAGGATTAAATTAACTTATTAAGATTTATAAGAGTGGATATTGTCGAGAGATGGAAATTTAATTAATTTGGATGGCGATTATTCCCGTTGTTGCTGTCAAGTTTTGTGCAAGGTGTTTTTGATTGACAAAATATTATCACAGAATGGGCAAGGAGGATGGCTCTTACCATCGAGGAGATGTTGTTGAGTGAGTTGACTGTGTCCCGTTCTCAATCGGACATAATTTAAACAAGTTCAACCATCGCCAGATTCAGGAAACGATTAGATGCTTTTTAGCAATGTTTATATATCTCTTAGAATGCCCTTTATGGGTTTTCAAATGTCGTGTTCTATGCCTGGGATGACTGTCAGACATGGAGTACCATCCGCTTCTTTTTGTCCAGCATTCCCGCCTTATATTCCCGCGTGACCAGAACCCTTAGGAGTGCAATTTATTCTGATATTTAATGAAGAGATAACGGAGTTCACAAAGAAGGTTGTCGTTGTTGTATAAATTTTGAACTCTTAAAACAGTTGACAGACTTTCCGTGAAGGTTATATATTGAATTTTTCTTTATGTGCTTGCGTTATGTGGATAGCTTTTACTAGCGCAACGGCTTCGACTGCAGGAACTGACTAGTATTGAGGGGCAATCCTTGGAATGCAGTGGTACCCCTTTTATTCTATTTAAAGTCATCAGAAAACAGCCAGTTCCAAAATAGTATTTTAGTTTACCACTTATGGCGATATGTAAATAGAATAATCTTATTTATTACTAGCTGTGCCCCCGACTTCGTACGCATGGTATCGAAATATATTTGTAATAGCGTGTATTTTGTTATGTTTTTCCTAATTATTAGCTGCCCCACAGCTAAAGAGGAAAACATTCGAAAATCAGCCAAAAAGTAGGCAACAGAATTAAAAATATGAATATCTTCTGATTTAGTAAGTCGATTTCTATAAAATAAACGCTAAATGTTACACGAAGCTTGCTACAATACACCAGTAAAAACCGCATTCAAATAGGTTAAGCCGTTTTTGAGATTAGCGTGCACAGCCACGAAAAGGCTTACGATTTTATATATATGTAGATTATTATTAACATCTTGAATGTTAAAACTGATAAAGTTTCTGTTCATCTAACACAATGTTAAGCAAGAAAAGTTCTTGAACTAAATATTTAATATTACATACATATATTAGGCCAACTACTTTTCAAACATATTTCGTACTGTATAGTATTATATGTTTCATGTAAATATTCTTATTTTACTTTTGTTGTTATTATGTGCTGCATTTACAACTTAATATTTATGCAACATGCAACTTTATTATAAAAATTTCATACGCTGAATTTAACATGGTAAATTTATTTATTAAAAAGAAATAAGTAAATAAAGGGAAAAAATGGAATTGTAAAAAATAAATTAAAAAATATGTTTTAATCATTGATTAAATGCGGCGTTGCATTTCATGTTATTGCTGCTGTTCTTCATGTTTTCATATTCTTGTTGTTCTTGTTCTTGTTGTTATTGTATTGTTATTATATTTCATATTTTTTTCACATGCCACAACAATAATACGAAACTTTTGAGAGGATGAAGAGACAACAAAAAAGTAGAAAAATAGGATAAATAAAAAAAAATTATTATGTTGTAATGAAATCCATTTATGCATTTAACTCAACCGCGAATCTGTATATAATTATATATGATTATGTATTGGATAAGTTCTGGTTTTCGCTTATCACTCGCTTTATTATATTTTTTTCTCTATAATTAAACTTTAGTTTGCGGCATGTTCTCTTTTTATTGTACTATTTTGTCAGGATTTTAAAGCATTTTTTTCTGAGGTAGAAATTGGATTAAAAAAGAGTTTTTTATATAAATTTTAACTAAAAAGAATTTGTGGGAATAAAATATTTAAAATTTTTATGGATAAAATATAAATGAAATTAATATAAAGCGATTTAGCGTGGGAGGCCTTATACAATAGTAAGTAAATTTTTATGAAAAAAACCAAAAAAATTTATTTAACTAAAAACAAAGTATAATTATTAAAATTCACATGCGTTTTTTTCTCAATGAATTTAGAAGAATGTCACGTCATGTGTCTGTCATTAATGTTGCGAAGTTGTCATTTCTATGGTTTTTGGTATGCACATCAAGTATTTTTACTGCAACCCTAAAAGTGTTTTGAGATGCCACTGTTGAGTTCAGTGAAGTGTGATTTCATTCTATGATTCTTCATTTTTTTTCTTTCCAAAAATCAAATAAAAAATTGAGGAAAAAAATAAACAGGCAAGATTGTCTACTAAGGGGTTTTCCCCCCCAAAATTATGGACAAAGTAAGTGTTGAGATTTTTCTATTGTTTTCTTTTTTTGTTTATAGTATAAGTCCTGCTAGGCTTGCTAATATTATTATTAAGGCGTTCATGACCATTTGAATAAAAATTTATGAACTGGACAAGTAAGTGAGGAAAACACCGTTATGTATGATAGCAATAGAGACAACAAATAAATTTGTGAGAAGGAGAAAAATGATGAGAAGAAAATGGGAGAATCTATATACATATGTAGGAACTGGGTTTTAAACAGTAACGTTCACCACTTCGAGGTGGTCAGTCTGGGTATCAGGGTTGATTTGAGGGTATTTCTGGAAGGAATCAGATTGTCTACCCAAGAGGGAAAGAAGAGACGGTGAAAGAAACATAGAAAATGAGAGACTTGATCAAGACACGTGACAACATCGTAAAGCAAATTAATTCGCCAAAATTAAAATGCTTTAATAACGTTCATCAAAATAATCTTGTAATTAAATATATGTAAAGTAATTCATCAACATAATCTTATGAATAAAATATATATACATATATATATTTAAAATCGTAAGCCTTTTCCTGTCTGTGCACGCTAATCTCAGAAACGGCTTAACCTATTTGAATGCGGTTTTAACTGGTGTATTGTAGCAAGCTTCGTGTAACATTTAACGTTTATTTTATAGAAATCGACCTACAGATATTCATATTTTTAATTCTGTTGCCTTACTTTTGACTGATTTTCGAATGTTTTCCTATTTTGCTGCGGGGCAACATTAAAAATCTGATAATTAAGAAACAAGATAACAAAATACACGCTATTACAAACATATTTCGAATGCCACGCGTACGAAGTCGTGGGCACAGCTTGTTTTATACAATATATAAACATATTGCAATACCATATATATATATAAATAATTTGCCTCATGTTTCTGAGCGTATCACTTGAGTACGGCTGAATATAAGTACAATGTACTACAATAAGAGAACAGTATCATGCCCTAACATCACGTCGGGTACGCTAGTAATAAAAAAAAAAAAATTTGTAAACATACATTGTAGCTTTTTTTTGGAGTTTTTCGACTTTGCTTTAGGGGTAAATATTTTTGGGAATTGGCAAATCTGCTCCAAGGAAAACGATACTTATTATTATTAAAAGTTATCTCTTACGCTGCTCCTTCCTTATGAGATTTATGGATGTCCATTCATCAAAGCGACAGGTCAGGCTGGTGTCCCTGCAGTATGAATCACTGCTCCAAAACTTGTTCGTGGTTAGTCCATTTGGAAATAGTATTAGTTCCAATAATCTCCTTTAACGTGTGTTCAACTGTTGAATTTAACATGGCAATGTCATTGGAAGGGGTCAATTGCCACCGCCTGCATTACCGTTCTCCAGTCGAGTTATCAGTCATTGCCATCGACAGCATTTCATACGACTAGTGAATTCACAAGCCACCAGGTAATAAGAAATCGAGCTAGTGAATTACTGCAGAAACGCACCCATACTGGTTTGCCTCTGCATAACGTGCGACTAGTGAATTTATTAGCCACCGGGTAATAAGAAAAGGGACTAGTGAATTAATATTGAAATGGGGACTTTTGCCACCAAGCATACTGCAAGCGTGTTACTAGGCAGTGTATAGGCAAACTTACTGGAGATGTGGCAAATTTCAATGATCCTAAAGCTTTGCTGGCAACACTTGGGTTCCTTACAACTCTGGCTCCCCCAGAAGCAGCTATGATCAGAAATTAGCTGCAGTGATTACATGCTTCGGCCAAGCGGTGGAGAATCACAATACCTGAAGCAAATCCTACAATTGAATTTGACCATATATCGCATTCAACTCAGAGATAATTTCTAAGGTAAACTAAGTCCGGTACCTTGGTCTAATCATGGACAATCAATCAAACAATCACGACATATTGCTACACAAATCCACGGAAATTAAACTGTCTGCTGCTAACTAGTAAACTTTTCTTAGCCAACAGAATTTACAAGCAAATAGTGACTAAGACTAGGCTAACTAATTTGTGACATCATTGACATAGCAGTCGTTACAATCAGTGGCTGCATAGTTATCCAAATATAATGGCGATAGCTTTCAGCCAAAGTACGTCATGACGAAGGCTAAGAAGACTCCACCCAAACAACCTGTGACGCAGAAGATGGTAATCCACACAATTGCATATTGTAATTTATCTGCCTGCCATTTACCTTGTTATTATTATAATTAGAAAAACATACAATATTATGCCATTGAAAGAATAATTTTGGAATAAACAAATTTTTTCGTTTATTAATTTTAAAAATTGTAAGCAATTATCGATTTCCTGTTGATTTGATGAGATGAAATCAGATATGCTGCTTTTCAGTCAGCGGGTTTGAGCTCAGCAGAAATTATTTGGATAAACCTTCATTCATTCTTTGCAACTTATTTGTCATTGGCATCCTAAATAACCGGAACATTCTTTTACTCTTATGAAATTGACAGTTAATTCTTCCATTTTTGATAGTCGCTTGAATGTCGTTTCAATGTTCATGTCACTTCTGGCAATTCATAAACATTGTAGTACTTATTATCCTGTAGGTCATAAATTTTGTGTTCCGAATGAAACATGAGAATGATTTTGATTTATTGAATAAAGTAATTTTTTTTTTATTATTGACTAATTCTTTTGTACAAAAACTTCTAAAGGTTTTTTTAAGAATATTTTCCTTTTACTAATGTTAACAATTTTTTTTTTCGTGGATTCTCTTTCACTTCCAATTATTTTACAATATTTTCTTCTTTCCATCATTAAAGTGAGATTTTTCTTTACTTTCAATAGCTGTCATGATTATAAGATACTTGTACTTACCTTTCCATCTATCCATACCTGTTATTTAGTAAGAAAATATAATGTTGTTTTTCGGCTTTTGTTAAAAATAATAATTTCAGGTTGTTAAACTGAGAATAAGAAAAAAGTATGTTCTTCCTGGTTCATGTTTCTTGTTATTCTTTTGGTTTGGGTGTTTTTTTTTTGGGAGCGTTGAACTTTTCTTTATTCTGCCTCCTTGTGCCTTCATCATTTGTTTATGGTATTGTTGTTGTTGTATGGTATACTATTTGGACTCACTTTTTTACTTTATATATGCTCTCACGCTCAGGAACTTAAACAATCCTGCGGGTATCATAAATTTTTATTATTGTAAATTGTATATTTCTGGCTTTGACTTTTCTCTTTCGTTGCTGTTGCTGTTGCTGCTTTCTCAATGTTTGTTATAAGGCTTTCTACTTCCTGTTGTTTGTTTATTTTTGGTTTACATTTTATATATTCACCATGTTTCCTGTAATTCCGGTGTATGCTTGCTTGTGTGTTAATTTGGTTTGACTTGTTGTATTGTATATTTATGTAAAAGAATGGAAGAAAAATAAAAGAAAATAAAAGAAAATTATTGAATGTTACCACTTTTTAATGGGTGGCCCTTATGGGAGGAGGTGGGCTACACAAGAATCATCATTAGCATTGAACATATTTTGGTTTTTGGTTTTACTTTTAGTTACTTTTGGTTGCTAAGTTAAACAGAACAATGTTTAAATGAATCCCAACAAATGATTCTAAATTAAAATTGCAATGGAAATATTTGAAATACTTGTACTTAGAGAAAATTGTTTTCAAATTGTAGTAAGTAGCTAGTTTGCCACATATGTCACATAATTCAAATGAAAAATACAAAAGTCCTCTCACCCTCATCAACACTAACAAACTACCATACAACATCACAGTTCAACTATTTTAGTTTCCTTACTCTTTTTCATTATCTTTATTAGTCCTTGATAACTTTTTCGTTTTTTTTTTTTTTTGTTATTTGGACTTTCTTTCTGTGAAAGTAATTTGCATTTACGTTGTTAGTTTTGTTCATAGTGTTTGCTCTCATCCATCGTTCTTTGGATCATTTTATTTGTTACATGCCACAAACTTTTTCAGCTCGTCGCCTTTTGCAAAGCTTAAAGTTCTTTTTTATTTTATTTTCCATATTTTTTTTTTTTTCATTTTCTTTTTTTGATCAACAACAAAAGTTTTGCCTTAAACTTATTGTTACTTCACCTGATTTTGATGCTGATTTTGTTTGGTTTTGGTTTGGGATTTACTAAGTAAGTGAGTGAGTGAAGAAATATGGGTAGCTACTACAAGTATATCTTACACCAAAAGTTAGGGTTAAATTTAACATGCTTCTTCGCCTTCATCTACATCTTAGTCATGGGCTTTATGGGCACACAAACAAAAGGCAAGTTTTGTGAAAAGTTTTTGAAGATGTTTAAAATTAAGGTTTGATTAGCTGTTCAACCATAAA
This sequence comes from Amiota communis, assembly GCA_037043315.1. Classification (NCBI taxonomy): domain Eukaryota; kingdom Metazoa; phylum Arthropoda; class Insecta; order Diptera; family Drosophilidae; genus Amiota; species Amiota communis. The sequence continues at coordinate 1,707,748 of JBAMAV010001245.1, read as the reverse complement.
CTGTACTGAACTGAACTGAGCGGAACTCAACTCAACTTAAGTTAACTGGACTCAAACCAAAAGCCAAACGAAAGAAAGTCTTTAGTTTAGTTTAACTCAACTCAGCTCAACTTTAGCCTGAGCCACACTAAATCAGGACAAGTGAATGAATCGGTTTGGTTTGGTTTGGTTAGTTAGTTCCTTGTTGGTTTTTTGTTCTTTGGTTTGTTTCTCCTTCATTCACCCATTCATCTATTCATTGGTTGGTTGCTTGCTACGTTGGTTGGTTGCTTTAGAACAAAAGGCTTTCCTTGTTTTTTTATAAATTTTGATTTGTTTATTATATTTTTTTCTCTTGTTCATGATGATCATCAACAACAAATTTGTGTTTTCTTTCTTATTTTCTGATGTACAATAAAAATTGCTTTGAAAATGAAGTCATCGGTAGTAATTTTCTTGTTGTTTTACATTCATTTTCACAAGAATTTAATTTTTTTCCTGTGTTGCATATAAGCAAATAAAATTATGTTACACTTCACCTACGAAAGACCCCATGGAGCAAGAAATTTGAGTTCAAATAAATTTATTTTGATTTTCATTTGAATTTTTCTTTCTTTATATTTTCCTTCTTTATTTTATTATTGTATTTCTTTCTTTGTTTCGAATTCTCATTTTTTGTTTTGTTTATTGCAAATATTTTTATTGGCCACAACTGTAGTTTTTTTGTGGTTAAATTCGTTTGAGCCTTAAGGAAATAAAAAAAAAAATACAAGAAAATGTAGAAAAATTAAATAACAAAAAACACACAAAACGAAAGAAGGCAATTTATATTAAAAAAGTTTAAAGTAAAAAGGGCACTAGCCCTTAGAGTCAAGCGAGCTTCTACTTACTTAAGAATATAGACAAAGAGAAAGATATGATACAACGAAACAAGGGAGAGGAAAGAAATGGAGAAAATAGTACTAGTAAAAAGCACATGTTGGTCATAGTAGTAGACTCAGAAGATGAACCATCATTCGAAACAACCAACAGAAAACTTGTAAATTTTTTTGTTCTCCATTTTTTTTTCCATTTAGTTTCGCACTTTCTTCTTTTTGTTTCATATTCATTTATATTTTTTCTTTATTTTTTATTGTTTTGCTATTTTTTCTTTATTTCTTTTTTTTTAATGTAAAACCAAAGAACTTTGAATAAAAAAATGTTGTAGAAAAAAACTTGAAGGAAGGAAAGAAATTGGTAAAAACAAGAAATTGTATTTAGAATATTTTTTTCTTTTTTATTTTATCTTTGTTTCTTGTATGGTTTAAAGTAAGAAAAAGGAAATGGGAATTGCAAGTTAAAAATTAAATTGTTGCTATTTTCAGTTTATTGCTTTGGCATAGTTGAATTTTTTTATTGGATTAAGTAGCAAAGAAAAGGAATAGGTCTTGTGTTGTGTCCTGTTTAAAAGCAGAAAATAAAGATTTTACCTAGCATGAAATAGATTTTTTTTTTTTGCCAGAGTTTCTGATTCCTAAATATCAGAGAAAATGGTGAAAATAGTTTGGAATTGAATAATAATAATAGTAAAAATAGGCGACTCTATTTTTCTACAATGGCAGGTACATAAAATAGAGACTTTTTTTGATTAAAAGATAGTTTTTTCAGTAAAACACGCGTTTTATTTATCAACGTAGCCTTGATATATATCGTCTTGCATTTTTCCAATTTTTTATGACTTCCAAATAATAGGTTTTCTCAAGGTCCTCAAAATAGGTGTGTGATGACCTCTTCATTCAACTCAAATCTCTTAAGGTTTAATCCTTTCTTCAGGTTTGGCAACAGGAAATAATCGTTGGGGGCTAAATCTTGAGTATATACTGAATACGGCAGCTGTTTATTGTTCAATTTATTGATTATTGTCATGTCATGGTGGGAAAGTACTGTCCAACAGCTCTTAATAATATATATATGCCGGTGATTGTTTTACCCTTTACAAGGTAGATGATGTTTGCATTCAAAAATATGTCGCCATGTCAATAATAAATACTGCATGTACATACATTACTAGAAAATTAATTTGGTACATTTTAGCCAAACATTTGAACATCACATGAGTGGCGTACAGCCAATCTAATAATCTAGTGTAGATTCTTCGTGATCCTTCACACACTATCGTATTAACTATTGAAGATACAGCAATAGATTTTCGAGACAGGTTTAATTGGTAATGAAATAACCCAGCTAGGAAAGACAGCTGCCCCGCTTGTTTGTATTTGGCCATGACCTTGTTGTTTGACAAATCCACCTTGGCCTTCTTTGGTGCACGTTTACTCTTAGAATTCCCTTGCTTTGACTGTTCTTTAGGGAATTGTGATGGATTTACTGATATAAAGCTGTGCAAAAACTTATTCAGATTGCGGTTTAACATCGCGAAACACTTTTTTTAAGTTGTACTTTTAGTAGAGTGTGAGTAATCGCAGCACCCATCGCGTGGATAGGTTTTTCATGTTCAAATATTCATGTTAAATGTATGCAGCCACTTAATTGAGATACAAAGACTATTATTATACATGGCAATTCGGATCTCTGGCAATTTTCAGTTGTAGAGAAGAGACGCACGACGCCTGACGAGGTAATGAGTTGCTTGTATGAGCACCCGAATGGCAGCCGACGATTTCGTTTTCTTTTCGCGTATTTCGTTGTTTGTTCATTTCGTTTGGCTTGCGTAAACTGAGTGATGTGAAATGTAGCGCGGAATGTCAAGAAATTTTTCAGAAACAGCAAAGAGTAACCGGTAAAAATTGCTCTCTCTAAATTGCCATGTGTAATAAAGACCTTTCCCATGCATTTTGTTTGACGATTTCAGGCATGACTATTGGGAGACTTGAACATTCGGCGTTTCTTGTGCTGGTACGACCACAACGAAATTCAGTAAACCACTTTTTAATCATTGAAATTGATGGTGCAGAGGCCCCATAGTATTTTCATGCCCCTTCCTTAGTTTCAGTGATGGTATTTTCAAAAAATGCTCAATAAAAACACGAATTAATTTCTAATTGACAATAGTCTATTTACAGATGGTAGTTGACAGAAGTAGTGCTTCACTTAAAGTTACTGTGCAGGAAGTTCATAATATCACTGATTTATAAAACTGTCCTCGTATTAATCGAATGTGTAAAAATTCGATATCTAGATCGTGGGCAGAGGGTGACATTCTTAAAGCAACAGTTCTGAAAAAGTGGCACCATGATTACATATACACGCTTCAATAGCGTACCAAGTGGCACACCCAGTCTAACATAAAGGTTGGGCAATTAGTAATCGTGGACAACGCTCCATCTCAACACTGGAATCTCGCACGATTGATAGCAGCAGTTCCAGGTCAGGTTGTAGATCTAAAAACACAAAATGACACCATACGAAGGGCAATACATAAGATCGCACCTTTTCCTATTGAAGTTTAAAAGTTAACTTACAACGGGGTGAATTGGAAAAAGGTTCAGTGAAAGACTGAATATAAATTTCGTCGAATTTTCTTCTCAAAGATATTTCTTCATTGAAATCTTAGTTCATTTGATTCCCAATTAAAATATTGCTAAATATTTAATCAATTTGTTGCTTAAACTTTATTACCTTCTGGTGTTTACTTCGCAAGTAGACACTACAAATTCAATGAATTCAAAACATTCTTGTTCAATCGGGACAATCAACATATCATAATAAAATATTGCACATCAGAATTTAAGTGTTAAGGGACTGATGAATCGGACCCTAATGAATACACGTTTGATGTTCGAACAACTCAACAAAGTCCTTGCGGTGGTAGAGGCCATATTGAACTCACGTCCTATCTGACCTGCATCTTCAGATCCGAATGATATGACTGCACTGACATCAGGTCACTTCATTATAGGTCAAACTTTGAGGTCACTACCAGAGCCTTGTCATGTTGACTTTGGTACAGTTCCGACCTACTAAGAAGTATGAAGATCATATCCCATCACAACGTTGGCTGCTCGGTCGAGTCGTATCTGTCGTTACTGGTAATGACGGGAAGGTGCAAATAGTCGATGGAATCATACGACGACCAATACACAAACTTGCCATGCTACCTGTTGCTTGAAAGCGGACACTTTCAACAGGGCCGGGATGTTGGGGACAGTAACACTAAATAGAAGTTAAGCTTAAGTAACGTAAAGAGAAGTAGAAGAGAATAGATTTTATTTGCATTTTGCTTTTGTGCTTTGTTCCTTTGTTTGCTGCATTTTTATAATTTAGATTTTGTACAATAAATTAGTCTAAAACAGAACGTCGTAGAGATTGGTTGACTTTATATTGTCGGCCACAGATTTACACCCCCAACAAGTATTATTTCGTTTCGGTCAGGAAAACGCTCATGGTATTAACATTGCAGTTTCCTTCATAATTTTTTGTCTTATTTAACTAAGAGTAGTTTAGTTTTTTCATCTTAGTCTCCATTTCATCAAACACTCGTAATAAATTCCCTCAAGAGTTCGTATTTACCTTTTTATTGGTTTGATTATCACATCTGTTGTACTTTGATTTTTCATTTATCTTTAGTAAGAGTCATGGGAATCATTTTCATTTGTAATTAATTTTGATAAATATCCATAAATATTTTGATTTTATTCATTTCCATTTCATTTATATCAAATCGGAAAATGTTAAGTTTAATGAAAACCATTAAAGTGAACCATTAAGTCTTTTATATGCCACCAAACTTAACTCGTCCTTTATTTATTACACACACACACAAACACTAGCAAACTATCTAAAACACATATATTATATATGTGTTTGTATGAAAGGATATGTCTATAAGAGTCCTCATCATATAGCGTGGCATAGATAAGCACACTAAAAACGGAATGAAATGAAATGAACGCGAAACATATAAAAAACACTAAAGCATGGAAGCGAACAAATGGAAAAGCAAAAGCAAAGCAAAAGCGCTGATTTATAAAAATTGCAAATGGACAATTTAATAACATTCATAGCCACTCAAAACATACTCTCCCACAAACACACAGATACACACACACATATGTGTACGAATGACTACTGTACTGTGGCTGTAGTAAAGTAACAAAATGAAAAACATGACCATCATATTTCAACATTTTATTTTGGTTGCAAGCAAACGAACAACCGAACAAAACAAGCGAGCATTGCTTACTAAAAATGTATAGTAGTAGTATGAAAAAAAGGGGTAAAGTAAAGGAAGAAATGAAAAAGGAAGGACATTGGTTTTTATTTTATTTTATATTTCATGTTTGTGTTTGTGTTAGTGTGTGTGTGTGTTTTATAAGCACTCACAAAATGTGTTAAACTAAAGAAAAATGTGTGCAATTAATTTCGCTCTGTTTTTTTTCTCGATGTTTGTTGCTTTTCTTTGTTGTTGCAAGTGCTCTCAAACCCAAAAAAAAAAAAAAACTTGCCAGCCTCACCCCTCACCCTCACCCTTACCCTTAAACTTATGCATATTCTCTCCTCATCTACTCACATTTACTTGCTAACAATTTACCTCTATTATACTTCTTTTCCCTTAGCCACCCACTCGTCACCCAACAAGTTAACATGTGCGTGCATGGATAACCAAAGAAGAGAAGAGATGAGATGAGATGACGATGAGGTTGAGGTTAAAAAAATATAAAAAAATTTTGTATATATGGGGAAAAGGGCAATATAATATATATATGTATATTACTATATATGTATGTGTGTTTGAGTTTGTAAAGAAAAACTCTAGTCCAAAAATTTAAAATTTGTCCCACATGTGGTGTTTTTGGTAATTAAAGTATTTTATGGGATTTTAACTTTTTGTGGATACAGTTTTCATTCACATTTACTTACTAACACATTCACCCGCTCAACTAAGTGTATCCACCAAAATATTTCAACATACTTTCATCCAAACGCTCGAGTGTTTGCTTGCTTTCTTCTCACATACTCTTCTTAGTTTTTTCGTTTACAAATTCTATTTTTTTTTTCATTCAACAACATTCATTCCATTCCTTCCTTCCATTTCCGTAGCATTCACTAGCATTTCGAGTCGCTTAACAGTTCTTGTGGTACTGTGGCTGAGCTGCGTTTTTAATGTGACATTTTAAATGCATTAGCCGAAGAGCATAAGCATGAAAAGTGATGATGATTGGTGGAACTACCAAGTTAAGTTACTAAGGAGGGCTAGGGTTTTTCTTTAACCAAAAATAAAAAAAAAAGAAAATAAATGGAAAATGAAAAGAAAAATAAACTTAAAGTGCACAAACATATACACAATCTAAGTACTGTTACCGTGAAATGCTTTCACCCTCATTCGCTTATTGTGTGCTTGGCTTAATATAATATTAAGTATACACAATGTCTAAATTTAATTTCCGAAAAGTTTTCTTTTTCGCCACATTTTTGTTTCGTTGTTGTTGTTGTTGCTGTTGATGCTGCTGTTGTTGTTCTTATTTGTTCATTTGTCGCACTTAAGCAGAATTGTTTACACATCGCAGCGAGCGCACAATTTCCGTGTTCGCTATTTTCATAATTAAAACTATCTTTTCTTTACTTCTTCTCCATCTTCTACTTTTTCTATTTTGTTTTTTTTTTTTTTTTATATATATTTTTATGATCCCATACTCTTCTTTCATTCACATTCAGCATCTTAATATACAATTTTAATATAGTACTGCATAGACGACGTCTATGGGATACAATGAGAAGAAGATGACGATGAAATCTTAAGGCGACTGTGGCCCAAGAAGGCACGTTATGTTATGATGGGCTGCTGTATTATTTTTGTTAATGACTACAAGGTGTATGAAAAACACAAACAATAAAAAAGGTAAGTAGAAGAAGCTTTCCATTTCTTTGCTTTTTAAATGGAATGGAGTATGGAGAGCTGGCATGGAAATTCATTCCTCATTCATGAAAATGTAAGAAGCGAAAGCGAAGTTGGTGACGTCTGTTCACTTGAGTGCGTTTTACTCATGGACGGTTTATGCGCTTTAGATTTCTCCCGGCCTCTTTTCCTTTAATAATATTGTACTAACGTCCTCATTTCTATCATCATTCGCTCTTAGTTTAATTTTCCCCCATTCCCATTCCCATCCTCATTTGAGTTTTTCTTCATTATTTTGTTTAAATATTTTTGTATTTTGTTTGCTTCTTCTCCACCACATTGTGACACCTGGTAAGCAACACTTTAAGTTATATTTCCTTTTTTGCCTTCAATCTTATTACATTTTTATGCAATTTCGTTTCATCGTTCTTTCCTTGGGCAAAATATTGTAAATAGTAGTAGCAATGATGGCAACCGGAAACGAAAGTTTTTCATTAACCTTTAACCTTAATTTATGAACGTCAAGGCGAAATTTACGTGTAACAGCCGCCATTTTCTTCTACTATTTCTTTCATTTAATTTTTCTTCCTTCATTATCTTGTGCTTCATAATTGAGAAAAGTGCATAAAATGTTAAATGTGTTCATTTTCTTTTTATTTAGTAGGTCTTCAATAGCCTTGTAGTAAAATTGCTCGCTTACTCGTTCGTTACACTAATAAATTAAATTAATTTATATCTATCTATATGTATCTAGTACTTATATTAAGTAGTATTTACGTATATCAAAATGCATTCAGTTTGGCTGTGAAATGTTGAAAATGTTTTGTCAAATGCAGAGCTTGCCACATATTATGGGACTAGGCAAGGCATGTGTATGGAGAAGAGGTGAACAATGAACAATGCAAATATAAATGCAGACATTGCTATCTCAATCAATCTATTTGGCAATGCATCTATACATATATATATAGATGTGTATGTGTTTTGTATGCATTCATTCGCCCGTTCATTTGTCCTTTGAAAGCGCATGTTCACTTCAATTAATGTCGTGACATTTTATTGTTGTTGGCAACAGCAGCAGCAGCAGACAGACATCTTTACTTCCATTATGCACACAGATACTCATGGTAATTTGGCTTAACCTAGTCTTTGCATGCATATGTGTGTTGTAAATAGAGTTAACATGTCAGCGACATAAACAGATAATAAAGATCTACACGTTGCAAACAAGCTAAATATGTTAATTCACTCCACTTGATGAAGATTCATTGATGCCGTCACACACAAACCGATAGCGGCACAAATAAACACACCATTTTCTGTATTAAGTATAAAACAATACTAGAGACACTACAGGATGTTCCATTATTGTATATTAAAACAAAAGCTATGAACCAATTTATTGTATCTTTTAACTTAAATGAAGTTTTCCAATTAAAGGATCATATAATTTATACTCTTGCATATATCCTTTTCAGAGAAAATACAATTTAATTATATAATTACAAATAAAATTACAACAAATTGTCATGTCAACAATAACAGCAGTAGCAGCAACAGCAGCAAGATAAAGTGTAACAATAATATGAACATCGCGTTGCTTGTCACAAAGTTCAAAATATTTCCTTTCCTTCAACTCACTTTGCTTATATCCTTTTCACATGTTTTTTACTTCGCTTGTCGTTTGTAGACGTCTTTCAAATGCTCACCATGACGTTCATATACTACAACACAGGCACATATACATGTATAAATTTGTCGAAGGAGCAGCACAAGGATACAATTTTTTTCTGTCGTAGTTACCACACATTTGCGCTATTAAAAAGTTACATCATGCAGCTACAACAACTTAACACAGTGTGAGTTGTAAGTAAGGAAAGGAGTGAAGTGGAGCATGTGTTAAGAGAAGCTAGCCTGAATCAAGTATGTAGTTGAAGGCGTCAAGCAAACAGCAGGCGGGGCAATCAAATAAACCGGAAATGCTGGGCGGACAGACAATAAATAGTATGAGGAAGCTCGAAGATAGAAGTGGGAAAGGAACGAAGACTTGTTGAGTTATTTATGAAAGCAAGAGTTGGTTGCAAGAACGCGTTGTTTCCTTCGTTTTACACTCCACAATTTTTGATTTTTCTTCCTGTCTTGTGACTTCTTTTGCATGACTCTTCTAGTGCGCTACTTACTTTCCAGTGTTCTTCTTTTTATCATTTATAAGTATTTATAGAGCCCAAGAGCACAAGCAATGAAAGTGTAAACGAATTTCCATAATATTTTTTTGGACTTTTTTTATTGCTTCGCCTGAAAGTATGCTATATGCTCTGCCAAAACTGAGTAAATGATGATGAAGAAACAAACAGCCAACCAACAACAACCAGCAACAGCAATAGAAACAAAATGGAATGTTGAGCGTTTAGTCATAAATCATATTTGCATAATATAAAATAAAATGAATTAAAATGAATTGTTTACAAATTTTTAAGTACTTTTTGTTGTTTTTTTCTTTCTTTTGTTGCATATAATTAAAAGCAAAATAAACAGCAATATATGTATGAGTGAAGAAGGGAAATTATAAAACAAAAAACAAATGTGCTTCATTTGTTGTTAATTAAAAATGAAGAAAATGATAAATCAAAATATTAAATGGCAATGACAAGCCTCAAGGGTTGAAGTTTTTCAGGAGGAGGACGAGTCTATTGAATTGAATTCTTTGAAAACAAAAGAAGATTTAAAACAAAAAGCGCTTTAAATGATCTTACTCCCCCTCCTCTTTCATCTTAATGTTGTTCTTTTGACACTCATTCATGCTCATTTGTTTTTAGAATTTTTTTTTTGCTTTATATCTTTTAATGCTTTTTATTTTTGCTTTTTCTAAGCAAAGAAGCAAAGCAAAGCAAAGCCAAGCACAAGGCGAAAACTCACAACTTCCGACAAACGAAAGGAAACGGAAACGGAAAGGTTTCAATTCGTTCGTTTCATTTTGCTCATTCATTGTTTTGCTCAATGTATCTTACTGAGTATCTTTGTATTTGACTCTAACTGAGTGTGTGTGTGTTTGTTCAAAAAGTTATGAAAAACAAAAACAAAGCAAAACTAAAAGCAAAAACAGCCTTATGCACAATAAACATAGTTAAATCAAAGTAAAGTCTAAAGTAAAGTAAAGTGAAGCAAAATAAAGTAAAGTGAAGCTTTGTTAGGCAAACGAACAAATCTCAAAAAGTGAAATAAGGTAAGGTAGCAGCATAAAGATATAGAGTGGGAGAATGATGGAGAAAGTCTAACTAACTTGATACGAAAGGCATTTATAATGAGCTTACTTTGTTGTTAACAGACTGACTTTCAAATAAAACTCAATGCAACAAGAGAAAATTGCAATGTCTGAAGGAGAAATTGAACAAGTTATGTTGCGATATTGTATATGAATTGTAACAAATATTGTACGTGTACGTGGTGTGTTCAAAAAGTAAGAGGTGTTTTTATTTGTCACAAAAAATATTTATTTAATCATTTATTTTTATTATGTCCCCTTCGATGTAATCACCCGCAGATATAATACTCGTGTGTCAGTGCTTCTTTCACTCCTCGAAGCATCTCTGATAGAAGCTTTTTGATATGGCTTTCAATTGTTTTAAATCTCCTTCCTTTCAAGGCCCTTTTTAATAATACAAAACAGTCACAGGGGACCAAATCCGGTGAATACAGTGCCTGAGGCATGATTACGGTTACGCATTTGCCCAAAAAATCACGAATAAGCAATGACATGTGGGCTGGCGCATTATTGTGATGCAATTTGGTGGGGTTTTTTCCATATTGCTTCTCGCAAATGGAGCATAATAATAAATAATAATAAGTGGCTCTGCAACTGTGTGTCGGTTTTGGCCGAATCCAAAAGAGCGAGCCAACTTGTTATGTTCAGTTTGAGATACCCAAGATCGACAGGTCCTGCGTAGCTTGGTCTCTCCGGTGGACGTCCCCTTCCTCGTTTTCCACCCTGAAGTACCGTCTCGAAGGTCTGCGTTGCCGGAGCTTCTTCATTCATACGCGAAACGTGGCCAAGCCAGCGCAGCCGCTGAATTTGTATAACTCATACAGCTCGCTGTTCCATCGAATACGGTACACACCGTCTACGTAGAGAGGACGGAAGATTTTACGGAGTATTTTTCTCTCGAACGTTATCAATGCATACTCATCGCTGTTGGTCAACGTCCAGTTTTCTGGGCCATACATCAGGATGGGGATGATGAGTGCCTTGTAGAGCATGAGTTTGGTTTGTCGAGAGAGGGCTCTGCTTTTGAATGGCCTACTGAACCCAAAGTAGCACCTGTTGGCAAGAGTGATCCTCCGCTTGTTCTCTAGGCTGACGTCGTTCTTGCAGTTGATGCTGGTGCCAAGATAGACAAAGTCCTTCACCACTTCAAAGGTGCGGTCGCCAACGGGCACGTTTTTTTCCAAGACGCAAAGACTCTTTGTTTGTTGACAGAAGATACTTTGGATCTTCAACATAACTTCAAGGTAATATTCCTTATTGATCGTAAGACCTTCTGGCAAGAACTCATAACGCACCACGCCATTGTAAACGAAAAAAACAGTGAGCAAAACCTTTACATTTCACTGAACGTGGCAAGCTTTTTTCGGCTTTGGCTCTTCTGGTCGCTTTCATTGGGATGATTAGACTTTGGTTCCCATGTTTCTTCACTAGTCAGGATTGTCGTTGACGTCATTTAGCAGCTCCTGAGCGTTGCATATTCCAAAAAATGTGATGGCATGAACCAAGCGATATGCCAACATCCTCAGCAACTTCTCTAATAGTGATTCGACGATTCGCCAAAACCATGTTCTTCACTGTTTCAACATTTTTGTCGGTTGTTGACATTCTGGGGCATCGACATGTTCTCGGTCTTCTGTACCAATTGTACCACTTGTAACTTGCAGACTCGCTTAGTGCCACAGTCAACTTTGGAGCATTAAATTTCGTTTTTCAAATATAAAACGACCTCTTACTTTTTGAACCCACCACTTATACAATATAATCATAGTAGAAGATGATGAAAATTATATGATACTTTATGTACAATTTAAATCAAAAGGAATTTTCTTTTAGTTTTCTTTTGTTTTACATAAATTGGAATTTAATTTTATTTTGCAACAAAATTAAACTAAGAAGTACTAATAGTAGAAAACATACTACTACTTACTACCAATGGAACTAGGGACATTTAAGCTGATGTTTAGGTTTAATAAACTAAACAAGTGAAAAGGGACTTTGACAGCTTGCTGCAAGTAGCTTAAGTAGCTTAAAACAATACATACACAAGCACGCACACATATACATATACACAAACACATAGTTATAGGTACTTATGAACATATTGAAACCAACTTGCCACACGTGCAATTTATGAAAAGTTTTTTAAGGGGCATAAATGGTATTGGCTCCAATTAAATATTTTACGTGTGTGAGAAAAACAAAAACTTTACTGAATGTTGGACATAATAAGTTTGAAAATAGCTTAGGATATCAACACACACACATACATATACAGACACACACTTAAATAGATACATACACAAGCATCTATACTTGCAACCTGTATTTGAGTGTCTGTGTGTGGGTGGAGTCCTTCAAAATTTAACAAGTTAAAAACTTTTATATAAAATTCCTTGCCTATAATAAATATGAGTATATATAATTCAATAAAATCCTTGAGTCCTTTTTGTCGCCAAAGGATGTACCTACATACATTTGCCATATACTATAGTATATAGAAACCTTGGAGCATAACGAAATGAATTGTATGAAAATTGTTTTCATTTTTTTTGGATTTTTTTTTTGTTATATTTTTCTCCCCACACACAAAGCACGTGTCACTTATGCCCATGTAAGCCACCAAATCAGCTAAGGAATTGTGTCACCTTTACTAAAGATGATATATTGATGACGCCAACGTTCTTGTTGTTGTTGTTGAACGATGGAATACTTTTACCATGACGAATCAAGTAAAGTGAAGTAAATGGTTTTTATTGCCTGCTTCGCATATAAAGATTTTTCTGTTTTCATTTCAAGATTCTCATCCTGTTTTTTTTTCTCATGTCAAATGTTTATAAATGAGGCAAGCCTCATTGAAGGCAATGACGATGAATTGTTGAATGATTTTCAACGGAAATCATGTCATCAAACTCGTATAAAATAGAAATTGAGATTGAATGAGGAGAATGAGAATGAAGATGGGAAAATTAAACATGTTTTTGGTAGGGAAAAATGTATGGTCGCCTTCGGCCATTTTCAACATTAATTGGCAATGAGAGAAAAAGATTGATAAGGAAAATGGGGAAAAAAAATTGAGTGATAATAATATAGCAGAGACTGTGTGAGAGAGAGAGAGAGATAAGAGGAAATTGATACGCGGTTTATGTGTTGTGGCATCAAATTAGCTTTCTTAGCTATTGTAAGCCTAAAAGTAGGCAATGAAAAAAGTTGTTAACTGAAATAAAGTGGGTTGGGGAGTTGGATAAATGAATTGAAGAGTTTTGTATAACGAATTGAATTGATGCCTGAAGGAGGTAGAATGGAATTGAATGAAAATTCAGAAAAGAAATTGAAGCTAAAGGCAGATGTGTACAATCAGATTTATGTACAGTGAAATCTTTTCAATGATAGATGATGGATAGAAGATATGGTATAAAAGAAGTCGACCAATGGTTGGATAACAAGTACAGAAAATAAGTGGCAGGAGGTAATTAGTTGAATTGTAAAGAATCTGGAGGGTGAAGTTGAAATGAAGTTGAATTGTACAAAAATATGCCTACGGAGTGTATTGGTACATAGAGTGTGGAGGTGCTAGCCCAAATATAGACGTTGGTGACATCTGCTTTGTGAGGCCTTTTTCATTTCCCAGTGAGAAAGAAAACGGTACATAAAAGTAGCTCAATATGTCAGTTTGTGCCTGAATTTTGTAACCGCATCATTTACGAGCATTTTGACTCTGCGAAAGCATTATTTGGTTGACATAGCAGTTATCAAATTCTGTTTTACAGTCGGCACTAACTTCACAGAAACGTATGAATTTAATGGTGATGATTGTTTATTCCGTTTGCAGGTTCATTACTGGTTTGTACAATACCAAGAGGATGCTTTTGATAATGAGAGGCCAGGCTTGGCAAATTGGCAATTGAGGCAGTGCGACGAAACCACCTAAAAATGAAGGCTGCGATCATCTAATGCTCGAAATTATCATTGAGGAAGCTAGAGGAGGATTTCAACATTCCGTATGCCACCGAAATACTGGGCGATTAGAAGATCTGCGCTCGCTTTGTGCCACACACGCTTGCAGAGGCGTAAAAAGAATCGACCGTTTCGCCAAACACAACATCACAAACAGCCCGTATTCATCGGATCTGGCTCCATGTGTATATTAACTTAAAAACGTTTTTGAAAAGGGTTCCATAGTCATGTCAAAATCTGATACCGTTTCACATGTGAAACACTAAATGTGTCGCCAATTTTTTTAATAAATTTCGTGACTCAAAAGCTGTAGCGCCAAGTAATTTATATAAACTGAAAATAGAGGAATATACGGTGCCTATAAGAGAAATGTTGTCATTGCGAGTTTATGTTATCAAGGGGGAAGGGGCATTCGATTTGGTTGACTTACATCAAAACTTAGAGAAACGTTTTCACACAAAAAATTTTAGGGAAGTATAATGATACTACCTACCCCGATTTGTTTCCCTTTTCCACAAGTTTAAATTAGTCATGAAAGAAATGAGTTGCGATAACACGAAGGCTATCAAGAAAACTGCGACTTCGATCGTCGGTTCGAACCCGATAAAGGACAACCAGCAGTGCTTTGAATCGTTAATAGACCGTGGAAAACGTTGTATAGACTTTGCATAAATTGAAACGAGAATGAAAGTGCAGTATACCTCAACAGATGAGTAGTTAAAAGATTATTTGAAGTGTAGTTTGTACGGATTGTACGGAAGTTTGTGTGTTAATTGTTATTATTTTTGGAGGCTGTTGAGTTCAAGAGCTTTCTTTTGAACTAATATTATCTTATAAAAATGAGATACCACGCAGGTTACAATTTAAAGAAGCGTCATTTCGTGCACGGCGCGATCCCTTGATCTGATTTGAGTAAGACCAATATAAGGAATTACAAACAGCATATAAGCAAGCAAATGTATCAAGAAACTATGTTCACCGGAGAGCATAAATATAACAGAATATAATAAAAAACACTCCTACAAGGTTAGCTGCGCTGAACAGAGGTTTTTTTTATATTAAAGTACTATTTGTCCAGTCTATTCATTTGATAGTCTTTGACTGTCTCTCTCTTGATCCGCTCTCAGTGAATATCGCATACAGAAAGAAGAGAGAAACACAGTTATTAAGAAATGAGAGAAAGAAATACAACTATAATAAGAACAGATCAAAATTCAAGAAGCATCAAATCATAAACAACAAAAAAACGTACGAATAGATTTTCGATACCTTGTGTTACATTTGACTCGCTTATTATTCATTACAAACGAACAAACATACAAAAAAAAAAACAAAACTTTCTTTTTTATAATAGTAGTATAGATGAGCACAATACATAATTTAGTAGCAGTCAATAGGTTATGAGAACTTATATCATCATGGTACCAGAGTACTTTGGACTGAAATTGCATATAATTGTCTTGTTAATTATTCACAAGAATAAACTCATTTGAATAATGAGTTAACCAGAAATATATAAAATATATTATTGTATTGTATATCATTGAATCGAATTGAATCGACTTGACTTCACTTGAAGTATAAATGCATACGAAACCATCTCATCGAATGAATATATCATTCAAATTGGATTTCAATTGAGGCCTTAATCAGGTTATGGGAATATAATTTAATTGTTATTAATAGAAATGCCTTAAAACTATTAACACAAATTGACTGGCATAATGTCAACTCAAGAGTGAAGCTAAGTGACAAGTGATGTGTGTTACAAAAGTAAAGATAGAGGAAGGGAAAAGTGAGAGAGAAGAGTTATGTAGATCGAAGGACCTTGATTGGTGTAATTACTTGGTTTTATTTTTCATATCAGTAAAGTATGTGGCGGTAAGTGATGATTAAAGAACTTATTTTTCTGTTGATTGCATGTAATATTATAATTATAATTATAATTATTATCATTGCTTGTTGCTTGCTTCTTGTTGCCTTTGGTTAATGTTATATAATTTCACAATTTCAATTAAAAATCATTTTGATTATTTTGTTATTATAATTGTTGTTGATGCTGTTGTTGTCGTTGTCATATGCTTTCACATTCAATTCAATTTAATTCAATTCAATTCGATTTGATGTGATGAGATGAGATTCGTTAAGTGAAGGAAAGCAAGCAAGCAAGTTGTTGAGTCTTGTTACTTATGAGTATTTTCTGACAGTTCAATTTATGCAGATAATTTCAATTTTTGCCTTAATTGGCCTTATAATGTCAACAGAATGACTGAGCAACATATGTATCTGTGTGTATGGAGACAGCAGCAGCAGCAGCAGCAACAACAATTTTTAGCAGGAATACACTACAATAAAGCACAACAACAACACCAATTGTACAATAATCGTAATACTAAAAGTCAAAATGGTAAAATGGCAAAAAGGAAAAGAGAATCAATGAATGAAAGAAAGAAAATTGTATACAATAGCAACAACAATAACAACAACAACAACATGAATAATAGCAACAACAAAAATAAAATGAACGACTGACAGCAAGAAATGAGCAACAAAGTTCTTCGTAGTCGTTTGAGTGCTTTCATCTATACATCCATACATCCAAACATTCTTTCATACAAAAACCCATCTATGTATGTATGTATGTAGGTGTGTGTGAGCAAGTGAACTGTCATTGCTGTCATTGTGAAGGTATCGCATGCACTTTTGATTGATTGACAAATATTGAAACTTTTAATGGAGTTGCCATTGTTGTCAGCCAACGTACATTGATGTTGTTGTCGATGCTTATATTGTAGTACATTGGTCCGTCGTCCTGTTAGTCCTGTTTATAGTCGTCCTTTATAGTTGTACGTAATGGTTTGCCAAGTACATAAGTAGCTGTATATGGCAATAGTCCTTTGTCGTTCACATTCACAATCACATTGTTGTTATTTTTGTCGTCCACGTAACCAGGTATAAACAAATACGATTGCACAGCTGTGCCTTTTTCTGTACAATAGTATTGGTATAACTGTTTGTGAACATACACATACACATATATATATATATATATACATCTGTGTTTGCATGTGTGTATGTGTGTGTGTAAATGTGAGTCTCTTTAATAAAACCAAAATGAAGTAAATTTCGTTACGTTTGTATTTTGTTGTTTTCCCATTTACAAAAACACAAAGTTTGTTTGCATACTTTTGGATTGCATTACACTTTGCTATATTGACTGAAATGTAAGTGAATTAGTCTGTCAGACAGTCAGTCAGTCAGTAAGACACTCATCCAGTGAGCCATTGAATGAGATTGAATGTAGAATCATTTGGAATGGTACATTTTTTGGTCTATAACATACTACAATATTGGTTTTTATGAAATCAATGTAATTTTATATGAATTTTGAAATTTTATTGCATACTTTCCGGTCTTATTAAGCTTTACAAAGTCTATTGAAAATGAAAATGAGTATAAAACTTTGCTCTCGATATCATAAAATTATAATATTGCATACTTTAGCAAAGTATCTTAATTGAAAATTGGTTTTTCTTTGGTTTTCAAAATAAAATTTAAATATTCTTTGAAGCAAAAGTGTTTGATTTTAAAAGATAATTTCTATTGTGAGAGGTTCGATCAATAAGTCCTT
The DNA here is from genome assembly GCA_037043315.1 of Amiota communis. NCBI lineage: Eukaryota > Metazoa > Arthropoda > Insecta > Diptera > Drosophilidae > Amiota > Amiota communis. Next base: position 1,690,090 of record JBAMAV010001245.1, on the reverse strand, counting down.
AGAAAAAGATTGTGTCCTGTAAAGGCTTGAAAATGGGGTGGTTTAAATAAATAAAATTGAAAAAATCTAAAAAGGAACAGCCCTAAGATCGAAAAAAAAAGAAATTAGCCAGTTATTTGATCAAGATGGCAGAACATGACAAACATTAATATAAATCAAGATATGCTAGTGAGATGGTAGAACATGACAAACAAACTTTGGTCATGTATTAAGCGGTAGTCATGTGCAGTGAGTTGTGTCATTATTGAGACTGAATCGATCTAAACAATACATTCATCTTCGCTATGGGATTAACGCAGACAACGTGGGAAGAAATTCAATTTTGCCACTCAGTAACATTGGAAGCCCTCACCACATGCATGAGTAGTCGCAAGATACGATATCGCATGCTAGAGAATAAAGCCGCCCAGACCTATACATAACCATCCAATTAAGAAAGAACTATTACCCAACCAAAAACCAGTTGACACAACATGATATGATTGCCAAAGTTTTTAAACTAAAATTATTTATTAAATGTAAATTCCCTGAACTTGCCTGGATTACCACCATATAATTTACAATTGGAAGTAGGCTCAAGCATCGCTCAAAACGATATCGTAAATTTTCTCAATCATTTCTTCGATGGCCGCTTCCAATGGATGTCCCGAACGATGTTCGTCTTTTGTGGATGTACAGCCACCTTTAAACTCGTTTACTCAATTGGAAATACTATGCCATGAACTATAACTATACTCGTTTTCATCACCGCGCCAAACTCACTTTTTTCCATATTTTTCACACAAAAGTTTGTTGTTTCAATCTTCTTCTTCTTCTATTCTATATAAAAATTATTCTGATTGCATTGTGAATGTGTCCCCGTTCCCGAGATCAGAGCTATTCAAACAACCGCTAAAAGTATACTACAAAAAATTAACAATAACAGCCATGTGCCAAAAAAAATTAAGTGTCTTTAGTTTCTATTAACTATTTCATTCTTCTCTCTTCCTCGACTTGCGCGCCTTCACATTTCAATTTATAACAACTGCAAACTCATACATATACCTTTACTTATTATATTTATTTTATTGACCAACCACAGCTCACACCTCCTTGCTAACACATGTAGCTTATCTTACTTCTGCTTTACCAGCAGTTTAACTATTTCATTCAGGAAGTCGTGTTCGCCACACGTATGAGACTTTCCCATAAATTTTTGTAACACAATTCTTCAAAACAGCAGCCCTTAATCATTTTCAATAATAATAAATAATTATCATAGTGTACAGACAACCGGACTTGATGTGATGCGACCATGAGCTCTCGGTCAATTTTACATCATTGTATTGAATGATGTCTGTCATGATAGACATAGGTAGCACTTGAGTGGTGAACAATGTTGCACTAAGAATAGTTGCGACTTTTTGCAATTGCTTTAATAAACATGTCTTCAATTTTCTTACTTCAAAAAATTTGCGATTATCATCATCCCAACAGTGAGTCATTGTCGGCATTAATATCGGCACATGATGCTTGCCCATACACTCACACATATACCTTAACTTCTGTCTGCTTTGACTACTTCATTCTTTCATTCTTCTCTCTTCCTCACCTTTACATTTTGTGACACTTTTCGTAACCAATTTTTCAAAACATGATCCCTTAAACATTTTCAATGATAAAAATACAAAACTGCATTGTGCCACTCAAACAGTGAGCCTTCAGCAGCTGATTTTCTAAGGTCTTATTGATTGACCCACGTATTACATACTTTTTATCTTCATTAAAATACAAATTCAAGTTTAAAGACAATAATGGCTTCACTACCAAAAAAAAAGAACATTAAGTAATAGAGAAGTGTGAGACTGTTGTATAATTTAAGGTGAAGCTATTATGCATATAAAATTTACATATTTCTACATAGTCTTGGGTGAAGCTACGAATTAGTAGTTATATAATTTTTTGATGCTTACGGATTGTAAATTTAAATTTCCTTATTTAAAGATAGCAGCTTAGAACAAATTTTTGTAAATAAATACTAATACAATCTTTAGCCCATTAAGGAAGAGCAACATGTTGATGACTAATTGGATTCCATGATTTCAAAATTGTTATTTTTTTTTATGAAAAATTCCCAATTGAAATCTTATTTCTATTTTTTGCTGAATTTTTTTATTGAAAAATCTTTTATCACTTGACATGCCTTAATGCATAACAAGAAATATACACTTCATCAACGTCAAAAATAAAAAAGGGGAAAGAAATATTGACAAAAAAGAAAGTAGGCTTCATGCAAAGATAGATATCATGTTGCAACATAACTTTCCATTTCTAGTTTTTTTTACATTATTTCTGTAGTTTGTTTTTTTCCCCCTTTTTATTCTCAGATAGGCAACTTGATGAACGCAACTCTTCAATTAAATTCTACCAAAGCAATATAACTTTTTTTCTTCTTCTCTCTCTTCACTTAGTCAAGTAAAAATTATAACAAATTTCATGTGTCTCTGCTTGTCTTAACTTAAAGTAAGATAGTTATAGTAGATGGAAGATATGGTACCTACAATACTATGTGCGTCTCGTGATTCCCCAAAGTTGATTTCACTGTAAACCAAAACCAACCAAGCTGAAGAAAGACAGATGAAATGCATTAATCACATAGAATAAGGGAAAAAAAATAAAGAAAATGAAAACAAAAAATGAGAATGAAACGAAACAAAACTAGAGAAGAAGAAGAAACTAAAAAATCATTGAATAAAAAAAGAATAATGCAAAAATCTCAATGCACAAAAGGCTGGGAAGGCTGCATGGGAATGAAAGGACAAAAAAAATAGTAACTTGAGTTAGAATGAATGAACGAAATGTATAAATCCCATATCGCAATTTTACTACATGGAACATAAGGAGAGAATTGAAAAAATAAAGAGAAAAAGGGGAATCAAAAAAGAACGATGACTACAACGTCGACGACGACGATGACGACGACAAGTGATTGCAATTTGTGGCTTTGGTGTTGCGCGCCAGTGGCAACATGCCTTCCAGGTGCACCTGTAAGCTACAATATACTACTATATGAAGGACATATGCAGACAGTAGAGACATAGGTAAAGGAAGAAGAAAAAGTTGAAGGAAAAAAAAGACAATGACGAGTAAAGAACGTAGGACGAACGACAACCAATGACATATTACTGGGAAATTGAATGCCAATGCATGCATGGTAAGGCATGGGCATGGCACACATCAGTGGAGCAGTGTATGACTAAAGGAGTGAACATATTGAATGATTCGAGTAGAATTGGTTCAATGGTGGTTCATGAAGTAGAGTGGTTGGCAGCTTTTGCAATCAATAAAACCACAAGCTGAGGTGAGAAGTGCTTTAAAAATAATGCGGTATTCCCAAAGACCAACCGACACCAGCCATCCAACCATCCAACCAACCACTCACTGAACATTGTTGAAAGAACATACTATAAAAAGAAAAGAAAAGGAAAATACAATAAAAAAAAAAAAATTTAATTGAAAATTGCAAAAGCTCACAATCAACCTGCTTTCAACCCTTCATAGTATTGACCACCAAGCACCTGCTTGATACCAAAATCAGATCACTGATGATAATAGCTCCATTAAATATGAATGTTGCAAGTTGTACTACTATTACAAGCAAAGTAACTACTATATGAGTGAGAGAAGTACAACGAACAAGGAAGTTGAGTGAGTACACGTAAAGTTGAGAAACTTGTGTAATTTATTGAAGACAAGAAGGTGGGAAGGAGGAGTTGGAATAGGAGAACAGAATAACAACAGAAATTAAATCAAATGAAATCAAATTAATAAGTTTTAATTGTCTACAAATTAAATGTTTGTTGCACAAATGAAAAGTGTCCTTTTGTCTTGTCTCTCTGTACTACTTGTTGTCATCGAAGCTATTCATTGTCTTCATTATTGTTGTTTGTCATAGGCTGGAGTTTGGGCAAGAAGGCTTAACATCTGTTGTATTTCACAACGTTTAGCGGCTTTAAGTGGTGGCAAAATGTCGTTGATTATTATTGTTGTTGTCGTTGTTATTATTCTTGATGTTGTTGTTGTTGTTGCGCGAACCGCGCTCGCTCAATTATTTCTTATCAATAATGTAGCATGACTTAATGACAAAAATCATTTGCCAAGGGTCATTATCGGTTTACATACATGATGATTACTGGTTTATTCTCGCTTTCACTAATTCACCTACTCACACTCTATCTCTTTTACACTTCCTGCCTTTGCATATATATGTATGTATGCATGTATACATGTCTATGTGTGTGCCTGTGACGCCCATACAAAGCATTTATTGCTGGTTACTTGGTCGCTTGGTTGGTCATCAGTGGCAACGCGTAGCTTACACACAAAATTCCATTCGATTAATGATTGACGTCATTAATATTGTTTGCCTACATTGCCTCGCATGTCCTTTGCGCTCGTCCTTAATGTACCCTCTCTTTCCTATCTGTCCTTTTTGTTTGTTAATGAGCGAGGCGTGTGAGTTTCGTTACGCATTTGCTGGTTGTTGAAGTTCAATGTTTTTTTTTCTTTCAATTTTTCCCTAAAAGTATGCAAATGTTTTAGTACTTTCATTTGGACATGGACGATTATTTAAATTTTTGGTACGCACAAATTTCTATTCGATTGTATTGTAGTTTTTTATGACTTTCTAAGAGTTCATGCCACATAAAATCTATTTAAAGATGGGAGGGAGGAGATGTTTGATGCCTTCTTGATTTCACTTTGCTTTGACTAACTGTCGGCCTGTCTGTCTATCTATTCGTTGTATATGCCTGTCTTTCAGATGCCATGTCACTTTCCATAGTCTGTTCTATAACATACAGTATGTGTGAGTGTGTGTGTGAGATGGAAAAGTATCTGCCACACTCACATAGTTAAGCAAGTTTTAATTAAGCGCAAAGAAACACAATACGAAAAGCCGCTTGCCTTGTAATCATCATCATCATCATCATCATTACCAACAACAGTGCCAAATACCATCATCATCATCATCATCGCCATCATCAACACAATAATCATCATTATTATCACATTCAAGGCAGTCAGCGTGAGTGTCCTTTTAGTCTTCATAGCCGTCGTCATTGTCGACATTGTTTGCGTGACTTTTGCTAATTAGCAGCTGCAACAAAGAGCAAACTGAAAGAGCGAACAAATCAAACAGGACGAACTAAGCTGCAGGACTTTATTGTTGCTATTGTTGTTGTTTTACTGTTTTGTTCTTATGCTTACTTGTACTTGTTGTAGTACGATATTAGGAGGAAATAGCATGAATAGGGCGATTCAATTCGCATACCATGTTCCGTTCAGTTATTTTTGGTTTGTTTCCTTCCGTTTCCGTTTCAACATTTACTTACTTAGTTGTCGTTTCTGCTTGCTGCTGCTCCTATTTTAGCCATTCAATCGCTCATTACAAAGAATAGTATTGTTTTTTCTATGCTCCTTGTTGTTGTGTGTATATTGTTTGTCTTTGTTATAAGTGTAACGGACATTAACACCGTCCAATATTTCGTTTTGTGTTTCTGCTCTTGTCAATGGGTGCAGAAAACCCACCACAATACCAGCACCAGGACCAGGATCACCTACTCTACTGCTGTGTTAGACTGGGCGCCTCACTTTCAAGGCTATAAAGTCAAGCGTAACTGCAAACAACTTTAATTGTTTTGCCATTTTATGTTTTGTTTGTTGTAAATAGTTGTTGTTTCTATCCGTATCTTTATTGTTGTTGTTATTATTGCAACATAGAAGAAGCTTTTGTGCTTATTGGAATTTTATTTTATTTTATTTATTCTTTCCTTCTTTAGTTAAGCGTATCTTTATATGATTTCCCCACATTTTCTTTTAAATGTTTGATCATGTTGCTTTCACCTTCTTGTTCATGGTTTGTTGCAAATAGAAAAGAAAGAAAAATTCCATAGAAATTAGTTTTCCGCGACTTAATACCGTCAGTTCTTTGAATTCTCCGCTTCTGCTGCTACTAAAGTTGCTCCTACTAAGCGACCGTTGAGCTGCTTTAGTGCGACAAATGATTGTATTACGGACTGCAATAAATGTATTAAGATAAGCAAATTAAAGTAGGGAAAAAGAAAAAAAAAAAGAAAAAGAATGAAAAAGTATTTTAAAAAAATGTATGCAACATTCTGTGTTAACATCTGAAGATTATTAATTGATAATTTAACAAAGAAAAATTATCATATGTCAGGATGCAAAAAAAAAAAAACTCGGACTGTTCTGTTGGACACTTACCCCGTCCTGGCAGGGGTTCCCTAAAGTAGCATTCTGTGTACCCAATACTTTTGTCTCTATTTTCTGCAGCTATGCCAGTCCCTTCAGCTGATGAGATGTCCATCGACCCAAACAATATGACGTAGGCTACTTACACAGGTGACATTGGTTTCTTTTAAAGCTTCCATTGCGAGTATGAAACTGCAGATGGAATCCAAGAATAGCTTCACGTGAGAATAAATACCAACAACTTAACTTTGATGAGGAATGCCCCACCGGCTGTATATATCTACGTGGACCCCCAAAGAAGGTGAAATAACTAGGCTCTATCCCCTAGATCAAAGCCATATTTTCGGTCAGCACATCAAGTTGGCTTTACTTACCTGCCGAAACAAATTAAACAGGCTTCATTGGATGTGTATAGCCTTTCCACAGTGGGTTCTGGAGAACACAAGCTAAGCTCTGTGTTCTGACGACCACAACAACAGAGATGATGACAAAATTGAGGACTTGTTGTAGCATTCAGAACTCTATGTTCTGGTTGTGTTCTCGATGAACCCAACTTGACCCCCTTTTAAGGCTGGTCACTCTACAGCTCTCCACTTATTATCATTTTCGGTCATGGGCATCATTTCACAGCGGGGAGCTATGTGCATTTACTGTAAAATGTTCTAATTCATGTCTTTTTCACAAAATTTTCAATTGTAATGTTACCAACGTGTGCGGAAAGTTGCATGTGTGTATATGACCAAAACAAAAAACAGCTGTTCAGAGATCACCAGATCATACTGAAGGACACTGTGGACGCAAAACCAGAACTTTAAATATTTTACTCTCTGTGGAATGGCTATTAATGGGAGAAGCTTACTCTCTCTCGGGATTAAGAGGAACTGCTGCTAAATCCCAACGGAATAATGCGGAATAATGACTGAATGCCTTGGTATGTTAAGAACTCAATTTTGCATAGATATATGAACTTGGCGGTAGTCGAGGACCAGATAGCCTTTCACAGAAGCCGATATAATGACCGTCTGTTGGTTCACAATAGCTGTTTGGTCAGCCCAATCCGGAGGCTAAACAGGCTGCATTTTGGGTCTTTGCTTCAATGGAACCTTAGGTTCTAGGTACCACCAAAAACTGTCTAGACTCTAGACAAACATAACCTAATCTTATCATAGCCACACGGTGTTAATACACTTTTTAACTGAAAAAACAATCTTATGCATTTGCATTTTTCTGCATTTAGCCTTGGTTGCATTTCTAAGCGTTTTTTCCTATTTTTATTCCAACTTAATTCTTTTTTTTTTTCTGTGTGTGTCCAAATTCGTTGCCTCACAAAAAGAAATGAAAAAAAAAGCGAACAAAATTAATTTTCGTAGCCAACATTCGTACATTTTGAGGCAATAAACGTTGAGTCCTTACAATTCTTCGTTTGTTCATTCATTCGTTTGTCTGTGTCTGTATCTGTATCTGTTTCTGTTTCTCTTGCTTGCTATCAGATACTCTCCAGTCACCGCTCCCGCCTTAGACACTGCTGTAGTCTTATTGCGAGTAAAAGAAATTAAGCTTATCTCATTGCCTTGCATTTGTATTAAACTTGTGCTGCTTCTATGAGTATGTCTTTATACCGTCCTTCTGATGCTTCAGCTACTTGTGCTGCTGCTGTTGATAACCCATGCCTTTAACTCTTCTTGCTGCCTGTCTGACTTTGCCTTTAGTCAGAACACTTGCAATGCGGGTCTTGTCAAGGCCAATTTAGCACGATTTAATCCTGAAAAAGTGATTTTGCTTGCCATGACCACACCAACCCTTTCAATCTTCAACTTACAAGCATTTATGTATGCATGTTGCTACTGCTGCTGCTATTGCTGCTACGATGGAATGTTACAAAATACTAACAAATTGTTGTAGTTAGCAGTTTGTCTGCTCAACAGTGCCCCATGTTGCATGATCATGACGAGAAGTTCGTACACGAACGCATCGCGTGACTTGTGGCAATTTGTAGCCGGAATGTCAACGCAAAATGGTTTCATAGTTGGTGCTTCTGCTTCTGCTGCTGCTGCAATGCTTTGCATACGTGCGACCTTTCCTTGGCATTGCATACTTTCAGGCACTTTGCATTTTAAATAATCATTAAATGATGAAATTATCAGAAAAAAGCTCTAAAGACACTAAAGCTTAAAATGTTTGTTTTTATCATATCAAACGAAAAAAAAGCACTCAATAAGCATAATTTCATCATCATAGATAATACACAATATATAAAAGCTAATGAACATATGGTTCGCTCTCAGTTGTGTTCTCACTTTTAAATGAGAAAGAAGAATTTATACAACAGCTCAGAAATAGTATTATAGCAAAGGAAGGTCATGTCAAACGATAATGCAAACTATCATGAAGATGAATTGGTGGCGCCAGAATGGCTAAACGTTGAACTCATAAGCGAAGTGCTTCAACAAAGTGAAAATGCGCCAAATCTCCATGTGCTTCAATTGAATTTCACTCCGGCAACTGTTGTAGGCGATCATTATGCTAGCGTCATGTTTCGAGCAACTGTCAATTATCAGTTAAACAAATCTGATAATAAAGAAAAGCTTAACAAAACACTCATCATCAAGGTCATGCCCGAAATGAATACAGCAAAGAGTGAAATTATTGGTGATACACACATCTTCGAAACAGAGCTGGCCATGTACGAGGAGGTAATACCAGAATACGAGCGTCGACTGAAAGCGGTGGGAGATAATACAAAATTTGGGGCGCGGTAAGACTTGAGCATAAAATTTGTACTTTAATTTGATTTGATTATAATTGATTGATTTACTTTCATAGTTGTGTGTATTATGCCTCAGCACCGCGCAAGATTATCATTTTCGAAGATCTTTGTGCTTTGGGATATCAGGTAGTGCGTAAACGTTTTGCCACATTTGATGAAACGAAAGCAGCCTATACAAAATTAGCCAAGTGGCATGCACTTAGTTTGGAATTAAATACAGAAGTAATTACAACAACATAAGCTTTGATTCTATTGATATTATTTGATTTTTTTTTTATTCTGATTTTCAGCAACCAAAGTTTTTTGATAAATTTCGTTATCATTTCTTGACCATGCCAAATATGTTGAACCATGGTTTCATGATGGAAGGTTTGGAATTCTTTATTGATGCTCTGAATACCATTGATTCATTGAAACAGTATGCAGTACATTTTGAGCGTATGAGAGGCCAACAAACACAACTTATTTTTAAGTGTTTCGAAGAATATTTTACTCAACGTGATCCAAAAGCTTTTTATGTCTTGCTTCATGGTGATTTTCATTCGAAAAATGTTATGTTTAAATCAAATTCGATGTCAAGTGTCGAGGATTGTCTTTTACTTGACTTTCAAGCATGTTTTGTGGGATCTCCAGTCTTGGATCTCATGTACTCCATGTATACTCTAATGAATGTAAGTGTTCGCCGTGATCAACGTGATCTTATTTTGGCTCATTATTTCAATGAGTTTAATGAGACTCTGCGAAAGACGGCTTACAAAGGTCAAATACCCACAGTATTCGAATGGAAGGAATCGTTTCTTAAGCATAAGAATTTTGGTAAGTCTAAATGATTTGATTTTCTATTTGATTTTGTCCAAATTTTTCTAATTTCTTTTCTTTAGAACTCTTCATGTTTCACACATTTTTGCCAATATTTTATGGTTATTTGGATGGTGGAATTGATGCTGGTGAAATTATGGCAAATAGCGATTTACGACGTAGCTTTTATCAACGTGAAGAGTATATAGATGAATTACATTATGCCTTGCCGAGATTTAAAGATTTGGGTTACTTTAATGAAGATCTTTAAGATGAGATTTTTGAAAAATTTGTACTAAAAGAATAATATTTTTGTAATAAAATTTTTTAAATAAAACAATCTGGATTACTTATTTTCTTTATATACCATATGTGTGTCGGAGACTAAATAAATTAAATATGTATAATTACAAGAGTTGTGTTCTATAATATTATTCAATTTATTTCATTGGGTCAAAAACGTACTGATTTATATGACATATAAATAATAACAAAGTCTCAGCGACATGCACACAAGTTAATATTCGAGATCGGCGTCGGGTAGGGCATACACAAATGAAAATCATATATGAAATTCTCTCACTCCATGAACACACATATAATTAAAGAGAAGAGCGAAAGTGCAACTGAAGTCATTGTGTGTGTGTTGTTGTTGATATATTGTGCACAAAACCAAACAGCAACGACACAAGAAAAGTCATTTGTTTTTTCGTACGACGATCAGTGAGCGACCCACGCAGTTTCCTTTCTCGACAAACTCAAATTTAGAGAGAGAGCTCTGTTGTATGTTCATACGTGTATTATACCACAGCAATAACAACTACGACAACACACACGAAGAGAGAAAGAAGAGCATCTTCGGCTGGTGGTCGCTCACTCGGTCATTCGTTAACTTGTTCGTACGTTCTTTCGTAAAGTAAACACACATTTGTAAAGCATTTTATATCTCTCTTTTACTCATGCATAAACATTCATTCTCTATGCTGCAGACGAACAAGCCAATGTGTATCCCCCCTCTACGTCTCTCAAGCGCATCATCATATTGGCTTTCTGTACCACTGTTTTTTTGACTTACACTTAGCCAAAGAAGTTTCTCTTCAAATAATTTTATTTGATTTTAGTCATCATACATACAAATAAGTTTTCCAAACCACGTTTAAAAATTTTCATTCGTTTTTTCGTTGTTTATGCTTTAATGCTTCTTGAATATTGTGTTGTTGACATTGTGTTTTTTCCTCTAATTTTTTATTACCGAAAGATAGGAAAACTGTGTTACCTATCCACACAACAACTTTCGTTCACAAATTTTTCGAATTTCAGTTGTCTTTAAAGCGATCGCAATGTTCGGACAGCGAATGTGCGGCGGCAATATTGTTTAAAAATATATATATTTATTTAAATAAATTTAATATTTTTAAATAAATAATAAATAATAAAATAAATAAATTTATTATTATATTTTTAAATTACCTATGCGGTCAATAAGATTTGTTGGCAATGCTTATCTTAGACAGTTGCACTCAATTACAATGTATGTATTAGAAATGCCCTTCTCTTCCTAATTCCAAGACATCATCATTTATTTTTCCAATCACAGAATCAAATATTGAAAAGAGATCCTCCTTCCTAAGAACTTTTCACCAATCAGATTTAATATAACTATATTTAAGGAAGAGTCAAAGGCGGTAGCAACTAGCGCTCTAAGTTGTATATCTTAGTTATGATATTATTTTACTAAAAGTAATTTTATTAAATTTTACAGAAATTCATTTGTTTTATTTATAAATTTCTCAGCTTCAGTTTTCTCTCATAAATTCTAATGAAATCATAAGGATCGTGTTTCATTGTAAGAAAGTTTGTGTATACATACGAGTATAAGCAATGTACATGCAAACTAGAGCTATAACGAAGCCATTTTAGAGGAGGCAGATGTGGAGGTTAACGTATGTACGATAAGAACAAAAGCTTCAACATTGGTATTGTATTTCAATCATCATTAAGAGTCTTCGTTTAGTGGAAGCCGGTTTTAATTGTTATATTCATTTATTAACGATTTCCGTATGATGGGGTTCCTATTGGTGTCAGCATATCTGTTAGATTTAAATAAACTCATTGCGTTGGCGGTGAAATCGGAGATCTCCTGCACGGTTCGATACGATTTAATTCTAGATATCTTGGCAACAGAAGGTTCGTTATCATCAACATCACTTGCAGCTATTAGAAGACTCAAGATATGCAGCGTTAACAAACGCAATAGTTTAGATTGAACTTTTTCTTTTATAATTTTATCAAAAAAATTTAATTTGTACTTTGGGTCAAGATATGTTACAAGCGAATACTGTGTATTGCTTGGAAGTTCACAAAATCTTGAATTATCTTACAATAATAATTTTAATAATAATTGCAAAACCTGATCTGTTTCAGATTTACTATTTTCTATCTGCAATGCATGCTTCAAAATATGAATCAGTGGGATCACTAATGATATGCAAACATTTGTATCGCTTGGATTCGTTGTCATTTTCTATGCATTTCGCAGCTCAGTCATAAGCACGCAATGGCAAAATGTAAATACAATATCTGTAGTAACGGAGGCGAGGTTTCTTTTATAATACTAATTCAATTCTTCTCAACTTATAAGAAATCCTACTTGAGTTGGTTATGTTGTAATTATACAATATACACTTCTATTTCTAATATTATATTTTACGCTAACAAGAAGTATATAAAATAAACCATTTAAGATGGAGAATTATGCTGTTAACAGAGCAGACATAACATTGACTCTCTCTGTTATTAACTTTGAATGTTTTCTATTCTAATTCTAGTGTTTATCAGCATCCTCATTCCTTTATGCATTTATTAAAAAATGCTTCAGTATTCCTACAATTGTGTTTGCACCCACTCTCTGGCGTTTTGTACAATATTATGAGCCGGCGCTTAACACACAAGCCTATAGAGGTATTGTTGGTTAAAGCAGCGAACGTACATAGTCAAAGTGTTTCTCTTACATTTTTTTTTTATACTTTATTCGGTATATTAATTTTTATTAAACGTGAATAATAAAATTTGCTCAAAATGTTGTATTGTCAATTATTTGCTGTCGTTTCAAAGTGTTGATATGAACAAAAAAAAAAATTTAAATTTAAAACATCACGTCGGCGCCAACTGTTTGTGATCGGTCCTTATCCAAACACTACCCACGCCACACGTTGTTCAATTTTTCACATAGCTCAGAACGCAAAGAAAAGCGTTAACCAAAATTGCATATGACGATTACGCGAATGTAAAATTTTACCCTACCAAAACCAAAGATGTTTCACATAAAAAAATGATCCGGTACGGATGGATCCGATATTGAGAATGAGTAGTATTTAAATTTAGATGCTGAATTTGTTGATTTAAAATATATAAACAAAGATGTGTTAAAAGTTTAACTATGTTCGCTTTAGGCAAATACAATACTATGCAATTTTGTGGTTCGAGGGTCTTGAAATTTATATAGTCGGTGGACAAAGGTTACACACTTATAGTGATAAAATCGATCAAATCGATAATACAAAAAACCAAAAAAGTTTTTCTAACAAGAACATGAATTTGGATCTGTGATTTGTATGGGGGGTACCGTATCTAGTTGTCCAATTGGGATGAATCGACAAATGTGCAGCGCATGGTAAAAAAAAACTATAGCTCTCTAGCAATGGTTGCTTCTAAAGCAGCATGTCAGCTGTATTGTGTATAAGTTTGCAATTTTATCAATTATGTAATTGAGATGTGCGTTTCTTAGGTAAGAGTTTCAATTTTTCTTTATTAATTTCTATATACTTCTTTTGAAGTGAAGAGTTTCAAATGAAAAAAGTGTGAAAATATTCAATCGTTCTCTTTTTGTTTATTTAAAAGCTAAAAGTGCGATTTGTCAAAACATCTGTTTATTTATGAGTAATATCACTACCTCATGCTGAGAGCATGTAGATACATATGTAGTGCAATCAAAGATACTCTCAATGAATAAGAGAAACAACATATTATTAAAGCCCGATAAATAATCAGTAGCTGTGCAATCGTTCTGTAGAAAACACATCGAGTCACGCATTGAAATGGATAAAATAACCGTCACAAATAGTATTGCAGTAAATTTGCCTGGATGGTTGCATGATGTTTTCATAACAGAAGTTCTGAGCAAGAAATATACAAATCCAAGAGTAAATGATTTTGTTATTGTTCCTCTATCCAGTAAATATACGATATTTCGTGCTTATTTTGATTTTAATGCCGATGAATTTGATGGAAACCAAATGTCATCATTTATTGTGAAGCATCAAACAATTTGTGACCAATTGTGGAATATTTCTAAAGATTTTAATACGGAAATAAATATTTATACCGATATAATACCGAAATTTGAGCAGGCTTTAAGTGAAAAGGGAGATGATATAGTATTTGCACCACGCTGTCTTTTCCATCAATATCACCCAAGAAAAGTAATTGTTTTGGAGGATCTTCAGTTAAGTGACTATGAAGTTGTACAAGATCGTTTGCTGACATTGGCTGAAGTGACAGTTGCCTTTAAGAAAATTGCCAAATGGCATGCTGTAAGCTTTAAGTTAGCAAAAGAAGTGAGTCACAATGAATTTTCATATTAAAAAAGAATTCAAAATAATTGTTTTCTGCTTACAGAACCCTAGTCTTTTTAATGGCTATTGTTATGGCTTATTAGCATCCCCAGATGCTTTACGGATGGCCCTAATAATGAGTGGCTTTGAAAATTTCATGGATCTATTGTGTCGTATACCAAAATTGCAACCATTCAAACCATTTTTTGAAAGATTGCGTCTTAATTATGGAATAGAACTTGAAGCTCCGTTTTCTGAATATGTAGAAGATCGCAAGCCTGATATTTATTATGTGCTCAATCATGGTGATTTCCATGCACGCAACATGATGTTTAAGCGCAATAAAACAACTGATGAAATTGAAGATGTCAAGTTTATTGATTTCCAGATAAGCTTTATGGGACCCATGGCTACTGATATGATTTATACCATGTATCAATTGCTTAGTTCGGCAGAACGTCTTGATTTTAGAAATGAATGGACTTATTTACATTTTACTGAATTTCAAGAAACCTTAAAAAAGCTTGCTTTCAATGATCCCAAACCAAAATTAACTGAATTTAGAGATCAAATAATGCGCTATAAGAGTTTTGGTGAGTTCATTTTTTATTCATAGTTATTATATAAATTTGTTATTATATCTTTTCTATAGAATATTACTTGATATATACTTTTCTGCCGTTATGGATTGCCCATGATAATGGAGAAAATACTATGCTTTTATTTAATTCGGAAGAAGGTCGTCGTAAATTGTTCAATAATAAACGTTATATTCAGGAGCTAACTTCCTTGCTACCAGTTTATATGGTATTAGGGTATTTTGATTTGATTAAATGAAGACGAATGTTGTTATTTGAATCAATATTTTTTTTATTTTTATGATATTTAAATAAATTCTCGACAAAAAATGGAAAAATAATCAAATAAATAAATAAACTGATTTTGTTATCATAACAAAATTTTTATTGTTTTATTTTTACGGACATATATTTTGGCATCCGTTTCTTCATTTATATTCACTTCACTTCATTTCACTTCACTTCACTTCACTTCAATTCAATGGAAAGAGATATGAGCGGCTTTAGGAGAGAGTTAAGTCTTATTCTCATACACATGTTGATCTCTTCTCTTCAATGTCTTTTTTTTTTTCTTTATTTATGTCTTGCTTGTTTGATTCGACCAAACTGCATTACATTGAATGAGCTTGTAGGCTCTTTGACGATTGATCATCTCTCTCTCTCTCTTTATCATAGTATATCAATTGCATTCTCTTGCTACAAACAGTCGATTCTCGTCTCCACATCGAGTATAAAAACGGATTCTGAAAGTATTGTTGATTAGTAATATTCTTCGATACACTTAAACAACAATGAATACGGGTGTTCTTCTATCTGCTTCAAGTCCTTTCCAAGCAAGTTTGCCAACATGTCTTACATACAATTTCTTCGTTAATATTTTACAACAATATCAACCGGGAGCTTTGTTGGAGCAAGCAATTGTCGGAACTTCTAATTTTATTGATAATATGTACAAAAGTGAAATGTACCAAGGAGATATGTGTTTCATTGATACGGTTGGCACTTTTCACATAAAGGTGGTCATCATAAGATTAATAGCAACTGAAGAGATGTATGAAAAAGAAATAAACTTGTGGTTTAAACTCATACCTAAATTCGAGAAAATACTTTTGGAAGCTGGACTTGTTACTAATTTTGCACCAAACTGCTATATACGTCAAATATATCCAGTGAAATTAATTGTATATGAACATCCTGCTCATATTGGATATGTATCATTAAATCATAATCCAAATTTGCGACAACTGGAATTGGCTTTAGTTAAAATCGCTAGATGGCATGCTGTTACCTACAAGTTGACACTGGAAGTAAGTAAAAATAATAAATATTATCAATTCTACTTTAAGTAAACAATTTGGTTTTCTATAATATCGTCTTCTTTTAGACTAAACAATTGTTGCATATCGAACAAATTGCTTAACTCATATTCATTTCTTTGTATTTATGTATTGTATGTATTGTACCCGTCAAGTGTTCGTTGTTGAATTCGATTTTTGTTTTTTCTGTTTCCGTAGAAATGTTTCGAGTTGGCGAATGCAAAGAACAAAGCACATTTTTTATTACCCCTTTTGTATAACTTTTAACGCTTATCGCAAATCTTCATCTTCACTATATTATTTGTATGTAAAAATATGACTAAGTTTTTAGATGAATTGACAGAACTAATCTAAACTATTTCGACGCATGCACAATCATTCTGAAATTTATTATTTATCTCTTCAATAATATTTTTATAAGATTATTGGAGTGATTGGAAAGGGTTTCTGGATTAAAATAACAGGTCAAATCAATCTAGTCATATTTAGTTATCTTAACTTTGTATAAAAATGATTATTGATTTGGGTTCTAAATATAATCTGGTTAGCCAACTAGATTGGCAGAGGCTGTGCGACGAGAAAGCCATTATGTTTAACCCGGACACAGACGGTCAACCAATTTCGTTCATATGCCTCTGACTACTTACTAAAGGTGCTAAGGGTTTTTGAGGCTTCGATTTTGGTACAGTATAACTCCGAGGTGATTGCTACGTTTTACGTCATCGAAACAATCACTGTTGGGGCGAGATTCCGCTGTAAAATTCAACGTTTAAGACTGGGGTGAACAGTGTGGAAAAGACTGAGTCGTGGCATGGCATCAAGGTAAAATTGTCTATAGATACATAGATAGTGCCAGTCCAGCAGCTTTGGAGAGACTCAGCCATGGAAATGACATAGACCCCTATTATTGGGCCGGCGAAGAAAATATATTTCAAATCGTCTCCAGCGTGGTACCGGTTTCACTCTCTATATCAGAGTTATCCAAAATGAGCATCCAGGATGAAGAAAAGATTGACGTTATGACGTGCATCAATCAGAATTCATGGGGCTCATGCACATCAATTATCGATAATTGGAAGCATTCTTATGCGGGCACGAGACTTGTTATACCACAAAAACTAAGAGAGACCGTGTTAAGACTGGCGCATGAGGGCCACCTGGGAGAGAGCACTATGAAGCGGAGGTTACAGTCCAAGGTATGGTGGCCACGTCTAGATAAGGACACAGAAGAACACGTAAAAGTATGTCAAGACTGTCTTTTAGTATCAAGGCCAGTGAATCCGGCTCCAATGGAGAGGCACCCATGATCTCCTGGGTCCTTTACTAAATAATGAACATGTACTGGTTTTGATCGACTACTACTCGCGATATATGGAGTTATTACATTGGCTAACTTGGTGCGCCCATGTAAAATATATCACTGCGTGTTGCTATCAAAAATTGAAAAAAATGGATTGGCTGGTACGAGCATAAAGCAAACACCGTATCAGAAACAAACTGTTTATATACAGACAAGTAGTGGCACTCGTCTGGATATATGGCATCCAATTCTGAGGGGATGACTGCTCCATACAACATTAGAAAAATTCAAGCAAAGCAAAATAAAGCATTGCGACGTATAATAGGCGCTCCATTTGACAATATATCGTGACTTGCAAATGCCAACGGTATTTGAGCAAATCAATTTCTTTAGCAGCCGTTGTAAAGATCGACTGCTCCAACACCCTAATCCCCTAGCAAGGGCCCAAATATACAACAGAGCTCCACGAAGGTTAAAACGACTTCGTTAACACCACTGTCTTTAAACTCACATGATTATTATTAAAAATGATATTTCTTATATATATATATATTTATTTTTAAAAACAGTTTTTACGTTAAAAAATATAAAAGAAAAAAAAAAAAAATGCGCGTGTGCCATCGTACACGTGATAGAAGTGAAATATAATAATATTCTTTGTGAGTACTCAGTACTTCCAAACACATTGAGCATGCATAAAGATTTGGCATTAAAAAAATGTTTTGCTCTCTGAAGGAAAAATTGTCAAGCTCTCGTACTATTGCTTGAATAGTACTATCAGTTTGTCAAGAAGTTTGTTATGTTGTGGACACTCGCAACGTGTGCGGGTCGGATCATGGCACGATTGCTTGGAAAATCAAAAACTTTTCATCTTGATCGTACAATCACATAAAGTAAATACATATATTCTTCATCAGCTCGATGAGTCTGTCTGTCATTCTGTCTATCTGTCCGCCTGTATATTGCTTTTGGTTTCTTTGGCGTATGTAGTTGTTGTGTTAAACAAAGTGTTTACGTTTGCCTTCTCTTGTTCCCTCTTGCACTTAAATTAGATAAACTGCAACTGTCATGAGCATTCATTGGTAGAGCTTCTTTAGTCTACGATGTGTAAAAGTTGCTATGTATGCTATGTTGACCTCTAACTTAACAAAAGGGTTGGATGATTATTGCGACGGAAACGAAATGAAGTTCTTGTATGAACAAGAGCTCTGGCCCGGTGGATTAAGATGCTGTACAAGTTTATCCCCATAGTTTTCCGATTCAAACACTAATATATTACCAGCTGTACATTAAGATCTTGGTGGATGCCCCATAATTCTGAACTATTTGACCAAATTGGTTTAATGATGATGTTATACAGAAGAACATTGTACTCAAGTCGCAGCCAGATTTTGAGTTGATTAGCCAGTGAAGACCTTGTGGTCTAAGTTTTATCTTTTTGATGGCTTCCGGCAAGTGAGGAGCCTATCTATGTGAACGCCAAAATAGGTTACATACTGAGTTTAAGAAGTTGTTGCAAGTCTTAAGGTTTAGTGTAAGCGTGACATGCTTACATATTTGCTCATTTACTTTTATACAATATATTCTAACTTTCCATTTCTTGGTCTTAAAACTTTGGTGATGTCAAGTTATAGTCGTTAATTAACTTTTTGTATTACTATTTCTTTTAGTAACAGAAAGAGAAAAAAATGATTTTATATGCAATTGATCTTCAGCCAAAGAGTATAAATTATATAGAGCCAAAGACTATTCAAATATATAGACTGGACAGAGCTTTCAATTTAAGTTGTGCGCCTCTTAATTTAAGTAGTGTGTCTCTTAATTTTTAAGCCCAACAACAAATTGTGTGATTGGTTACTCGAGATTTACCCGAGATTACTCACAATTGTTGTTGGGTTTACTCTTGTTTTCCTCTTGGATTACTCTACAAAAAAGCTACAAAAATGGCTCCGCTTAAATTGAGCGCTCTGTCTGCTCTATACAATTTATACTCTTTGTTTGAAATATGTATAAGCTTTTTAACAGTGTCAATTTTGATAAATACAAAAAGCTTTTGTTATTTTAACAATTAACAGTATGATAAGCTTTTCGTTAACAGTTTTTAAGAGAATTTTAAATAACATAATTGATCCGTCTCTCTCTCTCTCTCTCTATGTATTTATAGGATCCCAGTATATTTGAAAAATTTGAAAATGGTTGCTTGACAAGACCATCTTTTGTTTTCGAGAAACAACCTCTAGAATGCTTCATTAATGCTCTGGGTAAATTTCCAAAATTAAAAAAATTTCAACCATACTTTAAAGATTTGTTCAAAACAAATTTTGTACAAGATGTGCATGATTTGTTTTTGGAGTATCGTGATAACAAGCAGCCCAATGTTTATTATGGACTCTGCCATGGCGATTTTCATTTTCGAAACATGATGTTTAAAGGAAATGATGAAGTGTGTTTCATTGAATTCCAAAGTACTTATATGGGACCATTGGTTCATGACATCATTGCTGCCATTAATATGTCTTTTCGTGATTTCCATCGTAAATATGAACAAGATGAATTGATTTGCTTTTATTTTCATACATTTTTGATGACTTTGCGTGACATTAAATTCACTGGGGTATATCCAAAATTGGCTGAGTTTCGAAAGCAAATCATAAAATACAAAAAGTATGGTAAGTAATCCATAGAAAATGAATATTATTTATTTAATTGATTTTTAATGATTAATGATTTATGATTTTTTAAGAATTCTATCTCATCTATACATATTTGCCGATTTGGGTGAGACTTTTTACTGAAAATCAAAATGATTTTCATCGTGCGGTAAGTGATCGTGAATATCGCATTCAAATGTATGAAGATGAAAAGTATATAGCAGAGTTGGAGATAATTTTAACACATTTCTTACACTTGGGATATTTTGATGATTAATTTGGGAAATTTAATTAAAGAAGACATGCGATGGACTCGTAGTAAACATTATATTTATTAAATTTAAATTAATGTATTATATATATATATAAAGAAAACAATCCCTTAAAAAATGGGTAAAGAAAAATAAATAAAGGTTAATAATTTAATTCATTGATTTAATATTTTACTCACATATTTTACTCACATTGCAATAGATTTTCCCTCACTCAATTCAAAAGAATGCAACGATGCAGAGTCAATGAATTTAAAAGCTTAAAAAAATGTGAAATCATTTTGCAACGAAAATAAAGCTTTGACTGTTCGTCACATATAAAAGAGAAGTGTGAAGGTTTTCAGATTCTAGTACCCATAATAATACAGTGTGATCTGGAACTATTAACTAATAATAACATTAACATGGCATCAAATAATGATAGTTTTAATTCAGATGAGCTAAATGCACCAGAATGGTTGAATAAAGATTTCTTTAATAAAGTATTGCAAAATTGTGATAAAGGTGCCAAAGTTAGAGATCTGAAATTGACACCAGCAAGTCTTAAGGGTGATCATTATGCTAGTGTAATGTTTAGGGCAACTGTAATATATGTGGATGCCAAGAATGTGGAGAAAAGCAAATCGTTGATTATTAAAACTATGCCTGAATGTGAAGGCAATAAAAAGGAAATGCTTTCGGAATCGTCCATATTTGAAACAGAAATTGGCATGTATACTGAAGTGATACCGAAATTCGAAGAAATCTTAAGTGCTGCTGGTGATAATACACAATTATCTCCACGGTGCTTGTATTATAGTCTTAGTCCCAAGAAATTGATAGTATTCGAAGATATTGTACCCCTGGGCTATGAAGTGATACGTGGACGATCACCTACTGCAGATGAAGTGTGTGGTTCATATAAAAAGATTGCTAAATGGCAAGCTGTAAGCTATAAGTTGGCCAAGGAGGTAAATGTATTACATATTTTTCAAATTATTAACATATTTTATTTATATTTATTTTATATAGAATCCTGCTTTCTTTGAAAAATATCGTTACAATGCTATGACAATACCAAATTTTGTAGAATCGACTTTGGTAAAAACAGGCTTAGATAATTTTATAGATTTTCTGGGCTCTACACCTGGTTTAGAAGTCTATAAACCACACTTTGAGCTTCAAATACGTCCTAATTTTATAGAAGATATAGCAAAATGCTACAATGAATACAGAAATAATAGGCAAGACGATGGATACTATGGTCTCTGTCATGGAGATTTTCATCTTAAGAATATGATGTTTAAACATAATCCAACAAGTAGCAAATTAGAAGATGTTCTGCTATTTGATTTGCAACTATGTTATATGGGCCCTATTGTAAATGATATAATGTACTCAACTTATCTTCTAATGGATAGTGACTTGCGTTTGAATCGCAAAGATGAATTAATCTATTATTATTTTACGACATTTTTGGAAACTTTAAAGAAAATTGGCTTCCAAGGTACAATGCCTAAATTAGTGAATTTCCGACAACAATTGATGCGGCACAGAAAACTTGGTAAGTTGAATGTAAATTATTGAATTAATTTAATTAATTAATTTTTTTTTTTTAGAATTCTTTGTACTTCATTCATTTCTACCATTGTGGTATGCCATGAAGAATGGTAATGTTGATCCAGATTTCTTATTAACAAATGATGAAGCAAGGCGCAAATGTTATGATAATCCTGCGTTTATTGAGGAATGTCGTGTAATTCTACCATATTATTTGCACTTGGGTTATTTTGAGAATTAAGTTTTCTGTGATTAAGAAAGAGGCTTCGTTTAAGGAAAAAAATTTGTAAAAAATATATTAAAATTATTATGAATTTGTTTTTAATATATTGTTTGTTTGTAGGTGAAAAAGAATCCCAGAGAGACCAGAAATATTACTTGGTTTTTGAGATGATAAAATTGTAGAGAGAAATTTTTTGCCTCTTCCTGGAAAAGTTGAATTTTCCATCATTTTTCCAGAGGTGCAGTACCAATGAACTGCTTTCTACTATGTGCGACATTTTTGGAGTGAATCAAAATAGAATCGTCAGATTTCCGTTTGTACTAGTTCTAAAGTTGTTCCCAGTGATGCAATGTTATTGTGTAAGGCTGGCATGCCCAAGTGAGCGGGTTCAAATTAGAGGTCTGCATGATGGCAAAAAACTATGTTCGAATCAACAATGTTCAATATAAACTGAGTGAAATAGATTGCGACGACGAAAGAATTCGAGTGAATTTGTGCACTGACGTCAGACTCAGTCGCACAACATTCACACAAAGATGCATGAATTGAATGAGTGAGAATGAGAGGTTGTTTTAGTACGCATAAACATACACACAACCACTTACATACGTCTGCGTCTTATTCTCCGCTCATTTTCCTTGTACGATCGCGCGCTTCACTCAAATCAAACGAAAATTCGAATTAATGTGTTCGGCTATGCTGAAGTTTTCATTTCGTTTTGCATGCTAATTCTTCCTAACTCATTTCACAGAATGCAAATGGCTTTCGAATTCAAAACACAGTCGCACTCATCTTCATTCATTTCGTGTATCGCTCTCACTCAATTCAATTCAATTCGAGTTCAATCTTTGGACTTCAGTTGTGAGCGAAGCCACGCAGCTATCTAGTTTGAATCCGCTTTTCGTCCATTTTTTTTTTAAGATTGAACTAAGAGGGTTGTTTGGACTTCACGCATAGTATTTGATTATAAAATCAGTGGAACTTTAATAACATATTGGCTGATAAGTCTCGGGTCTAATGAAGAAAACACAACTTTGTGGGTGAAATTTAATTTGATTCATTCAAGAGCGATTTATCATTCCAGCGCTTCTCTAACATTTCGATAGCGTTCCTTGAGAATGATTTATGTTTACCCACATAATAGACATTTGTTTCAATGATCACCTCCTCATTCGAGGCAAATCTCTTTTCAGCGATCATTTTTATTAGGTCTGCGTACATGTGAAAGTCATTTGTGGCCAAATCTGGAGAAAAAGGTGGTTGCGGAAGCAATGCGAAAGGCTTGTGATACGGTGCATTGGCTTGGTGATATATTGTATAATGCTAAGTACAATAAACAACTGACCATGTTCATTTGTAGATAATCTACCTTTGCCTCAATGGTTTTATTAAAAAAAAGTTAGACTGATAATGTTTGTTCAAATGCAAACAAAGCAATGATAAGACAAGTCAAATTAAATTATCATCACTCTATCAACAAAATTTCTTTAAGATAAGCAAGTCATGGTTACTTGTTGCTTGTTTTTGCTTGTACCGGTAGTAGTCTCTAAGATCTCTCTATAGTGAGTCTTGATAATAATCAAGTATATCGCGAGTGCCAAGCGTTTACATATTATTTTGTTTTGTTTTGATTATTATTTTTTTTTTATTTTTTTGTTTTGGTCTTTATGAATTTGGTGAGCAAAACAAAATTGCAAAAATTTTATTTATAAATAAAAGCTTTTTTCTATTAATAACCCTAAAACCTTTTTCTTGCTCTTGCTAAGTTATATGCGTATGTGTGTTGTCATTTGGTGACTTATTCATCAAAACACTTGAAAGTGTACGAGTTTTTCGCAATGTCTGTTAGATTGTATTACACAATATTACGTAATAAAATAATAATTTATAAATATTTGCACGTCTCTCATTTGTCAAACTAAAACAAGTTATTTTCTTTGATTGAGTTTTGTTTTATTAGGAAATTATTGTTTTTGTTTAGTGATTTGATTTGAGTGTTTGATGATATAATGAATACTTACAGCACAATGATTTTCGACTTTGATTTTCATGATTATCATGTTTAATGTGTTTAGGCATTATATAGTAATTGTTATTTGGGGTTTTTGTTTGTTGTAAAAAGGAAAAATGATTTTGTTGATTACATATAATTTCCTCAATTATTTCTTTTGACAGTTCCATACAAATTTTCATTTCATATAGACAAGTGATTCTTATACTTTTGTGTGCCATGTATTTAGTATTAGTATTTGTCTTTTTTATCTGCCTGATAGTGTGAAGTGTGAAGGCAAGCAACACAATTTGTTATACTATTATTAGTGGAAAATTTCATATTTAAAGAGAAATGCATTGAAAGTGTTAATAGGCAAGTAATTGTTTATATTAGAATATTGATTCGATTAAAGGAATCTATGCTATTTTCTTTTATTCATTTTTCTTTTAAAAACCAAAATGACCGGGTGGTCTTCATATATTTGTAGTATCAATGTATGATATTTACATAATCTTAGAATCTAAGGAGTTTTATTATCTCCAATTAAGAAGATCGGTGTGATGTAATCTTTTCAACCGATGCACAGTGGTCGGATTGGTTACGTCTTTGTATAAATGAGAGAACTATTTAATAAAAAAGTGGGGGTGGTTCGAACCTTCTACACCCACTTCACCACCCACTCTCAATAAGGGAAATATTAAATACAATATTCATAGCATACATCTACACCCACATCACACTATGCACTCTCAATAAGATGACTTGCATTGTGAATTGTCTCTAGACCTTGCTAGGGGATTAGGGTGCTTTAAATTTTTCGTTGTATCAACTGCTAAAGAAATTAATTTCCTCGATCACCGTTGGCATCATAATGTGATGTTCCTAACAAATTTTCTTATTTTTTTTTATAAGGAGCAGTGGTTCCCCATATTTGAATGAATTATCTAAAAAGTGTTGTTGAGAGACAGTGTACTGTCCTTACCTTTTGATAGCAGCACGCTATGACACTCCTCATTTGGGAAAGGAATCTAAATTTGCATTATGAAGTCTCCTAATTTATATTGGGTTGGGGAAAATGAAATGTCGTATTTGTGATCGGAATTTGACGCTTTATTTAACATACTTAGAATTATCCGATTTAAGTCAAATATGCGCCGTTTTGTTCGCAAGCTTGTTGCCATTTAGAAGGTATTTTCATTTTGGAATCCAATCTTCTGCAAATGCTTCCAAACGGTTTTATGGTCTACACCCAGTTCCTGGCCAATCGAGCGAATGCACACATGCCGGTCTACTTGGATGATTTCGACGATTTTATCGGTTTCTACGACGATTGGCCTACCAGTACGGGGTGCATCTTCGACATCCACTACACCAGAACGAAATCGATCGAACCAACGCTGTGCTATGCGAATCGTTACAGTATCGGGCCCATAAACTTCACAAATTTTTGCCTTCGTTGCATTTTTACCTCTCAGGTAGTAAAAACGTAAAATAATACGAATTTCTTGCTTGGTGGACTCCATCTTTGACGCGCTATAACTTGAGACTGAAACGTACGATCACAACACTGTCAAAGAGACAATTGTAGCACAGATTGTCGTTATCGCCGTTTAATGTGACCCGATGCGATAAGTACAACACAAGATATGTTTAAGTGTCGTCATCTATTGACAAAATACGACATTACTTTTTCTGTACATATTGTTACGTCAAATCAAGTCGATTGGCATGTGCTGGCAAAGTTCTGATCGCTATGAAGCTTGTCCCTAGAAAGTCCGGATGGAAGTAAAGAATAAGACGAGGAAGAAGTAGGAGAAATAACATAGAGTCAAGTGTGAGTCCGACTCGTACATTAAGGGTTCCATACTCAATACTCAAGCGCATCGTGATGCTCTTCTCGATGCACATTATCGAACTTGTGTACAAAATGCATCTAAATCTCATAAGGTACGCTTTATGTCTAACTGGAAATCAGTGTGTCAGGAATATATGTCACCATTACAGCTATTATGAAAATTGCTGTGAAAACTACGAGCAGTGTATATTAAAATATACATTTCTTAGACGGGGTCGCCATATTTAATTTTTATACTTTATTTTATTGTATATTGAATTACACAACTCTGTGGAAATATTAACTGTCTAGGTATTACGGTTCATGAGATAGTGCTCACTGAAGAACGGATGGACGGAAGGACGGACAGCGTCCTGTACAATTGATTTTGGAGAACCAACTGTGGAATCATAAAGGCAAGGAGGACCACCAAAGATAAGAATAGAATATCGGAATAGTGATTCTGTTAGTGACCTTGAGTATTTCCTAAGAGTAACGCCAGTCTTTGCCAACTGATCAATTTGTGATAATAAATAAAACAATAAATTTATTAACAAATACAAAAATTCACGACAATTTAAATTTCATTTACCTGATATTACATGAGAGTATAGTGTCTTTCTAAAAAAATTGATGGATTAAATT
This sequence comes from Amiota communis, assembly GCA_037043315.1. Classification (NCBI taxonomy): domain Eukaryota; kingdom Metazoa; phylum Arthropoda; class Insecta; order Diptera; family Drosophilidae; genus Amiota; species Amiota communis. The sequence goes on along the minus strand of JBAMAV010001245.1, from coordinate 1,663,312 downwards.
TAAGAACATTTCATTTTTATTTAATGTGACAGTTGTTTAGAATTAAAATACGAAATGAGCCATTTTAAAGTACGCGTATCTAATTAGAATCCATTCACATACGAAAATCCTTTGGTGCATTACGTTTTCGTGCTAAAATTTACGATTAGGTCAACTTAAAATCGCACAAAATCAGTGAGACTATTGTGGTGAAAGTGGGTCTTTTCCCACTCTCACTCCCTTCTCATATCATTAGATTTAACAATCTCTTTGCCACATACTACTACTATATTTGTATATCAATGTGTGTTTGTGCGTTTCTGATTGGGTTTACGTGTACCAAATAACTAAAAAAAAAACAAAAAAATAAAAATCAAGCTTGCATGAGGACAAAGCACATAAACACACAGATATGGCATGATGTTTTAACATCTAAACTAATTTAGTCTAAGCAGGTTTTTGTCAATGAATAAAAGGTTATATTTTCATTGAAATATACGGCATAAAGATTATTTCTTTAAGATTTGAACATATAAGTAGAGACTAGATCTTATGTTCTATGACTATTCTTCAAGATATAAGACTGTGACTATCTGCTACTACATACTAATATTCTATTAGATTGTTGGAAAAGTATTTTGATTCCAATATTGTTTTCAATTTTAACTAAGTTGCAGAGCTGTTTATACATCAAAAAAGCAGGTGTCTACTCGACCATGCACAGACAGTAAATAAACATTGAAAAAGCCACAATGGGGAACACGAGCAACAAAAACATCAAGACCAATAAAAACAACATCACTAGCACCAGCACCAGCACCAGCAACAGCACCATCACTAACACCAAATCCTTACCCTTACCCCATGACCATCTCCATAACTCACACAACTCACAGTTGTAAGTCCCATTTAACAAAAGCATGTTCTTACAGGAAAAACTGACAAAACCAATTGGTCTTTTAGATTTTGTTGTCGTTGTTGTTGGTGTTGTTGGTGTTGGTGTTTGTGTTGTTGATTTTGTGCAGTATTTTCGGACAGTGATTGGTGGTTTTGCGTGCAAAAATGATTTTTGAATAAAATGTGTGCAAACAACAAATTGCCAAGGCGTATTAAATCAGTTTATACTTTTACATACTCACAGATACAAGTAGATATGCATAGGATGCATATACGCATAGTTACACTTTCATTAAAATCCTTTTATAATGCTTTTGTGAAAAGGACTCCAAGTGGAAGTCCAAGTTGCAAGCAAGAAATGCATTCTTCATTTCATTTCAGTTCGGTTTGGTTTGGTTTGTTTCAACTGTTGTTTCATTTCATTTCATTACGTACATTCGTTTGTCTGCCTGTCTTTGTTCTTCTTCTTCTTCTTGTTGATGTAGTTTTTGGTTTTTTATTGTTGTTATTGTTGTCGTTACTTGTGCATCCGTTTCCTTGGGCGTCATCTCCGTTCTATGGAAGTGGGGTCCAAGTGTATCTGTTTGTGTTTTGGATATCAATTGGTCAACACAATAAGGGCTTTGTGGTGTCGGTCTCTTTGTGGTCTCAATTGAATAGCTCCATTCTATGCATTTGCACTGTTTCAGTTTCGGTTCTCCGCTCAGCTCAGCTCAACTCAGCTCAACTGAGCTTCATTTCTATTGCAGCTTCTTCATTCATTTTCAGGTTTTCCTTCCAGTGTTGCCATTGGTGTTGTTGCTTATGCATTTCCCTCACTTCACTTCACTTCCGTTTCACTCTCCTTGTTGCCTATACTACATAGCTTTACTGTTAAGCAATTCAAGTGCAAAACAATTCACTGATAGTCATGTGCATTGTTTTGCTTATTGCCTCTTCTTCTTCGTCTGTTGTTGTTCCTGGACAATATCGACACCGATACCGACAAGTAGAAGACTCCTTCAACTTCATGTGGCAGTTCCGTTTGCCATTGTTTCCATTAGCTTTGCTGACTTACCATACAATAATGCCCAACCAAGTTGAATATTGCTGGTCCCTCTTACTATTTTACGTTATTGTTGGCATTCAGTTGATTCAATAATATTTGAATGCTTGTTGTTGTTATTTTGTAATTCTCTTTTATTTTGTTTTCTTTTTTTTTTCAATTTTCTTTAAGTCCCTGTTGTTTGTTCGTTCGTTGTTGGGCTTCGCTCATTGTTTGGTTTTCGTATTGTATTGCATAGAATCGTTTTGGCTTACTTCGATTTGCTTCAAGTGTATAAATTAGTTTAGCAGCTTTGATTGACTAACCGACCAAAAAGATGGAGTGATGGACCAACCGACCAATGGAATCTAATCTAACCTAAGTAAACCAAACCCAGTGGAAACCAGACCAAACCGAACCGTAGTGAAGTGTATCAACAAAATCATCATGTCTTCTGTATTTGACAACTAATTTAGCATATTTTAATTGGAAATATTGGTTATTTGCTCTTTTTGTTGTACTAGGTAGGTAGGTTAATATATGTGAGATATTGGAAATATTCTATACTAAAAATGTGGTCATATTGTCGTCTACCAAACTTGAAAGGACATAATATAATATTTGGCTGTAATAGAAATTTGATAAGTGGTTTGATATATTTATAAAGAAACACAAGGAGATAAAGAGAAAAGGAAATGCGGAATAAGAAAGTTGATATTGCTCATTTGCAATAAATATAAGTATTGTATAATAACCAAGCCGGCTTTGTACGGGTAGCAGCCAATGGGATATTTTAGTTATTTTTTTGTAGTGTACTTTTAGGGGTTGTTTGAATATCCCGGAACTTGGAAACGTGGACCAAAACTATCCTATGTTCAATCCGGGAAACAACCATACACATTCACAGAATTTCAATGCAATCTGATGAACGGTATGGCAGCTTATAACACACAAACAAACACTAATTTTTGTATATTAGATAAGTTTTACTGATGTTGTTTTTATCTTTTAATTAATTTATTTAAAATTTTATTTGCTACGAACATTAAATCGCTTAAGCTATAAAAAGTTGGTGTGATTACTGGATAACTTACTGGGATTGACTTAAAAAAAATCGACAGAAAGTAGAGGGTAATCTTATTAACTACGTGTTACTAAGTCATTTGGGAGCAGATTTTTAGGCGCCAGGTTTGCTGGTTAATGCTATTGGTAGAAGATTTTGTTGGGAGTGAAGTCTGTTGCTGTATCGGCTACTGTAGAAGTTTATTGCCTGGAGAACTGTAGGAATGTTGAGATCGCTGTGGACCTTTGAGTTATATTAACGGCTTGCTATCCAAAGTGAGTTTGCTTCTTTTACTCAGAAGCCAGTTCAGCTTTCTCATTTTATGGGAACAGGATAGAGCGATGGTTGTTAAATGATTTTACCATCTTTGGCATTTGTCAAAGTGAATGCCCAAGTATTTCATAACTATGGACTGTGATATCGGCTAAACTCTAAGCAAAACTGGAGGTACATCTTTTTTTCTTAGGATGAATAATTACAGTTGTGATTTACGTGAGTTCACCTTGTGAATATCCGAGTGGTTCAAATCTGATTGCAGGTTTGTTGGTTTCTGTCGGCGAATTGTCGAAGCAGAAAACCGAAGTATCATCCTAGTATGTGGTTAAAATTGTAGAATTGGAGACTGTTTGTGAAATTTTGATAAATTCACCCAAGAATATCGTGTTAACCGCTTTGTCTTCACCTCAATTTGACACCGGAGTGAGACAGGTGGTCTCATATTTTCGAAAATTTGTTTCTGGTTTCTCTCACATAATGAAACCACCAGCAGCACAGCAGTGAAGCTTCAGGAACAACAACAACAACAGCAACAAATACCACTATCATTACTACTACCAACAACACAACTTATACTTCTGTTCTGACTAGTAAAATAGATACACCAGCTTATCCGGTTTAAGTGCTTAATAATGATGGTAATGCTCAAGATGATAATCATGATACAGCTGTTGTGGATGATGGTAAATGGTGATCGTTGTTATTACAGGTACAGATGATACTATAGAAAGAGTAGCACCAGCAGAAAGTATGAATGAAGTGAGTTTGTGCTCTAATAGTAATGCATTGAGATTCACAACTCTCTTCCATCAGAAAAGGTCACCTTTTCTTGGAATGCAAAGCAAGAAAATGTTTGAAAGAAAATTGTAACAATTCTCACGAGTAAGCTAGTATTGGTGATTTATGATAAGCAATTCCATAAAGGCTTCATGCTCCACATTTGTCATACTGTGGACATAGATATTACCTGGAAGTTGAGTGGTAAAGTGACCATAAAGGGTAAATAATTGTTTAGATCGATGCCTTTTCTAAATTTGTTTATGTGCATCAAACGTTGAAGTATGATGCTATAGATAGAGCTATGTTAAGGTTTTAGAATCTTTCATTTCTTTATTTTGGTATACCGACCCGTATCATATGTGATCAGGGAGCAAGCCGTGCAAATGATCAACCTGAGAGAGTGATGACCATGTTGAAAATTTTTGTTGACTGCAGTGGAAACAAGCTAACGATCATGGCAAGGTATAGTTTGCTTTAAATTGCACAGTTAGTCGTGCCATAAAAGCAAGCAGATTCAACAGTCAGAGGCGTAACAATAGGGTGGCATAACGACAGAATGCCATAAGCCCCATCTGGAAGTGGCCGCAGATTGGAGGGGGGATCTTAACATTTATTATGAAAACATTTAATAAAATAAAATTTGCCTATGATAAATCGGTACTTTAAGATTGAAGATTTTATTGACGAAGAATCAAATGAATAGCGGGAAAATAAATATAAATAATTAAAATTTTGGACGAGCTTATTTAAAGTGAGGGGCCCATCCGATGAATTTGCCACGGGAAACCAACAGTGTTGTTGCGCCACTGACCACAGTGAATAGCATAGGAGCTAATAACCTGTGACGGGGAACACCAGCTTGAAGAGATCTGATGCATCTCTATAATTGACGTAAAAAATCTGTTTGACAAACAAGATTCTGCAACATTATAAAGAAAAGATGGTAGGAGGTCCTTTAATTTTTGCAGCAGTCCTTAAAGACAGACTCTATCGAAAACTTGTTCTACAATACTATGTCCAAATGTGAGTGCAGAGGCAGATCATGATGCACGAATCAAGGGACTTGTTCCGAGGTACCAATCTGTTACTTAAATCCAAATTGATAACGTGGAGTGGCATTCTGAGGGCCCAGAACAGTTAATAATCTATCAAGTAATCTTCTTTCGAACACATGCAAAAGGTTTGTCCAAGAACATTCTAATGAATTTTGTTTCTCATTCTCTGTATAAAGTATCCTCATTCCTTTTTTCACAGTTTATTATTTCTTTCAATTTCTAATTAATAAACAAATAATTAGTTCATTAGTTTGTTTATCTACTGACAAAGTGAATGAAAAAAAAAATTAAATTTTCATAACTAAATAAATAACCACAATTAAACAATGCAAAACTATAAATTACTAAATGTTAAACAAATCATTTTTTATAAGTTTATTTAATATAATTCACAAATATTCCTTTATTCCCGTTTTTTTTTTATGTTTTTTCATTCTTTGCATAATTATAGGATTTCATTTTGTTGTAACTGTCATAAACATTAGTGACTATCATAAATAATTTAAGCATGCATCTTCTCTTGCCCTTCTTCACTCACATTATGATTATGATAGTCCTGTATGTGTGTTTGGTTGTTTTCATGTTGCGCTGCTTTAATGGCCTTTTGTTTTTGTATTGTTGTTTTTGATTTCACTGGTTTTTTGTTGTTATTTTTGTTTATGTATTATTGTATTTTGTATTGTATTTTGGTTTTGTTGCTTTTGTTTAAACATTAACAGCGGAAACCGGATGTGCGTTCATGGCATAAATCACAATTTAACCAATACACAACACTTCAGTGTGTCTCAACTTGTTTGTAGATTAATAATTTACATGCGACTGAATGAATGAATGAATGAATGAGTGAGCAAGTCAGTACACACAATTTGTGTCACTTCAAGCAACATCTTACTCTCTCTCTTTCTCTCTCACATACAATTGTATTGTGTATCTGTATCTGTGTATGTGTAAATTAATTAATATGTGGTGATTAATGGGTTAATATAGTGGTGTACATTATGTCGGCGTGTTGATGCACAAAAACACAACAAAAAATCGGGAAAAAAGCGTAAGGAAAAAATTTATTAATTACATTAAACATTATTATATAATTAAATAATAGATTTGTGTATATACAAATTACGGAAGTCATGAAAAATAAAAGAAAATAAATATTACATATAATAATGTAATGAGTTGCCTAAAAGTAGGCCACACTTTTGCAGCTGTTGATTACTTACTTACTCTCCAGTCGTTCGTTTGTTTGTTCGTCCATTTAATGCTACAAATCCACTTTAAGTGCATTTTGTCATTGACACAGACACAGATACTGGATACAGAGATACAAACCAATTGTTGTTGTTGTTTTTGTTGTCGTTGTTGTAGCTTTATGTCTTTCATAGTACATTGTGCGGTGGTTTCTTCGAGAAATGGACATTTTTATTACCTTACAGTGACCAAAGGAAGCCCGTAACGATAAATATCATAATGACATTTGAGAAACATCGAACCTAAATGAAGTATCTACACACACACAACAATAACAACAACAATATCGACATTGAAAGATACTTGCCACAAAAATAACTGGCACTAAGCATGGCCAGCCAATTCTGGGTTTATGAAGACAACAACATTTAAAGCATTTACACCAAGGCAAGCAGGCAGGCAGACCAACAGACAGAAAAACTTACAGATAGGGATATAATGAAAGGGCGATCTATAGACAAGATACATGTTCGGGCGACTAATTTATGTTGCATAACAAGCGGTGCTCATTCCACAAAACAACTTTGGCTAAAGCAATGCTCTAGGTAAGTTTGTCACACAACTCATATACTCTGATGTACTAGGGACTAATGTGAAGAGAGAAGAGTACAGAACTTGCCCTGCCACATAAAATTCAGCATTTCGATGCTGACGAAGACGTAGACAAATGTTGCTTATTAAATATTCTCAAAGTTTGCCACAAGGCATTTTCTTTACATGTGTATTCAGTATGTGAATGTATGCGTGTAATTTACTGAGTTGTGTGTATGTGTGTTCTTCTTTCTGTTGAATGTTTTCAAATGCAAATTTGCCACATTAACCCTATGATATGCTATATATTTTGACTTTTCTTGATTTCCTGCACTTTTTCATCGCTTTGCGATTAATGAGTTTTCTTTCCTTTTCCTTTGTTATCCACCGAGGGGGTGGTACTCATCATTATACTCATTTTTATTCTGGTAGTATTGTGTTGATAAGTGAGTGTTTATTTTCTGTGTTTTTTTTATGCTCAATAAAAAAATAGGTTTGATGAAGTCCAATGCACGCACATACACATTCGTACTCAAGGATACCCTTGGGGTTAAACTTTGGGTTAAGTGGCAGCACAATAAGAAGCATCAAACATCAAATGGAATTTCGTGCAAGTTAAAGTTATTGGATTTAGTTACGAATGTGAGTAAGAGAAATTTCGACAGGTCGACAAGAGACCTGACTGACTTCGTTTCGTTTTAAATTTGCTTAGTTCAAAAGTTTTTATTTCAAGTAAGAGAGAAAAAGCAAGAGAAGACGCTATGCGACGAGATATTTTCATGCATTGACATTTTATTTGAATAGAAAATACTTATGTCCACACACATTTATACTATATACAAATACTTATACACATGTAAATACACATACACACACTATACATATAAGCAATGGCAAAGTCAAGTCGAGCCCCATCAAGTTAAGTCAAGTCAAGTTGAATCGTTCTCGTTCTAGTTTTCATTCACATCCTCATTCACATCCAAATTCTTCTTATTTACAAATTCTTTGGTTTTTTGTTGTTGTTTTGTTTCGTGGATCCATTTTGTCGTTGAGTTGACAGCGCCACCTTTTGAGAATTTTTTTTTGTTTTTTTTATTTTTATATTTTTTTTTTTGTCTAGAAAAACAAACTATGAACCAAAAAACTCAGGCGAATGAAATCATACCGAAACAGCAAATGAAACTGTTACATTACGAATGAATTCAACTTAACCTAACTCAACTCAACTCAACTCAGTTGAAGAACACTTAACAAGATCAGAGACAAACAAAACGCAAGAGAAGACATTTTAATGTGCATGGAAATGAAAATGTTGCAAATAAAACAGAAAAATTGATAAAAAAAATTCTGAAAAGAAGAGGACAAAAATTTATATAAAAAAAAGGAATACAAGGAAATGACAAGGTACTCTTTATATAATATGAAAACTTAGTAAACTAAGATGGTTTAACATATGAGTTGGCATAATTTTTATGCTCTGGCATAAATGACCAAATTTAATAGATACTAGTTGAATGAAAAATGTAAAAAAAAACCATGAATAAATAATTTTATTAGTTTTACAGACCTATTCTCAAAATAATCACAATAATTGTAACAAAAAGAGCTTTAAAAGCTGCTCTGTTAAAAAATCTGTTATTCCAATAGTCCATAAAATCCTGGTTGTCTGTAAACTTCAATTTATCCAGGCATGCCAACTTAGAAGAGAAGAAAATGGTATGTGAAATATGAAATATTTTATTTATAAATAAAGAATTTTTAAACAAATGTAAATTGGTGTTTCTTAGGGAGGTCTACCAGTTATTCTGACTATTTATAATTTTTCTTTTGAATCTGAATTTTTTCCCACAAGTTGGGAAGCCTTATGGTATTTCAAAATTCTCCATCTTTAATATGCAAACAATCAATCAATTGATGGCACAGCATTTTTGAGAACCGAATATTTTTTCTCAAAAATATTGCCCGGAATTGTAAATGGACGATTACGCAAGGATTTTACTACATCTAAAGTTACCACGAGCAAACAACACAACACACCGCCATCCATTTCACAGTGAGATAACACTGCGTACAAATATTTAACATTTTTTGTGGACATTTTTATGACTAACTGAAAAATAGGTGTCACAAAAAGTCACAAAAAGAGCTTTCCTTGTACCAAAAACATTAACAGACACTTAGCAGCCATTTATGATTATGTTAGCATCTGTGATTGTTTTGAGAATAGATCGGTTAGTTATGTAAGTAAGTGGATATAGACTCGAACAACTGACATACTGTTAAATCGCAAGATCATATTTCATAGAGAATGAAAATGTCTATAAAACTTTCATTAGAATGTTGCAGTCTTAGACTAGACGCATTGAGCGATGACTCTCAGCAATTCAATTGATCTGACTGTGCGATGTATAAAAATTAAAATCAATTGAATTGCTGCACGAAGTCGCTCATCTCAAATCGCTCAATGCGTGGCTCTAGCTTTAGTGATCTGATATAGTTAAAAATGCACGATCAACTGAAAGACTATAAAGTAGAACAGTTTAAATATGAGTAAGAGGCAACTAGAAATGTATATTCATTTTGATTTTTACATAATCTATCTATAAATATTATAAAACGAAGTCCCCACGTTGCGTATGTCTGAACGGGATAAACTTAAAGACTTCTGAAAGGACTTTCTCCAATTAACGCAGTAACTCATTAAGAAGATTTTCGTGTTTGTTTTAATCCTAACAAAAAAGTTTTTTAATAATATAAAAAACAAGGAAAATACGTTTTATTATGGGATTTAGTTTGTCCTCTTATTTATTGATAACAGAGTAGGGACAAGTGTGTTGCGTTTTTCATTATTTTCCCTGCGGTATGCTTGGTGGCAATAGTCTCCGATAGATAGTACTTTACTAGCCCATTTTCTTGTTACCTGATGGCTAGTAAATTCACCAGTCGCTGGTTATGCAGAGGCCAACCGGTAAGTGCGCGTTTCCATGGTAAGTCAGCAGTCGCTTTTCGCATTACTGGTGGCCTGTGATTCAGTAGTCGTAGGATATGCAGGTGGTGTCCAGTTGAATACATGTAAAAGTAGATTTTTGAAACTAGTACTGGTTCCAAAGGAGCTAGCCACTAACAAGTTTTGGATCAGTGATTCATACTGCACGGTTCTTTCTGTATATGACGTTCTCTGAAAGTGGAACAAGATTGAGAGAGTTTGTTGTTGTTGTTACAGTATTTTTTGTTCGGTATATAAAAATGTAGTGTACGAACGGCTGAACCGATTTTGATGACATCTTTTGTAAGTTATAGATTGGGTCCCTGAATGGTTAAGATTAACAATTGGATTGAATGCTAATGAAGCATGGGTTTTTTTTTTTAAAATACATCAGAAAAAGCCTAGGGACATATATTTACTCAATCAAACACATCAAAAAATTTGATTTTTTCTTTGTTCGAGCAGGACAACTTTTGCAAGCCCTTTAGTATATGATTAATTTACTCATAGACACAAACACATGACCCTCTTTGCCATCTTTGACTTGAAACTCTATTCAATTCTAGTTTATTTAGACTCATTTCACTTGAACTGCTTTATTTCTAATAATTTCTTAGTGTAGTTTATAATTTATTAAGAATTCCTTTCCATTGGCTGCAAAGATGTTAAGACAATATATGTATTATATAATGTACACAAAATGAAACAGCATGCAATGAAATAAAATCGAAAAGATAAAAAGAAAATTAGAATCAATCCACTTCAAACTAAACTTAAAATAAAACAGAACAGAACAGAATAAAACAGAAATGTGAAGAGAAGACACAGCAGAAAACTTTAAATTTATTCAAACAACGATGACAGAGAAAGCAGCGACAAACTTAACTTTCAAATAAAATGAAACGAAAAAAGAAAGTCAGGAAAAAAAAAATATAAGGTTGGCCACTTGCTGTGCACCCAAGTTCCTTTAAAACACACACACACACTCATACAAATATATTCAAATACAAACTACAAGAACTCTTATCCCCTTTTCTTTTCCTGAAACACTTGATGCTTTCGTTCATTATTTGATGCGTTTTACCGAAGCTCTAAAGTCTTTCGTTCTATCTGTCTGTATGTCTGTCTATCTGCTGGTCGGTCTCTTTTCAGTTTGTCTGCCTTCAATATCAACAACAACAACATAGAAAATGTTTTTATTCGTCTCAATCAAGTAAAAAATTAAATTTAAACAAATAGTTTAGCTACACAAATGGAAAACGGATTTTCCAGCTTTGATAAGCTGCAGCTAAAGCTGAAGATCTCGATGAGCACTGATAGATGGTTAGATGATTGGATGCTGGATGCTGGGTGGGTGGTTCTATAGATTCTTGTTGTTGTGAACAAATCACCATAAGCAAATTTCCAATGCAAAAGCAAATAAAAGTGCTTAACCGCAGGCACGCCCTGCTGCTATGCTTTATGCGTCTAAGGCGCATCTAAGGGTTAAGGGATGTCTGCCTGGCTTCTAATAAAGCCGTAAAATAGCATAAAAACGCAGGATGGAGGGTAAAGTGGGAAGATGGGATTCTTGTAAGGGAAATGAAAAGCAAGCCAAAGCGACCGCAATCATTTCAAATTAAGGCAAAGACAAGAGACAAGTTTTTGTAATGCTTTGCTGAGCTTTGCTTACGATTTTCCTATGCTATTTTCCTTTTTGAAAAACTGTCTTTTATTCTACTTTTTGTTTTCCCATTTCTTTTATTTTGCTTTATTTAACGCTTTTCAAATTGAACAAACAAACAAACCAATGACGAGTTGAGTTGACGAGATGGAGAAAATGAACATAATAAATAGGCAGGCAGAAGTGTCGCCTGCAGAAAAGTAAGAAAGATGAAGTTGTATTCATCAATAAAAACAGAAGTTAGAACTACATAGTATTAGCATTGTGTAAGAGGCCTTCAAGTTTGCCTGGGAGGCTAGTAAGCGGTTAGGTTTGGAGTTGAAGTTGGCTTAAAGCGGAAAGGATAAGAACGCACATAAGTAAATAGAAAATGTCTAAAGTGCTCACTGAGGGCCTGAAGCATTTTAAAGGATGGCAAACGAAGTGTTGGCCACGTTCCGGTGATGTTATGGCCACGTTAAACATTTGAGTTACAACTGCTGCTACTGCTGCTGCTGCTGTTATTGTTACTCATATGAATTGATTGAGTTTGTTTGTTTTGAGGCATCTAGAGGTGTGAGGAAGTCTTAATAGTCAACCATCTAACTAACAACTAACTAAACAACAAACCAACCTACGGACCCTCAATTGGGTTTGGGTTTTACTTGCTTGAAGGCATAACTTTTGTCGGTGTGATTTGCTTGGTTGGTTGGTGGGTTGGTGGGTTAGTTGGCCTGACTCTTCTTATGCATGATTATGTTGACTATGAAAGTTGGCCCCTATCGGCGTGCCTATCTGTCTGGGTTAGAATATAAATGCCTGGACTATTCTTCAATGACACCAGCAACAAGAAGAAAAAAAAAACCCATCTATGTTTGTCTGGTAACCGTTGCTAACTCGTTCTCTTTGTCCCTTTGTAAGTCGTTATCCCTCTTGGACTCTTGAATTGACTTGAACAGCTAACATTATTGTTTGATTACTTTTTTTATTTTAAGTGCAAAAGCGGAACAGCATCAGATATCAAATGGGACACAAATGACGATGACGCCGACGATATCTAAGGCAAGTAGAATAGTATTCATTCATTGCTTTGGGGCAATAGAATTGCTTTTCAACACGACCAGGAAATACTACTTGGACGTAAGGCATAAACCTTTTTCCTTTTGCTTTTCTTTTTTATATTTTGTATTTTGGTTTTGGTTTTTCTTTTTCTATTTTCCCCAACGCTTTTTATGTTATATTACTTCCCATTGCCATATACAAAATCACATATACATACTCCTTCACTCACGCACACATGTGTAATAGAGAAAGAGAGTGTGTTAATGTTTGTTTTTCTATTGCTGTTGTTGTTTGTTGTTCGTATGTGTGACGGACGTTCACTTTAAGTTATTTTCTGCTGTAGGCTTTTAGGCTCACACACTTGAATATATTCCAACAGTCGTTTGTTTCTCTATTCATCTTTATTATTCTGTTCTGTTCAGTTCAGTTCCATTCTGTTCTTTTTTCTCGTTTTCTTATTTTATTTTTATTTAATTTTTTTCTTTTTTTTTTTGCAGATTTTTATTTTAGCTTTGGGCAGCGATATAAATGTCCCCAATGAATGTGAATATACTTACTACGAAAATCTAGATGTATATTTTTTGGTTAGTCACACATAAATACATACAAATAAATGTTCTAGGCTTCAATGAATGAGCGAATGAATTGAATGAACGAATGAATGAAGGACATTTTAGTATCAACATTGAACATATGAACGCATATAAATGCCAAGATGACCTTCGGTCATTTGTATAAAATTAAGATTTACATATGTATGTATATTTAGATGGATCTATAAGTATATACATATATTCAGTTCCAAAGAGAAACGCCTAAAAGCTGACATTAAATAAATGCGTCTGAAGACTTTTGTTTGCTCATTCGTTCGTTTGTTTGCTTATTTGTGTGTCACTACTACACTAAGATTTGCTTTGCTTCTTTCGAACCAATTTTGTGCTTATCAAAAATTTACATTTGCTTATTTTTTCAATATTTTTTTATGGTTTTCATTTGTGCTTTTATTTAAGTTGTTAAGATTATTTTAATATTTGTCTAATAATTTTATTTAAATGTGTGTTTTTTTTGTAGAGCCATCTAAATAGTTCTCTATTTACTGATAACATTAGTAGAGTAAATAAGTTGCAGAAGTTTTTAATCAGAAATTGGGCATTTATTGTGAAATAATGGTACATTATTATCTTTCGCTAGCCACTACTGTTTCGCATCTCTCTGAAAGCATTCGGATATCGCGTAGGAAGAATGCTTCATCTATTGAGGTTACCCTCGAATCGACCCAATTTTTGGTATCCTATGTGATGTAAAGTGTTGCTCAGAGAGCCCGTAGAAGATCAAATGAAAATCGGAAGGGGCAATTACTGGTGAATACAGTGTGTTGAGTAGGACTTCCCTATTGAGTGTTTTCAAGTAAATTTTGATCAGCACCGGAATATGTGGTCGAGCATTATCATGTACGAGAATAATTTTTTCCTGTGGGCACGTTTTTACTTGAGTTCTCAGCTCAATTTCATTAATTGTGATCGTTAGAGAGCCTCAGTAATAGTTTCGTTTGGTTTGATTAACTCTTAATATACGACAACAAGCAAAAATTATGTCATGCTGATACAAAATCGATAATACTCCAAGGTAATGGTGTTACCAGATGTCCAACATTGCGATATGACGTTTAATTTCTAAAAATTTCAACCATAACTTAATGGCGAGGTATTCTTTTATCACACTTAATATTTCCACTCCCAATAATATAATGCTTATATATTTTTCGAATTTCGGTTTCACATTTAGTGTTGTACATTTATATCGACTTTTAGAACTATATTCATTTAATCTCCATCATACGAGTTTGTCAGAAATTATACCACAATTTCAGTGAATTTGATTATAAATCCAAAGGCATATGTTGCTTTCAACTTTAATATCCTTATCCTTCACCAACAAAGCACTACTTATATGCAAACGTAAAGCGTAATTTTTCACGAGTCTCAATATTCTTTGGTGTAGAAGGCGTTTTGAATTCATCCAAATTGTTATCATAGTAAAAAGTAGCACATAATGACGCAGTTCTCCTGATATTTGGATTTACGTTGCAGTCAACTGCACACCTAAATCTTTTAGCTTTGGAACTCCAAGCAGGATTTTGTCAGTATGTTTTATGGCACCATACCCAGCTCAATACGCGCCCTGTTTCGAAGCCTAATTATAATGCAGAGGCTAAAAGTCTCCATCCACATGATCACCCACTAAAAGCTGATTTACACTTGGCTAGTTGGTGAGCTAAAAGCTAGCGAGTGTACTCACTGCTGCCTAAATAGTGATTCTCTTTGAAATAATAAGAGAGAATGAGTTTGTATGAGTAATAATAGGTAGAGATAGGCTAAACAGTGATTTCAAAATCGCAGTGATTCTAAACTGTGATTGAGTCACAGTCATTTGAAGGGAGAGACACAGTTTACTTTGTTTAAACTGAGATTACCAATCACAGTTTAGGGAGCAACTAAATCAAAGTGAGTCACAATGAATCAAGTAAACTGTGTCTCTCATTTCAAATAACTGTGACTCAATCACAGTTTAGAAACACTGTGTCACTGTTTAGCTCATCTCTTATAGCAGGCAGCGTGTAAGCGAGTAAAGCTGAATGGCTGATAAATTTTCTAGTTGGCTTGTTAACACTCTAACGCTCAACACTCTACTTGTTTACACTGGGCGAGTTCGCTTGTAAGTGTAAATGAGCCTTAAGGAGAAATTCATCTTTTTTTAGCACATAAAGATATAATCTAAAACAAGTCGATATTATTTACAGCCATCAAAATGTGTCATTCATGAATTAAAAAAAAATCTTTGCTGTACTAAATTATTTTTTGAACGCTGCAAGAATTAAGTCATCTAAGTTGAATAGTGCCTCCTCGATAGATTTTTAGGATTGCTTCCCATTACTCGTCTATTTCTGAAGTTCGTGATTCTCTCCCTCTGATAAATTTGGGTATGAAGATAATCCACTTGATTATTTAATGTTTATTCCATTTTCTCCTAAACAGATGAAATTAATAGAAGAAAGGTTCAGAATAACCGAACTCCTCACATGGCCGATACCATACCATTACTTAACTAACATTGTGCAACACATTGTGGCTTACGATTTTATATATACATATATAGATTTTTAAAAATTGTTTATTCCTTGATTTCTTAAATCTATTTAATCTAATTTTTTATTGTTATAATTTTTTGTATTATTTATTCTTATGCTTTTGAGTCGTTACCAAGTATTTGCTCATTTTTGTTTTTTTTTTTTTTTTGGTAATGTCAACTTTTGGTGGCGCAATACTTTTTTGTGCCTGTCATAAATGTTGATGCTGCTGCTGCCTTAATACGTTATAATGCGTATAACTTTGTTTTTGATTGCTCTGACACACGCTTTTGGATATAACCATAGATACAAAGATATATCATACATATACTTATGTATGGAGGATGTATCCGAGGAGTCTTTGACTTATGGCGCAAAGTGCTTAGAAAAACATATTTGTTTTTGACATTCACACATGCTAACATTAAACATAATAATGACAAATTTTTTAATATAAATGCCAAGGCGCAAAATATGGCGGCACCTTTTGTATCTAAAAGTCATAAGTATGAATTTTGTTATTGTATTTTTGTAAGTTTGAATAACAAAACACAATTTCATGTCACATTTTATGAAATTTGCGACTTTTCAATTTTAGGTCGACAAATGAGAATCACATGCATACACATAAACAAACACACACACACACACAAATACAGTTGAGTTTACATTAGATACATTGGCGACATTGTTAAATTAAGTGCGTGACACAAAATTTCTCTAGAGTATATGTCATCATAATGATGAACGAATGAATGGAGGAATGAATGAGTATATGTATGAGTGCATGAATATAGGAACTTTAAAAAATTCATAATTTGCATGCTTCTTCCCAAAAATGCTGCCTTGACGCACATTCAGATAGGTACAGTGTAGAAATCATTATGTTTTGCTTTAGCATCACTTGAACGCGCTTTTAATAAATTTTTAACTGTTATGCCGAATATGCTAATAAACTTCTCAGTGTGTGTGCCGCCTCAAGCATGAGGAACTTCACTTTCTCTGACTGCTTGAGCTATAATTTCTTCAGCTTCAACAGTATCTTCATTTATGAATATTTGTTGGTTTTGTTGTTGCTTATACACACGTATGCTGGGCTAGGAAAAACCATTAACCAACTGTAGCAGTAATAACAACAATCACCAGATTGAGTCGAGTCGAGTTGCCTTGCTGGGCAAAATACCAAAAAAAAAAAAAATGTAAAAAAATTATGCCCCAGACGCCGCTGAATTTTAAATGAGTCTTTATGAGCTTCATTCTAGCGTGTAAATTATCTCATTTGTCAGCAATTGCGCGCTTCTGCTTCCTTTTCCTTAACCTATCCCCCATTCTCATTTTCTTCAACTGTTCCTCTATGCTCTAGGTCTATTGTAGTACATGGACTTGTGTGTTGGGCTTAAGTGGTTTCCTGGCTAGATATGCTAGATATTAGTCAGCGTCAGCACCCTTAAACACTCCACTTTACCCATCTACATCAAGCCAACAACCACCATCTATCAAACATTCTTAGAGAGGACTATGATGATAGAATCTCATTGCTTTTGCTCATAGCTGGCAGGTCCTTCCTCTCTCTGCCTTCTTTGATACATTCAATGTGCTGTCAACGATGCTTCAGTTACACGCATCCATATTCAAGTTGGTGAATTGAAATTTTGAAATATATACTTAGATGTATATATGTATGTATATTTAAATCCTAGCAGGACTCAGGACTCTTCTTTCTTTGCTTTGTTTTTTTCTTCTTCTTTTTTGTGTGATTTCGTCTTTGCACATTTATGAATAGAATTCATTGCTTGCAGCCATATTCTGCTTCAATCTTCATCTCCATCTAAAGCTTCTATTACTCTTCTATGGTGTCTCTGTGCTTTTGTTGTCAATGTTCTCATAGCCACAGTATCTGGGTATCTGGATGATATCCATTGCTCTTTCTCTCTTTCATTTTATGAAATTCATTTAGGCTTTTCTGGTGGTGACAATTTTCCACGCTGCATGCGTTCGTTCACTTGCAACAGAAGCGAATATGCATACCAATTGGGCTTCATTCATACAATAACTTTTGAGTAGCATCTTAGTATCTCACAAAAAAAAAGAAAGAATTGTATATGTGAGAGTGAAAGAAAGAGTATGGTATATGTGAGTTTCCAGTTTCTCATTCATTTGCATGCCTCAAGTGCAAAAATGACCAAGTTAGTGCCACAATGAAGGCATGCAAAAAACAAGAAGAAAGATGGGTACAAAAATGTAAAAGAATTTTTTTTTGTAGGGTAACAAAGAAGGACATCATGGCAAGTGTGGTAAGCAGCAACTTTAATTCTCGGTCACCGTCAAATTGAATTTGCATAATGTGCGCCGTTACACAGTAAGAACATGCCACACATACCCATAGTGTGGTGTGTGTGTATGTGTGAATGTATCTATGACTCTTAGTGACTGCGAAAAATGAGTCGGCAAAATGTTCCTTTCAACTTTGGCATGTAAGGACATTGGTCGAGTTATTGTCAGTGGTTGGTATGGTTTTAGTTTGCTTGGCTTGGCTTGGGCACAGTCCTGTCCTGTCCTTTACTATTCTATGCTGTCCAGTCCGGTCCTTTCATTACATTCTGTCTGCAGCATGTCGTTTGTCTATTCGAAGTGTTTTCAACCCACTCCTTTTTTTTGAGAATCGTGCTGCTACTGTCATCGTCATTGGCATTTTTCGTGTGAAAACTTTTGTGCACTTTTTAGCTTTCAACAGTTTGGTCCTTCTCGTTTCATTCCTTATCATTGTATCTATAACTCTATCTGTGTGTGTTTATTTGCTTGTGTGCGTACTGTACACTTATGTGTGTGTGTGTGTATTTTTTGGCCATGTGGTAATGTTATGCGCATTCACATTTGGCTGCACTTTGCCTTTACCACCTACGCCACAAATGCCAATGCCCCTTGTCCCTGCTTTCTACTGATTTCACAAGCAACAAAGTCGTTGCCTCAAAACTTTGCCTTAGTAGTTAAAGCCTCTGAAGCCAAGGACATTGCTATGCATGCCAACAATACACACATTCATTCAAATACTCTCATACATATTTAGTTGACTTGTTGGTGGTGACCTCTCTACTACTGCCATAATATAACCTTTCTTCTTCATTTTCATCTTCTTGTGCACCATCTTCAACATTGCATTGTCAACGCCTTTGACAGTCAGTAGCAGCACCAGCACCAGCAGCAGTAGCAGAAGCTGTGGAACCAGTGGCAACCTTCAAAGTTTGATGGTTTTTGTATTATGTTTGCTGTTATGTTCTATTGCCCTTTCAACTCCTTGCCCTTCCTTTGCCATTCAAGCTGATTTGCATTACAAAATATACAAAAAGAAAAATAATGCAAAAAAAAAAATACATAGATCCTTTTGTCACACATAATTTTACGAAAAATGTTTGCAATTCGATTAAATGGCACATTTTTAGTTTCTCATTCAATTTGATTTTTCAATTGTCCGTCATACAATCAGTTACACCCACACAAGCTCTCTCCATGACTCCATGACTTTCTCTTTTATGACATATGAAAAAAAAAAAAACAGCATGCAATAGAAAATCCTTGCATACATTCAGGCGTCAAGCAAAACTAGCATGGCATTGACAGTTGGCTGGCAACAAAAAAGTGTTGCTCGAATGTTCGTTTCATTTGCGTTTAGTTGAAAATAGTATGTGAAAAAAAAAAAGAAAATGTTTACAAATAAATTTCCAAATAATTTCCGCTCGATTTTTTCCCTTTTTTGCATGTTGTTGATTCTGTTGTTGTTGTTGTTTTTGTTATTATTATTATTGTAATTGCAGTTCGGTTGCCCTTATCGTCATCATTGCCATCGCACCATCACCATCTGCATCTGCATCATTGTCAACTATTCAACATTTCAAAATTCATTCATGTGCAAGTTAACAGCATTTTGACATTTAATGACAGCTGAATGGTAACAACAACCAACCAAGCGACAATACCAACTAACCAAAACCTACCGACTTACTATTAGTATATACTAGAATAACAACAACAAAAAATAGAAATACAACAACAATAGTAAATATCACAGCCCAGATTTGTTGTGCCAGTGTCGCCTGTCATTACGACTTTTGACAATTAGAACAAAACTATACCGTAAGCCACATTGCATGGTTGACTGACTTCGTTCAATCTCTTGTTGCTTAATTCTTCTCTATACATACTCCTATGTTCTACTACCACTACTACTAATACTATTGTGGTCCTTGGTGCTAGTATAACATTGTCATTTTAGTAGGTGTATTGCATGCACAATTATCTTCATATATCTGTGTGTGTATGTTGTATTTGTAAATCGAGAATTAAATTCCAATTGGTATGTCATCTAAAGTCATCTTAGTAGTATTGCAAAACATGAAACAATTTTTTGGTTATGTTTTTGGGTTTTTCATTTAAATTTCATTGGAGTAAACTACACTAACATACAATAGTACTAGGCCATGAAGTTGGGCTTATTCGGTTTCTTGGTATTGATGTGGAATTAATTTCCACATACACACATATGTATGTTTGTGTCTTTGTTTTCTAGGCTTCATGTTTTGTGAATTTAATTTTAATTTAAACATACAGAGTTCACTAGAATTTTGTATTGTATTATATGAATTTCTTTACTGATTGTATGACTTGATTGAAGTTGTTTAAGGCGATATTTTCAAATGGTTTTGTTTATTATGGAGATACATATCATAATGAATTTTGTTTTTTAAGGGCTCAATCCTTTTTATGGACTGTATTTTGTATACTCTCATTCGATTACTCACTATCAGATGTCTCAATAAGAGAGCACGCAGAATAGCAGCATTACTGACTGATAGCCAGGCAGTTATCAAAGCACTTAAATCTCACCAAGTTACATCAAAACTGGTGATGGAGTGCATTGTTAAACTGATCAAACTAGGTGAACTCAATCAGGTATGGATTCTTGTAGGGATTAATGGTAACGAAATGGCAGATAAACTCGCCAGGAAAGGAGCGTTAACTCCATTTGTAGGGCCCAACCCATTCTGAGGTGTAGGTTCATGTAACATCTCCCGTATTATTTGGGAGTTAGAAGATAGACAAAGGAAACTATACTGGGAAAACTTATCGGGGCTATCACACTCCAAATTAGCGATAGGGACATACAACCCAAAATGCTACAAGGACTGTATGAATCTGACAAAGAATAACCTGAGAATCATTACAGGATTGTTAACAGGAAATTGTAGGCTGGGAACTTCCTCTAATGGTCTTTGCATGTTCTGCAGGGAGGAGGACGAGACCATACTGCACGTGATACGAACTTGTCCTGCCCCGATGCACAAGAGAAGGAAACACCTTGGCGAATTCATCTTAACCGAGGACGCATTCAAACTCTCAATTTATCGAGGGAATTGGTCTAGGAGAAACACTCCAAGTCCATGAAGGGGGCACAATAGATCTCATAGGTCGCAGTGCATCTTCCCCCAAGATAATAATAAGAGAGAGCTTCATAAATTTTGTGTAATGTTTTTTTTTTTGTGTAAGTGGAAATTCGATAGCTGTCACCTATGATTGTTCCGATTATTAAAAATGAAGCGCTACACAAAAAAGAATGTGTCATCATTACAAAAATGGGACTCATTTCAATCACACAGCTTGGCAAAAATACGTTGCTCATGAATGCATTTATTTCTCTTGGATCGCCTGAAGATTTTTTGAGCTCCAAATACAATAAATTTGTTTATTAACGAAGCCGTTCAGGTGGAAATGAGCTTTACGCATTTTTCGAAAAATCGGCATTAACTTCACTTTGCTTCATTAGCCATTGAACGAATTGCTGGCGCTTTGCATGGTCTGCTGGTTTGAGCTTCTGAGTACGCTGAATCTTATACGGGTGGCAGTAAAGGCCTTCCGTCAAAAAATCACTGCGTAGTGCTTCGTGAAGTTTGAAGTTGTTGTGAACGATGCAAATTGATGTTTTCGGATTTTCGGTGGCACTCTTGCTTACAGCAGCAATGTTTTTAAAAGTCTGACCGGTACGTCGATGCAAAGCAGACTTTTTGTTTTTTATTGTCGAATTGGGAATCTTCCTGATATATTGCCATATCACTGACGGCATGTACGATTCATATCGTCTGCTAGATACACCTCATTCGGGCCCACACCTAGGTAATATTATCTCATTACTCCGGACTCTCATAACAATACCCCTACGTACGAAACCCTTAACTCGGTTACCCTGCGGAACTACCGTTAGGCATTACAGCGCAGGGCAAAGCTTAGCCTTTTGGCTCACATCACCTCATTCACTGCTCTTCTGCTACTTCTCTGGCGCTCTTCCATTCTCAATTCTTGGAGTACCATTGCAGTCAGGTCTTTCACCATATGCAAAGCAGACTTAGGGTCATAGTGCACGCTAAGAAGAAAAAGCATGCACAAGGAAACATTTGAAAACGCTCGAAAGTGTGCACAGTGCTGGCAATGACTTAGAGGAAGCTTAAACCGAAACGCAAGCTGTCAACTAGCTGCTCAGTACTGTTTTTGTTTTTATTTTTTGTTTTCTTTGTAATTATTTCTTGTGTTGCTTTGCGTTCGACCAAAAACAACAAAAATTTTGAGGACGAATACATGAAAATGATCTCGATTTTTATCAGTTACAAATATTTGGGATTTTTTTTCCCTTTTTTCCAATTCCCTTTTTGGGCGCCTTGCTGATGCCTAATTCGCAAGCAATTTGCCTTCTACTATGAACACTCATCAGTTTATTCATCTTCAGCTTCGTTTTCGTCTCAGCTTGCACTATGATCATACCCTTACTGTGCATAAGCGACTCAGTTTCTTCAAATTTTTTGACCACTCTTCTCACACATTAGTAACACATTGGAAATACCGCGAAGTTTGCGAGTGGTCTCCTCGTAACTTTACCATTTTTTGGAATGGGTTTTTATAATGACAACGAGTTCTTCTTTTGTGTGTCGCTCCTTTATTAGTAATTGAAACAATCATAAGTGATATATGTATTATTTCAGAGTTGCCACTTTCAAAAAAATGACACAAAATATAAATAAATAAGAAAATAAATTGATATAAATAATGATCAATTGAACGATTGAACTAGGTTGATTGGATGAGTTAGAATTCATTAAGATATGATAGGAATGTGGCGATAATATAAGAAAGAAATAGGATAATCTATTGTTAGATTGGATTAGGAAAAGAGAGAAAAGAAGAACATTTCGTATGACAGAGAAGTATAGGAAATATGGTGTTTCTGAGGATAGATTATATATTGTAGTGATAGAACAGGAGAACATGAATTGGTTTACGATTTGATGGTCCTTCATAACACAACATCTTTCTCAAACTTTATCATTAAATAAACTTTAAGTAAAGTAACAACAAATTCTATGAAAAAAACTAAAAGATAATTTCATTTCATATGATTTCCCTTCCTTAAACATTTTTTTAGTTTTAATGTCATGCTGTGAGCAAGAAAGGAAACAAAATCAAATCAAAAAATCAGTAAAATAAAAATAATAAAATTGGAAGAACATATATATACAGAGGAGAGAGAGAGAGAGAGATAGTGAGAGAAAAAATGGAAAATAAAAAACAAATTGCATTTAAAACCGGGTTTCAGTTGGTATTCCATTTTTGAAATAAAAAACATCGAAAGAGTCATAAATATGCAACACTTGCCCCTACTCTCCTGTCTCCCGTCTTCAGTCTTCAATCTTGAGTCTCTGTATCCTTAAATAAAACTAGTAGTAGAATTTGGTTTTTGGTAATGGAACAAGTTCTTCTTGTTGGTTGGAAGACCATGTATGAATGTATTGTACTGTGAAGAGGAATATGTATACTATTCTTGGAATATATGCAGATCGCCACTTGTTTTTTAGATGACAATGATGACAACAACTACAGCAGGAGCAGCAGCAACAGTAGTACAATGTCAACTCCTTGCAGCCTTTTCCTGGCCTTGTATAAATATTTATTGCCACGTATACATTCTTTTTCTCTTCTCTTCACTATACAATCTAAATACATATATTCTATTTAGATATGTGGGTATTTGTATGAGTATCTGCATGTGGGTGTAGGGTATATACATAGATATTTTAAGTGTTTGTTTGATTGTATTCGTATTTACATTTGCTTTTGCGTTTTGCTAGAAATTTTCAATTTATTTGCAATTTGCATTTTGTGCATTATTTGATTTATACAATAATTCCATAAACAAACACTCGAGCGAGCGAATGAATGAATGAACAAGTGAACGAATGAACTAACGAACGAACGAACGTATAACAATGACAACTCCACAACAATTACAACAACAATAACATGAACGAAACAACAGAACATGTACATGTAATAATAACTACTATCTACTACATGCAACAACAGAAACAACAACAACAATAATATCAATGAATGAAGATGTGTATATTTTAAGATATACTATAGGAAGGTTGCATGTACACAAGGAAGGCACGAAGGTGAGGTAGGGAAGGAAATGCAAAGAAGAATTATTAAGGAATGAGGAAGGAACTTTCAGTGACAGTACAACAAATAATATTGTTTTAGCCGTAGGTCATTTGAAATATGCACTCGTAATGTATGCAATGAAAAGTATCTATGTAGAATATTTCACTCCAACTTAATTCATTTCTCCCTACATTTGTGTATTCGTATGTCTCTCTGTCTTCCTGTCACCCTGTGTGTGGTGGCTTTGCTTCAAGTGATATACTCACATGTATAGACATAGATACATTTGTTGCTAAGGCATATAATTGGAAAATTTTTCAATGTTTGAATATTACATTTTACAATTAAATGCAAACAAGAATTCATTATCGTTCGACTCGAAATTAGAAGGTCATTCCATTATTTGTTTATTCGATTGTTTGTTTGTCAACTGAACTACGTGTTTTAAGCAATGTAGCTACAATATAGTATAGATGCCTAGAATATCCTAGTTACACGTACCATGTAGATCTCTTACAATCTCACTTACACTCTCTTACACAGTCTTTCTCGCTTTGTCTTTATTATTTTATATCTAGTATTTACATAGAAGTGTGCATAACTTTCGAATTATTTACGAGTTCATTCTTTGCATGTCGCATTTTGTTTGTGGAACTACAATTGCTGCCACAGCGACAAAGCACGTTGCCATCAGCATTTGTACACCTTCTCATATTCTAACATCCTTATATATGTACATATCTTTTACCTATACACACACACATATGGTACAAACAAAACAACCTCCATCAGGCTTAAGTGCAATAGGTTTTGGTGTATATTTGCAATTGTTGTTCTATAGTGTATCTATGCAAGCATACTTGTTTGTATGTGTAACTAATGTTTATACTTTTATTCTATTCTACTCATTTTTAGTACTATCTATCTCTCTCTCTCTCTGGGGAAGTTAATTAAAATGTTGTCGTTTATTGAAATATGATTTTTGAGGCCTGCGGTTAAAAATTTTACAACTCGTAGTTATTATTGCCTTTAGAGTATACGAATGAATATGAGTACTATGGTTTAAGTACAAATGATGCAGACATAAATTCTGGTTACAAATGTTGATTTGTAAAATGAAGATATCGTTCATATATTTGTTGTTGTTCATAAACATCCTGCATATAGTAGTATATGTATATATATATATATGTATATTACTAATTAGCACAATGTTGATATGTGTATTGAAATTTTAGTTACTTTAGTTGTATGTACTTCATTAACGTAAATTTGTTATCGAACTTGTTCGTTGTGTTTGGGCCAAAATACTCTTCTACTTCTACTACTATGGTGAGGTTCAAAGCTATTTATTTTCCATAATGATGATGATGATGATGCTATTGGCATGGCATGGCATGGCATGGCATGGCATGGCATTTTAAATGATTAAACAAGAGAGGCTTGTTTATGAAATTAGGTTTAATGAAAATATCTCGAAATAATTTTCTCAAATTAATGATATAAATTTTGTACTCGTACATACATATATCGAACATGTTTGAAGTTGAAATTTATTGTTATTGAGAATTGAGTTTTAGTTATTTGGTATTTATAAAATTAAAAACTTATTTAGATAATTGAAGCCTCAAGATAATGAGAATGGGTTAATGTTTAGAATGGGGAATTAAATTATTATTATGTTATTTATGGCTTCAAACATGTTGCAATTGAAAACTTTTATGAAATTTTAGGCAGTCATTGGTGTATGCTGATGAGAAAGCTTATTAATCTGGTAGAAAACAATTTTAAATTTTTGTAAACTTTTCAAATTTATTACTGTAAGCTCTTAAAATCTTCAGACCGATCTGTTCTCATAATAATCACAACTGTTACTGAAACAATCATAAAAATGCCATTAACAGCCATTTAACAGCAGTTTGTGACTCTGTTAGCTTTTGTGACTACATATTTTGAGAATAGGTCATATGGATAAAAAAACATGTTGTATCAAACAATAGGCATCAAACTTGTTACATGAAATATGATGTTAATTTTTAATTATCCTTCAAGATATTGGTATAAAAGAAATAAATAAGTGTATTGGTGACTTTCTTTATTATTAAATTATCAATGTCTTGACAGTAATTTCAATACAAGTATCAAACGTATTTCATCAAACATGTTGTATCAAAAATGTTGTTGTTTTAGTCAGTTAAATTTTAAGAGGATCCCTATGAAAAAAAGAAAGTGGTATATTATTAAAAATCAAATAACTTTTTGTTATTATTAATGAAAAAATAAATAAATAATTACTATTTTTTTTATAGTTAATTCTTAAGAAATTTTTATAAAGAATTCTACACCAAGAAACAAGAGCGTACCCTAGATTTTGTCCAGGTATCTTTTACACTTATAATCTACACTAGAAAGCTTTGAGGTCCTCCACAAAATGTCGTAGTAACTATTGAAGATGCAGCAATACATTTTGAGACAGTTTTAATAAGTGATAAAATATCTGCACTCTGCTATGAGAGGCTGCGTCCCCTTCACTCGTACCTGACTTCGCTCTTACTAACAAATATGTATCAAACATATTGTATCAAACATGTTGCATCCAATTTGTTTTTGTTAAGTAGTTAAACCCATCAAGATAAGTCAAATATTTGATTGTATAGTATATTGTTTTTTCCATTTTATTATAAACTAGTTGACCCGGCAGATGTTGTCCTGCAATCTATGTAGATCGCTTTTTATCTTTTGGCCACTACAAATATTTACAGAAAGAAAGGAATGATGAGAACACTACTACTCTAAAAATGATTGTATCACCACTCGCTTCTTCTACGCAAAGTGTGTGTGTTTATTTGCCTTTGTTTTAATTACAAATTAACATCTTTTGATTCCGTAGGTTGATTATAGTTAAATGAACGCTAAATGCTATTCAAAATAAAAATTCTTATCTTTCAGTAATTCAATTTTGAATCCAATGAGTGGCTTTTACGTGATACGCGCACAAACGAACAAACAAACAGACAAAAATTTCAAGTTCTATGATTTTATGATAAGTATTGATCAAAGTATTCCAACCCTGGGCTACTGAGGCCCAAGTGAAGTCTACATGCTGCCTGAACCGATCAAATGTGGCCAGGCGACCCGTTGGGAAAGTTTTTTTTTTTGGTCGTTACTTTGTCCGCGAGTGGTTCTTTGCACCAGCAGCCCAACTCATCAACATCACGGATTCTTCCAATGCAGCCCAGGCAACCAAAAAGGTTGGACACCCCTGGTATAGATTATAACGATGTGTTAAATATTTGCAAGCTATTACATTTAACATGCTGCATCAAACATATTTTAAGCTGAGATTCTTAGACGATCCTCATCATACATCATTTCAAAAGAAAATTCCATGTGATAAAAGTTAAAAATGAAGAATCACAGATTTAGTGTGGGAGATAGTAAGCAATAGCAAAGACGCCGCAGCTATGCCTATGAGATTGCGTCTCTGCCTCGGGGAAAGAAATGCATGGCTTGTGTGGAAAAAGAACTTCCACAAACTGCTTGCTTCAGAGGCGGCAATGATTTGCTCTTAAAATAATGAGTCCTTCCATTGTAAAGTACCACACCCAATGTTCGATCCAACTGGTAATATTCTGGCCATGGCTGAAATAGGTTCAACTAGAGATATGACACCAAAAAAATCTATTGAACGGGGCTGTATTGTATATCAATTCAATATGTAATGGAATACAATCATTCTCCACATAATTGGTTCCAAAATCCATGTTTTCAAATTCCGATTTCAACTACCACAAAAAAACTAACAATCAAAGAGAGACGTTTCACAAGGACGGCTATTGGCCTAATCAGACCAAGAGAATTTTCAAATTTCAGAGTTGCTTTGTTCAGCTTCTAAAGAAAAAGTGAAGCTGAAGCTAACCAGGGCTGGGAAAATCCTGCCAGTGTGGCCAAGTTTTTGTTAGTGTTTCCAAGTTATGTTGCTATTTTCCGTCTTGGCATCGGTAAACAGCTGATGACGGCACTTAAAATTTTTAAGTGATATGCAAATTATTAATTTTATTTTATAATTTTCATAAAATTAGTATCACGAATCGAAAGGGGACCGCAAAAGTTATGTGCATATATTGCAAAACGTTCTAAGTCATCTATTTCTCAGAAATTTTCATTTTTAATTTTATCAACGTGAGCGCAAAGTTCCTTGTGTGTGTGTATAACAAAACAAAAAACAGCTCATAAAAAGCAAAAGTGGTGTGTGAACGGCAGCTTCAAAATCTTACGCTTTTGTTTGGTGTGACTTGGGCATTATGTACTCGTATGTATATTAGATTAATACTGAATTCACACCAAACAACATCACGTTGATGTATTTTTACGTTCAGAAGCTTTATTAGCAAAATTTGATACCACAAATCTGAGTTTTCCACTAGAAACTTCAATTTTGATATATATTGTTATACCTCTACTGTAATTTGATTTGTGTCACTGTTTAGCTCATCTCTAGTTATAACAACAATAGAAATACATTCTCTGTTGAAATTTTAACTGTCTTTCTATTAAGTTTCATGGGATGCAGTCCAATGAAAGACATGTGGTGAGACATGACGGGACCTTAAAATTCCACTGACCTTACTCGTCCAGTATTTTTTTTATCGTCCAACCACTGCCTAAATATATTGCTCTCTTTAATATGCCTAATGTTAATCCTATAAAATGTTTACTCCAATAAGTTTCATCAGACTTGTGTGACAAAAAACTTAAAATATCCTTGAAAGATTATAATTAAGTATACTAATAAGATATAATCTTAAAATTAAATTCACTTATATTTATTGTTAAATTTTTAAGAATTTTCACTAACATAAAGTTTTCAATTTCTATTTGTTGCCATTCCTCAGAATTTAAGAAAACTTTTAATTGGTGACACACGTATAACTTTTTATATTCCTTAAGAAGTTTCCACACTTCATGATACTCTCCAAAAATTTTTGGTATCATCATTAACAGGATGCGCTCATGCAACAAATTAGCAAAAATGTTTATTTAGCCCCAAAAATTTGCTTTTCGAACGTTTAACTTTGTCAAAAAAATATGAAGGAAAAAACATAAATGAAGAAAACAAAGAAAATTAAGAAAAGCTCAGAAAAACAAAGCACAAACTTGACTCGTTTTACTTTTGGTTTTGAGGTTTTTCTCTGTCTTATTTTCTTTTCTTATTTTTTTTGTGAGTTTCGCTATCAAATTAATAAAAGTCAACATGCAACGAGAAGTGAAACTGCACTGGAGCATGGATGGCATTGTCTTGTTGCCATAAAAATGTGTGTGTGTGCAAAGTGAATACTGAAAATGACAATAACACCAACAACAACAACAATAAGAGTAACAGTAACAAAAATGACAATAAGAATAAGGAGAATGCAACAAAAAGTTGCATATCCGTGACAGCGAATAACCGAAATGAACAAACAAAGTCATAAGCGTGCATAAATATTTACAACGTTGGCAAGTTTTATGAACGAGAAAGTCCCTGCGATTTCTGTTGTTTTTATTTTTTTGGTTTTTGTACTATTTCTTTCTGTGTAAAATGACAGTAACTAGTGCAGACTTTAGGGCGTAAAACCCTCTGTGTAATAGTAGTGTTTGTGGCAGTATGCCAGGAGCTTGAAGCAGGACTTGTTTGCAATGAGTTGGAAAACCCGGCAAAAGTATTGCAGGTCAACGTTTAATCCCAAACAGGACGACACAGATCTTCTGAAGCAGCAGCAGCAACGTACACTTGCCACGTCAATGACTACAACATGCAATGTACACATACTCCTACATACATGTATACATACATAAACAAAATACTAACAGGAAAGAGCAGAAAGGCAGATCTGTAGAAGGGAAAGTGTCCTGAACTAAGCAAATCACAGTAACACACAGTCAGTCAGCTTGCGGGTGGGGCAACTATAGAAACAATGAACGACAAGGACGATGATGAGGATGCCAACGAACGAACGGACGGTAACGAGTATCAACAGAATGAGCACAATAAAAGCACAAAGGACAACGACAAAGGAATACAAACATGAGACACTGAAATATATACAGAGAGAGAGTGAAAGAAAGAAGAGAAAGAGGTGCAGGCGGAGGAGTGATTTGAAGTGGAAGGTTGACTATCAGTGGCGATGAAGGCACGAGCGTAAACAAAACTCATTAAAGTGAAGTGGCGTTTGTTAGTTTTTGGATTGAATGCTATAATGGCTGGACGTTGGGACATTTGTTCAAAGTAAGATGATTGCCAGGGGCTAAGGATAGCGGGCAGTTTGTTGAGTCATGGCACTCGAAATACGCGATGAACGATAAATTGGCGATGATTCTTGAAATTGAAATTGTTAAAAAAAAAGAAAAATAAATAAAAAATAGAAATAGAAATAGAAAGATTGAATGAACTAAAGTTAAGCTAAGCAAAGCAAGGACGAGTTTGAGGACGATGAGGATGAATGGCAATGAGGTTGTAGTGGGTGGAGTATGGACAACGCAACTTAACCGTGAACATCAATTACGCTCAGCTAAACTATAAGCGCTAGCGGGTGGATGGGCAATCAAACGATTGGCCACATTTTGGCAGCAGCAACTATTGAGCGGTATACTAGGCAAATGGTTGGAAGTGGATGAGGATGAGGATGAGGAAGTGAATGTGAGTGGTAGCAGGTGAGGCTAGGCCACGTGAATGTTGTCTATATAGCGTAACGGTGTTTGTGGCGTGTTGTAGATTAGAAGCACAAAAGCGTAACTGAATTAAATTAACGAGGCACGTTGTAAATTTCCACGGTGCATCAGATAATAGTGAAGACGACTGACTGGATGATGGGTGGTGGTTGGTTCTTGTCGAGCATATGAAATGGTGGTAAAAGTGAAATGAATGAACGCGAACGTACCACGGAACGGATACGGATGATGGCTAGACGCCGAAGAGTTACGATTTTATATAGAATAAAAAAAATGTAATGAAAGTAAAATGGTGAAACAAGCAAACGAATGCGCATGAAATGAGTATGAAACAACAGGAGTAGCGTACCGCAGCGCAGCGCAGCACAACAACGTGCCACATCCTGAAGCGCGCAACACACAAATTGTCAAGGTAAGGAACGTGTATGGAGGAAGGTAGTATGGAAGGTGCTGAGCAAAAGCCATTTGTATTCATTCGAAATTAATTTAGCATTCATTCAGCAGCATGCTAAAAGTGAATGATGGTAGGCAGGATGGTGATGAGGTTCAACCGAAATGAAATGAAACCAAGTCAAGTCAAACCAAAAGAAGTCGAGAGAGCGTGTGGGTGCTCAGAAAATGGATAAATACGTGTACGTGGCATATATTTAGGCGCGAGTGAGTGGGTAAGACAAGCCAAGCCAAGCCGAGTCAGATGTAAAGGTAGCAACAACAACAACAGCAACAAGAATAAGGACAACAAATAGTACATGAAGTCTTGTTTTTCGCGATTGCTGCACATCGATAAGAAGTTGATTGCTGCTGATGGCTTTGATGGTACCAACACACAAAATAATACACAGCGAGAGAGAGAGTGTGAGCAATTACGGTGGCTAATGATGGCGTTCGTCTCATCGTCTTTGCATCAGCACTTAGCACTTGTGCTTGTGATTAAGGTTTGGTTAGGCATGGGTGGCATATTGAATGTACTACGCCAGCAGACAAGCATAATTTCCTACTTGTGTAATTTTAACAAATTAATTGCCGGCAATAAATTGCCATGACGCAAGGTGTTGAGGTGTTCGAAACTGTGTGCACCAAGACGAACGAACTCAAGAGAGCGTTGAAGAGAATTGAGTTCCTTGAGGAGCACGTAATATTGTATTGGATGGTGTAAATTGAGGAATCGAGTGCTAGGTTTGGGTTTTAGGTAGGTTAAATAGAATTGTGGATTGAAAAGTTTCTTCTGTTCTCCTGCTCTTCGTTGATTATTTGATTTGCTGAATTATATTTAAGTGCCTAAGACGATGGATGGATGGATGGTTGGTTGATAGAGTGAATGTGGAAGGGGTATGGATTTCAAGTAAAATATTATAGAAACATTGCTTGTCTCAAGACAGAAGGCAGTAAGAGAATAAAAGAAGTCATGAAGTTTATTTACGAGTTGTCAGAAGTTTGCCACACGGAAACGGATGTGGCTGTGGTGTGTTCTAAGGGTATGTAATCCTAAGCGTCTGTGTGTAGAGGGTGTGTTTGTGTTGAAAGAATTGTTCGCTGAAGGCAAAAAAAAAAAACAAAAAAAAAAATTTGCAACTTCCTGACGTATGTTGTCAGAAATAGTATACTACATAACCATATATAGGAATATTAGTATGAGTGTACTCACTTTGTTTGTTGTTACAATATGTACGTACATATGTATAACTTACACTCAGCCATAAAGTATGCTACATAATTTTATATAAATATGGCAAAGCCAAACATTGCAATAAAATAACAGAGTCTGGGAGAGAATTAAAAGGGCGTATCAGGTTTAGTGCCTGCAAGCTAAAGGTTTTATAGTATATATTTTCACCTACACTCACACACACACATATATTATACTCATATGTGTTTGTGTGTTATTATTTATTCAACGAATACTTGCATAAATGTTCTTGCCATGGAGTATTTCACGGTTTTAAAGCTAATTAGGCTTCTAATTAGATTTGAAATATTCGCAATTGTGAAACGAGTTGTCCTTAATCACACATACTCACACACACACACATACAAACATATGCACGCATCTAGAATCTATTTTTTGGGTTTTTTCTTTGGTTTAAACACGTGCATATGGCAGGTGTACAAAACTCCCATTTCCGATCTTAAACGTGTCCATGACAATTGTGACATCAGCATCAAATACAACTAAATACATCAAATTACAATAAAAGATATCGGAATTCATCACATCAAATCACATATGTATGTATGGATGGGATACATTTGGTTATTTGGTATTTTACATTTCACATTTTTTTTTGTTGGCTTGTGTATCTTTATTTTTATTGAGCGTTACATGTTGATGTTCATGTTCATGATGATGATGATGATATTGAGTATCATACAATTGCTGATGCTGCTGCTGCTGCTTTATTGTAATGTTGCAAATTGCCTAAGGCTCTTTGTAAATGTAAATATATTGTAGTAGGTTGCATGGAAATGTGGCTATATTGATTTCAAATTGAACTAACTACCATTTCTCTGAGCGGCTGTTAGAATGTCCTGTTTGTTGGCAGTAGTCTGCCTTCCTGGCCGTCTCTTATTGTTCACATATTCCTGCTGCCTGCTTTACACACAAATATCCTAATGTCTAATGTTTGAAATTTTGTACAAAATTGCCCGCGGCAATTATACATGTGGGTGAGTTTGTATTGTATTATTCTATGTGGCTAAGTGTGTCTGACTGTGTGGGTATGTCAGTGTATGAGTGCGTGTGTGTGTGTGTGTCTATCCATGTGGGACTTCGTTGTATTCGATTTAATTGTGCTGAAATTGAAGCCGTAATTTAGCAATAAAACTTGAATTTATTACAAATTCGCTTGTGTATTGTTTTGTTCCATCTGTTTATCTCTCACCCAAATATATACATTCGATTGTTTTTGTGCCTTTATGTTCTAGTATATTCTCCCACATTTTGTGTTTTAAAGTTGCCTCCAAAATTGGAACTAAAAAATTTTTACATTATTAATTGACTTAAATTGCATTGTTATGTTTCTGAATGCATTTCGCATTTATCACACAAACTCTGGTATTTTTAGAAAATTATCACAATTAATTGAAAACGATTTCTGTGTGATTTTTCGTAAATCGCATGCTTTACGCCTGCGTGGACTTTATAATTATTTAATACTTAAACATAAAGTATTTATTCATTATGTGTATGCAATTTGGTGCATTCAATAATTAATGAGATACAAAAAAATGAAAAAAAAAAAAATATGAAAACGGAAAAGGAAAATTATGTTTCAATAAATTCTTAATAATTAAAAATTAAAAACAAATTTTAAATTTATTTAATAATATTTATAATTATTATTTTATTTGAATATAATAAAAAAATCACAGAATGCAGGTTAATTTTTCGTTTAAATTTCATAAAATATAAGAAAAAGGTATGAGACTAAATATTGGGAGTGTCCGCTGTGTGACAAAAGAATGCCTCGCTAACAGTGACAAACTAGGCACGTGCCTTAAGGAGCGTGGTATCAAAGGGAAGCCCGCGGTGTTTAAAGGAATAATAATTAAATAAATGTCAATGAAGTTAGCAAACTGGCTTTAAGTGAGAAACAAATCCAAACTAAATTTAGTTAGTTACAATGTTGCTCGGAGACTTGCTTTAGATAGTAGTCCCTATCCGGCTCTGTAAGTTATAGTTGAAATTTTCGGATGTAAAACGTCACATCGTGGTTAGACATATGGCAACACCATAACCTTGAAGTATTGTACGAGTATTATCAATTTCTTATCAGCTTTACGTGTTTGGAGAGAACTTTTGATTTACTTCTTTTATATGAAGGAAAGAATAGTTGATGAGTATTGATAGCTGTGTGAACCTTATGGGAAACATGCTACACAAATAAAAGCATGTGAGTGACAAAGAATGCAAAGGAAGGCCAGGAAAGTTTGAAGACATCACTTGTAATTCTGCAGATTGATAACCACTCCTGGAGGATTTTAAGATGATTATCCAGGACTGTAGAAGCTTTAACTGGGCCACGGGAGCAGCTTATTATGGAAGTGTCATCGGCAAAAATCGATGTGATAATATGAGTATTTGTTGGAGTGTCAGCAATGAATAATACATATAGAGTTGGTGCCACGACACTGCCTAGGGGAACGTCTGCTTTTATCATAATGTCATTTGTTATGAAGTCTTTCTGTCTTACTAATGCAGGATTGCAGGATTTTATGCAGATTTTGAGGTAGAAAACAATTAAATTTGCAAATCAATCCTTGATGCCATACTTTATCAAACGCTTGTGCTACATTAGGAGATATTGCTAAGCAATATTCTCAAAGGCAGTTCTTACTTACGAAGTAATTTTGATTGTTCTATTAGTTTGTAAATGGTGGTTGAGTTTGACCATTAGCATCTTCTCAAATAGTTTAAAAAGACATGGAAGCAGACTTATAGTTCTGTAGCATGAAGAACTTGTCCTATCCTTCCCGGGCTTTGGAACCATTATGATAACCGATTTCTTCTATTGAAATGGAAAGTATCCGATTCAAAGGATAGCATTGAAAATATAAGAGAGGTCAGTTATCATTTTTGGCACAATAACTTGCAGATTTTTTAGGATTCAGTTGAGTCTTAATAATCGATTCGATTTCGCTTGAACTTGTTTTTAATGGTGACATATTTGCATAAGTTGAGATTGTCTGGTGAGAAAGCACAAAATTGTTTGTAGAGACGTTGAACGCAGTATTTTCACATATGAAGCATTGCTTGAAAGGCAAAATCGGAGGGTTTTTCCTCATTGAATCGTGACGGTGAATGTAAAGTGGCTCCACTACGAAAACATAAAGCACATAAAATTGGAGGATGAGCTCGGCCTTCGAATTCAATGACCAAAACGAATATTCATGGCAAGTAACTAATGTTGTATATCTCTTAGGATCAGCTTGGAGTGATCTAATCCAGCCTAAAGAAACCATCACTTGGCTGTGTTACTAATAATAATTGATGCAATTGAGGTAAGCATTGAAGCTTAAGTGCCCCAATATGAGAAAAGACAGGACAAAGTGATCTTTCAGCACGATAATGCTCGGTCACATGTTGTAAAAGTCGTCAAGGAAACTTTAGATATTCTATCCCAACCGCCTTATTCACCAGACATTGTTTCTTCCGACCACCTTGTGTTCCGGTTGATGACTCATGGTGTAATCAAAAAGCACGTATCTTCTTATGAAAAAAGGTTGATTTTTGGATCGCCATCCCAGATAACAATTTTGTTTTACGCGGAATCCGTATGCTTCCTGAAATATGTGAAAAAATCGTAGCTAATGATGGACAATATTTTCCAATATCATTTGATTTACTAAAACCTAAAAAACATCTTCAGTGTTCCCATTTAAAATATGTTTCTATTGACACTTCTCTTGCAACACTTCTCAAGCAACGAATCAATATTTGCAAGACATTTTTTGTTTTGTTTATATAATGATTATGTAACTAAAGGGAATTTCAATGTGAAAATGACAATTTTCTTGGAAATTTCTATACATTTTTTATCCCTACAAAATATATGCGAAATGTGCTGATATTGTATACTTGTATATATTTGTTTTTATTTTTGTCACTTACATATTTGGTTACCTTAAAATTCATGATGTCATTTTAAATTTGTGTTTTGAATTCCTTACCCCCACCTCAGTCAATGCAAAGTGAGTAAGTGAGTGAGTGAGTGAGTGAGTGAGTTCCATTGCTTATGCACACGTACATAAAGTAAGTTATTTTTAGCTTAGGCACCACTTTTGGACTAAAAAATATACAAATCCCTATGAGTGTTTATGTGTATGTGAGTGGTTGTGAATTATTTTCTTTTTTTACGTCTTGTCTTTACCGCGCTCTCATTATTATGCGTAGACATAAAATTCCTGTTTCGACTTCATTAACTCAAAATAAATAAGGAACTGAAGGAAACAAATTTAATATTCATTAGTTTTATTGCTGTTACTGCTTCGGTTGCTGTTGCTCTCATTTTTTAACCGTGTTGTCAACGTAACAGAAATTAAAAAAAAAAAAATAGAAAAATTGTGAAGCCACAAAAAAATAGAAAAATAAATAAAAAAGAAAAAAAAAAAAAAAAGGAAAAAAGAAAGAACAATTATTTCTACGGAAAATGCTTCAGATGTAACCATAGGAGTGAGTAATTTTAAGTTTACATTGAAATTGAAATTTAATTTGATTTTGCCTATTTAAAAGATCATAAATTTTAACTAATTCACACATTGCGTATGCTTAATGCACTTGCATGGCATTCAATATTACGTATACGTACTCATTCACTTAAGAAATTCCATTCCGGAAAATAGGAAGAAAAAAAATCAAATCAAATGTAGCATGCTTAATGGCAACGTTAAACAAAATTAATGCACAATCAAAAAAGAAAAAAAAAAACACAAAAAAGATGGAAAAAACCCAGAGAATTTCAACTCAATAAAAAAATCGGTAAAATGAAATCGAAGTCTATCATTGTCTCTAGTATGTTGCATGTGAAGCAATATTGGTAAAATACAACAACAACGGTGACAACAACAACAGTGACAACAACACAAATCGAGAAATAACAAAACGTAAATTGTGTGCACGGAAAATAAAAAGCTTAACATGCTTCTTCCATATGCGCGTTCCTTCCGTTTTTTGCTCAGATTCTAGCAAATAATATCAACAAACAGGGAGTACATGAAGGCAAAAAAAGCCTTTACTGCGGTAAAAAAACGTTTACACTTCTCTGCGTCGCATAAATCATTCATGTGCGAGCGCCAAAAACAACAAGCAAGCAATAGCTAGAATAAGAAAAACAAAACAAAATTCTATAACACAAGTTAGTACTAATGTACTATAATAGTCAGGTGGATCCGACTATGACATACCCTGATTGCCTTAGAATAATTTTGAGAATCAATGATAGATGAATAAGGAATGACAAGGCAGTTGTTCTATTGTTATACGTATCGATTAATCGATTAATTGAAATGATTGATGTTTTGTTGAAATAATCCACTGCGTATACTTGATGTTTTGACCCAGAGGCGACCAAAGTGACAGAAACTTCATTGATTTCTTTCGCCTGCTCTTTCGTGACCTTACTGTTTTTTGATCGCCAATAAATAAAGGCTGTTTTTACTTAGAGTTCGCACATGTTCCAAACCATTTATTGATTTTTGAAGCAAGAATTGCTTGGAAACTTGCCAAGTGTAATCATTATGACTAGTTGCTGGCGGATTGTAAATAGTCTACCAAGAAGAGTTGACAGCCCGGCTACTTTGTTCACACAATTTGCTTAAACCAATATGGATGTATGGGTCCTAATTATGGGGCTGTACAACTATTAAGATATGCTGTCGATGCGCCTAGCGATTTAGAATGCGATTTCAATATCGAGTCAGTTGCCGCTGTAATTAGAAAAAAATGCATTATAATGTAATGTTAAGGTTATTTTAACATGTAAATATCGAAGCTTCAGCACAAAATGGCCGAAAAAAGGCTAAAACGTAAAAAACTGCATCATATCATGCAGTAGTCAACTTCTCTGGAAATACTGTGCAGAGTGTCATTAAATAGGTAATTGTATAACACAAAACCTGAAACAAATTGCTCGTTGGCTCACTTGTAACTAGTTGAAAACTGATCGCCGGCGTGCTTGTTAGCTCGTCAAGTGTCGAAGACATACAGCGAGTTTACAATCTACTGGCCAGCGAATTCAATACATTCTAGTTAAGCGTCATTGACATCGTGAGAGTGGAAATTTTTGTGTGTTATCATCAATAGAGCACACGGCGATTCACCCGCTTGCAAACTCGCTGGCTAGTAGACTGCAAACTCGCTCAATGTAGTCGACGCTCAAACAAAGTTTAGTTCACTAACTTTCAAATCCTTGGCAATATATGGAATATTTGTTGAAACTTTCAATAGAAGAACTTTGCAATTTGGTGGTGTTTGGTCTTGGAATAGGCATTCAGTCAAATCAACAAACATGGACATGGTTAGATTGTTTCGTCTTTTCTTAATGATGGGTGCTAACAGGACCCTATTACTAAGCTTCCACCGTCCGTCCGTCCGTCTGTCTGTATGTCCGTCCGTCTGTCTGTCCGTTCGACTCCGGTTGTATCTCATGAACCTTAATAGATAGATAGTTGAAATTTTCACAGAATGTGTATTTCTATTGTCATAATAACAACCAATAATAAAACTAAAATAAAGTTAAATAATTGAAGTGGTCCCAATACAAGAAACTTCTAACATCTTTGGTTTCGGTAGAATGAAATTAGACATTGGCATCATCAATGGCGTAGTGGATAAGACTCAGACACCTGAGTGAGCTAGTTCGATTACCAGCGGCAGCGATGGTATGGAACCCTCAGTGTGCGAGTCCAACTCACACTTGGCTGCTCTTCTTATTAATTGTTTACACAGTCTTTCTCTCTTACTTCTATGCTTTAATTACATTAGTTTTACTTTACATACTCCTTTAACATATTTTTAAAGGGTATACAAATTAAATGAAAGAAAGAAATCATAGCCAAAAATGCCAACAACCAAGCAAGCAGGCAAGCAAACAAACTGCTTTATTCTAGACTGAATTAACCAAGCCAAGTCTAAAAGAATAAGAATGTATAAAAAAAAAAACAAAGACAAAAAATCATAGTCGTCGTAGCCGTTGT
This sequence comes from Amiota communis, assembly GCA_037043315.1. Lineage (NCBI taxonomy): Eukaryota > Metazoa > Arthropoda > Insecta > Diptera > Drosophilidae > Amiota > Amiota communis. The sequence continues at coordinate 1,623,756 of JBAMAV010001245.1, read as the reverse complement.
CGTAGTCGTCATCATCGTCGTTGTAGTCATCGTCGTCATTCGTATTTGTTGTATTTTGGTTTTTTCGTACGTGACTATTGAGTATGAAATACGTTGAGGCAGGTTGTGCTAATAACCTACATTGTGGTGGTAAAAGCAGCAGCAGCAGCAGCAGTAGTAGCAGCAGAAGCAACAACATCGGTAGTAAATACTAGTAGCAGCAGCAGCAATAACAACAACAACAACAACAACAACAACACTAACAACATGAACAACAGAAATAGCAGAAGCAATGAAATCAACACAATACTACAAGAACAGCAACAACAACAACACGAAGATTCAACATAACACAAACGAACAATGGACGAACGAACCTTTGCTTGCTTACAAGAGAGAGAGAGAAGAAAAGTATGAGTGTGTGTTGTACTATAAGTGAGTGACAAATAAAAAGTGAGAGTGAGGAGAATTGCACAGTATGAGAGCGCACGTGTTTATGGTTAGTTTTATTTCATGCTATAATTTGATTGATGAAGTTGCGTTTGCTTTGAGCTGCGCCGCTTTGCTTAGCTTTGCCAACAAAAGTATGAAAAATGATTAACAACTCGAAATGGCTACAAAGATTCTGCTTTCCTTCCTCAGATTTCTGCTTTTGTCAGTCTGTTTTTCTGTTTTATGGTTATTAATATGAATTAATTAATAAATTAATTGAATACACCAAAGTTCATTGTGCTTGAGTGTTATTACCATAATTTGTCATAACCAAAAAAATGCACGCCTGCGTAACGTTTATTCAATGACAGGCTTACTCTCATTTCTTTTAAGCAATTTCTCTCGCATTCTCTGTGAATTTCTTTCTCTAAATATGAATGATTTGTTTTATTCTCTCATTTTATAGCACCCGGTTTGTGTTTTGGTTTATTTGACTCTAGTAAATCGTACTGACTCGTATCACAATCGTACTCATACTCATACTTCGCTTTGTGTTTATTCGTTCGTTCTTCATTTGACTTCGTGTCACGCGCATCGTGTTGTTCTCGCTTTACGGCGAATTCAAAGTTTTGCTTTACTTTGCTTGCTTCTTATGTTTAAGCATGGCATGGCATGTTTTGTATTTCATTTTCAATCGCATTAAAACAGTTACAGTTTGAAAATCCTTACGTTAGGATGTTCATTGATAGCGTGTGCGCGATGTTTAACGTGATTTTTTAGGTGAAGATTATATAGTAAAGGACCAACAATACAAAGAAGAAGAATGGTAATCTTCAAAAAACTTATGAAGTTTTGAAAACGTGTGTGGTAAAGCAAATTTAACAAAACTCAAGAAACCGCTATACAATCACCTGTATTTGTCTGTGTGTTTGTGTGTGTGTAAATCTTAATGTGGTTTACGGTCTTCTTAATTCTACCTTGTCCTTCATCATGTGTCTTGTGTGCGTGAGTGAGTGTGAGTGCGCGCAATCTTAATTAAAATTTAATTTAAAATATGAAAAGGTGTTAACCGAAAGCATTAATAAATCAAATAGTGCGTGAATGGCAATTAAAGGATATCAAAAAGGATATAACAAATATTAATTACATAAAGCAACTACAAGAGAGATATGATAGTGCGTCAAAGTGAATAAACGAAATCAATTGGAATTTTAAATAATTAAATAAATTGATTGTAAATTAATTGCTTTGTAAATCTACTAAACACAAAGGACTTAAAGACCAAGCCAAGTACAAGTACAAGTATAATGAAGTGAAAGGATAAGAAATATATAATAAATAAGCCAAGTAACACATAAAAGGATTATTAATATTCCTGAGAGTGTCAAAACAACAAGGATATAACATTACTAAAAATTAATATTTATTTTGTAAACTATTGAACAAGCAAGTGTTGTCCTGTACACAAACTAGAGTACTTGAGTGTATGTGCTGTTCGTGATCATAAAAAGCAAATAAGTGCTCCCAAGCGATTTATGAAGAAGTAAAAACCACACCACCATCACCACATATTACAGTATATAAGACCAAAGGAGTAACAAATAAACCCCAGACTCCTTGCCACCCAGAACACTAACAAAACTGTCAAGTATATACGAGTGGAGTCCTGTACTGCAGTCATATTATCCTTCTTTATTATACATAGTGTAAGAGAGGTGTAGAAAGACAACAATAACAATAACAACAAATAAAAATAATAAGGAACAAAAGAAAGGAAAAAAAAAAAAACCAAGAATAATGTGTTCGTGTCCCTTTTATATTGACATAATTTAACATCAACATTTTGTGTGTTTGGTCGATGGTCAATGTACTTTTGGTATGGTTTCTAGTGGCCATTTAATACACCAGTTGCGGGTTATAATAAATTTACAATACCAACACCAACAACAATAGAAACAATAAACAAGAAGAAAGGGAGACAAGAAAAAAAAACGAAAAAACTTGATACTTGACCAATGTCGCAACCATTATTATTATCCTATTGTTTAAGAGATATGGCGCCAGCAGTTGTTACTGTTGCGCCTTCTATAGGATACTCGTAGAGAGTGTGTCTGTCATACGTTAAGCGGAATTTATTATTAGCATGTTTTTTGTTGTTGTTATTCTTGGTATCAAAGGAATACAATAACAATAAGAATAATAATAACAACAGTGGCATCAACAGCAGCACCAGGAACAACAGTAGAAGCAAAGCAGTAGCAAGGATAACAAACGAGCAACATTTCCACAGAGAATAATGGACATGTTCTTATTCAACTCATCATCTGAAACAGCGGTAATAACACAATCAGCAGACAACATTAACAAGGACAACGACGACAACAATATCAACCTTGATTGTTGTTGTTCTCCTGTGACAAGTTTTTGTTGTTGTTATTAATGTAAGTTCGTTAATTTATATAATTTATTCATATTTAATAAACATGTGAATACACAGATACTTCCACTGTTTTTTTGAGTAACAAAGATGCAAAGGGATTAGTATTGTGATGATATAGTAGTAGTTACAACTAATTTCTTCACTTGAATTGAAACCTGGAGGCTACAGAAATACAGAAGAACAACTTGTCTGACTATTGTTAGTAGTTGGTTATCCTTTTATCATTATCCTTTCATTCTCTCACCAATCAAATGACAATATGAAAAGGTTTTTTGTTGGCAAAAAGACAGAATGAAGAAAATAAGTCATTGTGCCCATTTAGCATGTCATTTTGCTTTGCTTTGTCGCGGACGACAGCGCAACTTGAAAAATGGCCAAAATGAAATGAAGAAAGACAGGACGAAAGGATATATTGTATAGTATTGTAGAAATAAAGAAAAATGTCGGCCGCGACGTTGAAATAATTGAAGCTGTCAGAAGTTTATGTAAAATGTCGCTTCGATTGCGGTACTTGACCCACATCTCGTTTACAAAAGAAAAACTGAAATCCTGGCACTAAAAAACAGAGGGTTTTACGCTTCATGCTTTTCAGGCAGCAACTCTTAGTCAATTTAGACAGAGCATGTTTTGTTTTCTGAATGGAAAAAGAAGCAAACTTCTAGCAGCGAATTATACTAATTAGGATCATAGAATCCGCTAAAAAAATGGTGTATTAATAAATAAAGAAAGAAATTGTAGAGTTTTAATAAACAAAGTAAAGAAGATAGTGGGGAAAGGAACAATTGAGTTCATTGATGTTGGTTTACCGTTGTTTTGTTTTCTATTTTTTCCCCGTTTTTTGTAAATTTTTTATTTATTGTATTTTCTATTTGTTTTTCATTATGTTAAATAAATGATGACTTTGCAACCTGGGATTGTGGTCTGAGGAAAATAGATATTCACTCAGATGTCAGTGCTACTTCATACTCACAGCACATCACATCACATCACATTTACTCATTAAACAAATACAACATATGACAACAAAAAACAATCAGAAAAAATGTTCAGTAAAACAAGTAAATAAATAAAAGGAAAAAAAAATGTTTTATGTTTATATGCGAAACACAAAACAAAAAAAGAAAATAAAATTGCATGAAAGCGTAAACAACAAAAGCAAAAAATGTTTGTTTGATTGTGTGAAAGGAAAAGAAAAAAAGAATGTAAGGGAAAGTAGCATGAGGATAAGAATGAGGCTTATGTATGTGGGTGTTAACTTAACTTGATGCAACAATGAGGTACTCATAGTTAGTTAGTTGTATGTTGCTGAGCATGTGAGAATGCTAAATAAATAAGTACGCGAAATTCTAATTTTGTTGTTATTGTTGCATTGATTCTTTTGTATTCAGGTTTCTCTGGGTATTTCGGCCTTAGACTTCATAGCGAGGAGTGTTTTAGTATTAAAACAAATCATAAAGCTGTGAAAATCCTAAGAAGATACTTAAAAATCTTTTGAAAAGTCTCCAGATTTGCTTGATTAATATATATGTTCTTACTTTGAGTTCAAGGGGCTTATAAATGAGACCATTCACTACATAAATCTCGACAACTAAGACACTTTTACTGAAGTCATATTTAGTTATTCTGGCTAATGATGAGCTGGTCTATCAGCCCAATTGCAATTAAATTGTACAAACAAAATAATATGATTTATCATCAAGTGAGTAAAAAAAGCTGTGAAGATCCTAAGTGCCAAGAGAAGCTTGAATATAATAAATTCTTAATTTGAATTCATGGAATTTATACAATATATAAGATCAGTCACTATATACTATTTCTGTCTCCACAATGAATTAACCCTTTAAGAACCGTTTGTAAAACAATAGAAGTAAATAAGTCGGATAGTCTTTTTCTAGGATAAATTTTGGGCTCTGAATTCAAAAATGAACTCAAAAAGGGTTAAAAGCTTTCGATAACCTGTAAGGTGAGAAAATCTGAAGGCACTCTTGGGGCTTTAAGTGAAGAAAAAACAGTCGTGAATTTGCTTATCTTGCTGAGACTAATATCAAAATGAGCTTAAGGCCTTCGTCGCTATAGCTTATATCTAAGTTACGTAAGTAATTTGTAATTGCACCATAACTTCTTAATGATACCAATAGTGTATGTGAAGTTTTGCAGTGCTTGTACAATTTTTTTCCATTTTCATATTCCAACCAAACCGAGAAATGGTTAAGCAGTTCAAAAAGCAAATTCGAGAGTGGAGACTGCTTCGTCTGACATTAAATATCGTCAACAAATCAAATCAGATTGTTCGTAATTACTTATAAAGCCAGCCTACAAATCTAAGTCCAATCAAAGATCAATCACTTTATGTTAGATACCAAATATTAATGAGGTTTTTTATGTGCTAGAAACCGCTTTCACTATACTCTTCACGGGAGTGAATAGTATTGTAAGTTGGTCATGAAGTTTGTAACACTTAGAAGGAGACGTCGCAGACCACATAAAATATATATATTTGTGACCAGCTCGATGAGACGAATTGATTTAACAAGAATAAAAAATGTGATGCTAAGAAAGGAAAGTTGGATGCAACTCGGAGAAACGTGAAGATTATTACCTCCTTGGCATAGCCAATGATAGCCTTCTTTCTGGTTTTCAAATTGTTTATTTACAATCACATTTGGCAATCACACAAAATCGCATACACTTTTTAATAAGTTGTTCATTCGATTATCAATTTTCCAAAAATGAAATCTCTGCGTTTTCTAGCACACCTATGGTTTTTTTGGACGAAATTGAAAACATCTGACATCAAAAACGTACGAGTTTTCTAGCACATACCCGATCAAAAGCATACGGTCAAAGACCATTCACTTCATAGACTGGACAAATTGCTTACGAATCATCAGCTGCCCATATGGAATCTCCAGTCAGTAAGTCTGGATCACGGTTATACGCTTTTCAACAATAAAATCCAATGAAATTGTTATTGGAAGCTTGACATTTTGAGTTGATCCTTGAGATAGAACAATTTTGAGAGCAAACACAAATGCGTAAGCAAATTTTTCAGTGAGTGGTGTTTGGACTAAAGCTGATAATAAAAGACTTTTTATGAAGAGCGCCTTCAACAAATTTCATGAGGATGGGATGAGTGAGGATCATGACGATGATTTGGTTGTAGTTGAGTTGTAGATTGAGGAATGAACCTTACTTAAATTGTGTGAAATTGTGAAAATATACAGGAGACTCAAACTTAATCATGAGGAAGACTGAGATGAATGGATGGAAGGAAGGCAAGTTGATATTTGAATGAGATGAATATTGTGTGTAGCTGGTGGTGGGGCTTAGTAGCTAAAAACTGCTAGATCAAAGAAAAAATGAAGTTAAAACTACAACAAATAAGAGAAGGAATATTAATTGTGAAGAGATCTATCTTCTGAAACAGAAAAGCAAAGGAAATTAATGCTGAAAATCATTCATGATCGAAGCCTGGTAACAGAATCTATTTTTTTTTTTTTCAATATCATCAATTGATCTTTACATTTAAGTTTCTTTTTATAAAATAATATTACAAACATGCCTCGTATGTTTTCATCATCACTAACATCATCATCATCATTACATCATTTCCATGATTTTTTTTTTCTACTTTTACCTTCTCACAGTAACTCTATTCCAAATCTTAGCATATTATTTTTATTGTTTTTTCTTTTAGGTTATTTTTGTTATTTTATTCTTGATTATTTCTAAGCTTATTTGTTTGTTTGTTCGTTTGTCTTACATGCTTATTCTTTTTTTCTTTCTTATGTTTTGTATATTTGCTTTATTTAAGCTTTTGTTTCAGAGTATTCAAGTTTATTTAGACAGCAACAAATTAATGTATCAAGATTTCATTCATTTTATTCAATCTCTTAACCACTTTTACTCTTACTTTTATTCCCATTCCCATGCTAGGTTTTTTGGGTTTTTGTATTTATTTGTTTTGTTTGACTTCCAGTGAGATTGGTTTCAATTTCTTATACTCAAGTAAGCTTTTGTTATTGTTTCGTGGTTTCATGTTTTTCTGTTATTGGCTGCGCCTTTTATATTAGTCCTTCAGGTATAATTAAGCCGCATGCGGCAAACAACAATCAAGCAAAGTTTTATTAATGTAATCTAACAAAAGCGTTTCACTTTTCGTTCATTTTCCTTTGTTTTTCACTTTTTACTTTGGTATTTTGCTTTCAACTGTTTTCATAGATGTGTCGTGTGTCGCTTCTCAAATTCCCAAAATGGTCGCCAACGTCAAAGAAAGTTATTCGCAATGTCGGCCCATTGTCGTTTGTCATTCTTGTTTGCCTCATTTAAAATGCAACAAATTTACCACACCACACTCTCCACCTCAGTACTAAGTGAGTTGCTCTCGGCGCCGCTTGTGCTTTGATGCAACATTTTCACTTACTTTCATTTTTATTTTCTATTTGATTCATGTTCATATCTTCTTGCAACATTAACTAAACTGTTTCAGTGTGTCAGTCAGTCGCATAGTCACTCACTTACTCAGTCGCTCAGTTACTCACTTACTCCCTCAGTTATTCATAATGAAAGAATAATAACACCAACAACATCAGCAGCAACAATAGCAACAACAAAAACAGTTGCAGCTTAGACACTTAAACATTGCAAACAATTGTTGCGAGTAAATTTACTGCATACTTTCAGGAGGGCACTGCCATTGCAAAATATAAAATAAGAATGCTGACAATGCTAGCGCTAGCGAGAGCGCTTGCAACGTGCAAAAGTTTGTAATAATGACTAAACAATGAACAATACAACAGCACTAGGAGAAAAGGACGAGCTTACATTGGTGCAACTTGACACAATCCTCGACAATTTCATGAGCGACGCATGACGTTGCTATTGTTTTTCTTAGTACTTTGATGATGATTATGATTATGATGATGTCGCCGAGTGTTGCAGTTTTTGATTTACAACACATACACGCACACACACACACACATATATATATATATATATTCTAAAAGCAGGACTTTATGTGTTCATATGAATGGTGTGTGAGAGTGTATTGTTGCAACAAAGTTTCAAATGCGTAAAGTGCATTGAAAATTGCAAACAATTGACTTTGCTTTGTTCGCTTTCATCATCATATTGCATCTCTTTCACTCATAATCTCTTTTTGTATTAATTTTGCTTTTGTTGAATTTACTAAAGTTACCATCCCTCATTATCGTTCTTCACCTCTTGCTGTTCATCATCAACGTTCTGTTTTATAAACCTTTGACTTAAGTCAACTCTTGCAGTTATTTCTATCATAAATATTTACAACGCTTTCACTTGGCTTAACATAATTGCGCACTTGCACTGCTCTGCCATTGTTGTTGTTGTTGAAGTTGTTGTTGTTGCCACTTCAACTTCATCCACATGCAACTTGTTGTAAATACGAGAATATGAAGTGAAAAATAAACGTTGAAGCAAACATTTGCAGCAAGGATTTTCATAGTTTAGCTAACATCATCATAATACAAACATAAATACAGACAATGTATATACATACATACATACATATGTATGCTTTTGTATATGTGAGTATATTATGTGAACATGTTTGTAAAACTGCAAACGAACTGGACATTATATGAATCACTGTCTCTTTCTTTATTTGTTTGTTTGCTAGCTTCTCTAATGGAAATATAGAGGGATGAGTATCTGTGATGGTTGGTAAACATTTTGAAAGTGAACTGAGATCTGAGATCCATTCACTTATTCTATATGCAACACAGTGAATTCTTGTTTTTCAGTATATTTTCATTCTTTCTTTATTTTTTGATGTGTTGCATGCAAATAGCACGTTTAAATGCACACTACGTGGTAACTGTTGAGGCAAATAAGATTGATGAAAGACATATGAGGAAAGGAGATATAGAAAATGTTTTTTGTTAGAGAGAATATTAACTTAAATTGGGACAAATGTAAGTGAAGGTGAAAATAGATAACAAGGATGATGTGATATAGTATAGATAACAAGCGGAATAACTGGAAATAAAACGTAATCGCTTTTCGAACAAATCGAAAAATTGAGAATGAAGTAAGGTAAAAGTATTGAAATTGAGATGGAATTGATAAAAATAATAAATTGATTCTTAATATTGTAGATACTCACTTTGCAATCTTTGAAATTGTTGAAAAATGTGTATAATAACTAAAGATAAAAGCTATGGGAAGTTAAGTAAACAGAGATAAGAATAATAAACAAAAGAGTACATGAAATGAAAGATATACTCGTACTGAGTAATGTTGAAATAAAGAAATCTTAGTAATGAAAACCAAATAAATTAAGAGATAAGGATATAGTAGACAAAATAGTACTTCAAATTCTATAAATGAAAGTTTTGCCATGTTCTACAGTTGCCCATCTTCTTGTCCTCATTATAATCTAGAGATGGGGCTTCCTATTTAAGGCACCAACTACACAAACGACTTCGCAGAGAAGCAGTGTTGTCGTCACTAGGGCTAGTGCAGCTTCAAGCAACACAACCTTGCAGTATGCTTGGTGGCAATAGTCCCTGTTTCGATAGTATTCCACTAGCTCCTTTTCTTATTACCTGGAGACTAGTGAATTTACTTGTCATAGCAAATACAGGCATTGGTGATGACGGATAATGGCGCAGTGTCACATAGGACAGAAATGGAAACAGTACCAGACACCAGTACACAACTGAGATCTGGTTTCATGTTTATTGCTACCTGGCCGCACTTTTTTCCCATTGCGGTCCTGTTTCTACTCTGTTTTAGGTGAAAATTTACTGGAGTCTGGTACTGTTTTCGTTTCTAGCCTATGTGACACAACGCCATAACATGACTAAAGAACGGTAATGCAGGTGGTGTTAGTGAACGGTGATATGACTGGTGAATGGTAATGCAGGCGATGGCAATCGATCCATTCCAATGACACCGTCATGTTAAATTCACCAATTGAATACATGTTAAAGGAGATAGTTGGTAGTAGTACATGGAGCAGTGATTCATACTGCAGCGAAGCGACGTAGAACCATACAAGTGACATTGTCGTTATTGGCTTTTATGATAGTCAACAAGAAACTAAAAACAATTTCGAAAGAACAATCATCATTATTGTGTGTTACAAATAAATAAGCTTTGTATATATATTTGACAATATAATAATCAGAATTAGTACTAAACCTTAAACTTAGAAAGACATATGAGGAAAGGAGATATCAGAACTTCCCGTCGCTATCAGAACAAACGTGTGTCGGTTTTGGGCGAGTCCGAAAGAACGCGCCAACTAGTTCTGTCCTTTGCACGCTAGTGTCAGTTGGAGATTCCCAAGGTCGACTGGTCCTGCGTAGCTTGGTCTCTCCGGTGGACGTCGACTTCCTCGTTTTCCACCTTGAGGTACCGTCTCGAAGGTCTGCCTTGCCAGAGCTTTTTCAACTTTGGTATTTATTTCTTTAATTCTTTGCTGAAGTCCTGAATGTCTTCCAGCCATAATAACAGTGTTATCATACGCTTGGCCTCTACAGTTACTTATAATGAGTGCATCAGCTTCAAGATTGCTCAAAATCATCTTTTTCTTCCTTCTTTCCTTCAGCAGTTTTATTTGTTGATTCAATGAAATCTATAAAAGATTCCACTACTTGTACTTACTGATTTTCAATCACAACGTATCTTAGTACTTGGGTTGTTTGGTCTTTATGAGAAATATTTGGAGTGTTGTCGAATATAATCAAATAATACTTGGCCTTTTTTATTTGTCTGATCATATGTTGACGAACTTTATTTCCCATAATTGCAATAAATTCGTTTACATCATTGAAATTTTTGCCACACATTTTAGATCTTACAAATATATTCACGAAGTACAAGATAATACTTTGCAATTAAATGCACCAATTCTAAAAAATTTTCTGTATTAGTCGTTTGTCGTTTTCTGTATGGCCACTTAACAAACATTCTGCTAATGTTTTCTTGAACCTTTATTGTTTCCTCTGCTACAAAGATATGCTCTATCTTGTCTTGTTTGTCCTTTTTTAAGTTTGATATCCATCTCCTTCCATGTACAATAATTTAGGTTGTGTAATTCACTTGATTATTATAGATTTTTGTGAAATTTTTCAGTTTTTTTCCCATTTACCAATACTGTGTTCTGTCAAAAATGAGTAATTTTTAATGTCTTGCCATTGATCTATCTATGATGTTTGCTCCTTGATTCTATACATTTAAACTTGTGTTTCATCTCCTTCAAAGACTGAATGAACGATTCACAATATAACATCGCTTGTGTAGTTGTGGAAAGGCCCAATAATAAAAATACAGAATTAAAAATACGATAAAAGAAAGTGGTGTCTTCACTAATCTAAAATAAATCATCTTCTTGTCAACTTTACATACTCATACTAACAAAAAGTTCTATAAATTGTTGTTTCACTTCTTCAAGGTCAAACTGTGATAAGCTTCTTCTATCTCATTATCTTTTGTTGTTGTCCAAATAACATAAAAAAAAAGAAAAATATCTAAACTTGAATACGAGTTTGTCCAAATTTCTAACAAAAAAACTTTACCTACATCTATCTGCATAGAGATTAAGATGCCTTAACTACTTTTTAAAGTTTTCACATTTAAGAATCCATAGCTTTAACCTTTTTCTTCTACAACTGAAATAAAATGGTAAAAAAGAACAGAAAATCTAAAATCGAAAAAAGAAAAACCAAAACGAAAACCAAAAACCCCAAATGCAGCTTAACAATTTCAACCAAAACGAAGGCAATGTGAATCATTTTTTTCTGGTATCTTTGCATACTTTTAGTATATGGTATACCGAAATTTTAAACGCTTATCGTTAGATCTTTCAATGTCATCGTTGTGTCGCTCTTTACCAACAGAACCAAAGAGCATATAAAAGAAAATAAAGGCTGGCAGGATGGCCAAAGGGAAGGTAGTGTATAGGATAACATGATACACGGTAGCGACAATATCACCAAAAGCCAAAGGAAAGAAGAATTTTCAGTGTTGTTTTTTTGTAGTAAAATTCTTTTTCTTTTCGATGTCTTTTTTTTACGTTTTTTTTTTGCTTCAACGCAACAAAAAAGGCTTTAAAAATGCAAAATGTTCGGAGAAAAAAAAAACGAACAAGGAAAATTCACAAGCAAAAAAAATCAGTATAAATGTACCCCAAATATATACACAGATACACACACACCCATATATGTGTATGAAGTAATCTAAATGGCATGTTCGAGTGAGAAGAAAAATGTTATAAAGGAAAAGCCAGAAAAATACAAAAAATAAATAGAAATGGTACCGTGAATTCAAAAAATAAAGTAAGGATAAAAAGAAAAATTAAAACAAAAACTTTTCGCTGTTTATGCATTTGTTTTTTATTTTTATTTAGCATAAGAGAACATGAGTGAATGAATAAATGAATGAATGCGTGCTTTTCTGTTTCAGAATTAGAGAAAAGAAGGAGCGTGGGATTTCATTCAACGGAAGTCAGGGTGGAACACAAAGTTTAAATCATTGCAGAAATTATATTTTAGAAAAGTTTTTTGTTTTAATTTTTAATATTTTTATGTAGAAAAACAACGTCAAACAAAAACAGAGAGAGATGGAGAGAGTGGGGAAGTGGAGTAAAAAGTGTTGCAATTTTCATAGGAAATATTAAAAGCCACAAACAAGTCTGAATAATCATAATAATAATACAAAAATACAACAAGGACCTGAAGAAAAAGAAGTATTATAGAAGAAAAAGTATCAAAACATGAAGAGAAAAAATGAAAAACGATGCGTGCTTATGAAACATTCAAGATTTTCGAGCGTTCTTCGCACCTGTTTAAGAATTATAATTTATATTTTCAATTAAAAGGTCCTTCTCTGTAGCTTGGATAATATCAGACCATGCCATGTCAAGAGTGCATTTTGAAGATTTCAAAAAGAAAGATTCTGGCGAAAGAAGGAAATTTTCTTAATAATCAAGAACTTCACATGAATTCGAAGCACGTAAGAAATTATTAAAAAAAAAAAGAAGGGAAATTGTAATTGTTTAGTGGAAAGAGGAAAAAGGAACAGAGGGATGCAAACATTTTGCATGTTGCATGCTCATCAGAGTCACAGCTTTTAAATGGCGTAATGCTGTTGCTGCTGCTGTTGTTTTTACTCCTGCTAGAGACAGAAACAGATTAAGATTGAGAAAGAGAGGAGGAAATAGGGGAGAAGAGTTCAAATGTGCCGCAGCAATAATCTCACAACTTGCTCCCATATGATAGTATCATGAGTTACAACACCAGCAACAACCAGAACAAATGAGAACGTTGACTGTGACTATGAGGAGCATGAACATGTTAAAAAAATGGGGAGGAGGTGGGGAAAAAAAGAATTGAAAACAATGTGCAACGTTACGAAAAAGTAGAGCAAGCCACACGTTCATGAACTGACTGCCACACATGAGAGTCACACATACTCACTTGTACGACATTCATTGCTGCAGTCACAGTCAACTTGAATCAAAAACAGATGGAAAAGGATAAGAGGATGAAGATGTAAGTGTAGATGTATGTAGAAGGTGGTGGTACTAACCAAATGAATGCAAGTAGTTTGTGTATGCGTGATGTGGCATGGTCGAAAGGTCGTTGTTAGAGGCTGTTGGTTGTTAAGGATGTGGGAAGAAGGGAAGGTGGGTAAGTTTAGCAGTTTGAAATGTTATTTGTGGCAAGCATTTGTTAAGCGCTTAGGCTCGTGCGTCTGTTGCACAGTGCAATGGTATTTTGTATCAGCATTTGCAACATTTCAAGGATATTTATATCAACACACACACACATGCACATATATGTGTTTGTGAGTGTTGCATAGATGCATAACTGCAGCATTGCGCGGTATAAAAAATATAAAAGACATAGAAATTTGCACAGAAAGGGTACAAGGGGCACCTGGTCCTAAGCGACACACAAAAAGGATTTATTTTGTATAACGACAATAAAAAAGAAACAAAAATTCTGCGCCTCAAAAAATAGACAAAAATGGAAAGACACAAACACACTCTCACACACATGTCTATGGCCATGATGTGGCACGGCTAGAATCCACTAAAATAACAACAAGAACAAACACTAGCAACATTTAACCTACTCACACACAGCAGGATATCAGCATTAAGCAAGCAGGCAACCAAGTAACCATGCAATAGCTCAGCATACTAACTACTTTTGTCCTTTCATTGACAATGACGAGGGGCTGCAAGCACAGCAAGCCTCGCCTCGCCTCGCCCGGCCATGCCATGTCACATTCTTCTTACACACGACGACCCCGAGGGTCCCCCCATACTGTGTGTATTTACGTGTCTACTTTGTCTGCAGTATAAATATTTTTGTTTAGTGAGTGTTTGTTCATAATAACGTTGTTGTTAACGATGGACAAAACGGTTGGTTGTTGTTGGGTGTGATACAGAAAGACAGAAAGACCGGCAGATACACAAAAAGCAAAGACATACAAACATGTTCGTTATCTGTTATGTCGTTCGTTGTCCCCACATTTTTTTCTTGTAAAGTGAGCCGGATGGGTTCACCGATGCCAATGGCTGCGCCGACACTTTTATTTTGTAGGTTCACTTGTCCTTCGTCATCAGCATCAAACACAGCGAGTAAGCTCAGCCAGCGAGCGAACGAATTTTGCGCAACATGCCTCTTATTCTTGTTACTGCTTTTGTTGCTGTTGATGTTGCTGATGCTGATGTTGTTACTGGCCTGTTGTCGTTGTCGGTTTAATTGCAACTGAGCATAAAAGTAGACGTATCCTTGCTAATACCACCAGCTAAATCATTTCAGGCAAAACATTCTCCCGAACATCTTCTTCTCCTACTTACTACTTACCATGTCATAGACTCCCTCATAGTCGTCTTTTGTTTGCAAGGCACATGGCATGCTGCATTGCATGTTGTTTGCTGTAATGTTCGGCAATTGCAGCATCAACGTTCTAGTTGCTCCCCAACTCTTATATCTTCTCTCCTCTTTTCTTTGTATCTATGTATGTATGTACCTCTAGGTTTATCATATCCCAAAGACTGAAAAGGGCAAGCGTACAACGAGTGATATTGCTTTATGAAACTTAGTATTAACGAGAAGTAGAAGTAGGATGATGATAATAATGATGATGGGGAGAGGGCTTTGTTTTGTGTTGCCATTGCAGACTTTATTGTAATTACTGTTGTTGGTGTTACTGTTGTTGTTATTAAGTATTATTGTTTGGTGTTGTGTGTTGTGTTCTGCTTTGGTTTTTGCTTCAATCCTTGTCATCGTCATCATCAACATCGTTATTGTTGCATGTGTAACTTGCACTTACAACACAACGATACCCTAGAATTTGCATTAAACTGACTTTCCTTTCTTTGTTTTGGTTTTATCAAAAAAAAAAAAAGGAAGGGATTCAAAACGACACGCCTTCTTGCATAATCCTTGTAGTTCTCATTTTCTCCTTTACTTGAGCATTTGGCTTTGGCTTCAGTTGTTCCTTTGGTTTCAGTTTTGTTGCTTCTTCCTTACATTTCCTTTGTAATTTAGCCTTCATCGTTATACACTAATTAAGCGCAGATAATAGCCTGGAAAATTTGATTTCATAACCTAAGATTAAATTTGTTATTTTCCTTTTTCATTTCATACACGTGTGCTTTCATACTTTCCTCATTTTTTTTTGAAAAACATCATGACCTTTTACTTGACTTTATATACTCAATTTATATTCTTCTTTCATTGCAGCTTTCCTAAAGACATCATCATCGGCATTGACATGTGTTGAATGTGTAAGACAACCAAATAAATTATAAAGGAAAAAAAAATAAAGCAAGAAAAACGAAACGAAAACATAAATGTGTGTTAGAGATACTAGTAGTAGGAAGCAAATATGAAAATGTTCACTTATATAAAGGAAATCATGAATTTAAAAATTTATTGCTTAATAAAAAAAGAAGGCGTCGACGATGCGTAAAAAGTGAATTTTAGATTTTTTAGAAAGACGACGACAGCGACAACAACACACCGACACAACACATCGAAGACTTATATACGAATAATAAAAATATAAAACGAAAAAAAAGCAGAAATATAAGGAAATATAAGGAAATTCAAAAATTGAAAAAAATATATAACAGAAAGTCATTGAAGTTTGTCACATCTGTCATACTAGTACATACTACTGAGCAATACCAACAACAGCAACATGTTGATGGATTACTTCAATCGCTTTGGATTACTTTGCCTCTTACAGCTGTTGCTTATCATGTTTTTTGGTAAGTAGATTTTCTTCTAAAGTGTTTTATGTGCCTTAAAATATTTTCGTCTTATTTATTTTTGTTTTCTCTAATACAATATTTTACATATTCCTTTTATGTGTAATAATTTATTAAGTATACGTCAAGTGAGTGTGCGAGTTTAAGTATGAGAGTAGAATTGATTTTTTTTATTCATGATTTTTTTTAGGCGTGTTATCCTAGGGGCGTTTTGGAGGTGTAATTTTGTAGAGTTACGTGAGAAAAGGAAAAAAAAAAAACATAAAATAAAAAACATACTTATTACAAGGTTAATTAGAGGTGCTTTAAAGGTTAATTAAGCTTAAAATGAGAGTGGTAATGCTACCATACGACATGTTGATAAGTTTTACCCAACTCAAATGGTTGAAATATGTATGTTAAATCAACGGGGGTTCTACGAGTGCTTAGTTTATTTGATATACATATCAATCAAGGTTTTTATAATTTAATATATTTTAATGTTTTCATTGGGAATATATTAAGGAAATGGGTAAAAGCAGCGCCGGTCTTAGTCACCCAGGCGCCCCGGCGGAGTCAATCATTTGGAGCCCTTTATTATATGATATGACTTATGTATAATTATATATGAACATAATAAAAGAAGTTAATTGGGTAGCACATTTTTTTATTTAATACTTCATTTTTCTAGCTTAATGTGATCAAATTCTCTAATAAGACAAGCAAAATCTAGATTTTCTACAACAGCCAACACACTCCCCAAGCAGTATCGTTGTCAATAAATGCGCTGTTTCTTATGGCACAACCTACACACCGTAAGTCAAAACAAAAAAGACAAGACACAACAAAAAGCATGTCTCGATGTCGAAGAAAAAATTTCGGTACACACCAAACGAATGCAGGCGGAACATTTTTATCGACAATATTTCATTGACTTCCGCTTGGTATGTGTTGGAATAGAACACGTTTTTCTTGCCTTGTTAGTCAAAGACGTTTTGTCTGACCGGGTGTGTTCTTAGCTTTATAGATTTCTGACAGTTAGGAAACATTAAAAATTGACTAAAATCGATTGCATTATTAAATTTTTTGAACGTTTTTGATTAGGTTAGGCCGCTCTCGATTGTTCGTCTTAAGGCCCATTGTTATGCCTGATTAAACGTAAAAGGGTATGGGTATTGTGAGGCTTGTGGGGTAATCTACTACTGTCGAAGGCTGGTTTCAGAGATTACCCTCTCTCTCTAAAACCAATCTGCGGATTCCACAAACAGAGCTGGGTCCCCCAAAGGATATTTTGCCAAACTACACAACTCTTCAAAGAATGGTTTCCCTAGAAACCGGGTTCGTCTACTAAGAAGAGCAGGACAATCGTAGAAGTCATTCATCCTGTTGGCTATCATCCCGATGGTGCAGTATCCCGTCATTACTCCCGTCGATGTCTGAATCCTTTTATTGTTGAAGTGTAGGAGCTCGGAGTTTGTCTTTGGTTGTTAGCAAGACCAGAGTATTCTAGCGAGAGTACAGTCAGACTCATTTTCCACTTCTTGCCTGCTAGATCTCTGGTTTTCACTTCCTGGCATGAGATGAATCCTGTAATGGTCTGTTATTATTGGCAACTTATTGAAACACAGGCAATGGCGAGCCTTTCCAGTCACACTCGTCCGCCATCTCATTACCTTGGATTCCGGAGTGACCCGGCGTAATAGAGTGTTGCCTAGCTTGATTAAGAGTTTCTACAATGATGCATGATTTTGCTCTTGAAGCTGTGGCCGACAGAGCCTTGACAGACCGTCAGCATAAGTCGATATATGCGTGAAATAACTTGGCTGCTTGCCAGACCACGTAGATTTCTGTCTGAGCTGTTACCTCCTCCGAGACTATGCCAGCACCTGCACCGTCATCCATCTTTGAGATATGTGCTCACCGGTGCCATATTGAGAATGACAGCCAGTTCCGCCTAGGTGGTGGATCGCAGAGATCCAGTAATTCCTAGACAAGCTATTCTTTGTACTTTTTGAAGATTTTATAGGTAAGAGTTGGTACAAACGCAGTAAAAATGCAGTATTTTGGTAAAAAAAGTGATACTCATATTTTAGATTTGAATGGCATTACAAATATGCGAAACTCAATACGGATACGTTAGTTGTGACATTTAATTAATAGATTCTTAGGTCATAAAGAAAATCTATTATTTTGTCATCATATTGTTTGTTAGCTTTAATTTCCCTTGTGATTTCATGCATGAACTCATATAAAAAATGTAAGTAGATAAGCACATACAGTTATTAACAATTGTCCCTTGGGATCACACTATTCAAAATTTCATTTTATCCCTTTAGTCGCTTACCATTTTTCTTTTTGGCACTTCATAAATAATAAATACTAATGAATTCTTACATGACTTTGAAGTTAAAAACCATCAGCAGTTGAATCAAAGTATGTAATAAAAGTTAGACTTTCCTGAATTGTGATTTTTGATTAATATAACTTCAACATGCCCAAAACTCTTAAACGAATCCCATCTCATTTGTCACTCAAACTCCAATCTCAGTTGACTTTTTGTATTCTCACTTTTGTCAGTGAAACAAATAACTCTTTATTGTTACTTTCTATAACAATCTTTATCTCTAGCTAGTAGTAGCATTTGACACAAGCTAAACTTATGCATACTTTGCAACAATTGTGTTGAGCTTAAACCAACTAAATGAATACTATATCACGACTTACGTATATATATGAGAGAATATTTATAACACTTCACAAAATGATAAATGATAATAAAAAAAAAGTATATATCTACAACTAAAAGAAGATAAGGGAAGAAAAGGAGAATGAGGAGCAATGGATAAAGGGCAAGTGACATAGGATTTGTCGCAATTGTTCGCATCATGTTGTTAATCATGATTTCTCAGTGTGTTTGGATGTTTGGTTATTGCGGAAATGAGTAATTTTACACCATATTCTCATATGACATAGAGAGAGAGAGAGTGAGTGTGTGACCAAAACCAATTCAACACAATGAAATCCGCTCTATATTTCCCATTGTGATGCCTGATAGTCTATATCGTATAGTATGCATGCACTTAGCCTTAGTTTAGTTTGAGTTTCCGTTTCTGTTTGTGAGCTACTACTACTACTAGAACGATGAGCGTGAGCTATCACCCAAAATTGTACTTTGTCGCTTTACTATGGCATGGTAATGGCATTAGTGATGACATACAACCGAACACTCAACAAATGTGGATGGATATTTGTGGAAAATTGTGATTTATGTTACATTTTGGCAAACATGCAAAATTCAGATTTATGTGCATCATTTATCAATATCAAACTTCTGTGCGTGTCTTCACATGTTCACCAGAGAGCACATTCTCTTTCATCTCCTGCTCTTCATCTTGAAACAACACATACGACCATTCTTACTTGTCGTACTAGCAGATACTACTTTTGTACTCTCGTTAGTTTCCTCGTATGGTTTGTTTGTCATGCTGCGTACATAAATAGTTTCCTTTCAATCTCCTTTCACATCTTCAGATTCCATTATTATTTTTTTTCTTACATCCTCCTTTCACGCTTAAATACTTGCCACTAATGCACTTCAAGACAGCTGCCATTGCTGTTGCTGTCGCTCTTTGTACAACATAAATTGAAGTTGTGTGTTAGTGCTTTGCGTGTGCGGTTACATTGAAGGCTTTTTGCGTCTTGAGTGGATTTTAGTTGTGGTATTTAATAGTAATTTAGTTTAAAGCAATTGAGCGTAGTGTTTCATGTAATTATTATTTTGAATTTATTTATACATACACAATTAACGCGTATTATCTACTATGGCCGCAAATAGGCCACGCTATGCTGTGCTTAATTCATGCTACACCATGCCATGTCAATTGTTTGCCACGCAACAGAAATCAAAGTCCCTTGTCACATTAGATTGACCGACCCTAAATACAAAATGAAATAACTTCACCCCATCTACCCAAAAATAAAAGTTACAAAGTGAGAGACCAAAAGTTGCTCCATTAAGCTTTCTTGTTTCTTTGTTTTAAGAAGAGAGATACACTACAATTGAGGTGTTGGTTAGCAATGGGAAAATAAATAAATATTTAAGGAGATGTTAACCTGAAAAACGAATTTATATGCCCAAATGTAGCAGCTTCTTTTAGTTTAAATGAAGGAAAACAAATATTTTGATCAGCAATGTGGTGCCGCCATTTCAATAGATGTTTTGGAGTTTTAGAAAATGGTATCCTATCACTTATATCAATTTTTTGGTCTTCATTGGCTATCGTCATGTGTAAGGGCATAAAGTGTGTGACTGCCACAGAGAAGGAACGATTATTCAAGAAGCTGCTCATGAATAGGTAGTACTAGGTACAGCTTGCGAGGCAAGAACATTCTGATTTTGTGTAGTAATCCATCAATCCAGATACTATCGAAAGCCTGCTTATCATCTAAGAAGACTGCAGAAGAATATTGTTTCAACTAAAACGCAGATAGAATATGCTAGACAACCTTATGTACTAGTTATTCTGGCGAGCTGTGCTGCAATCTAAAGCCAAATTGTTGCACAGGAATGCTTTCTTGAATGTGCTTTTCTAATAACAGTGTACATAGAAATATTCTTGGGAATATTTCGAAGAACGTTGTCAGCAGACTTATCGGTCTGTATGACGTGACAAGACTCTCTCTCTCGTTGCGCATTTCCACTAAAAGAAATAAATAAATAATAATAAGAAACAAATATTTTGATCAACAATGTGATTATAGTCTCAGATTCCATATAAAAACATAATTATATGCTTAAAGGAAGTGAATTCTATTAGATTGCAGTATATTATAAGAAACTATCTATGGAAATATACTGCTAATTTCACCTTTTAAATAAGCATAAAGATAACACAGGCCTACAAGGGCCTTCCCTCAGAAAGAGTGATAGGTGTTATGTGCTTAGTTGTATGGAAATTTTTTAAAAAATCTCATCACATAAATTTATTAAGTAAAAGAGTTTTTCAATTAACTTTATAAAG
Organism: Amiota communis; assembly: GCA_037043315.1. Lineage (NCBI taxonomy): Eukaryota > Metazoa > Arthropoda > Insecta > Diptera > Drosophilidae > Amiota > Amiota communis. Next base: position 1,602,632 of record JBAMAV010001245.1, on the reverse strand, counting down.
GGTGAGGCAACTATTGGTCCGATTTTTATAGAAATACAGAAATACACTCAAAGAAGACCTTATTAATTATACAATACAAGTGGATTACTTAATACTTATTAAGATACAATAGAATATTAAACAAGAAACCACATACTTGTGCTGAAGACTCTCAATGTTATCAATTATAATCTTTAAGTACTCATCCTTTTGATATGTAGTTTCTATTGTTCTTTTGGCAAAGTTCAACATTCTATTTTCATGTAAAGCGCACCCATATTTCACAAGAACCTAATCATACCCAATTTTCTTATTTTTCTCAAAGTTTTCATGATTTCTCTATTGTTCGCTTTATTATTCATTTGTTAGTGTTGTGTTGTGTTGTTCATGTATCTATGTCCCTTTTCGTGTGTGCGCTTAATTACTTTATAACAAAAAACGAAAAATGAATATATAAAAAAGAAATAAAAAAATAAAAAAATGGAATAGGAAAAATTCAAGAGAAATAAGCCAGAAAAGTGCTACGCAACACAATAACAAATGCCTAGATTTGAATCGTACCGTTAGGTTTCGTGTCCACCACAGTTTTAGCCACATTTGGAGTAACAGTCTCTTGACTGACCGAAGTCTCTGTTGTATTAGCCACGCTTTATGTAAATGGATTCGCCCAGTTGGACATTCAACGCTTAGTAGACAAAGCTTCTACCTCTGGCTTAGTCAACCGAGCGTATATTCATTCATTTGTTTGTTGGTTAGTGGCTTTTTGGCATACCCATTCTCCTTTAAGCTTTCTATCTGAAGGCGCCACCATTGTATTTGTGTGTCTATGTGTGACTTATTAGGTTAACACCCTTGTCTTTTTACATAGTAAATTTCCGCTTTGTTCGCACAACACACACGTGTATCCCTAACGACCGTCAACGACCGGCGTCGCACTGATTCGACACATTCCCTTTATCCTTCAGTAAAGCTTCTGTTATTGCCTTAGATCTGAGAAGGAGAGATTTTTTGGGATACTTCATTGTTGTTGCTATGTGGATTTCCGTTTTATTCTTTTCTTTTGTGGCTTCAAAACCAAGTTGCCAGTCATTTTCATTGTGAAATCCGTTTTATACGTTCATTCGTTCATTCGTTCATTTGCTAGATTTATAAAATCGTCCTTAATGACTGCTTATGATGATGATGGCTTAGGACATTATTGTTGTAGCTGCTGCTGCTGCTGCTGTTGGCGTTGGCATTGGCGTTTGGTGTTGCTGCTGTTGCATGTCGGGCAACCCTTTGCGTGGCTTGGCTATTTTTATATAAAATTGTTTGGTGTTTAAAAATCAAAATGAAAATGAAATAAAAGGAGATGGGTAGACCAACCTAGACAGGACGGGACTGACTGAGTGAGTGTCAAACAAAAGGTTTGACCCTTGGGTCCTTAAGTTGCGCGACGTCACGCACAACAAAAATGTGTTTTGCAATGCTTAGGTCGACATTCTCTTGTGCTGTTTCTGTCAATTAACAAATCACGCCTTGTTAGCCGCTTGAGTATTTTAAATAATAATAATAATAATAATAGCAGCAACAGCAACAACAAAAGTAAAGCAAAGTAATTTGACTAATGGCACGATTAACTAACTGACAGATACTGATACTCCCTCAGAGTGTGAGTAAATGGCTAAGTAATTTAGAAATTGTATGAATGGGCGAGTGACTAAGGATATGGACTATTGACTGACTGAAAAGCAATTGAATAAATGAACGATTGATTAATAATTCAATACAGAGTTCTGCATTATATATTTCTAGAAGGGCGAGCCATGTCTATTAAATCTGTGTGTTTATTTTATGTATCGATCATTTTTTAAATAAGTTTCATTGGATTTTTTTTTGACTATTTATTTATTAATGTTTTTTTCGTATATTTTTTTTGTTTTATGGTCGAATGTTAATTAACATACATTAAAAAAAAATTTAATATGTAAAAAAATCTAGGTAAATAAATGAATATTTAATTTAAACAAATTAAATACTACTGAATGAGAATGAGAGTCTAATTACACGCACATTAGTCCTGACAAGTCACGCACAGACAAATGCAATAAAAATTAAAAAAAAAAAAAAAATCACAAACAATAAAATAAAATACAATAAAGTACAATATGTACAATGAAAAATCGACTAATAAGTAGATGTTGTAATGAATGAGTAATGCTTGGGTCTAAGCATATAACCAATAATTTGTATTTTTATTAACAAAATCCAACGCAATTTACGTTTTATTAAATTTTAAACTCATTTAAATGTCAAAAGAAATATTCAATAATACATGAGTACTATTGAAGAATAGTCTCAGAATTCCGTATGTCCTGATGTATGGATGGAGATCATTATTTGAAAAGAAATGCTTTAAAGCCTACGTTTTTCATTTGGAGAATCTAAATTTGATTAGATTATGGCAAAGGCAGGAACTAGTACACCTCGTCACTGCAGGTGCTATGATAATGTTTCATTACTCTGTAATGTCATGTCAAGAAATCTGAGACAATACGAATACCTCTCCGTATTTGTCCCAGATGAAGTGTTTTATCATCGAGCCTAAGCATGGTAGTAGTACTGTGAGATTATTAGCAGGTCCTTTCCTGGCGAGTTCATCTGCTTCTTCATTACCAAGATATCCACGTGGATACTCAGAGTGAGTTAACATGATTGTTCGATGCTAGTCTTTTGAGTAACATCAAGCAATTCCAAACCAACTTCGGATTGAATTCGAAAGCATTGAGTATTTGTAGTGCAGCATTTCCATCAGAGGGTATATGTGTTTATAAACTATGGCACACTTATTTCTTATTTCGCCAACTTCTATTGCATGGAATTCTGCCTGGAAAACTGAGGAAGAGGCTACATTGTGTATTTGGCAGCCATTAACGGTGAACACTTTCAGTGAATTTGAAAAAATTAGTTATCTGTTTATGAGACGAGTATAATGCTTTCCTTTGCAAAGCTTGTTACCACTAGTAATGCGGAGTTTGATTCTACTCTTGATCGATCGAAATATTTTATTTTTTTGTATTTATTTTATTTGCAATCTATTTATCTTAAGCGACAATAAGCAAATTTGATTGTACAATCTTATGAAGTTTTGTGTTAGTTTAATTGGGAATTATCTAAGGCAAATCCAATGAGTTCACCTTCGGGCATGCTGGCTGTTGTTTGCAAGGTTATTTTTATAACTTACGAGCCTGGAGATGTTTTTGGTATTATTCTTGTGATCTCTTTATGAATGATAGGTGTCTGTGGATCTCTGTGAACTGAGTTACTCAAGTACCAGGGTGCTCCAACAAGTTTACGCAATTGTTTCAACTATTATCTTATGAGAATCTGAATGTTTAAATTGGAGGCAGTGCCCTAGTGCTGTGTTTCATAAGACCACCTCAGTTTGAGCATGGACTTATTTAGTAACAACTCGTTTTTCAGGCTACGAGTGTGTGAGCTTGTTTTTAAAAGTTTTAGGTTGAGCTGTTTCCATTTCAATTTTATGTGGGCTGCCAAGTTAGCCTTCTATCGACTGTTGATCCAACGTGTTTGCCGAAATCATGTCTCTATTAATGTTTATAGGAGGGCAGCTCTTGCGATTCATAGTGAAAGTTACATGAATGGATGTTTCTGCGTTAACAGCAATGTTTCATCTTTTGAGCCATGGTTCTAGAAGAATGATCTGGTTCTGCAATATAGTTGAGGCTGTGTCATGATCATCATCAGTAGTCAAACAAGCTGTATCATTTAACTCCAGAAAAGGTATATAAAATTCACAAAATGGTAAGGGATGATCGTCGAATGAAAGTAAGGGAGTTAGCATTTAATAAAGTATTGTGATGCATTTTGACAAAACATTTGTACATAAGGAAGATGTGCAGGGCTTAAAAATGTCTGGCTTAGCAAACAGGACCATTGTTATTGATGGTCATGGCCATCTACTCGTTTCTTTGGCCTCCGTTGTTGCCAAGTATTTGTTACAAAGCGGCAAAGTTGCCGTTGTATGCTGCGAGGAGTTGAACCTTTCTGGTCACTTCTACAAAAACAAGATAATGTAATTGGCCAATTGCACTTCCGTGCTCCATCAAGGATTTTCTACAAGGCTGTTTGATGCATGATCCCATACAAAACTAAGCGTGGCCTGGCTGCTCTCCCTCTTCTGCGTGTTTTCGATGGTATTCCATCATCATATGACAAGCATCGTCACGTTGTTGTGCCGTCCGCTCTGACCAGGTTAGCTGCCTCTCGCACGAAGTTGGTTGGCACTTACAGGATGTTGTCAAGAGTTTAAAATGAAAGCGTAATGCCAAGCTCCAAATCACTCTGAAACACAACAGACATATGAAGAAACATGCAAGAATATCGTCAAGATTGCCGAGCCATTCAACAAGATCATCAAGTCTTATGGTTAAGAAGATTAGATGATGATTTCCCTTTAAGAAAAAGTATGCCACGATTTCTGACAATGGAACAAAAACACAATGATGAGGATATTTGAATAGAGTGGTTGGCGTGATTTCACAGTGATAAAACTAAACAAAATAATCTAGTGAAAGGGGACAAAAGAAGTCAAAGGCAGTTTGATCGTGATTTTACCTCATGGCGTTAGTTTTTTTAAAGTAAAATATTTTAAAATCATTCTTCCAACATCTATACGTCTCACTACCTTATCGAAAACAACCACCCCTTCCATGTTTTCTTTGAAATCATTTACGGTAAAATATACAGAAAAGTTCTTTTACAAAATGTTGTAATAAAAATGGCTTAAGAATATCATGTTACATGTTACAATAGGATCAATCTAAATTATATACTATCAATCTGTTACAACAGGAAACATATATACCATACACACATGTAAGTGTATATGTTTGAGTAGAAAATAATTGCTTTTTCTTTTATTCTCTAGCAATGTCGATGACAACGACATAGTACATAAAAACAACAAATAAAACAAAAGAGGAAAAACAAGAAATTTTATGCAAATTTTTTGGCTTAATTACGCTTTTTACTATGGGTAGAAAAGAACACTTTTTTGAGAAGATTTAATTTTGCATACCAAGAAATTGAAAAGCAATTTCCAATTAGCAATAAGGAATCCTTTGTCGAAAGAGGTTTATTGATATGTACTTACTTGTGTATGTGTATAAGTGATTGAGGTATGAGGTATACAAAAGCAAATAGAAAACATCACATAGTAGTAAAAGTAAAGAGAATAAGTATTAGAAAAATAATTTAAGTATTAGAAATCTAAACTAAATCAATATTATTTCAGATTCTTACACAAACATGAACAAGAATTTACTACTACATAAGTACATACATATTTCGATCAATCTTTGTGTATACTTTAGACTATGAGTATGAGTTTGTAGGAGGCTAAAGTAAACTTAAGTGAACTAAACTAAACTGAATTGAATTGAATTGTAGCAGAACAGAACCAAACAGAACAAATCAAACCAAACCAATGTAGATAAGAACAGGACTCAAACTAAATAAAACACTTTAGAGAGCTAAAAGAGAAGCACAAGAAGCACCTTGAAGTATGTATACGTAAGAATAATCATGAAGATGATGATGATGATGATGGTGACGAGGTAACATAGAAAAATCATTGAAGCGTATAATCGCTATTGAAATAACTGCTTCCAGCCATGTATTTTTAGTATGATTCTATGTGTGTTTATAGATATACATATATTGTAGAATGAAGCTCAAATAATAATGACTATGACTATGAAGATGATGATGATAAGGTTGTTGGTGTTGATATTGCTAGCCATTGAGCATGTGTTTCATATGCAAACATACTACTCTATTCTTATACAAAGAACATCATCATACATATGTATATTGTAGCATATAGATAGTTAAATGTTTAAGCAAGTGAAGCGTTTTCGAACTCATAGTCATTTGTTATCATGGATCGTCTGCCAATGTCCATTCATGCTTCTATACAAACAACAGGAGTAAGAAAAAACAAATTAAACCAAAGTACAAAGTATTTTCTCTGCAAGTATATTATTTTATTTTCTATATACAATTTGAAATATTTCTTGTTCTTTTCTTTTCAAAATGCAACTCGGAAGGAATTTGCTTTCAACAGTTGCAAGTGGTTACTAAAGACCAATTGAGATCATTTTCTGTTGCTCTTCTGTTTTGCTGCTACCATAGAACATGTGTCCCTTTGAACACAAAATGATTGGGTTGGGTTTGTTAGTTTGAGTTTGAGTCTGGAAGATATATATTGTACAATATATTGTATTTTTCTTATGCAAACATTATTGTTTGTATCATTTTATCACTCTAGTAATATCCTTCACATCTCCCTTTCCACCACACTGTTGAATTGCTTGGCATTTATTTATTCTTCACTTTCATTTCTATTTTAGTTGCTTACATTCCTTGTTTCTTAGTGGTTGAAGCTTTTGCCTGCCAGCATCATTCTAAGTACATCCGTCTTTTGATTCCCATTTCATATAAGAGTGTTCTGCAATACTTCCCTTTCAATTGCATCTTTATTTTATTTTATTTTATTTGTGCTGCTGTTGTTGCTGGCCTAAGCTACTTGCATCGTTCTAAAGCTTCTTCAAGTTTTAAGTAGCTTTCGTTGTTAGAATTTTCGCTCAATTATTTAGTTAAGATATATTTTATTTTATTTTTTTAAGCAAAAACTGCACAATAACAAGAATAAGTGCAACAACTACATCAATAATAATAATACTTGTAATGTCATGGTAGTGAATTCAATTCAATTCAATTTTTTCCAATTTATTTCGATTTGTTCAACTTCTCATTCACTTGCCTAGTTTGGTAACATTTTTATTTAAGAATAAAATAAATAAATATTATTTAAAATAAATAAAAATAAATAAAAACTATTGTACTACCAGAGTTCAAGTTCTTAATATTCCTTTTCTATTTTTGATTTGTCAATATGAAAAAAAGAAGAAAGAGAAGAAAGAGAAAGTACTGTAGTAACATAATGAAAATACAGATAGAAAATGGCAGCTTGAATTTGCAGTTATTATAAATATAAATAATACAAAATAATAACGAACGAACAATGAAAGATACCAAATACAATGCAATTGAAAAATTGTGCTGAGCTGACAGCATCAGCGCCAAATATTGTGATGACAACAACGTCATTTTCATTCTTCTCTTCTTTCATGATTATTATCATTGTCATTATCATCTTTACGATTATAATCATTTGAGAGGGCACCATCACACAGTGGGAGAAATTGCCAATCGGGCGGCGCTTTGCTATGTGTACTTTATAAAATTTTGTTTTTTAAATTTTACTTGTATATAATACAATAACTTCCTATGAAAAATATAAGAAAAATAAATTCGATTCAGAGTTTTAGGATACACATTAAGGTGGGTCGAATTGTAGGGGACTAAAAAAATCTTTAGGTGCACATCCAGATTCTGATTCTAAGAATTTTTGCCTAAGGAACCATGGGTTTAAAATGAATTTCGAGCCTCCCAAAATCAAGTCAAGTATTCGTCAATTTTCCTAACAAATTCGTCAATTTTCACCAAAAAAGGCAAAAAAAATCCAAAAAAATTTACGGAAGCGCCCTCTGGCTTCACTCAAAAATAAAAATAAATGTCAAAAATGGATTTCTCGTGCTAAAAAACCCCCATATACATATATAAAAGAATATTTTTTTGTCTAGTTCTTCAACATAATCCGCCCCAGTGATGCCACTTTAGCCTTTTCTCCGTACAGATAGTTCCTTCGATCCAAAGGGCAACAATAAGGCTACTGCAAATTTAGTAAGTACCGCAGATGAAGAGGATTATGACTTGATAGATGAGGCAATAAAACTCATCTGATTTATAAAAATAAATTTATAAGATAAAAATTACAAAATAATCTGCCCTGTTTTTGTGATAGGTAGATGGCATAACTGCTCCGCCCATTGAACAATCCAATCCACTTTCAATCATCATCCTGTTGTGGAAGCACAGCTATTTTTCAGTTTGGCCGGTGTATGGTACCACTTTGGGTCTTGATATCAGCCGCTCTTACTCGTCCATCAGTACCTGCATGTCTACCAGTTATTCTTCCAAGGACCCACTGTTGAGATGGCGTATTGTCTTCATGGATCATAACAATGTGACCCAACTTAAAGTTCGCCTCAGGCTTGATCCATTAAAACCGTTCCTGCAGTGTATGTAGATAATCACGTCTCCAAAAATCCCAAAAAAGTTGTTTGATGTATATAAAATACTGCCACCGTGTAAAAGACGAAACTTTGTTGCCATCAGTTGTCGGTTAAGGTACTGCCTTCAATGATGCACAGATTAGAAAATGCGCAAAGGTTATCGCTTCTCTATTAGACCAATGTGTGGTGTGCGCTGGTTAATGAATCTAAACACAAAGCCTAAGGTATTGCTGAATGTCTGCAAGTTTAGTGAATTGGTTTGTCCAAAAAATTACTGCTTAAAACTTTCTAGTTGTGAGCACGTGCCAACAAAATTCGTTTCATAATCGAAATCAATTCTAATGTATTTCTAAGAATATTGTGTTGTATTATTATATTTTGTGATTAAAAAAAGGGTTGGACAAAACAAATTGAGTGTGCCCTAAGTATTCCATAGTACTTAAGTATCGAAGTTTTACGATTTTAGAAATTTCTTACTTGGTACTTTCTCCAGGCCCCAAACGGAAAAAATTTGCGTTTTGAGAGTGACATTGTGTCGTAAGAAATCCGAAACTGGCATCGATGGATCATATTAGCTGGAAAATTTATATTGTTAATGCACATTGTACTGCAAAAAGTCTGGGAAGATATTTAATGAACTTGCTTAATCATATGCCATCTTTAGAAGGCCACATCTGAGGGAATATTTTGTTAAAAATAATATAAAAATATGGAAAAAATCATTTGGTTTATCGACTATCAAAAAAATAAAAAAAAATATTAGCAAGATTTGAAAATATAAAATTTGGCTAAAGTCCTGACATATTGGTAATTTCTCCCACTGTGCATCACTTTGAAGCTACCCTACCCCCATCATTATGTGTTGATATGGATGTGGATATGGAGCATTGGTATGCCACGTTAAGGACAAAATGCAATGTCATCCTGACATTGCTTATTTTGTAACAAAACAAAACACTCTGTCAACCCTCTCTGCCCATCCCATACTTCCCTCATTTATCTGAAACTAAACTGTAACGATCTAAAAAAAACCGTACTCAACTGAATTGTGACAAAAGCAATATTGCAATATTTTGTGTTTTATTCGTTTTTTAGTTTTTTTTTTTGTTATACTTATTATTATTCTCAATGCTTCCTCTGTCATGCATCCTTCCTCTTTCTTGCATCATTCTTTTCTTTCCCTTGCATGAATTTTCCCTCTTTTTTTGCGAGATTTTATCGTTTATGCCCTTATGACGTTGTCAAAGTCGTGGCGTTGACTTTGATAGTGTTTGATGTTATTTGTCGTTTGCTTTTGCTCTTGTATCTATGTGAGTATATATGAGATAGTGTAGGTGTATGTTTGTATGCATGAGAAGTTTTTCACGATTACACAACAAAGTTTGCATACAAAATGAGCAACGAGTAAAGAAACAAACAAAATAGTATATATGTACATACTAACTAAAGTTATAAAAGTTGATAATAAGTTTTTTTTTCATACCCTGACTTTTCCACCGACCATACTTGCCCTTCACTAGAACAATATGAATGAATGAATGAATAGTTGTAGTAAGTGTCCTTAGTGTCCTCCCTAACAACAAACACGTTGAGCGAATGCTTTTGCAGCGCATATTTGTCGTTACGCGCAGTTCAATAAAATGCAATTGTCATGTCTCATATACTTTCTCTTCTAAATTCTGGTCACCACCACCCTCAAGTCATCTGAACTCAAAGCATTCATAGTGATTGCCCTCAATGGATTTCACTTTTACTTTTACTCGGGATTTTTTTTAGAATATTTTGTAAAATGCTGCACTGCGCTGGATTATTTTGCTTTCTTTATATAACAAACTGATGAATATAATAGAAAAAAAAGATGAGAAATTGAAGAAAATATAAAAGATAATAGTGAAAAAGAAAATAATACCAATGGAAGGATCAGTATTTCGACAACTATGGCACATTAAACTATATAAAGAATAAAGGCATTGAATTTCTTTGCTGTGCTATGTGAAAGACGCGCATAGTCTAAGGAGGCGCCTTCAAGCTTAGTTTTGAATTCAGTTCAATTCTGTTGAATTCAGTTTTGAGTTCGGTATCGCAGCTTTCTTTTGCATACTTTTTGGCATACTTTTAGCCTTGAGCCATTTGCAAAATAACGACTACGACTGACGTTGCTTGCCATCGTTCTTGTCGTTGTCGTCATCGTCATCATGACAGACAAGCGGCACAAGCTGAATATGGCAGCGCATCAATACAAGTAGAAATACTTTTTAGATAGATAGAAAGTGACTGAGTGTGTCTGTGTGCATGTAAGAGACAGTGAATTATAGAAAGAGTAGTGGAAAGAGTATAAAAGAATGATGCAACTTGTGCATTTTGTGGCACATGCAGCAGGGGCTTCTGCTTTCTGCCAGTTGCAAACGAGTTTAGGTCAACGGATATCGATTAAAAATGTATGCTGAAGTAAAATCCAATGTTCGTTTTTATCTTTTATTTTTAAAACTTACACAAGACTGAGGAAGAAGCTTCAAAAAGTTATTTTTGCAAATCTATAAAAAAACAACATTGCATGAAAATGAACACAAAAAACAACAAGAAAAATAATTCGAATTCTTTAAAAATTTGCATATTTAAGTTGAGCCTTAGGTCATGTGTACATTATGATATTGAAAGGATACACATACAAAAATTTGATTTCTTAACAAACTAAAAAATATTTTAACTTGGAAATATGTTCAAAAAAGAAAAAAAAATTGGAGAAGAAGATATTTAAGCTGGTTATGAGTTGTTGCTGATGTTCTATTAAAAGTTTTCTTTTCAACAATCCTAAATGAAATAAATATGCTTTAAATTAAGCCATAGATGATTGATTTCATAAGAATTACTATCAAATATGTTGAGCTTATGTTCAATTAGTTAGACAAATGCGCATTCCCATTATTGAGTCATATTTCTTATACTTTTACTCAGCGACTTAAATATTATATATTTTATTTATTTAGATTTATTAATGTATTTATTTATTTTAACTGTATACTTATATCAACTGTCAATCCAAGGTACTTGTCTGATATGTGTTATAGTTGGGTATATTGTTCCCGTTTAGCTGGGCCGGTGGACAGGGTGTGTACCTAATATAGTATGTAAGTCAAGTGTTAATAACTTAATATCTCCATCCCTGAATATTCTACTATTTCCGTTGTGTGTACCCATTCGTTAGCATATTCCATGCTATCTGTTGTCCATGCACTTAACATCATAATGGTAGTCCCAGAGCAAGAATGGGTATAAATAAGCCAGCTTAGTGTAAGTTACTATTAAGTCATGAGCTAAACCTTAAACGTCCTTTGCTCCATTATTTAGTAGGAAAGGAGAGCTAAGCTCAATGGACCATTTGCTCCAAGAATAAATATATATAATAAAATAAACGATCTTAAAAATAATTTAATTAACTTATAAACTTACAACACAGAGTGAAGGTGACTTATTATCTTCGCAAGGTAATATTTGAGGAGAGTGTTGTGACTTGGGTCCAAACAATACTTCATCCTTCCATTTCAAGGTTGAGCAAAATTCACAATTAACACTTCTTAATTAATTCTTTACTAATACGTCTTTACAAATAAAAATAAGACTTTAACTAAATTATTAGCATTAGAGCACTAGCTACTAGGGCTTCGACTCTAAGCGATTATTATTATGAAATATTTGATTTATCTATGAGGTTTCAATTTTTTAGGAAGCAGAATACCTTATCTACATTATATTGGATGGTTTTTATTTGAAAAAAATGCACTTCTGATGCTTGGAAGATGGGGGCGTTGGTCCAAAGGTACATCGTAGAAACCTCTGCAATGACTGCATAGTTGACAAAATGAACGTGTGTCTCCATTGAGTTAATAAGTGTGGGTGATGACGCTGTGACTAATTCGAAGTCAAGTGATGATGTGATGTTGATGTTTTTTTTTGGAGCAACTATCCGGGTATTGGGGTTTCACCTATGTTAATAAGACAGCCAAAACTCAGATAAACAAGATTTTAAGATGCATGTGAATGTCCAAAGTACATAATTTTCATTAGAAGCTATGATGGTTATAAAAGTTGACTGCGACACTAATTTAGTTGCAGAATCCGCTCTTTCGTTACCAATAAACTCCTTCATGGCCCAGAAAATTCGTAATGATGCCAAGAGAATAAAGCACTTGACTTATGTGAGATCCTATAACAGAAATTAGCAATTCAAACAGTCAGTTCTCTTTTCTTTAGTCAAATTGTATGATCCTCTTGGCTTGATTAGCTTTATCATATCTTGAACCAAGATGTACTTTCAGGCATCCCATATAAAGCAAATTATGGGTATGTGGTCATTAATATTATTTATAGCATCAACTTTAGAGAAGTAGTCACTACAAATAACAATAATGCCCATATTTCCTTATGCAATTTCAATTGCAAAAGGCAAATCAGTATGTCGGAAACCAAACAGCAGATAATATTGTAACTTCTTGGTGAATACAAGCAAAAGCTGTAACATATTTGGTTTTTGTCCCATCTGTGTATACACTTGGGAAGTTTAAATCTGATTTTCTCCTCTATTAGCAGCTTCCAGAAGACAGCACCACTGGTACGACAATCTACAAGAGTTGAGAAGGGATTTGAAGCCATACAGGTGGCATGTTTGCATGCGACTGAATGTTAAACTGTTTGCAAAGAGTTGTGCAAATCTCAGGGTAGAGTGTACTTTATGTTGCTTAAAGATTCAAAGATTTGATAGGGATAACATTTAGAAGATTCCTTGAAATATTGATACGGAAACAAATTAACGTCCACGAGCTTTGGAGTTTTTGCTTCGATCGATATCATACCAGCTTCAGCCAAAATGTATTGTGTTGTCGTGGTCGAACCGCTGTGTAGTAGTCAGATTGAAAATTCGTTCAATAAGACTTATCACACCAAGCATAGATTGGTAGAGCATACAGTATGAGAACCCTGATGACATTGCTTAAGGTGTTTACTTTATACTAAACTGTTATTTGCAAGATTATGTCTTAAATATGAACTGTGTTGATTGTAGGTGACACTTTCATCAAAAAATATTCTATTTATATCATCATGGCATTGTCACTTTCAATAGTCGTATTATCCATAATTATTCAAATAAAACTCATACTAATCTATTAAACTCATAATTTGGTCATGTGTTTGTGTCTATAATGCAATACTTCTATCATAATTTACTTCAGACAGTGAATAACAAGGAACAAATTCTTACTTTCCTATGCCAATTTTAATTTAATTTATATCACATAAGAAGCTTATCATGATTCAATGACAAAGAAAAATATTACTCATACGCCACCATTCAGGTAAAGTATACATGATTAACAAGCACCATTCTAACAACAGAAATAACAAAATAAAGCGAAGCTTCTAGGCACATAAAAGTATGAAACAGGAAGAACAACATAACAACATAAAAAGTATGAAAAAATAAGGAGGAAGTGTAAAGCCAGGAGTGTAAAATGGATTTTATGTCATATTCATGGACAAATACACAGACACAAATATGAACACAAATCTAATATTTCCGCCATTTTGCTAGCAATAATAACAACAAATGCAACAACAACAACAAGAAGAACAGAATAGAATAGAAGTATCTTTTTTTAGAACACGCGTCGTCATTGAACACGAGCCTCACCACTTATACCATATATTGAGAAAAACGAGAGGACAAGGCATACCAAGTATGATGGGCTAACAAACCAGGACAGCATAGGACAACATAGGACAGGACTATGCTAAAGGCATGTGTAGATGTATACGGATAAAAAAGGTGTGTTTGCTAATAGTAGAAATAGCAACAAGAATAGTAAAACCGACTAATAACTCAACAACGTCATGGTGTATGGCTAGAAATGTTGACATGCCTCATCGCCACCTCATTGCTAGTGAGGTATTAATACAAACTCCTTTCCTTTACTCTCTGCTTCACTCAAATAACAGCAGAAAAACCCATGCAGAAGGAAGAAGAGAGAAATGTGAACAACAACAACAACAATAAAGGGAACCAATCCCTGTTGGACAATTTGAAAATAGCCACTAGCATTCGTTCGCTCTTTCATTTGGTCATTTGTTCGTTTCGCAGGATATTTTACCATTTTTTTTTCCTCATCACCAACAACAATAACACTAACACAATAGGAGATGCGCCAACAAAAACAACATCCCGACAATAAACCAACTAACTAGCTATAATAATAAGTATTGCAACAACAATGAAAGTAGCGCTTCAACGTGTGTCCAGTTCCTGTTGCCATTTACATTGGCATGTTGTTTTTTTTGACGCTTCACCTCTTAGCCTCTCTCTTCCTTACTAAGTAAGTATCTTTCTCCAATGTTTCTACTGGTTATTTTTACTTGTCATAGCTTTAAAACAGCGCGTTCCAGTTTTGCTTGTTTGGTTGCTGGCTGTTTTTATTGCGATTTTTGTTTTGTATTGTATGTGTGGCATGTAGCATGTGGCTCATAGCCACAACAACCATGCTTCACTTCAATAACATACACAATGCTGTGGGACGCAAAATATTTGCGGTATCATAAATGCTTCCGCTACAATAGCATTTTTAGCACTGAACATACCTAGATACTAGTTTGATGATGAAAACTGAGCGTTCAGCTGAACTCAACTCAATGTAATGTAACGTAACGCAATGCAACGCAATTCAACTACCTTGCGGCAGGTTTAACTATATGTGGTATAATATACTGATGGGCTGAATGGATGGCTTATTGCCAACGTCAGATATCTCACTTGTCCTCAGTTTTTCCTCACCAACCATCATGTTCCATCTAACATACATATTTTTCTGTATTTATGTTCTATGTATAAAGTCCGCGTCAACATTTTGATACATTTTTGTGTAATTTACACGCACGCAGTGTCCGTTTTAGATAAATTAGCGAGTGTAGTTTCCTATTATTGTTGTAGGCGATTCTTCTACCTGGTTTTATATCACAAGCACACATCAATGACCTCTTGTTAGCTTCATCACAGGGTTTTTCTATACTTCCTGCTGTTTTTTCTCTGGTAACTGTGTCCCTTTTCACATTTATTACACACCTACTGTATTACTACAATTTTGGAATTTCCCTCATTTTTGTTGCTGCCACAATTGTGTTTAGTGTCGACACTGCGTAGGTTTTTATTAGCCAATTTTGTTATTTTTTTATATTCATTTTTATTTTCAAATATCGTGCATTGTTCGTTAGTTGTGTGTTGAAAGCTTCCTTCTGCCTAGCATACCTGAGCTAAAGCATTACTACTAGTATAATAATATTTTTATAAATTGTATTTTTGGGTTTGGCTAAAGGCATGTAAGCCTTACATATTGTGAGTGGGTGTGTGTGTGAGCTTATGTGTTTAATAACAAGTCTATGTAAATGACTCCTACATCGACGTATCCAAACTTTGCCACCCTCAAACATCAACTTTGACGATGAAGTTGAACTTTTGCTTCGCAAATTGCTCTAAGCTCATTTATAAAATTCATCATAACCATATTTCACTTGCGCTAATTAAGTGTGTACGTACTATATGCTGCTGCTGTCTACAGTTTTCTTGTTTTTCCTTCCTTTTTTGTACCATGTTACCATATTATTATTTTATACACATGTGAAAAGTATCTCGAGCATCGCTTCATTACTAAAACAACATAAAATTGTAAGCTGGCATTGAAAGTAGTATTTTTTTTTTTTGTATAGTATAGTAAGTACTTGTAGTAGAAGCAGCAGCATAGGCCAATGAAAACAAATGTATGTGTTACTGTTTTTTATCTCACACATACTTTTTCTTTAACTTTGCCCTGTCACTCTGCTTTTCATACATATGAGCTTAAATGAAATGCTTGAGACATGTTTATGTCATTGAACTCTCTCTCTCTCTCTCTCTCTCTCTTAACCTGCTTCCTTATAACTTACTCATTTAAAAGTAAGCATTTTCTATATGTCGTCTTTTGTTTTTGTGGTTACTGCTGACTAAAACCCTTTTTCTTATTGTACTGAATAAAAAGTTACTTAGATTATTACACACTTGTTTGTGTATAAGCATTTCAATTTCTATACTGCTATGGTATATGCATAGATATGTAGATAGATATATGAAGTGTAAAGCGCCTCAAGTATTTATGCTAGTGAAAATTCCTTTTAGACTACAATCCTTATAAATCCTTTCTTTCTTTCATTCATTCTTTTGCAATGGAATTTCTATTTGCTTTTTGGTCTGGAAATGAAAATGTAAATGAAACTCTAACTTGGCGCTCATTAAGCGCAATAAACGTGTTATCTTAGCAGACAAGTGACACACAGAGTTACATAGATACACAGTAACATATAAGACATGACAGATACATTTATTGCTGTAGTTGTATGTGCATACATGTTTTGTTTCATTCCATGATACATACATATATCCTTAGCTATAAATTAAGTATGCTTAATAAGGAAACCTTAAAACGAAGCACATAATAATAATAAAGAGGGTTAAAGTAACTGAACAATACAAGCATGTAAGTAGTATTAGCAATAGTATGGAATGGTTGATGGTAAGTTACAGGAAGCATTTCAAGCTCATATAGATACATTAATTACGCTTAAACAAATATGTCTTTTATTAGTATTTCGATACCATGATTTAACCCTTTTCTATTCAAATATCTGAACACAAAGACAAGCAGGCACTTGTATTTTCACAAAAAGAAATGAAATTAATTAAATTCAGTGGTTTTGCCAATTGTTAACAACAACAAAAAAAAAAAAACAAGATACTACTAATATATCTTTTCAGTCTTTCTGTATTAAGAGTTTGTTGTAGTAGTGAGTAGTTGGGGCACTGAAAACATATATGAATATATTAAGTTTCGTTTGCCATGATGAATTTTAATTGCTCTTCTTATGCCTTTTTGCCAACGCAACTTCAATTTGGTGCCACCAGCATTTGCCACTTGCTCACACATACCAAAAAAGACACAAAAATTTGTGTGAGTGTCCCACTCAAGTGGCTGACGAAAATTACATATTTCCACTTGTTGCAAATTGAAATTCATACTTTTAAGTGTCGCTTTTATTCAAGTGTCATTCCTGCTTTAGCAAAGGCAGTAGCAACAGATGCAGAAACATTAAAGCCAAGAGTTTGAGTTCCAGTGTATCTTATCTCTCTCTCTCTATCTCTCGTGTTTTTTAACATTTTTGTATATTTCATGTAAAAAAATTGAAGAAAAAACCATTTCTTAATTTGCTTTCAAGCGTTTTTTTATAGTACTGCATGTGTATGTATGTATGATTGTGTTTGGTGCAAAGTTATCATCATCAATTTCGTTCAAGAGCTCCAAGTCCTTGAATACACAAACACCTAGACATAGAGTCATGGAGACAAAGGACAACATTGTGCTCTGTGTGTTCCGCATTGAAAATTCAAAAGTTGAATCTATTATCTAGAGTGGCAAGTAAGTGAAAGAACGAGCATTGTATGCTTGTCCATTGAATTGCGGATGATGGTTGAGTGTTGGCGTTGTTTGGCCATTGACCAGGGAACTTAGCTCTGACTTTTACGTGGTAAGCGTGTGCGCTTCCTCTATCTGTAAGGGACATCAAGTGGTAACATACACTCACTCACAGCCTGTGGCGTTTGCTGTTGTATTTTATTTATAATTGGGATCTCTTCTTTTCACTCAAATGCTTTTCTTAGTTCAAAATGGTCAGCAGTCTGCCTGTCTGTCTTATACTACTTACTACATTCTTTGACACTTGACATGATCACAAGGAGTTCGTTAATTTGTTACGACGTTGGCAATTAAATTACACATACTCTTCTTTCTTCTCATTCTCTATTCAATTCAATTGTAATTTTTTCTCTTAAGTGCTTGTTGTATGGAGTAAGAAGAAGCTTTATGTTGAACTTTCTGAAATATTCTGCGTTTAGTGGCACAAATTTAATAAAGAAAAGTTTTGACCACATTTTCCCTGAAATGAAGCGAGTATGTCAGCTCAATGAGTACGAGTACATAACTCAAAAAAGAAACAGAACAGAAAAAACATTCTTGTTTAACAGAATTTTCAATTTTCGAAACAAAATAAACAAAAAAGTTACAACAGCAGTTTATTTTTGGCCTTCATTCATTCATTTGTGGTACGTGCGAATGAAATCCACTTAAGCGCAAAACGCGTAAAAGTGCAACCAACAGATAAAAGTTTCCTTTTCAGTTCTTTGTTTTCTTTTCTTTACTTGTGTTTTTTTTTCCCAATTTTGTTGTTTCTTGTCTTTCAGCATTTCACCATTTTGGTTTTTGCCAATGGCTTAGAACAAACTTTGTTTGGCCAAAATAACTAAGTAGAATGAAAATGAAAATGTATAACAAAAGCGCCTGCTGTGAAGCATCATCAGCAGGACACAAGTAACACTTAGGCTGGCCACCACCAAGGCAGCAGGAAGTAGCGCCGCACGCAGTAAATATCAACGTTTATCGTCATTTTAAAGCAAGACAAACAGGAAGTAGTAGTATGAGGCTGAAACGGTAGCAGCTGCAAAGCTGCCTGACCAAAAGTAAGCAAAGAAAGAAAGTGTGTAAAAGCATAAAATACAACAAAAATACTATAATATAGAAAAAGGAGTTAAGGAAGTTATAGAATCAAGGAAAGAATGGAAAAGAAAAGTTATTGCCAAAGTCTAAGAAAAAGGGTAAAAACAACGAAGGCATAATTTTGAACAACGCAATGTCGAACTAAAAGACAGCAAACAAAAGAAAAGAAAAAAAATCTTATTTTATAATAATAACAAAGATAAAGAAAGAACGAGTGAGTAAGTGAGCAAGTGAGTGAGTGTTTTAGGAAGCTACAGAAGAACAAGAAGAAGGCAGGAAACTCTTTTATACTATGAGTACGAGTATGAAAAGTTATAGATAAAAAGCAATGCCGAAGGAAATATTTTAAGAGCACCATGATGATGATGATGATACTTAGCTTGGCTTGCCATGGCTTGGCTAAGTTTGGCATGGCATATCTGCTTCGTGTTATCTGCATGTAAACTTGCTTGTAAGTATTAAAAATGAATGAAAGAACAAATGAATGAATCAAGCAAATGAGAGTTAGTAGAAGGCAAAAGGCGTCAACCAAATGCTACAAAAAACAGAAACATACTAAGTGCGAGAGTATATAGGACGAAGGAAGTGCTTAAAGTGGCGCAAGTAGGCACCTAAAATAAGTGTAAACCATTTAATGGCATGAAAAAAAAGGGTTTTCATTTTTTTTTTTAATTTGTTATTTTCTTTGTTAATTTCTTCCTTCATTTTTCTTCATTTACACTTTTCATAAAATATATTTTTTCAGCATTTTGTTGCCCTTTTTTTTTTTTGCTTTTCTTATTATTTTCTTGACTAATTTTATGTTTTTTAATTTTTTGATTAATTTTTTGGACTAAATTTTTCAAGTAATTTATTTTTTGGGATATTTTCCTTTTTCCTAATATTTTTTTTTTTTTTTTGTAATATTATCGTAATAAATTTATTTTTGCTTTTATTTTTTTGCTGTTTTCTGTGTTTTCTCTGATCACAACACTAAATTTTTACTTGTAGTAAAGCATAATGAATTTTTCCTTTTGGCATTTTATTTTTTCATATTCTTTGGTGAAGTTTTTCTGGGTTTTTCTTCTTCAATAATTTATTTGTTTCTTTTTTTTTGTGTGTTTTTTTTTCGCATAAGTTAACAGTTCATTAAATTGCTTTTTAGGCCGCAAACATACACTAGTGAAATGAAAGGAAACGATATAAAAAATACAGAAAAGGATGGATAGAGAAAAGGAGAGTGAGCGAACGATGGAAAGGCAAGGAAGGAAATGGAGTGAGGGATATATTTCTAGTTCTATTAAGTCTTTTTCTCTCTTTTTCATACAACAAAAGCTTTAGTTCACTACATTTAGTGCGCCATTGAATAATATTTTTTTCGTGTGCGGCATTCATTACATTGGCAACTTGCCCAATATGGCAAGACTCTACGCACACACACTTACACTCTGTACACATACACTCCATTTTAATATAACATATATGTATGTATGTGTAATACTTTTTATATCCCTTTCTCCCTTTATGCACTACAGTTTTTTTTTTGGTACTCTGCTATTTGTAATTCCTCTTGATTGATATCGTTTTAAGTGGAACATTGTCGGATATACCATACTATACTCGGAGTGTGTCTGTGTAACAAAATTGGAAAAAATCTACTAATAAAGTCAGCATGTGTATGTGCTAGTGTGCTTGTGTGTATATGTGATAAATCTCACCAGAAGTGTCATAGGCCATAAATCATATGAAGTGGGCGCGCAGGCGTTAAACTAAAAATACAGTACGAGTACGAGTACGAGTCTCAAAATAACGTGCCACATTGCGTCGCACGCCAAACAACTTAACTGCATTTGATGTGTTATAATTTTCTCTATTTTTTGATATGTATATATATATATATATGCTTTTCCATTTTCATTTTTCACGTCAAAGCGTGGTAAAAATATACAAAAAAAATTGTTGAAAAAGAAATCCTGATGAAAAATGTCACCAAAAATATGTTCAGCCAGTTGTCGTCATTCCCCGTCATCGTTGTCACCATCATCATTGGCTTCACTTTTGAATATTAAAATATGCTTTTTTATACAAAATATTTATTATTTTCTCATTTTTCGCAATTTGTTTGTTTTTCTTTTTTTGTGTGTTGCTTTTGCATTCAACTGTTTGCCATTTTATTTTACATTTTTTTTTGTTTTATTCTGTTTTGTTTCATGCTTTATTACGCTGTCTATTTATAGTCATAAATTGTTTGAAGATGAATGAGCGAATCGCGGTAGATTAAAATCGGTTATATAAATCGTGGACAGGAGATAAAGCATGTCCAGATTTATCATCAATGTGATTTAAATTTAACAAAAAATATTATTGTATAAAAATGACACCAAAATTCCCGGCAACAGTATTTTTTACTTAAATTGATGTACATAGTGTCACAGAATATGAAGATGATGGTGGTTGGTGACAACAAAATGGTGTGACATACTAGTATAGTGATGTCATGTTAAGTGGAATGAAAGCAACTTCAAAGAAGAAAAGGTAGAAAAGAAAATGTGTTATAAAAGACAAGTACAGCAGAGAGTGATAGATGATGATTGCGAGAGATAGAGGGAGGGGGAGAGTTCAAAAGGAAATAAGTATAAAACTATCAAAGGACTTAAATTATAATTATGTGAGGAAAAAAGAACATGCGTTCAGAGAAATGGTGATTAACAAGGAATAAAAAATGCTTGTAAATTAAATGAGATTAAAGGATTAATTCAAATGATAAGTAAAGAAATGATGAGTGTTCACACTAGAAGAGATGCGAAGCAGTTTTATAGAAATTTTAATTAAAGAACACAAGTAAAGAAGTTAAGTATTGGATGAGTGGAATGGCAAGAAAGGATATAGTGTACCAGATAAGAGAGATAGATGGCTGTTGAAGAATAATAAGTACTAGGGTAAGGCGCGGCCTACACAATCGAGCGCATTCTAGAAAAAAAGATTTTTTTCTTTTAAGTGCTAATAACTTCTCTGTAAACAATGTTCTTTGTCCTATCACATGATAAATGGCACTGATCTGATGGTGTATATCATCGCTTGTACACATCCAGTGAAGAAAAGCTTTCAATTTTATTTTTTGTATCAAAATCGGTTCATTGGTTTAAGCAGGAAAGGACTCACAAATCATGTGTTTGCCGTTTTATAATTTAGAAGATAGATTAGTAGATACTTGTATAATAAGAATAAAAAATCGAGACTTCAATCTTGTGAAACCAAAAGAAGAAAATATTATCTATAATTTATTAGGAAGTATTAGATTTACAGCAGCTCTGGTAGCTTCCATTTGGTACTTTGATGCTCAGTTTCGGGATCGAAAAATTCATCACCTGTTAAAATAGTTTTGATGAAGTTTGGAATGGTGCAGTGCGATTCAATTGGGTCTTTATAGTGCTTGATGTGATGAACTTTATGCGGTTCTGTGAGCATGTGTGGCACGAAGCGAGGGCAGATCTATCGATAGCCTGGAATTTCAGTCATATAATATGCGGAATATTGAGATCCTTCTCTAGCTTCCTCAATGATCGAGCATTTGAAGACGATTGTAGCCATATCTTTCTCGTTGTTTTCGTTGGACTTTCGCAATTTTGTCAAGCTTGGCCTATCGTTATCAAAACCATTCTCCCGACCAGCGAACGGGATTAAACAATCGTCACCATAAACATAATATATTAACATGTTTGTTCTTTGTTCCATTTCCATTTTGTAACATGAAAAAATGCGAAAACACAACCACTCCAAAAGATATAATTTTTGCCAACCAAATGGCGCTCTCGAAGTGTTAGATTGCTCGTAAATGATGCGGCTACAAAATAAGGGCCAGTTCTTGTGTACCTATTCGAAAGTTCGGTAATTTGTGAAACAAGCCGTGTACAAGAGTTATGTTATATATTTTGGGAATATCCACACGGATGTCCAAATATAAAAGGCATCCCTCTTATATATAAAAAGGAACTCATAAAATCAAAGACATAAAGTATTGAATAGTTATTAAAGCAATGTAAGATACGAGTGTTACCTGAATAGAGAATATTTTTACCAAGCAGATGATACATTTGATCTGACAAAACAAGGCCAAAATATTTAAGGCAATGCTTGCACCCATCAGGGGAAACATATTTGTTATTATGGAAATTAAGTAAGGAAGCACAGACATCAGATGACTGTTACGAGATATCATGATGGCTGTTTCATTTGTTGAGGATGAACAATTCTACCTTAAATAGTTTGTTATACAATTAGATTCATTGATGATTTCACATGATTGATTAGATTAGGGATTCAGACTAAAAGTTGAAAAACATTGAATATTGATTGGCACATGATGACAAAGGATGTTGTCGTCGTTATCGATTGATATGGGATAACATGTGTGCATGTGTCAATTATTAAATTTTACAAAATAATGATTTCCAAGGAAGATTTCTAATGTCAAATTGACATCATGATAGTTCATTATTGTTTAGAGAGAATTTCAAAATATTGTATTCATCTAAATCAAATGTAGTGAACTATATTGCCTTCTCGCTGTAATCATTTGAAGCTAATAAATTAAACAAAATTAGTTGATCACAAGCGATTGAGATAAATACAAATTGATAGAAATTCATTGGCTTTGATTTTAAGCCTAATGCAAAATCAATTAAAAACCATTTGGCTTTCATTTACGATAAAACCTATAAATTTATAAACAAACTCATTATCTGTGGCTCACTAAACAACCAATTTTTCTTTTTTTGTTTCTATTTTTAACCAAATTCTCACTAATGCAAAACAAAGCAATTGACCAATAACAATAATACTAACAAAAACAATAATAAGGATAATAATAATCAGGACAAAATAAGAACAAAAATAATTGAATTAAAATATTGTATTTTGGTAAAATAAAAGTATGGGGATATTTATACAGAAAATATAATTTCAATAATCTAAATAAAATTTAATTATAATTATATTATACAAATTTAAAACAAAATAAGCAGTGTCTCTTTGTCTATCTGAATGTCTGTCTTTAAAGCCAATTCAATTTAGACTAAAATAATAGAAGTATTGTGCTATAAATTGAGTTTGAATGAAGATTAAGTACCCTTTAATTTGGGAGATACTTTTAAGTATAGAGAGCCTTTCTAAGGTACATATGTCTCAAGAAAATGGTTTGCTGAAAATTTTTATCAGCTGATTTTAGATCATATATTGATAAGATTAAATTATAAAATAATGATCTGATTAAGAAGACTACTACAGGCCGAGATTTATGCGGCTACAAAAGCAGCAGAATTGGCAGCAGAGCTAACTCCTCTCAACTCCCAAATAAACATATTCATCGAAAGCCAAACAGCCATAAAGGCAATAGCTTCGGTGATGACAAAATCTTACTGTGTTCAACAATGTAGAACCAAAATTGACGAACTCTGTTTTGACAGACGCGTCACAATCTTTTGAGTACCGGGACATAGCACTCGCTAAAGCTGGCGCTAGCCAAGCTGAGGTAAGTGCGTCACACATACGTCCCTCTCTGTCCACGTTAAAAACAGAAATATGCGAAGAGAATGTGGGATGGAACACTCTCCTGCAGAACCGCAAAAATCATGCTTCGTTCTGTTAATAATAAGATTACCAACTACATCTTAGCTCTTCCAAGAGAGGATTGCAAGTTATTAGTCGGAATACTCACGGGACACTGTTTAACGCCTTACATGCAACGAGGTAAATGTTAGGGGAACTTTAGAACACCTACTTTGCCAATGTCTAGCTCTCTACAGATCACGCTTTAGCTATCTCGGATCTGTATCTTTCCTCTCCTTGTGAAAGTATCGCGGATCAAAAGAGTAGCAATCTATTAAAGCTCTCAAAAAAGTGCATAAAAAACAGTATCTAAAGGGTCTCCATACTTGTTCTTGGCAACACTAAGGACCATTAATGGTCTATGTGAGATCTCTTGATCAGCCAAGCAAACCTAACCTAAGAAGACTACTGGTTCAGTTTTACATGTGAAAAAGGAAACAATTGATCATTTTTATGTGTGATCAAGAAGTGCAGTGCTTATGCCAATTAAGGACTTTGAACAGAATAATTGTTTATGATGGTCATAAATACAGGCTATTTTCCCTAGAATGTTTGTTTAAATACCTTATGTTACTTCTTAGTATCTATTTGGTATATAACAATCGTAGCTTTCGCGGCATCGCTGTTTAACCATGATCTTT
The DNA here is from genome assembly GCA_037043315.1 of Amiota communis. Lineage (NCBI taxonomy): Eukaryota > Metazoa > Arthropoda > Insecta > Diptera > Drosophilidae > Amiota > Amiota communis. Next base: position 1,577,603 of record JBAMAV010001245.1, on the reverse strand, counting down.
GAAGACGATTCTGTGAGCGGCATTGTTGCCATAATATTAGCGCTGTAGTAGTATTAATCATGTTCATTCATGAACCTTTGATTAGATTAGATTAGATTAGGGGAGGGTGGGGATATATTACACTTCATAACTACAACCACGAGTGGGGATATTGTGACAGCGCCTTTAATTATAGTTCTTTCGAGATTATGGTGTTTATCAAGAATTTTTAAAATTTTTTAGAGGGAGAATCTAAATTTTAGATACTTTCATGTACTGGTTACCCAGATAACAAAGTCTTGTCAAACTGAACCCTCACATTGGCATCTAAAGTGATCTTCTGACTCCTCCTTATCATCTAGTCATAGTCTATATTGATTATTTCGACTATTCCGCATATTATTTTGATATTTCATAAATCTGCAATGTCCTGTTAAGAAGCATTTCCATGAGTGTCTTAGTTTTTTTTGTATTTTTTTGTGAGATCTGGAAAGTTTGAATGTTTTTGCTGGTCTAGTATTTTTCGTGTCTACCTAATATTATTGATCTCTAGTCAATGCTCTCAGTACTATGCGCCTGATCAGTGATTGTAACTTTTCATTATTTTGATAAAATTAATAACATTTAATGATACTTAAGCTAAAGAAATGGTAAAGATTGCCATATTTAAGTACTTAAGACTACATGAAATCTATGTGAATTTGTTGATCAATCAACATCAATTTTAGATACATTAGGAAAATATTGGTTAAGTTTTTTTAAACATGTTCTAGTTATCTTATGCCTATTCCGTAAATTGTCGCTCAACAACAAGAAGAAGATGTGGCCCCTGTGGCGATTCAAATATGAGGTATCGCTGCAACCAGCAATATTAAGTGTGTTCAAGCCTGTCAAATCAAGATTCTTCGCTGTTTATCTGGAGCTTCTTGGTTTGTGCGAAGCACGATTATGCATAAAGACTTAAAGATGCCCACGGTGTGCGACGAGGTCCTTCAAAACAATGAATGTCTTCTGCAGAGACTGCAAAAACACTCAAACAACTTGGGTGACTGCCCTTACCCATGGAGTGAGTCGCTGCCGATTAAAGAAGTTCCACTTGACCGACCTTCCTTCCCCATGACACTTTTCTATAATTATATAAATTTTTTTTATGCTCTTTTGCGATAATATTGTTAATATTTTCAAGAAAATGTAGATATTTATGTACACAGCCAACTAAATCCTTCCTATTAACTTCTCATGTTGATGCAATAATCTTTTTCATAGGTAACAAACTTCATCCCAAAGTGTTTATTATTATTCCATTTAAATAGAAAAATAATCTATGAAAACCACATTGATAAGAGCATTTAAACTTCGTTTATACGTACACACTGTCCATTAGTACTAACTGCTGGTGTTTTTGTATGGAAAATACAAAAATAAATATTGAACATAAATGAAGCAATTTGTGAACACAGAGAGAAATCTGTAAATTGAGCTTTTGCCATATTTTAATAATTTTAATTAAATATTTTTCGTTTCGTTCATCAAATAATTATCATTAGTTTTTGCCGCAAATAAATATGTTTAAAGGATACGGATATACATACATATATATATATGAATGAGTTTGTATTTTCAAACAAAATTAATCAAGCGTATAATGTGAAGCAATGTCAAAGCAATATTTTTGCAACAAATAAAATATATCCAAATACACACGCACACACACACACACACATACTATATTCATACGATAATTAAGTATTTGTTACTGTGTACGAGTAGTAGTATAAATATCAAAAAACAACATAGCAAATAAGCATCAGATTTATTGCATACTTATTGGGTGCATATCTCGTAGTAGTAGGTGAGGGTGAGTTATTTTGGGAACCCTAAATGTTCAAAAGCATTTCATTCCACATTGAAAAAGTAATTTCAGTTTTGCTTTCATTGCTATAAATCATACTTTCACTCTTGTTTTCTCTATGGTTCCCCTTTCTCTTGGCATTATTTTTGCAAAATCAAAGAAAGAAACAAAAAAATAACAAAAAAAAAATGCTTGTCATAAAATAATATTGGCAAAAATAAGTTACATATACATATAAAAGTGTCTATATATGTATAAATATGTCTATATATGTATATGTATACATGTATATGTATTTGTGGATTTTTACAATTTGTTTTTGGCAGTTAATCGGTTTACGTTATACTATGCTTAAGCGAAACAAAACAAAACAAAAACCTCAATAGCCTCCGGATTGAGTAAGTAACAAAAAATAGAAAAGAAAGCAACAACTCATGTCAATTTAGGGAGCCCCAAAGCAAATGTTGAGCCCCTTAAAAAAATATATATAAGCATTAAAATATATGAAAAAAAATGTTATAAATGTTATAGACAAATATATAACGAATGAATATATGTGGGTGGATGTGTGTGAGTAGAGAACATAAAAATATAAAACTCGTTGCCCGATTTCAATTCAATTCAATTCAATTCAATTCAATTCAATTCGTTTCAATTCAATTCAACCGAAACTCAAATACAAATACTAATACATAAAATAGTACAACTTGATTCAATCGTAACGATTCAATTCGTTCAGATTTTTATTTAAAATACTGCTGCATACCAACAATGAAAACAAGAATAGCAATAACAACAATCAGTATCTAGATACTAGTACATATGAATGAATAGCAGCTCTTGTCATTGACATTTTGTGGTGACATAAGGAGAATTCAGTATTGAGGTTTTAGCCTTGTAAGACAGATGTTTTGATTATGTTCTTGTAATTTGTTGATCTAAATAGAAATCAGCGTAATTCGTTTTTCTATTAACTGGGACAAAATTACATGGGAAATTGATGACAAGTCGAAAAGTTAAGAGAAAGATGAAGTGAGAGTAATTAATTTGTTAAAATATACTGTAAATTCAGTTACATATTGGGAAATAAGTCTACTGTCGTAGATTCATAATATAGAGGAGCCCCTGATCGACACAATCGACCGCATTCTAGAAAAAGCATTTATTTTTTAAAGTGCTAATACGATAACCTTTCTATAAACTCTATAACACGGCTTCACACAACCAAAAAGCGTACAGCAATAGATCATAAGATAAAGGCACAGAAACCTCTCTATGCTCCAATTCTACTGCATTCACAACATCAACGCCAATTGAACAGAAGAGAGAGGTACAGAGGACTGTGTGTTGTAATTGTTGTTATTTTTAACACCTTTTTATACATAAACCTCTGGACTTGTATTTTTCAGGACATATCTAGCGAAAAATATCTTTCAATTGGTATTTTTTTTGTCAAAATAGTTTCAAGGGCTTAAGCAGGAACGGATTCACAAATTCTATGTTTGCCGTTTAATTACATAGATTCTTTGAGTTGAGTAATGAGAAATTAATTTGGTTTTACGAGTTTTAAAGAATATTTTCAGTTTCATTGACAACCAACATATTTTTCTAATAAAAGGCAAACGATATGAAGATGTATATACTTAGAAAGAAGATTCTAGGGAACTTTTTGTTTAGAGGAAGAATTAAATGTTAGTTTGATTCTTAGGAAAGCTTCCTTTAATAGAAAGATGGGCAATATTTCAAGGGCAAAAAGAAATTCTCTACTAAAAAATTCCTCATTTGACTCTGTCATCAACAATGCCGCGTATTTTACTGCTTTGGTTGATCCGCTTGGATGCTTACTTTCTTTTCCCGGCACCACTTCACTCTGTCATATGGTGTTTTATGGGTATCACTGGATAGCTTCTCATGGCATTTTCCTCCGCATACGTTGGGTATAGGCCGACTGGTGGTGCGTAGTGTAGCACCGGTAGAGGCTTCCTCAATCACGAATTGAAAGTGTCCAATTGAAACTTGCGAGCACCACAAATTTTTTTACTCATTTATTCTAGTAGATAAGTCTTATGTTTAAATGATGATCGTGCCCACTCGCCTCTCGTTTTCAATACCTGCTCCAACCGTTCACTTCGTTTGGTGGCATTCGATCGATTGTCTAACAAACTAAAGAACTAATTTCGGCTGCAATGAAAATGAAAACGAAAGGAACAAACTTAGAAACGGAGCCAGCACAGTGTCGTCGCAAAACCAATAAAAATTGATTTTTAATTTGCGTCGCAACACCCATATTGCATGCATGCAAATCGAAGTCAAAATTGTGATACTTCTCTCTCTTCTACCACCGATGCGTCACAGTCCGACAGCTTTCACTGGCTAATCAACTCACGCTCTCCACTAAACATTGAGTATAAAGTTCTCCTTGATAACAGCATCATAAAACCAATCTGGACACAGCTTTGGGGTAATGCAAGTGCTTCTAACGTAGACTTTATTCAAAGAGCGCAATCAAAAATATTAAGAACCATAAATGGAGCCCCTGGTATATTAAAAATAGCCACCGGAATCCATTAGCAAAGGTACTCACTCGACAAAGATCACGGACACGACTTATGAGAAACTGGAGGTAAAGTAAAAGTAAAAACAAAAATAGGGTTTAAGTCTCTAAGGAAAGTGAAGGTTTAATACATAAAGAAAGAAATTTTAAAAAAATATATGTAGAATGATCGCTCACTTTTGTTGTCATCAGTTTTTTGGATTGCACCCCTTATGTATGCAAAAACAAAGAACACTTTCTGTACCATTATGGCAATAAAGACTTCTTCTCTCTACTAGTACATATATCACATTCAATTATGTCCCCAGATTTACTTATTGTACTTAGACTTTGTTATAATTAAATTTTATTACATCATTCTTTTAAAATTATTAAACCATAAAACCAATTAAGAAGTACAAATTACAAAGCAATTTCAGCTTTTGGCACAAGTTTAATAAGCCTTCAACCATATCTAATATTGTATTAACCAAGTTAAATATCTTAAAAGTCAAGTACTTCAAGGCAGACATAATATTTCTAAAGATTTTATATTTCATTTTCAAACATTTCTTTAAGTCTAAGGATCTTAGTGTTTCTCTTTCGCCATGTGCCACGTGTTTTATATTGTAATTTGTTGAAAGGGCGACAGAATAGAGTGGAGTAGAATAGGACAGAATAGAGCAAGACATAACAGACGTTGTCTTAAGAGAGTTGAATGTGCATTAAGTTGCTTTTTAAGTGAACAATAAACGATATAAGGATATTCAACTTGGAAATGTGAAAGCGTGTTCACTCTAAAATTGAACAGAGAAGAATAGAAAAGAAATGTAATTTTATTGCACATGGTCCTTTGAGTCTTTTGTTACGGTTTGTTGCTTTGCTTTAGTTCAGTTTTTGTTTTTCTTCTTCTCTTGTGTTGACAATCAAAGTTTCTTGCAGTGAAAAATTAAAATTTTATTAACCCTACGTGGCCTCCGAAGAATTTTTCTATCTTTCTTACAGGACTTACATCAATTTGTATATAGTTTGTTACTTCTTCTTTCTCTCTCTATGAAAGTACTTAAATGTTGTCTTAATCGCACGTTTCGTATTTGTCGCACTTTATAGTCTTGTAGTCTGTCGCGCATGTTTGCGTGTTAGTTGCTTTTCAAAACTATCGCTTTTTAATGGTGGAAAACATACAAACAATTTTATACTGTACTTCACCAATATAAACATAAACACGTACGCACTGTTAGAACCTTACATCTCCTCGATCTTTGCTACTACTATTACTGCCTGCCATGTTCTTGAGTTCAAATGAAAATTTAAACATTTAATCGTTGTCCTTTAGTTTTTGCTTTGATATTCATTCACTTGAAGTTCGCTTTGCTTTACATTTTCATTTGAAAGTTTTCACTTTTCGTCACTTGTGCGCTTCCGCTGTAAAAGGCGCGGAACGAATATCATGAGTATCCTCTATACCCTTACGTTTAGGGCAGAAGTTTTTAGCCCATAATTCTATTTCACATTTTTACGACTTTCGTTTAACTCGAATAAACTGGAAAACCCTAGAAAATTTCATGCCTACTTAAGCATGCAAGAACAATCAGGCGGCGTCGTCGACGTCGTCATCGTGATATTTCCTCATTTCTTACTACTCACACTTGACTAAATATAAGTGTATGTGAGTGTGAGTCTGTAGTTGCCACTTGGTTTTGAGCCGCTTACTTCTTCTCACTTTATCAAGGGTTTTCTGTGTTTTTTTTTGGGCCAAGCTGAGCCCAACTAGGCCTTAGCTCATGTTAAGCTCCAAGTGTTTTGCTTTTGATTCCTTTATTTTGCTCATGTTTTCTTTACTCTTCATTCACCATTATCCACTATCTCTATCTCTTTCTCTCTTTTGCTCATATACTAGAGTTTTTTTTTCATTCTCATTTGCTTGCCACTTGCTTTGCCTTCGATTGTGGCAAAGTGCCAAATTGCCGGTCGTCAACATCCTGCATGGCATTCCATTTCGTTCATTCTTTGAATCACATGCGGTATAAAGCATTTCACCAGCTATTACAGCAAAAACAACACGAGTTAGCAGTCATCGTTGTAGATAAGCCGCTTTGAGTTTCAGTATGATGGGTTAAAAAAAGAAGCAAGGATGTGATGGGACGGGAAGGAATGGGATGACGAGGGAGCAAGAGCAAGTTAAGAGTTTTCATTGCTGCACCTGACTGAAATGTGTTGCGGCTCAAAAGCAAATTACGTGCTACCGTTTTGATTATATTTTGTTTTCTACTTTCTCCCTTCTTTAGTGATTTCTCTTTCATTCTGTTTGTTGTTGAAGTTGAAGTTGAAGTTGTTGTTGTTGTTGACGTGTTATTTTTTGCATTAAAATGCAGGTCAAAGCATTTTATTAACACATTTTCTTGCCAATTTTTGCATGAATTTTTTTGTAAGCCTTTCAACTGACAGTTGCTTGACTATGTTTAATCAATAGAAAGTTGTCCGCATTGAGCGTGATTTTTAGTTAATGCGTTGTATTAGTAATATTGCGCCATTAAGTATGCAACAGAATTTATATGTATGTGTGTAAGTGGACAAGTGAGTAAGTGAATTGACAGAAGCGGCACTTAATTTAATTTTTAGTTGAGTTTGAGTTGAGCAAAGTCACTTAGGCAAATTTTCATTCATAAAGTAAACACTCATCCATGCACACACATAGTCATGCATGTACAGTTATATAAATATACTGTGTGTATATGCATGTAAAATAAGAAAGCCAACGTGGCTATGATGTGTGAGCGTATGATTGTATGAACAAACGAACGAACGAACGTACGTAATAAACTTCCGCACAGTATCCGTTTCCGTTTTGAGTGAAAATTTTGTCGTTCCCGCACCATCACATTACCATGACTCTCATCCATGGCATATAGTATTGCACTCACTCAGTTTCTCTTAGTTGCATGCTGCTGCTAGTTTCTTCCTGTACTTTGCTTAAACTATCCTTACTCACTCAATCTTTCTCTCTGTCTGTGTGTGTGTGTGTTTGTTTGTTTCAGTCACAGCTTCTACCTAAGTCACTTCCTCATTCATTCATTCATAATGTTGCCCGCGTTCTTCATCATATCTTTATGAAAATGGAAAATTGCAATTTTAACGCTTAAGCATTTTTAACCTAAATTTTGTGCAAATCCTTCAGCTTTTTGCAACTTGCAACGTTGTACTAGACTACATCAACCTGTGTGTCTTACACACTTGCTTTGCTCTGCTTTGCTCTACTCTTTGCCAGTCTAAAATTCTTTGTTAAACGTATCTCGTATCTTTTGCTGCTAGTAGTTGTTTGAGTCACTGTATCTGTGAGTGTGTGTTTGGCATGGTAAGGAAATTATGTGTAGAAATGAACTTCCTGCACATGTGTGTTTCCTTTCTCTGTATCTGTCTCTTCTTTCATCTCTCTCTGTAGTCACTGTGTGTTTGTGGTAGTTGGTTTTTCTCTAAAAGCCGCATTAAATTTGCATTTAAAGTGCTTAAATTATAATAATTTAAATGATGATGGTGGCACTTGGAATATCATACCAATATCATGATAATGATGATGATGAGAATGATAAGCAAACAGTTCAACTGAATTGAACGTGCTCAAATAATGAACCTTAATTAAAACAACAAATGATTTTCAAAGATGCGTGATATAATCAACACATATACACACCAGCTTACATACATGAAGACAAGCACCTAACTATAACATCTGATAGATATTGTACTTATATAATATTGACCACAAATAATCATAAGCAAAAAGGGCTCATATCACACATATGAGTATGTAACATATCAGTTCAATTTGCTAGTCAGAGTAGTAGTAGTGAAGCAAACAAACAGCATAATGCGGTTGTGCTTTGGTTTCGGTTTGTATTTCATTGTTGTTATTGCAAGGATATGTGGCGATAATGCGGCCCGATAACGATAACAATAATGACAATGATAATGACAGTAGCAGCCTTTTACACTTCATCCTTGTCACTCTTCTCTCATTGTTATTGTTATTGCTATTGCTGTCTATAGCTTTGGCTCTGTTGATAATTAAAATGATTACGTTCATTTGGTTTTTGTTCTTGCTGTCAGCCAGCATGATGTGTCTATATCATATACATGTTTATGTGTGTGAGTATGAGTATGGCTATGTGTATGTGTGTTAGTAGAGTGTTAATAAAGATTTTGTAGAGCGTGATTTAACGTTCGACTGACCACAAACATTTTAAATGAGTTTTCACGCTCTCAACTCAACACAACTGGGCACAACGCATAGCAAAGCATCGGAACTCAACTCAACTCAATTCATTTAAGCTTATCTTCAACTCTTAGCTTTTTTGCTCATTCGATAAAGTTTACTGACGCAACTAAGTATGTGAAAAGTTTAATTAATTTAAACTCAGCATGAGAGCTTATTTTTTATGGTTAACACTGAAGTGAGATTAAAAGGATAAAGAGTTGTTGAAAGATACTAGATAACATAGTTAGATATTGTAGATAGTTGAAAAGATAAAGAAATAGTTTAACAGTAAATAATGCAAAAGATAAAGAGAAATAATAAAGTAAAGTTAAATACTAAAATTAAATGATGCTTTTTAGATAGAAATTGTAGAAATTGTACATAAATATTTAATGCTTGTTATACTACTTTAACCTAAAGATGAGTCATATCCCTAGTACTATGGCATGGCATGGCATCTCATCTTGTTTTGTTCACATTCTTGTGCTTGCGGTTAAATTATGACCTTTGGTTATTGGGGAGAAAAAGCGAGCACACACAATGTAAACTGAACTCAAAATGCGAATGCGATTGTGAATTCGCGCTAATAAATGACCAACTGGTGAATAGATGCGGCTTGGCTGATGCCAAGTTGCCCAGATGCTTGGTGTTTGAATGCCGGTTGCTTGGTTGGTCTGATGCTTCCCTTAGGCGCCTGCGACAAATTGCGAAATTTATTGCAGCGTAAATGCTCGCAGCATTTACGACATTTATTGCAAAGGCACAAACTCACTCACTCACTCGCACACTTGTACGAGTAGTCTTCTTCATTTTTGGCTTATGACCCTACGCCGCCGCATACCACATGTCGTTAGCGTGCAACAACGAAGGCAACACTTAGCACAACTAACCACAGGACTCTCAGTGGTTCACTGGCCATTCTCTGCTGTTGGTTGAGATTGAGGCCAACACTTGAATTACTAGAGAGACTGAGAGAGAAAGAGAGAGAGAGAGAGAACAACTATAATGTTCATGGTCGCATGGCCTTTGACCTGATGCTGCTGTCACTTGTTTGCTTGCGTTATAATAAAAATAAAAAAAATAGGAGGCAACATAAAAATTGCCCACTTGCCCACTTACATGGCCACAACACACTAAATTTTCTTGCAAATAAAATAAAAAATATTACAAAAAATTACACTTTTATTAAAGTGGGTCAACTTCTTTTTGTTTTGTTCTGTTTGGTTCAGTTCGGTTCTGTTTGTTGTGAATTTGAGTACACAAAATGCAACATGCAACATTTTTGCTGATTGCTGTGCATTCATTTTTGTGTGTGTGTGCACAATATTAAGGACCTTCTCCTTTGACAATAGGCATATTGAGTAAATAACAATTTATTATTATACTATTTGCTGATGTTTGCTCCTGCTGCTGCTGCTACTGTACGAGTCCAGGGTTAATTGCCTTAACTTGGCAGCATATTTTGTGTGCTTAATCAGTGCATGAAACCAGTGGCAATAACAATAACAACAATCAGAACAAGAGCTCATGGTTATTTTGTTGACAAAGCAAAGCAAAGCCAGGCAAACCATATAAGAGAATAGAAAAGGCAGCAAATGAAAAGAAAATGAAATAAAATAAATTTCTATTAGCTTAATTAGAGTTCAAGGCAAATGCTTCTTTCATCTCACCATCTCTCTCTGTATCTCACTGTGTGCTGGGTTCTCTTCCCATAGTCAGTTGTTGCATGCCATAGCAGCACTACCAGTAACAGCACTTGGTCGCGCCACCATTGTCTGCTTAAAAAGGAAGCCGAACTAGAACACAGAGCAATAGTCGAGAAATGAACAAAAGTGACGCAGTGCTTCATGCTGTGGCATGTGGCACAAATAAAATAAATAAATAAAAAATATTTCTCATGAAAAGAAATTTAAGTAAAGCAAGCAAGCAAGCAAGCACAAGGTAACTTAGAGTACTATTACTACTACTCGTACTAGTAACAACAATGCAGTTTCAAAGTCACCCCAGATGGGGCAAGCTTTTTAATATCACTATCACTAACATCGTCATCATTATCATTATCAACAACATAATTATTATGCTACGCATACACATTTAGCCGTAGGTGGTGTCGCATTCATCTCGTAATTAATTATGTTAACCAAGGTTTGCCATGTCCATGGCCTTAGTCAGAGTCACAATGCTTTGCTCTGCAATGGATTAGGCAGGCAGGCAGGCAGGCAACTCTAAGGTGAAGTTGAATTATTGGCTTTGAAGCGAGAATTTAAAATACTATAAAACCAACACAAGTAGTAGATAGAGAGATAAAGATACAATATATGTATATATTTTATATAATGACTATAATAATGTAGTTGTTGTTGTTGTTGGAGATGATGATGATGATGTTGACGACGACGATGGAGAGTATCTTTTCCATTAGATACGAAAGATATCCATGATTAATTGAGTGTATTAAGACTTAAGGGTATTAGTTATTTGTGTTTGTTTTTGTTGTTGTTGCTGTTGCTATTTAGTTGCTTGGTTGGTTTTGTTTAAAGCAAATGCTTATCGCTTGTATCATTTATTTGCCATGGTCGGGGAATGAAGCATCAATGGATGATGCCACAGATAAATCGAATGCGTTAAGACAAATGGTGCAAAAAGGCAACAACAACAACAATATGAGGAGCGAAATGTTACTAAAAGTTATACATTGACAAACTGTGAATTTTCAAGAACTTTGTAAGCTCATAAAAAAATGTCTAAGTTTGCTCATCCCTTTTGTTTTTTTCTTTTAAATTTCTTGTCCTCATTGCTTAGGCTTTTAAACATAAATTTTGTTGGGTTTTCAACTAATAGCAGATACCATGGCATGACAAGCCAAAAAAAAGTGTCTGTCTCCTTTAATAAATTTCATTTTCAAGCATGACAATACTAGTATAATATCAGTTTATCCTTATCGAAAAAGGTTATCAATGCCTAATTACATATTTTAAAGGAATCTTAATTTACTTAGACCTTATCTTATTAGCCAATTAGTATGCTTATTTCTCCCTATCCGATTTGATCCTTCTGTAGATGGAGAATGGAGTGGAATTTCATAATTAATTGGTTAATTAAATGCTAATTTTTAATTCATTTTCTTCTTCTCATTTTTCAGAGACGCAACAAATTGTTGGCGAAGTGCCGCCACACTATTGGGAAACGCCTTATTCGCAACCATATTTCGACAACTCATCGCGTCGCGAAGTGACAGCTACTGTGGGGCAAGCAGCTTTGTTACATTGTCGTGTCCGGAATTTGGGGGATAGAGCGGTAAGTTTCACTACCTCAGGTATTGAATTGTTATAAGCTAAGGTGTTGATAACACCAACAGCAACAATGGCAAAAATAATGAGAATGACAGGATGCCTCCTGTCATTAATGAACATAGTACGTAGAATGCGAAAGTTTGGAATTTTCTTTGGCATTTTCATGGAAATTTTCTTTATACTTCATAAAGAGATTATAAAATGAGCAAAAGTAAGAAAATTTTTGCCAATTCATTAATGAACAAATCCACTTACAACGGCCGCGCCAACGATGACGACGACGACGACAGTAAATCGGCAATGCGATAATACCAAACTTTTCCAATCTATACACATTTTCTTTTGCACTTTTTTTTGGTTTATTTTGTTGTTGTTGTTGCTGCTGTTACAGGTAAGAAAAATTACTTCGTTGTGTTGAAAGCAAAATAAGAAAAATATAAATAAATGAAATAAAAATACGCACCACAAATCACTCAGTGTCATTCCAATATATATTATTGCTGCCACCGCATGTTGAAAACTTTTGCCACATCAACACATGCACCAACACACTCAACACACTCTTATTTTCTTAAAGTTCTTGTACATGTATGATGATGGTTTATGTAGTAGTGACTGAAATCACTAAGAAAGCAATAAAGCAAGGAAGGAAAAAGGAAGGAAGGAAGGAAAGAAGCAAATAAAACCAAAAATCGTAAAGAAAAGTTGCACAGCCATAAAACTCTAAATGCGTCGACTAACAAACACACTGACAGCAGCCAAGTGTGCAACTCTAGACATAGTTGAACGTATGTTAGTTGCCTCAATATGCAGACTTAGATACAAATGTAATTGTATCTAAGAGTATGTGTATGTACAATAGTAGTATCTGCAAGTAATATGTAATAGTAGTACAAACTGAGGAACAGAGAAAGAGGTCTAAGGATGGGAGTAGAAATAACATCATTGGCAAGGCAAGGAGGCGTGCTTGATTCAGAGAAGAAGAGAAGCGCAGCGAGATATAAAAGAATAAACTTAAATTTCTTTGCACTAAATTCAAAACGAACGAACGAACGCCCTTCGAAGTAAACAAAAGCCATTAGTGTGCATGGAAAATTTATATGCAGCGTATAGAAAAATGTGTAGTCACAATAGCAACAGCAACAGCAACAACAATAATAAATACAAAAATACCAAAAACAACAACAAAACTTGCAATAACAATAACAACAACAACAACTTGAATGGGAACAATAAGAAAAAAAAATGGCAACAAGATTCATTTATGCAGGAATACTACTTTTAAATGTTTGTTGCAAGATCTATTGAGGGAAGTGGGGGAGAAGGAGGGAGTGTAAAACATAAATACAGAAAAATAAAAGATAGAAAGAAAAAGGTTTAAATTTCAAGATACCCTACTTTAAAAGAGATAAAGTTAATTGACCATGAAGATATTTATTAAATACTTATATATAATTTTGTACTCAATTTTCGCAATGTTATGGCCATGAAAGACCCACATTCGAAATTAGTTTTCAGCAATTCAAAGCATTGTTGCAAAGAAAAGCAATCCACATTTGTTTAGCGGAAGATTAAAACTAAACTGCTGTCAGCAATTTATGGGGCAAAAATTGACATAGTCTTTATTGACAAGTAGTTCAAAATAAGACCAATAAATGGCCCACCCTTTATTTTTTATTTTTCAGAGTCTCCTGAAGAAGACTCACTGAATGTGTAGGAAGGTATAGGGCAGACGTTGACCTGCCATCTTTGTAGATCGCCTTAGGTCTAGGGGTGACTCCTCTAGTGTCATCGGATGTTGTTACCAATGAAAAGTTGGGCTGAGGCAAGATCATTAGGGTGTGCTTCAGGACGAGATACATATTTTCTGGCGAATCTACCAATTTCGTCTTTGATCCATGAGACATGTGGATCTCTGTGAATTATTATATCTCTGACATGCCTAGGTGCGTTTACTATTCTGCGGAGAAAGTTTGATAGGAATCTCTAGAGTATCTCTATATTAGAATGCGAATTCATCTTTAATCAATGGAACATGAAAATCTCTGTATATCGTTGTGTTTTCGATATACTATTGTGCATTCACTACTCTGTGAATTGCAATCTCTGAAGTATCAAAATGTTATAGAGCAAAGCAGATCCCCGACAAATATATTCAACATGTCCATACGGGCTTCAAAACTGTCTTGTAAAGCAGGATTTCGATGCGCAGAGACAATTAAGAATTGTGGTTAACAAGCCAGGACTTTTTTCTGGTTTCAAAAGCAATCTGCTGACGCTTGTGTTTGATGTGAGCCTTTCAATTTAACCGTCTTTCCAGGGTAAGCCCAAGGTATTTGGCATTTGGCAACATTTGCAGAAAGAAAAGAACGAGGAACGCGTACTCTTAACAACAAAATATTCAAGAAGCAGCAAAGCATAAACAACAAAAAAACGTGCTTGGTTTTGCAAGAACATAATTCTAAACAAAAAATATATTTTCATTATTCTTATAATACTGGAAAAATTTTTTAAGTGAAACTTCTTTAGCGCCGTTGGGCAGAAATTAAGTGCAAAATTTTGAGTAAAAATTGTAACGTTTTTCGGATTCTGTATCTCATTAACCGCACTAGGTAGACACTTCAAATGCAAGAATGTGTATTTCAATTCCCATATCTCCTACATACAAAAATTTTTTTGGAAAATCCACAAGAAAAGTCTCAATAAAGAGATAATAATTACACAACAACAACATGCAGCTTGTGTGTTATAAAAATGTTTATAACAACAACATGCAAGCAACCAGCTTGTGTGTTGGACAAAAACAAGCGAATGTACGAAGAAAAGAGAACGAGAAACATACAGAAGCTCGCAGTTGATCTAATTTGAAGGGACAGACGGCAAACGTAAACACAACAACAACACTTACAAACGCCAAAGAAAACAAAAGTAACATACAGACGGATAGACTGATGGACAGACTGAAAGACAGACATAGCTAAATTAACTGGACAGAATATTTTGTATGCAAATGTTGTATTGTTGAAGTTTCACTTCTATCACGTGTACGATGGCACATGTGCAAATTGTTTGTGAACCGATTGGAATGAAATAATAACTAAATGTTACTTAAATTTTGCTATAAAACATTGGTGAAAACCGCATTCAAATCAGTTAAGCTGTTTCTGAGATTAGCGGGCACAATGTCACAGACAAACAGGGATGGCTTGTTTACGTTTTTTTATTATACGAGTATGTATGACTTAATTACAAGATCTTAATATGTAAAATTTAAAATATAACACCTGAAATGAAAAAAGAGTACTAGCTACCAAGGAGTCCGACTATATGATGAGATGCATTTATGATGATAAGAAAAGGTGGATTAAATTAAAGTTCAAGCTAGAACTGACATCTTCAATGTAGTCGACAGAGACTCAGACTCCACAGGAACAGAATTGCGGCAATGCGCCAGTGAAAAGCTGTTGATACGTGAGTTGAGTATGTCCGATAAATAGGCGGACACATATTGACCACTGGTGTTTTGAGTTTTTGATGGAAAATGGAGTATTTGTACAATTAAATTAAGTAAAATATCTTTTCAAGTCTTTGTTGCTCATGTGGTCGATTGATATATAAGGTGTTAATAGCACGTAGCGGACAGCTTTGTCAGCATTTTCATTGCCATTAATACCTTGATGACTGGGCATCCAATGTAACAAAATTGTGTGTAGTATACTTGTATGGCAATTCTATAAGTTTTTCTGTTATTAATTTTGAATCTAGCGTGTATTTTCAACTGAATAATTGTTGTCTTTATTCCGAAATACATAATTAATTTAAATTAAATAGCATTCCAAGAGTTCAGATGACAAAGAATATAATTTGAAAAATTATAAGCTGCTTTTACTAATTGAAAGTGATTCTAATGAAGAGATTCGAAATCATTAAATGTATTGTATTTCTGTACAAAGTATTCTTGTATCACATATCTCATTAAAGTTATCATTGTCAACATTACAACATTGAGTATTCTGATATTCAAATATATTCTAAGCCAACTTCTTTCTGAGAATTGAAATAAAAGCAAATTGTAGGATATAAAAAGCTTCGGTTTGATTGAGTTTACTACTTGGAATTCATATTTTTATCGCATTATTTAACTTTAAAAGATTTTATATATTTTCATTATCCTTTTGCTCTTCACATTTATGCAAAAATATTTCATTTTGCATGGTGATGCCCCAAGGCAACAAACTGCCAGCCAGCCATTGTAGTGTGTACTAGATTTTACAATACAACAATAAGAACAAGTGTTACAAAAAAAGGAAAACAACAGCTAAGTGTTGGAAAATAACAGCAACAAACAATAACAACAACAAGTAGTAACAGCAGCAGCAACAACAATAATATTGCAGTGATAAAGCAACAGCAATTTATTGTTTTCAATTCGTTCAAAAAAAAAAAGAAGGAAAAGAATAAATGGCATTGAAAATTGTTCATTTTTCTTGGTCTTATGCATTTCTAAATACGTTTTAGCTATTAAAATCCGAGACAAGCATATATACACAATTACACAGATATACACACATAAAGATATAAACTTATTGTATATGTGAATGAGTGTGGAATAAAAATATAAAGAAATGAGCGTCAGTCTTGTGTTTAAAGCTGCTGCTAAGCTGTGGTTTTGCATGCCATACAGACACACCAAACCAAACCAATTGCTGCTACTTCACTTCACTTGCCTCATGGCAATGGTGGCGGCCATTGCGGCAACTCCTTATGTTGTTGTTGCTGAAGCTACTGGTATGAGTGCTTTGCTGCTATGCTTGGCTTGACTTAGCTTTTATATGTGTACAATGCGACGCTAAACGGATCATCAAGCATGTGCTTTGTGCATGACTGAAATAGAGTATGTATTTTACATACATAGTATCTATGAAGGAGAGAGAATGTTTAATGGTAAACATAAGAATGCCACAAATATTGCAGGTAGCGTCGACGATGACTACGACTCAGATTAATGCTTAGCTGCAACAATGTATAAGTAACAATGGCAACAACAGGAAAAATATCAAGCCAAGCCAAGCCAAACAATAACAAAAAATAACAAAAGCCTTGATGGAGCAGCAAGAAGGCAATGTGGCAAGCATGGTGTACGAGTATTACATACATAACGCACGCTTTGGTAGTTCTCCCTCTGTTCACATTGTTGTTACAATACTTTTATTGTGTTACCGCTTCTCTGCATAAATACAATGACAACAAAAATGGATAATATTATGAAATCCACTTGTGCGCTAGGTTTGCTTCAAGCTACTACTACACCCTTACACTACACTGCACTACACTCATATCAAAGTGTTGAATGTGTGTATACTTTGTCCTTGTAACTTGACTTGGCTTCCAACTTGAGCTTGAGTTAGAATTTGTTGTATTCTTATGCTTTATAGAACTTAACATGTGCGGAAATAAAATGCTGCGCAACATTCAACATGTGTGGAGTAGTCAGTGGATTGTGGCAAAGCTTTTGGTTACTTTAACATCCTTTACTCTTACTCTTACTAGAATCAAAACAATATTTCTGTTGTTCTTATTGTTGTTGCTATGCTTGGCAACCTTAACTTTTTGGTAACTTCCTCTTTTTTTATATGTGATATGAGTATATCGAAATACAAATATTATTGCCAAAGTGGCTGAGTAGATGAAATTGGATTGGATTTTGTTTCGACACTAAAACTCCCTGACACATGCATAAGCACTTGACTACCTTTCATCTTTTACCTTCCTGCCAAGCCACTATCCCATTTTCATTCTCCTTATTGTTGTTAGGATTATTTTCTGTTCCACTTTCTCCTGTGATATGGCTTAGGTTACTCATCTAAACTCCAAAAACGTTTGGCATAAACTTTGGTTGGTGGCTTAAGGTGACTTTGCTGCCTCTCTCAACATCACATGCCTCAACATTTTCTCATACTCATTCTTATAGTTTTTTTGTTGTACATTTTTCTTTAGCTGTCATCATTTATTTTCCTCAATTTGTGTGCTTCAGTTTTCCAAACAAAACTCATCCTTTCTCTTTCTCCCTGCTCATTCTATTGTAAATAAATCTCCCATTTTCTGTTTTTTCTTTCTTTTGTTCATGTATTTTTATTTATACAATATTTTGATGGTTGTTTATAAAAAATAAACGATAAAAGCTCATAAAATCTTTTAATGTCTTTCTTCTACTTGTACTCGCTTATATTTTTTAATAATTTATAATTTCACCAAAAGAAATACCGCAAATATTGTATGTGTTGAATGTATTATTTGTCATTATGTGGCATAAGCCTCATGCCACATGGCACTTGATTTTCCATCTAGAATACTTGTACTACTTGAAAGGCCATATAATGTTTAAGGCTATATACCTGCCATCGTTGCTATGTTCATTCATTCATTTATTCATTGCTTCAAGTTAAACGCATAACACGTTTGTACTTCCGGCACTGAGAGCAACAGCAAGACCTTTTTGTCAGGCTAAAGAGAACAATACAATGAATGTTCATACGTTATTAAAGAGGGTGTACATGAGGAGAAGATCATTACAATAACCAGATAAAATGGTGAAAGTAAAAAAAGAAATGGGCGCCAAATGACAGCGTTTTGTGGCAAGCGAAAAAGCAATAAGCGGTGACGATGATGGCGACGACGGCATCATTCGATGGCATGTGCGCGCGCCTTAAATTCCGCCGCCCACAGCAACAACATCCAGAAAAAATATAAGCTGAAGAATATCAGCAACAAAAAGCAATACAAAAAACCACAAAATGTTGTGCAATTATGCGGTGTAATAAATTGCGACGTGTCTTTTTCTTTTACTTCTACCGATACTTGCCTGTGCACCACCTCCTTGCTATCCTTTTGCTCCTTTGTTGCATCATGAGGAGAAGAGCAGCCCACACAAACAGAAATTATCATGAAGACCACACGTTGTTGGCTTGAGGCATGACACCCACTCCTTTTTTGTTTTTTTTTTCTGTTTTAGGCTTTCCACTGCTGCTGATGGCAGGATAAACAGCGGCAGGAGTGCGGATGTTGGCCATGAATAAAGTAATTAACGGTGCGTTAATTTAATTGCATGTTATTAATCTTGTGTCTAATACGAAAGCCAACGATTCAGCGTCTCACACACAGCACTCACATATTCCTGCCACAAATGCCACCGCCTGAAGGGCCTTACAACTATATATATGCATGAGTGTGATGGCCTGAGGCGTGTCCTTGCTCTGCCTTATACGATACTATACTAGTATAGAGCCGCGCTAGTGAAAATTAATTGTCGTTGTGTTTAGCATTTAAGGTTTCAATTTGCTGGCGATGTGCCGCAGACGCAATTACAGTTAAACACAACGTGCAAATCATTTATTTGGCCAAGGTCTTTCGGTTGAACGGTTGCCCGTTTGGTCCTGGAGCGATAGGCTAACCAGAAAAAAAAATTAAGAAATACAACTGAAAACCCAAGCAATTATTTAAGCGTATTTAACCTGAGGCTACCCGCAGCGATTAAACAAAAGCTTCAAATAAAATAAAAAAAAAAACACAATATACGTAACACCAAGAAAAATGAGGTCCTACTTCAAGGGAATGAGAAGCAAAGAAAGGTTACCTTTAACTCATACCCAGGCCAGCATTTATGAGTGTCGCCAATGGCTTATTGGAAAACCATAAAAGCTTAAAATGTGGCATTTATTGAACTAATCGCGTGTGCAACATGCCATAGAAAAATACCGAGATCTAACGACATGATGGTACCATAAAAACTAAGTGGCAACCGGCAAAGGGCAAATGCCACTAGTGGCTCTGGTGTGGGTCAAAAACTTTAAATTGCTTTATGAAAAGAATCTAAAAGAAAAGGTTAAACTTTCTCATAATATAACATTTTATTATCCGGCGCGACATAATGTTTTCCAACCTGCTTCTGCAAAGATACCAAAGCACCCCACAGAGCAGAACATATTCTGTGTTATGTTGTTGGTGGTGTTGCTGCTGCTGCTGCTGATGATGAGTGGTAGTAATATTTGCTTTTCTTTACCTTTACCTTATGCAAATTTCCATAAAAGGGATGCTTGCCATACAACATTTGGGGTTAGCTATTGACAGGAGGACAACAGGACAGGCAACAGAAGCAGCATCAGGTTAAGATCTTATATTGTATATGGTCTGGTCTGAACTGGTCTATGTAAGTGTGTGTGTGTCTCTTGCTCATTAGGTATGCATAGGGTCAGCTTTGGGTTGCTACTAATTTATTAATAATGTGTTTTAAGCGCGCATTTTACGAGCGTTTTATTAAGCCAACGAATGTCCTTTTTTTCTGTCGTTTGCTATTATCCCACACTTTTACATCTTACACTTCTTGAGAAGATGTTCTGTTGTATTATAACTTTTAATTTTGTCTATAATTTATGCGAGTTGCCATTTAAAATTGATTGAATAACATTTTATGTCATTCTCATTTCTTTTGCCCTTTTGCAGGTCTCTTGGATAAGGAAACGCGACCTGCATATACTCACTGTAGGTATATTGACCTATACGAATGATCAACGTTTCCAGTCGCTGCATACTGAGGGCTCCGATGAGTGGACGTTGCGCATTTCATCACCACAATCACGCGATTCCGGTACCTATGAGTGTCAAGTGTCCACCGAACCGAAGATAAGCCAAGGATTTCGTTTGAATGTAGTTGGTAAGCACAAGTTTTTCTTTTATATATCCCATAGCATTTACATGATGCAAAGTACTAGGCAAAAGAGAATGGCCAGATGATGTTCACTCAGTCTCTAGAGTATGAAAGTATGACAAAAGCAACAGACTCCTGTTACTATGAACTGAAGCTAAGTTGAGCAGGAACAATGGCGTCGCTGCGCGCATAACTTTATTCAAGTTGCTGTTGTTGTTCGTGGTGTCTTGACCTAACACTTGGTTAAGCCTGACAGCTTAGTGCTAACAGCCATTTTGGCTATGTTTAGCATCATTTCCGGTTTTGGTTATCAACATTTAAAATAGGGATACGATACTTTTGGACAAGGACAAACAAGACACAATACAATAAATGGGGAAGCTGCGCATAAGATAAACTAAATTTAAAAGGTTTTTTCTTATTTTATATGCTTTAGCATGTTTGAATATCACACTCACTGGTATATGTACATCGTTCCGCTCGGTTATACTATTTTATTGGGTTGGGACCAGAAGGCGCCTTTACTGCTGCTATGTTTGGAGATAAAAATCAAAGGCAACAACAATAAAGTTTCGATACGGCTTCAATTTTTAAGGATACAAACAACATTTTATGCTGACCATTTGGTTTGTGTACCGTGCCACAAAGGAAAAAAAAAATGCCATACTACACTGTATGAAGTAAACGAAGCGCGTCGTCGTTGTCGATAAAACTTTAGTAGCTTCTGCTGTTACAACAACAGCAACAGCACCAGACTTTGAAAAGAGATGAGTCAGTTAGATGGCATGTGGCAAAGTGATCCTGGTTGCTGGTAGAAAAATCAATAAAGGATGCGCATAAACATCAACACATGTGTGTAGAAGTATGAGTATTTGTTCAGCAAGGTTGCATATAAGCTAAATGAAGCCAAGCGTAAATAAGCAAGCAAGCAACCAAGCAACCTTGCTTGCCTGCCTGCCTGCCTGACTGACTGCCTGTCTCTCTATCAATGTATCCTTCTGTCTTTGAAAGTAAGCAATCTTCTAATACATGTGTAGGGAGGATGGAGAAAACGCGTTAAGGTATTTTAGAGCCAAGCAGCTGTGTTGTGTTGTACTTATACTAGTCCTGGCTGTTGTTGGTTGGTGCTTCAATCCAATGTTGCTGCTGTCGTGCTCATCGTCGCTTGTATCGCATCACAACTTTTTATATTTATTTTTCAGATTTTTTTCTTTTCTTTTTTGTTTAAATAGCAGATAAATTTATTTTGATGCTTTAAACTTTTTCATCTCTCCTTTCTTTTAACTTAAACTACCACCAATCAAAATCTACCTTACCATCGTCATCGTTGTTGTCGTTGATGTCACCCATGTGTGCAGTCTCTCGTGCGAAAATCCTTGGCAACGCTGAGCTTTTCATCAAAAGTGGCAGCGACATAAATCTCACCTGTCTGGCAATGCAGTCACCCATACCGCCCTCGTTCATCTATTGGTACAAGGGCAAGCGCGTGATGAATTACTCGCAACGTGGTGGCATTAATGTCATAACAGAACGTTCGACGCGCACGAGCAAGTTGCTCATAGCCAAAGCAACGCCAGCCGATTCGGGCAACTACACCTGCTCGCCGAGCAGCTCAGGTGAGTCTACTTTTAACTTTACTCTCTATATTCTTTTTTTTTTTAAATAATTTAAACGAAAAATCAAATGAGTTGCCTTAAGAGATTCAATACTAAGTCATTCATTCATTCATTCATTGATACACTTACCCCAACCAACCCTGAAAAGTATGCTATACAAAAAGGAAAACATAAGGAAAAGAGGCCAATAATGGCGACTAAGATTTTTTTTCGGCTTAGATTGGTTTGTATTGAATTTGATTTGATTTAGTTTGGTTGGGGTTTTGTTTGGTTTTTCCTTTTAGAGTTCATTCGCACGTGCATAATTCGTCTAGCAACATAAGCATTAGAAGGGATATGAAAGGAAAAGCAAGGAAATGAAAGAAAGAAAGAATAATATGAGAGAAACCATAGGTTTTGGCTTAGAAGTTTAGGAATAATGCTATTGATGTCGAGATGCTGATACTGATGCTGATGATGTTGATAAGATTGAGGATGTGCATGATGATGTGCCAATGAGTTACTTCAAAACTGATAGCGTCAAATAGTGATTTGGTATTTAAGGCAACTCATGCGATTTTCTTTTCAAATTTGTTTTTTTCCTTTACATATTTTCTTTTCAAATTTTTTCGGTTGCCTATAAATCTTTTGATGTTCACCTCCCATTTACCCTGTTCAATTTTATCATTTACATACTCTATTTAATCCTATTTAGATTCCGCTTCGGTTGTGGTACATGTTATCAATGGTGAACATCCGGCTGCCATGCAGCATGGCAACAGCAGTGCCAGTCATTTTCAACACGTTATGACAACACGCTTAGTAAAAGTCCTAAGTGTCATGGTCGTGCTGGCGTCCACAACAAGTAGAGAATATCATGAAATCCAGCATCAATTCATAGCACCTGGTCTACACCTACTACATTGGCTACGTGAAACCATTACTTGGTGTGTGGCAACAACGTTAAGCATGCTGTTGCCTTCCACAACTTTAATACTGACACATAAAGGACATGGTTTGATTAGCAGGTGATCGCCAAGCGTTAATTATCACAAGTACTGAATGGCATTGAGCACTGGTAATGGTGATAGTGGAATGAATTACGCACAACCGGAAGTGCAAGGAAGGAGAGTGTAGCAGGTAAAGTTAATGTGGAAGGCGGCTTAGCCAATTGTATATACAATTTAGTAAAGTTTTTTTATGATTTAATTAATTTAATTACAAAACATTTTTGAAACAATAATAAATAATATATCTAAATAAAAATTAATTAAACAAAAAAACAAAAATTAATTTAATGAATTTCATAAAATAAAAAAGAAAATACAAAAGACAAAAATTATACCAAATAAAAATAATTAATAATAAACCTAATGAACAATGAAGATGAAATGAATTTTGAAAAATAAATAATATATTAAATAATAATAATAATAATAATAATGATAAATGTGAAATAATGTGTGCATTGTAATATAAAATAAAATCAGTTTTCAATTTCAAAATAAAGAAAAAATAAAAACTAAAAATTAAAAAAAAAAAATAAGTGAATTTCTGCTTAGTCAAAAACATTTTTATATGTAATTATGCTGAACGAACGAACGAACGAATGAATGAATGAATGCAATTATATGAAATGAAATTTTCCTTGTAAAACAAATGAATTATAAAGGCATCAAATTATAATGATACAACAATCGTTGTTATTAAAAATAATAACAGTGGAATAAACAGAAAATAAGTAAAGAGCGTAGAACAGAACAGAACAGATACATAAATAGAACATTTGAAAATAAAGTTAGTTACAGATACTCAGACATACTATTTACATACACCGACAAACTGAACAAATTATCATATAATGTACAGTGAAGCTTGTGATAATTGAATAGAAATCAAGTCAAGAAAAAAAAAGAATAGGAAATAATAGAGAATCCCACACGACAGCTCGATGAAAAAAGCATCAAATACCTTAAATGTTGATTCCAAGAGCCTTTTTAGGTTTTAATACTATGTATGCAAATTCGTTGGACATAAAGCCTTTCTGTACCTCTGTCTGAAGTTATATAAAATTAATTAATTTTTGTCGCAAAAGTGAATATTAACATTGCCCAAAAGCATGCAACAAAAATTGAGAAACAAAAGATAATAAGAACATTAATTTGAATTTGGGTATGTATGGGAGGTACCCTTCCTATTTATTCTAGGATCTTCAAATTGACAAGGTTGTTGAATATATATCACTCTTGTAATGTCCAAATTTAAGTTCGATAAGACTAAGAACAACAATGTTTTTCTAATAAGAACATTGATTTCAATTTGGGTTTGTATGGGAGGTACCTTTCCTAGTAATCCTAGGATCTTGCCATTTACATGCTTAGTGAATATGAACCACACATTTAAGGTGTCCAAATTTCAGTTCGATCAGATAGAAAACAAAAAAAGTTTTTCTAATAAGAACATTAATTTAAACTTGGGTCTGTATGGGGACCACCCCTATGTTTTTAAGATTATTTTATTCTAAGTATTCTTAGTTATACACGAAATTGAATAACACACTCTCTACCTATTAGGGTTCATGAGTTAAAGCTTTATAATGGACGGACGGACGGACAGTGTAGGCTTAGTTATATGGTTCCGTTGGCACCCTTTGGGTACGGAACCCTAATAAGGAATTACAGCTGCTTATAAGCTAGCAAATGTAACAAGAAATGATGTATACAAAGTGAGATCAAAAATATAAGAGAACATAATTAAAACTATGCTAAAAGGGCTGCTGCGCTGAGCATTCTCCTGATTTGAGAGCCATGTGAACGCCATTTCCTGCTGCTGAAAAAGTGTTCAATACAAAAAAATCTGTTGATAGTATGAAAAGCGCTGCTAACTGTAATTAAGGTTGGTGAAGTCAGGCTCACTGAACGTGAAAAACGGCGGCAATGAAAATATTGGACTTGATGAGCTGACGACGCCCTTTGAACGAAGAGAATTGTATTCCGGTTACAAATTTGACATCTGCAATAGACGAATAAGTATATTAGTGACATTCTGAGTATCGCAAGTTAACATTTGAGCAGATCGTATTTGATGAAGATACACTGCATGGAACAAGTTAATATGTTTGAAGTTGAGTGAGATATCAGAACTACCGGATGATACCAAGGTGACTTTCAGAGATTTCAATACTGCAAATGCAATTTCAAACACTGTCCTGATAAGAAAATTTCTTGACTAATTGTGCTTAGTTTTCAGAAACAATTTAGCCAACTGTACTTGGGATTCTTAAATGACATTGTTTAATTTCATATATAATCATCTTAAGCAAGCTTCACTGTATCATAAACAACATGCATATATACATAGGCCTAGTTTGGTTTTAGAAGGTGCCGCCATAGTAGAAGCGAACGCTGGCGTTTCATAAATATTTATGCGCCCTTTGACACGCCTTTGGTTTTGGCTTCATTAGGTTTTAAAATATGCGCACTATATAAACACACACACACTTATACATTTATACACTTATACTATACAATACTATACATGTATATGTGTATGAGTCACATGCATTCAGTTATGAGATCCGGCGGATATTTGTTGTTATGAATAAATAAATAAATGATTCGGTAATTGAATGAACAAAACAGAACAAAAAATACCGAACATTTGATCGAACAAACATCATCATGCAAACAAACAAACAACCAAGCAAACGAATGAACAAACAAGTAAAATAGTTTAATAACAAATACAAATACACAAAAGGGTACAAAATCCCTAGATGCCAACCAGAATACCCTTCTCCTGCCTTTCTCCATTTACTAACCATTGTACAATACTTAAGTCTTAGTTTCCATAGTGGGTGGTGTGTGATGATGATGTTGATTTTAAATAAGAGATGAAACATGAAATGAAATTTTAATGAAATCCTATTTTCATTTTTATTTTGTATACATATTTTTGTGTTTCTGTTAGTGTTTGCATTTATGCTTTTGTTTTTAAATTAACTGATAGACAATTACATAAATTAGAGAAAATAGACAATGAATTATGATGGAGAAAGAGAAGAGACACAGGCAAAGGGATAAACTTGTGTGTGTGCAAAATAAAATATTAATTTGAAAATTTCCATAAATCCAAAACTAAGTCGTTGTGTCGCATAAATAATTATTTCACGCCTTTTTCCACACCACGGTATCTATTCAAATAAATATATAAATAAATAACTAAATAAATAATATAGTAAGAAGTGTTTAAATCTTTGTGTATTTTCAAGCATAATTTAATAATGTAAATACGTAAATAAATAAATAATAAATTTTGTAAATAAGATACGAGAATATATATTCATGTTGAGCGCATTAGAAAATAATTCAATCTAAAATAAAGACAGTCAGAAGATGTAAGACAAAATATAAAATAATTGTATGTTGTTAGTTTAAGTACACGTACTAGTACTAGAAAATACTCGGTTAATTCGAGTGAAAATATTGTATAAACTGCATTAATGGTTAAATTGAATTTGCATTTGACAACTAAACTTCAGAGATACTTATTTTCATTGAAATTATAAGTATCATTTTTACTTACTAAGTACTAGAAAATTTATACATGACACTTGAAAAATTATGATTTATTTTTAAAAATTAAAAAACACTCCAGTATGTCATTCCAAGGAGTGCCAGCGTGAAGTGTATGATCATTATTAGGCGTCTACTTTGGCAATTTCACATCAAAAACAAAAGAAAGCAATTGGATCAAAAGCTTCTAATAATGAGTTGACTACTCAGTCCGAAATCAATTATGAATCTATGTAACAAGCTGCTGCTGTTTACAGCTTTTGGTCACTACTTTTAATTCAAATCTGTATGTTCTTCAGAGGTTCCAATTCAAACTGCTGCGTTTATTTGTAGTAGAGCCTTGCACGAATGCATTTGAAGCGGCTAAGAAGACATTTGTTGGTTGCTGTGAGTGAAGAACGTTTCAAGTACTCGATCGACTAAATAGAAAAAGTGGACCGACATTTGCAAAATGGCAAATACTTGCTCAGACAAACCAATCAAATGATCAAATGCAAAGGAACCAAATATAATAAATGGAAAACATTCGAATACGCTGACCATTGACCTCTATAAGGGTTGAAAAAAACATATGTGTATGGCAATGTCCTTATCGTACGCATTTTGTATTGTTCGCCCTTTTTCTCTCTGTTCAGAGGTCCTCAGCCAAAGTGGTTGCCAAAGCAGAATGATTTGGATGATTCTCAAATTTAATTTTAATTTATTTTATTTTAACTTAATTAAATTTAATATATGAATACTAATTTTAAAGAGTCACTAGCTGCTGGGGCCTTCGACTAGTGATTTAATGATAATTTATTAAAGATTTAATGATCACTAACTAAATTATAAGGTTGAATTTTTTACAATAATTATATATGTTGGAAATTTTTAAGAGCGAGGGAGTTATTAAAAGATGCGATGTGTTTTGGGAACCAAAACAGGAGACCCTTATGCTCTTCTAATGTTGGTAAGAGTCCAGAATATGATCTGCGGTGGGGTTAGCCCAGCGAAGAGGGCATGGTGGACGAACTGAACATTTGAGGAGATGTTCGTGCATGAATAGAGTGCAGACGAATGAAAACAAACTGTGCATGATCGTCTGGATGAGGTGTTAGGAAGACCGATTTTGTCACACTTCTTCGTATGAAGGTCACAAGTAACCAGGTTTTTTAAATCTTTGGGACTGGTTGGAGTAAATAAGTGGGATGGGGCAATGCTGAAGTGGCGGGCTGCCGTGTCGGCATATTCATTTCTTTGGTAGCTGGGATCCCAAAGAATGGTGCTTTTGTTTTGGTGTTGCGTACATAGTTTCCGGATTTCCCGAATTGTGACATAATTATGCTCACGATTTTGAATGGCTAATATGGAGCATAGGCTGTCAGAGCATATTGCTAATTTTTCGTTTTTATTAATTGCAAATTGATAGGCTTTTAATATTGCAAAGGCCACGGCGGTGAATGTTATATGAAGGAAGGGAGCCCCCAACTATAATCCAAATTGTCGAAAACAAAAAATGCGGTAGAATATTCTGGTTTTGAGCCCGGTATTCGGAGTTGGTAGTATCGTTTTTGGCAGATCAATGCAGACTAGTGTTGATGTATAGTTTTTCACGAGCCCAATTTGGCGTGGGCTTTATGAATTAAGAAAGTTTTGGCGGTGGCAATTCTAGAGGCTTACTATACGAGACGCAGCGTCTGAAAGTGGAACCACATTTATACGGGTATGATACAGTAGCGGCGGAAGAACTGGCCCCATACCGTTAACTTCTTCGTATGAGTGTGACGAGTAACCAGCTTTTTTTTTTAAATCTTTGGGAATGGATTCTCAAATGCTTGGAATTTTATTTAATTTGTTGGATTTTTATTTTGCATTTGATTCATTTGTATTCACTTTTCGAATGAAACAAGTGCGCATTACTTACTTGCATTACTTTTTTTCGAAACCAAATGAATTGAACTGTCGAATGTATTTGGAAAAGTAAGTTTGAGAATGCATTGGTGCACGCAGGCACATCTTACAATAGAAATACCATGGTAATCAACTTGCAATCAACCTGATGTTCAGCTTTTAGACTTTTCTTTTTAAAAATTCATTAAACATAACAAAATTTCTTTTAATTCTCTTTAATTTTCTTCATTCGATTCTATGGAAAATTGAAGAAGTTTTTTTTACAAATAAATATAAATTCCATAAACTAGTATAAACTATACAATAATTTGATATAGAACAATAAGTTCATTGAATTTTATCAACTAAGTCAAAGTCCATGTATTCATTGCAGTCTATAAATATGATATTTTAATAATTGAAAATCTAAAACCAAATTGATAAAAAAATGTTATAAAAAAAATAAAAAAATACTAAATTAAATATAAACAAAATTTTTAAGATAAAAATTCTGAACGAAATCATTACAAACGAATAATTAAGTAAGAGAAAATATAAAAAGAAAATAAGAAAAAAAAAAAGAGTAAAGAATTTCATATAAAACAAACAGTTCAATGAACAATAAAATTATAATGATAGCTAAACAGAAAATATAAATAAATAAATAAATAGAAATTGAGAAATTGATTAAACATATACATGTACAACTAACATAGACAAACCTTGAAAATATTTGTGTGCTCATCATTTTTGTAATCAAGAATAAGGAGAGACATGAATAAAGAAATACAATAGAAAAAAAAGATGTATATAAAATAGAAGACTAACAAACTAGTATGAATAACTAGACAGCTTAGTAAGCAAAATGAGACTTCAAACTGTCTAAACAAAAGATAAAGGATAAGTGACAGTTACAAACACTCACACCCACTCATACACATTTAAATATTAAGACAGATCCACAGACAAATACATAATTCATAAATAGAAATAGCTGTCGATTTTAAAATTTAATGATGTACAATAAAAAAAAATTGTTAAACTAAGAAAAGAAAAACTAAAATAAAATAAAAAAAAAAATGATATAAATGGAAAACTTGTTTGAAATTCTAAAATAAAACAAATAAAACAAATAGACAAAACAAAAGAAAATGAATGAATAAATACAGAAATAAATAATTAAAATGTAAAAGTAAATTTTGTGTCAGTCAAGATAAAAAAAACTATTGTAATTCGAAGTCGAGACATTATTATTATCAAAAAATAGGCAAGTTTGACAAGCAACCTAAAGTTGAATTGAACATTGAGCAGAAGCAAGAGCAACAGCAACAGCAACAGCATTTATAGAAAGCAGCATACACAGACAGACAGACAGACATACATATATGGAAGGATATATAGATGAAGCAAGGTGATTTTTAAGTAGTCTTATAAGACTTTTCCTAGTTTAAGTGCTAGTAAATAATTTTAAATCAGAAACAATACAAAAGAAAAACCAAAAAAAGAAACCATAAATAAATTAAATAAAATAAAATTATAACAAAAACACATGTATATGAAAATAGTCGAATTAATTTATAAAAATAACAAATACTATATGCGTATAAGTAATTTTAAATTACTTACATTATTATTATTATACTTACTTATATGAATGATGAATTGTAAATGTCTTTTGTTTTGTTTTATTATATTGTATTATTTTTTATTTCATTTTTTGTCGTCATCAAAACAAAAATGTCGAATATGAAAATGTTTCTAAGAAATAAAGAAGGTTTATGTTTGAAATTAGCATTAGTATTTTATTTCACATAACACAAATACTCGGAGACATATACTCATATGTAAGGATACATAATATGATGATATGTACATATATTTCAACTAAGATTTTGAATGTAAGTATAGTACTTATGTTATAGCAACAGCAACAGCTGTAAAAGCGCCTCAAGATACAAAGCAAAAGCAAAGCAAAAACAGAAGGTATAGCAGACACAGATGAGTACCAAAGCAAAGTAAGCAAAGGAAATGCAGGAAGCGCGCAACATTATAGTCACAGAGATAAAGACTGAGACAGAGAGATACAGAGAGTGAAATGCCCGGCATAGAAATATTTCACAGAAAGAAAGATTGGATTGAAGGAGTGGGTGAAAGTGAGTGAGCTACGTCTGACCAAACAACATGCCACATTAATTAAAGCCGCTTTTATTTCACTCTTTCTTCATCTCTTTCTATCTTTTTTACCTTGTCAAGTTTTCTGTGTTCTATAGTAAAAACTCTTCCTTTGCTTTGCTTTGGTTTGGTTTGCTTTGCATGAAATGCAATACTGCAAGTGGCACTTGCATTATGTCCTTTTTGCATTTGTCCTTTTTTTTTAGTGCATTTGTGTGTGCGACAAGCATGCATGCAATATCAAATGCTTCATGCTTTGCATGCTTTACGAGAGTTTTGTCCTTACCACCATCATCATCATCAACAACAACAACAACAACAACAACATTATCTTCAGCATTATTATTATCATTATCATGATCATCATTATCATTGTAGTTGATGTTGCATGCCCAGAAAGTTTTGATTTATGTTTTTGTTAAATGTTTTGATATTGTTAACACTCTTGAATGTGCCCGCACCTTAAAGTTTATTTTCTTCTGTTTCATATTGTTGGGTTTTCCAAGAAAAATATAACAGTTAAAAGTGGAAACTAGTATTGGAAGGAGAAAAATGATAGGTTCAAAGCTTTGGTGAGTCAATTGGTTGCTTGGTAGTACCAGTCTAGATGTCTAAAGCATGTTGAAAGCTTTAAAATTATGTGGTGTCTTTAAAAATAACGCATTCATACTTATGCATATTTTATTGGAACAAAAAGATTGATTACACTGAAAGAAATTACTGAGAAAAAGAAGTCTTAGAGTAGATAAAGAATATCATAAACATAAAGAAATATAGGAGGCCATCTACATATTATGTTACACGACTTTCATGATTTTAAAAATTAACAAAATAAAAAACGATTTAATAAACAATTAACGATTCGTTATATTGTATTAATCAAAGATACAAAACTAAATCATCTTGTGTTCATGGGCTTTGAACCCAATCTTGTAGAGTATCTATTACTGACATAGCAGTCATTTCGTTCTTTTTTTGGTTGTTCACATTCGTTGTTCTAACATTTTTTTCAATCATCCAATATAAGTAGCATATTTATCGTTTATAAGACAAAAAATTTCCCTGATACGTCTAGAGGAACTTATTTGAGAACGAATCTTCATGATGGATACAACCTCTTGTTGCCTTTTATGTGATTGCTTGTGTTGGTTAGTGGATTTATATGATGAAAAATATTGACTACAGATGCCACACGTTTGAACAATCGTACGGAATTTGCTTGAAATATAATAACGCTCGGAGGTCCAAACAAAGTTGCAATAACAATGGAGTGAATTTACGCTCATAGTCATCAATTTCTACGGTTATAAGTTAAAAAATAATATGTGTAAGGAATCATTTTTATATAAGGGTAATGAATATTTCTACAAGCGATCATAACCTATTGCTTGGAGTCGGAATTCAAGACTAACTATTCAAATGCCCTAACATAACCAACTACTTAAGAGCATCAACGACTGCGCTGCCAAAGTACCGCTTGATTTCATATATAGCTGCAGTACCGCTTATTTTCAAACGCTGCTTTCGTCAGCCAAAGGGCTGAGTTAATGCCCGACAGTATTGAGCAAGATGAATGTAACTTTAATGACCGCCTATTAGGGTTCTAGATAGATTACATGGCCTAAAGATAAAGATGGTAATATTTATAAGTTTTTTGTTTATAGTGAAAGTTTAGCATTGTAATACTTTAGAGTTTGACATGTGATGTCACCAAGCTTTACTTCTTCCAACCCAATGTTACACAATGTAACACTTCATTAACTACTTCCCACCCTTTAATGTGTGACGTAATATGTGGATGGCACCCAAGTAAAAATTTATAGATAATCCATTACAAAATTTAAGGCTTTTCATAGACATTGCTTTAAGCGTAGTGTACACGATACAACTGCTGTATCAAATTTGATGATAGTGTAAGTGAAATGTTTATTTGTGTGACTTATTACATACAATGTTTGAAGGAACCAAAGCGTATGGATACATTACCTGAATACCCTATATCGCTCAAAAATTAGAGTGTTGGCATCTCGTCAATGCAAACAGACAGCATTTTTGGAAAAGTTGGTCATATGAGAATCTCAATGAGTTGCTGAATCGGACGAAGTGGAACAAGACATTATCCGATGGGTCCTTTTCCATTTCCATGAAGACATTAAACCACTACAATAATGTACTATGTGTCGCGTTGTAGCTACTATTCCGGTAAGAGATGGCTTATACTAGTAGAAGACATCAAGACAGTTGGCATTACTTCCTTGAAAGTTTGGTAAATACTTTTAATGGGACCGGGATGTTGGAGCAGAACATAACCATCAGTTTGGGCTTGACTTACTTGCGACACCTTATTTTCTATAGTTGAATACGGTTGTTTTATAGCTTATCTTCTCTGCTATGTTTTTTGAAATAGACTGGAGTTTGTATTTGAAAGGCAATCATTTCTTCTTCTTGCAGTCTCCTGTATCAAAAAAACGGTCTTGATTCAATATTTCACAACATTTGAGTACATGTGTTTGATACAGCAAGTATGATATGTCTAGTGTCTATGGCGCTTAATTCTTCACCTTTGAAGGCAGTTATAATCATGATTCGGATCTTGGAAGATTATATCTCATTCTCATTTCTTTCTTATATTAAATTCAATATTCAATTGTATCTTTTTTTTTTGTATACCATTGCATTTCACCATGAAATTTCTCTTTGTGCATTTTTTTTCTAAGAAAATCGAAAAATCGCATGCAAAAATATTCCCAAGAATAAATAAGCAACTCAACTCATCTTCTTATAGTTCTTTCATATATTGTATATTTTATATACTTGAAAATCCTTTTTAGTTTTTATGTTATCCTTTTAACTTTGCGTGCTTCACTCCATTCTATGCAGTCGTATAAATTTGTTGTTTTGCTACACATACTTGCTTTTGACACATGCTTTTCAATTTCATTCCAGACCAAACCCAGCAACAACAGACCATTCCTTTTAACCTAAAAGCAGGCAATCAAATATTTATTGTGCTCATCAAATTCACACACACACACACACACACATGAATATTTCTACTCATTTTATTGTCTTTTCATTTGAGTCTCTTCAATATACATACTATGTTTTTTTCTTGTGTGTTTCTCTTCATTTATTTCATTTTTATTTTCATTTTATTTGCTTTTTTTATATTTTTAGTATGTTGCGAGTTGCTTTTATAAGTACATACAATATTTTGTTGTTGTTGTTATAATATTATCCTTGTTGCTAAAGCATGCACAATTACTTACACAAAACAAACGCACACACTCACTCACACACCCTTCAACTTTCACTCTGGTTCGATGGTGAGTAAGTGTAAATCTTTATAAATATTGCATAAATGTTTGTATTGATTTGACAGACTAGCATGTAGTATGGAGAGAAACTCAGTTCGATTTCACTCAAGTACGCTTATGTCATTATGACCATCTGTCAATAGCGATGACATCAAGTGTCTTTGTTGGACAAGCGTGTGCGTACTCATGAACACGGCCCTCATATTCTGGCTTGTCGTAGGCGTTGGTGTGAATATCAACATTACAGTAATTGTGTTTCTCTGTATTAGTATATGTGTGTGTGTGTTACAATGGTGCGTATGAGCGTTAAATTTTTATTATGTAAATAATAAACTGAACATAGTAGTAGCTAAGGAAGCAAAGGATTTATTGTATGGTATAAGTAAGTATATGAGTTCCCACTTCTTTTTATATTCATTTTCATCCTTTTGAATGCGTGTGAGTAAAATTGTACCTCTCCAATTTAATGAGTATGTTTGTGCTGTAAACCATCTGCAATTAGCATAATTAAGTTGAAGTAGAAAATACTCGACTCTTTGACGTTGTAATACATAAAACGTATCTAGATACCATTTTGTCGAATATAACAACAGCTACATGCAAACTATCAGCATGGGATATAAAAGTTTCTATATGTGTATACACTTTCAATCATGAGTAATAAGCTTAAATTAGCCAAAGTAACAGAATTTAATAATCTACTTACTCATCTACATTTATGCTTAAGCTTCCTTGCCTCTTCAACTCTTCCACTCTGCGCTTCCTTGTACTTTGTTATTCTTCTACTAACCTCACTGAATGGTTCAAATCAGCTTTTGCTATTGCTATAGCTATTCTTGGTCTTGTTCCATATTCAATTGCATAATTTATGGCAGCGAGGATGGATGGATGGAAGAATGAATGAGGAAGCTGATTATATTCTGTTGCCTTTGAGTCTTTGGCATTCACATCCACTCTCACTTAGAATTTAGTGCCAACGAATAATTACGTAATGTGCTTATAAACATAAACAGAAAATGTTTTGCAACAATTAAAATTGGAAATATCTTTGTATCACTCATTGTGGTATCATTGATATATGTATGTGTATGTGTGATATATGTTTGTGTCACAATTTCGTGCGTTGGATTCATTGAGTCTGATATATTTTCTATTAAAAATTTAATATTTGATTGCGTCAAATGTATGCATTTAAAATTTGTCTGTATGTTCAGCTGAAATAACAGATAGATAGATGGATGGATGGATGGATGGATGTATAAATGTATAACCTTCACTCCTCTCATTTATGGTACTATGTATTTTGTCATTGGTTTTCTGTTTAAATTTCATGTAGCGCCTGCATGTATGCAATATTATTTTTGTTGTGGCATTTATGCTTGACGTATGCATACTTTCCGTTGTTGTGTGGCCTCAGACGTGGCAAATTGGTATGAAACTGAATAATATCAGTCAACAGCAACAGCAACAACAACAATAGCAATAAGGACAATAATAATTACAACAAAAGCAATAACAAAATTGCCAAAAAAAAAAACACCAACAATGACGACACCATTGATTTTATCGAAACCAATAAAGCCGAAAATATGTGCGAGGCATTCTTTTTCGCGTAAAAATATTTATCAACATTGACAACAACAACAACAATTACACAAATACTAACAACAACTAAGAGTATTGTTTCCCACAATAATAACAACAAAAGCAACAGTCATTGCCAAAACATTTTTCGACCAAATGCATTGAAATTGCTTTTCATAAATTGATGCGCATTTTTTTCCCGCTGATAGGAAGCCCATTATTTTTTTTATTTTTTACTACAACATTTTTGATATTGTAAAAATCACTATACAAACGAGTATAAAAATAGTTGGTTAGTTGGTTATAAAATGACAAATAAAAATATGTAGAAAAATATTTTAAAAAAATTATAATAATTTTTTATTGCTCATTTTACACATCACTAAGTGGCTAATAAAAGGGGACATTGATTTCATACAAATGATAGGAAAATGATGAATTTAGTGATTTGTTATCATGGTGAAGTGTTTTCTTTTTATTTGGTATTGGTAAGTACGCTGTTTGAGGACAAGAAATGTAAGAGACAAAACTGCATGGAGGGTTGCAGTCAATGAACTCAAAGAGAAGCTGTGGGCTACTAATTCTTATCACAAATCCCTTTAAGTAGAATGGATGTTATCTTTGGAGAGCCACAAATGGGTTAATAGACACTAGACAATCGCTCATTCACATTGCCAACAAAAGTTGTAATTCATGAATGTATACTCAATATTAGTGTAGGCGAATATTGGCAATGCTATGTGAGAGAAGGAATGAGTGAATGTTTGACTCAATCAGTGTGAAAAATATTGAATGAGTGTTGTACCTGCATATTTAAAACATACGAAATGAAAAAGTGAATGTGGAAAAAACTATTGGACATTCACTTCATAGTTGTGTGAGGTGTAGTACAAGTTTGTTTCTGAATAAGGGAAGCGAGGCAGTGTGTGGAAATTGTGCCGCCAGACAACACAATTGTCGATCAGCTACGCCTACTTTTGTGGATAAGGGAAGCAAGACAATGTGGGGAAGCTGAGCCGTTGCGAGCGGTCTTGCCAACGTTTCTTTTTGTCTTCTCTAGTTGTTATTTCATTTCGTTTAGCGTTTGTTGAATGAGGGTGGGCGACGTGTTCACATTCAATATACAGTTGTAAAATGTACAAAAAATTCCATGTTCCATTTTCACTCTTAACAACATTCAGTTTCATTCGCTATCTGAATATAGATGAATGTGAATGACATTCATATTTCAGAAATGAAACACAACACACATTCACATCCACTACAAATGAATGAGTGACAACTCAAACACATTTTAGAGTGAATGTTTCAAAAGCCGTTTTGAATGCATTCACGCTCAAGTCAAATAGACACCCACCTTTAAAAAATCCTTTTAATACCTGACCAAGAAATGATAGTAAGAAAGCGGAGGCATTTGCTTAACTATTGGAGAAGTTTTTCGCACCACAACAACTCGGTGATGTTGCAGATATGAATAAAACAGTCAAGATCTTATCTATGAATGAATTGGATTTGTGTATCATAAAACATATCCCTCATGTTGAAGTAAAGGCACGGATAAAAGAACCAAAATCTAAGAAGTAGTACACTTTTCAAGACAAAATTGATGCTAAAGTGAAAAAAGCTTTTCAATTCAAGAGATTGTTGTTGCAAGTATCACTGTTCAACACAGTGAAAATGCCTATCGATAATAATGATACCTAAATCTAGCAAGTCGGAGAACCTTGTCAAGTCTTATAGAACAATAGGTATGCTTACACTATTCTCCAAAACATTTAAAAGTATAGTATTTTTGAGTAAATTGTTGGAAGTACAACGCGTTAAGGAAAGTATACCGAATCAATCAATCAATTTGGTTCTAGGGCTCAACATGGCATGCCAGAGAAACTACTATATAGAGTTGTTCAGCACAGAATGAGAATAAGCAATATTGCATCGCTGTCTTTTTGGATGTTAAGCAAGCCTTTAAAAGGTTATGGACAGAATATCTACTTCATTAAATAAAAAACAAAATCTCTTAAATCGCCTCTTCCACGTTAGAGTTCTTGAAGTTCATTCAAAGCCACTGGTCAGGACTATTATCAGTGTTGTATACACTATTTACTACAGATAATAATTCTAACGCCTTGCTGGCAACATAAGCATATGACACCAGCATTTTGTGCAACTCTGGCTAGCCCACAGAAGCAGCTGAGAAAATCTGCAATACATGCAGAGATTCCATGTTTGGGCCTAGCAAATCATTCAATTGTGATTTTATGCCTTTGACCAGATATCGTATTCGATTCAGAGGTCATTCCTAAGGTGGACCAAGTCCGGTACCTCGGTCTAATCATAGACAAATGCCTCATATGGCGTGCATATATCAAATCAATCATGGCATGCTGCTAAGCAAATACGCGAAAACTGGCTGCTACGTCAAACTAGGTTTAAAGGCAAAGAGTGCCATGGACTTGCCTCTACGCCATACTAATTTGGGACACAACTTCACGTACAACATAACATCATAGTAGCCTCAATATTTTGTCCGCAACACAACTCTACAAAGGGATCTGAAGATCCCTATCATTTTACACATCAGTCGTTACAATCAACGGCTGCATAGACAAATATAATGGCGATAGCGACTTCACCCAATTGACCTCTTACATACTTAGAATAAAAGGTGATCTTTATTATTATATTGGGTAGACAAGAAAGTTTTAAAAGATTTGTTTCTTAATTTTGAAGCTTTACTGTGCAAAATTTGTACAGAGTATTTTATTGAAAGTATTGGTAATGCATGGATTCTGCGCCAATAAACTTTGGACAAACTGAAGTGAGGCGTATTCCCGTAAGGGCGTTCAGCATCGGGTGGAACAAATGGTAGTCTTATGGGGCAAGATCTGGTCTGTAAGTCGGGTGGGTTAGGAGTTCCCATACGGTACCATCGATATAAGTGGTGACTACAGATTGAAATTGATGGAACATGCTCTCCGTAAGCCTCACACGGCAGCCGATGGCTTTCTCCTGCACTTTTCTTCAGATGGAAGCAAAATACCAATTCTTCCAGCGAATGGAGTTTTGTAGATACATAGTTGTCGAAAGAAAAAAGTATGTTCTTAACACTTAGATGAAGTAATATTTATTCTAAAATTTGGTAAGTAATGAACTCTTCACATAAAGTTGGTTCCAACATGATACGGTATGCTACTACTCTGTTGGCAATCCATTAAAACTTACTTGTATACCCAATATTATTTCACTATGTGAATAACGCCTACGTAATTAATATTGCTATAATCAAAGAAATATTTTATGCTATTGCCCCATTATGTTTAAAAAAGATTCAAAGAATCAGGAGTCCATGGTGAATATTGTTAATATTTGTTGATTGTTTTGTTAAAAATAAAAAATTAAAAATCTTTTTCTTTAAGCAGAAAATTTAAGCCTTGTGACATGTTTCAGATTTGAATTCTAGGATTTTTTCAAGATCTTAGATTTAGTGTATGAAATTGCAACATTTATCATCTGAATATTAAAAAAATTTCCATATGAGTCTTAAAATATTGTGTTTATTGTTATCAGATTGATTAAACATAGAAGGCAGCTATAAATCTATTGTTGTATGAAAACCTTAACAGTTCTTAGCTTAGAAACTGTCTGTCTATGTTGTTTGAAAATATATATATATAAAATAAATATCGGATCGAAATTAGTCTCCATAGTTGAATATCAGATATTTTGTCAAAGCTATAAAATCCTTGTCAAATTTAATAACTGCAATTTATATAATAATTTTTTGTTTTGTTTTTGTTTATTTAATAGTGAAAAATCCAAAAATTTAAACAAAGGAACCCATACAATAAAAACGAAAACACAATATAAAAATCCGCTTTTGCTTTAGTGTAAACGTTGAGAACGAACGTGCAGCGAAATCAATTAAAACTACGATAAATATTCGAGTAAAGTAAACAATTCCCAATGGCAGCAACCGAATAGTTTGGGATGCCCATTCATTTATACGCACGCTTAGTCAGGGCGTTCATAGGTCACATGGCCCCAGACGAAAGCCCAAAACAATCTCTCTCACAAACACACACACATACTGGCACCAAATTTAGTGTTTACGTGAAAAGTGCTCGTCAAAATCAAAAATGAAATATATGATGAATAAACCAAACATACTATATATACGTACGTATCATATACCGAGAAAGGTAGGTAGTAACAGTAGGTGACGAAGAAGGAGAAAGACGAATATACAATACATTGAGGTGAGTGTGGGCGAAAATGATTGCACTTGATTCGAGTCGACTGAGCTCAACTTCGTCTATTTGAATTGTTGCGTTTAATGGAACGAACGCTCACACATCACTAACCAAAGTGCACAAACAAGCCAACAACACCCTTTCATATGAAGGCCCCATCTCCCCAAAAAAAGAAGAGAGAACAACAGGGGCTGCACACAGACACACATGTACACGTGAATTAAAACGCTTCGATAATTTTTACGTCGATTGAAAAATCTGACACGAATAATAAATAACTTGACAACAAGAAAGGGGAGAAAAAAAAAGAAAAGATTCAACCAACAGAAACCATGACACGTTGTATGTTGTGCACGAATAACATAGTCAACGACGAGACACTGAACATCACATAAACTACAATATACTCTATAGTACCACTACATAGTATTCTACTCTATCCTCCATGTACTATCAAAGAATTTTTAATGATTTTGTGGCATTGAATGCTTTTGAAAGTAACGATGTTGTCGTCATCATCATCATCATCATCGTTTAAAATCCTAACAACAACACAATCAAAGCGGATCAAAATCGTATTGAATCGAAATTGAACTGAACTGAACAGAACTGAACTAAAGTGAAGTGAAGTGAAGTATTGAAGTAAAGTTTAAAGCACTCAACGCTTAGGTCAACTAGCGGCTCACACAATATTCATCATCAATAGTTCAAGCATGTGTTGTGTGTGCAATGTTCAAAAAGTTCAAATAAAATTCTTAATACAAAAAAAAATGTAAATAAAATAAAATAAAAAGAAGCAAAATAAAATGTAATGAAATGAAATACAACATTTGAAATGAATGTCGAATTGAAGAAGCCACAAGCAATGAAAATTGTTTGGTTTGGTTTGGTTGGGTTTGAATTCTTTTCTTTTGATTTCATTTGATTTTCTTTATTTTCATACACTTGAAGAAAAAATTTAAGCACATGACACAAGAAGAAGATGAACTAAAAGCAGGGTTGACAGTTGAGTATACAAACTATAATACTTTAGTCCTTTAGTTGGTTTACTATACAGTCCTTTCAACTCAATATTGTTTCTTATATTAAAGTCAAAGTTTGATTCTATTAAATTCCTAGAATCAATGAATTTGATCCCCATTATAAACAATATTTGCTTTGTTGTAACTGATATTTCCCGCATTATTAAATTTCCTTTCAAAGAAACCAGCAACACTGTTAGTTCATTGTGGTTTCACTTTAATATTCAAATGAAAATGTTTGATCTAAATATTAATGAATACATCTGTTGACTTTTCTATAGAAAATCTTTAATACATGGAATTTTTCATAATAAGCCAATCAAACTAAGGTAGCTCAAATGAATTTCCCTTACTTAAGTCACTATTAAGCTATGATGATTTAAAAGCCTATTGACATTTCCTGTTTAAGACTTCAAACAAGAAATTTGTTAATCAAATCAAAATGAAACGAAAGCTTCTCGCTTACACAATCTTCTCCTTCGCCTTAACTCTCGGTAAATGACAAATTTACTTAGTTAAATTTACCCAAGCAATTTTGCTGGGTGTATGCAAAGCTTAACAAACCATGTTTCTTTTCATAAAAATACCAAATACCAAAAAAAAAAGGAAGCAGAAAAAAAATGGAAAAATTCCAAAGCATCAAAAATAAGTCAATGTCCTTTGCCCATGTAATTTTTGTTATGTACACGAGAACTGACTTTTGCCCTCTTTCACTTACTCCCTTTAGTGTCCGCTTGACATTCTCTTAGCAAGCATGAGCCTTGCCTTGTGTCGTGTTGTCTGGCTGCTTTTGTCAATTTTAAAATTTCGTTGTGTCTTCCTGCGTCTTCGTTCTTCCATTTGTTGTCATCACTGCTGATTGCTGCTGAAAAGCTTAGCATGCTAATGGCAACAGTCAGGCTTACCTCAGCCACATCAATTGCAAAACAGGTCTATAGGGCTGTCATTGCCACTTTTACATTTCTTCTCTCTCTCTCTCTCTCTCTCTCTCTCTCTCTCTCTCTGTGTATGTGGTGCCTTTTGGGGCATTTGCTTGTCAAATACAAAAAGCCACTCGCCAGTGTCTGAGCTCTGCGACAGTGGCAGTGCCAGGGACCAATGCCAATACAACCAAAAACCAAGTTGCTGCTGTTGCTGTTGACTACGACAACGACGTTTGCTAAATTCCTATTCAATCTAAGCGATGCTGAAAATGTAAAGACTCTAATAAGCAAGTACCAGTAGAAGTAGCAGCAACATCATCACTCGGTCCAGAGGAGCGTTAACGACCTTTGGCTGGTTTGGATTGCAAACGCTTGCATCCTGAATTGAGGCAAATACAAACTGAAACAAGGCTTTGCTATGCTTGGTGTTCGGCTATCAATGAATAGCTTTGGTTGGGCTTACATCCGTTCATAGTTTATCTGTCTGTCTGTCTATCTGTCTGTCTTGATGTTTCACTTTGCCTCATTTCGTGGTTAACATGTTTGTGTTTTAGAGATTTACTTTTGGGGCAAGTTGCATGTTGTGTCAGGTGGCAACTTTTGTAAGCAACCGACTAATTGTAACATTTTGAAGAGAGTGTGTATTGCGCTTATTGTAAGTTAGTTGTTGTTGTTGTCAGTCAGTCAGTCAGCAAGCAAATAACTGTGTCATCATTGTTTCTAAGGGGTGCTTAACTTCAATAAAATCCTTCATAGGAAACATAAGCTTGGTTTGCATTGAGCGTTGCAAATGTAAGCGACTTTAGGTTTACTGTACATGACAGTTGTTGGCCTCATTTTACTATAAGAGAGAGAGAGAGAGTAAGACATATGATTTGGTAAACCATTTCCGTGAGCCACTTCAGAGTTGAACCATTAACGACACTCATACACAGTACACACTTGTGTACTTATACTCACATTCACACATAAATTGAGCTCTTCACGCGCTTTCTCAACATTATACAAAACCTTTTTCTCCTTCTACTCTTACTTCTCATTCACTTGTCGTTGTGGCATGCATAAAAACTCGCTTGTTTACATATTAAACTGAATTTTAATTTGTTTTTAACTTGATTTTTTGCTTGTTTTTGCCTTAACTCAAACTGTTTACATTTATCAACAAAAACAACAAAACCATTCTTCATCTTTTCCTCTTTCCTTTTTTTTTTGTTCTTCATACTTATATATATGTTGAGGCCACCACCTTCTGTGCGAAACAAGCTTCACTTACATCACTACACTTCACCTTCATTCTTCATTATGCCGCTTGAAGCTAAAAGGAGCGCGTCTTTGTTTCGATTCGTTATGCTTCGCCTCGTAGCCATTTTTGCATAAAAGGCATTTCCTGTATATACATGCATAAGAATAAGTGTGTGTGTGTGTGTGTATGTGTAACAAACATTTAATTAACCATGGATATTCAAATAATTAAAGCCTTACGACAATGACGATGTTGAAGTTTCTTTGTGTCGTCATCAACGTTGCCGCTGCAACCGCTTAAACTGAAACTCAAACTGAGATTCTGCCTTGTCGCTTTCGGGGCCATAATGATGAGGATATTGTATGGGGGAAATATATAAACAATAGTGTATAGTAACAGAGGTATATAAGTATATACATATTTGAAGTATGTCGCACTCTTCTTAACTCGCGTGTTAACCCTTGCTGACAGGCATTTGTTCCCCTTGTACTTCATGCAAATCAGTTGAACTACTTCTTGTTGCATAAAACAATGATGACCACCACCACCGCCACCAGCAGGCAAGAACAATAAACAATATCTTAACATACATGTATGTAGCACTGAATTTTTCTTTAGTTTCTTCCATCAACATGCAGCTTAAGTGAGTGCATCAAGAACTTTGGATTACAACGATTTTTTAATAAATTTTTAAAGACTTTTTCCGCTTTCACTTCAACTTCAATTTGTTTACAGCGTGCATATTTTATTATTATTATGAATTTTTTACAAATATATTTTTTTTCATATTTTTTGATTGTTGAATTTTTTGCATTTCTTAATTTTGTTACTGTCGTTGTTGTTGTTGTTATTAATATATATATTTTTTTAAGAATTTAATTTTTACTTTGCATGTTTCGAGGGTTTTTTATCGCGATTGAATTTCTGTTGCGAACATTGGGAGGGAAAAAGAAAAAATTGCAAATAAAATTTGTGCAAAACATAAAAATGAAAGAAATATTTCGATATACAATCACATGTACATATTTTTGGTATGCATTCCTTTGTATATGTATGCATTGTAGTGTCTGTGTGTGAGTGAGTAAGTGAGTGAGTGAGTGAGTTTAAGTGCGTGTATTGTGAAATTCGTTGAAAGACATTGGCGTAAAGGACTTTCAGCCTTTG
The DNA here is from genome assembly GCA_037043315.1 of Amiota communis. Lineage (NCBI taxonomy): Eukaryota > Metazoa > Arthropoda > Insecta > Diptera > Drosophilidae > Amiota > Amiota communis. The sequence goes on along the minus strand of JBAMAV010001245.1, from coordinate 1,533,274 downwards.
GTGGAATATGATTTATGACTTAATTAAATTGCTAACAGAAAGAGAAGGAAAGTGTAAAGATAGAGTGAGACAGAGAAAGATAGAGAGAGATGGAAGCAGTGAGAATGTAGATTACGTTTGAGTCAAGCCTCTTAGTACAGTAAGTTTTGTATGCAATTCACTTACTGCAACACCAGCAGGAACATCAGCAACTGAAGTTCAATGACTTTTATTTTTCATTTAAATGCAAAATTAATTAATAAAAAAATAATAGTAAAAAACCAAGGAAAATATCATACCACCCACACAACCAATCAACCAGCCAACCAACTTACAAAAAAAAAGAAAAATAAAATTTGCAAAGAAAATGAAAGGAGCAAACGAACGGAATAATAATCTTAATGGTAATTAAGCTAAAATAAATTGAAAATAGCGCAAAATAATAGTGGGGAACAATAACAACGACAACAACGAAAGCATAACAATGAAGACAAGCAGATGCAAGATGAAATACACGAACAAAAAAACCGAAGGCAGGCAATAGCAACACTAACTAAATTATTGTAATACAAAGACATAAAGTCAGGCACAGTTACACACTCATACATACCTGTATTTGTAAGTATCTTTGTATGTGACTTGTAGCTCATAGACTTTCATCAAGTTGTGTTGTAGTGTAAAAATTGAGAAAATTGCAACAAAAAATAAAAAAGAAATACAGAAAAAAGAATAAAAGTTCAACGTTCAACTTTTGGTGCAAGTTATTCTTCTTCATTTTCATCTTCATATGCTGGTTTACTGCTTTTGTTGTCTTCATTTTTCCATGCCCTTTTTCTTCATCTTGTAGAGTACTGTGTCTTTGTCTTCGAGCCTTGGAGTCTTCGAATTCAGTTCAGTTTCATGGTGTTCAGTTACCAACTTCGACTGCATTGAAAGTAATTCGCAAAGTTTTGTTTCTTAGTTTCTTTTTCCCACACTTATACACACATACGCACATATATAAAGAGTGTCAAAATGACAAACGCATACATGTACATATATCATACACACACACACATACTAGTACATAAACAATTATATAAATTGTGGCCAACTGGGAGTAAGAGATCAAGGGAAGGGAGAAAGTCTGGCGCCGATTTAAGTTGAAATGTGCCTGGGAAAACAAGTAATTTTTCTCCCCAAAAAATAAACTAAAGAAAATTTCCAAATAACTTGTAAAAAGAATGATGGGTGATGATTGAGGGGCGTAGGATGACTGTGGTGAGTGAATATTAAGAAATGTGACTGAGTATTGGTTTATTTCAAGAAATTACCGAAATGCAGTCATAAGTTAGTTTTCTGTGTCGACGCCTGCCAAGTTTATACACCTACTTACACTTACACTTTCTCCTTCTACTATTTTTCACTACTTCTTTGCCTCTCTTGTCATGCATCTTGCATCTACTTAATGTCTTCTTTGTTTTGTCATAAGGCAGCTGCTACTGGTATAAGGAATAGAAGTAGTTTTATTATTAGTAGTAGTAGTAGGAGTAGTAGTAGGCACATTATGGCTCATGGCTCTGACACAGGTCGTCTCACTTCTCTTATTTTCCTTCTTCATAAACATTGCCTCTCTTTTGCTTTTATTTTGCTTCTTCTTTTGAATAAAGTTTTATTGCAATTATTAAGAATTATTTTGATAACTTTAGAAAGTTTTATTGCGCTCAGTTGCTAAACGATAATAGCGCTGCTTAGTAAACTACACACACCCAGACTGAGCAAGAGCAAGTCATCGTTCTAACTTCTTCTTCTATACTCTCCACTCCACTCCAGTCCTCTTTTCCCAACATCTCTTCTTCACTGTATGTATGTATGTATGTCTGTCTTGTTTACAAAGTTTATTGCGTTCGCTTTGTTCCATTTCATTAACAATTAAGCTACTTGCGCTTGACACACGCGTCGTATAAGCAATTTTCTCTAATATAACAAGCAAGCTTCATGACTTTCTCTTGTCATGAGTGTGTTTATGTGAGTGTATGAGTGTGATTGCTATAATGTTTGTGTTTGTTAATTTGCAAGTGTCTCTCCATACTATTATGAGTGTCTGAGTGAGTGAGTGAGTTTGTGTATTTGTGTTTTGAACATTTTAAGCTATGAAAATCTCTTGTGTAGTTACATTTAATCGTTGACTAATGCTCTTCGCCTTTGTCAGTATATAGTATAGCAGCCATATGCCATAATTGCAATTGTCCACTAAGGGGTGACTCTATATGGTTATACATATGCCTTTTCAAGCAACCAAACCAAAGAACCATGGAACCAATAGTAGAAGAACTACTTAGTAATACTCAAAGTTGTCTGTATGCCGTATGCACTTAGTGCCGTCATTGTCAGTTGCGTGCTATTCAATTAACACACAACCACACTTACTCACACACACACACATACACAAACAAATACACATATCCTAGAATGTCCTTGCTTACTATGCACATATAAGGCGTCATACTCACTCACAACGACTTATGTATGTACAAATATACTTATCTTTGTGACTGTGTCTCTGCTTCTGTTTATGTGTGTATAAGTTTGGTCAAAGTATTTGCCTGCTTGCTTGCTTGCTTTGGGATATGTGGGTGTAATTGCTATGTGTACTTATAACATACTCGTATCTGTGTGTTTGTGTGTGCATGTTTGAATGAGTATCGAGTTTAATACGATTTTAATCGCTGTCAAGCACAACAGTTAAGACATGCAGGCATGCAGTGAAGCTGTGAAGCAGTGGAGCACTGAGGCAAGTTAAGGAAACAAACCAAGTTTCCTGCTTGCATGCCTTTCTTCTTCATGCTTGCAATTGCTACTTTCTTCTGTTAAGCTCTTTTGGTAATCATTTTGCTTGCAATAGCCGTTGTTATTGAAACTACTGCTGCTGTTGGATGCTGCTATTGCTTTTGTAGATTAGTACACTGTGCTGTGCTTCTTATACTTAATGCGCGCCAGTCAGTCAAGCACTTAGCCAGCTGATGCTGATACCATGCACATTCGCTTGGAATGCAATTGGTGGATGGGTGGGTGCATATGACTGATATATAAATGCATTTAACCCAATTATAAGCTCAACAATTTTTACTATTTTATATATAGTTAGTTTTTTGGTTGCCTTCCACAAAAAGTCTTTTAATACTCTCTCAGAGTATATATGGCAACATATGTTGTTTGCCTCTTGCTTGCATGCTAAGCTATGCATAAATATTTCTGAAAAATTTCATAGAAATTTATTAAGCGCATCTATTTATTTTATTTACTTAAATTTTTATGTTAACAAAAATTAGTTGCAATTAAAATTATATAAATTGCATTTTAGCAAATTAAAATAATATTTGCAAGTTCAACATGCAAAACAAAACAGCAAAAAAACAAAAACAAAAAATTTACAATAAATTGAAAACCAAAAATGTTTTGCTTAGGGTTGCTTGCTTGTTTGTACCATGTGAAATGCGCTACGTGGTTATATTATAGTTTGTCGCTATACCTATACTGAGTTGTTGTGTTTATGGTGTTTTTGCTGTTATTGTTGTTGTGGTGGATGGTTAAGTTTGTTCGCTTTTTCCGATTTTTGTTAATTATCAACTTTTGAAATGCTTAGCAGCATAGGCGTTCGGATATGGTTTGCTGTTGCTGTTGTTGTTGCTGTTGTTGGTGTTGTTTGCAACCGCAAAAGCTAAAACATGCCACGTGAGTGAGCGTAAAGTACACGAGATGGACGTCGAGGACGTAGGCCAAGCGTATGAAAAAAAAAAACAAATCTATGGGAAATTTGCAAAACGTAAAGGTGAAGAAGGGTCAAATATTAAATAATTTGCCATTAAGTGTGTTAACAGTTGAATTCATCAAGAACAGTCATCCATTGATATTTCTTGTGGCTCAAATTTAGAGTACTAGAAAACGTAAAACTCTTCGCTGCGTCTGTCCGTCTGTCTAAATGCAACAAGATCATAAACTATCGAACAGATTTTCATGCGATTTTCACCAATGAACGAAGATATTCATTAGAAATGGTATATGGTCTCATTTGAAATGTGTATGAATGGATATATTGTTTGTCAACTCTCTTAGACCTTGTTCACACTCAGCCTGTCTGCGACTGCATTCTCTTTAGCATCTTTGTTTGTGGACAAATGAAACAAGTGGCTGGCGGGATAGCTGAGTTGCTTGTACCAGCATCAGCTCGCAGTTCTGCCGAAATTTTACTTTGTATTCTTTCGCGTGTTTCGTTGTCTGTTCATTTCATTTGGATTCCGTTCAGTGTGAATGCATGCTAAATGCAGAATATAATGGCCAATAAAGCAAAATGACAAGAAATTTGCTTTGCAAAAATGAAAAGGAATATGAAAATAGTTGCTAGCGTACTAATGCTGAGTGTGAATAACAAATGACGTTACCAAAGAAGAATCAACGACACAAACTGATGAACATGGTGCTGAGTGTGAACAAGGTCTTAGGAATTACACAAAATTTCTTCTCTCTCATAAAACAATTCTGCGGCAGAGCTCTCCCTCTCTCACTCTAGAGAAGGAAAACACAATAGTCGCAGTAAAGCCGATATTTTCTTTATCTTCTTTTGCGTATTTCGTTGTTTGTTCATGTTCGGCTTGTTTGGCTTTTGTAGAGTGAAGGTGAAGACTATGAAATTATATATAACATAGTACTGGTTGCTTGTCTACCACTATATTTGAAGCACTAAGCCTAAGACATACAACTAAGAAGTAAAATAACATATTTATTAGGGTGCGTAATATCTATTATTTATTTAAGAGGCCTTCCGCTCAGGGTGGAGAGATAAGAAGAAACTGGGGAAAACTTAGAAAAGGGCCACAATTGAACGGAAATTGAACCCGTGACTTCAGAGTGTTAGCTCTGCGCAGTAACCTCCGAGCCAACAAGCCAGTTATCTTCTCCATTTGCGAGCATAATTGGGTAAATCCAAGTTGCCATGGTTTTTATTTTTATACACTGCACATGGCTACAGCTTAATACATGACCAAAAACTATTCATGGTACAAATTGCCATGTTTTGCCATCACACTCGAACTCGTTGCTGACCTGAAGATCTGCAGGGTGTACCGTACAGTCGTAGATGATACGGCGGGTGTACTTGTAGGCAGACTTCCAATTGATCTGGAAGCCCTGGCTGCCATGGACAAGTACCTCGCGCCAGCATCTTCACTACTAGTAGACAAGGGGGAGATAAAGACGAGATACCTGAATATATGGCAGCACAGGTGGAGTGGGTTAGGTCCACGAAGGATACATCAGCTCATCCTAGACATCAAAGAGTGGCTTTTGCGTCGTTCTGGTGACGTGGGATTCGAGTTTACCCAATTCGTAACAGGCAGTATCTGCATAGGTTTGGCCTCGCTGCGGATCCATTCTGTAGTCTCTGCGGAGATATCGTGGAGGATCCAGAACATCTTGTTCATGACTGCCACCGTTTCGAAGTGGAGCGAAAAGAATGTATGGGCGGCTCGGATCTCCATGCAGCTCGCAGGAGATTGTTAGGCGCATGATAGCATCGGTTGACGATTAGGCATTCCTCTTTGCAGAATTGTAAACATCATGAGGGTTGATCGAATGTATGAGCGAACAATGGCGTCCGCTTAATGTAGCTTATTATCCCTCCCTACGAAGGAATGCTTTGGCGGTGCCGTAGGGATAAACGGATTCGCTATGTAACCGGAACACAGTTTCGTGAGCGATTTGTGCAGTTACTCACCACCAATATGCTCTAAGTTCATTTCTTTGCCTAATTTTGGATGTTTTTCGGCCAATTGATGATTTTTTTGGTTTCATTTTCCTAGCAATTGATATACTTTTGAAAAATTAGACGAATCAATTGACAAAGGCGATTTGATTGATTTTAAAATCCTGATATATTTCACAAAGGTGACTTGATTGATTTTAAAAAAAAGTCTTTAAGATTTCTATATAAATCCACCAATTTTTCGACAACAGCAGGTCCGATTCGCATCAAACTTTACAGAAACACTCTCAAGAGATGCCTTTAAAATTTCATCAAAATTGATTCAGCAGTTTCGGAGTTCATAAGCGACTTACATACATACATAGATACATTCAATTTTATATATATATATAGACTAGAAAGAAGATTATAGACATAATAACATGAAAATTTTTGTTTTTTATTATTTTACTTAAATCTCATAAAATTTTTTTCCCTCTGACGATGTTAATACATTGAAATTAAATAAAAAAAAAACCGTGGGAAAAAAGATGTGGAATTAAAACTAGGGAGTGGGGGAGTGGTTGCGAATGAGGGAAAAACTTTCGTTGGTCCTCCGCAACCGAAATATTTTTGTGTGTTTATTTAGTAAGCGGTTATTTTAATTAGTGCATTAATTTAACGAAACATATTTATTTATTGTGTAAGTTTATGGGCTTAATACGTGTGCTAGTGTTAGTGTCTATGTGAGTTATGTATGTGTATATAGTATCTGGGGGGAGAATGGGTATCAATGCCACATTCGTTACCAATTGGAATTTTTCGTATACTAATTAAGCGGATTTATTTTGTTGTTTCTTCATTCATTTATTTGCTATTGCAGTTGTTGTTGCTGTTGCTATTGTTGTTGTTGTCATTATTTTTATCAAATTAAACCAACAACAGTAAGTCGTGCATTTGGCAACTTCATCATTTGTTGCTTACGCAACGAAGCATAATAAGTAAACAATAATAAATACCAATAAAATAGAAGGGGAAAAAAATGGCAAAATGAATATGGAATTAAATAAAATAATATCAAATTAAATAAAATTAAATAGAATAGTTTTTCAAAAAGCATTTAGAAAACAATTCAATGCTGAATTACGGAGTCAAGTGTGCATCTATTGACTTTGCTTCATATCGTCATGATGACGGCTACTACTATGAAGATGATGCTGATGAAGTTTGCACCGAAAGAAGAACGGTTTTGCCCTTGTTGACTGACACTTGGCATAGAATAAATGTTATCATTGTAGTAGTAGAAGTGTGCAATCAGTTCAGGCCTCTCGACCCCAGTCATTCTTACCACATCAACCAGTATATACTATATCATACTATCATCATCGACATACACATTACTGTCAACATGATATACTAGTAAAGAAAGAATGCGTTGCCACGGTTTGTAGCTAAGGAGACTGAAACTATGGCAACAGCAGCAGCAGCAGCAGCAGCTCTATGCTCTTAAAGTGTTGTGCAAATATTGCCAAGTCTACTACTACTATGATGACGATGATGACTCGAGTCAAGCATTTTTGCTTGCATTTGCTTTGAGGTTCCTAATGTTATATAAGCAGTAGTAGCAAGTAGTGATGGTTGATGCTGATGTTAATGCTGTTTCTGTTGATGATGATGATAATGATGATGATACTATGAGACGCGAGGTAAACTATTTACTCTGAAAATATTTAACGTACAAACGATGCCAAACCCTCACCAAAAGCAATGCCTTGCCATGAATTGCGTTGCATGCTTCAAGAGTTTGTGCAATAAAAATAGATCAACGGTCTGTCTGCCTGTCCGTCTGTCAGTTCTAACTCACCATTTTAAGGTTTTCTTTTTTTTTTTTGAAACTTTTTCGGTTTCTGTCTATAAATAAAATCACTTTTAGGGCAATTGTGGCACTGAAAATTGAGCGCAAAATGAGCATTATCCATGAAAAAAGGCATCTTTGTAAATACCTCCAAAGGACGAAAGAAGCAATGAATTAATAAATAAATAATAATAAATTCCTTATCGATAATGTAGCACAACACAAGCTCTCACAACTCTGCTTCTGTCTTCTTTCTATTAAGTATTATAGTAGGCTTGGCTGATTGCTTGACTTCATGAGAAAAAAGGACTTACGGACAATAACAAAATCAATGTAAAGGTCAACAAATTTATTCAATTGTCGTACCTAAGCAATGAGATAATATATTGCTAAGGCCATAAAGCAGTAGATTCAAGTGAGTATATTTTTTTTTAAAATTTTTATATTTTTTATTTTTAGTCTTCAAATTTATTTTATTTTTATATTTTTTGAAGTACAAATTCGTTCAATCTCTTTCCTAATCCCAAATCACAACAGTGCAGGCCGCCTAGCTGGCTGAGTATTTCAAGCACTAAAAGCAAAAGAAGCAACTTCTTCTTTTCATACTTTATTTTTATTATCCTTCAGCTTCTTCATTTTCTCATTCTTCTCTTATAACAAAGAAGTAACATTTTAGGGGCATGCGGCGTAAGCATCCCATGAAATAGAAGTGTAAAGAAAATTTGTACCTAAAAATGCTGGCATATAATGGCCAATTGATAACCAAAAGGCATTAACACACGCAAGACTAGCAGATCAGAGCAATGCCAAGCAGAGTAGAGTAGAGTTGATTCAATGTGTTAGCCAAGTGAGTGAAGTCAAGGCAAAGGACGCAACATTCCCAAGCGGCTGTGAGCAAGCGAATAAAATAAAGTAAAAATGTAAAAGAAAATAGAAAAAAGAATATTAAGTTCAAATGTAGCAGAAATCCAGGAATACGTGCTCGAGCGACTCAAACACAAGCTATGATGATGGACGAACAGACAGACAAACAGACAAACAGCAAGGCAGGCAGTCAGCCAAGCCAAGCCAAGCCAAAGAGACTTATAGATGTGTATAGAGAAGGAGAGAGAGTCTTGCCCTGTTACACCTTCTTGACTTGACTCGACTTGCCTTGCTTGTCTTTCTTTGTATATTTTTAAATGTGTGTATGAGTCTGAAGATAACTTAGTTGTATATCTGTGTGTGTGTGTGTGTGTGTGTGTGTGTAAGTGTGTGTCTTTCACATAGGTAACTTTCCCCATAGGTCATAGAGTTCTTCATATAGTATATATGTGTATGCCAAGAGCACACAAAATCACGTCTTACTTCAGTATAAAATTTATTGAGAAAAGGTCAAAATATTCATTTGTCGATATTTTTTCTTTGGGATTCATCGCGAAAACGCGTACTCACTCGTCCATGTATATGTATTCTATCTCTATATATGTATGCATGTATGAGTATTGGTTCTTATTTGTGTTTGCTGGTATATAAAAATTTAATCGCAAAAAGGATTCGAAACCAAGAAATAAAAAAATTATATATAATAAAAAGGTTTAAGCACGTTAGCTTTGCCAGCCACTACCAATCATGTCTCATATCTCATATCTCACACAACTCTGTTTCATTTTTACTAATACTTACTATACTATATGTATGCATGTGTCTTCTTGGCCTTTTAGTTTACAATTTTACTTTAAAGCAATTTTCCATAGCATACGCCAAGGCGTCCGTCACACACAAATATTTCATTTATTCAATCTTTATACTATCTCTCCTCTCTCTCCCTCTGTCCTCACAGAGTGAGTGTGTGTGTTTGAAATAGTGCGCATATGATAGTATGTGTGTATGAAAATGAAAGCATACAAAAATCACTTAAAATCTGGTAAATATTTTAATATTTTTGGGACAATCAGTTAATGGCTTAGAAACAAATTAAAAAAGTTTTTATATCTTTTTTTTTGTGTTTCCATACACAAAAATTTTATTCTAAAAAAGAAAATGTAAAACTTTTTAAGTAAGCGACATTAAAAGAAAAACAAAGTCAAAACACAAACGAGACCAACAACGAGGAGAATAGAAACAAGTAAAACTCTATGGACAACTCTAGTTGCAAAACAATTTATATAAATATATTTTGTAGTACTACTAGTTGGGTCTGGATTTTTTCTGCTCTCCTTCTTCTCTCCTTGAATAAGTTTTCATTCCACCTCCATTTTAGTTAGTATGTGTAGTTCTTTCGTTCATTGTATCGCATGTGTTGGTACATTCAACTCCTATGGGAACTTGCCACTTTGCATATGAAGCGTGTGTCATAGTAAAGTTCTGAACGTGCTGCTTACAACTAATGGCAAATGGAACAACGAACAACTTAGGAGCATGAGATATGTGAAGGAGATCCCATCAGCATCTTAATATGTGTTCTTAACCTTAAATGTTCATACATTCATATGGTATGTGCTGCTCATAGTATTATGGTTGACAATGTCATATGCGAAATAGAAAGATATGTGTATGTATTTCACGCTCAACTAAGTCAGACTTAGTGAGGCGTGTTAATAATCATTATTGGTACGAAAGCATGCAAAATGTCGTCTGACAATTCTGGATTTCCTTTTCTTCTTTCATTGTATATTTGCACATTTTTTTGCTTATATTTTTGTTTTCTTTATATATTGTATTTGTATTCAAGCTCAGACTCGTGCAAAAATATTGTGATGTTTTGTTTTCACCTCTTTTATAGCTTTTTATTCGTTTCATCTTTTTGTCTCTGCCAAACTGCCTAACTCTCAGCCTAGTTTCTTTATTTTGTCTGTCTTTCTGTTTTCACTGTTATGAGATTTCTTTCATTTAACTGTCGCCCATCTGCAAATAATCGTAAAATATAATGAACTTGCTAAAAGGAATCGTTTGCTCTCAAAATGATCTGTCTGTCTTTTGCCTTGAGTTCAATGTAGTTGGCCTATTGCTTGTGAATGTGTTTGTTTAATCTAAGTGTGGGTGTATTTTTTTACATAAAGTATATGTGTATGTCTTGTAAAACAACTGTTTTTAAGCTTAAGTAATTATTTTTTTGTTTTGTTTTAAACAATGCTAGACATATGCTTTGTTGAATAAAACAGCGCCTCAAGGCATACAATTTTTAATGAGATTTAGATTTTCTCTCCTAAATTTAAATTTATTTTTTTTGTAATTCTTTATTATCAGACTTAAGTCTACAAGTTGCCTGTAGGGATTTTTTTTTTTCATAACTTGTTTAAATATTCAATGGTCATTTAATCTGCTTAAAAATCATTTTTTTTTTCTATATGTTTGTGTATTAATTTTGACTCTTAAAGCAAACATTTTTAATAATAAAAAATCAATTTATTGCTTTCTTAAGCATAAGCTGTGCCTATTTAAAAGTTTTATTTTTTATTTTATAAAAGAAAATTGATGATTTTAATAAGAACTTACACCAGCAAGTGGGCATAAGCCGATTTCTTATTTATTCAAACTTCAGTAAGTACCGATTGATTTATATGTATATTGATATAAAAATGATTTTAGATTATTTTCCAAGAAAATGACCTCAGACAAATGATGCTTTAGAAAAGTTTAACGATTCTGAGTGCAATTTATTTTTTAATAATTTAAGCTTAGGGATTATTTTGGCAAAATTCAAACATAAGTGGGCTTTGATTTCTTTTATAAGTTGTTTTCAATCGTTAATTGTTTTGCTTCTCCTTCCTAAAAAAATAGTATATGTTGAGTGGTTTGCTGTAACATTTCATTTTTCGCAATGCTATATAATACACTACATTTTTTTGTTGTTGTTTTCTTGTCTGGTGCTTAAACGAACAAAGCTGATGGTTTTCTTACACAGGATCAGACAACATATTTGACCATGAGAAACGGACAGATTTTCAAGGCTAATGCCGCAAGTATTTAATGTCAGCCATTGTGATTTATTCATTTACCAGCTAAGGCAAAGCAAAAAGAAGGGTTATGTGTTTGACCGGTATGTATGTATGTACATATGGAAGTTCATCTGTTCCCTCATTACTTCTAAACTTCTTATATTCAGTGCGAATGTTAGCCGTTGGAGTCATCTACCTATACCTCATCTTGGTCGAGAAATGATAACCGTCTTTACATTCCCAAACATTGTTGATGGAATATTGTGATGCATCATATAAGCTGAGTATTTCGTACACATGTTCTAGCTGATTGTTCTGCCTATGTAGAACCATATCACGGAATTCAAAATTTTCACCAATGATAACAATGGCGACATTATCAATTGTAATCATCAGATGGCATGCAGTCCAATGTGGTTTTGAATAATCCTTCAACTCATTCTGTTGATGAAAGAATATTTCTAGTTGTTCAACAATTTGTCTTCTCACCAAACTATTGTGTGTGTGCACATCCGAGATTTACTTCTTGTGGTGTTGCCCATTAGGTATATCTATTCAAATTTAAAGTTTGCATCCGGTGGTGGCAATGGTGGACGTACTCGATGATATAATTGATCTTGAATTTTATGAAAGCAGTTTGAAAGATGTTTTTGTTGCAAATTTCTGTCACATATTCGAAGGACAACCAAATCAGCGTAGCTGTCATCTCATAATTCATTTTATTTAAATCTATTTATTTATTAAATATTCACTAAATTTGCTTTAATTATTTTGGTAAAGGATTGCAAATTGGGCTTCTTAAATCTCTAAATTGTTATGCTATAAAAAGTGAGTCAAGTGGGTGATACCGTCTGAGTGCTTACGTATTAATGATATTGCCTATCAGATACCGATTTTTTAATCGTTTTATGTTAGTTTTACACAAGCATTCCCTTAGTAGTGTTATGAGTCGGAACGTAAACTGTGCACACTATGAAAATGAATAACTTGTGTTTTGAAACAAGTCATTCCGAGTCATTTTGTTTTATTTACTTAGCTGATTCATTGACTCAAACCTAAGCTATCGTGTGGCCTTATCATAAAAAACACTGTCGTGAAACTCGTGTCTTCAGATATGACTCGGATGACTCGGTGTGACTTTGAATGACTCGGTATGACTTTGTATGATTCGGTGTGACTTTGTATGACTCGGTATCACACTATTATGAAAAATGAAAAAAAATAAAAAGAATTAGTTAACAAAGAAGGGTGTGAGTGGGATTAATAGGAAATGGGAGAGCATGCATGGGGATATCAATACTAGTCACAGTATCTAAAACACTGTGAACACTATGAAAACCAGTCATGGTGTTTTTGAATCAAGTCATTATGAGTTATGTGTCTTCTTGAAACGACTTAATCAACTCGTTGGTCTATGCTGTTGTCCGACCCGAGTCTTCTGCTATGACTCGGTGTTACACTGTCATTGTTAGAGCATTCAACTAGATTATTGATTTACAACACAACATAAGTTTATTTGTGACAGTATGGATGCAAACAATGTGACAACTGGAAGTGTTGTGTATAGCACATGATTCGTTTCACCAATGATATGTTAAGATCTCTGCACGACACTGAATTTACGATGTAAAATAGAACTCCTACAAGTGTTCAAAGTAAAATAGATTAAAATCTTTGTAGGATTTCCATAATGTATTCTCCTGCTGTGCCTTGATTGCATTGTAAAGTAATAATTTGTATTCAAGGCCAAGTTTAGTATGATAAACAATTGGCGAGTATAACCAAATTGCCTTATTACTGATTTGATGAGATTTTGATTTGATGTGCTCTTTCTAAGTGACTCTTTTGTCAATTTTTGAATCAAGTGTGGGGGGTGTGGAAGAAATTCTGGAAGAAGTATAATACAAATGGTGAACAGACACCACATTTCAAGCCAAATGAAGTAATGCTCTTAGAATTTCAGTGTTTGCAGCTCAGGATTCCCAACGGTTAAGATTTTTTTTTTGCGACATAATACAAGCCACAACATTAATTTCTGAGATAGCAAGTATAACTATGTTATTAATGTAAATTCCTTTAACTTTTTCCATTTAAATTTCTATTAAAATATTCTTCTATTTAATTAATTCCACTTTCTAATTGCATACCAAGAAGATCTCTGTACTTTTTGAACTTATTCTTTTGTATCTTATTGTTAACAAAAAAGAAACTCCTCCAAGGAGGCAATGGTTTAAATTATTTAAATTATTTTCACACTCATTAAAGTTTTCTCTTTGAATAATTTTAAATTTCTTAAATTAATATTTGAAAATTGAAGAACTAACAATTTGCCTTTGCCAGGCAATTCACGTTTAAAGCCCTCAGGCGCATAAATTCAAGGCGATCAAAGTCAAGTTTGGAACCATAAAATAAAAGAGGATGAAAAACCAAGCAAAAAAAAAGTAAAGAAAGGACTTGACAAAAAGACAAACAAGTTAACAAAACAGCTTTCGCTTCACTGGCACGTTCGGCATATTAGCATATTAAATTGTTTCTTCTGTTGCTGTTGCTTCTTTTCTTATTTCTTATTTCCTTTCTTCATTTGCTTTTACTTTTATTTAGAAATGTGACTTCTTTACTGTTTCTTCCCATGCTCAGACTTAATAGATGAATCTAGGATTTCCACAATGAATAAATGTGTGTGTGCGTGTGTTAATTAAAGGACATTTTTCCTAATAAGAAAAAAAAAACAAAAAAATACAAGAGAAAAGTTGAACTTTTGGTAGAAAGTTCTGCCCACTTTTCTTTTCTTTTTCCTGGGTGTGACGACATTGAATTTTCTTTTTTATACTAAAATATTTGTGTTGCTCTCTCTTGCATATCATTATGATGTTATATAACTCAAATCAATTTCTTTGTCATACAAAATTGGGAGTGGGACAGACAGACAGACAGACATACATACAGAAAGTCATACAAACTGAGATACAGACAAAAAGAATTCTTAAGTTTGGAAAATCCAATTTATACAAATTGCATAAAAAATTATTAACGCAATTATCGCGTTTCAAAAGCATAACATTTTTTATTTCCCTTTTTATTTTTTATTGCATTTTTTCATGTTTTTTTCTGGATTGTTTTTTTCATTTTTTTTTTTTTTTGGGACGATTGTTGGTGATTCTTCGTCTTCTTCTTTTATTGCAACTCTCTTTCATGTTGTTGTTGTTCTTTTTTATGCATACAAATATGCTGAATGAAAAGATACTTACTACTACTAGATACATTTGTAGCTATTATTCTGTATAGAGTGGTAGTAGTTCAATGTTCTCCCTTTTGTTCTATTCTATTCACTTCACTTCTATTCTTTATTGTTTTTGTTTTTGTTGTGTGTTGTGTTGCTTTGTCCTTTTCAAGTTTCATATTACGTTTCTTTGCTTTGTTGATGGTTTTTTTGGTGTTTTGGTTTTTTGTTGTGAAGTATAAACACGTTTTTATGACTTAATTCCAACAAACGCGCCCACGTGCCCGAAATAATCGGATAGTACATTATAATATCCTTTTTTTTCACCCCACCATCCTCATTGGAATCTCAATTCCCCCTCTTTATGTTTCGATTCATGTTTTCCTTATTTTTTTTCTTTTCGCTTGTTGCAAACATTTTGTTTACTTTTATTTATTTTTTTTTTTTTTTTGTACTCATCATCATCATTATGATTGTGGTACTTTCTCTCGTATACATAATGATCATTATCCTTATTGTAATGATGTTAATGTGAAATGAAGTTCGGTTCGACTATGCCATTTTTTTTCTCTTCTCTTCTCTTTTGTTTGTTTGTATTTGCAAAGCGCAAACGTGTTTATGGCACAAAAAGCCATTCAGAGGATTATTATTTGTGCGTAAATGTGGCTTGTTTGGCTAAAATAAACATGGTCCAACATGGATGGTTGAGGAGCTCCTAAGGAAAACATGGTTGAACGCATAAAAAAATGGCAATCCCTTTTTTTTGCTCCATTCTCATACGCTCATAAGGCTTTGTCGCATTTTCAGAGAAAAACTATTAAAATGATCCTTTTTTCTTCTTTTTTGGGTTGCAAATATGAATGAGTGTGTTTGTGTGCGTAGGTAGTTTGTTGAGTCACTCGTAGATATATTTGTCGTCGTATTTAACTTCAACTCCAACACCGTACCATGAGGAAAAAATACTACTCTCAGATTGTATCAATTTTTTTTTTCTCGCAACTCATTTTTGTTTATTTATTTTTGTTACTTTATTGCCATCAAAAAAAAAGGAATGCTGCATGATATAATTTATTTTTACGTATGTAAATCGAATTTTCTTTGCCATTGAAATGAAATGAATCGATTTCATTACTTATATATATTTTTTTGCAAAAGCCAACAACTGATTAAGCCAAAAGCCATCAAGCCAAGAATTGCAAAGGACTTGACGCCTGCTGTTGCTGCCATGGCAATGCCGCTTTGTCAATCATACAAATAAATAAAACAAAAATAAAAAAGTGGAATGGCAACGAAAAAAATCTTAAAATTGAAAAGTTTATATTCTTTTTTTTCAATTTCCACTTTTTTTTTTTTGCTGGTATTGCCCCCTGTTTATTGGAAACCCTAGAATGTGTGGCAGTGGCATTCTTTTGCAAGTTTTACATTTCTTTATTTTTTGGTTTTGTCAAGCATTTTTTTCTTTCCTTAATAGTAGTACTATAACAATGACAATGTGCTACCATCTTACATAGAATTTTCACTAAGATCCATTGTTGGTTGGTTGGTTGTTTGGTTGGTTGGTTGCCTTGCAGCATGTGTTGCATGCAAGCCGAAGGCGAAAGTTTGTCTTTAGTTTTTCTTACGTACTACGCAAATGTGGCAACAATTGTATCTCTGACTTTTATAGAGAAATGCATGAGAACAAAGTAGAAAGGGGAGGAGAGAGGGAATTTAGGAATTGGTAATGTGATGAAGAAAGTCAAGTAAAAGTAAAATTGTTTGAGTGAATCTTCATTTTCTGATTTATTTAATTTAAAAAGTTTTTCTCACACTCTCATCACTCGTCACTCGTCACTTTACTATCTCCAAAGCAAATAAACTGATTTTCTTATAACAGATACAACAACAACAACTAAAACAAAAAAGAGCTTTTAGAACAGTAAGAGAAAATAGGCACATCTGTCTCTGTCTTTCCCAAGTTTTTCCCAATTGAAAATGAAGAAAATTTTCAGTAAACAAAAATCTTATTTTTGTCATTTGCATTAAGGCAAATTGACATTGTTGCAAATAGAAAGTAGCATATTTTGACTTAAAAGTGCAAGGGCCAACTTACGATAGGAAAAGGGATAACTAAGTAAAAACATTAAGAGGAGGAGTAGTCAGTCAGTCCAATAATAAAGATGAAGTTAAAGCTAGTTAGGAAAGTCTCTCTAAGATAGATTTCAGTAATGGACACAAATTGCTCCCTTTTGAGTAATTTCAACACAAAAACAAAAGATACTAGTAATACAATAAGGCAAAGTATGAAAGTTTGAAGGTAGTAGAATGAGACACAAGAATAAAATCTAAAAACTGCTTGAAAATAACTAAAAATTACAACAATAAACTAATGCGAAACTAAGCACTTGGAACTGTAGAGAGACTTTTACTTAAAGTTGTTGCTGCTATTGCTGCTGCTGCTTTTGTGGTCTCATTGTCATCATCCTGTATTTTGTGTTTTATTCTGGCATTTGTTTTTGTTCTCCTTCTTGCTATTGCAATAAATTTTGCACAAAACTCGTTTAGTTGCACATTTTCTATTGTATAAATAACACCCAAAGGAAGGAACCAAAGGAAGGAAACTAAACAGTCAGGCAGGCAAGCAAGTAAGCAATCAGACAGTTCAGCAAACCAACAAAAGACTATTCTAGACTTAAGATTTTTTTATTGAAAAGAAAATTTAAAAGGATATAAAGATGTATACACATAAATATTAAAGTTTCATGTTCAATTGGCGTAAAATGTTTTTACCATCATCTCATTGAATATCAATTTCAATGATTCAAACTCAATATGGTAGCACCTACACCTACACAATAGGTTAAGGACAAGGACAATATATACTACATTGTTCAGAGCTCATTAATTTTAGTTTATATGGCATATAAGTGATCTCTTTTGTATGTTATTTAACAAAACGTGCGTCTGCCTAATTGTAATGCAAATCCCTATGAACATGACCAGTTGAATGGCGCCATCCTTTAATATGTTAAGCTTGAATAAACTCCATGTACTACTCGTATAATAGAAAGAAAAAGGAAAATATTTTATGTTTCTTCATCTTTTCTTAGTTTCTTTGGTCAATAACTTACTTCATATTTGCTGGTTATACGTGCTTGGACCCACTGTCACTCTCACTTTGTCATGCATGCTTGTGTGTGAATGTGTGAAAATATTATATAAACAAAACTAATCCTGGTCAGCGTAGCACACGCATGTTTAATAAGCAACACAAGCATGGAGAAAAATCCCTTGTAAGGGATTTGATTATGTTGTTTTTTGCTGCATTCCAATGTCGGACTATAAAAGGATGGTGGGATTCTCCTCTGAAACTATGACTTTGACAGTTCGTTTTAGATAAATTCAAATAATCATTGAACCATAGCTTATTACATACTAGCATCATAACAGCAGATGATTGTGATGATGAGGGAGATGATTATCATAAGAAAGATAAAACTGTTTGTTAGTTGAGTTGAACGGATATACTTTGACCTCCAAAAGTGTCCTTTGTCTTGGCATTTATCATAAGGTTATAATAATAACTCAAGTTTCTTGTGTGAGACAGGCATGCCAGTCCGATTGTTTGTCTTGTTGTGTCTCCAAATGCTTGTTTGTTCTCAATCTTTAGTCATGTTGCTTGGTTTCGGTTTCGGTTTCCTTTTGTTTTGCTTGTGTTTATTTGTTTTGTTGTCTCGTTGAGGGATTTTGCATATCCCTGAATCAGTTCTCAGCTTATTTGCTTATCCCAGCTTCACTACACTAGCATCTGTGTCCACTTGCTATACTTCACACTTCTTTCATTTCACCCTCTCTTTCTCACACTGACTGAATGACAGACAAGCAAACTGATAGATATTATAAATAGATAGACAGTATGAGAGACAAAGGGAGATACTTTAATAAATGACACATCTGGTGACAGTTTCGAGTAAAACCTGATGTCACAAACAGATAAGGCTAGGTGGGTAGAGAGAGTATTGTATCTGTCTGTGCTGTGGAGGCACAAACTACAGGACATCATATAAGTGGCACGTTAAAAAACAATCAATATAAGCTAGCAAGCAAGCAAGTAAGACAGATGAGTGAGTAAAAGGACATAACATCCATCTGTAGGTAGATATATCTATATATATAACTGTAATTTTATTACGTAAAACAAGAAGCAGCAACAGCAGAAGCAACAGCAACAGCGTAAGCTACTGATAAAGAGAAGAACGACAAGTTGAACAGAAATAAAAGGAAGATAAAAGTTGGCAGCCAAAATCAATTTTGGAATGTGCAATATTTACATACTTAAGAGGCGCCATTTGCAGTTCGCGCGAGCACCAAAGATCACGAGTGATTTTTGCGAAACACGTTTGTTATTATTTCATCAATGAAATGTCCTTTCTTTTTTTTTTGCTGGCACCTTTTACTAGTCCATCGTTCAGGTTTTATGCTTTGGTCCACATTTTGGTGAGCCAAAAAGTATGCAATGTTGTTGCTTGGATAAAAAGCAGGTCTTGATGTCCGACATCCTTGAGCAGAATTCTCAAATTGTATCGATTTGTATAGTGAATGGCATCGAATCGAATTGAATGGCATGGAATGAAATCGATTGATGGCAATGGCGGCGTTCATGTTGATTGTGTTAGCTTGACAGGCGTGGCATGCAACCTGGCCAAATGTTCAATACTCCAATACTCATTCACTGTTTAATGTCTTTTGCTTGGTTGCTACTAACGTGCCACTAGGCCATACTCTCTGCATGTCTATCTGGGTGTTGGTCTGTCTCTGTTGGCCGTAAGGACTTTCAGAACATTGCTGTGGGCGTTTGTTATACTGAGTATGTGTGTGAGTGTGTTTATGTTTGTTATTATTGCTTGAGCGTTGAGCCCTGACAGCTGCTGCATTACTTTTAATACACGTATGTGGAGTATACACGCAATGTAAGGACAACAGCGATGATGACAGGGCAAAAAGCCTGTAAAATCGTTTCTTTAAAGAACGAAATGAAACGAAACGAAATTAAAACGACATGGCAATATCTCCAGCTAGGCCAGCTGACATCACATATAAGATACTTTCTTTCTTCCATTTTGTTAGGTCTTTAAAATTGTTTTTTTATTAAATTTTCTTTATGTTTTCATTGGTTTGGAAAGTTTTAAAGATAAGTGAATTTTTCGGTAGTCTTCTTTCTATTTATTCTGGCTTATTTGGGTGTCTGGCTATTCTGGTTTCGTGGATAACGAAATGGCGGAAGAGTGTACTAGACAAGGTTCAGCACTGCCTGATTCTGTAGCAGTGGACGGCGCTTGCAGGCATAAAGTGTGTGAATGAGCCTGATAGAACTCTCGCTACCAACTAAAACGGACCTCCGAGCTGATGACCTAAAGGATGCTGGTTCCATATGATGTCTTCTGTCATAGCTATGAAGATGAAGAGGAATTGTAGAATTTCTAACACCATGTCTTTGATCGCCCTGCTCTTATTGTTAGACGAATCTGTGTACTCGGGAAATCTTTCTCCAATGAGTTGTGTAGCTTGCAAGATATCTTTTGGAGATCTTGCTCTATTCGAGGACACCTTAAGTTGGTCTTAAATGGTGAAGAAGACCTCTGCGATGAATCTTGAATAACAGTGGATTATGCACTCCCATTTCATTTCCATTCTAAAGCACCTATCTGGCATCACAATGGACCGTAAGTCATCTATTTAACCTACCTTAACCTTCTATTTATTGCCTGCAAATGAAAGAAATCGAGAAAATCGAATTAAGTGGCAATGTAAATGATTGAAATTGTTGTTGTGAGTTGCAAAAGACACGGTCTGTTTTAAGTATGTAAATCCTTTCGCAATTTAACTTATTAATTGCGCTTATTTAAGTCTTTTGATATTTTTCCATCTTCAACTTTACTGAAGTGCTGAAGTCCTTCATTTTGTGAGTACTTTATTTATATGATTTCGCTTTATTGTAATTTCTTTCACATGAATTTATGTCAAAGAGAGAAATTATCTGAACGGAAGTAAAAGGCGTAAATAAATGAGAAGGATCCAAGTTGAGTGAGTGAATGAATGAATGAGTGGGCGATGAGTAAAAGATTGCAACTGATTAAACACGTTACTTGAGACTCATTTCGAAATGCTTTTCATTACACCACGTTAAGGCGGCACACACAATCATAATCATAAAAAATTGAGTAAAATGAGTAAAAAATAAAAAAGAAAACCGAGTGTAAGTGAGAAAAAGAGAAATATCAACAACAGTAAAGGGGAAAAAATTGAAATTGATTTCACCATGTTTCTGACTATCAAGTTGAATTGGCCAAGAGCATTTGGTTGTGGCCTGTGTGGGCGATTGCTTCGATCCTTTTGGTCATAAATTAATATTGAATTATTCAATCGCACTTGAGCTGTCATTGCAAGCAGCAACTGTTTAAGGCTATGAGCAATATAAAGGAAACAAAAAGGAAAGAAATTGAAGAAATTAAAACGATATGCAATTTATTGGCGCTCAACCAAAGCGGAAGTGAAGCATAAAGATGGTAGATGGTGGATGTGGAAAAAAATGTGTGTTCAAGCAAATGAATAAAAAGCATTGCAGCATTACATTTTTCTATGGAATATGCTCCTTCATGAAAATCATTTCGTTTGTTCATTCATTCATTTGCTGAGCTATTATAATGCGACATTACAATAAAACTGTTGTCGCAAGTTGACATGCAACATTGCAGTAAATTGCAATGGCATGACAAGCACCAAAGGCAAGCACCACCAGCAATGTGGCAAGGCAAAATAGAAGGAATAGAATGGAAAAAAAAGAAACACCGAATAAACGAATGTCTTAAGTATGTAGACAGACGACATACGACAGACCATCCCATACTCAGTCTATCTAGTTTGTCTGTCCTTCTGTTTGCCTGTCTGTCCATCTCTATAAGTTAGATACAATAGTTCGAAAGATAACTAGAACGCGTTTGCTTAGAGGACTGTAGTAGTTGTGTCCTCTTAGCAAGGTTGGGTGAATGTGAATGCGAATGTGAACGCTGAACTCAAGCATAACGAATGTCGGAACCATGCAATCTAAGAAGTGAATGAGTGAGTAGTAGGAATACAGGAGCAAAGGACTTTGAATGCATAAGTGTGTGTGTGTGTGTGTGCAATACACCTATTGCAAGGCAAGTAGAGCGCAACGCTCGCTAGCAAGGAAACAGGATAATGACGCATTCACAATGGCATGCAACATATTTACGCTGCTCGCATTGAGACAGGTGCAATATGCTGTTGCAATTGAGTACGCAAACTGAAGCTGACTCAGAATTTTTTCTTTCATCCTGAATCCAGAAGAAAGAAGTTTAAGTTGGAAATTGAAGGTGCTTTGCCTTGTGGAAATTAGGAAAGTGGATTGTTATAGAGGACAATTGGTGTTGAAGAAACTACATACTATCATGAAAGACATCTTAATGCGTTTTATTTTAAGTCTTGCTCAAGTGACATCAGATTGAGAAGTTTAAGTTGGAGTTAAAGTCACCTAAAGGAAGCTGGATTACCAAATACTTAAGCGTTAATTAGAGGAACTTTGCATTGAGGTTGAAATTTAATCTAATTTCTAATCAGAGATGAAGTTGTTAGTACCTGGAAATCTCAATTAAATACTAGAGGGATTTAAATTTTGATCAGATACATATTGGCAATTATTATCAATGACTTTTTGCTATTTTCCGGGTAACTTAATAGTTTCATTGGTGTAGAGCTGCTGTGGTTTATCGGCGAAAAACTTGATCATTTTCAGCGGCCTTTCGTCTGACCAACTGCTTACCATCAAAAGAGTTTACATTGGATGCATCGAAACTTCCCAACCAATGTCCGTCAGTTTGTTCCGAGTCATCAAAGATGTGATTGGTATTGTTATGATGGAACACATCTCATTTTCTGTTGGGCAATTCTGACCGCTATTCATTGATTTCTTCATTTAAACAGTCAAGTTATGATAAGTAGAGTATCGAATAAAGGGTTTCACCAGGCTTGAGTGGCACGTAATAGACAATTTCCTTCCAATCCCACCAAGCACTTAATATAACCTTGTTTGACATCAATCGTTTGTGGAGAGTCACTGACCATGAACTTGTGCCGTAATGATTCGCTTTAAAATGATGATATTTCGGTTAATCAGTTTTCTTTGCGTTTATTTATGTGGTATCCAAATACCAAGCATTTGTGTGTAAACTGCTCTTTTTAGTTGATTCCAAGCTCGAAGAGGAATGCACGTCGGTGATAAGCGAGCTAAGGCATCAAGCTGATATCACTCTCTTACTCTCTTATGGGTTCCAGGCCATTGGAACATTGAGGGAAATGTTAAGGCTGACGAACTTGCTTGTTTTGGTGCATTACTTGATATATCGTTAGCGGAACAGGTCTTGATTCCCCTGGCGGTCGTTAAGAGGAGCAACTTCCTGCATTTCCATCAACAGGTGAACTTACGGTAGAAAGATCATGAATCTTGTAGAGTGGCACTGGTGTGTAGGGACTCACGCGAAGAAACTGGGTATTCCGTTCCGAAGCCATTATAGAAGCTGTTGAAACGTAGAGGAAGAGGAGTCACTCACCTACTTTCTATGTCAATACCCAGCCCTGGCAAAGACTAGAAATAAGTTTCTAGGCAAAAACATTATCAACATCTTCGGATTGTGCACTCACCTGTCCGGGTAATCTTCTAAAATACATAAGTTCGACAGGTTGGAATTAGTAATATTGATTCCGTTCGGCGAAGAAATGGTTTCAAAACGGCACTCTAGTGCTAGTGTCGGTTTTGTTTTACCAGTCTCAAAAATTTCATCGGTTTACTCAGTGACTGGCTGACCAGTGAGAGGTGCATCTTAGACATCGAAATTTCCGGAACTCAATCTAGCAAACCATTCCTAGGTCCATGTGCGCGATGCTGGCTAATGATTTTTTGTTCATTGGTCCAAGCGAAAAAGACAAAGTCCCAATTGGTTTTGCTCAAGCAGATTGGGCTACCAACCGAACAGATATATCATTTTTTATGGGAGATAGTTCGTTTTTGTGGACTTCATCAATGCCATCGCATTGAGCAGCACTGAATCAGAGTATGTTACTTTATCCATGTCAACCAAAGAAGGTTTCTATATTTGAAGGTTGCTGAGCGAGAAAGGTTGCCAGTGACCATTTATGGCCACAACATCAGCACACAGCATATTGCAAGAAATCCTATTCATCATAAATGCACCAATCATATAGATATAAAATATGATTTTATGAGAAAAAAAGTGGAATGTAATGATATACTCGTATATGTGTTTCTACTAAAAAAAAAAAACTAAATATTATAAAACTAACAGTTTGGCGTTCACTTACAGCATCCTCATCGTAGAGCGTACAAATTTTTCGTAATGTTTTTGCTGCGGTTTTACCTTTTTTTATGGTAAAAAAAGCATCTCATTACATCTTCAGATATTTCGCTCATTATCAAATCAAAGTACAATAACTTTTTATACGAGCTACGAATTACAGAACTGTCACGTGTTTGATACTATTGGATTAGTGTTGGGTACCAATACCATCAAAAAACATGGATATATTTTATATCACCCAATAGTATAATCTTCACTTAAACAACTTCAAATAGTTGATACTTTGTCATAATTTAAGTCAGCTATAAAATTAAAAAACTAAGACTAATGAATTGATTTTCATCCATGTTAAATCTCTCTTAAATTCAATCAGAAGTACTCATCTCATGGTTTACTAGTTTTACTAACCCAATAAAAAGCTTAACACAATGATCAAGAGATCTAGTACTTTGTCATAAAAGCTCTTGTCTTTGCCTTACATTTCTACTATAAGCTTCTACTAAAAATGGTCAGGCAAAACATCCTGCTTTGTTTTTTTTTTTTTTTTTTTTTTGTTGGTTAGTGTTTTGTTTGTTTGTCTTTCAATCAACTACTTAAAGTAGTAAAGTAAATTTCATTTAATAAGCTTGTGAATGGCACAAAAAAGTATGCTACATGCCAAAATGGAGCAATTGAATTAGAGAGAAAGATACATTTTTATTACGCATACGCCTACATGGGCAAACATTTCGACTGACATAGTAGTAGCATGGCCACAGGCGACAGAAAAATAGAAAAAATTGACTACATCGATTTTGTTTTGCTTGTTTCTAATATTGTTGTTGCTACTACTGCTGTTATTGTATTACTTTTGTGCATTTTTGTTATTGGCCTAATATGCCATACACTAACACAGTTTTATACACTCACTCTCATACATAGATATGCGACCGAGCGCACACATGAACTTAAAGGCCACGCATATGGCCTCAACTACTTAGGCCAATCTCATGTCTCATGGCTCATACCTCAAATCTTCCTCTTCTCCAGTATAACACTCTGTGGCTAATCTCTGGAGTAGCAAAAGATTATCAACACATTGTGTTTTTGTATTATTATGTGTGCATTTATGTGTGTGTGTTTGTGTGGTCGGAAAATGGTTTTTATAGTTCCGATTTTTGCTATTGCAACAACAAAAGACTGTGACTGTGACTATACGAAGAATTGATGCTGATATAGACACAGATACACATACATCTATATATGTTTGTATCTGCATAATATGCCATAATAGAACAACATAATGTTGTTGTTGTTGCCTTATTGTTGTTTGTTGCCTGTACAAAAATGCCAGCTATAAACATTGGCAGGATATGAACATAAGAGGATGTGTGTATGCCTGTCGCGCACTCAGGGCAAGCCAGAGGGCAATATACTCACACTCATACTAACAATCAACTACACACTTACTAGTACTGTTGTACATATACAAAAAAATTCTCATAGCAAAAATACAGTTATCTAAGGATGGATAGGAAATACTACAATACATATATAAGTAGGTGTTTCACGCAAATGGCAGCAAGAATGCTGCTCATTTGTATTGCGAGCAAACACAATTTTTGATAGTGTTTTCTAGTTTCCTTGTTTTTCATTCAGACGACAATTGTGGGTAGTTTCAAAAACTACAATATTGTGTAAGTAAGTGAAGAGAAAGGAAGCAAAATTGTATCATTTGGTGGTAACAAAATGTCAGAGTATCTTTGAATACGAGTATAGAACAATGAGCCACTCACATAAGGTGACAGAGACAGAGTTCTTTAGAAAACAAAGGTAAAAGTAGTTGAACTTATTGAGTTTTTCAAATCAAATCATTTACAGCAGTCACTGATTGCTGATAATGATAACCTTAAGCATGTTTAGTATTACAGCGTACTATTGAAAGGTCCAATCAATGATGAAATTATGGTTTTCGAGATAGTAAAATAAACATGCTAAGTAAATAATACTCATGAGGTCTTATACTAAGGAATGCATTTGAAACGGCAATCAAATGTATTTGTCTCGTTATGAGCGAAGCAAGTTTCAAGTCGACTAAATATCATATGCTGAGATTTGCAAATACCAAGAACTTGCTCAGACAAACCAAATGTTTCGAATGCTGACTAAATGCGAATGAACCAAATCAAATGAAATGAATGGATAATATACGAAAATTTTCTTACATCTTCAGCTGATGGTTACGCTGATCATTGACTCTATAAGGGTTGAAAAAAAAAAATACATTTGTGTACGATCAGAGAGTATAAAATATAGAGATTGGACAAATCGCTTAATTTAAGCATTGTTTCTTTTCATATCCAATAAAAAATTATGTGTAATCTCGAGGAAATTTCGAGGAAAGACACACTCAATTTGTTGTCGGGTTTAAAATAAAGAGAAGCACCACTTAAATTGAGCAGTTTGTCCAGTCTATAAATTGTAATTGTCATTGGTACGATGTCCGTCATCTGCTTCTCTTTCGTATACAATTTTTCCCTTTTTTCCTATTTTCTCCCTGTCGCACATGCAAAGTTATTCAGCCAAAGTAGTTGCCGAAGCAGAACATTTACGAATGATCTGGAAGATTCTCAATAAACCAAATTAAGCAAATGCAAGGCATTTCATTTCTTTTGTTTCATCACTAATCATTCGTTTCATTTATTTGATTTTCATGAGTTGTCAGTTTGAAATGAATGTTGAAGGAAGCACAACGTGCTCTTACTTCTTTTTTTTATTTCCTTCCAGTAATTTGCCATCTGGAATGCAAATTGCTGGAAATTCAGATTCATTAGTTAAATTCCAAATAAGCCCATGCACATAATTCAGTCGCCGGAATTGAACTTTTATTTTATATACTTGATGTAAGTGCGGTGACTGACTTGGCCAAGTGAGAAGATTTAAACTGTAATCGTCAGAGAATGTGTTTTGCATCATTATCTTGTTGATAAATCCAAATCGAAGGCATAGTTGGCGATCTGCGAATATTTCTACCTATCTAAAAAGATAATTTGACCTTACTCTTTTGTGTTTCTTTTCTTTATATAGAAAACTTAGTAAGTCACAAAAAGTTCAGATCCAAAACTTAAATAACACTTAAAATTCCAAAAATTCTGTGTGTTTCTTTTATTTTGAGCAACTATATTAGTCATACTAATCACAACATCAGTTTCTTCCATATGAAGCTTACAATCGTTTAAATGTATTTGCGAATGCAACCATGCAAGACTCTATTTCCTATGTGGATCCCTCATCTTTCTCTTTCTTAAAATATGTAATTTCTTTTAACTTTTCTCCTTCATCTATTTAAATTTTCCATATACTTCAAATATAAAATCAAATTTCATTATTCTAACATGTCAAACTACCTTCTCGGATACATTTTATTGTGCACAATATATTTGACAGATACGCAGCATATGCAGTCAAATACATATGTATATATGTAACTGTATGTGTCTCTCTAATATGTTTTAATATATCTGGGAGTGCTGTGAGACTGTGTAGTATCGTATGTGTTTCTAATAACAGACAACAGGCAAAACATGACATGATGTCGACTGCGAAAGCATTGAAAAAAAAAAACAATATAAGAAATTCTGAACGAAGTGATATAAGTAAAAACATCTACTTGTAGTAGTAAGATGAGTCAAGGTATGCCAAGTCGAAGACTTTGTTGGTTGTGTTGAGGAATAAATTTTTATTGTTATGACGCAAAACACGTTCATTTGTCCTTGTCTGAGTTTAACATAAACAATCATACACAAGCACATGTACACTTTCGCGCTTTAATATATGCTAACTTACTCCATCTCATGCACTCAGTTATGCACACTATTTATCTGTCTATCTTTATGTTAGTGTGTGTTGTGTGTTGTGTCTTGTGGGTTGCCGGCTGTTGTCGTTTATAGTAGTACGCGATTCTTTTATGGCTTAAAAGCAAAAGCATCTAATAACGTTGATTTCATACATTGAGAGCACACATTTTAACTAATTTCACTTCGTCAACTTTTAAGCACCTGCAATGCCAACCAGCCAGTCAGCCAGCCAACCAACAAGGACAAATCGTGTATTGTGACAAAAGGATACAAATACCACTAACCTACTTACTTACATCCAACCAGAGAGAGAGAGAGAGAGAAAGTGAAAACGAAAAAGCCAAGTGAGGAAAGTAACTAAGTTAGCAAGGGAATAAGTGTGTGAGTGAGAGATTTTTCTGTATGCTAATATAATAAAATAAATTGTAATTCAACAAAATAATGCCAATTCACTTTTATTGATTAAAAGAAATTGGGCCATGAACAAAATTCAACATTTAACTTTTATTTACAGAGTTGCTCGGTTGCAAGTTGCAAAGTGTTTATGCTGCTGCTGCTGCTACTGCTGTTGGAACTGCTGTTGCTGGGGGAAGAATAACAAGGAAAAATTTCCACTTATAATTGGTGTAAAACGCCATTTTGTTTTCCATCCTTTAATGTTTTTTTTTTTTCTCCTAGTTTTTTAGTTCTTCTTGGACATTGCACAGTAAATAATATTTTACAGCTCACACATTTAGCCAACCACTTGGTTTTCTATATGTGCAATTGTGTGTTTGTGTGTATGCAAGGAGCCAAAAACTCTGTTCAGCTTAAATCAAACTCTCGACGCTCGATCGTAACTGAACTATGTTTGGTTTCCGTTGACTCGGGCGCATAATGGACTTCCTTTTCCTGTGATGATGATGGTGATGGCAATGTCGTTGGTATTGTTGTTACTCCTTGTTGATGTTGTTGTGAACGCACAAAGTGTGCGCATTCATCGATTTTTCTGTCTCTTACAACTGGCAGCAGCAGCAGCAGCACTAACATAAACTCTAGAAGGGTCGACTGAATGAAACTGTCTGCTTGGCCCCTACTTACTGGTGATGGTGGTGGGCCTAGTCTATCCTGCCAGTTGAACATTCAAACACCTCGCGTGTTGGCAAAAAAGTTTTTCCAACAGTTTTAATTTCCCATAATTACACAATTACAAAGCGAAAAGTTTTCGTTTTCGTTCTGCTTTTCCACCCATGCACAATTCCGACTTATCGTTGAAGCAAAAAACACAAAAAAATAACACACACACACAGAATGGAAATTGCAAAAAAAAAACCATGGAATAAAAACAGAAAAAGAACTCAACTTAACACAACTTGGCCGGGAGTAGTAACAGAAGTGTAGTAACAGAAAAACAGAACAACAAATGAACAACGAAAGTAGTATGAATGTATGTGCAACAACCAACAACACATTGCAAGTTTTTAACTGCAATACTGGCAATACTACTAACATACTAAGAGGCAACAAACAGGACGAAGGACTATTTTCTGAACAAAATGAACAAAACGAAATGAGCGAATGAACGAACGATTGGCAAAAATGGTAAAATGCACAATTCGCACAAAACTCTTGTATTTATTGAAAATCGTTTACACCAAGTTGCACACACAGAGCAAGAGAGAGAGAGCGAGAGAGAGTGGGACAAAAAGAGGGAGTTGGTTTGTAGGGAAAACAAAAGTAAGGGGCATGCAACAACATGAACATGAAGCATTAAAATGGCCAAATTTACTTATATACAATAAAAGGTAGAAACGCGTTAAAGTGTAGCAAGTGTTGCGCAACTTGCCCTTTTTTTCTTCTTGTTTTTTTTTTTTTTGTGCTTTTTGGTATCTTTATCTATTGTTCGCATCTTAATGTGCGCCAGCTAGGTGTATGCAACTTGCAACTAATTGTCAATTCAAGTAGAAAATTTTATTTTCTTCACTTTAAAAATTTAATAAAGTATCAAGTTAACTTGAAAAAAGATACTCTTAATACCAGAAACAAGTAACGTAACAACAGCAGTAGTTTACCATACCATACCATAGTAGTATGTAGATACTTGCATTGTTGAACTTACTATGCATTTTTGCCCTTTTCATGTTCCAAGCCAATGTCGCCCATATCAAATTTTTGCTAGAGTTTTGTTGCAGCAGCAGTACAAGCAACAGCAACAGCAACAGCAGTAGTAGAGTAAGTAAAGTAAAAGAAACTATAGTAATACTAAAGGTAGAAAAAGGAAGTGCCTGCCATCGACTCTGATGATGACGACGATGCCGCCAAAACCTCACTGAATGGCGTAAATTTATGCACTTGCTGCACGCTGCATAGTGTACATTGCACGTTACTCTTTGCTGTGTTGCACATTGCTTCACTTGGGTGAACTACAACATCAAATACAAGCCAACTACCTTCTTTTTTCATTTCCTTTCCTATCCTTGCTTTTCATCTTCATCTTTGTTATGTACATTATTTGCGCATCAACATGATATGCTCAGCAAGTGCATACTCACTCCTTGTTTGTTTACGAGCTGAACGTAGGATACTCTTTTCGTGTTGTTATTGCTCCTTTTACTTGCGCTTTTAATCGTTGCAAACGTGATTTTCATTGACTCCCAGCAGCAGCAGCAGCAGCAGCTTTTTTTATATGAACCCAAGGATGCACAAGGACAATACCCATATACCCATGATGATCATATGATGATGAGGATGAGTATAAGGATGAGTATGATGGCTGAAGACTTGAGATTTATTTGCACGAAATGCGCTTCACTTGGGTACAATTTCAGCTTGAACTTGGTAAAAGTAAAAAGCATATAAAATGAAATCTTTAAATTCTGTACACAGCGTAGGAGCGAGCGAACCAACGAACGAAAAACTGATAATTTCTTTGTCGTTACACTTACTTAAGACTAAGCAAAAGGACCAGGGTAATATCAAGGATAATGCTTGGTTCTGGTGACTGGTTCCCACTTCTTGTGTTGCTGTAAATCGTTTGCCTCGTCAAAATGTTCGATGTTGACGTGTCTCCTGTCGACTTGCAATAAATTATCCAGAGGAAGCGCTCCTGGACTACTACTCTCTTTTCTACTTCTTCTTCTTCTTGGTAACTTTCTCTTCTATACTTCCTCTGGTTGTTTGGTTTAGTTGAAGCTGCTGCTGCTGTCGCTTTCTTGTCGATGTCAATGTAAATCAAGTGAAATTACACGAGATTAAGTGTTTGCAATTTGTCAAACGTTGGAATTTTCATTTTATCAAACTAAGAAGATGTAGACGAAGAAACGAAGAAGATGCTGTTGCCTTCACTATTACCAACAAGATACATAGTACATACAAAGATAGCAACATAGTATTATGTACTTGTTGCTAATTTAAATATTTGCGGCACTTTACAACAAATGAATGAATGAAATGTTACAATGAAGAATTTGCAAAAGCAAAGAAAAGCAAAACTAAACTATACTATGGGAAACTGAGGAGAAAAATCAAAAGCCTTCATCATGATTGAGCTTAGTAGTAGTACATAGTTGAAGGCCACTTGAGTCACACTAAGTATGCTTGAGAGTCAATGAGTGACTTGAAGAGTTTGACTCTTTTGCATGAGATACTTCAAAAGCCCATTCATTTATTCATTCATTTTGCATACTCGTTACAAACATTAATAAAATATTCAAATATTTTTAAACAATTATCATCATCATCATCAGTATCATCAGAAGCATTGGTAAAATTGTAATTTATCATAATATTAAATAAGCCATGCGAACTTTGTACTTATAATGATAATGTCAACGGCAGAGTCTCTAACAAAAACAAGCATCCTATACACTTCGTCAGAGTATCTATGTTTGTTTGTTTGTGTGCTTGTATTTGTGTACGTTTATCGATGGCCAATCCAAATATTAATTATAGCTTTATGAGTGCGACACCAGAACAGAACAACAGCAACAACCAAATAATAAAACAAAACAAAAAACAAAAAAAAGTAAAACAAAACAAACAAAATACAATTTATTGTGAACAAGCTGAGGAAATGCTAACTGCCTCTTTACTCTACCACACAAGAATACTGTCTATTCTGGACGGTTTTTGCCTTGGTCTTCTGAAGCAAGGACAATAAAATAAATCAATTATATTATTGCCTTTGTGCCATTCCAATTCTAAGAGCATTCAAGTGTCAGGATAAGCAAACGACATCAATAATGGCGCTTAGGACATTTAAAGCAATAGAATGTTAGGCTGGTATACCTCTACGACCAATATACTTTGCCTCATACATACATACATATTCTCTCTAATATTTTATCGTTTTTCATAAATCATAAACAAAACCAACAGCAGCAGCAGCAGCAACAACAACAAAACCAGCAACAACATCAAATTCAACTCAACTCATTTCTCCTCAAGTCAAGTCAAGTGAAGAGGCAAGCCTGGTTTATAGTCCAAGCAAATAGAGGCGTCCGTTTTTGGTCTCATCTCTCTATGTTATGTCCTTGTTAGCTAAGGCTTTAGCTTTTTCTCCTTCTCCTTCTTCCACTCATATCTTATTTCTACTTTTCATTCATCGCACAATAATTGCACTCAAGTGAAATTAGTGCAGGCCGCACCTCCTTGGCATTTAGATCAACATTCTGGCAGACAGATACGAAGACCAAGAGACAGGCAGATATACTATAATATAGAAGATACTCTTTCTATACTACTAGCAACCAAGCGGAAGTGTTTGTATGGCAAATAAGAAGCAGTAGAGAGGAAGAAGATTCTTAACTTTGTTGTTATTATTATTATTATTATTGTTGTGTGGCATGAAACGATGCGAGAATGTCTGACGCATGAACGATTCTGAAGTGTATGTCTGTGATAAGTTGCTCTTGTGGCAATTTTCCAAAAATGACATTTTATTATTTTGTCTTTCTAAATAAGTATACCATATATTAATGAAAATTCTAAAGAATCTGACAATCGGTTTTGTCCAGTTTACAATTTGAAATAGAAATATTTTTTCTTATGATGGTACGAGTATTTTTTCAAACGTGATTATATTTTCTTGGAAAACTTACTCAAACAATCAATCTGACTTATTTCTTTTTAAATAATTTTTAATTGCTTTAACACAATTTGTGCTATGCAATTTTGTGAATTTAAGTGTTTAGAAAAACATTTTTAAGTGATTTAAACAAAATCATAGACAACAACAAAAAAATAAAAATAAAAGACAAGAATATTGCTTCAGTTTAGAGATACTTAATTTAGATACATTTATGTGCCATCAAGAACTGGTTTTATTTTCTGTTTTTTTCTTTTATTATGTTCTACATACAATAGAATAAATGTTGAAGCACGCATTTTCACAACATTCAATGGTCGTTAGGCGACACACACTAAACTAAACAATACTCTACACTTCAGTACTCTACTCTACTTTACTCCACTCTACTGTATTTTACATTAAATCTCCATTCAACTCAATGTGTAACGCTCAGATATCGAACAAAAGTTGCGCTTCAATAAATTTTTGTAAAATTTTAAAATAACAAAAACAGCAAATCTGTAATTCTCCTTTACTATAGTCAAGGGCGTAGCCTGGTAAGGGGAGGGTGCAGATAATTTATTTCTTATTTAAATTGTCTCAAATTTTCATTAGTTAATACGACATGTTGTGAAAAACCTAGAAGATTAGCATTGACATAATAAAATAAATATTTATTTAATACTAGCATTCCTGGCGCAACTTGCTACTCCCCCGACTTGCTGTTAGTTCGTGATTTTCCTAGTCATTGTTTTTTATTAAGAATTCACGTGAATGGACAACATATTTTAATATTCAATTCACGATTTGTACAGTTACTCAATTGATAAGACAAGCCTGCAAAATTACGTTTTTTGTATCTAGCGATTTCTCGACAAAAGTGGGTCCGAAAAAAAGTATGTAAAAACCTCCTCAACATAAAAATACACATATGTGCCAACTTACTTCTTGATCGGTCAAACGCTGTCGTAGTCCATCGTCGTCAAACTATTTTTCTCGAAAGAGAATTAAATTCCTATTTAGGGAATCTCTTACAATTGGCGAAAAAATACTCTTCTCTAAAGAAGTGAAATACTTAGGGGTCACACTTGATGAGAAATTTTTTTTGAAACAGCACCTATAATCCATAATAAATAAGGTTAGGGCAACTATATGGACCAGCAATAAACTCATGGAGCTATTAGGTAGGCTTCAACAGCTGTCTTTGATAAGCTTATGAACCTATTGTATCTCCAATCTTTTGTTTAAATAGAAAGAATTACTGTCGTTTATGGCAAAGCTCTTACTACTATATGATAGTAGGTCTAAGGCAATCCTTATTTAGGGATGAGCTTAACCTGAGCAAAACCAGATCCATCATTAGCAACTTTAAACAAAATTTTTAAGTTACATTTCCAGACAGACAGGGCTGGGAACAGTTATGACCTAAGCCCATCCGTGACTACCATGTGTAGTACACAGATGGTTATAAAACGGATACCAGTGTTGGAGCAAAATACCCTACGAAACGCATATTTAGCAGTATGGGCCAAGAGAACTCAGTTTTCCTTGAAGAAATACATGCAATAGAAATAAGACCATGGGAATAATTAAAGTGAGCCAGGTGGGAGTGAGTGGGATTGCTTGATGTTACTCAAAAGACTAGCATCGAACAATAATATTTCTTGGGAACAAAAAAGCACATGAACTCGCCGGGAAAGGTATTCTACTGGCTGCCTTGGATCTCGACGAAAATTAGACTCAAACAATGGCTCTATGACAAATCACACCGCTATTTGGTAGACACGCAGAATATAAGAGTGGCTTAACTCTTCATACCAACTAGATCTCACGAAAGAACACAGGAACTACTGGGACTGACTCGGACAAGTATTTGGACAATCTCAAGTTTCTTGACAGGACATTGCAGAGTAATGAAACACGTACATAACATGCGGATCAGTCTTAGCGATCTGTGTAGACTTTACTATAACATTGATACAGCCTAATCTGGACTAGACTCCGCCAACTTGGAAACCAATGTAAATTGTTGATTTGTCTTGGAATTCCTGATGAATGCCAGGATCTTGAATGAACTGTGATGTAGGCATACTTGCGGCAGCAGAAACGAGGTGTTCTAGTTCCCGCCCTTCCCTAATCTATTCTTAATATATTTATTACATTAATAAACGTTGTCCCCCCTGAATAAAATCCTGTCTACGCCCAGTGACTATAGTAAAGAGAATATTGTATATTGTTGGCAAAAATTCAACACTAAAAATTGTATTATATTTATTCAATATGAAATTCAATGCAATTTCAACACATTCTCTCACTCAAAGGTCTTATCTATATAGTACTGCAAACGTACTATATCTACAATACATGAACATACAACAATACTCTATAGGCTTTTGATGCTGTTCTAGTTACTACTACTACTACTTTTACTGCTGTTGTAGATGCTGCTCCTGTTTTTATGCTTACAAAAACTAAACCAAAGTGAAAAGCATCTTTATGTCTACGAGAATATATCTGGGCAATATCTCATGTGAGTCATGAATGCACTTGTCAAATTCAAAAAATAATAATACAAATAAAAAATGTAAATGAAAATTAAGAAAATTATACCGAAAAATGAATAAAAAGGAAATTGCTTACTTCCACATCCGATGTTGCCGCACTTACTCACTTTATAATCTAAGAGAGTGAGAGAAAAGCGCTCCATTTTTGGTTATCCTTGTAAAAGTTTTTGCGCTCTAAAATTTATTGAAATTGCGTTCATTGTCTTAAGTTTTTGTGGCCAATACATATATTTTAAGAAGAACAAGGGTGAGTGAGTCATGCTTGTATTATACAATATTTCTAGGCAACTTGTGGTGGTGCTAGCTTAAGGCTCAATGATATTCAAGTTTCTGTTAGATTGAGGAGAAGCAGAACCTTTGCATATTATTAGAAAATTTTCCTTTTTTTCATCCACCAAAATCGGCAACGCATATTTCTTAAGATATTACAACATAATCGATAATTTATTTTGCTGCCTTTTACACTTGTTAAGCAACACAAAAAGAAAATGAAATTAAAATATTTTTGAACCAGCAACCAGCAGGCAAGTAACCAACCTTCAACTAAAGACATGATTAAGAACAAAAAGCTTGACATAAAAGTTTCCTTTCCTTTCTTTATTTTATTTTATTTTACTTATTAATATGTTGCAAGTTTAAAAGTAGTTTTTAGGATTTTTGACTAGAAAATGTTCTTGACTTGACTTATAAATTAGCTCTAAAAAACAATGATTTTAATACTCGTATTAAGCAAAAAGACAAGATAAAACTTGTGTTTCATAGAAAATTGGATAAGATTTAAGGCTTTTTTGTTTGAAATTGAAAAAGTGAGTTTAGAAAACTTAGGTGAATTTATAAAGTTTTTCTTTTATCGATATTATAAAACATGATTGAAGGCGAAAATAAGTTGGATATTGTTTTAAGAAATAATCCTTTTTATAACTAACACTTAACTTAGTCTTGAACTTAGCAAACATTGCCAAGTTATAAATTTATAGATTCTATATTATTTAAATTTTTGATAACTATCTATAATAGACTATTATTAATAGTATCACAGATTGATAGTTCCAATAATATTGAAGTAGTCTTCTTCCAAAGGCAATGTACGAAAGTGACTATAAAATCGGTATAAAATTGTGCATTATAAAGTCGAAAAACACAATGTGTGGCGGGGAACCATCAGCAACACTCATTCCTCCCGCTACTGCAACAACGTCAACAAAAGCCAACAATTCCTGCATCGACATTTGTATGCAAACGAGTGCGAAAACCGAAACAGAAGCAACAACGAGTGAGAAGAGTGAATATGAGACGCACAAGAAGTAATCGGGTGGCATAAATAACAATGGTGAACATCTTAAGAAGGTCTCATTTAGTGCTACGGTAAAAGCAATGAATGAAGTTGAAAAATTTGTAGCCCCAATCAATCAAATAACCAGAAGAAGTGCTTGGCCAGGTTTGATATAAAATCAGCAGCAAACAAAAAACAACAAAATTATATCTTCTCTTCCATATATATAAAATTGAATGTACATATGTAAGTCGCTTATGGACTCCGAAACTGCTGAACTGATTTTGATGAAATTTTAAGGGAATATCTAACATAGTCTTGAAAGTGTTTCAGTAAAGTTTGACGCTAATCGAGAAATTGGTGGATAATAGTTTGCATACAAACCCAGAGACATATTTTAAAATCAATCAAAGCCTTTGTCAATTGATTCCTCCAATTTTTAAAAGTATTGCAATTGCTACGCAAAGTACTTCTACTAGCAAAAAAAAAAAGCAATAAGTAAAATATTAAATAGAAAAATGCCACCAAAAAAAGTATCAATTGGCTGAAAAACATCCAAATTTAGGCAAAGAAATTAACTTAGAGCATTGAAAACACAAGAAAAACGAGAATCTCAGCTTGGGCAAATGTGTTACAGAGCCTCAACATCAATAGCTGCAGAAACGCAAGAACAACGTCATTTTCGTAACTGCTGAACCGATTTTGATGAAATTTTAAGGGAATCTCTTGTCTTGAGATTGTTTTAGTAAAGTTTGGTACGAATTTTGCATACATTTTTTATAACAACTTTTTGAAACGAAGTTCTTTTATGCGGCTTACTGAAAATTCAAATAAAGGTATGAAATGAAGAATCGTATTATTCTAATTTTCGTGTTTGTGTGAATGGTTTATTCTTATTTTTGTCTGTGTGTATGTGCATTATTTCTATTTTTATGAGCGCTTGAAGAAAATTAAAATGTTTGCTGTTTGGTGTTTTTTAACAAATGTCATAATAAACCATAGAAAAATTAAATGCAATACCTCAAAAAACCATTTTCTCGTTTCTAAGACCAATTCAGACAATAGTAGTCGTTGGCCGAGCAAGTAAAGGCATCGGTGCAGTAAATGCACAATAATGCGTACGTAAAATCATGTCATTGGTTAGATACTCAGTTTTTACAAGTAAATTTTCTTTTTATTACTAGCTACATTTATTTTTTAAATTTGCAACTGTCGTAATACCGTATACCGTAAGTCCATACCGGTTTCAGTGTGGCCTTGTACAGTAACAGATTATTTTTCAGGTTAAGCTTCGAATTTGTGCTGAACAGCCAACTCATTCTTCGAAGTTTCAGGTGAGGCGCCAGTCAAGTGTCAGTCCTAGTTACTTGACAGTGGTACTGTTTGGAATGAAATCACCGTTGATGAAAACGGCAGGGTATGTCGAGTGGTTCAAAATGAAGGTTACATGTATGGATATCTCTGCATTGACGCAGATGTTTCACCTCTTTAGCCACGACTCCATAAAGTCCAACTGGTCTTGCAGAAAAGCTGAGGCTACACCCGGGTCGCTGCCGCTCACCAACAGTGTAATCTGCATATGTCGCTATGGAGAGTTTCTCGTCACTCAAGATCGGGAGGTCAGACGCTATTTGATTATTATTTTTTTTCTGAAATAAATAGTCAGCAGAAATCAGAAAAATAAACAAAACAACAACAATGTGTTAATTCTCTTTGCTTATTGTATTGTCATCAGAATTAAAGGGATGTCAAGAAGTGGTTCTAATTTGATTTTGCTAAAAAACTAAAAACTTGAACTACTGTAGAAAAAAGAACTTCGTTCCACCCAGTTGTCCCAAGACACCTTTCAGACTTTTTTGTTTTCTTTACCAGACTTTCAAATAAATTAAATGCATTTTTATGAACTTAATAAATTTATCTTTAGAAAAAACATCAAAAATTTAATTAGAATCGTCGTCATGAACGCATTCAGCGCTAGAAGGTGTGATATGTTCAGGGACAAATGTACTTATTGGAGCCTTGAGATGCATTAATGGTTTTTCGGTTCGGTGGTTTTTATTAATCTAAGAGCTGAAAGCCAAACTACCTAGCCATCTTACCATAAAGTAGTATAAGTATTTATTTAATAATAATAATAATATTTAGATTCTCCCTGCATCATTGTTTCAATTTCTCATAACTTTCTACAATAAGTAGTATCACAGATTGATGAATGATTATATAATTCAGTAATTTATTAATCCACAGCTTCATTATTTTATAGACTAATTGATTTATATTGTACTGGATTCATGTTTGTCCAAGCATCCAGCAATGATTTATTGAATGTCTTCATACATTAATCTATTGATTTATGGTTTTATTGATGCCAAATGACTTACGCAAGAAGTTTTAAAGTCTTTTTAACATCAAATTCTTATCTGGTTTTCTTTGTTTATTGAGTCTTTAAATTTATTTAATTTTTACAATGATTTTTAGTTCCTTTTATCATCTATTTAACAGCTTAAAGTTTTTTCCATTTCCTTCATTTTACAGTGCGGGCATTAATTTGGTTTATGACATCTTAAAAACAAAAAAGAACGCAGTTCTTTATCTTTATGTTGTGTTTTGTTTTTTGTTTTTCCACCAAATCGACACTTGCCAATAAATCTTGATGGAGTGAACCAGATCATGAAGAATTTATGACCATCGAAAAAAACACAAAAAATAAGCAAATAAAAACCAGAAATGGAAACGAACGCACAGTGGGTCATCGCTATACATAATCATAACAACAACGCAGTAGCAGCTTTACTTACGCTTTAAAAGACCCAGATGGTCAACAATTGCCATTGTCACCATTAAGACCTCAACACCATCAACACCCTCACCCCAAAAAACACATCCACACCCACACAGAATTTATATTAACAAAAAAAAAATTGTTGTTTTCTTCGGCTTTGCTGCCACTCTTATAAGTCACACGAGAAAGGAAAAAAAAAACAAGATCTTAAACAGGAAAGAAAACAAAACAAAACAAAGAAAAAAATCAGTTTTCTTGTTTCATTTTTTTTTTTTGGCAAATCTTAAAAACAAAATCAAAGTTCCAACAACAATAAGTGTCATTAGGCAATACGAGTTTTTATCGTGGCATTGATTGATGCTGCTTTTTTGCCACTTCTACCACACCTTCCATTTATTTTCAATGCTTCTGTTCTGTTTGTGTTGTTATCCCAATAGATTGTCCTCTACCTGGTCATTGGCCTTTGTCTATAGAAAAATGACCCAGCACCCAGCATGTATGACATAGCAAGTTGCGCGTATCTTCATCTCTCCGGCAGGCAGCTGCAGACGAAAGCCGCTTTAATTTATTTTTAATTAAATTTCCAAAAAGTGAATTGTGCGGCAAAACATCACACGTAAGTCTTAAAAAAGAAACAAAAAACAAAATAGCAAGGATATTCTTTTTCTATAGATTTCATTTAATTTCGATTTCTTTCTTTTTTTGTTGTATTTTGTGGCAACTTCTTGGGAATTTAATCCGCTTAAAACTAAAAAACATATGTTTCCTTACGCGCAAAACTTGTAGAGCAGAAGCAAAACTTTAGTTCAGTTTTCCTTGATGCTTTTTTGTTTTTTGTTCTACTTTCTATTTTTTTGCATCTTTTACTCACTTAGAAAGAGTATGTGTGTGTGTGAAGCATAGTAAGTAAGAGAGACGAGAGAAAGAGAAAGAGAGACAGAGCTTTGAAAACCTAAAACAACTTCGCTAATCAGAACTTGCAAGTTAAGCGGCTTAAGAATTAGTTTTCGCCTGCAAAATTGTGCAGAATTTTTAAGGTTTCTTCCTCCTTCAGATCATCACCACCACCAGTAGCACTAGCAACACCAACTCGGCCCCTCAATACAACAACAAGTTGCTTTTATACAAGCTACTGCTACTAGAAGGCATAAGATACTACTTCAGAGTTTGTCGACTAACCACTTCTATGGTTATAGTACTAAGAACAAGTTCAACCAAGCGCCCAAGCCATGATGCCGTCATCGTGTTTCATGCATATGCTTTTCCATATAAGAGCAGCGCTCATGTGAAGGAATTCATTGGGAAATAAACAAAAGCTTGGCTAGCGTTGCTTTCATTTGTTAGATTTCTGGCCACCAAAATGAACACAGACAAACCATTTCACTCATCACATATCCTCGCATGTTTATACATATTCATATCCTTTAATATTTGTGTATTTAGTTTGAGTTGTAGTTTGTTGTTTTTAGTGTAATTACTGCTGCACTTGTTTCAATTCCTTAGTGCCCTCATGTCTGTTAAGCTTTACTGCAACATGTGCTCAGTTTCTCACAAGTTTATTTTGTTTTCTTCTTTTCCAAATTTCTTTTATATCTAAAACCAGAATAAAAAAGAAAATACTACATAAAATCATTTCCAAACATTAGCAATTATTCATGATACTTCAATAAATAGATCCATATAGATACATCATCTTACTTGAGATATATAGATGCTCTTATCCTACTCTCTACTCTTGTATTCTGCTAAAATGCTTTGATATTTGCTGAAATCATAAATATATTTGTGCAACTCATGAATGTTGCATGTTCAGATAACAATGAATGCACTCAAGCATTGTTATTTTATCCACACAAAATTGATACATTTAGCTAAATGCTGAATTTTGTGTAAATGTATCTCTGTATCTATCTATCTATCTATCTATCTATCTATATTTGTATGTTGATGTATTTACATGCGGCATTTCAATTTTACTGTGTACTGAGTTATTGCTCCTCTTTCATCTTCTCTCGGAGTATGAGTATGAGTATGTCTTGGCGCAGAGATTCATCATGTTGTTCATCTTGTTATCTAAGAAAATGTGTTATGTCAGCGAATGAAGCGATGCGAAGTGAAGCAAACACGAAATGTGCGCGAGCATTCAATGTTTGAAGACTTCATGTGGACATGGACCAGGAAACTGTAGCAACAGCAATAACAATACTCAAATCCTGACAACAGCCGCGCTAGCAACGTGAGCAAAGTGTGCAGGACAGGACATAGATTGTTGAGGCACAGGCACGTTTAGATGTGGGCACCTTAAACTTTAGCTGAATTGAGATGAGATGAGTTGAGTTGAGTAGAGTTCAGTTGAATTGAGCTGAACAGGGGCTCTGGATAGCAAACTGGAAGGTTGCTGGCTGGCTGGCTGGATGGCTAGATGGCAGACATAACAGGGCAAGGCATTCAAGTAAGACGCCAACAGACAGTGTTTTGCTGTAAATGAAACATGAACAACGTCAACATCATCATCACAAGTTTTGTCTTGTATTGTGTATTGTATTTGTTTGTGATGTTGGAAGAAGAATTTCTCAGTCTCAGTCTCAGCCTCAGTCTAAGATTCAACTCAGCGACAGCAACTGCAGGTTATGACCCAAATTCAGAAATAATAATGCCGCAAAACAGAGATAAACATTAAGACATGACGACAGACAACTAAGACGTGTATAAACGAATGGATGGTTGGCACAGGACAGACAAACACACACACGCCAACAAACAGACATTCAGGCAAACAGTTATGAAGAAGGGATCGAGAAAAGGCAGAGGCGCATTAAATGAAGGAAGAAACCAATGAAGAACGAAGGAAGCCAAGTTAAGTCAAACTGTAGAAGACACAAACCAAACTGAACCGACATTGTGTGGCCTGCCTGGTCTTTAGTAAAGTTGTCTAGCATGCTACGTGCACCTTGCAGACTATCATCATATTCTTTACCTCTCCTAGCTGTAGTTCTTCTTGTATACGAGTATATGCTCTGCCATACATTTGTATTGTATCTTTGAATGTCTCGGTTGTTTTCCTCTTGTCTTGTCTTGTCTGTGTTTGTCGATTGCTTGTGGTGAGCTTATTTTGTTCTACAACTGTTAACAGCTTGATTTGTTAGCTTCCTTTTGCTTAGTACACATTACCCATCTTGGTGGATACACCTCCCTGTTTATTGCTAACGACATTGTTCTGTTATTGCGGCTTGAGTTTCTCATTCTCGCCTCAAAATTGTGGCAAACCTGAAGAGCTGAAAATGTTTAAAGTTCGTGCATGCAACAACAGTAATAGAATCTTTTTGTTTGTTATTTTCAAGTATCTCAATTGCTGGTGCTGCTTCTTGCTACGTTTCTTGGTTTCCAACATTTGCCATTATTAATGTTACTATTGTTATAGATGTTTCTATTTCAATGTTGTGGTAGTTGTAGTCATAGTCCTAGGCTTGGTTATGCCTGACATTTATGCGTGATTTTGAAAATGAGTATTTAATTAATGTAGTTTCTGACATTCCATTCCATGCGTGAAGCTTCAAAATAGAGTGTCTAGTTTTGATTTAAGTTTTGATCAAAGATAAGGTTGACACTTTGACACCCATAGTTTGACATTTATTTTCATGTCATTATTACTCTTGTTCATTTTCCTTTTTATAGCACGCCTCTGCTTTTGATTTTTTATACTTAGATACTTTTGCTTGTTGCTCTTTACCTGTACCACATAGTAGCATACAACTTGACACAATGAGATTTGTTCCGCATATTATGAAGATTTTTTAACTTTATCCTTTATCTAGAAAAGCACATTCTTCTCCCTTTTTATCATTTGAGATTCAGTGACTTTCTTCCTCTACTTTTATCTATTGAATTCACTTTCATTCGTGTGCATAAATCTGCTTTAGCTTGACGCACTGATTGAACACCAAAATCAAACATTCAAGGCCTTGCTTTCCTCGACTTTAAACTCATTTCAGCTTAGTCTCCTAACTTATGTAGCTCACTCAATACAATTCAATTGAATTCAACTCAACTCCATCAAGTCATTCTCTTCGTGTTGCATACTACCTACCATCTTGAAAGTAAGCCAAAGAATCCACAAGGAATGTTCCTTCGTTCATTTTGCTTGACTTTCGGCTCAGTTAACTCTCAACTGAACTCAACTCAACTCTTGCTTTGAGCATGTTATTTATGACTTTGGCAAAAAAAAAAAGAAACGATAAACCCTAAATAGGGAAACAAAATTATATAAAATGAAAATACTTTCGTGTCATGTTCGATT
This sequence comes from Amiota communis, assembly GCA_037043315.1. Classification (NCBI taxonomy): domain Eukaryota; kingdom Metazoa; phylum Arthropoda; class Insecta; order Diptera; family Drosophilidae; genus Amiota; species Amiota communis. The sequence continues at coordinate 1,489,411 of JBAMAV010001245.1, read as the reverse complement.
TTGTGGCATTTTTGCTTTGGAACGATATTGGAAAATTGTTGCGCAACAGCATCCACACAAAAAAAAAAATAAACTAATTTTCTTGCCGCAAAAGAGTTTCTCTTTTTTTTTGTATTTGGTAACAAATTGAAGTGAATAGCATCAAAAAATGCCAAAAATGTGCATGAAGATGATAAATGAAAACTGAATAAGGTGCATGGAAATCAGTAGAGAAGAATTTTAATAAAAAATTTTGTAAAGAAGAAGATTTCTAGAAAATCTTATAAGCCTCATTTTCACTCTCCTGTATACTCTGTTTACTTAGACTAATGTTATTAAAGAGTTAAGAGATTTTACTATTGAAAGCTCAAAAGAGAAAGACTTCTCTATAAATTGATAACAAATGTTAGAATTAGGAGCATTCTCCTGATCGAATTAATATATTCTTCATTAAGGGGGCGAGTTGCAAATCTGTGAATGTTATGAGTATGAGACAAAAGTCAACCGATCGCGTGCAAGTTGTGTGATATGCTGTTTTACAATAACAAATTCATTTCCTTAAGTCGAGTTGTTGAAATTAACAAATTACACAATTCTCTTGAACTCAATTAGTAATGTTTTAGATCTACCGTAACATCCCGGCCCCATCAAATGTGTCCACTTTCAACCAATAGCCAGAACGGCAAGCTTGTGTACTGTAGGATAGCCAGACTATGGTATAGGTGGCAGTCCTTCGAGGTTGATTGGGTGGCAGCTTAATTGATGCAAACGTAGATGAGTAGTGAGGTAGTCGCTAATGGCGCGGTGTCGCATAGTACGGAAACGGCACTAGAACCAGACTTCAGTACATTTGCACCTGAGACAGACTAGAAACGGGGCCGCAATGAAAAACAGTGCGGCCATGTTGCATACAAAATGTAACCAGATATCAGTGTATTGGCACCAGGACCAGAAACAACTACTTTTGGATTCTATTTGGTGCCGTCTTTTCCTTTTCTTTTGATTGCTTTGAAGTTGTCGTTAAAACAAATTGTGGCAACAGTCTAATGGCACCAGAAACAGACCAGAAAAAGAACAGTCCCAAAACGTTGTTACTAGAGTCTGGTTCTGTTGCCGTTCTGTCCTATGCAACACTGCGACATTAGTCGGCTTTTACACGTTGGATCACAACAGCACAACTCTATCTCTCAATTGCGTTTGTAGAGAAGGAAGGTGAGCGGGTCGCTCAGAGTGCTGCCGACAAAGAAGAATCGACGGTCGGTCGCATTATTCTGATATATTGCGTAATACGGGTATTAGCAGCAGTGATCGAAGACAGTCAAGTTGCGGATGAGCAGTAACAGTGAGATAGTTGGTTAGTTGCAGTAGATCAGAGAAGTTGCATAGTAACAGTTAAGTAGTGGAATCAAACGGTTGTTCATAACTTTTATATCTTTTACATAGCTTATCATATCTTTGAATCTCAATAAATGTATTTGTGAATCTTATCTACAGTACTGATCATCGAATAAATGTATTCCTTGTGCGTTCTTCGACAACTTGCTCCTTTCCATCGTTACCAGCAATAACAGATGTAATTCGACCGAGTTGCCAACGTTGTGGTGGGATGAACGACAATCATAGTATTATTTTCTAGGTTAGGTGGTTGTGTATTGAATTTCATACGAGTTGCAGTTCATTGTCGCGTGTCGCCAACTTACCTATAACTGCTGTTTGATGGCCACAACACAATTCCAAGTTTCTGAGGAAGTTTGAAATTCATTGAAATTAACATGACAAAGCCCGATAATGAAAAGACCAGTCATCAATGCAGTCAAATTAATCCGATCAGAAAACGAAGGCGAAATAGGACGGTAGTTTAATATGACCTCTGCGGCGGCTGTGTTGAAGAGCAGACGCGTATTTAATAAGCTTCGATTCATGGCAACCTCCCAAAGTGCTCGGAAATGTGTTGGCCTGGGAGAAATAAAATGATATTTAATAAATTCTGATGAACAATAATTTAGTATCGTCTGTTAGTTGTTCCGATTGATTGTGATTGCTTTCATTGTTAAACATGAAAAGATCTCTCGTTTGCAAGTAAAGATATTTCATTGTTATCACGATTTAGATTGGTAATAAAAACGGATTAGGTAGAAACAGAGGAAGGTCAAGGGTCACTTATATAATAAATTAACACGTTTAGAACTTCTTTTAATATCTTTTATTAAAGATTTGTATGTGCATCTTTGCATGTTAGGATGACTGAACTTTCCATATATTAAATATCAAAGAAAATATGCTGATACATAAGCATATCAAACAAAACCTTTCAAGTTTATCATTTTTAAGTGAAAAGACTCTCTGTATTCACATATATAATTCGATATCCTTGCTTACCTTCAGAGTCAAGATCAAAACTACTCATTAACACTCTTTTTTTTAATGTTCCCTGAAATTTCTTTTCAACTTTACCACTTTTAACTAAATAATTTTAATTAAAACACAAATAATTTCACGTGCACCTCATTTTACTAATTGTTCTATGAATTTGGAAAATTCTTTTATGCAATATTTATAGAAAAAATATCCGAGAAATTGAAGCTCATCAAATTTCATGGAGCTTTGCCCAAGACAAAAATTTTCACACGCTTCTCTGTGTTTCACTAGGCGGCATGTGCATGTGTAAGTGCTTTTGGGATCGTTTGAAAAACATTTGCATAATTCACGGCGTTTTGGCACTCATACGAGTATATGCATATATAAACGCACATACCAACACATACAAACAAGACCATACACATGAACAGCATAATTAATTATCATTTCATTTTGCAAACTTTCAAAAATCATGTTTCAACCGAAAGCAAAATCACGTTTAAGCATAATACACTCCACCCACAACACACACATACACATAAATCTATTCACACACTTACACACGCATGCAAGGATACAAAATCATTTGTTTGCCATTTCATACATTCACGCATTCTCTCATTCAACCATTGATTCATCGAATCGAATTTATGTATAAAATTACAAACTGCAAAGGAAGCATTTGCTGCTACTGCTACTGCTGCTGCTGTTGGAAATCGTTAATTTTACTCCGATTTTCCCCATGCATAGTAAATCTCTACATAAATGTATGTTGTGTGATTGTGTTTGTATGAGTGAGTGAGTATATACTCATATGCAAGTGTTTTTCAGTAGCTCACTTAGGCTGTGCCAACAAATATCATTAATCATTTGAGTTATGCGGCGTTAGAGCGTAATAGACTCCATTCATACTATTATATCGCAACAAAAAAAAAACACAAAATAAAAATAAAAAAATATAAAAAAATCTCGAAAAGAGTTTTCTCATTTATGAAATTTTTGGATTAAAATGCTGACTTGCTACTCTATTATTGTTGTTATTATTATTATTGTTACTCAATTTATGTTGTTGTTGTTGTTGTTGGTGGTGGTGTTTAGTGTTTTGCTTTTTGTTATAATTTAATTTTACATAACAAAAATTCTTGTTACATAATTTGTTTCAATCATCAAAATACATACATATATCGTTTTCAAATGTAAAATTAGCAAATTCATTTTATCCTTGATAATTTTATAGCATACTTTTGTGCATGAACAGGAAATTACTTGATCGTTCAACAATGAAATTGACTCAAAGTAATAAAATAAGGAATTTCAATAGTCAAAACATAAAGGAAAATTTCAATTTAATTTATTTACATGAACAAAAAACAAAAAAAAAAACACCAACAAAACAAAAACAATAAACAAATGACTAAATCTTTGAAAGGCATAGAATATTATTAGAATATTTGAAGGTGTTTTTTGGTAATTTTAAATTATTTTAAAGCAAATATATGTGATTAGTTTTAAGTGAAGATACATAAAAATATTTCCATTAATTGTTCATCAGGGAAAGATTTAGGTCAGTCAGTATGCTTTTAGAAATAATCATGCTGTGTTGATATTATTAAGAATCTCTATTGAAATTACCACTTGTCTTTAATTGCTGGACTTGACACACTTTTAGCATGTTAAATTTTATTTTATTTTGAAATCATAGAAATGGATTCATTTTCCTTAGAATGTGAAATTGCAAACTGTATCTTGGTGAAAGTATAAAATTGAACAGTATTATTTGACTTCAAATGGCTTTATTTAGTATACGGTAAATGAGTTTAAAGAAAACATAAGAAGTCCTTATTAAATACCTCATCAATTTCTTTTCTCTGCAATAACTTGCGACAATCATTTTATTGTACATTCCACCCAGTGATAAATCAAAAGTATAAAGGCTTCTAATTTCGCTCCTGATCAATTTGTGTTTTGTTGCGGCGGGGAGACTCCCAGCAAGAGTCACAGACCTGGTGACCCCGCCTTACGACATTAAAATAAACAAATGTACGAAATGACAAAGAAGTGATGGTACGCAATGGTGAAGTATAGAGGTAGAAGACAAGCCTTTAGTATGATGCTAACTGCTAAATGAATTGAACCTAGACGTAGGTGAATAGAAGATTGTCATCTTAGGCAATGGAAGAGTGCTCTTAAGTAACCACAACTCTTGCATGAAGATCTTTCCTAGTAGCACAACTGGACTAAGGAACCCTAAAGGATCAAACAACTGAGCAAGCTCTGATAACACACAATGCTTAGTAATAGCCGAGAACTTATCCACATAAGAAAATTTGAAAATATCCTCTCTAGCCCACCACAGAAATCCTCATGTTTTTGACACTTCTTCTGAATTTAAAGCTAGCGGTTGAACCTCTGCGTTGTCATTCCAGAATTCACTACAACTGGTGCGCCACTTATGTAGTTCGTATTTCCCTTAGTTCAACAATTAAGTTATTTCCTGCCTTAGCTTAGTCACCTGAACCACCGAGTCCGCCCCACTTAACATGTCATCCATATAAAAATTCCTCTTCAATGCATCACTAGTTGATATAAGCATCTAATTGCTAAAACAGGAGCCGAACTAGTTCCATACGTCAACGTCTTCAAACGCATTATCTGAATAGGCTCGGTAGAACTACTTCGCCAGAGAATACCTTGATAATCACAATCTTGATTGCTCACCAGAATTTGTCTTTAATGCATGCATTGGGCATCTTCTTTGAAGTAAAACATAATGAGTAGGTTTATTGTACAGGGGATGAGGAAGGAGGTTTAGCGGATACACCACACACGTGGTAACAACGGTGGCAAAAGGTCCAATGGAATTTGTTACAACATCACCTTTAAAAAAGATTGTATGGCGTCTATTATAACCGTCAATCTTTGAGTCAGTTTATTGCTGCGCCGCTTCCTTATGAATCTTAGTTTCCTACTTAAACTGACTTCACAAGCGAAAGATACTTTGATGGGATGAGATTCTTGTCATCCCGAATTAACTTGACTTGTACTTAACTTTAAACAGACGAAATTGTTTCAGTACAGAAGCAATTCCTTCTTTTTGCACTTCGTAGCATAAATTGAAACCCTAGTGTGCCTTTGCCCTCATACTTAAGAACGCTTCTTTTTATAGATCTTTCTTCGTTCTTGAGTAATCGCTGAATTTCTTTAGGTATAAGCTATCTTCATAACCTTATTACAGGTATTGTTAAATCGCCAGGGCCTTTGAGTCAACATAGTTTCTGGGTCCCAAGTCGTAGCACTAACTTCCACTTTCTCTAGGTTCAATTTCACCTCAAAGATGGCAAATTACTGCCTAAACCTGTTAAATGAACTGGGTAACGTTAATACTGTTGTATTAAGATGGGTACCAGGACATGAAGGTCATGAAGGCAATGAAAAGGCCGACTACTTGGCTAAACAAGGGGCGATCATGCCCTTTTTCGGTCCTGAGCCTTTCTGTGGTCTCTCGAAAAGCCACAAAAACGAAGCAATCAGGAATCTTGAGGAAAGGAAATTTCTAAAACACTGGGTGAACTCCACCGGACAACGCCAGGCAAAACAATTCCTCACTCTTTCAAAGGGTATCTCGAATAAGCTTCTCTCACTCAGTAAAGTAGACTTACGCATTTTGACTGAATACTTCACGGGTCATTGCAACCTAAGGTATCATCAAAATAAGTTAGATCTACCCGACACTGACGTATGCCGATTTTGTGAAATGGATAAAGAAAGTTCAGAGCTTATACTCTGCAAATGTCCTGCACTTGGTAGACAAAAACTTCACCACCTCGATGAAGAATATTTCTCAGGGTTATCCCTAGCAAGTTCTTAGACAAGTTTTCTATTTTCATTGACAACTTTCCATCCCATTGTGTTTGATGCGTTACTATACAGTTTATGAAAAAAATGACTGGCATATTTTTGTTTTGCCTTCTTTAATTGTAAGTATTTTAAATTACAATAACTTCAGATAACCTCATTTCAGTTAATTATAAATAAATTACAAACTCCAGTTAAGTTTGAGAAATGAAAATGTTGTTTCTATAGTAGGAAAGTCTTTAATTCTCCTTGGTGATGGAAATAAAATTCGAATAAAGTGTTGCTTTGCATTGTATTTTTTGCATGAGCATAGTACTGTCAGGCAGTGAACAGATTTTATAACTCTTTCATGGAATTGTCTCAGTTCATTAGTTCAACGAAATGCACGCTTTTAAATTAAACTTCGCCCTCTTTTGTAGTAATGAATTTTGTCGCTTGGCGTGCTATAATTATTCACAAAATAAAGTAAAATAAAATAACAGTAAAGTAAAGGGAGTAATAAAAAATAAAATACAAACGTCCTTTGATTTAATGTGGTTGTCCTGTCATTTATTTCGCTTTACTTTTTATTGTTATTATTTTCTTCTGCTTCATTTTTTTCCATTTACACAGACATGCAATGCAGTCATAAAGTAAATAATAATAACAACAACCATTCCAACAACACCAACAACACCACCAACAATGAAAACAAATTGTAGACAATTATGCAGACGGACAGACATACAATACATATGTATGTAAATAGTAGATAGACAGACAGACCAAATAATAAGTAAGACCAATATCACCATCATTATTATCAAGGACAAATGGACAGCGGGACTTGGACTTACTCTGCTGTACTAAGTGCAAACACCTTTTTTAATGGCGCACTAAATAATCATTTTAATAATATTACTCATACGCCATACTGTTGCTGTTTTTATGGCAATCCACACTTTTCACTTAAATATATGTATTCGCTCCCTTTTTTTTAATGTTAAAATTGCATTTAGTTAATTGTTCTTTTTATCTTTTATAATGATTTTTTATTTTTTTGTTTGATTGCCAAAAAATTCCAACAATAAGAATGAAAAATGAATATTTCACTTAAAGCAAATCAAAATGAAAAACTCTTAACCCGTTTTAGTTGAATCAATGTCCAAGCCACAAAAAAAAAAAAAAGAAAAAGGAATTGAAAAGGGAAAACTGAGAGCCAAAGTTGACATTTTAAGTGTGGCTAAGCAACTTCAAGTGTTGCGCTGTCATTTGTAATTTCAAATTGGCTTAAACCCGTCCGTGCAAGAAGCGCGCGAGCGCACACGGACTCAACACGCCCACAACATGTTCTGAGCTGTGATTTCAACGCGAAGTGATAGCAGGCAACAACAGCACAACAAGACAGGCAGGCAGGCAGGCAGTCAGTCAGTCAGGCAAACAAGGAAATGAAAGAAGGATTCATGAATAAGAGGAAGGAAAGTTTACTAGAAAGCTTAACAATCAGAGTGAAGAAGTAGGGAAGGTGAAAAGGATGAAGATTAGAAGTAAAAGGAATGTTGGAAGAGGAAGGTTTTCAGAGAGCTAACGCCAAATGACAACGACAAGGACGATATTTGACAGTTGCTAATGTTTGTTCAACTGTGGCCCGGTCTTAACTTTCGACTTAGAAACTTTGGCTTGGGTTGCTTTCGCTTCCCTGGAAACTGAATACTGAGTAGACTGACAGACATACAGATGGACAGACAAACCACCACGTTGACTACCCTGGGGTTGACTGCTTGACTAACTGCCACTTAACACTGCCAGAGCCTAATCCATTCGATCAATTTATTGCACTTTCCTTTGCTATTTCGTTGTTGTTGCTATTGCTGTTATTGTTTTTGTTGCTGCATGTGTATGCCTCTTCACTTCCAATGCTTGCTTCACTGACTCAGTAACTCAGTGACTCACTGACTGACTAACTGACTAACTGAGTGAGTGACAGACAGACTTTCACTATGTAAAATTGTTGTAGCTTCATTTCAATAGTGGCCGGAATGTGTCATGCTGATTCTGCTTCTTTACTCTTCCTTCCTTTTTATTGTAGTTTACTTCTTTTAGTACTTCTTTTTCTGTTGCTTATTCCTTGGTATACTATGTAAGCAGTAAAAGGAATTGAGTTGCAAGTAAGTTTAACCACTGTCTTCTATCCTTTCCTCTCCGAAATCTTTAGCAAACGTGTTTCATTGTGTTGTTATTGGACTGTTGTTGTGCCAATTCTGTCAGCATGCAGCACGAAGAACAACAATAGAAACATCAGTAGCAGCAGCAGAGGAGTAACAATGGCCAAGGATTGACAAGGCTAGGAGTTGGTATGGTAGTTGCATGCATGCGTATTCATGTAGTATATTTCTATTTCTATATATGGCAGAATTGCCAAGGAGGCGCCTACTGAATGAAGATGAAGACATTTTTACATGACATTCAGTTTGTTGGTTGCCTTAGTTGACGGCAAAAAAAAAAAATAAATATAAATTGTAAGAAGCTTTTTGGCTAACAGAATTTGGTCATTTCTTATTACCTTATTGATGTTATTTGGTACCATGAAAATGACGATGATCATGATGATGATGACGTTGACAATGCCACGAATTGTTGCAATAGATTTGACCCAATTCGAATTTATCTTTAATAGAATCCCAGAGGCAGCAGCAGAACAACACAGCAACAATAAAATGTACAATCATCAAACAAACAATTTTATAAATGCAAATAGTTACAGTCATAGATATTGTACATACATAGATACAATTACATAGATAACAATAAATAGATAGTTTGTATAAACCAACATAAATACAGACAAGTAGGACAAATGGAAAGGCGCCTCTCCTTTTGTTGTGTATGAAATTATACTCATTTGTATAGTAGAAGCAACAAACAACAACTAATACAATAAGTAAAACATGGAACAATCGAGGATGAGAAGAAGAAGAACAATAGAAATGTATGAAGGAGAAGAGAAGAAGAACATTATGTACATTTCCGCTTGACAGGAACCGCAACCTTTGAACTCAGCGTACTAAACACAACACTAACAGAATGAATAAGTTTACCCGGACAAAGCAAAGTGAGTTAAGCTTGAAGAAACATATACACAATGACTAAGAGAGATACAGAGAGAGAGAGAGAGAGAGAGAGAGAGAGAGGGGAAAGTGGAGAATGAATAAGCAACCATGGTAGACAGCAAGGAGTTTTGTGGCCTCTGACTAGAGTTGAGCTTAAGCCAAAAGCATACAAACAAACAACTAATAGCAAATTTCTGCCTTCTTAACTTATCCATTCGAATGTATGAATGTTGGATTGAGTAAGGAAGTGTGAGTTGTGTGGGTGTAATTTTGGTTTAGAAGGGGTTAAAATTGAGGTTAGGACTTGGGAGCTCAGTTGATGATGTTTGGTTGAAATTCCTTTAGAAAACTTTACACTTTGTCTTGTTTTGACAAATGATTTGTAACAAACCTTGAATGAGACGTCATAGAGAAAACAGAATTGAACACTTCATTCCTTATTTCATTTATTTATATATTGTATGTTAAAGGGTAAAAGAACACAAAAGAAAGACGTCATCAAGATTTTACTGAATGACCATAACCACAACAATCAACCTGCTAACCGAACCCACCTTCCTTTATTTTTCTAAATATGTATGTGTATGATGGAGAAGAAAAGCATCATCATCTTTTTGGACCTAAACAAAGAATCTAAAAATTTTTGCTTACTTTAAAATATTTTTTGATGAAAAATATATTTACAATATTTTCGGTTCTTTTTTGTTCTGTTTTGGCGTTAATTACAAAATGTGGTTTTCAACATCCATTTCATCTTTCCACCCAACTGTTTCTTAGTAGGTTAACATTTCAAAATATTTTTATGCTTACGCATGTTGATTTTATAATAATTTTTAGTTCTTTAACATGGACGTTTATCCTCAAAACTAATGTCTTTAACCCCTTCATTGATCCAAAATAAATTGATGTTCGTTCGAACATTTGTTTGTTTGTTTGTAATAACTAGAAATTTTTGGTATTTTCTGAAAATGAAATGTATCATATGTATACGTGTATGTGTGTAAAAGTTTGAGTGTGTATTTGAAAATTTTACACGCAATGCCTAAAACAAACAAATCCAACTCAATTAAAATTCGGTTAGTGCTTTTTACAAGCTTTTTTCCTTGCACAAACAAGAAAAATCCTACAATTTCCTAACCATTCTTCGTATCTTCCTTGTGTGTCCTTCTTTTATTGATATCTGCCTGGTTGCCGGCTGACTGCTTGTTTCCTTAAGTTTTTAGTGAAATTTGTGGAATTTTCTGTGTTCAAAAATCGAGAGAAAATTTCATAAATTAACAAATTAATTGCCTGCAAGGCTCTTGTCGAACATCCAATCGAATCGAAACGAATCGACTTGAATCCATTGGAATCGTTAGTAACGAAATGAGTGGAGCCTTTGCACTTGGCATTTCAATAAATTCAAGCATCGCATCGATAACGAGTAGCCTTCATACTATTGTACAATAGGAAAACTCTGTAGTACCTTACTCTCTCTCTCTCTCTCTTTGTCTTGACTTTCATGAATAAAGATTTTTTTCTGCTTACGCAGCATGAAAACAAAAGTTAAAATGCTTTTTCATGCTGAGAGCAACAATAAAAATAAATAAAATAACAAAAAATGCAAAGAAAAGAAAATTAAAAACTGGAAAAATGTGTATAAATTTCTTGAAGCATTTCCACCTGCTTGAAGTCTTGTTGTTGTTGTTGTTATGTTATTCTTTGGGCCAATAATTAACCTGCCTATCTAACCATCTATGAATGTTTACCGCCCCCCACACATCTCATAGCTGTGTTGAGTGACTAAAGTCACGTGTAGCGAACCTTAACAAATCGAATTTAACCTCAAGCAAAAGTCAATAAAATTCAACTGCCCATTTTGCTAGTATAAGGCAGTTAGCTATTTGTGTCCTTTAGTATGCTTAAAATTATTACAAAAGGAAACATGAATCACCTGACTCTATGGACACTTCCGTTTATTGAAGCATTTAAGATACTTTCTGAAAAGATACAGACACACTTCGACAAGCATAAGAAGAATGAGAATGATGATGATGATGATGTTGGTGTTGGTGATAAGAACGATGGATGGTGATGATACAACGGAAGTTGTATTTATTTGAATAAAATTTATTTACAGAATCATCATCATCATTGTTGGAAAATTATTTTGTTTGGAATTCTTAACGAGAAGCGACTATGATGACGATGTCGACAATGACGACCAAATGATAAATAATAAATATTTAACTAGTTAAAAATACATGAAAACAACAATTCAATTCAACAAGGACACCACTTATACAAATACACATACAATCAAACACATACAAATACACAGAGCGATATTGTTGTCATTGTCATTTCAATGATTCCTGCTGATTTGAACTACTGACAAAAAATGTATTCGTAAAGACAAAACAAGAAAAAACTACAAATGAAAATCCATGACATTATTTCGTCAGTTGCAAATGTTCGCATGAGTTTTGTTAAAAAAACCAACAAAACACACAAAAAAAAAAATGAGTGAGTAAGTGAGTGGGTGAGTGAATAAATGAATGGAGAAGAACGAGAATGAGAAAATGTTGAATGCGAATGAATGAATTTGTTGCATGTTTATCGTATAATAGAGTCAACATTTGTCGTTTGGTAGAAAGACCACACCAATGGGGGCGTTGATGTACGCTGTTGCCGCCTGCTAGGAATTGCGGTGATGGTTTATTTCATAGTTTTCTTTCTTACTAAATACTACATGCTACATGCTAAAGGTCAAGGTGTTTTAGTTATAAGAAGAGGTTTCCTTATAATCAGAAATACAATCGTTTCTTGAGAAATAGAAAGAAATTAAAGATACAAGTTCTAGGAAAGATTCACATGAAACTAGGGAGAGTATACAATTCAGGGTGCAGATTCCCAAAAGGGAGGAGAAATAAATACAGAAATGCATCATTTTTATCTTCTGTTATCTTCCTTTAGGCATCATCCATTGGGCACCACATAGTGAAGTTTATCTGAATTTGTGAAGTGAAAAAAAAAAGCCCCACGCTATCAGTGAAGGAACCAAAGCTGCTACCAAGTACACTAGTTCCAAGTAAATTTACTCCTAATCATGAACAACAATACAACAGCATAGTGCACCATCTAAATGGATTCTCATAAATTCAATGAATCAAATGCGCATGCTCCGAGTACTCACCCAGTCATTGGGAGAATGGTATCGTACAGATGCGTATACCTTGCTTATTCAATCAGCAAATAGAAGAGTTTCTTTAAAATAATACTTATTCTTTGAAGAAGGCAATTGATTCAAAAAGTTCTTAAGGGCACATTAGGGGCTCCAAAAAGAATAAGATGCACTGGAACCCATTAATGAAACTCCAAGCAATTGAAAAGACTTATGGGAAAATAATGAATGGAAACCATATATGGGATATTTATATCCTTAGAAGAAACTTCTGGGCATAGAAATTCAAACATTAGGAAGAAAGTCAAGGCCCTTATTCTTTTGCGATGCTCAAGAAAAGTGAGGTGCAGCTAAAGAACAAAAAGAACTAATTAAATTAATTAAATGAAAATAACTAAAAGGTACTAAATTGACTCAAAAGATCGAAAGGTTTTTTTAACTTCGTTTCATAGTTCAATGGTGGTGCATATGGTTGAGTGACAGTGCAGTGCAGGTTCGAATCTAGATCTCGTTTTCGATTTTCATAGTTAAACAAAAAGCTCTTGGACTCAACATTTGGTGACTCCGACGTGATTTGTTTTTATCGATCGTATTCGCTAAAAGTATACTCATGCGTCTGCAATTCGTTCAGCGTATGAAGGACATGCGGTTCATTAACTCGGTTCTTACTCTGTTAAAAGATCTACTCTTCTATGAGACTATAATCTATCGAGCAATATGTAGACAGTAGCTAAATTTAATTCAGTTATCTTGAGGTTTTTTTAGGTGGGAAAGTGATAAGAACACTAGTTGAAGCAGGAAGCTTCTTGCCTTCAAAGGAGGATTGCATTTAAGTATGTGGAGTTGCTGAATGTTGTCCAGCAGTTGCACTGAGTGGATGTTTACATGGCTCTCAAGTCGATGTTCGTAGTGGCAGCTGTAAGCAGTGATGTTCTCTGCAATCGTAGTGATTTAAAGGTCGCAATGAATGACGTAGTTGCGAGCATAAAAGGGGCAGCTGCTATAATCCGAAGAACTTTAGACTGAAACCTCTGTATGATGTAAACATTGGTGGCCCTAAACTAAATGCCAAGAACTTATTGCGTAGTAAAAGCTTCAAGCTACGTCTGACTTACCAGTACATACACTTGAGTTGAAGATTGAGCTGGGTCCGCTTGTTAAACAGGTGCTTTCTCCAGTTGAGTGCGTTATCCAGACTAAACCCTAGGCATTAAATGCTAGAGACCGTGGGGATTATATGAGTATTTTGAATGCATGAACTAAGAGTGACAGAAAGTTTCTGAAAAAACTCAAATGAACCGAAATATTAACATTACAATACCAAAAGTAGTTGAACAAATTGAATTTACTAAAAGAATAAATGAATAAGATTATACATATATCAATAAAATGAAGTGTATAAATGTAACACTGAAACTTCAGTACCAGTACCATAGTAATTTTTTAACCACATTTATTTCACTTCATTCAATATTATTTATTTGTCTTTTATTTTTATGTATTCATTTGTTTGACGTTGGCCGCATTGCTGTATTGAGGGCGTTTCACATACTCGCATGTGCTACGTTTGCCATGTGGTCTCAACATGAGCTTTTACTTTACTTATCAATCAAATGAATTGCAGATTTTTACTTTGGATTTTCAGTCATTTCACTATTGAAACATTTAACCAAATAACTAAGTACCACCCATGCCATCACTCATCACTTGGTTTATTCTGTCATTTCATTTTTTTGTGGTGTCTTTGATTTGAAATTTTTTTCAACTTTAAAAATTTTCAATAAAATAAAATATTTCCATATATGAGTACTAGTACCATACAACAAAATGCCTAACTCATGGAATTTTTCACGCTTTCCAAGTTGCATGAATTTGATTTTTGAAAATAAAATTTTATATTTTTTATAATCCAAAAAACGCGGTAAATATTTGTTTTCTCTGTGTAGGTTTTTACTCCGAAAAATTGTTATGTATTTTTCTTCTATTTAGTTGTTTTTTGGAATTTTTCTATGGTTTTTTTTTTTCCTTCTAAATGTTTTTTTTTTTTTTTGTTTTTATTGTATGTTATTTGAACATAAAAATTCAATTCATATAAAATAAAATTCAAATCGTCGAATTCAACTGAACTCAACAGGACTCAACTGGACTCAAATGGGCTTAAATCTGCACAGCCTTAGCTTGGCTTGGACTGAAGTATTGTGGGATTTGCTTGAATCCCACTGGCACTGTTAACCTCCTCAAATCCTCATGGAATTTTACGCCTCTATTTCGAGTCCATCAAATATTCCCATGTTGGTCTGATACGTCATGGTTTTTGAATCAGTTCAGTTGAATTTCTGATTCGGATTCGGTTTTGAATTGAGGCATGTAGTAAAATGATTTCTTTTTACTTTTATTATTTTATGGAATTTTTTAAATGTAAAAATAAGGAAATAAAAGCATACAAAAAAATATAATAATAAATGCAAAAAAATGGTAAAGGAAAAAATAATAAATGGAAATGAACAGAGCCCAGCCAAAGCCAATGAGTGAAAAAACGAAAGAAACGAAAAGAAAAGAAATGAAGAAAAATGTTTAATAGCATTTTTTATGAAGAATGCGCTTGTTTTGCTCTTTACTCGGTCATTTGCTATTTTGTTTTGCATTTTCTTAACATCATCTAACTCATACTACTCTTCTCATCCTTCTTTTCTTTGGCTTGCCTTTTTTATGAGGCGTAATCCAGAAAATGGAAATTTAAATGCGCAAGCAGAGCGAAAAATATTCCTTTTTTTTTTTTTAGAATTTTTTTATGATTTTTTTAACATTTGTGACTTATTAAAAAAGTGTGTGTATCTTCCATGTATGCCAAGAGAGAAGAAGGAAGAGAGGTAGAATGATTAAGTAGTATGAAGTACTGATACTTGGTCCTATAGATGAGGTCATTCAAATGCCAAAGGAAATGAGGAATAAAGAACAAATTAAAAAGAATAATATTTCTTCATTTTTGACTTCAAAAGCAACTCAAGTTATTCATGTTCATGTATGAAAAGTGTATAGGTATGTATGTTGTATATGTGTTTGTTTATGTGTGTGGGTTCAAGAGTTCAAGTTGAAGTCAAATTAAGAAATACCTTTTTAAAGGCATTAAGCAAATTAGTAATAAACGAAGCGATAAGATACAAGAAGAAAGCAAAAGAAAACAGAGAGAAGAAGGAAGAGAATGGCATAAGAAAAGCTGGATATATGTATAAGGAAAGGAAGAAAGTTAATAGAACAAAAATTGAGTTAGTGGTTATAGGAAAGACCATTTCAGTTTAGTTAGAAAGGCCACCAAACATGGAACGAAAGCAACAAGCTGACGGCATCACAAGGAGGCAACTTTAAGTGGATTTTTTTGTTTTTGAAATAAACAACATACAAACAATCAAATGGGGGAGAGAGAAAGCTAGATAGAGAGAGATAGAACTTATAGGAAATAAAAACTGGGAACAGTAATATGAATAAACAACAAGCAACAAGCATAAAACATGAACATTAAAAGTATCTTTAATAAAATGAAGTTTTCTTTTTTAACAGTGCATTATGGTAAACCCAAGGGTAAATTGTATTTGTAGTTGAAGTACTTCATCTCCTAGCTATCAATTATAAACAATTCACCTTCTCTTCTCTTCTTAACTCAACTCATTAAATTCTTTGCCCTTTTGTTTCTAAACTTCGCGCCATATTCCAATCATGACATATATCTATTGCTATATTTCCTGCAATTAACCGTCGTCTTCTTCTCTTTTTTCTCACTTTTGTGCGTATCTTTCTTTGGCAGTTCAGTTCAATTAAACTTTTCAAAATACACTTACTTTAATAACATCGATCCACAGCATCAGAAATGCGCAGTTTCAATTTCCCTTCGAAAAGTATAAAATCAAATAAAAATGAAGGCAAAACTTTTCCTAAGAAGATTTCTCGCGTTCAATAAATTGTTATTACAACAACTTTTGTTAGTGATGTTGTTGTTGCTGTTCTAGTTGCTGTTGCTATCGTTATTATTATTATTGTTGTTGTTGTTACTAAGCATTTGGAGTAATTAAGTAAAATATGTTTTATCTCAAATGTGAGTGGGTGAAAATAACAACTTTCAAATACCATAAAATAGACAAATAGTTGAAGTCAAGGCAAGGCAAAGAATGGAAAAAACAGAAAATAAATCCAATGGTACATATTTGGGCAGATATGACTAGAGAATACTCTGCTATGGTACTATGGTACAATATACGTTATTAGATAATAAATAATTAATCTCTTAAACTAATTTAGATCCCATTCGGCAGTTTTAATGATATAATTTATAAAAAAATATTTGAAATACTTATAGTGGCTTTACAGTGAGTTAAGATTCAAATCTATGAAGATGCGACTATTGATTCGAGTTTCATTTGACAATAACAACAGGAAAAATGACCAAATTGAGGGGTTATTGTTGTATGTCATTCGATTGAAAGATGCTAATCTCAAATTGATATGCTTAGATTCGGTTTTTTGGTATGGTCAGTCTTAACAGTGTTGGGCAATTTTTCCATGTTATTTGGCAGTAATTTTATAATTTCATCGTTTTTTGTGATTGTGAGGTGTCTTCTTCTTCCAGGTGTCTTCTTCTTCCATTACAAAACAAAAAACACCAGTTCGTGATACTTAAATAGTACTGTAAAGCACAAAACCGAATCCTCGTGATACGAGCCACAGTAAAGCCACTATTACTTCCGGTTTAATACTCATTAATTTGAAATCTGATTGGAATATCAGAAAGAGCAGTCAATTTTCTATAAAAAACATTCATTATTTTATTTATTATAATTAATTTAAATATGAAAATAAAATTTTAAAGAAATTTTTCAGTCAATCAGGTGAATTCTATAGAATCCCATATCTTAGCAACTAAATAACAAAAATAAATATGCCCAATATAAACGAATTTCAGAAACTCACATTACTTCGTTGTTCGCTTTACGTGAAATGCCTCTATACTTACATATATTTTATTGAAAGTATTGTCCATCATCATCAATAATGGCAATTTCGCAGGATTGGTTGAAAATTCTTAGAGAAATTTGTAAGATTTGGTAAAAGAACCCTTATATAGGAGTTTGAAATCGGTTTGGTTTCCATTGTCAGATGGCTCTGTATGACAATAGTGGTACATTCCCTTGGCATAGCCATTTGTCTTGATGAATGCTTTTTTATTGATCAAGCTTCTTATAACTGAACATCGACTGGCGACGAAAACTGTTGCCTGCATGACCAAGAAGAAATGGCTTAGTCCCGGTAACCAAGCGACACTGTGTGTAAGACAATCGTGCACGCCGGAAACTTAATTACCAATCCAATAAACTGAATTTGATTAAATGTATCACAAAATGGAGAAACTCACCACCCTTTTGTCTTGCTACTTGCATTCATTATTTGAATGGACACTAGAAATTACGTATCCCATGTTGAAGAACACCCTAATGCATTGAGCGATAAGAAACTGAGCGACGTCGTTCAGCAATTTAAATGGACTGACTGAGTAATGCATAAAGATTAAAACCAACTGAATTACTGAGCGATCTCGCCACTGTCTCCCTACTTGTCACTGTTAACAACATCCAACGTCTCAAGAGGCGTTACCACTTGGATTTAACTTTCAGGTTTCCTGAAGCATATCTGCCACCATTCCCTTTGATGTTCTTTTGTATTAATTGTTTCCATTAACTTATGGTTAGGTTTTGTTCTAACTGATTTAATTTGGATAAACCATGTTTTGTTTCAGTTACATTACATGAATTATGCTCTGTATGTTTTAAAATTGAAAATAAATTATTTCCTTTAAACTTTATAATTTTTCCTTCTTCTTATCTCTCACACAGAGGATGAACATGGATTTCTTTCCAAAAGAACTACACATTTTTCAAGTCGAAGACTATATCAACCCAAATATATGAGCCATTCAACTCAAATGATATAGCATTCTGATTCGATGAAAGTAAAAGATAGACAGAATATACAGAAAGAAAGATCACTGGATCTGATATAGTTAATTATGTATTCCTTCTTCCCATACGACATTATATTAGATTCCATTGAATATGACATAGATAATGGCTTTTCTCTGAATCCTATATTACTAGGAGTGGATAGATGAATATATCTGTGGGAAAAAGTCAAGTTATTTTTTGAGATATTGCCCATTTTGTGTAAAGTGATTTCTGCTAGGTTTTATTTCAATGTTTTTAATCTCAACTACACTAAAGAAAAATGATTTAACCACGGCGAAATACGTGTTTTGATGCAGTTCAAATTGACAGCATTCAAAAGCAATTTTCAACTTAAGCTACAAATATTTTCTCTCGTCATATATACAATACTTTGCGGAATATCTTTATCATCTAAGTATTGAAATATACAAAACATAAACAGAAACCGAAACATATCTATTTTGATTTTAAGAGAAATAAAAACTAAAGCAATAAAAATGAGCTTGATGCTTACTCCTCTTGTTAGACTACTTGTTATTGCTATTGTTTTTGTAATAATATTGTAGTAGTAAAGCAAGTCAAGAGTAGATTTCTATGAATTTGTTTTGTTGCAAATTCCAACTTATACTCACTATCGTCGTATGTAGTATTCCTTTACTAAGTAATGGATGCATCAGCAGCAACAACAATAAAGAAATGAAAAGACAATACAATAATATATAACTGCAATCGAAGCGTACGCAGTCAAGCGTACATATATACATATATCGTATCTGTCTATATGAATAAGGGATTTCTGGGGGCTGTTTGCTATAAGCCAAAGGGAAGAAATGGATGCAATCCACTACTGTACTCTATGCTCGTAGATTTAACTTTAGTTCGTTGTGATTGCAAAGCGATTCAATTCCAACTCGATTCAGCTCAATTCAGCTCAGCTCGAAGGAGAATAAAGTATATAAATGCACGCATACTTACGAGTATAAGCAATATAGATGATTACTATTACATGAGTGTATATGAGTGCATGTTTCATGGGTATAAGTAAGTTTATGTTGCAAGTGTATTGCGTGTATTGTGAAGCACGTTGCACGTGAATCTTAAATGCATAGAGTGAACGGTTTGTAATAAAATAAGTAGAAAACACATAAAAACCAAAGGGGGAAGGAATGAGAAGGCAATGATGATTCGCTTGAATCTGTTTTTGTTATATGCACACGTATAATCAGATGCTCTCCAAAAGAGCAGTAAAGGGGATGCAATGACATATAAAATATAAGAAATTCCCTGTTTTAAATATCTAAAAATATCAAAAAATTGTCCAATCATGAATTATTTTAAATTTGTTTTTCTTAAGAATTGACTACGCTTATGCTTTAATCATATACAATCATGCCACATTGCTTTAGTTGTTTCATACTACATAATATGCACGTATACGTAATATTTGTTGTTCCTTTGCATGTTCCATTCTCTTACAATACTACTACCTATTATTGTCTCCCTCTTCTTTCTCCTTGTTACACAAGTTACATACCTCATAGTATTCTTTCTTTATTCGCTGAGTATTATTGTATATTTTTGCTTAAAATAATTGATCTCAATAAATATTTATAAATCCTGAATATAAGCGCATATTAGTTGAATTGCTTTTAGCTAAGAGTCCTTTAGTTTACTTCACTGATCGAAGATGCTTAACACTAACAAGGGACTTAAGCTATTATTGTATAATTTTTTTCCTTTGAACTATTATTATAATTCATGTGATTTATCATATTTTGATTTGTGATTTTTGTAATTTTTATATATATATTTATTTATTTATATAATGCTGACAATGAGTTAAAACTAATGAGAAGTATGGGATCTTGGTTGTGGTGAATGTAGTGAGTCTGAGGTGGGATAGAGAGGAGCAGGATGCCAAGATGTGTAGGATGTCGATACGATCGTTATTGCATAAGGAACACATATTGCTAAGATTTTTGTCAATTAGATGAATGTTAGTAAGGTTTGTGTGGCCAAGACGTATCCTATTGAATTTTATCTGCTGAAGTCTAGAGAGTTGTTGGAGATTGGAAGTGTTCCAAGAAGGAACGAAAGAGTTACTGAAGGAACAAATATGCATATACCAAGTGGAGGAGTGTTTTAACATAATTAGATGGTTATGTGTTTTGTGTTTTTGGAGTGTTTGGATAATATCTCTGATATTATAATTAGGTGTAAAAATCAGTGGTAATTTTGTAGAGAGTTTGGCTAATGAGTCGGCTTTTTCATTGCCTTTAATGTCAGAATGGCTTGGAACTCAGATAATTTTTAGTTTGGAAAATTTTGAATCAAGTAGGACTCTTATTGTTGTCGCGTAGAAATTGGAGTTGTTGAAATTGCCAATAGCAGTTATGGCTGAAAAGGAATCAGAGCAAATAGCATACCTACCTGGTTTTTGTAATCATATTTTAATAACTTCATGTATAGCATGAGAAAAATGAAGAATAGTGGGGAAGGAGGCCGGTAGAGATACCGAAGCCCGTAATTTCAGATGATTTCGAGTCGTCAGTGTATATAAAGTTGTAGTTGGAAAGAGAATTGTTGAGGGAAAGAAAGAGTTGTTGGAAGGCAGTGGAAGACGTATTGTTCTTAATAAAATTTGTTGGGGATAAATCTAATGAGTCTTTTATGTTTTGCCAATTGTGGGTTTTACTATTGATGATTTTGATGGGAGAGAAAGGAAGATCTAGTAGTTTGCAGGTATTAATAGCTCTGTCAACTGTGCTTAAGAGTCTGTGCTTAATTTTTGGTGTTTTAATAAGGTGATGGAGAGCTGTATTAGCGGATAGGACTAGTGTTTTAGATAGTTTGTCAGTAAGGAAATTCCGTCTGTTCTCTATTGAGTTAATATTTGATGCAAGTAACATGTTGTTAATAGGTGTAGTCCATGTTCTGTTAACAATTAAAGGTAAATAAAATTAAATTTAAAATTAAATTTGCCGTTTGCCTGCTTCACTTCGTCAAATATAATGCTGCAAGCATACATTTGAATTTCCTTATGCTTGAACACTTCAATTTACCAAAAATTTAATTGAAAATCAAGTGAAATGAATGAATCAATAAACTCATTGATTGATTGATTGATTGAAATGAATGTAAGTATGAATGAAGGTTTAATTTTGAAATCTATTGCCTTCAAGGTTCTTAATCATTGGTAAAATGACTAGTGATTGTTGTGTGTGTGTGTGTGTGTGTGTGTTGGTTTGTGTATTTGTGAAATGGATTGATGTCAAAAGTTACTCATTTTGTGTGTGTGTGTGTGCATATTTGGCTTTTGAGGTTTTGCTTTCTTCTATTAGTTATTGTTTTTGTTGTTATTATCCTATGACTTCCTGTTTAGCTAAGCGCATAAAATCCAATAAAATTTTTCATTGTGGCTTTTGTTTCTAACATTTTCGGTTACACATAAACAAGACTCAAACACATACACAATGTTAATATAGACACACACATACACATAAACATACATTTATATATATCATATACTTGTGTGTGTGTGCTTATAGGAGAGTAAAGACCTTTTGCCATTTATGCTATGATTGCTCCTTTGTTTTTTCTCCTGTTTCTGGTTTCTCATTTTCATTGCTTTTTTTTTTGTCTTGTTGCTATTGTTTGTTGTTGTCTATATATGCATATTCATAGAACGGAGATTATCTTTCTGAGCTGCAAATGGAAAATGCGAAAAGCCAAAAATTTCACAAAATAAACTCATATTTACAGGTAATTCAAAACTAAGACAACAAAAGACAACAAGGACAAAAACTACACTTAACCAAAAGCAAAGTAAAGTAAGGTAAAGCAAAGCAAAGCATGGAAAAGCAATGTTTGTGCTTTGGTTATAGTTTTTTTCTATGATATGTGTGCATGTGTGTGGCATGCAACAAATATCTTTCACCCACACACATGTGTGAGTATATTGCAATGTTTTGTGTGTGTGTTCATCTTTGTTAAAGGATTATGCAAATTTTCCATAGTGTGTCTCTGTTTAAAGCTTAAAACTATGCATTCCATTTTCACTATTTTAGTATATGGTATAGGACACTTTTTTTCTTTGATTTCAAACTCCTTTTTCATTTGCATCAATTTTTTTTTATTTTTGTTGATGCTCCTTTTTTCTCTCCTTTGTTTCTTTTGAAAGTGCTTTGTTGATAACCAAGCAATTTTCATTAAAATGTTCTTTGTGTCGTGTCTCGTCAGCATTGCTTAAATGAGTGTATAAGCAGGACCAAGACCACACACACACACACACAAAACAGGACAAAGAAAAAGAAACCTGAAAAGGAAAAAAAATGTTAACGCTTTAGAAATTTAAGTGAAACTGCCACAAATTTCAAGCCATTAAAAAGGGAAATGTGAAAAATTATATCAAATTATGTTAGCTATACTTTTTGTAAGATTTTCCTTTCAACATTCTCTCCTCCACCCCTTCTCTGATGTGCCTTGATGCACTCCAGAAAAAAAACCAACAAGATAAATTGAAAATAAAAAAAAAGAAAATTATTGTATAAAATAATAAAAAAAAAATAAAAAATAAGTAAGAACATTTTGCAATTTCCCATTAAATTTGTGACATTTACCGCTGCTTTATCGTTTGTCCTCTGTGTTCTCTTTCTTCCAGCTAGCTACCTACCTACCACACTCAGTCAATTTTATGGATGCCACAAAGTATGCTTCATCTTTGTTCTTCTTTTATTTTACTTTACGGCAATATCTGTCATTATTTAATAATTCGCTCTTTTGCTCTCTAAACGTTTTGCTTTTTTTTTCGATTTTCATTCTTTTCATAAAATAAAACAGAGTCGAAACAACAAGCAGGCCAAAGCAAGGCAAGTCAAGTCAAGCCAAGCAGGACTTTAGACAAACTCCAATACAGGATGTTCAATGCTTGGTTGATTGTCCAAGTTGGATGAGCATTGAATTGGGGTTGGCCATGGCCATGGCCATGGATGGTGAGGGAGCTTGTATTCCTACCTTTCATTGTATTTGGTGCAGTTAAGTCAACATGTCCGCCGGAAATAAAGATTTATGAAGCTTAAAATTAATAATGAAAAGCAATTTCCAACAAACTAAATGGACTTTGAATTGTCTCTTTCTCTTGGTCACACAAACACAGACATTACTACAAAGGACTATGGATTCTAAACAAAAAAATATAAAAAATAAAAAATAAATAAAAGAGGCAAATCTCATCTTATTTCTCTAGCTTATACCATGGCTGATGATGATGGTGGTGATGTTAGCCTTAACGGTTTTGCGGTTTTACACAATGATAAAACAATTTGAAAACGTTTGTCATTCTTCTTTCATCATCCATTTTTCTTTTATTTATTTATTTATTCGCGCCTCAGCAATTGACAAAAAAAAAGAGAAAAAATTGAAAAAAAAATTCTAATAATAAAAAAATTGTAATCAAGTAAAGGACACTCAAAGGCCGCGGATGCGGTACTTAGTCATTCATTCATTCATTCATTTAACCATTTGCTACAAAAATCTTCCAAAAACCCAAGCGAATTACTTTTGCCTTTTACACATATGTGAACTGAAAAGGACATGAGTGTCACCACTTAAAAAACTAACAAAAAATTTCCAATATAAGAAAAACAACAATTGATCGTTTTGTTATATTATTTTCTATTTTATACCGAATGCTTCTAACTGCAAATTAAACGCATCAAAATGGTTGGCGCCGGTACTCTTAGTACTCAGTACTCATGCAGGCATAAAACTATTGTAGCATTGAACTGGTACTGAACACTGGACACTGCTATGAAATAGGATAGGACTCAGTTCACTCAATTAAAAAATATTTCCAACTCAAAGTGTTGGTGTGCTTCAAACGGCAATAAAAAATATCATCATATTCTTTTCTCTTCTACTATGGGTGTGTGTGTGTGTTCAGAAATGTGTTACAAACAAAAGCCAAGTGAAGCAGTGCAGCAGGGCAAAGAGACGACTGGGTAAAAATGCACATTTTAAAAAAAAATGTTGTAAAAGAAAAAAAAAAAATGGGAAAATTAGAAATGGAAAAAATATGAGAAAAATATAGTATTTATAAAAAAAAATGAATGAAATTCTATACAGTAGAAATGCGTTTGCTCTTCATGCAATCTGTTTTAACGACTTAAAAACTACTGCAATCTGTGAGCGCGCATTGGACCGCCAGACTGACAGGGGGACAGACAACATAGAGAGACAGACAATTGGACAGATGAACAACACTAGAACAGTGAACAGTGAACATTGAACATATGTCTGACCATGTTTTTGAGTGGACCTAGAAGTATGAATCAGTGAGTCAGTGAGTGAGTGAGTGAGTGAGCTTGGCCATACTGTAAGTAATCTCGTTTTATGACTGAAAGAACGCGTTCAACTATTTTAATTGAAATGCTATGCAGTAAATGTATATAGTACTAGAAAGTATAAACTACTCATACTCCCACTCTCACAACCTTGATGCCTTTCATTCTCTAAGTTTTGTTACGGCATCACGCCTACCCTTACAAACTTGCTGTCACTCCAGTCACTCACTCACTCCAATTCTCTGAAGTGTGCCAGCATCAACCATTGAAACTTAGTCATTTGTAGTGCGACTCAACATTCAAGTGCTACCAGGATTAGATTGCACATTGCCATGGAACAATTGGCTTCTAGTGTAAACCTGAACAGAAAAATAAAAAAAAAAAAACCAACTGCTTAATGAGGCGATCAGAATGACGCGATTTACTGAAATGCGCGTTAATTTTACATTAAGCGGGTGGGCGTGTGCGACAATTGGTAAAGCTAATAACGGTTTCATTGCCATCGCCATCACCATCACCATTTTTGTTGTTGTTATCATTTGTCAGATTTTCCATTTCCATACAATTTTATCGTATTCATTTTTGTTGTTGGTGGTTACCACCAGCATTTTTGGTTATTTTTTAGTGTCCTTATCAGAGTGGGTCGCTATATTTGCAAAGCACTACACAATAACGTAACAGGATATACCTAAAGTCATTCAATGAAAGGAAACATGGAAAGGCAAAGGGAATCTTTTGTTGACTTAATGTGTGACTATGAAATCCGGAAATATTGTTGAAGAAGGTTAGTTGTTGCTAACACTACACTACTATGAATGTATTTTAGGTTAGCAACAAATTTTGTTTTTGAATTTTTCGAACACACAAAAGACACTTTTAATCTGCTGTCTAAATTTAGGAAGTTATTTAAAGAAAAACTAAGCCTGCGGGCGTAAAGGATTAACCAACCATCCAACGAACCTATGAAGTTTCTCATTCTGTTGTTTTGTTGTTGTTGTTATAAGTTTTTCTCCAAAAATTCTTCAAAGCATAACAAAAATATAATACTATTAAATCTAAAGAAGTTCCGGTTTTGGTTTTACACATACTTTTACTTTTACTTAAACCCTTTTTCTTCTCATCACCCGCATCATTTTAAATACCTTTTCGATTTTATATTTACTTTTGCAAAGTTTCTTAACATCAATAAACACAAAGCTTATCACAAGTATTCTTCATGTTTTTCTTATTTTTCTTCTTGAGTGTTATGTTTATACCCTTCATTTATTTGTTGTGATTTATAAATAACAAGACTTTGTCCTGATTGTTGTGGATCAGGTTAACTTATAACCCACCACCTGAACTTCGTGA
Source organism: Amiota communis (assembly GCA_037043315.1). NCBI lineage: Eukaryota > Metazoa > Arthropoda > Insecta > Diptera > Drosophilidae > Amiota > Amiota communis. The sequence goes on along the minus strand of JBAMAV010001245.1, from coordinate 1,463,286 downwards.
ACCGATTGGAATGAAACAAATACTAAATCTTATCTGAAGCGTGCTTCAATACATCAGTGAAAACCGCATTCAAATCGTTTATGCCGTTTCTGAGCGTGTACAATGAAAAACAGGCAAACAGACTTGTTTGCGATTTTATTATATGTATAGATATGTATAGAATAAAATATGAGTTTTATACTATAGTTGTATTTCGTTAAGTGATAAATATATTGAAGTTACATATGTCACATATACATAAAATCGCAAGACTTATCGTGTTTGTGCACGCTAATCTCAGAAACGGCTTAACATATCTGAATGCGGTTTTGTCTGGTGTATTTCAGCAAGTTTTGTGTAACATTTTGCGTTTATCTTAACGACCTGCTACAGCTGATGAAAAGGTAACAAAATATACGCAATTACAAACTTGTTTGGTATACCCCACGCGTACGAAGTCGAGGGCACAGCTTAATAAAAATATGTGAATAAAATTATACAAAGTATGACATCTACACTTTTCATGGACAGAGACTGATACTTGCCAAACATGAATAGTAGTGATTGTCAGACTAGCCAGCAAATATAGTAAGACCACTTATAGACCAAGCCAAGAACAAACACTGCAGCTGATCAACTTTGAACTTGAGCGAAAGAACTTCAGGACGCAGTTTCTAAAGAATCTTCTTGTATGAAAAATCACAGATCATGAGTTTTTTATGTTTGCACCATGAGCTGGTCCTTACCATAATGAACCAACGACTATAGTTCTCCAAAACAATCCTAATTAAAGATTCATTCAGTGACATAGTCAACGTGTTTCACAACAAAGACTCTTCTACTATTTGACCTATTACGAATACAATACAAAAACTCAACCACTTACAAAGATGAGCATTTTCATAATTTTATTTACCTTTTTTCAAAGCCTCTCCCTTCTTGATAACGCAACATGCGTTCCTCTATTTTGAGAACATACAAATTACTTGGCGCTAGGGTTTTTAGTGACGAGATTTATTAATAGTATTGGCGACACCAACAGCGTTTCACTGAAACACACAACCAATTACAATTAGGTGAGAAGCACAACGCATTTTCAAGGTCATCATTTTGTAGAGTAAAGAAATTATTTCTATCATCCTATAAAAGGTCTTTAGCGTCCCAGAAGGGCAAAGCAATCCATCAGGCAAAACTGTAACGATGAATGGTGGCCATAATGATTGCTCTTTAACGTGCAGATTGATAAATTCCAAACATTGACAGAACAATCATAACCAAAGTATAGGATTATGGGCTTAAAATGGTTGGGTGATATACGTACACAAGACACCCAATTCGTACGAACATCTTCCTGAAAAGTAAATGTGCATTGGATTATTTTTGTCAAGAAAACCAAAAACTATCAGACGATTGTCAACGGAGAAGGCTTCTGAGAGCACATCCATGCACATTGGGCCCAACTGCCATAAAGTCGAAAATGTCATGGAAACAAAACTTATTTTTAATATTACACCTTTAAACTATATAGTTTTTATACAAAGAATGGAATTGTAATAATAATGATCATGGTATGACCCACGAAATGTAATGTCATTTTGCCGGCATCCAAATCACAAGGGCTCATCGTTGCTTAGAAAGTGCGAATATCCGTAAAAACTTTTCAGGGGATAGCCAAAGTTAGTGTCCTCATGGCGTGTCAATTTCCAGACAATCAAAGTCTTGTCACGAGACGTTGATATGATGGTGTCTGGGTAGTTAGTAACCGTTAATAACCCAACCATTGCAACCAATTAATACACCACGCAATGGCAATGCCTCCGATATAATTTCAGTTTTTTCAGAGAATTTCTACAATTACAATAAAAGCGTAAAACCCAGGAAGGTTCATAAAAGAAACTAGTCTAGTTGGTGTCCTCATCTAGCTTTAATTTCCAGACAATTAAAATCTTGTCACAAGACACTGATATGATAGTATCTAGGTCCTTGTGACTTATTTATGTACCACCCAATTGCAATGTCTCTAACATAATTTTAACTACTTTCAGAGAATTTTGTAAAAGAAGGGAATTAGTCTTCATGGAACTAAAAGATTGCTCGAGATATACAGGATATCGCACTAGTCAACAACATCCCCTGGAGGACTGACAGACCAGCTCATAAGCAGCTGGAATTACTATATAAGACCTCAGTAAAAGCGTCTTAGTTTTCTAGAAAATCTACTACTCCCCTTAGTTTTACGAGTGCCACAGCTACAAAATTTGATATGCTAAGATCATAATTTTTTTACGTAATTACAGTTTAAATCTACGATTATTAGCAGAGTAAGACATTCTATTCAATAGTTGAGACCATGTTACTCTTGTTTTCCTTTTCAACTTTACAAAAAAAAAACATAAATTATGGCACACCAATTCATTTCACTTATCAACTAAAAATCACTTACAACTATGATCACCCTGGCCCAACAAAACATGAATGCCATAGCAAAATTTAATCTAAAAAAAGGTTAAAATAAAAGCGCAACAAAATGCAAAAAAACTTTTAGTTTACAAGGCAAAAAAAAAAAAATCATGATAAAACAAAACAAAAAAGGGATGAAACAACATTCAATAAGCATGAGAAAATAAGTGTGGATGGAAGAACGGAAGGTCGGAAGGAAAAAGGACTTAAAAAAAGTCAAAGTTCAATTGTAGTTCAACAATATAATTTTATGCTGTAATTGCTGCCGCTTTGAACTGAAGGAAATGCAAGGACTCGCTCGTCTTCTAGTACAATACAATAAGCAAATAAAATGAACAAAAAAATGAATTTTACTGTGACTGTTGTCGTCAATGTTTTTAACTATTTTCCTTTTGCTTCCTTAATCGTTTCTACTCAATTGTAAGTGTTTTTTTGTATTGTTTATTTTTTGTTGTTGTTTTTTTTTTTTTTGTTTGTTGTTTGCAGTTCTCTGCAGTACTAGTATCTAAAGGATTCACATCTTGTGGCTGCAATTGCTGCCTCATGTTGCATTACACAATTTTCTTGTCCTTTTTGTTCTCATTTTCCTCCTCTCCTTTGACATTTCTTGTGAGCAACCTTGATGAGGGTAGCAGTGTCCTGCTTTCTTTCACTGGTTTTTGCTATTTTACTTTTATTGTCACTTTTTGTATGTTGAACTTTGTTGCTTTTAAGTAATTTAAATTGAGCACTTATGCTTATTCTCAACAACTTGTCAATCCTTCTCTTATCCATTCCTGTTTCTTCCTTTATGCTTCCCTTTAACATTTGTAGCCTTCACCTACCAACAACCAGAGACATCTTCTCTTACTTATTATTCTTTGTTGTTCTTTGTTTTTTTTTATTGTTCTGTCATCGTCATTTTGTTTTTTTTTTTCCTTCTTGAATCATCCCAACTTCCTTAGCTTCTCCCTCTGCCTGCTTTGTTGTAATACGCTAGCCAGTGAAGCCAGCATCAAAAACCAAACCAAAGTGAAAACTTTTTCTGTCTCTTGTTTAATTTGTTGATTCTCTGTTTTTATTTTTTGTCCTCTTTATTTGCCTACAATTGTTGTTATTGTTTTCAATGTTTTTCACTTTCACCCATCTCACACTCACTCACTCACTTAGTCACTCTCACTCTCTCTCCTTATGTTATTCTTCTGTGTTATTTGTACTATTAACTTCTCCTTCCTTCCTTGTATTTTTCTTCTGTTTTGTTTTTTTTTTGCATTTTCATGCTTGCTACTTATTTTTGTTGTTATATCCTTCCTTTCTTGGTTATTGGTTCGTTGTTTGTATTGTTTGTGTTGTGTTCTTATTGTTGTTTCTTTGTCGCTTTGCATTTCTCTTGAAAAATATCCTTAACAGTGACCGACCATTTGAGTGGCTTTCTTTAACGGAGCTCTCGAACAACAACAACAACATGGATAACTACAAGGACACAACGTCAACAAACAAACAAACAGACAGGCAAACAAATAAACAAACGAATCCAAAACGAAACGAAGCCAACTCAAGTTGAGTTGAGTCCAACCAGACGTGAAGGCCGCCAATCCATTTTCACTTCAATCCATATCAAAAATCGGGTCAGTGGCATCCTTGTCGCTGTTGCAAGCGTCTCATTCTATCATCATTTACCATCATCCTCAGCAATATCCTCAGCATCCTTAGCATCATCATCTCATTCATGGCTTTCATGCTGAATACATTAAAAAGAACAAACAGAAGAGGCCACTGAAAGTCGCAACAGCAACAGAAGAAGCAATGGCTGGGCAGTGCAGGGCAGGGCAGGGCAGAAAGGCAAATATTCAGATTAATGAAAAGGTTAAATGATTAAATTCCTTTTCCTTTTCATGCCTTCAAAATAAGTGAAAGAATCAGAATCCGAAAAAATAAGAATAAATGGATTGAAGGATGAATAAATGAATGAATGAAGGAAAATGAAAAGAATTAAAGATAAATTGTAATAAATAATTTGTCCTGTCAGCGTCTGAGTTGTGAGACAAAATGTGGCATAATGGCAAGGCAAGTCTCTCACTCACAAGCATCAGAAGCAGCGGTTTTGACAAATGCATTTGACAATTACAATTAGCATAAATTGCATGTGTCCTGCACCTACTACTGCAATTTGTAAGATGAGAGAAGAGAAAAGCCCTTCTGCTGCTGCTCATGTTGCATGCAAGAAATCTGATTTAACCATCTGCCGCTATTGTCACCGCGTCACCGCAATATACTAATTTGTAATTGATTCACATACAACAATTGTATTTGACTGACCGACAATGAGCAGAACAATGATGGTGGTGGCAGCATGAGAATGGATATAAGGAAGGAAGGACTCTTGGGTCAGGAAGCCACCATGCCGCCAGATGCATATCAAACTTTAAAAGACCAAAACGTTTTGGCAAATTGCTTTTGACAGTTCGCTCATGCTCTTTCATTCTCTCTCTCTCCCCAGCCTGAGTGACTTGGAAATTTATGACCTCCAAGTCCACTGAGCAGGACATGACCCCCCTACTCAATTTCTCTAGGGGCGCCAAACGCGCGAGGAGTATTTTATCTGTGAATTGAATTGTATAGAAATGGCTGAGAACTCAACTCAACTCAACTTAAATGAAATGAATTGAGTTGTGGGTGATGGAGAGTGTGTGTGTGTGTGTGTGTCAGTGAGTATAAGTTCACAAGACTTTGTGGCATGTCCTTTAACTAAATGTATTGTACTAGTGTATGCTATATGAGTGTGTATGAATGCGTGCTTGTGTATGTCAAAATATAATCAGCATTGCGAGAGGAGTCAGCGACGACAACTGTCACCGCACATAAAATATGTAATGATTAGACAAGTAGATTCTTCATCTCCTTCTCTCCCTATCATCAGAATCTTATACACAACATCTTCTTCATATCCATCTCCATTTCTATAGTTCCAACTCTCTTTGAGACTTATCATGACACTGGCGCCATTAGCTTGAGCATAGCCTTGCGGTCACGACTTTATGTCCTTTAACTTTGCTTGCTTGCTTACTTTGTTGCTTACTTTCTCTATCTTCCTTCGTTTGTTTGACAGCTCAATTCTTTAGTGAATTGTAGCTGAATTTCATTCAGTATTCTTAGGTCCTTAGCCTTTTAATTCGTTTAAACATCATCATCAACAGCAATAACAACAAGACAACGTACATTTTTAATAAGTTTCAACGAAAAGTTTCGCTTTAGTTTTGTGTTCTTGGCGCATGTGTCAAAAGTTCACGCATTTAATACAATATTTTGTGGTCAATACGAAAATCGTTATATTTGCCCTTAGGAGGTTTGGATGAAAGCATCTATTCATCCAGTCTTTCTGTCTTTCATTTACCAATTCATGGTTTGCTGCCACAGATGAAACCACAAAATATTGGCGAAGCCAACACAATGGTACAGTCAATAGCGAAATGCATTGAACTTTATGGTTGTGAGTATGCAAAATATGCGGGGTTTGCATTTCCAGAGAACCACGTTGCAACAATCAAGTAGCAGTAACAACATTTTTGTGGCAACTTGCAGGAACACTACTACAGTACATTGTGTAAGAGCGCAAAAACACCAAGCATAGAAAGCTGTGGTTGAAGCAACATGGCATTGGGTTTTGCTTGTTAGACAAGCAAATTGAAATAGTGGGGGTAAGAAGCGAGAAGAGAAAGGTGACAGATACTAAAAAAAAAAAATGGTTTTCTCTCTTTCCCTTAACATTCTTCAAACATAACTAAAGCAATTTCTAAACGTTAGTTTTCATCGTTCTGCATTTGAACACGTCGTTGCTGCAGTTGATTTCGCAACACCACGCGGCGTATACGCAACCAGTTGGACCTTATGAAAAACAAAACTAGATTCATGCGTACGATGAATGATGGACTGTTTTTAGTATTGGTTATGTTGTCAGTGGTGGTGGGTGGCATGGAATTCAGTTAATATTTGGTTTACGTTGCTATTTTGCGTTACAATTTTTTACGCCATTTTGACCAAAAGCCGAAAGCGTTTCAAATAGTTTTGAATGGTATGGAATGGTATGGTATGGTATGGAATGTCCTGTGTCTATTTATCAAGAAGCAGTCTAACGCAGTCTGATGATTTCACTCTACACACACACTTTATCTTTGGCTTTGGTTTGGTTTTGTGTTTGGAAATTCAGTTTCGTGACATGTGTTGATTTTTAAACACCATTTTGCACTATTTTTCCAAGGGATTTCGCATCACAGCTGAAGGACTTATGGTAGCTACCAGGCACTACTGCCAACAAGGCAGACTGGCAGGTTTTCACACACACAGACACACACTTAAAATCGTTAGGGGAAATTTGTGAAAAACCACAACAACAAGAAAATCACATAAAAAAAAAATTACGAAAACAAAAACAAATCTGAAATGAAATGAAGTGAAGGGAAAAAAAAGAAGGAGAAAAAAAATGACAGTCGCTTGGTAGAATAGAATATTTTACTGAAAACCAGCCAAAATCCTATAGAGCCACAACATCAACTGTATAATACTATTCCTAGCAGCTTTGTCGATGTTATTGTTGAATAATGTTGTTGTCCTTTGAGAGCAGCAGCACAAAAAAATTCCTAACGAAAAAATAACAAAATCAGCTACGAAAGCAAAGGAAAACTAAAGCATGATTTTATGTATAGACAGAGAAAATTATTGTTGAAATACAGAGAGAGATGGAAGAGAAAGGAGGATGGTAAAATGATTTGGTGAAGAGAGAATGATGGAGAGATGAATTGTAGCCAAAATGATGAAACATCAATAGTAATGGAGAAATGTATTGGAATGGAAAGAAGTCGTTGTAAACCTAAATATTGTACAAAAGGAACAGGGCACAGGATACACTCCAGAGATAGGAAGAGATGAGGAGAAACGAATTTCCACTCCATATGTTTAAAGAGAAGAAAGGAGAAAGGGATAGAAGAAAATTTAAAAGTATACAAACGCTCAGTTGAAATATCATTGTAGAGGTCGTGCAGTAATAGAAAATTTAAGCGTAGCCAAGTGAAATGAAGTGAAGCGCAGCGCAACTTAACTCGCTGGTCGCTGTTTAGTAACAACAAAACAACAAATGAAAGAAGGAATGACTAACTGAATGAATGAATGAATGAATGAGTGAAACAACAAAGATATTAGTCTAGTTGCTTGGCAAGAAATGACAATGATGATGTGAGGATGATGAGTATGATGAAGATGATGATGATGGTAATGCTAATCATGATGATGATGATAATAATGTTGGCGACCACGAGCCCAAGACAACGCAAAAGTCAGCGAAAAGTCACAGAAGCGCACTGAAATTGAACAAAAGTTTTACTGATTTCGCAAATGCGGTTCATTTATTTTGCGGTAGGATTTCTTTTCTTTACCACTTTGCGTCTTCTCATTGTCTTCGTTCTTCATTCTTATTTTTATTGTTGTTTCTATTTTTTGTATTATTGTTGCTGTTGTTATTCTTGTTTTTATTGTGGCAGCATCTTCTTGCTTAGCAAAGCATCTGTTTTTAGTTGGTTGTCTCATTCTCAAAAATCCCTTTCTCTTTATTTCCTTCAAATGTTACTAATTCTTGTCTTTTGTGAACATTTTCTTTTTTTGGTTTGTTTTTTTTTTTTTTTATTTTTCTTTTGGCCTTGTTTCGTTTTTTTATTTTTGTTGATTTCTTTTCTTTTTTTAAGACTTATTGCAGAATATTGCTTCTTGCTTGAGCAATTTCTCTTAACTTTCGTTCTACCTAAGTCACCAATAGAAAGTAGTATTCATTCTCAAAATGCATCTATATAGGACAGTGTGACAGTGGGAGTGAGAGTGAAAGATTTTGTGTCAGAAATCTGTCAATGAAGTGCTGCCATGCGGCAATGCAAACCACGTGACGCCCATCTGATAGATCTATCAGTTCCGTTTCCGCTGACATTGGCTTCAGTTTCACTTGACATCACTTTTCTTCCTTCTTCAATGTATCTACAATACAATTATTGTCCTTATCCTTCTACTATGTACTACAAATTGTCCTTTTCAAACTGCTTGGAATTGTTGTCATCTCACTGCTGCTTAAAATGAAATTATTGGGTTACAAAGGTCGCATTTACGTGCTACAATTATACGCTTCGTCTGAGTTCGGCTCCGACTCGGAGTCCCAGACTGAATTTCATCTGTTTTGATTGGCATTAGACCGACATTTTTATGTTTTTTTGGATGAGGTAATAAAAAAAAAAGGAAAAAAAGGAAATTCTTAAATGAAATATGAGAAAATTTAAGGGTTACAATGATTGAATAAATGAATGAAAGGTTTAATTTGTTACTTCAAAGGATTTCTTTAGTATAGATTAGAGTCTTTCATCATTCGAGTTGGAAAATAAAATATTCTCTTTACATTTTAATGGAATTTTGTAACAATTAATCTATAAATAAATACTCAGCAATCATGAAATAATTGAATATTGTAGCATAAAAAAAAAACAATTGAAGATTAAATATCAAAGATTTTTTGGGCATACCAATATGTTTTAAGGATTTTTTTTTCTCAATTTTGAAGCTTCATTGTGAAAAATTGCTTCTCGGTATTTTATTGAAAGTATTGCCCATTGCTAGCTATTTGTTTTCCTCACTTATCTGGGAATGTATGGATTCTGCGCCAAAAAAAACTGTTTGTCTTTGGAGGGCAAGAAAGCATCAAGCCAATTTTTGATACCTTCACCTGAAGTGAAGCGTATTTCCGTAAGAGCATTCTGCATCGACCGGAACAAATGGTAGTCTGATGGTGCAAGATCTAGAGTATTAGGCGCTTGAATTGCCATTAGCTCATTCCGGTTGTTTTTTTTCGCAATCGCACACTTCAATTGCATCAGTTCTTGTCTGTTAAAAGCCCAGTCGATTGTCTGAACACTTTTCAGTAGCTTGTGGCACACGATTCCCTTCTGGTCCCACTTGGCTTTGGTGTCAATGTTTCGGCCGTTCATTATCTCTTTTTTTGAGTTCATGAGGCACCCAGTTTCCAACCTTCAAAACCATACGAATGGCTTTCAACCGCAATGAAACAGCTTATTAGTTCATGTTGACTTTGCCGCAAGTTCTTCTTCTGGTCTTTGTTCAAACTTTACTCCAATTTGGCGTTACTTCTTACGCGCTCCTTGTCAGTTGTGTCAAAATCACCACTTTTGAAACGTCGGAACTAGTACACGAAGATTGAAATTGAAAGAGCATGCTCTCCGTAAGCCTCACACAGTAGCAGAAGACTTTGTGCTACACTTTTCTTCAGATAGAAGCAATTTACCAATTCTTCCCTCGAATGAAGTTTTGTGGGCACAAAAGCAGACCACATTGTATGGTAAAATGATGAAGCTTTCACATAAAATTGGTACCAACATGGTCCGGTATGCTTAAGCACTGCTCTCTGTTGGCAATCCTCTAAAACTTACACCCAATAACTTATATAATTTCTTACCAAAACCCTACATTCTATGTTTTCGGTTTACTTACCTTATTATACTACGAGTATTGTACTTACACAAGATACACAATTTCTCTAGCTTAAGGTTTCTGTAAGCTTCTTAAAATCAAATCGCCATTTAAACCTTTAACTTTCATATTAAGCAAATCCTGCTTAATGAAGTAGCTACTTTTGGCTCTCACTTAGTAACCTCAACTTCATTGTTTAAGTTACCTTTCATCCTTTGTTTTTTAAGCTTAAAATCTACTTGTTTTACTTAAACATTTTCTACTTTGTAAAATTAAGTGAATCTTTTTTATATCAACGTTTAAAATTCACTGGAATTTTGGTTTTGAATATTTTATGATTTGAGCAAAATTGCATCAACGTAACTTAAGTCATCATGATTAAAAAATTGTACAGAAATTAATGGTCCAATGCTCAGTCACTCATGTTGTCAGTCCATGATGATGATAATTATTATGGCGGTACTATGGTATACGAATGCAAAAGCAGATTGACGTGCTTTTTAATTTTGTTCTTAAACTATTTATGCACTTTTAACTGCAGTATCTATACAGACATACATACAATGGTATCTGCGGCTTTATCTGTTAGTTTGTTCGTACCATGTATCTTTGTATCCACATGTAAACTTTAAATGAGTGACTGCATTTTACTCATGTGTCAATGTTGTATGTTTCCATTTATATCAAAGTAAATACCATGTTTGTAGATGAGAGAATGAATACAACTCATTCATATGAAATCAATTTACCTTGAACAATTTAACGATTTTTCATTTAGCATTTTAATTGCGAAAATGTTTTTTCTTTCTTTTTTATTTATTATTTTATTTAACAATTTTTTTTGTAAATATATTTGCATATTTTTTTCATCTTTTCTTTTGATTATACATATTTTTTAATAAACAACATAAAATTAAAAGAAAAGCGTTATGTGTGTGTGTGCAGCAACAGAAAAAATGGCCATGGTTCAGAAAGGGTAGAGTGTGGTGATGAAAAAAATTGTAATGAAACAACAGCAATGACATAAATAAATAAATAAATAAATAATAAATTTAACAAATAAAAGGCTACAAAAGTTTTTTTTTAATAACAAAATGCTAGGTAAGTGAGCATGAGTAAGTGAGTGTGTGTTTGTCATAACGAATTATTTACTTGTTTCATTTAAAATACAAAAAAAAAAAAAAACAATATAGGCAAATTTATTATACAAAAAATTAAAAACAAAAAACTGTAACTTTTAATTTAACTTTCGTCTTGTTAAAGCTTAACTACACTTTACACATATACTCACTACATAATTTGTTTTGCTTTTTTTTCCCAGTTTTTTGTTTAAGAATATATTTTTTAATAAAATGATTACATTTCCAATTAAAAGTTTCATGTTTATTTATAAAATATTAAGTACTTGTCTATAAGAGTTGACAGTGAAAGATGATTGCTATTATGTGCTGACTATTATTTTATTCATCCTTCAGAAAATCAGTTCTTTATCCAGCAACAATGTGAGATAAGTAGTATAACTGAAGACATATTTACCAATCATTTGAATCTTTGAGTAACTATTTTTGATTGGATCAATACTATTAGCAACCACACCATTTCATTCCAAGCAGCATGTGATATCAACCATTCCATTCTTATAAAACTAAAAATTAATTAGTATGGCAGACTGACATGATTTATGATTTGGAATCATTTCTCAATGCTTGTTTACCTAATGGTCTTCATTACGAGTATTTCTTTCTTAGTGGTTATATTTGTTTATTAGTTTTCTTAATTTTTATTAAATTTTTCCCTTAATTTATATTTTAAACTTTTTTCTTTATTTTGTTTATTTTTCCTTAACTTTTATCCATATTTCCTTACTTTTTATGATGTGTTAATTTTTATTGATATTTATTTATTTTTCAGTGAATTTTACTCCACAAGGTATGCAATAATTTTTGTAATTTATCTAGATTTACTAAAAGTTCTAAATAACAAGTGTGCCACTTTAATGGCCTTCGCAGATTTGTCAGTCACAGTGGTATTCCTCAATAAATCCTTTACGATAACGCAACAAACTTTATGGGTGCAGCCCTAAAGCTAGCTGAATTCAAATCGCATATGTTTAACAAGTCAATAGTCGGTAACATACATTTGTACAGCATATGTAAAAACTTTTATTTTAGCACCAAGAGCACCATATGTTGGAGGACTTTGGAATCCAGCCATTAAGTCAGCGAAAACATTAGTTTAGAAAAATATAACCAATGCGAATTTATCGTTCGAAGAGCTGCAAACAGTTTGATCCGAAGTTGAGGCGATCCTTAATTCAAGGCCTCCTGTTCTAATGACTGATGATCCAAACGAAGCTGAAGCAATATCACTAGATCATATGCTCATCAGTACCTGCGGAAAAAAATATGCGTTACTTAGATAGATGGCTAAACATCAGTTTTGGTCACTTTGGCAATGTGACTATATTTATACATTACGACAACGTTACAAGTAGACAAAGGAACAGCCAAATCCCACTGTTGGACAGCTCGACATCATTCATGAGGACAACACGTTATACAATCAATGGATTTTGGGTCGAGTGACTTCATCGTTGATAGGGTTCGCGGTACTGATGTGCAAACAACAAAGAGCATAGTCAGCCAACCAGTACACAAGCTTTCACCTTTTCCAAGGGATGACTAGCTACCACGTTCTCTTTGAAAGTACACTCTTTCAACGTGGGGAAGATGTTAATTAATTGTTAATTGGAAACACATATTTTTACGATCAAAACAAATCACATAAAAGCACTAAAAAAGGCCACCAAATTGCCAGTCTAAAAATCTTTTGTGAATGGAATTTACAGATGGTCATAGTCGCCCATTATTTTCGATGTCCTCAGCTTCGGTAGATTTTACATGATCGAATAGTAAGAAGTAGAATTTTTCTATGCAATTGAACATGGCGATACTACTTAGAACAATCAATTTTTATACATTAAACTGGAACTGGGAGCGACATTCTCGTGATACTTTCTGGCTGCTTTCTTAGCATGTGGCCAATCCAGCGTCATTTCCTACGCTTAATCTGTTTCAGTATAGGCTCCTCATTTGTTAGACGCCTATGGTGGCAATGGTGTTAAGCCAGAATATTCTGCATATTATCTTTAAATACTTGTTCACGAAGGCTTGAAGTATCTGCGTGATGGAGTTCGAGACCAGCCATGTTTCGCTTCCGTATAGTAGCATCGATTTCACGCATGCGGAGAATATCCACAATTTCGTGCGTTTGGAGATTTGGGAATTTGCCAATACCGATTTTAACCGGCCAATTGCTGCCCTTGCTTTGCTCAACCTGCATTTAGCATCCGCTTCAGTTCCTTCGTCTGTTGAAATTGTGCAACCGAGGTAACAGAAGCTTTAAAATCAATCATTATATGATTAATCATATATAATCCTTAAATGTATCTTCTATTCTTGCTCTTTTATATTGTGAATTTTTCATAGGTTAAGACATATTCAAGTTATAGGTGAGTTCATATGCCTTCTCCTTTCCAATAAAAGGAGCTGCAAACGTTCTAATTGGGCCAGAACCATTATAGGGATGCCTTAGAGTTTCAAAAAAATAAAATTAAATAATAAAACAATTGCCTTCATGCCTTCCAGATTTCGCAAAAAAAACTCAAAAAATATTGGAATTGACATGGAAACGTATTCGTGTAGTCTCAGAATTCTGAACAGGACATTGTAGAGTTATGAAACATTTACATAATATGCAGCTTAGTCGAAACGACCAATGTAGACTTATGAAGAAGAAGATACAACAAGGCATTTGCTATGTTACTGTAGGGGCTTAATTTAGACCAGAAGCAAATAATATTGTAGATTTACCCCCAAAGGAAATCTTGGAATTCTTGATAAATACCAGAATTTTGGAGAAAATTTAATTATGGTGATTGTGACAATATGCCCACTTGAGGCCGCAGTGAATTAGATCTCACTCTTCTTATAATCCAATCTAAGTTATAAGCGTTCAAACATTAAGGAACAGCATTTAGAAAATATTTGTAAGTCAAGTCAACATGTAGAGTCAAGTGAGTCTACAAATAGAAGAAGAAAAAAAGAAATTTGACTTTTAAATAAAATTGTAAGTAAGAAAGCCAAGTGGAATTCCGACTGATCTCATCAGATCAGATCATCAGATCTCAAACTGACTTCACGGTCTTTATATTCTGTTCGATGCTGCCTTCCACTAAGACGAATGTTATTCAAGATTCACGAAGCATTATATTTAATACAAATAACACAAAAGACATCTAAATGACATTGTTACGATTTATTCCAATTTTTTAATTGCATAAGTTGCCTAATTAACACCAAACAAATTTCTTGGTTTTTTTTCCATAAATGAACATGCAAATTGTTTTCTAGAGTTTTGAATTTATTTTAATTAGATTAACACTCGGAATTATGTTTGTATAAATGATAGACAACAATAAAAAGACATTTAAATGAAAGTGGGATAGCAAGGTTATAGAACAAGGAAGGAGCAGAAAGCACAATCCTCTCGTATTACATAAAATTGTTAATGGATATTCAAATATTTTCTATTGTATATTTTTATTATTTTTAATTAAAGCAACCAAAATATAATTGACAAAGATATTGCAGAAAAAATTCTCTGAAAAAACTGAATATTGCAAAAATGTTACGTATGGTTGATGAATATGTATGAGCAATCGTAAGTGACTTTGTATGCATGTATGTAAGTATCTGTTGTATGGCTGTGTATAGTGTGCGTAGGTAATGCATGCAATTGCGTTAAAATTTTTTTTTTTTTATTTTGTCAATATTCATTGCTCAATTGATTCTCAAAGGCTTTTGTGTGGCAACAATAACAACAGCAACAAAACCAGCAAATACAACAAAAACAATGACAACAGGAATCGTGTTCAATAATAAAATTGTAAAAAGAGTAGAGAGAAAGAGAAAAAAAGAAATCAAATTAAATTAAATTGTTAATTTGACGTTGCATTGAGTTTACAATAAAAAAAACGAATAAATCAATGAATGAATGAATAAATGAATGAGTGAATGAATTGAATAAGTGAATATACAGGCATGAAGAGCAATTGAGCGAATGAATGACAAGACAATCAGAGCGAAAGAGAAAGATATATGAAAAAAAGGATAACAGATAAAGATATAAATTGAGGAATAAGAGATTGCAAGGGAAAAGAACAGCGTTAGCCAGACCAAATAGTCATACAAAAAAAAACCATTACATACCATTGGTTTGCAATGCTTGCTGATCATGATGATGATTGAGATGATAGTGGTTATGAGTTTATGAGTATTTGGGTATTGATGTTGATAGTGACAACTATTTTCCACATGCAATAACAATGTTTTTAACGGGTCTCAACAACAAAAAATAACAACAAAAAAAAAACAATGAAAATTTAAAAAAATACAAAATAACATGAGAACCACATATGTAATATGTACTTATAAAAACAACAACAGCAACAACACTAGAATTACAAAATATTAAATAAACCTTGTTTCATTTAACACTTACCACAACCAGACATTTATGATGAGTTCTGACTTTGATCAGAAGTTTGTTACCAGAACTCATTGAAATATTGATAAACAAAATTGATGATAAAAATTGGTAAGAAAAATGACAATTGTAATGAAGATGAATTGTAATGATGAAGTAATTATCTGTAGCAACAAATTTATTTATTATTTATTTATTTTCATAAAAATATAACTTTACCTAACTGACACATAGGCTAACAGACAGTATGAACATTCTACTTGTCATTATGGAAATTTTCTTAACCATCAACCTTCGATGGGAAGTTTGACAAGCTAGTTGACTGGGTGAACTTTAACAACACGATCCTTCAGCCACATTGCTGAAAATGTACGTTCGTCGCACGGAAGACTACATAATTAATCTTTTTTTCTCGGATGCCAACTATCTTTGTCGTTGCAATGTCAATAGAGGAGTCTCTTTAACATCCATGCCAAAAGACTTGTAGTAAACATGTAACCAACTGCCATCATGATAGCCGATTGATCGGCAAATAATTACAGACTGGGGCAGCACTTAGACCCGATTAAAAAATGACTTGGGGTGATCAGATCCCAATTGACACATAAGCGTGGTGAGTTCCTCGAAGGTGGGTCGATGATCACTTCATACATATGACTGCCGCGTCACAGGTGCCACCAAAGGTATATATAAAATAGGACGAGTAAAATACTTTGCCAGTGATGCCCTCCGATTCCGTTGGAGCGATTTTCATGAAAGTTGGCACATATATATATTTTAACATGGAGAAGGTTCTTGTATACTTCTTTTTTTTCGGACCCACTGTTGTCGAGAAATTGGAGGATACAATTTTTCATATAAAGCTTAGAGAAACTGAGTAACTGCACAAATCGCTCACGAAACTGTGTTCCGGATGGAATGGAATATTAAAATATGTTGCAAATTCACGTGAATTGTTAATATATTACGCAGAATAGTGTTGGGAACAATGGAACATGGGTTTCCCGTGATCTCTTTCTTAAAACCTTACTTTGGCAATCCTGTTCTTCTCTTATTTTATTAGTGCCAGTGATGGCCAAAATTTGTATAGCTTATAGCCCAATCGGGTTCATTATTCGCTTGTAATAGAATAGTTTACTGAGTGGGCCAAATTGAATAGTCGTAATTTGTTAATTGTACAGGATAAGACCAAGTTATCGAATTTGGTCCACCGGTGAATAATTAAGAAAAAACAATGACTACAAAAATCACGCATTACCAAGCTCAAAAACGGGGGCGTAGCAAGTCGCACCGGTAATGCTTGTATTGTATAAGAATCATACAGTCAAATTTCATACCTTTTCAAGCTTTTTGAATCGGCAAAAGATGGTTAAAGGGAACTGTTATTGTGTAGATCTTTTCACGAGTAGAAGCATAAGATTTTGATTTCAATTCTCTACTCTAAAAGTTTCTTCGCTACTTTTACTACTTAAACTATGTAAACAATGAAGACCCTTGCACCTATGCTAGCATATCTTTCTATACTTATTCTCGTATAAACTTTCATTTAAAGTTCTTTCTTCAATTGGGAAATATTGCGAGCAATAGGCATCATTTGTTTATTAATACAAATGCCGATGTTTATCAAATCTTATCTTATTTACCAACGGACTATTATGGGTAACTGATGAACGAGCAAGCAGACGATTATAAACACATGTCCATTCATGAACATGTTGGAGACGTCCAATCTAGAAAACCGACGAGCAAGTGGAACAATGGTCGACATGAAAGTATTATACTTATCAAGCGAAGATGATTCTATAGTAGCTGCATTCCATATATCACAATTGTCTTGCAAAACAGCACGTTGTGAGACTTAACTTCAAACTATGCCCAAGAAGCCAAAACAGTATCCATCTGCTGTTGACTTTTGCTGTCCTTGTTCCAATCCAGATAGTTAGTAGTGGGATTCTCTAAAACAATCTAAATATATTGAATTATATAAAAAATAAATGAAAAACGAAGTACCATAAGGTGGGGCTAATCAAAAGCAGGCAGTCGGGAATTGGGAAATTTAACATTGTCAATTCGTTGCCAAATATTGACAACAAATGACAATGCGATAACAACAACATTAACAATAAGTGAATAAAAAACAATAAGGAAAGCATGGCAAGCATATTCTGAATCTATCTGATACCCGTTGTATAGAAAGTGTATTATTAAGTTAAAAATTGTGTGTAAATAAAATGAAGAAAAACCAGATATTGAGGCATATAAATATAAACATAAAATGCGTGTGTTGCGTGTAGTTGATGTTTGTAGTAGTTGTTGTTCTTGTTATTGTTGTAGTATTGTATCTGTTGCTGATAAATCATAAAAGTAACATGTTTTGTTTGTTTTCTGTTCTCTGCTTTTTCATTTTGCGATTTATTTATTTTTATTTTTGTGCATTATTCGAATTTTTCTCATCTTTATTTTTTGTAAAATTATTAAAAACATGCGCAATCATTTCCCAGCATCCCGCATGGTGGCACGCACAACTATTTGTAGTAAAAATATCTTGTAAGTAGTAAGTAGAGGAGAGAGAAAGAGAGTGGGTGAAAGTGATCCAAAGTAAAGTGAGTTAAAGTATAGACAACGCTTGGGACGTCAAGCTGTAGGATATGGAACAACTTAATCATTAATATCAATCAGAAACATGCACAAAGGCAACGCACAAAGTTACGCACACTTATATATATACAAACTCACAAAGAGTGAGTGTGAACCACACACATGTAGACAGATAGTGAATGAAATAGGGACACAGAATGAAGTAAGAGATGGAGATGTAGATGTAGAAAGCAAGAATGTACAGCCACAAGAATCAAAAGAAGGTCGCGGAAGCAGGGCTTGAGAATTACAACTTAACAAAGGTATTAACGGTAAGCGCGCACAGCAGGCAACTTGGTCTATGTATGCGTGCGTGTATGAGTGGATGAGGTGAAGGCTTGGTTATTTAGGTTTGAGTCGTGGTTGCAGCCACCGCTGTGCTGCATGCATGCCTGTGGGCGCCGTGGCAACAAGGACAACAGCAACAGAGAAGGAAACCAACCCGGCAACTTTCATGATGATAATGGCGACCATGAAAGCAGCGACGTCAGTAACGACAGCAACGGAAACTGTTTGCAGTAGCTATGTACATACATATGTGTTTGTGTGTGTGTGTGTGTGTGTGTATCTCTGTGGTGTTGGTGGTGGCAATGGCTGCAGCGGATATGGCAGCTGGCAGCTTAAATGCAGTAGTAGCAGCTGGTGCGGCAGCTTCATTATTCCCAAAGGATAATTGCTAAGCAATTACCTTCGCGCTAAGATTAATGATCATGGTGCAACTTTGGTGCACATTGCACACAGCACAAAGCTGACAAAGCAGCATAGAGTGTTCGTTATAGAATTTAGTAGTGTTGGTGGCATGTGGCATGGGTGGACTCTGTCAAAAAAGATATGCGACGCGAAACGAAGCGAAAGCAAGCAATGAGTTGAAGCATCATTGAGCAGCGCTACTTAACGTTAACAAAGCTTGAACTCACTCAGTTTAGTTCATTTGAGTTTTGTGAAATTTTTTCTCAAACTTGCTACCTCCAACATGCAACTTACATTATGAAGCAGCAGCAGCAGCAGCAGCAAATGCACTTGTGTTGCAGGTAAACTTGTTTGGTGTTGATTTATGTGCGTAAAGAGTTTAATATACTAGTCTGAAAGATTGAAATACTTTTGAAGCAGCAGAAGTCACACATACAGACAGACAGACAGAGACAATGACTGGTCGACTTTGGCACTTCACGTGCCATATTAACGTGCCACACAACGCTTGTTTCATTTTGTTACTTCCACTTTTATGTACTTACGTCGTTGTTGATATGCATTTGCTTGCCACTGACAGATAACACAAATACGCGTTGTAGTATTCCATGAAAATTGCAACGCAAATCGATGTTGCAGCGACATTGACTTGAAGCGAAATGTTCTACATCATCATTTATTATATTGTTTCTACCATTCTTTCTCCTTTTTTCATATTTCAGCAGCAACAAATTTGGCACATGCCATTACATGTGGCAATCTCAGCAAACGAAGTGAAGCCTTCTACAGCGTTATGGCGATGAGTGCTGCTACTGATGGCAGTTAGACAGACACTATAGAACAAAACTGAGCAGAACAGAACTGAAAGACTGATAGTCAGATAGTCAGACAGTTGGACACATAGACCGACAGACATAGACATTGCATGCTCGTTATGTAGAAGTTTATTTTGTGGTAAATATCAAATATTCTTACTTGTCGAGTGAAGGCGAAAGAGCCCTTGACTAAGACAACAACAATGAAGCCTGATTGCTTCAAGTCCTTGTGCCTTGTTCCTTGTCATGTATGCGTGCAATTTTGATGATGGTAGAAAAGACGATGAAAAGCGTGTAAAGCAAAGCGTAACGAATGAGAGAAAGAACGCAAGAAACACGTTACATGACGCGATAAGGAAAAACTTTAACATTAAACGCGATATCAATGCATGTGCATACATATACGTGTATCATAAGAATAGTATCTTTGAATGTATTTAAGAGGGTTGAAAACTGACTGACTATCTGTGTGAAAAGGGAAGTATACGACAAGCAAAAGTTTTTGTTACTGCTAGAAAATTACGTATACGCACCATTAACGCCGCCAGCCAGTTACTACTTACTACAAGCGAAGCCAAACCCAAAAATCAAAGAACCTTGAAAGATATTGTTCGATTTGGAAAAGAAAAATACTTAAAAAACATCATGTAACTTATACTTCGATTTTAGAAGGAAATTAATACCCTTCAAGTGAGTGAATGTGAGCATGCGGAATTTTGTGAAGAAATTTAAAGTTGATTAAAATATTTTCCATGGCATCGATAATGAGTTTATAGCAAATTAAATCTCTTCAGTTAAAGCATAGATACTTAAAGTGTTCTTTATCGACCTCCAGGAGTCGAAGATCAGACTGCAAGGGGTCCATGTGAGCGATAAAAATAATTGGTGGTCCACAATAGTGGATCTCATTCAAGCAGTGCTGCTTAAGCTGCTGGTGACCTTCTTTAGTCGACACCGATTCACGCCTTGGGAGAGCATTGTCGCAAGGCGATTTGGATGTCGTTGAAGTTGAAAAAGGATGTGTCAAAACCATGGCATAATTATAGTGATCCATTTTAAATCGTGGACATTATTCTTGAGAAAAATTATAGATTCTTAAAAATGCTGTGCCATCAATTGACTGATTTGTCATAATAAAGAAGAAGAATTTAAAAATACCTTCTGATAAACTCAGTTTAGCCAACTTGGGGGACAGAGTTAGGTTCAAAAGAAAAATTATAAATACATGATCTGAATTACTGGGAGAACCCCCTAAGACACATCAATTTTAATGATTTGTAATATTCTTTCTTACTTTTATCAATTGTAAATTCAGTGAGGCTTACTTGCAGTCACAAGGTGACAACCTAAATTTAATCAAAACAAAGTCCATAATTTTAGCATTAAATAATTAAAGTAATGAAGAAAATTTTCCCAGTTTATCAACTTGTCACAGACAAACTGTCAGAAAGATAACATTTCCACTATGGTTCAACATTTAAATGCCCTCTATTCAGATTTTAAAACTTGGTTTGATGGTCTTTGGTAATGTCACAATGCATAATCAATCCATAAGGTAACATTGAAGATGCGGATGTCATCTTACAAGAGGAACTCATCGGAAGAAGATCTAAACATGGAATCTTGCTTTTCCGTCCTTATACTCAGTGAAAAGGCGTTTCAATGCGTATCACTAACCGAGTGATTTGATATTAAATCTAACTAAATTGATGCAAAATATTGAAAATTTTAGATCAAAGTATCAGGTTCATCCCTCTCACAAAATCACTAAAAATCACCCAAGAACACATTTGAAGTTGGTGAATTTGCGATATATAATATTAGCAAAACAGGGTGCACCATCCATTCTGAGGTTATCATAAGCTGTCACAGAATTCTGTATCTCTGTTTTCTAGGAACTCCACAGAGTCAAACAGATTGTACAATCAAGTCAGACATGTATCTTTTGATAACCAACGCACTTCTGTGTGAAGTAGCAAGCGATTGGAATCCTGATCATGGGCAACGCAAAGCTGTCTTCATAATTTGTCATTAAGTGAGGTTTTCCTATTAGTTCGAGTGAAATATTCTTTAACAATGGAACGTTCAATTCGGACAACTTGTTTTCGTGGCAGGGAGATTCAAATTCGAATTTTTTAAGATATGGTGTATCAGCCATTGCCCTTCTCGATAGCCTTAATGACCGCTAATTTTCTCTGATCCCTTGGAAGGCTATTATTCTTCATTCTTCTCCCTTTGATTAAAATTTCCATGTGAATTTGTCTAGAAATCTTTGATATTTCCTTTTTTTAAATGAATCAAACATTACAACAATGTCATAATACCATAATCCTTTACAACCAAGTGTAAAGTATACAAAATACTTTTTAATGCTTTTTATCTACAATGGAAAAGGGCATACAAGATCATCTTTATCATCATCATCATCATTTTGTATCTATGTGTTGTGTGTGTGCCTGTGAAAGTGTGTATGAATTTAATTAAGTGCAAGAAAACGATTTAAACGCTTCAGTAATGTAAATCAACAAAGGGTCGAAGCGATTGTGATCAGGACAGGTCAGGCACAACCAAAAACTCTACTGGTCAATGCTTTCTATCCTCTCTTTCCTTCTTTGACTATTCACTGATTCCTTTCCTTATCCTGTTTTTGTTAATGTTGTTATTACTCTGTATGTCTGTCTGGTTGTCGACCTGTCTATTTTATATACTATATAGTATATGTGTAATCCACACCGGATACGTTTGCTGAGAATTTTAAACAATCAACGCATGCATTCGCTTTACATAAATTACATTTCCGCCGGAAAAATTAACATTTTTATGAATTTCCTTTTGGCGAACGACGGAAAAGTGAAAAAAACTGTATGAATGGGGAGAGAAAACACCAAAGCTGGGCGGGGGTGGCTTAATATTACTACAACATAACACAATACAATAAAGTGCCAGGAAACACATTTAATATCTACGCATGAGGAACAAAAAAAAAAAAAACAAAGAAAAATGCAGTGGCAGCAACACAGAATAAGGAGAAAGAACAAGAACAATGAGAAGGATCCGCAGGGTTACATGGCAAAATGACAGCGAAGTAGGACAAAGAAGTAACTACTATGATGACTACAAAAGTTCTGACTCAGTTATAGTCCAGTACAGTCCAGTTCAGTTCAGTCCAGTTTGTGTCCAGTGTACAAGCTCAGTTGCGTTCGAGTCCTTGTTTATTACAACACAACATTGAGTCAGGCGAATGCATAAATTCACGGACCGATGCGTGTGAAGCATTTAAGAACTATCCAACAACATTGTAAGTGAGTGAGTTGAAAATTATAAAAACTGTGAACATTCCAATGGAAAATAAAGAAAAAGTAGAAGGTCAGGCAGACAGGATGGCATGCGGTTGGATTGGATCGGCTTAAATCGGATGCAGGCAAAGCAGATAAAAGCGTGGAAAAAAACCAACGAGCAAAACGAAGTAAAGTTAAAGGAAATGAAACAAAATGAGAATTTATGTTTATGCAAATCCACACCAGTGTGCGCGTGTGTATGTGTGAATGTTTGTGTGCGTAAATATTTAATGTTGTGGCAGTTCCTGGTGCTAACAAGCATAATTGCATGCTAATGTTAAAGCCCTAAGCCAACAGCAAAAGCAACAACAACAACAACAACAACAAGGAAAAGAATCCAAAGATGAAGAAGGAAAGAAGGATTGACTAAAGAAAAAGTGAAGACAAAAGAAGTAAGATGAGGCAACAGAAGTAACTAGTACTACTACTGAAGAAGTCACTGTGTGGCAAGTAAACAGTTGTAAGCGGCAAATGCCAAATGGCAAGCAAGAAAATTGCAGTAGTTTTGTGGTTAAGGAAACGTATGCAAGCCTTTCTACAATATACTTACTACACTTACACATCTACATAAGTAAGTAGATGTGTGTATGAGCTTCCGCTTCCTGCACATAACATCAAATATATACACACATACTCTTACACTCAAATATTCATACATACACATAGTTAACATGTAAAGGAGAAACAAATTTTGTGTTAGGGAGGACTTAGAAAGACTTATTCATACTACATAGTAGAAGTAAGTAGTTGAAAATAACCAAAAAGTCTACAAGTAGTAGTAATGTTGAGGAACATAATTAAAGCCTTTGTTTTGGTGAAGTCGCTTTATTTACTGCCATTTCATGAAATCCAATTTTGCTAACAAGGAAGCAGCAAATGATGGATGGATGGATGGACGGGTGAAAGAGCAAACTTATGGTGAGATGAAGAATAAGGCAACTAAAATTTAGTTTTGAGAATTAGGGTTCTGAAACAGAATGAGGGCATTCATGAAGAACTAAAAAAGGTACATACCTTTTTTTTCTAATAAAAAGAAACTAAGGACAAAAATGAAATTAGAATAGAAGCTTTTGAAAAATTCTAAAGAGGGTACAAGAAAATGAATAAACTTATAATAGTAAAGTTATAAGTGAAATTATTAAAGAAATTTTATATAAATAAGAAAATGAAACTAAAACATAAGTACTTCATTTGTGAAAGGCAATGTTTGGGGTACAGTCAGAATTTTTGATGTCCACTATCGAAAAACATTGACAAAATGAAGAAAAACACATCTGTTCGCCGTTTCATAGTTTATTAGTAACAAATTGAAAAACAGAGTAATGCAAGATGATCCATTATATTATCCGACTTCTCCTAACAAGCTTCCCCCATTTAAGAGCTGTGACTTGCAACATTTTCCTTTGTAAGAAGACACAACTTGGCTACAGCTCGCTTATTGATCACAGTGCTAGTTTGAATGTTTGTAATACAAGCTATGCCCTTATCGGGATTAATGATTTCATCCACTCTACCGATTTGCTATTTCAATGGTGGTATGTTCTCATATTTAGTAGCACAAGGCCCTCCCAGAAATGTTTGCTGTATACAATCTTCATTTAGATCGTTCTTGCAACAGAGTGAGGTAGGTCGTTCACAATACCATCTGTATTTGATCAATGAGTTGCCAATGCCTTAGGTGATATGCGTTTATGGTAGAAAAGTCCGACTCCTCATCCCCTGTGAGTATTCCACCAGTTAAGAAGTGTCATTGAATCAGAGCCTGCAGATCATCAAGCCTTTTTGTGAGTTGATAAAGAAGTCATGAACGACAAAGATGTTATGCTTGCTTGATCGATGCCATCCAGAGGCCACCGTAATGTATCAATCTTGCAAGAATGAAGAACCAATTTATCCCCAAGCTGAGACAATGATTGTTCACCTTACATTAATATTCTTCATTCAACATGAGCACGAGTTATCATGGTAAGTGGTAGAGATGGTGATGATGAAGATGATTGTGATTGTGAAATGGTGGTCGAAGTTCTACGTAGTAGGTTATTGTTGTAGCTGATGATTGATGCAATACGATCTATTAGTACTATTTTACAAGAAGCGTCCTTTTCATTCAGTAGTCAGCAGTGGAATGAATTAAATTCTTTGCTCAAATCAAACAAATCTTTTGTTCTGCTTTCAAAAGAGTCGTTATCGCGTCGTGGCACCGTGTCTTCAGTGTTCACAACTGGCACACCGATACACGAATTTGTCTAGGAGACAGACTCGTGTCGCCAATATAAGAGTTCTCGATCATGTGTTGTTGTTGGTACACTGATGATGATGGTGTTACATTTGCTATTCTTGCTGTAGTCTGATCGAACGACAATGTTGATGATGATAGTAACGAAGTTGAAGGCATTGTCGCTATAATTGCTATTCTTGCTCTTGTATTTCGTTCACTCAGATGTTGATGATGATTATAACGAAGTTGTCGGCGGCAGTAGTAAGTGTGAGTTGGTAACTCACGTGAAGATCCTTCAGCTCATTCCTGGCACTTAGAAAATTTGTCAAGGCCGGCCACGGAAACTTACGAAACGTCTCAACGTAGCCAAGAATGAAGACGTTGCCAAATCTTTCAGCTCCAAATGAACATCTTTCATGACAAAACAAATGAATAAACAGAAGTAACACTTGATCGGCTGCATGTTATGCACCTGATTGTTGCAGAAATATTGATATAATTTTTATTAAATAAAGGGAATACTGTGAAAATCATTGGAAATAAAAAATTGGACTCTCATTAAATCATCATTTTTAGAATGTCAACTTATGGCATGTGAAGATTCAATGATTTTAAACGAAAGTTTGTTAATTTAGATCTTAGAACTATCATCAATTAAATTGCTATTTCATATTTCATAGATTCTCTTTGCATTAAAGTGTCCTAATGACTAACACTCCATACCATTGAATGTTTAAATTGATTATCTGTATGTAACTTTCTCAAAAGATTATGAATACAGAGTGCATGTGGATTCAATATTCAAGCAGAACTCTGCAAGGAAGTTCTTAGTTCATTACTTCATTAATATCCTTTAGAAAGCTACAGCCTTGAGATATGTGAGTATATTCCTTACCTTTATTGTGGTTATTCTTCTTGTCATCATTGATTTAAGACTCTGTAACATATTTGTGGCCTGAGATTAACTTATCAAATTACTAAAGAAAGTAAGAGAAATATAGACTTAGCCTTATGAGCCTAGTCCTGGTTGAAGCAAGGCAAGCTGAACTAAATGTATGGTATAATTGATTCCAAAAAAAAAAAAAAAAACAAAGTAAAGAAAGCAAGGCAAAAGTAAAAGTAAAAAGAAAAGAAAAGAAAGAAAATATGGTAACCATTAATGAAGATGAAATACACGACTCACTTAACTCATAAAGGAGCCCAGGCGCGTAACAAAGAAGATTAACAGACACAAAACAGTGAACAAGTAAAAATGAAGTAAATTTGATACTTTTAATGAAAGAAAAAGACAGATAGAGAGAGATAGGACAGTAAGAATAAGAGTAAATGAAATGGTAAGACAGATGCTATCAGTTGGCGGCAATTGCTTTGCTAAATGAACCTTTTTTTACATCCAAAGCAATATTGTGCGCCTAAGCAAACGACTTTGCCCAAGTTGCTAGAGCAAAGCAAGCGAAAGGCTCCATAGGACGGACCGAAGGACTATTAAGCTATAAAACCCGATAAACATAAGAATGAAAATATAAACCAAAATCAAGTAACCAAATTGAGGGATGCGATGAAAGTGAGTAAAACTTGTTTATTTCAAAATTATGCACTGCGCCAGAGAAAATATATTTATTACAATAAGAAAAGCGAAAGAAAATGAAAGAAAGAAAATTTTTGCAATATTTTCCTATTTATTCAAACTTATTTTTGCCGGCATTTTTATTATTTTTTATGTTGTTTCCTTTCTCTTGTTGCTTTAATTTTTCTTTCTTTTTTCTTCATTCTTCATTTTTTATTATTTTGTGTTATTATTATTCAGGATCGTTGCCTTGATAAGTTTTACAAAACTATGCAGAGAATTTATGATAAATGAAATGTGTTTATTGATGATGGTCACCACCAAAGGGAACACAGGAAATTTACTTCAAAGTGAAGACCAAGAATGAATGCTTAAAGGTTATCAAATATCATAGAAGTAGTAGGAAAGAAAAGAAATTGAAGTCTAGTGAAAAGGAAATCTCCAAGGAAAAGGAAATAGTAAGTACTAGGAAAGCAAAGCAAAGCAAAGGAAAGCAAATCAAATGAATGAATGGTGAAAAAAGGAAGTGATATTTTGGTACTTTTATAAGTATGTCTAAGGATGATGATGATGATGTTGATGATTTTTTTATTGTTGTTGGTTTGTTCTAAAGAAAATTTATTAACTGTCGTAAATCTGTGTAAGTGTTACACTCTCATATAACTCATCGCTCTCTATAGCATAGTGTAAGCAATATATGACTAGTAGTTATTGCTGTTGAGAAGAATATTATTACTGCGTCTTTGAAAATTTATGAGGCCTGCATAATTTTAACATCAAAAAAATCCGCAAACTAACAACAATCACATCAACAACCAAAATAGTAATACGTAGGGTACTACAAAAGTTTTGCAATGGGATATAAATACGCATTATTTGGGTTCAAGAAAAGTTTGATTGTTTTTCAAAGTAAACTCCATGAAGATCTATTTTCGAAGCACATTTTCCACTACAATTGAAATAACTTCAAAACATACTTTATAAATGCATCAACCACTTCTTCGGGTATCGAAAATATTTGACCACATAATTTAATCTTCACTGTTGGGAACAAAAAGAAATCATTCTGTGCTGTATGCCGGATGACCCATCAATTCAATGTTTTGTGACTTCAAACTCCACCCTAAATAATAATGACTGTCCGTCTATCATCTTTAATAGCACCACTGTTTAATACTCTACTAAAATCACCAGCCTAGGAAATCATTTGGAGAGACAAATCACCTGGCGGAAGCATATAGAAGCCAAAAAAATTAGCATGAAATTAAAAGCCCAGTCACTTCACTGGCTCTTAAACCCAAGATCTAGTATAAGCCTCGATCTAAAGGTGCTACTATATAACAGCATAATAAATCCAATCTGCTAAACGCTTTCCCAAGTAACGATGAACTCATCCAAAGAGTTCACTCGAAAATACTTCACTTTTTAACAGGTACTCCCTAGTACATTTCGAATGCGAACAGCCACAGAAACCTTAAAGTCCCACTAATTAAAACTGAACTGGCCCAATCGAAGCAGAAATATCAACTCAAACTCTCCCAACATCCTAACATACTAGCTTATACACTCTCACAAACGAGCAGCCACACGCGCCTACATCGGAATGACTTTCCTGTCCCATGAACCTGAGAGGACCATGCAACACTGTTAAGTTAAATCCATAATTTTAAGATTTCAACATTATTGTTAGGCTTTGTGTTGCATGCAAAGTGATTCAATACATAAATAAATGTTAAGAAAAAAAAAATGCTCGGTTGTTTGAACCGAAGTGTGCGTTGTCATGATGAGGACAATTTGATTTCCTCATTTCACCAAAAACTTCTGGCTAGATGGTCATGTACCACTCTGAATTGACCGTTTTACATTCCACTAGTATCACGGTTGCGATATGTCCGGTTATTCCAAAGAAAGAGGCCACCATTTGCTTCGAAATGCTCCGTGCGATTTTCATCCTCTTAGAATACGGTCGATTGCTATTTACTTTCCGGCTCATACGCATTGTTCCATGATTCGTCACCTGTTATAATCTTAAATACGTCTTTTGAAGCACCACGGTTTTATTTTTTAAACATTAGTTTGCTCCAATTGACTTGAGCCTTTTTGAGCGGTTATCAAATTATGCGGGATCCAATGCGGAACTAGCTTGCTCACAGCTTAGTGTTCATGCAATATTGTATGTATTGCGATGAAATTAATGTCCACAGTTACCTAAATCTCACGGTATGTCACATGCTGATCTTCCATTATTAGTTTACGCACAGCATCGATGTTGTCGGGCGTAACACCTGTTTTTGGTCGGCCTACACGTAGTACGTCCCACAGCGTAAAGCGTCAACGATTGAAATGCATAAACCAGCGATATATTGGGTGTACAAATAAGTTTTAAGGGATTTACAAAAGTTGGCATAATTAACATTAAATCGCATCGGACGATTTGGTCCCTCTATTCATGTTAAATC
Source organism: Amiota communis (assembly GCA_037043315.1). Lineage (NCBI taxonomy): Eukaryota > Metazoa > Arthropoda > Insecta > Diptera > Drosophilidae > Amiota > Amiota communis. The sequence goes on along the minus strand of JBAMAV010001245.1, from coordinate 1,434,082 downwards.
ATCACCATTGCCCGCCAGAAATCCGTATGTGTCATTTCGCTAAAGCTTTTTTGGTTCTGTATGAACTCAAGCCAAGAGACGTCGAACATCGTTTTTTCACGTGCGAACAACTGCTCCAAAGACATAATCGGAAGGGATTTTTCCATCGATTTGTTACGCGGGACGAAAAGTGAACCCACTACGACAACCCAAAGTGCAAAAAATCATGGGGAAAAGCCTGGTCAAGCATCAATTTCAACGGCCAAACCGAATATTCATGGCAAGAAGGTGAAGCTGTGCGTCTGGTGGGATAAGGTCGGAGTGATCTATTATGAGCTGCTTCAGCTTAAGGAAACCATTACTGGAGATCGTTACGAACAACAATTGATGCAATTGAGCCGAGCATTGATGATCAAACGCCCCCCCATATGCAAAAAGATCCAACAAAGTGATTTTGTTTCACCACAATGCACAACCACATGTTGCTAAAGTCGTTAATCAAACTTTGGAGGCACTAAATGGGATGTCGCCACCCGCCGTATTCACCAGACATTGCTCCTTCCAACTACCATTTGTTCCGGTCAATGAATTGAGTTTTGGATAGCTTCAAAAGACGAGCATTTTTCCAAAGCGGAATCCGTATGCTGCCTGAAAGATGGGAAAAAGTCGTAGCTAATGAATAAAATGCATTGTATCAGTTCCTAGGAATAAAGATTCAAAGTTAGTAAAAAATCCCTTAAAACTTATATGTACACCCAAAACTATAGTCTTATGTGGTACTTCATCACCAAAAGCCGAATGAAGTCTTTCCGTACTATCTTGCCAAGTTAATCTACTTCGAAAATCGTAAAATATCATCGCACGAAAATATTCACAATTTAAATCCATTTTTTTCTTGAGATGAAATTTTCAAGTTAACAGAAAGTAAACAAATTTCGTCAATATGACAAACCGTTCTAAGTACAGATATGCTAAGAAAATGCCAAACTTCACGATTGAAATGTCAGATCGCGATAGTGTTGCTAGATTGCAAAACTTTTGTAGTGCCCTACGTAGTTAGAGCCACAGACAAAACGAAGGCATCCATTAGAAAACTATATTTCCGTTTCCGTTTGCATTTAATATTGCGCCTCTATGTGGCGCCTATTTCCTATTTTTTATTCCTTCATTATCATATATTTCGATTACCATCTTTTTGCTTTCATACTCTATAATTTTTGTATATTTTATTTCCTTCAATTTTTTTTCTCTCTTCACTTTTTGTACTTTTTCTTCTAATACACAAAATTGATGAGCTGCAATGGAAGAAGGCGTTACAAAATTTATGACAAGCAAGCAAGAAAAACGATATAAACCTCAACTAACGCATAATGAATATGAAATGAAAGAACTCGTTTTTATCACGTTATCCTTAGCATATCCTTACCATTCATACACACAAATTAAATTTATTTATATGAAAAATATGCTTTCATTTATTTAGTTTGCCTATGGATAAACAGACAAGTTTTTAAGTCTCACGGCAAATAAATGAATGAATGAATGCGAAAATAGTTTTTGACTTTATTATTGGTGAAATTGTAAAGTTTTTTGTCTAACAGCAGCAGCAGCAGAAACAACAATAAATACACCATCAACAGCATTTATTTAAACAAATAAAACAACAAGTATGAAAGTATGAAAATTGCATTCCCCAAAGTCCAACAATGAATGCTAAAATTCACTTCCAAGCAGTTAAAAGAATAAAAATGCAATAAGGATGCATCCCATGCAGATTTAAATTGTCAATTGTTTTGAATTTGTTCTTCTCTTAGTATTGTTATCATTCCCACTACTATTGTTCGGGGTGTTAGTGATGTTGGTGTTGGTGTTGCTGTTGTTATCTGCTTGCGACAAATAAAGTTTTTGAAAACAAAACGTAAATATGAAAATTTGAATGAATGAACCAAACGACGACTGCAAGGAATGCAATAAGAACTCAACTAACTACACCCAACTACGCAGGATATGGTGAATGAAATATTTGAACAATTTTGGACACCTCACCTTCAGCTTAAGGCATCAGTTTATTGCACCATGCAGCGTGCAAATATCCAAAAAAAAAAAAAAAAAAAATCAAGACAGGGAGATATATCAAGATAGAAAGACAAGGACAACTGAGGCTGCTGCATTTGACTCAGTATGTCTGTGTATGTTTATCCTTCTTTTGCTTATTGTATTGTGCAATACAATACATTTCATGTCTCTCACTCACTCTTCATTTTGTGTGTATTTGCCTGTGTATATTTGTCTGACATTACTAGACAACGACGTGTTAGTTTTGTCTTGCTTGAGGTGCAAGTCTATCGTACTTCGTTATCCTTGCTGTGTTTGCAGCATGCAAGAAACTAAAACGAAATTGTTTAAGAAGACAGCAGGAAGTTAAAGCGGTAACCAACCAACATAGAAGAGAAACAGGAGCAGGGAATACTAGCAAACGATTTCCACTTACAATTAGTTTACGCTGTTGCTGTTGCTATTGTTGTAGTTGTTGTAGTTGTCCTTGCAATATTGTAGTTGTCTTAACAAGAACTTAGCAGTAGCAACAACAACTTCATGTTAGTGGTCGCATTTTCCTCTTTCTGTTTATTGTTTTTGGTTTACCTTCTTCATGCTGTTAGTGTCTGCGACACGCACAAAACTCACCAAGGAAGACTTAGTCAACGTGTCTACTACACCTGACGGACCCTAATGCTAACATCTAACAAAAACCAGCATCACCATCACCATTATTCTCACCTTACTCATGCTAAGCAAAACTAAAGTAACCCAGCATGTCCTTCATCATCATCATCATCATGATCATCATCATCATTCCAAAGCGAGCGTCTTTATTTACAACTTTAGAATAAGAAAAACTTTGCGGGTGTCCTGAGAAAATTCAATTTGCATAGCCGCGGCTTTTGGAAGGGTGAGAGGTTTGACAAGAGTTCTCACGTTGTTCTTATTATTGTTAGGTCAGGAGAGTTGGTGTTCAGTGGTGTTCTTGGGATAACGTAATAAATTAACACGTTAAACTAAATAAACAAACTCAAAATGAATGAACGAACATAGACAGTGAGAGAGAGAGAGAGAGGGATAGAGGGAGAGTGACAAAATGAGGATGTAAACGAGAACTTCAACTCGAAGGATTTCTTTTTTGCTTTATTTTTATACATTTTTTTCTGTGTGTCGAATCTGTTTGTATTTTGAATGGGCGCATTGTTGAAGGATTAAAAGTTTTACACCCTGGTTACAGTAATCTTTTTTATTTTTTTGTTTTTTCTCCAGCTTCTTTGTATTTCATTTCATTTCATTGTGGTTTTATGTTTAAGGGATTGATGGGATATGACGTGGCAAAACAGAAAGATGGAGGGATTGAGAATGCGAATTAAGTAATGAAATAGTTGAGAAATTGTCGTTAGTTTAAATGAAAGAAAAGCAATATTTGTAATATTTATTGCATATTTTAAATCCACTTGATTGCTTAAAAAATTTCGTTTAAAATTAATTTAAATTGGATACCAGATGAACTCAAATGAAGTTAGCCAAGTGTTGAAAGGTTTTTCTAGTATTTAAACTTAAGAAGAAATATAGCGAAAGCTTTAGTTTGTTCTCCATAATTCGAATAAATCATGACGTGACCATTGATTCGAATCACATTCGAAAACAACCACAAGGAAAATGAAATTGAATCAAGAATTGATATGCCTGTGTTTCAGAATATACGACTGGTCACTAGCACTACTCAATTTCTCTCTTTTTTATGTGATTTTCAACTGTCTTCCTCTTTTTTTTGTTACGCGGCATCATTAAACACCTGATGATGGGGCAAAACAATTTTAAGTGAATTACCTAATGTAAAATTTTAATTAAAACTAGTTGTGCCCACGACTTCGAACGTGAGGTATTCGAAATACGCTATTACCAATAGCGTATATTTTGTTAACTTTTTTCCTAATTATCAGATGTTTAGTGAAGGCGCGCAGCAAAAGAGGAAAACATTGGAAATCAGCCAAAAAGTAGACAACAGAATATATATATATATATATATCTTTTGATTTAGTAGGTCGATTTCGATAAAATAAATGCTATATGTTACTCGAAGCTTGCCACAATACACCAGTCAAAATCGCATTCAAATAGATTAAGCCGTTTCTGAGATTAGCGTGCACACACAGAAAAAGTCTTACGATTTTAATAAAACGGGTAAAAATAATGAAAAAGGGCGCTGGCAGAACTATGTGCATATACTGCAAATTCTTCTTAATCATGTTAATCATCACAAATTTTCAGTTTTTATATCTCACAACGCCTCAACGATTCACTATATCAAAAAAAAACAGCTGTTCATGATACAAAATAACCTGTGTACACAACAAAGTGAGTCATGGTGAAATCAGTCCTTTGTAAATAAGATATTTATTTTCCACTATACAATCTTAAAATCTTTTAATTGTTTTTCAATTCTATGAAACTATCCAATCCAACAATATCCAATTTTTTTATCAACGATGATTACTGAAACCCATTGGATCGAATTTGGTATTGATGGGATCTTAATTTTGCTAAATAAACTCAAAAGAAGTAAATCATCGCCATCTGTGGGTATGTTTTTCTAATAATATTGTTGTTATGTTGTTATGTATTATGAAAATACATAGAAGTAAATATAAAGTGAAAGCTTTAGTTTGGTTCTACAATAGTTGAATTTATATCATCACAGTTTAAGTCTTCATTATCAACAGCAAAAAGCAAAGTCAATATTCCATGGAATTTGCTTTCTGGTTACTTCTAAGCCACTCAAAGGATTTTGATGCGGTTTTCAATGTCATTTATCTGAAAGGTTTCCATGTAAAATATATTTTAATTAATTCTAAGTAAAACATTGTACCATATATTCGTTATATGGTGGCTTATAGACATTTTTTAAAATCAATAAAGTCATCTTTGTTAAACATATCTTTTTGTCAATGCTTTGCGCTTCAATATGAAATCAATTATGCCAAGAATGATCGACTTCTTATATACTAAGGACGATGAACAAAAAACGCAATCAGATATAGTTTGCTTCAAAATGGTTATGGGAAATGGCTCTCTAACGCACCCATGCAAACCAGGGACGGGTCTTTAGTCCACTAAAAAAATCTTAAAATTTTCATTTGCATAGTTTCAATGGGTTTTTAATTCCATGGAGCCAGGCAACCCTTTAATATAAAACTCTTTTATCGGTAAAGTCATTGGATCTAATTTAGTATTGATGTCATTTGAATTTTGCTAGATATACTCAAAAAAATTTAACCACCGCCATCTGTGGGTATGTTTTTCTATTATTACAGTGTAGACTTTATATAGTGACACTTAATTGATTAGACATTTTACTGTGTTATTGAGAGTTGTGGTTAAATGGAAACATATAAACATATTTACTAATAAAGTATAAAATTTGCTAACAACAAACTTAAATATTGACCCAAAAAATAACGCTCCAGTATTTTAATTGTGTTTTCTTATGTGTTTTATTCATACTCTGTGATATTGTGGAATCAACTTGGTTATACAAATAGGAATTTTCTAATAGTTTTGATGCATCAATTACTTGTTTAATACTTAATGAAGGTGCAGGATTATCTGTCTCATCGTTTCATACTTGGTTGTTAATAGTACTGTTCATTGCTTAATAACGACGTACTGTTTTCAATTTTTAGAGAGGGTGTTTCAACATTGCTACCTTACATAGAATCCACTCTAAGTGTACTACAAAAATCATAAAACTTAATTGGCTTGTTAAAGAAAAAAGCAAACAGCGGCTTAGCAACAAAGTCTTTATATATAGGTCCATCATCACTCCTTTCTGGTCATACGGTATCTAATTATGGGGCACTGCTGCAACATCACATATAAGGAAAATCCAGGATTTACAACCCTACGTCTAATAGCTAATGCCCCTTGGTTCATCCGCAACTAATCCCTTCATAAAGACCGTAACGTGCACTTTGTCGGCGACCAAATAAATCATCATAGCAGTAGATATAGTGAGAAACTATCAACTCATCCAATTCCACTGGCTAAGGCTTTAGCAACTCATCGCCCAAGGAGAAGATTAAAAAGGTTCCATCCTGAGGAGCTTAAAAGTCGTTCTGTTACTATTAATTCATTAACTTAAATGTAAGCATTTGTCATTGTAGTGTTAATCTCCTAACAAGTTATAGCATTAAGTAAGCTGATTATTGTTAGTAGTTATACAACATTAATAAAAAAATAGGGTGTGATGCAACATAGAGTGTTTTATTGTATGGATAAGAAGGTAAACCAATCAAAGTCAAGTAATTGCGACGTTTTAGGGAGATTTTCATTAAATTGAGTGACGTATCATTGAAACTTATCAGTATCACCATTTTAACTGAAGAAAACATACAGTGAAAGCTTTGAAAAGTCTACAAAAAAGCTTGTATCAGTGAGCTTAATATCAGTTGTGTGTATTTGCTTATCCTTGTGAGCTTTTATAAGTTTATAAAATGTATTATGAGTGAGTGTTCCAAAAGGAAATAAGCTCAAACTTAATTTGCCATAAAATGGGCTTTTATTATAATAAAGTTTCTTTGGTTATACTAAGCGTATACTTAATATTTTCCTCAAAGGTTCAAAGCTAAACTAAGAAAACATTTTCAACAAAAAGAGGGTTGTTTTAATGCTTACATTTTCCTTTGTAAAAATTTCTTTTCTTAACAAGCTTCTGCCATCTGTTGGTAATAAGAAAAATTATGTCAGAATGCCAATTATATTTTCAACAAATAAAAGAAGTTCAAGTATGCAATTGCACCCAAGAAACTGCTTGATGTTAGTTAAAAAAAACCCCAAAAATTTTAAACATTTACAATAAATCAAGGAATAAACTGAGCAAATAAAAATAATCAGGGAAAGAAATGTAAACATTTTATGATATTAATAACAAAGAATAAAATAATAAAAATATTATAATTAAATGTGACCTTAAAAGTGAAATGGCATATGTGGTTCGCTAAGCTAGTTGCAACAAAATTGACATTAAACTTGAATGGAAAGGATACCTGCCATGTAATTATGGTACATTGAAGTTGTATGTTTTGTTAAGAGAAGAAAAACCCAACTGAGTTTCTATTCTACTATCGAAGAAGAACAAGATGCGAAGAAAAAAACAAAAATGAAGTAAACTCATCAGACATTAAACTTGAGCATTGACCCAATTAGGTGATATTGTTCTTTGCTGTTGGCGTTTTTCTTGTAGTTGTTTCGGTGGCTCTTTAAGTACTTCCAATTGTTTATACCACAAAATCAACCAAGCAACTCAAATGTAATGAAACTAAGAAAAAAAGTAGAAAAAATAAAAGAAAAAGTTAAAAAGAAACCAAAAAAAAAAAAAAAGAACATTTAGAAAGCCATTTGGCAAATAACATTTACACAGACTTACACATTCAGTCACCTACATTCACACCAAGAGACTCATACACCTGAAAACATTCAAGGACACTAAAAACATGTTTTGTGGCCAAAAGCCGTCAACAGACAGGACCTCAATTAGTTCATGAAATATGCATTATATATGGAATAACCCTCTCTCTCAAACCTTCGAGTTTTACTAAGCTACTAAAGCTACACCACACTCATCCATACACTCTTCATTTTCGTTTCCAGTCTAAAAGTTTTGTTTTAAGAACTGAAACTTAAATATGCGACATGTGAATTTTTTCCAAAAAAAAAAAAAGGAAGACTTATAAATAAATAGGAAAAGAAGGAAAATGTTTAGATGATGCTTTCTCTAAATTTTTAATAATCTTTATCAAAGCAACATAAGCCTACTAAAAACTAAGGTTAAGCCAATGAGGTGTCGTGGATAAAAGGGTGGGAAAAGGGTGGAGAAAAGGATATGAATCTAGTAAAGCTGTGTCAAGTTAAGTTAAGTTGAGTCAAGTCAAATCATGACAAGACAAGGCGCCACATGCTGAGCATGTGAAAGCTATGGGCGATGAGCGAAATGTCATCACATGCGGCGTATATGTGATATTTCGTTTTTGCATAATTTCATTTCAAGGATTTAAAGTCAAAAACCGCGTGCTACAGCAAAAGTATTGTAGTAAAAATGAGTCAGAGAAAATAAGTTTAGAAAGAGTGCGGAAACAGAATTTATGAGAGGAAAGTAGAGGAGGGTGTGTGAGTGTGTGTGTGTGTGAAAATTGCGTGTCTGTCATGGGGAAAATATTAAACAAAAATACACAAAATTCTAAATGTAATAAATTTCTTTGTTCCAGTTTTGTTTCTCTAATATATTTTTTCCATATTTATTTGTTTTGATTTTTTAAAGCGACTCTGCTTTGATTTAACGGCCAAAAACAAAGGACAAAATAGAAAACGAAACGTGACTAAATGCGAACTAAAAACTGCTGGTTCACTGACTTGTGGCCTAAGGCAGGCGGCGTCACTTGTTATTTTGTATAAATGAAGAGAAAGGATACAAGGGAGAAAGGTATAGAGAATGAAATAGTACTATTTAGAGTGTAAAGAAGAGTATGAGTAAAGAAGAAAAATGAAATAAATTGACAATTAATGTCAAATAAAATAAATTGAGAAATAAAAACTCAAAAACACAATCGAAAAAAACGCGGCAAAAACGCGAGCAGCATAAAACGCGAAAAAAATAAAATAAAATAATAAAAAAAACTACAAAAGGATAAAAATATAACAAAATTAACAAAATAAAAATCAAAGTTTCATTTATTTTTTTTTTTGGAATTTTGTTTTTTAAGGAAAAAAGATCATCCAACCTCAAAGCATTTCAATTTGTTGTTTGATACTAAAAATATTTTAATTGCATTTGTTTGTTGGCAATCACATTCTACATTCTTAACAAAAAAAAAACAAAAAAAAAAAGGATTTGAATTGAAATCGCAGTTATTTATTTAATTAAACAACATGGATAAAAAATCAATCTGTTCCTTTTTCAAATAAAAAATAGAAAAAAAAAAACACAAAAAAATGCTAAAGAATTTTTTATCAATTTTTTTTACCGAAAGCAATAAATTACTTTTGTTTATGACAAACTCACATGATGGGAGAGAACAAGAGATTGGTTTGTGGAGAGGTATTGGGTTCGGAGAGGGAGACCTTAACACATAGAAAACATAAACCAAATAGAAATTTGTCAACAGCATGCTGCATGTAGAAGATTTACGTAGAGCCAAGTCATAATAACAAGAACCATAACAGGAAGAAGGACAATTTGGTTAAAGGAAAACATTTTGATTTTAGTTGAAACCTTCGGCACTTCATCTTTGTCGAAAGCAGTTAACGATTTTACCTCAAACATACCTCAAACTTCTTCTTCTATTCACTCACTTGCTGGCAGATTCGATTATGACCAAGCATACACTTACTGACTTACTTACATATATAATAAAAAAGACAGACTAACTGACTGAGAGACAGACATCATACACATGGTTATGAATTGCATTTGGCAGTAACAGGTTCAGCCTACAGTCAATCGTCATTAGCATTACTCTATTTCTAAACTGAATTGAGTTTAGTACTGCGAAGTTGTTTGCCTCAATTCTACTTGGCTTAACTTAAGTTGGAAGCCAACCAACTTGGATTTTGGTCTTGGATTTCAGCCACAGCATACGCATATTAATCAATGATGATGGATGACTTGAGTCTAACACACAAATGCGTTTTAAAAGGGCACACAAGAGCAAGCAAAATGGATTCAAGTACTGCCTATTCTATATGCAGCCAGTAGTAGGCCGCCCATCAAATGAAATTTTCGACTGTCGAAAGCAATCTTATGCTTCCTTGTTTGTTTGTTTGTTTGTTTGTTTGTATATTCGGGGCCAACGGTGCGTATGCTTAACGTCAGGCCAAGAGAATTTATGAACCCAACATGCAAACACACATAAACAAGCTTGCAAACTTTAGGTTTACCGTTGTCGTTTAGCAATAAATACAAGAAATTATCTACCCACAACATTTTAAATTATTATTCTGTTATTGTTGTTGACATTCATTGGCTTCTGCTTGGCACTGTTCTACTCGAAGCGGAAGAAGAAGAAGGACTACAGAAAATAATGATGAACAATCAGCAGATACCATGGCAGACAACCAATTTTGGTCATTTCCATTGCATATTTCATTAGTTAGTGTGACGGTAATTTTCTTCAAAAGATCTCTTCCATCCCCTCCCAGCCACTCACTCACTATTATGACTATTAGTAATGTATGTGTATGCATGTGTATGTATGTGTTTGCCTTGTTAACATATTGCACAGTGGATTTGCTCCAGTGTTGTTTCTGTCTGTCCCCGTGTATTGACGACGCTCTACACATTTGACAATTTGACAATGTCCTCCTTGCTTTAGTTAATATTTCATCTGCAATGGATTATGAGTTACGCTTGTTATAACCAATACCATTACTTCTCTTGGTGTTGTTGTTGTTGCTCCCATTATCGCTGTTGTTGATGCTTCGGTTGTTAATGTTGTTGCTGTTGTTGCTGTTGTTGCTGTCGTTGCTGCCATAGTTGATGTGCTTTATAATTGTTTTGTCGTTGTTGGAAGTAAAGCGCATTAATTCTATCCAAACTGCAGACTTTACCGTCACAACAACAGCAACCACAACAAAAACAATTATCCCAACAACAATGAACAATAAACAAAGAAACAATCAAACATAAGCAATCAAGAAAGCAACCTATACTCCTCACAAACTATGCCAGCTTGCCTGCCTGACTCCAGCTAATGAAGAATTGCATTGTATCATAACAATTTGACTTCGGTTTCGCATGTGTGATTTAAGTAATTTCATCTGAAGGATTTTAACATGAAGTCAAATGGATTTTAAAAAGGTTATTCTCAGAATCTTACAAGATACTATAAAAGATTAAGAATTCAAAATTGTAAATCAATTTAATAAGAATTGAGAAAAGTCAAAAAGAGTTCGCATGTAGTTTCAATTTACTTGAGAGTAGAGCTGGCATACAAACCATCGATGTATCCAATCAATGTTGATGTTTTGGCTGCTCTACTTGAGAGGACTAAAAGGTGGAAACATTTCCTTAACCATTAGATAATAAAATAGTAAGCATGCCGAATCTTATGTTACCGATTACCGATTACCAATTCATGTGGATTTGGTGCCTGAGTAATTGGTTCCTCAAGTTTTTTGTTGACGTTTTAGATTGATCTAGGTACCCTTTTCCTTGTCATCTTTAAGATGAAACTCGTTCTCCATAACACAGCGTAAGATATCCTCACGGCATCACAGAGTGATGGACATGTTCAATGTGGACATTGATACGCTTAGCTAGGATGTTTTCGCGCACACGTTTGGTTACAATAACACCAACAGCATGTTGTTCGACATTGAAAATGCTATCAGTCTTTACCTTGTGGGGCAAACCTTTTTGCACGGCACCATGATGTTTTATATCAACAATATCTCCGATCTTTAAAACGCGCATAAATTTTCGCAATGGGATGACACCATGCGGAAAGGGCAAGAGAAAATGTGGTAACCATTTGAGTTAGTCCCCTTGTTGCCCTTTTACGTTGCTACGTCCACGTAGGGGGATGGGTATCGATTAATCGATATAATCGTTGTTTCGTTGCAATAATCGATGATTTTTGAATCGATGTCATCTGGGATCGATTAATCGGATAATTGGTATTTTGACCCAGTAGCGACCAAAGTGACAGAATTTTCGATTTCTTTGGCCCGCTCTTCCGCATCCTTTTTTCTTTTTTGCTCGCCAATAAAGTTTACGAGGAAAAGACTTTTTTTCCTCGCCAATAAATAAGGCCGTTTTTTATTTAGAGTTTGTTATTTTCATCTTCCCATCGAATAATCGATTAATCGATTTTTAAGCAACAACTAATCGGTGTATCGATTAATTAGTAAAAAATAATAATTGATGTCATTAATCGATATTTTGTTGGTCGATACCCATCCCTACGTTCACGCGGTTGTGAATTTGGGGAATTTGTGTTATGACTCGCTAACACACTATTTCTGCGCAACTGTGTGTATGCATCTATTTGATTTCGATGTGCTTTGATTGAACATCATGCGTGGGTCAGCAATAGTATTCCCAGTAGCAATAGTATCAACACTGCGCACATTGAAAGCACTGTGAAATCTAGTAATTCTTGCTTCACATCGAGAAATTTTGGGTTCTACCTTCAAGCTAATTGATTCAAATTTATGCTGTAGCGGAATCGCGGATTGTGGTATGAGTCGATACAACACTAACATCAAAAAGCACTGTCGTCTGGTGTTTTTGGCTGTCATGAAGGTATACTGTCAGGTAGTTCATTCATACACAACAGCACATGAGTTAATTTCATAGTGTTCGAAAGCATGTAGTGTGACTTTTGATAATGTGCGTGTATCACACGTTGTGTTTGACCGAGAGATGATAACTTTTTGTTTCATGTTGACTCGTGCAATGCTCTTAAGTGTGATTATGCATGTGCTCATATTCAATGATCGCGTCACTAAACTAATCAAGCTGTCTTTGTCAAACACAACAGGCAGGACAATGTCTGCGGGTCCCCTAGTCTGATATAAAATTGATTATAAAAGCATCTACTAAGTAAGAGAGTTCTTATAAGCTTATAAGACTTAGTTAAACTTAAGTTTTGTTGATAGTTGAATGATACAGATTAGATCTAATGGTAGATAAGAGTTTACAAAAACTAAACACTTTTCATATAAAATTTAAAGGAACAAAATCTTTGAAGCAAAAAAGGGACTTTCAATATAGCAAGGAACCATATTTACAAAGTTTCTAAAAGTTTCCACGACCATAATTAAGAATTTAATGAATTTTATATATTTTGATGGAAAATCTAAATCAAGTTGATATCTAATAAGAAATTCCTCTCTCCTACTCTTATACTGATTGATCAATTAATACAATTCACCTTTATAGATAGATCAAAAGTTAATTTTGTGGTATGATAAGCGTTAATTATGTACTATCATGAAAAATGATTTGGGTCAATTAAGTGCACGTGAAGTAACCAAATTATCAAGTGAACGAACAAATGTTGATTGTTGACGCAATGAGTATGTTGTGTGTCCTTTTGGGCCAGCTTTGTGTTGTTGTCCTTTAACCGTTGTGTACACATATATTAATGAGCATATAACGTTGGCAGAATTTGACATTGATGTGTATCAAGGGATACGTAAATAACAATGGCCGGCAAAGACAAGCAATGGTATGAGGAAATGGAGAGCACAGATTGCGTTTCATACGCAGACACGCCATGAACATGACAGTGAACACGCAGTTAAGCAAAACGAAACCTACGCACAATACTTGGTAATTAAATACGCCTTACTAATTGTTGATGAGCGGGGGTAAAGGAAGAATAAGAAACAATTTGAATTGGTGGTAAAATACATGTATGTAACATATGTACATATGTATGTATCTAGATACTAGATACACATACGCATGACAACAACAGGTAATTGCTGCAGCAAAGCGGAGCGACACAAACCAATACAAAGCAACTTTACTCGTTCATAGAACAATCAAAAACATTTTGAATAGCAAATACCACTAACTATTTGTCAATGAAAATGGAGATTGAGAAGCAGTGGTAATAGAGAGAAAAGGATGAGGAAAAGGAGACTCCATAATTAAGCATTGAAGTTAATAGTACACAGAGTACTATATTTGTATGATAACGTAAGAGGCTTTTGTTTATGTTGATGAGGAACCTTAACCTAAAGAAAGTGGTAAGTAATCAGAAGATGTTTCACATTATGAAACTAGTACTAAAGCTAACCATGGTTTGCATTGAAATCCTATCATGCATTGAATGGATGCATGAATGAATGACTGTGACAAATATCAGTATTCAGGCGCATTTGTCCAAAAACTCATTATCATCAACAACATCAACAACAGCATTACCAACATAATTGAAACAAAAGCAGAAGCAGCAACAGTGAGGGACCCAGAGATGCCGCATTGCGTATTATCAATTTCAGTTGATTCCCACACACACACACACACAGAGAATTTAAAAGAACACTTCACTTGTTCTAGCAACGTTGAACTTCGGTTTCAATTAAGCGCAAATTTCGCAAGAGTTGAGCCAAGTTTGTATATGGATTGAGTTAAGTTGAGTTGAGTTGAGTTGAGTTGCAAATTCACTAGGCATCTAACAAGATACGAGCAAAAAGGTTCTTTCTCCCTCCGCTTTTAAGATCCTGCTTCAGCAAAGTAGGTAAGGATGGGGTGAATATGTGTATAGAAAACTCATGTGCTCAGCTGTTGTTTTGTGTGGTTCAGTGTTGTGTTGTTGCAAATGACAGAAGTGTGCTGTGCCTGTTATGAACGTTCGCTAAATTGGAATTGAAATTGAAATTAAGCTAAAATGAAAACACTTTACAACAAGAACAACAGCAACAACAACATGAAGAACAGAAGAATGCAGTGGCATAGAAGGCATCAAATGAATGTCTATGTTGACTAGGATTATAACTGGGAGTAAGGATGAGAATGAGAATGCAGATGAGGTTACGAATGTCGTCGTTGAAGACTCGACTTTGCTACATATGACTAGCGAGCACACCGTTTTCCATAGTCACATGCACTATTGCTGCTCTTACTTCATTCACTCATACTCATGTTTATGAAGAAAGTATGCCACAACCTTTCCACTTTCACTTCCAACTGCTACAGCTGCTGCTGATGTTGGCAGCCATTAATACTCATTGACTTCAATTGCTGGTTCAGTGGATTACAGAATATTCAATTCAAGCACAAAGTTTTTCCTTCATACCACCACACATTTGTTTTTATCAAACCTGAATTAATGCGTATGTAGATACTTGACTTATCTGGTATTACATCACTTGCGTTGATTTTGTTGTCGTTATAACTTAGATTCCTTTATTCCGGTTCAAATTCTTGTTTAGAATGCAGTTTTCCTATTTCTTTTTTTTTTTCTACAAAATAAAATTTTTAATTAATTTATACACTTGAATGAATTAAAAAAGAATAAAAAACATATGTAAATAAAAAATATATTTGTGAAAACATTTTCAAAATAATTTTCACACACTCAACTACTTTTATATTCTCTCACTTGCGGGCTAACAATTTTATTTGCAAAATATGCGCATAAAAGCATGGAACACTTTTTTTTCATTTTCGATTTTCACTCACTTTCAATGGATGAGTTATAATAAAACGAACGTTTGCGAAACACTAAAATTTTTTGTAAAAATTAAAACAAAATTTTTATATTTTCAGCATTTATTTATTTTTTTTTTTACATAAAAATAATGAAATAAAATAAAGCTAAGTGTAATATAAGCTTTCAGCAATGTTAGTTGTAAGGCATTCAAAACTTCATGTAAGTACATTTACATGAATTTTGTATGAAAAGGTGAATTCTCTTACTAAGCTAGTTGTGTTTCAACTATTCAAATATACAAATAAATCTGCAACAATCAAAACTAAATAAGCACACAATAAATACACGTAGATAAAAACAACTTAACTTGACCTGCAATGAGATCAAATAGTAGTTTTTTTTAACAAATTTGAATGGACTCCATTATCACATGTATTTCATTTTTTTTTTTACTTCTATCAGGTGAGGGCAACCTTGGGAGCATATGTCATCAGTGATTCACTCGTTCGGGAAGTGAAACGGGAGATCAAGATGGTATTGCCATGTCAGGCGACTCGTGCATCTGCTATTGTTCAGCAAGTTGATTGCCAATTGATTACCATGAATGAATTCTTATGAATTTCCACCAAAACTCACAAAAATTATCCTAAGCATCCTAAAGAATCGGTCTTTTGTTGTCCATATTGGCAATACCAAGTCTCAGGCCTTGGAAATAAGAGCGGGCTGTTCACCAGGTTCTTGTCTTTCACCAATCCTTTACAACATTTATACCTCTGACTTCCCTATACTAAAAGGTTGCACTATCTCAATCTTTGCTGATGATATGCGATCCTATGTTCAGGGACCCTAGCTGCCGACATTTCTGACAAGCTTCAGGCAGCTTTTGACTGTATTGTTTCCTATTTCTTGAAGTGGAAAATATTAGTAAACTCCGAAAAAACGCAGGCCATATTTTTTACCAGAAAGCGGAAAGACATAAACCTCCCTAACAGTCACCTAAAGCTGAACCATGTCGACGTCAAATGGGAAAATAGTGTTAAATGTTAAGGCTTAATTCTAGATAAAAATCTTACCCAAAATAAGATATTAAAAATGATTTTTAATCTGCCCTGGCACCATTCTACTATTAAATTGCATCACAAAACAAATATCCAGTTAATTGTACACAGAATTGCTCGACTTTCCTTAAATTTTAAAAATAAGTTTATCCAATCTAACTATCCGCATATAAATAGTATAGCACAAATACTTTAGTCTTAAGTGTAGGTTAGGTTAGGTTTGCTTGGCTGATCAAGAGATCTCACATAGACCAATAATGGTCCTTTGTGTTGCCAAGAATAGTCTTAAGTGTAGTTATAACTAGTAATTATTAAATTAGTTTTTTTAGGGTTTTTCTAAATCTTTTATCACTCTTTTTACTATTAGGAATATATTGTTAAGTCCCATAGTTACTAATCCTTTATATATGTCTAAGTAGAATTGAAAACGTGGGCTGATCTCTTAATTTAAAAAATAAAAAACTAATGCTAAAACACATACATGTAATATACCAAATTATTGTGAATAAATGAATGAATTACCATGATCTTCCAACCGATGAGTTTGTCGATGTGCCTGACGTTCTTCTATCTGATTCTTCGAACCTTCAATTATTGGAACGGAGTTTTATTTTTTAAAATAGTTGTAGAATGTAGTAAATAGTATAAATTAGTAGTAGATTGTAGTGAAAAATAGTAGTGAATTGTGGTAAATAATAGAAGATTGTGATAAATAGTAGTAAATTTTGTAAAATAGTTGTATATTATAGTAAATTTTAAAAAATAGAAGTAGATTACAGTAAATAGTAGTAGATTGTAGTGAAAAATAGTAGTAGATTTTGTAAAATAGTAGTAGATTTGTAAAAAAATAGTAGTAGATTTTGTAAAAATAGTAGTAGATTTTGTAAAAGAGTTGTACTATATATTATAGTAAATATTAAAAAATAGAATTAGATTGCAGTAAATAGTAGTAGATTGTAGTGAAAGATAGTAGTAGATTGTGGTAAATAGTAATATATTATGGTAAAAATAGTAGTAGATTATGCTAAATAGTAGTGGAGTGCAGCAAATAGTGGTAGATTGCAGCAAATAGAAGTAATTAGGTTTTCCACTTGGTTAGGTCCAAACAAGAAATACAAAACCATAATTACTAATATTTGAATAGGTGCTTGTTAGGTAGGTGGCAAATAACCACGGCTAATCTCTAAACATTACTATGAATATGTATTAAATACATTCACAGATTCTAAGAGCTCTTTTACAATGAATAAAAGAACATTATGCAAGTTCCTAAAGAGATTATGTATGAAATGTTTTTCTTCTTTTTTTTTTTTTTTTGATATTATTTTAAGTAAATGTCCAAGCAACCGAGTCGGTTTTTATACATTTGTATTATCTAAAGGAAATTGACATGAGCATAGAAAAAACATGACATCTTAAAAATATTAAGGTCTTCTATTAAGTAGATCGTTTGAGTGAAGTCTTTTCAAACGACGGCTGAAAAAATGTCTTTCCTCAATCACCGTAGGCATCTTAAGGTCACGGTGTAGTATGGTGTTTCTAACATACCATGGTGCACCAGTTATGCGTAGTAGGGCTTTGTTTTGAGTTGCTTGCAACTTTTTGATGATGGCTTTTCTTCTAATACCAATAAATACCGGATAATGGGACTTCATCATTTCTAGTGAATAATTAAAATTCAATATCTTCCAAGAAGACATCATGGTAAAGTATTGTAAATAGAAATATGTTCCTTAAGAAATCACAATGATTAAATAAAATATTTAAACATTAAATTATTTTTAACTTCATAAAAAGCAAATATAAAATAAATTCATTAAATAAAATAAAATAAAAAACATTTTGTAGTTTTATGAAAAAAAAAATATTATAAAATTCAAATTATAAAAAACTGCAAACAGCGTAAAAAACTTTCGTTCAAAGTTCATAAAAAACAAAGAATTTTTTGTATATTTTATGGTAACGAGAAAATTGTTTACTGATGATGATGATGTTGATGATGATGCTAGTGATGCTAGTGATGATTATTTGACCACTACTCGTCTCCTGCCACTTCATGAACACGGCGATTCCCAATCTTCATGCTTGTAATGCTTTTCAAAAATGATGCTTTCTTGTTGTTATATTTCATATAATGCTTTTTACTTTATGATTGTTTATGTCTTTGTTGTTGTTTGTTTGTTTGTTCGTTTGTTGTTTTTTTATATGTGGCTCCAAGAGTGAGTGAGAGAAAATTTAATAATTCAATTATAAAATACTGAAAGTGGAAAAAACCCTGCGTGAAGTCATGATTCAATAGCCGCAAGCCCTCACAACTTACCATTTCACTAACAAACCATCAAAGCCACCAAACCCAGCAAACCCAGAGAATAACAACGGCAAACAACATTAAATTTAGTAGTAATTCATTTTGAGTTTCTTTGGTTTTGCTTTTGTATTGTGTTGCTTTGTGTTATTTTGCTTAACCAATTTCCAGGTGTTTTGTGGAGGCGTTGAACGCGTTAATTTGATAATGTTCCACAAACGGAAATGGCGCTTGTGGCACACAACCGGAAGTTAAGTTATTTAAGATTCATTTTGACATGGCGCTGCTTGACGTAACTTTATGCTATATATTTTTTTTTCGTCTATTGTAGTTGTTGCTGTTGTTGTTTGTTATTTGCTCATGGGAAATTAACTTCTTCATGGGTAAATTTCATTCAGTCTTTTCTTAATTTTGTTTCTTTCAACATTTTTATCTAATTAGAAAAATGAGGGTGGCTTCTCATTTTTAAAAGTGTTAGTACCTTTTCTCATGTTGGTTTTTCATATTTTGAAAGGATTTCTTTCAGTTTTTCTTTATTTTTTATGTAGGAAGTTTTGAAATTTGTTTATGGGGAAATCCTTTTTCCTTATCGCAATGACCTTCAACTGATATTTGTTGACTGTGTATATCTTTAACATATGTAACTCTATATAATTGTCTATGCGGATGTATAACAAAATATTCTCACATAATTTTGTCGCATATAAATTTCTTGTTTCTTTTCTTTTTCCCCATTTTCTATTCTTTTTATGAGGCCACTTAATATATAACATGAGTTATGTATGCAAATATGACACTTAAATGTAGATAAATGGACAGAATAACGCACAGAAAGACATAGACATACTCAGAGATACTCATAGAAACACATATAGTATGCTCACATTTACAGATACATATAAATTACAATAGATGCAAAGTAACAAACAACATAAACATAGACACATAACCTCAATAAACGCATAATTTCATTTTAGAACCTGATGACATACAGAAGTGTGTACATCAACAGTAACAACAACAATAGAAAAGAGAACAATAAAAGTAACATCAAAAATAACAACAACAACAACGATCATAAGAATATGAGTAAAAGCAATAGAAAGCAACAACAATAACAACACCAACAGCAGTCATAAGAAATATGTGAGCAACAATAATAACAACAAAAATGGCCATAAAATAAAATATGAGAATATTCAAAGTATCCATTCAAAGTACTGATGTGTGTGTGTGCTTATGTGATGTGTGTCTAATATTTGTTTGAGCATAAACAAGCAACAAACAACATACTTGGCAACAACAACCACAGAAACAATAATAAACATTTTCAAACCAAAAAGGATATTTTCTAACATCAAAAAAAAAAAAATATTCTCTGTAACATTACATAACATAAATAAAATCAAACTTACATATGTACACACACACATTCATAGAAACCTTTACCAAACAAAGATTCAAATAAATAAATTTCCAAACAGAAAAAACCGGACCAAAGTCGTCGCATTTATCCTTCATACTCATTCTCTAGAAAAATAAATAATAAAAATACGAAAACAAAACCCTTTCACTTGTCTAAAGAACAAAAAAATATATATAAACATGTGCTGTATATACATACACAAATACTACTAACTTTCACACACATGTAAGCCTACTAAATTCAAAGAAGAACGTTAGCCAACTTGGCACACGATTTTGGCTCTTGTAGAGCAAGAGAAACAAGCAAACTGAATTATGAAATGATAAAAACGCATAAAACCATTATGCAAATTTAGTTTATTGCTCGTGAGGGTCTTCTTCATCTTTCATTCTTTTCCTACTTTTTTACATCACAAAAATGAAATACAAAAAAAAAAAGTAAATGGAAGCACAGGATACACAAGAGTTTAGGTAGGCACACACAGATTGGAATTTTCTTTCCCTTCCTTTTCACAAGCTTAACCAACTAGTCAATGTTGTCACTGTGTGTGTGTGTGTGTGTGTGTGTGTGGGTTTTTTTTTGGAGAAAATCGCTTGTAATATGGTAACGTAGTACTATATTCTTAACTGATAGTCATCTTAAGAGTCTATAGTACAAGCAGCACTAGAAAAATTCTTGAATGAAACCTCAAGTCAGTGTGGCTACTAAAGGAATGAATGAAGCAAAGCCTATTTCATTCAGTTTCAACGAAACTTTATACCTACTATAAAGAATGAAATATAAAGAAAATTTGATAACACAATAAGTTTTTCATAAGCAAAACAAAAATTTTGATTGGACTGTTCTATGATTTATCAATATGAGTTCTTTTAAAATACCGGGCCCATCACTTCATAGTACTGTAGTTAACCAGGCCTCATTAAGTGGATCCAATGTTTCGAGGAATGTAAGATTCCCCACAATTTCTATTCCTACCTTTTCAGGAGAATTTACCGAATGGTGCAGTTGGTATAATATATTTGTTACGCTTATTGATTCTAGATTTATCGAAGTTGCGATCGTCTTTAGGACCCATACCATTGAATGTAATAAAATCTTTAGAGCTGACGTCTTCAAAATATGATAAGGCGTTACAGATGTTAAAGAATCGTTTTGAGAAAAAGGCTCATGTCGGGGAGCTATTTAACTTAAAGAAAGTCGCTAAGGCGGATACAGATTCTCTTAGGCGCATTATAGACGCAGTAACGTCTCAGTTAGCTGCATTACATACATTGGGTTCGACGAAAGATATTTTAAGTGCAATCGTTTTGCACCTACTTAGTAGCAAGCTAGATGAAGAAACATTACAACGTTGGGAACTTGATTACTGCAGTGAGGAATTGCCTAGTTGGGAAGTACTCACAAAATTTATACTACATTTATACTACGCTACATTAATGTTTTAGGTCGGGAACTTAATCAGAAGCAATTAAGAACCAAACGAAGACAGACGTGTTTTTGTGTTTCTCCGCCACCTGAAATACCAAACTCAACAAGAACTTCACTGAGGGCCGACTGCCGGAACCACCCCCAAGAAGAACTCAACATTCTGGACACTGGAACAGACAACATACAACTGGTCATGCGAGAAACATAGGCTTTCAAGATGAATCCAATGACTCAATGACTGCCTCTGGGATTTCTTTATAGCAACAATACAAAATTTATTCATTCATGAACGAAAAACATAAAAAAATCGTCTGTATCTTCAACACTACGACATCAACAGGACCCTAATCAACTTCACACCATAAGTGCATAAAACAAAATTTCATCAAAATCAGTCCAGCCGTTCTCGAGTTTGTGCGCTTTGAAGGCTTGTGCTTATGAAGTGCTTACAAGCAAACAAGCAAATTGGGGAATCAAGCTTGCTTGAGCTTCTGTATTGTCTTACTTGGCTTGCTTACGTTTGGCTTGGTAGGCTTGGTGTATGTTTAAAGTATTTCACATTTTTGCATTAAAACAAGAAACAAAAAATAACAAAAGTATTTGTGTTTCGTTGATGCTATAGTTGCATTGGTATGTGTTATTGTTGCTATTAAAAGAACAAAAAAAAAAAAACAGGACAAATAATAGAAACAAAAATGTGATGTACTACAAACATACGCCAAGCCTTCCAAGCCAACCCAAGCAAAACAGTACACAAGCTCGAGCAGGCTTGTTGTTCTCTGCGTACATGCTTGGCTTGCTTAGGGTTGTTTTTCCCAAGCCTTCATAAACATCATTATGATGTTCACTGCACATCTCTGATCTCAATGCATTCTCCTTCTCAAAATGCTGAATGTTCGATGTCTTATTCAATGTGTTACAAACACTATAACAAAATGTTAAAACTTAATCTTATTATGAATGATAGAAAAAATAATATACATATAATAGAAAGATTTACTATGAAGTTATGCACTGTAAGCCTTCTTTATTAGCATCTTCTTTTCCTTCTTCCGTTTTTAAAGTAAATTGTAACACTTTCATTTCTTTTGTTCCCTTAATAGACACATTTATCCTTTTACTCATTGTACATATGTTTCATTATGAAAGAAGATTTGTTGCATATGAAAATAAATTTGTATATGAAATTTATCACTAAAAAATATACACAAAAATTGAGGGCAAATTTGTTATAACTAACATTAGGAAAATCCCCACTAAAATAAATCCTAAAAAGACCAAAGACCCAATCGAATATTTGTTGAATTGTTTGTTATTTAATATGGAAAGGGAAATCACCATAAATTGCACGCAAGCTCGCTTAAGCTTTTCAATCTTTTTTAAAATGCCAGCTTAAATGATTTCATTTTGGAAAATGTCTATAATTTTGATTCAAATTTTGACCCATGTCACGCAACCCTCTTTGCTATTGCTGTTTTCCCAAAATTGACTATAAAATAAATGAAATAAAAAACAAAATGAAAATGAAAATGAAAAACAAAAAGCCTTTTTCACAAGCCAAAATCGTGTTTCAAACGCATTTGGGCAAAAATTTGTAAATGTATATTTTTTGAAAAACATTAATGCAATTTATTAGAGGTTTGAGGTTTACAAAAATTTTACACCTTTTTAGGATTTTGTCAATTCAAAAATGCTTTCATCACCCATTGTGGCCCCCCAAAAATTGAGTGAAATTGAGTGGGTGCCGATCTGTCATTGTAATTAACCTCGCTTAACACGCAACACATGCTTAAATGAACTTATTTGTTATGCCAACGTTGTTGCCATCGTCATCATAGAATATACACAGTATATATATATAAATATAGAAATGATTGTATGAACAAATGAATGAATGAACAAATGAATGATTGGATATGTATATGGTCTAAATAAATGAATGAATGGACTAAATGAATGTTACATGAACATGTTTATTATGAATATTATACTATATACACATATCTACATACATATATACATGTATTTGTTACATATAACATCAACAATTAGTTGTGGTTTTAGTGGCAAATTCAAATTCAATTGTGAATATTTGAGTGAATTTGGTAACGTGATTATTTAGTTGCTTTGGCTTTGTTTAATGACAAATTTTAAGCTTCAATTTTGATTGCATCCATCAATCCAGTTCCACTCACACTCACCCACACACACTCACAACCATATTCAGATCCCAGTTTGTTAAAGGGAAATTGAATAGAGAGTTGAATTGACAAATTATGTAATCAAATAAAGAAGGGATTACTTTTCATATATCATACAGAGAAGAGATTTTATTATATAACATACTATATTTTAATATGAGTTCACATTATTGATAAACTCTTCATCATTATGCATATGTACATTGACAAGTTAAATTATCTAAGTTATATAATTTTTCAGCCATTAATTAGTGACTTAATCCATTGATCATGATCACTAATGTGTGCTGTGTATCTTTATTAATTTTATGGTGGAATTCATTAGTCTTTCTTGTTTCTGGTCCTTTTGATACATAAGATACAGTGTGGTGCGGAATTTGTGCGTTCTTTTTTAAAGACAACAGTGGAAACACAATAACCAACTTTTTGATGACAATGGTTTATTAAAAATAATATGGAGCATTACTAGATTCGTCGCATTAACTCACACGGCTTGTGCCACAATCGATTTTTTGATGCAATTGTTCCCTGAACGCTTGATATCGAAAAAAGGAGATTTTGGTTGGCCTCTGAGTTCGCATGATTTGGCACAGGCGGACTTTTTCCTCTGGAACTACTTGAAGTCATAGGTCATACATCAACAATCCATGGACCCTAGAAGAATTAAAGGCAACAAATGCCAGAAAATAGCTGCCATATTGATTGATTTATGTTTGTATTGCTGTACTATGTAAAGTTCTCGTCTTTTTGCTACTTATTCTCAGTCCATTCGTTGTCTTGTATGTTTCATTCGTTAAGTCTGTTAATCATTGAGTTTGTTTAATGTTGCGCTACTCTTCTATGTTAGCAAGAGACCTATTGAAACTAATTTCACTTCTAACTTCAGTTGCTAAATGAATGGCGATGAGATCGAATGCAAGAAACCTTGCTTTCTCGACTTGCGGAAGATCGCTCGCAAATCTACTTGATTATTTCTTTATTGATCCTTAAAAAATAAAACTTCACCTTATGTTCTGAGCTGTTTGCAATCCTCAACTGGATACCAACCAGTCTTCTGGCTGAACAGTATGCCAAATGTCATTAGAATAACTCGCTGGACTAGTCACATACAGGGCCATGCTAGAATTTTGGAACGCAGTCCATCTGTCCCTCACCCTTCTTTAACCGGAAGTTCTCCACTCATATCCCCAGTAGGGAGGATTGGCTGGACTGTACAGTTCTAAAACCTAACTCCATTGACATCTTCACAGATGGCACCAAATTGGAGAAGAAAGTTGGCTGCGGCATCTTATCGAACAACCCAATTTTACATCCAAGCTTGTCGAGGACTGCCGCTCTTGCCTAGATACTCTAGCCTGTCACGAACCCATACAATTATGCTGGGTTGGGGTAGAAGAAGGCATTTGCAGCATAGCTAGGCAATAATATGAATATGAACCTCAATAAGAAAGACTATAAATGTGCTAAAGGGCCATTGCGTCATAGGCAAACATGCTGGTAGACTTGGGCTTTCTCATTATGATTTCTGTCGCAGTGCGGCTCTGCTTCACCTCATGTGCTAGTGTCCATCCCTCGCCAGAAGAAGATGGAACCACCTAAGCTCTGGGTTTCTCTCCAGCTTACCCAAACTATCATTCCTACCAATCAGGGACATAGCTAGGTTCATTTCAGAATCCAAATGGTTCTCCGCATCGGACTAAGGGGTGCCGTGTCAACTCTTTGCTGGTATCACAATGTGCCATGCTCTTTTTTGTGTCTAAGTGAGCCTCTCGTCTGAAGGCTGCTACCTAACCTAACCTAACCTAACCTTATGTTCTGACACTGCTTTGTTTTCTTGACTTCTCTACTCATTCATTCTTACTTCAACTATCGGGTGTCTCAGTAAGAGTACACTATTTCATTTAAAAATAATAAAACGTATTTTTAATCGAATTGTTATATTTTTATTG
The DNA here is from genome assembly GCA_037043315.1 of Amiota communis. Classification (NCBI taxonomy): domain Eukaryota; kingdom Metazoa; phylum Arthropoda; class Insecta; order Diptera; family Drosophilidae; genus Amiota; species Amiota communis. The sequence goes on along the minus strand of JBAMAV010001245.1, from coordinate 1,408,533 downwards.
CATTCTTAAGCACAGGAATTGTGTCTAATTTAGTGGCATAAGCCCAATATTTCACCAAAGAAATGGCACATCATTAAATCGCGTGGCCTTAGTGGTCAGTTGACATCAGTTTTTGGACATTGTTCTCTCCTCATCTTGATATATCACCAAAGTCTGTATTTTAAAGAATATTGTTCAAGGCAATTGGTGTGTCTTTTCTACTCTTCCGGTTTCTTAATTTCGCCTTCTCCTTTGCCAATGCAACAAAAATAATTTAAATAAAAAATTTACTTAAAGATCAATAAAAATAAATTCTTAATTTTGTTCTTAAACAAAATAGAACCTGGGATCAATTGTACTATCACTTTAAAACTTTTACTCTTGACTGTAATTTGCAACCTCTGTTTAAAAGGCATTGATTGTTTCCTTCATCTGAGCCAATAGTTTCTTGGCCTTGAAACTACATAATTGATTGATTGATTGATTGATTTTTCATAATCTTTAAACTTTGTTTACAACTAGTCAGTGATAGCAGACATATATATATCTTTTGCATACCTTACATCATCTAGACGTAATCAACCACTCATATATTTTTCAATTTCTTCTAAACTCTTCAAACTCTTATCTAATCTATGCTTCTCTCTTTCCTTTGCAATCTCTTACCAATCTAAATGCTTATCTAATTTGATTCTTTTCAATGACGACATAAAATGAAGGCCGTAACAAAAAAAGGTTATTTGTGGCTTATAAAAGTTTTTTTTAAATGCGTCATTTTTCACTTAAGTCATAACCTTGGGAAGAACTTTAAAGCCAACTTAAGCTAAGCAATGACAAAAGAAATAAATCCTAAATAAAGAAAATTTCGCATAAAATAATACAAAAAAAAAAAAATAAAAAGAAAACGAAAGCGAAAAAGTTGATTGAAAACTTTATCATAAACCTTTAAGCGTCTGTTAACATAAAAACAATTACCTCAAAATAAAAGAAAGTGTAGGAGGGAGGATGATGAATCTTGGAACATAGGCATCAACATCATCAACATCAACATAATCAGTGTAGTAGCCTCTGCATAGTCTTAACTGACCTCAATGATGGTCCTTGGTTATGGTCGTAAACTCGATTAAATAACTGTCAAGCACAAAAGCAAAGCAATTTCAATAAATGATGCATGAAATTTTTCTTCTTTCCCACAATTTCAATATCACATATATTTTTCTATTTTCATTTTCTCAATATTCTTTTCTCTTTGGTGTGTTAAGGAAATTTATTAGCTCAGGTATTGACTTTTCTGCATTTTCTTCATTTTCTTAGCCAAAGCGCAGGAAAATACAATAGAATGTGCATGCAGCATGCTATCAAACACTTTTGGTTAGGTGATGTGATGTGTTTGTGTATATGTGTATGGCAACAGCCTGCAGGAAAATGGAAAGAAAGTTAGTGAGTGCATCACAGTGATGATGGCAGTTGCAGTAGCAATATCACGAAATAAAATGACTTCAGATACTACTAGTATGGCAGGGTGACACAATGCCACAGTTCACTGCATCACTGAAAGATACCAAGTATTGTTGATATATTTATTGTTGTTGCTAGTATAGAGATATGCTATAGAAGGCGCATGAGGATCTTCAACTCTTGGCAAATGTGTCCAAAACAGTGATTTATGACCAATAGCTACAAGCGCAGTAAAAGCTTTGAGCTAAATCCAAGCTGAGTTTCGGTAAATAACATGAACAGAGCAAAACATAGAGATTGCTGATGTTTATGCCATAATACAAATAAAAAAAAGAATGACAAAATAAGTAGAAAAATATGAAATTTTGCATAAAAATAAAAGTAAAATTCATAGAAAATGGCAACATCCAACAGCACTAGATTGAACAAATAAAATCTGCCACAAACATGGTCCCACAAGTAACACATCCTTAGAACCTCTAAACATCAACAATGTGAACTACTCCCATTTTGTGACAGTCTCTCACCCTATTAACGCTTTAAGCTATTTAGATGGCCATGATGTACTTTAAGCCACATAGTATAAATGACTTGAAAATATGACTAGGAACACCTCAATATTGACAACCATGATGATTCTACAATCTTTTTTACTGTCGAACACATATTTTGTTTTGGATTTTGCATAAATGCTACCACCGTTAAGCACCGCAGCCGTCTTTGCAGGACATCGCGCTTTTATTAAATAATGTAAAATCAAGTTAACATGGATGGCTAAGCGTGGGTGCTGAAGCTCCTACTGTTGCTATTGCTGATGATGTTGGTGCTGGTGCTGGGTGGAAATACTAAACTGCTATATTAAAAAGCAAGCTGCAGCATTATTAAATAAATATTGCGGTTATTATAACTTTTTATGATACAAAAGAAGAACAAGGTAATGATGAATATAAAGATAAGCACAAACAAAAGGAAAAAGAAGGAAATCTGCTTTAACTTTTGTTTAGTGTAAAGATTTTCGAGGGCAAAGTAAACCTAAGTCAAGGCAATCTAAGGATTGTGGAAAATATAAGATATAAGAGAAAGGAATAGGAAAGATTAAGGTGGTAGGGGACACCGAGAGATTGTTAAAGTGGGTGTGGTAACTTCTTCATCATGGTGAACATCATAAGTTTTTAGTTATGCAAAAATTATGCAAAAATTTTCGTCGTCATTTCAATTCTTTTCATTGTTGTTTCTTGTTATAAATTTCTATTGTTGTTGTTGCTGCTACTGTTGTTGTTGTTGTTATTATTATTAGCAAACTTGTAAATTTATATGCAAGTAAAAGATATTTTTTGAGCATCAGCAGGAACAACGGAAAAAAGTTAAAGTGCTTTTGCAAAGCAATGCAAAAATATTGTACTTGCAACTCTTCAAGTTTCCAAAAATTGTGGCAAAAGGAATACAGCAGCTACAGGAATCTTTTATAGAATAAAATATTATTTCTTGTTATGGCATTTCTTGGTAAATTTTGCTAATTAAAATTATGTACAAATCTAAGTGGGTGCCGTAAACTAGGCAACGCTTTTTGCATAAGCCTAATAATTCATGATTTATGTTGAAAAAGAAAGGGGAATGGTTTAGAGAGAACAAGTATATGTGTGTGTGTGCATTTTGAAGTTATTAAAGCAATTTCCTTCTAACATATTCACACACATACACATTTCATTTCTAATCTTCCAACCGCCATCACCACCAGCAAACATCCGCCGGAAGTCTCTCAACAAATGCATAATTAACAATGCACGCATGCATTTCTCACTGCGGCATTTACGTACAAATATGTGTGAATTATTCTAGAAATCTTGATATAACGAAATTATTGTATTTACTCATATATGCATAAGCTCAATTGTTCTTGCAATTCTCCAGAAGTTACTCACTCATTCTCATTCTTAGGAAATTGAACTAAAACTGAATTGAAATGTTGCCATGGAAATGTGAAATGTGTGTATGTGTGTTTTGTAACAAAGACTAATGGGTTTATGTCGCATTTACTATAAGAAGTTGTCGTCATTATTGTGTTTTTTGTTATTGTTTTTGTTGTTGCAACAAATTTCACATTTGTCTATGTGGCAACATGTGGCTCAAGAAAGTAACAACAGAACAACAGAACATCAGAAGCAGAAGCATATATGCATTAGAAATACCATACAAGTAACAGCAGTCATCGTCATTCGTCGTATAATATGTGGTTCCTGTGGTAACGTGTCTCATTAATTGTATTTGTATTGATTTTTAAATAAGAACATACACACATTTACCATACACATTTGCATAGAAAAGTGTTGTGATGTGCTTTGGCATGAAAATGAGTTTGCCATTTTGATTTAAATCGCTTTATTTTCTTGCTTTCATTTCTCGTATGCGGTTCACCAGCGTCAGTCAATCACTCACTCACATACTCCATGTATTGAGTTGGCCCAAGCCCTTTAAACCACCAAGGAGTCATTCTCATTCACACACGCAAACGTCACCACAAAATGTTTGAATGCCATGCCATGCCACACACACACACATCTTAGTGTAAAACATGCCACCATTGTACATACCACATCCATTGTCCAACAGGAAACAACTCATTCTTCACTATGTACTCTTTGTTTCCCCATTACTTTACTTTCCTCACCATTTTCTTCACACTTGTGTATATCACATCATTTCTTCATTTATGCAAATTTGGTTGCTTCAATGTTTGTAGCTCCTGTTGCCTTTCTATTCGCTCCTTCGTTCATTCATTTATTCATTCATCAATGTATCTACTCTACTAGTATCTGTATGTCTTACTTTCTCTATGTGTTATCTATATGTGTCATTCAGTGGTTCAACCTTTTGTTTGAGAAGGAGGAGAAGAAGGAGAAAGACATAAGACACTTTGCATTACAATGTTACCATTGTTGCACTTTGCACTTGGAGCATTAACAACTTAATTTGAATTTTATGCGCATCACACCTTTCGTTTCGTAAATTAAATACATTTTCATGCTATCATCTTCATTATCACTATCATCATTATTACCATCATCATCATGATGATGTTCATTATTATTATAGTCAGTCAATTGTGGGTGTTGTTCAAAGGTAAAATGCTTTAGTGGTTGCAATGAAAATCATTGTAGCAAATTTACATTGCATGTGCAATCAAAATAATCGTATATAAATTATATTTGCATTAAGAGAACTTTGCATTAACTACAACAGAACAATTTTAACAACAACAACAACAGTAAAATCATTATATATTGTTGCATTTGGAATTGCATTCATTAAAAGCAAGAAGTCTCACAGAATGAAACATGAACAGCAAAAGGTGAACCAACTGGAATTGACTTAAAATTTAATTACTTATTTTCATTTAACATGCTGCGCATTTATTAGCTTAAGATAAAACTTTATAATATTCCACTTAAGAAAGCTTAATGCTTAAATAAATACGAATATTATTTGCATGTTTCTTGGAAATGTGAAAATTTATTAATAAAACATTTATGTATAGTACATATAAGCTTGTGGATAGATCACTAACTATGTATCTATCTATCATTCGATTTCTAATGAGTTTCAGAAGTAAATAGTGAACTGTTATATGTATAACACTTATCCGCTATTACTGTTCACAATGAGGCAACTCCCTCTTCTGTAAAGCTTTATACTGTTCGGTACCTTGGTCAAATCATGGACTAGCGACTCACCGGGTGTGCCCTTATGAAATCCATCACCACATGATCCTACGCAAAGTTGCACTGCAATCATCTAGTATTATATGTATTTTTTTTTATATCTTTCTTTGTACTGTCAATGACAACTGTAGGAGAATTTGAATAAAAAATGAAAAAAAGAAAAGAACAGATGTTAATATTTTAAATTCATCGATTGATCACTCATCCGGGGGGTGTTGTCCTTTCAGGCTACGCTTATGCATTGTACTCCAACCGTAAGATGTGTCTGTTACTGAGCCTGACGATCTCTTCTTTGATCGATAGAATCTTCAATTCTTCTTCTTCATAGCAGTTTTGATTGGAACCCTTAACAAATTTTCAGATTTTAGCTAGAAACAGTGATCCGTAAGTCCATTCCGGTTTCATCATGATCACATTTTTAGAAACTTCAGAAGCAATTGATTTTTTGAGGTTTTTATGTTAGTTTGCCAGGTGAGACACACATCATCGGTCCGGCCTAGATAGTTCACGATGACACTGCTTGAAATGTCATGTGATCTAAATTATATTATAAAACATGGCTAAAATATTGTTATATTTCTTGCCAAATAAATATCTCATTTACAGGCAAATAGTGGATCTAACTTTGCTCTACGTCTTACAATTTTTATGCACCATTGCCGGAACGTATAAGCTTTCCAAAGCAAGGTACCTTATATGTCACGGTGTCCAAACTGCTTGTATGAAGCACTTCCTCACATAGATATCTAAAGATGCTTATAGTTTGCGATGAAATCATACAATGAATGGCTTTAAAGATTTAAAATTTAAAATTAATGGCAACAGCTCTCACCCAATGTGTGATACGATGCAGACTAAAGAGGCCAACCACCCCAATAATCTTCTACAAATTAGTTGGTATAACACTCCGTACTATTGGGTTGGTTAGTTTGTTTTATTTCTTTTTCAGAAACACTTACTGGTTTATGGGCACCATAGAATCTGTCATCAATGTTTACGCTTGGCACATCGGGCACTTTCTGATCAAGTGAACCATGAAGGAAAATTCGGTGAAAAAACTAACTCTTGGACAAAATGATAAGGTTTCCTATGCAAAAAAGTAGTGATTGTTACATTAGTCTTATGTCCGCCACATTATGTGAAATGATGAATGCCTACATTCAGCGAATGGGGGGCGTTGCTCTGTTTGCAAATGTGAGATAAGCGATAAATTTGCTTATCTCAACAACGAACGGAGTGTTACTGCTTCCGAAATGCTCCTTCATCGGTGAAAAGAGAAGTCGTTTTTGCATTGTGTGGCAAACGGTACCGAGCAAAGAGAGAGACTCACATGCTTTGATGGATGCTTGATGGTATACGATCTCTCGCGAAAGCACTGACTGAGGTAGTAGTAGTAACGTCAGTCGGTGACAAACACAAGTTATTTCAGTTCTAGTAAGAATGACGACAGAGTAGAATGTACCGCGGTAATCCGCTAAAATATATGGTTAAATAAAGAACTATAAAACTACACTACATTGGAATTTTATTATAATCACATTAAAGGTTGTTACACATCGTATCGTCACCGTCATTGAAAAATGGATTCATTATGATTGTCCAAAACGCAAGAAGGCGTATGTTAAGCGCAGCGAACTCGAACCATTGATGTCAAAGCAAAACATTTATGGCAGCGAAGTTATGCTTTGCATGTAAAGGGACCAGAAGGGAATCATGTACTACGAGCTTCTGAAAAGTGGTTAGACGATCGATGGGGCTTCCTGAAGAAAACAATTGACGGAATGGGCAACCAGACATTAAAATGCTCGGCTGCATGTTGCAAGCATGGTCAAAACCTATCTCAATGGTACTGGGTGGGTACGCCTACGTCCAGAGCTTGCACTATCAGACTACCATTTGTTCGATCGATGCAGAATACCCTTAAGGGGATACGCTTCACTTCAGTTAAAGGTATCAAAAATTGGCTTGATAATTTCTTGGCCTCCAAAGATGAACAGTTTTATTTGCACAGAATCCATGCAGTGCCAGAAAAATTGAGTAAAGTCATAGCTAGCGAAGGAACCTCATGCTAGTCTTACCAAGTGCCTAGTTTAGTTGTAAGCTAGTTACAAGTTTCTTAATAATTAAGGTTTTGTCTTCTTACTTTCCTAATATGTACATTATTCACTTACAATTACTTTATATTCATAATATTAATATCATGAATCAAAAAATAAAATAAAAGAAATAAATAAGGTTTAATTATCAAGCTACAAATCACTGGATAATTATAGGACTAAGAGTGATTCACTTTATGTTCTAATCAAACCTTTCAGTTCCATCTTTCTGCTCATCTTCTCACTGACTCTATCTAAGCTTTTTTATTATGACGATGCTACTTATATCAGTTTAATGATATAAATTTATTTATGTACATACATACTCGTATATTATGTCAAGCTTCTCTCTTCATATTTCTGTTACCACAAATTGATTTTCCATAAAATTTAAATTAATTTTCCCTTGAAATTTACATTTAATGTCTCAATTTATTTACACGTGCGCCTTCAATCCTTAAAGTGGCTTGCTTAACAAACTGTAAGCATATAGATTTCTTATTTTAATCCTCCAAGAGCCTGCCGTGGCACCAATCTTCAAAGGTGATGACAAAATTATGCGTAATGCGCATTTCATCATTTAAACACCAATTATTGATTCTTATTAATTTTTAATAATAAAGAAAATGATATTTTTGTTAAATATGACAATAAAAAATATAAATAAATAAATGCGAAATCAAAATTATGACAAATTGGAGAATATGGATAAATAAAAATTATGGATGATAATATTGAGAAATCCTTTATATATACAAATGAGTATAAATATTTCTGTATATATATTTTTAGCTAAAGCCTACAAGGTTGTTTACAATTTTCCTTAAATCTGCTGCCATTAAAAAGCAATTGAATCCTTAGTGAATCCTATAAAAATTTGCTTAATACTACAACACGAGCTCCTCTCCACCTTACTCACATAAATCTAGTAAATTGTCATTGCCACACTTCCCCAGATACACCCTAACAACACTTCACTAGTGAGAATGAGAACCTTAAAAAATTGTGTGTTACCAATGCGTGGTGGTGTTTCGGATTTTATTGACATTCCTAAGCAGCTTAACAGACGAAAAAACCAAAGACATCGATGAAGATGATGATCATGATGATGAAAAAGTCTATAAGTATGCAAGGTAAACGAATGTGTGGCACTTAGGCATTCAGTATCATATGCAAAGGAAAATAAGTTGAGAATGAAATGTCATTGGAAAATGGGCATGGAATGAAGGAGGGAAAATGCCGCCATAATAATTTTTATTTATTATTTTTCTATTTTAAATTTGCTTTGGTTTTTCTACTTATTTCATTACTGATAAATTATTTCTGCCTTATATTTTATTATGATTTAATAGCATTGAAGTTCAATCAAATGAATTTAAATGTTGATAGACTAAATTAAAGGAATTTCATTTACTTGAATTGTTTGGAGTCTAGAATTTCCAAATTTACCTCAATAATGCAATATAAATACCGATTTACTTTCATGTACTAAATACATACATTGATACCATCCCATCTTATTTGTTTGTTTAGATAAACAGATACTTTCTAAAGTATCTATAGTAAGAAACTTTAATTTTTCAAAGTTCAAAGATTTTCAACTTCAGGTGTAATTACTCAAGCGCAAGCTTTGCATTTCTCTCATACTCTTCTTGTATGTATAGTATCTCTATCTTCTTTTAGAGATATTTTCTTTCCACCTATTGAACTAAATCAGAACTTGAGTGTTTGTGTTGAAGAACTAAAAATAAATGAAGGTAAAAATGTTGTACGTGTGAACAAATAAGCAATTTTAGCGCCTCAATGTGTGGCAGGATATGCTCCGCTGTGGATGCCGGAAACAGGTGTCAGATGTACTGCAATGAACCAAGTTTACATTGACTTTTACAAGCGTACTAAGAACAAAGTAAAAGATGAAGGAAAAGATAAAGAAGAAGCAACTACTACAACTGAAGCAGAAGATGAAATCTGAAATCCGTGCAAGATGCGCAATGCAAAGAATATTTAATTACAACTCAAGGCACAAAGTGTTGCACAGACAAACTGGAGACGATGACGATGACGACGACACCGACTATTCGTCGTAGTCGTAAGAAGAACATGATTTTATGGCAACAAATTTCCGTTCCACGAAGGTCGACGTTAGTTGGTTGTTTGCATGCAATAAGTTAAAACCTACTACATACTATAGAAGCAATAAATGTTGGATGTTATTGGATCGAAGTAGAAGTAGTAGCAAGGCTAACGAGTTGAACTAATAAAGCAATGTTATATAAGTAAATTAATGGAAATGAAATACAACAAGATACAGAGAGATACATCGAAAGAGTGAGAGAGAGGGAAGGTGAAACATGCTAGTAGGAAGCTCGGTCAAAATGGATTAATAATAAATTCTTCCGCTCGTAAATAATATAATAATAATATTTGCAATGTTGTTGTTTTTACCTTTTTGTTGTTGTCTAGCTGATAAAAGAAATGAATTTCTCAACTCAAAACGAAGTTAATTTCCAAAGCAATGCAATTTATAACATCCTTCAACAACAACAACAGTAACAACAAGAGGCTTCAATTGCTCTACTTTTCTTCCTTGGCTCAGTAGCTTACTCAATAGCTTCACTGTAGCTTAGCTTAGCTTAGCTTACCCTTGCTAGTACTATGTATGTAAGTAAGTTGTATCGAACTCGTGCTAATAACCTTGTTGTACTATTTGCTTCTCATCTTCATTCTGTTTACTGTTGTTCTTGTTACTTTTGTAGTTATATTGTGCTAAGATATAGAATTTTGTATCTATGCATATCATGCAACATAGTTTTTCTTATGGCGTGCCAAGCACAAGAGGCACAGTTGGTTAGCTGACTGGCTGACTGCCTGGCACACACTTGCAACGCCTGCAAAAAGTTCAACAAAATGAAATTACTTTGCATAACAAAACTTAAATTAAACTCATTCCTAAATCAACATTTTGCTGCATGCAACGAATACATGAAACACATACATACACATTTATGAATACACACACATATATACCCTCTTAGTTAGTAGTAGAAATACACACATGAAGCTTAAATATAAGCAATGCAAGCATTCAACCAACCCAAGGATATCATCATAAACTTAGCTAGGAAGAAAACTTGCAAAAATAGAAAAGAGAAATGCAGAAAGTGAATGAAGTTTAGTTGGGACAAGTTATGAGTAAGGGACATGTATCCGAGTATATCTGTATCTACATATGTATATGTGTGTTTAGATGACGCCTTGATAAACCCAAATGAAGGTGCGTACTATGTTTGGTTGGATAATGTATCCCTGTCTAAGATATGTGTCAGTTGTTTGGCCCAGTTGATTTTAGTTCCCAGTTTTCTTGGTTACTTGCCTGCCTCCTTGCTAGTAATGCTGCTAGGTAACGAACGACTACTCTGTAGATAAGTTTTCTTGACATTGCTATGGTTGCACTTTTCTTCGTTCCATTTTCTTATGCTTTCATTTTTTTGGTTATAAGTTCCATTTTCCTAGTTGGAATGCCAAGGAAACATCATCCACTAACACTTCTTCTTTTTTAAATTCCCTTTTCTTTGTGGCTGTTTATTCCTGCCTAAACTAACTTGTATGTTTGTTTTCTATTATCTTTTGCTTGGCATGTCCTTATTGAAGTTTCTTCGATCAATTTGAAATCTTCATTGCCTTCAACTTTGTTGTATTTTTAATTGTTTTCTAATTATAAATTTTCCAATTATTGTATGGACGAGTAAGTTGCAAGCCTCACATACTTCAAAGTTCTAAATAACTGTGCGAGTATCTCTTGGCATTTTCTTAGATATTTCAAAGCAAATACTTAAGTGTATATTAGAAGTTGCTTCAAGGCTTCTTAGTGTTATAAGTAGTTCATTAGAATTGTTGCAAGTTCGATTACGTTTTCTGTTTAATTGATTGCAATTAAATATTTTATGAAAACATCAATGAATCAATGAATGTAATGAATTAATGGATTGCCCAAGTTGCACAACAATATTGTATTAATTTAAAATGAATTTACAATATTAATAGAGGCTTGTACTTGTAGGTAGTTTAATATTTATACGGACACTAGTTTTCCCACCCTTATTCCGGATACTATGGTCCACAGGCATTTATATGAAATTTATGTGGAATATCGGTGGTAATTATTCAGTGTTATGTGTCTGTGCGTGTGTCGGAATGTGCAAAAGAACATAATGAATGAATTCTAAGATATAAAGTAAGCAAAAGAGATCAAAATTAGCTTGCTGGTGATGGTTGTCCTTCTTCTCCCTCATCAACAAGCATATATCATACATATTTGCAACTCCTGTACCTTTCCTATTGGACTCCTTCACAATAATAGTGGCCATTTGTTGTGTGAATAGTTTTTTGAAGACTTCATTTGGCACAGAACAAGAAATAGTTGCACTACCAGTAGAACAAATTATAGAGTGACCACGAATACGTTGAAGAAATGGCAAATCTTTTCCGATGATATAATGCTTACTTTCTACACTTCAACGAGCAAGTTCACCATCTTACCACCAGCTACACCTTCAGCATTTGTACCAACTGAAGAAGGTGCAGGAAAGTCAATTTATTTTATGTGAATACCTGTGGACCGCAGGTACCACGCCATTCTTATTTTAGTCGTATGACTCATTCCTTGGTTAGGAACAATGCCTATCTAAGCCTCTGCTACTGTGTAGGTCACAGCACCCGGTTGTATATTGCAACTCTACGTCGAGCTCTCACTCTACCTGCATTTGGGTGTTAAACCACAGCCACTACGATACTCCTATAAAGTGGTCGTCTCCACTGGCCAGCACAGAACAAGTTCCATGGGCACCTGACCATCCATGTACCAGAAAAACCCATCTGGTGAGACCCGATGTACTACCAATTTGAACCCCAAATAGTTCGTGGGTTGGTGGCCCAAAAATCAAACTTAGCTCTCTGGAATAGAATGCAGGCATGACCCACAGATGGCAGAGTATACACTATAATAATGGATATAGCTTTCTCACTGTTCGGAGCAAGGTCTGTTCCTAAAGCCAGCATTTATAAGATAAAAGATCAAACGAACTATGGTCCCACTATCACAAGGACTTTACCGAATGGCTGAGACCGCTACTTTTCCAGACGCCCTTGGTACCAGAAAATACCTCTGGTGAGATAGCGTGACAAAGTTACTACCAGTACAACCCCATGGAAGTACAGGCACTTCTTCTTCGATGTCTTCATCCTGTTCTACAACAACAACTGGTGCATTTTGTGTCCTTTGATGAATGATTAACTGCAATCGCTCTCCATTGTCACCATCTTCAGTGTTTGCTTCCATAATAAGTTCTTCTTCGTTGTAGGATGCTTCACTTTTGGCAGGTATTAGTCTGCATCGGCATCATCGTCGTCTTCATCGTCATATTAATTGTCTAATACCTTTATCCTTTGCTCGTTCCGCTAGTGGACATCCAAAGACTGAGTTCTGCCTCGTCCTCTAGAGCTGAACACCTTATCCACTTTATCAAGAAAATTCCTTTCACCTCACATATGTATTTCAAATAACCAAACATCAAATACTCAAAATAATCACAAACACTAGGAAAACAAGTCCTTTCACTTGACTTTACACAACCACAATAAAATGGTTAGAGTGTACATTTTTCTCACGCATCCCTCAAACATTTTCACTGTTGGGTGGTGTTTGGGAGGGTAGAAATGGTATTTGATGGTATCTAAATCAAATATATGTATGACGAAATGAATTTAGTTATGACTTCGAATAGGCTTGATTGAACAAATGATGAAAAACTAGGTTAGGTTAGGTTAGGTGGCAGCCCTCAGACGAGAGGCTCACTTAGGCACAAAAAAGAGTATGGCCCATTGTGATATCACTTGACACGGCACCCGCTTAGTGCTTTGCGGAGAACCATTCGGATTCCGAAATGAACCTAGCTATATCCCTGACACTCTCAAAATTAGTTAATTGGAGGTAACTTGGCTGCAGTTCATTCATTCTACTTTTAAAACCAGCTCTAAATCTGGCCAGACCGCAGTATCTGTTTGAGGGTTAAAACAATTCTGGTATAAAAATTATGTAAATACCTTAACACCTGAATCATTCCTACAATTTCATTTAAATTCATTTTCATTGTGTGAATAAAAATAGAAAAATGAGGGGAAAAAATTTAAACAAATCTCATTACCACAGATACTTTCTCTTGTGCATACTCTTTGTGGTTAGCAACAACAACAATACTTTTGTAGTAACAAGAACAACTGCAACAGAAAGCATGCAAAGTAAATACTTAGTTTAAACAAGTGAAGTTGAAAGTGATTTGCTGCGTTCTTTTTTTCACTACTATCCACTTTGCCAGTGAGTAAAATGATGATTGTGAAAAATTGAAGGGGAGAAGAAAATGAAAGCGAAAAAATGTTTGATAGCATTTTACACTTGTTCATATCCTTTCTAGTGTAGTTTTCTTCTATTCCTTACCTTACCTTATACTTTGATATTTCCCCCAATGTAAACCTCTTGTCTCATGCTAAACAAACTGGACTTTGTTACTGAAACTACTGCTAAATTTGCTTTGAGCAGCAGAGTATAAAAAATTCCAAGGTACTGGTAGTACAAAAAATAAAAATAGGGTAAGGTAGGGTAATGTAACTTAAAGTGAATCCTTTGTTGAACGCCAACGAAATGAAATACTTGTTTCGATGAGCAAAGACTCTGTTGAAGGACTATGAAGACGATGCAGCACGAAGAACGAAGAGCAAAGCACACGAATGCAGTAATACTTACTACAAAGTAAAAGAATGAGGAAGGAGTAGTGAAAAAATGCAACCAAGTGTGCGCTGATCTCATTTAGATAAGAATGTAATAAATTTGTACAAAAGCAAATCGAAATGGAAAAAGGCAAATTCCCTTAGTTTTTTATATATCTTATCTACTACTAGTATACTCGAATATGGTCCGCTAGTCCGAAGTCCTTGTGGCAAACGAGTTTAACAAAGTGCTTAAGTCAAAGAAGCAGAACTCATTGTACGATAAGCAGCGCACCAACAGATTTGACCAGTTCTCTCATACTAGTTTATGCATTCAAGAGAAGAGAACATGCAACACACACCATGACAATGTAACCAAATTCAACCTTCTCCTATATGGTACGACTCGAATGCAAACCAAGAATGCAGAAGAAATGAAAATTTAAATAGTAAAAAAACTGTGAGAAGAACTAAAATTTATTTGCATGCGATTTTAGGCTTTTGAAAAATGTTTGAGGATAGCAGGCACCCATTCACTCACTTGAGTCCCTCCATTCATTTGTCTTGGGTTTTGGGTTTTATGTGACACAAATAACTTTTAGTATCCCGCAATCATAACGGTTATTATTTGCCATTAAGCGGCCATAAAACTTTTAGCATCGAAATCGAAATGAAAATCCTTGAAATTTAAGCGAAGAAGAACAACTAAAGCCAAAACCGGCAAGAAGAACAATATGAAAAGCAAAATAAGTATAAAGCCAGTGAAACTACTATAATAAGAATAAGAATCAAGAGCCCACAGTCAACAAGGACTAAGGACATAAGACGTTGACAATGCGAAAGACTTTTCTATGTTTTATTTTTATTTTTGTGTGTTTGTTCTTCAAAACCTATGAATAACTTTCTTTCTTACTAACAACAAAATCAAGAATGAAAGTAAGAAATACTACAATAATAAAAACAACAAGCAAAATCCTAGTGAATTGTGTCCTTGGCGCTTGCTTTATAGTTTTTGTCATCGCTACTCTACACACTATTGCGCCTATTTAAAGGGATTTGCCTAAATGATAACGAGATAGAAAGGCTGAAAGACATCATAGGGAAATCATAGAGGAGAGGGAGAGTTTACAAGAAGAGTAAAAGATCTACAATAGTAAAGTAGTATGAAGTAGTTGAAAAGACAAAGTATTGTATAAAAGACGAAGAAGGTTGGTGCGAACCAAGGATATATAATATAGAAGATTGGGGTTGAACATAAAGAAGGGGTCTTGGGTAAAGTGTAAAGAGTCAAGTTGTATGAAGCCTAAAGCACGAAAAATAAAGAAATGAAAATTGAACAAAAACAAAAGCCCATGAAAACAAGGAAAAACTGTTGCCAAAACTAAAAGAGAGAATTGGCTGCTGATGTCAGCATTTTCTGCTGCTTTTGTTTTAATGCAGTAGCACTAGCAAAAACACCAACAACAACAACGTCAATAGAAGCGTCATGACTCGCTTACAACATTCCTTAACCCACATGAAGTACAAGAATCGTATAAAGAGAGTATGTGTAGTAAATACTTATTGTAGTAGATATAGAAATAGAATAGTATAGTACACAGAAAGAGGATTGTATTCAAATAAAAAGTTAAAACAAGACCACAGGCCAAATCCTATTGCTTTTAGTATTGTCAAAGCTTCTATTCCTCTAAGAGGGAAGTATGATAAGTTACTGACAAAACTGATTAATAGCAAGTGCCATTAGAATATTCCATACACCCTGTCAGTTTCAGAAACCAAATGACAGAGTTTTAAGGAAGGAGAAATGAGACCAAGCTCATATTATGGATTATCAGAAAATTTTAAAAATGGGCAATCATCTTAGCCATGACATGAAATAATATAAGTGTTTAATTATGGGATATTACAATATAATATACTTATATAGTTAATAACAATTATAAGAATGTAAGTGAATGATTTGAAGGTTCATGATGACTGTTATCTGCAACGTCTGAACAAGAATTCATGAAGTGTAGTTTTGCCCCCAAGCAAAGACCTTGACTTCATGTCAATGCTCCAACTCATGCATCAAACATTCCAAGCAACTCGTGACGACTCACACAAGCTTAAACGTCAGTGTATTTTCTTGATAATGAAAGAAGAGTCGTAGCAGAAAACACGATTCACACAACAGCATAGAATTCGAGCAAATGAATCATCAAAGCAATTGAAACAAATGAATTGAAATGTTTGTTTGAAGAACGCACATGATTCAATTCATTGTGTGCATAGTCTCATTGCCGACTGTTAACATTACTTATTGTGTACTTATGCAGTGCTCTACTTCCTAGCGAGATATACTAACGAGAATTCATTAAACACTTCGCGACTATTATCTGTTTCCAAAAATAAAGAAATTTGTGGAATATATGAGATTTCTATCCAAAGAAAAAGTTAAAGCCTATTTTAGAGATAAACAGATAACTTAATATCTTACGATAAAGGCCTTATCCAATGGGTTTGTGATACGCAGCAGGCAAACGCTTAATTTTTGGTAGTAATAGTACTCTTTGTCGTAGAATACATTACATCACGATATTTCCCCTTTTATAGTTCAAAATCACAAATGAAAAGATGCAATCGTCTCTCACTTTTTTAAATTCTCTTCGGACCTATAGCCACCGTCATGACTACGTGTTTAGTGTCTCACTTCAAAGTAGGAGCCCAAGGCATCCCTTTATGATTAAAATTAAGAGCACTTGTCCATCTTCAATTCACCTACGTCTTGGTTCACAACATTTGAAGCCAGCATCATGCTATAAGCTCGAGTTCTCCCACAGAGCGTAGTCCTACTTCACTTTTGCGTACCATCACTTCTTCATTAAATCGTGCATTTGTTTACTTGCACGGTGGGCTGTAGACAATCGATATGCGCTGCGACTCTGGGAAGGAGGGGTCTTCAGACCTGTGACTCTTGCCGGGAGTCCCCATGCCTTTATTTTATCTCATTAAAGGATATAGTAATATCAATTGTTTAGTAAGTAAGTTAAGTAAACAGTGAGTAATGTTCCTGTTCATCTTTGGATGCGTTGACATCACCTGTCATTGTCCTTTGTTGACAAAAGTCGAAGAAGACGTTGACTTAAAATAAACTGACAAATAATATTAGGAAAGCATATACATATGTAGCTACAAACCAAGTTGAAAGATAATCACGTCATTCACAATGGACTACCTTGATGGATGATGGAAAGCTCTGAGACTGTTTTTCATATATTCCTTGTCATTAAGTTGAAAAATCTTTGGTGATTGATTATTGCCTAGTTAGTTAAGAACTCTATCAGCCTCTCCTCGTATATCTTTGCTTTTATGTTCCATACACTTCACTTCCTTTATTATAGTATAGTAGTTTGCATGTTTAGTTTACTGAAAAAAACAGAACGAGTGAATATTTTCCTACTACTATTTACAGAAAAGTATCTTAACTTGATTTAATTTCGTGCCGCATTTATTTTATTTCCTTTCAATTGTTTGTCCTTTCCTTTCTTTACTTTCATTTTCTAGCATCTTTAAGCACTTGACAAATGTGTTGCTGTTGCTCTTGTTATTCTGTTCATTTGTCTCTTTCTCATCTGCTTTGTGATGGGAAAGTGATAACATTATGATTTGAGCTTTCAGTCAACATTTTCTTATCACAATTTTATTATTTTCATAGCTGAAGGCTCACTTTTTTCTTCTTTACTTCTTTCATTTAGAAAATCTTTATGAACTCATTTAAAACTCATTAAGTGGATCAAAGTGAAATTCATTCATTTTTGGTTGTAGGCATAAGTCAATATAATAATTAAGTTTACCTTCAAAAAATATATTTCAAAACACTAAAATCTAAAACACATAAACAAATAATTGCAAAATAACCAGAAGAGCCTCTAAGAACTGAAAGAAATTTGAAATTTTATGTATTTTTTTTTTATCAAAAATGTATTGCCCTAAGAAATAAAGACACAGGCAGTAGATATTTTGCATAGAAGTAACATACATACTTTGTGTATTTTTGCATTGCCCTATGAAATGATTTTAATTTATTGCTACCCTACAGCATCATTATAATCATCACATACCATCAACTCATATTGGTTGTCTATAAGTACAATATGTAAGATACTATGTTTATAATATCTACTGAGTACACCTTTATAGATAAATTTGTGTATATGTTGTCTTAACAATATATTTTGTGAAATTGCCATAAGCATATGAAAGCGTGATGGTTCAGAGAAAAAATAAAACAAAAATATTTCAAAAGCATTGAGAAAAGAAAGATACTTCTTTATGAACCAGAAACGGTAGCTGCAACAATATTCTGTATGCCACCTAGCCCAGCAGCCAGCGGGCATTCAATCAGGCAAAATTGCATATAAAAGCAGCTTACTTTCACAATAGAAACACTTTTTCTACTTTTCTTCTTCAAATTTCCTTTGTTACAAATAACAAGAAATTTCTATTCGCATATTAAACAAAGAAGAAGTAAATATCTTAACTATCAATTGCAACAATCGTATGTATTTATAATAAAATACATGCACTTACTTAGTAGGAACACTCAAGTGAGTGACTGACTGAGTCCTTTTGGACATTACATCGATTTTCCATTTTGCAACAAAGTTTCACAAGAGTAATGATGTTCAGATATGTAGGAAGAGGCAGCAGCACATGAGTATGTATGTATGTGCATTGCTGAGTCCTTACAGAGTCATGTTGGCGACAAATGCTATAATAAATTAAATGCAGCAGCATTTTAGGCGCAACTGAGGCAAAAACAAGCATCAGCAAGCAAGGACATTAAACATAGACATAGGGCACCAAAGAGCGAACGCAATACAAATTAACTCAAGTGTAGGCAAATCAACTTGGCAGTGGAAAGTTAAGTAAACATAGTCACAGACACAGTCACTTTCATCATCATCATCATGATCATGCTTATACAATGAATGCATTGCCTAGTTTTAGTCACAGTCATTTTTAAAGCTCACTTAGTTGCTTGTTGCACGTTATGCAGTCTATCGATTTTCTTCTCATTTCCTTTCTAGTAAACTACTCTTACTTGGAGGACTTTCACACACTTTTTCTCTTCTCTCAGAGATTCAAATAATTGTACGTAGCATAATATTTTAGTACTGAAATTATAGACTACAAGCAGACATTGCAAGCAAGACCTTCATTCCTAACAAAGTTCATTAGCTGCTTTAAGTGATGCATGCAACACATGTGACATATATCACACAGGAGAAAACCATGAAGGACATATGAATTACACATAAATTCATCTTTGCATATACTTTCATGGGCGTTTCATATACAAAAAGGCATTTGGCATGCGTGTCAAAGCTCATTTCCTTTGTTTAAGGGTGAGAAAGACATGCAATGAAAACATAAAAGAAGGCAAAGAAAACTAAATAAAATAAGTGGAAAATTGATTAAGTGCTGAATAAAAGAAACAAAAAGAAAGCAAATAAAGGAAGGAAAAGGCAAGGAAAGTGTGAAAGTGTATGTGCGTGTTAGTGTGAGAAGGGTCACGTCTTACGCACAATTACAACAAACAAGATGAAGGACAACATGATAAACATGATGAAAAAAAAGTAGCTGGGAAAACACAAATAAATACAGCTTAATGTCAATGTCGGTCGAGACGGGAAGAGATAAAGCAGTCACCCAGTAGACACAAGCAGGAGTTTGTGGACAACTTAATAAAACGTGACATGACACAAAAGGAAATTCAATAAAATGCAAAGTTAACAATGACAAGGATGAAACATAATGAAAGGAAAAGGAAGCTCCAATGAAGTTGACAAAAACACCGAGAAATCTGGACTTCCGAAGAAACCTAAAATAAAAGGATTTAGTTAGCGTATGCAACCAACTAGAAAGGATTTTTTCAACTCAAACACGTGTGAAGTAGGTTGCGTAGGATTTGAAAATCCGCTTAAAGCATTAAAATCAGTTGTTGTTGTGTTATTTGGAGTCGCCTCAATCAGCGGGTGGCTCGCCACAACCTAAGCCAAAGTCAAAGTTAAAGCCAAAGCCAAAGCTGAGGTGTCTCTTTCCTTTATGTTCATGTGACAACTCAAAAGCTTGAAAAACCTTAGTTTCTTGGTTGGCCGAAATACATACACGTAAGAGTATGGAATATAAAACAAAATCGTTTGTGGTACACTTTTCAAAGGGTGTTTCTTCGACCCTTTTCATTTTACTCTTATTTTTGCAAAGTTTGCCAAAAATCGGACTACAATTTTTTGCCAGTTACACTTGCCTTGTTTATATTTAGTGACGCTTTAAATCAAAGGAATCGAAGAAACCTTTCGTTCAGTTCATGTCTTTAGGCATTCAATGTACTTTGTTTTAGTGAATGTGTGAGCATGTGGGTAAGTTTATTTGAAAGTATGTATGCCTTACTTTAAAGCATTAGATCTGCTTTTGATTAATGTTTATATTTGCTTTTACTTCTTTGAATGCCTGTGGAGGCTTGGATTTAAATTCACCGACTACAACTTTCACTTTAGCTTTCAGCTTTCGAATTTCGCTTAACGGTTTAACTTTGACTTTGGTGACCTTTTATGCCTTCAATTTACTTGTCATCGTTGTCGACTCAATAAATTTTGATTTATGACCTTGAAGTTATGTCCTGATAATACTTTGGCGGTGTTGGTGTCTTGTTTTAAACTGTTTTATAACTAAACGCGTATAATGTTTGTGAAGAAAAGCTATAAATAAATGATGGAAGCGGATTTGCAGAAAGTGATTTTATATAGATACTTTTTATAGACTTGATTTACTTTGTTGTTGCTTATGATTTGCTTGAGATTTTGTTTGCTAAATGATTTGCTTTTTAAATGTTATTGTATGTGTGTTTAATGAAATTTAATGAATTTTAAATACTTTCACTGTTCTAAACTTTTTTTATTATTCATCAGACAGAAGTATGAAAGGGATACCAACTTAATAATATATTATTAGTGTACAATTATGTGAGCTACAATATAAGCTTTTATTGCAAGCACCAACAATTTAGTGTACTTTCCCCACTCTCTGTTTGGTGCATAAAGAATTTCATTCATTGCATTCATAATGCAGCAAGTAATAAACCATAAGCCGGGACATAAGCGCCTTTTATTAAACTGTTCGCCATTAATCACAGTGTTTGGCGATTGTCCATGCTTCTTTTAAAGCTCCTGCTGCTGCTACTACTACACTGTAACTGCTCCTATTGCTGCTGCTCCTGCACATCTACTGCTATTGTAATTGTAAGCACCAACAAAGTTTTTAAATGAAAATTAACGTAAACCAAAATAAATAAAAAAATAAAAATAAAATGAAATAAGCTTAAAATGTCTTTACATATGTTGAATGTGCTTTCAGTTAACTGATTTTGCCCAGTTAAAAAGTGAAATCATTGAGTTGGTCATATGTGTATATACAAATGGGAAAAAGAATTGCAATTCCACAGGCGCATGAAGCAGACAACAGGACAACACAAGTTACAAGGACAGGACTAACAACGCGCTGAATACTTGAATAGTTACTAACAACAACTCCATCATCATCATCATCATCATTACCATTATCATTACTATTATCGTTTAAAGACACATAGCACAACAATACATTTTGCTATCAACAATAAAATAATACAAATTGTTAAAGAACTCAACTAAGTGTGAAAGAGAAATGCAGAAATGTGAGTAAGCTTACCATAGATCGTGACCTTGTTATAACTTACGAAATTGACTCCTTGTTAGCATTTCATGTAAACAAATTACGCGCAAAACATTCTTTTACCATAGGATAGTCCCAGAAGTAAGTAGCTCCTTCATTTACAATATTAAAATTTTGCTTAACAGAATCTAAATGAAGCACTTAGGCAGTGGTGGATCAAATGTGACGACCACACCAAAAATGATGAAGAAAATTCACAAAATGATATTGAAGGAACATGAACTGAAATCAAGCGATCAAGCAGATATGTTAGGCATTTCAAAAAGTTCAATTCATTGAATTTTTACTGAAAATTTGGACACTATAAAGCTGTGATGATAAGATAGGTGAGGCGATTACTTACGATAAAATTAAAACAAGCAAAGATTGAATGGTTGAATTGTAACACGAAGGGGGCTGCAAGTAGAGGAAGGCACCTCTATCGGTCTAGACCATATGTCAATGGGAGACGATTAAAATGGGTTGGTTTACTAGGACAATTGAAAAGGTACACACAGTAGTATTGTGAGGAAAACAACGACCCCTCTGCGGATAGGGATTGTTGTCACAGAGACCTATACGTTTCCTATAGCACTGGACGGTAAGAGACCAACCTGACCGTAATAGCCTATCTACCCTGAGTCAAAATCAGTATCTAATAGTGTGTTCAGACAGCGAGTTCTGATTGTGCGAAAAATTACAATTAAAATTTTTCTTAAATATATTGTCTGCCATCAAGAACAAGGCTATCGACAATCACCTAAAAGAGTCCAAATTTTACCAACACTTTTTAAACTGACCATGTCAGAGGAGTTCTGGCAGAACTCGCACGAGAACTCGTGTTCTGAGCTACAACAACAACTACAAATTTTGTTCATTTTCCCAGTTGTTGTTGTAATTTGAGCTCGAGTTTTGCTCTGTCTGAATGCACTATAATTGACACAACCACAGACTCGTGTCTACGTGTTCTACGACAACCACAAGGAAAATGACGAAATTGTGGGTTTGGTGTTGTAGAATAAGATGCGAGTCTGATTTGTTTCAACAATAGACACAACATTGACGCAACTTTTAGAATGATCAGTCTGCAGCAGTGCTAGGAAGTGTTGGCTGCCCATTGTTGCCAAATTTTTGCCCATTGTTACCAACTTTTTGTCATTATTGCCCACTTCTTAGGTGAAGACGGAAGCATATAATTGTTGTTGGTTGCATCAATTAGACACTGATTTTCACACAGTGTAGACGGCTATAAAAGTGTAAATAAGCTAATAATGCAGTATTTAAGTAAGATTGAAGCCTTGAATTGCTTCATCACGCACTCTTTTCGCTAGATTTAGTCCTCTCAGAATTTTTTCTGTATTGAAACTTGAATAAATGGCTCAATTATAAGACACAAGGTCTAGATTCATATAGTTCAATGCTTGATGATCACTTCGACTTTACAACTGCGACCGACTTTCATAGCGATTAACACAACATCAAACGAACTTGCCCTCTGCTATTGCTCATCTTAAGCCTGGATATACAAGCCAGGACTACTACATCTTACATACACATATCAACTATGAAGTGGTAAGACCTGCAGTTGAACTTGGCTGGGAAATAAGAAACTACATTGATGAAAAAACATATTCTTTTCGAAATATTGTTAACTTTTCTGTATTAGGTCGGGTACTTCTGGGACTATCCTTGTAGTATGTAAAACTAAATGTATCTATGTTCAACTATCTATTATAGTATCTATATATTCAGATAACTATCTATTGTATCTATTCACATATGTGTGTGTCTATGTCTTTCAATACACGCGATGCCCATTTTTACCTTTTTTGCGTTTTTCAATTTGCATTTTGACTTAAACTTTTCTCCATTCTCTTTTTTTTTTGTATCCCTTTAATGGAGTTTTTATTGGTTTCGATACAAATACTCATACCAAATTCATATTCATGGCGTGTCAGGCATATTCAAAACAATAAAACAGAGAGAAGGAGAAAATTATACACATTAAATTGAAGCAAATAATATAGCAAATAATAAAGCAATAAAAAGATATAACAAACAACAATAAAAACTTAGTTCAAAGCCAAACGGAAAAGGTTTGTTGATTTCTTGGAAAAAAAAAAATATCCAAACAAATGAAGAAGAAGGAGCTACAAACAAACAAAACAAAAGGTTGAGTGAATTTGAAAATCTTTTAAGGAAAAGTAACAAACAAATATAGTATGTATTAACATAGATACACAACACAACCCACATACTCATCATATAATACATACATATACAAAGATAAATTTGGCTAAGTAGCCACTTAACTTTTGTTTGTGCATGTGTGGCCTTGTTTTACAACATTAACATACTGTAGATACATAGATACTTACATATAGTATATTTGGTGAAAAAGTAGCACAACCTCAATCGCAAACATCGAAAGTGAATCTTGTTGTGCCTCAAAGCAAATAACTCTACAGGTGCGAAGATTAAACGGTTTAAGAATGTGCCACATTATCCTTTTTCTTCATCCTTTTTTCATTCCCTCTCCTTTTCCATTCACATATTCATTCATTTTTGAATTTGATGAGAAATGAAAGAATGGAAAACTGCTGCTGCTGCTGCTGCTGGTAATGCTGCTGTTTTGCCTTAAGCAAATATTAAAATAAATGATACGCTAAGGTAGGCAGCAGGCAAAGTATACTTAATGTCCTACTCTATTTTCACTGTTGCTGTTGTTATATTTAAGTCAGTTCCTTTCTCTACTTCTTCTTTTTTTTTGTGGGTGAAATTTTTAATTAAACTGAAAAGTTTAAACTGTTTTATTTTTTTTTACCATGAAAACTATTTTCATATGTTCAAGAAGCAACATTACACAATGAACAATGACTTTATAAAAGCAGAGGAACAATAATGGGAAGGAAGGGTGGGAGCAAAAAAGTGGTAAATTGTTGCTTTTTGTAACATCCGCGTCAACGTCATCATCATCATCGTCATCAGTTTCGTAATCATCATGGTCGGTCGACATTGTTAGGCGCACTGCTCTTTCACTATAACTTTCACTGACATTGCCGGCAATGAAAAACAATATGAAAAAATAAACACCGCCATGAGATAAACTTTTTTAACGTTTTGCTGTCTCTGCTGATGATATCCTTCTTGTTTTTGTTGTTGCTACTGCTGTCTCTTGGTTAGAATGGAAAAAAAGAGGTCAACTTCGCACATTGTCCGACTTTTACTTCCGACATCCGACGGTAAAATGAGCAATGCATGTGTAATTCCCCTTCTCCTAAGCTTTTTTCTTGTTTTGCCTTTTTAAGTGATTCATTATTCTTTGTTTAAGTCCCTTTTTCTCTTGTTATGTTTTGCAGTTAACGAAAATATTTAAAAAATCCTGTGTTGCTCTTTTTTTTTTTTTTGGTGTAGACAAAATTTGTTTTTCTCCTTTCTCTTATGTTTTGTTTGTTTTTTTTTTTCAAATTGCTTCATTGTTAGAGGTAGTTTTATAGTGAAAATTATAACCACAAAAGGATGAGCTGAATAGTTTCTTGTTTTTACACATAGTTGACCTAAAAATAAAGAGTTGAGTTGAGTTGAGTGGAGTGAAATTTATTTGAGTTGAGTGAAGTGGAGTGAATTGGAGTAGCAGCAGCAGCAGTAACATCATTGAAGAGTTTGATTCATTGGTACTAGGCAAACTCATATGTAGCATCATCATCATCATTCTGTTATTTTATTGCTTTTATTAGTCAATGAATGCCAATAAGTGAAGTAGGAACTTGCATAGATACGAAAAGATATTTAGTGTGTTAAGGAAATTATTGCAGATTTGTTCTAATTCCAACAAATTGATGACTTACCCTGAGGTACCGTCTCTCTGCCTTGCCGGAACTTCTTCATTCATAAGCGAAACGTGGCCAAGCCAGCGCAGCCGCCGCACTTCACTGTGTCCATGGCTTTGTATAGCTCATACCGCTCGCTGTTTCATCGAATTCGGTACACACCGTCTACGCCGAGAGGAACGAAGATTTTACGGAGTATTTTTTCTCTCGAACGTTCTCAATGCATTCTCATCGCTGTTGGTCAACGTCCAAGTCTCTGCGCCATACATCAGGACGGGAATGATGAGTGCCTTGTAGAGCGTGAGTTTGGTTTGTCGATAAATATAAGAGATATAAGAGTATGCACAAGGCAGTGTATTAGAGCCTGACTCCCCCCTAATCTTGGGATGGTGAGTGACGAACAAGGTGAACGTTTCCACCAGGATACAAAATATATAAAAGACATTTAACAATGAAAATGGTCAGCAAATATTTTAACAGATTACTGTTGATTTATATGCTAGAAGATTTTACTATTCACAATATGAAAAGTTAATATTTACAGAAGTTCCCATGTAAATAAACAATAAAATACAAGACCAAAGAACTTTAACAGAGCATAAGGATTATATACAAAAACAAATTTAATAAACAGTAATATAACATAAAAGATGGAAGTGCTGTACTATGTAATGTTGCGGAATCTGAAATACTCAGTAAAAAAGTATGATTTGGAATTTTCTCGCTATTTTTATTGATTTATTTATCACAACCGGTAGCAGGTGCTAGGAGAAATATAATTACATTTTCGGGCTTAGCAGGTTCAAATTAATAAAAACACAGTGTCGCAATTAACATATATCAAGTATTTTCTATTGAGGATCCCCGATCATCAATTTGGATTCAGGAGGTTTTTTGGACCACCTTAACAAACTCACAAAGTGGTTCAACTCAAAGAAGAAGAATGGTACCCAGCATTGCTAATTAGACTGAAAAAACTCTTCCTAGTACCATAATATCTGGTCATCAAGTCTTAGCTTGACAAGAGAGGCCAAGCAGTGTGTTAGTGACAATTCTCTATACGCTTTACACTTCTGTTTTCCCGACTGTAAATGATGACAATCACAATGATGATAGCTTATATACGCTGATGACAAAGCCCTACTGGCTTCTCACTCTAACACATCTAATTTTCAGAATCAACTAAACATAATGGAGCCATGGCTTAAAAGGTGGAACATTAGTGTCAATGCATTCAAAACGACACATATGACCTTTACTCTAAGATATACATCCTGTTCCCCTGGTTCAGCTAAATGAAAACAACATATCCACCTACACCTTAGGCAAGTAACATGGATTGACAACTACTAGTAGGTTGATCTGGAAATTCCTCATTAGAAATAAAAGCAATCAGATGAATTATTATGAATGGCTTTGAACTCTGGGTCACAATTTCAAAATCAATCCCTCAAATTATACAAACTTTTCAATCCAAGGAAGTATGTTTGTAACTCTGTAATTTATAGAGACGTGCAGGTGTCAACGGTGACTGATGAAAACGTGAACTACAGAAAAAATACATTAGATGGCCACCACACTCACAAGGTAATGCATTATCAGCCCCGGATCTTTCTTTCGGATGATCGAAAATTAAAAACATTAAATTGTTTTTAATTAAGAATAGCATAAAATATTGCTGTGACTATTTAGAATATTGACGTGAGGCGATTATATCGCAGTGTAAATTTATGTAAGTGGCAACCTTCCGTTTAGAAGGTCATTCGGATGAAGCCTCTTAAAACGACGTTGCCGGAACCCATGGTTTAGTGCCGCCACAAGGCTGTTTTGTTTCCTCTGCTGATAACGGTTAAAGCATTGAATGATTTCATCACTTACAGTGCGCATATTGAGATCTCTGAGGGATATAAATATTATTTCTGGCTTTTTTATTCCTTTTTTCTCTATGGTCTGTTAATATGTATCTTAATATTCCCTATAACCAAGATATTGTAATATAATATTTTAAAATAATTTAAATCATTTAATTTAAAAAAAAATGAGTACAACAAATTAAATTTTATAAAAAACCAATTTTACTTTTTAGAAATGCCAATTGTATTTTCCGCTTTTCATAATTAAAAACTATTTTTAATTTATGATCTGGTGAGATATGACAATTCCCATTTAGTAGTTTATTTGTTTAAAATTAAGTTATTGTGAACATTTTTTCAAATATTATTATTTTTTTTTTTTTTTACATTTTATAATGTGGGAAACATTTAGAATATTTTTTTATTACGATTTTTAAGTTCATTTCTGTTAATTTTTTTCACATTTTTTTTTTTATTCCTATTCATGAGTGCTCAAAATAGTTTTTACAATTTAAATTTAATCGATCTATGTATATTTCAACAATATCACCATAGACCTTTTCAGTTGGAGTCAATCACCAATACATCCCTTTTATTAGACATTGCGTGCTGTTTTATAAATGTTTATTTATTTGTTTTGATTTTAAATTCTCAAAGTTCTTTGGTTATATCTTTTCTGTTATTATTATTTTTTTTTTTTTAATATTTGTTTTATCAGTTTCTACAATTTATATTTAATACATCTATATCCATATTCTCCACCTAACGACTGTTATTATTAAATTAACTTATTGGATTTTTTTTAAATAAATTTGTACGCATATTATTATTATTTTTCTTGTTTTAATTTTGATAAAAATTGCCATTAATTCTAATTATTTTTATAATTGACTTTTCAAGGAATTAAGTCCTAACAAATCACTACTTTGTTCGATTTAATTGTTAAAGCAAAGACATTTTGTGATTCTCCTTTTCTACATTTTTTTTTATGGTTCTAGAAATTTTCAAAAAAGTTTCCATTTCAATCGAATTTTTTCTCATTTATTTGTTGCAAATTATACTTATATGTTTATATTATCAATTTAGTTCAATGGTGAATGCACTGCGTTGCTTTTGAACAACAGTTCACATAATAAGTAGCTATATACTTCCAGAAATATTTCCTGGGAGACTATCTAATGTTACTTTTTTTTTTTCAATTTACATTTACTTAAAATTTTTTTCTTTTATTTGTTATAAGTTGCATTAATCATTAATTTAATTAAATTAAATTTAGTCATAGTAATTCTATTGTACTTTCATTTTCATTCATCCAATATCTTGAACAACAGTACACACAATCAGTAGCTAAAAGTGACCATGATTTGCTCGTTCTCAGTAAAAGAATTTTTATCTTTAGTGCTTCCTTGTACATAAAATAGGAATGCAAGTTTTGACTGGACATTCATCAAAGAAAAAGCACTTAATGGTTTTTCGCATCAAACTATATAATAAGTATATTGGTTGTGTGAAAAAGTCATGCCGGTTTTTTTCCATTGAGTTCAAAATTTATTTATTATACGAATATGTAGATGAAGCATTAATCGATTTTGTATTGGCCGTTTTGTTGGTACACTTTTGCCCATCTTTCGAGAGGTTGCATTAGATTCGTATGTTTCACTACTCAAACAGTTTTGAGGAGAGCGGTATAAATGGAAATCTGATGGTGCAAGGACGGGGCTATACGGTGGGTGTGCCATAACTTCCCAATTCAGCTTCGATAATTTCTGCCCAGTGACCAAAGAAGTATGCAGTCTAATGTTGGCATGGCGAAAAATGACAGTTTTCCGATTAGCTAGTCCAGGATACATCTTTTTGATTTTCTTGTCCAATTCTGATAGCTGACGACAGTACACATCCAAATTGATGGTGGTTCAAAGTGGACGATACCTGCCCAATTCCACCAAACGGACAGCAAACCTTTCCTCTGGTGAATATTGGCCTTTGATGTGGTTAGAGGCGTTTCATCTTATTTGCTCCATGATCGTTTTTGGTTCACGTTATTGTACACAAGCCAAATTACAACATTTTTATAAATTGATCATTTTCGTTACGTTTGAGCAACGAATCGCAAACATTGATTTGCTTGGTAAGGTGAATTTCTATCAACTCATGCAGAAGCCAAATATCGACTTGCGCACGTATCCAAGTTTTGTAAGGTGTCTTTCCACTCATGTACGGGCAATCTCTTGTGTTGAATAACGGAGGTTTCATCATTCATTGCCTTGATTTGTTCTTCATCAGGCAGTAATAGCTGAACAGTGTATGCTGTGTCTTTAAGCTGAAAATCTCCAGGGCGGAATTTTATAAACCAGCGCTGAAATTGGTGTTCACTACTTGCATCTTAATCATCATCATAATCAGATGTTAAAGGCCTTTTAGACGGTCAGTTCAGTCTCAATCCATGTTATCGCACCTATAACCGAAACGATGACAGCAAGATGGACTAATAACCCAGCTTATTTGTCGGTCTATTTCGATTTCTGACCGTCTAAAAAGCCTTTTACTTTTACAAATGTTATCGAATATCAATTAATTTCTTATCGATAGTAGTGTTTAAACTTTCTTTTATACAGAGTTCTCAATTATGTAAAGTTATGATAGTATGTTAGTATGCATGATATATTATTTAAATGTTCATCGCATATGTATGTATTAGTTTTATTATTGCAACTTTTTATTCAAATGTATATAGTCAGTTGTAGATATACTCTCTAACACGACACACGTCCAATACTAAAAACATTTGTTGCTACAAGTAGTTTAGACTCACACCTATCAAATGATACCTATATGTTTATAATTTGGTGGCCATCACTTATTTAAAATGGAGAATAAAGCCATCTAAAGAAAAATAAACGACTATTAACACTAGTATACCTGGCGTGCCTTGCTAAGCTCCTAACGTGATGTTAGTGCGTTATGCTCTTCTCTGTTTAATTGTAGTACTTTGCGCAGCAATTGGAAAAATCAGACGAATCAATAAACTGTTAATATTAACATAAATATCTGATATATTTGACAAAGGCGACTTGATTGATTTTAAAATAAGTCTTTAAGCTTTCTATCCAAATTTTTATTCACTAATATCTCAACAAACTTCACAGAAACACTCCTCAGCCTATGCTAGAGTTACCAAGAAAATTTCATCAAAATCAATTCAGCCGTACTCAAGTGATGCACTCAGAAACATGAAGCAAATGAGGATATTGTTCAAACGAAAATACATAACTCGTGATTAAACAATGGAATGGAATGGAATTAGGAAGGTGAAAATATGTCATACCTACCAAATATACAAAAAAAATCATAAAAATCGGTTGAGCCGTTCCGGAGGAGTGACTCGAGATTTTTATATATTAGAAATTTTACAAAATTCATTGTGCACTTCGTTTATTTTTCATCAATTTTATTGTGTAACAATTTACAGACACGTAAATGTCTAAGTGGCCACTACTAATTCGTACATCACTCAAATACTTCGATTAAGGTGTTGTTGACCTCTTTGCAACAACTCATTATTGAAGATATAAATTTTCGACATTCTTCTGGAGTAATGGTGTTCCAAATTTCTTGGATTTTTTCTTTCAGTTTCAAAATAAGGCGTCTTTTCATCATACATTTAATTTTTGCCTTTTGTATTGTTTCCTACTTTCTGGTCTGGACACAACCTTAATATTTCCTTTAACCTAGATATTGTATTATATTATTTTAGAATTATTAAAATCATTTGATCTAAGTAAATGCATACAACAATTTAAATTTTATGAAAAAACAATTTTACTTGTTAGAAATGCCAATTTTATTTTCTGATTTCCATAATTTAAAACTATTTTAAATTTATGATCTGAGGTGATTGTTGTTTAAAATTAAGTCATTAGGAACATTTTTTCAAATATTATTTTTTTTTTTTAGTTTCCTTCTCTAATCAAATCAGTCGAAGTTGATTGAGAATTTGTATTTTTCCGGCTCGCATCCGGGAAACATTTAGGATATGTTTTTAATAAAATTTTGAAGTTCGTTTCTGTTTATTGTTCACTTTTTTTTTTAATTCTTATTTTTATTATTCATGAGTGTTGAAAATAGTTTTTACAATTAAATTTTACAGTTGGAGTTCTTTCACAAGTACCATCTCTTCTATTAGACATTGCGTGCTGGGTTATATATGTTTATTTTTTTGTTTTGATTTTAAATTCTCAAAGTTCTTTGGTTATATCTTTTCTGTTGTTATTTTTTTTTTAATATTTGTTTTATCAGTTTCTACAATTTATATTTAATACATCTATGAGACATTTATTTTCTATACAATGGATATCCATATTCTCCACCTAACGACTGTTATTATTAAATTAACTTATTGGATTTTTTAAAATAAATTTGTACACATATTATTATTATTTTTCTTGTTTTAATTTTGATAAAAATTGCCATTATTTCGAATAATTTTTATAATTGACTTTTCAAGGAATTAAGTCCTAACAAATCACTACTTTGTTCGATTTAATTGTTAAAGCACAGACATTTTGTAGTTCTCCTTTAAAATAAAATTATTGTGAACATTTTTTTTTTATTATATTATTATTTGTTATATAATAATAATTAATTTTTTTTTAAGTGATTTCTATGAACGTATATATATTTTTTTTTGCATGTACTAGCAATCTTATTAAATCTGCCTTGCCTTCGGAGACATTTAGGATATTATTTCATGAAAATATTGAAGTACTTTGAATAAATACATCATTTCTGTTGACTTCTTTTTTCACATTTTTTTTTTAATTAATATCCTTAAAATTCATGAGTGCTTAAATTAGTTTCTACAATTTAAATTGTATCGATCTACAATGCGGAAATATCAGGAAATGGCTTTTCATATGGACTATACAATGCATGCTTTTTGTTAGACATTGAGTACTTTTTTATTATTGTTTATTTATTTATTTTGTTCAAAGTTCTTTGGTTATATCTATTTAGTTATGTTTTTTTTTTTTATTTTCAATACTTAAAATTATAGACATTTATTTTCATTATAATTTTTCCTCTTTTACTTATTTTAATTCAAGAAATTTTCAAAACAGGACATTTTTTCTATTTTATTTGTTATAAGTTATGTTTTTTATCTCATTTATTTAATTTAATTAAATTTAATTTAAGTTATTCACACAATCAGTGTGAATGTCCCAATTGATATTTTTATGCTCTTCAATCTCTGTAAAAGAAATTTTATCTTAATTTGAAAATAAGAATGAAAGTTGTTATATTCATAAATCACTTAATCAAGCAAGTTCCAGATGTCTCTTTCAACCCCATTTCAACCTTATAACAATTCTGCTGTGACTGAAATCCATTTCGATGATTTTGAAATCTCTGACGTTTATAAATACGGTTTGGTTAAAAGGTCCCTTATTTGAAGTTATAAAAAAAAATAAAGTATCAACAACTGTAGTTGATTGTTTTCTTCGATAATCTGCATTGACAGAATTCAACATTTCAGTTTATCTCCATTTAGCCAACTCGCTTTATAGTTCAATGGTGGTGCATATGGTAGAGTGGTGATCTCGCGCTTGCAAAGTGCAGGTTCGAATATCACTCAAGTCGTAACTGCCGGTTTTTTGGCAAGCATAGAATTTCTTCAATTCTATTCGCTTTTCATAGTTCAAGAAAACGCTTTTGGACTCAACACAGTTGTTTTAAGTATAAATTTGCATTTTGCATCAACCTGATCCAAGGTTTCTTCATATCTGTTGTGACTATGATTATCATCAATGCAGATGTCAACGATGACTTAGGAAATCGTGAACTGCACCAAAAGACGCACAGTTCAGCTTGAATCATATGAATCTTCCATCTTCATTACAATTTACTAAGGAAAAAATTTTAAAAATAAAACAAAAATAAATGAAATCATTTTCAAGTAAATTTCAATCATTTTATGTTGCATAAAATGATATTATCTCGACTTATCTGAACTGATTATTTAAGTAGTCAACGTAGTGGTGGCTGCAGGGGGCGGCAAAATTTAACAATAATTAATAATAATATCTTATTAAAATTTAAAACACTTCCTTTCATATTTCTGTCGCACCTTTCTGAATGGACACGGAATTATCCTTTACTCAATCTGTGACAAAATTTGTGTATCTCCATTCTTTAAATTAATGTATATTAATGACATATTTCTTATTTATTTTTCATTTTGCGCTTGAATTGTTTATGACTAAGTCGCCTTATCAAGCTCCTGCAGCAAAACGAGGATAGCATCGGCAATTTTCTCAAAGCTTCCCTGCCAATGAATCAACATTCTCAAACCCAAATAAAATTCTGATGTGTGCCAGCAAAATTATCAAATCGCCTTTTGAGTATCTCTAAAGCTATATCGTAGTTGGCCTGATTAATCTCCAAGAAACGAATTGTCTCCAAAGTTTTATGTCATATGTACTGCTGCTTCTAGCACAGCTGACATTTTCAGGTCTCGGTAAAGTATCGTGAATCTCTCCAGATATACAACGAAGAGCTTTGTTTGGGCAGAATTGCATCGTATAAATGTTATAAGCAGCAGTGGAACCCAATATCCTTACGCCATAGCGACAGACAGAGCAGTTGGATACTTAATGTTAGACTACTGTTTTTGCGCATTAGCCAATCTAGTCTGAGCAACTTCTGATAGCAACAAGCAGCAACATTTTTTACTTGGGCGCGTCAAGTGAGACAGACATTAGACACCCCATCCAAAGTTGTACATCCATATTTAATCACGGCGGATGGAGAATCGTAGATGTCGCAAAAGCAGATCGTTGATAGCGGTGAGCGAAATCTCAGGAGAAAGGATGTGGTAAATTTTGTTATAATTATCACATAATACACGAAATGGATCGTATGAGGCAAAGTTAGTTGTGCACCTACCTAGAGCAAGAGGATTAAAATTCCTAGTAGTACGAAAGCCCCAGCGAATCAACAATACCAGTAATAAGTTTATGAAGAAAGCTTATTCGGCGATAACTTAACGAAGATAGACGAGATCTATAAGAAGGAGCCTGCTTGAGTAAGAAGGCAAACATACACTAGGGTTCCAATTTAAGCCCCGAAGTGGCAAAAAAAAAGGAATTGCTTCTGTACCGACCCAATAGGGTCTTGATCTATTTTGTATAGAGTGCTCCAAACACACAAACAGACAATTTTTTAAATAAAACCAAAAATACTTTTAGCTTTATTAACAGTTGAAGAAATGTGATGGTTAAAGCTCAGTTTAGGGTCAAAATGACTCGGAGAAACACGCGCTAATGAATTGTTGTCGATCGTGTAAGAAAGAAGATGAGGCTTCAGGCGATGAAAAGTCATAAACATGCATTTTGAGCAGTTAAGCTGTAGAAGATTGCATCAACACCATGAATGCAGTGATGTTAGATCATCTTGCAATCTGACTTAAAAAAGTCATAGTTTGACATCATAAGCATACATCAGAACACGTGAGTAATTCAAGGATGAAGGAGCATCGTTTATAAAAACGATAAACAATAATTATGAAACAGTTAAAATGGAAAATCTGAAAAAAAAAATACTGAATTTATGCCAGAATTTTGCCAAAAAAAAAAGGCTATAGTGCAATTGCTGACTTTTTGCGATTACTTGGTGTTCATTTTGGCTGTCAAATTTACAAATTCTGACTTTTTTATATGCAACCTGTACAACACACAATAATGATGATGATTGTTCTTGCCCATGGCGGTTGACACCCACGCTACACTAGTGGCTTGTAGATACTTAACTTCTCTAAACTATACTTGATTGCATAGCTCAAAGCTATGACAACAACAGTTTAGATAATAAAAACAAACTTCAAAAGACCCTATCAAATACTTACCTTAAAAATACCTGAGAAAATTCCTATAAAAATATTCAACAAACATCTTTAAAAATTCCATGAAAAAGTAAAGCACAACATAAATACTCATATCCTTTAAACAGTAAAAAAATAATAATAATAATCTTCTTCAAATAAGGAACCTTCAGAAACAAAACGAAGTCTTGGGTATATTGAAATTTGAGCTGCTTTAACCCTCTGCCTATTATCCTTTAGCTCATTTTATTTTTATTTACAATATTTTTCTATTTGATCCTTTTATTCATGCTTAGCTTCAACACGAGCCAACTTTGCGTATACGTAATAGAAAGTTTTTTCTTTCCTTATCCACATGAATATTTTCAATATTTTGTTTGTTGACACATAAATATAGAAAAAATGGAATAATAAAGGAAAATATATTAAAATATTTGAAATCATTTTTCTATTTATATTTTTATTATTATTATTTATTTTTATTAAAATATCATATATTAAAGTATTTTCATTTAAAAGCAATAAATAAACAAAATATTAAGAGATAATATAAGAGAATATGATAACATCATCAACATAATCATAATCATTAAATCAAAAACACAAATGTTGAAAGAAACAAACAAAAATAATAAATAAACAAAGACAAACAGACAAAGAAAATACAAAGAAAAATCAACAAATTTCACTTTTAAGTAATGTGAATTTCACACGCAAACGTCAACGACAGAAACTCAGTTCAGTTCATTAAGGTTGAGATACTTTATATGCCTCTTAAGCTTTAATAAATAAATGAAATACACACAAAAAAAAAATGATAATAAAAGGAAATGAAATTTAATAGTTTGGTTTGTTTTTTCCTATTTTTCTTTTATCTTTAGGAAGAATGAGGTGCGCCCACACACCTTTTAAGCAGTTCTTAGTTTTTTATTTTGTATTTTTCTCTGTGTGTGTCTCTGTCTTGGTCTGCTTATGGCACGCACATTTGCCCGCATTCTTCATCCTATCATTCATTCATTCAGTCATTACTTTCATCCTTGTATAATAATAATAATAAAAGCGTGTAAACATGCGACGCTATCAACATCACCATTGTCATCAATAAGCAGACGCTTAAGGCTTGTAAGCGGCAACGATACCAAATAGCTACAGAGACACTGGCAGAAGCAACAACTTCATCACGCTTTTACCTTTTTCCACTTTCCCTTCAATAACAACCTCACATTACATTTCATTCATTCAGTCATTCATTCATTCGTTACACTCATCACTCTTGACACTTTTTACCCGCAAGCGATGCTTGTTGAATAACTTAAACCACTTTATTAAGCATGCGACGCGTGTAAAATTGGTTGCTCCTTCACACGCCCACCCAGCCAGCACTACTAGTAACCCTTGCAATGTACCTTCCCTCTAACATGCCTAGTATCTTAACCTACCTCTCTGATCTTGTTGTCGTTGTTGCTGTTTGCTGTTGCTGTCGCTTCGTTGCTGTTACTGGTTCGTTTGTTTTAAATGTCATTTTGACGTTTCGTTTAAGTGCTTTTGCAATGAAGAAATTTTCGCGTGAAATTCTTTAAATAAAAGGAAGTTTTTATTTTTCAAACCACCACCCCAAAACATTCATTCATTCATTCTACCTTTTTGCCTGCTTCGTTATTACTGTTGATGGTACTGTGCTACTGCTCCTGCTCCTGCTCCTCATGATTGTCATACCATTTTTGTTGTATCTGCTGTTGTTGTTGATGATGAAGAAGCATGGTTAAATATTTTTGTCACACATGTAAATGAAAGAAGATACGCGTGAGCACTTGAACAATAAATGACAAGGACGTTGGCATCAAGTATAAGGAAAATACAAAAAATTATATAAGTATATGTTGACAAGAAATTATATAACAACAGCAATAGCAACAACAATCACAATTATATTAAAACAAAGAACAAGAACAAGGAGAGAATTCATTGTAAAACGAACTTAGACAACAATATAAAGTGTTTTTGCATTATTCACATACCATGGGAAAAAATATATACATATAAATAAAAAGGGACACACAGAGAAACAAAGATACAACCAAAAGATCAGCCACACAACACTCTGATATAAAAGACACGTAGATACAACACACAGATATGTATATGAGACTGAAAAAGTATAAGATAAGCTCATTGTAGATACTGTTGGGAAGCCACAACACAGATACTGCTACAGCTACTGCTACCACTACAACTTTACATTACAGGAAGCACATACTGTGTGTTTGTTGAACTAAGTATCGCTCCTTCACTTGCTCGGCTTTAAAACGTAAAATTTGTTATTCTTTGTTTCCTTTATTTTTATGTGTGTTTTATAATTTTAAATGAATTTAATCTCATGTGAAATTTTCATAATTTCTGCCTAATTAATGTGTGGCATTATGATTGCATAATGAAATTATATTCAAAATGAAAACAAAGCAAGCACAAACAAAAACAAACAAAAAAAATTTATAAACAAATTTAAAATTAATTTAAGAATTTCATTGTTTATAGCATAAATAAAAGTTCATTTGAAAATTGCATTTGCTGAAAGCAAAAACAAAAACAAAAATCATAATATATTAAACAAACAAAAAAATATTTTATTTTACTACAATACGAGTATAATATAAAAAAATTGTATAATCTCGTACTCATAACATATAATTAGGCATTCATGCAATCAATTAATTAATTTGAAAATATGGCAAATGAAAAAAATTATATCTATGATTTTTTTTATAATTTTCCCTCAGTCAGTCAGTCATCAATCAATGAACTGTAGTCAGTTGCCGCTTATTTCCGGCAAATAAAAACAAACATTTCTTTTTTTTTAAGCTTTAAAGTGAGAATTTTTTCTCATTTTTTCATTCAATATTCCTTTGATGCATGAGAATGAAATGAAATGTAAATAAATGCATAGTACTGTGCAGATACAAAATATGGTATTTCAATCCTTATTTCTTACAACTTTTAAATATTAATCTATTTAATAGCATGTTACAAATCCTGTTTTTCAGGAAACCGTTGATAGCAAAAGCTTTAATTTAGTATGCTGAAGAGTTTTTCAATAGGATTCTGGTCAATGATTAGGAAGTCTTACTTTAAACTTGCACATCATTTTCTCTTAGGTAGCCTTTAAGTAACATAGGTTATTATTACAGCTATCCTGTATCCTCTTAAATCATTTCCGAAAGCATGTATAAAAACTACACTCTTATAAACATACGATTTGTGAGTTCCCTCAAATTCATTAGAAGAAATAATCGGATTTTTACTGTATATTGCTAATAAGCAGCATGGATTATGTCTCCCCGTTGAATGTGTCAACATGACAATGACCTAAAATTTATATTTTTGGTAGTTAAAGACTACATAAAGGATAGAATGATTCAGGTTCTTGATTGGACCCACCAATCACCTGATTAACATTAAATCAAAAATGTATATGACATTCTTCCGACACACGTTTTTCTAACAAGAAAAATCTGTTCCACGTTATGAAAAATATTATAGAATAATTTTCCCACTAATTATAATTTAAAGGCATCAATCCCACTCAAACGTGAATGGGAAAAATAACACATTACTCATTTGTTGCTTTTGTTTTGCACGGCACTGTGTATATTTTTGATTACCGGAACGAAATAAGTTAAACGTGCATAAGTCATGGGTATACAAGTAAGTTTTAAAGGATTGCCAACAGAGGGCACAAGTAGTGTTTAAGCATATGGGATCATATTGGAACCAACTTTACCATATTTTAAAACAAATTTCACCCCGTCTAAATTTTTTCATTCGACAACTATGTCTGTTTTTGTGCCCATTCGCGGGAAGCACTGGTATTTTGCTTCCATTTGAAGAAAATCATCGGCTGCTGTGTGAGGTTTACGGAGAGCATGCTCCATCAATTTCAATCTGCGAGTACTGGTTGCGACGTTTCAAAACAAATGATTTTGACACAACTGACAAGGAGAGCGAAGAAAGGCCACCAACGTTTGTAGACGCTGTATTTGAGGAAATTTGGATGAAGACCTGTACCAAACCCAAGAAGAACTTGTGGCAACGTTAGATGTGACTCAACAAGCCGCTTTATTACAGTTGAAAGCCATTGCTATGGTCTAGAAGGTCGGATAATGGGTGCCTCATGAACTCAAACCAAGAGATATCAAACAGCGTGTCACTGCTTCCAAAATGCTCCTTCAACGGAACAAAGGAAAGTCGTATTGTCACAGGCAATGAAAAATGGATCCATTATGACAGTCCAAAACGCAAGAAGGCCATTGCTGACAAAGCCAAAAATCCATGGAGACCAGAAGGAAATCGTGTACGATGAACTTCTGAAAAGTGGTCAGACGATCGACTTACCCATTACTTGACCAAATTATATTATATAAAATTACCCTACAACCCCTCTACTACTGAGTTATCGATTGTATCGATTGTAGTAATGCTAATTAGATTTTGAGACACTTTTATGGCTTATCATACTAATCTTGACACTTAATTTGCTGGAATAGATGCTACATATAAACAACACAAACAATTTATTATACTTTGAATTTTGGTGCACAGAACGCGCAAGACAAATGGGAATATCGATCTTAAATGCCAACAGTTACATGTCATGACATTGATAATTGCCATTCTTACAAGCTTATTGTATTCTTCTCTGACCGAAAATCAATGCTGAACATGTTAAGCGTCTTTATTCTAGGTATCACCACAGAGTATACAATGGGATAGACAGGCTGCTCGTCACAGGAGCGAGTTCACCCGAAAGCCTTATAGCCTTCAGCTTCGACCTTACAGGCATAGGAGACCATACTATCGGCATCAGTCAGCTTCCAGCATTCCAAATCAATTTCCTTTTCAAATACTTGGTATTTTTCTTCATATTATGGTATTTAGTTAGTCCCAGGGCATAGTGGAAATCATGGAAACAAAGAAGCAACTAAACTCTAGGAAAGTAGCTGCCAGCTTACCTTCTTGGACTGGAATCAACAAACAACAACTGATGCGATTGTGGAAAAACGGTCTTAATGGCAACCAGACATGAGCTTTACAAGCCAACGCCCTCATTTGAATACGCTTCACTTCAGTTGAAGGTATCAAAAATTGACTTGGTGCTTTCTTGGTCTCCAAAGACGAGCAATTTTATTAGCGCGGAATCCATGCATTGCCAGTAATGTGGGTAAAAATCATAGCTAGTAATGGGCAATTCTTTCAATAAAATATCGTGTACCAATTTTGTACAATAAAGCTTCAAAATCTAGAAAATATCCTTTAAAACTTACTTGTATGCCCAATAAATCAAATTTTATATGAAATACTTAACCAATTCCTAAATTAAACAATCGAAAATTACAAAAGATTATTTAACAAAAGTATAGATTTATTGAATTTATTAGACTTATGTTTTAAAAACCTAATCTCTCCATTTGCTCACTTAAATCTTTTTTGACATTTTTTTTAAATAATCCTTTTTATGAACCTAAATCTTATCAATAGGATCAATATATTAAACAATATTTCACTAGAACAATTTTTTTTATTTCTTGATTTATGAATACCAAACAATCACACAAATTATGCTGCTTATACATATGTATCCCATGATTTCCATTCATATGATAAATTAATTAAATTCCATTAAATTTTATATGAATAAACTATCTTTTTTATTAATAAATAAATTATAATTTTTAAACTCTATTAAATAATTAACAGCAATTCACTTACAATTATCGAAAATTAATTATGCTAGTGAATGCCACACTTTTCCACATTTTCCACATGTTAAATTTTGTGTATTTAATTTGTTTATTTTTATATAGTATATTATTTTGTTGTGAAATTCATTAAAAATCAATTAAAAATATCTCAACATATTTTCCATAAAAACAATGTGCAAATATAAAATCCAAATCCTTTTTTAAGCTGACAAAAATAAACAAAAATGCCATTTTTGGGTGGCTTTTTTCTTGTTATCACACACACACATATAGTAAGTATAGTAAGAGTATCTTTGTATCTCTCTGTGTATGTGTATACATAATATGTATGTATAGATATCAAGAGGGAGAAGATTATAAATTATTCACTTTGGATTTGTTTTTGCTGCTGTTTACACAAAGCACGCAAGCAAACAAGCGAACTTGGCGCCCCAAAGACGCTTGTCGGATACATTTCACAAGTTATTATACTACATAAGAATATGAAGATACTTCTTACATACATTCATATAAACACAAACACATATGTATGTATCTACGTATATTTAAAAAGAAATTGTTGTTGCAAGTATAAGTAGTAAATGGATATCTCCCAACATGCCATGCAACAAAATCCTGTCAATAGAGTTGCTAACAACGTAGGATATATGATATGGAGTTATAACATTTTGCAGGGGTATAGGTACTTGGATATAGTAAGTGACTTAAGCAGCCTGATATTACATACTATCCATATAAACGCAAACACAGCTGAATACACTCCCTTGCAAAGTAAGCGTTGTAAATGAGGTACGCAGATACACATAAGCGAACATTTTGGCTTGATGCAGCACGGATCATGTGCATTAAGCAGCATGTAACACTAATTTGTTTCGCTTCAAATGGGATTAGTTGAAGCGACGCTTAATATGAATTGCACCAGCAAGCGAGCGATATCCACTTGTCAATCAATCATTCTTTCATTCATTGATTCAGTCACTCACTCATTTAATCATTGGTTGATACACTTGATGAGTTCAAGCTTAACATAATATTTATCTTTGGCTTGTCATCAACCGGATATTCGATTTAACTGAATTGAGTTAAACTCTGTCTCTCTCTATCTATCTTTCCTCTATTTCTGCTTCAATTTCTCTGATTATACACTGCTCTGCTCTGTTCTGGTTTGCAATTTAGCGTTTTACACTGTGAATTTCCTGCAAATAATTGCATTTTGTCAGATAATTTACATGTACGAGGAGTATCTAAACAAATATGTATAGTATATATTCAGTGTGTGAAATCAATGAGCTCAAATTAAACGCAATAAAAAAATGAGTTCATTTGCAATTGAACTCAAAATGACTTCATATACAATTGAACTAAAAATGATTTCTATTTCAATTGATCTAAAAATGAAGTTATACGTTCTTCATACACGTATATATGAAGAAGATGTTAAACAAACCGAGTTCATTAAGAAAATATCTGGGAGAGAATTGTAAAAAAAAAATCATTACAAAATCTTTGTACACCACAAGACGCAATTCAAAATTTGAATAAAAGACACCAAGCGAAGGAACGAATATTGAGAGAATCTCCTGTGGAAAAATAACAATAGAAGGAAAACCCATGACGACGGCATTTGCTGCAGACACAAAAAGTACCAGAAGTACCAGAAATAGTAGAAGTAAAAGTAAAAGATACGAGCGAACGCACTGTTGAAAAGTCATGATTATGCCATTTACAGAATGCTGGCAGATACAGACACCGACACAAACACACAGCTAAAGGCAAATAAAGAACGAAATTGAAATAGGCACATTGAGACAGCGGCAAATGCTATCATGTGGTAAGTCAGCCAGCCTGCTGTTCCTTAACAAAGCATGAGAACCAGTATCAGCGGCTCAGTCAGTAAGTCTATAACAAAGAAGAAGAATAAGCAAAGAAGCTACAACAAGTGGCGCCTGCTGCATATAATGGCGTGACATTCAAGGATGGCAGATGTGGTGGTGGTGGTGGTGTGGTAGATGGTTTGCGGCAAAACAACATTTAAATGCAAACATGTTTTGCTTAACAATGCCTAAAACCTATCCGTGAAGCCTTGTTGCAAGTAAAGTGTTTTTGTCGTCATCTTACAAAGGCCCAACAGAACTCAAAATTGTAGTAGTAAACTGACTATGGCTATGAAGCCATTAAAGTTAAGGGGTTTTTCACTTAAATGCAATTTGAGCGACATCAACAAAACATTGTATTGTAGATCAACAACAAGAACTGAACAAGTATTTGTGGCATATGCCATCAAGTTAGTAAGAAATCTTTGCAATATTCTCATATTCATTAATGGAATTATTGTGCATATCAGTGACTTAGATATGTCCATGACTACAACCAACATTTTGGAACAACAAACTTTGTTTTCCTCAATTAATTGTAATATTTAGCGCAGTTGCTCTGCATTACACAATTATGAAGGTTATACAGGTATCATAGAAGTTATCCTTATATGTAATTATAAGATTCTCTTTAGTAGAAGGTCATGAGGATGGAGACTTCTTAACTCCCGCCATACAATTGGGCTTTGGAACAGGGCAGAAGCCAATGGGTTCGGATGCGTCTGGAGCTTCGTTAAGAGTCGGCTACTATAAAGTTGCATTGTCATTAAAACTGTTAGTATCTTTGTGCAGCGTGGTGTTTCTGACAAACCTCAAGGCATACGTGATTCTTCTGAATGCCTTGCCCTATCATACCTGCTTTCTAAAGAAGTTGAAGGTAGCCGTGCTGCCCGAGATTTGCATTGCATACCGCTGGTGTTTTATTTGTAGGTAAATGAGCATTTTATTGCCTAGTGACAGATTGTTTGAGTGCGGAGGAGCTAGTCTAGCTTCTTTATTCTTCGCTGTAATGATTTTAATGTGTGCACACAATGTGAGTGAGGCTTGTTCTAGGATTAGACATAGATAGCGGATTTGCTCAGTCTGTGAATTGATGCTTGGATTATAGCTTATAACAGGACAGACACCCTTTTTTAGGATGAAGATGTCCTACAAAAGACATCTGGAGAGCGTTTACAGACTGGGCCCACTCAGAGTGATCAGCGCTTTTCGCACTGTATCGGAAGTTGCCGCACTTGTACTCGCGGTGCTGGTGCCAATTGATCTTACTTGTAATGGATACGGCAGAGGCCTACGCTTGAAGATTACGGTTACCGGAAGAGACCAGAGCACAAAGAACCTAAATGAGATGCTCATCCATCAGGACGTGGCAGACCCGCAGGGACAGCTCCACGAAAGGACGCTGGACCGCACAGAGTGGATCAGAAGGAGGCATGGCGAAGTGAATTTTTTCCTCACACAGCTCTTGGGCAGTCATGGATGCTTCCAGAAGTACCTATCTAGGTTCCACTACAAAGACGCCCCAAGGTGTATGCACTGCGGCAACCAGTATGAGGAAGACGCCAAACAAGTCATTTTCAACTTTAAATGATTCGATATTGAGAGGCTTGAATTGAGAGATGCCCTAGGATAGAAGCTTACTGTCGCGAATCTAGTTGGTCACATGTTGGAACGTCCATCAAATTGGTATGCGGTTTCCAAGTTTGCTGCTATGATCATGATGAACTTACGTGGCCTGGAGAGATCCCGCCGTAACCAAGTCGCCGGCTAATTTTGCCGGTACCAGCTTTATGAAGC
Organism: Amiota communis; assembly: GCA_037043315.1. Lineage (NCBI taxonomy): Eukaryota > Metazoa > Arthropoda > Insecta > Diptera > Drosophilidae > Amiota > Amiota communis. Next base: position 1,363,799 of record JBAMAV010001245.1, on the reverse strand, counting down.
TTTTCTCATTGGCAGTCCAGTAAGGTGCTTATACAACCCTATTTCACTTTCCTTTTATTCTTTTATTTTGTACATACAATAATTCTTATTCTTCTAATAAACGAACAAAAAAAAAAAACAAAAAGGGTGAAGATGTGGCAACTAGACTTGGTGGAATTGATCATGTTATTCAGGCGCTTGGCCCAGGCGTAAAATCTTATGAAATAATGATTTATTTTATCCCCGCTTCATTAGGTGTCCGGAGTTAGAGACTATGGACGTATCGTCGGCATGTGTTGCAATGATTGCTTGATCTTCATTGATTAGCGGCTTGTCCGAGGTATACAGTGTGCATATGACTGTAGCGAGAACGCTGCCTTGCGGAACACCAGCAATCATGTGCCTGTTGGTGGATCTCCTGTCCCTGACTACCACAGAGAAGAAAAGATCATTTAAGAATGAGTAAGTACCGTACCAGGCAGGAGCGTTTTGATTTTGTGTACTTATCCATCAAAGGCCTTCTTAAAATTTAACAAGACTGCGGACTAATATTGTTTCAACAAAACGCATATAGTGTATGCTGGACGACCCAATGTAGTTGTTATTTAAAGCCGAATTGGAAATATTCTTCAAATATTTTAGAGAATGTTGGTAGCAGACTTACTGGTCTCGGTTTTGCATCATATTAACTCAGATAAGCCAATCTACTACTTAATAAATACATATAGTGCATATAAAACCAAAAAAATGTTGCTCAACATTTCGGAAATGTTGCTAAACTTTGCAAAAATATTTATCTCTCAACAAAAAGTCTTCTTTCAAACAAAACCAATTTTTTTTCTTTCAATCTGATTATAGTGAAGGTAGGAGCATCATGGGTGTTAATATTGAAATAGAATTCACTATGTGCCATGACTTGACTATTTATGTCACTCGCACACATAAACGCACACCAACACACACACACACACACTGACATTTAAATTCACAACTCATTTGCACCTTACAACAAATAAAAAATGTGAAATCCTTTTTCCGGTGATGCCGCCATCATTACCAATAAAAACAACAACACCAACAACAACAACATCAACAGAACAAAAGTCAATGCCATCAAAAAATAGAGAAAATAAAGAAACAAATAAAAAATAGAATGAATATGTGTCAGAAACATAGATACATTTTACAATATAACAACAACAATATTTGGAGAAAAAAAAGGTGCGGAAAATGTGTTTTGTCATGTTAATTTCCCTTTTTTTTTCGTTGTTGTTATTGTTGTTGTTGAAAATATGCCGAATCAATGAAGAAACGATGAAAAGGAAAATGGTTTTTGATTTATGAATTGAATGAGAGCATGAAAAAATAAACAGAAAATTGGTGAAAAAGGTTGGTTAAAGTAGCAAAGTAGTAGTGAATTTGAAATGAAAGAAATAGGAAAATTAAATAGAAAAAAAATACAATATCTTCTGTATTGATTTATAACGAAAGGAAGTCTGACAAATCGAATCGAATCGAATTCAGAATCTTGTAAATTCAATGAATTCCAATAGAATTCAATGTGAAAAAAAAACAAGCCAAATGTATTTCAACTAATTTTCAAAAGGACATTTTTCATTTCTCATTTCTACTTCTTTTTACAACTCACTCATTCACTTGATTTTTTTCTTCAAATATTCTTTTGTTATACATTTTTTTGGCACTTGAATTTGAGGCACACTTGAAACTGTTGCACACATACCATTGTACTCACAAATAGATAGATATTGTAGATAGAACGATACATGAAACCAGTCAATTCTTTACTATATGTATTGCAGTCCATATCAATTTCACTTGCTTGTTATCCCTTATCCCTGTCCTAAGGCAATAGTAGCAGTGGCAGAAGCACCGACAGCAAAATGCTTGAAGCAGTAGTAGTATCTTTTTGTGAAACTCTTATCTTCTTCTTCATGAAGATGTTGTTTGACTCAGTCGTTTGTCGTTTTGACTGGCAAAAGCATAGAAAGAGAGAAAGAGCGCTCAAATGGCGTATAAGTGCACACTTGAGTGGTTGTTTTACGTTTGTTCTTCTCAGTTTTAGACGACAAGTGCAATTTCGTCCTTCGCTTGCTCCTGCTGTTGCCCCTCCTGCTGCTGCTGTTGCAACTATTGCTGCAGGCTCAAGTCATTGCTATAGTACCTACTATGTTGTAGTTGTCTGACGACAATTCCCTTCCATTTATGACTTTTTTCACTGAATTGTTTTTTTTCTACTCACCCATTCTTACTTCCTTAAGCTGATTGTCTTCTCATGATTTATACACACATACATACATACATACATACATATGTGTATCTATGTATCTATATACAATACAATATATGGTATGTGACTGTGCGTAAGTATCTTTCTGTGCGTATGCGTTTACGTATATAAATTTCCGTTTTGTCTGCTTCCGATTCTCGCTTGGCGTTGCTGCTAAATTGCTTAGATTTTCAAGTTCTTACCATAGTTGTTGTTGTTGTTATTGTTGTTGTTGTTTAGAACATGCTTCGCTTTGCTGTTTTTTTCCATTTCACTTAATTCTTTTGCTTTCGTCTTGCTTTGCTTAAGAAGACGGGGTGAAGGAAATTATGCAAGCAAATGCTTAAGTACAATTAAGTTTCAAGCGTTTTTATGGCAGCTCATTCGCGTATTAAGTATACGCCCTGCTTGCATGCATGGCGGCAAGTGTAAATACGACAAAGTGTAAAGTGGAAAAGAAAAAGTTTTATTTAAATATTTAAACATATACGTACTATATGTATAAGACAAGAGCCCCTGAAATCCCTCAGAGAAGTTCAAACAAAAGTCAGTAAATGAGTACGAAGGAATTGGCGTTAAACCACTCACATATCTCACAACACTCTTAAACATTTCAATTCTTTTGTCTCAACTTTGTTACCATACGTTTTGACAGCAATTTCTCTTCTTTGCATTTCTTTTCTTTATTTTTTTACCAAGCGAAACGAACGACGCATCGAACATTTTTAATGACAACGACAACACGGTATAAAAGGACAAGCGCGACTTGTCATTGTCAAAGGATTTTTATTTCAACAGCTGTCACTGTCACCAGTCTCACCAATCTCACCAATCACAATCCTCCAACACAATGCCTCACATTGCTTTCAATGAATTGGAATCGATTGGAATGAAGATGCTACCAGCTGCCTGATGACTGCCTGCCGGACAAAGGAAGTCGTAAAACAAAAGAACAAAAAAATCGTATTTATTCAGTTTTATTGCCAAAAAGGAATTCATTGTCATTGTTCTCTGTATGCTGTGCTGTGCTGAGCTGTCACCACAAAAGCAGATTCTCCATTTAATCCTATAACGATAACTTCAAGCTTCATTCTTGCTTGCTGTGCTGGTTCTTGGTCTCGCCGCCTGTAATGAAAATAAAGCATGAAAATAGAATCGGAATAAAACAAATTAAATCCTTTTTATGCCTTTACAATTTCATCCACCCCATCATCCAACATCTTCAACATAATCCTACATCTTCATCATGATCATCATCCATAGTATTATCTCTTCCATCATCAGCATCATCATCATCATCATCATGATTATTGATGTAATGCTGAATTAAATGCCGCATCGCAGCTTAAATGAATTAGTTACGAATTTGCAATCATGTTTTTGTTTCTGAATACAGTGACTTTTCTTGAATCATTGAATGAAAAATTGTAGGATTCTTTTGTTTGTCTAAACAATTACACTATTACTTGAAGGACATCAAACGTTCAGCTGCGCTCACCTGCGTGAGTTACGCACCATTGCGAATCATTCACACGTGAACGAGAGCTCATTAATTTAACTTATTTAACTTTGTTTGTGTATCTCCATCCCCTTCTCCAAAAAAAATCAAAGTAAACTGCCTGAAAATATGTAAAGTTTTTAATGTTTTTGGACTTTGGACTTTGTTAAAAAAAACACCCAACAAACCAACTTCAAACGAAAGCAAAGCAAAGCATGAAAAAAGATACTGCTAAAGTTTGTTTGGGAGAAAGGTAGTAAAGGGAAACATGGATGGGGATGGTGAAGGTGATGGCGATGGCGATGGTGATGGGGAGAGTGTAAATGAAAAGAGGGTTTAAGTGAACGAAATAAAATCTACAAAATTATTACACATTTTTAAGTCCATTTTGTGCGCGTCCTTTTTGGAGGACTTTTGGGACTTGAGGACTTTGTTAAACTACCACAAAAAAAAATATGAACATTTATAATATTTACAAAATGTTATTTCTGTTATGCTTTGCTTGTATTAACATTTTAAAGGAAATTTCGTATGATTGAAATCATTATACTATAAAAAAAAAGATAAAATCACGATCTAACAAGGATAAAACAAGAAAATATATTCATCTGAAATTGTTATGTACAAAAAACAATACATTCTAACAGTAGTAATGATCGCTTTGTATGTGGATTTGTTCGGACCTACCCAAGGCACCTCCAACGATACCTACTTTGTCAAATTATGAAAAGTAGTTAAGAAGTTATGAGGGAACAGGTGAACATCCATACCGGTCAAACCCTCCATTTTGCTTTGCTGTAGTAGTAATAAATTTGAAATTGTAAAATTGTTGTTTTATTAAAATGTATGGAGCTGGGAAGACAAAGAGAAATAAACAAACTGTGTGCGTACACTGCACATGACTATTCCCAATCATACAACACCAAAAGTTTCTTCAGTCATTTACTAAATTCCGCATTACATGAAGCAGAAGCATATGTTATTGTATGTGGCCGAGAATTAGTCATCTTAACAACCATGTCATGTCTTATCTCACTTGCACCCCTTTATTTGGATTTTCCAATTTTTTGGCTTTTTTTTTTGGGTTTTTCTGAATTTTTTTCTTAACCACTCACATTAAAAAAATATTATCTAAAATCATTGCTGGTGTTGGGGTGCCAAAAAGAGCATGAAGATGAGTACAAGTCGTCTACCACTGAACATAAAAATTAAGAATTTCAGAACAAAGAAAAATTGTTTGGTAGGTCTCCTTTTCCACTCACTAAGGCAGAATTTATTGTCCACAATCATCGTCTAAAAGAAAACGCAGGCAGCGACATGATATTCGCATCAAGGCCGCCAGCAGAATGATCGAATCCGCATTAAACTATATGGCAGACCCAACCATAACTGAGAAGGAACAAAACATCAGTATACAGAATTCAACCATAACTGATAAACAGTATCAAGTATTCAAACATAACTGTGAAGGAACAACCCCTCATTACAGTATCAAACAGATATATCTTTCGCATCAGTACAGTATCAAACAGACATCTCTTTACTGCATTAACCAAAACTCAGTGAACGAAACCAAAAGTGTTTTTATTGTTGGTTAATGCTCGATTTGAATCAGAGTAATTTCTGCTCAATAACTTTAACTGATATGTGATAACTATTTCATATTCTACATGAGTTAAGAACAGAAAAACAATTAAGATTTTAGTTTTACAATTTTTATTCAAATGTAATAAGACCCATTGGTCATGTGCTTCCATCCATTTAATATTCCATGATATGGAACTTTTTATTAATATATTCCACATTCTTTTATATTCATCTTCCTCATCTTTTTTTGCAAGCATTATTGAATAAATCCAGGTTGTCATGGCTTTTATTTTTGTATACTACACATGAGTACCGCTTAATACATGACCAAAGTCTCTTCATGGTAAAGGTTTGTCATGATTAACCATTCCATTCGAACTCCTTGCTAATTTAGATTTTTGTTTGATTTTTCTTAGGATTAGGATTTTTTGAATATTCTTTTTCTCGGTCGATTGATTTTTATATATTTATAAATGAATATTTGTTATGAATTCTTTTGATTTTATTACTCGATGTTAATACATAATGTCACAAAAGTTCTTTGGTCTACCACATTCCCTTTCCTTCCCTTCTCATCACATCTCATCTCATTTTATCTCATTCCATTTTTATTCACTTTTGTCGCTAATGCTTGCAGGCATTTTCACACTCAACACAACTCAGCTCAACAGCTGAACGCGCTTTCGGTCTCGGTCGTGTTCTCATGGTAAACCAAAGAAACATGGCACAACGCAATGCGATGCGACGCGTCGAAATGATAACATATTATCCTCATAATGTATATTAAAAGCGCAAAAATACGTACATAAAGAGAAACAAAAAAGGCAAAAAGATGCGGGGACAAAAAATGTTACGCAATGAAAATTAGAAATAAGTTGGCTGATACTTTGTTTTTTTTTTTTTGTTTTTTGCTTTCCTAAAAGTATCTGTGTATCTCAGAATTAATGTACTACTATTCCTCCAAAGAAAACAACAGAACAGAACAGAATACATGAAGTTAAGTTTACGCAACGGACCAAACACTTTGAAGTAACACTTAACAATAACATAAGATCCAATTATGTATGTCATGAACACTCCGACAGTCAATACGACAAGGGAAACTTGTATACTAGGACAAAGGACAGCAGAAGGAGGATAAGAGACGTAGCAGGATGATTATTTCTGTTTTGCGGCGAAATCACTTTACGCGCACTCAAAACAAAACAAAATGAATGAATAACCTAAGAAGAAGCGAAGCAGAAAAGAAAAAAAAAAACAAGTACAATTTAAGTATATATTCACATTGCAGGGAATTTGTAAATATTAAACAAACGAGGCCAATATGTAGAAAAACAGTGGGTGCAGATGAGTACATCAAAAGCAAACATTATGGGTTCAAACACATATGAAAGAAAGATGGAGAGATAGGTTGGGGTATTTGTGTTTTTGTCTCTTCAAATAAGGAGTAGTAAAAGTAGAAAGTCCTGGCTGCTGATGCCTAATTTGTGTATCTTTTATGCCGTTGACTTTTACTACTTGGGCCCAAAGACTTGCTCAAGGAGTCCTGAGTCGTTCTCATCATTGCAATCATTGCCGGCATCAGACTTGCTTAAGTTGCTGCTAAAAGCTCGCGCTTCACTGCCAACTGGGTGATGACTGACGAAATGACTCTGCTTTCATTCTCTGTCTGAGTGACTCAATGCTTATACGCACATATGAATGTATCTATAAACCAGAGTATAAGATGTTTATATGTGTATCTATGTGAATGAGTAAACGCTTCGCTACTTTTTTATGCTGTGACTTTTTTATTTACACACAAACGCTCTCCTTGCACAAATACATGTTCGTATATGAGTATGTGGACACATTTAAACAAGATAGCAATCTTATTGCTGGTTTGTCTTGACTTGACTTGGCTGACAGGCAGACGAAGATGCTCACTCATAAGGCTGATGGGTTTGACTTACCTTTTTCTTTTCTTTTCGCACCCTTTTACTTTGTAGATGCAAGAAGTACTTAAGCATTTAACGCCACATTTTATATTTGCCTTGTGTGTGTCTCTATCTCTCTCTCTAAAAGTATCTGGGTATTTATACTCCTTGTATATACATGTATCTTCTTTTTTTTTTATCTACAAGTTGGTTTGCTTATACTTTATGGTTGTAAGTCCTTATGAAATACACCAAAAGTAAAAGCAAAAGAAATAAACACAGAAATTAATGCTTCTTTATGGGGCAGGAATGCCTAACAACAAGCAAACTGAGTAGAAGCGAAAATTATAGCAATAATTTTAATTAAAATTGAAGCTCAACTAAAAGGCAATATGCAACAGTAGTGCAAGAAGCCTTATAATGCTTCTTTCTTTTTTGGAAAATAAAAATCACTTTCCACTCACATACACACAATGGTGCATGTAACTGTCTATTTGGCTCTGTGAATTGGTACTGATGGCGGTAGTGTTTTGTTTAAATAAAAGAGAAAGAGAATCTTTTGCGTATTCGTTTATTAAATAATCTCCGTGAAGCAAAACTTCGTAAAGCAAAATTAGCCGGTCTCATGGTTGCGGCATGATCTCTCCAGGTTGCGTAGCTACTTCTTGTCGAACATGTGTCCAACTAGGTTTCCGCCCCTAAGCTCATGCCGCTCTATATCTAATCTTCACACACATTCGAATACAACGTGCTCGGCGGTTTTATAGTACTGGTTGCAGCAATGCATCTACCTTGGGGCGTCTTCGTGGTTGGAACCTGCTTAGGTACTGCCGGAAGCATCCAAAACCATTCAGCAGCTGAGTGTGGTTAAAATATACTTCGTCAAGCTTCCATCTGATCGACTGTGGACAGTGCTTCCAACGTTTTTTCATGAAGCTATCCCAGCGGCTCTGATAGTTCAGCATCTGGTTTGTATCCTCTGTGCTTTTACCTTCTCTAGAAGCATAGGCCTCTGCTGTCTCAACGGCGAGTAGATCTGTTGTTTAAGGTGTAGCATCATCCGATACAGTAAGAAATGCTCTGATTACTCTGAGTGCGAACAGCCTATAAAGACTCTCAATATGTCTCTTTTATGAAACTCTGTCCATTGGTTTTGCCCATTTTGGTGCCCCGATTTTAAGTGTAAGTATATGTGTATGTGCAGTTAATGTGACATGTAACTTTCTCATGTATTGAAAATGTATTTGTGTCTCTGTGACACAACAACATGTGCTGTTTTTCACTACCATTCTACTTACTTAACTTCTGTCATGTCTTGACCTAAAGTAAAGACCTTCATTTATGAATTACATGCTTCTTCAATCAGTGAAATGTATAATTTCATCATCAAGTTAAATGCCCTTTTGGCGTGTCCTTTTTATTGTGTCTACTTAAAAATATTTCACTTTTCATTTGCATTGACATCATCAACATCATCATCATTATCATTATCATCATGGTAATCATGATTGCCTTTATCGGTCTTTTTGCCATTTATCTGTATATCAGAGAGAGTGTGTGTGTGGGAATATCTTTAATGTGTTTGTGTCTTGCTGTTTGTGCCCTTACGCATTTTTTACTTTTTTCTTTTCTTATTCCTTTTCTTATTTTACTTTTTGCATTTTCTAAATTGATTTGCTATCAAATTCAAGCATTTCCCATTTCCATTCATTCATCAATCCACCTAACACTCTCTCTCTCTCTCTCTCTTATTGTTGTTTGCTATGTTTTTTTTTTGCTTATTGTGTCATGTGAATCTTATTTCATTCATCAAGTCATGCCCTTCATTCAATGAAGCCAAGTTGTGCCAGGTCAGGCTAACGATTTTACTTTGTAAAATACCATCAACTGCAGCTAAGAGGCATCAGGCTTTAAGCCATAGGACAATATATGTATTGTTGTATGTCCATATAAAGCTAAAGTTCTCATTTCTCTGGGATGGGAGAAATGTCAATGTATGTAAATACATAGGCAAAGGCAAACAGGCAAAGAAACAACAGCAGCAGCAGCAAACAAGCAAGCAAGCAGCCTGTTGAACAAAAACAAAATAAAACAAAACATTTTCTCAACAAAACAACACAACACTCTACTTCAATTGTTGTTGTTGTTGTTGTTCAAATGTAGTAGTTGCTTCAGGGCCACTCTTCATTTATAAAGATTAAGCAAAACAAAATGAAAACCAGAAATAAAAAATTGATAAAAGTGTCGCCTTTGAGCATGACTCAATACCTCAATCAGGTTACAATGCTATGCTTCAGTTCATTTTGAGCTTTGTCCTCTTAAAATAGAATTCAAATGAAATGAAATAAATTTAGAGAAATTAATTAATAGTATATTCCTTTGTGTTTGTCAGTGTGTCAATACATTAGTGTGTGTGTATGTGTGTGTGTGTTAAATAACTCAATTAAATTAATTTAAAATAAAGTCTCTTTTACAATATTGTTTTATTTTGAGTTGTTTGTGTTCTTGGTGGTTTTATTTTTTATTTTTGGTTTCATCATCATTTTACTGAAGTAATTAATTGATTGGGAAAAGTTTAATGCGGTGGCTTGATTGAGGCCTGTCAGCGGTTGCTTATTATTGAAATTGTATTTATACTTAACTTAACAATTATTTTGATTAATTTAAATCATGATATATAGTATACCAGTAGATGATTTCATTTTGCATATGGTGGTGTATGTAGTGTATTTTCTATTTATCAGATATTTATATATCAGAGAAAAGAGTAAAGGGATATACGAGTATGTATGACATATGTAAAAGTAATCATTTAAAGATTGAATCTCTTCAGTAAATTCTCATAATTGAAAAGTACGTCAGAGAGAAACAATAGCTTATTATTGTTATATTGTATATTGTCTATTCATTTCATTTTGTGATATCCCAATTCATGTTACAGTAGTATTCTTTACTTAGACATATGATATTTATTAAATCTGTTGACCTCTAATAAGGCTGGTGACACACCAAGCCGAATAACAACTTTTTGATTGATTGAGCAACAAAACTTGATCTGTTCCAAGACACATCAAGCGGAACACAATGTAACAATACAAAGCATTCTGTCTTCCTGTCTCGTTTGATATGTGTTAACACAAAACAAAATTTAATTTGCATTTTGTTCTTCAGTATTGCAGTAGTGCTGTTCAGCATGTGTTCCAACTCACATGCAGAAAGTTGATGCTGCTTGTGTTAATTTTATTGGGCAAACGAGAATAACAATTCAATAACAATTGATTGTCAATATCCATGACTGCCAAACCAAGATATCAGAGACTAATGAATATTCATGAAATTGTGTACGCGCTCAAAATTGTTGATTCCGTGTCCATATTCACTGTCTCCAGACTTAATGTCTGTCTTGGCAATGGAAAACAGAGAACGCGAAAAAAGAGAAAAAGTGGAAATTAAATTTTGTCTGCAAAAAACAACATTCCAATATAAGCACGAATATGCAGGTTGGTGGCAAACGAGGTAAGTCGTCGAACTGATATCACTCTGTTATGGGTTCCCGGCCATAGGAGCATTGAGGGAAACGAAAAGGCTGACGAACTAGCTGGTTTTCTTGGTTTTTGTTCCGTCAAAAGGAAATACTTCCTGTGTTTCCGTCAATAGGCAAACAGACGGTGGAACGATCTAGAATCTTGCAGAGTGGCACGTGCTACCTGGCTTAATTGCAACAATAATGCCTAGCACTGCCAAGGACTAGAAATCTGGGCAAATACATCAACGACAACCTCTCGGACTGTTCATTCACATGTCCCTGATCTTATAAAATACCTTAATTCGACAGGTTGATTGACAGTGATTTCCAAACGGCACTCTAGTGCTAATTGTGGCTCGTATTGGACTATGCGAGTCAGCCATGGTAACCAACCAACCATAAGGTTGCACCATAAGAAATTGAAACATACATGAATGAATCGCTTTGATTTCACCGTATGCAATGACGTGTATTTGGTGAAAACCACGTGGACAAAGTCTTTTTTTTTTTTTTTTTTGATTTTCATTTCTTAACAATAATATCGCAATGTATATTTATCTAGATGGTAACGTTTTTAGGTTTTAGGGTGGAGCGTCTTCAATCGACATCGTCACTCAACTGTTGGAATGAGTTTGTAATCTCTACTGGTAGCGGCTGCTGCTTTGATGAACTTCATCGCGACCCTGGGTAAACTTAAATCTCTGTGTAGGATAGCGTTACTTATAAACCAGGGGGCCTCCGTTATGGGTCGTAGAAGCGGTACCCCAGATTTGTATGCCATAACGCCAGGCAGGAGCCACTACTTGCCTGAAGATTGTCCTCTTACTGGACGGCCAGTTAAGCCTACGCAGCTTTGCATAACAGCATGCTGTAATGTTTTGTATGTGGGCTTGCCATGTGAGTCGCTTGTCCAGAAACCTCTTGTGGAATCATAGTGGATCTGACAACAGGGCAAGTGCCACTTCTAAGAGTAAATACGCGAATCGCTGATTTTTCTGCGTTCATACCTATGTTTCAACACTTGGCCCATGTGTGGAATCTCTGCAAATATTCCAGAAGTGAATCTGAAACTACTTGGCCTGAGTAGGAGTTAATTAAGATGGCTGTATCATCTGCATAAGTAGCGAAGTGGTTTCATTGGAATTAACTATTGGGATATCTGCCGTGTATAGCGTGTATAGAATAGGAACTAATACGCTACCTAGCGGCACGCCGGCTCTAATGTTTATTATCGTTGATTTCGTGTCAAGTACATTTACAAAGAAGGTTCGACCGCATAGATAAGTCTGTAATAGAGTGTACTGATTAGCTGAGAGAAGTCGTTTAATTTTATGGGTCAGACCAAATGCCTGTTTGACATCTAGAAAGACAGAGGAGCAGTATTGTTTTACCTCCAACTCTGTAAGAACATGTTGAACTACACGGTGTAACTGCTCTGGTTTGCCATGCTGTGCCCTAAAGCCAAGTTGATGGTTTGGTGGACAAAGTGTTTAGTTTTGTTCAGTGTATCACCAGCATAACTTGAATTGAAGTGGTGATTTGATGTTATTTTGCTTTATTAGTCTAACTAGAAGTGAATAATCAAAAGTCGCTACAAAATCTACAATCATCATCTGGTAAAGAGTTGTTTTTAACAAACGACTTGCAGAAGCTTAATCTAAGTGAAATGTTGAACCTTACAATTAAATGCCATACGTTCATATAGGACTACCACTAGTTTCCTGTTGGTTGTCAGCTTAGAGCGGCTGTTATAAAGTGAGTATAGCTGCTTATATTTGTTGGTCGTTCTTCTTCTGAATGTGGTAATTGTAAGTCAATTTACTATCAATATGCATGCCAAATTGCTTAATTGAAATTCAGTACCTTTTATTTTTAGTTGTCATACGTTTTTTTTTCTTATAAACTTGAATTTACCATTTATCAAACCATGTGTATGTTTCGTCCCACAACTAAGTTTTTGTCCGAGTACATTAATATTGTATCGTCAGCAAAGGTAACCACGAATTATCTCCTGGAGTTGGTATGTCTAATATAGATATATATATATATATATAAAGTATAAAGCATAGGACCAAGCACGTTACACTGCAGGAGTTCGGCTCTTAACTGTCTTAATGCTACATTCATCAATTGGTAAAGAAATATTTTTATCAATTGACTATCAGAACATTTATTCTAGTGAAATGTTGAATCATATTTATTCTATCTGTGGCCCAAGTGAAGTCTGAATGTGGCCAATGCGGCCAAAGAGACAACAGAGAAGAAACTTAAATATCTTTGGTCCGCTGCTCTGCGACTTCTTTTTTTGTTAGCCACTAAAACACACTAGCATCCCTGCTCTAACCCAACAAATTACCAGAAAAATCATTAATGAATACAATCTCAAGACCTTATATATTGTATTGTGTATTATTACAAAAACATTAAATAGGCTTCTAAGTATTGCACATTAAGTCCAGGAAGTCATGATCTTTATTACCAAAGAGTTCGTTCTATTAAAACTTTAAAAGTCTCTTTTTGAATAAAATATATGGTATTAAACACAACAAAAGAAAATTTCTATTTTTTATAAATGGTTGATGTTTTCTAATCAAAATTGTTTAAATTGAAACATCCCAGGGAAAAAATGACCAATCATTAAATGGAGAAAGCAATCAAACTAAGTTACAATCATCAACAAAAACTCGACAATCAACAAAACTCCTTTAACTTGTCCTTTATGTTATTGTTTCTCTTCTCTTTTTTGTTTCGATATGAAAAATGTATAAATGTCCTAAGGCTTCTACTACAATATTTGATGACAGTAATTTAAAGGAAAAAATCCCATGTGAAATGGTCTTCCAACTTAAGCCGACTATATATATATTAGAGTGGAAAACAAGGAATGAAAAAGGATACTTTTAAGGTATGTTATCTTAAAGTAACTCATTTGATTGACTTGCATATTGGAATACCCTAAAGGTGAATCTGAAAACTAGTATATGAAATCAAAATAAAATTAAAGAGTAAAGGCATAGCTGAGATGAATTTTTAAGCAAAACAGAATAATTTATTCATAACATATAAGAATTTATGAACAAAATTCAACTTTAACTACTAGTGTATCCTAATATGTAACTTTAACTTTTGTTCCTCTTAAGGGAATACACAATCCTTCAGACACACTCATGAGATCTTAGCATTATTTAGGAGGGAAAAAAAGCAATCTAACAAAAACCAAAACCAGACATATAGGATACTTTTTGACTATCTTTTTCTTGCCAATGTCATCATGAAAACGTTTCTTTACTTTTTTTCTTTTTTGTTAATTTTCATTCTCATTGTCATTGTCATTTCCCTTTATATTCTCTTTCTCTGTATACTTATATTGTAAGTAGTACTAGTAGTATCTCATTTTCTTATTTTGGCATTCGTTCGCATGTTGACTTTGCGGCATATTACACAAATAAATGTTTTATACGACATACGAGCCATTAATCACTAATCGCTTTACTGTTTTTTTGCTTTGCTTATTTCTTTGTTTCTTCATTTCTCTTACTGTCTTTTTTCACTTCTTTACTATTGCCATTGCCATTGCTATTGCTTATGTGTTATGTGCTTGTACTCGCACATTTTTAGCTGTCGTCACTTTGGCGCAATGTGGCGTAAATGAGCAAAAGATACTTTACGAATGTGCTGCAATAGCAAGCAGGTGATTGCCCATGTTCTCAGTAAAATATTTCAACAAAAATTACTAATAAATAACAATTTATTAAAACAAATGACATAAGAAATGCGTGTTTGTTTTGTTTATCTCTTTTTTATATTATATTTCTTCTTTTTTTTTTTCTTCTATATAATATGATATAGCAATATTTTTTCTTTATACTATTGTATATCATAAAAATGTATGAAATATAAGCACCTACTTTTACTAATAAGATTACTCATACGCACGCAAATGCTTAGACAGATAAAATATATACAAATTGAGTTATCTTTCTTACTTAAAAAATTACTAAGAACAATAAAATAGTAGGCAACAAAGTATCTTCTTACAATTCTTTGATAAAAATAGAACAATAAAATGAAATTGTATTGAATGAATGGCAACAATTCTAAGGGTTTCATGTGAGTGAATAACATTTCCTTAGATATGAGTATGATATTCTATTCTATTTCTCTTTGGTTGAAATAACATTCATAATTGTATGTACTATTCATTTGAACACAGAAAAACTGCACACACAAAATTCTTCTCATTCATTTGTTAATCCTTTGCCTATTATAAGTAAATCCTGGCCCAGGATAAGGATTCTGTTAAAACAAAAGAAACACCGGTTGGTCTTCTAACTTAGTTCTCTCTGTCTATAATATTATTCTAATCTATTTCAATGTAGTACTATGTGTTATTTGGAATGATGATTTTGGTTACAATTTTTAAATTCATGACAAAAAAAAAAGATGATTGTATAAGCAAGTGTATTTGTGTACCTGTGTATGTGCATTTATGACCAACAATGGTTTTTGGTTTTTTGTTTTCTTGTTACAAGCAAAGGGTTGTTCATGAGCTTTAAACCAAATTGTTAAAGGAAAAGCCAAAGTAGAGGATAAAAAGGCAAAGACCCACACACTCAAAGGCATATTTGAGGTAGAATGCCATGAGTTTGTATTCCTGTATGTATATGAACCTGCACTGCCATTGGCAAAAGCCGCACTGTTGTTGTCGCCATCTATTGTTATCGTTTTCATAGTTGGTAGGGTCTCTTAGTCTCTAATGTTAGTTAGAAGGCTTTTGTTCCACACGCTTACAATTGTAATGGCAAATGCATGCACTAAGCAGCAGTAGAAGCAGTAAATGCTGCAAGCAAATGAAATGAAATAGAAATGAATGCGGTTTTTGCATAATTTCATTAGAACGACATTTTGCACTCATACAAATAAGAGAAGATAGACACTAAAATTGGGGAGAGATAGAGAGAGAGAGAGTGAGTGAGAGATTAAAACATTGGGGCCACAATTCCATAAAAACTTAAAGCAACAAAAACAATTCAAAAAGACAAAACCTAAGAGAAACGCCTAAAACAACAAACAGCTCCACAATTATTGTATGGCATGTGGGAGTAAATGGCATCCTCCATGTACTAAGAGTATGTGAACCAAATCTCCTGTAAAGTAAAAACTGGTGCTGCTGTTGTTGTCCTGTCAACTGCCTGCTGCCAGCCGCATTTCATTGCATTTTAGTGCACGTTGCACATTGCACATTGCTGACCTACATTAACATGATGCACCACGCATTTCTGGTATTCATATGTATAAGCTTGCATCTTGTTCTTTCACTCTATGGAAAATTTCCTTGCATCATAAGAAATAGTAAATGATATAATACAAAAAAAAAAAACTCAAAGCAAAAGTTTTCCTTTTTTTTGTTGTGAGTCCCTTAAACTTTTGGACTCATCGTTGCTGGTTTCCGGCGTGTCAAAAGCTTAAACATGCATCTTTGTTCGATGAAGAATAAGTTCTTGTACTCTTCCTTCATTCGTTTCTGTTCTTTTTTTTTTATAAATTTTCTTTATTTTTTTTTTTTTTTTTTGAGGATTTTTTTATTATAAAAATTTTTATTTTATTTTCTTTAAAAAATGTTTCGCTTAGAACTTTCTCCTCATAGTAGATGATGATGATGATGATGATGATGACGTTAAATTCATTTTCTTGTAAGTTATTTTTTCACTATTTTTTCTCTTCTTGTTGTTGTGATAAGATATTATGACACAATGTTGACAAGTTTGACAAAGAACGAAAGCGAATAAGAATTGGAAAAGAAGGACATCATACAAGCAACTTAGAGAGTGGGTGAGTGTAACATAGTCAATAGTAGTTAGATGATATACAAGATAGAATAGCAAAGTAAACTAAAGGAAGAAAGACAATCAGACAGAGGTCACAAACTCAATTTTGTATCTCTCACTTGTAATTGAGTTAAATAAACCAAACACCCAATATACAGATAGATACATTGATAGAGATAGTTCTTGACATGATAACTACCACAGAAATAACAAATATTAATTCAAAATTTGTCCAAGGCCAGAGAAATGTTTATATTTTAGTATAAGCAAAAGCAAAATTTTAAAGAAAATATCCAATCCTTCTTCTCTTCTAAACCATTTTGATGCTCATGTTTTTTCATTGAATATTGTCTTGTTTTTATATGAGAATATTCAGTGACATATACACTAAAAGCATAAGCGGAGGAGGAGGATGGGGCAATTTAAAGGACATGCTCTTTTGCATGTACTATTGTAGCCTAAGGGCATTGTGTCAATGAGTGTTTTGCTGTAAAATGTTTAATTAAAATTTCAACGCACTAAAAATGCAAAATTCTAACGAATAAACTTTTAATAACAAAACATAAAAAAAAATATATATGTATATACATGAAATTGGTGCTCTCTAAAACTAAGAATAAGGACATACTCGTATATAAATGAATAAGAAACGTAAGAGACAAAAAAGGTTATAAAGATACTAGTAGAAGGCTAAACTTTTCATATTACCTACGTGTCGAAAATTCAAGAGAAGTACTGGCTTGTGCGTGTGTGTGGGAGCCCTGTAAACGAAATGAAAAATCTAAAATGAGCAAACTCTTGATGTGATGTCCTTGTTGGATACTTTTATGATTATAACAAAAGAGTAAGCAAATGCATCAGTAACAGCAAACAAACTACATAATGAAATTCACATATACTTAATGAGTATCCATTTTTACGGTCTTTAAAAATAAACTAATTATGAAAAAGCAGTGAACTTTCTAAGTAATTTCAATTTAAAAAATAGTTTCAAGTCAAGTTTATGTGTTTAAAGTTTTAAAAAGCTCTGAATTATTTTTTATATATATATTTTACAATTCTTTTTCAAATTGTAAAACATTTTTATGCAGATTTTTTCAACCTTCAGTTCTTTACTTGTCAAGTGACTTAATGGATTTCCCGCTTCGGCTGCCTATTGATCAATGATCTCAATTTGAGTCTGCACTATCCAAATCACTTGCGAATATGTTGGACACCGAGCACATCCACACAACACCATACCACCCTCAGTCAAACGGAATGATCGAGCGTTGGCACAGATCTATGAAAGCAGCGTTAATGTGTCATCCATGCACACAATGGATTCAATGGTTATGATTGTTCTTCGCTTATGCTATAAAGAAGAACTCAAGGCATCAGCAGCGGAAATGCTATACGGATGAATGCTTCACCTTCCCAACGAATATATCTATGACCAGGATGCACCCTCGAACCAATATGAGTTTGTCAATCAGTTTCGAAAAAGCATGCAGGCGGTAACGCCGACTCGAACGTCGCATCACATCAATCCGAAACTTTTTATTTTAAAAGATATCGACATTAATATGAACTGTATTTTCACACTAAGGCATGATGTTTTGCCACTTATAAAATATGAATCAAGTATCATTCCGCAAATGAATCAAATTCGATGCCCCGGCTTAATCCAAGATAAAAGTCTCACTTGACGCGCCCAAGTAAAAAATGTTGCTGCTTGTTGCTATCAGAAGTTGCTCAGACTAGATTGGCTAATGCGCTAAAACAGTAGTCTAACATTAAGTATCCAACTGCTCTGTCTGTCGCTATGGCGTAAGGATATTGGGTTCCACTGCTGCTTATAACATTTATACGATGCAATTCTGCCCAAACAAAGCTCTTCGTTGCATATCTGGAGAGAATCTCGAAAATACGAAAATACTTTACCGAGACCTGAAAATTTCAGCTGTGTTAGAAGCAGCAGAACATATGACATAAAACTTTGGAGACAATTCGTTTCTTGGAGATTAATCAGGCCAACTACGATATAGCTTAAGAGATACTCAAAAGGAGATTTGATAATTTTGCTGGCATACATCAGAGTGTTATTTGGGTTTGAGAAAGCTCATTCATTGGCAGGGAATCTTTGAGAAAATTGCCGATGCTATCCTCGTTTTGCTGCAGAAGCTTGATAAGGGGACTTAGTCATAAACAATTCAAGCGCAAAATGAAAAATAAATAAGAAAGATGTCATTATTATACATTAATTTAAAGAATGGAGATGCACAAATTTTGTCACAGATTGAGTAAAGGATAATTCCGTGTCCATTCAGAAAGGTGCGACAAAAATATGAAATGAAAAGTTTTAAATTTTAATAAGATATTATTATTAATTATTGTTAAATTTTGCCGCCCCCTGCAGCCACCACTACGTTGACTACTTAAATAATCAGTTCAGATAAGTCGAGATAATATCATTTTATGCAACAAAAAATGATTGAAATTTACTTGAAAATGATTTCATTTATTTCTGTTTTATTTTTAAAATTTTTTTTTTAGTAAATTGCAATGAAGATGCAAGATTCATATGATTGAAGCCGAACTGTGCATTTTTTGTTGCAGTTCACGATTTCCTTAGTCATCGTTGACATCTGCATTGATGATTATCATAGTCACAACAGATATGAAGAAACCTTGGATCAAGTTGATGCAAAATGCAAATTTATACTTAAAACAACTGTGTTGAGTCCAAGAGCGTTTTCTTGAACTATGAAAAGCGAATAGAATTGAAGAAATTTTATGCTTGCGAAAAAACGGCAGTTACGACTTGAGTGATATTGGAACCTGCACTTTGCAAGCTCGAGATCACCACTCTACCATATGCACCACCATTGAACTATAAAGCGAGTTGGCTAAATGCAGATAAACTGAAATGTTGAAATCTTTAAATGCAGATTATCGAGGAAAATAATAAACTACAATTGTTAATACTTTATTTTTTTTTATAACTTCAAATAAGGGACCTTTTTACCAAACCGTATTTATAAACGTCAGAGATTTCAAAATCATCGAAATGGATTTCAGGCACAGCAGAATTGTTATAAGGTTGATATGGGGTTGAAAGAGACATCTGGAACATGCTTGATTAAGTGATTTATGAATATAACAACTTTCATTCTTATTTTCAAATTAAGATAAAATTTCTTTTACAGAGATTGAAGAGCATAATAATATCAATTGGGAGTTTATTAAATCTACTGATTATGTGAATAACTTAAATTAAATTTAATTTAATTAAATAAATGAGATAAAAAACATAACTTATAACAAATAAAATAGAAAAAATTATAAGGAAATGTCATTTTTTGAAAATTTCTAGAACCATAAAAATAAATGTAAAAAAGGATAACCGCAAATTGTCTTTGCTCTTACAATTAAATCGAACAAAGTAGTGATTTGTTAGGACTTAATTCCTTGAAAAGTCAATTATAAAAATAATTAGAATTAATGGCAATTTTTATCAAAATTAAAACAAGAAAAATAATAACAAAATATGTACAAATTTATTTAAAAAAAAAATCGAATAAGTGAATTTAATAATAACAGTCCGTAGGTGGAGAATATGGATATCCATTGAATAGAAAATAAATGTCTCATAGATGTATTAATTATAAATTGTAGAAACTGATAAAACAAATATTAAAAAAAAAAATAATAACAACAGAAAAGCTATAACCAAAGAACTTTGAGAATTTAAAATCAAAACAAATAAATAAACATATATAACCCAGCACGCAATGTCTAATAGAAGAGATGGTTCTGGTGAAAGAACTCCAACTGTAAAATTTAATTGTAAAAACTATTTTGAACACTCATGAATAATAAAAATAAGAACTAAAAAAAAAGTGAACAATAAACAGAAACGAACTTAAAAATTTTAATAAAAAAAATATCCTAAATGTTTCCCGGATGCGAGCCGGAAAAATACAAATTCTCAATCAACTTCGACTGATTTGATTAGAGAAGGAAACTAAAAAAAAAAAATAATATTTGAAAAAATGTTCACAATAACTTAATTTTAAACAACAATCACCTCAGATCATAAATTTAAAATAGTTTTAAATTATGGAAATCAGAAAATAAAATTGGCATTTCTAACAAGTAAAATTGTTTTTTCATAAAATTTAAATTGTTGTATGCATTTACTTAGATCAAATGATTTTAATAATTCTAAAATAATATAATGCAATATCAAGGTTAAAGGAAATATTAAGGTCGTGTCCAGACCAGAAAGTAGGAAACAATACAAAAGGCAAAAATTAAATGTATGATGAAAAGACGCCTTATTTTGAAACTGAATGTAAAAATCCAAGAAATTGGGACCACCATTACACCAGAAGAATGTATATGAATGAATATAATATAATATAATATAAGAATGAATATCTTCAATAATGAATCGTCGCAAAGAGATAATTTCTGCAAAAGGCAGCGCAACAACACCTTAATCAAAGTATTTGAGTCATGTACGAATTAGTAGTGGCCACTTATAGATTTACGTGTCTTTAAATTGTTATACAAAGAAATGCATGAAAAAGAAAAGAAGTGCAAAACAAATTTTGTAAAATTTGTAATATATAAAAATCTCGTGTTACTGTGTTAGTGTATGAACTCCTCCAGAACGGCGCAACCGAATTATATGAATTTTTATTTTTTGTATATTCGGTAGGTATGAGTACGATATAGCTTTAGAGATACTCAAAAGGCGATTTGATAATAAGCTTCTCATTTGTCAGGCACATTAGATGTGTATTTGGGCTTGAGGAGGCTGATTCCTTGGTAGGGAAGCTGCGAGGTTTAGTGCGCACATACGACCACTACAATCCATTGCCACGAAGGAGAAAATTGCTGATGCTGTGCTCATTCAAGTGCTGCTACAGAAGCATAATAAAGCGACTCAAGCAAAATGGGAATAGAGTTCAGCAATCAATGAGATACAAACTGGAGATCTTCAATATATAATTACTTTCGCTTCGTGAACCATTGAATGCTGCTGACTTTGATATTGCAATTGCAACATCATCTCTCTAACTATCTACTGTACTTCAAATGATATGGTCACAACTACATCGCGCTCTATCATGCTGTGCTGCTGGCCTCAAGCCCACTGGTAGCCTCACTTAGCATCAATACATCACAAAAACGTCTCAAAAGACAACATGCTAATGATCTCTTCACAAGGAGAGTATGAAAACAAATCATCACTGATATGACGGACTTCATCTTTGTTCACTAAATCACACCAATATTATGATGGGGCTTCCGATTACAAACACAATAATATTTGAAAGCATACATTGTTCAAGTGTTAATAATTCTAAGTTTCACATCATTGCACTTCATTTGTTAGTATAATCGTCATTCTGATTTGTTCATCCTGAAATTCTTCGCTTGATACCCAAAAACATATTGTAAAAGTCATATCCCAGTTCATTCAAGTCAAAACCAGTCAGAATATTCTATTGTTACAACCCAGATCATCTGTGTTATCCACCATATAAACACCAACAAAACCAATGCTAGTGGTCATCTGGCTTAAGATAATCTTGGGTCACTTGTTGTCATGTTGTTGTCCAGTGTTCTATTGCAACTGATCCTTTGTGTATTTCTATTTGCTATACATAAGTAAGGCAAGCAAAACTACCAGCAGCAATAACAATGAAAATTTGTAAAAATTATTTCTACCTCAGATTTTTTCCTTATTTCCTGCAATGTCACTTCTTTCAGAGCATAAAGTGTCCTTGGCTGCTACTGCCACTGCTGCTGCTGCTGATGTTAGTGGTGATGTTGATGGCGGTGATGGTGGTGATGATGCTTTTGATGTTGCTGCTGACATTGCGCAACAGATTTTTTTTTCTCTTGTTTCCTTTTCAACAACCATCTCTCATCTCTTAACGTAGCTTCCTCTTCAATTACATTTCGGTTTATTTCTTTTTTTTGCAATTTATGCTTTTGATTTCATATTTTTTTTTTTTTTTCAAACTTTTTGCACATGAAACTTAAACTAAAATAACAATGGTCAATGCTGTCCAGGGACAGCATCTTCATATCAACTTCATCATTACAATTGCTAACATTATATTCATCTTCATCATTATCAATGTGTCCTTCATCAGGGCTTAGTCGTCATCAACATCACCATTACCAACATCAGCATCATCATTATCAATATCATTCTCATCATCATCAGTAGAAGTAGCAAAAGCATTGCAAACTTTTACAGATTCAATTTCAAAATCACTGCGGGGATTTTCAACAATGAACGCCTAAGTAGCCTTTTAACATTTATTAATTTCAATTCTCCAGCATCTCCAAGCTCTCGAGCTCTATCTTTTTTTTTTCTCCTCTCATTCAACCATTCATTCAGTTTCTTTCTTATAATATTTATTCTTTCGTTTACTTTATTTTGCTGAAAGATGAAACCTCTGAAAATCCATTGAAGCGCTAATTTCAAAATGGAATTGAATTTATAAGAAGTTTTCGAGAATCATCATAATTTGATTAATCAACTTCTGGGCAATCTTGATAACTTGATGACTCTTAGAGACATGACCTCCTCATTTACATTCGAAGTGAATGAGCAGCTTTAAGTTTTTATATTCATTTCATTTTCAGCAATTTAAAAAAGAAGAGAAAATCATTTATATCGAAAGGCAACGAGTAGTAGAGGAGAGTTGAAGTTTTTATTTGTTTTCTCGGCATTAATTTCATTGCTGTCAACGCACATTGAAACATGTATCTAGATACTTTTTTTTGCACTCTTCAAAAGCGAATTGTTGGAATTGTTGGATGCTGATACTGATGCTTTTGCTGGTTGCCGTTCGCTACTGTTGACTATTGATGCGATAAATGCTAACGATGTGCAAGATTTATAATCAATGATTAATGGCGGAAGACGGAAGTTGCAAGGCCGCATAGTAACGCACGCAGCTGTGCCTGTTTCAAGTACCCAACACTATACTCCTACTCCTACTCATGATTCTCTGTGGAATTAAAATGGAAATGGGATATGAAGCTGTCTGTGTTGAATGCATAATAATAAAATGCGATACGCGATTCCATTTGAACGAGCAAATTTTGTGTAAACGTGCAAATTTACCGCCCATTTTCACTTGGTTTTTTCCCTTCCCCATTCCAATGTAGGGCATGGGTCCTACAAACTACTATTCTGATGCCTTTAGCTCTGAGTACGAGTACTTTGAATGCAATGCAACATCGAATCAATGCATTAGTAATTTCATTTTTATTGCAAACGGAAGCATCGAAGGAAACAAACAATTGCTGGAAAAGTGTAAAGGCAAAAACAAGAAAAATAATACAAAATGAAGTACAAGTACAACAAACAAACTTAGAAGAAGATTAAAGGGATGAAAATATGATAGAGTGATGAAGTTAATGTTTGCATTGCGCATAAGTGAATTGCATTGTTTTAATTTAATTTGGTGTTTCTTCCTTCATAAGGGTACAAATAACTGCAGTTTGTGGAAGTTTTGTAGAATATTTTTTTTAAGTAAAGTATCTTTTACCATAAACTTAAGTGATTATTATTAAATATCCAAACACAAACAATTCAGTTAACGAAGTTTGTTTGTTGTTTTTTTTTTATTACTTTTTTTTTTATTTATTGGATCTTCTCTTTCTTTAGAGACTAACAATAAGTAATAGAATCTTAACCTAATTTCTTCTTTATTACTTTTACTTCACCTCCAGTTGGAGGGAATGTATGTACTAAGTGCCCTTTTAATTGAAGTTGGGCTGGTAGGTCATTTCTCCTAAGTCGTGTCTGTGACCTTAGTCGAGTGAGTGCTTTTGCTAATGGATTCCGGTGCGTGTTTAATTTCTCAGCATAAGTAAGTTGGTATATTAAGATCTATATGTAATCGCTCGTTTTTAAAAAAACCAAGGGCCTCCAGTTATAGTTCTTAATATTTTTGATTGCGCTCTTTGAATAACGTCCAGATTAGAGGCGCTTGCATAGCTGAGAACCATAGGTCCAGATTGGCTTTATGATGCTGTTATAAAGGAGAACTTTATACTCAATATTTAGTGGAGATCGTGAGTTGATAAGCCAGTGAAAGCTGTTGGCTTTCAGTTTCATTTGAGTTCTCTTGGCTTCAATGTGTATTCGTCAAGATGGACTCCGGGGTACACAACGTTATCTACTTGTGGAATCAAAGTATTGTTTAGAGTTAGCGGAGGGCAAGTGCTTCTGTTGAGTGTGAAGGTAATGTGTTTGCTCTTTTGCTCATTCACTAACCACTCTTCGATGTGTGATAAATAGCTTGCCAAAACTGATGTTGCATGCATCGTACAACGAGATCTACTTAATATTGCGATATCATCTGCAAAAGTAATAGTGTGATTTGAGTGTCTGTTGGTATGTCAGATGTGTACAACACATATAGAAACGGCCCAAGAACGCTTCCTTGTGGAACTCCGGCTCTAATTTCGTAGTTTCGTGTTGTGGACACAATCTGTTGCTGACATAACTCTCAAGGACTTTGTGAGTGTTTTTTGGAAGGAACATTTTTATTTTATGTATAAGGCCGTCCAACCAGACTTTATAAAATGTCTGGGCAACATCGAAAAAAATAGCAGAGCAGTATTCGCGGTGTTCAAATGCTGTACGAATCTCAGAAGTTATGCGGTTTACTTGCTCGATGGTGCTGTGCCCTTTGCGAAAACCAAATTGATGTCTAGCTCGTGTCTATTGATTTTTTCAAGCAGAGTTTAGATAGACACGGCAGCAAGCTTATTGGTCTGTAAGATGAAGCTTGCGACTTAACCTTCCCCGGTTTGGGGATCATTATTATGATCGATTTATTCCATTGTGTTGGAAAGTACCCACACTGCAACATTGCATTAAAGACTCTAGTGATATATTTTATTGCATGGCCCAGTAGTTCCATTAGCATTTTGGGCGTGATTTGATCGTGCCCTGGCGCCTTTTTTGGGTTTAAATGCTCTGTAATGACTTATTTTGTTATTACAGTTAACGAAGTTAATGTAAGAAACTTCAATAATATGAGCAATGGGAATGGAGTCTTTAAGGAATCAAGGGAATCAAATAAATTTGAATTCATTGAGCTTAGATGAAAAAAGGAGTTGACCTGATCTTATCTCTTCAGACAATTGTACATAAAATTCTTTAATGAAAAACTGAATTTTGAACCAAAGACATCTAAAGAATTAATAATGCTGAGCAGCTTGATGATGAGCAATGAATGACTTTCAGATTGCAAGAGATTTTCTTCATTAAAATTACTTTGCTTCAAGATGGTATTTATTTGTTTAATCCAATGAAATTATATACTAAAAACCTTTACATGTCCTTTCAAAGTGTAAAGAATATTGGAATCTTCCAAACTTATGTTTGTTTTATTGACACACAGGACATCAAATGACTTTTAAGCTAATAGAGCCAATGAATTTAACAAATGTTTAATAGCAAGAAACCACATACAGATTTGTATCTATAAATCTAGTTTGTGCAATATACATACATACAGAAGGATGCAGGCACATGCAACACAACATAACAGAACATAATTCTTAAGTATTAAATCAAACAAAAACATACACAAAATGTTGCAGCAACCAAATGGCTTGAGGGTGCCTTGGTACTAGTATGTTATGTTGGCAACTATTTGTTTTGCTAATGTTTAACAAATTAATACACAAATTGACAAACAAAAACATAAGTACGTACACACACACAAATAGATAAATTTTGTATATGTGTGTACTGAGGTAGTCTTAAGTTTGGGTTAGTGGGGCAAGTGTTTAGTGTACACTGCTTAAGTACATAGTGGCAGCAAACAGCGATGATGCTGATGATGATGACATAGCCAAAGGCGCCATTTTGTGAATGTTTATATACGTGGGCATATGTCTATGTGTGAGTGCATATTGTTTATGCATATTTTTATGTGTATCAGTGTGTTTATAAAGAACTTTTGAACATATTCAACTAAAGCAAAATCTTGTAGTTTTAAGTATATCATTGCGTATACATAATGCACTCAATAGATTCTTTACTTACTCCTTTAAGATACCTTAAATCTAAACTATACTATCATATATGTCAGTATAATATATAGTATATACAATTATGTTATCTAGATTGTAGCTGGCAATAAAGTCAGTAAGCATATACAAAACAAAAAGCGAAAATATGAAGTTTTAAGTTATAGAATTTAGTAGTATCTATGCATTATGTAAGTATATGTATGCTATTACTATTTGTTGTAGTATCTAGATTCATTTTTCAAATAACATAAAGAAGTTGTAGAAGAAAACAAAGAAGAAATAGATGTACTATTGTATAAAAACAAAAACAAAACCGGTACTGAATTGCCAACCACACCGCATTAATGTTATTTGTTTAAAACTTTTGTGGATTACTTTTAAGTTTTATTTAATTTTCCCATCCAGAGAAGGCGGCAATGGCAATTGTCTTGTTGTTGTTGTTGTGATTCTATTGTATTGCTGCAGTGTTTTGGTCGCATCGCCCACTTAACTGATACGCCTTCGGCTTGAGCTCAGTTTGCCTCAATGTTGTAGCTATAAATTGTGGCACTAAAAATAACATCCTTATTGCACTTTTGTTGGGGAAAACTTTTACGCTCTTCTACAATACAAAAGTATGTAAGAGAATTCTTGCAACATAACACAAGATACTAAGATTTCTACTAAGAATAAGATTCGCAACAACAAGAAGTACTATATGAATGAGATTCGCCCACTAAAAATGATAAATTGTTCAAAACAATATTTCTTTATTTTGCTTACTTACACACTTTGTTTGCCTTACAACCGCAATAGCAAAGCAAAGTAAAGGAAATCTTAATACAATGCAGGCAGGGGGACCAAAGGATTTGAGGTAAGTACAAGTACTTTACATACTATGAATTCATACTTACCACTACCAGTACTATAATGGTGTATCATGTTGCAAGGCTGCTGCTGCTGCTGTTGCAATGAAATATTTTATAAAATTTTATGTTTTATTTAAGTGCCGAGCAAAGTGTGTAAATAACAAATGCGGTGTAACTAAAAGAATGATACAGAAAACCAAAAGGATGCTTCAAGAATGAGAGAGGAAGAGAAACAGAATCAAGTTATGTAGACTGTTCGGTATAAGCATAATGCAATGCAAATGATTTATAGTTTTTAATTTATGTAAACACGCAACAACAAATGAAAATTCCATTCAACTTAACACCAACAGCCAAAGGCAACTGGCATATTCAACAATATGAAGAAAGTTGTCCTCATACCATAAAAAACAAACAAAATAAATACAATAAATATTTCAGTTATAAGAAAAACTCTTCCCATCCATGAGTGTGTGTATTTGTTTAATCACTTTAACTCATTAATCATAAGTATATACAATAGTACAAGTGCTTGCCTTCATCAACAAAAATTATAAAAATGAAACCAGGAGTGTATGACTTAATCAGCAAAACATGTCCAAACACATTTGAAGTGTCAACAAAACCCACTTAAGCTGCTTGAGCATACAGTATCTTTATTCTTTCATATTTTTATCATCCCCCTTAAGAAAAGTCAAGGTCAAGAAATTGTAAAAAGAAAGACTCTTGACAAAAAAAAAAAAAAACACCATCCATTAAAAACATTGTTTGGGGAGGCTATCATTTGTCATAATTTTGAAAGCAGCAGCATCATTGAAATGTATCTTTCTTATTAAACTTTATACACACACTTCTGTGAGCGCCTATGCTTTAGCATAATTTAAACCAATTTTACAATTATTCCCGCTTGATGAATTACTGATGATGGCACATTTCATGCTAATACGATTTAATGTATTCATAAAATAAACACAAAACACGACATTTTCAATTGCTTCGAATGTCAAAATATTAGAAACTTCAGCAATAACTTTTGTTCTATGAGTTTTAAGACAAAAAGAAATAAACAAGCAAACAGAAATGGGAAAGTGGGAATAGAAATATCGTACAACTAATTGTATTAACATCAAATGAATTGCAAATGGTACTTGGTATTTTATAAGCAATTGTTCTTATAATGAAGATTTTTAGAAGAAATTTTATTGGAATTTATTGAAAAGTACAAATTATTTTATTTATTTAAATAGGGTCGATATCAATTATTATTATTGTTGAAAAGATAATTAATTCATATATTCAAAAAGTTTTCAAAACTTAAAAAATGTACATCTTAAGGAAAAACACACGCTTTTAGTCAAGTCATTACCTTGTTGCCCACTCTTCTGATCAGCTGCTACTCTCGTTTACTGCTGCTACGTGACTCCCTTAACTGCACTCGTTCACTGTTCTGATGCAACTGCCCTTACTCAACTCTTGCAATTCTCTCCTTCTACTATTCTCCATTTGTCATCAATCGGAAAACTGTCTTTTTTCACCATGACAACATTAGACCGCATACATCTTTGGTCACTCGGCAAAAATTATTGGAGCTGAATTGGGATGTTCTGGCACACCCACCGTATAGCACCGACCTTGCACCATCAGATTTCCATTTATCCCGCTCTCTTCCAAACTCTTTGAGTGGTGAAACATTCAAATCTAATGCAACCTCACGAAAGATGGGCAAAAGTGTACCAACAAAACGGCCAATACAAAATCGATTAATGTTTGATCTACATATAATAAATAAATTTTAAATTCAATGGAAAAAAACCGGCATGACTTTTTAACACAACCAATATACTTGTATTATAGTTTGATGCCAAAAACCATTAAGTGCTTTTTCTTTGATGAATGTCCAGTCAAAAGTTTCATTCTTATTTTATGTACAAGGAAGCACTAAAGATAAAATTTCTATTACAGCGAAAGAGCAAATCATGGTCACTTATAGCTACTGATTGTGTGTACAGTTGTTCAAGATATTGGATGAATGAAAATGAAAGTACAATAGAATTACTGTGACTAAATTTAATTAAATTAAATTAAATTAAATTAATGAGATTAAAAACATACAACTGATAACAAATAAAAGAAAAAAAATTGTAAGTAAATGTAAATTGAAAAAAAAAGTAACATTAGATAGTCTCCCAGGAAATATTTCTGGAAGTATATAGCTACTTATTATGTGAACTGTTGTTCAAAAGCAACGCAGTGCATTCACCATTGAACTAAATTGATAATATAAACATATAAGTATAAATTACAACAAATAAATGAGAAAAAATTCGATTAAAATGGAAACTTTTTTGAAAATTTCTAGAACCATAAAAATAAATGTAAAAAAGGATAACCGCAAATTGTCTTTGCTCTTACAATTAAATCGAACAAAGTAGTGATTTGTTAGGACTTAATTCCTTGAAAAGTCAATTATAAAAATAATTCGAATTAATGGCAATTTTTATCAAAATTAAAACAAGAAAAATAATAATAAAATATGTACAAATTTATTAAAAAAAAAATCGAATAAGTGAATTTAATAATAACAGTCCGTAGGTGGGGAATATGGATATCCATTGTATAGAAAATTAATGTCTCATAGGTGTATTAATTATAAATTGTAGAAACTGATAAAACAAATATTAAATAAAAATAATAACAGAAATGATATAATCAAAGATTTTTGAGAATTTAAAATCAAAACAAATAAATAAACATATATAACCCAGCACGCAATGTCTAATAGAAGAGATGGTATTGGTAAAAGAACTCCAACTGTAAAATTTAATTGTAAAAACTATTTTGAACACTCATGAATAATAAAAATAAGAACTAAAAAAAAAGTGAACAATAAACAGAAACGAACTTAAAAATTGTAATAAAAAAATATCCTAAATGTTTCCCGGATGCGAGCCGGAAAAATACAAATTCTCAATCAACCTCGACTGATTTGATTAGAGAAGGAAACTAAAAAAAAAAATAATATTTGAAAAAATGTTCACAATAACTTAATTTTAAACAACAATCACCTCAGATCATAAATTTAAAATAGTTTTAAATTATGGAAATCAGAAAATAAAATTGGCATTTCTAACAAGTAAAATTGTTTTTTCATAAAATTTAAATTGTTGTATGCATTTACTTAGATCAAATGATTTTAATAATTCTAAAATAATATAATGCAATATCTAGGTTAAAGGAAATATTAAGGTCGTGTCCAGACCAGAAACAAGGAAACAATACAAAAGCCACAAATTATATGTATGATGAAAAGACGCCTTATTTTGTAATTGAAAGTAAAAATCCAAGAAATTGGGAACACCATTACACCAGAAGAATGTCGAAAATTTATATCTTCAATAATGAATCGTTTCAAAGAGATAATTCCTGCAAAAGGCAGCGCAACAACACCTTAATCGAAGTATTTGAGTGATGTACGAATTAGTAGTGGCCACTTATAGATTTACGTGTCTTTAAATTGTTAAACAAAGAAATGCATGAAAAAGAAAAGAAATGCACAATGTATGTTGTAAAATTTCTAATATATAAAAATCTCGTGTTACTGTGTTAGTGTATGAACTCCTCCAGAACGGCACAACCGAATTAAATGAATTTTTATTTTTTGTATATTTGGTAGGTATGAGTACGATATAGCCTTAGAGATACTCCATTTGTCATCAACTGATCAGCCACCTAAGCAATTTCGTGGGATTGCCACCTACTATAATCAATTATATCCTAGGATATAAACTAATTTGCAAGAATGAAATTTTTAGAAGATTTTTGTTCAATTTTACTAATGAACTCATACAAATGGGCATCGTAGAGCAACATCTATTGGTTTCTATTACATTACATTTGTTGGCGGAGCTCATATACAAAGCTATGCCCTTACATTCTTTACTTGTTGACCTGGTGAAACGTTGTCCTGCCTTGTATAATAAAAGACTTTTGTTTGGCAACTACAAACATTTACAGAAAGAAAAGAATGAAGATATGTACTCTTGTTCGTACTCAGTTATTAGCAAATGAAAGGAAAAAACACAACAATAACAACAACTAGGGATGAGGTAAACAGTGATTTCATAATCACAGTGATTCTACTGTGTCGCTCCATTCAAATGAGTGTGACTCAATCATAGTTTAGAATCACTGTGTCATTGATTAGCTCATCTCTAACAACAACTCTAAATTCTAGCAGCAGCAAAGCATAAAATGAACAAATGGTTTAGTTGAATTGTCTTTGGATTAAAAATTAATATCTTTTGAATAATTTCACTCAACGATTTTAAAGGGCCATCTATTTGTTCAATTTTAGTTTGGTCATTAAATGGACAAAAATGATCTCTCACTCCAAAATTGTCAAAAATTTATTAGGAAACAGTAAGGAGAACGTGCTTAAAAAATGGTGTTGCAGGATGACCTACTGCCGATCCAGCCGCA
Organism: Amiota communis; assembly: GCA_037043315.1. Classification (NCBI taxonomy): domain Eukaryota; kingdom Metazoa; phylum Arthropoda; class Insecta; order Diptera; family Drosophilidae; genus Amiota; species Amiota communis. The sequence continues at coordinate 1,331,786 of JBAMAV010001245.1, read as the reverse complement.
GCCAACAGTTGAGTGAGATCCTTTTTCATACTTAATCAGAAGAATCACTCTATCAAATATCATCATCATCATCATTCGGCGCTACAGCTCTTTGTGAGCTTTGGCCTGATGAACAATATGCCTCCATGTTACACGATCTTTTGCCGCCCTTTTCCAGTTTTCCAGTTGTAGTTTCTTTAGGTCTTCGTTTAGTTCGTCCATCCATCTTGATCTTGGTCTTCCCCTTGCTTTGTCGTTGAATGACTTCGCATCTAGAATTTTTCTTTGCGCTTTTGATTCGTCAATTCTTGTTACATGGCCTAGCCACCTTATGCGTTGCACTCTATCAAATATAGCAAATTTTAAAATAAAATGACCAAATGAAAAGTGGCCCATTCTTTATTGTATGTATGGATAAGATTGTTTCAACTTTCCGCTTTGCATTGTTGCATACCAAGTTCTCTCTTTGTACACTTACATATAAGCATATTGTTATCAAAACAGAAGAGCTTCTGAGAACCACAGATATCGAATTGAATGTCTGAACGAAAATGGCCGCTTGTAATGAGGGAAGAACACAAATCAAGAATATTATTGCATTAATGTCCATTGTTGAAGCGCAATGTCAATGTCATTGCCATCAAGAAACATAAAGTGTTACACAAAAAGGTTTCAAGAAAATTCAAAAAATATGATGAGATGGAATTATCATTTAAAAGTGCAAAAGCAATTTATTTATTTCTTTTATTTTAATCTTTGCATTCAAGCAAAGCACGAACAACATCACTTAAAGGTATTCTAGAGTAAAAATATCTATAGACTTGGATTCAGAACTGAGTCCATTGAACTGACTGGGCAAGCAATGTCACATTTTTATAATATTAATCCAGAAATGGGTTTTAATCTTCTACATGAGCCAGATATGCGATCGGATGAGCAGAAAATCTGCTGAGATATGCAGTGGATTGAGCCTGAACAAGGTCACCAATCTTCAAAATGCCTAGATTTCTTTCAATGTCACTTGTCCGCATATACCAAGGAGTGCCAGTGATACATCGATGAGTTTTATCGAGATTTGATTTCGTAGCAACACACATTCCGTATCTCAAAATGGGTGGGGGGTGTGTGGCGCAAAAATGAACTATTACTTACTTCCCACAGAGAGTATGATGCCGATTATGGTCTTTGTATTAAAGTTTAAAAAGTTTAAAGTTAAATCAATTATTTGATTTCTCCATAACCATGACAATATAACATCATAATAAAACTAAGCGGAATGAATTAACGATACCAGTGGAGTTTATAATTGACGAGAAATGAACAATAAAACAAGAACTCTTGCTCATTGATAGTCTGAATTACCCATATGTTTATGTTTGTTAAATTAAACAAGTTTATAACAACATATTCCATCCATTCAAACAATGGACACAAGTATGCGACTAAATCTTGCAACATTTAACTTTTAACTCATAAAGTCTTATTATTCTTCATCAAACAGTCATTAGAAACATTGTAATTTCCAAATTCTAATGTATCTAAAATGTTCACCTCAGTGCACACAAACAGTTATGAATTTCTTCCAATCAGTTGCCCTTTCTCCCTACTCCTACTCATATATCTTATAAGTACTTGTTCCCATACACATTAGAAAATTTATTATTACAAACATGAGTTTTCAAGTTTTTGGCTCTTATACCCAGCACCCTCTCCACACGAACATCAATACTTATACTCATATCAAGAGTCTTTACTCATATCTACTTGAACAAGTTTTGTGTTTTCTTCATTTTCATTTTCTTATTCCCTACTAGCAGCATTCGTTTGCCAGTCAGTCAGTATTCATCATACTCGTACATTTTCCCTGGCGGCAATAATTTCGAATACTTGCGTAAAATTAGCATTTTCATTTCACCATTTACATACATAGAGATCCATTCAGCCATTGCCGCATGACAAATTCTCACTCATTAAGCATAAAATTGTATGGATTTTTTTTAAATTTTCATTTGGAGCATGTGGGCGCGGTTCACATAGAAAATTCATTGAAAATTCAATGTTTATTTTTCAATGTTCAATGTTCACTTTCGGCTCTCGGCATTCGTTTCGTTTGTTGTTTTTATACTACTTCTGGGTCGTTCGGAACGTTCTGCTTCAAGTGTCATTATGTTAACGAATATACACGCCCATAATTTGTCAAGTTTAAGGACATTTGATAAAACTTGGTTGTCTTCATACACAGACAGATACACATGATATGTAAGTGAGAGAAAGAGCATAACTAACATGCAAAGGAGGCACAAAATCTACCAACATTTCCGGTACAATGTCACTGCCGGCTTCCTGTTTTCCATGTTTTCACTCCAAAGGGACAACAACACTGAAGGAACAGCAGCATTCGGCAATGCCAACGGCATAGACACATGAATATGATGATGATGGTGATGACGGTGACGTTGATGAGGATGATGATGATGATGATGCTTTCTTCATATGCCCGTTTGCACATAATTGGGCATGGGCATAATCGTAAACAAGTTGCCAGCAAAGGAGTGAGTTAAAGACGGGCGAACATTGAGCATGATTTGTTACTGACAACAGCGTCTCGGCGTTGAGTGTGATTTATTTCACGTTGAACAATTTATGAGTGAAACGAAGTGAAAATGTCCAAACGACAAGCGACGAACGAATGAATGAACAAAAGAAAGACAGAACAGAACATACACAGAGATAAAACAGATAGGACAGACATATATATTCAGGACAAAAGGATAGAGTAACAATGAGACCCAACACGAAACACGCTATTGAAACGTGAGAATCGCGCACGCCTTTATCACTTTTCGCAACAAAACTTGAAAAGGTTCAGCTCCTTTAACAATCCCCAACAACTTTTGTCTTGAGACATGTTGCAAGGATAATATTCATGGGTATGATGATGGCATCAGTTTTAGCGGTTGAGCTCCTTTACTGTAAATAATTTTAATTAAATTGTTTTGCTTAGCAATGAATTAAATTGACATACCCTTCATCTTCTCCTTTATCTTCTTTTAAGTTATTTTGGGTGTTTTTATTGTCATTTATACTATTATTATTATTAAATTGTTTTATTGAAGCATAGATAACAGGGTCTATTGTCAACCGCAATTAGCATTAATTTATTTCTCTATTCAATTTATTTATTTATTTGTTTCTATGTGTTTTTTTTTTTTTTTTTCAATTTGTCATTATTATGTAAACCCTCACTCGCAAACCTCAAACAATAGACATGCATAAATTATGTTTATGTTTCCACTTCACTTCCAAAAACCAGCATCAACTTGAAGCTGCATAAGTATTTGACTACTACTGCCACTATGTTGTACATGTTTAAGTAAATATCTATGGCTTTACATTTGAATTTATGCCCATTTCACTTGATGTTATGCTGCTGTTGGACTCTTGTTGTTGATGCTAACTAACCACAAACATAACAAACTAAAGTAAAGTAAAGTAAACTAAGCTTAACTGAACTCAACTGTACATAAACATAAGCTTAAGTTGATTGGATGCAAGAGAATATTTCTCAAAACAAGCAGAAGAGTAAAACACATTCATTCATCACTTATTCTCATTCACTTTTTCATATCATCCTATCTTATCTCTGTAACTATCTATGACTATCACTTGTTCATTCTCTCTTTATTACTCATTCTGTGTATCAGCATATTTAAATCCTCTTGCATATGCATTTTCATCGCACCTAGTCTATCTATCTGCCTATCTACAATAGTATCTACTTTTACACCTACCAATGTTTCCAACTACCTTATACAGCTTAGCCACTTCAGCATATTCAACACTACACTATCGTTTGAGTTCAAGTGCTCTTCTATAATACTAGCAGAACAAGAACTCGATTTGAGTAGACCACTCTTTAAAAATGCATGCTTAACCAAAAACTAAACTCAACTCGTCTCAGTCGGTTGGTTGGTTGGTTGGTCTGTCCGTCTATTCATCCTTAGTCTTTGCTTAGGCAAAAGTCCAGTTGGTAGTATTCAGATAGAATTTCTTACTGGCTGCTTGAGTTCTTTTTCTGTTTCTCCTTATATAGTATTTCTCTTTGACTCTATTTGTAGTTATGTAAAGAAAGTACATTTATATTTATCAAGGATGTGGTTAAGACACAAATGGACATGAATGCGGTTTGAGGTTTGTTTTTCAAAAACAATTACTGTTGGTGCAGCATTAGTGCGTATACAGGATACAAGTAACCTAGTCGGAACGTATCTACTCATGTTTTTATGCATGAAATATATTGTAAGAGAAACATTCTTTACCTTTATCACTTCTTTTACTAACAAATGTTAAGCATGGCGTATACTTAATGAACAAAATTATGTTTATTTGCCTTTTGTTGTCATTCATTAAGACACTTCTGACGCTTTCACCATACTATACTATCTTTCTTTAACTGTGAAAAAATTCCATTTACAAACTTCAACATGCACATGTGTGTGGTTTGAATGCAATCCTTGCGTGTCCTTCATTGTTATTGTTATAGTATTATTTTTTATTTATTATTATTGTATTATTGGAAAATAGCAATCATCAATCATTTGCATTTAAATTTAATTTCCGTTCGATTGCTGATGTCGACATTCGTTCAACGAAATATCGAAATATTCTATCTGTTTCTGTTGCTGTTGCTTGTGTCATTTATCAAAATTTATCTACGCCATCATTTGTGAAGGCCTCTACAAGGTTTATGCTTCTCAAGGGGTTGGGCGAAGATACATTCAATGAATGAAGCCATGAGCTGGCAAACAATAAATGTAATTACGTTTGTAATTGATATTAGTCCGTGCATATTATCCGGCGCCAATGGTACGCTTAATTATGTATTATTATTTTAAAATATTGTTGTAACACACATACTATTGTATGTATGTGTGGAATGTTGGCATTATTGCTGCATAACTCACGGCATGCCACATGGCACATTTGACAGCTACTTTGTATGCATCAAAAAAATATATCATTACCAACACCAAGTATAACTAATTAGTCATTAGTCCAACAAATGATCAAAATTGTTCGATTTCTGCACTCATTTATTTATTTTTCTCTGATTCTATATTTAAATATACAATATAATATACATAGCATTGTGTGGATAGACAGACCAACTGAACTATTATCATATCAAATATTTGTTTTATTTAAATGAACAATATGAAAAATGTTTTGCTATACCCTACAGATACATATAAACAAATGTGTCATACATTTTCCATAAAGTTTGTAGAAGTTTCTCATATTATCTCGAATGCGAATTACCTTTGCCACTCAGTTTTTGAGTTATTGAACTAAAATATTGTAATATATAGAGTCATTTCTATTGAAAATATCAAGACTAATGGGCCTTTTACACAGTTAGTTCAGTCTCAGTCCAAGTGTCTGGACGGTTCAGAAAACGAAATGGACTGACAAATACGTTCGCCCATCAGTCCATTTCTTTGTCATCATTTCTGTTATCTGTTAGAAAATGTACTAAGACTGAGACTGAACTGACCATGTAAAAATCAGAAACTTGTGTAAAGTCATCAACATAAAGAAAGGCTAGAATATCTTAGAAACAACATTCATCAATGAAAAACTATCCAAATTCTTAAGTAAAATAAACATCACAGAACACTAAAATTCTTGAGATCTCAACTTTGATCGTACTTTACCTGAGGAGACACAGTCACAACTAAGCCTAGAAAACAAGATTCTCCTCTACACAGTAATGTTCAAAAGGTGTGAACATATGCCATGCAACTTTAGGGCACTGCAAGCAGTTCTCCATGTCCATACAAACTACGTGATTCACAAAGACCTCATGATACTTTCTGTTAAGAACGAAATAGCCAAAATCACTGAAAAATATATATTGTGTGTGTGCAAAAATCATGTCGGTTTTCTTCTAAAGATTGCTGTTAAGTCCAAAAGCGTTTCGTGAACTATCTACAAGTGAAGAAATGATAAATTCCATAATTCCTACGGTATGAGAACAAGCACCAACGAGTTCGCTAAAACCAAACAATGGCTTTAGTTCCAATATTAAATTAGTGATGTATAATGTATGATACACATATACATAGGTGTACAAGAAAAAAAAGTACTAGGTAGAATACAAAGAATGGCAGCTCTCCGGGTAAGCCCAGGTAAGCAGGGTGGCAGAAGCAGCAGTATTGGCAATCAGTAGTACGATACCAATAGACCTGCTTGCAAAGGAGAGGCAGAAACTATGGATTCTTAAGAAAAATAATCTGACAAATGTAACAAGACAAGCGGCCAGAGCACAATCCATACAACTGTGGCAGCAGCGATGGGCTGCAGAAGCAAAAGGCAGATGGACAGCTAAACTTATTCCAGATGTGTGGCTAAGAGAACAGTGTGGTGACGCTAATTTTTAAACCCCACAATTGCTATCGGGACACGGTTACTTAAGAAAATATCTCCACAGAATAGGAAAAGCAGTAGATGCAAATTGCATTTATGGGGACTCAAATAAGACGAAACCAATCACTCTTTCTTTGAATGTGGTAGATGGCAACAATAGTGTGAGGCACTGGGAAACAATGTGGGACCCATACACGCAGCATTAAAGTCGACAAGAGAGTAAGTACAACTGAGAACAAGTAGCTCACTACATTGAAAAGATACTATGACGGAAGAAGCGGGACCTGGACGCAGGTACTATAGTCGACATATGAATAAATAAGAAGAAGCTACCATCTACCACCAAATAATGCGAAAGCAGTTCCACTTTTCCAATAGGGCAAGATGTTTTTTAGTGGCACACTACAAACCGGGAGTGCGATGCCACCCTTAACCCCAAAAAAAAAACAAACATAGAGGTGTTATTTGAAAGGTTTGAATCTAAACTACTGTCGATAAGAAATTGGAAGTGAATGAATTCTAGAAGTGAAAGATTCAATAAGTGAAAGCCAAAGACAACGCTGGTTTGCAAAATTCCATTCCAGAGATTTTGAGGTTACAGATGCAGCACCCACCCAATTAATTGAGAGCCATTATTTATGTCCTATAGATATTTCATAGATTTAAAATAGACTATTATTATATAAATAATTATAATAGGCGGTCTCATTGAATGTAAATTGTTATGCCATAAATAGTCTAAAGACAATATTCAGTATTAGGATGCATACTAGAAGTGTATGGTATTCAGACATCAGTTAAACTGAATTAAATAATTTTATTATTTATTATTTTGATTATGTCTGCTTAATTTAATTAAATTGTTGGAGATTTTATTTACTTTATTTAAATATCAAATATTTATTTTGGAAAAAAGTTTTCTATTTTCTAAAATTGTTGAAAATGATTTAGTACAAAAACAAAAAATCAAAATAAATTCTTAAATAACTGAAAATATTAAACTACAAAAAAAAAGAAAAAAAAAGATTATAAAAACCAAAAATATTCAAACATACCAGAAAAATATTTAATGCAGAACACAATAAAAAATATTGAATTTCATGGCAAAACAAATAGAGAAAAATTACCTTATTTTGTGCTCCATTTCTCATCCATTTCCTGTTTATATCGTAGTTTTGATATTTGCCATTCATAATTTTTGTTAGAAAATCCACACTGATTTGAATAGAATACTACATAGAATAAAATATTTATCTAAATAATTTCTTCTTTTTTTTTTTTTTTTGTTCATAATTTACATTTATGCATTTTATTTATATATATTTATTTTATATTTTTCAGTTTATATTTACAAATAATTTATTCTTAGTCATTTTTGATTTGTTTTATGTTTTTGTTGTTAGTATTATGCTATTTATTTTTCATTCTTTTTCTTTTCTTTTTATTCATTTATTCTTTTTTTTTTGTTTAATTTTAAAATGTTTATATTGTATTTTCTTTTCTTAGATTGTTAGTTTTTCTTTTGTTATGTACTTACTTATACAATTTAAATACATAGAGATACATACAATTATTGTTATTTATTTTATTTTATTTTATTTTATTTAATTCTTAGGCTTAATTAACTTTTACTTACATTTGATTTTTGACGTACAAAAATACTTAAAAACTAACTACAAATGAAGTCATTTTATTTTTTGGTTTTATGTTTATATACAAAAGGAAATGGACATTGACATGGACATGGTGGGAAAATTATAAGGGAGGGGTTTAATTTACAGCGCGCATATTTTTTGTGAAAATAAGTGAAACAAGATAAAATATTTTAAATGGACATTGACGAGGGTTAAGAGAAGTTGAAGTTAAAGTATTCAATTACTACAAAAAAAGGAATAAATATGAAGTGATGACAGAACTGATATCATGAAGAATTCAAGTCTCTGGTGCACGCATTTTATTACAATACCATAATTATAAATAAAGAATTTTTCATACTATACTACATAGTATTTATTAATATTTTTTAAGCCTAAAAGTTAAGCTGCTGCATATGCTTTTACTTTACTTTACTTTACTTTGATTTGTTTTGTTTTTCTGTTTATTTAAGTGGTTTTATTATTATTTTTTTATAATGTTTAGGTGTATTTAAGTTCAGTACGTCATTCCAATATGGTGACTCGTTGTTATACTATAAAAGAAACAATAATAAATCATCCTTAGTTCTCTGTATTTATTTAAAATTTTTAAATTTCAACTTACCTTTTCTTTATAAGCAGCCTTTGAGGCATTCCTTTGGGCCATTTGAGGCTTCTCCTAAGTACAGATAAATTATGCATGTATTTTGTCTGTGTATATCATGTGTGAGTTTGTGTGTATGTGTAAGGCTCTTTACCGACTTAAATAACTAATCTTAACCTTAACTGCTTGGCAGATTTTACTAAAACATTCATTCATTCATTCATCTCGTTCATTGATTTTATTTCATTTGAGCTAAGTTCGTTCGACATGCCACACGTTGATGCTGATGATCTTCGCCTTTATCAAGGCCATTGAAAAACCAATTTCATTTGACGACTCGTTCTAGAAGCTGCAGAATATATAAAAGTCAGAGACAGAAACAGAAAAGGCGAACAATTATTTAATCATGTAAAACTTAATGACATAATGACAACGTGACATAATGTTTCTGCTTTCAATCTCAGTCAAATTAAATCTTTGTACGTAGTACTTACATAAAAAAACGTCAGCAGCACAAGTAGCAGGCGTGGTACTTGGATACGTGCCCCCAGTTCATGTTGCATGGCGGCATGCTGTTCGCTCTTGATGATATGCACAAAGACGCTGTCGGAATCTATAACAATGACATACAAGAAGAAATGATGGGGAAAATGGGAAAAATAAAGGTAAAAAGAGGCGTTAATGGGGGAAGTAGAAAAAACAGCAACCATTAACAAGTTGATGACGACAATTTAATTATGTCTGTGTGTGTGTGTGTGTGGATCTGGGTGTGTATGCATAAACAAGAGCATCATTAGCGCAAGACTACATGGCTGCCATGTAAGCAAACAAACACACATCTACACACACACACATGTCATCAGAATCATCAGCATCATCAACTTCTGTACATGAAGTAACATTGGTTTTATATACTCACTGGAATTATCTGCCGCACAGGTGTAGTTACCGGAGTCTGTGTGCAGCACACGCGATATCACCAGATTACTCGTCTTCATTTGTTGTTCGGAGACAACGCGTATACCACCTCGCGGCGAATCATTGATTAATTCGCTGTCCTTGTACCACAGCATGTGCGTATATGGTCCCGGTGCTTGGGGCGCAATACACGTCAAATTGATGTCGCTGCCACTTTGAATGAAGAGCTCTCGATTGGCAAGGATTTGCGCTTTTGATGCTGCAATACAAAACACACACATGCACACACAGATAGTACACATTTGTATGAGAAGCAATTTCACACACATCACTCCACATCACTCTACTTAATGTGGAGTGTCACTTGACTTGATACTTACTCACAACCATCAGCTTATAGGCTTGACTGATTTTCGGCTCTGTTGAGACTTGACACTCATAGATGCCAGCATCGCGTGGCTGCACTGAAACCACTTTCAAAACCCATTCATCTGAGTTATCGATGTGTCTGGCCAAAAAGCGTTGGTCATTCGTATATGTCATAATGCCAATGGTAAGTATATGCAGATCACGTTGTCGTATCCAAGATACAGCACGATCACCAAGATTACGAACGCGACAATGCAAACGCGCTGTTGTGCCCACAGCAGCGATTACCTCACGTTCGGTTGTGTTTTCGAAATGTGGTTCCAGACTCTCATAGCTATCGAGTATAATATTGGAGAGATGATGATGTTGTTGTTGCTCTTGTTGTTCTTCAGCATAATGATGATGTTGCTGTTGTTGTTGATGATGTTGTTGTTGATACTGTTGTTGCTGTTGGCTTGAAGCAGCCGCCTCAGTTAATGGACGTTGTGTTGTACTCGCATAGGCTATAAGAATAAGGAAAATAGAGAGTAAATGAATGAATGAGAAAGTGATTAAAAATGGTTATAAGCTGCTTTATGTAAGTAGTACATATGTATCTAAGAGAATAAAAAGCCTGCAGCAAATTAACCAAAATAAATAATTTTCCATTTTGTATTACAACGTGCGTTGCATGTCAAGCATTTTGTTTTAGATTTTTGGTAATTCCGACTTCCTAAATACTCTATTTTAATAAGCTATGATATCTTTTCATATTCACATTGCTATGAGTTACTTGTTCAATGTCAATATCTAGGCACATCCAGTTGTTCTTGTTCCCATATTATATTTTATGGCTCCCTATTGTGTAGTACTTGTATGTGTTCTGCATGGAAATGACTTGATTATATCGAAATGCTTCTTTCTTACAGTCAGTCAGCCAGCCAGCAAAGACTGAAGGTAATGAGTTTATAATGATAATGCGTTCAACATTGAAAATTAATTTATGAAAATTCTTTTTTCCCCATTAAATCAACATGGAAAAAAATTCGAAATGAAACTAAAGTGAATTTTCCTTCCTTTGCCTTCGGCATACAATTCCGACTCAGTGTTTCCATGTTTTTATTATTTTACATCAAGCGTATAATCAATAATTTAAATGCCTTAAATTTATGTAAAGTCTTTTGTAATTAACTCACAAATGTCTCGCTTGCTCTGTTTATTGCTTTTGAGTTTTAAGTAATTTCAACGCATTTTTTCATGCGTTAAAAAACTCATTATTTGCGGTTTCACATTGAGTGCCTGCAATTCAATGAATTTTAAACTAATTTGTGGTTTATTATTTGACCATATAAAATAGGAAAATCAATAAGTTGCAACAAACTCAACTCAACAAACCTCATTTTATGATGATGATGATGATTATGATGATTGGAAAAACTCAAAAAACTATTGTAGAACTTAAAACAAAAACAACAGAACAGTATACGATAGAACACAAAGTAAAAACTACTATGTAGTATCATAGTATAAAGTTGAATGCCAAAGTGTGGCTTAATTTTCCATGCATATAGAAAATGTTATGAAAATAATGCAAAATTCATGGAAATTTTGTGGCAAACTTACAATATTTGCATACATTTTCTGCTTTCATGAGAACGATGATGATGATGTATGTGTTGTTAATTGAAAAATATAAAAATCTACATTATTTTCAAAGAAAAACATTTGAAGCATTCTTTTGCTTTTCGAATTCAAAGAATTGAAACCAATAAATTTTGATTGGAAAGTGGTTTTAATAATATTTCCATTTTTCAATATTTATTTTTCCCCCATTTGTTTTGCTTATTTTCAAAATATGATTCTGTTGTTAGTTATTTTTAATAGTAACTAGGGTATTACTATGGTTTTATTAATATTGAATTTTTTTTTTATATACTTAACAATACTAAAATAAATAACATAATAAATATGAATTCTGAGAGAATTTGGTTTACTGAATCTACAAGCTTTCATTTATATTGGGTTGGGGAAAAAGTAATGTCGTATTTTGTCAATAGATGACGACACTTAAACATATCTTATGTTGTACTTATCGCATCGGCGATTTGAAGACGACAATCTGTGCTACAAGTCTCTTTGACAGTGTTGTGATCGTACTTTTTAGTCTCAAGTTATAGTGCGTCAAAGATGTAGTCCACCAAGCAAGAAATTAGTCATATTTTACGTCGAAATCGTCGATATCATCCAAGTAGACCGGCATGTGAGCATGGCCAGGAACTGGGTGTAGACCATAAAACCGTTTGGAACCATTTGCAGAAGATTGGATTCCAAAAAAAAGCTGGATGTTTGGGTGCCACACGAGTTGACGCAAAAAAATCTCTTGGACCGAATCAACGCCTGCGATGCACTGTTGAAACGGAACGAACTCGACCCATTTTTGAAGCGGATGGTGACTGGTGATGAAAAGTGGATCACATACGACAACGCCAAGCGAAAAAGATCGTAGTCGAGGTGCGGCGAGCTGGCCCAAACCATCACCAAGCCCGGATTGACAGCCAGGAAGGTTTTGCTGTGTGTTTGGTGGGATTGCAAGGGAATCATCCACTATGAGCTGCTCAACTATGGCCAGACCCTCATTTCAGTCATCTACTGTGAGCAACTCGACCGTTTAAAGCAGGCAATTGACCAGAAGCGGCCAGAATTGGTCAATAGGAATGGTGTTGTGTTCCACCAGGACAACGCTCGGCCAAACATATCTTTGATGACCCGCCAGAAGCTACGGGAGCTCGGATGGGATGTCCTATCGCACCCACTGTATAGTCCGGACCTGGCACCAAGTGATTATCATTTCTTCCGGTCCATGCAAAACGCTCTTGGTGATACTTACTTGGCGTCAAAAGAGGCTTGCGAAAACTGGCTGTCTGAGTTTTTTGCAAATAAGGAGGGGAGTTTTTATAAGGAGGGGATAATGAAGTTACCTTGTAAATGGCAATGTTAAATGAAGCGTCAAATTCCGATCACAAATACGACATTTCATTTTCCCCAACCCAATATAATTATGGAATTTATCCTGTCACTACTTCTCAAAAAATTAATGAATACTGATTGGTTTGGCATTTTTAGTTTTGTTGTCTACAAAGGCGTAGCCATGATTTTGTTCAAGTATTTATTACACTCATAAACTACACTAGTAATTTTCGAGGTCCTTTACAGAAAAACTTGAAGATGGAGTAATAGACTTTCGAGACAGTTTTAATAACTACAACCTACTAGGGGAGGCAGCTTCCTTCCTGCTGGTTACGCCCTTGATTGTCTGCTGCTTAAACGAACAAATGGTGGTTTACTAGAAGCACAAATAAAGAATTCCAGTAACTTACCAAATGAACAACAATACACACTTCTTTGGCAATGTCCTAAGTATTATGTTTAAAAAATATCAAAAGACTCAATTACTTTATAAATGAAATTGATTCTTTCTTTTCTTTGGACTTCAACATTTATAAATGACTAACAAGCAGTTTAATTATAGCAATAATATTACAATTTTACTCTAATTCGTAGAATTTTTATGAAGCCGTAAAATCATTGAGTTTGATGCGCTTGAGCCGTCACATTGACTTCAGTTAAAGAAATATTGACATTATTGTCTGACATGTTAGACAATGACGTTTTGAAAGATTTTTAAATACTGTATGATTCTAAGTTGTATAAGTAAAATTTTATCCAACAATTTCTCGACAACAGCACCACCTTCTCAACTGTAGCTAAGAACCATCCAGAAGATCCCAGTTCATCAAAACCAAGTCGTTTAACATAGTACTTAGTATAGCAAATTCGAGTTCCGTAACTGTTCCGATATGCAAAACTTCTAAGCCACTCACTAACACTTGTAGATTTTTTTTCCGGAAGGTTTATATGTTATAATAAGATTATAAAGTTTGCTTTAAATATATTTATAATTTTTTTTTTTTTTCTTTTTGTATAAATAAATATTTTATACTGCTAGTGCGTTACACTGTTCTCTTTTGACTTTTGAAAAATCAGACGAATCAAATATTAATATCGATATAATTTCCTGCTTTATTTGACATAGGCGACTTGATTGATTTTAAAATATGTCTCTAAGTTTTATATGCAAAGTTAAAAACTGACTATGCCTTGACTCAATAAGTACAACAAAAAAAATTTCATCAAAATCGATCCAGCCGTTCTCGAGTTTGGAGCATTCCAACACTTTTAGCGATTTATTTTTATGTAGCTTATAACCATCCACTTGACCCAATAAGTACAACCTAAAAAATTTCATCAAAATCGGTCATGCCGTTCTCGAGTTTGGCGCTTACCAACACTTTTAGCGATTCACTTTTATATATATAGGGATTTACAATCACACATAATAAAAAATAACATCCCATTGAATGGTGACAGATTACCTATCCTTCAGGAAACCTGAAAGGTAGACCTAGGGGGTGACTCCTCCTGAGTCGTCGGACTATGTTATCAGCGACAAGTAGGCCTGAGGCAAGATGATTAGGGTGTACTTCAAGATCAGAAACATAATTTCTAGTGAATCTTCCGATTTCATCTTTAACCCATGGGACATGAAGATCTCTATGTATTATTGTATGTCTGACATAACAAGAAGCATTCACTATTCTACGGAGAAGCTTTGATTGAATGTTGAATAAATAAAATTAAAATAGTTAAAATCAATAATATCAGGAACGGGTCTCGAGTATCAATCATACCAATTCAATTCTTCAATTTTTTATACATTAAATAAACTTCTTCACTTTATTTCATGTAAAGTAATTTGATTATTTGTATACCTAACCATTATAGATATTCTTTAATCATTAGGTCTCATTCAACACATCATTGAATCTAATCTTTTAGGATTGGGTAACAAACAATGTAGATTATGTAATGAAGGAAAAGAGACAGCAGTGTATTTGCTAAGCTACTGTGTAGGTCTAATTTGTCTATGACTTCAATATCTAGGCATCCAGTATCTAGAAACAAATTAAAATTGCAGATTTTAACTCCAAAGAAAATTTTGAAATTCCTAATGAATTCCTAAATCTCAGAAGAATTGAAAAAGAATTAAGGGGTTTGTTACAATTGATTGCAGTGATGAGGTAAAAAGCTCAAGTCCTTCCCATAATGTGATATCAAACGGTAAGATAAAGCTAAGCAATATTTCCTGAAAGCAAAGTATTCTTCATTCTCATTTCCTCTGCACAATGTATTTGTCTAAGTTTTGTTATAATCATTAATAATTTTCTTTCATCTTTTTTTGGCATCCTAAATTTCTATTAGAATTTCCTTTGTTTTATTTTTGAATTATTAATTATTATCCTTTAATTATCCACATACATATTTCTGAAATGAATCTTTTTATTCATTATAAATGAAAATAAAACAAAGGACTGACAATCTACCAATGACGTACTACAATTCTTTACAAACATATCCTTTCCCTGCCCTTCGCCTCTGTTTTTGTATTGACAGCTGTCTCCTACTGTACGCAACTAACAAATTATTCAAAAATTCTCTATTCCGGAAAAAAAAATTAAACTTAATTGATTTTTAAACTAATATCAATTGAATTATATAAATATTTGCATAGCGTTGACCCATGCTATGCTAACAGTTCCGAAAGCCTCTCAACAACAAACTTTTATCCTGACAATGTCCTGCTGCGAAATGCCAGAGCTGATTGTTCATTTTGGGCTCGTATTTTAATAAATAAATTCCGCATAGCAAAGCATCAAAGCGATCATGGGAAAAAAATTAGAGTAGGGAGTCGTCACACAGGGAATGATAAAAGAAGAATACGCATACGTCCTGTGGCGCATATATAAATAAAGTTAGTAGTTATGTGTGTGTGTAAGGCACTTGTTATTGTTCTCGTCCTCGTTGTTGTGTCGTCCTTTATTTTATTTTTTTCCTTTTCTATCTTTTTTGTTCTTCTCAACACCAAAGCCGATAAACATAATAAATTTTATTGATTAAGCCGTAAATCGTTTGGGTATTTGCAACATAAGCGCTTAATTATTATAGCGCGAGGCACATTTATCAAATCAGATACACACACATACATATATGCATATATAAACACTCACTTACAGATATACACGTGTGCTTGCATAAGCACAAAAGAGCTTTAGTTAAGGCACTCAACATTGTAATAGTGTGGCATTGTTGACTATTGTTGTTGTTAGTTAATATATATAGAGCGATCAAACAGGATAACAAACAACATGAAAAGCTCTTTAAGACAGATACAGAAACAGACACAAATAGTCAGAGTATACAGACACACATCCTTTGCAATATATGATTATTACCAAGAATAGTCGTCACAGAGCCTTATGAGTTAATAATAAGTTCAATAATCGGCTCGCCTCACAAAAGGGACCACTCGATGCAAGGAGATTGAGAAAGAGAGTAACAGTAAGGACATATAAACAGCTGCATTAATATATATAAATCGTACGTATATTTGTATAAGAATGAATAATGACTGAACTGCGTCAGTTTGTTCTGAAGAAGTAGGCGTGTTCCTTACCTAAGTATTTATTAATTTAATATTATATTATAAGACAAACAGAGACAGCATAGAAGAATCTATTTATCCTCAACTGCTTTTGTAAGTAAAATACTAAATAAACATGAATAAATATAAATATTCATTTGATTAACGAGTAAACACATAAAGGATACGCATTAAGAAACAAGATATAAGCGTGTGATTTGTCAAAATTTGCTACTTCCTAAGGAATCACGCACAGTTTAACGCAAGATGGTTAAGAGGGTAACACAACCTAGGCAACAACAGAAATAACAGAATAATCAATATTAGAAATAACAGAAGAAGCAACAGCAGAAGAATCAGGAGAAACAACACAGTAGCAAAAGCAATCATAAATGATTGATCATTAAAGCTGCAGCACTTATAGATACATTAAGATGAATTTGTGTATGAGCAGAAGCTAGGCCAATGGTCATTTGTAAACGTGTCTAGTTTTGGAAATATTCTTGTTGCATTAAAATATTTGTGAGGTGGTTTCAATAAACAATAATTCCACACCTAAGGAGCTTAAGTTAGGCTGAGAACGTGGACTTAAGTATTTCAAAGTGAACTCCTCATAGCCACCTTCAATTATTATACATTTATTATGAGTCGAACAGCCTTCAGTGTTTCAACTTTTGCCTATTTATAGCTTGGGCATATTAAATTTGATTTAAGATGTAATTCTTTTCAGATATAAAGAAACCATACTTGATTATGATTCAATGAAATGTAACTTAGTTGGAGAAATTTCTCAGATTCTTTGGAATTTTTAGTTGAACTACAGAAGGAGACGATCTATTAAATCTACTCAAACTACTTTAATGTTAGTTAACTTTGAGTGAAATTATAAATGATGGTCTTATAAAATAAATTTAAAGATAGAGGTGTGTTGGTATAGAGCAAGCCTCTTTTGCTGGGTGAAGGATGAAATTTAATTAAACTTAATTGGGAATAAACAAATTTTAGGAACATTAATATTAGCTCTCACGTCAATATAGTGCACAATATGTTGTACAATCGACATTCCACTTATTGATTATAACTGAGAAGTATTTCCCTTGTTCTCGGCGAGTCTCCGCATAAGAGCAAGAAATGTGAGACTGCTAGTTCTTGTCTAAAAGCTAATGGCGATATTTGTAGGACAAGAGTACGAAATAGGTTGTTTCCATCAGTTCGTTATCGGATCGGCACAATACGTAGACTAATCATAAACTTAAAAAGGGGCCATGGTATGTAGATACAAGGCTTCCTTTTTCCTGGCTTTGGCTAATTCCTGTCGGGCTTTCTTTCAGCTCATTATTGACTATTTTCTTGTTAGCTAAACAAAAAAAGTGTCGCTACTACGGAGTATTGATTACTTTTCTGTATTTTGAACATATGTTACAGGAGAGTTGCAGACAATTTTTTGGGATCCTTGGTAAAATAGCTAACTGTCGAGTTAAACTTTATTTCTCACCAAGTTTATTCTATCTCGATACCGTTTACAATGTTCTCGAGATTTTAACGTGAAAACAACAGTCATGTCACAAGCTGATGCTCTTTCAGAAATGTAACAGAAACTTGTCGCAAATATTTTTACTATATCTCGTGACTTAAAAGCCATAGTGCCTATTTATAAATTACGAAAATTTCTGCAAGAGGAATTTTGTCAAGGTGCGCTTATATTAACATTGTGCGTAATCTCGTGATATATGTATACCAAAAAACGGTTTCAAGCAAAAGCAATCACAGTAATGTAGTGCTATTACCTGCCCCGATTTCATGCCTTCATTCTGAAAATGGCTATCGTTTTTCTTACGATTTTTAGTGGGGCCATAACAAAGATTCCATCTAAAAAAAGAAAAACTTCTCCATAATGTGCATAAAAGAGCAGAAGTGTAGAAGTATTCTATTGTAAGATGTTCCAATTCTCATTTATTTATTCCTTTCTCATGAATAACAGATACATGTTCTTACTATCACTGAGTTCTGCTCTCTCGAAGCTTGCTACAATACATCAATGTAAACCGCGTTCAAATCGGTTAAGCCTTTTTTGAGTTAGCGTGCATAATATCACAGTCAAACAGACAACGATCGTTTAAAGGTATAGATATAGATAAAGAAAATGTTTCTACAGTTGTCGTGAAGAAATATTCTAAGATTAAGACCATGAATAATCTTTTTATCGATGAGTTCTGCTATGCATTTCTTCACAATTTCTCTTGTTTATTAAAGTCGTTTCTCATTTGTAAGAGACACATTACTACAATTGAAAAAACAGATTCTTTCCATCTCTCTCGTTTCTCATTCTCTTATTCTACAGTGATTTTTCTTCAATATTTACATTTTTTTATTGACATTTTATTGAAATTTAAAATACATTTATATGTAACTAAACACTTTGGCTTGTTTCTCCAATCCACTCCTATGTTGTCTTTAAGTGATATAAGTTTGTTTTAAATTTCTCCCCAATGGATCTGTCGGCCTAGTCAAAAGTCTGAGACAGTCCAGTTTGATAGACATAAACATATCATATAACTTTTTTTTTCAAAGAAAAGCCATTGAAGAAGTTACATTTCAAGTCATTAAAGTGAAGTGTCTGCAAAAGTGCCCTGAAACTCACACTTTAGTGACCGCGGTGCTCATCTCTCTGTCTCTCTATTAAGTCTTCAGATAGTCAGACAATTTTTGCTTTTGAGTCTCAAGTGACATAGTGAACTCACATAAAATGAGATTGTGAGACTCAAAAATTAATGGAAAAATGAAAATTATACCATTTTTTTAAACCATTTTCAACTTGACCACCAGCTGTTGCTAGAGATGTTCTCCATGCTCCATTACCCATTTGTATCTTTTTTTTCTGAATTATTTTTTATATCAAATTATTTTCATTTTTATTTTTATTTTAAAGTACGCCCAAAGGATCATATCAAATAAAAGTAAAGAGAAATAACACAAAAAAGAAAAAAAAAAGGAAACTTAAGGAGAATTCAAAAAAAGTTAAACTTGTTGCATATTTTTTGTTGTTCATTGTTTTTGTTTTTCCATTTTATCTCATACAAAATTGTTGCCACTTGAAGCTGAAGGCAACATTAAATCTGGTGCAAACTTTGGGGAAAAGGCCAAGTGTGCCCAGGAGGCAAGGGATACAGGGAACAACAAACGGCAGCAGCAACAGGAGTTGGTAGCATCATTCACAGCAACTGTTGTTATTGTAGACGACGCCCTCAACACACACACACAGATAAACAAAACCACACTTTCTCTTCCAAGCACACACACAAGCATGCCCATGCACAAATAAGTTAAGTTAAAGTGAAAGTGGCTTGAAAACCGCAACAATTTTTCCTCTTCAAAAAACCCCTTTTGATTCACTGTCTGTGTGGGTGTGTGTATCTATAGAATCATTGTTGTTGTTGTTGTTGTTGTCCTGATTTTATGTGTCAGAAATTTATGAAAATATTACTTTATGAAAAATTGTTGTTGCGGTACTTAAGCGAAAGGATAGATGCCTTCAAGTGGTCTTGAGGTGTAATAAATCTGGCACAGATCGACACACAGATAATGGAGGGGGGAAAATAATACAGATAGTGGGATTGCGTAAAAGAGAAAAACTAAAATATGAGAAAACAGAGAGCAGCATGGTAAAGTAGTTGAGTAGTTGAGTCAACTTTTGAGGTCGTCACTTTGATTAATCTAATTTCATTTATCGAGAAACGAATGAAGGATGCCAAGCGAAGCTTTGAAGCATCAACTTCGATTTTTCTTGTCTGACACTTTTCCAACAAAGAAAATGTCCTTCCACTTTCTTTTCTCATTCATGATAAAAATGTATAACTACTGAGTTTGGTATTCTTTTCCTCATTCATTTGATGATGCCTTTCATTTATTCATTTCCAGTTTTGCCTCCTTCGACTCGCTGCTTTTTAACACAAAAAGTCTTAAGTATATTAGATACTTTATCTTATAATATGATGAAAACCTTAGCTCCATCATGGTTTTATATTTAACCTTTTGTCAACGAATACTGTCTTTCTGTAGGTCTGTTTGGCCTCCGTATTGTCTGTCAGGCTGCCGGCCTGCCATCCTGTTTGTCTGTCTTTTTGTCTGTCTTCTGTGTCAAGGCAACCACCGAACAACTTGAAACGAGTTGCCCTATCTTCCTTTTGATGCTTGTACATTCTCTTACCTGGTGTCTAACACATTTAGTTCAATATCACACTAACTGGAATTTGCCAAGACAACCAACCCACATACCAGCATATTTTCTTTTTTTTCGATTTATTTAAATATTAATTTTTCGTTTAATATAAAGAGAATTGAACACAAATTCTCTTTCTAAGTGTCCTTGTAGGCTGGCGATGCTTTTGCTGTTATTGCTCGTTGTCCAAAAGGAATACGGAAAAAAATGAATAATTCAAATTGAGTTAACAAATATTGGTTAAAGAAGAATAGTTGAAGGAGGAAACCAGAAAAGATGCTTTGCCAGAGATACGAACAAAATAAACAAGTTTTCCCTAACATTATTCGCCATTCCACTGAATAAATGAATTCCATGTTATGCCTGCCTGTTGTGGACTGTATGTTTTTGTCTTATAATAATTTTCATGCTTTTACTGCTTTTACTTACCAAAGACATTAGTGTTTAGTTTGTGTCTATTTGCGATGTTTGTGGTTAATCCCATCAGTAGCAGCAACAATAGCGTCATTACGTATTCCAACAACATTTCATGCGCAATTTTGTATTCACTTAAGTTATCACAATTACACAAAACAACGACAACAACAATCACAAGAATTTTAATAAAACACAACAACAACAACAAAAATCTATATGTATCTAGAGTCTCTCTAGAACGAGATTTGCTCTTGTTTAGTCGAAGACAAAGGAATAGGAGCAGCAGTTGTTGTAGTTAGTAGTAGAACTAGTTGTTGAAAAATAAGGACAATTGTCAGTCAGTGGCAGGCAGTAATTGCTTTTGTTGCCTTTTATTATGCGAACAGCAGCAGATACTACTAAACAAGATACCGAACACAAATGAAACGAAGTCAACAACAATGACAGTGGCGTTGGCGACAATAATGACGGAACACTGAACACTGAAACAGGATGACAGACAGTTAGACGCGCGCGCTTTCTTCTGTCGTTTTTTTTTTTTTTTCTTTATTCTAGATTCTTTTACAAGTGTATTTTCTTTCTAATTTCTTGCTTTTCTTTATTTGGTTTTACGTTTTTCTTCTATCTTATTTTACTAAGCAGGATATGCAAAATGAAGCGTTTTTGACTTTAATTTTCCTTTTTGCCTTGACTTAATTTACTTTTCCTTTTTGTAGTATTATATTAAGTTTAACACAATGACAACAACACTTTAGATACTTGATGTTGATGATAATGATGATGATAATGAAGAGAAACACTTTTACAAACACTTAAACGCACTAGAACAATATTCTTGCTTTGTTCTCCTTTTTTTCTTTAGACGTGACTTGGAAATGCTTTACGTTTATTTACTGTCACGTGCGTTACAGTCACGTTTTCGAAAGCCTTCGCCTAATTATGCGATTTATTTATTGACCGACGAAACAACGACAACCTCCTCAATAATGTTCATGATAATGAGTATAATAATGATTGTGAAGTTGGTGTTGATGATGCTGATGCGTATTCAATTATGGCAATTTCAAGCTGTGCACTTTCAGTATTTATTGCTGTTAATTACACAGAATTCACCATGTATTGATGCCATTTTGGCATTTATTCACTAATTTATATAATGCTTGCATTAATTTTGAATGTTTAGCAAACATCTTAAGCACGTTTCAACTCAAACACACACATGGTTTACATGACACTTAAAACATTGAAATCGCGTTCAAATCGCGTACATTAGCCTCCTTCCAACTGTTCTTCTATGTGACAGTCAATTTCAAAAAAAAACCCGAACATATATTCAACTGTAAAACACGTTCAAAATATTCTTATTACTGTTAGAATATAGGAATTATAATGTGCGTTTCTGGCCTGTTAGTATGTCCTGTCAGAAGAACGTACGCTAAACGACTAAAATTATTAAAATCAACTGAAAAGGATTTTAATGTGCAGCAGCAAAGTCAACACCAAAGCCAAAAGACCAAGCAACGAGTCATGACGAACTAACAAAGTAAAGACGCATGCGTATTTGCACACACACAGAGCTTTGAAGACTCCTAAAAATTGTATTCTAACAAATACTTAGCAACATGTTGCTAAAGATATGAATGTTGCAGAATAAATAAAAGGATTAATGACTTGATTGAGGTTGAGTTAAATGAAGCTGCTTTCTTTGTGTTTTAACTAAAAAAACAGGTGCAAGTAGCTGATGGTGATGATGAGTATGATAAAGATGGTTAAAACTATTGTTAGAAATTTCCATTTCTATTATTATTATTGTTGTTGCTGGTATATTTGTTTTACTTATTGTTCTTTGGCTTTATGTTTTGATGATTGCTCTTAACCTACTTTGTCTCTCTGTATGCTGCTCAAATTGATCAAAATGAATGGCAAAAAAAGGTAGTCAGACTTATGAACTTTTTTATTTTTTGTATTATTTTTTTTTTTGTCTATTTTGTGGCATAACCACAAGGCAACGTGGCGCCGCATAAATTTAGATTTTTAATAATAAAAAAACAGCAACACGAGTATGCAAATTTCTATTTTCTTTTTTAGCATTTTGAAGAGTGCGACATATGTACATATATAAAAAAGGCAAACAACATATCACAGACAAGTCATGTTCCTCTCATATGTTATGATATATTACGCATACGCTTGTGCTTCCTTAAAGCAGTCGTTGGATAAATAAACAAAAAAAAAAAAAAATGAGAAAAAACTTTTTATAAATAAATGGAAAGAGAAAAGCCAAATCTCATATCTCATATGCCTAAACAGTAGCTTAACTTAAGTTTAAAGTTCCTCCAAACAATGGCATACATTTAGATAAATAAATAAATAAATACAATAAATACATAATCAGTAGGAAGAAACCATCTTAAACCATTGATTTGATTCAATCCCTCCTCAGCTGTCATACTTGAGGTTAATATGTCAAAAAAAATTTCAATTTCATACAAATTCCATTCATCACTCTTCATAAGTATATTCTATGCCTATACACATTTGTCGCTTTGTTTATTTCTATCAATCGATGGATGCCATGCTGCTGCTGCTCCTGCTCCTGCTGCTATTGCTGTCATTTGAAATCAACCAAGTGATAACAGGAAAAAGTATCTACTAAATCATATGTTATGATTTGCTTTGCTTTACTTTGCTTAGGGTTCGCGATTTCATTTCATTTGATTTGATTTGATTTACTTAGTTTGATTTTGTTTGGGTGGGTGGATGTTTGTCTGATAAAATGTTATTACACATTTGTTTACACAATGTTCGAACTGAAAAATCTTACGTTTTTGATTGTGTCATTTGTGTCATATACATACATACATACATACAAACACATATTGTATAGAAGAAAAGGGAACAATGAAATACCGGCAAAATATAACAAAATCAATGGTGCCATTGATCGGGAAAGTAAGAGGAAACGAAGCCATTGAAACATGACGGCGGCGGCAACAACATTTGGTGACAATAAAAAAATTCACGTTTTACTAGAATTTTTCATTTATTTATTTTTTTTTTGATGACATACTAATAGCGGCATTTTGTACGCCAATATTGAATGCGATTCATTCAATATGCTGCCAGCACCTGAACAACCCCAAAAATGTCACGCAAAAAGGGTCATTCAATGATGTTGTTGTTATTGTATTTTGAGTATAGAGACAATATTTTGTGTGTTATACAAAATTTGTTGTTATTATTTTGTTGATTGTGTTCAAAATTTCATTCAAATTGAGTTGACAAAACAAACAACAACAACAACTACACCATGTAGCAACAACAATAATATACATAGAGACAACTACTATTTCAATATCATTTCTCAAAATATCATCATACTCGTATACCCTTCATCTTGATAGAGTGAGTGAATGAGTATATAGAAAACTGATGTATGTACACTGACAGGAAAATAATGGGTAGACAAATGTCTGGCTGGTCCTATGTATAGTATAGGATGGCATGGTAATGGATAGAAAATTGACTGATGAAATGGTTTAAACTTAACTAATTTGATCAATTCAAGGAGAAAATGATGAATTTTGTAATGGATGGATGGATAGATGTGTAAATAAGTAGATGGATAGATGGAGGGAGAAGTGTAAATGGATAGATGGGTGGATGGATATATAAATGAGTAGATGGATGAATGGTTAGATGAATAGGTGTACATGGATATATAGATAAGTGAATGAATGAAGGGTAAGATGAATGGATAGATGGTTGGTGTATATATAGACGAATGGATTGATCGGTATATGTTTAGATAGTTCGATGAATATGTAAATCGATAATGAAACGGATTGGTAGATGAATAGCTGGGTAGATGAATAGATCAATAGATGGGTGGATGAAAGGAAAAACAGATGAATCTATGATAAGATGGATGGATACCTGGATGGATAGGTGAGAAGATTTATATAAAAATTGATGAATATATGAATGAATCGATGATAGGTAGATAGATAAATGGGTATATGAATGGACTGATGGACAGATAGATAGATGAATTGAACAGTATATGATTAGATAGTTTAATATGTAGTTGGGTAGATGGATGTATAGATAAGTCGATAGTAAAATGGATAGATAAATGGATGGACTGTTGCATAGATGAATGGATTGATTGATAGATGATTATATAAGTAAATGAATAGCTAGATCTATGAATGGATCAATAAATGGATGGATAGAATGAAAAATAGATGAATCAGTGATTAGATAGATGGATACAAGGGAAGATGGTTAGAAAAATGAATGAATCGATAGATGAATTGATGCTATGATGATATGATAGAATCAGTTTGTCTGTGACATCGTGCCCTCTAATCTCAGAAACTGCTTTACCGATTTGAATGCGGTTTTCACTAATGTATTTTTGCAAGCTTTAACAAGTAACATTTAGTGTTTGTTTCATTCCAATCGGTTCACAAACAAAAAAGTTTTTCATTAATATAAGAATTAAAAAAAATTTTTTTGTTGTATTTTTTTCTTTTATTTACTAATAACTGAGTCCGTACAAGACTATCCGTCTCTTCGTTCTTTTCTTTCTAGAAATGTTGCCAAAAGATAAAAGATAGAAGGCAGATCAATGTCTGCCCAGGTCAACTAGTTGAAGTATAAATGCTAAAATAGATTAATAAATGGATATGAAGTTTTTTTAGGGACTCAGAATCTAAATTACCAGAAATTCAATAATGAATTGATGATCACTTAAAATTAACTCGTTTGCTTCTTCTTTCTTTTTCTTCATTTACCAATCCAATTGAGAATATTATTGATCATAGTACAACATTTCATTATAATTACAATTTTTATATTATAGTCACTGTTATATGACATACTGAGAATATACTTCAGTTTTTAAATATTTTCCATCATTAAATGTTCATGTAGCAAACCGCTTGATACAAGTACAGACATCACCAATCATATGTGCCTATGGCAACATACGTCATTATGTTAAAAAGTATTCTACTTTTCAAATTGGTTAAAATCCTTACGTTTACTCAGACATCCCTTTATAAATATATGATTAATACCTTATCATTAAATGTATTTATAATAATATATAAAAAAAATAAATGATTATAATAATAACAGCAGCAGCAGCAACAGCAAATATAAAGCATGTTGCTTGGCGCGTGTCGAAGATATAATTTTATTTGGAATTCATTTAAGCGCAAAATATCCACACACAAAGAAATGAAAAAAAACGGAAGCAGTATACAAGACACATGCACACTCATAGACATGAAAAAAACGCACATACAATTCTGGCTATACATTAAACAGGAGCCAGCTCTATAGTGGCATCAATGCCGGTGACTGTGGCATCTCAACGGAAGCGGAAACGGATATGAAATGCCAGCACTTGGTTCTAAATTTTTTTCGTTAAATATTCCGCCATACATAAAATCAATATGGCAACATATGCCAGACAGAATATTCACTTTTCTTTTATAATTTTTTTTTTCATTTTATTTATTGGATTTTGTTCCCATTTTATACGAATTTCATCACGCATTATGGTATGTGTAACATGTTTTGCCTATAAGAGATTCATAGGACTTGACCCTGTTTTAGGCAGAAATTTGTTTTCTTATTAAATTGGAATTTATCCACTACTATTTTTTTTCTATCTTCAAATATTTTCGCATTAATAACAAGAAGAAAAACAACATTGAATGTTTATTTATTGGTGAGGAGAAATCCTTATATTTTACAGAATTTATTAAAAAATTTAATTTCAATTTCTTTTTCATATGTTTATTAAGAATTCTCCCATTTTTATTCTTGCAACTTTTTTTTAAAGCTTTGCACAAATATTGAAAAATCATATTGCATACTTTAAGGGTGCGCTTTTAAATTGCTGTAATTATTGACATGCAATTACACATGCTCTCTAATGGAAATAATGCAAACAAAGTTAAAGATAGATTAGCTGACTGTACTACATGCCATTTGCTGCAACATGTATGACTGCATGAAGGGCCCTTACCTATCAATCATGTCGATAATATAGACATAGTGAAGACCACTTGAGTTCCACACACACACACACACTGAAAGAGGCTATAGTCGTATATGGTAGAAAACGTGCCACTCACGTAGCCTACTATATGGAATATATTGCATGCTACTAATTCGCACACACATTTCATTGGCACGCTCTGTCAACTGTTGATGTTGTCGTTTTATTTTTTTATTTTCTTCTTTTACGCTATTTATACGCCACTTTTTTACTCAATTTTTTTACCTAGACAGGTAATTTTTAGAGCGTGTTTATGTCAAGAAATAACTTCTTCTAGTATTTTTTGTATCGTTTCATTGTTTGCTTCTATATTTTTGGACAATGTTTGCATACACAATTGATAAGAACGATGGCAATACTGATGATACAAAGAAGAATAAGTTGCAAGTTAGTAGAATGCGACATTTAAAGATACTCTTTCACTATGACTTTGAGTGTGTGTGTGTGTGTGTGTGTGCCTCAATTTGTGATATGTTGATCCCTTTATTTGTGTAGCTCACACTATTGATATCTGTTTTCTAGTCTAAATTGCTGTTCGCTTGACTGCAAACTTATTGGTTGCTATATGTACAATAGTACATATGTATCTAAGAGTGTGTATGTATCTATATGATGGTGTTTATGAGTGTGTACCAATATGGGTGGATGACTGTGTGTGCTGGTGATGCCAATAAGATTCCAATCAATTTTATGTTATCTACGTGTGCAAAATTCTTGAAGACTCACTACCAGCCAGCAATCGAAGTAGCTAAAGGAGCCGCCAACTAACATGGGTTACTACAAAACATTAGAGGCTAAAGTAACAGCAAAAACAACAACAAATTTAGATTCTTTGAACCAAATCAGCAAAATGAAATGCATACAAAGCAAACAAAGTGATAGATAGATAGAAAACTGTCTTAAGGTAGAAAGAAAGGAATGAAGTATGAAAAACAAAGGTAACAAGAACTTGTCTTCTAACTAAACCAGGAAATTGCTTGTAAGAATCTTTTTTATTGTCAATAGATAAGTATGTGCAACAAAGACTTCTTTGAACTGGTGAGCAAATATTTTATTATGCTTCAACTTCTAAGATTTTTTCAATAATTTTTAGTTACAAAGTTTTAATTTTATAAAATTTTCTTTATTCTTTTCTCAATAAAATTTCTCTTATTTAAGATACTTTTCATGGTTTTCTTTTGTCGATTGAAAAGCTTTTATGATAAGAAAAGACGCCCACAGTTCTTGGCGTAATGTTCGCTAATAACATCAACTAAAATAACAATTCCAGACAACATTCTAGTAAGTTTAGAAGAACTTCTCCTCTGTTGGTTTTTTCACAATGATGACTTTAGATTGAAGGAAAAAAAAAAATGAGAAAAACACGCCCACGCCAACAAACACATTTATTCACATAAAGTGAAATACATTTACCATGACATACACAGGACATAAAATCAGTAAATGTGCAAAGCGCCAAGTTTATGCTCCCCAACCAAAAGTGCTTATCATTTTGTCTATGATTCGATAACGTAATGAAATTTAATAAGAATACGAAAAAAACACAAACACCAGAGAGAGAGAGAGAGAAATCATAGAATATATTGGGTTATGGAGTTGTCCTTTTTTGTTTCTCCACAATCACAACAGAGAGGCTGGCTGTCGTAATGGTTTCCCTGAATTCCTAGTCTTTTGGAAAAGTCACTAAAATCTCCATCAGAATTTCAAATTACATTCGATTTCCGGTATTTTTGACGCATGAATAAACAAAATTACGAAATGTTACGATAACAAAAAGAGCAACTACTCTAACATTGCCCAAGGACACCCATACACCCAACATACTCCCCTTTCTCTAATCTGATAGATTGCCACATGATTGGAGTATGCGTATGTTATTGAAGTGCTTCTTTATGTTTTGTATATGCATAAAACAGACATTTTATAGATTTTATAGCATTACTCCTTATTACTCCAAATCCTCCTTCTGTCTGTTCTTGTTTTTGTGATAACCATGAAGTAAACGAAATAGGGACATTTAAATACTTCAAATCAACTCAAGTAGAATGCAATTATCTATGTATATGTGTATTTTCTGTCATATATACACTTATAGATTGCATATCCAAAATATTGAATCAATGATAAAATGGTTTGTTATAATAAGTATACGCCATATAGAAAAGCAAACTCAAAACTACAATACATGATTGAAAATCAAATTATCAAAAAGTTTCTGCCAGGAATTACAAGCTTACAGATACAGTTATCTACTTGATACATTAGTGTATGCACTAACAAAAGGAATAAGACTTATTGAGTCTGTCATCCATGCACACAAATATCAAAGTAAAACGTAAATCCGTTTATTTGCGATGTTTCCGCTTCTGTTTACGGTTCACACAGCATGCGACTGCGGTAGTTTACATGAAAACCAAAGTCCCCCTCAAGCTAAACACACTTATGGTATAGCAGAGCAAGGATAGATAGAGATGAGAATCTGTTGAAATCGAAATGACTGACCACAAGACCCTGTGTAACATGGAATGAACAATTAAACAAATAAACGAATGAAGTGCATTTAAACTACTACTGCTTCTAAGTTACTAAATGCTTCTCACTTAGTTCGAATAGAACATTCCCAATTAACACTCACTCACTGCTTTATTCATTTGAAATATGTACATACATATTTGCATCGAAGGATATTGATGTTGGTGATGGTGGCACTTTCATTAGCGTAATCCTCTAGTCATAGTAATTAACAGCAACTCACAAGCTTTGCTTGGCATGAGTCCATTTAAGTCCTTTTGAATCATGGCCATCAAGATCATCGACAACGCAAGAAAACTAAAAATAACAGCAGCTCATCATGAGTGAAATTAACGCAGGAGGACAACAAAAGCCACAAAAGCAACTAACAAAACAAAAACAGAAACATTGAAAGAAAAAACACCAAGGAAATACCATGAAAGGGAGGGCACAAAACTAGTATAGGATATGTGCTGATATACAATAGGGTATAATGATGATGATGATGATGGGAGCCTTGCTTTTGCTTTCCTGAAGGTAGTAACAATAATTAAACAAAATTGAGTAGTTCAAAAAAAGAGTAGAAAACAACATGAGTAGCACAGAATGAAAAGCTTAAGTTTCTTAGCAAAAGATGCCAAGAAACAAAGGAACTTTAACGTAGCTAAATGTTTACAAATTAAGTGTACAGAGTGTGTTGAAGTTTGAAGTTTAAACCAAAATAATGTTACATACAACAGAAGTTGATTCAAAAGTTAACCACATCCTGGAAAAGAGCAAATAAACTTTAATTGAAAGTGAAGTGAAAGTTGTGGTGAAAGAAAAGTGAATTTGCAAAGAATGAAAATGATGAAAACTAATTAAAGAGAGAGGGAGGGTCTGGACACAACTGGTATATCTTGTTATTTAACTAAATTTTGGTCCTGTAACTGATCTATCAATTTGTAACATCACCTGCTACTGCTCCCTCTCATTTTTATACTCCCCACTTTTTCCATTCTCACATTATTATATGCTTTTTTTTATTTTGTGCATAAAACTTGCTGCCATAAATAAGTTGAGTTTATACATTTTTTAACACGCATACAAATCTCCTCTCAACCAGGAAGGAGAGAGAAAATAAACAAAATAAACTTTTGTCGTTTGCTTAATTGAGCATAAAAAATCATTTAAGCATAACCAAGTTGAAGTTAAAGGAAGATACACACAAACTTGCCACATGCGTTCACCATTGTCACAGTAGCAACTTAACTTAAGGATGATTGCTCATTGTCCTTGTTGTCGCCAAGCAAGAAAATAATAGTAGTAGTAGTAATGTTACTTTTGGTCATAAAAAAGGTTTTGGAAATGAGGAGGAAAAAAAAACTAAGGATATAAAAATTAAAGCAATAAAAAAAGGCTGAAAAAGATAAGAAAAAGAAAAAGAAAAATAAGGTTAAAATGCATGAAACGAGGCAAGGACAAACTTTTACTTATTACAACATAAACAGTGACAGCTTGAAACATGAAAGCATAAATAATTTTTCTCTGAGGCATGAGACATCGATTTAGGTATGTTGAGTTGTAATCTATTTAGGGATATGTAAAACATAAGTTATTGCTTTTATTATTATCATTATTATTATTGTTGTTATTATTATTCTTTTAGACCCCTTGGGCATTGTCATGTCATTCATTTGTAAATTGGCTTATAAAATATACAAATGAAATACAAAAATTGCATAAGTTATAGGAAAATATGTACAATGTAACATTTGAAAGAGAGAGAGAGAGGCTTGGATGGTTGAAGTACTTTGGTTTTTTAATTAATTAAAAAATTATTATAAAATAGAGAATATTTATATTTTATCATACACACATGCATACATTCCTACACTCACTTAGATATACATTTGCCTACACACATATGCATCTATAAATATACATATATCACATAAGTGAAAAGTGAACTAATTGAATTAAATGTTATGTTAACTGAACTGAGCTGAAGCTGATTTAACAGCTTTTGACTTATATAAGCTAAGCGAGACAAATGTAATAATCATCATCAGTATAATCAACATTATCAACATCATTATCTCAAGCTGATTATCACCAATAGCATCAAAGCAAGCAACCCAAATAATACACGCAGAAACAATATTAAAGGAGTCAGACAACACAACAACATCAACATCACAACATCATTAACAAGAACCTTATTAAAAGCAGCAGCAGCAGCAACATAAGCAACATCAGCAGTAGCAGCATCATAATATCTGTCAACTAACAACAATCAAAAGCAATGAACTTTCATATTGAAGCCCTCAGCAACATCTTTACCATTACCATTGACAGAAGAGCCAACAATCGCGCCAGCAACACTAGCAACATAACAGCAAGCAGCGAAGGCAAATACAACACGAGTTAACAAATGAAGGCAATAAAAATAATCAATATTTTGAGTGAAATTTTTTTAGCAAAAACTTAGGACAGAGGTGTGTGATGTGAATGAAGTCTACTTTTTGTATTTATATGATGGGAAATTTCATTTAACTTTAAATAGCATAAAATGAAACATTTCCTGTACTCCTTAAATGTTTTTTTTTTTTCAATTTCTATATAAATTCTAATGAAATTCAATTGAAAGGCCTTCCTTTGTTCTATAGAAATTCTGTTGAATAGACACTGTCTGTGTCTGCATTGAATGGTGTTACTGTCATATATAATATTGGGGTGACGATGTCTGTAGTTGAAGTTGTTCCTGTGAATCATATATTGTTTTCACATTTTTTTGTTTTTTTTTGCTATAGATACAAGGAGGTTTAAAATCTTCAAAAAATAATTATATGTCACAAGTTATGTCGGACTCCTACCGAGTAAAATACCCCCTATCGCCTTAAAGCCTTTTGATTCCCTATAGTACTGCCAAAGCATTCTTTTTTAAGCGCTCCTTGTTTGCTCGTACTTACAAGCCTTACTCATAATGTAACCAATTTCAATATAAAAGAATGACCAGATCTCTGTTGAGCTGAACATTCTCCTTACATTCTCCTGCGAGTTGCAGGGAGATCCAAGGTAAGAATACATTCTCCTTCGTGCTTCTTCGAATCGAAGACACCCATGGATAATGTGATCTACGTCTTCCACCACATCTTGACAGAGACTATTGTATGGATCCACAGCGTGTCCAAATATGTGCCTTAAGCCTCATTTATACTTGGCTCGTTGGCGTGCTGAAAAGTAACGAGTATGCAAACAAGCAAATTGGTGAGTAACACATTACACACAAAATATTCTACTTGCTCAGTTGTCAAGTCATTTTATAAACAACTGAAATATTCACAGCCGCCTCAATAGTGATTCACTTTGAAAATAATAAGAGCGTGTGTGTGAGAAAGTAGTAACAGTCAGCGACGGCTGTAAATTTTTCTCGTTGGCTTGTTAACACTCTACTCCAACAATCCAACATGAATACACTGGGCGTTTTCGCTTGCAATTAGCCCAATTTGTTGGCTTTTGGCTCGCCAACTAGCCAAGTGTAATTGAGACTTAAAACATCTATGGCCAGTTGCGAATTGGGTAAATTCAAACCCTACGTTCCCGGATCGTTGCTTCAGCCAGTCTGCAACATTTGTGATGAGATAGTGGATCATCCGAGGCTCTATGTAGCCATATATTTAGGTGTTTAGGTCCAAAACTGGTTCGTGGCTAGTCCCTTTGGACACACTACTAGTTACAACTACCTCATTTTACATTGCATTCAACTCGTGAATTTAACATGGCGATGTCATTGGAAGGAGTAAATCCCACCTCCTGCATAACCATACTCCAATCGTGTCATCAGTCATTGCAACCGTCTACATTTCCTAAGGCAAGTGAATTCACTAGCCACCAGTTATGCAAAAAGGTGCTGTTAACTTACTATGGAAACACACAATTACTGGTTTGCCTCTGCATAACCTGCAGCAAGTGAATTCGCTAGCCATAAGGTAATAACAAAACAGTGAATTACTATCGAAACCAAGCATACTGCAGGGTGCCAAATCCTTATCTCACTTCCACACTCTTTAAGGTAACATATTCTTTTCTTATTTCTGGTTAATAAAAATCATTGATTGTTGAGACAAATACACATATCACAGAGACTCAAGGCACACATATGGAAACAATAAACAAAGCTCATAAAGTTCACTCAATCAGCGGCATTAAAAATCAATGACTTTTGTCAATCAATTAGGAATAATTTTTTCCAAAAATATACACACACTAATAAGTGATATCCATACACATATATGCACTCATAAAATACAAACATACCATAAATAAGAAAATAAACATTTCCCAGTCTTCATTAAACTGCATCACTGGTATTTTATGTATCTTGTGGCAGCTCATAAAATTCGCACTATGTAAGCAAAAAAAAACAAAATAAAAGGAAGACGAAAACAATATATAACTAACATAATAATGATAATCATAATAATATTGTTGTATAGTATGTTGATGTGATAACTTTATTTATGATTGCTTATATGCAATGAGAAAGATTTGCTTGCTGCATGAATATATAATAATAAAATATTTTTATTGCTTGCAACAGCAATTTGTAGGAAATATGTTTCTTCACATTATGACAGAATCATGACAAATGTGTGGTGTCTTATGTCATTGCTGAGATTTAACAATTCATTAAAGAAACAATCATCATCATATCATGATCATAATAATGTTAAAGAACATTTCCTTAGTCAAAAGAAAAAAGTTTGTCTATGAGGTTTATCAATTGACATAACTTTGACCTAATTACATTTCATTGAAATCCCTTGTTACCTAAGTAAATAAATAGAAAATTTTCATTTAATTATACTCAAATCCTTTTTGATGTCTATAAATTTCCATGGAAAAAAATAAAATATAAATAAATTTGAAAATTTCATAAGAATTTTTTTATTTTTTATTTACACAAAATATTTCCTTACTTAAGTTTCCGTATTGTTCACCTGCAGTGACTAGCTCAACCAACTTATGTAAGTTCTGGGCCTTTAAATATACATAAATCGTCTTGACACTAAAAGATCGCTATAAGCTGCTATTGCAATCCTTCTACATTTCCTTCGAAGCATTGAAAGTCTTGATTCATTTGAAAGCAACACAAAAGTTGCGTTTTAACCTTCAAAAACTTGGCTCAAAAGACACATATTTTAATGCTTATTGCATTGAGCAACGTGTGAGTGTGGCTAAAAGTTTTTTGTCAAATGCTAACACAAAGTTCAACAATTGATATTCTGTCTGTCTAGGCTTTTCTCTCTCTAAACTGCTATATCTTGCTGTCATTCTGTTCACTTTGGATTTGTTTTGCCTTTTGTTTGATACTCATTCGTTCGTTCTGCTTCAGTGTAAGTGAATAATATCTATAGTATGTATGTTCTTGAGTTCTTCAGAAGTTTTGCATACGACTATAAAAAGCGTCTATCAATAAATTCTCAAGAACCAGGCTCTTGCACTTCACCCTCAAAAGCTAGAAACCAACATATAAATGAAAAGAAAAGAAAATGCAAAGAGTAAAACATTTCTAAAAGTTTCATGCCTTCTTTTCTTGGTTTAAGAACAATTCTAAATTCGTTTTTTTTACGCTTACTGATTCCCTTTACTTTGTGTATAAAAGTCAAAGTTTTTTTCTAACTCATCCGCGAAATGCTCTTTTAAATGGTCCTTTGATGGCCTAAACTTCATACAAACGCACTCCTTTCATTCTTTTCCACAGGATATTTTTCTTTTTGATAGGCACGTGTGATGGTAAGAAACTTGACTCGTGCCAAAAACAATGAATCTAAAGCCTTCTCATACCACCAAACAAAAGGAACTTATGCTCTGCGCTCTAATACACAAGAAACAGACAAAGCCAAAAACAGTGGCAAAAGAAGGAAAACCTTAAATCTTACTTTGATTTGTTGCAAACTTTATGCTGCTGCTGCTCGTTAGCTTGCAACAACTTTGCTCGTTGTAATCGATGCTAAGGCACACACAGACTCATTTATTTGTATTGAATTCTTACAAACACATGTGACTTTTACTGTTAACACTGCGACTACGACAGCTTCTTTTGCCTAAGTTCCGGCGGCATTTTAGCATAGAGAAAACTTTTGCAAATCATTTGGAAAAGTTTTTGTATTTAAATTTAATTCACTTTATTTGATACTATTTGGTTTAAGACACATAGCAATAAAAATGACACTAAACACTACCAGAGTGTGGATGCAACTAAACTAACTACAAATCACTCACCCTGGCTTAGTTGATACTTTAGGCTTTGGCATTTATTTGACATTTTAATTACTTACATTTGTTTTTTTGTGGCTTTTGACTGTTTCTCTTTTTTATAAATATTTTTTAATGATTCTTATCAATTTACAAAACCAATAAGCATATGTAAGTCAACATGAAGCATGTCAATCATGCCAATCAGACATCAAAGACAATATTATATGTCAAATACTGTAGTTAAAATATATAAAAGAAACATTCAAAGGCAACAAAGGACAACAAAAATGGTAGAAATCAATCAAAATTATTTTTATTATTTTTTTTTTTTGTTTGTCAACATTTTTCATATGCTTTCAGACCCCTAAATAAAGTGATCTACAGAGAGAGAGAAAAGATAAACCAAGTGAGCTGACATCACCAACAGACTTTCATATAACAAGCAGAAACAGAAAGATAGATAGATAGACACACTGATAGATAGACAGACAGATAACACATCAAAAGTACTAATGTCAGGCAAAGTTGACATTTGCATGTCAAAATATCAAAAGGCCATCACATATGTTTCAGTGAAAGTGAAAGATGTTTGTATTGCCCCAAGAAGGAGTGAGTCATTGTGGGAGTCATAGTGATTTGGTGAATAAATGA
This sequence comes from Amiota communis, assembly GCA_037043315.1. Classification (NCBI taxonomy): domain Eukaryota; kingdom Metazoa; phylum Arthropoda; class Insecta; order Diptera; family Drosophilidae; genus Amiota; species Amiota communis. The sequence goes on along the minus strand of JBAMAV010001245.1, from coordinate 1,295,222 downwards.
ATGTGACTTGTGTGAACATTTAAATGATTCATAGAATTTTATAGATGGGTGTTCCAAGAGAGACTCGCAACACAACACATCTATTGAAATTTTGCATGCAAATGACATAAATCATGTTTGTCCGTTTCCCAATGCAACCAATGTTGAGCTAAGTTTTTAGATCATGTGGACGTGTGCAATAAAATTTGAACAACAAACACAGAAAGCATAAAAATGCGTTTTAATGATTGCTTTCCGGTGCATTTTATGCAACTAAATCCGAGAGTATCTATAAATTTGCAGTAAAAGATTTAATGACGCTATAAACAATAAAAATATGGTAAATCAATATCTAATCCTTAAACTCATGGGATACATATTTCTTTAGAATTTTTAAAGTCGAACTTCATAAGCAATAAATGATTTCTTTGCTTTGTTCTTCACCCTTATAAATAAACTTCAATATAACTTAAAGGAATTGAAGAAATTCTTAGAACTTTAATATGAAAATGACTTAAGAACTAAATGTATGAATGAAAATGTTATCTCTTTTGACCTTAAAATAACACATAAAGCGACACTTAAGTGAAGTAGCCGTGCAGCAAGCGAAGCGATTTTTGCTGCACGAATTGATTTATAATAACCATTTTCTTGTTAATCTATATTTGCACGCAAAGCATATAAACACAAATTCCATGATATATGTTACTTAAGACAATCAACTTCATGGTACTTGTAGTTGTAAGTGTGATGGTATAACACAGCTTAAGATATAAAATCCCTAAGAATATCTCTCTCGAATTATGTTTGCAGGTTTGTTCAAGCGTATGCCATTAGAGTCAATATACTACAAACACACACTTTGATATGTGTTGCACAAACCACATAAATGCCTGATCATCATACTCCTAAAAAAACATTACTGACAATTTATTGGTCAGTAATTTTCTTTTTTCTCTTGTTTTTGCTTGCATGATTTCTGATATACTTCAGATTTATTATGTCTGCTTTATCTTTATCACTCATACTTCATAGATTATCTCTCATGCTCACTTTAAGGCTCACAATTCTATAGAGAAATATCGTAAATTTATTTATGAATATATTTCAAATATTTTTTTTTTCTTTAAAAATAAACTGAATTTCTCAAAAATTTCTATGGTTTATTAGTATTTTATTTTGTTCTTTATTAGTCACTCATATGCGTCACTCATATGCGTCTTTCTTTTCACTCTTCATAATCACTCATTCATTCATGATTGCCCTTTTGACATACAACAAATATTTTTCCCATTTTGTTTCTTTTTCCTAATAAAGACAATAAGATTTTACTTACAAATTCTTTCACATTATTCAGTATTTATTTTATGTTCAATATTTTGTTATATTTCATTGAGTTATTTTCACCTTGATATCTTAAGGCAACATTCAGTTATAATAATTTGTTGTAATGCGTATACATAACATTTTTATGATGGAAAATCATATTACGTATACGCAATAGAAATTCCTTCTGGTTGCTTCACAAAATATTTATTATATTTTATTTTACACAAAAATTCTTTTACTTTTTATTAAAATCTGACTCATTAAGTTCAAGTTTCTTCTTTTTAGAATACTAAATATCCAGGAATTTAAACAAAAAATGTTTTAAAAAATTTTATTATTTAGATTGATGGAAAATCAACTTCAGAAAACTTTTACTGTATTGTTAGATTTCAAATCGAAGTCTCTGTAAGTATTATGCAGCAAAGTCTCATTAAAAAATATTAGCACATTACAGACAAGGTACCATATCACAGTGATCAGTTGGAACATAGTGTGTGCAAGTCGTGACATTTGAATGGAAAAAAGCGGCTCGAGCTGTGCATCTTTGCATAGAAAAAAAGAACAAAATACCAGGTGTAGAACTTTAAAATGCCGTCAAATGAAATTCTATTCAAATTATCAGTCCTCGCTTTCTACAGATCTTTCAGGCAATTATTCCATTTACCATTCCATAAGAAAGTTTCGTAATCTATCTAAATTCATTCACCAATCCATTCATTCTTCCACTTCATTGAATCTTGTGAAATGCTTCTCATCGATGAAAACAAATGCTATTCTGGATCCTTCCAAGTCTGATGATACGGCGAATCAGGTAAGAGTTCTCAACGAAGGGCGGACCAGTTTGACCGAATGTTCAGGAGCGTTGTCATGCTGCAATATGACTTTGTCATGCCTTCTGGCCCATTCTGTTTTTCGATGGACGTATAGTTCAAATTGATCATTTGCTGACGGTAGCTGTTGGTATTAACTTCATTTTGTTTTCACCAGGCTTGAGAAGCTCATACTAGACAACACCCTTCTGATCCCACTACACATACAGCATTGTCTCTTTCACGAAGCAACCCTGTCTGACACTCGATGTTGATGGTTGTTCTGGCGTTATCCATGATTTTTTACGTTTGGGTCTCTTTAAATATTTAAACTTTTTATTGGCAATGACAACTAACAAGAAAGTGGATATTGATCGTCATGATAACAACGCTAAGGATCTTGCCATCTACCATATGATAGTTTAAGATCATTTAAAAACGGCTGGCTATGTAAAAAAACTAGATATGATAGAAAATAATCTTATTTCTGGCACTTCAATTTGCGAAATGTCACTGAAACGTAGTCATTTGGAATCTTTTCCATCCAAATTAATAACTATCGATGAAAAATGGGTAACACATGATTTCCACGAGGAAGTTGTTGCTGCGCATTTGGTACAATTACATTTTTAGCTGCTCCCATCTAGAGAAATGAAAAATTGTTAAAATAAATGTAACAAGAATGTAACTTAATGAAATAAAATATTGAAAAAGAAAATTATTAAAAAAATATTAAATTTCACAAAAAAAAAAAAACAATGAAAGAAGGTTATCAGCTTTGGCTATGCCAAAGTTTTAATACTCTTCACGCTCCTGTGAATAAGCATACAGAAATATTATATTATTGATTTGAATGACGTTTAAGAAAAAGTCATATATATGTGGCAACACTTCATGTGGGCAGTTTCTCATTGACCGTGTACACTTGATCATATACCGTGAGTGCAAGTTCAAGCATACATGGCCCTTTGTCATTAAGCATACATTATTGACTTGGCTTATGTTAAAGGTACAGTCAGTACTCATACTTCATTTCATTATTGAGACCGATGCAGTAATCCTTTGAAATTTACATGGTTGGTAAATAAGGGTCTGATTCTTATAGTGTCCGATTCGGCTGATTCCGCCAACTGTACAGCGTCTCATAAAACTTTTTAGCTCAAAAACTGGTGAACCTGTTTAAATACATACAGATGGACAGACGGACATTATTAAATAACTTATCTCATCGAGCTGATCATCAATATATATACTTTATGGGGTCTCCGAGTTCTCCTTTTGTGTGTTACAAACTTCTTGACAAACTTATAATACTATTCACTACGTGAAGAGTACAATTATTCAAAAATCAAATTAAAATATTGTAGAATAGAATAAAATAGAATTCATAGAATATGTTGAACACATTTACAATATTATTTTCTAAATATCTTTTGGTTAGTAAATGTAATATCAGATTATCAATTTTTTCATATTTATTTTTAAATTCTATAAATTTCTGTGGTTCTTCCTTAAATACTATCAAACTCATTCCAACTTTTCTCAATATAAATAAATCTAAAAGAAATTATATTCAATTTTATAATTCATTTAGTTTTCCCTTAGGCCATTCCCCTCTTCCTTTGAGAATGCAAAGAAATTTTCCTCTTTATACTATGAAAAATATTACGTATACGCTATAATTGAATCAGATAACTTTCTTTATGCAACAAAAATAATTAACTTTTATTTAACATTCTCAACTTAAAAAACCACAAACGATTTTACAACAAAATATCCAACTTAAATAAATAACAATTAAATTAGGCAGATACACAAAAAAGACAAAAACAAAATAAAAAAAATTAAATAAAATAAAATAGAATAGCATAGAAACAAAAGCATTTCACAAACAAAGGAAACAAAGCAAATTGGTGAAATGCAGGCAGGCACTTTGTAACAATATTTGTAACTGGTCAAAAAATTTACAAATTAATTAATTATTCAATGAATAGGAAACAACTATGTTTGCACCAGCACAAGCACACACAACAAAGATGCAAAGGAAATGCCTAACTAATTTGTAATGTTGCAAGTATATTGTATATGACATTGGCATTTAGATGACACACAACTTGGTGTATGCAAAGGACAAAACAAACCACATATACAAATGATGCTTAATGATTTCTCTTCTTTTGTATCATAGAATTTTCCTTTTTATTTTTCCGAATTTCAGTCGAAAAATTTTCGTTTAACCACAACATAGAATATTTTGCATGTGGCCTTTGGATCATCATAAACTTGACCATATTTGCTGCATTTGGTGCTTGGAATATGCAACTTAATGCCATTCAATTCGATGCGAAAAATCTAGTGACAATGGCTATTGGTAACATATTGAGTGGTTTAGCGGTTGATGTCAAAACGATTAGCCATGAAGCAGAAACAGCTGTTGACCAGTTTAGTTCATTCGTTTGGCAATAATGATTCAGTTTGTGCAAAATTCCATTGATTTGGATCATTATAGCCATGATATTGTTGTGTAAAATGTGGATTCAATTTTCCGGTTTAAATGTTACGGCCATTGATCAATGATTCTGCCATGATAAAGACCAAATCTAGAAAGTTCATTATATTTATACCAATGAAGAGCGAAAGAATACCACCCAAAGAGACAACTATGTCCATTTTATTCCGAACAAGCTGGCGACGAAATTGAAACAGTCCAGCTTTTACATATGTAAAATCAACTTCACGAATTAAGTTATTTGAAGCGCTAGAATACAAAAATTCCATGAAACCAAAGAGAAAATAAATTAATTAATAATAAAAACATACGCACTTTATAGTGTAGTTTATAATTTTTGCAATGTTGTGATCACAAGACATTAAACATTGACATTTCTTTGTCAGAGATCTTTCCATGTCCATAAAATTGATTAATCCTGAATGCTCAAGGCAAACATATCCATTAAGATCACATTGAGAGCCAACGTAATGAAGGAAATGCCAACTAAGGCACCCGCAGTGATGTAATTGAAGCTCACTTACACAACTGTGAAGGCACTCAGAAAGGCTTCGAAAACGTGGTTTCTTACCAAATGCTAATCTTCTTGGATAACAATTGAGTACATCCATAGGCAACAATTCAGCTCCTGGATCTGTGACTAATAGTTGTACCGCAAAACCAACCATGACACGGGCACCTGGTAAACTGATTTTATACCTGGGAGAGGGTGTAATAGGTTCTGGAATTCCAACACTTTCCACGGTGAATATCTAAAAAAAAAGATACGAGTCTTTTAAGTAAAAGTATTTAAGAAACAGAAAGTGAAACTTACTTCAGCTGGTTGTGTAAATTTAAGGTGCAACTGATGCTTTTCAGTGTGAGTAATATTATAAAAATTTAACTTTTGACTTTCTCTGTTGCTAAAAAACAAGAACACAAAAAGACACAGACAGATACTTGCTTTTCTCTATATCAACTAAGTTAATATTATGTTTAACTTTCACTTACTTTTTGAATTTCTTCTTTAGTACGAAACAGCTGCCAACCATTGTCAACTCTGGACGAAAGTTTGTGCAACAGTCAAAAGATGCTTCACGAAAATTGCATGCCACCAAAAATTCAGAGCAATTTACACGTAACTGCAAAAGCAGAAGTTGCCTCAAAGTTTAAGCAGCACGACTGCATCCTTCCATCATTGTCATCATCATCATCATCATCAACACTATACTCATCATCATAAACACAGTGGCTTACACTCACCTGCAATGCCAACATTGTATAATTGAAATTTTTGTAGTAGGCGGCAGCATCGCGACCTAAGCCAAGCGTATAATTGTAGAAACGTTGAAACTCAGCATCACGATACAAGTTTTGATGCAGTAAAGCCAACGTAAAGTTAAGGAATTCCGGAGTGACATAAGTATCTCCACTTTAGAAACAGGAGGAAACGAAAGTGAAAAGAGCATCAAAGTTGACTTAACTCTTGTGTAAGGCATACCTTGCATTTAGAGTTGCTTGCAATTCCATTGTACTCGTATATACACCCAATGGGCAAATACCAATAGAGGGAAATTCGGCAGAAGTCTTAGATGGATACTCTTCGATATGAAAAGCCATAGCAGTGTCATGATAGTAAGATAGATAAACACCTATAAAGTAAATACCGTGGCCACAAGCTATGAGCAAAGTAAGTAACCAAAAGACACGCTCAGTCCAATGATAGCTAAAATGAAGCCATCAAAACCAAAAGGTTATGAATTTATTAAGATCTTAACATACCCTGGTTCCATTATATAACGCAAGCCTGTGATGCTGTTAGTGCAACTATAAGAACGCAAGCCATTTGCTATTAACTTGCATTGCTTCCTAGTATATCGGAGGCTTCTTCTTAGCCATGTTGAAATTGCAAAGTGTAAAGTCATGAAGATGAATAGTAAAACTGTGTATCCACCATTCAAATAGAAAACTTTTATAGTCACAGTTACCAATAAGATCAAATGTCACAACATATAACATGCTTATTTACTTATTTCAGTTTAAAAATGCATAACAAAGAATTGTCATTAACCACAATTGTACAGCCATCCCCATACTCTTTCCTTTCCTAACCTATAATCTGATAACATTCTTCATTCTTTTTTTATTCACTTAGCTTTGCTTATAAAATATTTACATTAAATCCTTTGCAACGAATCAACACGTAAATATTGCTCAGATTATATATATTTATGGTAATGCCCCCGACATTATAATCTAAACAATTTTATTGAAATCATTTTTTATTATGCAATTCGATTCGTCCCGCTTTGCTATGTCGATGTCGTTGCAGAGCAACCGACCTAATCGAAATCGTGTCATAGCCAGACACACTCTTCAATGAATAATGGAATAAGGTGGTGAGCTTTGCATGGACCATGAGAGTGTGTGTAGTGTTATTTTACTATACTATATTGTACTACAAAAAGGATAAAGGATATTGTGTATTAGATGCAGGTGAATGAAAGGTGGCAAATGTAGTGGGTTAAAGAAAATGCAATTGTAGGGTTCTTTCTATTGATGACACTGCCATACTGCAATTCAGATCAGATCCAATTGCAAATAACCTAAGCATATTTCAAATAGCATTCCTTGCTATGTACTTTTTCAATATCAAACAGTGAACATGGGAAACATACATAAACATACACTTATACGTAGAGAAACAGTCAGGAAGGCTGGACGGAAATAAAACATGCAACAAGGAAAAACTCAAGTTTCGCCATTTAATGAAATTCAAATGCAGATGTCGACAATGATGATGACGATGATGATGATGAGTATGGTGACTTGACTTGCATGGCTTCATTCGTTGGCATCTTACACCAACTATGCATTAGTTTAGATTCTCTTTCCCATCCTCTCTCCCTTCCTTTGCTTAACCTTCCTCCAATCAGCCAACCCTTGTTGTTCTAGGAAATTGCAATGAAAATGAAATTGTCACAAGTGTCGGTTGGTTTGTGTTCCAAAGCATCGATTTCTTTAGAAAGAAAAACAACGCATAACAATTGATTCTCATTGCTCACTTTTATTCATTGATTTAATACCTCATTCAATCATTTTGCCTTACATTCATTCATTTACTTGTTCACTTATTCATTTATTCATTCGTTCTAATTTAACATTATAGAAATTCAACTTTGATTTTTTATCTTACAAAACTTTCATAGTATCATCGTTGGATTGTAAAACCTTGAATAGTTGAGTTGAGTTGCCATGAATTATGTATGAACACAAAAAAAAATTAAGTATACGCAAAGTGAGGCTCGTGGCTCATAAACAAAGACAAAAAATAAGAATAAAACTTATACAAATCACAAAAATAATGAAATCAAGTAATTTCTTGGACCAAGTCACGTTAACATGGTTAGAAGACTTCGACAACTTGAGTCGATTAACAAAGGTTGCTACAAACTGTTGCTTGTTCTCTTAAGTTTGCTGACTTTGCACAGATCATCATAATAGTCCTGCACATGTCTCTGAATGCTTTTGCTGTCAATGTCCTTTTGTATAGAATTTTCTAAGGCTTTGTTTGTCATGAGTATCATGAGTATCTTTGAAATGCGTATGACTTCAGCTGACTTCAGCATTCATTGTTATGCTCTTTTTATCTTTTGTTTTGAACTACGCTCAAGGGTACCGTATAACAATTTCAATATAATACCTACAACAACAATCAAATAACAGGAATCTGAAAAAGGCGAAGATTCAATAAAAATCTTGAAAAATCTATGGCATGCAAAAAATGGTTCACTCAGCAGCAGCGCAATAAAGAACTATAAACGTGCATACGCTTTGGGATGCTTAAATATTTATCTTGGATGGAGGCAGAAGCAGTCAGTAGTGGTTTCAAGCATTTTTACTAGTATTTATGTGATACTCTTATAATTTTCTTTTTGAATATTATATGAAGAATTTGACTTAGTGTCTTTTTTTTTTGATAATCTACTTTGTTGCCATATTCAACTTATATGAGTATTTAATCAGTACTTTCTTTCCTATGTTTTCTCATACTTTACTGCCCTTTATTCCGCTCCTGAATTGCTCTTTTACCTTGTTTTCAAGAGTTGGTATTTTGTCTTCATTCCTATTATTTACTCATTTCATATTCTTTTGATTTTTCTAGCTTGCAAACATTTCATTACCTTTATCTTCCATCCATCTTCTTCAGTTATTTTTTTGTCCTAGTATTCTCTCATATTTTTAAGACTTTTTACCTTTTTAACGTTTATTATATCCTTTCTTTGCTACCCTTCCTCTACAGCATTTGCACTTTTCCAGCAATTTTGTCTTCTTGTCTTTCAATTATTCTCTTTACGCCTTTCTTTATATTAGGTGTTAAGAAATACATTATTTATCCAATGACTAAGTAATCGGTATCTGGCATTATATAAGTGCGAATTTTCATCTGCGAATCGTTACTGTATCGCATCAAAATTCACATATTTCTGAAGCGGATGGTGACTGGTAATGACAAGTGTGCCACTTGCATTAACGCCAAAAAAAAATAGTCGTGGTTGAATCGTGGTGAGCCAGCGCAAACTGTGGCCAAGCCAGGTTTAATAGTTAACAAGGTTTTGCTGTGTGTTTGGTGGGATTGGCAGAGAATCATCTATTGTCAATAATTTAACCGTCGATGAAAGAAAAAACAAAAGCGGCCACTTTTAGCCGATAGCAGAGGATTTTTGTAGCATCCAGGCCACACACATCAACAGCAGTGTTGCCTACAAATTAAAATGATTAACGATTAATAATTAAAACAATTAATCAAAATAATTATGATTATTAATCACTAATCATCAATTGTAATTATCTTTGAACTACTCAACTAGTCGTTAACTTGAATATAATTTATATACTATTCTAAAACTTAAACAAAAGCAAAATGTTCTAGAATTTAAAGAATTCATCAAATTAATCGATTAATGATTAACGATGTATATAATAATAATAAAATTTGAGAATTGGTTAAATTAATCATATAAATTTAATTAAATTAATTAATTGATTACTAAATGAATAGTGACTTGTCAGAAGCTCTTAAAGCTTGTATAGAAGCTTATTTTGTATCCACCTTATAATTCAGACCTGGCATCAAATGATTACCACCAGTTCCTGTCTATGGCAAGTAACTTTTCTGGTGAAAAAGTCACTTCAAGATATGCTTGTGAATATCGAGTTTTTTGTCAATAGGGACGAGTGTTTCTTTGAGAGAGGCATAATGCAATTACCTTTATAAAATGATAGAGTGGCTAAAGTCTTCATGCAAACTAGATCTCCCAAAAGAACACAGGAGTTACTGGGACTGACACTGACAGGTATTCGAATAGTCTCAGGCTTCTTGACAGGACATTACATAGTAATGAAACACCTGTATTACATGCGGATCAATCGCAGCAATCTGTGTAGGCTATGTAATGAAGAAGAGGAGTCATTAGAGCACATGCTATGTCCCTGCGAGATCCTAATCTGGACCAGAGTTCGCCACCTTGCAGGTTTGTCTTCGAAGAGGATATTGGAATTCCTGATGAATACCACAATCTCGGAGGAACTGTGATTCAAGGGTTTGTCACGAGGTGTACTGGTTATCGCCCTTCCCTTCCCTAATCTAATCAAATCTTATCTACCTTCGCAAAATGGCAACAAGTCATGGCACAAAACGGAACACATTTAATCGGATCATTCTAACTATGCTTAATAAATTACTTTAAAAAATAATGCATTTCTTTTTACTACACCCAATAATTAAGGCTTCCAGTGAAGATTACGAACAACTGAAAATACAGTTCCTCATTTATCTGAATCTTTCTTTAACCTTTCCTTATTTTTTCATCTTAGCACAATATCCAATATCTTATTCCTTGCATTCATTGTTTTTGTTTATCTTATAGTACGTTGTTACAGCAAAACTTTCCTTTTATCCCATGTACATTGTTGTTGTTATTATTGATTCTTTGTAGTAATTTTATGGTACCAACAATCAAATAGTTAAACATACTGCAACATTTTTCATTCTCTTATGCCAAACCTTATTTATTTTTCTATAAATTTTTGAAAAACTTCTTATGGGTTAGTCAGTCGCCTCCTTCAATCAGAAAAATATATTTTCTTTTACATTCTAACAAAACCTCTTTCTTCTCATATAAAGACTAACCCAACTTTGTCACTCAAAGTTTCAGCACGTTTTTCAAATAAAGTCATTCCACAATTTCCATCCACTGGCGTCATTCCCAAAGCATCAGTCAACAAACCATCATGAACGCGAGGCCCCACAAACAACCATTTACTCATCTTCTTTCATTCATCCACTCATCTGTGTGTGCCTCATCTTCGAATGGTTTTTTTTAACAGAAGAATCTCCTGCTGCTTGTGCTGCTCTTTGTTTCTTATTGTAGTATAGTGAAATGACACAATTGTGTCAATCGTTGGCAAACGTTTTGGCAAAATGTGCGACACTAAACAATAACATAAAGCGTCAAACTTGTCAATAGATACAACAATATATACAATTTCTCTAGTAGTTTTAGTTCTTCAATACACTTCGATTTTGTTCTTCAAATCCTTGCTTACTATCAATACTTGATTTTTTTTCCTTTCTTCTTACTGAGTTCTATCAATGTGTTCTTTTCTTCGTTGGCTCAATCACGTATTCATTGTATTTTGTTGCCCCTTTTTCTTTAGTTTTATATGCTTTGCTTGGCAAATGTTATGTATACGCCCCGGTTTCTGTAGCTCTATCACTTTGTTGTAGTTGTTGTTGTTGTTATTGTTCTTATCATTATCCTTACATCTTCGCCATCACAGCGATTTTCTGTCAAGAGTTTCAAATGAAGATAACTGAAAATTGTTAAATGAAAATTCTTTTATGGTAAATAAGAATAACAAAAACAATGAAATTGTTATTTGTTTCAGATTAGTTTTGGTTATCCAAACTTTGTTTGTTGTTACTGATACAGATACTATTGTAGTTGTTGTTGTTATTGTTATTGTAAAATCAAACTTTAACAATTTATTCAAATGATAAAATGCTTTTCACGCAAAAAACAGAAAAACACAAAAATTTTGTTAACAAAATTTATTTTACATTTGATGGCGGTTCACTTGCTCTCTGCTGGTGCAATGAATACTTTTAACTCATAAATAAACTATCAGCAAAATTTCATGCAATTGCATTTTTTTCTCCCCCAAATTTTGTGTTCTTTTTCAATTAAACTTATCAGATCCCCAAAATGCACAATTCATTTGCAATATTCAACAATTTTTTTGTTTTCTATTGAGTTTAGTTAAGTTTACCATAGTTGAGTTGAGTTGAGTTGAATTGAGTTATGTTGCCAGTAAAAACATACAATATACTTAGTACTTAGTATGCAAGGAGGCATGAACTCAGCAATTTTGTTATTGCAACATGCATCAATATGAAATGGCAATCAACTAACAATGTGCAACTCAAGCACTCAACAATCTACCACTCACTCACTCACTTACTCACTAACTTACTATCTCACTAACTCATGCATCTAAAGCTAAAGGATCTGACTTTATAGCTAGTAACTTTAATTCATATACTTTTCCATAGAGAAATCACTGACTAGGCAATGTTACTAGTTAGAAGAGCAACAAAAACTGAAAGCTGATGAAAGAAAAATGCATCAGAAATCATTTCATTGTGCAACTTTACCCATTAATCATTCATTATAATACGAGAATGGTTCTGCTTTTATGTAGTATCAAGTAACCCTGGTACCCTTTCTAACTGCTCTCTAGCTTTATGGTTTTTCAAACTCTCAACTGAAATGAAATGAAATAATGTCGTTAGTGTTGGTGTCATTTTAAAAGACTGAAGTCATGTTGCAAGGACATTTTGCAACAATGAACAGCATACAATAAAATGGCGACCACCAGCCAAATCAAAGATTCAATCTTTCTCTTGCTTACAACAAAATGTTCACTTCCTTCTAATTGTTTACTCCTTTTCCATTGTATCTTGTGTACTTTATCCTTGCTTGCTGTTTTTTTTTTTTTGCTAAAAAATACTTATTTCCTTTATGCTTATTGCAATAGCCATGGCATATGATGTTTTAATACAATTGTATTGTGCTGGCCCCGGCTGGGGGTCACAGTTGACCATGTTAACTCATTCATTGATGGTCATTCATTTGTACATACAACGAAACAGAGTCATGCACTAACTCAATGTTTGTGTATGTGAGTTTTGTGCTGCAAGGAGGCCACCATTGTTGCTGCCGCCATCATCATACAACGGAAGTTGTCGTTGCATTTTGTTTGTTGCTGCCACATGCTTGTTGCATGAACAAAGCAACGCCCAACATTTATTGTTAGCCATTCTACTGCCTCCGTTTTGATTGTTGTTTCCACTACTACTGCTGCTTCTGCTGGCTGGCTATAAACATTTGTTTTCGGTTTACTTGTCGCTTGAGTTGAGCTCTTTCCATTGTCACAAGTTTTCATTGCACACCTCCACACAAAGTTGAGCTTACGAATATATAACTTTTCCTCTTACTCTGTTTTTTTGTATTACTACTCTCTGTCATGGCCAGCTGTCGGCAATGACTTTCGATAACTGGTTTTATTGTCGACTTTTGATAATCTATTGGGTGTTATTGTGACCTCAACTTATACACCTGACCCCATGGACACCCTCAAGGGATAGGAAAACAGCATATAAAAAATAATAGAAAATATAAACGAGTTCTCTATGCTTTCCCCTCTTACACTCTTCTCTTTACTCTATGTGTGTGCATGGTTCAATTCAATTCCATTCAATAATGTACTTCAATTTGATTACTCTATAGCATTGCAGTCTGCAGATCATTTTTCTAGTTAATATTGTTTGATTTTAATGGACTAGAAAACGTTAAAACGAAGGCATAAAATTTTATGGTGCAACCTGAAGTTGTGCAAAGAAGAGTTGGTTGGGTACATCATTAACATGCAAAAGTTTAAAGTTTTTCATACCAAAAGAGATAAGAAAATCTAAGAAAATGTAAGAAACTCTAATCATCCGTTTTAGTTTCAGAGCTCGAATTCATTTCCTGTAAATCTTTCAATTCCCATTTTTCTTCTCTTTGCTGCACTGAAATTCTTTCTCAACTAAAAGACTTTAAATAAGTTTTCCGCGTGATTTTGTTCTTTCTTTCTTTCTTTTTCGTTTTTTCGGTTAAATACCGAAATTGACTTCTGCATTTCATGAAACTATTTCAGTCTTAGACTCACTCCACCACCAGCATTACGCTGCAGGGTGCTCATTATCACTTCAAGCTTTAAATAAAAGAAATTCTTCAAAGAAAACAAAAAATATACTTCCTTTTTAGTATAAAGGAAAAGCAGAAAAATGTTACATAAATGAAGTAAATTCACCGCTGGATATTCCCTCTTAGTTTATCATGACTTGACTATACCAAAATGAACACGCGAACAGATGTTAAATAAAAAAAATCCTCACCACTGCTGCCGTTGCCATTTTATTGCCAATTGCAAGCATTTAATGACTTTTATTTCTTTCTTTTTTTTGTGATTTTTTCAGTGTAATTGGTAAAACGATTTCAATTGTTAAATATGTGCCAAGCACAAACGGTTTGATCGATATGATGAGTTGCATTGGGATGTGTTCATTGTTTAGCTCAAGGATATGCCTCAAACAAAAGCAGCAAGCAAAGGCAGGCAGGCAGGCCAGCACCCTCATCACCTTCATCTTTGATTATTTGTTGTTGGTTCAAAGTTTTTTCTTTGTGAGCTTTTGGTTTGGAAATTTAATAAGCTGATTGCTTGGTGTAATTGTCTGCAGCTGGTTGCAGCATTGCAGGATTGCATCAAAAACAATTGCTGCTTGTTGTGGTGCGCTATTTGTTGAGATAATTGCAACATGGCAACTTGCGGCAGAGTTAGCAACAAAGCAATTATGGTAAAAGTTTTTACGCAAAACAAAGGACAACAACAGCAACAACAACTCATTTTATTTAATTTACAACAACACGAATAGCGGCAACAACTGAATTGAATTTGGCCATGCAAAATAAGCAAAGAGTCATAAACAACAAGTGGCGGCTAAGCAAAGCATATACTGAAGAAGGAGTAGCACCATGTTATGAGGATGAATGGAAGCAAAAGGATAAAGAGAAATACAAATTGCTGCACGTGCATGTGTGTGTGTGCATCAGACAAAAGAAGACATGACCATAAAAAAGGAAGCAACTATATGAGAACGAAAACAGAGAGAGGAAGTGAAGGACACTTAGAGTATGGCAGCTGCAAACAATTTGCGTGTTGCACATGTCTGCGGTTAATTTAGTTATTTGCGCCCGAAAGTATGCAACATTTTACCTTTTCATTGTTGCACCGCAGATGTTTATTCACACACAAACACACACACACACACATTCAAACGCACAACAAAGGAAGCCAAGCATACTTAGACATAGCTAGACAATCAGCAGCTGATACCATTTTGTGATAAACAATGCACATGGCAAGCCACACTGAGTTAGCCGCCTTTTTTCTGCTGCTGGTTTTACTTTACAACATCATTGCCAACGGTGTCGACATTGGCATCATCATCATCATCATCATCTCTAAAACAGATAGAGCCCGCTTCTACTATCATCCATGGTTCAACTCAAAATTTTGGCATTACTATGTAGTACTATAAAGTTAAACCGCAGCAAAGGCGTCAGCCAAATGCAACCGCGTGACCAAAGCAAAACTTTGCAAAAAAGGAAGAAGAATCATGTTGCAACTAAGCAATGGCATAGCTTTGAATAATCCGCGCGAATTTATTGGCTCATGTCGACAGTTAGCAACAGCTGCCTTTTGTTCAATGTTGCATGGTGATGACTGCAAAAGCTGCTTTCACCACTTGATGAAAATACTAGTAGTACAATAACTTGAAGACAATGGGTTAAAAAAAGGAAGGAGATGTAACAAGACTTTGAAAGATGTATAATTTAAATCTTTGAAGATGTGATGTAATAAAATCATGACTCTCAGAAATATCATGTCTTAAAGTTTGTGGCAATTTTTAAAATGAAAAAAGTTTAAATTAAAATAAAATTTGATTACATTCAGATTATCTTAATATTGAAGATGTCCAATATACTGGATTTCATTAACTTTATACGCATGGTAATCAAATACAATAGACCTTCTTATGACATAATGTCAAGCATATAACTAAAGTGTTACAACTCAAAAAAGAGCATTCGAAGAAATAGCATTTAAAGTGTTCAATTTACTCACAAATTGGCAAATTATAGAAGAAATATTCTCTTTTCACGCGAAGAGTATGGAAGTTATTAACATACAATTTTGACACAATAAAAAACATGATATAACGAATAATTCTGCATCATTAACTCAGAAATCGTGTTTTCTGCGTTGTAACACTTTAGTTAATCATGTGCTATACGTAAGTTTAAGTCAAAATGTAAGACTATTGAGATTTTTCTAAGACCGTCTGAATGAAAACGATGTCATTCGATCAAATGTTACTTTAAAACCTTAACTTTAATGTATTGTTATATAAAAGAAATACAAAACGATAGCACAAAATCATGATAGTTAGTATCGCTATACTCCCGTAACTACTTTTTGCGTGAAAACATTTCTCTGCAATGAACCAACAAATGTAGTTGTTCAACAAAATCCTTATAGACATAAAATGCAGATGCCGGACACAAAGGCACACATTGATATGCTTATGACTTATTAAACATTCATTCAGTTACATAGTCAATGTGTTTCACAAATGTGGCTCGCGGGTGCTTTAGCAATACTCACGGTATTGCTGACCAGCCGCTCAACCGGCCACGCATCCGAATAGTCGCCGCGCCTCTCATTGATGATAGCACAAAAAGGAGCTAACGAAAAATAGCGATGACGATGAAGCGAACGTATAATTTCACTCAACCGACACCAAAGATGTTTCACATCACCTCATAATCATTTTACCATTTTCAACGACCCTCTCCCATTGATGACGAAAGCGCGCAATGACAAAATTATTCTTATATACACCGTACATTCCTCTTATATCAGTTATATAAACTACTTAGCGCTACGGCTTTCGAGTCATGAGTTATATTACAAATATTTGCGACACGTTTAGTGTTTCACATATGAAACAACGACAGATTTCAACATGACTCCATGAACCATTTTCAAAAATGTTTTTACGTTTAAAAACAGAAACAAACAAAATAACACTTATCATAAAGATGCGCTTCTAATCATGGGTTCGGCGTATAAGTCGATGCCCAACATCCAAGCATCTTTGAAAGAATCTTTTAAATAGGTAATGCAGCTAGCTTGTAAATGGGTTTCGGAATAACTCCTTTTGCTGTGCATATAAGTTGAAAAAATAAGGGAAATGGAATCAATTACAAGTGACAAATGCCCTATCACAGCATATATGGTATCGCTATTTTACAAACGTTGCTGCAGTATGGCGTATTTTCAAGCGATACTGCAGTACCGCTTATGTACAAGCGATAATCATACCGTAACACGCCGTGGGCGGAGTTAATGCCCTACAGCATTGAGCAAAATTATTCATTTCCTCATTACCTAAGTAAACTTATATACACAACCTTGACAAGCTCATGCTACCCGCGCCAGTAGCCATTGCTGTGGCTGTTATCCTCATCTACAATTACTATCATGTTTTCGATAACATGAAAATATTTGGCGATCCATTTAGTGGGTGTCTAAAGCTGATTTAGGCAGTCGTATCCAGAAACATTGATTGTGCTCACCTTTGTCCATCTTTGAAACTGAGTGTTGTTGTGATCCAACTGATGCTCTGCCAATTTCTTGACTGAGCTGCCTATAAGAAAATATGTCAGGTGTCAGTGCTTGAAAATTTGTTTTGGTCCGAGGAAAGTGGCGAAATTGGACAAGAGTTAAGAAATGATTCTTTCTTAACCAATGTCAGTGGTTCACTTATTCGTTTGTTAACCCCCAGCATTGGCCAGACTATGGTTAAGAGGAACTTTTGCAAATTTTACAAAGAATTCCCAAAAGCCGCCAAAGTGAGATGCTCGAAAATTAATGAATTCGTTAGTACAATACAATAGTCAATGATTGAAAGTTTGATTCGTGTTGAGTAGAAACTCCTTTAGCTGACACCAACGAAAATAGTAGCATTGTCGCAAGTGTCTCTAAAGGCAATTAGGCATTTCAGAGCAGCCAGAAATGCATCAGTGGACAGATCTGAAACACATTCTATATTGTGCATAGACAAACAAAAATGGCGTTTCAAGTCTTGTAGAGTACCTTGCCTCTGATCCTAAAATATGTGTTAATTGGATAGCAAAAGTCCACACCGCACCACGAAAAAGGTGTCAATGGTGTTGATGGAGTTTTACGAGAAGCAGCCCTTCATTTAAAGCAAATGATCAACATAAAGCAAGTGTCTAACTTCTCGTATTTCTATCGTAAACTTGTAGACTTCTCATCCCCCAATATGAAAAAATATTTCTTTATTTTATTGTTCCCTTTTCACTCAAATTAAATTCATGTATTCGTTATTTAAAGTCCTTTTTACAACGACATGTTGTACATCACAATTTCCGGTTTGTTATTGTGCCAAACCACAAAATTAGTTCAGTTAAATGTTCTTCATATCAAGTTTTTCTTTTCTTTCTGTTTCATGCAATTTCTCTCTATATGTTGTTTGTATATGTGTTTGTGTATTTATGTGTATACAATATTTTTTCCACTCTATTTCTATTTCTGCTCGTAAAGTTTATTGAATTGTGCGCAATACGCTCTTTACCCCACTATCTTAAGTTCAATATCTCTTATTCTCCATTTACTCTATCACTCGTATGTTGCTATCTCACCCGCTTTGGCAAAATTCCAATAAAGTCAATTTGTATCCTTTGATCGAAGTGAACTAAAGCGAAGGATTCATCGACTTGGACAAGACTTGGGCGACATA
The DNA here is from genome assembly GCA_037043315.1 of Amiota communis. Taxonomy (NCBI): domain Eukaryota; kingdom Metazoa; phylum Arthropoda; class Insecta; order Diptera; family Drosophilidae; genus Amiota; species Amiota communis. Next base: position 1,276,624 of record JBAMAV010001245.1, on the reverse strand, counting down.
TACAAAGTACTCTTAAACAAACATGGACACACTACCAAAGCAACAACAATAATAATACTAACACTACACTCTATGTATATATGGTATATTGTAGTCCTTAGTCCTTACAACTTGCAGCTTAAATGTTTACTAACAAAAGTGTTTTTCAATAAGGAAGAATACTGCAAAAAGTTTAAAGAGAAAAGGGAGCACTGAAAAACGATAGGAGAATAAACATTTGAAACATGCTGCTGCTGCTGCTGTTGTTGTTGCTGCTTCTACAACTTCAACTTCATCCGCTGTTGCAGAGTGCTGAAGCATGCAACACAAAACAACACAAACAAAAGTCCATATGAAAAACTTTAGCCGAACAATTTAAACGATCTCTCTAAAGGCAATGGAAAGATGGAAAATGATTGCAAGTGAAGGGCTAGGCTACCAAGCCTTATCCTTTTTAAATACAAAAAAAAAAAGGAACAAAAATCAAAACTGAATTCCAAAAATTTATTCAACAACAGAACAGAGAAAACAGAGTTACAAAGTCTAGGGATAGAGAGGAACTTCAAAAGCTCTTCCTGTTTGCGTTACTTTTTCACTTTTACTACAATTTCATTTTTACTCGTTATTTCATCATTTATTTCTGTTGTGTTTGTGTGAATGAAAAGTGTTGTTGTTTCAGAGATAAGCAAGCGATGACTTTGTATTCATTTCATTTGTTTATACGGCCATTGGTCTGTTTACACCAAACTCATTCTTATCCTCATGTTCATGCCCATTGCCTGGACTGCATTGCTTACAGCATATTTTTCTTCGCCTTTGCCTTGTCATACCAATTTACTAAACAAAATTTCTTTCTTTACTCTTGACTTTGTTAAGCCAAATGATGATGTTGCTGAGTCCAGCAACAATAAACCAAATTGTTAGGCCACATTCATGCCCGAAATTCTGCCCATCCTGCAAGCGCTGTCATAGTAAGTTAACAAAAATGTTTACCAAACTCAACTCAAACAGAAATTTATTGCTGCCAACTAACAATTTAAACAGTTGTTATTTTCATTTTCTCTTTAGTTAGTTCTGTAAGTTCTCTGTAGTCCTTTTGGATAGTCCTTGTTATCGCATTGCTCTTTTTTTGCTATTTTTTGTTAGATCTTTGAACATTTGTCAACGAAATTCTTCAAATACTTGTCACATGTCAGAATGAATTTCGAATTTCCGTTTCCTGCATTTTCCTAGGTGAGGCAAAACACTTGTTGAGCTCCCTCTAACCCAAAAGAAAGGACATATGCTATTAAATATAAATACATACAGCTAAAGTAAAGAGGCTTTTTATTTCAACTGAAAGTTGTTTTTTCTTACTATTACAGGTAAAAAAAACCACAAAATTAGGGGAGAATGTTTATTTCCTTATAGTATTTTAAGAGATACTTATAAAGTCTTAAGTATTTATGAGCCAAAAATCGAGGAGAGAAAGTGATAGTAACAAACGTGAACATTTTAAATTAGAGGGAGACCCTAAAATCTTAAGCTGTTTATTGTACTAATTTATACTTGGTAGTAAATCGTCTTATATACACCTGAATGAATGAATGAATGAACGAAAAAATGAATAAATGATTATAGACAATTTATGAAAAATTATTTTCACAAAAAGTTTTAACACACTAAAGCTTTGTTGCTTTCTTCACCACATTTTTACATGTCAATGAACTGACATAAACATAGACAAATGTTATGATTGACATACGTAAATTGGTCTTCCTCTCTCTCGCTCTTTTGCTTACATAATATCATTTTATTTAATAATTTAACTTCATACAATTTCCAGACAATGGGCAAACAACTTAGCAACAAACAACAAAAAGAATACCAAGAAAAACAAGGATAATAACAACAAAAATAGCTGTAGACCAACAAAAAGTAAACACATGACAATTTTCCGCTTGAATTACAATGCAAAGTCCAAAAACTGAAGACACAAAAAATAAGAAAAAAATTGACAAATTTTCTGTAAATTTCTCAAATTTTTCCTCAATGCTTTCTTTTCTTTTGCATGAAAGTCAATGCTAAGGGAAAACAATTTTCTTTCTTATTTTCTTCAAATTGCTGCTCCCCATCTATTTTCTTTTCTATTTAATATTTTCTAAGATGATATTTTCGTTGATTTTTTTTTTTTTAAATCATCTACCATTCTCCATTCGTTCTGTTTTTTTTCTTTTGGTGTTTTGATGTATGTACGATGGACTATCGCTCTATTTAAACTTTGTTGGTAAACATTGGTTTATGTCTGTCAGTGGTGAATGACATGAAAGCGGTTACTATGAAGGACACTCAAAAACACACACACAAATGTGGCCAAATACGAGGGTCATTTAGTCATTAGAGACACAAATATGTATATAAAATATATAAAATAGACAATTGGTTCTTACTTATGTGTTATTTTCTGATTTAAGATTGCCATTAGAGTGTTGCACGAATGCATTCACAAGCAAACATTTCCAAATACATTCGACAATACATTTTATTTCTGCTTCCACAATAACTTGCTTAAGAACTCTGCATGTGCAACTAAGAGAAAATAGGCATACGAGAGGGACAGTCTCCGGCGTCGTACACATAACACAAATATGCTCACCGGGAAGACATTTGGCTTGAAAGAGGTGGTAATCACTGAAACAAACGACTTTGAGCAAACCTTTTATTTGGAAGAAATAAAAAACTTGGAAACCAAGAACTTATCAGCCAATGTAATATTCTTTTTTCAACCCTCAGCGAAAACATCAGCTAAAAAATGACTTCCATGTATTCGGATGTTACCCATTCCTTACATTTGATTTGAAATTTGGTTCACTCGCATTTTAATCGGCATTTGAAATAAAACATTTGGTTTATCTGAGCAAATACTTGACAATTCATTCATTCTATTTGGTCGACCGAGAACTTGACTCTTAAGCGCAAAGACACGAACATCCATCGTTGAACCAACATGCGTGTAGGACCAACATTCACTATCTGTCGCTACTTTACAAATATTTCACACTAGCCATCGGCAAATCACAAATACTTCAATACACAAGTGTCTACATTTGTCTCTTTCATACGTGCTTACCTTGTGAAGGTGTAAAAGTGATAGCTTGCACGCGAGAGCAAAGAAATAGAATTGAAGAGAGAATTGAAAGAACTCATATTGGACGAAATATCAAAACAGTTTGGATATTCCATCCAACATCGTATATGACATACACACATACGAATTTCACTAGCATTATGATGACGTGGAACCAACTATGTAGGATCGTGTCTTTGGTGCTTTAGTCCGATCATAATGAACAAATGCCTTGTATACCGTTTCAAATTCATTTGTACATTGCTGGAATAATGTCTGATGAGCTGAAGAATGAGAGCATAGTTATGTTAACTGTTTTTTGGGATCCCCAAGGTTGTGAGCACCCAGCTGACCCAAGAAACTATTAAACCAAAGTACTGATTTTCATTTGGTTTGTCCACTCAAGCAGACAATGGAACATGGAAGTCAAAGAAATTGTGGAAAAATGGATTAAAGGACTTCTTTGCATCAGGTATAAAATTGATTCACTAATATTAGTTGGGACAAAATTTATCTATATAAATCTCTCATTGACAGTTCATATCATTTCTTCTGTATAAAATTATTGAATGACCCTCTCATAAAAACCAATAGAGTGCAAATAAAAGAAAAATAGAAAAAAATATTATATTGCAGAAAAATAGAGATAAAAACTTACATACAAACAACTATTAGAGAACAGCAGCGGTAAACCAACATAGTAGAGATCCATCTATCTATATATCTATCTATCTATCTATTTATATCAATGTTCATCTCTCTTGTTCATGCACATGTTCAAGGATGTGTGTGTTCTGTTTTTCTCCCTCAGTGTGTGCTCATTCAATCGTTTGTTCGTTTGTACATTGGTTGGTATAACAAAATTGTGGAAAACATGTAATTTTCATGGTTAGTTACATTTTTATTGTGACATTAAGTGGTTTGAGTCGTTGCTATTGCTGCGACCAGCTATGGTTGTGTCCAGGCCTCAACATCATAAATTGATTGAAATTCTATGAATTGTTTAGATAAAAAAAAAAATGTGATTCTATCTGCCTCCCTCTATTCATTGTGATTGTCATTGTGTGAGTTAAATGTCTGCACCGATAATTCCTTTAATATCTGTATAATATTCTATGTATGTCAGAGAGGGAGAGAGAGATTTCTATTATGTGTATTTGTGTTTAGTTGGCTATAAAACTTGATGATGCAGAAAAACACGTGCAGACAGATACATACAAACTCGTAGAACTCATAGAATATCACTTTTATATTATTAAATAGAAAAACTTTTTTCTAGTAAATCCTTTTGTTTGTTTGTTAGATGACAAGTGTCAAAGATTAAAGCCTAATAATATCAAAGGATTTAACAAGTCAGGCATAAGCCAATTCTGCGATTGGTTATTAACCATTAAAATCAATCAATTCGCTTGACTGTCTAAGTTAAAGTTTGCTAATTGCTTTTCAGCTTCAATGAATGTCAAATGAGTCAGTTAGAAGACAAATCCAGCATTGGGGATCATAAATTAATTATGGAAATGTCAAATGAGTGTAAGGTAAGCTAAGTCAAAAAGAAAATAGTAAATGAACTCAGAACAGTAGTTGTCACAATGCAAAGCTGAAAAGTTTTAGCCGCAATTAAAAAATATTATTGTCTTCCAACCAAGTCATTCACTCACTCCTTCCTTTATTTGTGTCTTTTATGTAGTACTCTATCAAGTTGGCACTTAGCCGCAGCTGATGTCTGCAGGTTTCAACGCGACAATGCGCCACCTGGCACTAAGCCAGCATACAGTCACAGTCACATATTGTACATGCCACCCACTAATACTAAAAACTTGACTCGACTCGACTTTATATTTTGCCATGCAACGTGTGTCAAGTTTTTGGCAAAGGATACTCATTGTTTCTTAGCTCTGTGTTTCTTTCTCTCTCTCTCTCTCTCTCTCTTACACCAGTCATCATAGGCTGTTGTTATAAGACTTCTCTAAGTCCATAAGCTTATTGTATTAGAGACAGCCACGTACAATATGTTCATACACTAAAGAGATGGAATATGTGAAGGGAACTGAAGCTAGTTACATAATAAACACAAAATTGCAATATTTCGCTTTTGGCAAGAAAAGATGTATTGAATTTTTATAGTATTTTTTCCCTCCTAATATTATTTTTAAAAGAATTTAATATTTTCTTGTTAGATTTAATAAAATTTGCCAGAAAATCCTGCTACTAGGAAAGAAGAGAGAAGTGAAACAGAAAACTTCAAGTTTCAGTGGAGAAGAAACACTTAGGCTAAGCGATGATGAAGTTATTCTTATAGTATGCAACTTAACTCACTCAGACTCTCAGTTAGTCAGTCAGTCAGTCTCTCAGACACTTGCCTACTTACTCAACTGCTAACTCACTCACTCATTCACTGATTCCCCCCCATTTCAGTCATCCTTTCATTGAGTGAGAGAAGAGAAGTCATGTTGCTGTTGCTGTTGATGTTGTTTTAGTTGCTGCTCAGAGGAAAACTTTAATTTCACTAAAAGTACTCAACAGCAACATTCGCGGCGCTCGCTTGTGCCACATAAAAACTACAAAGTAGCAACAGCAGCAGCAACACCAGTAGCAGGACTTGCAACCAGTTTTATGGAAGGACACTTGAACGAATGAACGAATGAATTCCGCACAAACTGGCAAAAGGCACGTGATGAGTACAATGAGTACAATTTACAAAATGCAAAATGTGAAGTCGAGTGTGATAAACGAACAAACAACATATGCACGCCCACACACACTTATCAAGTCCTGGTCGCTCTATAAATGCACCCCAAAGTATGCTACATTAAGCTAAATGTTTAATCATTTTAACAAGCTTAGAGCGTTAACATTATTGTTATAGCTTCTAAGCTTAGAGCAATGCAATAATAGTAGCAACAATCAAGTACCAAACAGTAACATCAACCATGAACCATCAACATCAAGAGCAACAGCAACATCAGTGGCATCAGTGGCATCAACAATCTTTATAGTCACAGTCAGTAGTGCACACACTTTGCGCTCAATAAACTTTGCTGACCGGAGCCAATTTGTGCTTCCTTTTTGCCGCATGAAACAATAAACTTTGACACACAACGGAAACCTCAAAAAGAATAAAGAAAAAGAAACAAAAAGAATAAATAAATTCTATAAAAACAATAAAACAATAAATAAATGAAAGCAACTTCTATGGTATTTCTTTATATTTTCTGCAGTTGACGTGGTTATCCCTCTTCTTCCACTCTTTTTGTATTGGTTGTTCTATCCTTAGTTTAGTCAGGTCCTTTTACTTTGAACTCTTAAACTTTTGAACAAACGAATGAAGCTTGAATGAACGACCAAAGACACCCACTCACTGGCATTCACTTTCTACTAATGTTTTCTTCAAACGAAATTCTTCTTTAACTCAGTACTATGCTTCAGGCACTCACTTACTTCATTGCGATATCCTTAAAGGATATATATTTTTTAATAGACTACGCTTAATGAAGCAAAGTCACACGCTGAGCAATCACACGGCATGCGACGATGCTTTGGCTTGCATTCCCTTTTATTATTTTCCTTTCTTAAGTCAATGTCGCTAATTGCTTAAGAAGCGATCGAGCGAACAAGCACGCGAGTGAACACTGAACAGCAAACAACAAGCAAAAGGACCTTGGCGACAGCGACAACGATAAGTAAGAGAAGTGCAAAGACATTTACTTCCGTTTGTTTAAGGCGGAAAAAGAGAGCAATGGAAAATAAACGATAAGAAGCAGCAGCAGATGAAAATTCTGTTATAGTGAAAGAGAACAACAAGCAATTACAACTTAAAAATGTAAGCGAACAAAAGGACATAACAAGTGAATAAAAAAAAATATACATGAAGGAAAGGTGAAGGTGATGGAAATGTAGAAAGTTGAACAAACGTCTTCATATTTAACATTAAAACGTTGGCCATCGTTGGCAGGAAACGGAAACGGAAAACGTTGCAGTTGAATTTCAGGCCAAGTGCACTTTTAATTAAACGCTTTCCATGACAGGGATAATGATGATGATGCCAAATGTTGATAATTCTTCTAGAGATGATAATGATGAGGATAATGATGACGACAACTAATGGTAAAAGTTTGTGTAGAGTTTTTAATAATTAGTATGAAGTTGTAGCCTCAAGTCATTAGCGATGACTGCCAAGCGCTGCTCAATGCAATTGCAAGTGTGTCTTACATGGTGGAAATAACCAACGATGCAACGATGCGTGTATGATAAATGATAAGCCAAAGTTATATGAGTTATACTAAAATGGTCAACTTTACTTTACCTAACAAGATTTATTAATTTGTTTTTCTTTAAATATATATTTCACAAATCCTTAATCATGCATTTCGAAATGAGAAAACCTTATAGATTTTATTAAAAGAAATTATGTAAAGGTGTTATTTTGAATGCCCCGCTATTTCGGTATATGTCACTTTTAAAACTGTCATTTTTTGACATTTGACAAGTAGAAACTACGCCATTAATAAAAATGGAACGATACACGCTTCAACAATGCATTGAAATTATTTAAAATCACTATAAAAATGGTGAAAATTTGGCAGAGATGGTTCGTAAAACTAAAACATTTTTGGGTCGTCATGAAGCACCTTGTCGGACAGCAATACAGAAATTGATGGAAAAATTCTAGCTATTGGGACAAGTTAGTGATGTGAAGAATAAAACCCGTGCACGTCGCTCAAGAACAACTGAGAATATTGCTGCTGTAGCCCAAAGTGTTGAAGAAAACACAGGTTTGTCCATTCCTCATCGTTCTTTGGGTCTTTGGGTCTTAAGGCTTATAAAGTTCAGTTAACACAAGAACTCAAGCTGGCCGATCATCAACAACGTCGTGTCTTTGCTGATTGGGTCCTTGAAATGCATAGAAATGATCCGGAATACCATCGAAAAATCATCTTGACTGATGAGGCCCATTTCCACCTCGGTGGCTAAGTAGCAAAATTGTTGCATCTGGAGCTCAGAAAACCCAAGAGTTATTGTTGAAAAACCTCTCCATCCTCAACGTGTGACTGTTTGGTGCGCTTTATGGTCCGGCGGGGTCATTGGACCTTACTTTTTCGAAAATAAGGCTGGAGCAACAATTACAGTGAATGGATTGCGCTATCGAGAGATGATTAATGATTTTTTTTGGCCGGAATTGGATGGTATTGATCTGGACAACGCTTACTTTCAACAAGACGGCGCTACATGCCACACAAGCAACGAAACTATTGATCTTTTAGGGGAAAAGTTTCTCTCGAAGAGGTGATCACAATTGGCCACCGAGATCTTGTAATTTAATACCTTGCGTCCATTAAAGAACTCAAAGATGGAATTCGTGAGGCTATCGAGGACATAGGGCAGCCACTTTGTGATTTGGTTATTGAATATGGTCCTGTAAGCGTGGTCATGGTGGCCATTTGGCTGATGTTGTTTTCCATTATTAACCTTCCTCTTTATAATGAACTAAACATCCGATCATTTATCTCCAAAAATGCCATTTCTCTTTAAATATCTTATTGGAAAACCATGTATAATCAATGATTTCATAGTTATTCAGACAGACTACTGTAAGAGCTGAAACTGTGAATAATGTTGATTAAATCATATTTAATTTATTAATTAATAATTTAAATATTTTTGCAAACCTTACAAATAAAATATTTAAATAATTCAAATATAATAATTTTCAATTAAATTCTTTAAAATATCTTAAGCCATTTGTAACTGCAATCGTTGTTGAAGGTTTACTATTGTATAAAGCAGTTGTAATGGTACTTATATCCATACATAAATTGTCATCGTCATAGTAATTAAGTTGCACATACTCGTACATATCATCCTTTTGCCAGACAAATCCTTAAACAAAGTAAAGTATGCATTCTTGTTGTTGTCGCATACAAATTTATATTTCATGTAAATAAATCAGATTTTTTCTTTCATTCATGTAAAAAGAGTTCGTTCACTTGGTTTTTTCGACTGTCATACTTATGAAAGATTACAATGCGTATACGCATTATTAAAATCAACATCGTATATATAAGGCAAGAAGGAAAAGCAGGAACACTGATTCTGATAATACCGAGAATAATTATTAAATAATAAATTTGCCAAAAGCAATTTACAATTTTCACATTGAATTGAATTAAATTCGAAGTTGATGAGGAACTCATAAAATACCATTTAAGATCAAATAAAAATTAAATTTTATGAAAAGGAATTTGATTGTTTTTGCCACCATCATTAATAAATTATTATTATTGTAATTTACATATTTATATTCATTTATTTTAAATTTTAATATACCAATTAGACACAACAATTTTCAATGCCTTGCAAACAATAGAAGGGAAATTATGGGCACAAAAAAAAATGAGTGAGTGAGTGGGTGAGCTTCATTGATATTCATTAATTGTTGTTGCTGCTGCTTCTTTTTTTATATTTTATGAACATTTAAGTAGCTTATGGAGGTTGCTTTTCTTCTGTCGGTGTTTTTTATCGTTTCATAATTGTTTTAACTCTTGAACCCTTACTGACTCAATGATAATTTTGCAATAATAAAGTTATGCAATAAAACAAAGTTCAAGCAGGCATAAAATATAGTCAATGGCCCACAAAATTAAGGTTACAATAATGAAATTTTATATATTTACATAAATTTTATTATATACAATATTTTCTAATTGAAGTTTTCTCTTAAACGTTTACTATGTCTGAAGGCAGTAACTCATACACAATTTGAAAAAGTATCACAAGGACATACGGACTTACTAGAATTCAATTTCCAGAATAACATAGAGTTTGTTTAACACAAATGAAACTTACAGTTATGCTGTGACTGTTGATATTTGTAACAAGCAACAGTATAACTCATTTATATTTCAACAAAATTTCTTTTTTTCCTACTAAATTCATCATTTCTCTCTCTTCTTTTTACAACTGATTTTATAACAAAGTTCATTGAAACAACATTCTTATATGAGAAGGCATATCCTTATAGTAAAAACGAGAGGGCATAATATGCCTATGCATATTTTTATGACTCAATGCATGAAAGCAATCAGTGCATTCCATACAAAATGAATGAAGATACAATCAAAAAATTCAAATAAAATTGTTGAATGAATATTTTAGTCAACGTTTTCACCAAAACAAGAATTTCATTGTTAAAAATGTTAAACTATAACTCTTCAAAATTGAAATATTGTTTTATCAATCACTGAAAAATGCACTCAATTTTTCCAGCCGAGCAATTTGGATTTATAAAATGCATCCTCCCAAAATAAAATCCATCGGTATGGTAACGCTGGACATACAAGCCGCATTCGATAAGTTGGCAATTATAAGGTACGGTCTAAGAAAGCTGTAAAGTACCTATGTGTAATGCAGGACAACAGACTATCGTAAAAAGATCACCCCTTATACGTGAAGCATAAAGCTGCAAGGGTGCAGATTACCTTATCCTGGATTCTACCTAACGTTGGAGGCACTATTAACAAGGGTTGTAACATCCATTATGCTGTATGCTCGTTTGCGAACCATCTCAAATGATGCGGCATTAGTGTTAGCGGAAATGATTCCCATTGATATATTGGCTGACGAAACGAGACATATTAAGAGCGACCAGACAATGGTGCAAGAAGGCAAGAGCGGGAAATTTCAACCACGCTTTAGTAGAAGAGATGTCTAAATACTGATTGTATGATGGTAGATTGGCCTTCAAGACATTACAAAATGATTAAATTACCAAACAACCCAGTGTCTGGCATTGCAGATGCAGATGGTACCTGTACAGGTTTGAGCACGACAACACGCCATTGTGCTCACTGTGTGAAAAATCTGAGGTTTCTGAGCATGTAATCCCGAAAATACATTGCAGTTCATGTTAGCATCTTCAGCTAACTGGAACCTGATTTGCCAGCTTGAGACAGCTATCCACCTTGCTACCTCCATGCAACCCACCAAAAAACAAAAAAAAAACAGTATGACATAACGAACTAATCCACCAGCTCTAAGTTATAAACATACAAACCTACCTTAAAATAATAATACAAAAATTCCTTTCAAACAGATTTTCCCCTTCTAATATGAATGGATCACCAGGGTTTGATACCCTGTTCCCATTCGAACAGGAGTTCTTCAAGGCTCAGTTCTTAGCCCTATCCTTACAGCATTTTGATTCTCTTATGTCATTTTGCATCTCAAAAACTGCAGAATTTCAATGTTTTCTGAATGTTTATGCCCTTGACACCTTAGTCTCCTACTATTTTATAATGCAAAATTCAACTAAGCCCAAATAAACCAATTCCATCTACTTTACGAGGAAACGCAAGGTCTGCTTCCTAACATCCAGCAATCTTATCATTGATAACAATAACTTACAATGGAAGTCTTGTGTTGATTATCTTGAAATATATTGTATAACTAGCTGTGCCCACGTCTTCATACGCTTGGTATTCAAAATACGTTTGTAATAGCGTGTATCTTTTTTCTTAATTATCAGATGTTTAATGTTGCCCCGCAGGAAAAGAGGAAAACATTCGAAAATCAGCCAAAAAAATAGGCAACAGAATTTCGATTAAATAAACGCTAAATGTTATACGAAGCTTGCAACAATACACCAGTTAAAACCGCATTCAAATAGGTTATGCCGTTTCTAAGATTAGCGTGCACAAACATGAAAAGGCTTACGATTTTATACATAAATAGAGGAATATTTTTTGTTTTTATTTTAATAATATTTTAGAAAATTTACGTGAGCTAAGATAAACAGGACATCTAATTATTATAAAGAAATCCTACGAGATCGTTGGGATGAAGTCTTTTCAACCGGCGGCGGATTGTGTTGTGTGTTAGACATGTTGCGAGGAAATTTGGGAGCTTCAGTAAACGTTCTTGTATCAGCTGCTAAATAAATTGATTTTCTTGATCATCATTTGCATCATAAGGTCACGATGTAATATGGTGTTCGTAACAAACCATAGTGCATAGTGGAGCTACGGTCTCCCATATTTGAATGATGTATCGCCAAACTGGGGCCACAACTTGTTTGTACATATATCAATAATTTGATAAGTCCAATTTCTTAATTTTTTGATTACGCCACGCTGTGACATTCTTAACATGGGAACGACATTCTGTGATCAGACCTAGGTATCGAATTTGATTCACCAGAGGAATGATTCTAGTGCCATATGTTGAAACAATTCTGTATATCATTAGAAAATTTAACATGGTCACATTGTTTCTCTCCTTCTTTCTTCATAGAATTATTATTTCGATTAAAACTTTTGGGACATTTCCATTTCAAGATAATTCTCTAAAATTAAATAACATATAATTGATTGATTCAGTTTCATCAATTCTAAGTCTATAGAAATATTTTCCTAGTATTTTTCAATATATGTACATATTTACAATCTTCATAGATAGAATAATTATAACATTCCATCATCATTCCATATTCTGAACTCAATTTCAATAAAATCTTAACTTCATTCCCACCAACAACATCACCACCACCATCACCATCATCAACATCATATTCTCTTCATTTCCATCAACATTAATGATGATATAGTGCGTATGGAATGCTGCAATCGACTTTCAGCACCACTAGCGTAACAAGGTCATTTGATGTCATACACAGAACTCATATCATCATGAATCTGTGCGTCCTGCAAAAATCCACTTGCTTGCTTGGTTTATGTATGTGTACGATTCGCTTATTGATACACTCATTATGGTATGATGACGATATCGATAATGATGGTGATTCTGGTAGTGATGCAGGTAGTGATGCAGGTAATATGCTTCTCAGAACTCTACTGATTTACTCTATTGAACTGTTCTCTGTTATTCCAATCAAATAAACAAATAAACAATAACAAAAAACAACTAAAGACACATAATATGAAGCCCATCATACTACATCATACACCTGGCCAAAAACATTATGACCATGGCTTACTTTTTTTAAATCACTTGCATGTGCATGTGAATACTCTGTGTTGCTTGACGCAGATTAAATAACTGAGTGATTGCTTTATGTCAGTTAGTAAGGGTGTTGATGTTGATGATGATGTTGGCCTTGGTATTGCATCAATTCAATTTTATATGTGAATGAGTTCAAAATTTCTCAATGACTCCACGCATATTTTTTGAAATATTTTGTTTATGATTTTTATGCAAAATGGAAAACACTCAAAATATGTTGAGTGAGTTGTGTGAAATCATGAAATTGATAGCCCAAAATATGCATGAACACGCAATATACCACATGCAACTAATTTTAGTTGCATATTTATTTATAGTTCCCTTCCTCTTTGTTTTTTTTGCTCTAAAAATTCAATTTAGACAGATTTAACCAGATTAAAACCACACACCACACGAACACACACTCATCTCATAAAGATACAATATACAGATACTCACTCATTCACTCAGATACATATTTAATCATATAGATACAAACACTCATGCATGCATTCACGCAGAAACGCCTGAGTGTGGTATGCAAGCCTGAATGCGTGCTAGTAAAATTTTTCAAATAATATTTTCAAACATATTTTCACTAGTTCACTGGTTTATTTTTTTCCATTTTAGATTTTATATCTTGTTTAACAACACACACACACCCACATACAGGTAAAAAGGAAATTTTACCTTCAACTGACCAAGTTTTACTTTACTTTGATTCACCATGTAAATTTCAATCAATGCAATATCTAAGCAAAGAGAAAACGAGTGGAAAAAATCCATTTAATTTATTGATTGAAATTTTATATCAAAAAGGAACAGGATATGGAAAGGTAAATGCATAGATGTGTTTGTGATAAAATCGAGTTAAAATAGTACAAAGGACAAAAAAAATCTACTTACACATTAATCTACAACCACATTAACTCTATGAGATGATGGATAATATTCAAAAAGAGAGAGACTAATTGAAAGCACCTATTGATTATAGTTGCTATTTGATCAGGAATATGACTTTCAGTTTCTTCACTTAAGCAAAGTTACGTTTGATTTTATTACAGTCACGAGATAAGATTTTCTTAATGCAATTTTCCTTTTATATCCGATCAATTAAATCCTTTCAACCTTATATGAATGTGGGAAAAGAACGAATGATCGCGAGTTTGGATAGAGAGCGAAGATGAAAAAGTTACCTGAAAATACTTAAGAGAATAGTCGATGTAGTCGTGTAGTCAAGTTCCATTGTTATTTGCTTTAGAACATAAATATTTATAAGTTGAAAAATATGGGAAATTGAATATCAAATTACAACTCACAAATTATCTCTTGGAATAGATGTACATGACTCCCTCAACCAATGGTATAGGAGGACTAAGGAAGATTAGCAAATCAAAATGTTTGATGTTTGAAAAGCGTTACAGTTGTTACTTGCTAAAACTGTCCCTATACCATACCATTCTGACGTTGCACTTTCCTACAGTATTGGGAAAAAATATTATCTTTTTTTTATTACGAAAGTTAATTTAAAAAATTCGAGTATTCGGATTTGTTAGACTCTTCTTCTTCTAAATGGCTGGACCGATTTTGATGAAATTATTTTTGTTGTACTTATGTGGTCAAGGCTTTTATTATATTAGATGTCTGTGCAAAAAATGTGTAACAACACACAAATCGCTGTGTCATATAAATGTGATGCATGGCAAACGTGCTTATGTGTGTCTTCCCAGTTGGTTCAAGTTGCACTCTGAGGTTTTTGAAAGTATTGCTTAATAGTATATTTGAACCGTTCAATATTACTGGGAGACAATTTCACTGCTTCAAGGTAAATTTGGACTAACTTTTGTGTACATTCCGCTGCTTCAGCTATTTTTCAACCAAGTAAAGTTGATATTGCAGGTGCTGTATTCTTTCAATTATCATTGTGTCATCTCAACATTATTTCCTACTGGCATATCAGCAGTAGGCTCAGAGGTTAGTGTGTCGAACTGACACTCTAGAGTAACGCGTTCGATTCCAGTTCAAGTCTGGTGCTGCATTATGCTAATTCTTCCTCATATCCTATCCATAACTCTCCCTCTGAGCAGAAAGCCTCTGACGCTATTGCTCATATTATTTATAATTATAATCTTAGTTCTAAAAATAAATATTGTGTATAGGATGGGGCCAAATATGCTTACGCTTGAGGCAACCAAACATTAATTGAATACACTTTTGAGTCCTCGTGCAATTGGGGATAGGTGAGGTAAGATTAATGAAGCAGTTAGTTTGGTGCAGGAAACCATTTCTTAATCTTTTAGCGCGCACCTGGATGCCACATTCTTCTAATAAGACAGCAGCTCAATATATTTGTGATAATAAATTTGACAATTTTGTGGCAGTGCTCAATCGTTCCTTCGCAAAGCAAATGCCTTTTACATCTTTTAATAAAAATGAGTATTTTCATATAAATGAGGTCCCCCTTATGAAAACTTCCTTTACTTCTTATCTATTGATTTGAAAATTACATGAAAGAAATCAGTTTGTTTATTCATTTTCCTAATTTCAAAAATCATTTTCAATTAATAAATATTACAACATTTATTCGTAAATTCAATTTACATAGAAGATTTCTATGTACTAACCGCCTTCTTAATAAATAAAACTTTGCTGAAGGTACACAAAAATCAACGCCATTCTGGCTGACTTATTTCATAAACAAATTACAATATATACAATAGCAACAACAACAACATTATCATCATGATCATCATTTTCATCATAAGGATAAAATTACAATAACAACAACAATAATGTTAATAACAACAACATTTTATCCTTATTAATTTTATTTATTTAGCTCAAAGTAACGAAACACACAGCGAATAAAATGAAAACAAAGTAAAAGTGAACCTATTGTATACAAAAAGTTTAATACCCTCTACCAACTACTATGTAGTACTACTGCATGTAATTACTTCAATTCATGTTTCAAGTTTATCTTACAGCCGCGTAAAATAATGTTGATTGTGTTCCTCACCTACTTTCTTTTACCTTGTGGCATCATGGAACACGCTCCACTAATGTCAGGCAATAAATCTAAGCGCGCATCGCTTACCAGCATAATAAGTACCTGGAAAACCAAAGAAAAGGAGTTCAGCTAACTTACTTTACTCCTTGTTTACCTGATTCCTTGCCTGCCTCCCTTATAGAGTTTCTTGTTGCGCAAACATACAAATCTACCTCTATAAAGCAAGGCAGCATACACAAAGGATTCATAGATACGAGTATTGAGTAGAAGCGGGCGTACTGTTTGCCTGCTTAGTCGTGCGCTTTCTTAGATATTTGTTATTATTGTTGTTGTTTGCTCAGTTGTTTGTTATTGTCGTCGCTATTGTGTGACATGTTTATATATGAATATCATCTGCATGTGGTACTGGTAGCACTGATGCTATTCTTGGTATCAACAAGCTATTAGAGCATGTACTACACAAACAATTCACACACAAATACAAACATACCAGCTAAAAATAGCACACATGCTTATGTAGTAGTATATGAGAATTATCTATGAGATGGTTTGTGAGCCTTTGTTAAGTTTTACGAGGCAACGCGTCTTAAGCGGCACAAACTTTTATCGTTTTTATTAAAGCAAAAATGTTACATGAGAGCGACTACGAGGCCAATCCTTTTTTTTTCCTTTGATGCTGCAACCTTTTGCTTGCGTTTCCACGCAAAGCATCACGTAAACTTAGACAAAAGCCATGACACACGTAACTATATGCTACTGAGCTGTGTGTTGCCCAACAAAAATAAAAAAATAAACAGAGTAAACAATGTTTTCTTTTTCTATCTTTTTGCAGTCATACCAGCAAAATTGTTGTCTTTGCTTACATGCAAATGACTGTTCCAGGGGATGAAGGATATGAGATCAAGACATGAGGCAAAGTCTAGGGCAAAGACTTCAAAATATAAGCTTAGTGAAATTCCACAAAGAAAAATCCAAGACATGAGCAACTTTTTGTTTGTATTTTTATTTAAGAAAACAAAAAAAAAAGAAATTAAAATAAAGTAAAAATTAATAATAAAAAAATAATAGTAAAACATGACAACAGCATAAAATATGCTTATGAGTTCGCAAGCTTTTAATTAAAATGTACCATACCCTTTGTTTTGTCGCGAATCCTTTTAAAATAGAACGTTCTTTTACTATGATAAATTGTGTTTTGAGATTACCAACACATGGCAAGCAAACACACACACACACACAGACATTTAAAATAGCTTACTAAGCCTTTCACTTATTTCTTCATCCTTCGTTCTTTGCCCTTCTCCTTTTATTCAATGCCTTTGTCAGGACTTTGATACCTTTAGATATGTTAGTGTTGCTTGCTGCTACTCTCGTGCTACTTCGTTCATCGTTGACTGTTGCCTAGATTTATGTAAGTTTTACGCATGATTTATGATTTTCATTTATGAAGGCACCCAAACAACAACAAAAAATAGGAAAATAAAAATGAAAAAAGCAACAAAATGTAAGTTTCAGTTTAGTTGTGCGAGCGAACGTCTTAAGTGTTGTCAACGCAAACATGAACTTAACATGGCTTAAAATCTTCTTTGGAAAACATTAATTAAAAAAGGCCAAAACTAAATAAAACAGAAAAGTATATTTAAAAAAAAAAATAAAAAATTAAAATTTAAGTAAAATAATTTAAATAAATTAAAACATATTACAGGAGAGAAACATGAAAAGAAAGAGAGAATACTACTTTTTGCTGAAATATGATATGACCTTGTTAACAGACAACTAAGCAGCTTGTTCCCCATTGGTAAGTTTTCATCTAAATCATTACTCTTTATAAATTTTCTTTGGGCCAAGAAAATTGTCTTCTTTTAATTTGGCTTCACTTAATTTGAAGAAAACAGTTTTCAAATATAAAAATCTTCCACCATTTTTATCCATATATTGTTTGAACCACAATCTATTGTTGTTTCCTATGTTTGTGGAAGAGTAGAGACTTGAAATAACCCCTATAAAATTAAAGATTGACCAAAGAGTACTGTCTTTATTTGTGGTGAACGTAACGTTAAATATAACCCTCTTATTCCACAGGAATGTGTGATTTTTACACCCACACACATAAACTTGGTTTAATGAAAAATTTCTTGACAACAGTGAATCCGATACATACCAAACTTCACAGAAACACTCTTCAGACTATGAATGAGTTTTAAGGAAAATTTAATCAAAATCGGTCCTGGAGTATCGGAATACATAGGAAACATACATACGCACATCCACTTTTATATATGTAAAATATACTAGGGTACCTGGCGTGCTTTGCTACGATCCAGGCGTGATGTTAGTGCGTGATGCTGTTCTCTTTTTAACTGTTGTACATTAGTAGCAATTGAAATACTTTTGAAAAAATCACATTTAACTTCACAAAAACACTTTCCAGACTATACTTGAGTTTCCCTGAAAATTTCATCAAAATTGGTTCAGCAGTTTCGGAATCCATAGGAAACATAGCCACATACAGCAAGTCCGATTTACACCAAACCACATGCAAACATATATACATCCAGTTTTATATCCGCTAATCCGAATTATAGAGCTGAAATTAATCCGGAGCTGTCTTCTATAAAATTCGAACCGGACTACTGATTAGTGAGCTGATACAAAATATAGATTAGATGGATCTTAAAGTTATCATAACTTGTATATGGTACGTGTTAGAAGGAAATAGGAAAATGACGTCGGTTACATTTCAAGTGGTTCATACGACAAGTCCAATTTTGAGTCACTTTTTCGAGCATATTGGCTGGAATCTTACTAATGACACAAGTAATGTTATGGTGCAATTGACCCTGGTTTATCGGCATAGACGAGTGATTTGAAGTTTGCACAAAAAAAATAGTCTAAATGCGTCAAATCGCACGATCTAGGAGGCCAATTCAATGGTCCATAAAGCGAGATAAGTTTTACACCGTACTCATCTTGTAATTGGTCCATTGATTCGCGCCTTATTGATAGAAACACATATCAACCAGATTCAGCCCATGCATTTTTGGCAAAAAAAAAATATGAATTCATTGAGCAATAATGGGCGACATTGAGGAATCGTCATCCTTGAAGAATTACGGGCAAATGATTCCACCGGACCATAAACAGCACCAAACAGTGAATTTTTTGGGTGCATTGGCAGCTCTTTTATTGACTGAGGTTGCTCATTGGATTAAACTGCAGCTTTTCTAAAACCCATTCACTGAAAATTCGATGTATTGGCAGATAGCCCGCCTTCAGTTCTTAAACCAGTTGTATATTGTACGCCATTAGGTCCTTGCCTAAAATAATCCACTTAGTCGAGTAACACAATACCAATTACTGTGAATGGCGACGAATGAACAAATCACGATTCTCGTCAACACTGGACGATA
This sequence comes from Amiota communis, assembly GCA_037043315.1. Classification (NCBI taxonomy): domain Eukaryota; kingdom Metazoa; phylum Arthropoda; class Insecta; order Diptera; family Drosophilidae; genus Amiota; species Amiota communis. The sequence continues at coordinate 1,257,126 of JBAMAV010001245.1, read as the reverse complement.
TATTAGCAATATTTTCCTCTGTTTCTACTGTAAGTATACAGGTAAGTGGCTTGATGTCCAATAGCGTAAAATTGATACGAAATTTGGTCACTATGGTTTTCAGTAGGTCGATTATGACGACCGTAAAATGGTCGAAATGCAATTTTTTACGGAGCATTCATTTTGATATTAAAATACAATAATTTTTAAGCGTTGTTCGGGTATAAGACTTTCCATGATGAAATGGCAATGTTAACTGATCATGTTTGTCATGAACACATGTCACGAATCATGCACCAGCTGTCACAAATACAACTCAGAAAAAGAAACATTGAGGAAATGGGAAGATACTACATTTACTAGATTCTGGCACAAAGACAAGCAAAATGCTTTCTTATACCAAAAAGAGGAGATATCTCCCACACAGCAAAGATCCATAAATCCTAAATAAATATATCACAAGCCATTGTGGCCTCAGTTCTATCATAGATTACACATCATACAGATTGTACATCAATAGACCTATCTGCCATTTATCATAGATCATCGATTGTGCATTTTACATAAATACAACATTAAAATCACTAAAGACCAGTCACAAAAATTCCATAACAATTTAATTTCGAAATTGTTATGCCAAAAACACAATACAATTTTCCATTTCAACGCCTGTCTGACGCCAAAACAAAACCTTTTGTTATCCTTTTCGTTTTATTTTATTATTGTATTTCGTACACATCAACACACACACACACATACACACTAACAAAAAGCCCAGAAGCCTTGATTTCAGTTCTTTTCTTTTTTATTTTCACCAAGCAAGCGTAACTAAGTGCCAGCCACTTCTAAATGTATCGGAGAAATAAGCAAAATTGTTACTTAGGCTGCCTTCTTAAATATAAACGTTTTGTTATTGAGCCTTTTTATTTCTTCCTTTTGCCTTTAACTACATTCTTGTTTTTGTTGTTATTGTTAAAGCTCAATTCATGTGTGCATAATCAAAAAATCATTTCAATTTTTTGAGGCAACAAACAAAACAAAAAGAAACAAAAAGTGAAAGCAAATACATAAAAAGATATTGTGTAAGTGTGTAAGAAAAAGGATTTCCCAAGTCGCATGCCATACGATCACATGTGCATGTCAAATACGATTAGGTTTGGGGTTCTACTATATAATAATAAACAATTTTCTAACGATTTTATTAATATATGTTACAATAGTGAATTTCGAAACCAAGAACTAACCAAATAGTTAAGCGTGTCATCATCAACTCATTGCCCAAAAACCTAGACCAAAACTCTAGTCAATAGCAAGAGGAGGAAGGAAAAATAAGTTATATTTTCACACATAAGAAATGTTTAGGTTAAGATGTGACAACAAGGACATGGTCATGTCTTAATTAACACAAATTAATTTTGATATGTGTATCCTTAGGCACACATACTATACAGGAGATCTGCTTACCCAGTCCCTCTCTTTTCCAAGTCTTGCCATTTGTCCTTGGCTTAAATGAATCTATGTAGTATGTTAGTAATTTCAAATCTCTGCACAAGACAGAACATAACACATAAATAATTTTTTTTCTCAGATTGTCTCTCTTAGATTTGCTATCATTTTCCTTACTATTGTAAGTATGTATATTTTTTCTTGTTGTTCTTCATTTCATTCATTTACAGAATATTAATATAATTTTGTTTTTCTTTTATTCATTAATGTTTTGGTTGTGTAGCCTTAGAAATAAAGCAAAAATTTGTTCATATTCTGATTTCATATTTTTGCGTTTAACACATATAAATCATGATTATATTTTCTGTCTTAAGAGATAGAGAGAGGAAAAGAGTATCTTGTGTCTTATGTCCTTTCCATTCCTTGTCAAGTGAATGACACATAGACACACAACCCTTTAAAAGTGTGTACTTTCCTTTCCTTTCCTTTCTTGTTTCCTCTTATCTAAGGACATGTGTGACAAATACTTGTACTATTCATATAGTATTATATATGAGATACAAGATATAGGATACTATTTCATATTATTTATCTTTTAAGTAAATTATTTGCTTTGCTTTCATATTTTTAAATTGAAAATTTTTCGCAAACTTTTATCTAATTTTCCTTTATATTTTGTTTTTTTTTCAAATGAACAAATTCAAAGAAAAGATATGAAGTGAAGTGAAGTGAATGAAGTTGGGGGACAAAAATGACATAAAATAGAAGAGTAAAATTATCAACCATTGTTGTCTGTTTAGTTGATAAGCGGGTGGGTGAATATTTATGGCAAACATATAAAATGACAATTTCAACATAATATGATGAGAAATAACCGCTTAAAGAATAATAGAATAGAATGGAATATCAGCAGGCAGCTGCGACAAGTTGAATTCGGAAGGAAGGAATAGAAAACTCTTAGGGAAATCATAATAATTTGATGCACTCAAAAATTGCTTAAATTTCATTGTTATCATTCATTTTCTAGTCTCCTAAAGATTTTACTTATTTCCCTACTTACACTGAAGACTGACTTCATTCTCTATTTTCTTCTTATTGTTTGGACCATTGACTTGCTTCCTTTTGAGGTTCTTCGTCTTCTTCTTTATAGAACTTGGCAAGCAATCACAAAATAATCGTTGAGGCGTGCATTTGTTATTAATTTCAAAAATAAAATGGCAACGACAACAATAATAACAATAACAATAATACTTTTGTTGAAATGTTGCTCAAGTTGCATGGCATGCCACAAATTGATTGCCTAAAAGTGCTGAAAATAGCATTTTATACAAATCACAAGACAAGCAAACTCTCAAAAACATCAGACCAGTCAAGTCAAGCCAAGTCAGTTGATTTGAGTTGAGTTGAGTCAATGCAATGCAACTTCTTTTGTCATTTACAAAATATGAAAAATATTATATAATAATATTTGTTTATGCTTTGAGCTTTCAATGAATAAATGAATGAAACTATAAATGAGTAAATGAATGAATGACAAGGACAATGAACAATGAACAATTGACTTGACTTCCTTGTCAAATATTTTGTAGTACTGCTGCTGCTTTTTAGTTTACAATTCTATATATGAAGAGTATGAAGTATGTCTGTAAGTGTTATGATTTATGCATTTAACAAATGTCAACTAAATGGAATTTGAAATATGACTTCAAGCATTTTATAATAATGATGCAATTTTGTCGATTCGTTTAATTAAGAGAAATGTTTTAAATGTAAATGACATTTCTGTTTAAAGAGTCACAAAAAGAGCATTGAAAGATTTTAAAGTTATATCTGAATGATCAGAAAATTATGATAGTTAAAAGACATGAAGGAGTCTTTGAAGTAGTATTCAATTTTTCTACCAATGAATTCCACTTTAATTGGCAGTGGCTGGCTCGGCAGAAGGTCATCATGGAACACCATTTTTCAAGCACTTCGTCAACTGTTTATTTCCTGGTCAATTTGGACAATTTCGACATGAATGATTTGTTTGAACTGATCAATTGTTTGGGGCAGCAAGGAATGGCTCCGATCAGTCGGCCCCCTCGGTGCCTTAATGACATGTACCTAGAACACGGAGCAAAATTTCGTTGATCGCCCTTAGGCGAGTGTCTTATCGTTGCCACTCGGCAAGGACATTGAGACACGCTATATAGCAGACATTCGCCACTAGAGCTCGGCAGTTGATGTTAGCTATGTAGCAGACGAAAGTTCTGCCAGGAGGAGTTGGCTTAGGTGTGACATAAAAATGCGAACACAAATTATTTGGTGATGGAAGACAAAATATCTACAAAAGCTTTGTTATTTATGAGAAGACACAGCGACAAGTAACTCGAATTGTGCTGTCCTGTGTTCTAAACTTTATATATGATATGATAAATATTTATAAATGATAACCCGTATTTATTCATATCAAATCATTCCAAATATAAGTCATATTTTATCCCAAACTAAATCTGATTCCATCCCAATTTAAGCATTTCGTCCATATATATATATTCATATTATAATCCATCCCAGAAATATACATGGTCCTTCAAACCGTATAGCATTTGGATTATAAATCCTACTCCATCCCATTAATATTCATGGTCCTTCGAGCTGGATGAAATCAGATTCAATTCCGCATTTATTCAGTGGACATAATCTTTATCTTTCAATGCACCACACAGAAACAATTACAAAAAAATATTGGCCCTAAGCACACAGCAATTGAATCTTGTGCGGAAGATTGATGCTACGCGCGGCGGTATGGCAAGTTGTGCCGTCTTTTTGAAATCAATATCTTCCAGTTCCCGCCACAAGAACTCAGTCATCATGTCTCGATAGCGTTCACGATTGAAAGCAACAGCGCAAAGGGTCAATCACGCCACCACTTTAAAATCAGCACCACACAGTGACTCATGATGAACTCATTGGCTTCTATATTTCAAAAGTTTGTTTTAAAAAGAAGCGATCTATATTCATGCAATGGAAGGTTAAATCAAAATTACTGTTACCAACTTATATAGAGAAAGTTAACAGCGTTATTATCGACAGTTAGTTGAAAATCGGACCAATAGATGATTCATCATTCTTTAGGCACTTACATACTGAACAAGCATTCATAAACTGGGAGCCTTTTAAATGATGTTTCTTATTTGAATCATCTATTCTTTTATATAATTTCAACTAAACCAAAGTTTAATCATAAATCAATGGAATAAGTTCCTAAACTAAACATCAAGTATCATATCTAAAGAACCTACTTATAAACTGCTTAACTAGTTTCATTAGTTCAAATTGATATCATCTTCAAGTCATTAATATACATAGTTTTCAATTAAAACACTTTAGCATCTTCAAAGGATGTGACACAAGTTTCACATACATACTTTTACATACGTAGGCATTCATGGAGAAAATTTCAATTTTCCATTGCCTAGTTTCAGGGGCCACTATGCAATAATATATGTATGTATACCACAAACTTCTAATATAAATAGAAACCTTTAAGCTGAGATAACTTTAATGTGAAAACACATTTTCACTTTACTTTAATGCAAAATTAGTGCCTCTTAGTGGCATGCAACAAACTATTAACTTAATAAGGCTTCTTTACTGTCATTTGCTGCCATTTATGGCCAAGAGCAAATGACAACAAAAATCAAGCAGGCATAGCAGGGATTTGCAACAACAAAAGCGGAAGCGTAAGCATGTTTAGACTAGCATATACATGAGTTTGTATCTTTATATATTATATGTATACCATGTATTATGCTTGTATGTGCTTTGTACTTAATTGAAACTACAAAAGCGCCAGATTTTCGGTTTTCCCCTACAAACCAAAGAATACAGCAGTAATAACAGCAACAACATCAAATTATATACAAGCAAACACACACACACAAATACATATGCACATATTGAAAGACATACATACTCGTAAGCACGCTCAACACGCTCGTTTGCAATAAATTAGATTTATCATTTGTCTGTCTGTCGTTGTCTCTTGTATGGCAAACACACCACCACCACAACAACAACAAAACAATGGTAATACTACCAACAACAACAACAATAACAACACTTAATATACGCTAATAAATTGTTGCTTTGTTGTTGCTGTTGTCTTGCCCGACATTTGCCTTTGTCAAAAATGGCGGCATCAGCAATTTGTTGAGCCCTTTCTATTGAGTCTGGTGGCTTTGAGATGTGAACTGAACTGAATTGTGGCTACTAAACTGGTTCAGTTTTAATAAAATGAAAATGAACTAAGCATGAACTTAATTTGAACTAAAGACCCAGAAAAGGAGAGTGCAACTATTTAATATGCGACATAATATTCTTACACCAAAACTAAGTTCCATTTGATTACATTCATTGACCAAAATTCCATTTGGTTTTGTGGTTTAAGGCGTCAGCATGAAGACAAACAAATGTACTAAATGAAAATTTTCATAATAAACTCGTAGTTGCAAGTTAGTAGTTGCACACACATTCCTGTGTAAGCAGATCGTATTAAGACCATATGCCTGCTCCTACATTGCGTATACGCCACGTGAGCCTATAAACGAACACATTGCAAAACTTGTAGTTGCCAAAACCAATGCAAGTTTTATGTCTGTCTGTTATAGTAAGCATGAAAGTAAGTAAGTTTTACTCAACTACTGAACTAAAGAGTCAAAAAGTCATTTACCCCTTCAGGCAGTTCATCGTTTCTGAACTTTTTGAAACTGATTTTGGTTTATTTTTACCCACAAAAGTAGGAAAAATTCAAATAAGACCAAGTTTAAAACTTCACTGTTCTCTCAAAATACAATACAGGCAACATGGATCTCCTAGCCAGTTTAAGTACTTCATCCTTAAATACACACACACATGGTTTCTTTATAACTTTGCTTGGGAATCTTAGACACTCAAAGCCACCAGTTTCTCGTTTCAAAGAGTCTTAAGTAAATTTTGGATAACTTTTTAAGAAACTTGATTACACTAATGAAATTTTTTTAGATAATTCAATTATATTTTGCTTAGCAAAGTAAAATCAAAAAGCCATCACAAATTAATAAAATTTATAACAAGTTGTAGGCATAGAGAATCGACCTCAGCTAAGATAAGGATGAAGCACTAATCAAAACATAAACACAAGTAAATGAGTAACGAAAGTAAGTAGGAAAAAACAAGATGAGAAGTATGAAATGAAATAAGCTAAAAATAAGAAAAATCTAACAACAAACAACTTGAGTTTAATTAAAAGTTTTCAAAATGAATTACGTCTACACAGATACTTTGAAATCCACTTTCTTTCAACATTAACAACACCAACAAATATGTACCTCTAAGTGAAGCCTCTTAAAATTTTAACCATCATCACCTTACCCTTCACATTTGTTTTCGATCCGCCAAATCCAATGCTATGCTATGTGACGCAACGCAACGCATACTTATGTGCACTAATTAGCATGTTTGAGTTTAGTCTACTGCTTTCAGTGTTCAACCATTCCCTTCTCTCTCTCTCTCTGGAAATATACTCCCTTAAATATCCATCAATGCCAAGTTTTTGCAAACAATGCAAAACATGAAATTTCTTTTTTTGGTCTGTGAAAAGGAAAGCATAACATAATTTTGCACAACATTAAAAAATTAAGGCACATCCGGTCAACAAGCTTAATTTCCGGTGTTAAGGACAACAACGAGATCAAGAGTAAATGAGGCTAAAGGAGCAAATCACTTTGTTGTTGTTGTTCTTGTTGTTAGCACAGAGTCTAAGGACACAATGTAGTTTTTTATACTTATAAATGCTTTGCATGACTTTGAGGATGATTTGTGGATGTCGGTCGACAGCGTGCGTGCGAACTAAAACTGGCCGCATTCGATTTTGTGTTTTTTTGAAATTCAAATCAAAACATACAACTTTTTTCATAAACTTTTAAGAAGTGTTAACATCATAAGAAAATTTTCTTATATCATTTTTAAATTCATGATTTTTTCCAAGACCAATGAAGCGCTCCAGACACTCTTCAATCTATTAGTTCGTTCCTTCCTGGAGGAGCGTAAATTTAAAGTAACGGTGTGAAAGGTGAAGTCAGCCACATTGCTAATTCTTGCTAGAGTGCCTCAGGGACTCATCCTTTACAACATTCACACTGCAGAGCTCCCCATACCGGATGCAAATGAAATGGGCATCACCTTAGAAAAAATGTTTCTCGCATCATTCGAGTAAGATAAAAGCATTTTTTACTCTACAAGTTGCGAATATGAGGCTGAAGATGGACTGCAGGAATATATTCACACCTTTCAAAAATTGGCCAAAAGATAGAACATAGAACCCAGTAGGGGTAAATGTAGGAATGTATTCTTTACATTAGCCGGCCATATTCCTTAGCAGCACAGCGATGCGACAATACACCAAGGATTTGGGCTTCTCCTTTACATTTTGGACTAAATTGAAAAAGCTCTACTGGCTTCTAAACAGCAGAAACAAACTAACGCTTCGCAATAAGTGAACAGTGTAATAGCAAATCGTATAGAAGTATAACTATATTCACAAATTGGAGTATGCCTTTAAACCAGGCAACTCGTAAATCAAACACCATGTGCGTGGGTCGATCAATAAGAAAATCTGTGAGATCATGCTCCAAGCAACAATAACTTTTTTTTTTTGTGGGATCCATCATCAATCAGTTGAAGTCTCAGTAATATCAACCACATGGTATTGGAAAAAATGGAAAGAAGTGAGTTTTGCGCGTTGATAAAACACCGAAGATAATCAAAACCGAGTTGGATAAAGTTCTTGGCACATTTGCTCCTCCATTTGCAACTACTTACAATTGGGTAATTGAGTTTAAACGTGTCTGAACATCCACAAAAGATGATCAACGTTCCGGACGTCCAGTGGAGGTGGCCACCCAAGAAACAATTGAGAAAATCCAAGATATCGTTTTAATCGACCGACGAATAATAGTGAGTGAAATAATTGAAGTCACAGGCATATCGCAAGGTACAGTGGTTTAAATTTTTCTCCAAAAAATGCGTGTGAAAAAAGTCTCGGCAAAATGGGTGCCGCTTTGCTCTAAGTAGAGAATAAACGCTGACTTTAAGGCTGTTTTGGCGCTGCTCTGTCACAGTTCTAACGAATTTCTCCGCCCATACATAACTGTTAAAGTAACATGGATACATTACTACACTCCAGAAACAAAGCAACAGTCAAAACAGTGTATTTATGAAGGCTAACAGGCTCCGAAGAAGGCGAAGATTGTGAAATCGGCCTGCAAAGTGATGGTAACATCTTTTTGGGTTGCACGAGGAATCATCTACACCGATTATTTGTGAAAAGGGACAACAATAACTGGGAGAGTATTATGTTTCGCTATGGCACCGGTTGGGTGAAGAAATCAAGACAAGACGTCCACATTTGAAATAGAAAAATATTACGCAGAAATACGCAGTTTCGATGAACAAAATCATGGTATTTAAATTCGAATTCCAGCGTATTCTCCAGATTAAGCCTTAATCACCTGAAATTGTCGGCTGAAAATCAATCAACATTCCGATGTTAAGACATACATAAACATTTTCATAAAACTTGTTGTGTTTTCATTATAAAAAATTTGAATATTTCTTTCCAATTCTTGTTTTATTTTGCTTAAATTTTGCTTGCTTTCTTTCTTTCAAAATTCTACAGTGCGTTTTAATGTTTGCATTTGTATGTCTAAGAGTATCTATAGTATATGTGTATGTGTCTTTATGTATTTAAGAAAAAGAAGCAAAAAATGAAAAGTCAAAGAAATATAAAAAAAAATATCCAAAACAAAGTTTACAAGATGCTTTTTTGCATTTATAAAAATTTATTTAAATTGTTAGCAACTGTTGTTGACCTGGTCCATTGCCTCAGCCTTATACATACATCCTTCCTCCTCACTTTACCCTTACCCTCATGCACAATTTTTTAAGTTCTTTTTTGTTGTTTTAGCATACCATATATACACTTAGTGTATATATTTTTTTTGTTTTTGTTGTGAAACATAAAACTTTTTCGCTTTTGTTAATGAAACATGCTCGAGTGCACAACAAAATAACAAGAACAACAACAACAAGAATAATAAAATAAAAACACTAACAAGTAAAACAATTCGTGCTTATGATATAAATTTCAGTTGACTTCATTTTTCCCCTTCCTTCCACCTCTCTCCCACTGTTTTATAAAATTTTTTTATTCCATCATTCTCATCATGCAAAGCTTTTCTGTTAAAGCAAGCAAACAAAAAGGTTTATTGACATTTGACTCACTTGGACTAAGTTGGGAAGGATGAAGTGAGGCACAGACTCATATGGCTTGAGACAGCTTTTTATAGTATACCCAGTAAAAAGAATAACACACTTATTATAATGAATTAAAAGCAAAAACTCAAGTCCATAAACAATGAAACACTTAATAATACGTCTACATTTGTGCACGTGAAATTTAAGGACATTGTCCGAATGTTCCATTGACTTGTCACATGTCACATGCAAGCAAGTAAAAACACATTGTGTAAAATACTAAATTTTTGATTATAAATCATTTGATCATTAGTTTCTTCCAAACATCATTGAAGCATTTAAAGACCAATGAAGCCAAAGAAGTTAAAGTCAAACAACACCTTTGAATCGTAAGTATACACATCCTTTTTGAATGTCATCTAACAATCATTGCCTACTTGTCTAGACAATGGCTTAGTCTAAGCATTGAACATCGTTTGATTGCCATTGACTTTAAATTTTTTACTATGGCGCCACCTTCCTTCCATTGGTTTCTTTGAGATATCATCAAAACAAAATGAAGCATGTGTGTGTTTTCTTGGTTGATATTATCTGTCGAACACTAAAAATAGCTGTAAAAAGGTCTTAAAATGAACTTATTTGCTGTCATCTAATTGTTTTATTACCTTACAGCTTAAGCTTGAAGTAAAAGAAAAAGGATAAATTACCCAAAAACAAGTATAGAAAGCTAGAGACTTTTTCTTAAGCACTTCATGTTTAGTGTTATTGTCTATAAATTTCTTATGGTTAAATAGAATTTTTATGGCTTTAAGGACAACGAAACGTTAAAACCTTATTAAAAGAATTCAGATGACAAATGTTCATCTAATTAAATTGGCGCCAAAAAAAAATATATTTAAATATGTACTTATATAAATGAGATTCAGGAATTTTATTTCCTTATAATCATATTAAGGACAATCAAAGATTATGACACAAATCATTCGAGAGTCAATTTTTAATCTAAAGACTTTTTAAATCTTCTTGCTACTGTGAGCATTCCAATCCTTATAATGAAAAGGATTATATGACTCATTAAAGATTTTCTAGGCCTTTTCAATGTCATGATCACCCATCATGGACTATGTAGTTTAACATATAAAATATATGAGGTTTTTATGTCTTTTGGTAGACCAAGAATATCACATAATTTGCCTTGATAAGAAAAACTGATTACAAGACAATGGAAGAATGGGAAGAAAAGCAATGAAAAGAAAAGTAGCAATAGCAACAATACTAAAAAGAACAATAACAACAACAAACAATTAATAGTCGTCAATGCGTAAATTGCTTTTGTTGTATTGTATTCTAGTTGGAGTCAGGCAAACAGACCGGAAATGACAACAGAAACCATGCTAATGTCGCTGTTGTTATAATATGATTATCTGTCGCGTCTATAGAGTCCAAGTAATACCATCATACTCATCATCCGTATCAAAGCAGTAATATCAGACTGAAGCAGCAGCAGCAGGCATCATCAGGCATAATCATCATAAGTATCATCATCAACATCAACATCATCTTCGTCGTCATTGTCATCAACAACATTAAGATTTAAGCGTTGCGCACTTAATGACAGTAACATTTGCACAACAACGAAGCAACGAAGTCCTTGCCAAGGACATTGCTAGTTCTAGTGCTACTGCTACTTTTGCTAATGCTGCTGCGGGCAACCACAAGTCCACGCAATGAACTTTATGACTTCTATTTCCTTTTTTTGTCTTTTACTCTTTATAGTATTTATTTTTGTTTTGTTTTATATTTTATACTATTTTTCTCCCTTAGAAGAAGAAACAGTTGCTGCTTGTTTATTTTATTTTATTTTATTTTATTTAGCTTTACTCTGTGTGGCTTATGACAACAGTTGAGATATGACAACATAGGACATGCTGCTTTCTCGCTACTCGTAACGAGCGCGAATCTTTCTCAAGTGATTGGATGACTGGAGGATTGAACATGATGATACGATGTGGAATGAAGAGTGTTGTCATGATGTCGGAACTAATTAAATAACATGACATGCAGAATGAAGTCGCCATGAAGTCCAAGCATTTATGCTTCATTCCAAACTGTGATTGCATTCTTATCCTAAGTTTCTGTTAGATTCATACTTCTTTCTCCTTGGTTTATCACGTGTCAAAATCATATTTCGTTTTAAAGTTAGAATGAAACATGAGGAAGGAAACAACTCATTCTTTATGTGCTCTTCCATGTCTACATGACTATTCGTCAGCATTATGATGATGGTTATGGCGATGAAGATCACCATTATCACTGTTAATAAAATGCCACAAATGTCAAGCACAAGAGTCGCCATTTGCCAGTTACTCACCACTCATTCATTCATTCATGCATTTGTTCATTCGGTCGTACTGCTGTGCCCTGTGAAGCACTGTGTAAGGACTCCATGTGTATGTATGTCCTTGTCAATGAGTTTACTGTCGCTGTGCACAATTAGTATTTTCCGTTTGCTAGACACTGTTCTTTCTTGTGCATTTCCTTTTTTATTTTGTTTCGGTTGTTGTTGTTGCTGTGTGCAAGTGAACAAACTTAGGAGATACCACACAATAAATGAACGAAAGACCAAACTGAATAAATGAATGAATGCATTTGAAGCCAAAATAAATGTCATTGCCATGGTTTTCATGACTGCTTGTTTCCTGCTTCAGCTGTTGCTATGGCAAGTATTGTTCTTGTTGTCATTGTTGCTCTTATTACTTGATGACTGCTAGTGATGCTAATACTACTAGTACTAGTACCATTGGTGCTTTCACTCATCTTGTGGCTTGTGATGATGTTTCACCATGCTGACAGCATTACTCATCAGTTGGTTGCATTGTATTACATTTCAGTTCACTGGAGTCATTGGAGTTTGCTCTACTCGACTCTGAATGGCATAGTTGGCATTGGTTGCCGAACTCATGCATTGGTAATTGATATTTTTCTCCAACATCCTTTTTCCCCTTTATTATCGATGACATTCAATTTTACCTACTTAAGCTATCCATTGCCATCAAGCAGGCAGACTCTTGTTACACAGTTTTTCGTCTTTCCACAAACGAAAAAAAAGGAAAAACTTTTACCCTTAAGCATCAACAACTTTTGAGCTATGCTGATCCTGATTCCTTTCAATGATACTCGTATATACATATGTACATACATATTATTTATATGTATCACTGTAATGTTTTTTCCAGTTTTTCGTCATCATTTTCATTTTTCTTTCTCTGTGGTTGCTGCACAATTTATTTATACAATAAATTTTTGAACGAAACAAAGTTTTTGCATTTTTTTATTGCGACTTTTTGAACAAAAAATGTTTCCATCATTGCAGTCCGCTATCGATGATAAAGATGAGGATAATGATGTGCCTTTAGTCACTCACTCACTCACTCACTTTCTCTCACTTTTGAGATATGAAAATTTTCTTCTTCTTTTTTTCTATCATTACAAAGTCTAGCAACTTCTTATCTCGCTCCTCTTTTGGCTCTTTGGAATAGGATAAAGATCCACTGGTGCTTGAACTCTGTCAGCACTTTTGAAGTTGTTGCAAAGTATGTCGACAAATACAAGAAAAAATATATAATATGTAGAGTAGAGTAAATTGTAGGAAAAGGAAGAAAATGAAAAAGAAAAATATCTCTATTCAATTTGCGCCATTTTCTACTTCAGTGATTAAGGATTTAAAGTTTTGATAGCACAACTTAAATGTGTTGACATTTAATTTGTCAGCGCGAGGCATAAATCTCCTCTTCAACCCTCTCTGTATACACATAGTCAATTCAATATGTATCTTTCCCTCCTCAAAACCTTGGTCGCACTTTGTATACTATAAGTATGTGTCTATGTGGGTCTCTGTATATGTGTATCTTTGAATTGAGTGGCATAATTTCATTTCATTTTCTTCATTTTCATTTCATTTTTTTCGCATTCGTCCTTCGGTCTTTTTAGTTATTTGTCTTGCTTTATTTTCCGCTTTACAATTCAAAGCGGGTGTTGCCGGCGGCTTTTTTTTTATAAAATAATGTGTTTGAATGGAAAAAACCGCACTACAAGAAGATGAGATGATGATGACGATGACTGACTTTCTACGCGACGTTGAAGAGAGCACAAATTATGTAAAAATAAAATAAAAAAAAATTATATTCAGGGCCGCATGATGCAGCAAAGATACACAACACAATTTTTGTGGCATAAAAACTTTGAGGTGGTTTGGTTTTGAGAAAAACTTAGCTCAGAATATAATTGCTTTAGATATGTAATTAAAAGCATTCAAAGCATTCACACAGGATTCAAAACATTCAAAGTAAATGAAGTTTACCTGCCACCATGCCACTCTACAATCTGTTAGTACGAGTATAATACAATATACTTGCCACGCACAAATCGAAACACATTTGTAGTGATTTCTCTCTATGCTCCAATAACCATTTTCATCAATTAGAAAAATATAATTGCTGCAATCTCGTTACCTCAATTGAGGCACCAAACACACACCCACCATCAATGAATGGAATCGACTATACTCTCCCATATGGAAACCTATTAAATTTTATATGACTGAAAGTCTATTTTCCTCAACATTCTTTTTGTTTTTGGCCTTTTATTCTCTTCTACTGTTTTTCTCTTTTGATTATGGCTTTTGTGCCTTTTGAAAATTCACTTAATTTGTTCATCGTTTTGTTATTGCCACAATTGTGATTGTGATTGCAACCATTTGCTGCAGCAATCTTTGACTTGTTCGGTTGCATATTACTATGTACATACTTGTACTTGAATGAATGCTGATAAAATTTAATCGTTTAACATTCCATGTTGGTAATGAAGCTGTCAAAATGACATTATATTAAGCCATTTGTGTGCGCTCTATGCTCCACTAAGATAGTAGTATTACTACAATTGGTCATTGTCCTGACAATGACTGCGCCGTCGTCGTTGTCGTTGACTGCCATTAATGACTTCGAAAGCAAACTGAAATCATTTTAAGTACAAAAAACATGAGCATAAAATTGAAATAATGTTGTCTCTTGAAAAAAGATATAATATTAAACAAAAAAGTGGTCTGTGGGTCTGTGGTTGCCTGCTTAAAAGGACATTAAGTTTCAAGTTGAGCGACCGACCAAATAAGAAATCAACCACACACCAACCGAAGAACAGAAAAGAAAGGATAAATAAATATAAAAATGCAACGTTCGTCGTCGCATGAACCGTAACAAAAAACTCCCAAATGGAATACCAAAGATACCAACCTTAATGTCCTGTAAGGATATTACAACAACAGTAAAAATGAAGGAGGATAACCAAAAATAAAAAAAAAGGTTAATGAAATTAGCATTTCCTTTGTCTACATAGTTTTTGAGATGAAGTGTAAGAGCAAAGGAATGTGGCGCTTGAAATGCAGAACAGCATCTTAGCTACTTAAGAGAAAGAATCGTAAGCATAAGTCAATGGATGTTTTAACATCAGAAAGTGAGAAGTCTTCATTCATTATTTCAAGGATCCTATCATGATAATAAAAATTTCAACATACGCTTATAAAGAAAAGCATTTTCATAATTTTTTTATCATTTTCAACACACCTAAACCCATGATGACATAAGCGTGCAATGACCAAATTGCTTTTACAGGCACTGTGCATTCCTTTATTTTTAAAATATATATATAAATTGGAACTACGGCTTTTGAATCACTAGATATATTAAAAGTATTGGCGACATCACAGCGTTTCATATGACAAATTTTGATATGACTTTGGAACCCTTTTTAAAACGATTCACATTAAAATTTGGCTTCTTCTGTATGTTAATACAAGTAACCCATAAGTATCCTTTTTCTTATGCTACTTAGACTAGGTGTTTCTCCTGCCCTTAAATCCTCACTTACTGTCGGACCACTTTGTTATTTTTTGTATATTCCAGTTTTTCTTTTCATATCCTTAACTGACTTTTTTTCCTCCTTATTTCTATTGTTGTTACTGTTGCCACTCGCGTACTTGAGTTGCAAAGAAGGACATTTGATATTCCTGTCATTATTATTTCTTTTTTTTTTTTTGTAATTTTTTTTCGTTATTGTCGGCGGCATTGTTGTAACGGATGGTGATGCTGTTGCTTATCCTCACTCCCTTCTCTTCAACTAGAAACACACAAAGATGCTCATACAAAAGACAATTTCTTTGTCGTTTCACATGCCTTGTGCCTTGTCAG
This sequence comes from Amiota communis, assembly GCA_037043315.1. Classification (NCBI taxonomy): domain Eukaryota; kingdom Metazoa; phylum Arthropoda; class Insecta; order Diptera; family Drosophilidae; genus Amiota; species Amiota communis. Next base: position 1,241,179 of record JBAMAV010001245.1, on the reverse strand, counting down.
GCATACGCTTCAAATCTATTTTACATTTCCACATCATTTGTTCGGACAATGAGTCACAGACTGTCAGTGTGGGTGGCAGATGGGTGAGCAAATGGGTGAATTTGGGAAGATTTTTGTTGATTGTTGAACAAACGAGCATGCGGAAGCAGCTGTGACAAGAGCAACAGCAACAATGGCAATGACAATTTGACCAATTTTTATCATAGATTTAACCTTTTTTGTTGTTGCTATTTTCATATTCTCTCTTTGCTTTCTTTTTTTTTTGCTGTGTTTTTTGTTTCGTTTGCTGCTGCCACATGCGGCTGCCGTTCTGTGCCGCATAATGATGATAATGTTGTGCATAAATGTCGTTGGCATGCAGCGTCATGCTTTGCCATATACAATTCTACCAGACACCCCCACCACCACCACCAAATCCTTTATTCAGTTGTCTTCATTCGGCGCTCTCTTCATCACCAAGTTGGCAATGTTAACCGGTTTTTATTGACATTTGGTTATGGCGCATTATTTTTGATGTTGCTCATTACATTATAAAAATTATGTGATATTTTTTTTGTTGCCATAACATTGTGACATGCCATTCTCTCTCTAGACAAAAGATACGCCTCAATATGGCGTAGATATACACTAAAGCAAATTTGTATCCTTTTACAATTTTAAAGCATTTGAGAGTAGGAAACTTTAACTCATAGCCACATTGGATGCAATCAAAATGCCATTGGATGCCACAAGCACTAGTACTACGCATAGCTGGATACTATTAAACACTACAACACTACATATACACACATACATATACAAGGAGACACAGATAGAGATACGCAAACATCGTTTATTATGCTGTCAAGGCTATAATTATTGACTCCTGTGGCTTAATATCCTCTTCGACCTCAAGCTTAAGCAGGAAAGGGGTACGCCAGATAGAACTGTGTCGCATTCCTTTACAGCCAGACGTGCGTATGTGCCACAAGCAATTCACACACATATACTCATACCAGAGTATCTGCTGCTCCATCAAACGATCGCATGAGCGCATTGCACGTTCAACACTAAACGTTTTAGGGTTTATCATTATGTCAGAGAATGACAATTCACTCACATCTTCGTCTTTGCCAACGATTGCTCTGCTTGCTATGGCCATTAGTGCTTCACTGAGGTAGTACAAAGATACTTTCTCGTTACTACTGCTTCGCAGCCCATTAACTGTAACAAATTGCCGCATCATGAAGTTGGGCGTCGTGTACACACTATTGAAAAGACACTAAATTTCAAGCGTAAAATAATCCACTTGCTTTTGTTTATTGGCAGCAGTTCTTACTACTACTGCTACTATTACTGCTATTGCTATTGCTCCTACTATACAGGGTGTGTTGCATGCATAAATAAAACTAAGGTTAGGCTTGTGTTATCCTATATTACGTTACCCTGTTACCCATTCAATGCTTGAAGCACGTTCAAGAGCAACAAATTTAAGCATGAATCACGGTAGAGATACATGTGGTAGTCTAGAAAAGTGAAAGAAGTATAGAGATAATATAATTTCAATGAACCCAACAAAGGAAATAGTTTAACTTAAGGCAAAAATTCCTTTCCATATACACACCCATGCTAAATATATTGTCACAGTGTGGTTATCTTTATATGGTAGTGAAAGAAGTCTCCCATTTTATATTGTACTTTTGTTTTTGTTGCTGTTGCTGCTGCTGCTGTTGTTGCTTGTTGACATTGTCGCAAAGTTAAATATTATCATGGTTAGAACATAATGTACTTGTGGTGTTGTATGTGGAGAAAAAAGATACTTAGTCACATACTCACTGGTAAGTATGTATAACTAAAGCAAAACCACGTTGAGCTTCAATCGCAGCCATTGCGAACTATGGTAAAATATAACAAAGTATAGAAGGCAAGGCAGGCAGTCGCGGCCTAGTCTACTAGTGATGCTATACGCGAAAGTGAAAGCGCTTTCAACACTCACCAGATACATGTTCTACTAGTTAAATATCGGGACAGATACTACACACACACAGATACATGCTTAAAATAATATAAACACTGAAACATTGAAAATGGGCGAATGAACGAGCATCACTTGGTAGTGATGTTACTGATGCTGATGTTGCTGCTACTGCTGCTGTTGTTTGTCTTTCGCATAAATGCTTCAAAGCATCTCGTGGCAAGTTGTAGTAATGAAGGGAAACTAAATGAAATGATATAAAATGAATGTGAAAAGAAGAAGAGACAGGAGGAAGGATAATGAAATGGTAAGATGGTGTGATGTGATGTGGTGTGGGCGTGTACGCGTTTATCTTAATGTGTTGCCACCTACGAATTGACTTTGGCAGGAGATAGACAAGCCACACACACATACACATACTTATACACATAGATAGAGATATGCCACATTCATATAGCAAATGGCACTGATGAGCATGCGGTCACCAGACAAATATACAAAGCTCATGATGCTGCTGCTGGCTTTGGTGTTGATGTTCCTTGCCTGCAACTAACCCTATTTGTTGTTGTCATTTGCTCTTGGTATCGTTATTCTCTTTCTATACATATATGTATATAGGGGTGTATATGTATACATATTTATATATTTATGTGTGCTTGTGTGTTGTGTGTATGTGTGTTTTAAATGTGTCCCTGCGGTAGCATAATATCATCATTTATTGATCCGATTTATGTGACAGGCAAAACTATTTTGTCACACACCCACAACCAACAGCCAACCAAACAATAACAACATCTTTACTTTTCCAACCAACCATTTCTTTATATCATTCGATCTTTTATACTCTCCTCCTCCTCCTCCTCCTCCTTTAACAATCCGCTGCCTGCTTAATCGCCAATGAATCGCATTGTTAGCTATCCTTGAATCCATCGAACGTGGGCGAGTACAGCAAAACAAAAAAACACTTGCCATTATCTTTAAGTTAAAAGGAACCTTTGATTACACATTGTTTAGTGTTGAATTTAAAATGATAAAGGATACAATAAACTCATTCAATTCAAGATTTAAGACTTAGTATGTTCTTAAAGAGACTGTGAATGCTTTAAACTACAAATTTAACCAATCAAAGAAACAAAAAAATAACAAATTAAATAAATAAATTTTGGTGCTTCATCATAGTACATCAAAGTGATGCCATTTTGTATGAAAGTGAGTAAGAAAAACAAACCATTTTTTAAGCATCAAAGCCCAAAAAATTCAGTCTCCTCCCCCTCATCACTTTCAGTTGGCAGGCCGCCTTTGAAGCCTGCCACATGCTGTGATGCTCAACCGGAAATGGTGTAAAATAAAGTAAAAAAAAGGAAACATAGCGATACAAAAGCATCAGCTTTCAATTAATTAAATTTCAATTTGTGTTACCGTTCAGCGTAACAGGGGAGGACACAGCGAAATACCATTGAACATGGACAAGTCCAGGGTATGTATAAAGTGCGTCATCAGCAGCAAATCACAAAAAAATATACACAAATGCAAACAAGTCAAAACAAAAACAAAAGAAAGGAAAGGAACACATGAACAACCAAAAAAAAAATGGCAATAGTAGTTACTGACTGGCATTGCCTACAATAACAATTTGACTGGAGGAAGGCAAAGGCAAATCTACAACATACTGTGCAACTGCTGTCAACACTTCCTATGTCCATCCAATTGTCCCTCAGACTTTATTTGTAGCCCCAAAAAAACTGTCTTTTTGGTTATCCTGCCATACGCCATCTATTTCTACAGGCTTTCCCACTTCAACTTGTCACTTTAGGGTTCCAGGTTCAGTGTCTCACTCAGGTCTCTTTACCCAGCACTCCATCATTCACTCTATCACTTACTTTCTCTCTGATCATTACTCTTCACACTTTACGAGCTTCTCTCCTTACTCTATTAAAGGGAGACTAGCTACCTAGTCCCTCCTCTCTTGCCTGAAGTGCCATTTGCACATTCATTGAGCTTGGTACCGAAAATTTGTATATAAAACTGCGTAGGAAAAAAAATCAAATCGTTGCATTGCAATAACAATTTCAACACTTATCTCTCAGACCTTTTCTTGTTTTTTTTTTGTGTTGTTTTTTTAAACAAAACAAACCAAACACGTTACCTTTAGCTGTTGTTGCTAAAAGGCTTTAACAAATTGGACACGCAACAACTCTAGTTCCTCAATCTAAATGCAGCAGCGCAGCATGGTTTTTTATGATAGTAGGACCCCATAGCGTTAACTGAGTTTTCATTTAACTATCTCCTCACTCATACAGTTTTATACTCACTTAGGATACAGTACTTTCTACTACTACTACTACTACTACTACTACTACTAGCAAGTACTCTTTCTATCACTTTTTCATTTTATTCATACACATAGTGCAAGTGTATCTCAGCATGAAAAAAATCACAGAGACAGACAAATAAACAAACGAACAAATAAAGCGTCAACAGAAAGAGCGAAATTTCATTTGCTTCAAGAACGTTTCACAAATATTTGCGCTTAATTGTCAAAATAGTTTGTTAGTTTAGTTTACGGCGTGGCGTCATTGCTTTCTACGACAGCTGCCTACACTCGCCAGGACCCCATATTCATCAAGAACAGTAGCCTCAACTCACCGCATCACAGAGCATTTAATTTAGTATCCTTCTTCCATCCACTACTCACTTTAGATCCTCATCATTTGTCTAATGTTCAAGCGTAAATGCCAAATCATTAGCGCTCCGCACTCTAACTCACTACTCTCATACTCAGTCTCCTAGTAGTCAATGGGACGCAAATCGTTGACTCAACTCAACACTCAACTCTCTCCCTCCCTCCCACACAGAATATACCCAGCATGCCTTGGGATGTTAAAGCGACGCAATTGTTAATGACAGTTTTGCAAATTGGATTCCAGTTGGTTTTAGTTAGCTTTTTTTGTACTCTTAGTCTACAAAACCCTCTCTCTCATCAAGTCTTAACAATTGTACATAGATTCAAATGCTAATCGTCCTACTGCACACGTTTTGTCCTTGTGTGTCCTTCCTTCCTTTCCGCTTTAGAAAAATTGAAAAATAAAAGCACACCAGTAGAAGGGGAAAAAAATATTACAAATGAATTTCCCACAAAAATACGAGAGTATTCTCCTCAACTTTAATTTACTGACTTTTGGCAATCAGCGAGCACACACCACCATGCCACCATGAATGAATCAAATGCAAAATATAGAAAGAGAAAGGGAAAAAAGCAAGAAAGGATTCAAAAAGAAACGCAATGAAATCAAAAAATGTGTACGAAAGACAGAGAAATATTTGGCGTATATAGAAATTCTCGCTTGCACACAGAAAAAATGCGGTCAAAGTCATAAATCAATGTAGGAAATCACATTGCAAATGATGGTGTGTGGCACAGAAGAGCTGCACAGTGTCCGGCCCGGGGTCACGGGAAACAGGAAATCGAACAAATGCTACAAAAAGAATGAAGTAAAGAGTAAATCTTGATTGTAAGTTGGCTTTGAGCAAAGGCAAAAGTAAGATACTAAATAGAGATGGTGATGCAAGTGGAGTGAAATGTACGAGTATTCATTGAACATGTCGATTTTGATATAGGTGTGTGGTAGATACTTGCAATTTTAATGAGAACACAAAAGGCACAAAAGGAATCAGAGAAAAAAACACAAAAAGAAATGGCCACAAGTGTCCAATTACATGACAGCTCGATTGCGCATTGTCTGCGGTAATGATGGTTACAGAGTAGTAAGTAACAAGTAACAGACAAAAAATAATCTCCTGATACAGATAACAAGCATAATGCAGATTAACACAGACATTTACAAAGATACACACATAAAAAGATATCAAAACATGCATGACATATGAATAATATTATTGACAGTGAGCCTCACAAACAGCACACACAAAGGCATCAACTTATCTACTTATGATAGACAGAGAGAAAAGGATATTTATGTTTTACAACATGTAACCATCAAAATGTTGATAATGATGATAATAATGGAGATGATGATGAGCAGACAGACAGATATCAGGTCATCAGGACGTAAGAGAGCAGCCAACCGAATGACCGTCAAAACCACAATGAAAACCACAACCGAATTCATATACAATATTTAATAATGCCCCGTAGTAACAACAGCAACAGCAACAGCAACAACAGCAATAAATGAGCAACAACATATAAACCAAACAACAACAACATGAAGAAGATACAACACATGCTGCTTTTAATCATGATGACCATGTCTGTGATGATGCTTCTCCACAAATATGGCACACGCCAGCGCCAACGCCAATTTTGCTGCATGCTTCACTAACCAACAATTGCCGGTTAACCAAACAGTTTTGGGTAAGTCTGCCGCATATGAAAGGACCAACGGTCTGAAGAAGCTGTCCATATATAAAGCAATAAACCAAATCAGATAACTTATTGATGAACGATTTGAAGCATCAATAGCATCAGTAGCAACAACAGCAGTTGTTTCCCCCACTTTGCTGTGCTTTACACTTAAGGCGTAAATGGTTAAAACAGTTTGCAACACCCTTAAATGCTTACCTACTCACCTTCCAGCCTCCTCCCTTGATTAATCATAAAAAAATAAGCAAAGAAGAATGAAAAGGTCTGCAAATCTTTCAAGTTTGGTTCGCTTGAAATGGGTTCTTGCCTTACTACTCCTTTTTTTTTTTTTTTGTTGTGCACCAACATGAATTAGATGGAGAAGGGCAACCAAATGAAGTAGTAAATTTGGCTAATGTTTATGTGGTCGACGACAACAACAACAGCAGCAGCAGAATCAGTAACAAGACCAAGAATTAGAAGCATAAAGATTTTGGGATTTTCTTTTTAAACATTCGAAAGGGCGTCGTGTAATTTTTTTTTGAAAGGGTGAGTAAATTTATGAACACAGAAGCTTTGAAGAAAAAAAAACACAAAAAAGGTGAAATGTGAAAGCAATGAATAAGGATATAAGGAAAGGTAAAGGTAACTAAAAATGGAAGCATCAGCAAAAAGAAGGTAAGGTATTTAGGAGACCTATGAAGAAAGATTAGATAGACTCTTCCTAAGTTTTGTTTAATGTTTAATTTTTAACCAATTTGTAAATAGGAAATCTGTTAATGATAGACAGAAGGGTAATTCTGAGAGTTATGTAACTTTTGCCCTTCAAGATTTATAAATAACACTAGCTGTCCCGGAATGAGTTGGCATGCCCTCACATGTATTATGTCCTGTGAATTTGAAATGTTTTATTTTTCAAATTTCATCTCAATGCTAAATTTGGGTTTTACTTCATTTAGGAAATCCAGTGAGAAACAGACTCTATTTGTTTGACTCCTTTTACATGCCCCTAATATGCTCTCTGAATGAGGATTTGTCCTTTATGCGGATAGATAGATGATGAGGTTAAAATTGAATTTTCTTTGGCAACATTTCTACAAATGACTTATAAACAACTAGAGCCCCGTCCCTGCTTTGCATGGGTACATTAGCCATTTCCCATTTCCATTTCTGCATCGATGTTTCTTTGCGTTTCTTGTTCCATGACCTATGTATATAAGAAGTTGTTCATTCTTGACAAAGAAATAACAAAATGAAAAGTTTAACAATAAGAACTTGTTTGATTTTAAGAAATCCACCATAAGCCACCAAATAACCACTATAAAAAGTCTTTATAAAAATTAATTAAAATGTATTGTGCATAAAAACCTTTCGGAGAAAATTCTTTAAGTCTCAGTGAAAAACGTACCGAAATTCCTTGCTTGGTTTAGAAGTAATCAGTATCCTTTTACTATGTATTGCTTTAACTATGTAATAGTAATAATGATGATTTCAATATTAGAACTGCTTCACCACATCACACTGTATTATCAGTTACACTGCTCTCTGTTGACTATGATATTATCGACACTTTCATCAAGTAATTAACGCTGTTCATTCATTGCTTTGCTTTTTTGGAAAATTATGAAAATGATGATGTCCGATCGGCATCAAAGTTCACAGGAACTCTCTCTAGACTATGCTTAGAGTTTCCTTAAAATTTCATCAAAACCTGTTTTGTAGTTTTTGAATGAATCGCGTTCAGATAAACAGACACACGCACTGGGGGACTTTGTTGTGTAAGATTTATAGATACATGATGTCCGATCGGCATCAAACATCACAGTAACACTCTCCAGACTATGCTAACAGTTTTCCTTTAAATTTCATCAAAATATGTTTGATAGTTTCATATAATATGTAATAGATGATAAAGATTTTGTGAACTATAGTTAGAAAAGAAAAATCTTAAGTCCTTGAAGATATTTTGCTATATTTTTAAAAAAGAAACATAATTTCTTTTCTTCTAAAAATTTTATATTACAAAATCCCCGATGAACCTTGCTTAAGTCAACTTGACTTGGCATTTTAAATGCTAATTCTAATTCTCTATTAACTCACGTGCATCCTTTAAATCTACTCCACTGTACAGTGTTTTCAACAAAATATCTCTTGTCCTTACAGTCTGTTGCTATAAACTACTCAAAATCTCAAAAGAAACCTGTCTGATGGTGATGCTGCTTCTGCTTCTGCTACCCAATAATCCCTTATCATTTTGTCTTGATAAAGAAACTGTTACTGCTCCGACAACACGTCATGTAATGTTCTGTGAAATAATGTTGACTACACTAATACTACTACCTAGTTAAAGTCAGTTAGTTAGAACATAGTAGCCAGCATTTAGGTAAGGAAATATAACAAAATCGTTTTTCTTCAACATCATTTCCATCTTCATCATTACTACCAACAACATCACCATCATCATTTACTATACTCAATGGCCATGACGTCTTTAGACCCATATTACATTGTGGGCTTACACACACCTCACCTCAGTTCACCAAAAGCATATGCTTGTTTGACGTCTTTTGAATCTCTGGGTTAAGTGCTTGCGGCTGAAAAGTTTTTACTTCAAGAGTCTATTCAATTTCTACGCTTGATTAAATAATATTGTACTTAGTGGAGTAGACGACTATGAAACAAGGAGGCAGGCAGACAAACAAAGATATGGTAGCAGCTGCTACTGCCACGTGTTTGTGCCAAAAAAACACCCACCAACATTACCAACATCACCAATAGAGTAGCAAGACTAATGCCACTCTTTACCTCTCCATTATCCAAAAGAAATTATGACTGTCGACACTTAGAGTATTAAGGGTGTTTTAGACAAGTTGAATTTTAGGCTTATTATACATTTTTCTTTTTTTACAATTCCACTCTCTGTGGCCAAACAAACATTAGACTTTGTATCTTTTCCAAGCTTAAGTATATTAAGCTGTACTCTCAAATAGCATAAAATGTTAATAGTTCATAAAGGGAGACCACATCTGTATTTCATACGCTTGCTTCATTCATCCTATTGACCCTCTTAAAAATATTCTTTGCTTGGGCTATAACTTATTGTACTAAATGTGTGTGTTGTTGGCTTATTGACTTTATAAGCTTAGCTCGCTTAGCTAGTTCAGCTCCTTTACTTTACACATAGCAAAAGAGAGTGCATTAAGCAATGTAAATATCGATTTATAGGCTATAACATAAAGTAAAATCCTTTGTGCATATTCACACGACCATTTCATTTGCAGAAACAGAAAATTTAACTTGGCATCAAGTTGACCTGAATTACTTACTCTTACTTTGTATAAGACCAGATATACCAGATTTATCTGTTGTCATAACATTTAAGACTGAAAATTGCCCAAAATATGAAATATATTTTTATTTTTTTATAGAAACTCTTCAATATATAAAGTTACTTATCCTTTTTCTATAACATGCCTCATGCAATAACTAATACAACAAAATAAAATAAAATAAAATACTTAAATCATGTCTTCATTTATAGCAAGCAATTCGTCACAATCTCAAAGGAATCCTCTTCAGAAACACATGCACTCTCATTCACACACACTTCACTCATAAACACATATACACATACACATGGGTAAGAAAAATCCATCAATATTTGAATCCTTTAAATAAAACTAAAATTGCTTTAAGCTGCTGTTTCTTTCAATTTACCAATGAAATAAATTTACTAAAAAATTCAATAAAAATTAATTTGAGCATGAAAAGTAACAACTACAGTATTTTACTATACTTTCCTGTCCTTATAGTTTTAGCTTTAATTTGTTATACATTTTGTTTTTATAAATCATTACTTATTGTAGTAGGAAGAGGTATAACCTAAGCAATGAACTGGACACCTGATGCTGTTGCCACTAGCTTCTCTTATCGTATGAAAGCTAGTTTACTTACGTTTCGTTTAACAAACACAAAAATACATTACGGATTCACATACACATTACATATGCAAAAGATAACCTCTACCCTAAGCACACATATACTACTAACACATGCATAAACACAATATAAAAGAAACACAATCATCATGCATGCAACATTTTTGTGAAAACTAATTTTTACTCAAAAAATTTTACTTTATTTGACCAACACACGGAAAAAGTTGAACCGGAAGTAAGCATGTAGCAGCGGCAAAACTCATATCCTGAGAATACAAAACATACATTCACATGTACATGAACACGGACACATTAAATTACAAACACATGTGTGTACATGTTGCACGGACTTTCACTTCATTAAGTTTAAGTTTGACGTTCATGCAGTAAAATTTTGAAAAATAAAAAGTTTTTCTTCTTTTTTTAGTTTTTTTTTTATTTTTTCCTGTCACGAAAAATTAAAATTAAAATAGATGAGTTGAGATTTTTTTTCATACACTATAAAATAAAGATAAAATAGACATAAAAAATTAAATGAGTTTGCATTAATTTTAAATGTGGCAAGGATTATACAAAGAAGAGTATGATAATAGTTTCTGAAAGCAAATAGAAATATAAAAATCATTATTAAATATTAAAGACAAATTATATTACAATGAAAACCAATTTAAGAAGGAATAAAATCATACAATAATTTATTAAAATGTTTTTAGCAACATTTCACTCAACATTTTGGGTGTTGCTAAGCTTGGCAACATTACTTAACCTACATCAACATGAAAATGTTGCGGTACACAAAGGAACTCCGAAAAATTTGTAAGCTTTTACTCGCTCTTTTTTTGTCTAAATTCTTATTCTCTCTCATTGGTCCTGGCAACATTCAAGCTCTCTCTCTCTCTCTCTCTCTATCTCCGTCTCTCCGAGATATGATGCAATCGGAATATTGTTGAGTTTTCCGACGAAGTTAAAAAATTAAACGAAGCCTACTACACAGAGTAACGCTCGCTTTAATTCGTTATCATATTGTGTTCGCGCTTTCACGCAACATTGTGCCCAGCATGCGTTCTTCTACTTTGACTCTGTTTTAGTTGTCTTTGGTTGCTGTTTTTTTCGTTTGTATTTTCGTTAAACGTACGAACTCAGTCACCAAGTCAGTGGGTCAGACAAATTGTGTTGCGGCTGTTCGCATGTCGTCAGCTTTAGCGTCATCGTCACTGGCGACGGCTTGACTTCGGCTTCAGTACACACATATACAAACACACAGGCAGAAATATACACTAATACATACTTATGCATGTATGCATTTATTTATATTTAGATACATGTTATCATCTAACGAGTATTACTTGACATGTTGCTTGGTTACTTTATTTGCATTTGCCATTTAATTGATAATTGAAAGTAAAGACTAACAAGGACTTGGACATGAGAGCATGGACTTGAGCAATGTATCATTCACATGTTTAGCAATTGAAGATAAATTGAAAATTCCATAACAATTTGTATGCTTATATGCAGTTTATTGTTCAAAAGACATAAAGATAATTTTACTAAGAAAATCTCAAAAATAAAAATAAAATACAAAAAACATAATACGAGTAGTTTTCTTTCTGTATATTGTGGTATAGAAAACTAGAGAACATATATTGTACAATAAAATCCAATTGCAAGGTTTAGAAAAAATGGTTGCTATTCTTTCTTTTTTATCTTTAAATTTGTATGTATTTTTTGAGATTTTCTCAAATGTTTTCTTTATTTTGTATTTTTTTTTTTCTGTGTTTTGTTTAGTTGAATTTCGTTGTTTGTTTTTAGTATGCGCTTCGTCTAGCACGGGTTATAGGAGAGGAAGAAAACGATAAACAAAGAGAGAAAAGGGTATAAAATGACTATACCCAAGTAGTGCAGATAACAATAACAAAAGCAATAATAGCAATAACAAGAACAACAACAAGAAAACAGGTAAACAATAATAAGATTAAAAACAACAGAAGCATTTGTGCATAAAACTGCATGCAAAACACGTATACGCCATGTGGGGTAGTAGTTACAGGCAGCCAGGAAAGTTGTGAATTGGCAAGGATTCTCTATTGAGGAGACAATGACAAAAAAAACAACAAAATGACAATAATAAAATCAAAACTAACAGCAACAAAAACAAGTACAATGATCAAATGAAGAAGCATCACACAAACAAAACAACAACAAAACAACAATGAGCGAAAACGACAATGAGCTGTGCTTTAACGCAGATGTGACTACTTCAGCCACAACTGACCGATATCATACATGCACTTCACCAGATATACACATACACACCGACCAAACATACATGGGAATGAATGAAATTGAGTTGAATGAGAAAGGACTAAGAATAGTCTAGTGGGTAACTCTTATGTGGTGGGACTACAACATCGTGGTCGTCGTCGTATAATTAAAACGTCAATCTCTGTACAACATGAAATGTGTGGAAGAATTAAGAAGAAGTAATAGTAATAAAATTGGAGGGAATGTAGACTAGAAACCCATCCCTACCAAACCAAAGGACCATCACCTTTCAATACACCAAACTAAGAGTGAAAAGGAGGTTGCAGGTTTCATATTGTCATTTATCCTTTAAAAGCTTTAAAAACAACAAAAAAAAGGGAAAATTAAGAAAAACTTTATATTTAATTTAATTTCCACACCGCATTGAGTTACCATAAAAGCATTTACAGGCACACACACACACACATTGAAAGGTCCTACAGCAGGACATTGCTGATGCAGCCTTTCTTGCTGGTTGTCTGCTGTTGTTGGAAAATTTGATACAAACGCTGATGTCATTCACATGGCACAGATTCAGATTTTTTTTCTTCATTGTTTTTGTTTTTTAACTTGGGCAAGTTGAAGTGAAAGTCGCAAAAAGTCGATGCGAGATGAACAAAGAAAAAGAAAATGGATATGAGTTGGGGTCAGGACACTGTGCCGTTGGCCTTGATAACTCGCGCCACATGTGTAAACATCTCTGTGCTTGTTTGTTTTATCTGTGTTTTTGTAAGTATAAAACTCAATGAGGCTGAAGAAGAGAAGTATGTATATAGTTGCAAGGTTCACCAACAAAACAACACATTGCCAACAGGAAAAGAAAAGAGTGGAGTGAAGGGCCAAAGGATTACACAAAGCAGCAATGTGTTCATGCAAATATATATTTTATTTTATAGCATTCTTTTTTTTTATAATTCAAAATAGTATAGTATGCGCTTTTCTTCTTATTTCCTGTGCCCCATACACATGTCTATGTGTGTGTAGCAATATTTCTGTCGAACATGGCATGCATCATTGCTTCACAAATTTTAACTGTATGATTTTCTTGCCTTCCTGTCTTTTCTTTCCTTTCAGTCTTTGTCCTTGTTACATTCCTTCCCGTTGCTTATGCATTGCATTCTTCCCATATCGGGTCTCTGTTTTTATAGTTTTTCATGGCTTGTTGTAAATTTCTGTTTTCTATACCCAATATTCAACTTCATCCTTCATCATCACCACCACCATCACCATGTTTCTTTCAAGTTTTTCTACTGCAACCAAAATTCCAAACTAAAAAAAAAAATAAAAACATGAGTAAACGATTTTGCATTCAAGTGGAACATTCTAACATAAAAAAATAAGCAACATTCGCCGCAGCCGCAATGTTGCTGCAACTTTGTACTTCTATGTTTCTGATTTTATTACATTTAACTTTATTTCATTTCATTTCAATTTTTGTCGCATTTTAAGAAATATTGGTTTATAGTCCTTTTCCTACTACGTACTCCATCTATTTCCCCATTGAATAAAATTTTCAATTTATTATTCTTTTGTTCAGAACCCGAAGAGTTGCAATCTTTCTCTTAACTTATGTCTTTTATTTTCGATAGAAAAAATGAGAGAAAGAAGGGGAAACAATGCCTAATTGACAAGCACCACAACCGCAAGCAATGACTTAAAAACCATGAGCCACAAAGAAAATCATCGAAGGAAGCAAGTGCGAGTAACATCAAAGAACTGCAGTAGTTTACATCAAGTGAACATAAAATCGCGCGCCAAAATATTTCATTTGAAACAAAGACAAGGTGGTTGTATATGTGTGTCTTCCAGGTCCTTTGCTGGAGCAACTTATTCATTCTACTTTCCTTTGGCTCTCTCTCTCTATACTCCGGTGGACGATGGACAGACGCATGTCTGCAATTTTCCGTTATTGTACAAACGTGAGCCAATTACTTGGCCGCATACGAGCAGCAAAATGCCGTAAAGTTTTGTGTTTTTTGTTTGTTGCTATTAACAGTGTCTTCCGAAGGAGGCAGCAAGCCATCGCAACAGCATCGTTCCGCACGGCAGAGTTGTGCTTAACGGTGTCTTTTCTCATGGTGGTTTACAAAGTCAAAGGTGCTCGTTCTTGTGGCCAGACACTGTCATTAAACTCTGTTATTCTTATTCTTGGGCCACAGCACTGCTGATGTATACGAAACGTGAGGCAATCTCAACGTGACAGAGATTTTTTCCTCATCTCTTCCTTTTGTTTTTGGGAAGGTAGAAATTAATTAAAAACTTGCGCGGCATAAGTGATATAGTTCAAAGGTAGAAGCTTCAGAAGAGTCTGTTGGTGAAGGTGTAATAATTGACGAAGGAAACGAAATTGAACTTAGAGGTGGAGGTCTTGAAGGAAAAAACAAGAGTGGGAAAAAAAAGAATGAAAATTCAAGTAGCTATGGAAGTATCAAAGAAAAAGAAATGGAAGCAGAGAAATTTGTATATATATTAAAGGTTTGAAGTAGCAAGATGCAAAAGAAAACCAAACAAAAGTTGTTTCACCTAAAAATTTCGAATCTTAAAGTGTCTGAAGCAGCTAACAAAATAAATAAAATGGTTAAGAGACCGCTAACTTCATTCCCTAGAAGGAGAATGCTAAGGCATCCAAACTTACTGAAAGTTCAAACGTTGCTTTGGCTATTAAGCAAACAAGTACTTCACCTCTTCGGCTTTCCTCAGCCCCACTACTATATCGTTATCTTCTCCTTTATCTTTGCAACTGTCTTAGCCTTTGACTTTGCTTTTGACTGTGTAATAGTATTTACCTTCATCACCATCATCATTATCATCATCATCACTATTTTAAGTGTTCGTTTGTAATTAAACATGACTTGACCCAAATTAAAAAGCCAGTTCAGGCCGCCATGCTTCAATTTTCAAGTGTCTTACTGTAAAGCAATACTATAACCTTCGACACTGCCTAAGCATGACACGACGCCTCCTTACCCAGATTCTTGAACAGATTTAACAGTTTCAATTCTATGAAAAGAAAAAAAAACTTAAAAGTGCACAATAATCCAACAATAGTTTGTTAAATAAGAAGAGCATATTTATATATAAGGCTATAGTGGTACGTGGTAGCATCCCACGCTATCTTCATGCTAACAAACAATGTGCGCACTTATATTGCTCATATCCTGCCGCGCACATCCTGTCATACTCACAATCATCGTCCTCTTACACACAGTTGATTTGCATTTGGGTATGTCGACGCCACCAACCAAATCAACTAGCGGCCTTCCTTCAAACTCATACTACTAGTGACGACTTGTTGTTTGGCTCATCGTTTGTCGTTTCCGTTGCACGTGCGACATTAAAGGCACTTGCGGCATCCGCTGCAAAGTAAGTTCAACTTCCTTGAACAAAGGGATGGTAGGTTGGTTGAGGGGCACACAAGTTTCACAGCCACTTCACGGATTTATGTAGCTTGCCGCTGCTTAATGTTGTAAATAAACGACAGTTTTATGCTGTTGTATTGCAAGAGTTTTCACAGAATATTTTTGCTCAAAAGCAAACAAAAAATAGTAAAATGATTTTGTGTTTCGTTTGAGTGAATTCATGCCAAACAACACACAACAATAAGTGAGAAAAACTGTCTACAATTCCTATAGAAAACAAGATGACAAGCATGTTGTCCTTACTAGTTTTTCTCTATTTTCCATTTTTTTTTTTTTTTTTTTTTTTGTGAGCAAATTCACTTTCAAAGCATCGCGCAAAGGATGCAATATTTAAGTGAGTGAAGTGACTTTCACTGTTCCTCATCTCACTACGCACTTGAATTCCTTCATACACTTTTACTTTGTGAAAATAACTAAGTGATTTTGAAGACCCATTTGTGGTTGGTTATATCAAAGGGACAATGACAATGTCAGCATCTCTTTCTTCCTTTACTCATACAACAGTTGGCCTTAGGATTTTTTTTTTTTCTCGTATATTTGTAGTTGATTTTTTTGATGTGTTTTAGGCCAAGTCGAGCATGTAAATGAACTAAAATTCATATGAATTATTTATGCTTGTTGTTTGTTTCCAAAATATCGCCTTAAAAAGTGCCCCTTTTTTTCCTTATATTTTAAGGTTGCCTGCAAGGATGCTTTGCTTTGCCCTTTAAGGGTATGTGTCCCTTTTGGCTTGTTGCCAATAGTTGCTCATTGCTGGCATTTTGGCAACTATCAAAAAAAATTATAGCACCCTAAAAATGGCGTATACCTTAAAGCAAGCAACCATTTTAAAAATGTCATTCAAGAAGGAACAATCTTAGAAATGACAACCTAGTTGATGTTGATGATGATGATGATGATATCGTATTTATAACAATAAAAAAAAACATTTGGCTTGCATATTTGCCTTCATGCAATGTTGAGAATGCCATTCAAGCATATTTTTTTTATTATCTTTTGTTTCGGTAAATGTATGCAGCAAAATTTTGAACGTTTCATGAATTTCTAATATTTTTCTTAATCAAATAAATTGATTTTGTTGCTTAAAATTCAACATTTTTATACTGATTTTGTCATGCATGTCCTTTTTATTATATTTATAGAATAGTAAAAACAAAAGTTTCAATATCTTTCTGTCAATGTTGTTGTTATTGTTTTTGTTGTTGTTGTTACTGTTACAGTATTAAATTAGTATAAAATGACAAAAAGTGATGACCAGCAGCTTTAAGACTATTAAAAATGCATGTCCTTTAAGCCAGATGCTGTTTTTTTTTTTTTTTTTGTTGTTTTGAATTTTTTCTTAACAAAACTTTAGTCTGCTTTTAGGCGCTGCTGATGCTGATAAAGCTAAATAGTTGAGCTTTCCTTTCATACTGACAACATTCATGACAAACATTAACTCAACTCATCTCATCTCATCTCAACTCAACTCAACTCAGTTTCCACTCTCTATACACAAGAATAGCTATAGTTTTTATTACGATATTCCTTATATATTATTTTTAGACCGATTTCCGCATTGTTAGCCTTTTGTTGAGCTCATATGGCGCTGAAACTCTGACAGCACGTGATCAATTGTTCACACGTTAGCCTTCAGTTCTTCTATAATATCTCCTTCTCTGTCTCCACTGAAACATGAATGACGTGCATTCGTCGCAGGATAACATAAAGTCTGTCCTTTGGCCAATGAGTGTTGCTCTAAAGCTTTTTTAGATATAAAGACCATAATTCATACTGTTGAAGGAAGTTCTGCACTATAAGCTATGAAGACAAAAAACTATCATTTGTCAAGGTTTGTCGGTCGTATTTGTTTCTAGTATCTGTATGCTTGTGTATCTCACAGAAAAAGGAAAATAAAAATAGGAAAGAAAATAATAAAAAAAAAGGAGAGAAATGAACGCATGATAAAGTAGAACATTAGACTGAACTGAATAAAAATGATTGAAAACAAAAGCAAGAGAAAAGAGTGTGTATCTTTCTTAAGGGGTCAACAGGTGAGTTTGATGATTTAACGTTAATGTTGATATAAACTAATGAAGAGCAAAGGGAACGCATCAACATCAGTCAACATACATCTTATAAACTGGTTATATATGATGACTACCTACTGCTTGATTCAATTTGAAAACCTGTTAAGAATAAATGACTTGTTATAAAGACTACAAAGACAAAACACCCACAAATCAATTAATAAAGGAATTTCTACCATTTACTTTCTGTACTTATATAATATTTTTAAGCTTTAAATACAAGAGTTTGCATATCATTTACATAAGACCATAAGATTTTCCAAAGAAAACCTATTTAGTTGGAAACCCAAAAAAATGAAAAACAATTACAGTGAAACAACTTAAGAACTTTTCATTTAAGGATCAACATTTTCTCGGTAAAGTTTAAATAAATTATTGTACAAAAACAATAATAATATTAAATGTCAACAGAATAAGTAAAGCAATAAATACTGGACATTATCATCATTGTATTGAAAGCATGAACAGCATAATGTATTAACATCGAATGGATTTTTCAAGAGGAAAATCTAATGTTCTAAGTCAATTCCCAAACAAACTGTCACTAGACAATAAAAGCCTCATTTACCCTTAAAAAAGTACCACCAATATGGCGTTATGCAATCCAGATCTGAGGCACTACGGCTACCTTTAACATCTTTAGACTGCAGGCATGCCAGAGCAAGCCACTCAGAAGAATCACGGATGCTACGTAGTTTGTCGGAAACACCACGCTAGACAAATACATAAAAATACGAACGGTATTAGAGGTAATGCAGCTTTATAGCAGTCGGCAACTAAACTAGCCCTAACCCATTGGCTTTTGCCCTGTTCCGAAGTCCAATTATAAGGCAGACTTTAAAAATACTTCATTCCCATTACTTTCCAGTAAAGAGAAGCTAATAATTAATTAATTAACCTAAGAAAAATCAGTTTTATATATAGGAACCTGCTGCTTGGACTTAAAAGCTGACAGTCAACATAAGCGGAACAGCAACAGCACAAATTGAAACTGTTGTTGCTATGATTGTCACAGTTCATTGTCTTGTGTTCGCTGTGCAATGCTTAGAATTGACTAAGCCAGAATACAGTTCTGCCCCTGTTCATACTTCGCCCGTTGAAAGCAAAGTGGTCTCTAGGGACAGAACTGTCAATATCTACTTAGTCAATGGTCTACTGTAAGAAAGATCATAACCACGTGAATTGTTGAGTGAGTCCCAGTTTGCTTGCTATGAAGACTAAGCTGATGTGTCTGCCTTGCTTTCCCATACGATAAAGAGTGAGTGACGCCCAAGCTCATTTCACACTTACCAGCTCTTCTTTCAAGTTTCACTATAAAATTGCGAATATCTCAAAGTGGGCTACAAAGTTTTGAGGAAAACACTGGTGTCCATATAAAACAAAATTTATGTAATTTCAACTGTGAGTATGTGTGAGTTGATATTAGAAACCATATACAATTTGTGAAAACCAAGTCTCAATCATAAGTGGGAGTATTATGATTCATTTTATGTCCTAAAATGTATCAAGTATTGTCAGAAGTTTGTTCATATAACATCGTGGCCACCGAATGTTTGCGCAAGAGGAACAGAAATAGTGCAAGTCGGTTGATTACAGTCCAGCTTCTTGCAATCTTGTTCATCTAAATTAATCTGTTATTACCTATGCATTTCATGATTACGTTGGGCAGATGGAACCAAAATCAGCAATTTGCATTCCTATGTGGATTTTATTTTTAGGATATAGAAAAATGCTGATTAATAAAGAGAAGCGTACCTTTCTCATAAAGATCTTTGTTGTCTCTATCACTCTCATACATAATGTTGTTGTTGTCATTTGTTTGTCCAGTCCGTACGTATGTTGTTGTTGTTCTACGAAAGGTTTCTTTCATGAAAGGAACGATCACATCTCTGTTGTGGATACTACGAAAATAGAACAAAACCAATCACAAGGCATCACACAACCGATGAGGGTACAGCAATAAAAGAGAGAGGGACACAAACTTTTCTCTTCTTCCAATCTAATGCGTTCAAAACATCAACGATTGTGCTTTGTTGTTATAAAGCCTTTTTATACATAAACCTCTGGACTTATTTATTGAACACATCTATTGAAGAATACCGTTAATTGGTATATTTCTTTAAAAAAATCGGTGAAGTGATTTAACCAAGAAAACATATATTAAGCAAATGTTTGCCGTTGTGCTTCTTTGAACATCCATTTCAGATTCAAAGTTCACATGCCCTCTAGCATATTATGAACATGAGCAATGATGACTGTGCTGCCGCGGTACCGCTCGTTTTCAAGCTTTACCTTGACGCCTGCATCCTTGCTTCTCGAGTCAATCCCGTTAATTATTTTTTACCTTAACAAGAGTGAATTGAATTCAAATTTTATTCAATTTTTAAGATGTTAACACAATCAAAAATATGTGTAAATTGTTCGATACTCGTATTAATTGTTGTTTTTTTGGAATACAATATTTGCTTAAGCTCAACAACTCTCTTGTAGTATTGTATGTATAATATTGTGATATTGTATTTTTTGTTGCACTTGTACATGTTATTGATGTACTTACCACAAACAGTGGCAGCTTAATTAATCCTTACATTTATTTATATTCGTACACATACAATATTCCTTCCTTTCTTTTGTTTATTTAATTATTTACTTACTTGGTATTATGTATTTCAAATGTTTTCGTGCAACAACAATTTACAACAAAAACCAACAAGATAAATATAATATTTTTGAAAAGTTAATTTGTCATTTCGATGTTTGTTTACCACATTGAATTGCCAACAACATCAACCAAAAGAAAGGAACACACAATAACAACAATTGCATTTTAATTGAAAATTGACCATTGACCATCATCATCATCATGTTATGTTATGTTATGTTACTGATGATGATGATGATGAAGATTAAAGTGAATGTCATTTTTTGTTATTCAAATGTAACAAGAGATCAAGTGAACTTATTATTGCACAATTTTATTTTTAACAAGAATATTAATACAAAAATATGTGCAAATATTTCAGAAATTAAAGAATATAACGTATACGTAATGTTGCACCAACATCATGGCAAAGAAAGATATTTACAAAAAGCAATCATATTTAATTAAAAAATAAATACCCAAATGGCATAAGGACACATATAAATGTATGTATATGCAATAATATATTTGTCATTGCGTTACAAAAACATTCACTCGTACATTCACTCATTCAGTTATTCGTTGGTTCGTTCATTCATTCGTACATTTATTCATATATAAATTCATTTCAATTTGCAATGTAATTTTATTTACAAAGTAAATACATTGCATAAATCTGCTCACGAACTCACTCTCACTTTTTCATTTTAGGGTAAACAAATTATATTATTTGCAATGAAGAAGTTGGAAAACACACAGATACACTCACTATGTGCCGGCAGAGGGTAGATACTTTGTGTGTATCAAAAAGAAGAAGAGTTCAAGTTGCTTAGATAAACAACTGAATATGTGAATGACAAGCGTTACCACTCCCATTGCCATCATCATCACCAACCACTTCACCCTTCATTTGTTGTGTCAACTTATAAAGCTTTAAACTTATTCAAAAGACTCTCTCTCATATACGAGAATATGTTCTTGAACTGAAATACTAGTATGTAGTAATATGTACTGTATACTTTCATCCAAAACAAAAAATTTAAAAGACGAAACAGAGAAACTAACTAAATAAATAAATAAGCATTTGCATTTTATTTAGTATACAAACATATTAGTCCCCGTCTATTTCACTGTAATAGGAATTACGCAAATGCGTCTCAAAAGATTGTGGCCATTTTTCTAGCTCAACTCAAGTTGGTTTAGTTCGACCTCTTTGCTTTCCGTTACTTGCCTTTTCCCATTCATGTTACTCACTTGGTTGCGGTCGAATATTTTATATGCAGTGAAAAATAAATAAATAAGCTTGAACATTATTTTATTTTTTTTAGATATTTGTTGTCCTTGCTTAAAGGATAACAAACAAAGAAACGAAAAGATTTTTATATCATTTAAAATTCAATGCAGGTTTCTAATATTACTTTTTCTTTTCTCTATTCATATGACTATAAGTTTGAGCTTTACAGAATGTAAAAATCTTGTGAACAAACTATGGAAAAATTTTGTAGATTTTATAGGTTTCAATTTACCATTTTCTTCATTTTATCAAAACAAAGTACGAGTACTTAAACAGCTGAAGGCCAAATAACTAAAACTGAAAGAGAGAATGAAGCTTTGTATTCTTACTCATATGAATTTAAATTAATTTTTAAAATAAAAGACCCAACTTAAATGCAAAAAGATTGTCATAGAGGTGCACATACCAAACATATTCAAGCAAAGCACGCACACATGCATACATGAAAAAATATTATCAACTCATTTCATTTTCATTACTGACACAGGATATGCTTATCTCTAACATGACAACGACTGCCGGCTTACTTCTACTTCCTCCAATTTATATGTTCATTTTTATTTCTCTATTTTTTTTTTTTTTTTTGTAGATATTTTTCAAGCGCTTGTTTTTCGCTTTGGAAAATGAAAAATTGCGCTCATTTTAACAAAAATACATACGCACCCATGCTCAAAAAGATACTCGAATACAACACGCTGACAAACTAAATAAGCCAAACAACACATACACAACACATATCGTAGATAGATAGACACAAATACTCACTCTTACATACTCGTACATTTGAAGACAAGGACTTACGTAGACGACAGTCAGCTAAGGATTTACATACGCAGTAGTAGTACTACGTAGTATGTACTTAGACAACAAATGAGTGAACTCAGAGACAGAACAGAGACACAAATGGCAACAATACTGACAAATACTACTACTAGGTGAGTGAATATGGCCCAGTGGCCCCAGGTTAAGGACAAGTTCACATATGAGTATGTTTGAGTAGTTATCTACTCACATACTAGTTAGCTTAGATAGCAAAATGGCAGGAAACTTAAATAGTTTTCAGCATTGTCCGCTTGTCATCATCATCCTGTAACTGTAACTCTTCATTCTACACCGCGTATACGTATTATGTGTGTATTTCCTTTTCTATTTTAGGCATTAGACAAGATACATGGTTGTTGGGCATATGTTGGTTTTTTTGCTTTGCTTTTCGGGGCAGTTTGTTAAATTTCTCCCTTGTTCTATTTTTTGTTTGTTTTTTCTTTATTTTTCCCATCATATTTACAACACAAACTCTTCGCATTTCTTTTTTCTAATTTTGTTCCTGGTATGTTGGTTTGGTCTAGTTTCACTGAAGCCTCCTCCATTTGCCATCACCATTGTAAATTATTCATGACAAAACACACACACACACACATAGCCAATAACACATCACATACGCATGCCATAGATGATGAGAATAGAGCAAACATATGCATGGAACTACTAGAAATTCCCGGTACACTAAGTAGCTTCATATATATATTTTTGTGAAAAGAATAAAATAATGATACCCTACATTCTTATATAAGTAGAAGCTTCTATTAGATTTACTCGAGATTTTGTAACCTTTTCTGCTTCTGTTAAGTATGTCAGAATCTGACGCTCTTTCAGAAATGTAACAAAAACATGTCGCCAATATTTTTAATATATCTGATAATAGAGGAAGCGGTGAAGAGATATTTTGTTATGTCATCAAGGAGGGAGGCTGTTGCGTTTAAAAAGGTAAAAATAAAAATTGTGAAAATGCTTTTCTTTTTAAGAGTATCGCCTTAAAATGGCTTGCCCTATTTGGCTGATTTTGTTGTGTTCGTTAATATGGCCTATTAAAAGAAAGTGAAATACTATTTGTTTGAAAATGCACCGGAAAAGTTGGAAATTGTGATTTTTTGTATTAAAATCTGAATAAATACAAAAGTAAAGCTTTAATCGTGCGTTCGCTGCTGGAAGTAGTAATACCTTGATAGGCTAGTGTGTTAAGCTCCGGCAGGTGAAACAGTAGCGAGAGTGAGTTTAACGTCTGGAGTTGAATTTTGTTTGTTATGTAACAAGGTGCACAATGAGCACAAACAGCACGACAAACGAACACAAGATCAAATACGAAGCTAATAATAGTACAACAGAACAAAGCGTGCATACTCTGTGTCTGTCTCTATGCCTGCTCTGTGAACTCTAGTATTTGGATACTCTTGAATCAATGGTGGATTGTATATACAAAGACTGACTATAGACTGCACAAGTCACTCACAAAGCGAGACCTCTTCTTCCTATTCTTCTTTTTTCATATTTTGATATACCCAACAACAAAATTGTGTGTAATCTCGTGATACATAACAAAACGCGTTTTCACGCAAAAACAATTACGGTAGTGTAGCGATAGTACCTGCCCCGATTATTTTACTTTCTGATATCTTTATAAAATCTTAATTGATTAATAAATAATTTTTTTCTAATGTCTTCATTCATTCAAATACTTTCATTTTTCTATCACAAATCCCTGAATTTCTTTCTCTCAGTTCTTTCTTTCTGATGGTTTTTTTATAATATCTTCCCGCGACCTTCATCTACTTGTCTTGTTTTATACCACTTGACATTAATTTAACTTATTCTTATTACACTTCTCCTTTATTTGTATTTCTTTAATCGTCTTCTCATCTTTTTGTTATCATCTTATCATTTCTTATTCATCTTATTCTTAGATTTTCTTTTATCTTCCACTCTTCATCAACTCATCTTTTTCTGTTTACTCATTATCATCTCATTTTCCCCCTTTATTCTCAATTTAAATCTATTTTCTCTTATCATGTTTCCATCTCCTTAGTATATTTTTTAAAAATTCATAAGCCATTTCATATTATTTCCTATCGCCACCTCAGATTTCATTCTGATTTAACTTTCATTATTTTATTGCAGATTTGCTTTCTTTTTTCTTATTTTTATCTCCCTTCATTCCTAGTTGTATGACCTTCTTTCTTTCTTTTTTTGCTCGTTACAATATTTTCACTTTCCTCGTATGTCCCACATTTAATAACATCTTCCTTTCTTTTATTTTATGTTTCACTCGCATGTATGTATGTACTTTATCTGTTAAACCTTTTAATCCTTCTTCTCACTATCATCATTCTAAGACTTTCTTAACTTCATTTGTAATAGTTTAGTCTAGTCTAGAATTGTGTTACTCGTACTTGCTCAGAGTAGTGTATCTACTACTCATTCCTGCTTAACTCGTAACACAATAACACAAACCTTCTCATCTTTCCATTTATTATATTTATTCGTTTTTGTTTTGGTATTTTTTTTTTTTTTTTTTTGTTCTTCTCTATTCTCAATGTTATTTCGTTGTCATTTTTCGGGTGTTTTGCTTGTCGTAATATTTATTATTTAAAGAAACAACAACATACGCGTGTGTCCTATCGTCCCCTATATGTTTTTTTGTGATTTGCTTTAACAATTTCTCTAATGTTGTGTTTTGTGTGTTATCCTTGCTTCAGTTACCATTATTTCTTACTCATTCATATTCTCTCTTATTTTTCCTGCTTATTTTATGTTTTAGAAATTTTCTCCATCATTTCTATTTTTATAGTATTTCACCAAGCGCTTTTCTACTCATATTTTTCTTTATTTTGTTTCTTTTTTTTCTAGTCAAAAGATAGAACAGGAATCATAGTAGGAAAAAAGAAAAACAGTTGATGGGCAAAGCTTACACAAAATGTAAGCGCATTTCCGGTTTGCAATATGCAAGAATGTGTGTGTGTGTGTGTGTGTGTGTGTAAGTCCTACTCTTATATATAATGCGTTTTTAATAAGCAAAAATGTAAGAATATTTTGCCATATTACGTTAATGGCCGGCATACTAGCATAGACGTCAACTTATGGTCAAAATGGTGTTCAACACGCAAAGTGCGAACAACACTGACGACCATGAAAATAACAACAACACCAACCGGAAAGCGGAAACGGATGCTTTCTTTACATAAGCATATTTTATGAGTATAGTATATGCTTCTTATATCGACCATTAAACACTAAACTTGTGCTAAAAGCCTCTATTCAGAGGGTTGCTCATAAACATAAGCATGCTTTAGTTGATGTGGACTACTTAACCTCGAATGTAATATAAAAAATGCTTCTAATTTAATTTAATGTTGCTTATAAATATTCAAATAATATATACACATAAATATCCACACACACACATACACACATTCACTCATACTTATACTCACACCCATATTCCTCTTATTACTAAACATTATGAGTCCATAGAGAGTATTACTGGTCCTAGTGTGTTGTTGTTAGTCGACCTAAGCAAAGTTTGTTTTAGAATTTTGAACGTTACTAATTGCAGCAAATTACAAATGATAATAGCCAAAATACACGCTCAAGGTTACAATTTATGTGTGTTCCACTCACACATAAATATGTGAATGTGTACAGTGTTTGTGTGTGTTAATCTGTGTGTAGGTCAGCAATTGCCCCATGCAATGAAGTAGAGGCATTCAACACTCATGAATTATTGGCAATTTATCAAGTACTATGCTCCACTGTACTCTTGTTGGTTGGGTCAACACAGGAACAGGAACAAGAGCAGCAACAACAAAAACAACAACATCAACATCATCAGCGATTTGAAGTTACACAAAATCGCGCCTAAAAACGATTTTTCTTTTAGCTATGGTACATGGTGCCTGCAGATGGCTTTTCATTGTCGAGTAATTAAAGTTCATATTCATTTTGGTGGTTAACAAAATTTTATAATATGATACCCTACAATGTTGGTGTAAGTCATTTGTTCTACTCAAAATGATAGGAATTCAATGGCCACTTACTTTACCCTGTTCAAATTAGGCAACGGGCTCAAAATTGATGTAATAATGAAATGTAGATGATATGAACAGAAGAAATATGAAGTACAAATCTTTGAGAGAATCCACAATATTTGAGGTATTGTGGCAGATCAAATGCTTCCTGAGGAAGTAGATTTAAAGAACTCCATTATAAACTAGAATAGTTTGATGCAACATTCTCACAATCAGATGGGCAAAGATATTCCTTGCAATCTTTAGAGGTTGGGCCATCTATTGTGCCGATTTTTGATTGGTCTTAAAGGCACAATAATTAACTTTTTTTTCAAAGAATTTTACTATATTTCATAGAATAATTCTTCCGATTAAGTATTAAAGATTATACCATTTAAATGTTGGCCGCAGCTGGCTCTGCAGTAGGCCATCCTGGAACACTAATTTTCAAGCACTTTGTCCAAAAAAAATCATCTTATCAGACGGAGCGCATTTTCATCTCGGCAGCAATGTAAACAAACAAAACACTCAAAAAGCTGGTATTTCCTTCTTAGTGAGTCTATGTGTATATGTTTTTTGTTTTCCCGTTGAGGAAGCATTAAAGGCCAAACGAATCTACTAACCCTATAAACCCCATCGCCCCCTGGCACCACCGCTAAGTATTACTTTAAAGTCTGCTTTTTCCCTCATGTAAACAACGTTAGAAATTCTTGTAAATATCAAACTAAGGACCTATTACATTTACGTTCGGCTGAACTCATCGTAACCGTTCCGAATTACTGCGTTCTATTTCAGCTGCGATTGAAAAGTATGGTTGATGGAATTCGCTGATTGATCTGGTAACATCAAATCTCTGGAAATGCAGCAAGACGTGTTCAGCATTCTCGTTTTCGCCTCTACAAGTCTGACAGTAGGGGTCATCACCACATCACCGCTTATGCGGTTATTCTTAAAACATCCGTGACCGCTTATGAAGATAATGATTGATATTGCCAAACTTTTTACCGTCCCATTCTTCGACGTCATTAATGAACTGATGGGGTCCACCTACCTATGTCAGAACTTTGCCATCTGCGCTGCCACTCCACCATACTGAGAGATCTTTCATCTTGCCTTCTCACCACGCAAGTGCTCTTCTTAGAGACAAATCCATCGACTGCTACAACTAAGTCAACCGGCATCATACTTGCCATTACGGGCATTGCTAGATACCGTTTGAAATGTAGAACAAACGTGAATGGCACATGATCTGTAGACTGCATTCATTTCTCTCATGTATGACTTTGTCCTACTAGCATCTTTGACTAGTACCGACGTTACGACATTAGCCAATAGTCGTCGCTTGCACTCTCGGGCATCAGCCTGGGGACAGCACCTGATAATTTTGATGGTTTAGCAGCTGTTCGCGACAAATGCTTATTGAATGTCATCTTTGAATCCAGTTTAACTCCCAGTTTGGTGCGGAAGGGACCATAGGAATTGATGGTTCAATTTTTTGCATAAATGCCTCTTTGTTCTCAACTTATTGAAGTAGTCTATGTGAAACATCAATTTTTGAATTGTAAGTCACAAGAAAATAAAATAAAAATCATTCTTTCTACCATTCCCAATCAAAGTGAAGGAAGGTTATGCAGCATTAGGTGAAACCGAAGTTTTTAATGTATTGTTTTTGTTTTTTTACCAATTTTTTATATTTTGCTCTTCATCAAAAGCAAACCAAGCAAAGCAAACCAAATGCGCTTTCGCACTTTTACTATTCCTTTTCCGTTCCATTTGAGTTGCTTTGCTTTTACATTGCTGTTGCTATTTGCACGCTTGTTGATGTTATAAATGTTGATGTTCTTCTTGCTTTTACTATGTAAGTACTATTGTTTCTATTTTTGTTCTTAAAGTCAACATTAATTGCGTTAAATTAATTGCACACTGTCATTAAAGAACAACGGAAGCACAACGAAAACGCTTCATATGAAAAATGAAAATGTACAATATATGTATTACATAAAACTTTTTGTGTTGCATACTTTTGTGAGGCTTGAAGGCAAACAAAAATTGTAAGCATATTTATTTCGCTAATTAAAATATTGTAAGCACATTAATGGAAATGTAATGGCCCAGTAAGGTTCAAAAGAAGGAGTTGTACGGAAAAGGAAGAGCTTTCAGCAAATGAGACCTCAAGGCAAAAGTAGTTTATGATGAAGAGGATACAGAAAAAAAGAAAAAAACATAAAAAGAGACAAGCCTCTGGCACTTTTAACAGTTCTAGTAACATATTTAATGATTGCCATATATTATCCTGACCATAAAGCCTCTGTGAGTGTGAGTGTGTCCTTTAAAAAATTAATTCATTTAAATAAGCAAAAAACGGAAATAAGAATGAATGCCTTTCTCTGTATCTGTGTGAGTTTGAGTATATATTTAAGTGTAATTAGTGTGCGCAAATAAAATGGAAATTTGCACAAATTCCACATTCACACTCACAAAGATAGTATTTACTTTCTGCTTCAATAAATTTGTGACCCGCATTGCGTTTGCTTTCTATCTCACCTCACCTCACCACACCACTCTCCTTATTCATTTTCTCTATGAACGCTTCCAATTAGAAAATATTGGATATAAAATTTTTGGCGCAATGACCAAAGGCGATTTTATTCAAATACTTGCAGCTTTTGCCCATTATAATTATCATTAAATATTTGTTTGTTTTGAACTTTTGCTTTGCACTTTACATTGAAATTTCAATACAAAATATTCCATTGAATTTTCAAACAACCAAAACAAAAATTTGTAAAATTTGTATACCAAATTCATGGCTTAAATAATAATAATCAAATTCATTGGTTCTTATTAACGAGAATTGTTTATTTACAAGTTTATTGCTTTCACATAATTCAATGGATTAAATTCAGATTCTGGATTCAGGTTTAACTTATTCACTTTGTGTACTAAATAAATCATTAGTGAGTAATAGCTCAACGCCTTTATAAGGACTTTGTGATATTTAATTACAATTTACCCAAACCACCTGCAATAAAATCAAGCCAAAAGAAGTTCATTACATTTATACATTCAATGAAAGCAAAACAAAAGCGTAAAGAAACATGTTCTCAAACACAATTTGAAAGTAATTTTACTAAACACATACGTATGAGTGTGTGAGTGTGTTTGTATGTATTCAACTACACTTAACTAAAGACATTCACACATAAATAGATACAAGTTCAATTAACTTAAGTCAGTTTGCTCATTATGCGTTACCATTTTGCCATTTGCCATTTCATAGTCATGGAAAGAAAGTGTGAGTTTTGTTCGTCATTAGAAATGAAAAACAGGCAATGACTATGAAGATAAAAACAACAAAAACTACTACTACTACTACTAGTAATCTAGAATAAGAATGAGTGTACTAGTAAGAATATGAAGTAAAGCATTTTGGTATATATCAGAGAACTTAAATTTACTTAACTGCCAAGGACAAAGAAAATCATGCAATCACTAAACCAAAGTCAGCTAAATGAAATTTTTCGCTTTCCCTTAAGCAAAGCGCAATTCGCAAATTTTCCCATCATTAAGATGCCAAGCCAATGAAACAAATGCTACACTTAAGTCACACTAATGCCAAACTAAGCGTCAGACAGAAGAAAAACAAAACAAAACCCTCTATCATCTACTTACTCATTCCATACACTACCATTTACTATTTTCTTGAATAAAACCTCAATGGTTAAACCAAAAATTGTACGCAGCACTTGAGTATTTACAAAAAGGGAAGATGATATAAAAGCGACAAGAGTAAAAAAAGCAAAAATACTAAAGAGTATGAGAGTGAATGAGAGTAAATAACTACCTCATCTTGTGTTATAGTATCTCCAACATCACATCATGACAACGATAAATGAAAAGCGTGAAAAACATATCCGCAATACCCAACTTGAAACAAGAGAAAGAGGATGCTCAAATGAATAGCACAAATCTTCAATTAGAGTATAGTAGAACCAAAATTCACTACCTCAACACATTGCAAGTGGCTTTGACTTTCGTATGAATGGTACTTGAATTTATGCGATACAAGCACTCAGATAAACACAGTATCCCAATTCAGTGATTTCACTGATTTCACTACTTTTAGTCACCATAAGCTTGGCGAACTGAGTGAGTTACTTTACTTAAGTGCAGCATCAATAAAACGAATCAATTCGATTTGTAGTTTTGTAGCTAATCAAAGTTAACGTGTTTTTGTTGAATATTACTTGTGAATCCCTTTGACTGACTAAAATATTCTGTCCAACAAACTTCCTCATCATCATCATGTATATTCTTTGAATTATGCTGTTTGCCAAATGTGATTTCATTTTTGATTCAAGTAATTGAGTTTTATGAGTCATCAAATAAAATTGAGTTTACCTAACGAATGAAAATACCAAATTTAAAAAAATAAATTGGTTATAATTTCATGAAAATCATATTTCACGTCTATGCTGCGTATACTTGATATTTACTATTGCATTAAGTAAAATATTTTCACTGAAAAACCAAGAAATTTAAGCCATGAATATATTGTACTTCAACAAACGATAATTGTGACACATGCCACACACAGATACACATACAAACACATACACAAATATACAACAAAATAACACTGAACTTGGAGCGCATAAAATGCATGCAGACAATCCAAAATAAGAAAAAAGCAGGAGAATATGCCGGGTTGAAGCATCAAATACGTTAAAATTCCCTCTCAGTTTTTCTCATATATTCAGACAAACAGACAGACAGATAGATAGATAGATACGAGTGTAAAGATACATATGAGTTTGTGGCATGCAATACGCCTTCTACTGAAAGGATGCCAGTGAGTGAATTGGCGTAGGCGTGTTGATGAACTGACAATTTGTGTCAACTTTCATAGCCGCAAAGCACAAAGCACCAACTAAAAGGCGTAAAGCATGAACAAGGATCATGAATGAACACTCTCATACCCACTCACTCTCTACTCATTCGTCATGCAGAACACTCTTCTTCACCCTTGACTTTTGTGCATAATAAAAATTATTCGTTTCGTGTCTCACTTTTGGCCAAAGGGCAAAATGAAGTTGATTTTTTTTCCAACATTTTCTTAACATGCCGCATCAGTTTCTACTTCTATCCCTTTGTAGGCTTGTTTAACTATTCATATATTTGTCCAATATATTGAGATATCTATCCTCTTGTCGCATTTTCCTATTTCAAGGGCAACATATTGATGGCATTTTCCGGACCACAATTCGTTTCGATTTTGTGTGGAAATTATTAACTTGTAAAATGCGTAGCCTGGCATTTTTAATAAAGGCAAAGCCTACAGGAACGTGATCGACAGGAAAAATACTTATATAAGGATCAATTCATTGAGTCACAGACATACACAAAATTAAAACTGTCGCTAGGCTTACTTGATTAAACGTGCAATACTCATTCAATGGCACAAATGTTAGTAAGTGAATGGGTGAGCGAATGAGTGAGTGAGTGAATCATAGAGATTATGTGTAAAAGAGTAAACAAATGTGTAAGGCAAACGAAGCAAGTCTAACTAAAATGGTTGTCATTGCACGTACAAAATATTCCATACGGCACACGCACCAGTTAACAAAAAGGACATTAATAGAAAGGACATAGGCTATGATAGTGGCAAAGCTTCTACTTCAATTTGCGAAGGCAGTCAAATAAGTTTCATAACAAGGAAAGAAAAAAGAGAAGGGAGAATTTCATTATATCTTTCAATGTACCAGAGTAGTCTGCCTTCTTTAAGCTCGATACACTGAACTCCATCCATCTTAATAATGGCTTCTACATAATCTTTGTCTTTGTTTCCAAATAGGACTGAATTTGTTATTCAACTTCCCCATTTGTTGTAAAGTTTTGACTGGTTTTGAAAGAAATCAATGAGGATTATTTTATTTGAAGCACCAATAAATCAAGATTTCCAGGACTTTTTCGGCCAATAAACTTGCTTCTACCATTTTCGAAGCAATATATCCAGCTTCTAGCCACTGTTTTTAAAGTGAAAACGTGTCTAAAAAGGGTTTCATAGTTATATCAAAATGTTACGCTGTGTTAGGTTAGGTTAAGTGGTAGCCTTCAGACGAGTGGGTCACTTAGGTACAAAAAAGAATATGTGATACCAGTGATACGCTGTGTTACATTGAAACGCTTTTGGTGTCGCCAATACTTTTTAAATATTTCGTGACTCAAAAGCCGTAGGGTTAAGTAATTTACATATTCTGAAAAAAAAGGAGTGCACGTTGTATGTAAGAGACTTTTTTTTACGTCATCAAGAGGAGAGGAGGGTTGGAAAAGATGAAAAGTAAAGAAAATGTTGTTTTTCATAAGCGTATCTCTCGAGAACGTCTTGACCGGTTTAACTAATTTTTTTTTGTGCTCGTTATAAGGCAAATAACAAAAGGAAGAAAAAAAATTTTGGGATAATCTACAGGAAAAGATAACCTTTTTATATATCAGTACCTAAGTAAACAATTCTGGCTTAAGGTTAAAAATGACTTACGTGAACCGACTTCACTCACCGGGACCTGTCTGAATCTAACCTACGCATGCAACTGATTTGCATACCTTACATCTCGGATTTCTCATTTTACCACCCTGATTAAAATGTATTAAATCTATCTATTGTATGTATATACTTATATAACATTGGATGTGTGTATATATGTTTGCGCCCTATGGAAATCTAGCATAGTCTGGAGAGTGATCCTGTTAAAGAATATGATCAATCTAACCAAGGAGTGTTAAATCATATTTTACTGTGATCCAAAGGTCTATTTCTGTATTAAAAGTAAGCCATACTTCCATAATATTTAGTGCGTGAAAACGTTTCTCGAAAACCCTCAGATATAATTGAAAAGGAAAGAAATGAATTTCTCACTCCTTAGGTTAGGTTAAGCAGTCCGTTCGTGTTTGTTCGATGTGATGCCTGATAAAAACGTGGAAGTGTAGGAGCTTGGAGCTGTCCCTGCGTCAGTACAGCCAGACTCATTTGCTTACTTCCTGCCTGTTATTTGTCAGGTTTTCACTTCCAGGCATGAGAGTATATCCTGTAAGGGTCTGCCGAGCCTTTCCTGGCACACTCGTGATAGAGTGTTGCCGAGCTTGATTAAGAGTTTCTACCCTTTCACACTCCTTAGTTAGATAAGAAGTGGCAAATAGCTTCTTCCTACACAATTTTTAATGCATTCTATTGAGATGTTTGCCAGGTCCACTCTTTCACCCTTTTCACGGCTTTTCTCATTCAACATTTCTTCTTAAAAAACTTATCAAACCACACTCGTGCTTCAATCTTGCTTCTGCTGCTAGTTTTGTCGCCATTTTGCGTTCGTGTTCATTAATTGACAGCTGCTGCTGTTGTTACTTCTACTTTTTCTTGCTGTTGCTTTTTGGTTTCATGTTCTTTCTTTTTCCATGTGTTTACTGCAGCAACGCTTTATAGCCAAAGTTTATCAATTAAACTTTTGCCTTTTTGTTGTCGTCATCGTTATACTCATCCTACTTATCTTTAACCTCAATTTCTAGTTGTAAATAGTTAGGAAAAACGCAACCAAGCTTCTTGTTATTTTTTTCCTTGTTGTCATTTGCCTGCCCTTTATTGTTTGGTGCGAGTTTAACACTTGCAGTAAAACGCTAATCCAACACCTTATCTTATCCGTCAACCAAACTAAG
The DNA here is from genome assembly GCA_037043315.1 of Amiota communis. Classification (NCBI taxonomy): domain Eukaryota; kingdom Metazoa; phylum Arthropoda; class Insecta; order Diptera; family Drosophilidae; genus Amiota; species Amiota communis. The sequence goes on along the minus strand of JBAMAV010001245.1, from coordinate 1,206,652 downwards.
TTAAAAACTAACTACATAAGCTGTCTTTCTGTCTAGCTACCAGATTACACTAAGTCTGTCCTCCTTTAACTCTTTTCATGAAGAATCCTGTTCCTGTTTGCAGGGCAATTTAAGTGTCCCAGACTTAGTCTATTCATCAATCTTTCCCCAAAATCTGCTACAGTAGCTTTGTGCCACTCCTCCTCTATATTCCTTTCAGCATTTTGTTCATACTATGCCATTCTGCTGCATCACTCACTTATTAGTTCCAAGTAGTCCATAGAACCTGTAAAAGGTGAAAAAAGATACAAAATGCAATGCCTGAAAACAACAAACTAAAACCACCATTTTGCTTGATTCTTTTTAGATTCCTTTTTTATACTTTTCTTCAAAGACTTTTCTTTGGTGCAATGATGGTGTAGACAAAAAAAAACTTCGTAATTAAGTACATAAGCGCAACATTTTCTTCTGTTTTTAAATAGTTTTTTTTTTTTCTCTCCTTCTCATATTCTTTTTAATCATAGACTGCAGGTGTAACTCACACGAATACACAGACACACACACAGAGATACTTCATTGTTGTTCTTATTTTTTGTTGTTTTTAATGAGTCTTTTGCCTGCTAACCTCGTTGTTTGAATACTTTTCCTTGTAGCAAAACTTAAGCTTCTCTGTATTTGTCACTGAGTGTATGTGTGTGTTTGTGTGTGCCAGATGTCGCTCAACGCATTTTGAAGGCAACACTTCCTGTGTTGATGACGTTAATTACTGCAGCAGTGGCACCTTTTTTGAATTTTTCTTTCTTTCATTCTCTACTACTATTTTGTACATTTAGGTTTAAGCATACAAAACTGTGGGTGTGACTGTGTTACAACAGCAGACAGAATAAGAATATAAAAGGAAAATTAGCAGTAAAGAGACAAATTTAGAGACAGGGGCGTCACCTATAGAACTAAATTTGAACTCATTTTCACACTACATTACTAAGTACAGGGTGAGTCAGAAAGGACGGACGTTTTTGAAATGACTAGTAGTACCGTTATGTTCGTCCGGTAATAGCATTTTTTTTTCAGTCACCGCCATGGCCCTGCCATGTTGGAACACCGCGTTTACGCTTACGAAAGTTTCGTGCGAAATAACGAGTCGATCACCGCTGTTCAGCGCGAATTCCGACGCCACTTCAACATTCATCGGAACCACGCGTAACACGATCCTTCGGTGGGTGCAACCATTTCGCACCCGAGGTGTTTTGAGCAACAGACGTCCCCCAGGACGTCCACGAACAGCTCGAACGCCAGAAAATGTTGAGGCGGTCCGCCAAGCTTTCATGCGCAGCCCAGGTCGTTCTGCACGAAACCGCGCCGCTCAACTTCGTTTGAGTAATCCATCGGTAAAGCGTATTTTACACAATGAACTGCATTTCCACCCCTACAAATTGGCAATTGTTCAAGAGTTGCAGCCAAGAGATTATGAACAACGAGTGACGTCCGCGCATGGGATGGAAGCACTCTCAGATCAACATGAGAACCTTATTCTGTTCGTGAGTGATGGAGCTCATTTCCACCTGAATGGCATGGTGAACTGCCGTTATTGGGCCAATGAAAATCCTAGAGAATTGGATGGAACACCTTTGCATAGCCTCAAAGTGACTGTTTGCCACAATCGACCGGCAAATGCTCGAGAGAGTAGACGCAAACTTCGTGGAACAGCTTCAGTGCTGCATCACCGGTGGGGGGTCACCACATGCCCGATGTTGTTTTCCACACCTGACATTCTTAAATGCTTTGACCTAACGATTCAAAAATTCAAATAAATTTTTTTTTCAATGATCCTTAACAAGTTTATGAATTTTTGAAAAACGTCTGTCCTTTTTGACTCAGCCTGTATGATAATGTCCCCCTTTTTTACTTCTCCGACTACCATGTCCTAAGAATGCATCTGCAACACCCAGGAAAATTGTGCCAAATGTGATAACAATGTGGCATAAAAACCTGAAAGAAAGAAATGCGTTAATTACCTTATGGCCTAAAGGACTTTAACATTAAACAAAAGCACAAAATAAGGATAATAAAGAGAATGAGTGCATCAAAACCTTTTGCATTTAAAATATTCTACTGCAAATGATGGTGTGAAAATATCAAATAAAATTGATGTTATGTTTGGAAAAAATTTAATCTATTTCGAACTAGTAAATATTTATGTATATTTTAATTATTTATTATTATTTTTTACATAATTACATTTTAAACAAACACACATAACAAAAAACTTTATTGAATTAAATTTCAATTGGGTACAAACAAAAAAAAATCAAAGTTTATTTTTAGGCTGAACTCAGTCGCTCGTACTTCAACAAACTATAAAATATTAAAATTAAACCACAAGCAAGGAAACAACAAAAATAAAAATAACCAACTGCCGCCAACATAAAACTACATGCAACAGCAACAACAACAACAACAACAAAAAGAACAACTTCCTGTGGCATGAATGAATTTGTTTATAATTTTCGCTTTATGGTTTTTAATTATGTAACCAAAAACATGAAAAACATACAGAAACACAAAAACAAAAAGAACAATAACAACAAAAAGATCTCATCAACGACAACAACAATATTACAACAAAATAACAACAACAACAACAACCACAACATAAATGTTTGCAATAAATTTCATAAAATAACAACATCATTGAATGAGTCCTGAGAGCAAAAGCAAGCAAGCGTTTTGGGTTTTTTGTTATGTTTACAGTGATTTTTCTGTTAAACATACACATATACATACATACACACACACATACATCATACATATGTAGTATATTTACAAATTATAACTTTGTTTGTTACGGTAAATAATGCTGCAAGTGCCACATGCTTCAAGGCATATATCGGGGGCATGAGGTGGCATAGGCAAAGCAAGCGGTTAGAAAAAGTATAACATGACATAATATGTATATATATTATATATATATATATATGAACATGTGTGTGGTATGTGTACTTGTTACTAAAAGTGTGTTTGTGTTTAGAAGGGGCTCAATGAAAGTTTAAAACTTTTCTGTGGTTTGTGTTAATTTTAGTTTCAATTTCATTTCACCACTTTTAACGAACACATGAAAACCCAAAACGACTTTCACATAGGCAACAACACTAACAATAGTTGCAACAAGGATATGGAAACTAATAATTACAATAACAACATATATAATATTGTATAAGAAGAATATACTACATAATAGCAAATCGCCATATCAGCAGCTAAGAGCAGACAATATTAATTTCTATTCAAAGATGTGTTTGCTCTCACAGCCATAACAAAACAAACAATAATGGTTGACCAAGTTACGAGAATAATAACAATTTATTGATGTTGTTACTCAATACAAACTTATTGTTAAATTCACAAATAATTTTATAGTTCCATAAGATTTTACAAGCTCATTCATAGTTAAATTAGATCTTGTAAGAGTTCAGTAAACTTAATGTTAAATATTTTTTTAGAAGTTACAAGTTTTAAGCATCTACAGCTTTCGATGACTTACTGATTGGCCATCTTACACTTCACTATGTGTTTATTGTGTAATAAGTTTAAGATAAACCAATCATTTCTGATATAACCATGCCATTAACTAACTAGCTTAATTCAATTTGAGTCCATAAGCTTGCATCAATTTTAAATAGTAACAAGTTTTTGAATCTACAATTTTCTATTCTTTACTGATCGAACTATGTAAATTGGCAATTAAGTAAAAATTTGGTAAGGATTTCTGGCTTAAACAGGAAGTGTTAGGTTTTTGTTGCATATAGAATTAAGTGAAAGAAATATTGAAAGAAGTTGTAACTAATGGATGAAATCAATAGAAATTAATCAAATAAAATAATTCACCCATTTAACTTGGAACTTAGTGACTTAAATATTCAAATAATCAAGAAATTTATTTCATATACATTCGAACTGTTCTACAATATAACGAACTGCTATATAACAGACTACTCAATAGCGAACACTTCTATGATGAAGTTTTTTTGAAGACACTGCATTCTTTTTAATTTATTCATCTATATATATATGTAAACCTTTCTACAAATTCCTTCTCTATAAGAGCACTCAAACCGGATTCGTCATATAAAATAACATAACGAATATATTCAAATGCAACGTACGTATGTATGTTATGGTAGGAAGCAATTTCACTGGAACAGAAAAGAAGTAAACAGAAGAAAAATATGAGATGATTTTAAAGGCTGAAATCCCTTGAAGAGCATTTTGAAAATTCATAATATATAATGCTTGCATTGCTTAATAATATTTTTAAGAAGTGGCTTATGAAACTAGACAGTAAATTTGCTTATAAAATATGACAGTGCGAAGATTAGCGAAGTAGAGTTAGAGAAACGTAAAGCGATAGTCATAAAATGTAGCGATAGTGGCATCGTTGGAACCATGATTGATCAGATAATCAATCGATTTTCATCATATCGTCATATTTTGCGTGTCATGTCCTATGTATTGAGAGCATGTAATAGAACTCCAGTTGAAAAGAGATTAGTTGCTGCAGATGTGTTGCACATTAAAGCCAGCGAATTGCAACAGACATTGTTTCTTATATTGTATCGGATTTGAAACAAAGTTCCTTATAAAACATAATTAGCAGTTTTCATTCGTTTCTCGTCAAGAGCTGTTCATGTAGGGCTACTATCAGATTTATCGACTAATGTTTATTTTGTGTTTAAAGCGCTTTATTGCTCGCAGAGAAATTCCACAGAGGATTTACTGTGACACCGCAACGAACTTTGTTGGGGCTCACTCACAGCTTAGTGAAATAAAACAACAGTTTTTTTTATCACAAATCATTTAACAGTTTGCAAGACTTCCAACTCAATGATTGAATGAAGCATCTGAGTCCTTTCAATGGGCGGAGTATGTTTGGACTTATGTTACATATTTATTTGTTTCAAGAAGTATTTATATATGTTAAGTTGTTATTTTAAGTATAGTTCTGTTAAGTTATTAAAGCTATGTAAAATGTCTGTTATGTAAAATGCTCTAAGTTATGTAAAAGCCTTAGTTTAAGTAAACATACGTAATTAAATGTTAGTTAAGTTTTTTAGTCTGCAATAAAAACCTAATTGAAATATACGCTTGTGGACTCAACATTTTACAACCAACTGGTCAAGGCATTATATTTAACTTGAAACAGCACTACAAAAAAAGATGACTGAAGAAAATTTTAGAATCAGAAGGAAATGTATCATCGTCAATTGTATTACTTAAAAGTCATAAGAGAATTAAGAGAAGCTTGGAAAGATGTGAATACTGAAACTGTTTTAAAAAAGCAGGTTTTGCAAAAACTAGTCATATGAAGCTGGGTTCATCTTATGATGACATCACTATTGTGAAACTTTTAAAAAGATAATGATTTCATTGAAGGTTATCTACGAGTTTTACACTGATCTACTTTTTTAAGTCACACAAAATTTTATATCACATATGGTCTGGTGACAATCAGGTTTTTTTGTAACATCAAAACATATATTTTCATAAAAAATCACCTAAACTTATAGAAATTATTACTTAATATACTTGAACGTTTGGCTTTTGATAGTCCTCTAACAGTAGTAACATTCCTTGACTAAATTTCCCTTCTGGTTGAAACAAACGTTAAATGATTATTCTACAGATTGTCTTTTTTTATGTACATAGTTTAATTTTATGATTTATTCAGTTATCTTGAGGTTGTATTAGGTAGGATTAGTCACTGTTTGAAGCGGGAGTAAAGATCCAAAGGATGGTAGCGCTTAAGTCTACGGCATTGCTGACTTGCAAGGACGCTAACGTGGTTCTCAAGTCGATGTTCATAGCGACTATAAGCATTAATGGTCTCTACAACCATGGTCATCTTGAGGTCGCAATGAATAACGTCGTTATAACCATAGAAGGGGCACCTACTTAGGTGCGAAGGACTTTGGACTCAAATCTCTGCATGATGTTAACATTGGAGGCCTCAGTAAAGCCCCTTAACTGAATGCCATTGGCCCAGATTAGCCTTAGAATCGCCTTGTACAGCAACAACCTATTGCGTAGTGAGAGGCCTGAGCTTAAGGTTGGCTGGATCCGCTGGTGGAAGAGATGTTTTCTCCATCTGAGTGCTCCATCCAGAGAATGCCCTAAGTATTTAACGCTAGAGGCCGTGGGGAGCATGTGTCCATTTTGACTAACGCTGCGGCAGCTCCAAGTCATAATTATATTATCTGACATGAGCCGATTTATCGGTGTTGATGGCAATGTTCCACCTTGTAAGCAATGGCTCTAAGGCAGACGATTGCATCTGTAGTTTCCTGGATATTGCTAGTCATCGGATATTCTACAGATGAAAATATTTTACAAAGTGTTATTGGAAAACAATATGGTATAGAAGGTAAAAGAAAAGTAAAAAACCACTGGCTTCGTCTTATATTAAATGAAAGTTAATTATTGAAGATCCAAGTTCGTATCTTACTGAAATAAATACAGCATGTTACAAAAAAACTGAGAGGAAAATGTACACAATTTTTAAATTATTTCCGTTTTGAATCAGAGTAATCAATAAATTAAAGACAATTTAATAAATAATTAAGTAATTTTTAAAAGAAATTGTTTTCTTATGTTCCAAAAAGTATCATTAAATTCTGTAAAAATCTAATATGTCTATACACTTCCGGATGTAAGCCGGAAGTTATACAAATATAATAAATTGAATTGTGAAAGGATATTTCAATAAAATTGAATTCTTTTCCTATTGGAAAAACAAATGTTCGTTTGTTCATAGTGGCTACACATATCCGGTATAAATAAGAAGTTATTCAAATGATTTAATTAAAAAAATTAGTTAAGTGATTTCTTAGTTTTTATATTCGTAAGCACTTTTCTAAATTAAAGACTTTAAAGACATAAAATCGTAAAAATATTGTATATTATAACCACTTCTATATTCATGATCATTACTATACTGTTTCTATTTCTAAAATTTATACAAAAAAATGTAAAAATATACAGAAAATTTATGAAAAACACTTTACACATTTGCACGATGGACACAAAATTTTGCGCTTGAATGCAAATTTTGCGCACAAAACCAAACAAAGCAATTTTATATAATTTTCTTTTATTTTTTTTTATTTTAAATTTTCATATATTTTCTTTTTTCAATATAAAACAACAAAAAACAAAAAATATTACAAACAATGAACACAAGCGACACATGAAAAAAAATTACATTTTATTGAAAAAATATGGTGAATAACGAGAAAAATATACAAAAAAAATAAAACAAAAATAAAGTTCTTGCATGCTTTAAGTACTGTACTGAAGGCTTGCAACAATGTTGCAATCTTGTATAAATTTTGAGGACGAGCACGTAAATATCATAGCAATACAACACAAAACAAGCGACATGCGACAGTGAAAGAGTTGACAGAAGGACACACAGAAAGACAGTTAGACAATCAGTCAGTCAGTCGTCGTCATCATCATCATCAGTGTGCATGTGGGTGAATGAGTTAAACATGCAACAGACAAGCATGTCGCATGTGGTAGAGTTGATGGTAAGCAACAGTCGTAGCCTAAATATAAGGACATTGAACGAGGGGGATATAGGGGACCTTCATTCAAGCATTAATTCATTCAGTCATGGGTTTTTGTGACTCAAAACATTCATTCATTCATTCACTCACTCAGTTGTTCATTTGTTCATTCATTTCTTCATGCTTGCATCGTTGTCCTTTCGTTTCCTAGTCAGCGACACGGAAGTGACATAAATAGCCAAATTGCTTTAGCCGCTTTAAGTTTGCTACTGCTGCTGTTGAAGCTGGTGATGATGATGATGATGGTGGTGGTGATGATGATGCTTCTACTACATACAATTTTGGTTTCTTGTTGTTGTTTTGTTGCTGTTGTTGTTGCTATACCAAACCAACATGCAATACATGCGTGCAATATTTCCGTCTTTTAACAACCCTACCGATCCCTGAACCTGTCAACAAGCCAAAGTTGAACTCACTCTTGCAATTCCATTTTCGTTCGTACGTTGTCTGCTCTCGACATTTTTGCTTTTATTGTTGTTTTTCCTATTGTTGTTGTTGTTGTTGTTGCTGATGCGGTTTACAGGCAATACTAACACAACATGAGCAACATGACCGATAACAACAAATGCAATACAAGAAAGACAGGAAACGCAGGATGAACAGTCTCAGCATGAGTGCAGCATAAGTAAGAACCACCAACAACAAGCTCATGAAACACGCAGCATACGTGTCCACATGATGCTCACAAGTTCTCACTGCACTCAAACAATCAGACAGATAAAAGGAAAGACAGACAAACGTACACTCACGCATTTGCTGCACGCACGCAACCATGTATTTCCGTTTCCGATGTAACTTCCGCTTTTATGCATTTGGCCAAGTTGCGAATTGAAGAAAAAGAAAGGAGAAACAGCTCAGTATCTATGTGAATGTAATAATAGCTGAAGAATAAAAAGCTAAAGAAAGACGACAAACTAAATGCATTGGATTTGTTGGTGTTGGCGTAGCTGTTTGGCCTTTGTCCTTCTCTTGGAGTATTCGAAGTCAGGAGTCAGAGAGTAACAAGATTCGCAGACGCAATTGTCACGCTTTTATGGTCACAGTTGCCAATTGTTTGTAAAATTGTCTACATAAAATGTTATTCAATACAGTCGCAGTGAGGTACAAGGCAAGCAAAGACTACTGCTGCTGTTGTTGTTCTGGTTACGTTTGGCTCAAAAAATGGCCTTTTACTCTTGGTGTATATATCTTTGTGTGTCTGGATATCTGCCGTTGACTATTTGACATTTCTCAGGAAGCACGTAGCTGCAGTTATTCTTTGTTAAACAGACAACCAAATGACATTCAACTCCAATATGTACTCGTATAGTACGACAGTCAAAGCGGTGACAATGATGCCAACGTCAACTACTACTGGGACACTTATAAGTATTTTGGGCCCATACAAACACACACACACACGTAGGCCTATAATACTGTTAGTATTGCGCCTTCAACTGGCATCATTTAATGTAATATTGCTTTTTACATTGTTCATTTTTATGGCCCACTAGACTCAAGTTTATTAAAGCAAAAAAAAAAAAGCATACTTTTGAGTGCCGGAACATTTATTAAAGAATAATTGTAAAGTGGTCCATAAATTTAAATATATGAGGAATAAATTTCGGATAAAGTTCGGATAAGTTAGTCAATCACACATTTCGGCATACAGAGTGGGATTTCTAGAGGATGTTGCCTTTGCCTGTTGTTATCCAACAGGTTGATTGCTTGGTGATTGACATGGTCCTCTAACCTAATAAAGTGTCTGTTGCAGTGCTTGATGATTTCTACTTTTATAATTGGGATCTGCAAGTCTCGGTGGATAGCCAAGTTCCAGACAAACCACTGTGCACCTGCAATCCTCCTAAATATATTGGGCTAAAACTTTTGAATGATTGTTAGGTGTGAGTCGGATGCAATGACCGTAAGTCAATATCAGTTTCAGTAAGGCCTTGTACAATAACAGCTTATCTTGCATTTTGAGCTTCGAGTTTGATCTGAAGAGCTAACTTATTCTTCAAAGTTCCAGGTCCAACTGCTTTTTTTTGGACATAATGTGTGACGTTGTCAGGTAAAATTCCTGTCCAGTGTCAGTCCCAGTTGCACTTCTTGGAATTTAGATTAGATTAGAGAAAGGACGGTAACCAGTACACCTCGTAACTTCGGCCGTGTTGCCTTGTCAGATCGCTGCGAGATCAAGTTGACAAGAAGATGTTAGCCACTCTATCATTCCTCGTATTTACCCAATGGCGATGAAATTTTTCATCCAACCATTGTTTGAGTTTTGATTTCGTCTAAGTTCAAAGCAGTCCCCAGAATGGATTTGGCCCAATGAGGACGTTAGCAGATCCTTTTCTGCCGAGTAGATTAACATGATTGCTTGATGCTTATCAAAAGACGGGCATCATGCAATCCCAAAGCATTTTCAAGTTGAATTCGAAAGAATGTAGTACTTGTAATGCAACCTTGCAATCAGAGTGAATGTATATGTGCTTGTTAGCAGTGTCGCACTGTAATTCTTTTCTGATGCACACTTCTTGGAATGGCGTCACCTTGGATGAAAACAGTATGGCATGTCAAGTGGTTCAGGGTGTATGGATGTATTTACATTGATGCATATTTTTCACCTCTTCATTCAAGGCTCCATGAGGTTCAGCTGGTATAACAGGATAGCTGAGGCTACAGCCGGATCTCACTATCGCTTAGTGCAGTATCATTTGCATATGTTTCTATTGAGATCTTGTCTCCTAAGATTGGACTATTGTTCATCCGTTTACGTGTAAGTAGGTGCAAGTCTACTCTTCTTAATTATAAGAAGAAAGAGATTATAGTGTTGTGCTACTCCGCCGAAATTGAGAAGACTTTTGTTAATTCTTATTAACTATTAAACACCGACACGAAGAATTGCCACAAGCTTGGACATCCCATTAAGTGCTGATAAAATAATGTGTGCTTCTTGAAAATATCGCGCATCATCAAACTATAAGCAACTTTAAATATTGGCCGTCAAATGTGCCTTGTGTCAGGAAGACCATTTGTCAAAATGCACTGCATTGGCTTAAGATTCAAAAGCAAATGGAACACCACAAATTTCCCAACTCTGCGTGCTCAGAGCCTAGCATCATCCCTATGGGGTGTCTTATTTTTAGATGGCTAACTCCTGGCTGTTAAGATCGACGAAGTAGACATTTTCTCTGATCATTGTAAAGCGAAACAATCCAATTTGTAATACAAATTCGACCCTATTGTATTACTAATTCTTGAGTTTGGAACATACTACAATGATTGATGGATGAGCTAAGTATGGAAGACATTCATTTCCCACAGCTTACGAGAGATCCAGGGCTACATAACTCGAAGCCATTTCTCTTTACATCTTATGTCAGAACTCCTGACCATTTTCTTATATGGCAAAACGTTTATTGATGACTTTGTTTTATCATAGTGTATTTTTATTGTTTTCAATTGAACTTTATCATTAAAAAATTAAAAAAAAATTATTTTAATTTATTTTTTAAAAATTCCAATTTGTTTTCACTTTTTCTGTTCTTTTTTTTTATTTTGTTGAAGATTTTTTTAACAAAATTTGTAATTCGTTTTTGGGGCAAAATGCGTTCATGCAAATACAATTTTTTGATGTACTATATCATGGCACTCACTTTTTTTTCTTGTATTTTGATGATGATTTTGCTGGTGCTCACAAATTTTGTATTTTTTTTTTTTTTTTTTTTTTGATATCCCATTCCATTTTATTGTTGTTGCATGTTGTTTTTAATTCAATTTAACAATAATTTTTTTGGGGCTGGTTGTAGAAGCTTTGTTGTTGAATTTTTACTTATTGTGCAAAAATTTTGTTTTTTATTTTTATTACATCAAATGCGCTTTCTTTCCTTCTTTTATTCATTCATTCATTCTTTTTTTACAATTGCTTCTTACTTTGTTTTATTCTGTTGTACTTTATTTTGTTTTCCGCCGCGTATTTTCCGCAACGTTTTTGGTTTTTTGTTGTGTAGTTTCTTTCATCTTTTTTGTTCTGTATTACTGAGTTGTTTTTAGTATCAACGAACCGGAAGCAGCACAAAAGCCATTAGCGGAAATGAAATTGCATTTTGCCTCAACACTCAAAGTTAAAATGAATGAATTCAATCAAAAGACGCAGCTGCATGCAAGAATGAAATGCTAAGGGAAAAGGAGAAAATAAAAAGACCCTCACATAAATATGCAAAATATTTCACTTTGTTATTCTTTTTCTCATGCTGCAAGAGGAGGGGGGTGTGTATATCAATGTGGTAAATGAAAATGCTTTAATTTGTTTTTGTTTTTCATTCCTTGGTCATTTATTCATTCATTCGTTTATTCTCTCATTCTTTCGACAAACAAATTAAGCAAAAATCTATTTATAAATGGTAAATGAGAAGAGCGAAAAAAACTGTATGTTAAAAAAGAGAGTGGGAAGCCATAAAAAATCATAAGGAGTTTGAATTGAGGAGTTGACGCCTTCCACGCGCATCATGTCAAATACTAATTAATTTTACTTAACTTTGGGCCTTAACAAAAACTGATTGTGGCAATAAAATGTAATTACAACAACGCCCAAAGGCAACACAACTTAACTTAACTTAACACAATTCAACGAAACACTGAAAGACATAATACTAAAGACAGACAATGCCACTTCCACAATCACAAACACAGAAGCAGACTTAGGACAATACCAAAGAAAATTGTGGCAACCATTTATGCGTGCAAAACACGTAGAAAGCATTCAATTTGCTTGAAATGCGATAAAGTTAACCAAAAGACATGACAATGACTTTATGGGAAGATTTGACTAAGGGCTAAGTATACAAAGAGAAGAAAAACGTTAAGACAAACAAAAAAGAAGACAATGATGATTTGTTTCAAATAAATCGCTAAACCACATGGCGTATACGCGATATCAAAACTTTTGATGTTTGTTGCATCAAGCTAAACTGCATTGCAGACTGATAAAACTGATAAGTTCAATGAACTAAAACACATGCTTGACCTCTATAGGATTCTAAAGATCCCCTTAACTTATTACTATGATGATGTTGATAATAATGATGAAGATGATTACTATTCCTATTTATAAATTGTATTATAAGTATTTATGAACTAAACATGACTACAAACAAGTTTCATTCATACATGATTGAATGTCTGTCTCTCGTATCCTGTCCTATCTGTCTATGAGTGAGATTGTCTGCCTGACTGACTGACTGGCTGGTAGCCAATTTCAAGCTCCATGCTGCTATGTGCCACCATAAAACAAACTCGTTGGCATAAAGATTGACTCGAGCATGATAAAATATATCAAAAATATACACACAACATAGTAGTAACATAGTTGAAGTCAAGTATTTATCGCCTGCTTGTTTTGCTGCCAAAGCTTTTTATACAAACACATACTAGTAAACTCTGAAAAGAAGCAATGAATGTACAATATAAAATGAATAAATGACTGATTGAGTGACTGACAGCATGATGTATGCATGACGTTTCAACAACACACGCTCATATTCTAGTAAGTGGATGAATGAGTGAGTAATTGAGACGCATCGATCATTGCATCCTTACCAAATGAACAAATGAATCAACGATTGAAGAACTGAACGCTTGAATTCCAATGAATGAATGAACCAACATTTGAAGCAGTCATGTAGCAAATTATTGTTCTTGTTGCAGTTAATCTCTTTAACATATCATATGTGTATATAAATTATTTATATTGAAATAGATTCACCATAGTAATAGTCCGCTTGACTCGTCTCGTAGTTATAAATTCCTGGCTCCTTGCAACTCATTCAAGCCAAAAGAATAATTATGACAACAGAATTGCAATTTATTCATTCATTTACTATTTTATTCATTAATTTCTGTTGCTTTTGTTCATGTTTTTATCATTAATTTATGAGTTTATATTATATTCATTATCAGGACAGGATGACTTCATCATATTTGAAGTATAACTAGAAATTCTTGACTGCATTGCGAACGCAAATGAGTCAACGAGCTGCTACAAATTGCAACAACATCCTTCATCTTCTTTGTTCTTCATTAAATTTTTACTTATCATCTTTATAGTCATCATCATTATCATCATTGTTACACTTGATGCATTTGCCTGTGTGTTGCCAAAAAATTCCTCACGAAACTTTGTTGTTGCAACATTGAATCTACATTGTTCTCATACATTTTGTTGCTGTCTTCTGTGCATTTTGTGTTCTGTTGTTGTCAGTTTATTAATAATTGTTTGGTGCTTGATTCTAGTACTATATAGACAATACAATATTTGACTCTTAGGAATTCTCTTAGTTTTTGTTTTAAGCCAAAAGATTGTACTATGTATTGTACATGAATATGATGATGGCATTGGGGAGCAAGAAAACTTTGCAATTATATTGCTGTCTGTGGTATATTTTAGTTTATGAATTTTTGAATTTAAATTGTCTCTGTTGGTTTGTTGGAAGCAGAAGCATGAGAGAAGCAAAATATTAAAATCAATAAATTTCGAGTTCAACGAAGAAATGATGAGATAAATGAGAAATTCAGTGAATCATATAATAATTTATGAAGATTTTTAAGGTTCATTAATCTCAATAAAGTTTTGTATTATGACATCAATATTAAAATTTGGAAGTAATTTTTTGTAATTTATAAAAAATGAAGTGGAACTAAATTATCCTTTTTACTTAGTTGTTCTCTCTATGACTGGCTCTTTGGCTCGGACGTTAGTGCGCCAAGCAAACATCCTAGAGTCGCTGGTTCGATTTCTGCGATTCAAATCTGTTCCTACGCTTTTCTAATTTTTCCTCCTATTCTATCCCTGAGCTGAAGGGCTCTGTTGCTATTGCTTACATAAAGGAAACGAGCTGTGTGTAATGCTGCTTCTGAAATTTTGAGATGTTATTGTTGTATTTTTTTTTCTCTCACTGAGTATGCATAAGAGTATTGTGCTCTTCGTTCTTTTCTTTCAATAAATGTTTTCTCGTGTGCCAGGCAAGGCTCGGCTCTGCCTGTGTCTGAATCAGTTGCCGATATTTACAGACTGTTTCAGGATATTTCTCTCATACCTGGAAGTGAAAACCAGAGATCTTGCAGGCAGGAAGTAGGCAAATGAGTCTGGCTGTACTGTAGCTAGGATACTCTGGCCTTGCTATTAACCAAAGAGAACCTCCACTTCATCAAGTAGACTTAGTAGACGAGTAGTTGGGTAGTTTGGCAAAATGTCCTTTGAAGGACCTAGCTCTGTTCGTGGACTTCTGAAGTCGGTTTACAAAGTGATGGTAATCTCTGGGACCAACCTTGGAGAGTTGTGGATTCCTGTGTACTCCGAAGCCCTCATGATCACCATACTCTTTTATGTTTTATCAAGCCTTAAGCCTAACCTAGCCATCAGTAAATGTTTGTAGTCGCCAAAAGATAAAAATTGGTGAAAAGGGAGTCCGACTCGCATACGAAGGTTTCCGTACTATTGCACAAGGCTTGCAAACTCGTTGGACCTCTGTCCACAAAAACTTAACCAAAATGGGAAACAAAAGATAAAACTGCCTGCATTGCATATTGGGCACACGTCTCTTGTATGTGGACCCCATTAATTTATTTACTTTATTTTATTTATTGTGGCATTTGAATTACACACTCTGTGAAAATTTGAAATGTCTACCTATTAGTGTTCATGAGATAGAAGTCACTAAAAGACGGCTGCACGGACGGACAGCTAAGGTTTAGTAATAGGGTGCTGTTGGCGTCCTTTCGGGTACGGAACCCTAAAAACGATCTACATAGAAGGCAAGACAACATCTGCCCGGGTGAACTAGAAAATAAATAGTATATTTCTACTTATAATCAAACATTGCAAGCAACTTTCAGACTAGAAAATCAGTAAAAAATGTAAATTTCATTAACTATAGTGCTTCCTTCTGCCTTCTTTCCAATTCCAATTCCTATCTATTTTTAATTAAGCTCTTGGTGAAACCTTTAAAAATAAACCAATAATATACACACCCACCAGAGCACATTAATTACTTTCTACTATTGTAACTAAACCCAACTGAAGTCACATATTTATGAGCAATAAAATGCAAAAAAGGTTATAACCATTAGGTAAATTCAACTATCTCAGTCCCTCTATTTTAACATTTATTCCTATCTACTATCTTCTTCCTTTTTTCAGTCCGATTCCAGTAGTAGTGTAGACCACAAATAAACAAACAAACCAAAAAAGGCATAATAACTCAACGCGTTCGAACCGAGCGACTTCAAAGAAAAAATAGTTAAAATTTGTTGTTTTTGTTATTTGTTGTTGGAATAAACCCACACATGACAAACCAAAGAGTTCTAGCCAAATCCAGTCCAGTCCAGTCAGTCAGTCAGTGTTCAGTAAAATAGACTGGAGTACACAAGCTTTATGGCATAAATTCACTTTAAACCGCTTGACGTTCCTCTGTGCAGCGTCGAAATGCATTTTGACCAAGTTGCAGCTCACTGACTGCGCATATATTGAAGGTAATAATTTTATTTTTTTTTTTTCAAACAGTAGTACACTATCTGGACCCACAGCATAGAGAATTGTGTTCAAAATGGCGAGAGTGTTACTTCCTGTGGCGCCAACCAGTGTTGCCATATGTTACAATTTTTGCTGACTTAAGCTACTTTACTCCAACGCGTTACGTTAACTTACTCATTGCTCGCACTTGGCAAACGGAAATGCATTTTATTTTCACTTACACATACACAAATTGATTGATATTTGTATATGTGAATTTGTGTGTGCGAGTGTGTATGACTGAGTGTAGGAAGCATTTGGTTTTGACTTCCATATGCTTGTATGTGCGATTGTATAAAATTGTTTGCTTTTGACAAAGCAAGTAAATTCAGTTTTGCAGGAACGACTGCATATTCGTGGTTTGTTGTTACCCCTCAATACTCTTTGTTACCCTTTTTACTATTGACTTCACCATCATTTTCGTTTACTTTGGACATTCAGAGCGAAAAATTCACTCGCTCGTTGGTTGGTTTCATTTTATTCCTATTTTTTCCATTTATTTGCTTTAAAACAATGTTTATACAACAAAATGGACTTACGCAGCGCGAACCAACCAAACCAATCAACGAAAATTGTTCTTAACTATTTAAACACACACACTCATACCTACATACATATACTCTTGACACATCCGTAAATAGATTAAGTTATGTATACTCACCACCGACACTAAGAGTCAGTAGAATTTGAGTGAATTTCTTGTACGAAATTGATTTTAAAAAAACATTGAGAAATGAAAAGGAGAAATCATGATGGAAACCACTTAATCTTTATAGTTCAAGCTTAAAGTAGAAGTCGAAAATCAAATTGTTAGATTTGGAATTAGAAAAACAGTTACCTGATTGATGAATGATAAAAGTTGCTCAACATGATAAATAAACAAAAATCAAAACAGCATTTGCCTGAGCTTCATCTTCATGAAAACCAATTTGAGAATAAAAATCTTTATAGTTCAAGCTGATAATGGAAAATATTGACATCTAGAAAATGTGTTACCAAATTGAAAACACTTGTCAAACAATGATGGAGAATCTATAAACAAATGATAATCTAACCAGCTAAACCTTATATTTAATGCTCGTATCTTTTCCTCAATCAATATTAGAGCTTCATTGAAAATTCTTTGGGAATTTAGCTGATTTGGATCGGTTGCAGATGATTGCCTTAGTATGTCTTACCTGAGGCTTTCACGATGCGTTTCCCACAGTTCTCGAGAATTCGATAGCGCGGAAGTTATTGTAATGATCTAAAACAAAGTTCTCATTTGCTCTGGATGACACGTGCCCTCGGCGAGCTTTGAGTTCCAATGCTGATCATTTTCATGACAAATTTGCAATTTTTTGCAGTACATGTTCTCTATCGAACTACAGTACTTTTTCTCTAAATAAACACGCTATAAGAAAGAAAAAGAAAACATAGACAAATACAAAATTGTATGACTGGTTGTCGACAAATATAAGTACGGCCAACACACACCGTATGCAGCGGCGTTGTCGATAATTGCGTAGTTTTCTAGGGCACAAGCCACACAGTGTATGGTAAGTCAAAACAAAATGACAAGACAAAACAGAAAAACATGTCTCGATGTCGATAACTGGTCTTTCGTCTTTTGAAGACAAAATTTTGTCACACAACAAACGAAACAATAAGACATTGAGTTCCGTTTGGTAACACGTTTTCTTTTCCTATTAGCCAAAGACTTTTTGTCTGATCCGGTGTGTATTTAGCCTTATAGATTTCTTACAGTAAGGAAACATTGAAACTTGACTACAATCGATTGCATCATTTAATTTTCTTGAACATTTTAAGTATTCTCTATACTAATCTATACAAGAGATCAGCTAAACAGTGACACAGTGATTCTAAACTGTGATTGAGTCACAGTCATTTGAAGGGAGATACACAGTTTACTTGATTGATTGTGACTCACTTTGATTCAGTTGCTCCCTAAACTGTGATTACCAATCACTGTTTAAACAAAGTAAACTGTGTCACAGTTTAGAATCACTGTGTCACTATTTAGCTCATCTCTAATCTATACGAATATAATAAAGAGGAAATGTTTGTTTGAATGATACTGGTAATCTTCGAAACTACTAATCCGATGTCAAAAATTCTTTCACCAGTAGAATGCTACGTTGTCACTGAGTGTCATAGGCTATGTCTAAATAATTAAATCCAGTTATTTTTAGGATTAATTTAAATATTATTGAAAAAAATTCAAAACTGATACTCAAACTGTGTTCTTTGTTGGTACTCAAACTGTAGCTGAGAAAATATAGTGATGCTAAGAAAGCAAGTCTATCTAGGATTTGTCGCCGTTCGTTTGGATGCAATCCGTTCGAGGCTGGGACGATACGCTAGTATTATACAAATGCAGTGTGACCACAGTACAAACTCACAACAAATGCAGTATTTTGATAAAAAAAAACGCAGTACACAGGTTTTGAATCTGAAACCTAGTGCAAATGCAAAACGGTGTACCGGTACGATCTTACCTATACACTATGCAATATGCCTTCACCAATTACTCACAACGGACCAAACATAAAATCTTTAAACAATCTTATTTTCAAACACTCCAAGAGCCACTTTATTATATGCAATAATAATACAAGTTTATAGGTTTATAGTTTAGTAAGTATCATAAAGACTAAATCAAGAAGATAATAAAATAGAATCAAATGACTATCTAGGGAAATAAGTTTGATTGATATACTCGTACAAACTCGGCAAAACGCCAAGCATGAAGTCATAATCTCATTATGAAAGCTCAAATCAAAGCAAGCAATTATATACTAAGTGAAGTGCAACATTGTTAAACGCTGCAACACTGGTAAACATTTCTTATTCAATTCCCAATTCAACTTACAAACTCAATTCCTAACTTCTGTCTGTCGCTGCCTAAGTATGCCGTCTGTAAAAACCATTTAACATTTTAATTGTTCAAATAAAAGCAGAAATCTTTGAAGAACACCCTTGCCACTTTATTGCAATCAGTTCAGTTTAGTCCTCCACACACACATAGACGCCCATTTCATTTCATTTTCAAAGGCAATTTCCTAAGTGCAAAGCAAATAAATGTGCAATTTACACGCCAAACTCTCTCTGTTCTTGCCACTTTTCGCATAGCAAATAATTTCAATTTTGTGTTCTCCTCTTGTGCTTCTTTCGTGTTGAAGTGTTGAGAAATATCAAAGAAATATAGTAGTATATTCTTCTTTTAGTTCTGCTTTTTGTTAGAAGAAGATTCATACTTCTGCTTGCTTTCTTCATTCTTCTTCATTGCTTTCCTTTCGAATGTCCAAACCATAAAAATTGTACAAGTTGCACAAAAATGGTACAAAGAGCAACAACAAAGAAGTGAGTACATTCCATGTTGAAAAAAGAAATATGAAAAAGAAAAATGCGAGAAAATATTGAAAATTATTTCATGCAAAGGCGCATTCAGTCAAATACTGAAAGGAAAGTGCAACAAAAAGCGCTTCAAAACATCAAAAGACTGTAAAATTTCATCTTGATTCTAATTTCAGTTTTGTTGCTTAGTTTGTGTACTGTGTGCTGCACTGTTCTTGAGATCGTTCTGCCCTAAAGGATGAATGATTGTTGTACATACAAATCATGGCAGTTAGTAAGGAAAGCAGCTTCAAATATCACTCGAGCGCAAGTGACAAGGCTACAGTCATGGGTACTAGAAGAAATCTATAAGAAAAGCCAAGCGACCAAGCGTATAACATGCTATAACCGTTGCCTAAAGAAAACAATAGCAGTTAAGTATTCAAGTTCCAAATGTTTTTCAAAACTCCTTTATGCAACATTTACTTGCAACACAAGCAGTTACTCAAGCAAGTCAAGTAAGCAGCAGCAGCAGCTTAGTTTGTGTGTAATGCAACAAAATACATAATAAGGAAAATAGAAAAATATTTACAAAAATTACACATTTTTTTTAAGGAAATGCAGCAGCAGCAACTTGGTTGCGTGCTGAGGCCAAAATTTATATTATTTTCTTTAAAAATTGTGTTGCTCTAAATGGAAACTAGAAATGGTAATATCCATTCAAGGGCACCAACATGAAAGAAACAAACAAAGTGTAGTTGGAAGAACATAATAGGAATATTTAAGTACATACATTCTTTTTCACTTCTTTAATAAATTTTTATAATGAGATTTAATTTAAGTAAAAGCTATTGCATAGAATAATAAAATAACATATAATAAGTAACAAAGAATTTTAATTTACTTAAAATGTAGAAACAATTTAATTGCAACAACAATGTCTCAGGAGAATTGTAAGGGCACAACAAAAGAAATATTATTGTATTGTAGAATTAGAACAATAAAAATGAGAAAGAACTCAATAATAAGAGGCAAAATATTGAGTCATATAAAAAGTATCCGCGGTTTTTTGGTCAATCAAATCAATTTCAATCAAGTTTATATTGGGCATTATTATCTACGACCTTTTGCCATTTTCTGGGAAGCTTCATAATACCATCGGTGTAGAACTTTTGTGGTGCATCAGCAAAAACTTGGCCAAATTATGTTCAGCGGGACTTCGGCCGGCCAATTAGTCAGAGGGTGCAAGGTCCGGGCTATACGGTGGATGTATCAAAACTTCCTAACTAAGCTCCGTCAATTTGTTCCGGTCATCAAAGATGTGTGTGACCCTGTGATGCAATTTTAGTCTTTTTTCCGGACAGATATTTCCTTCGATCCAAAGGGCAACAATAGGGCTACTGTAAATTTTGTAAGTACCGCAGATGAAGAGGATTATGACCTGATGATAGGCAATAAAACTCATTTAATTTATAAAAATAAATTTATAAGATAAAAATTACAAAATAATCTGTCCTGTTTTTGTGATAGATAGATGGCACCACTGGTGTGACCTAGTATTGTCATGATGGAAGACAACTCCCTTTCTGTTGGCCAATTCTGGTCGGTCTTTTTTGATTGCTTCATTCAAACTGTCGAGTTGGGCACAGTAGATGACCGAAATGACCGTTTCGCTACGTTCTAGCAGCTCATAATAGACAATTCCCTTCCAATGCCACCAAACACTCTACATAACCTTGTTTGCCATCAATCCAGGCTTTAAAGTCTTTTGTCATTGAAGATTGTAAATTCAATCAATGTCATCGACTAACAAGCCTACATGCCAGCGAGTAACGAATAAAGTAGCCTGCCTTCGTTTACAATCTGCTTGTAACTAGTCTGTCTACCAAGAAAAGTATAAAGTCGGGCTCTTTAGTAACTAGTCAATATGATTACACTGGCCAACTTTTTTAGCAGATAAGTGAATTCGCTAGCTAGTAGATTGTAAACTCGATCAATGTAATCAAGGCTTTAGTAGGAGATCATGCTGGAGTAACCGTTTCAGGGAACCCCTTATTTGGTACCGTTGAGGGTGGACGCCATTAGATTGGAATGCGTCTGATGTGTGATAGCAACTACTGTGTAATTTGCTCTAGTACGCTTGCAGCTCGGCAATGTTGTAAGCGGTAATGTTGTCCCATATTTGAATGGCGTAATGCCATACTGGTGCCACCACTTGCATGTATATAAACCTTTTGTTGGCTAACGATAAATTGCTTGAAGGACGAAGGAACTAAAGCTTTTGATACCATAACCACCTTTGAGTGTGAACGTTATATTAGGCATTTGTCCAGGAAGATTTGATCCTGCTGACTGATGCTTCAGTTATAACTTATAACTGGTCAGTCGCCACTTCTTATAATAACCGTGCAGTTGGTGGATTTGGTGGTGTTGATGGCTATGTTCTAACGTTTTGCCCATGTGTTAAATCTGTCTAAGTAGCTGCTCATTTTCTGCGCCGCTTCGTTCGGTGAATCAAAGTTGAACAGGATTGCCTTGTCATCGGAGTAGATAGCAATGAACGATTGGTTCTCGCTGGGTATCGGCATGTCAGAGATGTATAAGGAGGAGATAACTGGGACGAGAACGCTGCCTTGCGGAACATCAGCTCCATACGACTGGTAGTGGACATTTTGTTTCTGGAACAATTCATTAATTTTATTGCTGTACATCTCCTACAAGTAGAATAAGTAAACAAATACAAATTCTTCTACGAGGCGACTTA
The DNA here is from genome assembly GCA_037043315.1 of Amiota communis. Classification (NCBI taxonomy): domain Eukaryota; kingdom Metazoa; phylum Arthropoda; class Insecta; order Diptera; family Drosophilidae; genus Amiota; species Amiota communis. The sequence goes on along the minus strand of JBAMAV010001245.1, from coordinate 1,184,400 downwards.
CATTATCAAATCTTCTATACTCCAATCAAGTTCCATAGTTTTTCTATTGTCTACAATTAGAATCAAATTCTAGTTATCAAGTTTTCGTGCAACCTTTCTTAAAGTAGTCTGATTGCCCACTCTTAATAATTTTATACTATACTTCCTACTTTTTTCCCCCACAATAGTCTTGTGATTTACAGTGTAAGTAGTTGCACAATAGTTTTCTTCTTTTTTTAAACAATCCACTCGAATTATGCCAAACGTCTTTTTATAAAGCAATCACCACCGCATAGCAAAGAAGCTTGCATTCAGATTAAAACGTCGCTTTGCCTATTAACTTTTGTAGGACTTAACAATAAATATTCATACTCAACTTCTCTTTGAAATACTACATTGTTTTGCAAATACTTGGGAACCTTTTGTCTATGTACGGTATGCTACAGGGAGTAAGACCCCAAAAAGTATATGTGATGGCTTTATATGTAAGTAAGTATGGTCTGTTGATCCATTAAAAGGGTCTGTGTCTCCATTGTACACTATAGATATAAGGAAACTGATAGGCCTACATAATCATTGTATGTTTCAAATTGTTTATCTCCTTCCAATTACACATTTTTAAATTAATAATATTATTACATATCCATATTTCCCATGGTAATTAGATTAAAATACTGGAAGGATTTGAATGTGTTGACCAAGGATTACTAACTTCTTTTTTTAATAAAATCTATATCAATATAAGTTTACTTTTCACGTGATTATTTGTCTCAGTAAATATTTAGTTACACCTCAGAGGGTATCCTTAAGTCGTTGCTTTCTAACTCTAGCGTCTTTAATCATTTCTTAAATAAAACTATAAATAACTGCACTAATTGTTAAAACAACTATGTCAATGAACACACAAATACACATGTACAAATGCTAAAAAATGCGTGTAAAAAGCATTAAATGCAACATACTCAAAACTTTCACCTATTTATTTTTCCCACTTGGTTCCTTCAACGTTTTACTGGTGCTGTGCTGCTTCAAGTAAAGTTGCTTGTACCAGTTTCGCGTGACAAACTCACACATTACATACTCTCAAACAAGCACGCACATTTACTCATTTACCATTCATACATAAGCATAAATAAAAAAAATAAAATTAAGTACTTCTGAGTATATGCCATTCATAAGCTTAGCTTATTACACTCGGAAATAGTTAACGGAAACAAAAAATTACCAACAACTTTCTCTAACTCCTTAGCCACTTTCTCTCACTTGTATACTACACCACTCTCTTAACATCATAACCTTATTCCCTATTCTATAAACTTTACTTTAATCAGCGATTATTTTCTTATTCTTGTTAAACACCAGTCGCCTAGGTGGGAAATATTGAAGCTATGCGAAACAAAGTGCTAGGAGTAAAAAAGTCCTGAATAGTTTTTTTTGCATTCCATTCACATTTCTGCCTTTCTTTCTCTATTAGTTTGGCGTCTTTTGTTTCCACTGATTTTTACCACATGCCGCGTTTGCCACATGTTTAATTACGAAAACGCAAACAAGCGTTGCACCACATGCAAGTTGCACGAAACATATATGCATGTACAGCAACAAGAACAATGTTTTAAAAAGTAAACAAAATCAAAAACAGCAACAATGAAAGCAGCAGCAGCAGCAAGAACTTTCTCCTTTCGCATTTCCCAATACGAAAAAGCAAAATAATGCAGCGTGAAATGAGTTTCGCATTATTTGCGCCAGCTTAAGCACGTGATCCCCAACACGAGTTGCCTGAAATTTGTTAATACACAACTTAAGCCTTGCCGCAGACATCCACAGATACACACTACTTGGCGATTCATATCCTTTCAAATAGCATCACACAGTGTCTGCGCATTGCAAGTAATCTTCACTTCCGGCCATTTATAATTGCAGCTTTCAATGGCGGCGCCACAAAACATGAGTTCATATGAGCAGTAGCGTGTTTTTGTTAGTGGAAGACTTAAGCAAAAGGCCGGACTCAGGGGTGTCGGGGCCCGGGGCCATTGCATGAAGTTGTAATAATTATAAATATTTACTTACTTTTTTGACTAGTGATAAGCCATGAGGAACAATTGCCAATGACGATGCTAGGCGAAATATAGACATCAACTATATGAGTTTCATTTCCCAGTCTGAAAGAAAACCAACTAATCTAACCTAACTTAAATAGTATTGTCAGACCACTGTCCGCCTCCGGATAAATACTCAATTAGTTTTATGTGAACACCTGTCGTACAGACTTAATATCACAGTGCCGAGCACAGGGATTGATAAACGTCAATCAACGTCCCCTTGGATAAATATCCGGTACCAATTTCAAATCAGCCTTATTTTGATCGTATGACTCATTCCTTTGTCGAGAATAAGGCCTATCTAAACCTCTGCTGATCTGTGTGTCACAGTACCTGCTTGTATAACGCAGCACCATGTCGAACTCACACTCGACCCGTATTTGGAAACAACCACAGCCACCACGCTGTTGCAGACGCCTAGAGCCTCCACTGACTGATTGGCTTACTAGCTTCAGGCGAAAGAAACTTTACGTTCGTTTTTAGAGCATTAGACCATTTCTCTATATAATGAGAAATGGTAGATTTGCTAGGCGTTATGCGTCATCGTTACACGCAACCTATTTTTAATAAATACAATTAAAATGTAATTTCAATATTATGGAATGCAGTGCCGAAATTATTATCAGCCAGAATCCTGTAGTCCTTCTTGAAGGCATCTATCAAGGCTACAAACTGAGCTAATCCATTCCTAAGACTGATTTCGAAATCGTTCACTATATTCGTCTGTATCTGATAATTCTACGAATTACACTGTGTGACAAAAAACTAACGGGCCGATCCCCACCGAACTTCTCAGGAACACTCTTTGGACTAGGCTTGAGTTTCCCTGAAAATTTCATCAAAAAAGGACCAAGAGTTTCAGAATGCATAGCGAAGATACATACCCACAGCATACATTTTCTCGCACAGTGTAATCTGAGGTCGATTTCAGCGCTTCCACTGCAGAAGAAAGAACCATTTTAAGATTTTGCTATATCTTAATAGCGTTAACACTTTTTTGAATCCAATATATATAGAGGCTATCAATGTGCGAAGGCTCGCTGTAAATCCGGCCCTGCCTAGGCAAAGTAGAATTTTGTTGCCTTAACCCCAATTCAATAATTTCCACCTTGCATGACCATTAACCACATGTATAGATTTACAATGGCGAGTATTTATTGAGTTGGGAATCGTTTGGTTACTGTTTGGGTGTTCCTTTTGCTCGGGGCTCCGAGCATGATAAAATTTAAAAATGAAATGAATACAAAAATGTGTTTATCTCTTAATTTTTTATTTTGATCTGATCATTATTTTTTTTTTTTGTTTCTTCATTGCTATTAAAATAAACATAATAAATTCCTTTCGTTTTCTTTTAGTTCAGGTATTTTTTTTTTTACTTTTAATACATTAGAGTACTTCTATTCTAATCGTTTGGGCAGTCACCTCCAAACCACATCTGCCGCACACCACATCCATCATTATTATTATTATTATTATCAATCAATTTTCTCTACCTTTACTAAGTCTTCGGGAATCTTAACTAAAAAAACATTTTCTCTTAAGTCCAAGCCACACGCTTACGGGCAAACATCGGGCGTGCTGCCGTCTCTTTGTTAACCACATTCATGGATCGTGTCTTGGACAAACGCTCTGCATCGAGATCACTACGTGACATTGGTATTTGAGTTGAGCTATCCAAATTCAAGTTGGCAAACGAGCTGCTCATCTTAGGCTCAAGACTGTCACTATCACTATCAGGACCACGTTTTTGGATTGTAGCAATTGAAACTGAATCACCATCACCATCACCACCACCAGTAGATCTAGCACCATCAACTATAGATGCACCATCTTGTAGAGCTTGCTCATGCTCACGACACAATTGTTTTAACTTTTGATTTGCTATTTCCATGGCGGCCAAATGTGAGCTACGCAATTCAAAATTCTCCTGCTGTTGACGTACATTCTCCTCTATCATTTCCGATAACAGATCATACTCATTGTCAACCAGCTTCCGGATTTCATTATAGCGTTTAATGTGCTGCTCACGCCAAATATCTTCACAGTTGTGCAATGCTTGTTTGGCTTCAGACTCATACATTGTCTCAATCTGCTCGAAAGCCATAACTTCTGCCTCTAGTTGATCTTTGCATTGTTTCAGGAGAGCAGCAAACTTATCACGTTGGATGCAAAACTCCATTATACGCTCCACTATATTAATACCGATTTTAATTTGCATGCGTACAGCCTCCGAACGATTACGTATAAAAACTTTGATCTTCTTCAGATTAAATGCTTCATGAGAATCGGGACGCTTCAAAGCCACTTCATTACTTTCCTCTAGCAATTCACGTTCGTGATCGATTTCATCCAGAAAAACACGTAAATGTTTTTCTTCTTCCTTTAATTTGTCAGCTTGCTCTTGACCCAGCTTTATTTCTTCCATATGTCGGTCTTGCATGGCATTAATCTCTTTAATCTCTTGTTCACGTATTTGTTGACGCTCTTTAAGTATCTCTTCGGCCCTGTTCAATTCTTCTTGAAGTCTCAAATTACGCTCTTGGCTCTCACGCTCATCCTGCTCTCGTTGCACTTGATTATCGATTTGTTTATCCAGCCAGCTCAGCTTAGCCAACACTTTATGATCGGAATTGGTGTTAAAAAGTAAACTACTATCATCGACGCCATGACGCCAGCGTCCATAGAGTTTGGCCTCCAATTCCAATTTGCGTTTCATTTGCTCACGTTCCTTTGAAGCCTGGCAAACACGATTAAGAGTTTCAATATCGTCAGGTGGACGACGAATACGCGAACGGTTTCGTTGAGCAATTTCATTATCAAAAAGAGATGCTTCACTTTTAAAAAGAGCACGCAATTGTTCGCGTCTTTGAATCATTTTTTGATCCTTTTCAGTTTTGTCCTTGCGAGCTTGCAATTTTCGATCTGCAGCCTCATAATAACTTGGATTAGTCCAATTATCATGGCGAGTTGTCACTTTATCCCAATGGTCATAGTAACGATTCAATTCATGAGTCCGTTCCACACGATGATTCTCGATCTCACGGCGATGAGCGTATTGCGAGTGTAGTTGATTGAGACGCACAGTCATTCTACGAGTATACATAAGATAGAAAAAAAAATAATTGAATGAAATGTTTCATGTAACAATAGATGAGTTATTATTTTTTTCTTTTTTTTTTTTTGACAAACAAAATGCTAAGACTACTTTGTGTTTTGTTTTTTTTTTTTTTTTACAATAATTATCAAGACTTTAATTAGCTATCAAGTCAACCACATTTTTGCATAATTAAAACCTAAATTGAAACTACGAAAGCGCACCTTCCAAGGAAATTAATGATGTCACCAATGAAGCGGGTCAAAGTCATGACGACAACTTACAACGAACGATGAAGTCGATGAAGATAATGCGACATTCAGCTTTATTTAATTGGTTCGAACATCCTTCCTATTCTTAGCAATAACCTCTACTGACAACAACGAACATTATCAACATCAGTGCCATTAGCCACCTCCACTTATTTCACATTTAACTCACAGACACTGTGTTTCCTTTCACTTAGCTACCTTCTCATATTACTGTTCTGCTCTGCTCTGCCTTTTCCACAACCCAACAATGATTGTCATTATAACAATGGCATGCTGCTGCGCAATGATGCTAATCTCGTTAAGTGATTTTCACGCGACAACCGCAAATTCTCGAAAATGTTCAACGCATCAATGAGCCTCTCCACCATGAGACCACCATCATCATCATCATCACCACCAAGGGCATGATTAGAGCGAGCAATGATTATTGTGTTGTTATTTCTTTTTTGTGTTCAAGGCAAATTTATAAATCAAAGCAAATGTTTGGTTTTGCGGTCGCTGGAATCTCATAATGAACCAAAAAACAATGACGACGACAACAACAACGACTATCGATGCGTAATTGTGGCTTTGGTCAAAGAGATAAACCACAAAATCCAAAGCAAACGTATTCATAGTAAGTAGTTTACAAAAGGGAAAGAACTCTAAGGAAAACTGATAAGTCGCTGTTTTCTTTTCTGTAATAGAGATGTACAGGTTGATGATAACAACCAACTGATAAGAAATTTAATTTTGTGGGATTTCAAAAGTAATTTGTGATCTATGATGTCATACCCAAACTCAAAGGCCTATAAAACAAGTGAATCAGATTTATTCATAGATCATTTTGTATTGTGTGCTTAAAGCAATGTGTCCAGATTCAATTATAAGCTGCGTTGTTATACTACTCCTTGCTGTGGCAACGGATATAACAATAACAAATGCTGGTAAGAATAGTTGGTTTTGTTGCTACTACAACTCGTGGCAAAATGGGCGGTGTAAACATAAATATGCGTTCAATTTCACAAAATGTCAAATGTTGACGAGATACCAACGCCGATGACGACGACGACTACTACTACTACAATCAATCTTCATGGCAAACATGCCTCACTAACTACAAAAGAATTATGTACGGCTTCAGGCGTGGGAAGCGACCCTCAATCTAACAAAAAAAAAAAACAAAAATTCAAATTGGTATACATGCTCAAGCAGAGTGTCCTAACAAAAAACATGCAAAAATATCTAGGATATTTTTCTGAATTTTTTAACAAAAAATTGTACCAGATTTGTTTCTTTTTTTCACTCTCCAAAAAAATAACAAACTTTCAATTGTATCTCTGATAGCACCAACAACGCGTACGGCTACAGATGCTGCTGCTGCTGCTGGTATACCACACAAATTGATACTTTTGCCACAACTGATGCCCACACCCGAACTACCAGTAACCACGGTAGCAGATTCGTTGTCAGCTTTACCATTTAATCTAACTTGGACACCGCGTACAATGTGGCAGGCAGCACCCACACGCCGCGTAACCCCAATAAATGGTGTATCCTATGTGATCGTTCATCACACAGCCACGTCTGCGTGTCAAAGCACGCGGCAATGCCATGCAACGGTGCGTGCCATACAACGCGCCCATCAAGTGGACAACAAGTGGGATGATATTGGATACAATTTCCTAATCGGTGGCGGAGAAGGCGTTAAGCCAGCAGAAATTTATGAGGGGCGTGGGTTCAATGTGAGTGGTGCCCATGCATCTGGTTATAATCAACGTAGTCTTGGTGTTGCACTAATTGGCGATTGGACCGGTGAGTTGTTATGGTTATGCATGGAAAAAAACAATGTAAATTTAGTAAAATGTGTGAAAAGGGCGGATGGGATAAGTGAGTTAACTGTAACCTTTTACTGAGTATACTACTTGATAATTATTTGCAAAAGCTAAATTTACATAAGATATACATAATAATGAATGCTTGTGGGCGTTTGTTTGACAGGGTATTCCAGTAAAGAAAGTACGGGATGGATTTATTAGGTAACTAGGATAACTTTTCTACCATATCACATGATCCTAATAACAATATAAATACTTTGCTGATATGAACAACGAGAAGCAAGACTTTTCATGTACTTGTACTACATGGGTGAAACTGTCAAAATTACCTTATACCATTCGAGTAGACTGCATAGATAAATACCAGTGTAGGCATTAATCAATTTATTTTTAAATCAATTAATTAATTTAATTAGATTAATCATGATTAAGTTAATCAGAATTAAAACAATCAAAATTAAATTAATCATAATCAAAATAATCATTACAAAATTAATCATGACTACACCATTAAACAAAATTTTTGATTATAATCGTCAATACTCAGCAATCTTATTCAAAAATGTTGATTAATGATTAATTAGTTGTTAATCAAATAAATCGATTATGATTTTTTATTAGAAATCATTAATCTGATTAACTTTTGACCAACACTACTTCGTATAATAGGATGTTTATGCTCAAATCTGTCTAAAATAGACAAGCAACGGGAAGCAAGACTGTTAACTGTACGTAAGCTACTTGGGAGGATCAGTAAAACTTTCAAAATTACCTTACAAAACCCGTGTAGAATACATACTGTAATGCACTGTATATTAAAAATATAGTGTTGAGCTTAGCTCACCTTAATGCCTTACATTTCACGCCTCTGTTAACTTTCTTTCCATTTCCTTCATTCATTAAATTAAACAAAAAATTACCCATTTAATTCTGTTTCTTTTATAAATTCTTTTAAAATAATTTTCATTTTAATCATTTCTCTCTCCTGATATCATGGTGTATACACCATGCTGTGTATTTACTTTCTTTAATATTTAATTTCACTGCTCTTTCAATACACTTTTTTCTTACTTTCTCTGCTTGCATGCTTGCTTGCTTATTATTTTTATTACTTTCTTTTCGCACACAGTGGCCTTACCGCCACACAGCATGCTAGAGAAACTGCAGCAGCTCATAAGTTATGGACAGCAAATGGGTTACATAAGGCGTAACTATACGCTGCTCGGTCATCGGCAAGTGAAGGCCACAGAATGTCCGGGCACACGACTCTTCAAGGAAATCAAACAATGGCCGCATTATGCCAGTACAGCAGAGCATAACGCACATGCAGCACCAAGTAACTGAGTAAGGGACGCATTAAGTTTCTCTAATAATGATGATAATGCTGACAATGATGGCCATGATAATCATTTGTTCTGAGTAATAAGCGTGCACAGGGAAAAAAGAAGGAACGAGCAACGACGATGGGGGTTTTTTTTTGTTTAAGTTTATGTATTGAAAAATCGTTAAAATGAATATGTATTATTATGTAATTTTAGTATTTTATTTAGTTATTTTATTAAATGACCACAATCCCAAGTGAATTCTTTCTCGCCTCTGGGTGCCACGCGCCACAACAATAGCCAAACATAATGAAACAGGAAGTGAGTGAAGGTAAAAGAGAAAGATTTTCATAAAATATGCCATACAACAACAACGCAACAAAATGAAAAAATCGCCGCAAAACATGAAAATTATGGCGCCTCACAGCAGAAACGCGTAAATCCAGACAATGCGCGCAATAAATTCCAACTGGTTGTATATTATCTGGACACCAGGCCAGTGTGTTTCATGGGTTTATCAGATTGTGAGAAGCTTGCGCTTCGTTGATCTGCTGTGAGCCAAGTGAGTACAAATGAGAGAGCGACAGAGGAAAAGCGCGGTAAAATGCCAATGGCCCTTGGGCAGAAGCGATGGGTTGACTGCCACCTTCATCCTACTGTTCAGTGTGCGGCTGTGTACTTGATTTGGATGGTCCAGAAACACACGACGAGACATGCGATTTATCTAAAATCAAAATTTATTGATGCGTTTTGCTTTTTATGTTCTTCACAGGCCACAGCAAAATGGCAACCGGATATCCCAAAATGAAATCTGAAAATTTATTCAAATCGAAAAGCTCAACGCGGTGTAAATTTAAGTTATGAGGGAAAATAATGAACATCTTCGCATACGCGTTTTCTGTGCGGTTTTGGGGCGTTTTCATATACACAAAACTGTTGCATACTTCTATGCACTGCAATTGCTTAATCAATCGTTTGGAATTTTTAGAAATATTCTGTTAAATAATAAAGATGTGAAAGATAATAGTTGCCACTTCACCAAGGATATTAAAACGTATATGGTATGCCACTCCTCTTCTAATGACAATGAAGTCAAAAATTGTTGCTTTCACAAAATGCAAATTGGCAAGCGCAACACTGTAAGAAAATCATATATGCACTTGTAACAAGACACGGCATTGCACTTGCACATATTGCGGTGTCACACATTCTTTTAAGGAAATTAAAATCCTTGGAAGAATCACGTTCTTAATGTCAGCAGGCAAGGACGACAGTCTCTTTCTCTTATAAGTGCACCGTCAAATGTTACGAATTCACGCCGTCATGCAAAACATTCACTTTATAGAATATAGAAGCAGGCGAAACAGGAGGAGCAGGACATAGAGTTGAAATAAGAGAAGAGACAAAGCTGACAAAGCACCGGAAATAGAAACAGCTTAGTAAGATGTTGGAGTTACATTTGCTGATTGCATCTGCCACATGAACCACGAAGAAGAAACCAGTCAGAGTCAGTCAGTTAGTTAGTCAGAGAACACAAGAAGACAATGTGAGCTTAGGTAGATTGTATAAAAGAAGCAGTGGCACCAATGGTTGCAATAGCATCATGTGTCACTTAGTAACTACTACAACGATTCTTAAGTAGATCATGACGATGATAATACTACTTCTTTGCCTGCTTTATGGCTCAACTGAAATTGACAACAAGCTCAGGGATAAACATATGCAATTGAATACTGATATTATGCGTTGTCGTTTCCACGTTGCGCTCCTGAAAAAGCAACATATACTTTGGTTTACAAATGCCTTAAAACACATTGACTTCCATGACAAGAATGCATACATGTATCAAGGATACATTGCATAGTATGTATTATATCAATTTGCATAGAAACTGCGAGGCACATAGCGAAAGTCTCAATCCTCTCTCTTTCTCTCGATCCCTCTATCTCATCCTTTATCATTTGTAAAGTAAGCTGCAAAAAAATTTAGCATACGTTAGCATATAACGGTGATTTTGATATACAAATCCTGAAGTGGCACAAACACAGGAGCACAAAAAAAGGAAACCAGTCAAGTTGCAAGATGCTTAAGCTAAGCTGCAACAATGGCAACAATTTAAGAAGCTCCTTACTGAAGTGGCTTAGAAATCATGTAAATACGAAGACATAAAAAGAATACAGAAAGAATGAAGAAGCACTTTAGAGAAGGATTTTCATTGAAATAAAATAAAATTAAACAAAAAAGAAAACTCATTGAACTCGTGGCGCCACCTCAGTTAAATACAAACCTGAGGAGTTCGAGGACAATAAAATACTTATGTCATATGACAAATAGAAACTTTGGCAATAAATCAACATTTTTGTGGAGGCGGTAAACCTTGGGATATTCCAGGAGGGTAAGAGAAGTTATTAAAAAAAAAACACAAACTTACGCCTCTAAGATAAAGAATGAAACGAAAAAAAATCGTGTAAAATGCCACGAATTCTCATGGTGAAGGGAAAGGGCAACAAGAAGCATGTTTTCAAACCAATATAGGCAGTCGGTAGGTAGTGAAGACAAACTGATGCCTTAATAGACCTGCCATCAACTCTCACCAGATCACAAAGATAATCACACACACACACCCAACAAATACACTTCCCTAATTGAAATTTTAATTTGAATACTTTAACAAAGTTTTTCCTTTTCTTTTGGTGAATTTTTTTTCTTTTTCTTTATGATTGAAGAACACACAATAACATAGACACACGTGTTGGAAAAAAGTTTGAGCATCATGCCACTGTCAAACACAGGAGCATGTATAAAGTCATAACACCCACACTGATGATGATGATGTTGTTGTTGAGACCAACATTGAAACGGCATAGGCAAGGGCAACGGCGACAACTTGTCTTTGTAGTTTCCCCTCCAAGAATGACACAAGCCGACAAAATAAGCGAGGAATGCGTTTAAAAAAAGTTATCTTTCATTGCTTGTCTCCAAGCCAAAGTCGTTTGTCATCTTAGGCGGCAATAATAGAGCGACGCATGCCAGATAGAGCATAACGAATCTTCACATAGCATTGGGCCACATAGAAAAAAAAGCAGCTGCCTGTGCTGCCAAGTGGAGCACACTTTGAACAGCAGTAGTTGATGCGTAGAAGAATGAGACTCTATGAGAGGGTGACTATACTTGATATGAGTATAAGTTTCATATCATTAAATTGTTGTGGCTGTTGTTTCCAATACGTTTGACTCACGTTAAAAACTTCGACTATAACTTTGACTTCATCATTAAGGAACTCCAGCTTCTAGTACTACCATTCACTCCCAAGCACAACATTGATTGCAACTTTTGTCATGTTTTATGTTTCCTGTACTGCCCACCATACCATACCATACCATACCACACACCATTAACAACAAGGAACACCAAATTTGACAAAAACGTACTATTAATTACTTGTCGTCCATAACTTGTTACGGAAGTTGTACAGTCACACGAGTGCCCTCACCAACATAGCAATATGAAGGATATTCGAATGAAGTTTTGAATGAAGAAATGACGACGTGAATGAAATATTAAGTGAAAGAAAGAGAGTAGAAAAAAGCAGTAAATAAAAAAGTTAAGGAAAAAGTTATGTTGGAAGAATGTACAAGATACACGCAAAATATTAATTGCCGAAACATTGAGTGAACAAAGAATAACAAAACAACAAATAGAAGTAGAAGTAGAAGTAGCAATTAAAAAAATCCCCCAAAAAGTGTCATCTATGGACAATTTATTTTATTTAATTAAATAATAATATTTATATTGCTTTATACTAGTGCAGCAGGAGGTCAATAAAGTGAAATCAGAAAAAATCATTCAAACTATAAACTCAAGTATAAAAATAAAAAATAAAAAAAAATCACTTAATGGGATTTTTCTCCATTCCAATCTTGGCATTTACATAACTTGTTTTTTGTGCCATGAAGAGTATCAAGTAGTGTTTGTTAAGTTGATTAAATTCACACAACTTCAGTCATGCATAATATAAATTAATAAACATTTTTTTAAGAAAAATTACCATTACTTTACAATGAAAAAACATGCAACACTGTCAATGTCCAATCAATGACCTGAAGCTGCTCGTAAATCTTGGGATCATCATCATAATACAAAACCTTTGTGTAGTATGTCTCAATAAATCCTCAGTTACATTGAGCGAGCTTAAAATCTACAAGCCAGCGAATTCAATATCTGCTAGTGATCTCGCCCAGTGTAATCATATTAACTATCGACTGGCGGATTGTAAATAATCTACCAAGAAAAGTTGAAAGCCGGCTTACTTTGCTCGCTACTCGCTGGCTATTAGTACTCTCACACACATACGCACTCACTTATTTCATTCTTGAGGCGCTGCAGTATTCAATAATGACAAAGAAGATGGGAAACGTCTGAAAGAGGGCGATTGGATAGCACGCAAACATGGTGAACTGGATTTCCATATGACGCAGATGCGACTGCATTGCCGAATACGTTCTGCACATTCTCTTCAATTGTCCTCGTTTTGGTGACGAGAGATTGCAGATAGACGAATTCTTTGGTTAGCTAATTACAGTGGAAAACCTTATGCCACACATGTTCTCAGGATGTGTGAACCCAGAAGAGCAGCTGAACGGTCCCAAGCTAATCGTTTTGCTCTCCTACCGGACGGGGGATCGTAGAATGCTGAAGCGTAGCGACGATCCACGTACAACAACAACACAATAGGTGACCTATTAAATTAGGGCCGACTGTTAACAAGCCAATGCATTGCAATGAGAAAAGTTGACTGCCATCTAACTTTAATCGCTACTCTCCGTCTGTTAATAGTCTTCCTCTCTCTCTCTCTCTCTCTCTCTCTTTCTCTCTCTCTCTCACACACACACACACACACTCTAATTATTCTCAAAGTGAATCACTATTGAGGCAGCTGTTAGTAGTTCAGTTGTTTACAAAATGACTTGACAACTAAGCAATGAATGAATGTTTTTTGTGTGATTCGCTCGTTTGTACACTCTTTACTTCTCCGCTCACCAACTAGTCAAGTGTAAATGAGCCTTAAAGCGTCGAGTACATTGAGCGTGTAGAAAGTTTTGTGTATAATCAATACTATCGCACACACCGATCGTTCGTTTGTAAATTCATTGGCTAGCAGATTGTAAACTCGCTAAATGTAATTGAGTATTAAATTTTTCAAGTGGCTCCTCTGAAATTTGACAACTATCACAAAAAGAAAGAACACGTTATCATTGTGAAAACCCATTACAAAAATGAGGAATCTTAAGCAGAGACCGCTCGCAAACTTCATGAATAAGGAAAATAGTCATATGGGATCTCGGATTTCATGAGAAACAAATGCATCCACAATGAGCAACTGCCTGGTGCAGATTTTGGTCAAGCGGTGTGATTGGTCCTTGCTTTTTTGGAAATGAGGTCGGAATTGCAGTGATTATGAACGGCACTCGTTACAAGGACATGATAACTGAGTTCTTGTGGTCCCAGCTGGACGACATGTGGAGCCGGATATCTTATTCCATACTTAATCGGAACATGCCTTCTTTATAATGCAATAAAATATGAGTTTTTATTTTTGAATGAAATAGTGCCCTCTTATTGAGACAACCTAAATAAATCTGGTCAAAGGCACTAATATTATAAAAAAAAAAACTTTAAAGGCTTTGAAAAAATATGTCACTTTGCCAATTTCCAATGACAAAATAACGAACATCGTCACTGTCACTGACCCATTATCAAGAGTAAACCATCAGCAAACAGCTGAAAGTAGGCAATACTTTTTGTAGCTTAGCTTAAATTTATATTGTTATTTGAAATACAATAAAATTAAGTACAAGTTCAATGAGCCTTTAATTGAATTTAATTTCAATTTATTTATGGTTACAGTGTTTATTTTTATGACAAAGTATTTGCAGAGAAAAAGCACTGGCAATTTTTGTATTTAATGATTGCGATGACAACAACATGTAATTCCCCTTTTTAATAATCAATACTCTCAATTGAAGGTAAAGAACAATAACAAAAAACACATTAACACAAACAGAATAGCAAAAGGTAAATGTATACTGTATAGTACAAATAGCTAAAGTGATGAAAAATAACAAGAAATAAACATGAAACCAAAACTTAATTGAAAATGAGTCTAGATACACACAAACAGAAGACTGTTCTACACATGTCACGTGTTGGTGTTGTTAGTTTGTTTGTTGGTCCAAAAACAAAACCAAGAGCCACTTACGCACAAAAACCAACAACAAAAACATAATAGAAAATGGGAAAACCCAGAAAAGTAGATTGCAAAAAACAATTGCTTGGATACGTAGAAAAAACAAAGAAAGAAGAAAAACCTAATACATAATTTAGTGGTTTCCTTAACCAAATGGGGTTTGAGGTCAAGAGCATTAGGCGCCTAGGATGAGACAAAAACCAAAATCGATATGTTAAAAGAAGATAAGAAAGAAAAGAAAATTTATTGTGGTTTGGTCACCTGAGGCGTTATCATGATAGTACATAGGAAGAAGTGTGTGTGTTGTCTATCAAATAACAACACAACTGCAAATACTGGTAGGATGACATCAAAATACAGTGTCATCAATCGATAAAACTTAATAAATACAAAACACAAAGATTAGACCACATGGAAAATGAGCTTATAAAGTTTGTGTATTGTTGTGTTTGGATTTCATCGGGTTTTTTATTTTGTTTTGTTTTCTTTCTTTTTGTTATTTTAGTTTTGTGGCTATCATAGCTTTTGTGGTCAATATCAAAATAAATGGAAATGATAGGAAAAAATAGAAGGAGATATTGGGAATGAGGAAGTAATGGAGTCTGTTCTAATGAAGAAAGCTAACACGTGTTTAATGAAGAGAAACGTCTATGGTGATTTCATTTGTTAAGTTAATTAGATTATCGTCGCGCTGTCGTCTTTCTGTTGATTTTTTGGTCTGCTTAACTTTCTGGCTTTTTAATCAATCAATGAAAAGTCAATAAGTAAACAAGTTTAATCTCTTAAATAAATCACACAAAACATATATATTCAAATGTTCAATTGCTTAAATCAATAAATCATATATACTTTAAATCTCAACAAGTTTCTCTTGGGAAGTACCAATGCATGCGCAGCATTCTACATTTTTTTTAATGAGCTATGGATACACACACTGAGCTAGTAGTATTTTCTATTTATTGTAAAGTCAATTGTACACAAAATAAGAGGATCGTCATCATCAATATCTGAATATACATATATATATATATATATATACACACACCTCAACCTCAACCTTAACTCAACAAACAACCCCAAACACAACCTGCGGTAATGCGTTTGTTGTTTTTAATTACATACTGTGGCATTCATCATCATCATCCTCATCAACAACAGCATCAACAGCTTCAACGTTGCCAACAAACACCACTGTCAACAACATTGTATCTAGTATTTCCTCGCGCGCATAATCAACAGCACCAGAAGCAGCAGCAACACCAATGCCATCAGCAAGCGCCTAATCTCACTTATTTCAAGCACTCTCCCACACACTTTTCCAAGCTTTGTGGCAAACTCATCTCCCTGAACCTGACGACCTCGCTTCACTTGTCATATATCTCATTACTCATCGTTACACCTCCACTCAAATGGTGTTGTATGGTGCATAAAGCCCCCATATGCTCGGCTCTTGTGGCACTAAAATCCTGCTGCATTTCCATATGGACATAAGGGTTAGTAGTATTGCTGTTGTTGTTGTTGTTATTGGTTATCATTTTGTCGCCAATGGCATTGGTTTTGTTAGCATTTCCTAGCAGCCGCAACTACAATGTGGTAACTAGTGTAGTGTGTTTGTATTGGAGGATTGGATTGCTCCGTTCATAATTGGTGACTTTAAATTTGTGTGTGTGTGTGTGTGTGTGTGTGTGTTTGTTGAAGTATATTTTAGTGTATTCCAATAGTAGGCCAGGACATAGCAATGACATGATGAAGGATTACAAACTAAAGGTATTATGATACTCGTATTTGTCATTGTCAAAGGTTGTTCTCATTGTGTTGGGATAGAGATTATGGGGATATATATGAACATGAAATGTCAAATTTCTATTAAGATCAAAATCTTCATTTTCTGCATTAGCAGATGTATGTTGATAAATGCCTTTAAAATAACCATAATATTTGTTTCTCAGCCGTAAATCCAGTCAATTTAATATGACTAGGCACATATTGATTTATGTTGAAAACTAGGCCGCTATCTAGGCTCTGTGGGCCTACAGTTTCAAGAGTAAAATCATACGAAGTACAATAGAAACTCTTAATCAAGCTCGGCAACACTATATCGTTTATCTGGGTGCCGGGTAACTCCTAGCCTTGCCATCAACCAAAAAGAACCTCCGAGCTAGCTCCAACAATTCAACACGAAAAGGATGCAGGTTCCATATCAGGACTTCTGTAGTAGCTGTGAAGATGAGTAGGAACACCTCCTATATGATTGCCCAGCTCTTCTTAGTAAACGAACTCGGTTTCTCGGGAAACCGTTCTTCGAGGAGTTGAGTAGTTTTGCAAAACGTGTTTGGGGAACATGGCGCTGTTCGTGGGCGGTTTTAGCGAAAGAGGGTAATCTCTGGGACCAACCTGGGACAGTAGTCCACATACTTACCTAACCTAAATATGATTAATTACTAACCCTTCTACTTCAAAAGTGAAGTCCCTATATCAAATGTTAAAGTTTGATTCTTTTTTCTTTTCTTTTTTGTCTACCTTCAATTTTATTTATCATTACCACTCATCAAATATTATTACTAAAAACTTTCAAAAGGAATCCCCCCAAACGTTCTTAGTTTGTTATCTAAATAATCATTAAACCTTTTTACTTTTGCATTGACTTTGTTCGATGAATAACTAACAAAGCTTTCTTTCAATAGGTGTGGAGTGTGGAGTACTCTACCAATAATATGATAAGATTTCAATTTATTTTTTCCTTCTTTTAGTCAATAAATCAACCGGAATATAGTGTCATCATTCCATTTCACTTAACAACATCAAATTACCACATACAAGGTGCAATAGAACGAAGAAAAATATTTTTAAAAAATTCCAGACAAAAATACTTAAGGTTTTTTCAAGTGACCTAAAAATGAATCAAGTGGTGTTGGTGGTGCCATCTGAATTTAATAAAGCGAACATTGACGCAAGTATGTTTGAGGACTGTAACTTAGAATGGAATGGTCAACACTCCAAAGGTAAGTGTAAGTGGTGTGTCAGTTCAAAATATTTTGGCCATTAACTTGAGCTATGTAGATACTTGTTAAAATGATCTTAGAATAGGGAGAAGAAGAACGAGAGAAAAAAATCCCCCAAACATTAAATAAATCAATTTATCATGATGATTTTGCTGTTTTAACCTGAAGAATCATAAGATGACCAAAACATTCTTCTTTTTTCATAAAAAACTAAATAAATAAATAATTGAATAAAATATTGTGCAAAAAATTCCATTACACATGAACGCGAATAAACAGAGAAAACAACAGCATTCAAAACTCATTGTTTAGTGCTTCCCCTATAAACAAAAATTTATTATATCAAAACAAAACAAATGTTAGTTCCAATAAAAAAAAAACAAAAGCAACAAAAACAATTTATTATATATTTACAAACAAAAAATTGTCGATGGAAGTTTCAAAACTATGGTATTGCACAGCGCCCTCAATATTTTCTAGTGCTTCCCAATAATATTGTTTTTGTGAATCCACACATATTTCTTATGAATTTCACTTTGATTGCAAGCCAATGCGTGTGAAATCGCACGCATAATTCAGGAAAACTTTAAAAAAAAAGTACCAAAATGCAAGCAAATGTAGAAAAAACCACCGCAGAACTCAAGAGATAATACCAAATAAAAAAGTAGGGGAAATCAATAATAACAAGTTCAGAAAAATAATACTAAAAAATAAAGTCATATAAGGTCATTCAGGTTGCAATGAAGAAAGGTGATTGAATGTTAACAAGACTTAAGAGAAAACTTTCTTAAAAAAATAAAAGAAATGTGATTCCCATTTGTAAATGAACATGAATAAATCAAAAATAAAATCGGCCAAATATAAAATAATCTCTAAACTCAAGATCTTATAAGTATTGGTGGGGAATAACAAAATTATGATGTCTGTATATTTTCTTTTCACACCACAAGACCACAATAAACGTGCCAATATTCGGAAATGATTAACATAAATTTTTGGCAATAAATAGAAAAATCTTTACCAATCATAAACAAAGTACTATATGGTGTTAATGCAATCAAGGTAATTCCCCTAATATATGATCGAAGAACAGAACACAATGATTATAAACTACAAATATTAAGAGCTTTCGAAACAAACAAAGTACAAGCGATAATGACCAATATTTTTTTCGATAACATCAACTCGTGCCGAAGTCAATTGCATGAGAAATCTATTGTATATATAGTAATAGATAAACAGTATTATGAGTGAGTATATCATGTGGGCATATGTGCATTTAACAAAAGCCTTCTTTTCCGAATGACAAGGCCAAATACCACAATTGTAAGTTAAGTCATTGATAAGCAACAAAACAACAGAAATTTTTTCATGTCATTGAAAGAGAGAAACTACAGAAGAGAGCTTTGCCCAGTATGACGGAAATGAATTTTAAATGAGTTGACATTAAACAAAATGAGTATACCAAAGATTGAGAAGAGATCAAAAGAGCTTAATGAAAACATAAGTACTTGTAGTAGCATGCGAGCGAATACAAGTTTATGAATGAAATGAGACTAAGCAACAACCCAACTTGTGATCATTCTGTATCTAGAACCAAACATATCATACAGACAGAGAGAGAGAGAGTCAAATAATGAGAGTGCTAATGAATGAAAGCAAAGCCAAAGAGCATAAAAACCAACTGAAGTATCTAATAGCAGACGCCAAGCTGTAAAAATTAATTAATCGCTATTTCTTTAAACAAAACAAAAATTGTATAAACAAATCGTACAAATCTATACTTAGTATGTGTCTGTGAATTTTATTTCCAATCAAAATTATCTTTATCAAGTAAATGTTTGTGTGTATGCGTGTGTGTGTTTCAAAAAAATCGTCTATAAACGTCAGTACTTTAGAGTCTTTGCAAACATTCGACTTTTGAACGTACACGAACGTACGTATACGGCGGTTAAAGCTTTTAATATTCAATTTCAATATCAATACCGTTAAAGTTCCTTCCTTGTTTTATTTTATTTTATTATATTTATTTCTGAATGAAATATCGGATTTTTTTTTATTAGTAAAAAATATAAAAAATAAAAACAAAATAATGTGAAAAAATATTAAAAACGTGATAATAAAAAACTGCACGAATTCTTGCCAAAAATAAAAAATACAAGTTAAACAAGTTCCTTCTAACTGTAAAGAACACTAGAAAATATTGAAATAAATTGCAATATTGAAATTCCTAACAAAAAAATAAATACAATATTAAATCAAATATATTGTAGAAAAAATATACAATTCTAACAAAAACAAAAAAGCAACAAAGAAATAGACAAAACAAAAAACAAACATGACAACACTTGGATTACTTTTGTTAACAATGATGGGTAAGTGAGTAATACTCCTAACAAGTTCTCCTGATAAAAAAAAATGGAATTATATAAAGTACATTTACACCGAAACTTATACACCTTACTCTCATATAAAACATCAGAACTTTTGTTTAAATTTAAAAGGAAATGTTAAGTGTCCCATAACAAACTTAATAGAACCTACTATGATAAATATCTGTTCAATCGTTACGATATATTTGTGCAAATGTACTACAAAACTAACTATACAAATGTAGAAATTAGAGAGATACAGTCAGATATCACTCATGGCTTAGGACATAATACATTCCGGTGGGCAGACATCTCTCGTGGCTGGATTATTTCATAGCAATCGTAGGGAGATTTTATTCCATTAAAATGCAAGAACTCATTTGTTTTAGTTTGGTAGCGACCATTCGTTTGTAGTTCAAAATCAGGGATCGTGCCTGTCCCCGCTGTTCTTTAACATTTATACTTCTGATTTCCGATCTCTCGATGATTGCTCTGCCACCATTTTCGCTGATGATACAGCGATTTTTTACTACTAAGTTGCAGGTTGCTTTTGAAACCCTTCATGACTTCTTTACTAAATGGAAGATATTGATCCATCCGGACAAAACTCAAGCCATCTACTTCACTAGGAAATGGAAAGCCATATTTAAACATACTAGCCATATAAATCTCCATAACGCTGATATTCTCTGGGAACAAAGCGTTGGATACCTGGGAATTGTCTTAGATCATAAAACCATTTTTAAGGACCACATAGCATATATTATCAATAAATTAAACGTCTCCATTAGAATTTTGTATCCCCTTATACACACAGGAGCTCTCACTTGAATATTGAAAACAAAATGTGTATTTTCAGATCAGTTTTCCAAGCTATAATATTTTACATCTTCTATTACTTAAAATGATTTTCGGACTACTATGGCACCACTCTACCACTGAATTGCATAAGCAAGCCATTGTTAAAATGGTAATGACAGACTAGTCCAGCTTAACCAGAACTTTAATGATAGATGTACATACTCTACTTATTCACATATCAATGATATTATTAGACATTATTAGATTTAAGTTAAAATTTTTAAAAAACCATTCAAGGTGGGTTTTTGATAAATTTTTCCCCACAGTAGCTCGATATTATAATTTAATTTTTTTAAAAACCTACGCTTGTATTACTCATAACTAAGTTGTGAAGGTAGAAAAAACCTAAACTCATTACATTTCAAGATATCATAAGCATAAAGAAAATTTACCTATTATTCATGCAATAAATTGAATTTAATTGAATTGAATTTAGTTTGGTTTGGTTTCGAACACCCTTCTTGTTTTTATAATAACTTTATGGAGTCTCAAGATTCAATGACTTACAAAACATCACGAGAAAACCATAGTATTATACTTATACACAAGAATGCACAAAAGGTGGACAAAATTTTCGAAGAATCACAATCAATTTTAGGAAATCTTAAAATAAGTTCGATCTATTACCTTTATAAAAAGTATGAGTATTACTTATAAAAACTTATTTTGCTATATTAAGTTCTCTTTTTGGTATAATTTCAGTAACTGAGATTGATATCAAATAAAAAAAATTCTACACAAAACTTCAGATTTGTATCTTTAAAACTAAAAAAATGAAACTTAGTTTGCCTAACAAGCTATAAACGGATATGTCTCAATAGAATCTCTTGATGTTTTTAACAAGATTTTAAAATATTTCTTCTTTCTTATTCTTATCACAAAAAGTTCATGCTCTTATAATTTTTTTCCAATTCTTCCCTCTGTACAATTTGTATGATTTTATGATTTGCATACTTTTCCACTTGAGATTTCAGATTATGTGATAATTTTCAAATTGAAATACAAGTGGGTCGGGCTTGGAGTCGTTTTCATGAGTAACAAAAAAATTGAAACATTTTGATATTGTTGCTGTTGTTACTGTATAAATATTAAATAATCTCTGAATTGCGTTTGTGTTGCGCAAATAGAAAGTGAATAATAATAATAAATAATAATGTATATAAACATTGATAAGCATCAATAATTGTATTAAATTGCGGTATTTTACTCACTCTCATCTTCTTTGGTTTTTTTTTTCAGTTTTTTATGAAAAATAATTAAATTTGTTTAATGATGTTGATATTAATTGAATGTACGTTTGACTGCATGTATAAATGAATGAATGAATGAATGAAATACGCGGGAAAATATTGTATAAACATGAAAAATCATATAAGAAATTAAATTTAATTTTCCTAATTGTCTTTATATAATATTATTATATAAAAATATTAATTAAAAGAAATTTATTTATTGGATCAAATTTAATAAAAAGAAAAATCAACAATAAAAAAAAATTACAAAAACATGTAAACAAAAGCACGTTATGAAAAAATATAAGAAACATAATATTTGTGAAAAGCATAAAAATATCACAATAAAAGATTAAATATTATGAATCATTGAAAGAAAACTTATAAAAAAAAATATTTAATGAAATTATTAAAATTATGTTATATAAAGAAAATATTATTTTAAAAAATAAAAAATTCAAAATATTTCAATACAATAAAGAAAATTAATGCATTTAAAAATTAATAAGATCAATTAGTATACTTAAATGTTGTTGAATGGAAGCTTAAACAAATAAAAATTTATTTGTTCTACTCAATAATGAAAAATGCATTATTATTATTTGATCATTCTTCGTTATGTATAGCATCCAAACATTGAATAATCAGATGAATGATACATATATGTATGTATATTTTCAAGAGAAACTATTTCATATACTGATCTGTTTATTTAACAAAGAAATATGAAATATGTTGTTAGATGTTTTCACAGACCTCACAGGATGTGCCTTTTATGATTCGGGAATAGAAAATACTAACAATCCATATTCATTGTAAACATTGAAGAATGTTTGATTGAATTATGCAGTAAATATCGGTATATCTGATATATATTTTCTAGGAAACTGCTCTCATTGTCAAACAAAGAAATTAAGTACTCTAATAAGTATATGATGTTAGATATTTTCAAAAACTACGAGGGATGTCTGACAATTTTCATCGAAAGAGGTTTTATTGCTTTACTTTTTAGTACTGCATTGCACTCAAATTAACACTTTATACATTGTACACTTTTCACCTACGAGCGAAAAAGAAAGAGTACAACTTTTTGATATACCCTAAATCAGGGTTGTCCAATCAGCGGGCCAAGTAAAGTCTGAAGTGGCAAACAGATATTGCTTTGTCTCGATGCTAGTGGTTTTTTTGGCTCGTCAACTGAGCAAAGAAAAATTTAATTCTGCTCATCCATTCTTTTAATACAGCCCAGGGAACCAAAAAGATTGGACAGTCCTACTCTAAATGCTAAGCGTATTGCGAAACAACGAAATAAAACGATGAGTATAGTAAAAATAATTGGAATGAAGTAAGTGTAGAAGTCAGTGTATATCATGTGAAGTGAGCAGACGCATAACACAATATGCTTATATATTTTGAAAAATATGAAAAACAGCATGTTTATTCACTGTACAGCAAGTATTGTGTACAGTAAAATGTTCTACTCATTATTTACTGCACACTATTCAATTTAACAGTCATAGCCATACTAATGTTTGTCAACATAGGGGCATGTAATACTTACAAAAACACTATCACATTCCCCTTTACAGGAACAACAAAACATGCATTAATTTTGAAAGGGAATGATTCATATGCCGTTTTTCATGCTTTCCCTGTTGATCTCTAGTATGCATCTTTAAAACATACATTATGAACACATCAATAGATGTTGAAAAACGTTGACTTGGCAATTTGTGAGAACAAACAGAAATCATTGGGTGCCAAATAAGGAGAGTATGGAGCATAGGTCCATCGATTCGAAGTTATGATGCCCAAAAAGTGTCTTGTTTGAGCTTGTTGCCACATTGGCATTTTAAAGAAAAATTCAACTTCGGCACTCCTTGCAAATAAATGGTTATCAGATTTGATCTGGCAACACCAGTAATGCCTATAACTCGAATACAAAACTATTAAGAAAAAAAATTGAACGGATCAGCGTGTAATTCGTTCTACTTGAAAAAGATTTTATGAATTGGATATAGATTTGCAAGATTCTATAGCGAATACAAATTGAATTTAAGATTAAAAAATTATTATTTTAATTTTAAAATGGATTAAATTTTAATGTGATTTTATTTAAATTTACTCGTATATGGTAAAATTTCTTTTAACAAAGACATAAGAATGTGAAACGAATTACATTTTTTAATCAAATATTGTAATGATTTTTTTATCTCCACATACATACAATACACTGCATGTTTATGGAAATGTCTATTAAGTTTGTAGAAATTTTGTATGTATAGAAGAAGAATAAGGCAAAAAATAAACCAGAACAAATCAAATATCGAAAAAATTAGTAAACAAGCCGAGAAAGTTTAAGTTTATGTAAATTCCCATAGATAAATGTACAATTTTTCAATTTCTCACAGATTTTGATTTCTTAGTATGAAATTTGCAGCATATACAATCCTCTTACAATCCCATAATCACTAATTATAACTCGCCATTTAGTACTTAAGTTTAAGATTGCTGTTAATGTTTCTAAAATTGATTTTATTGTGGGCTTACAGGGTATCTGATTGTCAAACCCTTTCAACTATTGCATCTTAAAAAAAAGAAATTCATATATCTTTTTATCGACAATTTGTTTATTATTCATGTATTACTGCAATGTTATTTCTTTCATTTTTAATTTGCATAAATTTCAAGTCAAAAAAAATTAAATAAATATACATAACATGATTAAACATAAACAAATTACAAATTACATTTACATGTAATAACATCAAACACGAACGTGACAAATACTCGTACATAAATGACATGTTTAAATATACAAATTTTTTAGCTCAATAAAAACCTTATAAATACTATGATACACTGACAAACAAATAACCTTAATCAAGTCATCTAGATGCGAACAGCAAATAGGAAAAAAAAAAAAGTCCCAACAAAATAATGACAAAATTAATTGCAACAATTAGGGTTCAATTAAAATCAAACTACAAGTGATAATATTAAATAATCAGATAGGTAGAGGCGGCAGTAGCAGCAGGTGAGATTTTTGTATGTGGCGCATGAGAATTCATACGCCCCAAATGATGGCACAGTAATACTTAGTGGCATGAGCAATATTAATCATACGCCACATTGGCAATTGAGGCGTCGACAGACAGAGAGGCATACACATCGAATTCAATTTATAGTAGGCAATGATGGCAAGCAGAAAGGCAGGCAGCAGAGCATTAATTAGTTTTTCGGTGAATTGTTTATCATGAAATATTAATTATGCACACAGATTACAAGAGAGAGGGACTAGTGGCAGTGGTAGTGTAAACCCTTCCATATAATAGTACATAGATACTTTTGCTCTATTAACGTAATATAAGTTTCACTTGCCTCATTTTCAACATTGATTAGTGTTGTTTTCATATTTACTCTATTAAGCGTAATTAAGTGCAACACCTTCACTTTATCATACTACTCGTACTACTTTCCTAGTTACTTTTTAGCCTAAGGCTTTACATACTTTCATTCATTCACTCAATCACTCACCACCTACACTTTTTGTATGGTTGTATGTGTTTGTTTGATTATGCTGCTGCTGCTGCTGATGATAATGATGATGTTTTTTTTTATGTTTTTTATTAATATTTTTTGATTACAAAAACTTACATAAATTAGCACAAATGGAATGTTTTGTTTGTTCTACTCAAAAACTTACTTATTAATATTCATATACACGCAGGAAGCACCAGCAAAACAAACTTATAAATACATAGAACATATACTCGTACAATGTTAGGGAAACAAATTCTCATATATGACAACTAAGCGGAAAAATTTAATTAAAATCATATGAGTATCAAAGCACGCACTTAACGCACTATTGTCATTATAAAATATTTTCTTTATTGTTGTCATCGTTGTTGCTGTTGTTGCTGTTATTGTTGTTATTATTGCTTGTGGTGTTTTTACAACCAAACAAAACACACACAAAAAGTAAATAAGTATCTTTCTTTATACATACAATATAATTACAATTTTATACTTTTTGATGGGGCAATAAAGTTTGGATACATTCACACCACATTTGATTTATAGTAGTTGAAAGTGAATACATAATAGTTTATATATTTTTTTAGGTTTGGTTTAGTTTAGTTTCGTTTCATTTGGTTTTAGTTTGGTTTGCTTTCATTTGCCTAGGAGGAAAAACTCGGCATCAATGGTGGATGATGATGATGACGCACTCGAAAAAGTTATGAAATAAATCATACACACGAGAAGAGAAGAACAGAACAAGTAGAACACACTTTTTGGTATAGCAAACATTTAAACAGCAATTTATTATTAATTAAAAACAATTTTACCAAAAAATAAACAAACAAAAAACTTATATTCTGATAAAGTGCGTCAGTCAGTAGTTAACAAAGTGTTTTTGGTGATGACACTTTTTGACTGAGCTACGGCCACCATCGACACCACCACAGAAGCCACACATATAACAACAAAATGGTTGCCAAGGGGTTTATTTCTTTCATAGTACAAACAAAAAATTATCAGAGCAGTGAAATACATTTGAATCCATAATAATGATGATATTCAGATATAAAAAACCACTAAAGTCAAAAAATCACGAAAAACTTCAATACAAATTTTATGTGTAACTTTTCAATTAAAATGTTTATTCAAAAAACAACATTACAAAAGTAAAGTGTAGGTGGATGTGTTAGGTGATGTGTTAACATCGGCAGTAGTACTATATTATATTGTGCATTTATGAAGAAAACCAAGTCAATATCAAACATCCTTTATTACAACACAACTAGAGATGTAACGATTCATTATTTTACCCATATGATACCGTTTACGTTTATAAAAATAAATAATCGATGTTGCCGATACCGATCCCACAAATTTGTGCTCACGATGACTAATAACTTGTGGCAAAGGCTCCACGTTGGGATAAAGAAGGAGAATCTTTATTTATAGATTGTGTGGTTACTGCAAACTAAGTCAACATTGACACTTCTTATGGGTCTTTCACACGGCCAGTTCAGTTTCAGTCCTTTATGGATATCAAATCCAAGGTAGAGACTGAACTAACCGTGTAAAAAACCCATTATGCCATTGTTTGACATCGGTAACATCCCTAAATACAACATTATTTGATCCAATATGATTCTATGTAATCATCAAAGTGGATATTTTTAAGCACGAAAAACTTTAACAAATTCTATGAATAAATCATATATGTTTTATTCGTATCTGCAGACGGTACAAGACAGTGTGTAAAAAGAGTCAGCTCTGTTGGGAAATGTTTGAGTATATATGAGTCCGTGGCTTCCATACCATAGTGCAAAAAGCCATTATTCCTTATTTCTGCCGAGGATGGCGTTAAGCTTTCATTTTTAAAAATTGATATATAGGAGCGTATTCCTTCAGCAATGTGGATAAATTCATGAACTGGTATTTCTCGGCCTTCGAGTCGTTCAATAGCACTAGTAAGGCTTGAAAAATTGAGTTTTATATAAACGAGATGTCCAATTAAGCGGTTTGAATGGAACAACTTCCAGGATAATCGAATACCCTCGGCAGCATCATCGCTATTAAATGAATTCACTACTCTTTTTACTTCATCGAAATAGTCACAATTATCAGAAAGAATTAATGTATAAACTAAAATGTTGAATCGTGAACAAAGTTGTTTGTTTTTTGTTTTGGAACAAAATGTCAAAATAAGCCTTTATAAGCAAAATCTTTGAAATTATCATTTAAACACGAAATAAAAAGAGTGCTATCCACTCTGGTAATCATGTATCCTATTCCTTCAAATGTTGCCATTTGTTACTGAATACACATATCACAATCCTAAATTTATTCACTCATGTCATCGCTTCATACCTAAAACCATTCTTATGTTCCTCATTGCTAGGCAATTTTAAAATATTTCACACTCCAATAAGATTTTATTCTATAAACATAAGTGTATTTTACATTTTATTAACTCTGGCTAAAGTCTTTTCAAATTTGTGTGATTATTCAATTGAATGAATGCACTTTCTAGCACCAAAAACCTTTCTAATTTAAGTTCCAGTTACAATACTTAAAATATGAACAAAGTTATCTCCCCTTAATCTATATGGTTAACGAGTACATGGATTCATATGAAAATGCAGATTTAACTCCAAAATAATCTCGGTGGAACTGTAATTAAGGGGGCTGGTCCACTTGTGGCCGCATTGTCAAGGTGTATTAGATCCCGCCCTTTCTCTAATCAAATCTTATCTAATTTACCTCCATCTTCCCTATCAACTTTAAGCCTCGAATTTCGTGTGTGATGTCTATTTTATTGTTTCATTCATCTATAATCTTGAAGATGTTAAAACATTGTTGAATATATTGTAAAAAACCACGATTCAGTTTGTTTAAAAAAGTAATTAACAGCTTATTTGATTTTTATTCCATTATTTTATATTTCTTTCATGTTTATTTTTTTTTCTTTTATTATTTTAGTTATTTCATCTTTTAATTTATGTATTTATTTAAGCAAAAAAACCGAGTATTCAATTATGTTTTCAATCAAAAAATTGCAACAATTTTATATTTTTAAAATTCAACAAACAAATTTTAAATTCAACAAAAATGAAAAATAAAAGTTGTCAGACAAGTTACTTAAAGTCCCTTTTTTTACTCATCAGCCCACAATTTACCTGTTACCAGTTACCAGTTATTTTTTGGGAATTCAGTAACCTAAAAAAAGCAACAGCAGTTGAAGTGAAAGAAATGAATTCACGGCAAATATTGGTAAACTTTTGTTCCCTTTCTATTTAGTTTTTATTCTAATTTCATATTCATTTACGTCACTCACACAAACAATATAATATAAGAATGAAAGAATATAGCCTCAAAATCAAGCAGTGTGTACTACTAAAGAATTGAAGAATTGAGTGAATGGGTGGGTAAGTGAGTGAGTGAGTGAGTGAGTGAGTGAATGAAGAAGACCAATCAACTGAACGACCCAGCAACCGACCACCAACACATTATGAATGCCAATGACTTGCTTTAAGGTCGATAGACATTCAAATTTGATAAATTGACATATATAAATATTGACGAAATCATTTACCATATTTTTGTTTCTTTTATTATATTTTTTGGCATAAAACTGTTGAATAATTAATAATAATACATCGAATTGTATTAATTTTTTTTTTTTTCATTTCTTGTTATTCTTCTTTTTGTTTGTGGTTTATTATTATCAAAAAAACAAAAAACCCCAAAATAATAAGAAGAAAATGCAAAACAAAAAAACAAAACCAAAATAATAAGAACAAAAAGAGCAGACAAACATTTCATCAGCATTTAATTGTTTGTGATTATGATTTGATGAACACTTTAACAGCAATAAATCAAAATTTGAGTTTCCGCCATAACTATGAATATGAACACAAACAAACACCAATGAAAGCCAGAACAAAACAATCAGCGAACAAATGAACAAAGCAAAATGAGCAATGAGACTGACTGCCTGGCATCCTAGTAAAGCAACAGGACTAGTGACTAGTAAATGAGGGTGTGGATGTGATATGATGATGATGACTGAAAGAGTGAGTCTCTAAATGATTGACTGGGTGAGTCATTGTGTGGGACTGAGTATGTCAATGAGTAGGTGGTGAATGGTGGTCAGTAAAATGTTAGTTAAGCGCATTGAGTAAATGATTGAAAACAATGTGAAAGAAAGTAAGTGGAATAAGTGAATCTTTCTTTGTAAGTGATGGCATTTAAAATTGTTTTGCGTTGTTCTTTTATGAAAAATCATAAAAAAAACTAAAATTTAGTTTTTTTAGTACTCAAACCCGTGTGGACTTATGGAATACAACTCTGGGGCACTGCCTCCAACTCAACTATTAAGATTCTACAAAGGTTTCAGTCAAAACTACTGCGTAGACTTGTTGGAAGTACTTGGTTCGTGAGAAACTTAGTTCTACACACAGATCTACTGACACCCAGGCTGGAAACCCATGAAAATCCCCTTGCAGTTAACTTGACTGAATGGAAAATTCAGGGGAGAGAATGTATAGCTGCTACACATTTCAATGTTACCTTCAGACGCATCAATTCTGTTAAAGATCTTATAATTTCCAACACGTTTGGCCTTTGCAATGACCATAAATAAGGGGCAAGGAAAACTGTTAGACCTGTACATTTATACACAAGAAGAAGAAATAACTAAAATCAAAAGTGAAATAACTTTCTATAGAAACCCTTTACCATATAAGTGAACTTTACTCCTAACGCGCTTTAACTTCCTGGACACAAGTTTTTGTTATCATTTTGTCTGTTAGTTCTCAAGTCATTTTATTTGATTTTACAAGAAGAACTTGAACTAATAAGTATTTAGAAACATGCATTGGCTTATAGACAAGTGGACTTCGCTATTGACCTACAAGAAAATATGAGTGTACAAACAAATTCTAAAACCTGTATGGACTTATAATATCCAGTTATGGGGTGCTTGTGTTCCAGCAACATAATGCAAATACAAAGGTTTCAGAACAAAGTGCTGATGTGAATGGTACGTCCTTAACAGAGACATAAAACGCGATCTTGGCATCGAAGCAGTCAACACTACTTTACAGAGAAATGCGAAGTCTCAAGGGGGAAGGCTCAATAAACATTAATATTGAAGCATCAAGCCTTATGAAACCAAGTGGTTAGAAAACAAGTCTTAAACGCAAACACCTAGAGTAAATAATATCTCTTTAATGACTCAAAGCGCCAACAAAATAAAGGGCCAGCATTTTGGCTACTATAATGGGACTTCCCCCACATTCTAGTTACTAACTATTGTACTTCAATTCATCCCAAATTGAAGTAACATATGTATAAAAACTTTTCTAAAACAACAATCAGACAATTTTTGTATTTCCCCGTCTCATAAATTAAAGTATATTTTTTGTTATTTATAATTTATAATTTTATATTTCATTTGATTTAAAATATTTAATAACACCGACTAAATCTGATCAAAGTGACTAAAATGTCGCACAAAAAAATCACACAATTCTATATAAAAATAAAAGCTCAAATGACCAAACAGAAATTAATACAAAATAACAACAATAAAACTTACCCAGTGAGTTTGTTTTTGGAAAAAAATATCAATAATAACATTAATCATGTTTGTCATATACAATATATAAAAATGAAGATCCCAAAAACTGACAATTACAACAAAAACAAAACAAGGAAAACAATTTTTAAAATTTATTTTAATTTCATTAATGAATTAATGGTGAGTTGGAGAAGGTTTTCCGCAAGGTAATCAAGGTTAATATGGAAATATGGGTGATAAGGCCAATATTATAAGAGAGTTGTTATGGGAAGTAAAGAAAGCTTAAAACATATCTACTCATAATACCATATGCCTCACATAAAGAGTTTGCAAAAACATATGAACAACTTAAAAGTACATTCAAATGTATCTGCCAGTTTAGAATCTCTCTGTTCTCTCATGATCATTCATTTAATCATTTCTCTTTACTGCTACACTCTCTCAATCATTCATCGATTGTTATTCTCTTCTTCCATCATGAATATCATATTTCTAAAGCTTTCTTTCTCTTAATTTTTCTTAGTGTCTCTCTCTCTCTCTCTCTCTCTCTCTTATGTTAAACTTTATTTAACTCATTCAATGTAGTATCTATTGAATTTATTGTTATTGTTTTATTTTACTTATAAATGTTTTTGATCTCGCATGAAATGCCGGTAGTCTCGGGGAATTTTTCAGTAGCATCAACAAGCAAATAAAATTGTTAAGATTATTGAGAGTAAATAAACTGAACGCAACAAATCAATTGGAAACATTTAACTTAGTTGTGTGTTGCACTTCAAAGCAGTGACATTTGATATTAATTTGTATATACAAGTATCTTTTCATTTCAAAAAGTAAATATATGCAGATTTATTTAAACTGGCTTGAAATTTAACAAAACAACAAAGAGATATTACTCAAATTATCGTAATTTCTGAAGTGACGTGTGCTCAAAAAGAACCTTAGTACGAGAATTTAAATAATCAGTAATAAATAATGTATTCCCCAAAGTTGTTGTTATTATGATTGATTCTTGATGATACTCTGTGACACAATGTACACGTGTCTTGTAATTTTACAAAAAAAAAAAAATGGTTAATGAGATGACGTTTGAAGTATTTACCATTTAATGACATCACAATTTATCATTGAGAAATTAAGACAACATTTCATTTACAATATAATTTTTAATGAAAATAATAAGTATTTGATATACGAGTATTCAAAGGGGATATAAAGAGATGATGTCTGTGCATTTTATTAAAATTATTGACATACATAAAATAGAAAATGAAAAAAAAAAAATGTTGTTTGCAAAAATGTCAAATTATAATGTAATAAAAATTAAATTATTATGAACAGGAGCAGATTCAATATCAAGAAAATTGTTATCTTTATACATCAGTTTATGTAGCATAGAATGTTCTAATCAAACTAAGGTTTAGGCATCATAACAAATCAACATAGAAGTTGACTAAGACATTATTTTACTCCTGGGTGGTGTGCATAATTTCAGTTTGATATTTTTAGGGTTCCATACCCAAAGGGTGCCTATACTGTCCGTCCGTCCATCCGTCAGATAGCTCTATCTCATGAAGCGTAACAGGTAGAGAGTTGAAATTTTGACAGAGTGTGAATTAAATTACATGTAAATATTAACATTAAAGTTAAAAACGTAGAGAAGTCCCCATGCAGACCCAAATTTTCTATATTATCGAACTAAAATTTGGACATTATAAATGTGTGATCCATATTCACTAACCATGTAAATTTCAAGATCCTACGATGCCTAGCATGCGTACCTCCCATACAATCCAAAATTCAATATTCTTATTAGAAAAACTGTTTTGTTCTTTGTCTTATCGAACTGAAATTTGGACACTATAAGTGTGTGATCTGCATTCACCAACCATGTAAATTTCAAAATCCTAGAATAACTAGGAATTTTATATAACTTCAGACAAAGGACCAAGCTTTACGTCCAACGAATTTGCATAGATAGTGTTAAAACCTTGTTCGGTGGTACGAAACCCTTCATGTGCGAGTCCGACCCCCACTTGACCGAATATGTTTTTAATTTTTTTTTTCATTACGGCTATATACACTTGTATATTAGAACTAACAAGTAGTTAGCAGCAGATTATGGAATACCCAAAGAAGCTATATAAAATAGAGATGAGCTAAACAGTGATTTCAAAATCACAGTGATTCTAAACCATGTCTCTCCCTTCAAATGACTGTGACTCAATCACAATTTAGAAACACTGTGTCACAGTTTAGCTCATCTCTAGTATCAAATAAAATACTATACTACTAAGTTTTTAATGCGGAATTAAAAATTGTGGTAGCCTTCTTGCCCACTGGCTTGAGTTCGCGAGGGTAGATATTTATATGGTTCATCAGTCTCTGTTTGTGGGAGACAGCTATTTTTTCAATAGTGTCCGCAACATAATAGATTTATTGATCACCTTCGAGATCGGAACAGCGAATGCACCAATGGGCACCAACAGCACATTTCAACGCTTTGTTTTGGAATCTTTAATATATTGTATAGACAACAATGACTGTATACCCATAAACCAATACATATTTATATATTTTACTTCCAGTTTCTCTTGATTCTCAACTGATCGAATCTTGCAGTATTCGAATGAGTAATGTGGAAAATATCGTAGTTTGTTGTTCGTGAAGTTACAATGCACAGACTTCGTTTCGTTTAGTTTTAATATGCCACTTGATTGTCCAGTCATATATTTCGTTTAAAGCGAGCTTTAAATTAGAGGTCGAATGCAACTGTTCCCAAGAGGATAGTTGTGTCATCGTCATATGTTACTGTGACATAGTTTTGGTTGCATAGCAGGTCACTTGTAAACAGCACGCTTCCCTGAGGGACCCAAGACTATATTCCTTTGAGTTTATCTCCACTTTTGAGATTAAATTTATATGTGGACTAGACTATATGATATCTCTGTTATATTTCTATTAATTATTTAACCAATTTTAATTAAGCAAATTTAAAGTTCAATAGATTTAATTAAAAAAAAAACCAGAGATTTCGCCCCTTCGTGTACAACAATAACAACAAATGTGTATGTACAATAAATATGACAGAGAGCAATAAATAATTAAATGAAAGTCAAAAACATATTATATATTTCAATAATGGCAAAAATCGTGCCCTAGAGATAGTAAAGCTACATATACATATGTGCATACATATAAATATAGAACGGAAAAAGGATGAAGGGAGTAGGAAATAGGAAATAGGAGAAATCGCCACACGCACATGCTATTTTTTGACAGCTGTCATAACTGCTGCATGCAACATTTCAAGGCAACACAAAATAAACACAAACACCATTACAAACAATAGCACAAATACACTATGTAAAACATTTATAGTAATGAAATAATTTTCCTCTTTTTCTTATGAATAATTTATATTTTTATAACATTTAAAATCCATATGTCATTTCAGGCAACGGTCAACATATGGAACCAATGCCTAACGGACGTCATGCCTCACAATTATATTCACGTGCCGATTGGGGTGCAAGGCCAGCTAAATTAGTTGAACATTTTCCAGCGCCAGCACCATATGTAATTGTAAGTAACCAACAAAAATCTATACGATATCATAGATATAAATCTTTATACAAAATGTTTTGTATTGTTTTAGATACATCACTCGTATATGCCAGCTGCCTGTTACACAACATCGGATTGCATGGCAGCCATGCGTAATATGCAAGATTTCCATCAACTTCAACATGGTTGGAATGACATTGGTTATAGTTTTGGTATTGGTGGTGATGGCATGATTTATACAGGACGTGGTTTTAATGTTATAGGAGCGCATGCGCCACGTTATAATGACAAAAGTGTGGGCATTGTACTCATAGGTGATTGGAGAAGTAAGTAAAGATCTCTCTTTCTCTCTCTCTCTAAACAAACTACAATTATTTAATCTTATGTATCAATTTATAGCTGAACTACCACCACTTCAAATGCTGCAAGCTGCCCAGGATCTTATACAATTTGGTGTTGAAAAAGGTTACATTGATGCAGAATACAAATTGTTGGGTCATAGACAAGTACGTGATACTGAATGTCCTGGTGGGCGACTTTTCGCCGAAATCTCAACATGGCCACATTTTTCACTAATACCCAATTCAACAGAGAATGAAATACATTAGATTACTTTAAGAATAATAGCATAAGAGACTCTCATCACAAATGGGTTAGAAAAGAAGAAGTACTTAGCAAAATACTAAAGTTCACTATTATTTTTTAAGCAGCAAAGAGATGCTAATCTCAAATGAATGATGATTAAATTATTTTAGTTTTATAAAAAGAAAAAAACAATATATTAAATGTATATAAGAAAAATTCAAGAAATAATTTTATTTAATTTTCAATAGTAGAGGCACACGTATGTAGATTCATTATCATGTTAGTCAAGAAAAGAAAGAAACCTCTTTAGTCCTTAAACAACCTTCCCTTCTAGACCCAAATATCTTAATAAGCTGCATCAGCATTCCTCCACACCTTTGTAATAAATGTCACTTCACTAATAAGAAGACGAAAAAAGTTGTGTTTAAAACAAAAAAGAAAAACTTGTTAATTGTTCTTCTTGCTTTTATTTTTTATAAAAAAAAAGTTCCAAAGTTTTCTATTAAGTTTATCTTGTTGTATATTTTTCTTTAGCAAGAATTTTCGTGGAAACAATGCACATGCAACATGCTGATAGACAAACAGAAACAGACAGTCAAGGGAGTCAAGGGAGTAAAAAGACTGAAATAAATAAACAAACCAACTGAAGAAAGAGAGGAAGATGCAGTAACATAAGATAAAATAGACAAAGAAACACTTAAATTAAAACCTTCAATGTCTACATACAGAAAAAGTCTGCTGCATCAATGCTCGATTCAAGCCTTGGGACCACATGTGGTTGAGTGGCAGCATGCAAGAACAAAAAAATTCAAGTTAAACTATGCTTATTTGTATTTATACAGACAGAGACAATCTTCCCAATCCCACATTCATGGAAAATAAAATGAAAGGAAAATATTGTACAAGTGAAAGCAAGAGTGAATGAGTGAAATAATAGTCAAGTTTGTATATCACGCAACATTTTGTTTTTTATACAAACATTTTT
Organism: Amiota communis; assembly: GCA_037043315.1. Lineage (NCBI taxonomy): Eukaryota > Metazoa > Arthropoda > Insecta > Diptera > Drosophilidae > Amiota > Amiota communis. Next base: position 1,147,866 of record JBAMAV010001245.1, on the reverse strand, counting down.
TCTGTTCAAGGACAAATAACATTGAAAATGAAATTCAAGAAAAATTTGTGGGACAAAGTTTAATATATTTCAACAAAACATATTGAATGAAAAGAAAAACCAAGAGAAAATGGAAATGCATAGAAAAGCATAACAATATTCCTTATGTGAATCTGATATGAAAGAAGGATTCATTATACGAGGGAAGTTTCATAAATCAGTGACTTTTTGAATGAAATATAATTTTTATCGATAAAAAAAGTTTTTTATTTCTCAATGAACAGGCATGTGCCAACGTCATATCAACCTAATTACAATTCTCTGGTGCCAGAAATCTCTTTCGATGGTTTTGAAATCTCTGACGTTTATAAATACGGTTTGGTTAAATTGTGCCTTATTTGAAGTTATAAAATAATATACCAACAACTGTAATCTGCATTTAAATAATTCAACATTTAAACACCAAAGTTTGAAATATTAAATCTCCTTGTTTTCTAGCACAACTTTAGAGAAATTGAAATCAATCGGCAAAAAAACCGATACATTTAGTCCAGTTTTTTCCAATTTTTTATGCCTTCCATATAATGGGAAACAAGCGAGTTTACCCAGAAGCCTTGCAGGCCATTTTGATGCCTGATAACAATTTAAGAAATGAAATGGTGTGGAGGGTTTGTTTGTGGTTTCGATAACCCAATGCTACCTAAAGTTGGTCTCAGAGGTCTCCCTCCACCTCTAATCCCTATCTAAGGAGTCCACGAACACTGTCAGGTGGCAAAATGCCAAGATACCCAACTCTTCAAAGAACGGTTACCTGAAAAGATGGGATGGTCTGCCAAGAAGAGCAAGGCAGTCACATAGGAGGTGCTGGATACTCTCCGATTTCTCCTCATCTTCACATCTACGACAGAAGTTATGATATGGAACGTGCATCCTTTGTGCCATCCGCCCGATTGTGCAGTGCCCTCTTAGTACTCTCGTCATCATTCGAATCAAATTCTAGTTAAAGTGTAGGAACTCGGAGGTCCATTTTGGTTAATAGCAATGCCAGAGTGTCCTAGTGACAGTGGCTCATTCACCAACTTAATGCCTGCTAGCTCTTTGGTGTTTGCTTCCAGAAAAGATGTGTTGTAAAGGTCTATGAACCTTTTCTAGCACACTCATCCGCCTTTTCATTACCTATGAAACCAGAATAGGCACCCAGATAAGCGTGATTGAGTGCTGCGGAACTTGATTAAGAGCTGCCACCGTACTACAGGTGATTTTGCTCTTGATGCAGTATTACATATAATTGGGTTGCTCAAAATATGACAAAAGTCTATTAACAGATGTTAGTTGCCAAAAGCAGTATTGCATTTAAAGGTACTACGAGGGAAATTAAATAAAAACATACAGTCAAGTGTGAATCCGACTAGCACATGAAAGGTTCCGTACTCTCAATATTCAAACGCTCGATGCACAGTATCGAACTTGTGAACAAAATTTAGATGAATAACATAAGGAGCGCAGTTTATCAACTGGAATGCATTTTGTCAGGAATATAGGTCGGCAATACAGTTGTGGATTAGGACACAAGTTTCTTGTTTGGGGACCCCTTTAGTTTTTTAACATTATTTTATTTTGATTATACAAATGTCGTTATAGCGGCAAATGAATTATATACTGTTTATCTCTTACAGTTCATGAGAAAGAGCTTACTGTGTGACAGATGGGCGGACGGACAGTGTAGGCTTAGGAATAGGGTCTCGTTGGCACCCGTTGGGTACGGAACCCTTAAAAATCACTGACTTATCATACTGCCCTCGTATCAACATAGAAATAAAGCAAAATGCACCAGGGTCTTCTAAAACAAGAACGTTAAGGTCTTTAAAATGAACCATGAGTAAAACTTTACTCACAATGAACTCATAATTTCTGTGTCCAAGTCTCTTTATGATGTCATTGAGTAACAAAATGTGGAAATTTCATTGTTTTAGAACACGTTTCACATGTTTTAAAACTTTGAAAGAACCTTTTTAATGATGACCCATTGTAACGACAGACAAACATATGTACAAAAAGGAACATAAAAAAATTGAAAGCAAAGCAAGAAAAGAGAGACTGACATAGAAGAGAGTATGAGACCTGCACACAAAATGCTAACAATTTTGTTAGTGTTTCATACTTTTAGGCTGCGACGAAAACCGAAAAAAAAACACAACAAATACAGAAATTTTGAAAAAATCAAAGCAAATACAATCAAATACAACAAACAAAATAAAAGAAAAGAAAATTTACCACAAAATAAACCAATATCATCAGCACACCGTCAATCAACGATGATGTGATGTTCCTCTCAACCTGCGGTTTTTACAATCATTTTTTTTTTCTTTTTTGTTATTTCTTTTCCATTCATTTATTTAACTTTCACTCAATGCAGCAATAACACAAGAGAGAGTCGTCGTCTGTGTTGCAATTGTCAAACTTATTTGCAACGTTTGTTGGTAATGTTTTCTTCTTTTATTTATTTATTTCCATTTTTCTCCTTTTTTCTTTTTCATTTTTTGTGTTGTTGAGTTGTTTGCATTCTTATTTGCTTTCATTAAGAACGATTCCTGCAACAACTTCTGTTTATAGTATAGTCAACATTTGCAGGCAAAGTCAGAGTAAGATCCAGAGAGTGAGCTCGTTAAAAGTTCATTGGCAAAGTTTTTTTTTTTTTTTGAATATTGCACAAAGTTGCTTCAAAAGTTGGGTGCATTTTTTCTAGAATTTTTTTTTTTTTTAATAATTTATCTTTTATTTATTTATTTAGTAATAATAAAAAAATGAATCCAGGGCAAACAATTTCATAAATCAATAAAGAAATAATACATAATTGCATATAATAAAAAAGTTAAGAACATAAATATTAAGTATACGCTCAGGTAGGCATGGAGGAATTTAATTGAAGCACAAGGAAAATTATAGCATAATGATGATTAACAAGTCATAAATGGCAGACTAGAAAAGAGAATATCAAATTAAATGGAAAAAGCAAACAATTTTTTAATGAATTCACATTAATTTTTGCTACTTTAATTTGCAACACCATGACGAATTCATACATACATATAATATTTTTTATTTAGTGTTTCTATGGAAAATTTTTTTATTTCATTTCTGTTTCTGTTTATTTTTCAAAATGCTCCTTGTTTCATTTACACAAAGTCATGCTGCAGCAGAAGAGCACAGCATGAAACATTTTTGTGGTGGCATTAATGAATGCGATTGTTTTTTGAGTTGGCGCCAAGTGTTCTTTAGTTATTTGCAACAGCAGCATATAATTTTCATAACTATTTTGCAACATTTTTGAACCTTAACTCTCATCACTCTCCTGCTCTTTTCACTCCTCTAAATCTTTGTCTCATTTGTTTTTCCTATTATTTTTTGCATTTAAATTTAACGGATATATTTGTAAAATTATATTCCAAAACACTTCTAGTTTATATTACTCTAGGAGAGTTCATTGTTGTTTGTGTTTTTGCTGATGTTATTGTTGTTGGTGAAGCAAAGCTCAAGCGGCAACCGGAAACCGGAAATATGATTTATTATTTCAGTTGGTTGTTTTTTTTCTGTAGGTTTTGTTGGTTTGTGTTATTGTTGCTGCTCTGCAAATTTGAAACAACGTTGTAATTCACTTTTAAGTAGACTTTTGAGTGCTCAACTCTGCACAGCACGCGATGCTTGCCACGCTGTGTGGCACAAACACACAAATAAAGTGAAGTTCACTTAACTTTTGCAACATTGCTATGTTGCAATTGCAATTGTAAGTTAATATTGTTGCTTGTTATTGTTGCTGTTAATGTTGCGAATGCTTTCAACTTGTGGGCAACAATATTTTTTAGTTCTTTCTCTCTTCACTGCACCTATTTTCTTATACCATAAAAAGAAAACGTAACATTTTTACGCCATTATGCCGCAATAAGTGTAAAGTTTGATGCCTCAACTTCAAAACTAAATTGAATTGAAGCCATTGGAAGCTCCAACAAATCCAAGAAGATCCTTCAAGCGTAATTAAATTGAGAAAACACTTAAAGTACGAAGTAAACGAAGTGAAAAACCCATGGAATTTTATTAAGTTGAACGAATAACGATGGACTCAACTTTTCACAAACGTTATGAACACGAACACACACACACACACACACAAAGATAGTATAACACAGATACTCTATCATTTACACACACACACATAGAAACTGAGACTTAGATTTAACCATAGTCTATCTAAATATGCAATGTGCTTACTGCTCCCCAAATGCTCATTAAAATAAGTGTTAAATATTCATTGCGTAAATCCCTAGGAAAATACCACACGCGGAAATGACTTTTAGTAAGGACTACAGGAGGTAGATACAGGGCTAAAGGAGGGTGGAGAGTCGAAACACAAACATAGAAACCCGAGAGAGAAAATGCACTGATACGCATTAGTCAAGGGTTTAGTGGTAAACAGAGGGCGAAATCGTAAAATCAACGCGTTTTAAAATTTGTTGCAACAATTAAATGAAAAAGTTGCATGACACATACACAAATGAAAATATCATCAGTATGTGATACCAATCCTACAATTTCACAATCAAAACTAAAAGCACAGAGAGAGACAAACAGACAGACATACAAACAAACAGGACACTAACTGAACCCACTTGGTGCTGCTGGTGGCCAAACCACAAATTCATTCCCTTTTAAAAACGCCATAAAAACGCCACAAAAACGCTCGTTCGCCCTCAAATAAACAAACAAAGCAACGAAAGCAAACATACTTTTCACAACTACTTAAATTTGTATTACAAATATAAATACTGCAATTGAGGTAGGGGAGAATCAGAGTACATATATGTGTATATATGTGTGTGAGTAATTCAAAAAGAAGAAAGTTATAAAAGGAAAAGAAAAAGAAAAACTTTTATGTTTGGTTTATGGGAAAAATTCACATATGCAAAAATGTCTAAAAAAGACAAAAAACAAAAAGACACAAGACACACACACAGAGGAAAGGAGTAAGAGTGGAAGAGAGGTATGTATAAAGGAATAGAGGGGGGAGAATAAGACAATAAGTCCGCCACCCATGGATTATGTTTTGGTTAGGAGATGATACCAGACCAGACCAGCCAAGTTGTGTAGTAGTGGGTGCCAAAAATAAGAGGATAACATGAATTATTACTTCAGTCAAATTAAATGTTGACATTGTTAATATGCAAAATAAAGTTGAATTGAGTTGAGTTAAGCTTACTTCGCTCATCCACATACACACACATTCACTACTCAAAAGATGGTAATGCGCTTTGAATTGGGGAAAAGGCAAACAAGACGCACTACCATAAGTTGTTGCAACTACTAAGTATACGCAATGTGAATAGACTCTCTCATATGAGTATGCTGCACACATTCAAATTTGTTGTATTCTACATTGTGCAACAAGAAAATGTGCAAATAAAGATGACAAAAGTAAGAAAATAACAGTTTCTACATGAAGCAGGAAACTTGAAGTAGTATGTTGTATAAGTAAAAATAATAGTGTAAAGAAATTTAAAGATCTTTAAAAGGGGGAAATTTGTTTATTTTATTTTAAAATGATCTGAGTCTAAATTTTATTTTAAAAACTGAAAATCAATTACTTTATGCATTCTTATCCTTTCCCTTTATTATTAATCTCTTAACTAAGCCACTGCATTTTTGCCTCTATTGTGTTTGGTTATACGAAAAATCCCCTATTATTCGACACAAAAAATGTTAAACATTTTTAGTTGAAAATCCTTGCAAAAAGTCAGTAAGTATTCATTATTTCATTTTTTCATTTGTTCATATGGTCGTGCGTTCGTTCACCATTGTTTGTTTTACTCTTTTGTTCATTTCAATATTATAACAGAATAAAAGTGTAGAACTAGCATTACCCAACTTCAACATACACAATGTAGTAGTTAAGCCAATGCAATGCATTTAAAAATAGCTTTTTAATTAATACTATTATACGCCAACTAATTTACAACAATGAATTGTTGCAGGATATGTATCTATCTATCTATCTATGCACTATATCTTTCATTCTCGAATTAGGATCAATGCACAAATACACACACACACAGATATGGTAAAACTAACAAAGCTAGCAACTGCAACATCAACAAAATACAATAAAAATGCGCATACGCAACATACGCTCTTTCTCCATTCATGATTTACTTTTCAATTTAGCTTGAAGTTCTAATCGAACACAATCGTGTAACATTGTAACAGCAACGGCATGCAACACTAACAAAGTGCTAAAGTCAACAAACGAATTGCGAATTATTTGCGCAATTTTTTTCTATTTTCTATTTTCTTTTTTATCTCTTTTTTTTAGCATAAATTGTTAAGCATCAAATAGTAGTAGAAGAGAGAAAGTGATTCATGATACTGGGATTGCGATTGGGAATGGGTGGTAGAATCTAAGTCCAGATTGGTTGAATGTAGAGCTTTGGCGATTGAAAATTGTTCGCAATGACAAATGTCAATGTATTGACAGTTTAAGTGGACAACAAGGAAAACAACAAAACAACATAAGCAACAACAAAACAACATCAACAAGCAATAACAGAAATGTGAAATGCTAACACAAAAACAAGAATAACAATAGTTTCAACTAATACAAAAAAGTTATTTCTAGTTTTCCGTCCTCTCACTCTCTCTCTCTTCATGACTTTCATCACTACTCTTTGCATTTTCCTAGTGTCAATGTTATTTTCCTCCTTACCTCACACTCTTCAATTGCTATATGTTTTTCTATCTCTTTGTTCAAATAGCATTGCAAATGGAAATTGTCATTTCGAGTTGTCAATTATTGTGTTCTCTGCTCTGCTCTACTCTACTCTAGTCTAGTCTACTCAGAAGAATTGTCGATTATTGAGTGTCATTGAAATCGGTTTTTTCTTTGTTAAGTGTGGGCGGACTTTGTCTTTTATTATGGTATCTTCTTTTTTTTCATTTTTTATATATTGTTTAATCCTTCATTGTTAATTGAGGCTTGTTAAAGTTGTTGCAGTTTTTGTAACAATGTTTCTACTAATAGGCCAATTTTCTTTAAAACATTTCTAAGTTAATTGAAAATGGACAAGAGAAAAATGGCACATAAACATCACCAAAGCTTACATAACTTTTACAAACAATGAATGGTTCTGAATTGTCAATTTAAATGTATGTGTTAAACATCTTACAGTAATCAGTAAACTCTACTTTCATCAAATTGTGTGCGTTCAACAATGTCACATGAGTGTACTTTTTAAATTTCAATTTGATAGTTCTAAAATGAAAAGACTTCTTTGCAAAGAAACAGGCCTTATCGATTTTCTGATTATCTCCTCGAGATTCTGATCAATTCCATATCAGTGGCGGTGCTAGACCAAATGAAGAATTTGGCGATATCAGCTTTGCGCAGGCTCTTTCATTTCCCAGCCAGAAATAAAACGATAGATAGATTGAGACTGATGTATGAGGATTTGACTAGTCAAATGTTGACAAAAGTTACATAAACCATCACAAATTAATAGAAACGAATTTTTCGGGTTTTCAATTGACAGGTAAACAATAAACACAAGTCTCAGCTATTATAACAAAAAAAGAAGAACTAAAGACTACACATTTATTTATACAGATGGAATCTCACAAACAAAATGTATTAAGTTAAGGGATAACTACTGACAATCCATATTATTCAGGCAAAATCAGAAGTCTGATGTTAAAAAAAACAATCTAAAATAAAACTACTTTGGGAGGGCCTAGTCATGTTGGTATTAGATGGATCGAATTTTCAGATCAAGCAGCTAGAGACTACAAAAAACAACATATTGGTTACTCAATGCAAATTGTTAAGATTGCGTCCCAGCCATACAAGATTATCGCATCAGCATTATTTTTCCCCTAACACTAGCAATCAATGTACCTTCTATAATCTAATCCAATCTAAACATGACCATATTCGAAACCAATGTACATCCCCTTACAAAAATTCCACACAGCTACGCCAGACGATCAATGTAGCCAATTACTCTCTCTACATCACATATGCAGCCATGGCCACCTCCCCTCTTGTAAATTTAAGCTAGCTTTAAGTGTAGTAGAAGATGTAATAAATAAAAAATAACGCATGCTTCTTAATCAATTTAAATTTTCAAAAACATCTCTCAGAATAAGCTGTACTAACTGGAACTGTGACTGTTCAGGAATGAACATGGTTGCTGCTACGATGGCGCTGGTGTCAGGACGACGGCACGATATCTTTCCGGTGGCAGAATGTTCAGAAATGAACATGGTTATCGCTGGAGTAAGGCGACTTCTTCAAAAGAAGAACCACAGGTAGACAAATTCCTTAGATTTTAAGGTATTCTAAGATAGTATATATAGTAGAACATTTTTACTTAAATTACTAGTATCAAGTAGTACTCTGTACGAGCAGTACATAGTATCAAGCCAAACTCCGTACGAACAGTACATGTGTGCGAATTCACATGATCCTCAGCCGGAATAGAATTTAGTTCTATCCAGAGACCATTATTTGGATTATTGAATTGTGAATAAACACAAAGAACTTTGGGATGCCTCAAGTCCCGCTCGCGATATCGCCTAACTTTCATAGTATTGCCAGACCACTCTCTGATTCTGGATAAATACTACTCATGCCTAAGGAAATATATACGAATACGGAAACTTTTTAATAAATTTTAAACTTCGCTGACTCCCTACGTGGCCACTGTTCCATACTATATGAGGTCTCTAAAGGAAGGTCGTACCAAAAAGGGGTATCTAAAAATTGTATACTAAACCTCAAAGATTTTAAATTCTTTCGGTAATGTTTGGATATTCTTTTATTGTTCAGTTCAACCACATTAAAAAAGTTGTTGGTCTTAAAGAACTTTTCCTATGAAAACACATTTCTCAAAACTTCTTTAATCTACAAATCTACATTTGTTACAGTAAAAGAATTTCTCATATTTTATATTACATAGTTTTCTCTCTAAGGTTTTTCGATTTCATTGAACCAAAGTCATTCTTAAGTAACTTACGAATCAAAGTTTCGCTCAGCCAAACAGTCAATAATTTTTTTATAAGACAAAGATATAATTTATGTAGAAATTGATTTTTCTTTTTAAATCTCTAGCGCCAAATCTTCTTGTTATCGATAAACTTTCGTTTCGATTGATTTCATGACAACATCAATTGCACGCAATGCAAACACGCAATTCGATATTAGGCAACAATGACAAATGTCAAACGCAAGTAACTGCAAGAAAAAGTATCTTTTGTTGTGATTGTTCACACATTGTGTTCTAAACTCTTCGTTGAAGAAAGTGAAATTACACACACGCTGCTGTCTGCCGGTTATGTTAACTTGATTATTTTCTACATGAACAACGACGAGCGCAACATCAAAAGGTACTGAACAAATTTCTCATGGGTTTGGACTTTCTAGACGAGTGGTTCCTATCGCAAAGTAAGTAAGTGAGATGAGATACACATAAGTAAGTAAAAGAAGACGCCCGCCCATTTTTGGTATACCTAAAATACAAGAAAATACCTTTTTATGGCACAAATAGTATATGTATATATCGTAGAAAAGGAAACACCTACAATCTTCATTGCATTAATTGAAAAAAAGGCATGTAGGCAGGAGAACGGGGCAAAAGAAGAAGAAAAAAACTAATTTGGCCACTTGCGTAATTTGCAATTTCTTTCTAGTACCACCGGACACTTTGCTTTTGTTGCAACTTGTCGTCGGTGTCGTTGTCGCTGTAGCTGTCTTACTTTGACATTTCATTTATTCAGTCATTCATTCATTCATTTATTTCTTCGTTCGTTCGTTCACTCTATCTTTCATTCATTTGTTCTTTTCTTCATTACTTCTTTGTTGTACATAGTACTATTTGCTTCTGTTCGCGTTTTGTTTGTCTGCCTTTCGGTCTACTTTTCCTTCCGAACGAATGCAGTAGTGAAAACATCTAATTTGACATGTTCACTAATTGCTTGAGAACGTCTTTCGAAGACAACTTTAAGTTTGACACATCAATTTCTGTTGATGTTGCAAGAATAACAGCAATGGCAACGACAACAACAACACCAAAGGAAAACTAATAACAAAACTTTTACAAGAAAATATAAAGAAAAATATATTTATTTTAGTTTGTGTGTGCTTGTGTCTGTGTGTAATTTTATTTGGTGCAACATAATTATATTTGCCTCATTTGCATTAATCAGTGAGGCATATACTTAATGGAGCTGCATCTAAGCATCAAAAGGCGAAGGCTTTGGTTGACGGCACTTTATATACCATGTCGAGATCAAGTATTTATAGAGAGTAAGTAGGATAGTATAATGTAAACCAGGTGGAAACTACCAAGGGATATATTTTTACTATTCCAATTGATCTGATCTGAAAGGCCTAAAACAAGTAATAACAAAGTGTAGAGACCAACTCAAAGATACTAGCATATTATGGTCAAAGAAAAGGTTCAAAATTTATGTACTAACATCTGATAATAATGGTTTGCCATTAAAAACATATACAGAGATGCAAAGGCAGTTAGATAAGTCAATGACATGGAATGATTTTGGACGATCGGATAATGAAAGTGCTTAAGGTGGTTGAGGCATCTCAGCGAGTACAACACATTTTACATGAATAGTTGGACATGAAAAAGCTGCATGGCCGATGGGTGCCACAATAGGTCTCAATCGACCATAAACGTGTGTTCACTTCAAAGGAGTGTTTGAACTGCATACCGTTTTGTAACTGTGGACGAAACATGAATCCATCAAAACACTTCCGAGACAAAGGAACAGTCAAAGCAATGGACTTCTCCGGGTGAATGTATACTAAAGGCGGTCAAGGTGCCATTTTTCTACCTTTTTCTAGAACTAATTAAACGACCCACGTTACGGTTATGGTAAGATTGCGTGATTGACACCATTTCCTAGAAGAATGGCGGGAGAGTATTGTTGAGGGGTAGGGTAAGGCATAAAAAACCATCACCGAAACCAAAGAAAGGCTTGAAAATACTATGAAGATCCTGCACCAACAATTTCAATGGTCAAGAAGTTGTTTACTGGATTTTGTTGTGGTCGTACCAGCACAAATGACGCCGAACGTTATGGTCGCTTAAAAGTGGTCGTTACTCCAAAAAAAACGTCCATGGAATGATATTGGATGATCGAAGAATGAAAGTGCGTGAGATGTCTGAGGCTGTGGGGTATATTAATTTAACATGAATATTTAAACATGAAAAAGCTATACGCCTGATGAGTGCCCCAATTGGTGTTAATAAATTATAAGCAACTGTATGGAGGAGTACTTGGCAATGTTCAATCACAATCCGAACGACAATACACCAGAAACCTAGGAACAGTCAAAGCAGTGGTCTTCTCCGCGGTGTCATTCACATCGATTACCTAGTGGACAGATTCGATATTGATTTCAAGCAAAAACGACCGCATTTGGCTAATTCGAAGATCAACTTTTATCTTCCACCATGAAGTCCCCATGACAAAAATTCCTAAACTGGGCTACAAACTGCTACATCAAGCAACATCTCCAAATTTAGCCTCCTTGCGACTATTTCCTGGTTCTAAACCAGCTTGGCGCTGAGAGGATTGAATCGAATGAATACAAATACCCATTTTGAGGAAAAGGATACAAAATTTAGGAACAAAAATTGGACTAAAATTATCAAACTAAAATGGAAAAATAAATAACTTATCGAACTACTTTCCTATTATGAAAGAAATAGAGGAAAATTGAATAATTTTAGAAGTTTTTTACTGCTTTAAAATTTGAAAATAATAAATACTTCTGACGATAATATGAAAAGTTTACAGGTTCATGATATTCCATTAAATTTATCTTGTATTTTCCATATAAATTATAAAAAAAAACAAAGGATATAACAAAAAATTTTCCAACATTTAAGTGGGCAGGCCCCGGCGAGATTCGAACTCACGATCTCCTGTTTACTAGACAGGCGCTTTAACCAACTAAGCCACGGCGCCTTGAATAATCGAAAACAACACAATTTTGTTGTCTATTCGAAAACAACAAAAACCAAAATATTTTCAACTAAAAATTTTAAATTCAAAAATATTAATCGTACTCCGGAGAAGGACATCAAAAAGTTAAAATATGAATAACAAAAACTAGTTATGCATTTCTGTTTGACATAACAAGAAAAAAAGATAGTCAACAAAAAAAAAGAAAGAAATAAGAAAAATATTCAAATACTAAACAATATCAATTTACTAAAGTTGAGAGAAAAAAAAACATCTTTGGCATAGTAGCCTATATATGCATCTATCTTTGTATATATTTCCCCTATATACACATACACAAACTTCATTTTGTACTGATTGTGTTTGTTTATAAAACAATAACAAGCTCGAACAAGCGTAAAACAAGCGTATGCTTTGTTGCATGCCACACAAAACAAGCAACAATATCAAGAGCAAAATAAACAACAGCAAAATCACACAATTCTGAGAAACCAACAAAAAACTTGAATATGAAAATATTGTAAATGAAAAACACAAAAACAAATCTATTGATGCTACCTATGAGAAATAAAATGAAACTAGTTAAAGGAATTTTTGTGATTATTTTGCATTACCAAAAATACAAAAAAAAAAAAAACACTCCATGCAATATAACAACATCATTATGATGATGGTGAGATGATTATAATTACAATGAATCTCCAGAGTCTTTCAAATTTTGTGGGTGTGTTTGTGTGTGCGCTCTTTTATACTTAGAATACTCACTGGGCCACTGAGCAAGTGGCATCATGAAATGAGCGCCATTATTATAGAGGAGTCGCCACTAACGTGGGCTGTGTCTGCCGACACTAAAAATATACTTTTTGCCAAAAACAATAACAATTTTTGATCGAACGCAACACACACACACACAAAAACTGAAATGAGTAGAAAGAAAAGATGAGAATTTTTGGTGTGCCTATGATGATTTTTAAGGCTTTTTCAATCATTTCGAAAATTCAATGAATTCAGTTTTCAAAAGATCGTGCTCGGTGCGAGATATAGAGAAATTTTAGTTAGGAAAAAAGAATATGCGTGTGTGTGCTTTTTAACAAAACAAAAACAAAATCTTTTAAATCCCAACAAGGCATGCAATATCAAAAAAAAATTTCATAAAATAACAAATAAAATAAAATTTATCAAATAAGAAAAAAAAAAAATCATTGAAAAGTGAAATTGTAAAATGTTTGTTTAAAACGCAATTCAATTGAAAAAAGAAAAAATAAACCTTGAACCTCCTCTGATATCTACACAATATATAGAAAAAATATATAGAAAAAATATAGAATAAACTTGTATTGCGCCATCGATAATATAAGCATAAATATATATTCCGACGACAACGACGACGACGACAATGAACGAACGCGTACAACTTTTGTTTATAATAATTAAAATGCACACAAAATTTTGTTTAGCAAAATATTCTTCACATAAATTGTTACTATATAAAAACAAGCAATAGAGACAATTTACATATACATAAATGCCATGTCATTTTATTCAAAAATGGCATATTAAGAATTTATAAAATGAAAATTTATATTTCAATTAAATTCATTAGATTCTCTTTAAAATTTATGAATTATTAAATAAGCTGTTGCGCATCAACACCAAAAAAAACAAAAAATGTTACACTCCCCTCTTCTATATACTTCTACCATTTTATGTGCTGAATAATATGTATCTACAAATCCTAAAAAGTATAGCCAATTATGTGTTGTTTTTGTATTGTATGTTTCATCCATAAAAGATTTTTCTTTCTTCTATTGTGCGAGTAGATAAATAGAAATTATTTTTTTTTTTTGCAAAAACGAAAACAACAAAACAAAAATCAAAGGAAATATAATTTTTGTTTTTTTCGGTATTTTTTTGTTAAAATTTGAAAAATTAAAGCACAAACAATCATTTTTCACTGTGTATTTTTTTGTTGAAGGAAAAAAAAATAGCGACACATAAAAAAGAAAATAAAAATAATAAAAGCAACAAAAACACAAAGAATCTCTAAAATTAAATATATTTTCTTTTTTTCTGATTTTCCACATTTTTCTTGTATGGTATATAAAAGAAGACAACGACACAACACATAAGCAGCAAAAATAACAAAACCAAAAACAACATTATACGGCGGCAAGTGATGATTGAAAAGTCAAACTGAATTTTGTCTTGGTTCATGGAAAAATCCTTGAACAAATCAAATAGAAAACAAACAAAATAAAATAACACACAAATTTTGGCAACACTTTAATAAGCCAGAAAAACATGTAGTATTTCATATTCCTAATGTTGTCTCCTGAAGCCAAAAGATGAAAGTTACAAGTAATGTGGGATTTAAAGGGAAATTAAGTAAACACCTGTCTGTCATCTTAGAAGAATAAATTGTTTGCTTCTGAGAGACAGTAATGCTGTACTTAAACACTTCATTAAAGAAGTTTGCCCGCACATTTGATTCACAGCTTTGAAAGTGTAAAGATTTTCAATATTCTCTAAAAATAACAGAAAGTGACTATGTTCTAAAATGAGAATCAAAGACAGAACAGCAAATTTTCAAGAGAGAAACGAAAGCAAATCAGAAATTATTTGTAACATAAGTCCGTAAGAAATACAATAGACAGGAGAAAGAAGAAAAGGTGATATTTAATCAATTTGTAAGTAAGAAAATAATGTTGGCTTGCGACTGATCTTGTCACCAAGAATTCAGAAGTGAAATCAATTTAAGATGGAACCCAAGCTACATAAGGAAGCACCACAACCAACGATATTAATAGAATTAAAGAACGCAATTTACAAGACACCTATCGGACTGAGAATATGTAACAAAAAGAAGGGAAACGTAATGTTTTATGTAACACAAGCTGTACCTGCGACTTCGTGTACATGGTATTTTATTAGTGTAACAGTTAGGAAGCTGTGTAATGTTAACACGCACCAAAAAAGAGAAAGAGAGTCGAAATTGACCAGAGTTGGTAACAATTCCCAAAAAATTGGCAACAGTACTACATATTTAATCAAAAATTAATATCTTTTGACTGTGTAGGGCGATTTTGATTAATATCTTTTAATTTAGTAGGTCGATTTTGATAAAATAAACGCTATATGTTTCAGGAAGCTTGATATAATACACCAAGGAAAACTGCATTGAAATTGGTTAAGCCGTTTCTGAGACTAGCCTGCACAGACAGAATGCCGTTAACGATTTTGTGTATAAGTATACAGATTACATAGCAAAGCACTACAAGACACAAATTGATCAGGTTCGGAATTAGAAACCTTCATTCCCTTGATTTTTAATTTTTATGGAAAATGTGTCTAAATAGAAAGAAAGGGAATTCATAGGAATTAAAAAGCTATTACAAGTTTGATAAGATTGAAGCTGAAATAAAAAAAACATAGGAGGGATGTGCAGATCTGCCACCTCTGTTGATCGAGTCAACTATGGTAATGGTCAATGGACACTGACGCGGATCTGATGTTTGGTTGTTTTGCTTATTGATTGAATAGTGTTTATGAATAGAAAGGAGAAACAAAATAAATATGTATATATAGGTACAAAACAATGCAAAGCTATTCACAGATAAAAGGCAAGAATCAAAAGATAAAAAAACGAACTAAAAATGGTTCATTGACAGAATGATGGAAGATTCTTTATCTTAACAAAATTTCGCTTAAGATCTAAGTTTTGCCTATATTCTTTCATGAAAGTTTGTAGGTTTTTAACCGAGCTATGACTCTTTAATAATCACATATCGAAAATCGATTCTTATTCTTTACAAATTTCACTTAATATCTCAATTTTGCATATTTTCTTTCATGAAAGTTTGTATTTTTTGAAACGAGCTATGACTCTTTAATAATCATGTATTGAAAATCAATGCACTGACGGAAATATACTACTCTATAGACACTGTGCTTCATCTGGAAGAGGCTGTTCATTTCCGTACAGAATTTCTTATTTCCTTGCAGCCCTCTGAATTGCCTCCACATAAATTAGTTTTAAAAGTAAGGTGTCCTATTATTTTATTGCGCTGTACACATGATTCTCATTTAATAAATCATCATTGTGTGATAAATAATATCAGAGTTAGACCTTCAAAGGGGAAATAATCATATGTTTTGTTTTCTTTTTTCTTTAGAAAAGGTCTACAAAAACAATTGAAATATCAATATGTCTGTAAAGAAATTAAGTATCCCTAAATAACTTGTATTGAAGTCCCAATGCATTCCTTCCTATAATTCTAAAGAATATACTTAGATCATTAGTCTGAATCTGAATAGCCTTCTTTCTTCTGATCAAATTTACAATCAAATATTATAATTATACTTTTATGATCAAGTGTTAGTACACCTTAAACGATGATTCTGTCGTCAAATAGATGCAAGCATACAGCAACCAAGCAAAGCAGCACTGCTAACTAACTATATACATACATACAGACGTTTGTTTAGCCTATTTATATAAAGCATTCATTCGGTCGGTCAAAGAGTGTGCTGCGATGAAGTGTATTCTTCCTAGCCTATATACTACAAAAAATAATATTCCTACTCGATATATAGAGCGAACTATAGAGCACAACAACACAGACAGAACGAGTTCGTAGAATTTCACTTTGCGCGCGGCATTTTTGCGCTACTGAGCGCATTTGTTTAAAAATAAAATCCCAAAACATTTTCAATTCATTTTTCTTTTATTTTTTCTTTATTTAATACGAAAGAAATATTCAGGAAAAACAGCTGTTGTACATCGTCGTCGTAGTCGTTGTCGTAGACTTTTCTTGGCCAATTCAAAATGCTTATACTATTTTGCTGTTTCGTGTGTTTATAATAAAAAAAGAAAATTCGCAATACAAGCAACAACAACAAAAAAGCAAAAAGAAAAATTAAGAAAAATATTTTCTATTGGAAAAAGTGAAAATGTGTTAATGTGTAAAGTTTGTTTGGTGTTTTTTTACAGAGCGAAATGTTTAAAGTTTAAAAAAAATAAACGAAACACGAACCAACAAAGTTCTAAGAAAAGATTATTTAAAACATTTTACAAAAGAGGAAAGAAAAAGAAAGGAAATTATAAAGTACTAGTGAAGTGCTAAAGCAAGTAAAACAAGAAAGCAAACTAAAAGAAATTGTGCGAAATGCCCTTTGTTGCGCCAAGGAGCACGACGACAACGTCAAGTGCCAGTAATGGACCCAGCGGACGTGCTACATTCCGTCCGCCATGGGTTAAGGATGATGGTAGTGCAAGTAATACCAATTCCACGGTTAAGACATCTGTGCCATGGGCTAAGAAAACTGCCACCACCACAGCGGAGAAGGAAAATGGTGCAAAACCAAGTACCACGACAACAACGTCAGCATTAAAAAAGACAACGCCATCAACGACCACAACAGCAGCCAAAAAGGTTGAACCTGTGAAAAAAGTAGTTGAGCCTGTCAAAAAGACAACTGTGACACCGGTAAAGAAGACGGTCGAACCTGTCAAAAAGGCACCCGAACCGGCCAAGAAGGCAACGCCTGCTTCAGCTAGCAAAACATCATCGGTAGCTGCTAAAAAGAAGGAGCCCACACCATCATCATCTGAAGAAGAGGAAACCGATGAAGAGGAAGAAACTGAGGAAGAAACCGAAGAAGAAACTGAAGAGGAAAGCGAAGAAGAAACCGAGGAGGAGTCTGAAGAAGCTGAACCTGAACCCGATCTGACAGTACATCAAAAACGTCTCTTGAATCTGAAACCAACGCAAACGAACAAAAAGAAGGCGGATGACAAAAGTGAGTTGGAACAACGTTTCACTATTGAAAAACCCAAATTACGTCCGGTTATGGTGAAGCGTGATAAGTCCATGAAAAATGTTGAAGAAGAGGAAGAAAATGGTGCCGAAGAAGAAGATGAAGAACGTGAACGCGCCTTACGTTTCAAACTCGAAAAGCCTAAGTTACGGCACGTGAAACGAGAAGAGAAGCCATTGCCTAGTAAGAGTACTGAGAATATAAACAAGTTGAGACCGACACTACGCAGAGTGTCTAAGGTCGATGAGTTATTAAAAGAGCCCAAAGAAGAGCCCAAGCCTGAATTCAAAACGAAAACGCTACGCAAAGCGCCCTCAATAAAACGAGAGCCAAGCATTAAAAGTGGTAAGTCATCATGTGCCAGCCAACCTATGGTCGTGTCCTATTCGATGAAGAGGACCGTGCCGGTCAGAGCTCCTAATACTTATTTAAAGTATGAACTAAAAAGCCGGATTATATATTAACCTATAAAAAACCTACGCTGTAAATATCTGCTTAACTGACCAACTGACCAAAAACAATAAAAAAAAAAGCTGCTGCTGCTAACTAAGAAAGCTTACTACTACCACCACCACCACCAAATGAGAAACCCCAATTTAACATCAGAAAAGTAAGTATCAATATCCAGCAGGGCTAAAAGATCACATATGGACGACCCCAAATAGTATATTGTGAGGCGTCAAGATCAATGCTGCGTTTTTGTTTTGAGTTTTTTTGAACAAATGTTCAATGTTTTTCGTCGTATCTGCGTATATCGTACAAAATCCCAAAAGAAAATAATAAGTGGCTAAAAACAAAATGAAGTGAAAAATGAATTGAAATGATGTGCAAGAATATGTGTATAAGAAAACTAGTTCGTTAAATGAGGTCAGCCTGGCCACAATAATAATGAGAAAGATACATTTATTTATGTGTCTGTGTGGTGTTTGTTTTGTGGGAAAAACAGCACCAAAAGAACACAAGCAAATGGAACAATCCGGAATGCACCCCATATTCATACCCGTAACTCACTAAATGAGCATCACTCTTCTTCTCTTACTATACTCACTTTATAAACACTTTTTCACTTTTCACTACCGTAAAGCAAAGTGAAGAAGAGTGATACAAATAATGAAGAAAGCAAGGCAAAGATGAAAATGTAAATGAATATGATGAAGTGGACTTGAGTATCTTTGCATCTAATTTCTCTCTCAATGTTCGAAATTATCATAAATCATTAAGCAGTATTCGCTTGTTTCTAATATCATCATCAGAATCATCATCATCTACAACATCAACAGCATCAGTAGCATAGTCATGGTCTTCGTCTTGTTATTGCTGTTCTACGACTTATACTTTTGTTGTTATTTGTTGTTGTTTTTAGATTTGATTTTTCCTATTGGCCACCCACCCACTTGTGCATTCAATTTGAAATGTGGATGTGCATGAATAAGAAGAGGCCAAGTCATCGGGTTGTGGTGATGACTTAGTTTCGAGTATTATTGGCAAATTATTTTCAAATCAAATTTTCTTCAAAATAACACAGTGACATTGATGTTTGTTGATTTGTTTGCACATCATTTATAAATACTTATATCATACTTAATGCCAATTTTGAGAGTCATAGGATTATGAAAAAATATATTATGAAACTGTATACACAAATATCTTTTTCCTTAAAAGTTGTTTATCTACTTGTTTAACAAGTTTTAAAAGATTCAATCATAATAATACATTCAAAGTTTTGGAACTATAAAGCTTTAAACCTGGGGTCTTACATCATATCTGTTTGGACACTACTCTATGGTTGAGATCCGGTACGAGCGATCAAATACCCGCAGTATTTGTGCGAGTGTACCTCAGGGCAGTATTCTTGGACCTGTCCTGTACACACTCTATACCCCTGATTTGCCAGCCCCAGATGCTGACAATACACGTCTAGCCTCATACGCTGATGATACAGCTTTCATTGCCAGAATATTCAGCGCCACCAAAGCTTCTGAGATATCTCGGGAGTTTCTGGATGGTTTCAGCAAGTGGGCAAACCGCTGCAACATCGCGGTTAATAGCGAAAAATTGAAGCACTGTACATTTGCGCTTAGCAGAGACTCTTGTCCAACCATCTTGCTGCATAACTCGGTTATACCTCATGGGGGCTCAGCCCGCTACCTGGGTATGATATTTGACAAGAAGCTTACCTGGCGCAAATACATTAACAAAACTGCTGCAACTTGTCACCAGAAACTGAAAAAGCTGAACTGGCTCATTCGGCCCAGGAGTCAACTTAGCTTGAGCAACAAGGTTTCCATCTAGTATAAGGATGGGTTTCCCCTATGGAACACCGCAGCCGAGTCCAATGTATACCTCATACAAAAGATGCAGAAATCTGCCCTCCTTCAGATAGTTAATGCTCCTTGGTACGTTCGTAATGATGTCATATCCAGGGCCTGAGAATTCTGCCCGTGAACAGATAAATTTGCACACAAGCCGGTATAATGACCTGCTAAAGTCTCATGTCAATAGGCTAGCTTCTGCTTTGGCGCCTTCACACTGATAACCTTTGGATACACGGGCGCCAAAGTGGAAGTAGACTCCGTTTTTAAACTACCCAGACATTTCCCTTTAAATACTTTTTAGGCTTTAAGACAGACATCTGTCAATCCGTTAAGTCAGATGTTGATTTTTGTCCAATAAATGTTAAAAAAAAGACATGAATGAAACACTTTTTTTTGTTCTACAAGTGAGAGATGTTGGCCTTAAGTACATCTATGGTCCTTGGCTTGTTGAGGCAAAGCATCGACTTCAAATAGGCCCAGAGGAAAAAAGTCCGGCGATGCCAACTCAGCCTAACGCAGAGGTCAACCAAATATCAATTTATTTATATCAAGCGACCGGAGAATAATTGCTTAAAAAAAAAAACAATTGTGGCACGAGTTGTGTGAGGTGATGTGCCGTCTTGTTGAAACCAGTAGTGCTCCAAACCATTTTCATGAACAATCTGCATCAAAAAATCGGTTGTCATAGCCCCATAACGTTTATGATTGTGCAAAACTACTTGAACATGATGTTCACTGAGACCGTTCAACACTGGCTTCCAAGACTGCGATATTTTCATCGTATCGTCTCAGACTCTTTTTATTTGTCATTAAGAACTTAAGTTTTTGTGGAAAATGATCCTATAAACCAATTTTCCAGAACTAAACTTAACTAACTCAGCAGTTGAATAAGCTAAAGCAGTGTCAATTAAATAAATTTTCATAAAATCAAAAATTCCGTTCCTTATTTTTCTATTTCCGTTAATACCATAATCCAAATGATGATTATTTAATGATTTGATGCACCATCATTTTTTTTTTCATTAAATCTCTTCCACTTTAAAAAGCCATCAACAAATGAATGATATTTTTAACACAATTTTTAAAAACTTGTTGAATTAATGGACGATACAAAACAAATGTTATACGATTTTTTCATTAGTTTCACGCAATCAATGATTTTTGCTACTATAAAATAAATAAATAAAAGAGCAATGTTTCATTTTTCAAGTTCGCCAATTGTGTGAAATTTATGAAGAAAAAAAATATATTGACGTGCAAAAAATAAATGAAAAAAATATAGATATAATTTCTATAAACAAATGAAAAAATTATTATTCATTAACAAAAGCCAAAAGGCCGAGAGAAGGCGAACAGAGATTTGTTTCAAATAATACCTACATAAACTGAAAATGAAGAGCACGAATAAAATATATAGGAAATAAATGTATGAATGAGATGTGAGTGAAAGGGAACAGAAAGGGGGGAAAACTATTTTTTGAAATAATAAAGTGAAGGCGGTCAAATTTACAGACAAACAAACAAACAAACAGAAAGAAAGAAAGAAGAAAAAAACCTGACACAGTACAGGGACACAGAAACAGCAACAGAGACACATGGAATAAATAAAATTTATACATAATAAAAGTGTGGGCAAAAAAAATAATATAGTATATGTATGCACGCGCACACCTATGTATGTATGTATGTGGTCATATTTTGTTATATAGAAAATGCAAAAAAATTAAATAAATAACTCTGATAAACAAAATATTCGTTGATTGGAAATACTTTAATGAAGCAGAAAAAGCAAACAGAAATGTTTCTTCAACGATGATAAATTTCATTAAAATTTGTTAAACACTGCAATAATGTCAAATAGAGGTGGCTATAACGAAATAATGGAGAATTATTAAAAGAAATTTTCTGTCTTTTCTTGACTTGACTACCAAGGAAAAGGTTGGTTTATAAAGCTAAAATTAAGCGGTGTTCAAAATAAGTTTAAGAACCTATGGTTTAGATGGTGTACGAGAGCATGCGAATTTCTGTTGTGTCAATTTATTATTCTTGATTATTATTATTCTTGAATCTTGATATTTTATAGTTAGATCTAGCAAGCCCACCAAAACATATGTATGAACTAATCATTTACTTATATAGCACTCTGATAGTTATAAGACATCTATTAAACAAATTTTTGTTAAAATTCTGGAACTCCAAAACAAAGACCTTACTTTTATTTGAAATATGTAGTATTGATTGAGGATCTAAGTTCTCTTAAATATGTGTATGTGCAATACAAATCTCATGATGAAATCATAAGACCCCTTTACACTAATTGCAAGCAAGGGTATTGTAAATACAACAAAACAAAAAATATTCTAGCATGTGTCTGTAACAGATACAACACAAATATGTGGACATAAACTTTTGCAACAATATCAAAATATATTGCAGTGATATAAAATATTTATTAATATTTTTTTAAAATTCCGACAGTTCAATACACTATACTTACTTAAAAAAAAATATACAAAATAACAGAATAAATAGTTTATTCAATGTGTGAAAATAATGAAATTGTATCAATAAAAAATGGCGACAATTTAACGAAGTATATGACGTCATAATGGCGGCATACAAACAGGAACAACAACAACACCACATGTAGATTGAAAGATACACGAGGAGTTCCAACTGATAGCGGAACACCGCCAGATAGGCGACATGAGCGATCCGACAAAACCGTCAAGCGTCGTTGACGAAATGAACAAAAGGAAAAATGTAGTGTAGTAGTGATAAAAAAAGAGAAAAGTTGTTGTTGTTTATTGTTGGTCAAGCATAGTCGTTGAAAGGTTCCCTAGAGTTATAAAGAGGATATATTGTACTACCACATATGTATATAATATATGTATATTATATATTTATTGTTGTTGATGAAATACTAGTATTGTTGTTTTTGTTACCATTGTGTGTCAGAACATAGCCATATATGTAACACATGACATGATGCAATGCAATACAAACGAGCACAGAACCAGCAACTGATGAGTAACGCGCTGCTGCATGCAAATGTATTTATGAGTATGCAACGAATGAAATGCACACTCACTCACTCACTCACACATGTCTTTGTCATTGTATTCAGTTGACAAGTCATTCATATGGTCATTTGTATCACTGTGTATCTGTGTATATGATAGCGGCCAGTGGGCGACAAAACGGGTAACTGCGCCTGTTTGCAACAGTTGAGGTGTCGCCCAAATTTACGTATCTCATGCATAACACCAAAAATATTAATATAGGAGGGCATTTTGTTGAGTTCATGGATGGATTCTTAAAAGAATATTTTATATTCAGAATTATTTTAAGGTTCCATACAGAGAAGATAGGAAATAGAAGATAGAGTTATAATTGATGGTGTTCTTACTAAATCTGTTTGTATCATCAGAACTTTTTTGTAGGTGAACCGATTTTGAAGAACCTTTGTTTTATTTCAAAGCTGGTGCTTGTCATGTGGTCCACATATAAATGTGATCAAGATCTGACTAGTAGTTATCTGATTGTTACCTCAGAACTTTTGTCTTGGTGAACCGATTCTGATGATGCTTCTTTTATTTCAAAGCTGGTGCTTGTCATGTGGTCCACATATAAATTTGATCAAGATCTGATCAGTAGTTATTTGTTTGTTACCTCAGAACTTTTTTCTAGGTAAACCGATTTTGATGAACCTTTCTTTTATTTCAAAGCTGGTGCTTGTCCTGTGGTCCCATATAAATGTGATCAAGATCTGACTAGTAGTTATCTGTTTGTTTGCTCAGAACTTTTTTCTTGGTGAACCGATTCTGATGATGCTTTTTTATTTCAAAGTTGGTGCTTGTTATGTGGTCCACATATAAATTTGATCAAGATCTGATTAGTAGTTATCTGTTTGTTACCTTAGAACTTTTTTCCAGGTAAACTGACTATGATGAACCTTTCTTTTATTTCAAAGCTGGTGCTTGTCATGTGGTCCCATATAAATGTGATCAAGTACTGACCAGTAGTAACCTGTTTGTTACATCAGAACTTTTTTTTAGGTAAACCGATTTTGGTGAACCTTTCTTTTATTTCTAAACTGGTGCTTGTCATGTGGTCCCATATAAATGTGATCAAGTTCTGACCAGTATTTAACTGTTTGTTACCTCAGAACTTTTTTCTATATGAACCGATTTTGATGATTCTATTATATATTCCAAGGCTGGTGCTTGTCATGTGGTCATTTGATCAAGATATGATCAGTAGTTTTTGAATTATACTTAATAATGTGCATTCCATTTGCGCTACTTTGTCAAAATTTTATTATTACTTCAAAGAATCTTAGAAAACTTAAGACTGATTCTCTTAATTAAGTATGTCTACCTTCTGTCAGTAAAACCCACTTAACTTACCTATCAACACTCTCATCATATTTTGGTTTTAAAATGACATGCTACCAATGAACGGTTGGATGGATAGATGAGTGGACAGACCGGACAGACAAATATGTATAGCACACAACATACCTTTCAACTTGATATATACAAAGTGGATAAATAAAGACATTTCATGCATTTCATGCATTTCATCAACAAAAAATATAAAAACACATTTATATGAAAATTACAAACAAAATGAGAAGAAAAGAAAAACCATATAAAATTTAATATTTTTATGCATTTATTCATTATAAAGTCATATTTATTAAAGACACTTTCAGTTCAGCTCAGCTCAACTGACGCACAGTGACCATAGTGCAACCGAAAGCTGACACACTCACTCATAAGGTATTTAAAAATAAAAAATTACAAAATAAGAAAGGAAAAATTGTCTTGAAAGAAGAAGTGATATAAAATTGTTGAAAGAAATGAATTCCATGTAATAAAAAATAAAAGGAACAAAGTCATTTGAAGTAAAACAGAAACGGAAGTAATCTAATTGTAATATTTAAAGGTTTAAAAAGGATACTTCATACTAAACTATATAATAAAGTGTAAGTACTTTTGTCTTTTAGAAGAAATATAATAAAAAATATTTGTAAAAATATTAAAACATTTTAACAACAGCAAATAGGCGAAAATTTGTTGAAAATTTATATTATTGTCACCTCAGGAAAAAAAAACAACAAAATCATGGTTTATTTATAAACTTATGGCTAATAATGCAAAAACAAAACAAAATCACAAAAATAAAATGAAATGGAAGGAAATGAAATGAAAAGAAATGTATCTACGTCGTTTGTGTTGTTTGTTTGGCAAAACAGAGAGAAAAAACACTTAAAAGAAATTATACAAAAAAAAAAAATTAAAAAGAAATAATGGAAGCAAATAAGAAAAATATAATTTTATATATTTAAACAAATGTACTCATTATCAACGCCAAAAAAAAAAAAATTAATACATAGATAACTAAATATTTAAATAGAAGCAGAGAGAAAGGAAAGAAAGTAACATAAAAGAAAAGGAAATTATAGAAAGGAGAAGAGATGGGCAGGCAGGCAGGCAGCCTAATAAACACACAAGTTAATGACCTAATCGCAGACACTTTGTCGCATGAAAATGAAGTGAAAACTTTTGTCGTATTTACCAGCACCAGAAAAAGGAAGCAAATACAATAAAAATAATAATAACAACAGCAACAACATTAACAACTAAGTAACTTAAACAAAATTGAAGAAAAAAACAATAGGCCAACAAAACAAGGAAAAACAGACACGACACGACGACCATCAACAAAAACAAAAAAAAAAGGTCAAAAGAGCAACCAAACCGTAAACACCAGTAACACCAAAAAAAAAGAAGCTAATTCCAGTTTCAATTGGTCTAATCAGTGGCTATTAACCTGACCACAAGTGCGTCCTAATCTGAAAAGTTTGCCGAACAAAAACTCAATGAAATGCATGAAGGAAAGGGTTAATGATTTGTTTGTGTTACTTTTTTTTGTTTTTGAAGGTGTAAGGTGTTCTTACTTTTTTGATGGTGTTGATAAGGTAGAGGTTTGTTTTTTTATTTGGTGGAAATGTTTTTTGGTGATGGGAAGTAAAGTGAAAAAGTAAACAATAGAATACATAATAAATACTGGAGAGAAAAAGTATAGACGACAGTTGGCAATTTACTTAGAACATAAGAAAATAAGGACACACACATTTATTTAATGTGTTCTACTTAAAGAAAAAAAACAACACTCTTTTGTCCAGCTTATTTACTTCCTAAACTCTCACTCACTTCAGTTGTATCTGTTTTTTTTTTATATTTTCCAAAAAAAAACAGAAGAAAATTCTTTGTCATTGTTTGTTGTACTTAATAAAAAGAAGAGTGGTGACAGGGGTAAGATGGTGATGAGGAATTTAAAAATTCTTAAAATAACAATAGAAAAGTCTAAAAGAATTGTGTCAGGCTTACTTGCTTCTTCCTTTTCCCTTTTTCTTTTTCATCAGTAAAACTAAGAAGAAGAAAAAACAAAAATGGGAAAACAAAAACTTAGAAAAACATCCCAAAAGTTGATAAAAATTGAAACATTTAAACGTTTAGAAAATGAAAATAACAGAAGATAGAAAGTAACCGACCAACATGAGACAAATAACTGACAAACGTCACTCACTCACTCACTCAGTTTCTATGTTGTCCACCGTAGTCACGCATTCATATTTGCTTATTCATTTACTCACTCAGTCACACAGTGACTCACTATTAGAGTATTGTAAGTTGTGTGTCCCTTATTCAGAGAGTCCAGTCATTTGAGTTTTCTTTATACCCAACACGTTATGCTTGACTAAGTATGCCATTTATATTCAAATATCCTTTTGCTTTTGTTTATAGACAACAACAACAACAGCAACAACAAAAAGAAAAACATCCTGAATGCCAACACAAAGGACAAACAATAACAACAAGAACAACAATAGCATGAATAAGGAAAAATAACAAAGTATTTTCTTTTATTTAAATGAAGCGCCAAAAGTAATTTTATAGAAAATTTTATTGCAGCACATACAAATAGAGATAGTAGGAGCAGTATGAGTATCCTCAAAAATAGGAATGATTTTTTTATAATGCGAGAACTTTAGGCCGCCTATAAGCTTTTGTTTTCTAATACTCTTAGAAAAGACTTAGAATTATTATAAGAAAAATGTGAGGAACCTATAATATTTTATAAGAAAATTTAGTGGCGTTTGTCTTCTTAGTTTTCGGTCAAGCATAAAAGATGATTATATTCTCATACAAGAACTTATACTTATACTTACACACATATTTCTACACACACATCTACTTATTACTTATAAGTATTGAAACGGAAACGGAAATGCTCACTGGCTCAATAATGTTAGTTGGGTCCCTTTTCTTTTGAATGGCAACACACAGTAAAATGTTAGAATAATTTATATTGATGGTTTCTAAATTATTATGCCAATGGCGTTTATTTCGCTACTCATACTCAATGATACACACATATGAAAGAGTGGGTGAGAGCACCAACTCATCCTATTTTTTCCAATTTCATTTTCCTTATTTTTATCATTTTCATCAACAATAACTCATATTTGAAAATGAGAAAAGGAAATGTTTAGTCATTACTTCATTTTTATTTTTCTAGGTCATTTATTCAAATGATAATCATTCGATTTGACATTTTGATTGCGTTCTCTTTAAGGCCTCTTGTTCGTAGGTACGTAAGACATGGTAGACAGAAATTGAGATTGTATAATAGAAATATAAAACTAACTTAAAGAAAATGTGACAAGCAAGGACAATTTTTTTATACTACTACTTTTAACTGATAGATATCTTTATATTGAGTGCTCCGTTGGATTCGTTTAGAGAGATGTAATTCATCCTAAAATATGTACAATCATTATTGACCAGCTACTTATGATTGGATATAATACATCACTCAATAAATTCGACGATTCAAAGCGCTGTTTGGAGATGTTTCTGCGCAATAAAAAATTTATCGTGGTGCTATGTGAATAAACTTCCCTCCTCATTATCTGGGCAGTATGTCTACTCCAGAACTGCTTTATGTACTACTACAGAGGAGGCATCCCTTTAAAAGTAAGATAAGGACCATTCTTCTATTACCCTTAAAGGTTAATCATCATTCACCTACGTCTAAGATCACCGCATCCAACCAATCTTCATTGAACTGAGATACTTCTGAACATCACCACAACAGATCCTTTAAAAAAATTACTGAAGGTATAATCTCTCTATTATATGTGTATCAAAACATATCTAGACAAAAGTTCTTGAGAAAGATTGGACTAAGTACATGCTCTTTTGAAGCAGAATTTTCATTTATGCCTTGGGTTAAGGCCACGCATTAAGCGATTAACGACTAAGCGATTATTAAGCGACTTAAAATATTAAAACATATGAAACTACATTGTAGCTGTCACGAAACTGTTGTGCGATGAGCGAATTTCATAAGCGACGTCGCTCTGCAATTGAATTGGTTTTAATTTTTATGCATCGCTCAGAGTCAAAAGCAAAGAAGCAAATGTAATGTGGGTACTCACATAAAAAATATTTGTGCGTTCTTATCATTTCTTGTGTTTATACGTTTCTAACGTTTTTAGGGTTGCGTGAACACTCTTAATAAATTTATAGACTAGATAAATTGGTAACAATAGAAAGCGCTGCTAATCTTTTATAAATCCGGCGAATTTGTGTACACAATGCTCCAGCTGTGGCTACATCACTCAAAGCGAATGCTGAAAACGATCGCTCAGTCGTTAATCGCTCAATACGTGGCCTTATCAATAGAAGAAAATCTAAGGAGAAAACGACTTTATATCAAAACATATCTGAATTTCAGAAGAGTCTTCATAAGACAAAGATATATCCGAAAGATAGAACTAAGTACACAATTTTGAATAAGAATATTCATTGATGCCTTAGAGAAATAAAAGCCATGTAGAAAACCATCCAAAAACCTTCTCATTGCTTTAATCTTTACCAAACAACAAAAAATTAACTAATTAAGAACTCTTTTCCATGCCTACGAATTGAGTATTTAACTAAGCCCTTGATTTCATCTTGTTTCATTATTTACAATATTTTTGTTTCACCCTCTTAAACTTTCATTAAAATGAGTTTTTCTATTTGCCCTTTAACCTTGCCATTTCAAACAAAATAATTAATTTTTTATTTACAAATCAAAGAGTTAAAAAAGAACCAATACTTTTTTCCAACGCCCACCCACACAACAAGGTCAATTTTTACTTATTTTTGCCACTCTTTAATGGAAACATCAAAATGTCGCTTTTCATTGATAAAAAAAGAGAAAAAAAATCATGTTATTAGTCGCAAATGAGAAATGGGCAGACAGAAAAAGGGAGTGGGAGGATGAAAACACTTTAGGACTTTATTATTAATTTTTAAATCAAAGCAAAAGAATGAAGGAAAAAAAATATAATAAAAAAATAAATAAATTTAATATTTGCGAATGACGCCAGCAAAGAAAAAAAACACAAAACAAAATACAAAAAAAGAGAAAGAAATTTTTCAATAAAACAACCAAAAAATATACTATATAAAATTATTTTAGATTTTATTAACAACAGCAGCAGCAACAACAATAACAACAACAACCATGCCACAATAATAACATTTTGCTCTCTATGAATTTACAATGAAACAATATTTTTTGACCAGATTTGCCACAGATTTAAAGTAAATAATGTTAATGCCACACACACACACAAAATGAGCAATGTTCCCAACAGAATCACCTCCCTATAAACCCTCTTCTCTGTTGTGTGGTCTACTACTAAATTTCGCATGCATAACATAGAATATAATGCTACTGCTTCTACTGCTGATAAATTAGACATAGCTTAACAACAATGAGAAAGAGGATGAAGATGAAGATGCTATTACAATATTATTATACAACAAAAGTATCAAGAAAAACTAGAAAATTTATGATTAGCTGGTAACAACATTGAATGAAGGAATGATGGAGACAACTTGGCTTTAGTTAAGATGCTTGCTTATTGTATGTTGAGTAGTTTTGTCTAAGATTTTTAGCAATTTCAAGTCTTTATAAAATGACCGCTGAAGCAAAGCATAATGTTCTTTCATTTGAATACAAAACAATTTCATAGTCAAGATGAAATGAATGAATGAATGAATAGAAATTGTCATGAAGAGAAGGCAATTTTTAGAATAAATGAAAACCAACAAAAAAATATATGCAAAAATGTACAAAGAAACGTGCTGAAGCACATTGAGCACTTGATTTAGGCCCACAAAAACCACTTGCCTTGTGGAAAGCAAAGCAAAACCAAACCAATGCAAAACCAAAGCAAAGCCAAAGGAAATAAAGTTATTTTTTCTATAAATTAAATGGGTGACTGAGGTCACTGTGACTAATACTTCCATCAGCAGCATCAGAACTTGTCTAATAAGACTTATTAAAATTATTTGTTATAAACCACCATTTGAAGGGGTTTTTTTCTCTTTCTATGCTGCTGCTACTACAAAAAGATTTATTGCGTATACGTCACCGCTGCCACTATGTTGTCAAAAACGCCACAGGACATCATTAAGGCAAAGGCAAAAGTATGAAAAAGAGAGAAAAATCTAAAGCAAGACAATGGTAATGAAATCCTTTGTAAGAAAAATCAACGCCTGCCTTCTTCACAAAATTTTATAAATAAGAAATAAAATTTTAAAAAACAAAACAAAAAATAGAAAGAATGAAAAGTTTGCGACAAAAAGTATTTAATGAAAAAAAACGCAGTTAAGAAAAATAATATCACAAAATTTGGTATCAAAAACAAAACCGTATGCAAATGAATGTATCCTGAAATCTCAACTCAACTTAACTTGACTTGACTTGTTTTGAGACTTTCTGATTCTTTTTCATTTTATTGTTATTTTACTACAAAACCAAACAACAGAAAATTCATTAATTTTACGTTTTTCTTTTGGTAAATGAGTATGTTTTGAAGGCGTTTAACAAAAACAGAAACGAATTGAAAAACAATGAGAGGGAAGTCTCTGTATGTCTGTCTGTTTGTCTTGAAAAGGTACACATAGCACAACACAACACAACACAACACTTTTCTTTAAATCACAGAAAAAGAATAATACAAAAGAAACAGCAACAAGGACAAGGCAGGCAGGCTTAAGAGAGAAAAAAACCAAATAAAAAACCAACCAAACCCAAGTCAAAAGCCACAAAAGCAAGAAAATGTTTTCTGTTTTATTTTCTTGTGTCGCGTTTTGTTTTTTCACAAATTTTTAAGCATTTGTTTTCTTAACTTGGCTTTTATTGAAATCAACAACAAATGGCATTGCTGAAAGGCAGAAACCTACACACAGACTCAGGACAAACACAGGACACACGGGACGGACAGACAGACAGAAATACACAAGAATGAAATAAAAGCCTGTCTTACTTTTGTGGCAAGTGGTGGCAAGTGGCAAGATTAGCTGCTGTTGTTACTGCTGCAGGTTGTATTCAGTCGCGTGTAAACTAAACACGCATTTCTGTGGCAACATAGTACAATAACAACAACAACAACAAATGAGAAAACAACAAGAAAATAGAAAACAAAAAAAAAAGTATGAAAAACAAAGCAAAGCAAAAGACAAACGACTTTTCAAACTTAAGCTGAGTTGGCATTGTCAACCAAGGCAGGGCAAAGTCAACCTCACAACCCAGAAGCACTTCTTCATGCTACACAGGCTCAGTAGACACAGGCACAGGATAAAATGTATGCTGCTGTTCCTGATGCTGCCATGGATTGGTGGGCGGATAGCAACACGGCAAACACGCATAAGAGCATTCAAATGAAGCTAATTATCAGCTTTGTCAGCTTTTTTAACGCTTCTGTTTCGTTTTTTGTTTTTCTTTTACTGTTATTTAACATTTGTTTGACTTTTGTGACTTACTTCTTTTGTGATAAAGTTCAAAATTAAGAAATGAACAGGAACAGCACAGATCAAGAAACAACAAAGTCTTAAAAGGAAAGAGCAAAAGAATTACTAATGCAAAATTAAATCGAAAATTATATAAAAAAGAATGAAAACTAAAATGCTCGCATATATTAAGACACAAATAAGAATTGAATGTGTGAGTCAATGTGGTGTATATAAAAACCCAGGATGCTTCTTTCCAACGCCGGCCCTAGCCCTTGATCAGGGTAGAACGAGATTGTCTTTCGGCGCCCTTTGATCGACGCTTTCGCTTCACGTAAATTCTACTTCGATTTTATGTTAAATAAAGAAGAATTCTCAAATTTAATTTAATGTAGACAAAGTTTACCTCTTGCTTTTGCACTGGCAATGAATTTTGCAATGAATTTATCTTCATTTATGGATTGACTATTGACTATTGACAATTCAATTGATTAAATTGCCAAGTTAGATATTTTGTTTTTTACTAAAACTACTCTCACTTTTGGCGACACTTACTGGAATAGTTTGTAGTATCTGAACGGCAGTCCAAGTGTATGGAAACAAATCGCGTCAATTGGTTTTGTTCAAGACATTGAGAACATCTTTCGGCTGTTCTTGGTCTGTGTCTAAGAATTGATTCAGGCTTAATATTTGATCTGATCTTCTCCAGAAGTATCGCTGTGTTACTCATGTGTCAAAATACTTTGTAAATTTAAACACGATCGCCACTGTTTAACACCTTCCCACGCAGCCAAATTGGGCTTGGTACAGAGTGATGCATGTACAACATGCAACGAGGTAAATGTTAGGGGAACTCTAGAACACCTACTTTGCCAATGTCCAGCTCTCAACAGATCACGCTTTAGCTATCTCGGATCTGTATCTTTCCTCTCCTTGGAAAGTATCGCTGATCAGAAAATTAGCAATTTATTAAAGCTCGCAAAAAAGTGTATAAAAAACAGTATTTAAAGAGTCTCCATACTTCTTCTTGGCAACACAAAGGACCATTATTGGTATATATGAGATCTCTTGATCAGCCAAGCAAACCTAACCTAAACACGATTGCTCCAATTCAGGCTTATGGACCGGTTGCTTTTAATCATATAAGAAACTGCAACTTGCATTAAAATTAGACATCTGTTCGCATTTGCCATCTGGCGCCTAGAGTGACCGCTCCACTCGCTCTACCCGAGGGCCAGCCCTGCTTCTTATTACTTTGATATTGAAAGAGTTTGAGTAGAACTGTCCTCCCCATTTTAACTTTTAGAAATGTTTAAACGTTTATATTTTGAATGAAGAAGACGCAAGAATAAAGAGTAAGCTTGATAAAAAGTGCCACGAAGAGGAGGAGAAGGAGTCTTTGATATACTTAGTAAAAAATAAGAGTAGTAGTATGACCATGTTTTAACTTTTAGAATTGCCACAAAACTTGGAACTTTTAAGAAAACTAATTTCTACACGAAAACTTGTTAACAACAATTTAACTAAGCGCCAATTTTATTAAAAACACAACAGGAAGACAACAACAATAACAACAAAAACAACTACAATAACAACAACACACCAGCAATAGCAACTACTAGAATTTTGCAAACTAATTGGCCTCGTTAACACAAAAACGCCAAAAGCGTCGCCCAAAAGAAATGTTTGGCAATTGGTAGAAAATGCAATTAAAGTTTGATTAAATTGAGTCACATCAGAGAAAGATATAGAGAGAGAGAGGGATAGAGAGTAGCAATTAAGAGAAAAACATGATGGAATAGTAAACTATAGGAAGACTGACTTTAGCTTAGAAAACAACAAAGCTCAAACTTTCAAACAATCAATTCAGCTGCCATAAATTTAAGCTGCTTAAATAGGAAAAAAGAGACACAGGCGCACAACATGCGCCTCCTTATTGACTTCTTCCAGTCTTAACACACTCACTCACTCACTCTATCATAAGCCACCGCTGCTCTTTTCAACATTTGAAGAAGATTTTAGAAAGGTTTGGGACTTAGGAGTCATAAATTTTAGGTTTTTTTCTTCTTTCAGCTTCAAAGCAAAGCACCAACAAACAAGTAACAACCAACAGCAACAGCAAGAGCACGGAGTACATCAACTTGACTTGCTTAAAAAAAACTCATTAAATTAAAATTTCTATTTAATAAGTCTAAAAGTCTTGTCAACTGCTAAATATTCTTTCTAAATGCTTTCTCTATCTTTTTTCTTTTCTTTTCTTTTTCGTCCTTTCTTTCTTATTTTTTGTATGATTTTTTTTCGTTATTACTTTGGCATGTCCTGGGGGCGCTTAAATCTACGCTTGACTGCATAACGTTGTGATTCGTTTGTGTCTCTCCTTTTCTTCATATACCTATATAATTTCTACGTTCGTTTGCTCGTTCGTTCGTTTGTTTTTTTGGTTTGCAGTTCCTGCGCCGCCACCATTGCCTTCTTTAGTGCCGAGAGCACCACCACCACCACCGCCACCAGGGGGTGCAAAAGCCGACAAACGTTCATTATCTGACGGACAAAAAGCCGTGCTTGATAAACTTAAGTAAGTGTGTCATGCCTTCTTCTGTCTTCTCTCTTTACATTTGCAAAATGTTTCTTATTGAAATGCTTTTACTTATACTATTGTCCATAGATCACGTCCACGTCGTCGACCCGACTGGTCCGAGATGATGAAAGAAGTAGAAAGCGGCAAAAAGCTGCGACATGTACAGTGTAATGATAGGTGAGCGAGAGACTATCTTATTACATGTATTCACTTCTAATTATCCTATTTCTTTTTCTCATTAGATCTCAGCCCATATTGACTTGTAAGTCCATGACTAAAGTGGATGATAAATTCATCTATGAAACGGAAAAAGATAATTCGCATAACAAGCTGCTTAAGCAAATTCAAGGCGGCATTAAATTGAAGCCTACACGTACTAATGATCGCAGTAAGCCTATTTTGGAGGGTCTACGCAAGTTCCGCCGTCAAATGACTATTGAAGAACAACTACAGAAATCTCAATCCAAAGTTAATATGTTGGGAGCTGAGGTAAGTTACAGCAAATTATTGGGACTCTTGTTTTTTATAAATTCTTGTATTAAAGCCTACAAGTTCCGCTGGTAGTGGCAGGGACTCTACTGCTGGTCTCTCAGCTAGTCCCTCTAGTAAGAGCATTATTTCGGGACTTTCGATTGATGAAGTTAGTGGCGATGAACTTGATGATATTGATAAGATTCGCGATGACTTGCAAAGCACAAAACAAATGCTTGCTCTTGAATTGCGTAACCGTGAGGCTCAAGAACGTGAGAATAAGAAACTATTAGCTAAGATCAAAACTCTAGAAGCTGAATTGGAACGTGAGAAATCACGTGAAAAGAATTTGGAATATGGTTCCAATGTTATTGTGGCCACAATGGATCCAACAGAACAATCCGAACAAGCTTTTGTCAATTCATTGAAACGCGAAGTTGAAGATGCTCGCAAGACCTCCAAGGAGGTAGAGAAGAACTATCATGATACAAGTGAACTGCTTGATGATGCTAAAGCTGAAATTGAAGAACAAAAGCGACAAATACAACTTTTGGAGCGTAAATTGGCTGCTGCTTTGCAGGTATGTGATGCATCACTTGATATTTGTATCCAATGCAGGCGTGTAAAGTGTTGTCAGGATGATGGATGCTTATGGTAATCAGTAATGGTTTTCCAATGCATTTTCCAGCGTATTCAGCAAAGATTAACGGCTGCGTTGGCAGGCACAAAGAAGACCAAGACCAAGCCTGGCACTAAAAAGAATTAAGCAGCAAAAGCCTTTAGTAGTTGGCTATTTAGAGTTAGAGATGTTTGTTTTTTGAGAATTCAATATATTACAACACAATTGATTGGCAACTGCTTATGCATCTGACAACACTTTACAGTGTAAATTATAGTACACAGAATGCCGCCTTAGTTTAATTAGTTACAGCTTGTCATCATAAACCTAACCTTTGCTTTATTAAAAATGCTTTTAATCCCATAAAATTCAATGCTTTCGAAACACAACACAAAGGGTAACATGACACCAGGCACTAACAGATCGCATATTAGTTTTTGCTTTGCTTATGAAGATGAGTACGATTACGATTACAATGGCATGGACGACCAACATAACCTGCATAAGGTAAAGTCCTACAAAAAAAAAAAAAAATCACCCTAACCTCATTTAGTTACATTTGTTTGATATTTGAATATCATAAACTAATAACACAACTCATATACTAGGGTGGCAGCTCATTGAATGGCTCAAGACGTCCAAGCGATGCTCTAACAGGACGTGACAGTTCACCTGAACTGGACTTAGAGCTTAGCGAAAGTGATCCAGATGAGCCAGAGGAAAAGAAGACCGAAAGACGTGAGAAACGTATGGGTAAAGAAGTTAAGGTTTTGCGCAGTAAATTAACCAAACTGAAGGTTAAACGTGAGGCAGCTAAAAAGGAGAAGGATGCTCTCAAGCAAGCCATGAAAAAGAATCATGTTATACTCAAGTAAGTGGGTCTAATTAACAATTGAAAAACAATATTTATTGCAATTCATTGCAGAGAGGAAAACAAGAAATTCAAGAAACTTGAAAAGGAAGTACACAAAATGGCTGCTTCATTAAGATTAGATGAAGACGAGGATGAAGATGCTGAAGAGAAATCTGAATCAGAAGAAGCTGAAGCTGAGGAAGAAGAACAGGCATCAGAAAGCGAATCAGATTCTGAAGAATCAGAATCTGGAGAAAGTGAACCTGAAACTGAATCAGAATCAGAAGCAGAGGTATATTTATTATTATCTTAAATAAAAGTTTATATTGACTTACCTTGGTTTTTTGTTATTTTCGCCTCACACAGGATGCCAGTAATTCGGATAAGAAACAAAATCTGGAGCCACGCGTCAAGAAACACGAGAGTCGTCTGAATGCTATGAAGAAATGCAATGTTTTATTACAGGCAAATGTGGATAATATACAAGATGAAATAACACAAGTGCGCACAAAGGCTGCTAATCTGCAAGCAGAATTAAATTCTGTAATCCAAGATTTAGGATTATAGTTCAGATTATACTAGGTTTTTTTAGCGCATCACCACACACACTTACATGGAAATTATATACTACAAAAAACAAAAACACAAGATTTCTATTACTTATTATTATTATAAATATTTTTATAGTTGTTTAACTGATTTATACAAATACACGAAAGCAGAGATATATGAAATTCGTAATAAATAAAAATGATTTTAAATAATTTTAATCAAATCAATTTGAAACCGGCGTTTGTTTTGTTTGTTTGTGTTCTTAAAATTCTTCTTCTTATAGGAGAATAAGCGGTTTCTCCTGTCAATTGTTATGGCAACAAACAGCTGTTGGCATTTTGCCATTCACCATGAACATTAACATTGTTAGAGTGACCATATGAACAGTAGTATTTTTTAGGAGCAATAAAATGAGAGTGAATTTCTTCCATACACTTTTTGGATTAGTTTTAAAAAATGTTAATTAATTTAAATAAAATGAATTTAATGATTGTTTGTTTGATTGTTAAACAACAACAATCATTCAACACATTTAAATAAAATAAAAGAATTTAAAAATGTTTGGTGTTTTTACATGCAAAAATAAAAAGCAAAGCAAACATATTGCAGCTTTATGGTGTAACGGTATATAAAAATCGATTTTTCGCTGAGACTGTTTTTTTTTTTAATTAACTAAACTTGGCGGCTTTAGAAAAATTAAATGATTAATAAGGTAAATCACATAATTACAAAAAAATATATATCATATATGTTTCTAATTCTTTTATATTTTACCAGCATATCCTAGTCTACTAACATTAATATGCACTCCTAACTCACATTAACATATACATATGTATGTGTAATAAATAGGATTAAATTAAGAGAAATAGAGAAGAAATAGAAAAATGCCTGAACATTTGGAATTGCATCAATTCGCCGATGGATTTCGTCCCGGTGAGACCTCAACAAATCGTTGGCTCACACGCATGAAAACTAAACTAAACTGTCCATATCTGGGCATTGTACTCGCAACACTGTCCTCGCTCTTCTTCTCGCTATGCTCGGTTATTGTAAAAGGTTTAGTCGATGTTAATCCCATGGAATTAGCCTCATTTCGTTTTATAGGCGTCTTATTGCCCACCATACCAATACTACTGTATACTAGACAACCAGTATTTCCGGAAGGTAAACGCGTTATTTTGCTGTTGCGCTGCTTTATGGGAACCACTGGTCTTATGCTTAGTTTCTATGCCTTCCGTCATATGCCATTGGCCGATGCATCCGTCATTATATTCTCGACGCCTGTATTTGTTGCTATATTTGCACGTGTTTTCCTCAAGGAACAATGTACATTATTCAATCTCATAACAATCTTTTTGACACTAGTGGGCGTGGTGTTGATAACGCGTCCACCTTTTATCTTTGGTGATGATGCACCATCGCTCGATAGTGAACATTATCTGGATAAAAGCTACGATATCTGGGGTCCAGTCGCTGCCATATCATCAACACTCTTCGGTGCCAATGTCTATATATTGCTACGCGCTCTAAAAGGTTTACATTTCTCTGTCATAATGACTAATTTTGGAACAGTAGCTCTTGTCTACACACTGATTGTTGTCTACTCATTGGGTGCCATATGTTGGCCAAGCTGTGGCCGTGATCGTTGGCTAGTTGTCGTTCTAGGCATCTTTAGCTTTCTTGGACAAATCTTACTCACACTCTCACTACAAGTCGAGCAAGCCGGTCCGGTGGCCATTGCTCGCTGTGCGGATATTGTATTTGCTTTTATCTGGCAAATTGCTTTCTTTGGTGAAACACCAACTGGTTACTCACTATTGGGCGCCATGATGGTAATCAGTTCGGTAGTATTGACTGCCTTAAAGAAATGGGCTTTGTCCCTGCCACGTGAATCGACTACAAGGAAACGTTTGCGTTTTATACTCTTGGAATAAATCAAAATTGCATTGGAGCAAAAAGAAAGTGAACAGTTGTGGTTTCTTCGTAGTAATCTTCAGTCACCTAAAAAGTATTTAAAGTTCTAGTTAGATCTAATAATCCTAAGCTTAGCATACACACGTCTCTCTGACAACGATCAGCAGTCCAATATTAATAACGACTTGTTTATTATGTTAAATTTAAAATATGGCCTAAAGTAAAAATGAAACAAAAATAACTGAAAAAAAAGAAAGTATTTCAAATGCTCAACAAAATATAATATAATAATATGGTAATACTTTTAAGATAAAGCACGACTTCTTGTGGAAATTGTAGCCTAATTCTAGCGAATCTTACATATTTGACTGTAATATCACATACTCACAACATTCGCATACAAGATTTACATACATAATTAGATGTTTGAACGTGATACTCGATCTTTATGAGATAAAAATTATTATAATAATAAAATACTTATTAAAAATAATACATGAAAATACATTAGTTAATTTTACCTATGTTTGTTATTTTATACTTTGTTTTATAATACAGAATGATGTGAAAAACTTAACATAAAAACATATTTCAATCAAATAATAAAAATGCATTCCAAAAAAGTCAAACAATTTTTGATTCTTTAAAACAAAACAAAGCAATTCAAATTGGAATAGAACGTTAGTGTTCATTCAGGGTTGCTTTGAATGTCTATTGACTCAGTTCGTGTAGCCACCCCTTTAGCAATGATCAGCTGTCTTATGTCAACATAAATCTTTTTTTTTAAAGCAAATTCCCATGCAGAGACAAGAACAAACGTGTCGTTTGGACAAATATTGTACATAATGACAAAATCCAAAGATATTCTATTAAAAACCACATTAGTAGCTGCAAGTGTTGGTTTGGTTTTTGTTGTGGTTCGAAACCGTGCACGTATAATCTCCAAGGTACAGAGAGCTCTTAAATATGGTAATCCTTTGGATAGGAAAACAGTAAGCATTGTTGAAACACCAGATGAATGTAATCGTGTTATGAAAATCATAAAAAAGTGAGTCATTTAATCGTTTTTCTTAGAAAAAATTACAATTATATCTTTCCATAGACAATGTGACAAATATAAAGTGGTTGGCTTCGATTGTGAATGGGTGACTGTCGGTGGTAACAGACGTCCTTTGGCTTTATTGCAGCTATGTTCACATGAGGGACATTGTGCTTTAATACGTTTGTGCTGCATAAAGCAAATACCAGAAGATCTTAGGGATTTGCTTCAGAATGATGAAGTACTTAAAGTTGGTGTAGCTTCCACTGAAGATGCACAGAAATTGGCACGTGATTATGGCATTGGGGTGGCAAGCACATTTGATTTACGTTACTTGGCTACCATGACAGGACATAGGCCAGAAGGATTAGGTAGATTGGCTCAAACACATATGAATGTGACATTAGATAAAAACTGGCGTTTGGCTTGTTCCGATTGGGAGGCTAAAGAATTGTCGCCCAAGCAATGTGAATATGCAGCAAATGATGCATTTGTAGCTGTGGAAATATTCAAAACTTTGGCTGATAAAATGGCACCAAGGTAAATTAAAGACTATGATCATTAAAGATACCATTTGTTAAATGCATTCCAATTGTAGAAATATATTGCAAAGCTTGGATGGCCAATTTAAAACAGTACAGAAAAAGTTGTTGCCTTACCTAGATGTTAACTTCCATCCGAGATTTGCTGCTGATCTGCAAATGTCTGGTGAGAATAAAAACAAATCTCCAATTGTTGGCATAAACCAAAAATTAGACAGAACTTTGAGGAGAAAAGAACAAACACGAGGCCTGGGTACACAAACAAGACAATTCTATCACAATAGTTGGCTGGAAGCACCGGATGGTGAACTATTGTGTACCATAGATAAACGTAAAGCTCAATGGTATGTTACCCAAAACTTAGGCAATATAGTGAATGAGGATCCATATACAGTACGTTTGAATTTCGAGCCAGCGGGACGTGCTGTTGGTGAAGTAGGTCGATTCTATCAGACGCCCAAAGAGAATCGTTGTGTTGTGTGCGGTAGAACTGATGTTTATATTAGAAAGAATATAGTACCACGTGAATATCGCAAACATTTCCCAGAAGTTATGAAAACACATTCATCACATGATGTTCTATTATTATGTCCAACTTGTCATCAAGCCAGTAATATATCTGATTTAAAAATACGCACAAAATTGGCAGAGACATGTGAAGCACCATTTAAGTATGAGGATGGTGCTATTAAATTTATTGAAGTTCTGGAACTCAAGTAAGTATAATAAGGAATTAATAAATAAGTATTGTTTCATAATTCAATTGCAGGCAAGTAAGATCAGCAGCACGTGCTTTACTCAAAAATAATGGTCAAATTCCTGCTGAAAAATTGGAACAAATGAAGAAAACAGTACGAAATTATTACACAGATATTGATGAAATATCATTGGAGTTGCTTACTGAAGCATCCAAGATTGAGTACAGGTTAGTTGTGTCTTTGAAAATCACATGTTATAAGATTCTAGTATATGAGTTTACAGAGTGGAAAATGAAAATTATAGCAATCATGGGGAAAAGGTTGTACAGAAGTATATATACGAATTGGGTGGCCTCGTAGAACTGGAGAAAATATGGCGTGAGCATTTCTTGAAAACCATGCAACCAAAATTCATGCCACCACTTTGGAGTATCAATCACAATGCCGATAGGTATGCGACACACACTTGTTTACTCTCAAAAAATTGTTATTTAAGTATTATAAATTAATTTTCCAGACTTGAAGTGCGTGCTAATGAAGGTCGCGTAGATTTAGAGACACTTGCCATTGCTGGTCTCGAATTTCCAAATACATCAACAGCTTGACTGCATTTTGGTTCAAACTTCTACTTTTAAATTAAACTGCCAGTGAAAATACTTAAACATAAATTATTTCAGTTTGCGCCATATACTCTCATCATTGTCTTCTTATATTTACAATATGAAATTTGACTTTAACAACTTCAACTTTTCAAGAACATTATTAATTTACATTGCTTCCTCCTATCTATTTCTACTCACATTCTTTCTTATGTGTATGACACAGGAAAGCTTTTTATCAAAATTAAATTAAAGTACTAGAACTAATTACATTAAATGAAATGAGTTGTGTTTAGAATAGAAAAAAGAAGATAAAAACAATAAATTTTGACACATTTACGTATCTCAGGTGTACAAATAACAAAATCTAAGGCATTTCACACGATAATAACTTAACAAATCTAAAATTCATAGATCAAAACTAAAATTTGTGTAGAAAATATACAAATCATCAATTTTTAAATTAAAAAAATATTAAAAAACTTCGTTGTAAATATTCCTTATACCAAAAAGGAGGAGAATCGAACTAAATTTGAGATAAAATATTTACACATGTTTTTTTTTTTGCATTAATTTTGGCAAATTAGCAAGCAAGCAGCACCATATCCAAGCAATCAGGAGTCATTTCTTTGCCTATCCCTGTCATCTCCATATTAACCAGCATCACATGAAGTGGTAAGATGATGATGGGAGACAGAGATGAAGACGACTACACTTTTCAAATGAATTCAAATCCTTCATATTTGTAATCAGTATCAATCTTTTGCTCTGGCAGTAATGTTTTTCCATTGATATCGAAGGCTGTAATGAATGATGAAGTTTTGCCATTGAGCTCTTCGGATTTAATGGCAACTATGATGCGATCATCAGTGCCTGGTAGGAACTTGAAACTAGAGAAACCATGTGTTGGTGCTGTATTTGCTGGATCCAAAGGCACAGATTCGATTTTGGCAAAAGCATCATCCGATGAAATAAGTATATTGCAACCCATGTGCTCATCGCGTGTTTCGTTGTATCTGTAAAAATCAACATTAGTCATGATTTGCTTAAAAATGATCAAAATTTGTATGCATGCTTACTTATCCTTTGAACATCGTCTTGGCAAAAAATACCATTTACGATGCTCTTCTGACCACACCCCACTTTCATGTATCATATAACCAGGCCATGTAATTTGCTGAGCCTCTTGACGCAATAATTTAAAATGATCTGACCAATTAAGCGAGCTGACAGCACCCGCTGTTGATATCACTTTAACAAACATGGGATTCTCATTTTCAAAATCACCCATACTTGTTGTCCACTCTTTGCCCATGGAACCAACAAAGAGTCCTTGCTGCTTAACCGTAGCCCATTCGGATTTGAAACCTTTGGCATTTTGTCCATTGCCATCAAGTAATATCACCCATGGTATGGGTTTGTCATTTATCAGTTCATATACCAAACCGGTACGATCATCAAATGCCAATAGTTTACCATTAAATGTAACCAATTCCGAAAGTTCCATGCCACGTCCTTTTAAGGCAAAACTTGAATCCAAGGCTATGGGTGCACCTTCATCCCATGAAATTTTTATATCATTTTTTGAGCTTGTATAGAAGAGATGACCTTTTTTTAAATAACTACGCCACACAATGCTGCCATCATCTTTGGTCACTTTGGAACTAGTATCCAAATCGGCAACTATGGCTATGCGATAACTTATAGTTAAACCGCCACGTAATATAAGCGGCGGCGTTAATGGATATGTTGAATTATATGCTGCTATATTTGAGCTAATACTAGTTTTAATGCTACTCGAAGTGATGCCATTACGTAGCCATGCAGTTTCTGATGAAGATTTCGAACCAGTTCTCACATAAAAGAATAGTACGAACAGTGAACAAGCACAAAATACCAATAAAGCAAAATGATAATTGAAACGCACCGTTCGATTGCCAATACGATATGTGGGTGGTGTACGTAGCGCAGAGCGCCAATCTCTCGTATACATAACGCTGCGTGGCGCTGCTGTTGTTGTTGTTATTGTGCTATTGCTGCTGTGGCTGTTATTGATGTTATTGTCGTTGAGGCTTGTGTAAGCCACTGTGCTGCTGCTGCTGTGCTGGCTACTTGATCTGATGGAGTTGTGCGTTGCCGTACTCGAACGTGTTGAGTAGTTCATTGAGAGGGGGGTGAGCAGACGACTTTACTTATTTACTACTAGAAGAAGCGTGACAGTTACATGTATGACGTTTCGTTCGTTGTTTTAACAAATGGTTTGGATTATTGATTTAATTATTTGTGTTTTTTTCCTATTTAGTTATGCTATTTAACTGGTTCATTTTTTTTTTTTTGTAGTATTCTTTCTCTTTTTTTTCTTTTGACCGCGAAAAACATCTGTTTAGCATTCATGAGTAGAGTTGCCAATTGCTTTGGATTCGCAAGTAATCGTTTGTTATCGTTACTACAAATAAGATTGCCAACTAATTCAATTTTTCAAGAGTACCCGCTTCTTTTCGTTCTATCGCTGATTTGTTAAACATCTACACGTGCTGCGCATTTATAAATTTAGCTAAATTTTTGCTTAAAATTTAGCCAAAATGCGTATTGAAACGTGTTATTTTTGTTCCAGCAAAATATATCCTGGACATGGCGTTCAGTTTGTAAGAAATGATTGCAAAGTGAGTTAGAAAATTGATTGGTCAAAATTAAGACGCCTATAAGAAGAAGCAAACATGTATATTAATCAAAATATTTTTATTTTAGATATTTAAATTCTGCCGTGGCAAATGCCATAAGGCCTTTAAACGCAAGAAGAATCCACGTAAGGTACGCTGGACAAAGGCACATCGTAAGGCA
Organism: Amiota communis; assembly: GCA_037043315.1. Classification (NCBI taxonomy): domain Eukaryota; kingdom Metazoa; phylum Arthropoda; class Insecta; order Diptera; family Drosophilidae; genus Amiota; species Amiota communis. The sequence goes on along the minus strand of JBAMAV010001245.1, from coordinate 1,103,152 downwards.
GCTGGCAAAGAGCTTGCCATTGATCCTAGCTTTGAGTTTGAGAAACGTCGTGATGTGCCAGTGAAATACAACAGAGAGACATGGCAGAAGGCATTGACTGCCATCAAGAAGGTCACCGAAATCAAAGAACGTCGTCAAGACCAATTTGTTATGGAACGTTTACGTAAAGGTCGTGAAGTGGAAATTCAAATGGATGTCAAAGATGTACAACGCAATATGTCACTTATACGTTCACCGGCTGCTGGTCTGAAAGATCGTCGCGCCAAGGAAGAAGCTGAAGCAGCTGCAATGGAAGAAGATTTGCCTGAGGAAGAGATCACATATGTTGATGCACGCGAATTGGAAAGGAAACTTGAAGAAGGCATTATGGATGATGATACCATGGAAATGATGAAGGCCTAAGCACCAGACCAAGCTGTCAACTGAAACAATGTTTAGTTTTTAACTTAAAGTATGATATTTTTTTAGATGTAGTGAGAACAACCCCTAACAATTGCTAATCCAGACGGGGCGCAACAAATGAATGATTGAATAAAGAATTCAATGTTGTGATTCAAATTCGGTTTTATTTATATCAGTTAAACTTAATCTATTCAATGTGTGTGTAAAACAATACCTCCATCCCCAAACTGTGTTGTGCAAAGCATGGGGTAAAAGAAGGTTTGCCATAGAAAAACACGGAAAGAAATTACTCAAACCAAACTGAGTTTTTTCAATAATTGGATTAAAAACCTACGTTCTATGCTCAAAGCTTTTGTATTTACTTTGTTAGTGTTAATGTTTGTTGGATGGCACACTACGCCAAACAGTTAAATTTCATCATTGTTTCTGTTTGGTGCCTTCAAAACAATGCGTTTTCAAAGTATGTAAACGGAAGAGTGTTTAATTAAAATATAGAACAATAAGAAAATGAATTTCTAATAATTTTAGAAGTACTCATTGTTGGTGGAATTATCATTGGATTTCTTGCTATATTATGGATGATTATATGTGCTTTGTTAAATGAAAAATTACCCAATTCATTGCCATTGAAGGATGGTTACACTTTTGACTACATAGTGGGTAGGCAGAAGAAAATATATTCTAATAAATTCAATGTCATTAAAAGAATGGAATTTATATTATTCCAGTTGGTGCTGGTACATCAGGATCTGTGCTCACATCAATGCTGGCCAAGCATAGCAATGGCACAGTGTTGCTTATTGAAGCAGGCGGGACCTTTGGTTTTCTTAGTAAAATTCCTTTACTCACAACATTTCAACAACAAGGCCTCAATGATTGGGCATTTCTTTCAGTGCCTCAAAGGCATTCAGCCAAAGGCCTTGACAAGCTTAGACAAAGTTTACCCAGAGGAAAAGGTTTGGGTGGTTCAGCACAACTTAATTATATGTTACATTTTGCTGGCCATGCACCAGATTTTGATCATTGGCATAAGGACTTCAATCTCAGTGAATGGAGTGCCGAAGATATGCAACCTTTTCTGAAAGCTGCCAGTCCCAAAGCACATGAACGTTTTGAAATACCAAGCAGTTACTCTAAGCTAACGGAAGCTCTTTTCGAAGCTGAAGCAGAATTTTCGCACAAATCATGGAACTTTCGACGTAGCACTTACAATGTAAAGGATGGTTTAAGAAATTCTGTATGGCACAGATTCTTGCAGCCTGTGCTTAATAGTTGGAATCTACGCACACTTACAAATGCTTTGGTTAAAAAGATAATACTTTCTGATGATGCTACCAAAGTTGATTACATAATAGTTGGGATCAAAGATGAGCACACACGTAAGGAACAACTTTTTAGGATAAATGTACAACGTGAACTTTTACTCTGTGCGGGTGCTTATCAAAGTCCTCAATTGCTGCTTGCCTCTGGCATTGGTGATCCACAGGAATTAGAGAACTTGAAAATTCCTTTACAAATGGATATGCCTCGTGTTGGTCTTGGCTTACATGATCATTTCAATATGCCATTGTTTGTAACCATAGATATTGTGGGTCCAACTCTTAATGATCGTGCTTTGTTTGCTCCTAGTACTTGGCTAAGTTATTTAACCACTGGCAGTGGTCCTTTGGGTAATTTTGGTGTACTGGGTCATGTCAGTGATTATACGGAACCTTCATTTGCTCTAACAATTTTTGGTGCCGGAGCCATTGATGAGACTGCATTGATGTCTATTTCAAATTTTAAAAGACCAGCATTTCGTGCTCTTTTTCCACGCCATCACAATACAAGTCAGGAGGGTTTTGTATTGATATCAAGTTGTCTACAGCCAAAATCTCGAGGCTCAGTAACTATATCTGGTGAAAGCATGCGCAAGAATCCTCGCATTGATCCGAATTACTTAAATGATTTTGAGGATATTAAATGTACAATAGCAGCCATGCGTCATGCTGTAGAGGTTTGTGGAATCATAAATTTTGTAAATGTAATAATCCAGAAACATATTTTTTCTTTTAAAGTTAGTGACTTCAACATCTTTTGCTTCTTTACGACCACGTATCCAATGGCCAAAACTTAAAGAATGCTCCGAATTTGGTCCTTTTGAACATGATTTCAAGCATAACACTCCTTCAGATGATTACTTGGAGTGTATAATGCGTCATTTGGGCTTGAGTTCCCATCATCCTGGTGGCAGTTGTTCTATGGGTACCAATGCTAATAATAGTGTTGTGGATGAGCAACTCAAGTGAGTTTGATGAATCAAAAATTTGATTATATTTTAATTGATATGTCTATTTCTTAGAGTACATGGCCTGCAGAATCTACGCATTGCAGATGCTAGTGTTCTTCCAACTCCAATATCGGGTAATCCTAATTCTGTAATAGCTGCTATAGCTCTGAGGGCTGCAGCTTGGATACTAAAAGATGAACTTAAGGAAAATGGTAAATGATGCCAATGGATTACTAAACAAAACTATTTAAATTTTAAATCCTACTTAGTCATAATTTCCAGTAAGATTTAATCATTTTTAGGAATATTTGTTTAGTCAAATAGTATAGGAAATAATTTATTTATAGATGAATAATATATATTATTATATTACTATTAAGATATTATGGAAATTTCCATTAGTTTTTCATTTATTTAGAATTTTCATTGACTCACTCATTCATCTTTCAATGAACAAAATGCCACAATGACCAACAAACAGGTGGCAGGCATGGGCCTTCATAAATTTTGTTCAAGTTCAATATCAATTAAGTTTTTTTCTCTCTACACTACATAGAGAGTGGACGCCTGATAAACCCAGAGAGGAAGAACAACACTTTTGGCATCAAATCGGTGGCGCTTTAGTAGCCGACGACGTCGTGCTATCATCAACCAAATAGAACAGAAGTGTTCTTGACTCATTCAAATTCATTAAAATGTTTTACTAAAAGTGCGCTGCACTTGATTTTCAATTTACTATTGTAGTATTACGCTCCCTGTATTATATTGTATTTTGGTATAAACTCGCCTCTCATTGTGGCTAGGCAAATGCAATATAATGATCGAAAACAGTAGTGGATTCAGTGGTTTAGTTGGGAAATTATAAAAATTATCAGAATATCTAATATGTTAGTATATTCAGTATTCTTCTAATATAATGTTGCATTGAAACAGTTACCAAGACTTCTTGAGACTATGAGTATTCTTTGAAGATGACTCGATGAAGTGATACAACTTACTTAATAATCATTGTAAAATGTTGGCTAAACAATTATTTATTTATTAGCTTCCAGTACTTCTCTCATGACTAGAGGGTCGTTTTCAAATGACCTGTAATCAGTATTCTTCTAATATAAACATACACATAGTCACTAGAAACTGAGATATTTACATTCTCATGAATATAATTACGTGTTTCAAACATAATTCTTCTAATTCAAAACATGTCCATTAGTACTATTAGGATAACATGTACTCAAAAAAGAAAGCTGTCTAAAGATATATTCTCTGGATAGACTCTTAACCCAGAAACATTTATTATAAGAAGATGGATTTTAAATTTCTTTAAATTTTTGGTATTAGGCCCCAAGTCTTGAGATTAATACACATCTATTCATAATGATAGCTACTGCTTCTCTCATGTCTATAACTTCCGCCGTCGACATACATATATAATGTTACCATACGTCCCGTTTTGAAGGGGACTGTTACTTTTTTAGGTTCTCCGTCCCGGTGTCCCCGAATAAAGCTGTCCCGTTTTCCCAAGTATCTAGTTCACAATTTGAAAAACGTTAATTCTTACTACATCTATTGTATATGCGTTAGCTCATTTGATTTTTCATGACGTCTAGAAAAATGTAATTTTTGTTGTGGTAACTAAGTGAAGTTTTTTGTTTTGGAATCTTTTTTAACTATGCCGAAACGTAAGTGTAAGTATCAATGATAGCGTACAAGCAAAACACCCATTTATTAAGCAAATAATTACTCCTTCAGGTGTCAAATGTGAAAAGTGTTGCACAGAATTTAGTGTTTCCAACCCTTCGAAAGGTGTGCAAATAAACATACTATTAGACCTCCAACACCAAGCAGGTAAAACTTCTGATATCAATTATTTAGTTCAAGTGTTATGAGATAATAGTTTGACTGCAAAAGACATGGCATTTTGTGCCAATGTCTATTTTGGGAGCGCGTCTAGACGAGGAACTAATAATGTTTTAGTGAAATTACAATCATCTCTGGAAAAAACATTAATCGGTATTGGGTGCGGGGCCCATATAATTCTCAACGCAATAAAATCTGCTGCACATGGCCAATATGTACTCAAAAAGGATGGCGTCTAAAGATGTTTTCTCTGCTTAGACTCTTAACCCATTTAGTAACTCGTGATGTTTCTAAAATTGCTTACTTCTTTTAAATTTTTTACTGAGGTATTTATTGTACTTTCATCATGACAAGGAAATTCCTCGTGTGATATTTAATGAATATGATTGAAAAACGATTCTTCTATGTTATTTCCTATGATGATCCTGAGTTATGAGTGAGGAATTTAGTAACATAATGAAAATCTTAAATAATCTAAATCTGTTGTCTTCAAATTTTATATATTAGGGCCTAAATCATAAGACTTCTCTATACGCTCCTGGGGACCTTAAAATTAATTGAGTTACATTTTTTATTATTTTCTATTCGGAATGAGTAAAATATACAAAGCTTTTCGGTTGACCGATGGATGTCTGTCTGCATATGGTACAATTGGAAAATCCCTCGAATTACATCGGTGACTCTTGGTTTTGTGATCAATGACGAATGCAGTTGCTCTTCGATGCTTTTCGTTTACAAATCGCTATGCTAATGGTTATATATTTTTTTTGTCGAAGTTTATTCCAAATTAAAGGAAAATAAACCGCTTTTTTTTCGAAATATTTGTGCTTTGATTTTTGAAAAATTTTAATTATTCAAAAAACGGTTTTTTAAGAATTCTTTTTGTGTATTTTAAATTAAGTGATTTTATATTTTCTAAATGCTGAATTTGAAATCACTTCAGTGTGACATAATTACTACGTACATTCTTCTACTTGTATAGATATTGTATCTCAGTCAAAAATGCAGTGAGAGATGCAAATGTTTAGAATAAAATAGATTAGTGAACTATTTATTTTAGTGGCGTCAAGTCGAATTGTTTACGTTTGAATTACAATAGAATAGAATAAATTAAAAACATATATGTATACAAATAATAAAATTAATGAATGAACGAACGGAATAAAGAAAAGAATTCAAAGATACAAATAAATTAATGTTTGGCGAAAGCATGCGATTATCTAAAAATCTAAAGTGTTCTTATAGTTACTTACTAGTATAATATTATTATGTTGTATTCAAACAAGAGAAACGCACATACAATCAGTTCCGTTGCTTTCAACACATGAATTGAGATACACAAAAATAAAAAAAAAATAAACTGAAAATCTTGCGTACAATTGAATTATTGTCGTTAAAGTTCTTGGTCATCTAATTGAGCGCCCAGTCTGCTTGACTACCAAGCAACCAAGTGATTCGTTGGATTGGATTATATTTGAAACAATTTTATCAACGCCGAGAGTTCTGGATACATCAGATACAACAGAAAGTATGTCTTCATGTCAGTTATGCGAATCAAATACTATATACATATATAGTATGTAAATTGATTGTCCCATTATCACTCATATAAAGATAGATAGAAAGATACAATATACATATATCTGTGTGCGAGTGTGTCATTATGCAATTGCCTCGTTTTATATCTGAACTGGGCGCTTCATCATCACTTGAAGTAAGCGGATTTATTATTATAATAAATTCTAACTAAATTTAGTCGATGCGGAAATCGTGCTCTGTGCACTTCATATACTATTGTATTATCAACGTGTGAGAAAGTTTTTACACATTGAACCACATCATTGGATCTTTAAAACAAACAAAAAAAGGACTTTAAAACGGAACCCCTGGCTTATAAGCATATAATAAACCGTCTACAAAGACGGTTCAGTCTTGAGAAGACATAAAAATTAATCAAGATGTCGGATATCGATAATATATTGGCTGATTTACAGCGTTTCACATGGCCGGATTATGTTGTCTTCGTTGCCATGTTTATGTTGTGCATCGTAATAGGCATCTATTTCGGTTTCATGAAGAAATCCATGTCGGAATCGGAATATATGCTCGGTGGTCGGAATATGTTAGTGATACCAATAGCTTTGTCACTTGTGGCTAGCTTTATATCGGGCATAACATTATTGGGTCTACCAACTGAAGTCTATTCATATGGAGTACAATATTTGTATGTCTCATTGGGTGTTATATCTATGGGTATAGTTATGGGCGTATTTTATCTACCGGTTTTTCATGATCTTAATATAACATCGACTTATGAGGTATGTATGCGGAGTTAGATATATGATGATGATGATGTCATACAAATTACTTTGCAATCTTTGCAGTATCTCGAGAGTCGTTTCGATCGAAGGCTACGCATGTTTGGTTCAATAATGTTTACTATCATGAATGTAAGTTTTAGTCTTAAGCCTTTCTATATAAAACAGATTTCTTAATCAACGTTTCTATTACTTTTTTAGATTGGTTATTTGCCCATTGTCATATATGTGCCTGCTTTGGCATTCAATCAGGTAACCGGCATTGGTGTCCATACAATTACGCCCATAGTTTGCATAATTTGTGTCTTCTATACAAGTCTGGTAAGCATTTCTTGTTAATGACATAATTTTCCCGATTTTAAAACTATTTGCCTTCCATTTATAGGGTGGTCTTAAAGCAGTTGTCTGGACAGATGTTGTGCAGGCAGTTTCCATGTTGGGTGCTTTGATATTGGTAGCCATCAAAGGTAGCCTCGATGTTGGTGGCATCAGTGTTGTATTCAAAAGTGCTTGGGATAGTGAGCGCATTGAAGCACCTGAGTACGTTTTAAAAATTGATCATGACTAAGAGACTTTATCTTTACTATCCTTATATTTACAGTCTCAGTATTGATCCTACAGTACGTCATACGGTTTGGTGTCTCTTTATTGGTGGTGTTTTCTATTGGACTCAAACGAATGCCGTTTCACAGAATATGATCCAGCGTTATCTGGCACTGCCCACATTGGCAGGAGCACGTAAAGCGCTTTGCATATTCTGTGGTGGCGTTTTACTTTTGATGGCCTTATGTGGCTACAATGGTTTACTGATCTATGCAACTTATAAGCACTGTGATCCATTGACCACTAAGGTAAGGCCTATAGCTTCTTATTTATAGTTAAAATTTACTAATGTCGCCTTTTAATTCATTTACAGTTGGCCAAAGCCCGTGACCAACTTTTGCCACTTTTTGTTATGGACACTTTGGGTGAATTTCCTGGACTGACAGGTCTCTTTATAGCTGGTGTATTCAGTGCAGCGCTAAGTTCTCTATCGACATGTTTAAATTCAATGTCTGCTGTTGTTTTGGAGGATTTTGTAAAACCTTTTGTTAAAAATCCACTGTCATCAAAGGCCATCAATTGGATAATGCGTTTGGTAGTTGTAGGCGTTGGCGTACTATGCGTGGGCTTAGTCTATGTAGTAGAACACATGGGGACTGTTCTACAGTTGACAATGAGTCTTGAAGCAATTACAAATGGTCCACTATTTGGCATCTTTACTATAGGCATCTTTATGCCTTGGATTAATGGCAATGTATGTATAAATTTAATATATTTATTGATAAATTTGATAAATCTTAAAATATACTTTATCCTTAGAGTGCAATAACTGGTGGTATATTGGGTGTTTTTGGCATGTCTTGGATTAGTTTAAATGCTCAATGGGCAATTGCTAGTGGTGCTATACGCTACCAGACAAAATCACTGAGTATTGATCAATGTGACTATAAATTTGAAACGCTGCTCATGAGTCCAGCCAATTTCACGGCCTTACCAACAGCACAGGATGCAGCGTAAGATGATCTTTTCACTATATCCTAAGTTAAATATATTGTATTTATTCCAATTCCAGTGATGTATTTCCTCTGTATCGCATCTCATACATGTGGTACACATGTGTTGGTGCTTTATTCACTATAAGTGTAGCGATTATATCTACTGTAATATTCGGTAGCAATAATCCTAGGAAAGTTGATCCAGTACTTTTGACACCATGTATACGCAAATATTTTGTGGATCGTTCTGATAAGGATAAATCACTGAAACAAGAGGTAAATTTTAATTAATATATTTGAAGTTATTTAATTTAAATTTCTTATTTATCTAAATGCAGATTGATCCAAATAAATACATTCCACGCAATTATGACGAGGTTGCACTTTAAATCATTCTGTTTAATAACAAAAAACAGCTGATCGAGCTTACTCTCTCTCTCTCTTATTAAAATATGCAATATTTCAATTTCCACAACTTGAAATGCGCGCAGCTATAACAAAAAACAACAATCAGTCGAGCTTTCTTTCTCTCTTTGCTATTACTCTCACTCTCTCTACTACTACTTGATGAAACGCCAGCAGCCGGCTTCACAATTGCAATAATAAACAAACAACAATCATTAATCGATCATGTGAAAGTTGAAAACCAACTAAAAATGGACAGACATACATTTTAATGTGTGTGTGTGTGTGTGTGAATGCAGTTTGTTGACGGACGCTGACGCCGACGCCTTTGCTTCTAGTTGCAATTATCAATTTGTTTTATTTATTTATTTTATTTTGTCACACACTGTTTCTTCTCGTATTTTGTAAGATGCACATAAAAATAACAAGATAATTTTAAACAAATTAAACATAATGCAAGTATTATTTATTATTATTGTTATTATTCTTCTCTTTTCTTATTGTAAGCTTGAGTTGAAGGTGGAGTGTGTAGGCGTTGCCAAACGCATTAAATTGCTGCATGCTGCTGCCAACTTGAAATACAAAAGATGGTAGAAGACACAAAAGTTATTGTGATCGGAATGGTGAATGCGTCATATTATATACCGTCAGCACGTCTTCAGTTTGCTGGTGCTACTTGGAACATGGAATAAACAACTTACTACTTAAAGAGTAATCAATTATAAGTGCATTGCAATTTTTTATAATTGAGAGAAGAAGACTGTTTGTATTTTTAGTTATTCACGACTGATAATGAAGATGATCATGATCATGATGAAGCTGCGCAACAACAAAATACATAATTAATACAAAATTCTGTGATTGACGCCTAACAATTTCTGTAAGTTTTGGCTTAAATAATTTAGTATGAGATATTACAAAATACAACATAAAATAACAACAAAAATAGCAATGACACTGACGAGTGGCATACATTTTTTTAACCCAAAAATGGTGTATTTTGTGGTTTACTTTCATTGAAGAATCTGTCTACAGTTTCGAGGTTTCAGCTTCTAGGCTTACTCACCCCACTAGTGTGCCGTTGTTGTTATTATTATATTTATCGAATTGAATTAATCGATTGTTGTTCGTTTGTTGGAGAAAATGAATAATTGCATATTTTTGATCATTTGTTGGCAAATTTGCAAAAAAAAAACAACTTTGTTATTATTGTTATGGACACGTAAGCCGGGTTAATTGCCGACGACAACGACTTTGTAAATTAATCAAACCTTCATTACCTTTCAGCTAAATACGAGAATATGAAATTCAAAAGTATTGGTTTGTATTAAATTCATTTCATTGTGTGCATGAAATATGATGGCTTCATTAGTACCTGTGGTGTGGATGTGGTTAACATTCTGGTTAATGAACTGGAGCATAAGAACTTATATCAATCTACTATTTGCGGAATTTGGTAATAAATCTTTTTTTGTACGGTAAAGGAAATATATTGCGGAAATAGTGAATCAATCATTAGATCATCATGATCATACATTAATATATATTTTTTTCTCTTTTTGTAGATCAATTTTTTCATGGATTCTATTACCTTCTGCCTTACTTTTGTTTTGAATACTTCAATACATTTTAACTTTTGTTTTCTTCATACAGGTAAGTACTTACCTTGAAGGTTATTTGTTGTATTGTTTTTATATTCCTGAATTTTCTGCTTATTATTTTATTGTGTTCAATGAATGACTTATTACCATAAGATTAACACAAAATCTACAAAGTTGACAAGGTCTTTATTCTTAATCTCTGCAAAATTATGATTTCACGTCAAGAGATGTACCAACATTGATTTGATTTTATTTATTTATGGTATTTAAATAAACAGAAATCTTAGGTATACAGTACAACTTCTCTATAAAGAACTTCTAAACAATGAAAATCGATTTCTCTATTACGAATTTATTTAACTTACATAGCTTTTTCATCCATTTTTAATGGATTTTTTCTTTGTTTACGTGTCCAAGAAAAGTGTGAAGGCAAATGTACCACGAATTTTAAGCTTTTTGGCGTTATATGTGTCGGGTATTAAAAGTTTAATGTATTCATTGTTATGAAGCAAACCCCATAACCTGCCGTCACAGGTTGAGCTACATTCAACTTTTCTCTGGAGTTTCGACTTCAAAAAGCTGTTGAATGTTTAAGTGATGACATAGTTGCGAGTTTTACACTTGCTGTTTTTCTGATTACAAAATGTAAGACGTTGACGCACCTAATGCGTGTCAGCTCCACGAAGCTTGTGCCGTTGAAACAAGAAGAAAGCATAGAACACTTGAAGCACCGCCGTCGAATTGCATGGTATGAAGTTTGGCCTTAAATCATAATAAGGAAATTTCTGAAAAATTAAATGGGTTTCAGAAGAAACTCTCCCTGGGATGAGGAGTTCCTTCGTTTATGGAGGTAGTCTAATATTTTTTGAGGATTAGGAGTGACGTCCTGACCAATACAGTACAGTCGAACTGACATAAATCGAATCACCATAATATACAAAAAATGTTCGACGGGTGGGGACTTCAATCATTCACTTTACATCATCAAGTTTTTTAGTTACAGTGTCTTAAAATATATATGCACATATATTTTTTTAATTTGAGTTTATTTTCAAAATTCCAATCATTACATTGTGACAGTGAGTTACTTAACTAAACAGAGTATAATTTTGATGATATCGCATCGATTTAATAGATCCGAAAGGCCTTCTCGGGCAATCATTTATAGTAAAGGCCTTGCATAGCAAAGGGTTTGGAATGCACATTCAGAGCATCATTGTAACAACTGATATGGCGGTTAAATTGCTCTTAAACAGATAGGATGCCAAGGTCACGGTGTATTAAAACCCGCTTGAAGTACAAATGAGCACCCGTGATGCCTGACTTAAAATATTCAGTAATTTTTGTTTGAACAATTTACATAGTTTCAATTTTTTCGACAGATTACCTATCCTTCAGGAAACTTCATGTGACACGTGGCAAGATTGTTAGGGTGTGCTTCAAGTCTAAATACGTATTTTCTGGTGAATCTGCCAATTTCGTCTTTAATCAATGGAATATGAAGATCTGTGTGTATGGTTGTATTTCTGACATACCATGATGCATTCACTGTCTGTCTGCGGAGAAGCTTTGATTGGAAACTCTGGAGTATGGCAATGTTAGAATGCGAAGTAGAGCCCCACAGCTGCATTCCATATGTCCTTACAGGCTTCAGAACTGTCTTGTATAGCAGGAATTTGTTGCGCAGAGACAGTTTTGAATTGTGGCTAAGAAGCCAGGACATTTTTCTGGTTTTAAAAGCCAGCTGCTAGCGTTTACATTTGATGTGAGCATTCTAGTTTAATCAATTGTAGATATAAAGTTAAAATTGTCAAAGAATACACTGCATCATTCTTGGAAATGTGTTGAACAAATTCATCCTTCAAACCGTGGTCAGCATCTTCCATGGCATTTGGAGATGTATTCATTAGTTCTGACCATTAATGTTCAATTTGTTTGACATAAGCATTCTTTGTAAATCTCATTATCCACATCAATCCTCAAGAATAGCAATGGAATTTACATTAAAATTTAAATTTATACATAATCAGCTTCCATCAATTTTCATTCTTTATCAATACAACAACTTAATTCTGTGGTCCCGTGCAAATTCATTATAAGGAAGTTCTACTGTAACAACAGACTAAATAGAACACCTAGAAATGCCAGGCATAACAAAATAAATAAAAGTAGATGAAATAACTGTTTCATGCTCTTAACATTAAACAAACGACAATGCAAAACATAAAATTTTTCCTATTTAAAGCAAAAAAAAAAAAACACAAGTTCGTGCCTTGAATCTTTAGGTTTTTGTTTTAATTTTTTTGTTGTCTGATCTGAAGGCATCTTTACAATAATAACAACAATAGTGCGCCTACATGGCAAATACTATGGTTATTGGCTTAAAATGAAATATTAAGAGTAAACACCACGAGTGTAGTCGTTGTTGACAATTATCAAAGTCGCTTAAACTTAAGATTCCTTTTGTTTTTGACCTTTTTTTTTGTGAAACTGAAGCGCGCTGCTGCTGAGTCTTCAAGTGAAGTGTTCGTGAATGTTGAACAAATTGGCGAGCGGCAAAAAGTAACTAGAAAAATGTTAGCTTTAGTTTGCCAATAGTAGATGTGAGATGTGATGTTTTTATATACGATATATATCGAGCTCTCTAACATTGCAAGTTGAAGTTCACTTGTTATTGAAAATACAAAGCAAAGCAAAGCAAAACAAGAAAAAAATAGCAAACAAAAGTTTAAAGTCAAAGAAGATCAATAAGATTGGGATCAATACAACAAAACACAAAATAAAAGCAGCACGAGCAATGGAGGGCATCGGAGAGACAGTCACAATGAAAGCAACCAGCCAGGTAACACATTAAAGGTGACAGCATTTAAAACACCAACAGAAATAGAGACACTTTGCTTTTTTTTCTTCTTCGAGGCGACAAGAGTCGCATAGATGATGATAATCTTATTGTTTTAGCAAAGGTACATGTATCTACTATCTACTACTTACTCTACATTCCACGCTAAGGTCAATGTTAAGTGTCTCCGACTGTTTGACTATTTGTTTACATGATGATGCCTTCAGGGCCTTGTAATAAAGTTTAGACAAGTTTTAAAGTAGCGTCCGGTTGACGCATGCAAAACAATAGTAACAACTCTACATCAACATGCATGATGATTGTTCACTGCTGTTGCTGCTGCTGCTGCTGTTGACCTTGCCTCATTGTTTGTTTGACAAATTTGTAGCACTCATCATCATACTAAGTGTGGAAAATACTGACAATATACAACAGCAACAAAGAAACATCAATTGCCACTTGAATGAATGAGTAAATGAAGGAAGGAATGTATGAGAATAAGTGTGTGTGAATACTTCATGATGACATCATGAGATCATATGACAGACAGCATTTTAAAGCGCGTGCTTTGAAAATCTTTGGCTATGGTCAGTTATTTTTCTTAGGGTTTGAGGTCTATGGTAACTCAGCATGTCGCTTAAATGTCGGTCTCATCTCCTTTATTGTTATTATTATTATTGTTTTTGTTTAGGAAATAATTGCCAAATTCTACAAACAATAAATCTTAAAGCAAACAGCATGTGGTGGTTTTATGTTTGAAAGCAAATGTTGTTGTTGCCTAAGAGTCTTTCGTTTTTCCTCACAAAAATCACTTTCAATTACATAAAACCACCGGCATGGCCAACACAAAAGGGGTTATCTCTTAAGCTTATTAAAGGGCATGTCGCTTGTCATTTTGGTTTTTCGCTATTGTCAGCAATAACAAAGCAAAACTAATCCTGTACTTTCACTTTTTATATGTTGAAATATTTGATTCCCCCGTAAGTACCTTCCTTCCTTTAGACACTTCTCACAATTGCTCAGCATTATTTCTTTGATGATTTTTTTTTTGCAACTTTTATAATCTGTCGATCTTTATTTTGCGTTTTACGCATTCTTTCAACGCTTTTTCAAAACTAATAAACGTGTGAATTTGGTTTGTTAAGTCAAAAGCAAGCGGCTGTCTAAATGACTTTCTGCCTGATCATTTTCATATTTTGGCCGCCAGCCAACACTACGGGTTTCAGCACCACCCGCACACATTATGATGAGTGCTCGGTATAAGACTATGGTGATGATGATAATGATGGAGATAAACGAAAGCTAGCAACGAAGATGTGGTAGCATTCAGTTTTGATTAACCTTGGTCAATTAACAAAATCAATTACTCACTTTGCCTGCCAGTCAGTCTGTCCAACAAAAAATTAAGTTATCTTAAATCAAGAAGCCAAAAAATCAAATTGAAGTACCCAACATTAATAAATTCATTCAAGTCATTCAAAGTTGATTCAACTTAATCCCAAACTAAATATTTATATGTAAAAAAGATAAATGGAAAAAACTGTCATAATTGAAGTGGTGATTAAATCAGAAGCAAAGGGGATCGAAAAAAATACATATTGCTATTGCTGTAGATACTTCAATTAAGTTATAGTACAGCAAAGGCAAGTAAAGCCAACAGGCATATACAATACTTTAGAATTTTTAATCCAAACTAATGAATGGATAATTTTGTAGACTATAAAGTTACATAACATAACAAATCATTGTTTTGTCTAGCTTGGACTACCCGGATACCGACCATCTCATAGATTTTAAGTATTTAATGAAGGCCACTTGAGAAAAAAGGCGACAAATGAAGAGTTGATAATCAAATAGTACTTCCAATGGAACTTGTTAACCATTAATAATAAATGAATTTTTATGAATAATCTTTCATATTTCCATATATTCTTCCTTTAGTTAAACTTAACTAAATTTGACTACCGGAAACATGCTTTACTCATAGTACTACATTAAGTAACTGACTAATTAAATCTTCTCTCTTTTGTAAAGATAAAACAAAAGTTCATCTTAAACTCCTCCTCATCATTTCGAAATGTTTCTCTAATTAAAATTTGGGTAACTGTTTTTTTTCTTTTTTGGTTAAAATAGAAAAAACAAAAAATACAAAAATTCACTTGTACCTGTGACCTTCATTCATATTCATTCATTCATTCACAGTATGATTATGTACTATTATTTTTGCAAATCAGCGCTTTAAACTGCACCACTTTAGTCATTAACCAAATACAATCAAATAACAAAAACAAAAGTAAAAAATTAAAGAAAACAACAAGAAAACAGAATATCGTACAATTCAATAAGCAACCACATCCACATCCACATATTATGTATAACATAACACGACCTTCATATAGTTTTATGGCTTGAAAGGCGCACCTAAAGTGTAACCACAAAATAATCGAATCCAATGAATTCAACTGAAAATAAGTATCATCATCAGCAGCAGCAGCAGCCGCAGCTTCTTCTTCAGCATATGATGAACTGAAAAACATGGTTTTATCTTCAACTTCATCGTCATCATCTTCATCATAATCATTACTCGTACTTACAATAGTTTTTCTTTACATTTTCAATCACGTGCTCTTGAACAAACGCCAAAGGCTGGAATTTTAAGCACAGCAACGGCAGCAGAAGCAGCAGCAGCAGCATTTAATCCCAGAGATCACACTGCACCTGCATATGAAGAAGCCTTCAAAGAATGCGCTTAAGGAAGGCAGACCGACTGTCGGTCATATGATACATACAATACTCGCCTCATACACATGTACCATATTGCCATTCCAATTAAAGATCTATCAAAATTTAGATTTGCTTTAATTATCGCTTAAGCAGCGGGTTTTCAGACAAAAAATAATAGTGTTTTTGTTTTTGGAAGTTTGTCTGTCTGTCTGTCTATCTATCTTTAGTGTGTGGTTTCTTATTAGAGAACTGTATACCCAACCTACTTTGGCGTTTAGTAAAAAAAATAAGATTTTGAATATGGAAACACATTTGATTTGGTTTCACTGAAAATCACATGTGCTACAAATAAATTTGTCTTTGATTTTTAATCAAAAATTGATAAATTATCTTGATTGATGGAGTCAGTTAATCAATGATGAATTAGCGTTGCAGATTTGCAAAGTTGATAGGCGAATATGGCCTGAGCTAAGTCAACATATAACTAAAAAATTATGAGGCTAAGTAGAGTATGTATCAGGGGGGCTCTAGTAGAAACCCTCATTGGGAATTGCCTAATAAGGGATTTGCTTCTATCACAGTTGTATCATCTTTTATGTACGTGACTGGCTCCAGCTTAAAGGTTAAAAAATGATTCATATTATATAAATAAGTGTGCAACTGCAAATCGGAAGGGTTCCGCACTATCATACAAGATCTTAACAACAAGAATTACGCGGCGCAGGCGGCAGTTGCTTTAATAAGCTTCCGGTCATCTAGTTGATATGCAAATGGGGTAAAATCGCCCTGCAGTATGAACTGAACCCGCGGTGACCTTTGTCACCAGCACTGGAGTATTTCTATCAATAAGTACATGTATTCAACTGGTTAATTTGGCAATGTCATTGGACGAGGTCAATTGCCCCAGCATAGCATACTATTCCACTAGTTCCCATTTGACAAGATTTTCGCATAGTCCCGTTTCCGAATAAATAAAAACTGTTCAATTGTTGCCTTTTACTGGATCGCCTCTGCATACCAGGTAACTAGTAATTCGCTAGTACAACTGGAACCTGTGAATAACTAACGAAACGGGGACAATTGCCACCGAGCATACTGCTGGGCGACTATTCTCTCTAAAACATTCAACATATCAATAAAAGAAAAACATTTGTATGTGTGTTCACTACTTTGTGATGCGCCTGCTACACAGCTATCTACCTATCTAAGAACGCCTTTTCGAGACAAAACTATACTGTCCAGTAATCAAAGGACTTCCCCAAAATTTTATGTGAAAAAAACGTCTCTATATAAAATATTTATAAGACACTACAATGTTTTCTGATTTACCAGGCTAAGGAGTCATTACAATCGATGCGAACTTCCACTGGGTTGGGAAGTGACTATCTGTCACTTCCGTCCGCCATAAAGCATTAAACAAACCTACATCACCATGCAGGCGGGCATCAATTTTGTCATGTGCTGGACATTTCTTAGATCTGCTGTTTAACTCCACATGGAGTGATGTGTTTTATAGGGAATGG
Organism: Amiota communis; assembly: GCA_037043315.1. NCBI lineage: Eukaryota > Metazoa > Arthropoda > Insecta > Diptera > Drosophilidae > Amiota > Amiota communis. Next base: position 1,085,673 of record JBAMAV010001245.1, on the reverse strand, counting down.
ATCCTCGTCATTCTTTGACATGGCTTCGATCATTTCCTTAATCTCTGAAGGTTCAGCAAGTTGCAGGTGTTCTCTAGCTCTTCTGCACACACCTCAGATCTTTCAGCATCATTCCTGCAGCACTTATTATTAGCACCTTTTATTGGGGCATTTCAATGTGGTTCCACCTTAACACATTTAGTGGCAACCTATGGAGGGTTGAATGCAATTAAGCAATAAACTGTCAAATTTTTCAGCTCGCATCTTCATCAGTAGCTCTCTCAGTTCATTTGAGGCTCTCCTCCAGGCAACTTTGTCGCGAATGTTTCGACTCCTCATGTAGCGCCGGCATAAACAACGCTTGTATCTTATCAACGCCTGGACTTCTGGTTTTAAAAGAGCCAGAGGTGGTTTGGGTGGACGAGGCGGTATTTGCGGAGTGGCATACTCAGCAGCTTCATGAATGTTTCCCTCAAAAAGTTCTACTTCTACTATGTATATCAAAATCTACAGGCTAATTTAATTAAAAATGGATCATGATACATTAGTTCCCTGTTCCCCATTGCAATTATCACTGAAAAGTCTTAATACCATGTCGTATATTTTTTTTATAGACAAATATTAATAAAAAGGTTGATAAACAAATTATTTCATTTTTGTATTGTTTTGAATGTCAAGTTTGTTGTTTTTGGTTTTTTGTTTTAATTTGAAAGCAACAGCACTGACATGATTCGAACAGAAAAGCGCAGCCCGCCCAGAAATGCACAAAGACAAACAGATACATAAACATATGTATGAATTTATAATTGCAAAAGCTCCTAACACCCAAAACCAGCAATAACCATGCTTAAGCTTGGTTAAGCTCAGCTCCGGCTCAGTCAATCACTCAGTGAGTGAATTTTTGCCTTGTGTTGATATGTTGATTGTGGGTTTTATTCGTCAAGCGACATAATTACATGTATCTAAGACATAAAATACTCATTCACTCGTGTAGTGTGCATGTATCTATCTATCTGTCTGTCTGTCTGTCTGGTTTTGTATGATGTGTGAATGTGTGAAGCTTTTATGGGCGCACGCGAGGCGGACTTACGCTCTTTTGTGGTCAAAAGCCGCCACAATAAGCAAGTCATGCCGGGCTTATACTTCTACCACTATATACCATTGCTCCTAATCATTTAATGCGTTTGCAATGTACTCACTCGTATTTTTAATTTGTTAACGTACTTTAAGTGCGATCGTGTAACATGATACGCTAAATTATAGATTCATTTTCATTTATAATCTCCTCCTCTCCATATGTACAACAAATTTGGATTTGGATGAGTTTTATCAAGGACATTAAGATATTAAGATACATATTTGGAATTGTGGTCTTGTTGTTTGATTATTTTGATCTTATTGCATCAATATTTTGAAATAAATTCATTTAAATTGCTTACAAATAACAACATAACAAATCAATGAATATGGACAGCAAATCGTGTTGATTTGATGGTCAAATCGTGCCCAACTCCATACCTTCCTTCTACAATATGTTGACTATATAGTACTCGTACTTCTAACAAGGTCTAGTAGGCGCCTTAGTAGCCTTTAATTTTAAACTCACTCAGTAGGCGCCTTAGTAGCCTTTAATTTGAAACTCACTCAATAGGCTTGGTAAAATATATCATTTTGCAAAACAAATTAGTATTTTCGTCTACACGAACAACGTGTATATTTTTCTAAGAATAAAAAATTCATATTAAATCAGATATTTATTTTCTCTCTCGAGCAGTTACATATATTATTATATTTTGTTATTAAAACTCGCGGAATTATGTCTATAATAGACAAGAACATTTCTGGTGCACATTCACCAGATGAGTCCCTTTCAAATTTAGAGCAGGATGTTTCCTCTATTGAACGTGATCGGGACATCGAAGAAGTTGAAACACATGGACAATGTGAGCATGGCATTGAACGTGAGGAATCACACGACCAATGTGATCAGGGCGTGAAACAAGAGGAAGCACCGATGGGTCAATTGGACTCTATTCAAACCACGGATGACGAGGATAAGAATGAGTTGCCCTTGTCTCCACGTACCGCTATCGAAAAAAAGAATTCGGAAAGTGATATGGCGAAATTACGTGTTCGCGATATGATAAAACTTTATAATATGGCAACTGAAAAGAATCAGGAACTCTCACAGGCCAAGTCCATGTATTTTGGTGTTAATAAGTATGGCACAAAGAGGAAAATAAAAGTCATGGATATTTGCGAGGATGAAGCAGATTCCAGCAATCTATCTTCGCCTCCTGAGTTGATAAATGCTGATGAGGAGATGGAAAAAATCAGTAGTGATAGAAGTAGTTGTGATCCTGAAAAATGTGACGATACTGATCCTGAAAAATGCAACGATACTGATCCTGAAAAATGCAACGATACTGATCCTGAAAAATGCGACAATACTAGCATTGAAGAAGGAAGTGAACTGAATGATTTGAACAGTGAAATAAGTACTGATTGCGTGTGCAAATCAATTGTTTGCGCTGCTGGTGATCCAGAATGTACTGCTATTGCCACCAATAATAGGACTTCATATAATTTACAATGCGAATTCTGTCACCGGTACACTCGCCATATCGCCAGGTAAACAAAAAATTAAGTTTGTAGTTTATGTAAGGAAATTTTGAAGTTTGTTGTCCGTCCTTCCGTTTAATAATACAAAATTTTAACAGAATATCTCTAAAACTTAGCAGGTCAGGGTACGACTAAGATTGAGTGAATGGGCTGCTCGCCACTGGAATGAGTTCACCCAGTTTTTTGCAGAGCTGTCCAACCTTTTTGGTTACTAGGCCGCATTGCCACAGAATCTGATTTGATGAGTTGGACCACAGGTGCAAAGACTTTTTCTCTTCTCCGAGAAGTTGACAACCAAAAAATAAGGGGAAATTCTCCATCGTACTTCAGTTGTGATCAGAAAAAGAGCGCTGTTTGTCATCTCGGTCGCCTGGCCACATCCAGACTTTACATTGGTCGCATGCGGCCCGCAGGGTTGACAGCCCTGGTCTATTGTAATGCCTGGTTGCACTACTCTTAGCTTCAATGTTCGGTCTACTCCTTACCGCCATGTGGAGACGCTACTGATAATCTAGGCTACAACCGGCATCGCTATTGGGGTCCTATGGTTTCGAAGAAATGTTTTGTGAGGTAAAAGCAAGGCTGTTAGGAGGCATCCCGAAACAAAAACACCGATCAGAATTACCAGGCCCATCACTTCATAGTACTGCGATTAACCAGGCCTCATTGAGAGGATCCCATGTTTCGAGGAATGTAAGATTCCCCACTATTTCTATTCTTATCATTTCAAGTAAATTCATGGCATCGTCCATCAGGTGGCAAGGTTAAGGTCAAAGGTTACATGGTCAAAAATTACAATTACAATCGTTATTAGTCTTAACTATAAAACTTGTTATGGGTTTTTTGTGCCAAACTCTTTTACCCGACTGCCAAGAAGGGTTATGTTTTTAGCGCTTATCTTGTATATTTGCAAATTTCTTTATTACCTCGTATCTTCCAAAGGCCTCGATGGAAATCAACAGTAGAGATATCGTTATATTCGCCTTAAAAAGCCAAGTGTCCTTAGATAGGTGTTTAAAAAAAAAGCCGGATTTCTTATTAGAAAAACTGTTTTTTGTCTTATCAAACTGATTTGAATTTGAATTTGAACATTATGTGTTACTGGTACATATTTACTAACCATGTAAGATCCCTATGATTACTAGAAGGGGTACCCCCATACAAACCCAAATTCAAATTAAATTTCTTTTTAGTGCATTACTTTTAAATTGGATTTTCTGCAGTCGGGGTTTTGTTTTTTTTTAATTAATAACTCTTTTTACAATTAATTTTATCTGAGTTTTTAACTAATTTGTGTATTTCAATATTGATAGTCCTTCATTTTCAAATGGTGGATTCCGCATTATGACTTCTCAAGGCACATCTTCTCTAATTCGTAATAACCCGAATGAAATGGCATCTGATGAAAATGAAAGGGCTTATGAAAGCAAAACCACGATTAAGAAAACTGATAATGGCGTTCGCATAACCGTAGATATATATTTTGATCAAGAACAAAATATCGATGATATTGTGAATAGTCGTGTGGAAACTGATATACCAGAAAGTCGTATTATGTGTGAATTCCACCAAGAAGCCAAGGCTCGTTGCAACTATATAAGTAATGCTTAATCTTTCAACAACCACAAATTGTTCTTACAAACAAAAAAAAATATAGTTTATGTTACTTTATTTTTGTTACAAATTTCAAGTGCTGTCGAATAAAGACTCTTGATAATTATTTATTTTGTGAATCCATAATTGAAATGAAATGAAATTATGTGCCTTATTCAGCAGTTAACAATTTCAAAATGAAATTACTAGAAATAGAAACATCATTTGTATTATTTGTTGTGTGGCTCCAGCCGGATTTCATTTCGTTAACATGCAATCAATTCGATTAAGTCAGACAGGGATTTATGAGGCTGCTGCTGCTGCTGCTGCAAGAAAAGCAACAAATTCATTTAACAATAAGAAGGAGAAGAAACTGGGTCATAAAGACGACACTTTGAAGACAACAAAGTCTTCTTTTGTATATTGTTTTGTACTACTATAATCGTATGCCTCTGATGCCGCCCGATTTGCAGATCTGTAGATACATACATATGTATATATATAAAAATTGATGATTGCATAATCAATAAAAACCACTAAGAAAATGAAGCGAATAAACGATCGAATCCTGGCCTGACAAATACAATTTGCACGAATTTGCTTTGGCAACAACCAAAAAAGTAACAAATGCAACAAATTTGCTTACTTTGGCATATGGAAAGTCTTTTCGCTGATCACGAAAACTGTGTGAACGTTTGATTTTTGGCGGTTGGTTGGTTGGTTAAGCAAATCATGCAGGTTAAATGCAATGGTGAGTAAGTGAATCTTCATCACAGATGCATACTATAGATACAAAGATATAGAAAACCTTTTGCTTTTTGTCTGCAATTTCAGTCTGATTTGCAGACAGACTGAGTTATGATAAAGAAGAAAAGTTGAAGTTGAGTTTTCAGAGCCTTAAGTAAATTTCTGTTGAACATATGAACTTTTATTTGATGCCCAACTGTTGAATGGCAGTTTATTATAATTGAGTGGTCATAGATAGTCGTACATGTGTATTTATTGAGGAAGTTGTCAAATACTGAAAAATCTGAATCTCTTGCATGAATTTATTATATTTTATTAACTATTATTGAGGCAACATTTGAATTTGAATGCTTAAGAAATAACAAAAGATATTCATTTACCAAGAAAACCGAAAAAATTGAAAAAAATTAAGACTGATACTATCAGCAAATAATAGCAAACTGAAATCTGAAGCCAGTGAGAACTGCAACCAAACAATAGAAATAGCAAAACAGACTAGAGTAGACTAAAGTAAAGTAAATTAAAGCAAAAGCAAAGAAGAAGTGCTGATGACGCAGCACACTGACTTGATTTGAAGTAAGTCAAAGTAGATAAAAAGAACACTCGGCAGCTACAAAGCAAAAAGCATCTTTGATGCGCCCCATCACCATCACCAAAAAGACCCAACCAAGACCAAAGACCATTGCGCCAACAAAAACGCAAACCGTCAACTTCAATCTTAGCTGTCGCTATCGCTGCTTTCGTAATAAGCCTCAATTGTTAGTCATGGTGGTGGTGGTGGTGGTGGCAATGGCGAAGTTGGAGGCAGCAGTGTCTTGATCATTAGAAGCGCACGTTCGCTTAATATGCCAAGAGGAGATAGATGATGCCTTTTACTGGATCAGTAATGAGCTATAGATGCCACAAAAAGAAAAATGCCATCAAGTGTAGCAAAATCAAACTGCACAACAAAGTTGGCATAATTTTTGTTTTTTTTCTTTTTTATTACGTTCTTAGTTATTTTTTAGCCAATACAAATTATTAAATGTTATAAAGATATTTATGGTTCTTCTTTTCCTTTTATACAATTTTCAAAAAGATATTGGACCTAAGGGTACTTTTGATTGCTTCTTTTAAAAGTAAAACCTCACATTTGCAGGAATATATTGTAGCTAATTCGTTGACATCAATATCGACCGGCTTGCAGTTTACAAGAATGCTTATTGCATCACCTGATACGGTTCTAAACGCATATCATATAGGAATGTATGTATGTAGGTGTTTTTCCTATGGTTTCCGAAACTGTTGGACCGCTTTTAATGAATTTTCTCTATCATAGTCTGGAGAGTGTTCCTATGAAATTTGGTGCGGAACGAACACGCTGTTCTTTAGAAATTGGTGCATATAAAGCTTAGAGACTTATGTACACATATTTTAAAATCAATCAAGTCGTCTTTATAAAACATCTCTTTTTAATTTTAATTTTTGTTTTGTTTTTTTATTCATGATCGAAATGAATTTGTGTCACAAATTCAAGTTAAGGTTCGGTTGACCATGCGACGGGCCGCAATAAGTTGTGGTTCAGGAATGAACATGATTGCTGCCACGATGGCGTTGGTTTCAGGGCTCCAAAAAGAGCACGAAGACGAGTCCAAGCCGTCTGTCTGTCACTGAAAATAAAAATAAAGACTTTGAGAACAAAGGAAAAGGAAATGCAGGATGCGGCATGATATTCGCATCAAGGCCACGATGCTGATGCTCACACTCAAAAAGAACTTATTTCTGTTTAATTGTTCTATATAAAAATGGATGTCTGCATATAGTATGAGATCGATAAACGTCAACACCATTTGAACGATCACCATGAAAGTTGGCACATACAATGTACACGTATTTTTTTATGGAGAAAGATTTTATGCTATGCACTTTGTCACTAGATGACGATCAGCTCAGAGATCACCTTCTACACCGTAGAACCGATAACGATATACACTTATACTGTTTCTAATAGAAGAAAAGATTTGAACGCACTAACATCACGTAGGGGGCGTAGCAAAGCACTAGTGTAATAAATTGTGTAACAGTTTTCAATCTAAAAAAAAAAACACTGGTAATACTCGGAACAGTCAGATCAATATGCATATGACATAAACCGAATGAAAAATCTATAATTTTAAAGTTATTGACTTTACAAGTTATTGGATGTCAAAGTAAATTATGAATTCAAAACTATAGCTCACATATAAATCGTATGGTATAAATCATTCCATTCTGAATCGAAATAAGTTTCGTTTACCCATCAGCCAAAGGGGAGGTCCTCTCGTCTGGATTGATTTACCCTAGGCCGATCGTGGATTGATTCCAGAACAAAACCCAAACAACCATTCATCTAAATCTATTTAAAGGGTATTGAACAACCATTCAAACCAAAGTTTATGTCTTTGTTTATTACAAATAATTTTTCCGCAAAGGAAATTAATTTCTTTATGCGGCTTATGCATTTTTTCCATATAATTTCATTTTGTGTCAACCTTTAATCAGTAATTAGTTTTCAATTAGTTTGCCTCGAACCATTTGTACTAAGATATGAAAAATAAACTTGTATTATATTTATTTCCTCACCCTACATAAGCGGTGAATTTTTAAATCAAACAAATGGAAATGGAAGCGAAGAGAAATGATAAGTTAAAACTCTTTCAATTTGATTTTCATGATTTCGAGACCATGATGATGCTATGCTGATGACGATCATCAGCATGCGGGAAATTTATCAATGGCGTAATACTTAAAACATTATTATTTTGATGCGAGATACATTTTTTCGATTATGCGATAAAAAAAAGGCGGAAAAAGAGTAAAATAATACTATAATAATAATATTGTTGTAATAGTATGAAGTTGCCAAGATCGGCGACTACAACAAATCACAAAGTTAAATAGTACGCGAGTATTACAAAATGATGACATAGCAAGTCTCTTCTTGTTTAAATTTACTTTACTCTAGTTTACTTTGATCTGCTTTCCATTATAAGTAACGAGTATCTTATGTTAACTAAGTGTATCTACATCATGATGATGATGATGATGATAAAGATGATATGTAGCTTTTGAACTAAGCTACTGCTGCTGGTGCTGTTGGTGTCATTGTTATTATTTGGGTAGCGCGTGCGTTGATCCAAATTTAACCCAATTGTGAGTACTATGAGTATTTAATGCAATATTTGGCAAGTTTTACTTTCATCTCAATGTGAATTACATTACTTGCACTACAAACAGAGAGCTGTCATTACTGTGCGTGAGTATCTCAAGTTGCCAAACCACCAAGTTGCAACAACTTTAAGTTACAATTTTGATGCTCTTGATTAATTGTTGCGGTCATTCATTTTAATATTTTTTTGCTTGCCATTTTTTTAGTAACATATTATTTTTTTTTCAATTTTTCTTCTGATGTTGGCGTTTTAATTAAAAAATCAGTCAAAAAGTTGAATATTGCTCAAGATATTTATGTATATTTATTGTTGTTTGTACACACTATGTAGTATATAGTTATGAGATCTAAAGCTGCGCAAACATTATGTTTTATGAGTATTGAAGATTTTTATTATTGCTGCTTTTAAAGTAATGTGTTTTGACCTAGTCTATTTCATTTCATTTTGCATGTGTTTTAATGTTTTTTTTAAGCAAATTAAAATAAAGTGTGTGAACAAAGATACTCACCTCTCTTCTACAAATGTTTAATTTAATCACTGAAACTAGTATTTCTAATAGTGATTTTGTTCTATTTGTTAACCCACGCTGGTAATGAATTGTTTAATTTATGAGTTGATTGAAGTGATTATGCCAAAACAAGTAACAAACTAAAAAATCGGCAACAACAAATATGCGAAGGCAAAAGAATTTTTTTTTACCCATCATATTGCTTTTGGCAAAGCTAGCAACCTTTTTGGTCATGCTTTGGTCAATGTTGCTGCTCTTTATGTTGCTGAACGTCTTTATTCAGTTGAATGATTCAAGTTTAAGCAACAAAGCTGCTGCTGCTTCTGATAGTTGAATCAACATAATTCTGAGTTGGCAACATGTTGCAAAGAGAAAGACCCGTTCCCGTTGCCCTGAACATTCGTGGGCGCGAACTCAAATTTGTAGAGGGCGAACGCTCGTTGTCAATCTTGAAGCGAGTTAAGCGAGTTTTGTTTTGTTAAAGCTCAACATGTTACTGAGAAAGCGTAAGGCGAACGCATGTTGCTTTGCCTGCTTTCAACAGCTTTCAATCAAATTTTCAAGTTTTTAGGTCCTATTTTAAATGTGCCTTTAAAATTTTAACATTTTGTTGTCCTTTAATAAGCAACAAGTACAACAAACAGCAGTGCTTTGCTTAAAAGGCCGGCCGACGTTTCGTCGAGAAACATCTTCGTTAACAAGCAACAAAAGTATATATACCTTACACAAAATATATAAATGGTACTATATTAAGTTTATCTAAAAGATTGTAACATATTAAGAGAGACTTTATTAAGTACATAAATGTAACTAAACTTGTTGGTATGCATTTGTGTAGTGCCTCCGTTTTTAAAGTTTTAAGTCTGTTTTTTACAACAGATTGATGATTATTTGTCAGTCCCAAGACTGTGCTATTAATTTATATATAAATTTTCAGTTTCAATGTGAGTTCTTGTATAAAAGCAACCACAATTTTTATTCTAAAGCACTAAGATTGATAAGTATATAGTTGTCTAATGAAAATTATGCAATATTTAGAAAGATCTAAGAGCAGTGTTGGCCAAAAGTTAATCTGATTAACGATTTATGAATGAAAATAGTAATCAAAAAATTTGATTTATGCTGAATTAATAATGGCTTCCTTGAGGAACTCAAAAAATGCCATGAAAAGGACAGGAAAGAGTTGATTTATATAACAATCGCTAAACTCTTTTTCTTATATATGAAGAAATCCAACAATGAAGGTCTTGCGGGAACCCCAAAAGTTCCAGTTTAAGTAAAAGCAGATCAAGATTAACGGTGTCAATATAAATAACATCAGTTTGACGTTCTTCGCTAAAACCAAGATTTACTAAAGATGTTAATTCAAGCAAGTTTATAGTTGGTGATATATTCTGCATACAACCGTGTTGACATGGAGAAATAATAGATTTTCATTAGTTATAAAGGATTGAAGTGAGCATTGGAACAATAAAGGAAATGATGCGCTCTGGAGTGATAAATTGACAAATTTAAGTAGCGGCTTACACAGAGACTCCGCACAGTGCTTAAGCAGAAAACTAGGTATTTTGTCTGGACCTGCTGAGTAAGCACCAATTTCAGAAGTAACAATGTGGTTACAATGGGAATTGGGATATGGATAAATTTTGCCAATATATGATTTAGAGGAATAAGTGGATTGAAAGAATTTTGCGAACAGGTCTTCAATACCTAGATCACTCTGCGGGCTTGTTCGTCAACTAGATACAATTATGAGGAAAATAAAGTAGAATTGCGCTTTGATTTAACACACTTATAAAACCGCTTAAATTCACGCGAAATTTGCAGAGTACAACTTGAGAGATAGTTATTATTACAAAGCTTATTTACTGAAAGAAAATTAGCCCGGGCTAATTCATATAACATAAAATAATCATTTGCAATTCATAAATATAATATTCTAAAATGCGTTTAGTAATGTAAAAGGTATAAAATATTCGGTTTAACCGATGTAAGCAGAGCGTCTTTTCTTGTTTTGGTGGTCTTTGAAGAAGACTTCGTCTCGCATAAACTTTTGTTCGTGTGTTGTTACTTCGTTTGTTGTGATGTTGATGATGATGCTGCCTAAAGGCGTTGTAGTCAGCTTGAATCGGTAATGTCTGGTGTGAATTTTAAGCCAAGTTAGTTGCAGGCAAGTTCAGTTCTTATTTTAACGCCGTTACGTGCGGTTGATCGTGCTCGTGCCAAATAAAAAATCGAAAAGAAACACAAATCGAAATAAGAAATTCGATATATACTTAAAAGAAATAATAACGATATACAAAGATTCAAATCGAACAAACGAACGGGTAAATTGCAATTGTACTTAGTACATAGTACTATATCAGGAAGATATAAGTCGTGCGTTGGCGCCGACACCAAACTTTGACATATTTTTTGCATTGAATGAAAATGTTAAGTGTATTCATCATCAAAAATTTTAAAATACGCGTGCTGTAGATTATAATACACAAAAAAAAAAGAAGATATTGCCGGGGTCAAAGTGTTTGATGTTATGCGGGCATCAGAGTGTCACCTCTTTTTAATCTTTTGCACTTTAAAAACCTTTTCACGTGACAACATTGACAATAACACAGCAACACACTTGTAGTCCATGGAACTGCTTTAAATTTTTGACAAACATTTCCTACTTCTATTGAGTTTCTTGGGAAACCTTTAAAGTTTAACTTATAAAAAAGGCTTCTCAAGTTTGTTAAAAGAAAAAAAAACGAATATTTAAATTTTGTCAATTTGTTAAATTTATTTATTTATTATTTTTGTTGTTATTGCTGTTGTTCTTTTGATTAGATATTTTTTTATATTTTTATCTATTTAAATGCAATTCACATTCAATGCTTGTTTTGAGTTGAGTATTGAACTCGTGATTTTCCATTTTGGTTTGTTGCATTCTACTTAAAAAGCATCGAACGTGATCTTGACTTCGTTTCGTTGAATGCGTTTTTCCTTTTCGTTATTCTGTTTTTTTTTATATATATATTTTTTTTATTATTTATTCTTGCTTCAATATAAAGAAGATTTTCCAAAGTAATTTGATCTTTAGCATCTTTTATTTTTTCTCATTCGATAGATAGATTCTTATTGAGTATTCTGTGCTGTTTGTCGCATTATTCCATCTAAAGGTTACAAGTGACATTGACTAAAATAGTGAAAAATAAATAAAATATAATAAAAAAATAAAAAAAAAACATAAGAACATAAAAAATTAAATAAAGAAATATAAAAATACATGTGAGAAACATTTTTCCTACTCTTAAATATATATTTTTGGTAAATAATTTATTACTTCAGCAGCGCATTCACTCAACGCATTTGCTCTGAACCTGAAGTTGAACTGAGGTAGGTACATATTTCCTAGTCAATTCATTGATTTACTAGTCAATCTAATGACACCTAATAATTTAAAAAAAATGCACAAAAAAAGTTTTCAAAGTAACGCCTCCTGCTCATTAAAGAGATTGTTTTAGTGGGGAGCACAACAAAAATAATCAAAAAAAAAACCTCTATAATTGATTTTTAATAACTTCCTAGTGACCGACCTATAGTCGTGATGAAAATTTTTTGTTACAAAAAAAAACCAAAGTTGACAACTTCAAAGTTGTCATTAACATAAATGAAGAGACTTAAGTCTCGAAGAGGTCAAATCCAAAGCAGAGATCAAACTTAAGCTAAGCTTCAATAAAATGTAAACAAAGTTTTGATTGCAAGATTATCTTAAGATTTTTTGGTAGTATATGCATAAAAGATTTAATCTTTATGATCGAAAAGTCAAGTTATGTCCAAGAAACGCAATTTATTGTTGTTATTGATGAAGTCCATTGATGTAATTTGTCTTTGGAGTGATTTTGTTGTTTCTGTCAATCACTGCAATTAATCATTGAAATATGATAGAGCGAGACTGCAGATCATTGTGGCAATTCTTCATCTCCACCTACTACTACTAATGTTTGTCATTTAAATATCATGGCTTTAATCACATTATTCAACTGTTAGCTAGCTAGTCTTCTATGCAATTTTCAAGAATTTATTATAATATTTCTTTGGAGATTATCTTTGTAGATCATCATTTTAGTTCTGTGAAGTTATTTTCTTTAATTTACATTACAAACTACCTTCAATTGTGCTTTGATATCCCATAAAGCAATCCTTGAGTATTCCTCAATGTTTGTCTTTCAATCTTTTGTATCAATCCTGCATAGCAGATCATTGTTACATAGTTTATTTATTAGTCACTGCCATCCGAAGTTCTATTTTTAACCGACTTAAAAAAGGAGGAGGTTATCAATTCGACTGTATTTTTTTTTTCTTTTTTTTAATTGTGTTACCATAGAACTTTTTACTAGGTAAACCGATTTTGCTAATTCTTTATTTATTGGAAAGTTGGTGCTTGTCATGTGGTCCCATATAAATTAGATCAATATCTGATCAGTAGTCACCTGTTTGTTACATCATAACTATTTTCTAGGTTATCCGATTTTGATGATTCTTTATTTATTGGAAAGTTGGTGCTTGTCATGTGGTCCCATATAAATTAGATCAAGATCTGACTAGTAGTTATTAGTTTGTTACCTCAGATCTTTTTTCTAGATGAACCGATTTTGATGAATGTTTATTTATTTGAATGCTGGTGCTTGTCATGTGGTCCACATATAAATTAAGATTAAGATATGACCAGTAGTTTTTGAGTTATACTTAATAATGCGCGTTCCATTAGCGCTACTTGAAGTTGGTATTCTATTTTGTTAAAATTTGGTTATTAGTTGATATTTGTGTACATCAACAATACTTCAAACCACAGACTTCCTTTGCATATCAATTGTTATGAAATTTGTCATTTCATTCAATTTAAACTTAGTTATAAAATAAATAGTTTCTTTTCATAAGCCATCCAACTCTAAGCCAAATAAACTTTTGGTAATCATTCCAATAATCACTGTGGTAACTTATTTTTCTGTTGCACCCCCTCTTGTATTTCCTTACACTCATATATGCTCTATCATTATACGAATCCCGCCTTATAATCATTCTAAGTAACCATCGTTATCTTTAAAGACCACCACAATTGCAATTCATCATCATTGCAGTCCATCGTTGCACTCACTCCTATATTCATTTTTCTTGAGTTAAATCATTGTTTTTGACTAATGTCAACAAATTGAAATAATTAACGTTTAATGAAAATGTCTTTTCATCTTCAATTGCTTTAACTTCTTCTTGCATTCTTCTCCTCCTTCTTCTAATGCCTTCCTTACTTCATTGTGCGCTTTAACAACTTGAAGAAACATAAACATTTTACTTAAAATGAAAATTTGCTCTTTAAACGTAAATTGTTTTAATCGTCGTCATTGTTGTGGTTGTTATTGTTGGGATTGTTGTATTGTAGTAGTTGTTGCCTACACGTTGGTAGGAAACTACTTACCAAAACAAACCAAAGAAGAAATCACGAGTTTGAGTCCATAAATCAGCTGACTGTGTACACTGTACACCATAATAGTATCTCCCCCAAAACCAAAATGACAAAAAAACAAAGACAAAAATTGCTTAAAAAATGTTCAGTGAATTTTTTTACTAACAACCCAAAAATTAAACTTAACGAAAAGGTCAACAAACGTTGGGATTTAATAGCCAAAAAAAAAAAAAAATACCAAAAATCTTTACAATAAAGTAAGGAAGATGTACTTGTTTGTTATTGTCTTTGTTATTTGTTGTCATAGGTTACTTGAGCATAATTAAACGAAAGCGAAAGTTAATCCAACTTAATACAGGAGCGTAGTATGATAAAGAAGGGGTCTAAGAGAGACTTACCATAAGATTCTTTAATTTCAATGGGAAGAAGAGCTTCAGACTCATTCCATAAGTTCCAGATCCCATTTTAAACAACATCTTTTACACGGACATCGATCCAGTTCTAGGCTTTTTATGTCATTAATTTCAAGTTTCTAGAGAACATGATATGCCCTCTAATATTCTCGAAGAAATAGGGAAGAACGCTCCTTTTTTAGGATTAAAATTCTTTAAATTAATGCTATTCAACCAGTTTGGTTCCATTGGCCGCAGGTGAAGAAATAAATAAAAGTTCGCAGAGTAGCAGGACAAAGAAATTTCTGTTCCTTCTCTGTTGTCACTTAGTCCTCGTCTGGACCCAACAATTTATTTATAATGTGTCTCAGACTCCCGGTAATGACACCACTGACCATCAGTGGGAAGACAATTTAAGAACCACTGGCCCACAACACTAACCTACCTCTATGTCTATGTATCTGCATAATGATGTTGTTGCGTTAGGAACTTGCTAACTCAAGCGAGCAAATATCAACAAAAAAAAAAATACCTATAACATCAACAACAAACAAAATGAAAATGAAATTGGGGGGTAGAGAAAAACCTATTAAAAATGTTTTATTGAAATGAATACAAAATTTGGTTAGCATCTGAAATGAAGAATGAAGTTGCCTAAAACACTTTTTTCGCATATTTGACCTAATTTTATGGGTTTTGTTTCTTTCGAATTTCTTAACAATTTGTAAACGTTTATTGTTGTTATTATTGCTCCAACAACAAGAAAGAAAAACACACACACTTTGTTAAATACCGAAAATAACTCATCAGTTAAGATGCCAAAAACTGAAGCTGGAAGCTAAAGCAAAACAGCAACAGAAACATTAAAGGCAGCACCAACTTTTATAGGCAAGTTAACAATAACAACAACAACAACAATAAGAATAGCAACAATATTAGCAATAACAATAACAACAACATCAATATATGTGTGTTGTTGTTTTTGTAAGAAAATGTCAGCGGAAAACTTAACTGTGTTTCGATAAAAACCTAAAGAAAAACGAATAGAAAAACAAATGAAAAACAAGAAAATACAAGAAACTTAATAGACAACAAGGGAGTCTGTTGTTGGGTGTTGTTGCTGATGATGAGCGATGAAGTAGTTAGTAGAAGTTGCAAAAAAGAAAGAAACATTGTTAATAAAGAGGCCAGAAATTGTATTGGCACGCGGTTGTGCTGATTTCTTTCATGTTTTTCTTGCATTATAAAGTTATTTAGTAAAAAAACGGAGAAAAAATATGATGAAATTTGTTTAGCGCACTTTATTAGTAAAAGAGGCAACTGTAATAAGAAACGACATTTAATGACAATAAAGATAACAACAACAACAACATTATTAGCTATACCAACAACAATATTGACAGGAACAATTTCAGCAACATTTAAAATTCATTTAAAAAGTCTACATAAATAACTTTTAATATGGTAAATATCTTTTGATACCTTTCACAATTGGAGTGAATAAGTTAATCACACTTTGTCATGTTGTTTGTGAAATATTGAGAAAGGCATAGGAATTTATGAAGAAAGTCAGTATGGTAAAGAATTCGATCTCTGATTTTGTTTGGACTCACCATAAGTTGAAAATATTGTTAAGAATTCTTTGTGTGATTTTTATCTTACAACCGTGGCGCAGCTGTCGTCACACAAAAACCATGAAGAAACAAAAGACACAGGATCGCTTTTAAATTAAATTCAAACACTTGTTGATTCTCAAAAGCATGATTCCAATCTCACCTCCACTTATGGGAATTTCACGAGTTTTCATCAAGCCCTCTGTGCTATTCAAGAATGAAGATTAATATTATTTACTCATCATTTGTGATCCGGGCTATTCATTGGGTTTCAAAGGCTGCAAGGAAGTCTGACCAGAGGTACCACGGGTGGTCAGGAGCCCACTGAACCTGTTTCCGTCCTGGCCAGCGGAGACGGCCCCTCTATGGGGCTGTGGTTGTACCCAAATGCGGGTAGAGTGTGAGCTCGACGTGGAGTTGCGTTATACAACCCTCTGTGCTTAAAACTCTATTCAAGAAGGAAGATTAATATTATTTACTCATCATTTGTGATCCGGGCTTTCCTCTATAAATTGGGTTTCAAAGGCTGCAAGCAAATTGGTAGTACCTTCGTGTACGAAGTCTAACCAGAGGCTGTGTCTGGTACTTCGGGTGGTCAGGAGCCCACGGAACTTGTTCCGTCCTGACCAGTGGGTACGTCCCCTTTTGTGAAGTATCGTGGTGGCTGTGGTTTAACACCCAAATGTTGTTAGAGTGAGAGCTCGAGGTGGAGTTGCTTTGTACAAACAGGTGCTGTGTCCCAGAAAGCAGCAGAGGCTTTAGAAATACCTTGATCCCGACCAAGGTAAGAGCCAACCATTGGCAGGTGATTACTTTAAACCAATAGACTTCTTCCCCTTTCACCGTTTGTCCCATCAATTTATCAATCGTCGTCATTTAATAGAAACCCTCCTTTTTTGTTCACAAAACTAATGTCTTGGTGTTTTTTTTTCTATACCGCCATATATTTTTCACCTTCTTACTTGTCTTCGAGTCGATTCAGGGACACGTCTCCTAGCGATCAGCTTATTGACAGCACTTCCCGTATTATAGCCAAAGTTCTCCGATTACTGGAAAAGATAACCACATAGGAATACCGGATTATATAATAAGTTTTTATACGATAACTACATTTCATAAGAAAGACCCTGAAAAGTATTTATACAATCACTGGATCTATCCCACATAGAATAGTATGAGTATATGTAACTCCCTTCATATCAATAAATATTATTTTGCTTTGAATATTTCTACATTTCTTGAGTAATGGGAAGCTTTTCAGACACTATGAAAATGTGTTTATGAAGTATTATGTTAAGATTGTTTATTTCACCTTGGAATGCCAAACATCACAACAGTATTGCTTAGATACGGAACAGATGATTCCAATATTATTGCACAATAAATTGTGTGTCTTTTCATTTTGCTATTAAAGTTTCTTCTTATCTTATACTAAGAAAGGTGTATAATATTTGATGAAACTGAATTAAATATTATATTTTTTATCAAATAATAAAATATCAGTTCAATTGCTTCAGCTTGTTTATATTTATGTATTCCCCTTTCATAATACTATAGCACTTTCTTTAGCAAAATTATCTTTAGATTTCTTCACTGAATACAAAATTAAACACGTTTTTCTGTTTTTTCGAAATATGCTTGAAAGAATTTATTAAATGCAATGAGAAAAATAATATATAATTCCCAAAAGAAAAAAATGTTTACGTAATATATAGTAGAAATGACTAAGATACTTTTTGACAGCATGTGTACATGGTGACATAGTGATGTTAGACACACAGATACTTATGTTGTTGAAATTGTTGTTTCAGATTTAGCAATAGACAGTAGAACATGTTTTTTTTTTTTGAAGCCAAAGTGAAGACAAAAATTTATTTAACGAAACTTGTGTGATTTCATAAAACAAAAGACTTAAGCAACGAACTTGCTTTAACTTCTTTTATCAAAATTCAAAGTGAGAAGCAATTAAGCACACTATTGTTACTTATTAATTAAACTTTAATACAATAACAACAATATTAAAATAAAAACTCATTTAATGAACTTTTCTGAAAAGCATTTCCAGTAGTCAAAGACAAGATATAAAAGAGAAGATGATATAACATAAAAGATAAAAACAAAAAATTTAAAATCTTTTTATATGACTTTAAATGATGCCATGTGCAGTAAAACTGCTTAACTCCTTAAATGCTTTTTGTGGTCAATAATTATACTTAAGTCTCAGTCGAGTTGCAACCACAACAAATGAACTATAGCCAAATAAAGTAATAATCTACTAGACAATAATAACATCAGCAGCACCATCGGCAGCAGAAGCAGCGCAACAATAACAACTAATGCAATCATGCAATTCAACTAGATAAATAAATATGTAATAAGACAAAGTTCAAGAGTCACACACTCACACGCTCGCATTGATTCAGTTATTTAGTTGTTATTATTGTTGTTGTTGGTGGTGCATTGTTACTTTATCTGCACCCACTTACCTCATATGTGAGATCAGCTAAGAAGCATTAAAACAAAACAAAAAACAAAAAATGTAGATATGCAGCTTATAGCTTAAAGGCGAGAGGTGTTCCAACAGTATCTAACTGCCTAGGAACACCCTAAATATTGAAATATTGTTGTTTATAGATACATTTTATTTTTCATTTGATTTCTAGTTACATTTATGTTTTAATTACATTGTTATTGAAGTACTCATTTACTGAAAATATAAACTAATGAAATTACTTTCTCTAAACTAAATTTTAAGGTGTGAATTCATAACACAAAAATTGAAGGTCAGATCTGATGAATAAGAAGCTTTGTAAACAGACTATGGAGTCCAATTCCTAAATTTTAGTAATAATGAGCATTACGTGTTAATATTGGCATCTTCAGTGGTCGTCATGTTAAGCGTCTTATGAAATGACATTGTTTTATTCATTTCTTTCTTATGCGGCTCACACATTATCCGATTTTTCATACAATCGAGCTATGCAACTTGCCCCCACACGTAGTACCATGAAACAAGTTAAATTAAATTGTACAACCAATCACATAATGTGAGGTCCCTTTATCCTTAGCATACTATTAGAAGATAGCAAAAGCTCATAATTTTAGATAGCAAAGAGATCTTAAGACTATGAGAAAACGTATGATCTTATTACAGAGCATCATATGCTTGCTTAATTACAATTCGTTTGTAATTCTAATAACTCAAAACTACTACACGAAAAAAGCTCAAACGGTGACTATAATATTAGTATGAGTAATAATAGTATTTTGTTAATAGAACGAGACCTTTTTTTTCATTGCTACTGTAAGGAGCGAGTGATCTTGGTATATTTTACTTTTGTTTTATTTTAGTTTGTACATTTAGTTTTTCTTAATTCTATTCTAGTTCTACTTTTCTTTTCGTGCCTTGACCTCTTTCTTTGCTTGCTCAGTCTCTCATGAATATCATCTCCTATAGTGTTACTAGGTTCTTATATACATTTTCTATTGTACAGATACCCTTACATCATTAATCTCTCCAATTAGCATTATCTTTTCCAGTCCTAGCCTTTTTTCAAGAACTTAGTCACTTAACATTACACTTTCACAAGCTCATAACTTCTCTGGACTTATTTTGCCTTCTTTGAAATTTTTGGTTGACCTCTTTCAATCTACCATTTGTATTGTTCTTTTGATGTGGGATAGTACTTCAGTAGGTTCCAGCTCTACTCATTTCACATAGGAAATTGCAGTTATCTCTTTGCACCACAAAATTGTGCAGACCACATTCTATGGATTGATAACGGGGTTTTATAGTAACTCATCCAAGTCATGTCCGCAAAAATGAACGCCTTTCTATTTTAATGTTTTTGTATTCATTTTGAATACTTTGATCTAATGCTGAGTCGTCCAACCTTTCTGGTTCCATGGGCCACATTGGAAGAAAACGTGGTGAGGTGGGCCGCTTCTTGCTGAGTGACGGGCAAAAAATGAACGAGAGATCTGTTCTCTTTTCTACTCTGTGTTTGTGACTTGGGGCGTACTAATACTTGCCTTGTGCAGCAATTAACCCTTGGGCCGTCAGTTGGACAGCCTTAATCTTATGTTTCGTTTAACTTTCGAAGAAGAATATAAATAACTTGCATTGCCGACAAGCCTTGCTACGTCGCGACTTGATGTTAGTGCGTGATTTTTAATTATTTTGATTATTTTTTAAGAACTCACGTAAATGAACAACATACTGCATATATGTGTCAACTTTCATGGTGATCGGTCAAGCGGTGTCGTACTCCATCGCCGTCCATTTTTATAAATAAAGATTCCAGTAAAACATACAATCATACAATAACATGGAGATTCTATCTTATATATATGTGCTCATTATCCTATAGACTCTGACTCCAATTGAACATCCCTCGTTTGTAACACAAACTTAATTTATATGAATGCAAACAAATGTGGCGTATGACTAACGACGCATTACTTTTGTAGTTTATTATTGTGCTCAGTAAGTAAACCGTACTGAGCTTGCATTAAGCCTAAGTTGGTTTTATTGTCTGGTCTCTTGAACTGGTTTCCTTATTTGATACAATCAAAAGTGACACATTGAATAGCTGCATGCGCAAGCTGACACCTTTAGATTGAAAAAGGGAGAATTAAACAATGAGAATTTCCATGAACTTTATTAATTTTGTTTAGATTATTAGATTACATTGTTTATTTCTCATATTCTCTTGCTCTCACATAAGCTTCATTATATAATTTCATAATTTTATTATATGTATGTATTTGAATTTGAAAATTTTCCTTCATTACAAGAAAAAAGAGAAGAAAAACAAAACTGCAAGAAAATGAAAACCACCTACAAGTGATGAAGATGGATGCATTCATTCTTGGCTTTATTGATTGGGCCAAGTTCATTTTAGTCTACGCAAAAATTAACAACTTCCGTTTCCGAAATCAACACACAACACAAATATACATAAAGAAAATAAACAAAAATCAAACAACGCATTCATTTTATAGTATGTATTTACACAGTAGATAGATAGATACATTCATGAACCTTATTGCATAACATTGTTGCACGGCCTTAGCACATATTTTGATGTGCTTGCTATTCACTTGGTTTTAAAAATTCAATTAGTCAAGTGTATACAAACAACTAACTACACCACTAAACCATCATCATCATATCGTGGGAGTTTTACATGAGTCTTCTAACGCTGCCATCATAACATATGCCGACACCTAGAAATTTTATCTGTATGAGCGAGCACTCATATCGAAATAAAATCACATGTGTCATTAATAAAAACAAACAAACAAATACAATAAAATAAAATAACCAAATATGATTTAGTAACAACACATTAGTGAATCAGTTTTTGCCTTTCATATTTCATTCTATTTCTTATACTTAGCAGATACTAACTAGTATCTTTGTATATTTTCTAAGAAATACAGGCAAGGCGCCTACACTTTTAATAATGCAAATGACTACGACTAAGAAAAAAGTATCTATGTATGAAGTTTTACTATTTTTTTTACGCTAACATCTAACAAACTAACGAACGTTGTTCGTAATCATATCAAAATTTAAGCTTAGAGATTAGAATCAGTTTCAGTGTATGTATTTAGTAGACACATCTGTCGCGTCCAGTAGCTTCATTGAGATACTTAATCTTTTATGGTCAATGGAAGGCCATTCGATGCCGCCGCCATTCATTCGAGGTTATTCAGTTAACAGATGCGTTGCGAATTTTTTTTCTTTCTTTTTATGCAACAAAATAAATGAATGAATGAATTTGCATTTTGTTGTTGCTAATTTTGTTTCTTCTTCACATTTTTCATCACATTTTTTTTTTTTGTTGAACTTTTAAATATTAAGCAATTTTTGATATGAACTAATTTGTTGCGGTAGTAGCCTCCTAATGTGTTATAAATTATAACTCTTGATAGTCTTAACACTATGCCATTATTGATAATTATAGTGTAAGTCCAGTTCAAGTGTAATTGACTTTAAAGGCCTCCATGTGTAGCAAATTGTTGAAAGCGTGTGTCTCTCTCCCTCTACCTCTTTTGTTGTCTGCCTGTCTATGCCTTAGTCAAAAGGTTAAGGTAAATTTAAAGATTCACTTCACTTACTAAAGGAGGTAACATTATATCATAAGAGCATTATTATGTGGTTTGCATTTTTCCTTGGTAATCTATTGTATTGTACCATATAGTATTTACTAATTTCATTTTGATGATTTCAAATAAGATTAAGTCAAAGTTTAATTATTTTAACACACACTTTATGGAAGATCGAAGACGTGGTCTAATGTCATTAATTGAAGGTACTTTAAAAATTTAAATTTATTTGCTAAAAATTGTGATGATAAAATCTTCTGAATGACAATTGGTTCTGTAAAAACTTTCAATAATAAGTATTTCCAAAATCAATTTCTATCTCTATTTAGCTTTCTTCTGTATTTCAACTGCCAGCTCATATATCATTATGCAAATTTATGTTGTTATGTAAGGATTACCCTAGCAATATTTCATAAAACCAGATGTTAGGTTAGGTTTGCTTGGCTGATCAAGAGATCTTACATAGACCAATAATGGTCCTTTGTGTTGCCAAAAAGAAGTATGTAAATACTGCTTTTTATGCACTTTTTTGCGAGCTTTAATAAATTGCTACTCTTTTGATCCGCGATACTTTCCAAGGAGAGGAAAGATACAGATCCGAGATAGCTAAAGCGTGATCTGTAGAGAGCTAGACATTGGCAAAGTAGGTGTTCTAGAGTTCCCCTAACATTTAACTCGTTGTTGTACATGCATCACTCTGTACCAAACCCAATTTGACTGCGTGGGAAGGCGTTAAACAGATGTTAGCTATTATAGAATATTAAAAGGAAAAGAGGAGCACTTGCTATGAGAGTAATGTCCTACAACGTTCAACTTGTATGTTTCTCAAGTAAAAGAGTAGTAATAACAGTTAAGAATGTAAAAGCAGCGTCCGTACATAAGGTTTAGTCTTTAGGCTAGGAGTTAGAGTTGCATGCTGTGAGAGCAAAGTGTTATATTGTAATTAGAGGTGATCAGTTGCAGCTAGGAGCTGTCCTATAGCAACCAACTTGTAAGTTTTGTTAATTAAAGTAAAATAGCGGCATAAGCATATTTCTCCAGTAGCAAAATGAGAACATAGAGTCTGATTTTCGTCAGAAAGTCGAAATGACTTTCGTATGAGTTTATCAGAGTTTCTAAAGCAAATGAATTCAGAAGCTGACTTCAATGTTTTTTTGTTCTTTGTAGGACGCTGCCTGGCTCTGTAAAACTGTAAAACTTATGAGCTGAATAACGTTATATTGTATAACAAAGAACAACACTCAAGTGTGGAATTCGGATAATTTATATTTTTATTCTCTCAATTGCTTCTGTTTAAGAAAAATTTGCCTAAACACTTACCTTCTTCATTCATATCCAGATTACTCGACTTCGATCCTGTACACAACTCTTATAAATGGAATTTTTATTCTAAATTTCATTCAAAGAAATAATCTCATATTTCACGTTCTTGAATTGGTTCTTCATTGAATATTTATCTTTCCTCATGCATTTCTTTATTAATTTTGTTTTCGTTGATATTTTTTTTTTTTATACATGCTTCTTTATCTTTGACCTTACATACTTTGATTCTTAACTACAACAAGATTTCCAACTCTATTTTTTTAACCATTCCCAATTCTTATCAGATTCCAGCAATTTGCTTTTACTATTAATAGAAATTTGAATTCATTATATGGTTTTCAACTAAAGTTATGGCACATTATGTCTAAAATTAGATCCATTTTTCTTCTTTCTTTATTTCAAATATAGTACTTAGTTGGTTTGATATACTACATACAAACTGAGTGCTCCTGGCTTTACTTTTAAATTTCTATGAACTAGTAAAGAGTCAATAAGGGTTGTTTTTATTTCCATGAGCCTATTAAGGAGATCGTTGGTATGAAGACTTTCCTACCAACCGTGAGTTGTGTTATGAGTTAGAGACCTTTTGCCAAGGGATTGGGGTGCTTCATCGGTCATCGTTGACATGATAAGGTCTACGATTCAATGTGGTGTTCCTAACAAACCACTTTGCACCACCTATGCATCATAGGGCCTTATTTTGTGTTGCTTGTATCTTTTTAATGTTATAAGTGTAGCACTGGTCCCCAATATTTGAATGCCATATCGCCAAACTGGGAGCACTACTTATTTATATAAAGTCAATGAATAAACCAAATTATTTGACTTCAATCCTCGACACAATTTTCATTATTTATGGCTTTGTTTATGTCCATATTATTATTACAATTACTTTTTTTACAGTAACATTAGTAAGTCTATGGCTTAAAATTTGTTCTCATTTGATTGTACTCTACATTCATAATTGTTATTGATTCTTTCAACCATATTTCCGATCTTATATTCCCAATCATCATTCTGAACTCTTATTAGAAATGAACAATTGACTTTTCCATTAGAATTTGCCTCTTAATAACCAATTCTTTTAATAAATTATATACATAAAGTCATTGAAGGTACTAAGTAGCTGTGTACATGATTATAATCACAGTTGCCACTTCTGTATGTATGTATGTACTCATACATATTGTAATCAATATTCATCGTACTAGTAAAAAAGGAAAGTACAACTTTTTGATGTACAAACTTTAATTGATTACTAGTCAATAAATCAAAAGCCGTTTTGATTGTAATCATTGCACATCTCTAGTAGCAAGTAATGTAGAACTTTGTCTTCAAATTTAGATCCACTATTTTAATCATTAACATATCTTTCATTTCATATATTATTATATCGCATTGCAATTTTCATTAGTCCATCTTAAAAACTGATATGATATATGAAAAGTTTAACATTTGTCACAGACTTTTGTAAAGGAAAAATTTCTTCTTTATATCTTACAAATTTAGGAAATCATTGAAAACGAAAGTTACTTTCTTTTTAATTCATCAATAAAAGTTTCCTCCTATTATTCACTATTTTTTTTATAGTTATGTACATAGGTTTTTTATATTATTTTAATGCAATTAACGTAAAAACTTTGAAGCGCCTAATGCTGGCACATGTTACGTTCATTGAACCAACAATAGCATCCCATTTAAAGATCAAATTTTTTATTTATTTTATAATAATAAGTACTTAAGGGCGAAATTGGCCATATCAAAAACACTTTCGCCATAAAAATAAATCAAAAACAATAAAAAATTAAATATAAAAAAAAACGATTCAGCTACTTAAATTATAATTCAATAGAAGTGAAACGAAAGTGAAATTAAACGAAAAGCAAACAAACAAATATACAAATATACATAAATAAGTATAATAATAATGTGTGAATAATTGAATAAAAGTTAATTTCATTTAAATTGCGAATTATTTATTTCTTTTTCATTTCATTTTTTGTTTGCAAATAATTAACAAATACCAAAGATGCTGTGTTACATAATAAAAAGAAGCATACAAAGCTGGACAAAATGCTATAATTTGCTATAATAACAAAAAAAGAAATAAAAAAATAAATAAAATAAAAAAGATACTTACCTACTTATTGTATATGATGATTGCTGGCTGCTGTATGTCAATTCGTTTCGAGTCATTGTCGGCAGATACTTTGTTAAAATTTCCACGTGATGTGAAGTTGTGCGATCTTTTCATTAGATAAATATTTTTATTTATATTTATTTATTTATTTATTTTCATCTCCTCATCATCATGATCATCACTAAGAGGCGCTTCTGAATGCTTGCAAAGTTTTGTTTTGTTAAGTATTTATTGTTTAAACATAATGTTTTACGATCATTTGTAATAAAAATAAAATAATGGCATCATTTGTTTAGTATTAAATTAATGAGGAAAAGTGGCAATAGCAGAATGTCAATAAAAAAAAACAAAATACAAAATTCTCATAAAAAAAGTTAATTAAAAAATTGTTAAAATCATCATTGATTTATTCAAAAACTGTGAGATTACTAACAATGTCGGGGGAAGGTGCTGTAACAAATCATCGGTGATAAGATTGTGGCTTCGAATGGTTTTATTTAAAAATATTTTTCAAACATTTCCCTAAGTTTAACTACCTCTAGAAATCAAGAGTTCTGTTAAATTGATCAATGCAACCTCAATCCGGAGGCTCAAAAGACTGCATTTTGGGCCTAAAAAAGATTTTTTAATAATAATGGGCCCGATAGCACAGCGACCAGTAAGATCTATTGTACATAGCCCTATTTAATAGAAACCCTATATGTTTAAAAAAAGATTTAGTCAACATTGAACCTTTTAATACTTCCAACCATAGTGTTTGAAAGAAAAGAGTACTTGTCTTCTTCGAATTGGTTTTACAATTGCCTTTGGGAGCCTTGACTGCCTTAATATCTAGTGATAACAAAATATTTATATACATATTCTTTTATTTCATGTCATGCACTCTGGGATCCTCTATGCAACGTTCTATATGTTACAAACATAAGAGTCAAGTGATATTACATTTTGAACTATTTAGTATGTATTTATCAAATCTCAGCACACTGTGTCTCTAAGGCTAATAAGCAGAATGTCACATTTCGGCGCTATAATCCAAGAGGTAAAATTCAATCTCCTCTAACATACAGTAACTGAGTAAATGTTAATCATGGGTCAATAGAAAATTATGAAAAAAATATCAGGTATTCCTTAGATCACAAGTAAACGATTCATTAAGCCCCTTACGTGAAAATTGTAGTGGAAGAGATAATAAAAATTAAAAAGTTCAGATTTGCACGTTTCGCTCAAATGGACAATTTTTTTTTTTTTTCTGGTCCAAAATCCCTAGATTTTTATATCAGTACACATTTTTATGGATATTTTCTACCAATTTATGAACGGTACTGGGAATATTATACCATTTATGTTGTATTCTCCCTAAAAGTTTATCTTTCACAGTGGGCGCTCTATTTGATTTTGGAGATCCCAGATTTACGCTCGAATTGAGGTATGGGCTTTGAGCCAGCCACTTCTACACCTGATGTGATGATACAGACAGTAAAATCTGGGTTTTACGCGCTGCATGCTTTCGGTCATCATATGGCTGGATTCGGAATAGCTCCACAATGTCGTTTAAAAAATCCGTCTTTTTTTGTAAACCGTATATTCTATCTAGGAGAACAACTTATTGCCGGGTAAATCATCCTCACGCCAACAAATCTGCCCTTACATCTGGAATTCGAGAATCTAGAAAGAAAAAATTTGGTCTACTAGTCTATCTTAGCAATAATGTAAATTTTCAAAGAATTGTTTGCTTTTATCAAGAAGCTGACTATTACATTTCAGTACTTTATTGCAAGAGTTAAGAAATTTCAGCACTCTATCTGAAACAAGAAGCTCCAAACATTTGTTAATCGATGTCTCAGAAGCGTATTACGTATATGGTGGCCCCGAACCATTAGCAATGTGCGCCTTTGGGAACTTTGCGAACAAAAACCAATCGATATTGAAATCCGCTAGCGCAAGTACGGTTGGTTGGGTTACACGCTGCGTAAAGATTATGATGAGATACCGCATGCAGTTCTGGAATGGAACCCACAAGGTAATCGATCCAGAGGCAGACCTAAAATGACCTGGCGCAGAACGCTCAACCGGGGGACCGGGAAATCTATCATCGAGCTACGAGCAATGGCGCGAAGCAGAGAGCATTGGAAATCCTTTGTTAATAACTTATGTGAATGACTACGTTTATAATTTGTTTAAATTATGAATATGTCCCTAATAATAATAATATGAAACACTAAGAAGATATATGACAAATTTTGTATTCTGCATGACAACACATCATCAGAAAAACTAACACATGTTAAATCAAATTTGAATAATCTGTGTTACAAGAACTAAAGAAATCCATGCTAAGCTTCACCAATATATTCCAAGAACTAGGACACTATCAAATTTCAGTCCATTACTATAACTAAAGTATCTAACTTTATAGCTAATTACAATACCGAATTGCAACTGAACTAATAATTCACTTGAAAAAATCAGAACTAACTCATATTTCAGCTCTCTATCTTGAAAATTAAAAAGCTCTATACAAAATTTCAAGTCTTTCTTTATAATAAAGGAGATTTATAAGGATTTGTATGCCTTTACTAAAGATTTGTTGATCACTAAACATTGAGGTACCCACTTGACACTTTATGATCTATCATTAGCAGTAGTTCTATCATTTTTTCTCATAGAATCAATATAAATAAACATATCATATTCAAAGTGAAGTTATTTTAAATACCAGAAATAAAATTTATCATCATAAATCAATTGAACATAAAAATTGAATAGCAAAACTCTCCAGAGCTGATCGTGATAAGCCAACTTATAAATATGGTAGCTAATGCAAGATTTCATTTTAAGTGCAAATGCACGATTTTAACAAATCACAAAATCAAAGCGTTTCATCTTGCATATATTTAAGTGTCATAATTATTAACGGTTATTTATTAATTAAATTAATTATAGACAAAATGAAAACAGTAAACTCAAAGTTTTACATAAGCATTATATGCATATAAAAGAGGGAAAGATACATATAGATATTTATTGTATTGGCAAAATTAAACAAATGCCCAATAGAAGTGAAGGGTTTTCCCTAAATTTGCCTTAAAACGTAATACGAAATGTATTTTTCTGAAATATATTGATATGAGTAACTTACCATAGAGTAGAGTGCAGATTGAACATTGTATTTGTCATTTACAAGTGCAATAACAACAACAACAAAAACACAAATCTCAACAAGAAAAGTGATTGTGCTTGCTTTAAGTATATAGACAAAGATAACACACACCCACACTTTTACAAACTACACAAACATATATGCACAACAATTTGCAAACAAAATCCATGTAATTCTGTTAAATTCTGTTTTTGGTATTTATTTCTTTTAACAATTTCCGTTTATTGTTCTCATGTAACTTTTGTATTGTACATAGTATCTAAACCAAATGTTGATGTTGCTGATTGCTGACTATGATGATGATGGTGATAAAATCTCATGTTTAAAATGTACTTTAAGTGACAGCAACATCAGCAATAGCAATTGTCTTTTCATTTTTATGTGTGCCTATGTTTGCCTCAAGTTCGGTTATGTCTTTACTAATTTGAGTGTCTTAAAAACTTAGATATGTATAAGTATCTAATACCAAATCATCAACACAAATTGCAATGATGAAATCAACTAACAATTTTAACTTCTTTTATCTTTTTCCAGTGTTCTCAGTGTCGTCTCATCATTATAAATAATAGAATAAACTTGAAATTGAAATTAGAATTAAAATTGGAAACCTTCAAAACAAATCGAAATCAAGAAAAATAATGTTTAACATTCAACGGCGGTTAAAAGAACAGCCGGCAATGTTCTTAATTTGGCTTACAGTTTTATGCTCAATGGTTTTGGTCATTATGGGACAGGTGAGTAACCAGTACTTGATTTATTCTAATGCATTCTTCTTTGTATTCATTTATTACAATATATTATAAGCAAAATATACAAAGTATCTTAAACTCATTAAACATACAAAACAAACAAAGAATCAAACACAAGGAACTAGTGTCATGTACCCATAAATCACTTAAAGGGAAATCTTAGTAGTTTCATCACAAAGATGCATAAGAAAAAAAATATGATTTGCATTTGAAAAATATGCAAGAATTTGTTGCATTCATACTGATTTTGCTTTGCTTTGCATTAAGCTCTCATTAGATACATTTTTGTATCTACTACTCGTATAACAATGAAATAAACAAACAAAAAATTACCATAATAATAAGTTTGAAGATTTTTGTCGTTCTGTTAAATTTATCAAAAACAACTTAGTACTTAGAAGAAATACATGATGATGATGGATAGATAGAACAACAAAACAAAACAAAACGAAATAAAAAATTAGTTACAAATCACGTTTTGCAAGGTGAACACCCACAATTCAAATAGCAACAACAGAACAGTACAGTAAAATTAGAATTAGTAATAATATCTGTAATCTATGTCTATGATGCCGTCTATGCAGTGTGCTGGTTCTAATGCTGATGCTAGTGATGTCTGGCATTTCACCGCCTCCTCTAGAAACAACACGACAACACTTCTAACAATACTGCATAGTAACACTACTAACAGGTTAATGAAGTTGTAAGTTTAACTCATAAGATGTAAGTAGCATTAAGTGAGAGAGTACTAATATCTGAGTAGTTTGAGTTATTATTAACTTAGAACTGCCACACGCCAAGTAAAATCTGTTGTTGCTGGTACTGTTTTAGTAGCTTCGGAGGGTGGGTTGACCTTGTACAAAGACAAAATACAAAAAAAAAAAAAAATGAAGATACTTGTATCTACAAAAAGACTAGAGTTGATTGAATTCACTTAGGTGCACGTTCTACTGAAGATCAACATCTTGTTGGATAATGACGACGATGTTTGTTAATGATGAGGTGGAATAATAATGATGAGTTAAAATTGATGAAGAGATGAAAAGAATGATAATGTTCATTGTTGACATGGCATTGCATGGCATGTCTATGGGTGGATGATGGTTGTGATAATGTTAGATAGATAAGCCAAGAATTATGCATATAATGCGGAAGAAATACAATATTTTGAAAAGACTTTTTTTTTAAGTACAATAGAATTGTTTAGTTTCTTACATTGAAATGAGAAATGAGTCATAATCTGATTGAATATTACAACAAGTACTAGTGGATCCCATTTGGGCCTGAACATTCTTTTTACATTTGATCAATTAACATCAGTCAATAGACATAGTAGGTAGTTCTTGATGTAATCCTATTAAAATCATACAATTTCAGCTCAAACGTTATGCTTATAAAGCAAAACAACGCATTACTAACTTGGACTTGATATCATTAAAAGTAGAATATATCTCTATTTAAGTACGGTAACTAATAGATTTGAGTATGGTACTCAGTAGATTTCTTTCAACTTAGTCATCATTAAAGGTAATTGCCTGTAACTCATATAAATATATGTGAATGACTCTAAATCAGATGCATAGGTGTATGAGTTAATAGTCTCTGTTTTGAGGAGGATACTGTTTTGTCCCTACAGTATGAATCACTGGTCCAAAACTTGTTCGTAGCTAGTCCCTTTGGAACTAGTACTAATGCCAACAATCTCCTTTAAAATGTATTCAATTGGTGAACATGGCGATTTCATTAGAAGGGGTAATTGCCACCGTCTGCACTTCCTACGACTGGTGAATTCACTAGACACTAGTAACACGAAAAGAGGCTGCTGACTTACTGTGCTTCGCCTTGCATAGTATTAGTGAATTTACTAGCCACCAGGTAATAAGAAAAGGGGCTAATGAACTACTATCAAAACGGGGACTATTGCCACCAAGCATACTGCAGGGGTGTTACCGGTTTCTTTTGTTGTTGCTTTGTGTCTTTGTAGTATGTCAAACTAATTCAATACACTTATTAGATCGCGAACATATGCATCTCGTTTGCACAGTATAAAACTAAGTGTTGACAAAGCTTGATGAGAGTCGTGCTCCCGACAGTACTTCTCATATCCACAATGTTTGAGCTTAAGGATATAACATGTTATCAATTTAGATTAGATTCTAATGCACCTCATCACTGCGACCTCAAGTGGGGCTATTGTGACAGTCTTCTTAACTACATTATTGCTTTTAAACTTCTAGTTGCAGCATAGGGCCTCCACAAGGCTTCTCCATCGCACTTGATTCTGGGCTGTTGTTTTTGCACCATCCCATGTGATGTTGACATCAGCTAGTTCCCGAAATGTTTATCTTTTCCAAGTGTTCTTTGGCCGGCCGCGGCTTCTGCTCCCTTGCGGTTTCTTTCGAGCGACATTCTCGTGATGCTTTCTGGCGGCTTTCTTAGCGTGTGGCCAATCCAGCGCCACTTCCTATGCTTAATCTTTTTCAGTATATTCTGCATATGATCCTTAAACACTTGTTAACGAAAGCTTGAAGTCTCTGCGTGTTGGAGTTCGAGACCAGCCATGTTTCGCTTCCGTATAGTAGCGTCGATTTCACGCATGCGGACAATATTCGCAATTTCGTGCGTCTGGAGATTTGGGAATTTGCCCTTACCTCATAACTACAGGTCCTCAAAAATTCTGGTACAATTCCAAGACTTTCTTTGAAGGTTAATTTGCAGTTTCAGTTGGTTCCATTAACTGGTTACCCAGATATCGGAGTCTGGACTAAATTAAAGTCCTTACAGTGATATAGAAAATGCTCTGCTGTCTCCTCTTCTTCATAACATAGCCTACATTGGTCGTTCCGACTAATCCGTATATTGTGTAAATATTTTATAACTCTGCAAAAACCTAAGACTATACAAACACCTTTCCTTGTTAGTCCCAATATTTATTGTGTTCTTTTGAAAGATCTTAATGGCATGAATATTTTCGTTGCTGCATTTTTTTCGTGTCTAACCAATATTTCTCCAATTTTTCATCAAGTCATTGTTTGTTTGAGTTCATTTTTTGTACAACCCCAAGACAGCCCCCCAAAAAGGTTCTATCTAGTCTAATAAGGACATTTGCAGCTCCTTTACTGGCTAGTTCATCTGCCTCTTCGGTCCAAAGATACTCACTATGTCCAGGGATCCAAATTAGATTAACATAGGTACTTATTTGATGCTAGTCTTTTAAGTAATGTTAAGCATTCCCAAACATGGTTCTACATATTTGATATCGAAAGCGTTAAATGCTTGTAATGAAGCTGCTTATCTCACTGTCAGAGTAGTAATAATTATAAGAAAATTTTCTCTAACTCAAACATAGTAACAGGATAGTAAATTGATCTATGGTAACAAAATGAATCTAAATTAGATACTCGTATATGAGTCTTCTTTAGGCTCCTTGAAACAATACATGTATTATTTAGCATAACAACTCATTAGTAAATAAAAATTCATTTAAATTGTTTTGAATTCATTGAATATTTCTCTATTATATTGAATCAAAAGAATCTTTTTTCAAGAATCGTACTTGACTAGGGTTCCTAACTGATTGCCTAAGAGTAAAACAATCCAACAACAAGTCCTTAATTTAAGCAATGTGGGTGGCACATTACAGATATTAAACTCTTTGCTTATATTATCATCTTAACTGATTGCTTTAAAATATTTATATACACCTACAGCTTTATAAATACCATAATTCATTTTTTGTTGATTTTTCTCAAAAACTCACAATTCAAGTTAAATAAAAATATATATATAATTTTCCTAAATTAGTATAATTCTAAATTTAATATTGTAGATTATTTTTACAGCATTTACACCAAGTATAATTAAGTTGAAGGACATATGTTTAATTAAATTTACTACTGTATTCAAACAAAATACACACATAGTATATACAAAGATACAAGCATATTCTAGTTAACTATTTATATGTACTGTGTGCCTATTGACCCACTCTATCACTCTAGTAGTGCCATAATAAACTAAAATTAAGCGAAAATAAACAAACGTTCAAATGTTCATCATTTTTCTTCAGTCTTTCGGATTTTTTTTTTTTTATTATACTTGTGTTTGTCTATCTTCTGAACATTTTATGCTTTAAAGTCGTCGTGGGTTCGCTTGAATTATTCGCTCTACGCGATACATTTGCATGGGTGTTGGTGTTTTTAGTGGTGATGGTGGTGAGTGTATCTAAATGCGAACACCTTTTATTCTCTATATAAGATTAGTACACCAATCTGTGTGTGTGTGTGTTTAAGAGTATCTTCCCATAGCTTTAGGCAATGCCGGAAAATTTTGTAATGTTCACTCTTTTTTTACGCTTTGTTTCATTTATAATTTATTCTTTGTGTGATATTTTTTCATGCTTCTTTTTTTTCTTATTTTGTATCTTCAACTAAATTTAAGAAAAAAAATGAAACTGTTTGCTTTAGTTTTCGCGTGTATCTGCAACATTAAACCAACAACAGTATACTTAGTATGGTGACACACATTTTTGACCAAGTGACCTTTTTCAAATGAAGGCAAAATACAAAACACACCTTCACATGCTTGGTTGCCATAAATAAAGAAATATATTTTTTAAAACTTTTATATTTAATTATTTAAAACTTTAAAAGGCTTTCCACTTTGAAAAATTGGGAAATTGTTTTTTGGAAAAAGATTTATTACTTTATTTTTTCTCTAAATCCATAAATCCACCAAGGCGTATTGGATTTGGGTTAATTGTTATCCATATTTCTTTTTTTTTTTTTTTTTATAAAATGAAACATTGAAAGGTGTTGACATTTTAATTAGGAAATCATCAAAAAAGAAATAATTAAAATTTCAAATCGCCTTCGCACCCAATTTCCATATATTGTACATATGATCGATCTATCATCTAATTAATCCTCTCAAGAACAAAATACTACATAATTTGATTAATCTTACAATGTGTATGAATCGAGGGAGTTGAAGAGTATCTGTCAATAAAGCACATTAACCTCTTGAAACACTGAGATTATACGTATTTACCATTTGATAGATTTTTTTGTGTCAAAGAAATTTTTTGTTTATCAGAAAACCAATTAATTTAATGTTGAATGTTCATTATTTTTATTATTATTCATCTTCATTTTAGATTTTATATAATTTTATTAACCCAGGAACAAATACTTAATTCGTTTCGCATGGCATTAGCTTTGAGTCACTTCCTGTAAATTACTTTTGTGTAAGATATAATAATTATTTTAATCATCAAATGTGAACAATTTATATTAACAAAAAATTTGATTCATAAATGAGGTTATGAGCTACAAATTTTGGAATTCACAAATTATGGTAGAGTAACCCATTATCATTTTGATGTCTTCTCTTGTGTTTTGTGTGACTTTGGATTATTAAATATAAAGCCAGCCTCCCTGTTTGTCAATTAACAATTGAGTGAGCGCTATGAAATTACTTTGGATATAGAACTCAGGCAAGTGAAGCTGAAGTCAACTCGACCTCCTTTCACTTACAAATTGATTGAAAAGTCATCCTTGCATCTTTCTTCGTTCCAATTTTCCTACTAATAACATCCTAAATTGACACACATATATTTTCTGATTTTCTGAATTGCTTCTCCTTCTATTTTATTCTATATATGCTGTTCCTTTTTGGGCTTTTGTCCTTTTCCTTCTTGGTTCTCTCAACTATGGCATTTAAAGAACCTTACTATGGGCTACCCTGAGCAAATCTTTACAAAATCTTCAATTGTAGCTCGATTTTTTCCAAAGACACAAAGATTTTGGCAATCTGGGCAACATTGCCACGGATACGGACCAGAGATCTGCATTGAAGCAGGATAATTAAGTTCGCGAAGGTTATTGTAATAATAAGCAAATGTTTCATGAAGGAAACATTTGTTGTCTCTATCGCTCTCAAGTGAAAACAACAACGTTATGCATGCTTCACTAAACATCTCTGATACGGACTACAATCTTACGCACACCCATTTTCCATCAAAAGCATTAAAATAGATACTTAACCCACGCAACCATACCTTGTGAGCTGCGCATCGCTGCAAGTCTATTCCTGCAGAGCCACAGCATCCATCGACCACATTTTAAAACTCTGTCTAAGCTTGGGGAGAGCTAGGGTTACATTCTGTAAAAGCATTAAACCATCAGAAGAACTCTGCTTATAATATTGACTTAGTTTATAATTTCCTTCTTTATTGTCCTTCCAACAAGAGAACCGAAATGACATTGTTCTGATAGATCATCATGTATGCAATTTCATCTCTCAAACTGAAAGACTTATTCCCATTTCAATGCTTCAAAAAAATGATTATTGCTGAAACCAGTAAGTGGAAAAGTTTTTTTTAGAATCTTGGTGGGAAAAGTAAGACAATAATATTCTATTAACAAATTACCAGGAAATTGAAATAAAAGCATATGGATATTATAGCCATAATTGTACTAGACTCCTAGACATAGATCCCAACATAGTTTTGCCCAGCTAGAAACGGCCCAGTGCGGAATTGTTAACCACTCTGTTGGGACAGGGGTGGATAATTCATCATTCTTTGACATCTCCATAGAACCACCACATAACCGTTACATATAAAAAAAAACTACTTATTATCTCTATCAAACAAACTACTACCTCTATATTCCTAACCCACTGAACCACCTACCTAACAGACCCGGGTGCTCCCTACCTTCCATGAATCAGCACTTGTGCCTATATCCTAACACCACACAGGCTACCATGGACTGGTTGCGATCACCGCCCGTCCATCCGAAAAAAATCCTATTATATTTTTAAGAATATATTCTATATCATATGAAATCCTGATATTTAAGTTACATTTTACTCCAAGGAAACAACTTTCAAATTGCAACCTTCATTTCTTCTGCTTGACCCTTTCAAGAGATTGTTGCTTCGCCCCCGGTATTGGTTTAAAAACAAGCAATGACAACCACTTAATTCTTGCAGACCCCTGGCTTAACTGATTCCCCTCTTGGTTCTAATCATGTCACTATGTTTAGAGTCCAAACTAGTATACTATGCTATATGTGTTTCATCATCAGAATTAAAGCAATAATTCTTTTAGTCTGGCGAAGTGCATGAAATGAAACTTAAATTTATGTTTCAGGCCAAAAAATTCAAATGTCGCCGTTTCTTACGTACATTTAACTTAATTTGCCTACATTTAGCATACCATTTTTACCATACATAAAAGCTTTAAATACTTTTGCGTAGTTAATTGAAGCATTTAACTGCGCCAGATAAATACTTAGATACATAGATGCGCTTAATCTGACTTAAATGCCAAAAGCTAACAGCCATCACCATCGACATCAACAACCACAGAAAATCCACCACATCATTTCCATGTAGCTCTTAGGTACTTCTATCTTCTAAATATTTTGTTGAATAATTTTGATTTTGTTGTTTTTTCACAACTTAAAATTTGGCTAATGGTTTTTAAATTATGCGTAACGTAAATATAATAGAATTCGTTACGTTATATCGTACACTATGATGAAAGATGATGACGACAAAAATGACAACGACAACGAGAACTACAACAAACATGACTGACTACTTAACTATAGTTAGTATGAGTGGAGTATATCTACGAATAGAATATTAAAAACTATAAATTGTGGTTGTAATTTTCATCAAATTTACTGAGACGACAAGAAAATTGCTTAAAGGTTTTCTGTTTTTTCTGTTTCTGTTGTTTTGTAATTTGATATTCATGAATGAGGTTGTTGTTTATCATATGAAAATTACTAGACCATACTTGATTTTTGACCCCAAACAAACCAATTAATCAGTCACAGAGTTACTAACTGTCACTCTTCTAGAGTTTTTACTCTCTGTGTGTGTGATTTGTGATTAATAGAACCCACACACATGCACACAACCATTCATAGATACTCTCATATACTCAGATACATTGTCAATTGCACATTGTATTGTGTGTTGTGAGTTTTTTCTTTTAAGTTCAAGGTTGACTTATGTAAATTGTTGTTGTTTTTTTTTCTATTTTGTTGCGTTGTTGGGTAAAAAAAAAGAAAAAACAATTTAAAGAACTACTAGGGGCTTGGCGCATTTGCTTGCTGATTGTTGGCAACAAAAAATTGCAAATTCTTTGCAAATCAATTAATTTAAATGAAACAAGCTTAAATCACTTGCATTTTTTTTTGTTCAGATATTGTTGTTCATCACATGACTATATTAGGTTATGCTAACATAAGTGGCAGTTCTCTCATTCTCAGTTCAAATTATTTAGGCCCATTTTGATAGCATTTGGGAAATATACGTACTCCTTTGTGGCAGCTGCGGGAGAGATTATCTACGTAGGCGATTTGGAACCCCATGGAACGCGTGAAAAATAAGAGTCTTTGTTTCTTTATTTTCTTTTGTTCTATTGTTTTTTGTAACATATTCATTCTTATTTATAGCAGAACTATTTAAACACAGCCCCCTCTGTTTTCTTTAATAACCTTGGCTTCACATTTACGCATCAAAGTGTTACAAAGCATCGACATCCGTCTGATTAGACAAGTCACTTACCAATATACGAGTATAAGTTTGTTGCTCAAATTCCATTTCATAATAACATTTAGCGGCTTTAGAGATTTGTATTACATTCCCTGAACTATTGTACTTCTTGAAAGAAAACATAATCATAAATATTTGAGTGTTTAGTACTTCGATCAGCATATATTCTTATGCTGAATCCAAACTGGGCGATTTCGTGTGTTGTCCGGTCGCTTCCCTCGTTGAAACGCTCAAAATTGTATGCAGCGCCTACTCTTGGAACGTCCAAAAAAAGCAGTCACAAAACAAAGTCGACTGACTCACGAGCGTTTCAGTTTGGCATGCCAAGGTTAAAAGCTTTTATCACTTTGCAACTATTTACCATCCAATGAGGAGAGGAGTCTTGAGACCTACATAAATTGCCTAGAGGCTTCTACTTGTCTTAATTCAGCCTTACATGAAAGTGCCATTTTTTAGAATATTCAAAAAGTCTATAATTTGATGTAACTTTACCACTCCTACATAGCTCAGTCTTAATTACAGAAACCCCTTTCCGATGTTGCTGAATTTAAGTCTTCCCATTACAGAACAGTGACAAAGGAAATGTTCTTAGTTTTCTTCATCTTCATCACTGAAGCATCTGGAGGTCAACTACTCTCTGACATTGCGGCTTCAAATATACTTACTATATACTATTTTCATACTAGGAAGTATCCATATTTCTTTCGATTCGTACAACGAAACCAAAACCGTACATTGAAAAGCATCCCGACAGCATTAGCCTGAGGGCTTTTAAGTTGGCCTGCTTCTTCTTGCCGAACTGTGACAAAGAAGATCTTCTTAGTTTTCATTCTTAAACCATTTACTTATGCCTGTAAGTGAAGAGTTTTCTCGATTGTTCTTAAAATCTTTATATATAATACTTAATTAAAAGAGAGATTAATCAAAGTGTCCATTTAAACCTATGAAAATCAAATATTCCAACTACTATTTTATGATTTTCTTTATACCAGCAGTACCTCCCATTTTTCATTACCTTCCTTAATCAATCAGCTGTTGTTCTGTCATTCTCTTTTCGTATAGTCTTTCTATATTTTACCATACATATTTTTATAAGATTAGACCGCATAATCTTACTCTCTTACTCCTTTAATGATTCTCCATATTTCAGCAGCAGCTTACAGTTTTCTTTATATTCCTCAATCAAAACATCTGCTGAGTCGGTCACTCTCTGATCTCATAGACTCTTTGCCTTTTCCTTTATCGTGGTAACGAGAAGTTCACCCCATAATATTACCTATTTTATTTATAAAATTACAATAGAAATGAGGTCAGTTCAAAGTTATGTCCTATTAAACTTTATATATTCCAGTATTTTTAGTTCTTTTTAATTAATTTAAATACTAATACTACACAATGGGCTTCTGGCAATCGTGAGCGGCCTGGGTAATCTAACCTAATGAATGTACTTATTCCAGCAGTTGCTCACTTTTCTTTATCTTCTTTAATCTAGAAACTTTGGTTGAGGACC
The DNA here is from genome assembly GCA_037043315.1 of Amiota communis. Lineage (NCBI taxonomy): Eukaryota > Metazoa > Arthropoda > Insecta > Diptera > Drosophilidae > Amiota > Amiota communis. The sequence goes on along the minus strand of JBAMAV010001245.1, from coordinate 1,046,018 downwards.
TGAAAAGTTTCCTTACCTTTTCTTTAAACTTGGAACTTGTAATTTTACATAATTTTTTATTTCATGAAAGTATAAAACTTGAATAGAATATGGATCATTTTACAGTGTCCTATTAAACTTATTACAATTCTGTATGTTTACTACTCTTGAATGATTTTCCTTATACAATTTTATTTCCACATTGTGCACAATACTCTTTTTAGCATCATAGGTTGTAGTACAACAGTTTCTACAAATCATTGCACATTTCACACTTTTATCATTGTCTTTTTTGTCTTTGCTTAAGTTTTTGTCGTTGTCATTGTATGGATAACCTAAAAGACTCTACGATTGCTCATGTCCGATTGACGATCGATCAATTGCTTAAGGCAATTATTTGCACTTTTTTTTTTATTAGTTGCAAAGTTTGTCCATCGTTTGAGTATTTTAACATCCTCATAAGATTGACAGAGCAAAGCTCTGGCATAGGTGATAGACATGTGATGTATTCATCCCATAAAAGACTGACCGATCGACCGACTAATAGACATAGACAAAGTTTAATAGTTTTTTAGCATTAAATTTAGCTTGCATAACTCTACAGTTGAGGTTCAGTTTGTTTAGTTTGTTGGTCTTTAATGAGTTTTTGTGTTTAGTCATTGAATTACAATCAATTTTATGCTTTACTTTGAGTATTTTTCGCAAATCTCAAATGAAAAAAAAAAAAAATAAATAAATAAATGAAAAATTCGCACGTTTTTGTAATGAAAAAACTTTTTCATAGAAAAATTCATGCATGAAATAATAAAAATTATTTTAGATTTTTTTGTATATATATTTCTTCTTTTTTTATTGATGAATTTTCTGCACAAAAAAAGTTAAAAAAATCCTCTTTATAATCAAGGAAGGAAGCTTTTAGTGGTGTTTTTATTGTATTGAACTGTGCAGTATTTGTAGCAATTTTTATTTTTCTACAAGCACAAGAACAAGCAAAGTGAAAACCGAAAATACTGCAGGTTTTTTTTTGTAAACCTTCCACATTAAATGTTTATGTTTTTTCTTTTTTTAATGACCACTAGCATCGCCGTATATATTTCCATTTTATTTCTGACTGGGAAATGAAAGAGACCTCCTAAAACATTTGTTCTAGCACCGTTAATGACTTTAACACATTTGGAGGTCAGATCGACTTACGTTCGGCATCTAGAGACGGGTATACTCGTTCACTCATTTTTTGCCGCGCGACACATTTCTTTAATGTTTTTGGACTTAACCTTTCTCACACCTTTCTTGACATCAACCCAAAGATGTTCTATCGGCTGAGAATAGAGCATTAAAATTCTCAAACCACATCCTTGTCTTTCGAGTTGTATGCTTTGGATCATTATTCTATTGAAACATTTACTGTAAACTAATTCTGGCTTCGAAAATATGTATTATATTGTTTACATAATAGGATGTATCCATAATCCTTTCGATACGCACTACAGACCCAAAGTCGTACCATGAAAAGCATCCCAACAGCATTAGCCGCAGAGCATCTAACTTGCCCTGCTAACTTGTCCTTGCTTTGGTCAAATTGTAGAATTTTTGTTTTGTACATTCACAAAATGTTGCACCATTGGTACTAGGATCTTCTCCGTACTATTTGGCAATTCAAGTATTTGCTTTTGAAGAAGAACCCTAAGTAAATTGTCCTTCTGCTTGTATCAACCTCTTTCTTATTGTTGATTGTGGTAATCCGCAGATATAACTTGGTCTTTATCTGAGCAGATAACACAAAGGGACGTGGCTGGCAGTAGGAATGATCGCATTGTCTTGCCTTTGTGAGGTTTTCCTGCGCGTTCACCTCGATTTACAGTCTTGCAAAGTTGGCCAATTGTTGGCATTTGTGATTATGTCATTCGACACCTTAATTGTTTGCCTGAATACTACTTAGGTGTTAATTTCGTTTAGTTTTTTTTTATATTATTATTATTTGTTTATTTACTATCTGTGCATATATGTTGAGTTCTTCCTGGGGTGGTTGCGGTAGTCGGCCCTCAGTGAAGTCGTATTGTTGAATTGGTACTTCAGGTTGAGGAGAAACACAAAAACACGTCCTTCTTCTTGGTGTTCTTAATTGCTTTTACAAAATTTGTGGCGTTTTCGTAGAACATTTCGCTACACATTCCTCTTCGTGTCCAGATGGACACCTTTAGTGACTACACAATGCATCTGCATTTGGCCCGCAAAGTAAACTCCAGCTCTTTGAAACGGATGCACCTCTCCTCTGATTCGGAATGCCGGCAAATCTCCCATGAATTGATTTGCCAGTACAGGTCGCTGACGAAAGCAAGCAATGCAACCTCGAACTGTCTGCCGAGCTAGAGATCTACAATTGATAATCCAATATCTTTGACGTACAAATGCACATAAAGCTAGTGCACCAGCATGAGCGTTAGTCCGATGCATAAAACACAAAAGCGACTATCACTAAATGGTAAAAGAAAATAACGTGAAACTACATGACGTGAACAAAGATATGAGCATGAGTGATAGTCAAACATCAGCATACAACATTTAATTTAAAGGAAAACGAAAGGGGAGGTCCAGCGGATGCTCTCTTCGTAGCCTTCTTGTTTGAAGGCTGTTGTCGAGCAGGCCCAAAAAGTTGGATAATTCTCCATACTAGTCGTATGTAGCTTACTGTACCGTCGCATTTCTTCTTTGACCAGTGTACTTCGTTAAGTAATTTTAAGCAAGCTTCAGCATTGCTAAGTGGGACCAATTCTAACACTTTTAACTTGAAAACCCAAAAATGTTTAATCAAAATAAGCCCAAAGCTTTAATATTGTTATATGTACTGAAACCAACTGAAATTTGGGGACTCTCAGGCAAAGATAAATGATAAGTGTCGCCAATCGTCTTAGTTTTTATCTAAACCAACAACTGTTTATGGTCATTTCTCAACCTTTATGCTTCTACCAAAAAAATTAAAAGAATTTCTTAAGTCCTGAGAATAAGATTTTGTTGGCATTTTTGTGAAAGCTTAATGAGTAACTTTTTTAAATCACATTTAAATCAATTATCGTGGAAGGTTTACGCGAAGAAAACCAATACGTCTGTATATTGATAACCAAGGAAGTTTTTGTTTATTTTTCTACAAAAACTGTGTTTTGTAACAATTTTTCTCTTCATTTGTGATGAGTCATGATGCAAATAAACTCTTCCTTAACCAACAAGGAAGCTTTTTGGTGCAGTATAATCAAAAACTCCTCGTAATCATTAAGAAGGAAGCTTTTGGTTAGACCTTTTTCTAGGCATTTATTATGAGTCAAGACAAAAGTTTAATGTTTAATAACTGTGCAGTTTGTTTGTAACAATTTTTATCTCATGTTTGAATTTTTTAGTCAAACCTTATAACCATGACAATGAAGCTTTTAATTTTTATTGTATTAAAACTGTGCAGTTTTACTATATAATTTGTCCAGTTTTTTGTAATAATTTTAGCATATCATTTGTGTTTTTTGTTTTTCTTTCTTTCTTAGAGTCAAAATGCCATTGGCGCCCATCGCATCTATCAAAAGACTTCCTTCTCATGTACCGGACGCCCAGCGGGCTACTATGCAGATGTTGAAACCGGTTGTCAGGTTTATCATATGTGTGATGGCTTGGGTCGTCAGTTTAGCTATTCCTGTCCAAATACCACATTATTCCAGCAACGTATGCTGATTTGTGATCATTGGTATATGGTCAATTGTTCAAAAGCTGAAAGTAATTATGCAGCAAATTTACTTATAGGTAATTATGTCATATATATGGTAAATTGAATGAATCAATTGTTGTTTTTCATATTAATTTTCTATAGGTCAACGTGATAAGCCTTTTGTTAATGATGAAGAGAATAATTTGCGTACACCAAGACCAGATCTTTTGGATAGACCTTATGCCCCTGATTATTCAGGTGAATCATTTCGAAATCAATACAATAAGGTAAATTATGCGCACAATAGTATATTCAAATTGTTGTTAATCTCTTATTCGTTTTAGCAACTGCCTGCTGCCCAAAATCAAATACATGATGAGTTACAAAAGAATGCTGACAAAACTAAGGCTGGCAATCAATTGGCAAATGGTCAAACACGTTGGAAGATACCGCCTCCAAGTCGCACCATTCTGCCACCTGCCTATGAGCCACAAATTGAAAATGGTGATAAGAAACAAGCAAATGATGGTGTGACACCATTTAAAGGATTCACTGCCAGTACCAGTGCCACTTTACGCACTACCACAGCCGGAACAAGTACAACCACACGTCGACCCATAGTTGTCTTACAGCCTTCTTCTACTGCAGCTTCCACACAATTCAATTCCTTTGCCAATGCAGCACTTCATCCACGTAAACAGGTGGTTTATGTTGCTGGCAGTGATCATGATGATTTGGGCACAAGTCATAGTACACGTTATAATACTTCAGCGGACTTTAATTCTGCTGAAGTGAGACCAGTTAAAGTCACTAAACCACCAAATGGCCGCAAACTCATAGCTACCTTAAAACCTTCAGCTGCTGCTGCTGCTTCAACTGCAGATGCATCCATAAAAACACCTTCAAAAATCTATGAGCCTCCTTTTGTTTATCCCATTTACAATTTGGATGAAGCCACAGGATCAGCAACAACAGCAACAGCAGGAGGAGGAACTGGTAAACCATTGCCTTTATCAACTGCAGCACCATTTTCGTCACCATTTTTCTCATCATCCTTTGGATCAACAAGCACAACAATGCGTCCAGCAACACGTCCAACAACAGTAGCCGGAAAACCTTTTGCTCCTACAGCCAGTGGCCAAAACTCTGGACGTAATCAAAATAATCTCTTCCAAACGCAACCACAACCAAATCAACCATTCGAAGGCACTCAATTTATTAAGAACACTGCACGAACACCGACACCTGCTCAGGGTTTCAAACCACCTACACCAACACCACCAGTGCCTACAGCAAAGACATTGAAACCACCGCTAACCCAAGCAGCAGCACACAAGTCTGATACATTCGGTGTTAATGCCGAGCTACCATTTAATGATCTACTGCCACCACATGTTGATATAGTGCTACATGATGTTGCCACCACACAAGGTCCACCTATTTACTATGAATGGAAAGTGCCGTCAAATGGTTTGGAACCACCAAAACTCGAAGCACCCATCGGTGTCAATGGACGTGAATATCCTGATACACTGATTGATTACAATAACATTAGTTCAGGATCTGCGAATAGTAAAACTGATAATTTAAATGATAAAAATCCTTTCTTAACCACAGCAGCAGCCGCTGCAAAATCATCCTCATCAAGCAACAGTCAAACTACACGTATCCCAACATCTCGTTCCATTAAGGAAACTGGCCAACCCAATGCAGTTAACAAATCATCAAAAAAAGCTCAGCGTCGCTTGGATAATGCTTCACCTACTGATATAACCGAAATACGTAAAGAACTTTCGGTACCCGATTATGCTTTTCCTCTTGAAACTGTTGGACGCACTGGATATCTTTCATCAGATACTTACAATTCATTTCTCCTGAAAATACCCGATCGACGCAATGAAAAAGATGAAAAACTACATTGGTTTGGTGAGAATCCAAAGTGTCCGGAGTGCCATCCATCTTATGTAGTACCAGGTACATGTGAACCTTGTCTACGTAGATAGAAGAGAGAGCATCATTGAACTTCTTACTATGTTACGAGTATCTAAAATAGTATAACGCGACGAAACCTTTCAGTAGTAACTTTAAGTATTACAAATCAAAAAAACAGAAAAATCAAAATCCTCATTGGCAAAAACATTTCATTAAAACATTCTTCGTTTTTTATTAAATAGTTAGTAAATTAAATAATTATATATATTTTTTATAATATGATATGATATATTATATGTTAAAGTGACTTGTGTCACATTTTTATCCTGCATTTTGTATATAAGAAAAAAATGTTCTCTCTCTGAAATAGCAACGAATCCATCATCCAATAGTACCTAGTATACAATATATTTATATCCATTGAAGTAACATGATTGAATCAGTAAATCCATAAAATCCTCCTCCTAATGCTAATAAATACAATATTATATGCAAAGTATTGTAGTTCAAAGAATTTAAGAGTCTTCTTGATCAGCAGCTACCTTTAAACATATAAACATACATATATAAAGTAAGATCCTCCTCCCCAAATGTAGAGATGCATAATGAAAATAAATAAATAAAATAATATAAAATACATGTATGTATTTCTTTTCTTTTTATATTCATTTTAAATTTGAAAAATTGTATGTCTTTCCAGAGATTGAAATAGACAACATTTAATCAAATTGGAACGAGGAATTCTTAAGCTTTCCGATGACACCAATTTCATATTGATTGGATTAGCCAATCCAAAGTTATAGCTAAAATTCATTTTACCTTGTTAGTTTGATGTTTTTTTATGAAAATATGCTTATTGGATTTTATGTTGAGAACGACTAAACCGATTTTAATGAAAGTAATGTCAAATGAAAGGTAATGGCTAGGACTATATTTAAGGATTATCCGTATTCATAATTTTTTACGGATTGAGTGTTAAAACGAAACGAATTCCAAACATGGGTAAATTTAAGGTCTTTCCAGGATTCAAAATAAACAAAATTTAATCAAATTGGTAATATGAATTCTTTAGCTTTCCGGTGACACTAATTTCATATTGATCGGATCAGCCAATCCGAAGTTATAGCCATATTCGTTTCACTATATTAAATTTAAAAAAAAATTGAGTAAATAATAATTTCCAAGCGCCGCTGTACAAATTCTACCAGCTGGTACTAGGCCAACAGAAATGTATAGTAGGTGGATGGTACTTTTCAAAAATGCTTCTTGCATTATATCTCAAAAATGTCTAAACCGATTTTCATGAAAGTAATGCCAAATGATACGTAATGAGTAGGAGTATATTTAAAGATTTTCCTTATCTAGAATATTTATTATTCGAATCATGTGTTAAAATTAAGCCAATTCAAAAAATTGGTTAATTTTAGGTGTTTCCAGAGGTTGAAATGGAAAAAATGTAATCAATTTGGAAAGACGAAATCTTTAGCTTTCAGTTGACACCAATATGATTGGATGATGGATGAGCCGATCCAAAATTACAGCCAATATTCATGACCATCTTAAGAAATATGGTTTTAACAATTCTTAATATTAAAAAGAAAATTGAGGTATGTGTAATGCAATGGTCACACCATGATAATATCGGATGTAAAGACATGGGAACCATTAAGCCCTCATCAGTAAAAGCTCTTTTTCATCGTAAACTTTTTAGTTGTCCAATATATGAGAAGAAGATAAATGTTGTTTTAGACAATGGACGAGCTTAAGATTGATTATACAATAAGACAAATAATCGGAGGACAATAGCTGTTTATTTATATGTAAATATATGTATATAAAAGTGAGGTGTATAAAATATAAGTAGGTATTTAAAAAAAAAGCACTTATTCTGATCTATATTTATTCAACATGGGCAGATATCAATGCTTCCAGTTTTGGTGGTTCCAAACCATTTGACGGCACTTTCCATTCATAGCAAATAGGTGGACCTTGTGTGGTGGCAACATCTTGTAGCACTATATCAACATGTGGTGGTATAGATCATTAAACGGTAGCTCTGCGTTAATAACGAATGTATCGGACTTGTGTACTCCTGCTTGGGTTAAGGGTGGTTTCAAAGTTTTTGCTGTAGTCACTGGTGATCGTGGCGGAGGCGTGACATTTGACTACTTCTTTTTGACGATAATTTTGCGCACCTGCCTTATTTTTATTTCTTTGGGTGTATTACGCATAGAACGGCGCACTTTCTGTGGAATTATCTTAACAATACCCAGACACCCGTTTAAATGTTCTTGTAAAAGTCTTCGTTTCATTTTTAATTGACACACAGCACACCTAATAAGGTCATTGCCTGGATTGGGGATATTTTTCGAGCTACAAGGTACTGCATCGTTTTCAAGTTTAAACTGTGCCATAAATTTTTCGCCAAAGAGATCAACGATAAGTGATGTATCTGCCAATTCTGTAGGTGCCAATATAGCAGGTTCATTATCATCATAGTCGCCATCAATGATAAGAACATCATCAGAATTTAATTGAAATTCATTGATGATTTCATCTTTGATGATCGCTTGAAGTTTTTTACCTGTCATATTGGTATCTTTCTGGGAAGTTAATAGTGATGGGGGTGCAATTATATCCTCCTCATCACTGTCTGATGACAGCAGTTCGATTACAGTTTTTTTAGTTTCAATAATTACAACATCGGCATCGACATCTTCTTTTATCATTGTTTCCTTAGTTTTTATATCTTCTCCACTGCCGTTGCCTTTACTTGTTGTTGTAGACGCTACATTCCCCTTTTTTGGTTTATTATCGGGTTCATTTATTTTCATAAATCTTCCACCGCATTCTTGCAGATGCTTTTCCCACCATTGATCATTGGGTCCTGGAGCACGATTTGATACACGTTTAACATAACCTAAAAACGGTGTTCGATCCTGGCATATGCCACTGCAACGCCACAAATGTTCTTTGTACAAAGCAACTTCATTATTGAATGTATGGTAGACCTGTTAAAGAGAACCCGGGAAATACTTTGCTATGCAATTATAAATAAATACAATTCAATATGTACCGTTATATCTGTCCCAGCTACTTTATTCATGGCATGCATAATCTTTTTGAAAATCGGTCCATGTCCACCGTTCGCTTCGCGTATATTGAGTATAAAACAATATGCATGAATCATTTCATGCAACATTGTCTCCACAAGATCCTTACGAGGACGCAACTTTAGTAGTGGCTCACTTAGCCTGACGATGACATTCATGCCCAATGCACTACGGCGTTGATAGCAAATGCCAGCACAGCTATACATCAGCTTGCTCCATTCAAGGGTCACACATTCAAGACGACCATTAAAGAATTTTTTATTGAACAGTGTGAACATGGACTTTATATCGGGAGTAGCGTCTACCATCTCCCTCTCCGGATGAACAAGATTTTGCCAGCGAGCCTCATCGTTGTTGTCGTCAGATTTTGAGGTTAAATTTTTTGGCGTCTCAAAATCTACATCGACATTTTGAATATTAGCGGCATCCTGTGAATTCATTATAAAAAAAAAAAACAAAAATTGTTTCTTAATATTATTGGTTTATTAATTTCCTTTTTTTTTTTTTTAGGGGTTAGGTGTTGTTTTATTCACTTACACCATCATTTTCTTTATACTCCTCATCGAAGCGGTTTTGCAACTCTACTGCCAATAAGTAATCTGCTTGCTCTGACATTTTTATTCACGTTTTATTTTTTTTTTCTACTTTTTTTCCGCAAAAAAAATTCCACTTGGCGCTCTTAGTTAAAACAAACTTATCAAAATTGAATTTACTGCTGAATTATCCACACGTTCTTCGCCTTTACTAAAAATGCAGTTAGTAATGTCGTTTTGTCGTTTCTAGGGAAGCCAACGTTGTGATTCGGCAGATCTGGTATTGATGGTACAATAATGCAAGGTAGCGACATTTTGGGCTGTTACGCTCTCGAAAAATGGTCACTCTCAATTTTGACGTCACAAGTGTATTTTGTATTATGGCACGGTGTCACTTAGGACAGAAACGGCAGTAGAATCAGACTCCAGTAACAATGTTCTGAGACTGTTGTTTTTCTGGTCTATTTCTGTTGCTGTGAGACAGTACTACATAGAACACAACCAGAACTACTTTTGATCATAGTGAAAAATCAAAGTGAAATTCAAATAGAAGCTAAAAATAAATAAAATTGAAGTTGAAAATGTATATTACTGCCACAATTTGTTTTAACGAAGACTTTAAAGCTTTGGTCTATATTCTTTTGTTGAGAAATCAAAAGAAAAGGAAAAGACGGCACCGAAAAGAAGTCAAAAGTAGTTGTTTCTGGTCCTGGTGCCAATACACTGAGATCTGGTTCCATTTTTTATACAACCTGGCCGCACTGTTTTTCCATTGCGGCGCCGTTTCTGGTCTGTTTCAGGTGCACATGTACTGGAGTCTATTGCAGTTTCTGTCCTAAGCGATACCACGCCATTAAACGTTTTTAGCATTTAACATTGCTGACGTCACAAGTATATATTTTTGGGAACGACACTTAAATATACGAAATTGACGCCACCTCTACCTCGAACACCATGAGGTCTTCCCAATCTAGATTTTACGATCGTTGTGCCAAAAAATTGCCAATATTAATAAATTATCTATAGCAATTATAAATCAATCAATTTCCTTTTTTCACTTATTTTTGACATTTTTAATTGAATTTGAATATCCGTTCAAAACGACGGGCCGTTCATGAAACGAAAAAAACGATAAATCGGCAAAAAAAACTTTGCCCGAATACCCATAATATTGATCAGAAACTACCCTGCAGTATACTTGGTGGCAATAGTCCCCGTTTCCATAGTAATTCACTAGCGCCTTTTCTTATTATCTGGTGGCTAGTTATGCAGAGGCGAACCAATAAGTTTGCGTTTCCATAGTAAGTCAGAAGACCCTTTTCGAATTACTGGTGGCTATTGAATTCACTAGTCGTAGGAAATGTGGGCGTTGGTAATGACTGATGACACGACATTTGAACGGTAATGCAGGCGGTGGCAATTGAGACCTTCTAATGAATTTACCAGTTGATAACATGTGAAAGCAGTTTGCAGGATACCTATAAACATACAAATATACTTTTAAAGTAAGCTCCTCCTTAAATGCAGAGATAAAAATTGAAAATAAATAAATAAAATCCAGGCGAACAGAAATAGCAATTGGATAGGTGTTTTCACATATGTTTAAGCGTTCATATCTCGAAAATAACTGAACCAATTTTTTTGAAAATAAATCCAAATGAAAGGAAATAAGAAGGACTATATTTATAGGGTTATCCGTATAGGGAGTATTATCCGAATCAAGTATAAAAAGGAAGAAAATACAAAATGATGAATTTTAGCCCTTTTCCAGCGGACGCAATGGACAAAACTGGATCATTTCAAAGAGCTGAACAGATAAGCTTTATGGTGACATCAATTTTATCATGATTGAGCAAGTCGATTTAACGTTTTAACCAAAGTTCAGTCAAGGGAATCGTATTCACAAAAAGTATTGCATACTTTGAGGGGTAACATTTTGAGAAACCAAAAATTATAAATTCTAGCAGCTGGTACTAGGCCAACAGAAATGCATAGTAGGTGGATGGTACTTTTCAGAAATGCTTCTTGCATTATATCTCAAGAATGACTAAACCTATTTCAATGAAAGTAATTCCAAATGAAAGGTATTAAGTAGGACTACAATTGAGGACTATCCTTATCCGGAAATTTATCCGCATTAAGTGTTAAAATGAAGGATATTCCAAAGATAGGTCAATTTTAGGTATTTCTAGGATTCGAAATAGATAAAATTTAATCAAATCGGAAAGATGAACAGATAAGCTTTCTGATGACATCAATTTCATATTGATCGGATCAACCAATCGGAAGTTATATCCATATTTATTTTACCATATTAAATTGGAAAAAATATGAGAAAATAACAATTTCCAAGCGTCGCAGTACAAATTCTACCAGCTGGTACTAGGCGAACAGAAATGCATAGTAGGTGGATGGTACTTATCAGAAATGCTTCTTGTGTTATATCTCAAGAATGACTAAACCTATTTCAATGAAAGTAATGCCAAATGAAAGGTATTAAGTAGGACTACAATTGAGGACTATCCTTATCCGGAAATTTATCCGCGTTAAGTGTTAAAATGAAGGATATTCCAAAGATAGGTCAATTTTAGGTATTTCTAGGATTCGAAATAGATAAAATTTAATCAAATCGGAAAGATGAACAGATAAGCTTTCTGATGACATCAATTTCATATTGATCGGATCAACCAATCGGAAGTTATATCCATATTTATTTTACCATATTAAATTGGAAAAAATATGAGAAAATAAAAATTTCCAAGCGTCGCAGTACAAATTCTACCAGCTGGTACTAGGCGAACAGAAATGCATAGTAGGTGGATGGTACTTTTCAGAAATGCTTCTTGCGTTATATCTCAAGAATGACTAAACCTATTTCAATGAAAGTAATTCCAAATGAAAGGTCATGACTAGGACTTTATTTAGGGATTATCCGTATACGGAATTTTATCTGCATTAAGTGTTAAAATGAAGGATATTCCAAAGATGGGTCAATTTTAGGTCTTTCTAGGGTTCGAAATAGACAAAATTTAATCAAATTGGAAAGATGATATCTTTAGCTTTCTATGGACATTAATTTTATGTTGATTGGATCAGCCGATTCAAAATTATAGCCAAATATATACATACTATTCCGTAAGTTAAAATAAAGGTAAAAATTTAAAGAGGCATTTTATTGCAAAAAAGGAACATGGTTTTAACAATTTGTTAATATTAAATAAAAAAATGGAGTATGTGTAATGCAATGGTCACACCATGATGATGTCAGATATAAAGATGTGGACACCATTCAGCCCTCAACAAAGCCCTTTTTCGTCTTAACCTTTTGGTTTACATAAAAAAATTTATACAAAAAGACAAATATTCGGAGTACAATTAAGTAACTGTTTATTTATATATGTATGTAAAAGTGGGGTTTATAAATGTCATGTTGTGTGAAATATATATATACTTATTTAAAAAAAAAACACTCATTACGATCTACTTATATTTATTCACCCTGGCAGTAACTACAGTGATTGAGCAGTTCATATGCTTTAAATTCTCTACCACAACGAGGGCATTGGCGAGTTTTTTTGTACAAACTGCGTTGCCTACGTTGACGTTCAGTTTCATCACTATCTATAGACGTGGCATTTGAATTATCTGTGCTTGTATTTGCATCGATACTGTTGCGGTTCCGCTTTGTTTTCATTTCATTGAATGTACTATTACGCGACCGTTGTGATCCTGCTTTTGAAGTATTTTTTGGCAATTTCGGTTCAATTTTAATAATGATACCCATACACCCATTTAAATGTTCTTGTAAATCACTTCGCTTCAATTTCGATTGACAAATAGCACATGTAATAATGTCGTTGTCTGGATTGCTATAATAACGCGAGCCAGAAGCCACTACATCGTTTTCACGTTGGAATTCCGCCATAAGTGTATCTTCGCCAAAGAATTCATCGATAACTGATGTATCTGCCAATTCTGTAGCTGCCAATATAGCAGCTTCATTATCGTCATATTCATCATCTATCAGTATTACATCATCGAAACTTAATTCTAAGGATTCATCAAGAATCTCTTTTTTAATCATATCCTGACGTTCTGTACTTGTCATATTGGTATTTTGTTTCCGGGAAGTTGGTGGTGGCCTTGGTGCAACAAATGTCTCTTCATCTTCTTCGTCTGATGACAGCAGCTCGATTACAGGATTTTTAGTTTCATTTATAACAACAACATCATCATCATCTTCGCTTGAATTTAACTTGCGTTTGCCATTTGTCGTCGTTACGTCTGATGAATTTGGATTACGCGATTTATCAGGAAAACGATTTGACCATATATTACGCAAGTGATTTTGATCAACTTCACCGTTTGATGAACTTTTACTCCTACTATCCAATGTATAACCACGTCCAGATATGCTTATGCTGGAATTTGGTGAATTTTTAACAGCAGTTGAGTTTTCTGCACCCACACGTTCACTAAGATCAGCAAAACCAATAACATTACGTAAATTTCCCCTTGAGTAAATATCATTAACTTCCTTTGGCTGCGGCAAGTTGGGTGGCATACTTTTCTTAGTATTGAAGAAGAGCATTGAGTTGCCGCTACCACTGGACAAATCTTTTAATGTACCAACTATATTCTTGTTAGATTTTGTCATAGAGTCTGTTGTGTCTTTTATGGCAGGGAAAAATGTTTTTATATCTGGTCCACCGCTGGTGACATTATTCAATTTAGTTTTCTTATTTGTTGTTGTCGCCACAGTCTTTTTTGGTTTCTTATCAGGTTCTTGTATTTTCATAAATGTTCCACCGCATGATTTCATATGCTGTTGCCACCATTGATCATTGGGTCCTGGAGCACGATTTGATGTACGTTTAACATAACCAAAAAACGGTGTTCGTTCCTGGCATATACCATTGCAACGCCACACATGTTGTTTGTATAATGCAACTTCATCATTGAATGTATGGTAGACCTGCAAAAGAGAAGCCGTGCAATATTTTCTTATGCAATTATAAATAAATATAATTCAATATTTACTGTTATATTTGTTCCAGCTACTTTATTTATGGCATGCATAATCTTTTTGAAGTTCGGTCCATGACCACCGTTACCTTCGCGTATATTAAGTATAAAACAATATGCATGAATCATTTCATGCAACATTGTCTCCACAAGATCCTTACGTGGACGCAACTTTAGTAGTGGCTCACTCAGTCTGACGGTCACATCCATGCCTAATCTATTACGTCGTTGATAGCATATGCCAGCACAGCTATACATACGCTTGCTCCATTCAAGCGTCACACATGTAAGACGACCACCAAAGAATTTTTGATTAAAACGTCTGAACATGGAATTTATATCGGGTGTAGGGTCCACCACCTCCCACTCTGGATGAACAAGATTTTGCGTGCGATTAAGAAAGTCATCATCGCTGTTGTCTTGATATTTTTTGGGTTTACTATTTGGTATTTTAAAATCTGTATCGACATATTGAATATCATCGGCTTCCTGTGAATTCATTGCAAAAAAGCAAAACAATTGTTTCTTAATATAATTGGTGGTTTTTTTTCGTCTTTACTTACACTATCATCTTGGTTGTTCTCCTCATTCAATCGTTGTTGCAATGCTAATGCAAATAAGTAATCTGCATCCACTGACATTTTTATCTACGTTTCATTTAATACTTTTATTGCGCGTAAACAATTTCAGCTTGGCGCTTTTACTTAAAACAAAATGATCCAAATTGTTTGTGCTGCCAACTAGTCCCAAAGTTGCTAATAACATATGTTTCAATAGTAGCGAGTACTCTTGAAAAGTATTGTGTACCCTTGATAAATTAAGTTAGTTGGCAACGTTAGAATTGCGAGGGCTGGCAATGTAGGGCAACCGAAAATGTAAAACAAAAGCAGATTTTTTCAGGAAGTATTTTTTAGAGTGAGTGCTTTGTTTCAATTATATTATGTTGAAACAAAAATCAAAGACAAATAAATATGTACATAGACTGGACAGTTGTTTCATGGTTCAAAAAAATTTATTAATATTTTATTATACTTTTTTTGTCTTGTTGGTGAATGGTATTTGAATCATATACAGAAATGCATCAAAATTGATGTGGTCATGGTTGGATGGTCAACCATACATTCATTTCCTTTCAACTATTGTTTTAATGTCAATTTGCTGTATGTTTGCTTGGCTATAAGTGTTTTTAACCCGTTTTATCCTAAATTGAAATGCACAAGAAACTACTCCCAAAAGAATGTTATGGTGTTTCTGTGTTCGGAGAAATTTGTTTGTGGTTCTTTTTTTTTGGCACCAATTCTTTTCTCTCTTATATTCAGCTATATATTACGTAAAATCGTTAAAAATAGGGTAGGATATTAGAATCAATTCTGATGTACAATGCGCTAGGCTGCCGGATGCCACGTTCCATTGACCAAATACAAAAAAAGCTCTCAAAGGCATGAATCGCCACAATCATTTTGGTAAAGAAAAATTTGCCGTTCTGAGGACACAGAGACTCTAGTGACATGAAGGCTGAGGACCGACATCATGTTGCATTATCAGGCCAAGAAGGGGTTTTCCGAGCACTTTAGACGTTTCTTATAGAAGCAGGTGATGAAGATTTAAGAACACACTTGGAAACAGCTCCTAAAAACTGCATCATGATCAGTAACATTATCCAGATCGAAGTTATCGATATCATAGGGCAAGAGAGTACAATGTCTTGCAGAACAAAGCAGTGTGCCTAATGATGACGGGATGAAATAAATAAATAAATATGACCATGGATAGCCTGCATAGAGACATGAATCTGACAGTCGGTAGTAGAGGACCAGTTTCTCGATACAAAAATTTGTTTAAAAAAATTGTTGAAACAAACTTTCTTTTTATATTCATTTTAAAAAAATGAGAAGGCTATGTGCCAAAAGCAAAAGAATATGATAAAAAGACGACTTTTCCAGTGAATTTTCCAAGAAAAAAATATTGCATATTGTCTTGTCATCAGAATTAGAGAGGTGGGTGCCAAATTACAGATCAATCGGTTAACAAGAAGGGGGTGAAATTTCAATTACTAGATTTGGCCACAAGATCTTGATCTAAATAAAAATGTCAGAAAACGTTTGTAAATTATGATTGATTGATTAATCTTTTCCTTCCTTTACTTCAGGCACTGAATTGTATGATCCAATTCGATCCTTTCGATACATATTAATTGAAAGAAAATCCAAGAAAAACTTCAGGTATTTTTTAAAATTGTTTATCGTGCAACATTATAAAAATGCATGCATAACTTTTAATAGAAAATAATGTAATGTAATGTTCTTTAATAAAATTTATGTTGTAAGTTGCATTGCTTGATGCATGATGATTTGTGATGATGCTCATACATAATAAATTGCTGTATATTATATAATATAGTATAGTATAATAACAACTACAAATATATACTCATCATATATGGTATACATATGATGATGAACATAACTCTCTGATTACATAATATGTATGTATGTGTATATACAATTATAAATTGATATTGATTTGTTTGATTCGTTTGTTTTGTTTTGTTTTGTTTTAAATTTGATTTTGCAATGATAATGATATTATTATAGTATTATTAATTATTATAATAATTATTATTTTGTTTTTGTTTTTTTCTTGAATATTTTTTCTTCCTTCATTCACTTAAAAAATATACATAAAAAATAATATTTGAAACTTTTACAAACATAAAAATGAAACGTTTCTAAGGCACTTTTTCCAACAGAATTTGTTTTTTTTTTTTAACATTTTATCATCATTAATAAATTTTTATTAATTGTAATTTAATTTTGTTTTTATCATAATGTACCATGCAATTTTATTTAGAAAAATATAATGTGTAAATTTTTACATGGCAAATTTTATTATATGGGGGGATATTCTGTTGTATTTTTTATTTTTTTGTGTTTATTTCGAAAATATATTTCATCATCATATTATGGGATGATATTTTTGACTAGCATCTCTATTTGTAAAAAGGTTTTTTTTGTTTGTTTACTAAACTAAATTTTTGATCTGACTTTCAGATGACGACGGATTAAAAAAAGCAACCCTTCAACTTCTCACTCAGCAGGGATTGTAATAATATACGCTTGCCTTCCAGGGTTGACAGGAGCCTGGACCACGATCTGGTGGCGGTTTTGATCTTCTAGCGATTTTCTTTGAAGATGAACAACCTGCATCACCAGGAAGTTCTTCACCAATGGGTGTAGCTCTTAGGACAATTTGATGGTCTTTATTGATGTTGACATTGCAAAGGACAGTGGCCTGATGACTGGGTGAAAATAGACGATTGGATAATTGACCATCTATATAGATCTGTCATATAGAAATAAAATATAAGTATATAAATGATTTATTATCATTTCATTGAGTATATCCTTACCTCATAGCCCGCAATTCCGCAGCAGTCGAATATTTCCCAACTAACAAAAAGTGATGTCATACCGATATCATGGACTTGTGTTATCTTTACTGGAAAAGTATCCTTGCAAGGATCATTGGCACGCTTTGGTTTAACGGCCTAGAAAATATATGTTTGTTTTAATATTTCTGATGATGATGGTGATTGATGATATTCTTCTACTTACTTTAGTCCTTGCTTGTTTGTCATGCAAAACGTGATCCATGGCATCTAAATCGAATATGACTGAGTCTATAAAATAACGCTATAGATAATAAAATAGGATATTATTGTAATATTTTCAGTAATCTAAATCATATCTAATTTATTAAAAAGTACAAACCAATTCACAAACGGGATCCAACATTGCGCACTCCACAGTTTTATTAACTGTGCGGCATTCCTTCTCAGAACGCATGGCACGACAATGACAGCATTGACATTGATTACATTCTGGTTCTATTTCCGATTCTGGGCATGGACCTCCGCTTTTCACCAAACCCATTTCTTCTTGTTCACATAGGTTACAATCGTCTGGTACTGGTGTGTTTTCATCACATATTGCACAATCGGTTTCTTGTGTAGGTTCTTCACAAGCTCCACATTCGGGTGGTTGTTCAACTTCTTCACATGCTGTACATTCGGTTGCTGGTGCGGAGGCTTCTTCGCATAAGTCACAGTCACCAAAGAATGTTTCACCTGCTGATTCACAATCTGCACACTCATTATGAGCTGTGTCATCACCAATGACTTTTACTCCATCACCATCTTCTTCACCACCACTCGTGCCACCACAACTTGTTCCACCACCACTCTTTCCACCGCCTTCACTATGTTCCCCTTCATCATCAGCCTCTGTTGTATGTTTGGATAAATTTGGTGTTGTAGTATATACAAAATCTGGATCCCGTTCTACATTATACAATTCAATTTTTCCCGTACGTCTTCTCTTTTTGGATGGTGGAAGATCCTTTAAGAAGCATTCTTCCATATATTCTTGCATTTTAAATAGACAACAATCTAGATTTATTTCTTTATCATCATCGATGGTGGTGGGCACATCCTTTCCTAGCAAATAAGTCAGCTCTCGGAAAAGTTGTTCTATAATCACACGACGATCGTCGGCAAAAGTTCCTGTGCAATTGGGAAAATCTGTAAGATTATTGATGAGGCGCATAATCTTTTCTTTACGTGATGATATTGTATTGCATGGTGCCTCGGCATCATCGCGGCATGTTATGGAGGTTGTTGAGCAATAGCAACTCTTGGTTTTATCATCTTCGGATGGTTGATGTGAACAGGAATCCTTTTCGAGAATTTTCTTACCACATTCTTCACAGATATCTTCAGTCTTTTCTTGGCATTCGTCACATGGTGCTGATGATTGACCACCACATGAAGCCGTCGACTTAGGAACTAGTTTCGAAGATGACTGTGCTGGACCGCATACACCACCACATGGTGCACTTGCATTACTCTTCACTGATCTAGTGTCCTTGTATGATTCTCGTTTACCACAATAGCCACAAGTACGTTGACTTGAGAGGCTCATATTACTTGCCACAGTTTGGGGTATATTCTTGTTACAATCGCAAGGCAATCTATCATCGGCGGTTTTCATATTTCTTGTATCCGATTTTTTGGCAGTCATGGAGCATGAAGATTTGTAATGACTAACTTCAGATTTGATACTCTTGACAGATCGTTTGCGGCATATACAAGGCATGGACTTATCATGTCCACAGTTATGATCTTTTGTACAACGGCAAACAACCGATGCCTCATCCGAATCAGATTCACAAGATTTAAAACCTTCTGCATCATAATCATCACCACAACTTTGTTTATCATATTGTCTATCATATTGTTGTCTATCATATTGTTGTCTATCATTTTGTTGTCTATAGTATTGTCCATTTTGTCCAGGTGTTGTTGTTGTTGGTCTAGTACCATATGTATACCAAGAATTGGTTTTAAAATCATCCTGCTTAGGCTTAAATCCACCTCGAGTTTTTATATCTTTATGGCTTACAATCATAATGTCATTTTGTTGCGGATTTTCAGTATCCCATTCACCCAGTGGAACACATGGATATTTTGCACTACAACAAGGGAGTTCGTCTTGATCATGAGCTCCTTGTTGCTTTAGAATGGGTTGATATTGATCTTGACCTTCTTCGTTACTTGCTGCATCACTGCGTCTTCTTCCATCACATGATTCTTTTGTTACACCTGGTGAGCATAAGTCCTCAATTCCGTCGTCATATCCAGATTTTTCGGTTTTGCATTTACAACCCTTCTCTCCCATCTCATCTTCACTGCTGACGCCATTCACTTTGCTGTCAATTTTTAGTTCATTTGTATTTGAACATTTGCAAATAACTTCTTTCGACACTTTCTCGTCATCAAGCTCACCTTCACCTTCGTTAGTCCGGAAATTTGTCGGGTACTTCATCTTATCCGGTTTGCTAAAACTTGTCCTATTATCGTCAACTTGTTGATCTTTATTAACACCGCCGTCAGCAGCTTTCATTCTTTTATCACGTAAGAAAGATGTATCGGTTTGTGATGGTTTTGCATTGGGATCTTCTGCCGATATATCATCTGGTTTCGATTGATCTGGCTCTGATGATTCCTCCATTCTTTTAGTAATGGGTTTTTTAGGTTCTACTATATCTGGTTGAATTCTTCCTTCTTTAATGGCTTTGTCTCTTAAAAATGATGTATCAGTTTGTGATTTTTTGGCATTCGGGTCTAAGGCATCATCTGAAGTTGGTTCTTCATAAGGTTTTCTGCGTTGTTGGTCTCTTAAATATGAGTCATCGGTCTGGGATCGTTGTTCGTTTGGTTGCTCTTCGTCTGGATAACTTAAATCTTCGATATATTTGTCAGAATCAGTTTGGGGACCTGAAATTATACAACAAAACAAAAGCCAATGTGAACAACATTTAGAAAAGAAAAATGAAAAATCATTTATATAGTATATAGAAAAATCAAAAATTTTGTTTTATATATTTCAATTTTGAATTTTGAATTTTGAGATCAGATATGTATGTTATAAATAATATTACAGGTTGTGGACCAAGGACAAGTCATATTGTTAATAATGTATATGTAGTAATGTGTAGTATACGATAGTATGTAGTGTATGATTCACACTCTCTCTCTGGATTGTACAATCTCTTTGACATCTGCTAAAGCTATTGGCGGTCCTCGTCTTACCGATCCCGGAGCCCACATCTCACAATCAAAAACCTCCAAATATTTTGCCTCGGCCTTTTCGCGACAGGGACAAAAATCAAATGAAGATGCTTGGCTGCAAGGTCTACTATTGTTTTCGTTATTGTATTCATCAAATATTGTGCCCCGCTTGATACATTTACACACTTTAACATCATCGTGCTCGCGATTATATTTCCGGGTCGGTTGCCGCCACGGACACAGGCAACAGCCACAATTACCCGGGCAAAAAATACGACCGTTCGAATCCATAAGCGGACTAGGATGATAACGGCATGGCCTACACGTTACAATGTCCTTATGCTGTGGATAGACTACATAATATTTGTGTTCAATTGATATTCGTAAAGGTTTATTCGACTCGACAAGTTGGGGACTTGTTAGAACAGATGTCCGAGTTGAGGTCGCTTCCAAAGATATTTTCTCTTTTACTATCGATATTGTAATAGCTTGTCCAGACGAATTAAGGCATTCGACCCTACAACTTGACGTCTGACATGAACATGACATTTTCTTATGTTTCTGAAGTCTAGAAATTATGGTTTGTTGTTCTTTATTGCAGGTAAAACCATCACCTGAATAATGGGATCCCTGGATAAGAATGGGATCACGAACACCTGCTGACGTCATGCTGGCACCCATAACATCGAGTTGTATTGGTATCTTGAAGGTTATCGGTTCGATGCGCACTCTAAACGGATTGCAACGAATGTCATTTTCCTGGGAACCACTCATACTAGTCATTCGTGCCGTAATCTCCAAATTGGCACCACATGGACCCATCTCTTGCAATCCCGGGCATGTGTATTTCTTACTTTGTCTATTATCCAAATCCTTGAGTAACATTTGAGCGGCATCTGCAGCACGTTGCAGTGCTACACGAAAAGCCTCGGGATCATCGAAATGGGGCTTTCCGCTATGAAAACTTCCTTCGTACGGATCGTTCTCACTTATGCAATCGTAGAACCTCTCTTGATCGCTAGGAGTTGGTTCAAAATTGGGCATCCTGTACAAGACCTTCATTGAGTCTGTATCTTGCCGATTTCCAACCCGTCGGTTACGCATGTACTCGCAATGGGAAGGATTTCTGCAACTTCCTCTCTCCATTTCCATAACCATGCCGACATTTGGACATTTTCTTGCTTGATTATTACAATTTCCTCGCCTTTGGTCGTCCATAATTTTTACAATGTTAAAATTCCAATTAGGAATCAAATTTTCAAAATTTTACTCAAAAATTATTGCGAAAGGCATCTATTGAAAATTTTTAAGAGATATGACTTAAACTCAGAAAATAAAAATATATACTGATGATAATCGGAATGAATATACACATACATGTATAATTCTAAAGTCAAAGGTTGCTTTGAATAACATCTATTATTTATTTTTTTATTTCATTCAAATTCACAAGCTTACTACGATTGGGATAGTCTTCAGATCTAAGAAGTATGTATATATATTACAATAAATTTTGGAGAGAAAACTTTTGTATTATTTGAACTTAGTCTTTGTTCATATGATTGGGCATAGGACGATTCACAGGATAATACACGGTACAGTAAAATTGAGATTCAACTTGGGTATTATGAAAGGCCAGGAGACGTTCATGTATTTGATCTTCAAGACTTGATAGAAGCTGTGAAAGTTTTTGTTTGTTTTAGTTTTGAAAAGAAAAAAAAAAAATTGGGAAGACCCATAATAATACACACCCTTAATTCTATCGGAACAAAAAGTCTCTTGAGCTCTTCCAAGCATGTCAAGACCGCCACAAATTTATCGTAATTATCAAAGAATCCTGATTCATTTTGACAATGCCAAAAATCTTTCAAGACATCTAGATTTTCGCGAAATTTTTTATTTGTTTCCCAAAGTTTAATGAAACCTATTTGAAATGCTTGATGCTCCCAATTCGATGCAGAAACATTGTTCTCCAATATCTTGAGAAAATCTAATGTTCTATTGCTTATTAAGTCCAATCTTTGTTCTAGATTCATGTCATCATCGATCTGGGTACCACAATCCGCACTAATGGGTTTTGTCTTCAAGTCAATGGTATCAGTTTGCTGTTCACAAATTTGAGGTCTTGCTTCAATAGATTTATCTTCCATGCTACATAAGGCAGTCTGAGTGAAGGCATGTATAGAGTATGTTGCCGTAGGGGGTTCCGGAACAATCTCAGCATGAGTGAGATGATCAATTTGTATATGTTGTATTGAGACTGTTGATGGCACCGAATGAAAACTCATAAAAGAGACTCGTTTCTGAAGCACTTCCGATGAATATAAATCCATATCAGAGGCATCATAAAACGATTCCTTGGCACCAATAGCAGTCACAACACGTCGTACACGGCCCCGTAAGAAACGTTTATATAGGAAACTATGATAACTGGATTTCTTGCGTTTGAAAGAATCTTGGGTCTGAGTTGTTGAAACACAGGTGGAAACTTTTGAATTGATTTTACGTAATTCTGAAGGTACTTCACAAATTGGTTTGTATATTGGCGTAGGACACGGTGGTTGCAAGACAGAGGGATCAAGTAACACTGGAGGCACAATTGTCATCATACCAACTGTGTATGTGGTGGTATTGTGTGGCGTTATACTAGATACAACTTGATTTGAATTTGATGTACCGCCACCTGTACTACGATGGGATACTCTGGTATCAGATTGTTTGACTCGAGATTCTTGACTATCAAGTTTATTGACTTGGGTTCCTTGACTAACAAGTTTGTTGACTCGGGTTTCTTGAATATCAGGTTTCTTAACTCGGGTTTCTTGACTATCAGTGAGGACTTTTGTTTTTTCTTGTGCTTGAATCTCAGTAGTGGATGCTTCTTCTTCTTTACAAGTTACTTTATCTTGATTGGTATTCAATGGATTGCTTACCTCTTCTTCATCATCACTTATGAATTGATCCGCCAATCTTTTGACATCGAGGGCTACATTTTGAAACTGTACATGGGTAGGAAGCTCACGTTCACAGCGCTAACGGAATGAGAAATTGGTCAAATTTAGAAAAATCTCATTTAATTCAGTTGTAATTGTATTTACCTGAAGATTACGTAAAGCATTACTCAGTCCCCTAGTGGCATCTTTCAGATCCTTTACTTCGCCACGGCAAAAGCGTTTGGAGGGACTGGTACAAAGTTCGTCGGCTAAGCTAGAACACTCTGTGGCAGCAAATTTCTGCTCCAGCTGTTGACATAGTTCTTCTTTTGTTCGTAGCTCATCCTGGAGGACACGTTCTTTTTCCTCATGTTCCTTTACACTTGCTTGTAACTCACCAATTTTAGTTTCAAGTGTTGCCACTTCCTCTCTGAGTTCACTGTTTGTGACTTCAATATGCGAATAATCCTTACGCATATCGAATATTTGTTTTCGTAGATCTTCAGTTTCTTTCTTGAACTGTTCCTCAAGGTTCTGTTGCAATTTGGCAGCAAAGGTGAGCTCATCAATGAGACTCTTGGTGCGACGGCGCTCGGTATCAAGTGCTTCCATTAGAGGTTTCTTTACATCCTTCTGCAGTTCGCGTTGTTCCTTATAAGCCTCCAACTCTCTCAGCACGGTACTGTGCTCTTCTTGCATTTCGCGATGTTCCTTAGAAATTCGCACCAGGCATGTTTTTAACCCTTGTTCGGCTTCTTCCAGTTGAACGATTTTCTCATTGGCAGCACGTGCATCGTCACGCAGGCAATCCTGTAATTTTGAGATCTTCTGTTTTAGAGAAACTTCTTTGGCACGGAATGCCTCCTCGCGTTGCTTGTACTCTTGTTCCAGTTGGACCCAATGAGAATCGGCTGTCTCCATGGCTTCGTAATGGCGGGAAGAGAGGTCTTTCATTTGATTACGTAGATTTTTTACCTCATCCCTAAGATAAGCCAATTCACGATCATCACAACATCTGCAATCATCAACATCATTTGCGGCGGATGAACAAGGGTTGAAACGAGTCTCCCTTGCCATGTTATTGTTGGTTTGGAAAAATGATTGCTCCTCTGCCCTATTTGCGGTACAAAAGCCTGCAGAAGGACGTGGACTATTGTTAGATAGTTCATTGCCCATTGTTTCTCTTAATTCCTGGTTAAGTGGTAAGTTTTGTATCTGTTTCACTGTCGCCTGTAGCAAAGGTCTCGCTGCAGCAAATATCTTATAGACAAGTATTAGCGGCAGTGTCGTAAGTAGCGTTTCTAGTTGTTTCTTGACCAGTTTCTTGTCCGCTTCGAGATTACTTATTTGTGTTTCGTAAGCTGTCAGATCTTCGTGTAAATTCAAGCTCTCGGAACGGCAGTCTTTGTATTTCGCAGTCAGTGCTTCCTTGGATAATTCTAACTCAACGTTACGTTGGGTTAATATCTCCAATTCTATTTCGAGTCTTTGCAAACGTAAGCGCGTATCGTTCTCTGCCTCCTCGAATTCACACTTTTCCTCTTCGAGTATAGAATTTTCTGTTTCCAGTGAATCTACACGATCATAAAGGTCTTTCAGTTGCTTTTCCAAAAGGATTTCACGCTGTAAGCGGTTCGCTAGATGTTTAGCCTGTGCGTCACCAGAACTCTCGTAGATGAGCACCTTTCCTTCGAGCAGCTCTAAACGTTCCTTATAATATTGCAGTCGTTTCAAGTCACACGCTGCTGCCTGCAGATTTGTTGAGTAAGCACCTGCAACAGAATTATGAACCGAGCACGAGACCTTGCCAGCAGGTGTACTATGAACACGTTGAAGTCGCTGTAACCCTGTACTAAAAGAATCCTCTAGATAGTCTAGATCAGTTTGCGTGTATGTATTTTTCAGAACAACGTTTACTTCGTCGTCGTCGCCACCACTTGTTCCAGCACTACCACCAATGAAATCAGATTCAACGAAGACACCGCTTTCACTGAGACTATTACTTTGCCAAGCTGGACGCGTTGTTTTACGTGGTGAATCGGTTGGTGTATTAGTGGGTGGAACACAACAACTATTATAGGGTTGTACGGTGGCAACTATACGACAATTTGAACCAGATGTTATTATAGGCTTCGAGGAGTTCTTTGTAGTTCGATATTCTGTTGGTGTTGCTGAATGTACAGTGGGTGTTGTTGAAGCTGAATTGGAACAAGAACCAGATGATTCTGAACTGTAGTCGGAGACACGTGATTTGACCTTAAATATTTAATAAAAATACGCAAATACATTAATTATGCGATAACATTAAAAATGGACAATTTTGGAAAATTTGTTTATCAAAAATACATTTGAGGAATATAATAAAATTCTATTTTCTTTTTATTATCACAAATAATAAATTCAAACTAACTAAAGACGACAGAATTTTAATAGATACTACGATTATTTATTATATTTCTGAAGAAAAAATAAACAAGAGGAAGGGGACCTTTTACAAAATTATAGTGTAAAATCGCAGATACCAGAGAGTTCCTATAGTTAGTATATCAATACATAAATTTTCTTCAACTAATACTGGTTGGTCTAGCCATTATATTGTATATAATAGTAATACCCTAGAAAGAACCGGGAATTTAAAGTAAAATACAGGTTCCTTCAAAAAGAGACCTTATAGTTTAAAAAAAGAGTTTAAATTATGTGTTA
The DNA here is from genome assembly GCA_037043315.1 of Amiota communis. Taxonomy (NCBI): domain Eukaryota; kingdom Metazoa; phylum Arthropoda; class Insecta; order Diptera; family Drosophilidae; genus Amiota; species Amiota communis. The sequence continues at coordinate 1,019,484 of JBAMAV010001245.1, read as the reverse complement.
TCTAAAAAACAAACGGGAATTTATGGCAAAAACGAGTTCTTTCGAAAATTGTGTAGCGGCCTATGCAACATTAAAGACTTATGAAAGCCATGGAATAAGGTTATAGCGTTGCCAATAGTGACATACATAGGTTCCTAAAGGCATCAGAGCCCAAATAAGGTTCAATTGTGTATACCCTACTGTTCTTTCAACATTAAAGACTTCTAAAACACAAAGAATAGAGTGAAATCATATAACAAAGGTTTCTAGAGATCTCATGGTCCAAATAAAGTTAAAATAAGGAACATAAGAAAGACTTGTGAAAGCCATACAATAAAATAGCATTTCCAAAAATGGTTCCTAGAGGCCTTATAGAGGTTACAATAGGCAAACCCTAAGAAAGAACCGGAAATTTAAAGCACTAAATTTCTTCTTTCAACATTAAAGAAAACAATAGAATAGAGTGAAATCATTGCCTATAACGATATTGGTTCCTAGAGGCCTCATGGTCCAAATTATGATAAATTATGAATGTACATATACCCTAAGGAAAAACCGGGAATTTCAAGCACAAAACCAATTCCTCCAAAATGAGGTGTAGGAATGAGGAACCTTAAAGACATGAGAAAGCCTGAGATTAAAATGAAAGCTTTCCCTACAATGGCAGAAGTTCGTAGAGGCCCTATGGTCCAAATGAGGTTAGAATAGGCAAACCGTAAGAAAACATTGGGAATTAAAGACAGAAAACAATTGCGTTCAAAAATTGTGCAAAGAATATTGAAGAAAATTAAAGAATAAAATAAATACATAGCCTATAATGATTCATGTTTCTAGGGGCCTTATCAGAGGTTAAATTATGTACATCCTTAGGAAGTACCAGGAGTTTAAAGCACAAATCGAGTTATTTTGAAAATTGTGTTTATGCGTAAGAAACTTTGAGGGTGAGTTGACCTAAACAACATTAAAAACTTTGGAATAATGTGAAAACATTGCCTATTATGTAAAGGGTTCTATAGATCTTATGGTCCATTAGGAGTTAGGGAATATAATCATACTTTTAAAATGAAAAGAGGGATATAAAAAATATATTATACTATGAACATACCATTTCCAAACTGCTGGGTTCATCACTCGAGGAATTCGCATTCAGAGACTCGGGACCACTACGCAGTGTATTCAATTCCAAATGTTGTAAATAATTTAATAATTGTTGTAAACAGAGTTTATCGCTTGCTTCTAGCATATTGTTCTTAAGTAAATTTCTTAGACGGCGGCACAAGTCCTCATGTGAATCCTCCAACTAAAATATAATATATTAGATGGTATAACTAACTATAGTAATTGGGTAAGTTAAAGACCAACTTACATTTAGATCTTCATCGGCTTGCTGCAAACTATGTGGTGATGTAATACCCGAGTCCATATTGAGACTTGTATTGCCAAAGAGCATTTGCATGGGATCCTCTTTACAATTCATATCATTACAAGACCAAACATCCTTAGCAGTTGTAGCCATTGTGGAAGTTGCATTTGTGGCTTCTGTTGAATGGGAATTGGAAGATATTGCTGATGCTGAAGATGATGGCATTGTGTTACTTTGTAGCGACCACTAAAACATAGATAAATACAAATAGTTAGAGAGATACTACAAAATACAAGGTGTCTCATTAATACTATATTCTATGATATAGTATCTAAGTTGAGTTGTTGGCGTGCTATGAATGCTTCGTTGGTTTATTTATTGTACTTTGTTGATGTTGTTATTTAGTTATGTGCTTTTGAGTAATTAACCAAGTTTAACTGTTTTACTAGTACGAGTATACTAAAAGATTGAATTATTTTCAAGCTGAATGATTTTAAAGGTTGTTCAACGCGTTCGGCTCTAGATACTTAGATACTTAATATCATTAACAAGAAATACTACATATTAACAATAACAAAAGCAGTCCACTAATAAGAAAGTTTTTTGATTAAAACAATAATATAATGTAGACTAAGAATAACAAATTAAGATTTCACACGATTTTATTTTGCTATTGCTGTTGTTTTGGTTATACAAAGTACACATAGATATAATATAAAAGTAACGCCCATGCAAATATTGTGTATTGTAGATATTAGATATACTGATACACACCCGACAGAAATGAATTAGTCGCACCCTTTATAATAGTATTGAGTATACTATAACAAAGCAATATTAGCAATAATGCCTTTTAAGTATCATAGCTTTTTGTTTTTTTGATTGTTTGATTTATAATGTCTTAGATAAAACCAAAATAGAACTTGTTATCGAGCTACTACCTTTCAATCATTGTATCTATTCTTAATATGGTAGAAGAGGGAGGAAAGCTAATTAAAAATTAAATAGAAGGTCATTAAAAGAAGTGAAATCTATTAGGCAATTTTGTTAAAAAACCTCAAAGTAGAAGAATGTCTCACCCAAAGGCATGTTTTCCTATGGGTAATTTGGGCAAATGAATGGAACCCCGAACACCAGCCAAAGCCAGAATTGTTTAAGATCAATAAAAGGTCACCAACTAGCTCTCTAGTCCTTACAGAAGATAAATGAATAAATTGTACTGATAAATCCGAAAACCACCTTTATCTTTGACGGAGAGACACGGATTGATTGGATCAAACTGGAAGGAAAAGGCCTAGAGCAATTCTTTGTTCATCGTTGATGTTCAATTGCCATCTTAGGACGTTCATTAGCCAAACGTTGCTCTTCATGACGATGACAATGATGTTCTTCTTCACGCAACTTAAGTTCCTTTTCAATAGACGGTTTTCTTCACGCATTCGATACACCAGCTCGTCCAGTTGAGTACTGGGATTAATGTAGCCCATATAAACAGGTACGGACTTCCGAGTTTCTACATTTTAACAAGAATAGGATTCGGATGATAGTGGTAGTTTCATAAAGACTTCTGTCGCAGCTATGGAGATGAGGATGAATTCGAAACTATCCAATAACTCCTATGTGACTGTCATAACCTTTTTGTTGGACAGACCCGTTTTCTTGGGAAACCTTTCTTCGGAAGATTTGAGTAGTTTGGCAAAATTTGGCATTGAGGGACTTGGCTTTGTTTGTTGATTCAACTGGTTGGTTCTAAAGTCATAGGATGACCTCTAAGACCCACTAAGGATACCTAACCATCAAGTACCCTATCTGTCACACCCCTTCCCTAAATTTAGACATCACAATGGGCCGTAAGTCTTCTAGATGAGCTCTCTTTTTGAGTAAACAGACCGTAAGTCTAAACTAATAGAGGAAAAGGTTACCAGCGATTATAGCCCTATAGACGGATTCGTTTCGTTATCAGCAGATTATATTAAGTTTTGACCGCTTCTCTGGATTATAAGCTAAGTCCCATACTAAAAAAATGCAAATATATTGCTACAATTGCTTTATTTCTTTCAACTTGAAAATTATTCAGTTAGTCTTAGAGGCTAGAACATACTGTGTCTGAGCATTTCTTAAACGAAATGGCCTAAATGAAATGGTCTTGTCACTCGTTTTTAATCTAGCCTAGGTGCTCTGAAATTCTATAAGTCCAAATGTGCCACACGTGGCCAGTGGTTAATAAATTCTAAAAACCTTAGATTCTTCTTTCAAAGTGTGTTTTATAAATTGAATAAATTAAACTGAAAAATACCCAAAAATGTCTGTATAGCCCTTTTGAAATAATAGGTACCTACTTTAAATAATTCTATGGCTAAGATCATTTATGTCAGTTGTATAGTTCAGTTGGTTAGAATAAAAAACTACTTAAGCTGACCAAATCAAGTCTAGAATTTTAAGCAGCTTTATTACTTATTCACTTCACTTCACTCACTATTGGCGTACTTAACTCTCAAGTTCAAAATGCTAACTAAGGCTAATTTAAGTAGGTTTATTTTAATGTATCTAATATCTTTAAAACCAAATAAAGCATTCACTTCAAGTTTCTGGTAAGTGCAAAAGGTAGGTGTAACATTTAGAATAACAAATTATATTTAACTCAATTTATTAAAACACTTACTAAGCATATAAAATCATCATCACAGATCATAATTATTGTTTTGTTTGTTTATCTTTTTGATTACACAAATAGCAACTAACAACTGAAACACAAACTATTAATTGGCGTAGGTGTGTATCTGCGATTGAAGTGTGATGAAGTGTGTGTGTATATTGTATTACGTAATAATGTATCTTCTTCTCTGTGTGCAAAGTTTTGTTTTGGCAAAATTACCCAATAAAATTTGAATTTTTATTAATTTCAATGCAAAAAATATCTTGTAACACAAAAAAACAAAGTATCTTTTAAAACACACAAACAAGTGACTCAATGCATTAACACAAATTTAGTTGTATTTTTAATCACAAAAGAGATACTTTTATAAAGTGTAAATGCAAATTTTGTTTCCATAAAAAGTATCTTCAAGCACAAAATCATTTCAATTTGTACAAAATAGTATCTTTAAGCAAACAAAGAAAGTATCTTTAGCAATTCGAGAACTTTATTAATAAAAAATTAAGTATCTTTTGCAATTAAAATCATTTTTAAATAAAAATATAAGTATCTTTTATAATTTTGCAAGAAAAATATTTAATTATTTAACAGTCTTTGTTTAAATTGAAAGTATCTTTTACTAGAAATGCATCTTTTTATACAAAAATATGCTGTTTATCATCAAAAAATCAAAATATCATTGAACATAAAATGTATCTTTAACAATTAAAAAGTATCTTTTTCAAATTAAAGTATCTGTCATATGTTTGGAAGAAAAATATTTAATTTTTTTTATCATTTTTTGTTTAAATTGAAAGTATCTTTTACTAGAAAAGCATCTTTTTATACAAAAATATGCTGATTTCTATAGTATAATGTATCTTTAACATGAAAAAATCTAAATATCATTGAACATAAAATGTATCTTTTGCAACTAAGAAGTATACTGTTGTATCTTTTTTAAAATAAAGTATCTGTCATATGTTTGGAAGAAAAATATTTAATTTTTTAACCATTTTTGTTTAAATTTAAAGTATCTTTTACTAGAAAAGTATCTTCTTATACAAAAATATACATATTTCTATGGTATATTGAATCTTTAAAATAAAAAAAGTATATTTTTGTTAAGTATCTTTGAACATAGAATGTATCTTTTAGTTAACACAAATATATTTTTGTATCTTTTACAAATAAGAAGAATATTTTTGCATCTTTGAGCATAACATGTATCTTTTACTAAGAAAAGTATATTTTAACGAGAAAAATATACATCTTTCACTTTATATATGATATTGTATATTGTAAATATGCGACGACGACATACATTTTTTAGTTTTTTTTTTTGGTAATCTTTGCCATTCCTTGTGTATTGCTAACCCGTTGTTATTGTCACGATTTTGCAACGAGTGTAAGTCATGCCGAATTTTTATCTTATTTATATTTTTTTCTTTTTTTTCAACTTCTTTTTGTCTTGTTAAATGCCAAAATCCAAATAAAGCAAAACAGTTAACAGCAGTTTCTACTATGAGTACATTCTTCTTCGATGAACAACAATATTTCAATTCTTTTTAGTTTTATTACATTTGATTTCCTTGCTTCTTTGTTTTGTTATATTTTGTATATAAACAATTGTTTAGATACTATAATATCTAGATAGTTTTCTTCTTCCAATGTGCTACTTCTAAAACAATTCAATGATTCAACGTGTTGAAGTGTAAAAAGAGCGCGCGCGCTTGCGTCGTTGTTTAAGTTTCTAAACGTACTGAGACTTTGTTGTATATTTTATGATTTTCTTGCTGACTTTGTCTGTTCATTCGTTCATTTGTTTGTTTGTTTATTTATTTTTATTATTATTCTAGTCAGTGTTGTTGTTGCTGGTGTTGCTTCGGCTGTGGCAAGCATTTATTGTATTTCATTCATTCATGAACTCAACAAAGGTAAAGCAAACGAGCAAAGCTCTTAGCAAAAGATACAAAAACTTTAAACATTGAAATAGCTCAAGGCACATTAAAATGCTCGATTTTTTCTCTTTCTCTCCCACGCGCGCTCTCTTGGTACGTGTGTTCGTTTGTTAGTTTATTTAAAATGTATCTGAACTCGAGCCCATAACAAGTTCACACGTTCTGCATTCATGTTTTGTTGGCGGCGGTCAGTTCAATTGTCTTTTGTTGTTGTTGCTTTTATATAACATGACACTTCGTTGACAATTGACTTAGATCCGACGGTCGATTGGTTGGTCGGTTTCGTATATATACATATGTACATATATACCTAACTATTTATTGTATGACCCATTCATGCTTCAAACTCAACTCAATTCAACTTCGAAATACATTGCCACAACTTTGTTTTATAGAGTAATAAATTTAAGCAACAACATTTCAATCAGTCAGATCAATGAATTTGTGTGACTCAATTGTGGTTGCAATCTATAATTTGAATTAATGAAAGAAACTGTGACTGTGGGAACAATTATGTACTACGAGGTGACTAAATGCCAATTGGCACCAAACAGCTGCAAGATCTTTTCTTATGAATCAACCCAGGCCAAGGCTTACTCATGCATGTGCTACTATAAAGGATTAAAGTCAATCAATGGATACTCATAGCGAAACAACATCATAAGTTCCCTTTCAGCAAGAGGTGAGCCACTGTTTGGCTTTAGCTTTTATTATAACTGATATGACACCTAAAACTATGCAATTGTTTTCTGTGAAGCTTTTTTTCAACTCACCTTATCGTTGGTCTCCTCCAATTCTAAAATACGAAACTCCAAAAGCTCATTTTGTTCACGCAATTCATTGGCCTCGCTTTTTAAATGATGTTCTTGCTCTTCCATACGTTTGATTCTACCATTTAACTCATTCAACTTGGCATTCGCTGTTGTAGCCTTGACATACACAAAAAAATTATAAATTATTGTAGTTTCATGCATCTTTGTATTTGTATCTTTTTTAGCATAATATATTATGATTGTTTACTTACCTCCATTGCATATTTTTCTGTTTGTATTATTTCATCCTTAGCAATGGTCAATTCGGCATGCAAACGTTCATTCTCCTTGTGTAGCTGTTCAATTTCCTTTTGAAGTTTTTCTATATCTTGTGTATAAGTGCGTATCTATGTTGTAATGGATTAGAAAGATACATATATAATGAGTATATTATAATAGAATTTTCATTAAAAAAAAACCAAAGACTTAAGCAACAAACTTGAATACTTTGTTTATTCAATTCTCATTAATGTTAAGTTTTTTTAAGCCAAGTCATTATGTTTTCTTATGATTATTCAAATAATGAAAACTTTGAAATTTAAAGAATATAAAAATTAATGATTATTTGAAGCCTAAAAACTACGATATTGCAAAAACAAATAAACAAAACTTCAAGTTCACAATCTTTTTTGTTGATCTTTTACCAGAAAAAAAGATACTCATACTTCGTGTGATACTTGATTGCAGGGTTTGGTTCTATTGTCAAATATAAAAGTAACAATCAACAAAAAAAGATACAAACATACATTAACATCATCAGTTGTATGTGAAGATGAAATACCCTTGACAAATGCGGATATTCACATAGAAATTAATAAAGTTTTAGTTTTTTCATAAAGACATTCAAAATTGTAGGAAAATATTTTATAGGGAAGTCATCAGTTATGACAATCTGCACTATTTTTTGTATAATTTTGAAAAGTATTTGGGTTTCATAGTAATTTTTAAGGAAATTTCATGTTTATATCTTTAAAACTAAAGGAGTGTTAAGTATTAGAAATTTAATATATGATGGCTACATAATTTTTAATTATCATTCATTTCTTTCTTTATTTTGATACAATCAATGTCATTTTGGGACTTAGGTAATACTAAGCCTGGTGTATAATTTAGCCTACCTTGTTATGAAGTCCTTAATTTATATGATAACACTTTAGTTTCTAATAATCAAAAACCTTTTATTGAACTACATTACATTATAAAGTAAAAATATTTTTTTGCAAAATTTCAGTTAAGTATCTTAATAAATAAGAGATTTCTTTGCTTTGAAAGGTAAAATTCAAAGTATTTTACTTTCAACTTGTTATAAAGTCGCAAATTTAGAGAGCTACAATTAAAAGTGATTAAAGAACCTAAATTGAACTATGTATACATATAAACATCTTAAGAATCTTAGCGAAATTTCAGCTAGGTATCTCAAAACTTATAGACATACTTTGCTTAGAAAGTGCAGTTCGAAGGATTAAACATTTCTCATGATGTTTTCAATTGTTATTACTTACAGTTATCAAAGAGCTTCAATTAGTCTACATAACATGTATTGACAACTTAAGATTCTGTATAAAATTTTAGTTAAGTATCTCAAAAATTAAGATATTGAAATTCAAAGGTTTCTTGACAGGTAATGAAACACCTACATAACAAGTGAATCAGTCGCAGCGATCTGTGAAGACTATGTAATAAAGAAGAAGAGTCAACAGAGCAAGTGCTATGATACTGCTTGGGCCTAATCTGGACCAGACTACGTCACCTTGGAAGCCAGTACTTGGGACCAGTTGAAATTACAGATCTGTCTCCGTAGATGATTTTGGAATTCGAAATGAATACCAGAATATCGGAGGAACTGTAATTGCGGGGTTTGTCACAATAGGACAATCATAAGACCAGCTTAAAACTCTGAACTAAATTTTAGTTGGGCATCTCACAAAATTAAAGATTAATTTGCTTATAAATTGTAATTCTAAGGATTAAACATTTCTCACAAAGTTGACTCTTGTTGTTAAGTTCTAAATTGATATGAGAGTGACAACTTCCAGTCATCAAAGAGTCTCAATTGTACTTAACATATATAAACAGGTTAAGACTCTGAGTGATATTACAGTTGGGCATCTAAAAAACTAAAGGATTAATTTGCTTAGAAATTGTAGTTAGAAGGAATGAACATTTCGCAGACCAAATACTTTTCAAATTAAGTTGTAAATTCATATAAGAGTATCAACTTCCAGAAATCAAAGAAATCATTGAACTATACTAACAGCTTTAGACTCTGAGTGAAATTTCAGTAAGGCATTTCAAAAATGAAAGTATTAATCAGCTTTAAAAGTGAAGTTCGAAGAATTGAGCAATTCTAACAATATTTACTCTTGTAATCAAAGACTCTAAATTGAACAATATTACCTTTACACTCTGAGTGAAATTTCAGATGGTCATCTCAAAAATTAAAGGATGAGTTTGCTTAGAAATATGTAATTCAAAGGATTGAACTTCTTTTTTCCTTAAATTTCATTACAAACATCATGTCACAATAAAGAATGTCACTATATATCAGATATTATTCTAAACATGTAGGGTATAGAACAATTGAAATCTTGTTTATGTTTTTAAGCTCATGCTCCAATAATCTAAAAATAGTAAATCTCGAAACAGAACTAAAGTGTATGCTAGTAAATACAAGAGTAGATTCATGATTGTAATTGTGATTGTGATCTTGTTCTTAACATACCGTTTGCCAGATATCAACGCTATCCAGGCCTGCTGGTGGTGGTTGTGGGCTTATAGATGGTGGCGCCGAAGACAATGCTGAATCCGAATCTGAATTGTTATTGTCCTGCAAATAGAATTCACATTTATTCATCTGCATAAAAAATACCTTAAATGGGAATGTTCTGTTGTGTGTTTCCCCTGCCTGTCTGTGTTACATACCTTTGTCCTGTATATTTGATGTTGCTGCTGCTGATGATGATGCTCGAATTCATGTTGCTGTTTTGTATCTAGTTCTTCTGTTTCTTCAGATGCTGTTGTTGTCTGTTTTAGTAAACCATGTTGTTGTGGTTGAGTGTTTAATTCCAATTCATGTGGCAATGAATGATATTCTTTTAACATTGTTACTGTTCTTGTATTGATATCTAATGATGAAGGTATCTTCTTATTGATATTTGTTGCATTTATTCCTGTTGTCACTGTTACAGTTCCTGTTCCTGTTGTTGCTGTTGTTGTTCCCATTATTTTTTGTATATTTTTCGTATTATTGATTAGCTCAATATCATTGAGTTTGGTTATCTGCAAAGAAACAACATTTAGAAAATTAGTTTCAGTTACTTTTCAAATTTATTAATCACAAAAAAAAGGAAACCCACGTTTGACCCTAATAAAGTATGAAATGTTATTTTTTTAGCAAATTCATTCATTCATTCATTAAGAAAGAGAAAATATGTAGTAGTAGTATGTACGTGTATCTGCACAAAAGAAAGTGTCTTATTCTGATTGTCATAGATACATAAATAGTGGAGAAAAAAAATAGCAAAAAAAACAAATACAAAATGTTCACACATCTAATTGCGCTGTATAATCTTATTAACCTAAAAGTCAAATAGGTAACCAGACAATAACATAACATAGAGCATACACATATGTATCTAATTGGCAATAGTGGAGTTGTTGTTGTTGGTATTACTGAGCACAAGTCACGCAGTCACGAAAGGCTTATTCAATATGTTTAAGTACGAGTATCTGCAGGCATATTCACCATATATTTTTAAGTATCTTTGTACGAGTATCTGCAGGCAACATATGCATATTGCTTAAGTCATTAAATACAAAAAGCAGACATAAAAAATCTAAAGTTTTTACTGCATTATTAGATGCGATAAATTTTGTTTTAGTATATTTGTAGAAAAAAACTCACACGACGACAGCATGGACGACAAAGAAGAAGAAGGTTTCTAAATATACAATATACTACAATAAACAAATAAACACAAAAAATAAACTTAGAAGTGCAGAGCACCTTGACATTTTCCATTCTAAATAACATTTAATGTATTGCATGCATTTAAAGATTCTGCTGGTTAACGACTTTTAAATGCTTATGCTATATGCTATATGATCTTTAAATACTCTTAAGTATTGATGTTTATAATAAATAGATAAACAGTATCTAGTAACGTAAGACGAAAGTTTTAAGTTCTTAGTGTATGTAGAAGTAGAGAAGCCGTTTGCTCGTCAAGGGTGTTCCAGAATTAATGCAATATTTGAATTTGCTACCATTTGTGCAGTAAAGTGCTACTCAAGCTGTGACTGTTACTGGTGCTGGATATCGCGACATCATAACACAGTTATATGTGCCAAAATTGGATGATATTGATGTGGTTTCAACCAGATAGTGCCCGTGAAACAATTCCATTACTGCATGAGACATTTCCAGGTCGTGTACTCTCCCGTTTCGGTAATCAGAATTGGCCCCCTAGATCGTATGATTGAACACCTTTAGATTTCTTTTTATGGGGTTATTTGAACTCCATAAATAACCCTATCCTATGTTCTTCATAATTCAACTAGCTGTGCCCACGACTTCGTACGCGTGGTATTCAAAATATGTTTGTAATAGCGTGCATTTTGTTAACTTGTTTCCTAATCATCAGCTGTTTTATGTTGGCGCGAGCAAAAGAGGAAAACATTCGAAAATCAGCCAAAAAGTAGGCAACAGAACAAAAGCAATATCTTTTGGTTTAGTGTGTCGATTTTGATAAAATAAACACTATATGTTACAGGAAGCTTGCTACAATACACCAGTGAAAACCGCATTCAAATTGGTTAAGCCGTTTCTGAGATTAGCCTGCACAGACACGAAAAGGCTTACGATTATATATATATGTATATAGATATAGACATAGATAGATAAAAAAATAACAATCAAAATACTAAAAACTGTGTTTTCTATTTAATTCAAATCTTGCGTACATTTTGGGACACCCTTTACTATAAAAGACACCACAACACATAACTTGGTCACTTACTCACTTTATGCTTACTTGAAATGGTCAATAAACTTGTTCAATAAATGTCGATAGATAGATAGATAGATAGATAGATGGATAGATAAAAGAGGGAAGTAAGAAGAATTAACTACTACTGGTCGAATGTTGTGTTGTTTGTGTGATTGGGCATGCGCATTGAGTGTCGCCCACTAAGTGAAATTGTTTAATTAAAGCTAAACGTTTGTTAAAGATTTTTTTTTTACAACTATCTATCTATCTATCTATCGCCTGTATTTGTTTTTGCTTCTTTGGTTGCATGGTAAATGAATTGAAGTACATAAATGCAAAACCAGACATGAGGCAGTCGTTGGTCTTTGTATCTTATTATTGGCATTGCAAATGCATGCAAAAATAAATGCGCGACATGAGTGAATGTACATAAGTATTTACAACAAAACCGTTTAAGTTTAGCTGAGAGTGAGTAAGTATCTCCATCTCAATCTGTGTGTGTGTGTCTATGTAACTGTATGTGCGGGCGGGCATATATTTTTTCATTTATTTTGTATATATTTACAGTTTATTGACTTTAATGCACGGGCCACAAAATGATTATTATTTAAAGATAGTAACGCTTGGTCGCTCTGTCGATAGCAAAAGTCACTGGCACACTTTGTATGAAGAAATTCAAATGTTTGTTGTTGTTTTCTTCAATTTCGGGGTCCTCTTAAGTCTTTGAATAGTAAGAGTATCTTCGATTTCAATTTACCCAATGGAAACAAAAGATAAAAAAAGAAAGAAAATTTCTCTATGTCACTGGGAAAGGTCGCTCAATGATCATTGGTTTGTTCGTTTATTCATTCATTCAATGACTTCCCAAAGTCAAGGTCTGACTGGGTTTACTTTAAGCTCTTTGTAATCTACCGACAGATGGCGGCAGCAATGGTGGCGGCTTTTCATTGACATATCTGTTTATCTTTTGGCACTTTCTCAAAAACAAAACAACAACATTGAAGAAAGAGTCACCAAATTCACCAAAGTCTATGAATTTAACCTCTTTCTTTCTAGTATATATCTCTGTGTATTATTTAACTTGTTTTCTTATGCTGTGGAGTGTGAAAATTTGTGTTAATTGCAAACATTATTCAATCTAATTAACATTTTTCTGTGTGTGTTGGCATATTTAATTAAAATTATAATTTAATAAATAAATAATTCAAATAATAAAAAACTTCCTTTGCTACTCTAGTCTACTCTTACTTAGACTCTTGTAGATTCATAACATTGGCTTGAGACAATGCTTGAGATACTATTCCATCAAACAATGAATGAATGAATCTAAAGTAAAGTGAAGTTAATATAATCAAATTGAATTGAATTGCAATGAATTGTTTGAATTGTTTGTCTTCATAGAGATAAAAAGACTGAGAGAGGTAAAAAGAGAGAAACAGAGACAAGAGAAGAAAATACTTTATCTATTTACTGTATTGTTTGCAATTAATCAGAAAATCAACGAAGCTAAACCACTAAAGTGATGATGATGATGATACCAACAAAACCCTCATCATAGGCCCACATAAATCACATAACAAAAAGCATCAAAAATTGCATATCTTACTAACTGTTTTTCAAAATATTGTAGTCAAATTTATTGTTTCACAGATACATAGTACATAAGTATATTTTGCTATACGCAATGCTGTCTTGTCAGTCATTCAATCATTCATTCACTCACTCATATCTAAGTAGTATAAGTCGCTTTGAGTCAAGTCACTCACTCGTCTCCACTCACTTAGATCGGCAGCTGCCATCATCATCATCAGAGGCTTTAAAGGATTTACTTGATTGAGTTTTCATTATTTGCACGTTTCTATTTTTTTTTTTGTAGTATCTTTTGGATCATAGTGTGTTGTTGTTGTGGATTGTGCTGTGTGGGTTGCTGTTAGTTTTAGTCTTTGTTGCTTGCAGATTTCATAAGATCATATTCAGGAAATTCATCAACATGCACAAAACACACATGAATATTGCATGAAAAATCTAAGTAAGAAAAACCAACTAAGCTTTGATGCTATTGTTGAACGATATATTGCAAAATAGTATCTTACTCTGCATCTTGGTACTAAGAGATATTGCTGGCAAATAGTATTGTGTATCTAAAGATGCTTATGCAATATTGAGGAATAAAAATATCTAGTTTTTTCTATTGTGAATTTGATGCTTTACAATTTTACTATTGTAAATTTATTCAAATGTCCAACATTCAATCAATCAATCATTCATTGATTGACTTCACAAAATAATGAAATAAATACACGCCCATAAATATAAATAATCAACTACTATGAACTATGAACTTCTATCATTACAATATTTCATTGATTTCATTTAATGAACTTTCATTTAAGCCCAAATCAGTTTTAAGATACAAATGAAGTTAATCCTTGTGTTCAAATCATTGCATTTCAATTTAATTAAAATAACTACAATTGTACAATTGTAAGTTGTAACTAATGATATAAAAGTGTAAAAAGTGAAAGTCAAATGTCGCATAAAAAAAAAAGGAGAGTGAGTGTGCGAGTGCAAGTGCAGTGATGCAATTGCGTGTGCTCCTTGTAAAGATAGTATTCATTCGACTCATACAGACAGACAGACAACATGATTTAAAGATGTCGCATTACTATATAAATCTTAAAGCTTTTTTCATTTTATAGCATGTTTTTTTTTTCTTCATTCAAAACTAAACGTCAAATTCAATTAAAACCGTTATAGAAACTAAATCGCCAAAAATTGTGTGTGCAATGCTGTGTGTGAATAAATGTGAATGAACGTGACTTAACACGATGCAATGCAATGCAATGAAATGGCAGCGTGTGGCAAAAAACCAAAAATCAGTAAAAGGAATTACAGGAAAATGTATCTTTTTGGTTGCTCACTTGCTGGTTGATGTTGCTGCTGCTTTTTGTGGTAAGAAGCGCGTAAATGGTTGCAATAACAACGACAACATTGTTGCAGATATAAACAGTAATAGCAGCAACAGAGGGAGTTGCAAACGACAGCTCAACTACTACTATAAGTGGCAGCATTTAACACGCGCTTCAGACCACAAAGATATTGTACTCGGAATAGATGCAAAAAAATAGATACGAATTGCTTAAACATTCATTTTGTTGATTTATAGTCTGCTGTTATTATTTAATGTGAAACTTAGATACTTGGATAGAGATAGATGAGTTAGATGTATGAGTACTCTCTTACAAATAGTATAAAGTCTGGACATATTAGGCTATCAATGAAGAAGACCTTGTTGAACTCTGTATATGTTGCTAACTCTTGTTGTAAGTTGCGTAATTAGGAGATTTTTCATATACATATATGAATAATTATGAAAGTTGATCATGTATTTATGGTCATTAAATAATGGTTATTTTATTTTCCTAATACATAATTCTCACTCATATTTTGGAAGCGAAACTAATTGAATACTTTATTAAATGGAAACTCATAATTTTGAAGAAGCAACAGGGTTTAATGGGTTTATAACCATTTAAAATTGAATATAATTAATAATGATCTTTCTTAAAGAATCTAATGTTTTTAAAGAAATTTCAGAAATTAGTCATGTTTAGTTTAGTTGTTTCTGAGCAAAAATTGAATTAACTACATTGAAAAGAAGTTGGTCATGTTTTTGTTTCTGTTTGTATACGAATATTTTGAGTATTAAGTCTCCTTCTGATGTTGTAATAACCTGTTTTGTTAAAGAATCATATCTATTAAGTAATTAGATGAAAATAGAGTAGAGTTGAAACTAGTTACTTCATCACTGTGGACTCAGTTTGACCTACATGAAATATTTGATATTTCATTTAAAAAAGAAAAGAAGACAGATGGTTTTCTTAGAAAATCTGGCTCATCGTTGAACTGCTCCAGGATGGCCTACTGCCGAGCCATTTGAATGAGAGCATTTTTCATAGCTAAACGGAAGAATTACTATATCAAATAATGTAAAATTCTTTGATAAAAAATTAAATTTTGTCTATTTAATGCCCGAAACAAAATCGGACCAATCGATGGCCCAACCACCTTTACCTGTTGGTCATGTCTTTGTGTCTACTTAGAGTTAGGAATATGCCCATTGATGCTACAGTGTTGAGATGACTAGATCTCACTCTTTCCTAACATAATCTGAAACAAGGAAAATAAAAGAAAAATAAACTAGACTCTTCGTCTTACTAAATAATCACTCGTTTGTTTCTGTGTATGAATATCCCTGTTGATCATGTCTTTGTGTCTACTTAAGCTGAACACACACCGGATCAGACAAATCTGTACGTGAGGCACACACCAAAGCACCGAACCAGACAAGACAAAATGGAAAGACATGTATCGTTGTAGATAGCTGGCCTGTTTTCTTATTCCCGTATTACATGATGGATCAGAACAACGCGACCGATCGGCGATACTTCTTTGTTTGCAGCTCTTTGTTTTTGTTCAGCGACTAAGCGACCCACGCACTTCCCTTCTCTACAAACGAAAATTAAGTGAGACAGTTCTGCTGTCATGATACATCGTGTAATAACAAAGATGTTTTGTCTGATCTGGTGTGTGTTCACCTTTAGAGCATATTAAATTAGCCATTAAGGCTACAGTAACAAGGTGACTTAAGGTCTTCTCTACCATAATTGAAAACAACAAAATAAAGAAACTAAACGAAGAATCTCACTAAATAATCATTCGGTTGTTCATGCGCATGTATTTCCCTGTTGGTCACTTGTTTGTGTCCACTTAGAGCAAGAAATAGGCTTAATTGAGGCTGCAGTGATGTGGTGACTAGGTTCCGCTCTTCCCTTACCTAATCTAGAGCAAGAAATTGAAGAATAAACTAAATGAACTGTCTTTCATGAGTATGTATTTTCCTGTTGTGTCCAATTATAGCAGGAGATTAACCATTTCATATTTTTTCAGTACTTAACATTTCACAATTAAAAATGTCTGTTTATCTCACTAAAAGTACTCCACACTTTAAAGTGCTTTACTTCCTTAAACGGCAAATAATCTCATGTACTATATAATCTTATACATATTTTGTTACATCAACTGACATACATACATCACTCAATCAATCAGTCATCATTGTCAAATTCTTCATCAAAAATATTATACTTAACCTAAAATTGTTTTGCTCTAACTTTCGCAATTGACTCACCATCACGTATCGAACTATCGAATACCTTAAAACTCATTCAAAACTTGTTGCGCCGAAATTGTCTTGTTGAGAGCCAAGCACCAAAACACCCACACACAGCACACAGTACAACAAAATCCCAATTCAGTTAGGCCAAAAGCAAACTGAACGACGTAAATAGTTTAACAATTACAATTACTTTTTTATTATTTTTCAATCATTTTTGAATAATAATTTCAATTCAATATTCAACTATTTCAATATACACAATATAATATAATATTGTATTTATGTATCTGATTACTTTCACTTGTTATTTTGTGGGCAACAGATATACATAATAATGAACACACACATAGTATCTTATTATTATTATTATTATTATTGTATTTCAATATACAATATGTAGATGCAGACATACATTTAGTTATTCATGCAATGTACTGTTATAGTATCTTTATGATAGATAGATAGATAGATAGATAGATAGATACATAGATCGATGGATGGATGGATAAATGAATGAACATGAATTTGGTGTTTGCCAATTCTTTTCGCTTGAAAACTATTAAATTTACAGTAGAGCAGCAGTAACAACAGAGTGTAAATTGTAGCATTTCCTACTTTCTAGGGTGCTCTGAACTTACTTTTGCCCAAACCAAACCAAACCAAACCAAAGTTGAACTCTTATTGCTTAACCATGTAAATTGCTTTTTTAAACGCCCATTTTCCAAAAATAAAACTACATAAAAATAAAGAAAAAACGAAAATCCCCGACGGAGCGGGTGCTTTACTAGTGTATGTTAAATGTTGAACTGCATGAAATTATAGATCATTTTAATGGAAGAGGAAATCAGTGGAAACAAGAGGAACAAAGTTACCATAAGATTGTGAAGTCATAAATGTTGTTGCTGTAATTTATAGACAGCACAACAAAAAAAAAAAAACGAAAGCGCAATGAATTTAACTTATGTTAAGCACAAACTTAAACTCAGGTGCAAATGATGCCTAACCAAACCAAACCAAACGAAGCTCAGATACACAATCGAGCCATCAATTTGTTGTTATGGTTTTTTCCTTTCTTTCTTCTTTATTTGTTGTCTATATACCGCTGTCACTTCTTTGCCACTTGCTGCCACATCACTCTCATCAGACACTCATAGTCGTATGTATAATGTGAAAAAAAGAAGTGTTTAGGCTCATGTGTTTTACTATTAGAGAAGAAGAAGAAGCCAAGCCGTGGGAACAACCATAAACTTCAAGATGAACACTGTCTTAATTGTTGCAACATGAACACAAATAGTTTAAATGCTGTTTTATATTCATAGCATTTGACAACACATTAACAATTTAAATAAACTCAACAAATGCACTCGTACTCAAATCAACTCACTCAAGTGACAACCACCCACTTGTATTGTAATTAAAAATTGCATCATCATCCCCATAAACATCATCATTGTCAACCACATCAATTAATCTTTGAATAATTTGAGTAAATGACAGAATTTCATTAAATTGAATAACCTTTTCATAGCCATCAACCGTATCCGGCTTAGATACAATATGATGAAGTTATAGATACCCTGCTGAATCCCTTTTGTACTATTGAATACGCATGCCTAACTTTGAACATTTTTCGCACGCTCACCATATCCAATAAGACAAAAGTTTTCGACAAAACTCTTTCTTTGATCTCCGACAAAACAGACAAATGAAACCACAACTTTTTCTTTGTGGTAGATACTTATAGTACTGTTGAGTATTTTCGCTCATAAATCATTTTGGTTTGGTTTTCAAAATTTCAGGTTGTTGAGTTCAATTGTTTGGGCTATAAATCTCCATTGTTTAACTTCATTAACTCATAAAGTGGACGACGATTCAAAAACATCAAAAATTCAAAGGGAACAACACTTGCTTTGACATAAAACAGGCAAAAGGCAACTACCAGGTTGAATTGATTTAAATGAAAGTCAAACTCACTCAAATCTTAAATAAGTTTAGTCCTACTTATGTTCATTCAATCTAATCTAGTCTTATGTCTAGTCTGGTGTTGGTCTACTACTTGGTTTAATCATGTAGCTAAATTCAAACTATAAAAAACTGACAATTCAACCACGCCCTAGACACACGAATTTTGGCTACCAATTTTTTTTTTTTTTTTGTGCTTTTCGTTGTCATGAACAAGAAATTTTGAATTTGCTTTGCTTTTGTTTGTTGCTTTACAGATACATTTTGGCAATGAACGAAATTTCATGGTGGTGGCGGCGGCAACAGCAGCAGCAACAGTTTGGATTCGTGTGCACTCCTGGATAAATCACGCAGCACGACAACAATCAAGGCTACTACTACTACCACCACCAATACTAAGACCACACTGATCACTGATCAAAGCTGTTAGTTGAAACTGAAATCTTTTTGACTTTGGTTTGCCGGTTGTGCAGAAGGCCGGCATAACACGGCCTGGTCTGTGACTTAATGGACTTTTTGTTATATTTTTCTTTGATAGTTTTTGAACATTGAAAAGGCAGCTAGACTATGACAACAACAACAAGTGCAAAACTTACACAAGGTAAAAAAAAAATTGAATCTTTTTGTGTTTTTCCTTTTTTAGTATGTAGTTACTCTTACTTTGTTAGTTTGTTAGTTGGAGTTTGCCATTCACATAAAAGTAAAAGTGTTTTTCTTTCACGCAAATTAACTTTTTTGGAGTTTGGACTTTTGTGATCTTTTTTTCCATTCCAGCTAACAATATATATTGTGACTTTTATAAACAAAAAAAATATCTATCTAATCTATGCAACTTACAAGCACAGCACACTTGGGTTTGCATTACACATTTGCATGAATTTGCAATGCAACAACAGGAAAACTTAAAGCAATGCAATCAACTTATGTACATATGAATGAATGTAACATATTCAGTATTGAAGAATTGTAGTAGTTGATGGTATAGGTTTTTCTTTATTTTTCTTTCTTCGAATGAATGACTTACAAGTTGCAATCGATTTTGTAATCAGCGACAACGCCTTAGCTGCTGCCATGTGACGCCATGAACTGAACCATCTCTTACAATAATTTATGCCTAAGATTCAATGAATAAATTCATAGATAGACACACACAAGTTTGATTACCTCAAACAAAAGACTCCTCCTTATATAAGCATAAAGATATAAATATATCTTACATTGTTTATATATTATTATTGTATGTATTATGAACAAATTGTCCCGCATTTTATTGTAAGTAGTAGTATGTGTTCCATTAAATCGATTAACCTATTCAACACTTAATATCACTTGACTCTTTAAGTTTAATACTCGTAATATTTAAAGTGCAAAATTGGAGGATTATGAAATATTTTGTTATTGTTATTGTTTTAGTTTTTGTTTGAACTAGTTTCCGTTTCAAAAAAAAAATAAAATAAAAATTTAATTGTATTTTTGGCATGAATTCGTTTTTTTTTTTGTTGGTTTTTATAAGCAAAGTCACTGCTAAACTGCAAATTCATTTATACTTTCAACAACAATAACAACAATCATTAAAATAATAATGTAAAATAATAATGAAAACACAAAAAAAAAAATAACAAAAGAAATACCGGCACACCAACAGAAAATGTTGTTAAATATCCCATGGTGTGTGGTGTTTTTAAGGTGTCTGTTTTGGATTTTTAACTTAGTTTTTGGTTTTATGCGTTTCATTTTGGGGCCAAAGTAATGTAGTAGATCCATAAAAGCTGGGCCAAGTCGTGATATACAATTGTTTTGAATCAAGCAAAAAACACAAATTTTGGTTGAAAAAAAAATTAAAAAGAAAAAAACAAGTGTAAATTAGTTAAACAAACATATATGATCTATGGCATATAAGAAGTGTCTGCAATGGTAGGAGTACTAAGGACTACATAATGGCAGCTTCCAATGGTGAGAAGATGTTCACAGACTCAAAGAAAAGATAGTAATAAAAATTGTAAAAGTATGAATAGTAAGAAAAACTTGACATACTTAAAGTTTTGTTAGAATTGCTAAGACTAAGAAGTTCTATAAAAAAAAGTGTTTAAATAGAGGACTTCTTAAACAAAGTTTCCGGGAAATATACGTTTTCGTAAGCCTTCTAAGACAGTTACAAGCAGATTACAATGTCCAACTTGTAAGCTTATCAAATAAAGTAGTTATATAACAATGAGTTAGTAAAATGGGAACAGTGTCGGCCTAGTAAAAAAATTAATCTCAATCTATTTATCGTTTTCTTTCTGACTTGGAACGGAAAGAGGCCTCGCAAAGCTGATATAGCCGATGCATACATTTGGTTTAGCGCCTTCACTGGGTAGGAACTTCGAGCATTTACTATGAGAGCAATGTCCTATAACATTGTACTTAGAAATAGTCAGTCACTAGTCTGCTATTATCCGATGGATCACGACTGCAGAACTCTCTCTCTCAATTTTCGTTTGTGCGCGGGGCGCTCAGTGTCTGTGAGCATTGTATAAAGAACAAAAACAAAGCGCTGCCGACAGAGAAAAGTCTCCGATCGGTCGCGTTATTCTGATCTATCGTGTAATACGACTATATGAGATCAACGTCTTATAACATACAACTTGTAATCGATTAGATGTTCATTTCGTAAGTCTGGATAAAATCAAATCGAATTGACTTATGTCTGATCTTGTCAGATTTCGTTTCCTAAGTGAAGTCGTAAGCTAAGAAGGGATACAGACCAGTAGACTACTACGAACATTATATTTATAGAATACACAACTTCACATAGAAGATAATTTTAACAGACACGAAGACATGGCTAACGTTCATGCTGAAAAATTGCCCCATCTACTTGATGATCTACTCAATACAGTACATCACACACAAAGATTCTTAAGTAGTAGTTGTAAACAATACCCTTCGAATTAAACATCGACACGAAGGCATGACAATTTCTGACAAATGACACATTAACTAAATTTAAATTTTCATGATCTTTGCCATAAGATGATTGTATAATATAGACAGAAAATAACACATACTCACAAAGACATGACCAATACAGAAAATGGCAATGTATGGTCTTAATTCTAATGAGTCCTCGTTGTCACAGTGATCTACATTGTATATAAAGATTCCTGTACTAGTGTGTCTTAAAAGACTATGACTTCATTTTCATGATCTTTGCTACAAAAAGATAATAGAGTACTTAGAATAGAATGTGGTAAGACAATCATACATTGACACGAAAACATGACCAATGTAGAAAATGTTAATGAATTCTCATTAGAATTCCCGTAATCTCATTTTCTACTCATCGTATTGCAAATAATAGTTTTAATTACATCTAATACAAATGGACACTAAGTCATGACCATTAATACAAAGTACCTATGTAAATTTTCAATTGATTGCTTACAATTTTGAGTATAAAAGGGTTGAAAAAATACTATCACAACTCATATATGTATACATGTCAATACTCACACCTTCAATCATAAATCTATTGAAATTAAGTTTGAATTTTGATTTTTATTGCTTGTGCAAAGACCTTTTTATACACTCTTCATTTGTAGTTCGTATAGCCCTTTAAATTAAATTTATCTAGTCTATTCAACTCCTCCTTTTTTAAATCTTTTTAATCTTGAAACACTTGTTTTCCTTAATGAACTTTCGCTACAAATATGTAAGTTTGTATCTTTTTTGATTGGGTTTTTTGTTTTTAGCTTTTTGCCCAAAACCTTTAAGATATTTTGCATCATTATCGCATGGTAACTAACAATTGTAACATATATAGTAGATACTTTTGTTGTTGTTGAACTTTATTGTGTATTTCGAAGCGCCAAATAAGGTAAGCGCGGCTTTGATCGAAAAGAAAGAAGCCATTGAAAACACCATCAACAATAAATATAGGTTTTGATACTACAACGACAACCAGCAGCAGCAGCAATAACAAAACAAAAAGAGACTTTCAGAGTAAAAGGTAAATGTATCTTGTTATTTTTATTCTTTTCTATATGGCATACACATACACACACTTTAAGAGAAAGAAAAATAACCGAATTAAAGTCAGTGGGCTCTATAGAGTTTTGGAAGCTCAAGTTACCAACATTCAGCAACATTCAATCCAATCCATTGTCTTGTGGACAAGAGAGCTTAAGAATAACAAAGCTGTATAGTATCTACTACACGTTATTGTATTTAGCATTATGACGACTATAGTGATGATGATAATAATGATGTATGGCGTGAAAACTTGAACGAATACATTCTGTGTTTCGATCAGACAATGAAAAATTGTACGAACGTTTTAACAACAGTTATGACTTTGTTTTTTCATTGCTATAAGTCAAGTTCAACACAAAAAAGATACAACAAACAAAAAAAATTAAGAAATAAAAAAAAGTATATTAAAGAAGACAAAAAATTGGAGCCGTAACATTTTAACTTTATTATTGTATTTACACGCATTAGCAAGTTTTTTCTTCAACTTCTTGTCGTTGTTTTTTTTATACTTAATTTTCTTGTATCTTTTTTTGCTTAGCTTTGACCAAGAGAGAAAGAACCAACAACAAACAACAAAAGAGTTCACTGACTTCATATATGGCAGTACGAGTATATTATTATACTACTTATGTTAGTTGTATCTATGTACCACACATTATGTTATGTGGATGTGTGTGGAAATTGCGTTCTGATTTTCTGCTGTTGTTTGCTGCTTTTTCATTGATTGCAGCAACAACAACAACATTTGTGGCATCAAGTTACATTTAAAAAGCATACAACAATTATGAACTATAAAAGCATTTGATTGCACATTTTGGTTGTTGGTTTTCTTTCTACTTTTCTCAGAAACATTTAACTCAATTTCAATTGTACAAGTATCTATCAACAAAACAGAAGACAGAAGACAAAACAACACAATCAACTTTCAACAAAATGTCATGGACACCTACACTTAATAACAACAAATAGAAAACAAAATTTAACTATAAACAAAAACAATGGAAAACCCCACGGAACAAAGTCCACAAGTGTCAGCGTCCATAAAGTGCAATAGAATTGAATGGACTTGATGAACATTTTAACACATTTAAGATACATAGATACTATGTAGATGGCCTCAAGTAGAATGGGGGTTACCACATAGTTAACTAAACTCATCTACTACTAGTATGTTCATAGACATGATTGGATGCCTCTAAATCAATCAATAAAGATTGTGTGTGAGTGAGTGAGTGATTGTATCTGACCCCTGTCAGTCAATCAGTAAATTGAGTTAGTAACGCCTCTGCACTGCTTGGTTAGATTTGAGTGCTTGCCAATTCGTTTGTATTTTTCTTGGTAGTGCCTGCTTAAAGTAACGGTTGCTATACTACTACTATTGTATCTATTTGTGGCCAATTTGTGGGAAAATTACAATGTTTTGATATTTTTATTTTGATTGGAATTGATTTTAGTTTGGTTTGGTTTGCTTTGGTTTTTCTTTTTCGGTTTTGCTTTTCAGACTTCAGGAACGTGTGGTTCAAGAAGTCATTAGATTTATGAACACATATGTGTGTATATGCATATGTATGTATATGGACAGCTGCTCCAATTAATGACATTGAACAAGGCTTTTGTGATATGCAGCAAAGTATCTACATGTGAATAACATAATCTTGAATGTATATCAAAGCCAAAGTGAACAAAAATATGTAGAAAATGTATCTATTGATATAATAAATGTATATAAACCAGAAAATTAACATAAAAAACTAAAAAGATTTAAGTATAAGTATCTGCATATGAACAACATAATCAAAAGTATAATAAAAAGTATCTTAATGCGAAAAACATATCTTAAAGTACTCAAAAATATGTACAAATGCATGTAATGATAAAACAAAAGTATCTTAAGACATAAAACAGCATCTATGAGTCAAAAATGTATCTAATGATAAAATAAATGTATCTGAAGCTGAAATTCAACATCTAAATCTAAATTTTTTTTTAAGTTAATGTATTTGAATATGATTAACATAATCAAAAGTATATTGAAAAGTATCTCAATGTCAAAAATATATCTAAATCGACTCAAAAATATGTAAAAACTCATATAATGAGATCTTAAGGCAAAAAACAGCACCAAATGTATCAAAAAATGTATCTAATAATAAAATAAATATATCTAAAACTGAAATTTAAGCATCGAAAGATAAAAAACTTTTAATAGAAGTATCTGATCAAAAAAAATACATTTAATGATAAAATAAATGTATCTAAAGCTGAAATTTAAGCATCTAAAACTAAAAAAGTTTCAATAAAAGTATCTGAGGATCAAAAAATGTATCTAACGATGAAATAAATGTATCTAAATTAATATTTAATCATCTGAAATTAAACAACTTTCAATAGGAGTATATGATCAAAAAGATGTATCTAATGATGAAATAAATGTATCTTAAACTAATATTTAATCATGCAAATGCAAAAAACTTTTAAAAAAAAGTATCTCCTGATCAAAAAATGTATCTAATGTTAAAATAAATGTATCTTCAATCATGTAAAGTTAAATAAACGCACGTGCAATTCAAAAAAACTGTATCTAAACATGAAACAAAAGCATCTACAGTTCATATTAAGCAAAATATAAACTCCGCACATTGACCATTAAAGCCGAAAGTATTTTTTTGTTAACCTGTTTTCAAGATGCGACCACCAGTCAGGCACCTTTTTTTTGCAATCAAATTAAAAAGGTTCATTTTTTTTCTCTTTGTACATCAGTTGACCCATTTTTGTTGTTGTTTTTGTTTCTGTTTCTTTGAAAGTGACCCACCACCAAAAGCTGGTTTAAAGGATGAGGTGCAGTGCAAATTTCAATTTCAATTAGCCGCAAGTTTCCCATCAACAATAAATTTCACTTTATACAATTTAGATACACGCATCGTATCGCTTTAAGCCAATAACCAAACAACCAAAACAGGTGTAGCTAAGGCAAAAAAAAAAAAAACGACCAACAGCAGCAATAAGACCAAAAGATACACATTTTTATGACAAAAATTCTAGTTTCCATATTTGTTTTGGCCTCTAAAAAGCCGGAAAAAGGAAAAGTTGCAAAGACCATCATGATGATGATGATGAACACACTGATAAAAAAAGTATCTCAAATATGGCCAAACCCAAAGCACTGAGCACTGAGTTTCTGAATTTCACTGACTGACACAAACAAAGTTTTCACTACAATTTGATGCTCATCAATTCTTTTTTCATCAATGAAACTTACTTTAAAGTAACATACATAGTGAGAAGAAAATATGAAAACAAGAAAAGAAAGATACTATCCAGTGAGTCAGTGAGTGAGTGACTGCTTTAGCATGGAACCAACCAACTTTGGTTATTTGAGTTGCGTTTGTCATTTGTTCAACAACAAAAGTCAGTCTGTCACTCAGTCATTCACTTTGGTCCCCAAAGACACAATACGAGTATCTTTTACTGGTGCTGGTGCTATGCTTCTTGGCAACGATCAACATTGTGTGTTCTAAATTTCCTGACTGACACGCTTTGTTTGGTTATTTGTTTGTTTTGCTTTTCTTTTGTAATTTTAAATGGAAATTGGAAAATTGCAAAGCATAGGAGGAAATTGTTGGTTGCATTCGAGCCAAAAGAGACACCTGATCTTGATCTCAACTACAATATACAATACTATTTAATACAATAGTAACAGATCCGGTGGTGGTGGTGTTGTTTATTTAGTAGGAAATATGGGTTACTGCACACAACATCAAATCAACACCAGCAACAGCAACAGCACCAAAATCAAGTATCCAAGTCCAAAAACTTCAATACAAACAAATAGCGAAAGTGCAAAGCACAATATGTGTAAAAAGTATCTCATTTTGTTGTAACTTCAAAAGCATTGTAATGCATTCAACAAATTGGTTTATGACGTTTGGTGTTACCACAAAAATTTAAAAATCTATTTAGGTGGTTGTTTCAGTTGGTTATTTCTATTTGCTGCTGTTGCTACTGTTGTTGTTGCTTCTGCGTTACGCTTAGTGAGAACAAACAAAACAAAACATAAAATACTACAATACTAAACAAAATACAACAAAAGCGTCGCGTTTCAATGCTACCGGAAGCAAATAAACAACACAATCACTAACAAGATGAGACGCTCAGTTAGTTCATCTGTCTATGCATCTTTTATGTCCAAAATATTGAAATTTATTTTCGCACGACAAGTGTTTTTAATAATCTTCTTTACGCCTCACTCTCAGGGCCGGATTCAGGAATGTTGGGGCCAATGTAGAAAGTGGAGGCCATTTCATCAAGTATTAGAGATGAGCTAAACAGTGACAGTGATTCTAAACTGTGATTGAAACACAGTCATTTGAAGGGATCACTTAATTGATTGTGACTCCCTTTGATTCAGTTGCTCCCTAAACTGTGATTACCAATCAGTTTAAACAAAGTAAACTGTGTCTCTCCCTTCAAATGACTGTGACTCAATCACAGTTTAGAATCACTGTGATTTTGAAATCACTGTTTAGCTCATCTCTATCAAGGATCAATGAAAACATATTGGTGAAACATAAATGACGTGGCCTCTTCCTTTATTTGACTTTTCTTTGAAATAAGTTGAGAGTAATGGATCGTACCCTGCGAGCAATACTAAAACACCTAGAAAATTGTCATTTCTCGGTGAACCAATTAATTCGTCAACACCTCTACAAGATAATCGTCGTTCTTTAACAAATTTTATTGTGCTAACAAACTCACATCAAAATTTTTCGTAAATATTCCGATTTCTCTGCTCTTTCTCTCGCTAAATTCTTATCGATGTGTCACACCTAGATTTAGAGTTTTCATGTTCAGAAATACGCTCAAATGCATGTTTCCAGTCCGTTAATCTATCTCTAAGCCAAAAACGATTTAAGGTCTTATTTTAATATTATTAAATTTTTGAATCCAATGTTTTTGGAGGCACCGGTTGCCCTCTCGTAAATCCGGTCCTGTTCACTCCATTTTTCTCTATAATATTTCTTCATCTTTTCTAACTTTATTAAGACACTATATACTACATGTATCTTTAGCCAAAAAGTTAATTTGCTAGTGAAAGTACTTTAAATTTAGAGGAAGATATAAAGATATAAAGATTTTTTTATCTACTTTTTCTTTTCTTTTGCAAAAATTTCTTTAAATTAAGTTAACAAGAAAAAACATAGTATGTATAATAAATCATTATGAAATTTGTATCTTTACACCTTTGGTTTTTTTGTGTTTGTTTGTTGGTGGTAATGATAGGTTTCTCACGATTAGATTGATCATTTGTTTCGTTAGATTGACATGAGATCAATGAATGAATGTGTGTGGTTAATGATAATTTTATTCAATTTTGATTATATCAAATTTAGACAAATATCAAATCAAATCTAAGGATACATATAATAATAATAATAATAATGATATATAATAAAGGGTTATTAACTGTGTATTTGTATATGTCTACTGTTTTTTTTTTTTGCAAACAAGGAAATGATTATGGACCAACAATGAACAATGAATGACCAACAATCAAAACCCTGTAAGATTGACTTCCCTATTACCAAAGTCACCATTAATTTTTGTATGGTTCACTTGCTATTGCTTATTGCATTATGAACATTAAATATTATTATTATTGTTATGGTATTGTTGAGTATCTGAAAAACATTAAAAAGAAAACCTAAAATGTTAATCATTCGTGCAGTTTTATTTGCACACCTCCAAACTCAAAACTGAGTGACTGACTGAGTGAGTGCATTGACCACATTTTTTTCTTTTGTTTCGTTTTATAATTTTGGTCAACACTTGAAGTTAACCATAATATAATATATTAAAATGGTGACAATGGTACTTCAGATACTTGTGCAAGTTCTTCTTCATGTGCTTAGCATACCAACATGTCTTTCTTTACATGTTGTAGGTGCCGCCGCCACGTTCTCTTTATCATCATCATTAAAAAAAGCACGCACACATGATTGTTGTTCTTTTTCTTTGCAAATTTATATTTATACAAACGATCATTGAACCAATTTTATGTACTCACTCCTCCAGGGTATAAAGTTAACAGTTATGATTCAAGAACACAACACACTATCATCTTACGCAATTTTTGTCTTTTTTTTCTGAATTGAAAACGCTTGAAGCATTTTTAATTTTTATTTTATAAAAGTTCGTTACACTTTGAATGATGTCTTTCCTTTTTTTTAATGTTTATTTGTTTATTGGTTTATTTCATACTATCTTATGTAGATAAAAAGTAGTTGTTACATATGAAAAGTATCTATTAGAGAGTTTGAAACTGGCGCACATTGCATATCAATAATCATAGGAAACAATTTATGTTTACGTGGACAAACATCTTTCACTGCAATTAATCAAATAATTGACCATTGAATGCGGCCAAAAGAAACCGAGCAAAAGCAGTAACAAAAACAACGACACATAAGTTGCATCTATGAAATGAAATCAATATGCAGCAGCACAGCAGCAGCAGCAAACAAATGTTGGTTGGTTGGTTGGCAAAATGTAATCGAGCGTAATTTATAGTGAGTGTTATTATAATATAAAATGGAAATGATGGCTGGAACAAAAAAGAGAGTGAAGAAGAAGGGTAAGAGGAAATACAATATATTGTATAAAGAAAAAACTGGACTTCCGCTTTGATATAGATACTAATAGGCAACAGATGCACTTACTGATGCAAGTATACACTATAACAAGTTAGTGTAAAAATAACACATCTGAAGCAACCCCTTATAGTATTTACAAAGAGAAGAAAAAGATACTCATACATGTACTGTGTATTGTATATAACACGTGCTCTTCATTCAATAGATTCATTATTGTTTCTTAGAAATAATGACTAAGCTTTACTTGTACACACATATATGCTTCTCTCATGTTTCTATCTCTAATAGTATTTTTAGTACTTTTTAAGTCACATTCATATAGATAGTTTTGTATGCTTTATTATCATCATCAGCTGCACACACAACAGCTGCAAAATGCATTACCACACCACACAGTACACGTGTGTTTTCGCAGCCAAAATTCTTGATACTTTTGGCATATTTAAAAAGTTCTTCATTCAATTTTAAGCTAATGCACGTGAAACTTAAGGCAAAAGGAAACGAGAAAAAAGGTTATCTTTGGCTATGTCAAAGATGTAATACTCTTCATACTCCTGTGAATGAGCATGCAGAAATATTATATTAATGATTTGACTTACGTTTAGGGTAGAGTCAGCATCAATACACGAATAGTCACATGTAGATGCACATGGCCATGGTGTATTGAGCACACATATTGGAAGCTATACGATCCAGTAATCCTAGGATCTTGAAATTTTCATGGTTGGTAAAAATGGATCAGGCACTCATAGTGCTAAAATTTGACTTAGATAAGACATAAAACAAAAAAGTTTTTCTAATAAGAACATTAATTTGAATTTAAGTTTATATGGGAGGTACCACTCCCGGTAATCCTACGATCTTGAAATGTATATGGTTGGTGAACGTACGACAGATACTTATACCATTCAAATTTCAGTTTGATAGGTCGAAAAACAAAAAAGTTTTTCTAATAAGAACATTAATTTGAATTTGATTTTGTATGGGAGGTGCCCTTCTGGTAACTCTAGGATATTAAAATTTACATGGTTGGTAAAAATGGATCAGGCACTCATAATGTCAAAATTTCAGTTGGATAAGTCAAAAAACAAAAAAGTTTTTCTAATAAGAACATTAATTTGAATTTAAGTTTATATGGGAGGAACCACTCCTGGTAATCCTATGATCTTGAAATTGATATGGTTGGTGAATGTACGACAGATACTTATACCATTCAAATTTCAGTTTGATATGTCGAAAAACAAAAAAGTTTCTTTAATAAGAACATTAATTTGTATTTGATTTTGTATGGGAGTTACCACTCCTAATAACCGTAGGATCTTTAACTTTACATGGTTGGTAAAAATGGATCAGCAACTCATTGTGTCCAAATTTCAGTTTCATAAGTCAAAAGACAAAAAAGTTTTTCTTATAAGAACATCGATTTGAATTTCGGTTTGTATGGGAGGTACCCTTCCTAGTGGTCTGATTCGGTTGATTCCGACAAATGAGCAGCGTGTGGTAATAAGAAACCATAGCTCTCAAGATCAAAAACTAGTTTGCAAACATACTGACAAGCATGGCTAAATAAACTCTACTCATCGAACTGATCAAGAATATATATACTTTATAGGGTTTGCGAAGTCTCCTTCTGTGCGTTACAAACTTCTTGACAAACTTATAATAATAATCACTGCATAAAGAGTATTAAAGGCACATAAACAATTCAACTAAGATTCGTTATGCTGCAATGATTGCTTGCTTTACTACCAAAAAACCTTACAAACTACTAATTGCAATAACATACAATCACACATAGATATAATAAGTACATTCATTCATTCATATTCTATTGTATATTAACAACTGTTCAATCTGCACCACGTGTTCTTTAGTTTAGATATTGCGAAACAAGCTTCTTTTGCGGTTTCTGTTTCTTTGTTATTGGAAATTTAATACATCATCACATGCAAGTAGCTAACTAACTTCCTTTCAACGAGCAATACATAATCTACATAAGTAGTATGTATATATTGATGCCTGCAATCTGCCAATAAATGATCTTATGAACTTTAAGAAAGAACGTGTTCAATTGTCTAAAGTTATACAAAAAAAGACGCAGCAGCAGCTTCAACTTATACACCAGATACTTCAGAGATACAAAGAGATACTCTATGTATTCTCTTACTATATTTTATACTTTTTAGTATACAATAAAGATCTTTTTGTGTATCTTAAGCTGCTTATATGTAGATAGTTTCATTATCTAATATTGAATTGATAATTTTATCTCTTGGAAATCTCATTCAAAGAAAATAGTTTGTAACATGATTTAAACTTAAATAAAGATTTCAAAATCTACAATACTATCTTTCAGATATTGCAAACTATTTAAAAACAAAACAAAAAGAAAATCTCACCAATATTTAACGGTTCAACAGTTTAGTTTGAAAAGAAACCAGTTAAAGCCTAAGCCTTAACTGGGCCATAATATTCGTTAGAGTAGTAGAGTAAAAGATATGCTCATGGACCACGCATAATAAGCTAAAATCAAAAACCAAAAGATACAATTTGCTACGCACATTGCCCAGCATCAGCAGCAGCAGTGAGTAGCTTGGCCTGGTGTTAGCTTGGTTAGTTGGTTGGTTGGTTTTACTTGGATGGATGGATGGATGGTTGATTGTATACTAGTTGCATTGGGTTGCATTGGTGCGAGTATCTTTATGCAGCCTAATGGCGTAATTTCTGTTAAAATATTTGATGCTGTTGATATAAAAAATAAAATAAAAAACTTGTTGTCACACTAACAACTTTATGCAATCGGATTCCAAACACAAAATGCAATGCCGCAATGCTTATCGAAAAAGAAGTGTGTCGATGACTTGTTGATTTGAAAGTATTGTACTGGTACATAAGATCATTCATTCATTGAGCGAGTGAGTTCATATTTCACACATCTTTCATAACAGAGCGGAACTAAGGAACTTGCAAATCAAACACAGACAACGAAGACGATGACGACAAAAAGCAATAAAAACAAGTGCAAATGCATTTCAAGTGTTGCTAATTTTCCATTTCTCGGTAATTGTAGATACAAAGATACATACCATGTATGTATATATTCATACAAAGTAATGTTGCACGCAGAATTGCATAATTTTTAAAGGAAAATACATTTTTTCTTTTTATTTATTTTTAAATTTCAAAGAAGATGCAACTTATATGAAAAATTACTTTTGTGTCGTATCTTTTTATTATCAAAAAAAAAAACGTGAAACAAGAAACAAAAAAGAAGACGTGACATGACAAGTTGAGGAGGCAAATACAGATGCATATGCATTTAATTAAAATCAAAGGAAGCCACTCAACCAACTTACTGAATTTATTTTTATTTATTTTGATAAATTTCATAATTTTTTCTTATGCAGAAGAAGGTGAAAGTGTGATAGATTTATCTGTTTTGCAATACTATACACAAGAGAGATCCTTCCTCTGCACTAATTGAGTGAATTTTATGATTATTTTCTGTTGGTTTGTTTTTTTTGCGCTTAATCTTCATTCAATGTATCTTTGTAACCTACATTTGAGTTAAGAGTTGAAAAACCTGTTAACGCACTTAACACATATGCGTGCAATTAATGCCAACAAAAAAAAACATAAATTTGCATAGAAAAAGAAATATACCGAAAATATGTATGATGTTGTTGTTGTAGATACTTTGGTTTTTGTTGGCGGCATGTTTATTTGAAAAAATATAAAGAATTTGTTGAGGAACCTAAGTCAAGCGTGCACACACCATACAACAAACAAACATCTAAGATACAAATTTATACACAGATTTACAGATATTTATATACCTACATGCATAAACACAGATAGATTTATACAATACAAAGGAAATGCCGCAAGTCAAACGCCACAATCACAAATAATTTGGATTTTTTTTAAATTATTAAATATTAAAAAATATAATGAAAGGTAAATACGAAATTTGTCATTGAATGCGGTATTTTGTTTTTTAAATTTTTGGAACTTTCGATTAATCATCTGAAATACAAATGCATTTCAAATCAAGTATTTGTGTATCTAGAAGCAAAAATCAGAGATTATACTCTTGAAACAATAATAACTTCGATTCACCGAAGCTTGCATACCTTTCACGTCCCTAAATTTTTGCATGTCCATCTATTTATTGAAAGATACTTTTAGATTTACATAAGCAACTAGAATTAACTACAATATCCCACGCCACTAACCAACAAACCCCCACCCACAACCCAAACAAAACTGGATATCGTCCCCAAGGCACTTCGGTAAGAAATACAAACTTAGTGACTTTGCGGCTATAGAAGTAACGTCATCAGCCACATGCTGCCAATAAGTGGTCTTATAGATCCCAACATACAATATGTAGGGGAAAAAATTCATGTACCCCAAGAAGCAACATTAAAATACCAAGCTACCAAGCAAAAATAAGTAAAAAATTCTGTCAACAATTAGATTAAGCAAAAGTTGAGTCGTTCTACGACTGGATAATTTCGGGAAGTGGATTAACTTAAGATGGCTTTGGTAGGATGGATGGTTGTTGTTTGGATACCAGTGTAAACTACATAGTGCAAAAATTAAGAATTATTTGTGATCTTTTTAAACTGTGGGTACACATGATACGCTTCCAAGAATTGGTTCTATGATAGTAGAGATAAGTATGCGTGCCGCAGCTATGCAAAATTAAATTTCCTGTAAAGAAATTGTAAATCAAAATTGTATAAGCTTTTTCTTTCATCATGATATCCTCATTTCAATAAATATTCAAATAAATTCAGATTTTGGACTGTTTTTTTCCAAAGTTCCCTTCAGTAAACTTGTGCTTGTTGGGCAGCGTTAGTTTGCTTCTGCTGTTGAGAAGCCAGAATATTCTAGAATATTCTTCAACTATGAAAAAAAAAGTAGTTTAATGCGCATGAAAAAAAGTTCGCAATTCCTTTTTTTCCACGAACCGAAGTTTTATATCAATGAATAATTACAAACTAGCATAGCACCGTCGACTCCGTGCGTTCCGTTTGATGCAGTGACGTAGAAAGTTGAATTGTATTGATTCGTATTCGTAGTCGACGCAATAGACGGATATTCCGTAAAAGTTGGTCAACTTCAATTTTGCTATCCGTCAACTGCGTTCGAAACTACAAAGAACAGTTCCGTTAAATAAAAACTGCTATAGTGAATGGCAAAAACTGTTTTGGTGAATGGCAAACAAATATTTTCATGTATTGGCGCCAGAATGTTACCCTGAGGAACTCTGGATCTAATGCATTTCAACTCAGACTCCACGTCAACGTATTTAACATAAAAGTATCTATCTTCTAAGTATGTATTAAGTATCTAAGAAAGTATGGAGCTGGTAACAAATTTTTTAATTCGAACAATAGATCCGGATGCCAAACTCGATCAGCTGCCTGCTTTATGTCCAAAAAGACTGCGAAGAGTAACTCGGTGTCAGGGGTACCATGACAACACCGGAAACCAAATTGATGTTCCGGGATCACTTGCTTATGGACGTGATGAGCAATTGCAATTTGAATTTCCCACTATTTTCTGTTTACGCAGTCAACGGTTGCAATGCAGTTTGACGTATGCCCGCAAGAAACGCAACTTACGCAGACGCAGTCGACGGATGCCGTTTAGCTTGTGTAAAGCTCCTGAAAAACAGTTGGCAGTTCCTATTCTTCGACAAACCAGCATTTTTAGCAAAATTTGACAATTGTTGGCATCTCTCGCCGACATTTCTGCTGGAAACGCGCCGTCTTGATAAATCACACAAAAAAATATAATTATCTTCACTTTAAAATGACAGACGCGAAATCTTTAAAGGAGAGAATCAATGAATTAATATGCCAATGGAAATATTATAACGACGACCAATTAGTATGGGAGATTCATATCACACTGGTTGTTGATAACATAGAATTTATGATGTTGAAAAATTTTGAAAAGGAAAAGCTCGAGGAACGGCAACATTATTTGGATAAACTTATAAGAGGCTACTACAAATTAAAAGAAATGTTACTCAGCGTATCGGAAAAGATAAAGCAGCTAAAAAACATGATTAAAATGTATTAAAATATCAAAATTATTTGTGTTTCTTTTTATTGTAATTTGTGTTTGAGATAGAAATCTACATAGCATATATAACAGAGATGTGCAGCGAAGGCTTGTGCTTACAAACAAACAAGCAAATTGGGGAACCAAGGCTGCTTGAGTGCTTGAGTTTGTGTATTGTTTTGCTTGGCTTGATTATGCTTGTCGCTGCGATCGACTATTGCGTGCTAGTATGTGCATAATATGCAAATCATTATCAACCTGGCCGCGATTTTCATTCTCGTTTCCCAAGGGAAATATACATACTTATGTACACACATACTTATGGGATGATGTGGCAAGCCGTATGGTGATGGGACAGTGAAGTACTGCACATAGGTGAGTCCTTCAAGGGGCCTACAAATACATGAAAGCCAAGTCAATAAAACAGGATAGGGGAGGAAGCGGTATTGGTAGATATT
This sequence comes from Amiota communis, assembly GCA_037043315.1. Taxonomy (NCBI): domain Eukaryota; kingdom Metazoa; phylum Arthropoda; class Insecta; order Diptera; family Drosophilidae; genus Amiota; species Amiota communis. The sequence goes on along the minus strand of JBAMAV010001245.1, from coordinate 983,408 downwards.
AGGGAATTGTACGATTGCGGTTAAACGGGTAATGAATGGATTCGCTCTAAAAGCGAATGAATGTTGTGTCGTCCTAATTAACGAATGCATACTGAATGGTGTGCGGTGATGTATGAGTATGAGCGAGTGTGATGCGGCTAATTATTAGTGTCATTGTGTGTTCAGTAGATATTGTCGAGTCTACAGTGGAACAAATTTGTACGCGAGGCAACAACGTTTTCGTTCTCTGATCAGTGAGTACAGCCTATATCTCCTCAATACATATAGCATGCGTTTGCGGAGACTGACACTACACAAAGTATTCGTTTACAGTGAATCACTACGCATAGTATTTATGTAGAGTGGGTATAATTGAAAGCAATACCTACGATTCTGTAATCTATATTCGTTGCTTCTTTGTATGTTGAATATAACTGAAGTGAGTTAATGCGAATGAATTTGTAAAGATCTCTAGCACGCAGGTACTGAATAGGCAAGCAGCGTCTCTAAGTCAGAATCAGAATCATTGACTCTGAAGAACACTGGCTACTTTTGTCAGTTTGACCGATGGCAGAGCAAAACTCAAATGATTCTCCCATATATGTAGATGGGATCTCCGATTCTATTCTATATAAGTTGCAAACATCTCGGCAAAATTATAACATCTATTCAAAATAGTGTGCATGTTAGAGTAAACTGGTCTGAAACCAGTTAAATGTTTTAGTCACTAACAGTCTAAGTGACGTCTATTGATTACTTTTAATCACTTTATCCAACAAGAAGATTAGAAAGAAGTGGAAGAAACAATCATCACCATTATCATCACATCTCCATCTACAATACTATTATTATCATCATTGTCGCAATCATTAACAACTTATCAAATTGTTCTTTTTTTAATGAAATTTTCGTCTTGCATCTTTTTTGAATTGTTATTGATGCTACCACAACAAATTAGCTAACTAAGCAACTAGTATATAAACCAGTTATCACTTCATCCGCTCATATATACACACCAATATTAAACATATATAGTAGATACTTTTAGCATAAAGTCATGCACGATTTTTGCGACTATCTTTTTTGTTGTTTTCGTTGAGTTTGACGGCCACCGTTGTTTTTTAAGATAAAATGCATGTATTTCATACTACATTCATTCGTTCATTCATTCATAGATTTGCCGACATGTCAAAATCTCTTTTCAAATGACATCTCATATCACTAAAATACACACAATAGTGTATCATCTGTATCTTTTCTCTTCTTTTCGGTTTTTTGCACAAAATTAATTTAAACAATCTTATAAGATTGACAGCAATTGTATGGCAGTGATGTGATGTGTATCTTTGTTTTACTTTAAGTTGTGTTTGAATTGAAATAAAAATGACTTAAGCTGAGCTTAGATGAAAGTAAAAGTTGTTCGTCATGTAGCGCAATAGTTGAAGATTTCTGTATGGGTTTTCTAAGGTTTTTTGCTCGCTTTTAAAGTGCAAAAATGATTAAAAAACAAAAGCCAATTTCTTATGAATAACATACAATACTATTGTACTTATCTCCAATGTTTAAAAACATTAAAAGAGATTTAAAAGAAAAAACCACAAGTCATTTATGACAAATTTAAAATATTTGAAGTTTTGTGAAACTTCATGTTGTCATTTCTGTACAACACAAAACACCATCAACATATTCCCATAATATTTAAAAAATATCTAACTAATATCCGTAATTGCCTCATAAAAAAATTGACAAAAAAATATAAAAAATTTGCATAGATCTTTGTCAGGGTGTGTGAGCGAGGTGAAGCTTTCTATCGATTAAACGCTCCCTACAATACTATCAAAATTCGTCACATGTTTTCAAGTATTTCAACATTTTTAATGCTTTTCATATGAAATACAAAAAAAATATATATGCAAGTATCTATGCATGTTATACCGTATTGTATGTTATAATATCTTAAGGTATCTTAAGGCACAACAAATGTTTATGGTGGCTTACAAAAAAATTGTATAAAAATATTATAAATTTGTATAAATATTGAACAACAATCGCTTTGAATGACAACAACAGCAATAATAATGCATAATAATAATAATAACAATAATAATAATAACAACAACAACAAATATAAGACAACAAAACATTAATAATGACAAAGTATGTTACTTTTGTTGATTTAGTATTTGTTGTTGGTGTTGGTGTTGTTTGTTGTTTTTCCAAAACGCACTTTCACCATATTTTTAAGTTTTTTTTATTTTGTTTCTTTTGATTGTTAAGAGAGTTTATGTTTCCTTTGTCAGGTGCTAATAGTGTGTTTGTATATTTGCACTGGAAATATGTTTAAGTATCTACTACTATTACCACTCTGTGAACTCTGTGAGATGATGGTGATGCTGTGCAATGTTTGTTATGGTATAGTGTCAAGTGTCAAAATGACCCACATTTTTTGGTATTTAAAGAAAATTGAAAAGCAAACAAAACAATTGTGGACTTCTTTGCTTCAGAATGCAGAAAAGATATACAGATCAACCTACTTCCGTTGAAGAAGGAAGTAAACTCAGAATATCTTACTAAAATGACAATAAGAATTGGGTATGGTTTGGTATTTCGTTAATTCCATTTAAACTCATATAGATTATCTCTCTGCACTTGCATGCACTTTACCTCCACCCTGAACCATTTGACATGTCTTGCCATTTTAATCAACGTGATGTCATTCCAAGAAGCGCCACTGTATAGTACCTGGGACTGACATTGGACAAGCATCTCTCCAGGCAATCTCACACATTATGACCAAAAGAAAGCTGAAGGATCCGCAACTTCAAAGAATGAGCTGTTTCTTCAGGTCAAACTCAAAGCTCAACCTTCGAAATAAGATGTTATTAACTTCGTTTATACGGCAGCCAAATTGAGTTTCACTCAGATCGCCTTGACTTAGAACGCTTTTATGAACACTTTTGTAATGCGCATTAAGCACACAGAAGCTCACGTTTAAAACCATTCCTTATTTTTGTATTGCGCATTGAAATGTGGCATAAACGCTTAGCGCTGTTACAGGTTACAGTTCTCAAAAATGCTTCATTCCTGAGCTACAACAACAACACACAAAATACAACTTGTGTGTTGTACAATAAGAATAATAGAATGAATTGAAACGAGAAACCGTACGGAAGACTACTAATATGTCCGCCCTAAAGAACGCAATGACGTCGCAAGCAAAATCATCTCAAAAAATGGGTCTGAGTCGATCGATCTCAGTGAAACCAGATTCGGCTATCGCATAAAAGAAGTAATTGTACAAGGCAGGAAATATTTAAACCGGCATGGACTTAGGGTACAATCATATTGCACGCTGAAGCTGGAGCCGAAGCTGAAGAAGAAAAAGCGTGCACAAGGAAACATATGAAAACGCTTCAACTGCACTGTGCACACTTTCCATCGTTTTCATATCTATCCTTGTGCACACTTTTTCGTCTTCAGCTTCAGCGTTCACTTTGATTGTAACATTACAGTATACAGCTTTGGCGCACTGCATCCAAGTCAAACCTGAAGAGGTTTCAGTCCAAGCTACTGCGAATGAATGAAGGTACACAGTAGATGTCCCGAAACTTGGTTATCCACCGATACTTGCAAATCCCAACAATAAATGAAGAAATCGTCAGGCACAGCAACACTGCATTAGATTGAAGGCCCACGTCAATCACCTGGCAATGAGCCTGTTGAACAACAGCTGGCAAACGCGACGTCTGAAAATGCAACACGCCTAGATCTCTCATTCAGCATGAGTGATCGACTTATCCAAACATGCTAGTTGACAACATATGATAAAATTCGCTGGATGTCGTCTGACGAAATCTATGGACAAGAAATCTGCCTTAGTTATTGATAAATTTCTTATTGTCGTTTATGATTGTACATACAATATTTCCACATATTTAAGTGGTTCTAACACTAACATTTTAATATTCGAACTGTCTTTTCAGCAGTGTAACATATTCACTATGCATAATTGGAGATGTCTTTGCAGCCACTCCAATTCTTAAATCTCAATCTAGTCTTTTTTTTTACTACTTGGCTTTCAATGTGAGAAAAATACTTTCAATCCTTCACTTAAACTTGGTTTTACCTAAAGAAATTCATATCATAAATAATCAACAATATATTCTCTCCCTTTTTTCTTATCTTCTCTTCTTAATCTTTATTATGGTTTTTTTTCCAATTCTTTTTCATTTCCATATATATTCAACTTTTCACTTTCTTTGGGTTTTTTTGTTTTTCTTTGCTTTTTTCTCAGCCATAACTACAATAAATTTTACTTCTCGTCTCGTACTACTTGTAAGTAGTATATCTAAGAAACCGCCGCCGCCCTAATGGACAATTACTTTTCATTTCTAACAACTCAAGCAGAAAAATACTCGTACTACCACCACCACCACCACTACTACTATACTACCAATAATTTCTCTCTATCCATGGAAATGGATGGCTTTATAGCTGAGTAAGTATGAATGAATGAATATCGAAAGTCGAACTGCAGTTCATGCTGCAATCCATCAAATCATCAAATGCGATCGCTTGCTCAGCTCAACTCAAGTATTGTAGTAGTATCTCAAAAGCAACATTTTCCGCTAATGTCAGTCAGAGTTAGACTAGGCTGCGTTCAGCCGTGCCCCAAAAAACGTACGATAGAAGAAAACTTTCATTTTCATCATCTATCGATAATCATCATTAAAATAAATAAATAAATAAAAAAGTAAATACAGAAAAAAAGCGAAATACAAACATTTGATTGTAATTATGACTTCTTTCTTCTACTATTGCACTTGGGGTACCTACTACTAGGTATTGTTTAGTAATATATTAAGTGAGTAAGTGGTATTGTAATAAGCAAAGGAAGGGGCTTCATTTTCAGGCAATGAAAAATGTGTTTTCTTCGGTTTAAAAAATGATGCTCATAAATAGATAAAAACAACAACTGCTTGTATAGTTGTAACTGATGACAAAATATTTTGAGTTCGTTCATCAGATGCATCTTACAAGCAAACAACAAATAATCGACCTGTCCAAACAAATAATATCAACCCCAACTTCTTGCTTATTGAATCCAAACTCTCTACGTGTATCGATCGATCGAACGAACGACGTTGGGGCATTCACTTTCATTTCATTTCATTTTGATTCCAATTCATTTTAGTGATGACAATGACGACGACGACGATGACAATGATGATGATGAAATGCAGCAAACAACTAAACTATGACGGATGCAACGGTCTGTCTGGGCTTTATTTAATTGAGCGTTCAACTCCATGACTAACAACGATTAATGGATGACAAATACAATACTTCTAAAACAAATAACTACCACTTACATACAATAATACACAAACACACTTTTCATTCAAACATATGAACACGTATTATTCAGACGTGTTACCAATAATTATAGGACCATATACCTTATGGCTGATTGATTTGGTCAATGCCAAAACCAAATTGGGTTCGTGTGCAAATTGTTTGCAAAATTAAAAATTAATTTCCACAAAAAACAAATAATAAAAATTAAATTAATTTCATTTGTATGTGTGCAGAATTTCAAAAGGCAACCACATATATGAATAATTCGTTGTTATAATGAATAATGGTAGGCTGATTTTTGTACCTATACATTATGAAGATATGCAGAGGTTTTTAGTATGGTCTCAATAAATCGTATATATATGTATGTATGTAGGAGTGAAGAGAGTTCTTTGAAATTTCCATTGCAGAATGAGGTTAAATATGATTTCGAACGAAGAGAAATTGAATCAAATCTAACCAAAATTTAATGATAATTCTCAAATAAAATTTTTTAAACACATGCCTTCATAGTTTTTCATAGATCTCAACTCTAAGTGTGCATAATCTGATTTAGATGTGTAGGCTTGTAAAATCTTTGATTGTATTTCAAAGTGACATAAGATCTCTAAACCCTCAAAACTAAGCCACATTTTGAGCCACCTTTAAACTCTTTATACCCGTTTGTCATTATTTACTTTTTATTACCTAAAAAGAACAGATCTATGTGACCTCTTATGTCAAAATTTCATTACGATCTGTGATCATTATAAGAACCATTTGAAGTATGCACACCTAATTTGACTCAATGTATACTAAAGACACAAACGATCTTATGTAGATCTTTTAACACTTAAAACTTAGCCCATCATATCATCTTCCGTTGAGTCGGCAGAACTGGTCTAACAGTATTTGCAGAGAATGAAGTGTTGGAACATTGGCATACTTATATACTTCCAAATCTGGAAATTTCTAGATGCTTGTCTAGTAATAAACGTTAACTCTAGTATTATACCTCAGGTTATCCAAGTTCGATACCTTAGTTTGATCCTGGTCAAGCGAAAAAAAAATGACAGTGCGTGTTGCTATCGAAAAAATACACTGGCTTCTGTACGTTAAATTTAAACTCTGGATCAAAAACAAACTGTTTATATACAGACAAGGAATGACACTTATATATGATATAAGTACAAATGTGGAGGGGTGACCGCTTCAACTAAGTACAATTTCAGGAAAATACAAGCAATCCAAAACAAAGTCCTACGACGTATAAGAGATGCACCATGGTTCTTCAAAAATTCCACCTTGCATCACGACATGAGATTGTCAACAATACTTGAGCAAATCAACTTCTTTAGCAGTCGTTATAAAGATAGTATGCTACAACACCATAACCCCCTTGCAAGGGCCCTAATTCACAAAAGAATTCCGTGATGGCTCAAACGACTTCCCCAAATGAAGCTCCTAAATATCTTAGATATCATTTTTTTTTTTTTTAAATTACACGTGACAATTCCCAAAATTGATGATACAATTGTTTCAAAACCTTCTGGTTGCTTTGAATTTTATAATAAAAAAAAACTTAAACCACTATTTCTATTCAATTTTGAGAACATTAAAGTTTAGTTCAATTTCCCATTAAACTACATTGAATTGAAATGTCCAGAGGTGTGAAAAAATAAACCTACTTTACTTTACGTTGCAGTAGAAGACTTCTTCTTGATTTCTTAAAACTCGTATTCAGAAACTATGATTAGCCAATAGATTTTTTGTTGACCTCGAATTTTAATAAGACAAACTTTAACTCTCACTTAATATTATACTCGTACTATTATTTGAAACCATGTATTCAAATTCATATTTTGTAGAACAAACTACAATAACTTTTCTCCTCTGAAAAACTAGAAGTCCCATATGATTATGAGATGCACCATCAAAGCTAAAATTGTTTTAATTACAGTTTGTTCCATTTTCTTTCATATTAGTAGTACAATACATAATTTGAAGTCTTAAAATTTGTTGTCTAGTGTTGTGTATATTAATAGTATTGTCAGTATATTATTGGGTTTAAAGTGCTTTGGGGTGTCAAAAACACTTAAAGATTTTTAATGATGAACAAAGCATCAGCAGCTACAAATTGAACTTGTAACTTTGCTCTGTCATCATCAACATCAACATCATGATCATCATCTTTGCTATTAAAAACAAATTTAACAAAAATTTAATTAGAAGAATTAAAACAAAAAGAAATCACTTTTTTCTTCGTTTACTACTTTTTCAATGAAAGTGGGTTAGTTTTTTTGGATTTTTAATTTATTGGATTTTTTGTTTTGATTTTTTTTTTTTGTGATATAATTGGCATGCGTGAGTTTGATTTTGTTGTAATACTTATGAACTACTAGTATTTCATAGATGCATAATATTTTAAATACTTTTATAAAGGTTTGCGTGAAATTTAAGATTAAAAACTATCGATAATAAATAATATTATAGTTGTTCATTTTTTATGTGATTTTTATTTTGATTAAATAAATTTTAATTAAAAAATAAAACAAAAACTTTCGAAAATATCACAAATAAAAATTTAAAAAAAAAATCCACAAATCAAAATTGTTGTTATAATTTATTGCAAAATTTATTGTACTAAATTGACAGATTTGATGAAATAGTAAGGCCTTTAGTTTTATTTATACGATATATTTTGATAATTTCTATTAGTTTGGTTTTTTGATTGAAGCTTGGGAAAAAGTTGATTTGCATTTTGTTTTGATTTCTTCTCTTTGTCACTCTTTGATAAAATCTATTTAAAAATCTTAACATTTTATTTGATTTTATACTATAAGACAAAAAGAGCGAAAGTAGTTTTAGTGTGTTTTAGGTGTGTTTAATTAATTTAAACATTTGTAATTGAAATTTACCTTTAGCTCCTGTAGATGATGTTGGTGATGTTGATGATGGGAATGACGATGATTTTCATTGGCATTGGCCAAATCCATTTGTAGATACAACATCTCTTTTTTGTCTTTAGATGATGTTGGTAATGTTGATTGCTTTAGATATACAAAAGCATTTAACACTTGTTTAACATTCTCAATGCAATGAATGATAATGGGAGATTGTATGAATGAATGATTATACTCATATATATATATATATATAAATGAGTAACTTAATTATTTTCTCTTCTGTTTTGTTTTGTTTTTGGATTTTTTGCAATTTCACTAAAGCATTAAAACGCTTGTCAACATTTGCATACAAATTGAACTGCTTTGACTTGCTTACTTTACTTGGTTACTTGGTTGGTGGTTGATGATGATGGTTTTCTTCTGCTGTTTGTTGGTGTTGGTATTGTTGTTATTGTTGGATTTTCACATACTACATACTTGTTAAGTTAAAAGACTTGGACTTGGTTTAGATACATGGTTTTCTTCTAATATTTTACACGCTTGTTAGTTTGTTATTGGTTTTGTCTGTTTAGAAATTTACTTGTCTGTCTGGTCAACACTTTTACAGCTTCATCTTCACAACTTCTTCTTTATTTTCTATTGCTATTTTAGTTTGTTTTCAATTTTGTTTGTGTTTTTGTATTTTTTTGCTACTAAAGTTTTTAAGTTGATTGGTGTCGCTTTTTCTGTGCGTTACAAAAAATTACAAAAAAACTAAAATAGTAAAATTAAAATAAAAACAACAACAAATACACTATGCATATAGTTTTTTGCTTCTTTTAAAATATCGTTAACAATTTAAACGCTTTTCACTGACCCCAATTGGCGCCTGCGCCTCAACACTCTACACCTTACAATATCATCATTATCATCATCATCAACTCAACTCACTTGCTTTGGTTTATTTTGTTTTGTTTTGTTTTGTTTCTATCTTTGGATACATTTGCATATGTCCATACGACAAAAGAGTAAGTATCTTTTTTTGCTAACACAAATGCTGGGATTTTATTTGACTTTATCTTCTATGAGTGAAGTTGCAATAATTTTCTTGTGTTTTTAATGAAATTTACTTGGTACATGATGATGGTGAGATGATGAGTGAGTATTTTGTTTCCACAACTCAATTACAAATGTGGAAAATTATAAATAAAATCTGCACTCATGCACCTGGGTGTATCTAGGAATATCCAAAGCCCCAACCCATCTCAACCCACTCCACCCTCTTATTTTTTGTAATATGAAGTCATAGGTCTATCTTTCTTTAACTGAAGTGTCTTAGCCCCTTGGTTGTATCTAAAATTATTAAGATGATGGCTATAAATACATTTTTTTTTGCGTTGTCTGAGACAAATGAATGTATGTATATTTTCTTGTTATTGCTGTTACTGTTGCTGATTTCTATTAAAAGAGATTTTTGTTTTCTAAGTGAAATTTCTTTTTAAATTGAAGTGAGAAGCTACAGACAGAAGCTTTCAACACCATTCCATCTATTGTCAACTTGTTTTTTGTTGTGTTTTGTTTTTGTATTTATTTATGATTTAATATCTTTATGGTATGTGTGGTATAAATCTTTTGTTTTTGCATGTCACATCACCATCATCACAGCTTTATATGCTTGATACTTGAAGTAATATAACTAGAGGTTTAGAAATTTCCAAAACTATTCCCATCACCCACCCACACACATTACAAAACTAATCCTAACTAAAAATGTAGTATGTATAACGCTGTCATGTTTTACAAATATGGTTAACAAACAATTAAATTCATCATCAGTAACAAAAGATGCTACTACTATTACTGAGTAACAAATTAATAACAACAACACAATTGGGAATGTTTCTTAGTCATGTGTAGCAGCAGTCTCACGACGCCTAGTTGTAGATACTTTTTATTTTATAATTGTTATTATTATTATTATGACAACATCATCATATATGGGTTTTTGCATGTGACTTAATGATCTGTGAAATCGAATCAAATCGAATTGAGTCAATGAAGCGCAACACATAAAAGCGGGAGACTTCTATAAGCAAATTTACTAAGTACTTCTAAACGACAATTGACTTAGATAAATTTGGTAATGAAAACCATTGGGAAGTTCAAGAGCATAAATTCTTTAGCATAATTTCTAAGGGAATCTATTGTAAGCAATGTTTCTTTAATCGATTACAAAATGCCTAGCGGTAAGCAATTAAGTGAGATAGAAAAAGGCAAAATTATGGCATTTTTACCCAAAAACTGTCTTGTGATAGGTAGAAGTGCTCGAGTTATTTGCAACAGCGTGGTATTCAAGAAAATAGTAATAATTGGAAACTTATAAGTAGTATATACATACATTACAATTTATGTACTTAATTATATAAATACATGTGCGTAGAATGTATCTACGGTAGATACATTACGCATGCATAACATGCATTCTACAAGCAGCTGTAAGTTACAATTCATACATCCTGTGACTCGGTTTTAAGTGATCGTGGTAAGGACAGACAGGAAACACGAACACAAGAACAGAAATACAAAACAAAAAAAAATTTGATATGCCTGAGAAGTCAATAAGAACAACAAGTTCAAATTGATCAGTAGTAATAAATTGAATTAAAATTCAGTAAATGTATCTCGATATACAATACTATTTATATTATACCAACATAAATCATGCATTTTATTTACTTTTATTTGTTTTGTTTTTTGTGGCATTTTTTTCTCCTTCAAGTTTTTGTTTGTTGTTAATGTACAGAAGAAGAATCAACCACAAAAACAAGAAAAATGAGTAATAAGAAAGAAATAAATATCTTTAATATTCAACTGAATGTTGATTTTGTCAACAAGAAGCCCAGGAGTTTGGATCTGTGATCCCTAACCATTTCATCATCATATGTGCATTTAACCCATCTTCAAGTCTCTTTAGAATTATGTGCATACTACATAAAGGGGTTTCGAATTACTATAATTCGTCAGTTTGGGGTTCCTCGTTATGGGGTTGCAAATCAATAAGAACAACAACAGAAAGAGAAACAACAACAAAATCAAAAACAAAAACACAAAACACATTAACATTAAATTTCACTTTCTTACGGTTGTTTTTTAAACTTTGTCTTCTACTATTTCTTGGAATTCATTTTAGAAAGGTTTATTTATTATTAATTCTTTTTAACACTTATTTTCTTTTAAAAAAAATTTCAAATTTAAATTTTTCAAAATTTATTAATTTTTTATTTATTAATTTTTTTTTTTGTATACGAAAATAATCAAAACATAAACAAAGCACTTAATTAAATTCGTCTTGCAATTCTTTTGTTTATTAAAAATTTATTATTTATTTCTCTTTTTTAACTGCCGCTTAAACGCACCTGCTTCGCGTCAAATTCAAAAACCGACTGCGCCGGTGCACGATTTTGTTTGTTCTTCGTCTTTTCTGTCTGATTCAACAACAAGCAACAAGCGCGCGAAAAAGGCAAAGCAGCGCCTCAGCGCAAGAGTATATGAATTGTGTTATGTGGTGTATTGTGTGTGTGTTAAGGTGTGGTGAGTTGAGTTTTGTCATACTACAATGGTGTGTAACTGAGATAGTAGTCGTTCGTTAAATGCAAAAACTAGTTTTTTTCTGTTATTTGTCTTAGCTTTGGTTTTTTCTTGGAGCAAACGAAGCAGGTGAATCAACTTGCAGTCTTTGCAGTGTGTGAAGTGAAGCGCATTTCTTATAAGTAGAAAGAAAGATAAATGTGGAGTATGGATATATGAATGGTGGAGAACAATACAATAATAATTATAACAACAAAAAAGACCATAAACCATAAAAGAAATACACAATAACTAAATGTGCGACGCTCATCATGAAAAAAGGGCTTGAAGAAGTACAAAAGTTTTCTAAAATTTCTGTTTCTTTAACAATTTTGGATTTTTTTGAAAGTGTGTAAAAATCGAAATGAGTTCAATTTTTATTATTATTAGTTTTGCGGCAATGTTCTTTTTTCTCTTTGATAGCTGATCAGATCTACCACAGCTATCACCTTCTGCTATTTACTACCATCTAACATGACCACCACTTTTGCCTTTTTTTTGTTTTGTTTCTTTCTATGTTTGGTGGCTGCTTGTCAATTATTACCTTTAATATTGTATCTTGTAGATTGTTATCTTTTCACTTATGCGGGTGCATATCATGAGAAGTTATATGTAGGAGAGTGAGGGATATTTGTCCCACGTTTGTTTATTTTTGTATGATAACTTATAGAAGTGTAAGGGAACTTTTGTCTCACGTTTGTTGATTATTGTACTTATTTTTTTATCAGCACATTGCACATGTAATTTCTTGACGAGGTCAATATTTATTGTTTTATTGGGTCAATAACTTCGAAAGGAGTGAGGAGTCAAGCAAAATCTTGTTATTAATATTAAGACAAGATTGACTCTTTAAGATCTGCACTTGTGATAAGCCTAAGAACATGAAAAACATGAATTTTATTCACATTTTTCAATCGTATTCATTATATCTTACATTTTGGTTAATCGTGAAATCTATGACTATTTATCTTATAACCCAAGACTATCAATACTGTATTCACAAAATAAATTTGCTCTCAAAGCTTGTTGTTCACAACACACAAAGTCCAAAGAAATTTATCCAGTCTATACAATATTTCTTATTCCTTGATAAGTATAACTAGAAGTTTTATTATGTATTTTGTACTCTGAGTAATAAAGCCTGGAGGCAGTCCCATAGAGGTGTTGATATTTGTTCCAGGAACAGTTTCTATGAAAACTTATAACTGATAGATAACAGGTCGTAATGTGGGAATTGTATTGGTTTTCCATAGAAACTTTCCTATCAACTAAATATACAGATTTTTATGGGACACAATTGTCTGATTAGAATTTAAGTTATTTTACTCTAGTAGAATTTGAAGCATACATATGTTTAAAGTTAAGTGAAGTTGGGGTGGTATTCAGTACTAAGACCTTAGACTTAGGCCATTAAAGAGCTGTTCTGATGCCACAGACAATGCATGTCTCATTGATTGTAGTAGATTTTCATAGAAACTTACTTTTGATATGGGCTCTTGCTATTGGACCATACAAAAAAAGTGGAACAGTAACTGAGACAAGAGAATCAAAGTAATTGTAGAGAATATTAATAGATCATTTCATTATCAAGTCAATCACTGTGCGCGATATGAATGAATGTGGCAAAAACCAAATTTTTAAGGACACTGTTGTCCGAAACTGTAGTGATTGTCGCTTTTAAAATTATTTCAATATTATATGAGTATTGTGCTTTTCTCTTGGTTGATTCTCACCTTGTCGTTGTAAAGGGGTTCAGTAAATGTAAGGACCCAGAAAACAATGCCGGTGGTAGCCTAACCTATTGGTAGAGTATATCCTATCCTATATGTATTAACACATTGAGTTTGAATGTGTTTGGATCTTAGATATAAGATCAAAAAAGTATCATATCAAAGTAGTACAAACATAGAAGCGTATATCACTACTTTATTTCAATATCATCATGTTATAACATATCAATATCTGATCAATATTTGTAATTATTTAATTTATAAGAACTTCTCAACTCTCCATTATTTGGATATTAGTTACAAGGACTAAGAAACATCAGCTCTAAGCAGAGGCGTAACAATTTGGTGACATGACAGCAAAATGACACGGCCCCATTCGATGAATTTTCCACGGGCCTTCAACGGTTTAGCTACGCCAATGACTCTAAGTGCAAATCACTAGATCATTGCATTATCATCAAAGTATCATACAATATTATATTGTATTGATCAATATTAAACAAGTATTCAAATAGTTATGAAGACTTCTGAGTTCTAGTAACTAGTATATTGACTGCGTTTGGATCTTGGTTATAAAGACAAAGAAACACCAGCTCTAAGTACAAACAAGATCATTTCACCTTCATCATATCATATTATGCTGATCAATTTTGTACAAGTGGACCTTTGAGGTCTCCTTTATTTTAATTCACTTCAATACTTAAAAATCTAAATTATTTTCACTCACCTCATTTGTAATTTGAGCCTGGTCTAAATCCTTTGTTGTCTCCACATTTGCTATTTTCGTAGTTGTAGTTTCTGTGTGGTTTTCGTTGTCGTGTTTACCATTACCATTACCATTGTTTTGATTCTGGTTCTGATTCTGGTTAGGAAGATTCTTGATAGGTTTCTTTGGTGTTTTTTTAGTCGTTTGTTTAATAGTCGTTTGATTATATCTTGTCGTTGCATTTTTGCTTTTGTTATTATTATTATTTGTAGTTGTTGTTGATGATGTTGATTTTGTATTTTGTAATATTTGTAGATCTTTCTTCAGTTGCCCAATATTACGTTCTTTGGTTTTTATTTCCTCTAGCTAGAATTATTGGAATTGAATTATTATTATTTATTAATAAAATAATCAGTAATCTACACATATGTATGTAAGTTAAGATCTATCAAGACTCACACTCACGCACACGTGCTGACATTCATCATTTTATAAAAAATTATGTCAACAAATGCTCACAGAGCGTGGGAAAACTTTTTGAATACAATTTGAAAAAAAAAAATATCAACTTTTATTTTATTGTTGTTGCAGCTGCAGGCCAAAAATTTTGGAGGCAACGTACGTCGAACCTCCCACTTCCTGTCTGAGTTGCGCATAGTCTATGTGCAGCATACTAAACCAAAAACGTTTGCAGATCAAAGTGCGCCTTCTCTTGCAACTGACTATTATGGATTTTTTCCAAACAAAAATATACTAAGCCTTTGGCTAAGTTGCAGACTCTTGAAAGATTTAAATGTCTTTTTAGTGTTTTTTTTTTTTTTGTTTTGACTGCGTTCAAAATTTCATTCATAAAAAGTGTGTAAAATAAACCAGTTTTCGGGTTGACCGCAAGACTCACTATGGTGAGCCATGACAATGCGTTGCGCTGAGTCACAACACAGTTTAAAGCCTCCACTCCATTCACTCACAGCCATAAACCAAGATTATTATGCATAAAAGAATGGAACCAATTTAGAAAAATGGTTAAATAGCTTGTAAATATCAGCTACGTTGTAGGTCTCCATGTCTCTAGACTAGAATAGGGCGGCTAATAACAATCACCATCATCATCATCATCTTCATAAACGCTGTGACAGCTTTCATTGGGTTAAGCTGAATGAGGCTTAAGACTTCTGCTCCATGACTAAATGAAAAATGCATATTCTTATCTTTTTAGTTTCGTATGAATGCTGGCCGCATCATCACCCAATGAACGAACATTCCTTTATTCTACTTACAACTTATGTATACAAAGTCAGGGACACTCTACTTACCAATCGTGTTATTTCAATTTTGGCAGATTTCTTTAATTGAGTCAATCGGATTTCGTAAGTATCTTTTAATGTGCGCATATCGGCTGCTTTACGTCTATCAGCATCGCAATTAATCTGGAACAGTTCAATGATTGACAGAGTACTTTGATTGTTTGCTGGTACAACTTGAAGAACATCACAATATTCAACAACAACCTCACCGGCGTCGTTCATGCATACGATCAAACGTTTGGAAAATTAACGATATTAAAAAAAACATGATGCCAATGGGCAAAAACACATTTATACAAACTAAGAGTAGGAATCCCAAAAGACTCATGCAGATTATTTGCTTTTTTCCTTTATTTATTTAAGCAATGCGAATATGTAAAATGTAATTTGTTTAAATTAAATCAATAAACTATTAGTATTTATTGTATTTACTACAATATTATATTTATTTTTGTCAACTGGCTCCCCGCCGGCTTTGACAATTGTTTGTTTACATTTACTAATAGTTGGCAAGGCATGCACGCACATTCATAGAAAGTTGGCAACTCATAACAGAATTTTGTCGTTAGTACAAAGGAATGGCAACAATAGAAAAAGCTAATGGTTGGCAAGGCATGTACGCACATTCATAGAAAGTTGGCAACTCACAACAGAATATTGTCGTTAGTACAAAGGAATGACAACAATAGAAAAAGCTGATCAATTTCATTTAAATTCAAATTTACACGTTGCGTTTGACCAAGCAGGCTCTGGAGGTGATAGAAACCAAAGACTATTAAATTGTATGGACTGGACAAATGACTCTTTAAAAGAGAGCTCTTCTTCTTATTTATAAAATCTCAGAATATGCAACAAAGAGAAAGCTCCTTTTGAAGGAGCCATATGTAAATTTTATGCAAGTTAATAATCTTTGTAGAAATGCACCAGGACTACATTATTTGTCTTGTTTGTAGCCGAGAAGGGCTAAGATGTCAGTAGGGTATGCAATAGACGGCACGGATAGACTCCTCTGTAACAAAGTCGTTGTGATCGGTCAATCATTTTGCTATAGGGGCAAATCATCTCAGTTACGACGAAGTCGTTGGGACTGGTCATTCACTTTGCAATAGATAACCCTTAGGTAATGGGGAGTGCAGACTCATCTATTACGAAGTCATTGCGACCAAATAATCACTTACATCATCATTGGGCACAGTCAATCACTTCACTATAGACAAGTCTTCAATACTTTTGAGTTCGGACTCATCTCGGCAAGACTATTCAAACACTTTGCTTTAGAGATGTCTTCACTACTGGGGAGTTCGGATTCATCTATAACAAGGACCAGCCAATCATTTCTATTTGCTTCATAGTGATGAAGCTCGGACTCACTGATAACGAAGTCGTTGAGACTGGCCAATCACTTTGCAATAGAAATGTCTTTGTTACAGAAAAGCCTTCGGTACTGGGGAGTACAGACTCAGCCAGAATGAAGTCATTGGGACCAAATAATCACTTCTTCATTGGGACCATGCAATCGCTTCACTATAGAGAAACACTATAGAGAAACACTTCGGTACGGGGGAGTTCGGCCTCATCTGTAACGATGTCGGCAGGACCGGTCAGCCACTTTGCTTTAAAGATGTCTTCACTACTGGGGAGTTCAGACTCATCTATAATGAAGTCATTGAGACCGGCCAATCAATTCCCTTTAGAGTAGTTCGGTCAATCACTTCGCAATAGAGAAGTATTAGCTATATAGAACTATATGGCACTGGGTTATTCGGCCTCATCAATAACGAAGTCATTGGGATCTGTCAATCACTTGGTTATAGATGATTCCAAACTCTTTAGTTCAGAAGACTTCTATATAGCGACGACTTAAATAGACTTGCTATAGGGGAGTTCGAACTTATCTACTTTTAATGATAACATTGGGATCAGTCAATCACTTCTCTGTAGCAATGTCTTCACTGTAGGGAAGCTCGGAATTATTTCACAATAGAGAAGTCTTTGCTGTAGGGAATTCTTTGAAAATGGGCTGTTCGGACCCATCTATAGCGAAGTCATTGCGACCAGTCAATCATTTTGTTGTAGAGAACTCTTTGCTGTAGACAAGTATTCAGACTAGGGGAATTCGGCAAATTCTCTAGAAAAACTCACAATAGAGTAGTCTTTGCTAAAGAGAAGTCTTAGCTTTATAGCAATTTAGAAGATTTCGGTACTGGGGAGTTTGGACTATTCTATACTATATAGAATATACTATAGAACTCTTTGCTATAAGCAAGCCTGTCACGGCTTATACTTGTAAAAAAAAAAAAAAAAAATACCCCTTAAAAAGCCCCCCTAGAAAAATACCAACACACTTATTTTGCCCCTACATTTGGGAGGAGGAGGAGTTGGCAATCCTCGCTATAAAGAAGTCTTTGCTACTGGGGATTACGGTGTTATCTGTAATGAAGTCATTAGGACCGGTCAATCATTTCCCTATAGGGTAGTTCAAAATTATCTATAAAGCAGACGTTGGGACTGGTCAATCACTTTTCTTGTTTAAGCAGGCAACGTGTAAATTGAACCAATTTTGATGTTAGTTAAAAGCTCTTAACAGATTTTAATTAACTGTGTTTACTTACCACTTTTTTTTCCTCTAAAGCTTTGTTAGCTTCCTTTAATAGATTTATCTCATTTGTCAGTCTTTGTATTTCATAATTAACCAAACTGCCAGCAGCAGAATGGGGCAAGCTCTCATGGAGACTTATGCTGCCACATAATGATGTTGATGCAGTTGTATCATTATTCGATTTTTTCACTTGTGTAGTGTTTTTCTTATAAAGTTCCAAGGTGTGTTGTAGTTTTTTAACTTGATTTTGAAACTTGCGCGTTTCAGACTCATTTTGAGCTCTGGAAAATCAATTGGGAAAAAATGAATTAAAGAAAATTCCATTTAATATTCCTGACTAATAACAAACCTTAGGGTACGCACTGCACTACGTTCATTAATCAGATTGGACTTGAGATCATTGATCTCGAGACGCAATTGCTCTGTTAAAGCATTTAATTTTTGTATGGTTTGCACATTCTCTTGCAGTTTGCGTTTGAGCCTGGGCGGTGGTGTTGCTCCTGTTGGTCCTTGGACACCTTGATTTGTATTTGATGGTGGTGTATTTTTTTGCTCCAATTTGCTATGAGCCACCACTGTTAAGACTGGTGTTAGTGGTTGTTTATTGTTGCTGCTTGCAACTTCCACTTTATTTGCTTCCGGCGTATTCTGTATAAAGGCTCGGGTATCGCTCGCTCTTAATTTACCACGGCAATTCAATTGTATGCCTTCGATGCGTGTGCGCTTCTCCTGATTGACAGCATCGCTGACAGATGTCAGTGAAGTGCTCAGTTTCTTTTTACGCTTTAATTTATTCTTGACCTGTTGCCATTCGCCTTCATCATTATTATTGAGGACGACGCCACCATTCGACGGAGATGATGAGGATGATGTGCGTCCTTCCAGCCTGGCACTTAATTCGAAATATTTTTGTTGTTGCTGTTTAATCAGCTGATAGCTTTCTTCCAATTTCGGAGAAAGTTTTGCGGTCGTTGATTTTGTCATTTTTAAGGTTGCAATTGTACCTGCTTTTGTTACGCCATTGGGCTTTGACGTTATTGCAGGTTGTTCGTTTTCTTTGTCATCTAACGATATGCTAGAGGTCGTTCTTATATGATTTTTATCTGCCATATTTACTGTTTTTCTTCTTTTGTTATTTCAAATTTAATAATTTGCATTAAATTCGTTTTTACATTCCCAAATAAAAGAAATGTAAAATATTTTATGCGGTAAGTCCGACCCGCTCGAAAGTTTTAATCTCAACGTTTTCTCAATAGATAGATTTATTCTCTTAAGCAACGTTTATTGTCATATAAATTTCGTTGCTCTTCTATGTAAATAAAATGAAATGCTTTGATTTTTTGTTTAAACAATTGGAAATGGAAATTATATTTTTTAGGTTCTGCTTTTCTCTAGGCAAATGGCACTTTGTTCGTTGGTTCATTCCTTGTGGCATTTATCTGGAAGAGACAGAAAATTTGAATTGGTTATAATAGAGTATGTAATTTGATTAAGCCTAAAAGTATGCAGCACTTTTTCTTTATCAATATATATGTGAATGAGATATGAATATGAGAAATAAGCTGCTTTATGTCAAACGCAAATCTTGGTAACTTAAAGCATTTTGTTATTATGTTGATGACCAAAATATGTTATTTTATTGTTTAACTTTTATTATTATTATTATTTGAAGAAGTTTAACAAAAGATAAATTCTTAAACTACTTAGAAAATAAGAGCAATAGCTGCTATGCCTTTCAACTCTAAGATAATAAGAAATGATGAAAAATTTGAAGTATAATATGACATTAATAATGCTATTTAAACAAGATTCATGTTGCTAAGATTTGGGTTGCACAGGAGTTCTACTAGTATATTCAACTTGGCTTGGTATCGAAGACGCTGTAATGGATTGCACCCTGAGAGCAAGTGCTGCACAGTTGCTACATCGTTGCAGAAATCGTTGATGCCATGAAGTAGGTGTCGATGAGTAAGTGTGATGTGCCCGAGTCGAAGGCGGACAAATTATTTAATTGCATTCCAATGGCATTGGATACAGTGAGTTGGTGTAATGGCACCTGAGCTAATGTGCTTGTAGTGATGGCTTGCGTTATCCCATGAAATCCAGTCTTTCATCCGAATGTGAGATTTGACTAGAATAGGCCTTCGACTCTATGTAATTATTGTTACAATAGATTGAATCTGTGACAATCACAATTCTTTAGAAAAACACATCTTTTCTATATTGGCTTTGACAATAATCAGATGTGGATTGTAGCCTGTAGGCAGTGCAGGTCTTGAAGCTTGAACCAGTCCGCACTTCTTATTTTCACCGAATAGTATCTTTCCATAGGATATTTATTTAATTATTATTACCCCTTTGTAACATCGCGCCCTTAGTCACGTGCCTAATTTTCCCAAAGGATATTGCGCCAATGGAAATAATAATAAGAGATGAAGTCGAGTTGGTTTAACGTGAACACTTGTTTTAGAAGACTAAGGTGCCGAGCACAAGGATTGATCGTCACTCAGCGTCCCCTTTCATATATGTATGTATGTCCGCAGGTACCAAATCTGAGCCATACTTATTTTGGTCGTATGACTCATTCCGTGGTCAGGAACGAAGCCTATCTGCTGCTCTGTGGGTTACAGCACATGGTTGTATGACACAACTACTTCGTACCAACAGGCACTACCAATTTGCACATGGGTTGGTGCCTCACATTATACCACATGCGGTATCAGACCCAGCCTCTGGTCAGACGTCATAAAAACGGACACTTCCATACTGCATGTGTTTGTGTTCCACATTATATTGTATTAACACATATATGCAACCTTGAAACCCAAGCTCTAGAGGATATCCAGGATAATAAGAGATGATGAGAGTTTGGAGTTACGGTGCGTTTTCCCCAAACAACAAGTTGTCATTATTATGAGTAAAAGACATGATTGATATCATTATCATTCGATTGGCGAATGGCATGAATGACAAGTTGTCATTTGGTATAAACGGAGCATTAGGAAATGGACCATATCTGATACTTTGATGTTGAGGGCATGTTTCCAAAATGTGCATTTTGACTGTATAAGTTGCAAAGAGGTCGCATATCCCATATAACTTTGACCAAATTCATAGACGTAGATTAAAAAGTTCTTGTTGCTTATGTTAGTTATGTCAAAATCATTCACCCATTCTTTCACTCATTCACTTATTCACTTATTCATTTCTTTTCCTTTCCTTTTGTTCCCATTGTCTTTAGTTATTTATAAATTTGTGTTATTAGCTTTTCACGCACTTGTTGGTCTTCAGGTCTTTAGGTTTAACAAATAATAACCCTTCGCTGTTCTATATCTTCTTCTAAATGTCAGCTTTGGGTTTTGAATGCAACAAAGCATTAGTAACCAACATGTTATCGATAATGACTATTAGTAAATGCATATAAATGGTTTGCTGGTTTGGATCTGTCACTGACCTTTTTTCTTGAGATTTTGCTGCCTTGCGCTTCACATAAATCAAACATTTTTAAAGGTTCATTGACTTGAATTCATTTAGTCACTCACTCACTCACTCTCGCTTAGTCACTTTTAATATAAAATATTTAAACAGAAACAAACAAATTTAATCCGTGAAAATTCTACGCATTACATGCTGTCAGCAGAACCACACATAAGAAACACACACACAGAGTATTTATAGTTTGACTTACTTAACGAATACTAATTTTTTTTAGTTTTTGCATTTTTATTTATTTTGTGGCACAATAACAAAAGAAAAGAACAGTAAAGAAAAGAGAAAACTCTTATTGATTTTTCCGCACAAAAACTAAACTGAGTAGCATTGAATACCAGAATAGCATTATTCTATTTGTAGTATTGTAGTAACTTTTCCTTGAAGTTTGCATTTGAAACCATAAGGAACAAAAGAAAATGACGTCAAATGGAAAATGTTTGTATGTGGCTAGCACATGTTGTGGGTGGTAGTGTAGTGATGATTCTTACTTAGACGAGTGTGAGTAACACCATGTAATTAATAATGTTGTAAACCATTAATTTTGATCACTTTTAATTTATAAACAAAACAAAATAAAGAATAGACACTTTCACTAAATAAACAAACTGTGTATGTGCTTTAAAAGAAGATCTTACTAAAGACTAAAGACTAGACAAGATCAATCATTGACTATGACTGAATACAGATGGATGATAATGACGCCGCCGCCACCTACTACTAAACAATAAAAGCAGCTGCTGACATCAAGTACTAATCTATACAGATTTTTCTTTGGAACAAAGTACCATAATCTGTTTTATATACAAATGTAGAAGGTATACAAGTGTACTAAGTATAAACATGAAGAACAACGCGTGAGAGTTCTTGAAAATAATAAATTTCTGTTTTGAGGCATGAATTTTTTTCATATCTTTTACTGCGTACTGATTTTTGTGTTAATTTTTAATTTTAATTTTTTGCAAGATCAACAAAGTTTATGCCAAGGCTAAATGCCTCTTGAGAAAAAAATTGAAGAATAAATATTTCAATAATTTCTTAAAGCCAAAAAAAAAACAATTCTCAGGGAAAAAGCTCACTCACTCTTATACTGTACTAGAAAAATCTATACTCATATGATGTATATAATATTCAACATACTTTCTCTTTTATTGATGTTTTTTTGCATGAGTTTAAAATGTTAAAGATTTTCTTCTGTCATGTTTTCTTAAAATTGGGCGCGTGTTCTTCTTTTCGTATCTATTCTGTTCTGACAAATTAATTAAATTAGATTTTGAAAGAATAAATAAATAACATTGTATGAAGCAAAAGCAAAAATACACGCCTTATTCTGTATGTGTTTGTTTTATTTTCAAAAAGCTGACATCATGTCATCATTTCAATGTACAAAAAAAAAAGAACTGAGTAAATGAGTTTAAATGACTCCTGGTTGCCAAGTTGCCGGCAACAACCTGCTAAGCAGAGCAAACTCTCCCCATTCTCACTTTCTATGGTATACTATGTATAATTTGTTGACTCAAATATATGCGAGCTAAACATGCAATTTGTGTTTTAACCTCTTTCAAAAGTATATAGTATCTTTTTGCCACATATGTAATATAGATACCATGAAATACACATGACAAAGGGGTAGGAGTGCATTAAGTCATAGTACCACATATCATTCTCATATTTCCTAATTTAATTCACTCGATGACACTTAAGTACTTTATGACAAAAACTCAATTGAATTTCAGGGCAAAATGTTGTCATGGCAGTCATAACTGCATCAACTCACAGTTATCAATTGAAAGCAAATTACAAAAAATAAAAAGTGTTGCTGATAATTGAATGCGGCGCACCACAGATCATAGTTTATTGTATATATAGATAATATATAGTATAAAACTGCTGCTACCGTTCTGAACATCATTGGATGTAGCACACATGAAGATGAGATTGATTGCTTTATCGCTTATTTGCTTGAAATAAAAATATAAAAATAATCAATAAAATAATATATGTATAAAATTGCTTTATGCATTCATTTATTCATTCAATGAACTCTGCACTAAAATATTTTCAAATTTCTTGTCTATATACTATAGTCAATATATGGTAAAAACTCATTCCTTTTTTCTCTTAGCAACTCATTTCAAAATCAAGGCCAACTTACAACACTCACATTTATTTTCTTTAAAACAAAATTTACTTTAGAATATTAACATCTTTTTTATTAACTGAATAAAAAGAAAAACATTATGGTGTTTTTCATTTGTTGACACCTATTTCAATAGATTGGAATGGATGAGGCAATAATTGGCTGGGGCCCTAAAACAAAGTTGCACAATTTGTTATTGTTGATTTTGATGATGCCTTGAAGGGCAAAGCGTAAAATATTTATGATCTTCATGCTTCACAAAGCATCAAATGGTATAGAACTACTAAAATAAACCAAAATAAACTTTAAATAAACATTCTACACTGAATATCATACTATATGGTGTATTGAAGGGGTGTTTCGTTTATCCCCATCATATATACTTCTCCAACTTTTCCCCTAACAAAATGAATTAGTTGCTTATTTATGTTAGAACTTAAAGTCTTTTGAAAACATCGTCATCATCATCATCAACATCACGATCATCAACATCAAAATGTGATTTGTTTGAAAACTGAAAAAATTTTGTTGAATAAAAAATTTACAAAATAAACACAAGAATTTATTAATCTATAAAGTTTTTGCCCCACTTTAATAAAAGTTGTTAGGCATGGAGAACTTGCTTAGTTTGGTTGTGAATTTGAAATTTATTTGATTTTAGTTTTTTTTTGTTTTTGAGATTCTTTTAAGTCAAAGATTTACTTCAATAAAACATAAAAGAATCTTACTGAATGTTGACACACTTATTAAATTTTAAATATTTTTTATTTCAATATACCCTACACATTTGACTGAGTGACTTTAAGCACTCACTTACTTATTAGTACAAGTAATATAATACAATATTTTTGAAACACTTAATTTTAGTTTAATTTCAAATTTACTTAATATTTTTGGTCGTAGACCTGTGATTATTGGAATAATCTAAGTCCACTTTAACATTATTGAATGAAAGACTTGTAAGGATATTTATTAAATTTAGATTATCGAAACCTTATAACAGGTATGATGATACAATTTTTGATCGAATATGCATTGGCGAACTAAATATTCGTCCCTTTTAATTATTTTGGTTTGTAAAATTCAAACGGTTGAATAGAAAATTATGAAAAAAATATCAGATAATCCGTAGTTCATTAGGAAAGCATCACCAAAGCCACTTTAACGAAGAATAATATAAAAGAAATAATAAAAAATAAAAACCAGCACTACCTTCATTCGTTTAAATATGCGCATTTTGTTGAACAAGATATATTGGCTTTTTTTTTAATTTTGGTCCATAAGCCTTCTTTTCCTATACCAGTAAGCATCCTCAGGCATATACGTAATCTCTATCACTCTCTGAAAGTGGGATTTGGGAATATTATTCTATTTGTTCTGCACTCTAAACACTCTCTTAAAGTGAGAGCTCTATTAAATTTCGGCAGTCTCCCTTTTCCCAATGGCCCCAGACTTTGACTCAAATTGAAGTCTGGGCTTTTGGCAAGCCACTCTTTCCACTTATGTTATATAGAAGATTTCTTATTTAATTTTGATAGTAAAAACTTTAAAACAACTCATTCATATAAGATTTTATAGATTGTCGATATGGCAGAAAAAATAAGCTTTTTTATAAAGAATAACGAAGTATTTCTTAAAAAATCTTGAAAATTTAATCCATGAGGTCTCCAAAAAGGTCTAACAAAACTTTCATATAAAGTAATCATAAAACTTTAAGTTTTCATCAGATATGTCTATATTTTTTATGCTGGAACTATCAAACATTACTTTTGAGTTAAGAATAGTTCAAAATACTGGAATTGGATGAATCATTTGCACAACTCTCTTTCTGCATCTCTTTATATAAAGAGTGATTAATATTCGACGAAACCGAATTCATCTTGTCTTCTCCTTATTTTCTAAGAGCGCCACAATATGCAATACACTTTTGCCTTCTGTATAATAGATACATACTATAATAGATAGATATGGATGGATGATTGTATGGATGAATGGTTGGATGGATAGTCACGAGT
This sequence comes from Amiota communis, assembly GCA_037043315.1. Taxonomy (NCBI): domain Eukaryota; kingdom Metazoa; phylum Arthropoda; class Insecta; order Diptera; family Drosophilidae; genus Amiota; species Amiota communis. The sequence continues at coordinate 957,597 of JBAMAV010001245.1, read as the reverse complement.
ATACTAGTATAGTATATTCTTAGATAGAAAGATATATTGCCTGCTTTGAGTCACACACGCACACATTTGTATACAGAAAATGACTTAGTCAATGTTTGACGACGATTCATTTTATATTTTATTCGTCATCTCACAAAACGATGTATGAGGAAAACTTTAATGACAATTTGACAATTTTATTTAAAATTTTTGTTTTGTATTTCGTCTTATGATTTATTTATTTATATTAGCTTTTTGAAATTGAAAATTATTCAAAAAGTATAAGTATGTAGATAAAGAAAGAACATGTTTGCTTAAGACAAACAATGAGATTATGACCAGAGATCAACAATCCTGACTTTATAAGTAGACAATCTGTTTGTCTATTTGACTTGGTAACAATCTTATACATACTCGTATTAAATATTTACATCATAATCATTAACTTACATTTATGAATGAATTATGAATGACAGATCCATTTATGGAGAATAATTTTTATCTACAAATTTTAACCGGCTGGTAATATGCGTGGGCGTTGTCAAAACCAATCAAAAATCATGCCAAATATGAACAGACAACTTCAACTTTAAGTTTATCTTTATGAATAATAAGACAACAAAAGCAACAAAAGCAACAAAAGCTTTTTAGACTTTGTGATTTATGAAGATTGAATTTAATAGAGAAGCCAGCAGTAGTACCATAAGTACAATAGTAGTCAATCCAATCCACTAGTTGGTTTAGTCTAGTCTTGTCTTGTCTGCTTTCATTTATTGTTGTAAGCTTGTCTAGTATTCAACAATTTAACTTAATTAACCCAATTCCAACAGAGAGAGAATGGACGCGAAGAAGATTCATAATCAAACAAATGAAAGAAGATAGTATGAAAAACTTATTCAATGAAGATTACGAGTATTTATTTAAGCGAAAATTAATTAAGAAATTGTTTCTCAAATAGCAAGCAATAGAGCAATAGATACACAAGCAAATGTTTATTAAGTCAGCAAAAAGCATTACATACTTATAATCAATGGTGGTGGTGGTGGTGGTGGTTATAGTAAGTATTCAATTCGGGGTTCTTAGGAAACATAGAAATTAACTTAAATAAAGAATCAATGATAGATGATGAAATGAGTAGTTCTTATGTTTCCAAGTGTAAATTCGCTTCAAAGATCAAATTGAAATTAGTTTACAGTAAGTGGCATTTAACCTGTGATCTACTTATGACTGTTTGACTCTAAAAGCACCCGATGGTCTACAAATTCAAATATGTATGTTTTCTTTATTAAACAATTCTCTAAGATTTCTATTACCACAAAAGTGTTAATGATTCATGGCAAGATAAGTGGTCCCTGAACACTGAAAGAGTAATCCTCAATTGGTACTCAAGTAATTTAAAAACAGCGGAAGGGTTATCTGATGATAGTTCACAATGTGAATGCACTACTGGTCTAAAATGTTATAGGAGGTCTAGACATGCTTTGATGTGCTTGGCGATTTTTTACTATTAAAAAACTGTATTAAATTTTGTATCAAAAATAAAATGTGGTCTTATCCTATTGTAAACTTCATCAATTTTTGTCTTGCCTGATTGTTCCAATAATAACGAACTTCTTAAAGTAGAAGCAGTCCATGCTTTAAAGCAATCTGAATTCATAGAGACAACTTTATAAAGATAATTTTTATACATTATTAATGACCCCGGCCGGCTTTGTACGCTCAATCGAATCTTTACGTATATGGGTCCAAAACTATCCTTGAGCCTGGAATTAACCATACCCATCCGATGAACGGTATTGCAGTTCATAAGCTAACAAACATTGATTTTTATATATTAGTAAAATTCGAAATAAATATGTTCTGTAAAATTCATATTCTGATGATTATCCCAGATTAAATCAGGGGCAGATAGACTCCCGGCAAGAGTCGTGGCGCATGCCGACAAATGCGGTGAATCAGAAGAATGACAATGGAAGAACGCTCAATTGAAGCCCACTATGAAGTAATATATAAAGCATTTCCGGAGTAGGCATACTTCCCAGAAGACGAGAAGGGAGCTTTAGTGGAGACACCATACACGTAGGCACGTCGGTGACTATAGGTCCGAACTACCAACCTCGACAAAAAAAAAAAAAACTTCCAGATTAAGTCCCCAAATTAATTGAGTTGAGTTTTCAAATGATAGTTTCCCCGATGATTTGCGAACTCATCCAAGTTTTCTTTATAGAATAACCTTATAATAATTTCTATTCATGATTCATGGCAAGATACAAATTTAGTCAAAATGACCACTCAAAACTGAAAGATTAAGATCTAATGATCCTATATGCTATTAAAAATTTCATCAGCTTCTGTCTTGTCTGTCTGTTCAACTTCTCAAGTTAAAATCATAATTTGTACAGTCTAAAGTTGGAGGTAAAATACATTTATATACAATCTAAAGTCCTAATGTGAACTAACTTTAAGGGGTTGCTTTTAATATATTGTTGATTATGCCTTGATTGGACCCTTAAATCAATAAAGTTTGCCATATTCAAGCCAAATTCTTATTAAAACTTTTCTCTGAAGGGTCTTTTTTTTTTGACAACTTAAGAAGTTTTAGAAGTTCAGTATCTGTTCAGAATGTTGTACTACAATAAGTTAACAACTGTATAAAGTTAAATCTAAATTAACATTTCTATAAATTTACAATTAAAAATCTAAATAATTCTCACCGAAATTGTTTAAATCCTTGAGCTTTAATATCCTTAATCGCTCGGTTTCTTTTTGTTTTCTTTTGTATGTAATTTGCTCCGCACCTTTTTTTCTTTGTTCCAAAATTATGCCTTATTCGCAATGAAAGCTCTATGCTCTATGTAGTTTGTTTAATATATGCACCCTACACTATACTCAGTCATTCATTCATTCACTCACTCAGTCTCTTGTGTATTTAATTGTATGTGTAGGTGGTGGTGGTGGCAAATGCTAATTCACTCACTTCCGTTTCTTTAATAAATTGGCAGACCAATAGACAAGTATAATATGTAATTTCGTGCAGTGTATTTATTTATTTTTATTACGAGTATTTTGCGGTTGCAATATTTTTTTTTTTTTTAATTTTTATATACAGAAAAATGACGTCAATTTGTATTCAATATTTTGCCTTGATTTTGTTTTTAATTTTTGTTTTTATCCTTCACATGTGGGTTTTTTACATAAATTTTGCATTGAATTTCTTTCCTTTAATTGTTGTTATCAATAAATTTTTATTCGTTTAATTTATTTTCATTTAATTTATTGTATTTATTTCATTTATTTTCGTCGTCTTCGTTGGGTTTTCGAAATGAAGCATTAAATTTATAATGCTAATCATAAAATTTCTATGTTTTCCTTTTTTTTTAATAAAAATATTTTCTCTATAAATATTTTTAGTCGTTAAAGAATTTTTCTTTTTATTTTTTTTATTAATTAATGTAGTTGTTGTTGTTGTGGTTTTTTAGAAATAATAAAAATCCCAATTTCGTTTGTTTTGACGGGACGGAGATCTTTCGTTTCGGTCGGACACCGATTGACTGACGCAATGAAAATAATAAACTTAATACGGCGCTAAATGCTTGCAAAGCTTTTTACACTAAACTACACAACAAAATTTATGACAAGCAAACAAAATAAATAAATTTTTCAAGAATTTCAAAGAAAATAATTAACAACATACTAGTAAAGAATTTCAGTTAGCAAAACTAGGGGCATTTTTTCCACACACAAGAAAACAGAAATTATTGCTTAGTGTAGCAAAGTAAAAGCTTGAAAGCTTACAAAGTTTGCAAGAGAACAAAGTACTAGTAGTTTTGATTGGTTAAATTAAACAAATTTTTTTGTTTATAGCATTAAGAGAACCTGATCCAATAATAAATGTTTATAGCATTTCTTCTTCATTTAACAAAGAAGTAAAATTCAAACAGAATTCGATTTTCAATTTTTTATTGTTTTTCAATGAGTTGATGAAATATGGTTGGTTTTTTTTTTGCCTATTTTTTCCTTCATCAAAGATGCTTAAGTGTTCTCATTAACAAAGAACTTGTATCTTTCATAAGTAGAAGACATTAATGGGTAATAATACTTAATAGTTTTAAGTGTAAGCAATAGAAGATACAATCCATACCAATTAGCAGGTAAAACATCAGCAGCCGATTAATACTTATAATAATGAATAATAAGTTCCATTGTATAATATTGTAGAAGACTTAGAAATTTTGCAATCAAATTTGGTAAAATGAAAGAAAGAATGTATGTGGCAACTTGCTTATGTACATCAAAACAGAAAACAGCGGAACGACAGGTGAATTTTGTATGAAAAAATTAAAAATAAAATCTGTTTACTAGACAACATACGAGTACATTGACAGATAGAATAAACTTAAGTGGGTTAAAAACTTATATACATATGTGTACATATGTAATAGATGATATGATTTTACTTACCTTATGTTTAATTTTTGTACTAATCGGTATTTTCTTAAATTTAAACTTAAATCCTTTGTCTTATACGAGTACATTAAAAATAGTGTAATTCATAGCACTCTATAAACTTAACAAGTTGATGACTTGCAATGAACTAAAAATTTCGTAACTTGATTCGTTTTCCTTTTTTGTGAAAGTGCAAGTGTGTTTCTATTTTAGACGAAAAAAAAAAACAAACACCGGCTGTCTTTATACTTCTTTCATTTCTATTTCATCATTTAACAGGTTCGTGTGTTAATTGCGGATTTTATTTTTGCAAAAATCCTCAAAACAATTTCAGTTATGCGTAGCGTGTTCACTCGGTTCTGGTTCTGATTCTGTTTTTATTTTTTCTACTTATGTTGCACATCTAATTACCAAATTCGTTTTACAGAATTAGATTTAGAGAAGAAGAAATGTCATGTCTTTCGTTTAACGCTAAAGTGTGTCTTTCATTTTCATTTAAATTTTTTTTTTTCCTTTTATTTTAGACAACTTATTTTCGATACTTTTTTAAAGCGAAAAACGCGTGAACTGCTCGAGTTATTGGAACATACTAAAAGAATTGAGAATACTGAAAACTGATTGTGGAGTGTGGAGGCTGTGTGGTTTTCGAATGTGGCATGCATCAGGAGGAATTGTATGAGAAAGTTCGTGTGTACGTTTGTGCGTGTGGTCTCTTTGACTCTCTCCATTTCTTTGTGTCTCTAAAAATAGTCACTTAATGCGTATACAACATGTTGCATATTGCTACGAAATCTAATTTAATGATTTTATTTCTCAGTTGACAAATAGAAAACTAAAGTTATAAAATCATTTATAAATAAAGTATAAAACATTTAAAATTAAGATTGGTCCACCAGGTATCCTTTGTCAAGGAATTCCACCACCACATTTTCTTTAACTTATTTCTGGACATAAAATTTTACAAAAGACTTCACATTAAAACGAAACTTCACCTATCATTAGAAAAGCAATTCAGCTAAACTGACTGACTATTCTGACTGAGTCTTATATCAAACTTCGCCTTGAATACAAAATACAGTGAACCTTTGTCTCACAGATCGAGCAAAATTAAAAAAAAACTCGCTCAAGGCTAGCGAACAAAAAGTTTTTAATTGAACAAAGAAACAGAACAAAGCGTTAAATTTTTTTTTGTTATGCGAAACAAGGAGGTAAAAATCTTCCAAAGATACCTATGGCCCGTGCCACAAGTTATGTCGGATTCATTAGCCTACCGACTAAAAAACCCCCTATCGCCTCAAGGCCCTTTCAATCCCTACGGCACCGCCGAAGCATTCCTTCGTAGGGAGGGATAGTAAGCTTAAAATTAAGCAGGCGCCATTGTTCGCTCGTACATTCGAGCACCCCTCATAATGTTGGCAATTTCAGAGTATGCCCAGTCTTCGTTTCCATGCGCCTTACAATCTCATGTGAGCTGCAAGGAGATCCAAGGCGCGCATACACTCTTGATCGCTCCGCTTCGAAACGGGGGCACTCATGAAGAAGATGCTCCGGATCCTCCACGACATCTCTGCACAGACCACAGAACGGATCCGCAGCGAGCCCAAACCTGTGGAGATACTGCCTGAAACAGCCATGGCCTGTTGCGAATTGAGTAAATTCGAACTCTACATCACCAGAACGACGCTTAAGCCAATTCATAATATCTGGAATAAGCTGGTGTATCCTCCGCGACTCTGCCCTACTCCACCTGTGCTGCCAAATGTTCAGGTATCTGGACTTAATCTCCTCCATGTCTGCTACCTGAGAGGATGCACGTGCGATGTACTTGTCCCTGGCAGCCAGGGCTTCCAGATCGATTGGCAGTCTGCCTGCAAGGACACCCGCCGCATCTTCTGCCACTGTGCGATACGCCCTACAAATCCTGAGGTTAGCAGTCCTGTGAGCACTCCTTATACCACGAAGGTATGACTTGGTTGTAAGTGCCCCGGCCCAGATTGGAGCCGCATAAAGCAGTATGGATTTACTCACCGAACCTAGCAGAACCCGAGATTGTTGTCTGGGTCCCCCTAGGTTTGGGAGAATCCTGGCCAGTTTTTGTGTGTTAAATTTTGTTGTTTCGTTTGGTATGTGTTGAAATACAACAAAATGTCCATGACTGCCAAATCAAAACATCAAAGACTAATGAATATTCAAAACAAGAAAAGGAAACCATTCTTCGGGGAGCTGGGTTGTTTGCCATAAAGTCCGTTGTGGGATCTGAGGAGGTTGTTCTCTTACCTCTCACAATCCACACACCCATTTAGTTTTTATCAGGCATTACAATGGGGCTAAAGGCTTCTGGGTGAATTTGTGATCAATCAATTGCGGCCTGCATTGCATTCATGAAATTGTCCACGCACTCAAAATTGTTAATTCTGTGTCCTTCTTCTTAGTATCTTTTGACTTACTGTCTCGGCATACAACAAAAAAAGGAAAAAGAGAATCCGAATAAAGAAAAAAATTGGAAGTAAAATTTAGTTAGCAAAAAACCAAATTTCCACATAAGCAACAGATCACGTTTTCTTGCTTTCTCTTGTTTTTTCGTTGTTCGATTCGGTGTGTGTTGGCCGTATGCAATGTCGTGAATTTGTCAACAAGCAAAATTGTGTTCTGTTTTGTTTCCTTTGTTGTATATACTCTTATAAGAAATATTGTAATGATGTCTCCACCAGACACAAAAACATGTTTGTTCGCTTCGGTGTAAGTAATACACAAAAAACGAATTGCTTTAATTTATGTTACATATCAATTGTTATTTCAATTAAAGTGGTAAAACACATTTCACTAAATTCACAAAGTTAACAGCTTTCACTTTGCCATGCTTGCGAAACTATTGTCTGGCAAACTTCGCAAATCTTTCAATTTTTTTTTGTATGGGAAATAGATTTGTAACTTATCTACAAAACCAATATCTTAAGCGTGTATTAAATGATGATACATGCCTGCAGACTTGGTATGATGGCATACTACACTGTCAAACTTGGTCTGCATACTTCAGTATACAAAAATTTTTAAAGCGAAAACATTGCAATGAAGCCGTACTTTTTCACTACTTTCCAACGATGTATACTCATTAGCATCCACAAACGAAGTGAATTTTTACATGATGTATGACAGAATTGCTATCACACGAGTATGTTGGTATGCGACAAACATCAAAATATCAAAAAAATTTTGAAAACCATCAGACGTGTCTGACATTACCCCACATACTTGCTATTCCACGATGAATTTGGCATGGCATCATACCAAGTCTGCAGCCATGTATCATCGTTTAATAGCCGCTTTAAAGAGCAGAACGAACAAGAATTTGTTCTTGTCCTTGTTCCACATTCATCGTTCCAACTATGAACTTTACACAATACGCTAACTGATCTCTGCGCGATTAACTGCATATTGTAAACATACAAGCATTATAACTGTATAACTGGACAATACCGAAGCAAAGCAAAATACAAAAAGTGATAAATAAAAATAAATTAATTACCAAAATAAAATTCGATTTTACAACAACAAAAAATGTATCGTTATGACACACGTTGTTGTCGTTGTAAGTCAGTTTTTCAAATTATAATTACGACTGGCAACCCATCACATGCACTAGACATCCTAATTTGCCAGTATTGCGGAAGTGAAATTTAGGTAGCAAATAACCAAATTTAAACATAAGCAACAGATCATGTTTTCTTGCTTGCTCTTGTTTTTTCGTTGTTCGATGTGGTGATTGTTGGCCGTATGCAATGTCGTGTATTTGTCAACAAGCAACGAAACTATTGTCTGGCAAACTTCGCAAATCCTTCAATTTTTTTTGTATGGAAAATGGATTTGTCACTTTCCTACAAAAGCAATATCCTAAGCGTGTATTAAATGATGATACATGCCTGCAGACTTGGTATGATGGCATACTACACTGTCAAACTTGGTCTGCATACTTCAGTATACAAAAATTTTTAAAGCCAAAACATTGCAATGAAGCGTCAACAAACGGCAAACGCGGCCGTACTTTTTCACTACTTTTCAACGATGTATACTCATTAGCATCCACAAACGAAGTGAATTTTTACATGAGGTATGACAGAATAGCTATCACACGAGTATGTTGGTATGCGACAAACATCAAAATATCAAAAAAATTGTGAAAACCATCAGACGTGTCTGACATTACCCCACATACTTGCTATTCCACGATGAATTTGGCATGGCATCATACCAAGTCTGCAGCCATGTATCATCGTTTAATAGCCGCTTTAAAGAGCAGAACGAACAAAAAATTGTTCTTGTCCTTGTTCCACATTCATCGTTCCAACTATGAACTTTACACAATACGCTAACTGATCTCTGCGCGATTAACTGCATATTGTAAACATACAAGCATTATAACTGTATAACTGGACAATACCGAAGCAAAGCAAAATACAAAAAGTGATAAATAAAAATAAATTAATTACCAAAATAAAATTCGATTTTACAACAACAAAAAATGTATCGTTATGACACACGTTGTTGTCGTTGTAAGTCAGTTTTTCAAAATATAATTACGACTGGCAACCCAGCACATGCACTAGACATCCTAATTTGCCAATTTTGCGGTCTTAGAAACCATATAAAGCAGGTTGGTTCGTTTTCACAAGAAAACTCACATTTGATTTGTTGGTGTTGTAAGACTGTTATTGACGTAACTACGAATCCCAACCCAACAGCTGGATCAGGCATCATTAAATGCGAGATGTGCCTGAATCAAAACTTTTTAAAGAACACATTATTACCTTAATGGAAGCAATATTACTAACATGGATTGTCAATTAAAACAAAGAATATAAATAAAAAATAACTTATAAATTGTAAACTAAATTATAATTCTTTCATTTCACTATTCAACCCAAATGGAATATCAACAATAATTCGCTTGATCTAGCAAGTAAATACCATCTGTAAGAATAAGGATAAGATTAAGGAAATTGATACTTCAAAGGTCAATATGTTTTTATTTTTATACTCTTCACGGGAGTGAAAAGTATTTTAAGTTTGTCATGAACGTTGTAACACACAGAAGCCACTCAAACTGTGTTCTTTGTTGTAACTGAGAGAATATAATGATGCTCAGGAAAGAAGCATATCTGATATCTGGCATTTGTCGCCGTTCGGTTGAATGCAATCCAGAGGAGCGTGAAGAGTATTACATCTTAACTTTCTTTCTGTTTTATTTTAGAGATATTCGATTTTATTCATCAACATATGGTACTCTCCTTCTAGAGTAATACTCATACATTTACTCCAACGCTCTTTTAAGCCGTTCTACCGACTTGTTGTTGCTGTCAAAATAGGCCTAACTTTCGAAGTGATTTCTTTATTTGATCCAACTTTCTTTCCCAGGAGCATCTCTTTGATGCCTGCAAAAAAGCCAGATCTGGACATTGATGGAGGGTGAGGAAGCATTTCGAAGCGTAATTTATTTAATTTAACCATAGTTTTCATCGACTTACAACACGGGACATTGTCTTAGTGGAACAGGATCCTTTTATTCTTTTGCATGTAGGAATTTCTTCGCTCAATCGATCCCAAAATGGCATGTAATATTCGCTATATATGGTCTTTCTTTTCTCAAGATGGTCGCATCCCAAAATACGGATGACATTTGAGTTTTCAATTGCTTTGGATGACTTTCACCGGCTGTCCAATCAGCTGACTTTTTTTTAATTCTCTTGTGTTGTAATGGATCCATGGTTCATCCATTGTCATATACCGATGCAAAAAATCCTTTTTGTCTCGTACAGCTCCAAATAGCGCTCTGAATTGACGACGGGTTGTTTTTCGTGTAAAATTGTAAACACTTCTGATATCTTTAAGGTGTCTGCTATCTCAAATAAGATCACTTAACTTTTATATTTTTCAAGGTTCAGCATTACGGGTGCTCATATGACTATATCAAAATACAGTAAAATAACTTTCGATGGTGCATTTAAGATAGAGCAAAGTCCCCATAACACTTTCCATGCCATTGCTTTGTTTTACAGATATTTTCATTGTTTTGAAAACTACAAAGTAGGGGTCACTAAACCCACTATGTACTGTAAACTAATTTTCAGAATATCAAGAAACACATGTAGTTTGAAGGTTGGAACTATCTAGAAATTAGTGTAGTCAGATATGTGTCACACCGGAGACTTATTTAGTGATGTAATATTCTTCAATTTTTTTAGGAATTTTCAAAAAAAGATACCTAGCAAATTTTAAATAACTTTGAATTTGTTGTCATTTTTGATCTCTTGTTGTGTTCATAAGTCTGATATTCTGAAAAAAAATATTATCAGAATCAAACACACAGAAAATATATTTTTTTAGCCAGAACAGTCTTTACACTTCTCTATACTTACTTATATTTCTTATTGTACAAGGTTTTCGATCGCGAAGCAAGATCCATTAGGTTGTACAGACATACATAAGTATATGTAAGTATTATATAGATTTTAAGCATTCCATTCTCTTAACTTTATTTGTGATTCCAACTTCCTTTATTTATTTGCAGCTGGAGGACGATGTTGTCAAAAATGGTAAATATTAACTTTTAGTAAAAATTGAAAATACTTCTGGTCTTCAAATTTGTAACTATAAATTACACAAGAATATGCACTACGCACTTTGTTATGGGTTTTGGTAATTCTTAGAGACCGATTTTTCAGTGAATGAACTGCACAATTCTTGTATATATTTCATTGCGTATTTCGGGCGATATTTTGTTGCATCTTTCAAGCAATTTATGGATGCCATTCCAAAAGAAAGTTTCATCCATGATCGAAATACACCAAGCCATTCTTCCATGGCGATGAAAGCAATTGGTAATCTGAAGAAGCCAAGTCTGGTATGTGGGAGTAAGGTTCACCAATTAAGGGTACAATTAGTGTCATTGACCAGTTTGGTCGAATGTACAGGACCGTTGTCATGCTGCAAATGTCTTTGCCATGTCTTTTAGCCAATTCTGTGTGTTTTTCAATCAACGGTGGATTCAAATTGAATATTCGCTACTGGTAGCGGTTGGTGTTGCTTGTGGGGTAACGTCATTGGACGGGACGAGCTTTCGATCTATACTGATAGCTCCAATGACTTGAGTAGCGTGTTCCAGGCAGAAGTCTGGCAGGCAGAAAAGTTAATTAACGCTTTGGGGGACCCCCAAGAATAGAATATATAGAAAATTGAAGTTCAATCAAGTGTTTTTTTGCTAAAACTATCATATATAAATTGTCTCTAGTGTGTGTTGAAATATGTACTAGTAAATAGTATTGAAATTGATTTTTAACTCAATCAGGAACGCAGGTTAAAATTATTGCCCAATATTAAGTTGGACTATTGTCATGATTTTCTTGATTAAAGACATGACATAATTCGATTGATAAAATTTATTATTCCAGATGAATCCTACAAATTGTAATGATACAAAAAATGCCAATGATTCAGATCACACGGTGTCCGACACCGATTCAGTTGAGATAGATCCCAATATCCTTAAAATGAAGGATTATTTAGAAACTCTAGCTATTGAAACTGATCGTTCTAATAATGAAATAGAAGAGCTTAAGGCGCTTTTTTTAAAAAAATTGGCATTACAGAGCCCTAATTCAGAATGTTGGGAAAATTTAAATGTTGATTTTGAGAAGATGGATATTTCAGAAATACTGAATTTAAAGAGCCCTGAATTAAATAATTCTGAAAATAAGCAATTAACTGTTGAATCGATATTAAAAAGCCCTGAATCAAATAATTCTGAAAAAGAGCATTCTAATGATGAGATGGACTTCTTAGAAACACTTAACTTTGACATTGAACTTTCAAGTAGTGACCCTGAAGTGCTTAGTGACCAAATCTCAGATGAACTCATGTTAGATAGCCCTATGTCAAACAATTCTGATATATCAGAAAAATTACTATTAGAGATCCCTGAATCAATCGAAGAGTTAAAAAACCAATTGTTGAAAAACAAACTAGAATATTCGGAACTTCTTCAAATGAAAATCAATAATCTTAAGAAGTTTCTAAAAGCTAAAAGAGAAGTAAAGAAATTCAAGAACGACGAGGAACCATTAAATGAGCAAGTGTTGTCCTTGACTAACAAAAACGAGGAACAAAATTCGGTTATCAAGCAATTAAATAAAGATTTAATGATAAAAAAAGAAGAGTTCCAAGCAATCATTACTTCTTCAAATGATAAACAAGAGCTATCAGGTTATCAAAAAAAAAATTGTGAATTTTACTGTGCAATGAAGGTTCAAATCCAGAAAGAAATTGATATCTATCAGAAGAAAAAGTAAGTACAACATAATCTCTATATATGCATATAAAAATCTATCTGTATAAAATTCGGAAAAACCAAAAAATAACAGACGAAAAATCGATAAAAATGAAATTAACCAGATGTACATGACAAACGTTACTATGAAAAACCTAGCAACCTTGCGAATTTAGCAAGATGTGCAAGTGAGATGACAAAATTTTAACGTATACGGACGACTTTCTAAAACATTTGACGAGAAATGATTATACAAATGTTACAGCTAACCAATCAGTATCCAATAAATGTTTGGAAAGGAGAGGCAGAGCAACAACGTTTGCCCGGGTATCTAGTATTGTAAACATACTTTATATGGGAACTAAAAAGATGGTCGGTCGGCTCTAATTTATAGCATAGGAAATTGAGAGATAGATCCTTTAATTATCTTCTATCACAAAAATGTGAAAACTATGGGCCATGGTCAATATAAAATTGTATATGAACTTAAAGGCTGCAACAGAATAGTGTAACTGAAGCTGAGTCTGAAACCAGTCAAAAAATCAAATGCAGCTGCTGTTTGTATGTGAACGAACACAATGTGAAGCTGAAGTTGAAGCCGTGAAGTCAAGGTGCATAGTTTGACTTCACTCTACTTCAAATCATCTGTCTAGCACAACTGTCAAAAGACTAGCACAGCGATAATGGATGAACCTCGCATTCTGTTCACTTTATTTTTCGGGCTTCAGCTTCAGAATCAGACTCAGCTTCACCATTCTGTTTCAGCCTTAAGTCTTCCCAATGTATTCATTATTTTGATATCCAATACGAATCTTTTGTATAATTTTTCTTTCTTTATTATTTTAGGTAACCAACCAACAAACGTGACTATTCATTATAAAAAAGCAAATTACAAACACAAGCACAACAACAGGAATATGTTGAATTGATAATCCAAAAAAAGCAAAATTAACAGTTCAAGAAGAAAAAATGATGATTTGTTATCAGTAAATAAAAATGAGTTATATTTATTAACAATTAAAAAAAAAATATCGAACAGATAATTGCATCTTTTATTTCAAAAATACTATAGTTTTCAGAAATGAGTAAATATTCGTATATTTTTTTACAGATTTTTGGTTTGTTAGAGACAAAAGGTGGATTAGGAAAAAACCGATAGTATCAATATAAAGGATGTTAGAATCATTACTTGCCAATAGTACCAACGCATCCACATACAAAACATACAGCTTGCTCATCATAGATCACATGAAGTCGGGGTCAACAAATGTTGAGTCTAAGGGCTTTTTCTTGAACTATTTTAAGCAGTGGCAGATTTACACATTTGCTGCCAGTAGCTACCTAATTCGAAAGCCTGGCTCATTTACTTTTGGCGATCTTACAATCTAAAAAAAGTAACAAATTTACAAACCGGCGAATCGGCTAGTGCGCAAGTTACAAAATTTTCTACTCGCTCAGTTGTCAAGTCAATTTTGTAAGCAACCGAAATACTCGCACCTGCCTCAATAGTGATTCACTTTGAAATGAGATACTAATAACACGCTTTCAACATTTCTCAGTGGATTGTTTATATATATATATATACTTCGAAATACTTAAAATTTCCTTGTTCAGCTACGAAAATCTTGCAAGGAGGTTCGTAAAGATCCCTCATACGTGCCTAAAGAAGTTTTAATTCCCAAAATGTTGGCCAATATTTGTCACCCTAGGCTTTAGCCTACTCAGCCTTTTGGTAAATCCACCACTGATTTTATGCGAAGAATCAATAAAATTCTAAGCTTGCGAAAAAAAAACATTCAACATGATCGAGGTTCCAACCTGCGCTGTGCAGGCCGCTAGACTGGCAATCTACCATATGCACCACAAATGAACTTTGAAACGAGTCCGTTAAAACCAAACACGCACATTGGTATTTGCGTAATGATGTCATTTTTCGGGATCTGTGAATCTTCTCGGCCGGTGAGCTGATCAGCCGGTATAATCATCGGTTAAAGACGCATGTCAACAGTTTAATGAATTTTCTCAGCTGAAAATTAAATAAACTTTAAATAAAGTGATATAAAATCATTTATCCTGAATTTCTTGTATGTTTTATTTATCATTATCATTTTTATTTTAAATTGCCAACTCTTGTTACCTAAACAATCGATAAATTATTTCAATCGAGTTGGCAGCCTACAGTTCTAATGAGTATACCCTTGAAAAAATGAGAACACCCTCGAAACCGATACAAAATGTTCAGTGATGGGAAAGTAGTAAAACACAAAATGTATCGATATTACATCGATGTTTCATCCAGCACTAGTGTCACTTGGAATTACTCATTCCCATAAATTTGGTATTCAAGCTCTTGCGACTGCTGTCTGTTACCAATTTCTTTATTTTTACACTTGTTTTCCAATTAATAATAATAAAAACATAACAAAATGGTAAGTAATCCAGTGAATAAATGCATTAAAAATAGAAACCTACCACAATTTGTGCAACTTCATACAAAAGTGCACAAATAAATTTGTTAGTCATGTCTTTTGTCCAAACATGTGACTAGATTCTTAAATAATTAAATTCTAAACAAATTAATATAATTAAAATTGGAAAATTAGATTTTTAATTGATTTCATACTAATTGGAGAACTTGAAATCCTTTTAAATTGGATTGTTTTCTTATTCAACCTAACCTCGAAAGAAGCTTCTCGTACGCACGCTCTGCTTCTATTCATCATGCCGGTCCGGCACATGGTTGTTTACAAGTGTTAGGGAGGGATGATGATGCCATCTGTTTGACTCATAAGCTTGTTTCTTTTGTTCCTACTACTTTTTGCAGCAACCACAAATTGTGTTATTGAAGGAAGGTACTGACACCTCTCAGGGAAAGCCACAGCTGATTTCCAATATCAATGCGTGCCAATCAATTGTGGATGCAGTGCGCACCACTTTGGGTCCACGCGGTATGGATAAACTGATTGTGGACTCACAGGGCAAGGCCACCATATCCAATGATGGAGCCACCATCATGAAATTGTTGGAAATTATACATCCAGCAGCAAAGACATTGGTCGACATTGCCAAATCACAGGATGCTGAAGTATGTTTGTTATGGGAATTTATATTATTCTTGTGTCATCTCATATTGTGTATGATTTTCAGGTTGGAGATGGTACTACCTCAGTTGTATTGTTGGCTGGTGAGTTCCTAAAACAAATCAAACCTTATGTTGAAGAAGGTGTACATCCTCGCATCATCATCCGGGCTATACGCAAGGCTCTGCAATTGTGTATGGATAAAATTAATGAACTGGCTGTTCATGTTGTCAACAAAAATAAGGAGGAACAACGTGCCTTGCTTGAAAAATGTGCTGCCACTGCCATGTCCTCGAAACTTATTCATCAGCAAAGGGATTTCTTTGCCACAATGGTTGTTAATGCTGTGCTTTCACTGGATGATCTATTGCCTTTAAATATGATTGGTATTAAAAAAGTCTCAGGTGGTTCATTAGAAGAATCCCAATTGGTATCAGGTGTTGCATTTAAGAAGACTTTCTCTTATGCTGGTTTCGAAATGGCACCGAAAAACTACAAAAACTGCAAAATTGCCTTATTGAACATTGAATTGGAATTAAAGGCTGAACGTGACAATGCTGAAGTTCGTGTCAACAATGTTACTGAATACCAGAAGGTGGTCGATGCAGAATGGCAAATATTGTACAGTAAACTTGCAAAGATTGTTGAATCAGGTGCCAATGTTGTGCTCTCCAAACTTCCAATTGGTGATGTTGCCACTCAGTATTTTGCCGATCGTGATGTTTTCTGTGCCGGACGTGTCGCTGAAGAGGATCTGAAGCGTACATTGAAGGCATGTGGTGGTGCTGTCATGACCACAGCTAACGATATCACCGAAAAGGTACTTGGTCAATGTGGTAGTTTCGAAGAATGTCAAGTTGGTGGCGAACGTTTCAATCTTTTCCAAGGTATGTTTTTGTTTAGATTTCTTGCCCTTATAAATCAATAAGAAATCATGTGTTTGATTTGGTTTCAGGCTGCCCTAATGCTAAGACGTGCACATTGATTCTGCGTGGTGGTGCGGAACAGTTTCTAGAGGAGACTGAGCGTTCTTTGCATGATGCCATCATGATTGTGCGTCGTACAATTAAGCATGATTCTGTTGTTGCTGGTAAGTTTTTGAATAATAAGATTATTTTTAATTGAAAATAGTGATAGTGTTTTTCCTATTGCATTGAAGCTTTAAACATAAATGGCCTAAACAGTCGAAAATTGAAGGGAATAAACGTTTCCAATTGCTCAACTCATTTGTACCTATACATTTTTCGTGTCTTCTTGTGCTTTTGAGCAATGTTGCACAAACCGTTCCTAGGGTCTTGAATAACATTTGTGTTAGCTCTAGTCAGCAGCCTACAATTTATATAAGAATATTCGAGTGACTTAGGCTGCAATCAGAGTGTACGAGGTGCTGAAGCCTGAAAACCGTGCAGAACTAAACATATGAATACGCTCGACTATGATTGCAGATTTAGTGATTTCACTTACAAATAGGATGTCCATGTAATTGGATTGGACTGTTGATTTGATTTACGAATAGTATGTTAATGTACAAAGCATCGAAAGCCCGTTCGGTCTACAACCGTAGTGCGGGACTTTAACCACGCTAAAAACTACCACCCCTGTCCTATTGTCCCCCCTGAACGGTCATTAGATATTACTTTCATAGGAAGGTGGGAGCATTGCTGCTCAAAAACAGTCGGTCCTAGTTTAGTAGGTCACCTATTGTGTTGTTGTCAGCATTCTAAAATCACCCGTCCGGTAGGAGAGCTAAACGAATAGCTTGTAACCGTTCAGCTGTTCTTCTGCGTTCACACATTCTGAGAGAACACATAAGTTTGGCCGTGGCTGTCTTACAACTTCCCAATTTGCTGATGACGCACACTTTTGCGGCACAAGGTTTTCTACAGTGATTGGCTCACCAAAGCATTCCTCCATCTGCAACCTCTTTTCACCAAAATGAGGACAATGGAAGAGGACGTGGTAAGCCTCTTCGGCAATGCCGTCGCATACAGGATATTAGGCGTCATCCTCGTGTTTAAAACGGTGCAGGTAAAACTTGAAGCAACCGTGTCCACTGATCATTTGTGTCATATGGAAATCCACTTCACTATATGTGCCTGATAGTAT
Source organism: Amiota communis (assembly GCA_037043315.1). Lineage (NCBI taxonomy): Eukaryota > Metazoa > Arthropoda > Insecta > Diptera > Drosophilidae > Amiota > Amiota communis. The sequence goes on along the minus strand of JBAMAV010001245.1, from coordinate 939,666 downwards.
GACGCTTTTTATGTTGTCTGACGTCTGACTCTATTTACAAATTGATTAACAAAACGATTGGCTGAGACTTCACTTACTGACTGACTATCTTGAAGGAAGACGTTCCTATTCTATTCTATTGTCCACTTAGTATGTCATGAACAATCTGTGGCATTTAAATAACTTTGATGAGTGCTAGCCAAAACAAATCTTAACAATTACTAGTAGCTAATAGTGACTATGATTATCATCAGAATATATCAACAGTCTTACTTACTTTGTTTTGATATTTTTAAATACATTGATGAGGTCATTCGAAGGACTCATAAACTGCTTATAAACATCATTGATTTTAACAAAGTTGTTTCATAGTTTAATGGTGGTGCGTATGATAGAGTGGCGGTCTCGCGCTCGCACAGTGCAGGTTCGAATCTCGCTCAAGTCGTAATTGTGTTTTTTTCGCAAGCAAAAAATTTATCGATTCTTTCGCTTTTAATAAATAAAAAAAAAAATCTCTTGGACTTAACAAAAGGTCCTTTTGACAGTTAACTATGATCAATAGACACCTTTCTTTGGAACCAAAGTCCCCTATAAAGTAAAAAACAGTCTCCAAAACAAAGTCAAAAGACTATGATGATATTATTATCAAAAATCTTGGTTATTATTTACGCCATGTGTGTCTTATTGTTTGTTCATGACATTGATGGAGAGGCGGCTTTGAAGGCCACATAAAATTCACTTGAACATAATAAAGATTCGTTTAAGCTATGTCCTTTCTAAACCCTATGCAAACTTGTCTTATAAACTTAAGTTTCTATTTGCATTTTTCAATTTATTTTCATAGAAAATCTCTTTGAAACCAAATTGTATTTATCTTATAGTATTTAATATGAAATGTATTTATTATGAAGTCCCCTATGAAGTAAAGGGACTTCTTCCAAAAATTCCGAACATAAATTTTCCATTGAAGGAAAATATGCACGGGGTTTATAATATATCAATGGTGTCAGCATAAATATCCTCACTAAACGTTCATTGGATATTATGCTCCCCATGACAAGGAAGATCGAGTAAGGGAATAACCAAACATCTTATACTTATTCGCATATGAATCGTTTGAGAATTATAAAACTAATGAAAGAAAAAGCAGAGTGATCCGGCAAAATATAGCAAAGTATATTCGCAACATAAACTAGTTTAACTGGTTTATCAGATTTTAGATAGCAGAACCATCACATGAGTATCTCCTTTGGTATCTTCTCTGTATGATGCAATTCAATCCTTTGTTAAAAAGGGGGTGAAAGATGCAATTGCATTTTACAATTAACAATAGCCAAAGATTTATGAATATGTTAATACAATAGAAAGAATTCTTCTATTAGATTCTGCAACTAACAAACAAAGCGTGCAATAAAAGACCTTTTAAAGTGCATTAACTGTGTGAATATCCATGACAAGTTTATTGACCCATCAAGCCAAGCACATTCATTTATTGTAAATTTACTCTGGGTCTGGGTAAAGCGCAATATATTATTTATTTTGCCTTGAGTATGCAACACACTGCAACGAAGCTTAAATAATAAATAAAAGAACACAAAAAAAATTCGCATAAAATAGTGACAATCACACCAAGTTTTTTATTTCTATGTTTATGATTATTCTTCAATTCTTGTCGCTGTTGCTGCTGCATATGTTTAAAGTTCAATTTCTATTTATAGATATTAATCGAGTGTCTATTTAACACCTAAAATTTTATTACATATTAAATTTTTATTATTTTTCTTACAGGTGGCGGTGCCATTGAAATGGAATTGTCTAAGGTACTCCGTGACTATTCACGTACCATTGCTGGCAAGGAACAATTATTGATTGCAGCCATTGCAAAGGCACTTGAGATCATACCACGTCAGTTGTGTGATAATGCTGGTTTCGATGCTACAAATATTTTGAACAAACTTCGTCAGAAGCATGCTCAAGGTAAGTGTTATGAATTAATAGATTGTTTGACATGCCGCCTTTTAGAAGATTTTTAATGCTGTTATGTAATATTATTCCTAGCAGAATTGGGACAAATACATATGTGCCGTTTTGTTTGATAATGAGTTAATTTAATTGGAATCTCTTCTTCATATTGCCAATAAAACAGGGATTTTACAGTCTTCTCTTGTGTTGAATTCAATATCACCCAACAGAGTTTTGCAGCATCATACGAGATGATAATCAGATGGAACAATGTCAAGGCTATGAGTCGCGTGCTATTGAAACAGCACATCCAAGTTTTCGGAGCTTCTGTTGAGACAATTCCCTTCATCTATCAATACTACAAACAATAAGGAGTTAAAATTTGAACAATTTAAAGAACAATTCAATCAATAGATTATTTGTCTTCTGGTTTAATCTCACAGATGATTGATTGCTTAATAGAACTTATAACATACAAGAGCTTAGATTGAAGCATTCCTTTCTAAACAATACAGATTGTTCCGGCATAGACTCTTGGAATGAATTTGTTTTCAGAAATATATTTCCTTTATATCAATACACATCTTTAAAGGATTGATATGAAGCGTAAATTTGATTCCAAAGTATTGAAAGAACAATTCAATTAGCCTTTCTTAGCTTGTCTCCTTACTCTTAATATCTGCCTTCGTCTCAAAGATTATATTCATATTTATTGTAAAGCAGTAGCTTCGCAAAATACATCAGTCTGAATATATTTATCATTTTCTTTATGACTTTGAAATGAAAGAGTCCTCACAAAGCCGACGTCTACATTTGGTCTAGCACCGGCAATGCTTATGAGTTCTTCCAAGCTTAGATTGCAGTATTCAACACATTGTCAATGTTTTTTGTAATGAATATTGTTTTTAAAAATGTATTTCCCGTTATCGTACATCATTAGTTTTATAATCATAGATTTTTTCACATAGTTGTTCTTCATAAAATTGTAGGAAACTACATTGAAAAGCATTCAAATTGATGGTAGTAGTGGTTGCACCGTATCACTGATGGCCATGGCTTAACCAACAAATCCTAAAACTACGTAAATCAGCTTTGGAATTTTGTTTTTCCATTCAGTTTTTGTTTTTCTTTGTTTTTCAAATTTTGTTTTTTTTTTTTGGTGACGGTACCAAGCACCGTCACTTTAATACAATTCATTCGACTCATGGCCCCCACGCAATGTTAATCCACAATAGTACACAAGCACCGCCATAACGTCGTCGTCATCGTCGTTTGTTGCACTCGATCTTGCAATCGAAATGCCATGAGATTGTAGTTAAAACAACGGATATCGGTGGGGTTGGGTTGGGTAACAAACACATAATAGAAAACAGCCAAAAAAAATAAAATTGTAAATAAATTTCATGTACTCGTTTCTTTCTCAATTTTTCTTGTCATAGGTTGTGCTGTTTGCTGACTTTGTTGTTAGTAGTGCATTTTGTGTTTTTTTTTTGTAAAAACAAGTCAAAATTTTTATATTCAATCTTATTGAATATGAAATACCCTTCAGAAAAGTAGCAAATACTTATGGAATGTGTTCAGTGTTTAGAAGGGATCATAGTTTAAAATATAAGTATATTCTTCTCACTGAAAGGATAGATTTTCTGTATACATGATATACAATATTTTATAGTCATTCATTTTATACTATAGGGTATTACTCTAATACAAATGAATTTAGATATTGACATAAAAAGATACACAATTGAAACAAACAAACAAATGAACACAAACATTTATATATATGTATATAATACTATAAGCACTATTTTCAAATGTTGTTTTTCTGTTGTTGCACTGCAATGAACCAACTTAGCCTCGCATAAAGTATGTAGTATAAACATTATACAAACAAGCAGTTACACATAAGTTCCATCCAACGTCTCTTGTTTCTACAATTCTAGGCTGTCTATCTATCTATCTATCTATCTATCTATGTTTGTATGTCTGTCTGTGTTTCTATAGTTAAAGCCTTTGACGCAATTTTTATAAGTTATTGTTGTTTGTGCATTTAGTATTGTTGGTATATCATTTAAACCTACTACGACTACTACCCTTGTTTATGCTGTCGCTGCTCTTCCCTCTGCCTTTTTCTACATCCCATATAAACAACATGAGGTCGGGCATTCACATTACATTATATTGCATTGCAATCGCATTGGATCGGATCGGATTGAATTGCCTAGCATAATAGAGTATTTTCAACATTCTTTGTTTGCTTGAGTTTTTTTAACTGATTGTTTATAGTACTACATTAAATGTAACATTTTAGCTTTTAGTCTAGCAGTAATTCTAAAGCGTCTTAGTCTTTTATATAAAAAGATGGTTTAGACTGCTACATGCATTTGTCCATGAATTCATCATTTAATATTGTTTTTATTATTCACGATTATTAAATTATTATTAGTTTCACTGTTTCTAGTTTATATATGTTTTTCCAAATGACTAACACCATTTCAGTATAGCAACAATATTACAATTATACTCTTATTTCTAGAGATTCTATAAAGCCGTAACATCGCTGGGTTTGATGCGCTTGAGCCTTTGCATAAGTCCATCGACTTCACTTAGATTAAAAGCTTCTTCATTTATAAGACTTATTAGTCGGTCTTTATGGGCCGTTGCAATTTTTGTTATATCTGCGTTGACAGATTTCACTCCGATGTCACGCTTCATGTCAGCATTTCTGCAATACCATTGTGCATTTTAAATAAATACCCCTAAAAACAATATCAAATATTGTTGGATTGTATTTTTGGTGCCTCATCTATGTTTTGAGTGGATAATGAGGATCGGCTACCTATGAGTCATCTCATGTGCTTTTTGTTTTAAATGTCACCACATTTTGCATTAGGCTAGAGCCACGCATTGAGCTATTAGCGATGAGTGACGTCGCTCAGAAATTTAATTGGCTTTAAGTTTTATTAATCGACGTCGCTAACCCTCGGTGCATGGCCCTAGCCTTATTCAACTTACCACTACATAGATCATTGAGTAAATATATATATATTTTTTTAACATTTATTGAACAAAAATCGGCTTCCCATATAACGGATATAAAAATTGTATGTGACAAGATGGCTTCAGGCCTAAAAAGTAATTGCAGGCCAATGTCTGGTTAATTTTGAAGCGGGGTCACGTCCTCTTTGGCGTCCATGGTCATCAGGGTGAAGGAGCTTGAACCTCCTCCTGGTAATTATAGCCAAAGCAAAAGCTAGCCTATTGACATGAGACCGTCTTAGCCAGCTGGCCATACATCACGGCGGGCTCTCGTGTCCGTGTTTGCGTCAACGATCATGCCGGGCAGGTACGCGAGGCTGAGTCGCACCTGAGGGTATACACCGACGTGGTACGTGCAGCAAGACGGTTGGCAAACGTACAGTGATGCGATTTTTCGCCTTCTAGACCGCAACTGTTGCCAGCGGTCTGCCCACCTGGGCTGAAGAGCCAGCCCAGAAACGTCCTGGCGACGTTATCGTGCAGGCTACTCGCTCGGCAGCCTCGGCACGATCTGCGCTGTGAAACGCTGTGTCCATCAGGCGTCCACCTGCTGGCTAGCAGCTGCTGAGTTGTCCAGCATCTGGGGCTGGCGAATGCAGCGGTGTAGAGAGCTGGCGACAGGAGACACTGCCCTGAGGTACACCCGCACCAATACTGCGGATACTTGATCGCTGACCTATGAAGAAGATACTGGGCAGCTGAGTAAATGATTTAAAAAATGTAATTAGACATACTTTTAGTGAAATTATTTAACAATTGACTAAAGGATTAAGGGACTTTAAATGACAAGTTTAAGCTTACCAAGTCTATTGTGATTCTTAGTTTCAAAGTCAGTCCAAAGTGTTAACAATGCATGATAAAGGCGTAATGTAATTACTCATATCAATCACCTTCTTCATGCATAAAAAGACATTAAGGTTTGCAAGAACAGTTGTGGACTATTGTCGTCTAACACTTCCCACAACTCCTGGGTCAGGATTTTGTTCAGGTATTTATTACACTAATAAACTACACTAGTAAGCTTCGAGGTGAAGATACAGCAATAGACTTTCGATTCAGTTTTAATATGTAATAATATATGTACAGGCTACTAGGAGAGGCAGCTGTCTCTTCTGCCCGTACTTGGCTACGCCCTTGTTCCTGGGTGTACATTCTTATTAACAATTATTAATCTTTCATAACTTTATGTTATTACCAAGAATAAAAAGCAATTAAATTTATTATAAATTTATATTTTTCTTACATTCTTTAAAATTTAAAAAAAAATCACTTGGCAGGAACAAAAAAACTTAAAAAAATACTTATAAATACAAATTGTTTTTGAAAACTTAACTTAAATTAAAATGGGGATGACTTTTCTTTCTTTTTTGAATTAAAACTATTATGCCATATTTTAAAACAAGGTTCTTCACATAGACCCGGTTGTCCTGGACATAAATTACAAAAATACTTTGTATTGCTCTTTAAGCCGATTTGGGCAAAACAAATGCGACATTTTTTCATCAAATATTTTCCATCACCATTGGGTTTTGTCATGGGAAAGTGTTCTTCATCTTTAAATGATGACGACATATATTCATCATCGTCATCATCATCATCACTTTCTTGTTTAATTAAATCATTTAAAGATGTAGTAGTGCGAGAAGTACCGGCACCGGCACCGGAACGACGAGTATTATTAGATGATGACGATGCACCTGTAGATGAAGATGATGCTGCTGATGATGTGGTGGGCAATACATAATCTTCTTGCAATAATGAATGAATGATTTGTTGACGAAATCCAGTATAAGATACTAATTTATTAATGCCGCGAGCAATACTTGAACTAACTGCATTTGTTGTATATAAAACATAAGCATTGAAAACCATCAGATTGATGATGTAAATTGTAATGCATTTCTCCCATTTGATTTCACCTTTTTGTAAATTCAATTGATATTGTTCCATATAGTGTTGTAAATGTTTGGAATAGTTCATTTGAAAATCTAGTTCTGTAATGATTTTTGGACGTGAATCATGTTTTTTGCGTAACATTTCTGCCGGATGTATGGCCAAGCAATCGGAACTAAAGAAATATTGGGATTTTACAGTTTTACAATATTTGCCCATTAAAACAGAATGAGCATATCTGGTTTGACAAGATTTTGGTTCCATGGGACTTAATAGCAATGCTTTACTATTTCCATAACGTTTTCTATCCAGAAATCCGGTACAATAAGTTGCTCGTGTAGCCAATTCACCAGCCAAAGCATAGCTACCATAATATTTTGATACATAAATTGTGTGACCTATAATAGAAATATTTTTATAAGTATTACTTTGAGGTATATATGTATGTTAACTACTCACCTAGATTTAATCTATCTTTGAGCAATTGCATCACTATATTAATTCTCATTTCGACTAAACGTCTTGAATCCTTTTTTATCAATTTATTTTCAATTGTTTGAATTTCTGGTAAAAGCTTCAATATGAAACCATTATTTACCGTTAGATGATGTAAGTGAATGGAATTTAAACGAAATTTGTCAGGCATATCACAAAGACGTTTCAATTGACCTTTCCAATACACCATTGGATCTTTTATAATAATGCGTTGATCACAAACAAAAATTTCCTGCATGCGTTTATTAAAATAGGATAGAATAGATTTTAAACCACGTAAATTTTCCGAATCTTGTTCATTCGCATTCAATACGAATAGATAATTGAAGTTTAAGCAACGTAAAATATAACGAAAACGTTGTTCCGACATTTTGTCATTGAATCCTTTGAATCCATAATGACATTTCGTTTTCTCATCACAAAAATATTCAGCAATTGTTGGCAATTTCATTTGACTCATTTGCAAGCATAAACCCATAAAGATTTCCATTTCACAATTTGTCATTTGATCAAACATTGGAATTTGATTGGCTTCTGCCAATTGCTTTGCATACATGTTACAATTATATGTTAATTTACTGAAGAATTCCTTGCGAGTCCTTAACATCACATTGAAATAGTATAATGGTGTTGCAATGAATTTCGGATGGCGTCCTTTTAAACCGAAATGATTTGATTCGGAATTAAAATGAAAGACTAATCTACGTGGTGGTTGTATATTTGACCATATTGGATCATAGTCATCTTCTAGTTCATCATCGTCATTATCATCTAAAGGAAAGAAAACAAAGAATATACATCATAAATGTGAAGAAGATTTCAAATTTACAGAATTGAGTATTATCAGTATGAGTTTATAAGATATCCCAATATCTAACAAAAACTGTTTCATTACTTTCCATAAAATCAGGAAAGAAAAGATTCGAGTTCTTATAAAAATGATGTTGTATGGTAATCAGATCAGAGCACTCTTTATCTAATTTTAATCCCATAACTAACAAATAAAAGTTTTCCTAGAATCAGGAAAAAACATAATTTCAATCTTATAAATGAGATGTTTTGCATCCTAAAATTGTATGCTAATCAAATTCAGAGAACCCTGAGACTTGTCTTTATCTAATTTCAACTCGATAACTAATAAACTGCTGAAACCCACTCCTAGTTTGCATAGAATCAGGAAAGACATAATTGGACATATTTCACATACCAAAATTGGAGAAAAATAATGAGAGAATTCTGATTTTAACACACATCTTAGCTGTATAAGACTACAAGATAATAAGGGCCGGTGTCTATATCAAATTTCAGGACAATATCTTAATTGGGAGAAGGTAACATTGAATTTCTTATAAATTTTATAAATAATAATGAGAGAACTCTGTATTTTAACAGATAATAATATGTGGAAGCCTACAAGACATTAAGAGTCCTGTCCACATGTAGTCTCTCAACCCATGATTGGACAATTGATTCATTTAGTACAATACTTGATTCATTATCCATACCTTCATAGGAGTCGTGTCGATTTCTTATAAATTGATATGCCAAAATTGAAAAAAAATAAGGAGAAAATTGATAATCTATGGAAGCCTACAAGACATTAAGAGTCCTTGTCCATATATAGTCTCTCAACCCATGATTGCACAATTGATTCACTTAGTCTTTGATTCAGTATCTATCCATACCTTCATAGGAGAATTGAAGAAAAATAATGAGACAACTCTGTATTTAAACAAATAGATAATCTGTGTAAGCCTACATAACATTAACACACTTGTCCACATATGTATGGTCTCTCAACCCATGGTTGGCCAATATGATTGATTCACTTGATTCATAATCTACTCATACCTTCATAGGAATCGTGTATATATCAAATTGTGGAATGATATCTTATAAACTGAAAGCCTGTTTTTTCATAGAATCAGATGGACAAATGTCTAATCAATTTTCCTATAGTCTCTGACTCCAACTAAATTAATTCATTCATAGCTTCAAAGGAGAAGTGTCTATATAAATATTTAGAAAGTCATCCAATAAACTGAAAGTCTGATTTTCATAGAATTAGATGGACTAATGTCTAATTTATTTTCCTACAGTCTGACAACTACTAATTTGATTCATATGAAATATAGAAATGCTACTTTTTATAGAATCGGATATATTTTCCTATAATCTCTGATTTGATTCAGTGATTCATTCATTCATACCTGCAAAGAACTCATCTGGTCCAAAATTGAGTTCAGATTGTCCATCCTCATCGGTATCACTTTCCTGAAGATCAATACCATCTGGAATTTCTGGCTTTGATAGATAAAACCGCTGTTGTATTGCTTCCATTTCTTTGTTGTTGCTATGTCGCTGGTTTAAATTAAAAACGGTTGTTGTGGCTACAGTTGGAGATGATGATTCTGTAAACGATGTTGCTTGCGAAGCTGCTGCTGCTTGCGCTGCTGCTGCTTGCGCTGCTGCTGCTTGCGCTGCTGCTGCTTGCGCCGCTGCTGCTGCGGCTGCTTGTGCCGATGTTGTTGCTTGTGCCACAGCTGCTGCTGTTGATAAAGATGATTTCTTTAACAGAGTTTGTTGTGGTGGTGTTGGTGGTGGTGCTGGTGCTGGTGCTGGCGTTGGTATTACTGGTAACGATAGTGTTGGAAATAATTTCGAAGCCGATACTAATTTTAAAACTGGCTTGTATGGCAACTTTTTAATCAATGTGGTGGGAGCTAGTGGTAGCAATGGTGGTGGCTGAGGAGAAACAGCAGTAGCAGTAGCAGTAGAAGCAACAGCAAGCATTTGATTCTGTTGTAGAGGATGTTGATAACGTGGGGCAAACACTGCTCGTTCATTTACTGTTTGTTGTCTTAGTATTTCACGTTGTAATTCTTCAACATTTGGTTTTTCTTCAATTATATCGTCATCACTGCGTTCTTGAATTTTCAATATTCCTGCTGTTACTGCCCGTTGCTGCGGATGTTGTTGTTGTTGTTCTTGGTATTGATGTTGTTGTTGTTCTTGGTATATATGTTGCTGTTGCTCTTGGTATAGATGTTGTTGTTGTTCTTGGTATTGATAATGTTGTTGTTGTTGTTGTTGCTCTTGTTCATCAACAAGTTGAGTTTTAGCAACTTTGTTGCTGGTATTGCTATGGTGGCTACTACTGCTGCTGCTGCTTCGTTGTCCTCTATGAAAATCATTAGGACTCAATTCCATTTGCATTATTTCAAATTCTGGTTCATTGCGTGGCTTTAGTTCTTGTTTACGTTTACGACCACGTGTTTGTTGTTGAGGGTTTGCCATTTTATAAATTTTTTTATTTTTTTTGTTTTATTGTTTCGATTTGTTGAATTTATGATTTTTATGATTAGAACACAAACAATAAGAATAAAAATTTCACAATGTTTTCACAGGAACACAAACACGACAAAGAAAAAAATGAAACGAACGAGAAAAAAAAAATACAAACTTTCCATGTGCAAAACATCGAAACGCTCCGCAAAGAACGAGTGTCTGACACCAACACAATTAGACAAAATTCTCTTATATATATATGCCTGCACACATATACATGTATGAGATGGAGGAAAAAATACAGTTGATATAGTGTTCCCTTTCTTTTATATAGCTCAACAATCCTAGTTGTTTGTGTGCTTTTATCTTGTTATTTCATTCACTCATTCGATGTTACTCTTTGCGCGCACTTCGCTTTAAATCATCATATGTTTTTGCCATTCACATGTCTTTTGCAAAAAAAAATATAACATTTGAATTCATGTTTTTCCGTTATTTCTTTTATATTTGAATTTCAGGTGGCAAATGGTTTGGTGTTGACATTACCAAGGAAGATATTGCTGATAGTTATGAACAATGTGTTTGGGAACCTTCTATCATTAAGATTAATGCCTTGACAGCTGCCGCTGAAGCTGCCTGCATGATTTTATCTGTAGATGAGACAATCAAGAGCCCCAAATCTGGTGAGCCACCAATGGCTGGTGCTCCTATGGGTCGCGGCATTGGTAGACCAATGTAGAAGGAGAAGTTTTTCTTTTTATAGAAATTCTATATACAAATAAAAAAACAAACAAATATTTTTTATTTTAGTATATTTTTACTAAAATCTTATCATCATAAAAATGCACACACTACACTACACCTTATCCTATGCTAATCCCTACTATTATATGTTCTCACCATCAAAATAAAAAAAAAAACCTCATTCACAACAAAATGCTTCAAATGAATTAATTTAAAAAACAAAATAATAAAAAATGTTTCTACAACTTAACATGGAAAAAATTTGTGTTTTATTATAAGAATTTCTTTATCTGAAATTATGATGGCAACTCTATTTTGTATAGTTGTCGCTTGCTGTTTGCGTTTATAATCGTCATTGTGGTTTGCTGTCAGTTTTTGTTGAACTCGCGCGCTGTTCGCATCGCCTAACAAAAAAAGAAAGAAAAAAAAAGAGGAAAGGGAGAAAGAAGAAGAAAAATGGGTAATCACAAAGTAATAAAAACAGCGTGCGGCAATTCTCGCTATTCCATGTATGATTTTATAAGTGCAGTTAAAGCAATGCCCATACTTTGGGATCGTGAACATGATGATTTTCATAGTCGTGAATTGAGAGACAAAGCATGGCAAGTTGTGGGCAAGAAATTGTGTAAAACTAATGATAATGCTGATGAAGAAGAATTAAATGAAATGGGTAAGAAAGACAAGCGATTCTTCTTTCTAAATTAAGCATATATATATATATATTTTCTTAGCAAAAACACTACAAAAACGTTGGAAAAATACACGTGATAGTTTCTTGCGTACCTTACGTTTACGTCAATCCGGACAAGAACGCTCACGTCCTTCATATATTTATGAAAAAGAATTGAGTTTTCTTTTGGATAATCGTGATGAATTGAAAGATTTCCTGGCTGACAACAGTGTAAATCAACAAAAATCACCACATGGAAAACAACGTCATGGCAAAATGGTAACAACAGTACCCGCTGAAAAACCGCCAGCAACACGCGGTGCAGCAAGCAAAGCCGCGGCAAAATCAGCGTTTGTTGGCAATGGCAATAAACGCGTCCAACATGGAGTGGTGGTGGATAGCAGCAAGTTGTCTATAAAGAAAAGACGTTATAATACTAATGATATGGATGACGAAGTTTTAACTAAAAATGATATTGAAACTGACAATGATGATGATGGTAATTATGATATTGGTAATGATTTCTATGAAACAACATCCTTACATGAACATCGTCAAAATGAAGATGCTCTTCCTGAAACAACAACCACACTAACAATGATGACTGCAAATGTTAGAAAAATTGATAGCTCAACATCATCAATGGATCATAATACTACAACAACCATGAGTACCATAGGCAATTCAACAATATCTGTAGTACCAACAGATCCAGATCAGGCATTCTTTGAAAGTATTAAACCGCATATGCAACATATGAATAATGAACAGAAATTGGATTTTCAAATTGAAGTCCTTCAGTTGTTAAGAAAATTTAAAACAAATTAATTCAAATAAGGAATTAGTTTCTAGTTTAGGTTAGTATTAGTTAGGTATTAGAAAACAAGTGCCAAAGGACATTCTAATAAAGATGATTCACAATGTTTGCCGATGCAGCCTAATATGCAAAAATGGGTGTGTAATAATTGCAGGCTCTGCCTGTACTTTGCCATTGTGTTGTGTGTTGTTTTTGAAGCTGCGCATGCACTCGGGTGTGTCGACAAAAAACAGGAAAATAAAGCATACAAAAATGGAAAATCAATAATTTTGCAATTTTACTCTTCTTGTTGTATATGGTATACTATGTACATAAGTATATGAAGTTTCCTTATGTATTCAAAAACCGAGTAAATGGTGGTTTTTACTGAAAAACAAAAACAATGCTTGTTTGTTTTGTTTTTGGAAGACGACAACTACAACAATGATGAAGCCACAAAAAACATGAAGGGAGGCTGGTAGGACAGGCAGGCAGGCAGACTGATGGCTACATTTCGTCTGGTCTATTCGAGCGTAATGAAAATCTTTTTGGATCATGATGTGATGACTCATTATACAATAATAAAACAGTATTTTTAAAATTTGCAAAAATATACAAAACATTTTTATGCATGAATGTTTTCTTTTAATGATTGAAATTAGTCATTTTTAGATAGTAGTGTCTTTCTATAAGTCTATAAAAAAGTTTTTCTTTTATATAGGAAAAAGATAGAAACACTGTTCGCCACAGGGGTTAGTAAACCCATAAAGCCCTTTATGCTGCCTGGTTTGGACAGCTTCTGCCTTCAGTATTTGCCTTCAACATTACCACCAAGGTAGTCCCACTGATAGTCTAGACTACCACCGTCATCACTCGCAGGGTAGCACAACAAAATGGCAACGCAACAACGGGGTATAACTCTTACATTTAACTGCAAGTGAAAAGATACCTTAAAAGTCCCAAAGTTTACTTAAATTCCATTTTACAGCAAATATTCTTATTTATTTAGTAACTTAGTCTCCTCCATCAAGAGTTTTACATTCATTCTAATGCTTCTTTAAGATAACATAATGATGTCTCTCTTGTAAACCAGTTTATCTATGGACTCAAATGGTATAACTTTAGTGTTTGGCACAAATCTTTCTTTCTTGGTCTATTTTTAAAGGACTGTGAATAGTTAGTGATCGCTGGGAGCCATATTCGAAGAAACCAATGCACTGGAAAGCAATTCGTACTTCTATTAGTGAAAGTTTGCCATCTTTGCCAACGATTTTTGATATGATACTTGGTCTTAGTGAAAAATAACCTTTTCTTTAGCATTTGGGGATCGGAAATTGTTTGCAATTACAATAGCTCCTTGAAACTCACTAATAATATGAAGCATACTGATGACGCTCTATTCTTTCTGAAGATAAACGGTGAATAAAATTTCTTGCATGTCCCAAAATAAGATTGCCGAATCATTACGAGCCAACAATTGTAGTTGTTGTTTAAACTGCAAGAGGCCTATAGCATGTGCAACTGCAGCTTCGTGGCAAAAATGAGTGGTCCTTGGCAGGGTAATTCCGGTGGGGATGGGTATCGACTAAAAAAACATCAAATATTATTTTTTATGGGCCTTTTTCATGGTATGTTCAGTACCCAATAGCCCATTATTGACTCGATATCCTAACCAATGACAGAGAAATGGACTGATGACCGCACTTATGGGCCTTTTACACGGTAAGTTCAGTCGCAGTCCATTATTGACTCGAAATCATAACCAATAAGAGAGAAATGAAATGATGGGGCCCAACCTTTTTTTTGTCAGTCCATTTATTTCTATTTCTGAACCGATAACAGATTCATTAAAAAATCGATTAACCGATTGAAAGATGTAAACAACGAACTCCAAGTAAAAAACGCCGATAACAAAAAAAGCTTCAGAAAAAAGTCTTTCCCCCAATAAACTTCTGTTGCGACCACAAAAAAATTCTGCAATCCGTTCGCGTCTGAGCAGCAACACCAAGTAAGCTGAAAAATTGTTTACCTGATTAATCAAAGCCAGATGACATTGATAGGTTATTATATTGTATTAGACAACTGGCTCATTGGCTCAGAGGCTAGTGCGCCGAGCTGAAATCCTAGAGTCTCGTGTTCGATTCCCGTTCAAATCTGGTCCTGCACTTTTCTAATTTTTCCCCCTTCTCCGTCTTAACACTCCCCTTGAGCTGAATGCCTTTGTCGCTATTGCTCATAATAAATACAACTAGGTTATAATTTAAAATTATATCACTAGATTCTGGGACATAAGACCCGACCACTCAGGTGAATCAACAATTGTCATTGAGGTCGCCAACTAGTAATGTCGTCTCATGATGATTGCTTATATCATTCCGGTGAGTAAATTTGGACATGTGTTTCATCTTTTGTCACAAAACAATGCAGATGCAACAAACCATGATCTGAATCTTTGACACATAACATATGTACAATCAACTAATCTTATAACTTAAAGTTATGTCACATATCTTTACATTCTTGAAGAACTTCTGTATTAAAGGGGACCACAGAATTTATCGATACGACAATGGGAAAACTGAGTCAACTAACGTTCTATTGATCACTTAATATGAAACAGAATTCTCATAACATTTCCAAGAAAAAGAAAGGATTTCCCATCAACAAAACTGTGTTGAATCAAGACCTGCAATTCACTTATTCCCTTTGTTTTGAAAATAGCAGAAATAGTGTTGCTCAGATCGTTGTAACATTGATGTTTGTGTTCAAGAGACTAGTAGAATAAACACTTGGACCTAGACAGTGAAGCCTATGTACTAATCTACTCCCGGAATAAATTTTTCTTAGTGGTATTGAAACACTATTTCTCTAATAAAATTCTATAAAAGTATGTATCTAAGTTTTATTGTCTTTAATTAAATTTTATGAAAATTTTGTGATTGTTGATTTCTATAAATGACTTTTTAAAGATCTGTGAATTGATTGAAAGAGAGACTGTCTGCATGCTCCACATGCGAATTGTCTAGAAATAATCATCAAAAACACAATTTCAAATAAGTTTCCATATGAAACAGAAATGACAAGACAAAACCAAAAAAACCTGAATATGCTTTATAAGTAAAGTGCCACCTCCATATAAAATATTGTATTTTGAAGTAGATTTGGCCGTTACGGCAGTTTGTTTTTTTCTTCATATTGTTTTTGTTGTTTTCTATCATTTGCTTTTGTGTACATGCTGAGCAAAAACAACAACAGCAGCAGCTACAAGACCCAAAAAAAAAACACATTTTGAAACCCATATTTTTTTATCCATATGCCTCGAGTCGACACACAATATAACAAATAACACATACGACAGTTTGTCTTTCTGCCTGCTTGCCTGCCTGCCTGCCTGTCTCTCTGACTGTCTGTCTGTCTGTCTGTCGATCTTTCCATATGTCTTTCTGTTTGACTGCCTGACTGTTCGACGTTTTTTGTCGTCTGACAACTTTTATCGATAAAAAATAAACAACAAAAATACTATAGTATTATGTATATAGTAAATATTGTACATATATATAAAACCTGTTTTTTTCAGTTTTCTTTTATATTTTCATACTCGTTCATTGTTCATGTGTGATGAGTATATAAAGTTGTATCTTTATATACAAAATATATAAAGACAAAATGTTTGTACATAAATAATTCTGTAGATACACTTGGTTATATGTATATATAATGCTTGTAAGTATATAAGTAGTATGCTTAAATATCGTAGTATCTGCATAACAAGTTGTTGTTTACTTAAATGATAGTGAACTATTTATTTCAGTTTAATTTTGTCATAACTCGTTTAATTAAGAAATACTCATATACAATACAATGGTATATGAGATACATGTATGTAAACAAAACATTTGATAAGTTTTAATTGCTGGAAAGATGATATGTATACTGGTGTTTCTAGATAGTAGATAGAACATTTATAAAAAGATCGTCAATAAAGATTTTATTGATTGATATAGTAGATAAAATGATAGGGTGACAGGTAATAAATCAAAGACTAAACATTCTAGTTATATTTACATACAAAAATCTAGTTCCATTATTTTTATTTTTTTTTTGAAAATGTCTATGCCACAGAAATTACTAGAATCTTCGATGGAAAAAGTTCGTCTGAAACGCTTGCAAGACCAAAAAAAAATTGATAAACCGACCAACACTCGCCACAGTGATTGCCATGACATTCAGAAATCTAAGGGAAGTTGTGGTAAAATAAGCCACCGCCTCTACACATTGGACACATCCTACTCAAGTACAAGTGCTTTTACTGCAACACTAGACAATAAAGCGGAAGACAGATGATCACTCCCAGTGGATGTAGTTGTGCATAACAAGGAATCCCCGCGCAGAGTATTGAGTCGCATGTTTTGCGCTCTTCAAAAACAAATCGTTGTCGATCATCTGAAACCTTTCCAATTGAGGAGAATCCAAATGCTTCTGTTACTGGATTATTTAAAGATGTGTCGCCTCCCAAAAAAAAATCGTCGTGATGGAATATACAGGGTTGCCCATATTCGACGGACCCATGTTTTTTTTTTTTAAATCAAAGAAAAACACAATTTCTTTGATGTTGACGATAATAATCATTTTATTTGGTTCAAGTAGATTTGTTGACATCACTTTTTGAATATGATATCTCTCAAATGGCCGCCTTGAGCCTGTACGGCGTATTGTGCCCGTTTTGCAACATTTTCCATAGTTTTAGCTAACATTTCGGCTGGAATAGCGGCTATTTCCTCACGGATGTTGTTCTTGAGCTCTTCTATGGTCTTTGGCTTATTAATATAAACCTTTGATTTCAAATATCCCCACAAGAAGAAGTCAGGTGGCGTTAAATCGGGCGAACGCGGTGACCATCTTCATTTTCGAAGAAATACGGCCCAATAATCGTTTTCGCACTAACGCCGCACCAAACAGTGACTTTTACGTCGCAAAGAGGTACCTCTTGAATTTCGTGAGGATTTTCAGTGGCGTAATTACGGCAATTTTGCTTGTTTACCATCCCATTCAATAAGAAATGAGCCTCATCGGACATGATGATTTTGTTCTGTTGAGTTTTCACAATTGACTTCTTTCGTTGAATGTAAATTTCAAAAATTTGGGAGCTCTCGCGTGGTGTGGTAAATCTGCTTGGACTGACGCTTCCAACGCGGTATGTCATTAAGCGATCTGACGTCTCTGTCAAAAGATACAGGCTTGCCAGATGGGTCCGTCGAATATGGGCAACCCGTTATTTATCTTCTAATATGAAATCTCAAGAACGGAATCCTTCAAGTGCTGTTAAACCATTTCAAGAACAGAATGAATGATTCTATTTGTGTACATCCTTCTGTTCCCATATCCCTGTCCATATTGTCATGTCCCTGTTTTTGATATAAAAAGCTTAAATTAAATCCAAATGATGGATTTTTTGAACATCAAACTAAATTGCTAACGGAAAATGTACAGCCACTTCGATTTGAAAACCCTTTTAAAGCATCTAAGCAGGCTGCAGACCTAGTGCTGGTGCTACCGTTGCTTCTGCCACTGATACTGCTGATGCCACTAAACTCTTCACAACCGATTTATTCACTGATGATTCCATTTGCCACACCGTTAAGTTGGACAATGCTGCTGCTAATGATGAAAACTTAAAAACAACAAAACATAACTTCCTTCATTTGAATATGATTAATGTTACATCATCATTTATATATGGACTTTGCTTTAACTCAATTGATACACCGTATAATTCATCTCTGTTCGTTAATGAAAATCGTAATTACAAAGAAAAAGAAAGAAAGAAAAAAGAAACCAAAATTTATAAATGCTGCTTAATTGAAATTAAAAATAAAATTTGTGCGAGAACCTGAACAAATCCTCCAAGCACATCGCCGAAACTTAAAATCTATTAATTATCCGATAACATCACGGATTCACTTGAAGTAAGAAAGAAATAACGAAATATATTAAAAAAATAAATAAATAAACAATTGAGATACAATTTTATAATTTTAAATTAATATAAAGAAATATATAGAATTCTGAACGATGAAGAAAAATTTCAAAAGGTCACAAAAAAAAATATTCATCAAGTGATTCTGTATATTATTTAAGTTTGAGAAATATATGAAATAATAAAAAAAAAAACAAAACAAAAATAACCAAGAATATTGATTCAATACTCGAAAAGACAAAAATAAAATAAATAAAACAAATTAAAATAATTCAACAGATACCCACAATATAATATATTAAAACAATGTTTAAGGTTATACGAGTTGCTTTAGAAGGGAAAAAATTAATTAATAAAATAGAAAATACTATTGTACTTATTTTCCAAATTTTTGAATTTCACAATAAATCTAGCAAAAATGATTTGATTCAGAATTAAAATGAAAGACAAATCTGTTATTGATTATTGTATGGTCTTCAATAAGTTGGATTTATTATAAAATAATACCAGTTCAGACTAGTGTGAAACTTATGAATAATATTTTTTTTTTTATTTTATTAATAATAATATAATAATAATTATAATGCAATACATTTAGAAATATCTAGCTATCTTTTAGATTTATATCTGTGGAGGAAAGATTTTCAACTGAGTACCTGTGAATAAATATTTAGAATTATTTCATGAGATATTCATAAATAAAAGTTTTATTTCCAAACCATCAAGATTTCTTAGTTATTTATGAAAGAATCTAAAATCAATAAATATTTATTATAGTTGGATTTAATATACATATAGACATTTCAAAAAATTAGTCCTGTCTGCATCAAAGATTATCTAGATTACCTAAACCAAGTTTTTGTGCTTCGTAAACTGTAAGTAGTTTATTGGACAAAAAATATCCTTAACTGAATTAGCAGAAACAGTCAAACATACATAACTCTAACTTCTATAACTCGAATATTCTATGACTGCTGTAGCAATTAGGGAAGGGCTGAGGGCTGTCCAACCCGCGACTCAAATGAAGCAAAAACAACAAAAAAGAAACAGAAATTTCCTTAGCCTGCTCTCTGCGGATTCTTACAATGCTGCTCATGGAACGACAAACATTGGACAGACCTGATTTAAAGCGTTTTTTACATAACTTAAACTACCATAACTACTCCATGGAACATTTTTTGTGTGCATTATGGTGCTTCAAGTTATGGAGGTTCGACTGAATAATGCATCTTTTTTATCTATTTTATTATTAAAAATAGCCATAATTGCACCACGACTTCCAGAGGTTTATTATACTTGATTATGGTAACCTTAGAAATTGAGTTCTTTAATGAATAAATCTACATATAAGGTTTATATTTCCATACAATATCTGTGATGAAGCAGGCATTTTAGCTACCCTAGAATGGAAAGTTTTTTTCCTGTAAATTGCTGGTCATTAAAAAAGAAAGCTAATCGTTCTAAGGTTAAATAACTGTTCTGGTTACTAGGAATAAGGACGAAACTGAGCATAGACAACCTGTCTGTGTGTTGTGTGGACGTACGGATTCCAACTGTGTGGCACAATAATAATAATAACGGGCCCGAAAGCACAGCGACCAATAAGATCTATTGTACATGGCTTTTATTTATAGAAACCCTATATGTTTAGACTTTTGATGAATCTTAACATTACTTGGGGTTTGTTGTTCCACAATTTGTGTGGATTAACAACAGTGTCACCGAGGTGGTGAAGTCTTTGTCTACCGAGTGCAGGACATTTGCAGAGTTTATGCTCTGAACTTTCTTTATCCATTTCACAAAATCGGCATACGTCAGTGTCGGAAAGACCTAACTTATTTTGATGATAAGGGGTTGCAATGACCCGTGAAGTATCCTGTCAAAATGCGTAAGTCTACTCTACTGAGTGAGAGAAGCTTATTCGAGACCACAGAAAGGCTCAGGACCGAAAAAGGGCATGATCGCCCCTTGTTTAGGCAAGTAGTCGGCCTTTTCATTGCCTTCATGACCTTCATGTCCTGGTACCCACCTTAATACAACAGTATTAAGTGTGGCACAATAAGTATTTCAAACATTGAAATCCTGCAAAGATTAAAATCCAAAACCCTACGTCAAATTTTAAATGCACCATGTCTTGTAAGAAACCAATTTATACACAGTAATACAAAAATGACTTTAGTCAAGGTAGAGATTCAGAAATTTAGTATTGATGATGTAATCAGATTAAAAAATCATGTCAATCGTTTGGCTAACAGTTTACTGGATAACAGCTTAGACAGAGGTTTCATGAATTTGATCTCCCTTATTAAAACTTGTTAAGTCTTAGTAGTAAATGTTAAATATAATCAATTTATGTTAATTATTGTTATCACAAAAAAATATATAAAGTGTATATTTAAAATATTCTGATTTGCTTTTAAGACTAGAGAAAAGAGGGAACTAATCATCCCAAATATGTCAAAAACCTTGTGGATTCGATACCAAAGCAATGTGCTGAAGTTATAGCAAACAAAGGCTATGCTACCAAATACTAAATTTGGTCTAACAGTTGTAATTTCAGTCATTTCAATAGTATCCGTAATGTATGGATGGGTTTGGATAGGTAGGGGAACTACAGATGGAGCACCATTATTATTTTGAACGACCAAATTGATGAAACTTTATAAAATAATTTTTTTTTTATTGTTATATAACCTGAAATTGTTGTTATTTCTTTATGACATTTTACTTAATAAAAAAAAATGATTATAAGTACATTAAAGGACCAATTCATTCATTATTTTGATCGAATTCAATAATTGAACTAGCACTACTATTATGTTGAGCATACGTGTATGAAAGTATGTCTTATACTCCATGTCTTCAATCGACTTCTATGAATACGAAATGTATCTATGTAGTATATGCTTTAAATATTGAGTTTCACATCTCATGACCTGATTAAAAATAAATTATTAAATATTTTATTTACATAACTCATATACCAAAGTATGGTATATAACAATAGATATACTCAGAAACACATATGTATGTACATATCTTATGTATGGTATATGGTATGTTGTATGCTTGTGCTACATTCATAACAGATCAGCTTGCAACAACCACCACCCGCATTGCATGCATGCTTGCTGGATTGCTCAACAAATTAAGTATGAAGGGTCACAGAACTTACCCTATATTTGATTACTTATATACATACTGATAAATTCTCATTTTATTCTGTGTAATATGAAGCCATGAAATAACATACATATGTATGTTGTTATGTTATGTATAAACCCACATGATTATTGCTTGATTTTCATTTTAATTAAATTTAATATGCACAAGACTAAACAATCCGTTGGTCGGTCCACTTACTTTCTATGTAGGTGCATAGTGTACAAAATTCAACAGCTGTTCAACTTATGGTTAACTAAACATCTTTCCTTACCCAGAGAATTTCAATAACATATTGAATATACCTTATTTCATACTTATAATTTTTTGGAAATAATATTTCAGTTTGAAATTTTGAAAACTAAGGTTTATTTATGAAAACGTAGGTCAATTTTTCTGAGAGTATTAATACCTGTTTTGGTTTCTGTTTTCGCAAAAACAATTACTCGTAACTTAAGTTTGTTATTGAAATGTGACTTTGGAATGGAAAGAATATGGAATATGGAAATTCTTTATTAGTGTACTAACAATAATCTTTTCTCTTGTAACTAAGATCCCAAGAATTTGTCCTTTGAGTTCAAGTACAAGTATGTAAATAAGTTCTTTGTTTGCCTTGCTTAAGGAGAAAATAATTTCAAATATTTGCTACTGGGTACTTTATTGTTCTATGGTTTCCCTTACTTAAATTTCACTAATTCATAATAATATAATTTTTTATTCACTCCCTTATTTCATCGTAATAGTAGTTTATATCTATGAAAACATGCAATCTTTGCTTGTTTAAAATAATACCGCAAATCGCAAATAATCATGTATCTCATATTGTATTGGATTACTAGTTTTAAATTACATGATTTTTATATAAGACAGGAAATTTAATTAAGTAAAAGTTGTAAAAGTAAAAAAAAAGAAAAACGTTACAAATGATCATTTTTGAATACACAAACTGAAACATGAATTGTCTGGATCTTGAATTTAACGGCCGTTAAAATATATATATATGTATCTATGTACAAGGGTGAGAATCGATTGAGTTTACTGAGCAGCATTTATACGAGTAGTATAGGGAGGTCAAGAAGGGTAGGCAACTGTATCAAGGCAATGTTCATCATCGTTCATTAACTTACAGAATGTATATACAGATGTATATAAAAATAAATTCGAACAATACATAATGTAACGAACCCTGAAAAGTCAACGAAACGGATCGCTTCAAGTGATCTTAAGTTTAAAATACAAAATGTGATAAAGGAAATTGTAAAAATATTTTATTATGTATAAATATTGTAGCAATGACAATGGTCATGCTTAAGTGTATACTTAGTTATGTTCTGGAAAAGAATAAAGGAAATTGGTTTGAATAGAGGGGGAAACATATCAACCTTATACAATACAATCATAAGGGGATGATCTCTGAAAACATATCCTTATAAATATAACATTTTATCTATAACTTGTTGGCAAATGGAATGTTTGTCTAGCAAAGACCAGATCAAATACAATTTTCTCGAAAAACAGAGACTAATTTTTACTCGAATATTATATACATATATTTTAACTATAGTATTTCTCTAAATAATTGCACAATCAGAAGAACTATTAATGGACTAGGATTATGCATTATTTTTACTACAAATTTCCCTATAAAAAAGGGGTTGAATTAAATTCAATGATCTGTTGATGCAGCCCCATTTATCAGATGGAATTAACATCAACCAAACTCAGAGGCCAAATTTGGTTTAATTTTCTCTCGAATAATATCTTTTAAGTATAGCATTTCTCTGAATAAGTAAGTGCTCAAGCTCAGGAAACTGAAATGTATGACTAGATGGGTTAAATATTTATTCAAAAAAAAAAAGAGTACATACAATGATCTCATGAAACAAACCTATCAATACAATATCGACTAGGACTACTTGAATGTATTGACTTGTATAATACCATATCAGATCAATCTGTGATCTGTCTTATCAACTATAATTTTTTTTCTCTTTTTCTTTATAAAGATGTATTTGTAATCTTTCAGTCAATCATTA
This sequence comes from Amiota communis, assembly GCA_037043315.1. Classification (NCBI taxonomy): domain Eukaryota; kingdom Metazoa; phylum Arthropoda; class Insecta; order Diptera; family Drosophilidae; genus Amiota; species Amiota communis. Next base: position 915,625 of record JBAMAV010001245.1, on the reverse strand, counting down.
CAGTAAACGAATCACATGTTATTATTTTTAATTTTTCGGGGAAGCACTCGACCGGGAAGCAGAACGGGAGATCGAAATGATATTGTCTTTTCAGGCGACGTGTGTGTTTGCTGTTATCCAGCAGTTTGATAAACATGGTTCTCCAACCATGAGACCTATCTGTTGCTATGCATGACGATCTCCTCTCACATCTTCAAGAATCGGTGAATAGCCGAATTTCTGACGTACCATAGAGCACCGACAAACCCTCGCAGCAGTTTGAAATGGAACCTCTGCAGAATTTTTAGATTTGAGTTGCAATCTGTAGCCCTAAGCTGGATCCCATAGTTTCGTACCAGCTTCAGTGTGGTCTTGTACAATAAAAGCTGGAACAGAATGGTGAACCTGAAACTGAGTCTGAAGCTGAAGCCCAAAAAAGGTGAACAGAATACAAGGTTCAGCATCAGTTGTCCGCGTGCTTTAAATTATAGAAAAATTCTCTACTTTGTAAAATCAAAATCAATTTCGATAAGCTTTCATCCATTTGCGCTTTAGTTTTGAATAGCAATCAGTTGTGGTTTAAGAGATAGATAGAGAGAGACAGGTGGTTTGAAGCCGAGTGAATTCAAACTACCTTGACTTCACGGCTTCAGCTTCAGACTCAGTTTCACATTGTGTTCGTTCAGATACAAACAGCTGCATTTGATTTTTTTGACCGGCTTCAGACTCATCTTCAGCTTCACCATGCTGTTACAGCTTTGACAGCTTGGTTTGTATAAAGATTCAGCTTTCATTTCGGACTGAGGAGCCAACTCATTCTGCTTTCATTTGATCAGGCACAGATACTTCACGATGACACTGCTTGGAATGACAACCAAGTTTAGGACTACTGGAAAGCATTCATCCAATGCTAAATGAGTGCGTTCTAGAGGAGGGCAGATGCTACAACCGGATCATGCCGCTAAACGGTATGGCAGTGTCGTCATTATATATCGCTATGATTGCTTTGATAAGTTTAATAGTTTAATACAATACTAAGTATGTTAGATCAATCAGTGAGTGATCTGTGTTATAAAACTAAGGTCCCATTATTTAAGCATTTAAAGGAGAACAAGAAAGAGATCCTTGTGTCTTTTTCTATAACTCATCCATCACCGTATCAAATTCTTTTTATCTCCGAATTCATTATTGGTTTTCTTTAAAATTAAATACCGAAAACTAAAAAAAAAAGATCACAAGAGTTACACAGGTAAGGTAACTCAGCATTTAAGTATTTCCAAGAATTCTGGTTGGAACATTACAAAAATGTTATCAAAAAGAAAAAAGAAGAGGTTTTTTATAGTCTGATGTATTCTAAAGAAAGGGAATGATGTGCACATCCTGTGAAATTGATTACTACCTACAACCAACATACTACTATGCACATCTACTGCAAGTGAAATTTTACACAGCATTTCAATACATTTGTATCTGTACATATACATACATATTCTTAAATACTACATTATACATTTCCAAGTAGCTTGATACATTTTTTGTTGTCATTTCATGTGAATGCATGCAATGAGGGCATGTCCTTTTAAGGATGCTGTAAATAAGACAACGAGACAACACTTAAGTCTCTTGCACACAACAACAACAACAAGACTTGTAAGTGTTTTGGAACCAGTTTCCAGTGAGATACACTCAAAGATTGCCACACATAAACTATCATCATCCGACCAAAGGAGGGATGGACTGAGGGACATGATAATGTTTAGTTAGCTGGTTGCTTGTATGGTTGAATCTTTATAAATAACTGTAGTGGTTCTTTATATTTTGTACGAGTTCTAGTACGAGTATATGCAACTCAACCAGTTTTTTCTCTAAGTGGCGGTTATTTCTTTTCATTTTTTTTTCTTTCCATCTCTTGATTGCATTCATTCATTCATTTACTTTATGTTGTTAGGAAACTCAATTGAATGGACGACGCGACCAAAAGCCGCCCACTACTATGGTATTGATTAATATCGATTCAGCTTGTTTGAGTTCACCTTTTACCATAAGAGAGAAAATGATAGCTTACAAAAAAGAAAGAAAACTGGGAGTGGGCGTTCAATGAAATGCTTTCACAAGCAGTTCAATATTTAAAAAAGAAACAAGCAGCAATCGACCCACGTTAAACAATTACTTATAAAAGCAACCTCTCTCTCTCTATGTTATAGTGCATTAAATACTAGAAACTTGAAAATTGCAATCAAGTTTTCTCTAATCAAAATGGTATACAACTTGGCTGAACCAACTATTAACAAACCTTTGTTTTAACATAGTAAATAAAATCATTTCTATTGTAATAGTATAACAATTTACAATATATAGTCTTTTAGAACAACAGTTCCCCAGTTAGCACAGTCTGTACAGAAACTTCGAGATATAATTTTGAAATTAACACATGTACGTCCATAGTATTGAATTTTATTTATTGCCTGCAATCATTGTTCTAGAACTTTCCTTAGAACATTAAAATTTCGTTGTAATATCGATTTTGTTGTACTTGTCTGACTTGACTTGACTGGGCCAACTTTGCATTTAAGTTCGAGTAAATGCCAAGTTATCGCGTGTTCAAATGCATGTTGACGTGCAACTTTAAATTGTTTTGCTTCAACAAAAATTATATTAAATCGGTTATTATTATTAGTTGATCTCCATTAAAAATTGAATGGAGGAATGAAGGAAGGGAAGAATGGGAGGAACTTGTTTAAACAAAACAATAGTGGAGTGTATTGAAGTGGAGTCAAGTAAAATGTCATAACAATGAATTTCAATATTCAAAAAGTCATGACTCAATCAAAAGTGATTGTCGTCACAGAAACAACAAAGAAATATTCAGTTTAAACCAGCTAAGAATCCAGTAGTCGTCTCCAGGGGCGGTTTTAGCCATTGCGAGGCTTCGGGCTTCTAAGCTTTATATGCAAAATATTAACCTTCATTTTCTCGACAACAGCAAGTCCGATTCGCACCAAACTTTACTGAAACTATGCTAGAGATTTCCTTAAAATTTCATCAGAATCGATTCAGCAGTTTCGGAATCCATTAGGAACATATGTACATACATACATTCATCGAATTTTATGTAAATAAGATAGATTATAATAATGAAAAGGTGGTGTATGAAGTGTCCCTTATAACCTCTCTACACAATTTCTAACCTCAACATTCTCGTGGTGTCCCCCGTGTTTCACAAATGAGGCAATGGCGACCGAGTGTTCAGCGGTATATCTGTTCCCCTGTACTGTACTGTAGAGGAAATATTACAGTACACTTAGCAAAGCTGGCAAGTTCGGAGGCCTGCTTGCATTAAATTACCTTCGTTACAAGGCAGCAAACCTGCCACCGAACTAGGACGCTTTGGTTTAATCTTCCATTGCGTCTGAAAACTCATCGATTCGTGTATTCACAAGATTAGCCTCGGATAATAACAACAACAACTAGGTAACGACAATTGGCAAACGGAAAAGGATACGAGTAGGACAATGGAATGTAGAGACGGATGGAAATCCTTCGTTAACCGACTTTGTGAATATACTATGTTTATAATTTCTTTAAATTGTAAATACGTCATAGATAAATAATAATCATGATAAACTGAGGTACATTAATGTCTTACTTAAAACAGGTATACAGAAATGAAAAGATGTTTCTAAAACTAAAATCATTAATTAAAACGCAACTATTTACAATTGGGTAAATGAGTTTAAACATAGCTGTTCATCCACAAAAGATGAACATCTTTCGAGACGTTCAGTGGAGTTGGTCACCCAAGAAACAATTGAGAAAATCAAATAAAAGTGCGCGGATTAGTTGAGCCCACAGGCATATCATATGGTACAGTGGTTTCAATTTTGAGTGGAAAACTGGGTGCGAATGGTTGGGGTCCGTGTTTGGTCTCAGTATCGCAATCGCACTCCTGCACAGTTTCGATAGTCAAAATCATGGAACTAAAGTTTGAATTAATCCACCGTATTCACCAGATATGGACCCCAGTGACTTATTTTTGTTTCCAAATTAAAAAAAAAATGAATCGGTGGACAATGTTTCACGTCCAAAGAGGAGGTCATCAGTGAAACAAATTAAATTTTGTAGAACTTCTGAGATCCTACTTTTTAGAAGGAGAAAGGATTGAAGTAAATTAGGGGGAAAAAATGTTTTTCTATCTTTTTCTAAGGACTTATTTTAGCAAGAGATGAAAGCCGAGCATGTGTCATAGTATTCCGCAGATATGTAGAATATTTAATTTGCTTTCTGCAGACACAAGTGTGTTCATGTGGCTATAGTACAATATAATTCTCTAAGAACTACTTCAATTCGGTTAAAAGTTTTTCTTTTCTATATTTCAGCACCGAAATAATGTCAGCCGTTCCTTCATATAAGTACATAATAATATCAGATGTACTGTTAGACAAAAGTTCACGCGAAATTTATATACATAAACATAAGTACTATTAGGGAATAATATTTTTCAATTTGGGTTCTTGCGTGAGTCCGCTAATAGAACGAGGTCCCTGCAAGAGCAAGGCCCTGGGCAGTTCCCTTGTTCGCTACCCCAAAGGCCGTCCCTGGTAGTTTCTCTCTATAGATGCTTTGAGATCTTTCCACATTGCAACACAATCTGTTATTTGTTTTGTTTTGTTTTCTTATTTTTTCCTATAAATAAATTATCAACCATAACAACAACTACAACATATGATGATCGCCTCATATGTAAGTAAATACAATATTATAAAGTGTATTGTATTTTGTTGTTTTTTAATAAAAACTAGGATCGTCCAGGTCATTTAAGAGATTAAACAAATGAATTTTTTATAAAATTTTTTCTTATTTTATTGTTGCTATTTGTATTACAAGATAAGCTTCCTAAGTGTTCCTATAATAAATACCTCATAAGACCTCATATTCAACATATTTCATAGAACTAGAAATTCTGTAAAAAACAAAACAAATCTTTTTCCACAGAATTTCATTAAAGAAACTGAGGCGTTTTACTACAAATGTTGTTAGTTTGTATATGTATGTATACTCCAGTTATGTATTGTACAATATATAATATTTCAAAATCAAATACATAACACCAAATGTAAGCAAAAACTGTGCGCATGTCTGGGGTTTACATAGGAACCTGTAGGATGTTTATTGCTACTGCTTTTTTGTTACTTTTTATTATTATGCTGCTCAGGAGGAGCCAAACACACAAATTTATATACATACATATATGATAGAATGAATCTAACTGTTGAGTATTTTGTATGTACTACGTTACAAAATTAATCTAATGTTTGCGTAGATGATTTACCCAATCCATCTAGGCACCGGTTTTTCATATTTTCTTTCTCTCTCTGTTATTTTAGTAGACAACACCCAATGGATTTACTTGCAGAAAATATTATATATTATATTGGACATATATAAAAAGAAAACACGCATTTAACTGCCACTGGTTGCTTTCAGTTCCAGTTCAACATCATCAGGTGTATTGGTTGGAATATACATAGAGTACAAATACAATATATAAAATCCATAATATTTACAAATAATATACACAAAAGAAATTAATTTCCTCCATCACCGTTGGTATGATTAGATCACATATGTATGTTCTTGACAAACCACTGTGCATCAGTTAGACATACGTCACAGACTCCTTTTTTTTTTTTTTTTTGGTTGTATGTTTTTGATGTTATAAGGAGCAGTGGTCCCCCTAGTTCCCGGCTGCCACTTTATTCTGATAGGCTCCTTTTCATCAGTCTTCCATTGTAGGATTGCTTTAGGGATTAAGTTCCTACATAACTTCTTGACTGATAGATTCTATATTCTTCTGTGCTAATTAATCAGCTTTATTTTTGTATCCCCAGTCGTTCTACTAGAAACTTTTTCCCTATGTAAAACTAATTTTGCCATACAAGAACATTTCCGACTATTATGCACGTTTTATAATAATTACAATTGCATTCTCTCGCCTGAGATCTCACCCTCTGCGCTTACAATTATTATCCTTCACTAACTGCAGGAATCAGATCACACTAGATGAACAAGACGTCGTTCATTGATTCACCGGTTGCCTTTGATACGCATCATTTTGATTATATGTCTTTGATCCCACATGGCTGTGAGTATGGGCATTGCCATGTGGTTAGCAATTAAATTTCAGAGCACAAATCAGGATCAGAGAGGGATTTAACAAATTTGTTAAGGTTTCTCACCTTTTGATGGCAGCACGCAGTGACATTCTTTACATGAGCGCTGCAGGATCAGTGATAGACATCGCACATGATTAACCTAAGGAATGATTCTAGAATCATACGATACACATACATAACTGGACAAGCGCCGTTGTTCAATGTGTACGTGCAGTTAGCGGATTTGGAGGCCCAAATGATATAACTAAGACTGTCTTATAACTAAGACTGAGTTCCATCTACTAGGGTCTGCGAGTCTGATAAAGTCGTTAAACTATGAAGATTACACAATTTAATGTGAGGAGGAAGACTACAAATCATTTGCTATGACACTGTGAAGGCTAAATTAAGACTAGACTCCAAAATCTAGGTAACAAGTACGTGGGTGTAGGTGCTTATCATCTCAGTTTTAAGAAACTCAAGAAAGCTAGAAGGAAGGCTCACAAGGGACTCCTGGGAAACGTTCTGCTAGGATATCACTAGCACTACAGAAGCAACCAGACTTCGACGGGTACTAGCCAAAGATCCAGCGAAACCTGGCCTACTGCGCTGTGCAAATGTTGTATACGCAAGTAACAGTGAGGAGTACATGGAGCTGTTCATGGACGTACACTTTCCAGGTTGCGCTAATATTAATAAGGAAGATGAGAATATCAACTTCAGTATCGATGAATCAACTTTGGAAGGTATAAGTAATGATTCTGTTCTACATGATCTAATCACAGAAGAAATGTTATTTTGGGTGATAGGATTACTTAAGCCATACAAATCACCAGGACCAGACAGCTTCTGCATATCTTGCGCCATGGCTCATAAAGATCTTTATGTACACTGTACATCCTTGAAAGATGGAGGGAGGTGAGGGTGGTCTTCATCACCAAGGAAGGGAAGATAAACCACAATTCACCAAAAGGTTTTCAGGCCTACCAATCTCTCATCGTTTTTACAAACTCCGAAGAAAGAAAATCATGAAATTTTTGTTGAATGCCAGAATCTCAAAGGAACTGTAACTATGAGGGTTGTCACAATCTGTTGCAGTAACGAGAATTCATCCTTATTATAATTCAAATCCGGTTGGAGTGTTAGATCAACACAAAAGTATTGAAATCTTTAAGACTTTAGGGAGTTGCTTTAATGACAGTATGTACTTTACTAGTAAGTATTGATGTTAGTTAAAACGATTACCATCATGCCACAAACCGTCAAATCTTCTGGTTTCCAATAGAATGCTACCTTACAAATATTGTTTGCATTTTCTCATAAGACGTGACACATCCAGACAAATCATTTTCATTTGATAGTTAGAATGATTGTGTGCTCATACCGATAACATAAAACATTCACATACATTCATATGTACACACATATAAACCCGGCAAGGGAGCTATGAGCAGTGGCTAGAAGATATTTTTAGAAGTCACGTTTGACGTGTTTGAAAATTACAATGTAAAGGAGGAGGAGTACCTCCTTTCCGTGTTCTTGAGGGATATCTTCTTCATAAGGGGTAGTTATGGTTATGGTAATTTAGATACTTTCAGTATTGTTGATTGGCAATCTATACTATTCCTATTCCTATTCCAATCATTCTCTCTCTTTTTCTAAACGCACAAACAAACCATTTACGTCAATACTCAAAGGTCCGCCTTTTGTTTATTGTAGTATACTGTTTATTATTCTGTTTCTGTTTATGTTTTGTTTTTCATTTTCAGTATACTTATATCATGCATGTCCTAAACATGACCTTGAAACTAAAGCAAGGAAAGGTCTTTTGGATAAACACAAAATCACCCCCAAACCCATCCCCCAGCTAAACTATTTCAGTATGAGAAATTTGATGTTCTTCCTAAGTAACTAAGTAGTAGTAGTAGGTAGCATTTTGACGTAAACATGATTTAACAACAAAAATTGATTTTCTTCATTGAAATATAAACAAGAACACAACACAACAAATGAAATACTATGGAGAAAACAAGCAATGAAATACAATAAGGGAAAGAATAATAAAAGAATAACAATGAAATGGAAAAAATAAAATAAAAGCTTGCAAAAAAAACTTGAAATTGCGCAGCAAATAATAATTTTTGTATGTATTGCATTTACTTTGCTGGGGAACATTTCTATCCCGTACCGCAAACAGCGAACAACAACAACAGCAGAATAACAAACACAAACAAAAGTAAACACATAGATACACACAAGCACACACACACACACACACACACACACTCTATTACATAGTAAATACTCGTAAAAGCTTGGGTTTGGCACAAAGTATGAAGAAATAAAACACATTCACAAAAAAAGGCAACAACAACCCAAAAGCTAAGCAAATTAACACGGCCCACAAATGGGAACACAAGTCACGCACTTACGCATGTGCCTAATATACTTATGTAGTATTGTATCTCGTACATACAAACATGAAGATACATTCATACATATGTTGATATATAGATACATATGTAGATATGTACAATATGTATGAAGATTGTGTTTGTATATATTTTCTAGTATATAACCATGTACTACTACATACAGTCTGTTAATAAAGTATAACAATAAATCATCCATTGAGTTATGAAGCTTCATTTAAACCAAAAGACAACTTTATCATTCATGCCATTCGCTAATCGAATGAGAATTATGACAATCATGACGCACGCTGTAAATCTATAGAATGACAGAGTGAATGACAACCTTTCACTCTAGGCCAATCAGCTTTTACTCATTCCAATGACAACTTCCTGTTTGATTTACACTATTATAGAAAGAAAATTGGTTAGGTTGGGTTAGGTCGGGTTGGTAGCCAGTACCAAGACCAACTCATTAAGATCATTAAAGATTCTTTGTAAACTACCAAACACAGTGTGTCCTTTTCCCTAGGAATCTTATCTGAACAGCTAAGGAATCTCAGAATATGTGGGAACTAGAACAACTCGCCACTGCGTCGCATGTGAAACTATTTTGACAATATAATCACAGTTTCTCTGAGATTCCGGTATTTATCAAGAATCCAAAGATTTTCTTGGAGACAAATCTGCAATTTCAACTGGTACTGGTTTCCAAGTTAGAAGAGTCCGATCCAGATTATGGACTCGTAGGGACATAGAACATGCTCTGCTGACTCCTCTTGTTGTCAATATGACAGCGGTTCTATCAAATCTTTTCTTATATTAGAAATAGTATAAGTATATATCATTATCGGTTCAACGGTGTACAATAGAAGAAGTAAATTGAATAGTTTGAGATTATTCTCCGGGTCTGAAGACCTATATATATGTATCGATTTTCAGTTCAGTGTCAGTTTAACGGTGTAGAAGGTTATCTCCGCTTGTTTACATACCAATGAGCCGTTACCATATTTTGTAGAGTCACAGACAACAGTATCTGAATAGTACGTGAATCTCAACATTGGAGTAATTCGCCTTTTCCCAAAATTACGTCCATATTAGCTTTACTAAGAGTTCCAGTCTGTTATCTTTGCATTGTCCTAATCTTGCAAATATTTGTAACTCCCCAAAGTTACATTGCCTGCGTCCATATCTATTTAAGAACTATCGAACTTTGTTCACTTAGACTGAGTATACTCCGGATCACACAAAACGTTTTTCTTTGGCTGATGAAACTACAGTACAATGTTTCTTATGAAGCTGACCACACACCAAAACAGACATGACAAAACGCATATTGCTGTCTAAATCGTCATGAAAGACATGTCTCTTTGTCGATAGCTGGCCTATTGTCATTTGAAGACAAAAAGTGTTTATGTTCTATTAGTCAAAGACATTTTGTTTGATCTGGTGTGTTCTCAGCTTTAGTTCTAGGTCCAAAGAACCAATATATTTATTTATCTGTATATTATTTATTTTATGTTGCATCTGTTTTGCTTTAAGATGTTGGGGATTTCAGATAAGCATCCAATCCAGATACTCTACAAAATATTTGATTTGAAGCTAAGTGTTCGGAGCTATCGTCCTCGTTACATATTTAAATGGTGGTTGTGTGGTAGAACACCGGCTCGCAGTGGGCACAATGCAGGTTCGAACCTACCTCAAAATTAAATGTAATATTTTTCATAATTATCGCATTTATCGTTTCTTCGCTATCTAATAGATCAAGAAAAATCTCTTTGTCTCAACACTAAGTGAATCCCTTAAGACCAAGGAGCTAGTAAGTTCATTTATCTGTTTTCAAGTTTAAGCTGCATTTGCTTTGCTTTAAGATGCATCTTCCAGGTAGGCCTATGGATACTCGTACAAATGAGATATGTGTATGTCTGTATCATTTTAAGGGGTCCATTCAATGTTACTAAAGAATGGACTACTTCTCCAAAAATAATAGAAGAAGAACCATTTATTGACACACTGTATGGTATGGTATGGTATCTTGTTATGCAGAGTTTTGTATATATGTATGTATCTACAATATGTATGTATGTATCTACGAGTATATTGAGCGCAATGATGGCTGCCCTCGCCGTCGTCGACGCCATCGTCGTTGTAATTTTTTTTTTGTTATTCAGCATCGACAAAAGAAGAAAATAAGCACAAAACTTTGTTTTTATTTTGTTGCTTTTTATGACAGAGCGAAAGCGACGGCAACGAAGCACAAAACAGAAAAACAAAAAAAAAAAAACACTTTAATAAATTCACATAAATTAAAGCCAAAATAAAAAAAAATTGTATCTTTTTCTTTTTTTTGTTTTTAATTTTCTGCTAGCATTATTGCAGCTCATGTTATGTTGTGTGTGTTGGGAATTTTGTTGTTATCGTTTCTTTTTCGTATTTTTTTTCTTCGTTATTTCTTTTTTGTTTGTCTTGCTTTTCTTGTTCTTGTTGTTGTTGCTTTGACGTAGCAGCTTTTATGGCGTTGTTGTTGTTGCTGTTGTTACTGTTTGTTGTGCGGACGTGACGTGCGGGAGCTGCTCGACTTGGCGTTTTATTTCTTGTTTTCTGTATTTTGTATTTTTTCTATACAATATGTATCTACGTTTGTCTTATCTCCAATGTTCGTCGTTGCCGACGTGACTGGTTGGTTGGTTTTATTTTCAGTTATTTTGACTCACTCACTCACTCACTCATTGTTGTTCTGTTTGACTTTCTGTTCGTTCGTTTGTTGGGCTGCCTCATTGTCTGCCTGTTTGTCTATTTATTATTGTTGATTTTAATTATCGCAATAACCGACACCAAAACAAAAGTAATCAAAAAACAAACAAAAAAAAAAAGAAAGAAATAAACACTCCTATCGCTTACTCTTTCTTCGCTTCTCCACTATTAAGCACAATAGAGCCAGAGTCAGACAGGCAGGCAGAGGCAGACAGACGTAAACGACACCCGAGATGCACTATCATAATGAAAATAGCTTTAAGCTTGACTTAGTCTATGGTGGTTACAATAAGGTTGAGGTGGGTCATGTACTCATTATAAATTGTGATAAGAATGTGTGGAGGAGAGCTTATAGAGGTTGATGGTGTTGTATTTTCTAAGAAAATTTTTTAATGCAATAAAAATGATCATTTTTCTACAATTTTCCATTTCCTGATAAGTTTTAATCCAATACCCAAGCAACTATTACCTAGAACTAAAACCAGACTTATCTCCGAAGAAAATCTTGATATTCTTTATGAATTCGAGACTCTCAGAGGAGCTGTAACTTAATTTATTTATTTATTAATAAATATTGCAAATCTAAGATTAACTTAAGCGTAGCAATGGCTACAATGGTCTTCGGCTTAGGAGCTGTAATTATTTGTTACAATAAAATAGACGCAGTGCTTCCACGTCTTCTTAAACTAATCTAATCTAATCTTATCAAATCTTATCTATTCTCTTTATGTCGAAACTCTATTTTGTAGATGTTCTCTTAATTTTCCAATTTTTTTCTAGTAGTTTCCATGCCATACATTGTCTGATACATCGATTATCTGCCTCCTTGCTTTGGTTACCCATTCAATTACATAGATACTTACATATATGGAAGTGAAAACACTGTTGTTATACTTACATACTCTGAGTTTTAGATTGTTGGTGATTCCTAATACTAACCCACTCGTAACCTATGAACTGTTTGCTTGGTAAGAGCCAAAGTTTTCCAATATGATGGTCATATAAGTATTTTTATAGGCATTTCACTCTTAAAAATATCTACAAATTTCCCAAAAGTCGACATTCCTAGACCAATTTTTCAATCTACAATAATTTATTAGTTTGATTGTCTTTACTAAAAGTCATCAAGCCTTCTGTCTTAGCTATGGATATAAATTAGAGTCAAAAAGTATCCAGCACTTGGCCTCCCAAACTTAAATCCACAACAGTCGACTTTGAGCTGTCATAAACTTCTAGTGGCCCCATAAATTTTAAGCTTTCCTTTTTTTCAGATAGAATTTGTCCATACTTATTTAATCTAATGCCCACTTTGAGATTTTCTCTAAGCCTTTTAATGCCCTTCTGAAAGCCTCCAGCCCCCATAAAGGTTGAAAGACTTATCCTGAACCTCCTATGTGACTGCCTTGCATTTCTCAAAAGACTATCTCAATTTCTCAGGAAGCATAGCATTTTTTTTGAAGAACTGTACAGTCAAGCAAATTTGCGACTGGTCCACATAAATCCATTTGTCGATCCTATTCAAACAAAGTAAACTGTGTCTTTCCCTTCAAATGACTGTGACTCAATAACAGTTTAGAATCACTGTGTCACTGTTTAGCTCATCTCTACTATCTTATGCTATCATATAACAAAAAAATGTGATTTTGTTCAAAATTTCCTCCATTAAATGTAGGGTATGTTAATTGTTTAATAAAACAGCCTATGGCTGCATAAAAATTGTTTTCGATTTTATTTTTCTGCTGCTGCTGCTGCTGCTACTGCCAGCCACTTTTAATGTGCATACCCATTTATGTACATGTTTATTTATAAATTGTTTAAGACGACTATAATAAATTCAAAACACAAAAAACACAAAAAAAAAAAAAAGAAAAAATAAATTGAAAAATAAATTTAAAAAAATAATATACAATAATAAAATTAAAATGCGATTAAAGTATTTAATAATTTTGCTTAGAGTTTTCCCCTTGAGAAATAAAAACAAGAAACCACAATAAAGTTCAATATTTGCATATATACAATAGTATAACAAGCAAAAATCGAAAATATTTAAGTTTTTCCTTGACTTTTACAAAGAAAAAATACAAAAAACAAAAATAATACCAAATACTTAAAACAAAACAAATAAATAATGAAAAATACTTAAAATGTTGATGTTGTACTTCCCTGTATAACAACAAATAACAAAATACAATACTACAACAAATGAATGTTTTCCTTAGGAAAAACTTATTGTGTTTTTTCCTTATCTTTTATTTGTTTGATAAAATAATTTTTGGTCTATTAAAAGCTAAGACGCTCAATGACGTCAATAAGTCAAAAAAAAAAAAGTGTTTTCTTTATTTTTTATATTTCCATTTTATTTTATTTATTTTCAGGTTTATTAATAATTTATTTATATTTTGTGTGCGAAAAAAATCTTTTGCGAATTACTCATGACAACAAATTTAAGACTAAATTATCTTTATCTTTTGTTTATTTGTTTATTTTTATATTAAATAAAAAGAAATTTTTAAAGAATTTTTTCAATGGTTTATGAATAATTTTTGGATATTTAAAAAACAAAATAAATTAATGTTAAACAAAATATACAATATAAAACATTAAGAATCGATTTTAATAAATATTAAATACCCTTTACATTTAGCGAAAAAAATTTATAAAAATAAGATGAATTCAAATTACTCAATCTAAGATCCAAGCCCTTCGACAGCCACATTTCACATGTTCTAGGCTTGCTACTCGTTTCAATGGTACAAGCTCCACAACAAGCTTTAGGTGCATCAGCTTTTTGCATTTTGTAATCAGAGGACAGCTATTGTATTGTAGTTTGAAATACCGAAATTCCTTGCACCCGCAACTTTTCCATTACAATCAACAGCAATTTGCTTTGTCGAAATGCCAGAGAAAATTTAAAAGTTGAAAGCCTGAATATAATGGTATGAAATTTCTCCTTTAAAACAATCTCAGTCGCTCCATGGTATATCAGGAATGAAGATATCCACAAAGACCTGCAAATACTGTTAATAAAAGAAGAGTGTTCTAATATGGCAAAAATAATAAGTATACGCATATATAATTTTTAAATTATATTTTCTCTAAAATATTCGAGAGAATATTTTTGTGTAGAGTGTTGGAGGTGGGGGGCGTCCAGAATGCCATCCCGAACCATCAGTTTGGCTTTAGAGCTCATTATGGTACACCAGAACAATTCCATAGAGTTGTCCACCACATTCTATGTGCATTTGAAACGAAAATGTATTGCTCTGCTGTGTTCTTGGACGTCATGCAAGCCTTCAACAGGGTATGGATAGAGGGACTACTGCACAAACTGATAAGGCTTCTTCCAGGTAAGCAATATCTCCTGCTCAAGAGCTATTTGACGGACAGAGCTTTCCTCGTAAGAGTTCGTGATGCAGACTCTGACATAAGGCGCATTAAGGCTGGTGTACCACAGAGCAACACAACACATCTTAATATTAATTAGATGTCATCTTAATCTAAGCTCATGACGAAACAAATGTATAAAAACCTATCTGGTTGTTTGACATTAAATTAAATAATATCTTATATATTTTTCATACTAAGTTTTTTTAACACCACACTCTTACAATTGATTCTTACTATGGAAAATTTGCTTTCCAATCCTGTTCTTCAGCTTATTTCAAAGTTTCTCAATCCGATTAACTTGGCCAGCTTAATAAATTGACTTCCTTATCTTTGAACCAATTCTTGACCAAATTGGATACGTGTTTTGGATCATTATCCTGTTGAAAAGTCCACCTCAGTGTTATAATTTATATTTATACTTTCCTAGATGTCGTTGTATTGGAATCTGGTCATGGTATCAGTAATTCAATAATAATTAATTGTTGGTCCGACTACATACCAGGGAAAACATCCCCAAACCATAATGTTGCAGCACGCCTTACCCAATTTCCTATTTTGTGTAGCTCATATGGAATTCCTCTCCTTTGTGGCGTCGAACATTCCGAACAGAATCATTACCAAACAAATTTATATATATGTTTCGTCGCTCCACAAAATGTTAAGCTGCTTTTTTCCACCACCGATTCACCAAGTTAACAAGCCTTTTTTTTTGTAAAATTTAGCCTCATCTTCAAATTGTTTTGTAGATGGAGCGGTATCTTTTAGGCTATTTGGCCAGGTAGGTTAGCATATTGTAGTCTGTGACGAACCGTTTGGGATGAAATTACTTGGTCAATTTCAGCTGATGTGAATCTAAAATATTTAAATGAGGCCTTTTTCTATCTGTTGTAGTCGATGTCTGTTTTGGGGAAAGATGCTTAGATTGCGTTATTATGAAAGCCTCATTAATTTCGAAACATTCCAAGAAAATCTGCAAAGTTTCAGTTCAATCACAAGGCCCTATAAGTTGTTTTAATGCAAAGAACTGAATTGAAAGTACTAAGCATATTTGTGGGAATATTGTTTATAATAGTTTATAGTGTCAGAAGTACCCGACTTAACAAGGAAAATATGAACAAAATTCAAAGAATTACAATACATTTTCCCCAGCTATGTTCAAAAGCAGGATACTCTGTTTATAGTGAGAATCACTCTTCTGTTGGGAAATCTTTAAACCATTTCTTCAAGTTTGTAAACAGAAATTAGTCCTAGGAAGTAAACAATTTGATCTTTAACTCATTGGTTTTAGGCATTGCGATAACTGATGTGTGAACTGTTATATCGTCTTGATGAAACAAAACTTTCTTTTTTGTAATGTCAGGTCGGTTACTTTTGGAACCACCCTAGTACAAAACAAGCTTTCCATTTTACAAAATATTGAAGTACTTATTTAGAAAGCCCAATAATTTGATTTGTTATTATCACTTGTAAGCACAAAATGTTCTTACATCTAAAGTTTGCTCTGCTTTTGGTTACAAAACATGTATGGAACGAATTAACTAAGAGTATTTTACAAGCTGAACTTAGATACTATTGTACATATGTTTCTAATTCATTGATGAATGTTTTTCAATCTATTCTATTGTAGTTTATGAGAGAGTTTTCCAACAAACCAAATATATATTTTGACCCATAAGTAAATCATGTTTATTAGGGCTGTCCAGCCTTTTTGGTTTCCTGGGCTGCATTGGAAAAATCCGTGATGAGTTGGGCTGCAGGTGCTTAGAAAAAATGTTTAATGTTTCGACTCGCCGACAAGTTGGCACACTTTAAACAATTTCAACCGAAATTGTTATAATATCTTCATAGATCTGTGAATAAGGTAATGTTTTTTGGATACCTTCTAGAATCTATCTTATAATTCTTTGGGATACTGTTAATATTGGTTGATCCCACTGAATCAGACTAGATTTTTGTGACCAAATCCTTATAGATTACAAATACATTGCGTTTTTCAGCTCCGCAGATAACCAACCTATTAAAGATAGTTCTAATATCTCATTCAGTGCCTCAAAAATATAATGGCAAATTCGTACTGGCAAATTAATCAGTGAATACAACCAGATTATTGTGGAATATACTAGAGTGGGAAAAATGTTGTGGTTCTCTTTGTTTGATACACGTGCCTTAAATTAAACAAAACAAAGCATTTTTTTTATAATATTTTATATATATACATATACTTATTTGCATATGCATATGTATGTATATTTATGTATGATTATATGGAATTTAATATGTAAATGTTTATTTACGTCAAAAACTTGAAAGTCACGTAAGTAGCAGTAGTAGTAGTAGTTGTATTAACCCCCTCATGATGAAAATATCTGTGTTGTCACACACCATACTCGTTCATATATGTACAAGAAAACAGACAAAGAAATTGTAAATGATGAAAGGGAAAAAATGGGGAAAGGGTGAGAGAGAGAAAGAGTATATAATTTATTTTAAATTAAATCCAATAAAATGGATGCAAAATTTAAAATTAAAATAAATACGTCTGAACAGAAATTTACATTTTTTGTTGAGAGAAATAAATTAAATAATTTTACTTGATTTTATTTTATTTTATTTCATTTCAACAATTCAATTCAATTCAATTCAATTGTATTGCACAACAATGTGTTATTTTTTTTTGTTTAAATTACAAGTCCCAGTTTTACTCAAATCTATGAAATAAACACAGCAACAAAAACAAAATTAACAAAAACAAAAAATTTAATTTATTACGTATGAGCAATTTTTCCCTTTACACAAAGGCAGAGGGCGGTGGCGGCAACGGAAAAAACCCCCAATGACTAATACAATTTTATTTGATTTTTTGTTTGTTTTTCTGTTGATTTTTTAACAAAAAATTAGTTTGGCCATTAAGCCATAAGAGACACGAAATGTGGTTTCTCTTGTTGTTGTTATTGTTGGTTGCTAAGCACACTTAAAAAACCTAAAAAAATATTGTATGTATAATTTCGTAAAGATTTCTAAACCACGAGGTCGCACACACACACATAAATATGTAGTGTGTATGTTTAATTAACATTGTGTATGTTGAAAGCGAGAAAAAACCAAGGCAAAGACAAAGTTAAAACTACTCAACAAAGACCCCAAAATAATCAAGAACTTGGCGTTTTATGGGCAACAGCAATAAGAGTGAGTGAGTGACAAGACTATTGTAAAAGTTGATTGCCATTGCTTTGATACGAGAGTAGTATGTATTCATGATGAATTTTGAAATAAAATCATGTTAACTTACAAATCTCATTAGAAGGTTCATTTTCAAAAAAAGTTGTTAAGAAAGAAAAACCTACACTCGAACGTAATCTAAGGTAAGATATGAACAATCTTATGAGTTTATGAGTAGACTAGTCAATGATTTGGTATTCAAACTCTCTGATTGCTCTATATGCTAGGTATACTGATTAAAGTTTGCTGTATCATGACTTTTAATTATGTACTTTTATGGCATTCTTCCGGTGTTTATTCATATATGAGAAATTTTATGCTGATAAAAGATCGCCAAGAATAAAGTTAGTCTTTTGGGAAACTCGACTATTAAATTGAATATCGATAGATTGAAAATCGCTGATACAGATCACTATATTTCCTCTGTCTTATTGTTCTATGAACTCAATTTGATCTATGTTAACTATCAGTTCCTTCAATGGTATTCTTCTGCACTTTGTTTTTATGAAGGAAGGCCCAGAAGTAGCTTGGTAAAAGATTTTCCAACAACATAGATATGGTGGGAGTCGTCTGAGGCAATGAAGAACCTGAAAATCGCTGAGAAAAGTGTATTTTCCTACAACTCATTGACTTAGTATTCACTTTTTCTCTTATGTGACATCGGTCTATGCAAGGGCGTAGCCAGTATTTTGTTCAAGTATTTATCGCACTAATAACACTGGCCGACAGCATTTTTATTATATTTATTTCATGGAAGTTGAAAAGAAATTAATAATAAAATATAACGGTAATCGGTTTTGGCTTACTTTTTTCTCTAAAAATAGCTTAATGAACGGTACTTTAAAGATCAAAAGAGAAAGAGATGATAAAAGTAAAGGAAGATTTGCAATTTAATTAATTAATCAACTTCCATGAAATAGGTGTTTTTTTGTTTTTAAACTAAAATATTATGAATATTAAATACTTTTTAATTATCTAACTAAATTATTATGAATTTGTTGATATTTATTTATATGAATTTAATGTTTCAGATTTTCAATAACGTAAACAATATTAGTAGTAGTATACAAACTTTATGCAAATGTAAAAAGAGGAAAGAAAACTAAGGGCAGATTCGAAATCAGCGACCTCGAATTTGTGAAAAACCACTATAATATTTCAAGCACCAAAAATAAAAGTTCGATTTTGTTGGAGAGTGTAATCTATCCTAGTAAGCTTCGAGATCCTTCACAAAATATCGTATTAACTATTGAAGATGTAGCAATAGACCTTCGAGCCAATTTTAATAAGTAAATAAATATCTACACCATGCTGGAGGCAGCTACATCTGGATTATCCAAAATGTGATTTGTTGGTACAAAATTTGCAAAGAATGAAAATGTAAATGAAGTCTTGACAATTATAACGAAGATATTCGCTAACAAAATTTCTTTTCCTACTATTCAATTTCCATAGCTTCCAATTTGTATTCTTCTAAAAAAAATATGAATATTTGCAAACCATTAATACAGTAGATGGAGGGAAAGTTTTCTGGTAATTTCTATTTTAAAGAGATGACTAATGTTACTCTAAATAGTGTAGCAAAAGATATTGCAAATTTTTGGTAAATGTATGAATGATAATATGTAGTAGCTTATGTTAAAAAATAATTTTTGTAGTACATTATAGCTAAAATGGTTAGGCACTTCAAGGATTTTATGACAACAAGTCCCAGTGATGTGTGAGGTGTTTCCTTATACTTTTCCTCGTAGATTCACATCATCAGAATATATTCTGATTCTGATATATTTGATTTCAGTTCCCTTTTATGCTTCTTCTCTTATAATTTTTAAAATATTCCTACCCAATAATCTTCTCATATGCCTCATTCGCTTACTTACTGTTAAGATTTGTAAGACCTAAGCCAAGTAATATTCTTGAAAAACAAAAAGTTAGGGAATGAAAGGAGATATCAACGTCTGACCTATTCGGGTTTCAGTAAGCAACGTAAACAAAGTAATTCACTAAGGTAGTCAACAGAAATTGTTGTAAATGCGGGATTTACACGATACGTTAGCTATCACTGATTCCTCTTTGTTGTTTTTGGCTTCAATTTACACAGAACAGTATGTCGTACAACAAATTTTTGTGTATTCCCCTTTATTTCTGTTTCTCTGTGAATTTGTGATAGCAAAAAACGTTGGCAGAACCAATCATTGTTGTGCTGGCACGCAACAATCGTCCTCTCGTCTACCTCGCTTCCCTTATCAACAAACAAACTTTTTGAGAGAGGATGCAGTAGCAGAGTTGTGTTGTGCTGTGTAGTGTAAATCCCGTATAAGTAGGAGCTAATGAGCGCTTGCTATAAATAATGTCCTATTTAGTGGTACATATTAAATAAAGACGCTTCCTGCAAGTGAATATAAGTAATGTTCATAAAATAGTGCAGCTGACTTGCGACCGATTTTGGCAAGTGAAGTCAGAAGTAAAGTCAACTTAAGTATGAACCCAAGATACATAGAGAAGCAGCGCAAAGAACGTAACATACATGTGTCTTGTCTAATGGATTGAGAATACATAATAAAATGAGGAGACCTAGTACAGCTCTTAAAGACTCAATTTGGACAGGAGCAAAAATCATTAACTACATAGACTGGACAATTCACTCACGAAATTAGGTTCGCTCTTAAAATTGTTGCAACATGTCAAAATGCTACTCAAAAATCTCAAGATTCTAATAACATTTTAGTACAAACTTATTCCAGACTTACTGAAAAGAGAAAAATGATAGCGATGTTTCGTGTCCAGTCTTTGGAGTTAATGGTCTTTGTCAGGATGAGGAAATAAGAAACTTCCATTCCTTTGATTTTTATTGTTTAGGCACTTACCTTTTATTTTCAAGTCACTTTCTTGATTTTTCAATTGATCCTGCTCCCTGCTTAGAATTGAAGTTTCCATTGTTTATCCATTAATATCTTTTGCTCTCACACTACTAGTTAAGTTGAGACTTAGTCCTGCCATTTGCTAGTTTTCCTTCTTTCGCATTGAAAAATGCGTTTGAAGTTCATAAAAGTTGAACAATTTAACCATCTCTTTGTTGAAACATTTGAGGATTTGGGGGATAAGGGATTTTTGTGTGATTTTTTTTTTAAGGAAAAGGATTGATTTTAGGGATTTTAGGGGAAAGGAGAGGTTTTGTAGAATAATTTATTTTTGTTTTTTTTTTTTTTGAGAATTTTTTGATTATTTGAAATTCTTGTTTTGTTATGCCGAATTCATATAGAAATGTGTAGTAGTATTTAGTATGGTGGGATGTTTGTGGGAATTATTTTTTGGTTGATTTTATTCATATCATTTCATTTCTTTTATTTGCTTTTCTTTTCTTTTATTAATTTTTTCATATTAATAGTTTTTATTAGCAATTCTTTTTTTTTGTTTTGTTTTTTGTATTGTGTTTTTTTTCTTAAAAATATTATTTAAGGCATGTTGTATGTATGTATTTGTTACGCAATTTGTTGTTTGTTCTTGTTGTTGTTATTATGTATTTTTACATTATTATTATTTAATCCATTAGATTATTATAGATTATCTTAAATATTTATTATTTAGGTATTTTCACATTGAGGGATTTTGTTTTGAGTTTATTGCTTTTCTTTGTTTCGATAAGTTTCTCGTCTTTCGTTCTTTCTTTCATTCATTCAGTTTCTGGAACATTTTAATACTAAAGATTTGTTTTTTGTTTTTCGTATTGTTTTTTATAGATAGATATTTATTTATAGTATAGATTTTTCTTGTTGTTTGTTTGGGTTTTGACAAATGTTGTTATAAATGCATATTGGATTTCTTGAGAATGAAATATCAATTAGTAAGTATAGTTTTTCCTTATATTCATTAACCCTGGTTATATATGTACATATCCATCATAATCATTCTTCTTCATATTCATCTTTATCTAAACAACTTGGCATTTTTCATGGGATTTCTAAATTTTTTCACAAAACATTCTTCATTGAAGAAGGAAAGAAATATAAGAAAGTAAATTAAATTGGAAATTTTCTTGTTTTTTTTTTTTTTTTTTTGAGGAAATTTATGAAACTCTCAAGTCCTCCTTGATAAAGATAAATATTCAATCTTATGTTCAAAACGGTTTGTTAAAGGCTTCATTCAATACCAAAGAGTACTATATTCCAGGGTTAATCATTTTCTTTGTGTTAGAATTTCTTTTCCAATTGTTTTTTTCTTTAAATTTTTTATTTTTAAATGATTTTGTTTTTTAAATAATTTTCTTCTTTTTTTTTTTATTTAACATTTAGAGCATTTAAAATCTTATTTTATATAATTATTATAATTTTAATATTTTATATTATATTTATTATTCTTTATTTTGTGTTTTAACATCACAAGTGTTTTAAGTTTTTTTATTTAAGGTTTAATTTTTATTGATATTTGTTTTTGTATGGCATTTTTCGCTGTTCTCTTTTCATATGCATCCGTATAAATATATAGATTTATATAGAATTTTGTATTGTATTTAATTTTTTTGTTTTGTTTTAAATTGTATTTTATTTGATTTAATTTGTTTTTTTGAAAAAATAAAAAAACTATAAAATTGTGAATGTTTTTTACGCAATCAATTTTATTAAATTTTTTATGTTTTTTTATTTATTAATTTGATTTTAAATTTTATTGAAAAACTACATTTCGATTGATTTACTTATATATATTTTTTTCTCATTATTTTCTTTATTAATTCAAGTTTTCTTACGACAATTTACCAAGTTCCAAAGACTCAACGAAAAATCAGTATTGGTTTTATAAAGCAACAGTATTTTTGAATTGGTCTCTCGTTAACGAATGTCCCAACATGTCAGCCCTTTCAAATCATCACCGCCCAGTCCCACATCTTTACACCAGCCAGGTCCAAGAACTTAAAGAATATCGTTCCACGTCAGCTTCAGACAAAGAAACTGACTAAATGGGAGCTGTGTAATCACCAATACTCTGCTATCAAACCAACGTGTTCACAAATCAAACTAGACTGGTATGCGATGTGGGACTGTTATTTGCCTGCGTATTGGACATACACAGGATACCCATCAACACCTTTTCAACGAATCAGTGGCCCAAATGAAGTCTGAATGCGGCCGACGCGACCGAAGTGACAACATGGAAGAAAGAGAAATTAATTTGGCCCGCTGTTCTGCCACTTTTTTGCTTGCCACTAAAGCACTTTGTCGACCTTCCAAAGGTTGGACAGCCCTGCAGTAAACCATCTTCTGGACTCGTTCCAACACTGGGGGAGCATTGGTTCCCAAATCCCATCCCAACAACCTAAACATCTCCAAAATTTTTTACTAATTACGTTACAACTATAATACCAACATAAAAATTTATACAGTGGATTGTTATTAAAACGCGAGTCGAAGGCCCTTTCAGTTAGTAAGTCACTGGTTTTAATTAGTATTAAATATTAAATTGATGTCCCATTCAAAAGCCTTAAATATGGCAGAAAACTTTATACATACATATGTATGTTAGACTGTCCCTTATTTTTCGATTATTATACTTATATACTCAGCTCATTCTATGACCGGAACCGGAAGATCAAGAGCCCAACGGCTCATGAGTAACATGAGTCAAAATCATGTATGTCACAACTATTATTCTATTGTTTCTATCATATTGTGTTTTTTTTTTTAATCTCAGGACTTTATATGACTGTAAATGAAACTATGTAAACCAACAAACAAATAGAAGAAAAGGGCATAGACAATAATAAAAACAAAAACAAATCTTTTATCAAAATTCCTATGTCCATTTTGTTCTCATTGATTGCACCTTTCAATTTTCCTTAAATTTTAAGTTTACTTGTTATTTATACAAAGATACTATACAAAAATTCATGTATGGAAATAAAACACTCAGACATTCAAAAATATACATATATAGAAAACAGAAACATTTATCAACAATTCCATTCAATCTAATCTAATCTAATCTATTCTTTTTTTGTGTTTAACTTTAAATATTTGTCACCATATAAAAATTGAACAACGGAAGTTTACATTTAGAGATATCAAAGATAATACCATATATAGTATATATATATTTATATAAAAATACAACATTAAATCATTATTATTGCTCATTAACAATAACACCCTGTTTATTTAATAATAACAAAACTAGAAATACTTCAAGTGATGATTCTAACCTCTTCACTCTTCCATATCTTTCGAAAGATCCACTTAAATTTAAGTTGTGTTTGCTTTATAAAACCGGAAATAATAATCAATGATTTTTATGTAGACATTTTAAATGGGGGGGTAGGTATTACAAACAGTTCATATATCTCATCAAATCTTTTCAATTTACATTAATTCTCTGTCTAGACTCTAGATCTGTCTACCTACCTCATCATTAATGGTTTTAAAGTTCTAGTTCTTTCTATTTATACATGTATAATGAATGGTAATAAATGAGTCTTTATGAACTTGGTAAATTTCCTCAAGGTTCTTCTCTCTTTTTTATTCTAGTTTTTTATTTCAAATATATAAATTGTTTTTGATTTTTGTTTTTTCCTTACAAAAAAGAGGTCGGTCGGAGTTTGTTATCAATATAGATCGGATTTAGATTTAGAAAACCTACTACACACGCACGTTCCTTAAGTTACAACAATCAATACACTCATAATACAATATATGGTACACAAAATTCATTAAAATTGTGTTATCGATTTTTTTTGTTTATATAGTTTTTAATTATTATAATTTTTCTTTATATGTACACACATATATATAATATCTTTAAATATATATATTTATAATATGATTTCATCTTCTTTGTTTCTTTCTTTCAATTTAAGCTAAAAATGATTTTATATTGTAATTTCTTTGGTTTAAAGTTTTTTAAACTGGATTTTCTTATTCAAGTTTCATTTGTATTAATTTTTTAAAATTAAATCTTTAGTATTTTTGAATGCGTTTGGTGTCCCCATTTTGGTTCCCTAAATTAATGGTTTTCAGTTTAGTCAAAATTAGTAGTTTTGTATTCTTGTGTCCAATCATTGTTTCTGGTCTTTGTTCAAGACTAATTTACTTGTATTAGCAATGGGTATATCCAAGTATTGTCACTGGTCCGATTAGACCAGTAGTGACAATGATGTTTTATAAAAATTGTTATGTATGTAGTATGCTTTTCAAAAAAGAGATTTGTCTGTTTAGCAGCTTTGTTTATTCATTTATAGGAAGTCTATCAAAAAGTAGTATATAGCTTTCTGTACACAAATGCTGTTAGTTTTTTTCAAGAATGGCATGAATTTGTTTTCGCTTTCATCAAAAGTACTATGCACCAAACTCTGTAATTTACTCACTCCCATTTCATTACTATTCAATGAAATATATGCTTGCTTATGCATGGGAGAAGCTTCAGCTCTTTGAGCCAACATCAATTGATCGAAGTACAAACTCTTACTCTCACATAAGTACGAGCTCTCACTTTAAATCATATCACTCATTCATATATTGCAATGTTTAAGCCTTAAGTTTGCCTTCATTACTTCTCTCTTGCTTACTTTAAGTCAATCACTTATGTGCAAGCATTAGTTTTGCTCTCATTTACTCATACATTGCAATGTTTAAGCCTTAAACTTGCGTTCATTACTTCTCTCTTGGCTACTTCAAGCAAAGACTATTAAAATATATAGACTGGAAAAATCATTTAATACATTTTATACTCTTTGCTTCAAGTCGCTCAAACTTGTCTTCATTACTTCTCTCTTGGCTACTTCAAGCAAAGGCTTTTAAAATATATTTTTACTAGACAAATTGCTTAAGACATTTATACTCTTTTCTTTCACTCAATCATATGTACATATACTAGTACAATGAAATATGAGCTTGCATTGCCTTATTATAACTAGGCTCTCATTTTTTCAAATAACCCATACATTGCCTTAAGCTCTTGCATTCATTACTCTTTTGCCATCAATAAAGTCATTGCATTGCTTTACTTTTCCTCTCATTTTAAGGTTTTTTTTTTTTGTTTTCTATACATTTGTTTGTTTGATTTTCTTTTACTTTTTTTTTTCTTTTAAAATTCTTATTCAATGGTCTTGTTATTGTTTTTGTTCTTATTGTTGTTGTTATAGTATATTTTCTTCTTCTTCACTTCATTTCGCAAGTCAGCGAACTTAGAAAACGTAACATTCTTTGCATGATTTGATTATATAAAAATACATAACATTTTTGTTGTGCGCCGCTATACAAATAAAAAATTTACAAAAAAAAAAAGAAAAGCAAGAAAATTGCATACTAAACAAAAGAAACCAAAACAAATCTAAACAAAATTCTTGGCAAAATGCCACACACAGACAAAGAGAAGAGGAAAAACTTAACTTAACCATATTTGTCCACCAATACACGAACATAAAAGTATTACACAATACAAAAGACTAACACAGTGGACAAAAATAGTCACCATCATAGTCGTCGTCGTTGTTGTTGTTGTTGGCCGCACAATTGTTATTCATCATCATTCTCCACTCACCAAGAGCCAAAGAGCCCAAGAGACAAACAAGGAAGGCGGCGCATTGGTTTATTGCTTAATTTTGTTTTGTTATTCTTAATTCCTTTAAAAAGAAAACATGACGACGCAATTAATTAACACAAATAATCTAAAACAAAATTATAGAAAAATATAAAATTTAAGAAAGATAAAATAAATAAACTTAACATTGTTAGGGGTTCTTTCAAATAAAAACACAATGATTTTTTGTTGGTTGTTTTGGCTAATTGCTCTCACAACTTGTGTAAATTTCTTCACAAAAGCAATGAGAACAATTTTTTATTTAAATGATATTTTTTTTTTTTGACTTCTTTAGTGAATTTAAGTATTTTTTATTGTTTTTATGTGTCTATTTCAATTTTTTTTTTAGATCTTTTCTTGATGTATTTTTTCAGATTTTTTTTTTTTGTTTGGTTTTACAATAAAAATTTATGAAATAAACAATTTATTTTCAAATTTGATTTTAGATTTTCATTAAACTTTTTTTTGTATTTTTCCATTGATGGTATTTGTTTTTTTCTATTGCTTGATGTTGTAGTTGTAGTTTTTTTATTGGTGTTACTATCTTTTCTTAAGTGTATTTTTCTTTTTAATGATTTGCTTTTTTTGTTTTTTGTTTTGTTTTATATAAATTTATCACAAGAAAATTGCAAATTGTTTGTCGTCACAAAGAATGAAAAGGGAAAAATGGAAAATATTTAATAATAATTTTGAAATATGTAAAATTTTGGCAATTTTTTAATTTTTTTCAAACAATAAGTGACATTAATTTTCATTCTTTTCTGATTTTGTTTTCTTTGCTTTATTTTTTTTTTTTTTTTTTTGGGAAAAAGTTAAACTTTAAAATAATAAAATGCATTTAAAAGTGAACTTTTTTGTTTTACGAATTTCTCGGTTTTTTTTTTGTTTTTTTTTTGTTATCAATTCATCAAATTTTTATAAAAGGTTTTGCATAACACAAAACCATATTCGAGTACATTGCCAAAATACACTCGTCGTCGTCTTCGTCTTTGTTGACTTTGTATTTATTTTATTTTATAATTGTTTTTCATATAGAAAATCTTATTTTTGTAAATTTTAATTTATTTGATTTGTTGTTTGTTTGTTGTTGTTGTGTTTGTTGTAAAGCTTTTAAACTATCATATACCCTACTTATACAATACCTAGGGCATATGATTTTTAATCACAAAAAGGTTGTTTTTTTTTTCTATAAAATATAAAGGAGTTAAGTATAAGGATAATAATTTGTCCTAAAATTGATTATCATTATTACTAAATATTCTGAAGCAAATTTTTGTGGTTTTTAAACATATGTAATTGTTATAATTGGCTTTTTTGTTTTTTAAAGTTAAAAGTTATAATTTTTTGTACTTTAAGGTATGGTGTCTTGTATATGTTTTTGTTGTTGTGTTTCTTTTTCTTTAAAATTAAATTTAAATGAAATGAATATTTTTGGTATTTTTTTGTTTCGTTTTACTTTTGAAAATAAAAGTGAATTAAACAAACAACAAAAATTTTTCAAATCGATTTTTCATTTAAATTCAATTTTAATAAGCAGCATCGGCGTTCCGCTTTCAATTTCATGCAAAATGGAGTAATGAAACTCATTGAAGACAGTACTTATTAGAGTAGAAAGAGGAAATAAGTCATCAAAAGTGCATTGAAAGCTTTGTTTTTTGTTCTCTCGCTCTTGGTTGTCATCGGGCCATACATTATGCGACTCATTGTACAATCAAAGATCAAAACTTTTTGATTTTTCATACAATTGAGCCATGACCATTCCCCGCTCACATTGAGAGAATCAACAAGCAAAGTGCCATTGTACAATAGATCGCATAATGAATGGTTAAGCATTAAGATTATGTGATACGCAGAGTTGAGCTAAAGCTGGTCGATGCTTCAAGTTGCTGGCTGCACTTTTTTCTTGAATTCAATTTCTACTTAAAAAAGCCTCTTTACTCTTTGTCGATATTTTTTTTTTTTGCTGCTCTCACTTGCCATATTTTATTCTTCAGTCTAACACACAGTCAGTGTCCGATTCTATCAAAGACTATTAAACACACATACACACATGTAGTTTTCATAGTCTTTGATTCTTTTAATCTAAAAACCACAAATGGATGCTTCATTTAATTGTTTTAATTTTGTTTTTATAATTTGTTTAATTTTTTTTTTTTTTATATAAATAATAATGGCATAATTGACAAACAACAAATTTCTTTCTATCAAATCAAATCAACTTATATATGTAGAAAAAGAATTTCAAAAACAAAGACGAAAAAAAATGCAAAATTCTCTTATTTAAAACTGGTAAAATTAATCAAATTGTACATACAATTGTTTATTTATATAATTATTATTTTCTTTAATTTGTACAATTTTTTATTTATGTATGTATTTATTTGTTTGTTTGTTTGTGGACTGTTGTATTGCATAAAGAGAGAAGAGAGAGAGCACTGCTCTCTCTTTCATAATTCATATAAAATCCACCTAAATGATTGCAAATGAATATCACGTTAAACATTTCTTCTTTTAATGGAAATAAAATAAAGAAATAAAAATAAAAAAAAAAACTTTAAAATACAAAAAATCTATGTGTGAATGGAAATTTAATAATTTTTTGGCATTTTTTGCAAGTTTATCTTTTCTTTTTAATAAACTAAAAGAAAAGCTCCACCACCATTTTGTCAAAATGATGGCAGCGTAGAGTTTAATGGTGTAGTGTTGTTAGGTTGTGAGTAAGTTAGGCGGCGGTGGAGTCGGCTTTAAAAGCAAAATGAAGTGAATAGTTTTCTTTTTAATTTAAAACAACACTTGAAGATCTTTTTACAATAATAACAATAATGGCCTCTTTTTTTTTTGTTATATATATTTATATTGTTGTTTTTCATCATTTTATTAGATTAAAATTTCGTGGTTCATCATCTCACAGTCATGAGTATGAAAATTGTCTGTCATCTGTGTCTCTTTTTCTCTTGTGTCATGATGAGCATCAACAAAGTAATTGTCTTTTGTCTTGTCTTCTGTTCTCTGTCACGTTCTTTGGTAGGTAGGTAGGTCTCTTCGTTTGGTCTTTGTCGGCGTCTTTCTTCAAATATTGAAGACTTTAAATGATGATAACAACAACAAATATGTATGAGCTTTTTGAACTCATATGCATTTCTTCTGACTCTCATTATTACACACATACATGCATATGTATATGAATGCATTCATTTGTTTTTGTTTTTTGGCAACACAGCAGTTTTTGTTTTTTACACTTAAAAAAAATTAATACAACTCACTTCTTCTTCTCTTTACTTCTTAAGAATTCTGTGTAGAATG
Organism: Amiota communis; assembly: GCA_037043315.1. Taxonomy (NCBI): domain Eukaryota; kingdom Metazoa; phylum Arthropoda; class Insecta; order Diptera; family Drosophilidae; genus Amiota; species Amiota communis. The sequence goes on along the minus strand of JBAMAV010001245.1, from coordinate 885,855 downwards.
ATTCTTTTTTTGTTTTTTGATTACATTACATTACATTTTCATTTCAGTTTCTTCATGTTTCGCTTCTTTTTTAAATTAATTTAAAATAAAAATATTTTTACATAATTCACATATCTTTTTTTTTCATATATAAATACATATAAATGCTAATAATGCTAAAAATTAAACAAAAAAACAAGGTACTGGGTTTAAGTGTGTATGAGTTTTCTTTTTGTCTTCTTTCTTAATTAAATTCTTCATCAATTTTTTACATTCAATCAATTCATTCATTCAATCTTTACTTTTCTTCAGTTCACATTTTCTTTTTTTAATTCAAATTTTTACTATTTTAATTTATTTAGGATCTAGTAGGATTGGGTTCATTGATATAGGATAGTTTTTTTTTTGTTTTTGGCTAAAAACTGTTGTTGCCTTCCCATATATTCCACCCTCCCTCCTCTCTTTCTTCTTCCTCCTTCTTAATCTATTTACACCAATTGTGTCCTTCCTTTCTTCTTGTGATGTATGCATATGTTTTTTTGTCACAATATTTTCTAATTTTATGTATCACAATGAAAAATTTATCATAAAATCAAATACCAAAAAATCAGATGCATACAAAAAAAGAAACTATTGACTTATTTGTGTATTAGAAACGGAATGGATCAAAGGATTTAGAAAAAGAGGCAGAGAGGGAGATAGATAAAAATAAGCTTACCAATAAATTTGTTTATTTTTTTATTAAGTAAAATACTTTTATTTCCTGTCTTTCATCATCATCATCATAATTTTTTATTTGTATTTCCTTTTTCTCTGTTTCATATATAATTTATAATTATTTATTGAATATAAAATATTATTTTATTTATTGTTTGTTTTTTTAAATTTTATTTTGTTACTTTTATGTTTCAAAAACAATTTCACAAAGTTTAAGTTTATTATTTTCTATTATTTATTTTTTTTTTAATATAAAGATTTACAAAGAGAAATAGGAAAGAAATCTTCAACAAAAGATTTGCGTCAGGAAAAGGATCATATTTTTTCTTTATACAATAATAATAAAAATTATACAATTCTCTTTTTTTTCAGAAATAAAAGTTAATTTAAAAATTGTTTAAAAAAAAGAAAGAAACAGAGAAGGAAATTTCTAATAACATAATAATAATAATTAAAATAAATTAGAAAATAAAATATTTCTTTTGACTTGCAATTTTCATCATGAGGGGTAAGGGTTGAAGGAACAATTTTTTCCATATTTTCTTAATTTTTATATAATCATCATTAAATTTTCACAGGTGTTTTTTTGTACAAATTTTCTTTGTTTTCATTTTTTTATAATTAAAAATAAAAATTAAAAAAAAAAATAAAAATGAATGAAATCTTGCTGAGCTTTGTGTGTATAAAAATCGATAAAAAGAAAACAACACAAATTTAATTAATATTAAATTAATTATATATATAAAAATTATTCACAGAATTTGAGAGAGAGAAGACTACTAAGTATAATAGACGCTAAAAAAAAATTTACAAAAATTTTTCTCTTTCATAATTTTAAAAAGTTTAGAAATTGAAAAATGGGAAGCAACATTTCTTTTCATTTTATCATTTTTATAGTACATAATAGTATCATTCATTATTCTCTTTACAATTTTGTATATGTTTTTCTTTGTTGTATTGTTTGTGTGTTCTTCATTCTCGTAATAATTTGTACATTAAAAATTTTAGGTATATTAATTAAAACTAATTAAAAAGAGACATAAAGTAGGGGGGTATTGGAGGAATTTAAAAGAATTAAAGCATAGAATTACATATTATTATTATAAAGATATACATAGTAGGTAAGGTAAGGGTGGGGATTGGGAGGGGAAAGGATATAAAGGTTTGACTTTACACATGTTGAACGAAAACAAAAATAAAAAATGTAGTTTTCGTTCAGTGTAGTCGGACGAGAGTGTCTCCATCATAATAATATACATATTTTGGTTGTATTGCGTTGCTTTGCATTTTGCATTTTATTCAGTAGAGTTGAGTTGCATTTGTTTTTGATTTTGCTTAGAATTGATTTTGTTTGGTTTGATTTAAGTGTTTTTTTTTTTTTCATTAATTGTGTAAATTTTGCAGTCACTTGGTTTAGTTAGTTTTGCTGCTGCTGCTGCTTTCTTGTTGCTGTGTGAGTTGATGGTATGGCTCACATAGTTGATATTGGCCCTCTCTTGTTGTTATACTTTAGGCCGCTTGCTCAGAGTGCTGATGAGTCTGTTTGCATGTCTTGTTGTTAATATGAATGCACTTCCACACTTTAATATTATTAAGGTGAGGTGATAGCGCTCGCTCACTCACTGAGTACTTCACTTCAATAGTATTATTAGCCATTGATGTTGTTGTTGTATTGGTATATGTGTTGTTGCTGTTATTAGTTTTGTCAGAAGAACCATACAATGACTGTGTGCTGGCTTGGCTTACTACAAGGAGAGTAGTAAAAGTTTACTCTCGCTCTCATCACTCCTCACTTTAATATTATTAGCCATTTATGTTATTGCATTTGTGTTGTTGTCGTTGTTGTTAGTTTCGTCAGAAAAACCATACAATGGCTGTGCTGGCTTGGCTTATTGAGAGAGTAATATAGAAATTAACTCTCACTCTCATCATTTTTGTTATACTCTTTAAAAGTTTTGTTGTTAATGGCTTTTATAGTGTTTTTCAATAATACATTTTCTATTTTATTGAATGTTTTTGTTAAATTTTTATATAAATTTTAAATTGTTTGTTTATTTGTTTTTTTGGTGGGTGTAGTTGTTGTTGTTGTTGTCATTATTATTATTATTTTCATTTTCTTTTTTTTTTTTTAGTATTATAGTTTTTTTTTTCTCATTTATGAAATCATAAGGTACTTTTTACTTATCTTTTTATTTAAGTAATAATAATTATTTTTTTTTTAAAGGATTTGATAAAATTTTTGTTTCTTTTTTTATATTTATTTTGTTGTTGTTGTTGTTTTTATCGTTGTGTTTATTTGCAATTTATTGTTGTATGAAGAGTACCTTTTTTTTTTGTTTTATAAGTATATATATTTTTATATTTGTAGTTATATCATTTTCATCAAGTCTTTAAGCTTATCACATTCAAAAAAATATCCATCAATCAATTATTTGAAATCAATCAATTTTCTTTTAATTTATCTGTTTTATTTGCTGCTGCTCATCTGCTTACTTTTCCACATTTATCTTAAGTATTTTTAGTTTTTTTTTTTTTTTTTGGAAAGTTGGAAAGTGTTTATTTTTTTTTTTTATTTGGTTTGGTCTAAGGATGTTTTCTTCTATTGTTTTTTGTTGTTTTTAGAGATTTTGTGTTGAAGAATTTTTTGTATTTCAAATTTTTGTTGTTTTCTTTTACTATTGTTGTTTTAAAGTTTTGGAATTTTGCATTTTTCATTATTTATCAAATAGTTTTTCTTTGTTTTTGATTCGTAAACAATTTCTTTGTGGTTTTGGCATTGTTTTTATTTTTTTATTAAATTTATTTTATTATTGTATTATCATTATTATTTTATTATTTTTAATATTTGTTTTATTATTTATTTATTTATTATTTATTTTTATTGAATTGAGTTTTTTGTTTTTTTTTTATTTAGATACTTGAGATCGCAAGCATTTTTAGGTTTTGTATTTTTTTTTTAAGTATATTATAAAACAGTTTTCTATTTTATTTTTTATTTTGGTTTTGGTTGTTTTTTTTTCAAGATTTTACAATTTTTCTTTTTTTAAATTTTTTGCATTTTTTTCATTTTTTTGGTTTTTTTTTTTCATCAAATTTTTTTTCTTTTTCATTTTGTCGTTTTGCCATATAAATCAAAAATTGCCACGAAAATATGTTGTTCTTCTTCATCTTCCATTATCATCATTAACAAACTTCTTCATTTTCCATCCTTAATTCTTCTTCATTATCATTAAACTCTATCAATCAATCAATGAATCAAGCTTTATGATTTAGAATATCTTATCTTATATTCGTTCTGTGATTATTTGATGTATGTATGTTTGTTTGTATGAGATTGATCAATGCTCATTCATCAAAGCAATCTTCAATCAATCAAAATCAATAAATCCATGAATTTTTTCTTTTTTATAAGAAAAACTATCTTATATTTTTCTATTCTTCTTTTGAGATCTGATTTTTGTACAGTTGTATGTGCATTGTTGTTGTTGTTGTTGGAGATTGTTGGCTCCACCATCAATCAACTTCATCAATCGTTACTAAAGTCTTCAATCATTCAATGAATCAAAACTTTTATAAGAAAATCTTATCTTATATATTGTTTTCATGTGATTATTGTGTTGTGTATTGAGTTGTGTTGTGTTGTTCTTATTGCACTTTGATGTTTGTTAATCTGTTGTTGTTGTTGGTGATTCCATCATCAACAATTCATTCCTATGATCAATATCAATCAAATAATCTGTGAATGTTTTTTTTTTAATAAGAACATCTAATATCTTTGTTTTTTATATTAAATGAAGAAAGTTTATTGTTTGTGTTGAATATATTTGTTAATATTTTTTGTTTTGATGGAGGTGGGTGGCTTTTATTGATTTCCTTTATTATTTAGGTCTTCATTTCAATCATTATCATTATCAGTATCATCATCATTGTCTTGTATAGTCATCGTCTTTATTGGTATGTTTCGTTGATGATTTCTTCTTCCATTGTTAATTATTGCACCTTTAATAATAATTTCAAATTGTGCGTGTCAAATTCATCGAGTAGATTCCTTTTCGATGATCTCACCACATGACCAACATTTGCTGCTGCTGATGATAAAGTTTTGCCTGGTGTTGATAAACAGCCACGTAGCAAAGCATTACGCAATGTAGCGCCAGCGCTGCTATTATTGACCACCAATTTTGTTTCTGAATCACATTTAGTCAATGAAGTCCAATGTTGTGGTGGCTTTGGTAAAGCAGTTGGTGCCGGTGCATCAAAACATTTGCTGCCAGCAAAATGCGTTAGTGCAGTGGGTATTAAAGTTGGTGAAATTTTACCACCACCAACAACAACAGCACCACCACCAATAGTGGCAGTAAATTGCATTGGGCTGCGACGTTGTTGTTGTTTACGTGGTCCACTACCACTACCACCATTATTATTGATGATATTTGCAGATGGTGATTGACGTGGTGAACGTGGTGATTCACGATTCTTTTGGTTACGACCAATACCACTATTATTCTTTTGATAAAAGCAATCACCAACACCACCCATTGAAGATTGTTGTTGTTGTTGTTGATTGTTGGGTGATTGACGTTGTTGCTGCTGCTGTTGCTTGCGTAGTTGTTGCTGCTGCTGCTGTTGTCGTTGACGATTGGTAAAATAACTTCCACTGCCGCTTCCATTACCAGTGGAACCAAGTGATGAATTACTGGAACATGATGAAGCAGCATCCGATGATACTGAATTGATGATAGTATTAAAGCTGCCACCAATACCTGGTGGTGATAAGCTCAATGCATGTTGAGTTAATTGATGATAATTAAGATGCTGTTGCTGATGATTAAAATAGTTTGTACTGCTGGCAATACTGTTGGAATGTGCAGTTATTGGTGGTGTTGATGATCCTAAAGTTGGTGATGATGATGATGATGTTGTTGGTGTTGTTGCTAAAATAGATGGTGTTGTTGGTATTGATGTTATCATCTTGCTGCCACCAGTGCTGCTGGCACCACCACCACCACTACTTCCACCTGATTTATGACCACCACCATGTTGATGCTGATGTTGTTGCTGTTGTTGCTGATGTTGTTTTTGTTTCAAACGTATTGTTTTCGTTGATGATGTTGTCATTCTGATGTTATTTCTAATGTTATTGTGCGAGTACGTCATAGTAGTTTATATTAAATAATTTGTAATTTGTATTAGATTAGATGATTGGATTCTTAAAAGAACCTTTTGTTAAATTACAATTATAAATTTCTGCAAACGTTCGTCGTTTCCTTCCTCTCTTCCTTCACTTCTTCTTTCTTCCAAAAGGCTATCTTTCCTTCTCTTCGCTTCCGCTTCCCTTTGCTCTTCCTTCCTTCGTTCGTTGAATATTTCTGCTTTTATATTTTTCTGTTTTTATATTATTTTATACTTTTTTTTGTTTTTATATTTTGTATTAGGCTCTTTTCATTTAATTATTGTTTAAATTAATGCTTAATGTTTAAATATCACACACAATTAAAATCAACGTTTATAAATTCTCCTTACTTGCTTACTTTATTCTTCTTTCGTTCTTTTCTTTTCTGGATCATGAATCCGCTTCGTCGTCCTCTTTTATCTGTGTACTTGTTGTTCTTCTTTTATGATTTTTAAACGCCACCTTCAGATGCATGCAAAAGATTTCTTTTTCCTTTTTGTATTGATTTGTCCAGTTTTGCAGCATACGCCTGCTTTTTGTCTCCAATTCTATACTCCCTCCTTCCTTCTTCTCTTCACTCTTCAATTCTTTCTTGTACTTTTTTTCTCTTGTGATGCGCTTCAAACACGTTCTCAATATGGAACGGTGTTGTCGTCGTTATCCCTTCTTTCCTTATTCAAGCAATTTTTTGACGCTTCTTTTGCTTTAAAACTTGGACAAATTTTCTTCTTTCCACACTTTCTTGTAATCTCTTTTCTTTTGCTTGTTTCCTTGGTTTCCTTCTTTTCTTTTTCCTTTTCTTTGTCTTCTTATAATTATAATTTATATTTATATATATTATATATTATATAATTTTCTTTAAATATATATTTATAATCAGTCTGTTGTTTTATTCTTTTTATATCTCTTGATTTAAGCTTTCTTCTTCTTCTCTCTTCTTAGCTCTATAATTCTCTTTTGCTTTTTCTGTGTGTTTGTATGTTGTTGTTGTTGTTGTTGTAGTAATCTCCGTCGCTTTTCTTCTATTGTAACTGTGATTTTGTATTGCTTTTGAGCAGTGCAAGCGTTGGGGTCCTGTTAACAGAAAATCAGAAAAATATAAAAATACAATGAAAATGAAAGAACTGAAAAATGTTATAAAAAAAAAAAATTATAATAAAACAAAAGTGAAAGAAGTGAGTGATAAAGTCGAATGAATCCGACTATCTGATATCCTATCACTTCACTTCATCATAAAACAAGAAATAATTTAATACACAGAGAGATCTATAAATCCTCCATATGTTTAATAGAAATTGTTGCCTTATGTCCAAAGAGAATCTTGGAATTCTTAATGAACCTCAGAGGAATTAAATTCCATAAAGAACTATACATCATCAAAAATTATGGAAGAATCTTGGTCTGCTCTTAGGTTACAGGGACACATGCCTAATCGATAGACATGCCACTAGGCTGGGTGTTCCTGCAAGTGACTTTTGCAAAAACTATGGGACTGAAGAGGTTAGACAATCAGTCAGTAAGTTTTCTCTAAGATTGAGATCTTTTGGGAATAGGACCCTGGTGTGAGAATCATCACAGAGGAACAAAGAACTTGATTATCTAGACGGCATCTATATTGTAAGTGTGTGAGTCATCACAAAGGACATTTTTATTGACATATGGCCACTAGAGTGGGGGTTCCCCAAGAAGAAGGAATAAATATTCAGTCAACTTCACTCTAAGATTAAACCATTATCTGGACAGCAGCTGTATTCTGAGGTAGCTTAACTGTTCAGGGAATTGCATCATGTGACTATGTCATCACAATAGATCTTTTTAATGGCATAGCCACTAGAGTGCCGACTTTTGCAGAAGCTGTAAAATTTAAACAATTTACTTCAACTTCTTTAAAGACCTTACTAATTTAAACGGATTGCAAGGCAGATGCATGGTGAGGTAGCCTTACTGATCAGGGGATTGGACCATGTATGTGTATCATCACAACAGATTTTATAAATGATATATAACCACTAGAATGGGGTTTCCTACAAGCGACTTCAGAAGAAACTATAGGGACTAGTAAATAGTGGTTCTTTAGTGGTTCTACTTCTTCAAGAGACCTTAACAATCTTGAAGGATTGGAGGCCAGATGTATTGTTAGATTGATTAATAGTTCAAAAGAGATCCCTAGGAACGGAAAATTTAATGGCATAAGTGAGCTCATCTTAGTACTTAGCTATCAACTCAACTTAACCTTGTCTGTTCTGAAGGACAAACTGAAAAATGATTTAAAATGATCCAATTTTGTAGGAAACTAGAAAAACTATTTAGCTTTCGTAAGACACTTACACTTGTTATTTATGGTACTTGGTTCTTGTTTTTTTGAAAAAATCACTCTTTTAAATTTAAGTTAAATTTTTAGAACTTTTTAAATACAACTTATCTACACTGAGAGTACATTTCGAGTGACTAACTGAGTACTATAACCTCAACCTTTTATACTAAAATGCTTAATGAAGTATGTACTCTACTATGAATCATAAGTTGCATATTCTATTGAACTGTCAAGCATATCAATTATTAGGACACAGATGCTATCGTTAGGTAGTAATAGTAGTATGGGGTCGAAGGGGAACAGTGAAACCAAAAGCAGTTGTCCCTACTAGGCCTAAACAATGAGTTTTATTGGCTGCTGTATACACTCGTCTCTTTAGCGATAGCAGACTGTCTATCCCATCCCATCCTGAATATTAAATACAAAAATTATATTATATTAAACAGAGAGACAAATGATAAAATTATGATAGAACAAATCTCGGAACAAATTCCATGTTAATAGTTGCATAAAATTTGAGGACAGACAAACATAAGGTCTTAAATCCTAGATAAATACAAACAATGAAACTCTGATGTATTTCATACATTTAGGTAATTTTAACACCCTCTATCCTCATAAATCCTAGGTAACAGCTCAGGGTGTGGTGTTGTTTGTAACAATCATTATAAAAATACAAGGCCAAAATGATTAGAAAAATGAAAAAACTAAAATTCAGGTAGAAAAATATATACACAGTATTAGGTATAGGTATACTACCTAAATTTCAATCCATTACCAGATTAGGAAAAATCAGCAAAAATGCATGTTCTTTTTTGAATAAAATAAAGGGTAGTTTGATGGCAAAAAGCAAGCAGATGATGGAACTGAGCATACTTTGGAAAAATTTCTCCGAGTTTTTTTTTATTAAAGACATATTATAAACATTATTAGGCGTCCACGTCCAGAGTGAGTGCAGTTTATAAACAAATTAAATTTAAAATAAAAAAACTGCCTAAAAAAAATTTTGATTATTATATATTCTATTTATAGTTTTTGGAAAATAAAGATAGACTTCCTTAAGCTCCTATCAATGCATTTCTGCTGTAATATTCTGCTTTAATTGAGTTAATGTTTCTATCTTTTAGGAACTCCCATAAAAAAAATCCAAAGGACTCTGGTCTGAACTGAGTGTTGGCCAGTTAAAATCACCTCTTCGGGAATCACCTTATTGTGGAAAAGCTCCTTTATGCCTTGAATTGATCTATTTGATGTGTTATAAATGGCACCATCTTGTTGAAACCATGTTCTTGTAGTTGGAGCTAAAAAATATGAATCTTTTCCCAATATTGCTCTGGATTCAACACTGTTAGTGCTCAACCTATGTATATGATCATCAAAAAACTGGGCCGTGTATTACTTTGAAAGACATATCAGCCCAAATAATAACCTTATGGCTATGAAGTGGTCCCTCATGTTTCTGTTTGAGGTTTTCCGCTGATTTTGTTTGTTCACTTGGCCGTTCAAGGGAAGATTCGCTTCGCCAAGCATAAATGTTTTCAAAATTCAATCTATGAATGTAGTCAGTTTCCTTCAATCAAGGGCAAAAACAATTTACTTTAGGGTCGTTCAATGCTTGCCAGACAATATTAGATATTCATTTATGGATTGTTCGACACATACGATTTTCTTTTTAACAATTCTTAAGGCACACGGGCGATCCCCAGTACTTTGTATTGTATCTGTTGATGATCCCCCCTGATTCGATCATTTTAAATCCATTTTCAAGTGACAATACAATATCAATAGAATTATTGTTCTGTTAATACAATCGCATAAAAAAGGCACGCTGGTGACAAAGTCTATTAAACATACATACATATGTAGACTGCACAAATCGGTAACAAAATTGTGTACTCTTTCCAGACACAATAACTGCACCAATTCCCCTTAGTGTTCGGGTCTGTGTCTCGGAATCACCCGACGACAACAGTCGGCCAAGGAACACTCACCCCTGCCGTGAGGCTGCAGTTGTACAATGTCCATGCAATAGCTCACGTAGCTGCAGTTGTATATGCAACATCCCCTTAGAAGTTACAAATCACAATAAGAACAACCATTTTATACCGTTTCCAATAACAAAATTGAAGAATTGTTGTTGCAAATTGTTCCAGAATATTTTGCTTAGAATTCAGACGGTTCATAGTCTTATTTGTTCATTTTACACTATGGTCCGTCCATATGTCAAATGTGTGTTGTGTGTATGTGCACATATATGAAATTTCAGTGACGATAGTGTAAAGTAAGCAGACTCTGACCTAAGCATTACTGTGTCTCAGTGGTAATTGGGAAGACACAATTTCTTGAGTGAGTTGTCCAGTTGTTGACTGGTGTACAAAATCACTGCTACTACTAATTTTCCACTAACCGAATTGCTTAGTATTACACTACCCCATTCAATCAGTCACTCTGCAATTTCAAATAGAAATAGCACCCTCCATTTCTGTCTGCACAACTTATATATTCAAAAGAAATTAAATTAAATGAAATAAGAAAACTAAATCTAATTTAAAGTAAAACATAAAATCAATAAGAAATCGATTTTTTTAATATTTTTATTATTTATTTATTACAATTTTTATTTGTTTGGAAATCATCACTCAATCAACTCACACTCTTACCTTTTTATGTTTAAACCTTTCGTCGTTGATTTGCTCAGCTCGCTCGCTTGCTTGCTTGCTTGCTGTTTTTGATTTTGCTTTTTTTTTCTTTTTTGTATTTTTGCTTTTGTTTGTTTTTTCAAAGACAGCAGAAGCAGCATTTATAGCGCTAACTCGCTTGCACTTGCCAAATTCTAATATAACTGGGAGTTGTTTTATGCAATGTATGAAGTAGATGACTATATGTTGTCTTATTGTGTTGTTGTTGTTTGATGCGTACGACGACGGTGGAAAATTTTGAATACATACAAAATAATTTTTCGTCGTCACAAATTGAATTTTTGTGTTTTATTTTATTTTATTTATTGTTTACTTTTATTGAAAACTGATTAATTTTTTTTATTTCTGTTAAAATTAGCGACGGAGTTTTCTTTTTTATTTTATGAAGTTTTTTTTTCTTAAAGCTTTCTCTTTTCACTGCTGCTTGTTTTTTATATGTTTTCTCTACCGTTCGTTATTCGTTTGCTTATTCTTTTGCTTTGCGCTTCTTTCCTAATTGGCTTCACAGACAAGAGGCTCTTCAAGATCACAATTAAAAAAAATAATTTAATTTTTACTGTCAAAATTGCAGTTAGATATTTTTTTCGTTTTGTTTTTTTGTAAAAAATACACACAAACTATTTGTTTTCTTTTCTATTTTTATTTTTTTGTATTAAATTGTGGTATTTTTATTTGTTTTTTCTTTTGTTTTGTATTTCAAAAATTTACGAAAAACCAAATGCAAAGCAAGATTCTTGAAAACTATTGAAAAATACTTTTCAGCGTTTTATTTCTAGAACTTGCTTTGTTTGGGACACCTCTTTCCGCTCTCTTCGTTTGATGATTGATTTGATTTGATGTATTCTTTTAAATTTTACTTTACTTTTTAATTTTTGTATTTGGTGCTTATGATTTTGCTTTTGCTTAATTTTTTTCTTTATGTGTTTAGCTTCACTCGTTGTACTTTTTGCACTTATTTATGTATTTATATATTTTACTTAATTAATTTATTTAATCATAATTAATTACAACAGATATTTATTTTATTAGATTTTTTATATATATATATATATAATTTTTTTTAATAGCAGAAATATCAATCAATAACTATGCCTTTCACTTCTTTTTTCTTTCCGCGTAAAGACGCCTTTTCATTCGAACGTTACCATGACTTGACGCTAGAAATTTTATTGCTGCGCAATTTATACTCGCTTCGCTTGGGCCCTAATAGGAAGTTTGAGAGAGTAACAGGAGCCTTGAGAGAGTAATAAGAATATTGAGAGAGTAATGCTTGAGTTACACGCCAACCGTTTGTGCGTGCATCAGCGTCAGATGAATGTTGAACTATATGGATTCGTACTACTGCAGTAACACGCCAACGTCACGCCAGCGTCGTCAACGCATGCGTCAGTTGGGGTGTAACTTCAGCATAACACGCCAGCAACGTCAACGCCTGTGTCAGTTGGCGCGTAACTCTAGCATAAGTGTTTCTTTTCCAAAATTAATCAGAACGACAATAATTTAATAATAAATGAATTAAATATTCACTCATTCCTCATTCTACGCTTATTAAAGTATTAAATATTAAAGATTAGTGATAGACTTGACGATCAAAAATTGCATTGCTGCTCAATTTATACTCGCCAGTGTTGCCAGACTGTATGTTGCATCATGTATTTCGGGGGCAATTGTCTAATTGGCGTTGTAAAACTGAGTTGACAAATGCCTTGTTGCGCTATTGTATTTGTTGTTTTAATGTAATGTTTATTTGCAAATATCCCAAAGGAGAAAAAGGGAAGTTAGTTAAGATTGACATGTGTGTTGATATAATAGTTACATAATATGTAAGAGCTATTAAAAACTAGTTTATAGGGTGATTTCCTTCGCTTAGTCCTTCGGTGATTTGGAAAGGAGATCCAATAGTTGGTAGCGTTTTAGCCTGCAATAAATTCATATGATTCAATCCGAATGGCGTGTTTTTTGCTGCATTTCTCGATTTCCTTGGAACATAAACTGAAAATTCTGTGCAATTTGTGCGTATTATTTTGATCTTGCGCCCCAGAGTTCGAGGCCATAAATCCTTACTGAATCCTGAATAGTTTGTGGTTCAGCTGTCTCCTTTCATGTTTAATGCTAGGGTTTTCAGATAAACCGCCTTTTAAGTGCCAATCCGAGCTACTTGGCTGTGATGTTGTTCCCGTGTGGCTTCTCTTTATGTTTGGTTGTGACGTGTCATTCTTGTATTCTATAGAACAAACGATGTAATTTATGCCAGAAGTCACTTTATTTGGGTGTCCTTATGTATCTGTGGTTGGAAAGATTTCCAACTCACTGAGATCTCTGTAAGATATCCCAGACAGGACTAAGATGAACTTCAAGTTCTTTCTCTTTTATTAGACAACCTGATTTCCCCTTCTTTTTCGGTTTCATCATTGAGATGTAGAGCTGGCGAAACATCAATGGTTCCATACAAACCATCGATGTTTCTAATAAAAACACACAGCTTTATTAATATGTAAATGATTTTTTCTGTTTGTATTTCTTGTACTACGACTTCTTCGCAGTATAATAGATTCAAAAAGGAAATTATTTTAAGGTTCTTACTGATAGACAAGAACTGATAAAAATTTCCTACCAGATTTTGTAAAATAATCATCATGCAGCGCACTCTAGCAGACTGTCGTGGCAGCAAAGGTGTTTTTAAATAAATTTTAACTTCTTATTACAAATAACTAATAGAAAATTAAATCTTCTTATCATTCAAATCAATTGTCTACATACTAACTGACCGGATAAAATTTCTCTAAATGACAATGAAAACCTTGTCTAAATATGTTGAGTGGTTTAGAAGAATTAAGCGGAGATACAGACACCAATAGCCACTTTGTTTTATAGTATTGTATGTAAAGATTAAGAATGCTGCGCCGCTTGACATTATTATCCTTAGAAGTAGTATAGTAGGTAGAAAAAATAAATCAGTTAAGTGACCCGTCGATTGTCTGATCCTTTTAAAACATAGGTGGTCTGAAGCAATTAAATAATAATTATTTATTATGAAGGGAATCTTGTATTTTTAAATCTTGTTCCAAGTCAAGAAGAGTGAATTCAAAATCTACAGAATATTTATATGGCAAGGATAAATTACGATGACGAGACTAAATGATATGTTGATCGTCTATAGTACAGACAATCATAAAAACTCTGTACGAAAGCAGCTTCGAGTTATTAAGAATCGTGAAACTAATATTTTATTTTTTTTTATTTTATATACTTTGACTGAACTGCCAAATTGTTTCCCTTGAAGCATTTGATCAAACAAGAAGTAGTGTCTCGGCAGCTTAGAAAGATATTATTAGTCGTTCCTGATTTTTCTCTAAATGTAAAATAAAGTAATGAGTTAATACTCGTACAATAAAATAGACCCTAGCAGACTTGTAGTACTAGTAATAAAAGAAATAAAAATAGTCCTGTGTGCTTGTGTATAAATAAAATGTCTGGAAACAAGAAGCAATCAAGGTCATTATGGCAGAATTCGATTACGGTAAGGTAAGCGAAGATCTAACTCAGGATTTCGGTCAATAAGTCCTTAGAAAAAAGCATTGAAACAATTTTTTTTATTTTTCAACATAATCTCCTTGGAGCTCTATACACTTAGTTAGACGTTTCATTAATTTTTTTAACCCGTCAGAAAAATAAGATTTTGGAAGGTCCTCAAAATAAGCATTTGTTTGATCGATGACTTCTTCACTTGAAAAAAAAAACGTTGTCCACTGAGCCATTTTTTCAGGTTTGGGAATAGGAAAAAGTCACTGGGAGCTAAAGCTAGCGAATACGGTGGGTGGTCGACCAATTTGAACTTTAATTCTTTAATTTTAGCCATTGATCGTAAACATGTGTGAACGCGGGCATTGTCCTGATGAAAGAGGATTTTTTTTCTGTTGAAATGACGCCGTTTTTTCCAATTTTTTCTCTTTGCTGGTCCAAAAAAGATGCATAATACTCCCCTGTTATTGTTTTTCCTTTTTCCAAATAGTCAACGAAAATAATTCCACGTGCATCCCAAAAAACAGTAGCCATGACCTTACCAGCTGATTTTACGGTTTCGCCTTCTTAGAACATGATTCGCCTTGATTCCTCTGTCGTTTCGGGAGTGTAGTGGTGAATCCATGTTTCATCTACAGTCACAAGCCGACGAAAAAACTCATTCGGATTACGTTGCATGAGCGACAACAGAGCTTTAGAGGCAACCACCCCATTGTGTTTATTGTCGACTGTGAGCAAACGCGGCACCCATCTTGCCGAAATCTTTTTCATACACAATTTTTCATATAAAATAGAAATGATGCTACCTTTTGATATCCCTGTAACCTAAACTAACTCACTCAACTTTAATTTTCGATCACTTAACACCATATCATGATTTTTATTGATCATTTCTGGCGTAGTCATCTTTTGTTGATGTACGACCACGTTTAAATTCATTCAACCAGTTATAAATAGTTGCAAGTGAAGGAGCAGATGTGCCGTGAACTAAATCCAACTCATTTTTTATTTCCTTTGCTGTTAAGCCTTTTATATGAAAATGTTTAATAACAGATCTAAACTCAATTTTCTCCATTTTTGTAAACAATAAATTTTTTTTTCTTCAATGCACGAGAAACACACAACAACTGAACCAATCTGGCTGAAACTTCACAGCATACCTAGACGGTAGTGATGCTGCATGAAAACAGACCGTTTACAGTAATCGTCGCGCTATCTGTTGAATTTTCTAAGGACTTATTGACCACCCTCGTATATTAAATCCGGAGAAAAAAAGACGTGTATGATTTAAAATGTAATTAGTTATATTTTTTATTTTTGTGGTTTTTGGATTTTTTTTTTTATTTTTTTTTTTGTTTTTTGTTCATAAAAATGTCAAACAGTATTGCCATTATGTGTGAGTTTTCTACATATACAAATATCTTTTTCTTTTTTTTATTATAAACAGAAAAAAGTTTATAGATTAATTAGAGTGTTAGTTGTTTTGTTTAAGGTTTTGCCATAAATTCTTGAATTTCGGTACAGTTATTGTTACTTTGTTGCTTGCGAAAATCAAAAAAACAAAAAACAATTAAGAAAAAATATATATATTTTTATATATGTATTTATTTATTTAAATGTATATAAATTTAAAAAATAAAATTGGAAAAAAAAAAATATTAAATAGTAAAATGTAGGGTTTTTTCTAAAATGTTGTTACTCCACAAAGTTTTTATATAATATAGTATTTTTGTAATTAAAAAGTATAATTTTGGTGTTGCAAATATGGAATAATTTTTTATTTTTCATGTTTCAATAAACGCCTACACCGTTTAGGTATACAAAGGTATAATATATATATAATTTTTTTTTTCTGAATTTTGTATTTTTATTTACTAAAATATTTATTATTTTTTATAATGTATCTAACCCAAATATTATATAATGTGATAAAGTAAAACACTCACGCAAAACTAAGAACAATTTTTTTCGGTTTTTATTTTTTATTTAAGAAGAAGGTAAAAATTATTATTAGCCACATAGAAAGTTACCTATTACATTTTAAATATTTTTTATTTGATTGGTTTTTTTTTACTTTTATTTTACGAGGCAAATATAAAATTGTTTTTTTTTTTTATTTTTTTTTCATGCATAAAATACGTTGGTTGTATAATTAATAAATGTATATAATTTTTTAGTGTTTTTTTTTTTTTTTTTGTTATTTATTTTGTAATTAATTCAATTGCGTTTTTTTGTTTTTTAATTAAATATTTATATATAACATACATCACAGCAAAACTTTATATAATTTTTTTTTTTTTTTTTATTAATTTCTATTATTAAATTGGTAAACTTTTGTTTTTTATTTTTTTTTTGCATTTCTAATTGAGGAGACAATCTCGGTACAAATTAAGAAAGAAAAAAAAATAAATTTTGAGCCCGTGCTTAGTGAACAAATAAACTAACCCTATCTATTGTTGAGTAGAGTGATAATAAAGGAACAATAAAAAGTGCAAAATTATTTTTAAAAAAACAAATAGATTAATAAGTAGAAAAATTACAAAAAAAAAATAATATTAACATCGATTTTACCGATGATGGTAATAATCTTCACACAAAGATTTTTATCTCTAAATTAGATATGATTAATGTGGGTTTCAAAGAGTTCTTTAGTTAGACAATAAATAAGAAGAATATCTTAATGAAAATTGGAATCACATAAAAAGATTAAGGTGTTCCCCCAAAAAGATGTTTGGATTCAATCATAATACATACATGTATCTTATTATTGCTTGCGACTTCACCCAGAAGCCTTAAAGCCCATTGTGTTGCCTGATAAAACGTGTAAGTGTATGGGGATTATAAGGGATTAGGATCCACAACAGCTTAAGGTTAGTTCCAGAGATTAACCTCTTGCTCTAAAACCAACCTGAGGAGTCCACGAACAGAGCCATGTTCCCCAAAGGTCATTTTGCCAAACTACACAACTTTCCGTGAAACTGGGTTCGTTTGCTAAGAAGAGCAGGGCAATCATAGAGAAGGTATTGGATGCTCTCCAGTTCCTTCTCATCTTTATTTTCCACTGATAAACAGGTAAGAAATTTCAATAAACAGGTCAACAACCCGAAATCGAAATTTATCTGCCACTGACGAACTCTTAATTACTTTCAGACAACTGATAAACAGAAACAAATCAGAAGAATTGTAAGTGCTTCCCATAGTATTGTATCAGAATAATATCCTTTAGCTAATGAGCTAAAAACCTTTTGTTTTTAATAAATTTCAGACAATTTAGAAATTACCCCATAAGGATAAGAAGAGTATTATCTCGTTAGAGTAAATCAATTGAAGGATATTATACTGGATGCTTCAACTATAAGTTCTACCAAACCAGTCTAAACAGTGATTAAAAGATTACCTCGTCTGTCTTTGACAACTTTAATCTTTATCTTTTGCTGATAAACATATAACAAATTTTAATAATCTCAAGAGTTTTAGGCATTTTCTTCAGGCTTCAGAAGTTGATATTATACTTCCTCTTATGACCTAATAATATTTTGATATAATTTTCTGACAATTTAGAAAGTAGTCATAAAGATAAGAATATTAGTTTGATAAATGGTAAATAATTTCACGGATATTTCTCTAGGCCACTTATGAACTTGTAAGTACTTTCAGACAACTTTGTCTTTGAGTAATAAAAAGATAGGTGTTCCCCAAAGACTTCAGTATAATATCTTGCCCTAATGAACTAATAACAACATTTTAAAGATAAGAGCATATTTTACTATATTATAATAATAATCTAATAATCCACTGATCCACTGATAAATTATTACTTTCAGACACTTTATCTTTAACTGATAATAATGACTATATAAGATTTTTCTATAATCTAAAGAAATTGAGGTGTTTCCCACTTCTTCAGAATAATATCTTCCGCCAATAAACTAATAACTCCATATTAATATAATTTTCAGACAATTTAGAAGCTTTCACACTTACATAGATAAGATTTGTTAATAAATTACAATCCCAAAAGAACATAAAATATTTATATTTATAGGGTGGGGTACTGTTTAGTTAACAATACCTTCTGTTTGGAAAGTCGTTGGGGTGGAGGCTCTTTATACAGCATCGCCAGGCGGTTTGGATGATTTTGCAGTCTCTGCCGATGACGTTTACTATTTTAAAGGACCTCGTCGCGCATCTTTAAGTCTCTGTGCAAAATTTTGTTGCGCACAAACCAAGGGGCTCCAGATAAACGGCGAAGTGCCTTGTTTTGACAGGCTTGAACTCTCTGAATATTGCTGGTTGCTGTGGAACCCTATATTTGAATCGCGACATAGATAAGACAATATTTTACTAAATTATATTACTTATATTCCAATAATTCTACTAGTTACAGGGAAGTTTCAAATAAACTATTGACTTTGAAGAACCCAAAGAATATCTTTCCCCAATCAAACCTTAATGTGAAGAATATTTATACAATTAAAATGAATTAATAAATTATTAAAAAAAAAAAATAATAATAATAAGTTGTATATGTTAAAAAAATGCATACAAAATAGTTACATTTATATAGATATACATACATAGATACATACATATATGGTAGATATAGAATTTATACCATTCTTGTGTTAGTTTTTTTTATCAATTTTTGTATATAGTGCATTTTAATAAAAGAAATTCATAGACATGGATTTTTTTTTTATATATAAATACATACATATATGTATAGACATATATTTATATATAGAATAATATATGGTTTTCACACAAACACTTGATTTGTTAATTATTATTATTACTGTTTTTTTTTTTTCTTTTACTTTATAATTCTATTAAAAATCTAGAAAAGCACAACACGTTTACAATGGTCTTTTGGAAATACCATTTAAGGTGATACATTACATATATATGTATAGTATATAATTATTACGCAGGATATATACGTATATATAATTGTTACTCAAATACTATGATAGAATATTTATTGCGAAATACATTAATTATTTATTTTTTATTTATTATATTGTATAATATTTAAAGTCTACAAAGAAAATACAAAAAAACAAAAAATAAAATCTTAAGTTCATTTTTCTGTTTTTGTTTTTCTTGTATTAAATGCGAGAGTTAAAGCAAGTGGAAATTGTTAAGAAAACTAAAAACTAATTACAATATTAATATTATTATTTTGTTGTTATTAATTAAAAATTCTAAAATTATTAAAATTATATATATAATAAGTAAATATTGTAATATAAACTGCAGCTACCATGAATTTTTTGTTTTTGTTTAATAATTTCTTGTTTTTAGTTTAAAGTTTAGTTTAGTAAATTTAAAAATAAAAAATATTTAAAACCTTTTAGGAAAAAAAAAACAATTGTTTAATTATCCTTGAGCCACCTTAGGGAAACACTGAATGCCATTGACTTTATTTATTTATTTTTTTTTATATATAGTTTAATGTTTTATAATTTTAAGTTCATTTCATCATTTATTGTATTGTATATTTTTATATAATTTATACTTATATATGCAATGTGTTTATGTGAAAATATTTTTTTTTTATTTATTTATATATATAAATTTTTATAGTTTTAAATTGTTGTATATATAATTTTTTGTTTTTTTCTTTTATTAAATATTTATCAATAGAAAAAGTGTTCTTTTTTTTTTGTTTTGTTACGTTATAATTCTTGATACAAATGGAGGGCAGGAATCATTTTCAATTTACTTGGTTGTATTTGTTTTTTTATTTTTTATATTCTTTTTTTTATTTTTTATTTTATTGCATCCTTTGTCGTTTCATAATAAACATAATCTAAATGTTTTTTCTTTATTATTTGTATTTTTTTCATTTGTTAATATGGTAACTCTATTTTTAGTTGTTGATGTTTTGTTAATAATTGTACTTTTTTAAAAATATATCCATATACTTACTACTGTATATACTATATGTAGTGTATATTTGTATAATTTGTGTGTGTAATGGCAGAGCTAACAAGGAATTGAGAGAGGTATGAATGTCTGAAAAATCACATTTAGTGGAAATTATATTCAGAATTAATGACTCTTGAGAAATTTTAAACCCAACAGAGAAAATGTCGGTTTCCACTAGTATTTAATGTGTGAAAGCTAAGAAGATCTTCTACTGATATTTTAAGTCACAAGCACTTCTAGAGGACTATTGTAATCTTGAAACTGATAGTCAGTTAAAGAAAACCTGCTTAAACTTTGGAAATTTCTTTCAGAAACTTTATTCCCAAAAGAGAAAATTGAAATTCCCACTGGTATTTTGAGTAACAAGACTAGCAAGAACTTCTAAAAATCTGTTGTAATTTGCAATTTTACATGCAGTCAAAGAAAATTTACTAAGACCTTAAAAATATCTTTCACAGTTTTAATACCAAAATAGAATTGGGGATTCCCAATGGAATTGTAAGTGTCGGGACTAAGAAGCTCTTCTCATTGTTGAAATCTGGAAAACAGCCTTAAGTCAAAAGAAATTTTGAAAATGTCTTTGAGAACTAAAGAATCTTGTAATATTATAGTTGCAAAGGAACAAATGAGGTTTTTCTCAGGCATTTTGAGTGATCATTGTCGACGGACGACTCAGGTGTTATAGATTAAGTAAGATATTTTTTTAAGATATTCATTGCAGATAGTTTAGGTTAGGATAGGTTATGCAGGCCGCTCGCGATTGCCTGCGAGTTCACCCAGAAGCCTTAAGACCCATTGTGATACCTGAAAAAACTACCCAACTTGCTAAGAAACCGGGTTCGTCTACTTAGAAGAGCAGGGCAATCACAGAGCAGGTGTTCGCTGCTCTCTGATCCTCTCCTTGCAGATTATTTCAACAAAATATCTTGAATACTTCTTTTTCTTTTATATGAAGAATTTTTTTTCTTTGACTCAATGGAAATTTGATACAGTTTAAGGGGAATCCCAAATTCAATAAATGAGTGAACTTTTGTTTAAATGAGTTTTTAATCTTTGGAACTAGCAGGAGACCCAAGATCCTAGTGATTTTTCCTTTTAATTGTCAGAGTTGTTATGAAAGTTTTATCCCAAAAGAGCTTGTTTGGTTTTAGTGGACTCGTTTCATAGTTTATTAGTGGTCTCGCGGCTCGCACAATGCCAGTTCGAACCCCGTTCGTTTGTTTCTTCGCTTTTAAATAGTTCAAGAAAAAGCTATTGGACTCAACAGATCAAAGATGGCACTGAAGATTCAAATATCACAGGATTAAGCTGGATATTGCATCAGATTCTAATTGCAGATAATCCAGGGAACAATTTTTTTAACACTTGTTTTTGTTTATATGAAGAAATCCTGATACATTTTTTCTTTGACTCGCGTTTGTTTTGAAATAGTTTAAGGGGAATCACAAAATTGGAGTACTATCAATGAATGAATTTACTGAATTTTTGTATGAATAAGTTTTTAAAATAGAACTTTGGTTAATTGCAATAATTTCTCTATGAGTTGTTAATAAACTTTAATCTCAAAAAAAGTCAACGGGACAGTTCCCAAATTCTGTCTTCATACATCCACCAAACACACACAACATACGTGGATGACGACGACGACAAGTGAGTTTTGCATATCTAATTTTTTATATAATGTTTTGTTGTTGCTTTATAAATTGTATTTTTTTTTTATATATACTCAATAATATTAAAGAGAGTCATTATTTTCACGTATGCCGCTACTAAGTTTATGATTAATTAATTAATAATCTATTAAGACAAGTCACATTGATTTTATTTATTCTTAAAGAGGTTTGCGTTGATAACATTCATTTTCTGTTTTTTTCGTTATTTGTTTATATTTTTTTTTTTATATTTTATATTTACTTTAATAAATTGCTTTCACACTAGAATACATACATAAGATGACGACTGACTGACTACTTTTTGTGTTTTTGTTTTTATTTTTTATTAATTGAGTAATGATAGAATTTTAATTTTTTTTTTATACTTAATAGGTTTGATCATTTAATTTTGTTTTATTTTATTTTATTTTATTTAAGATGACAATAATTTTAGTTATTGATTGGTTGGTTGGTTGATTGATTGATTGATTAAAAATGTGCAAATGTTGTTGCAAAGGCAAACTAATTTTGTTTCATTTTTTTGTATTTGATTTTTTTCACAAATTTTATATATTTTTTTCTTTAAAATTTTTAATTATAATTTTATTAATTTTTTGTTGTTTATTATTGAATATTTTAAGTTTGTTTTTGTGCGATTTGTTTTTTATTTTATTTTTTTTTTTTTTAAATTTATTTGTTTTATTATTACTTTAAATTTATTTATATAATAAATTTTATTAAAACTACCTCTTTAGTTGAGTTGAGTTTTTTTAGTGATTGATTAAGTGAATTGAATTGAACATTGTGGAATAGTTATGGAAGCGGGAGTGGAGTGGAGTGAAGTGGATTGGAGTGAGGTGTAGGTGGAGTAAGGTATTATTGTTAGTAAACTTGAGTTAAGTTGCTCTAAGTATAAAAAATAAACAATTTAAAAAAAAAAAAACTTTGGCTTGACTGTCGTAAAATTACTTTTTGTTTATCATCATCATTTTTAAGTTTTTTAGTATAATTTTATATTTTTTTATATTTTATATTGAGTAATCAAGATTTATTGGCATAGTAGTATTTTTTTATATTTAATTTGATAATGGACAACTAGAGACGCACACACACATAAAATATTTTATTTTTGTATATAAATAGATATACTATATATTGTATTGTTATGTATATTTGATTAAATTTTATATATATCATATCATCATATAATATTTATGGTATTTTGTGTTTATAATTTTAAAAATTATATAATTTTTTTTTTTTTTAAATTTTATTTATTTTATTTTCTTTATTTTTTTTTCTGTATTGTTGTATATATAAATATTTATTATTATTATTATATTTTAAATTTACTTTCGTTCAAACGATGTTTGTCTTTTAATTAATTAAGTCATTTAAATTAGATTGCTTTTAGTTGTTACAAATTGGTTGCTTGCTTTATGTTTATTTGATTTATTTAATCAATTTTTTTATGGAAAATTATTAGAAAAAACATACATACATGTATATAAGTATATAAATTATCAATTTAATTTGAAGCTAATAAGTGAAATAGAAACATAATGCAACAATATACTATTTGGAGGAGTATAAATAAGTTTCCGCTGTTTGATAAAAGAAGGCACCACCAAAGATTATCACGAAACTGAAATGAATACGTGCTTTCGCTTCCTTCTCTAATTTCATCCCAGTAATTTGCAATATCCCAGGACCTGAATGCATATAGTGCAGCCATCTGATTCATAGATTAATTCCAAATAAATCTATGCACATAGTGCAGTCCCCAGAATTGAACTTTTTATTTGGCTTTATATTTGGTTCTATATAATTGACTTTTGTGTATTGTTGGCCGTTGAGATATTGAGTTTATCCTTAAGACAATATGACTGGATAGAGATTCAACAATTTTCACTCTCAAAACACAACAATTTCAACGAATTTTGTTTGTTGAAAACCCTTGAGACACTGAATCTATCCTTAAGACAGTAAAGTCAACAAATTTTTGGCCTCAAAACAAACAAAACTTAATTTTATGAGAGAGCCATCCAGTCTATATGTTTAATATGAAGTCTTTGGCCCCACTAGTAAGTCATGGTTGAAATTTTCAGATATATAGTATCATATCTTAAGGTTGTTGGACATACCATAACCTTGAAGTACTATTAGCAATTTTATATTAGCATCACATAATTTTATTCCTAATAAGCGTCATTGGCGGCAACTTTTAATTCACTCTATTAATTTGAAGAAATCTTCAGGTGAGGAGCATCGAAGGCTTTTAGAAACATATGGTGATGATGCTTTAAGTGACAGAAGTTGTAGTGAATGGTTTCAAAAGTTTAAGAATGGGAAGTTTTTCGTCGAAGACAAAGAACATAGCTTAAGGCCGCGAAGGATACGAAGACTCCAAATTGAAATCATTATAGGAGGAAGATTCGTGCCAAACCCTTCTTACAATAGAAGTGATTCACCAAGCAATTTTTCATTGTTTATATTGATGTTGGAAATGATTCAAAAGCTAGGGAATTTGGTTCCATATGAATTGAAACCAATCCGATTTTGCACATGTGAAATCATGTTTATCAGGCATAAATGAAAGGGTTTTTTGTATCCTATGGTCACTTGCGATGAAAAATGGATCGCAGAGAAAATCAGGGGGGCCACATTCCGATGCTTTAATATCGACAGCCAAGTGATGAATATTCATGTAAAGAAACTCATGTTGTATATTTTTTGGGATCAGCTTGGTGTCGTGTATTTTTATTTTACAAATGCATCGAGTTTCATTCTTGGTTTTTTCATTTTTTATAGGTAAATATACTTTTTTCAGTATTTCATGGTACAGAAAGCATAACAACAAGCTCCACCATTGTATGGTTCTTACTTCATGGGCGTACCAAAGTGCAAAGTGGGTACAATAATTTCAATAAAACATATTTTATCATTATTTTATATTAAATGCCCAACAATGGAAACTTATTTCTACTCCTCATAAGTTGTTTGTTACTTGTAATTTATATTTGGCTTTTTGTTTTAGTTTGTTTTGTTTGTTTCTTTCTATTGGAAAAAATACTCTAAATTTCTTTCTATTTTTTTTTTTCGTCTAACATTTTACACATATACAAAAATTTTGTTACAAATACAAAAAAAAAGGAGAAGAACGTTGGATTCACAAAAAATTTGAACAAGAAAAGTTTTGCTTTGCTTTAGTAGATGAGATCAAAAAAGAAGTGTAGTTTAAGTAGTGTACAGTATAGTACATATAGACACTAAGACAAAAAGAAGGAGAGCAGCAAACATCTACTCACATATCAAGTACAAAAAAAAAATATATATTATATATGTAAGTAGTATGGTATATGTTTTTAAATTTCTAAGTTACATCTTCTTTTGTGTTTTGAGTTTTCTAGTTGAAATTTTAGTTACTTTCTTTCTTTTGTTTTGTTTGTTAGGTTTACTTGGTGGTATACAATATATTTTGAAATATATTATTAGTATTATTTTTTGTTGAACCTATTATTATTAAATATATAATTGTGTGTATATGTATAATTATTATAAGAGTTATTCATATTAGAAGCGTTTAACATCATTTTGTTCTGGTTTCTTGTTTGTTTTTGTGTTTTATGTGTTTCTATTTTCTGATTTGTTTTTTTTTTTTTCTATTACAGTCATTAAGACCAGGATAAAGCAACATGGCTGGCAGTCGGATTCGTTGCGCTACGTTTATTCATATATTTACTTATATATGTTACTATTACTATATTTAATTTATATATTTTGTATGTTGTGTATAATTTATGTGTGTCTTTGAATAAATGTGTAGTGTGTTGTGTGCCCAATTCCAGTATATTTCTAGTTTATTTATTTATAGTATATGACGATCGTGTTTTATTATTTGTTGCCTTAAAGAAGGAAGCATATGTTTGTCTGTCTATCTATCTATGCCTTTTGTTGTCAAAAAGTGAAATTTTCTATGTGCTTATTTAGTTTGAGTTTTTTAGTGCTGCTTTGCTGGGTGGGTTTTTACTTAGTCTCGGGCTTATGAAACTCTTTAGCTTTTCTTTCGATTAATTCGTTCGTGTTCTATATTTCTTTCTTTAAGAAATGCATGATTTCTTCTTGTCTTATACATTTATGTTGTTTTTCCTTTAGTCTATATAAATGGAAGTAATATGATTTGGATTTTTTTTTTTTGGGGAACATTGCTTTTCGTTTCGGGTTACAACAGCTTAAACAGCTTCAGTTTGACTTTGCACAGTTGCTGTTGTTAACTGTGCATTTGTGATAGCATTATTTTGAGCAACTGCAACTGCTGCGGCAGCTGCTACTGCTGTTGCAGCAACTGTTGTTACTTGTTGCTGTTGTTGTTGCTGCTGTGCTTGCTGTTGTTGTTGCTGCTGCTGCTGAGCTTGCTGCTGTTGTTGATGTTCAGGACTATCAAAATAATCAGAGGCATTGCCACGACATATGGGACAAGTACGATTTGACTGTGGAATTTAAAATGAGCACATTAAAAATCATTATATCAATCAAAACTAAATAAATAAAGATCTTTAGTCCTTTTAATGAATGGTTGACATACCCTTAACCATTTATCGACACATTTGGCATGGAATTCATGTGAACATGGCAATACACGCAGTAATTGTCTCAACTCAAAATCACACATACAAACCACACATGAGGTTTGATCACCTAAAAGATTATCAAAATGTTAATAAATATTAGAGAGAATTATATACACTCATGGACATAATAATTAGCACATGTTCATCTTACAAGCCATTGTATAAAATGGCATTTGATGAAGAAAATTTAATATTTTTAATAGACCTGTGTTTTGTATCTAGGTGTCCACAGATTTGGGAGACACATAGCCAGTTTTGAGTGGGGGCAACTACTTTTTCGACTGACACATCTAGGTGGTACTTAGAGCACACTTGGGGGTCCAGAAAAAACAATTTATAGAATCATTTAACATTTTTAATAGAACCCGGGTTTGCTGTCTAGGTCCCCACAGAATTGGGAGAAACCTAGTCAGTTTTTGAGTGGCGGCAGATTCTGTTTTGGCAGATCACGATCACAGTCGGTGGTCCCGAAAACCCAATTTATTTTATCACACAATTGAGTCGAGTTTTTGAGTGGCGGCAGTTGCTTTCTTGACAGGCAGACATATGTTGGTGGTACTTAGAGCTTAGAGCACAGTTGACGGTTCAGAAGTACGCCCATCTTTATTTGATTCTACTATGTTTGTGCTTACCCACACTCACTGACAGTTTTTTCTGTCTAGGACCACACAGAATTGGGAGAACCCAAACCAGCTTTTGAGTGACGGCAGTTGCTTTTTTGACAGACACACCTAGGAGGTACTCTCACACATTTGGTGGTTCAAAAGTAAGTATAATTGCCTCGATGTGATTTCCCACTCCCACTGACAGTTTTTCCACCTTCTTCCTAGCACCTAGTTCAGCATGAGCTATCTTCTTCTAGAGTGAATTGTTTTTTCAACATCAGCTGCAATATTATTCGATGCCAATATCAACTATCTCCACTCCATTGGGTTTACTTATTCCCGTATTACACGAGTGTGTAAAGTAACGCGACTAATCATGGATTCTTCTTTCTCGGCAGAATTTGTTTTTCGCGCACTTCCCCTCTCTACAAACGCAAATTAAAAGAAAGAGCTTTGCTTTCGTGATCTATCGTGTAATAGCCGTATATTCCATATTATATTTAAGGAGGTGCGCTTATATTTTTGTCCATGAGTGTGTCTATATAAAACTGAAAAGAACTTACCACTGTGAGTGTCTGGATTATATTTATAATTCGGTAATTGATCAATTTCACTGCGTGTTAGTCCACGTGGTTTAGCTTCACCCAAACGCTCAGCTAGACTAAGCAAAGCTTCATAGTTTTCGGTCTCATTGTGATCGGGTGAGCTCAGTTCGTGCTGATTATATGGCGATAGAGGGAACATGGCACTGTTTCAACATAAAAAAAAATAAAAAAAACGGGAAATATTATTAGTAAATAGTGCAATCGGCTCGACGTCGTAAAGCCCACTTTTGTGTTTGTGGACGTATTGGGATGAATCAAACACTAAATATTACGGGAAGCTTGATAAAATATATCCTTAGAGGCAAACAGGCCAACAAATTTTTTTTTTTTTAATATTTAATGTACGGACACGGCTCATTTCCGATATTATTATATGTAATGATTCAATATAAAATCATCATCATGACAACGAATAAGGGAGTAGTGAGGAAAAAATGTAGAAAACTTACAGGAAATTAAGTAAAAATCCTGGATTAATAATGCCTGTTGTTGTCTGTATTTGCACCGGTGTAGCTTGATGCGGTCCTAAAGTCTGAGGCGGCAATACATGACGATGTGGTCCATGTGCATGATTTGGAGTCCAGAAACGTGGGATACGCCGATGTGGAGGGAATGTACGTCTCTGTTTTAAGATTTGACGTTATTACAATGATTGTATTGTTAGGACACAAAATTTTGTAAAAAATATCTTACCTCAGTAGAGATAATAATAGGTTGCGGTGCTGTTGACAATTGCGCTGATACCTGAGCAGCTGCTGCAGCTGCGGCGGCGGCACTCATGGTCGATATATGTATATGACCAGCTTGCAGCTGATGATGTGCATGTGGATGCGGCGCATGTGGATGATGATGCGCCAATGAAGCCTGCTGTTGTTGTGTTGCTTGAGCTTGAGGACCAGCACTTGCATTCTGATGACCATCCACCAAATGATGGTGATGATGGTGTGTCGTAGCCGATGGTGGTGCTTCAATTGCTAGGCCAGCAACAGCTGCAACGGTTGCATCATTTACTGCCGAACGTTGTTGTTGACTTAAGTGAGCTGCATGTTGATAATTTGCTGCAGCCACAGTGGCTGCAACAATAGCAGCTGCCTGTGCTGATTGTTGCTGTTGGGCAGCAACAGCAACATGTTGTACCGGTGGGACTTGTGCAACTTGTAAGGGTCCAGTTGCTAAACCAGCAGCGGTAGCAGGAAACGGTTGTGTATAAATGCCATGCAAATGGCATGGAGCTAGACGCGCATGCGGTGGGGCTGGATAGGTGCAAAAGGAAGCCCATATTGGTACTTGATTGAGGTCGACCATTAGTGAAGCAGGTGGTGGTGGTGCAGTTGGAGCTGTTGCCACTGTTTGCTGATGACTTGGTGGCGCTTGTTGTAATATTGCTCCAACGGTTGCGGCACTTGTGGTAGCTGCAGTTGCTGCATTTGGTGGCATTTGTTCCCAAGGCGAACGATGTTGTTGAGGTGGTGGTGCATGATGCTGTGTTATTATTTGTGCTTGCTGCTGCTGTTGTTGCTGTTGATGCTGCTGATGGAGGTGATAATGGATTTGATGATAGCTCTGCGGCGCCTGTTGATTATTCACAAGATTATTGCTGTGGTGCGAATGTTGTTGTTGCTGCTGCTGTTGGTGATGATGCTGTTGTTGTTGCTGATGATGATGGTGTTGTTGCTGTTGTTGTTGATGATGGTGCTGCTGTTGCTGCTGATGTGGATGATGACCAACATAATGTTGCGGTGCTGAAAGAAAAGGATCACGTAAACGTGGACGCCTTATAGGGGGACTGCCTTGTTGTATCTGCAAGAATTAAAATTGAATTTATTTAGTTTATCTCTAAAATCTACAGTCTTAGTTATATTACCAAGACACGCGGTGATCTGCGTGGTTCCCAAATTGCAGGTGGCGACTGACTTGGCATACGTCCAGAAATGCGCCTGCGTTTACGTGAAGGACTATCAGAGTTCAAACCATTTGGACCACCACCACCATTACCGCCATTCAATGATAAAGTCGAACCCGATACACCAGAACCTGAGGGACCATCATTCAAAGCAGCTGCACCGGCCAAGGCAGCTGAACTTGTTCCTCCACCATTAATATGCTGATAATGACCATTATTGTTATTGTTATTATTGATCTGAAGATTACGACCAAAACTACGTGGGCCATTATATGAGTTTTCTATGCCGCCACCATTACGTTCCAAACGTCCATCATTATGCTGCTGATACAAAAATATAACACAAATTTTAATATGAAACTTATTTTAATGGAGAAGACAAATGGTGATGATAAAAGCCTACAAAAATTGTTTGTATTGTTAAAACAAATGTTGGCCCATTCTCGAAAAACCAACAACTTTTGGCATTTTTTACGATTCTCTATGAAGATTTAACAATTTTTCGTCACTTTAGTTAGTCTAAAATTTTGTTACGTTATTCAAAAATGTATGAAGAGCTCAACTACATAATGCAGAAGAGCGAAACCAGCGACAAAGAGTGTTTCAAAATATATATTGTGATACAGCACAGTGCGTTGATTGAATAGAATATGAAACGTTTTTGAAGAGAGTTTCAGAGTCATGTCGGAGCCTGACGCTCTTTCAGATATGAAACAAGAAACATGTCGCCAAGATTGTTAATATATCTTGTGACTAAAAAGCCGTAGCGCCAAATAATTTATATATGATGAAAATAGAGGAATGTACGGTGCTTGTAAGAGCAATTTTGTCATTGCGCGCTTATGTCATCAAGGGGAGAAGGGCGTTGATAGAGGTAAACAAAAATATTTAAATGTATTTTTTGGAAACGCGTCTCTTGGGAACGGCTTGCCCTATTTGGCTGTTTTTTTTCGTATAGGCCAATTAGAATTGGATATTTTTGTATTAAAATCTATATGAATAAACATATTTTTAGGGGTGGTATTTTTATTGAATTTTTGATCTATGAGTTCGGTAGAGAGAATTTTTTTTCGCGTCATCGTTATTGCTTATTTTCGTAACAGCCTTTTTTTGCGTTCACTAAAAATCGGCAATGTAAGGCGCGGTAACTATTCGGTTGAGTGGCCGGTTTAGTGACTGTTGGCGACACCGTGAATATTGTTACATAAAAAAAAAACACCGCTTGTAACTATGTACAACAAATAATTGGCAATCCATAGTCTCCAAAAACTTTTTTTTAATTTTTGAAGTTTCAACAATGGGGGACCCTTACATACCCATTACCAAAGCCTCTGAGCCTTGCCCGTGCCTTTAAGGATTGTGTTGGACAACTACAGTTCTTGGTTCATTGTGATAAGCATCGTCTCACGGTGCATATATCAAAAATTCAGACAAATGTTTTCACGCAAAATGATTACGGTGATATTACCTACCCCAGTTCATGGTGTTCGGTTCTGTTCTGTCTTTTTCAAATAAAAACGGTTCGGTTCGAAGCCCAAAAAACCCGACGGTTCGGTTCGGTTCAGAACCGGTTTACAACCTTGACTTTACTAACAATTTTTGCCTGTTTATTTTTTAACAATTTTCGCACATTTTATTTAACAATTTTTACAGATTCTAATTGTAATGAGTAAGTAATTGTACTACAATTCAACCAGTACCTACCATGGAAATGTTGTTGCCATTTCTATCATATAAACCTGAGTTGGATCCATTGTTGTTGTTGTTGTTTAGGTTATGATGACGACGATTGTGATTGTGATGATAATCACAATTATTGTTGTTATTATTGGAACCACCACGATATGATAGACCGCTGCCGCCATTGCCACCTAAACGACGAAAGCTTATATAATCAGAATTCTGATTATTCCCATTGTTGTTGTTGTTGTTGTTCATGGATCGCAATCCTCCTCCAATGTTGTTGCTGTTGTTATTATTATTATATGAACGCGCATGATGATTTATATGATGATGATGGCTAGTGTTGTTGTTATTGCTATTGTTGTTGTTGGTTGAATTGGAATTGGCGTTGTTTGCAATAAAAAAATCAGTCGTTCGATTATAAGAATTATTATTATTATTATTGTTGTTGTTGTAGTTATTATTGTTGTTATTAGAAGCCAATAATGTTGTCATTATTGGTGTTGTTGTCGAAGACATCGGTGGTGGCATGGTTGTTGGTGTCAATATAGCAATTGTTGTTGTTGTTGTTGGCAGATTGTATGAAGTCATTGTTGTTGTTGATGTTGGCAACATTGTTGTTGATGATGATGATGTTGTTGATATAGTTGTTGGCATTGTTGTTGTTGGTGTTGTTGTTGTCATTATAGGATTTTGAACGGAAGACGACATCATCATAGTAGTATTATGATTTTGGGTTGTACGTTGTTGATGATGATGTCCATGTTGAGGAATTATATCAGTACAAGAATTTACATTCACAACATCAGTACAGTTACTATTTGTTGTTGCATTTGTTGTATTATTATTTGTAGAAGTTGTTGTTGTTGTTGTTGATGATGTTATTATTAAATTTGTACGTGTTAGCGGGAGGGATTGACGATTAGTTTGTTCTTGTTGTTGTTGGTTTTGGTTATGATTTTGACTTCGGTAATGATGATAATTGTTATTGTGATTATGTGTATGATGTTGGTGATGATGATGATTAGAATGGTGGTTATAGTGCGGATGTTGTTGTTGTTGTTGTAGCTGTGTTTGTGGTTGTTGTTCATGATGATTTTCATTGGAATTGTGATGACTGTAATGCATTAGGTTTGTTGGGATTTGGTTAGGATAACGAGTATGTTGTTGTTGTTGTTGTTGTTGATAGGATTGGTGATATCTTAAATTATGATTAGCATAGTTTTGAGGACGTTGATGATGATG
This sequence comes from Amiota communis, assembly GCA_037043315.1. Taxonomy (NCBI): domain Eukaryota; kingdom Metazoa; phylum Arthropoda; class Insecta; order Diptera; family Drosophilidae; genus Amiota; species Amiota communis. Next base: position 853,196 of record JBAMAV010001245.1, on the reverse strand, counting down.
ATGATGGGGATGATAATATTGATTAGGAGTAGGAAAACTACGTTGTGCATTAGGTAAATTTAATTGGAAATTATTGGGTGATAACAAGGCAGCCTCAGCAATTTGTTGTGATGTTAGTTTTATATCACTAGGAGACAAACTATGATTATCATCAATAGTTGGATTGTTTGTTAAAGATTGAATATTATATAAACTTGGTGATGGTAATGGTGTTGAAGGAGGTGGATTTGGTTGGTGATTAGTTAATTGTATAAAAGTTGAGGGAGATGCCAAGGGATAAGGAGGATTCGGTTGTTGTTGCTGTTGGAAACCATTTTGCCGGCCATAATGATGACCATTATGATAATTTAGTTGATGATGATATTGATGATGGTGATTTGCATAATGTTGTTGCTGATATTGGTGGTGGTGGTGATAGTTTTGATTGTGTATTATATGGTTATTGGGATTGGTTGTGTGATTATTGTGGTTGTGGTTGTGACTGTGATTGTGGTAAACGTGAGTTGATTTGCTATTATTATTATTATTGATATTATTGATAAAAGAACGTCCGCTAGAATTACTTGTTTGTACATCGCTGGATTTCGGATTTTTTTTTTTTTTATGCATTTTCAAAACAAAATTAATTATATATATGGATATATACGATATACGAAAGATACATTTCAAAATGGTTATTATTATTATTGTAGTTGTTGAGATTCAAATCAAATATGCAATTATGCAGTAGTAGTAGTTGTAGTAGTGGTGGTTTTGGTGGTAGTGGTAGTAGTAGTAGTTCAATTTTATATAAACACAACCCAGTAAAATTCAATTTATGCATATACACACATGTAGTAAAATTTTTATATATATGTAAAGTAGTAGTAGTAGCCATATATATGATTTATTTATATATATATATATATATGTATTTTATTTTATATTTTTTTTTTGTTTAGTTTTTTTTTATTTAAATATGAAGAAGAAAGAAAAAACGGAAAAAGATAAAAATAATATATGTAAATGCCAAAATGCAATATTTATCTCATATACATTAGTTAAATTATATATAATAATATAATAGTATGTAAGTAATAATTAAGTATATAATATATAGTAATTTATAAGTATATACAGACACACACACACACGCACATTTATCGCTCATTTGTTATATTTGGTTTTTTTTTAATTAATTTTTTTTTTTTTGCTGTATTAAAAACAATATTACGTATACGTACTAAATAAATCATCATTACTAAAAAGATCAGATTAGTTGTTAATTTATTCTTTTGCTTTAATGCACACTACGCTTATTTAATGTTAATTACAAAATGACAAATTACTAAATTTTTACACAAATACAATTTTCTAAACAAGAAAAAATGAAAAAAAAAAAAAAAACCAAATTGTTTGGAACAAAGGAAAATTTAAATTTCTTTGGATATGTTTGCATTTTTTTCTCTTTTTCAAATTGAAAAAAAAAAAAAAAAAAAAGTTGAAAATTGTTTTGTGTTTATAGAATTTCTTATTGAAAATTATAATCAATTCAATAATATTTTAAAGTAAAAATAAATTAATATTTTGTTATTTTTGGTGGTGAAGAAAAACAATTTAAAATTTAAGAACAAAAAATTAGAGAAGAAAAACTGACTTCTTTTTGTTTACTTGAATATATTACGAGGGCTGCTATTTATATTTCGGGAATTGGCAATACGAATGTCAATACATAAAATCTGGCAATGCCATAATAAACTTGGTCATTTTTAGCACATATGTATGTACAACGTTTTTATGTACAATTGATTTTTTTTTTCTTTACAAGATATTAAAGAAATCAATTTGGCAAAACAATGTAAATTTCTCGAGATGGTTTTCGTTGGATTATTTTTCACAACTTTCGACGTGGATTATCCCACCAAGAATGTGTCGTTGAACTTAATTCTTTGTATGGTGAGAAAGCACCATCAAAAACGACAGTTTATCGCTGGTTTGCAGAATTTAATCGTGGTCGTAGTTCAGTCGCTGACGAATTCCGTGAAGGTCGTCCAAAATCGGCTGTTGTGCCACAAAACATCGAAGGTGTGCGTGAACTGTTAGTGCAAGATCGACATATGACATATCGTGCACATTAGTTCCATTTCAATACATTCAATTTTGCATGAACACTTAGTTGTAAAAAAGGTTTGTTCTCGTTGGATACCCCATAACTTATCAATCGCTCAAAAAAAGGCTCGCGTCGTTTGGAGTAAGGACATGCTTAAAAAGTTCGACCGTGGTGCTTCAAAAGACGTTTATAAAATCGTGACAGGTAATGAATCATGGATATAAGTGTATGAGCCGTAAACTAAACAGCAATTGACCGTGTGGGTGTTTCAAGACGAGCCAAATGCAACAAAAGTTGTTCGCACTCGAAGCACTACGAGGCAAATGTTCGCCTGTATCTTCGCCCGAATGGGTCATGTGGCCACTGTTCCGCTAGAGCAACGTAGGACTGTCAATTCTGAGTGGTACACGACCATTTGTTTGCCGGAGGTCTTCGGAGAAATTCGCCGTAGAAGCAGTTGAAGAGTTCAAAATCATGCTTTGGAGGTGTCTCAAGAGGAATGGAAAAATTGCTATGACCAATGGTTCGAACGAATGCAAAAGTGTATTGATCATCGGGGGAATAATTTGAAAAACAATAAAGCCATTTTCATTAAAAAATTTTTGTTTGCTATTCCCGAAATATAAATAGCAGCCCTCGTATTATATACCTTTTACGAAATACTCGATTTATATTCCAAATTGAAAAGATCACGGATCGTTTCTGTGGCGATCTATGTCTTAAAGAGACTGGTGTTAAGATTTGCTGAGGGAAAATATTGTTAAAATACCAGAAATGTTTAAGAACACAGTGAATCAGACAAAAGATTTTTTCTTTGTCTAATGAAACAACAGCACATTGTGTCTTTTGAGGCAGCACATACATCAACAAAGGAGACAATACAAAAAGACATGCACATTTTTGTCTGAATCTATTCGTCTTTTATCAACTTGTTTTCTTTCCTTATTAGTCAATGACATTTTGTGCTATCCGTTGTGTTCTCAGCCTAAGGAAATACAAAAACATACGACGACTTTGTCAATATACAATGATCAAATTGAAAGTTGTACATTGTCTAGTAAACAAATAGAAATAAGGAAAGACATTTTTGCAATTAAGGTCAGCATGTTAAATCAGGAAGAAACTAAAAAGGTGATCTATACATTCCATTACCTCAGCATATTTTTCACAAATGAAGTCAGAGGCCGACTTCAATGTTGTTCTATACTACGTTGAATGCTGCCTATCGTTAAGTGAAAAACAAGAGCCGAGAAACCATTTACTAAATGTAGCATTGCATAAACCCAAGAAGACACAAAATGCATTAGGTTATTTGAAACCTCTATTCCTTAATTGTTAACAACTAGGTAGATGCTTCAAAATCCTAAGACACATACATATATGTATATTAGGTTTTTATTGTCTCAAATAGAAAATGTAAGTTATGATTTTTGTTTAGAAATCGGAAATCAATTCTGGTTAGTTTTTAACAAACAATAATGAATGGGGTTCAGAATAACACGCACCCACCCATTCATATCACAACAACTTGTTTTAGAATACGATATGCCACAATGAGCGACTTTATCCAACAGCCATGCGCTCCATTGTGATGTCTGGGAGAGTTGGCGGTTATTCGCCTCTGGAATCAACCTGAAGGGACGATAAGACAAAGAACATAATCCACTGCACACGTACAATACAATGTACGCCCAGAACTCTTGTTATAAGATGTGCCACACTTAATATACCAATTGGAAAAAGTATGCTTTGACGCATGCGCAGAGACACAATCCGATGATGCTTTTTCTTTTACAGAAATCTGAAACTAGCTGAAGTGTAGCCAATGTGGCCTCACTAGCACTGCAGTGACATATTTAAAAATAGTTATTTCAGGATGTTGGATTTTATCAGCCATGAGTTGAGTACTTGTTCTCCGTTGCTGAATTGTCACCGTGTCGTGGTAACAGGCTCAGTACGTATAAGTACCCTGAAACTTATTATAAAGCTAAGAGCAGAGCAAATCAGGCTTCAAAATGGGCCGCAAGTCTTCTGGGTGAACTCGCCCTGTGGCGAGCAGTTTGTCTATTATATCCTAATGAGCGAATGCCACATTCCAGGACTCTAAGCAACAAAAATTTGTTTGTTCTTCTTTCAAAGGAAGACAATCATATTTGCTAGACTACATAAGTCTTCGAAGAAGTTCAAGATAGTTACATAGAAGTATTTGCAAACATTTAGTCAAGAAATGTTGAATTTTTTGTGAAATTATGGTTCAAAATCTGTAAAGTCCATTTATCGACGAACATGAATAGAAATTTATGAAAAATTGAGTGAATTTATATACAATTGTGATCTGGAGGAATAGCATCATCATTATGCTACTCACAACTTTTCAAACAAATCATGATTCTTCGTAAAAGGTATAAAATTATTTATGAAAGAAAAAAATTAAATAGAATAAGCAAAATTCGTTTTGAATAAAGCCACAACATACTAGTAGTCGTTAGTGAGGCATCCGTACTTGCAGTGTCACTAACATTTAATACAGATTTTTTGGTTTAAATTATTCATAATTATTTATTGTAAAAAAAAAAAGACACCACACATATAAACAAGAAAGTGCGTTTTGTTTCAAAACTTTAAGAATGTGATACCACCTTACTAAGTATATGGAAATCTTTTGAATTTTTAAGGTTTATCATATAATAAAAGTAAAGAATTATATAATAAAGTAAGATCAACTAAACTTAAGACACATGCTAGTATAGAACACTTATGTAAGTTGTAGTATGTTGGGGCAAAGCCATTTATACTTTATAAAAATCAAAGAAAAGTATACAAAAAATGGTTTTGCCAAATCGGAATCGTGCATTATACAATAGTAAGAGTAGTATTTAAGGCCTACATAAGGCGGCTTACAACAATATATGTAACATAGTAGTATGTATAAAACGAGGATTGTTCGTTAAGAAACTTAAAGAGTGAAAACGGAAATAAATTTCTTTATCAAGTGAAGTTTTGAAATTAAAATATACAATATATAGAAAAAACAAATATTTATAATAGCACAAGAAAAGTAGTTTGCCTCTCATATATATAAAATGACTTTCTAAAAAAGCGAACTTTGCTTTAAACTAAGGAAAATATAATTAAAAAAAAAACAAATTAAAATATATGTAGAAGTAGTACTGTAACAAAGTTTGAGGTTAAAGAGCTTTGGATTAGTTTATAAATGCGAGCGAGCGAATACAAAGTTTTATGAATTATTTTATTTTAATTTATTTTTTAAGGTTATTTATACCATTTTATTTTGAACAAGTTCTACTAGTTTTTTTTTTTTTTGTACATGGATTCTCTTCTATGTATTTGTTTTTTTATTCAAATTATTAACACATGAAAATTAGTAAAAAAAAAAATTAACAAAATTAAAAGAGAAACCCTCGAGGAGAGTTCAGACACACCACACAACAAAAACAAACATACAAAAAGTAAATAGTAGAAGTACATAAGTTGAGTTGAAAGATATAAATGAAAATTGTAATATAAGTAAATTATTTTGATATTATTATTATTGGTTTAAACTCTATATAGTTAAGGTAAGTTGTATATGAGATTTACTTTTACAATTTGAAAAGAAAAACTTGTCATTAAACATTCTAAGCCGCAGTGTGCAAAATGCAAATAAATATATATTTATATAACATAATAGTAGTAGTATAATACAACAAGTTGAGCTTATTGATCTCTTCTCTCTAAATACTTACTAAAGAAAATTTTCAAAGCAATCAATTATCAAATCAATCATCAATTAAATTATGTATTCCAAAAAATTTGTAACATTTTTATGAAATTTATACAATTTTAAGAAAACCGTGCATAAAAATCAATAAACTCAACTCATCATCATCATAAGTATCATCAACACTAAATATTTTTTTTTTATTCATACATAATTTTCATAAAAAATTACAAACTATCTGGATAAAGAGGAAATTTTGTAAATATTTTTTACGCAGCATCACCATTGTTTAATATTTGGTAGTAGTACTTAGTATTTTTGCACAATATTTTAATATATGTATGTAAATAGTATTTATAAGAATTTTAATTTTGAATGAAACAAAAACAAAAATTATATTTAAGTATGTAACAAACAAAATAGAAATAAGAAGAAAATTTTGAAATTGTAATTTTTTTTTCTATGTATATTTTTTTAGAGGAGTCCTATAAGTATTTTAGTAAGCTTTAGTGGTTTTCAAGGGAATGGAGGCTGGTTTCTGATTCCGCACCTAAGCGATTTGTGTTTTGTAGTACTGTACTACTTATGTTATATTATTGTCCTACAACATAAGGTTGGTTACTCATTCTTTAAGTCCATAAACGTTGAGTTTGTTTGTTTAAAGCTGGGCTGCTTTCCTATGTAGTCGGTTCCTTCAGATGACTGAGACTCAATCACAGTTTAGAATCACGGTGTCATTGCTAAACTGATGCTCTAGTAGGTTCACAGATCATATTGAATTCACTTGTGAGACACACATGTTTACTTGCATCATGATTGTGACTCACTTTGATTCAGTTGACTTTCCTTAAACTGTGATTACCAATAAATCTACTAGTACTACTGTAAACTTCAGAATGACTGTGACTCAATCACAGTGATTTTGCACTCACTGTAATTAGCTCCTCTTCTCGTAGGTTCCTGATGATATTGACAATCTCTAGCATTATGAGGCAACTTTGACTTAGGACCTTACCTGTCATGACTCTATCAAAGAGTATTTGGCACTTAACATTCTAATAATAACTGACTTTTGTGTGTGGATAATGTTATTCATTGACTAAGCCATCAACTAAATCAACTATTGAGTACTCTTTTTTCTTAGGTTGGATGGAACTTTGTTATGACAAGAAAAGCTCTTATAATGACAACTTTTTGTTTTCTTGATATCTACTGCTTAGGAGGTGGCAAGCCTGCTTAAACTGGAGTTTACAAACTGGTAACATACACTTTACAGACTGATGTTAAAAACAGCTTTTAACTTGAGCGAGAATCGGAAAGATGACAACATTTTTATTGGTGTCAACGCAAAAACCACGTGAATAGGTAGGTTAAACAAAAATTTCAAGAAGTCTAGACGAAGTTGTTCTAACTGATATTTCTCAATAAATTCTTTTCTTCCAAGGTTCGTTCTATTGATCTATTCTTCAAATGAAAAAAGTATCATGCTAAGCTCAAGATTGTCACAATAGGCCCAATCGATGCCGCAGTGACGAGGTGAATTAGATCCCGATCAATATACAGTACTAAGTAGTACTGGTCCTTAAAAGACAATGTTTTGAGAAAGACACTCATTTGTGTCATTTTGAATGATCATAAGAACGAGTTTCATTTAATAGTGTGATGTGGTGAGGTAGTAACACAGACGAGATGACTAGCATCCGATCTTGTCAGCGTTCTTATGGCAAGTGAAGTATAGGAGACTTGCTCTGATCAGCTTGTCCTGCTCCCCACACTATCAAATTCGGTATTATCTTTTTTATGCTCTTTTCTTCGATGATTAAATGAACTTCACCACGACGTTCTGATGGACTATAGATATTACCAGGAGCTAGCTAGATATTCTGATAATCTAGTCAGTCTTGGGCTCTTCAAAAGACCTCATGCCATCCAATTTATCATATTCAAAGTCGTTTAATCGACATCTACCTGAGAATTTAAAGCTAAAACTATCCTTCATGTTAATCTAATCATCAATAGCTTATATAGAGTCGATACCTTTATCTTACTATTGATAGTTTAGTGGTCAGGTCCTTCAATATATTCTGATTATCTTTTCTTGTAAGGTCAGGTCAATAGAATGAAGAAGAAGAAGTAATAATCCTAACCAGATCTATTCAATCTTGGGGCTCGCTCGTCTTAATAAGACAATGTTTCTCTATGTTCTTTTATTATAAATATAATTTAAGGATCTTCGTTGAACTTAACTCAAAGAAATAAACAAAAAACTATTGTATTTTAAGTATAATTGTGTCCGTTTAAGAAAAGCACTTTAGTGCGGAACTCAATGGATGCTTTTTAACTGATTTTTTTGATTTTATTATTAAGTTTTTGGGGTGCAAGAAAATAAAGAAAGAACAACTTAACAAAACTCAATTGAATTCTAGAATCATCAACGACTTTGTAAACATGAAATTTTTTGTTTTTATACATTAAAAATATAAAATAAATATTTTCGATTATCATTATAAGTAGTATTGTAGTATTTTGTAAATTGTAAATATTTGCACACACAATTATAAAGTTCGAGAGTATAGTAGTAGTATATATTTTTGAAGCGCGTGTTGTGCTAAGTACATAACTTTTTAACTAACAAAAAACACTCAATTAATTAGTATGGTAAGTATATGGAAGAGAAGCAGCAAAGATATTTTATTTTTTATATTATTGTATTTATTAAAATTTAGATACAGAGACAGAGAGAGAGAGAAGGAGAGAAGAGTTTTTTGTGTGAAAAATGCTTACTAATTTTTTGTATATAAAATTATTGTATTATTTATTTATTTAATTATATTCAAAGCAAGAAAACACAACAATTTTAGGCTCCTCTAGAAAAATATATAAAAAATTGTTTTTAAAATCATAATTTTTATTAACAAAAAAAAAAATTAAAATAAAAACATGTAGCAATTGAATATTACAAAAAATAAAATCAAATAGTATTTAAAGAAGAGTTTAAAGCTTTCTTTGCAATAACAAAACTTTTCGGAAAGTATAGAGAGAGATAGAGAGAGAGAGTTACAGTTAGATAGATTGTAGAGAGTTTACAGAGTTAGGGGTTTCAGAAAAAAACATGTTTGTGTATGAGAGAAGAAAAGGGTTTTTATGTTTAAAACAACAAAAAAAAATTATATATCTTGTATGTATATTTAAGAGTAGTATTTTGCGCACCCATAAAAACAACAGAAACTCACAAATCTAAATATTTTATAGAAGAATAAAAAGAACAATTAAGGCATAAGTATATGGAACTGTAAAGATTATGAACACAGTGGGAATATGGGGAGCATCATGTGTGAGATCACGAAAAATTAAGATGAAATATAAAATAAAAATAAAAAAAATAAAAAAAAACCCATTTTTTTGAGAAATATTTTTTGGGTTCTAAGTCTCTAGTAATTTAAAGATAAGGTTTTAAAAATTATTAAGCACTTTTTAATTGAAGCTTTTTTCATTAAACATATTGGAAATCTAACTAAGATTCTCAGAAATTAATAGCTAAAGGAATATCGAATGTAAGGGATCATTTACCATTTACATTTGGAATGGGTTATTTGATTCAAACAATTTATCTCTCAGAGCTTAATAATATACAAAATTGGCCTTCAATACAGGGCTGTCCAAGTGAAGTCTGAATGCGGCTCAAATCAGCCCAGGCTCCCGAAGAAATATCTTTGGTCCGTAACTCAGGGCTCTTGTTAGAAAAGATTAAAAAATTTTTTTTTTCTTCTGTGGGTCAATTTATCACGAAAAAGGTTGGATAGCCCTGATTTAATTTCTTAATCTAAATGAAAGCATTGGGTGCTTGTCTGATGATAGGATAGACTTGACATCCTACTTATTGTGGTGAGGGGGCTTAGAAAGTGTAATATCGTAATAGCTGGTAGCTGAAGTTATCATGCTCGATCTGAATGGGAACACTGAAGCTAAGAGTAATCCAAACCAGGCATCAGAATGAACTTCTAGGTGAACTCAACCTTTAGCGAGCAACTTCCTTTTTATATCCTATCCTATCCTATCCTATCCTATCCTAGACCTGACATCATAACGACACGGAAGAAATGTATTTGCTTTCTTTGGAAGATCATTCTAAATTTAAGATCGGTTCATCTATGTTCTTAAAGCTGAGCAATAGAAACTTTAAAAAAGACCTTGACCTTAATATTGAAATGAAACTAGACAAGCTAACTGACCAAAAATTAAAAAATATTGGAGACTTTTAAGGATTCTCTAATCAGTTTCTTTTAGTTAATCTTATTAATTTGATGAATTTTTCAAGTCAGAGAAGATTAACCTATAAAGATTTCAGTCTAAGCTACTGCGTAGGATTGTAGGTGCGCAGTTATCCACCGAGATACCAACAATAAATGAAGAGATTGTCTGACACAGTATCATTCACTTCAATAGGTTGGATGCTAATGTCAACTACCAAGCAATCAACCTGCTGGACAACAGAAGGCAACGCGAAGCCTGACACCCCGTAGACCTCCCATTTTGCATCCCGAATGAGTGATTCACTAAATCAAATTTTCATAAGTCACTTACAAAAAAATTCACTGGTTGATATCTGCTACGATAGTAGCAAATAAAGAATATAAGTTATAGAATAGTCAATGGTAAATAGTTAATCATTTAAATAATCACTTATATATTAATCAGATTAACTAACGGCCAACACTGGTTGATATAAAGGCATTAAAGGTTTATGTTGGAAATAAGAGTACTTTTACCAACTGATGTCAGATGATTTTGTGACAAAAACCATTCCAATCCTGGGATTATTTATTAAATATCATTTCCAGATAACATTATCTCTTAGACAAGACAGACAAACAGATATTCCAAATTCCTCAATAACTGATTATATCTACAAAGGTCACTTATTAGGTACTATATTGATCTTTAAAAGGTTTGCATTCTCACAGCCTACAACCACCAATAAAGAAAATCATCATGCCTTAAAATACCAAAAAAGCACGCCTAATGAACAAAGCTTATACAAAAAATTAGATTAACTCTAAACTAACACAAACATTTATTTAGCTAAGAGAATTATTTGGTAAAAATTGTTGTTTAAAGTGCTTATTTGTTTTTCATGCATTTTTGTAAGACATTTTTCCAGAATTTTCTTTCTTTCTTTCAACGTTCATCATATATAGAGAATTATATAGACAAGATTTAGAGAAAACATGAAATTATCTGGTAAGAAGAACGAAAATTAATCAAAAAAAAAAAAAAAACTTAAAAAAATTCTCTATTGCAAATCGCTTTAACTACTTAGTACACGTTTGATTGGTTTAGTATTATTTTTTTTTTATAGATCAATTTAAGCATTTAATGGTTTGATATTAGATAAAAATTATAAAAAATCATGTATTAATGATGATATTTGATAAGAGTGGTGTGTGAAGTTGTTGATTGAATATGTTTTTGGGGGGAGTGGTGTATGAGTTATGTATGGGGGGTTGTTTTGTATAATGTTTTTGAATGTAGTATGTAAATCAGAGAGAGAGAGAGAGAGTTATATAGAAAGGGGGGTACGTCGTAGTGTAGTTGTTTGTTCCAATAAAATTGATATCAGGATATTATTAAATGGAAAATTATGTATGTACTTAGTATAAAAAAAAACTTAAGAGGAAAACATAGAAAGTATAGAGAGTGTAATGTGTGTGTTGTGTATGAAAGGAAAAGTAAAATATTGAACATATTGAGAAGGACTGAATTTCTCCTTTTTTCAGAGAATTTCAATTCAAAATTTAGAAGATTATAATAGTTGATGATTCAACAATTTTGAATGCTACGAAAATTTAACTAAAAAATTTTGATTTTGATGATATATTTTCTTTAAAATTAATTTTTAATTTATTTTTTTATATTTTTGTGTAATTACAAAATTCTCCCTTTAACCGAGAAAAGCAAGAATTGCTTATTTTTTCCATATACCGAAAAAATAAACAATTCGGAAGAGAATATAGTAGTATCAGAGAGATATAGTAGAGATAGATTGATATAGAAAGAGATAGAAAGTTGAGACAGAGAGTGGATAGAGAGAGAGAGAGAGAGACAGTTGAATTCACAACCAGAAACAAGGTAGCGGATATGTTGTGTTAGATTTTAATGGATTGAAATTTTGACGGGGGAAAAAAGGGATTGCAATTTTTGGAAGTAGGGAGGGTGGAAGTATGGACAAGGAAGTAGGGGGGTTAGGTCTTAAATATTAAGTCAATAATGTCACTTAAATCTATTAGAGAGTCTGTAGGATAATCATATTGGAAAAACAAAAAATCTTACCAAAGGAAATTTCTATTATCGCCAACCGTATCCTTGTTGTTATTACCACCATTTGTATTGGCATTGTTGTTGTTGTTGTTATGGGTTTGATTTCCACCATTATGTTGCTGCTGATGTTGTTGCCAAGGACTTAAAGCCCGAGCCCCATGGTTATTGCCACCATTTGTGCAATTGACACCATGTTGACCACGATGCTGTTGTTGTTGCTGTTGTGTCACTTGCTGATGGCCGCCACCCCCACCACCAGCAGTGTTACCAACGGAGCCACCACTACCTCCATGATGAGACCCCGATGAAGCATGGGGGTGTGGTGAATATAATAAACGACCACGATTACTGCGTGTTGAAGATGAATTACGCGAGAAGGATCTGCGTGTACTGGTTCCGTTGTGATTAGAATTCATCATGGGTAGTCTGAGAGCAGCAGGGCGATTGCTCGCTGCACCAATAATTTGTTGTTGTTGTTACGTTCAAATCCGTTAATTTTTGTCTTGTCCGTGTTTTTTTTTATTGTTTTTTTTTTATCTTAATTGACAACGCTTGTTCTTGTTGCTTCTAAAACCGCGCGCTACTGCGCACTAACGGCACTTTAAGGTTTCAGTGATTTTCTAGTTTCTTTTTTTTTTTTTTGTATATTGTAGAATTTCCTTTTTTTAATTCTTTTGTTCTTTTCTTTGTTTTTTTTTTCTTGTTTTTTTTTTTCTTTTCAATCCTTTATTATTTTATTGTTATTTCTCTCATTTAGCGCTGTAATTTATATAGAAAAGGAAATTTTTTACTGGTAAAACACAAAAAAAAAATTCAGTTTTGTTTTTTTTTTTATATATGAATGCAAAGAAAACAGAAGAAGAAATCACACAAAAAAACTACTGGAAAATCAAATGCTGTTGTTCATTATCATCATCTAAGTTATAACTATGTAAAAAAAACTAAACTAGAAATTCTAAAGCTTAATGGTGTCATCTCCAACTCTAGTAGTATGAAAAAAGCTGCAAAGTCCATTCTCCTTTTGCCTGCTAATCAGTCAGAGATCAAAATAGCAACAGATCAAAAACAAGACAAGAACCGCACGCCATAAATATTATTATATTGTAATTTGTTTTATTGTGGGTTTAACCATATTACATATGTGAGAATGTTGTTGGTGGTTTACTTTTATTTTTTTTTAAGACCTTAAACCAAACCCAAGCCATGCGCAAAACAAAGACACAACAACAGCAGCAAAGATTCATTAGAATTCTCGCTTAAAATACTTACACTTTTACAGAAAAATGAAAATACACAAGATAAAAAAAAAAAAAATATATAGAGAGAACACATTAACACATCATCGGTGACTTACCGAAGATCAGTTTTCATAGCTTTCACGAGATATATTAACTGATGAAGAGAAAATGACTTTTCAATTACCTAAATGAATGAGTGATGTATTCCAAATACCCTCTTCTACTTCTGCAACGTAACTTTTGGTGCAAACTTCAAAAATCTGATTGATTCCATGATTTCCTGTTTGGGAACTGTTTGTTATTGGACTCTGAGTGAGCTAGTATAGGAATATATCAAACTAAAGAGATTCCTTGCAAGATTATTACTACTGATTTACCCAAGACACAGACTAAAAACCAAAGTTTGGTTACTAAGTATACGATCCGATTTAGCTACTGCTTGAAATTTAATATCTTTCGATTTTGTGGGGCGATTTTGATTAAATAAACGCTATATGTAGCTTGCTACAATATTCCAGTTAAACCTTCTGAGATTATCGTGCACAGACGAAAAGACGTTTACGATTTGATAAATGTGTACATTTATGCAAAGTTTTTGATTGTAATGGACATCTACAGCATTATTCTCCAATTTTCCCACTCTGAAGTTGTTTGTTAATTTTTATGTCTAGCTTCTGAAGTTGTAAGAATTTTAAGCCTCTTTTTCACTTTATCCACTCTAGAATAGTATGAAACATGAACATGAGATTATAAATCTGTCATCTTAAGAAAAATAAAGAAAATATTCTTTATAACTCTGGAATAGTATGAAACTTTTATGAGAATTTCTAAATGACCCGTCTTAAAAAAATAGTTGTTCCTTTGCAAGATATCTAATCTTTTTCTCAAAAACTAAGAGTCTAAAGTGTTCATATATTTTCTATATCAAACTCAATTTAGAGTCTCTAGGGAGATAGAGGTACTCACATAATTTGCCACCATACCCACTCTAGAATAGTGTGAATATTATACAATGGTATGAAACATAAACAAGAGATTATTAATCTATCATCTTCCAAAAATTCATTCTTTGCAATTTACCTGATCTCTAACTGAAAAAAATAATATACTAGAAGCACAGATATATGTAATAACCACATAATGTCAATGACTTCGTGAAAGTTATAAAAATAATATATATAATTTTTTTTTTTTTTTTATTTAAATAAAACACTTAAATTTGTTTTTGGTTTTTCTGTTTCATTTCAGTGTCAGCTTTAATAAGAATAATAAAAATATTTATATAAAATGGATAAATGATTAACGTGCATTGTTAGTTTGCTAAATTCAATTATAATAAATATATGTATTAATTGATAATTTTTTTTTTTTAATATCATTTTCTTTTGTATTTTATAGTAGTATTAATTAAATAATTGGAATATTTATAAATGCAGCTATATAATTATAAATGTATTTGTTGTTTTGTATTTTTTTTTTATTGTTGTTGTTGTATACCAGCGCCCATTAAAAAAATTAAATATTTAACACAATTTATATATAAATTATTTCAATAAATAAATATATGTTTATATATGTATACATATAATAAATTGCAAATACAGAAATATAATATGTATGTATTTATTATAAAAACAAAATATTAATAAAAAATTGTGAATGACGCTAATAAATGTTTAAAAAATGTTATTACTTAGAGAACAATTTCAACAAAAAGCCTTGTGATAAATAAAATGACACATACAATATATATTGATTGGTTGGTTTTTGTTTTTTTTTTTTTTTCATTTATTTGTTGCATTTTATACCTTTCTCACCACACACAGTTTTATTAACCTTTCTCTAATCCTCGGTTATCCAAAAGCATATTCAAACTTTCCTTTTTAAATAAAATCTGTAAGGTCCCATCAATATCAATATTTAATATTAACTAGCTGGGAGCAGTTATTTTTTTTACTTATTAAAATTATCTCGAAGGTCTACAAATCTTCAATAGTTAATACGATATTTTGTGAAGAACCTGGAAGATTATCATTAGTGTGATAAAATAAATATTTCTTTAATATTCACAAGAAAGAGAATCTCTTACACTTGGTGATAAAATATCTTCTCTAAAGAAGTGAAATACTTAGGCGTCACACATAATGAGACATTTTTTTTTTGGAACAGTCATGCACAATCTATAATTAACAAGTCTAGGGCAACTATATGGACCAGCAACAGACTCATGGGTAAGAATTGGGGACTGAAACCATAAATGTCACTGTCGCTGTACACGACTAATACTAGACCGATCATGTCATGTGCTGCATCTATCTGGTTCTCTAAATTAGACAAGAAGCATACATTTTGAAGTTACATTTCCAGATAGACAGGGCTGAGAAAACCCTTAAAGACGCCTATTTAGCAGTATGGGCCAAGAGAACTCAGTCTTCCAGGCAGAAACCATGAAAAACAAATAAGCACAGGCTGCACCACATGCACTCAATGCTTTTGAGTTCAATTTGAAGTTGGTTTGTGATTGCTTGATGTTACTCAAAAGACTAGCATCGAACAATCATATTACCCAAATATGGGTACCTGGACATAGTGGGTATTCTTAGGTACGTAGAAAAAGATGAACTCGCCACGAAACGATCTGCTAACACTCTCATTGGACCAGAGCCATTCTGCGGGCTGGCTTGGAGTTCGAAGAAAATATGGGACAAACAATGGCTCGATGACAAATCGCACCGCTATTGGGAAGACACGAAGAATTTTAGAGTGGCTAAACTCCCAACTAGATCTCGCAAAAGAACCGAGGAATTACTAGGACTGACACTGAAAGTCTCTGGTTTCTTGACAGGACATTGCAGAGTAACGAAACATTTACATAACATGCAATCCGGGCAGACTGCGTAACAGTGTAATTAAGAAGAGGAGTCAGGAGAGAACTTACTATATCACAGCTAGGGCCTAATCTGGACTAGACTCAACCACATTGGAAACCAGTATTTAAAACCAGATAAAATTGCTGATTTGTCTTCGAAGAAAATCTTGGAATTCCAGAATCTCGACGGAACTGTGATTACGGCACACTTGCGGCCGCAGAGACGAGGTGTTCTTGTTCCCGCCCTTCTCCTAATCTAATCTAATTATTTTTTTTCATTAATAAACGTTTTTATAGCATGCATATTATTCGTTTTCCCTTGCCTTTCCCCCTGTATAAATTCCTGGCTACGCCCATGATCAGACCAGTATGAATACCATATAAAAGTAGTATATTGCTCTATCGACAAACATTTATTTACCAATATAAGAACTCAAATTCTTCATATTCATATGGTTATTGTTGGTGTGGGTGAAAGGTATGTGTAAATCTTCGGTAGAACCAAAGTAGTATATGTTCTGAAACTATGTTCTTTTTTTTTTTATTTTTTTTTTTTTTTTAGTATTCAAAAACGCAAATTACATAAATACAGTGTTGGAAAATTTTATGTTTTCTTTTTCTTTTATATAAAAAATGAGTGTGAGGAGCTCGCACTAAAAATTAATGAAAATACGAAAATATATATAAATATTTTTATGATAGTACAACAATGTAATAATAAATGTCATAAGAAAATTAGATAGATATAATAATTTTGATCCAATAAAGAAGAAAAATAATAATAATATGTAGTAGTTAGTATATTTTGAAAACCAATTTAATGAGAAACATACACATATACAGGGTGCAGTAATTAAATCACTTAGATTAACTTGAAAGGGCATTAGAACTATCAAACTACGTTTAAATTAGAATAGATTAGATAAGAGAAGGGAAAAGAACTAGTCACCTCATCTACTGCGGCCTGCTCAATTGGGTCTATTGTAATAAACTCCAAAAAGAAGTCTACAATGTGTTCGGTTCTAGGTAATAATTGTCTAAATATAGACAATGAAAACTTTTGTCTGCTTTATAAAACACGAGAAAATTTCATTATTAAAAAGTGTTGCAGTTTACCCATAACTATGATAAATACCTTCAAGAAGCTTTCTTGACCGATATTTTTATCAAGCTCAGCAAAAATCAATTTTAGTAAGTAAATTGTATACAAGTATATTGAATTATTGGGTACATACATAAATAATAAAATATTAGTATAATATAATCTATGAGGCTTTCTTTCTCTTTTATGTTTATCAAATATTATATATGTTTTAATTTACCTATGCATATGTACTTTTTGATAATAAAAACTTTAGGAAAACCTTGTCACTCATTAGAAGACTTGTAATAAAAGTCTGACGACTGCTCTTTATTCTGAAGAACTATTATATTAAGCTACAAGCTCAAATTATTATGCGATATAAGGTAATAGAAGTTTCAGTCACCGGAAATTTCATTCAAGATTGTTAAGTGTTAAACACTTGAGTGAGTTTAATATTAATTCAAGATTCTGTTTCATATCTTCTTTCTTCTTTGTGTTTCATACATGATTCTAATTCATATCTTTAATTCGAGATTACGAAGTGATTAATATTATATTTAGATAAAGTTAATGAATGAACTTTTGAAGGCTTATTTCATTATGGAACTATGGAGAACATAAAAGAGTTAGATCCCATACAAAATACAATTATAAGCTTCGGTGGACCAATGTCCTCTTATGTAAAGAGGGCTCAGAGTGTGTGTCAAAGACGGTTACTGAATCTAAAATCATACAAAACTAGGCCTTTGTCTATTCAATCCTTCGGTAGCCCGAAGTGTAAGTTCTTTTGTTCCATGACAAATTCTCAACTCATCAATTACTGCAACCTGAATATTGTATATTAGTATATTATAATAAATACCCTATTAATGTTGACTTTGTGTAGGTAGGTAGGTACATATATTTTAAAGCTATTAAAAGCAACAAATTGTATGTAGTATAGATAGTATATAAAAGAAAAGGAAAAGACAAATGAATGCGATGCGCAGGAAATAAAAGAACAAAAAGAAAAAATATTATTATTATAAAGACAAATACAATATGCTTTTTTTTTAATGTTTCCATAGTTTTATGTTTTGCTTTTGATTTTTTTTTTTTGTTTTTAAGTTTTATATAAATACATGTATGTAGTTATTAAATAACAAAGAAGAATATACAAAGAAGCTTAAAGCTATATAAATATTAAGGTATATATGTATATATTTGATATTGTTTATATTATAATAATCATCAAACTATTGTTATTATTGTTTCCTTGTTTTTTTTTTTTTTAAATGTTTTATTTAAATACAGCAAAAATAGTAGAATTGACAACATTAATATAATAATAATAATAATGATATATGAAGAAAAAATATTATATATTTTATATGCATACACATACACATATGGTTAAAATTCAAATTTATAGTTTTCTATTAATTTAATTGATATAGTTATCTCCCCTAGTTTAACTAGTATTAATACATGACAAAATGCTTTGAGAAGCTTATAAGTGTCTGGGAATTAATTTCTTTTGATTCTACTGCTGTTCGTTTTCTTGATTTTATACTAGTATACCTTTCACTTTCACTAACGAACTGAATCTATTGAAAGACGATTTATTGTCGTATGGAGCTAGTAATTACGACTGTAATCAGAGTTTTTTCATTTCTAGAGAAAACTTCCAGACAAAATTCTCATAAAAATAAATAAAAAAAACGTTTGGTTTCAAATTTAATTCAAGCCTGGAAGTTATTTATTTATTATAACTAAGAAATAGGACACGCTGTCTGTGGCATCACAACGGATCTAAGTACAATATATGAGCTTTTCTTGGCACCAGTAAAACTGCAGTGAGTATTTTTTTGACAAATGAACTCTCATGAATTCATATTACCAATAAGTACGAAACAAAAACCTGATTTCGTGAGTGTTTATGAGTGTCATGAATATTGCCAGTGTTCATGTATATCTGCAGTTCTCTGAAAGCCTTATAAAAATCAAATTTTAATTATTACTAACTATGCCCCCGACTTCGAACGGTTGATATTCGAAATATACTTGTAATAGCTGAATGTTGTTAACATTTTTATCCTAATCATCAGCTGTTTATTGTTGTTGCGCTTTAAAAGAGGAAAACATTCGAAAATCAGCCAAGAATCTTGCCACAATATACCGCATTAAAATTGATTAAGCCGTTTCTGAGATTAGCCTGCACAGACAGAATGACGTTTAAGATTTTGTATATACATATATAGATATATAGAAAGATTGGGCACAACATACCCAACAACAATTGTTGTACTGATCAGACATATATTTTATACAAATACCAGATATTTATGGGATTTGGATTAAAAAAATGTTTGCAATTTACATTAATTAACATTAATTGAAAAATTAAGAGATCAGGCTGCGTTTCCTATGCTATTTAGATATGTATAAGGTATTTATAACTCGGGACTTGACCAATAAATTCCTAATGGTAAATAGAAGTAGAAACCAAGATGTATTTAAGAGATTTCAATAAAAAACATTTACTATTCAAACGAAAGATCACAAAAACGATTTGAAATGGGAAAAGATATGAAAATCCAATTGATTTAATATAATTACGTGGCATTATGGCTTAATTCAAAATCATACTTTGTATGGTCATATAACTTACCCCAAGCTTTGGTTACGAGTTCTACTATATTCTGGGCTTTTTAGTTGATAGGCGAACTATCATTTGGGTCAAATAGAATCCGACATAACTAGTGGCACGGTCTATAAGTAATGATCTGTAGTTGAGGACTATCTTAATAATCTTGTCTTATCTAGCATATGGATCACAGCACCAGAAAGCATGAGGTGAAAGGTAGGTATATAAGCTACGTTGAACCGAATGTTGTCTCATAATCAGTTAGTCATATCACAAACCATTGATATAATTAGTCCCCCCTTTACTGCATTATTATTTTAACCTTATGTGTATGCATGTATATATGTTTGATTATATATATAAAAAAAAAAAAATAATATAGTAAATCTTACGTTCATTTCTTGCTTATAGCATTTTTTTTATATATACGTTTATTTATTGAGTAGTGGTTGTTGCAGAGGTTATAGTAGATAAATAACTAGAAGCATGAATTTATCAAAGGTAAAATGTGCACTCCTTGTCGCGTTGGTCAGTGTGGTTTTTTTGGTTGGTACAGTAAAGTTGTTTTGATAGATTTTGGTTGGTTGGTTGATTGATAGATTGGTTTACTTGGTTATCATTGTACTAATTATATTTTTATAATATCATTGATTATTGTAAACTAAGATAAGAAGATGCGTTGCAAAAACGTTTACACAATTTCAATTCATGACACAGAAAAAATAGAAAATAGAAGATAATATAGATAGATAGATAGATAAAAAACAAAGAAATAAAGAGAGAGCGTTTTTATGTATGTTTTACAAATGACATTCGTTTAAGGTGTAATATGTTGAGAGTATGTGTATGTGTAACAGTTATATAAGTATGTAATATATAAGTAGTAGTAATAAGTAGTAGTAGTAATAGTAGTAGTAGTAGGGAAGATATTAAGCTCTAATATATTTGCCATTCACAAATGGAGAATTGTATACCAAAATACCATCAAAACACAATCTAAAATTAAGAAAAAATATATAAAAAAAAAATAAAATGTAATTTATATAATAAAGAGAAAATAAATAAAAAATGTTTGGGTTTTTATTTGTTTAACAAATGTTTGTTTAGCACTATTAATATTAAATAATTTTTATTATTTTTGTTATATGGAGAGTGCATTTATTGTTTATAAATTGTTAAAAAAATGTCCTTTTATATATGTGGTTAGTTAAATTTGTTGATTTTATTGAAGATAAAATGCTTTTAAGTATGCGAGTATAGTATTTTTAGGTGTTTTTTTATTTTTGTATTATATCAACACAATTTCTTTCCTTTAAATGGATGTGCTGCTTTATTTCATTCTTTTTATATGAAAGTGCATGTTTATTTGTATGATATTTTGTACAATACTAAAGCTTGATTGAAGCCACCAAATTCCCTGTGAAAACTAAGACAAAAAATGATTTGCAATGAGGCGCAAACTTACCCTTGTCCTCTGCTACTATGTATACTGACTTAATGATCTCATTATGACCTTTCATAATTAACAATTAGTATTAAAATCATGTTTTCTAACCAGTCCAAACACAAACAAACATACACACATACATAGATTATACTAAATTAACAATGCTATAGAATAGAAAAATCCAATCATGGAAATGCTGCTGCTGCTACTGCTGCCATGAAATTCTTGCTAACATTTGTATTTTTAAAATTAACAAAATTAAATAAAAATAAGTCAAAAATAAAGTGACCTTGCCTTGTTCGAAACAAAAAATGCGCACTAATTTTATTCATTCACACATTCAATGTTTGAGTATGAAAACACGACGCCCCCAAGAGGTCAACAACTGGATGTCAGTCAAAATACACATAACACATTTTACATACATATATTACTTAGTAAAGCTAATTAATCAGAAGGTTAACCAAACTAGACATACACTCATGGATAAATTAATGAGCAAAGAAATAGAAAATTTTGATTGTATTCAATATAATATGGAAGTGTTGAAATAAAGGTTGAAAGTCGTTTTTGTTTAATTTGAGAAGACTTAAAATCACAGTGCCGAGCACAAGGATTGATAAATGTCAATCAAGGTCCCCTTGGATATACATCTGTAGCAATATATCTAGAGGTACCAAATGCGAGTCATAGTCTAGAATAATCTACCCGCAGGACGGAACAGGGAATTATAACCATACGTGCCACCAGACACAGCCTCTGGCCAGACTTTAGACGCGAAGGTACTGGCATGAAGTGGGCAAATGAGTCTGGCTGTATTGTCGCTAAGACAATCTGGCCATGCTATCAACCAAAGAGTAGCTCCGAGCTCCTACACTTCAACAAGAAAAGAGTTCGGACTTTGACAGATGGCTCACAGGATGCAAGTTCCACATCATGACTTCTGTCGTAGCTGTAAAGATAAGAAGGAACCGGGAAACCGTTCTTCGAGGACTTGGGTAGTTGGGCATAATGTCTTTTGGGGGAACTGGCTATGTTTGTGGACTCCTCAGTTTGGTTTTAGAGAAAGAGTGTTAACTCTGGGACCAACCATGGACACTAGTGGATTACTTCTCACCTCTCACAATCCCCATATCCTTTCACGTTTTATCAGGCATCACAATGGGCCTCTGTGTGAACTCATGAACAATCACTAGCGGCCTGCATAACCTAACCTTGAACTCTTAGATTGTTGGCCAAAATTGGCTCCTGACCACCCATGGTATCAGAAAAACTCTCTGATTAGACTTCGTACTCGTGTTACTAACAAGCTGAACGCCACAACACTGCAATGTTGGTGCCCCAATAATTAAACGTAGGTCCCTGGAATAGGAAGCAGATTTGGTAACCCACAGATATCACAAAATACCACAGTACAGCATATATATACATACATGGACATACAGTAGCTTTCTCACTGTTAGGAGCGAGGTGTATTTCTAGACTGTCAGCATTTATTTGATCAAAGATCAGGCAAGCATATGTCCCCACTGTTTTAAATACACAATTTTAGCCAATATAATATGGAAGTGCTTTAAATAAAGGTTGAGTAAGGAAGTAATTCTTATAAAATACGAATCAACTATGGAATTTTGTGCAAAAAACTTGGTATTAGATACCGGTTGATATGTATTAGCCAGAAACTGATGTCCAGTATACCAAAACGAATTGATATTAAATCAAAATAAGGGCGGATATATTGCCTACTGATACAGCAAAACAGTAGTCTAGAAAATGAGTCAAAATAATATGAACCAATATCTATTTTGTTTACATTATTTCACTGAAGGCGCCACTCATATTGAAAATATCGTTTTTCTAGATTTTTTCATATAAATTGTTATTATATTATTTTATTGTTTATGTCTCGCTTTTTATTATCACAAAATATCATATGAATTTATAAATAAATTTATTGTTCTCCTAAAGGAAACAGTAATTTCATATCATGGCTTTAAAGTCATGACATGGAAAAGAGCTTATTATTTTATCCGTGAGTGTATGGTGTGTTAAAGATCTGTAGATATGTGTATGTACATATATTTATTGTAACAAAAAATCAAATGATTAAATAACCCATAAAGAATAATTTGAAATATTGAAGAGTTTATTATTAAAGTGGAACTGAGAACAACAATAAAAAAAATTGTGAGAAATAATAATAATAATAAAAGCGAAACTCAAACAAACAAACACACCATGATAGCAACTCCCCTCTACCACTGCTGAGCACACAAACACATATGCAAGCAGCAGCAAGCAAACAACTGATTAGCGGCAATGACAATGTGGAGAGTAGAAGTATCCATAAATTCATCCACGGGTGGTGAAGCAAAACAAGAGGACAGACTCTGAATAACTGAATGATACGACTTTGTTGTGTGTGTGCGCGAGTGTGCGAATGAGTTTTTGAGTATTTATTTCAATGACTTGGTTTTGAGTGTGCATGAGTGTATGTGTGCTGTGTATATGACTTTATGTAAACAATACAAAAGCCTGTTTATCAGCATGAGTTCAGTGCAAGCAAATAAAAGCTTAGCCAAGCCAAGCGAATGACAAAAGTGAATATGTATTTATGTATATGACACACAGCCGTTATATATTGAAAGTCTATATACTCTTGCGTATACATAATATAAATACAATACAAAGCGAGTATGTATGCACAATAGTTGTTTGCATACACTACAGGCATGCATTATTTGATAGGGTTAACAAACACCAAGTAAAAAAAAATGTCAATTATTTGTTTTTATGGCTGTTGCTTTTCGTCTCCGCCTACCCCCTAAACAATCAGCACCGTGTGTCAGTTAAAAGGGCCCAAGCACTGGCTAAGGCATGAGCACGGGTGTGATAAAACTGTTTGTCGTCCATCCACTTAATTAAGTAGTAGATAAGAAAGAAAATATGCATCAAACATACACCAACATATAATAAATTTACGTTTAAAAAGGGGGACACAAACATAATATGCTGAGTCTACCTAAGCGAAGGCTTATCTTGGCTATTTGATATGCACTTTTTTTTTCTTTTTCTTTTTTGGTTTCACTTCTTTTTCCTTTCATTCCCTACTTGGTTTGGTGATGATGATGATGTTGATTACTCATTTTACTCAATGCAATTTGATTCACCACTTCACTCTTGGGTGTTTTTTTTTTATACTAAAATCTCAAATGTCATTCATTATTTTTTGTTTTGTTGTTTTTAATGCACTTCCTTTTCCTTTTCCGTACTGCTGTTTGTGCTTGCACTTGAATGCTTTCAGCAACACACACACACACACACACACACACAAATACTACACACGAAATATGTACAATACCAACAACATAAAGAAAAAAACGTACACATAACACATACCTTTTCCCATGCATTCAAAAATGACTGTAACTTGCACTCAATTCAATTCGATTATTCTTTTTTGTCACAATATATGAATTATTTTGTTTTTTATTGCATTAAAAACGACAATGACATAAAATTCATTTTTTTTTAATCTCTCATGCAGTTTTTCACGTCAACGAAGAACAATTTAAAAATAAACAAAAACAATGCATAACGACGATCGATCATAAACTATGTTTAAACTGCTACAGACGAAACAAAACGTTGTTGCACTTATACATTAAAAATAAAAAATAATAATTATAATTTTTTTTTTTTTTTTTTTTATTCTTTTTTTTTGTGACTAAAAACTACTGGAACACACAATATTATGATGTAAAACGCACAATATGAAAACAAAAAATTAACTAAAATGTATATTCAAAAGGAAGAGTTTACTTTGTTTAAATATTTTTTAAAATTCATGATAATCGTCAACTAAATGCGATACATTTTTATTTGGCAAGTCACTTGTTCTTTTAATTGCGTCGTCGTCTGTATCACAAATTGTAATTTAATTTATTTTTATTAAACGCGAAAGCGCAAAGAGAAAAAATTAATGATTTCACGTCTCCAAATCTAACAAAACTGGAGGAAGCAATGAACTGAACTGCTGAGTGAGAGCTTTGAGTACTTTGGCAACCCTTGGTATGAATGTGAAATGTGTTGAGTTTCTTGATTGTCACCATTGGGGCGAGTGGTGAGTATCGCAAACAAATAATACACATGCATACATTCAATTCACACACACACACACACACACATATATATATATGGTATATCTGTTTCAATGTTTTATTCATATTTAAAAAAGAAATATAAAACAAAACATAATACTACTATATTATTCATTAATTTGAAGAATAAAATTATTATTATATATTTATTAATTGCAAATTATAGCACACGAATGACAACAAATGAAACAAATCGACTCTACTACAAAATCGAAAAGTACTTGTGGTGTTCCTTGACAATCCCCCCCTTTGCGCGTTCCCTTACACAATCACTTCTTCTATGTACATACAACGCATTTCACACACACACACACACACATTCACACAAACACGCACGAACAATTTTCTTTTGTCATAAATTTTCTTCTATATAAAATCATCATTTCATTGAATTTCCATATTCACTTTCTGCCTTTTGCTTACTCATTTCTCTTGCATTACTAATATTAATTTACTTTGCACATTTTACATTTTAAATGAAAAATAATTTTGCACTTTATGTAATTATATTAAAAGCACTAAACACTTTACTATCTGCTCGCATACTTAACTACATACATCCATTATCATCAACTCACTACATCATCATTATTAACATTATTCTTTATATTATTAATGATTTATTGTTTAGCAGAAACTCCATAAAAAAAATCACTAACATTTATTTTATATTGCAAATTAATAATTTTAGAATTGAAAATGAAAATTTTTTATGGGAGTTTACCTTTGTTCGTTCACCTGTGTGAAAAAATCTCACCATACTTAGTGATGACACAATCACAAGTGTTTAGTGTTGGAAAAGAGTTCGAATATTTGTTCAGTGCTGTGCACTAAAAACTTTTGTGTATTATTCCATCACTATAGAGAAGAATAAAAGAGGAAAAAAACTAACGCCATAGAAATAAACGTTTTGCAATTTTGTTTTTTCTTTAATTAAATTAAAAATCTCTTTAAACAGCGAAAAATGTAAGTGAATAGTGTGCATTATGCATTTAATATTGTGCCAAGTGTAATTACTTTATTTCTTTTCTTATATTTAGGGCGCGCGCCCGGTCTCCTGCCGAAGGAGAAAAAGACAATAAAGAGAAAGACGGTAAAGACAACAAGGAAAAGGAAGTAAAAACTTCAAGCAAAGTGAGCTCATCCTCTAACTCCAATCGAGGTAGAGAGCGTGAACGCAGACGGCGTGGTTCTGCTAGTTCAAGTAGCTCAAGTGGCAGGTAATTTGAAATTTTAGTTTTCTGAATTTGCTATACCGGTATCTGTATGTTGTAAATTGCAATTATAGTTCTTCCAACAGTAGCTCTTCGCGCAGCAGCTCTGGTTCTTCACGTTCAAGTTCCAGCAGTTCAAGTGATTCTTCAAGTTCTTCATCATCATCTTCTACTGATTCTGACCGTAGTGAGAAGAATCGTCGTCGTCGTGGTGGGGCTGGTGGTACTAGCGGAGGAGGAGGTGGTGGCGGTGGTGCTATTGTTGCCGAAGGAACTGGTGCTGGCAAGTCAAATTCTCGTTCGCCACGGCGTTCTTCAAAATCACCACGTTCAAGCAGCAAAGTACGAAAGGATGCTGAACGCGATCGCGAACGTGTTGTACGTCGTAGTAGCCGTTCCCGTTCCAAAGAGGGTACTAATGTTAAACGTGATCGTTCACCAAGCCGATCACCACGACGACGTGCTCGCAGCTCTGGCGAACGCAGTCCTGCGCAAAAACGTCGTGAACGCACTCGTTCCAGAACTCGTTCACGTTCACCCACACCAAAACCAGTACGCATACACATTGGCCGTTTGACACGTAATGTAACCAAGGATCATGTTTATGAAATTTTCGGCCACTTTGGTCAAATCAAGAATATTGAATTTCCAACCGATCGTTTTCATCCAACATTTGGACGCGGCATTGCCTATGTGGAATATTCAACGCCAGAGGAATGTGAGAATTCAATGAAGCATATGGATGGTGCTCAAATCGATGGCCAGGAAATATCTGTTTCGCCTGTTATGATGCCCAAAGCGCGTCCACCCATGCGTAGGCCATCACCAGTAATGCGCCGGCAAGCAGGTGGTCGTTGGCGTTCACCACAACCCTTCAATCGTTTTAATAACCGCGGAGGTGGCGGTAGGAGACGCGATATGTCACCAATACGTCGACGCTCACCGCGCAAGCGTTCTCGCTCACCAATTCGACGTCGTCGACGCAGCAACAGTTCAGATAGCTCACGATAAATGATTGGATTGGAATGGAATGATGAATTAATTGGATATTTTGCAACTAAAGGTCATGATTTGGATATTGGTTAAAACAGATTATACATAAGAATATGAATTGGATAAATCTTTTAAAAATAAATATAGCCAAAACAATTATTATTAATTCTCTTCTATTTAAATTAAGTAGTGCCACGATCAGTGAATAATCTTGAATCAGCAAGTTGTCAGCCCTTTTGATTGGATTATGCAATATACATACATATGCATGTATATTGCCCATATGTTTTTATATAGATAAGAAGACCACATTAGATTTCTCTCACCTATAGTCAGACCACTTTTTATTTTGATTTGAATTTAAAAAGAAAAATGTCATTCCGTTTATTAAGACAAACTGGGAAACTTTTAACAAATGCCTCTGCCAAGCAACAATGGTCCAAGGTGATAAGACATTCAACACTTCCATACATTTAACTAAATACAATGTCCATCCATTCCACCCACAGCTATCAAAATGTACTTTAACCACCACCACCAATAATGTGAATGATGATGTAGCCTGGGATGATCCTTCTATGTTTCCTGGTGCCAAAGCACCTTTCGTCTCAAAACCTACATTACTAATGCCTAATGATATTGCACCAGTTCCTATTTATCGTGTATTGAATCGTAATGGCGAGATCACTGATAGTACACAAGATCCGAAACTAAGTAAAGATGTGGTACAGAAAATGTTTCGGGACATGGTACAATTGGATACTATGGATAAAATCCTGTATGAATCTCAGAGACAAGGTCGTATATCATTTTATATGACAAATTTCGGTGAAGAAGCTTCACATATTGGTGGTGCTGCTGCTCTGGATCTGAATGATTTAATTTATGCACAATATCGTGAAGCTGGTGTCTTAATATGGCGTGGTTTTCGCATCGATCAGTTCATAGATCAATGTTATGGCAATGTCGATGATATGGGACGTGGCAAACAAATGCCTGTTCATTATGGTTCAAGGGAATTGAACTTTGTAACAATATCCAGTCCATTATGTATGACTTAAATTTTACAATTCAGAGAATTTTAATATAAAATGTTTCTACTTTTCTTAGCTACACAAATGCCTCAGGCTGTGGGAGCTGCTTATGCCATGAAGCAACGTCCTCAGAATAGTAATTGTGTAGTCTGTTATTTTGGTGAGGGTGCTGCCTCTGAAGGTGATGCGCATGCTGCTTTTAATTTTGCTGCCACTCTCAATTGTCCCATAATTTTGTTCTGGTAAGTTCAGAATTCAGAAAACATTGCATTTTTACAAATTAAAACTACAAAGTAATCTTCCTTAGTCGTAATAATGGTTTTGCCATTTCTACACCATCACATGAGCAATACAATGGTGATGGTATTGCTGTCAGAGGACCTGCATATGGCATAGCCACCATACGTGTTGATGGGACTGATGTTTTTGCTGTCTATAATGCCATGAAAGTAGCAAGGGAATATACGCTAAGGGAAAATAAACCAATTGTATTTGAAGCTATGACATATAGGTAAACACATTTATCTATTATTCATAGTTCTGTAACTGATATTAACATTTACTTTCCTCATCATAGGGTGGGTCATCATTCAACATCTGATGATAGTACCGCCTATCGTCCTGCTGATGAAATTGAAATTTGGAATTCCGTAGAACATCCAATTGTGAAACTCAAAAACTATATGATCCATAAAGGTTGGTTCGATGAAGCCATCGAGAGTGCATTTGTTAAGGATATAAGAAAACAAGTGTTGAAACAAATTAATATTTCTGAAAAGAAACTTAAACCAAATTGGCGGGAAATGTTTGAAGGTGTCTATGCTGAAATGCCAGAACATCTTAAGGAACAAATGAAAGAATTGGAAAAGCATATTGAGACACACAAAGAACATTATCCACTTAAGAATTTCAAAGCTTAAATTTTGTGTGATCCATCTTGTAACGATGAAGACTTAATCAAAAGTGCATTTATTAATTTTAAGAGGGTTTTTGTGTTATGGTTTATTTTATACAAAAAGAATTTTTGTTACAAATTTGTTAGAGGCAATCAATACAATTAATAATCAAATAAATCAATCAATATAAACATATACATACATATATAAATAAACAAATACATAAAATATATATTTTTGGGTTAATACAAGAGCTTAAATGATGGTAGCGGCGGCAGCAAATCGAATGGTGGCCTGGACGAGGGTAAACGATCAAATCGCAGTTGAAATTAAGTAACGCAACGAAGGATTATGGAATGATGTTTGTTGGACACGTCTTCTTCATTCATTCATCATTTAGTTTGTACGTAATTGATAGTCACCATTCTGAGTGATATAACGCACCCAGGGTAATGCTTGATAGCCACTCTTTTCAATGATTTTCAGGTAACGTACTTGTATTCCAGACGTTGTAAAATAAGGAATTTCAAAGCGCACTTGTATTGGTGGTTTACCTTCCAGATTATCCTCGCTTTCAACACTTGGCAAGCCGAAATGTGCACGCATCAAATACTCTTTACCGCCCGGGAACGATTTAATCGTCCAAATGATGGCATTTTGTTCAGGCGCATATTTGCAACTGCCAATGGTTGTTTTGAATTTAGGCGAATCAGCATCCGCTGGCACTGGAATCACAATTTCCACATTGTTTGCTGTTGAGCGTCGTTTAAATTGTGATTTCGCCTTAATCATGTATTCAACACGAGAATGTGCATGACGTTCTATAACCGATTCAATCCAAATAAGAGGTTTAACCTGTAATAAAATCAATATAATAAATATAGATCCAAATATATTATATTATTACTTCACTTACATGTGTATTAAGTCGATAAGACATTAGCTCAAATTCTCCATCTGGTGGTATAAATGAAATGGTACGATCATTTTCGAAACGTGATAATCTCACACATTGATGGAATTTAACATCTTCCAATTCGACGGATTTTGATTTGCCACGTCCAGTACTTTCGAATAGGACTTTATCATTCAATCCCAAACGTAATTCTGGCATACCAGAAAGATAGACACGCATCTTAATGGCACCCACAATTTCACTACGTAACACATTCCCATTAGCATTAGCCAACAAATTCACTGATTCAATGACATCAAGAAATACTTCATTTTTACGATATTTAATACCTTCGGAACGCCAAGAAACTGCATTTGTTACTGCAAGCGGTATACGCGGTTGCAGCTCCAACTTATGACCTTCTTGTGTTATATACTCTTGTAGGATTTTTGAATCCGTCGTTTGTGGATAACCAAAATCAATGAGTTCATCTAGTAATTCGTAAATAATAACAAAATTATCACGTATGGACTCTTCTTCCAGTTCCTTGAAATATTCCACAAATACTTGAGCTATTTTATGTAGAAAAACAAAAACTAAAGCAATGTTAACGTTTTTATTGCGCGGCGTTGTTGAAACAATATACAAGTTATTTGTTTTTATATATGCGAACGTGGTATCCGCTGTCTGCAGTATGGGCGTTATCAGGCCCTCTTCTTCGCGTTCCATAAGGAGCGGCATAAATTTATCTATGACAGCCATATCCATATTATCGCCACGATAATTACGTGAGATTAATACTTTGCCCTTCACATCGAGCACATATATCGCTGAAGAGGACATATTCAGATGATGATGATAAACAAACTTTGGTGTTATTCCTTTTACACAATGCTGTTACTTCTCTTCTCTTTGGACAGCAAACAATTTGCAACACGTATGTTGTAAAGTGGTGGTGAGTCAATGAATGATGTTTTAAAGTTGACAGCGGAATGATTTTTTTTCTATTTTTAATCTTGTAATTTATTCACACTCTCACATAATTCACACTACAATTTTCATTTTCTTACGTCGACAGGTGCCAGTGTTGATAAGCATGCGAATAATACATTGCAATCAATCGTTTTGCAGCACTTTATTGAAACGAATCATTTTACAGCACTAAAATGAAGACAATTGTTTTGAAAATAAACAAGAAGTAAACACAAAGATTACAATTCTCAATTTAAATTATTTCAATATTAAATTAACCTATGAACCCTTCATTAATTATTTTATTTAAAACAGAGCAAACATTAATCACTATCATAGTAAATCATTAGTGTGTAGGTTTTTTTTACGGCTGCCGGCTTTGCTTTTCACTACCAACCCCTTTTTTCCATTTTTGGCGCCTGCATCGCTTTCGCAGCACTCCAAGAAAATAAATATTAATTCGTAGTCACTAATATCAGTTTCCATTTCAAGAATTCGATTATTTCCAATATATTGTTTGCCGTTTTTAAACTAATTTTGAACTAAACAAACTTCACGCAGAAATATAAATAAAAATACATATCAAACCAGTGTTGATAAGCACTGAAGAAATTAGGAAAATAAACACTTTACAGCACTGCAATGAAAAATCGGGATGAAAATGAAAAAAGAAGAAGAACCACAAGAACTAAACACATTTAATAGGTGCAATTGGAATAATTTTAACAACAAAAAATTTGTTTAAAAAGGTAATATAGTCCATGTAGTAAGTTAATAAAGACAAAATATGAATCATCATCTTTGCAAATCAACAGTTTGTTGCTGTTAACTGTTGCTGGCTTCGCTGGTGTTGCTGCTGTTACCGCCGCCTTCGCTTTACATCGTAGTAATCTTGAGGAGGAAACTTCAGCCGCACAGCCATGATGGAGCACATAGATGTTGCAGAACTAGAGAAAGCTGTTGCAGTATTTTATCAATCCTCTTCACAAGAGCAATCCGTGACACACAATTGGCTAATCAAGGCCCAGAATAGTCCGCAAGCATGGCAATTTTGTTGGCAAATGATGCAATTGGACAAGGTAAGTAGTGGCAATTTACAAATTTTAATCGGAGAATACTAACATTTTTGATGTTTAGGTACAAGAAGTGCAATTCTTTGGCGCTATTACTTTGCATTCAAAACTAATGAAACACTGGAGTGAAGTACCATCGGAGAATCGCGAAGAATTGAAGCAGAAAATCCTAGAAACCATAATACTGTTTGCATCAGGACCAAAGATAGTTTTAAATCGTTTATGCATAGCGGTGAGTACAAATTGAATTGATGTTTAATTGAAAATACTATAAATTTTCTTTTTTGTGTTTCCTTAGTTAAGTGCTTACATTGTCCACATGTTGGATGAATGGCCAACAGCTATTGAAGAGGTCATTAATACTTTTCAAAATCAACGCATACCCAATGTCAGTATGGAAATGCAGTTATGGATAATGCTAGAAGTTTTACAAGCTGTGCCCGAAGAAACTATTGCCATACATACATCAGTCAGGCGTGTTGTCCTGCGTGCTGGTGTAGCCAAAAGGATACCAATTGTTTTTCAAATCATTGAAGAATACATGAGGGCACAATTGAAAAGCGTATGGAGTCATGAAACAGAATGCTTTAGTAATATGACACGTGCAACGAAATGTATATCGACATGGGTGAAAAATATTGGCTATCAAATTGAGAATTGTGTTAGCATATCGGGAGTTTTGCTAGAAACTGTAAACAAATGCTATTGGCCGTGTGTACGTGAACCTGATGGTGATGGTTGTATGTCAGCCGATGAAAATGATTTAGCTGAAAATTGTTTAAAAACATTGCTTACCATCATTATACAACCAGATAGTCATCATTATCCAAAGACCGCATTCATTTTGATTAAAATGTTCTTAGATTCACTTTGTGATATAACAAAAATGGAATGGAAACGTGATAATAATAATGAAGATATTGTAGTGAACATTTATACACTTTTTGTGTCGGCAGTTGAGCGGCATTCACAACTATTCTTAAGTGGTATAACAACTACGAATCCAGAGTTATCAGAATTATATGGACGCATGGTTAATGAAATTTTACAATGTACTGATAAACCAGGCATATTTCCTGTTGAGGAATCATGTAGTAATATGGCTATGGGTTTTTGGTATATGCTACAAGATGAAGTGTTTGCTATGACTAATGAAGAGCAGAAATTCAAATGTTGGGAATTTATAAAACCTTTGTATGCCCATTTAACAGGCATTTTGGTAAGGAAAGCTGAACAACCAGATGAGAATTCTATAGAGAAATGGACATCAGATGATTTGGAAAGTTTTCGTTGTTATAGACAAGATATATCTGATACTTTTGTAAGTCAGAATCAATCATTTTCTAATCAACAGCAACCTATAAGCAAAATTTTCTTTAATTTAATTTACAGATGTATTGTTTTGATGTATTACATGATTATATATTGGATATATTTGCTGCTAAACTAGATGAAGGCATTGCTGATTTACAAAATAATCCAACAAATTGGGTTAAACTGGAGGCTTGCATATTTGCCTTTCAATCAGTTTCGGAACATTTTACTGGTGATGAAGTCAAACGTATACCAAAATTGATGCGTGTGCTAGCTGAAATACCATATGAGAATCTTAATGAAAAACTCTTAGGTACAGCACTTGAAACTGCTGGCTCCTATTGTAGTTGGCTGAAAGATAATCCCACTTATATACCATCAGCAATTGAATTACTTGTACGTGGTTTAAATTCATCAATGTCAGCTCAAGCAACATTTGGTTTAAAAGAACTTTGTCGTGATTGTCAACTACAAATGAAACCATATGCTGAGCCATTGCTACATGCATGCCATGCTGCTTTAACAACTGGACGCATTAAGAATTCAGATACTGTGCGCTTAATGTATACAATTGGAAAGCTAATGAGTCTATTGCCACCTGACAATATACCGAAATATTTAGATATAATTGTTAGTCCTTGTTTTGAAGAACTGCAAACAATATGTTTAACTAAACCAGTAAGTACTTGAAATTAGATAAACTTGCTCACAAGGATTTATGTTTAATTTGTGTGGTTTATTTTACAGACAACAAATTTATCAACAGCACGTATACGCACAATGTTTCGTTTGAATATGATCTCAACTTTATTCTCCTCGCTAAATACAGATTTGGAAGATGATGAACATATTGATGATATACAGAATGTACAACCAGTTCTATTGGTTATGCAAAAAACTATGCCAATTTTTAGACAA
The DNA here is from genome assembly GCA_037043315.1 of Amiota communis. Taxonomy (NCBI): domain Eukaryota; kingdom Metazoa; phylum Arthropoda; class Insecta; order Diptera; family Drosophilidae; genus Amiota; species Amiota communis. The sequence goes on along the minus strand of JBAMAV010001245.1, from coordinate 818,335 downwards.
ATTGCTGAACTTTGGGTGGAGGATTTAGATGTTCTAGAGGTAAATTTGTTTCTATACTAAATTCTGTTGGTTTTCATACTCTTCACAGGAGTGAAAAGTAGTACAAGTTTGTCATGAAGTTTGTAACACACAGAAGATGACATACAAAGTATATATATTTTTGATCAACTCAATGAGACTAGTTGATTTAGCCATGTCCGTCTTTAGTCTTTCAGTTTTTGAACTAGAGAGGTGAAATTTAGCACATAGCTTTCTTTTTCCCATACACTGCACATTTGTCGGAATCAGTCGAATCGGACTACTAGGGGGTATCTCCCATACAAACCCCCAGTTAAATCAATGTTCTTAGAAAAGTTTTTTGTTTTGGACACAATAAGTTTCTCATACATATCCATCAACCATGTAAATTTCAAGATCCTTGCGGTACCAGGAGGGGTACCTCCCATACAAACCCTCATTTAAATTAATGTTCTTATTGGAAAAAGTATTGTATTTTTTGACGTATCGAACTGAAATTTTAACACTATAAGTTTCTGATCCATATCCATCAACCATGTAAATTTCAAGTTCCTAGCGGTACTAGGAGGGGTACCTCCCATGTAATACGGAGGAGCCTGAAGAGTATTATATCTTTGGCATAGCCAATGATAACATTCTTTCTGGTTTCGATTGTTATTGTATTAATATTATATGTTTTAGACCGCCTGCAGTGCTTTGAAACATGCCATAGTGAATCTCAAGTCAAGCTTTAAACCAATGTTACAAGATCTTTGCTATTTCATAGTGGCAATCTTTCAAACGCGTTGCTGTGCACCCACACTGGAAATATCCAAAACGGTAAGTGGCACACACATGCTTTATTCCTTTTGTTTAAAAAGGAATCTTTGCTTTCGTCTGTTTTAAAGTAATCCAACTAAATTAATTTTAATCATTTTTCTCGTAGGCTATTGTTATATTCTATAAGGATGCAGATTGTACTGATCTAATGCAACAATTACTTGTGGAATTTGTTTTACATAGTTTTAAACTCTTTGAGGCTACACCAGAGAATAGTTTTTCGAATATTGCTGAAACCATAGAAATGTTCTATACATGTTTAACACAAATCATTAAGAAATTACCACAAGCTTTAAATAATCCATCGATTGCATATGATAAACTAATATTTTATGCTTTGAAAGCCATGACTTTACCAGAAAATGGTCCAATACGTTCAAGTATACAATTTCTATCGCATTTCATAATGCAATCACGAAATTATACACACATGACCGAAGCAATACATAATTCTGGTGAGAATATATTACGTACGGCTTTGATATGCGTTGGTTGTGCGACACCAAGACAACAAGTTGAAAAATTTGCTGATATATTTTTATCAATAAATAAAAAATATCCAACGGAATTGGCAGTTTGGTTAAAAACACTCATGATGACACCAAATTTTCCAACGCAACTTGTTGATGAAGCTGACAAAAATAAATTTGTAACACTTGTGATTAAGTAAGTAGTTATTCTAATCTTAATCTCAATCAATCAATCTATAAAATAATTCTAATATATATTTTTCTTATATTTTTATAGAGAAAAAGTAAACAAACGTTTATTGCAACAACATCTAACAGATTTTGCATCAAAAACACGCGGTCTAAGCGATAAATATCATTAAATCTATATATCTAATCTATAGTTGTTTATAATTAAGTCTTAATGTAGAAGAATTTTATGAGAATTGTATTGAATTATTTTTTTTTTTTTCAACATAATTTGCTCCTTAGTGGCCAAAATAGTTGAAAGCAGAAGCGTTCTGCCTTTTAGTAATCTTAGTTGATTATCTTTATAATGTAAATTTGTCCCATATTTCAATTTCTATAATATTATTTATTTTTTAAAGTGAATTTCCAGTTTAATCTTAGACAAAACCAAGAAATGACGCTAGCTCAAAACACTTACTTCGGTTTCATCGAAGATATGAAATACTTTTCACGAAAAACTGAATAAGTTTTATGGGTCAATGATTTAAATCAGGGCTTTCCAAACTTTGGAAGACTCTGCAGTGAGTTGGGCCAATGTAATTCTGTTACTTTCCTGTTGTCACTTCCGTTCCGAACTCATTTGGGTAGCCCAGATTTAAATAATCAATTTATATGATACAGTAGATCGGATTAGATATTGAATCCAAAAACAACTGAATAAGTTTTTAAATTGTAACTCGATTATTTCATCATAGTCAATGTAAGTGTAGTTAATTACGTATGTGATAAATTAGATCGAATTAAGTACTGATATGGCTTGAAAATTCATTGGTCTCATCATTGTGTTCATAAATTTGTATACTTCATGAGATATGAGATCTTCATGAAGCCTCTTCAGTCTGTAGACTCTTTTTAGACTATTTTATAAATAAATAGAACTAAATACTGACTTGGCAAGATCTTCATGAGGCATATTTACCGTGGCTGACTCGTATAGTCTACTACGAGCCACAATTAGCACTAGAGTGCCGTTTTGACAATGAAGCATATTTATATAACACTTATTGAGTTAAGGAACTTATGCAATATATGAGGTACAGTAGGTATATGTAGTATGTATTAGAGCCCTGCACGAGTCAACACTAAACGAATCATGTGCTACACGCAACTCTATCAATAGTCACACTGTCTGTATCAGCATCACTATGGAATCAACTTGTGTGACGTTGAGAATCCATGATCTACTTACATTCTTTAACAAAAGTTACTATGATAACGAATCATACTATACCAGATGGCACGAGTCGACCATCAGCATAGATTCGAGGCAATGAACATGAATTCTTTAACAAAAGTTAGTATGATAACGAATCATACTATACCAGATGGCACGAGTCGACCATCAGCATAGATTCGAGGCAATGAGTCAGCAAAACAAAATGAATTGAATGACTCGTTTTTGAAACAAACATGACTATTAATGACTCTCTCCAAGACTCGTTTCAAAAACACAAAGACGCACATCGACTCTCGTACTATGTAAACAAATACGCCAATCGATTTACATATTCACATTCGCACTTTTGGTGATCCCGACGTGATTTGATCTTATCGAAGAACAAGCGGTTCTTAACTCGGTTCTTACTCTGTTGGAAGATCTACTCTTCAGGTTCGAAAATTGCTCAAGTCGTAACTGTCGTTTTTTCGCAAGCATAGAATTCCTTCAATTCTATTCGCTTTGCATAGGTCATGAAAAAGCTCTTGGACTCAACATTGTGATACCGAGTCATACCAAAATACATGCAAAAATGACTCGTTAGAAAAAAACTCATAACTCGTTTCAAGTGTCGACTGTTAACAACACTTAGTGTGGGCTTGTGCAGGGCTCTAGTATATATTTAAGTATAGTGTCATGACTAGGAAGTCCATTGATCTATTCATTGTGTTAAAGAAATTGTATGCTTCATGATATCTTCATGAAACCTCTTCAGTCTGTACAAACTGTTATGCTATTTTAAGGTGTTAAAATTATGTTATGAACTCATCAAGGGTTTGGCAAGCTCCTTATTACCATTTACCATTTCGTGAAGGGAATTAAAAAACTTGAAAAACATACAGTTTATCAGAAGCTAAAAGTTGTTTTGTTCTTCTTGCTTTAGAAATTAAGGCAACAGTTAATTGAATAACGAAACAAAAAAAAGAAATTAAAATGTAAATGTCTAAAAAATAGTATCATCTTTAATTGATATGTCACAAAAACAACAATTGTAAAGTTAATCTTAAAAAGTTCAAATAAAATATTTATGCAACATTATTTACATAAGTTTGATTAAGAGAAATCTGTATATTTACATGACCTTCCTCATTCACCTGTAATTGGTTTTAGAAAGAAAGAATAGAAAAATATATTTATTATTTTTGTATAATTTTATTTAAACAACATTTTGTGTTTTGTTTTTCTGTTATTTTTTTTTTAAATATTATTATCATTTTTATCTTTAGTGTTTTTGTTTTTATTCTTTAATATAGTACAGTGAGAGAGAAGTACATACAAACAATTAGAATTTTGTTTATATTTAATGCAATATACTTAGCTCAATTTTATTTTCAGCATTTAATTTAAATATTTTCCATCATTTGTTCTTAAAAACTAATACAAATATTTTATGTTTTTTTTGTTTTTAAGGACTCTGTTTTTTTTATGTATTTATAAAGATGTTAATATTTACTTTCAGCTTGCTTTAAGCCACATTTAGCCATTCGTTTAATATGTATTGTAAGTATTGGACTTCTAAGTCATTCATTCTTTAGTTCAAAGAAATACTATCATTAGATTAAAATAGAAAAACAGAAGAGATAGCATTACAAGCGGAGATGATTTTAAGGAAGAAAAAAAAGAGAAAACAAATGAAAAATCAATCATTTAAACAGGGAAATAGGAAGAAGGATATTTATGAAAGACATATTCTAAGCATCCTTCATTCTTGATCTGAAAAATACACGACTGAACAAAGAAATAAGTGCATTAAAATTGATAAAATATGAAATAAATGTTCGGAGGTGCATAACTAATTTTATGCACATAGTAGAAAGGCAACTGTTAATTCAAATTCTATTCCAGATTCCACTATTAAAATCCTTTTTTTATGCACATAGTGCAGTCTTTCGAATAAGAAGTTTAATTCCAGGGACTGCACTATGTGGATTTAGTTCCTGGGATATTGCAAATTACTGGAATGAAATTAGAGAAGGAATCCAGAGCACGTGTTGTGCTTCCTTCAGCATTCATTTCATTGAAGTTGTTTGCGAGAGCATAATGAGTTCATCGTTGAGTGGCTAAATCAATCTAGTGACCTCAAACCCAACGAGAACCTTTAAAATTAACATAAGCGCAAATTTTTAAGGAGATTGGTCATTAATGGAAGAGGCCTGGTGCAATATTCCTTTAGAGACTTGTTGTAATTTAATAGCAACTATGCCCCGTGAAAACCCTCTCTTATAATTGAGCAGTTTGGCAAAATTGGCACTAGGGGTGCTGTCTTTGTTCGTGGATTCTTCCTGTTAGTTTTAAAGGCTGACCTCTGAGACTGATTAGGGATATCCTAACTTTTTTAATTAACCCAATCTCTTCTCTTCCCATAATCAGGCATTACAATGAGCCGTATGGTTTCTTGGTGAACCAGTATATAATTCGTATAAACTCTATATAGCGACACTTAAGGCTGGAACAGAATGCTGAAGCTGAAGCCAGCGAGGTTCATATATTATCGATTTTGTTTTGAACATCAATTAGCTGTGCTTGTCATTTGAGAGGCAGACAGAGAGAAGACAGATGATTTGAAGCCGAGTGAAGTCAATATAAGTACCTTGACGAAAATCATTTTATGGATAATAAGGTAAACCAACCAACATCAAGTAATATCGACCTTTTGCAAAGTTTGTCATTACATCGAGTGGCGTTATATGGAGTTTACCCTATATATGAAAGTAATATTTTAGCTTATCATCAATGATCGGAAACTATATGCCATAGGAAATGGTAAAGAATGAAACTTCGACAAGAAGAAAGTAGGGCCAACTGCCATTGAAGAGGTCATCACTTTTCAAAATAAGGATAAATTTAGAAAATAAATGACAAATCATTCATAAAGAAATTTCTTAGCTTATCGTCAATGATCTGAAACTATGTATATGCCATAAGAAATGGTAATGAATCATCAACAAGAAGAAAGCATGGCCATTCAAGAGGAATATCAGAATCTAAAATAAGGAATATCAGATGAGAAAATAAGTGAAAAATCAATCAAATAAAGTGAGCATAATAACATATATTAGTTCATAAGTATATGAAAGAAATTTCTTTGCTTATTATCAATGAATGATATGAAACTATATGCCATGGAAAAGAATGACACTTGACCATATACCACATCCACCTTATAATTTAAAGAGTTTGAATTAAACAAATTTTGGCACATTGATGCTATTTTAGAATGCAATCTAGCAACCTTAGAAAATAGCTGAGTTGGGAAGTGGAATCCACTTAATTAAGATCTCAATCAATATCATCATCTTGACTTAAAATGGAATCCTATAATCATGAAAGATTCATAGAGAACAGAAGAATTTACTCTAAAATGAATGGATATACTATATTCACTGAAAACAGCAAGCAGATTTATGATTAAATTTTTCATTTAATTCTTAAACAAACACGAACACATAATAAACTAATTTTGTTTTGATTTTTCTTTTTTAATTTATCAGCTCTTTATATTTTTTATTTATTTATGTATATATATATTTAATATTTAATTATTTTGCACATATATTTACACAGCACATTAAAAGCAATATATTTTTCTTTTATTTAATTTATTTTATTTTATTATTTTTCTTTTTATTGTAACATAAATCAACATATATTTTTTTTTGTTTATAGACATATCCATCATCTATGTTTTATCATCCATATCCATTATATAAATGTTGGGGGGTTTATTACCAACCAATCAATCATTCCATTAGTCTTCATTCAATTATCATAAACATCATCATCATCATCATCATAATGAGGCCTCATGCAAATTGTATTATGAAAATATGTTATTTTAATCTCTTTGTTTTTTTTTTTATCATCAATATTTTGAGTATGTAAATATGTATAAATATTTCGTATATTTGTTTTTAAATTTAATACAAAACACATTATGTGTTGTAATTATAATAGCCGAGGGCCAGTTTACAAGGATCTTAGAACCTTTTATTTTTCCCTAAGAGAAGTTTAGGAATTCTTACACAAAACATTCAGTGAAAAAAGTACCGGGACAAATTATCAATTGTTTCACAATGAATAATGCTGATGACAGTTGTTTTTTTTTTGTATAATATTTGTCTTATATCATATTCTTGAGATATATTTACAATCATGCATTGAATACCCTACTAAATAGATGTACATTCATATACATATCTTCTTTTATATATAAAATTCGACTGTACAGATCTTTTGTCATTGCACTCCTTCTTCTTGATGATCTCTTTTTTGTGTGTGTTTGAGTGGGTCCTTGGATAATGCTGTTCTCGAGATTGAGAGTGTGGAGCAACACATATACTGAACCGGTTTTAATAAATTTTTTTAAAACAACATATGAATGATAATGTATACTTAGTTTTGCAAAAATGGATCAAATTTTGCATCTAAAGCTTAATACACATATTTTAAAATCAATCAAGTCAGTCGTCTTTGTCAATCAATTCATCCTTTTCAAACATCTCTTTTTGATTGTTATTTCTTATTTAATTGGGTGAGTATATTATTGAAAGTCATCGGTGGTCATTTGGATATCTTTTACTGAGATACATGTACAATGAATTAGTCTATGATCTTTGGAACATTCCCAAACAAAGTTTAACTGGAAACATGGTGGAACTGCCTCGCAAAATGCTTCAATATATGTGTAGGTAACGCTGGTGTGTGAGTAGCATGTGGCAGCATGTAAATGCCTGAAGATGAGCAGTGTCAGTGGCAGATGAAAAGAAGTTAAAGAAGATATTGAATTTCTGAGCTTAGTTGAACAACAGACGGCATATGGTGAAGAGTTTAAACAGGTAAAGAAGACAAGACAGATAAAGAAGATATGTTATATAAAATAATTCGAAGCCTAGTTATAACATCAATAAATAAATATTATAAAATATACTTTTTGTCGAAACACATCAACAGGCATTTAAATTAATTAGGAGCCCTGAAAGGAAAACAACATTTGCCGGGACAGCTAGTATTATATGTACATAAATATAGAGAGGACGATTGGGATAACGAATTGACAATGTTTTTATGGAAATTATACACTCAATTTATTAGTTATCAAATTGAAATTAGATACAGAATGATTACTGTCATACGTAGACTATAAGTTTCTACTGAAGAATCCCTTTTAATTGAAGATTAGTAGTCCCAGTGTTTGAATGACTTCAGTCAAAGTAGCAAAAAGCTGCTGCTGGTGTGATTTTGTAAAACTTCACAGAAGCTTCAGAGGCTTCACAAAATTTATGCTGATGATTGTTTATCCCGTACGCAAGTTCTTGACTGATATAAACACTGCATAGACGATCGGCCCAATGATCGAAAACATTACTCGCATTCTGATCGAAACTCTGGGCTATTGGAATATCTGCGCTCGCCATGTGCCACCCAAGCTCAAAATATTTATGAAAAAAGCATGTTACGAAGACACGAATGCTTTCGAGAGAAATATGCAAATGTCGGTCGTCGTCTTCATCACGATGAAGGACATCCAGCAGTGCTTTGAATCGCTAATAGACATTGTATTGACTTGCAAGGCATCGAAAAGGTATTTGTTTCCAGAGATACAGAACTTTGAATTGAAAAATAAAACACAGATTAACACCGCCATGAATTTGGCATTAATCGAAAGATAATTTCTTTGCCATTTTTATTTGAATATGATTTCCAGTATGTGGTAACCTCGACTGGCTCGGAAGTCCAATTTTCGATCAGTTTTTGCACTAATCGAGGCTGTATATCAGTGATAACGTGGCGAATGCTGTCTTTCAAAGCGTCAATCGTCTGTCTCTCATCGCTATAGACCAGAGACTTCACATAGCACCAGCGGTGTTAAATCACATGATCTTGGAGGCTAATTCTGTACATTTTAGTGTATTAAATAAATTGAAATGAGAATGGAAAATCTGTGCATTTTTCTCTATTAAAAAGAAAAGTTTGGAAACTACTGTTGCACAGAGTGTATGTAACCTTTTCAATATCGTACAATACAAAAATTGACAAATCTATGGTAGTTTTACGACAATATACAACACTATATGACATACATAATAATCAGGTGTTTCCAGATCCCAAGAAACAAACATTCAAAGCAATCCATTTGTGGAAACTATTGTGCATAAGCTTCTTCACTGGAATTTCTGCTGTTTTTTTTTTTTTTTTCAATATTTTACAATACAAATTTAACAAATTCATGGATCATATAGAATTCATGTGTTTCCAGATCCCAATATTTAATTATGCATAGAAATTTAATTATTAAATCTATCCAATATTTGTAGATTCACCTCTTCTTTAATATATAAATTTGACAAATCTATGTTACAATATATATGACATAGAATTCATGTGATTCCAAAACCCAAGATCCAAACATTCGAACTGTGAAAACTATATAAATTTCTTGGTGTTCTTTTCAATAATCTTAGACAAATTCACTCGGTACTTTTTCAACTATATTGTATATAAATGAAGATTAAAACAAAATCCTTTTCATTCATTCTAAGAGTCTCCCTCTTCTAAGAATTATGTAAACCTTAAGGTCTTTCAATGGTATTTCAAAATATTAAAGTAAACATGTTTTTTTCAAAGATTTTTTTTTTTTTTTGGTTCTTTTACATAGTCAATTGTTTTTTTTTTGTTTTAGTTTTCTTCACATTCCTTTTCACATTTGTTTTGTTTTTTTTTTGTAACTATATAAACATTAATAAATAATACAATAATAATAATTAATATATATAATTTAATATTTAATTACTATTACTTATTACTCATCATCATAATCATCATTATCTTCGTTTTCCTTCGTTTTTTCTCTCATTTTAATACAAAATTTTTTTAACATAACTTAAGAGTTTTCTTTTTTTATAGTTTAAAAAAATATAATATTTAATGATGTGTATAAATCATCATTATTATACATACATATATAAACATAATCATTATGATCATTGTGATCATCTATTAACTTCATTATATCTTGTATCAATATCATTATTTTATATATATGTTGGTGATATATTTTGATGATCTCATTCACTGAAAATGGAAGAAGAAAATATTTAAAAAGGGGAATCACAAATGAGTTTAAAAAAAAAATATATATATGTAAGTTTTTTCTTGATGAAAAAATCTAAATAAATAAATTCTTTATTATATAAATGTATAATCATGCAACAGAATATAAATAGAAAAAAGAATAGAAAGAGAAGTAGATTAGAAGAAAATAGTACAGTATAACACAAGCAGCATTTAAAGTGCATTCATGCCTTGGAAGGGCGCCCATTGCCCTCTCAGAACAACTCAATTGATTAGTTTTTATAGTAGTTTAAGCTCAGCAAATCTCTCTTTTGGTCTCTTCTTCAGTTTTTGAGAAAATTTCACATGTTCAATTTTCAGTTCACAATTTAATTTTAGTTTTAAGCGTAGAAGCAAAAATCTCTTTTGGTCTCTTCTTCTTTTGATTTCACATGCTTTCACAAAAAAGAAACGAAAAGGATTAAATAAAAATAAATGTCTCTTAATTTAGTGTTTTTTTTTTTATTTAAAGTTCTTTATTGGCTTTTCTTCACATTCAAACTATAAATGTTTATTGTTTTTGTGTTTTTTGTTTGTGTGTGTTTTTGTTGTTGTTATTTTTGTTGTTTTTTTTATTCTCTATAATAACTAAATATATATGTATACTATAAGGTGTAGTAAAAAAGAAATCCATTAGTTTTCCAATAAATAGATCGCTTTAGTAATCTGTAACGTACTCCAAAAACTACTTAGACAGTTTAATGATTGTTTGATTTAGTATTGTTTGAACAGGCGTCCAATTTAGATATCAGCAAAGAGAAAATAATTGAAAAAGAAAGAATAATTTTTCCCAATACTGTAGGAAGGCGTACGGTATAGGGACAATTTTAGCAAACAACAACTATGACGCTAATAGATTTGCTAAGCTTCCTTAGTCTTCCTATAGGATTGGTTATTAACCGACTTCAAAAAAGGAGTAGGTTATCAATTCGTCTGTATTTCTTCTTTTTTTTATGTTTGGTACTTCAGAACTTTTTTCTAGTTGAACCGATTTTGTTGATTCTTTTTTTATTTGAAAGCTGGTGCTTGTCATGAGGTTCACATATAAATTTTTGTTTATAGTTTTTGAGTTATCCTTAATAATGCGTATTCCATTTGCGCTACTTGAAGTCGGTTTTCTCTTTTGTTTACATTTTGTACTTGTTTTAGTCTTAAACATCGACTCCAAGTGACAACTTGTGTGTAGCTTGAATGATTTTCATTTTTCACAGTTTTTTTTTCGATAAAGGCGAAAACCCAAAGCACGAGGCTTATGGTCCTGATACTGTATCACCCAATGATGCACAATTTTGATTTCGTCGATTCTGTCCCGGTAGTTTTGATGCCACAATGTGAAAGGCCAATTGTCGCAATTGTCTATGAAATAATGGATATCGTGAAGCACATTTGCACAAAAAACCATTGGGAATCATTTAAATAAGGCTGAATACAAAAAGAAGCTCAATGTATGGGTGCCACACGAGTCCCCCGTGGACCGATTTTCCATATGCGAATCATTGCTGAATCTCAACAGATTTCATACATTTCTGAAACTAAATGTGACTGATGATGAAAAGTGGGTCACTTAAGACAACGTCAAGCATAAACGGTCACGGTCGAATCTAGGTGAGCCGGTGCAAACGTTGGCCAAAGCCAAGTTTGACGGTCAATAAAGTTTTGCTTTCTGTTAGTTGGGATTGGCAGGGAATCATTTACTATGAGTTGCTCCCCTATGGCCAAACTCTTAATTCAGACTTGTACTGTGTTAACAATTGGACCGTCGGAAAGAAGCAATCGGCCAGGAATAGGAAAGGAATTGCGTACCATCAAGACAATGCCAGGCAACACACATCGATAGATAAGTGTCTCGCCCGAAGCTCCGGGAGCTACTTATGTGATTACCATGGCGAATTATTTTGTTTGTAAAAAATTCGACCCAATTGAAAATGACCTGTATAAATAGACTGTCTTAGGTTTTTTTTAACAATAGAAACGACGAGTGTTTCTATGAGAGATTATTGGATTATCGGATTATTCAAACTATGCTAAATTAACAATGCGGATCAGTCGTAGCGATCTGTCTATATTATGTAATGAAGAAGAGGAGTCAGCAGAGCACGTGCTATGTCACTGCGAGGGGCTTATCTGGTCCAGACTCCACTACCTTGGAAACCATTTGAAATTGCAGGTTTGTCTCCGAAGAGAATTTTGGAATTCTTGATGAATAGCAGAATCGGGATTTGTCACAATAGGCCCACTTGTCGCCGCAGTGATGCGGTGTACTGGGGCCTGCCATTCTCCTTATCTAATCTATGCTTAATAAAGCCTTCAATTTCATGCAAAAAACTAATGAGTTTCTTTCTTTTTTAATACACCCTATTATATGTTTGTTTGTTTATATTTCTAGTATTTGTTTTGCTTTGTATATTGTTATACTATTTACTGTATATTTTTATATAATTTATTATATTTATGATTTAATGATTATTTTTTATTTTATTTTTTTAAATATAAAATTGCAATATTTTTATTTTCTTTTTGTTTTTTTTTTTGTATAAATAAAAACTTAAAACTTCTTCTTCTGTAAGAGAAAAGAGAAGACAACAACATTTATTCATTCAACAAATATTGGGTTGGGGAAAAAGTAATGTCGTATTTTGTCAATAGATGACTACACTTAAGCATATCTTGTGTTGTACTTATCGCATCGGGTCACACTAAAGGACGATTTTTTGTGATCGTACGTTTCAGTTTCAAGTTATAGCGCGTCAAATTCGTCATATTTTACGTTTTTACTACCTGAGAGGTAAAAATGCAACGAACGCGGCCGCCAAAAATTTGTGAAGTTTATGGGCCCGATACTGCAACGATTCGCACAGCACAGCGTTGGTTCGATCGATTTCGTTCTGGTGTAGTGGATGTCGAAGATGCACCACGTACATCGTACGTAAATCGGATAATTCTAAGTATGTTAAATAAAGCGTCAAATTCCGATCACAAATACGTCATTTCATTTTCCCCAATCCAATATTAAAGACACATTGTTCATTTTGTTGATTAGATCTCACTCGCATGTCCCTTGTCCCTTTCTATTTGCATACAAAATCAATCCATGAATGAATCCTCTCTTAATGTTGTTATCACTCTTATTTGCTTTTTTGTTTATAGTTTTTTCATGTTTTACACACATTAATAATAATAATGATAATAATAATAGAATAATATTAAGAATTGGAAAGAAAAGTTTAAACACAATTTTATATTATTTTTTTTCTTTTAAATAAAATCTCATCTCTATTTTCCTTTTCACACACACTTCCAAGTAGTTTATACCCTAAATAATAATATGTAATAATAAAAATAAAACAAAAAATTTTTTAAATATTGTTTTGCTCGCCTTATAAAACTCATCATTGTTTGTTTGTTTGTTGGGGTGTTTGTTTCTTGTCTTCCTCTCAAAGAGATACAAATAAATTGTTTAATTTATAAAAAAAAACACACAAAAATAGTAGTTTAATAATATAAAACGCCAGCGTTCAACAAACATAATCAAAAAAATTTGTATTTTCAACATTTTGTTTTAAAATTTTATCAAATCCCAAAAAAGTGCATCGACTATCTTTTCTTCTGCTTTTATCCTTTCCTGTTTTCTTCTTCTAAATAAGCATAGTATATGTATGTATATTAAGGGTGTGTTGTGTTGGTGTAGTATAGTATTTGTGGTTCTGTGCTTTGTGGTTTGTTTGTGTGTATTATTTGTGCTTCATCCTTCCATAAGCGTAGCTTAGCTTTCTTTGCATTTACATTCCTTATCAGCATGTTGCATTTCTCGTTTGTTTGTTTATTTGTTCGTTATCGTTCAACTTCAGGAGGTTCAAAAGCTTAAGAGTTCAGCACTTGTTCACATCCGGTGTCGATCGTAGATATTCATCGGGTCGTTTATGTTCAATGAGAGCACGCACTGTGCCACTATCCGCTGGCAAATCAGATTTTCTACGCAATAGTGGTTTATCCTTATTGCGTTCGCCACGTATCTGAGAACGGAAGGAGGAGGAGTGTTTTTGTTTTGTTGTTTTTTTTTTTTTGGTTGTTTTGGTTTTGTAGCAAATAAAAAATAAATATATAAATAAGTTCACAACATTATCTGATCATCATTTAAATTTTAGTTTGTTTTAATGTTTGAAGAAGTTGTTGGTGATCGACTGAAGTTGTAGTTGATTGTTTTTTAGTTAGTTGTGAAAGAAAATAAATGTTGTGCAAGAGACAAGTAGTAGATTTTGTAAGATATTTGAGAAGACCATATGATGTTTGTTTGTTGATTTGGGATACCAAAGTGCTTGGAGGAGGGAGGAGTGTTGAGTTGAGTTGAGTTAATCTTTTAAAGTTACAACAGAGAGACTACAAACACAAACATTTATACTAGGTATACGAATATGTACAATCATAAGTAAGTTATAAGGATAAGGGATACATAATGTGTGTGATTTAATAGATATAACTAGAGATTAAAAGAGATCTAATGATATGTAAAAATGTAAACATAAAAATTAAGTATATAATAAACTTATAATGTTAAAATTTAATACCTTCAACACTTTAGTAAGAAAAATATCCAAGATATATAATTTTTTAATTAAATTGTTCCAAATTTTGCTTAATCATAATTTTTTCTATGGTTTCCATATACAAATTTATGTTTTATATCATTAGAACCGATTCAAAATTCTTCTTCTATAAACAACAAATGTGAATCACTTAAATTTGATTGTTTAACATTACAATTTTCGGTTATTTTTCTTACTAAATGAGGTATTAGATGCGTGTTTTAAAATATTTATTAAATAATAAATAAAAATTATTAGAACATAAAAACATTAATTTTCTTGTTTTATTTGCGCGCAGCAACATTTTCAATAAATCAATCAATCAATAATAAGAGACAAATAAATCTTGAGACAACATTTCATCACTAAAAAAAAAAAGAAAAAAAGAAAAACCAAGAAAAGAAAACAAAAAAAGGAGAAATATTATATGATTAACAACAACATTTACATTGATTTCGAAGAGCAAAGATTTTTGTTTATACCTTTCACGAGAAATTTATATGATCATCTACATATATAAGCATTAACAACTAATTCTTATGATTTTCTTTATTTTCCATAGAAAAATCTCTGATTTATTAACTAGACTATCATAAACCTTTGAAATTTAAGACTCAATCATTAATTTCTCTATATAACATTCAACATTCAAAATTCATTAAAAAACTTGTGGTAATAGAAAGCAAAGAGTCTACAAGCGGCAATAAAGTCTCTCTTGGGTGTATACACTACATCCAAGCTTGTCGCGGACTGCCGCTCTTCCCTAGATACTTTAGCCTGTCACGTACCCATACAATTATGCTGGGTGCCTAGACATAGATATATCGTGGGCAATTGTGAAGCTGACGAACGAGTCAAAGAAGGGACGTTACGTGAGGATGTAACGTCTCCGGTTGGAATTCCGTTAGCAACAGTGAAGCTCAATGTCAGAAAATTCTACCAAGTAAAAGCCAATACTCTCTGGGTAGAAGAAGGCACTTGCAGCATAGCTAGGCAAACCTGGTCAAATATGAACAGGAAACGAACCGGCCAGCTGCTAAATCTCGCCAGAACCTCAATAAGCAAGACTATAAACGTACTAACGGGCCATTGCGTCATAGGCAAAAATGCTGGCAGACTTGGGCTTCCTCACTACGATTTCTGCCGCAGCTGCGGCTCGGAAGAGGAGGAGGAGACTGTGCTTCACATCATGTGCCAGTGTCCATCCCTCGCCACAAGAAGATGGAACCACCTAGGCGCTGGATTTCCCTCCAGCTTAACCGAACTATCATTCCTACCAATCAGGGACATAGCTAGGTTCATTTCAGAATCCAAAGGTTCTCCGCATCGGACTAAGGGGGTGCCGTGTCAACTCTTTGCTGGTATCGCAATGGGCCATACTCTTTTTTGTGCCTAAGTGAGCCTCTCGTCTAAAGGCTGCCACATAACCTAAGCAAAGAGTCACAAAAGTTTCTCTATCTGAAACTGTTTATTATACTTAGTTTGAACATACACCTTTAATGATTATTTACTTATAATGAAATTTAAAGCCTCTCCATAGGCAATCAATCAAGAAATGTATTAATTTTAAATGTCTAAAGATTATTCATTGCTTGGTTTTATTTATCTTTTTATTTAATACTTAAAGAATTGTTAAAGAAATTCTGGTATGGGACGAGAGTGGTAAATTCCTCTACTTTAACTGAAGATGTTTAAAGTAAGTACCGTAAGTAAGTTTGCTTATACCGTTTGGAGAAAATATTTCTTTAAAAGCTCCTACAAGATCAAAAAGGAAGTTTAAAAACAAATTGTAACGGCACTCCTATCATTTTGAACAGGGCCTTACTGTCTAGTTTTACGAAAGTTATTAATTTTGTTGTATTACTTAGTTTAAGAATAAAAGTAAAAATGAAAAAAAGTTATAATATTAAAATTTCTGTATTAACAAAGGTCACTCCTCCTATTTTTTTTAACACCACTGTACATACATTTTTTCTGTTAGATCCCGCCAGCGTCCTACATAGGACAAAGAAACACATTGAAGTCAGATTGTGAGTTCATTTGCGAAATGAAAGCTGACAAAATCAGTAGAAAGTCATCTCAAATTTGCTGATGTAATTTACTCTTTCCAGACTAAAGAAATTAGAAAAATACTTTCTTAGTTTGCTACTTAAGAATTAAGATACACCAAACTTACAAGTTAAATATTATAGAACATTCCTCGCTTAGCAAACGCTTCTAACTCTTGCACACTAATTCTTAGTAGAACTGAACACAACAAGTTACTTGAAATCTCGACTAGATTGAACGTACATAAAATTTCCTTTCTTGTTTAGTTATTTTATATATTTTTATTGATTTATAGAAATACTTTTACAGAGTGACTCTAATTTCCAACTTGCTATTCCGCTACTTGATATATCAACACATTCGAATGCTGTTTTATATTTTCTCTGAATTTTCTTTAATATTTTTCTTCTTCTGTTATAACATCGCCCCTTCGCGACACTTTAAAGAACAGTATTGGTTAGCCCCCTAGTAAATATTTACATGTTTTTCTTCATGAAAGGAAATTTAGATTAGATTAGAAAGAAATCCAATTGGTTTTGTTATGAATATGTTAGATTAGGTTTAGTAAATCATAAATTATAATCAATTAAAAGGAAGACAGGTAACTAAGCACACTTATAGCTTCCTTCCATTTTTTACTTTATGAATCCTTTTAAAATGAAATTCAAATTAGTTACAGTTGAACATATGTTCATAATCTATACATACATATATCAATGACCTATTGATTTTTCTCCCTTTTTTATTCCATATATCAAAGATGCTTTTCTTCATGAAAGGTATAAATTTATAGATAGTATATACAATAAACACAACCAAGAGACATTAAATTTTAAGTAGGATATGTTGTATGTGGTTGTTTTGGCTATGTGTATGTAGTATGTATGTATTTGTATGTATGTATGTCTTTGATTTGTTTTTGTGTGTTTGTTTTTTTAATGGTTAGTATTGTATTTAAATTAGTTAATTAATTTTTTAATTTTGCTTTAATTTTTTTTGTTTGGTTTTTTTTTTTTTAATTGCATAAAGTTGCAGTTGGTTGTTGTTGTGTTTGGGTTTGTTCATGTCTCACCTCTCTAGGTTGTTGTTGTGGTGTTGTCATCTGCTGCAATTGCAGTTTAGAAGATTCTTGTTCAAATTTATCATAGGTCAAATTACAATTATCATTGTATTGATCATCGTATTCATCATTCAAAATTTGACTATTAGTAATACACAAATTATCCACTTGACCGGCAACTTTTGTCCAATCTGGATTACTTTTAGCCAAACTTTCAACTTGTTGCCAAAGTTCTTCACGTTGTGAAAGTTTTTCATGTTCTCTATAAAAACAAAAAAATACAAATCATTAAATCAATCTAATGAAATGACTGTGTGATGGATGGATGGATGACTCACTGTTGTTTTTCTTGTTTATAATTTTTACTGCATTCATCAAATAAACGTTGATTCATTTCCATAAACAATTTCAATGCATTATAAATTAAACCATGAATTGTTTTATTCCAATGCGTTTTAGAATTACGATTCAATGCTGGAAACATTATGGGTAATATAACTTGAGAGTTGTCAGCAATCAATGACATTATATATTCATTATTCCAATAATACAGAGCACGTTCGGCCACTTGAAAATGTGGTGATGAAACGCATTTGGCAATTTGTCGAAATAATGGTACCATCACTTTTTGAAACTCAGCTGGCTCAATGACATCCAATAACTCTTCCAATTCATTTAAGAACATCACCTCCTTGGGACTGTGGGTTTTTGGCCAAAACTTTAAAAGGCTCCTACAAATTTTGATTAAAATTAAAACAAAATTAGACATTATTTTAATGAAATTTTAATATTAATTGTACAAATAAGTTTTGAGGTTTTTGCAAAATCAAGAAATCGTATTGAACTCTCCTCATGTTAAGGTTTCATCATTTCCCACTAAAAATCAGTGAGTCAATTCGCTGAAGTGTAAACAACAACAAACTTTATTTGACCTCAATCATATCAACCTTTGAGCCAACAAAACAAAATTTTCAATGGTTTTTCCTCAAATCATGCTACAACTACTTTCACCACTAACGTTGAAAGAGAGAGACCTATCCCCTCCCGGAAGTTTTGTCACTGCAATTAAGTAATAGAAATTGATAAGATAAAATTGGGACGTTGCATGTCCTTGTAACTGAACGAGGGAAGAGGTGCGGAGCGGGTCGGTAGCATAGCGAAGCAAGCGGGTGGCGGGATTTCAGTTTTTAAAGAGTACACGTGTCCTATCCTATCATATTATGTTGCAAAATATATAGCCTCCATAGGGGCTTCCATGAAGTGCTAGCTCTAGACATTTAATCAGTCACCACCAGTATATTATGGTTGAAAATTTCAGATGTAATATCGTAAGATCTAGGAACATCATAACCTAAGTAAGTGTCGAGTTTTGAACTTTTGATTTAAGTCTGTAATTTGATGGACATCGATAACTCTGTGAAACACGTGGGGAACTTAATCCATCAATAAAAATATGTGAGTACTGATTCCTGCATTTCAAAATTGGCAATTTTGACACCAATGACAAAGAACGCGACGTGAGGCCAATAAAGTTTGAAAATCCTGAGTTGGAGGTGTTTTTGGACCAAAATTCATGCCAAACTCACTAAGGAATTCGTCGATACCTTGGGAGTGACTCAAGAAGCGATTTCCAATTACCTCATGGCCATGGGAATGGTCCAAAAACAAGGAAATTGGGTATCGATTGAACTTAAGCCAAGAGACATCGTCGAATGCTGTTTTTTCACATGTGTTTTTGCATTTAATCGTGATGAAAGACGAAATGTGGGTCCACTACAATTCATGCATCAAATTAAACGGCCAAACAGAATATTCATGACAAGAAGAGCAAATGCTGTGCATGTGGTCTCAGAGTAATATACTATAAGTTACATCAGCCTAATGAAGCCATCACTGGAGAGCGTTACCAATAACAATTGATGCATTTGAGCCAAGCATTGAAGCTCAAACGTCCCCAATATACCAAAAAGACATGACAAAATGATCTTTCAGCACGCTAAGGTTCGGGCATATGTTGCAAAAGTCGTCAAAGAAACTTTCGAGACGATTTTCTTTGTCTTCTTTCGCGTCTTTCGTGTTTGTTCATAATTTTCTTGGATTGCATAGAGTGAGGATACATGCAAATGTTTAGAAATCTGTTCTGCTGAGCATGATGCTGTGTGAAAACAAGGACTTACGAAGAAAAAATCCAAAAAGTGGGTTGATTTTTGGAGTGCCTCAAAAGACAACGAATTTTTACACCGAGGAATCCGTATACTTCCTAAAATATGGGGAAGAGTCGTTGGAATCGTCCATCTTTATGACAATACTTTGAATAAAATGCAACCAATACCAGTTTCTCTGAATAAAGCTTTAAATGTTTTCTAAAAGAAATCCTCCTCAAAACTTATTTGTACAACCCAATAAATAAAGAATAATTGATTGATATATGTATATTTACTTAATAACTGGCTCCGATAAACTGGGATCCTTTTCCAAAAACTGTACAACACAATAGGTCAATTGTGGATGATAGACCGATAAACTTTTGGCTTTATGCAATGGCAAAAGCACTTTAAGTAAGAATTGTTTATGCTCCTCTTTGAGTGGCAGAGCGAAACCATTTATAATACTACCCAAAATCTCTAACAGTTCTGCAATGCCATTATGATGTTCTGTTTCATAGATGAATCTACAAATATAGAAATTTTATAAATATTAGTAGACAGTAGATAAGATGATTGAGGTGTGTTGTTACCTATAAAAAACATTATTGATTTGCTTTCGAATAAATGCTCTCAAACCCAAAAATTTTCCATAGATACGATGCAATACAGTCTTAAGAAAATCACGTTCACGTGGATCCTCTGAATCGAATAAATCTAACAGTTGCAATACAAATTGATGATCGATAAAGCGTTTAGCAACATTTGGTTGAAAATCTGGTGATTCCAAGAAGCGTAAAAACAATTCGTAAACAAATTGCAAATGAGGCCAAGATGATTCCAATGTTGGTTCATCTTCTTCTGGATCAAATTCCGCACCATTGGGATTTGATGATGGTGGTAAAGTGCGAAATAAATTTACAGCAAACTGAATAATAAAACAAATACAAGAATTATTAGATTAAGTATATAAATTTAATTAAAATGAGTTACTAACCATATTAATTGCCTCTGGATATATAACCTCTGTTATAACGCCATTTGTATTTGATAAATATTCAACCATTTCATGCAATGCAGCACGTTTCACTTCCTTCCATTTTAGGTCGCTTAATGGCTCGGAAAAATCGAATAATGTACAACATTGTCTTAATTTTTGTACAAATAATTCTTCACGTTCATTAGCTGGTGTTTCTATATATGAAAAGAAAAATACCATTGTTTATTATAATATTCTTTAATATTTTCTTCAAATTATTTAAATCATAAATTTTTGGAAATTAAATATTAAAAAAAACCATAAATAAATGATGATTTTAAATGCAAAATATATATAAAAAAAATAATGTATAAATATCATCCTTTCTTCATTTTAAAAGATATTAATAATCATCAAGGGTCTAGATTAGATCAATCCACAAATCATCACGGGTCGAGGGAAGATCAAACCATAAAACATCGAAGGAAGATCAAACCACAAGCCACCGAGGGAAGATCAAACCACAAATCACCGATGGTCGATCATTTCACAATTAATTAATCCATATTAGGCATGATGAAGACACACAGTTTCTCCACAAACTAACCTAACAGGACTCAATGCCAACTTATTGTATTATTTCCCTTATTAGCAACTCACTCCTTCTCCTCCTCCTGTCTTCAAACATGGATTGATTATTGATATTTATCGAGAGTGTACCACCTGCAGTATGAGGTTCGTGGCTAGTCCCTTTGGAACCAGTACTAGTTCCAACTATATCCCCTTTTATATGTATCCTATTGGTGAATTTAACAAGGCGATGTCATTGGAAGGGCTTTATAGCCACCACCTGCAATTCCATTCAACAGTCGTGTCACCAGTCATTGCCACCGTCTGCATTACTAACGACTAGTAAATTCACTACCCATCAGTAATGCGAAAAGGGACTAATGACTTAGTATGGAAACGAGCATATACTGGTCCACTTCTGCATTACCTATCACTAGTGAATTCACTGCCCACCAGTAATGTGAAATGGGGCTAATGACTTTGTATGGAAACGAGCACATACTGGTTTTCTTCTGCATTACCAATGATTAGTGAATTCACCATCCACCAGTAATACAAGAATACTAGTGAGTTACTATAGAAACGGTGAGTATTGCCACCAAGCTTACTGCGGCCGCATTGACGAGGTGCTCTGGTTAACGCCCTTTCCCTTTCTCATCTAACCTAAGCATACTGCAGGGTTGTTACTGACTCACTAAGCTGGATATTTGCAATTTGTTTATCCTGACATAATTCAGACTTAAAACTAACTATACAAAAAATATGATCACTGAATGAAAAGCAAAAGATTTGAAGGCTGGAGGACTATTTCGGAAATTGTTTCGGGTCACAAACTTCCTCCTAAACTGGATATTCCTTTTGCATACAACCTCAAGGGTCAGGAAGAGGCGGAGCTCGACTATCCATCTGATTCTAAGTATGGAGACTTAGTGGAAGAGGTAATAGAAGAATTCGAGCAGGCGGAGTTAAAATTTTTCCAGTACGTCACTCCCACCCTGGATCTCCAGGACACTAGGAGGCAAACCTCTTAAGCTTCTCATTGATACAGGTGCCTCAAAAAATTATATACATAATTCCCATGGCGGATCTCAAAGTGATTAAACCTCTCAATAAAGAATTTATTTACCAATATCACGCATAAATGTACAATTAATTTGTTCGGTATCAATTCTGACTTATTTATCTAAACAAAACTCATCTCCTTTGATGGGAACATAGGTCTCGACCTGCTAAAAAAAAAGGTTAACGCAATTATACAGATAAAAGAGAACCGTATAGAGCATGACTTCAGTGGAGAAGTCATATTTTTGCAAAGTGGTAAGGATGTAAACTACTTGCAGGTGGAAAGTTAATTGGTTCCTGGTTGTGTCAAGGAGAAATTTAAGGGAATTATTAAAAACATGTCCCTAGCCTAGACAAACAATTCGCGACCATTCGAACCAAGGACGAAGACCCAAGTTATGCTAAATTTTATTCTTATCCGTTAGGGGTAGCTGACTTTGTAGAATCACACATAGAATTTTACCCAAAATATTAGAATCGAGGACAAAAGATCACATGGATGGAAGCTGTGGGTGCTTTATTAAATGACATCTACATATGTATGTACTTTAAAGACAACCAAATAAGATATGATATGGTCAATGTCAATCATCATTTTGTGCCTTTGGTAAATACAATTTCCATATACTCTTTTACTTGCTACTGATGAGATTGATATTTTTCTGTGTGCATGTGAGATTATACTATATTATGTAGTGGCAGTGATGACTTATAAATGAGACACAAACTGTCAACACAACAGAAATGTTTAGTGCCCATTAACAAGATTGTTGTTCATTTTTTTTCTCTTACATACATCTATGCATGTGTGTGTGTGTGTGTGTGGATTGTGAATATAATCTTCTTAAACACAAACAGTAATGAGAAGAGTTAACATTAAAGATATAGCTAGCTATCTATAGTATAGTATTAATATATGTACATTAATTCCATTTGACTGCAAATAAACAAGAAAACAACACAAAATATACAATCTTCTTCTTGTCATCATCATCATCATCATAATCACCATAATAAATTAACGTAATGAAGCGTGAACATTATTTAAAGCAACACATACGTACATAGTTGGAACATGATGATTATTTGCTATAAATAATCTATAATTATTATTATTATATTTATTATTATTTACAAAATATGTGAGAAGAAATTTCTCTTATAATAAAATGCAACAGCAAAAGATGAGATGCATTTTTCGCAAAAATTATTTTTCTATAAATAAATTTATACTATGTACTATCTTATTATATATGTATATTTATATGAACAATGTAGCTTTCTATCTATCAATGTATCTTTCTATCTATCTATGTATCATTCTATCTATCTATTTACATATCTGATAAATTTAATAGAGACACCTTCAGTATTTTTCTTTTTATTTTTTTTTTGTCTTATAGAATGTTGTTGAATCCAAGAACTCTACCATATGCACCACCATTGAACTATGAAACGAGTAATCTGGCAACAATGTTATAAACAGTGTGATTCACACTTTATTTTTTAGTGAGGTCAAATAATCTTTCTAGATGGGTTGAAACTTTCACAGCACGCCGCCTGAATATCCCAGATTGCTTTTGCAGCTACGAACAAGAGAGATAGTCTCTGTGATATATTGGAAAAAAAAGTTTGAACTGGTCTGTTGATTTTGTGCTAAATATTTTTACAACAAAACTAGCCAAGAAAACCTGTGATAGATCATTAAAAACAACCCCAATCCATCCATGACCAATGCATTGTAATTCTATTGAAATTAGATCCATACATCATACAATCATAGAGGAACATTTCAGCAGATTCCAATTCATGACCATCGCATTCTAATCCTATTGAAATTGGATCCATCCATCATTCAATCATCGATGTCGACGTCGACGTTTACAGCATGCCAATCTTTTATCTCTGAGCAACTTCCCAGAAGATCCACGAGCTTATCCCAAATATTGTACATTAGCTTAGCCTTCACTCCGATTATGTGGGAATCGCATTTATCAAATTCACAAATGGCCATGGATGTTACAGGCAGTAAGTACTTGCGCAAGCTACGGATCCAATACTGTGGTGTCTGCCTAGGTGTCGTGGAATACCCGGAACATCTTGTTCATGAGTGCCCTCTGCAATATGTCTTTCTTCTATACGCGCCTTTGATCTCCCTTCAATTCACAGGAGATTGTAAAGAGAATAATCACTTCTACAGAAGACTGGTCATTCTGCACTGCCGAATTTGGTAACATAATCCGTGGCGTTCGGTTTATTATCCTTCCTTACAAAGGAATACTTTGGCGATTCAATAGGAAATTAAAGTAATTTGAGGCCAAAGGGAATGTGTTTTAGGCGGACATTTCGAAACCGACATAACTTCTGGCACGACTCATGAGTATCTTGTGAAGATGAAACAAAAAAGTATTCCATGACTCATTGCTAGAAAAGTTCTTTTGATAAGGAGAAAGAAAATTGCTAAAAAATAGTATTAGAAAAGTGCAGGACCAGACTTGAGCTAGAATCGAGCCCGTGACTAGCCGTGTAGCTTGGCGCACTAAAAGATTAGTTTATATGGGAATGACTGTGGAATGAATGTAAAACGTCACAAAGACAAAGTGTTTTACATTCGATGTATTCTTGATGTATGCATTATTTTAACCACTGTGCATATGTGTATCTATTTATCTACCTTGTATATATTTTATCTTAAATTTATGCATCAACACAACACTTCTATAATCATTTGTAGTTTGGCTTATTTTAAAGGAAGGCGGCAACAAGCGCGGATGTTTATGGATTTCACTAAAATATTACTAAGTGTGATGATATTTCTCCACCCCTTAAATATTTTTGCATAATTAGTTTTTTTTTTGAAATAATATTAATATTTATATATAGTTAACACTAAAATAACAAACGCAAAACACTTGTGAAACAAACAAACAAACAAAACAAAAATATGCGGAAACTATTGAGTTGGTCAAGGTAATAAAAACAAGATGATAATTTTAAGCGCAACTAATAATAAAAATCAACTAAGTATTCTATAAAAACAAAAATCAAACAAAAGACAACAAAAGTACAAATAAATTATAATTATAAGTTTTATATATTTTTTAATATTTGGGGTAAATGAGTAACTAAATTATGTGGCAACCTCGTAATAACGGTAATGCAACAGCTGTTGCTGATGATGTTGGTGAATTAAACAAGTTGCGATCACGTGCACGACCAGGACTTCCAGAGATTTGTTGTAATGTTTGTGGTGATAAAGCCATGCCACTCATGCTAACCATGCTGCTGCTGCTGCCACCATTGATGGTATTATTAACAAATATCAAACTATTTTCATCACCAGCACCATTTTGATGATGGAAAAGATGATGATGCTGCTGCTGCAGCATTGCAACATTTGCTTTATTTTTAAGCATTTCATTATTTGATGCTGCTGCTGATGCCATATTAGCTGCTGCAGCAGATGCAGCGGCAATATTACGATTACCAATACCCAATGATATACTGATGCCACCAACAAAATTCTGAGCAACTGATGATTGTATAAATTGTGTTGCTTGTGTTGTTAGGCTGGTGCTGCTGCTGCTGCTTTGTTGCTGTTGTTGTTGTTGTTGTAGTTGTTGTTCGTTAACAATACCAATATTTCCTCCAGTTAATGAAATGTTGCTACTATTATTTAATAATGTTGTTTGTGATGTATTGCTACCGGTGGCAGCAGCTGCTGCTGCAGCAGCACTATTACCAACACTTTTAGTTGCATTTAGTATGTTTTTAATAGCAGCTGCTGCACTTACTGAAGACTATCATAATCATATCATTGTCATCATCCAATAGTAAACGATTTAGGATATTTTTTGGTGATGAAAAATTGTGATTTTTTTGTTGAATTTTTTAGTGATTTTTTTTGTTTTTTATATTGTAAGCATGTTTTTTTTTTGGTTGAAGAATGAGAGAAAATGGAAAGCAAATATAAAAAATTATTCATTATTTTTTTTGTACATGATTCATAAATCAATTTCTGCATTTTCATAAATATTCTAATAAATTGAATGGGGTGATCAGCAAAACAAATGTAATTTCTGTTGTCACCACCACCATTGTTGTATATCATAATAAAAGAGAAAAAATATATTCAAAGAAAAACAAAAATCTTCACTACTTTTTTAATCTTATTTTGTTTAAAACTTTTTATATGGAACGGAACAGAAGAGAACACAAGAGAAGTAGAAGACAACAAACAAGTAGTATTGTATTGTATTGTATTGTAGTAGTAGAAGTAGAAGAAAACCAATCAAACCTTATTATTTGCAGCAGCAAGAGATGAAGCTGATGATGCAGCTGCAGTTGACAGCAAGGATGTAGCCGAGGTTGCGGCAGAAAAATGTTGGGCCAATGTGGAGACAAGTGATGTACCGCTTGTCCCACCACCTCCACCTCCTCCTCCAATGCCAATGGTAGGATTATTATGTTGATGTTGTTGTGTCATGTTGTTAGTGCTTATAGAAGATGATGATGATGATGGTGTTGTTGTTGTTGTTGTTAATGATGAAGACGATGTTGCAATGATTAGGTTATTAATACTATTGTTGCTGCTCATATTAACTAAAGTTGTTGTTGCTGAGGATAAAGGATTAACACCACTGCCACCACCACCACCACTACCACCAGCAGTGGCAGAAGCAGCAGCAGTACCAACAATTGATATTGATGTCTGTGATATTGATATTGATGATGATGAGGAATTCGAACCGAATGGAGAAGTTGATGCTATTAATGCTGCTGCTGCTGAATTAGTACCACAACCGCCACCACTACCTCCAGTCATGGATGAGGAACCAGTTGATGATGATATTGTTGCTGCTGCTACAGATGCCAATGATGATGACGATGAGGCAACTTGTGATAATGATGAATTCGAAGATGTTGACGATGATGAAGGCGATGATGAAGATGTATTGCCATCATTCAATTGTGTTGGCAATGTTGGCATTATTTTATTTTCAAATTTTGCTTTCAATTCGTCAATACTACCAAATTTAAAACGAACGCCAACACCACCACCGCCAATAGAACTACTAGCACCAGCAACAGAAGAAGAGTGATGAGAAGGTAAAGCCGCCGCCGCCGCCGCCGCCGCCGCCGCCTTTCCTCCACTAATTAATTTTAAATTTGTTGAATTACTACAAACACTGTCACCGCCGTTGTCGTCGTCGTCTTCGTCACCGCTTATATTGTCGCTTAGTTGATCAAGTCCACTATGAAATGATGGTGATTTTGGTATACCTAAACCATGGTAACCAGTTACAGTAACAGCCCCAGCACCGGCAGCAATGATATTGTTAATTTGTTGTGTTGTTGTTGTTGATGACGACGACGACAAACTAGTTGTTGATTTGTTGTTTTTGTTTTGTATTAAACGATGATGATGATGATGATGTTGTTGTTGTTGATAATGTGATTGTGGTTGTTGATGAAGAGAATAATGTTGATGATGTTCAATGTCGTTATTATTTAGTTTTTGTTGTTGTTGCTGCAACTGATGATGATGATGATTATTTATATTGTAATGATGACGATAGTTATATGCTTTTTTTTCAACAAAATCTTTTATGTTTTTTTGTCCTTCTTCTTCTTGTTTGTTAAGTTGTTGATTTTGTTGTTTCAACGGTTGTTGTACAGTTTGTTGTTGCAATTGTTGTTGTTGTTGTTGCTGTTCTTGTTGCTGTTGTTGTTCTTTTAAAACGGGTACACTGCCCGACATTAAATTAGCACCGAATACCATTTCATTAGCAGCACCGCACAACAATTATTTTTAATAATTAAAATAATTAGAAAATTATGATGCATTTGATTCATTACAACACAACAAACACAGAGGGGAAAAACAACACACTTTTCACACACACAAACACACAGAAATATTAAATACAAACAAACAATACACGATTATATTCGAAAGTTATTTTTTTTAAATTGATTTTTTATTTAATTTTTAAATTATTTTTTAAAATCGTATTTTCTTTTATTTTAATTAATTTTTTAAAAATAAAAATTAATTTTATTTTATTTTTCTGACCAGTAGTTATCTGTTTGTTACCTCAGAACTTTTTTCTAGGTGAAACGATTTTGATGATGTGTTTTTTATTTGAAAGCTGGTGCTTATCATGTGGTTCACATATAAATTTGATCAAGATTTGACCAGTAGTTATCTGTTTGTGACCTCTGAACTTTATTCTAGGTGAACCGTTTTTGATGATGTGTTTTTTATTTGAAAGCTGGTGCTTGTTATGTGGTTCACATATAAATTTGATCAAGATCTGATCAGTGGCTATGTGTTGGTTACCTCAGAACTTTTTTCTAGGTGAAACGATTTTGATGATGTGTTTTTTATTTGAAAGCTGGTGCTTGTCATGTTGTTCACATATAAAATCAAGATCTGACCAGTAGTTTTTGAGTTATCCTTATTAAAGCACGTTCCATTTGCGCTACTTGAAGTCGTTTTTCTATTTTGTTTAAATTTTGTTATGTATAGATCTCCTCTTTGGGATTGGGCGTCAATTTTTTATTTATTTTTTTCTATTAATTTAATTTTTTTTGTTTTAATTTAGATTTTCTTATTTTTTTAAATTTATTATTTAAGAATAAGAATTTTTTTTTTTTTTTTAATTTAATGTTAATAATAATGTTTTCTTTTATTTTAATTTATTTTTTAAGAATAAGATTTTGTTTTATATTAAAATATTTCTTTTTTTTTAATTTATTTTTTAAGAATATGATTTTCTTATATTTTAATTTATTTTTTTAAGAATAATAATAATTTTTTTTGTTAATTAATTGTTTTTAAGATTATAAATTCTTTTATTTGATTAGATTTTAGTTTTTCTATATTTGATTTAAAGATACGATTTTCTTTTTTTCGTTTAAAGCTTCGAGATTTTTCGTTTTAGAGAAG
The DNA here is from genome assembly GCA_037043315.1 of Amiota communis. Taxonomy (NCBI): domain Eukaryota; kingdom Metazoa; phylum Arthropoda; class Insecta; order Diptera; family Drosophilidae; genus Amiota; species Amiota communis. The sequence goes on along the minus strand of JBAMAV010001245.1, from coordinate 789,075 downwards.
GAAGATAGTTTGGTTTTTCTTTTTTTGAATATTTTTTTATTTATTATTATACATTTAAAGATGATTATCAATGATTGATATGTGTGTGTGTGGATATAGTTTAATGTTTATTTATATTTTTAATAATTTTTTTTACTTTATATTTTTGATATTTTTCCTTATTGCGTTGCGATTAATTTCATAGATGCAGAAGTCGTAGTAGTAGTAGTAGTAGTAGTAGTAATAGGTGTTTATGATGCGAGAGCAGAAACTCAACTAATTTTGTATATGAATGATGAATGTATCTATGATGTGGATGTTGATGCATATACTATGTTATGCACATAGAATAGAGTAGAATATGCATGTATGTATGTATGCATTTATGTATCTAAATACATATAAAGAGTTTGTGTTTATCTGGAATTACAAAGTTCTAAAAATAGTAATTTTGCCATTTAACGGGAATTTTGCGCTTCTGTGTGTGAATAAGGATGGATGCCATACAGAATTGTGTATTGTGATTTAAATATGTATGCAAATGTTGGGGTGACCACCTACACACTACTCTACTTGTTACTGTACTATGTACTTGTTAACAACAACAACAAAAAAAAGTAAATTTGAACTGTGTGAGCTGCTGTTTTGTGTGTGGGATGATTGGATGCCAATAACGAAAGTGCGTTTTAGAGAAAAAACAAAAGAAAGTAATGCACCACGCACTAAAAATTTCATAAAAATCTCTAATGATGATTCTTCATGTATAAGATTATCTTAATAATAAGTAACTACAAAAAAAATTAATAATTATTATTTGACAATAAAACAAAAAAATTGTTTAAAAAATTATTAGAAACAAGTGGGTGTTTTTGTTGTTATGGTAGTAAAGTAAAGCATTCAAAAGAAAGACAGACACTCATCAAACTATGTATTTTTTTCATTTCTTCATTCCTCCTCCCTCCTTATTCATTATGTTATGATGATGACTTTTGAGAAAGCGGCTTATATCTGTCTGCCTAACACTAACTCTGTGTCAGTTTGTCTCTATGCCTCTATGTATGACTTGTCTGTTGTCATACACAATTCTACAACATAAAATTAAGTTAAAGACCGGTAAATGTTAGCCACCAACACATGTGTATCCAGTCTATCTACATATGTACAAATGTATCTACCACATACATATGTATGTGCATATTTTTCTGTTTCTTTATACTTTTTTTCTTAAGTGTAAAAAAACGCCTTTGAATGAAATGAAAAATGAAGCGATAAAACACATAAACCGTTTGTTCATTAACTCAATTCACACACTCATACAACACAATCACACAAACACACACACACACTAACAATGGCAAATATCAGCAGCATTAAACACTATTTTTTTGTTTGAATAATTTATAAAGCTTTTCATTTTTTTTTTATTTTATTGTAAAAATTATAAATTATTTGTGCTGTTGCCGTCGTTGTCGTCGACAACGTTTGTGTCGCGGTTTTCTTCATTCACATTCAAAACTAACTTACTGCTGCAAAAGAGCACAACACCGTTATAACAAAGATAATGATAAAGAATGGCAACAGCCAGTCTTCATGAAGTCAGCCAACAGCAGCAGCAGTGGCAACTTGGCAGAATACAAAACTGAAAAATCAATAAACTCTCCAAAAACAGATAAAAGAACAAGAGCGAGCGCAACTGAGCTACCGACTGACTGAGTGTATGAGTGACTAAATATTCTCTCATTCATAATAAAAACAACTACAACAAGCATTAAGAAGGAACAATGAATTGATAAAATACACACACGCGCATTTGCAAGCAAACTTACAACAAGAAGAAGAAAAACTAAAAGAAAATAAACAAGACTAAAAAACAAAACTAAACTGCTGCATTCATTGAGAGAAAATAAAAATGACATTTAATAACAAAATACTATAAGTATGTTTTTTTGATATAATTTACATTCATATAATACAAATAGTACATCATCATGTCTCTTCTCATCTACTCTCCTCCCTTGCTCATTATTATCATTTCAGACATCAAGGCAACAAAGAACATATGAGAGAGATGGGTGGGTAGTGAGTGAAGTGAGAACGTATGGTGTTTGCTTAACTGTAGCAACAACGACCTTATGAACTTGTTTAATAATAAACAAGTGTAAACTACGACAAAAACAACAGCTGCCACTAGTATTGTACAAATACATTGCATATAAATTGTGAGAAATCTTTATTTGCTCTCCCAGTAGCAATAATATTGTTTGTCTAGTCTACTAGTTAGCCGCTTAGCTTAAGTAACTAAATCGAATGACAACAACAACAATAATAGCAGCAGTGCATTTCTGATAAAGGGACTCGGACTCATCATCAGCAGAGAGAGAGAGAGTGAGCGAGCTTGACATGAGTGTTTGTTTGTATGAAATATTGAGAGAGCTTACGATGGCAATAGTATAGTATAGTATAATATGCAGTGAGTTATGTGTTGCTGCTGCTGCTGCTAGTGCTACTAAGCTGATAATTGTCAAAAGAATAAATAATAATTCACTCACTTAACTTATGCATAAAAACAGCTGTTGCTCCTCATATTACAAGAAGGCTTCTTCTAACTTTTGTTATCTTTTATAAATCTTTTATAATTGCAGAACTCTTATTATATAATACACATACTACTACATATACAATAAAGGGTGGGTAGGTGTATGGTTGGTTTTTGTTGTGTTCATAAAATGACAATAAAAAAGCAACACAAAACAAAATAAGAAACAATAACATTGAATTACCACTAATTGGATACTACTACTCAATTATTGTATGTACTAACAATAACAATTAATTAACATTTTTATGGATTACTTAATTGATAATGAGAGCGTGAGCCTCTCCTGCCCTTTCAATTTCAATTCATTTCTTATAGTAGCTGTATTATTATTATGTTGTATTACTTACTTTCATTTAACGGACTCAATGCAGTTAATTCACAATTTTTTGTTGCATTATAACGGAAACTGCTGCTTTGTCGTTTCTCCTTTTTAACTGTTGTTGTTGTCAAATTTAAACCTTTGGTAATCGGAGTCGGTGGTGGTGCATCACGTGGTGGTGTACCTTTGTTGTTATCTTTGTTAACCTGAAAAAAGTGATTTGGAAAATTTATAAATACATACAAACACACAATTAAAATTAAATTAAATCTCATCAAGTCACAATAATTATAAAATAAATAAAAAATCATACGTAAAAATAAAATGCAATTAAATTTAAAAAAAAATGCTATGCAAGCAATAAAAACTAAACAACTGAGAAAAACAAGTTCAAAACTAAAGTCAACTAAACTTTCATTATTTTCAATAATGAAATTATTGATTGATATTTATTATTTATTTGTACGTATATCAATCGTCATCAATTTTTATTCAGTGTAGAGTTCATAGTTCATATACTAGATTGATCCTCTTCTCCTTTCTGTTGCTTACAACATCATCATAATGAAGTCGTCTATAATAGTACTATATAGTAGGAGGCTTTTTTCTATGGATTTCTATCTAGCAATCATGCGGTTTTCTAAGTTTTTCTTTCTTCTTATATTTGTTTTACAAGAATAATTTACCTTTGTTTTTGCAAATCCTTGACGTTTTATTTTGGCCGCCGCCTGCATTTATAAATTTGTTAGTAAAATTCATTGTTCTGCTTTTTTTTTTAATTAAAATTTAATTACTCTTTCAATCAATTTGAGCAAGGTGGACGTAGGGTAAGGTGGTGACCGAAAGCAATATTGGAATACATTTGAAAAGGAGGATATTTGAAGCATATAAGGTACATTTAAACAATTTTGGTTATAAAGGAATACATATTCGCGGGATTCACATTATTTTTGTCTCGCATGCCTTACATATAAAACTTATTGTTCAAGGAAGATTTCATTTTTTTTTTATAGAAGAGATCATCTAAAAATGTTATACAATAGAATCTTCTGACATCTTCCCCCATGTTGGATTACCTCTTTATCATTTTAAAGGGGCTCAATAGGTGTAAGGAACCTGGGAGCAATACCGGTGGTAGCCTAAGCTAGGGAATGGTCTCTTGGTGAACTAGACTTGTGTTGAACAGTCTATCATGTCCTATCCTCCTAACATCTTGGGGCCCAATCGCGGCTACAATATCTAGGTGACTTGATCCTGCTCTTTCCAAATCTAAAACCTCTTATAACAACTGTATGAGGGATAGAAAAAAGATTGTTTTGCACATACACAGTAGTGTGTGGTGGGATTATTGTTATTATAATAAAAAAGGTTAAAAACTTGATACCCTCTTTCTTTGTTTCTCTATCTAATGAGTATATTTATATATGTACTCATGTATGTATGTATTTCATATTCACAACAAATACATAAATTAGTTTTGTTTAAATAATCATTAGATGATAAGAGATAAGATTGTGGAAATATACACCTTTTTTTTCATTTTGCAAAATAAAAACAAATTTAGAACACATTAATTTTGATTTACTGTATACTTTCCACCACACCCCGATTTTTGGCATATTATTGTGTCAATTGTTATAACAAATTGATTTCTAAACTTATTTTCACGTTTCCCATACTGAAACTCAATAGTTTATATGACAGCTATATCAAATAATGATCCAATGTGTTTCCATTCATTTGATGGGAAGTTTTCTTCTTAATAAAACTTCTAGACACAAAATTTTACAGAAGTTATTTTTCAAAGCACATGATGGAATTTTCTTCTTTCAGATTGTCCCATGGTTTATTGTATATGACAGATAAGTCAGAAGTTGGTCAAATGTTGTTGAGAAGAAAAGCTTATAAATCTTCTATATATACAGCATTGAACCATTTATAACTCAAGAACACGGCTGGGTCGATTGTTATGATCTTTGATTTCTTGGATTTGTCTCCGCCCCGAATATCAGGATAACTATCAAAACATCAGATAGGACCAGCTGTTGTCGAGTAATAGTATTTTTGCATATAAATTCTAGAGAGCTATGTATTTTAAAATCAAACAAGTCATCTTTGTCAAATTAGATAATTATGTCAATCAGGGGTGCCACAGAAAACTCTAGTGTTGTCGTAATATTTAGTTTTGCATTCCACTAAACCGCTTCTACTGAATGTTAATAGGGCTGTCAGTATATGAAAACACAAAAGGAGGAATCAAACACTCCCAAAAAAAATGTTCTGTGGAACATAAAATCGGAAATCTGGTGGAATAGAGGAGGAAGAGTTTTCTGTGGCACCACTGAATATTCATATTTGATTCGTTTGATTTCTCAAATGCTGCACAATTTTTCGGCTGTAATATTCTATTGCAGTTGTGATTTTCAAACGGCAAGTTACTGTCGAAGATGTTCACTTTGTGAGGTTATTGCATTTGCGGGTCAAAAGATCTAATCATTCACAAGGAAGCCTTAATAAACAAGAATTCGGACGAGAGGGCGGTACAAAGTTCACCGGGTTTGCTAGTTTATATATGAAAATTTCAGTATCTACAAAATTCTGGATCCAAGTTTTTATCTATGCCCGACCATAAAATGTGTCCCTTCCAAATCTGTAGCTAATTTTTAAGAGACTAGTAGACTAACATCGCCTGAAAACTGATACTTAGTCTTTACAGAAGTTAGATTTGAAAGATTATGATTTCATGTGTGGAATTTTTTTTTTTTTTTTCGAGAACTCTAGTTTCAATATATTGCAGTAGTGTAGTCTCCCTCCGAACAAATTTGTCAGTCACCAAGTTATATTGTTAAAAGAAAATAGATTCCGGTTGGTGGATATCTCATTGGAAATGTAAGTCTCCGTCCACGGGAGGTTTTTTAGTATCTGTGTCCAACCATAAGAAGTGTCCTTACCAACATGATTAGAGACTAGTTGACATAATATAACAGACGAACTAATATTACCCAAATGATTTCACCCTTCACCTCCTGACACTACACATTTCTACAAAACACTTTATGGGGTCTCCAACATACAATTCATCACATTAAAGTGTTAAAACCATGTCACAGAGTAGTGTAAAACTAAAGATTATCCAAAATTGTATTTACTTAGTAATTGCAAGTAAATTGTATAAGAAATTCAAAAAAAAACTGGCAATTTGATTTATTTTTTTTTTGTGTCACTTAATTACCCTTTGAACACTGTAAACATCTGCCACAGCGTGGCGCATGCTGAATTTTATTATATAAATTAATTAATTATATGTATATCTATTATATAGAAACTAAACGACACACATAATATACTTATGTAAGTACATATATTGTATTTCTTTGTCTTATAATTTTAATTGTTTTTCCATATTAAATTGAATTTAATTTCGATAGGAAAAAGAATGCGTGAAACAAAACCGTATAACAGCAAACAATGTCTGAAACTAAACAGAAGAAATGGGGAACAAAATAAATTTATAATAAAAAAACAAAAAAAAAATAGATACGCTCGTTGAGAGACTTCTGACGTAGTCGTATATACATAGATATATATCAGTAGTTAAAAAGTAAATAAGTAGATACATTGCAAATAACAACAACAGTAACAAAGACTCATATTCAAAGGTAGAGAAACCAAGTAAAATAAGTAATAATAAAAAATCAATGCTTCCAATATACATGACAACGACGACAAAGAAGAACAATACATTTTCATAAACAAATAAACTTTTGAACGATTTTAAGTGCCACCACCACTACTACCTTCCTTCTCATCATCATCAATATCATCATTATTGTCATTATTCATTGAAAAATTAACAGGTGGGCACAGTTAGGCACAGGCAGGCAAGCAGGCAAAGGCAATGTAAAACAATCAAATGACAAACATTTCGTATGTCTTTCAAGCCATCGATACATAGATAGATAGATAGATAGACAGACAAGACAAAAAGTCAGAGAGTGTAAGTGTGAGTGTGAGCACAACAAAATCAATTCTAATCCAATATAAAGTAAGTTTTGAAAACTAGGTCAATTGTCATAGTATTTATGTATAGTATATGACAATGTTTAGTTGAAAAGAAAACTTTTCATGAGATCGATCAACATTTAACATAACATTTAACATTATTACAAACACACAATAAAACAAAAAACATAGAACTAATCAGCGGATCTTAAACTTATGTAGTGTTCGGAACAACTCTCTTTTCACTGGACACGATCTATATTTAGTTCAGACAGTTATTCTTCATTTCCAAGTAACCCATAGTAATCGATGTGCCCAATTTTGTCAACAAAAACAAATGTTTACTCAATTTTTGAAGAAATTCAATGTTTCTGATGAACGCCCTTTCAATCTGTTTTACCTTAATCTTAATAGCAAATAGCTCCATAGTCTCCTAGGCGAAGGATGACGAATCCATATATTGTTTGACGTGCCCATTTTCTCAGCAAAAACATTTATTTTAAGATTAGTAATGTGGAATGGTATCCTTTAAAGAACTTTAAGAATTTAAGGTCTGCAGGGTGATAACTCCTCTTGAATCTATTTATTTGGAATTGAGTTCTTAATATTTTATGTAATAAAAATTGGATTTACACGTGATATGCCAACGCCAACTGATGAAAACATCATCGATGCCACTTATGTGGACGACACAGTATTTTTAGCGAGTGATACTTTTTGCAATCGAGCTGCTGTCACCTCTCAAAAATCTCTTGATCTAGGCATTGGAATATTAGCGTTAACAGTTCTAAATCCCAGCATTGTTGCTTTATGCTGAGACACAAACGCTGTCAACCGGTAATTCTGAAAGGCATTCAAGTCCCCCAGAAAGCTTCTGTTAAGCACTTAGGCATGCTACTGAATACTACTGAATACTGGAGAATATCAATACATCGTGACCTAGAAATCTCATCAGTTAATGAGGAAATTAACCGCCATACCAGTCGATACAGTGACACTCTCAATGTGCATGTCAATCGTCTTGCTTCAGTTCTTACAATAAATGTCTGCCCGAGAATGTTAAAAAGCCCCCACCCTTCCGATCTACTACATTGAAGTAATAAATAAAACAAATGAATTAACCGTTAACCGCATCAAAACTATCCCTTATAATCGTTCTATTAACTATTAATTGGAATTTCAAATAAAATAAAAAATTGGATAGAAATGTGAAACTTAAAATTAAAATTACTTTAGGAACCCCCGACCGACAATGGGCTATGCGGAACACAGTTTAAGAACCGCTGTTAAAGTTATAAATTCTTCTCTTCTCTTCACTTCATTTAATATATTTTCTTGTTGCTCTATTCTCCACCACTTCAGTGTTTGTTCGTATACAAGAAGAAAAGAAATTCTAAACATAAAGAACTCACCTCACTTGAATAATATTTTGAAGGTGTTACTTTTGGTGTGGTAGTAGTAGTAGTAGTATTTGCTAGGAATGGTGAATTTGTCGGTGAAGAGTTTGGAGCGCTATTTCCACCTGTTGTTGCTGCTGCTGCAGTTGTTGGATTAGATGAAATAACGATCGGTATCGTTGTTGTTGCTCCTCCAGCTGCCGCCCCTTGAGCTGGTGTTGCTATTGTTGTTGTACTATTACTGTTATTCTCTGTGATGCCGTTAGTTGTGACAGTAGTTGTTGTTGTTGACAAAGCTTTGTTGTTATTTATATTATTATTATTATTGGTAGATGAGTTTTCGTTTTTTGCAGTTACAACCGACGACGACGACACATTCGATGTTGTTGTTGTTGCTGATGATGATGTCGTTCCTAATGTTGTGTTATCCATAATCCGCTTTCAGCTTGTTTGCTATATTACTTAACAGAACAGGGACAGAAAATTGGACAAATCAAAAAAACAATCACAACCAAGAAACACAAAATAAATATACAGAAATAAATTGTATTAAATGATTTGAAGCAAAAGGCACAGTTTTCTATATCCACTATTTGTTTGTTTGTCTGTTCTTCATTTTTGCACACCATAAGGAAGAGTCGTATTGACGACACGATTGTTTATTTTAATGAGTATTTGATTTGATTTAATATTTCTTAGACACACTTAACTAACAAGTCCTTCATACAGCAATACAACAAATAAATTCATTCAGAATAGAAGAAATAAAACGGAAAATTGTGAATAATAATAATAACTGTGCATTTCATTTCATGCAAAAACTAATGGAAAATTGTATGAAGAAAGATGAATGTATCTGTGTGTTGTGTTATTTGTTTTGCACTTGAAACATTCGTCGTTGTACTAAGTTAAGAGTTCATGGCACTTGCAGCAGTAAAATATACCCGAACTCACTCACACACACACCGAGAGAGAAAGAGCGCATTTCAAGCTTACGCAGCACGCACTCATTCACCACTCTCTAGTCTCTCATCAGACCAAAGCATACACAAAGTGACGATGATGATCATCACCTATTTGATTAGAGATTCTACCTGATTCGATTCCACCTGATTGAAAGTTGCACTTGTCACTTTAAGGAACTTGATTTATATGGAACACAAGTTCTTCTTTGTATAGATATTTTTTTTCACTGGACAGTTTAAAGTTTTTTTTGAATAATCTTATTTTATATATTTTCTAATTAGTTTTTTTTTTTCAATTATAACATTCCATTAACATTAAAGCGGATATCGTTCTTATTAATTTGTTAGCTGTGCAAAGACGAGACGACGACGACATTCGGTTGCAGCAGTCTACTTCAATGTAGTATTGCCAATCGTGAAAAATAATTAATGACCATTGGTCTGGGCTGTGTGTGTAGAATCTACACTCACTCAATGAATGGGGCAGCACAGCACATACAGAGAGCAAGAGTACAATACAATAAAGACAGACCACGTGTGTATGTGTATATGTGAACGGGGGATCAGTTTAGAGAGAGAGAGCGAGTGAGCGAACGAGGCGAGCGCAAAACAATGGCGGCCGTGGAAGAAGATGCGCAACAGCCAAACTATATATAATAATTGCCTGTTGCGCATCTTCTTCCACTGCCACTGCCGCCGCCATGATACCATACCATATAATAATAATGTAAAAAAGAAAAACGAAACGAACAAACTCAGATAACAAACCAAAAAAAAGTATAACTATTAATTTTTCAAGAAACACCAAGAGTTGATTGTTTGAAATTTGTACTCTACAACACTATTATTATCATTTACCGCAAGTAATTGCAAAAATTTATTAAATTTTCCCTTGCCGCGATTTATATTTGGAAACATCAATTTGTGTTTATATTTGATTTGATATTTACACAAAAATACAATATAGCGAAACTAAATTGACACAAAATAACACAAAAATAACTGCGTCGCGAATGCCACCACACTCAGCAAAAGCAAAAATTAAAAATACGGGAGATTATTGTATTTGCTAACGCTTTACTTTTCCTTTTGCGCTGCAATTTCTTTAAATTTTTCTTCAATCTTCTTTAATACGCTTTTCTTCTCAAAAAAAACTTCAATGTTGTGCAATTTTATAAAATATCAACTATATAAAATTGTCTTATTGTTTTAGCTAAAACTATTATTCGACACTTTTCTTTTGTCACACTAGATTTCACCTTTTGTTTCTTAATAATTTACTATTAAATTATTTAAATATTCTATTTGTTCACGCAACGTTTTAAGAAAAGAGAGCGACACAACCGATTGACAAGTGAGAGCTTCACCTTCTTCCTGTTTTGACATTCACTGGAAAACAATAACAATACTGCCACCTATTTAAAAAAATAATAGAGTGTCTGTCCAAACTCAGTTTATCGATGTCAAAACAAACAAAAATGCGTCAAAAATCCACCCTAATTCCTTACACTACTCTTCCGCACCACTCTCCCCTATAAATTTTACTCGTTACCTTGGCACAAGGTACCCTTTTGATTGGCTGTCTGAAATACAACTAGAGAGAATTACTCGCTTCGCCTACTCACTGGATAAAACAACGACAGAACGACAGCTCCAGTAATAAAATTTTTTGTTTGTATATTTTTTATGGAAAATTACAATTAAATACAATTTAACATAATGCAAATTATAATCAAAGTGCTAAAGGGAAAAGACTGCACACTTGAGGTAAATATATATATATATATATATATAATTTACAAAATAATTAATTCTTCTTAAAAATACCGTTCGTTTTAACCCATGATGCATGCAGGTGTCGCCAGCAACAACAATTTCTGATCTAAAAGTCCAAATAGAGGAACAAATGAACATACCAATATCAAATCAAAAATTACTGTTACTTGGTCGTATGTTAAATGATGATCAGACACTTGACTCATATCCCAATATAAAAGATGGAACCAAAATTAATCTAGTCGTGTTGAAGAAGAATGCGGAAAATCTACGTGATGTGATATACCGTTCTTTCCGTAAATATTACTCCGATCAACAGTCTGAAAGATTAACAGGTTCATTTATGGCCGATTTTGAGAATAAATTGAAACTGCTCAGCCTTGATGATTTAGAAATATTTGCCGATCATTTATTAAAGTCATGTGTACCATCCACATAGAAAAAATTCAGGTGCTATGTTTATTTATTAATATTATCTAGTATACAACTAAAATTTTGGCGGCGGACAAAAAATCAAACAAAAGCTTCTTCATATCATCAATCAGCTCAAAATTAGAAAGCAAAGTGTAATTAAATTTGACGAATGTTTAAAATTTTAGATGGCCCTTTTGTTTAGATTTAAGTAGAAATAAAACAATATGTATTTATTTAAAAAAAGCGAAACAAAAATGTGTTTTCATTCAATTTACCATCCCAATATCATAATTTCGCCACATGTTAAAAGCCTTTTTTAGTGCATTTCTATTATCGTGACTCGTTGTGATTGTCATGTTAATTGCATTTCTGCTTCTTATTTCGTGGAAAAACAAATCAATAGGACAAAAATATTAAATGCACGCGGCAGCCAAATTCATTTCTAATCCAGTTCTGAGGAGAGTGACACCAACTTTATTCTCTCGTTCAATATCAAAAACATCAATTGCAATGGTTAAAGTAAGCAAAAAAAACTCGGTAACTTGCGTTAAATGCACTCTGCTGCAAAGCTTTTGCTCGAAAATTATGTAATTTCCTAAGTCAATATTGGTTTGCATAGAAAAAAAAAAAGCAAAGTGCATTCAACGCGGAAGCTGTTGAGACAGTCCAAGGTCAAGAAGATTTGTGTGTTGAAATTCTTCTGAATTCACCATTGTGTACGGTTCTTTTTGCAGGTTGGTGACAAGCTGCCATCAATTGATCTTTTCGAAGATTCACCGGCAAACAAGATCAATATCAGTGATTTAACTTCAAACAAGAAAGTCATTATTTTTGGTGTTCCTGGTGCTTATACACCTGGATGTTCCAAGGTTAGAGATTCTTTAATATAAACTGGAAGCTTTTAGATTTATTATTATTTATTTATTGCAGACTCATTTGCCTGGTTATATCGATGGTGCCGGTAGCCTTAAATCAGAGCAAGGTGTCAATGAAATCGTTTGCGTTTCAGTGAATGATCCATTTGTTATGTCTGCCTGGGGTAAAGAACATAAGGCTGGCGGTCAAGTTCGCATGCTAGCCGATCCGGCTGCCGAATTCACTAAAGCTTTGGATTTGACTGTCAATCTTCCACCACTGGGTGGTGTACGCAGCAAGCGTTTCTCAATGATTGTTGAAAATGGTGAAGTCAAGGAATTGAATGTTGAACCAGATGGCACTGGCCTGAGCTGCTCCCTGGCCAACAACATTGGCAAGAAGTAAATTAAGGCAAAGGTGGTTTAAAGTCAATTTCAATTATATATCATTCACACTACTATGTATGTATATGATATGATGCATGTAGTTATTAACACACAGAACTGTAATATGAAATCTAACTTCCAAACAAATAAATGAAATTTAAAACGAATAATTCGATAAATGTCTTCTTTACCTAAACAAAATGTGAAAAACAAAATGTATTATACATTTAAATGATAGATAAAATTTATTAAAACTAATTTCTATGCAAAAAAATCATCATTCTTTGTTCTTTGCCTAACGGTTGTCAGTATTTGGTGCTAATTTCTGCGATAAGAGCTTGCCATAGCCACCTCTGCCGGCATCATAATCGGTACGGTATTCATCACGTACTTGGCCACCAGTTTTACCGCGACCAAACTGACGGCCTTCTATGAAACCTGCATCCCAATCCACACGTATCAGTCGATCGTCCAAGCGTGTTCCATTTACATATCTAAACGGTAAATGTTTTTAATATTAGTTATATTCATTGTACTTAATGAAATAATAAACGTACCTCATTGCATATTCTGCTTCATGGCGCAAATAATATTCCACAAAACAGAAACCGCACGGCGTCTTTTTGTATTTATCTAAGCCCATTATTATAACACGCACATCACCACATCTTGAAAACAATTCGTGTATTTGTTCCTCGGTTGTGTAAAAAGAAAGATTTCCGACATACAAAGTACAAGACTCACGCAGGGAACGCTCCTGCTCGGATCGGGAACCCTAAAAATTTGCAAAAAAAAATACACCATGTGAAATTCAATAGTCAACTTTGCTAATTCAATTTTAATACCTTAAAGTGTTGATCACGATATGAACTTAAGTCCACGGACATCATTATGAGTTTTTTTTTAAAATAAAACTATATTTTTTTAATTTTACCGACGACACGCTAATACTTTTTTGTTTTCTTCTCACAAATATAAACATTTGAGAAAGAAAGCACTAGAAAATGACAACGTCACCCCCGAAATGTATTCATTCACAGAGAATGGCAAGTATTCGAGGAAAAATGCAACCATGTTTGTTAAAATGAGCGCGATTATTTAAATCGGAATTATTGAGAAGAAGAAATCCAGATATATAAAACATTCCTTATTTGTGATCGAAATCGATTATTTTATGTTTATTTATTAATCAAAAAATACTTTTGCTCTTTATTTTAATAATTTTCAATAAATTTTTCCATTGCATTGTTATTGTTTTCATTTTTGTCTATTTCTAGGGCTGTCCAATTTTAATTCTCTCTTTATCACCTTTGGTATTTTTGTTCGATTTCACAAAGCTTAGTATATTTTTATACACTGGAATGCGGTCACACTGACACTGGTGGCGAGCAACGGAATCAAAATCAATCACAAAAATTTGTTAAAGTTGTGTATTGTATTGAACAAAAAGAAAATTAAATAAACAATTCTCTTAGAAAATAGTGTCAGTGAAATATAAAAAATATTAATATCCTAAATTAAATTTTTAGAATAAGATATATTTTCGATAAATAGTAAAAAATTGTAAAATTGTGTGTTTGCATTGTTGGTGTATTTTTCATTTATGTGAAAAATCGAAATTTGTATTTGGCTGCGTCGTTTAGGAACTGAAGAGTTTTGTCGTGCATAACAATTGGATAAGGATAAATTAATGATAGTGGTATGTTAAATATTATAAGGTATAATAGAGTGTAATTTTTTTTATAAACAAATTAAGTACTTTGGTGTTGTGGGCGTCGCTCAATTGTAATAATATAATAATATACAAATGCTAAATTATTATGCTCTTGAAACGCAGCCGCTGCTGCCGCCGATGAATGGCGGTCAGTGGGGAGTATGAAGCCGATTTTAAAACGACGTATGTGTACTTAAATATGCAAAAAGGGTTTTTATACAATTTTATTGTGCTTATTATTTGTTTATAATTATATATTTTCGGCTTTAATATTATAAGAAAACGGTATGCGGCGACATTTTGTCTTTTCAATGCATAATAAGAGTGAGTTGATTTCCCATTTGCATCGGTATGCCAGCTGTAAGCATTGTATATGTTTGCTTGTGTGTTTGATGAGAGAGTGGGTACGCGCAGAGAGTGCGCGCAAAGTGAGAGATGGCAGAGATAGACCAACAAGAGGGTATGCCAGCTGTAAACATTGGACATCTGTTTGCTTGTGTGTTTTGAAGACAGAGAGCGCTCCGAGTGAGAAATTGCAAAATATAAAGTACACTCTTATTTTAGAGCATTTGAGCATACTAAACAAAACAAGGAAAAAAAAAAACATTTCTTCTGAGTTGTTGTTGATCCGTTAATTTGAATTTTGGTTATTTTGGTTGGCAAAAGGGAGAAAAAACTGATTTGTTATATATTTTAGTGAGAAACCCATTATTGAAAAGAGTTTAGTTGCATAAAGAGAGGAGTTAGATATTACTAAATTGTATTTAAAAACAAAAAGACAAATGTAGAAAAAAGAAAAACCGTTTGGAAAGCAACAAATTTAGAAATGAGTGTAGCTGCCGGTAAACACTTATCCCTACCCTTAAAAAATAAATAGAAAATATGTAGTACGTCATTCGGAAACGCGTCTTTCGAAGTTTTTATACGCATTACTCATTCATTCTTTTACTTATTCAATGCTTGCTTCATCATCATGTAATGTTTTGTGTTTAAAATCACTCACTTCCTCCTACTATAAAACTTGAAGAGTTTCATTGGTTTCTGTGAGTGATCTAAATTTAATGAACCATGAAATCAATTTGGTTGCTTTGATTTTTCAATAATAAAATCAATTTTATTTATTTTTTATGCTTGAACAAACAAAACAAAATAATTACTTTTTTATTTAATTTTCACATTTCCAGAAACATAAATTTATAAATTATTTGGAATTTTATGTTATATAGTGCAAATAACAACCACAATAAATATTGAAGGAAAATGACTGAGGATACTGAATATAAAAAACTCCCGGTGGAGGAGAGATGCGTGCATAAATTATGGAAAGCACGAGTCGATGGCTATGAAGAAGCAGCAAAAATATTCCGTGAATTGGATGATGAGAAATCACCGGAATGGTCAAAATTTGCCAGTCTCATAAAGAAAATGGTTGTGGATTCTAATGCCATGGCCCAAGAGAAAGGCCTTGAGGCTGCCTTGATCTTTGTAGAGAACAGTGGTTTGGCTGGACGTACAGTTGGTGATGTTATGTCAGGCATCGTACAGAAATGTATAGCTGCACCAAAAACAAAAACAAAAGAAGTATCGGTGCAAGTTACTCTGATGTATGTCGAGATTGAAAAGCAAGAAGCTGTTCTCGAAGAACTAATCAAAGGCATGGATCATAAGAATCCTAGAATTGTTGCAGCTTGTGTTGCTGCCACAACCAATGCTCTGCGTGATTTTGGCCATAAAGTGATTAATGTAAAGCCATTGATCAAGAAATTGGCACCATTGATGAGTGATCGTGATAAGGGTGTCCGTGATGAGGGCAAACAGTTGGCTATTGAAATTTATAGGTAAGCATGATCATCATCATCATCATAGTATTGAATAACTTTATTGATTATATATCATTATAATTGATAGATGGATTGGAGCAGCTATGAAAGCACAAATTGCCAGTTTACCACAAGTAACAATCAAAGAATTGGAAGATGAATTTGATAAACTTAAAGGCGAATCAGTGGCACCCACAAGGTAAATTTAAAGAAAGAAATTAGAGTAGAACATGTGGAATCATTAAAAATTATTATCCTTTTAGATATTTAAAATCTCAACAAGAAAAACAAAAACAAATAGCTGAAGCTGCTGTTAGTGAAGATGGTGTGGAAAATGGTATGGCAAATAATTGCCTTTTTGTGTTTCCTTTCATTCATATGTCTTCTTTTTTTCTTTTAAGACGATGACGTTGATGCTGGTGGCGAAGAAATTGATCCTATGGAACTGATTGAACCTGCTGATATACTCTCAAAGTTGCCTAAAGATTTCTATGACAAACTTGAAGAAAAGAAATGGACTTTACGTAAAGAATCTCTGGAGGCTTTGGAAAAGCTACTTACCGAGAATCCAAAACTAGAAGCTGGTGAATATGGCGTTTTGGTCAGTACACTGAAGAAAGTCATAACCAAGGATACAAATGTGGTCTTAGTGGCATTGGCCACCAAATGCTTGGCCATGCTAGCCAAAGGTTTAGGCAAACGTTTCACACCATATGCGACGGCCAGTGTACCATCTTTACTGGAGAAATTCAAAGAAAAGAAACCAAATGTTGTCACTGCACTACGTGATGCTATTGATTGCATTTATCCATCAACAAATATGGAAGCTTTACAAGAAACCCTTGTCGAAGCACTTGGCAATAAAAATCCTAGTGTCAAATCTGAAACAGCTTCGTTTATGGCTAGAGCCTTGACACGAACTCAGCCAGCTACGCTTAATAAGAAACAAGTGAAACTAATTGTGGGAACTCTGATTAAGACTCTGAATGAACCTGATCCAACAGTACGTGATTGTTCAGCAGAGGCATTGGGCACATTGTTGAAACTCATGGGTGAAAAGGTTGTTGGACCATTGCTTACTGATGTGGATGCTTTAAAAATGGTCAAGATTAAGGAATGTCATGACAAGGCAGAGATTAAAGTCAAAGTGGCTGGTGTGAAAAAAGAAAGACCTGTGACAGCACCACAAGGAAAATCAAATCAAGCAAGCAATTCTGCATCAAATTCAGGAGCATCATCAAGAGGTGGCTCCGTGGAACCGAAACCAGTTGCACGTCCCAATACATCAGGTGCCCGTAAAGTATTAAAGAAACCCACTGCTGGCATTGGTAGTGGTGGCGGCAGCATGGCTTCCGATAAAAGCTCAGCTGGTGCAAAATCAAATGCTGCCACAAAAGTTTTGGCTACAGAACGTGAATTATCCACAGAGGAATTGCAAGCCAAAGCAGTTGAATTTATTAATGATGGAATATTATCAGGTCTGGTGGATGCAAATTGGAAAATTCGTTTGGCAGCTGTAGAAAATCTACTCGCTCAAGTGGGAGATTTTGATGAAAAAATGCCTGGGCTATCACAAGTTATTGTGCGTACTATAAGTAGTAGGAAACCAGGTTTAAAGGAAATGAATTTTCAAGTATTAAAAATCAAATTGGACATTATACGTCGAGTGGCTGAATTGTATCCTTTGACAACAACAACAATTGACGCTGTAATCAATGAGGTTATTGAGAAATTGGCTGACCCGAAAAATGGCATGGCTGCTGCTGATGTCCTAACAGCATTCGCAGAAGCCACTAAGCTTGAATACATTGTTGGCAAAGTCTTAACTTATGCCTTTGATCAAAAATCGCCTAAAGTTCAATCGGAGGCTTTTCATTGGGTTAGCAAAGCAATCCTTGAATTTGGGTTTCAAATGCAACCAAAATTCATTATTGAAGACGTACGAAAAGGTGTACAAAGTACAAATCCTGCTGTCCGTTCTGCTGTTATTAGTCTAATTGGCACCATGTCCATATATATGGGTACTAATCTAATGATGTTCTTTGATGGAGAGAAACCAGCTTTGAAATCTCAAATACAATCAGAATTTGAAAAACATGAAGGTGAGAAGCCACCGAAACCCATACGTGGCATTAGGCGTACTGGTGGCTCTAATGGTGGTGGTGGTGGAAGTGGTTCGAACATAGCAGCTGCTGTTCAAAATAATGATGGTAATGATGACAACAATTACAATGATGACATGGATGATGATGCACAACAACAAATAAATATGAATGATCTATTACCACGTATTGATATATCATCACAAATCACTGAATCCCTTTTGAAAGAAATGTCTGACAAGGATTGGAAGACACGTAATGAAGGCCTGACAAGACTTCAAAACATTATTTCTGAAGCAAAATTAATAAAACCTTCAATTGGTGATTTAGCACCGGCCTTGGCTTTGCGTCTTGTTGATTCAAACGCAAAAATTGCCCAAACTGCTTTGTCTATTTGTGAGCAAATATCAAATGCTATGGGTTCCGGGTGTAAATCACATGTTCGTGTCCTATTTCCTGGTTTCTTACATGCTCTAGGCGATAATAAGAGTTTTGTGCGAGCTGCCGCCCTTAATTGTATTAACAGTTTTGGTGAAAAAGGTGGTTATAAGGAATTTTTCGAAAGTGAAATGATTGCAGATGCATTAAAGACAGGATCACCTGCTTTGAAAACAGAATTATGGAGTTGGTTAGCTGAGCATCTTCCAAACTTACCACCAAAATCAGTATCAAAAGAAGAATTGCTGTCGTTGGTGCCACATTTGTATGCAAACATTTCCGATCGTAATGCTGAAGTCCGTAGATGTGCCAATGAGGCAGTTCTGGGTATAATGATACACATGGGCTATGAGAATATGTTTAAACTATTAGATAAACAAAAGCCAGCAGCAAAGAAGGATATACAAGCAGCACTTGAAAAAGCAAGACCGAATTTACCCATGAAACCTTTGCCAAAAGGTAAACAACAAGCACCGGCACCAGAAGAAACCAAGAAAGTGGTACGTGGTGGTGGTGGTGGTGGAGGGAATGGTGGTGCTGCTGCAAGTGGTGTCGCTAAAGCTATTCCATCATCAAAAGCAACGAATGCAACAAATGACAACAAATCATCAGCTGCATTGAATCGTAAAAAGGATGAAGAAATTGATTTATCACCTTTGCTGGCAGTTAACAATACCAAAAATCAACGTTTACTTGATGAGCAAAAAATGAGAGTTTTGAAATGGAATTTTACAACGCCACGTGAAGAATTCACTGATCTGTTGCGTGATCAAATGACAACAGCAAATGTGAATAAGGCGTTGATGGCAAACATGTTTCACGATGACTTTCGTTATCATTTAAAAGTCATTGATCAATTGAGCGAAGATTTGCCAACCAACAGCAAAGCTCTCATGTGTAATCTTGATTTAATACTGAAATGGTTAACTTTGCGTTTCTATGACACCAATCCTTCTGTGCTTATCAAGGGTCTAGAATATATTGATCAAGTATTCGAGATGTTGGTTAAAATGGAATATATATTAGCTGATAATGAAGGTAGCTCATTTGTGCCACATCTATTGCTTAAGGTAAACTCCCATTTAATTTATGATAAGAGAATGATATATAATATTTTGATTTCTTTTCAGTTGGGTGATCCCAAAGATGCTGTACGCAATGGTGTTCGTCGTGTCTTACGTCAAGCTGTATCCATTTATCCTTATACTAAAGTATTTGCCTATGTCATGGAAGGTTTGAAATCGAAAAATGCCCGTCAACGTACTGAATGCCTTGATGAATTATCTTTCCTAATTGAAAGTTATGGTTTGGCCATATGTCAGCCTTCGCAGCAAGTAGCTCTGAAGGAAATCGCTCGCCAAATATCCGATCGTGATAATTCAGTGCGTAATGCTGCTCTCAATTGTATTGTTCAGGCATATTTCTTGGCTGGCGACAAAGTCTATAAGCTCATAGGGCAATTGAATGAAAAAGACTTGTCTATGTTGGATGAGCGCATTAAACGTGCTAAGAAAACCAAGAAGCCTGAGCCGCCAGCCAGACAAGAACCAGCCACTTTAACTAGAATGTCAACACAAGTCATTAAACAGGATAGCATTGAAATTGAGGATCCGACAGCAAATGCATGCGAAGAGTTGCCGCCGCCTGATGAAGAAGGGTATTAAATCAAAACATATTAGAAATATCAAAAGAAAAAAAAAAAGTTATTCAAGTCAATTGTTTTTACACAGGAATTTTGAACAAACGCCATACACACAAATGCATCAGTATCAGCAACAAATTATTGCTCAACAACAACATATGCACAGTAATGTAAGGTCGACCGGTCCCTTTGGCTTAGTCCCTGAAGTTATTGATGAAATTGAAAGGAATTGGGTGCGAGCTGATCAAATCGAACAAACCGAACATAATCGTGTTGATATTTCCTTATTATTCCAACCCATAAGAGTTCTACCAACACGTGATGGTATACAATATCCTCAAGATAAATTTGAACAATTATTATCTCGTTCACGTTATATGCAACAACAAAATCATACAACACCACCGCCTGCATCACACATGGCAAGCGGAATATCGCCTTATGCACAACATCAAACCTTATCAGCCATTTCACCAAAGTAAGTAAACTAGGAAGCATCTGTGTGCTGAATCTTAATGAATATTAATAAATTTCTTTACCGTATTAGTTTGGCTGAAATTTTACCGAAACATGATCCACAATTGGTAAGAGTAATCAAATCTGTGAGTAGTACGGATACTTTGAAGGCTCGTGCTGCAATTAATGAAATAACAGATATTATTGAGACACCAGAAAAACAAGCAGTCTTACGTGATTATGAGGAAATTTTCGTACAAAATGTGCTGG
The DNA here is from genome assembly GCA_037043315.1 of Amiota communis. Classification (NCBI taxonomy): domain Eukaryota; kingdom Metazoa; phylum Arthropoda; class Insecta; order Diptera; family Drosophilidae; genus Amiota; species Amiota communis. The sequence continues at coordinate 767,941 of JBAMAV010001245.1, read as the reverse complement.
CGCAATTAAAGGTTTGTCAAATGGTTTTTGTAAAGTTTTGTATTTTATATAATATGATTTTCAATTCTTTTCTTTGCCATTTTACAGAATCTTTCTCAAGTACCAATAACTGAGTCTTTGGCAGTTTATCAACCTTTACTTTCGATTCTATTTGCGTTCTTCAGTTCAAAGACTTTGGGTAAAACTCTTAGTGTGGCTTCTATTAAGAATCTTATGGCTGCTTTATTGCATCTGATGGCTGATCAAAAATTAACCAGTGGCGATGATAGTCAATACAATAAAGTCATTAATGGTATATGCCTTAAAGTCCTCGATAAGGTTAACTTTACTAATCTCAATTGGTGTGTATTGTCTATTGTTTTATTTTGAAGATATATATATATATTAATTAAATTCCTTTGTGTATAGTGCCCTCATTCGTTTGTTACGTGAAACCTGCCCGGTTGCTGGTTTACCAAAATTTACAGATTTACTAATGAAATGCATTTGGCGTAATGTTAAAATGTTACCGGAACGTTCGAATGAATTAAACTATGATGCTGTTATTATGGAATTACATGAATTTATGCTTGCCTTACCATCAACGTGGTGGCAAAATCGTCCCTCAGACACACCATTGCGTACAGTTAAAACAATTATACATAATATGGCAAAGATCAAGGGTTCAGCGATTATACAACATCTAAATCAAATACCAGGAAACTCTGAATTGTATACTTATATTGTGCGAATATTAAGGGCAAGTAAAGAAAATTACTATAAGGGTATGTGCTAGAAACCGCTTTCGTCTCAATTCCAGCCCAATTCCATTTTTGGGAGTGCTAGAAACCGCTATTGATGTTTTTGAAATCGACTTGTGTTTTACAGACGATTTCGTTAAATTCTCTTCCTTATCTGAAGTTAGTAAAAGAAAAAAGTACCAAGATCTGTAGCTTATTGTTTTTCTCACTAAACTGCATTTAAAGAATATAACAATTGAGTTATTTTAAGTATAGGTGAGCATACAAAATCGCATACACTTTTCAAACAGCTGTTCTTGCACGCTTAAGGTTTTTTTGGACGAAATAGAAAGCGTCTGATATCAAAAACGTCGGTGTTTTCTAGCACATACTCGATAAATAGTTCTGTTTATCTTAATAGAAATTAAATTTACATTTCCCTTATAAAAATATTTAGAATTTCAATAAAGAAGGCAGTAATAATCATGGTAACAACTCATCACCAACACGTTCTGCGTTGACAAAGGATTCGGCATCCAAGCGTATGACAAATGATACAGTGGCACAGATTTTCAAATTAATATCAGATAAAGAAACCAAACAACAAGGATTACAAAAACTCTACGATTTTAAGGTGAGTTTTTTTTTTTAATTTTTTATAATGGTACAAGATTATTCTGTTTATAACTACTGAAACAATAATATACGGTCTGAGTTGACTATGTAATGCAGAAGAGGAGTCAGCAAAGCACGACAATGTCACTGCGAGGACCAGACTCTGTCACCTTGAAAACCAGTACTTGGAACTAGTTGAAATTGCAGATCTGTCTCCGAAGAGGATCTTGGAATTCGTAATGAATACCAGAATCGGAGGAACTGTGATTTCAGGGTTTGTCACAATAGGTCCCCTTGCGGCCGCAGTGGGGAGGTTTACTGGTTACCGCCCTTTCCCTAATCTAACTACTAAAACTGTTGCAAATGATACAATTAACATTTAGAAAGCCCAAGAAATGAAGTTATCATTATCGGTCGCAGTCATATATCTATAGAGATCAGCTGGGTTGGCTATTTAAGATTAGTAGTTAGTGAACCGTATTGTACGGAGGGAGAGCCACCATACTGCGGACTGCAATTGTTGTCTATGCTGCACTGGAGAGTAAGAGACTAGCCCGACGATCTTAACTGAGCTAAGGTGGTGTCCGCTTTCTACGACTGTATGATCAACAGATGAACTCTGGACTCCTATTACAGCACTATTCTGATGAGTAACTAATACATACTTAACTACCCTCCGGTGCAACTGCCCTCTTTATAATCCGTCTTACAATGACTACTATTAAGAGTGTGGGCTATCATATCATGACGGATATTTGTATGGGTGGACGTCAGTGAAATGAATGTCCATTAGAATGCTATAGTTACGGGGCGTACACTTATATGTGATGCTACTTAGAAAACAGTTCATTGTGTTATCGAACCGATAATAGTTTTGCTTCCTGGTGAATATGGTTATTATTATTGACCATTTTATTGGCATTTTGAAGGTAACCGGTCACTATGCAAATTGTGTTGTCACTGGCGAAAGAAGTTCAAACAGGAGCAGTGGCATAGTACAGACAAAGAGTATACAACATAAAGACCAGACAACTCGCTCAATTTAAGTCCTCAATAAAAATGTTCAGTTCATGTTATGATAACCAGAAAAAGATGATGTAAGATTTCGATTTTTCTCATGCCTTTGAACTCAATAAATGACTTTGTACCATGAAGCTAATTTTTAGCCATGTTTTTTAGAGTTGTCGTTTAATGTGGTTTGAAGTTAGTATGGTGTTTTGCTGATGAACTAAATTCTCAACTTATTGATTCTATATTCTCTTCTAAACACACATCTTTCTTTTTAGCAACAAAATCCGGAAGTCGATGTATCAAGTTTCTTGCAGGGCGCCAGTTCTACTTTCCATAAATATATTGAAGAAGGATTAGCTGAAATTGAGCGTTCAAACCGGGCATCAACAATACCAGCAACAACAATGATACATCAAAATAATCGCACAGGTTAGTAAGATAAACTTTTTCTTTTTTCAATGTAAAATAATATTTGTTTGATTTAATTTTAAAGGAGGCGAAATTGATCCCGATATGTATATGGATCGTTTAAGACATTTACGGGAAACTGGTAAAATTCCAACGAATAATCGTAATGCAGATGGTGTCTCTCATATGTTGGATAATAAAATTGCTGATGAGAATTTATGTTTAAATACAATGAAATCGCAGAGAGTTACTTTTGCAAGACAACAAGAGGTAATCATTGTGAAGATATAACAATAAATGAATAATGATAATTTGTAAATTTTAGAAACCGGAATTATCACCAAATCGTTTACAACATATACAAGCAAAATTGGCACAAATTAAAAAGGAAAATCATCATTAGAAAAAGCAGTCCAATCAAATTATTATGATGATTATATGCAGTTACCTATTACAATACTATTGGATTGATTGTTATATATAACGAAAGTCTCCTCTTCAGTCAATCTCAGTTTCTTTCTCTTTATATATTATGAGAAACACACAAAATATTTATGTATGAACACATAACCAAAAGCAACACATAATCTTTTTTGGATTTCTATTAATTTTGATTGAGAATTATAAAAACAATACTCTGTTAACCGTAACTAAATTAGTTTGATATAACATTATATATTTAATTTAGTTTTAGAAGAAAATAAGCAGAAAAAATAAAAAAATCAAATAAATTAAACAAAAAAACAAACAGAAAAATTATAATAAAATTAAAATTTTGACAAAAAACACAAACTAACAAAACAACACAGTGTGGCGTATACTTTTTGTCCCCTTGTCCCTCCCCCTTGTGCTCCTTCTCTTTGATGTTTCAAATGCAAACTATTTATATTCAAAATAAACGAAGGAAGAAATAAACAAATTTATTATGCATTCAATATATAATGAAATGAAAAATGTATAAGAAAACATAAGTTAATCTATTAATTATTATATTATTAAAAAAAAAATAACAGAACATTAACAACAACAACAACAGAGTAATATGCTTTAATTTGATGAGAGAAATAAGAAAAAAAAAAATTATCATCATCATTTGCTTAGAATTTTGTTCCTTTTTTTTAATTAGAAAAGAATATATAAAATTTATTTAATTGGTTAAATGATTTTGATTTTTCATTTATCAAAAGCAGATTTTAATGAAAAATATTTGTATTTTTTATAATAATTTATTAAATTAAAAATATGAAAGAAAAAATACCATAAATTTTTGTTGTTAAATTATTAAATAATGAAATGTTATGTTAAAGAAATTTAAGGAAGAAAAAAAAACAAACGGCTGAACTTTTAATGCTGCTGCACCTGCTAAGTTTTAGAGCATCTTATTATAGAATCTGTTGTATTACCATTATTAATTAATTATCATTACATATTATTATTATTATTAACAAGTCTCCATCCTCTTTATTATATTTAATGTATTTTTTTTATTTATTGACTTGACCTTCATTGGTCTCATCATCTTTTTTTAGAACACATGGTTCTGAATTATTTAAAAAAAAATAATAGAAAAACCTTGGGCCATCCTTGTGTTCCCTTGAATTTAAACTGACACTTCACCCAGTCACTCACTCACTCAACAATGAAGCATTGCAAATTTTTATTAGTGTAAAATTAATTATGATTTTTTTAAAAACATTTTTATAATTATGAAATAAGATTATTAATCATTTATGTTTTTATTTTTGTAATACTACTTTCATAAACTTATGCAAAAATAAATGTTAACAATATAAATATATTTTAATAACAAAAAAAATCAAGCAAATCTTATCTTTTTCTTATATATATTTACTGTAAATAAGCACATATTTATTCACTTTGATAGCAAGGCTGCACTACAAGCATTCAACGCATTCGAGATCAAATTGAAGATCGCCTGGGATTAATGTTACTCAAAAGATTGACAATAAATAACTATCTAAATTTAATCTGGATACCTGGACATAAAGGGTATCTTAGGAAAGAATAGGCAGATGTACTCTCAGGGGAGGAGCTGGTAGTGTCCTCATTATATCAGAGCCATTCTGCGGTCTGCCTTGGAGTTCTACAAAAGATATACTCGAACCATGGCTTGATAATAAATCGCATCAATATTGGGTAGTTACAAAAAAATATTAGAGCAGCAAAAACATGCATGCCAACTAGATCTCGCAAAAGAACACAAGAGCTACTGAGAGTAACACGGAAAGGTGTTCGTATAGACTCAGGTTTCTTTGCAGGACATTGCAGAGTGCAAAGTGATGCAACATCTGCCACTGTGTGTGTCTAATTTGGACCAAACTCCGCTATCTGTGTAGCCAGTATATTGGAATTCTTAATGAATACTAGAATTTCGAAGAAACTGTAATTACGAGGGTTGTCACAATAAGCTGCAGTGACGAGGTGTATTAGTTCCCGCCCTTCAACTAATCTATATATATAACTTAGAATGTTGTTCCCTGCAATGGTATCACGCTGATCTCGGTGTCATAATGTCCTTTCATGGTGTGGAATTTACTCTGAATTTTAAGCAAAAGTTTTTGACCAAGGTGTGTCATAAGTGTTTAACTTTATAAGAGTCAAATTTAATAATCTTTTCTTATGTATACAACACAAATGGGTCTTTTGAAACAGGATAAGCCCCTCAAGAGAAAATGAACATTCGGCAGCATGGGCCACAGTTTTTCATGCTGTAATCCAGTCAATAGAGAAGAAATTGAGTGTCCTACTCTTAACAAGGCTGCCTTATAAGCAGTCAACTCTTTCGAGATCGACTCGAAGTTAGTCTGAAACTTCTTAATACTACTTAAAAAATAAAAAACTAGCAACAAAATCCCATGTTCATCTTATTTGGATGCCACGACATTATTGGATAGGAATGAAGAAGCGTGTGAACTTGTTAGAAAAAGAGCTGCCAACGTCCTTATTGGACCATTACCATTCTACTGGTTACCTTGGAATTCCACAAACACTATAAATAAAACGATGGCTTGAAGGTAAATCAAAACAATATTGGATGGAACCAAAAAATATAAGAGTAGCGCGAAATTTTCATGCCTTCTAAGCTCTCGCAAAAGAACTCAAGAGATACTAGGCAATTAACTCGGAAATGTATGGGCTCAAACTTCTTTGTAATGGAAAAGAGGAAACGACAGGGTTTTTGTTGTTCCGCTGATATTGTGTAGTTTGGAACTGCCTCTTCCGATATTTTGAAATTCTTTACGAATACAAGACTCTCTATGGATCTGTAGCTATGGACTTCATAGGCTGTAATGAGGTGACTAGCTCGCGCCCTTTCCTAATCTGAAATGTTTAAAAAGAGCTTTAAATGGGTCAATGGAAAGTTTCTTTCCACATAACAAAAAGATCATTCATATGACCAGTTGTATATAAGAAAAGCAAGAGAACAAAAAGGATATTGAAAAGTACATATCTGCTTGCAAATAAAAGGAATTATCGAATTGATAGATTTGTAATATTTAATAATATATAATATTTTTATAATACTTTTGCATGAATAATTAACAAATATTTCCTATATATTTTAATTCAATAACAAGATTTCTATCTTTCTTTTTAAATTCCTTAAAGCAAACAATATCAATTTTTGTACGTTGCCAAGTTCCAGCCTTCTTTACATACTAACCACTGCAGTTTCTCCAGAATTTGCCTCATTTCCATCGTCATCATCATCATCTTCGCCATTTACTCCATCGCCGTTTTTAGCCTTTAAACGTTGACCCTCAAAACGTGATGAGATTGTTGCAACTCGTATGGCTGCCTTGAAACCAACACGTGCCTTCATTTTAGCCAATTTGGCTTTCCAATTCTCATCACGTGATGGCAATGCATTCAAATATTCAATCATTTCCTCTTTCTTTGGATCAACAATGGCCAAGACAGACATACAACCATCTACGGTGCCCAGGACAATAGCGCGACCATCTTTGCTACTCTTGATTGCCGTAAGCTCAGCATGAAGGCGACAATTTGCAATCATTTCAGTGTCTACAGTGCGAAAGACTCGTATAGTTTTGCGACCACTATAAAATAAAGGATGTAATCAAACTTAATCATTTGATAGAAGGATAGAGATGATTTTTCCAAAATACCTGTGATAATAGCAAACATATTCATCATTTTCAGTAAATATGCATATGACAGAGAAGACGCCCTCAGCAACTTTTGGTATGAATGTCTTAACTGTGGCACCCTTACGTAGTTCCAGCATTTCTAGGCCCCCTCTATAAATAAATTTTAGATTGTAAGTTCAATTTATTTAGCTAGGGACACTTACCTTGTTGGAGCATATAGACCACACTTGCCATCCTTGGTTATACTACCGCCCCATTTAGGTATAGAACGAATATGTTTCTTTGTCTTAATATCCATAATACTGCCCTTCTCACTGCTTATAACAGCCACCTGGTTGGCCTTATGTGGCATGGGTACCAAAGAAAAGACTTCCTGCAAAATATATAATTGAGTAAGCTTGATGATAATGGTGGTTATCTGATTCATACTGACTTTAATGGAGCAACCCTTTAGTAAGATTTTTGAAACAAATGTTCCATTCGTTGCACTATAAACACCCAGACAATCCTTATTCGATTTATCCAAAGTACAACAAATAATATATGCCGAATCAGCTGAGATGACCGATTGCCGGAAAGGTAAACCGGGTATCATGCGAATTTGAAATTCAAACCGAAAGAGTATAGAACCCTCTGGTACCAAACGTACTGTTGTTATGGCCGTCAAGCGATTGGTTTCTTCCCCAGCTTGAGCTGCTGCTGCAGCTAGGATTTCTTTTTGATTGATATTCGGTACCGAGACGGTCATAACTTTATAACCATAATCCATAAAAGTGATTTGCTGTATGCCAGGCTGATCATCACGATAGACAACTTGTTCTGATACTCGATTCCATACTAAGAATTTACCGGTCTCTGAAGATATAATAAAGCGGCCATCGGGCGTGATTTCGGCGTGAGTAACGATAGCGCCAAGCGGACTGTCAGCGAGCTTTGCTACTAGTCGGCCTGACCGAGTTTCCCAAACGCCGACGCAACTACGTGTTACTGTGGCCGCCATATCGACTTCAGATAAACTAATAAATATATTTAAAATAAATAATTATGGATCAATTTTAGTGATGATCATGTCTTCCTTACCTTATGTTATCAATCTGTAACTCATGTCTATCGATGACATGGACCTTTTCAAAAATATTATTAATATTCCAAACCTTAACAGATCGATCAATTGATGAGGTCACAACATTATTCCAATTGCCAATGGTCAAAGCCTCCAGTTGTATGATGCGACCAAAATGGGCATCAAGTACCTTGGCCAATTGTCGTGTTTCCAAACTCCAAACATATAGATTCTTGCGTACACCAGCCACAGCATAATCCATTTTAGAACTGACCATTACTGAATTTGATTGCATGATTTTTGTTGTTATATTGCGTACACCATGCGGTAATGGCAAATATATTGCCTCTTCACTCAAACGAAAATCTTCATCCCCAAAATCCCATATGACAAAACCAAGACCTGCTGTACCCAGCAGCATACGATCCTTTTGATCTAATCTCAATTGAAGTATCATTTCCTTTTGATCATTTTCAAAACGTGGAAGTGTCTCAACAAATGACCAGTTGATTTCATCAGTTTCCGGGTCACGTATGAATTCATAAACAGAAACCTCAAAATTGGATTCATTTGCACAGCCATAGACTTTGGTGCGTGCCTTATTCATGCCGAAAGCACTGAAAAAGTATTGAGGATCAGAATACTTGCCATCACGAATGGAGTCCAAACGCAGACGCATTTCATTAATAGAACCAGACCAAAATATAGCATTATAATCTGATGAATTAAAGAATTCCATGCCTATAAAACAAAATGATAGATGATTTCTTTGATGGGAAGGGAGAGTGTTTGTTTGAAATTTGTAAAACTCACTCAAATATTCCCAGCCCTCGTTGTTACCAGCAGCATCAAAGCATTCAATCAGATTGCCACGCATATCAAATCGGGCCCAACGAAGTTTGCACATTATGAATAGGCTGTTGATATATAAATAAGGGAGTTAATCTGTTATTATCAGATATACTTATATATATATAAATATACTTTTGATTAAGCAAATGTAAACCACAAACTGGTCCATCTTCCTCTTCAAATGGACTATTGATGACAACAAATTCACTTGATAACATATTGAGGAGCACAGTTTGATTATTATTAGAATAGGCGGCAGCCCATTTGTTATCCGGACTCAAGACCAATTGTTGCATTATGCCTTCAATACCAGGATTAACATCTCGCGTTAGATCCGATGTAGACAGATCGAAAGTTATGAAGTGTGTTGAAATTGAAACCATATAACGCATATCACTGGTCAAGCAAAAGGCAAAAACAGCAAATTGATGACCCTCCAAGGAATACTGGAAATATGAAGAATATACAATTGGAAAGTCTATTAAGATTACTAAGTATTATTGAAATACCTTTAAAGGTCCACCAGGTGTGTGGAGACAATGATTGACCGGTATGAGTGCACAATCTTTGGGTCCACTACGATCACAGGCTCTTAACAACATTTTTATATTTGCATTGCCCCCAATTTCGGGCAGCAAACGACCAATCAGTTGGGGTGCCAACATATTCGGATAGATGGCTAAAATGGCACCACCTAAACGCAAAGCATCAGCAACTAACATAAGTTCACGTCTCGATTCCTTATCCTCAGTATTTGCAGATGCATCTTCGAAATCAGCCAGCACTGCTTGCAATGGACAACTGGATAACTTAGCATGCAACCAATCATAATTGAAAAGAACATTCTCAAAGAGATCCTTAAAACGTCGTGATCGTACAAAATGAAATGGAAGCTCACCAAACTGTTGAGGAAAATAATATGAGAAATTAAAATAGTTAAATTATATATACGAGTAGTTATAGAGCAAACCTTTCTGAGATTATAACGTTTAGATAAACCATCTTTACTGGTAAATACTAAAGGTTGTATGGGTACCTTACGATCAGCGGAACCCTCTTTTTCAGCCAAACCAAAACGATGTCTTTGTATTTCAGTAAATTTAAATGGTTTCGGTATACCACCACCCCATATACCAAGATAATAATCGGCAATCATTGAGTGAAAATATATGGCCATATTCATATTCTTGAAATAACGCTCCTTGGCGGTATCACGGAATTGCCTGTGATACCAATTCATGACATTAACGCCATCTGCTTCACGTTCACTCAAATAGTTGGGCAAATCATTGCGTATACGAGTCCAAAGCAATGGAGGAATACGACGTACTGGCGGCATATGATACTGATAGACATCATCCAAAACTTTGTCATCTAATGAAATTAAATCCTCTAATTCACTTTCCGAAAGCCCCGACTTAGCTGCTGTTATATAAGCCAAAGCATGAAATACCAATATTCTTCCATGCTGTTTTTCAATTCGTTCGAATAACATCATTATGGAATCCATGACAGTATTCGCTAGATGTGTTTCCTGGGGCCGCGTATAACTGCGCCAACGGCATATTTCGGCAAAAACCAATTTCACAAAGATGGGCAATGAACATTTGCTTATGGCATTGGCCACCAAACGCCATTGATAATTGTTAAGATCACGGCAAGCAGTTTTCATCCACATTTTTATTACGTTCATGGCTAATTCCTCCCCTAGAGCGGTGACTTCAATGAAATTTTCTTCGATATCAATCATTTTACGTAGTACATGATATTCCTGGGATACTATTGGATTTGCTGCTTCATTTGCACAAGATATAATTATCTGGAAGTGTATAGATTAATTAAATGATGATGGTTGATTCTTAAGTATTATTTGGACCAAAAGCGAGCATAAGCTGAGATTAGGATTATGAATACAATATATACAAACATGCAACATGCACTAAAGCAATTTAGCAGGCACAAGTCAAGCAATTTGAGAAACTTGTACAGAATTCCGAATTCAAGAGGGTTCAATAATAATAATATATACAATAGTATAGTTAGTACTATATAAGTGGCATTAGGCATAATAATTGTAATGTTGGGTCAGTAAAGTGTGTCTAAATGTACCTTACAATGTGGTGGCAAACGCGTTGGTATCCATGATACTTTATTTGAATCCTGTGTGCCGGTTAATTGGTCAACAGAATCAAGATACAAAGTCAAAGGTTGATTCGAACTTGCATAAGTTAATAATTGCTTAAAATGTGCTGTTAAAGGTACAAGATCATCTGGTATATTTTCGAATGGTAACATCAGATTATAAGAGATCTATAGTTTAGGATATATAACAACAAAATCGAATTAATATGGTTTTAATATCCATTGAAGACACGATATTTTCAAATATTGATTGATTGTCAATAATAAATCCTTCCATCACCTGTTGACATATTGATATCAATGTTGGCGTCAAAGCACTGGAATCTGGTGTTGTACCCAAAAATCGTATAACATTTATGGGACGCTTATCAGCAAACCATTCACTGGCTACCAAGGCTGCACTCTTTGCTAGTAACGATGTTTTACCGCAACCTCCATCGCCATAAAGGACAAGTGGCTTATCTGAATCCCCCAGCATATATCGCTTGATACGTTCGCAACTTTCTTCGCGACCATAAAATACTTTAACCGAATTATTACAAGCGTGCAAATGCTGAAGGATTTCAGTTACTATCTGTCCCTGCGCTGAGGAATCCTCTTTGCGCATGGCCCTATCGACAAGTTTAACAATATTCTTATAAAAATGTGAAATAAAATGATTCAGATACTCTTCATGTGTTTCAATATCAAGACCCTCACGACCAATCCATTCAACAGTATACCTAAAAATATAGAATAGAAAATCTGAATTATTTGCATCAAAAACTTAACCGATAAACTCACTTTTGCATATTACTTGATTCAATTTTATTAGGTAAACGTGTATCCCTCAAGTCACCCAATAATTTTGCAGATTCAGTATCCAAACTACGATTAATAATATCGACAAACAGTGAAGCCTTCTTGAGATTCTGCAGATTGATGTTGTTAATATAACGCACATAGGCCAAGCAATGATTCTTTGTATTTTTCACATTCAAAACGCCATTGATAACCTCACGTTCGGTCACTTAATATAGAGAAGTATAAATGCATTTGAGAAAAAATCTTCAATATAATCAAATCTTTAGTTCAGTCAATATACCTGACATGAAGTAATTATGCACATTATCCTTGCTCATTTTGTTACTGGCACCCAATGAGGCAGCTGCCTTACGCAGCAACTTTTGCATTTTATTGAGAGTATCCCACCAAACTGCTTGATCCTCAGCTTGAAGTTTTGGGACACGTTTATTATTGAAATTGATTAGAATCGATGAAATCGGTTGTAATACTGATACAGGCGGAACAGCATTTGAATCCTTTTTATACCAAAGATCAAGTAGTGCACGATCCACACCCATTGATGTTAACTCTTCACAAATCAAAGCCAATTCAGATGAAACAATATATGTTGGTATTGGTCGATAGCCATATTTTTGTCCAAGAAATACTATAAAATTCGGACCCATTGAAAGACGCTGACAGTTTTTAATTTCGCGCATGCATAATTCCGTTGTCATGTGATCATCGGTTGCTTCATCACGTACACCCCAGCGCATATCAACCACCTATAAACATGTCAAGGTCATTGAAAGAAAAGACTTATGTAACATTTTCCAATTTCATCACCTGAAATTCCAAACCATGTTTTTCCCGACAATAATCCTTAATACGTGGATAACATTTAGCCATTAAAGTATTACGTTCCATAGTTGTATCTAATAAATATAAAATAAAGAAATTTTTAGTATTACGTAACATGATATTTCACAAAATGAATTCAATTATTTACCCGTAAATGTAGAACTGGTAAAGATGCGTACAATTTTTGAACTCACTGGCGGCAAGGCCTCCAATGAGCCAGCAAAAATGGAATCAATTGTTCGATCGTCCATATTTTAATAAATTTATTATTATTAATTAATATTTATTGAGAAAATATCCGTTTTTTTACAGTCCTTTAGCGAGACTTTGTTGTAGACACTTTGGCATCCTAATTAGCTCTGCATAAATTTACTCGGCCAAATTCAAAAGCGTTGCAGCAATTCATAATGTTTGATCGATATTTCATGTTAAGGGAGTCAGACAGACACAAAGACATATGATGGATGGTTTTGACTGCAGGAATCACAAGTTGTCGTTGTCCTACTAATAACGTCAATAAACTTTTTAACACAAAACTTAATTTGTAAATATGTAGACTTGTGGTTTTTTTTCCTTTCGTGATTTTTGTATTTGTTACGCGTTGCTGTAACTACTCCTATTATTGTTTTGAGGCGCTTGCGCACCTGTTGATTTTGGTTAGATACTATACTCGTATACTTTGATTGACAACCAACAAGTGTTTGATTTTGATAGACTGGGTGATTTAAATACAGGTGCCCTTGTGATTAAGTGCCATGACTGACTATGACGTATTTCATTGCGTGCAAGGCGGCAATTGTCAAATTTATATTTGTTTTCCTTTATTTAATCCTTGTAGACATTTCAAAGTTGTTTCAAAGTCACAAATCAACAAAAGACCGGCCGGTAGTGGCAGTTCTGAAAATATCTGGAAAAATTCATTTAACATGCACGCAATAAATGTATGTAGGTTAAAATTTTTACCTTTAAAAATTTGGTTCTTTGGTTCAGTAAGTGTTAGGACCCAGAGAGCGATGACAGTGGAACACTGATTAAACTACCAGCATCTTTTATTAGCATCATGATTAAAATTAATAACATTTTGGCAAACCCACAAGGTCGCAACGGACAGTGATATTGTCATCATAGCCTTTCCTGTCCTTATGTCAAAAGAGGCCTTGGCGACCGAATTAAAGGCGGTATATCCACTCTATGCTCTTCCCCATCCTTCTCCTTCTCCTATAACTATTTCTTTTTATAACACCACAATGCGGCCTTTAATGGCCCAAGTGAATTGATTTTGGTACCGGCTACCACCCTAATTTAACATACATATGTATGTTCGAATCATGTTATCATTAGAAAATCATTCATAGCTACACCTAGAAAAATACGGCTTAGAAACATAGCTACTTATATCATTTTACTTTAGAGTATTTGAGATTAAAAACATTGACATAAAACCATACAGAATTATTTCACACAAAATGGGCAATATCTCAAAACATAGATTGCCACAGATATATACATGAGATCTTAGGTAGTACTTTAAAACTTCAAAAAAAATATTTATTGTATATTGATTTCTACAACCACATCAAACACTAAATACTCATTGCCTTGATTACAAAACAGCAGAATATTATCTAGAATCAACAGACATTACAGAGTTAATACTAAAGAAGAAAGAAAGCAATATAATACGTTTTGTTACAATATGCGCAATTGAAGCAGCCAGTAACCAGGTGAATATCTGCCTGCTTCACTAGTCTAATAATGCTGTCAAAAGTATAAACATCTCAGTATTCTACTGGCGCAACTATAGCACAGACACACACACACACACAGTGAGGGAATGCACCATATTTTACTTTACTACTACACAGCAACGCTTCATTTACTCGATGCTTCATTGTTCTTCTTCTTCTAAAGATGACTGCCACTCACTGTGTTTGCTGAGTATTTTACTAACACATTTGCAATTTCTTTTAGTTGCAACAAGATTGCATTTACAATATTGTAAGCTGAAAAATTCAATTTGATTTGGACGCAAATTATTTGGTTGGTAAGTTCTGAAATTATTTAAGAATCTACAATTTTGACAAAACAGTCTGTGAAAAAACATTTTGTATATAATTTATCTTATTCATTCAAGATAATTAACAATTGAAATAAACGACATTGCTGAGCTGAGAATGTCAAGTATGAGCATGGTGCCGCCAAGGGAAATTCAGAGGGAATCGGCTAACAATTTTGTAAAGCGCCCTTATGATAATTCTGCAGAAAAACATAATAAAAGGACTGGTTCACCGAATATGAGTGAAAACAAGCGTCAATGTAATGACACAACTTTTAGGACAACGGAAAAGGGAAGTGTTCGATTTGATGAAAACAAGCCATCCACATCAGCAGCATCAAGAGCTTGGCTAGCAAGACAATTACCCTAATTAATTAAATGTATTGCACTTATTATTACAAGATAAGAAGTTAAATAAATGATAATGAGAAATGACATATTTTAATGATTTAATTTTTAGTTCAATTAACGTCTTATGGCTCAATATATTTTTCATGACACAATTATACAGGCATAGAAGCATGCTTAGAAAAAAGAAGAGTCAGATATCTCTATATAAAGAAGTCGACGGCTGTATACACTCCAGCAAAATCAAAAGCTTTGCTTGCAAAACAATTGCCATAAAATAAAATATATGAGTACTTGCTATTAAAAGATAAGAAGATATTAATAAATGATGATATGTTGATATTGCAAATGATTTATTTTAATAATTTAATTTTTAGTTCATTAACGTTGAATGGCTCAATATAAGTACTTACATATGTATTTTTCCTGAAATAATTAAACAGGCATGTTTCTATGCATAGGAAAAAGTACAGTCAGATCGTTTTATAACAAAGCATTGTGGCCAGTCATTCATTTCGTTGTAGTCCGACTGAATACCTAAGTACATATGTATGTATATGTTCAGCATTGAGTTAAGCTGGCCATTCACAACGAACATGCACGTTCGATCTGCTCATGTTGGCTGATTATTTTCAGTGTTTGATGCTGTTCACGAGTCGATAGAATGTTGGTGAAATATTTCAAATTTTGTTGATTCTCTCGCAAGCATGCTCGTCGTGTATTGCGCTGTAGCCAAACATATTCATTCTCTCGCGAGCATGTTCTTGGTGTATTGCGGAGTTGACAAATATTCTCAGCTTCTTTCTGCTTTCTTTGTTTCTTTTCTCATGTGTGGCCAACCGTCTGCGGGCAGTGCATATTTAGCCATATCATCCAACACATGACTTGACTTGAAGAATAAGCACTGTTGTGCGACCACGCAGTATTTTGTGTAATACATGTATGACAGCAGTCTTACACACAAATTGCTGCACAATATATGTGATGCGTGTTAATTTATTGCACATAGTTGAAGTGTATCTAGGAATCGGTGTTGTTTTTATATGTTTTCCACTGGCCGTTAAAGCAACTACATTTTTGGAGTCCCTGGCTTGATTATTGACTTTGAATTAAATTGGCACATTTGACAACATAAATTAAGTTGGCATGGCTCTTTGTTTGTTGCTCTCTCGCTGTTTTGTTTTTTTTTTTTTTTTTATGCATCTTCGTTTCTAAACACATAATATATATCATAATTATAAATGTAAATATTAAATAAATGTAAAATAAACATTAAATATCCAATAAAAATGTATAAAAATTCATTGCTAATTATTATTTAATACCGGCGACTTGGCGCTTACCAGCTCAGCTGTTCCGAAATGTTCGCTCTCTGTCAGATTGCAAGAGACACAGAATGAGAGCGAGTTTGTGTTGAGAGAGTAAAATGAAGGGAAAACGAACACTTTTGACATAAGCAAAAGCAAAACCAATACAGATGCGATAGAGAAAAGATGAAAACGAAAATATGCGTGAAAAATACAAATAGCAAGCAAGTAGAATAATAATAACAAAAACAACAAAACGGCGACAGTGAATAGAAGATAAAAATAAAAGCATATTTAGTGATAAAAATAATAGTGAAACGAATGCATTGAATATTAGTGCAATCAGAAAATTTTTATTTAATAAAATTGAACGTGTGATAAACAAAATAAAAATGGGCGATAAAACACCGATTACGCCAGCACCATCACCCACTGATGAAGTATTGAGTGCGGGCATAGGAGGTGGTGATGGATCCAGTGGCGTCGGCGGCCCACTTAAAGTAAATGTCTTAATAATTGGAGCTGGTGTCGCTGGATTATCGGCAGCAAATCATTTATTACAAAATGGTTTTGATGATTTTTGCATAGTAGAGGCACGTGGACGTATTGGTGGACGGGTTGTTTCCATACCCTTAGGCAATCAAAAGGTAAAGACATCACAACAATAACATTGCTTATGGATTATGTAAGCAATATTGTCATATAGATAGGTATGTTGTATTGTATCACAATATTTAAGGATTAAAGAGTAAGTGATGAGTAAGGGAATGTAAGTATTTCAATTAAAGAAATTGTAAATTCATTTGATGTGTTGTTCCGCCCCTTCGTTCTTTCGTCGTTTCGACACTATTGCGCAAAAGTCAAGGAATGTGAGTAGTATGAAGCCACCACAACTTTTATGTGTTTATAGATTTTTCTAACAATATTTTTTTTTTACTTTGTCCAACAGAAGTCTAAGACATTTATTTAATACACTGAAAAATTATGTATCTTTTTCGCTATTTTTAAATATTTGGTAATATGTTTTCCTTAAAATGTAGTTTATTGACTCTTTTTTAATGGTATCTCTGTATCTCTCATGTGGGACTTATTGCTTATGTACACAATATTTGTGTTTCATTGCACTTGGACTCTGTGTCCTTGTTTAAGGTTTGTTTTTTTCCTCATTGAATTTTTGCCAAATTCAAATTTCATTGAGCAAACGCAAGTGCACCCAAAATTTCAAAAAGTTCTCAAATAAAATTTCATGAATTTTTCAATTTTTAGGTCACAAGCAAAGAAAATGTATACATACAGGTGTAGCTCATACATGATCATTATTATTGTCATTATACAACAACTAAAAGTTGATAAGATTATACATATATAAAGAATAGAAGTGAAAGTTAGTAATGACCAATTGTTTTCCCGCTTCCTATTAAAGGAGGTGATTCTATTAAAACTAAAAATCAATCAACCAATCGATCTTTAGTTGATAAAATAATTTCATCATTCTAAGCAGCTTAACACTGAATATCTATGATTATATATTGTCATTAATAAACATCTGTTCATTTTATATCGTGACTATTGTCAAATAGATTTGAAAAGTTTCGGTATGATGATGGCATCTTGTTTAGGAAAAATGAAAATTGTTATGTGTCACTATTCAAATTAACATTTAATTATATGTTCATACATATAAACATCTGGGGAATCGTGATAATTGTTGATTGAACACTCTGCTTAAATTTGTTATAAGGGGCTTGACGCTTCAATCCATTGATGATTTCATAAACTCTTGTTTATGTAGAAAAACCATCAAGTGAATTGTATTAGTAATTCTTTTAAAAAATCAGTTGGTTTCCGTCTATAACGAATTTGTAACGGTTAAGAGGAGTTTCCGGTAAGTAGAGGTCCGTATAATCGAGGTTCAACTATATATAAAGTCCTCAGGAAATCACACTTCATCTTCAAAAAGAATCAAATTACTTTCATGAATGAAGAAACTCTTCCCATTGTAGGTGTTTTCTGTTACCATTTTCATTTTTTTTAGAATCCCAAAATTATACTTAAATTATACTTACTTGAAAATTTTTTTCCATGCTTACAAAAATACATCTGAAAAGTTGTTATAGGGTGATCATTGTTGTATAGAATTTTGTTATAAAGAAGCGCGATTGTATCTTTTTATAAGAAACTATTGTTTTGTTTTTAAATTCTCTATGTTAGGTTAGGTTAGAGTAGCAACCGGTACCAAGCACAGCTTACTTAGGCCATTATAGGTCTGTTGGAATGTCAAGTAGAGGAAGAGAAGCTGGTAAGGATATGGGTAATGAACATGGTCTGTAGCCATGGGTTCATCACTTGTCGAAGAATTTGACTTTAGGTCTATGAAGACTCACTCAGGTGTCCATTGCAACCCCATTCTCTATGATAACATGAGTTAAATTTTGAAAAAATGAAATTAAATTATAAGAAACACTGCCAAATGGATACAATGAATCTATAAAACCAATTGGTTCTCTTACTTTTGTATGGCATCGCGTCACATTACAAATGTTTGTTGATTCATATGAAATGCAACAAAAAGTTCACCTTCAAAGTCGAGTGCGCTTACTTAACGCCCCAGCAAGCAAATTGTGTTTAGTTTAGAATTCATTTCTGTTGTTTACTTAAAAAGGCATAAACTTGTTTTTATGTTATTTATACCATTGTTTTTTTTCCAACAAGATCCAGTCATATCAGATTACTTTGATTTCTTATTATTCATGTGCTTATTTATTTATTTCCAGGTTGAGCTTGGTGCCAATTGGATACATGGGGTTTTGGGTAATCCAATATTTGAACTTGCCGTACAACATGGTCTAGTCAGTGTTGTTAATATACCAAAGGCGCACAAAGTGGTGGCAACCACCGAGGATGGACATCAAGTTCCTTTTAGCATATTACAGGAAATCTATGAGGCATATGTATGTTTTTTAAAGCGTTGTGATGAATATTTTCTATGTCAATATATTCCACCACCGGATATACATAGTGTGGGCGAGCATATTAATTATGAGATACAGATTTATTTGAGTTCTGTGCAAGATCCCAAAGAGAAGCGTTTAAAGCAATTGATTTTCAATTGTCTATTGAAACGTGAGACATGTATAACTGGCTGTCATAATATGAATGAAATTGACCTCTTGGAATTGGGTTAGTTATCCATCTTTAAATTTTATATTTTAAATTCTTTAACTAAACAATTTTCAAATTTACAGGAAGCTATACAGAATTACAAGGTGGCAATATTGTTCTACCATCAGGTTACAGTTCCATTTTGCGACCGATGAGCGTTCATATACCCAAAGAGGCTATCATCACTAAATGTCCTGTAAAGAAAATACATTGGAAACGGAAAAAAACTTTGACTGGTTTAGAAACTGTTGATGAGAA
Organism: Amiota communis; assembly: GCA_037043315.1. Taxonomy (NCBI): domain Eukaryota; kingdom Metazoa; phylum Arthropoda; class Insecta; order Diptera; family Drosophilidae; genus Amiota; species Amiota communis. Next base: position 748,241 of record JBAMAV010001245.1, on the reverse strand, counting down.
CTCAGAAGATGAAGATTCTGATGATTCTGAAAAGACAGTAACTGAAGTACCTACGGCTGGTAGTTCTGCGATTAGTACAGGTACAGAGTTACGTGGTGCCTCTGTTGAATCGAATACTAGCAATAATAGCAATTGTGATTACCCTGATTATCCTGTGCGTGTTGATTGCGAAGATGGACGTGTCATACATGCTACACATGTGATATGCACAATACCATTGGGTGTGCTAAAGCAAACGCATAAAAACCTTTTTGATCCTGAATTACCACATTATAAACAAGAATCTATTGAGAGTCTCATGTATGGTACTGTGGACAAAATCTATTTGGAATACGAAAGGCCATTTTTAAGTGCAGCAGTATCTGAGATTATGTTGCTATGGGATGATGATAAATATGAAGAGCATGCAACCGATGAACAACGTGCAACAGATGAATATTTAAGTAAAAATTGGTATAAGAAAATCTATTCATTTGCAAAGGTCTCAGATACACTGCTATTGGGTTGGGTGTCAGGACGTGAAGCAATCTATATGGAAACATTAACTCATGAAGTCGTGGCAGAGAAATGTACAGAAATATTGCGGAACTTTTTACAAGATCCTTATGTACCGAAACCAAAACGTTGTGTGTGGTAAGGATAAATGAAACTGAACCATGTGGTTTTTAAAAATTAAAATTTCTATATAAAATTGTAGCACAAGTTGGCATACACAACGATATACTTTGGGCTCCTATACAACAATACCAGTAGGAGCAACGCAAGAGGATATTGAGAATTTAGCACAACCTTTGTATGCATCGCCACAGGCTCTGAAGGTATGTAGATCATATGTATCAATATTAAATGCTTATCAACCAATGTAACGCTAGACATTTCTAAATCTTAAAATCTTTGAAGAAAGTTTAAGACATGAAATCTATCAGGGGACTGACATCCGTACTACCGTATTGTCTTACAGATTTATTGCTAGGTTATCTGACATTCTACTTATTTCATGCCTGACAAATGGCATTTCCAAGTCTTGTGTCATATATCAAGGAGCACTTGCTATACTAAGTAGAGGCAGTGGAGATGAACTTTCTTCTCTAGGCTAAGTTGAAACTGTGTTACAAGAAGCAAGTATAACATACTAGCTTTAATTTAGGTATACATCTCTTTTGTCTTAATATATGGGTCTTTCAAGCAGTGTTGCAAACCGCTTCCAAAATCGGTGTGGTTCGGTTCAGTGGTTCGAACCACTTAGAGAAAACTTGTACCGGTACAAGAGCCGGTTCAAGGGTACCTCTCGGTTAAAATGGTTCAATATTTTTGCACTTAGTGTCTATATTATGTATCAAAACTTTTATTTTAAGAAAATTATTAGTAAAGCAAGTTAAAAAATATTCGAATCCGAACCGGTTTGCAACCCCGCTTTCAAGTAATTCTCTGATCGAGTTGCACCTTGAGGTATTTGACTATAAATCTCTAAGGTACAGACTTCTTGCAGGTGCTGTGATGCAACCACACTATTTTCATTCGATGCAATACTGTGTCATCTGCACATGGTGCTACCCAAACATTATTACCTACCGGTATATTAGTAACATGGGGGCTAGTGCGCTTCCTTGTTATACACCAGCATTAATGGCATACAGTTTTTAATGTAAAAGTGGCGATCGGTGAGATAAGAAACATACACAATAGAATGGTAATGACCATAGAATCTCCAATGTTTTGTATTTGAACTTTAGACTTTCATCTTATAGATAGTCGATGTGTTTACGCAAGTTCTCTGTTGATAAAGTTTACTTGCTCAGAACAATAATCCAGCATATTATTGACTAAAGCCAGTGAAGTACCGAAAAGGACGTTTCCTAATGATTATTTATGCAAATATGGTAGCGATAGGCAACATTGGATGGTTTTAAGATTCTTGTTAGTAGTAATGATAGCCAATTGATCCATTGTAACAGGTTGTGATGTCATTACCGACAAGCTCTACCAAATGGCAAATAAGGTATAATCCTAATTTTTTAAATTTTTTGAATCGTTGTTCAATTGCAAGTGACTTAAATTGATCACAGTCATTGTACTATTTGTGTCCATCACCTTATGCAATCCTGAAATTGAACAATTTTGTTCCGAAAGAAATCTTTGAATTCGTAATGAATACCTGGGAGGAGCCAGGGTTTGACGACCTTCCCTAGTCTAGTCTTATATGTATAGTGAAGGAAACATTCACTGATAATTATCCGAGTGATTTAAATTATTAACCTTTTTCTATTGATTTATTTTTTACTGTGTGTATATGTACTATTAATAATCTGAATTTGTTTCCTCAATATTTTTAGCCTTCAGTACTTTTTGCTGGCGAGCATACGCATTCCAGTTTCTATTCAACTGTACATGGTGCCTATTTGAGTGGACGCACTGCAGCCCAGTACTTGGTTGCTAATGATGAACCAGACGAAATTATTATGGAATCCGATGGCAGTGATTTGAGTGCTTGGATTCAAGGCATTGCCATAGAATAAGTTAATGTTACTTTGAATTCTGAATTCATTTTTGTTTTTAGTATTTATTTTTATTCACCTGCAGCAAACACAAACACATACAAACTGCCTAAACTGTCGTAATTATTATTTATATATTTATTATTATTATTGTCATAACATCAAAATGTTCTTAAGTATTTTGTGTTAGCATTTTTTTTTTTTTAAAAAAGAAAGGAAGATATTCTTAGTCATTTGTAAGTGCTTTTGTTGAAAGTGCAGTGATATTTATTATTTTGCAATTCTGATATTTGTATTTTGTATAATTTTATAGCATTTGTTTTATTAAAGTAGAGATTTTTTATATATTATTTAACAATTTATATTTTTGTTAGTTAAAAAAAAAAACAAAATATTTATTTTATCACAATAAAAAATAATATAAATTGAAAATCTCGTTATATTAAAAAAAATTATTTATTTATAAAAAAATATTATTGTTAAATCATTAAACTTGGGTGATCCAACAACACCTTTCTTGAAACACCCTATCCCTTATTACAAAACAGATAAATTAAAGCTAAAAAAGACAATTTCAATAATGTATTAGGAAAATTATTAATTTAATAAGAAATTAAAAGAAGCATATTTGTAAATGTTATTAGAAATCTATGAAGACACTTCACCAAATAAAAACAAATAAAAAATCAAAACAAAACAAATATGTACTAGATGAAAAGGCTTTGAATAATAATAATAACAATAAAAAATAATAATTACACAAAATTCATTAACAACCAAAAAATGTTAATTATGGTAAATATTATGCATATTTTTATATAAAATTATAAGTAAATTATTAGTAAATTTTTAATTTAATTGCAAATTTATGTAATATTAATTTAAATGAAAAAAAAATACTAACATTTGATTCTATCAAAGACTTCAATATACACAATCGGGAGACTTTGAAAAAAGTTCTAATTAAAACTTAAATTTCACTGATTCTTTTCAGAATTATAAATTTCTAATCAAATAATCTTTCCGATGTTTGTACATTTGCTTTGTGTATGTATATTGGGAAGATCATATGAATGATAAATTTTTTTAAATGGGCACAATTTTTAAATAAGTTTTATAAGGGGTAACCTGACTTATTCTTAGAGCTTTTAGTATTCCAAATTTCTATACCTAGGACTATAGTAATAGTGGAATATTCTGTGCAATATTTTAGACCGAGAAACAATTTAGATCTTCTGCTCTATTCATTCTGATTCAAGAAAACGAGTGTTTTTGATTGGAATCTTCAATTAAATGCTTATAAAATGTTTTCATACCAAAAAAAAAAAATGCTATTAAGTTAAGATCTGTTTTTAAATAATTTCTATTAATTTACTAAAAGAATGTTTTTTTTTCTAAGGAAGGGCACAATGTTAGTTAGAAGATATTTAAAAAAAAAACCTTATAAATTGCGAATTTTTAGATTAATTCTAAGGAAAATTATTAATATAATTTTATTATAATTTAAAATTTTATTCAACTGTGCAATATATTTTCTAAAAGAAATAAAAAATAACAATCCAACAAAAAACAATGTAAGTTTGCTAATACAAATAAAACACGCTAAACTTGAATACATAAATATTTATTTACATAGATTTTGAATTCAGATTGCACAATTATTTTTTGTGTTCATATTCTAAAATAAGATATGTATGTAACATAAAATATTACTCGTTATAAATAATTTGTACGTTGTATTCCCGGCATTGCACAACACTTTAAATGGGTAATGTTTGTGCAACACTGGAAATTCAGCCTTCTGAGTTATTTTCACTAATGCTTATATGAGACAACAGTTACGAAGTTGAACAACCCTTCGATAGCTCAGTTGGTAGAGCGGTGGACTGTAGAGTAACAAACGAAATAGAAATCCATAGGTCGCTGGTTCAAATCCGGCTCGAAGGAGATAATTCAGATTGAATTAAATCTTTTTTTTAATAATTACTATAATCTATTAATTACTAATTTTTTTCAATTTTTTGTTTTTATTGGCACTTATTTCTTACAAATTTATAAAAACTTGCTCCGCACACACTCATTCAACTGATATAAAGCATTTGGCCACGACTTTTCTAAGCCTTCGATAGCTCAGTTGGTAGAGCGGTGGACTGTAGATGACATTAAGTTGTAGATATCCATAGGTCGCTGGTTCAAATCCGGCTCGAAGGATCCATCAACGAAACATTCGACGATTATTTTTTTTTTAAATGTATTTTATAAATAAATAATAATATATATATATTTTATAGAGCCATGGCAGCTAGTGCTCTTATTTTTTTTTCTAAGTAGTTTAAGAATTAACTTGTTAAACTATTTCTATTAATAATAATATATTTTATAGAGAAAAAATTATAGTACATAAAGAAATTTTATCTGCGCTTAAAAAAAAATTGTACTCCTTCGAGCCGGATTTGAACCAGCGACCTATGGATTTCTATTGCAATTTAGTACTCTACAGTCCACCGCTCTACCAACTGAGCTATCGAAGGTATGTGACGGTCACACATAATTAATGTGTGTCAGATTGTGTGGGAATGATTGGAGGGGGTTAACAAGTTTTTGGTTCATATCATATGATTTATGCAAGTTAAAATTATCTAATTTTCTTATTTTAATACTTTTGGTATTATTGTATTTATATAATAATGGACATTTATTATTTTCTTCTTTGGGTGCATGTCCAATTCTTTTATATTTTTTCTAATCAAAAAACATTGGAAAAAAACTTCAAAACAAAAACAAAACATTTTTTTTAGAATTTTCGTATAATTATTTTACCTTTTTATTTGAACACATACACATATTGATATCAAAATTTCCTGTTTAAAACATTGGTGTTATATTCCAGAAAACTGCAATCTATCAATGAACATATAAAAAACCAAAACAAAAACGTAAGTTTCAGAGCTAAAATATTCTTTTATGCCATTTTAAAAACAAAAAAAAAATGAATTCACTCCTTCGAGCCGGATTTGAACCAGCGACCTATGGATTTCTATTGCATTTTAGTACTCTACAGTCCACCGCTCTACCAACTGAGCTATCGAAGGCTTGTTGTGTCTGTTGACTAATGCATTACATATCACCCAGTGCGAATGAGACGACAAACGTTTTAACATGAGAATACCCTTGTCTGATCTGGACGCATACTTGTATAGTAAATTTACAAAAGAGAATTCAAATATATACAAACTTACATAGTAATAACAATTTACTTTGGCAAATATGTACTTATGTTTTACAATTTGAATTGTTAGACATTTATTATTTCTTCCCACTGTGCAACTTTCTGGAATTATTCATCTCTTTTACCAGCACACTTGCTGTCTCTCTTATCAAAGTCGCCGGCATGTTTCTTTTATTCCAGTATCACGCTCTGTGTTCTCTTGGGTTTAAGTAAAGTTACTCCAAGCACGAGTGAAACACGCAACAGTTTTAGTACATAAAATCATATTTGAATATTTTGGGGAGCCTAGTACACTGATGCAAATATTAATATAAAAATACATACTAATTTGTTGTTCTTGTTTATTGCTTTTAGCAAAAACAACGAAAACCTACATGAGAGAGCGCGTGTGAGAGAGCTAAAGCAAAACTAACAACAACTACATTGAAACTTTGCAGCAGCAACAAAAGCAACAACTGAATATCGCGCCATATTTATTTCGTTCCAAGCAGCAGCATATAATACTCCACTTTGCGAAAGCATTAGAAAACTTCCATATTAAATTAACGCGTCGCCAGTTTACTTTGGAACACCGGCAGCAACGGATCATCGTTGCTAATCGCAGACGAGGAGGTAAAAAAGGCAATCACGGCATTTCTTATTACAACCACTTTTATAAACCGTAAAAACATTTTATTCAAGACTTTTATTCTACAACTTCAACATCAACAACTCAAGATGTCGTACCACAAGCCAGAAGCCAAAACTGTCCAAGATCTGCAAGATATTGCTCATCGTTTGCGTATACATTCGGTAACCTCAACGCAGGCCTCCAAATCTGGGTAAGTTGTAGCTAACCACACATTCAATTACATAAATTTCAATCAAAGTGAAACTAATACTTAGTACATAAGTAAGTAAGTATTTTATTTGAAAAGTTGTGCACCTTGCACTCAATTTCAAATGCCCTTCCAGTGTCTTTTCGTCTCTAATATAAGTAGTTATAGTAGTCAAACACAAAAATTATCAAAGGTGACCCCTCTTCATTTTTTAAGCCATGTGTTTTTTTTTTGTATAAAAAATGTCTTCGTTTTCGTAAATTTGTCAGACTTTCTTTCAAAATTTGAAATGTTTTAAGTTAATTAATTAATTTATTCATAACCTTCAATGACCTTGCTCAAGTGCGTTTTGTCTATCACAACTTTTTTTACAAGCCGAAAGTATACAAAAACTGTTTTTTTCCATTTATTAATAGAGAGAGCGTGAAACGCGGTACGATTTATTGCAAAGAGAGCGAAAGTCATAGACAGTGTAAAAGAGCATTTTCAAGCTTTTACAACACGTCATAGTTGTTTGTTTCTTTTCTTCTCTCTACTCGCCAAATTTAACCGATGAATGTCATTTGAAAAGATTAGTGGGATGATGAACATCAAATAATGGAGAATTAGGGAAATTGAATTTAATATATGAAAGCTTAAAATATTTAAATCATATTTCCAAATGCTCTAATGCAACTTAGAATTAATGATTGTCCAAAATTTAAATAGCCTCGCCTAGCCGGCTTTTACTACTCCATATCAGCTCTTGAAATTGTATATGTATGTTGTTGATATGTTAACGTTTGGTAGTATTTGTGTATTTTACCACTTATCGCATGGTTTGCTTTTTTTTGTCTTGACTTTAATGACCTCTCTTTGACATAGGAAGAGGAAACTTTATTGAAAGTAGAAAACAAAATGTTTTGTGTTTGCTTAATGCTGCGATAATGTGCATTAATTAAATTAGATTTAGATGTCATATTTTTCTGGTTAATGGTATTTACTAGATTAGAAAACGGAAAGCTTTTATTTTAGTATATTTAAATAAGAAAAATGTGGGGACGCGCAGCCAAGCCTTAAGTTAATGGAAGTCAAATGACTTGAGTTGGTTTAACCGGATAATTGAAAAGGTGAACAGTAGTATCATATGGAAGGAACAGTATCATGTGAATGGAAATATCACACTTAAGAGCTATGAGACCTATACTATACTATGGGGTCTAAACTTAATACGAGTTAATAGATATACTTAGGTGGACACAATGCTACGAAGAGGCCGCATGCATTTGCTTACAGATATCAAGAGATGGCAATGAGCATCCATGAACATGAATGTCTAAAGGTGGGAGAAACGTAGTATTGCAGACTGCCTGCAACTGATTATATTTAATGCTTGATTGATATTTATTTGTGAAATTTTAGAGATAAAAAGAGCTTGAATACAATTTTTCAATGTTTATTCATTAATAATAATAATTATTATTTATTTCCCTCATGAAATGAATGCTCTTATAAACAATCAACTGCCTTGTCAGCATAATTTCTGTCCGTCACATTTAAGCTTCTCTCTGATAACCAACTTCTGAAATATCAAACGTAAAATGCAGACATAAACATAGGAAAAGTTATTGAAATTTGAACCACATAGAAATCGGAATATTTCACTCATATGAGATAACCTTTTCAAAGGCATTTCACAAAATAAATTCATGTTAAATATTTAAGATTAAGATAAGATTCGATTCCTAAACTACAATATAAAGAAATATTGATAAAAATTGAATGTAAAGTAACCTTCAAAAGTTCTTTAAACACCACCCTTTGAATCTTCTTCATAGTTCATTTTAGATGAAGAAGAAAAGTGCATATCTTTTCAATTTATGATTTGTTAATTTATATTGTTTTAAGAAAACAAATAAATGATGAGAAAATCATATGTGTGTTGTGTAGCTAAGCTATCAATCCATTGGATCAACAAGTGTGTTTTGTTGGCAGCCATTAGTTTTCTTTGTTCTATAAATATCTGAGAATCAGTTGAAAGTGTTATGATGATCTAGTCTGTTTGTCTAGATTTTCATTGAGTGTGTGTGCGTGAGTGCCATGTTTCCATGTTCTTGGAAATGACGAGCCCCCAAAGTAATGTGATGTCATTCATCATCATCATATTATAATATTGTTTTATAATATACATATCCACATTAAACTTTTATAGAAACCTATAATACTTGATGTGATGGTGGTCCGATTTATTTATTGTTTTTCTTCTTTTTTTTTTTTTTGCAGTCATCCAACATCATGTTCTTCCATTGCGGAAATTATGTCTGTATTGTTCTTCAATCAGCTGCGTTTAAATATCAAGCATCCACGTGATCCGTCTAGTGATCGTTTCATTTTATCGAAAGGTCATGCTGCTCCAATCTTGTATGCTGCCTGGGCTGAAGCCGGTCTTTTTCCAGTTGAACAGTTGAAGAACTTGCGTAAGATCGATAGTGATCTTGAAGGTCACCCGACGCCACGTTTGAATTTTATTGATGTTGGTACTGGTTCATTGGGTCAAGGTGTTGCCGTTGGTGCTGGTATGGCTTATGTGGGCAAGAATTTAGATAAGGCCGATTACAGGACTTATGTGGTTGTTGGTGATGGTGAGTCGGCAGAGGGTTCCATTTGGGAATCATTGCATTTTGCCGGTCACTATCAATTGGACAACTTGTGCGTTATATTCGATGTGAATCGTTTGGGTCAATCGGATCCAACATCATTGGAACATCAAATGGATGTTTATCGTGATCGTTTAGAATCATTTGGTTTCCATGCTCTTGTCATTGATGGTCATGATGTTGATGAATTATGCAAAGCTTTCTGGGAGGCTGAAAATACAAAATGCAAGCCAACGGCACTTATTTGCAAGACTTTTAAGGGCAAGTACTTCCCGGAAATTGAGGATTTAGAAAATTGGCACGGAAAAGCCTTAGGCGATAAGGCCGATTCTGTTCTCAAGCATTTGTGCAGTTTGATTGTCAATCCCAATGTGAAAATGTCCCCAAAACGTACCAATAAAATGCAACCTGCTCCAGAGGTTAACATCACAAACATAAAGTTGTGTGCCCCACCAAATTACAAGTTGGGTGACAAGGTTGCAACACGTTTCGCCTATGGCACAGCATTGGCCAAGATTGCTGGTGACAATGATCGTGTTATTGCCTTGGATGGTGACACCAAGAACTCAACATATTCGGATAAGTTGCGTAATGCCTTCCCAGAACGTTACATCGAATGCTTTATTGCTGAACAGAATTTAGCTGGTGTTACCATTGGAGCCATGTGCCGTCGTCGTACAGTTGCATTTGCTTCGACATTCGCCACTTTCTTTACACGTGCTTTCGATCAGATTCGCATGGGCGCAATCTCACAAACGAATGCCAATTTTGTTGGTTCACATTGTGGTTGCAGTATCGGTGAGGATGGTCCCTCACAGATGGGTCTTGAAGATATTGCTATGTTCCGTGCTGTACCCGGCAGTACAGTCTTCTATCCATCTGATGCTGTGTCAGCTGAACGCGCTGTTGAATTGGCCGCCAATACCAAGGGTATTTGCTTTATTCGTACTTCACGTCCCGAAACTGCAGTACTCTACAACAACGATGAGGTCATTGCCATTGGCAAGGGTAAAATTGTTCGTCAGAAGCCTTCAGATGAAGTATTGCTCATTGGTGCTGGTATTACCCTCCATGAGTGTCTGGAAGCTGCCAAGAAGCTAGAAGAGGAGTGTATCACAGCACGTGTCCTTGATCCATTCACTGTCAAGCCTTTGGATGTTGATCTGATCATTGAACATGGCAGACAATGCGGTGGTCGCATTGTGGTTGTCGAAGATCATTATCAGCAAGGCGGTTTGGGTGAAGCTGTGCTCAGTGCTATTGCCGAGCAGCGTAACTTTGTTGTCAAGCATTTGTATGTGCCTACAGTGCCACGTTCGGGTCCACCAGCTGTTCTGGTCGATCTTTATGGCATCTCAGCACGTCATATTGTCACTGCCGCACAAGCTATACTTAAGAAGTAAACTGCTATTCCAAACACTCCACTCCACTCCACTCTGTCTCTTACTCATGTGTGTAAAGGGATAAATGGAGACTAAGATGGATTCGCACCAACGATTCTCAAGCATTTAAAAAAAAATACTTCAAATCCATTCCAATCACCAGCACCACCACCACCACGCTCTCACTATTAAAACAAAGGTTTATAAAAACACACACAGCAACATGTAAATGTTAATGATTTATTGTTATGAAAAAGATTCTTAAATTGATATATGTAATTAAGCATATACAAGGGAGCAACACTCAATACATTCAAAATTATACACAGTAAAATTTGTATGATGAATTCAAAAATAAAAAGACAAGAAAACATAACATTTGAAAATCACTTTTTACTTATTACAGTAGAACCTCACAAATTAGAATTGTAAGCGATTTCAATAGCAAACAATGGAGTTGCCTGGTCCAGTTGGTTCCGTAACGACAATTTCCTCTTTCTTCTGATTTTGTTTCGTTGAAAACTGAAATTTCATAAGTCCATTCGATTTCGTCCACAGACACGAACAATTTCTTACTGTACATAGTGTTTTAGAGTTTCTTGAAGAACTTGATTGCTATTTTGATTGTGTCATCCATACTCATTGTGTCACTGGCAAATTAGTCTCGCTGTCCAATTTGCACCCGTTCATACTTAACATTAAATGCTTCACAACTCTTGGGTCTTCTAATAACTAAAGATTCTTATTTTGAAGAGTTCTTTCCAATTGTTCTAAGCTTCTACCCATCATCATGTATTGGTGGAAGAGCTGACTAATTTTCCTTTTCCGACACATTTTGGCATATAAAATGATAAATGGTTGTTGTTGTTATTGTTATTGTAACAGAAAGGGGCTAAGGTGGTCCGAGTGCTACGAGGAAGCATCATTTCGCTATCATCAACAGGTGGAGGACGGCCTCCAAGGACAACAATGTTCTGGTGTGACTCAATAGTATTTTCAACTGCCCTCCGATGTAATTCATCACGACCCAACATATAGCGACCACTATCAAGAGTATCGCCTCGTTTGTCTTAATGTCTCTACGAATATGTCTGGTGGGAATAACGCCCGAAATAGTGTTATAGTTGGGATGAGCACTCATATGAGTAGCCAACAAAAACTGCGTAGAAAACAATTCACTAAGTTGGCGAACCGATAATGCTTTAGCTTTGTGGCGATGGCTTTGTAAGTGGTGTTGAGGACCTCCTTCCTTAAGCACTTTATTCCTCTTCATCACACGATTGAAGGTGTTGTTTGCGTGTGTGGTAAAAGTGAGCAAGCTATCAAATGTTACATCAAGAATCTTCGCATAGGGTGATTTAGGAACCCTTAAGCCGTCAACAAAAATGTCCAGTTCCATCGTAACTTCTTTAGTCCAGGAAGTGAATATGGATGATATTGATTTGGACGGTGAGAGCTTAAGGTTGCAGCTACAGACGATAAATGGTCACTACTGCCTTTGTTTTGATACATGCGATAGTTATACTTACATGATCCTCAGCTTGTAATTCTGAATGTGAACTCCAATGGGCATCTAATAGAAATAATTAAATTTCCTGCAGTTAAATTAAGACCAACATCGCTAGTTTTTAATGATAATAAGAGGAGCCACACATTACTTTAACTAATTACTTCTCATATATCATTAAAATTTATCAAGAATTTTCACCAATTGAGCTTGGCCATTAAAAACAAGTGATTTAATGCACGACACAATAAATGTTCTCAAATCAAAGACAATTTTATTATATTTCTACACATGTTTGCTTCCAGTTGACCTTAACTGCATCCATTTTATAATTTATTGGTATGCATATGATTCCGCCCTTTTTTGTGAAAACAAAACAAATTTGCTTGTTTAGAAAAAGGAAAATTTATTTATTCAAAGTATGCCCCATCTGCAGCTACAACCTTTGCCCATCTTTCAGGCAATTTACGGATTCCTTGCATAAAGAAGTCCTGGTCTTTTGAGGCAATCCAATTATGAAGCCAAATTTTGATATCTTCATAAGAAGTGAATCGCTCTCCCGTAAGATCAGACTGCATCCTTCGAAATAAATGAAAATCTGAAGGGGCTATATCTGGTGAATATGGCGGGTGGGGTAGCACTTCCCAGTCTTGTCCATTTAAATATGTTTTCACAACATTTGCCGTATGCGGTCTGGCGTTGTCATGTTGAAGAATTAATTTGTCATGCCTATTCACCCATTCCGGTCGTTTTTCTTCTATAGCTACCTTCAACCGCATTAGTTGTCGTCTGTAAACATCGCCAGTGATAGTATCAGACGGTTTCAGCAACTCATAGTGCACAACACCTTTCTGATCCCACCAAATACAGAGCATAACCTTGGTACAATGAATATTAGGATTCTCGTAATATATCCATTTTTCATCTCCCGTGATTATCCGATGCAAAAAACCTTTTCTTTTTTGTCTTTGAAGCAGCATTTCACAAATGGTTTTGCGACGTTCGATGTCTCGGTCTTTCAATTCATGTGGCACCCAGTTATTGACTTTTTGAACCATTCCCATTGCTTGCAAACGTCTTGAAATAGTTGATTGATCAACATTTAATGTTGTTGCCAATTCTGATTGTGTTTGACAACAATCTTCGGTCAATAAATCTTCCAATTCAGCATCTTCAAATTTTTTGGGTGGTTTTCCATGTTCTCTGTCCTCAATGTCAAAATCATCATTTTTAAATCGTCGAAACCATTCTTTGCAAGTTGTATTCGATGGAGCATGCTCACCGTAAACATCAGCAAGCAAACGATAAGTTTCCGCTGCACTTTTCTTTGCAACAAAATAGTGCAATAAAACCTCCCGCAAATGATGTTTACTTGGGATAAAACTCGACATTTTCAATGAGTTAGAAATATTTGTTGTTTATGCTTCCACCGAATGTTATACACTGTGTTTAACAGCTGATAGAAGGCACTATCGAATGCAAGTATTAGTATTTTAGTGTGCAAGTGTAAGCGGCGATACTAGCGAAACTATCGGAAAGGGCGGAATCATATGCATACACCCATAAGAAATTAGCTTTAGATATTCCGTCATGACTAGGAACAAATTTCTTGCGACTGCTATTAGAAGTTCAGATTGTCAGACTATAATTATTTCACCTTCTCACACATTAGATTTACATATGTTGAACCTGAATTTTAGTGCAGCTCACCAACACAGTAAATAATAACGGTGAACCTTATGGACTACTCAAAGTCTTTTACCATTATTATAGAAAAAAGTTTTTTTTTTTTAATTTACTGATGATGATTTTGTTATGAATATCAAATTTGTATCGATTACTTTAAACTCCTAACGAAATTATTGTTGTCCAGCCCTGAAACTGTGATATCGATGTTATCGAAGTCAAAACCAAAAACGTATTGCCACACTATTTTAGTATTTCCTTATTGTCATATCATGCAAGAGACAATTTATTTAAAAGTAATTAAATGAAATTATTAATTAGTTTTATTGAATATTTAATTTCAGTTTTGTATTTTTTATACAGTTTTTCAAGTATTTCTTCATAGTAATCATATAAAACCTACAATCGAGTGTATAAACAGTATGGCAACACTAATTCGACAACAAATCTGATAGCTGTCAATTGAACGCGCCACTATCCCATTGTCAAAAAGCGGCTTAAATTTAACTGGCGTGCTTGCGTCTGACTAAACAAAATTTGGAAATTTTTGGAAAAAGAAAAATTAGTGTAGAGATGTCGGATAGTGAAGAAATATTAACAAGCGACGAGGAAGATATAATAAGCGAAACTTCTTCTGGTGGTAAGAATAAATTAATTAATAGCAATTGGAATTTTTCTTAAAAAAATCTCTTTAAAAAAAAAAAGAAGAGGAAGCATCGCTAGATAATGACGCCACTGCGTCCTTTAAAACAGTTGAAGAATCTAATGCATCGGGTGGCTCTAATGATTCTCCCATTGCTGTGCGCAGGTCCAAAGGCAAAAAGAAACGTGTGGCTGTAATTGAATCTGATACGGACGATGAGTTCGAGGAACGCGCAATCTCACCGCACACACGCATGAGCATAACAGGCGTGCGTCCGCAAGACCTGGATACCGATAATGAATCAAGCGAAATTGATTATTCCGATGATGAGCCGGTTAGAGCAGAGGGTAAGAGTGGCGGGCGAGGAAAAAAAATGTCAATACTCTCAGATATTGATGAATATCTTGAGAATAAAACAAAAAGTAATGTTTATTCACTTATTGATGATTCGGCAGCAGAGTCGGAATGCACAACAATTGATAGTTCTTCCATGCAGGACAGTTTAAATGGTAAGTACAAACATAGTGTAAGGATTAAAGACGAGATTTTAATACTGACAAAAATTGTTAATTTTGATTTTCAGCACCAAATCAGCATCAAAATAAGGATTTAAATCTATCGCCACGAGTGAGCTTACATTTCGCCAATGATATCAGTGACAAATTGTCTTCCACACATATTATTTCGGATCCTCCGCCGGTGTCATTTGAAGAGTCATTCGATAATAATAGTAATAGTAGTAGTGATGTCATGGTGCTAAGTGACAAACAAAAAACAATTGAAATATTGAGCAGTGCAGACGAGGACAATATTTCTTTAAAATCTTCTTCAAAAACTTCTTCAAAAACTTCTTTTGGCAGACGGTCTTCAGCATCAGCATCATCATTATCAATATCATCTTCTTCTGGAGCTACAAGAAAAAAATCACTTCCCAAAATGATGCAACCAACTATACAAGCATCTATAAAACAACAAACAAGTAATCCCAAGGATATCAAATATGTTTCAAAAGATTTCTATAAGAAGGAGATTACCAAGTTAGATACACTCAGAATGGAATATTCCCGTGCTGAGAAGTTACTTGAGAAAGTTGCCAATGATTTGCCAGATGGTGGACTTCAGTTAAGAGGACGTATAAGACAATTACAAAATGATATTGAAATAAAGAATCAGTATATCAATAGCCTAAAAATTGAGGATGAATTCAAAGGTGTGCCTCCTTCAAAAACAGCAGGAGAACGCAAACCGATTATAGTAATTAATGATGGTCTCAATTGGGAAGATCTTTCGGCACAAGTTAATCAAGTGCAACCGAAATTCACTGGTACCATAGGCATGGCTAAATTTAATGCTGAAAAAGCTCTTACAGTTGATCGTTTAAAGGTAAGAAACGCAAGCAAGCAAAGCAATCCATTATTGTTATAGTATATTGAAAAAAAAATGATGAACTTTTGTTTTGGAACGGATATCTGATTGAATGTTTGAATAACTTAATTTGGACACGGGATTTGCAAGCACGAGTTACTGTGTTGTAAATCAATTGATGGTGGTGTCAAATCATGTATTCACATTCTTGTGATTAAAAACACAAATGCACACACACACACACACATGATTCTGATATACAAAAAAAACTTTAAGCAAATCTTCCACAAATTAAACATAATATTAACAATTGTGTTTTCATATGTTTCTAGGACTTACATGGTTCATTGGAGAATTGCCCAGCGGAAAATGTTCTTGCTGAAGATCCACATGGTCTTAAAGTCACTTTAATGGATCATCAAAAACATGCTCTAGCCTGGATGGAATGGCGTGAGAAACAAAAACCACGTGGTGGTATTTTAGCTGATGACATGGGTCTGGGTAAGACCTTAACCATGATTTCATTAGTACTGGCATGCAAGAATCGTAACCAGGAAGAGCATAATCAAGATGCCAAGGAAAGTAGCGAGAGTGAGGATGAGAGTAGTAAGAAATCAACATGGACAACTAAAGGCAGACGGGATTGTAAGTAAAACCATTCTCCTAAATTAATTCTAATTAATTTTGTTCCTTTTAATAAAGATTACAATGGCGGCACCTTGGTTATATGTCCAGCAAGTTTGATCCGTCAATGGGAAAGTGAAGTACAATCGAAATTGTCACGTCATAAGCTAACAGTTTGTGTACATCATGGTAATAACCGTGATACAAAGGCCAAACATATACGAACCTATGATATGGTAGTCACCACATATCAGATTGCATCACGTGAGCACAAAGCTATGGGTGCCCTGTTTGGCATGAAATGGCGACGCATCATTTTAGATGAAGCTCATGTTGTACGCAATTATAAAGCCCAATCTTCTATAGCAGTGTGTGATCTTCGTGCTAAATATCGTTGGGCTTTAACAGGTACTCCCATACAAAATAAAGAAATGGATGTCTATGCCTTGTTAAAGTTCTTGCGATGCACTCCTTTCGATGATTTGGCCCATTGGAAGAAGTGGATTGATAACAAGAGTGCAGGTGGTCAACAGCGTCTGAATATGTTAATGAAATCATTAATGTTGCGACGTACCAAGGCACAACTGCAAGATTGTGGTAAATTGAATGCTTTGCCAAGAAAAGAAATTCGCATGATAGAGGTATCTCTCGATAAGGACGAGATGAATGTCTATCAAAAGATTATGACATATTCCCAGTCATTATTCGCTCAATTTCTGTTTCAACGTGCCGAACGCAACACTGATCTCATGTATAGAGATCATGGAAATCGTCCCACATTCATGCAATCAAAGGATCCCAATGGTGCCTACTATAAAATGCATAAGAAATTCTCTCGTTTGCATCATGGCAGCAAGGAAATCAAATCTCATGAAATTCTGACTTTACTCCTACGTTTGCGTCAAATCTGTTGTCATCCTTGTCTCATAGATGCGGTACGTTTTTTTGAAGCATTGATTTATTTTATTCTTTCAAATATTATGCATTTTCTATTCATTTGTAGATGCTGGAAGATGAAGGAGAAAGGAGTGTCCATAATGATGATAGTGATTATGAACAACCAGAATTGGATTTACTGGAGCAACTTAATAAACTTGCCATCAAGGATACATCAACTTCATCAAATAATTCCAGGACGCATAATAAATCAAAAGAAGCATCCAATGAAGAACCTTTGTGTGCCGAAGACCAAGAAATGGCTAAAGCCTCAGCTCGAGTATTGCAGCGAAGCAATCCTGTTTTTAATTCCAAAAGACCTTCATCAAAAATGCTTAAAATCATGGAAACACTCAGGAAACATGTCCTCAAAACATCAGATAAAGCTATCATTGTGTCACAATGGACTAGTGTCCTTGGTCTACTCAAATTACATTTGCATAATGAAGGCTTTGAAACGCTATCATTGGATGGCACTATTCCAGTGAAGAATCGACAGACAATTGTTAATAAGTTCAATGATCAACAGGATTCGTGTAAAATCCTCCTGCTATCGCTAACAGCCGGTGGAGTTGGCTTGAATCTTATTGGTGCCAATCATTTGTTGCTCATCGATTTACATTGGAATCCTCAATTGGAGGCACAAGCACAAGATCGAATTTATCGTGTTGGCCAAAAGAAAAATGTCATCATTTATAAGTTTATGTGTCTTGATACAGTGGAACAAAGAATCAAAGCGCTGCAAGATCATAAACTTGAGTTGGCAAATAATGTTCTAACTGGTGTTAAGACAAATGAAGGATCGAAACTAACAATGGATGACCTTAAAGGTTTATTTGGACTTTAAACACACAAACACAAACACTCACACTAAGGATGATTGGACTTGGACTTGGATTTCATCATCATCAATATAATAAAATGGTTTGGTTTTTATTTACAATTTATTTTTTTTAATATTTGTTTTTTTTTTGTTTAAATTTTATTTTTTTACTTCTCTCGCTTCAAGTTTCAATTATAAATAAAAGACATTTTGTCATACTATATGCTGGATAAGCTTTAAAATTGGCTAAATGTATATATTATATTATAGTAATAGTTGTGTGGTGTGGTGTGGTGTGGTGTATGTATATAATATATAAGATATTTAAAGTAAATATTTTTATATATAAGTAATTATTTTGTTTTGATTTCTGTTTATTCTATTCTTTATTTTATATATTTTTATTTGGCTTATTACGATGAATGATGAATTTAACTACGAAAGAAAGAAGCATTTAGCAGCATAACAATATTACATTTATTTATATATATTCTTATTTATTTTAAAGTGAATTCTAATATTTCTACATATCATTAAAATTTATTATTGTTACTACATATATGTAAACTTAAAGTTTCTCTCTCTTGTAAACAAAGAGATAGATGGATATTTTGCTATATTTTTATAGAATATTGGAAGAAATTCATTCATTTTATTTGTTTGTTTATGCATAAATACTACAATAGAAATTTTAAATTTTATTGCTTCTTTCTTATTTTAAAATTAAAATTTTATTATTTAATGATTACATTGCTATAATATAAACAGAACGGATTATTGATAAAACGAAAAAACAATAAATATACATATATCTTCCATACAAATTTAAAAATTGCGTTTTTTTCTCTTTAATTTATTCTAACAAAAAACATTTTTTTTTTAAGTTTTTTTTAAAATTGAGTTATTTTGAAAAAATTGAGTTTTTTTGAATTTTCACTCATTAAAAAATTGCACTCAAATTTTCACTCAATTACAATGTCGTTTGAGCATTTTGTGCAATTTTATAAAAATCAGAAAATACACCAGGCGCACAGAAATGCACAGCAAGCAACTAAAAATGCATTTTTGATTTTAATATTGAATTGCTTTATGTTGCCAACGTGCGCTTGGAATATAAGCCCTTATAATATTAAAATAAATCAATCATGTCTCCGTCTGAAAAGAATATGTTAGTTTGAATATTAAACTGCTTAAAATTGCAAGGCTGCTCTTGTAATATGAGCCATTATAATATTAAAACAATGTTGAACAAATTTGATTTAAGAAAATTGAGAATAAAAATGAAGCATACATTTGGGAGTAAAAAGTTTCAATATTAAAAATGCTTATGTTACAAGTGAAACTTTGTAATTTAAAGCAATTCAATATTAAATGCATATATTATTTTCACACGAAGACGTGATTGATTTATTTTAATATTATAATGTCTCATGCTACAACAGCATGACTGGAACTTAAAGCAATTCAATATTTAAATCAAAAATGCAAATTCAGTTGCTTGCTGTGCATTTCTGCGTGCCTGGTATTTTTTCTGATTTTTATAAAGTAGTACAAAATGCACAAACGACACTGAATTTGAGTGAAATTTTGAGTGGAATTTTTTGATGAGTGAAAATTTAAAAAAACTCAATTTCTTTTAAAAAAACTCAAATTAAAAAATATAAATTTTTTAATGAGCAATAATTTAAAATAAAAAACTCAAATCAAAGAAATTGAAAGAGATTATTTAAAAAAATATGATTCTTTGCAGATTTAATAGAAATTCCAAAATAACAAAATTATCTAATTTATTAAATTTATTTCTAAAATACAATAAAAACAATTGATATACAGCAAATATTGTAAAATTTCCAATGATCTTTTCAGGGTCTCCTTATAGTAAAATATATTATAAATAATCTCATAATATTGTAGTATGTTTGTTAATAATATAATTTTTAATATTCTTTTTATTTCATAGTTATCATTTTCATACATATGTGGAAGTATATATTTATTTTATACAGACTTTTTATTATATATAAATAATATATTGGTTTATGGTAGAACAGATTTATAAAGTGATTAGTTAATTATTATATTATGTATTATTATTTATAATAATTTTAAAATTTAATTAAATTTTCTATTTCTATAATCAAAACCGATATTTCTCCAGCCGTGTGTGTGTTTGTAGTCTTGATGATGAGTTGTTGTTGTTGTTGTGATTGCTCATATGTCTGAGGTAGAGATTATAGACTAGTTTCTTTATCAAGTAAGTACACAGATTACATACAGATTTCTACAACAATAGATTAATGGCTACTAGAAAAAGGATCTCAAAAAATTTCATTTTCCAATTCTTACTTACTATTTTTCTGTGTATATGTATATATTTTGGAAATTTTTCTTTTTTGTTGTAAGGAAAGTTTTTTAAATATAAGAGAAAAGTTTTTTTTTTTTTTTCATATTATAATAAATCAAAAATTTCTAATTTTTTTAGAGATCAATATTTTTTTTTTTTATATTTTTAATATTTATTTTTTTTAATATTCTAAAAACACACAAGAGAAAATTTGAAAAAATGCAAATATTTTGTTAAATTCTTTATATTTTAATAAAAAAAAAAAAAATAAATTTCAAAGATTTTCAAGGATTTTGTTATACCTTTCACATAATTCACATTTGTTCTTCGAGATATTAGTATTCAAATATTAAAATTCTCTTTCAAAAGATCAATTGATTCCGTTGCTGTGTGGCATGTTATTCACTCTTATATCCATTTTAATTAACCAGAAAATATGGTATTTACTTCATACAACGGTGTAATCAAGTATCTTGAATTTGAACACCTTTCTTCTGTTGATTTCCATAGAAATTTGTCTCTAAAAATTTGATTCTTTGATCTTTAATTTGACATAGCTAAGCTATATGTTTTCTTTGGGAGTTCCCCAAACAAGGTAGGACATTTTCAAGAAGATTGTTGATTTAAAATATACCATAGTCATATACTAGTCCTTATATCATAGCTTACAAATTGGATTTGCATTCATTGAACATTTTCATTTCATTCAGTATAAATCTCGACCGATCTTTCTCAATATACATATAACTTTTTCTGAACATTTCTATTGTATATATATGGTTTATTGTACAATTAAGTATGTGAAAGGTATATAAATTTCATTTGGTTATACCAAATATTTTTATATATATTATTCTTGTAATTTTTTTTTTATTATTTAAAATTTTAATATTTTTTTTTCTTTTTTTTTTGAGATCAATTCTGATTTTTCTATATTGTGTTTTAGGAATATAGATTAAGAATATGGTGTAAGTATATATATTTAATATTTTCCTATGTCTAATTTTTGATTTCTATTTCTGTTTTTTTGCTAAAAGTTGTTAATTTTTTTTCTTCATTTTTTTTTGTTTTCTATCGTCATGAAAATACTTGAAGGAAAAAATTGAAAAAACTAATGGGGTGAGGTCTTAGAACTGCTGCGTTGTAGTGCTGGCTGAAACTTGGAATTGAATTGTGATTTCCACTTTTAGTTTTTCCATAAATTTTCTTTTTGGCGCGTTCATTTATCTCTGTGAATGAAAGAAATTTAACTGTTAGATTTTTCATATAATAAAATAATATTTTTAATTATTTATATAAAAGTCTCATGGCCACTATATGGTATTTATGATTAAAAGTAACAAATTTTTTTAGTTTATCCTAGAAGATCATGTAAAATTTGATCATCAATGAGGGGTTTTCATGTATGGTCAACATTAAACAAATAGTTATCCTCTCTCTCGCTTAAATGAATCATGTGATATATGCAGCAATATCAAAATCTTGAGGTATGATTGGAGGCAATACTCTTCGTTTCTGTATTACAGGTGGCTAGTGAATTCTGTAGACGCAGGTAATGCAGAAGTGAACCAGTAATTAAGAACAAATGGGAGGTAAGTATTTGTTTACATTCAACTGGTAATTTGGTGGCAATTGACCTCTTCCAATGACATCGTAATGTTAAATTCACCAGTTGCTTAGATAAAGTTAGGGGGCTCAGTAGGTGTACGGACCCAGAGAGCAATGCCGGTGCAACACTGAAGCTAAGAGTAATCCTCATTACGCATCAAAATGGGCCAGTGGCCCATAAATATCCTTATTTTCAAAGTAAAGCGCACCCGACACAGTGCTGCATGCTTGATTCAGCATTTTTGTATGTGTGAGTTGAAGTGAATGATGCAGTTTCAATCTTTCAAAAGTTTCAATCTTTGACAGCAAGCAATTCACAAATATTTCGCACAAGCCGTCGGCACTTTGAAAATATTTCCTACTAACGCTCACGCTTGCTCACTTCAAGTATTTCGAAAAAGTGAGCACTTGTCTATATTATTCTCATTCATACATACTTACCTTGTGCAAGCTTAAATGAGATACCTTCCACGAGAGAGCAAAGTGAGAGACTTAAAGAGTGAAATGAGAGCACTCACGCAAAAAAAAAAAACAAAAAGAGCCAATTTCATTAAAAAAGAACCAACTAATTTCTCCTTCTTACCAAAATAAAGATATGTCCTCTTTTTTTTAAACTTAACTGCCGCAACTTTAACATGGCCCATTGTGAAATAATTTCATCCGAATCAGATTCATAAAAATACTGAAAATTTTTAATTAAAGGAATTATTTCAGGCACTTTGCTGTTGTGATCATAGTAACAGACTTAATATCCACTCTACCAAAGCCAAAACGTTGAACTATTTTCCGAACCAGCTCCAAATAAAACTCACGCACTGTTTCCTTTACTTGCAAAATAAATGATTTTTCTAAGCTCTTGGTTTCCATATATTGTACTGGTGGGCTTTAAGTCCATTGAATGTTTAAAGAATATAATTTTAAAGTACATATAAGTAAATTTTGCAAATTCTTTTTTTTATACTCTTGACAGTCCCTAGAACTGAGCTAAAAAAAATAATTGGAGTGCTTCGCATTGCTGAAGCCCAATAACTTTTTCTAAGGACAACCATCTTGCCATCGCTATTCCCAAAATTTTATGTGGTTCTAAGCAAAAAAGAACCAATTCCAATAAAAAAGAGCCAGTGCGCCAACAGGAAAAAGTTCTCAAGTTTTGGCGTAAAAACGCCAAGTTGTGGCAACCGTGCTCACGATGGACGAAGATATCAAACACAATTTGGATACTTCTGTCAATCACTTTATTATGCTGATGAATCAAGCATGCAACACCGTGTCAGGGCGCTAAAGTTTATAGTCGTAAAGTGTGGTCAGAAATTTACTTTATCGAATGATAATATTGTTCATATGGACCCTTTTGTATGTCTCTAGAATATTACTTTCTAAATTGATAAAAACTTCTTTACAATATTGTTCACTTCAAGCTATGATTAGTTCCTCATCTGGTGTCTTTTACTAGTATACATATATGAATTCTTATGCGCTGCAATTCTTATACAGAATCTGTAGAATTCACCACAATATATCTTTCAGATATCAATCTATGTAAGTTTTACTTTAACAATCTAATCTAATATAATTCAAGATCATTATATGAGTTCACCATAGATTACAAACTGGCAAAGGTGATTTTTTGTTAAGTAAAGTAGATACGTAAGTAAATTGTGGAAATCTGCTTTACAAGGGTATAAATATTTATCCCGAGGGTCAGTAGTAATGCAGAATCATGGAGAATACACAAGCTTATCCCAAATATTGCTTAAGCATTGCTCCGTGGAAATAGCATTCAATTTTAGCCAATTCGTTATTGGCTATTGATGCTATATAGAGTACTACTAGCACATGTTTTGGCACGCTGTGGATTTATACTGTTGCCTCTACATAGATGTCTTGAAAGACCAGGAAAACATTCTTAATGAGTACCCTCGATTTGAAGCAGTTCGAAGTAGAATGTTTGCTTGAGTTACCAACACTGCAGTTTTTATCTCTCTCTCTACAACCATCGTAAGTTCTTTCTCTGCTCTAACCTTATCCAACACTTCAAAGACTGCATGTAAACCTTAAGTGAAGCAGACATTGACACAGGAAACCAAGCAGACTGGGATCAACGTTAACAATCGATGAATATAAATAAATAAGTTTTTGTAAACAACATTTGTTGGAACCCAGCAACGTATGGGTCCAAATTTCTCATTTTATATATGAGAAACATTTGATATTGTTAACCAAGAGTGGAAAATTGATCTATAGTTTTGATTAAACATAATGCATGATGTCAATAAACAATTCAGCTGAATTTGAATCCATGTTTTAAGTTTGACATTTGAATATCTGTGAATAGAATACAGGATACCTCTATGTTTCTAGGCTTAGGAACTACTAAGTATATGTTGTTTGAATGTGTATGTAGGTATATTATTTTATATGAGGCGTTAACCGAATCATTTGATGATGTGGTTCGATATGATTTTCATGTGAAAATCTTATGATAGATCTAATAAATACGTATGTACAATATATCTTTGTGTATGTGTAAGGAGAGTGTGTTCGTACTAACTAATTTAATGATCATTTTGTCGTATGGCGATCTGCCACAATTCATTCACAACATTATGGCATAAAATAATATTATATTTTTATAGTAGTTTGCATTTCATGCAACACTTAAAACACACAACACAATCGACTGAATGACTAACTAACTGACTGTCGAATGCCATAAGTTTCCCCCTTTGAAAAACAACCATTTTGCATTTTGCAATGACGAGACGACAACGATGACTTTGTTGCATTTCGGGTATTCATAATTTGTTCAAAAATAACAAAAAAAAAAAAATAAACTATAATAATAATTTTTATATTTATACAATTTCCGCTGATTTCTAATTTCCGTTGAGGCATCAAATAAGACGCGTCGCAAAACCATAAAGTGGCTGTTGCTGCTGCTGCCACATCAAGATACAAACTCAAATGAGGAATATACGATACGTGTACGAGTACATATGAGGGAACACAGATTCTTTTCACTCTCTTGAAAAGGCATTCAAAGCACTTTATTTAGGCTTGGGAGCCCATTTTTAATGCCTCTTGTGGCGGCGAATTGGACCGACTGTCAGAACAGACACAGACAGAACAGACAGAAAGACAACACTCAAATTGTATATTTCTGTGCAACATAAAAGTATTTTTTTTTTTGCCATAAAAATGTTATAGTTTCATTTTTAGTGATTTCAGTTTCTTTCACTTCACTTCACTACACTTCACTTTACTTCTCTTTTTGGGTTTTCAGTTTCCAGTTTCCAGTTTTTGTTTGTTCTGTCATTTTGTTTATTTCATTGAGTTTATTTATTTATTTATTGTACAATAGTAGTTGTTCTTATTGTTGCTGGTTCCATGTTTTTTTCGTTATTCCTTGACTTATTCCCCATGTCATATACAAATACTATAGTACTATAGTATGAATTTGTTCATTTTGGTTTGTTATAATTTTTTTTAAGTGGCCACGCATAATTAAAATAAACAATTGAAAAGTTTTGTTTTTAATACTCTTGAAAAATGCTCGATACGCAAAGTATTCCTGTCTTGCTACCCTTGGACATAACAAAATCTGTTACTTCTTTGTCTCTCCATTGTTGAATTTTGAAAAATTTTGGTTTTTGTATTTTCTATATGCTCCTTCTTTGTTTAGTTTAATTATCATAACAAATTTTGTTTTTGGTTATGGTTCAATTCAATTCAATACATTTTGGTTTAATGTTGTTTTCTTTGTCCAGGGATTTGTTTTTATTATTTTGTACTAGTGTTTGTGTAATTTATTGTTGCTAACGTTTCAATTTTCCATGGATAAGAAGAAGTTTACTTAAGGAGACTTTTGAAATCTTTTTGCTGAACTTTGAAATGTCAGTCAACTTGACTTCATTAATCCATACAATTTATGGATTTCTTGAGAAAAATGTAGTAGAAGTTGATAGTTAAATGTAACAAATTTTGTGTTGTTTATGGGTTTTGAATTAGAATAAATAAAAGATATATACTTTGTATGAAGTAGTGAGTACATAAATAAAATAAATTGTATAACAAAGTAGTATGTCCAATCAGTGGCTCTAAACTTTATGGTAAATACTTGTTAGGTGGTGCGAGTCAATAAAACTAAATGATTAGACTTAGCAAATACTATGTATATGAATGTCAATTTGTACGAAAATATGGTTATTAAAGCGTTTTGTTTTGTCCGTGAATATATTTAGACATAGTCGAAGATCCTAGCAGCTAGTGCTCTATGTTGTATACTATTAGTTATAGTATTATTTCTAAATAAGTTATGATTAATTTTAATAAATAAATAAACAAATATTTAGTCCTATATTGGGATTTGGTTAAAAAACACTTCTTGAGAATGAGAGGCCTCTTTGTGGCGGGGTCTGATGACGAAGATGGTTTTCTTTGGTGTAGTCCAATAAAAAGAGCCCTGAAGTATGATAAATTTCTATCGTAACCACTTTCTGAAAGCAACTTTTTAAAAGCACCATTTTGTTTGCCTATACGAGTATAAACAAGATTGTACAAGGATTTGGAATTAGCCTAATCAAGGTAGCGTAATGTCACAAAAGCTGCTTCCGACATTTGTTCTGTGTATAAAGAAGGTGGTGCTATCGTTGAAAGAAGCACTTGTGATTGGTACTATTTCAAGTTCAAAAATGGAAACCAACTTTGAAAGAAAATTGTGGATGAAGTTGGATTCCCTATGGTTTTAGTGACAACAACAAAAGTAAACAAGCCAGAATCTGCGTTGGTTTACTTGCTGGTCACCGTTCTAATCATGGATACAAACAACGATTTTTTTTTTTTACCAAAATATCCTATAGATTATTTGTGTATTAAAAATTTATTAAGTTTATGGTAGTTTTTGATTCCAAATATATACTTTTATAAGAAATTTGAATACTTTGTATTCATCATAAAAGATAAAAGTTCTCATATTCATATACAATAGATTTCTATAGACAGATTTCTGAATGACATCCTATAAACATTGTTGGAGCTTATACACATATTCATTCATCAGAAATGTGTACAAATGAAATATTATTCGTGTAACATACAATTATTAAAATACTTAGTATAAGTAAATATAAAGATTGTTAAATTGAAGGCAATTGTTTGGGAACTCGAACTTAAATGAAAAGATGCTTCCAAATATGTTAAACTTAAGAGAGTTCTTAGATTAGGTCCGGAGCTAGTTACTTTGTCATTGTAGCCTTAATTTGATCTATATTGTAGCATAAGAGTTAATAAAGATTCTTGATTATTTAAGGCAAAAATTGCCTAGAAAAGGGAAGCCAAACAAATTTACGATATTTTTTAGTTGATACACATTTTAAGACTTTCAAATTTATTTATTACTTTAAGACATAAACACTCAAGTACGTAGCGGCCAGAACTGTAATCAGACTCCGGGTGCTGCATCTTCTTAAGCTCTGTGTCGCCGGCCACAGCACTATCCTACAAGTAGTGGGAATTCAAGCTGATGGTGGAGTATATGACTACGGTGTGCCAGCACTAAAATAGAATGACAATTTAAAGACAAGATTCCCGGGTAGAGATGATTCGAAATGGGTTAACGTCATTAGACGGGACGAGCTTTTGATCTATACTGATGAATCCAAGACGGTAGACGGTACATGTGAGGGCATCTTCTCGGAAGGGCTAACAGCTCAGCTATCGTATCGTCTACCTGACTGGTGTAGCGTATGCCAGGCAGAAATCTATGCAAAATTAATTAATGCCTTGGGGGAGACACCGAGGCATATATCGATTTATGTTGATAGCGCTCGCTAAACAGTTAACAAAATCAAGAAAATAAATGGAAGCCTAGACAAATTTAAGAAAACTTTAAGAAAGACATCATGTAATGTATTGAAAGTTTATTTAAATTAATGGAAATCTAAGTAAATTCTTATAAATTTTAAATAGTTTGTATTGAATGAAGATTGAAGAGCATGAGGAATCTACCTTAATGAACACATTTCTATCTAATTTAAAGAATAATTCACTTGGAACTCTATTAACAACCATCAATGTATGTATTCTCTTTTATTTAGTACAAAACCCTATAACACCGAGGTATTTTGCATTTATTCGGTCGGTAGTTCTTTGCTTGAAAGCAGCACAGTGGCACAGAGGCACGACGGAGAGCAGAAGCCTGGGTCAAGTCTTTGCGGTACTTGGCAAGTTCTTCAACTATTTCAGAGTGCGTCGAGGAGATCACTGTAGCTGTATGAGCTGACATTGGTCAAGTTGATAGCCTTGACTTCACGCATAAAGCGTTGCAGTCGCGAATGTTCAACCAGTTAAGATGTGATGAAGAGACCATTTTATGTCTTTTTTTCGTAAAGTACGAGACAGAAAAATGTCTAACAATACTATCTAGTTTAAGTTCCGATTTCATTATAATTTTAGTAAGAAATAAAATAAAACACTAATAATAAAACAAAATGAACAACAAATGAGGCACTTGTGAAACAATTGAGTTAGTAAAAATGAACAGAAAGAAATTTTATTTTATATTTCCTCTAAAATAAAACTATAAAATAAAATAAAAAGGAAATTGTCACAAAAGGTGCAAAATTGTAACAATAACCTGAATACTTACTTACTACAGAAAAATAAGAAAAACTATTGTAAATAAAATACTAAAATACAATAAGAAAAACAATCATAAAATGGCAACTTATGTATTTATTGGCAGCATTTGGACCTCATTTCACTTGGGTCCCCATCAAACCAAACCGAAGCAAACCAAACCTAACCAAACCTAACCAAATCGAATCGAAACGATTTGGATTATTTCAAATAAAAGGCAACACTGATATTGGTGGATTGAATTCATTGCTGCTGCTGAAAATAAAATGCGCAAAGGATATTCTTTATTTTTTCCTTATTTTCTTTGCAATTTTTTATTTGTTTTGTTCTTTTCTTTTCTTTTGATAGCCATGAGAACATGTAACATGAATGCTGCTTCTGCTGCATGCTTTTGTTGTTGTTGTTGCTATTCTTGTTCCACTGATCCTTGTGTTTGATGCAAAAAAGCATCGTAAAATTCTTAAGCATTTCGCTTTGTTTCTTTCAGTTTCGTCTTTTATTACATTGAAGACGTCGTGATGGTCAGACAAACGGACGGACGCGAATGGACGGCGAATGAATGACACAAGAAGAACTTTTCACTTGAATAATTGTTAATTTTGATATTTGATGCATTTGAAGAAGGATTCTTAACTTATTTTATACATGTTCCCTTCTTTTTTATTGTTTTTGATATAAGTTTTCTTTTGTTTTTTGTTATTACCTATCTTCTTTTTTTCGGAAGTTTTATGGTGGATATTTTTTGCTGTTTGGCAAGTTTTTTATTAATGTATATCGTATTTGTATAAAACCGAAAAGAATTTTTTCTAAAAAATATTATAAATGTGTATGAAACTATAGTGTAAAATAAAAGATCTTCCTTCAAGTTTACAAAGATATAAAGGGGGATATTATGAATTGTTTTTATTACACTTATACTATTTATATATTTCAAGTAATGAGAGCACAAGCCGATGATTCATTGGTTGGTTGGTTATTAAGTACTTATAATGTGTCCAGTTCAATCTTCGATTATTCTATAACTTTTCTACATTAGAGCAAAGGAATCTCTGTCTTATGAATATATTACAATATTGAACTAGTATTATTGTATGTAGTTCGTTTTCTACTACCGGGCATATGTATATGGGGTACCACTGCTACTTATAACAATAGCAGGATTCAACCTTGCCAAAACAAAGCCCTTCGTTGCATATCTGGAGCTACGTGGTATGTGAGAAACCCGACGCTTCACCGACTCCTGACGATTTCAGTACTGGAAGAAATAAACTTTCACAGCAGCAGATATGACATAAAACTGTATCGTCATCCAAACCCACTAGTAGCAACACCTAAACACCATCATGCACAACATCACTAAAATCTCTAATACAATACTACTATCATAAACATCTATAATGGGTCCATCATTGTTCACTAAATCACACCAATATTAGAAGGCGGTTTCTGCTGTTAATGTAGCGAAAGTAACTGAACAATATGCTGGAACGTATTGAGCACAAGTAAGAAGCTTTAGGTCTTTAGTCCACGAATCGATTATTTAATGAAAGGTCTTTTTAGTTAATATTAGTTGTAAGAGGTTGATTAGGCGCATGTTGCAAAAACGCTCCATTCACTTTGGGTATCTCGTTATATAGTGAGCATTCGCAGCTAATTGACGGTTTCTGTATGTAGCATGTAGCGGACGAAAGTTCTGACAGTGCGGTGGCTTCGTGGTCACATGAAGAAGTGATCACAGGTCAATCGTGGATAAAATGCTATATCGAAAAGATGTACATACTTGTATCGATAATTAACTCTATGATTTAACTTTTTTATTCAAAATATAACCAGAGGCTCATAGCATACTAGTTGCGTTCTTTTAGTAGTCAAAAAACTAATTCTAAGAAATGAAAAGATCGAAGTCTAAAGTTCATGAATTTGAATATTTCACAAGTCTCAGTTCATTTTTTTCTAATAGATTTCATCTTCTTACTATGATGCTCCGATATTTTGAAAACAAAAATCACTTTAAGATTTTATAAAGCAAGTGATTGAAAGGTTATTAAGTCCATACTATATATGTATATTAGTAGGTTCTCTGACTTTTATACCAAATTCTTCTAGCAATTCTTTTCTTTAATACAAATAATTAATATTAATAATAGGTCCATTAACTGAGATACCTATTGTAAGTATGTACATACTCTCCACACTTTTCTATCTTCTTATTAACGATTTAAAATTAATAAACATAAACTTTATTCCATTTTCAAAGTACTTACAAATACAAAAGATCACTTTGAACTCGGATGTTCCTTTCCATGTTTTTTATGTACTATAGTAAGTATTTATTTTTATACTAACGTCTCTCAAATGCTAACTTTGTAAGACTCTCTAAGAATCAAAAATTTAATTACTTCAACAAAGAGGAGTTCAAAGAGGAGGAGAGATAGAGGATTATTGTTGAGGACTGATGCTGATGCTGTGTTTATGTGCATGTGCATGAGCATGGTTCCGACTTAATTGGAAGTATTTTCTCGTATTTGTAATATAAAGTTTTTATTTTTTTTTATTGTATTATTATGGAAGGAATCATAAAAGTTGAATTTTGATGGGCTTTGATGCCACATTGAAAGAACTAAACTATAGAAGTAGTAGAATGTGTTTAGTTCAACAAATGCGCGCAACAACAATCAAAGTGGCACAAACAGACGCGCCCATAAGAATGGAATGGAATGGAATGGAAACGATGGTGATGGAGTTGATGGCACAAAGGTAGCGCAATTGCTTCTAGACGAAGTCAGTTAAAGAAATATGATTTAGTTTGCAAATACTCGTACTACTTCTCTACTACGTACGAGTCAAAATACAATATTTTATTACCTTTCAGAGTAGCACAGAGACAGTAGTAGTTGTGCAACAAAGAATTGTGCAGTTTTAGTGCCTAAAAACAAAGCATGAGGTCGGTCGGTTCGGTCTACCCCAGTGGGTATAGAGATTGCTCATAAAATAAACTTTTGATGTTGTTTTCCAAACTGCAGCAAAATTATGTTTTCTCTTTATTTTGTTTGTTTGCATGCAACAGAATACAATAATAACAAGCATAAATGCCACTAACTGTGAATGATATTAATGTTAGACTCCACACACAGATAAAATACACATATGTAGATACATATGTATGTACATGTACATAGGTCAATAGTTGTGGGATCGTGCTGGGAAAGTTGAAAAGAGTCATGAAAATTGTAAAGAATTTTTACTATAAAAAAATCAATTATATTGTATCTTTTTTTTCAGAAGAAAAATGTGCCATACTTGTAGTAAAAAACAGACAAAGAACTAAGCAGAGAGGAAAAAAGCACTTAGGAATTAAAAGGTGTAAGCAGTGATGCCCTCTTGAGTTGTCTGATCTATCCACTAGAGTTAGGTAGTCATACCAAGAGTGAGGAGGTCTTTGAAGCAAATTTTCTTTTAAAGTCTTACTGTATGTTCTTGTCTTAGTATTCCGATATTGACCTATATTATGGGGATCTGAAGATGTCAGTTAATAGAAATGGGAATAAAATACCTAGGTAACAAATACTTGCAACCCATAGGAGTTGTGGATTAATTTCTTAAGAATATATTAGAATTCTTAATGACAACCAGATTCTTGTAGCACCAAAGACTATTAAATTATATAGACTGGACAAATGTCTCTTTAAGGGAGCTTTCTCTTTGCAGCATATTGCGAAATTTGTTGTTAAAATAAGAAGAAAAGGTCTCTTATCATTCCCCAATTTAAGCTTATCTTCCATGGAAGATGTTTTGATTGGAATCTCTGCTGTATCACATTGTTTGATATGTAATGTGGTGTCCCATTGATATATGCCAAAAGTCTATATACTTTGGTTTTCATTATATCGGGTGTCTCATTAAGAGTGGACTATTTAAATTTCTGAAATTTAACAGCCAGTCACTTATGATTATTAAAAAAAGAGCGCTACAAAAAGGAAGAATGCGTTATCATTGTGAAAGCCCATTACAAAAATGAGGAAAGTTAAGCTGTGGCCGCTCGTAAACTTCGCTGTGAAACAAAATTGTCGTATTTGGGGCTCAGGAAACCCTCAAACGATCCATGTGAAACAAATGCATCCATAATCAGCAACTTTCTGGTCTTTCTTTAAACTGAGGGCGGAATTGCAACAACTTTGAACGCGATTCGTTACAGGAACAAGATAACTGAGTTCTTGTGGCCTCAACTGGAAGGCATGGATCTCGACAACATGAGGTTTCAGCAGGAAGGCGCCACCTGCCACACCGCATATGAAACAATCGGTTTATTACAGCAACGATTTCTAGACCAAATTATATCACGAAATTTTGATGTCAACTGTCTTTCTTAGGCTTCTTTCCTGACCAAAGTATGAGTCATACGACCAAAAGTGTGACTCAGATTTGGTATTCAAGGGAATGCTGATTGACGTTCGATACTTGTGCTCGGCACCGTGACCTTAATTTTTCGATGACCAACTCGACTTAATGTCTTTCTTTGGTGTTTTGTGAAATCTCAGGTTTAGGCAAATAAACCAGAAACAATTACTAAGCTCAAGAGGATCCAACACGTCATCGGTGAGTTACAACCACATCTTTGTCAAGAAGTCATCGAAAATTTCATGAAAAAAGCAATGAACTGTCATTAGAGCTGCGGGGACCATGTGCCATACTTAATCGGAACATGTGTACTTTACAATGCAAAAAAAATATCTGAACTCGCTCAAAAATACGTGTTGTTATTTTTAAATGAAATAGTGCACTCTTATGGGCCTTTTACACGGTCAGTACAGTCTCGTTCCAAGCGTGTGTTATAGCTACAGAAATCGAAATTGACCGACAAATAAGTTCGTTTAACAGTTCATTTCTTTGTCATTGTTTCGGATTTCAAGTCGATAATGGACTGACACTAAACTCATTTTTTGAGACACTCGATAGTTTTCAAACTGGTGGATAAAACTTTGAAGCAGTGTCCAAGAAGCTAAGACCAAAATATGAAGATGTGTTTGTAAGAATGACTATCAGAAATTTATAATTGTATAATAGTTAAAATTTCAGTACATTTTGTAATCAAGAATGGTTAAGATTCTTCACTTACATGTTCCACAAGAACAATACAATATTTCTTATCTCAAAGAACTTGAAGAAAAAGTATAGAGAATCACTAGAAGATCAGAAAACTGAAGAGCAAAGAATCCATATAAATCTAATTATGCTAGTCTATTGCAAACTGTTGAATACTACTAAGTTTTATGTCTGAAATTCTACACTTTAAGCAATTAGTTTCTTTATCAATAGCAACTAGTTTTTTAATCTTAAGTAGTGTACATTCAATTAAAATACAAAATCATATACTCAAATACTACGTACTAGTGTATCTTTGGTGTCTCATATGGTGAAATCATATGTAGTAAGAGCAGTCATAACTATTATCCATTAAAATCATTGTAATGGCCAAGAAAATTGCTACAAAAAACAAAAACAAAGACAAAAATGCAAAGAAAAGAAACTAAAAAGAAGGAAAAAAATCTGTAAAAAAGATAATAGTAGTAGTAGTAGTAATAGTAATATACAAATTGCATGCCAAGGATAATATGATAAGGAGGATAGGGAATGAAAGAAGAAAAACATCAAAGTTGATACTTCAAACACCAACATTTACCTGCAGCACTTAAAAAAAAAGCTGCGATGTTTTCAATTTTAGAGCGCACTAAACAAGGATTGCCATAAAAATAAGTTTTATAGAAGCGCAAACGATGACGAAAGACAGTTGGGTCCCCGACTCGGACAATGATGGGATGAAGAGACAGAGAGAAAGGACTTAGTTAAAGCAGCTGCTGTTGGTGGTGAAGTTGATGCTGCTATTGCTGCTGGTGCTTCGGATGCATTCAGTATTGGTCAAATTGGCAAACACAAATTGTTGTTTTTACTGTCCACAGTGTCCACTAACCAGTGACCATCATCAAGAGAGCAACAATACTCAACATAATAACGCTTTTAACATAACAAATGATGCACAATATGGCGTCGAAGTCGTCAATGGCATTTGATAGGACAAGGGATTTGGATTTTTTGTTGTCGCATTTGCTTAAGCGGAAATGAAGATTTCTTTTAGTTTGGTCAAATGTGGCAGGCTTTTGTTGCACAGCTGGGACTTCTTGGGACTTACGACTTGTTCTGATGCACGTGGATTTTTATTCTTTTAATGCTTTAAATTTTTTATTACACTAAACGAGATTTTTATGATTTGAAGTTTTTTTATTGTTGCTTAGGCATGGAGAGATGATTTTGTGGTACATTGAGTTGGAACAAAGAATGACAAAACATACAATAGATACAAAATGAGAATGCAATCTCAAGTATTGACAATGAGGTGCGTTTTTATACACACAATAATATTTTATGAATTAGATAAGATTCTATTTAAATTTTATTTGTGTAATATAAAAATTTAAGTGAAATTTGATAGGAGAAGTCCACACCTTGGCAATTCATGTACTACTTATGTTCTATAGAAGTTGTATTCTTACATATCTGTATGGTAAATAATAAGTGTTACTACTTCTAAATACATGTCTATGAGGCTCGTATGCGCATTGAAGAACTTAATAGCAGTCGCCGGATCTTCCTATAATCTTGCGCCAGATTTCAATTGCAAGTCACATTGTTGAAGAATGACTTATTTATTTCAATAAATCTTTATCATGTTTGTAATTTAATCTTTCCATATTCTATAGTGTGGAAACTTAGTTAGTATGTACCAGGGTGATCAATAGCTCAGAATTGTGATTTTCCAATTCTAATTTCGTACTCATACACCTTGGCACAATTCCTCAAACTCTTGCAAAACTTTCAACACAACCAAAACATCCATTCACTAATATATTACACATGATATTAAATAGTTTTCTCTCCTTGATATTATCAAATTCCTACGGTTTCGTCTACGGCTCACCAGCATTACCAATAGTCAATCACTCAACAAATCTCGTGCATCAATCTATCAGTCATGCAATGTTATCCTAAATACATGCCATATCCACCTTGAATGTGTTTCATTTCAGCTTCAAACATACAATTATCTGCATCCCCATCCGATACAACATTTCCGAACCATTTCCTCATAATATTGTATATCATAAATAATAAATAGCCTTTTCAAAATTAAGCAACCTATGCCACCTACTTTAAATAGTTTGTAACTAATAGTGGCTTTACAGTGCCTCGTATCACGGTGATGCGGTTTTGTGATTTACAGTGCTATTTTAGCATCACGAACAGCTGTTTTTTGTTTTGATTATGTGTGGTGCGCAACAAAAATGGATGAAGAAGACACTAGACAATAACAAAAATTGCCCAACACTTTTAAGACTGACCATACGAAAAAACCGAATCTAAGCATATCAATTTGAGATTAGCATCTTTCAATCGAATCACAAATGGAACTCGAATCAATAGTCGCATCTTCATAGATTGGAATCCTTACTCACTGCAAAGCCACTATAAGTATCACAACAATATGATAGTATTAATAATGTAAATATCTTCTGAAAATAGGAAAGAATTAGTTGCTACTGCTTCCACTCATTTTTAGATGTAGTGTAATTTTATATTCCATTGTAACCTCACTAATAAATAAATAAATGAATTGAATTGATTTTCAGCTGACTTTTAAAGAGTCATTTGCTGATAAAGACTCATTTGGACAGAACTGTGATATATTTTAACCAATATTTTCTTTTATTTTTAAGCAACTATTAATTTTTAGTATAAAATTGGAATATGTTACATCCATTGCCTTTTAAAATGTATACGCTAAATGTCACTAATTGCCACTTGGAGAATTTTGATTTGTTTCATTTCTAGTTAATCATTTTACCATAATATACTAGTGGAAGGGGAAGCTCACCTCGGTATACTAAGTATGTGAGACTAGGACGTATGTAGTTCTGGTATTTTAAGTTCTTTGTGAATTATTTAGGCTACAGAGCCTCAGCCAGCCAGCCAGTCAGGTAGTCCATGATCTCTATTTACGCACCACAAACTGTAACACTTTAAATAAGTTATCTTAAACAACAATCGATTGTTAAGTTGTATGAACTGAATTGAATTGTATTTGTATATTGTATTGTAATGAATCGAATTGCATTGAATAGAATTAATCTGATTACAATAAAAGTGAACTAATCCGATTTAAATTGAAAAAACACGACAAGTGTCATCACTTAGCTAAAGTCTTGTTTTACTATTTCTGTTTTGTAATAAGATGAGGCTTATTACAAAGGGTTTTGTGGTTAGAGGTTGGCCTGGCTGGCTGGCTGGATGTTAATGAGTACAATAAGTAAAATTTATCAAAAAAATCTGAAAGTAAATTCACAAACTGAAAAGAATTGGATATAAGTGATATGTTGAAGTACTAAAGTGTACTAAAATATATTGCATTATCATGTGAAACTCTTTGATTTGATTTATGGGCCAGAAACATTAGAAATATCAAGCATATGATGTTAACAAGTAGGCTCAACCCCCTTATATTCAAATGAGGGAAGCCTTAATAAGGAAATTAATAGCAAAAATTTAGTAGATACTCCAAAACTGGACGATACCGATGAGTATAGCAAACACTGAATATGCAGTGAAAGCAAAATCATTTAAGGATTAAAAAAAGATGTCTAAAAGCATAAATATGCACAATTTAGATACAATATTAAAGAAATTTTTCAATGGTTACGAAGAAAGTAGTAGCATCTGTCAGTATTTGCCTAAAATTTTGTAGCCCCAGTCATTTGTGGACATTCTGAGAGACATTCGCAAAAGTCATAACGATTGGCCTAGTTGTGTGTTTGCTTTCATGTTACAAAATGAATATCGAACAAAGAACAAATATCAAATTCTGTTTTAAGCACGGCAAAAACTACACAGAAATGTATAAATTGGTCAAAAAGTGAGTCGAAGGCCCCAATAGCTAGTGCTCGTTAAACTAATATATATTAAGTCTAGTATTAAATATTAGGTTTAATGTGGTAAAATAAAAATAAAATACTCAATAAGTACATGGTGATCATTGTTTATCCCGTTGGCAAGTTTATCACTGGTATAAATATAACGAGAGGTCAGGCTAGCCAAAATAGAGTAGGTGTGAGCCAAAAAAGTAAAGTTCAAAGCTCGAAAATATCATTGATGAAAATAGTGAAGGATCTCAACATTCCTATGTCACAATTTATTGCAATCTGATCGGAATTCTGGGCTATCGGATGATCTACGGTCACTTTGTCCAACACTAAGCATTAAGCACTGCAAAGACTTCATTGAAGCGCACTGCCGCAACCCAAACTTCATCGAAACTATTGCAACTGTTGATGAAAAGTGATGTATTCAATACAAACTTGAAACTAAGCGTCAAAGTGCCGAATGGAAGCTACTAGAGGGGAAGAGACCACAAAAAAGGCGCTTGCAACAGTCCAGAGTGAAGGTCATGTTGGTGTGTTTTTTTTTGATTACAGACGAAATATCCACAAAGAATTCATTCAGTATGGCACTACAATCAATGGCAAAGTATTTGTAGGTAATCTGAAGTGTTTGTGGCAAAGGATTTAGAGTGTCAGAAGCTCAAAAATATCATTGATGATGAAAGAGGAGTATCTCAACATTCGGTATTTCACAATTCATTACACTCTGACCGAAATTATGGGCTATCGGAGGTCGCTTTGTCCAACACACGCTTACAGAGACGCAAAAAGTCCATTAAAACACACTGCTGTAATCCCCACTTCTTCAACACTATTGTAACTAGTGGCTAAAACGCTGTGTTTTCAATACAATCTCGAATCTAAGCGTCAAAGTGCTGAATGGAAGGTACCAGAGGAGATGAGACCACAAAAATGAGCATTTTGCATGTACGACCGGAATATCGCATTGCCGCGAGCTGGTCACTTTTGCATGACAATGCGCCTTGCCGCCGTCATTCCTTCTACGCTACTTTTTCGCCAAACTCAGCATCACAATCATCAACCCAAGCCCGTATTCTCCTGATCTGGCGTCGTGTCATTATTCCCTTTCCCCAAGATCTGAATTATATGTAAGTCGAGTTTATTTTTCCATGCCAATGTAAGAAAGTCTTCACTTTTTACAGTATTTGAAATTCTTAGAAAATTTGGTCTTCTATTTGTATAAGTGAGGAAACTATTAACCTTAGTTGATGACATAATGATTTCAAATCTTATAGAAGTTCCTCATGGTCTCATTATCCCTTCTAAATTTCATCTATTCTTAAAACTTTCCATTAAGTACAATATTTTAGAATCTTTAACACATAAAATCAAATATTTTACTCCTTTTTTTTATATGACTTAGAAAATATTTTTCTTAAAAAATTTCCATTTAC
Organism: Amiota communis; assembly: GCA_037043315.1. Lineage (NCBI taxonomy): Eukaryota > Metazoa > Arthropoda > Insecta > Diptera > Drosophilidae > Amiota > Amiota communis. The sequence continues at coordinate 709,107 of JBAMAV010001245.1, read as the reverse complement.
TTTACACTATTGTTTGAATTTAAATTTTATAACCTCATCCTCATCCTCATCTACATCCTTTGAATTCAAAACTCTTCATCAAGTATTTTGCAAATGAAACTTTTCGAAGAAACAAAAATGGGACACAAGCAAAGCAAAAGGGATGCATGCATTCATTTATTGTAAATGCAGATTACAAAGGAAACACTTAAGTTTTAATTAAAGAAAATGTTGTTTTCTGTTTTTGCAAAAAGAAAGATTGGCATAAAATGCTTGAATGGAAATTTAACACTTTCGTTAAAATTTACGCAATTCAACACAACAAGAGGAATGAAAAACAGAATGCAACTCACAAAAACAGAAAAGAAAAGAGGAATTGCTTTTCATTTTTGTTTTGTTGTAGATATTGTACTTTTCCAGTTGCATTTGGAAGAAAATGAATGAATGAATGAAAATGACACCAACAAGAACAGCATGAAAACCATTGCATACTTTAGAGCGCACAGAAGCAGAAGCAGCAAGGAAAGAATGCAATGTGTTAAGAAATAAAAGCAGGCAGAAAAAAGGATGATGGGTGGAATGAATGAATGGATGGATGGATGGGTGAACGTGAAAAGGCTTTGCTTGAGTGGCCAAAGCAGTAAAAGGAAACAAAAGTATACCGAAATGAAATGAAACACAAAACTTAAATTGTAATCATAAAACTATGCAAGGAAATTGATTTGATTAAAAGCAGCACGCCTGCATGGAATACAAAATGAGCAAAGGACAATGCAATGCAAAAGGATCAAACTGAACTGGCTGCTTGTGTTATTCTTGAGTAATGGTTGACGAATACTCAACACATTGAGTCACAACAAACAAATGTGTATATGTAGAAAATTGTATAGAAAATAAGTGTGTGAAATTTTTTCACTGTTTTGACTTTAAGGAAGAAATTCATATGAAAAATTCGATTGGATTGGAAACAACACAAAATTAAGTATACGCACTGTTGGCTTGCATTTCAAATACAACAGTCAAACCTACCATTTGTCCTTAAGTACAACTTAAGTATTGATATTTAAATGAAGAATTGATTGAATTAGGTAATGAATAATAAATAATTATTGTACTTACACGAATAGGACTGCTGCTGCTGCTATATATTGTTGATAGGTGGCTGCCGCTGCTGCTGCTGCTGCAACACTTGCTGCTGATGTTACCACAACGCTACTGGGCATTGTCGGTGTTGATGATGATGGTATTAGAGTTGGTGATAGTGCACGTCTTGATGCATGTATCGACAATGGCAATGGTAATGGAGTTCGCGATGATGGTGGCGTCACTGAACGTCGATCGGGTGATGTTAACCTTAGTGGTTCACTATCTCTATCTCTTTCATCTGCTTCCAAACGTGCCATAATCGATGCTGCTGCTGTTGTTGTTGTTGCTGTTGTTAATGTCGGTGATGTTGTTGTAGACGTTGAAAAATGTGTTGCATTTGGCATTTCATTGCTGCTACTAATGCTGCTCGCTGGCCGGGATAGTTTCTTTGGACTAGGAGGTGTACGACTCAGGGCCAATGGCTCAGGCGTCGGTGGCCTTATTAATGTGAATGGTCCATGCATAAAATGCGTATAATAACCGGAGAGACCCAATTCGATTGTCGGATAAGACAGGTACGTGGGCGCCCCATTCACCAGCGCTATAGATGTATCATAGTTGTAATAAATTTGCGCTACTAAACGATTTATATCTACTCGCGCTGTAAAAATTATGCACACACAAATAGAAATGTATTAGTTCAAATCTATCCTTAATAGTTAATAGGATCGGTCTATAACTTCTAATATTGTTTTTGTTTGTTTGAGGGACATAAAATTGTACTGGGTATAATAAAGTAAAAGGTTTTTTGGTCGAACTGTTTTTTTATAAGAATTTCTATAAGATTATGTTAGGTTTTTGTTCAGATTTTGTCTAAGGGATGTGTAAGAAATGTAAATACTTGTAGTATTATTGATAGGAAAAATTGTTCTTTCTAAGTAAGAAGTTAAAAGGGGAATCCATGTTATATACTAGGTCAAAAAGAGGCCTTATAGTAATTGTTTCTATTTAATTTGCATTTATCAGTAGTATCAGTTCATGAAAATCTTTTCTTATCTTACATGGACTTTGGAACTCTTTCACTTAGAAAGAAAGAAAAGAAACTAACTAAACATATGTATATCCTTAGTCGATCTATAAGTGATCACAATGTATCATTCTAAGCTACCTATCTCTTTGTAGTTGGTAATTGTCTTATGTACTTTGATTGATTATCATGACTTCTGTTAGGAAAATTGTTTTGAAGAAAGATTTAAATACTCCAACGCATTGAGAGTCTAAGATAGAGTCTTCTTTTACAATACTATTGATCTATAGCACTTGATATAAAGTATTATCATTCCAAGCTATCCAACTTTTCAATGATTATCACATTTTAGGACCACATACCATAATAAGTATGATTTATTTCAACTTATCTTATGGAAGGATTAAGGTCTTTCATGCTTTGTTATGTGATCACCTAGATCTCTAAAGATATTATTTTACTGGATTTGGGAACTCATTTTAAACTTTGAAACCTATTTACTAGGGTTATATTTCCTTAAAAGATCTTTAAATGGTCAAAGGCTAACTTTAGCAGTTTATTTACAGGATTTATAGGACTAATAGGTGTATATATCACCTTGAAACCTTTTTACTATGTTTATGTTTTCTTGAAAGATCTATAAATGGTAAAAAGCTACTTATATCAGTTGATTTATAGGGCTGTCATTCTAGGCTACCCAAGTTTTCACTAATTACTTCATTTCTACGACTAAGAAGAGCCTACATATCATGATAATTATGGCTTACTACAACGGTATTAAGTTCTATCATGCATAGAACTCTTAACTTATTTTTCTTGATTTGGAAATTCATTTTGAACTTTGAAACCTTTCTACTTAGTTTATGTTTTCCTTAGATTGATCTATAAACAATCAGAGGACGTTAACATACCTTTTAAGAGAATGTGGAACTTTTCTTATACACATAAGTGATAATTTTGACTTTCCTAGAGAAATTATGTTTAAATTGAAGAAGGATTTAATAAAGGGGCAATTAAAGGCATTGATAATTGATTTCTAGAGATTAATAAGATTTTTCTTCTGGGAACCTTTTCTTTCTGGTTTTAATACTGAATAGATAAACTTGATTTTGACTTAGTACAATAGATTCCGATTTCTTTAAACTGGATGTAGAGGGGAACAGATTTTTGTAAAGGATTTCATTGATCCCATACATATTTTTTTACACAACACTTGACCAAACATTTTATTTCATATATTAAAAAAAAAAAAAAAAAAAATCACTTCATTTTTATCAAAAAAAAAAAAAATTATTTCTTGAGAAAACATTTTCAATTATAAAAAAAAAAAAAAAAAAATACACTGTAAGAAGTTACAGAACAAAAATATTTTTCATATTTATTTTTTGTGAAGAATTTAACTTGAGAAAACTTTGGCAATAGATTCATGATTTGAAGAAAAAAAAAAAAAAAACACTGCGAAAACTTTTATTTTTCATTTTTTAATTCACTTTTATAAGAAAAAAAAAAAAAAATAAAGAAAATATGTATATTTCACTTATTTTTCACACCAAAAAAAAAAATAATAATATTTATTTCACTGTAGCAGAGATTTTTCATAATAAATTGTATATAAATATGTAGTAGTACTACTAGTAGTAAGTAAGTTTCTTTATATATCTACAATACACAACAAATTGTAAATATTTTATGATTTCAACAAATTTAATTAAAAGAAAAATGTTTATTTTCAATTTGTTGTAATAAAATTAAAGACTTCGAAGTCTTGAGTTGTTAAAACAGAAATTAAAATTTAAATATATTATGTATATTTTCCAATAACAATAACAATAATAATAATAATATTGTAGATATGTCCTACAACTACATACTATTGTATATTCAAAGATAATTGAAAAAGTTTATTTTGTTTAAAATAAAAAAAATATTCAATTAATATTTGAATCGATTATATGACACTATAATCGACTTGTGAGTTGAGTTGAGTTTGTTTTTATGCATTAACATCCATTAAATGCAACTCAACAAATTAAAATGCACAAACATAACTAAAATATTTAAATACATAAAATACTTAATGTCTAACTAAGTATATAGTATACAATACTATAAGATACCACATACAATATATGTACCATGAATGTGGCTTATGATTATGATTATGATTATGGGAATTTAATATTTAGGGTTTTGTAGTTGTTAGTTAGTAGTTTCTTGGCTTTGGCGTGACTTGTATCTTGACTTGGCATTTACTATCTTTATAAAATACCAGTCAACCAACCACACACAGCGTGATGTCTCCTAGATACTCACAGATGCATTTGCAAATGCAGATACTTTTAATACTTTTTCATACTTTGGGCAAGTAAATTTTTACGATCGCACAAGGCGCATTGCAAATGGAAAAAATGCAAAGAAAAATAAATGTAATTTTACTTAATTTTTAATGGGAAAACATTTCTTGTCTTCTACTCCTACTTGCATGCCACCTACACTATTTCTCTCTTTTCATCTCTAGTGATATTCAGTATCTCATTTATACGCTTCCTGCACAAAACAAAACGCATAAAATTGTACATACGCATAACTGCAGCAGCACGAGATGCCACTAAAATGCCATGATGATGATGATGTGGTGGTGGTGGCCCCCGAAAAATCTATACAACCCAGTCATCACTTCCTAAACTTTACTTTACTGGGAGAGAAGTTTTACTACACTCTGCTGCTGCTGCTGTTGCTGCTTGACTTTTGGCAAATAAAAAGTCGTAAAAATTTTGTTTGAAATTTCCCGAAAGATTAAGAAAACTTGTTAGTTTGCTAAAATAAATTTATATGTATGCTTAACTCCCTCAATACTATACATAGGTACATATAACAAATGCTCTTACAATATCTTCATCAAGTATTACCATTACATATATCAAACTATGGTAAACTCTATGAAATATTTACAATTTTCTATTCTAGTATTTGATGTTTCATCATTATTTTATAATTTGAGTTCCTTCCTTTTGATGATGATGCAATAAATTCTTGCATGATTTCACGTTAATTATAAAATGAAGTTTTTCACTTTAACGAGAGAAAGAACACCATCACCATCGGAATTATTATCATCATCATCATCAATTCCCCTGAAGCATTTCTTTTATCACCCATTCACCCATTCATTCATTCATTTCTTAGGTTTAGAGTTTAATTTTGGTTTGGGCTCCTTTTCTTTCTTTAGGATGCAACTTCAACTGAAAGGAGAAGTTAGGCAGTAAAAAATAAGAAAGCAGGCATGGAGGTACGAAGTGTGGTAGGTAGGATATTATTTTTTATTGCATATAGATAGCTCTCTCCGTCTATAAAGTTTTATTGCATTTTTATTAATAATTATGGTTTTTTGACTTCACTACTTGAGACTTTCTATACAAGTTTGTGTTTTTATTTGTTATAAAAAAAAAGTTTGAATGAATCTTCCAACTCGGTATAAACTTAGGAAAATATTTGTACATTAAATTCATTGTAAATAACGTTTTAATTTCTAATAACGTCCTCTAAATAGAGTTTAGAAATGCAATTCTAGATAAGAACACAATTTTATTTATGAAGTTCTAAAGAATTTTTTAACCTTAACTCAACATTCAGAAAAAGTATGAGGGATGAAGTTGAAGCCAAGGACTCCAATGTTACATAGTTTGAAGTGTCAAATAATGAAGAGAAGAACTATTGACTTTATGGAATGGAAGTTGCATATTATTATAAAATATTGGTGAAAAGAATATGTATGTTGCTAGTATTGCATACTATTCTTTGCGCTTCTTTGACGAAACACTGTATGCAATTTCTGCCTAGTAGATGTGATTCTGCTTAAGCAAAACATCAACTTCCCTCACATTATGAACAAGTAATTTCATGAAGCCTGTTGGCCTGTCGTTTGCTCGAGCCAATGTTGTGTTATAGATATTGACCCTTAAACCGACAACAAACTCTGTTGACAATACCCTTAGGCTTACGATATTTTCCAGAAAGTTTGGCGTAACGATCCTTGATGTGCCTCTTCGCAGTTTTAGGTCTGTAAACTGGACAAATAGTCATTAGTTAAGCTCGTACAAGTAAGAGAAAAGAGAGAGTCGACTGCATGTTACTGTAATATCTGGAACAGAATGCTGAAGCTGAGTCTGAAGCTGAAGCGCGAAAAAAAGTGAACAGAATGCGAGGTTCGAGCCTCAGCACTTCGAGTGCAAAATCAACTTCGATACGTTTTCATCCATTTTCGCTTTTGTTTTGAATAGCAATCAGCTGTGCTTATCATTCGAGAGACAGAGATAGATGATTTGATGCTCAGCTTTACATTGCGTTCATTCACCTACAATCAGCTACATTTGATTGTTTGACCGGCTTCAGAATCAGCTTCCGCTTCTCCAATTTGTTTCATATGGAGTGAAAATGATTCCTTAGTATAGGTGGAACTCTTTTCATTTACAATAATTTTGCTTGAACTTTTAAAAAATTAAAACATTAAACATTCTTTTACAATAATAATTGATAAGAATCGTTTTTAACAGCATTTGTATCCCATTAAAATGATGCCTCAAAATATACTGGTTAAAAAATTCACTGAAGACCACCAAAGTATTGTATTTCTTTTATCACTTGACAATGTCAGTCACTGGACTTGATTTCTATAGAAAACTTGTGAGGAGACTTAAAAATGAAGTTAGCCAAGGAAGCTTTTGCTAATAAGCAGCAACTGTGGCAGTGTGTCCAGAATTTATTGGATTATGCTAGGTGAGGGTTTTATTTCTTTTTTACTACCTATAGAATAAGACTGTATAAAATATTGTAATTAAAAATGGTAAATAAGTTCAATGGACTCTTACTTGCAAATCATATGATGTGATGAACCTTGAAATAATCTATTGTTTCAGTCAATATAAGGATGATAGTACTAAAACACCTTAAAACTATTTATAAAAAGTAGTTTTTTTTTAAACTCTTTTTTTATATAAAATTCAATAACCTAATCACGTAAATAAAAACCAATTAAAAAAAAGTAAATTTCATACTTTAATTATTGTATATTGTACGAGTATCTTCAGGATTTTCGTGTAACTGAAACTGACCTAACCCATGCAATTTTTTTTATTTTTACAACACTTAAAAGAGTGAGAGCAGACTTATAGTCTGAAAAAAGGTAAAGGAGAAAAGAAAAATGTCAGACTAAAGACTATGAGTGAGTATCTGGACGTTTGCAGGCGTTGGTTTCAAAGATTGATAGTAACAAAAGTATGTATTATAAGTAGTAAGGGGCAGCAATAACTTTACACTTGACTGAGTCAAGAACAATAACAGCAGCAGCAGCAGCAGCAATGACAAATAATCTCACCAATTTAATGGAAACACGTCAGTCAGGCTATTTATGACAAACTGGTTTCCTTATTACACACATTTAACATCAAACACCAACAGCAAACCATACTCATAGTGAGAAAAAATGGAGCTCAGCTAAGCTAAGCCAAGGTTGAGTTAAAATAAAACAAATACTGGGAATCTTAATTCAAAATTATGTGTAAGGAGAAGTACAGAAGAGGAGTGATGAAGTGAAGTTTAATATATAAGATGAACAACAACAATCATTGAAGCATTGGGCTCCTCTGTAATCCTTCTTGTATGGTATGGTATATAAGAACAATACACTTTTGTGTGATCATGTGCATGTGTAGTTGTTGTGAAATGGTAGTAAAAAAGGTTTAGTAGTATAAGAGTATGTGTGTGTGATGGTGCCAGCATTGCACATTTTTATGACTACCCACAATATGAAGTCGTAAACTTGAAATTCATGCTTCCTGGCAAAATGCTTCGAATTTTCTTCTACTACAATACTATTTTTTCCAATTCTTTCTTTCACACCCCTCTCTTTTTCACATTTTTTATAACACTCTCTTAAACTCTTTCTCTTTTTAATATATGGTAAAGCATCAAAGTGGGAAAGAAAAGCTATTAAAAAAGACGCTGCAACAACAGAAATTTCATAGAATTTACTTTAATGATAATTCTTCTTATGCCAGGAATTTTAGTCCAAACCAATTGCAAAGTCTGTTAAAACCCAACTGATGCAATCATTGAGCCATGAAGAGATAGATACAGAAGAGAAAGAGAGAGGGAGAAAGAAGAGAGAGAGGCGTTGGCAATAATGCATTTGCCATTACAAAAATTATATTCGAAACTTTTGTAGATTTTATGTGAAAACAAAGTTAAAATAGTAAAAAAAAAAGAAATTTAAAGAAAACAAAAAAAAAAAAAATAAAAAGGAAAGAAAAAAAAAAAACTATTTTAGCCGACATTTAATACGAGGGTAGTCATTTTGAAATTGCTAAAGCCATGTGTGTGGGCGTGGGCGTATCCCTATGTGTGTGGCAGTACTATACTACTATTGTATTGTATAATGAAACTTTTTAAAAGGTTTCCACGAAAATGAATAAAAAATTAATAGTGAAGTTGAGCTTGGATATGAATAAAACAAATATAAACATGTAAAATCTTATATAAGTATTTTCATTAAAGTGATCCCCATTTCATGACTAAACCGTTCTCCATTAACCCAAAATCATATAATCATCAATTGAACTAAAAATATGTTGAAGAAAGGAATTTTACGAATATTATTATATTAAATACATCAATAATTTCGAATGGGCCTACAAGTCATCTAATAGTATGGACTCACTAGAATATTATCTATGCATACATACATAAATCGAATGATTTTTTAGTCTAAATCTTATTACTTTGTTTTGGTTAATGTAGTTCCCCGTTCTTATGATAATTATTAGACTTTCAGAGCTAATAAGAATTATATTTTAATAACACAGGCCTATAAGGGGTTTCCCTCAAAAAAAATGAGTAGTAATTTACGTACTTAGGTTAGGTTTGCTTGGCTGATTAGTGTTGCTAAGAAGAAGTATGGAGACTCTTTAGATACTGTTTTTTATGCACTTTTTTGCGAGCTTTAATAGATTGCTACTCTTTTGATCCGCGATACTTTCCAAGGAGAGAAAAGTTGCAGATCCGAGATAGCTAAAGCGTGATCTCTAGTGAGCTGGACATTGGCAAAGTAGGTGTTCTAAAGTTCCCCTAACATTTACCTCGTTACATGTTGTACATGCATCACTCTGTACCAAGCCCAATTTGGCTGCGTGGGAAGGCGTTTCCCGTGTATCCCGTGATTATTCCGACTAATAACTTGCAATCCTCTCTTGGGATAGCTAAGATGTAGTTGGTAGTCTTATTATTAACAGAGCGAAGCATGATTTTTGCGGTTCTGCAAGAGTGTGTTCCATCCCACATTCTCTTCACCTCCTGAATCGTTGCTGCGTCTTTTTTCTGTTTTTAAAGTGGACAGAGAGGGACTTAAGTATGATGCACTTACTTCAGCTTGACTAGCGCCAGCTTTAGCGGGTGCGTCTGCTTCCTCGTTCGCTTCAATTCCTTTATGTCCCGGTACCCAAAAGATGGTGACGCGTCTGTCAATTTTGGTTCTACATTGTTGAACAAAATTAGATTATGTCATCACCGCCGCTATTGCCTTTATGGCTGCTTGGCTGTCGATGACCATATTACGTACTTAGTTATGAAAACAAAAAATTTAAAAAATCCCATTACGTAAATTTAATGGTAAAATTTTCTTAGTAAAGGTTGCGCCATCTATTGGTTCGAATTTGATTTGGTCATAAAATAGAGAAAAGTTAATTTTTTTTCAACGAATTTCATTTTATTTTATAGAGTGATTTTTCCGATTAAGTGAGAATGTAATGCTGGCCGCAGTTGGATCGGCAGTAGGCCATCCTGGAGCACTTTGTTACCCTAGGAACTTATTGAGTGATAACAAAAATTTCATTTTTTCATTTAATGCATACTTCACAATTGTTTATGTTATTTATTTTAGTCATAATTATTTCAAATGCATTGAAAAATATAATTGCAGTTTTGTTTTCTTGAAATACATATCCTTTTACCGACTTTAAACATGTCAGTTTTGAGCAATTTTCAAACATCAATAAAACAAATGACGTAACTCTTTGGTAAGAGGGGGTTCTAATCTATAGATTTTATATAAAAAACATTCAAAGGTGGAAAAAAGTAAAATTTTGTAGGCCTGTGTTATTAGTCCCAGAAGTACCCGTCTGTTCGTATAGATGGCATATAGTATTTGAAACGAATGAAAGTAGAAAAAAGCAATCTTACAAAGCTTAAGTACAAAATTTGACAACTTTGTTAGTAGTATTTGTTTGACAGTCATCAATAGTAGTGGTGAAAGGTCTCAAAGATTTTGTAAACATGGAAAAAATTGGTCATTGTTATGTGATATAATATGATATAATATATCATACATACTTTCATTGGAAAGGTCTTAGTGCAACCAATATCAAAGCGAAAGGGGAATGTCTCCTTCTTCGTTTACAACATTAAAATAGTATAAACGGCGAGGAAAGAGTTGGCAAGACGAACACTGCAGTGTTCGACCAAATGCGATGACCACACAATGTTATTCTATGACCATTGTACATTATTCCTATAGGATTTCTATTTATGAAATTTGCTTATTATAAAACTATTTTATGGATACCAGATGGATTTTTGAATATTTAACTTTCTGAAGTGCAATGGTTCAGTTTGTTATTGGTAGAAACATTCCTAATATCTTTCTGTCCCATTTCTTATAGTTGTATTAGTCTATAATCTAAGTTGTATTCAAATTATTTATAATTTTGATAATTCTTATTAATTAGAAAAAAATCCTTAATTGTCTTGTTTGATGTTGAAACATTAAATAAAACTGTTGTAGTACTACCTTCAATAAATTTATATAGTTTTTCTCCCTTTCTTCTTCAGCTATCCTATAAATAAAACTTGAAATCATACATCGTACATACTATAGATAATTTTAGACAAAATTTTATAGATCCATTTCCACGTTTTCAGGTTAATGTGATTGTTGGCGTGTTTAGTGCCAATGGAAGAATGTGTTTATGACATGTGGTGGTTCAGATTGTTTTCTTTTTCTTGTTTTAACTTAGGTGTATATGAGTTTTACACACATTTACTTAAGTATTATGTGAGTGAGTATCTGTTAATGGTTTTGAAGGAGAAAATCACAAAAGGTTTCTAACGGTATCGTTAGCATTGCCAATCTATTCATCCATTTATCCATCCATCGATTCCTTTTAACCAGGGCATGTATGTTGCTTCATGGTTGAGTCCTTGTATTTTTAAGTTACGAGTTGAATTCTTGTGAGTTTGTTGTGATGCCATCATAAATTTTCGCATGCATTTTTCGGTTTAATGATGCATTTACGATCCCAACACCGGCGGCTGCTACAACAAAAAACAATCTATACATACTCATATGACAAGAACAACAATGAATAAAAGTTGTTGCTAGTACTACTACTAGTATTGTAATAACTTGAAAAGCAATCGTAACAATTTTAATGCCATCAACAAAAAACAAACGGCAGCTGATGTTTCTGTCCTTTCTTGTTTCCTTTGCAATTCAGAGTTTCAGTTAACTTGATTTCATCATTTTTGGAAAATCTTCCTTTGTTACTCTTGTTTCCTTGAAGTCTGAAAGACTTCATTTCTTTCATTTTCGTATGGTTAAGCGTTTTTACGACATTTAACTGTTTCGTGGGTTTTTGTCTCAGTTGTAGTATAATAATTTGAAACTCTTTCATTTTTCGCGACTAATAAAAAGTGTAGTTCCTGTTATTTCTTTTGGATTTTGTTTGGCAAAACACCTGGCGCAATAAATTTCTGTAGTATATTTGGTAAATGAAATTGTGGATTTTAATATATGGTAATTTTTGGTCTATTGGAAGATTTTAAGTGCAATGATTTGCAAAGCTTTGGAAGGAAAAAGAATAAAAAAACCATTGAGTCACCAATGAGAATTGATAGATTTACACATTTGAATTTTAATCAATTAATAAAACTAAGTATTTTACATATTCCAAAAGTTATCTAACAGGTTTGAATGGATTAATGGAATATTCTTAAAAACCTCCTTAAGCCTTCAATCTTGATAGGAGGATATTAAACTTACGTTTAATTATATTATTAGAAATGAAAAAAGGCCTAAAAAGGAAGCAACCTCTAACAGTCGAAGGCTTAAGTCAATGGAAGTCAATTGGGTGGGGGTTTATTGGGACAATTTAGAAGGTCAACAGTTGTTGTGAGAATCACTACACTGTAGAAAGCGATTGTTGTCGGAGAAACCTATACGTTCACTTTAGCACTGGAAGTTAAGACACCAGCCCGACCTTAACTGAGCTAAGGTGGTCCAAGAACTACGGGGAAGTCTCATTTTCGCCCTCCTAAAACAACACTGTTCTAGTGTGACTCTAATGTATTTTCATCTGCCTTCCGATGTAATTCATTATAACTTGACTTAAAGCGACTATTGTCAAGAGTGTTAACTAACATAACATAAAGTCCATGTCATCCTTGTATGTTCTGATGTCTCTACGGATATGTCTAGGGGGCACAACCCCCGTAATAGTGCAGATGTTGGGATGTTCGCCAGCAACAACAGCTTGGAAAGCAATAGTTCATTATGCTGTGCGAACCGATAATACTTTTGTTTCCTGGTGGAGATGACCAATACTGGCCATTTGGATGTGCCGTTGATTTGACAGGTGTCCTCATTGATAATCACTGAGGAAAGCAGTCCAAACAGTAGCTGCATAATTAAGGATGGAACGTTCAATTGGTGCTTGTAGGTGTTTACGTTTATTGTGAGATATGATTAATGTGGTGATTTTAGATAAAGATCGAAAGGGAATAAATTGCAACAGAATTGTTGAACAACCTCTCGCCGTTGCTATCCGGGCAGATATTCGCAGATACAATATAATTTCCACAAGCATGATAGTTGATTGCAGCTTATTGATCCTGTAAAAACTTCTTTGCTGACGTATACACAATACTCGAAGAAGGAACCTTCTCGACATACAAACTTGAAATATTTAAACTAGACTTATAGAATACATTTGATTGTTAATTTTTGTAATACATAAAGAAACTAAAAATTTATACAATATATTATTTACTTTCATCTAAAATATTGTATATTTTTATTAATAAAAAAAAATGAAAGAGAAAAATCATATTAAAAAAGATTGCGAGAGTTTCGTTTTGCTTTCTAGAAAACAATTTTATTATTATTCATTTATTTGTTTGTTTTTTGTTTTGTTTAACTTTTTAAATTTAATAAAATTGAAAAATGTATTTTTTTTTTTTGTGTTTTTGTATTTAAGATTTGCATTTTGCATTTTGCATTTTTTGTGTGTAATTAAATTTAAAAATAAACTTAAATTAACTTTTGATTTTTGTGTATTTGTTTTTGAACTAAAATATTGTAGTATATTAAGTTATATTGTGCTTTTGTATTGTGTGTGTGTATGTGTGTTTTAAATTTATTAAATTATATAATAAATTTGTGCTTGAGTTTTCACAATTAGGAAAATTTTTTAGATATAGTAGATAGATACTTGATTTTGTTTTATACACAACAATATACAAAGCTATTTGAGAGTATTTTTTGTTTTTGCTTAAATTTTATATTTTATTTTTTGAATATATTTAATATTTGATGCACCAGGTTAAAGGTCATTTGTAGATCATATATACTTCTACAATAGTAAGTGTAAAGATAATTTGAGTTTAGCAAACAAAAAACAAGTGATACAAATAGGTATATTTTTGTATTTCTTTAATTGAAAGCTAAGTAGCAAGAGATAAGCGAACTTTGAAAATATTTTTGATTTAATCAATTTTCAAAAAGGAGATCTAAAAATATGTATATATATATATGACCTTTAACAATGAGACAACTAATTTAATAATTGTGTATTTTAATAAATTTCACACTTCACATCACATAATCTTTGTGACACATTGAAGAAGACATCATCGGACACTGATTAGTAGGCAAATCGGTTCTTAAGTTGTTGTTAAAGAAGTCATCAGACCCAAAGATCCCCACTTGAAGTCAATTAAAGAAATAATTAAAACAACAAAGTGGGAATTGGTTATGTAATTCCAGCAGGGGCCCTTCAATTTGTGGTTAAGACAGAGCCTAATACGTTGTTGTTCGAGAAATCATCGGACACGGAATCTAACAAAGAAATAATCAGATTAATTCGTCATATCCGTCGGTTCTTCAATTAGTTAGAAAATCAGTTCTTATGATGTTGTTAAATAAGTCATTGGACACGGAGATCCCTCTTAAAATCTAAGTAATTACTATAACAAAAGCAATTTGTTATGTCATCAGTTCCTTAGTTTATTCTCTGATATTTACCAAAGAGATTTATATGACTATTGCATTCATTAACACATTTTAGTCGTAGATCTCCTAAAACATAGTGGATCTAGGGCCAAAAAATTTGTTGTTATATAAAACAACATTCATAATTTTGTTCAATTGTAATCACAGGAAATACTCGATAAATGGAGTAGAGGGTTTTATATGATAAACTTCTATTCAGTTAGACGGTTTAAACATGAATAAAAGGATTGAAATGACTCCTAAGTAGAATATGATGTGGGTCACAGAATGCAATGTTTCCGACCAAGACTTCTGTCGTAACTGTAATATACCTTCCATATAATGTAATTGTCCCTCAATTGAACTTGTGCTCGTGTACAACGATATGGCAAACTTATCATTGAATTGTTCAGTAATGCAAAAAGCATGTATCGAGAAATTTGACTACTAGACATAAGTTTATAAATTATATTAGTGCTGTGCAACCCGCGGTCCAGATGGCAGAACTGGCAAACAGAAATTTATTTGGCCCTCAGCTCATTGTTTTTTTTTTCGGAGTGCGGCCCAACATATCACGGATTCTTCCAATGCGGCCCAGGGAACCAAAATGATTGGACAACCCTGATTTAGATAACATTTAAGCGGATCATTTGTAACTTTCAATCGGTTATTGAAGTGAAACTTCTGTAGCGAGGTTTAAAACCCAAAAAAGCGTTACGGTAATCAAATGATATGATGCGGGGGAGAGTTAGAGGGGGATACACATTGCATATTGGCTTGTTCGTCTGCAGCTTAGAGAATGTATGTTTATGCATGAGTAAGAGAGTAAATGCTTTACTGATGTCTGTTTTTACGAAGAGTTAACGAACAAGTGACTGAATAACCGACCACCAGGCGAAAATGCTTTTTTGTCTCTCGATTTCTTCGTGTGTGTCGTCGTTGTTGGTGCAACACCAACATACAACAGAGCTCTCTTTCTCAATTTGCGTTTGTCGAGAAGGGAAGTGCGGGTCGTTGCTGTTGTTTGGTTTTGTGCACAACTTATAAACAGCAACACACCCGCAATTACTACACAGAGAAAAAAACGCCGGTCTAAGAACAGCACGGATTGTACTTAATTATAGAACACACCAAATGGAGTTGCATACTGAGACATTCATCAGTAGAATTTTATGGTGACTGCTTGGTTATGCAGAGCTTCCTGAAAATTAAGGAAACAATCATGCTGGATTGCTACTGTAAGGAACTGGACAAGGAAATCGTTGGACTTAGTTTTATGATCTTCAATTTTATTACCTGCTTCTATGATAGTCAGAAAGGAGAGAGTTGATCACTTAGAGAACGATTAGAACTTTTAGATTATACATTGATTTAGAGATGGAAACTTATTTTTTGCTTGTAATGATTACTTCAACCGAAATGATGAAAAAACTTGCGATTTAATTGATAAATTGAGTGAGTTCAAGACAAGGCACAACATACGATTTACCTAAGCAGGATTTGGAGTTAAAAACTCTTCGCCACCAACCACTATAACTAAAATAGGAAGTGTGTATCAATCCTTGATTGAATTCCCTCTTCACAATGGCCCAATTTTTAGTACTCGGAATATAGTATATTCATCTTTTGTATGAAAATTTTTTCTCAATGTGTCTTGTGTAACATGTTTGTGTGAAAAATATATATATTAAATATTCGATGGAACCGAAGTATTTCTATTTTTTATGTTTTTTTATAATTGTTGAAGTTTGTTATATTGAAAATTCTTTTGTTTTGCTATTTTCATTTTCTTAAGTACAACTACTAGTAGATTAGATATTTTTTTCACATAAACAATTAATCAATAATACACATTGACAAAATATTGTATCTTAAGATTTAAGAATTATTTATATATAATATAATAATATGTAATAATAAAATTGTAATATATTTGTATTTTTGTAATTAATTATTTAATAAAATCAATAGTTCTTAGAACCGAGTCACAACTATTCGTATAAGCACACAAAAAAATATAGTAATAACTTATCATCATTATGATGATCATCATCGAGTATTTGTTAGTTTATATCTTTTAATAGATATCATTTTTTTTGTTGGGAGAGATATATTTGTTTCTTCAAGTTGCTAGATAATTTGTTGGTTGGTTGAAGGATTCAAAAGAAGTTGGCCGCCAGTTTTGGAATATTTGGTATTTGGTTAATTGATTGATTGAAGAGGACAAATTTGTTGTAAATTTGATCATTATTTTGTATTTTGTAGATGATTTAATATTCGAAATACGCATACATATTTATATACAACAAAATGTTTTTTTTGTTTCTTTTAATGTTTTTTTATTTTTATTATTTAATAAATTTTTTAATAATTTATTTTTGTATTTTATTTGAGTTTGAGTTTTATTAATTAAAAACTTTATTTTGTTTTCTCTTCATTTTAAAACACAACAAAAAAAAAAAAAATCATATAAGCAATTTTTGTATTTTAAGTTTTTCTCATTTTTCTTTTCTGTTTTGTTTTATTTTTTTAAATGTTTCTCAGTTTGTTTTTCATTTCATTAATTCATGAAATTTTATCATCCGCATTGACGTGTCATGTTGCGTAACTCACCCCCGTCATAAATATTTAAATTATGTTGACGGGAATATTCATTAACAACATATTGGCCTAAGACATATGAAGAATTTGTTTTAATTTTTTTTATATAAAATATTATTTTTTTTTTGTTTTAATTTGAAAATATTGAGAATAAAATGAAATAAACTGATGACTTACCCTCTTCAATGCGTCGCGAAGCCTCTTCAATATCTGCACCAGCATCCTTTAATATCACATACATGAGTGGCATTAATTCCCAAGGATAACGAAATTTTTCTAAAAGCTTTTGACAATATTCTAGGAAAACATCTTGACCTGCAATTACACAAACAAAACAAAAAAGGAAATAAAATTATTAAATTTTTCTTTTACTCGTATGTATATATTTTAAGATAATGATGTAAAATGGAATAGTAGTATATACTCAATGGGGCCTTAAGCTTGCTTCATGTCTAAAACAAAGTTAATAAAATGATATATTTGAAAGTTTATTGAACTTAATGGTAAATAGGTTGAAATTGTAATGGATAGTGAGTAAAGTTCTGCAATATCACATATGCAGACAACATCACCCTTATAGCTGACAGGTTAATAGGTCTACAAGAACTACATAGTTAACAAAATTAAACATAAAATATCAATAAAACCAGATACTTAGCTGAGTCACACTTACCTGCACATTTCGTTTAGATGCATAAAGTAAACTCAAGTGAATTACAGATTTTCTTGCATTTTATTTCACTTATCTTCACTAAAAATTGTGGAAAAAACTGATTGCTGTTAAGCGAATTCCATTGTATATGATTGTAAGGAATTGAACTTAATGGTATACATTTTAAGTACTATATATGCCTTACCAATTAGGAGGCTCCAAAGAAATTGAATGCCGTATAGAAGAAATACAGCGATATACTTTTCACAAGTACAGAAAGAAATGATCACAATATGAAGACTAGAAATTGCTTTCTAAAATGCTACGTTAGTCCTCTTAAAACGCCCGAGTTCATAATAAAAATTGGTAAGATAGAATTGCAATGATGCGCGACATTGGTCGTCGTCGCAAGTGTGCGGAAGCGAAAGTGCGGCACGGGTTGGTAGATGATAGAATAATCTAGTGACGTGATTTTAGTTATTAAGGGTACACGTATCCTAGCCTACCTTATTATTATCCAAAATATATAACCACAAGAGGGGCGCCTATGAGGTGCTAGCCAAAGGCGCTGTCGACATTTAATCCGCCTGTGATTTTATTTATGGGTTTTTCGAAGAATTTTAAAAATACCATTAATTTTTGAAAAGAATACGCTGTGATTGAGAACTATTAACAATCGGAAAGGAAAGAAAAGCAGCCTATTTAGGACAGGTTATCAGAAATCTCAAATACGAGTTGATATAACCTATTACATTCGATGGTTCGTAATACAAAATGTTGGCAACCTTATAAATGTAGCTAGAAATGGAGAGCAATACGCAGAAATAATAAACAATTTATGACTTTGTGCAATATAACAATGTATAGCTTTACATATGGTATGTTATTTTATTATAATTTTTTATCTTATGACATGAATATAATCATGTTCAAATATGACAGTTTATGATCAACAATAATCGCAATCTATTGGTAAATAAGGAAAAAGATGTATTAGTAAGCAATAGGTCCAATTGAGGTCCCGCTGAGACTAGCTGACTAGTTGCGAATTTCCTTTATCTAAAGTACTTCTCAAGAGTTTATGACAAAGAAACCAGCATTGAATCTAAGAGGTCACCACATTGGATGTTTATACATCCACACTTCAGTGAAAAACCATATGTACTAGTACAATATGTAGTATACGTATTTCTCTTAAGATAGATGAACCTCAATGGGTTTTGATGGGTGGATGGTATAATAGATCGAACCAATAATGGAGTAAAAGAAGCGGAATTGGGGAATTTAACTTCATTTAAAAAAAATCTTTATTTATTTATTAAAATTAAAATCAATTATAATTCTAGATTTACATACAAAATAATACTAGAGTCGAGGACTTCAGCTCTACAAAATATAGTATAATAATTTCAATAAAACTGTTTACCTTTAAGTTTTCAATTAAGTTATCATTAAAATGGCTTAAAGTCATTTGCCATTTAGTAAGTAGTAAATTGAATGAATTAAATAAAAAAAAAATGGTGTCGAGTTCATCAGTTCAGTTCAGTTCGGTATCGCTTCTTTACTTAGTAAAACCGGTAAAAAATATAGAACCAACCCAATAAAAATGGCCAAGCATGAATAACAGTTAAGCCAATGCGATTGTAGCAAATAAGTAGCAATAACAACAACTACTACTACTACTAGAAATAGCAACAACATGGCAACAATAACAGCAGTATAGCAATAGTAACACAACCATCAGCAATCATCAACAACAACAAGCAACAAAAGCAACATGACAATTAAGCTGACAACAACAGCACAATGCACAGCAATTAACAACAACAAGAAATGAAATGGTGAAGTGATGACGGCAACCATTTATATTCATTCATTCATTCAAACATATAGCTAGTTAAATAGTACGTGTACAATAGGAACGACAACAAATAATGTAACAATAGCAGAAAAAACACATCAGGTTTTAAAGAATTTTAAATGCCTTTCACATTAACAGAGTCAATGAAATTTTACAAAAAGATACATAAAGTTATGTTTTTTCCAGATAGAAATGAGGGATAAGGATTGGCTAATCAGGCTTGATTGAAAAGCAATAACAATGTTTATGTGCTCATAGAATTGATATTCCGTTTGGGATGGTAATATGTTCCCCGGAGGATAGTTTGACAATTGTGGAACTTTCTTGTTAAAATATTTAAATGTTTTGTTTATGTGTTTCTAGTACAAAAGTATTGTATAATCTAAATGATGATAGATAGGGATTATTTAATTAGAATAATAGTATAAAAGATTTCTTAGTAGAGTTTTAAGTTTAATGAATCAGAATGATCCTTTCACTTACAGTTTTATTTCTGATTTTTTTTTTTTTTAACTCTAAACAAAAAAAACATCGGGCATGCCTTGACATTTACAATAAATGATCTAAAGATCTGAAAGATCCCCCACGTCACTATTCTAAATAACCACAACAATATTTTATGCTATTTTGCGATAATATTATAATAAATAATTTAAAAAAAAATATATATAAAATTGTCTGCTAAACTTTTAAGTTTATCATCCAATTTAATGATTTTAATGATTGAATTTATAGTTTCTAATTATAGGTTTTAAGATATTTATCTATAAAATTGAATCAAATGTTTAAAATAACTTTTTGTGCATGATATATTAAAGTTATTAGTATATTTTAGGTCACAGTCATCTATAAGTAATCTAAGAGCATTGAAAGATACATATTAAGATCATGGATCTAGCCAAAGGCCCTATCAGCTGGCGCTACCTTTAATTATTTATAATAATGGTTATAAATATATAGATAAATAAAGATCCGAGATGATGTTCAGAGATGGTTATATGCTTGTATGTTAAGACATTAAGATTAACAGACTCTTTTTCTTAATACAAAAGGCATTAAAAATATAACCGTATTTATATGAAAGACAGAAAATCTTTGTAATTATCAAAATAGATAACATGACTTGGAGTGTTATTATAATTCACTCTGATCATGATCATTTTTACTTAATTTGTAATGTTATTTCTGTGCCTATGCTATGCCACACAACTTGATGCAATCCTAGTTATCTTTGCATGTATTTAGATACATGTCAGTCATGAGTGTTGTACCTAGTAGATACTATTGCTCTTGTTGTTTATTTTACTGTCTTTTGTTGTATTCTTTCTGCTTTCTGGTTTTATATTTCATTCGTGTTGCTGTTGTTGCCGCTGCTGCTGCTGTTAATTTTGTTGTTCTTGTTACTTTGCATGCTTTTGTTGTTTGTTTTATGCCATTTTGTATTTTTATTTTTTTTTTTTGCTGTTGTTGCTGCTTAGGTTTTCTTTTCTTGTTTTTGTATGTTGTTCTTTTGCTAGTTTTGCACTTTTTTGATTGTTGTTGTTTCTGTTGTTGTTGCTGCTACTAAATCTTGTTCTTGTATTCTTGTGTTTCGTTTTTGTATCTTTTTCATGCTTGTATTCTTGTATTTGTTCTTTTGCTTGTTCTTCCTACTTTTTTCTACCATGTTCTTTGCTTTGCTCTATTGTGGTTTTAGTTAAGCTCACAGAATGTGCTTTTGCAGCCATTGCTGTTGGTGTCTTCTTGTGCTGTTGCCGTTGCTGTTGTTATAGTTGCACTTGTTGTCTTTACTTTGCTTTGCTTTGCTGTCTTTGCTTTTCCTTTTCCTTTGCCTTCGTCTGTTGTTTTGTTTTTGTATCTTTTTTGCTTTTGGTTGGCTTTAGTAGGCGGTGCTTCATAGTCATTGGCTCATTTTTATTATGTATTTTTGCCCTCCCTCTTCCTTTTATGTTTCTCACAGCTGTTTGAATGCAAAGCTAAGCACAACATGCTCACACACATACACATACACTCATATTCACTTACATAGATACTTAAATGTACATACAACACATGTGAAGTTGTATGTAGTAAGTTTTAGGTAGAGCGTCGCCGCATAAACAAATTCATCTTAGTTAGTTAAGATTTTGTTGAAGGTAACTTCAACAAGAACAATAACAACGAAAACTTCTTGTTGTATTGTTGTGTACCTACACTAGTATGTCTGTGTCTGTGTGTAACTCTGTTTATTGAAATCCATTTGCTAGTAAACTTAGTTGTTCCTATTGCTGTTTCTGTTATTAAATTAAGTATGTTCATGCATTTGTCTTATGTTAGCCAGACAAACATTAAAATATTCTTTCCAACCAACCAACCAATAACCTTGTTATTTTGTATATGTACTTCTATTGTATCTATTGACCTCAATGATTGGTTATAAACTAAGTAAATTGGTAGTCATAAAAACATTTTAATCGTTTCCAATTAAAACGAATTGTCTTATCCAATTTTATTGTTATAAGTAGTATTTTACTTTAAAGTTCCAATAAATATGATTTCTATACAATATGAAAATATACAAATTGATTAATGATCGATACAAATGTATCAGTCTTTAAAGTCTTTAACTTTCTATCCTTAAGCTTTTTTTTTGTTATTAATTTGTATCTTAATTTCTTTTATTTTTCATTAGAAAGAGTGACAGAGAAAAAGAGAGAGTCTTGATTGGTTAGGTATCCATAGATTGAAATGCCTTTTCATAAATTTTGTTATCTATCACCAAAAAATAGATAGACAGATAAATAAATAAAACAATAGAAGGATGAATATGTTTCGATCGAATTGTATTGCTATGCTTATCACTTGTGGAATCTTTGATGTTTTTAAACTCGATCTTTAATTTTATATACATTCCTCATCATTCCTTTGGTAACCGAAAACCATTGCTGGTCAAAAGCAATGGCTCTATAGATCTATCTGTCTTGCATCGCTAGGCATACTGCCAATAACAAAATGGGTGCGAGTCGCACTCAATTAAACCAGGATGAAGGTATTTATGAATCTGTAAGGCATTGTAAATTTGGTGACCCTTTATAATATTCTTGGTAAAGAATAAAGTAATACATAGAGTTTCTATCAGGTATTTTTTTTATATTTATTTTATTTTCAAACAGTTGTAAGAGCTCACTAAGCTCATGGTGATGTAGTGTTTCTAGTGATCTATCTGTCTGCCAGATTTCTAGGCACAGTAAGTTTGGGAAACCACTTTCAATATTTTTGGAAAAAGTTACTTTTTATTTTAAACTACATCTAAGAGCTTACTTAGAACTGCAGGGTCCCCATGGTGATGTGGTGTTCCAAAGCAATGCCTCTATAGATCTACATATATGTCTTGCAGATCCCTCCCTAGGCACTGAAAGTTTGGGAGACCCCTAACAATATTGTTGATAAAGAATAAAGAAATACATTGTTTCTTTAAGTGAAAATACATACATTTTCAAATAAGTAATTCTAAGAACTCACTCAGTGCAGCTGGGTCCCCATTATGGTGATGTAGTGTTCCTAGGTATTGCCTCTATAGATCTATCTATCATCACTTGTGAATTACAATATTTCAATTTAAAATATTATATTTTTATGAGATTCTTTAAGAAATACTACAATACAATAAATAATAGCATGGATATGGGGTGGTGATAGTCTCTAACATTTGAAATTGTTTTAAATATTAATATTGTATGACTGTTGATTGTAAATTTGTGACCACAATGCTAATAAAATATAATTGGCTTTTATCCAATTTAGTAAATATGTTTAAAAGTCATACAATTTTGATTTATGTTATTTTTTTTTCTTGAGTTCTGTTTACGATTTTATCTGTTACCTACATATGTATATGCAAATGATTATGATGTAGTATAGTGTATTAGGTAAAAATATAAGTACTTATATACTTGTAATTAACATTAAGAATAAATCATTATAATTTAAGTACTGTCTCAAGGTTATTTTTGCATAAAGCTGACAGATTACGCGATTGTATAAGACATTAAAAAATTTCATATAGTCTATCTTTCTAATGAAATACATCTAAAACTCAAATCTAAGCTTTGGATTAGCAAAGCTTACATACATACACATCATACTCTAATTTGTAGATACTTATGTAACATTTAAGTATCAGCATTGGTCTGATTCAATAGTGATTTAAAGGAATGATCCAGCTTATTTTGTGGAATAGACTTCAAAGCACACGATTAAGCTCTTCGCATGATTTCAATATTTTGAAAAAAAACATCCTTTACAACTTAAGAAACAAGGATAGTTTCAAGTGGCTAAATTAGATGAAAACAGTCAATAATTAAATGCATAGACTTTTGTTTTAACCAAAAATTAACACACAATTAGCTTTGAGTGATTTGGCGAATTATCATGCAAAAGTTCGATACTTAACTTTCGAAACAGAAGCTCAGTCGCAGTTCAAATTGTGCTCTAGAGCATTGATCTGATAGCAAGCATTATGATATTAAAAATAAAATAATAGAATTGGATGAATATACATATGTTCAGCCTTGCACGGTATTTTGTAGTATAATTAAATTGTAGACTTTGAAATTTTTGTTTTTTTTTGTTTGTTCGCGCATCACCTAAAAGCCACTCATTGGATTCAAAATCGAATTACTAAAAGTTATGATGCTATATTGCGAATAACATTTAGCATTTGTTTAATCAAAATCGGCCAACAGAAACAAAAGATATTAGTTAAAAATTAAATGAAACCAAAGACTATTAACCACAATTTATCTGGCTTTGCATAGAGGAAGCTTCTTGTTCTTATTTATATATTTTTTTCTCTCAATAACCAAGTACGAACAAAGGAACATATTCAATATATGGTAAAGACGATCTACACACATAAAAGGCAGAACATCGACTTCCCTGGTACACTAGTAAAATTCGGGCATTTATAGAAATTACGAGCGATCAATGGCGCCTAATTAATTAATAAAGAACATTATCTATCCCTACGAAGAAATGCTCTGGCGGTACCGTGGTAAATTAAAGTGGTTTGAGGCGATAGGGGGTGATTTAGTTGGTAGGAACGCGACATAACTTGTAGCACGGGCTCTAAGTATGTTTTGAAGATTTGCATAACAAAAAAAAAAAGTCTATGGAAATTTAACATAATGAACCTTGGTATGGATTTGAGTTTATTCCTTATCGAATTACCATCCTCTTTGAGATCGAGTAAATAGATGACAATGAAATAATTGTCTTCCTCAAAACAAAGACTTTAAAGTAAGTTTTGAATGGGGACTATCTCTGCCAGTAATTGAAGAACTTTGATTTCCAAAGAGTAATAAAACGTTTATGTACCAAAAATCAGCTTGTAATATGGGATCATACCATAGTATAGGACTATCTAATTAATATGGTTTAAAAGATTCTCCTTGCCATCCTGATCATTTCATTACATGGCACTTAATTCTTCTTTCTTTGTCGTAAAGTTCTATGCGTTTCAAACATCAAGGCAAAGTAATAAATAATACTAGTGTCAAAAGTATTAAAATCAAATAAATTTCCGGAAATGAAAAGGAGCTTTTTGCTTCTTATGAATGTAAAAATCTAACAATTGATGTAGGTGTTCAGCTCATTGTTATTTTGGTATATGATCTCAACTATGATTTCATGGCACTTGTTCTTGAATTTGTGTTCATACAAAGGTATTTATTTATTACTTCATTTTAATTGTGAGGTTATGGAAATTCAATAAAAAAATCTACAAACCAACCCAACTCATTAAACAATTATGATGATGTATTCATGTTATTATTCTATTGGTGCAGGTGTTGGAAACGCCCTGAAAATCATTTATACATATGCATGAATGTATGTATAAAAATAAAAAGAAGAACAAAAATAATAATACATATGTACATAAGATCTTGTACTTGTGTAGTATATAACAAAATTACCACGTACAACACTTGTCAGGAAGAACCTTAGGAATGCGGGTACAACAACAGCTGCATCAGTGACGCAAGACTCAAACTCATTCATTCGTAAGAAGGTACACGTTTCTACTTGGTTGTTGCTGCTGCTGCTGTTGCTTTTGTTGCTACTGACAATTTTGATGATGACTACCGGGTTGCATGAGTGCAACAGGGCCACCAACTATTCTAAGAGAGAGAAAAAGGCAGCCAGAAATCCAACAATCCAAGTGAGCAACCCAATAACCAAAACAACCACACCCATTTGGCTGGCATTCAGCAGACAGTTAACCAGTAAACGATGCCATTAGCGCGCACAAAATGTGCGCACACAAATACATACAAGGAGTGTTATACAATATAGTGTTTATGTATATATCTTCTTTCTACAATACTACATATTACATATAAAAGTATCTATCTATCTACATCTATCTTTCTATCAACATGCAGCACCTATCTAAATATGTATGTATGTTCTTGTTGTTGCTGCATATTACTTTTATTACTGTGCTCTTTTCTGCATATAGTACACCAAACAACTCAATGTTAGGATACCATTACCAACTAAAAAAGAGTCCTACTCTTACATACATCCTTGCTTCATTCACTTGCAGCATTTAACTTGCAATTTCTGGTTGCTTGCTTTCTCTTTCTTTTGGTTACTTTTCTCTATGTTGGTTGCTTTTACTCATCAACATCATCGTTTGCTGCATCTGTCTATCTTTTATCCAGGATGCGCACTTCGGCTCAGAGTCCTTACAACTACTATAGTTCGTCGTTAAGTCGTTACCGAGTTTCTCCTTCTCCTACATATCTTGGTTCTCTTCTTTTTATTATCATCTTTCTTTTATGCCTTTTAACGAGCATTGCAACACTTTTCAACTCGGTATTTTCTTTATGATTGCTTTTGTTGCTGCTGTTGTTGTTGTGCTTATGTACCATTTATTGTATCCAATTGCTGTGAATGGGTTTTCTCCTTTGAAGAATGAGTTTATATGGGGTGGATATTCTTCTTATATGAAAGGTTTTTTGAGTTTCATTTCATTAAAGGGTTTTTTAATTTAACATTTCAAACACATAAGAATGAAGATTGTTTTTTCCAAAATCAAATTAAAAATATCTATGATTAGTAGCCAAACACTCCCTGTGTTTTGTGGTTTGAAAAGAAATCCTACAAGCAATCTAAAACTTTGATAAAAATGCTTGACCTAACACAAACTTTGACCTAACTAAACTTTACAAATTAAGAGTACTTAATTATTGTAGGAAATTGTTAGGATAATTAGCGCAGCAACAACAATTTCGACTTACGCGTTTGCTGTTCCGGTTGCGCTAAGCTGTCAGTTTCTAAGAGCAAGTAGCGAGTTCGCAAAAGCAAAGAAACTTCCATGCGATAAAAGAGCTGGAAATGTTTAGTCGCAAATCAACAAGAAATCATTTGCAGAATGATCGCCTACAAGTATGAACGCAAGTCATCTCGTCTATATCAAAATCCTGAATGGATTGTTAGCTTGGAGGTTAGTGCGCCGAGTTAACATCCTATTCTGTTTAACTCTCCCCTTGAACTGAAGGCCTCTGTCGCTATTGCTCATATTGAAAATAACGTGGATATAATTTACAATTATAATCTTAGTTCTAATCTATATATATAAAATTGGATGTAAGTGAGTCGCTTATTGACTCAGAAACTGCTGAAGGATGAGCATATTTTAAGGGCAGTGACAGTGTTTCAATAAAGTTTGGTGCGAATCGGACTTGCTGTTGTTGAGAAATTGGTGGATAATAGTTTGCATCAATCAAGTCACCTTTATCAAATATATCAGGCAGTAATTAAGTCAATATTAATAATTGATTCGTCTGATTTTTTAAATGTATTTCAATTGCTGCGCAATGTACTACAATTAAACAAAAAAAAAAAGGTTGTCGTACTTACATTACATCGGAAGCGAAGCAAAGCACGCCGGGTACGCTAGTAAATAAATAACCAAATATGTTATGACTTGACTTGCTATAAAATCACCGACAAGATCGGACGCAAGTTAATTGACTCGATCATATGACTATCCATCCTTATGCAGTGTTTTTGTTTGAACATTAATAGGTGGATTTAGAACAATTGTCCTCCTTAAAACTGTAATAATATTAATTATACGGGTATGTGCTAGAAAACGCCGACGTTTCAATATTGAGTCGATTTCAAAACCTAAAAATTTGCAATTAAAATTTTCATAATTTTAGTTTACAAGTATTTATTTACTCAATAATTAAAGTATCGGGGGTGTCACAGAAATCGCCTTCGCCTCAATTTCAATTTTTTTTTTCCATTTCTGTGACACTCCTGATACTTTAATTATTGAGTCAATAAATACTTGTAAAATCAAATTATGAAAATTAATTGCATATTTTAAGGCTTTGAAATCGCCTCAACATTGAGGCGAAAGCGGTTTCTAGCACATACCCGATAATTTCTTTTTTGTCATGCTCTCCAAATATCATACTTAAATATGTGTAAAGATATGTAATCGTTGGAAGACTTAATTTGATCGATTAATCCAGTGACCGAATTATGGCGAAAGAAAGAAAATGATGAATGTATGCAATTTTAGCTCGTTCCCTCGAAAATTAAAAAAAATAAGTCATGTTTGAAAGTGGAAACTATTGTGCTAGCATTGGGCAAATGAGTCAGGCTGAAATGCCACCTGGATATATGTACTAGACTTGCTACAAGAATAAGATTCGGATGATGATGGAAGTCTTAACAGGGCACTGAATCATAATGCTTGAAAATATGAATGTTCCCCATCAAGTACTCTGTCGCATGTTAGAAGTTGAGCAAGAATTCGAAAGTATCCAACTCCTCCTTTACGACTGCTATGAAAATTTGTCTCTGGGAAACTTAGCTCTGTTCATTGATTCTGTGGGTTGGTTTCAGATTGCTTCTAGGTGAACTCAACTATAAGGTGAGCGGCCTATTTAACTTAACATAAACTAATACATATTTACAGGTCTATTATTTATGTATTATCGTTCATTACATTGATTAATGATACAAATGATCTATAAATATATTGAGAACAGATAACCATATACAAAATGTAATATAAATTTCAAAAACTGGGAAATAATTTATAGATAAACCATAAGACCATCAGTCCGATAGTATTTTGTTGGGTCAAATACTAAGGGACAATGCAAGTATGTTTGTATTGCTAGATCGATTCCCATTGATTAATATTGATCTATTAACATGGGATTTGTGGCATTATAGACATTAGACCAAAGTGATAGCACATATGTACTTTTCACAACAATAAATGTTTGTATAAAAACTTTCTTTCATTTGTCTTTTTAATTGGAAAATATTTGAGTTTAATTTTCTCTCTTTTTTATTGGTGTAAATTTCTTCTCTTATCATGAAATTGAAATACCCAAAAACTTAATTCATTCACTTGAAATGAACAATTTAAAGTGATGAAAGTTGTAAAATTTTCCCATTTATAATAAAATAAAAAATTCAAAAAAAGAGAAAATAAGACAATATTTTTTTAATGCTTAAAAGGGGTTAAAGCAGCAACATGTACCCAGAAAAACAAAAACATCAAACAAAGATACGAGTTTATTATCTACAACTATAATAATGCATATCTGCAAAAAATATTAAAAGGAAAATGTAATGAAATCCTATCTAGAAGGCAAAACTTGATCTAATATCAACCATAAACCAACCAAAATCCTAACATCCTCTGCCCCCCCAATCACACTACGCATCATCATGGAAAGTCATAGTCAAAAATATTTGATTATTTGGCAGCAGGAAAGCAGCAAAAGCAGAAAAGTCGTAAAACGTAAGAACAATAAAAATAATAAATCGACATATCACAAAAGGATGATGATGCATTTGTCTGACTGACTAACTGACTGACTGACTAGTAAGGATATGCAGATGCATGCAAATACAAACACACACCCAGATACTCACATTTATGTATATGTACACATGCATGCAATAACTTTTAAACACAAAAATACTACCATTGTTTATACTCCCAGCAATGTATCATAGATACAAATGAAAGTGCATATAGATGGATGTATATGGATGATGCATCCATCTCTGGTTCATGAAATTTTCATGTTTAATTTATTTTTTGTCAGAAATCAGCAAAAGTTTTAATGAAATCATGATTTTCTTCATGCAACACATTTGGGGTTAAAAATTACTTAGGAATTTATGAACTATGTAAGTATGTTCCAGCAATTGTATTTTCACTTAAGTTATATATGTATATTTCATATATTGAAAGGTTTTTTGTTTTATTCTAAAAGACTTAAACTAAGTGAATTGTTTAAAAAGCATAAATTTTGACTTTGTCTTTATGTAAAATATAATTGAATAAATAATTATTTAAGACCCCACTTATATGTTTACAATTCATTTAAGGATCCTTAAAGAACCAGTTTATTTGTATTGTATATTGGGTACAATTGTTTTACATTATTGTTGGATAATTTTGGCCTAAGCAGACAACAAATAAATGGTTTAGAAAATCTTATTACGCTGCTGTACATTGGACTTTACCATATGAAATGTTATATTGAAGAAATCGCAGCTCCAGAACCACAGTTGTTTGATTATCAAACATAGTTTTAACCACTTTGACTAACTTACTATCTCAACATACTTCCGTGTAACTGACTATCTCACTTTCTATATATGTATTGACTTCTCCAAGTATGACGCTGAAGACATTACTATCATAGCAAGCGCTCCTCTTCTCCATCAATTCTTCTAGCATTGCCAATCTCTGGCATTGGAAGAACTTTACTACTAAATTAACCTGGCTCACAAAACATTGCAATATAAAAACCTTTTTCTAGTTTTTAGTGTGGAGTGAAAGTGTTAATCTTAGGGCCAAATACATAGTCAATCAGTAGGCTCGTGCCTGAGGAGGCCTCGCAAAAAATCCAATTCACTAAAATCTGTCAACGATGTAAAACAACTTTGCCAGTATATTTCACAAAATAATTTGGAATAAGTATATCCAAATGTTTACGTACCAATCAGATTAATGCTCTCAGATTCAGTCAGTAAAGCTTGTGCTGAGAGAAGTTTTTAAAGTTAAAAATGATTAAGACCTACTAGAGAAGCATGGCATGGGCCAAGAGAGACTATTTGCGTTATCAGTTTCAGTCAGTACAGCTTGTGCTGTGAAAAGTTTTTCAATGTTAAAATTCACTACACCCTACTTGAGAAGTACGATGGGCCAGGATAGACTATCTGCGTTATCAGTTCAATCAATTGAAGCGGAAATAGTGGCTGGATTTAACTATGACATTATGTTAAAAAAATTCAGCGAAACTTAAAGCCGATAAATTCGTATGTAATTTATGGCAACATTTAATTTCAAATAAAACTCATACATCAGGCTCAGACTGGGAAATGATAGAGGCCCCGCAAAGCAGATATCGCCAATGTCTACACTTGGTTTAGCATCGCAACTGTGGTCAATACATTATTATGGAATAGGTAACTGATAACTGAGAAAAGATTTGTCTTCCATTCTTGATTAATTTGTAAGTAACTGAGGACTTTTCTTAGATTATGACATTGTATGGTTAGATTAATAATCATGTGTATGTTGTAGTTGTTCCCTTCTAGGATTACTGAATACTTAATTGATTTCACTTAGTTTTGTTTTAATACTTCAAAATCTAAATAATCATGGAATAAATTTCAACTATGCCATTTTAACAAGGACCAAATGTAATAAGTTTTATTTCAAATTTCGCAGCTTTAACTCTCCTTCATTCTATTTAAAAAGAATTCATCTAAGAAAGAAAGAAAACAATTCTACCAAAATCCAACTGAAAACTTTCAAGCATGTTATGCAACTGCTGCTATCACGCGGCAAACTTATAAAATAAATACTCATTTGTGCAATTCAAGCGGAAGTCCATGCACGTTCTTCTTTTCATATGTATAAAAGTATCTAAGTATGTATGTGTTTATCGATGTATGTTTGTATGCAGCATGAAGAGATGACTGACGAATGTAGTAAACGCTAATAAAAGAGCATGTCGCAGCATTTTTACGACACAATGAAGCTTACAACTTGAAGGACTCATTTCAGTTGAAACTGCTACTAAAGAAGGAATGGCAAGCAGGAAATTTGGTAAATGATGTAAGGATGAAGAAGACTAGAAGAACGGAAGCAGAATGTTTTAAGCGTTAATTTAAAAGCTAAGTAAAACTTGAAAGCGGCATTTAAAGAAACAACAACAACAACAGCAACAGCAACAACTAGACTAACAACTACAAGAATAACATGCTTCAGAGTCCTTGCATCATGTCCCTTTAGTTTTTGTTACTGCTTTCTTGTCTTTTCTTTTATTCTATTTTTTTTTGTATGTTCTTTTCTTCTTTTGTTTTTGTTTGTACGATTGACGCTTGCGGGTGTCAAGCTAGTTAAGCGCACGAAAGGAGTTTTAATCTTAAAATTAAAACGTTTGCAGTTTTCAAAGGTTTACGAGTTCTATAAACGCTTTGACGATGTTGTTTGTCGTCGTTGTCGTCCTCATCGTCATTGTCCTTGTTGTTTCTCTTGTTTTAAGTTGTCGTAATTCAACTTGTATAATATTTTGTTATTTTCAGTGATATTTCAAAATATATGGATAAGTTATAATCTTATGTCCCTTCATTAAATGGAGAGTATTAAGTTTGTGTAGATCATGGAGTGCATGTAACACTTAGAAGAAGTAGAGTAAGATATAAAGAATAAAATACATATGATAATAATGATCTGTATGAAGAGACAATTTAATCCATGACCATGATCAGTCATTCAGTCTAGGTGCCTGTTTTTCAGTTACTAAAAAGAGTTGGGAAGCTTAAATTTGTTCATATGTATAAAATCTATGTCAAATTCTCCTTTGTCTGTTCATTTTGATAACTTTTAAGGCCTAAGAAGTTTATATTTGGTTTCTGGTTTCTTATAGAAAAGACATATTTTTCCGAATCACAGTGGCATCAAAATGGAAGTTATTTTTGTCAATTAGAAGGTCAATCCAAGCCAATACACATTGCCGGAAAAGGTAAACAAGTTTCAGCGTTATTTCCTTAGTGCTGAAATTACCGGACTCTATCCCAAACCGGTACGGAAGACAGTCACATTTACATGTTGGATAGATAAACTATCCAAAGTAATTCTAACAGGAAACATTGCGTGATCAGTTGGGAGCAGAAGAAACTGTAAGGTTTCAATGGAATGTTGGGATAGAAGAAGGTTGGTATAAGCATTGATGTATTAAAAGCGAAATCTTGAAGCACAATGTTAGAAAAAGCAGCGCCAAACTATTTCACATCTGTTCCTTTGAGTGGTCGCGTCTTCGTCCAGGAATTACCAGACATCAATCGGCCAACCCTTGTACGATCTGTTCGTTATGCAACAGGGACGAGCAGGAAACATTAACACATTTCATTGCAAGATGCTCAGCTTTTAGGCTTTCACATTTTAACAAAATTTCAATTGAAGAATGTGAAGTTATGTAACAATATTAAACAGCGACAATAAAACCATTGAAAACCCCTAGCATCTCCAAGACAACAATAAAAGTAAACCAAACTTGAAGATAAAGGTTTTGAAATTTTTATAACATCTCCTTTTCTCTTCATTCATCATTGAAAAACTTTAAATTAAGTACAATATTGGTTGCCTCAAAACACGCATAACCATCTATTGGTTGCTGAAACATGATTAAGTTTTTTATGCTTTGCTAAAGATATGATTAAAGATATGTCTATGATATTTATTTAATTTTTATATCTATTATTTTATTTGTTTTTTTATTCTTCAAAAATAATTGAGGGCTACAGGGTATTCATTGTCCCTTCCTAACCGATTGCATCAGACTAACTTGTAATTGTACAATATTTTATTGTATATTACATTTTTTATAGTTACAAATAACAAGGTTTTTTTTTTCACAATTACAATATTTTTAATAGTTTTTTTTTTTTTAATTTTGTGAATGCATATTATTTTAAATAAACGTGTTTTATTTTCAAATTTAATTTCTCTTAAATATTATGAAATCAATGAAACAAAAATGTGTTGTTTTTTTTTTTGAGTAATTAACAAAAAGTTTTGTGCGACCACCAACAAACAACAATTTGTAGTATTTACTTGCGTAACACCTTCTAACACAATTTCATTCTATTTCAAAATGATAACAAAACCATATGGCATTTACCACATGGCAACATCCAGATACAATTTAGTTTCATGCACTCCCACATTTGGTCCATTTACTTAAGTTTACAATTTGTAGTACCAACAACAACTTGCGCGACAAATTTATCAGTAATTGATGTAACTTTAGTCAGTAGTATGTCTGCAATATTTCATTCATTAAGTCGAGTGAGTCAGTTAGTCAGTCGGTCAGACAGATAGACACAGAGAGACAATCAGTTACATTAGTTAGTCAGTAAGTCATTATGTATTTCATTGTTTCGGTTAAGTTATTTTAATTAATTTTACAAAATTTTGTGGACAATATAAAAGTTATTCGTGTTTAACATTTTAAAGTTGGTCGAGTATTAAATGGTTTGCAAAATTTCGTAAATTTGGTAAAATGAATGAATATAGCAAAATATTAGAAGAATAAATTGAAGGATTTAAAAGGGTTCAGTAATTGTTTTTTTGTATTTAGTATAAATAAAGAAAGTTAAATGCGAGTAGTTCACTTAATGATTAAAGAGTAACAGGAAATTATAATAGGTAAAGTTCAAAAAGTAAAAATTGACTTACTTGTATAACTTTATTTGTGTTATGTATGTATATGTCTCCACTAGATCAATGATTGAATGTTATTGAATATATAATATGTGTAAGGAGGAGAGGATCTATACTGTTTTTCGCAGTATTATACTGTTTTTAAACTCAAAAACCGCGTACTGTTTTTATGCTTAAAATACTGCGTATGAAAAACAAGAGATTTTTTTTCATTTATTTTTGGAAACGTCAAAAACTCAACCAAAAGTTTTTAAACATTTATGTTATCAATTTCAGAACATTAACTGCATGAAGACCAAGAGCATGCGATTAAATACTAGCACCCATCTTATAATCGGAGGTAACGACATCGAAGAGGATGAACGTTTTGAATATCTTGGTAGCCAAATAACAACAAACGGGGGAACCCATATCGATATAGAATGTAGATTTCAAAAAGCCAAGGCCGCATTTGGGAGACTAAGAATCTTCTGGAGAGCTAAACATGTCCACCAGAAGACGAAAATAAAAATATTTAACGCTTGTGTGAAATCTGTCTTCATCAACCGATGTCTACGTACTATTCTGCGAATCTGGTGGCCAAGAATTATTAGCAATCAGCGACTCTGGCAAATCTGCGAGCAAGACCCAATTGAAATTGTGATACGAAAACGAAAGTACGGTTGGCTGGGACATACCCTTTGCAAAAATAACGACGAAATACCCCATACCATATTGGAATGGAACCCTCAAGGGACGAGGTCCAGAGGAAGACCGAAATTGACGAGGAAACGAACTGGGCAATAGAGACGGATGGAAATCTTTTGTTAACCAACTTTGTGTATAGACTATGTTTATGATTTCTTTAAATTGTAAATACGTCATAAATAATACATATAATAAAAAACGTTGACTTTGAAATTTCTGTCTGTTTGCATTTGTGCACGCATCACGTAAAAGCCACTTATTAGATTAAAAATTGAATTACTGAGATATAAGAAGCTTTACTGTGAGTAACATTTAGAGTACTATATTCCATAAATAAAATAAAAAGAATAAAAATATATTAATTTCTAATTAAATTTATTAATTCGTTTATTCTGTAAATGTTTGTAGTCATCAACAGATAAAAGGCTTTCTACATAAAAGACAGGAGAACCTCTGAGTTGGTCTTATGACTTATGTTTTTGAACTGATTATCCCATAACTATATCATGTAAGAACAAAAGGGACTGGGTTTGGTATCGTAATCTGGATTTTCGGAAAACTTGAATATTTTAGGATTAAATGATCTTGACTGAATGATTAATTGATTATCAAAAACATTATGTCACTATGTCAGTTCTTATCAATTTATTTCTTTTATATTTTTTTTTGTGATTAATCTTACATAAGAAACTTTTGGAAAAGTTACTTTTATTGTATTACATACTTATTAAGTAAAGAAATGAGAGCATAGTAGATCTAACTCTTTCTCTCTAATAAATGAAAAATCTTAATTAAGTTCTTGATGACAACCTTTAGTCTAAATATGTTATCATATATTGTATATAATCATTAAACTAATCTAACTTTCTATCTATCATCACATCACCATTTTAATTTAATGCCCGACGACGTCGACGACAATGGCGATTCATGAGATAGATAATTATATTGTTCAACCTTGAAAATAAATTATATATTTACCTATATGTACATATGTATGTAGATCTGTGTAAGTGTTTTGTTTATACAAATATACTTACATATGCCAATTACAACCTTAATACTTAACATTTGTTAATACTTTAACACACAAAATTTCAAATAATCATAATCAGGAAAAAGTTTCCCTTTCATTTCCACGTGTCGTGTTCAAAATGTAACACAAAAAAATAAAAGTATGGCATGAAAACTCAATCAGATAAGCGTTTTATTTGTCTAAAGCTTAAAACGGTAATCAGCTTATCAGTTGTAGTCATTTGCCTTTTTTTGATTTCTCTCTCTCTCTTTCTCATTCGTTCGATTGTTCAGTTTTCCATTGCTGTCTTTGTTTTAACCGGTTTTTAGTTATAGTTTTGTTTTTTTTGTACTTACAAAGACTTTCGTTCGTTTGTTCCATTTGACGTTATCGGCACAATAGTCATAAAGATAAACTTTCATCGCTGCGAAATGAGTAGCAAGACGTGACTGCAATGCATATGTACATAACTACTAGCACTTCAATATACTGAAACTATCTACATATGTGCCACATGAATGTTGCATGGCTTGATATCAAAAGATTTGCCGCATTCATACCCCAAAAGCAGAGTGATACTTAAGTTTTATGGATGGTGCCTTTAGTACTATTGTAGTTTTGGCAAAAGTCAAAATGGTGGATGGTATTGAATAATCATTAAAATATCTTTAACAAATTTAATTGATATGTGCTTAAGAATGTATGCATGTGTGTGTGTTTATAAATAGAGTAAAAATTACTCACACAGCATACATGACGTATAAGCAATATTTGGCATTTTTTGTAGAACAAGCTTACATATTTCTCTCTTGGGTTAGGTCAGTGTTAAGCGTTACGTTAGCGAGATAACAGTCATGTTTTGTGTATTTTTTGTTTGGTTTCTACAATTTCATTGCTTTTATTTATGTTTATGTAGCCGAGTGTTAAAAGGAAGGAAAACAACAAACAGCGCATTAATGCCAATTGAGAACAATTCCCGTGAGCTGTTCGCACGTAGATCTCATGTCACGTCGAGTCACGTCAAAGTGTTCAAAGTTAAATGTGAATCGTGTGAGATCCGAAGGTGTATCTCACGGAAGTCGTGAATTATACACTACCTTTAAAGAGTGAATGGGAGAGTATATGGGTTTTGTATGGGAGCTTGGAGTTGAAACACAATCATTGGGAAAAAGAGTTCATAAGTTTCTAAATGATGTAGTCATGAATTTTTCTAAAAATTTGTTCATCCTTTCATGTCGTTTAGAAACTTTAAGAAAACCATATCATTTTGTCTAATCTTTCGATTACAATCTCTAAGAGACCCACACAGTTTGAACGAAACTTCTCTTGTTAAATGAAAAGTATTCAATTTGGTCATGACTTTGTGCCCATCTACATGTCCTTATCTATCAAAGTTCTTTTCTATACAAATTCATATAGACATAAAGCGATTTTCTATGGTTCCTTATATCAGATTATGATTTAAAATCTCTATTTTCTTATCAATATTCTTCACTTGAGCCTATCTTTTTCTTTAACATGTCTTAATCTTCTTCTTATATACATAACATACTATTTTATAGTATTTCATAAACATCTTGACATGATCATGTTGTTGTCTGCTGTTCTAAAATCGCTTGTTGTCAATCTTGATTGTTAGTCGTAAAAAATCGTAACTTATCCAAATTTTTCCCTGACTTTTGGTAATTCTCAAGCGTAACCTCAACCTAAACACACACAACACACGGGTGGTTGTGTATTTGTACACTATTGTCTTAAGTTTAGTTCCTTTTTATTTCACTCTTTGGCAAGGGGGAAAAAAAAGAATCTGTTTAGTTGTCTTGTATGTTGCTGACGCGCCTCGGCTAATGCTTGCTAGACTGTAGCATCGTAAAATGCTGTCGTCATTTTACGAGCAACAAACGACAACAACTCGGGTGGTATTTCCTTCTTAAGCTTTTAGTAGTAGTTGCACAGTTTGTGTATTTGGTCACTGCTCAAACCAACATTGCAACCATAACCATTGATATAACAACAATCTATTCATCGTCTCCGTAGTCATCATAGTCGTATTTATCCCACTAGTCGTGGTCGTGGTTTGTAATCCCCTTTGTTTGGTTTCATTCTTATTCTAATGTATTTCCGCGGGCTTTCATTTCTCGCATACTCGTCGTCATCGTACATCTTATCGTATATTGTACTCCATCATGAGCTTTACGCTCATAAACTTTGTGCAACAAAAGAAAAAAAAATGCAGTAGTAGAGAAAATAAGAATTTTGCTAACTGAAATGGGATTTTGGCTTACATGTACAACTTGCATTTAGTTTAGTTTGGTTTGGTTTGGTTTACTGTGGGTCACTTACTGAAGAAAGAATGTAAGAAGGCAAGCAGCAGAAGGTTTCTCTTAATGTTTTTTTTGGTATTACTTGGGACAATCGCGTTAATTGCTAGGATATAAAAATCGTGAAGGTTTTATATTTTATTAGTTTTCACATAAGATTTAAATTGCAAGGCGGATATATAAAGTTGACTGACTAAGCTATGTTAATCACTTAGGAGTGGTGCAAGTAAACTTTGACTTATTACTATTTGTAGGAAAAACTTTAATACAATAGTATGATGATATATGAAGAGGTTTAAATTTTAAGGTTCAGTCAAAAATATAACATTATAGAATCTTAGCTTCAAGTGAACTTTACATCAAGTATCAAGAAAGAAACTCTGCAATCTGAAAAAGATAAGTTTTAGAAAAACTTCCAGTAACCTAACCTTCACTTGAAGATTCCAACTTTCTTCTAAGCTTTAGGACCTGTTAGTTTATATGCTATTTTA
Organism: Amiota communis; assembly: GCA_037043315.1. Classification (NCBI taxonomy): domain Eukaryota; kingdom Metazoa; phylum Arthropoda; class Insecta; order Diptera; family Drosophilidae; genus Amiota; species Amiota communis. The sequence continues at coordinate 670,307 of JBAMAV010001245.1, read as the reverse complement.
TTACCCAACAACGACAAATCAAAAAGGAGGGTTATGTGTTTGACTGGTATATATGTATGGTTGTTCATCTGTTCCCTCATAACTTCTAAACTACTTCGTCCGCTGGTTATAGGCTATATGACGTCACATTAAATATTGCGCCCTCGAGAGTACATAAAGTCATAAACTTGTATTAAATGAAAGGGCTTAATTAAAACATTTAAAAAATATATATATAGTTAGCTATTGCACGCGGCTTTGCTTGTATGCACCTGATAATTTGGATTAAATTAAAAAGTCACGTCTCAGATGTGAGCCAAATAAATTTTTTCCTCGCCAAACCTACCCAAAATACATACATAAGTTTTAAAGAAACTTCCAGTAAACTAACATTCACTTGTAGATTTCTACACTCTTCTTAGTTTTAGGATCCGTTGATCTTCTAAATTAGTTTATATGCTATTTTATATGTTATATATCTCTGTATATGTACATATATAATAAATTGAATGTGTGTGTTCCCAGATTTCAGTCTATAGCCAAAAATGCACATCGCAGACGGATGGTGTTTGTGTGTGGCCGTAGCTTCAAGTCTCACATCGTGCATTATGATGATTGTAAGTCGATGGCTATAAGGGTGTGGAAGATATGATACGATTGAAAGTAGTCGACTTTGCATTTAAATTTTTTTGTAATATCTAAAATGTCCTGGAACATTCTTAAATTCTCACAGAAGCACGCTTATTTTTGCTACACGAAAAAAAAAACTCAGTGAAGCCTTGTGCTTTGTGTTAGTATAAATTAGCAAGGTGTAAGAGTGAGATGGCAAAACGACAAACATTACCATAAAGAGACTTTGGTCATGTATTAAACGGTAGTTAAAAAAAGAAAATAAAAATCAGGGCAGCTTGTATTTACTCAATTATGCTCGCAAAAGAAAAAGACGAGGAAGAAGTAGGTGAAGATAATATGGCGGGACATAGCAAAATGATGCTAAGAGTAAGTTGTCACGAATAAAGACGATTTTCTAAAATCTTTGAAGAGATTTGATTATACAAAGGTTACAGCTAACCACCACCACCAATAAATGTTTGGGAAGGAGAATCAGAACAACGGCTGCTCGGGTATCTAGTATGTTATAAATATTAATATAATAAATATACCCTCTTCTTTTTTAATCTATAAATCAGTTTTGATCCAACTTTATTCGTTTGGAAATTTGTTCTAAATTCTAGATTCAATTCAAAATTGATGCTCTGGTTGATTTCGTAGAAACCTTTGAATAAATGACCGTTTCGCAATTGATAAATTCTCACATATGTGTTACCGAATTGCCCATTTATTCATGTCATTCATTGATCAAACAAAATCATCTTCATTCAACTTAAGTAAGTTGTCAACAAAATTGAACTCAAAATCATTTGATGCGAGGTACCAGAAAAATCGTTGCATAAATATGAATATGTAATAACAATAAAAATAAAGCTTTTTCAATTATGTTGCAGCCACAAGCTAAAACATGCCACATAATGAAACATAAAAGCTCAAAGAAGGAACACGACGAATGCATACATTTGCATATTTGTTATTTTCTGATTTCTAGTCAATTTGCAAATATTAACTTTTTGTATTAACATGTCTCTGTGTGTCCATCCATCCATCTCTGTGTGGTGCCCGTTCGCTATTGATCCTGCCTGAGTTTACTTTGATGGCAGCATAAAAGTGTGAATGTTTTCAATGGAGTAATGCTGTTGTTTTTTGGTATATAAATTTTCCTTATATTTTTTTTCTTTCACTTTATAAATCAGTATACAGTAAATTGCTTTTGAAGTGCACAAAGTCAATCGTCGTTGGAGAAGAGTTTAGTTTAGGATGTGGTAAAAAACAACAATAACAAAGGATGCACTAAAACAATAAAGAAAATGCTTTTAGCATCATTTTGGCATGAACTGTGATAATTAAATAGGTAGGTATAGTGAGTTCCTGAGAGATATATTAAGAAAACATAAACATTTCAAAAAAGAGATAAGAGACTTTGAGTGTGCGTGTTTTGTTAAATTTTTGTATTGTAGAATCAATGAAGTTTAAATTCTTGTATTCTGATTGCTTTAATAACATATAAATGCCTCTGGGTTACAAATGATTTATGATTTATTGTATTGCGATTAGTAGTAGTTGCATTCTATGTAAGTGAGCTTTTGCTTACTCGTTCGTTGTCTTCATCGTTGTCCCTGTTGTTTGCTACTACTCATTTTTCCAGATTGCCAAAGGCCTGACGCTAATGTCCTTTGTTAATGTGAGATACCGACTGACCGACCTCATCTCAAACATCTGCTATGCATTTAGTATGTACATATATCTTCTTGGGTGTTTGATATGCTTATTTTGCTATGCATTGCATTCCTTGTTAATATACAATTAAATTTACAGATTGAAACTTAATGATAATTATGAGATGATGGCCTCATTTACTACAAAACTTCTTAAATCATATAATACAAAAGACAGACAATAAGAGTAAATATGTTAAGTTCTTCTACAATTTATCAAATGCATGTTTAGATTTATTGGGTTTATTCAACTTTTTCTCATTCATACTCATGTGTATATTATTGTATTATAATATAATGCATTACCCTCAAGGATTCATTTGCAAAAAAAAAAAAAATAATGAGTTATTAGATAAAATGGAATTCTTGTTATTTTAGAAAACAAAATTATTATAAATTTTATGGGATATAGAAAATAAATTTAAATTATTTATTGTATAAAATAAATTATAGAATTGTTTTAATGAAATATTGACACCAATACATGATCAATTTGAAGCCCCATTACACAGATATACGTATACTGTTGATATGCTAGTGGGAAAAAATGAAGAGGTTGCAACATATGCAGACGACACAGCGAAAATTGCATAGCATGAAAGTAAAGTAATTGCATTGCAAGCATTTGCAAAATCAACTCCTCATGGTCAAAAATGGCTGAAGCTACAGTGAAGCTGTAGTGAACACACAAAATCATTCACCTTAAAGCCTGGAAACTGTCCCCCAGTAATATTGAACAATTCCTCTATCGCACAAAGCGATGCTGTCAAATACCTAGGAATGCACTTGGACCGGAGGCTTAACTGGAAGACTCAAAATAAAGCAAAACAAATGCAGCTTATAATAAAAAAAAACAGATAGATGCACTGACTCCTTGGACTACGGCCTCACTTTACCATAGAAAACAAGGTTCGACTATGCATGCTGTCCAACATTAAGATACTGCAAAGGTATCAGTCAATGATGCTACGTACAATAGCAAGTGCTCCTTGGTATAAGTGACCAATTTCCTCAATCTCAAAATACCACTCATTAAGAATGAAATAAGTAACAGTTCAGAAAGGTATATCACCAAACTTAGGCGTCTGAAAAGGTTTCATGTGGCCGCCAGAAATTCAAATGTTTTGTCACGCTCAGCCAGGTGCAGGATACGATTAAAGAACTGAAATTAACAACATCTGTTTGACATTCATTGCTGTTAAGGAAATTTGCAGTTAACTATGTAGTTTCTTTCAATCTTTCTTTTCAACTCGGAGTAGCAAGCAGACAATACATCCTATATGTCTCAAGTTTAAGCTGCGTCTTTTTCGCTTTAAGGTGTGTTTTCCATATTAGTCGCGGTAAGGCTAGGTATTTTCTTAGCGAAATTGTAATAGAATTTATTTTTGAGCATTGACATTTATTATCAATTTTTGAAGCCAATCAAATTATCGAATTTAATTGATATTGAAGATGTTGTGACTGGATCGTTACTTGTAGCTACCTTTGGTACATTTTCGCCTCAAAGACAGGCATATCTCCCACATGGTTAATTTTAAATGCCATTGTGCAAAACTTTGTTGAATGCTTTGTTAAATGTCAAGGAAAACACAACCAGTACATTAGTTTTTGTTCTCAAAAGCATCAATTATTTAATTTTGGTATACAATTTTATGGCATTGCCAACAGCTACAATAATTGGAAAGCAAGACGATAAATAACTTTCTGGCTTATTTGGCTTTGGTATAATTATAACTTCTGCGCAATTCCATTACTTTTTATAGTACGAAAACATACATGTAAACATTCTTTAATTAAATTTTATTTAATTTACATATGAAACATGACTACATATTCTTTTTCACTCAAATGTGATTCCATGTGACTTTCTTTGGAGATTTTGCTAATAAAATTACTATTACTAAGCCTACGCTGTCCGTCCGTCCGTCCATCAGTATTCTCCATCTCAAGAACTGTAGTATGTAAACAGTTAGACAGAGTGTGTAATTCATTTGCCGCTATAACAGCAAAAACTGTATTGCCGACATTTGTTCCTGACAAACTTCTTCCCAGTTGGACATAAAACGTTCCTTACGGGATTAAGCTGTATTTTATTCACTAGTTCGATAATGAGCATCGAGACGATGGGTTTCAGTATGTGCGAGTCGGACTCTCACTTGACTGTATGTTATTTAATTACATTATTATCCACACAATGATTATGTTAATAGAAATAGTGATTTAAAAGGTAATAGGCTTAAAGTACTTGAGTTTCAAATAATAATAAGAAGTTTGAATGGTTTAAATGCAGTATTGCTGTTAATTAGATGTTTCTTAGCAAGTATTACACGAGTAAACATAACAGCAGTGCTCTCTTCCTCTCAATTGTATAAAAAAAGCAATCAAGCTCTGCCGATAAAGAAGAGTCAACGATCAGTTGCATTCTTATACACATTCGTGTAATTCGGGAATTACAAAGAATGAACTTAACAAGTTATAATATAAGAATCTGATTTAACTTAATTTTTTCCCTTTTAGGAATAGTCAGTGGCCTACTCCCTATTATGTTCCCAAATATCCTCACATTAGGTCATTGATATCCCTGTGTTGATTAAGTCTGTTGTAAGTAGTGTGTAGTTGTTGTCATACGAAACTATATACTTACAACATTTTTTAATGTTTTTTTTTCTTTATTCAATTATGAACAATTTAAAAAATTTTTACAACAAATAACTATAGATTATTGTTGTTGTTGGGTTTTATTTTATTTACAATTCACGTGCAACATGCAACGGTTTTTTATGTATGGTATTTATTTTTGTGGAATTTTTAATTTAATTATAACTTGTAGTACAAATGTTTCACGCTTTACATAAATAATTTACAATAACACGAATGTATTAAATAAAGAAACAAACTAATAAAATATATGGACACAAAATAAATATATACACATATACTCGTATAAAAAACACAAAAACCAAACCAAACAAACAACATTTCTTTTCATTTAAGGGAAGAATGTACGTGTAAAACATTATATTGTATTTTTCGTTCATTACTTAGTAAGTTTTTTTTTTATCAGGCAATAGCTTTTTGATTTACAAGATTAACGACAAGATTATTTATTAGTAAAACATAAATTAATTAAGGCAAAAACGCACTAAAGTGAGTCATTATGTTGCTTTATAACGATCATTAACCAGCAAAATAATGCTGAACTAGTCAATTTTAATCATAATAATCTCATAAAAAATGTACTATGAATACTAGTGGATTAGATCGATAAATTCAGAAGAGCAACTCTCTGTAATGACCTTAATCCAGGTTCTATGATCTTTAGTTAGATTACTACCTACTAAATGAAAAGAACTGAATATAGAAAATCATTTACTAGACTTGGAAAGTGGAAGAGACTACACAATAGAAGAATTGACATTTTATTTTGCTTTATAACGAAGTTTACTCAACCAACAAAATATGCTGAACTACTCAATTGATCTCATCGAAGACAGTACTATGGATATTAGTGAACTAGATTAATAATTTCACTCAAGTTTTCTAAACTCTAGGTAGATTACTACCTACTATACCTTGTCTTTTGACTGAAAAGATCTTTATACACGTATATAGAAAGATTGATGATGACGAGATTAATCTCGAAGTGCATGCACAGACTTGACCATACTATAGATACATTTTGTCTTTTAGGATGAAAAGAACTACTATATATATAGAGAAAAATTTACTGGATTTGGAAAGTAAAAGAGATTACACAATAGAAGAACATTGTGAAAGCAACAATTTATGAATAACAGAAGTACTAACATGAGAAATCACATAACATCCAAGTAGTACCCCAGAGGCAATAGTCACAAAACTTTAGTAGGAATTCAATGAAGAATCAAATGCCAAATCCACTCTACTCAACGGCTGCGAAACCTGGAATCTATCATATTCGGATATTGAAGCCATACAAGTCTTTACAAACCGTTGCCTCAGCACAATCCTTCGCATCTTCTGGCCTGATACCATAACAAACTACAATCTGTGGGTCAGAACCAACCAAACACCAATGCGAGTGGAAATAACAAAAAGGAAATGGGGCTGATCATGTTTTAAGGAGAGCATCAAACGACATCACCCGTTGTGCAATCGGCTGGAACCCGCAAGGAAGCCGGCGAAGAGGCAGATTCGCGCAGACCTAGAGGAGAAACCTGGAAGCAGACGAGATAAAGGCCAAGAGAAGCTGGAGCGAAATCAAAATGTTGGCGCTTGAGAGAAAAGAATGGAGGAAACTTGTTGTGGCCCTTTGCTCCTCCGTGGAACTATAGGACTTTAATGATTGATAAATCAGGCATGTGCCAGAAATCTCTTTCAACCCCATATCAACCTAATTACAATTCTCTGGTGCCAGAAATGTCTTTAGATGGTTTTAAAATCTCTGCCGTTTATAAATACGGGTTGTCCTTTATTAGGGGTTATAAAAAAAAAACCAACAACTGTAGCTTATTGTTTTCTTCGGTAATCTGCATTTAAAGAATTCAACGTTTCAGTTGTTGTAAGTATAAATTTGCATTTTAAACATGTAAGTTCGAAAAATTAAATCTCCGCATTTTCTAGCATAATTGCAATCAATCGGAATAAAAACCGTCTTCGATTTCTGGCACATGTCTGATAAACTTAAAAATCATAGGACGATTAGTTGATTTAGAAAGCTAACAAGTTTTTCAAGTACCTAATGGACTTTAAATGATTCTAATTTTATTATAATCCATAAATAATCAGCTCAATAAATTTTTCATTATTCAGTTGACCTAAAAACTAAGATACAAGGTATTTAAAAAGTCGATTACTTTGAAACAATCATAAAAATTAGATAAATTCTATTACACAATCTGGTGATTATTAAAAATCTTAATGGATGGGATTTTTATGTAACATGTTATGGTTTCTTCCTACGAATCAATGAAACAAACAGTATGAATATGATATAATATTTAGTTATGGCTATAAAAAAAGAAATACATAGTTACAATGTCTGATGAGAATGAAACTAATAAATGGAGATGAAACAACCTCTAATAAGTATATAGTACTAGTTATAGGTTAATAAATAATATATAATTAATTATCCAATTTAATAGTTAAATTTTCAATATGACATCATAATTATACAATAATTTGTTTAATTATCCGAAAGAATGTCGATTTTATAGTATAAAATATTGTATAATATACCAATAATCTAGGCTACAATTTTCTTATTATTTTCTGTGGTATTTTAATTTTTAATCAAATTTAAAATAGTTTTTATTCAATTTTATATTTATTTTCTATACTCTGTGTAAGATAGTAGTACTAATGATAATCAATTACAATATTTTCCGTATGTTATACTAGTAAAGGTAAAAAGGTGATAAGGAAAATTACAAGATAAATATTTGAACAATGAATATTACTCGTAGAATAGGAAAAGAAAGAGAGAAAAACTAAACAAAGTCAAACAAAAACCCTAGCACAATTGTCAATAATATGTAAACTGTGAAGTGAAGAAATGCTAGCAAGAGAAAATATTATAGTTGGGATAAGGTTTTCATGAAGATTGTATGCCCTTTACATAGCATCAAATCGTATCTTATAAAATAAGTTTAAAGAGAACACAAAAGAGAATTGGATGAGAATGATCAACATGTAGAATAATCGTAAAAATACTTGTTCCATATAATAATAATACTATATAATTACTTACTACTTACAATGCATAACAAGTTGCATATGAAAGCAGATTGAAAATGATTACACTTGGGTTAAGTTAAAAGCTTAAAGAGAATTAGATCCATCAAAGTGCAATAAGATTGTTAAAGATAAGAGAATTGGATCGCTTGATTGAATTGAATGGTTATGTTTAGAAGATGAAAGAGTTTCATTGAATAATTGGATATAATGGTTCTAGACGGAGGTTTATGATTGATCATAAGAAATAATGTCTTAAAGTAAAAGATTTTAGATATGTACACAGTGCAATAAGTTCAATGAGACACAGAAATTGATAATTTATGAGAACAAATATGTGTAATTTGTATAAATACATTTAATTTTATAGTATTGTAGATTAGAAAAGACAGAAAATTGTAAGGAAAAATGCTTAACAAAATCACACATATCAAGCCCTAACCGCGTAAATAACATATACGCCAAAAACAGATTTTTCAGGAGATCATTGTTTCTAATACTCTTTACTATGGCTGTAATATCTCCGTAACTGTAGTGATAATCGCTTTAATATTATACCAGGTGATGGAGTTGGTATCTCTAGAACATATTTCCATTCAATTTTTTTCTTTTTTTTAACTGTCGCTGACTTTATTTACGTGATTAAGGCTCGATATAAGAAAATCGTATACGATCTATTTCTGTTTGTCTGTGTCATTGTGTATGCTAATCTAAGAAACGGCTTAACTGATTTCAATGCGGTTTAAGGATAAGGAGAATATGAATTTTTTAGGATTTGTAGGGTTAAGTAGTTGCAGCCCCACGCACAAAGATTTTAGTACGTTTTTTCGTTGTTTATGCTTTGCTGATTCTTGAATTTTATGTTGTTGTTGTTATTGTTGTATTTTTTCTTCTCATTTACTAATAACTGAAAATGTATTGCGCTCTTCTTAAGGCCTCGTTATCATAGCTGTAATCACATTGTTTGTATCATATTTTAAATAGCGTATAAGCATTTAATAAATAAATAAATGAATTGCGCTCTTCATTCTTTTCTTTCTGCAAATGTATGATAAGCAGGTCAACGTCTCCCCAGGTCAACTAGCTGATTATAAAGTAATTCAAATAATGAATTCATGATGTTTTGACTGGTATCATTACATGTAACCAAATGTAACTATCCTCTTATTTTTCATACCAGAAATGTTATCAAACTATAATATTTCCCCTACTTTGTAATTCTAGACCCCACGTCAATCCTCATACATAAACTAACTGACCGATCTCATCCAATCCCATTATTAGTGATAAAAGTAAACATTACATCAAGTTTAGAGGTGGAAAAATACTTTTACAAAAAAAATTTAAAACTACATTACACGCGAATCGCTGCCGGTTTATATGGTGTATGAGTATTGACATGTGTAAATGTTTGTGTGTATACAAAAAACAACAGAAAAAGAAATAGAAAGAAAAGGGAGAAAAAGAAAGAGATTTGTACTACTGTATGAGAGAGAGAGAGAGAGAGAGAGAGGGACTAGTACAATAAATGAGTGAAGGAGCGAAAAACGTGTCTGCACTTTTGAGCAATTTCCTTATGACACAATTTTCTTTTTTTCTTCAAACGAATTCAAGGTCAAAGCGAAATGCAATCAGAACACTCAAAAGAAAGCAAAGAAAGCGACCAAGAGGAAAAAAAAACTCAACTCAACACAACACAACTAATGAAAGAACAAAAGCCGCTATGATTGAGCAAAAGATGAACAACAAAAAAGCAAACAAAACAACCAAGTAACTGAGTGTTGATGAGATCCAAAGAAATACAGGAAGGAAGGAAGGGAGGCAAAAAGGGAACCTGATTGAAGAAACAACTGTTGCATTGCTTTTTTGCATATGAAAAAGAAAACTAAAGAGAAAAAAAAAAGAAAAGCAAAGCAAAACCAACAAATATAATAACAATAATAATAAATTTGCATATAAGAGGGAAAGACAGAGGTTGAAGATGGGTTAGGGGTAAGTTTTTGTTTGCTTTGCACACATAGATACCCAAACACACACCCACCCATTCACATGAATGCAAGCAAACAATCAGACAAAGGGACGGATAAAGGACAGACAAACAAACAAACATATAGAGATGCTTTTGTTACCAACCATTCCTCAATCTCTCTTTCTCTCACTCAGTCTTTTCTCTGTGATTTTTCTCTTGGTGTGTTCTGTTGTGCATTTGTTTGGTGAGACTACGTCAACAGTTTATGGATTACACGTGTGCAGTTCCATGGCGCCCTGATTTTAAGCGGGCTTGAGGGAGATTTTTCTATCACCACAATTGTATATAGTATGAGTATGGCTATGTAGTATTGTTTGTATCTGTGTTTGTTGCTTGCAGATAACCGTTAGTACTAAAGTATATTAATTTGATTACATTGTTGCATTTGCGTTTTTGCTTTTATTTTATTTTATTTTCTTTTTTGATTTTATTTTATTTGTTGCTATACATTTTTAGTTTAAATAAACGCGGGCGTTTGCACTCAAGTGCATCTTAAGACAATTTACGATTTTACAATTTTACCTTAAATGAATACTGAAACAGATTGACGCAACAGTTGCCCAGTTGCCCATAAATATTTGCATCATTAAGACACAATTGATTAGTTGAGAAGGAAATCTAATTTGTGTTTATTAAAAAAATATTTATATTAAAGAAATCAAATAAATTCAATTAAATGATGAAAAAAATAAATAAATGATGAAAAAATAAATAAATTTATTTCTAATTTATGAATTTTCAATGGAAATTTATTATGAATTATTGTATTTATAAGTTTTTGGAATACGAGAAAAGAAAGTGTGAGAAAAGCCACTAATAATATTATAATTATTGTCTTAGGTTATGTATAGAGTTACAAGTTTGAAGGTGTTGTTGACTATTATGTTTTGATACTTTGTATAAGCAAAAGGAAATAGTAATTTATCAATTTTTGTTTCTGTAGCAAAGCAGCTGATGTGTTTTTGCTTAATTTATATTTTAGAGGGTTCAGTCTTTACTATATATGTATATTATTAATTTATTCACTTCTCTATACACTACAGTACATTTTTAAATTATTATTAAAGGTGGGTCATGATCATAGATCTTTGTAATACGAGCCCTAACCACTATTAATTGGCACGGCATTTTTTTTTTTAATAGTTCAAGTGTCAATGGCTTCTATTTATGTCCAAGCAATAATTGAACACACAAGTTTGTACTTTTTGGAAAGGTTATTTAATTACCTTTAATTTGATATAAAAACATCCACACATTTCATATAAATAAAACTGAAAATATATATTTAAACCAAACGACTTCAATAATACATAAATTATTTTTTAACATTATTATTTGGCACGGCAACGATATCTTTAAATTAAAACTGAGTAACATCACCCTTATTTTTAATAACGGCTTTAACTGGTTTTTCCATAGTATTTATTATAATTAGGCAATCTTTTGGAGTTATTAAGTCCCAAATTTACTGAATTTTTGACTTTAATCCAGCCAAAGTACGCTGAGGATCATTTCATTTCTTTTCATGATTCCCCACAAGTTTTCTATTGGATTCAAGTCTGGGCTTGATGATGGCCAGTCTAGGACATCAATTCCACTCTCTTGAAGCCATTTTTTGGTTGTTTTTGTGGTGTTGGAAAGTATATTCCCCACAGTCAGAAAGCTTTGGTATTGATGGAATGAGGTTCTTTTCTACGATACACTTGTACTTTTCTGCATTTACAGTACCAACAATAAAGTAAAGCTGTCCCACATCTTTTGCTGACATGCATCCCCACACCATTGTGCTCGCTGAAAACTTGACAGTGCGTTTTAGTCAGTCTTTGTGATATGCCTCAGTGGACTTTCTTATAACTCCCTTTCGAGTATCACCGACACATACATCAAATTTGGATTCATCGCTAAAAATAATAGAGTTTCATTGCCTTTGTAACCAGTTGTTTCTCTGTCTTGCCCATAGCAATATTTTTTTCATTGCAAAGATGTGAGCAAAGGTTTATCTTTAGCCTAAAAGCATCAACATAAATAATTTGGTCTCATTAGATTATCCGTTCTGCTAAGCAAGTGATGCAATCATACCTTATAGAAGCCATATGGTTTAAATATATATTTTCAGTTTTATTTATATGAAATGTGTGGATGTTTTGATATCAAATTAAAGATAATTAAATAACCTTTCCAAATAGTACAAACTTGAGTGTTCAATTATTGCTTGGACATAAATAGAAGCCATTGAAACTTGAACTAAAAAAAACATGCCGTGCCAATTAATAGTGGTTAGGGCTCGTAGATATCTACATTCTTTTTCTAAATGTTAATGTTTTAATGAATTTAAACTGCAGGTTTTAGTATCTGATATACTTGTTTTCTTAAGATGATATCTGTGGCTATTGGTCATCAATGCAAGACCTACTGAGACTAACATAGGTTTCTTAACAAGACTTTGAAGATGCGGATCAGGGAAAAACGATTGATGCAGACTATATAATGAAGAAGAGGAGACAGCAAAGCATTCACTATGCCTCAACCAGGGCCTAATTTGGACTAGTCTCAGCTATCTGGGTAGCCAGCACATGGAACCAAATGAAATAAAGTTCTTGTATTCTTGATGAATACCAGAATCTCGGAGGAATTGTGATTACGGCGTTTGACACAATAGGCCTATTTGTGGCCACAGTGACAAGATGTATTAGTTCTCCCAATCTAATCTAAAAGCATACAAATAGGATTTTCCCTGTTTAAATGGATACAAATTTATGAAGCTCCTCCGCCTAAGTTTAGAAAACATTTTGCTAGCCTCTTGTCTTAGAAGTCATACTTATATTAAAATCAATTACCAAAAATGTAATTCCATCAATATTTCATATCTAAAACTGATTGTATTTTATACAAAATTTCTCATAATTTCAATATTAAATTAATGGTTCATGTTACTAGTATTTTCACACTCATATGAGAAGAGAGAGATAGAGAGAGAGGAGAGAGTGGAAAACTAGTCTACTTTTATTGTTAGTTTAGTTCCCTTTTTACCATATATAAAATAAAACTCACTCTCACAAATACACTATACCAAGTATTACTTTTGTATTAATTTATTTAAACAAAAAACTTGGAAAAACTTATATGTAGTAATTTTATTTGTTTTGTTGTGTTGTTCCATTCTTTTACTTATTTTTTGTTTAATTTTTAATATATGTACAATATTAATTTCCATGAGTGTAGTTAAACACTGACACGTGTAAGCAATTTGCTTTTATAATCAACACAAATACAATAAAAAGTCAATTTTTTTTTTTGTATATTTTATAACATTTTTTTGCATTTAGTATGGGATAGTTGAACGGAAACAAAATCAATTTGAAGATTGAATAGATAATCAACATCATCATTATTACCATTATCGGACTCTTGATAAGTTCTTTTGCTACTATATAAACTTAACCAAAATTGATTTGCACTTATAAAAAAACTTTAATTCTATGAAGACTATGAAATAATTGAATTGAATTATGTACTTTAAAAAGTAAAATGTTTCTTATTTTAAATCAAATTTAAGCCAAGAAATATGAATTCAATATTTTTCTTTAAGAAAGTCAAATAATGACAAAATTTCATTAAGGAATTTGAAGAATGTTAATCAATATGAAATCAACATTTCTATTGGAAAAATATGACTGCTGACATAAGAAAATATATCAACTCAACACTGTTCATTCAAATTAATATTCATAAAAATCTCAACCATCTATAACCTCTTGAAACAAGAACAAATAGGACCCATATACAATATAGAGGACTACAGACTTCTTTGTTAAGGGCAAAGAACTTGATTAAAAAATATAAGCAAATTAATAAAGTGATCATCGAAACAATAAGACATATCAATCGATTCTTTACTTGAAGGGTGTCTAGGTGAAAATTATGATGAGTTTAAATCTAATCTGTTTGTTCACTCCATTATCATACTCGAAATACGCACCTTTACAGAAACGATGACAGAGAAATGGACTGATTGAAATGGATATGAAGCGATAACAGAGACACTTGGACTAAGGCTGAACTGACCGTGCAAAAGGCCCATTAAGTGGCCAAACTTTCTTTGCAATATCAAGACTCTCAGTTATTTAGCTTTTAAAATATAAATTTATTGTGTTACTTTAAGGTTTTACACATAACACAAATTTATAAATATTATAAATACTTATAAGAATCTAAAGTCTTTTATGCATATGCTATATCAAATTATTGGCTGAAAGTACTTAGGACAACTTAAACGGAAATATAACTAACCATGTTTATTTATGATACTTAAACTTATTTACTGCACATTTTTTTAAATTCCTGTTTGCGTTTTGATTGATAAAAAAAGATGCTTCAAAACTCTGAACTACTTCTTATATTTGTTAAGATTATGTAGTAGTCTAACCGGTCGCGTCTCGTTATTAGATTCGTTGTGCTAACTTGCTATTAAAGCCTAACATGGCTGTTAATGGATGTTAACAGCATTTTGTTTGAAAGCCTAGCTGCTGTCGAGGAGCTGATAAATTAAAATGTTTCTAATAAAAAATTGTTAAATATTTGTGAACACTGTTAACTTTAATTTTATCACAACATCTAATCTGATAACAAGAATCGACAGGTAAGTCCATATTATCTGTTGTATCCTTATCATTTGCTGGCCTTTCAAGGTATATTATATAGTTTAGTTTTATTATGTAGTAGAATATCATTTTCATGGAAAAGAAACCTCTTTAATGTCCATTCTATTTATTGTAATTGTATCTTTTGTTGCTGGTTTAGTTTAATTCAAACATTTTTACCTTACTAAAAACAAACTTAGAAGAGAACACATACTGGGCTCACTTGACTGCATTTCATAACTGTCAGCATGAGGTTAATTATGAGCTCACATATTGTCACACATGTCTGAGTAGAACTAGATGTGTATGTATGGGTATTAGAATATGTCGCTTATATGTTAGTCAGTCAGGGTGGCCTAGTCATTGAAGCGCTTCATTCAAACTATAAAGACTCACTCACATCACAATCTTATGCCCCCATTTTAATGTTATGACACACGTGTCATACATTTCGTATTTGTAATACAATTTCTCATTCACTTATTGCACTTATTATGAAACAATCTGAACACTGAACACTTTTAAGTGTCAAACAATTATTATATTCATTTTCTTGTTGGCATTTCAATTTAATTTGTAATAACTTTGAATTGATTACGTGCAGCAGCAACAACAGATTAGTAATTTAGAAAAATGATAAGCTTGTAATATTTTTTTTTATTTTCTATTGAGTTAGAAAACAATTTGAAGATTTATTCATTCTTCAAGAAAAATCAGTCTTTTTTAAAATTCAGATTCGTGATGTTGATGTTGTTTGTAATTGAGAAAGTCCCTGTTAATGTTTCAGCGAAAGAAGTCAGTGATATTGTTGGGGTCATAGGCATATTTCATACCACAATGGATTCAAATTTCTATACTCCTAACATTGATAATGCTTTCTGTGATTGAACCTCGTAGTCTGTAAGCTTCTAAAAAGAAAAGGTAACATGTAAGTGGCCATCAATGGACAACACTTTCAATGGTGTCATTTAATTGTTATTAATGTCTTGACAATTCACTTACTAGAGTTCATTCAATTATCTCATCAATGTTAAATTCCATAATTTGTTTAACATTTCCACTTTATTTATAATATTTATATTATATTATTATATGATCAATTAAAATTCTTTTTAATATCAATCGATTTGTAAGGGTAACTCTTAGAACTTCTTTATTGAACTATGATTATCTATTTCAAGTAACAAGTAGAGATGAGCTAAACAGTGACACAGTGATTGAGTCACAGTATGATTAGTAATCACAGTTTATGGAGCAACTGAATCAAAGTGAGTTACAATCAATCAAGTAAACTGTGTCTCTCCCTTCAAATGACTGTGACTCAATCACAGTTTAGAATCACTGTGTCACTGTTTAGCTCATCTCTAGTAACAAGAAGTATTTGTCTATAACTTAGTTAACGTTGTACTTATTTGTCAATTAATGTCACAAAATCAATCAATATATATATTTGCCATGGGGTGAATACATAACAAACGTCTCAAAGTTCTTTCTAATATAGTATTCATCATCATGTAACTAACCCATTTGCAAATTTCCCTTTCATTAGACTTAGTTTCTCTGAATCATTTATTAATCTATTTATTTATGCTATGATTATTTCGTCTTTTTTGCACTTTCATTGTTAGTTTTCTTATGCATATAAAAAAACACAAAATGAAATAAAACAAAACAACAATATTGAACCCATACGTCAATCAGTTCATTTGCCTTTACATGTCTGTCTGAGAGAGACAGATATTGTTCGCTCATCAATGCATTTGACTAACTAAGTGACTAAGTGACTGACTGTCCTTCAAAATGTTATTGAACTTGCTAAACGGCAATTGGTCAGAAGAAGAGTGAGGGCCAAGAGTTGTAGAGTAGTAAATGTATTTATAATGGGGAAAAAGATACAAATTGTAATAAGTAAGTAGTACTTGTAGTAACATAAAAGAACCGCTACACATTTCAATATTACATAACAACACATACACACACAATCACTATCATGATGAAAATCATCATCATCATCATTTCTATCATTATTATTATCTTTATTATTGTTATTATTATTTGTTGCACATATGTGTATCCACTACTATTATACTATAGAAAAGCTATGATATGGTCATCATCATCATCATAAACATGTAGAGCAACAACTCATGCAATATCTGCTGCTACCTTGAACTTGAATTTGTTTCGCTTGTAATATTCTCCTATAAATATTTATATCTAGCGTGCGATTTTTTTTCTTTTTTTTTTTTTGGATTACTTGATTTTTCTTTGCTTTTGCTTGTTTTGTGTTTTTCTCTGTGTTTGTGCTTGTATGGTAAAAGCTATGCAAATAAATTGGTCAAGAGGAGAGAAAAGTAGAAGAAGAAAGGAAGTAAATTTGTATGTGGTTTATAAGAAGTAGTGCCATTGGCATTGTGTTCTTGTAGTAATAGTACACAAAAAAAAAATTATAAATAAATT
Source organism: Amiota communis (assembly GCA_037043315.1). Classification (NCBI taxonomy): domain Eukaryota; kingdom Metazoa; phylum Arthropoda; class Insecta; order Diptera; family Drosophilidae; genus Amiota; species Amiota communis. Next base: position 653,154 of record JBAMAV010001245.1, on the reverse strand, counting down.
TTTATACATGAAAAATACTAGTGTTTTAGCATATATTGTACTAAGTTTATTGCCATCTATCCATCCATCCGTACGAGTATATTTACTAATTTATGACAATTTATTACAAAATTCCCTTACTGAATATTTAATAAAATTACACGTGTAGTTAGACTTTCAATTCTAGATAATAGACAATAGATCGAAGAGGGACAGGACAAAGACAGGACAGACAGACTAAAGACAACTAGACCAAAAGTTAGACGACAAATGTAGTATGTAGTAGTACGTACGATGATGACAATGATGACCCAGCAGACAATGAATGACAGGTGTACAAATATGTACAATTTGTGTTTGAATACATTGATTATTTTGTGGTTTTAAATTATTTAAAGGTTCAATTTACTTTACATTGTATTATAGTGGTTTATAATTTCAATTACATGTATCAACTATTGTTGTAAGTGGAGTATAGAGGGACTAGAACATACTCACATGACTTTTTATACATGTCAGTCTTAGTAGAATTTTTTAGAGATTTCAAATCAATCAAACCTTGAACTGATTGATATGTAAAGTGTTCAATCTTAAGGCCAAACAGTTAAAATTCACACCTCTTCTAAACCAAATATCAAATCCGAAGTTCATATGATTTGATCCACAACTTTCGCGAAAAGAAGAAATATCCTTTGTTTCAGGCACTTTACACATTCACAAAATTTCATTGTTATCAGATGAACGCTATCCTGCAGTATGACTCATTGGTCCAAAACTTGTTTGTGGCAAGTCCCTTTGGAACCAGTACTAGTTCCAACAATCTCCTTTAACATGTATTGAACTGGTGAATTAAACATGGCGATGTCATTGGTAGTGGTCAATTGCCACCGCATGCATTTCCTTCACTAGACACCATAAATGCTGCTAACTTACTGTGGAAACACGCATTTACTGATTAACCTCTGCATAACCTGCAACTTGTTAATTTACTTGCCACCAGGTAATAAGAAAAGGGGCTAGTATATTACTATCGAAACGGGGACTATTGCCACCAAGCATAGTGCAGGATATGGCAGCGTATTAGATACAAATAAACAAACATTCATTTTTATACAATACTGCTATTCTGGAAATGTTTTTCAATAGCAAACCAAACTGAATGGGCAAGTATAGAGATCTAATTTCGGGAAGCTTTACCAAACACAATTGACGCGTTTCAAACGAGTATTGAGAGATATCCATAAAGAATAGAAAAGCAGATACGAAAAGTTCAGTTCATAAGGGGGCCATGCAAAATACATCAGTTTTAATTTTATAATTCGTTTTCTTTCTGATTGGGGAATGAAAGAGGCCTCGTAAAGCTGATATCAGCGACGTCTACATTGATGACAATGTAGGGATACAAAATTCTACCACTTGCTTCAATAAATGCAGAATCTTTTGTATGGAATTCGCTTCACTAAAGTTTAAGCAAACAAAAATAATGTCAATATATTCCTGTATTCAAAAAGGAGAAGTTCTTTCAATGTTCACTATGTAGATTGAAAGAAGATGTGAAAAATTTGTTACAGTATCTTACTTTGCGCCAAAATTTGTACTAAATAATGCATTAATTTTGCAAAAGAAATCACTTACTTCACTACAACAAAAATACTTGAGTAACTTGATTATTGAAATGGAGTCTTAATGCTATTGAAATATGTACTTTTTGCTTTGTTAAGGACACAGGATGAAGTGTAGGAGAGTTTTGATATTAAATCAATTTCAATGTAAAAGACTTGATGAACTTGATTATAAAAAACGAGACATGATGCTATGAAAAAACTAGGACTCACAAAAAACACAAGTTGAAAGATATTCTGATATTCTCTATGCTTTAACAAATCGATAAGCTTTTACTTATGGAGTTTCAGTTGAGTTAAATGTCATCAGCTTGGTTTTATTATTTTCACTTGTGATAAAGCAAAGAGCAGCAGAAAAACAACCTGAACAACACCACTAAATAAATAAGAACATTCTTAAGAAGGACAACTACATCTACCAATAACAATAATAAAAACAACACACTAAAAAGGGATTTCTTCTTAAAAGAAGCAATAAAAATTCTCAACAGAATAGAAGAGAAAAGAAAAGCATTTAAACTTAAAACGATTCGCAAGGCAAATGCAAATGATAAAAATAAGAGAAAAAAGAAACCACAACTGATGATAATTAAATTCATATAAGTATATTTTTTTTTAGCAGACTTTTGTGTATGTTTAACTCTTGGTTTAGGGGCAAAGGATACAACAACTGGAACAACAATAAAATTATAAAAAAAGGAACAGAAAGAGAGAGGGAGAGAAAAAAGTGCATTGTAAAAATCAAGTTAAAATACTCCATGAGGAGGATTATGTTGCATTTGACTTGTTTTTGTGTTTTGCTGTTGTTGTTGCTTATTTTATAGTTGTATTGAACTTACAGATAAATAGAATTACAATCCAACAAATACAACAACAAACATAAAACCACGATTACATGTAAACAAAGTTGTAAATTATAATTTTATGTTTGAAAAGAAAAAGGGAATGAAATCAATGTGGAAGCTGCAGTTGCAGTTGCACATCACATCACATCACTACTACAAGATTTAATATTAAAAAGTAATTTGAGATGATCATCATCATCATGATGACGAACACGAATGTCAAGAAGAATGAAGAATTGAAAATTAAGTTTGCTTAAACACAATGGCTGGCATACATTCAATTCACTCAATTCAATCAAAAACAAGTCCAAGATTTGTGGGATGACAAGTTTTGGAATTATGCAAGACGAGAAAGCATCAGTACACAAATCTACTATTTAAGTATCTCAATTTGTGTACAAAATCGCAAGAAAAAGCTCCTTATTTACAGGAAATGTCCAGTGTTAATTTAAGAACTCAAATTTGTATTACTTAGTTGAATAGTATTGATGAATTCCATATAGATGGCACCTGTCATCAACTATCAGAATATCAATAAGAATTCTAATATTTCAACCAGTTTCAAGAATAATCTATCACAAGAGAATCAAGTTTAAAAAGTAGTGATTATAGCACAAATGACAGAGCTGAAATGATGCCAAATCAGTTTTTAGAAAGTACTTGAAAAATTGCACTTTATATTGAATTGATCAATAAGTTATTGCTTTTTTCAGTAGATAACGTAATATTATACATATATAAATGAATCTGTAAAAGTGTTGCTAAGCGCCAAACTCGAGAACGGCTGGACCGAGTTGCATACTTATTTTTTTAAGTTTTTAAAGGTAAAAATACTTTTTTTAATATTACGTTTTCGTTCTTTTTTACGTTCTTATGCTTTCCTGCTTTATGATTTATAGTATTGTTGCTGTTAGTGTAAATGAATCCTAGGGGCAGTCATTAAGTGTTATTCGGGAGTTACTTGAAACCCCATGTTTCTCGCATGGCCAATTCTATGTTGCCAATCCTTCGCCAGGTAATCAAACAAAAAATGTTGTGTCCAAAAAAGTATTGTAAAGAAAAATCATATATAGTACACAATATTTCACGGCACAGAACAGCATTTCAAAGAGCACTTCAATCACCATCTACAACCTTGACCAGAATTGTGTGTCTCTTACGTCAGGGACTTCCGGCCGTATCTTCTAGTTCATTTGTAAAACTTCCAAGAAACTTATCAAACTGCTTTAGAAGAAGACTCTTTAAGGAGTTTTGTGAGAAGCGAAATAAATGGAAGTCTAATAACACAAGGTCACAGCAAGTTTGATGCTAAGCTAAGACACTTTTTGCTGAGAGGGCTATTGACTCACAGTTTCACTCAAAATAATAGTTGTGACTAAGTTTGATCATCAGTATTTTTGTGATTCTCTTTATTTCCAATTCTTTCTTTCTACCCATCCAATTCACAATTATGCTCGTTTTAGCACGATCAAAATAGAAGTAGTGCTTGGACATAAATTGAGAAAAAGGAAAGGTTTTTCTAATATTTTAATAGTTACTGTTCAAAATTGAATACAGTTTCTGCAATAGGACGAGCTAAGCACTGCACTCTTTACCGGCGTGCACAAATACAAAAATTGATTTTTGAGGCCAAAACTTACAATGAAGTTCAAAATATAGTAAGTTATTCTCCTACAATGGTGCGTAATGCTGTAAATTTCTCAAGCCCGGTAACAAATAGACAACCACGCTCTCTGTCAGATAGATTAGTTACCAGTGTAGTGATAAATACTCAAGGCTGAACCTATTTCGGAGCTCTATAATAACTGCGACCAATAAGATCTATTGTGCATGGCCTTATTTTATAGAAACCCTATATGTTTAGACTTTTGATGAATCTTAACATTACTTGGGGTTTGTTGTTCCACAATTTGTGTGGATTATCAACAGTATCACCAAGGTGGTGAAGTCTTTGTCTACCGAGTGCAGGACATTTGCAGAGTATATGCTCTGAACTTTCTTTATCCATTTCACAAAATCGGCATACGTCAGTGTCGGAAAGACCTAACTTATTTTGATGATACCTTAGGTTGCAATGACCCGTGAAGTATCCAGTAAAAATGCGTAAGTCTTCTCTATTGAGTGAGAGAAGCTTATTCGAGATACCCTTTGAAAGGGTGAGGAATTGTTTTGCCTGGCGTTGTTCAGTGGAGTTCACCCAGTGTTTTAGAAATTTTTGTGGCTTTTCGAGAGACCACAGAATGGCTCAGGACCGAAAAAGGGCATGATCGCCCCTTGTTTAGACAAGTAGTCGGCCTTTTCATTGCCTCCATGTCCCGGTACCTATCCTAATACAACAGCATTTAATATCGGAGCTCTAGAAATAGTATAAGAGATGAATTGATTCTGTTTCAGAAATGGAGAAACATTTTATGGTAAGGCGAATCGAAAATAGTGCTTTATGATGCAACTAAGTCTCACCAGTATGTATGTCAGTCGGCCACCAAAACACTGAGTGGCACCCAAGATTCACAACAAATATCTTTTTTGTGCCTATGTGCAAGTAGAGTTGAAATATAGAAATTATTATTTCTCAAAATGATACAAACAATTTCCAATAAAAATTGTCATAATTCTTAAGCTTCTTAGATTTATAGAAATTTCTAAAATACTATAATTTTTGTCAGTGCATTGATTTGATTCATGGCTTCTACTATTGTCAGTAAGTAGCTTATGAAGTAATCAGCGAACCAAACAAAAAAATAAAAAATCTTGTAAAATGGCAACGATCTATGACCAGACATAACATATACTCGTACTCGTACTACTTACTTATGAGACCAACATGCAGCAGCAGCAGCAGCAGTAATTTGTTTGTTGGCTCGTATGAAAAATATAAAAATAAGAAAATAAAATAATGTAAATACTTACATAGAAAATGTAACTTAAAACCAAACAACAACAACAACAGCAAAAACAACACAAATACTTACAATATTTTTATTTTATTTGTTTCTCTTAATAAAAATATTGTAATAATGAATGTTTCTCACTTCGTTTGGATTTTACATACTCACACCACTCACACCACATACTACTATAATTTAAGATTGCTTTGCTAAATTGCAAAGGCAATAAAAATTATATCAAAAAAAGAAAAAAGAAAAAAAGGAAAATAATAATAATAAAAACTTTGTTGGAGAAAAATCAGAGAAAAAATCATAAAAAATCCTCATTAAATGCGTCTGCGCAATATAATTTGCGTTTGGCGCTCGATCGCTCGTTCCTTAGTTCAACACTTGTTACTTAGTTCATTTGTGTTTGTTCGTTTATATGTTCACTCATGTTTTGACTCTTGAAATAACAACAACAAGACATCATGATTATAGTATTCCTCGAACTCAATGTTGGCGTTGCATAGTAGATCTATGTGAGTAAGTACTATAAGTACAAATCCATTTTGAACAACTTATACATACTGAACTTTCCCTCACTCCATCTATATAATTATTGCATTATTTTTACTTATTTTCTTTTGAAAAAGTATCTTTGGCTTGACTAACATAATGCCGCCACCACATCACTTTGACTGTTAGTTGTCAACAAAATACAAAATTTATGACAAAATATCAACAATGCGACATTTATAACTTTCATGTAACAAAAATTTTGTGTAAAAACTAAAAATATATTTATATATAATAATAGAAATTTATACTTATGTATTTAACATATACTAAGTGCATGTGCTTTGCATCTTGAATAGGTTAAGTGCTTAATTTATTATTTCAAATATATACAATATGTAGATACATACACTCTGATAGCAATGCTGCAGTACAAGCACTCAATGCTTTGCAGATTAAATCGAAGCTAATCTGCGTTTGCTTAACATTACTAAAAAGTCTAGGAGCAAATAATTATGTTAATTTTATTTGTATACCTGTACACAGCTGGCATCATCTTTATTAGACCAGAATCATACTGCGGGCTGTCATGGAGTTTCAGAGAATAACACAAGATATACAGGACAACATCGAAAAGGTATTCGTATAGTTTCAGGCCATTGCAGAGTCTTAGCCACTGTGAGTTTTAAATATGGACCAGACTTCGATACGCAAACAGTACCTGGAACCAACTAAAATTGCAGATTCATTTCTAAAGAAAATCTTGCAATTCCTCATGAATAAGAGAATCTCAAAAGACCTATAATATTGTGCAAGTGGGGACTTGTCAGGGTGGTTACCATTAACACGAAGTTTGGTCTTCTAAAAAGGCAGCATATGTACATAGAATCTGCCCGCTACCTATGGAGCGTAACTAATCATAATTGGTTGGAAGGAGCTTTTAAGACAGGGAACCTTTTCAGTGATAATTTATTGTTTATTAAAATTATTTGAGTTATTTGAATTATTAGAATTACACATGAATTATGAATTGAACTGAATCAGCTCAATTAAGCACGCATATGATGCTCTGTAATAAGATCATACATCCTCTCTTAGTCCTCTTTGTTATCTGAAGTTATGGTAAGCGCTTCCAACAATGATACTAGGTACGATAGATGTAAGAAGATAGCCAATGCTAATAAAGTCGGTTACAAGAAAGAAATTCCAACATTTGTCATGATGTACATATAATGTTACACCACACGGTACTATAGATGCAGCATCAACTGAGTTAATATTCAATCGACTAATAAAGGGCAAAATTCCAGGAGTCCAGGCTATAATTGGTGAATTAACAGAATCAGAAGAAAAGAACAGAGATCTCATTAAAAAAAATAGAAAGGAAAGGACAGATAGCAAAAGAGATTGATATAAAAGTTGGGGACAAAGTTCTTTTAAGAAATGTGGTTCATATATTGAGACTAACATTTGACACTACACAGTATATGTTTTGACAAAGCTAGAGGGAAATGTAGTGCAGGTATCTGGAGGGGGAAAGTGTTTTACTAGGAACGTGAGCCATCTTAGGAAAGTTGCGGACGCTGTGAATCCGTTGCCCAGTTTGACTACTTGTCAGTCTTCCCAGGTAACTCCAATATTCCAAGACGACTTGGCCCTAGAAGAGTTGGGTTGCTGCCCAAAAGAAGGTCTGAAGCTACGTATAGAAAGGTAAGGTGGATTGTGCAGAGCGATAACAACTCGAGAGAATAATGCCGACGTTCTCACACCAGGTGGCAAGGCTGTGGATGATGCGAGTCAGCAATAAATGTGGTAGTATATATTGAGATTCTGTCAGAGTAGCATGTGCTATTAGTCGATTAATAAATAAATCTTTGTAAAAATGGAATCAACGTGTTGAGATTCAACAATTGGCCCATTGCAGTGTCAAGTTGATTAGCTCCCGCCCCTTCCCTTAATGTAATGTTATTAACTGAAAAGTTCGCTGATTACTTATTGCTCAATGAGATTTAATTTTTATAACACATTATCTCTAACCACTATCAATCTACAATAATGCTAAAGGTAAAGGATCAGCTTAAAGACAAACATTTATATTTTAGGATTTTTTTTTACAAAAATCAAATCTACTTTTATGATTTTTACCATGATATCTACATTCTACGTGTTCCATAGCTGGATAAAGTGACTAGACATACTTTTAGTAATAAATCATTTATGCCTTTGATTCATTGTTTTGACCTTGACAAAGATTAAGAATAATAGATCAATCATCATTGTCAGTAAATACAATAGTAGTTCAATGGTCTCTTCTAGAAAATTGGTTAATAAATTTATAAAGAAATTGATCTAGAAAATTATTATATGATTTATTAGTATAAAGGAACTCATAATTTATTTCTATTGTATTTTCTTTACCAAGAAGAAGTAAAAAACTTCATTTCACTTTCAAAATCTTGATAATTTCAGCAATTTTCTACTCTTAAATTTGTTCGTTCTTCTTCTGTTGTTTTTAATCTACTATTGCACATCAATATTATTTATTATTGTTTTGCTGGTATTTCTTTCTCTTGGTTTCTCATTTTTTTTTATCGAGATGTCAATTTGTTGAGCAGAGCAGTGTTCAATAAGTGCAAATTATGATTTCCCACTAGTATTTTTTATTTTTATTTTTCAGTATACTACAATATTTGTGTTCCAGGAGAACGTAAACAATAAAGCACGTATTAGATACAATGAAGTGAAAATGTACATGGCATTGAGGCAGGCAATTGCATCATGTACCATGTGTCTAGTATTCTACTAAAAAAACACAAAACTGTACATGTGGCCAAGTAGTGTTGGCCATTATAAGTTGGTTATCGACAAAATGCAGACCATGTAGTACTTTGTACTTTGTTTGAAAAGAAAACAAAAAAAAAAAAAGAAACGAGTTTGCACTTTTTGTTAAACATTTAATTTTCTCATATTTTTTCCTTCATTTACAGATATGTATGTACTACAATAAATTAAGTTTAAGCCAACAAAGTAGCTGATTTATTTTTTGGATCAAAGCAGTTTAAATCAGTTTTTTCTTTTCTTGGTGACACACAACACAGAAAACAATAAATTTATTTATATAAAGAATATTTGGATTTTTGTTTGTAATATGGAAAACATTAAATTATAATATTTCAATATATAATTTTTTTCTTGGCAACAAAGTTGTGTATAAATAAAATATTTGCTGAAACAATCCCCCTTACAGTAATTTCATAATTTAAGATTCTTGTGCCAAGTATTACTAGCATGTAGTAGTATTAAAGATCAGACAAATAAAAATATATTTTAGTTTTTATGCGAAACAATTTGTTTTGCTAAATTAAAAACATGACAAGACAAGGCATATAATTGAAAAAAATTATGTAGTATCTACATTAATGTGTGAGTCGTCGTTTGCTTTCTTAAAATGCATAAATAATGTTTTTATTTAATATTCTAAACAACCAGCAAAAGCAAGCACAATCAACAAACATATTATTTCCTTTATTTCCTATGTAAGTAGTATGTTTTTTCTTAAATTTAATTACTTAGAAAATTACTCAAGTGTTTAAAATATCAAGAAAATTTTGTGTTATTATTTTTGATATTTTTTTCATTTAAAATAATCTTGTAAGATTATAGTTATGGGCCATATTTATAATGATGATTTAATGAAATAAACAAAATAAAGAAAAAGAAAAAAATGCACACACACCCCTATTAATTATATAAATTAATCTTAAATGCTTATAAGTATACTTAAAACTATAAAAGTTTATTTGAATTAAAATTCATGAAATATATTTTTATTTATTATACATGACGACGATATCATTCTGTTGTGTTGCAATTTTTCGTTGAAATAAGTTATGTTGATATCATAAAAATACATAAATTGACAGTTTGCATAATTGATTTTAAACATAATTGACAGCTTTGGTTAGTTGTCAACTGGTTTTTCAAATGATTTGTTATACATTTTTCAAGAAACTATGATTCATTTGCCATTTATAGTATAGGAATACTAATAGAGTTGCTAATTGGTAATTATAATAATACAATTTTGAAATCCAATCCGAAAATTGTTAACTCTTTAAATGAGTTGTTAATATACTTACTTTGTATACGAGAATAAATAAATTACTTTATCCAACCCCTCGATTTATAAGAACATCATCTTAAGTAAAGAATGAACAGCATTTAATCAACAAATCAACATAAATTTCAACGTACCATGTAATTAAGTATAATAATTATAATATATGAAGGTACATTAAAAAACTTGTTGACCAACAGGCCCAGACGCTGTAGGTGGTGTTTTTTCTTCCATTAATAAATTTGTTTTAGTGTTAAATGAAAATCATTGTTATGTCATGTAAATTAATACAAAAAAAAACGCTGCTAATGTAGAAAAATTGATGTCGTTTAAGATAATTGCAACAAGTAGTCCAAGTACTTTACACCAAGTTACAAATGTTCATCATCATAGGTAGATGCATTTAGTATAAATACAGATACATAAAGTTGTAAATATCTAGTACTTATGTATGAAAATTTTGTATACCAAAAACAAATTGTCAGTGTCAATGGCATATGACATGTGTACGATGTGTAAACGCATATGCAATTGTCATTCAGTCAGTCAGTCACATTACATTTTCAATTCCCCTTCTTTTTTTTTTTAAGTCAATTGTCTATGTGTGTGCACTTGTCATTTGGTCACTTCATTAAAAACTTGTTGCAATTTCAATTTTGAATGCCAAAATGCTGTTGAGCATTGAAAGATACATACACACACATACACATACACACATATAGATATAGATTTGTATCTTATGTTGATGTTGAATTGAATTCAATTTGAAATGAAAATGAAAATTTTTACTTGCCACACGCACGCACATTCTCAACATAGATAACCAGACCACGTTCATCCTTCCTTCCTTCCTTCCTTTTTATCTTCTCTTCCCATGCCTTCTTCTTCCGTCTGTCCTTAATGAAATTGGTCATTGGTTGTCTGGCTTTCTGTTTATCCGACTGTCTGTTAGTCTGTCTTTTTGGTTAGTTGGCTATTTGGCTGTTTGGTTGGTTGGTTCGGTTTGCTTGTCTGACTTGTTCTATCTCTTTGATATTGGGAACCGGTCAGGTGGTTTTACAAAATTTATATCTACTACACGATGTAGGTGAATGCACGCTTGGTATCTTGTATGTTTAGGAAAGCTACTGGAATTTATGTTTGTTGTAAATAATTTGCAACACGGCGTGCAATGTGTTTTAGACACGAGTTATGCGCCAAACCGTCGCCGCGTGGCAAATAGAGTTGTTGCTAGTGATTAGTATATTGACAGATGAAATGCATATAAATACAAGGAGATACAAATATAATGTGGCATCTGCAATGAGTTTATTGGTTACACAAAACAAAAAAAAAATATTCTTTGTTTGTTATGTGCTACAATAAGTACTTTGATGGCTTATACACATACTTCAGTACTTTGTTGCTAGAGATTTTGTCAAGAATGTGTTTATAAACATATGTATAGACTCACGTTCCTTCATTACCAAAGAGTGGGTGTGACTGAGTAATATTGATCTTGATTTAACATGAACTTTGAGAAAAAACAATGCACTCTAAAAGATTCTATGCACTTCTTCACTTTCAATCAAGAAATTACCAGTTTATTAAAATCAATTTGAAGCCAACTCTTAACATTAAAGTTAATATACTTTCAAAATCATTTGCTTAAATAAGCTATAAAAAAAAGAAGAACAAAGGCTAAAGATCAAGTGCACCCTGAAGGCTGATATGATGTCTGCCCGGCTTCCTTTATTATAACCGCACGGCACGGAAAATTCTAAGCATATTAATATGTTAATAAGTTGTGTTATATTCATATTACAACTTAATTATTTTATGTTCATACTGGTTATTGTATAAATATTATAATTAAATGTAAATTGTTGTATGGTAGGCATCTTAAAAGAGTCTAGGAAATGTTCAGATGATGAGAAAATGACTTCATTATAACACCTTCAATACAAATTGCGAATGTTATGATCTACTGCCATATATAATAAATCCATCCAGACCACACTAAAGTTATACGACCAATCAAAAATAACTATTCAAACATGTGTAATTTTAAAATACAATATGTTTTTCAATATAAGAATTCAATGAATAAACATAAGTTTGAGTTTCGAAGTCTCAAAGCCTACCTACCTACCACCTAACATGTTATTAAAATTATATGAATGTGGATCACGCATACAAAAAGGCAGACAGACCAAAATTTTTACCAATGTTTTTCTATGATAGACAACGACTTACAAGATTGCTTTACATGAAATAATCATGTAATATTTACTCTAACTTATTTATGAGGTGTTTTGAGAGATGCTACACAAAAATAAAAAATAATTGAAAGAAATGTTGCATAGAATATCAGTTTTGTTTTTTCGTTTTACCTGTTGGAAAATCCATTTTAATAAATTAAGTTGGAAACACTTACCTGTGAAATAAAAGAAAGAATGATTTAATTTTTTACTCAAATGGTAGTTAAATAATTTACGTTTATTGGACAAGTTTTAAAATATAAATCAAGTAAGTTATATTGTATGGTGTATAAAAAAAAAATATTACTAAGTCAATTGATGGTGTGTTAATGATTTTCAATTATATGTTTCGGTGCACAGCTTCTTGGCACCAAATTCGATCACGATCTTTTAACCAGTTTGTTAAAAGCAGCAGCTTTTTGAATCAGAACACCTCACTGTATAAAGTAAAGTAAGTGATTTTATACACAAATCAATAGAAAAAAAACTTCAAACATTCATTTAAAAACATATATTTTTTTGGTTTTTTTTTATTTGTTTGCCAACTTAAAAATTAAGCAAGCAGCAAACACCTAATGAAATTTTAGTAGCATGAAAATTTGATGCGGGCAAGCAACCAATGCAAAAAAAAACACTTCAATCTAATTATATGGCGTATGGCATAGTTAATGACAAATCACCTGGCCAAAGTGTTCCGAAGTAAAAGCACTTATTAGCAGTCCATTCCAAAGTGTGTAATGGATGAATGAATGAATAATCATTACCCGCATTTATTGTCAACGAACACAAAGGTACTTATTTATCAATTTTACCAAAACAAAAAAATTTAAAGTTTAACCAAAAAAAATCCTTAAAATTCTACTAGGAATTTAAAAAAAAAATTGAATGGGTGTTATTTTTAAAGAAAAAGGCTCAAGGAAAGAAGCTTTTATAAATTTTGCTAGGAAGTGTTGCTAAGCATGATTTAAAAGGGGATGTCATGTATTTAGCATAATTGTATACAATTCACTAGGTGAAGATATAATAACCACCAACAGAGATACTTTGATACTTTGTGTTGTTAAAGGAAATATGTAAGTAAGGATATTCTTTGTTCTAAAGATTCCGGTATACATATGTTATCTTAATGACATATAATAACCTTTTAGTACAAAAATATAATTTAGAATCTCATGTGAGACTTCGAAAGCATGTTTTCTCTGTTGCATGAGCAATGGTCACATTAAAGGTCATGAGTAGTCCTTGGTCGATTGCCAATGTTGTTCATAGTTCATAGAATTTGTAGACATATCTGACTTAGTAACAATGGCATGTAAAACTGAACCCTCAATGATGGAATGTATGGACAATTGTTGAAATAAACTCTTAGAGGGTAAAGTTACAAGTGAACACTCACAGAAGTGTTGATCGGTGATTGGTCGACTGTTGATGTCAGGATAAAAACCCAATCACTCGTTATTATCTCTGATTTAGAGGCTACATATAAAACTGAAATCCTCATTGGTGATGTCGAATCTCCAACTTAGTAACCAAATATAAATTTGAACACTCACTATGGCATTAATGGGCTTTGGTCCGCTGTCATTGTTGGAATGAAAATTTCACCCAGTAGAAGGTACACCTAAACACTTAATGATGAACAATTGTTGGAATAAACACCTGAACACTCTTAGACTGGCGTAACACCAAAGTGAACAAAAAAAAGGTTTGATTGATAGGGTAGCAAACTGTTTCAATACTCACCAAGCGGAACACAATGAAACATAACCAAGCGCTCCATTTCATTGTTTCGTTTGGTGTGTGTTGATATAAAACAAAATTTATTGAAGTATAACACCCATTATGACGCATCCTAGTCATAAGAAACTATGCAAGTATTGACAATGAAACTTGTTGGAAACCAACATGTTCGATTCGGTGTTTGTTGGCCGTATGCAAGGAACGAATTGTATACAGAGATGCTGCAACTTCTCGACGGCAGTGAGTTCACATTCATTATCAATGACAGTGGTGAACATTGAATAAAAGTTTACCCAGTCAGTATAATCACCACTAAATTTCGGCAAACGAAATTCATTCATTCATCCTGAAGGTTGAACAATGCTATTACGCTTGCCAAATTCATGTTGAAGAGATGTTCGGAAATGAAACAAGGTTAATTGAAAGCACCAGGCAGCTCTCCAGTCATACACTCCACTTCCATACTCTTTCTTAAAATCTGATTTCAGCTCGTCTGCCATTTGCAAAAGCCCTTTCAACTCTTATTCATCCATCCATTTCAGCTGCTCAATGTCGTTGTCTTTATTCAATTTTGTAAGACGGTCAACTATTCTTTGAGAAGCATTATTTTCAGCCATATTTATATTTCTTATTATTGACAATATTGTAGTGACTTTGTGTTATTATGATTTTTGTTTGCTTGGTATATCTCGCCGGGGCCTCCAATTATGGTGTATGCGCTCTTATAAGAAATAATGTACTGATGTTTCCACCAGACATAAAAACTATGTTTGTTCTTTTCGGTGTAATCCCAGCCTTAGATATTGTATATCTGAATCAGATGCTAAAGGTACACTGAAAAGTTGAATGATATTTGGCCTCTGATTTTGATGCTATAGGAAACACTAAGATCCTCAGTGATTGATCTATCCTTGATAAACTGTTGATGGCGGAATCTCTAATATGATAACTAAAAAACTGTAAAACTAAACACTCACTGATGTGATGAATGATCTCTGGTGACCACTCTTATGTAACTTTGACTCAGGGGCTGAAGGTAAAACAACTGAACTCAACTTAACTGAAGGGTTGAATGGTCCTTGTTCATCTCTTGATGTCGGTATGCTAAACTGCTAAAGTTCACACATAAGTTTAATGCTCGCAATTCTATCTTAGTGTCAAGGGATTATCAGTTTCCAGAAACTTCAAATATTGATAGAAATTGTTTTTTGAACTAGATTCTCCTATACTCCGAAACATAACTAGAGATCACCATTCTCATTACTTCTCTCATAAGAAGGGAGGGAGCATTTACAATTTATTATGGTTTGTTCAGTTAAAATTATTCTGTTTGTTTTAATTTACTATACGTAATTATGATGGCTTCAAAATTTAAGTTGAAACGTATAAATTTACATTTTATAGCATTCTGGGGCATTTTGTTATTTTTATATTTTTTCTTTTTTTTATTCTTAAGATTATTATAATTTTTTGGTATTCTTATTACAGTTTTAAAACTACAACATACAAATGGTTAAAGTAGACGCCAATGCTGATGATGGCTGTAATAATGATCATGACGATGATGTTGCTGAATGATGGTGATGGTGATGGAAACGTATGTGAGTTGGATGGATGAAGTAGAAATGAGTGGAATCGAGTTGCTTAAAGTACAATAGTATGAGTATAGTAAATTATGCACAAGTAAGTATGAGTGTTAGGTTGCAAGTAATTATGAAAATGCGTTCGTTTGGTCGGTCGGTCTGTCGCTCGCTGCTCTTCGACTGCACTCATTGCTAAGGTCGTAAAAGTATATTTTTAAGTAGCCCTGGCCGAAATGAACCAAACTAAGAACCACGCAATAACTACACAACACAACACACAATCATTCTACTATACTCTATACTATAGAGAGCAAAGTCGTATTACTGATGTCTGGGTCTGCATGGCCTGGCCTGGTCTGGTCGGGTCTGCTGTAGTGTGATGTAGCTAGGTTAGTTAGGCTAAGAAGAGTTGACTTTACACCTGCAACGCAATGCAACTTATACACAACTCGTTGATGCCTTAGAATGTGCAACTAAAAAGTCGTAAAAACTCTACGTTCAGTTTGATTACCACTCATGCCATCTTGATAGGTTCGCTTTGCTTATGGTTTCCCATACTTTTTGTATAATCCAATCGTGGGTTTGGCTTCGTTCATTTGAGATTGGGTTTAGTATGCCTTTTAAGTATTTTTTCAAGATATAATTTTGCCAAAGTCAAATTCACAATTTTTGCAAAATAAAAAAAAAAGAATCGATACACTTCACTTAATTAATTTACTACCCGCTGCACTAATTTTGGGCTTAGCTGTTGAGCTTCGAATACTATAATCACCACCTCTCTTACTTCTTCTCATTTCTCACCTCTATACTATACTATATTTTTATCTTCAGAGTTTAGTTATTTTACTTCAAAGTAGTGTGCATTGTTATAAGAAGAGATAGGGTCGGTACGGTTGGTCGTCGTTGATGATGAGGATCGTAAAAATGAAGTTGTAAAATTTCGTTTCATTTCGTTTCGCTTCCTCTTCTTTGCTATTTTGTCTTAAAGTATCTACACTGCTGCACCTCAACAAACACCACCACCACCACCATACCATTTCAGCCGCCGCGCTTTGGTTTCGATTTCGATTTCATTTCAAAAGCATATTACTACTTGTGATCTACACTAACCGAACCAAACCAAACGAAACTAAACTCATTTCATCTCATCTCAACTCAAATCGTAACGAATCACTTCTTCTCATATATTCTTATATTAGTATAGTGATGGTTCCCAACAACAAAGTTTTTACTACAATTTTTTAAGCATTTTGTTTCAATCTGAGTAACAAATAATAATAATAAAAAGATAAAAGAAGCGAAATAGTATAAGTATGAGTATGTGTATAAATATAAAAATATCATGCGCAAATTCTTAACATGACAGGTCATTTCGGCATATAATTTACGAGTTTTCCAACTAATACTACAAGATAATGATGACGATGATGATGAGGACGACTACAAAATAATATTGCTACTCAAAAAAGATACTCTTAAAAATGTTAAAAATCAAAGGGATGAGCGACCATAACCAAATACTACTACCACTCATGGTGGTTTTCTACATATCTTTTTGTCTTATTACCAATCATTATTGGTTATTAAAAATTTTATTTTAATATCTTATCCCTAAGATGATGATCTCTTGATGAATATTTCCCAGTTATGGCTCCTTGATGATTTTTAAGTGGCATTTTATAAATGATTTTAATTACAGTCGCTTTAGTTTATTATTCAGTTTTATTATTGTATAAATATATATGTGGCATAAACACATACATACATATGTATGTACAATTTATTGGCAATAGAAAAATCATATTAAATCAGTTTAAAGAAAAGAAAGAACATTGAGTTCGGTACTCGGGTTTCACTGCAAATAATTTTCAAATAATCAGAATCATTAACAAAAAATACTTATTGTGAAAAATGACAAAATAAACAGATGTTTATATACAAATTTAAATGAACGATCGATCGATTTGGGAGTTTATAGTTTTAGCAGTCAAATCGTTACGATTTTGATTATACTTGATACAAGAGCAACTTATAGTGTTTGAAGTTCTTAGTTAAGTATACAATAAAGATGCCCTTGGGAAGACTATTATTCTTAGGGTCATTAAAAGTTCTGTGTATACATACAATCAATGACTTTTGATCGCTTTAGAATAGTGTGTATAAAGTTTCAGCCTTGGGTTCATAAGGGGATAATTATGCAGTAATGTAGTAATTTGCGATTTCAGACTGAAACAAGTGTTGCTATTTGAATCAAATTAAAAAACGAGACTGTATTCAAAATATTCATCTCAATATCTCAAAAATTAGAGATGAGTTAACAAAGAATTGAAAAGACCTGTATTTATTGTTCCTTGATTCCCCAAGCAACATCTTCTATATATATCTATTCTATATATATATAAAATAGTAAGCCTTTTCGTGTCTGTGCACGCTAATCTCAGAAACGGCTTAACCTATTTGAATGCGGTTTTTACCTGTGCTTCGTGTAACATTTAGACTTTATTTTTATCGAAATCGACCTACTAAATCAAAATATATTAATGTTTTTAATTCTGTTGCCTACTTTTTGGCAGATTTTCGAATGTTTTCCTCTTAAGCTGCGGGGCAACATTAATGATCTTATAATTAGGGAAGTCGGGGGCACAGCTAGTCTTCAATATACTGTAATAGGTTAGGTTACTGAGGCCGCTCGAGAGTACACGCGAGTTCAACCAGAAGCTTTGCGACACATTATTATGCCTGATTATAGTTGAAGAAAAGTAATTGGTTTCGGGGCTATGGATATTCAAAATCTTTTCAAAAGTGGTCTTACAGGCTTTAAAACTAACCTGAGGAATCCACCCAGGTCCCAAATATGATATTTTTTCAAGCTGCCCATATCATTCAAGAACGGTTTCCCGAAAAAACGGGTTCGAAGAGCAGGTCAGTCACATAGGAGATGTTGAATAATCTCTGATTCTTCCTCATTTTCACAAAAGTCTTAAAGTGGAACGTACAGCCTTTGCGCCATCTGCCCAATTGTGCAGTGCCCCGTTAGTACTCCCTTCATCATCCGAATTCTTTTCTTATTAAATTGGCGGCCCATTTCAGTTGGTAACAAGGCCAGAGTGTCCTAGCAACAGTGTAAGCAGACTCATTCGCCCACTTAATGCCTGCTAGGTCTTTGGTTTTCACTTTCAGACCTGAAAGGATAATTGCTAGAGGAATAGACATTGCCGAACCCTTCCTAGCACACTCATCTGCCATCTTGTTACCTTCTATATTCTATTAGTAGCAACAAATTAAAAGGAAAATATCATTCAGTGTTTCTTTGTCCAAAAATTAATCACAGATAATTAAAATGGTTTGTCATATATGTATGTAAAATTGATTAAAGCCATTATTCCCCGGTTGCATGATATAAAAAATAGAGCTTTTACACATTCGCCTGATTTCACGTTGCCATACTTTTTCCTATGAGGCTACTTAAAGGAGACCCTAGACGAACTTAAGGCCAACATCCGTCAGGTAATAGCCACCATATTGGCCTATGGACAAAGCCGAAAAAACGGGCACATTACGCACTTCGAGCTCAGGGAGACCAGTTGCGCGATATTATCTTTAAAAATGATCTTTCACTTAAAGAGTGTTTTTTTAATTTTATTAAATAAATGGGTCTTCCT
The DNA here is from genome assembly GCA_037043315.1 of Amiota communis. Lineage (NCBI taxonomy): Eukaryota > Metazoa > Arthropoda > Insecta > Diptera > Drosophilidae > Amiota > Amiota communis. The sequence continues at coordinate 633,980 of JBAMAV010001245.1, read as the reverse complement.
ATATGGTCAATCCGGTATATACAATTAACATCTTTTGACTCTCAAACTATCAAGCATTAAAATATTTCTCTTAAAGTTTCGTATCTACTTTGTTTTGAAAGAAAAGTTGCATATTTTTCATATTTCCACATTCACGGTTTCAAAGTAACACTCTTTAACAAGCAACTTCTCATCATCTTACAACGAGTAAGTCCATTATTTCTTACTTTTTATATTCAAACTGTATTGTATCTTATCTCAGCACTAATTAATGATTATTTATATGCACGTTGAGCTTATAATAAGCTCATTTTAAACTCAAACTCAATCAAGTATTTCTTAAAGATTTTATACTCTTCACGGGAGTGAATAGTATTATAAGTTTGTCATGAAGTTTGTAACACACAGAAGGAGACATCGCAGACCACATAAAGTATATATATATGTGATCAGCTCGATGAGACGAGTTGATTTAGCCATGTCCGTCTGTCTGTCTGTATGTATGCAAACTAGTCCCTCAGTTTTTGGGCTAGAGAGCTGAAATTTTTACAATACGCAGCACATTTGTCGGAATCAGCCGAATCGGACCACTAGGAGGGTACCTCCCATACAAACCCCCCTTTAAATTAATGTTCTTTTTAGAAAAAGTTTTTTGTTTTTTAACGTATCGAACTGAAATTTGGACAATATAAGTTTCTGATCTATATCCATCAACCGTGCAACATTCATGATCCTAGGATTACCAGGAGGTGTACCTCCCATACAAACCCAAATTAAATGAGAAACTTATAAAGAATAAAAGTACAATAAAATTGCCACACAATCTGATGTGATGCTAAGAAAGGAAGGTTGGATGCAACTCGGAGGACCGTAAAGATTATTACATCTTTGGCATTGCCAATGATAGCCTACTTTCTGTTTTTTTCTTAATTTTATGGGTCTACACTACACTGTGATAAAATCGAATGCTCTTAACAAATAGCATATTAAGATAATATTGTTTAATCCAAGAAGTTGGAATCAATTATGTATAGCATATATAATAAGTAAACAACTTCCTATGCTAAAGACAAAAACTATTAAATTGTTTAGTTGGTTAAGCATACAAATTGATAAATTATTAAATAATTAGAAATGATTATTATATTGTTGTTATAAGGGAAAAATAAACTGACAAATGCTACTCTAGGCAACAGCAAACAAATTATGTCCCTATTTATTTCTAGACAAATCAAATGTTTACAATAACTATTTATATGTAAATACAATATTATACAATATATCGTATGCACGTATATACATATGTATGTATGTATTTAGATACTAAATGCATCTATTCGTGTCATAATTTGCATTGCGAATTCACGCATACACGTATGTTTATATATTTAGTATAATGAATGTCAGACGTGCGTGGAAAACTAAAAAAAGAAGAAACACTCATAAGATAATAACAAACATAGACGTAATTGAGACTGGGATACTGGTTAACCGAGTTAGACTTTAGTTAATTTAGTCAATGTGTACTTCACATACAGACAACAGCAGACAACAGCACAAGACAACACAAGGCAAGAAAAGACAAGTTAGACGTCTTAACAACAAAGCAAAAAAAAAATAAAAGAGGAGCGATTATTATCCTATACTCGATATTCAGTCAGTCACAGTAGCCAGCCAAGAAGACTGAGAGACTAAGATACAAACATTGTCAGTTGTGTTGTTTTATCAATATTGTCTTGTTATTCTTCTTTTTGTTTTCTTCTGATTATTACCGCTGCATCAACACCACATCTTTCCAGATCGATCAGTGTTGAACATCTGATTGACTGCAAAAGATATTGTATTTAGCCGCCAGGTAATAATAATCATAATGTGTTGTGATCATAATCAAAGCAAGCAGCTTGTTATTACGAGGGTCGTGTGATTAATTAAGTGGCTACCGGATATACAAACATAAATTTTTAAATCATATTCCTTCAGTCGGGTTTTCATTCTTATAAGCTTCATAATAAAAGGTGATTTTTTTGCTTTGTACTTTTCCAGCATTGTATTTTTGGCAGCAGACGCATGATTCGTGACATGTGTCAAAGTGAAACATGCTCAGTTAGCATTGCCATTTCATCATTGAAAGATTTACACCCGAACAAAACTTACAAATTATTGAATTTTAGTATCAAAATTTGTGCTCTGTGAAAAATTATCTTTTTATTGAAGAATTGTCTTCAGCGACGAAGCTCATTTCTAGTTGAATAGATAAGCTAATAAACAAAATATCCGAATTTGTTCCGTTGAGCAGCCTCAGGTAATACAAGAACTCCTATTTTACCGAATAAAATACACTGTTTGATGCGGTTGTATGGTGTATTACGGCACTACAGCCTACACAACACGCGAATCAATGAACCAATTGAAAAATTAGATTGGTGAGGAATTTATCTTGCTTTGTAGACCTAGATCGTACGATTTAGACTATTTTAAATGGAGATACGTTTAATCACCAGTCTATGCCAATAAGCCAGAGTTAAATGCAGCATTGGAAGAGAACATTACTCGTGCCATTAGTGAGATTCCAGCCAATAACGTAGTAGAGCTTAAAAAATCACCCTTTAGTTTTTCATATCAAAAGTATTAGAAACCAAGTTTTGTATCCCGGGCATAAAGTTATGATCGGTAAATTCATGAAATTGAACAGAGAATTGAAGAATAGGATGGGCAACATTTTCGAAAAAATGAAATGAAAAAGACTCTTGCCAAACACACAATTCATATGTAAGTTGAGAATAGCTAAGAGAGAATAGGAAGATTAATGATAGATAGGAGGGAGTAACCAGAAGAGGACGAATAAGAAAATTACAGCTCTCAGCGAAGTGGCATTGATTGGGCTGTAGGTATATGTGTATAACTCGCATGGCAGATAATCACTGGACCAAAAGAGTTATGAAATGTAAATCACGGAAAAGTGGGTGGCCACTTACAAGATGAAGCAATGACATTTATAGAATATAAAGGAACTGAATAAAAATAACTCAGGAAATGAATAATTGGAAACAAATGATGATGATATTGTTTATTTAAAAAATGTTAATGTCTGCAAAATAATTTAAAACAAATTCATTGCGACCCTCGCATAATTTAAAGATTTTAGTTAGGTGACTGGCAAATACAAGCCAAACGGGAATTGCACATGCACATTTTGTTGTTTTTTTTTATATATTTTAAACAACATTGTTGCAAGAATGAAATGTTTGTGTGTATGCATACACACATGCACAACTTGTGCGGCACAAGTACAATTGAATTCCCATTGAGTAAGTACTTCTGGTGAGCATTGGGATTATAAATTTATTTCTTCATACTCATAACATATCATTCACTTATTCTTTTCTACGATTGAAATAGGTCAATTATTATACAGAATCATTTACACTATAATCAAATATTGTATTATTTTAAAAATTTGTATTGTTCTTAAGTGAGCAATAATGTGTAATTTTTTTTCGTATATTTTAAACTAAAGATACAACAATAATTGTAATGAAGGGGGGGTCACTCCCTTCAATTTAATTTGACTGTGACGTTTTGGCGCTCTTTTGCTAATTTAAATTCTTGAATACTTTTTGTTCTTTTGTTTATCTACGAGTATTTATTCTATTTTAAGAATTACAATAAAGATATACATACTTACAGTATGTATCTACAATATAATAAATGTTTGGTTTTCTTTGCATAGAACTGCATTAAAATAGATGAAACCAGGAAAAGTATTTTTTCATTTACCATAGACAAATTTTTCTAACAAACAATTGCTTTTCAGATTGATTAATGTATTTTACTGCTTACAATGAAAGAATATGGTATGTGAATGAATGAATGAATGACTTGAGACTTACAATTTTTTCTTGTTATAAAAACATTTCATTTAATTAGATATGGCCTTCATTGTAAAGTTGAAAGACTTAATCTAACTTATAAATGGGATCAGAATTGTTTTGTTCAAATACTAGTAGAGTCAAGCATTAATAAAAGGTGATAATAACTGTTGACATTTGTGATTTCAACATGAGTTGAAATAATTTATTTACAGAAACAATTGACTTTTATTTATGAAACAAAAAAAAAACTGTTAATGCAAATTGAAAGTGAAATGAATTATCTGTTTTAATACTTCAAAAGATTTGGATTTTTAAGAAATATAATTATGACATGAACGACTCTTAATGGCGCTGAGTAACTACAGTTTCTTAATAGGATATTGCACTTGCCATACACAATATGTGGCTAAGCGTGAATCCTCATTGTACTATAAATTATGTTATGAAGGGGTATAATTTGGACAAGACTCCGATACCTAGTTAGGTGAATTTATAAATCTATATCGCAGGTCTTGCGGGTGAAGTCTTTGTACATACTCTTCTCGGACAATCATTCGTAGTAAGTGTATTGGCATGCAGATTAAGAGCATCATTGTAACGACTGGTGTGGCAATTAATTTGCTCATTTAAGAAAGGATGCTAAGGTCACGGTGTATTAAAACCAGCTTGATGTATCAATTAGTACATGAAGAGCTTTATTCTGCATAGTCTGAACTCGATTACTAGCGGATTTTGCAGCTAGTCCCCAAAAGCTTTATGGCATACATGTAGGATCTCCAGATGAATAGCATAACTGTATTTCAGGGGTTTGTTAGAATATGCACAAATGAAGCCGCAGTAACAAGGTGACTAGCCCCCGCCCTTCACCTAATCTAAACTAAAGAAATGTTTCTAATTTATTAATTTCTTACTGTGTGTTTCTTTATTATGAGATCGACCGAAGGTTCTATTCCGGCCAAGGTTTCGGTTGAAAATCCTGTTTCGCTCGGATACTACTTATAAAAGTTAACATGCACTAATCTGCCCCTGAGTAGCGGTACTGTAGTAGTCTAAAATGAATGATGAAGGATGCACAAATTGCCTTGGCTTTCTTATTTAATTTCAGCAATTTGCAATTTTTCTTGAGGAAAATTCAGATTCCACTAGTTTAATTCCAAGTTCTATTTGTGCACATAGTGCAGTCCCCGGAATTAACTTATCTTACATACAATAAAATCGTAAACAAGTCGTTTCAGTTTGTCTGTGATATTATGCAGGCTAATCTCAGAAACGGCTTAACCAATTCGAATGCGATTTTCACTGATGTATTGTAGCAAACTTTGTGTAACATTTAGTGTTTGTTTCTTTATTTTTTTATTTTTAAGTTTTTGCAAAACCGCGCACAAAGATTTTCGTTTATTTTTTCTTTGCTATGCTTTGATGCTTCTTTAATTTTGTGTTTTTTTGTGCTGGTTGTATTATTCCTCTCATTTATTGATAACTGAGTATGTACAAGAGTATTGTAAATGTTTGTAGTCGCCAAAAAAAGGCGATCTATTTATATCTACCTTGAGATCTTCTTTTGATGCCTTGAAGATCATTTAATGAATGATGTAACATAATCAGATAAGTAGTTACAGGTATTCCTCTCTATAAGTCTAATTTTGTACATAGTTTTTGAGTTTTCATGCAGTCAGTGGCGGATTATCATTAAGGCAAACTAGGCACGTGTCGAGCGGTTACAAAGGGGAAATGGAATAATAGCTACATGAATATCCTATGAAAAGATATTTTTCCACGAAAATAAGAAAAGTGTCAATAAGATTAGTTGACTGGCTTTAAGTGAGATACAAATCTAATCAAAATTAGTTAGATACAATGTTGTAAGGAGCTCCGAGACTTGCACTGCCTAGTAGGCCCCTACAGGTCTCTGCATTCAGTACATTTAATATTACATATACAAGTAATCAGTTCATATAATCATCTATCTCAATACTCTTATGTATAAATACTTCAATTCAATTTCAATATATTTTTTCCTTTTCTTTCTTTTTTTTTTTTTTTGGTTTAAAGATATAAACATAACCTCAATACTTGACCTCATTGTGCATAAGTATAATAATTACAATACATATTTAAGCACTTCCCGAGTTACGTCGTCATAAATTTTAAACTGGATGCAATTTTATAATCAAAATAAATAAAAATAAGTAAAAAAAAAACAAAAAATGTTTTGGATTGCACTTCAATATGAATTTATATTGAGTGGTATAATTCTTTTTTTTGTTTTTTTGGGGAAATTTGATATCCCGAAAATTGTTTAATGAAGTGTGGTGCTTTATTCCGCACTATAAAACCTCTTTCGAGTTGCATTTTTCGGCAAAACAGAATGTGTCAACTTTTTTGGTTTTTTTTTTGGTTAAATTTTGAAAACGCAATGAAATAAATGATTTTTCCTCAAAACAAAACGAGGTAAGTCCTTTGAAATTTTATACTTTTAGACCTCTTAATGTTGTAATTGTTTCTTTTTTTTCATTTTTGTTTGTTTTACTTATTCTTATTTGGGTTATAATATCCAAAGACAATAGGCCGCAGATGTTTATGATGATCTTTTATCAGTGATTTAGGCTTGGATTTTTGGGTAGGAAATTTTTGAGAAAATATCTGACTTTCTAAAAGTCTTCTTCATAGAAAAATATGACTAGTTTTGTGCAGAATTTCAGCCCGTTCTCTCAAAAACTAAAGGAGTCATTCATTTAAAAATAGGTACAAAGAGGCAGAGACTCAATTTCCAACATGAAATGACAAGTACTTTGCATGGCAATATTTCATTCCATGACTCAACAATGAAATTCAGAACTAAGTAGGCTTTACAAAATAATACAAATGTCTAAAAAATGGAAAAAACTGAATATTTGATATCATTTTAATCGAACAGTTCAAATAGTAACAACCAAAAAAAATAAAAAATTTCCAAAAAAATAAAATTCTGGGTCATCATTTCGAAAATTTTCAAATAAACCAGCGTTTGGCGTTATCACACTTTTTCAACAATGGAACATTCTCAGGTATATATGATTGAGGCATTACGTCAATTCAACCGACCGGTTACAGCAGAAGAGTTAATTGTACGAATTGCCATTATCAAACGCATAAGTCCTAATGATCTTAAGCCTTTGTACAAGGAAGTAAAGAAGGACTTACGCGAGGCTGTTGCCACCGGGCATGTCATTCAAAATGGGGCCAAATATGAAATTAAGGTACCAAAGAAGAAAAGATTTCATGGAAAATCATCTGCAAATGGTGCCATGTCCAAACGACAGTCGACTATGCAATAAAATGTACGTATGCGGATAATGGATCTGTGGATAACTTACTACGAAGTCTTGGATGTGATAAAAAGTCAGAAGCGGTAATATGGAACATCTAATATATAAAATTCTCGTAGTATAAATTTTGAATCATATATTGTCAGAAAAAAAGGAAAAATAAACAAAACTACCATAAATAAATTCTTAAGTTCACTTACCTAGTGGTGCATTTACGCCATTTGGATGTAGCGGTCCAACTTTCCGATTAACGGGCACTGAAATGGGTAGCGCAGCGGCCGAAGTTGATGGCGATGGTGATGATGAATCACAGGAACCCTCTACTGATTGTGCGGGTGTCGGTACTGTAGACATATGATGATCAGATGGTGCATGCCCAGCACCATTATTGCCGCCGGCAGAACCGTTGCTACTACCATTGCTGCCTCCGCCAGCATTGCCATTTGAAACACCACTACCTCCAGCGACACTTCCGCCTCCACCTCCTCCACCACCACCGCCACTAGAACTACCAACGGAGTTTACTCCGCCACCGTGATCACTATGTGGTGGCGACGAACGCAACACTGTGTTATTGGCAGCAGCAATGGCGGCAGCAGCAGCAGCGCTATGATGATGTGGCAAAGCACCACTGGATACGGCACTTGCCACATGCGGGTGTGTTAGATGAGCAGTGTGGTGAAGATTGTGGTGATGATGATGGTGATGGTGAGCAGCGTGGGTGGCGGCAGCAGCAGCATGTGCAGAGTGTGCATGCGCATGTATATGATTGCTATGTGCATGATGTGGTACAGCAGCACCCAAAGCACCACCAGTTGCCGGAATTCCGCCAACTCCACCACTTACAACACCACCGCCGCCGGCAGCAGCAGCTGCTGCACTATGATTTAAGTGTTGATAGAGATTCAATTGTGTATGATGATGTGTTAAGACTGCAGTTGGTGGATGTACAACCGGCGGCACTTCGTGCATGTGCAAAGCACGTTGTTCATCCTGTGCCTGAGCTCGACGCAAAGCTGTCTGTAGTGCCATAACGCGTTGTCTGTCTGCCGTTAGACGGCATTTCTCACAATTACAAAAGCGATATTTGCAGTAACGCTTATGTCCTTTTAGTGTGATCTTTAGGCCATGATTGCGGCAGCGTGCACAATTTGGCGGCGTGCGTGGTGAGATCGAGCTGCCGCTGGAGCTAGAGGCACCGCCGCAAACATCGTTCTTCGAATCGATCATGTCCGAATCGGACATGGTGTCGCTATTCCAATTGTCTTCAGAAACCATTCAAAAAGTGTTTAGTTAACTGTGGGTTTAATAAGATACAATAATCGAGGACTGTTTATTTTATTAAGTTCGTTGATGAAATCTAATTGGAAATCTTTTCTTCTTTTAACTTTTTTTATATATTAACTTTCTATAAGTTTATGAAGCAAAGATATTAGCGAAGCACATTTACTACACACTAAGAAATATTTTCACTTATTTTTTATTTTTATTTTTAATGGTTTTTTAACACTTGGAAATTTTCATTTTTCTTTATGGTTTATTGAGTATTGATTTAATTTTGATTTTACTTTTGATTTAGTTGCATATGATTGAATATTTTAAATGTATCTAGATACATAGAATAGGATTGATTAATCAATAATAACACTTTGCATATTAAATTCTAAAAGTTTCTTAGGGAAAGCAATTTAAATTTTATAGTTTTATGATAATTTTTATATATATATTGGCTGAAATGAAAAAGAAAGGAAAAATGGAAAATTAATAATTTATTTCAATGGCAAATGGATACATATATTTAACAAAATTTCAGTTTAATTGTTAAAGTTAGTAAAAACTTAATGGGTTGTCCTGTTTTCATATCTAATTAAAAATAAGAGACATTTCTTTGTTCTAGAGTTGAGGAACTGGTTCTTGCCATAATGATTACATATGTATGAAGGTGAATTAAGATAAATCGATGTATAAATATTTGAAGAAGAGAAGGACGTATCCATGAGTACCGATGAGAATGTAAAAGAAGTTGTGGATGGATGAAACCAATACTTAATGAAATTAGGGTTTATTTAGTAATAAAGTAATTTGCAATGAAAACTTGTTATCAGATTTAAAGAGATGGTTGATGATAATTGCTTTTCAATATATGGTAAATTGGTTGATGAAGAAAAAAGGAAACCTTACAATATTCATGCTAAATACTTGAAAGCAATAAAATTGCTTAAAATAGTTTTTGAAGCCTCGAAGGCGCCACAATGATTTCTGGGAAAAAGAAAAATAAATAAATTATAGCAGAATAAGACAGATGAGAAACTACGACTAGCACTTTAATTCGCAATCTATACCCTCCTTTCATCAACAGGAATTCACAACATCTTAACATAGGAAACAAAATGTACCTATCTCATTATGTTAAGCAGTTATTTTTTAAGGGGCTTCAGTTTTAGGCAGATGTTGCTACTAATTGTCACGTTCAACAAGCTTCAAGACAACCAAAATAATATATTAAAAATGATTTTTATTGACTGGCATCAAAAATCAAATTAATAGGAGTTGCATTGAGCGATTAGCGACGTTGTTATGCATCGCTTTGTCAGACCAATTGAACTAATCGCTCAAAACGTGGCCCTAGCCTCAGACGTGCTCAATGACTTTACTTAAATTTTGGAAATAAATGTATCCAATCAAACTTTCCGCATTTGAATAATAATATTACACAAAAATGTACTTTCGTCTTAAGTCTTAGATATAAGTAATAACACAAGTCTTGTGCTGATAGTCCCGACAATTTCTGAATAGTAAATTTTCTCAAGAAAAGTTGTGGAAAACAACTAGGACAACAAGACAAATGTTGAGCCTCACACAAAGTTTACAAAACTTTCATAGAGTCAATGAGGTCGAAACGGGCTTCCGCGTGGAATAACGATGTCATGGACAGAGTCAAGAAACCACCTTGATGATTGCTACTTTTGTGCTGTGAATAAACCGATACAAAAATGGATTGCCTTTATTTAAAAAAGTAGAGCCAATTCAACAAGAATATTAATTGTAGAAGGAAAATTAACTTATAACCTATGCCGCTGAATCTTCGTTCCACTGTGGAATTAATACTTAACTTTTTTGGGTTTTAGTTAATTTATTCTCCTTCTGTTTTTACTATTAGGAACATATTGTTCAATGCCAGAGTTATTAATCCCTTGTAGTACATATCCAAGGTGGCCGTAGCCTAGTGGATAGTGTGCTGGTCTACTATGCGGCCGCCGCAGGTTCGAATACCAGCGGCGGTAACACCTTATAGAAATAAAAAAATAAAAATTATTTCTAACGGCGATTCTCCTCTCAGCAGTCTTCTGGCAAAAGCTCTGAGAGTAACAAAAAAACTGCCATGAAAAAGCTTCTCACAAAAAAAAAAAAAAGTCGTTCGGATTCGACTATAAACTGTAGGTCCCTCCACTCATGGATAAAATTTAGCGCACACACCATGAGTGGCAGCCGAGAAGCTAAGGCCGTAACCCGGTAAACGGGTTGTTATGGCCAGCTAAGTAAGTAAGTAAGTACATATCCAAGAAGCATAGGAAACACAGCCTGATCTCTTAATTTTTCTTTAGTCAATAAATGTATCATCAGAGTCAGATTTCAGTTCAGATCTTCTTAGGAAGAGAAAGATATGTCAGATGACGAAACCAAATCAAGTCAAGAAGATGTATGTGGATGTAGAAAAATCGTATATTGCCAATGCCATTTCATTACTAATTTATGTACCAATCGATGAATCAGGGTCAATATCTATATATTCTATTGTAAATGATCACGCTTTTACTTCGGGTGACAAATTGATTGGACAGTCATTGATTCTGCAACAAGACAATGCTCCGTGACACAAAGCCAAGATGATTCCCAATTTTCTAAGGCATTTGGAAGTAAATATATTGAAAGACCGTAATTGACAAGAACGCACTAGGACCGCTCCAAAATTTAGTGAAACCAATACCAGGTCGATTGCAGAAAGTTTGCAATGCCAAAAGAGAGTTCGTTTGCTCTAAAGTTATGCATTGATATTAGTATATTTTTGTTATTTGACCTTATTTTCTAATCAAAAAGACAACAACAGACTCCTCCGCCACAGTATGATATCCAAATTGATGATGTTAATACTGATGTGGTAAAAGAAACATCAGAAATGATGATAATAGTAAATAAGCAACTGCAACTGCCGCATAATGTTCTTTGTAAAACAAAAAGCTTAGAACAATTAATTGCGAATAAATGGAATAAAATTAAATGAGAAATATTGCCATACAATATACTACTTATATCTCCTATTTCATATTCATGCTTCTATATAAATATCTAAAATGAAAAATACAATACTTTTTATCAGAAGTCATTTATAAACGTGGGAAAATATTTGCTCCAACAGTGTTAATTGATTTAATCAATACTTTAAATATCAATATGGTATTAGTGATATTGGAGTCTTGAAGTTAACACGATAAATGATTTATTTATTATTGTATTGACGTTGCAAATTATATATGTATCTAAATAATGACTTAATTCTTATCATTCAGATACATCTATCTAATGATTAATTATTGTAATTGAATAATTTGTTAAATTTTTCTTATGATAAATATTTGTATGTAGTATATCAAAATACATCAATAAATAAAATGAGAAATTGTGAATTTTTGAAAACCCATAATAAAAATATTCATCAAAGCGCAGCTTTTGCATATCCCATTCCTCCATAATATTAAGTATAAAGTTAGACTGAAATGGATACACTCGGATTGTTGTGTATGGTATTATAATGTCAGTTAAGAAGAATTCATGCGGAAAAGTTCTACTACATAGTATAGAATTATACAGTTAAACAATTTGTTTAACAAATATGAAGGCGTTTTACGAAGAAACTCACGTTTTTTATATCAAGAAATATTTAATAGACCATGACTTTCAATGCGGCAAAGTTGTTTAGATTTATTTTAGGGACTTGCAATACTTAAATTCAATGATTAAATAAGAAGAACACAAATATTTGGATCAAAATCATTAATGGGGGGTATGAGTATTGGCTTTCAAATTATTTTAATGACTCTTTATGCATTTGTATGAACAATTTTTGAAACTTTATTTTAAAATTAAAAATAAAATAAAATCATTAAAAAATCAAATAATAGGTATAACTAAAATACAATAAAATAAATAATATCAATGTTAATTGAAGACCTTTCTGAGTCTCAGACTAGGGCACTATATAGTAATGCATCTACATATAATTGCTATAAGTCTCTTTGTCCAAGTAATCGCGAGCCTATCTTTGGAACCAATGAAGTTGTTAAGTGAAAGGGTCTAAGAAATAAAACCTCTCTGTTATCAGTTATATACATTGTATAATGTTACTTTATGTATCATACAATCATATATTGTATGTAGGTAAATTAATAAATGGATTCTATTTTCAAGATTCAAGTCCAAGTGTATCATAATCATTGGTTCTTTGATGCCAATACCAGCGACCAAAATAGTGGCGACCTATACTATTATGGGTGATAAAGAGAATCAAGTTAATATACGCTGTGATTACAATCTCATTGTTGCAACATTGGACAACATTTTTTTCAGCCGCACACAATTAACTTCTTCAATTATTGACAACCGTTTGATATCTTACAAATTATATGATCAACATAAAAGCAGACAAAGTTGATTAAATCAATTAACACAAAAGAACATGACCATTGTTTCAATGCAAAAACCACAAACGAAATGGCCTTTATGATTGGAGATGAAATTGAATATCGTGATATTATTGTAGAATAATGCTAGGGAATTATGCATTTGCAAGTTGATAATAAGGAAATTTAAATTCTGTGCAGTTCATCTTTTTGTGTTATTCGAGATGTTCCATTATAGGTAAACGTCTGGCAGTTGGAATTACCTATTTTAGAATCACCATTTGGCGTTCATTGTGCTCGATGCGATATGATGAAGATTATTGTTGTCTTTTAAAGGTCAATTACATATTAGAATCTTTAAGTTTTAGCGGTTCTTAGAAATATATGTACATAAAAGGTCAAGAATTTTCTAAATCTTCAAAAAAATATTGTTGTATTTTTAGATCAAAAATTGATACAAATATTTTAATGAGCTTTTCAGGTCTTTAATAAAACCCTTAAAAGGTCTTTTAAAGCATTTAATCTTCTATAGAAGAGGGCTGTTATGCCTAGAATAAATGATCTATGAACTTGAGCATAAAAACTCTTAGATAAAAATCATTCAAGGTAATAAAAACTCCAAGAGGTCAGTCTTTTGCATAGTATTTATTTAACGGATTCACAAGCTCTGTAATACTTAATTCAACGTGGAGGCCTAGAATAAATGATCTATTAGAGAAGATTATTAAATGATTATTTCAAAAACATAGTTAAAGTTTTAAATAATAATCATTTGAGGTCTTTAATATAATCTCCAAGAGGTCAGTCATTTACATGGTATTCAACAGATTCTCAATCTCTGTAATATTCAAATCAACGTAGAGGCCTTTCATATCTAGAATAAATGATATGTCACAGAAGATTATCAAATGATTTTTTCAAATACATAATTTCAGGAACTTGAACTAAAAAAGTCTTAAATAATATTCATTTGAGGTCTTTAATATAAGCTCCAAAAGGTCGGTCTTTTGTACAGCATTCAATAGATTCACAAACTATATAGTACACAATTCAACGTAGAGACCTTTCATGCATAGAATAAATGATCTATTAGAGAAGATTATTGAATGATTGTTTCAAAAACATATTTAAGGGAACTTGAATTAAAAAAGTCTTAATATAAGCTCCAAAAGGTTGGCATTTAACAGATTCACAATCTCTCTCCAGTACTCAATTTAATATAGTGGTCTTTCATAACTAATTATGTAGAATCTAATATATTATATGATGATTATAATCATAATAATAATAATTATTAAATGGTAAAGAAAAATTAATGAATTTTTTACCTTATTTTGCATTGATATTTATGCAATTATTATTTATAGCGTTTAATATTTTTAAGTTTTAATTTAATAATATTTAATAATTGATTATTTAAATTTAATATTTTAATTTTAAAAATTTTTGTTTATTTTTTAAATATTTTTTTTTTTAAGTTTTTTTATAATGAATTTTTTCTTTATTTTTTAATATATTTTTTGTTTATTTATTTTTAATTATTTTTTGTTTATTTTTTTTTTTTATTTAATGTCTAACAATTTAAAAAGTTTTTTTTTTTTTAATATTTAATTGATTGAGTTTGTTTGTTTATTTATTATTTAATAAATCATTTATATGATCTTGTATTTATTAATTGATTTATTTATTAACACTGAAAGAAATTAAACAAAGATCTATCAAATATGATAATGTATCTTTTGATGAAAGTTGTGCGCACTTTTTTTGAAATGCCGCCGGCAAAATTTTTGCAAAAAACAGAATTTTTATAATCTAGGAATAAAAAAAAAAATTGTTTAAAATCAATCAACACTTTTTGTTTCACTTCCAATAAGTAAAAACAAATCAACAAAATTTGTAATTATTTTTTAAATTGAATTTTCTTTTAGTTGGTATGAAAATATCTTGTTTATTTTGTTTTAAATTCTCACATTTACATTGGAGAGAGATACACGCGCGCGATCGTTGCAAATGAAATTCGCAATGGGTTTTAAGTGGCGTTTGAGTTTGTTGCGCGCTCAAAACATGAAGTCAAAGTAAAAAGACGCGACAGCGCAGAAGTGGTTTTTGTAGTAAGTATAAATGTGTCGAGTAGACGAGTCGTGTATCTCAAGAAAAATGTATCTCAAATAGTGACAAGGAGCTAAAATCGAAATCGAATTGAAATTCATTCAAACAGAAGCGCACAGAACTTTATTAAGATGAGCGGAACCGACTGAGCTGAACTGAAATCAAATGAACTGTGTGCTTGGCCGTGCACAAGGCAACTCAAGTTGGGTAACAAGTCGTCGCGGATGCAAAGAACAAACCGGCCGACAAACCAACTAACTAACCTAAGCGACCGACAAAAAAAAAATTGAGCAAAGCGAGTAGTTGAGTTCAGTTCCGTTGAGTTGAATTCAATTGAGTTCGGACTAAAACGCGTGATTTCATTTTCCGCGTTTCTACATATGCACACATGTATAAGTGTATAGCTGTGTGTGGAGAATTCTACTCAGAGATACAAGCAAATAACAATGCAACAGCAACAACAGAAGCAGAAATGCGAACAAATCGCAACACACAACTACTACTGACAAAACCGATACAATACAAACCGACCATGCAAAAAAACGACGAAACGGAAACGACGAAGACTACACCAACAATAAAGAAGAACTCACTCAATCTCTCTCTCACACACACACAATCCAACTCGAAAGCCAACTGAGGGAATTCACTCAAATTTGCTTAGTTGCAATTGGGAAACTGTGAGTGAGTGAATGAGTGAGTTTAGTTGAATTGAATGTTGTGCGCATTTGGAGCGCATTCACATACATATACAGAGAAGCTTGCATTAGACGACCTCAAACAACAACAACAATGAGAGAAATGTGTTTGGGGGTTTGTGTTTGCCGTTAGCTGTCAGCCAATGTGTGAGAGTGCATCTATGTAGTACATAACTGCGTATGTGTTACTCAATGGGTTCTGCAAATACTTTTTGCTATTGTTGTTGTCGTCGTCGTTTCCAGTCAGTGTTGTTGTTTTGTTTGCTTGCATGTTTGTTTTTGTGTAAGCAAATCTAGTAGAAGAAGAAGAGGAAAAAGAAGAAAATGCATGCCCCCAACAAAAACAACAATGATGAAAGCGAACATGTTCGTCAGCGCCAATGTAATGCAATTGCATCCAACATGTTGGATGGTCGGTCTTCATTTCATTTCATTACAATAATAATTTGTGTTTTTGTTTGTGTCTTGGGACTTTCAATTTGTATTTGTATCTGTTTTTTCATCTTCATTTCTGTACTAGTAAGTACAATATATATTTTTGTATTTTTGCATTTTCTTTGTATTCATTCAATTCATTCCAATTTTGCGTGTTGTGTTTTATGCGTGTGCTTGTGTTTTGTGTTTTTTTCTTCTTATTTTTTTTTGCCGGTAAAGCTTATTTTGTTATTCTATCTTACTCTTATTTCTTTGAATCTTGTTGTTGTTGCTGTTGTGGTGCGTTCTTCACTTCATTTGATGATGATGATGATGACACATGGTAAATGTTGATTCGGTCGGGTGGGTCAGGGGTGTTGAACTTGCTGCATACGCATGCATATGCATGCAACACACCAATCGACACTATAGACAAATCCGACAGACCCGACAGACAATAGCGACTTATCTTGTACAATGTTTTTTTTTTTTAATTTTTCAATTTTTGCACTTTGTGTGCTGTCTGTCCGCCTTCTTTATGTTCTTTTTCGTAAGTCTGTCTGTCTACTTTTCGGTCTTCTTAGTAGCTCTTAATTTTATGTTCTTTACACCTCTAAAATGCTGTTTTTTTTTGTATTTAGTGCCTCTCTCCTTTTTATTTTACAATATTTTCCCCCCATCATAAATTGTAGGCACATCACAGTTTTTAATCGTTGCATTCCTGATCTTATCATGTCCTTTAGTGCTACTACTTACTAAGGTGCTTAATATAATTATAAGACACTTTTAATAATTTAATTTTCGCACTCGCCAAACGAAAATTGTTTACATATCTGTATATTTACAGTTCGTTTTTTGTTGTGATAGTTGGTTTTGTGCCTAGTTGCAGCCTGAACATAATTATACGACACATTCCAAAAATTTCATTGAAAAGGAGAGTACCAATATTTTTATGCGCAGCAATTAACTTTGACACGTAATTTAGTGAAAATTATTCGAAATGCCACGTGGTAAGCTTTTGTCTGATGAAGAAAAATGCAGAATTATTACCTATAACAACAAATTATTTGGTCGAACTCATTGTGTAATAACCAATTTTCTGAACGATCAGGTAAATTATGGTATAAAGCAAAGTACTGGTCGAAAACCGAAGCTATCTTCACGTGATAAACGTCGACTAAATCATCAGTGTCTTGTAGTCACCTCGCTGCACTTTGTAGCAAGCATGTATCTCATATGACCATTTGGCGCACTTTAAATAACTCGAAACACATTGTCAGAGCTGTAATGAAGAAGGCGCCAACCCTCCTCCAGAGTCACAAGTTGGCACGGCTCCAATTCGCAAGAAAAACTTAGACGCATGCTGGGACTCGGTATTGTTTAATTAACATATCACCATATATGCATAGCAAGTACTCTAATTGTATATCTTTCCATAAAGATGAGAAGATATTCAATCTAGATGGACCAGACGGATTTCGCAGTTATTGGAGAGATTTCAGAAAGGAAGGTCTAATATTTTCGAAGAGAAACTTTGGTGGTGGTTCCGTGATGGTATGTGGTACATTTGAACTCCGAGAATGGATAGCTCTGAGTATGTGTGGTACTGGAAAGAAGAGTCCTTCCATTCCTTCAGGATTATAGAGAAAAACGCATTCATACAAGTCGCCTAACTAAAGCCTTCTTGCAATCATGTTCTATTGAAGTTCTGTGGACTAGCCAGCGTGCTCACCGGATCTAAATCCAATCGAAAACGTCTGGGGTATACTTGCTCAGCTTATTTATGCTGGAAATAAGAAGATCGATTGTGTGGGAGATCTCAAACTACTACTAGACATTCGAACATTGAATAATGGCATTGATTTTAACACCAAGGATATTCTTCAGAGGCATTACAATGCAGTGTTTGCTGAATTAGAACATACTAGAGATCTCCTCTCACTTAATTCAATATGCAAGTAAAGAAAGAGAACAATTAATGATTGTTTCAGAAGAGCTTTATGACTTTTTCTGACTTAAATTTAATTATCAAGGCCAAAGGTTGCTCACCGTCTTAGAGGTTGAAAGTTAAATATGCTAATCAATTAAGTGTTAGTCAGGAATTTGTATATGCAACTAACTACAGTTGAGTCCGATCAAAAATTCCCCAAAAGAAAAACATATAGTAGAAGCTTCATGTTCTTAAAGAGAGAAGAAAATCTGTTATCTTAGGGAACAAAGTTTAGTTATATAGACATTTCGAAAACATTCACTAAGAATAAAGATACAATTTTCAATCATTCAGTCATCGAAAAATTGTAAGACACATCTATGATGTAATAGTGGAAAATGTATGTATGTAGTATGTTATGATCTAAGAGTCCATAGTACAATTAGAAGGTCGTTGATTCTGTTCATTTTTGTATTACTGCAAAATTGTAAGACCGTAAACCAAATTTACTATATTGACACAAGACCGCATGACTCTTAATACTAAAAATAGTTGATTCTCCTTAGTTTTAGAATATTTAAAATCAATATTCAGTTTGGAACACTATAACTATTCATGAACTCCATAACAGCTCAAAATCTTTTTTTCTACAGCCCCCACACTATGAGTATGAAGCTGTTGAAGGGATACAAGAATACCTTTAACTTTTAGAGACATGCGAATCGGTGGAACATGAGAATAAATAACATCAACTCTAAAGAGTAATGTCCCAACGGCTGTATATCACTGCGGTGACACAATTGCCCAATCAAAGAAGGTGAAATACCTAAGTCTCATCCTGGATCAAAGGCTTACTTTTGTTCAGCACAGTACGTCAGTGTTACTTAGCTGCCGAAACAAATTAAACACGCTTAACTGGAGGTAATACTCTCTCGGGAATAAGCACTCAGTCTACGTGTAAATCATTGCCCCTGCATGGAGATACGGCACCCATACATGGGGAACCGCTGCTAAATCTTAATGTAAGAGAGTGCAAGCCATTCAAAACCAGGCATTGTGCCTAATGACTGGATGCCCATGATATGTTAGGAACTCAATATGAGCAGAGCCGAATTTACGGCCCACGCATTGATGGCCTCCTCAGTATAGAGAGTGATTTATTAAACACGGACGTAAAGTGTTTTTTCTCTTAAAGCTAGTAAGAGAAACAACTGTTTCTCATTGCTCAGCACCCGTCTAAAAAGTAAGTAGTATTTTTAAAAATTGCAAATAATGTATTTTAATGGATTTTTATTTTTTTAATTGAATCTTGATGACTTGCACTTTTTTCATTGGTCCGGGTCCCGAAACCACAGAATTCGCCCATGGACATGAGCCTGGTGGTAGTTGCTAACCATATTGCTTTCACACTATACAACGACTGTTTATTCGCACACAACAATCAATCTGACTGATCTGAAGCCTTCAAAAGGCTACATTTTGACTCTTTACTACAATGGAGCAAACAACGCATTAGGCGTACCAGGCGGCTGCTCACCGATTGTTTTTAAACATATTTCTAATACATAAAGCTCAAATAAGGATCAAGTTAAACCACTGTGGTTTTCTTCATTAAAGAAATTTAAGATTTTAAGCTTGACGATCTAATTTCACTTCATTGACTAAACAACGCTTAGTCTATGTAACTGTAAATGTATCTTTCTTTCTGTATCATTCTAAGATTAATTTGAATCAGCTTAGATTAGAATAGGAATAGAAGAAGGACGGTAGCTAGTCATCTTATGTTAAATACATAATACTTTTTGTTTAGGTTCCATGACCTAACTTAGTAAAACGATTCTAAGAGACATTCAATTATCGCTTCTTCGTCTTCAACACTTTTAAAAACTGTACTTAAAGATCACATCATGCCTTAAGAATAAGAAAATCACAATAAAAATGCATCATGTGGTCGACGATTTGTAATTTGTATTCATCATACTCAATCATGAAAGTTCAAAAACAATTTTATAAAAACCACAAACTAATTGAACACATTCTGGGGTTTTGGGTTCTCTGTTTCAAAAGAACCAAAAATTAAAGCCCCCAAAGCAAAAACTTAAAACAAAAGAACAGAACAGAAAAGAGATTAAAATTGCCTGTTTTTTTTTTTTGCTTTGTTTCTTTGTTGGGACATGTTAATGTCAATGATCAGAAGGCATTAATTGTGCCCGATGCGATATGACGAAACAAACCTCAGACACTGAGACGTGCAAAGAGCAGATAGCAACATAAATGTTTGAAAGCAACAAGCAAACAAACAAGCAAAACAACAAACATCAAGGTACAAAAAAAAAAAGAAAGGTAAAGAATATACTCGTCGTCATATAAAATTTACAATCAGCTGAGTGTTTGCCAAAGAGCAGGAGAATGCAAGCAAACATTGTTTTAAACTTAGTACAATATTTGCAAAGAGACCGATACTTACAATACTAAGTAGTATATGGAGAGTGCATGAGAGAGAGAGCGAGAGAGATTGTAACAAAGCACAGAGATCATAAAGCACAAAACTGTAACTCTGAGAGTTTATTCAAAAATGCACTGCTCACTCTATCATTTTATGGTTGTTTATTCGTATTTATATGCATCTAACTTACTAATATAGTTAGTATCTGTGAGTGAGTATTTGAGTATTTGTCGGTTCGCTTTATTTGTTGTAAGACACGCGGTCTTATCTACCGCAATATTCTTACTTCTTCCAACACACGACAATAATTTGTATTTCTTTATGATGTTCATTTCATTTTTTGGTTAAACTAATTCTTTAAGGTAATTGAGAAGAGATTAAACTTAATTAAATACACGATACTTACATGCATGATACAAGTTGTCGAGACAAGTTTTTTCGTTTTTGTGGATTTTTCTTTAATTGCAATAATTTTCCTCAATAAAAAAAAATTACAAGATAAACGAAGTCGAGTCAGTAACTCAGCTGGTGTGGAAAATTGTAGACTTGGGAAGCAAACATAAAATATTTTATTGTATATTATCATGTATATATATGTATGTATCTAGATGAAGTTGGGCAGACACATGCACATCTATCTATGTATCTACTATGCACCTATATTTATATTTATACTCAGTCACTAAAGCACTCGCGCATGCAAAAGTCGTCGTCGTCGCTATCGATAATTATCTTTGCATTTCTTTTATCTGATCATTCGTATATGAGAGAGTTTTTCTTTGATAATCAAACAATAATTATTTTTATCAACAAAAAAAAAAAAAGCGCGCTTAGCAAATAATTTAACTAACAAACTATTGTATATCAAGATCATTGACTTTGATGAGGTATGCACACTTCTATCTAAATACTAACTATGACTAGTCAATTATGCAAAATAAGAAATGTCACTCGCGTATAACAAAGGTAGGCAGCACAGCATTTGATTTATAGTAAATAATTGATTGATTGAAGACCAACCGTCGACGATTGTTAGTGTCAAGATATTTTGAGTTGTCCAATACTTGACAAACTCAACTCGACTCGATTCGATTCAATCCGCCGTTCGTTTGTTTTAAACTTAATATTGGCGAAACAGACAAAACTCAGCGATCGAATGTACAAGCGCAAAGGACGATCGCTACTAGTAAACTGGTTAAAACGATTGAAACACAACAAATCGGTCTCTTCTTATTGCAATGCTCTCTTTCTTCTCTGTTGCTCTATCTCTCTGCCCATAGCATAGCAACGTAAAAGTTTGCATCAGAGATTGCAACGCAAAAACAACTTATACTAAATATTGTATAAGAATAACATCACATCCAAAGCAACATCAACGCCAACAACAACATAAGACATAGCGGCAGCAGCAGCAGCAGCAGCAACAGCAACATTAGCAATATTGAGTGAGCGAAAGTTTGCAATACCAAGTTGGTGTCAATACGGAGCGAAGCACAGCAGAGTGAGCATAAGCGTCGTTAGGAGGTTTGATTTAGTTCGGTTTGGTTTAAGAGAGGAGCAAATAATAGAGAACAACAAACATTCATCCATAAATGCATGTGGAGCAAGCAGCAAAAGCAGCAGCAGCAATAGTATCAAGCAACATTGTTGCTGGGCGCGTTTTTTGTTTAATATATGTAGTGAGTGAGTTTGTTGCCAAGATGGGCATAAATTATTTGGCATTAATGTTGTTCTTCTTGTTGCTGATACAATACTTCTGAATCGGGTCAGGTTTGTTGTTACCGGTTAGAAGAACGAAGTCTATTTAAGATTTATAAGAAATTGTTAGCACGTCTATTTTGAATTACCATTGAAAATGAGAATTTGTGATAAGAAAAAAATAATGTTTAAATTTTTAGCAGTTTATTTCGATGATATTTATAGATTTTAGTTTGCAAATCGAAGGAAATTAGGTCATAAGTATGTCCATATTATTTAGCAAAATAAATTATTTATATCAGTTTATATTTAGAAATGATATACTTTCTTCAGATACCATAGATCATTCCAAATATTAATTTTAAAAGGGGGAAACTTTTGTAAATAATTTTTAGAGATAAGAAATTCCACCAAAAGTGTTTTGTTATCTTTATATTTGCAGCAATATGTTTGTCAAAAGTCGACAGTAGGCGAATTTGTTATTTTTATTTTTTTCGGTTGAGGATTTCCCTGTGACTCACGGGTGGACCATTTGTCCGGGAAGCAGAACAGAAGATCCAGAGACGACACATGTGTCTACTGTTCTCCAGCTGGTTGATTGCAAACTGATTACTATGGTCGTCCCACCGTGAGATTTGTCTTTTGCTGTGCCTGACAAAGTTCTCTCTGATTGTCGGAATCTTAAAGTCTCGGTAAATGATCGAGTTTCTGACGAATCACGGCGCACTGAAAAATATTCACTGCAGTTGGGATAGAAACCTCTGAAGAATTTCTAGAACTCTGTTGGAAGCAGTGCCCTAAAGCTGGGTACCGTAGGTCCATACTGGCTTCAGTATGGTCTTATACAGTAGCAGCTTTTAACGTAAGTTCAGCTTTGATTTCGGACTGAGGTGACAACTTATTCTTAGAAGCTTCAGATCCAATTAATTATCTTTCGGTTTTTATGTGAGGTTGCCAGGTGAAACGCCTGTCAAGGGTCAGGCCCAGATACTTCACGGTGTCACTTCTTATAATGATATTACCGCTGTTTATGACTACTGCAGGACATGTCGCGTGGTTTAAAGTGAATGGGATGGTTGTGGACTTCTCAGCGTCCCAACTCTTTATCCACTGCTCAATAAGGTTGGGAGTTTATTCTGGAAGATGGCTGAGATTGCAACCGGGTCAACGCCGCTAGCCAGTAGTGTTGAGTAGTGTCCAAAAAAATGAAGGCAGAGTCAAGAAAATCTTATAAAGAATATAGAATATACTTCCTAATCACTGCAGGATGAATTGAAACAGATCCTTACTAAATTGTAAGTAACTACTATTGAGGAACCAACGAAGGTATGTCTAGACATATTGTATATTTCTTTTAGGTTAGAAACCACCGTTGTACTCTATTATTTTGGGTAAAAAACTTTAATTTTTGTATATGCAAATTTATTAATAATTATATGGAAATTTCAAGGTTATTAACAACTTTACTAAATTTTGGTAAATCTCCCTTGAAATTCATATTAAATTTCGGGGGAAATTTACCAAAAATTAGATGCTTTGTGGATCTTAGTGTACTTATCGGTTCCACTAACTGAATAAACTGGAAAAACTGACTCCAAATGAAATGATTACCTTTCTATAAAAGTGAATGAGGCTTTTCTCAAATTATACAGTTATGTGTTTTAACCATGTATAGGATGCTGGACATAGTGAAGTGGTCTTACCATAAATACTCGTATAAGTAGAAACATATGTGTACATAAGTAGTACGTGTAACGTGTTGTTCAGTCCAACTGTTTCAACTTCATTAACATTATATTTATAAACTTGAATATGTTGCACTCTTTTGGAGGTAAGGACGGTATAGTTGCTGCTTGCTGTCTCTCTCTACATTCAGTAAGATCATATACCAGTAAGAACGTAGACCAGACACAGACAATTTATGATTTATATTCGATCTTGGATCCAGATACATAAATCAATTATTGTATTGTATTTAAGAGTGTAAGAAGAGATTGGAGAGAGCTATTTATAATACTATAGTTCTCTTATACAATGTGAATATTTGAATAATTCAAAAGTGTCTAAATCCTCATCATCATTAAATCATTAAACTGTGTTATTGCTGATAATGCTTGATCATGATAATAATGGTGCTGGTGATGGCGATAATGATGATGAGGTCTGAAATTATCTGCAAATACAATTTCACCAAAGACATACTAAACAAACATCAATCCAGTATTCCAATACTGTAGGTAGGTAGGCAGACTTACAGGCAGACAGATATCTACATGCCTCATTAGACAGACTTCTTCTTTTTGTCTTTCTTATGATGTTTAAAACCGAAAAGAACTTGTTTATTTCTGTTAATGTGTGAGTATTTCTGTACTCTCTTTTTCTTGATAGCATGGCAAACATAAACGAACGTTTTTCTTAAACATCAAACAAAAAAGTATAAAAAAATTAACTGAAAAAAAAGAGGAAAAAAGTAAAAGGAGAAAAGCAAAAAACCGGCAAAAATTTGTTTGTGTGAATATTTATTTATTTTGTTTGGCTGACTGCAGGCCGCGTGGATTGCAATATTTATATATTAATATGGAACTGAGTAAGTATGTAAGAAAGTATCTGGAGATCTTGAACTGAACAACCGCTGATCACCGATCGCTTATGATCAGCGTTCAATGAACGACCTACTCAGCTGGAAAAATGAAATTTAACATGTTTCGCTCGCTTGTTTATTATTTCTTTTTTTTTTTCATACTTATTTCCACTTATACACTTATAACTTTTTCCTTTTTCAGTTTTTCTGGCGCATCTTTTACAGCTTCTGGATTTACTGGTTGATCGGTTGGGTTGTTGGACGATTGGTCATTGGATGGGCCGGTTTTGTTGCAAGTAGTAGTGGTAGTAGTGATTCGGATTCGATTCGATTTAAATATTTTATGACGTCGTACGTTTTCTGTGGCTGCTGCAATGTAAAAATTTTGCATGTTCTTTTGGTTTTTTAATATTTTTATTAATATTTAATTTTTGTGTATTAAATAACCAAAACCGCACTAAGTAACCACATCGACACGACACTCAGCTTTCAATAATAATGGTTTTGACGTTTCGGTGTGAATCGAGTTTTGTTATTTGATAAACATAATCTGCCGCACACACACGCCTACCAACCAAGTGTTAAACGTTCTTTCATTGGATTCATTAATTTTTATTTACATTTTTAAAACACTTCACAAATGAAAATATCATGAAATTCAATGCCATTTCCATCG
Organism: Amiota communis; assembly: GCA_037043315.1. Classification (NCBI taxonomy): domain Eukaryota; kingdom Metazoa; phylum Arthropoda; class Insecta; order Diptera; family Drosophilidae; genus Amiota; species Amiota communis. The sequence goes on along the minus strand of JBAMAV010001245.1, from coordinate 608,591 downwards.
TCTTGCTTTCTTTTTTTTACAAGTATACACATATACATATTTAGATATAATCAATTTGTATACACTTCATAACACATAAGGGGATCCTATAATCAATCAACCAATCAATCCATCCATCGATTGATCAAACTGAATACCAATCTATTTGCCAGCCGGCTTCTTGTCTTAGTGTTGGTTCTGCCATCAGAAATCATCATGAAATGACCACTAAGGCTGAGAACATATTGGATCAGACAAAAAGGCATGAAAATGTTTTTTATTCCAACACACACCAAGCGAAATTTTGTCTTCAAAAGACAAAAGGCCAGCTATCGACAATGCAACATGTTTTTGTGGTATTTTTTTGTCTTGTCTCTTTGTTTTGACCTACGCGGTGTGGGTTATAAGCCAAAAGAAAATACACAACAATGCTGTTTTGAAAACGATTCAGATGTGTTTTGTTTTGTCTGCTTTGGTGTATGTGCTGCCTCATTCACCAGACAAAGAAAGGCGATTTGTCGGATCCGATGTGGTGTCTCAGTCTAAGTTAAAATAGTTTAAAACAATTGATAAGGGATAACTTATGGTTCAAATAAATCATACAGTTCCTCAAACTCAGAATGAAAACTACTCGACTAGCCAGAGCTCTTCTTCATACAAGAAATTCACATCGTCTCTGTCTCAATGATCGTCCAGTCCTTCTGTAAAGTTAGAAGCTCAAAGTGATGAGTTAACTATGTCTTTTATATGTGGGAATGGTAAATAATTATATAGCAAGTAAGAGTCTAAACCATTTTGTTAGTCCTAAAAGCCCAATTAAACAAACGACTTCGGGCATAACTTGTATTTTTGATACTTGGTACAACACAGGTGACCTAGACGTTAAAATATGAGTATTAGGAGATACCAAAATTCTCCAAATAAAGCTTAAAAAAAAACAGATCATATCAACCACAGCCCACTTAGATCTTTAAATTAATTCTAATGCCTCAAAAAATGTTTAACTTACCTTTCTGTTAAAGATTTCCCTGAACCTTATAATGCCGACCCTGAAAGTGTCCAGCGCCCACAAGGGGTTAATTATAAAGTGCTATATTTGTACCTTTTCTATTGCTGTTAAGTTTATTTGAAGCTTGATTGCTATTGAAGAAATACAAGCAATCCATTTGTACTGAGGCGATGATAGAATCCTTGACCATAAAGCTTATCGAGGTAATAATTTTATCATCATTATTAATATGAAACTTCTCATAAGCATTTCTCGAATTCTCATTTTGGTAAGGTATTTTTTTACCTAAAATATTTTCCTAAGGAGTAAGAGAATTCTTATTTTATCTTTGTTGTTCTTATCTTTCCTATAAGAATAGTTTCTTCTTTGGTCTTATTGACAACATAAAGGGTGTTTACATTTGAGGTATCTTTGTAAATTTGGCGCCACTAGATTACATCGACGTGTTTTTATGTAAGGGGTAAATACATTCCGGTTAGTTACTGGATTGGTACACGAATGAATAAAGGCACAAAATGCCACACAGCAACATAAACAATCGATCTTTTGAAATAGAAGACTAATAAGCGAATAATTTCTCGAAGAACAGACGTGAATGGCCATCAAGGTCATGCGATGTAACACCATTGGGATTTTTTGAAGAGTAAAGTTTATGCGGATAATCCTCAAACTGTACCAACACCTCAAAGAAGACATCAAAGAAACAAATATCACTAATTGAACCATCATTATGGCAAATATCACTAATTAAAACATCATTATGCGAAAAAGTTATACAAAATTTTGGTAAAAAATTGACAGCCTGCCGAGCTAGCAGAGGAAAATCCCTGGAACGACATTCTTTTTCATTATGACCCGGAACTAATGTATTTTAATTTCCAATAACAATAACTAAAGATTCCATACAAATTATGTCCTTTATTTCAAATTTAAAAAGATACCTCAAATTTGAACATAAAGGCTGTTTCATACTACTTCGGAATCAATGACATATATTGGATTGGGGAAAAAGTAATGTCGTATTTTGTCAATAGAAGACGACACTTAAACATATCTTGGCGATTTGAAGACGACAATCTGTGCTATCTGTGTCTCTTTGACAGTGTTGTGATTGTACGTTTCAGTCTCAAGTTATAGCGCGTCAAAGATGGAGTCCACCAACCAAGACATTCGTCATATTTTACGTTTTTACTACCTGTGAGGTAAAAATGCAACAAAGGCGGCCACAAAAATTTGGTTGGTTCGATCGATTTCGTTCTGGTGTAGAGGATGTCGAAGATGCAACCCATACTGGCCAATCGTTGTAGAAACCGATAAAATCGTCGAAATCATCCAAGTAGACCGGCATGTGAGCATTCGCTCGATTTGCCAGGAACTGGGTGTAGACCATAAAACCGTTTGGAACCATTTGCAGAAGATTGGATTCCAAAAAAAAGCTGTATGTTTGGGTGCCACATGAGTTGACGCCAAAAAATCTCTTGGACCGAATCAACGCCTGCGATGCAATGCTGAAACGGAACGAACTTGACCCATTTTTGAAGCGGATGGTGACTGGTGATGAAAAGTGGATCATGTAAAACAACACCAAGCGAAAAAGATCGTGGTCGAGGCGTGGCGAGCCGGCACAAACCATAGCCAAGCCCGGATTGACGGCCAGGAAGGTTTTGCTGTGTGTTTGGTGGGATTGGAAGGGAATCATCCACTATGAGCTGCTCAACTATGGCCAGACCCTTAATTCGGTCCTCTACTGTGAGCAACACGACCGTTTGAAGTAGGCGATTGACCAGAATTGGTCAATAGGAATGGTGTTGTGTTCCACCAGGACAACGCTCGGGCTCACAAATCTTTGATGACTCGCCAGAAGCTACGGGAGCTCGGATGGGATGTCCTATCGCACCCACCGTATAGTCCGGACCTGGCACCAAGTCATTACCATCTCTTCCGGTCCATGCAAAACGCTCTTGGTGATACTAAGTTGGCCTCAAAAGAGGCTTGCGAAACTGGCTGTTTATAAGGGGGGGATAATGAAGTTGCCTTCTAAATGGTAACAAGTTTGCGAACAAAACGGCGCATATTTGACGTAAGTCGGATAATTCTAAGTATGTTAAATAAAGCATCAAATTCCGATCACAAATACGACATTTCATTTTCCCCAACCCAATCTATATTTCTATGAGTCATAAAATGCTAAGATTCTTGTTGTTGATTTTATTGTTTTCACTAGAAAAGAGGTAACAACTTTTTTGATTTCAAATTTTAATACTAAATAATGATGTTGATCCTTGAATCAATTCTTTGAGAAATGCTTGTGTTGCATTATAGATCGATGATCTCTGTAAATAACTTTAACACCATTCAATAATTTTATTTTAAAGGCCTCTAATATATTCTCTGTTATTTATTCACTCACATAAACTAATTTTAAATTTGCATTACAATAAATTGTATAAATTATCATCATATTCCAACCTTATCATTGTAAGCACATTCAAAAAAATCTAATCTAATCTAAATGAAATACATTTTCATTTGTCTACCATTCATTTTGAAAATTATTAAAATTCAAATCGATTTGATTTTAAAATTTCATTTTATATGCAAAATGAAAATGAATGAATGTTTTGGCATTCATGTACAATAAATTTTCATATTTCTCTGTTTAGTTACCTAAACACCCACATTTTAGCACGCCCACCATTTACAAATTTGAAAAGATACATACACATATATATGTATGTAATATAAAAGTATTTGCATGGCACGTGTGTCTATTATAATACTGAATTTATTAAGTAAACCGGTTGTTTAATGGGTTCACAAAGCAGCCATTCCCCTTGTTACGTAGTAAGTTAGTATCTACTTCTATTACCACGCTCAAGACGAGACAAAACTAAGTATAGTCCTACAACTACAAATTCAAGTAAATTAATCCAAGCGTTATATTTATAATTTTCTATACTATTATATTTACTTTTAAATAATATTTGTATTGTGGCAATTGTTAGTTTGTTAAACAGTGTAGTGTACCTATTTCTACCTCTACAATCATCAGGTGAGAAGAAAGTAATGGAGGAGGTACAATATCGAGCGAACGTGCAATCAATCAATCAATCTATTAGCTCATAACCGCCCTCAATGGCCTTTCAATTGTGCATTGCATTCAATGGAAAAGTTTTTACATTTTATACAATATTTTATAAAAAATTTACAAACACTAGTCTACGTGTATACTCGTATCATGATAGAACTTAATTTATACCAACAATATTCTAATACTTAAACTTCATTTGTTTATTTCTGTATGCAAATTGAAACATTTTGTTTTGATTAAAACCACAAAAAAAGGATAAAAAATTTCATAGAAATTCATGTAATTTGATGTAACAACACCCACAATGCATTGCATTGTCATACAGTGCGTATGATTAATTTGTTATTGCATCACAGGCAAAACTCAATTACATAAAGAGTATTGTGTTGTTACACACAGATATTCATACACACACTCAAACTCATCATTGACATAAAGTTTCATTTGCATTGTGTGTGTTCGTTAGCCAACAACAGACGCTCAATTTGTGTTTGTGTTACCTAATTTGTGGTTCTAATTTGGTCAAAATTACTTTCACTCAATTAAAGTTTCCTTCTTTCTCCACATCATCATGTGAGCCCAGGTCAGAAAGTTTTTAATCAAAATTTTAATAGACTCATCATCATCACCTAATGGAATGCAAAAATATTGCATTACTTTAAAGAGAATGGAATAATATGAAATTTATAAATGTTGAAAATGTTTCAAAAATAATAGCAAAAATAGGAAAAGATTAAAACAGAACCGGAATGATAGTCTAGGAATACAATTGGAAAATGTTCATTGAAATCTTTTAGGGAATAATTTATAAGCTTATCAGAAAATAGAAGTTTGAGGAAGGAATTTTAAAATGATAAAAATGTAGACAACTTTCTCAAGTGGCTAAGAAATCCTTTTATTTTAAATTCACCTTCACCTCATCTAAGAGGTCGAAAACTATAGACTAGACAAACCTATTGAAAAAGAATTATTTAAAAAATTATATTATGAAAATATAGGATAGGACTTGTAAATGTTGTATTTTTGGCATCTGACGACAGATTCGTGACATGTGTCAAAGTTACACATGCTCCGTTAGCATTGCCTTTTTATCATGGAAAGACTTACACCCGAAAAACGGTTAAAATTATTGAATTGTCCATAAACAAATAAAACTGCCGAATTTATTCCGATGAGCATCCTCTGGCAATACAAGAGCTTCCAATGCACCCAGAAAAATGCTGTTTGGTGCGGTGGAATCAATGGCCCGTATTTCTTCAAGCATGACAATGGGGACAAAGTTACCGTCAATGGCGCCCGCTATCGTTCAATGATTGAGAACTTTTTTGTACCCAAAATGGACGAACTGAACCTGGTCGACATGTGGTTCCAGCAAGACGGTGCTACAGCCCATACAGTACGTGAATCAATGGACCAATTGATAAATAAGTTCGGTGAGAAATTTATCGTGATATGACGCCCTTACCCTATTCTTTTATGGGGATACGTCAAATCACTCGTCTGTGCTGATAAGCCACAGTCAATTGCAGTATTGGAAGACAACTTGACCAATTGAAACATAGTCATGGTCAACATATAAATGAAATAATCTTAAAAAAGTAAATGGCAAGTATTGATTGATTTATCAACTGAAATACACTTTTGCAAATTTTTGTTTTTTTTTTTGTTTTAAATTAAAACGGAGCGCTTAAAAAATCACCCTTTATATTCAGAATAAAATATACTACAGTAGAATTTACCTAATTTATATACGGATATGGCCTAATTCGGATCATTCTGTATTCCGTAAAGAGTTAAAAAAGGAAAAATTTATATTAACTCCGTTGTAATTCGAACCGACAACGGTTTCGCAAATCCGGTTCGCATGTTGCATTATTCAATGATCGATAATCTGTTAACATGTTTAAGTATATGACATTCGCTTACACAGGCTAATTATTACAATATTATTATTATTAAGAAATAGGATAAAAAATAAATTCTTAAACTACTTAGTGGTGACTTGCGTTATCCCATGAAATCCGGTCTTTTTTCACGAATATGAGATTTAACTAAGCGGACGATGTCGGCCTTTTCAAATTTGTTAACTATGTGTAGTGGTTCTGTTAAGGCGAACTTAGCACAGGAGCTCAGCTTGTTCATTGCCAAGTATTTTGACATAGGCAGGGACCCACATAAGTTTAATATACTTTTGCTGAATAAGCTGGTCACCGATTGTAGTAGTAATTACACTGTTGCTGTTGGGATTACGTACGGAGTTAATAGCTGATTTGCTGTTTGACGTTCGACGTTGATGGGATATTAGAAGCAAATCGTACTGCTTGGAGAATAGCTAAGGCTTCAACAGTGAAGATAGAGCAGAAATCTAAGATTAATCCAGCCGATATTGTTGTATTTAATCCGTCCACAACGTCAAACGAAAATGCATCTTAAGCTTTTGATCCATCAGTGAATAAGAATGTCGTTGTGTTATGAATTGGCTCGTGGTAAACTTCATTGAAACGAACTCTATATTTTCTGAGAAGTGTCGTTTTTGTGAATGTTTCAAGCTAAGCGATGAACGCAGACCATTCGTGTCCATTGAGGAAAACGTTCAGGTTGATGTACGCTTTACACGATTTATTTGACATTCGTTTATATTTGTACGAATGCATTATTTCCCTGCAGTATGAATCACTGGTCCAAAAACTGGTTCATGGCTAGTCCCTTTGTCACCAGTACTAGTTCCAACTATTTCCTTTTACATGTATTCAACTGGTAAATTTAACATGGCGTGGTCAATGGAATTCACAAGCCACCAGCAATGCGAAAAGGGGCTGCTGACTTACTAAGGAAACGCGCATTTACTGGTTCGCCTCTGCATAACCTGAGAATAGTGAATTCACTAGCTATTGCCACCAAGCATACTGTAAGGTTCATACTTGCCAATTCAATACAATATTGAACAATGGCGTTATACATTTCTTGTCATGTACGAGTACGTAACAAGGAATCCCCGAATACATTTAGTAAATCATTAAAAACATCACTCCTTCTAATATCAAAAACAATTCAGATGCTGGAAAGGATTTCGTTGTCGGTTCTTAAAAAGAAATGAATGTCAGAGCATTAAAATGTACAAGAATTATCAAATCAATCAATGTTTTCCTGCAGAAAATGAATAATGACAATCAACAACCGTCACAATATGAAATTAGTGAATGGCTCGTTAGAAATAAAGACCATTACACCAGTCGTTAGTAACGACAATTCCTCTGTTGGAAGAAGTTGATAGCGATGAGTCAAAAGTTAAACATAAAGATGTAATTAATAAATTCAGCACCTGCATACAATGGGCGGTGGAAAATAAAATTGAGTTATAAAGTTTCAACATTTCTTAGAACGCTACGGCAGCACGCAATGCAGTCTAAGGAAGGGTAAATTCATCGAACAAAATGAGACGAATTTTTGTATTCTTCATGTTAATGTCTTTATTAGAAAAAGTTGTTTGTTTTAGGTCTTAACGAACTGAAATTTAGATACTATAAATGAATAATAAGCAATCCGGATTGAGCTGTTTTTAATTGAACCGGATTAGCAAAGACCTACTATAGTTATAATAAACCTGTATATGCTGTAACTAATAACAATCAATTTACTTAAAATAATCTTCTATGCCGACTATCATGGATCGTTGTTCAAGTGTCAAGGACTTTACTAATAAAAATATGGGATTTTTAAAGAAAAATGTTTTGTAAGGAAACTTTTAATGAATCAACTTTCCAATTTTAAGGTTTCAAGGCTTTAAATTTATCCCAAAAAATGAATATTCAAACTGGGGTTTTCTCAAAATGGAGAAATGAAAAATTCCCAAACAAATTATAGGAAAAGAATATATGAAATTTTAAAACATGTGCAGGAAAAATTGAAAATTCATTTTCATTTTAAAGCATCATCAAAAGATACATAGAACAGAAAAAGCAATGTTAAATGACAAAGTGAAAAAATGCTAATTTATGCGAAGGAGGGAAGTAAAAAATTGGAAAATATTGACCAAAAATTGGCCACAACGAAAAACATACATATTTCCATACTCATACGTAACTCATAGAACGAACTTGTTACTCTCAACATATATGTACGTACTATTGGTATTGTGTTGACCATGATTTTGATAGCGTGGAGCAAGTGACAAACAATCAAGAAAAATCTACATGCGGAAAAAAAAAAATTGTTGAATTTTAAATGCTTTTATGCTTGTCCGTGCGTCTGTCTATCAGCCTGCCAAGTCCCCCATCAATAGTAACAACAACCATCATTAAGGTAGGAAGAGTGGAAGTGGGCATGAAAGTAGTCAAGTCAAACAGGCTTAAAGGAAAGTGTGAGCCCTCTTTAGAGTGTCCATGTAAGCACACGCATATGCATGGATGTATCTGATGGTTGAAGTATTAGCACTCTATAATCACATATGAATGTATTGATGTATCTGTTGGTTGAAGTGTGAACCCTCTACAATCATGTATGGATGTACATATATGTTGGATTGTTGCGTGCATTTGTTGCATTTGTTTGTTTATTGCCATACAATTATAAGGAAAGAGTTGCACTCTGGTTGAATGCATGTGCCTTCAGGCATCTTGTAGTACATATAGACATATGTATCTTCTCTATTTGTATCTGGCAATATACGCTTCGATGATTGTTTCTTTTTTTGTGCATTTGTAAAATTTTGCTTGCAATGCTGTAAATGATGACTTGATGAAATGTTTCCGAAACGTGTGTTCGTGTGGTGTGTTCTCATAAAATTGTGTTGGCATTTTGAAGTTGCGTTGGCTGTTGTCAATTTGCTGTTGTTCTTAGTACACAACATATAAAGTGAGTGTGATGTGTGTGTTCCTGTTTGTGTATGACAATGTAAATTGTTATTGCGTCTGTGATAATTGAGTACACTTTTGTAGCAAATATTATTGTTGTTGATAAACCAAAACCTTCAAAAACATCTTACCCACTAATTCACTTTGGTGGCACAACAGGGAATGCACAACAACGGACAAAGATGAAAAGTTTAGTCAAATCATGTACAACATAATCAACAAAATACTTTGCCTCTCTCATCTTTATCGTCATTGTTATTGTCAGTCAAAAGCAGCAGCAGCAACAGTGACAACAGTAGTAGTAGTAGTAGCAATAGTGGCTTTTTGTTGCAACAATAGTTTTGTTTAACCAAAAGATACAAGTTTAAGATACAAGCAGCAACATATAAAATACAACAAATGAAAGAAAAGAAACAGAAACACAGAACTAACAAAGCTATACCGCAATCAACTGCACGCCAGCCATGTTTTGGTTTTGTTAGAAGTACTTCCGGTTACACTCACTACATTTATCCTTCCTTCAATTCCTACTCAGATGTATGTATCCTTATGTGAATGAGAGAACTGTACCTAATCACATTAGCACGTCCTTCCGCATTATTTGCATTTACTCTATTTGTGTGTTTGTTTTTCTCCATCATCTCCCAAGGCTGCCATCATCATCAAACGTATCAAACTTACAAAACTAAAAACTTAAATCTATCTATATAGTAGTATATGCATCTGACACAGTGTGTAGGTTGTTTTATCCGTGTGTGGCCACACAAACTATTGTTTTCTTTGATAGGAATTTAGTTTTGATCCTTTTGCTCATTTGTAGCTACATATCTTTCTACACATGCAGGTGTATGTATGTATATACTATAATTTCATTTGGTTTCAATTGTTTTTATACTACTTTACTCAAGAATACTTCTCATTTTAGTTTTTCAGTTTAGGATACTTGTCCTTGCTTGCATCCCATATTCATTCGCATGCATTATCTTTAAACCATCTTATCCTTATGTATGTTGGTACTCATATGTTCATAGTTTGGTTGTTTCTCATTATGTGGCTTTTGGGGTCAAGTTGTGTTGCAAGTGAACAAGTAGACTACATGAAGTTTTTAAGCATAAAGTTCCTTTGTTGCACATTCTCATTCAAATGTTTAAAGTTATTCTGAATCGACGAATGTGGAATGTTTGGAATTCGAAGGTAAACTAAGAGATTTTTTTAAAGAATAAATATTTGCATAAAAGAGTTTTCAATTTCGTTAATCCCAAGTTTGCTTCTTAAGATACGTACATATATGTATGTACAGTTGCGCTTAAAATAATAGTATAGTAGTGATACTCTTCTCTAAGTTTTATGTTTCATATTTTTGTGATTCTTTCAATTTTCAACCGACTTCAAAAGAAGTAGGAGGGTATCAATTTTGATGATTTTTTTCTTTATTTGAAAGCTGGTGCTTGTCATGTGGTACCATTTAAATTTGGTCAAGATCTGACCAGTAGTTATTTGTTTGTTACCTCAGAACTTTTTTTTCAGTGAACCGATTTTAATGATTCTTTTTTATTTTAAAGCTGGTGCTTGTCATGTGGTCCACATATAAATCTGATCAAGATCTGAGGTTGAGTTTTTGAGTTATCCTTAATAATGCGCTTTCCATTTGCACTAATTGAAGTCGGTTTTCTATTTCGTTAAAATTTTCTTATTAATTCTTTCTTTCTACACATGCTCGTTTTTACACTACCAAAATAATAGTAATGCTTGGACAAATTTTGGGGAAAAATTTATCGTATCGCAGGAGCTAATGCTGGCATATGCCAGAGAAGAAATACCACTAATTTGGGTGTTTCAGCAGAACAATGATCCGAAGCATCCAAGTCCAAACAGTGGTGACTAAGAAAAATGGGAAAACAAAAATCTTAATTAAGACTTACAACTTGAACCCATTACCAAAACCCAAAACCTATAACTAACTAACTAACAAGTAGGGGTGGAACTTGATGAGTCAAGTACCAACATAGACAATCAATTATACCACATTTTGTATTATATAAGTTCATTGTGATTATTGCATTTAGTGATTGAAAGATCGATTTTTGTCTTTTTTGTATGCACATGGGCTGTTTTATGAAGTAGGTTAGGTTAGGTTAAGTGGCAGCCCTCAGACGAGAGGCTCACTTAGGTACAAAAAAGAGTATGGCCCATTGTGATACCAGCAAAGAGTTAACACGGGGCACCCCGTAGTCCGATGCGGAGAACCATTTGCATTCCGAAATGAATCTAGCTATTGGTAGTAATAATAGTTCGGTTAAGCTGGAGAGAAACCCAGAGCCTAGGTGGTTCCATCTTCTTCTGATGAGGGATGGACACTGACACATGAGGTGAAGCACAGTCTCCTCCTATTCTTCTTCTTCGCGAGTCTGCCAGCATGGTTGCCTATGACGCAATGGCCCGTTAGTACGTTTATGGTCCTGCTTATTGAAGTTCTACCGAGATTTAACAGCTGGCCGGTTCGCGTCCTGTTCATATAAGACCAGGCTATGCTGCAAGTGCCTTCTTCTACCCAGAGAGCATTGGCTTTTACTTGGTAGAATTTTTTAACAGTGAGCTTCACTGTTGCTAACGGAATTCCAGCCGGAGACGTTACATCCTCACGTAACGTCCTTTCTTTGGCTAGTTCGTCAGCTTCACAATTGCCCACGATGTCTCTATGACCAGGCACCCAGCATAATTGTATGGGTAACTCTTCACGCTGCTCCGAGTTGCATCCAACTTTCCTTTCTTAGCATCACATCAGTTTGAGTGGCAATTTTATTGTACATTTATTCTTTAAAAGTTTGCCATTTAATTTGGGTTTGTATGGGAGGTACCACTCCTGGTAACCCTAGTATCATGAAATTTATATGGTTGATGAATATGGATCAGAAACTTATAGTGTCCAAATTTTAGTTCGATACGTTAAAATCAAAAAACTTTTCCTTACAAGAACATTAATTAAAAGGGGGGTTTGTATGGGAGGTACCCCTCCTGGTAACCCTAGGATCATGATGGATATAGATCAGAAATTTATAGTGTCCAAATTTCAGTTCGATATGTTAAAAAACAAAAACTTTTTCTAATAAGAACATTAATTTAAAGGGGGGTTTGTATGGGAGGTTATTTTGGGCAATTTTGGGCAGACGCTTTGTGTGCATGTGAACACAGTCCCCCCAAACTTGAAATCCATATATTAAGAAAAGGGGAAATATTGATTTGAAGATAATCAATTTGTTATAGATTGACAACTTTGACTTCCTATTTATCAAAGGATAGAGCATACAGGTAGTTTAATTGATCTTGTCCACCGTATTGGCAATGTGGATTTGGAAAGTAAGTTTGCTGTCAAAGTACAAACCATGTCCTTGGTATTAACTCTCAGTTTAGCGTTTGGTAAGTGGATATTTTTTCTTTTCCTAGAAAAGAGAATTGCAGAGGCCAACAGAATAAATGTACTTGAATGGCCTGCACAGTCGCCAGATCTCAGCCCAATTGAGAATCTGTGCTGCGAGGTGAAGGAGGAAATTGTCAAACGTCGACCAAGTAATGTTGTACAGCTTTGGGAAGCAGTTAGAGATGCTTAGAGCTTCATTCCTCCCAAAGGTGTCCAAATCTTGTGGATTCGATGCCAGAGCGATGTGCTGGTGCGAGTTCTAGTATACAAAGTACTAATTTTAGTCTAATAGTCGTAATTTCAATCATTTTAATAATATCCATATCTTTTGGATCGGTGGGATAGGTATGAGACCTACATATGAAATATGTACTACTATATATTATTTTGACTGACCATATTATTTTTTACTAGCGTGCCCGGCAGACGATGTTTTGGCCTTCCCTGTCGCAGGTGGTGCGATGAGCTGTATTAATTTCGAAGTAACAATTCTCCCACGGCACTCAGCGAAAAGATGACAGATTAGCTAGCAACAGCGCATTTTAAAACAAATTACAGGCGTTTTTTTTTTTTAAAGTAGGAGCGTAGCATTAAGAACGAAAAACTTAGTCCTAAAAATAACCGGACTTAGTTTTATTTATATAGATATAGCCCATGACATTCAGTGACAACGTAGCATTCTATTGGTGAAAGAATTTTTGAAATCGGATGATTAGTTTCGAAGTTTACTTCTACCATCCAAACAAAGATTACCTGTTTATAATATAATTAGTATAGACTAATATTACCACCTCGGTTTAGCACGGGTTGAAGGTTTGTCCAGTCTATATTCGCTCACATCAAATAAGCCGAATATGAACAAACAATGAAATACGCCAAAGAAGAAAAACTCGTCTACCCTGCTACACTCCTGCTTCCCTTATCAAACAAAAATTGTGAGAAAGAGTTCAACTCGCAGAATTGCTTAAAATAAGCCGGGTGTTATGCATCAATCGATCTAAAATGAGTTATCTCGTGAAGACCCCAATTGTTATCATATGACTGTAATGTTTTACGAGCTACACGCCAGTGAAACATCCAATTGTTATAATTTTTTCCGACATATTCAATAATCATTGTTATATTTTTGCCAAATTAACCCAAAACCCTAATGAAATATACACCTATAACTTTCCGAAAGAATCACTTCGTTCATTTGTGAAAACCGTATGAAAATCCTTTCGATAGTTTTTGAGTTTATTACGTTTAGACAGACAGACAGATACAGTGTAGGGACTTTGTTTTATACTATTTATAGAAGATACTAGCTGTGACCCCGATTTCGTACGCGTGGTATTCTAAATATGTTTGTAATAGTGTGTATTTTGTTATCTATTTCCCTAATTATCAGATCTTTAATGTTGTTCCGCAGCTAAAAAGGAAAACATTCGAAAATCAGCCAAAAAGTAGGCAACAGAATTAAAAATATGAATATCTTTTGATTTATTAGGTCGATTTCGATAAAATAAACGCTAAATGTTACACGAAGCTTGAGCTTAGCGTGCACAGACACGAAAAGGCTTACGATTTTATTTATATACTAGCTGTGCCCCCGACTTCGTACGCGTGGTTTTCGAAATATGTTTGTAATAGCGTGTATTTTGTTATCTTTTTCCCTAATTATCAAATCTTTAAGGTTACCCTGCAGCTTAAGAGGAAAACATTCGAAAATCTGCCAAAAAGTAAGCAACAGAATTAAAAACAATAATATATTTTGATTTAGTAGGTCGATTTCGATAAAATAAATTCTAAACGTTACACGAAGCTTGATACAATACACCAGTAAAAACCGCATTCAATTAGGTTAAGCCGTTTCTGAGATTAGCGTGCAGAGACACGAAAAGGCTTACGATTTTACATATATATAGATTATTTAAGCGACAATTTGCAAATGCGACGAGGGCCAAGGGCCATCACGAGAAAGTAGCGTGCCACTAATCGCTTTTGATTAGCAAGATTTTGGCCGCTAAAAGACTTTTTCTGTCCACATCTACCTTACTAACCAGTTTTAGCACCATGCAACTTCTGGCTCTTCATAAAAATAAAAACTGTGCTTCTGATAGAAGCCTTTTAGAAATGCTTTCAGTCATGGGGATTCAACGTTGAGATAAGTGCGTGCATTCATTGCTAGTCAAGGACAGTATTTTGAAGGGGATTGATTCAAATTTTATGTAAGCTTTTTTACTTTAATAATAAAATATTTCACCGTATTTTTTCATCAACCCCGTATAGTTGGATTCCTCTGTAAGATACTATTCTATAGCAAAGACTGCTCTACAACGAAGTGATAACAGATGAGTCCAATTTTATTTTATAGCAAGAAGCCACTTCCAACATTTATATATGATACAAAATCATTTCTGAGATTGATATAATTGATTTGTTTTCTAATGAAAATGAATGCCTTAATTTAAAGTTCATAGCTTTGGGATACTCTGTCTTTAAAGTAATCCCTGAGCACACGGATTCTCTAATATATTGACTTGATAAAAAGTTAAATTATGATAAAGTACTTACTTAATATTTTCATCATACTCATAATCATTATTAGGTTCATCAGTATCAATAAAAAATCATCAATTTAAGCAGTAAATTTTTGAATATATTTAAGCAAGGATTATTTAAAAGATTATTATAATGTTTGTGTTTGTGTGTTCAATTATTTTTGGGTTCATTTCGCTTATGTATGTGTGATATATTCTTTAGACATTTAATATTTTTAAGGAAAACTTTATCTTGTAAAATGTAACGAGTATTTGAAATTCTATGTGTATAAATGTAACTTTAAGCAATATTTTTTGATTATGTATATATTTATGTGTATAAATGTAACTTTAAGCAATATTTTTTGAGTATGTATATATTTATTTAATAAGATTATAATGTCAGAGTAGAGCTGTAGAAACATCGATGCCACCATTAAACAATCGATGTTTCTCCAGCTCTAATTTAGAGTACGCATATTATTTGAGCGTAATGACGTAAAAAAACAGACAGACAACAGTTAGTCGTCATCAGCAGCTTAGTCTGATTTGTCTGGTACGTAAGTTAAAATGACCGTGGAATATGGTTCCAATTCCAAAGTCGGTAGGTCAACCTTGACCCTGAGGAGAGATAAATAAATGGAGAGAGAGAGAGAGAAAGAGAAGGAAATATGTTTATAAGATATAATGCAACAAATTGGGTAGATTTTCAATGATTTACTTTGGTTTAATGGTCGAGCTGCCGTTAAAATTATCGCTTAGATAGTCTACAGTCATCTTAGTTGGCAGACCAAGCAAATTGGTAAAGTTACCAGTTTGAGCCTGAGCAGTTGGATTGAAGACAACAAAGTAACCAGGGTTACCAGACTTGATTCTGTATTTATAAAAAAAAAACACAAAAAAAAAAAAAAAAATCATTTTAAAAAAAATCAACAAAAATAAAAAAAAAATAACATTAAAAAAAATAATCATCATTGGGAGATAATAAGATAGAATGAGAAAGAGATTGTTAGATTGTTTTTTTGTCAAATCTATTATGATGGATTAGGTTTACCTTTGCCTTTTTTATATGAGAGAGAAAATGAGCAGCAATAAAAGAGATAAAATGATTTTTATATAGAAGATAATGTAAGGATTATAAATAAAATGAGTATAAATACCTGGAATATGCTATAACAGATGGTGCATCATAGACATCCAAAACTCCAAACATATACGACTGTGATTGACGTAGTTCATGAATATGCTTATAAGTTTGTTCAGTTACATTTTCATAGGTAACCGAATCGACTGGCACCACTGGAACACCAGGCAACAGTGATATAAATAAAGCAATAGCTGATGGATTTGCTGGTGTATCATGATAGACTGTAGCCAAATCCCATTGAACCCAACTGTGATTACCACATTTGGTTACAGAATCTTCTAGATCCCGTTGCAATTTAAGATCTTGACGTGAGCTAAGAGTTTGCACGAATTTACCATACATAGGTAAATCAATACCCAAAACATTGCCACTGCTTGATGTTTGATAACTTTCTGGGCGTATAATATCCTCAGCAACTGATAGGAATGCATCACTTGAGATATTTTTCACAACTGCCACATAGTCATAGAGCAAATCACCCAATTTCTCTTGGAATGTTGTCTGATAATGATTATAGAAACCATATTCTTCGAGACCAACACCCATATCTTTGGGATTTGTTGAATGATCTTCATCCTCCAAATTGGGTGAAATCAAATAGAATTTGGTATTTTTCAAACGGAATCCTTTGATGCCCAGACCCAATAAATGCTTTAGGACTTCAGTAAATTCTTGCTTAACATGAGTATCATTCATGCGCAAATCATAAGTATCATCACCAAATTGTGATAGAACATAATCCGATGCAACCTTAGTCCAAGCAGTACGATTGCCTCCAATCTTCAACCAATTAGTAGGCAATGCTTCATTGCCACTATGCCAAACAAATGCTGAACGTTTGCTTTCATCCTGCAAGGCATCAGTGAACAATTGTGATTTGCTATCCACATAATTTGGTGTTAAATCCAAGACAACATTGACATCGGTTCCCTTGTATTGTTCCACAGCTCGTTTGATCTTAGCCTCAACTTCGGGATCCTTTACCTTATAAGTCATTGTTGATGGTAATTCATAAATGGCACCAGTGGCTTCCAATTTCTTGGTTGCTTTAACATCATCCGGTGTGGCATCATCAACATTACCGAATTTCGCATGCAGGCCACGTTTGTACCAAGTCAATGGCTCCGGTGCAGCACATTTTGGTGCATCAATAATAATGAAAAGGGCACCAACCAGCATACCAATCCATATTAACCAGAAGGCAATAAAGAAAATCCAACGTAAACGTACCCAGAAAGGATCATTGGCATATTTCATCAGTTCCTCCTTAGTCATGCCGGTAAAGGCCTGTGGAGATAAATTTTGATTATCAGCGATGTTTTATTTTAAATTGTTTTTCTTTCAAATTAAAGTTTGACAAATTCGTCAATTTTAAATTTTATACATTTTTTTAGAATTTTATAAAATAAATTTTTTTTATTTTTACGAAAAGTGAAAAAATATATCAAATTTTGCCAAAAGTCAAATGATTAATGAAACTTATTAAGTCGGCAAACAAGTCAAGTTGGTTTTTATAATGATTTTTGGAAGGTTTTTTTGTGTAATGAATTGTAATCACAATTTTGTTCAATGACCTTTGATTATCATCTCTCAGGCACAACGCATTCAATAAACTTTCTATATTCTTATCAGAGAGAATACCGCAAGGCTCACAGCGGTTTTTACTGGTCACTGGTGTGAAGGGACTCACGCGGAGAGACTGGGTATTCTGTTCAGTAAACATAGAGGAGTCACTGGCAAAGGCTAGAAATAAGTTTCTGGTTTTACATCATCGACAACCTCTCGGACTTTTCAGTCACATGTCCAGGTTATCTTCTACAATATTGGTTCTAAATTAGACGGGTTGGATGTAGTAATACTGATTGCGTTCGGTGAGGAAGTGGTTTCAAAACGGCACTCTATTGCTAATTGTGGCTCGTAGTGGACTATACGAGTCAGCCACAGTAACCAACCAATCAACCAACCAAGGTCGTGGGCTGGGACAACAGTGAATATGGGAACGTATCCTTTCTAAACTACAACATTTATTTCTTTGAGTGTTCTCCCATATCTATCTATCATTTTCTGTTGCTATGACACCACTTAATTTCTTTTGAAATTCCACCAGAATCACCTTCTTTTGATGAATGCCTGTCATTGCTTGCATATCCTGTGTTTTATCTCGCCTTCAGCGGATGACATTGTTCCAGGCAATTGATTTTTTGTTGGCACACTATAAGATTAGATCATTGCCGAGTAAATCGCAAACATTGATGGCCCCCTTCAAATGGATTTCTTGCAATTTATGAGAATTCTAAATATTGAGCTTGAGCTTATTTTTTTTCTGCACCAATGAGAGTGCAAAGCGTTTTGATCTAAAAAATCATTAACAAGGAATCTTAATAGGGCAATATACATTACACATCTTATTCCTTGCTTTACGATGAAACAGTTTGGGATATTTTTGTGCGAAAGCTTCACTTAGTTTCTGTAGCATCTCAAAATAGACATGCAAATTAACAGTTTTATTCTTTCAAAGTAGGCCAACACCTAGCCCCAGTGCATATCCTTTATGCAAACTAGCCTCGTGCCTAAGTCCTTGTTTTTTCCACAGCATGCTCAGCAGCTCATGTCATTGATTCCTCTTTGGTAACCCCATTCGTTGCACTCAGAATTAGAACGCTAGCAACTATTTTCACATTCCTCTTTATTGATGTTTCGTTGTGTAGGTATGCGTTCTGTCGCTGAGCAAATTTCTTCACAATCCGCTCTATGTTTTTCATTTCGAATGCATGTGCATGTATCCTCACTCTACGCAAGGCAACAAATTATGAACGACTAGGTGCTTCTGGCAAAAGCAGCTCGGCTACCTCGTCGGAATCTTCTTCCCTTTGTCAACAAACAAAAGTGGCAAGAGAGGATGCAGTGAAAACAAGGTCTAAATAAGTGTCAATGACTTGCATTGCCTATTAGCTCCTACAAGCCTTTATCCGGGCCAGCATTGACTCTTTTTGGGTCATGTTCGCCCTTGTTGCATTTCCTCTGTTTTATCTCATCTACTGTAACTTCTTCCTGCTAAAAATGGTGTAGATAACTTATGTTTTATCACTCGTTATCAAACTCTTGTTCGTGTTTCTATAGTTGATTGTAGACATCTATGTGCTTCGTGAAATGAGTCTCTTTTAACTCATGCGTCATTAAAATATTTAGTGACAAGAGGGGATGCTCTGAGACTTGCATTGCCTGTTAGCTCTTACAAGCCTTTATCCGGGCCAGCGTTGACTCTTTTTGGGTCATGTTCGCCCTTGTTGCATTTCCTCTGTTTTATCTCATCTACTGTAACTTCTTCCTGTTAAAAATGGTGTAGATAACTCATGTTTTATCGCTCGTTATCAAACTCCTGGTCGTGTTTCTTTAGTTGATTGTAGGCATCCATGTGCTTCGTGAAATGAGTCTCTTTTAACACATGCGTCATCAAAATATTGAGTGACAAGATAGGATGCAGTGAAAACCAGGTCTAAATAATAGAAGTGTCAATGACTTTAGCGGACTGACTCGAAGTTAGATACACATAGAATCAAAATTTAAGGAGCTCTGTGACTTGCATTGCCTATTAGCTCCTACAAGACTTTATCCGGGCCAGCATTGACTCTTTTTAGGTCAAATGAGTCTCTTTTAACTCATGCGTCATCAAAATATTGAGTGACAGGAGAGGATGCAGTGAAAACAAGGTCTAAATAAGAGGTGTCAATGACCTTAGCGGACTCACCTGAAGTGAGATGCAAATCGAATCAAAATTTAAGGAGCTCTCAGACTTGCATTGCTTATTAGCTCCTACAAGCCTTTATCCGGGCCAGCATTGACTATTTTTGGGTCATGTTCGCCCTTGTTGCATTTCCTCTGTTTTATGTCATTTACTGTAACTTCTTCCTGCTAAAAATGGTGTAGATAACTTGTGTTTTATCGCTCGTTATCAAACTCTTGTTCGTGTCTCTTTAGTTGTTTGTAGACATGCATGTGCTTCGTGAAATGAATCTCTTTTAGCTCATGCGTCATCAAAATATATATGCATCTCATCCAGGGGTCATTTTTAGAGCCGAAGCAAGCTTCCGAATCGATACATAAATTTTACCGTAGTCAATTATAAACTTCAAAATCATCATCAAGGAATAGACAATGAATTACTTTGACAATAATTGCCCTAATCTTTACAAAACTTATCTATTAATTTGCTTATCATGTCTTGCTTACATATTAATCTAATGAACGATAAAACAACTTGACTGACTTCTTTGCCAACCCAATGCTTATCATTATCAATTTAAAATGCCTGTCTGTCTAGTAACAAGTGTCATTTATCTCTGACTAAGAGGAGAACACAAAAGAATTTGTCAAAACCAACAATAAAATTGATTGAAAATGATTATCTCCTCTACTTACCCTAGCATTCACTGTACCAATATCGATTTTGGCGTCACCATTTTGATGGTCGCCTTTGATAAATTTGACTTCATCACGACGTTCGGCCAGCTTGTCATCATCGGCACCAAGCATTTGCTCATCGGCTCCATCGTGCAGAACGTTATTTTGCTCTTGAACCATTGTCCCCACAACTGATTCGCTCAGTTCTCCACCTTCTTCTTCTTTAGTTGTGTTCTTTGTCAGAGGCGCTTCTGGCAAAGATAATGTCTTCGTTAGCTTTGCTGTAGTACAGCAATCAACATTTCCTTGTTGTAGTAGATTATGAAAAGAAATAGAAATTTTTCAATTAAATTAATTTAAAAATTGTAGAATCTTCAATTAAATTAACACACAATCACAATTTATGTGAATGTTGATTTAATGTACTAATCAATTTGAACGGAGCGAAAGATGCTGCAGTGTGTATGTATCTCTATGATGACGTCACAAGGTGGCTACTTGCAAGCAAATTCTGGCAATGAAAGGCCAAAAAAAAGGGCGTAGTATGCTTTTTCTATTTTATGTTCTTCTTTTTTGCATTTTTGCAATGCAATTTATTAATAAGTATAAATTTATAGTTTTTTTAAATAGAAATTCACATGATTTATTGCATCACCTTTTTCACAATCACAGTTTTTCAATGGGTTTTTTTTTCAATTTTTCTTTCTCCTCAAATTCTTATTTTGTAGGTTTTACAAATTTTCTGCTTTCCATTCACTTTTTTTGTAATTATTTTAACTTACCTGTCTGCTTTACTTCTGGCACTTCTGAATATGCTGATGGTACTTGCTGTACTGCTGGTGTATTATCTTCTGATATTGGTTTATATACTTCTCCACTTTTAATTTGATCTGTTGTAGCACCAGCAACCACTGGCACACTTTCCTTGGATGTAGAGATGACAAAACAGCGTTGGGACCATCGATTACATCGATGTTTCGATATTTTTGGTGATTTCATGGTTGCAATTGTAGTTTTGTAGCTATGACCTTTTTGTATGCCAACAATGTATATCGAGTGCGTATTCAAATTGTATGTGTTTTTTTTAAACAGTTTACTATTTATTTATATTATTAGCAGATTTAGCATGTAAATCTTAAGTGATTGAGGATTAATTTTATGTTTTATGTTTGTCACTCTATTCATTAAATAAGTTCCAATTTGTGAACTCAAAAAGTAATCTTATAATCTTTATGCACTTGTTTTAGTTGTGACACAATATAAAACTGTACAGTTTGAGAATTTTAGCAAAGGAGCACTTAATATTCATGTGTTCTCAGTGCTTATTAAACTGATAGTTGGTTTGGTTGGGATGATGAAAATTGTATAGTTTTTTGCTTCTTTGTTTAAATTAGTTACACTAAAATTTGACAAATTTGCTATTTTTGGCACAAATACTTTTTGCAGGCGGCGAATATTCGACAAATATTTTATTAGCAGCTAATTTACTTTTATACAACTATTTAACACAAACAAATTTTGAATAACTGTGGTCATGCTTCCAATGGTCATGGTTTCAATTGACAACAGCCTGTTTCCGTTTCGTTAGAATGTTTCAGTATTGTATTCTCTTATGTTAATGCAATCGTGAGTTCTATGAGACGATTCAATATTGAAATAATGAAAATGGCAATGCAATTGATGTTAATTACAGAATCTTAGAAAAAAAAAAAGAAATTTCCCTTGCCCCATCCGTTCACATGAACATTCGTGGGCACGAGCGCTTGTTT
This sequence comes from Amiota communis, assembly GCA_037043315.1. Taxonomy (NCBI): domain Eukaryota; kingdom Metazoa; phylum Arthropoda; class Insecta; order Diptera; family Drosophilidae; genus Amiota; species Amiota communis. Next base: position 586,402 of record JBAMAV010001245.1, on the reverse strand, counting down.
TGATCCGGTCTCGTTGACGATCTTGTAGCGACGTTTTCTTCTTCTTGATGGCAACAGAATGTTTTTAACAGAATCAGTCACTGTCACTCACTGTTACTCAAAATTACTTGACATTTTTTCCTTTTTAAGTTTAAAATTTGATTTGAAAGAAAAGAAATAAATTGTGCAGAGTTTTTGAAAAGAAGTTCTCTCCTTACCGGATAAAGAATATGTCAACAAAATTATCGTTACTTTGTTTAGTTAAGTAACTCACTGTATAAATCAATTCATCATTCAATCACTTCTATTTTAAAAACACTTTCTTTTGACAATGTTTATCATCACTTTTTTCAATCACTTCTAATCTTGCTTTTGATATCTCATATATCTTCTACATTATCACATCCAATAAAAAATCCTTTATCTCTTTGACATTGCACTTGTTTTAGTTGTTTCTGTTGCCGTTGTTTTGCTACTGTCACTGGCTACTGTTGCTCCAACAACTCCAAATTCCATACTGAGGCTGTAAATGAATGCGTTTGGGAATTTAAGAAAGCGTTGTTGTCATTATTATTGTTGTTGTCCAAATCAAGACTTGAATTACTATTCCACCAACCAATTTCAATGACCTGCTGATGGTGTTGTTGCTGTTGGTTACTTCTTGGCCACCGCCACTTGTTACTTGTTGTTGTTAGTTTTGTTATTGTTGTTGCTGTTGTTACTTTGGATGCATTTTTTTATAAATTGCAATCAATGCAGAAAAACGCATGTACCGCATTCCGTGGCCAAAACATTTTAAATCTTTAATATATGTGATTTGGTTTTGACTTCGTATTTTGTTTTTGTTTTGCGTTTTTTATTAAGATTCATTTTGTTGTCTTTCTTATTCTTTTGTTGTTTATATACTACATATATCATGTGAGATTTTGCTAATCAAAGCTGTTTTTCTCTCTTTGGCCTTTTTTTGTCAGCTTTTACAAAGTTTGCAGCATTAACTACACTTCAAGAAATTCAATTGAGAATTGAAAATTCATTCAAATTTCAGGGCATATAGTAGGGGATGGGAAGTTTCTCCTGTTAAGATTCAGTATATATCAAATACCTCAAAATATTGACAATATATCTGGTCCATAAATCACTTCAAAGTAACACATAAAGATGGCCTAAACTGCAATCCTCATTCCAGGTTGCCATCTTATTCTGATAGACTCTTCCTTAATAAGTCTTCCATCTTTGTTGTATCGTAGGATTGCTTTAGGGATTAATTTTCTTCATAAATTGATAGTTGGGACCATTTTCCTGTGCTCCTAAATCTGCATTCTTTTTGTACCCCAGTCGTTATACCAGGAACTTTGTCCCTTTAGCCTTGATTAGATGTAGAACTAATTATGACATACATGATCCTTTCCAAGTTTTATGCACGTTTTATAATAAGTACTCTCGCCTGAGGTCTGGCCCTCTGCGCTTACTATCAACGTCCTTCGCTACTTACGGCAATCGGATCAGTCTAGATGAACTGGAAGTCGGATAATGGTTAACCTATCATGGCTGTTGATGGTCATCATGTCTCTGACCACATTTGGATGTAGTTAGGAGCACAGTTAGCGGGTCAGAGGCAGATTCAAATAATTTATTTTGTTTCTGGCTTTAATTTTCCTACTTTAAGTTTAGTAATGTTAACTTATAACAGTTAATTGTTGGTTTTGAGGATCTGGGTAAGCAAATGGTAACCATAGTTGATCTCAAAGGTATTCCTTAGTCTCTAAAGCCAACCTGAAGAGCCAAGTCCCCTTATGAATATTTTGCCAAGCTGCTCAACTCATCGAAGTACGGTTTCCCAAGAAAACGGGTTCATCTATCAAGCAGAGCAGGGCAGTCACATAGGATGTGTTGAATTTTATCTGATTCTCCCTCTTTTCATAGCTTCGACAGAAATCTTGATGGGGAACATGCATCCTTTGGGCCATCGTCCCGCTTGTGCAGTGCCCAGTTAGCACTCCCGTCATTTTCCAAATACTTTTCTTGGTAAAGTGTAGGAGCTTGGAGGTCCGTTTTGGTTGGTAGCAAGACCAGAGTGTCCTAGCAACAGTGCAGCCATGCTTATTCGAACAATTCATGCCTGCTACCTCCTCGGTTTTCCCTTCCAGTCCTGAAAGAATATCTGGATGATGTTTGATAACGACGAACAATGTTCAAATGTTTTATCATTGAAACTTTATAACTTTACCTATTTAATTTATTGAACATAAGTCTGGATTACTTACCAAGGACAGTAAATTCCGTCCTTAATTCAATAAGTTAAGTCGTTAAAGCGAGTACTGGTATCAAAAATTTATCATGAGAATGTTATCTCAGTTCAAACCTAAAAATAATTGTAATACTGGGTGCTCTAATGATTCTGATTATGTTCGCGGTCCACTGTACTTGGGTCACCAGCAATACCTACTCGAGTCCCTCGATTGTATTGGACTTCCAGAATATTTAAAATGGCTCAAATTATACTAGAAGATTTAAGAGAAGCTTATTATTGATGGCCACAAAACAAGAATCATGTCTAGATTGCCAAGTTGCTGTGGGTACTCATCGACTGCAGAAAAATCATGCGAAATTATGACTTCTCTGAATGAGGACTATGCCCTGGTTAACATTTGATGGTGTTACATCCAAAAGACATTAAAGGAAGCGACTTTTTCGCCAATTTCGGTGAATTCTGAGGGAATAATAATGGTGCTCCAGCATTACTCAACTTAAATCTATAAACCCGATCCCTGTTTTTGGGGTACAATAATCTTTTAAAACTAAGCTTCATTCTTATACTCATAATATATAAATCCGCTACTGGTTATTCATATAAAACAAAAACTATTTCCAAACTAATAATGAGCAATGCATTTTGGAAATATTCTAATGCTAAATTGATCAATTTTGTTTGAGGGAAATTAGTCAAATGAATTTGATAATGTCACGCAAGTGATAATGCCTTTCCTTCCAAAGTATATAAAACACAAATCACAATTTTAAAAATATTTAGTTCTCTAGCAGATACAACATTGTCTACAGCAAAACATACTAGGGGAAGTGTTCATTATAACATACTCAAAATGTCTTTAAATTTGGGTCGCCAAATGATCTTATTTTGTGGATTATTTCTAATGCTTTTGATTTGTGAAAATCAAGCAAAGGTATGGGGATGAAGAGGAGTGAGTCCTCAATCTATGGAATTTTTAAAATATATTGTATCATTTGTTATAGGAAGCAACTGATGATAATGAACAAGTTGAGAATTCCGATGAAGATGATACCTCATCTGAAGAAACCATTGAAGCTGATTCCAAAGATGAGTCTACACAACGACGAAGACGACGTCGTTTTGCAGATATCTCAAGTAATAATAATGATGAATCGAAAAATATAGCACCACGTATTGGTATACCTGGATTACCTGATCCGGCTGCCATTCTTAAAATTGCTGAAATTCTACAAACTGTGGGAGAGAAAGTTGTACCCATATTAATTGAAGGTATACCAAAAGCTGATTTAGTTGGTGAAAGGATATCGAAGGATTTACAATTTTTGAAAAATTTCAAACAAGAAATTGAATTATTTTCAGGCGATTTTAAAATGAAATAATATTATAATGATCTATCATATAAATAATGTAATGATTGATAATGAAATATCTTTTTTTAGCTGTTGGACAAATCGTCTAAGAAGTGCAACTTTGGTTTTATTATATATACAAGTTCCATGGAGGATTAATTTTAAAATAAAATGAAATATTTTTCTAATTGAATAATATTTATTTTTTGTATTGAATTGTAGAAATATTTAAGTACTGTTGTCCATATCTAAGACCGTAAATCCATTTAATACTGGACATTTCTCTCTTCCACATTCACTGAATTGCCCATAAAGCGTATGAACTGTACTCACTAGACTGGCACCACACAAAAGGCTCTTGATAAAATATCTTTTTAAGTCTTCCTCACCCAAAATACAATGATTACCACATTCATTATGAAGTTTATCGAATACAAGGTTTTCCATACTTCTTAATATCATATATTCAAGATCACGATGATCAAAAACACCACAATTGAGATCAGCTTTAGTGATTTGTTGCAATGTCAAGAATATAGTAAATCCTATAATAAGGCTGACATAGAAGACTTTCTAAATAGACAATGGATAAACAAACCAAATTTTATTAATGAAAGAAAAATTATAGAAAATTGCATACCATTTTCTTTGGTATTTTTGATTTCTTTGAATTGAATTCCACAAAGTATTATAAAGAACTGAATTCTATAGAAGAATCCCATTCTGTGTTGTGTCTTGATTAAAAATTTTATACTTTTATTGGATTAAAAAGTGGAACTAATGGAATATTAATACAAACTACACGGTTGCACTGTAGATTTTTATACTATTCAGTATGGAAAACTTTCTGTTGAATAAATAACTAATGTAACACAGCACCATCCTACAAAAAATGTGGTAACAAGCTAAGGGGCGAGAATGTGACTACTGTGTGCCAGAACTGAAATAGAATGACAACTTTAAGACAAGATTCCTAGGTAGAGATGATTGGAAACAGGATAATGCCATCAGGCAAGACGAGCTTTCGATCTAGATATACAGAAGTCTCCAAAACTAAAGAAAGTACTAGTGCTGGAATCACATCAGAGCAGCTAACAGCTCAACTTCGCCTACTGGTACTGGTGCAGTGTTTTTCAAGTAGTGTTCTAATGCTATGGAGGAGACCCCTAGACGCATATCGTTTCATGTTGACAGCCAGGCAGCTATCAAGCCTCTAACGACCCACATCATCAAGTGCAAAACTATCCATAGTACGGTGGCGGCTCTTAATCAAGCTCAGCAGCATTCAATCACGCTAATCTGGTTGTCTGGCCATTCTGGTTTCTCTAGCAGTTGCCGATATGTATAGACCTTTACAAAACATCCTTTCAAAACCAAGGAGCTAGCAGCCACGAAGTGAGCGAATGAGCCTAGCTGCACTGTCGCTATTACACTCTAGCCTAAATAGACCTCCGAGCAACTACACTTTGCTATTTTTGGCACAAATACTTTTTTGCAGGCGGTTGATGACAGGAGATTGCCAACTTAGCAAAATATCCACTGGTGAATATGGCTCTGACCCTGGCACCTTAACAATGTCCAAGAAATAGGTAAATGGAAAACTATCTCAGCCCTTTGAATATGAAAAGAAGCTGTCATAAGAACACTATCATCATGGAGATTCGCATAGTGCGTTATAGTAGAGACGGGAAGAGAAGAGAGTAATAAATATACAATAAAATATTTTACAGGCTTTTAGTCTCGTTGTTTTATTAGAACACCTCTTATATATGTATTTTCTTTATATTTAACATTGGATCCGCCTTGGTATTAGACTTATTGCCTTTCAATTGATATTGGTTTGACCAAATCATAGTGATATTTATAACATTTCTCCTCACCAAATTCAATTTGACACATATAACTATTTTCCAAACAACTTTCTTCATCTTCCTCTTCAGGTTTATCAGTCAGTGAAGGACGGTTTCCATTAGAATTGGGGCTTTCAGTTGCATTAGGACCTTCTTCCTCATTTATTGTTGGATTGTCTCCTATTTCAGGTCTTTTAGCTCCTTCAGGTGTTAAGACTTCGGGACCTTCAGGTCCTCCAGGTCCTCCAGATTCTCCAGATTCTCCAGGACCTCCAGGTCCGCCAGGTTCTCCATGTCCTCCAGGTCCGCCAGGTCCTCCAGATCCGCCAGGTTCTCCATGTCCTCCAGGTCCGCCAGGTTCTCCATGTCCTCCAGGTCCTCCAGGTCCGCCAGGTTCTCCATGTCCTCCAGGTCCGCCAGGTCCTCCAGGTGGTGTTAACCGTTCGGGTCCTTCAGGTCCTCCAGGTCCTTCAGGACCTCCAGATTTTCCAGATTCTCCAGGACCTCCAGGTCCTTCAGGTCTTCCAGGTCCGCCAGGTCCTCCAGGTCTTCCAGGTCCGCCAGGTCCTCCAGGTCCACCAGGTCCTCCTCCAGCTCCTCCTGGTGTTATTATACCCTTGTGTCCTGGAGGTGTTGCATTAACTTCTTCTCCTGGAGGTGCTATAAAATCTGGATATCTTGTGATTTCATTGTTCTGTATTTCACAATGGGTTTTTAACATTGCTATCATTTTCTCTATGCTTTTGCCATCTAACAAAATTTGTGTTATCAATTTACTATACTCGAGAAGACCAAACGTATCCAATGGGCCATCAGCATAAAATTCAAGTTCTTTAATTACCATTTTTGTAGCACCCTGTATAGCCATCAGCACAAGTTCTGTTTTACTTACTTTTGGCTCACAACAATTATTACTTTGAGTTCTGTGTTTCATATGTTTATGATATCCAAAACTTATTGCGTTCATAGTGAATAACAACACACAAAATAGGCCAATTTTCCGAAAATTCTTTCAATGCAAAAAAAAAAAAATAAACAAAATATAGAAATTAATAGAAAAAAATTACGAACAATTTTCAGTTTAAACTCACCATTATAAAGGTAATTTGTATAATGAAATAGTAACTACTTTAAATTCACTTATCATAGATCGTTTGTGTCGTTAAATGACCGATTTTTACAATATTTGTTGTATCAAATTAAATTATTTATGGTTTTTGTTTTTTTTTTTTTAGTTTTGTAATTTATGGTGATGAATGTTATTTCGGTGTGGAGGTGTCACTGTCTGACGAATGTCTAATTCACACACATGAAGGTTTAAAAGTAATGAATGCGCTGAGTGTCTTGTTAATCTTGGAACTGAAAAGTACTTTATTGGTCCGGAATCTTGCTGTGGGTTTATTTGAGGAGACTTAATGGAAGTTTGGAAAAATTTGGCATGTGAAATGGTATAACAGTAATCAAAAGGACAAGGGATGTTATACAGGGCTCTGGTATCATCTTATGAAAATTGATCTACCAGATTGTCGGCTTAAGTTAATACTGGACAAGATCACGTGTACGAATTCGAATTTTTCTTTGGCCAAGGCTTACCTATCTGTGAGTTTGGTTCCAACTTGTGAAGTCTTCAAATCATTTGGTTTACTGCACATTTTAATTTTAAATCAAGAACGCTAAAAACCTCAGTAACAAGCCAAATATAATTATGACACAAAATATAGTCCTCCTCAAAACACAGATACTGTAAACTGCTGATTTTGACAATTGAATATTAAAACACCACTTTGCAAATATCCAGCAATTGTCACGCAAAGGCTTTCCATTCTAGGGGCTTCATTATCGACAACGAAATCGTGTCTTTCTTTTCAGTTTCAAATCTCGTGATAACCAAAAACAAATTGTGTGTATAATATCGGGATGCCTAGGAACAAAATTACAGACAATTGATTGTTTGGTAACCCAACAAAAGGAAGTCCCACTCCTCTTGTGACAAGGACCATATAAAATAGAAAAATCGATCAAATTTGGATGTTCAATAGAAAAAGGGTAAGTTCGATGATGTTTGTTGGTGTTTCAAAAAATGGACTCTATTAATATATTCTCAAAAAAGCAGGATTGTAAAGGAGGAGTCTGTTTACCATGTAATTATTTCGAATATAGGTTGTGTTGGCTATAATTTTGATCTGTATATTTCTGCATTCATTTTTAAGGTTCCGTACCCAAAGGGTGCCAACGGGACAATGTCCATCCGCCCTTCCGTCCGTCAGTGAGCTCTATCTGAAGAACCATATTAGAAAGACAGTTAAAATGTTCACAGAGTGCGTAATTCAATAAATAAAATAAAGTTAAAAAATTAAAGGGGTCCTCATACAAGAAACGTGTGCACTGCAGTTTTCACAGCAATAGTCGCAATTATTGTATTCCCGACATATGTATATACCTGACAAGCTGCTTCCCAATCGGATGGACATAAAGCAATTCTCACAAAAACTGTATTTGCCACACTGCTTTCTGTTTTCCACGACATTTTTTGGTGGCTAATAATGCAGTGTGGTTCGTTGAAGCAGTTCTCATATTGAAATTGTTTATATTTGTAAAAGAATAGATGGATATACATCTGCAGCGCAAACTACATATCCCAGCAGTGATGCCATTTTAGCCTTTTTTCCGGACAGATCTATCCTTCGATCCAAAAAGCAACAATAAGGCTACTGCAAAGTTTGTAAGTACCGCAGATAAAGAGGATTATGACCCGATCTAATTTATAAAAATATATTTATAAGATAAAAATTACAAAATAATCTATTCTGTTTTTGTGATAGGTAGATGGCATCACTGTTTCCCAGATGTATGGTTTTGTGTGTGGCAGTAGCCCCAAGTGTAAGGGATGTGGAAGATATGAAGGCAAAACGTAGTCGACGTTTTTTCTAGAAAGTTCCAGAATTTTTGTGAAATTAATAAGTTTTCCAAAAAATATAAAATTAATGAATAATTTTTTTAAATCAATCTTAGTAGGTTATACGATTTGGATCATATAATAATACTGATTAGTTGAATATAGTTCAACATCTCGTAGCTCTGATAAAAAAAATTACAAATTTCTATTTGTAATTTATAAAACAAAAATCGTAATATAAAATATATGGCTTCATCTATTATTGGATCTATTTGGTGGAACTACTTGAACGAAGCGTTGGACTCTAACGTTAAACCCTTTTGGTGGAACTACCTTAAAGAAGTTATCACTTCACCATTGACTGTGTTAGCAGCCGGAGCTTTTGCGCTTTATTTGATTTACAGAGGTAGAGTCAATATGAATGCAGAATCTGACGACGATTACTCTTGTTCTGAGAATGTAAAGACGGTACTGCCAGAATTTGAAAAAAACATGGATATTGAAGAGCTTGCTTTGTACCATTCAAAACGTGAAGATGGTCGTTTTTTCATTGCATTGAATGGCTACATCTTTGATGTTTCGTTGGGACCTGATTTCGGTCCAGGAGGAGTATATGCAACTCTAAGTGGAACCAATATCTTAGATAATATATATAAACAGGCCGAAGAATGTGGAGTTAATGCTACAACTCACGCGAACGAGTTGTACGATCAACTTGAGGGGAATTTTCCAATTGTTGGCATGCTATTGGCTTCGAAGTCTGATAATGATGAACAAAATAAGGATGACGCAAATAACAGTGCAGCTCAAAAGGATGACACTTTTGAAATCGATATCTACAACGATACTCCTTATTCATTTAATGATGACAATGATAACACAATCACTGAAGCAGATTAATTTCAGTAGGAAGGTCTTCATGTGGTTAACAAGAGCATCAGTAGCAATTATATTACAAGGATAAGTAGTAGTAATTTGTTCCAAATTTTAAATAAACGAATTGTATCTGTACACAATACATACACAATAAATAAACGATGTTACTGAATTTAATCTATGATCAAGACACATTCTTTTATCATACAAAACATAGTTTTTGGCTAAAACGAGGCATCCATTAGCATGTACGTTCAAAGAATATTCAATAAAACGTTTCAGTTTTCATAAAAAATGATAATTTCCCTTTGCCATACTGCATGGAAAATAAAATGTAAACTTCAACAGTTTGCAAATAATTAATGTTCAAACGTCTGACAGATGTAAACCAGTTTGCCGAGGGTTAAATACTTATATGAACATCTGAATGCCTTTAACGCAGCTTGACAGAAAGCTAGCAGCTACGAACGTTCAAAGGCGCGATGTATCGTTTAGCTGGCCGGTGCAATTTCTTGGCTCGTTGATCTTGATATGCTGCATGTTCCATAAGAACACCTGTTAATATACCCTTTTCTCACATCATGAATTAGGTGATTTATTTATAAATGCTGCCAAGCTTAGGGAAAAGTAATGCCACAATTTTTTAATCGATAACTTATCGATGTTTTCTTTGAAAACATTCGAAAACACTGGCTGATAACGAAGATTTTGCCAAAAACCTGGTGTATATATTCATTTATTTAATCATTTGTGTAACACAAATCATATAAACACGGTTGCCAACTTGAGAAAATCAGAATGCGCCAAAAATAGGGTAAGTGGGAGTCAGACTCGCACATGGTTTAACATTATGTATGTAAATTCGTTGGACGTAAAGCTTATACCTCTGTCTGAACTTAAATAAAATTAATTTGCTTCATTGTTTCTGTAGCAAAACTGACATATTTAATCAGCTTATAAATATACTACAAAATAATTAACCATAAGTATTCTACAAAAAAATTAAATAAAATGAGAAACCATAGGAAAAAACTGCGTGCAGTGCATATTGGAGAAAAAGTTTCTTGTATGAGGACCCCTTTAAATTTTTTTTTTTTTTTTTATTATTTATCGTTATAGCCAGTGGCGGATTTGAAGTCTTGGCCACCCTTGGTCCCAGGCCATGTAGTTAGTACCATGTAGTCAGTACCTTTCTCAGCACCCATCAAGAAAACAAGAAAACGATCGATCTCCAGAACTGTTACTGGCGGGAGTACACACACATATGTACGTACATACATACGAAGAGCAATATCCATGTTCGTAACCATTTCAACAAACTGACAGCACTGTTCTGGTTCCTCATTTTATATACTGCAGGGAAATGAAGAAAATGGAGACATTCTTCTGAAAAAGTGTTTTTTAAGTTAGTAGAATTGCAAGCTGTGGCTTTTTTTTACTTTAATATTCCTGTACAATGGACAGTTTTTTGGCTTTGTTTTCGAAATCATCAAAGTTATCTTGAGTTTTGCCAATTATATGTATTAGTACTTCATAGAGTTCTATGACAATGGAAAGCTCAGAAGTTTTTCACTTGCGACGTTAATGCGATCCATCATGAAGGCCATTTCAAAATATTCTAGTTTCAAACGAATACCTCTTGCTTCTCACATAACGGCTCTCTTCTGTTGTGTGTCACGATTCGCGTAAACTTTTGCCTTCATCTGCATGAGCTGATCAACCAGTCTTTGATAGACTTTTGACGATGAAATGGGCTTGGAGGAGTTCCCAACGATGAGTTGACGCTGCGAAGAAATTGTACAACTCTTGGAGTCGAGAAAAGCACGAACAAGCCTCTTGGCTGCTATACTCTTAATCCAATCGGAAGATTACGATGCGGTGCAGACTACACTGTGCACTGTGGCCCGACGTACGCCATAATGTGGTTTTTGATACGATTGGCCACCCCTTATAGGCCCGGCCTCATGGGCCTTAGGCAAACCCGCCAGTGGTTAAAGCGGCAATTGAATTACACACTCTGCGAACATTTTAACTGTCTACCTATTACGGTTAATGAGATAGAGCTTACTGACGGACGGATGAGCAGACGGACAGCGTAGGCTTAATAATAGGGTCAAGTTAGTCGTATTCTGCCATCTCACCCGCACAACCTTCCTAATTTCGATTTTGAAATGCAGGTTGCTTGGTTTTTATATGTATTTTTGTCATTGCTAGAATGTAGCTCATTTTACCGTCGTCTTCCTTCTATGACCAGTGGCATCCGAAGCTGCAGCACCAGATTTTGAACCCAGTACTCTTCTCAAAAATTTTGATTGAAATCGTCGGATAATTATGTTAGAGTTATCTATAGCTAATAATGGCTCAATGGGAGGGCAAGTGGAACATGACTGAAGGATATCCATTCCTGCATTATTGAAATGATATTTTGAAATTTATATCTTCCAATACTAAACAATTGAGTGAGTTTATAGGCATAAATAAAGGAATAATATTCCCAAAATTTTTATTAAAAAGTTGAGAGAAGTTTTTAAGTTCAATTTAAGCAAACCAACATATCTCTATGGCATATCTATTGTATCTTAGACAACTTATCTATGTTTGTGTCTGTCTAACTATGTTACATTTGTAAATGTTTTATGCCTAAATAGGCTTATTTTGTATTTTATATCAACTTCTGACCTGACTGGCTGCTTTGGTTTGGTTTTATTGTTAGAATTGTACTAAGGATTAGTTTGGTTAAGAAACAAAGTTGGTGAGAATAAATCTAAAAGAGCCCACCAACCAACTAACCAACCAACCATCTCAAGTTACATTTTGTAATAATTTAACTCGATTTTGGGTTTATAGCCTTACACAATACCATAGTAGTACAACATACGTGTTACAATCAATTGTTTTTCCCCTCATGTCTTTATCACTTGAATCATCCAACCATTCAACCAAACTCATTCTCCTCATTCCAATGTATTTAAACAGATATTTCATTGGTACAATATCCTTTTTGTTTATCTATTCGACCCAAACCACTTTTGACTTCACTGAATACTATATGTTAGAGAATAAGGAAAGAAAAATGACAATGAGGGAATGAAATAAGAAGAAGTAAGAAGAAATGAACAAATGTAGGAAGGAATGCATGAATGAATAAAGGAACAAAATAAGCGGGCGGATGGGTTATGTCTTCTGGGTGAGTGTCCTTAAGTGCATTGTTAACGTGTGTCTATGGATTTATGTTGGTTAAGTTGAAATCGCATATTGATGTGCGTAAGTAAGTGAGTGAGAGTGTGCGTGTGTGCGTGTATCTGTGTTTATACATAAGTGCGTGTGTGTGTGCTCTTACTACATAATGACTTTCAACATTTTTGTTGTTTATTTAATGACACCAGAGAATTTGTTGTTTCCTTTTTCCTTTCCCATTTTGTTCTTAAATTGCCTAATTTGGTCTGATTCCCTTGAGTATCACTAGAAGCTATTTAAACTTGTATCTCTTTGCCCTTCGCATATGTTAAGAATTATTGAAATTTTAATAATTTTATTTTATTTCTTAAACTATAATGTGCATACTAAGGAGCTTATATAGAGATCTACAAAGGGGAATACGATATAATTAGAAATGCCAAGTTTAAAAGTTAAACCTTATTAACTGGATTTTTATTTTAATACTTAACCAGTACCGACAAAGTCTGAAACTCTGTTCAATTCAATTAACTATGGAATGCTTAGAATACATGAGGGAGTTTGTTTCTTAATCTTTTGTTCTCTTAAATAAGATTTTGTTTGGTAAATTCTTCAAAAGAAACCATAAGATACTATTTAAATCTTGCAGCAATGTCTAGGTAATGGATTTCGAATGAATATTTGATCTACATTTTGTAGAATAATAGAAATATTCTTTTAGTAGGTTCTCAATCTGTGGTCTTTCTTTGGTAACTCCAAAGCTTCTGTAAGATTAAAGTTTTGTTTCTCAATATCTGACAGCTGAGGTTTTTAAAATTTATATGTTCAAGAATCAAATTAACAAACATTGCAAGTACAAGAGAGTTTAATTATTTTTTTTTTACCTATTTCATCTACTACAATTTTTGTTTATTAGTTGATCCGGACGCAGACGTTGTCCAGCCTTCTATGTATATCGCCTTTTATCTTTTGGCAACTAAATTAACAATAGGAAAACAACGAAGAGCGCAATACTCACTCTTGTGCGTACTCAGAGATGAGAAAATACAACAATAATAGCAACAACAACACAAAATTAAATATCCTTTGATTCTGTAGGTTGATTTTGATGAAATAAACGCTATATGTTACCCACTATAAAGCTTGTAATTTTTCAGTAATTAGATATTGAATCCAATGATAGGCTTTTACGTGATGCTTGCACAAACAGTCTACGATATATGCATCGCTTAATTCTTTGTTATTTGCACTGATAGCTTCTAAACACTCGAGGATATCATTATCACATAAGTAATTGGAAACATACAATTAGCCAAATACGGGACGCTTCTATCACATCCATAAAAATATACTGGGTATCTAGCCATAAAGGGATCGGTGGAAGTGAATTGGCTGACGCAGCATCTAAGTTAGAATAGCAGTCATAGTCAATAACCACAATTCTTTCCAATGAGAATGACATGCGTAGAGCAATCATAAACATCCTGCAATCTATTCAGTATTAAGATTGGCTGGCTTTTGAACACTGATTTAGAGTTGTTAATCCACACCTGATGAAACCTTATTACCCGATAAGCTGTTTAAAAAATTATGTACCATATTCACACGACTACGAATTGGGCATGGCGTCATCACCCACACACATTTTCTAAATGGGGAAATGCGTCCTTCCTGCCACCTACGGAGCATCTTTAATCGGCGTCGACTCACGGCATGGGCGAGGGCTGTTGCCAGGTGGTTTGGTTGATTTTGCAGTCTCTGCAGATGACATTTACTGTTTTGAAGGGCATTTAAGTCTGTGTGCAAAGTGGTGTTGCGCATAAACCAAGCTCCACATAAACGGCGAAGTGCCTTCTTTTGACAGGCTTGAACTCGCTGCACGTTGCTGGTTACAGCGCTACCCCATATTTGAACAACCAGTCAAGTTTACGCAACTTTGCATTCTGTGATGGTTTTAATGTGAGCTTGCTATGTGAGACGTTGGTCAGGATCAGTCAGAGGTAACAGATTTGTTCCATCTGTGGATTGATACTGGAGTTACAAGAGCAACGCCTCCCTTTACAGAATCAAAAATTTAAATGATATTCTCCTTCCTAAAAACTTGTCACTACTCGACTTTAATCAAACTATTTTTGAAAAGAGTCGAAGGCATAGCAGTTAGTGCTCTAAGTTGTATATTAAGTGGTGTAAGTAAGTGCATTCTGTGGAAGTAGATTTAAAAGATAAGGCATCATTGAAAAAATATCAGATTTTCTAGTTTTAAGACTCTTTTCTATACATACAAAGAATACCAATCCTTAATGAATTGATTCTTCATTTTGTGATTGTTAATTTGTCATGGTTTCTTATATCATAATGCATTTTTCAAGATTCAGAAATTTATAGATTGTTTTTGACAATTTTATTTTGAAACCATCTAAAAATATGACACAGTCTCCATTTCCTTTCTATCTTTATTTGTTTGTATGAATATTTACTACAATATGTTTGAGAATGCATTATCTCAACAACTTTTTTATGTGATGCATCCATAAGTATTTGTAATAATATATCTGAGCTGAAATTGTAATAGAATATGTGTGTGTACATAAGTAGTAGTATCTTTCAAAAGTGGCAGCACCGGTTTTTTAATGTTAAGCAAACTTACTGAAAGATGTGATATTAATGACGTTGATGACTGACTGGACAGACTTGAGTTTAGAGTTCTCTAGAAAACAAACAATAATAGCATTATTGAAGACAGACAGATACTAATGACAGCTGTTTGACTTTTGCACTAGTGAAGGTAACGAAGCAATTTAACAGACCTACCGATCGACCGATCGACAGACAGATGGACGAACCATAGCTCAGTCAACCTAAGTAAATTATCATGTTTAATAAATTAATACTCAAAGTCAAAGAAGAAAGTGCACGCCAAACATTAAACGAAACAAAGTTTGTAATTTGAGATACACATACAAATATCACATGGATGCATGGGCATGCATGCGAAGTATCTTTGTATCTCTCTCTCTATGGTATGTCTCAGTCTGTGTATGTGTATGTGTGTATGCATCTTGTTAGCTTAACTCTTATATTCGGTTATATAAATTAAAGCCTTATGAGTTACTAATGCACCGACACAGTCAACTTAAAAGAGTCTCCATTCCGTTCCATACCGTTCCGCTCATGCTTCTGCTTCTGAGTCTGTTGTTTGGCATGCTTGACTTCATCTATGGATATTTATGTGTCTCGTTTGTCTTGCATCTTAAAACATAATAAAAAAATCTTTTTTATATATGTGTAAGTATATATAAAATCTCAATGAAATATCTTTCGTGCATCCTGCATGAATTATAATATTTTAGTTTATGCATGCCCCTTGCTGACTCTTCATCAATTCTCTCTACCCGCTAACCTTTCTCTGATCTCCTTTTTCTATATAAATTGCTTCATTGTTGCATGTTGCCATCGTCATTGTCGTCGCTGCTGCTTTACTGTTCTCATCTACAAGTAACATTTGCTTAAGATACTTACTTTGTTCGGTGCCTTGTTGTTTGTTAGCACCCACACACACACACAGATACACACGCACACCGGCAAACAACATTGAGAAAACAAACAAATAGGCAGATAGACACACAGACAAACAGACAGATGGGCAGACCAACCGTCAGACCAAACAAATAAAATACATTCATAGTCTCATTTGGATTTGGTGGAGTTTATTTGTTGAATAAACAATTTTCGTGACTTTTTTGTTTATTTTTTCATTCACTTTTTTTTTCTCACTTTTTCTGGTGAACATTTTTTTCTGATATTTAATTGTGGCTTTGAGTTTGAGTTTGTTTAAAAATAATATAGTAATTTCATTTCCATTCTCCTCGAGAGTGAGTATCTGAAGTGTGATTGTGAACTGCTGTTTGTGCTTAGATTCTTGAACACTTGAACTTCAATTTTTAGCTCTTAATGAGTCGTTGAGTGTTTCAATCTCAGTCTCTATTTCAGGGTGCTCTAATGTTCTGTGTACTTATTTTGAATTAGAGAACAGAAAGCACTTTCCCTCCCTCCTCTTTGGTTGGAACAGTAAAAAGCAATTAATGTTGTTTCTTAAATTGAATTTTCCAAAAAAAATTCATTTTCATTTCAATTACTATTTGACTACAAGGGTGCAACAAACACAAGACAAGTGCCATTTGGATTGAGAGATAACGACAGATCGTCGAGATCAAATTGAAATTATCTTTTCTATTAAACTGTGACCATTAAATGGGGGACATTATTAAGTCTAATTGATTTTGCTTTGATTGAATGTATGTTAAAGTAAAATTGTTTATCTTTATTGAGTAACCTTTAAGTACGGCGGGGCTTTTATATTAAAAGAAACACCACAAAAGGAATTGCCTCTTCTCGATGTATATTTTACTCTTAAGGCCAGCCGACTTACTGTGCAATTTATATGAATAAGATTCCCAGTATTTGGACTTTGCCATGACTGTATCAGCTGAAAATGAACTCGATCTTTTCTCTGACCGCTGTCTAAACAGCCCTGTGACCTTTGCTTACATGTCTTGAAGTTTCATCAAAAGAAGCACAGGCTCTGTGATTTTCTTTATTAAGGAAATTTAAGGTTAGTGGGGCTTTAAAACAAAAAAACCCTAAAGGAATTTGCTTTCTTCAATGTATAAGGGTATGAATCTCCCTCTACACTAGAGGTGGGAAAGTATTGATAGTCACACCATCAATAGTTTTCGCAATTTCGTTTAAGGCCCTTTTAGACGGTCAGTTCTTTCTCAGTCCATGTTATCTCACCGATAACCGAAACGATGACAGAAAAATAGACCAATGGCCCAGCTTATTTGTCAGTCCATTTCGATTTCTGAAGCGATAACATGGGCTGAGACTGAACTGACCGTCTATAAGGCCTTTTAGTGATGAAGTTTACTATGTACAGTAACGGTTTTTGAAAACCATCGATAGAGATGAATATTAAAACTATCGATAGTACCATCGATAGTTTTGCAGCTCTACTCTACACTTCTTTCTTAAGGGCAGCCGACCTTCTGGGCAAACAATATGAATAGGATTCCCAGGATTTAGACTTTACCATGTCAAGAGAAATTGCATCAGTTTTGGTGGGAAACTAACTCGATGTTTCCTCTAAACATGTCTCTAAGTTTCAATAAAAGAAGACCCTGTGAGGTAAGAGAACAAACCATTGATCCCAAAGTATGCATAAGTACGGAAGAAAATATCGGTCACATGGTCACAGCCTTGATAAGTAGGACTGTTTTGAAAAATTTGTAGTTGTTTATATTGTTTAATATAAATGAAAATCCGCAATTGACTCGATGTCAACCCTCTTAGCTGTCCAAAATATTAACAACACCGTATGCACAGTCATTATTATAGGAGATATGATTATAAATAATCCTAATATGATGTCGGCAGCACGAGCTCCACCACACGTCCAATAAAAACGATATAAAGTATCTGGTAATCAGAATTGAATCAACCTGGGAATGAATGTATCCACTTTTATAAACAAGTCAAACCTACAAGAAAAGCACTCAGCATCCCGAAACATAACGTGATGTGTACCAAATTCAGACTCCCTTCACATCACTCAACTCCACCAACTACTTACAAAAGCCAGTCAAAATAATTTAATTAAGTCTTTAAGCTTATCATAAATCTATATATATATATATATAATCGTAAGCCTTTTTGTGTCTGTGCACACTAATCTCAGAAACAGCTTAACCTATTTAAATGCGGTTTTCACTGGTGTATTGACGCAAGCTGTGAGTAACATTTAGCATTTATTTTATAGAAATCGACCGACTAAATCAAAAGATATTCATATTTTTAATTCTGTTGCCGACTTTTTGACTGATTTTCGAATGTTTTCCTCTTTTAAAGCGCAGCAACATTAAACAGCTGATGATTAGGAAAAAAGAACAAAATACACGTTTCGTATATCCCACGCGTTCGAAGTAGTGGGCACAGCTAGTAAATAAATAAAATACAAAATAATATAAAAATTTTTGGCATGTGATCAATAACTTCTGTGATTACTTTTACGTGTGATCGATTCAAAGTCTTAACATGAACTCAAAACCTCATGATGTGAAGTTTCGTTCGCAAGCAACGATACACCAATTGATGTTCGATTGTCATGAAATTTAACATAGATTAATTCAACACCTCATATTTTCATTTTCTAAAGTTAACTCGATACTTCAGTGGAATTATTTTGAAATTTTTTGTATTATTTTCAAGATTTTGAAATTTGTGATTTTGACCATATTCAAAGGTACTTAAGAATAAGAACATATGATCCGATCTTTATTTATATACTATACTATACCATATCGCAAGATGATGTTTCTATCTATCATAGAAATGATACAGCATTAGTTTGTAATTTTGTTTCGTTTTCGAAGCAGTCACAAGAAATGGGTTAATGCATACGTTAAAAGCTCACTTCCTTCCTCGTACTAATGGGACGGCAGCTAAAGTGCGATTGGCATTTTTGCGCCTGAACAGTAGTATAAGTAAAAGAATTGATGAAGAAAGTAAAATTAAGTGAATTCTTATGTTGTGTAATTTACCTTAACTTATATCAGCATTCATCTGACTTAGACACATTTAAAAAATGATAACAGGTAGCGAAAGACAGATGATGATGATGTATTATTGCATCATATGAACTGATAAGAAAAGAAGATGATGATGTACTATTGCATCATATGAATTGATAAGAAATTGACGCAAAAACCTTAATCTGTAAAAGATTTTAAAGCTTAGAAGATAATGATAAATCCAAAGTCTTAAAAGGATAATATAAAATTGCTTTTGATAACAAACTGCAAATACGAGTACATTTGCAATAATATATTTTAATTTAAACTAACCACAAAATCCCCAACATGAACTAAGAATTAAGTTTTATATTTAAAAATTCAGCAGACATCAATAAATTCTAAGTTTTCTAAGTCAAAGTCTTAACTTTATTAAGGAAGAATCTGTTCAAAAGATTGTTTTAAATTAATAATTTGAACTTGAAGAACTTTGCAGAAACTTAAAATTTAAACACTTTTGCACATCTAATATATAAAAACAAATACTACTATCGTTTAGTATAGCAAAGAAACAAAAACTTGTATTTGCTTTTTTTCGTTGTCTTAACTTAGCAAAATGTTTGTTGGATAAATATAAAACCAAAATAGTAAAACTAAATAAATTGCTTATGTACAACAAAATTGTTAAACAAATAAAGTTAAGATAAGTTTTCTTGTTTGTATGGAAGTGTGTATGGTGTATGGATGTGTGTGTTTGAGATACTCTAAGAAACTTGAAAATGTTTTACAAATGACAACTAATTTACGAGACAACAACAACAACAACGACGATGTGAGATGCTATTGTCAGATGATATTCGCGGTAAAACGTGGTCAGAGATGAAATCCATTGAAATCCACTATGATGACTATACAAGTACAAAAAAAAAATCATGCTAAGAGCAACGATTTTTACTACAAAATCTTTGTATCTATGTACTTACATACTTAGTATAGTATAGTAGTATTTGAGTGTTGAGTGAGTGAGTATCTTTTGAGTGAATCATTGAACCAACCTAAAATAACACATCTTCATTGTGTAAATAAAATGCTTTCAAGTGTTTTCTTTATAAACACAAAACTTAATGATGTTGATTTAGTACAACATCATAATGATACATATAATAGTGATGATGATGATGATGCTGATGCTGATGTTTCTGTTCTTGTTCTTGTTATAGTTTTCGTTCATGTTCACAATATTTAAATTGTTACATAAAGTCAAAAGTTTTTTGTTACCATCATTCAGTGAAAAAACATGATTTGCAAGTTGTTCTTTCTATCCTCAAACTCATTTCAATTCACATTCACACATTCTCTACTGATGATGCTGATGCTGATGCCGGTGATGAGATGGTGTAGAAGAAGTTACAGATACTTGCGAAATTCTGACAACATGTTTACTTCATTAACATATATCTATCCATCCTCAACAAATGGTCAAAAATCCCAAACCAAACAAACAACATAGGAACGTTAAAAATTTCATCACTCACATCTTACAATCAGAAGATACTTTTTACTTACTATTAACATATTATTGTACTTTGGGCTTAGTTTGTCAGTTTTTTTCTCTCCCTTATCCAGAGCAAACAATTTTCTTCTTAAACTTTGTTGCCGTGGTGAACTCATATGAATGCCAAGAAAGAAGTGTAAATTATTTTGGAATCTTTTAGCACAACAATCGGCATTGCCATCGCCACTGTTGGTATCGTCATCAGCATCATTATCACCAGATACTTTTATGTTTGTTTGTTGTTGTTGTTTCTTTAATTTATTTCTTTCTTTTTTTTTGGTCTTGTTCAATTAGTTATTCCACTCTAAATATGATTAGCGACTGTGAAATGATATGTGTGAGTGCGAAATTATTCTCATTAACGATTGTGTGAAAAATTTCAAAATTAATATTTTTCATTATACTAAAATATTTCATGGTTTCTGATTAGATTGAACTGAATGAATTGAATGAACTGAAACAAATGTACAATGTAATGGTATGAAATGAAGTTTTGTTTTTGGATTTATCATGGTGTTATTGATTATATAGTTGGATAAAGACTGCGTAAAAAAGCATATCTATACAGATTTGTTAAGCGATGACGCATATAATTTCGATGAACCCAAAAACCAGTCCATCTCGACGTGATTGGGAATAGCGAACTTTCATTGAACAGGGTATATTATAATGAGATATGGGTATAGCTGGGTAAATGTTGCCTAAGAAAGCCCATACATATAGAATGGATAAAGTCGTAGAAGCCTTTCTGATGCGTTTTAGACTAGTGAAGGCCTTAGGTTATATTATGCAGACCGCTTGCAATTGTTCTCGAGTTCAACCAGAAGCCTTAAGGCCCATTGTGATGCCTAATAAAACGATGCCTTGATTGTGATGGGTCCTAACCCCTCGGTAAGGTTGGTCCCAAAGATTAAGCTCTTTCTCTAAAACCAACCTGAGAAGTCCACGAAAGGAGCCAGGTTTCCCAAAAGACATTTTGCCAAACTACCCAACTCTTCGAAAAACGGTTTCCCGAGAATCCGGGTTCATCTACCAAGAAGAGCAGGGCAATCACAGAGAAGGTGTTGTATGCTCTCCGGTTCCTCCTCATCTTGACATCTTCGAAAGAAGTCAGAAGTGGATCATGGTGATGATGTAGTGACCCGTCATAACTCCCGTTAACGTCCGAATCCTTTTTTTTGTTGAAGTGAAGAAGCTCAAGGTTCTTTTTGGTTGATAGCAAGACCAGAGTGTCCTAGCTTCAGTACATGTAGACTAATTTGCCCACTTTCTGCCTGCTAGATCATGATAATTGCTGGTGAATTTTTTGTCTGTTTCTTTATTTGTTTGTGCTCGCATCACTTAAAAGTCACTCTTTGGATTCAAAATAGAATTACTAGAAGATAAAAAGCTTTGTTGTGAGTAACATTTGAAGTTTATTTTATCAAAATCGACCCATAGAATCAAAAGATATTAATTTTCTAGACTTTCTGCAACAGAACGCTCTCTTGAGGGAAACATGAGGCTTACGGGGCATTTCTTTGATCTCCTTCGCGTCTTTTGTTGTTTGTTCATTTCGTTTGGCTTTTGTAGACTGTGAGGGATGTGAGCGGAAGTGAGGAATGTTGCACAATATGGTTTGATTCAAAGAACGACAGTCTCAAGTGTAAATGCAAGCAAAAGTCACTCACCATAGAAGAATCGACGATAAGTGACTAAACCGAGAAAAAATCATAAATGAAGCGTTTGTTTTTCTATCTTTTCTTTCTGTAAATGTTTGTTGTCACCAAAAGATAAAAGGCGAATTACATAGAAGGCGGGACAACGTCTGGCCGGGTCAACTATGAGACACGATTAGGAATAGCGAACATTCATTGATCTTGGCCTTTGGGTTCCTCCTTTGTTTGGGCGGTGGGAAATATCGCAAGTATCCCTATGCAATAGTTCTTAGTTCAATAATCTGTGCCTTTACTTTATGTGATTCTTTTCTATCTTAAACCATCAGACCAACATCTATCTCAGATGAAATGATACTTATCATCTGAAACATGTCTATGTCATCTATTTATTAATAAAATAAGAAGAATTTATGTTAAATTTGAGTTTTAACATTTCCCCATCATTTCAAAACCAAACTTTTTATAAAATTCTTTAAAATTTAGTTTTTGACATGACAAAAAACTTTATAATTACAAGTAAGGTCTTTACAGCTTTAATAGATAGAAGACAAGAAGACAGACAGACAGATGGGCGAGAAAAAGCCTTTCAAAAATGTTTCTACATAATTAATACATAACAACATAAACATTTAAGTATTTATGTATATAAATAGATACAATACAAAAGTATTCATGAATGTATCTCTACTCTACTCATACTACTTACAGTATTATATATGCTGACTATGTATTCAAGTTGTAAGTAATTTGATTTACATAAATTTGCAACAAAACTTGTCAAATGTACCTGCAACATGCATGCATGCAACATCATCAGCAGCAGCAGCAGCAACATCCTGATAGGGTCGTTTAGCATCATACGAGTGGGTATCTTGTATTTGAGAAGGAGATGGTGGAGAAGATGTCAGAAGAAGATGGTGGTGGTGGAGCAGTTGTGGTGTTAAAGAAAACAGACAGACAGACTTTTACAGACTTTAGACTTCACAAACATGTGTCACACAAGTGCCTCTGACATCTACTTAGAAAGCAACTAATGTGACATGGTGGCATGGCAGAACTGTTTGAAACAAATTTTCTCAAAAAGTATTTCATACACACACACACACACACAGATATACATCAAGGCATACACACACAGATACAATTTTACAGATATACGCACTTAGACACTTTGTAAAGCTTGTGGCAGACGACGTTTGGACGACGACTTGGTAACAACTAAAAGAAAACTGAAAAAGGAACGGAAGAGAACGAAAACGGAAGAAACGAAGGACAAGTAAAAATGTCTTTGTACTAAGTTGCACGTTAAAAACGAATAGAACAATATGCAGGCGACACAAATGTCGGTCGGGCACTTCTCCTTGTTCTCTCTCTTTCTCTGCTCTGTGTGTCACATCCTTTGACTTTGTCTCTTTTTCCATTGTTTCTTTCTGTTTGTGTGTGTGTAGAATTGAATGTATGTGAATGTAAGAGTGAATGCGCGCTTTTCAAACAAAAGTTGTTCGTCCGTCTGTTGCCTGCTTTCTGCCTGGCCTGGCCCGCTCCGCTTCCTTGCTGATTTCTTCCTTGCCTGTTTTTTGCTTGCCAGGCTGATGCCAGTTAAGCTGCTATGCCGCTTCAAATGTTGAATGCTATGACGCCGCGTTGGCATGCGGTTTCTCAAAATTGCTGCCTCTATTGAAATCGACATGGCAGACGCTCACTCACTCATTCGTTCTCCTGGTGCCTGGTGCCTGCTGCCTGGTGCATACAACAAAAATTATTTCCATGCCAGTGACTCTTTCTACAAATATTCTGCTTGATGCTGCCTGCATTCGAAGGATGTGAATATTGTTGTGCAAGGATGCACAAGTGCCTGACTCGACGCTTCTCGACTTGCCGCCTCAACTATATGGTATAGTAAAATCCTCTATGTAGTAGGTATTGGGTGAAGGACGCGCTTTGCTAAGTACATAGTTTTCAACTTCGTCATTGTTGCTATTGTAAAAATGTGTTTGTGTTTGCATTTGTCTCTGTCTCAGTCTCAGTATCTGTGTGGATGTGTTTGTGCTTCAATGAGTTCACTCATTCATTTATTCAATGGCGCTGCAGGTTTTCTTTAGAATGACAAAAAAAAAACTTTATTTCTATGGTTCCTTTAGATTTCTTTCATTTACATACTGCCTAGCACAAAAGCATCATCATCATCATCATGATCGTCATATGAATGAATATGCGACGAAATGTTTGCTATACAAAGGATGAAGGCAGGGGTATCTCGAACCACTCTTCCACTTAAATTTCTGCTATTATTTTCAATTTTGCATTTCAATTGCTGCATTTGCGTCAATACAACAGAATGATGTTACTCCTGCTGATATGATGATGACGACAATGCAAAGCAGCTGCTTTTGTTTTTGTTTTCATTCACCTATACTATACTTTATTCATGTCCTCCTTCCCCATTGGGTATCTTAGAATTTTAACACAATGGAACACACATACCTGCATGCTTATCAAAGTCCTTTGCTGAGGATATACTTAGTATTCGCTTATTCGTTAACTTACTCGCCTGCTTTTTATTTTTACATTTTTTGCAGTATTTTCTGCCATTTATCTCGACCGCGCCTTGTCTGTCTGTCTGTCAGTCAGCCTTTCCGTTTGTCGTATTCTTTATTTTCTACTTATTCTACTTGAAGCATGTTAGGCATTTAAAGTATCTGCAAGTTTGTATCTCGCATCCTTAAGTATGCTTCATGTGCCGCCTTTTGTCTTTGAGCGGCATTCGGCATTCTTATATTGTATTTTACTTGCCAACTTTGTCGTTTCCTCTCGTCCTTCATTCTACCTCTCTCTCTTGCCACAGATATGTATTTGTATATTTTGTAGTTATATCATTTGTAATTATCACAGGTTACCTTTTTTTATAAAGAAGACCGACAACCAACGACGACCCTTAATGCAAACGAGCAAATGAAAAATTTTCAACGCCTTTTTAAAAATATTTTTCCTTTTTTCTTTTTTTTATTTGCAAATTTTTCATATTTTATGGATTAAGTTTTTCATAAGAAAAATGTTAAGACTTTCATTTGCATTTGACCTTTCGCCTCACAAATTTTTGTTAAAGGAAACAGACGATAATCAAGATTATACTGTGTTTTACTTAAAAGGGAAACCGGTATGAAAAGATTGAATTCGCTGGAGTCTGTTGGATTTGATTTGTCTGAAAATTGAAGGTTGAAGGTTATGGTATTTGAGTTTGACTTTAATAAAGCAAAGTGCTTTGCTGTTTCCTTTCTCTATCTCTATCTCTCTCTCTCTCTCTCTTTCTCTGTGTGTTGGTTAGATTTTGAGGTCTTTATGATGAATGAATGGTGTTATGATAATAACCTTCTTAAGTACTTCTAAAATTTACAGAGTTTGAGATATTTTGATATACAATATTTTGTAGTTTGAGTCTGAATTAAAACACTTCTTAGGGTCAAATAGATTCATTCCTTTTCTGTTGATTTTTTAAAGAGCTCTGACTTTTTTCTAGGAGGGTCATTCAATAAGTAACAAGACAAGCTCAGAAACGGGTGGTTTAAGCCATATATAGTTTCAGTGCGACAAGTGGGCATCTGTGGTCTTTGTTTCTCATCAACTGTAATCAGTTCAAGAGTCTGGCGAGTTCGTTTGAGCATTGGACCGCGGAAATACAGAGCGCATTGATTAGATTTTTAGTTGCAGAGGGTATCAAAGATATAGAAATCCACGAAAGAATGTTAATGTTTCGAATAGATAGAACAGTTTTAAAGTGATCGTGAAAGTGTCTGTGACGAGCAAGGAAGTAGACGAATGGTTGAAGTTGCAACTTCCTTCCTCGAATTCCTCATTAACGCGTTAATTGAGGGAAAAAGGCGTACTGATAGCTGAAGAAGTGCATGCGAGTGTTGGAACTGTCCATAAAATTTTCAGTATAAGCTGAAGTACAAGAAAACTTGTGCAGATGGGTTCCAAGACAACTTACGGACGCCCACAACAAACACTTTAAATACTTAAAGACATCCTTTCACGTTCCTCCCCCGACAAACAAATCTAAACTGTCTCTAGACGACGTCTAAAGTACTCTTAATATGTGTTATTAATTGCTCGTTGCTTTGTAGAAAAGTAAAGGTGAGGTTGTTATAAAAAAGGTAAAAGGCTAGGTTAAGGGTCACAGAGGAATAAGAGGGTTAGAGGAGAGTGGAAGAAAAGGAATTCGAAAGACTTATATAGCGCGTGGAATTAAAGCCACCAACATTTTTTAGCTGCATTAGCTGAATCTTTTATGTCTTTTTTTGAGATCCAAGTGTCAAACCTGGAGTTAGTCGTGGATAAAACTTTCGTATTAAGATGCTCTAATCAAATTATTGATGTCCTTATCCAGACAACGACGTCTATATAAAGAGATACAGGACCTTAGAATGCTACGCTCAAGTTTCCACATCCTCTCCATGTAGGACGAATTGAGCAGCCATTAGTCAAGATTGGTCTGACAAGCGTTTGATCTATAATGACTTTTAGTCTAATTGCAATCATACTTAAAGAAAATAGTGTAGTCGTGGAAAGCTCTGATGGTTTTGGCGATTTGCAGATTGGCGTGCTTATTCAAATAGGGGAACTTATCTCGGTGGACTTTCATTTGTTTGGACTCCTTAAGGATGCTCTACGTGGGAAACATTTTCGATCGAATGAAGAAGATAAAAATGAGATGCAATATGATCAATAGTAGATCAATCCAAAGAATTGTACACAACTTAAAAGACTATAAATGTTGCTGAGGACTATGTTGAAAAGTAGCCAATGTTTTGTATTGGTTGATTTGTAGCTACAGGGATTTGTCTTGTTACTTATTGAATAATCCTCGCATATCTTAGCTTGAGTCAAATAGATTTATTTAGCTTCCCCTTAACAGAATAATAAGTAAATTCCTTCTTCATGCTCATCTTGGACTAAAAAGATGAAAGAAATATATAATATAAAATTATCTCAATTAAATTTCAAAATTTTCTAATTAATTCTATTCTTTTTCATTCACTTTTGGAAATAATTTTGGATTATTTTTTCCCAAAAAAAAAAAAAAAGAAAAGCTTATCATTATATTCAACATTTTTATAGACAATTTTCTTATTTGCATAATTTTTTCAGTTTACGAATTTGCCTTATTTTTGGTTAGAGGCATTTGCACAAGTCGTCGCTTTATAAATACTTTTGAATTGTTAATGATTTTTGTGGCGAACATGATGCTTGTCCAGATTTATTTTTAGTATTTTTTCGTTTAAATTTTTCCAACTTCTAATTTGCATGATTTGCACAAGAATATTCATGAATACGCAAACAGATAATGGGGACAGACTTGATAGCAATACAAAAAAATGAGGGTTACTTTGAGCTTTTCAACCCTTTACAATAAAACGCATACATCACTCATCTAAATATAACCACATACTACAACAATGTATGTAAGTAAAGTACTAAATTGAATGGTTTTTTGATTTTAAAGTAATGTATTTTTCTCAACAATCATTAAAAATCATTAGACAAAATCAAAACTCAGACATGCTTTCTCAGACAATTTTAATCCTTTCCCATCAAAATACTTAATGTTGTCGTGACAATGGGAAGAAAAGAATTGAAAAAATAGCAAGGAGTGGAGAGAAATGAGAGAAAAGGAAATTTAAGTTATTAAAATTGTTGTAATCATCATGATGGGCCTGCAGAATTTGAAATTAATTTATGGAAGTCATAAATTCACCCTTTCTTTACTCGAGGCAATGCCAAAGCAAAACAAATTGTGAATAAGTAAACTGATTTTTATCTGACATATTTTTTTTTTATCCATTAAATTAATGCTTTCACTCAGTTGATTTTGCCTTTTTTTTTTTTTTTTTTTGGAAGAGTAGTTTGCATGCGATCTACTTAATCAAGAAGAAAAATAATGAATAAAGAGCAGCAGTACTTTGTTGTTGCTGTTAGCAATTTTTGACTCAGTGGAAATTCAAATAAAAAAGAGATTGTTTTTTTAATATTATTTTTGGATTTTTTTTTTTGGTCTATTGAATAGAGACACCCTCATGAATTTGTTGAACATGATGATGATTATGATGGCAGTATAAAACTTTGGCAATACAATACATAACATAGAAAAATCATCAATATTATATATCCATACATGTAACATCATTTATTCATCCAACTGTTTATTGATTCATTCATTCATTCGTCTATCTAACCAACCAAACCAAATTATACTACTTACATACATGCCAACACAACACAATCAATGTCAATAACATTACGAGAATTTTTTTTTGTTCTGATTCAAATAAGAGTTTCTTTCATGCATGAAATTTTATACAATATTTTGTTGTCCCTGCTGAGTTAACATGAATAAAATATGAAAGCGGAGAGAGTGTGGAGAGCTTCGGTTCCAATAAAAATTGAATTCCCTTCATACAAGTTCTTAATATAAATATCACAATTCAAGAGATCTATTTTTATGGAAGTTATAAGTTATGGTAATCTCAATTATCCTAGTTTGAACAATGATAAATTGTACGAGTATTCATGCTCTTGTAATAAGTTTCAATGTATTTCGTTTGATATTCTTACTTATTTAACGGGAGAAATGTGGAAGTTGTTCCCTTAAAAATTTGTTATTTGGGTCCATTTAATGGGTTATTTTGTTAGTGGTATTTTATTTTATATTTACAGTTGCTTTATTGCCCAAATATTTGTACAATTATCTCTTGAAGCTAGCCCTATATTTGCAACTTATAATAAGAATAAATCTTATTGACTGTCTTCTTTATGGGTGCAAAAATCATCTATCTATATCTATATATAAATATAATCGTAAGCCTTTTCGTGTCTATGCAGGCTAATCTCAGAAACGGCTTAACTAATTTGAATACGGTTTTCACTGGTGTATTTTAGCAAGCTTCCTGTAACATATAGCGTTTATTTTATCAAAATCGACACTAAATCAAAAGTGATTCATATTTTTAGTTCTGTTGCCTACTTTTTGGCTGTTTTTCGAATGTTTTCCTCTTTTACTGCGCGCCAACATTAAACAGCTGATGATTAGAAAAAAAGTTAACAAAATGCACGCTATTACAAACATATTTCGAACACCACGCGTACGAAGTCGTGTGCACAGCTAGTCTTAAATACGATTAGTTTATTTTGTAGTGTTAGCTGGGATCTGCTGGTTTAATTGACTTTATCGATGGTTTTACCTATGTACTCTTTCAAGATAAGCTTCTTGTCGAGGAAGAGGCCAAGCTATTGGATAGTAGTAGTATTGGGTAGAAAGCATTGCTTTAGCTTCTTAGTAAAGGAAATTGCTTTAGTTTTAAAGCTGCTAACTTTTTTTTTCCATCGTAGATAGGGATATAAGTGCAGTCTTCAAACATTGGAATGTCATGAGTATATATATTTATATCCAGGACAGGCTCCAGTACAGAAAACTACGGGACTCCTACGCAAATAAATTTTTAAACGGACTGAAAGCCATCCATCCATCTACATAAAACACTGAAATGTTGAATTATTTGCACAAAAACTTATGTTCTAGCTTTGCTTTCTAAGGAGCTTATCTCCTTCAGTATTCAGGAATATCAAACTGAAAGATTTCATCAGCGTAAAACAATAAAACACAATTGTGCAGCTTGATTGGTCAGACAGAAGGACTTAGCTGAAAAAATACACCTCGTATATAGTCTCCAAGAGATCTCCTATAGTATCTCTCCTCCGTGTTACAAACATTATGTTAAAATGATCATACCTTTTTATACTATTCCACTAAGTATAGTATGTGAAAGGTATAAAACCGTTTGTATTGTAAATGAAAGAAATACATAGAAATGAAATAAACATAATTTAATGGCACCCAATAATCATTAATATCAATCGACAAACGACAATTTGAGTTATAACATAACAACATACAGAGAGCACAAGTCTTTGAACCAAATGAAATTCATTTTACTTGCATACTACATACATACTTATACATATATGAATATCTAACACCTTTGTATGATTTAAAGATACTTTTAAATGGTATCTTTCTTGTTATAAACCCTTATCTGTTAGTTAGTATCCATTAAAGTTATAAATTTCTTTTACAATAATTACAAAAGTTTAGCACAAGCATACTACAAAAGGGATGTAAAGAGTAAATATACTTTCATATACATACAGTCATATTCATTAGATTACAACATTGTCTATGGTATTAAAGTGTGAGTGAGTGAGTTTTGGTCTTGCAATGCTTTGCATACTGATGATGGCATGGCATACGGTAGCAATGCACAAAGTAAACCGCAGCTAAATGAACGTTCCATTTTCCCCACATTCAAATCGAATTAGCTGCCGCAAGCACTCAGCATGAGATACACACACTTGCACTCACAGATACCCATATACTATACTACAGAAGAAGGCGCCATCGGCTAACACAAAGCGCTTGTTGTTGTTGTTGCTGTTGCTATTATTGTTGTTGTTGGACGACGATATTGTATCGCAGACCGAAAAAAAAACGAGACAAAGGTCGCTTATTAGATGAAGTAAGAAGGGTGTTTGTGTGTGCACGGATGGTGTTGAATTGTATTGAATTGCATACAAAACATTGAAGTAGATGGAATGAGAATTCAAAGGAACAAGAATACAAGTGCTTACCTACTCTCCACCTTAACGGAAATCAAGGATACAAAAGAAAACAATTTTATTCCATTAAAAAGATATTTAAATTAAAAAATATATTCAATATTCAGATCCTGTTCCATGTTCCCAAGGGAATTCATTGAATAAGGAACGCTTGGTGGAAATATTAAAAATTAAAAGTTGTCTCTCTCTCTCTCTCACTTATTCAAAGGATAATCAAATCATGGTCATTTTAACAAAATATAAAGAAAAATATTCTGGAATTAGTTGATCTTTAAAATTTTTTAATACACCTTGATGTATCCTAGAATGTTTAATTTTTTCGGAATAGTTTTGCATATTTGTGTAACCCATAGATCTATTGATTTCTGATTATATTATCACTGATCTTGGAAAGGCAAAAGAGGGATATTAAAAAAGGAGCTTTAAATAAGAATTAAATATGTTGGGTTAGCATCTTAGTTCCCAAGTTCATCACATCAAAGCTCCTCGATCTGGCCGTCCTTATCGAATCGTTACTGGTGACGAAAAATGTTGCCTGTACATTAATATGAAGCAGCATAAACCTGGCGGCAACTTTAGTTGCCAATCTATTAGATAAACACAGTTCCCTAACAATTTTGATCTGTAACTATCAGAGTTATGATCTAGTGACCTCTAATGAATCATATTATCAATAGTTGTGGGAAGGAAATATTACTTTAAGAATTATTGAAATATACAAGAACTTTGTTCTTTTAAAACTTCATCTTTTACCTGTTAGAACTCTTGTTCATGATCTCTATTTATGTTATCAATAATCGTGGGAAGGAAAAAGAGGAATATCTCTGCCAAAAATGAGTTAAAAAGGCAAAACTAACCTTCATACTTATTGCTATAACTGTTAGAGAAGAAACAACAATATGTTGATATCTTTACTAAAAGCTAACATTATCATTATTATTTATATTACATAGAATAAAGCAAATTTGAAATCCCTGTCTGTTCCGATACGCAGAACTTCGAAACCATGCAACGGATTTTGATAAGGTTTTCACAATCATTTGTAGAATTATTTCCAAAAGGTTTCTATGTACAATACTTTGTAATTAAGTCTTTGTGTATTGGTTATATGGTGGCTTAGAGACTTTTTTACAAGCAATCTAATCAAGTCGTCTTTGTTAATTCTTTGTGAGTCAATATTAAATCAATTGTATTGTCAAGTAATGGAATTAAAATTGTTTAAATCAATTATGCCAAGAATAAACGACTTTATATATAGTATGTAAGTAGGTGGTAGAACAAGAAACGCAAACAGACATTGTTTGCTTCAGAATGATGATATCGATAAAGAAATGGCAATGGGAATTGGCTGTCTAATGCACTCGTGCAAAGCAGAGACGTGTCTCTAGTATACTACATATACATAACTATCAGAGCTATCTATTAATTTCTGGGAACATAAAATACTGATTACTCCAAAAACAGTTTCTTTTCATTATAAAGATTTAATGAGTTTGAAAAATCAGTTCAGCAATTCACTTTAATCACACAACCTCCATATGGTTTCAATTCCTTTGAGAATTTTTTAGTTTCAAGTTACCACAATTAGGTTAATGTTTTGCTTCAATGAATTACATTTAGTACTTATACTTGTAATCTCATTTCTGCTGTTTTTTTTCCAATGGAAACTCATTTTCAGAGAATATACCAATATTCTCTCACTTTACGAGTACTATGTAGTAGCCAAGCTAATATTATTTGGCTTATGGCCAAAATTAAAGCTTATACTTGTAATAACACATACACAATCCCTTCCCCCATTTTCAGATGTTGGGTGGTAATTGGCTTGTGTTATTTTCCTACCCTTTTCCTCCTTTTTCCATTATTTCTTTCATGTTTATGTTTGTTGCTGCTGCTGTTGTCGTTGGCATTTGTTATTAAAATTAATTTCTTAGATTTTGGTTTTAACTTTACTCCTCTGTTGGCTCGTCTTCGTTGCTAATGTTTTTTTGTTATTGTTGCCTCTATTTAAATTGCACTTCTCCTATTACATACTACTTTCTTTTCCATCTATCCTCTATTTATTCGTTCATTTATTCATTCATTCATTCATGCATTTGTTCAATGAGTGTGTGTGTGTGTGTGTGTGTGTCTTCCACATGGTGGATTCGGGTGGGCCCCTAGCTGGCATTGTTAATGTTTGCCGTTTATATTAATTAGTTGGCGCTCTTTTGTTCATACATTTTCTATATCTTTTGGGCTTGTGTGTATTTCTATGTATCTATGTGTATATTTGCCTTTCTTTATTTATGACTTTGTATAGCCAATTTATGTATTAACATTGCAACAAACTATTGGTGTTGAATTGGTCTAACGAAAGTTGTTGTTAGTAAAGTTTTTTATTGTTTACTATTATGTGTACACATACAGATATTTCTCCTCTTTTACAACTCACACTCATTTTATTTAGTTTAATTCGAAATGAGCTACTTTACTTTACTTTCATTGAATAATAAATTAAGTATATTAATTTACTTTTAGTTTGTGGCTTTCCGTTTAACTGATAATTAATTAGGTTTTTGTGGTATTATTAGAAACTAAGGCGACAGTTTTATACTCAGTTTGTTATAGTAGTTTTTACTTAATTGCATTGAATTGAATTGTGGAATGGAAAAGAAAAAGAAAAAGTTGAAAGATAAAATAACATGAATTTCATTAAACTGAATAATAAGAAAATTAGTTAAATTTTATCAGAAAGTTAAGGAAAAGAAAGTTAGTAATCAACATTAAATATCCAGAAGACCAAATTATGAAAATTCCACAGAAAAAGAGAAAAGAAAAACATAAAAATAAGAAAATTTAGTTAAATTTCAATTGCTTCAAGTAATGAAAGAATTTTGGTTGCAACATACTATACAGATGATACCGCATTTTGGCTACTGATAGTGATCCTGCGACAGCCTAAACTATATTGCACAACCAGACAAATTTTCTAGAACATAAGAGCTCCCTTCTATAAACCTTAATAGAAATGTATAATTTCGGCAAAAACAACAGCAAAATACCTTGGATTAACACTCAATAGAAAGCTAATTTGGCAGCTCCACAAAGAATTGAACAAGAAACAGCTCAACCTAAAATTTCTTAAAATGATCAGGCTTTTTAAATCAAACTCACAGTTGAGCCTGAGACAAAATGTGTGGACTTATGGAATACAGCACTGGAGCACTGCCTCCAATTCAAACATTGAATTTCTCTTCAAATGTTTCATTCAAAACTAATGTGTAAGCTTGTTGAAGCAAACTGTTACGTGAGAAACTTAGTTTTCTACTGACACCCACCATTCATGAAGAGATCGCAAGAACTAGGACTAAAAACATCTTCAGGCTGAAAAGTCAGTTAACTTGCTTGACAACAGTCGACATACCAGAAGTTTGAATCGGTTCACTTCATAATTTCATCAGTGTATAACTCCTGTGTCTTATCGGCGAAAAACTTGGCCAAGTAGTTTCCTTAAGAAAGTTTTGTAGAGACCGACACAAATGGTAGTCACTCCGGGCTTATACGGTGGATGCATCAAAACTTCCCAACCAAGTTCAGTCAATTTATCCGATCCAAGAAGTATGTGTGTGGCCTTTCGAATATAACTCTTATTTGTTGGCCAATTCTGGTTGCTTTTTCTTAATGGCTTCGTTCAAGCAACCGAGTTGTAAGCAGAATAGGGACGAATAAACCATTTCATCAGGCTGAAGCGGCTCGTAATAAAGAATTCCCTTTCAGTCCCACCAAATTCTCAGCATAACCTTGTTTGCCATCCATCCAGGCTTTGAAGTCGTTTAAGGAGGTTCGATATCGTTGCGTATCAGCAGCTCTTCACTGATGGTAATTCGGCCAATCAAATTTGTTTGCGTTAATTCGTCGAGCGTGTTTGCGTATAATTCCAAACTTTCATTGGTTGATGCTTAGTGCCTCCGCTATCTCCTGACAGCTTATTGCCGGTCTTGCTCAATCTTTCTTGTATTCGTATTTAAGAATTGCAATTAATTTGGATTACAGAATAGCCAAGGCTATGAAAGTAACCCTTGGGATTACTAGATTACCGTATTATCGAATTACTATTGTATTTAGTTCTCTTAGCTAGGAATGAGTTGGGTTAAACTACTGGAAACACTAAGACAAAAGTCATATAAGACGGATGTTGAAGGTTTCTTCGGTTCTATAAAGGATATTAATGCAAGAGAGAATAACCATTTTCCCTTCGAGACTTATCTTTCTTTAAATAGTTGTAAGTACATAAATTTCAGTATCCATGACAATACTATATTTCAGTTCGACTATAAATTGTTCTTTAACAAATTACAAATATTCTGTTTATGTATTTTATGACAGTTAACTTAAAAATTGTTCCAGATATGAAAAGATAGATAAATTAAACATAGATTTTAATGGATCCTTTTCTTTTCTTTTGCATTCAACATTGGCATCCCTTGAAAAATGGCATTGTATTTATGGAAACCTGTGCTGCATTATACAATAATAAACATGATTCCATTCATCTCTTTTTTTTATGAAGCATTCAAAAATAGATAATAAAAATAATGATGATGATGATAATTTTTATTCTTGGCCTTTGGCAAAGTCACTCACTCACTCTGAACTTAAGTACTTTTTTTTTGCTTAATTTTAAGTAAGTAAAAATTTAACGCACGACACTCTCATTAAAACTGAACAAAAAAACAAAAAACAGAAAATATGAAAAAATATGAAAAAGTTTGTTGCATAAAAATGTTCAAAGGCCAAACAACAGCCAACGAACGAAGATACTTACAAGGAGACAAACCATGCAATAAAGAGAAATATGAAGTAATTAAGCAACATGAATGACAAGCAGAAAAAGCATCAAGTGCGAGTGCCTCAAGTGGCAATGTTGAGATACAAGTAGAAAAAAAAAAGAAGAAAAATGAAGAAGACAAATAAATGGAGAAAAATTTGAGGGAAAATATATATAGTAGAATATAAGTAGAGGCGAAGCATAAAACATAAAAAAGACACATAAAACCCAACATAAAACATTAACATTAAAACACATTTGGAGCACACACTTGGCATCAGCAGCAGCAGTAACAACTTCATGGGGCAATTCTCTGCATTTGGTAAGTAAGGTACTAAATCTAGCAAGGGTATATCAGGGCAACCAACACCAAAGGGGGTCCACAATATATCTTTTTAAATTTGTTCATAAAAGCAAGAAAATATTGAAAAATATATAAATAAATTTTATTCTATTTATTTATGTATATAAGATAAGAACAAATTCAAACTCAACATTGTTAATGCATTTGATGGGCTCCAACAATGCCAACGCTATCTGTCTGAACCCACATGAACATGAGGCAACTGTCAGGCACGAATGTGTATTATGATGACGCCCTTCAATATTTTTTTTTTTTTTGGTTTTTTTCTTTAACATTTTTATTCATTTTGAACGCATCACAGCGAATTTAAGTTCATGATTTGATTTCAAATATTGTCGCGTTTATATTTTCCGGTCATGCAAACGTCAAAATCATCATACACAACGCCCCCTTTAACTTTTTTTCCATCTCTTCCTTCTACTACACAAATATGATAAATACCTAAGAGGCGAGTTTTAAAAGTATTTGACCTAATTCTAGTAGAAGCGTTTACAGTGACTCCTCACGAATTCACCGTATGCTGGAGTAACCGATCAGATGTGTTAGTGCCCTTGTGGTTTAACTGTGCTCAAAATGAAATGAAATGATCTTGCCTTACCGAAAATGTGGGAATTTTATACCACAAATATTATTGATAGAGCAGCAAAGGTTTCGCTCAGGATAAGTTGAAAATTGTAGCTTATAATAGTTAATGCTTAATGCCCCTTCTACTTTTGTCTTGTCCCAATATTGAAAATGTCGATGAAAGGGTTGAATGACTGAAAGACGATTGAAAAGAGTGCAATGACTTCCAGAACTGCTGTGGGAAGTAGAGGCTCCCAGGAAAGCAAGTTACTCATTCAATTGGAAAGAAATGTTAAGAGCTGCCGAATACTTTTGGGACACATCTCGTATTATTTGATATAAACCAATGAAGGAACAAACGGGCAAACACTCAAGCAATGCAGTGATTAGGGTTAGGTTAGGATGAACGAACGTGAGTTTAAATAGTATGAGGGTCGTTGTCATCGTCGTCGTCGTCGTCGATGTAGTATAAATATTCGTCATAGTCATTATCATCATCCTCGTATGCTTAATGATATTCAATAATAAAAAAATATATAAAAACCACTTGTGACGTTTGTCGTTCTTCGACTCATGTTACTTCGCCCCCCCTTGGATTTCCCTTTAACCAAATATTCTGTTCGGTTGCACCCAATTGTCGTTTCATGCCCTCCTTCTTCTGTGCTGAGTTGCTTCCTTCTTCTTTTGGATCATTTAATGTGCTTAAAATGCCGCCTGCTGACTCTTGACTCGACACAACGATGGTAGTAGTAATAATACTACAGGATATTACTACTGGCTAGGGTTGTATGAGTATCTTTCTTTATATGAGTCTGTCTGTCTTTCTGCCTGTCTATTTGTGTTTACTATATGTTTGTATGAGAGTAGCATGTGGCCCATAGAATCATAATGTAACGTAACGTAACGAAACGGAACGTCATTGTCAACTTGCGGTGTGGGAACACACGTACAAGTAATTGTTATCGCACCCCTCACAAGGATGACGATTTCACATTGCACGCGTCCCGAGCGCCGGTTGAAACCGATTATATTCCAAGGGGGAGTTGAACTCAGTTGTGTTGAGTTCTGTTGATTTCAGTTCAGTTTGGTCTTTAACGGCAAATTATGTCAATTTTGTTCTCATTTCTTGTTTTTTTTTTCCACCATCATCCATTCCATTTTCAGCTTTCGTTACCATGTAATCTAATAATATTTTTTGTATGCGTTGAAAATTCATATTTGTTAATGTTGTTCTTGTTGTTGATGTTGTTACTGTTGTTATATGCAAAACATCAAAATTGACTTAATTGGTGCGTGAAGTGAAGATTTCATTCTGTTGTTGATGATGATTTGTTGCGTTGGGGTGAATACAATGAGATACTTTTGTATTATAAGCGGATTAATAATAATTCTCTTCGAAGACAACACGAACGATTGATTGAATGAATGAACGAATGAAAGGGGAGAACAATCTTCTACATGCCAATGCCTTCAAGAGAACGACGACACATGTGTAAAGTTCAATAGAAGGTTCAATCGAGTCTTAATGGGATTAAGTCAGAGATCACCATGGTTATAAGTCAGTCATTCAGTGTATCTTAAGGCATTCTTGACTTAATTTGAAAAAATCGAATTGATAAAGTGGACGCACATGGCACTAAAGAGTGCATTCATTTTTCCATTCTAAATAAAATGCTCTTAGACACAGCTCAAAGATACTTGCTACTAACAACAAAAGAAAACACAAAACAAAAATTGCTTTTATCTTAAAAACTAAAAAATGTTAAAAATTTAAATAGAAAGGAAAACAATTTCCTGCAGCCATCTGAGAGTATAAAAGAAAACAATGTCATGTTCTACAAAGAAAGGTTGTATCATATAATTTGCAACAGAATGCAATGAGGACACGCAATGTTGAGCACACTCACACACACACACACAGATATACTATATCCACACAGATATTGTACAAAAGACATACAGTAAGAGCTTCACTAATTGTCAACGAAGAGAGCAACATATGTGCCAGAATTACTTTTGTTGGACATTTGAGAAGAAACACAGAAAGATAACAAAACAAAACAGAACACAACACAACAGACGGACAAAGGACCAAGACTGACTATCTGACTGACTTGCTGACTGTGCTGACTGAAGTGAAGGAACATCAAATGAAATGCATGCCACATCACAAACAAATTGTATATTTTTGTAGCATAGTAGTATAATAATTGCTTGGCAAGGATGTGAAGCTATTGTATCTGTTATTATTCTAGAGGGTGCCTGCCTCTGCATGCCTTCAAGTAAAATGTGTCATAAATATTAGGCAAAAA
The DNA here is from genome assembly GCA_037043315.1 of Amiota communis. NCBI lineage: Eukaryota > Metazoa > Arthropoda > Insecta > Diptera > Drosophilidae > Amiota > Amiota communis. Next base: position 547,525 of record JBAMAV010001245.1, on the reverse strand, counting down.
AGTTGTTAAAGTCATTCCAGAGAGACCCTTCTTCTCCTTTGTATACAAATATAGCAATAAGGAGAAAACAGCATTAATTTGCTGTTGAAACCCAAAAAAGAATAAATTTGGACTTTAATCAAGAAGAACAAAAAGAAAAACAAAAAAAATTTAATTATAATAAAGAAAATTAAAATTGACGCGCATTGAATTTGAAATTTGATATGGGAATTCAATCTGAACAGTAATCGAAAAGGAGTATGGCAGTATGTTAAAATGAAGTTTTCTGGTTTTATTTTCCAATTTAAACTGGTCCAACAGATGGTGTTCTGATATCAACCCCCAAAAATTAAAAATAAAATACTAAATTGATGTGCATAAAATTATAATTTCATTAAAAATGTTAATAAGAAACTAGTATAGGTAGGACATACTTTGTATTCATACTTTAATCCATAAATATAAAAGATTTATGCTTAGATACACACATGTGATACTTGAGATAATGAGTTTAAAATATTTCAGCACCTGTTGTATTGTATAATATAAACTCTCGAGACTTCTATTGCTCGCTTTTATATGTCTTTTAAAACAAAATTAAGTAAATAATAAAGACCTGGTCTCAGATGCCAGTAACATTGCACCCTAGGAAACCAACGTGATTTACAAGTGAAACACCTGTTGCATAAACTCTCGATATTTCTATTGCTCGCTTTTATAGGTCTTGTAATCTAATATTACAAAGTCAAGTTAGTAATAAAGACCAAGTCTCAGATGCCACTAACACTGCACCCTAGGAAAACCACCCGATTTACGGGCTGAACACCTGCTGCATAAACTTTGGAGACTTTTATAACTCACTTGTATAGATCTTGGAATATTATAATACTAATAATCAAGTTGTTATTAAAGATCAAGTCTCTGATGCCAATAACACTGCACCCTAGGAAACTAATCCGATTAACGGGTTGAACACCTGTTGTGTAAGCTCTCGAGACTTCTATTGCTCGCTTTTATACTCGTATGTATTTTAAAACAAAATCAAGTTGGTAATAAAGACCTGGTCTCATTGCACCCTAGGAAAACAACGCAATTTACAAGTGAAACACCTGTTGCATAAACTCTCGATATTTCTATTGCTCGCTTTTATAGATCTTGTAATACTATATTAAAAACAATTAAATCAAGTTGGTAATCAAAACTAGGTCTCTGATCCCTCTTACACTGCAGCATAGGCAAAGGCGCACTCAGGTACTTAACCTAACAGGGTGTACAATAGGTATTTTATTACACATTAAAATTGTCTCTGTAGATTAGAAGTCCAAATCCCAGGTACGCCCGTGACCATAGGAAACAAATCCGATTCAATGGTTAAGCACCTGTTGCATAAATACTCAAGACTTCTTTTGCTCGCTTTTATAAATCTTGGAATATTGTATTACCAAGACCAGGTCTCTGATGCCATTAATATTGCACCCTAGGAAACCAGCTCGATTTATTTACGAGTCCAATAAAACACTTGAGTTATTATGTAAGGTATTCCTTCTATAATAGCAGATACAATGGTTTCAGGATACTTTGTCTGTTAATGAGTTGTTCCCCTATACAAAATATAGGGTAAGAAACACCACCTACGCATTTTTAGATCGACTTTGTGGACACCATTCCGAATGTCAAGCATAAAGAGATTATCGAGACAGATGATGACCCAAAGCATACTGCGCTTAAAACCTATAGTAAGCTGTCAGAGTCAACATTTCAGTTCAAGGAGTGACCGACCTAAATCCAAGTGAACATCTGGGGCCGCTGGTGAAGGGTAGGCTTACAAAATTCGATAGAGCAACATTTACGGAAGATTTACTTTAGCGAAGAGTGCAGCATAAATAGAAATACATACAATTGTTCACAGATTGGTAGTTAATATTCCTGAGCATGTAATAAAATACAAGGGATTTTGTACCAAAATTTAAAAAATAAAAATTTTAGTTCAACACAACGTGCATAATTTTATTATTTTTTACTAGTATACCCGCTGCTTCCAACCCGATATTTTAGTTCATTTCTTGTAGTAAACTTTTAGGGGTTGTTTGAATGTCCCGTATCTCAGGAACGAGGATACATATCGGGACCAAAATACATATTCACAAAATTTCAATGCAATCGGATGAACGATATGGCAGCGCATAATATACGAACAAACTAATTATTTTATATAAGATTATCTCTCCCATTTTATTTTTCGTTAAAGTGACTTTGGGAATCTTTTGCTTATAACTTAAGGCCCATCTGGTTATTTTATAATAATTTTCTGTTCAGCCGTTTGCCTCCTACAAATCAATACATATTTGTAGCAGTGATTAATATTTACGAATTTTTGTTCGCCACCGTAGTTCTCGAGAGCATTGACAAGGAATATAATGCGATATTATTGGCATATCTTCGCTGTTATCTCTACATCTTATTAAAAAATCATACACAAAAATCCCTAGTTTAATGGGATGCCTGTTAAACAGATGCAGATGAAAATTTTAGAAGAAATAATTATAATAAGATAACACAAAGCAACATGATCAGGGGCAGTCTCTTCTATATTAAAATTTCTTAAAAAGATTAAACCAAAAATTGAAAAGTGTAAGAATAAATAAAATTTCTCTTTCCCCTATTTATAAAGACTTCCCTTAGCTACCAATTCTTGGATTTAAAAAGAGAAATTTGTTTCACTAAAAACTTTAAAAACCTTTCAAATCATAGAAAGAAGGAGGGAGACCTTCCTTACTTCATCTATTTAAACTAGTAGTTTCTGTTAATCCCATACAATACTCTGAATGGCTTAACAAATTGTAGTGTCTCATTAAAAACAAAACTTACAATACTTTTTTACCCCTCCTCCTCTTATCATTTATTATTCAAGTCAGAAACTTTTTTAGGGAGTACCATATCTGGTATGTATTGTGTGGTGCGATGTGATGTGATGTGGTGTGGCTGATTAAACTGATTACATTGTCTTAATTTTTGGCAACACTTCTGCTTTTTATCCTGTTTTCTATTTAATATCCCCTCTCTGTCTTCATTCCATTTGCCATTGCCATAAGCGCATGGATTTAGGGTGATTTTATGCAGACCGACATTATGCCTTCTAGTAGATAGACATTTTGTCGGTTGGGCTTGTACGTTAGTCTGTCAGTGAGTCAAGTCAGTCAGTTCAAGAAGAGGGTGCGATTGGTTTGGTATGGTTTGGTTTGGTTTTTTCCCTCGTTTCTTTTTTAACTGAAATTACCATGACTTGGTTGCTTGGCTTGGCTTTGGCTTGGCATGGCCTTTGGGTGCATTTCATTGAGCGTAATTCCGTTGCTAATGATTTTTGGCACACGTAGTCCGTCGTACTTTGAAATTAATGCGGTTTCTTGCAGCACCAAAGGCAACTACACACTATGCTATATACATTCATTTTGGAAATTGTATCTTAACCGACAACATCAGTAAATATATAATGAAAAAACAAGAAACGTGCCGACTTTGTTGTTTTTGTTGTTTACTGTTGAATTTTTATCGCTTGACTTCGTTGCGAGAAAATACTTTTCTATTGAGAAAAATTAATGAAACGTTCATGGCATAATTTTTGAAGAAAAAAAAAAAAAAAAAAACCCCAGACCCAGTGAGAGAGGCTACAAAGAAATCAGAAAATCAGAAAATTACAATAACAACAATAAATGCGAATTACGAATTTCGCAGTTTACACCAAGTTGCAATTTTGTTGATAGATGTAAGTATCTTAGATGAAGTATCTTAGAGTGTGTGTGTCGATGGGACATGGGACGACGTGCGTGCGTACTTTGATTTTTACCGGATGTACAGATGGTTAACTAAACTTTGTCTGTATTTGGGTTTTTCAGCTCTCTTGGTTTCATGATAAGATTTCGTTAATATAGTACTGGTACTTGATGCTATGCTGCCGCCGCGTGTTTTGTTGATTTTATTTGTTTTATTTCCTTTCCTTTTAACGAGATAGAATTTATTATTCCACTTTGAAGCGTGGGTGATATGTATCTTAATGACTTGTGTAATCCATTTCAACCTTTAATCAGTCGAATTGCAGGCAAATCTTTTTTTTTAAAAATGATTTAGTATTAAAGTACTAAGCCACATGACATTTGGTAAATATTTTCGGGGAGGAGATTTGAAATATTTGTTTATTTTTTTTAGGATTATTGGTTTATGATTTGTCACTACTTTAGTGGAATTGAGATATCTCACTGAGGGTACTTAATCTAAAGCAGAAATTCATTTCCATGCCTGCAATTCATTTAACATATAAAAATTTGTAGCACTAAAAAATGATGAGGGAAAAAGGCCATAAATATTTTGTATGCCTTTCACACATGATAATAATCACCAACCCTCTAATCTAATCGCATCGCATCACGCTAAAATAAAAACAATGTGAGAGCTTTTAAAGTATACATGGACATGATAAGTATTTCGAAAGATATAAAGGTTGTATGTTATAGGCCTTTAGTTATTGAAATACAGGGCAGAATTTTTGCAAATTGTTTGATGCAATCATCTACAAGGAGACTGTTCCCGCAGAATGGCCAAGGTTTGTTCCTTCTAGGAGATGCTGCAACCATTTCTCAATCATCGAACAAAAGTAAAACATATGGACTCGACATTGGCAAGAAGCAGGGAAATGAATTGTAATTTAAAGTCTTGCACCAACAAACATATGCATGATATTTGTTTAGTTCCATGACACGCAATATATTTATAATGTGAATCCTGATATTACTCTGGACTCCAGGAATTACTGTCAGACAAGGTGCGGATCCTGCTTCCTTTGCTGCAGCATCTGCGAATTCATTTCCCTCTATGCCCGTATGTTCGGGAACCCAAAAGAGTTAAAGTTTATTCTGGTTTTTGTTTCAGCGATGGCAAAGTTCACAAAGAAATCTTTCTTTATTTAATAAATTTTTGATTTTTAGGATACTCGTGAATAAACTATCCGTACAGATAACGTATTTTCCTTTATTTTCTTGCGCGTAGTGAATACATTTTTTTTCATGTACGTCTTCAGCAGAGTAGTAGTGAAGGGAGTAGTCCTTGAGATATCGTGGAACATTGTTTATTCACAACGGCGAAAGAATTGCTTAATATCGATCCATGCGTAAACAACCACTTCCAGTCGTTTAGGCATAAGCTAGATGATTCTTCTCTCAGTAATTGATGGAAACCTAAATTCGAAGTTTATGATTTTGAATAGCGCTAAAGAGATGTGTTCAATGACGCCCAATGTAGACCACATGAAACCTTATTTCAGCGATAGAAAATTTCTTATTACAGAGCTTCTGCATTCTATAAGACCCTCACAATGTTCAAATTATAGATAAAGTCAAGGAAACCAGCTATGTCCATCTGATTGGACAAGAAATGCAGGACAGAAATTTTTGCAAATTCTATGATGCAGAAAGACTATTTTAGCCAGAATTTCTTGATTGCTGGAAGAGAAACATACAGCGTGTAAATTATACATATATAAATCATTTGCTTCATGTTTCTCGGCTCATCACATCATGTTTCATCTCAGATAGGATTTACAGTTGTCGAGAAATTGGTGGATAAAATTTTGCATAGAGAGCTTAGAGACATATTTTAAAATCAATTAAGTCGCCTTTGTCAAATATATGCGATAATTATGTCAATATTAATAATTGACTCATCTGATTTTTTACAAAATATTTGAACAGCATCACCCACTATCATTAAGTCGGGAGTGTAGAAAAGCAGTAAATGCAATGCAGTTTCATATATTTGAAAACACTGAACTGAAATTTCTGATAACTAAGCTTCTGTAGCCAATCACTATAAGGCGCTCATGTGATTCAAATTATATTGTAGATCAAAGTGAGGGGAATTCATTCTCATGGCTCAAGTTCTTATGAACCATAGAAATGCTTGAATGCTTCATGTAAATTAAAATTGTTTGCAGTATTATGAGTAGTAAGATGTGACCAATACAATGCTTAAATTTTCTTCCAATCTTTCTTTTGTTTCATTTCCCTCCTCTCAATAAATAAAATTAAACCTATGTGCCAACAGATTAAGAGGTACAATAAATGCAGCCAGCCTACATGGTCCTCTACTTGTTTATACAACATTTCTGATTTCAGATTTAATCTTTTAAACAAATTTGAAAACATAATTTGAACCTTTAACGGTTTTTCTTTCCAGAAATTTTCATAAATGAGTAAATAAGATTATGCAATTTCTCCCTTATTTGCTTTTCTTGTTTTTGAAATTTAACGAGAATTTATGAAAATATTCAATGCACATACACTACTACATTAGTTTTAATCAAAAAAGGTATTCCAGTTTTTTATCATCTTTTGGTTTGGTCAAAATTTATTGTATCTTTCTTGTATAATGAGTCCAATTAAGGGTTTGTCTAAAAATGCAGATAGCAAAAGAAATATGCGACATAATTGAATTGAAAACTTTCAAAAATTTCCTTTTTTACTTAAGAAATTTCAACCCCTTTTTTTTCTGAATTGAATTGTATTTGTACATCCCCGGTTATTATATTGTAAAATATTCTTGTATAAAATATTATAATCTAAAATGCTTATAAAAATCATCTCATGTATGTAGTATGTGGTATGATGTGATATGCACACATAACTCAAATAAAGATACATTTTTTTCCATAAATCTAAATCACCGCCTTCTACTGCTACTTATTAAAATTATTTCGAATGCCTGGCAGTGTTTATTCAAATGCCAAACGGATTTGAAATGCTTCCATAATTTCGACGCAAAAAAATTTCCATTTCGTTTCGTGTCGTTCGTGCGCACAATTATTCGATTATTTCAACTTGAGCAAATAATTCCGGCAAATGATGAGCTCAGAAATGTATGCATAAATTGGATGTCTATATAGACTTCTATATATTGTACACATCTATATATTGTTGTAGACAGATTGAAAGATGAATAGATAGTTGATAGAATAGGATGGACTGCCTGCTAAGCTATGGATTTCCTAGTAGATTATAATTTTTGAAAAAAAAAAAAAAAATAGAAAAAATATTTCGTGCAAAATTGAAAATTTTCAAAATAATAATAAGAAAGACATAAATTTTTGTATCTAACGAGGGCGGACAACATTGCCAACATTTCTATCACTCCCTCAGTGATTTCCTTTTTCTTCTCTGCTTCGCCTCACTCGCTCTATACTATATCATTGAATTAGTTTAAAAAAATGTCACTTTGCGCTTGGTATTTGAGATTTGTTTCCTGTTCACCATCATCATCATCATCATCTTCACCATGCCATCACCATCATCATTATAAGAGAGTGGGACTACCTTTATCATATTCTGCTAGAAAAACGTGTCTGCCTGAAAATGTGCACACTTAGTTATGCTATCCGAAGAAGAAGTATGTGATGTAGTGTGATGTGATGGTGTGTTGTGTTGTGCCTGTGCTTGAGAGTGAGTGAGTTTTTGTAATTTAAAATATTTCGCTGTCATCTTATGTTTGAATTTTTTTTTAATTGGAATTTATTATCAAAAAGTGATTAACTCACTTTGTGTTGTTGTTGCTGTTGTAGCTGTTGTTATTATTATATAACATGGGGTGTTACTTCCATTTCCTTCTATTTCCATTTCCATTTCAACAATAAATACTTTGGCCTTTGTTTAGTTTCACATCGCTTCAAGTTCAGTTCGATATGCCGCGGTTCGTTTGGTTTGGTGTGGCATGGTATGGCATGGCATGGCATGGCAATGGTCTCGGGAATTGTTTGGTTGTTTCATAGATAATATTTTTCCGGCATAAGCAGGGTGTGCGTGTAATTAATATGCCGGGGGCGTTCTGTGCTGATAAGTTGCATGCGTGCGTTTTCTCATTTTGTTGGAGCAGCATTCATTCTCCTTCTCCATTCTTCTCTGTCCATTCTTTCATTCATTCATTCTGTCCATCCATTCATCTGTCTGTCCGTCGGTTCCTTCTTTCATTGCTTTTTTTTCCATTTCATTCATTTGTGGGGCGTTTGTTCCATTCGTTTATGGTTTCGTGTTTCGCGTTTAGCGTTGAATGATTTATCATTTTAATGGAATTTCATTTGTGTGTGTGTGTGTGTGTGTGTGTGTGTGTGTGTGTGTGTGTCTGTTTCAGTTGCTGTATCTATGCAAGCGAGTGAACTATATTGCCAACTTAGATATTAAAATGTGTGTTATATTTGTTAAAATGATGAGCTATTAATTTGTTATCTAGTGGATAGCATTATGCGTGATATATTTATGTTTTTCAATAAGAGGAAGGAGGAGGAGGAGAAGATGGAGAAGTGAATGATATCTTTGGGTACATTCCGTTTTATGGCAATTTTATTGGAAAGGGGAAAAAGGGAATTCGTTCCATCCATAGTTGTTTATATAATGAAATCATTATAAAAGTAAAGAGTTTGCAAAATGTATATTTTATCCCTTGGGATTATTTATAAAATAAATCATCATTTATCACAGAACAAAAAAAAAAAAAAAAAATAAATATTTCAAGTTAAGGAAAGTTTATGATTACTGTTGATATATAAAATGAAAGAGTTTTTTGCAAGGGGATTGGAATGTAGAAATATTAAAAAATAGCATGTGGACATAAAACTTTCATTGAGTGTCTTTTAGTTTAAAAGATGCTGTGACACATTTTACAAATACTTTTCATAATAATTTAAAGCGGGTTGGGATGCGACAGAAGCTTTGTGTGATAGTGACTACTGTAGTATAATGAGATCACCTTTATTACCGTGGGTATCTTAAAGTCTCAAAGGGCAATTGTGATCATTCGGAAAGCCTTGTTCTGGCACGCATGCATTTTGGCAATGTTGAAGGCAGTAGAAGTGCCCCATATGTGAATAGAGTATCGCCAAACTGGTGCCACCTCTTGCTTGTATATTGACATTTTGTTAGCTAACGATAATTTGCTTGAAGAGCGAAAGAACCAGTGCAGTTTCTTAAGGTTATGGTAGCTGTAAGCAAATTTGAGTGTGCCCGCCAAGTTAGGCGTCTGTCTAGGATCAGACCAACGGATTTGGTCCAATTGCGGAATGATGCTAGAGTTGTAAGTTACTAACTGGACAGACGCCTTCTTTATTTAAAAAAATACAACTACAGGTTTAATTTACTATTTCTTTTTCCAATAGGTTCGACAATTTTCTTCATTCTCTCCTTTATATGGAAGCTTATAGTGATCTAATAGTGACATATGAAAAAATTGTTGTAAAGCATTAAACCTTAATGAGATTTAAATCAAACATCTTTAAAACTTAGAGATTAGGTTCGTTTAGACATAGACAAAGAGGCAAATGAGCATTGTTTAACAGATTAAATTTTGAAAATTAGGATCCTGCAACAGCTGGACTCATACAGGGGATCATAAACTGCAGCTAGGAAAGGAGTGTGTGTGATATGCATCTGTGGCAATAAGCATATTCCTTCCACTAACAATCGGCAGGTCAGTTGTGTTGTACTATATACTTTATCTATCAGAAGTAGTCCCAAGACACTACTCTACGGGATGCCTGCTCGTATGCTTTACACCTCAAAACTCAAAAGAATTCAATCTGTAACCCTGCCATTCAGACTTAACCCTTAACTCTAGGTATTTTTCACAGATGTTAGCAATTAATATTTTAGAACATAAGTATTATTGTAACTTAATGGGCCTAACAGTCTTTCAGACAGATTCTAAATTGAAAACCAATCAAGAACGTATTGGGAATTTTCCATTTAGTATCGATAGCAGCAAGTTTCTCTTGTCGGGATCTTTGCAGTAAAGGAAAAATATTGCATTGGTAGTATAATTTTTTTTTATGTTCTCTCTATCTGCCTGTCTACCCAAAAATTAGTTTCGCTCTTTTTAAAAAGTCTGTTAAAGGTTTCTACAAAAACAAAAAAAAAAAACACAAATTCGCTACGTTTTGCTGTTGCTGTTGCCGTCACTGTTGTTGTTGCTGCTATTGTTGCAAATTGATTACAAAAAAGTGATAAAAGAATGTTTGAAAAATTGCCTTCCATCATTCGCGTAATAGTACTATTGTTTGTATCTGTGTGCCTATGTCCGTATCTGTATATATGTGTATGAGTGTGAGTGTCTGTGTGGTTTGAAAGGTTAATTATACTGCCAAATGATTTGGCCTTTAAGTTTTAGTACGTTACGATTCATTTAAGCTGTGAAAGGCGTAACTTTTGTACATTCATTTCCATCAAAGTAATCTTTATCTCTTCTTTCTTTCCTTTTTGTACTTGGTTTTTTTTCTATCTCTTCCTTTGTTGCATGCTTCACTTAACTGAACAACAATTTTGCTTATTTTATTTTTCTTTGAGTTGTAGTTTTTTTTTTCTGTTCTTTTTTGTAGTATTTCAATAAATAGCACAAACGACCTCTAGGGCAGCAGACACAACAAAAGGGCTTGGCCTCCAAATATCGTATATATAAACATTTAACGGATGCCATAGCAAGAATACAATAGTAACAACAACAACAACAACAGCAATAAGCAAGCAAGACTAAATTTGAAAGAAGAGAAAATAAAACAAGGAAAAACTGCAAGTCAAAAGCAACTTGAAACCATTGACGATGGCCAAACCAGGTCTTTTTTTTTCGATAGCAACTGTCGTTGCTTGGATTTTGTTGCTGCGGTTGATTGAAGGTAGACATAGATGGCCGATATGCATAATCAATTTGATTGAAAGTGGTCCGGCATTCATGAGAAATGAATCAACTCCTCTCATGATCGACAAAGATAACACTGTACAAGGCGCTCCTTCTAACCGTGCTCTTCTACGGATGGTCTCAGTAAGGAAATGAGAAGAAGAGTCCTCTTTTGACTGACAAAGCTGCCACTATATAAGATGCTCCTCAACGTTGCTGAATCATAAGTCGTGTCGGAGAATGATGAAGCAGCGATTGAAGTTTTTGAGAGATAAAGGTTTCGAAAATTCATTGGATTCTGATCATGGCGGCAGTGACTATCGGTTATGAATGTTGATATAGTCAAGATCATCACTATTCAGTATCTGCATTGGCTTGGTAAAAAAGCTTCAGTGAAATAGGTGTTATGTCTCTGATTGAAGGCAAGCGCCTGTTTACAAATAGGTTCCCATTAGGCCATTTAATCATATCAATAATAAAAATTTGACAAAGCCGCTATCAAATTGCCTTTCAAGTCATACAAATTGTTCATACATATTAGCCATGTATGCTGCTCACTTTTTGTTCACTTTTGGTTTTGGTAAAGTTAAGTTTAATTTTGGCTTGGTTCATTTGTTCGTTCGTTCATTTGTTAGGTTTTGTGTTGCTGCTGCTGCTCTTGCTGAACACATTCGCGATCGATTTGGTCATTAATGCTAAACCGCTAATAACATTCCTTACTGTTAATTACCACAAAAACCAATTTGCTATGTACAATAACAACAACAACAACAACAGCAACAACAACAGTAGCAACAACAATGAGGGCAAGAAAAACCAAGCCCCAAAAGAAGGAAAGAAAGACAGATAGACAGACAGACAGAAAGAAAGAAGGAAGGAAAAGAAATAAGAAAGCAAGCAAGAAATGCCAACAACAGTTGTCAAGCATAAAAAGCTCATTCATGATGTTGAGGTTGGGTGTTGCAGTTGTTGCTGTGCTGATAATCACGTTTTGTATGTTTGGTGGAGCTATTGCTCCTCCAGCTTCTCCTCATGATGTTGGGTTTGTCTGAATGTCTATCTACCATACAGTAGTATGTCTGTTGATGCTGTGTGTACACGATGATTAGGAACAGCAATTTTCGGTTATAAATAATCAGAGAAAAGAAAAAGGCAAGCATATGAAACTCTAAAGAACGTGAACGCAATCAACACAAATAAATGGAGAAAAATTAAGAAAAAGAAATGAAATCCGTTCATGTTCTTATTAAGAGGAAAGAGACTTTGTTTGAGCTCAGCTCAGTTAGTTCAGTTCAATTTAAATCATTTGAGTTCAGCTTCAAGAAATTCTAACCTAATCTAACCGACAAAAGAACACCCGTCGCTAGACCCCCCCTATCAAAAAAAAAAAAAACAACAATTCATTCATTCATTCTTATGGTACATTCATACATCCATTCATTTTATTCCTTTCTTCTTACACTTACCTCATACATATGCTTTTGGTACAAAAAAAAAAATAAACCCAATGATTGAGTGAGTTGTGGTTGCCACCATCACAATGAAATTCAACTCAACTGAAAGAGGCTTTAATGGCAGTCAGGGAGGCTACAAACTTAACATCTGCTAGCGGGCATGAAATCATTTTGGTAGCGTCCGCCCCATAAAAGAAAAATCCAACAACCGCACAAAAAAATAAATGGTTATGATTGTGCAAAAAATTATCCCAAAAAAAGAGAAGAATAACAAGAAGAAAACAACATAGCAGTTAAGAAATTATTATTAAGCTAACAACTTGATAGAACTTAAGAGAGTATGAGATGACTACTCCAAAAATACTTAGTATGTGCCCATTATACATACATACTACTCCTAATATTATTCGTCGTGTTGGTTTGGGTATTTCTTTTTCAGATTCTTTTCCTTTTCAATTCAACTTGATTGTTCAATGTACTGTTAACACATGAGTGAAAGAGGTTCGAAGTGGAAGTGAGCATAGTAAATGATTATGGAGGGAAAAAAAGAATATACAATATGTGAATGGGTAAAAAAAGGAACAACTACTAATGGGTGTATAGAGTATGGAGTGAGTATGAGATGAGGAGTACTTGTGTGCTTGTGTGTGTAAGCTTGACGGCTTCATCGAATTAGTGAATGAATGTGAATATGAAGGATTTTCGCTTCACTGGAAAGTGTTAAAATAATGTCGCCTGAACTTTTTGGTCTCTACAAGTATATACAAATATGCACTCTTAAATGCTACTACACCTCTTCATCGTCCCCATGGTTTATTGGTTTCTCTCATGCTGCTGCTGCTGATGATGATGACGATGGCTTTCTTCATTCCCCAGTTGAATGAGCCTGCCTCAGTGCAATTATTTATCAGACTCGCTCGCTGTTTTTAATTCTCATTTGTTTTTTATGTGAGATTCTTTTTTTTCGGTTATCGCTTTGGGTTCATTAGTTTTTTTTTCCCTGATTGTTCTTTCTTGTTGTTTTGTGTGTGGATGGTAGCATTTAAAATTTTAATGACTACCGATGCCAAATGAGCCTCTGCGGCATCAGTGGTTTGCCAAGTGCTGACAATCCAGAAAAAACAAAAAAAAAGCCATAGACATTGTACGCGCCATCACTGTCCAATACCACTATTTACTTACTTCCATGATTTTCTTCTTTATTTACAATGTACATAATATGATGCTTGGTGTAGTCAGATAGACAGACACCCAGGGAGGGAGGCAGGCAGATTGGCAGACTGAGTGACTGACTGAGTGACTGACTGATGGTAAGGGAACGGACGGGAAAGCAAGCAGGCAATTCAATGTGTGACTTCGAATTAGTTCAGCTCATTAGTTCCGTTGTGGAGTTGAGTGAACAATGTTGGAAAAAAATATTATTGAAGGACAGAACAAACTAAAGCGTGCAGAGAAAATTGCTAGCAAAGTCAGAAAATGAAAATAAAGTAATAGAAAAAGAAAAAGAAGAAGGCGCCCAACTTTACCAGCTTCACAGATACTCACACACATACACATCCTTATCATCATCAACAACAACATTGAGAGTGAATCCAATGACTGACTTGCGGGAAATTAATGAAAATCGAAACGAAACGAATGAAAGATAGAGGAAACCAAAAAAAAAAAAAAAACAATATAAAAAGCAAAATTGAGGGAAAAAATCATTAATATCATGAAATGATGATGATGATGATCATGATAATAGCGACGACTATAGCAATGACGATGGCCATGACGAAACTTAAAATGCTGTCGTTGCCTTCATCATCATCATCATCAACTCCAGTTTACTTTTGCATGATGATTTGCTACCAATAGTGACTGACTAACTAACTGACGCCTGTCTCCCTTCCATCCATTATATGACCGACAGACCACCTTCTGCTTGTAAATGCCCAGCAATCTTCTCTAGACTCTTGGGTATTCAATACTAGTATGTATGTATAATGTTTCTTTCCCCTTTTTATTTTCCTTTCTTAAATTTATCATTTTACTGATAATACGTGCCCACGTTAAATTGTATTTATGACTGGGAAATTCTATTTGGCATTTTGATCGCATCGCATCGCATCACAACAGATCGGATCCGATTGAATCGGGAACAGATCATTTTGGTATTTTATTGTCTACGCCTGCATAAAAAAAAATAAAGAGAATACACAAACAGAAATATTAATGTATTTATTCATTCAACTTGATTTTTTCATAACGAAACGAATTGTGTATTGTGAATCAAATTCTCTCTCGGTTAATGGCATTTAGCGATTATTTTTGCTTTTGTTTATGGGCATTTAGTTTTTTTTTTTTTTGATTAAATTTTTATTTTATTTTATCTCGTCATTTTCTTGCTGTCAAATGGAAATGGAAAATAGCAATGTACAAAATCAAAATCAAATTTAAACAGCTGTGATTGACTGACACAGAGTTTAATAGACAGAAAGCATTTTGATTTAATTTGATTGGATTGGATGGGATTGATGTGGATTTGGATTTTATTTTTATTTTACTTTATAAACCGATTTGATTTGACATTCCGCATTTCCTACTATTTATTATGTTTTAATTAAGGAAGCACTTCATTTGTATTGAGGAAACTGAATGACAACGGAACATTGTTAATAGAAATTATGGTATTTTTTTTTAAATGATTATAATGATGATTATTTTTGTTAGGAAACAATTTTCAATAGAAGATTGCAGAAACTAGAAGTTTATATACAAAAATTTCAAGAGAATGGAAAAGTTTTATGTGAAAAGTAAATTCCTGTTTTCATTGAGAATACCATAGGCGACAAGACATGAGGCACAACAGTGCCAACTAAATTGAAGACACGAAAATCTGGCGATACTCCAAATACCCCAAAATCTCAAACGAATAGTATTAGGCTACTGTGTAAATTACTTGGAGAACTCTGTGGGATAAGGAATACCTAGAAAACTTACTAAAACATCCCGATTTAGTACGCGCAGACATTTGTGTCTGAGAATATTTCAACATTTCACTGACTCAGAACGCATGCATAAACAATTCTTAAGTGCACATTGAACACACGAAGCAACTTCACAAAACACACATTTCAAAACGAATTGATATGTAGCATAAACGCTTGGCGATTTTACAGCATTTTGTATGTCAGCTGTTCGCAAAATGTTGTTTTGTACAATGCTGCCATATGGTATAATTATTTTGATTTTTCCTCATTTTCTCAATGTAAAACGTGATTAAAAATCAACTTAAGGATTTTGCCCTTAAAATTTATTTTAAAGGGTGAGCCACATTAAATGTTATGCATAGTACTATGTTAACTTTGCACCAGCATATAAACACATATTTGTTTTTAATAAGAACGCAATGACTTCGCTGCATAAACCCATAAAACAATTGAATTGAGTCAACTTCAGCGGAAAACTGTTTAGACTGTCGCATAAAATGGGTAGATAGTGAAAAATAACACATTTTATGTTATAAATAACCATAGAAGTCATTAAAATCAAAGTATATATCAGCATTCTAAAATTAAGGGTTTAATCTTGATTTTTGACACATAAAATTTTCAATTAAAGAAGATGGCAATCACTCACTGTAGATGACATTAATTAGATTATCTGATGACTTGTTGTTGACTCGAACAAAGATTTATCTCATTAATACTAAAAGAGTAATCAATCTTACATGCAATTTTGTTCTTGATCATCTTTGTTCTTTGATTGATTTTGTCAAATACTAATTTGAAGGAGTTTGTCATACCAAAGTAACACACGAAGAGTTACAATAAATATCAACATTGTCAGTAGTACATGACAGTAGTGTCAATTTCCCTTAACAATGCCACCTGTCTTTAAACACTGATGCTTGCTAAACAACCCTTATACATTTTCAGTATAAGAGATGATTAAGAAATACACAAAGTAATATTCTTTGAAATTGGATGATCATGTATGTATGTTTCTTTATGATTGATATTGTAAACCTCTAATTAGAAAGAATTTTATTCTCCTCTATGCTTTTAATTATAAAATTTTATTTAAGTATGAGTAATAATTAATTTACTTTACCCTGTTCATACTATTTTATTATTGTAGATTGACAAAGGTTAGATTAGGTTACAAGCGAGTTCACAGAGAAGCCTTGCGGCCCATTGTGATGCCAGATTATTTATACTAAAAGAAAGGATATGAGGTGGGATTGATCTCAGAGGTAAAAATACATCATCCCTCAGAATGAAGAATCCATGCACAGAGCCAGGTCCTTCAATGGAAATTTTGCCAAATTGCCCAAGTCATCAAAAAACGGTTTCCCTAGTAAACGGGTTCGTCTATCAAAAAGCAGCAGGGCATTCACATATAAAGGAAATGTTGAATACTCTCTTCCTCATCTTCACAGCTATAATAGAATATTGGCAAAAGTTACCAATTAAAAGTTAGATTTTTCGAATGAGGATATTTCATTCAAGTTGAGAAAAATGAGCATGTTCGACAACTGCACTCTTTATGCATTTCATCAAAGTTTTAAAGCCGCAAAAGCTGCTCGCAATATTTGTGCTATGTGTGAAAAGGGTGCCCATCTCCAAAATTAAAGCAAATTTTTACTGACAAAACCTGTAATGATACCTAGAATCAATAAAAGTTAGCTTCTCCGAGGTTTCTTTTTATGATGAAAAAATAATAAGAATATTAAGAATCAAAAGAACTATTAACCAAACTAGTTATACTTAGACTGATAACTTACGCCGTACTTTCCACTCAATTGCTATTGGCGAAGTTTCGTGCAGAATTGAAAGCGTGGTTGAAGGAATTGAATTGGTTGGTTTCTACGAACGGTGTATAGGATATAAGGTGCTTATCAAAATTATAAGACAATTCGTCTTTCTTAAATATCTGGTTAGGTACGAGGAACTGATAATGCAAGATCGTCATGTGACATATCGTAAGATAGAGGCATCCTTGCGTATTAATTCCACTTCAATACATTCGATTTTGCATGAACACTTAGTTGAAAAAAAAATTTGCAGTCGTTGGATATCCCATAATTTAGTAATAGCTCAAAACAAAGGCATGCGTCGATTGGTGTAAGGAATTGTTTAAAATTTCGACCGTGGTGCTTCAAAAGAAGTGTATAAAATCGTGACAGGTGATGAAACATGGATATATGCGTATGAATCGAAAAAAAAACCGCAATCGACCGTGTGGATGTTCCAAGACGAGCCAAATGCAACAAAAGTTGTTGCGAGGCAAATGGTCGCCTGTTTCTTCGCCCGAATGGGTCATGTGGCCACAGTTCCGCTTGAGCAATGTAGGACAATGAATTCTGAGTGGTACACGACCATTTGTTTGCCGGAAATCTTCAGAGAAATCCGCAAAACCAACCGCCAAAGACGAATCATTCTCCATCATGACAATGCGAGCTCTTACACATCTCGTCAAACAGGTGAATTTTTGAGCAGTCGAAACATCGAATTGATGACTCATCCTCACTACAGTCCTGATTTAGCACCCAATGACTTCTTCTTGTTCCCGAATATCAAAGGTAAAATGCGTGGTCAACGATTTACGAGCGCCAAAGAAGCAGTTGAAGCATTCAAAAACCATGTTTTGGAAGTGTCTCAAGAGGAATGGAAAAACTGCTATGACAAATGGTTTGAACAAATGCAAAAGTGCATTGATCATCATGGTGAATATTTTGAAAAACAATAAAGCCGTTTTCATTTAAAAATGTTTGTTATTATTTGTTATTCCCGAAATATAAATAGTACCCCTCGTATTAAGGATGCATACATATTGTTGAGCATTGGAAATAACAAGAGAAAATACATTATTCATTAATAAGTTGTTAATTCTTAGTGAAAAGCAAACTTTAAAAACAAAATTTTGAAGAACCGCGCTTCTTAGTTGCCAATTTAATATAAAAAATTGTTATATTTACAAGAGTTTTCAAAGTATGAGGAATGGAGTCTATGAGTATCCTAATTTAAACAATTTATAACAAGGTTATACTTAGAAAGAGGGAAAAACAATGAATTAAAGAGATAGTTGCTCAAAAAATAAATACACTTTTCCAGTCAAATGACTCATTTAATTTTCTATAAATGAATATTGTCACAAATAATATCAAACAACTTCAATTAAGAGGGAGAAAGATACCAATTAACGATGAATGACAATTTTATTTCAATTTAATGATGATGATGATGATGATTCACCATCAATTTACTAAAAATCATTGAATGAAACCATATTCAAAGATATGCAGCAGCAATACCATATTTAACTCTAATTAGGAGATTGCAGATTGGAAACAAAAAACAGAATAACCCTAATTAGTAGTTTTATGTATTGTGTTTTGTGTTTTTAATTTGATTGTTTTTATATTGTAAACAATTAAACTTTATGCAGTATAAAAAAATGTATACCATATTTTATTATAGTCATTTTATCTCTGTAAGTATATACAGAGAGTTAACGACTTGAATTAAACTAACAAAAACTATTGTATATAACAAAAAAGAAAAAACAAAAATAAAGAGAAAAAAGATAGAAAAAAAGTTAAAAATTATCGCATGTAATTTATCAGTGACAATTAATGGGTGTCGCTTTTATGTTTTGTGCTGAGTTGTGTTTTGTGTTGTGTTGTGTAGTGTAACTACATTTTATAGTATTACACACAAATTCAGCTGACAAACAAACAGACAGTCATACAAGGGTTTGTGTTTATTTTACTGACTGAAGAATTGTTATGACTCAAAAAAACAAAAAATTACTTAAATTATATACAGACAATTAATATGGTCGAGAGGACGACTTTACAATGTAGACAGACATCATCGCATGAGACTCATAATTAAATTAGCAAAAGTTAAAATTGCCAAGCACCATCAAAACTCCCTTTCATCTATACAATTCCCCTACTTGATCTAATCCAAATTCTTGGTATTCACACTCTGACTGGTGTTTATACTAAGTAAGTTTAACTAAAAGCTGAAAGTGAGTGTTGCCTGCCGCCCTAGGGGATCATAAAAGTTTGCTGTGTTCAACAATTTTTTTCATTGTGCTTTCATATGAAATTTGTGGAAAAAAATGAAATGAAGAAATGAAAATGATTAATGATTTTAGATTCTTTTAAAATATATAAAATTATATTAATTTTCGTTTCATTTCATTTCATTTATTTTTTATTATTAAATCATTTATAAATTCGTGTTTAGTTTTACATAATTTACTTAGTTCAATCAACCAAAAGTTGCCGCACCACCACCAATTTCTTGTTTGCTGTTAAAAGAAAAAACCATTATTTATTGCCCTTTTTTTTTAATAAAAAAACTTTACTTTAGATACTTTTTTGTATATTGTAGATGGCATTTTACATCTCTAGAAAATGTATATCGACTGCATGATGATCCAAATCGACATGGGGATGTAAATGAAGAAATTTAACGTATGCTAGAAACGTCGTCCAGCACATGCTGAAGAACGAGGTGAAGACGACCTGATTACGCGCCGGCACAAAGGCAAAATTCACCGTTTGCACACATGGCCAATAAATAACGCCAACTTTGTAGGCATCCAAGAATTTATCGCTAACCTGAAGTTAAACAATGTCAGAAGGAAACAGAAAATACTATAGTAAAATTCATATATAGTATAGTATACACTCATACACGAACTTAGTTTTTGGATAGGAAAGGAGAAAATGCAATAAAATTAAACAGAAAACAGTAAATTCATGTGCATAATTTAAATGTTAATGACTGGGAAAAAGAAGTTTTCCACAAACTGTGCGGAAAAATTTAATTAAGTGTATAAAAGGCTGTGTGTACGCTTGAGTGTATTTGTTAAAAGGAAAACGTTTTACTATAATAATAGCAAGCAAGTGAATGAGTATCTGAGGCGTCTTTGCCAGATGGCCTTCAGTGCTTCATTTAAATGAAAACCTTTTTTTTTAATGGCATCGCAGGATGTTGTGAATATCGCATAAAATGGGTAATAAATGATGAGTGAATGAATGATGATGATGTTTATAGAATATTGAACGACAATTAAGGTTATTATTATTGCAATAAATCTTACATAATAAGCGATTTGATATGATTTTGTACAATAAATATTGTAACAAGAAATGGATAATTGCATGTAAAGTTGTGTAAATCTAAAGATTATAATATTATACAAAAAATGTTTCTAGTTGTATGAAGAGAAAGATTTATTTTTGAGGAAATTAGACTGGCTGCTGCGCCTAACAAGTGAACATTTCTTGTAAAATTGAAAGATTATTTACAGAGAAATAGTGGCCCCGTTTAGGAAGTAAAGGCTTATCAAAGCAAAGTTCTAAGATTTATCACGGGGGCTTACTGGTTTGTGCGCAACACTATCTTACAAAGAGATCTAAAGATGACTATAATACTTGATGAAATCAAAAGAATTAGGAGAATCTCAGCGTACAATGCTCATGTAATTATTACTAATCCATACCGCATAAATGACAAGTGGAAAATATAGATAAAGGTTTGCATTTATGCAATATTTTGCATTTAAGAGTACCATTTAATACTGTTAAAGAGGTAATGTTTGTTTGGATTTTAGAGGTCTTCTTCGAAACTGCTTATCTGATTTAAAAATTCTTTCATCAGTACAATGCTACGTTGTCACTGAGTGTCATGGGCTATATCTATATAAATAAAACTAATTCCGGTTATTTTTGGGATTAACTGAAATATCCGGGCAAGGTGCCAAAAAAAAAAAATAAATATTAAACTGTGCAGTGCCACTCAAACTGTGCTCACATGTGATACTCAAACTGTGTTCTTTCTTGATACTCAAACTGTAACAGAGAGATTATACTGATGCTAAGAAAGGAAGCATATCTGAAATCTGGCATTTGTCGCCGTTCGATTGGTTTCCATCCGTACGATGCCGGGTTGAGTACCTAGTAGTATAAAAAAATGCAACATGTTTGTCATTTATGGCGAAATTGCAATTAAGCGGGGCTGCACTTAACCGGTGTCCATTGTATATTGTATAACAAAGCAATTGCTATTAATGTTCTAATAAATTGATAAAAAAAAGTAACAGTAAAGAAATCTTGAGATATTGTTAAAGCCAATATTGTTAATATACCAATGATATCATTAGTTTCTCATGGAAAGAAGATTTTACAGAGCCTTCAAATTTATATATAAATGAACTGTCCCAAATGCAATCCAATGATTTACTACTTTACTTGTAAATGCAAATCATTATCGTTCCAATTTTTCTACATATATGTTCTGCGGAAGCAAGAACTGTCTTTCTAAATTTGAATATGATTTTTGTATCAAAAATTCCCTTGGATGTGAAGATATAGAATATAGAACACATTCTCTTTTTTTGTATTTTTTATGACGATTATTTATTGTAGTATAGATATAGCAAATTGACATGCATATGCTCAGATCGACCTTGTTTCTTCAGTATTCAAGTTTTTAACCTATTATTTTTCTAAAGAAATCATAAGATTAGATGAATGATGCGTCAAATGAATTGAAAGCTATAGTTTATATATGTAATTTGCATATGATTTGATTTATCTGATTTAAATTTTTTGACAAGACTTTAATTTATATTTTTGTTTTTTATATGAAAACTTCCTTATTTTAAAAATGATAATAAAACCGATAAGAAACTGACTTGAAACATGTTTTATATGGCAATCATAATCTTAATTGAATAATGTGTATGCTAAGACTTTTTAAAGCTTTAAAGCGTACGTTGCCAAACAGTTCTAAAATCCAATATATGTATTTTTTCTTTAAACTATTATTATTGACTTATTGACCTATTTATAACTAGCTGTACCCCCGACTTCGCAAGCGTGGTATTCGAAATATATTTGCAATAGCGTGTATTTTATTATCTTTTTCCCTAATTATCAGATCTTTAATGTGGCCTCGCAGCTAAAGAGGAAAACATTCGAAAATCTACCAAAAAGTAGGCAACAGAATTAAATTAATATGAATATCTTTTGACTTAGTCAGTCGATAAAATAAACGCTAAATGTTACACAAAGCTTGCTACAATACACCAGTGAAAACCGCGTTCAAATAGGTTAAGCTGTTTCTGAGATTAGCGTGCACAGACACGAAAAGGCTTACGATTTTATTTATATATAGAAATAGAATAGATATAGATTGTTTTAAGTATTATTATTGACTACCCTTTCATTTCAACGTGGTCTTAACTCTTTTCTAGGAGGTCTGTATATTTTTCACAAAAAATTGTTTTTCGTATATAACTATTTATATTGAAAAAAATATTCTTATTGTCAACAAATTTATGGTTTTGTCTGAAGTTAATTGATGAAAGAATATTTTTTATAGATATCCTGTATTTTTTATTTGTTAGAATGATATGAGAATTTAAAAGGTGACTAAAGTTGTAAGTTGTTAAACCATAATCTCCATAGACTGCAATTAGATCCATTGAATTTAAAGGAACATTTAAATTTGAGTGCAACACTTTTTTCAAAATTGATTAGTAGTTATTGATTGAATTAAGAAACAAATCGACTTACATATATCAAAATCTTATTCATTGAAAAATTTTATTATAGGCTCAAAGATTCTGTTTGAAGTTTGCTTTATAAAATTGGTTTGCCAACAAAAGTAAACATTATAAGATTGATTACATAGTTATAAATTGAAGATTTTATTAAATCAAGCATATATTTTTATTTTATTTCCTATTAATTTCCAATCAACCTATCTACTATTTCCGGAACATGATAGATGACATTGATTTCTAGTCTCACTAGCACTTAAGATTACCGCCCAATGTTCCTGTTAATCAATGATTTATTGGGTTTATCATCATCTAAAGTAACTAGATACATTTATTACGCCTTTTTTTTGAATGTTTTTCATTGTTGGTTGATGTCGTTGGTTTTAAATTAAATTATATACAAATTAAAAGTACATTTCTTTTCTCTTTAATCATTTTTAAATAAATAAATAAATTATAAATTTAAAAAACAGAAAAAAAATAGGAAATAAACAAATGTTTATCTTGACATATTATGCATTTTAACATGGCATAGCAAGCGAGTAAGCAAGCACATTCTGCTAGGAATGAATGAATGAATGAATGAGTGAGTGACATTAAAATATTGTCTAACATTTACATGCCAAAGATTAATGTCATTTGTATGTTTTGTGTTGCTTGAAATCGCGTGAGTTGCATGACTCTTTTTCTTAAGTATCTACAACAAACATATATGAGATAGAGAGTGTGTGATGGTGTGTGTGTATGGGTATGTGTGATACATCTGCATATCTAAAACCGTCACAGAGTAACAAATCAAAGTTGACACCTTTGAAAGTGCACAGGTGATATTTATGCACGCTCAAATCAAAGACGTGTACAGAAGATAACAACCACAAAACCAAAACCAAACCAAACTTAAATAAACTGAACCAAAGACTGAAACAACTGAACAAAGACAAAAATCGAATCGAAAACAAATAATATAAAATATATAAAAAATACTACATGAAAAAGCAACTGTCGTGAGAAAATGTATTTCCGAAAACCCACACGTAGTAAACTTAAGTGATGGAGATCTTGAGTTTAAGTCAAGCTGGCAAACTGGCGAACTGGCGTCTTCATGAAAGCATAAAAGCAAAGCAAAGTTTTTAGGGAAGTAAGCGAGTATAAACTTAAAAAATCAAAGATCTCATAAGACGAAAAATCTTATTTAAAAAGTGGAAGAGGGTGTGGTGAAGAAGTAGTTGAAAAAGCATCTTAAAAACCGCATGCAATGCGATAACAAATTGAAATTGACCAAGAAACACAATTTCCAGATACATACTCTTAAAATAGAGCAAAATAATAAGAAGAACAAAGAGATCAAGACTAAAATTACGATACTTCTATAACCACAACAATAATACTCGTACAATACAATAAAAAAACAATGGGCAAAGCATAAGAAGGAAACTAAAAGTATAGTAAAGTATAGTAAACTAAACCAAACCAAAGCATACTAAGCTAAAAATACAAAAGCAAAAGCAATAAGTATAACGAATGAAGAGAAATGAATCAACTTGAATGACTTAATGTGCTCCAATTGAAGCAACAACAGCAACAGATACAAGATACAACAAGGTAATCAGGCAAAAGACGCAAACAAGCGATGCCGATACGCGTCAAGTGCCGATGATGTCGTCGTCACCATCATCATCATCATCATCATAGTCTTTATTGTTGATGTTGTTATAGCCGCCAAAGCCGGTCGCCAAACGCCAGACGCCAAGCTTCATCACTAAAGCATCCCAGAGTCAAAGACTTTGTAAGCGCCTAAGTATATGTAGTATGTCAATGTGTGTATATAAGTATGACCAAGAAGAGTAAGAGCGCAGGAAATACAAATAAGACAATAACAACAGCAAGCAAAACACTTAAGATACATTAAGCAGCAGGGAATGAAATAAAAAAAAATAAAACCAACAAGCCAGCAACCGAATAAATATTGAAGATGTTCAGAGACTTTTTTTTTTTTTTTTGTAATTTTTGCTAGTGATTGCGGTCGTTTGGTCTCATCGATGAAATAAAAAAACAAACAAATATCTTGACTTACCTCCTGCTTGGCCTCTGCATATGATCTTCCTTCCAAGATTGTCATGCAGAAGAGAAACGAAGTAATGGCAAACGGATCGTAGGCTGCCTGTTCAGTGATTGCCTTGCAAAGTGATGACTTAATGTCGGTGCGTGGCCACATAATACCAGCCAAACGTATCCAAACGTATATTGTTGGCCCCATAAAGACGAAACCAAATAAACTGAATCTGTGTGTGTGTGTTTTTTATATGTTGTTGTATGTAGTAAGTATTTTGAGGTGGCAATTAAAAAAAAAAAAAAAAAAGAAAAGAAAATACAAAAAAATTATCCTCCTCCTTTGTAAAATTTAAGTGTGTTAATCATTAGCACTTTTCAACTTTAGCATTTATTCAAAAGCCCTCTCCCCCCAATTCAGACCAATCCATTAATATTTTTCCTTTATACTATATCATGTTATATAGGTTGATTGGTTGGTGGATCAGTTGTTGAAGGTATTGCATTGTACTTACTTGGCACACTTCATCAAATCAACTTCTCGGAATGTACGTTTCTCAATTAAAGTCTGTTCTATGAGACAACCGCATGGCCATAGTGTGCCATATGATATCATGCCTCTTATGATTTTATATTTATTTGTAAAATTAACAATATTTCGAAACATTTTCACTTTTATTTATATATATATATATGGTTTTTATTGTATTTTATGGTCTGTGATATTATTGCCTCTGTATTTCTTTGTTGCTGCCTTTTGAATGGTAATACTGAAATCTGCAAAGAAAAAAAAATACAATAAGGAAATAAAAAATATATTGTAATATAAGTATAAATTTTTAATAGCAATCGTAAACATATATATAAGAAATTTTTGCTTAACCTAATTTTGGATATTATTGAGACTATGTCAATCCTACAGATTATGAAATCATCTTTTTTAGTTACTCACTCATCTTTAACATTTTAGTCATTCAAAAGAAATATAAGACAATTAATAATTTGCATATATATGATTATATTTTATGATTAAATGATTCATTTCAATAGAGAAAAACTCTCTCTCTCTCTTTTATTATATTTTTAATGAAATATCATTCGCATGCTTCATTAGATGTTGCATTGTTTTCTTTTACTGTCTATTAGAACAAGAATCTACTACTTAATGAAGATATTAAAATTGTATTAAAAGATATTAGCTATCATCTATTAAAGACTTAATGAGTTAAGCAATTAATATTAAGTTATTTCATATATTTAAAGATCAAATGGGTACTTAGATCTTTAATGAAGTATTTTATCTACACTTTTATCTATTTTTTATGTTTAGAAAACATACGCGTGAATAGCAAGAATTTGAGTCAAAAGACTCTTGAGAACTGCAAAGTTATTTGTAGACTTTGAAATTCAATAAATTTTGTATCCAAGACAAAGAGATTATTGGATCGTAACTATTGATTGATCTGCCCAAGGTGCTGATCAAGGAGCAGCGCATCAATGAAATGAGCATTGAAGTCGATTTAACTAAAGTGAACATTGAATAGAGAAGGTGTTAAATTCTGAAGTGAAGAATGGCTTGTAGTAAGCAGACCGCTCCTAAATCGCCTGGTGGCAAGGCATTACGTAAGCAATTGGCAATTAAGGCAGCTTGCAAGAGAGCACCAGCAATGGGTAGTGTTAAGAAGCCACATTGTTATCGTTCAGGTACAGCTGCATTGCATAAAATTCGTTTTTATCAGAAGAGCACAGAGTTGTTGGCCCGTTAGTTGCCTATCCAGTGTTTGGTTCGTGAAAAAGTCCAAGCTT
The DNA here is from genome assembly GCA_037043315.1 of Amiota communis. NCBI lineage: Eukaryota > Metazoa > Arthropoda > Insecta > Diptera > Drosophilidae > Amiota > Amiota communis. The sequence goes on along the minus strand of JBAMAV010001245.1, from coordinate 520,964 downwards.
TCAAATCTGACTTATGTTTCAAGAACTCAGCTGTGATCGCGCTCCAAGAAAAAAGCGAAGCATATTGGTTGATCTCTTTGAAGAAACCAACTTGTGCGCCATTCATGCCAAGCGTATACCAAAGGATACAATTCGCCAGCCGTATTCGTGGAAGTTTAAATACAGATATACTTACTGTCACATATCATGGTGCTGAACAAAAGGATTGATAAACATCATTCAAGGTTCGTTTGGATATTCATATATCCGCAGGTACCAAATACGAGTCATATTTATTTGATTGTATAACTTTGCTATGCACTCTCATCTATGAGTCACAGCACCCGGTTCGAGTTGTCACTCTATTCCCATCTGGATAACAATCAACAACCGCACAAGATACTCCTATAAAGGGACTGTTTCCGCTGGTACAAGACACAGCCTCTAGTCAGACTTCATACACGAAAGTATTGCCAAATTGAACTCTAAACAATTTTCAGGTTGGTTTTCACTCACTTATGGTCTGGAAATCTAAACCATGAAGAATATTCAGTATCACAAATGATAAGTGAAATATTTAATCTATCTTCTTTGATTAAAATTTCAAGCACAGTGGTCATGAATAACACTATAAGAATTCCCAGAAGGTGACCTGGAATGAGCAGTAGCCATACGATATTGCAGATGGAAGAAGCATGAGAAATGACTTTGAATTGTTGAATACTAGAATCCCACCGATGGAGCATAAGATTGTTTGGAACAACGAAGATTGGATATCGTCTGGTTAATGTTAATTCAAATTGTAATTCTTTGTAGTTATCTCGTGTTTTCTTGTTGCACTATTATTATATTAGGTGTACAAATAAGTCTTGAGGGTTTCTGTTAGTAACTTTGAATTGGTGCAATGCAATTTATTCAAAGTATTGTCCATTGTTAGCAACGACTTTTCCTACCCTTTCAGTATATGAGTTGAACAAATTCCTTGTCTTTTGAGTCACTCCAATTGGTGCAACGAGCTTCTCTTGAGTTTAGCACGAATCTTGGCCCAATAACGAGTACCAATAACTAGTGCTCACATGTTTTTATTGAGGGAACATATTCAGCAATCGATGTCCTTTTGCAAATTAAAACAAAAATGCACCGCTTCCTGCAAATTGCGTTTTGTTGGTACAATGGTTGACATGGATAGAGTACAAATAAAGTTTGTACTGATTTTAAAAGGGAAATGATGACGCCTTAACAAGAATATACTAGTTGCCAGAGGTTCCGATGCGATTAAATGCTCGTTATGCTAACTATTGCAAATCTCTCAAACCTTATTTGTACAGCCAATATGTGTATATGACAAAATACTTATGCCGACCATATCCTTATACAAAATTTAAACGAACGGTTATGATCCACAATATTTTCTAAATGGCATGCGCCTAGATAAATTATCTTACATATAAAATAACTCGTTGATGTACTTTCTAGATTTAAGTTAAATTGAGAAATAAGTAGTACTTGCTTTTGGTTACAAACTTTGATTACAATTAAGATAAAGAAAAGAAAGCAAATTTGCTAAAACAACTAAAATTTATTAATATTGAAATCTCAAAGTTCAAATGATCATTAATTTTTTGCGAAAGAATTTATATTCTTTTATTATTTTTGTTAATGAACTGCACCTCAGTATTTATGTCGGTTTTACAATAGTTTTAGTATTGTTGATGATGTTGATGATGATGGCATATGAACTCTAACACTTTTTTAGCAAAAAAAACCAAACATAAAAAATTATGAAAACAAAAAAAAAATATTATGGACATAAACATGTTAAGAGAAACTTTTCCTCAGCTGAACTTAACTGACATTTGCACTTTTTGTAATTAAAGAACAAATCCCCCTGAAGCAAAGGTGTGTGTGTGTGTATGTAAGTAATTGTGAATATGCCAAATTTTAGATACAAAGATATAAAAACCAAACCACGCAACCAAAAGTTCAACTATGCCTGTCATAATTCCCATGATTAATTTACCATACCATCATAGCATTTGTCATACTATATGATGAAGGAATGAAAAGAGGGATGGATGGGTTCGTTCATACAATATATTGTATGTACATATATTCAAATAAATTAAATAGAATTTGAATTAGTGATGTGGTGGTGAGCATGTAGAATTCCATTAAGATTGATGAAATAAAATCTAATTGTATACAATTTTTATGTTGTTTTGATAATGGCAAAAACACAAATGTGGAAATAATTTTTGAAACAACAATTTAATGGTCCAAATACTTACTTACAAATACTACAAATTGAACATGAACATAATAAGATTTATCATGAACAAATGTAAAAATAATTAATGCTTGTGTGGAATGAATTTATGGATGGAAAAAACTCATACTAAAGTGGGGGTGATTTAGGTAAGGTTAATGAAATAAAAATGTGTGTGTGTGTGTTCAAATGTGATTTTGAACATACTTTTCGGTGTTTAATGGTTAAAAGTAGGAACAACAACAATTAAGGCGCATTCAAACAATTACAAAGCACATTTTGTTTATTGTTATAGTACACGTATGCATGTGGAAAAAAAAAGAAATGAAGAAGGGACACCCTAATCAAGGGCCTCAGTAGTAAAGTGAAGCGTCAAGTAATTAGTATGCCCGGGCATATTCACCGACTCACTGGCGTGCAGGTTCACAGCTAAAGGGCACAAGAGTGTACACAATGCGCCAGCCCACTGGACTCTTGAGAGAGTGATGTAACAAGGGGGTGCACAATATGTTAAATTGTACCTGATGGCGCAAAATGTTTGACTCTCTGTTCGACCAAAACATTCAAAGGCCTCACTTAATGACAATGACGACAACAGCAGCGTCTGTTGCATATTTTCACAAGTAATTAACATGTGTACAACATACAACATGAGTTTTTCCTTTCTTTCTTCTTTATCTTTCCATTCTGTTCCTTTTCTTTTTTTTTCACTTTTAATTTTTTTTATTTTTGTTTTTTAATTCATTTGTAGCTTTAGGTCATTTATGCCTTGGGATTTTTCACACCACTCAATAGAGCACAGCACAGCGCACCCGACTCACCCGATTCGGGCACTAATTCATTCACTCATATACACTATAGTAATAGTAAAGTCAAAGGTGTGTCTATTGTTGCTGATGTTGCTTTTAGCTAAACTTACTTAGTTTTATAGTTTAGCTTAGGTAGTAGTATAGCCTTCTTTTGTATTGCTTTTAAGTTCAACACTTGTTTATTTCCATTCTCGGCCTTTTTAAACACTTTTTTAAACAAAATGTTTTCCTTTTGTGTTTTCTAGTTTTTGTTTATACAAATATTTCTTACTTTTTATTTTTGCTTGCAATTTGAATTTTAAATAATATGCGTAGTCAGCTAAATAGCGTGTTGGTTACCACTACAAAAGCTGCACTGATATGCCAGGACATGTGCAAAAGTTTATACAAAACATGCACATAACCCAGGAAACATTTTAACAAGCTTTTCAAAAATTCAATCATATGTTTATTTTTACCATAAAAAATTGAACAAAATTGGAAGAAATATTTCATGAGAATTTTAAGAACTTCAATAAATCGCTATAAATTTGCAGAAAACATTCCTTGAAAGAGCAGTTGAGGAAGAACAGCCACATGATATCTTGATGGAGGAAAATGAAGGAGAAAAGTGTATGAATTGTTGAACACTAGAATCCCTACGATGGAGTATTTTTATTAAAAAAAAAACTTAAGAAAATGGGAAGGCAATTTAAAGTCAGGAGGAAACAATCTTAAGCTTTGGAGATCACAAGAAAACATTAAGAATGAGTTTTTATTATTTGTTAAATTTTAAAAATCAATAGAAATCATTCAAGCGAACTCAGGAAATGTTTTTTGCCTTATAAAGATAAGATAAATCATTAAGCAACATGAGTTTTAAAATACTAAAAATCAGCAAAAATCAATCAAGGGAACTAGGAGTTGTTTTCTACCTTATAAAGTTTCTAGGAACAAAATATATAAGTAGAAAATCATTTGAAACTAGTATTTAGTGCTTTCAAGACAATATTGGGAAACAATAAATACTCCAAAGCATCAAAAAAAATGTAGAAATTTATTGACTATCAAATCAATTTAAAAGTGTTTTTTTGAATATTTTTCATTAAAAATTCTAAGTAATACTATCCACCAATTAGAGGTGTTAGAACCATCTTTTATGGGCTTTTTACGCGGTCAGTTCAGTTTCAGAAACGATGTAAGAGCAATGGACTGATTGCAGATTATATAAATTGTTACTTAATACATGGTAAATACGAGGCCTTCAACTCATCTGTCTTATAACTAGAATTAAATTAATTTAATGAGATAAGAAGATTTGATGAAGGAAGATATTTTGTGGATATTTTCGACGGATGGAACTTGTATACATGTGGACGGCAGATTGTTTCCGCATAGTTGTGATTGACAAAACATTACCACAGAATGGACATGTTGCTGGATAAAAGTTGAGCAAGATGGACGATTGCTGGATTCAGGGAAATGGATGGGAATTTTTATACCAGTGGTTGAATGAACGCCATTGGGTAAGTTCCATATCTTTCAAATAGGTCTTATATGTGTTCCCAAATGCCACGTTCTATGCCGGGGATGACTGTGAGTGTGCTCATTACCTTCTATTCCCGCATGAACGGGACCCAGATGAGTTATATTTTCTTTTGCTATTTGATGAAGAATTTGTGGAGTTCGCAAAGATGGTTCTTGTTGTTATACATAATTGCCGAAATTATTTGTCATTTCATTTCGATTTCTGAAGCGATAACAGACATACACTGACAGTGCAGTGACGATGTGAAAGGCCCATTAAAGGTTTCTAGATGGCATTATAGATCTTTATACTAAATGTATCAATATCATATATTTCAAGGTCATTGCTTAACTCAATTCATCTATTTAAAGTCTTCATCAGTTAACAAATATGTAATAGTTAGTAAATTTGAGAAAATTGTTAGAAATTGGCTCCTTAAAGTATGCAACAAATATTTGGAAAACCTATATTTTAATTTTTATGAAAAACTTTGATTAAAGGTTTAAATTTTTTACAAGATTTTTCAATTTTCATGCCGTTAATTGATCATATCAGGAATTTGGTTTGAAGTTTTTTCTAATTCAATGATTAAAAATATATAAAAATTTATTATGATTATGATAGCGTAAGTTTCTTTGAATCCAATTTCAATTAAATTTTTACTATCTTCATATTATTATAAATTGACTACATCATGCCTGCCTTCCTGTCTAACTGCCTGACTGACTGAATATCTACATCTTCAATGTACAAATAAAATGTTAACTGGGTAATTTGCAAAACTCCTCTCTATCACTCTGTGGCGTGTATGCCACATAAAACACTTTGCATATTTTATAACACTTTGAGGCTTTCATTTCTTTCTTTTGCATTAAGTTTTTCTTTCTTGCTGTTTTATGTACAATATAAGTATTTTTTTTTCACTTTTTTCTTTTTCTTTTACTTTTGCCTTTCAATTTTTTGTTTTTTTTTTCATCTTCTCGCTTATACATTTTTTACGGTGTGGCAACACAAACGAGCAACAAAATTATTTTACATATTTCTTTTCCCCCATTTCTGGTTTCAGTGCGTGGCAAATGCGGTTCGCATGTTATGCCCCATGTTTGTCTTTCTTTTTTCTTTTCTTTTTAGTTCTGCTCCTTTTTTTTTGTTTTTGTTTTTGTTTGTTAGTTTGTTCATTCGCTTGATGCGTGCAACATTTGCATTTGCTGCTTATCAGCATAGCAATATCAACGGTCCTTTTCAGTTCTCAGTTAGTGTTTTTTCATCTTTTAACTTAACGATGCGCCAGTCTGTCCACTCACCAGTCCGTCCGTCCGTCCGACCATCCGTCATTTTCATCAACGCATTTTGTGTGACACTAATTTCGCACTTTACTCGATGAAGTCGATGACGTTGATAATGATGCCAATTGCTGCCGTCTCTGTTTCTGTTTCTGTTGCTGTTATGTTTGACGTTGATGAGGTTGAGGATGATGCGGATGGTGGTGCTGCTGCTGCTGCTGATGATGATGATGATGACAATGACGACAGTTGGCTCTGACTGGGCGATGTTATGCCAGCGGCGGTGACAAACGCTGCTTGCTGTCCATCCAATTGCAATGCAAGCTCATATCTTTCGGCCAACATCAATACACACTTGACTTCACTTGAGAATCTCAGATTTGCCAAGAGATTCCGGATACAGCGCAACAGCAACAGAACCAAATGAAATTCGCTTTTGATCTGCACAGCAAGAAAAAGGCGTTCATTGGCAAGCACAGGAGGAGAAGCATGAGGAGGAGGTGGTTGTGATAAAGAGTGGATAGAGAGAAAGGAATTGAATGAGGACGAGGCCAGTGGCAGCTGTTGCCCTTTCCGCCTTTGAGTTTCATAGTTGGTTTCGTTGCCAACAACGAGTGAGCGCTTTGAACGCTTTATTTCATTTCGATTCAGTTCGAGGCTGGCTGAGCTCAAATGCATGAAGCCAAAATTTATACGCCCTGCTTAGCCCTTGGCACTGCCGTATTTCCTGTTTAATGTTTTTATTCCTATTCATTTTTCTTTTTTTGGATATTTGTACTTTTCTCATTTTGCTGTCTCAGACACTCGACGACGTCGCTGCTGCTTGCAACATTTAATTTAATTTCTTTCCCCATTTAGTTGCCATTCGAATTGGCTTTCTGCACTTCAGTTCAGTACACCTCCATCTACCCCCAACAGCCATGTGATTTAATTTACGGCCCCATTCAGTTCATTTCAGTTCAATGTAATTTTCTCTTTTATTATAAGAAAAGTTCTTTCCTTCTTTCATTCGTTCGTTTGTTTCTTTTTCAATGCACAAAAAATTATTTTTATTACTTTTATTTAGTTTACGATTTTTTATACATTTTTTTTCCATCGTTTAATGTTGACTTTGATTCTTACACTTCACTTTGATTTCACTCAAAGCCGCGGCATCGTCGTCAATTCGTTTGGCACTTGTTATGTTTTCTACACACACACACACATTTATTTCCCCCTCCCATTTTGAATAGTATCTATCGCACGCCCTTCATGTGAGAACGTGTGTATGAAAGTATCTGCGTGCACACATCAAAGACACAACGCTAAATTGCGGCATTGTTTCGCTTTGATATTTGATTTTGTGTTATTAAGTTTCATTTCATTTTTTCAAAGTGTGTAAAATGCGTGTAAATCACATGTATCTCAAATAGAATTGAAAAAAAAAAATAGAAATACAAGTATCTACAATATCTCAGTATCTCTCAAAAGGAAAACTTTAATTGTTTGCGCATCAATTGTTATTCATTGCTGCGTTTCAATTGTTGTTGCTATTTCTTTTATGTAACAAATTTTATCAATAGATTTTTTTTTTATTTTGTTGTTTGATTAGTTTCTTTCTTTATTTGATTTTATCGATTTTCTATGTTTTCTACGTGCATTGAACTTTTGTACTTGTACTTATACTTGTATCTATAAAACAAGAGTTGTGAACTATCCAAGATACTATGTAGATATGGAGGTTTTTTTGACAGATGTAAGTATGATTTATATTAGAAATAATAATTAGACAAAATTGGAGAAAATAATAATTGTATAAACCATAAGAAAAAGCTGAAGAATGATTTGTGATATGATCAGATGTGAGTCAGGAAAAGATTTAATAATCTAATGCATTTTAACATTAAACTAAATTTCAAGATATAAGAGATTAGGGAAGAGCGGAAGCTTACCTCGTTACTGGGGTCATAATTGTGCTTGTGAACTTTATGTTACCATTCCTATAGTTATTTGTTTTGATAATGTTTGGTCTATTATTTGAAACAACATCAAAAGATTGATGATATTCTTTGAAAAAGAAAAAGATACCACTTAAAGATAGTTTTATCAAAAGATGATCTATTATATTGTTTTCATGAGATAAACCAGAGAATCAAACAAAATAAATAGTAATCTATCTTCAATCTATACTAATAGTATAAAGAGGTAATGTTTGTTTGGATGTTAGAGGTAATCTTCGAAACTACTCATCCGATTTTAAAAATTCTTTCACCAGTAGAATGCTACGTTGTCACTGAGTGTCATGTGCTTTGTCAAACAAAAATATCCGGGCAAGATGTCAAAAGAAGAAAGGAAGCATAACTGATATCTTGCACTTATCGCCGTTCAGTTGAATGCAACCCGTGCAAGGCCGGGTCGAGTACGCTAGTATATTGTATATATAAATCAATTGCGTTGTGTTAGTCCTGTAAAGGTTTAGTAAGTCGATTTCGATAAAATAAACGCTAAATGTTACACGAAGCTTGCTATGATACACCATTCAAACCGCATTCAAATAGGTTAAGCCATTTCTGAGATTAGCGTGCAGAGACACGAAAAGACTTACATACATATATACATTTATAGATATTAATACATATATCCATTATATTTAAAAAACACTCCCTCTTTCTCTCTCTATATACCAAAACGGTTGCTGACACACCCTTGTAAATGTTCTGTTGTACAATATCTAATTCTCTAACCTTTGTTTTATATGTCAATTAGATATTTTTTGACTAGTTTTTAGATTAGACTTTTGAGATAAGCAAAAAGTCAAACTAATTTTTGTAATCAAAATTTAAAGTTGCCCTAATTTTTCCTTTTTATTTTTTGATACATAATGGGTCGTTTTGGTAAACGACATTTGAGACCAACGGAGACAACAATCCATCTACAAATTCAACGTAATCGTGCACGTTTTCAAAGCATATTGAAGGCATCCAATTTAAATCAGCAGAGACCTAGAAATCCTGTAATCGAAACAGGGAAATTTCGTAATCCTTTTATGGAATTTATGGCACACTATCGCATTCGGCATAAAGATTGTAAAATGTCTTCAGCCCAATTGGCATTTGAAGCTGGACAAATTTGGAATCGTTTGACATGCGATGAGAAATATCCATTCAAGCGGGCAGCTCAAAAGGCAGCCTATGTCTACAGGTCACGAGATTGTCGTTGGAATCGATTCATGAGAAATTTGCGTAACGCCTTGCCACGAGATGGGAGAACGGTTAATGGAAAGGAAGTGGACAAATTGATAAAAGATCTTAAAAAGTGGAAAATTGAAGCCTTTGAAGAAGTAATAGACGAACAGTAAAAAATTACAAGGAGAATTTTTACTGGGCTCAAGGAAACTGGTAACAAGAAACTACGATGGATAAAAAGGATAATTATGGTAATGAAATATTTGTACAAGAAAAATGTGAAATATAAAATGTGGGCAGTCCACATGTGATAATTTTGAATATACCAATTTTTGTTTTTTTGGAAAGGTCTCAAAATAGTAGTTCAGTGATGTTGGTATGGTAAGAACCGCATATTCGTTGTCCGATTGATCCAAGTTATTCCTATTATTGATTAATTGTGTAAACATATGCTGAGCAAGATTCTTTAAAAACCTAAAAAAAGGGAGTACAGCAATAAGCATTCAATCTTTTCGAGTTTCGGGAGCAAGTAGAGATAATAGGTCAGTAAGGAAATCTAAGATAAGTTAACTTCTGGTGGCATTAATTTTTAAAAAATAATAAGGTAGGTTAACACACGTGTACCATTGAAAACTTAAATCTCGACACCCGCTTCACTCAGCTCCTGACCCGCGCTGCGCCCCCGCCCCCGCACACTTGTGATAACGAGCAACGTCGAGATACATCGCAATTCTATTGCATTTTACAAATTTCTATTGAATCAAGAAGACGGGGGACGCTTCGGAAGCTCTACATTTCTTTAGAAAGTGCCTAGTTTGCCTAAAGGATGAGCAGCATCTGATTGTTATTATTTCAGAAGGTTGCCAGCCTATGGGCTTCAGATAGGAATGGGCATACTCAATCACATATAACAAAAAGTAGATTTGTAGAATTTAACAAACGATATTTGCTTCTTATGTACATGTTATCCACAATTCAAAATAGGGTAAAAACCTTAAAGAATAGTAATGCAATTTCAATACTACGATAAAGAAATATTTCATTAAATCTACTCTCCCTTTGTTATGCTTTCCAAATGAGAAATTTACTCATAGATCAATGAATTTAAAAGTCTAATGAAGATCTGACATATGCTATGGATTCATTAATGTATTGGGTAAGTACAAAAATATTAGAGTTGCTAAAGCATTTATGCCTATTAGATCTAGCAAAAGAACACAAAAACTACTGAAGGCTAACACGGATAGGAATTCATAAAGTCTCAGGTGTTTTGATAGCACATTGCATAGCGATCTATATAATATGCAGATCAGTTAAAACAATCAATGTAGACTACGTAATGAAAAAGAGGGGATAGCAGAGCATTTGCTATGCCATTGTGAAGGCCTTATTTGCAACATGCTTCGCTATCTGGGTAATCAGTACATGGAACCAAATGAAATTACGGATTGACCTCCAAAAAGAGCAAACCTTGGCAAATACCAGAATCTCGGTGGAACTGTAATGATGGGGGTTGCCACAGGAGAAGTGGTTTAATATTTGGCTTAATACGGATGGAGCGTCAATCACCGTTCCCTTGGATTTGTATCCGCAGGTACCTAATTCCGAGCCATACTTATTTTGAACATATGACTCCTACCTTGGTCAGGAACAAGGCTTATCTAAAGCCTCTGCCGCTACAGCACCCGGTTGTATAAATGTGACGCAACTCCACGCTGAGCGAAACTCTACCCTCATTTGGCTGTTAAAACACAGCCACCACAATACTCCCATAAAAGGGCTGTACCCGCTGGTCAAGGGCCCACGGAACTTGTTCCAGACACAGCCTCTGGTCAGACTTCTTACACGAAGTTGATACCAATTTGCACTCCAAACAGTACATGGGTTGGTGGGTCATATTGTATTCACCCATCCTTGTGGCTGCCTTTGAAACCCAATTAATAGAGAAAAGCTCGGATCACAAATGATGAGTGAATAATATTAATCTTTCTTCTTGAATAGAGTTTTAAGCACAGAGGGCTTGAATAAAACTCGCAAAATTCCCAGAAGGGAAATGGAGGTTCACATAGTAGGCCCATTTGTGGCCGCTGTGACGAGATGTATTAGTCCTTCCCATAATCTAGTGTTTGGAAGGCCCGTTCAGCTGAAGAAATAAACTGTTTGCTTGAATAAGAAAACGTTGATGGGCTCTCGATCTTGACCCTCCTTACTGATTTTGGAATAATGTACTACATTGGGCGATTAGTTCATTTGTTTTAATAACGTGGAAAATCCTGAGAATTATTATAGAGTCTTTGACATACCATAAAGACAAATTCATGGACAAATTTCTCTGCAACAAAACTACAAGTTGTTTTGGAATGAATTGCCATATGTTTACGCTAGAGTATATCCTTTTTATATTCACTGATTTTATCCTTTATATTTTTATAAACCAACGACATCCTTCACATTTTTTGTGGTTTCCTTTATACGTGTATATCATGCATTTAATTTGAAGATTAATCAACTTTAAGCCCCCTGATAAGTATCTCATTGTTATCATAGGATGAAGTTAAATTTGTTTTGCTATTCATTTCCAAAAATAAAAAAAAATATTAATGAATATCTAAAGAAATGAAAGCAGCTGTTCTTCTCTCATTTTCCATTATTTTTTGCATTTTGACCATATTTATTTTCTGGTCTTTTATTTTTTGCCAATTACAGCTTCCTGTGTGTGTTTGCCTATTCTTTAGCCCTTTTTTGTTTTTCGTTTCGTTTCGTTTTTGTTGCACAATACACCAAAGGAAATTATTACAAAATATATAAGAAAAAAGTAGAGGTAAGAAAGTATCCTACGGCTTATTATTGTCGTTGTTGGTTTTGTTATTTTTTTGTTCTTCCTCCTACAATTTATACTGAAGCAAGACAAGGCAATGCAAGGCAAGGGAAACCATATGAATGTATTTTATTGTATTTTTATTTTTTACCCCTTCGTTTGGTTTTTTGGTTTTTTTTTTGTAAATGAGTGAAGTTGAACATAAACACGTTTGGTGGCAGGTCTTCAATAACGATAGAATGAAATGAATGAAGAGGGATATCTCTCCCTATTGTATACTATACTTAGAATAGAGGCAATCGTTTGTCCAAAATATAAAAAACAAAAAAAAAAAAGAATATTCGCGCAAACTTCAAGAGTTGAGGCCCTTGACAGCTGTAATAATAAAGCATGAAAAGCAAAAGCAAGGCAAGTGAGCTCAACCCAACCAAAAGAACAGAACCAAAGGCACACAACACATTCTGAGAACATAAACAAACGTGTCTTGTTTCCTTTTTGCTTTCCTTTTCATTTTGTTGTTACTATTTCAATTTTTTTTTTTTATGTTTTTCTATATTTTTCCAAAAACTTTTGCAATTTTATCTGTAGAAAAATCTTATGTCATGTTGTTCAACAGACACAACAGAACACAACACAAAAATAAAATTCTTTCAAAATTGTACTCATAAGTAACAAATGTTACAAAAAAATATTTTTTACTATACAACAACATAGTCAATTTGTTTTTCATACGACAGATATTATGTATTGTAGTTATATTAGTTTATGTTAGGTATGAGTTCATAATAAGTATTCGTGTGTGTGTTTTATCATACATTCGTTGATTCTCATATAAATTGTTATTTTGAGTTATTACACAAATAAAAATATTGTAGTAGAGGAAAAGAAAACCATTTACGAAAATTAAGTATGAAAAGTGAACACATGTTCCGGAACACAGACAACAACAACAACAACAACACAACAGACAGAATAATGAAAGAACACACGCCTCTAATGTGCACTTAATGCTTCAATTGCAGTCAATTTTTTGAGGTTTCCAAAAAAAAACAACACACAGAACATGAAACATGAAGAAAATCAAAAAAAATTATATATATTTAACAATAAGCAGAGTAGAGTAGACGGTGAGTAGAGTCAAGCAGAAGTAGAGTAGAGGGCGACACAAGTAGTACGAGTATAACAAGAAAACCCAATTTAGTTAGAATTCGATTGTCAACAAAAATAACAAGCAACTAAACAAAAAAAAAAAAAAAGTAAAGAGATTGAAAAGGAGGGGAAGGGAAGGGGATCTGCAGGAAAGAATAAGACATGCGAATTGGTAACGATGACAAAAACAATTTTCAAACTAAAACACAAAAAGTAGTAAGAAATATAAAAGAAAATTATCGTACGCACAAGTGTCAAAAACAGCGGATGACATTGTAAACAAAGACACACCGACGACGAACGACCAAAATGAACAAGTGGAAAGACAGACACTCATTCACTCACTCACACAGACAGACAGACATACTTCACTTAAACAGATAGTCTCACAGACAGAATGACATACAACACTAAGGCAGTTAGTTAGAGACAATAAATGATTGGGAAAACGGAAGAAGAACAAACAACCAACCAACCAACCAACCATAGGGAAAGTTCAGGCACTTCTAAATGTTCTCAAACAGTGACACAAGACAGCAATTGTTTTTGCCCCCATTGTTCTTCGTTTTTTTTCAACATTTTGGGTTTGTTCTTTATAAGAAAAGTTTGTCATGGTTTATTTAGAGCCTTAAAGGCACTGTTCTACAAAGGTTAGAAAAATTAACTTATGTCAAGTAATCCCTAGGAACCGAAACAGCAGGAGACAATAGTATAAAAAAAGATGGCTTGTGAAAAAATATCTAAGCAAAAATTGAGGATTTTCTTTATAATTCCAAAGCCAATAATCCTTCTTAATAGAACAGTAAGTAACATATTCCAACAAATTTCAGAAATCACATAAAAAAATTCGTTCAATTATGAGATCAAAACATTCAGAGAACATCAAATAAACATATGTGATGGTTTCCAAGGTTTATAAGTACTAAAAAAGTATCTAGAATTATAAAAATTTGATGAATTGAAGACTTAGAGTAGACAATTATCATACAGTGGAGTTTTGCCAGTCATATAACTTCAAGAATTTCAGGAAAATGCATGGTTTCTAAGATAAATGAGAACGACATTTTATAAAAAAAAGGATACAAGATAAATTGAATGATTTGTATTGAATCCATATATTGTGAAAGATATATCCTAAGGCTTCTTTCTTTGATAGGAAACCCTTATATTGAGATCACCCCTTTATGGTATATTTCACCCACTTAACAACTAACATCAAATAAAGAAAAAAAAAAAAATAAATAAAAATAAACAAACAAATAAATAATATAAAATTTTCAGAAAACCAAATGACAACTTAAAGTAATTTTCTTTTACGACTATGTCCTTGTTAAAAATTGTTATATATTGGATTGGATGGGGGAAGTAGTTTTTGTGGAAAACAAATCACAAACTCTTGTGTTGTTCTCATTCAATATGGAATATTTTTATTTTTTTTATTTCGTTTCGCTTGATGCATACAATGCCACCATACTGACAGAGTTTGTTCAATGACTGACAATCAAACTAAAGAACAAATAAACATTTTGAAGAGATGAATGTATGAATGAATGATTTGGTCACAGAATGACGTATTGACATATTTGTATGAATGTGTTAGACGGCACGTCAAAGTCATTTGTCACAAGCGCCATATCAACAAATCCTAAATAAAAAAACCAGAGCAAAATAAAGGGGGATGAAAAAATGACTACCAATCGAGAATTGGAATTGGACTGAAGTTGAAGAGATGAGAAGTTTAGATGCGGGAAGCACAAGTTGTTACATTTTAATCAAATTCAAACATTGTAAATGAAAATAAATAATCAAAAACTAAATTAAAAAAGAAGAATCCTTAATCAAAGATTTCAACTCACAATCTTAGAAACTAGAGGAGAAGTTCACATAGAGGAAAGGAGTACAGTGTTAACTTTGGATGTCTGTATCATGTGTTACCTGAAATTATGACTTGATTGATATTTGCAAAGAATTTAAGCTCTATACCTCAGAAACTAAAGTAGTAACAGATGGTTTAATTTGAGGAATTTTCTTACTTAACATAAGGGCTGCACGATCATTGCGATGGAGACGAGATTATTATCTTATATCAACTGAGGCTCTGGCTAGTGGATTAAAATGCTGCACATGCACATAGTAATTACGATTCCACAGTCATCTTTTACCTGCAGTACATTAAAATCTTTGTGTATGTCTTCACATCTGATATGAAGTGTCTGTTATTGTTCTGAGAATTTTGTATTGACATCTTTGTATAACTTCAACATTATTCGCGCTTCGTTTTAATAATGGATTTACACAGATGAACTTTGATACAGATGAACTTTGTACTCAATTTACAAAAGAGATCTTGAGTTGATTAGCCAATGGAGACTTTGCGCCTGAATTATTTTTTAATTCAATGTGCTTCGCCATGTGAGACGTCTATTTAGCTGATAGCCAATATAGATTACATCCTTAATTTGAGGAATTGTAGCTTCATTAAAAGTAACTGGATCGCAAGTCTGACATGCTGATATGCTTACATTTTTGCGATTTTTATCCTCCACCATTGAATTATGTATTTTAAGGTCTGACGTAGCTTTGACTGGACATCGATTTCAGCTGATTATAGCTGTGTCGTTGGCGAGCATTAAGGTGACAATTCGAGAATTTGTTGTTATAATTATCTACCATTAACTTGACCTTGATTTGAGAATGACTTCCAGCTTCTTCTGGGAAAAATTTCAACTCTAAACTAAACAGACAGGTGATGATGGTCATGACTAAATCGATTTCCCAGACAACGGTGATCATGCCAATATGGAATTCTCTGAAGTTATTTTCACCCTTTTACATGTTCATCCCTTTCATTAAAAGTACTTAACAAGTAAAAAATAAATTAAAATAAACAACAGATACTTTTCCATTTAAATTCTTAGTGATATTTCAAATGTCATGCATTTCACTATTTATAATGTAGCGGAAAATAGTTTTGTCTATCATTGAGGGCATCAAAAGAACCTGAAAAGCAGGGAGTAATGCGAGCCACAAAAGAACTTCCGCAATTATTTACAATCCCATTAAATTAAATGATAGAATAAGGAATGGTTGGATGGATGGATGGATGGATGGTAGGACGGACGGATGGATTGGCAGACGAATTGACGAATGAATAGAACAAATGTTGTTGAACTAATGAACGTCGTGCAACAGAATTTGTTACTATGACTGCAATAACAATGTATGTACTATAGGAAATAAAGGTTTGCCCAACGACCCTCATTTTCTCTATGAATTTTGTTAAGGTTTTTCCCTTAAACTATTTCGGTTATCAACAATTTGTGCTGCCTCCCAGTGTAGAAAATAATGAAAAGAAAAACGTTTGTTCTACCTTGCAACAACCATTAACTGTTTGCTGTTCTTACGTCCGTCCAAACTGTTGTATTTGTCTGTCCGGATTGTCTGCTTGACTATACTCGTATATTTATCAGCACAGTCATTCAATCGGCTAACTATCACGCCTATTTTTTACCGCGCCCTCAACCGACAACATTCAACATTTAACTTGAGTTGGTTGGACTTGTTTTATTTCTCTTCTAGTTAGCTTAGAAAATATGTTGCAAGCAATAAAATAAAATTAGTTGTTTGCCTCAAACGTAACGAAATGAATTGAAATGAAGGCCGCCGAAGAGAAAAAAGGGTGCAGCGTGCCTTAGAATTATTTGGCGTGCGGCTCATGTTTAACCAATCGTCCAACGTCTATCCATTAGGTTTTTTTTGTTGTATTATTTTGTTTATACTTATTGTAGATACATTGGTTGGCTCCATGGGATTGTAGGCAGAACCTCTTCACAAATAAGTATAATACAAAAGTTGCTTGATTACTGACGCCGTCGCCGCCGACGATGCCGACTCAGCCACATGTATGCCGCACGCGTTTCAACTGAATGAAATGAAATAAAGTAAAGTATTGTAGTGTGTATTGCATGAGTATCTATGTATCTACATAAGTATCTGCGTATGCTTGCCACCACAGTCTCATAGTCTTCTTTCTGTGTTATCGCAATGCATCGGTTTTTTTTTATTGTTGGCATTTATTGGTTTTGTGTTGCAACACAAACCTCCACCCGACTACACAGAAAACAGAGACGAAACGAGTGATCTCAAAGGTCGCATTGTCCATTCGTTGCACTGTCTCTCTGTGTGTCTGCCTCTCACACTGTCTGTTTGTCTGTCTGTCTGTTAGTTTGTTGTATCTGACAGTCACACTAGCCAGCCAACAACACTTGCTGTTTGCCACTTTTTATTGAAGTAAAGTGAGTGAAGTGAGGGAGTGTGTGCTGCATGCCGCTTCTGCTGCTTCTTTTGCCGCATGTTGTTTGTAATTTCATGCACTTAAACTCGCATTATTTTGCGTGCCCCGTCCAAATGTCTGTGTGTCTGTCTGTCTGTTTATCGGTCTATCTGTAAGCCTGTCCAATTGTCTGTCTTCCCTCTTTTCATTTCTTTGTTTTTTTTTGGATTTGTTGGGATTTCATGCTGTTTTTTGTTGTTTAATATAAAATTTCGACCTTAGGCAGTAGTGTGTTGTTGATGTTGTTGTTGTTCATACTAGTATATGAGGTGTAGTCATTATGATTGAATGCAATTATTCTCTTGTATTTTTATTTTTTGTTATGTGTATGTTTGTTAAGGTCTTCGGGTTGCACATGTCGACTGAGTAATTGTAATTACATCTGATGTGTTGCACGGTCGAATGTCCAACTAGATAGATTCGATCCAATCATTATGTGATTTGATAGCATAAGTTCAAAAGCCTCAAATTATTATATTGTACAATAGTTACAATACTATGTTATATATGAATACATGAGTTATTTTCAATTAACTTCATCATATGGTTTTTGTGGTAATTATTATAATTGTAAAGGTTACAGAACAAAGTTTCCTAGTCAGAATTTCTTTTTAAAAGAAACACGTGCAGCACGTGGGTGCATAAAATCTAATTTAGAACTAACTTCTCTTTTAAAAATAGACTATCCATTAAAATAACAAGAATCTGAAGACTGACATATGTTTCTAATCAACAACATGCAATCACTTTCAAAGGATTCATTCTGTATTCTTTACTTTTATTGCTGTAAATCAAATAGCAGAGACCTTTAAATAAGAAACTAATGTAGTTTATCAGTAATAAATATAAATTGATCTAAGAGTTTTCAAAAGCCTTTGATTGTAATTGAATTGAGAACTTTCATATGCAGTCGATATTGATTGAACTGAGATCTTACAAATGAAAATATTGCATCATATAACATGAGGATGTCATAGCAAATTCACTGAGAGGTGTCATTATTGACTTATGAGTTGAGCTTTAAACTTATGGTTTTTAAGGTTCTTCAAACCACAACCTCATTTCAATTTCAACTTTGGTCTGATTTTTTTCATGTATAAGAAATCACCTAAAAGTTTCTAATTTCTCTTCATATTCCCGCATTATGTTTGGTGGCAGTTCTCCCCGTTTCGATTGTCCTAGTCTCTTTTTGTATTATTTATGGCTAGTGAATTCAGTCTTAAACCTCATTTACATTTAGCGAGTTTACAATCTACTAGCCAGCGATTCGCCAGTGAACTTGCACAGTGAATCATGTTGACTAGTTGCTAGTAGATTGTAAACAAATTACCGAGAAAAGTAGAGAGTCAGCCTACTTTGTTAATACGCTCACTGAAGCCTCATTTACACTTGGGTAGTTGGGATGCTGAAAAGTAAGGAGTGTACAAACGAGCGAATTGCTGAGTGCGCTAGTAATGATTACAGACGAAAGTTTCGACTTGCTCAGTTGTCAAGACATTTTTTAAACAACTGATATACTCACAGCTGCCTCAATAGTGATTCATTTTGAAAATAAGAGAGATTGTGTGTGTGAAAGAGTACAAACAGGCACCGATTAGCGAGTATAGTTGGACAACTGTTAACTCTTCTAGTAAGAGAGTATTTGTTTACTATCATTCAATTGGTATTGAATTGGACTCCCGGTACTAATAACAGTAGAAAGTCGGAACGAATCTGGTGAACCGACTAGTGAAAGGCAATGTAGGCGGTGGCAATTGACCCCTTCTAATGAAATCGTCATGTTAAATTCACCAGTTATGTAAATAAGTGCCTCAAGGCAGTCTTGTGCTTTTGGGTGAACAAAAACTCAGTTGCGAATTCGGTTGACTTGCAATTTATTAAAAATAATAATAATGTTTTGGGCAAAAAATAATTGAAATTGTATTCACCACTTGAATACATGTGAAAGTGAATAGATTTGGAACTAAAGGAACTAGCCATAAACCTGGATTTGACCAGTAATTGTACAGAAAGATATCTTTCTTAGAACCACTACTAACTATCAAATAACCTTTCCCAATTGGGATTTGAATATTGAACAAATAATAAGGAATTCAATTGAAAAAATTGAAAGAATTGAAATTGAATTCACCAGCTGAATACGTGTAAAAGAGGATAGAGTGGCCATAGTACTTGTTTCAAAGGGACTAGCCACGAAACAATTTAGACCGAGTTATTGGTACAAGAATAATGAATATTTTTATACAATGGGACTTGGAAAATTCAAGCAGTTGATAAGCACGTACTTAGAAATGATAATTGAGTTGTTTAATTTACGAAATTTTACGCAAACCTTTGAAATGCTTCTTTTCTAAAACCATAAACCAAGAAATGGTAAGTGAAACTAATGAAATCATCTAGTGATTGTTGAAAAACATAGGAGTAGCATAATAATTAGGATATAAATTCTTAGTTTTTTTTTATTATGAGAATTTTATCTAATCTATGCAATGTTGGTGGGCTTTGTTTGATATTATAAAACCTCTTTATATCTTACTATAATACTTAAATCTGATGACTATAATTAAATTTTAATGAAGTCAACAAATAATGAACATTTGGACACGTACACAAAGAGTGATGATATTTAAATTTCTATAAAAAGAAAGTGTTCTACACAACCAACAACCTACATAAGTACTATAATACACCTACTATCTACCTACCTACCTACAATAACCTCTACATACCTCAGCAATTCTAAAGTATTATAGTACTCGTATATGCACGAGTATATTGATGTTGTATGAGAAGATAAACCCAAAATCTCTTAATGCGCAAATGATTTATAAACAAAAGCAAAGTAGTAATGACTTTTTAAAAACAATATTTATATTTTTATAAAATTTTTAATACTTTTTCCTTTTCTTGTTTTTAAATTTTATTTAAATTTTAATTTTTTTACAATGAAAAAATATGCCAAGTAATAAATTATTTGCATAAGAGTCGCACACTTGTTTGTGTTAATTTTGAAATTTTTTGCATTTCATTGTATGAAAAAAAAAATGTTCCTGTTTATAGAAAAGAAATGCAAAACAAAAACAAATTATATTGTAGAATGTGCTAATTTTTTATTTAAATGATTTCGTAGTAAAAAATAAACAAAAGCCAAACGAGGCAAAAAACAAAAACAATAAAATGATTTATTAGCAAAAGATTTCTTAAGTCGCGTAAGTCGAGACGTGTAGGTGGTTGGTGGATGGTGATGTGATGATGATGTTGGTAAAAAGACTGGGTCAAAATACAACAAAAAACGAAATAATGCAAAAATCAAAAGCACAAGAGGAAATGAAAAAAAGAAAACAATAAAAAAGAAAATATGTTATATGAAAAATTCAAATCAGCTGTTCTAGTTTAAATTATAAAAAATTGATTGCAATATTTTTGGTCTCAGTTGGTTGTTCGTTTTTTTTCTTTTCTGAGATTCAGATTTCTTTGAAAGCACAAACAAATAATTTTTGAGGGGAACAAAATATATCAAAAAAATTGCTTTGTCTGCTGATGACGTTTGCAAATGTGTGTCTGACATTTGGTCTGGTTTTTATTCGGAATTTATTCAGAAAATAAATAACTGAAAATCAATTTTCACTTAAATGAAAACAAATTGAAAAAAATGAAGATCTCAACAAAAAAATAGAATAAAAGAAAGAAAGAAAGAAATCAACTTGTGTCACAAATACAATTTGGTATAGAAATTTTCAACGAATATGTTATACTAAATAAAATCATAAATCTTAAATTTTCACTTAAGAAATTGCCTAATGAAAATTGTTAGGAAATTCACTTGAATGAATATTTTTCGATTTATGAATATTTACATTAAGGCGCGAAGAAATGGCGCTTAAAATTCAAGAAAAAAGCGCTTTTTGTCTGGGGTTGGGAATAGCGATGAAAAATGCACATATTTTAAGAATCCCATATGAAAAAAATCATCAGAAAAGACCAGGATAACCATCAACTTAGAGTGCAAGACTGGATTGCATTGGGAAGAAGACAATGTTGTGTCTGTGTGTAGTGAGATCAGAAGAGTGTCATGTACTACGAGTTTCTTAAGACTGGTGAACAAGTTAATACCGACCTATACCTGCAGCATATGATTTATTTAAACCATGCGTTGATCGAAAAACTTCAAGAAAGGGCTAGAAGACAAGACAAAGTGCATCACATTCGGCTAAACTTGCCAAAGACATCGTTTTCGACCTTGGTTGACTCCTTCAGATTTTCATTTGAGCAGAATTTCAAAGAAGAATGACTTGTTGAATGGATGCTGATGAATGATGAAACTTTCTGTATGCATAAACTTCCTGATCAACGGCCAATACTTTGAATAAAAAATCTTTGGCATTATTCCCAAATTATTCTGTATTTTTAATGAAAAAATAATGACATTACACCTGGTATCTTTTAATGAATATTAAACCTATGTATAAACCTAGAAATAAGAGAAAATAAGGGTAGAACTTGAGAACAACTAATCGAAACTGTTTAAGAAGATAGGAATGTTAGACAGAAAGATAATAAAATAGTAAACCATTCTTAATAATTGTAAATAGAAAACAAAGCCTCATCAAAATACTGAGAAGGGAAACGATTTTTTCAGAGTGAAGTAAAATCTCTAGTCGCTGATATCTCACCCAGTCGAACAACTCTCGTGGCCGGACAAATGTCTTAGTCCAATGCTATGTTTTTAGAAAAAAATAAATTCAGGTGAGCGAACATCTCATGTGTCTGGACAAATTCATTGGAACTGCAGGAGATTTTACTGAATTTGAGCGGATAAATATCAGTACGAAGTAATTTTTGTTCATCAGTGTGTGGAACAAAGACCTTTCTTTCACTCAAATTATCGTCATGAATAAATCAAATTGTTTCTTTGCCAATATTTAAAGCCTCTTACATCATTGTTAGTAAAACTTTGCGGTTATTTGCGAGCTGAAATTGGTAACCCATAACGTCTGTCGCCCTCTAGCGACAATCTGATATTCAACAAAGCATTTATGGCACAGAAAAAAAATTTGTTCTACTTAAACAACTGTCGTATACTTGCTGCGTCGACCGGAATGTTTCTGATGTTTCTAATGCAGTTATACCGAGTTTTCAATCGAAATTTTTTATCTTATACACAAAATGTCATAAAATCAACAAATGTCTGCTGATTGTAATATACTTTTACTGTGTTCAGGGATGTTAAAACTAAAAGATGATAGTGCTACTAGTTACTGAGATATATACGAGGACGGTTCATTAAGTACCCGTGTTTGACGATAGAGGACGTTCCTGAGTGAAGTTAGTGTTATCACCATCTATCAGATGACGCTAATACAAATTTCAGACTGATTGATAGGTTAGTTTCGATTTGGCAGCCATCCGAGTCAGACGTGTTTCGTAATTTTCGCTAAGATGGAAAAAGAGCAGTATTGTTCAGTAATTCGCTTTTTGTTTTTGAATGGGAAAAAATGCGAGGAGATAAAAGCAAAGTTGCGATGAAAAAATTGTCGGCCCGATGGGTGCCGCGATTGCTCATGCTGGACAGCAAGCGGATGCGGCTGTTAACTTCGAAGTAGTGTTTGGGGCAATTTAAGCGAGATCCGATGGACTTTTTGCGTCGAGTTGTCACCGTTGATGAAACCTGGATTCATCATTACACACCAGAAACTAAGCAACAATCAAAACAATGGATTTCTCCCGGTGAATCTGCACCAAAGAATTCGAAGACGGTCCCATCGGCCGGTAAGGTCATGGCGACGATTTTTTGGGATGCGAAGGGCGTCATCCTCATGGTTTTTTTTAGAAAAATGAAGAACGATCACGGGTCAATACTACAGTGAGTTATTGGACCGCTTCGACAAAAAATTAAAGGAGACACGGGTGCATTTGGCGAAAAAAGGTGTTGTTTCATCACGATAACGCACCAGCACATTCATCTGGTGTTGTCTCCACCAAACTACATGAATTGCGTAATAAATCGCTGCAGCATCACCTTATCTGGCTCCCAGCGACTTTTACTTGTTCCCTAACATTAGGAAATGGCTCGCGGGAAAATAATTTAGCTCAAACGAGGAAATCATCACCGAAACAGAGGCGTATTTTGGAGAGTTCGACAAATCCTATTTTTTGGAGGGGTTAAAAAAATGGCCGGAACGTTGGGAGAAGGCGACTATGTTGAAAAATAAAAAAACATTTTTTTGAAAAAAATGGTGTCTTCACTTCTAATATTATGTATTTAATGAACCGTCCTCGTACATAGCTTTATGCTTGTATTGTACAAGTACTTAATAAAGATCAATATAAAATATATTGAAACAGCCAACATCGGATCATTCTTTCATATATCATTTCTTTGATTCGAAGGTTTTGTAGTGGAATCTTTATACTTTATATAGAAATAGTAAACTAAGCTAAAGAATACTAAACGATTTTCCATGTTTTGCTTGCAAATATGTATTTCTGAATCTCTATACATGATGATAAATTTATTGATTTTGCCTATTCTTTATTTTAGGTCATGGTAATGTGTCTATTCCTATAATTTTGGTCATGACTATGCTTGCAATTTTGTATTGATTACTTTATTTTCTAGCATGTAAATCCCATGCATCTTATTCTTCTCGCCTTTTAATATTCCTAATACTCTGAAAGTATTATATATTCTGTAAATCCTCAACTTTTACCATATTATTTTTACTATTGTATTTAATTTGAATGAAGTAAGAAGGAAAAGTTTTTCCAAATAAACTTCTTTCATAAGATTTTGCATAACACAGCGAAAATCGTCTTTACAAATGCAATTCTAAGCAGATTTCAATTCGACTTGCAGACAACAACGGCGACAATGAGACAAAAACGACGACTATGGACTCTGACTGAGAGTGACTACTGCCTACGCTCAAGAAAATATTCCTACGTAAGTAATATTGTAAGTAAGTATGTCGGACGGAATAGTGCATTTGAATGTAACGAATATTGGAGAACAGAAAAAAAAGATAAAAAGTGCAGACTTTTGAGAATGTTTTGCCAATCATGTCATGCAAACCAACGGATGTAAGAAACGTGCTTACCCAATAACAAATGAACAAATAAATGAACGAACAAGCATATGAACAACCGAACTAACTAAAGATACAAATGAATGAAAGATACAAAATACAAATGAATGAACGAATGTCATTGTAGACAATTTTTTTTAATTTATATTTTATTTTGCAGAGTTTGAATTGAACTAAATTCGAATTGAATCTGAAGAAGTTTTTAAACACGAAATGTGCACATACTGTTCGTATAAAGTTGTGATATATTTTTTGCACTCATAGTTTAGTTGCTCACCAAATATTGTTTAAAAAAAAGAAAAACAAACAAAATTGTGAAAATTCAAGATTTGCATTTTTCCGCTTTTCGTTGTTTGCAAGTTGTCTTTATGTGTATGTGTGTTAAAATGAATTGTGTATCTGTGATGATGATGATGATGATGATGATGAGGAGTGTGTGCATGCTTTAGCAGCATCTTTGAATTTTGGCACATTTGCACCGTGAGAAATGCACACAATGCGCATTTCTTCTGCGGAAATAACGAAAAAATATGACTGAAGAGGCCAAGGTGCGAGAGAAAGACAACATAGATGCAAGGTAAAAAAAGTATATGACGTTGATTTTGCAAAATACGTTATTTTATTTTGTTTTTGTTTTTTGAGATTTTCTTGTTTGGTGTTTTTTCGTATCTTGTGCACTTTCATCTGACAAAATATGTCAACTGTTTGTCTTTGTCAATTTGTCTAACTCACACAAAACTAAGAGGAGGACAAGCTGCTTTTATACAATAGTATCTTGTATCTCTACTTTGGCATTATTTTGTTTTGTTTTGTTTGGCTTTGTGTATGTGTGTGTGTGCCTTCATAAAGCTGCTTAACAAGATAAATAAAAATAATATATTGTATGAAAAAAAAAAAATATTATATTGGTTTTTAATTTTCACTTGTGTAAACTTTTTTTTGTATTGTTTTTTGTTTTAGTCATTGTTGTCACATTTCTTTCTCGCTGTTTGTTGTTGTTATTTGCTTTTAATTTTTTAATTTACTCACCACTAAAAAATTCCACATAACCAACAACAAACAAACAAACAAACAAACAGACAGACAGAAAGATACATTGCTACAAAGAGGAGGAGATGGAAAAGGAGGAGGACTTGTATATAAAACGGATAAACCAGACTAACATTTTTCATTTTAAAATTGTAAATGTATTTATTTTCATTTGTTTTTATGCCTATTTGTGCACGTGTTTGTTTTAGTATCTTTATTATTATTATTGTTGTATATTGTATCTTTATATCTCTGTGTATCTCATTGCGTATTAATTTAATTAGTTGGCATTTGTGGCTTTTTTCTACGTTGTATTTTTGGTTATAAATAAATTTTGCACACACACACAAATTCAAATGAGATTATTGTACTCAAACAAATAAATAACAATGGAAAATAAAAAAGAAAAATAAAATATAAAATACAAAATCCAAAAAATAAAAACAAAACAAAAATTTGCTAAATAAATGCGGATTTTCATTGGAAACTTTAACATATGCTAAATGAATTTAAAGTACTAAAACAACAACAACACAATAAATACAATAAATATAAATAAATAAATAAATGAATTTGTATTCTTTGAAGTATTATAATTCATTCAATGACAAATACCATTTGTGTGCGCAGTACACTTGAAATAATATACTTGTGAAAGTTATTAAATGATCTAAAAATAATAACAATAGATAAAATATAAGGAGATATTTATCTCATTTTTTTTTTATAATACAAATAAAATATTTGAAGGCCTTCGGAAAGAAAGTTTTGCAATATAAAACTGTGAAGTGTGGGAGAAGTTTTTATTGGCCTTGCATCTATAAATAAAACATTTGAAGGCCTTAAGATTTGAAATCATGAAACAAGAGACTGGGCAACTTAAGTGATGATTGAATTTTATTGATATTGTATAAAAAATTAAATAATTGCTTGTCTTAATATTTAATGTTTTGAAACAAGAGAATGGAAGTGTTGGGAAACTTAAGTGAGGATAAGTTTTCATAGATTATGAGGGGTTTTCACTTTTTCCTTCATGTTTTTCTTTAAATCAGAATTATTCATTGCCATATATAACAAGATTCGAAAAACATAAAACTTAAATGATTAAGTTATTCTGATGCGCAGTAATACGACAGGTCATGGAGGCAATGGAAAGGCCGACTACTTGGCTAAACAAGGAGCGATCATGCCCTTTTTCGGTCTTGAGCCATTCTGTGGTCTCTCGAAAAGCCACAAAAACGAAGCAATTAGGAAACCAGTGATGCCAATTTATTCTTTTTTCCGGACAAATATTTCCTTCGACCCAAAGGGCAACAATAAGGCTACTGCAAATTTTGTAAGTACCGCAGATGAAAAGGATTATGACCTGATAGATGAGACAATAGAACTTATCTAATTTATAAAAATAAATTTATAAAATAAAAATTACAAAATAATCTGTCCTTTTTTTGTGATAGGTACATGGCATCACTGCAGGAAACTGAGGAAAAGAAATTTCTAAAACACTGGGTGAACTCCACTGGACAACGCCAGGCAAAGGGTATCTCGAATAAGCTTCTCTCACTTAGTAGAGAAGACTTATGCATTTTGAATGGATACTTCACGGGTATCATCAAAATAAGTTAGGTCTTTCCGACACTGACGTATGCTGATTTTGTGAAATGGATAAAGAAAGTTCAGAGCATATACTCTGCAAATGTCCTGCACTCGGTAGACAAAGACTTCATCACCTTGGTGACACTGTTATTAATCCACATAAATTGTGGAACAACAAACAAACAAAGTAATGTTAAGATTCATCAAAAGTCTAAACATATAGGGTTTCTATAAAATAAGGCCATGTACAATAGATCTTAATGGTCGCAGTGGTTTCGGGCTCGTTATTATTATTATTAATTCTGATGTGCTTGTCACATTATATTTTATGCATATGGCAACTCTGCACCAGTAAACACATAACCAAAATTTTCTCATGTGACAATAATGACATGTGCTATCTCCTTGCACACCTTGCTTTTTACCGATTATTCTTTTTTCTGAAACTACCGCAGTAATAAGGTGAACAAGAACATTTGTACCTCAACCTTGTACTATACATTTCTAATATCATAATAACTCTAAGTAATTGATAATGTAAAAACTTATAAAAGGATAATCCAAAAAAGATTTTTTAAAAACCAGAGATTGGCCATTTAAAGAGATTAGAATGAGTAAAGGAGCGCTTGCTTTAATAGCAATGTCCTACAACGCCCAATTTTGTTTTTGATTTGAGTTTATTAAAAAAATTCTAAGCAAACATATAAGGGATAGGTTTTATGACTGCGAGAGTGAGTTACTTAACTAGACAGACAAAAATTAACAGAAAAAAACGATAAGTATAATGATCTGTTCATAAATTATGAATCAACATATGTCGTAGATCTAAAAGGTGGAGCCTTTTCAACCTTCTCGGGCAATCATTTATAATAAGGGCCAGATCAAGGGGATTGGCAAGCACATTCAGAGTGTCATTGGTGTGCCCATTAATTTGCTCATTAACAGAAGGTATGGAAACATCCTAAACTAATAAAGTTTAAACTAGTCGAGTAAGTAAGAAAGTCCAAGAACATAAAAGCAGTGTCCGATCATACCGATTTTATATTTGGTCAGAAAGTCTAGTTGACTTGCGTCTGATCTTGTCAGCAATTTATTCGCAAGTGACGATAGTCTAATTGACTAGCATCTGATCTTGTCAGCGATCGTTTTGCAAGTACTGTCTCTACCTGATTTCAATGTCCTTCAATGCTAATACATCTGTAAAACATAAGCCGTGAAACTTTATGGTATATAACATTGCATAACAAAGCAATCTAGGATTGTTATCTTGTCGCAATGAGAAGGCTCAGTAAGTAAAGTTTTCCTTACCTAATGAAAGGGCCTCGCAAGTCGGTAAGGTTGAAAGTGGGCAGCGAAGCTAATCCACAAATATGTGCCTACACCAGAAAGTAGCTATTGACGGCTACAGCGGGAGTCTGACTTATACTGACTGAAAGCACGGTAAGCCAAAATGGCCGGCAATTGAACCACCCAATCACAAGGTAGCAGCCCTGCCATGGGACTAGGGAACCTGGGCTAATTAAAAGGCAATGTCAGGATTTTGTTCAGGTATTTATTACACTAATAATATACATTAGCTTTGAGGTACTTCATAAATTAATGTATTAACTATTAAAGAGAGAGCAATAGACTTTCGAGACAGTTGTAATAAGTAATGAAATATCTAAATCCTGCTACCTGAGGCAGCTTCCCCTTCTGCCCGTACCTGGCTAGCCTGATCTTCAATTTTTTTGAAGCAACCCGATTAATGAAATCAATAAGAAACGTATGGTAGACACTGACTCGAGACACTCCAATAGCAACTGGAACACTCGGTAGTTTCTCTCACAAATTGGGATTGACTTTAATAATACATATATAATTTGATATACAATAGGTACATAAGATTCAAGATTCAAAATTGATCAGGTACTGAATTAGGTTATTTGAATCCTTATTGCGATGGCCTGAACATATATTTTGTTGAAACTGATTTCCATTTGTTTCAATAAATAAAATTATTCAGGATAAGAAATACATCTTATTCATATATCATGAGATATAAATGAAATGGAATATATGTAGGACTAGCTGTGCCCCCGACTTCGTACGCGTGGTATTCGAAATATGTTTGTAATAGCGTGTATTTTGTTATCTTTTTCCCTAATTGTCAGATCTTTAATGTTGCCCTGCAGATAAAGAGGAAAACATTCGAAAATCAGCCAAAAAGTAGGCAACTGAATTAAAAATATGAATATATTTTGATTGAGTAGTTCGATTTCGATAAAATAAACGCTAAATGTTACACCAAGCTTGCTACAATACACCAGTCAAAACCGCATTGAATAGGTTAAGCCGTTTCTGAGATTAGCGTGCACAGACACGAACAGGCTTACGATTATATATATTTATATAGATAAGAACTTACTTCCAATGTCATTAAAATATGTGATCACACTGCATGAGTAATATTTTTCATTGTATTATTTGTTTATAGATAAATCATGTCACTAGAGATTAGTTTCTGTGTTTCAAAAGATGTCATGCTTAAATCAGTTACACCAAAAACCATATTGCTAGAGTAATATATACTCGTATACATTAGAATGGTAGAAAGAAGTCTAGAATTCCAACTGGGAAATAAGAAATGATTCACTTATCTTATCTTGACAATTAGTGTGATTATACATTTCTACCACGTTATTTGAAGACATCAATTCGTTGACATGATTTACTGAGTATTTATTTATAAACAAAGTTGATATTCAGTACTCATTCTCTGGTTATTTTCTTTGCAGCACAATTGAATTAATTGCAAGTTTTCTTTTATAAATAAAGTTTATATATTCAGAACTGATTCATTATAGTCAATCAAATCAATTGACATTATCATTTCTTTCTTAAAATTAAATTGCAATAAATTCTAAAGATTTATTTTAAGCAAATTAATTTTTGAATCACAAATTTTTGACTTTCATCAAAGGTAAAATCGTAGCTAAAGAAAATATGTATTCATTAAACTGATGAAATGTACAAAAAAAATGTTGAATGCTTTAAAGCAAATTAAATGAAATGATTTTACAATATTATTCTATTTTCAAATGAATTTGTCAAATCAACATGTTTAATATTTAAATTAAAATCTTCACAAAACGGAAAATGTTCATCATATTTTTCTACTTACTAATACAAATAGTACAATATATATATGTATATAGCCTTAGGGGACATTTGGGGAAATGCCTTAAAAATCAACGCACAATTTTGGCTTTGAAAAATATAAGCCCGGTTAGTACAAATGTATGAAATATTCGTTTATTTAGGTTTACGATTCAATTTAAATGCAATTTCCCCCACAATTCACAATTCTTTTATGTGTTATATATTTTTTTTCACTTGTATTTGATATTTCGTTGGAAAATTGTAATGCCAAACACACAAGGAGAAAAAAAGAGAAATACTTTTATATATAAATCAAACGAACCAGCAGCAGCAGCAACAGTAGCAGCATATGACGGTAAACATACAAAATATTTACACAGTCAGACGGATATGGTACAAGTAAGACAGACATTTTGTACAATACTATAACCAAATATGTACACATGGACAGAAATGACAGACAAACAGACTGACTGAGGGACAGAAAGACAGATTGTTGAAATGATTTTTAAAGGGAATGAGATATGATGGCATGTAATGAAATGGAAATTGAAATTGTAGAGCTACAATACTACTACTATGGCTAACAATTCCCGACTTTCGTCACCGACTCTTAACATGAACATTGGATGATGTCTCATCATAATTCAAAATGATTTTACAGTAGAAAATCGTTTTACACTTTTGATTTTTTCTTTTCATTTCCTTTCGTTTTACTCCCCATTTGTCACTCTACTATTATTCCCCTGTATGTCTGTCGTTTGTCTTTCATTCATTTTGGCATAAATTGATGAAATAAATCATGTTTGAGACACGTGATTTAATTTCTGTTGTAGTATTTAAGCATTTTATGCAATGCCAAATGCCAAAAAGAGATTTACTATACACGGATGCAAAGAAAAGAAACTACAAAAAAAAAAAACGCCAGAAAATGTTGTAGTATCTTTTGTGCTGCTTTTATTTGTGTAATTTTATTTATATTTTCATTGCATTTTAATTTTATTATGTGCTTTGTACGATTGTATTTTTATATATGTTTATGAGTTTTTCAGTTCCCTTTTCTTTTTTTTTTCTTGTCTTTTCATATGGGACGTAAAACAAGGCGTATGCGCAACATAATCATCAACGTCACTATCAACATCAGCATCATCATCAACAGAAGCAGTAGCAATAGCAATAGCAAAGCAGCTTTGAGCATTCAAGTTGCGCAATTATTCATTGACATCATGTATGAACACACATATGTTTATATATAGAAATTGGTAGAGTTCATTTTTATGCCAAAGGAAGCAAAAATATTTTTTGCCCACTCATAAAAATTGAAACCATATAAAAATATACAATATATGGTATATAAAAAATTGCTTACATCGACACAGACGTGTAATATTTTATTAAATTATGCACGAAATATTTAAAAAAGAAAGAAAATGCAAAAAAAATAAAAATAAATCAATGAACATAACGAAAATTGTTTAAATATTTTTCTTTTAATTATTAATGTCATGACGTATGCACTTTGCCTCATTCCATTTTCATGCAATCTCTCTCCATTCCACCAATCTCCCTCCATCTTCATTTTGCATTAAATACTACTACATTTTTATATGAATTTTATTTTTCATTTTGGACTTTCACAATTCGCTGACAAATTCCATACAATTGATATGTTTTTCTTTATTTCTTTTTTATTTCCCAAAAATAATAATAATTTAATTTGACTTTCAATTAAAATTGTTGTAGATATTTTTTTTTCATAATTTGTTTTCCTTTGCACTTTTGTGTACTTTTAGTTTTTAATTGTCAAAAGGAAATTGTTATTTAATTGTTGGCAATAATAATAAAGTTATAGAATTGCACTTATGTACAATATTTTTTGGTGGAGGCCACCACCATCATCATCATTATGTTTTATACAATATCTGGTACTTACTACTTAGTAAGTGCAATAAATTTCCGGTATTTGTTTTGTTGATGGTGTGATGATGATAATTATTATTTCATTGCGCTTTTTAAATGTTTTTTTAATTGAATTTGTAATTTTCTTATTTAAATGTAAATTTGCGGATTTTTCATTTTCATTTCACTCAGTTTTTAGTGGCAACTAATTGAGCTATCAATTACAGATTAGTTTTTTTTTTTTTTTGTTAGATGCAGCAATCCGACCTTAACTTAGTTACATTTGAAGTGTAGAGAAAAAAACAAGTAATTACTATTGTATCTGGCAGATTAGTAATGAATGAATGTCTAATGGAATATTTAATTTTGTTTTCTATTTTAATTAATTCCAATGAAATCTTAATTAGAAAATCATGACTAATGGATGTATAATAGTTTTAATAAGTAGGTTGAGTTAAGGTGAAATTCTTGTTTTTATAAATTGTAATATTTATAGGTAAATAATACAATAATTTCCTAAATTTGAATTTGACTTTCAATACTAAAGAAAGAATTTCTTAAAGCTCTTTTACACTGGGCTAGTTGGCATGCAGAAAAATAAAGAGTGTACAAACGAGCGAATTGGTGAGTGCACTTGTAACGATTACACACAAAACATTCTACTTGCTCAGTTGTCATGAGAGTTCTAACAGACAGAGAGTAGCGCGTAAAGTTTGACGGCTGTCAACTTTTCTCGTTGGCTTGTTAACACTCTACTCGCTATATGCCAACATAATCACAACAACATGGGCAAGTTCTCTGTAATTAGCCAACTCGCTGGCTTTTAGCTCGCCAACCAGCCAAGTGTAAAAGAGCCTTTGAGAAAATTTAACCTCATATAAAAAGATAGTAGCAAAAAGTAGGGAATATGTCTATTGTGGATACTATGTTTTCAAGAAAACTACCTTATCTGGAAAGCACACATCTTAATGTCATGTTCGTGGAAGCTTATAAATGAAATGCTTTTGCAATACGTTAAGAAATTGCCAGGACAAGTTTCGATGTTTGAATGCTGTTGATTTTAATTTGAGCAACAAAGAATGTGATGAATCACTGAAATTTTGATAACACTCGTCAGAAAGAAAGAAATTCTTATCTAAAACTAAGTACATGAGGATATACCATTGAACTTAGATTTAGGAAACTGAGATTATTCCTTGTACTGGAAACTGACAAACTACTTAATTCTATGGATGCGCTTTTTGTCCTTCTATAAATATGAGTGATGTATTATATTTTGATCTTTTAAGTAATTGACATTAATCATTAATGTCATGTTTTAGTAATAAGTTGAGAGGAATTTCTATTGTTATTTCTAACTAAAAATTCTTTAATTCAATAAATCTAAGCTCATATTTGTATGAAAATCTTACTATCAATAAGAATATTTTTATAAAAATTCTTATTGCTGTTTGAAAAAACTTAAAATGACATAGAATTTTGTCTAATAAAACATTTTACTCCTCTTCAATTACAAACTAATCAAAGAACATAACTATAACATTTATAATACATGGTGAGTCAGAAAGGACGGACGTTTTTGAAATGGCTAGTAGTTCCCCACAAAGGGCCGACGGGTGGGGGGTTGGTACCTTTATGTTCGTCCGGTAATAGCATTTTTTTAGTCACTGCCATGGCTCTGTGGATGTTGGAACACCGCGTTAACGCTTACGAGAGTTTCGTGCGAAATAACGAGTCGATCACCGCTGCTCAGCGTGAATTCCGACGCCACTTCAACATTCATCGGAACCAACCCACGCGAAACACGATCCTTCGGTCGGTAGAACACTTCGCACCCGAGGTGTTTTGAGCAACAGACGCCACCCAGGGCGTCCACGAACGGCTCGAATGTCAGAATAGTTGAGGCGGTCCGCAAAGCTTTCATGCGCAGCCCAGGTCGTTCTGCACGAAACCACGCCGCTCAACTTCGCTTGAGTAATCCATCAGTAAGGCGTATTTTACACAATGAACTGCATTTCCACCCCTAAAAATTGGCAATTGTTCAAGAGTTGCAGCCAAGGGATTATGAACAACGGGAGTCATCCGCCATCACTTCCCAGGTCGTGTGATTTCCCGATTTGGGGACATTAATTGGCCACCTCGGTCACCTGATCTCTCTAAATGCGATTTTTTCTTGTGGGGATACCTTAAGCCTCGAAACCTCCAGGAATTGAAGGAAGCGATTCGCGAGGAAACTGCCAGAATCGACCGGCAAATGCTCGAGAGAGTAGATGCAAATTTCGTGGAACGGCTTCTGCGCTGCATCGCCGGTGGGGGTCACCACATGCCCGATGTTGTTTTCCACACTTGACATTCTTAAATGCTTTGACCTAACGATTCTAAAAATTCAATAATCCTTAACAAGTTTATGAATTTTTTTTTCCGTCCTTTTTGACTCACCCTGTACAATAATAAACAATATTGCAGTCAATAGTCAGAAAATCTTTCTCACATTAGTATTATTTCTATTTGCCTAACATACAGATCATTTTGGCTTTAAAAACCTAATTGACTTTGTAGAAAAATACCATTCATTTAAATGTGAAATTTTTAATTGGAAATTATTGTAAATGAATGGAATTCCTAATTTTTCCTGTATTTTTACAAAATTAAATTTAAAATTTTATAATAATAATAAAAATTACTAAAATTGTATCTTATTATAAAAATTAACAGTAAGCAGCCCATACACACACACATATATGTTGTAATTTTATATGCCTAAATTAAAAATTTAGGTAATGGGCATTTATTTGTTTTTTTTTTTTGTATTTTTTATACAAGTTTATTATAGTTGTATAAGCCACGCCATATTGAAACTAGTTGCTTCCTGTCATATAAAATACATTCGTGTTTTGTTGCTGTTGTTGCTGTTGCTGTTACTGTTACTGATGTTGTTGTTGCTGTTGTTGTTGTTGTTATTATCGGCATTTTTATGTATTTAACTTTCTCATTAAAAATAATTTCATTCATTTTCATTATTTCGAGAAATTACAACGACACCCATTGACGATGATGATGATGGTGATGGCGACAACAGAAAGTCATGTGCAAACATATACACATATACATATGTATGTACGAGTATACCATTTATTAATATGTATCTGAGGCAGGTAATGTTCGTTCGGTTCGTTTGGTGTAAGTTGTTCGTGTTGTTCGTTGAGTTGGCTTAGTTATACTTGTTTGCTTTTCCGTTTATTTAAAACGTAATTTCACAAAATTCTTGCACGTTCTAATAAATACCAACAAGCAACAGAGCAAAACGAGCGACACACTGTGCCCAGAACTGCCATGCCTTGCTCTACCCTGCCTTGGGCATCAAATACAGGAACGTGTGAGTTCACCATAATGTGGGGCATCATTATACGAGTACTATATGTACACATATGAATGAATGAGAAAGGACAGTAGTCATAGATAATAATAGGGGAAAAGCAGTGGAGAGATGATTTAGTTTTGTTAAGGGTACAAAAATGCCGCACATTTACTTGTACATAAGTATTTTTAGTTTAATGATGTAAACAGATGAGAAAATTACTTCCGATTGCTTGAACTTAACAAACGAACAAACAAACAGATAGAACCTTTAAAGAAACTAGAAGAGAAAGAGAATCAAGTACAAAACTTAATATATTATTTCCCAGTTTAATATATTGTAGAACAAAAGTCATAACTAAGAATAGCCAATACATACATATATAGCTTTATTGTTGTTGAACCTTTTGAAGTATTTAAAACTGAAAAACAATTTAAAATCCATTTAAAAATAATTAATGTATCTCTTACTATCACAAAACACAGAATAATGCGTATGTTGTTGATATTGGCAAAAGGCAAAAAACATTGTGAAAAAAAAAAAACACAAAATTCAATGCAATTAGTTACATTACATAAGCTTATTACGAATTCATTTATTATAAATAGATATATAGATTGAAATTTTTGTTTGAATTTTCTTTTTGTTGGAATATTTTAAAATTGTATAAATGATTTTTACCCCAATGTTGTGTTGCAATGCGCGTACAACTATAAATAATTAAATTATAAATGATGATAATATATATATTTTTTATGTTTTGTGTGTTGTTGATTTAATTATTTTTGCTTTGTATCTATATTTATTATAAGTATTTGCAGATACACGCGCTTCGTAATTTGTGCCCGGCGCGAAATTATGCTTGACTACAACTAAATCTAAGCAATTTGCTATTCAATGTCAATGGCAGCCAAAATTGAAAAAATTTCTTTTGGTTAATGAGTAGTCGTCGTACTATAATAAAATAGAAAAGTATTTCAAAAAGTGTGTTGCTCTCTTTTCATGTGGTTTGAGTGCATTTCACTCACTAACTCAAATCAAATTAATTGTTAGAAATATATAAAGGAAACCAATCAAATTAGTAAATAAACAAATAAACGTCATGATCAAAACTGCATTGTTGTTGAGTGGAATGAGAAGTATTGTTGTTGTATCTACTACCAGTCATTGATTACTTTTGTAAGAGTATTTACAGTGGCTGGGCAGCTAGCTCTATGCGTTAATTCAAAATCAATGATTATTTTTTTCTTTATATTTTCTACAAAGTTACTCAGTTCATTGGCAATTGTTGATGTTGCTATTGCTATTGCTATTGCTATTATTGTTGCTGTTGTTAATGTAGCTTGTGGCATGTTTTGTTGTTCATTTGATTTTCTCTACGTGGGTAGACTTTGTGTAGTCGCCATAGTCGCCATAACGTCGCCTTTATTGATGCTGTTGGATGTTGCTGTTGTTTGGGTTTTTGTTTTTTTGCTATTTTTCATGCCTGCGCATTTAGCCAAACAACACAATACAACACAACATGTATCTAAGCATCTTTATACAGCATTGGCGTGCATCTTCAATACAGCAAAGCACCACAGCAATTGCATCCAATGACTCGACAATGACTATGAGTAGTCAGTAGTAGTTCCCTAGTTCCACTCACTCACTATTTGACTCACTCAGTGGGCCGGCCAGTCATTTAGTCATTCAGTCAGAGTCTATCGTGGTTCGTTTCATTTATTCGTTGCTATTTCATTGCCTTTATTGCGCTTAATTGCATGTTTACGGCGTGTTCGCTGCACAATATACATTCGTACTATTCGCTTTAAAATATGTTGTTGTATATATAAATCTATCTATTTCGTACACGTTTCGCAACAAAATTAACAACAACAACATCATCATCATCAACAACAACATTACACTACAATATTATGCTGCTATTTGCCATGCTGTGTGCATTTATTGTTTGCTTGTACTACTCTTGTTGTTTTTGCCTTTTGGCATAAATATATTTCCCTTGGCGCGGATGTTGGATGTTGCTTCTTCTCCTTCTTCTTCTGCCTTATTTTCTATATTTTCTTTAAATTTTTTTCTTGTTGGTTGTTACTGTTGCTGTTGTATCTTTAGGTCGCCACCTCGCAACAACATCAACTTTATGAACTTCTAGCGACCTTTGGTTTGTTTAATGCCTCTTCTTTTTGTTTCAACTGAACTGTTCACGCTTAATTTAGTAAATTTAAAAATGAAAAAAAGGAACAAAGATAATTTTTTTCTATTTTGTTTTCTTAAAAAGCTTTTTTCCTATTTTTCATGGGAAATCATTTATTAAATCAGCTTTTGCTTTGCCTTAGCTTTGCTCAATTTATTATTCAACAGAATTCATCAGTCTCAGATCAAAATTAAACAAAAAATTCGTTTAATGTATTTTCAATTTACAAAAAATGAAATAATAAATAAAATCAAATATTCTCAGACTTTTCATATTCAAAAGTAGCATAAACATGTTGTGAACATTTGCAAAATATCTTCAGCATCATCATCATTTGTTTATTTAACCGAAATTGAATGGTTCTTAGCCTTAGTCATAAGCTAAAGTAGCCAGTTGTTGTTATTGTTGTTGCTGATGAGAGGATGGTGCAGATTCTTTTTTAATTAAGCATCAGCAGTAGCAAGAGCAGATGTTTTCCGTTTTTGTTTTTAAAGTTCTTAAATCGTGGGAAAATATACACCTTTTTTTTATTTTGTTATCGTCATGTTGGTGTTTTCTCTTGAATTTAGTTTTGTTTTTTTTTTTTTTGTAATACAAAATAATCTACGAAATCTAAACTTGTTCTGGTTATGGTTCAAGCATCATCATAGTACAATACTACATTACATAACATAAAAAAACATGATGTAAATCAAAAAGAAGCCAAAGAAATTGTGCAAACACAACAATATACTTATACAATAAAAATAGAAAAATAAATCAACAAATGAAAAATTGCACAATTTTCATGTTTTGTGCATGTGATGGACATACATATGTATGTACCATATTTCTTAGGATTTACTTCTATTGTATATCAAGTTGAATCAAGGAGAAAAAAAAGTATGTCATGTTCAGAGTAGAGTGTAAGCAATTTTTGTTTAGAATTTAGTTTGCTGTTATGGGTTTTCCTTTGAAATTACGTAAAGGTCAAGGAATAAATTCTCAAAATTCTAATAATTGATATATAAATGTGAATTCTTCTATTCATTCCTTTAATTAACAACAAGACACTTCCAGATACTTTTTTAGCCATATTTATCAATTTAATACGAGGTCATTTATATAAATCAGTGACTTTTTGAATAAAAGATATTTTTTTTTTTGGCAAAAAAATATTTTATTTCTTAAGGTAGTCTTCTTTTATCTTGATTCATTTAGTCCCGAGCTTTTCCAATTATTTTATCTTTTCCAAATAATAGGTTTCCTCAAGGTCTTCAAAATAAACGTTTCTTTCAGTGATGACCGCCTTAGCCATTGCTTCAGATTTTAAAACAATAAATAGCCACAGGGGACTAAATCTGGAGAATATTCTGAATGGGATAGCAGTTCGTATCCCAATATATGTATTTGCGACATAGCGACTACACACGTGTGTACCCGTGCATTTCATGCCCAAAAATTTATCTAAAATGTGATATAACCTCTCAATTGAGATATCTACAGCCTCAGCCTTCTCATTCTTTATTATTCTCTGAATGTTCAATATTATTTCATGGATTTTATCAACGATTTCTGGCATAAAAAATTGCATTTCTTTTTAAACAAACCTCGACTAATTGGCTTTGAAGGAGGAAATTACTTTCGGAAATTCATTAGCCTTTGTCCTTAAGGTCCCTAGGTTATTTTCTAGTTACAATGGAACTTATCATTCTTCACCACGAAAATGCAAGGTTTCATACATCGACAAATGACTTTTTGAGCAGCAAAAACCTTAAATCAATGGCCACATAGTCCAGATAACTTCTCTAAGTTAACGCACATCAAAAACGAAATGCAAGTTCAATGTTTTTTGAAGCTTAAAGAAACACTTGCTGTGTTCAAAACGCATGTATTGCAGTTACCTTATTCGGAGTGGCAAATGTGTTTCGAAAATTTGGTTTAAGCGAATGCAAAAGTGTAATGAACGCCATGGGGAATATTTTGAAAAACAATAAAACCATTTCTGATGAAAAATGTTTCCCTAAATATAATAGGCAAGCCTTACCTACGTAATTCTCCAAGTTCAATGGAATTTATGATATTTATATACATTCGAAATGAGGCAATGTTCTTATTATACGAAAATGAAGGAGTTTCTTTACCTCAAATCATATTTTTATAATAAAGTTCATTGGGAGTTTTAAATACGAAAATAATACAATGTGTTGTTCTTAAAATACAATGGCACTATATTGAATATTACTTCTTGATCTCCATTAGTATATTTCTGTAAAAAAAAATTTTTAATTAGAATTTTCCAGAATAATAATTATCACAATATACACAGTGTGTCAAAAGTTTCCGGACTTTTCTTATCAGTAGAGAAATATGCAAATCATTTCAATTTATTCAAAGTATGTACATGCTTTCCAAGTCGATACAATGTTTTGAATGACCTATTTATGATTCAAAGCACTGCTGGATGTCTTTCATCGGGATTAAGCCAAGGAACGAGTTCCTTTTTTGACTATTTTGAGCTTCTGGAATAGAAAGTAATCACAAGGAGCCAGATCAGGTGAAATCTTATTAAGGCATAATGACGAATTGAAATGAACTAATGAAATATAATCTTTCCTAGAATCCAGAAGGCCTTTCAGGTTTATCTATAGTAATATAAAAAAGAGGTAATGTTTGTTTGGATGATACGGGTAATCTTCGAAACTACTGATCCAATTTTAAAAATTCTTTCACCAATACGGTGTCACCAAATGTCATAGGATACTCACTTTTTTGATTTTTGTGTGTGCTTAACACTCACGAGCCTTTGATGTGAAATACGTTGACTATGTTACTAAATGTATTAATGACAGTTCGATGTATCTCCAACTCAGTCAAATATAAAATGAGAGAACAAAGAGACAGAATTGCTGCAAATATTCATGCACAAATAATGGCTGAAGCCGATACAATTGAGGTTCTGCCAATAACACCGAGCCACGAAGCAGTTCAAGCTAGGCTATGTCAAAATGCCAAAGATTATCGAGATCGCAAAAGAGCTAGGCTAGAAGAAGTTAATTTA
Source organism: Amiota communis (assembly GCA_037043315.1). Taxonomy (NCBI): domain Eukaryota; kingdom Metazoa; phylum Arthropoda; class Insecta; order Diptera; family Drosophilidae; genus Amiota; species Amiota communis. Next base: position 480,311 of record JBAMAV010001245.1, on the reverse strand, counting down.
TCGGACACTTTGGCAGCACAAACAGAGAGAATTGCTGCAAATATTCAACGAAATGATGAAATAATGGCTGAAGACGATGAAATTGGGATTCTATCGATGACACCGACCCATAGTAACATAGTCAACGTGTTTCACATCAAAGGCTCGTGAGTGTTAAGCACACTCACATATTTTTAATATTTAAATTTAAAAATAATGTCGTCGCCGCCAACTGTTTGTGAAAAAAAATGCCTATGACGATGACGAAAATGTAAAATTTTACCCTACCAAAACCAAAAATGTTTCACATCAATAAATAAATAATTGTAATATTTCTGCTGCATTTAAAATATGTAAAATCCCAGAAAAATTAACAAGATTAATAATGATGACCTTGCGTAACACCATATCAAAAATTATGATGCAAGACGTAAAATCAGATGCATTTTCCATAAAGAACGGCGTGCGTCAGGGCGATACACTCTCTTCAACAATTTTTAATTTATTGCTGTGCTGCGCAATAGATAAAGTATGCGACGCCAAACGGACTGGACATATATTAAACAGACCATACAATTATATGCATACGCGGGCGACATTGCAATAGTAAGTAGAAATAAAAACGCACTTTTAACCACTTTCTCTGATATTGAAACGGCAGCAGAAAAAATTGGACTAAAAATCAACGAAGAAAAGACCAAATATATGCTCATGTCCAGAGCGAAAAACAGACAAACATTAAAAACAATTAAGCTTGGAAAATATGAATTTGAAGTAGGAAGCACATTCCATATCTTGGCTACAAACTGACAGCAGACAACTCAATGAGGGTAACCATTGACGAAAGAATACAAGCAGCCAGTAGATCACTTATAAAACTTTTCAAATCAAAACTACTTAACAGATCCTTCAAACTAACACTGTACAGGACAGTGGTGCGACCAGTCTGGAGCTGAAACTTGGACTGTGAGCGAAAAAGACAAAACAACATTGCTGACTTCCGAAAAAAAAAATTCTCCGAAAAATCTTCGGCGCAGTTAAAACTGGGTCTGATGAATGGAGAATAAGATGGAACGACGAACTTGAACATCTAATCCAAGGTGAAAACGTGATGAGATTTATCAAAGCGCAACGCATAAGGTGGCTAGGCCATGTAACAAGAATCGACGAATCAAGAGCGCAAAGAAAAATTCTAGATGCGAAGTCATTCAACGACAAAGCCAACGAAGGAAGACCAAGATCAAGATGATGGACGAACTAAACGAAGACCTAAAGAAACTACAACTGGAAAACAGGAAAAGGGCGGCAAAAGATCGAGTAACATGGAGGCATATTGTTCATCAGGCCAAAGCTCACAAAGAGCTGTAGCGCCAAATGATGATGATGAATATTGTTGCTAGTCATTTGAAATAGTAGAGATAAAAACAAAACAAAATGAATATACCCATGTTGGACACATCTAAATTATCTTAAATTATAACTAATGAAATCATTTTTTGATATTTTCTGGCATTTCATTTTCATTTTATTTAATTATATTTTCTATTATTTATAAAAATAAAACGAAACAAAATAATCATTGTTATAAATCAAATTGTTTATTGGCATATCTATTTATATAAATAAGTACTAACTGTAATCATAAAAAGAATATTTTGTGTAGCATAGGCAAAAAAAATATATATATATATGAGCAAAATGAAATGAAAATGTATCGCATTCATTTCCTTATCGCATGCCAAACAAATTCCAAAAATGCAATTCCGCTTGTCAGCGCTCAAACTAATTTATTGTACATATTTATTTATACATTTATAAATGTACATATAAATTTGTTTGTGTATCTGTTTGTGTCAGTATTGTGTATCTATGAGAGTCTCTGTATATTTATGTATAAACCAAGAATTCAAAACCAAATCCAAAAATACATATTGAAAAATTATTTTTCACATCAACAATTTCCTTTTGTGATTAAATGCCATTTTCTATACATATAATTTTTGTTTTTTTACATCATCATCACCATCATCATCATGATGTTTTTTTGCACCACTCGTTTGGGGTTTTCTAAATACATTCACACATACATAGATATTCATGCATAGATACTTGTAGTTTTTGTTGATATTGCTGCTGTTTCTGTTGCTGTGATTCGCATCAGTAGTTTGTAATTCGTATTTGGTTAGAGAGCATTTGGTTGAGCACAACCGCAGCATGCTGTATTTGACAACAACAACAAAACAAACAAACAACAACAATCAACAACAACAACAACAACAAATGTGACAACAATTCAATGTAACAAAAAACACAACTGCAACATGTTTCCGTTGTGTAGCAAATATATTTTTTCTCTATTTTTTCTTTCTGCATTTACAAAACTTTTTAGTTAAGAGAAAATTTATTTGATTTATTTTTCCATTTTCCTATATGTATCTGTAGTATTTCTCCAACTACTTCTACCACTACTACTTAGTGTTACTGTGGGTTTATGGGGGAAAAAAAATAAAAAAATTGTGTCTAATGCACAAAATTTTGCAATGTCGCTTTGCATTGCTGTAGATACATTTGCCAAGTTTGTAATAAGTATCTGCAGATACTTAGATACATGTACATGTTGTTGTTGTTGTTGTTGAATTGCATGTTTCAAGAGGACATCATCTAATTACTTATGCGAAAAGACATAAAGACAGAAAAGACATGGGGACAGACAAAACGACATAACTGATTGCAATAAAATGTTCTTTTACTAGTAGTATAGTAATTTCCAGAAAGTTTTGCTACTACTTGATGTTTCTTGTTCACTGCAGATACTATACACTAACTCACTCATTCACTTATACATATTTTTGCTTAAATTATCTAAACTTGTACAAGAGGTGAGGAGAGATTGAGTATTAGAGTCAACAAAATGAGGAAATGTCGTGTTCTTTATGGGGAAGTTTGTAATTAAGCAATTTGTCAGTCTTCGCGTTTGAGTTTGGCAAGAAATTTCTTTGAGGGATGGCAGCAAGCAAACAAGCAAACTAACGAGCAAAGGGAAGCAGAGCAGAGCCAAAGGGTTTTTCCTCATTCGATTTCAATTTAAGGCATTGACATAGCATGAAGTTAGTGGAAGTCATTAGCCAAGCCAAGCCAAGCCAAAGCATGCAAACATCGTTCGGGGCAAGTGAGTTTTAGAACAGCTGAAAATAATTTTCTTTGAAATATTATAAATGAACAACATAGGAAAGAAAAAGAAACAAAATAGAAGAACCAAAACCAAATTGAACTAAGTAAAATGAAAAGCATTTTATGAAAATTATGTATGTGATGCGTTTACATTTCCGGTTCGGTTGTTCACTCAACTCATCCCTTCCCATCACATCCCATTACATCCCATTCCTACTCAAAACTCAATTCAACTGAACTGAACTTTAATAGTACATACAATACAACTGAGAGCTGAGCTCAGGCTGCGTTCGACAAAGTGCAATCATAAAAAGATTTTAAATTGATAAATTTTCGAAATTACACCATAATTTATTTCAACGGATGTACACCATCATCATCAAATAGCAGCAACAGCAACAGCAGCAACAAGAAGCGTCACTTGGTAGACCAATAAAACCCAAATGGTAAATAAGCAAAAAAACAAAAAAACAAAAAAAATATTGTATGTATATTGAGGGTGCGAAATTTTATGTGGAGGAATAAGAAAAATACATAAAATAATGTAGCATTTATTGCTGTTGTTGCTGCTGTTGTTTGAAGAATGCAATTAGTGGTCATGATAATGTATCTTTTTATGACACAAGATTCTCTTTTGACATTTCTTCATTTAGTTTTTCATTATTGTGTAATGTTTTTCTGGTTTCTTGTTTTGTTATTAAGCATAAGTTTAAGTATCTTTATAATGAGTTAAGGCGGTGTACATGAAAACATTAAAAAGATATTAAGAAAAGTTCTACCATGCAAGGAAAAACTTGAATTGAATTAAGGAAAAATTAAAGAAAAAGCAAAATGCTGCATTTAATATGATAGAAATTATTTAAGAATTGTTTAGAAAAGCTTGAACCCCAATAGTAGTTTGAAAAAAGTTCATTTTTTTCAGTTTCAGTAAAGAGAACTAGAAATATATAGTGTACAATGATCTGATTGATTGTATTTATTGACTCATAATCTTTTGACTGAATGATCAAAAGCATGGAATCATTTCAATGTCTCCAGGACTTGTAAATATCAAAACTTAATATTGTATTTCTCCATGGCAGTAGAGTTTTCCCCCCGAGGATAACTATCTTGACGTGATGAGTGGGCTCAGTAGATATGGTCACCTAGAAAGCGATGCCGGCTATTGTTTAGATGCAAGTATAGCCTCCCTCCCAAGCCAATAAGGTTCATGGTAGATGTTAGAGTATTGCACGAATGCATTTGAAACGTTAAACAAGGCATTTGTTTCCGTTATGAGCGAAGCAAGTTTCAATTACTCGGTCTACCAAATAAAATAAATGGAGTTTTTGTGCTGCCATTTGCAAATACCAAGTACTTGCTCAGATTCATTTGTATTCACTTTTCAAATGAACCAAGTGCGCATCATTTACAAATACTTACCATTCGTTTCATTTGATTTGTTTGTTTCTTTCGAAACTTCGAAGATATTAGTGTATATCGAAAGCCAAAAGCAATCCATAACATATTGCCATCTGTTCCCATAAGATACGGCTATAAGCGGATGTCTGAGCTTGCTTCAAGCGCTTCACTATATAAACGTTCAAAGATGGAAAACGAGAAACCCTTCAGAAAGAATTGGGTAACCACTGGAGAACATTCCCAGAATATCATATAACAATGGCAGTAATGTAAAATAATATGCTATATAATGACCAATATTCGCAATCAAATTGATAAATTAAGAAGAAAAAGTAGAATATTGTTTTCTACTTCAAGTTCAAAGCCCCAAATGGAAAGTGTACACTATAAGAATTGTTTTTTCATATCCAGAAGTCAGTTGTATTGAATTACAATAGATATATACCATTTTTGGTTCTCTGGTGGAAGTGGTTCTGATGAAACTTTTAGATTGATTTGATTTGAAATTCTGAGTTGGAAAAACAATAAGTTGAGATCTTTACATAAAATGATATGTACTGATACGTATATATGTTACTATATGGAGTTGATGTGATATTTACTTTCACAGTTTATTGAATACATTTTTCATTATTATTATAAAACTTAACAAGTGTAGACGGAGTTTGTCCAAGTTGTCCCCGAGAAACGCGACTATAGTCATGGCCAGGATCAAAAAGTGAGGTTACAAAAAATTATAGTACATCAATAAGGGAAAAAAGAAGGACTTAGTCGAGGTATACCATAGAGCCCCGGCAAGAAACAAACCTCTAAAAGAAGCATTCACCTGTCAACTATTGTCAATTGAAGCATTTCAGATAGGCAGTGTTATGGCAGCATTATTGCTTTCTGATCAAGATGGTTCATTTGGATAGCATTTCTGAAAGAACAATGATGTTGTTGCTAGTCAAATGAATCTCTTTAACCAAGGAAATATCTTCATAATTTAAGAACAAAAAAAACATCATTAAGATTTGATTGAATCACCATTGTTTTGAATAAAAACTTTAAAAGTTCAGTGATTTTCTTAAACACAATTTATTGTTATAAATTCATCATAGCTGAAGGTTTTTTTCATCAAGATTTCTTTAGTCAATGAGTACACGAACATCAAAGGTTATAAATAAATAATTTCAAAAATTCATACACCCATTTTTCCTTATAAATTAAGCATACATCTTAGTACAAACTATTGTATAATAACATGTTAAAAAATTGAATTCTTAATGACAATGAACACTTACGAGTAATTCGTTATTATTTTTATTTATTTATTATTAGTATTATTTCTATTTTACATGGTCACTGTTTGTTTAGCAGTCAATAAACATACATACACTACATACTACTTATATATCTATACAATATAAAAGTTGGATAAATTGTTAGTAAGTTAGGTAAGAAGGTGCAATCATCAAACGAAACTTGTTGTCTTGTTCACAACATGAAGACCAAAAGCCTTCATTGTTGATACATAAAATACATATGGCGGCACCACTACCATATGTGTACCAAGTACGTACGTATCTATCAATCTTGGCTTTTGTGGTAATATAAACAGAATATTTTATACTTGTTTTCCAATTCAATGGATGGTTGGTTTTTTTTGTCGATTTCCAATTTATTGTATTTCTCTCTTACACAGTTTGTTATTTTTTTGTGTTTGTGTATATTTTTCCTTCATTTAATTAAATTGAGTTATTTATGTTTACTTTGCTTTACTTATGCGTGTTGATGTGAGTATTGTATATGTGTGTGTGTGTGTTTCAGTTTGGTTCTTCTGAACTCTTGGGATTGCGCGCAATGTTAATAAATTATGATTTGACAAAGTGTCTGAGCTGGTTGCCTTCCTATTCTAGTAGTATATACAATACTCTAAATGCATATAAGTACTATGGTATATGTATATGACTGTCTGATATTGATAAAGAGCTTTATGGTCATTTTACTTACTTACTCACCCTTAAATTCTATCAATTTAAGAATATCTAGATACTATATAAAAGATGTTAGTTTAAGTTATTCTATACACATGCATACATATATACATATTTTGTTGATTTTAAACAATAAAATTTAATGAATTCTTCCTTGCCCGTAGTATAAGCAATAGCAACAACAAACAATTTAAGGAAATATGTTTGAACATTTGTAGTTAGATATTTTTAGCATGAATTTGTGATATTAAATTGATTTGATCGAACTTCGGATTGCAACAACAGCAATAACATCATTGAGAATAACCAACAATCAATTGTTTGTTGTCTGTAGTAGCATATGGTTATGGTTTCAACACACAAACATGTATGTACATACACGTACCACAATCATACATATGAGAGCACTTTTAACTGCTCAACGAGCACATAAAAGCTAACACAGACGCTCAACGAATAAATAATATAAAATAGAAAATTTCCAATTTCAAATTCCAATTATATTCCTTTTTATTATTATTGCCACGAACTGTGGCTGCCACGACAACTTAGCAACTAGCAACGAGCAACGACCAATGATTTCAAACCAACCATCGATGAAAAATCAATATTGACATGTATGTATGAATGTGTACAAATGTTCATGTAGTATTTTTCTGCCCTCACATTTACTTCCTTCCTTTCATTCTTCTTTTTTTCCATCCTTTTTTGAATCTGAATCTTTTAGTTCCTTATACTCAATACTACTAGTGACGTCTTGCCAGCAGCTGCCACATAATGCTACTTGTACTACTAGTACTTCTATAACTTCTTTTCTACTGTATTTGCTACTGCCAGCAAGTGGCAACGAACGTTTTCAGTCTTAACGACGATTGCCAGCAAGAATAATTTCTACTGCTGATGTTCTAGTACTAGTACTACTATTTCTAGTGAGTTCGAGTTCGTGTTCTTCAAAATGTACTCAAGTGGCAAAAACTAAATGAAAATACCAGTAGAAAAATGAAGAAAGAAAAAAAAAAACAAAGTATTCAAACATGCCAAAAGAGCAGAGAATATAAGAAGGAAGGCACAGGGGGTATCTAAGTCTATGGAAGACTCTGGCGACCATGTCCATATTCATTGAAATGCCAACAAAATGCTGAACTGAACTGAACTGAGTCAACGAAGATGACAATCAGCATGGGAGGTTTTGTAAGTCCAACTTTGGCAATGCTGTTGCCATTTTGTAACATGTTTCATACTTTTCTCTTCGCTACCCTAGAAGTCTCTTTTCAGTTTGCAAAGCAACAACACTAAGAACCCGCATAAGATTGCAACTTGCAACAGCAGCAAGTTGAAAAATGTTTTCTACAAATGTTTAAAAATAATTTCTTTGGTTTTTTTTTTTTTTAAATAAAATAAAAATGAAATGTTACAAAAGTGCAAGACCAGCAAGCAGCGCTGCACCAAGTTCTGCTTTTACTATTACTACACATTTTTCTTTGCCTCCTTCCACTTCTTCTTCATCATCATCAGTATCTTTTTTGCCTTCATTTCCCTCCATTCTCTTGTGTATATTTTCTTTAATTTTTTTTTTATTGTTATGCAAGGCAAGTGAATTTCAACAGACTTTTGCCCTTAGTGCTCAATAGTTGCGTATACGACGCGTGTGATGATAGTGAAAAACGCACTAACTTCTATGCATAAGTATAAGTTTATAACTGTGTGAGTATGTATATATATATATGTGTATGTAGGAAGCATCTGTGTGAGTTTGTATGTGTGTGCGTATTGCTTTACAAAGTTTCACAAAAGTTTTTCATATTAAGAACCATTTTTTTGATCTATAACTCTGCAACACTATTACAACGAGCATTTTCAAATTGAGCAATAAAATTACTTTATTTTTGTATTTATTTATTTATGTTTTTATTTTATTTATTTTTCCAGTGGAGAATTCTGTTTTTTCTTATGAAAGAAAACTCTTTCTAAAGTTGTTCTTGAAACCAACTGAAACCCTTCCAATCAAAATTTATTCAAGTGTTCAACAACAACAACAAAAAAGGTTTAATGTTAAGTCATGGAAAATGTTCACATAAAATTTTTTTATTAACTTTTCAGGCTACACAAGAATTGTGTTCGTGTTGTGGGGGGCGCAAAAAATGTAATAAAAGTTCAAAAGTCATAAAAGATATAAAAAATACATTTTACTATGTGATAAAAAAAAGAACAAAAATTACCTATAAAATGTTGATTTTTTTAAATTGTTAATATTTTTAATGTTTTTTGAAAGACACATGCACAAGTGTACGAATGGCCTGAGGACATTTTGATGTCTATAAAATATATTTATTTTCGTATAAACAGAAGTTCTCAAATAAAATATGAAATTATTCATAAAAGAACCTTATGACATACTCAAATGATTGGATGAAGTAATTTTAAATATTGAAGGTGATTGATCTTTTAGGGTAGGGTGAAAAGAAAATGGGTTTTTTTTTTTTTTTTTGATTATTTACTATCGTCCAGTGTTAATCTGATTAACGATTAATGATTAATTAACTGGTAAATACACTGAACTACTCGCAAAATTTTCTATAACTCGAATATTAATCAATTGAATCAATTAATGATTAATAATTATAATCAATATAATTGATTGATGATTAAGTCATGATTGAATTAATCAAATACTAATACTGCTGGCGTCCCGATCTATTTCGTATTGTGATATTTAATGCAAGAGTAGTGGTTCGGGTTGGAGGGAGAATTTTTTTTAATTTCATTTATCCTTGTAAGCAGCAAATACCTTTAGATTCATCCTGTCACTATTTGAGTTGAGAGCTATAGCAAGAGCATTGGTATGTGCATGAAGAGCATCCTTATAGCGGCTGGTGTGACGGTTTATTATTCACGGTGTATAAGAACCCGCTTAACGTACCAAGGCGCACCCGTGAGCTGCAGAAGAGCTTTATTCTGCATAACCTGAACGCGATTAATTGTAGAATTGACAGCTAGTCCCCAGAGCTGAATGCCATAGATGTAGGATGGTACTATTATAACCTTATATTTATAACGTAACCTTGGCAGCGAGTTTGAGATTGCTATCGGATCGGATAACCCATGGTAATTTTTCGACATTACTTTTACAAGTAGCTGTTATAGCGTTGACATGCTTAGACCACGCAAGCCGCCGATCCAAATTCAAGCTTAGATATTTTACTGATTATTTTTGGGGGATTTGAATGCCGATTAGAGTAATAGGTGGACAGCGTTTATAGCGCAATAAGTAGCAACAGTGTTGCGATTTTGCATTATTAATTCTAATGTTCCATCGTCTAGATCAGGTTTCGAATTCATCGAGGGCTCTTTGAGTAACGGCAGCAGCTACATCCCTAGAAGTGTCACATGCAAGAAAAACGGTGTCATCCGCATTAGTGGCAACTAGAGTGTTATCATCTGTTTACTAGTATACAGCGTGTACAAGACGGGCCCTAGTACACTTCTCTGTGGGATACCTGCTCTGATGATGCGGATAGTCGATCTATAATCTTTGACCTCAACCATAAATGATCGATTTGATAAATAATGTGAGGAAACAAAATAATTCTCTCCCTGATAAGACTTAGACGAATTTCACTTTCAACAGAGGATTCCCTTTTTCATCACAAATAAGTCCTTGAACTTCCTTTAAAAAACCTGATTTCCTTCATCGGGTTCATTATGCGGAAGCAAACGATGTCTGTTCGCGTTTCTTATTCCACGACATATGTATAAATATACATAAATATCAAATGAACGACTCCTTGGCATAATTGATTTAAAATGTTTTTTGTTTAATGCTGCCCGTAATTTATTCAAAACAAACATTGTAGTATATTATGCAGCACTGTACCTAAATTCTCTAAATGACAGTGAAAACTGTATCAAAATCCGTTGCATGGTTTAGAAGTTGTGCGTATCGGAACAAACAGGGATTTAAAATTTCTTTTATACATTGTATAGATAAATTATTAACAAGTTGAGGTTTTATACAATACATAAAGTATAGTATACTTATAATAGATAATCTAAATTAAAAAGAGCTACAAGGCTAAATCTTATAAAAAGAAAGATTAAACAAAATTATGAAGATTACAGGACTTCTCAAAAGGAGGATATTGTTACAAAAATTATCGATAACTATCGATCATTTCCAGGACACCTTGGCAGAACTTCAATAAATGTAGGTAGCCCTGGTGTGAAACAGCTGAATTAGGAGAGAAGAAGAGGAAGAATAAAAATGACAAGTCATTGACATGATTAAGACTTTAATTAACTGGATATACATAGAAGAAAAACTCCATATTGGATTGGATTTTGGAAAAAAACTAAAAAAAGCAACTATATTGGGATCTAGCTGTGATGTATTGATATATGTGTTTTTGTGGTACGTTATAGTCCTTAATTGTTACGTGAAGTAATTGTTTTTGTTTTGCATTGCCTGTTGCTGCTGGATCATCGCGTCAAGCTGCAAGTCGCCGTTGGATCATCACGTCGCCACCTGTCTTCGTTGGATAACCACTGTTAAATGATGTTTCATTAATTGATTAAAAAATTAAAATTAAATTAATCAATACTGATTTCAAGTTTTGTGCAATCATCTAAAAGATGATTGTTTGACAAATTATTGTGCCGCAGAATGGGTAATAAGCGGATGTTGGTGAGTGAGTTGACTGTGTCCCGTTCTTAATCGGACAAAAGTTGAACAAATTCGACGATCGTGAGAGTCAGGGATGGGAGGTTTGAAAGTGACTGTCAGTAATGGACCATGTTAAATAAATTTATAAGTTTTCTCTTTATTATAGATGGAATCTGAATCATAGAGTAAAAATTTGTAGGCAGTTTACGATACTAAAAGGTGTGGTAATCCTGGTGACCTTGCTGGAAAATTCAAATCGAAGACTGGTCATCATTTCACCAAGTGAAAACCTAGAAGATCATGTCATGAAGGTATTACTAAGATACTTAATATTTATGGTATATATTTGAAAAATCAATCAATGTGGGTAGAGACACCAAATAAATCTTTACAAAGTATTGAAAAATAAAATGAAAATGCATTTAAATACCTTAGTAAAATATAAATAAATACCCTGTATATGTAGACAATTTAGAAAAGAGTCTTACTTAGAAGAGTTTTGGAATTTTCTACCGTATTCGAAGAAAATTGCAGTGCCATCACTTATTATTTATTTTACTTTATTCAATTGAAATATTTTATTTTAGAAATTGTCTCTAAATCTTTCAAGTCTTTTACCTACAGGAAAATAAAAGAATAAAAGATTTATCATACAAATTGCTTTCTACCAACTCTTATGAAGAAATCATTTACTGTTGAAACTCTCTCAATAACTATTATACCTGAAGGTAACAAATGGCGTAATAGAAGGTCTTTTTCAAATCGTTAATTCTAAGTAAAGAAAGATTTTAATTTTTGAAACATTCTTAACATAAATATTTCTGACCCTCATATTTCTGGTCCTTAAGATAATTTGTACAGACTCTAAGTAGTGTTTAATAAAGTTTATTCTCATAGATTTCTTAAAATTTTATGAAAAGAGTAAAGTTCGGGGTTAGTTATTTAATTTTGTTCACATACCTAACAAATTATAATTTCTGAGTATTTCCCAAGGGTTAAAGACCTTTAGGGTCTCTGCTACTATAATAATTTACAATAATTTATCTATGATAATCATGTATCCATCAAGAAAATTGTATAATGAATAGATTAAAAAAAAATTTCAATAATTTAATCGCTATTACATATGCATAAAGAAAAAAAATAAAAAATAATAGAAAATAAAATAAAATCAACATTTTCAATTTATTTATCGACGTATCTAAGCCACATTTGCAATTACATTACAAATACTAAAGATAAATATTTAAATTAAATAACAACATCAATAATTGCCTGACATGTACATATAAATATTAGTACATACACTAACGCTCAATTGAATAGGTTCAATACTTTTGAAAAAGTAAAATGGCAATGTTTCTTCAACTGACAAGCCGATTTTAATGAAATTATTTTTTGCCAATCATTTGAAGACATTATAAGTTAAGAAAAAACCACCTCTCATTTATTTAAGTAAAGCTGCATGCCTTCGGTTTGCTAGAAAGTTTATGACTTGGAACAAGGAGTGGCACACTGTTGTGTTTTGTAAGGAAAAAAAGTTCAACCTGGGCGGGCTACAACTATTACTTTCATGACTTGCAAAAGGAGGAGTGTTGTTTAAGTTGCCATCACACCTGTGCAGGTGGCTTAATGGTGTGAGAGGGCATAGCATAAATGAAGTTTGTTACATCAAAATTGAAAGCGAATGTATATAAAATTTTAATACTTTCCACAATTCTCCGATATTTTTGGACTGATTCCATGGATATAACAGCATGCATTCATACAGTAAGGGTGTTAAAACAGTGAATAAACGATCAGAGTGTGAAATTGGTCGCTACTTCTCAGACATAAATACGAGGGAGAACGTTTGAAAGCTATTGTCCCGAAAAGTATATGGGGGTGGGAAAAACGCCGTCACAGACTATTCTGGGGCGCTTGGCCACACAAGACATTGTTGTTCGCAATTCAGTTTTTATTCTCTAAAGCTGTTAAAATGGACACTCTCCACCACAATTGATAAACATTAACCAACGTGAGGATGGATGCCTTGAGCACGGATCCTGTGTGCCCTTACGGTAATGAAATGGCATTAAGTGGAAGACAATTTGACGATTCTGCAGCCCTAAATGATATCAATAAAAAACCCAAATCGACACTTTCACTTGGAATTTTATTAAAATATTTGTCAAATCATTTGTATGATGTGGTATGAAAAGATATTTGGGGTCCTAAGTAACTGCAGAAATTGCAATCAATAATTAGATTATAATCGTACTTTTATTTTCTGTTTAAATTAATTTTGTAAAACATTTCACTTATGTCACATAATTTCGGTAGAGCTGCCAGACAATTAATTACCTTACCACTGTGGCAACGCTAAACTTTTATGCAATTTACTCAACTCAATCGTTGCCCAATTTTACGCAAATGTTCAAATGACTAACTGTCACTTAGTTTATGCAGCGGTTGTTTATGCAGCGGTTGTTTATGCAATTTATGCAATCTCGTGACGACCACAATTGTTATTTTAGATTAGATCTTAGATTGGGAAAACAGAGGTAACCAGAACACCTCGTCACTGAGGCCGCAATCAATATTTCTCCAAGATACTGGTATTCATAAGAAATTCCAACATCTTCTTCGGAGACAAACCTGCAATTTCAACTGGTTCCAATTACTGGTTTTCAAGGTGACGGAGTCTGGTCCAGATAAGGCCCTCGCAGTGACATAGCTCTGCTGACTCCTCTTCTTCATTACATAGTCTACACAGATCGCTGCGACTGTTCTGCATGTTATGTAGGTGTTTAATTAGTATGCAATATCTCGTCAAGAAATCTGAGACTATCCGAATATCTTTCCGTGTCAGTCCCAGTAATTCATTTGTTCTTTTGCGAAAATCAGTTGGTTAAAAAGCCACTCTAGCATTCCTCATCTACCCAATGGCGATACGATTTATCGATGTTATGTTAAATGTTAAATGTGCGCTTGTTCCCTACGTTCAGTAATTCTAGTCTATGAGAGTTTATAAATTCTATGACTTGGTTGAGATACCCAAGTTCTGCTTTGATAATCTGTTAATCATCACAGCTGTGGTAATTTCCTCCTCCGGTGGTAGGTAAGTTACGCATGTTAACAGACGGGGCATTTCTGAACAATCTGTCAGTTTAATGCTAGCATTTGGAAAATACTTTATTCTACTGATTGACGATCAGAGCCACATTGTTTGGTCTCCAAATTGAAACAGGTCAGTGATGGCCATCCATCCATGTCCACACTGCTCAAGAAGCCTAGATTGCTGGAGAGGTGTCTAATTTTGTCCACCTCCACCTAGGCTAGACTTGATTAAAGCTCATGTGATACTTATTTGGTTAATTTTATCTCCGGGTGTTCGGTACGAATAATAGCAACATTTTGAACATTTATACTTTTTAAGAAGTGTTGAACCTATTCAATTGAGCGGCGAATTGTGTACCAATTTGTAACCACCATGAGTCTCTATACACATGTGTATAAATAATGATAAAAAAAAATTAAAAATAAAATTAACATAAATTCCAATTAAATGTTTTTGCTTCTATTTTTCACCCTCCCCATGAGTAAAGATTATTTTGAATTTGAAAATAATAAAAATAACAATACACACATTTGAAGAAAATATTGTGTATGGAAACAATATATCGTACAATATATGTGTAATGTAGTATGTGTATGGATATTGATAGACGTCGTCATCATTTGTTATTTGGCGCGTAAAATATGTGGAAATGCTCAAATGTTGCCAATGCGGCAATATGATTAGCATTTCTATGAAAATATTTTGTTATACTCACTCCTCAGCCATATATGAATTTCTTGTTATTATTACAATATAATATTATTATTATTACAGTTGTTGTTATTATTCTCCTTCATTCATACACATGTGTACATACAATATTATTGCTATATTATTTTTCACCCAGATATTTATTGTATTTGTTGCTTATCGCTATCGAATATTTCTTTCTTGCATTCATTCATGTGCTTCTTGTCTTACAAAAATATGGAAAAAATGAAAAACCAATAAAGCGGCAACAAAATATACAAAATACATGCAATAAAACAAAAACACAACACAAAATAATATAAAAAAAAAAAGTTACAAACAAGAAAATGAAAAGTAAGCGACCACAGGGAATGGATGATGGAAAGGGGAGGTGGCTGAGCACAATAAAAATAAGTACTACAAGGAAAAACGAACTGATGAGATGATGATACCAAACCAAACCAAACAAAACCAAACCAAACCAACCAACATAACGTGAGGTAATAAAAATAAAGTAATAACTTGAAATTACAGGAAATAAAAACAAAAAGTATGACAAAAAATGTGGAGAAGAAGACAAAAAAGCTTTTCAAAATAACAAAAACCAAAATAGGAAGAAAAACGAAACAACAAATTCAAAAGTATCTACTAGTACTACAATAAAATTATGAAGTTGATAGACATAATTTGTTTGTCTTCTACTTATGTGTGAAAATATGCCAAAAATATTTTTAATGTGTTTTTCCTTTCTTTTTTGAAGAGGTAATTTGGAGAATAAGTATATAGAAAGATGTTACCATACACTTGCTACTTAATAGAATTGGTAGCAGTTGTAATTTGAGATACATTCTTAGGTTTATTATCATATTTTTTGATATTAACATGTCCTAAGATTATGCAGGATATAAAATAATATATAACATCTCCCTTACATAAGCAAGCAAGAATGGTGACAGATGTCTTTATTAATCCTTAATGGGTGAAGAGTGATTCAAAAATATAAAGTAATGTAAAGATTTCACTATAATAATCTATACAACAGATGAGTAGCACTAGAGAATCGCATCTTTACAACAGATAAATAGCACTTGAGCATCTTTGTTAAGGAAATCAAGGAATGGCAATAAATGAATTGAAAAAAGGTTTCAGAATTTCACATAAACTTCTTCTTTGAGTCTTTCATGAGTAACACTTAAGTATCTTCATTAGGAAACTCTTCGAATGGCAATAAAGGTATTGAAAAATTGGTTCTACGGTAAAGAAGATCTGACGGGTGCAATCTCTTGAGCCGCTTTGTTGTTCGAGATTTGTCCAGAAGACTTATGGCCTAGTTATTGGTGTGGTGGTTAAGCCTTTCATTGTAGCTAGTGCTATGTCTCCTTATCTCTTCCTTGACATTTGGCATCAGGAGATCTCTGTGAAAATTCACATTCAAGTCCTTAGAAAAATATAGAAAAACTTTTCTTTTTTCATAATTTTCTTTTTATTTTTCAATATATTCTTCTTCCAACTCTATACACTTTTCCAATCTTTAAGGATTTCAGAATTACCTCAAAATTGACGTTTGTTTCATTCATGAACTTTGAACTTTATCCAACTCGGCTTTGATTTCTTTTGAGGTTTAAGCCTTTTAAATACAAGTGTTTAATCATCGAGCGAAACTCTCTTTTTCCATTATTTCCAAAACACAAAAGTTTATTGCTTCAAGAGGTCGATATTACTGAGATTTCATTTCCATTTAATGGACTAAGCTTACAAACAAAAAAAAAAAAAAATTATCAATGCTAAAAGCACGATATCTCAGATTATTTAAGGGATTTATTGATCGACCTACGTACTAGGGGGCTCAAGTTATTTTCATCAACATTATTCTGTGGTAACTCTGAAGTATTTCAATATTAGATTAGGCAGCTGTTTGCCATAGTTGAATGTCATGAGTCCAAACAGGCGTAAGAATGTCTTTGTAGAGTATACATTTGTTTTCTAGACTGAGCACAGCTCTTCTCGTAATACCTTAAGTTCGGCATGTCAGCTGTGTAGGTGGTATAGAGAAGTTGGGCCAATACCTTTCCTTCTGGAATGCCGGACAGGATGATTTTGATTACAGACTTAGCGTTTTCATAGCTGACATAAAAGCTTCTGTTCTGAACGCAGAAAAACAAACTGTAAAGTTGATAATGCCATTTTTAATTTGTATATTAGTACTTCGTGCCATACGTGATGGAAGACTAGTTTAATGTCAGAACAATGCTATTTTTCTTCAAAAGATTTTAGTATTTCTCTAAGAAATCATATAAATGAGACAATTCATCTACCATCTTTTAAATTTCGCTCAACTGAATCAATCAAATGCATTTTATTAAATTTTGAAGAATTCTATAGTACGAGTACAAATGAACTAATTAAGTTTGATTAAATATTCAAGGGCAATTTTAGTATTTTTGTTCACATGAAAGATATTCATAATAGGCAATCATGTATGTATGTTTGAATGTACAAATTACCTTTAAATAAAATTGATTTGTTCAATCTTCAGACATCAAAGAATACTAATTAAGTAACTCACTCATCAACAACAACAACATCATCATCATGATCATTATCATTGGTATCGGCAACATTATTTACTAAATGAACATGTATCTTTTGCTTATAAACATATTTCCTTTCACATCACACAAAATTGTGAAAGAAAAAAAAATCATATGTACAAATATGTAATGAAAGAAATCAAGTCTATAATCATAACAAAAACCTCAAATTATGGCATGTGCACACAGACACACACACACACACAATCAAATAAAGTATCTACATATTATGGTACATGCAACAACGGCACAGTGACTATGGGGTGTACAGACAAATAAATGGTTGGTTGGACAGATGGAGAGACTGAGGGACAGACAGTGAGACAAACGGATTCTCATGCTTAGTAGCATAAACATGAAATGAGCTTTTAATCAATTTCCGGCATTAAAGCGCACAAAGACTTCACACAAACATAATCAAGCACACATTCGCAGACAATGTATGTATTTGTGAGATACTCTACTCATATTCATGTGCGTTGTTGGTACATTGTTGGTTGAATCATTTTTGCTTATGGCAGGTAGCCCGTACAAACAACAATCAACATAATAATGAAGTTAAATGCATAAACCTCATGATGTTGCATTTAATTAACAGTTAATTTATATTCATAAACCTCAATCGGTCACATGCAAAACAGGCTTCATGTCATAGCATATACTAGCATAGCATAGCTTAGCATATCGTAATATCGTAATATGGTTATGAACAACAAACCTTCATACTACTACTTATTTTACAATAGATTCAGACATCAAGTGCAGCAGTAGCAATAACAACAGCAACCAGCAATAGCAACAACAATGATACTCGTATATCTACTGTATGCATGATAATACACAACACTTACAACAATAATAACAACAACAGAATTATATATATTTATGTTGTTATAAAGCACACACACTCATAGATGATTGTGCAACAACCCATACTCACTCACTCACATACAATATAAACTACTACAGCAGATACATGTTGTGAGTGCTTAATATAATCAGCCGCGTATAACATTTTGCAAAGTACGAGTATCTGTCTGTCTGTCTGTCTGTGTTGCATGATAGGTAAAATAATAATATTATAAGAAGAAAAAAAAAACACAAAAGAAATATTGTTAAAACAATTAAATAAAACAATGAAAACAACAACAGAAATAACAAAGCACATATGAACATTTGTTGCAAGTGAGTACTAGAACACAAATTGCATTAAAAATATATATATAATAACATAAACAAAACAAAGAGGGGAGGACATGCAAACCAAATTGATGTCGCAACATGAAGAAAATCAACTGAAACAGCAATAATAAAATAAAATATGTGTCCATTTTGTTGTTAAAGCAGAAAAACCTAAGTTTTTAGACAAACAATGAGAAATAAACATAAATAGATTCATTTTAAGGAAACAGTCTCTTTAAATATTGTAGATAGAATAAGTTTTCTAAATACATAATTTCAATATTGAAAAACTTATGTTAACAGAATAAAATAGCTGAAATGATGTAAAATTACTGTAACTAATCAAAAAATGTCAAAAACAAAGAACTTTAGATAGATGATTGCATAAAAAAGTACCATTTTACTTTGACGAACTCGCTTATTACTATGTTACTTGAATTGTACCTTTGTTTATAAACAGTTGCCACCAGAATGTAGTGTATCTGCTATGACTAAACTAAAAGTTTCCCGTGGTGATTACGTTAGAAGTTTTATCAACATTTGTCTTCAAAAGAACATTGGTGAAAAACATCCTTCTATTGCTCATGCTTACTTATTATACTACATTGTGGATCACGAACCTTCCATGTTGAGTGAAATCAGTATTCAAAGATTTCAGTAATACTGGGATGTTATAGTGCTTAGCTTTAATTAATCATAAGATTTCTTAACTTACAATAATTTGGCCTAACTTTATCATAGTTACTGAATAAACTTATCATATACCGAGTATGGTAAGCTTCAATTTTCCTATATAAAGTATATTTTTGAACATTCAACACCAAGCTTTTGCTGTATTATTATAAATTCAGATTTTATAAGTATAATTCCAAATAAATTTAAGCACACAGTGCTGTCCCCGGAATTAACATATTAATTTTAATTTTTTTTTATCAGTAATGGATAAAACTGCTTAGAAATGATTTTTAGGAATCTACTGGGTACGACCCAGTTCAATTTTCTATGCAAAATTACTACAAATTTAGTCATCCAGGCACATAAAAGTCAAGTACTAGAAGCCTCAGCATTATTAAGAATTTTATGCGAAGCCAACCACAAAAGGAGCTGTTCGGAATGGTGGAAATGGTGGACGCTGCAACTAAATTTGTGCGCATAAGCAGAAGGTTCTTATGATAAAGATATGCACTAGATAATCATACACATCCCCTCATAAATCTAAATTTTGGCTGTTTAACAACACAGCTGAAAAGTTTTCAACACACACCTTGTTGAATTCTACAACCAGGATAGTTGCTCCAGAAAAAAATGTACCATCTTACTCGTAGAATTGGTCACAGCTCCAGTCACAATTACTGAGCGCGTTCATCAGAAGTCAGTGCTAACTTTTTTTGCTTCTCTTTGTAAATGGCAAAATTAACAATTTTAGTCACAGTCGCTGACTAAAAATCAATCAATCAACTGTTTGTTGTGAATAATCAAAGAAAATAAAGGCAATTGTCCAGAAAATTTGAGAGTTGTTAGCAGTTGCTTCAAAAGTACGAGCATATTGTTATAATATTTATTGAAATAAAATTTATTTTCCTTTTATAAGCAAGCAGCTTTGCGTTGAGACAAGACAAATCAAATAGCGGTTAGCAAGTAAGTGAAAAAAGTCAGCGTTGACTTCTGCTCTACTTCATTTACTCAATGGGGATACACACGCCTATCTTGTCACCTATGCGGTCGTGCGGAGGAAGTGTTGATTATGCATCTTTTAGACCAATGCCCCCATATTCAAAATATCAGAAATGCTTTTTTTCTAACTCCAAATCCTCGTTGTTCTTTGTCACTGTTTCAAAGGATTACAGGATTTTTTTTTTCTAAAAATTTGTGGGGAGTTAAGAAATAGAGGATGAAATATTAGAAAAGTGCAGTACCAGACATGAGCTGGAATCAAATTCCTGTCCTAAAAATAAAATAAAATAATTTTACTAAATCTTTAAAAACAATTTAGAAAAATGTATTGCATACTTTTTAGGGCAATATGTTAATTATGTGTGATATTAAATCAAAAATGGGCAATCAAGGAAAGACTGTAACTTAAGATTGATCAATGAAAACACTTTCATTTCAAGAGATGTTTTTAGAGGAAAAAATGTGTTTCCCAAGATTTTTAATTTCAAGTTGATCGAGAAAAGTTTTCGAAATAAAATGCACTTATCAAAGCGGGAGTCTTTAAAACAAGTATGTATTTCGCATATGGAAATATGTAGCTCTTCTTTTAATTATTGAAATTTTATCTTAGAAAAAATGCATACATGCATTCCCTTGATTTATGCTTAGTACATAGTAGTATGTCGTTCTATAACTGTCAAACTTAAGGAATTTCATCTGCTTCTGTTTTTTCGTGATTACATGTAATGTCACATGAAAAGAACATTAAAACTCTTAAAAGATATTTAATTTGAAATGACATTACAAAAGCAATTTAATGTTAATTGTTTTTAGTTGTTGTTGTTGTTGGCACAAGTGTTTTATGATGATGAAACATATGTTTCACGCTTTTAAAATGCACAACAACTTTATATATGCACATGATATTAAAACAAAAACAAAAAAAACTATGTAAACTTATGATGCACATATGTGTAAGTAAGTATATACCAGTAAATACAAAATACTCGTATATACACATGATGTGTCTATGTTGCCTAGTATGGTTGATGTCAACTTAGTGAGTGAGCTCTTATTCGTACTATTTAAGCAAGTGCCATAGCACGACACATGCCGACAGACGACTGACTCACATGACACGGCAACTCATCAACATGAACTTTGTCTTTAGAGCTGCTGCTACTGATGATATTTCTACTAACTTTTACTATACCATATATGACAGCAGACCTCTTCTCTTCATTGGCCTCGTCCTCGTTTATCTTAAGTGTGTGTGTGCTCTAAATTGTTTTTTGTTTGTTTTTCAAGTACAAAAAAAAAATACATTAAGTATCTCAAGTACATACCATTGCTATATAAATACTTTATATAGTTATCTATGTATCTAAATACCTTTGTAGTAGTATGTGTGAAAGCGTTTTTTCTATTTTGTGGATTTCAACTAAATTTGTTTCTTTCTTTTGGTTCAATTGTTTTTGCATTCGTTAGTTTTCTTGTGTCCTTTTTCATCATCATCTGAGAGTCTCTTTGTGTCTATCAATCTGACAGTAAGTGAGTGTCGGCATGTGTTTGACTTAAGTTAATTACCGTTATATATACTCCTATTACACACAGTCACACACATACACTCCCACTCACACTTACAATATTATCAACATTCGTCTAAATTCGTTTTGGGTTCGGCAATAAAATTTTTCTCTTAAAAACATTTGAGTTTCAATTTTAAATTCTATCTAAGTATCTACACAGACTTGTAACTTATGTTTACACATTTACACATACACAGATACATAGATACATCTGATGCCGGTATATTTTTTGTTATTGTTTCTGTTGTTGGTATTTTTTTGTTTTTCCTTGCTTTGGGTCTCATCATGTCCAGCTGTGCACAACTGTCATTGCCTAGTTGATTTGAAACAAACCATCATGGTCGTCAGCTGAGTTTGTTGCTCCTGTACCACGCCCGTTCAATGCGCAGGTTCAAACAAAATACAATAGTAGTATCTCTGAAACAAAATATCCCGCTGAATACGCTCACATGTTCTCTATTATTATAATTGTAATTCCGTCTCTCTCTCTGGAGGACAAATACTCATATAAAGTGTAGTTTTTTGGGAGTAATGTTGTGCAGAAATTTGGCATATAACCGCCCTTCGAAGTTTTCTTCTCAATGAGTGAT
Source organism: Amiota communis (assembly GCA_037043315.1). Taxonomy (NCBI): domain Eukaryota; kingdom Metazoa; phylum Arthropoda; class Insecta; order Diptera; family Drosophilidae; genus Amiota; species Amiota communis. Next base: position 457,729 of record JBAMAV010001245.1, on the reverse strand, counting down.
TCTGAATATGTAATCAAATTTCTGTGAATGGCCTTTGTTATTCATGTTGTTGTTGCTGTGTGCTATGATACTTCCAATGAACCTGAATTTTTCACTGGAATTCTGGAATTTCTGATTTTCCGAACTCACTTACTCAGACATGCATAAAAATGCCGGTTTTATTGTGCCATAAAGACACGACGATTCGTCCTAACGATGAGAGATGCCATGCCATGCCATGTCATGCGATGCGATCCGGCAATAGAAATGTCTGTCTGTCTGTCTCTCTGTCTGTCAGCATGTCTATATGTCTGATATCATTGTAAGATGGGTGGTCCGTAGGTTGTTCGTTTGAGTATTTGTGCTTTTTAAAATTGGGTTTCCTAGTTGGTGTTGGTAGGTGTCTGTTGGCAGGCAGGAAAGTGATGATTCTCTATCGTAGTTATGCAGACCCGGCATATACATTAAAAAAAGCGAATTCTTTTTGTGTTAGTCGTTGTCGTCGTCTGCACTTCGCATTTTCTACATAACTAAGATGTGTTCTCTGTTTATCTGAATGAATCCTGTACTGATATTCCCTTTTTTCCGTCGTTTCTGTTGTTGTTGTATGCAGTAGTCTCAAGTCTAAGATACATATCCCTTGGATTATCTTTTATCTCTTTAGCTTTTAGCTTAGGCAATATAACGCGAAATGCAATTTCTTGTTTGCCCTACTTTACTCTCCTTTCCTTTCCTTAGGTTTTATCTCTGTTTCTTTACCCTGCTTTTTACCGGCATAATTCTTGTAATCGTAATGCTTTTTGTGGGTGTGCGCCCCCTTAAGTTGTCGTTGTCTTCGTAATCGTCCTCGTCGTCGTTTTAAAGTCACAGATTCTTTCTTTTTTTTTTTTGCTTATGTTTGAGTTTGGGTGCATAATAGAATTCCATTGCTTTTAAATAGGAAATGTATAAATGGTGAAGAAAAGGGTAGGCATGTGGATTTCACAATCTCTGAATGGTTGTGGAGAAGTCCAAAAACATTTAAGCTGCCGACTAACTATGGAATTCTCTAGAGTTTTTGAAATCTTTTAACTGCAAAAAGGTGTTAGCAATTGCAAGAGGAAGTAAATAGTTGACTGACGACATATGAACAAGTATGAATATATTTCTAAACGTATTTCTCAAATACACCTAAGAAACCTTTATATATCATTATATACATAAGTAGATATATAGTACTAGTCATCTGTGTTTGTATTATGTGGCACATACTACTAGGAATAGTTTCGCTTCGTTCTGTTTAGTATAGTTCGGTTCAGTTCAGTTCCGTTCCGTTTAGTTTCCTCGTTCATGTCGCCATATAAAATATATTTTTTTATTTTTATTTGTTCCCAAAATGGGCTGACTTACGTTGCGTTGCTTTTAGTTGAGTTGGGGTCATGTCGTTCAGTTCAGTTTGGTTCGGTTTAGTTTAGTTAGTTGGGTTTTCCAAGCGCTTATTGCGCTTGTTGGGTGTAGCCTTCATATATATATATTATATACTATGATGTCCTTGCTGCTGCCTTTATCTTAATATCTTTGAGTTAGAGTGTGTGAGTGTGTGTGTGTGTGGCTTCGTCTGCAATAAATGTTTCTGAAATATGTTTGTAACTAATTTAATTTATTTCATTTAATGTTTGTTTTGCTGTATTTCTGTTCCAAAAAATTGTGGGTTTTCCTTTTGTACATAGTATTTTATTTTTACACAATTGTTTCTCTTGTTGTTCTTGTTATTGTTATTGTTATTGTTGCTTTTCATATTGATTTTGGTCTTTTGTATACTCGTATATAATATTTTATATTTTATGAAACAAAAATATAATGCCAAAAAATGCACAAAGCAATAAACATTTGAAGGGTTTCTTACCACAATTCAAAGTCCTCCTCCTTTCTCCTCCTTCTTCTCCTCCTCTAACAAACCCACTCACAAATAAATTTCTTTCTCCTTTTACTTTTGACAAAAAAAAACACAAAAAATCAATTCTTTGGACCATAAAAAGTTTTATAATTAAGAGATTTTTGTTTTTTATTGTTGTTGATTTTGTTGTTGTTTTCTTGTTTCTCTTTGTTTCCTTTATGAATTGATTGTTAGATTGCTACGTATAGTATTCCATGGTCAGAAACTGATGATGCTGGAGATAATGATGATGGTAATGGTGGTTGCCACTGTTGCTATAGTCTATCGTTACCATGGGAATTACTTGGCAAGTTCTATTATTGAAAAAAAATCTATGCACAATGGGATTTTGGGGGTTTTGTGTTTTCTTTTCTTTTTTACTTATTATATGGTTTCATCTACTCTACTTTTTGTGTACAAAAATTCCCGTGGGCGAATGAGATTTTCTCTATAGCATCCATTCGACAATGAATGTAACTAGAGAATTGTGATTTTGATTTTGATTGTGAATGTCAGAATGAAATTAGTTAACACAGCCTCAAGGTACTTAAAAAATATTGTCTTTACCACGAACACTTCAAGTGATTGGTAACAAGCAATATACATGTACTATGTACATATATATCTATATTCATTGTCATATTTTTCTTATAATGATTGCTTTTAATGGCTTTGAAAGACCACCCCCAGGGAAACATTGATATATTTTAAGATTTTATGTGAAAGCGAAAGAAATTAATACTTCTAAAAGGGCAATATATTAGTTTTAATGTACAAGGGAAGTGTATGTGTTTCCTTAAGGTGTTAATTTGGAAAGAGAAGCACAAAGAAAGGATCAATCAATAGTCTTTCTTGTATACTATGTAGGGCGAGTTTTATGATTATGAGCAAAGTATCTCTAATGCCAAAAGCAATAAGTTTTGGTCAAAGAAGAGATTTCTTTGTATATAAGTTTCCAAAAAATTACACTGTGACCAAAAAAAAATTAAAAGAAAATCAGAAGAGTGTTCCTATGAAGTTTGGCGCAGATTGGACACGTGAATACAATTTAATTTTTTTGTTTTATTCCTGATCTTAGTAAAATTGATTTATTTCACACAATTCCTTGACAACAAAGTGTCCGATTCACACCAAACTTTAGAGAAATATTCATTAGAGTTTTTGCTACTACTATGCTTAAGTTTCCCTGAAAATTTAATCAAAATCGGTCCAGTAGTTTCGAAATCCATAGGGGTCATACATAGATGTATATAGACGGTACTCTACCATATCATAATTTTTAAATGGTATGTGTTGGAAGAAAACTGATTACATTTGCATGATCAGCAGGTCCAATTCAATAAAAGATAGTTGGTTTCATTAATTTTTCACAGTGTTATTATTCTGATGTTATTATATCTAATAAAATCGTAATGAGTCGTGTCCGTATATTACATATTTAAAAAAAAAAAAAAAAAAAAACAATTTGTGCAAGTTGTACTTATGTTCTCGATGACAAGAAAATAGTTTTCAGAATTTTTGTCTATTTGTCTGTTTGTTTGTGTACGCTAATCTCAGAACCGGCTTAACCGATTTGAATGCGGTTTCTAATGATGTATTGTAGCAAGCTTCCCGTAACACTTCGTGATTGTTTTATTTCAATCGATTCACAAATAAAAAAGTGGGTTAACTCTTTGGTGCAAAATATACAGATCCGTTGAATCCATTATGAGTGTATATATGGGAAAGCAATGTGTGCTGCATACAAGAAAGAAGAATAAAAAATAATACATATTTAAAGAGCTAATAAAACACAAATAAGATAAGGTGTATGTGTGAGTATGTGATTGGCTATTTTCAATGATCGCATTGTATACGAATCACTAAACTAGTCAAGTAATCTATGTCATTAATAATTTAAAACAAAAAATATGACAATCAAGGAATTAATTTAATGTTTTTCTTTGTTCCGGCAGGACAACATCTCCAGTCTTCTAAGGAATATTAGATACTATCTTAATGACAATTTTCTTGCACTACTAAAAACTCATTTCCAATTAAGATCAATCAATGATCGATTCCTTTTGTGTCTTTGCAATTTTACCATCCAATTTTAAAAGAGTAAGGATCTCTTTTGTATTTTAAACAAAAAATTTAACCTTTTTTCTTTACAAAAATTATCTTTCTTTGAATAGTCTTTTATGATGTATCTACTTGTGTTCTTATATGTAGATACTATTTAAATGACAATTTGCTCACTCAATCACTTATAATTGATATTTATGCATGTCTATTCAAGAATCAATTCATCAATTAAAATTATTTTGCAGATCATTCTGAACAATTGAAGAAATGAAAGGAATAATGTACCTATGATATCATATCTAAGTGAATGTTATAGAGGCATTTCTTTAACCATAACCCAACCTCACTAATTATTGTCCATCATCTTAATCACTAACCGTACCTCACTAATTAAAGGAACATTATATTATTTAAATTTTTTCTTAATTTTAAAGTATTTTTTATAAATATTTTTCACATTTATGTTATAATAAAGTTAAAGGGTTGATTTTAAATACTCTTTCCTCCCATTTTAGACATTTAAAATGTGTGTGTGTGATTTTTTAACCTTTTTTTTCACCAATTTTTTCTGGTTTCTTATTTTGTCCCAACAACAACAATTGATGTAATTTTATTTTATTTTTTTTTTTTCCATTTGCAAAATCATTGTTTTTTACTATTCTTTCTTTTGAATTTCAAACGTTTACAATGTTTTTGTTATTCTTTCCTTTCATTGCCCTTTTTTATTCTTAAATTTTTTTTTCTTTCTATTTTTTGTTATTTAGTCATGGTCAAAATTGTTGCCTGTTGTTCTTTACTTTCCTTTACTGTGCCTGTGCCTGTGCCTTTTCCGTTTCATTGTTTATTGTTGATGTTGTAGTTGTTACTGTGTTGTGTTGCATAATGTTAACGTTTAGAACAGAAAACAAAACAAAACAAAGCCAACAAAAAACACAAAACAAAACAAAATCAAAAAAAAATAAAGATGAAGACGACGAAATACACTCGCACTCGCACTCAAACTTACTATTTTTCAAATGAGAACGAGGACATTGAGATTGTTGTTGATAAAAAGCAAAGCCAGTGGATGGGTCGGGTTGCCTGATGACGGAAACAACAAATCGTTGAAAAGTCTAAGGATATGGTGAAAGAGAGGTAAGTATGAGAAGAAGAGAAACTGAGATTGAGATTGAACAACTTGAGGAAAAATGTTAAACTTTTCTTTGAACAATCACTTTGTAGGCATAAATTATGCCTTCAGTTTCTTCGTCTTTTGCTTTGCAATTCATCTGTCTTTAAGGTTCTCGTATACTCGAATATAGCAAGCAGATCCCATTCATCTGTCCCTGTATGTAAGTTGGTTGGTCTGTCAAAAAAAGCTTAACTCGTCTTTTGTATACAAGCTTCTCTCGTTTCTTTTATATTTATGTTATATTTATCTTCTTTCCTCCGTTCTCTTTACATTGGTTCCACACTTAAAAAAGGTCTGTCCTTTTGTCTTACCATTCATCGTCATCGCCATTGCCAACGTCTTGAGTCATGAGTCTGTCCTTCTGTGCCTAAGAAAACAATCTTCAAGGGATGTCGTTGTGTTAACCAACTGAATGAGTGAATAACTGACTCACTCACTAAGTAAGTGACTGACTGATACTGGTTTCTATTAAACTTTAGAATTGCCATTGCCTTTAGTTACCACCTTCCCAGATATCCAAACATTTTCAACTCATTTCAAATTGATCTGGGTTGGGTTTTTTACCACCATTAAATTCAGTTCAGTTTTGTTCTATGTAATTAATTTGATATGCAACGAAGCGTTATTCAAAGTTTATATTGTTTATTTAACTTGAATCCAGCTACAATGATGATGGCGATGGTGATGGTGATGTTGATGACGAGCAAGATGTCGACATCATCCGTTGAACCGTTGAATCTTTTCTAAAGTCTCTTCAGTCGAAAATTATTCTTAAAGTAGTTTTTTGTTAAGATTCTTGGGAAATACACTCCATAAATTTTGTTGGCAATATAAGTACAATAAAAAAAATTCATAAATTATATTTTATTGTATAGTTGTTGAAATCCATATGGACTCTCCTCCTCTTTATGCTTCTCTTTCAAATGTTTCTTCTCTATAAACAATACAAAAATTTTTCAAGCTTCAAAAGATTTTTCTGTGACAATGGTTTGCATTCTTGTTAGTTATTCCTTTAAATTTGAAATCATATCGGAACCGGAACACTTGTTTGAGCTGTCATTCTTTATGAATTAACTTGAATAGTAGTATGTATGAAAATGCAAATGAATGCGAGACTGAAATCAGTGAGTATGTGTAATGGATAGGGGTGTTGTTCTCTTCTCCAAGCAGTAGTATGTTTAATCTTTCATACGAGTATTCTACAAAAAATTTAAATTATGCATTCTAATAATTGTTATTATAATATACGTAAAAAGCAAAAGAAAATATGTATTGTACAATACTTTCAAAACTTCTTTAATTTTTACTGAATTGGTTACGGACAGCTGAGAAAATAATAACTATAAATTATTCCAGTTTATGATTACAAATATTTAAAGAACAATACTCTATAATAATAGGGTAAAAATAGCCTTTGTCTGGGATAACCTTTTGTGTACTTTCATGTACTACGTCGTAGTGCCTGCCTCTCTTCTATCAATCAAATTATAGTACCTACAATATACAATATATGTACATGTATTTGTAACGTAATTCAATAAATAATTAAAGATGGAATATTTTATTGATCAAATAATAAAGTGACAAAGTTGGTGTATTGTTTGTAAATCAGAAATATAAAAGATTAAATAATAGAAATGTCACATAGATCTAGAAAATATTGTATGTGGGGCATAACAAATTTAATAAAATAAAAAATCAATTAGGGTGACATATGAGAATTAGTACAATTAAGTATAATACAAAGAAGAGATCCAGGTCCATTATATAAAACATCATTTGTTGTGTGAGCAAATGCGGCACACACTTCGACGACAACTTATGCATGCTCAAATTTTTGTATAAAATTAGAACCACACTACCATATGATATCTTGAAAGTGTCAACTATCACACGGAAGTGCACTTTACAGTCTTTGAAAACTATTTTATGGTTATTTTTTATGTTTTCCGGAACAACTGTGAATTTTGGGTAATCAAAGCATTCAGCATCTTTTGAATGCCCAAGTCCTCTATTGAAGTGATCATTCGTCTTACATTCTTACTTTGCACTTCTTTGAATCGAGAACACTCATGAATAAGGTGATCCAGGCCTTACACAACTTGTTGGGAAACATAGAGTAGATCCAAAGCATGCCCGCAATTGTTCAAGTACTCTGAAAAGCAATTCTAACCAGTTGCGAATTGGGTAAATATAATCACTATGTCCCCAAATCGATGGTTAAGCCAGTTTGTAATACTTGCGATGAGCTCTTAGTTGAGCATCATCTGTGTTTGTAGAACCGTCTTCAAATTCAGAATAGTAGATATTAATAGTAAATTTTCCAGGTGTACAAGCTCCATAAAACTTATCAAGCCACTATTTGGCGGCTTCAACAGTATTTTTCCGCATCAAAAAACAATATTTATTTAACACGCAAAATTCCTGAGGATATAACAAAATATTTAAATATTATATTACTATCCGGGGGAACAAATTACTATCCCATCAACTCTATTTACCCAGAACAAGCACATAAACCATGTTATTGCATTCCAATCTAGCCTGATTACCTCAATCTTCAGAGCCAATCCTTATCCCAAACTTACGAATCTAATTTGGAGACTTCCCTTACCTACATTATTTTATCGACTAGAAACTCTTCACCTTGGAGAACACTTGCGGATATTGGTTAGTCCTGTTGAGAAGTTTACGTAACCCTATAAATTTTTATGAGGTCCTAGGAGAAAATATCGACAAAACAGTCAATGTCATGCTTTTCCAGCTCATTCATACCATATCCCTCTTCGAAAGACTTTCACGGCTATATGCAAGGGAATAGGTATTCATTACACCAACAATCGAACTAGTAAACTTCGAGTTACTTCACAAAATATCGTATTAGCTATTGAAGACATAGTAATAGACTTTCAAGATAGTTTTAAGAAGAAATAAAACATCTACATCCTGGTAGGGGAGGCAGCTGCACCCCTGCCCGTACCTATCTACGCCTTGGCTACAAAACAGAAAGGGATACTCTTTCTCGACAGCTTTTTTATGGTCGTAATTCCTTTTATATCCATTATTTTGAGTATAATGAAACTGTGGTCACTAGCACCACTAAAACCTGTAAACTAATTACAATGTCATGATATTTTGTCACGTATTGTTTAAAGCTTGGTATTGTAATATCCAGAAATCATATGGGTCTGTCAACATTGTTGCCACATATGTGTCAGAGAGATTTCTAGCAACTAAAGCCCTGCTCACTGTAAAACAACTGTATCCTGTAAACTAAATGGCAGAATGTCATGATATTTTGACACGTATCATTCGAAGGTTGATACTATTCAGAAATCGTATGGGTCTGTCAACATTGTTTCCATATATGTGTCAAACTGGAGACTTCTTAAATGATTTCTAAGAAGTAAATAACTTTTATGATCTTAAATCAATTCAACATCTCTGTAGGTTTCTAAATGTTTTTTGATCTTTAGTTGGTTGCACATAAAAAACTGAAGGGTAAATCTTAAATCCATCCTGACATTTCAATTTATGTATGTCAACATGTAGGGTCCAATGTCTTCATTTCTATACTCCTAATCTCAAAAGTCTCAATTTACTGAGATAACCTTCTTATTGTAGTTTGATGATGTACAGCAAGAGTATCTCCTTTGTCTCTTCTTTAGAGTTTTTCAGATTAAAACTCTGAGTTCTTTCCATTGCATTACAAAAAAAAGTAATTACGTTTTTTTATATTCTTCTCACTACCATTCTTCTTCGTTCAGGTCTCGTCCATATCTCATTAATAGAAGCCATAAAATTGATGACTTAATTTGAAAACTTTTTGAATGATTCAAAGGATAAAAAAATATAAAAAGTTTATAATCTTCGAGTTCAAATTAGCTTTATGAAACCCTCACTCAGAGTTATGTGTATAGTCACAACTGTAAAATGTAAAATGGTTTCCCCTTCCCACCCATTCTTTTGAAATTAGTAAAATTTCATAAAAATTTCCCCTAAAAAAACAACTTATCCAATTTAAAGTTGTAATTTACGCAATACACGATTTTCATGCCTTTTAAGGCTGCGCATACTCATTCACTCACTCAGCTCAACTCATATGGTCTTTGGGTATTGACGTACTACGTGCGAAACCATATTCACATACCACAGAGATACTACGTGAGTGCGGGTATCATCCACTATGTGCTGTATGTGCTTGGTTGTAGTACTTCAAACAGACTCATAAAAAACAATATTATCTTACAGTGCAACAAAGCTATAGATCCACTTTCGTTAAGTCATAAAACTGCCTATAAAATGCAATGATAATAAAACACATTCTCGCCGTCGTCGTCATCGCCAACTGAAAACGAGACACAAATGGAGAAAACAAAAAAAAAAAAAGAATCAACACATTTTGTAGTTTGAGAGATCCCAACGGACTGATTATTATTGAGTACAACAGGCTGGCAGGCAGGCAGGCAGACACATGGGCAGGAAGACAGACAGGAAGGCATGAAGGCTGGCAGAGGCAATCAGGCAAGGAGAACTCAGACAGGGTCTTAGCAAGCAATCACAGTCAGCTCCCGCTGATGCCATTCATACTTATGTTGCTGTTGCTATTGCTGCTGCCTAAGTTCAGTTCAGGCTCAGTTCAAGTAAACGCGATTGAGTCGAGTTACTCCAACAACGAAGAAGCATTTCACATTCTGCGTCTTATCACCCTCTTTTGTGTGTGAGATACTTTTGCCTTTTGTACATAAATTGCTGCTGATGCTGCTGCTGCTGTTTGAGATGTAAAAGAGCGCAAACTAAACTGAACAAAACAACAACAATTTTATAAAGAAAAATAAAAATTGTTGGAAAAAAAAATCTTTTATGGATGATTTTTCTTAGCCTTTTGTATGTTCATTGCTCATTCACTCACTCGCTCACTAGTCTTTTCAATTCATTTTTAGTAGGTTGTCACCAAATGGGTCCTGCATTACTATGCTGCTGTTGCTGCTGCTGCTTTTGCTACTGCTATTACATGTTGAGCTGTACAAAGTGTCGAAAGAGAGAGATCCTTTGACATTTGAATAGTTCATTATTTCTAAAGATATGTACTCTTTTATAACAACAACAACAACAAAAACAATATACAAAGGAAAAAAAGAAAAGAAAAGTTTCAAAGTCGTTTATTCGTTTAGTTCAATCGTCGTTCGTTGTCGTTGTCTTTTGTTAGTTTCTTCTTCTGTATTTCATTTGTCGTTCCATCAATTTGAAAGGTACTTGCTTTTTTTACGCTATTCAACTTTAGCTTCAACTCAACATCAGCTATGTTCGACCTGGTCTGGTCTTACACTGGTTGTCAGTACATATTGTGTTGCTTGCTGCCTTGTTGCCTGGCCAACCCCGGACATTCATGCTTCTTTGTACATTGTACGTGCATCATCTATCGGTCTTTCCGCTTGTCTTCTATTCAAAAACTCAACAACTCAGTGGACGACGAAGAAGTCGGTTCATTAAAATTTTACTATTTTCGGCATAAATGGCATTGTTTCTTTCTTTCTTCATTTCATTTCATTACATTTCTTTCTTTATTCATTCATTGCTTGTCTTGTCTACTCTTGATTGCTCTGCTGCGCTGTGATGTGCTGTGCTGTGCTTTGCTGTTATTTCCATTTTCATAAGAAACCCCGTTAAAAGCTTAGATACTTTGAACACATTTATTTTAATGATGACAGTTAAATTACTAAAGTAATTGTGTTCTCTAGAGATACCCACTCAAACTCATACTCATACTCATATTCAGATACTCAAATCAAATCAAAGCAAAAAAAAAAAAAAATATTGTACACTTTACACAGCTTTGCAAAACAAAGTTCAAGGTTAATAAGATTAGTCATAAAAAAAATACATACAATTATAAGCAATGAATAAATGAAAAAATAAATAAATAATTAAAATATTATGATAAAATGAAATTTAATAAGAAAACAACTTAAATTTAAATAAAGAGAAAAAAATACTCGTAATAACATTAAGCATTCTTGATTAATGAAGCGTTTTGTTTTACAATCCAACAATTCATGGAATAATTGTGCAAATAATAAATAATTTGTAACTAAGTATTTATATGCAAAAATACATACATATATAAAGATAATCTATCTACACAACACAACACATATACGAGGACGAGAGTAGTGCCAAAAGTACACGACCTCAAGTTATTTTGTAAACAACAATATTTTCCTATAAAATTTCAATAAGCTTTGATATATTGATTGTTTACATGACAGAATCATTGAGTTTTATCAAATGAGTCAAGAACCTTAAAAAATATGTAATTATTTAACCCCATGCTAAGTTTTACAACAAAAGTTCAAAACCATTGACCTAATATTTACAGTTAGAATAGTCATGTTTCTCAATATAGTGAGGCATTAACAGCAGATCTTACTTTTCTAGGCAAATGTCAGTAATTTTTCCAAAATTTGTAAATAAAAAATAATCCTAAGAAACTAAATTCGATGATAAGTAGAATGCATGAGGAAGTAATTCGGCCAAATGAATGCTGAAGGAAGCACAACGTTCTTTGGCTTCTTTCTCTAAATTCGGTAAATTATAATATACTAAGAATCAAATGCGCATATTGCAGCCATCTGGATGCAAATTGCTGGAATATTCAGATTCCACTACTTTGAAGGCAATTAAATGCACATAGTGCAGCTCCCTATATTGCTAAATTTCAGATTTTATTAGAACAATTTCAAATAAACCTATGCACATAGTACATTCCCCGGAATTCACTGAATGAATAAAAATTTTCTATAACATTAATGAAAAATCTAATTGGATCTGCTGATCAAGAAAATGTAATCAGTTTTATTCTTACACGTACCATTTTAAAGTTATGATAAGTTAAAGTACCATTTTAATACATAAAAGTGAATGTACATATATATGACCCCTATGAATTCCGAAACTGCTGAACTGATTTTGATGAAATTTTCAGGGAAACTCAATCCTGGTCTGAAGAGTTCACTGTATCTATATGTGTAAAATGAATAAGTTTCAGTTTCGGCCTAAACTGCAATCGAAGGGTCAGTTTCGGTTGGAATTGCTGTTTCGGTCGGACACTACTAAACATATAGACTGGACAACTCTCTCTCAAAATTGTGTTCTCTCACAAAATTGTTGTTAGAATCCCGAGTTAGTAAGTCTGGCACCAAAGAGTTCGGAAGTTGATAAGAGTTATGACGGGTCACTGCACCATCAGGCTGATGCCCCACAGGATGCATATTCCTCATCATGATTTCTGTCGTAGTTGTGAAGATGAGGAGGAACCGAAGAGCATCCAACACCTCCTCTGTGATTGCCCTGCTCTTCTTGATAGACGAACACGGTTTCTCGGGAAATCGTTCTTCGAGGAGTTGGGTACTTTGGCAAAATGTCCTTTGGGGGACCTGGCTTTGTTCGTGGACTCCTCAGGTTGCTTTTAGAGAAAGACGGTGATCTGTGGGACCAACGTTGGACTGTTGTGGATTACGCCTCCACCTCAGAGTCTCTCTACCTTTTTAATTTTTATTTTATAAGGTATCACAAAGTGGCTTAAGGCTTCTGGGTGAACTTGTGAACAATTGCGAGCGGCCTGCACAACCTAACCTAACCTAAGTTTGGAACTATTTTCTATGGAAATTGTTGTTGAAAACCGGACAAAATTCTTGTTGGAAACCGTACAATTTTGTTTTTGGAATCCCTGGAGAGATCACTCAACAATTTTATAAGTAGAGGATACAATTTCGTGAGAATATTGTCAAGTTTATCTGTTTAATAGTCTTTGTTAGGGCTCCTGGTAACAAAGATAACAATGGTGCCCATTTCTAATGTGCTTCTTTCATTCAGGTTATGCTCTTCTTGGTATTAATGAAAATTAATGTTTCTCCTTTAAATTCTATAATCGAATCAATTTCACTTTGGTTGGATATTTGATTCAATTAGTCAATATAGGCGAATGCCTCTGAGTCCTTTGCCGCCTTGAGTGTCTATTAAATGTCATCAACTTCGTCTTTCACGAGTTTGGGGTTTAAGCTTTACTTGTAATAATTCACATAGGCTTAACGGCATGAAAATATTCACATTTGAGTCCCAGAACAAAATCTTGTGTAATCGTAAATATTGGTGCCCTTTGTTTATGCGGCATTTGCATGACAAAATGAGGAATATTCGAAAGTATCTACCTTTTGTTAAATACAATCCCTATATTGATGCATACAGCACTTTTGTCATGATAAACCTACAAAGCTTACATTACATGTAGAGTCTTCCTTCATTCAGTCTGAGTGTGAGCCATTTAACTCAAATACTTCTGGGATTACCCTCGTAGTGTATCTCTGTAGTATGTACTCATATATTTCAAAATTATAATTCAATGTTCAAATGTCTTCTAGTGAATTTAATTTAATGTCATTTGAATAAGTTACAAACTTGATCTGTATGAACTGGAAAAAAAAACAAAAGATACAATAAATAATAATAAAAATTATATTTAAATGTGGAAATATTAAAAAACTCGTTTCTCATTTCTCACTACTGCTCGCTAACTAACAAAGTTCATGAAATTTTATGCAAATTATAAATTAAAATTGAAATTTCCTTTTCCAATGAAAAAAACAAAAATAATCGTTGTAATTTACTACTACAATACAATATAATGATAACTAAGCACGTCTCTCATTCGAAATGTAAATGATCCGACACAAAAAAACAACAAAAAATATATAATGAGAACTATACTACTAGTATAGTGATGTTGAGTACTATAGATACAATACAAAAGTGGCGCCGTTGTCCGTCAAATATTTTAATTGAAACCAATTTTTCGTCTTTTAATGAGCAAGCTGAATTTCTTTTTTCTATTTGCAAGAAAATGAAATGAAATGCCTTTTTGTTAGTGTAGATACTTTGCAACTTTATATCATACTTAGTATATTTTTGGTAATTATTTTTTCAAGTGAAATAATTTTTGATGAGTCTTTGTCTTTTTGCTGTGGACGACAGACCATTCAATGATGATTATAGCAGTTAAAATAAATATTGAGCACGCTTCTTAACAACAATGAATTCACATAAAAACTGAAATTGTGAAAACAAAAACCAATAGTAGTATATGTTAGTAGTAGTAATAACAGATACAACAAATGGGGAGACTAAAAAAATGTGTGTGTGTATGTGTGTTCAAATGAAATACTTTTATTATTGTATTCGAAACTCAAAACGGTTCGCATAATAATATTTTTCTTTGTTGAATAACAGTTTTTTTTTTTTTATTCTTCATTATTTATTTTTCTTACTCGAAGACAAACTGTCAATTAAAGTCAAGTCAATGAAAAGCAAATGCGTCTTTCGCTTAAATGGCTTTTGCATATACATATGTATTTTTTTATTATTATTCTTTTTTTTTTCAATTCAATTTATCACACATTCAAAAAGATACACATTTCTTACGATGAGTATTTTGTTTAAACCATATTTATTTCTTCTTTCAACTTTGTATGCAATATGTGTGATCGAATGTCATGGTTTAAAATGCCTTAAAAAATCACAAACAAAACACTATAAAAAAAACCAGACGAACAAAGACAATGAATGATAAAATATTGTATATTTTCAAGAATTTTTGGTTTTCATAGTGAATCGTTTTTTTTTTATAAAGAAATACGAGTACAACACACAGGCAGGCATAAAAGGCGTGCCAAAAAAGATTGACATTTTAAGTCTATGGGCTCATGTTTTACTTAGTTTGGGTTTCTTTTTGTTATTTTATTTAGGCTTAGGCATTGCCCTCTTTTTGATTTTTTTTGCTTTGGTAACCATATATTGGTTGTGACCTTATTCCAGATTAACTAAGGGTTGTTTTTACTTTGATTAAAATGCAAAGCATTATGCCTGATAACACAAATCAGAGTAGCATTAGAAATAAATTTTTGAGAATTCATGTTGATGAATGATTCATTAGAGCTTATGAGGTTTTTAAAAGTGATTAAAATATTCCTAGGGATTTGAATTGGAAGATATTTTTAATGATTGATTGTCTGAGAAATCATATCATATAGTCAGTGATCTATGGTAAAATATGGAGTTCCTAGAAACAAACATTTTATAGAAATTTCATTTTATTTATTCACAATAATATCTATATTTATTGAAAAATTAAGAGATCAGGCTTCGTTTCTTATGCCACTGAGATGTGTATAAGGTATTTCTAACTCTGGGATTGAACAATAAGTCCTTAAAATAAATGATTTAATGCAGTTCGTAGTATCAAAGAAAGATGTTGTACATATTACCCAACTTTTCACCAAATGCTAATGTTTACTCTCTGATTACTTCTAATATTAGTTTTAATATTAAATTATCACATCTGACTTGCCAAACCTGGAGAATCATCTTGAAATCATACAAGAGTGGTAATCTAACTGAAGGATAAAAGACAATGAGCAGAAATGTAGGCACATTACATTTAAACTGAATCATAGGACTTGTTCTCCAGCAATTTTAAACGATGCTACAATTCCTCAAACTCAGAAAATAACTTCTCTTGACGTTCACTTAGATTAATGTCTCACCTGACGGAAACATATAGAAACGAAAAAAGTCATATGTACAATGCATGGAACTAAGAGTTTCACTGACAAATCTATATTATGTATAAATCTGATCTGAGTCTCGAGTACAAGATGTTACTGTATAACTCTGTAATCATACCACAAGCATCAGTAACATTGAAGTTATACAAAGAACTTAATCCAAGATACTTACAACAATGCCAGGCGCTCCATGGTATATCAAAAAAGACTTGCTAGTACTACTACTAGTAAAAGAAGAGTGTTCTAAGCGGAAATATAACTATATATATGGATGAACTATAGATCTCTTGTGCGTATATGAAACTCATCTTGACTGCTTTGTAATGATCAACCAGCTCTTTGCTTATTTAGAAGCTGGTAGTGCAAAGCGAACACCCTAGAACACATAAGTGTCAGTAAGTAGATGATGAAATCTTATTCATATAGGAAATGAATAGGAAATCGATTTTTTCTTGTCCTTCAGACCTATAGCCACTGTTGTGACTACGTGTGTGGTGTCTCCACTAAACCTCCCTTCTCGTCCTCTAGGCAGTATGCCTACTACGGAACTGCTTTATGTATTACTTCAGAGTAGGCATACCTTCAAGATTAAGCTTAAGAGCACTCCACCATTGTCCTTAGAGGACAATCATCTTCGTCTAGGTTCACCGCATTTCTCAGCATGCGCCACAACTTGGGGAAGGCGGGATCGTGACTCTTGCCGGGTGTCCCCCCGCCAACCAATAGGAGATTGAATGGCTTAACATTAAAAAGAATTAATTTGTCTGAGAAGCCAATAATTTAAGTGATCTTGGCATAGTTTTTGTCAACATACTAAAATTCCTTATTAGAAAATTATACAAATTCGTCATACATTAAACTATTTTTCATGCAATTACGAAAGTTGCAATGCATCATCTTCTTGAAATACTATCAGTTTGCTTAAAATGTTAAAGTTTACAATTCTAATCTCTTTCAGTTCTAAAAACAGAAATCTGTGATCTCTATTTCATAAGCCTTTGATTGTAATTAATAAAATTTATCAGACATCGAAGGAACTGATTCAGATTCCTATACATATATTTAGATTAATGTGGTCTCTAAAACAATCTCACAAAGTGAGTGAGTGTGTTTATGAATCAATTCAAATTTGTATAGATAAAATATTCAACTAAATTGATTTTATTTTATAGAAAAGTCTTCATATTTCATGTGGTTTGATATGCTATTATTAATCAAGTACAATCACAATTGTATCTATCTATCTACTACCCTATAAAATTGTATTCTTCCATCTATAAGTAAAAGTCATCATTAAAAACTTCAAAAAGTCTTTGTAACTTTTGAGGTAACAAGACACAACCCAAAGGATTATTATTATTAATATTTATTAACACAAAATACTTTTGTTCATTACTTACTTAACTCAACATAGTATACCAAATTTCACCTTGAAGTTGCTGCAGTTGTTGTTGTTGTTGTTGGTTACCTTATTAAGCTTATTACAAAATACTACTACAATACTACATAGTACCTCATATCTTTGAAATTATATACTACATTTTATTTCACCCTTCATTTAACCTATACAAGGGTGAATATTTTATAGGGTAACAGAGGAAACAACAACAACAAATGATGACCTCTGAAATACAGTTTTCTTCTCTGTATTTTGTTTTCCATTTTATTTAAATTGCGTTTTCTGTATTTTGTTTGTAAATAAATAAATAAAAAAAAAAAATAAAAGCAACTGTGCAAATGCAAATTTGTTGTATAACTAAAAATGGTGAAAAATCAACGAACGCTTTTGTGTCCTCTTTTCTTTTCTTTTACGTTTTTTTTTTTCATTTTATTTTCTGTTTTTTTTTTTTGCGTTTCATTGAAGCCCCCAGAGCCTGCCTGCTTGCCTGCCTGTAGTACTAGTACAAGGAAGCACTGAACTGTGCCCAAGTAAACATTTGAATTTTACATTAACAGTGCGAATATTTTTTCATTTTTTTTGTTTCATTTTATTTTATTGTTTAAACAAAACAGCGGCACTGTGTGTATAAGTATGTTTTTTTAAAACACACACTCACACATGCCTAGCAGCCTGTAGATACACAGATACTACAGTACTTCGCATATATAGTTGGGCCTATAGTTTCATTATTTTTTTTTTTCTTTTATGTATATTTTTCTCATTGCATTTAACCCGCTGCCAATGCCACAGAGGCCGCCTCTGTTTGTTCCTCACTAAGTTGCTTTGTCTGTCGAATTGTCCCAACAACAACAAACGACACAAAGCCAAACATTATTCAGACAAAGATAAAGATACAAAAACGCAGCCGCTTTTGCGGTGATATCGGCAGCAACTGACTTAACTGAGCTGGGACCCCGAACCGAGCCGTCTTATGCCATCCTACATAACATACAATACAATATTCAATGGGGGCGCTTCCAGAGTTGAGCTGAGGGCAAATTGTATGTTCTTGTTATAGAAGTAGTTGCCTCTGTTGATGTTGCTGTTGCCGTTACGTATGCAAACAGAAAATCGGAAATTCAAAACTTTTTTCGCATTTTAGTTTTTTAGTTGATTTTCTGTTTTTCAAAGTTCTTCTTCTTTTATCTTCTCATTTTTCATTTTTTGTTTTTTACATTTTGCGTTAAACAAACAAGAACTTTAACTTTACTGTTATACTACCATAGTATACTGTGTGCGGTGTTTGCTCATTTTATTTGCTTAGAATATACAAAAAAAAAAAAACAAAACAGAAAAAAATCAAAAAATAATCTTGAGAAAAATTCAGATATTGCGCCACTAGTAAACAGAAGCAAAATCGCAGATACTATTCTCTTAAAAAAAAAAAAAGATACGACAAACGTCAATAGTGAACATGAAAAAGGTGCCACCTTCATGGATTGACTTTTTGTTGGAGTCTTCCCTTTTCTTGTGCTTTGTCAAAGTTTGACAAACGATAAGTTAACGTTTTAGTTACACACTCACACACTAACTCACTCAATCAGTATGTTTTGTACTCATAGATACTATTGCTTGTACTCAAAACAACGCACACGCAGCTGATTTGTATCTAATTGAAAGTATACAGACCCCGCCGTGTGTGTGTGTGGTGTGTGTGTGCCAGTTGCTTTTTGGCTTTCAATAATATTTTTCAATTTTTATGTCAGTTGATAAATCACCGAAATTGTTTGCATTCATCGTCGTCGTCGCTGTCGTCGTCGTTGGTAAATGAAAATGTGCGCGCTTTGTTCGCCATAAAAAAATTAAAAAAAAAAAATGAAATGTATCTACGTCCTGTATCTGTAGTATCTGTGCGTCTTTACGTATTTTTATTTCATTGTTAACATTTCTCTTTATTTTTTTTTTTATGATATTTTCAGTGTGCTGTTGTGTTTTTTTTTTTATTGTACGATAAAAAAAGGGGTTAGTGCCAGACTTGTTGGGAAATTTTTCAATTAGCATTCGAATGTGTTCATCAAAGCTGTCTATTTATAACGAAAAGAAAGATACTCAGTCATTCATTTACTCATTTACTCAATAAGGTTGAATGACACATGCGTTTTTATTATGTTCACAAGTTAAGTTTATCAGATGTGGAAAGAAAGGTCTTTAGACTTTAAGCTGAGCAAGCGGAACACTTCCGTTTAATTTTAGAGCAAGAGAGAGAGAGAGAGAGAGAGAGAGTAGAAAATTATATATAATTAAGATAATGGCAGTAATCAATGTAAAGTACTAGTATGTACCTTTGACTAATCTAGAAAATTAAACAGAACAATACTATAGACTTTGACAAGTTCAACTTAAATACACACATATAACACAAAACAAGAGAGAACATTAACTTCGGTTCACTGAAGCTTACATAAGTAGTACTCGTACTTTTCCGACCCCATTTTTTGTAAATAGTACATCAGCATATTGAGGTAATTGTCTTTAAAAACAAATTATTTTAATTGAAAGAAAATAAATTAACAGCAAACCTGGGTTTAAATTGTCTTTTTTAACGGGAATTACCTCTTCTAGTTTTTGTAGATTTTGATCTACGACGGTAATGAATGGCATGGTCAATGCGTTGGTTAATTTTTGATATTAGCTTGCATTTCAAAGCTGGAAGAGGTATATCTTTTGAACTACCATTTTGAGTTGAGAATTTGCTTAGAATTAGGACATTTTTCATGGGATCCAATAGTATGAAGTACATATATACATTGTAGTACATTGAAACAGATACAATATGACCAATAACTACAAGCTATGCCGAAGCCTCAACTTCAACTAAATAAATAAATTGTTAAAAAAAAATTGTAGGCGGCATGGTCCAAGACCACCAGTTCGGGTTAAGGAAATGTCACGAAATCCAAGAGTAGTTTCACCATGTTGTATACAAAATTCTCAGTACCTCCGAAAATGGTGAGTATTGCTCTGCTGCTTTCCTCGATGTTCGCCAAGCGTTGGACAAAGTTTGGCACCCTAGCCTTCTGTATAAACTAAATAAACTTCTGCCACCACCTAACTTCATGGTTCTAAGATCCAGAGGCGTAACAATAGGGTGGTATGACTGTAAAATGCCACGGGTCCCATCTGGCCTAAAAGCGACTTGAGCACAGAAGGATCCTAACATTTTTTATCACAACATTTAGTAAAATAAAAATTTGCCTAAAATAAGTCAGTTAAGAATGAAGATTTTATTGACGAAGAATCAAATGAAGAAAGGGAAATATATATAAAAATTACTAAAACTTTGGTTGAGCTTCTTTACAGTGAGGGCCAATAAATTTTCCAAGGGCCTCTGCCAAGATCGTTTCTTCACAAGAGGACGTTTTATGACAGATGCGAGCAGTCTGAGTTAAAGAGCATACGAGCTAGATTCCCTGAAGGCAGTGTGTTGGGACCCATCCAATACACACTTTATACGTTGGAATAGCGGCATATACGGTTGACACTGCCCTGTTGGTGAGCGACAGCGATATGTTTGTAGTCTCAGCTCTTCTGCAAGACCATTTGGGCCTATTTTGAGACTTGGCTGAAAAACAGGAATATCAGCGTCCAAACAAGCGTCTTCACACGCTATCTTCACCCTCAACCGATCGACACGCCCCGTCATTTTCATCAACAACGACGCTATTCCAATAAGCGCAACTGTGAAGTATCCGCCTCATCTGGCAACCTCATATTATGATCAAAAGAAATTAGTTGCACCTGAAACTTCGAATAATAATGACATCCAACTCAAACCTGGAAATTCTCAAGAGAGTTAAGTTATTTATCTCAATATAAATTTCTAGTTTTTCGATAATTTCAGGATACTACTAATGAGCCTTTTTTCACGGTAAGTTCTGTTTCAGTCCATTATCGAATCGAAATCCGAAATGATAACAGAAACGATGATAGAGAAATGGACTGATGGCCGAACTTATTTGTCAGTTTATTTCGATTTCTGAACCGATAACAGACACTTGGACTGACAGTGAACTGGCCGTTTAAAATACCCATAAATTTGATGAATGACATTCTGTTGTAAGAGTTTTCAGTCTAGAATCACTTAATTCCCAAGATAATCTTTATCACAAGACTTTGATATTGTAATCTTTAACCAAGTTCCATTTCAAATCAAAAAGTTTAAAATAAATTGACACCGACATCATGACAGCTTCTAAGATTTGCTAAATTTCTACTCTATGAATGATTGTTCAGATAAACATTCAAGAACTTGATTAATTTATCTCTAAACTACTACTAGTCAAGTTAATGTAAAAATTCCTAAAATATTTTCAAATTGATTGCCTTAATACTTAGTACGTGTATCTATCTATCTAAGATTATCACTTAAGTGATGTACTGTAGTCTGTTATCTGTTTATCTTATTTACTTTTTGCTTATCCAATTACTTGTCAAAAATTTTGAAGCCATAAGCAAAAAGGCCTAATGAAATGTTGTCGTTGTTGTTGTTGTTGAAGAACAACTTTCATGTCCAAGCGGTTTGTAATTGATTTTTATTCTTTAAAAAAATTTGCAAATTGCATGTCTGTGTCCAAATGATGGGCGTGACATTTTCAGATTCATTAAACGCGATAAACTAGTCAGTAATTTAGCATTATCAAATTGTTAAATCATGTAAAAAAATATAAAAAAAATACATATCTCTACTATACTAAAGTAATTTAAACAAAATCCAAAGTTGCTTTGCACGAATGTTGTTATACGTTTGGATGGTTGGACTGACAGACAGTTAGACAGACAGACGAAGATATCGACAGATAGAGGTAAGAGACCAGACCCATGTTCAAAATGTTTCTCGGTTTGTCTGTTTCTGTGACGTTGTCATGCAGTCACATATTAAATTCAGTTATTTTTTTTTCACTGTTGTCGCAGCTTTTCCAGAAATCGATAAAAATCAATTTGCAATAATCAAAGTACAAGTTTTGAACGCCATCAACCGAACAGCGAGTGGTGAGTTAGTGAACAACATCAGCGTGTAACACCCAAGAGACTTTCAAGACACACCCAATAGAGATACTTATTTCATTTTCAACTTTAACTTATTGAAAAAAGGAAATGGAGAATAGAATCAAGGAGAAGAGAAGAGAAAGGAGTAAGTGTGAGAGAAAAAAAGAATTAAATACAAAATTGCAACTAACATAATAAAAATAAAAAAAATTTACACGCAAATTAATAAAACCATAAATAATTTAAGCTTTAATTACGCCCATTTTCAAATGTCAAATGTGGGCCTCATGGGAGGTGTTGGTGGTTGGTGTAGAGAGACTCTTCAAGATATAGGGGACCGTATCGACCGACCATCACCTTAAAGATGGAGAGGAAATTGAAAAGTCACATTCATTAAACGGGAAAAACTAATTATAAGCTGACGGTGTGAAATACTTCACCTGTGATGTTAATGTAAATGACGATGAGTATGTCTATTTACGAGTATCTATCTACGAGTATCTCGTAAATACACTTAGTATGTATGTTGGTATATAATATTTTTTATTTTATTGTGCACGATTTGCTTCAAAGTGAATTGAGGCAATGATGCTAAATAAAAATCAATTAAGCGTTTTTGTTGTTAGTATTTTGTTGTCGTCGTCGTCGTCGCTGACGGCAATGAACGATGGGTTGGCAATGTACAATGAATGAATATGTATCTAAGCATCTGCGGATGTTATATCTCGTCTGTCCGCCTGTCTGTCTATCAGTCTGATTGAGTATTTGACTGCCTTCACGTTCATGTGCGAGTTGGCGTGTGAATTAACAACAAACGCGTTCGAACTGAACTAATTCGTTAAAATATTCGTGCGTTCAGTTCACTTTAGGTCTCTTTCCTTTTTTTTTTTTCTTTTTATATTTTTGGTTTGGTTTTTTCTAAGTATCTTTCTTTACTTTGTTCTTTTTCAACACACTATGTGTTGTTGCCTCCTGTCTGTCCTTCTGTCATTTGCTTTGCATTTTAAGCACATTTTTTATACACAAAGTAGTATCTGTGTTTCCTTTTTGTATTTGTTTTTGTATGTAAATACAATAAAGTCAGCCCCACAGGGAGAGCGTGTGACAATACCCAACACGATGACGCTACATGGTCGCTCGGTCGATCTTAGTTCATTTATTTGTTGGCTTTGGCAATCGACCAAAAATTCATCTTAATTTGCGCACAAAAAAGAAGATTAAGAAACACACAAAATAACGAAACAAAACAAACTAAAATAAGTACAAAAATTTTGAAAGACAGACAACATTTTCAGAAGTGACAATTGTCGTCGTTAATTCATGAATAGTAGAAGAAAAATGAAAAAAGGAAACATAAAGAAATTCATTAAAATAAATTAAATGCTGCTACTAAGTAAAGTAAATGTAAAGAAATAATTTGAAAAATCTGAAATCTTTGCCATTTGGGATAAATTCATTCAAATTCATTTTTACGAATGAAATATTTGCATTAATGAATATTTGATGAACAAATAATTCCAAGCAAAGTTAGAGTTTAAAAGTAAAAAGGGGGAGATTAAGTGAAAAAAGGGAGATAAAGCCTTGAGTTATTTTTGAATCATTGGGTTGTAGACAATTAAAAGTCTTGTTGGCTATGAATGCGAAAATATCTGCATAACTTCATTATTCATAAAACTCAAGTAAAAAAGAATTAAGCTACTTAAATTCATGTCTCTCAAACATCTTACTAATAAATCTACAATATTAACGAAATTTGTCCTATAACCTACAGCACCAACGCCCAAACATTTCCTAGTAGAGAGGCCACTAAATTCATTGTCGGAGGCTGTGCAGCAAGGAGTATGGTGAATACGTTACTTCAGTAGTGCATGAAGTGATCCAAAATTGATATAGAAATACAGGCGCTTCTTGCGAATGACAATGCTCCGGTAAATCAATGATAAACCTTGGGGGTGTGGTCAAAGTACAGCCATTTACCAGAGTAGTGACGCTGAAGTCCAAGTCAGCACTGATAAAACGAGGCATTTCTAAAATCTACCAATTGCCTATCGAGACGGAATAGGAAGGATTGGGTTGGAAAGAGCTTCCAAGTCGAGGAGTATGTTGGCGCCGAATTGCTATTCTCTCAGTTTACCTCTCTCTTAACTATGTATTTTTAATAATGATGTTACTTTAAGTTATCATAAATTATATTAAATTATATTGTATTCTTTAGTGATAAGCTTTTATACGAAAATAATTGTTATGTAACAGTAGATTAGCTACAGTAAGTAAGAAGAAAAGCTGTATGGCCCATGTATTAGTTCATCTTGGTTTGAAATTTTGGCTATCTAACCAGGGAAGCCGACACGGAAAAATCCACAATTGGAATCACCATTTTACCATAGATGACATACCCGAATGAAAGTTTCTAATTTCTACATTAAATTTGACTATCTCTTTTTGAACTATACAAATATTGTAGTTCTTCATGTCATATGACTCAATAATTTTAAGAATCTTTTTACAATATTTTATTTTCAATGTTGCTAATTCGTTTGGCATTGTAAGTGAATAAGCAAAGGTCTAACATTCCTTGAATTTATAACTCATATTTGCGCCTAATACTATAAAACTATTTTGATTATAAAACATATATGGAAGTAACAAAGATATGGTATTCATAAAGATTTGATTTTAACTACTAGTTTATTGCTATAATTTGTTCAAACTTTAAGATATTTTTTACACCTTTCATACGATAGTGAGTTAGAATTCTTACTTTGTTGTGATGTTACTAAAGCAAAGAACTAAAGAGTTGGATATTTTATGAAGTACACCTTCGCTCAAAATAATAGTAGTGCATGTTCAATAATTGAACAAAATAAAAGTAGTGTTTCATCTGTAGGTCTCCTCCGATTCAAACAATACGGATATTAATGGAAAGACTAGGAGGAATTGGGTTTCAAGCATCTCTTACAGCTACCCAAAGCTTCGATGATTGACAACTTCCTTCTTCACCTTACAGCACCACAGATTCTCAATTGGATTGAATTCTGGCAACTGTAAAGGCCATTAAAGTACATTTATTCCGTTTGCCAGGAACCAATGTTTGGACGCTTTACTGGTGTGCTTTGGATCATTGTCCTGTTAAAACACTCTGATAAGTAGCATTTCTTCAATGGCGTATAACAGTATTATCTCCTGCAATATATGACATAAAGGTGCCAATCCATGTTATCCTTGATCCCATGCCGTAATACGAACAACCTTGGGAATAAGTACAATATGTAGCGTGAAAAGGAGAATCAATTGACTGTCGGTTTGCTTTTAAACACAAAAGTCTTCTAGTCTTTAAGATTTTAACAGAACTAGAGTTCTCAGACTATTGAAAAAGGTAATCTCCATAACTTTAATATTGTTTAGACTTAGCAATTCAATTGGTTTTAATTTTTATGAATCGCTCAGTCGGACCAAATGCCAAATGCGTGGCACTAGTCTAAACAGT
The DNA here is from genome assembly GCA_037043315.1 of Amiota communis. Lineage (NCBI taxonomy): Eukaryota > Metazoa > Arthropoda > Insecta > Diptera > Drosophilidae > Amiota > Amiota communis. The sequence continues at coordinate 432,067 of JBAMAV010001245.1, read as the reverse complement.
GAAAATCTAGGAAATATGAGTTTCTGATTCTGCAACTGATCAGTTTGAATTTTGTAGTGCTGTACTATTACCCCGTTGACAGACGAATCGGGTTTTCACTGAAATCGGCTTGACAAGACTCAATTTTTTTCTAGGTGTTTATGCTTGCGAAGTCAGTGTGTTCTTAAGGGCGGTCATATCAACATCAGATTTTTGCATACTGTTGTTGTAGCTCAGGCATGACGCACTTTTGAGATTAGTAACCTGTAAAAGCGCTAAGCGTTTATGGTACATTTCAATGCGTTTTACCAGATTAAAGTTGGGTTTGAAACTTACGATTTGTGAAGTTTCTTCACGTGTTCAATTCGAATTGGAAAAGTGGATATGAAGCTTTGTGAGTCAAGCAGATCTCAGTGAAAACCGTCTCGAATTTCGCATAAGCGGAGTATATGTAATGTTATTGTGCATAAAGCATACACATGCTTAGTAGTCTCTATCCATTAGGTGTCTTGTATGCTTCGTTCTTTAAGTCCGTTAAAAGTTGAGTTTGTTTAAATCTACGCTGCTTTCCAATAGAGTTTAGGTTCCTACTGAAATTAAATTCACTTCTGCATTTACTTGCGCAATGAATGCCCATGAGATCGGTTGCAAGGCAAGGCCACTTCACTACCTATGTCATAACTTTAACGATCCTTATGAAATGTACATAGCTTCACCTCATGCTCTTACAGAGTTTTATTTTCTTGAGATTCCTAATGACTCGTTCTACTTTCCTTAGAAAACATTCAATATGTACATTGTAGGACATTGCTCTCAAAGCAATCACTCCTCTTATCATAATTTTCAATATCGCCAATCTCTCAAGAACATTGCTTAGGGATTAGGGATTATTTAGAATATCATGAGTTTTGTTATGGTAAAATTATCATTTGGTTATGAAAAGAGCGGCGAATCAAAGTCAATGTTCATTCATGTTTCATTTTTCAATTTTCATATTTTAAAGATTTTAAACCTCTTAAACGAACCCACTCACTCACTCACTCACTCCATCATCATCATCATCATATCAGAAAACAATCAATATTTAATTTACAGTCTGTTGTTAATATGTAATTGTTATTGTTGCTGTTGTTGTTACTGTCGTTTCTCTTTATAATACTACTTCACTCACATAACTCTATTTACAAGGTATGCAATTAGTCTGACCTTTGTTAAATTATCTAAATTATATGTTAAAAGTCCGAAGCCGCTTATTGAAAACACTTTTTGTATAATTTCTGAAATTATACTAGTAGTCTAAATATAGTTCTGATTTTGAATGCATTTAGTATTTTTTTTTTGCTTTTGCTGTGAATAATCGAACGAACAATACAAAATGAACAGGAAAAGTAGAGAGATGGAGAGAGGAATAGTAATGAAAAAAGAATAATTTTTCACAATTTTCAATTGCAATTTTCATGTGATTAAACTTTGACTTTATTTCTAGTACGTACTAGGTACATTTTCAATTCAATTGAAACTTGCTAATGGATTTAGAGAAGCAACTACAATAAAATGGAACTAAATATGTACTTCAATACTTTATAGAACAGAAATAAGTACATATATTTTGTATAATAGTAGAACAGACTATTAAATGGGAAAAAACTGTTATTGACACTTACGTGTACTCGTACTATTGTATTGAAGTAGTACCATATGTGTCTGAAGCCTATTGGTGCCACGTAAGTGTTTCCATTCAATACTACTATAAAATGGAATAATAGTCGTGATATTACAAATAGTAAAAATACTATAATTGTTAACCTAAAAAGTCAACAAAAGTATAATTTAAAAGTGAGGAAGGAGGATGGATGGAATAAGGAACGTTTAAATGAATGACCGAATGACTGGCGACGAACAAGTAAATAATTACCAAGTAGAAAAAGACCAGGGGGTCGCATCGGTCGCTCGGCCGGTCCATGAATAATCCGTACAAATGTCGCAGTTCCCATGAAAGTCAAGTCAATGGAATTAATTGATAGGTACAATACTAATACAAATAGACACATGTAAGTATGTGTATCATAAATGCTTGATTGGGTATGAGTATCCCTCTCTCTCGCTATGGGTGTGTGTATGTGTGTGCATATTTAGTCGGAAGTGGATTTTGGTAATGGCCGCCTATGTTTTTGAGCGCTTACGTGTCCATTTAAGTTGCCGATGTCTTCAAAGCCGTTGGTTGTTGCTAATGTCGTTGTTTGGTTGCTATGTTGCTATATATGTATGTATGTGTAGAAGTATAAATACGCATCGAGGTCATTAAGCAATTTAATATTTTAACAAACTGATAATAATCGAAATAATCGAATGAGCGAATAAACCAACCAACCAACCAGCCAATGAACCACTGCCAAGCAACGCCGTCGGCTCAACGAACAAATGCATTAATGAATGTATGAATGAATGAATGAATGACAACCAGAAAGGGAACTGAGTGGTCTTTCTTTGGTTCAGTTCGGGTTCAAATTTGTGTTCGGGGCCTGGGTGAACGTTATTAAGTAGCAAAAGCAAACCACAGAAATGCGAGCGGAAGGAGAATCAACCAACCAACCAACCAATGACCAACAACCAACGTGGCACTTAACAAAGAAAAACAAAAACAAAAAATAACATATTAAATTACAAAAATACTTAATACGACAAGCCTTGGTTTTTCTCATTTTTTCTCGTTTTTTTTCATTATGACATTAGTATGAATTATTAAAGTGTAGTGGGTATTAAGATACTTTTTAAGATACGCAAAACGACAAAATATAATGAGAAAGGAAGCGAATCCGACATATGAGTGCGGCGCGCCGAGGCTTTGTGACAGTTGTTGTAGTGGGCAGAGAAGAGAAGGGCGAATCGTACATACACATATTAGACTGCGTAATCTTACACGCACTATAAATTTTACCCACTATAATAATCAGAAACAAAGATACGTATATGTATTTATTGTATTATAAGTAAAGTGCCAAATTTTGAAAGATACTTAGATTTACCAATATGCTTATGAATCTGGTACAATAAATTCTTTATTTTCAATCAAAATTTTTCATTAATAAAACAGAATTTGGAGTCAAAAAGGACCAAACAATGGCGCCGGTTGAAATAGAGGCCTTTATGGGTTTCTCATAGCATCAGCAAAAGAGAATTGTTCATTTGATTAGAGATTTGTTCTATTGATTATTGTTTAGTATGAAAATATAGTGTTTTAGCGAAATGAATGAAAGAATCTTAGAACATCTCCTAATTTATGCTTCTGTCTGATACTGCCCAGAACAGGCATGACTTAGTTATTGTAGCTCCAAGGTTTGTAACATAATTAAGATTCTCTAACAGTTTTTGTATCATAAAAGACACTTGTCATTAGGCGTAATCAAAGAAAAAATCTTAAAACTTATAAATTTTTTAATATACTATTAAAATGCTTACAAAATATGAAGTCGGCCATCTATTGGTAGTCCGATTTTGGACCTGTCAACTTGAGCGCCATAACTTATTGACAGTAGTTTAGTGTTAACCTACCGCTGAACGAATATTGATGGTTTCTCTTAGGAACAACGCCTTGAAATACTGAAAACTTAGAAACATCATCTTTTCTGACGAAGCGTATTTTCATCTCGGCGGCTATGTAAACAGATAAAATTGCATAAAGTGGGTAACGAAAAATCCAGCTCAAGTCACTGTGATTGGCATTTCTTTTTCGAAAATGTGGAAGCTTGGTGAATGCCATCGAGGCATGATAACTGCATTTTTTTTTTTTTTTTTGCAGAAATTGGAAGATATCGATCTCGATGAGATATGGTTTTAACAAGACTGTGCAAATTACCATATCGCCGCGCGTACCATGAACCTTATGCGCACAAGATTCATTACCGTTTTGGCCTGCTGGCCGCTGCGCTTTGACGCCTCTGGACTTTTTTCTGTAGGGCTTATTGAAAGATAAAGTTTACGCTGACAATAAACTTTTATTCATTTAATGACTAAACAAAAATCGGACTAAGAATTGGGCCCACCCAAGATCTTATTAAATATCATCTTATTTTATTAAATTAAAGAACGTTGTACTACTTACATTCCTAAAGCTATGGATGAAGCCATCCATTCAGATTTATACTCTTTTATCTGCGATGCCGGTCTTACAGGCAACAAGGAATGCAGGAAATATATAAACGTGACATCTGAATAACTCCTATGCTTTTAAGCGGTCTTAGGAAGGTTTGATAGTCCAATCAACTGGGAGTAAATTCAATTTGTAGGTACTCCCATAATAAATGTGTAAGCGACACATTCTCACCAAAACAACTCAAGGGATAGACAATATCTGGTATCGCTAAGGACCTCAGACTATGAAGCGTTTCACCGAACTAGTATATCCTAACTTAGTCTAGTAAAAGGCCTAGAGTTGGACAATCAAATGATGACATCAAAGGGAATAAGCATTCACCTAAATTTCGCAGTATTTATTTGGATTTCTTATTAATGCCTTTCAAACTTGCCTGCTCAATGAATTCCTACAATTTTATTTAATTTAAGCCATAGATTCTAAAGATCTTTAAGGAAATCCTATTAAAGTTGAAATATAATTCTATCTGTGCATCTGGTTAAACACCTTAATTCCATTTAAACAAATTTTTAATACCAAAGGTCTTTAAGCAACACATAGTAGAGTGTTTTCTTTACTCTTACATTTTCCTTGTACTTTGATCTATGTATATGTAAATACTTCTACTTTGTAACTAATAGATATTCATAGTACTTTTCAAAAGAATGAATAAGGGGAAAGCAATTTTACAAATAAATTTTGTACTTTTACATAAGAAGAATATAAATGCGACCGACCTCAACCAATCTAACTCAACAAACAACAGATACAATGCTGGTAATTAAAAACAAAAACAACAACCTAATAGCAATAGAAATAGCAAATAAACGATACAAACAAACAAACTGACAAACAAACCAACTGAACTGAACTAAACTAAACTGAACGAACAAACAACATCAATAATAAATGAACTAGCGAACGAACGAACAGTAACCTGTATAATTTTAACTATTTTTCATTTACCATACTATAATATTTGTTAGTGTAGTAAGTATTTTGTATGCATAAGTACAATGGGTATCTAAGTATCGCAAGTAGTAAGTATCTTTACGCTTACGCAGTAGTGAATACAATATTTGTTTCAACTTATGTCAGATGGTGTTTGTGTGTGTGTATCTCTCTCTCTCCTTGGACTTAATTACATGGATTAAATTTTATACGGCTTTAACGCTTATTTTCATTTTTGTTGCATTTTGTTGTTGCTGCTGCTGCTGTTTGGTTTTTATTTTCATTTTTATTCTACTGCTGTTTGCCGTAAAAAGCGTAAAGTAAGTAGTTCATAGATACAGAGATATAGTAGATATGTAGTATCTGTATCTGTACATACTACATAGTAGGCTTAGCCAAACGCTGACGTTGCCGCTGCTCACTTTCAGTATTTTAAAGATAGAGAGCATTAGGCCGGATAGAAAGGAACACAACAAATACCAGCAGCAGCAACAGCAACAGCAACAATATCATGGGTTCGTGGGGTTTGGAATTCATATAAATGAACACACATAAAATAAAAAATTTTTTGCTTGTTGGTTTATTATTACCCACTGGCATTGCGCCCCTATAATTCTTTCTTTGAGCCATTGCCATCGCAGACAAGGTGTACACTATACACATATTATTCGAGGGATTAAACAACATAAAAATGGCAAAAAAAAAAAAACCAAAAAGCAAAAACAAAAAATTCTGTTTAATTATAATCGAAATTGTCATGTGTCTTTGTGTTGTTGCCTCTCTCTGTGTCTCAGTGTTAATTATAGTGTGTTCAGGTGCGAGATTACGGCTTTTGTAGGTTTTCTTTTATTATTATTATTGTTGTGTGACGTGACTATCTTTGGTTGTACTTGTTCTATACAATAATGGAATGATGTAGTTAATTGCCTATAGAGATACTCTTTTTGTATGTCATTTTGGTATTAATCAAAAATGTCAAGTAATCGTTTATTTGCGAAATTGCAATTTGCAGTTTGATTGGGTTGTGATTCAGATAATGAATGACAAGATACTTTAAAAGGTACCTAGAACTTACATACATACATAGTACAACAAGATTGTTCTTGAACATATTGGGAAAAGATGTACTGTTCACAGCAATACAATAATAAAATAGTATTTTATGAAAAGATCCAAGGCATTGAAATACACAGAAAAAATTGTTGGGAAAACTGTTAGAGAATAAAAAAGAATAATACAAGAAAATAGATCACACAACTTCATTCATTTCAGATTAGGGGCATTTTTAGTTCTGTTATAGAACTAGTGATCAAGAACAGAGATTGAATTTACTATGTGACATATGACAATTGGTACAGATTTTAAAAGAAGGTCACTTATCTTACATAGTACAAAGGAACAAAAGAGTTTTGTGTTCATGAGTTTTGCAGTCAAAATTTGGGCACATAATCTGAACCGCTGGGATTTCGATGAGAGGTGTCAGTTCTTAACTTACCATAAAACATTAGAAAATTAGAGATGGTAACTTACCTGAAAATTAAAGAAAAAAATACCATCTATTATAAATTTAGTAGAACAATTTGTGCATTTAGTTACATACAATAAATTGGTACATAATTAGGTAAGGTGTTTGTTTTCATATACAGGAACTTAAGGCAAAATTCCATACCACACGTTTCAAGGGCGGCGTTTCATATGTTCTATGCTTTTTACATTTTTCAACAGCTTGAGATCTACTAAATGCATTAGGTGCTCAACCTGTAACTTTAGCTTCACTAAAACTTTCAGCAGCTTTTTGCCCTCGAAACGCCATTTTAAGTTGAAAATATTGGGAGTACAGATAAGTTTTAAGCCTTTTACAAAAGTATTGGCAACTCTATTCATATTAAGGTCTCATCATTTCACTCAGAAAGTCTGTATATATGTTTTCGCAATAGTCTAAACAATATATATTCTTTGGATCAAACTTTGTGCCAACAAAACAACTTTGCAATAAATGCTGATGTGCATTGGTTGCTGGTGCGGCATTTCAAAAGTGGCCAGCGAAAAGAACGTAATGGGAGGTGAAGACGCTGAGTTATCGTCATTATTGGACCAAGATTCATGACAAACTCAAGAGGATCTAGCTGAAACCTTTGGAGTGACTCCAAAAACAAGGACTGTGTTCAATGCGGAATCCGTATGCTGTCTGCAAAATGGGGAACAGTCGTTGCTAACGATGGAAAATACTTTGAATAAAATTAATTCTTAGAGAGTTTCCTTCAAGAATGAATACTTTCAACTTTTATACCCGACGCCTTAAGAGTATTAGAACTGCAAAATTAAATTAGGATTCTAAAGGAGAATAGTTGTCCTTCCTTAAGAAGAGCAAATATATCACGATGTGATGTAACATAAGTTCTAGTGATACGGAAATCTTAAGGAAACTTTAATAACAATTAAATTGAAGAACATCAAGAGAAGTTAAATCTTTTATAATAAGCTTTCTTCCAACATTCATCAAAATATTTGGCTGAATATTTTTGAGTAGAGTGCTGAAAGTGCGAAAGTCTAATGTATCATACCAAATCATTAATTCGGGCTCAGAGCACAAACTACACATCACATTACAACTGCATTTGAAAAGAAGCATTACTGCTCCCCTGTCTTTTTGGACGTTATGCAAGCCTTCGACAAGGTTTGGATAAGCGACTTATATCACAAGGCAAGCAAAATACTCCCAGGAAAGTACTTTCTGGTCCTTAGGAGCCTTTTGGCAGAGAGACAGTCTACGACGCTGACTTTAACATAAGGCGTATCAAAGCTGGAGTACCTCAAGGAAGCGTCCTCTCTACAGTCCTTTACTTACTATACACTGCAGGTCGCTACCTATGCAAATGACACTACCATTCTTGCGAATTCATCATCTCCCGTTGAATTAGCATAACTAGTACAACGATATATGTATGCAGAGATTTAACGCCTGGATCAAGCGTTGGAACATTGGTATAAATGCCTCCAAATCAGCAAATTGTTCATATACATTGAGGCGCGGTGCTTGTCCAGTAATTAAAATTAACTCTAGCATCATACCACTGGTTGACCAAGTTCCATACTTTGGTCTAATCCTGGACAAGAGTCTAAATATCAGTGCGTTTTGCTTCTAACAAATAAAAAAAAAATGAACTGGCAACAACGACTGGAACAACAAACTGCTTATTTACAGACAAGTTAGTGGCACCCGTCAGGCTATATGGCATCCAGATTTGGAGGATGATTGCTTCATACAACATAAGCAAAATTCAGAAATTCGAAGTTACATCGGGCAATGAAAATGCCAACAATACTTGAGTAAATTAATTTCTTCAGCAGCTGTTTTGTGCTTTCAACTTAATCACTTCCTTTGCCTTATCTAATGATTTGCCTCATTCTCATGTGAAATTTAAACAAAATTATATAAATAATTTCTCATTAAAAATTTATTAAGAATTTCTAAGAATTTCAATTGTTCCATTCATTCAATTATTCAATAAAATAATTTAATACATATTTTCAAGATTATTTACTTTGTTATTACGAGTATCTTGGTTTGTGCTTTTTTTTTAGTTTAAAAATATTTGTTTCTGTTGTTTAATAAAAAAAACATTGAGTAAAGACCCTGAAGCAGCAGATGAAATAACAAAAGCCCTCAATATGAAATAAGTTAATACAATACAATATAAAATATAAATAAAAATAATAACAAACTTGTTTATTTTTTTATTATTTTATTTTATGTATTTTTGGTTTATTTTTTTTTTTTTTTTGAGGGTAATAAATACTAAATGTTTATATGCTGCTGCTTTATTTAAACAGAATTACAAATATAAATTTATGTTTAAATTGCCTCCACAAAACAAAAGAAATAAAAACAAAAAAGCTGTGACATAAACAAGTTATAATTTTTAATGATAATGATGATGTGAGAGAAGAGAAGAGAAAAGGGGAATTAACTCTTAGCACGTGTATGAAAAATAAAATAAGATAAACGAGCTGAAAATAAGCTAGTGATTATTTGATAGATAGACTAATCGGAGGTAAGCAAAATCCACAAATAATGAATACTATCTCAAGAGTCAAAAGTAGCATTTCACATGTGTTCGTACTAAGTCAACTAAATTAAAAATCAACAAAAAAAAAATTGTTAGTTGACAAAAGTTATCACATGCTTTTGAATGACATGAACCACAAAAATAATAATGATAATACAACTACATAATAACAATCACAATGGCATTGATTATGATGACGTTGGTTATGTAGCTCATAATGATAATAATGTTGATAATGACGAAGACGATCTGTTTTTGATTTTGATTTAGACAGACTCACTTCCTAGTATTATATACAAAATTAAACATTAATATATAACATCAGATCAGAATATATGTACTGTAGTATTCAATATAAATAATAATGACAAACATAATTTTAATGATTATGATTTGGTCGGGTCGTGATAAGTTGTTGTCATGACAAAAATCACATAACAACATTGTGTTGTGGTGTTAAAGAAACTTTGATTACAGGAAAAATCCATGTGCAAATAATAAATAAAACCCAAAATGATATAATAAGCTGCGCCTTAATACACGTATGTAAGTATATGAATGAATATTCACATAAATACTGAGATACACAAGTGTCGTACATATATAGATATTTTTGATTGCATTTGAAATACATTTTACGCCCAACATTAAACGGAAAATGTCATGACTCTTTAATCGTCATATCATCATCATCATCAACATCATAGCTGTTGTTGTCGTCGTCAAATGTTGTTGTTCGTTTATTTAAAATTAACCATAAATATTTTTTTATTATTTATAGCAATGACAACAACAAAACTACATATGCCAACAACAACAACAATATCAAGCAAGGATGGTAAATACTGACACGTTCAATGAAATAAATATTGTGTATTTTGTGATTAAGTGAAAGGTGAGAGACAGACAAACTGACACACACTTACCAGTAAATGACGAATGAACATTTTATAGAGACACGTAGATATACATATGTATGTACTCGTACGTATATAAAAAACATTTATTGCATTAATGAAAATTTACCAAGAAATACTATATAAATTATCAACAGATCAAAAAATTACTTACTTCCTTTTATTTTACAATAAATAAATGTTTTCAATTTAAATTTATTTGATTTTTATCATTGGCATTTATGAATAAAACTCACAATCACAAGAAAAAGGGAGATGACTTTCATGGTATGCTACATGAAATTAAATAATATACATACAATACCAAAATTGTTGGAGGTTACAGTTTTGTAAAGATTTATCAATGCAAATCAACTCATTCTAAGATCATGACTGCACATCTATCTTTTTATTGTATAGGCTATAATAAACACTGATTTTTTTTAAGATTTTGATATGGCGAATCAAATTGCAGAGTGCGATGTGTGCCCCTGAAACGATCAGGTGAATCTAAAGTACAACATAAGGAACAAGAAGGTTGAAAAATTATGGCAATGAAAAAGAAAGAATAAAATTATGACTTACACTGGAAGACTGATTTTTAGAATCAATTGAGTGTACATGATTCTGTGGAAACCTTAATAAGAAAAGTTGGAAAAATTGAAGGAAGACTGTAGACCGCCTGGTACGTGTGAAGTGGATTTGTGATTGTTCTTAGTGATCCCATTGTTTTTGTTCCGCCGTTTGTACTTAGTCTTCTTCTGAAACCAGAATAGCATGATATATATGGTACGAGAAGATGAAAACTAATTGAACCATAAACAACTGTCTGCTTGTATATGGTACATACGAGTACTATGTTATTATATGCTATACTGAACCTTTAGTCAATATAAAGTGAGATATGTGTTGGCAAAGTCGCAATATAAGACCAATCAGCCTATTCCAATCAATCTGCCTTCTTGTGGGCTTAATTTTTGAGATATCCTACTGAGATTTTAAATGTAGATTTCGATTTAAGCCCGAATTTTCAGGATTAGACCATTTCATATTTATCCATTTGTAAAATTATATTTTTTGTAAGAACAACTATCATATTCTTTAAACCCCAACTCATTTTTAAACTAAAGCATTTGTAAAGGCTACTAAGACCTAGATCACAGCTCTCACTATGCAATAAGTTGCTGCTGTACAAGGCGATTCGAAGGTCAATGAAATACAGCTATTTGACTCCACTGCGGCCAACAACGTTAACATACAGAGGTTTCAGTCTAAAGACTATAGTAGATGCTCCTTTCTAAGTTCGCACCGACGTCATGCATCGTGACCTCAGAGACCATCACTAATTATAGCCGCCGCTACGAACATCGACTTGAGAACCCCGTAACCGTCCTCGCAGTGCAACTCCTGAAGAACAATCAGCAACGCCGCATATTTAAGCGCTATCATCCTTTGAACCTTCATTCCTTCCGCTTTAAGCAGTGATTTTATAACAATTTATATCCTCATTTAACCTAATAATATCTCAAGACAACTGATTCCCTCATGAAATTTAGCTACTTGATAGATTCTTATATAAATATAAATAAATATAATACAATATTCTTTCAACTGAAATCAACTGACAGCAACAAGACTTTTAGGAGTTTTTGTATTTAGTTTAAATTAATTTTTGAGATATACTATATAAATACTGTATAAAGAGCACTTCATTAAGATGAAATTACAATAAAATTGAACTAAATATTGGTTTCATGTACAATTGAGTAGTTATAACCTGATGAAACAATTAATACCAACTGCTACCGGCAGCAAATGATCAATTTGAACCATGAGTTGATTAAAAAATAACCAGAATGGGCTAGAAGATATGGTAAAGTCATTTTGCAGCATGACAACGCTCCTGCAAATTCAGCCAAACAGATCAAAGACAATATTTCCGCCCTTGTTTGGGAACTCTTACCCCACACGGAGTATTCGCCAGACTTGGCGCCTTCAGATTAACATTTGTTTTCATCGATGGGATACACACTGGGCTGATCAGCATTTCGCAGCAATCATTGAAGGGGAAGAATGGCTTGTTGATAAAGGATAAAACTTTCATTTGAAATGGCATCCATAAATTGCCAACAAGATGGATAATAATATATGTGTAGAAAGCGTTTGCCAATAGTACAATAATACTTTGAATAAAGAATCTTTTGAATTTATTCCTAAATTATTGCATATTTTTTAATGGAAAACGAAAAATGATATTTTAAACTTGGACTTCTAATTGTTTGCTTATAAAAAATGCATCCTTCTTAACCTAAAACCATGATATTTGTTTCAAAAAGTATTCAAATAGCCTCTATCATAATTAAATAAAATATCAGACTGTTAATTTATTCATATTCATCTGCCATGCATTTCTATAATTCATTTTTATGGTTTTTTCAATTTATTTCTTTTTGTTGTTGCAAATTAACAAATTTGAATTATCAAATCAATTTAAATAAAATTGAATTGCGTTATATTTTTTTTTTTTTGTTTTTGATAATTATTTATGACAAATGTAATGAGGGTAATTTGTAAAATGAAATAAATCCCAAAAATATAAATAAATAAGCAAATAAATATTTAAAATTAAAAACTCAACTCAAATTAATTAGGCTCATAAATAAACATGTGTGCATTAAATATTGAGGTTTACTATAAAAGATACTATAGTGTGAATGGGTATGAACAATAATTTTCCACAAATGCATTTTTCATGCCCCACAAACACACGCACACACACACACACACACACACACTAAAAGTATAATAAAATGAAAGGAAAAATAATAATAATTAGTAGATATTATTTTTATCGCATTTTATGTATTTCGGTATTATTTTTTTGTTATCAGCATGCGGCGGCGGCCCTCATGCAAAGCAAAACAAAGCAAAGCAAATACAAATGTCACGCCTAAGGTCGTTTGTTCGTTCTACATACTCACTCTACAATAGTATGTGTAAGTAGAATGAGGGCAGGCAACATTAACACAAAACAACCTTAAATTCAACTAAACTGAGAGTGAATTGTGAATTGTCATTAAGCAGCGTCATCAACATCATCATCATCATCATTATGATCATTATTATTATACGAGCATTTCAATATATCGATGGCATGTGGCGCCGTAAGGCAAAACAATATGCTCCCAACCCATTTTCTTACCGAAACATTGAAAACACGCGCAGCGAGCAATACGTACACTCCCAACTTCCTTCTTCAATCTAGTAGTATATACTCTTCTACACTCCCAACTTCCTTCTTCCCTCAACATACTACTCTTCATAATACTTGTAGTATAGTAAAACAAAGTCATGATGCGAGGAATCAGTGCCTTGTTATGGTGTATATAATTGTGTGATGTGATGTGAGTATGGCAATGGAGTTTTTGTGTCTGGTGGTTTGCTTACTTTTGACATTAACTTCATAAAAGTAAAATGACTCGTTTTGGCGGCAGCATTAATGTTGCATGCAACGTTGCTTGTTGGTCGTCATCATCAAAGTTGTCGATGTCGATGTGCGGCATCAACTTTTTCTTACATTCAAGTATACTAAAAGTCGGCTGCGCCTTTAGTGCAGTTATCTTTATGCCTCTTTGTCGTTTGTTGTTGCTTACAAGTATAAAATAATATAGTATGACAAACATATGTAGGTACTTTATGCATATGTGTACACATTAAGTATCTTGTTTGTTGCATGGTATCTCTCATCTCTTCACTTTTGGTTAAGTTTGGTTTCGTTTCGTTTGGTTTGGTTAGGTTTGCTTTGCTTTGGTCTTGGCTGGTCTTGAAACATGTTTTTGCACTTATTTTATTACATATTCCTCTAAATATGGAAGCAAACTGTCAAATGAAATTAGCTGGATTTGTATGACAAGCGGCAGCAAAATGACAAAAAGCAACTACAACAGCCAAACAACGAAAATGAAATTGCGACGCATGTAAGTAGTAAGTTTCAAACAAAAGTGTATCTACACATATGTGTGAGTCTGTGTGACTGTGTCATGTTCATATAGCAACAACAGCAACAACAAAATAACAAAAGTCTTTGGCGCTGTCAGTTCTAGATAATTGTATTTAGCTGGGGCATGTCGCTTTTAAGTATAGACAATCTACGTACTTGTTGTTCTCATTCTCCATTCTCCACATATTTTTGTTATTCATGTTCTGTTCTATTGCTGTTGCTGCTGCTGCTGCTGTTCTGCTATTCTGTTGTTATTATTCTTTCCAATTTCATTTCATTTTTTTTTTTTTTTATTATTTATATTACTATTTAGGCTGCCCCCTGTATCTGTATCTGAATGTCTGTCTGTGTATCTGTTTATTTATCTGTCCTTTAGTCAATTGTTGTTGTGTTAAGCTTGTGGTGCTTTTTCTTGTTGTTCATTTTTTGGGGTAAAAATGTCACACACGTTGGTCGTTGTTTTTTTGTTGTCATTTTTTGTTATTGTTGTTGATTGCTTGATTTGATTTGATTTGTTGCATAGTAAACACTTATGTGTATGAGGCATTCAAATGGAATGGCGTTCAAAAATTCTATTCTCTACTATATAATCTATTCTTGTCTATCCACACAAACAACAACATCAAATGACACCAACACAGAATAAAATAAAACAAACCAAAAAACAAGAGAAATCAAAACAAAAACAAATCCTCAAAATAAAAAATAATCATAAATTTTATGGCATTTAATGATTAATGAGTAGGAAAATTTGATATGGTTATGATTCACACACATGTAGTCATTCATTCATTCATATGCCTATTTCTTTCAATATTCTCCATAGGGGGGATCAATCATACACATATTCTCAAACACAAGCTAAGGGCATAATAAAATACTATTTCTTCAACAAATTCAACTAATTAAGTCTTTTGAAAGATTAAAAATTTTTAAAAAATTTAAGAGATTTATTTAAAATATTTATATATAAAAATATTGTAATTAAAATATTCAAATATTCCCATAATTTAGTATACTTAGTATATTTGTACTAAATTCCACTTCTTTTCACTCAGAATATAGTTTTTGATAATCAGTAGTTTATTTTAAGAAAATCAAGAATCAAAAATCTTAATTGTTTTTAATTTCTTTCTCTTAATTTGTGTCAAATCTGGTAAAATAATCAGCGGAAATTACTACTACTGACAACAAAAGAAACAATTTATGACTGAAATAAAAGAAAAAGAATCTGATTTGATTTCCTTATGTGTTACACATTATTTATATGATTCTAATCTCTAGTCATTTATTCGTGGAAACTATTAATCTTCATTTCAATGATTTTTTCATTTGTTTTTGGGAGCAAGTTTCATTTCAACTCATTTAAATATTCATGAGAGAAGAGTTTAGAGAATTTAAAATATTCAATACAAGTTTTTATAGACAATCACGACTAATCAGGAGATGAGAGCTAGATAGTTTTCAGGATTTCTTAAGAAAACTAAAAGATTTATAGACCCTTTTAATAGTAGAACTCTGAGTGAAGACAAAATTCTTTGTGGAGTGAACATTTCAGGGAATACTGTGATAGGGCTGTAAAATTTGAAGCAATAGTTTGTGATACTTATATGTTAATTCTTGGTACTACAAGCCTTCCGAGTCAATACAAAGTTTTGCACGATCTATTAATGATACAAAGCACTGCTTGATATCCTTCAGGATCGACGTCACAGCTACCCTTCGTGCAAAGACTTATAAATTATTTTGGTGTTACATATCCCGAGATTACACACTAATTGTTGTTGTCGGGATATACAACAAACAGAAAGCTCCGTTTAAAAGAGTAATTTGTCCAGTCTATATAAGAATGAGCTTGAGGAATAGGAAATAATGAATAGTCACGGACCAAGATCATGCGAATACGTACTGTGATCGATGGTTGTGATACTGTGTTTGGCGTACGGCGCATTGTCGTGCGAAAGTGACTCAACTTTCATAGTTAAACACCTTCTATAAACCCATAAAAGTATATGCATAGTGTTCACATTTTCATATCATACTTCTAGTAAGGTTCTCCCTAGTTTGTATGCTTTAAATAGGAATATGTATAGAGTTTAAGAAGCTTCCGATTTCAGTTTATGACAGAGTTAGGCAACAGTATCATTAAGTGTCCCACAAATAAAAACAAACTTTGATAAATCTATACTTAATATTATAAAGAGGAAAGATTTGTTTTTTATATGTTTGTTTATTTGTAGTGAGTTAACTCAAAAACTAGTGTACTGATTTTAAAAATTCTTTCACCCATAGAAAGCTATATTGTAACCGAGTAACATAGGCACTTCAAGAAAATTAAAGATCTTTGTGAAAATTACAATAATGTAACCCAATGTCACGCACAAAAATTTTCGAATGTTTTTTCGATATGCTTGGTTAATTCTTGAATTTTTTACTGCTGTTGTTATTGTTACTCTCATTTATTAATTACTCTGTGGGAGTAATGCGCCCTTCGTTCTCTTCTTTCTGAATATGATGTTTATTGAGAGCGGATCAAGAAAGAGAGAGTATGTTTCATCAAAGACTATGAAATGAATATGTAGACTGGACAAATCGCTCTTCAAAAAGCCTCTAACAACAACAAAAATTTACACACAATATTTGGGAATTCCCTGCAACGCCTGGTTAAATGATAGTAGTACTTATTGTAAAGTTTAAATGTTTCAAAGTTTTTAATTTTAATTTTGGACAACATTTTTCATGATCTATATAAAAATCCAAGTCATTATGTTTCTTTTAAAACTGTTTATCGCTTTACAAAACTCATTAAAAATCAAATCAAAACTCTATTGTCTTTCAAATACTTTTATACATGTGTACACGTAAGTATATTCAAATTTATTTTAATTATAGAAATTTGTAGGAAATTTCTACATCCAAATCTAGTACATATTTGAATAGAAAAATCTTCTACTTAATCTATGAAAAATGTTAGAAAAACCTTCAAAATTTAATTATGTAAATCTTAAATGAAAGTATACAACAATAAAATATTTTATTCTGAACAAAAAACCAACAGACAAAAATTCCCAAAGAACATTTTTTTGTGCAACTTAATTTGTAGTCATTAAGTATAAATCTTAAAAGACTTTATGGGAATGATAATGAAACAACTAATCAGAAGAAAAAAAAATCTTAATAATTGCAAACTAAGCTTCTTGACTTTCACGCAAATTCGTCAAGTAAACAAATTTAGTAGTATAAGTGAGGGAAGGAACGAATGAAGGAATGGAAGACTGATTGACCAAACGATTAAGCTGCCGCCCCTATGCCCGTAGATACTCGTGCAAACACATACATTCATCTGTATATATAAACTACTATACTATACTACGACCAACCGACCATAGATTAAGATAGTGAGTGAAAAATAAAGTTTCCAAATGGATGACATGAGGGATAGACAGACAAACAGACAGAGAGACAAAGAGTCAGTCACATAGGCAGCCAGACAGACAGATGAATGAATGGTCGGACGGACTGAGCGACGGATAGATAGATAGATAGTCTGAGGGTAGGACAGACAAACAGTACAATCATTTATTTGAAGCGTCAAACTCGTTTGTCTTATCAGATTATTTATATGCGGATTTTTTACTTAATTTTTTTTTGTTTTACTTTTTATTGTTGTGTGATTTTTTTTTGTTTTTTTTTTGAAAAATATATAGTTGATGTTGTTACTATTTATATTGTTGTAAGTAGTATCTGACGGTGATGTTTGTTGTCTTTATGCTGCTGCTACGCGCCGACGAATCTTAGTCATGCGCTTGCTTCTCATTCAAACATTTGCTTCAAGTTGATGGGGGCAAGCTGAACTAATGTTGTTGTTACTCTAATATAACTGCACAGCTACATAGTATAGACAGGCATGGAGCTCTATGTAAGCAGGTAGCAGCAGTCATTATCATTGTCGTCATCAACATTTTAGCTGCCGGCCGCATGGTCAGACAGATCAGACAGACAAATACACTTAAGCAGAGGGGAAGGCAAGAGATTCACATTGGTAGTATTGGTTAGTTGCCTTGCCCAGCTTAGCTTAGTTATTTCATTGGCTTGAAAAATGTGTAGGAAAAGAACTAGCAGCAGCAGGAGAATAAACCTCAAATGAAACACCCCTTAATAGCCACACGTCTGTTACTATTGCTGTTTCTGTTGTCGTTGCCCTAATCGTTGTTGTCCCCTCTTATCACTTGATATTTTTGCCCTTCCTTCTCTTTGATACTTGTAGTTTTAAAAATAAAAAAAAAAAACCAAACGACAATTTTTGCATTTCTATCTATGTATCTGCATCTGGTTGTTGTTGTTATCATGTTTTTGTTTTTTTTTTTTTCGTTTTATTATGGTGTGTGTCGACGTAATTCAACTGTCATTGGAATCGTGCTTCATAGCCGGAGCTAGTATGTACTACCAACCGTGTTCTTCTTGGTTGTCGTCACTTGTTTACTTTTTAGCACAGTTTTTCTTTAGGTTGTTCTTATTTCTTCTTTTCTGTATTGCTTCTCTTAACCGCAATTGCTAACGTAATCTTCTAGATAGTCAGTCAGTCAGTCAGTCATTCAGTCACTCACACATTCAGTCAGTTAGTCAATGAGTCATTTAGTCATTGCAGTCAGTCAGTGTGACTTTTTCATTTGTCTGTTTTGTGTATCTTTCTTTAAGTACAAGAATATCTCACTTCGTGACTGGGTTTATGCGTTTTTTATACTTTCTGGCACTTTTGCGCTTCCATATTTGTTACTGTTGCTGCTGATGTCGGTGTCACTCTTCTTCTTTTTCTTGTTGTTGTTGTTAGTTAGTTTTCAAACATACAAACAGTCTGTCAGTCGGTGAGTCAGTCTGTGTTCTCTGTCTTTTTGCACCATTTCATGTGGTGTCTTGTGTGCACCAGATACTTAGATATTGTAGATAGATTTGTAGCTGTTATATGCACAAGTACCTAGTAGTATGTTTGAATGTGTCTTAACGTTGATTAAAACAGGTCAAATACTTACATACGAACATATCTAGATACTCATACACAGCTTAATACTTTGCCATATCTATCTGCGCAACAGCGCCTGCTGTTTCTATTTCTAAGTTGACTTAGTTTGAGTTGCGGCATTGAGCGTGTGCATTTTATTAAAAGTTTATTTATTTTTTTTTTTATTATTTTTGTTTGTTCTTTATTTGGTTTTAAAACTTTAACTTGGCATTCAACACGATTGCTTTTATATACGAGTATACAATATTTTCCACATTTTTCTCATTTTTTCTTGTGTTTCCTTTTTTTTTCACCATTTATTTTTGTGTTTTTTGTTTTCGCTTCTTTGCAAATGGATTTTTTCCCTTTTATGTTTAAGCTAAACAAACAGAAATGTGTAAGAGAATGGGTATGGGTATCTTTGTTGTGTATCTTCTATCCGTATCTCTGTGTGTGTGTTTGTGTGGGTATATCTGCGCATTTGTATCTTTCACGATGTTGCTCTGGCAATTTCTGTTGCTAACGTTGTTATCATTTTATTTTTTGTTGTATTTCGGCTTTGAAGTTGTGCTGTTGCTGTTGCGCTGAGTTTTTAATTAAAACAAATTCACATTATTTACGCCTCGCATTATAATTTAATTAATAAGCCTTAATTAAAACCTAATTAGCTTTTAATTGTATTGTTATGTCAATGTAGATGTCACTATCTCTTCTCTTCCCCTCCACTCCACTCCTTCCACTGTATCTTACCCCACCGCTTTTCAAGAGAATGTATGTACATATCTATATATCTACTTACATATTTGTAAATATGTGAATATTGCATGTGTTTCGCACATTTTGTGGCACATGAATTTCCTCTTAACTCATCGTTTGAGGTATTACAATAGCATGTGTAGGATACAACAAAATAACCTCGCAATATCTTCATATATCCATGTGTATGTGAATGTCAAATAATGCGCCCATTGGGAAGACCAAACAAAGTCAATTGTCTGCCTTTGTTAGAGGGTTGTTAGTGTATTATCATTGAATTGTGTGTTGTGCTCTGTGTCGTGTTGTGTTGTGTTGCGTTCTATTTCCCCCATAGACATTTGCGTAGGCGTTGAAAAGCCGTCAATGCATTGCATTATTAGCCTAAAGAGGACAATCAATGGCAGCTGTCGCAGCTTTTTTCAAATTAGCCTTGAATAGGAATTGAAAAACTGTATGTATGGGTATATTGCAGGCATTGAAGGAATCAAAACACACGGACACACCCCATGGGGCTGTCAGAAGACGGAAATAGATCAAATTATATCCTTTAATTAAATGGAGAAGTGCTTTGCATTTTTGTTATGCATTCAAGGTCTCTCTCTCTCTCTCTCTCTCTCTTTGTTATGTCTTCTAATAAAGTGATCTTAACAAACAATAAGAGAATTGAAAGTTGAAATATGATTCAATATTAAACCAAGAAGATAAAGAGAGAGATCAACCTAAAAACTTCAGTGACCAGTAACTTTTGTGAGCTAGGAAAGAGGACAAAATCATAGGTAGACCAATTTCTGGACTTCTGCCAACACTCGGGGAGCATTAGAGACTCTCAGACGTTATCCTGCCTACAATGATAATAGGCGATTATCATTTTGTTTAAATGCCTTTGGATTAAACATTAATATCTTTTGATTCTGTAAGGCGATTTTAATAACATAAACGCTATATGTTACTCACAATAAAACTTGTTATTTTTCAGTAATTCGCTTTTGAATCCAATGAGTAGCTTTTACATGATCCGTGCACAAACACTTGCAGTCTACGATTTTATTATATCTAAGGTTTTCTAAGGGCCAGACACACAAATTCAAATACAAAAATCCTTGATATCAATAAAAGTTTACCACTCGAAATTTAGCACGCATAGAGCGGGTCATCAGGTTATATTGAGTTTTACTCCCAGATAAGCTGATTCGAAACGGTATTTTATTTTACCCACCATAGCTCACTCAAGACTATGAATTAGAGACCTGCACGAGTCTCTTCATATGCCATTTGCAATACATTCATGGAAGCAAAATACGAGTAATTTCCTACAAATGAATGGATTCTTAAAGGCATATGTATGGATTCTTGACTAAATAACTCGCTTTGCGTTCTAATTTTTCTCTTTTAGAATCTTGAGTCAGTAAGTCTGCAACAAGTTTGTACGGTTTCCACCAAAAAATCCGTAGAAATTGTTGTGAGAATCTTGAGATTCAATAATTTTTGAGAACGAACACAATTTCGTGAGCCTATAGGCTAGGCGATAGTACAATATATTCATTATCTTTGGATCTCACTAGTCAAAATGAACTATTGAACGAGAATATTGACTAAAGACTTCAATGTGAACCATTTGACTATCATTTATGGTCCCAAAAAGTTTGGAACTCTAGCTCTATTGGTCTCTTAAACAACTTAATATTCGTATGTCAAAATTTTCTCCAATAGCCCCAAAAATCATATTTGGTGTTCTGGAAATTTTTTGAAAGTGGTCTAAAGAGTATTTTTACAGTGAGTGCCACAGCCAGTACAGAACAAACTCTTGCAGATGCTATGGAATCAACTTCTTTTAGCCGCATCTCTGCTATCTGTCGCTACTATTTGGAATATGTCGTTTTGATGATTGGTAGCATTTTTCGCAAGATGCCTGTATGAACTCAAACGATGATGACTCCACGTGCTTGTTAGAAGACGTGAGTGAAAATGATGTCGATTCCAAGCCAAGTACTAGTCGTCGTAATTTATCAATTTAAGGAAACTTTAAACTCTAACTCTTTTTAAATTAGCGAATATATTATAACAATTTGTATGTACGTACATATCTATGTTTGAGCGTGTAACTCTTAGATACAAATGCCTAACCCTTTATGCCAACCACAAGGTTAGACTTCATTAATTTTAATTAATTTAAAAACAAAAATTATACAATACTTGTGTGTTAACTTTACCATTTATATTCATTTAATTAAATATTTATCTCTACCACTACCTACCTAGCAACCTATTCTGTTCTATTCCATTCTGTTCTGTTCGGTTCTGTTCTTCAAGTTAACCTATATACAAAGTTTTATTAAAAAGTGAACAAGTAATTTTTATTGCATGTTGAAAAACCATAAAACTTGTTCTCTTTCAAACACACAGTTTTATTTTCTAAATAGACTTTCCTAGTTTTCTTATTATGGTTTTGTTGTTGTTGATTTTGTTTTTTTTTTTTTACAAAGTAAAATAATTAAAGTTTATTAAGTCATAAAAGTTGACTTAGATATAATTTTATGTAGCGAGATATAACATTAGTTGGATGCATAAATCTATTTAAAGCTTCTATAAACAAACAAACAAACAAACTTAAATACAATAAATGAATGAATGAATGAATTAGTAAGTGAGTGAATGAATCAATGAATGAGTAAATGAATGATAAAAGAAACAAAAAGGAGCAAAGAAATGAAGAGAGATGGCAATGACGAGCCCATTTAAGACTTTATTGCGCATAAATTTATCAATTAAACTGAATGAAGTGCAATGTCAATTTAAAAAATATCATAAAATATACTTTTATTAAGAAAAAGAAAACTAAAGAAAATAAATTCAATGACACTTTAATAAATGAGCTTAGATACTTGACATTAACAGTAGAAACCAAATGTATCTTTTAATTTTAGCTCAAGGCCCTAGTTGCTTTGGCTATAAATATTGTAAGTAGAATGAAGGTTTTCTAGTTTACAATAAATCATTATTACATAGTATATTCGTAAAGGTGGAAATATTAACAATGGAAAGCAGTATGAAAAGGCCATCACCTAGGTCCTGGAGGGAACACCTGGCGTGAAAACTGTGGAATATTCGGATCTGGATGAAGTAACTACTCCAGTTGATGTAGTAGTGGCAATACGTATGCAAATCCAAAATGTGTGTGACATAGAGATATCATCTATAAATGCCATGCAAGGGAAAAGATTTGGTACTCAAAATGCCATTATCGAGTTACCTGCCACAGAGGCTCGGCAACTACTAGATGCGGGACACATATGAGTTGGATGGCTTGGATGCAGAATACGGGGAAATCAGATGCTACCGCTGCCTCTGTTTTGGGCATGTTTCCCATCAGTGCAAAAACCTAGTAAATCGTACAGGTAACAAAGATCATATGGCCAAAATATGCCAAGCAACACCTAAGTGCTCAATATGTACTGCTGAGATCACCCCACAAGACGCTTCCAGTGGCCTATGTACAAAAAAGCGATGCAAAAACTAAACAATTATGGTTAAGTTGATTCAAATGAACCTTAACCAATGCAAAGCTGTCCATGATTTAATGCTGCCGACCATTCAGGAAAGATATGCAGACATGATGATGAAATAAACAGAAATGTGTTCTAACCTAGCTCTCCTTGGCGAAGTAATACCTATATTGATGGTCCCATAGTATAAAACAAAGTCGAAATCCCTGTCTGTTCCGTTACGCAGAACTTCTGAACCACGCAACGGATTTTGATACGGTTTTCATTATCATTTGTAGAATTTTATCCAGAAGGTTTTTATATGTGGAATATATTCTAATTAATTCTAATTAAGTCTTTGTATATTGGTTAAATGGTGGCATAGTGACATTGTAAAACAATCAATCGATCAATATTATAAAGTAAATTCGAAATCCCTGTCTATTCCGATAGGGAGTACTTCTAAACCACGCAATGGATTTTGATAAGGTTTTCAATATTATTTGTAAAATTTTATCCGAAAGGTTTACATCTGTAGAATACATTCTAATTAAGTCTTTGTATATTGGTTAAATGGTGGCATAGAGATAATTTTCAAAATCAATCAAATCGTTTTCTTCATCGGTTTCATCCTTATGAAAATCCATGTCTATTCCGATACGCAGAACTTCTAAACCGAGCAACGGATATTGATAAGGTTTTCATTATCATTTGTACAATTTTTTCCGGAAGGTTTATATATTCAATACTAGTTTTAGTTACCTATAAATATGTAAAAATACTACAAGAACCTAAAAATAAAATGAACTACTGTGACTACTGAATAGTGGAAATAATTACATCATTTATTTATATACAGTTGTAGCTGCATTTAGTACTAGTATCTTTACATCGTTTTCAATAGCTATAACTGTTTCATATTATTGTATCTTATGCCCAACAGTCACTCTCTGTCTCTTCTCTGTATAAGTATCTCATTGCATTGCATAGCAATATTATTATTATTATTATTTTGCTGTCATTGTTTCGGTTTCCTTTTCTTTTTTTTTTTAGTTGATGGAAGTATCTTTTTTTTCCAGTTTTTGCTGTTGCTGTTTGCTGTTGTAGTATGTATATCTTTAATAAATATGACATTAAAACACAACACAAAGGCCACAGAATGTCATAATGCAACGTGGCAAATCAGCAAATACTAGTAGAAGCTAAAGTAGTAAGTACATTTCAGTTTGGATCAGTTTGGTTTGGTTTGGTTGTGGCGAGTGCTTACGATAAACCGCAAAAAAAGCAAAGGAAGCGCAATAAATTGAAATGAAGCTGAGTTCAGTTCAGTTCAGTGGAGTAAAGTAAAGCTAAACTAAACTAAACTGAGTTGAGCTACTCTAAGTTTAGTTGAGATGAGTTGAGTTCAACCTCAGCTTCATTGCATCGTTCGTCGTCATCGTAGTCGTCATTATACTAAAAAGTGTATGAAAAAATATATGTAGTATAACCAAGCGAGTGAGTTGCTGGCGCGGTAACCAGAAGCCAAAAGCATGCGATCAAAGATGCGAAGCCATGAGCTGTAATACATACTGGGGGGACTACTATAATAGACAGAAAGACCGACAGTTACTTGAGGGGGAAAACAGATGCAAAGAAAGATGAGTGTAGAGTAAAGTAGAAGGAGATAAACCAAAGAGTTGCATTCATGAACAGACTTTTTGGACCAGACAAAGCGACATGCTTGCGGTCGTCATCATCATCATCCTCATTGTCGTAGTCGTCATTGTTTTTGTTGTTATTATTATTGTTGCTGTTAGTGTTGTTGGCATTGTTGCAATTTTACTTGGTGAAGCAGCACATTGAATAACGTGACTGTATAACCTAACATTCATTGCGTGCGTGTGGTGAACATGAGTTTTGGGGGCACGAATTCTCACATACTCAACAGCACACAACACAAAACAACAAGCGTTCAACCAAACAAAGTCCATTTGTCTGTCTATTTGTCCATTGGTTGGTTGGTTTATCCGTTCAAATATATGTATGTCTGTCTGTCTGTCTGTCCATTTGTCTGTACCATTCTCCGTTTGGTCTGTCTGTCTGTCTGTCTGTTTGTAGTATGTTTGCTTGTGTAACCTTTTAATCCGTTTTGTAAGCAGAACGTAACGCACGCTTGTGTCTAGTATGCGCCCACACGCTTGCAACGCCAACACCAACACAATCATCAAGCAGAACTGCAACAACAACATAAATTGCAACAGTAAAAACGGAAACAAGCTGCACGCAGATACAAACTCATTCACATACTACAATATTACCGAGTAAAACGATTCCGATAGATATTGTTTGTCTGTCTGTTGGTCTGTCCATTTGTACCCTTCGTTTTTTTTCCCATGTTCCTCTGACTTACCAACTGTATCCCTTTGATCAACCATTTGACCATCAAATCGTTTTCTGTCTGTCTGTCTGTCTGTCTGTCTTTCTGTCCATATCCATGTCCATCACTTCTTGTTCGCGAATTGCTTCTGATGTGCTGAAAATGTACTTGTATCTGTATCTGTGTGTGTATCATCGTCATCTGGATTGTATCTACGACACATATAAATACAATCGACAACTATGACGATGACTGTGACTGTGAGTACTACCAAATACTACAAGACAAGAGTGAGAGAGTGTGGTGAGTGAGTAAGTGAGTCAGTTTGAGAGTAGATTGGCATATTCTGTTATGTTATTGTTGTTGTTGTGGATTGTTTGCGGATAAATGGTAAAATTGGTATAAATGATGGAATTACATTGTTTGTTGTTGGCCTTCTACCTTCTACACGTATTTTCTTCCTCACTTTCTCTCCCTGTCACATATTCTTCTTGCTCTTTCTCAATTTAAACTGAATGCTACCCAATTTTGGTTTCTGTTCTTTGTGAATGCTTTTTATTAACGTTTTTTTTTATGGCCATAGGTTGGTCTACTACTCTATGTTGATTGTTGTTATAGTAGTTATTGGCCAGAAAGCATATGCCACAGATTCAACGATTGTGTTTTGTGGCATCATCATCAGCAGCTCCATCATCATCATCATTGTCATAGTATTGTTGATAGTAGTCATATGTGTTTGCATGTATGTATGGCAAGTATTGAATCTGCCTAAAAGGGTTACAAACCATAAGGGCATTAACAACAAAAGAGTGTAATACCTTTAGTTATAAATGGTCAAAAGCATTTTTGTAGGTTAAATGTTGTTGGCAATGTGTTATTGTTTTTGGTTACAATGCTCTTTTGCTTTTAATGGTTTATCTCGCTTTTTTTTAACAAAAATAAACATAAAG
This sequence comes from Amiota communis, assembly GCA_037043315.1. NCBI lineage: Eukaryota > Metazoa > Arthropoda > Insecta > Diptera > Drosophilidae > Amiota > Amiota communis. Next base: position 405,493 of record JBAMAV010001245.1, on the reverse strand, counting down.
GAAAAAGGCTTTCTTCAATCTATTTTTCCCTCAAAAGTGGGTTAATCGCTTTTTAGGAAATTCTTTCTAAAAGCTAAGATTAAAAATGTAGAGTATTTTTCTTTCGTTTGATTTTAGTTTAATCATTACAGAGTATATCAATGCAATATCTATAATCTTTTAATGTTATCTAGTAACGCAAGTAAAGTAAGAACATTATACTTCATTTAAAAGCGAAAACTCTGCCACCTAACAAAATCGAACTAGCAGCTTGGTTTTGAATCAATTCAATGGGAAAACAGCGTGAAATATCTCGGATTAGACTATGGGCAGAAAACTTATCTACAATCTACATATAAGCAGAACAATAGATACATTAAATAAAACAATAAGAATACTACAATATATCCGTTTATAAACAGGAAGTTTAAACTGTCAGTTAAAAATAAATTAACAATATTTTAGTCGATCTTCGTTCCACTTATGCTATACGGCTCGGTAATCTGCGGTGATTGTGCGGTTCGTCATCATGCCAAACTCCAACAAGATCAACACAATATATTAAAAATGATTCTGAATCTACCCTTTTACTTTTCCACTTCTCTACTCCATGGGTGAACAAAAACAAACAAATTTTAATGTAAAAAATCAAATATGTAGTACCTCACAATCTTGTGATGATCCCATAGCTAACTTAGCTAACTCTTAAGCTAGCTTTAACAAAGAATGGACCCTTAGTTTTAGGTTTAGTTTAGGTTAGGAATTTTAGAATGGTACATTATGTTTTATTGAAAGTATTGTCCATCGCTATCTAATATTCCCCATCTTTTTGACATCAACGGATATCTCTTCGGAAGAACGCTTCATCTTTTGAGGTCTGGTACTATTGCAGTTTCTGTCATATCATTACTTGCTAACCGCTGTCTGATTTGTCTTTTCTGAACGCAGTGCTGCCTGTTTGTAAAATTACGACGTGAAGTGATTTTATAATTATTCACTGTCATTTTAAAAAAGCGATGGACTCTTCTTTTGTTTTTTAATATGGCCAATAATGTTTATTTATAGATATACTCTCTTAACAAACAATTGCGATCTGGTGACTTCAAAGAAGCGAAGAATTTATATGATGGATTTTCAGTCAGCGCAATCACTCAATTGTGACTGAAATTGTTCATTTGCCATTCACAATGAGCAAAAAGCAGCGAAAAGACTTGCTTGCTTTTAAATCATTCCCAATGATGTTATATAATGTGAAAATACTTGCTATGTCGCTCCTTATGTAAGTAAAGGGTTTTCCAATCAGAGGTGTTATTTTGAATAGCCCGCTTTTTCGGTAGATGTCACTTTTGAAGCTGTCATTTTTTGTCATTTGACAAGTAGAAACTACGCCATTAATAAAAATTGAACGATACACGCTTCAACAACGCAATGAAATTATTAAAATTCACTATAGCAATGGTGAAGACGGTTCGTAAAACTAAAACATTTTTTGGTCGTCGTGAAGCACCTTGTCGGACAGCAATACAGAAATTGGTGGAAAAATTCGAGCTGTTGGGACAAGTTAATGATGTGAAGAATAAAACCCGTGCACGTCGCTCTAGAACAACTGAGAACATTGCTGCTGTAGCCCAAAGTGTTGAAGAAAACCCAGGTTTTTCCATTCCTCATCGTTCTTTGGAATTGGGCATTCCACAAACGTCATTACACCGAATATGCATAAAGACTTGGGTCTTAAGGCTTATAAAGTTCAGTTAACACAAGAACTCAAGCCGGCCAATCATCAACAACGTCGTGTCTTTGCTGATTGGGTCCTTGAAATGCATAGAAATGATCCGGAACTCCATCGAAGAATTATCTTGACTGATGAGGCTCATTTCCACCTCGGTGGCTACGTAAACAAGCAAGATTGTCGCACCTGGGGCTCGAAAAACCCAAGAGTTATTGTTGAAAAGCCTCTCCATCCTCAACGTGTGACTGTTTGGTGCGGTATATGGTCCGGCGGGGTCATTGGACCTTACTTTTTCGAAAATGAGGCTGGAGCAACAGTTACGGTGAATGGATTGCGCTATCGAGAGATGATTAATGATTTTTTACTTTCAACAAGACGGCGCTACGTGCCACACAAGCAACGAAACCGTTGATCTTTTACGGGAAAAGTTTCTGAACCGTGTTACCTCTCGAAGAGGTGATCACAATTGGCCACCGAAATCTTGTGATTTAACACCTTGCGACTTCTTCTTTTGGGGCCACGTAAAAGATAAGGTCCACGCCAACAGCCCAGCGTCGATTCAAGACATTAAAGATGGAATTCGTGAGGCTATCGAGGACATAGGGTAGCCACTTTGCAATTTGGTTATGGAAAATTTCATGAAAAGAATATGGTCCTGTAAGCGTGGTCGTGGTGGCCATTTAGCTGATGTTGTTTTCCATTATTAACGGCATACCTTCCTCTTTATAATGAAATAAACATCCGAGCATTTATCTCAAAAAATGACATTTTTCTTTGAATATCAAAATAACACCTCTTATTGGGTACGAGTTATTTTTGTGTAATGTTTACGATCATTTTGAATATCTTGATGAAAAGAAAGAATATCATCCTTATTATAACTTTGTTGTTTTCTAAATGAGTGTACTTTATAAAAAGAGACTGAAAGCTGATGAAGTATGATCTGCTTAAGCCCAATCATTTGAAAAAGATGAGCAATAGGCACCAAATTGGATGCTTGTTGAACTCGATCCAAAAAAACAATCAAATATAAATCTAGAACAATTGCTTTTAGTCTTAATATTCAATAAATATTTCCTTCTTATTTAACTTCATGGCCTTGTGAAGAATTCTTGCTAAAAGACTCTTGTCGCTTATTTAAACTTATTAAACCATTAAGAAAATTAATTCAATAAAAATAAAAGAAAAAATTGTATACTACTTAGAAGTTAAATTAACAATTTAAAATATTTCAAAAACACAAAAAGAAAACATTGCTTTTGAAAAGAAAAACCATTTGTGTTTTATTCATTAATTTTTATTTTAATTCATTTAATTTTCTTTTTCTTTCTCTTACATTCAGTCAAGAAATCCTTGAATCTACACGTTTTATAGATACTTAAGAATAAATGTACGTGCAACGTTGTTGAAATACAATACAAGTAATTTTAGTAGAATGTAAAACATTCCATGGATTGTTGTTATGGTTGTTGCTGTTGCTGTTGTTATTGTTTCCCCAGCTTTTTTATTTTAAGTTTAAGCACAACAACAACAACAACAACCAATTCAATGACGATACCATAAAAATACACAACAACGAAGGCATGCAACAATCATTTAAAATAAATTTCACTAAAAAAAAAACCAAAAGAAAACAAAAGCAACTAAGCAGCAACAACAACAAAAACAACAACCATAAGTTAAGAGAAAAAGACTTAAGAGATTTAATAAGAAAAATACCATACATCATTCCTGAAGGCATTACCTGTGTGTGTGTGTGTTTGTGTTTCTGTTCTGCAGGTGATTGATAATGCATAAGATACAAACGACGAATGAACGGACATACGACGAATGAACGGGCATACCGTAAATGAATGTATCGAGATATGTATGTAGTACTATATACATACATTTAAAGAGAAAAAATTAAAGAAAAAAAAAATTGAAATTGAAATTTAAAACAAAAAGAAAACCCAAAATAAAAATAATAAAATTTAATGGTTTGAAAGGAACAAAAACTAAATAAAATTATAAATTGAACAAAAGAAGGAAAAATTATGCGCGTGTTAACTGCCAGCAAGATACTTACTACATAACAACGGTGATACAGACAGGCACAAAGACCGTCCATCCAACTGACAGACAGACAAACAGTCAGACGAATGCTTGGTTAGTTCTAAAATTGAACAAGCACAGGATACAACCAACTATGCAGTACAATGACAGAAGCTATAGCATCATCAGTACCAGCATCATGTGCATTGTGGCAAGGACACGAACATTGATCGTACACAGTTGTGTATCCAAAACTAATCTATTCAAGCGTGCAATTCGCTTTTTCAAGAGATTGTTGCTTATAGATAGAAGCTGCTCAACTCAGCTCAGCTCAATTCAGTTTAGCTTAGCTCTCTGCTTTGCTTTGCTTTGCTTTGCACAATCACAATACAATATGAGCATTGTTTTCTTCTATTTTTTGGTTTTCCACCTAAAAGCAATGCAAAAGTATCTAGATGCATGTACATAGAAAATGTTATGCTATGCTATGTGTGATATTAGACACTGACAATGAATAGAAGGGACTACGACTACGACGACGACTGTGTATTATCAGCGTCCAAGTGTCGTTGACAATGTCGCTGCATGACACAATGAATACCTGATTTTCAACTTGAGGCACGTTTTATGTTGAACTGCTTTAAAGTACGCTGACTTGTCCTTCTACCTTTCCATCTGTCTTGTCCTGTTCTGTTTCTATCATTTCTTATCATTCATTCTATCTTTCTTATTCTTATTACACTTTCTATTATATGATTGTTGTATGTACATAATATACTAATACATATTTGCCTTTTATTCATCGAGATATTGTATTTGAGTTGTGTAAGCATCTAAAAATCTGCTCAAAACACAAACAATGAAATTTATTTTAGTAAAGGAAAAAAAAAAAATCTCTTTCAATAAATACATAAAAAGAAAAAACTTTTAGTTTTCATTCTTTCATTTTTTGTTTTTGGTTTCCTTTCAGTAAACAATCATAGTGCGACTTATCAAATGTTTCAAAAGCCAAACCAAAAGTAAACTGAATTGAAAGTGGCCAGTAGACTTCTAGAAATATTGGGCAAGTATATTGCATAGAAGTATTGAGGCTACTATGAATGAAATTGAATAATCTCACTTGCACATTTCAGTTGTATCCCTTTACACTTCTGCTTTTGCCATTTCAAAGGACTTCTGAATAAACTAAACATATGGAAACACAGATGGAGCAATACAGACGCCAATTCTTGCCTGGGTATGCCGGTACTGTTGGCACCTTTACATATTAACATAGGTGCCCACTGTATGACAAGAGCCCGTAGTATTTCAATGTGCACGGTTTCCTGTTCCCACATGAACCCGAAAATACGTTGCAGTTCATGTTAGCATCCCCTGCCAACTGGAACCCGATTAGCGAGCGTGAGACTGCTATCCAGTAAGAGCTGTGTCGTCTAGATAAGGTCAGACGAAATTTGCAGACGCTGTAAAAGAGAGCTAACCGCCCTGCGAATAAATTTTTAGCAACAGTTCCACGGGGAGAGTGGTTGACATAATTCAGGGGGTAGGTTAACTACTTAGGCATTAAGATTTTGTCAATGAATCGTGCCTGCGGTCAACTTGACAACCGTATCATTAGAAGATTCCCACCTCCATGCGATTTAGGAAGAAAAATAGAACCACGGAGGAGCAATGAGCTCATCCGAAGTATTTAAGACTGGCTTAAGCATTGATACGGGGACGTAGGGTTCGAATTTACCAAATTCACAAACGGCCATGGATGCTTCAGGCAATACTTGCACAGATTTGGCAATGCTGTGGATCCATACTCTAGTTTCTGGCAAGACGTGGTGAAAGACCCGGACCACATTATTTATGAGTGTATTCAATTTAAAGAAACGCTAAGTAGAATGGATCATCCTGCAATGCACAGGAGATTATAAGGCGAATGATCGCCTCAACAGTAGTCTGGTCATTCATTTTTGTTGAAATTGGTACGAGAACGGCTCCTAATTATTTAAGGATATGAAGGAATGGCTATACTGTAGGGAAACAATGGCATTTGAGTTGCTAGACGAACCACGTTTATTATTAAGATCAAATCGAATCCAACAGAACTTATGACAAGGACTATAAGTATGATTTATAGATTTTAACCGCCTTGTTGAATAGCAACTATTGTCTTGTCTACACACTGTAAACTCTTCATATTGATCAATAAATATCCAAATGTTTTGTATTTTTCACATTATATACAATATTTCAATCTGTCATTCTCATTTATAAAACCAGACGGCACCAATATTATACATCTATGTACCTCTTAAAGTGAATAGTGAAACGGAAGAAGGCCTGGATTTACCTACTATCTTACTTTAAGAGGAGTTACTTTTGCTTTTGATGAAGACCCCTCCCTCTTCAATTCTCCTGTTGTATTGCCTTTTATGAAATTTTATAAATCGCAAAAAATATATTATTCTATACAATTGTTGGTGTTGTTCTGCATTGTTTAGCATTCATCCATCCCCTTTTACAATATCTCAGAAATATGTACGAGTACAATACAATATCTAGAATGATGCCCTGAATGAGCTTCAATATGGTGTTGTCTCGGTACCATGAGAATGTTGTTTGTGTATATTTGTAATTCAAAGCTGCTTTTTTATGCTTCAATCATATTTAAATTACTTTATTTCCACTTATTTTGCTTTTGTATCCATTAAATTCTCTTCAGATGTTGTTGCCTGCTGCCAGCCTTCCTGCCGCAATCACTTTGCCACACTCAGTTCATTTCACTAGGAGTTGACTTTTTCTACCATATATAATCAGTGATTTTTATTATGGATTCGTTTGTGCATCATCTGCACTTTATAAGCTTACTTAAAAGTGAGAAAAGAACTTATTTTCCTCACTTAAACTTCAATTTCCTCTTCCTTTTCGACGACCAACAACTTCAACTTCTTTGTTGGCATCAAAATAAAAGGAATATTTTTACATTTGTTACGCAGTTGCATGAAAAAAAAATAAAATATATTAAAATATATAAAAAGGAAATGATAACAATACGGAGAGAATTGGAATTTTGTAAAGGTATAATTTTTGATTAATTCGAATTTATGATAATCATAGTCACAACAAACATGAGCACCAAACCTTGGAACAAGCTGCTGTTCTACTTTAATTTGTTGATTCTTGAAAGTTTATTTCTTGTTTGACATTCACATGTACAGACATACACATATTAAATGTGTGTTTTAAAATGTGTTCACTGAAATTGTTCTCTTGTCATTATCATCATCATTATGAATATTGTTACTAGCATCATTATACTTAGTTGGTTTGCAAAAAGTCATTAAGTGCTCTTTTCTTGATGAATGTCCAGTCACAACTGTCATTCTTATTGTATGCACAAATAACCACTAAAGATTTAATATCTTTTACAGAGATTGAAGAGCATAGCCATGATAAATTGGTATTCTTTAATCGATGCGTGAATTCAACAAAAATAACTGAAAAGTTTATCATGTAAGGGACTTATAATCAGAAAGTTTTGTAGTTCCTAAAAACCTTGTTTCCTCAACAGTATCCTTCATTTTGTTAAGAGAAAACTTTTCTGCGATCGATAAATTACGGTTTCACAATGTTCATAGGGTATGAAGCAGTAGAATAGCCTTCAATAGTATCTAACATACACGGTGCGCCATCAATTAAGTGGCCGTCCCTATTGGCAGCAGCAAAATTTGCTGGCGGTATAGCGATGGTTTCGGCACGAATGTTTGCCTTGAGCTCGTCTGAGGATTGATGGCGTACACTTTGTTTTTCAAATAACCCCTGAGGGGTCAAATCTGGAAATCTTGGTAGCCAGTCAATGTCTTCTCTTCTTGACATCTGACCATCTTGGCCGTATTCCAAGCAATGTGGACGGTTTGTCGGCAAAATTATTTGTCTTTATGGCACTTTATACGGAAGCGGCCACTGACGCCAAAATGATGACCGCGGTGACGATACGACACTTTTGGGTTCTGGGCAACGCCCCCTGTGCTCACTCCAATTAGTACAGTGGAACGTCTTGGTCGTTGATGAACGGCATATTAACCCATGCTCAACAAAATTCGACACCAAACGACGAGTAGCTATGTCAGACGGTGCCTGTTGGCCACGATATATTCAACCATATGCACAACTGCACGACTATTTCATGTTCAAATTTGTACGGGATTGACGTTTCAAAGATATGCTCACTCAAGTCAATCGGTTGAATAATTTTAAAGTTATTTAATGTTCACATACCGACATAGAAGATAGCGCATTCTGTACTTAACGGAAACAATAAGGAAATGCTAGGAAAACGATCTTGCTTTACTTATCAACGCTGTAAAATGATGATCGAAAGCAATCATAATGTTTCCAAGAGAAAGGTTTATCAAGATGAAATCTCCCACCGTTATTGAAAGATCTGCTGCATCATTTCTATACCTCTCCTCTCACAAGAAATAGCACTAGAAGCACATATGTTAGCTACTAATTGTGTGAACTTTTGTTCAAAATATGGAATAAAAAAACCAACAGCAAGGACATCAGAGTATATCCCAGCTCAATTGTAATTAAATAAAATTAATAATATAAACATATATATATCTTATAACAAATAAAAGAGATAAAAATTATAAGGAAATGCTAACTTTTTGGTAGTATAAAATTATAAGCACATACTAGCTATTAATTGTATGAACTGTTGTTCAAGATATGGAATAAAAAAAACTGACGGTGATGCAATAGCTATAGAACTCCAACTAATTTTGTATTTAGTTAAATTAATAATATAATCAACATAACAAAAAAAAAAAAAACAAATATAGGAAAATAATATAGAATACGAGACAGAATACTATTGAATGGAAACTAAATGTCTCGTGGATGCAAACCAGATTCAATTAGATTGTTTCATTAAAGATGATTATAAGAATTTATTAAAAATAAAATTCAAAAATATAAAATAAATGCCAAAATTTAAAAAAAAATTCTATAAAAAAAATATATTACTAAATTTACAGAGTTTATAGAAAATATAGAAAATAACTTAATGTCTCGTGGATGCAATCCAGATTCAATTAGATTGTTTCATTAGACTTAATTAGCTGCCCACATTGTAATTGAAATGCATAATTACAACTTCAAGGAAAAACTTATTGATATAATTGAAAAAAAAAAATATCAATAATAAAATTATAATAATATGTATAAGAATTTATTTCAAAGAAATCCCATAAAAACTAACAAAACAATAACTGTCAAAAAGGTGAAGAATATGAGACTAAATACTATTGAATGGAAACTAAATGTCTCGTGGATGCAAACCAGATTCAATACAACCGATTTAAATAATACTAATGCTCTTCAATTTAACTAAATTAGTTTTGGAAAATCAAATATGACTGAGATTAACATAAAAAAAAGATTTTAAAAAAAGAAAAAAACAGAAATAATATAGGTAATCAAAGAAATTCAAAACTTAAGAGATTCGAAATCCTGCATGCATCAGATTAATTTCCATTGATTTGATGTTACAAAAAATATATATTTTACACATAAAAATCAGTTTAAAAAGAAAATGTATTAAATAAAAAATATGAAAAAATAATATATCGTAAAAATGTTCAGAATAACTAAATTCTAAACAACAACCCTACTAAAATAAATAAAAACGTGTCATGGCATCTTCAGAACAAAAATTTAAAATAGTTTAAAATTATGAATATCTCAAAATTAATTTAGCATTTTTAACAAGTAAAATTGGTGATTTATAAAATCTAATTTGTTCTGTGAATGTACCTTAGATCAAAAGATTTAAATAATTTTAAAATATTTATTATAAAGGGTATCCCAACATTTACGCAAGATTTTAATGAAATAGAAAACACAGTTTTTAGTATATTGATTGTTATTTTTTATTGAAATATAAAGTACATCAGGAAAATTGCCTCCACGACTTTGCTGGCACAAACCAATTTTTTTGTTGTAATTTTCCATGACCTAAAATCCACACCAAACAGTGACACGTTGTGGATGCATTTGTTTTTCGACAATCACATGTGGCTTCTCCAAACCCCAAATACGACAATTTTATCATTTACCAAAGCCATCAAGATAAAAATGTGCTTCATCGCTTACGATAATTTTACTCGATAAATCAGCATCCACTTGTTGATGTTCAATAATCCATTCAACGAACTCTCTTTGCTGTGCATGGTCATTCGGCTTCAATTGTTGAATTAACTGAATTTTGTAAGCATGAAGACCCAGATCTTTAGAGAGCATACGTTGTAGAGAGCTTCTTAAAATGTGCACCCGGGGTCCATACTGGTTTAAGGATAGTTTTATAGAGAAGGGAGCTTATTTTTTGAGCTAAATTTTGAACAGTGTCACATCAGCCCACTCATCCTGGTTAGTTTGTGGTTCAGTTGTTTCTCCATACAATTTTTAATTTGGAGTTTCCACATCAACCGCCTATCAAGTGTCAATCCAAGCTACTTGGCTAAGTTGTATTGTATCTCTTCTTAGGTCATGGCTCCATTATGATTAGTTGGTTCTTCAAAAATAATGAGACAGTGGCTGGGCAGAGTGAGATCACTTAGAGTCGGAAAGTCAGAAGTGTAAAGCGTATAGAGTATTAGCCTAACATACTGCTTGGTCTCTATTGCCATCTGTGGGTTCTGCCTGCATTCTATACCAGTGAGCTATGTTCGATTTTTGGGACACCAACCCACGAACTATTTGGGGTTCAAATTGGTAGTACCTCGGGTACGAAGTCTGACCAGAGGCTTTTTTTCTGGTACCACGGGTGGCCAGGAGCCCACGGAACCTGTTTCCGTCCTGGCCAGCGGAGGCGGCCCCTCTATGGGAGTACCGTGGTGGCTGTGGTTGTACCCAAATGTAGAGTGTGAGCTCGACGTGGAGTTGCATTATACAACCGGGTGCTGTGGCCCACAGAGCAGCAGAGGCTTAGATAGACCTTGTTCCTAGCCAAGGAATGAGACATACGACCAAAATAAGTATGAGGCTTGAGATTGGTACCTGCGGATATATGTATATCCAAGGGGACGTTGATTGACGTTTATCAATCCCTGTGGCACCGTGATATTAAGTTTCTATGTCAGGTGTTCACGTTAAACAAATTGACTTTCATTTTCGAGGTAGGACTTGATGATCAGATAGTATGGTGCTGGGGGTAGTTTTCCAGTTTAAATAGCAATGCTGGGTGCCATTCTTTGTCAAATACCTGACATACACGTATTTATATCGAGAAATGCAGCTGAGCAATACTCTTTGGATTCGAATGCTTCAAGTATGCGTTGGACCCCCCGGTGGCATTGCTAAGGTATTCCAAGAAACCTCCTGAATCCAAATTAGTGATCAGTGATCCTCAATAGAAAATACTAGATATATAATAATAAGTTGAGCATTTATTTTTCTACAGACCCTCTAGACTCTGCATACCACATCTAATATTTAGATATTCTTCATGTTATTTTAGCTAAATAATACGACTGTATGATGATTTTGGTAACAGATAGAACTGTCTGTCGATAGTGAAGCATTCAAATTATTTAATTATTCCTCCACTCGATTAAGTTCCTGTTTTAATAATTGGTGAAAGGTATTAAAAGCTCAGCAAACCAATACAATTTTATTTTCCATTCACAACAAATTAAACTGTTAAATAGTATTTAAATTCATCACAAAATTGGTAATAATTTATATTGCAACATTTTAAAAAATAATAAATAAATAAATAATTAAAATATTTTAATCACAATCACGATTACACAAAAATTAAATCGTTTAATTCTCTTTTTAATGAAACACAATATTTACAGACTTTCAAATAATTTGCATATGTGCATAAATTAATATTAATTTACAATATACAATGATATATTGTATACTCTTATAAATACATAAATATTTTTATACCAGAAATGAGCTTATGGCAGCACGATTAAATTAAAGTAAAACGAGTGATGGCAACCAATAATATTTGTTTGTATGCCTTTTTTTAAATTTTATAAAATATTTTAATAATTTTTGTTTTAATTTCACCTTCATGCATTATTAGCATTTTGCGTGAGACCTTTGACAAATAAAATCAAAAAAAAAAAAAAAAATACAAATAAGTAGAATAAATATGCATACAACTTCGGTTTCAATAAAGTTTGAAATACCCTTTGCATCCATCATTCATACTTATAAACCTTTTCTTATACTATGTTACAATTCTATGGTAACTTTATCATTTAACAAATGCATGGAAATCAGAAATAATCAACTAAGTAGCAAAGAAACTATTTGGTGAAGTTTATGAATAAATTGTTTATGGCTATTCATGTCCTTTTATACCTTTGAAGCCTTTTTCAACTGTGTGACTGAGTCTTCCATGAACTCTGTTGCCTTTGAGTCAAATCTCAGTTCACAAGTTTAGAAGCTTTAGTACAATAGATTGTATAGAAATAGAAAAATGGCCTACGGTTGCAGCTAATTTCCTAATGCAATCTCCTTCAATATTTCTTTCAATGTGTTACAAAATATCATGACAAAGTGAGTGAGTCAGCTTTCATAATAAATGTAGGGTATAAAAAGAATTTTATCCACACACACACACACACACACACAGAGCCACACACAAAATTATGCATTTAAAGGCAACAAATGTTCATTTATATAAATAATTTAAGGCAATGATTTATAATTAAATATTTCATGATAATATGCGCATTTATACATTTCAAAAGTTAACATTTAACATAAATTTTACATTGACAGCATTTTTGTTTTCTTTTCATTTTCAGAAAAATTATTAAAAAATCACAAACATTTGGCCTTACCAGTGATTCTATACACTTCACTTGAAAATGACATTATGGATTTTAAAGAAGCTTTGAAAAATAATGGACAATATAATTGCAAGTTCTTTCATCATGTAAATCATGTTTTGTATAATAAAATTGACAAAGTTCTTGTGAAATTGCCCAGTTTACTTCGGGGGAGATGTCCGCGCCTAGAGATTTTACTGTTTAAATGAGGGCTTTGTCTTTTACAATAGATATCACATCATAATGGCTGCAAACCTTCTTGTGTGTGCAGTGCTTGCAGGTGAAGTAAGTCCATACATACATAAATTTCTAGTTTTCTACTTAAAAACTACCCATGCTGGACTAGACCCATTCCATCCTTTTTTTTTTCCTATCCAACCATTTTACTGCTCAACTCGGTCATACCTCAGAAGGGCTCAGCCCCCTAACTGGTTCCGATCTTGGATGGGAAACTTATCTTGCGCAAGCATTTTGTCAAAACTACTGCAATTTGTCGACAAAAACTGCGGAAGCTGATATAGCTCACAGGGCCAAGAAGGGCCAAACATCTAGAAGGCTATAGTGTTGCCCTCGTGGACATATGATATTCCCCTATGGGGACCCTAAACCCAACATGGTATGTGCCTATTGAGACCGAGTCTTTTTCTTGATCTCTAAGATAGCAAAGAAATGATAAATGCAATAATTGCAAAAAAGATTACATTTAACTTTGAGCTTGAGGACGATAGCTCCGAACATACTCCCTCCATTGGAAGATTTAGTATTTCAACAGATTTACTAAAAAACCGAATGCTCTTCATGCTTTTCCGAATGCACGACGAGAGAATGTTAGCGAAAACGATCGATCACGTCGGGATCATCAATATCATTTCCCGGGACCTGCGAACTTTCTCAGTCCACGAGCAGATCAACAGATACACAAGCCGGTCCAATGACCGACTAAAGACACAGGTCAACAGGTTAGCATCCGCTCTGACTATAAACACCTTCAGGTGGAGGTTCTCGGACTGTTCTGTTTCTGATCTGTTTCTGGTTCTGTGAGACTGTGCATCAAAACAAGATCATCGTGAAATTCAAATAGAAGCAAAAATTACGGTTTTGTTGCCGTTTCTGTCCTAAGTATGTGACACTGTGCCTTTACACACAAATTATGCGAGTCTTTTGAGTACAATTCGCTTGAAAATCTACTTACATTTAATGCCGCATATTCGAAGTCTAAAAACTTGAACGGCTAGACTGATTTCATACAATGTTTGTATGTACGGTGTATCATATTTTGGATATAAAGCATAGAGACATATTTTAAAATTAATCAAGTAATCTTTTTCAAACGCATCAATAATTCTAGGGGACAAAAGATATAACAGTCATGGATGTGATTTGATTTCTTTCCTTATTCGGACAGGGAAACGTCTGGAGGTTTAATATATTTTTTTCAATTTATTTTTCTCATTCTGATCTCAGATATAAACGAACTATACTGAACTTTATCGTTTGAAAAATACAATACTATAATTTTTTTTATATATATTATTTAAATTATGAATTTATATTTTGTTCTGGGTTTTAAGCTTTTAATTTTTTTTTATTATTGGATATTATTTGGTTTTTGTTCTTAAAGTTCTTAATAAATTTATATTATAAATATATTTTTTGTTCGGTTCACTGTACTAGTTCACCTAATGCATAGCTGGATTGAACTTAAAATATGTTTTTACGGTTATGGTTCTTAAATTTCTTAATAAATTTATAATATAAATTCAAAGGTTATTCTTTCGGCTGACATATCGCTTCTCTATATATGTATGTATATAAAAATGAATCGCTAAAAGTGTTGGTAAGCGCCAAACTCGAGAACGAGTACGCTAGTATTTTATATGATTTCAAAAATTATTTTTTAATATTATTTTATTAAATTCTTCCAAGAATTATATTAATATAACTATATTATTTTATATGAAGACTTAATTACAATATATTGAGATATATCATATAGATTTTTTTGTTTAAATTTTGAATTCGTATATTATTTATTTTGATCTGACTAAATATAAAATCATTTGTTTTATTTATTTTAAAAATTATTTTTGTTTTTCTTAAAACAATCAATTTATATTTATTTTATTAATTATTTATGCCAACCCTTATTTAGAAATGTGGGATTAGTTGTTTCTCTGGTACAGCGGATATAAATAGTTGCTTCATATAATGAATTTAATTTCATAGTAGTTTCTTCTGTAGTAGTGAAATCTATTTTAACGGAATTGATTAAGATTTATTATTTTAATTTTCTTCTTTACAATTTTTCCTTAATTTTTTTTTTTTTTTATAACATTTATTTTGATCCCAAATATTTTATTAAGTGATTATGTGTTATTGTTTTTTCTTATATATTTGCATTTTGGTACAATATTTTTTCTTGGTGAATTCAACAATGTCTCTTGATATCCCTTTTCAACCATTGACCACTGAAGTTCAAAGATTCAAACGAAAACGAAATATTATTATTTTTATCTTTATTATCTTACAATTGCATTTGCAATAATAATTACTAAAAAATATGTGTGCACAGCGAAAGGCTATCAAGAAGATAAACTAAATGTCAGGTGGTCTGTCGGAAAGGATGCATGTATTCAGTATTGGCAGATCAATAATCGAAGCCATAGAAGAGGTAATAAAAAGTGTCCAATTAGCACGAAACATAAACCACTTTTCAAGACCAATAGTACTAGTGGTCACAATCGATCTCAAAAACACGCCTATAACAGCGTAAAATGTGAAGACATGCTAGATGCTCTTGATAGACATAGAACACCTGACTATATAATGAAGATGGTAATTAGCTGCCTCAAAGATCGGGAACTCATCTACAACACTAGCAGAGGACAGCGAAAGAAGCAGATTACGGCAGGCGCAGCGATGGGCCCAATTCTCGGCCCAGTTTTGTGGAACGTAAGCTATGATGGATTTCTTAGGATAGAAATGCCCGAGGAACTCTACTTATTTTGCTACGCATACGATATTGCAGCATACATAATGGCGCGAAACCTCGAAGCAGTACAAAGCAGGTTAAACCAAGTGATTATTAGGACGCAAACATGGCTTGAGTCACATGGTCTTTGTTTACCAGCCGATAAAACGGAGCCTGTTCTTCTTACGAGAAAGCACATACTCCTCGAAATGGACATGCGTTTATTCTCGCAAACACTGAGACCCCATAGTCATTAAATTACCTGGGTGTTAGAATCGACAGTAAGCTGACATACTGGGCACAATCTCAACTCTCTATCGAGACTGATGTCAAGCTGCTGAGGATAACTTGCTAGTAGATGAAAGCTTCTTCTTGACACAATGCTCTATGGAAGCGAAGTGTGGGCTGATGCATTGAAAGGGGAAACAAGAAGAAAAGTATTGGGTAGAATATAAAGAATAGCAGCCCTTCAGGTAACCTCATTCTATCGCACGCTGTCGGAAGCAGCAGTATTGGCAATCAGTGGCACGATACCGATAGACCTGCTTGCAAAGGAGAGGCAGAAACTATTGATTCTGAAGAAAGACAATCTGACAAACGCGACAAGACAAGCGGTGAAAGTGTAATCCATACAGCTGTGGCAGCAGCGATGGGCTGCAGAAACGCAAGGCAGATGGACAACTAAACTTATCTCAGATGTGAATCCATACCTAAGAAGACAGTGGGGTGACATTAATTTTTACATCACACAACTGCTATCAGGACACGGTTACTTTCGAAAATATCTCCACAGAGTAGGAAATGCGGTATATGCAAAGAGCATTTATGCGGACGCAGAAGTAGACGATACAAATCACACTTTCTTTGAATATGATAGATGGCATCAAGAGCGTGAGGTGCTGGAAACCCATCAACTCAGCAAATATTGTCGATAAGATGCTGGTGAATGAGCACAACTGGGCACAAGTAGCTCACTACATTGATATGATTCTAAGATGCGAGAAGCGGGACTTAAACGCAGGTGCTACAGTCGACATATGAATATAGAAGAGGATTTGCCTGGAATAATATACTCGTTGATTGGATCACAAGAAAAAACTCCATTGAGGCCAGGCGAGGAAGCCATTGTATTTAAATGATGTCATACTTTATTATTTTTATTGATCTCCTGAGCTTTCGAACATCATTAAAATCTTTAAGAACAGAACATTCAATCCATTTGGTTTTTATTTCATTTTTAAACTGTCAAATAGTTGAACAAAAAACCACTTATACTACTACATACAATGTGTAAAGATTTAAAGTCTACAATGTATCTAAATAGATAAATGTAGACCTAGTAAACATGTAATTATGCATGCATCTACAACAACACATACCCATGCATACATATTGTAGAATTTATCTGTGTAGCCCTCATGTTTTGTAACTTAAAAACTGTTCAATCTAATTAGTGTTGTCTTTCTTTTGTATCTGTTCCAACTGTTTCTTAGTCTTAGTCATCATTACACTATTTTACGGATATACTTAGGTAGAACTGTAGTATGTTTGTTTTCGTGTATCTGTGTGTTCGTGTGCTTGTGTGTTTCCATGTGTACATGAAAATCGTCTTCTTCACACCTTAATGACCACAAGTCAGTTATCGTCCCATTAAAAGACTTAGCCTAGTCTTTCGTGTCTCGACTAATACCATCACCACCATACCCATAGAGAGAGGGCACAGTTCTTTCTAATCAACTGTCCAACAGCGCCAGAGCACCGACGACTGTCGGGCTCTTAGACAAACACACAAACAGATGGACAGACAAGCACACTCAATTCTTTTCATTTAAGAGCTAAAGCAGTTGTTATTGTTTTTCTTTTTTCTCTAGTGTTTTTCTTTAGAAAAGATAATTGTATTATTATTATTATTATTGTTATTATTGATGTGTATGGTCTGGTCTGGTCGGGTCTGTTTTTGTGTTGCCTGCCTTCTTTTGTTTTAAGCTTATGAAGGTAACACATTTGTTCGAAATAACATCCGTTTGACAAACAACAACAAAAATGTGAAAACAAAACAAAATTGAAAACAATTTAAATTTAACACCAAAAAGGTCAAATCAACTATGCATGCATAGATACAATTAGATACTTAGCATGAGGTATGAGAATTCATTTTAAATTCGCAATCATCATCATCAATATGCGTATAAAAAAGATACACAAAATATTATAGTATATATGTATAGGCAGGTTATAATTCAAGTTGTGTCACTATGAGTGAAAACTTTACTCACGATATTCACGATACTCATTTAAAATCTAAATGAATGCATACACTTGAAAAACAACACGTCCATCAATTAGTCATCAACAGTTTAAGATATCCAAAAGGCCAAAAGTGCCAAATGACTGTGATAATTGTTATGAAGTTTGCTTTTTGAACATTGTCATTGGTATAACTTAACTTAAAAATAAAAACCCATACACATAATCAATTAAAATGCTAAATTTAGTCTTGGCAAAACTTTTAATACACTTCACCATCAATTAAGCTTCTAGATAATTATTAATTATTGCATATCAAATGTCATCTGAATGATTAATCTTAAGTTCTATTATAGAGTATAAATCTAGTATAACCTCAGCAGCTTTATACACACACAATTAATTCTCTTAGTAATTTCCAGGTTCTAACCTTAAAATTAACACAAAAAAAGTGTATTTCAATGACTTATTTATATGAAGCATAGCATGGTTCTTCAAGTGGAAGGATCAATAGAAAAAATTCTAGTAAAATCTCTCTAACAGTTTGTCTTATTTACATAGCTATGTGTTCTTAGAGTCCGTGCTAAAGGATCCGATAGTACGGAAACAATTAGTCCAACTAGCATATCAAGGGTTCCTTACCATCGTTCATTGAAGACAAAAAACAAAAAAGTTTTTCTTAGAAGAATTTGGGATTGTATGGGAGGTATCCTTCCTAAAATTTACATGGTTGGTGAATATAGATCACACTCTTATAGTGTCCAAATTTCAGTTCGATAAGACAAAAAACAAAAAAGTTTTTGTAATAAGAAAATTGATTTGAATTTGGGTTTGTATGGAAGTTACCCTTCCTAGGAGTCCTAGGATCTTGAAATTTACATGGTTGGTGCATATAAAGGTTGTGAAAATTTCAACTCCCTACCCATTAGTAATAAGGTACAGCTGGCACCCTTTGCGTAAGGAACCCTTAAAAGACCTTGTACTTAGATTTTGATGTGATGGTTCTAGTATACTGATAGAAGCAGGCTCGATCACATATTAATGCATTCTTATAGAGATCTGCAAACTGATATATACACGCTATAAGGAGAAATGGATTTTTCTTTTGTTCTACTGATCAGCTTCATGAATTCTTTGCTTCCTAGCTCAATGAGCTATAAATATTACGATGCAGTGATGAAGACTGAAGAAACTGAGAGCTAAGTGTACTGATTTAAGGAGGAATTATTCTATTGTTTCATACCTCTTCTTTTACTAATTGGATTTTAAAGAAACTATATCTATCTCAATAGTCTTCTATGAATCGGACAGCAGTAATGATATAGTATAACATTTTCTTTTAAAGACCTCCGAATATAAGAAATCAGCATACTGATAGAAGGAGGGATTACTTGACTAAATGGATTTTCTTCGTGTTTTACTGATCATTTATATTTTATTAGCTCTAAGATACCCGAGACTCAATTTACCAATCTGAGGGCTCAATATACCGATATAATAAGGAAGTTCACATAGAATTAATCCATTATTTTACTGATCATACTGCATGACATATTGATCCTATGATTTACAAACCTTACGAATCAGTGACTGAAGCTTAAGAACTCTGCACGGCATGTGAAAGGTATAAAAACAATAATAAATTGTAAAATAATAAAAAAAAAAAACTTTAATTAATAAAAACTAAGTACTCAACACAAAACAAATTGACTCGCTGATGGGCAACCTTAAATTTGTGTATAAAAATAAAATCTATAAAAAAAAACACGCATGAAAAGAAAACTAACAAAACTCAAAGTCTCAAGTGGTCTTTTCTCAGGCATACTACCTACTTTACTTACTTTACAAGTATTTTTATTATTATTATTTTTTTTTTTTAATTTTATGGAGGCCCAAAGCACTTAGCACTCATGATGATGATATTGAGTCAAGTGGTGCCCAAGTGTTAAAAATAAAAGAAATCGTCAAGTGTCTAGGTAATACAACAATCAGTCATAGTGGCGCGTCTATTTAGTACTAAGTACTACCTCGACCAGTGTGACAATGTCTGATGCGTAATCATATAACGAAATATGGCCGAAATTAAAAAATTCAATTCATTATACTTATGAATTTTTTATTTATGTATGTATAATATAATATCATTATCATTTTTATTGGAAACGGGTTTTCATAAACTAAATTATTGTAGTAAAATAAACTAATTTTAGAACGTAATACGCACGAATGAATATGCGTCGTCGTCGTCGTCATCGTCATTTACAATCGCATTGCCGCAGTTATTTTGCAACAAAAATTCCAAATCATGAAATTGAAAACAAATAACAATATACGGGTTAAAGTGGTGATATTTTTTATATGGCATTTTTATTTTATTTTATTGTTTTTTTTTTATTTACGAGCGAGACGAAGTGAAAGGTTTCAATTTGTATGGCCTCAAAATACAAAAAATTGATTACCTTTGTGGGGTTTTTGCTCTTCAGTATTACGAGTAATATGAACTAGCGCTTTTTTGTTTAACTGAAAAAAGATAGGGGTTTAAAAATGGGGACATTTTTTTTATTATGATAAAAAATACAAATTTCTTAAGTTTACATACTTGAGATTTTAAGACTCTGATCCATTTGCATTTCAATACTATATACGATTTTGTATCATACTCTGTGATCTTATAGATTTATTCTGTTCTTAAAATAAAGAAGATTTCATCTAAATTTTGTCCAGGAGTTCTGCATCAACCAGAAATACCATACTCTGCGTATTATTGAGACGCTCTCGGACTTTAGCCAGCCTCCCGTTGGGATCTGCTACATAGCGGACATTCGTCGACAGCATTGGGCATTTGATGTTTGATATGTAGCAAACGAAATTCTGCCAAGAGGCGGTGGCTAAGGTGTGACATAAAAATGTGAACACAAATCAGTCGGTGATGGAAGACAATATCGACAAGTCACATTTAATTATTGATGACCATTCACAGCGACATGTTCTCTAATTGTTCTGTCCTGTGTTTTAAACCTTTATATGTTGAATTTCATCCCAATTAAACTAAATCTGATTCCATCTTGGTCTTCCGAGCAGGATATTTTTGCCGTATAGCATTCGGTTTATAATCCCATTCCATTCATTTATTCATGGTCCTTCAAGCCGGATGAAACCAAATTCAATCCCCTATTTAAGCATGCTCCTTCGAGTGGGATGAAACCAGATTCCATCTCATATTTATACACTCTGTGATCTAACAGATTTACTCTTATGTTCCTGATCAGTTCTTAGAATAAAAATATTTCCATCTAAATTTTCTCAATGTAATTTGGATCACCCAGAAATTTGTATATGTACAATATATAGAAAAAATTCTGATAAGAAATGTCACTCCGTTTCAGGATTTAATTTCCAATCTTACGAGGGTGGTGCACTAAACATCCTTGTAAGGAATCAAGAGTCAAGTTTTTCACCCTTCGCCATCACTTTAAACCCTTCAAAAATACGATTTCTCAAACTCTCCGAAATACGCTTCTATCTTGAGGATAACATTCTCATTTGAGCTTAATTTTATCCCCACCTGAGCCATGTTTTCCATTCAAAATTAAAAAGGGAATTACGGATCGATATTCTTTCATTTCCATTTTATCGAGAAACACGAAATACACCTGATACAACTGGGTGCCGAATAGAAAGTAACCTATGCATCGGTTAGTAGACAGATGGCAGAACATGACGGTAGTGCCATATTTCCTCAGCAATGCCACTTGTCTTCAAACACGGATATTTATTAACCCATCCTCTTATACATACATATATGGGCAATGCTACTTAATATGGAGTGCTTAGATGAAGTGAGTTTTAATCACTTTCTCTGTAGAACAAGAGTCCCAAATAGTGCCCAAAGTGCAGATAAGATTCCTTCGTTTGTTTCTTGCCTTTTTTTGGATTAAAGAGAAGCCTTCGATTTTGGAATAGACTTCCAAAAAATAATTTAAATATTTCCCTTGAATATGGAATAATTAATTCCTATTATTTTCTTTCCTTTGATTTAATCCTTAAGTCTGAAAGAAATATTGAAAAATCTTAAGTCTGACATTATGTGAATTGTTCACATTGTGAACCTATTACTACTTTGTTGCCAGGGTGATGTTTGTCATTATATTGGGTAAGAGAACGAATGACTAAACAAATAAAAGAAGGAGCAGAATAAACAAATAACACTTGACCAGTTATCACTGTCATAAATCCCCAAACAATCCACTTCAAATTGAATGCCAGACCACAGTCATAATGCCAACTGAATGCAAGCAACAACACACCAATATATGGATGGCAACGACAACAAAAACAATAATGTTGTATATGGTACACCAACGCAGTAGAATACAGTAGCTCGCTGGCTCTTTAATACAATCAAAAAAAAAAAAAAAAAAAAAACAACACTATCAACCAACATTAAAATAAATGAGTTAAAAAGTCCAATGACATCGAATGAAACAAGTTGATGAATGGTTTTTGGGGACACAGAGAGAAAGAGCTCAACTTGGTTTGTTCAAAAGGATGATGATGATGATGAAGAAAGAACAGGAAATGGAATGGAAGGAGGGAGAAATGAAATGAAAAGAACCAGAACAAGAAAAAAAAGAAATGTGTTTAATCTCACTTAAGCACAATTGCTGCTTTTGACCGATATAATTTTGGTAGAAATAAACTCATACACATATAATCACTGATTAATTAAGATACTTTTCTTTTTAATTGATAAATTGTTATCGCATTTTTAATAAAAATGAAATTGAAATAAAAAAAGATTATGAAAAAAAAAAACACAAAAAGAGAAAAGAAAGAATACATTAATAAGGAACTGGAATTGATCGGTTGTTGTTATCTATTATTGTATTGTATTTATATTTTAGAGAGACATGCCCCGTAAGGTGCGGCTGACCATAAAATTTATGATCAAACTTAATTATGCCCGGTTTTTCTTTTTTTGTATTCAATGCAACTTTTTTTTGTTTTTTATTTTTTATAAATTCTCATTAAAAATATTATTAAAGGTAGTCACAGAGAATCAATTCATTATTATTTATAGAATGATTCGGTAATTGTTATACCATACTAGAGTGTGAGTGAGTTATAAAAATTCCCATGTCTGTAGATAAAACAAGAACCTACATAACAACAAATCTTTGATATACTTATTAGATTATCATTGTTATAATTTATAATATAAATAAACTTGATGATGTTGATGATGATGTCTTTTGATAGTTAAGAAGTACTTATCTTTTGCAACATGCTACTACTTGAAAGTATGAAAGAGACATATATGTATATATAAAGAAAAGTTTGTTTTTAATCTACAGATATAAAGAGAAACTTTATGGATTATGGAACAATGAGTACTTTTTATCACGACCTCTTTGTCCATGTGTACATATGTTTATCTTATCATGTCATAAGCACTTTGATCTTAGATACTCTTGTTCTACTATTTCATCAATAAGTCACTTCAAATGCTCATGGAATGAATTTCAAACAATATAGTAATCAAAAATCTTTGGACACGGGGTTCTACATACTATTTTTAAGTACCCCATATGTACAATATTTCTTCATTGGTTTTAATTAGTAGAAATATGTTAGTAACCCATAAATCGATTATTCTCATAAAACCAGATCACAATCTTCATGCTTGAGGAGGGCAAGTGCATGAGGTATTAAAAGAGAAAGAAACGAAAAGGTATAAAAACTAAAGAAACAAAGAGAAAGAAAGAAAGATATTGTAGTAGAAGGAAAGAAAGACACCGACTTCGTTGTGTCGCATACTACAAGTGAATTGTTGTTTATATCTTTCTTGCGCGGGGAAATGTTGCCGATGGGTATTCTTTATTGTTCGCTGCATGACTATGACTATGCTGGGTTTAGTGCCGACTCAAATGTTGATAATATCTTTATGTTATTGATTGTACAGATATGTGTATCCATTCCATTTGTATGTATCTGTGTGTATTGCCGCACAGTAGTCGCCCAAGATAAAGTCGCTTGGGTTAAATGCTTAAATGAATATACTTATATATACTATGGTATACTATGAACAAACGAAACGTTTAATCAGCAGAAACTAAACTGTGCTTTTGAAGTGAACCGACCCTCATTGAATTTAAGTATGCGACGGGATACTGAAAATCATTTAAGCTGAAAAATCTTTTGCAAAAAAAAAAAACACAAAACACAAAACAGAAAAATATCTATTTAAGTTCATGAAGCTTAACTTAATCGGTTATGAACATGTTTCCAATAACTTATAATCTTAATGAAAAATCATTCATTCATTCGTTCATTTTTATTCATTCATTCATTTTCATTAAGTTTCAATTTACTTTGATCTCATCCGCAATTATGTCAAGTTGGGAGAAAAAAAAAAAAGAAATTTAATTTAAAAAATCCCTAAATTTACTTATAAAACTGCATACAAATTGCTTTAAAAAAATGATTCATGAAAATTAAATATCGGCCAAAATATGATAAGATAAATAAAAATTTCATTAAAAGCATAATATAGAAAATTTCATTAAGTTTCATTGATCCAAAAAGTAAAGATAACAACCATTCTGGTACAATCATTCTGGTAAACATTTGTTAGATGTTTTCCTGAATTAGATTCCTTAGAATTGATGATTGTCACAATTTATATGGAATGACATTCTAAGAAGTACCTTCCCTAATCCATTCCCAATTAAGGTTTTATCGATATTACTGTATAACTCTGTTATTAAATCTACAATATTTCGATATATGGTTACGAACTGTGTGGTACCATAACCGTGAGTAATTTGGAAGTTGTACAAAGAGCTGAATCCAAGTTCCATTAGAACAATCACAGGTGAAGCACCTATCAGAAATGAAGACATCCATAAAGACCTGTAAGTTCTGCTAGTAAAATAGGAGTGTACTCCTATGTGTAGTTAATGACGTCTATGCTTTTGGTTTCCTCTTTATGCTGCCCTAAATTTTAGTCAACTATAAACTTAAATGGAGTTCATCCACGTACAAAGCCTTCAATGGATTCATCGATGATTTCTTCGCTTTCATTAACATATTGTATTATAACAATGCCAACAGCTCATCGTATCGCTTGTCTACGCGACAAAGTTGTCTTCTTAATATATTTGTATCAACAGCCAATTAAATTCACACCACCAACGGAATCATCTACAAAAAAAACCATCCAAAGCAGGATTGAAGAAGAAACTAATCAGAAGAACAATAAGTCATTTGTGTGTCCACCACATCATGTTTGGAACATGCTTATCAATTTGAGGATTTAGTGACAAAAATCAAAGAACAATTTTTAATCCATTAGCTGGAACTCTTGTTCGTACAAGAAACTCTTATCGATAATGATCGACCATCCTTTTAGCTTATTTATGGTAGAGGCATGTAGTGTAAATTGAACCCCTTCCTCTACTTTGCAGGAAGGACACATAAGTGTTAGAAAGTCGGAGTTGAAGGTAGGTTTGCACCGGTGAATGACAGAATTGTCAATCAGTGTAAATGTGCCTTTATTTGTTTTAAGCATTGAATATACGTTTAGGTAATCCTTGTCCAAAGAAGTTGGGTCTAACCAAGATGTTGACTCAATGCAGATTACGAGTATATCTATAATAGAAGGCAGGTGATCTCTGGCCAGAAAAATCGATTCCTAAATAGACTCAGAGACTCAATCCTTGGTTCTTTAAGATGTTGATTCATCACAGAAATCTTAAGCTAAAGTATCAATATATTTCCAAATATCCTGAAACGTATATTTTCTTTCTTTCACATTTGTTTCTTATACAGAATCATTTAGAAACTCTTTACTCCAAATATTGTAAATGAAACCAATATCTGTTATTATTCTTTTTTGAAAGTGTAGTATAAGGGATCATTAACTTTGAATCTTTTCATTAATTTCTATTATCAGATACATACAATATTTTTACATGTTTACCGATTACAAAACCATTATTTATCGAAAAACTATTAATCAAAATTGTATCTACCATACAATGGTATCGTATCAACCTCTATGATCATGGATCTTTCTAATCAGTTTTGGTATAATTTACAAAAATTATTGTTCCACAAAAGTTCACAGGCTTTTTATGGATTTTATTATATATATATTTTATTTTTTGGTAATTCTATGATAAAAGAAATTTATTTATAAAAATTATGAATACAAAAAGCGTGAATCACTGATTTACTTGAACTAACTGAACTAAGCTTTTGTTTTTTTTTTTGGGTTCATGTCTTTAATGGGATTTACTTTGTTTTAAATTTGGATTATTAAAAATTCTATACTCTACTCTACTATTCTTTATTCTATTCTATTGTATTCTGTTTTTTGTATTCTATTTCCATTTATAATTTAATTCTTTTATATATTATTGCTGTTTTTTTTTTTTTTTTTGTTTTTTGTTCATGGCGACTTTATAAAGTCATTGCTCATGTCAATGAAATGAATGAATAGTAGAAAGGCAAAAAAAGGCAGGCAGGAAGGAAGACAGAAAGTCAGCAAGCCATCAAGTCATCAAGCCAACTAGCTTAGCACAAATAAAAAAAAAAACCAACAATAATGGACTAATGACTGTGTAAATCCATTTATTTTTCGTAAGACTAATTTAAAAAGCAAATAAAAACCAAATTGGACACAAAGACGGATAGACAGATAGATGATAGATAGATAGAGACAAGAAATAATACTATAAGTAGAAATAATGTATGGAACGAATTAACAATAAACGTTTGAATTGAATTGAACTGAACTGAAACTCAACTCATTTCAACTCAAATTGAACACAGAGGGAGCAATACTATTGTATGTACTATGGTATAAGCGATTGTGAAGTG
This sequence comes from Amiota communis, assembly GCA_037043315.1. Taxonomy (NCBI): domain Eukaryota; kingdom Metazoa; phylum Arthropoda; class Insecta; order Diptera; family Drosophilidae; genus Amiota; species Amiota communis. Next base: position 378,801 of record JBAMAV010001245.1, on the reverse strand, counting down.
AGTATATAAATTATTTATTAAATTATTATACGCTTTTAAGTTGAAGCACCACCACCGAACCACCAACAGCCAGGCACCAATTTCAAATCAAACGAACTTTCGAATCGAAATTTTTTGAAATTGGAATTGCGCATATTTAGATTACGTCAAGAGAATAAAAATATTGTGCTTATAAAAATGGACTCTAGACATACGTATTAAACTTGTATATTGTATATACCATACTATGAATGAGGTAGAGACTATCTAAAATATACTACAAACAAACATCCATACCCATGCAGACAGACTAATAACAAAACGTTATTGTTTTTACCATATTTAGGCATTAATTCTTAAAATTATGGCCTTATTGTTTTTAGCCTGTTTTCAAAAGCTTTTGCTTTACTGGTACCATAATATAAAATCCAATTTGATGTTCAAGGTTCCTTTTTTGTCTTTGTTTTGTAGTTTCATTTCTTGGAAAGACAAAAATAATATCATAAAAAAGATATACAAAAAAAAGAGGCCGTCATTTTGTAATTTAATTTATGGCATTTTCGACTAATTGCAATTTCCTTATTTTTTAGAGGGTATCTTTGGTTGAACTATGAATTGCCTTGAAATAGAATTAAGTATCTAGATTAGAATAGAGTAGAGTGTATGAGTGCGTGTGACTTTTAACATAAAACATAGTATTTTACATACTACAATAAATTTTATATTCAACACCCCATTGAAAATCGAATTACGCATACCAAAAAACACAAAAAAAAAAATTGAAATAAAAATTAAAATAAAATTTGATAAAATGCGAAATTCAAAGTAAACCACACGCACCAAGAAGACGACGATGACCTTTTTCACGTTCACTGTTTGTAATCAAAACTAAAGTTAAGCCAAGTTAGCACATTCATACACAAAACATTGAGTTGGTTACTAACTTAATGAATGACGATGATCTAAATCATGGATTCTTAACGTTTTTACTAAATAAATTGTCAGAGCTTGTACTATCACTGTATTCCCTTCTTGTTAGATTACCACCTTGGTTCAGGAGAGCCATGCCAGAATCTAGAATAGATATATAGGTATTAGGGAACTGCACGAATACGGTCAAACGGGTAATGAATGGAATCGCTCTGAAAACGAATGCACGTAGTGCCGTTGTCATTTGAAACGAATGGTGAATGGTGTAAGTTGTAGAAATGAATACGAATGATATTCGTATTCGTTTTCAGTCGCACCATCTTAACGAATGCACACTGAATAGCGTGAGGTGAACTATGAGTAGTGAGTAGTGGTGCGATAAAGTATGAGTAAAAGCGAGCAGTGGTGCAGTGAACTATGAGTAGAAGCCAGTATTGGTGCAGTGAAGTATGAGTATGAGCGAGTAGTGTCGTGGTGAATTATAAGTGTTAGTGTGTAGCGGAACTGGGAATAATGAGTATCAATGTGTATTGATTAAATACTGGCTGCACTCACTTTATAGAGAATGAAAACGTTACTCTGGCGCACGAATGTGGCGAGTCTAGAAAGGAGCAAAATTGAGTAAATGTTTGTTACTCTTAGACATTTTTGGTTTTAAGGAAGCTTTAGTGAAAAATAAGATGGGAGAGTGAGTGAACATCAAAATATTCGTTTACTTGACATAGTATTCGTCCTACGTGACTTGACACTACATATAGTATTCACTTACAGCGAGTATTCGTTTAGAGTCGGTACAATAAGAAGTAGTACTTTTCTGTATTCTATATTCATCACACAATGAGCAATTATACTAGAGAGGACAATTGTATGGTGTGTACTGAAGAGAAGTAATGCATATGATTTCGTGTACGGGTCTTATAAGCAACACATAATGGTCGTAAGGCCTCTGTGTAAATTATTTCCTTTGGCTAGCACAACCTGTTCTACTTATTAGCAAAGCCCTTTAAATTGTTGCACAGAGAACTTCGTTTAAGAAACTCTGATCTAAATGACAAGAGGGTGAATAAGTGAACAAGTGAGTGAGTGAATGCGTTGGTGAGTTAGCGAGTGAGTTGGTGAATGAGTGACTGGCTTTGTTATGCTAATTTCCCAACGCGTTTGTTTTAATTAAGTTTTTTGTAATGAAAATTATTTAGGTTTTAGGCTTTACTACTTTAGTTTTGGATAATTTTTTGTTGGCTTTGAAGCTCTCTATGGACCTGAAACTGAAACTTGGGCTTTACTGCTGTGTCGTGGCTTGGAATAAATAAAATGCTTTACCAACAACAACAACATTAAATTCATTTCATTTGAAATTCAAAACGAATTCTTTTTTTAATTTTTCTCCTACACCTACTCTGCTTCTTTTTCTTCTCTTACCATTTTTTCTTTTCTTTTTTCCATTTATACATTTATTTTGCTTCATCATTATGCATGCCTATGGTATTTTTTTTTTTTTATCATCTTAGTCATTTTATCGTTATCGTAGGTTCATTCGCCCATTCATTTAAGGTGGCTCAAGGGGAGGGGACTTAACATTTCATTTTAATATGCATAATCATAATCATTAATAAACCGATTTAATGTTATTATTTTTAGTTGACTCTCTCTCTTTCTCTTTCTCTTTCTCTTGATCTTCATCTTTATGTTAAATACAAAATTATGTTTCGTCTATTTTCTTAAATGTTCACAAGTTGTTCTTGTTCTTGTTATTACTTTTTAGGTATTTTGTATTCAAAATTAATGGAAAATATTTGTATTTCAATTTTTTTTGTTTTGTTAGGAAGAATGTTGTTAATTTTTAATAGTAAAGCGAAAGGTGTATCTATTGATCACAAAATTCTTCGTTCGTTACTTTTTCTTGACGTCATATGAGTTTTTGTTTACAATCAAATTTATTTATTTGTTTTGATTTCTGAAAGTTGTTAGGCATTTAAAATATAATAATTAAAGATCATCATGATGATGATGAACTGACTGGTTTTAGTTGACTTGAGTTGCGTTGAGTTATGAAATTATCAAGGTTCTTTCCTTTATACTTTTATTATGTGTCTAAATTAATAAGTTGACAAAATTAACTTTAATTACAACTTCTGATGTCATAGAAAAATCTGTAAAATTTTACTTTTATTGTATAACTTGTTGTTTGGTGGAAAAGTTTTAGAAACAAAATGTATTCTTTCGCCATTAAATTGTGTGGTAGTGAGAAAACATTTAATGCTTCATATGGATGGTATCAAAAATTTAAGACAATATTTAACCTTTAGATTTAAAAATCTGTGGAAAAGAACTTTCAAATTTTTTTTGGAAATTACCTTAAAGTAAAATTTTGCTGTACAAATAAGTATGGAATCATAAATTGCGTATTGTGATTGTGGGACTACCAACTAAGCCACCTTCATTTAAGCATGTTTCTCCAGTAGAGTATGAGTACTAAGCATTTTAGAATGGTTGGATGACTTCACTTTCCTTGAAGAAAATTTCAATACTGAGTATGAAGAAAATATAAAGACAATAAAACTAAAAAAACCTCAACAAAATAATCGATGCAATATCAAATGTTGAAGCACTTCTAACAAAGCTTCCGGAGCTTCTGGCGAATCAATATCGATGTGTGTGGTCTGGCGTTGTCTTGATGGAACATAATTCCTGTCCTATTGACCAAAGCTATCTGCTTCTAGGCGATTGCTTCCTTCAGACAATCCTGTTGTTGATAGTACAGGTTGTAGCTCATAGTAAGGCCCACCAAACATACAGCAAAATCTTATTGACCGTCAAACCTGGCATGGACCCGTTTGCGGCGGCTCACCACGATTCAAAGACATTCGTTTTCGCTTGACGTTGTCGTGACTCATTTTTCATGGGTCAATTTTGTTAATATTCAGCAGCATTTGAAGAAGGCAATTTGGTCCATGAGGTTTTTAGCGATAACTCATGTGGCACCTACATATCAAGCTTTTTTCGTATCCAACCTTATTCAAATGGTTCCAAACAGTTTTTTGTGTAAATGTTTAAGTCCTGGACAATAGAAACAGTGCTTGGACTTGACAATGTTAATTATTTCATAGACATTTACGACAATTGGCCTTCCAGAGCGTGGTGCATCTTTGACACCATCTTTGACAAAATTACTGGAACAGAATCGACAATATCAGGATCATACACACTATTCTCATTTTCAGCCACCTAACATATGTGTTCATCTTTATCAAAGTAAAACTGTTAAATGTATCGTATTTTCTGTTTGCTGGTGTCCACATTAAACGAGCGCTCATACAATACTGAGTGAAGCAATCACAAATCTCTCTGAGTAGTTTTTTGAGTTCGAAATCTTATCTATATAACTCCATCTAGCATTACCCGATCGCATTTATACAATATGAGATACAGATTATTAAAGTCATATATTTCAAAGTAGTGGAGGAACTGGAGAGCATCCAACACCTCCTCTCTTATTGCCCTGCTCTCCTTGGTAAACGAACCCGGTTTATCGGCAAAACTGTCCTCCAGGAATTGGGTAGTTTGACAAAATATCCTTTTAGGGACCTGGCTCTGTTCGTGGACTCCTCATGTTGCTTTTAGAGAAAGAGGGCGAGCTCTAGTACCAACCTTGGACATAAGTGGATTACCCCTTCCACTCATAATAACCCTACCTTTTATTTTTTTGTTTTCTCAGGTATCACAAAGGGCTTTAAGGTTTTTGGGTGAACTCGAGAAAAAGCGCGAGCGGCCTGCATAACCTAAACCTTAAATCTATTGTGAATATAATGGATTTATTATTAGTACGATTATCCAATAATACGAATGGGGTATGCAATTATTAGATAGCATTATCGAATTACTACTGCATATAGTACTTTAACTGAAAGAAGTACTTTCTTTTATATTCCACTAGGGACATAGAGTATATTTTATCCAAATATTCCTCTAATTAATGTAATCAATGGATCTTAACTGAATTTAAGACTATCTACAATATACTTCCTAGCAAACTGTACTATCAATTAAATCTATTAAATTAACATGAATAAACAAACAAAAATATAGGTAATTAAACACAGCCAATCTCATATGTACTAACAAAAATTGTTAATCTAGAAATGTCAGCTCACATTTGGCCCACTTAGCTTATAGACTCATACCACAAACAACTTTAATTTAATTAAAAACAAAATTTAGGTCTTATTTTTTGCTATTTGTTATTTTAGTATTAGAAAAAAAATCTATTTTCATCATTAGTAATACCAATTAGATAGTTTAAACTCGTAACTGGTACAACAAAATATGATTTCTCCATTAGCTTAACACATACACACACAAATACACTTATGATTCTACCTACTCAAATTAATATGAGTATAGTATAGTATGAGTACGAGTATAAGACGGGGCCACCATAAAACCACTTTTGGCAGGGTTAAATTAGTTTTATTTTATTTTTTTCCTAAAATTTGTGTTGTTGATGTTGGTATGGTTGTTGTTGTTGTTATGAAAGCTTAAAAAAATACGACAATTTGGCACCTTTTATAAATAAACAAATAAATAAAGCAAACATAAACTGAACAAAATAAATTATAAATTAAAAATATCAAAAAGCAAAAAATTCTCTGATATATCAAAACTAAATATATATATAAAAAAAAAAAGATTAAAAATCATGGCGTAATATTTGTTCATTGCAAAATCAATTAACAATTTCAAGTAAATTGATATTAACGAGCACTCAAAAATAAATAATGAAAAAAACATAAAATAAAAAATTGAAGAAAAAAATAGCAAAAATATTTAAACACGATTTTTTTATTCATATATGGAGGCAATCACGCAAATCCATATATTGAATGAATGTCGCCCCTCCGTCAGCCACATGAACGGGGTCTTTCTACTCTATAAGTTCATTTTGTACATTCGTGAGCATGCATTTTATTTTAGTTGTTACTAATTCTTAAATTAAGCAAACTGTAAAATACAAAAAAATGTTTATACATTTTTTTCTTTCTTTCTTTAATTAAGTGCAAATGCCAGATTAACGATTTCACAAAAACGACACGTTTCTAGTACAGGAAAATATACAATGTAGTACTCGTATAACAAAAATTATAGGCACGAAATTTACAATACATAGTATCGTATGATAAGTAAGTTAGTACATTAAGTTAGTACAGTAAGTAGTAGAGTAGAAAGGTTTTGTAGAGAATAAAGCAATCCTCATGTACTATATTTTTAAGTAATTAATGATGCCAAGAAAATGATTCAAGAATATATGAATATGATACAAACATGCATATGTGCATGTTCTTTAAATGGAAATTGTCGGGAGCAGGACTATAAATAAGATAAGTCAAGACTAATTTGGAAGCTATGAAAGCAAGATGCACTTTTGCATGATCGATGATGTGTTTTTCACTCTCGTTTTTGCTCTACAATGTTTGATTATGTTTGCTTGTTGAAGTTTATTATACACCTTTGAAATAGTAATCAGTGCAGCCTATATCAGTGGGTCGTAAACCTTTAATCAAGATAAAAAACTCTGTGAAATTAACAACATAAATTGCTCAAATTATATTTAGTTTTTTGTATTAACCTTGTCCAGTTATATCGTACGACTCTACATTCAATCCTCATATGAATCATGTTCGACACCTAGGTCTAATCCTGGGCAAGCGCCTAATGTCAAGTGTGCCCCAGCGTGCTGCTATCAAAAGATGATAAAAATTGGTCTAGCTACTGCGTGCGGACATGAAGGCAAGTTCGTTTAACGTGGACACCTGTCAAGAAAGACTTTGGTGCCGATCACAAGGACTGAGCATTATCCGCAGTTACCAAAATCCGAGCCATACTTATTTTGGTCGTATGTCTTCTTCTTTGGTGTGGAACAAAGCCTATCTTAAACCTCTGTTACTCTGTGGGCCACAGTACCCGGTTGTATTCATATAACATACATACAATCTAGCCGCATCTGAGTAACAAACCACAACCACTACGATACTCCCATAAAGGAACAGTAGCCGCTGGGCAGAACGGAACAAGTTCCGTGGATTCTTGACCACCCGTCGTACCAGGCACAGCTTCTGGTCAGACTTCGTACTAACAGGCACCAACAATTTGCACTCTAAACAGTTCATCTTTTGGTGGCCCACACTAAATTTGCTCATATTTGCAGCCGGATATCCCGGGTGACAAATAATGAGTGAACAAATTTGTTTAATCTTCCTTCTTGAATAGAATTCCAAGCACACAGGGCTTGAATAAAACTTGAATAAAATACAACTATCCCTAAACAATAAATTGAAAATCTTTAGACAAATAGTGTCCTCAGTTTGGCAATATGGCATTCAAATATGGGGAACCTTATAAGATCAAAAATTTACAAGCAACGCAAAATAAAGCCCTTACGATGCTTAACTGGTGAACCGTGGATTGTGAGGAACACCACATTGAATCGTGACCTTATAATGCCAATGGTGATCGAGGAAATGAATTTCTTCAACAGCCGTTATAATGAAAGATTGGTGAATAATTCCAATTTCCAGGCAAGGTCCTTAACTCATTACTCAATTCACCATCCGACCAACAAAAAGCAGCAACATTAAAAACAGACAAACTAGTAATGTTTTTCTCTAAAAGATAAGTTTTAGTAATAAAGTAAACCCAAACGTCCTGACAATTTTGTGGCTTTAAAAATTTGCATGTTCTGCATTAGTAAATCTTTTCTAGAAAAAAAATATATTTATGTTAAAAAATTCTACGATCCTTTCTTTGTTTCCATTGTCATCAAATGGCTACCATAATTTTTTACATTTATTTTAAGAGACAAGGGAAATTTTGGCAAATAGAAGGTTCAAGTTGGGTCGTTTTATTATATTCTACTGAAATTTAAAGTTCCTTAAAATGTATTAAATTAAATTATATACCAATTTAGTTAAAATCTTTTGAGTTATTTTAAGGTTTTCATAAGTACTTATTCTTAGAAATAGCTAAATATGAGTATAACTGTCTTAATTGCTAATTCAAGGTCTTTTGAATTTGATAATCAATATTGTTGAATGTGCAGGACACAGCAACATTGACATGTTATTAAAATCTTCTATGATCTATGTTTGAGTTACCTGTTTTTAAATATGTCGTCAGACCGTCGCAAACGTAATTGCTAACAGAGTCATACAGGCCTGTTAAGTTTCTGTTAAGTAAAGTTTGTGAAAATTATGAAGACAGATAAATAGTAAAATCTTTTCGTGATCACAGTGATCCATTTTCAATGCCGGACAATATTTTTGATAAAAATTATCGATTCTCAAAAACGTTGAATCTACTTTACTGCAAGACCAGTTGGCCCTCATGGAGCCGTGGCTAAAGAGGTGGAACATCTGCGTCAATGATGAGAAATCTATGCTTGTCACCTTCACAGTCCACTCAACATGCCCTGCCGTCTTCATCAACAGTGATGGCATTCCAAATAGTGCCACTGTCAAGTAGTAGGACTGACACTGGACAGGCAAACACATTATGACCAAAATGAAACAGTTGATCCTGAATCTTCGAAGAATGAGTTGGCTGCTCAGTACAAATTCGAAGCTCAACCTGAATAATAAGCTATTACTATAGGCCATACTGAAACCAATAGAAATCCTATCAATGGTTTGTCCGGAACTCAGTCATCCACCGAGATTTGCAGATCCCACCAATAAATGAGATTGTCAGACACAGTATCAGACTTTTCAATAGGTTGCATGCCCATGTCAACCTGCTGGGCAACAGCAGGTGAAAGCGACACCTGCAAAAGCAGATTACAGCCAATCCTGGATGTTAATGAGTTAATACCTGACCACCAATTTAGTTTCAGATGTCGACATGGCACTCCGGAGCTAGTGGAGCGTATTCTGTTGGCTCACGAAGAGAAGCAGTACTGTTCGGCAGTTTCCCAGATGTGAAACAGGCATTTGACAGAGTGTGGCACACCGTCTTGCTCAATAACCTAAAGATTCAGCTGCCAACAACATACTACTTGTTCTTGAAATCTAATCTGGAGAATAGGAAATTTTATATATCCGCAGATCTGCCCATCACTTGTGACCATTCTCTTACTACAGTTACATACGCAGGCCGATACTGCATTTGTAGCAGATTCCAGGACTCTCGCTGGGGCTTCTAGAGTGCTACACCTTTGACTCTTGCTTGACCCTTTTTAAAGTATGGCTGAACAGATGGAACATTGCAGCCTACCATGAAAAATCGTTGCACACAACATATGCAAAAAGAAGAGGAAAATTAAATAATGACACAATTCCTTACGCAGAGACAGTTAAATATTTTGGACATTCACATGGCAACCTCATATCATGCAAAAAAAAAAAACCATCTACATGCGAAACTTCGGCAAATGTACTGGCTGGTTCATTGGATGCTACTCCAAATTCAAAATTAGGAATAAAATTGCTACTTATCAAGGCCACAGCTAGTGAATTAAACATTAAAACCATTAAGATGTTCCAAAACAAAGCCTTGAGATTACTAACTGACGCTCATTTGTGAACTACTAAACGGGAAATAACTGAAATTTAGAGGAAATCAACAGACTAACTAATCCTCCAAACAGCCTGGCAACAAAGCTAATCGACAACAGTGCAACTAAAAGAAGACTAAAGCGATATCACCTGCTACACCTTCCATTTAGAGAAGCAGTTTAATAAACCGAATTAAATGTAACTCTTCCCACTTTACATAACCCAGTCATCATATCTCTTTCCCCTCTTTATAATGTTTTAAACCATTATGTAAAAAATATTTAGTCAAATATTAAGCAATTTAATGATTGTCCCACAGTGGGATAGAAAAAAAAAAAAACAAAAAAAAGGTTAGAAACATTTTGAGAATGGGTCGGTTAACATTGTCAGCACAATTCGTTAGACAATTTCCTTTTTACTGTGAAATTGATTCTATTTTATGTAAAAATAAACCAGCGACAATCTGTAGATATCAAATTCAAAGTCATGCTTGTATTTGGCAAATCAACTTCCTACTTCTTCTACTATCTAAAATTATTGTATGTAGTTTCAAAAAACCCTTGACTAGACAATTGTCTTCAAGTACATACCTTGGTCTCTTAAGTACTTAAATAGAAGTGGAATACGAGTACTTACTTTGAAATCATTTTCCAATTTTTATATTCTCACGAGTTTTAAAATTGAGTCCAACAACAATATCAATGATAAATCTATAAATAAAAATAAATCGAAACAAAATTGCTTAATGATATTTTAATATACAATATTAATAAATTATAATAATTTAAAAATCTAAAAAAAAAAAAAAATAAATGAAAGCTAATAACAAATTCCAAAAAAATAAAAAATAAAATAAAAAGCAGCAACATAACCAATTAATAATAAATAAGTTTTGATTTTTATTTTTTTGTTGACCCTTGAAATCATTTGAATTTTTTCATAATTTTTTTTTTTCTATTGTATTTTTGTCTTTGAAAATAATTTTAGACTTAATTATCATGTGTGCGATTTGTTTGTGTGTTAGTGTATCTAAATAGTTTTTTATACAATACTATTATGTTTGTTATCAATCAATTTTTAATGTTGTTCATTCATAGTAAATGATTAACGTCGCCAACAACATGCAATTAACAATATTTTGAATGCTTAACCTTCATCAGAAAAAATGTTGGGGAGAAAAAAAACATGCCAAATAATATATAATACAATTTTCTATTATTTTTTATTATCTGCATGATTATCAATTTTATTTTTATCGTATATTGTAAAATTATAAGTATTTTATTCTTTGAAACCCACATGATTTTTATTATTATTCTTTTCCACTTAAACGTATGTTCGAGTATACTATATTCCTTTTTTTGCCAAATGCTCATATTCTCCTTCATAGTAGTAGTTATAGATACATCATCTACACACACAAACACACGCAGCCATGCTTAAGTAATTACGGTGAAAAACTCATTTGCCTTGTGTAATAAATCTTTCAATATATAATTTTTTTTTTTTGTGTTTTTTATGCCCATTATTTTTTTGTGTTGTTGTGTTGTGTTTTTGAATTGATCTAAATATGCGCACACAACATTGTTGTTGGGTTGTTGTAGTCATGCCGGGAATGAAGCACATGGAAGGAAGGACAGATATATAGATAGATAAATGGACAGACAGATAAATAGACATGCTCACACAGGGCGACGACGGCCTCATTGTAAAATGAACGCATGACTTTCATATATGCAACATCAACAATAGCAACAACAACATAAAATAACAAGGCGCACATTAAAGTATCTCAAAGATACGAAACGGCTGTGGCCGCATATATGTATGTATGTATGGTACATTGTACAATAACAATGACTATGAATATGATGACGACGACCACGCGGTAGGATCACTTTAGTTTTAATATGTGTATGTGAGTGAGAGTCTTTTATATGCGTCAGTCATATAGGCTTTTCATTTATTGCCTCTAAGCCGATGCTGATGCCATTGCCACTGCTGACTTTGTCCGACATTTAGACAGACAAAACAGAGACACCCCACACACGCATGAACACATCATTGAACTGCACTCTGCATCATGTCGTGAAATCTATTGTAGCCTGCCTGCCTGCCTATAAGATACTAAAGCTGATCAGCCTCTCCATCCGTTTGTCCTCTGTCTGAATGAGTGTCTATTATAATTCCTATGAGTTTGTTCAAACAATCATTACTCATAGATATAATTTTTTTTTTTTTTTTTGTTTTTATTTAGTGCCGTCTAGATAGTTTTAAATTGCTAAGCACACACACATAACATTACCAGACTTACTTACTATAAGGCAGTCTAACAGATTAACTACAACAACAATAACAATCAAATTCATATAGTATCGTATCTATAAGCAAGCGTGTGTCTTTTTTTGGTTTGAGTAGAATTCCAAGTATCTGAGTTTAGTGTTAAAAAAAAATCCAAACATATGTTTAAATACTAAAGGTTGTTTGACTGGCCTCTTGCTTGCTTTGACTGAATGACTGACTCTCTTGAGCCTCTTTGGCTTTAAACTTATTATATTGTACAATATGTAGAGATACTTGTCGCATTTCGTGTTTCTCATGTTGTTGTTGTTGTTGTTGCGTTTCCAATGAAGCTGCCTTTAAAGTATCTAAAAGTTCGTGAGTGTATCTCAAGTGCGCGGCAAAAATAAAAAATATAAAATAATAATAATAAACTACGACAAACATGAGCATATAATTCAAATTGACATGTGTTTGTTGAGATGAATAAAAAAAAAAACCGGCAACAAAAATTATTGAAGAATGAACACAACAAACGACGACAAAACTGTTTTTAATGATTTCTTCTTTTTTTTTGATATTTTTTTTTTTTTTTCATTGGTTTCTGCGATTCAATGGCCTGGCAACAACAATAAATAAATTTAATGATAACCCACGCTTGAGTATGTTTCATTTCATTTCATTGTTGCTCTTATTGTACTATGTATGCTGTTGTTATTTTTATATATTTTTATTGCGCTACATTTTTATTGTTTTATTATATTTCTGTTTCTTTTATGATTATTTCCTTTTCAACACACACACACACACACTCAGCAACGCACAATCATTTCTTATTGAAACTCATTCAGATTTAAATGTCTAAGCGCACAACATTGAGATGTATCTCAAGTGTGTGTGTATTTTATATGTTTGTCTGTCCATACTCAATCGATTGCCAACAAGCAAAAAAAAAATTAAATCAAATGAAATGAAATTTTGAAAATGCAAAAATAATACGAAAAATAAAGCCGAAATTGAAAAGACAAAACAAAAACAACAAAACGCCTTAAAATAAACATAAATTATAATTTATTAAACTCTTGGCCATTTGGCCATTTCTCATTTGTCTCATTCGCCGCCGCCATCGCTATTGTCGTTGTCTGCTGAATTCAAGTAGCTCAATTTTGTTTTTTGTTTTTGTAAACAGATTCATTATTTTTTTTTTTTTTTATCTAAAGCATTATTGGATTTTTTTTTTTTGTGTCTTTCATCTTTTTAGCTTTTGGGCTTTTGTTACTTTGCGTCACAATGATTTCATTCATCTCAAGACCCAATCATTTATTGCTTTTCATTTCTTTCCTTTTATACTCATAGTACGAGTACTACACTTCATACTAGTGCGAGTTGTATCATCATTTCAGTCAGTTGTTTGTGACGTTTATCCTCAAAATATGATTTGGTGAACCTTTATAATATACACAAGTATATTGACATGATCATGTTTTGTGATAGGAATCGATCTAGTAGAGTGCGTGAATCCTTCTAATCATCTTTTTGATTTTCCTTAGGACGAGTTTCTTAGTTTCTGACATATCCCCCTTGAAGGGAGAAGTTATCTTATCGAAATCTTATAAAGTATGATCCAAATTGAGAGAAAGAATATTATCATTAATTCATAAATTCATGCGATAATCTTTTGGGTCTGAAACTACAGTTTTTACACCAAAAACATCTATCTTATCCTGTATTTGATTTCCCTTAGGTCGAGTTTCTTATTATTTTTCATAACTCCAATAAAAGGGGAAGTTGTCTTACCAATAACCTATTAACTATAGCTCAGTATGATCAAAATTGATAGGAGCATTTGTCAATTCATAAATTCATCCATGCGCTGGTCTCTTAGACTTGGTAGACCACTTTACATTACTCAAATCGGAACTCTTTAAAGTATATACTGATATGATCAATAATTGAAAGTGTAGCCTAATCATCACTTTAATATTTCATTGGTTTATTAATTTTATATTCCATGGGACGAGTCTCTCAGCTTAAAAGATTTCTCAACGAAATTTCATAAATAATCTTTTACAATCAGATGAGATCATTTATCGTAGACATTGTAAGCCGACTACTTAAAGACATCGGTAGCATTTGGAATGAATCATGAAATAAGTAAGTAATCCTTAGTAATACGAAATAAATTAAAAGTCTTCTTATGCTATACTCAAATCATGACTTGAAAACCATCTAAAGTATACTTTCATACTCTACATAGTATATTGACATAGTTAGCCTTTCAAGAAGAATCAATCTACATTGTAATGGCTGCGGATCTGTATATTTAACTATCATCCGTCTAATTTTCAATCCTTCAGTCTCAGAGATTTTTAAATCAAATGCTGTTCAAGGTCTTTAAAATCAACCAAACCATGAAATGAAAAATATATAGTCCTATACAAAAGTAAATATAGGAGAGTGAATGATCTTTTCCTTTACTCGTTTAATTCAAATGAGTTAATCCCATCAATACCCCATGAAACACATGATTTCTATTGTAAATGTTAATGGAAATCAATAATCAATTCATTCATTCATCATGTATCACTAATCAAAGAAACAATAGAATAACTTATACTATAAAGTGTCTGCACAAGCTTTCGCAAGACTAAAGTTAGCGTTTCTTCTTCTTGATTTTATTCTGATTTAATTTTTTTTTATTATCATGTATTTTAATGTTTTTTTTTTTTTTTTTTCAAGCAAAATGCGTGAAGCTATTAACAAATAATACAAACAAGAAAATCATCAAAATTATAAAATATACAAACCCAAACAACTATGGACGACGGACAACGGACAACAACGAAGACGCATGGTTTGAATTTTTATTATATTTCTATTTAAATTATTTTTTCATTTATACTATTTCTGCCCCCCATCCTTCTCATTCTTCTATTATTGCCATTTCTCATTCATTTCATGTTTGTCTGTGAAAATAAACATAAAATGTGAACATAGAAAAAAGAAATATCTCATGTTTGCTCATTAAAAAGTCTTGAATCTCAAAATGAGGAGACAGAGACTGACTGAAAGATACAACTATAAACGACGACGCAAAGCTGAAATGCCATGGCAATAGCACAAGCAAAAGATACAACAAATTTTAAACTATTTCAAATATTTTAATTATTTGCGTAGCTTTTTTTTTTTTTTTTATTTTATTGATTTCTTGTTTATTTTTCTTTTAGTTTTTTAATGATTTCAAAAAACAAAATAAATATTATATATTTATATTCTTAGTTTTATTTTCTTGTAGTAACTTTGTGTGTTTTATATGGTGTATATATACGAGTATGTATGTTGAACTGTCAGTTAGTCATTCAGCTAGACAGATACGACAGTAGTAGTCTATGAACGTGGGTGGGCCACGCAGTCATTTCCTCTTATCTTAATTAGTATTTTTCTTGCCATTTCAAGCCATTGGAAATTTTCCTAAAATATTTTTTTTTTATATTATTTCTTTTTAAATGCTATTATTATGAGCTGCTACTACTCAAGAGTTTGATCATAAAGTGATTTGACCTCTTGAAAAAACTATGAAATTATCATCACTGAAATATTTAAATAAATGAAAATCAAACATGGAAAAGTGTTTTAAGAGTTTAAAGAGCCATCATTTGTTAGACTATGAAAAGTATTAAATTGCATTAGATCTTAGACGAAATTGTAAACTTGTATTTTGTATTCAATTTCCCTTAATTTATAGAAATTAAATTCCCCCATAGACCTTTCCTAACATTTTAATAATTATGCACATATGTAATCTTTTTTTTGTAATTGAAAACTTTTAAGAAATTCAATCTTATAGTAGAGTGAAACATGGCCTAGTATATTTAGATATCAATTAAGTAAATCAAAATAGATCGGGGACAAATTTGGCACTATAAATGTAGGTCAGTTCTGTCTCCTCATCCATGACAAATTTTTCTTAGATTTGTTAAATGAATATAAAAAAACAAATGCATTAAGTACGAGTAATTTCAACAAGTCTCTTCTATGCTTAAATCCTAAGTTAGATTGATATATTCTACGTTCTTAGATTAGATAAAGTGAATTCCTGTAAATAATAAATCTGCAATGATTTGTTTTCTTTATTCAAAAATATATACATATATTACTTTTTTATTTATTTAATCAATGAATCCGCATTTAGATTTCTACTAAGAGCTTTGATAATAATTACAAAGAAAAATTAATGCAAAATTCAATATAATTGATAAAAATTTGTCATGCTTTGATAATATTTTACACACTCCATATTGATACTATTTGCTTCACTCAGCACTCAATAATCATTTCAATTAAGGAAAAAAAAAAACCCAAGACAGTTGATTTGTAACGTAGAATTTTCAAATGTGATAACATTTTCCAAGAATCATAGCGTGTTTACTATATTGTATTAAAAAATCAAGTATTGTGGTATGATATATTGAATTGATTTCTTTTAAAGTCATTGTGCTTTCCAAAATGATTGCAATGTTTTCCTTGAAAAAGTACTGAGTGTTTTGAAAAATGTAGAAACAATGGAAACAAATTCACAACACGCAGCTTTCTAAGAAAATTGCTGTGATGTTTCGTATAGTTAAATGTAAGAATGCCCCCCTTTTTGTAGAATGTGATAAAGTTTTTTAAGTAAATGAACCAGATTCTGCACTATTATTCATACTCTACTGACAGTTTCACAGGAGATTTTAAAAGGCAATCTTAATTCGGCACCTTATGAACTAAAATATATCGAACTTAGCCGTATAACGAGGTACTGCCCAATTGGGCGTAATAGCCTAAAGAATGCATGTTCCACATCAGGACTTCTATTGCAGCTGTGGAAGAATCAAATCTTTAATTTGGCAGTTTGAGAGAATTGCCACTGGGGGACCAGGCATTGTTTGTTGATTTTTCAGGTTGTTTAGAAAATGTGAGATAGACCTCTTAGACCATCTAAGGAAAGCTTACCATCAAATACCCTAAACTCATCTCCTCCTTTTCTAAATTCAGGCATCACAATGGACCGTAAGAGTGAACTTGGGTTCTTGCAGTGACCGGCTTGCATAACATAATCAAACCTAAGTCAATAACATAATAATTAAGAACAATAAAATTAATAATATTTATTGTATCAAATACTATACTCATCATATTATTGTCAATTTTCTTCTTCTATCTTACATCTTTGTTTCAAAAAAGTCATTTTTAAAAGTGATAACAAAAATCATTTGAAATTCATATCAATTCTATCTAAAATTAGAGAAATTAAACTTTTTCTTGGAATCTTATAAAATAAAATTGGCGCTAACCAATTAAGTTTGAATTGCTTTTAATGCTTAAGAATTTAGAGAAACAAACTTGAATGTTTACGAGGGTAAAACTTGTTTAGGGATTTTTGATATTCAGTTTTAAAACAATAAAATTTTATTCTTAGTATAAAGTAAATGAATTTTTTATAGCTTTTTATGCTCTCTGATAAGGAATTATAGACAAAAGAACACATTAACTAAAGTGATAGTATAGTAGGACGACACACTTTTATATGTTTTCATTCTATCTGTCAAATGTAAGAGAATATAAACTAGAAAATCACTTGTTATTTTTTTTTTTACTTTTATTGGGTTAGAGTGATTTTTGGAGCAGATATCATTGGTGTCCGGGAAAACGAATGGGAGATCCTGATAAGGCGACATGTGTTTATGTTGTAGTCCAGCATATTGATAGTCAATTGATTACCATAGCCTATTGCTGTGCCTACTCATCTCTTCTCTGACCGCTGAAATCTTCAAGTCTCGGTAAATGACCGATTTTCTGACGTACCATGGCACACCGACAAGCCTTTTCTGAAATTTAGATTGGAACCTATTTGCAGTTTTTAATTGGAAGCAGTGTCTCAAAGCTGTATACCGTTGTCCTATAGCGGCTTCATGAGTGGTCTTATATAGTAGGTTTAGCTTTAGATAGCTTCTCACAACTCATTCTTTGAAGCTTCAGATCCAATTGCTTTGTTTTGGTTTTGATGTGAGGATGCAAAGTGAGACGCCTGTCTCTTGACTCTTGTCAGGCCCAGATACTTCACGGTGACACTCATTGGAATGATATGCCCGTTTATGAGTAATGTAGGACATGTCCATATGATTTAACGTGAATGTGATGTGTGTTTGGAAAAAATAAAATATATAATTTTTCTCCCCACTCCCACAAGTTTCTTTTATTAAAAACAAATGCATTTTGTTTAAGTTTTTATTTTCAGTCAAATTAATATTAATTAATTTGCCGTATTTCTTTATTATTGTAATACACACAATTGTTGTTATTGTTGTTGTTGTTGTTTTATTTTATCATATATGATTTTACTTGCTTTTTATTTTGTGTTAAGTCAAGTATTTGTTTGTTTCCGTTTAAATTATTATAAGTAGTTTATTATTTAATTTCATAATTAATATTTTCTTTATATATTATTCATAATATTGTATTTCCTGCTTGTATTTAGTTTATTATTCTACAGAGTTATAATTAATTATATTATTATTATATATTTTAAGTTCATATATTTAGTTTATATTTTTCTGTTTATATAACTAAATATTTTCTTATTTTAATTTTATATTACTTTATTATGCATAAGTATAATTAAAGTCTAAATAATTTACAGTGTTTCATTTTCTTTCATTTTTTTTGTATTAGTTATTTTTTATTTTTTTATTTTTGTATTTCCTTCCTTTGCTTTCATTTTGGCAATGAATAAATAATTTATTTTATATTTATAAAAAAAAAAAATACAATAGAATTTTATAGCATTTTTTGATTAAATAAATAATTGGGAATAGAAAAAGAGAAACAGGTGAAATTAAAAGCGAAGCCAATTATTATTTGAATAAATAATTATTTAATTAATTGAGTAAAAAACTACTATCACATTTAAATGTTTATGTATAAAGAGATTCGTATAGATGTGCCTATATGTGTTTGAATCGAAATGTAAAAATATCTGGGTGGGTGTGTGTATGAGTGCAGTTGTGCTTTGATAAACTAAATAAGCAAATATTGTACATAAATAAATCAATAAATTAAATGAATATATATCTATCCATAAGTAAGTATAATCCCCCATTTTATGTATTTTTTTAGTTAAAAAAACGACATTTAAAATATATTTTAATAAATTGAAAATAGAAAAGAAGCAAAAAATCACAAATCCTATCAAACAACAATAAATCTAAAGTTATAAATTATCTTATGAAGCAAAAACTTTGTTTAGTTTGTTTTTATTATTATTTATTTTGCTAATTATTGAAATTAATATATTTTTTTTATATAATTTAAGTTGTTAATTTGTTGATTTTATTGATTCAAACTTTTGTTGCTTTTATTATTTATTTTTTATCATTAAATTTTTAATTACAAAAATCAACAAACAAAAAATTCTAAATCTGATTTGCTGATGATCAAAATAATTACATAATTTATTCGAAATTTTTTGTTCTTTTTTTTTAATATTTTATTTTTGGGTTTTTATAAAGTTTTGTGAAATAAATGAATTGCAAATTTTAAATGTTTTTCACAGCGTTTTTTTTTTTTAATTTTTATTTTTTTATATTTTATTAATATTTATTACTATTATTTTTATATTTAATGTACGCAGTTTTTTGTTTGTTTATTTTACATAGTTTAATTTCTTTTTGTTATTCTGCTTAGTTAGGACTTTATTCTTCTTCTTCATATTGTTGTTGTTCTAAATATCTGCTGATTTTTAAATATAAATTTTTTTGTCTTAATTGGTTTTTAGCAATTTTATTTATTTATTTTTTTAAATTAAATATGTTTCTATGATTTTTAGCAATGTAAGTCACAATTGTGAATAATTTTGTTGATGTTGTTGTTGTCGGTAAAACACTAAAAGATTAAATTCTATAATTCTGGACTGTTTGAATTGAATTATTCTATCAAAGGAAATAACCGACGGCTAGGATCAGTAAGACATTTCAACCAAGGATGAACCATTACTAAAACCTTCAGAGAGTCTCAGATTCTGTATTCATTTATGCAATGACAGAACGTTTGTAATGATAGTTAAGAATTATCAGTATTACAAATCAGGATCTTATGTTTACAGAGTTTAGAACAGATCTCTTTAGAACTTCCTAGCTATATTCTAAATATTAACATCTGTTGATGGAATGAAGAGATTGTAATGTATCAATTATGTATCGATTAGTACTCAATACTTTATTCATGAACCGGATAAATAAAGCACGATCCGATTGTACCCAATACAACAACATATGGGCTTTAAATTCCATATCACCCAACACCAAGCTTCAAATCTTCAGTTTCAGCATAAAATCGGTGCTATTATAAGGCTGCGAGTCTTGCTCCAATTGAGTTATCAATGAAACTTAGACGATTTATGCCGGCAAAGTGAACAGGTCAGCTCTGTGGTTCGAGAGACTGTGAAAGAACAAGAACATCTTGGATATGTATTGCAGACGCTGACTGGAACACTCTTAAGCTTCGCGAACAAAATCGGAATGACTTTAATAATTTTTTTCTGGCCAACCGGAGTTAAATTTATCAATATATATATGTATGTTGCTGATTTCAGTATACAGCCAAAACTACACATCGCACACGAATGGTTCTTCTGTGTGGCAGTAGCCTCAAGTCTCGCATCGTGGACTATGGTGGTTGTGTTTCGTTGGCTATAAGATTGTGGAAAATAGGGGGGTTGAAAGTAGTCGACTTTTTCTAGAAAGTTCCAGAATTTGTTTTGGAATTTTTACAGCGTCCTGGATCATTTTTAAACTCTCACAGAAGCTCTTTTATCAACAATTTGATAGACAATAAAAAAACCGGCGAAGCAACTAGTTGACATATGTATATTATATTTAAGCGCCATTGATTGTATGATCATGATATCTGAAGAGATCTACAAATACTAGTGACTGTCCTGAAGCTAAACATGGATGAGTCCAGAAAGATCCTGAATTTTGGCTTATGAACATTACACATCATTGAATAGATCCCACACCATTGACATATGTATATAAGAAATTCATTTAAATTTTAGAAGGTGTCAACCATCAAACGATGTGTGTATAACAAGTGACTTCAGTTTTATTATTTCTAGATTATATACAAAATTTCTTTCAGTATTTTTATCCTTTATCAATGCATTCAAGTATTTGATATTGGCAAATTGGCTCTGATAATTTCATTTCGTTATCTTTTTGACCTTTTAATAGTATGAAACTAAATTCTTAGTGCACCCTTAACCCGTAATATTATAGATTTTGTTTTAATAATAAGTATATGTTTCTCTAAGGTTATGCTCCAAAGCTTTTAATGTTTGTATGTATGTATATAATATATATGCATTTATGTATATATTTTTTATTTAATTATTTGAATAATAACTATATATACTATACCTATATTGTATACTCGTATATAGTGTATCTATATGCATTGTATATATTGGTATTTATGACATGTTAATGTGTTTGGATTCTAAGTTTAAATTTATTAATTCTTATTATTTTATTTCATATCTTTTTCTTGAGTGTATGTTTGGTTTATCCGTCGATTTTCTCTGGTTATTTCACTTTTTGTTTCACTAATATTCAAATAGTTTAGTATTGTTTATGTGCACATAGGCAACTAAGCGTTAATGCTTTCCTTTTATTTGTTTTGTTTTTTTATTTTCAGATATTTCGAATTTTTTGCCAAAATTTTATTAATTACAATAATTTTATTTTATATTGTTTTGCTAACTAATTACCATTTATGTATATATATATATATTTTGTTTTTGTTTTGAAAAGAAGTCTATTGTGTTCTGCCATAGTGTCACAGTGTGGTGCTGTTGGTTTTTGTAGTTCAATAAAAAAGTATCTGTTGGGACTTAAAGACAGTTTTTTAGCCTGCTTATTCATCTAGCGACCCGCACTAAATGCAAGATTTTTTTTTTATTATTTTCTTTTATTAAACATAATTTTCATTTCATTTTTCTTTTGATTACTTTGGCATAAGTTTTGCTTTATAATTTTACTTTATTCTTTTTTTTTTAATATTTATATCATATTGTATATTCAAAGCCATAAAGACTTTCAAATGCTTCTAAAGTCTAAAGAGACATTCGGTGAAAAGTAAGTAAAGAGAAAAAATATCCATATACAAACAAAGCATGTTTTTCCTGTTATTCTTTTGTATTTTACTCTCTGTGTCTGTGTGTGTTCTATGAATATACTTAGTAACAAAAATCACATAGAAAAGATGAGAAGAACAAAGCGCACAAGACATTAGCACTTGGTTAGTAATTAATTTCGTCTTAAGAAAAACAAAACAACAGAAAATAAAAGATAGAAAAGTATCTGCAAAACAGCTTGCTGCTCTGGGAAGGAAAAATATATAAAAAAACGCTTGTGAATTAAAAGTTCTTGGAAATAAACATTAGCTCAAGTCAACAATCTTCAATGTGGTACATACTACATACAATTATTTCTGAGGATTTCAAAAAAAAACGTTTATATTTTAGTTGATTGTTATTTTCTGAATTTTTGTTTTTCACTTTCTTGTCTTCTTTTTAATGACTTCAGGAAATTAAACAAGCTCTATGAAGACATGCCAAAATACATTTTAACAAAAAAAAAAAAAAAAAAAAAAACAACATGGTGTTAGCATCTTGAGGTATTTAAGTGAAGACAAAACTAATGTCATGTTATATGAGATTGGCAAATGTTTTGATGAGATATGCTTGTACCATATAAACATGACTACTATTTATATGGCAAACTTTCAAAATTATGAAGTCATGACATTCTGTTTTATACCCTTTACACTTAGTAAGCCAACATCATTATAATAATGTGTGCTTGAACCATTTCCCATTATCTTTTTCCCTGTGTTATTGTATGAAAACCTTCTTACATTTGGATCAAAGGATTTTCATAATTTACTACTGATAATAAAAGCATTGGATCACTTGAATATAAGAAATAAGTTCTGACTTTTGTATGAAGGTTGCCCTGTTCTTCTTGGAAGAAGTGTCTGTCTTCTCGGGAAATCTTTCTGCCACTGTGGGACCTGGTATTGCTTGTTCATTCTTCGGACCTCTGAGACTATGACCTTCTGAATTCACCCAAATCTATTGCACTTGGATCCTAGGATTTTCATACTTTAATACAGATAATAAAGCCATTGGATCAGTTTTCAACACCTTCTATGTAGTGAATACTTTCAGACAAAAGACAAGATGTGTATAAGATCAATAATGAAACAACTTCTATGTGACTGTCCTGCTCTTCTTTTTTTCCATGATTTAGGCAGTTTAGGAAAATTTCCACTGGGGACCTGTCATTGATTGTTAATTTTTCGGGACCTCTAAGACCATGCCGTCTCCCTCTTTTTCTAAATTCCGGCAAAACTTCTTGTAGTTGGATCCTAGGATCTTCCATACTTTGCTAAAGATAATAAAGCCATTCATTATTAATCTTGACTTTTGTCCGAAAGTATTCAACACCTTCTATGTGGCTACCCAGATCTTCTTAGAAGACGGGCCTTCATCTAGGGAAACCTTTCTTCAATGATTTGGGCAGTCTTGCAGTTTTGCCACTTGAGGACCTAGCATTGTCTGATGATTCTTCGGACCTCTGAGACCATGACCTTCTCCTCATTTTTAAAATTCAGGCAAAGCTTCTTGTACTTGGATCTTCATACTTTACTGCAGGTAATAAAAGCCAAGGAATCACTTGAATAAATGAATTTGATCTTATGCAAATCCCGAATATGTGACTGCTCTGCTTTTCTTGGAAGACGTGTTTGTCTTCTTGGGAAGCCTTTCTTTAACGATTTGGGCAGTTTGGCAGATTTGCCACTTAAGAACCTGACACTGTTTGTTCATTCCTAGGACCTTTGAGACCATGACCCACTCCTCTTTCAATAAATTCAAGAAATACTTCTTGTATTTGGATCGTAGGATCTTCATACTTTACTACAGATAATAAAAGCCAACTGATCACTTTATCTTATGCATACCTTGAATTTTGTCCATAAAAATTCTCTAGTGGCTCATTTGTTCTTAGAAGGCTCGAGGTGATGAGAGAGGAGAGACTTTGCTAAGCCCACCCAAATCCAAAAAGCTTCACGCGGACATTAATTTCTTTTCTTGTTTTATTTTCGAAATGTCAAAGAATCTTGCTCTGGGTTATCCCTAAGAAGTCTTTACATGGAAAGAATTGTAATTAAGAAGGTTATCATATAAGGATCAATTGAGGCTGCACTGACAAGGTGAATTAGATCCCGTCTTTTCTCTAATCTAATACAATCTAATCTAGGAGATTCAATGATGTGAACAGTGACACGTATAGATGTTCATTTTGTCAGTATGTAAGATTGATATTTGATTGAGTACGTTTTCATAGAGTGTATGAAGAGTGTTTTATCCTCTGATCAAACTCAAAATTTTGCCATTTATTAATTGTGAACCATGTTAAACAAAATAATATAATTAAAGAAACAGAAAAAAAGATTAAATAATCATATAAATTAAGTCTTCTAATCAAAAAATATATATATAATAATATAAAGCAAAAAACTTTGCTCTTTTGCATTAATTTTCTTCTTCATGTCAAACACAATGTCTATAATTTTTTATGAGATTTTTTGCTGTTTCTTATAATTTTTTAGCCATTTTTTTGTGTTAATCAGCATTTAAAATTTGCCTATTAAATTTTTATAATTTATTTTTATTATTTTTTTTTAAATGTTTTATATAAAAATTCTTGACCTCATGATTAAAGCAACATAGTATATTTCTTCAATCATTATTATCATGCTCATCAGCATCATCATCCTCATCATCTCATTGTAATCCTCATCATCATTCCATTTCATTCATTAATCAATTAAGTTATTCTAATTTGGATTTTTTTGTATATGAAACGTAAAGCTGATTAAATTGGAATTTTTTTTATATACACACATATGACATTTATGTAAGTATGTATCATATACTATACCTAGATAGATAATCTCCTAAATATATAATCTCATGTTTATATGCATTAGTCATAGACATACTTATATCCATACATATTTAATATATTGTATATTATATTAGTTTGTCGTTGTTAACCATGGTATCTTTTTGTGTATCTCTAAATATACAATATTTTAATTTTATTTTTAGTATTTCGACTAACTACTAATTAATTCAAGTCCGTGTTAATTTTGTATATTTTTTTTTTCCTTATAATTTTCATGCATATTAATTTTATATATTTATTCAATTTCTTTCCCTTTTTTTTCGTTTTTTTCTCTTAGTTTTGAGTTAAAAAGAAAATTAGCAAAAGGCAAAAAAGTCATAAAAATATGGTATGGTATGGTATATATGTCATTAACAGAGGTTGATGCTTGGAGAATTGGTTGCGTGGTTGAAACAAAAAATGAATAAAAAATGATAAAATTTTATAAAAGTAAATAAATACAAGAGAAATTAATTATTAAAATAGAAAAAAAATAAAAAATCACAATGGTATGAAATCAAAACTTTGCAACAACATTAACAACATTTTAATAAATTAATTAATTAAAATACTATGCAGCGTTTAGTCACCATGAAAATTTATCATCATGTCTTTAACAATGCAATCATAATCATCATCATCCTTAGCCTCATCATACTTCATCGTCTTCATGGACTACAACATCATAAACAAAATCTTCATCAACATCAGCAACATCATCAACATCTTTAATATCATCTTCATCAACATCTTTAACATCATTTTGATTTGAAAAGATATACCATACATAAATACAACATTTGGAGCAAAGTGTTAGCTACTTGTCTGTCTGCTTTGCTGTCTTATTGACTATCTTTCTGTTTGTCTGTCTGACTGTCTATTTGCTTGTCGGTGGTCTACAACATTCAAAGCGCGTGAAGCGTGTGGAAATTGAGTAAAAAACGACATAGACAGACAAGAAGCAAGCAACATAGCGTAAAGTGAATGAATGAAGTGTTAGCCATGAAACGAGGCAGACACATAGACAAGATATTCATACTACATACTACAACTACAAGTATCTCTAACCATAAGTCTTTTCAAATCAAATAGCAAAAACCAAATAAAAGAAAAACAACAAATTTAGATAGCACAAACTGAAATTTAACTTGGAAAAACTTTATTAACAAGAAGAAGGAAATCATGATGAAAAAACTACTCTTTGAAAGTAAAAAATTTAAATTTTAAAGTTATAAAAGGAAAAATTACTTCATCTGTGAATAAATTGAATGAAAAATAAACAGAAATTTGTTAACAGAGGGATAGAGATGTTTAGTTAGAGATACTTAGATTGTAAAGATTGTACACATAGTAAAGACTGCTTTTGGTTCCATAACATTTAATCAAAATATTTTTAGGTCATTTCCTTGATTAAATAATAATATTCCATATATTTTTACAAGACACAACAATTTGATCATTTAGTTTCTGATTTTTTTTTTATTATTATTATTATTGCCATGTGTGACAAAGTTTTGACCCCATTAACACAAATATAAAACAACAAAATCATGTAAAATTTTATATATTCAATGAAATCACATTAAAAAATATTTCATTCAATAATAAAATTGTTTTTTTTTTTGTTTTGTTTTAAAATAAAAATTAAATAATTAAACACGCAAAAACTAGTTTCCGACTTTGAATCAGACTACTCTACTGTATATACAACTGAACTAACAACTCAATAGCAAGCAAGACAGATGGACAGATAGTTAGACAGACAGACAAATGGACGGACAGGCGAATGCTTTATCTCATTGTAACTGAATGACTGACTGCTTGTTTGTATTTTGACTGCCTGTTTGCTTGTAAGTCTGTCTATTTGTGCATTTGTCTGTCTGTCTATCAGTATGTCTGTTTGTCTGCCTTGCCTGGGTTTTACTTTATTTTGATTACCCAAAGATACTTTGTATTGTACAAGCAACAACTACTACAATAACTTATGTTGTTACACTTGGGCTCTTGTCTACCCTTCAGACCCCTTCTTTCAACCAAAAACCTTAGGGTTGTTACTGGTAGTCTACAGAGTGTTGTTACTTTGTTATTGCCTGAATGGTATGTAGTTTTGTTGAACAATTTCCGCGCATTCATTTATTAAAAATAATTATAAAGAAAAACTCGCTTTAATTTTGATGACGTTTTTCGTATTACACAAGTTTATTTCGATCGTTTTCTTTTTTTAATTTTGTTGCTAACCAAGTTTTTGCTTAATAAACATTTGCCTTGATGTTGTTTTTTTTTACCTAATTTTGTTAATTTTACTTTTAATTAAATTTATTATTTTATAAAGAATAATCATAAACAGAAAACAAGGGGCTTCATTCATGATTTATTGTATACAAAAATTTTAGCAAATTTATTGGAATTTATTGTTGATTGAAGAAAGATAATCAAACTTTATTTTTGTAAACATTTTTTTCTAATTAAAATAATGAAATTCTAAGTGCTTTCTGTACTTTCCCAAAAGTAAAATCAAAAAAATATCAAAAGCAATCATACTCGTAATGAAATCGATCAGCTGACATCTATCTATTCAGTCGGTCATTCATTCATTTAGTCATTTATATTCTGAATTCATTGAATTCAATCAACAATCGATTATCATTACCAAGTGTAATTTATTTGAAATATTTTTCAATTGAAAATAAATCGAATTCGAATTGTTTCAATTGTGTTTACCATTTATGTTATATGTACTATGTGTAAAAACACCCCACTCCTTGATCGTGACCAGTTCAGAAATACAACAAAAATCGACCTAGAGACAGATATGCTCAAACCAAGCCAGACCAGGCCAAATTGCTAATCTTTTCTATATGTTTAGTTAGACACACACACATTATATTTATGAATATCAGATCAATGGCATAACACCCAATAATAATATGAAAGCAATCAAGCAAGCAAGCAAAAATTAAGTACTCCATCATCAAATCATATATAGTAATAATAATAATAATAATAAATAATCTTAATAATAATCAACAAAAATACATATATGTGTAATTTTGAAAGTTTGTTGAAATTAGAAATTTTTTATAGTTTTGTTGCCTTTGCCAATGTTAATAGTTGGCGTCATGTGGCACTTAACTTGATGTGACTGTCTGTATTTGAAGGTTGTGAAATATAAAATTTCATTATGACTTCCAAGAACAAAATGATCTGATGATTTGGACTATTCTAGCAATATTTAACGTCGCCTTCTTTTACTTAGCAAAAAAAAAGAAAAAGTTATAAAAGAAGTGAGTAACATCACAGATCACATCAATCAAATTTAGAAATTTAAAACAAAATTGCCTATTTGTGACCAGATATTTTACATATACATACTATACCATATACTATGATGTGTGTGGTGTGTATATTTTAGGAAATTTTTTATTTAGACTGTCTACATTTTTTTTATATATGAATTTATTATTCACAATGAAATCATCATCAGTTTAGCAAATAAAGAAATCATAAAATAAATTTCCTGATTGTATCTCTTCGCTCTCTAATCAGTTGTGCAAATAAGGTCATTTCTTTTATTTGAATAAAAATAAAAAAAAAATTTAAATTGAAAACTCGTGTGAATCATTTGATTATAATTTATTTTATTTACTTTTATTTATGGTTTTTTTTTTCCTTGGTTCATTTAAACACACATTTTTGTTTGGTTTAAACTTAACTGCAGGAAGTCGTTTCTCTCTTGTTGTAGTAGAATACTTATTTGTTGATTTCTTGATATGGAAAATAATATAAAAATGAAAAAAGGTTGTAAAAGAAATAAAATAAAGGAAGAATCTTAATAGAATGAAAAACCATTAAATGAATATAAGTATAAACAGGCAGCATTCTAGCATTAGTCAAGACTTTGAATTTGAAAAGACATCATTTCTTTAATATGTATGTACAAAAGAGATTTCTGTATTTGATACAAGAACCCAAGCCTCTTTATGTTTGAAGATTCATTTGATAATTTTTAGTGAATAACTGAATAATTAATGGCAATGAATGCTTTATTTGTTTTTATTAAAACATTGATTTTTCAGTTTGAAAAATATATAAGAGAAATCACCTTATGTAGTCCTTATTCAGACACCAGTGGCGTAACAATAGGGTGACATGAAGACAAAATGGCAAGTAATCTCAGCTGGAAGGGACTTCCGTCCCGTGAATATTTTGATTCAGAGCAAAATTCAGTGAATCTTTTTTTGATAAGGAAAAATTTATATGTTTGCCATTTATTACTGATAAGGGTTACTTTAAAGGACTCAATGATCAAATGAAACGGTTTATTATCGAAAACAGACACTGTAAATCTAAAGGTCCCTTCTTAAGAGAGAGTGACAATAGGATCTTTCGTGGGATAATATTATTATATTGTTTCTAAGAGTTAGGTAAAACTGGAATGTACATGGCTGTCCTACTCTCTATTGATTCCAAGGGCATATATAGTAAATCATGTTGGTTGTTCGCTTATAGGGCACCTAAAGATATATAGAAAACAATGACAGTTATTTAGAACACTAGATGAAGAGTAAGAGTAAATTTTAATGAAGTTCGGTCTTCATTGTAGTGTTAGTATTATTTGTAAATGTATTATTATCAATTTAAATAAATACAAATAATTAAAACTTTGGTTGAGCTTCTTTACATTAAGGGAGGGCTACATCCGATGAATTTTCCACGGTCCCCCAACGGTGTAGTTACGCTACTAGATATACAATTTTTGTAGCTTTTCTTACAGCAATGAACTTATTACGACAATCACTATAGAATTAGTAGGAGCGGGCTATGAATTGAATAAGCATTGTGTTATAATATTACATATGTAATGCAAATGTCAACCACACATAATGGGACACAATTTTGGTATAAGTAATCACGCTATTAGAAGGTTCAACGTAGGCCAAGTGGTATCACAATAAACCTCATACAGGCCGGTAAAAGAAATTAGCTCTTGATTCATGAAGAAATCTAAAAAAGAAATAAAGCATTGAATTGATCCCATTGATCATATATCCCATTTAAACTCAAGATTAAAGATTAAACTCAAGATTAATGATTAAACTCAAGATTAAAGATTAAGTTTGAAAATAGGATAGTAAAACTATACAAATTTATGCTTATAAGTATATGCAAGTTAACACGATCTTCACAGCAAGAAGCCACGCACGTAGGGACGAGAGCAATGTTAAGGCATTGCCGATTCAGCGCTTTAAGGATTAAAATCTCAAATCTAGTCAACTCTAAGTCAAATTTGTATTGCAGTTTAGTTTAGGATCACTTTTAGTAATATTGATCAAAAATCTAAGGTCCTAGCAGCTAGTGCTCTAAGTTTAGTAATTATTATTATTCCTATATGTATTATAATTAATTTTAATAAATAAGAATAAAAACTAAACTTGGAATCATGAGAGAATCACTTTTAACCTTAAGAAATTCAATTCAAAGGTTCTTAGGCATTTCAATTTCATGCTTATATAATTCATTATGCATTGACCTAAGAATACAAAGCTTCACCATCAATACTATTGTATTGTATTTTGAAGGAAATATTCTTTTGTAAGAAATTATCAAGATTCTCCCTTTTCATACTATTAAACAATTGTATAACTTTTCACTTTCAAATGAATGAATAGAATTTCTTTTGTCCCAACTTCTTCTGGAAATTAA
The DNA here is from genome assembly GCA_037043315.1 of Amiota communis. Lineage (NCBI taxonomy): Eukaryota > Metazoa > Arthropoda > Insecta > Diptera > Drosophilidae > Amiota > Amiota communis. Next base: position 348,317 of record JBAMAV010001245.1, on the reverse strand, counting down.
GAAAGAAAGAAAGAAACCTGTTTAATTGTTAATTTTAAATCTGTTGCAAAACATGATCTATAGCTTTTGTATAACCTTCAATCCCATATGGTTATTATTCATTTTATAGTATGTAGTAGTTAATGAATTCTTTATATATAAAAAAAAAGTCTTGATCCAGAACCCTAAAACTTCTTAAAACTGCGAATCCATACAATTTATATTGTATATATTTGTATTCTATGAAAGACAATAAACTTTGTTTTTTTCAATCACGTTTATCCAGTTTATTGTGTTCAATGAGCTTAACCCAAATGAATCCCCAGACAAACAGGAACCAATTCCAACACAACCCAACCCAATCTAGTCAGCCAGTCATTCATTCAGTCTGTTAGTTTTCTTTGTCTACTATAGTAAGTAAGATGAACGAACATCAACTGATGAACTGTGTCTGTTTTTTCTATAGAAATTCATGAAATGATTTATAGAATTTTGTTACCTGTATTTATTGCTTTGAATGAGATCATTATGAATTCAAGACAACTATGGCATGTGTAGGTAGATTCTTGGGACAAAAGTTATTGAAATTAGTAAAAGAGGGTTGTTACTACAATATACTATAGTATTGTACTTAATAGTAAGGAATGTTTTTGGAAATAATAAAACAGATACGTGTACCTACTTATAGTTAAGCTGGTTTAAGTTTTGTTACCTAGAAACAAAATGAAAAATCAAAGATAAAGGACAAGTGAGTAATAGAGTGAGTATAAAATAAAATTTATTTTAATGCTGTTGATTATTCATGTTTTTATTATTTTACCCTGAGACATGCAAATGTGTTTTTCTTTTCATTCTTTCCTACCACTCATTTGCTTTCGTGACAAGGTTGAGTCAATTCAATTGAGTATTCATTATTTGATTGACGTTAATTGCATTCCGAGTAGGCGTTGTATAGTAGTATAGCATGGAATGGTGGGGTTGGCAAAGAAAAAAGTATCTCAATCTCACATTTGACATGTGAGAAACCCTTAAAGTTCTTCAATTTACTTATATACATAGTACTATAATTTGAAAAAAGAAAACCCACATCGTTTGTGGTGCAAAAAATGTTTTTAAACAAGCGCATGCGTCATGCAATAAGAAAAAAAGCAAAATTTCTTCTGACACACACTTAAACTAATCAATCACAGTCTTCAATCAATGACAACAATCAATCACAGGAGATCGACAGAACCAAAAATGCAAAAGAAAAGAATCCAACCAAAGTAAACCTCAAGTTGTGGAAAATCGAAAATAAATTCACTTCACAAAAGTTTTTAAAAAGTGTGTGTTAATGTTCTTTCTAACAAGGGTAAAGTTTCGAATTGTAAACTTCTAATGGTGATGGTAATGGTGGTGGTGGTGGCAATGGTTGTCAAGTGTTGTATGTATCATGGGATGTTGTAAGCATAAAAGGAAACCCTGGTTAGGCACAATCTTTAGATTTGCAATTTGCCGTCGGCAAACATATATTCAAAGCGACTAACAGTTGCCGTCGCTATTTGTGAAACTTAATAAGCGGTGCTTTTTTAGAGGTGTACAACTTTAAATTGAAATAAAACACTGATTAATGGTTTTGATTGCCATGAGTTTAGGCTTTATTCGAAAAATAATCCTTTGACATTTTCCTTTGAATATGATTTCCGGAATATGGCCACCTCAGCTGGCTTAGAGGAAGTCTAATCGGGAAGTCTAATTTTCGATCGCTTTTTGCAGCAATGCAGGCAGTATATTAGTCTTCCAAGGCGTTAATAATCTGTGTCTTATCAGAGTAAATCAGAGACTTCTCATAGCCCCACAAAAAAATAGTCAAGCAATGTTCAATCGCAGTCTTGGAGGACAATCCATGGGAACATTTCTTTCAATAAATCAATTGTGGCACGCACTGTGTGGCATGTTACACCATCTTGGTGAAACCACAGCTCACTCCACAATAAGGGCATTCAATTGTGGTACGAAAAAGTTAGTGATCATCGCTCTGTAGTTGTTACCATTAACTGTAACATTGTGGCCGGCATAATAAAGCACATCAAACAGTGATTTTTTCAGGATGAAACGGTGTTTCGACAATAACATGAGTATTCCCTTCACTCAAAATGCGGCAGTTTTGCTTATTGACGTATTCATTCAAACAAAAATGAGTTTTATGGCTGAACAAAATATTCTTTTGAAATTCGGGATCAATATTAAGACTTCCTGACTGGACATCCTCCAGTTACTACCACAAAATCATATTCAAATAAAAATGTTAAAGAATTATCTTTCGAACAATGCCAAAAAACACCCTGTAGTAGATAGGGGTCATTTTTTATTGAAGAGATTCACAGACACACACATTTATATACACACACATAGAGACAGATAGAACCACTTTCAAAGATACACACATGTTTTTATATAATTGGTTTTTCTGTTTAGAAAGGACACACAATGCATGGGTGGATAGAAGAACACAAGAATAAACACACTTTTTCATTTTTTTGAATACATACTTCTTCCTTCATACTCCTAGATGTCAAATTTTATCTTTATTTCTTTGAAATGATAATAGTTTTTTCTAAATTTTCTTCTTTAACTTTACTAAACATTTCCTTATATTCTCTTGTTTTATTAAATTACAATCAATCAATGGGGAATAGTAGAAATAGTATTGTAGAATTAAAAATAAAATAAAAAACACACTTTTTGACTTTATGACACACTTCTTTCTTACTTCATAACATACTGGGTGTAAACATACTAAGTATGTATATCGATCTTTATCTTTATTTCTTTGAAATAATAAGAGGATTTTTCTAAACATTTACTTCATGAACTTTGTTTCCTTAACATATGGTAGTTTCCCTTGTTTTATTATGGGGACATTGGGGAGTAATACTATTACATATAAAATAAACAACACAATTTTTGTTTGCATTTTGGTTTTTATGTTTCGAAATTTATCTCTGCATAATTTTGAATAGCATTTTATTCAAATTTTTCAGATAATAAATTTCAATTTTTTTATTATTATTTTCATTCAATATTTTCTTTATCATATTTTTTGACTTCTTTATAATTTTTCTTTTCTTTTTTTTCATAGCAATTTCTTTTTATATTTTCAATTAAATTTTTTTTCTGCATTCTTTTGCATTGCCCTTTCATTTCTTTCCTTTCTTGTTTTTAAATTAATAATTATTTTTATTTATAATTTATAAATTAATTACTAAATTATTTTATAACAAATATCACTACAATAGTTTGCATTTTTTGTTGTTGTTGTTTTAGATATACTACAATTTTTTTCTTTTTTTTGCATTATTTTTTAAATATTATTATTTGTTTATAATAATTTTTTGTTTTTCTTTCTTTCATCTCTTTGACGACTTTTATTTAAATTTTTTGTTATTTTTATTATTTATTATATTATTTAATAGCTTAGGGTCCTCCTTTGGAGGAGGACAACAACAACATCACCAACAACAAGTACATTATTTTGTTGTTGATGATGTTGTATTGAAGTCGTTTTTTTTGTTTTTCTTCAATTAAAGAGAGAAAGATGGAAAAAAGAAGCGTATTTATGCCGTTTATATTTTCTTATTTCTTTTTTTTTTTTGTGTTTACTTGGTAAAACCGCGCTTAATTTCTTTGTTTGTTGTAGTATATTCAATCATAACTATTATTATTGTTGTTGCTGTTTATGTCATTGTTAAAGTCCTTGTTGCTGTTGTAACCGTCCTAAGTCCGTAACTAAGTTGTTGTTGCTGTTGTGGTTGCTGTCCTGTTCTTTGATCACACATTATAGCAAGAGATTTGTTGCAGATGTTGGAATGTTGGCGTTGCTGCAACTGCTGCCGCTGCAGCCGCCGCTGCTGTTGCCGTTGTAAATTGTGGAAATGTTTGCCCCAAATTACTTGCTGCAGCGGCAGCAACTGCCGAGAGATTCGTTGCCGCCAAATATGGATGCATTCGTTGCGAACGCAAGTACTGACGATACTTGCCACTCAATTTATCTGTAGCCGTCGAGACATGCACTGCTGCTGCTGCAGCAGCGGCAGCTGCCCGCATTGGTGTTGTTGCATCAGGACCGGCCTGATAATTACTAGGAACTGTGGCCATTGGTATTACTGCTGGATCCCAAAGTGAACCAACACCCATGGGCAAACAATGTTGCGATGACTGTTGACTACTGTTGTGGTGTTGTTTCATAGCAGTTGCATTACTGATGCTCATGTTGTTGGATGTATTGGTTATGGAACCACCACTGCTGCCATAAATACCAGAGCCATGACCAGCGTTGCTACCACTACCAGAGATCATGGCATCACGTTTACCAGTTGTTGAAAGTTGAGTTTTATTATTGTTTGGCATACTGGTATTATTGTTGTTGTTGTTATTGTTCACAGAACTTCCAGTATTGGCACTGTAGCCGCCAAGATTTTGTGGTGCTGCCAGCATTTGGGCAGAATGCGCATGTGCAACGGGTGTCATGGCAGTGCGTGCTGCTATTGCTGCAGCAGCAGCCAAATGATCCCATTGGGATGTTGCTGCAACAGCGGCAGCGGCTGCAGCTACTGCAGCAGCAGATGCTGATGAGGCGGAGGTGTTATTGTTGTTGTTATTATTGGTTTGACTTTGGCTTAAACGGCTTTGGTTATTGCTGTTGCGTTGTTGTTGCTGCTGTTGATGTTGCTGGGTGTGGTGCTGATGTTGCTGCTGTTGCTGATGTACAACGCGTCGCACAACATTTGCATGCTCCAGACTAGATGTATGGTGTTGTTGTTGTTGTTGCTGCTGCTGCTGCTGTTGTTGCTGTTGCACTGGATAATGCGCTTGCTGTGACATTTGTGACATTTGCTGTTGCTGTTGTGCATTCGCTGTTACCACAGTTGACCTTAGTTGCTGTTGCTGTTGACTTGATTGTTGTTGTTGCTGCTGTTGCAGTTGCTGATATTGTGCCACCTGCTGTTGTTGTTGTTGTCGTTGTGTCTGTTGTTGTTGTTGTTGTTGTTGTGTTTGGTGTTGCTGTATGACCTGAGTTTGTCTTGAGGCACGTCTAACATTAGCATTTACCGCCGATGTTACCGACGATGTTACTGATGAAACTGCCGCCGCTGCTGCCATCGATGAGGCTACCGCCGCCGATGCACTTACTGAGGCTTGTGCCACACTTCTTGCTGTGGCATGCATATTATTGACAAAAGGACTACGTCGTTGTGATTCCATTTTACGAAAATAACATGGATGTATCATAAGAAGGGGTTCAACACGTTGTCCAGCTGGTGGCTTTGGTTGATTTGGCAGTTCATATTCGACACTGCAATCGACATGCAATGGAATGCTATAATCTTTATGTGCTGGTGAGGTGACGTTGGCTATGGCGGAGGAAATGACAGAGGTGCGATTCGACTGAGTGACTGAAACAACGGCGGCAGCAACCGAATTCGAATTCGAATTACTATTATTGTTATTATTATTATTATTGTTGCTACTATTATTGACTGCCGCCGCCGCTGCTGCAGCAGCTGCTGCTGCTGCATGAGCAGCTGATACAGAAGATGTGGCACTGGAGTGCTGTGTATGTTGCTGTTGTTGTGAAAGGCTGACAGCGGCGGCAGAGTGGTGTGTATGTGAGTTTGTATGCCTTGATGTTGCAGATGACTGTTGTTGTTGTTGTTGTTGCTGCTGCTGCTGTTGTTGCTGATGATGATGACGCTGTTGTTGTTGTTGCAACAATTGTTGTTGATGAGCAGCATGTTGTTGATACAAATGTTGTTGTTGCTGCTGCTGATGATGATGATGTTGGGCTTGTTGTTGCTGCTGCTGTTGTTGTTGTTGATGCAAGGCTGCTACAGCTACTGCAGACATGCCGTGCGATAACGATGACATGTCATAATTTGCATAACAAGCTGCCATAGTCATGGTGTTGGTGTTATTAGTATTTTTGGGTTTTTGGGGTTTTATATGAAGCCCACTGTTTTTAGGTGGGTTTCTTTAGTTGGTTGATAGGTTGGGGGATGTAAAAACGGATCGACCGCAAACCTTCTTCTTCTTCGTCTTGGTCTTAGAACACAAATTTCTTTTATCTCTTATTTTTTTTTTAATAAAAATAGATTTTCAAAGCATATTTTGGTTTTTTTTCTTTTCCTTTTTCTTATTTTGTTTCTTTTAAACACTTGGTTACACTTTTTTTGTATTTTCTTTATAGAATTTGCTTTGCTTTTTTCTTATTTGCTTTCTTTCACTTTTATATATTTTTCTTCTTCTTCTTAATAAATTTCAATAAAAAAATTGGCACTGGTAATCCAAATTTTTGTTGTTATTGATGTTGATGTTGCTGTTGTTTTCGTAAATAATCCAGTTGTATGTGGTTGTTGGCGTTATGTTGTTGTTGTTGTTGTAAAGCAGGAACCTTAATCCATATAAATTTTTTGTGTTTGTTTTTTTTTTTTCTTATATTTTGCAGGTAGTTGCGGAATTTATTATTTTTATTTTCTTATTATTTTTAGTTACTATTTTATTTTATGCTTAACGAACCCGTATTTCTTTTTACTATATATATCTCGTATATATTTTAAACCGTTTAACTTTAATTTTAAAATATTTTTTATATTTTATTTTTTCGTTTGTTACTTTTTTTTTAGTTGTTAATCAGTCTTGGTTTATTTTATTTCATTTTAAATTTTTATTCAATATATTTTTTGCAGTTCAGTTTTTTATGCTGCAAATTTTTTTGTTTTTATTTTTAGTTATTTTAAAAAATGTAAGTAACTCAGTCTTTTTTCAACAAATTTAATTTACAGTTTCTTGTTTTTATTTACTTCTTTCAAATTGAAACTTCTTCAAGGGCTGCTGTGTGTTCTTGTTATGTTTTACTATTACTTGTATAGTCTAATCGTTTTATGTTCAGCGCGCTTAAACGTCCATTGCGATCGACCAGCCCAAGCGTTGTGAATATCAATATAACAAACCAGCAACGTGCTAGCCAAATGCTGAATAAACTCACTCGACCCTCGTCATACACACACACACACACACTACACTCTAATTCAGTGCAGAAACACTGAGGTAGGTAGCACTCTCACGATTAATGAAATTTAATTGGCAGCCAGCAATATCTCTCAACTTAATGAGAGAGTGAGAGAGTGACATACACTCTTCTCTCCAATAACTCTTGTCTTTGCGCTCTCACACTTGTAAACACTTTTATTATACAAAGAGAGCACTTTAAAAGAACAGCTGTTTTTAACGTTAGTTGTTTTTTGTTTAATTGAAACAATTTTAATAATTCGCTGTAATTTTTGCCTGTGTTATTGCTTCTTTTTTGAATTCGAATTCTTTGTCACTTTTACTGTTTTCTTATTGAACTCTTTTTCATGTATTTTTTTTTTCTGTTTTATAATATATTTTATTTTTTTTGTATCATATATTTTATATATTTTTTATTTAATAAATATTTTCTTTTTATTTAATTTTTAATTGTTAGTTTAACTAAATAATTATATTTTTTTTCATATGTTGTTTCATATATCATAAATGTTTTTCCCATGAGACTCTAACGCACGTTTTTCTTTCAATTTTATGAGATTCACGTTTGCTTCGCCTTTTATTTGTTTCGCTTTATCGTCTGCACGAATTGAACTCTCTTAAGCGACTGATTGCTTGTTACAATCAATTTTCCTACTGTTGCTGCTGCTGCTGCTGTTACTATCAGCTCCAAAATTCTCTGCTAACATCGTACGTAATCGCCTTTAGTTTCTGCTTGTTCTTCTTCTTTCTGACTATGGCTTCGTCAGCAGTTCCAATAAGCTTCTTCCTGCATTTAAAAAACAGCTGATTTTCACAATATGAGTGCTCACTATTCAGCACTTACACACACATGTATTGTATACGATTGAATATGTTGTATTATAAGAAATATAATACTAAAACAAATCATTTGTTGTTTTTCTTTTGCACGGCCTAAGCCAATTGCATTCAAAGGCACGACAGACACTCGCTCACAACTACAACTACAGTACAATAAAACATCAAAGGCCACTCTCTCTCACACACAAGCCATAAGCACAAAGATCTCTCGAGTTGTACATTTTTGTTGTTGCTGTTGCTGCTGGTGCTAGCGCTGCTAGTGCTGCTGGTATTTATGCTTTTATTGTTCATTACAAATTCAGCTAAAATACGCCAACAACGTCGGCGGCGGCCATCTTTACATTTAATACAACATTCAACATTGTTGTGTATAGAGAGCACACTCACTCAATCATTTACGAACTCAAACTCACTCACTCTCTGTGGCGTATGCACTCAAAAGATTTTGTAATATTTTGTTTAGAGTTGTGTATTCTTGCTCTCAGCTGAGCAGTTGAGTTAATTTATTGGCGCTCTACATTTAAAAGCACTCACCCACTCGCTCGCATGCTGGTATATTTTTTTCTTATTGCATTTGTGTTTGCTTTGCTTTGATGTGGTTGTTTGTTGTAAATGCATTTTACAGTTTTGTTTGTTTTTTTGGTTGTTGCTGTTGTTGTTGTGTGTGCTTTATTGAATGTTTTAATGCTTTTACCTTTTGCTTAAAGCGTTTAATGTTATCAAAGAAATTTAATTTGTATAAAAATGCATAGACAATTTGCTGTTTTTTCTTTTTTAATTTAATTTCATTTACATATTCATTATTGTTTGTAATTTAACATTCATTGAATAAGTAAGAGATAATATCCTAATTAGATATGTTAAAGGATTTGAAACTATGTGATTGAGCAATAGTAATATTCAAATGTTAAATAGGGAAAGCCAAAGGAAAAGGACCAAATAAAGCCAATGAATGGTATACAAAAAGTTTCATTATATGATTTTTTTGAAAATAATATTACTAATTTAATTTAATTAAAGCAAATAACATTGTAGAATTAAAGAAACATTTGATGGAAAAAACATGCACCTAGTAAAGCAAAAGGACCAAAAGAAAACTGATAAATGTAAAAATAAAATAATTTCAGTTGGCCAAAAAAAAAAATAAGTAAAAAATTAATAATTCTTATTGTAAAATAACAAAAAATTAAATAGGAATGAATCATTTAAGCTACTGCTGCTGCATCACACAAAAGTACAAAAATTTCTGCACTAAAAACTAAAGCAATTTAAGCTAACGGAAAGTATCAAATCTGTCTGTCTCTACTTCACTATAAACTGCATAAACAAATATACATATATACACTATCATAGGAGAGCCAGGGGAGAGAGAACATTTACACACATTGTATTTTGTATTAAATAAGGAAGGTCGTTGCCATAGCACATAGCAGCAGCCAGCCGCCGCAGTCGTTGTTACAGACACAAACTCAGACAAATGACGCGTCGCTGTTGTTGGCGCTGCTGCTGCTGCTAGTGCTTTGTGCTTAAGTCGAGTGTATTGCACACAGAAACATTTTTATACTCATCAAACAAGTGCAAGCAAACTTACTCTTTCTCTCAAATTCTTGCCTCGCTCTTTATTCAGCGTTTCAGTTTTTTATGCTGCTACTGCTGCCGCTGCTGATAAGAAATCAGCTGTTATTTGCACCACAGGCACACATACACAAGCTCAAATGATGAGAAATACTTATGCTCAAGCAAATAAACAACTACATATTGCTATTCCTGTCTTCACGTATCCTTATAATAAAATATATCCAATAAATAATATACAATAAAATAAGCGCGCCATCCACATATTTCCATTGAAAAAGTTCCCAAATATAAACGTGGGTTAAACAATAACCGGATCTTAGGAAGAAATTACAAACTCAATTGACTACATCAAACAATTAAAGAAAATATTAGAATCAATTTAAATAAAAAACTAAATTAAATCAAAATAAAAATTCAATTCAATACAAGAATTTAAACTAAAAAAAAAAATTAAAGAATTTTTAAAGTCAAATTCAAAACGTTAAACAAAAAATATATTTTGAAATGACTAAACATAGACGTGAGTTACAACGAATGGTAAAAATAATAAATAAAAAAAACAAGAATTAAAACTAACCTAAGCAAAAAAATTAATCAATTTACATAAAAAACTAAATTTAAATCAAAAATAATAATTCAACTTGCTTGGCATAAGACCAGAGACCACAACTACACTCCCCATTGGTAAAAAATTAAAAAAAAAACAAAAACAGTAACCGAAAAAATCAAATTTTGAAATGACTAAACATAGACGTGAGTTACAACGAATGGTAAAAATAATAAATAAAAAAACAAGAAGTAAAACTAAACTAAGCAAAAAATTAATCAATTTAAATAAAAAACTGAATTTAATCAAAAATAAAAATTCAACTTGCTTGGCATAACACCAGAGACCACAACTACACTCCCCATTGGTAAAAAATTAAAAAAAAAAACAAAAACAGTAACCGAGAAAATCAAATTTTGAAATGACTAAACATAGACGTGAGTTACAACAATGGTAAAATAAAATAAATAAGAAAATTATAAGTAGCCATTCAAAAGTATAATATAAAAAAAATTTAAACTCAAGTAAAAAAAAAAAATAAATAAACTTAAGGACAAAATAGACAACAAATTCAAAATCATCATTCCATCGAGATGATTTTGTCATTACAACGAAGGTAAAATAATTAAAAAAATAAAAAGTAAACTTTATAAAGAAATTCAACAAAAAGAAATTGAATAAATACAATATTTAAACTCAACTCCATTAGATCAAAACATTTAAATGCAAAATAACATTCTCAAAATGAGATGAGTTATGATATTCGTGGCAAAAGCATTCCTTTGAAATGTAATATAACAAAAAAAAAAAAAAAGAATTGGAGTCAACAAAAATATAAAATAAATAAAGGAATTTCAATTTCGAAAAAATATTCAATATTAAACAATTAAAATAAAAAAAATCTGTAAGAATCTCATGACCAACTGTCAGATCGAAATAAAATAAATCATTTTATTTAGAATCACCAATAAATTAAATTGCGGAAAATATTTACAAAAGGGGTCGTTCAAGTGTTACGTAAGCAAATCTTCAATTATTTTAGCCACCAACCCCTCTGTAAAAGCAAAAATATGATTATCATGAATCCTACCCCAAATGATAAGACACATATTATTTTAAGATTAAAGTATTACAGAAAGCCTAAAATTAAAAATCGTTTATTATTATCATTATTTTGTATGTTACGCTTCACTTCAGTTGCAGGTATCAAAAATTGGGCAGAAAAGTGGGGAAAAGTCATAACTAGCTATGGGTAATGCTCTCAATAAAATACCATGTACCATTTTTGCACAATAAAGCTTCAAAATCGAGAAAAAATCATTTAAATCTTACGTGTATGCCCAATATTTTTTTTAGTATTTGTTGTTATAGCGGTAATAAAAATACAAATTCATTGAAAGTTTTAACTGTGGAAACTTTTATGGTTCAGTGGGCCGCATTGAATCTGGAGTAATTTAGGGGCCACGGTGTCATTCAGTGTTGCAGAGTGGGCCAAAGAAAATTATATTTTTCCTTTGTTGCTACTTCGGCAGCATTTATACTTCACTTGGGACACGGGTTGGACAGCCCTGGTCTACCTATAATGGTTCATGAGAAACAATCCACTGAAAGACAAACGGACGGACGGACGGACGGATACCGGAGGTTTAGCAATAGGTTCCCCTTGGGACTTTTTGGGTACTGAACCCTTAAAAAAAGTAATTTATAAATAAAATCTTATTAAACGGGTATCCAGCCGATATACATATTTTTGTCGATTCAGTTGCTTCCTGGATTTTCAATAAACTTTGCACTTAGGGTTATGACAATGGATTTTATTGTATGTACTTATATCATTTAGTAATGGCTAAAAAGTATTGTACAAGTATATAAACCTATTAATTGCTTTTAAGAAAATGAGTTCATCTGTTTGTCTATTATTCAAAAATGAAATTGGTCTTGATCATAAGACCGACCACAAAATAATACAATTAAGATACGTTTTTTTTTTTCTTCCTGCCTTCATTTCATTTTACTTTGCTTTAATCGTCTGTGTCCGTGTAAGATTTTCTAAAGATTCTATAATAGCACAATAAGAAGACAAGGGATGGGCATTGGGTTCATTGTAAAGAGGCACGAAGGATAGAGTTAGGAATTAAGTAATGTGGTGATTTTGCTTATTTAAGACTTGGTTGTGGCCTTCGACAATACAATATACAATACAAGAAGGTTGAGGGGCAGATAGGTAAGGAGAGCGATTTAGAGAACGAGAGATGGAGAGAGCGACACTTTATAAAACTCGATTGTAAAGCGCAACAGCAACGACAGTAGACGGCATAGCACACAAGAGCAGAGCAAAGCACAGCAATCCTATTGGGAACATGATTAATGACTGCGAATTCATTTCCGCCAAAGCGCAGTTTTTTTTTCTTCTTCAATGTCTTGTTTTCTTTTTTATGTTTTTCGGTTTCTTTTTTTGCGACAACAAACTCCTCATGGACACAGGCAAAATCAGCTTTCTATACATAGACACAGACACAGATACCTATATATACATATAATAGATACAATATCTAAGCATCTAACTATGTAAGTATGTAAGAATTCTTCGTTTGGTGTCGTTTGGCGGACTTGACTGTTTTTGGTGGTGCCGCCGCCGCTGCTGCAGACCATTTGATACAAAGTACACTGCAATATCTGCAGTGAATGTATCTTTTTGTGTGTCTCACAGCTCTCAGTACTTCCTGGAAATACAAACTACTTGCAAAAGCGCTGATTTTCTTTTCTTTCCTTTTGGTTTTTTGTAGTTTAAGTGTACTAGTATGCTATGCTACGCTGCGCCACATTTATTCATTTTCACTTCCCTTTTTTGCTTGCTAGGATTTTGCTTACTTGGTTGGGTTTTTAGGTTTGTCGAATGTGCATAAAATATATCTGCTGTTGCTGCCGCTGTTAGCTGGGTTCTATTCTTTGTGATTAGCACAGCAGGTATGGTCCAAAAAGATAAAGTATCTATGTATTTCTGTGTGTATCTATATAAGCTTGAAATTACAGTAAATCAGCAAATCAGGTCATTAGATACATTAATCTCGACAACACAGACATTTTATGCTAAATTATAGCGTGACATGAAGCATGAAATGGTGAATAGCGAATGGTGAATGGCGAGCGAAAGATGTAGGAGCGAGCATTAATATAAAATGAAGAAGTGACAGAGGAATACATTGCTCGCTCATAGTATAAACCCTTAACCTCACACAGATACATACAGATACTACATTTTAACAAAAGTTTAGCTTATTCAGATGCATGTAACAGATTGTATTGTGTATCCATATCTCCATGTGTGAATGTACGAGTATGTGTTGTATGCAAAGTCAGTTGAAATTTAGCACTTTATGTCGTTGGTTGGTTGCATGTAGCACACACAGTCAGTCATGTGGCGGCAGGTGTGACCTGCAGCATATTATTGCGCGCATCTAGAGCAATTTGATATATTTCGCATTTTGTAGCTCAACTCGTTGTTGTGTCATGGTGTGCGGATTATATATTTTAGGAAAAGAAAATAAGGAAAAAAATGAAACAATAAAAAATGAATTAAATCCGCACCCCTTTCACAAATAACACAAACACACAGACACAGACAAATAACACACAAAAACACTCAGATACTCAGATACTCCGATACTCTGAAACACACACACTGACGCGCAGGCAGGGAGTGACACATCACTGCACAAAATAAAACTCATCAGTTGTTCTTATTGCTGGAATCTTCTGCTAATGCGCTTCTACTGCCTGTGACGAACAGATAGATGGACGAGAGACAGACTGAGTAAAAGTATCTGTCTCTCTGTTGGGTTCTTTTCTGTTGCACACCCAATTCCTTTCTGCATTCGCTTTATTCATTTTTGTCTTTTTTTCTTTTTAATTTCTTTGGTTTTTGCTTTAGCACATTTTTAATAACAGTAATTTGAGTCTCCTTATGGTACCTCGTCATCATCATCATCATCCTCATTGTCGTCGTTGTTGTTCTTGTTTTCCAACAAAAGGCACCAAAACAAATGTCGTAAAAGGAAACAATGAAGTAGGTGGAGATGGAGGGACGATTTGAAGGTGGAATATAAGTGCCTCACATTTCTGACATGTAATGAGGTCTGGGTGAAGTGCATTCGAAAATATCTACTACAGACAGGAAGCAGCAGCTACAGGGGAAATACAAATCTATTAAAATAAAAAATACATAAACTTTTTTCTTGTTATTATTAAATTGCAAAATGCTACGCCCAATGCTCAATTGTCGATTCAGTCGTCATTTAAATGGTTATAATATAATAAAGAAAAAAAAATACTAAACCAAATATGTTTATTGTTCAAAGAGAGAAAGGATGAGGTAAAATGAAATAAGGAAAGAGATTTAACTTGAAGTAAATTCTATGTCCCTTTCTTAAGATTAAGATTTATAAGATTCTAAAGAAATAGAAATCTTAAAAATGTTTTGTGAATCTTAAAGGTCTATAACTGCGTTTATGTGACAGTCGAAACGGGTTTTCATTGAGATCGGCTTGACTCAGAACGAATTTTTTTGGGTGTTTATGCTTGCTTGAGAAGTGCATCCTGTAAAAACGCTAAGCGTTTATGCTACATTTCAGTTCGTTTTACGAAAATTAATGTCGGGTTTGAAATGTGCACTTGGCGAGTTCAATACGCATTGATCTCAGTGAAAACCGTTTTCGCTGTCGAATAAACGGGATATGTATAAATTAGAGGCAGACATCCAGTGGGCTACTGACCCATAGTGTTGTTTCCGTGGCACTCTGACCATGCATATTCACTATCCTATCCTATCCTTTCCTATCTTATCCTATCCTATCCCGTCCTGTCCTGTCCTAATCCTATCCTATCTCATCTAAAATATATGTTATCTATTGAAAATCCATGAAATTGTATTTGAATTTGTGATCCTTGAAGGTCTATAACACATTACAGGCAGATTAGATAACTGACTGACATTCACAGGACCACAGACCCATGGTGTTATGTCTGCTAAGCCTGCTATTATACAATGAATCAATACAGCAGAACTCTCTCTCTCAATTTTCGTTTGTGAAGAAGAGAAGTGCGCGGGTCACTCAGTCGCTATGTTCATTGTACGCATAAAAAAAAAACTAAGCGCTGCGGATCGTTCGCGTTGTTTTGCACTCTGACTGTGCTACGAAACATAATGAACACCCAAGTCTCCATACTTTAGTAAGAACGGATAAAGATACCAGTCCTAATAAGGCACTGCAATTTAGATGTTACGTTCTAAAGGATGCAGATTCCCAAACAAGACTTCATTTCAGGGCGTAAGGCCTCCTGGCCTGTCTGTCCTATCCTAACTCATCTATATGTTATATGATTTTGTGAATCTTTAAGGTCTATGAAACATTACAGGCAAAATGAACCTTCGACTTAACGGTATATAAAATTGATGTGACAATATAAGTAGCAAATGATTAGCAGATGGCTCAAAAGCCTTAAGAAAAATTTGCAGGGAATTGTTTGGTTAATTTAGAAATGGAGCCTTCGTTCTCTTAGGCGTCATCAGGGCACTCTGGCCACCAAAATAGGCATTTGAGTTTTTAAGTAAAATTATTGGGATTGTGATGGAAGTCTCCTAACAAAGTACTGCAACATTGAAATAATGTTCTAAGCGATACAGATTCCCCATCAAAACTTCAGGGCCTAAGGCCTCCGAGTTTAATCGACATCGAGTCGAGTTGAGCGATCTGTCCTATCTCATCTATATACAATCTATTGAAAATCTATGAAATTGTATTTGAATGATTGATTTATTTTTCCTTCTATCTACCTAACAGCATTCGCATGTCACTCATTAATCCTATGCTTGGCACGACTAAATTAAGCCTTCAAGGCAGGTGTTCTGTTTCGACTTATGCCTAAGAGCATCATGTCGGAAATACACACACAAACACAGCCAAGTAAGGTATAGTAGATATTTCTATTGTATTAAAGTGGGGGTCACAATATTTTTGGTATCTACAAAGATTCAATTGCATAATATACTTTAAGAGAATGAAAACGACTTTAAATTTCTTAAAATTCTTTAGGAATTTATAAATTTTGTCATTCTATATTTTCCTTGTTGATTGTGTAATTTTTGAAGAGACTTTTTTAATGAGATTTTTTTTCTTTTAACAAAACTTATACCCAACCCAACCCAACCCAATTCAATCAATATCAACTGAAATCATTTAGCATAAGTTTGAAAGGAAAATAAAAAGAAAAGACCCAAAGATTTAATGACTTAAACAGACAGGCGGCAGATAAAAAGCCATATAGACAGACAGACAAGCGCAGCGGACTTTTTCTTATATTGTACAAACCGGATTACTTACTAATCAAGAAAGCGAAATCACGATCACACTTCATCCTTTTCATTCTACAATACTAGTTATTTTCATTTCATTTCATTTCATTTTTCTTTGTTTAGTTTGAAGTGTGTTAAAAATTCGAAAATAATTGAAAAGCAATTGTCAGTCAGCAGCAGCAGCAGCAGCAGCAGGAATAGCACCAGAAGTATAAGCAGTAAAGAAGGGTCAGCATGTGAATGATGCTGCTGTAGCTGCTGTTGTCGATGAGGAAAGCAGGATGGTGCACAAAGGCACATGACGAACGCGGCAGGGCGCAATGGACTAAAGAAGGGCAGCAGCAGCACAGCGAGCAATGCAGCAATTGTAACATAATCAACTGGCATTAATAAGCGATTACGAATGAGTTCGTGCAAAGCTGAAATTATTATTATCGCTCTAAGCAGAAGAGAATGTCGACAAAAGACGACTATGACGACGACGACGACGATGAGAATGTATGTATGTATCCGTATCTCGGTCTGCGTCATGGGGTTACAAAACTGGGTAAGGTAAGGTAAGGTAAGCTGATGCTGATGCCGATGCCAATGCCTAACCTAGTGATTGATGTATTTTCATTTAGAATTTATGCCGACTATGCCTTAAACTAAGGCGGCTCGTTCTAGAGCATTGTAGTAGAGTTTGTTTGGCATGATGCTCTCGATCGATGCTCATTTCGTGGCCATTTCAAGTCAGTCAATGTCTTTTGAACAAATGAAATCGCCAACAATCGCCTTACCGGCAATCTTAAGTCAACTCAACTCAACTCAGCTCCACTCAACTGAACTGAACTTAACTTAGCAACTGCTCTGCAATTCATTAACCATTTCTTGGCTATAACCATGGCATCTCTACTACTATGTATGTATAGTATCTCTCTCTCCATACTAGTGTAGTAGTAGTATGAATATATGTTTATCACTCTGTGTGTGTGTTGTGTAGATTGTAGCGCAAAGATACGTAAGCAATGCCTTTCCTAAGCATCATCAACAGCAGCAGCAGAGCACATGAATCTAAATTGCTAAATACCTTTTTATGGTCGCATTGCTGCAACAACGACTTAAGTTTGGCTGCTGCTGCTTCAATTTAACATTTTTGTATAGAGCGAGTGCTTATTTTAAAATGTATCTTTGTATCTACACGACGTATCTGCACACACACACACACACACACACCACACAGTTCACAGAACAGCTAAACAAGCAAACACTAACCAAAGAGCCTTGTTGTTGGCTTGTTTGTGTTTTACTTAGTTTTTTTATCTTCTTTCGTTTCCCCTTAACGATTTTTTTTTTAACGTTGCTCATCCGCATTAAATTAGTTACTTTATTTGTTGTTGTTGTTGTTGCTGTAGTTATTGCCTTTTTGGTTGTTTGATTCGTTTTTATTTTATTTTTATTTTTTTTATATATTTTTAATAAGCCTCTCACTCAGTTCCGCAGCAGCAGCCTTAGTTAAACATATACTCGGATACAAAGATACACAGCAGCAACATCAACAGCATCAACAACATCAATATCAACTTAAGAAAGACCCTTCGGGAATTGATCATTTTAGTTGTTGCTTTGTTTCTTTTCTTTTTTTGTTAATTTTCTTCCTTTTTCAGTTTCACTAAAATATTTTAGTTATTTTTATATTGCGCGTTGACAGCTTCTGTTGTTGTTGTAATTGCTATTGTTTTTGTTGTATTTACTAGTATAAAATTATGCAACTAATTGCCAGGAATGAGAATGAATGAGATTTTTTTATTGTATTTTTTTGTATTTTTTTTGTAAATAAATTCCTTTAAAGTTCCAATCTTTTATTAGTCATAGTTCGCATAATTGTTTTGTCCTTCAAAAGATATTTGTTTTTTTATTGTTTTGCTGTTTTTAATGTCCCCCCCTTAACCCTTGATTCCTTAATGGATAAATGGACAGTGAACAATCAATAAACTGCATTGGCATCAACAGTTCGATTTGGTATACTACCATATACTATCATATATTTGTTGTATCTCTTTGGTTCCATTGAAAAGTTTTTGGCTTCAAAAAAAAAATTGACTTTAAATGATTTCCGAGTAAAATGCTTTGTCATGTTTTTGGATTATTTTTTCCATTTATGTTTTTTTTTTATCTCTTTTTTCAACATTTTCTTGTTTCAATGTTTCTCTGGTGTCTTCTTGTTTTTGGGAATTAAACTGAAAACCGATTTCGAAAAGCATTCCAATGAAATACGAGTAGAATCTTTAATGCAGTGCAATCTTTTATAATATTTTATGGATTTTGTTTTATTCTTTTAGCAAAGTATTTGCAAATATTTCATGTTTTTTGTTTTGGACTTAAAACTAAACCATTCTAGGCCAAATCCATACAGCATAGATACAAAAGATACTTAGATACATACACAAAGGTATATACATACATCCCGCAGTGAAATGCTTACAATTTCTAGACAAAAAGCGAAACTAACAAAAGAAAAAAAAAGTTGATTACGCATTTGTTACGTGCCTGAGCGTTTGTCCGCCCAGTTATACCATACCCATACCATCGCATCCCATCCCATCTCATCTCATTCTATTCTATGAGTTTTATATAAGTATAAAGAGATACACACCGATAATAAATACACCACGAAAAATGATAAATTTTGCAATTAATTGTTTGGTGAACTATTTTTGTGTGTGTGCGCTCAAAAGAACTTTTGTAGATAATTGGCCCCTCAGGGCCGTCGTATGCTAGGAATTCACTGTTCACGTTTGACTTGAAATACACGTACATACATAAGTGTATCTTTTTTATTGTTTTGGTTGAAAAGCACATTTTATACTGCATGCCAGAGTGATTTCATCATGGGACACACACACAAATAATAAAATTACATTAAAAAGAAAAAATCAAATATCATTCAAGGAGCTAAAAGAATGAACAAATGATTTGAAATAAAACAGGAAACATTAAATGAAGTGTATATAAAAACCCTTCAGCAGAATAGTAGTAGTCTGTTTTCTCTGGGTTTCTCTTAGCCTTTGTTATTTGAAAGCATTTGTGAACAAATGTCGAATGTCGCCAGCATAAAATGAAGCAAACCAAGCGAACCAAGTATAAAATAGTATTATGTATTATCAACGCATAAGCATCATCATCATCATCATCATCATACCAAAATTGTTGTACCGCACTCAGCCAACTGTGCATAATTTTACAGAATGAGCCCAAATGTAAATAAAATATACTCACAGATAGCAGAGTAGAGAGGCCGAGGCAACAACATTTCAACAAAAAGCTAGTGACAGTGACAACAGAAAGAACGACAAGCAGGCAGGCAGATAAAGATACAAAAAGACAGAGAGATAGACACAGACAGACAAATGAATAAATGTCAATAAAAAATAGACATTTAATGAATTTTTTGTTTTTTCTTGTGAAATAAAAATTAAATAATCCTTAAAAAAAAAACCAGGAGAAAGAATTCCAAAGAAATTAGGGGTTTCTTTGGAATTTTGCAGATACTGAAATTGTCAAAAAATATTTCACAAGAATATAAAGAGCTTTTATTACAAAATTTATAAAAATTTATTTATTGAAGTGCATAGTAAAAAACGTTTAATTATGTTTATGGTAGGAGTAGGTACATCTATAAATTTACAAGCTAAACTAACTGATTATAAAACATCGTTTTTTTTTATTCAAGTAACAACAGCATCTAAATTAGACTTGGTGTTGTCGAGACATAGGTAGATACCATTTTTGATATAAAGCCGCTGATTATCAAAAGTATTGCAATTGCTGCACAATGTACTACTATTCAAATGAATGCGTAGCCACGCCGGGTGTGCTGTTAATACTAATATATCTATTTTAATATAATTGCTTGCCTAGGTAACATTCAAAAACTTGAAAAAACAGTCGCCTTTGACCGTCTGTTTTCAAAAGGCGTGAACAAAAATTTACTAAAAATGAACTATAAAATCATTATTGAGATATTTTGTTTTATTACATGACTTTAGGTTTATTACTTTATGAAATTATAATTTCTTCCAATAAAAACATAAATCCGCATTTCTTGTAGGTAAATTTTGTTAAGTGGTTACAGCCCTACTAATAAATTGTATTGTCTTTGATATATGGTAACCTTTTACATATGATGTAAGATCTTTCCACAACATTTATTACATACACTAAAATTAGTATTGTCTTTGATAGAGTACAATCCTGCTGGACATTTTGACAATCTTTTACATATTAAGATGTTTCGATGACAATCAATTTATCTCTTAATATTAATTTTTCTACCATTTATTTTTGGACCTATGACATTCAATTTCTCCCACAAAATTTTGTATTCTTGACAAGAATAAAGCAGTTCTCATTTCTTTCCACAAATTTCTTTTAATTTTCTGGTAGTGTCGATATCATTGATGAGGACTTTCTTAAGTTTTTGGTTCCCTGGACCACATTGGAAGAAGATATGGTGATTTGGGCTGCAAGAACAATATACAAACCTCTGGAAGTGTAAGGTAGTCAGCATAAGAAAAAAAAATACAAGCCTTTTTGTCAGTGAGTCTGAGTGACGAGCAAAGATTTCCGTTCTCTTTTAATCTAACGACTCCTTTCAGCTAATCAACTCAACCTACTACAAAGCTATCTCTGTGGTCGAACCTTCTTCGTTACCGTGCGCGACAAGAAGTCATCGGTAAGAAGCATTAAAGCCGGTGTGCAAGGCAGTGTACTAGCACTCTTTCTCTACTCGCTATATACGGCAGACATCCCAACAGTTGACCCTGATGAAGCCACCATTGCTACATATGCGAATGACACAGCACTCCTTGTAAACTCTTACTCGGCGCAAGAAGCATCTGAATCAATACAGGATTTCTTGCGAAGATTTCAGGCCTGGGCCAAGCGATGGAATATTGGAATAAATCCAGAGAAATCGGAGAACAGCGTTTTTACCCTAAGACTTGTCCAGTTGTCTACTATGACTACAGAATCATTCCGCAGGTGGACCTAGTTCGTTACCTCGGACTTATTCTGGACAAGCGGCTTACATGGCGAGCACACATTAGAACCACTACCGCATGCTGCGCAGGGTTGACTGGTTGCTGCGTCCATCCAGTAAGTTGTCGCTCAACAACAAAAGGACAATATACAGACAAGTAGTGGCTCCTGTTACGCGTTACAAATCTGGGATACCGTTGCTGCCAGCAGCATCCAATGAGTCTAAGCCTGTCAAAGCAAGGCACTGCGTTGCATAGGGCTCCATAGTTTGTGTGCATCACCATTCTGCACAGAGATCTCAATATGCTCACTGTGAGAGATGAAATCATGAAATGCTGTAGCCGTTATCAGCAGAGGCTACAAAACCACCCAAACAGCCTTGCGGCGGCATTAACCCATGGGATCAGGCGACGTCGTTTAAAGAGGCTTCATCCTAATGACCACCTAGATAACTGTACACTGCTATATAATCGACCCACGTCACTATTCTAAATAACCACAGCAATATTTTATGCTATTTTTGCGATAATATTATAACTAATTTAAAAAAAAAAAAATTTTTTTATTCTGTGTTTATCACATGGGTCTTCGGTTGGACATCCCTATCGTAAACATTTTTGAATTTATAGTATGGAATTGGATCATTACATCGAATTACTTATACCATTATCAGATTTCAATACAAAATATCTTGGAAAGTATTGATCATTTTGCCCTAAGCTGAAGAAAATATGCCACTAAGGTGGATAATGATCCAAAACTCTAATCAAATTTGATCAAAAATTAGTTCAAAGACAAGGAACTCAATTTATTAAACTGGCCAAGCCATTCACTGGAATGGAATCGAATCGAAACCCTTTGGAATGAGCTAAAAAACAGGATTGGATTAATCAAAATTAAAGGACCAATTGTGGGAGTGTGTCTAAAAAGTTTGGTAGAAGATAACAGTGACCACTTGCCGGAAACTAATGTAACCAGTATGCCAAAAAGGACTGATAATGCTATTTAAAATAAAGGAGGATACATTGGTTATAAATGATTTATTGTAATTATAATAAAAGGTGGGCCATATATTGATCCGATTTTCATTTGGTCTTAAAATGGAGAAAAGTTAAATTTTTTTGTACGAATTTCCCTTTATTTGATAGTGTGATTCTTCCGATTAAATATGAAAAATGATCCAACCTTTATCATATATGTATCTTAATCTACCAGCAAAATCTTTTAATAACAAACCTTTGTCAGATTTATGACAATCATATCTTCCCAGAAGAAAACGCATACTAACATTTCTATATCTTTTAGTTTATAACCTCCTTACATGCTGCCTCATATTTTAAGTATATTAAGTGTTAGGTTAGACCCTTTTTCTACTTAAATAACATTTACATTTCATTAATTATTAAACACAATTAAATGTTAGATATGCTTTTCAACAGGTACTTCTACATTATCAATTTTTGCATTATGTTTTAAGTTAAAGGACAACTCTGAGATTATACTAATTGCCTTCCAAGACTAAAAGATTAAATTTAGATTATATTCATCTAAGGAATTGCAATTCTAAATCTAGTCTAATATTGTTCAGAGGTTTTGTTACTATAAAAAGTTATGCAATCGACCCAAATTTTTTAGAAACATATAGTCTGTTTGTAATTATAAAGAAAAATAGATCAGAACCAACTGTTTGTTTCCATTTAAATAGTAGATTTATTTACTATATTGAAATCTCTTCAAACATAAACATTTTATTACCACAAACTTCAAATATCACTTACAATTTTGTATTGCTTAATTTCAGCTTATTTTATTATAATAAAACCAAAAATTGGATCAATCAATCCACACATACTGTAGTAATTTACAATATCACGATTCTCTGATAGTTGGAGCAGAAGAAGTTCCCCTATCCTAATAGCTATGATATGTACCTGTGTATTGTATAAAAGTATCTATTATATTTGATTGCAAGGCTAATAAAAACATCGATTTAACTTTAAGTTGCCCTTTGGCACTTTGAAAACTTTTTTATGGCATTAATTTTGAGGCTTCTCTATTTTTCTTTTTTCACTTTTATTATTCCTTTTTATTTATTTTCTGCCTTTACTACTTTGCTGTTATTCTATCTCTGGTGTATCTTTTTGTGTTTTGTATTCCTGCCTGTTTTTGTTTTGTTCTTTCGAATATTGTTAGCTTGTTATATTATTTTAACATAGCATTCTCATTTTGCGTGCTTATTGACCATATACTGTTATTACCGTTAGTCCCCAGACAACACCAACAACAACAAAAGAACACCAGCAATAGCAACAGCAAGTAAACATCAGCGGCAACTCGACATGCAGATACTTTGAGTATCTTTAACCATTTTTAGCTAAAATTTATGTGTTAGCAGCGAAGCCATGCCTCGTTTCCTTAATTTTATGTGTTGCATAGACGACACAACGTAACGAAACGTAACATAACGAAACATAATGTTGCGTACACCACCCCACTTGTGTCATTCACAATACATGCCTTGCCTGCCTGCCTGGCTGGCTGCCCTTGCGTGTTTCTTGTCTTTAGTTTGTTTGACATGTCAAGTTAATATATGAGTATGAGTTTGTATCTATGTCTGTTTGTCTGTCAGTCTATGTAGTATATCTTAATGCTTCAATGGATCTGGGGTTCAAAGTCTATTTCCTTTAATATCTTTTGCATTAATGACAATTTTGCATAATTTTTTTATTTTTTAACAACATCAAATATATCTAATTAAAAGGCATTTTTCTTTTTTGTATTTGCTTCAATGATTTGGGATAATTTATTAAATTTAAAAATCAAAAATAACCTTTAGCATAAATTTAGTACAAGAAACTCTATCAATATTATTACTACTATTATTGTTGCTGGGCAGTGCCAAATATGCGATGTATCTACTACTACTACTACCAAACCAAATACCAATGCGCCCAACTTTAGCTGTTTCAGCAGCCTTTCTCACATGCGCTATCAAATCGCTCCTTCGTGCATTTAATGTTGCCAACCTAAGCAATATTTTCTTTTAATAGGAAATTGGGACGTGCCAAGTTTGTCGAAAAAAAAACGAACGACGTAAAAAAATAACGCACACACAGAGATATTTATCTTGTATCTGCAGGGAGCGCCTCATGAATTCAGCTATTTGTAAAATTCCTTTGAAAACGTGTTTTTGTTCTTTTTTCCAATTTTTGTTTTTTTTTTTTTCATTCGGTTTTTTGTTCTTTGTACTTTATTTTCTGCGTCTTTCCTGCCCTTTTTAGATACGAAAAATTAAACCCTTGAGGCTTGCGTTGTGGCCCAAGTGAGAAACCCTTTTTTTTATTATTATATTATTTTCTTTCTTTTTGTTTTTACAATATATTTTATTATATGTATATTACAACAAAGGATTTTTGTGCTTTATAATAGTTCTTTGTTGGTTTCTGTCCAGTTTTTTGTTGTTGTTGTTGTTGGTATAAGAAATTTTTTGCATCTATTTTGCATTCATTTATGATTGAAATAGATTATTCTACTTCATCTTCATATTATTGTATACAACATATCTATCATCTACATTGCCGTTCACTTGAAAAGCACCCAACAGCAACATTTCGTTTTTGGCTCACTTAAATACTTAGAAACCCTATAGAAAAATCGGGTTATGAACACTACACTTTTAGAACTACGTGTTATGTTGTTTCGCTATAACTAGATCAGTTTAAAGTATTTTCCACATTATTTATTAATGTATATTTCCTCCTATTTCTTAATGTATTCAAGGAAATGCATGACCAGACATGTTTAATGGCTTCAATGAGTTCGCATTGACTAGTATATTGCTTTCCGGATTCATACAAGTCTTCCCCAAACATTTGTAATAATGTTTAGGTCAGGTGAGTACGGTGGCCACTTAAGCAACTCTATATTCTGGCCTTCTACCCATGATTTGGCGAATCTAGCAGTGTGGATTTGAGCGTTATTATGCTGGAATCTCCACTCCAAGTATCCTACAAAAAACAGCCTCCAATACTGCTTTGTATGACATTGTGTTCATTCTTCAAGTAGTTCAAAGAAATCGCTCCCCATACCATGACATCTCCCTCGCGGATATGCAAACGATTAAGTAGGTGTTCATCCTTCCTTATATCGTGAAAATAGTAATTATAGCTATCGGGGCCCTCTAAATTAAATTTTAAATATTACTCGGTACCACTCTTTATTCAACGTCATGTTTCCTTGAAAAAAAATGGAGGCGTTGTTCCTTACGAAGTTTTCCAATAAGAGGTGTTATTTTGAATAGCCCGCTATTTCGGTAGATGTCACTTTTAAAGCTGTCATTTTTTGACATTTGACAAGTAGAAACTACGCCATTACGCAGAGACGGTTCGTAAAACTAAAACATTTTTGGGTCGTCGTGAAGTACCTTGTCGGACAGCAATACAGAAATTGGTACAAATATTCGAGCTGTTGGGACAAGTTAGTGATGTGAAGAATAAAACTCGTGCACGTCGGTCAAGAACAACTGAGAATATTGCTGCTGTAGCCCAAAGTGTTGAAGAAAACCCAGGTTTGTCCATTCCTCATCGTTCTATGGAATTGATAATTCCACAAACGTCATTACACCGTATTTTGCATAAAGAATTGGGTCTTAAGGCTTATAAAGTTCAGTTAACACAAGAACTCAAGCCGGCCGATCATCAACAACGTCGTGTCTTTGGTGATTGGGTCCTTGAAATGCATAGAAATGATCCGGAACTCCATCGAAAAATCATCTAGACTGATGAGGCCCATGTCCACCTCGGTGGCTACGTGAACAAGCAAAATTGTCGCATTTGGGGCTCGGAAAACCCAAGAGTTATTGTTGAAAAGTCCCTTCATCCTCAACGTGTGACTGATTGTGTACGGTTTATGGTCTGGCGGGGTCATTGGACCTTACTTTTTCGAAAATGAGGCTGGAGCAACAGTTACGGTGAATGGATTGCGCTATCGAGAGATGATTAATGATTTTTTATGGCCGGAATTGGATGGTATTGATCTGGACAACGTATACTTTCAACAAGACGGCGCTACGTGCCACACAAGCAACGAAATCATTGATCTTTTACGGGAAAAGTTTCTGGACCGTGTTAACTCTCGAAAAGGCGACTTCTTCCTTTGGGGCCACGTAAAAGATAAGGTCTACGCCAACAGTCCAGCGTAGATTCAAGACCTCAAAGATATATTTCGTGAGGCTATCGAGGACATAGGGCAGCCACTTTGTGATTTGGTTATGGAAAATTTCATGAAAAGGATATGGTCCTGTAAGCGTGATCGTGGTGGCCATTTGGTTGATGTTGTTTTTTTTATTATTGACGGCATACCTTCCTCATTATAATGAAATAAACAACCGATCATTTATATCAAAAAATGCCATTTTTCTTTGAATATCAATACCTCTTATTGGAAAACCCTGTACATTAAGTGGTGGTTTCATTTCATTTTTTTTTAGATAAGCAGCCTTGGAAATAATCCGTTTTACAATAGATACGCTTGCACATACACCCGTTTTATCTGTCATTTTGGCAGCAGAGTCATGTGAATTTGTCAATATTCGCAGAATAGCTCTCTTATCAGCAGCTGTAAGTACACAAACCATTCGCCCTTTCTTATTAGTTCTATAGTTTATTTGTACTTTTAAAAATGTCGATATGACTTTTCGGCTTCTATTGGTTTTTTTTTTTTTCGGTATTTGGTGAATTGACAAACCGCATTCCTTATGTCTTGATTTTTGTTAAAACAACCGATATTTACGCCGAGTCTGTCTGTATTTGCATATTTATTGAGTTCATGTTGGGTGGTACTATTTAAGTGAGCGGCAGAAATGTCTTATTTATTCTGGTTCATGTAACGCAACGTTTCTTTTTTAATCAAAATCAATTAATTATTGTATTTAAAAATACATTAGTTGTAAAAACTGTATCAAAATTAAAGGAAAGGAAACGAAACTGAATCAAAAAAAAACAAAATTTATAACATTAATGAAAACAATATTTTTGTTATAATAATTATAATCGTAATAAATGAAATTAAAACTGAAGATTTTAAATGCGAAAACCAAGAAAACTCTGCCGATGAGCATTCATTGAATATACAGACAGCCATCCATGGTAATATTGAAGACTGTACCTATCAGAGTTCTGCAAATTTCAAAAACATAATCGTTTTAACAACAACAAACAGACAGAACTTATCAATATCGGTCAATATTACTCGCTAAATTCCGTCAAATATCGAAATATTTATATTTTATATTTTTTCAACAGCATGAGGTCGTGAGACAACCAGAAGATAATACTACAATGCCTCAAGCGAAAATTTATGTTAAAAATAATTTTTATAATTTTTAATAAATGTATAAATAAAGTTATCAAATGAAAATCATGGATATAAATTATACATACTGTTAAAACGGATAGGAAAAAAAAGTAAAAAAAACAAGAAAACGAAAATCTATGCCTTAAGAAGGAAAAAAATTATATTTATTATAAATAATGTTTTCAAATGAATAATTAAATTAAAATATAAAATAATAGAATGTCTAAACAAGACGTCAGAATGTAAGAAGAAATCAACGAAGAAATAAAACAAAAATATTAAAAATGATAAGAAAACAGTTTGAGAAGATGAAAAAATAATAAAAAATAATCACCAAACAACCAATTTACCATCACCTAAATATATTGGAAGTATTTTTCGAACACACTTAAACAATCAAATTTAATATCAACGGTATTAAACTCATTGAAATCTATACTATGAGAACGAAGAATATTAAATAGTTTTTATTCATAAAGCAACATTTAAAAATGGAAAAGGAGTCTATCCTAGATGGAAAATATAATAATAAGAAAATACAAATTTAAATGATTCGCTCATATGAGAGTTTAAGGATGGTAATTTAAAATTAGAGCACGTATAAGTATCTCGTCGTATTTATGATTGAAGTACAATATATTTACGTAAAAAAATTGTGCATTAAGACCAGAGGACCCCAAACCTTTTTTGTCTAGTTGACCACTTGGCATGTTTCCCTGCTTAGCTAATATTGTATTTTACAACTTCTAATGCATTTGTTTAATCTCAAATCTCCTTGGTTAACCATGTCCAAAGTGTTTCTTTTGTTAGAAGATTGGTAATTGCACTGAAACCCGTTTCAACTAGGTATGACGACAGAAATGCAATTAAAAACTTTCTCGCGTTGTTCCATAAAATGGGATAAGTAATAGGAATATCTTTTTTTGAAGTCAAAATAGCTGATATCCTTTTCTAAACTGTACCTTAAGTTCATCATTATTGTTTATTCTGATGATTTCCTCTTGCAATAGGACATTTGTTTCTTCAATGCCATCATATGGATTGATTATCCATTACCCTATTCAACATTTTCTCAAATCTTGTTTGAAAATCAGACGGCATTTAAATGTTTAATCTAAGTCGACATATCATTTTGATGGCAGTTTGTCTGTGACTAATTTGGAAACTGGGAAAATTCGTGACTTTGTTTTGACCCCATTAATTTGATAAAATTTTGTTTTAAATTTTAAGAGCACAAAATCTTGTTAAACATAAGCCTTTCGACAGCCAAAATACTTCAGTGTGCAGGAGCAGTTGATAAAAGTTCTCGCGAACTGTGCAAATAGCCGCGTATTCAATGCATTGCTTCGGACTCGATTAACAGCATTAATTACCAATTGAAGAGAATCTATAACTCACATTTTTAGCAACTAAATGTTGTCGATGGATAACGCAGTGTATTATTAACACTCCGGGTACATTTTGTTTTAAATGACTTACGAATCCATGGTAACGCCCAACCATAGCAGGTATCTGCTGCTACTAATATTATATTTAATAAAGGGATTGCTTTTTCCATTCCGTAATCCTTCAAAACATTAAATATTGATTTGCCTTTAGTCTCAGTTGTCAAAGTTCTTGCTAAGAGCAGTTCTTCATGCAAGAAAAGCCAAAATAAAATTACAGGTAGTAAGCAGGTGCTTAAACCACCGTTTACATCTCACGGACACCTAATTTCTTTCTTCAATCAAATGGAATTCTTTGCAGGTCATCGTAGACACCTATAGACTGCTTTGGGAACTAATGGTCTAGACTATTGAAGTCGATTGAAAACCAAAAATGCGAAAATATTGACGCAATTTATATACCAGCACAGTGATTGTCATATAAACAGGAAAAATTACACCTCAAATACAGAACAAGAACTTTATATGACTACAGCTGCAATAAATTAAACCACATATTCTAACAAAAAGAAGAAGATCTCCGGCATGCTCAATTACTCAACAACAGTGTGGTTTCAAATTAGTGGTAATGAAGCATCAACAGGTAACAATTTTTTTTTTTTTATTATTTATTTTATATACAGCAATACTAAGTAGACTTAGTAATATAAATTTAAATTGGCTTATATTGTGCTCCATTAGGCACAACAAAAATGCTAACACTAGGTTTTAATAACAATAAATTTTTACTGCTAACTTACATACATATATAGTATATTATTTATAATAATAAATATAATATAATAATTTTAGGCGGGTCTGAAGGAAGGAATCGAGAAACATGTGTTCTTTTTTACCTGGGAATTTTTTCACTATTATCCAATAAATTTAGAGCTAAGGCGTAGTTATGTCTTTCTAATATATTCAGGTACCTAATACTGAAATTATTGATTTCCTCTTTTACTTTAGGTATGTTAAGATCCTTATAAATAATTTTATTGGTAAAAACCAGGGAGCATTGCATATCATTCCACGAGATTGTGCACATTGTGCAACATGAGAGAAGAAGAAAATATATGCCGGTTTCTTGGCAGAAATAGGTATACAAGAACTTACATGCACGGTTTGTATTGCTTGCTCCATAACAGCAATAAGGACTTATTTGATTGGTAGTTTTATTTTTATTTTATTTTTGTAATAAATTTAAATTTTAACAATAATTATACTCTTCACGGGAGTGAATAGTATTAAGTTTGTCATGAAGTTTGTAACACATAGAATGAGACATCGCAGACCACATAAAGTATATATATTTGTGATCAGCTCGATGAGACGAGTTGATTTAGCCATGTCCGTCTGTCCGTCTGTCTGCCTGTATGTATGCAAACTAGTCCCTCAGTTTTTGAGCTAGAGAGCTGAAATTTTGCACATAGGTTTCTTTTTACCATACGCAGCACATTTGTCGGAATCAGCCGAATCGGACCACTAGGGGGTACTTCCCGTTGAAAACCCCCTTCACATTAATGTTCTTTTTAGAAAAAGTTTTTTGTTTTTTAACGTATCGAACTGAAATTTGGGATCTATAAGTTTGTAATCGCATATTGCTTTTATTTATTTTTTTATTTTTACTGTTCACAGTTCACTGTTCTTATGTGTTACAATATCTCTACCATTGCACAGATGTTCTTTGGTAAATTGGCTATTACTTGAATTTTTAACTTTATTTTATTTAATGTCTGTGTATTCATCATTCATTTTTAAGATTAAGATTTGAAATTGGAATCTTTCATCAAATATAAAACAGATGATATGAATCTATTATTTTATTTTTTATTGAAGAATTTTCTAACTGGTTAACAAACCGCATTTTGTGGTCCGTTTTTTCGAGCTCCTTAATGCAGTCATTCAGGGATGAAGGTCAGCAAGAGACCAGCATGTCTCTAGTCCTCTCTATTAACGAGGATTTCGTTCAGGAGCTCGAGAAAACTGACCACAAAATGCTGTTTGGTGTGACATATGCCAAACCAAAAATATTCCGGTCATCGGACGACCAGTCAAATGATTTGCAGGCTGCAAACAAGCTGATGGATGACCTAATGCTTCAGGACGAAGCAACAAAATCGACTACCGATGCTGAAGTACGTGCAGATAAGCCTTAAGCATTCTAAGAATGCTTCGACTTAACGCTGCTAGAATATTTTCTGTGGAGCGCATTGAAAGATAAAGTTTGTACCGACAATCCCCAAACAATTGATCACTAGAAGCAGAACATTCGCACCGAAATAGTCGAAATTGACCAGGAAACATTGAACAAAGTGTTTGAAATTTGGTGTTCCAGGATGGCCCAATGCCGAGCCAACAAATTATGTATTTAAGATACTTTTTTTTCGGATTTATAATGTTGAGAATGATTGAGTATATTGAAAATTCATTTGTATAAATTAAGAAATACAAAAATCTATATATGGTATTATGTTGTATATTGTCCATCTAAGATATGCAGATAATAGTGCATCGAAGCATCCAAATTCTACTAAGAGCATTATCAGCTTATCATTTTTCTATTCTACTATACCTACAGATGACTATCACAACCATCACTCACACAAAAACACACACAGACACACATATTGAACTTGTAAATAATCCACCAAAATCGCAGATGCTGGACGGGAATGAAAAACTCATAAATATTTATTTTCAGCATTATTTTTTTCTCACTAAAATCTGAGAGGACGAGGACAGCGAAGAAGCATATAAAATAAAATCACCTGTTCTCAAAAATTGAGTATCCCATTTGGTGCCACACACTTAAAAATCCTTGTCCAAAACTCAAGCGCACAATTAACAAGTTTTATAGAATTTATTGACATCATGTCGGCATTGAGATTTTATTACACCCAAAAAAATAAGAGATTTTCCAAACAAAGAAAATTAATGAAATGAAATAGGTAAAAGAAAATACAAGAGGGATAAGGAAATTCTATGCTTCGTTGACGACAGTCCAATTGCACATGATGGAACTCATAATAAAGAAGCAGGTACTCGTTGCTCACTCAGAACTAAGGGATGAGGGAAGGAACGACGAGGAAGGACTTGAAACATTTGGTTGGTCTGAAGTGCGTTTATGGCGTTTTTCATTTCCACTTTCATTTCGATGATGGAAATAAAAACGAAACTCATTAAATAAAGTCAGTCAGGCAGTCTGTTAGTGATAAAATGAGTAAGGCAGGCAGCCAGGCAAGCAGGCAGACAGGCAACGACAAATGATTGAGCTAGAGAGGTTAACCCTTTTATATATACCGGCACACCGTCGCCGGACTGTGTTCTTTTTTTCATATGCGATAATTTACTAATTTTTGTTTTTATTTTTATTTCTATTCCCTGAGTTCAAAGTTTATTGTTTTATTTGACTTTTTAGACGAAAATAAAAATAAAAAAATGCCGACGGCTTCGTCCTTGTTTTGTGGTTAAAATATATTCTGTCTATGCTTCAATGGAAACGCAGATGTTTCATTACCGTTGCTGTTGCTACCATTTCCATTACTGTGTGATATTATTCCTTAAGCGTATTGATTTTTAATTTCAACAGAAAAAGTTACTAGTAGTATAGTATTTCTAACAGAAATTCTATTTATTTGTTTCATCTTTATTTTTTGGAATTATATAGTTTGCTCATGTCTGATGCGCCATAACTGACAGATGTTTTATTCACTTCATAGTATTGCCCTCAACTTCCTTCAAACCATCCTCATCATCATCATCAGCATTCACATACAATGAACTAAAACTCAACTTAACTCAACTTGACGTCAACGTTGAGTGTTTGAGGACACTTTGTCGAAGTTTTTAATTGCCTCACGTCTGCAAAAAGTTAAATGCTTCGCAAACACGCACAGTAAAGCACATCACATCACATCACAGGAAAACATAGCACACAATGATGACGATGATTTTGAGGGAAAACTCATAACTCTAGACATTTGTCTTTCCCACTAATACTACTTACAAACATACCATCATCTACAATTCTTACAATAGAGTCATGCTGTATTCTGTCTGTATGAGTATGACGAGTATTTGAAGAGGCGTTATTTAATCTTGCAATTTATGCGCATCATTCAAGGTACACAGAGTTTTGTCTAGGACTGTTTTATTCTTCTCAAGCTTAAAGAAATACTTAGTTTTATGGCTTTCTTATAATTTCTACGCAAGTGAATGGAGGCGTATGTATATGTAAGTGTGGTTAAGGGTGGCATGACTATTGGCATTTCGAAAAATGAGTTTAGTTAGTAAACTTTAGTGCTTTAATCTTTTAATTATGATGGTTTCTACAAAGGATAAAGGGACAAGAGAACAAGGGGAGTTTTATGAAATTAAGAAATGAAAATGAAAGAATAAAATTATACGAATATATACGGGTCTATTTGGTATACAGATTGTAATTTATTCGAATCAGTTAAGAAAATGATCAAAAAGATAAAAGCAAATAATGTTAATTATTCAAAATTACTCAAATCATGATATTTTGCAAAAGAAATAATGAATAAAAGGTATATTTTTTCTAACAAAAATTCCTTTCTTTACCAACTTTTAACTTATGTTTTCAAATTGTTATGAAATATTGGCACTTATTGTTCCAAAATCATATGGATTAAGGTTAACCCATGTTTTTGTATAATATTCTAATGAATTTTATTCTATTCTGCATTATTTTATTCAATTATATTCTAATCTCTTCTGCCTCTCATTCATTCTTAGCTGGTAGTTTCAAATCCTCTTCTAATTCTTCTTTATTTTCTTTTTCAATAGTTTTAAAAATCAGGATGCTTCAATGATGGTTAGATGATGGAAGATTAGCAAAGGTTCCCTAGTGCAATGGTAGTGCTGTTACCTTGTGATTGCTCGGTGCAATTTCTGGCCATACGGACCTGCTGTGTTTACACATTTATATCGTAGCCGCTTGCTCCCACTCTGATACTCACTGTAGCCACCACTAAATCTTTGGCTACTTCCTGCCGTAAGCAGAAATATGTGTATTTTTCTTAGCTTTGATGCTCATGTTACTGGCTTGGAAGGCCCTACCAGTATCTAAGCTACCGCCGGAATCGCTCTCAAATTCACTGCACTTATTGAGCCTACTCATCGGAACAAGACAACAGTCCTCGAGCAAATTTCTTCATGGCACTCATTTCCTTTTCTTAATAAACTCAAGAAGCTGAACCAAATACCAAAAGCCCTTGGTCTACTACATATTGACAAAGAAAGTCTTTAAATAAAAGTTGTTGAAGGTTGCCAGAACTTATGCAGTCTTGCGGCTGAAAAGATAATGGCCTCAACCCACTGTTGGTGCCAGATGATTGTGGCAAAATAACAATCTCAATTCCTGGGAACCCTAAAATGCTTGGCAAGATAATTTATTATTAATAAAATTATAAGGATCTGGTGGCCTCGCATCATCTCTAAACCAGACCTACCTAAGTCGATCCATTTGAGATAGAAATTGTATGGATGGGCAACACTTTACTCAAAGATTCTGGCGAAGTGTGCAAGGCTGCTCTGTGTGTTGGACCTCCAAAAGCGTCGAGAAACTGTGGAAAACTAAAAACATATTGGAGACTACGATGGAACCTGACTTGAGGAACACTCAGAAGCTTCTAGAACACCTCGTTACTGCGGCCGCTAGTGGGCCTATTGTGACAACCCTCGAAATCACAGTTCCTCTGAGATTTTCTTCGGAGATAAATCTGCAATTTCCACTGGTTGCAAGTACTGGCTACCAAGCTGGCGAAGTCTGATCTAGATTAGGCCCTCACAGTGACAAACTACATGCTTTGCTGACTCCTCTTCTATATTACATAGTCTACACAGATTACTACGACTGATCCGCATGTTAAGAAAGTTTTTTAATTACTCTGTAATGTCCTGTCAAGAAACCTGAGACTATCCGTATCAGTCCCAGTAGTTACTGTGTTCTTTTGCAATATCTAGTTGGCATTAAGAGTTTGGCTACTCTAGTATTCTTCGTATCTACCCAATGGCAATATGAATTGTGGTCAAACCATTGTTGGAGTTTGGTTTGTGTCGAACTCTAGGGCAGTCCTCAGAATAGTTCTGATCCAATGAGGACGTTAGATTTTCTGACGAGCCCATCTGCCTCTTTGTTCCCAAGATACCCACTATGTTAAATTTTTTTTTTTTATTTACATAATCTTTTATCCATTGCTATTCCTTTAAATTTTCTACTCCCACCATTCACCTCCAATATATTATATTCTAGTTACTTCTATCTTACCACATCTAATCCAATGTTATTTCTCTCCATTTTATTTTGTTCTAACCAACTGCATCATATCCACTTTCATTTCATTCTATCCTATCTTATTCTATCTAATTAAATGTTATTCTTTTCGTTTCTAATTTGAGCAAAACTGTCATACTGACTGTCCAATTATTTCCAATACCATGCTATTCTAAATTCTCCTAACTTAAGGATATATGAACACAAGCATGTGGTTGTTTTATGCCCTAAAAGATTTTGTCTATCTTTCAATTTTTATATTGTTTTCTTAAACAAAAACAAATCTTATCTAAGTCACATCTTTTTCTCTTTCAGCAGTAAAAGTTTCTCTTGATGTTGATCCTTAGAGATTTTATTATTATTTTTTTTGATTTATTGTTATTAAATTATATATTATATAAAAGACGTAAAAGTTGAATTCTGTCAAAAAAAAAATTGATTAATATATATTTTTCTTTTCCAAAAGAATTCATTTGAAAGTCATTTCATTAAAATGAATGAATGAAATGGGGAAATCATTAAATACAAAAATTGTATGAAGAATTTACTGAGTTGATGGAAAATTTATGATTTTAATTGAACTAATTCTAACTTTTGTTTAATAACATTTCATTATAAAGAAGAACATATTTATTGTAAGTATATTGTTGATAGATAGATATAGATAGATAGATTAACAGATATTATGGTTAAATGTATATATATGTATGTGTATACGAGTACAATTGTGAATCAATATTTAGCAAGAAGACAGACACATTTCTAGAAGTATGAATGCTTTTTACAATACTAAGTAAGTACGTTATATAGAATCATCTAATTCAACAAATGTAATTAATATTGATACAAATGGTTACATTTGTTCTTTGTACTAAGTATATTTTTCTTCTTATTTTTTTCTTTTTGAAATACAATAATTAAATAGACAGATACTACTTTAGATATTGTACTTTATACATACGTAGACATACATAGACATACAGCCGTTGACAACTAATTGGAAACGAAGGTATTGCCTGTATTATTCATCATTGGACTGAAATTCATAGCTTAAATAAGTATTATACTTTTAAGTTTTTCTCAGACCTCAGATTTGGCTGTGCCAGCTAATTGGAAACAGACCTTGTAAAACTTCAAAGTACACAGATCGACTTATTATACGCAATTCAATATTTGATCCTCGTTTGAGTGCTGCAGACATCCAGTGCGAAATGGTAGATCAAATCGATATAAATATCTCAAATAGATCTTTAAAGCTGGCCGCCATGGACGAATTTCACGCAAGGAATCTTTGGTGACAGTCAATCAAAGAAATAGACGCGTACAATTCGTAAAGACACATGTCGATTGGTCGCTCAATAGATGGAAATGTGTGGTCTGTAAGGACGAAACGAAGACAAATCGTCTTGGCCCAGATGGTAGAAGGTATGTTAGGTGCCCAAAAGGGCCAGAGATTGACCCTAGGTATGTGTCAACTGTAAAAAAATCATAAAATCAGAAGCATTTTCCATAAAGAACGGCGTGCTTCAGGGGGATACACTCTCTTCAACAATTTTTAATTTATTGCTGTGCTGCGCAATAGATAAAGTGTGCGATTCGAAACGGACTGGACATATATTAAACAGAACCATACAATTATATGCATACGCGGACGACATTGCAATAGTAAGTAGAAATAAAAACGCACTTTTAACCACTTTCTCTGATATTGAAACGGAAGCAGAAAAAATTGGACTAAAAATCAACGAAGAAAAGACCAAATATATGTCCAGAGCGAAAAACAGGCAAACATTAAAAATAAATAAGCTTGGAAAATATGAATTTGAAGTAGTAACTTATAAAACTCTTCTAATCAAAACTGCTTAACAGAGCCTGCAAACTAACACTGTATAGGACAGTGGTGCGACCAGTCTTGTGCTATGGAGCTGAAACTTGGACTGTGAGCGAAAAAGACAAAACAAAATTGCTGACTATCGAAAGAAAAATTCTCCGAAAAATCTTCGGCGCAAATAAAACTGGGCCTGATGAATGGAGAATAAGATGGAACGACGAACTTGAACATCTAATCCAAGGTGAAAACGTGATGCGATTTATCAAAGCGCAATGCATAAGGTGGCTAGGCCATGTAACAAGAATGGACGAATCAAGAGCACAAAGAAAAATTCTAGATGCGAAGTCATTCAACGACAAAGCAAGGGGAAGACCAAGATCAAGATGGATGGACGAACTAAACGAAGACCTAAAGAAACTACAACTGGAAAACTGGAAAAGGGCGGCAAAAGATCGAGTAGCATGGAGGCATATTGTTCATCAGGCCAAAGCTCACAAAGAGCTGTAGCGCCAAATGATGATGATGATGTGTCAACTGTGCTCAAGCATGGCGGAGGCAAAATCAACGTATTGAAGGAAATTTCACCAAGGAAAAATATGTCGACATTTTGTGTGAAATGTTACTGCCTTGGGCAAATGAAAATATGCCAGTCATTTGGACTTAGCATATGAAAAATATGATAAATAATACAGGTAATATATACGTTTCCAATTAGTTGTCAACGGCTGTATGTGTGCTTAAGGAAAAATGTGTGTTTCTATTTCTATCTATCAATCTAACATAATGAAATGACTACAAGTAATAATACAATAATATCAATAATAATGATATCAACTTAAAGATACACATAAATGTGTAATTATATTTACAATGCTTAGATGCAGATAGACTATGTTACAAAAGATACATATTGTACATACATCTATGTATATGGTATATGCATTAAAAAGTTGTAGATACATTTCACATCGTTATATTTTGGTATCGATTGACAGATCGCTATGAATGCCAATCAGTCAAAACGTTTGTTATACTCATATGTGTTGCTGTTGCTATTTCTTTTTCTATTGATGTTGTTACTTGCGCCTGTTTTTTTTTTTCTTATTGGAAACTCATGTTCAAATGAAGAATTCCCATGATAACAACAATTCAAATGAAGTGCTCATGTATCGCAAAATGTGTGTTCGTGTGTATTTTTATAGTATGTCTACTCAAATGTTTGTTACATGCTATGTGCTATGGGTAGAACACCAGATAGTCACTACTCTACTTTGGTGAATTGATATTGACTTGATATTGTTGTTGTCGATATTGTTGCTGTTGCTGTTACTGTTTTTTGTGTTGTATTGTACTCGTATTACCCGCAATGTGAACCGCATGTGGGCTTTTTGTTGCTGTTGCTGTTGTTGGTGATTCTGTTTCTGTTTTCTGCTATTTTTTTTTTGTTCCTTTCTTTCAATATTCTATATGTTTCGCATTCGGTTTTGTTTTTTTTTTTTTTTTGGTGTCAGCAACAGTAGCAACAGCTCAACGCCACATTCACACACACATACACATACATGAGTATGTGGTATATCTGTGAGGAAACCTAAGAAATTGCAACACATAGATACACAGATATTTGCTTATTCTCTTACAGTGACAATGCAATAGTTATTGTTTAGTCATGTGTAGATTAATACACAAAATGAGAACAACAACTATATAGTGCACAATAAACACTCGTTTTGTTCAGCTTTAGTGAAAACATAATATGAAAGAAGAAACTCTGAACACAGAGAAACCCTGAAGGCGATAGAAAAAAAAAATAAGAGTAAAATATACTTTTGTATCTACTACTACTATACAATACACAACATACTTAGAAGTACAATGTAGTCTTACTTAGTTGAGGCCAAATGAAATAGAAAAGAAATCGTTTTGCTCCCCCGAGGCCATACGGAAATCGAGTCGTCACCGTCACCATCTTTCACGACGCCGTCATAGGCATCATCTTCCACTCACTACTACTACAACTAGTAATCCCTACTCACTCTTCCCTCAACCTCTCAAAGTGTTACTTTGTTGTTGTAATCATAGTCAGTCGTTCGTTTCGTTTCGTTTCTCTCCTTTGCTAAGAAAAATTGTAACTTTCTTGTTTCTTAGCCTTTTTGTCTGCTGACTGCTTTTGAAGAAAAAAAAAAAAGACTTGTGGGCATTGTTTTCCATTTGGTACAAATCTTTTTTGACTTTTATATTGCATTGTCTTTTTGTACTACAATATACTATGAATAGTAGTAGTTAGTTTCCATTTCATTAAATAAATCTCTTGAAGCGATTCATTTATTTTTCATATAAAAATACAATAATAATAATAATGAATGATTTTATCTAAAACTATTGAACAATAAAGAAATGGAACTTGAGGATAAAACAAAATCCTTGAAAATTTGTAATATTTCATGGCTTTTCTAAACATTTTGAATAAGAATTCTTTCAATCTATGATAAGAGTGTTTAAATTATTTTAAAAATCTTTTTCATTGTTATTTTTAATTAATAAAACTAAAAACTCAAGAATCCTCTTTCAAATTCAACCTGAAGGGAATGAATGGAATATCTCTTCTTTCTTTTCATAAATTCCTATTAAAACAACCTTCCCCTCCCCTTCCTTCCGACAACAAACCTTACCTTCATTCAAAACAAAGGCTCACTAAAATTAAATACCCTCGTAATTTCAATAAAATAATCTTCATTTGCTTTACGTCTCCATATTTTTTGACCCTTCAAAAACTAATTTAAAACTCATAATATTTTTATGATTTCTTAAAAGTTTAAAATTCTGATATGCCAAAGGCACTTCAAAGCTCCATAGAGAGACACCATTATAATCGAAAACAACAACAAGGTTATAAACTTCTTCGACTTGAACAAAAAATAAGAAAAAAGTTTAACAAAAAAATTAATATTAATTTGAATATTTAATGAAAAACTTTTCCAACTGTGATTTCTTTATTAAAGGAAAATACTTAGATATACTTATATTGTACAATAAGAAATATTTAAGTGCAAAAGAATTTCATAAAGCTAAGTGGGTCGTTCAATAGTTCTTTAGAAAAAGATAGAAAAACAATTTTTCTTTCGTAATTTTATTTTTTTTATTTCAGACATTGTCCTGCCTTTCATGTAGATCGCCTTTTATCTTTTGGCGACTACAAACATTTGCAGATGGAAAAGAACAGCGCATTACTCTTGTGCGTACTCAGTTATTGTACCACCACTCACATACTCTATGCAAAGCCAGTGTATATAGTCTTTCGTTTAACTTAAATTTTAATTTATATATTTCTTAATTCTGTAGGTTGATTTTAATGAAATATGCGCTAAATTCTACTCACATTAGAGCTTCTTATCTTTCAGTAATTCAATATTAAATCCAATTAGCGGCTTTTACGTGATACGTGCACAAACGAACAAACAAACAGACAAAAATTTCAAAGTCTATGATTTTATTTAATAGAATATATCCTTCCATCGGCCTCTATACATTTTTCAAAATTTTTTCAACCATCCATAAAATGGGATTTCGGATGTTCTTCAAAATATGGCTTTGTTTAAATGATGACCTCCTCGTTTAATGTGAAACATTGTCCGCCAAGCAAATTTTATCATTAGCACTGGGGGCTTAATATGGTGAATACAGTACAAATTTTAAAGCGATATTTAAAAAAAAACCATGGCCATCACTTTGTCGGCCCTTTTTAACCATCTTTGCCATCTTCGGGTCCCGTTCACCTTGAATCTTCGTTTCTTTCTGGAGCATAGTAGTGTATCTTTGTTTCGTCTACAGTTATGTAACGGTGCATTAAGGACGGAACAGCGCCAAAAAAGCCTTAGAGTCGACTATACAATTGCGTTTATTCTCTACTGAAACCCATCTTGTCGAGTCTCTTTTGATATCCAATTTTTCGTGCAAAATTATAACAACTTTTCCTTGCTATATGACTGTGGCTATTTCGCTCACTCAAAACTCGTGGATCTTGTCAATCATTCTCCAATCTCAAGCGATATTCATCTTTACGACCACGTTTAAAATCATTAACCCACTTTTAGATAGTTAAAAATACAGGAGCAGAACTGTGCCATTATCTTCATTTAACTTAGTTTTGATTTCTTTCGGTTTTAAGCTCTCCAAACTCCATTTTTTCTGAGACACAAAAGTTTGTTGCTTCAATTGACAGGAAAAATGAAAGCCTGTTATCCGTCACCTTCAAATTATGAAATTAACGAAATGGGCGCAGGTTAACCACCGGTTTTCTACCATCAATCCAATTTGGGAAAAAATCTGTCTACCTTCCAAGTTAACTGTGATGTACAAATCTTCAAAATTTATCGATGCTATGAGCGCTATCTTTCAAATATTCTAAGGACTACTTGAACAATCCACGTGCAATAAAAAACAAGATAAATGATGGAAATATTTAATAAAAAACTAATTGTAAGTCCAAGAAAAAAAAAAAAAAAGAAGAATAGTGGAAATATTAAAGTATCATCAATGAAATGAGTAACTCAAAGTATAAAAAGTATTTTGCCTAATTTGGTATTTCATTTCGTTTTTATTTAAATTATGAACTGAACTGAAATTGTGGCATCAAAAATTTTCATCACGTTTTCTCAGAAAGAAACCAAATCAAACCGAACCGAAACTAAACCAAATCAAAGCAATTTTAACCATTACCAAAAATGAAAAGAGGCAAGCAAAGCAAAAATACGAAAAAGAAAAAAAAAACAAAATTGGTTTTATGTTCTTTTATTTTCTGGATTTTTTTTTTGTTGTGTTTTGTTTTTGGTAATAAAAAGTAATTAAATTTGTATGCTGCATGAATCTGTAAGATATCGTATACTCTCGTATAACAGCAAACAACAACGCGAATGAACCTAAAAATCAAGCGAAATTAGCTTTAAAGAACAAACTTGAACTAAACTAATAAAAGTCGATTAGAGAGTGGAGGAGAAAGCAAGCAATTGTGACAACAAATAAAATGTAAAGTACGAGTATTTTGTTGCTGTTGTATCTTTAAACTTATTTACTCCTCAATGAATGCTAAAAAAGCCAAGGAAAAGACTCCCATTAAAATGAAACCAACGAACTTAGATAGAATTTTATATTTTATTTTTTTTTTTTGTAATTTTGGCAAAAGACTTGGGTTATTCTTCTCTCAAGCAACCGACATTCATGCATTTGTTAATAACACAAAAACGAGGAAAATGTTTTGGGAAAATATATGCTACTATCTCCCCTCCCTGATCCATCGTTTGATCCACTGACTCTTTGGTAAAAGTGAACATGTTCAGTTGAGTTAAGTTTTTGGCTCTCGTTTCGTAAATATACAATATTTGGGAGTATGTTTGTGCCTTGGTATCTAAAGGTCTGTCGATTTGTCTGTCTATTGGTCTGTTAAAGAGAATCGAAAGCCAAACATACATACATATAAACAAACATTTAGGCATGCATGCTATCCATACATGTATACATGTAATCATTGAATGTAAATGTATCTGTGCAAATATTTTAAACACCCTTCCCTATCTATGTTTTTTTGTTAAGTTAATACTTTGTATGTGATTCTCTTGGATAGTCGTGCTGCCAGGAAGCCCATCATCAGACAGCAGGCCATCTAGCTAACTCACGAGTGAGTTCAACTTCAACTCCAACTTACTACTACTTACTTTAACTTGGTTGGTCGCTTGCTTCTTTGTTGTTGTTTTGCTTTTGCTTTGTTGTTGTGAATGTTGTACATAGTTAGTTATCTGTTTGCCTCATCTTGTTGCAAGTATCTGCCGTTTAATATCATGCCAACTTTCGTTTCGTTTTGCAACAAGCCGAACGAACTTCATTCCTTTATTTGTACATTTCGTTCCCATTCGTAATTGCTCCTTTCGTTAGTTCATGTGGCATTCAGGCTGAATGACTGCCCGCCTGCCCGTTTCCTGCTTGCCTTTTTGCTTTGCCTTTGTTTTTTTTTTGTTTTCATTATTATTTTGGCTTGCAATGAGGCAGCAGCAGGCAATATGCCAGGATATTTTTAAAGTATCCTATTGAGTTCATAGCCAGCGGCATTCATTTTGGGCTTTGTATATGAGAAGAGATTATTGGGTGTTTTTTTTTTTTATTGAAGCCCAAAAAATGTAAAATTATACTAAGATACATTGTGAATTTGTATGGTGTTTGTTATATTAACTTGGCTATGCATGTAGATGCCCGTACTTAGTTAAGAGTTCGCTTAAATGCACACGTAGGCAAAATTCATTCAGATTGCTTTTTTTGCCTTTGATTTTCCTCATCATACTATGCAAAATGCTTCTTAGTTACTCTTATAGTCATGCGACTTGACTGCCTCCAAATTCTAAAT
This sequence comes from Amiota communis, assembly GCA_037043315.1. NCBI lineage: Eukaryota > Metazoa > Arthropoda > Insecta > Diptera > Drosophilidae > Amiota > Amiota communis. The sequence goes on along the minus strand of JBAMAV010001245.1, from coordinate 304,654 downwards.
GAAACGTAAATTAAAGTCACATATTTTTTGTAGGATTTATTGTCTTTTGTGGGATTAAAATGAGCTCACAGATGATGTATTGTATACTATGTGAACCTACTATGTGTGGGCATTTTGTATATTTATATATATCAATAAATCATGTGTTTACTTAAAGAAGTCTAGAAGAGCTTAAGAGGAGACACCAAACACACACATACACGAAACGAAATGAATCGAATCAATTTTAATCTACTTGGTTATTTAAAAATTAAAATTCTTGGAAAAATTCAGTCCCACAAAAAGAATATGACCTTGAAAAAGTAAGTTTCACAGAAAATCAAAGCATAAAAATTAAAGTTTTTACACTCATCATCAGGCACTAAGAGGAAACCATAATTTCATTCAAATTAGCACATTCTATTTGATAAAACAGAAACAAAGTTATTAATCAACAACTGTTTTCCACTATTTTCTAAGAATAAACTTATTCCTACTCATTTCATTGTAAAAGCAACAAGAGTAAAAATGTATTATCTATTGTAGTTTTAGCTTAGTAAAAACGTATTGTGTCTGGAGAAAATAATATAAATACATAATAATTATGAGTCAACAAAGATATAATATATCAGCGTACTCGACCCGACCTCGTACGGGTTGTATCCAACCGAACAGTGACAAATGCCAGATATCAGATAGAATTCTACTGGTGAAAGAATTTTTAAAATCGGATGTGTAGTTTCGAAGATTACCTCTTACATCAGCTGTCAAATGTAAATTTGATAAATACACAAATTCCGTTGTTTTTAATCAATTATTTGCAGAATAATATTATAATAGAAGTAAATGAAGAACAGCCGACAGAAGGGACTTCGCAAACTCATAGCGAAATATTACATTAAATCATATTTAACTGAACTGAATCTATACTGTCACTCAATCACAGTTTAGAATTACTGGGATTTTGAAATCACTGTTTAGCTCATCTCTAATATAAACCATGATATATACTAAAAATATTAAAAAGAAGTGAGATAACATTATGTTCAAACGTAAGTACAATGATAGTCCAAGGTTAAATCAATGTGAAAGATAATCAGGGGCTTGGTTAATTGAATCTTAGGGTTCTGCAAGGAACTCATATTACACAGTGTGATCTAAAAAGAACCGAACTTTTTAGTTATTTTGTTTCTAAGCTAATATTTATTTAAAATTGATCCATTTTATTCAATACAACTTTTGAAACGATTAAACAATTTTTCAATAGAATATTTAAACTTGATTATTGGCTCTTTGGCACCTGTGTCACGTCTACTTGAATGGCTTGAACATCATCGTAAAAAGCTCTTTTCATTGGAGTTTACAGTTTTGGGAACAGAAAATAGTCACATGGTGATAGATTAGGCGAATAATGAGAGTGGACGATGACACAAATCCGTCTAATCATCAAAAATTCGTTGAAATAATCTCTTTGCAATGCTCGACCTATTTTTAATCTCCATTCGACTGATATGGAAGAAAATGTGCACTGACTTTTCTTTTACCCAAATCTTCAGTTAATATTGTGTTATCTACAGTAAGAGGAATTCAATTATTTTGCCAGCATTTGCACAGTGAAATTTGTATTGAAAGCGATTATTTCATGTACACTTTTCAGTGATTGATGCTTCTTGTCATCCAGGTCTTGGATCATCATTTAAATAATCATGGTAACTTTTAATTCATGTAAACCACGTGTAAACTTGAGTACGACCCATACAATCATCACCATAAACTTTTTTTTAAGCAATTGGTATGTCTCAGCAAATTTTCTGTAAATAAAGGACCTTTAATTAACACCCAAGTAAGTCAGTTAAAAAAGCAGCGTCCTTAATACAAAAATTGGCTAGGTTTATCTCGAACGTAGGGAGACAGCAAAACGGGTTCTGCTAGGGTCAGTGTGTAGATCCATACTGCTTTATGCAGCTTATATCTGGGCAGGGGCACTGGCAACCAAGTTGTACCTGCGAAGCATATAGAGTGCTCACAGAGTTGCTAACCTGAGGTCTGGTTCTGTTGCCGTTTCTGTCTTATGCGACACCGCGCCATTAGAAGATGTGAGATAAGGACCAGGTACATGAAAATATGACAACACAGGTGGAGCAGTACAGATCCAGGGAGGATCCACGCATATTGCAGACTGGCTTAAGTGTCGATTCGAGGACGTAGGGTTCCAATTAACACAATTGGCCATGGTTGCTTCAGGCAATACTTGCACTGTGGATCATTACTTTAGTCTCTATCGAGATGTGGTCGAAGAACCGGATCAAATTGTCCATGAGTGTACTCGATTTGAAGAAGCGCGAAGGAAAATGCACGCTCGGCTTGGATTTTCCTGCAATTCACAGGAGATTGTAAGGCGATTGATCAGCTCAACAGAGCACTGGTCATTCTTTGCTATTAAAATTGATGACATTAGAAAACAAAACTAAAAATTCTCCGTTTTCAAAACAAAATTTAGATGGCGCTATGTTTTATTTTAAAAGTTCGGTTATTTTTAGATCACACTGTGTATGTACTGATTAATCTAGAATCATGAGAGAAGATTAAGACTTCTTTCGACCTATGAGGCATCACTGTTTTGTGATGCTTCTACTGAACCCAACTAAGCATAAAAATTTAATTTTCACAAACTAATATTCAAAGAAAATAAAGAAGTTTCGTTAAAGAAGTTACAAGTTCCCTTTAAACTTGTATTCATTCTAGACAGACATTGTGTGCTTGAAATTAAATTCATTTAAAGAAGATAGTAGTACAATTTTCTTCATGCCTAACCTCGATTATAATTTAAATTAATGTTGCTATTCTATGAAAATTACCTCCTCTTAAAATACTACATGAAATGAAACAAAAATATTAAGAAAAACAAATCTCCACCCATCATCATCATCACATCATGTGGCAGCTGGCTAACTTCATCATAAGCTTACAGTATCCCGTAACAGTCTCGTTGGCAAAAGTGGGCAACAAACACATTTTAACTAGTACATAGAACATCGTTTCTCTTACTCTCTCGCAGGAAGAAAAGTTACCAAATTGAAGTGAAAAGTTATCTTTTACAGGTTTCTTTTCTTTTTTTTTTCATTTTCTTTACTTTTCCAGTACTTTTCTTAGTAACTTTTGCGAATGGCTAAATTCATTTGGCTAAAAATGCAAATTATTACATCGTATATAGTAAATGTTATTATTGTTGTTGTTGTTATTGTTGGTTCTTGGTTCTTGTTTCCTTTTTCTTGAGAGCTTCCTCAGTTTATTTACTTACTGTAAAGACGACGGCGTACTTGAGTTGTTGGCAAAGTTGTGCATAACTTTGTAAGTGGAAGCATAATTTGCACGTCGGGATTGAGGGCTTAAGCGGCGCGGCGTCTTGAGCATAAGGGCGGGTCAGTGGGTTGGGTTGAGTTGAACTAACTTAAGTTGCGTTGCTTTGACCACATGAAATATGCTTTGTATATGATTAAGAGTAAAATTAAAGAGATATACACAAACAAATGATGGTTAAATATTGTATCTAAAATAAGTTTAATGCACAAGATTTGCATGTTAAGATAAGACAATTATGTTCATATGTTTTTACCAAATATAATAAAAAATTCAACATTAATTCATGTAGTTACATTGCTCAAACACAATTAAAATCCCATAAAGTAAATTAGCCAAGGCAAACAACATGTGCCTTTGGCGAAAATCATGCAAACAGACAGATAGACCCAGGGATAGACAGACCAACAGAAGAGGAGTTTAACTAATAAGGCAAGTAAGTAAGTGAGTAAGTATAATAAGTTGGAGTGAAGTGAAGTGAGTGTATCTGTTTGAACATTGTATAATGACTACCATAAACTCTCCCTTCTCTCCCAATGAACAAACTAAAGTACTAAAGCACATCCTGTGCCATAATTACATGCCGCTACCATTGCCGCCATCACCATCACTAACACCACCAACAGTGCCAGTTGTCGCTTTGAGTGCAACTTCAGCAAATTGTCAGCAATTAAAAATGGAAAAAAGTATCTCACATTAAGGCAAACGATAAGAATGGAAAAAAATCTCAAAAAAAACGACACCTTACAGAAAATATGTTGAAAAGCGGGTGAAATCTTTCTTTCATACCCTTGGAGGGTGATTGTGTTGTTTGCATTTGCAAAGACACCAGCCGCAATTACACCAACAAAGACAGAAGCATTTGCTCGACCCTTCAAAATGTGAAAAGCAAAAAAAAAATCTAAGCAAATTTTGACGACCACCGCCAGCGCCCTTGGTGTTTTGACTATCTAAGTAACAACTCAAAACATTGTTTGCTTGCCAGCCAGCTTGCTTTCTTTCTTATAAAGTGTATTAAATTATAATTATTTGTGCATGACAAAGGGTCATGAAACATGCCTAATGACACATTTGCCACACACACTGACACAAATGGATGTGGAATGGCAATAGCAACGGTTGTCGCACGTCCCAAATGAGCTTGTATGAGGTCGCTAAATTTTTAAAATACGAGCGAAACACAAAGTGATGCCGTTACTAAAAAGCAAGCTTACGAGAGATGCCAATCAAATGTAGTATTCAGATACAAATTCACATAGTATTACACCTGAGTGTGAGTGAGTGAGTGTTTCAGGGAAGTGGTGAGTGTGTAAGTCGCGTATATGGTTACAATTAACAACACACACGTTGAAGGCAACATTAACTTTAAATTGATATTAAGAAAAATACAAGTAAATGGAAATGAAAACATGAAAACGCTTCAACTTGAAATGCAACCAAAAAAAATACTTAAGACGCCGGCCGGTTGGCCCCGGACAAACTAAATACACACACACAACATACAACAATAAGAAGCAAGGCAACCAATCATGAGGACAGGCGGGAAGATAGGCACTCGGGCTATGCTTGTGCATTATCAACGCTTAAGGCAGGCATACTGAATACTTATAAGTACTAGAAAGGTGATACAACAACATACATAAGTACGTGTATTTGTGTACAGTGTTGTTATTAGTTAAAGTATCTTAAGGATTGGTTGTTTGATAAGAAATCAAAGACACCAAAAAAAAAAAAAACATTAAAGATTTTTATTTGATTAAAGAGGGCAAATGGTAAAAGGAATTGCTCAGGTCAATTTTGATTAAACAAACAAAAATTAAGGAAATAGATTTTTGTAGAACAAGAAGATTTTGTAGGCTAAGATTTTCTTCCCTTATGTTACATTTTTAATATAATGCTTCAATACATTTTCCTTTCATATTTTTACATTATGTTAAGACCTTTATAATGAAGTACATAAAGGGTTTGCCATATAAGGTGGACCCATTTATCAAAAAAAAAAAAAAAAAAATTAATACATGCTCGTTTTTCGGTGTTTTCCAATGTTTCGGAGGATATGGCGGATGTTGGCTTTAGGTTCGTCTAGGGTTTTTGGATAGTTGATGTAAACTTTCAACCTCAAGTATCCTCTGGTCTGAGGGATCTACCTAAACCTTTATGTTCGCGGAGACCTTTCAAAATTGAGAAGTTATTTTGAATGTACAGCTGAATTCAGCGCCTTTGATTGGTGTGTTTTGCTCCATAGTAAAAGTCTCCTAAGACTGAATCTTCAAATACGTACTGTCATTAGTCGATCTGACGTTTCTTGTCAAAGTTATACCATACTGTTACTTAATGGGTGCATCTAATATGGCCAATCCTTCTAATATATGTTGTCTTTTTCAAAACTTTTCTTGCATTTTGTATCACTTTGTATCAACACAAAGTATAACAATAACTTGGATATTTTGAAAATAAGTATTGATTAATTTACAAGTTCCTTTAGTGATGAGCAAAAGAAAGTTTTCACTGGTTTCTGCGTGGTCCTTCCCGGTTTATGGGGCAGGAAAATCATTCTGAAGTAGGCGCATATGGTTGCTTGTCTGTAAGAGGGAAGGAGCTAATTGGTTAGGATGTTGCAAAAGTTGGAGGTGATATTTCCGCTTCAATTGGCCCAGTTCAGTTTTAATTAGTGGGACATTTAGATCTCTGAGGATGTTCGCACTTGTTAAAAAGCGAAGTATTTTTTATTACACTTTTTGGATGACTTCAACGTTACTTGGACTTGCGTATGGCCACAATTGCTTTATATATATAGTAGCACCTTTAGATCGAAGCTTAGACCAGCTCTTGGGTTTAAGACCTAGTGGAGGGACTGGGCTTTTATATTCATGCTAATTTTTTTGTCTACCATATGTTTGCACCAGGTGAGTCGTCTGTCAAGACATATACAATTGTGTTTGCTTAAATAATGATTTACAGTCAAGGAAACCTACATGACTGAAAGAAACGTTTTGTCACGTACCTATTGTAATTGCTTTACTCATCATTTTGGCAATCTCTGGCATTTTTAAAGATAGCAAATATTTAGAGAGAAAATGGGTAAATGGGAAGGTAGATGTTCTTTACAAAGAGTTTTGTGTGTTTTTGTAAAATATTTTTTTGTTTGGTAGCATACCAATGTGCACTTTGAAATGTGAAACTTATGTTGAATTCGTGCAACGTTGCTAAACATGGAAAACACTCACTCACTTCTTCCCAACAACAATGGCAACGCAACAATGTCTAAAGGCCAAGTAAAGCAACATTAACCCAAAACCAACAACAGCAACAACAAAACCGAGCCAAGCCAAGCCAAGCCAAAGCAAACCAAGTGATGCCTGATACTCGTTTTCTTGATGGCGACATTGCGATATTCCTTGCATTTGTTGTTATTATATTTTTTTTATTATTTTTCATTTCATTTCTTTTCTGCTTTTGTTTTTTTTTTTTTGGATTTTTTTGTGAATTTGGTTTGTAATTAAATACGCTCGAGCGCTATTAAGAGGCGACCAAAAGTTATAAAAAGGTTACTATGGCAGGCTAAATTATTAAAAGGAAATGACATCAACATACCATAGGGCGAGAGCTACAACAGAAAATACCAACAGCGACCATAGTATCAAGGGAGAGAGAATTGGAAAAGCTAAAGGTCTAATGCGCCATAGGCATCCACTTACCGCTTCATGTTGTTATCGCTTTTGTTGCTATTGCTGTTATGTTATTATTGTATTATATTATTGTTGCAGGCACGGCACACACCGCTTGCTTATACCCCTGGGGTGGACTTGACTCAACTCGCATCGACTCTTCTTTGTTAATTAGAAGAAGGCATCATGTGTGAGCGAGTTATTGAACTAACACATACAATCTCTTTTCACACATCAAAGAATACCATACACTACTATGTATATATTGTACAAAAAACTCTTTTGTTCATCATCATTCACGTACATTATTATGTAGATACTATAGTACAATATCCCAAGTCCAACAACATACTACACATATTTTAATAATTTAAATGGGAGTTGAGATAAAAAAGAAACAAGTCTGCTAAAGATTAAATAATTCCTTTACATAGAAATCCTTCAAGATACAAAAACAGAAAAAACATGCTGAAAAATAAGAAACAAAAAGTTTTTTCCTCTTTTATCTATTTTTATTAAATCTCACATAAATTACGGTACCAGACCCTGTAGCCAAAAGATCAGCAATCCGATCATTGTATGGATACTTTTCATCTTCTTCGTCGTCATAGTCATCATCATCATCATCATCAACATCGTCATCATCAATGAACACGGCTTCGAGTTACTTAAAACGATTTAATTGAAATACAATCCTCGTCTTATACCCAGTGAGTGTGTGACTGTGTATTTGTATAGAGTAAAAGAGATTGTTAAAAACGAAAAACAAAAAAAAAATCAAAGTAAATGGAAGAAAAAAAGGTGGACAAGGTTTACCCCTTAAATGCTCTACAATGAAGGCGGGCAGTATGTGACAACGTTGAATATGACGACCAACTTAATTCAACTTTACACACAGCAGAAGGAGAGCTCAATTCTTAAAAATGAAAAGCAATTCGAGAAATTGGAAAATAAACCAGAATAAGAAGTTGGATGAATAAGCTAAGAATGAAGATGAAGATGACCAACCACCACCAACACAGGCAAAACGGTCGAGCAAGAATGACAGCAGCAGCAGGCTTAGCAGGTATTAAATATTGTAGTAGTATAAGCTGAAGATTTACTCAAAGGAAACGCTTAACAACAACAAAAAATTTACTACAATATCCATAAGACGAGAACAACACAATGATGATACTATGGTATATACATATATTGTATACACTCTATTGTAAATTGATCTGTTCCGGTTTTTGATTTTTAATAGGAGAAAAATTCATTCCTACTGTGATTATAGAACATAAATTTGATTCTTTCTCTTTAGTTCTTAAAGTAGTCCAACCCATAGAAAACTGGAAAATTCTCACCTAAACATTTGTTTTTCACATTTGACAAACAATTCTTTGGAAATGCAAATTCTTTATGGTAATAATTGCATAACAATATTCTTGGGACAAAGGACATTTGAGCCTAAGTATTTCATGTTTTATCTCACTTTTAGGTGCTCTCTTTATCATATGTATAAGACTTAAGATCATATCAATGTTAAAACTCATGAAGAGTATAACAAAATTCATTAAGAAATGATAAGTATGATAATTAATATCTTAAAGACATATCACCGCTGACAAACTTAAGATACTTTTTTGTTTTGCATTAAAATTGTATTGTAAAACCAAAAAGATAAATTATTTCTAGGTATTCAGATATCTTGTTGTACAATGAATAACTCTGATTTGATTTGCTTTGCTTTGCTTTGGTTTTGGATTGAGTTGAGTTGCTGGGGCGTAACGTGCGGGTTCGATTCTACTAAACAACACATTTGTACATATCTTTAAGTACCAAAGATGTGTGTATATTTGCATTCTTGTATACTGAGTAGAATTCGAAATTCATCACGCCATGGCCACCACGATTCCTCATCATCATCTTGCCTGGCTGATTTTGATTCTGCTGTCTGCCTTATGATGATTCTCATTGTCATGCGCAATTCGATTCGTAACGAATTTGAATCGTTCAACCTCCCCTTACGGCTCTTCTTTTGAACTACTTTTTTTTTTTTTGCTAAGATCCTCTTGGAAACACACATACACACAAATATAACGTGTTTGCGCGACGATTTCCGGATGAATTGGTTTCATTTAAGCGCAAAATGTCGTCAGACAGACTGACTGACTGACTGACAGACAGATGGAAAGAGATTTATACAATACATGCCATATAGTAGTAGAATACGAACAATACTATGAATCTTAATGAAAACAAAGCACAAATAAATAATAATAATAAATAATAAAAAAAGAGAAAATAGAAGTATCTTTCAAAATATGCACGTTTCGAGTTTGTGGAAATGTTTGCATTTCATTACAGATACAAATGCAATGCAAATGTCGTCATCTCAACGTATGAACGTGTATGTAGCTGATACAATCCGGTCGTTTATGGAAATCATTTAGATTAAGATTTATTAATATATGCCATATATTTTGTGTTCTTTTCATTGTAAATACAATACTTGTATTGTATAAGGGTTCAATCAAACAAGATACATAAATAAATATTCAATTAAATGAATGAAAAACAACCAAGGCAAAGTATTACATTTATCGTACTAGAAACTGAAAATTATTATTAAATTATTTACTACAAAATTTGCAATTTCGCTTTGCCTTATTATCAACTAATTAAAAAAGAGGAAACCAATCGAAAATCAGAAAAAAAGTTGGTAACAGAACTCAAAAATTAATTATACAAGTACAAAATTTTAACAAAAGAGAAAACCGACTTATTTATACTTGTCAGATCTTCATCAAATTTATATGTGGACCAAAGGACAAACACCAGCTTTCAATTAAAAAAGGAATCATCAAAATCGGTTTACCTAGAAAAGAGTTCTGAAATAACAAACAGATAGCTAGTGGACAGATCTTGATCAAATTTATGTGGGACTACATGATAAGTACGAGCTTTCGAATAAAAAAAGAATCATCGAAATTGGTTCACCTAGAAAAAAGTTTTGAAGTAACATACAAACAAAAAAAAAAAAAACAAAAAAATACTGTCGAAATGATAACCTCTTCCTTTTTTTGAAGTCGGTTAAAAATAATAACTTTTGATTTTATAGGTCGATTTTGATTAACTAAAAGCTATATGTTACAAAAAGCTTGCTACAATATACCAGTGAAAAGTGCATTCACATTGGTTAAGCCGTTTTTGAGATTACCGTGCACAGGCAAAAAGATGTTTACGATTTTATATATACACAAAGACTATCTGCAAGTTCCCGCTTCACCGGGATTTTTAATTTTTTCTTTTTTGTCTTGTAGCTATTATAAACGTGCTTCTGTACGAATTTAAGAATGTCCCAGGACATTGTAGAAATCTTGAACTTTCTAGAAAAAAGTCGAGTACTTGTACCCCCATATCTGTGTGCCGGACATGAGACGACTATTCGTCTCTACGATGAGCACTGGCGAGGTGAAAAGGCAAGATGAAAGATCTCTCAGTATGGTGGAGTGGCATCGGATATAGCATCGGCTCATTATTAACTTCGAACAGAAAGTTCGGTGAGGTCAACCATTATCTTGAGCAGAGCGGTAACGGGTGTTTCAAAGAATAGCTGCATAAGTGTGGATATGATGATGTGTCCTACTGAAAATTCTGAACACGTCTTCCTGCATTGCCTGAGATTTGAGGTTGCCAGATCAATGATATCATCAGCGTTTGATGAAAAGCCGACTGTGATGAATTACATCAACCATATGTATCAATCGCAGCTGAAATAGGACGCATTAAGTCAGGCGGCAGCTCAAATTATATCAGAGCTTCGGCGTATCAAACGATTACGACGAGTTTAGATGAAAGTAGAAGTAATAAGTCCTTAGTTTGATATCGACAAGAAGTTCTAATGTAAATTTGTATCTTGTTTATATAGGGTAGAAGCACACTTTGAGCAGTAATGCTCCCCCTTTCCACCTTGGCATAATACTTAGCGGTAGTCCCAGGAGGACTTTAGGACTTATGGCGGTGGGGTTTAGTGTGTGAATCAAGTCCTACACTTTGAATAGTAGATTCGTTTACCTTTTAATGCTTCCCCGTCGAGAGATAGATTAAGCATTTAACTTAGTTGCCTTTGTTTTCTTTCAAATATTAAAAAAAAAATATCATGTCAAAATAATTTATATTTTATAACATAAAATATTTACATGTTCAACCCACAACACACACATAGTTAAACAAAAATATACTTTTATAAAAATTTATTTAAAAAACACGAACCAAGAAAAGATACTCAAAAAAATGGATGAATCGCAACAAAAGAAAAGAGATCCTGAAGAATTTCTATTTGGCCCATCGTTAATGAATAATTTGCGAAAATTACTTGATGATGTCGGTGATAGCATTAAAATGACAGAGTAAGTATATCACTACCCTACACATGCATCTCCTTGCAACAAAATTTTGCATAAAATGCAATCAAATTTATTAGGACTACTAAAAAAGAGGAAGTAGTGGAGAAAGTTTACAAAACACCTGAAGTTAATGAAGACGAATTTATTGTAAGTGATCCACCTAATGAGCTAAGAAAATCTAGTACGAGACACAGCAAGGCAAGTACTATAAAACCAAGTCGAGTAGATTCAAACCCTAGTGCATTGTCATTCATCAATCAAATTGATTGCGACCCAGAAAAACGCATTAAGATGCGTTATGAACGAGAAAAGATTGCCAATAATTTTCGTAGGTAAGTTCTTCATTTCATTATATTTACTTTATTGATTGCATTCATCATTGTCCCATATTCAACATTTAGTCTTGGCAATCATGAATATCGCCATTATGAATATAAGAAAGCAATATTTTATTATTCAAAAGGTTTGCAGGCCATAAGTGATTCACCAGTTTTGTACTGCAATCGTGCGCTTTGCTATGCAAAGTTAGTATAATTTAACATCTGATACATGAGATAGATCTTTTCATTATATTTTATTGTAATTTTTTCCATAAGAATAAGGGATTATCAACGTGCTCTCTTTGACTTAGAATTTGTGCTTAACAGACTGGATCCGAATTGCCTTAAAGCCTGGCTATATCGTGCTGCTTGCTATATGCGTCAAGATGAGCATGCAAAATCTCAAGAATCTATACGTTTTGCCCGTGATCGCAATTGTTCACAGCAAGCGGCTATAAATGATTTTGTCAGCAGAATGCAAGCTGAATTTTGATCAAACAGAAAACAAAATTTAAAATTTTAGTTTCATACAAGCGATTTATCCATGAAAAATACTCTTTAAATAAATTTATTGTTAATATTTGAAAAAACCAAGACTACTTATAATTCTTAGTATTGTTTCCTTATACAATATAAAACTAAGAAAACAATAGCCTAAATTAGATATGAAATGTGCCTATTGTATGAGAGGAAATTGCTATGGAATTTGCAATTTTAGGGGTAAATTTATAAAAAAGATTTTTGATTTCGGCCATTGACAAAATAGTGTCAAAAACACTTTACAGCTTAGGACACTTTTTTGAGAGTACAACATAAGGGATGCAACCTTTTGTGGGCTGAATTTCTGAGTGCTATAAGCATTTGTAGGAACTACTACGAGTATATGAAAATCAATTAAGTACTTATGTATATACAAATCAATGTGTTTTTTTTGGTTCATTTATTCGCTGCCATAGCGTTCATCTGATTGCAATGAAATTTTGTGTTTATGTATGATTGGTTCCAGCCTAAATAAGAAGAATAATTTTGGAGAACCGGATTTATGATGCTGTTTTTGAAATCCAGACATATAAAGAATAAATGTCGCAAAGTATATTAACTAACAATATTTTTTTTATGGCATTTCAATTTCAATATGCTGAGTTTTGAAATAAATCATAAAAAAACTAACAAAGTCGAACCCCTTAAGCCTAATGTGGACACCATGGTCTGGCAAAACCGGTTTTGACTTTGAGCTGATTTTAAAAGTACAAAGAATTAAACTACAGCCATGAAATTCCAGGTTAGCCTCAATGAACTATTTTTGAGTGTGTTAGTGAAAAAATAATAAAAAAACAATTAAATTGAAGTGTGGGATGTGTGCATTTTTGATTTGTCCTATGGATTTGGTTCACCATAGTCTGGCCAAACCCCTATGCAATTCTTTACATTATGGAATTTTACACCATTTGTATGAGCTTCGAGCTTCTAGTATTTTTTTATATGGCACTTTTTAAATATGGATGGAGAAGGGCATTTTTGTGATTAAGGATAATGCATTTGCGGCCAATACGAAGATGAAGACGATGATGACGCCGATGCAGATTACATACCAAACGCAGTACTAATGGTCCAACCATTCCTTCCTCTGTGCAAAGTGAGGTCTTCAAAAAGCAAAGAAATGGCTACTATTATTGTGAAAGAGACTAACTGATAAGCAACAGAAGTTCTTTTAAGTGCAACGCAAGATATCCATCAAAAGCACGAAAAACTTGAACTGCGATTTATGCATATCTTGGTGTTTTGATAGCTTTTTTAACTGCAGAATTCTGCCTTTTTTGTACCCCACATTTATCTGAACAAACAATGACAATGATATATCTACATACACACCTACATACTATACATTCAGACCCTTGAGACACTGGGCCGGAAAACCTAGTAGAATATAAAAACCATCACTTTTCAGGGAATGAAAGAAAAAAAATTATATATTTTCATTTATTAATGTTGTCTGTTACATCATTTCTCTCTAATCGCAGACACTTATCTTTATCTATTTAGTCAAGCTCTTGGAATGGATCGACTTTGAAAGTCATAATCGACAAGAGATCCACAGTTATTGATAAAATTTTCATCAACAACAAAATAAGCGAACATCACAGCATACGATTAGAAGTGTGACCACTGAGTTGTTAGATATTTATTTTGTGAAATCGGATTTTGATTCGCTGATAGCCAACCTCTAGTGGCGCGGTTTGACTAGTAAGTGGCATGGATAAAGTAGAATTTCGGGGCCCCTAAGCCTAAGTAAATAATTCATTATTTGCCCAATTATTATGCCGGATTCTTTTCCTAAATGTGCTTTTTTTTTCTAATAAATCTGACAGGATTATTAAATTTTAAAATCGATTCTCGAAACTTAGTAGGCTTTAAATAAAATATATATAAAATATTTCACAATAAAATATAGAAACTAGTCTAAAATCAACATCAGAACAGAGAACACGTCTGAAAATATATAAAAATTCATTAATACATTAAAACTGTGCATTTATCGGTGCATTGTATTGTGAAATATTACAAAACCATTACTAAATACATATTAATAAGATACTTCACCACACACACATTATAATGGCTAGTCCAGTTCAAGATGAAAATGATCCTGAAGAATTTCTTTATGGTGATTCATTGGTTGTTAATTTAATGCAACTTATTGATGATGTCGGCAGTAACGCTCAACCGCAAGAGTAAGTAATAAACTAAATTAATATCTGTAATTTTCTTTATAACATATTCACAATACTAAAGGTCCGGAAAAAAAGGTGATAAAGACAAAAAAGCTTTTATGCCACCTAAGATAGGTGAGGAGGAATTTATTGTTTCTAAAGCGCCTGATCGTTATGAAGATGAAGCATATAAATCTAGGAGAAGCAGCGCTAGAACAACTATGTCTGGACCTGGACGTGGGCTCCCAGATCAGTTTACATTTGTAAATCAGATTGATTGCGATCCAGAATTACGTGCTAAGGTACGTGCGGATCGTGAAAGGATTGCTAATAATTTCCGAACGTAAGTTTTTGTTTGAAGAATTTTACAATAGATTCGATTTATATACTGTGTGTAATTCTAGCTTGGGAAATTATGAATATCGTCTATTCAAATATAAAGAAGCCATGCTCTATTATAACAAAGGATTGATGGCTGTCAATGATACACCGGTATTATATTGCAATCGTGGTCTTTGTCAAGCCAAGTAAGTCAAGTTTTCTCATTGCAAAATCCTTTTTATAGATATTTATTAAAAACTCTCTTTCATTAGATTGGGTCATTATGAATATGCTCTTTTGGATTTCGATTTGGTTCTAACCAAAATCGATCAGGGCTGCCTTCTGGCTTGGCTTTATCGCGCCGCTTGTCAACAACGTTTGGGCAATGAGACAAAATTCCATGAAGCTATCACTATGGCAGGTCATTATAATCCAGAAAAAAAGACCTATATCGAAGAGTTTCTTACCAAATTGAAAGCTGGAAACTTTTAAAGACCATTCTATTCGTGATAATTTTCCAGTTGATTTAACATCATCGTTACATTGAAAAAAAAATTACAGAAATCTAAGAAAGGTGATCAATTTGAAAGGTGGCAACTTTTGACAGCCATATACTTCCCATTGTATTAATATTTGTCATTTATACTACTGGAAACATATTATTGTATATTTGGCTATATATTCTATTTAATAAATATTCCAGCGCTTAAAAACTGTTAGTCATTTTCATTTCTTTTGCTGTTGCTTCGACTGCATATTTTTACCAATAGTTGCAGTCAAGCAAAATGAGAAATTCCGAAACTACTACTCAGTTTACATTTTAATATTTTGCTAATTCTTCGACTGCGACTGCTGAAGTTGACGACTGCTGTTGTGCTACGCAGTTTTCCTTTTTGAGTTATTGATTCAACTGCAACTGTCGAAACTGATAACTGCTGCTGAGCTACGCAGTTTTCTCTTTTGATAAAATGATTCGACTGCGACTGCCGAGATTGATGACTGCTGCTGTGCTACGCTTCTGCTTCAACTGCCACTGTTGAATTCGTTTGAAGTAGCACTCGAAGCATTTTTCATTTCTTTTGCTTCTGCTTAGACTGTGGATTTTTTGAAAGCAACTGTAGAAGTGACAGTTCAATTTAATTTAAAGACTGAAATATTATATGGATATTTTGAAATAATAAATTATCCATTCTAATTGTATATACCGTATTTCTTTTAGCAGGATGCATTGAATTCTAATTGCAAGGCATTATAAGTACTATTTCCTTTCCGCATCATGACAATGTGGCTTATAATCAAAGGATTTTTTATTTTTTTAAATTAAAAACCATACCAAAATTGTAAAGAATGAGAAAAGCGTATAGTAATAAAAATATTCAATACCAAAAACAAAATTGAGTGGAAGGCAGGCATTATCATCATCATGCAGAAGATTCTCACATGGAACCACGATGCGTTGCAATGCATAAACAACAATGTCATCAACATAATTGTATGTCAAGTGAGAGAAGGAGAACTAAAGCAGGAACTCAACATCAACAGCAACAACATCAAAAAACCTATAAAAATCATATATGGTAAAATAAAAAAAAAACAGAATAACAGAGAAACCACTCGAGACCATGACGAGACAATACAATATAATAAAAACAACAACACATTCAACAATAACAACGGCATACGATGGATGCGCCTCAACTCAACGATTCCTCGATTCCTCGACTCCATGGTTTCAATGAATGAATGAATGAATGGATGACTCGCTGGATAAATGGTTGATGTCTCGCATTGCAAACGCAAACGCAATATTAAGCCATAGTCATAGAGGAGGCACACAGACTAAAACGTATCTATAGAAGGACGGACAGACGAAAATTTAACAGACAAACATGCTTACAGACATACTTGCATAAATGCGGCATATACCCATATGTAGGGTGCAAAACCATATGCGGGTCTATTATAAAGCTATGTATGACAATACCCAATGTAATGCTGGCAAGCAATCACCTTTACTGAAGTTGTTTTTTGCCTTCTTACTTACTTAATACTGCTGTGTGTGTGCTTAGGCATAGGCAAAAGGGGCACAGTCAGCTATCGAGCAATCGAGGAATCGGTTCATTTAGTAGCGAATGAACAAATGCATGAGCTTCGCATGCACTTAGTATGTCATTGAAAACTGAAACGTCTCTTGAGCAGAATTATTATTACCACTTATGTATGGATGGATATTGTTGTTGTTGTTGTATGCATTTAGTAAGTATCTACGATTGTACAATAGTATAGCATGCTCATCATCAAACAGTAACGACAGCGACAACAATGAACGCAATGACTACACCATGATAATGATGATGATGACGGTGACGATGATTATGTCGAATGACGATTACGTTGGCGTCTCTTCTCTATTGTTTTTTTATGCGTTTTTCCAGTTAACATTGTCGGTCTGTGGGCTGGAAGCAGCCAGTAAGGCTATTTGCAATGAAGTCGTCATCGTCATCATTATCATTATCATCATCAGCACCACCACCATCGCCAGTAAAACATGAGCATATATTTATGTCTGTTCATATTACTTTTATGTACGAGCATGTATATATTTCCACATGAATGAGCCCATTTCATATTATTCCCATGCTTAACCACGTTCGACTTTTGGTTCCTAAGCAGCTCATAAAACCACAAAATCATTTTCAAATCGAAACTAAACCGGAGCAGCAAAGTAAAATCATTCATATAAATAGTACTCATATTTATCAATGTAAGTATCTGCTGCTCATACTTTTAACCTTTCATTCAGAGCTTAAATTTGTAATAGTACGCATTTTAGAAAAGATTGCGAAGGCTTTATGATGCTATTAAGCTGATACAACAAAAAAAATATTCTTTAATAAGAATTCCCTGATTACTGGAAGAGGTATATGTTTGCTAAAGCAGTGTCATATATTCCTTGGACCACCATCGCAACACCTATCGCTGCACAGCTTGTATCTGTTGACCATGGACAGCTTCAGGATATCATCAATGTATGTATACTTCATTCTGGGAGTTTAGTGGTTGACCCACTAGAAAATGACCTGGAGTCTGCAATGTGTTTGAAACTTTAATGGATCCTATTACAAGACCATGAACTTTGTAGTTTGTCAACTTCAAAAGGTTAAGTATGGGAAAGTTCTTTAAATTTTCTGTTAGAGATTCGAAACTTCATTGAAACTTATAACAAAAGGATATGTAATCTATACTAATATTATAAAGAGGATGATGTTTTGTGTTTGTATGTTTGATTGTTTGTTTATTTGTAATGAATAAACTCAAAAACTACTTAACTGATTTTAAAAATTCTTTCACCTATAGAAAGCTACATTATAAACGAATAACATAGGCTCTATTCTATTTTCCAGAAAATTAAAGACCCCTTCGAAGATTACACTATATATTTCTGATATAATGTTCAATGATTGCGGATCAAGAAAGTTTGTTTCGTCAAAGACTATGAAAGGAATATGTAGACTGGACATAACGCTCTTAAAAGTGCCTATAACAACAACAATTTACACATAATTTCGAAATTCCGGGCAAACGCCGGTTGAACTGCTTGTTTCACATATTTAAACGAGCAATCCTTGTGTATATATATATATTTATTTCGCGTATCTCATACTCTTTAGTTGTGTTCACAATATTTCTGGGGTGGTTTAGAAAAAAGAAAATTCAGGGAAACCCAAAAGAAACAGTTGAAAAATCAGAAAATCCAAATTAAGGTGTGCAAGTGAGATGGCACATGGCTGGGTTGTTAAGATGAGCAAATTCCGGTCTTGCATGCTTATCTTTAGAAAGTTCAGATTGCTACTATAAATTTTGTTTCACATATATGTAAAGAATGCAATTTCTGTATGAAAGTTGAACTGGGACGTGAAGATCTTTATGAATTGTTGTATTTCTGACATACCAATGTGCATTCACACTTTTGCGGTGAAGCAGATTTCTCTGTAGAATCTCAATATTAGAATTCCAAGCAGAGCACCAGAGTCAGAGATGAATTCCATATGTCAACTGTCTTGAATAACAGAAGTTCGTTGCGCAGAAACAATTTTGAATTGCGATTAAGAGTCCAATATATTTTCTCGTTTAAAATCCAACTGTTGGCCTTTGAATTTAACCGTATATCCAGGGTAAGCCCCAGGTATTTAACGGTTTGTTCTGAGGGATGTGTGAAGAGTATGAAATCTTCGGGGAAACTGAAATTTAGATTTTTTTTTTGTTTTTTGATTGTTGTTAACTTCATTCAAATGTGAAGAACTATCAGAATGAATTTTTTATACTTGAAAGCATTCAAAAGACGACAAATAATAACAAACTATAAAATATTAAGCAACCCTTAAACCATACTATATTATACTATATTATTTCTTAAGCCTAATTTAACTGGGGCATTTCATGGAGTATAAATCTCATTTATTGCCAAAAAATACATTCATAATTTATACACATTGAGATGGAGTGGGTTATGCTGTTCTAATGTGTGGAATCTACTGAGTCATGTTACTTAATAATGTCATGCTGTCTACATTGCTTTAACTAATCTAACATCATCACAACTAACATTTCACTGCCTCAGCTAATGACTACAATGAAGAACACTATGTTGCCAATCTCCTCCTAACCAAAAGCACTCTCAATCTCCTAACCAAAAGGGCCGTTCTATAGAAAAACTGTAGTAAAGAAGAAGAAGAAGAAAAAGGTAATATATTATCAAATATATAGAAATACGTGTATGTATGCTTAGCTTGTACAATATATTTGTAAGTATAAAAACCACAACTCATCAATGACTTGACGTTGATGGTTGTAGAAATTTCCACAACATGAAATGCCAACTACATACTTAAAAGTACGATACTATAATACAATACTATTGTATGTATGTATGTATGTATGTGTGTGTGTACAATGAATGCGAATAAAAAATATCTACACTTAGTAGTATAATATTTGTAGTTGTTGTTGTCGTTTCAATAAAATGTCTTTGGCACTTAATTCAAACTCAATTGCTGACCAAGCTAACTTTAATTACAAGTTTTTGGTTCGCTGCTGTTCCTCGTTGTCGTCGTCAGCTCATATGTCTTCCCCCCTTTTTAAGTGTCAAATTGGCAGACCAACCGACCAACTGACTGAATGACTGAGTGACTGACGCTCCAAACGAACTCCTAGTAGTGCGTTGAGACTAAATGCGTCTCATTAAAGTAAATTACATTTGTCGGTTTCGCGGCCAGACGACAACGACTCAAAGTTGACTTTACTTGACATTTTATAGTCTCTATACTTTATACATACATACAAGTACAATGTATCTAGATACTATATGTATATAAGTATGTATGCAATACTTTATAGTGTGACCTGCTGTTTAGGTTAGCGGGGGATGAAAACAGTTGGTGGTCTTTGGTTTGCATGTCAAATGAAGGCGTTTTTCTCGCTTGCCGCACATTTTGTTAAAAATTTTATAAATGAATAGCTTTTGTGTGTAATTAATTTTGATTAACGGTCTTAGGCAAAACCAAAGGTAAATGTAAAGTAAAAGCCATACACATATACACACACACACTCACACATACAGAAATACTGGTGATTTGAAGAGGGTTGCTTACTAAACTAAACGTTACGCTTAGGTTTTGCTTGGTCTCTTGTTGGCTAAGACTTTTCGTAATCGTTACATTTTAAATGGGATTTTTATTTTTCATTATTCATACTACTACTATTCATGTTTTTTGCTTAATGTCAAATTCTGCGTGAACTACGTACGTATGTATATACGAGTATGCAGCACGCTTTTATAGCACACTCATGAATAATAAATTTATCAAGATTTATAAATGATAAAGCACAATTTTTGAACTAAAAATACATATATATTTTGTTTTGCTTTTAGATAGATATTGTACAAAAAAGTATCTCACAAACTTGTGCACAATATGATAAAACTAATCTTGAAAACAAAACAAAAAATATTATTGTAATAAAAAAAAGGAACACAAAGTAACATAACCTATAATTTTAAGCCATTACACAAAAAACAAAATCGATTAGCTTTACATTCATATATGCTCGTTCGCGTCTTTGCATACAGATTCAAGATACTTAAACATACATAGTATATACATACATAGATTCTATATGTGTAATATGCATGTATAAATCTCCTGAAAGGCACGTTCAGCGAAAAATCCAAAATAAAATCAACTGTGGAAGTAAAACAAAAAAAAAAACAATATAACAAAACAAAACAAAAAAGAAAAGAAAATATAATGAAAAAAACTAAGTTATTGCCTACTTTACTGTCATAAATTAAAATCTATCGAAATAAATCAATAAAGATTAAATCTCCTCTTAACATACTACACAAGAGTATGAGTTTGAGTAGCAACAGCAGCAGCAGCAGCAGCACTCGCTTAGTCTATCTAGTGCGAGCGCAGCTTTTGTATGCAAGCACGTAGTATCTTTGCTATACTATCTGAGTATCTTTGTGTGTATAGAAAACGACATCAATATAGTATCTGAAGTTTAGTATAAGTATGTGATGTGATGTGCCTGACGCCCATCTTTACCTATTGTCTACTCTTTGAGTGAGTTAGTGAGTGAGTGAATATGTGTATGTGTATGTGATAGAAGAGGAGGTGGAACATTTGAGACCCCAAAAAAACTACTTAAGTATTTAGGTCTCCACTTCTGGCTGGCTTTGTCGCTTCGTTTTTTGAATGTTGAATAGGTTATTTAAATTTCATACAAATTCCCGCTCTAGATATGCACATGAGAACGAGCGTATATACTCAGTATCTACATACATACATATCTATCAGAATGTTGACTGCGAATATTTTTATTTTACCCTCATCCACCTCACTCGTTCGCTCGCACCTCCATGGGATTTATCCTGCTGTTTTTTCGTTTTTGAGGTTATTTCAATTTAAATTTCGTCTGTAGATATATTTTTTTTTTTGGCCAGTTGAACTCATACATGTACGAAAGAGTAAAGCAGCTTAAGGCAATCACTTTATGTGTGAGTTTGGACATACAAAGGGTTTTTATTATAACTCGTATTATTATTGCTGCTGTTGTTGTTCATGGAAAACATTGTTACAAAACGGAAAATACCCTTGATATTGTTGAAGGATGAAAGGTGATTTGTTAAAGTTAAGAGTTATTCATAGAATTTCATAACTTTTTCCTTTCGTTTTAGATTATGAACGGAAGCGTTTTATACTCATTTGTATAGAAGATGTCGATTTTAGCCCATTAGTTCAGTTGAACTATTGCATGATGAGTATCAAAAGTAAGCTCTCTTTCAAGCATAGATTAGGTTAAGTAGATAGATGTTATAAGATAAAAGATTGATCTGATGATCAACACAAAACAGATTATTAATGGAAAGAAACATGAGAATTAAATCATAATCTTAAAAAGAGATTGCCGCTCGCGATTGTATGGATTTTACCCAGAAGTCTTAAGTCCCATAGTGATGCCTCATAAGTTGTGAATGGGTAGGGGGATTGTGAGGAATAATCCACTACCGTCCAAGGTCGGTCCATGGATCAACCTCTCCCCTAAAACCCACTTGAGACGTCCACGAACAGAGCCAGGTCCCCCAAAGAACATTTTGCCAATCTCCACGAAGAACGGTTTCCCGAAAAAACAGGTTTGTCTACCAAGAAGAGCAGGGCAGTCACATAGGAGGTTTCTCCTCATCTCCATACCTAGGACAGAAGTGATGTGGAACATGCATCCTATGGGCCATTAACCCTATGGAGCAATGCCCCGAAATAACTCCTGTCGTCCGAATTCTTTTCTTGTTGAAGTGTAGGATCTCGGAATTTCTCTTTGGTTGGCAGCATGACCAGAGTGTGATATCGTTTAGTTTTTAAGGTCTCAACAAAGTTGGGTGGCTGTTCCTTGTGATAATATATATAAGTACCTTAAAGATTTAAATAATAATCAATACATATAATAATATTGTGCCCGTTCATTGAATATTTTTTTCAATAAATCAATTTGTACACGTTGTACGTGGTCAATAATGAGTTTTAAGAATATTTGTCAGTTTGTGCATGCTAATCTCAAAAACGGTTTTACCGATTTGAATGGGGTTTTCATTGATTTATTGTAGCAAGCTTCCTGTAAAATTTAGAGTCTGTTTCATTCCAATTGGTTCATGATGTTCAGTGAGAGTGGAATTATGTAAATTTTTTCCCTGTTTATGCTTTGCTGCTTCTTGAAATTTGTGTAATTGAAGTATTTATTCCTCTCAACAATAATATGTATTCAAAACTGGATGTATGTATATTCCCTGTAAATTCCAAAACTGCTGAACTGATTTTGATGTAATTTGAAAGGAAACTCTAGTAAGGCCTAAGGATTGTTCCTGTGAAGTTTGGTGCGGATCGGACCTGCTGCTGTCGAGAAATTGTTGGATAAAATCTTGCATATAGAGCTTAGACAACCAAGACGTCTTTGTCAAACATATCCAAATAATTATGATTCGTCTGATTTTCCAAAGTATTTCAATTGCTGCGCAATGCCCTACAATTAAAAAGAGAGCAGTATCACGCACTGACATCACTTCGGGGGCGTAGAAAAGGATATCGGGTTCGCTAGTCTCCAAATAAAATAGATTGGTTTTCAATGATGCAAATTCTTGGAACCAGTTGAAATTAAATATTTGTATCCGAAGAAAATCTTGGTATATCTTATAAACACTAGAATCTCGGAGGAACTGTGATTACAGGGGTTGTCACAATAGGTCCAATTGCGGCCCCAAATCTAATCTAAGGATGCAATAAAATTAAGTGTCTTGTATATGGGTTGCAACTGTATCTTTTTAATATTTAGAAATCTATCAGTAGCCTCACACCATTTCCAATGGACCTTATTATCAAATGCTATATCAATACTAATATTGCTATGCTTCAATCGAATTCAAAGGAATTTATATACAATATATTACGAGTATCCAATATACCCATTACTTCAGTAATCAACTATTCTTTGATCTTAGCTCTACTAACCAAAAGAGAAGGGAACTTCATTTCCATGCCTTCTCAAAGTTAAAAGTTATTGGTAAACTTAACATAGCTTATTTTTAACATTCCCTAGTGTAGTATAAGATCTATTAGGGGTTGAGGTTGACTGCCTTTATAGAAATAAAAAACAAAAACTTGAAAATTTTGAAATATGAGTGTAAACCGCTGTAAAGTCTTTTCAGCTCAAAAACCACACTTCGTGAAAGTCAAATTGAAGCAGAAACTAGTAAACTTAACAGACAAAGCCCTCTTTTTGTTGCGGTTTTTTATAAATTTTATTTTTTTACTCTGCAACCAATGCTGCCAAAGAGGCTTCAGGGTCATTTGGCAGTTCAAATTCTATTGCACACATACAATCACACACAGATACAAAGATACACAGATAGTAAAGAGACACAAAAAGAAGCTTTACGCTTTGCAATTTTTTATTTTGTTGGTTTTTTTGTGAACTTTTTTCTTCTTTCTTTTGAACAGTACAAAGTACAAAGAAATGAAAAATGGCAATTTTAATGTGTGTGAGAATGGTTGCAAGCATAGCAAAGGCAACCCGCTTAGAATTTATTTAGTAAAGTCTGGCGAAAGGTTTTTTAGTTCCGTCGGTCGCTTCATCATCATACAATAATTCCTAGATACAATAGTAGTTGTATTCTGCCCAGTTGTTGTTACGACGATGTTTCGTTTGTTTTATGATAATGACGTTTCGGTTAGGCTTTTGTTATTCCTTATTGTTATTGTTGTTGATTATTATTATTTTTATGGTTGTCGCTGTGATCTTAGCACTGAATGAATGACTGACTGGCTGACTGGCTGTAAAGAAATTCTATGCACGTACACGGCATTCAAGCTTATCTGTATCGAATATGATTAACAGCCCTACTACTACTACGTATACGATGCCAAGACACTGAACTTCATTGCTTTTGGGCAGTTGCTACAAAATAGTATAAAGGCAGACAAAGACCTAAAATAACACGCACAGCGAATCTCACAACAGTGAGCGGTTAATTGTTAGGCAGATACTCATTCGCCACTCGCCCATATGTATGAATATCACATAGACATGCCTATAAAATTGAAAACACAAAATTCTAATTTGCAAAAATTTCAAAAACAAAAAAAAAATGGAACATACCACGAATTAATAAAAAAAGTGAGTTAAGTTTGAGTTGGTATGCGATGTTACACCCATAGAACTTTGAAAGCCTTTTCGCTTGATTGATGTGACCTTAACGAATGCAAAGAGAAAAAAACCTTTTAAAATGAACAACCAACCAATCAACCGGTTTCTAGAGTTAATTTGATTGATTCCATTCCATAATGAACATTTGGCAAAATTTCTCGAGGCTAAAACACAGTCCATACTGTAGAGAGGCTGGCTTTTAGCCAATACTATAGTATTGGATATCATAAATTAATCAAATTTCTATAATCGATTTATTTGCTTTTCAAAAATAAACCATTTAGGCTTTTCCACCATTTTTTTTTTGTCACAATCTAATGTTTCTAGCTGAAGATACACACCGCGCTACTTGAATGACACACCCTTTAAACTGTCTGATTGAATGCAAATCACTTAAAAATTTACTGTGAGTTACAAATTTTGTCGACAACAATGAATGTGATGGCATACAATGGTGTGTTATAAAAGGCCTTTCCATTCTTCCACAACCATTTGTGGCCCCTTGCAGTGGACATATCAGCATGATAATGCGCCAATGCATACTGCCCGTCAAATCATATATTGAAAGCCTTCTACTTGTGCAGTCAATAATCTGTGGCTTTTTCAACAGAATAAACCAGAGGGAATCGATGATATCCCTGCCAAACGAAACGCTATGCTGGCCTTACAAATTTCAACTATTTATTCCACTTTTCTATCATACCTTCGAGACTAACAATTCATATATATCTTACACTAATACGCAATTAGTTTAGATTAACATAAGAAAAGATAAGCAAGAGTGTAATAAAAGCTATGGAAAGAAAAGAGCATAAATAAAAAGTTCTTCCTCTCCTGAAGTTCTTCATTTACACTGATAAACTACGCGAACATCCTCCCCACGGTGGAACTTCGTTCCAAATTAGATGGACATCTTTGTCAATGGGCAGCGGACAGAGCTCTTGGATATTTCGCTTGAACATGCCAGCCTTCGACTTTTTTACACTACTTGGCATCGGAACCAGCATAAACTCCGATCACACGCCTTAAAACCCATTGACCTGAGGGGCATGTGGTCTTCCGTTCTCAATGTTTTGACTTGTCGTTGACCATTTGACTCGCTCTTGAAGCCCCAGTAAATATTCGCGTGACTACCATCGCTAGAACTCCTGCTGCACCACCAAAAGTTGTTTCCAGCGGTTAACGAACGATAACTTGAACACGCTTTCATCACATGGCTCTGGGAAGGAGAAATGTTCAGGTGTGAGAGCCTCGAAGTCGTTCGCGTCGGATGTTACAATCGCTTCTACTTGACAGACAGCGGTGTTTAACTGTTCATAATTAAGCGCATTTCCATTAATTTGGTGCACCATATTTGCCACTTTCACTGCACTTTCCCAGAACCCGCCGAAAAGGTTTA
This sequence comes from Amiota communis, assembly GCA_037043315.1. Classification (NCBI taxonomy): domain Eukaryota; kingdom Metazoa; phylum Arthropoda; class Insecta; order Diptera; family Drosophilidae; genus Amiota; species Amiota communis. Next base: position 278,248 of record JBAMAV010001245.1, on the reverse strand, counting down.
ATTAAGATGGTCACCTTACTAACCGAATTTAAACATCATCGAAAATGTTTGGTTATTACGAAAACTGTATGGTTCCGGACAGCAGTATGCAACTATACCTGAACTAATAGAAGATATCAAACTAACTTGGAGTGCAATATCATTCAATTATACAACCCAGTAGTACGAATCAATTCCAAGAAGGTTCTGTGATTTGATTTGATGCATTTGACAATAATTAAGTAGTATACTCCCTGAGATGAAATACACATGTTTGAAACATAAGAATTTTGAAGATGTGTCCTATTCAAGTGGCGAGGTGTGTGTGAAGATACTTATCATTTGAAAACCTTTTTTACTGGAATAATCAGTTCTTATGATGTAATAAATCGTTCCATAAGTTTAGCTCAGTTTATTTTATTTCAGCAGTGAAATAAATGAACAGATGGACAATCTAACTTGACTGAATTTAAAGTTGTTTGCTATCTTTTCGATATTATACCATAAGTTCGATTTATTCATAGAAATTCATTATGCGACACAAATGTCTGTCGAATTGTATCTACAAAAAAGACTCTCTCTGTCTGTTTGTTAATGTCATTGCTTTCAAATCGTATAGAAATCCTCAAAACCAATAATTATTTACATGCATCACTGCACACAATTTGCCCAAACAACGCGATATTACAATATTTGTTTCTCCCTTTCTACCATTAAACAAAAAAAAAAACACAAACCACAAAATTTGAATATTTTCTGATATTACAAAATTTCCAATATACATAATACATACATAATTTTTTTTTGTCATTTGTTGGTTTGTTGGTACACCTTCCCTAACTACCCTTCTACTATCACTATCCTCTACCTTAACTACAATACAATATCATCATCAAAATTGCTTACTGCTTACTTGCTCGCTTTAATAAATTATGCATATTTCAATATTCATTCAATGCACACACAAAGATTCCAAAAAATACTTCTCATAAACATTTTACTTTTGAGAGAAGAAAAGGAAATGTGTTTGTGAGTGTGCTTTTGATAGCAGAACTCCCCGAAATTCAGTCCCAAGATCTCGAGCATAGTCATCGTTTACAGCATTCAGTGCATTTATATACTTGAAATTCAACTTGAGTGCGACAGCTTCAAAGCGATGACTTTTAATTTAAATGTATGTATGACAACTTGAAAAGGATTCTGAAGCATTCTTAAATAATGTGAGGGAGAGATTTCGTTTGGTTTGATTTGGTTTTATTATATTTCATTACTCATTTCTTTTCTTTCTTTTTTTATTTTCTGTGGTAAGTCCCTTTGATTGCGCAATAATTTCAATATCTACAAAATGCATGCATATGAATTGCTGAATTACTTAAAATATGAAATGAAGGAAGAGAGTTAAACCTTTGTATATTCAAAGTGTTCACTTCAAGTCAACAATTTCAGTTTTAAAAAGTTCTTATTCTAAGTTATAAGTATACAAATATTCAATGGAAATATATACTAGACAAAGAAACACACATTGACAAAAATGTTGAGAGTTTTGTGCTAAGTCAAACAACTGTTTAATCATGTGATATTGATGCTCACAGGCATGTGTAATAAATAAGAGCAAAACATACAATAACAACAACTCACCCCACCCTCTTGCTCCGCCCTCAGTGAACATCATAATACTGAAAGAAAAAAGCGATTAGCGCAATATGCAAACTTTTCTTTAAATGACAGTGAAAACCGTTTCAAAATCCGTTGCATGGTTTAGAAGTTCTTCGTATCCAAACAGTCTGGAATTTCGACTTTGCTTTATACTATATAAAACTTGGAGTGGATCATGAATGGCATAATTAATTCTATATCTATTCAAAGCTAAAGGGAGAAAGTTTCTAGTAGAACGACTGAGGGTAACACCAATGAGTATAAAAATGTATAGAGCAGACAAATCGGGTACTTCCAACAACAATTGTCTGCAATCTCGGCTAAATCTCGAGGAACCAATCACACAATTTGTTGTTGGGATTAAAAATTAAGAGGCTTACCACTTAAATTGAGCGCTTTTTCTGCTCTATACATTTTTATACTCCTTGGTACAACAGTACAAAAGCTTAGCTAATATAAGATATCAGTAGAATCTTTTTATATTGCGGTGACCAAAAAAATGCAAGAGCAGTACTCTAAAACTTAACACTACGGGCCTCTAAAAAAGTAATAAGGCTGGGCAATCATTACGAAGCAGTCGAGATGAGTATCTTGTACGGATAAGAACTCTGACTAGTGGATAAAGCAAGTTTAATTTTATCCATATAAATAGTTACATTCCCTATTAGAACAGTCTTTTTTTACTAGCAGTACTTGCAGGTCTTTGTGGATGTCTTCATTTCTGACATACCATGGGGTGCCTGTGAATGTTCGAATGATCTTGCATTGAACCACCTGTTCAAATTTGTTTAATAACAGAGTTAAACAGTAATACATTGTACTGAAGGGTCCACTCAAAAATCTCCAGATTCCAATAAACATTTCATTTGATTTTGTTGTTGTTCCAGACTTACTGATTCAAATTTCCAAAACCGAAAAATGAGAAAGCGATGTTTCGTGAGAGAACCGTCCAGTCTAGGTTTCTTGTACGGACAAAAGCTCTGGCTAGGGGATTAATTACGTTTCCGCACAGTACTACTAGCAGTACTTGCAAGTCTTTTTTGATATCTTCGTTTCTGATATGCCATGGAGCGACTTTGAGTGTTCTAAGCATCTTGGATTGATCACTTTGCTTCAGTTACTGAGTGTTACAGTAATACCTTTTATTCAAGACTCTGACCACATTTAGAGTTAATTATCCAGTGAACACTTTATGCTTTTAGTTGCATGTATGGCATTTTAGCTTCTATGTGTTTCCGCCAGATCAGAGGTTTATTCAAGTGAACGACAAGATAAATTACCTCCTCAGTTTGTTGCGCCGTTGTTATTTCTCCTTTCCAAATTTAAATAAAATAATTTAAAGACTTCAACTGAATCATGAGTTCATAAGTCAAGAAAACAGATTTATTGATGAATCATTATTAATGGCCTTATCATTCTATTCATTCATAAGAACTCGGTCATTATAAAGAACAATAAATATTTCTTTTGAATACCAAGAATTTTAAGAAAATTCAAATTGATAATGCTAATTTTAAAAGGCTTTTCTGGATTCTGCCAGTTATACGATAAATATTGTACATAGTAACAAAAAATGATTGATAATTTCTTGGAATTAAGCTATGGCAATTTTCACTATAGTAAAACCAATTGAGTAAACATTTATTGTGGCAAAAATTCATTATAAAATATTTATATTTATAAATAACAGAACAATATTATGATTCTATTATAGGAAATGGAATGGTACTACTATAGATTTAACAAACAATAGATAGATTTAACTGGAGTATAAAGTACAACAGTCTAAGTAAATACGCATATAAAATTCTATGAATTACTATATGGTTTTATTAGAAACCAACAATTCAAAGAATGAAAAATGGAAATGGCTTGTCATGTGAACAAATAAAGGAAATGGAATCATAGCTCTATCGGATATTATTATAAGTACAAGTGCTAGAAATTTCTAATATTTCATTTATTATTTTAAATCATTTTCTCTTCTTAGAGAATCCCATTAAGTTTGCATTAATATTTGCTTGATTGATTGCTCAATCAATAGAAATGCTATCCCACGCAGCTTGGCTAAGGATAAACTTGTAATAAAGAGATATACAAAGATACTCACATGCACTCTTATGCCCAGCTGATGAATTCCCTAAACAATAATTTTAGAAATCCTACTCAAATACACACTTAATCCTTTCACAAGCAAACATTAGAAATTTATTTAATTTTTCCCCGTTTTCTGTATTTTTTTTAATAATTTCCAATTTGAACCTTATATTGAAGCAGCAACAGCAGCAGAATTAATGTGGGTTTTGTAGTCGTATACACGTATCTGTATCTGATTGATGCGTACAGAACAAAAACCTGAATAAAGAATAGAGATACACGTACTGAAACTCATAAAAATTTTGCACGCATCATTAAGAAGAGAACTCAACAGAGGGTAGAAGGCCAAAACACATTGAAGCGCGAGGTTAAAGGCAACCAAAAAAAAAAGGAAAATAGGCTAGAAAGGAGCAGAGGGAAGCAAAGCAAAGTATCTAGATGTTGTTAGTGTGTGTGTGTGTGTGTGTCTGCTATGCTGAAGTAGAGTAATCAAATCCAACAAGTAAATATAATTTATAATTTTCGCTCTATTCATATCGCACCGAAATAATCTCATGTTACCGTCATCTACAGCGTGACAGTAAAGTGTAGAAGAGAAGAGTCCACATGATGATATTATACTCGTATGATGGCAGTGGCAACTTCGTCATGCTGACACTAAGCCAGTCACAGAATGTAAGGAAAGGAGAAAGACAAAGGAAGTGTGAGTTATAAAGGAGAGGTACTACTATGAAAGTGTGTCTGCTTTTGAACCTGCCAAGCCCAAGCTCAGTTGGGTTTCCTTTGCCTGTACTGGACTGGTCTGGTATGGTCTGTTCTGGTCGGGTCTCCTCTATAACTTGATTGACTATAAAGTAAAGTGCTAGAGTGAGTGAGTACTTGGAGAGAGTGTTGGTTGTTTGGTCTGTAGGTCGTCTGTTGTCGTTCACAGTTCGGGCACAGTGTCGACTACAAACTAACTAACTAACTAACTATATTCACATTAGCGTCGAAACAGCTGCCATTGTTTTGAGGCAAGGACAAACAGGACAGACGAACAGATGGACGAATGAACATCAGGATGAATTGTCGGTTAGTTGGTAGGATGGTTGGTTGAATGCTACACAACTTGATTCATTTGTTTGGTGAGATTTAAACACTCTTACACACTCGCACACTCACACAATATTTTCTGACAAAAACATCGTCTGTCTGACAGTGAGATAGCATGAGAAGTTGCTCATGTTATTCTCTAAAGTGTTGTTTGCATGCCCAACATCAATCATAATAATGTTTCTGCGATTTCTTTTTTTACAACATAACAACAACAACAAATGTTATCCCCTCTCTAATATTTTGTGTGTGTTTCGAGTTTTTCCGTATCTCGTTTACCTTAATTTTCGGCATTTCATCATAAAAACCGCGTGAGGTAAAGCGCATTTTATATTGTACAAGTATTGTATTTATATCTCTAGAGGCAAGTCCATTTATCCATGCATAAATCGTTCAGGTTTCATGCATCTTTGTATCTGATGCGCGTGTAATGTTTTTGTTATTGCTATAGACTCTATAGACAAGAAAGAAATGAAAGAAAGGAAGTAACAACACATTGCACCTTGCATTTGTATCTGCTTCCTAAACACATACAGACACACACACACAATCTATGTTAGTATCTACTTAAACATACATTCATGTGTTTTGCTTTACGCTTTGCGCTTTGCCTCATTTCGTTTGTTTATGCAGTTTTTTTGTTGTTGTATTTTTCTTGTTCCTTCGTTTGTTTTATGTTTCTTGGGTAAATTGAGTGTTATCAAAAAGGAATCTTAAGTTCCCTCTACCTTTTCAACTCGCCTGTTTCCTTTTCCATGCCATTATAGTTGTCGTCTTTGTCGGTACTTGTGATTCTCATCTGTGTATATTTGTATTTGCATTTTACTTTTATTAAAGTGAGAAAAATCTTTTGATGAATATTTTAGCAGATTTTATTTTTTTCTTATTTATTGTTCTTATTTTTATTTCTTATTTCGATTGTTCTTGGTAAATCTAATATCGATACAAGAAGGTTTTTCGAAAGGTCGTTCAATTTCAATATTTTGAAATACGAATAGAAATATGCTAAGAATCATAGAAAATATATTTATTGTTAAAGGAGAAGATTACCTACTTCATAAGACTGCGACACAATGTCCCTGCTTCCTCAACTTAAAGCAAAGCAGGTGAACGAATAAACCAGGAAACGAGAAACAAATGTCAACACTTTGAGGCAATCAAATCCGCCAATTCACCTGTTCATTTCTGTACAACAAAAGTCACGCAAATGAAAAGGAGTAGAAATTCACATATACTGAGTTTATTAAAAATTCTCCTTTTCCTTAGCATCCCTACAGTATGAATCATTGGTTCAAAACTGGTTTGTGGCTATTCCCTTTGGAACCAGTACTAGATCCAATGTCTGCATTGCCGTTCACCAATTGTGTAGCCAGTCACTGCCACTGCCTACGACTAGTGAATTCACTAGCTGTTATTAATACAAAAAGTGGCTAATGACTACGACTAGTGAATTCACTAACCACCAGTAATACAAAAACGGGATAGTGATTTACTTTCGAAACGGGGAGTATTGCCATCAATATTTTTGTTGCATTTCTATGAGAAATAAAGTCAAATTTTAAATGAATATTACTATAATTTAATGAATTAAAAATTATACAACAATATTATTCAACAATTTGGACACATTTTCAGCATGTTTTAATGCAATAAAATTATATAAAAATTATTAATTAATTATTTAACTTAAACTTACAATGCACCTACGGGAAACACGCAACTGATCGTTATCAAAATGCGAGCGTAACTATTATTACGAATTAGTGAGGGCAACTAAAGCAAACTTTTTGTTTTGATTGAGAGGAGGGAATGGATGGCAAAATTAGAAAGGTGACAATGGTTACATAGGAAAATGGGAAAGAATAAAGAAGAAGAAGATTTGAGTGTTCTACCTTGACAAATTTCCACTCTTCTCTTTCTCTAACCTTTAGAGTATTCATGATGTTATATGAATATTTCCTTATATCATTACTAGAAAAAGTCATGTAACATTAACATTGTCTTTATTTTTATGATTATGTTTTAGTTTAGATAACTAAGACACAACAAAGCAATGATGTAAAAACTTAAAAAGTTGCCAATTCAGTAATAGAACCATAACTAAATATTGGATTGAACCATGAAAAACAGTGGCGAACTTAGCCTTTCAGTGGCCATAGACTGCAATATTAAACAACGACTCATATTACTGAAGATGGAACAAAAAAAAATTAATAAATTAACCCAATCCCCCTATTTATGCTTAAAAACGAAGGAAACATTTGTTTAAGAATTGGCTAATCTTTCATTATTCATCTCTACTTGAGCATTTAATAGCTTCTAGGCTCACTTTTTCAGTTTTGGAGGGGTCTAGACTACAAGATCCCCTTAACAAATTTGGAGGTCGACGACTATAAGTACAAGAAAGCATTGGTACCAGTAAATAAGTAGTTAACAGAAGGTTCAAGAGCTTAGAATTACGCTTAAAATTGCTTTTGGGTGCAATCATGTTCATTTCAAACCGTTTGGCTTCATATAAAGCTCGATAATTGAAAGAATTTCATTGGACAAAAACTAATCAATAGTTACGAACTAGAAAACTTTAATTTCCTCAATAAATGAATCCAAGAATAGTAAGACATGTTTTTCGTTGACAAACCAAACCAATACGAAGGCGTACAAATCTATAATAACTCTTCCAAAACATCACCTTATAGTGGTAAGACAAGTAGCCAAGACTGTTGAATATTTCTCATAAGAACATTAAGCATCCTGTTGAACAAATACAAGAAAATGCACAAGAAGACGAATGGCTGCAGCTTGTTTTGCTTCCTCAGAAACTCAATTGATGCCTTAGTTTCAGTAATCCATTGAAGGAGACTACAAAATTTAATACATTTATTTTATAAACATATAGGTACATAAAAATAAATTTGTTGTATAACTTTTTTTTTAATTTGTTTCATAAAGACACAATCTGAACTAACTTATACCCTTCAGTGACAAACAAACAAAACTTTTTTTCTCTCTCATCTAATCACCAAATCATCAAATGTTATCTGCAGGCTTTTAACAATTATTGACCACCACATCATGACATCTGATGAGACTGAGACACATTTCAAACTATTAAGTTAACTGCAACAACAAAACATTTATTCATTTGTTTCCTTTTAACAATCAAAGGACAAATGAAAGGGGGGAGAGATTGAGAATTGAAAAAATAATAAAAATCAATGAAATACGAAATATCAAAGTAAAATAAATAAAATGAATTGAAATGTGCTTAAAACCAAGCAAGAAAAGCAAAACGACGACTGAAATGATATGAAAAGAATCAACGAACCAAAATATAAGTGGAAATCATGAAAGTAGGATAAAATCGGACGAAAGCGCTAAATTGGCATTAGAGTTATAAGATGACAGCGTACGGCTGAGACAAAGGGTCTGTCTGTCTTTCTGACAGATAGGCAGGCATTCAAGCAGGCAGGCAGAGAATCAAACAGATACGTAACAAAACTGAAGGTTGAAGAAATATTGTATAAGGATGGTGCTATGGAATAGGATTAGTAGGGTGTTATATGTACTATGTGTATAGATGGATTTGTTGTTGAAGAAGGATACTGGCTGGTGATGCTGCTGCGCTTGCAATTATAATTAGTGAGGGGAGTTTGTCCTATACTAAAGAAGACTCTTGTGTATAAACGGACGGACGGACAGGCATACATACAGTTAGATAGGACAATTTAACATTTTCTAGTTAAAAATACTTTAGAAAAACTTTATTTACTTAGGTCCTGTGTGCGTGCGTATCCTTTAGCTATTATTATTGTTGCTGTTGCGTAGTCATGGCAAAAAAGTGTTTAATGCTTAAGGCAAACACTCAACTCAATTTAACTCAACACGGTTTCAGCTTACTTCGGTTATGTTTTGGTTCAGTATCCTTTTTGATTTTATTGTTGTTGTAGCTGGCATCAGGATGCGATTAAGCAGCAACGATTGTAGATTAGCATTTACAAAAAAAAAGAAAAATAGAAGCAGGATGTGCCAACCATTGGGCATTAAACAGTAAAAGAGCGAAGAGAAGAAGAGAAATGCTGGAAGGGTAAAGTGAAAGGCAAAGAGAGAAACACAATGCGGAAGTAAAATGTCGTCCTCTTGTTTTTTTTTTGTATTATGTACTCATATATTCTGCTTTGCTTTCAATCTTTATCCTGCGTCAGCAAAATACCATAAAAATTTCCAACTTGCCAATGTTGCTGCCGCAATTGCCACCTTCATTGCCTCATTTCGATTATTCAATGCGTTTCCTGTTTGTCCTTGTTGTTATTATTATTATTGTAATTATAAATAATTGTAAGAAATTGACATCTCGCCATGACTCACTCACTAACTCACTCACTCACTCACTCACTGACTGACTGACTCATGCACCCATTCCCACTTTCTCTTTCTGTGTTATGTTACATTATAAATCATTTCATGTTCAACCATCGTCGTCATGATATTGTAGTATGTATGTATGTATGTATGTTCATGTTCATATGCACCTTGAATCCCTTGTGTTGTTGTTGTTATTGTTATTGTTGTTGTTCCTGCAGTGTAACTAATTCGTTTCTCGTATTTCTCATTTCATGTTTCCTGACAATGTCACATCGTCAACGTTGTCGTTGCCGTCGTCATCGTCATCGGCGTCCTGTCGACCTCGCCCTTGTCGTTGTCGTCATCAGCAGAAGTTCAAGCAACAGCAGAGATTTGCATAACTTTTTCAATTTCAAATTCAAGCTGTGTCCTGTGCATACACACACACACATACACTCAAACATATCCAGTTAGAGAAGTGTATATTGTGAAAAAAATAAGTATATCCTTTGCTTAGCAATTTCTATATTTTCTTCCATATTTTTTGTTTTTTTTTTTTGTTCTTGTCTAATACTACGTGGGATTGCATCAGGTCCTTTTACGTCAAAGACGCTTACGTACTTTGGCAAACGTTTTGCTGACATCATGAGTTTGGCTTTATAACTAAAGTGGGAAAACTGGTGTCAATGACAGTCATTGTAGGTGTCAAATTTCCGTTTCTGTACACTCAGAGAAACAAAAATCAATTAAAATATTTTATTCATCATACTATAATAAATTCTAAATAAATCATTCATTGGCAATTGTACGAGCAAGAGAAAAAAGTTAACAAATTTTATAGATTTTATCAGGGTCTTAGCAACTGAACTAAAATGAAATAAACTAAATTGAACTATTTTAGTATTCAAAAGGAAGAAATAGAAAAAAATAAACGAGTGCAATAAGAAAGGAGTGACTGTGAATGTTCTGTTATTCGTAAAAGTTTGAAATCTTGATTAGTTTTTACATTTATTCATAACATTTATGATTTCTTAACAAGAAAGTTCACCACAAAATTTCTTTAAAATTAAATAAAATTGTAATTCTTACTAAATGATCAACTTTTTCTTCATCATTTGAATCTTGGGTAAATGGTTTTTGATTTTAAACCCTAAATGTCGAGAAACTTCCACTGTGGGTCCCCTAAGATTTGGGCTGCATTCGGCTTTAATGGAAAGTATCCAATGTGTTTTAAAACTCACTAGAGACCTGTCCCTGCTTTTGCACGGGTGTATTAGACAGCCATTTCTCATTAACATTTCTGTATCAGCATCATTATGGAAGAAACGATGATGCCACTATATAACCAATATACAAAGTCTTAAGTGGTGTTAATTAAAGTTTACTGTAGATGAAAATTTTTTTTGACAAAATTCTTTAAATGACAGTGAAAACTGCATCAAAATCCGTTTCGTGGTTCAGAAATATCCAGTATCCAAGACTTAAAGGAAGTTATTCTTCTGGAATGGAACAAATTGGACATTACATTACTCCAAAATCTAGGTAATTACATGCCAGGACTTAGAGTAAATGTGATGAACAATAAAGGATGTTCAATTTAAGTTATCTGATTGTTTCATAGTCGATTTTCTTCTTCTAATTTGTTAATTTACCAAATACAGTAAAATCTTCCAATGCAATTGTCCGGACACGGGAGATGTCCACCCACCGAATTGTATTTTATTCTATAAACATATCTTTGGACTAAAGAATCTGTCTGGTCACGAGAGATGTACGGCTGGGGGAGATTTCCACGACTAGAGATTTTAGTGTAGATTAATCAACAGATATTTCTTTATATGGGGAAACTAAGCAAAGTAGACCTTTCTCTTCTACCAATTAATGCTTAAATCAACTGGGTATAGTGAAAAAGTCAAAGAAATCCAAAAGAAGCACCCCAAACTAGCCAATCAGTCAGTTATCTTTCACCATAACAATGCTCGACCGCATACATCTATGGTCACATGGCAAAAATTATCGGAACTGAATTGGGAAGTGATTCACATTCACCGTATAGCCTTTATCTTGCACCATCAGATTACCATTTGCTTCGTTCACTTTAAAACTCTTTGTATGGTGAAACATTCGTTTCTGATGAGGCTGTCAAATTTTAGCGATTTTAGCTTTGCGAGGCCTCTTTCCTTTCCCAGTCAGAAAGAAAACGATAAATGGATTGCACCCCATTCTGTGACTCTGGATAAATACTACTAACTAAACTTTTAATAACACTACTTCTAACTCTTTAATGGGAATTACTAATTTCGAATTTCTTCTACCATCAGACAGTTACTATACCGAATGGTATTTTAGAATTATTCACATTTTAAAGATCCCTAGAAAATGTTTTATCCCAGTGTGAAATGGATTTTCCATGAAGCAATCTACCCATTTATTTCCTAAAGTGTATTTGTGTCCCACATAATTTCAGTTATTTGATATTTTTACCTAACTGTTCTTTATAATTTGGTATCATGTTTTTATATTCTCTCTCTCTCTCTCTCTCTCTCTCTCTTGTAATATTCCCATTATTATTATTATCATTATTGTTGTTGTCGTTGTTGCCGATGCAAGCTGACGTTGTCTTTAAAAATACTTTGGTTCCCGCTGTTGCTGTTTAGTGCTGTCAGTGACGGCGGCATTCAATTTACCGCCCTAGAGAATGTTTGCAGTTATAGTATGGTATAAACGTAACCTGTTACTAAGATAGTAACGTAACCACACGGTTTTTTTTCATATATAATTATTGTTGTTGTTATCCTGCACAAAATCAGTCATAATATTTCAAAATTTCATAAATTGATGCGTATCGCATTAGCAAAAACGACAGCAGCAGCAACATCAGCAGCAAATAATGCCGTAGGATAAAAGGTCCTTTTAATGCTCACTCATATGTTAGCAGCATGTAGCCGAAGAGTAAATCTCTGGCATGTGTGTGTGCGTATAAATCTTAAATGCTTAGCTAAGGACAACTGGATGGGGTGCTGCCGTTGACTGACTTTGATAAACGCGCATTTTATTTTCGTAAATTTATTTTTCCGAGGGTGATTTCAAGACCCGTAGTCATTTCTATTCTATTCGTGTTTTTATGCACGCCTCCATTTGAACGCTTCATTACCATGACCAACATATCACATCACATCACAGACCTTGCTTACCCCGCATCCCTCAGTCAACACACACACATAACAGCAAGCCATTATCACAAGAAAATCACGGTCCTTTAAACTTTTATAATGTTTAAATATTTAAAATGGGAAAATTTCACAGTTTACCCTCCACCACCAACACATTGATTTATTTACATTTTCTTTCATTTTGAGCGGAAATTGGACTTCGATTTCCTTTCTTTATACGTTATCCTTTGATTAACGCTGCATGAATGCCTCTGTCGACATAGCAATTTTGCATTTAGATTCAGAGAAGAAATTATCAACGAGCGAGCACTTAAGTATTTTTGTCTATTCACCTGCTGTGAGAGGGGATTATTCCATATTATATACTAGATAGCGTAAATTGGTGTGAATAAATTGATTGAAAAATCTTTGAGATTCTTCTTAATTAAAATTCTTATGATATTTATAAGTTTTGCATAGAATAAGAAAAAAAAGTTTATCAAAAGTTGTAATACAACAGAATCTTGGAATCAATTGAATGAAGTTGTATGTACTGAAGTGCACTTTAAGTTTAATATTCACTAACATTTGCAAACAGTTTTAGGTCACAATGACTGTAGTCCTAATATACCATAAATACCATATTTTTAAATATTTACTACTGTTTACTTAAACTTGGAGTACGTTTTAACTGAAGAAGTGTGTTATACTTCTGATACTATGGTGTAGATTATCGAACGGAAATCCATTGGCCTGCGTTTCAAAGATCCATACCAATAAGAACCCATTCAAATATTATCCAAGCGGAGATACATGATATTGAATTAAAATGCATAACACCAGTATTGGCATTAATCAAATAACTTTTTAATTAATTAATTATTTTGATTAATTTTAATCAGATTTAAATAATCATGATTGAAAAAGTAATCATAATCATGGGAGTGTAGTTAATATTTAATCAAAATTAATCGCTTTAATCATTAATCGGTAATCAGCTTCACTTTTGGCCAACACTACATAAGACTTAAGAGAAGAAAAAACTACTGGCACAACAGTGAAACCAAAGCCAAACAAAATCAATCAAGGGATCTTCTCAAAGATATCTTCATCTATACGACGAATCCTAAATGCTATCTAATCAGTGTATCTGATTTTGATGATAAAAATAGCGATGATGTGCGAATATTCTGCAATTACCAGAGTATAAATTTATTACAATGCCTCCACCACAGATATGGAATATTAAATATAAAAAGTGCTTAAAATCGTCAATAGCTTCCACTTGTAGGAAACCATGATCAATCACAATAGACCTTTAAATTCTAATCAAAAATTACCAATAATTATCATAAAGTCACCAATGTGTGGTGTAAAACCGTGTAGAGCGAAGCTCTTTCCTTGGATAAAGAATGAAATTTAATGAAACATAATTAGTAATAAGTTGGGTCAGAGGTTAGTGCGCCGAGCTGACATCCTCGAGTCACGGGTTCAATTCCCGTTCAAGTCTGGTCATGCACTTTTCCAATTCTTCCCCTTATTTTTCTCAACTTCCCCCTGACAACTAGATTATAATAAATATAATATTATAATATTATTATATAAATATAATAATTTATAATTATAATCTTAGTTCTAATAAATATGTAAATAAATAATTAGGAATGCACAATTTTGGGGATCACTAGAATTTTTGATTCCACTCAACACAATAGATACTCATGATGAACCACTCTTAGAATTTTAGCAGTAAACAGCTGATAAGAAATATAAATTGGTCAAGTAAGAGTCGGACTCGCACACGTACCGTTGGACGTAAAGCTTGTACCTCTGTCTGAAGTTATGTAAAATTAAGTAATTTGTTTTTGTCGCAAAAGTGAAATATTTATCACCCAAAAGTATGCTACAAAATAATTAACCAAAATGAAAATTTGGGTTTGTTACCCATACTAGGAATCCTAGGATCATGAAATTTACATGGTTAGTGAATATGGATCACACATTTATAGTGCCCTAATTGTCTTATAAGAACATTAATTTAAATTTGGGTCTGTATGGGGACCCCTATATGTTTTTAACATTGTTTTATTTTTATTAGTTGTCGTTATACACGCATTTGAATTACACACTCTGTGTAAATAGTCTGAGTCGGACGGACGGACGGCAGAAGCTTAGTAATAGGGTCCCGTTAGCACCCTTTGGGTACGAAACCCTAAAAGGACACTCTGAACTGGGATTGAATCTTTCTTTCATATAAGCACTGCGAGCCGATACTTTACACCTCCTCGATAACCGTATTTTAGAGTGCTCTGGGTGGCGGCAGTAAAAACCGCAAAAACACACTTGTATCGCTCAATTAAGACATCCCGTCTAAGCAATGATAAATTCCGGACGCTTATAAACCAAATTATGGCTATAATTTATTCACGCCCAATTTGCGCTCTTTCAGAAAATCCAAATGACCTAGGCGTACTTATACCAGCGCATTTATTCATAGGTGCGCCATTTTTCACGTTCATTGAGCCTGACATCACCAGCCTTAATTACAGTCGGTTAGACAGATGGCCATCAACAGATTTTTTTGGAAGAGACGGATTCAAGAATATTTAACGCTTTTGTAGCAGCGGGCGAAATGGCGTTCACATGGTCCTCCAATCAGGATCAATGATATTATTCTCATTAAGACGAGAACTTATGGCGCGGTGTCGCATAGGACAGAAACGAAAATCTACAAAATATCAGGTGCAAATGTACTGGAGTCTGGTTCTGTTGCCATTTCTGTCCTATGCGACACCGCGCCATTACCATTGTTAAAGTGGCCACTTGATCAGTCTTATGCACCGTTTTGGGGACAAGTCATCGAGAAGTTAACAAGTTATGTCTTTGCCAGCTACCGATTTTGTTGGAAGAACACATCTTCCGTCGTGTTCAGCGCAGCAGCCGTTGTAGCAGAGTTGTTACTTATGCTCTCACTATATACATAGTTTTTTGTTACATTTGCTTGCTTATATGCTGTTTGAATTTCCTTGCCATAACACCCACAAGAGAGCTTCGATCTAAAAAAAAGCAATACTCACGTTGTCCCCTACCGGTAACTCATCCATATAGTTACACATTGCTTAAATTTGGTGAACGCAACACAAATGTTCACTCATAATATGAGTTCTGACGATTTTAACGTGACAATTTTTGAAAATTCACTACTGCCACAACGCCTATAAGAAAAAAAACGCTCTAAAATTTCTGACACTAAATGATCTTTGGAACATAATGCCAAAAAAAAGGAACATGTTTTATTCATTCATAATTTTAATTACGATAACAATAATCAAAAATTCTTTTAAATTTCAGGCTGTAATTAGTCTTGCGTTGCATGTTCAAGCGTAGCAAACGTTTTGCTGCCAACAATTCAGGATTCTTTATAGAAGATTAAACAAAAATTAATAAAAGAAATTAAAATTTAAAAAACAAAATTCCAATTTTACCTTTAAGGTATCCAAACAAATCTTAGTTTCTTTTACACAAAGTTCCAATGGATATCGAAACAGTATACCACAATTTCTATTAAATTCAGCTCGTTCATACAATAATTCCAAAAGCGGTGAAATTATATTCGGTGTTATATAAAGACAATGATATAGATCGACTAATCTTAACTTGGTCAATGAGGTTAACAACATTAACAATATGTCATCCGTAATTCTTGTGAATTGCAAATTAAGTATTTCCAAATTTTTTAAATTACTCAGGTGCTTATAGCCTTCTTTATCCGCCGGCCAACACTGAAGTTCACGCAAAGCTGTTAGCTTCCCAATACTTGCGGCCATACCAACATCAATTTTCAATAAAGGAATCTTTAGAAGAATTAAATCATTTGCTTTGTATTTGACCAGTGCTTCAAGCACTTCATATCGCAGGCGTAAGCAATTCAGTATGAAATATTTAAGTTTCGGCAATTCGGCAACCTTTTCGAATGCGACATCAGCGTCGTAGATAGTCAATAATAACATTTCAAGATTATTACAATGAACTACCATTGCCTGAAATGTTTCGTTGGTAAAGTTGCACGTTGAATAATGTTTCAATTCCAATCTTTCCAAATTCTGCAAGTTCATGCAACAACTGATAAAGAATTCAGGTTCAATAGAGTGTTCAATGTTGAGATCAAGTGTCTTTAAACCATATAAATTGTCGATATGTTGTCCTAATGAATTATAAATGATATTTAATTAGAATATATGCAATAAATTTAATAAGATTTCTTTGTAGGGGGAAATCCATGTTACCGATTGATTGATAGGCCACCCAAAATATTATTAGGAGTATAACTTGATAAGTTTCCACCGTTTGACAAAATAAGTCCTCACCGGTAAGTTATAATTGAAATTCTCAGATGTGGAGTGTAATATCGTAATGTTGGTCATTTGACAACACCATAACCACGGCCTGATTTACGAGCCCCCACAAATTGAGAGTGATTTGACAGATATGTACACTTTGAAACGCACGTTAAGTGTCTTTCATTTAAAGCTAGTAAGCCTGTTCCTCAGTAGTAGCATTATAAAAAATTGCAAAAAATATCATACGGAAATTTGATTTTATTGATAAAAGGGTCTCCACTTTCTTCATTGCCCCGGGCCCCTACATCGCATAATCCGACCCAAACCATTACCCTGAAGTATTAGTGATTTTATATCATCACATAATCTTTTTCGTACGAAAAAATCGAGTTAAGAACCGAATAGGCGTCGTTTGCGGGAACTTTTGATTCACTTCTGTAAAATGTGCAGCTGCGGAGCATCAAAGGCTTGTGCAAGTATATGGTAAGGATGTTTTAAGTGAGAGAAGTTGTTGAGAAGTTGAAGAATGATGAGTTTGGTGTCGAAAATAAAGAACAAAGCGGAAGGTCAAAAATGAACTAAGACGCCGATTTTGGATCATGGCGAGGGAGATTCCTTCCAAACGCCAGAAGAATATGCATTGGTGACAATAAATGGATCCACTACTATAACCCAAAGACGAGGAAATCATGGGGACCCCATGAACATGCTTCATAATTGACAGTCAAGCCGAATGTTCTTGGAAAGAAACTCATGTACTACATTAAATGGGATTAGCTTGGTGTCGTGTATTATGAGTTGCTTAAACAGAATAACACCATTACTGGGGCTCTCCACCCAACACAATTTATGAGATTTAGCCAGGAAAAACGCTCCCCAGACACGACTAATTTATTCTCCTTCATGATAATGTTTCTCCATATGTTGCAGTGCCGGTTTAAACCCACTCAACAGCGTACGCTGTCATTTTCATCAGACATTGCCTTTCAGATTATCACTTGTTCCGATCGATGGCGCATGGCCTGTCTGAACAGCACTTCACATCATATGAAGATACGAAAAATTGGGTCAATTCGTGGATAGCCTCAAAAGATGAAGCTTTTTACGACGCGGTGTCCGTATGATGTCAGAAAGATGATGCAAAATGGCAGAAACTTATATGTTCTTATAATATTATTATTTATAAAAGATTTGATCGGACAAACCACCTTAAATTTTAAGTATTCTTTTGGTTCAAATGAGGATCGGAACAAAAGTGGAATCAAAGTTCATGTAATTATAGATTAAATAAAGCTACATGTGTATACCAATGAATATAGGATTAATTTTGCAATATCTTACCAATATATTGCATCGTATTCAAACTTAAATGCTGTAAATCCGGTAAATATTGTAAGACAGAAGTAAGACCGTCAATGTTTCCATCACTAGAATGATTTGAATATACATAAATGGTTTTTAATGTTTTCATGCTCCTCAAATAATCCAAATATTTCAATGGCCAATTGTTGCTGTAATCCAATCTTACTGCTTCTAAATTTTTACAGTATTGATAAACATTTTCCATCATATTTCTATGTAAGCAGAAAGCGCCATCCCATACTTTAACATGGGAACCGATAAGTTGCAGAAAATGTTTCTCTTTATTTCGATGAAGGGCATTCAAAGTTTTCACGTTGATGTGATAAAATGGAATTTTTGCATACCATTGGAATATCTCTTGGAATCGTTTACAAACGCAAGCTAAATTATATTGACTGCAAACATCAAGATTTTGAAACAAAATGTAAATGCAATCGTCATTTAGATCTTGTAAATTCAGCATTTCACTTCTAGTTTCTTGTGTGTGGTTCTATATTTCTTTTCTTGTTTTTTTTTCTGTTCACTAAAATAATTTTTTTTTTTTTATTGTATGATATTTTGACTTAAAAGTTGAAATGTACAAAGAATGTATGATACATATTTTGACAGAAAAGTCGAGGACTAAGAATCATGTTGGTAAAGTTTTATTTGAAAATTTTATATAGATTTTGTAGGAAGTTTATGATGAGTCATTCTTAGAACTGGCAAAACATCAATGTTTCCATACAAACAATCGATTGTTTTCCATACAAGCAATCAATGTTTTGACAACTCTAATCATCATCCTGTTGATAAATCTTAAGAAGCATTAAGGCCGGAGTTACTTGCCGATTCTATACAATATCTTAATAACAGACATGCCTGTACCAGTTCAAAGAAACATAAATGTGCTACTTATGCTGTTTGGAAATCTTCCCAGAACCTTATCAAATACATAGTATTAAAAAATAAAAAATGGTAGATTATAAAAAATATGGAGGACGAGCAGTTAAGCACAAAACGCAAAAGTCTTCGAACCTGTCTTTTTGAGGATATTGATGAGCAATGCTGAAATCGATAACCACCACACGTGGTAGCACTTTCAATGAAGTAAAAAGCCAAAGAGTTTGCTGATGTTGGGATGATGGGATACGAAGAACTTGAAGCGAATACAGGATGGTTATAAAAACTCAAAAAACCGCACGATATTGTTAAAAAAAAAACTTAAATTCATTATCCGATGAGGCTGGTTTGTTTTTCAAATAGAGAATAGCTGTCCTGGTAATTAGTATACAGTAAGACTGGATCGAAGAAGCTTAAATTGCTTGTTTAGGAAAGGCCTAAAATCGAAATGAAAAAGTGAATTTTAACGAACATATTGACACAAGTGGAGAAAGACAAACCTATTATGATCATATTATCATCATTTGTTACAAGCGATTCATAGATTTGTTACACGGTTGGAATATCTATATAAAACCAGAAACAATTGCGAACTGTTTTAGAAAGCCATGATTTCCGTAATCTGGCACTCTTTCATTATGCGATTTGGCTGCTTCACAGTCTCCATTTAGAGCAAGCATTGATGCATACATTATTTGAAGACTATATCATTGTTGATATTGACCAGGAGACCAGAACCAACCCGTCGCATGAAGATATTCTTAGTAGTGTTCTGAAAACTGATGAAGTTCAAGATATCCCAGGTATTTCAGAATCAGATAACGATGAAGAAGAATTGACCGAAAAAAATGAATTGGTGGATACTAATAACATGTTATGAATTTTTTCATCAATTGACGTATTTCGAACCATTATCGAGATGAGTATCGACTAATGTGTTTGAATCTCTAAATGTATTATATACATATTATACAAAAGCTTCTATTTTTGTGGAAGAAAAATGTAAGAGTGCAATCCAAATTAAAATCAGTGATTATCTATCTATCTATCTATCTTCTATCTATATACATAAAAATGAGGTGTGTATGAGATAGTGCTAGACTTTGATGTTGAATATAGAGTTTATGTGAGGAATTAAGATTGAGCAGTTAATGCAAAATGCTCAGAAGGATGCTACTTCCTTCTTACAGGGAGATCGTGCGTGTGTAACTTTTTCAGTATACACCTTGTTGAGCAGAAGACAGGTAGATGGAAGCGTCAGAAGCTTTGTGTGACAGCAACTAATAAATAATATTACCACTTCCATTATCGTCGGCATCATGAGGTCTCTGTGGAGTGTGGTATTTCGGACGAACCAGGGGCACAAGTGTTCGTTCGAAGCGCCTTGTTTTGGTACGCCTGCTGTTTGTAAATGTTGTAGGCGGCAGTGGTGCCCCATATTTGGAAGGCATAATGTCAAGCTGGTGCCATCACTTGCATGTATATTAACCTTTTGTTAGTAATAGATTGTTTGTTTGAAGAGCGGAGGAGCCAATTTTCTAAGCATTTGAAAGCAGCCCAGACATGGAATCTTTCTACGTAGCTTATCGTTTTCTCCGTCGCTTCGTTCGATGAAATAAAGTTGAATAGGATTACAGTGTTGTGCTCTGGCTTCCTTCAATTTCCTTCCAGTAATTTACAATATCCCAGGAACTAAATGCACTAAATATTCAGATTCCATCGGCCTGAAGGCAGTTACATGCACATAGTGCAGCTCCCTAAATTCAGATTATAGTAGTTAAATTCCAAATAAACCTATGCACGTAATGCAGTTCAAGGAATTGAACTAATTTATTGGCTGGTCGCTGGTTGTGTAAGGAGCAGAGAACCGGGGCGAGAACGCTGCCTTGCGGGACACCGCACCTCAAACGCTTGATGGTAGACATTTGGTCTCTTAACGCAACAAATAAGTGGCTCCCTGTATACCTCATATGTATCTTTTAAACTTAACAGTTTTGCTCAAACTGATGCGCCATCTAACGTTTGTTAGTGTCAACTAAATCAAAGCAGAGTTGGCACTTCTGGTGGGATTTTCTCATCATGTTTGGTCATGCGGACAGCTGTTGCCAGTCATGGAAAATTTGTGTAGTTGGCAATAATATGTGGTCTGCTTTTTTGCCAATAGTTGGCAACATTTACGCCACACACAAAAAAAAACATTTAATAACAAAATATTTTAAGAAAACGCGAGAACGACGAGAACGCAGAAAATATTAAAAAAAAAATTGTAACGCGCACAAAAAGTGACAAAAAAAAAATTACAATTGCAAATGCACAATTTTTTCTAAAAAAATTAACAAATAAAATAAACAGAAATTTAATTAAACATATCGCAAAATACACGCATCCAACACAACAAAAACAGAAGATAAAAAAGTAAAAAATTGCCAAACGCAAATTGTTGAAATTGAATTGAATACAACAGAGAGAAAACAGAAAGAAATTTTTATTATAAAAAAAAAAAAATGTACAAATAAATGTAATTTTTTTTTCTTTCGTTTTTTGGTTTTTTCAATTGGCTTTTTTCACAAAAAAGTATATAAAATCATCAATGTCGAATCGGTTAGGAAGCAGTGCGGTCGACGGGGTGATAAATGTGGACACTTTTTTTTGTTATAACGCGCAAATTAATAAATTAAATTACACACAAATACAAAATACCAAACGACAATAATAAATCAAAATAAATTTTGTAAAATTTGAAATAATTTAATTTAAAGGCAATACAACAACAACAACACAAACGCATACAAAATTGAGTGATTAAATCTTAAAAATCTTGTTGCTGGCTGCTGTTGTTGTTGGTTGCTCGCCTCTTGAGTTGGTCGGTCTCTGGTGGCGCACACACAGTGTGTGTAGGTGAAAGAAAGAAGAAAGAAAGAAAAATGGGTGCCTGCGTTTGTCGCATGAATCCGGATAATGAAACAATGAGTGTGTCATCGGCAAGTGTTTCCCGGCCAGCAACGACAGGTAAGAAAAGAGTTTTGAGTCCATTCCAATAGAAGTGTTGGTTGAATGATTCTTATGATTATGTGTTAGAGGGGGCAAAACACAAAATGGTTACAAGGACGTTTGTGTTTTGCCTCTCTAACTCCAACAGTTGAACGATTAACTTGTCTATCCATCCATCCATCCATCCATCTAAGTACTACGTCAAATGTTGACATTTTGATTTGTTTGACATTTTTTTCTTTCATTCCTTTCTTTATTTTATTATTGTTTTCAATATCATTTTCTTATACTCTCCCCTTTCTATATCCCTCTCTTATAGGTATTGTTATGGCTGGTGCAACACGCAAGAATCGTCCACTTTGCCATGAAACAATACGTTGGCGTTCCGATGTACCTTTAACTGAAGGTCAGCTGCGTTCGCGACGTGATGAATTTTGGGATACTGCACCAGCATTTGATGGACGCAAAGAAATCTGGGATGCACTGCGTGCAGCAACAAATGCCGCCGAATCATTAGATTTTCAATTGGCTCAAGCAATACTGGATGGTGCAAATATCTCTGTGCCAAATGGGTAAAAATATACAATAATATACTACTACTTACTCATATACTAAACTAATTTAATGGAAATTCTGTTTTAACTTGGTGTTAGATTTTTATCACCTTTGAGCGAACCTAAGCTTTTACTAGCTTAGTTATTATGACAAAAACAAGTTGTGTTGTGTTGGGTTTAGTTGGGTTGATGTGTAATGACGGCACACTGTACTACTTACTAGTATACTCTACACTCTAATTAGTTTTTGTGCTGGTTAATGGTGTTGGGTTGTTTATTTTGGGTTGATTGTAAACAACAACAACAACAAGTTGTAGTATATAAAATCAATACACAAAACACCAATACACACACATAGATACATATTATTCTATGGAATACTATATGTGTTTCTACAGGCTGCGGTTTAAGGGCGCTCGCTCAGTTTTAAAGCAACAATTTGTAATTTTACTGATTCTGATTGCTTACATTTTGCAAACAAAACAAAGCTTATCTGTTCAAATTCCTTATATACATATGTATACTATAGATATAGTTATTGTATTGTACTTATATGCAAGTAGAGGTAGAAGTAGAGGAGAAGAAACCCCCTTTCTTTATAGGAATTTTGTTGAATTTTAAAACAGAAACTTTGAACTTGACATTACTAAACTAACTAACTATCTAACTGACTATACTAAGTATTATTAGTTGTTTGTTATATCGACAATAATTGTATTTAAAAGGTTAGAGGTTTTGTTGTTTCAATGACTTATATACAATTTATTGTAAGTTTTTTTCAAACAAATTCTTATGAAATATGATTCAATGTCAAGATAAACTTTGCCTTAAAGAAACATAATCTTTTTTTTATAAAACAAAAGAGCGAAAGCAACCAACCAACCAACCAGCATTTGATAACAATTCATTGAAGTGGCATAAATCAGAAATCTTTAATAGAAATGGCTTTACTAAAATTTAAGCCTGTCAAGGAATTTTATAACTAATTGACTAAATCGATAATTAATACTATATATATATATATATATTTTTTTTTATTCTGCTAGTATCAGGTAGTTCCAAGACCCATTGGTTTATAGAACGGAAACCATGTGTGTATGTTGTTTTGATAAGATAAACTTAGCTCTCATTATTGTAGTATGGTTCCGCCGAGTGCACTCTCTCCCTCTATCTCTCTCATACATCATTTGTTATTCTATTATTACAATAGATTAGGGAATTTTTTCTTTATAAATAAATAAAAGGTATTTATTTTAATGGTCACGACAATTGTCTGGTTTGGTCTGGTCTTGTAAGTCATTGATTATTTATTTATTTTTTTATTGTACCCTTCATCGAATTGTTGTGTAAATGTCATGTCCATTATTTTAATTGTGGTCTGAGGAGTTTCTAATTCCGGCTTAGGACTGGTTAGCGATTTGTCCAGTCTATATAATTTCATAGTCTTACGCATTAAGCAGTTCCCTCATTTCACATTCACTCTACAAAAGCCAAATTAGACAAATATGATAATGAAATACGCGAAAGAAAAAAAATTCGGCTGGCTAAAACCATACTCTTTCACTCTATTCATTGGTAAAACCCGTATTGAAGTCCGTTCGGTAGTTTTTAAGTTTATTATGTTTAGGCAGACAGGCAAACGCGGCTTGGGGACTTTGTTTTAAACAAACCGCCCGCCCTGCTATGCATTGCGATATTTGAAGAGAATGTAGTGCTTCGGGTGGAGGAAAAATATCCACAAATTTTCTTTATCTCTGTAAGCAATTCTGGCCTTTAGATTCATTATTTACAATCACAATCAGACATTTTGCCTATTGAAACGACAGTATTTTATTCTTATACATATTCAATAGAAGAATTTAACTTATTTCAACACAGCAGTCCTCATCGATCCTGTATTCGGACAAATCTATGACTCTGAGATCATTGTTTATCCCTGTCACGACTAAGACGAACTTAACGTTCAACGGATGATTCTCTATTTCTTTGCTCTAGACCTGCCTGTCATGTCTAAGATGAACTTAATGTTCAACAGAGGATTCTCAAATTCTTCGCAAAGAAATCTTATTCTTGCATTAGACCTCTGACTTTTTAAGACCTATGTCTATCCCTGTCGTCATGACTAAGATGAACTTAACGTTCAACAAAGGATTCT
The DNA here is from genome assembly GCA_037043315.1 of Amiota communis. Taxonomy (NCBI): domain Eukaryota; kingdom Metazoa; phylum Arthropoda; class Insecta; order Diptera; family Drosophilidae; genus Amiota; species Amiota communis. Next base: position 253,647 of record JBAMAV010001245.1, on the reverse strand, counting down.
TTATTTATTCGCAAAGTACGCCTTGATCTTGCATTAGACAGTCTGATTTCCAGTTCTTCTACGGTTTCATGATTCAAAAGCAAACGATGTATACATAGATATAGATATATCTATAAGTATATTTTAAACCATAGAACCAAATCTATTAATCTATTTAGGGACTGTTAAACAGTTTTTTGTAAACAAAACTTTATCCATCTTCATAAATTTAGGCTTTCGCTTCATCACAGAAATAAGTTAATCAGATGAGTACCGGCAGCGACAATTATTACAGCACAATCAGCCAGGGATGTATCAGTGATCATGATCTTGATGAAATATCTGTGACCGGGGGCCTCGATGATAGTGACGTATTATTTAGCAGTTTCAAAATTCCATAGATCAATATCGCTCACGTTCGGCCTTCAATTTATTCAAAACCCATGCGTACTTGAAGGAACTCTTACCCATTTCCTGGGCTTACTTCTCGAACTTCTCAATGGTATGCTTGTCAATACCAACGCACTTGTAGATCAAGTGACCAGTGGTCATATCTGTGTTAGTTAAGTGTTAGTTAAAGACTATCAAAAGGCCCATTGTCCTTTCACTAGGAAAATCTGTACCATATATTTAATACTAGAATTAATATACAAGTTTAACAAGCAGTAGCTACTGGGGGCCTTCGAATCGTGATTACATTATATCCTAAATATTTGTTTCAATACTTAAAAAGATTATAGATTTGGAAATGTTAAGGGATGTAGGAGTATTTAATAGTTGCGATGGAATTTTGGAACCAAATAGGGAAATATAAATGCATATTATTCCCAAAAACACTATAATTTAAAAGTTTCAGTCCCCTTAAGATGGTCCAACCGTTACACATTGGTCGCTGCCATAGGCCAAAATTAAAAAATCAATCGTTCAGTGAAGTGTCAGCAGCTTAACAGGGTGGTTCATTTTAGAACATTAATAACTTTTTTAAAAAGTCTTCAAATTTAAATTGGAAAAATGGATATTAAACATGAAGGTATTAGTATTACAATATTTCTTAATTGTGGCGTACTTTTTAGTTGTTTAGTTGTTTCCAAGTACTACATTTTGTGTTTTTTGTATTTATTTTAAAATTTCACTTAAAGTTTTAGTTGTGTTCCCCCCGAATCCCTTCATGATTTTTTTTTCTCTTATTAGTTCACGTTTTAATATAATATAGTGTTCGTTCCAGCTGCCAAGATGTGCCGATTGTCGTGTAATCTTCCATAGCCTGTAAGCGCTTTTACTTACCAACACAGTAATGCAAAAGAGGCCAGACATATTTAAATGTTTACAAAAAGAGGTCCCCCTCGAAAGTCGCTATGACTTCGGGTTGATACTCCTATACTCGTACATACGTTTTTTTTTGTATAAATTCTCCATGTCTAGATCAAAAAATGTGGTAAATTAGGTCTCAACAAATTGCGTTTAACTTTTTTTTTTTTTTTTTCAAATATATTTCTTATTGAAAGTGGATGGTGTGGCGTGAGTGTAGAGGTGTCAAACTACCCCCAATATCTTATTAAATACTTCTTGTCATATATTACATTTTTTTAAAATATTTTTCTTATAGAAAGTGGGTGGTGGGGTGGTCGTAGAAGGGTCGAACCACCCCCTATTTTTTCATTCAATAGTTTTTTCAGTTATACAAAAATGTAACCAAAGTTTTAGGTTGATATCTTTACTAGAAGTATATTTGGCCGCTGGCTTCATACAAGTCCAACCACTGTGCGTTATAAAAAAAATCAGTTCAAACACCAAATTTGTTGTCCAATGACTGTTTGATTGATTTGAGTTGATTGATTGTTTAAATGCAAATATTTAGTACGAATCATTATAACCGGAATATATTAAATGGGAAATGAGTAAACTTTTCGAATCGCAGAACGATTTTTCTTATTATTTTCTTAATTTGTTACTTTTCTATTGCACACCACTGTAACTTTGATTGATTTGAATTGATTGATCGCTTAAATACAAAGTTTTTGTAAAATAAACCTTAAATGTTCATTAAGTGTGTAAAAAAATGGGTCCCAAAGCTCGTGACCAACAGTCACTGATTTCCCATTTTATACATTAGTGACTGTAGGTAGCGACCTTTGTGTCTTTTCGTATCGCAGACTAATTTTTCTATATTTATCTATTTATCTGTCTATTAGAAAGAAGTATTTTTATTGATTGATTTTGTCTTGATTTCTAACTTGAACATACAGCTACCTCACAGAATGTTATGATGAATTGGGCACACAATATAAGGTACCCATATATTGTCTATCATATCCAATAAATACGGTTAAAGAGGAAAATGGACGTGATTCACCTGCTGAATTCTCAGAGCCAGTTGATGGTGGCACTGAAATATTTTTAAAATTAAGAATATCATCATCAATGACTGATGTTAAACTGCCTGTTTACTCAAAGGATACAATTGGACAATGTAAAAAGAAATTACAGGTATGCTATTGTTTTACTAAATTCACAATTCATCAATCATTAAATACTATTTTTTCCATGTAGGCTCTTGAAGGTGTTGATGCTTGCTGTCAACGTTGGTTTTATAGTGGCAAATTGTTGGGTGATAAAGTACCAATTGATGAATGCAATATACAACAAGGTTATATAGTGCAAGTGATTGTTAATGTTGAACATTATAATCATGATAATAGCACGAGTATAACAGCATTAGCAAATTCAAGCTAGCGGCTTGATACAACAAAAGGCGGCCTAGTCAAACAACAGTACAACAACAACAACAACATGAGCAACATCAACAGCAATAATTATAATCATAATAATAATAACATAAGCAACACAAGCAACAGCAGCAGCATCAGCAGTAATTGTTATAAAACAAACAACATGAACAAGAATAATAATATAATAAACATGAACAACTCTAACAAAGACACAAAACAAGCCAACAAAGAGAACAACAATAAGATATTTAAGAAAAATTACATAATAAATGCCATAAACAAAAGATTGTCATCTATGAAGATGATGATAAACAAAGAAGAAGGCGTCAATAACACCAACATTATCATCAACAAAGAGAGCAATAAACATAACAACACAACAATAGCATCTACAACTCCTTCTTATATTGTCGTCTTTATTTGTTTAATTAAGTGAATTTTTTTTTATAAATTTAATTTATAAAAAAAAAAAGAAAAACAAATATATAAAAATTGCATTTATTAAAAAAAAAAAACAAAAATAAATAAAAAACAATTACAATTTATTGTTGGTTAATTGATGTTAGTAAGAAGAATCTATCTATATATAATATAAATGATTTAATTTGTTAATACATATAACCAACAATTTTTGTATTTTGTTTTAGTTTTGTTGTTTGTGCTTGCACAATTTTCGCTGTTGAATTTCAAAAATGTTTGTTGTTGTCTGTCAGCATTGTGTGTATATATATAAACAAAATATATAAAAGAAAAACTACATTTTAATATAAAAAAAAAAATAAATAAATATATTATAAAGAATAATAATCTTAAAAAACAAATAATAAAAAAACATATAAATTCTTTGTATATGTTTTAAATAAATGAAAATTAATTGAAATTAACAAATGAAAGAAAATATATAAATATATTATAAATAAATTAAATATAAAATTATACAAGGCTGCTGAATGAAAGAACTAAATGCAACAAAACATCAGACGAACTAACAATGTTAAAAAAGTTTAAAATTATATCATTATTATATTGTTTATTAATATGTTGAAGTATCTCTGACTGAAGAGAGTCGTTACAATTTATTATATTGTTTATTAGAATGTATGCGTAAGCATCTGTTAAACTAAAATCAGATTGAAGAGAGTCACACGTTCAAATTGTCCATCAAACACTTTACCATAAAAAGAAAAGCTTTTTTTTGTAAATCTTTGGTTATGTGTTAAATCAAAAATCAACTGATCAAGCAACAAAACATTAGTCAAGCAAACAATGACATAGAGTTTACAATTCTATCAAATTACAATTCATTATAAGTTCATGTATTCAAGCATCTGTTTATTGAAAAACTGCCTGAAGACAAGACAAGTTCCAATTGTTCTTCGTTCATTTTGCCATAAGAAGAAAGGCTTTTTGCAAATCTGTAGTTGTATGTTAAATCAAAAACTAACTGAAGAGAGTAACAAGGTACTGCAACAAAACATCTGTCAAGCAAACAATGACATAGAGTTTAAAATTATATCAAATTACAATTCATTATATTGTTTATTAGAATGTATGTATGGTGAAGCATATATATAAATTTATAACAAAATGAAGAGAGTCTAACTCACATGTTTAAATTGTTTTTCGATCATTTTGCCATAAAAATAAAGAAAAAAGGCTTTTTGTAAATATTTGAAACAATGACAAAGCCTTTGACATTATAACAAATTACAATTAATTTAATTGTTTCTTAGAACATGTGTTGAAGCATCTGTTTAATAAAAAACTGACTGAAAAGTGGTACAAGTTCAAATTGTTCTTCGATCACTTTGCCATAAACAAACAGACATACTTTTTGCAAATCTTTAGTTGTCTTTAACATCAAGAGTAACAAGTAGAGGTGGAGAACTGTCGATAGTCGGCACCATCGATAGTCAACGATAGTTTTTTAAAAGTTTAGTTTAGTTTTTCGATAGTATATTCAAACAAAAATGTTTACAAACCGAAGCTGTAAAACTCTTCACGCACCTTTTATATCTTGTAATTATTGTTCTTGTGTGGGTAGTCCGAGGATCTTGAAACTTACACAGGCAGGGAATGGATTAATCACAAAATTGAGGTGTTACCGCTCGTCTTTCTATATTCTTTACTACAGTTCAAACACTTGGCAAGCATTTTGTCATCTGACCTCTTAAAATACTTCCAAACTTTTGGTAATTCCTTTTATCCTTCTATACGTTTTATCCTATCTGTTCATAATACTCACGTCCGAGTCTGTGCTGTTGCAATCGCCTTGCTTCTAATGGTATGTGCAGGTGAACATAGTCGTTTCAGTTACATACAAAAGCTACAAATTTAAAGTGCGCCTTTCAAGTAAGTTCTCCACAAGGTACTGCAACAAAACATCAGTCAATGAAATAATGACAAAATTTAAAGTTATATTAAATTACTACTCGTTTATTAGTACTTGAGTGGAAGCTGGCTGGAGAGAGTCACATGTTCAAATTGTTCTTTGCCATAAAAGAGAAAGCCTTTTTTCTACATTATCAAAACTGACTAAAGAGACTTACAAGTTCAATTTGTTCTCCAAAAGATGAGAAACCACATCGATCAAATATGAATTTATTCTAAAAATTTGAATGACTGAATTGACTTATCTCCATTTAAAGTGTAAATATTGTGTTGCATTTTTTATCAGCAGCCCCCTGTAAAAACTTATAAATACATATATTAAAGCAAAATAAAATACTTGTGTAATTTTTTTGTTTAACAAATTTGTAAATTTTTTAACTAATTTTAAGAAACCATTAAAACAAACAAACAAAATTAAATAAAAAATCCCCCAAGAAATTAAATGAATGAATTAATTTATTAATAATAAAATTAATTTTTTATTTATGCTAACCTTAACAAAAAAACAAATAACAAGAAATTATTTAATCAATTTATAAGTATATGATTTATAAAAATAACAAAAAATATCAAATCAGAAAAATATAAGAAGACAAAAATTTTGTATATAAAAAAACAAAAATTATTAATTAATATAAATTTCCATTAAACAACAACAACAAAAATTTAGATGATTTTGATTTGATCCATATTTTAATTGATAATTCTTTTTTTATAAATAACAAAAGAAATCAAAATTTTGCTTTATAAAAATTGCTTTAAAAAATATTCGAAATTTAATTTGTGGAGTTTTTTTTTTTTTTTATTATAAAAATGCTTTTTGAAATTGAAATTTTGAAATTTTTTTTATTGACAGAATTTCTGTTCTTTGCGGCAACCAGGCTTTATATTGTGTCCATCAATAGTTGGGAATCTTAAGAAATGGAAAAATTAACTTTAAAACAGAACTGATTGATCAACAAAAATTGTATATGTATATGTCTAACATAATTTGCAAACTGTTATCAAACTAATTCATGTATACTTTCTATGGAGGCTCTATGTGTGTTTTGTTGCAGATTGTGGGGAACTTATCCATTTAGATTTTGAGAAATATCAAATGCTGAACATATTGAATTGAAACTTTAAAAATTCTAGAGATTTGCATTAAGTCCAAAAGGGATTTTCCTCAAAATGAGAGTCTACATAGCATATGTGACAAATGGAGAGGACAAAACACCCATAGCCATGGATTTGTCTTGTCAAATAAACAGGAATACATATTCTGTTTTTGGGTCTTACTTGCGAGCCTTTTGATTGTTTTATACATTTGCACAAGTCCTAATCCAAAATGTGCTTTCATGAAGGCATAAAGAAGATATAATTTTGTAAATATTATGGCAATAACAAACATTATTCTTTAATTACTATAATTGTATTGTAATTTTGTAAATAAATCAAGAAAAAAGAAAAACAAAAGAACCTTTTCTATTGTAACCATAGAGTAAGTTAATGAAATCTTCATATACTCAAAGAAACTATTGTAGATTTCTACTAAATAACCACACAAGGATAATTAGAGATAAGTGGAAACTTATAAATTTCAATGAAATATATATTCTTGCTCAAAGATTGATTAATCACAGAAGTTTGTATCATCTGAAAATAATAAAAATAAAACCAACGAAATACATATGTATGTATGTTGTTTATAGGTTTTGAACAGAAAAGAAGGAATACTTACAAGCATTAATATTTAAGAGAACAAAAACCTAAAATACAAACTCATAAATTTTATTATCATAAATTCAAATCAAAGTCAAATGAAGTGAATAAAAAGAATTGAATAAGACTTAACAATAGAGAGAAACTACATATGTTTCTAAATACTCAAATTAAGCAAAAGAAAAATCTTACAATAGTATATTAACAGAACCTATGAAATTTGACAATATTGAATGAAGAACAAGCATGTATACACAACAAAGTCAATTGAATTACAATAGTTGAGGCAAGTTATACCAAATTGTATGACTAAGATTTTGTATAAGAAAAGTATTCGATTCTAGGAATAGAAAACAATTTCAATTTATGTATTTGATGGCTACGATTTCTAGTGTTCGGATCATGATGATTTTGGTAAATTTTTATTACATAAAAAAAGAACATTTCAATTCTTAATTCCTTAAACTATGGGACTTGATACCTGGTGACGCAGACGAACAGATGATCAAAGTCATCGTGAATTGACTTACGATGTTGAACATGACAATATTAATGTAATGTGTGTACTAGAGATCTGCAAGAATGTATTCATTAGGAAATTACTCTTACTTTGTCTGCATGAATGCAGTCATATGCTGTTTCGATTCATGCAGATCTCTAGTCTGTACTATTTGCTGTTCTATTTTCAAACTTCTTTACAATGTAACAAACAACAATCTACGTAACACTAATATAAAAAAGAAACGACAAACAACAAAAATTCTTAATAAAGTTACACGAATGCATTCATTTGGTCTTGTGTTTGTGACATATTCTTGTTGCTTTGCTTGACAATGCCAAAAGCAACAACATAAAAACAAAATATCACCTCACTCACCCTCACTTTTGGTGGGTTTTCTAACATGAATTGTATCAATGCAAGAAGAAGAATATTAATAACTTACCTTTTCCAGTTTTGAATGGTGAAAATCTTAGTTTTGCTCTCTCAGCATATTAATGCTGTTTCTAACAGTTCCTATTTGAATCACTTGCATAAACGAAAACAAGTACAAATATGAGAGCAAAACTCTCTCACGGAACGAAAAAGTAACGGTATTCGAACATAAAGAAAACGAAAACGACACTTGTGACATATTGAATTTAATGAAAATTGAAACACACTAAAAAAACTTATTTGTAATAAATTAATTACATTTTTTCACTTCAAAATATACAAAAACATATCACTTTAACACTTTTTTAACATAAATCATAATAATTATGATTTTAAAACAATATTAACAATAAAAATTATTTTTATTCACACACGAGTAACCGACGCGAACCGACCGACCAACTTAATACCATGAAGACGCGAACACAATTGATCTGTATCAAAAGAAGTGTCACTGTTCATTGCATTTTGCATGCATGGAAGGAATTGATGGTTAATGGAAGGAAAGAGTCTTCTTGAGAGAGAAGAGAGAGTGCAATAATATGAGTAAGCTTGTTCTTTGTAGAATGGTGGACATGCATGTGCATGCATGGAATATAATATAAAGGGATAACGGAATTAAAAGAAGACTCTGAATATGAAGTGACATAGAGTAAAATAAAAATGTGCAAATAATAAACTAATATTGAACTAAAACTGACAAATATTTTCACATTAATTTTTATAACACCTTTCACACTGGTGTGAATAAGTACTAACACTTTGTAGTGATGTTGTTTGAAGAAAGTGGATCACATTGTCGCACACAGATAATACAACAAAACCATAGTTTTCATTTGTCATACAAAATCCACATTCAATAAAGTTGTTAGTTTTGCCTTTCTTTGGTTATAATGTAAAAATGACAATCATATTTTACCAAGCAAATCTAATTATAATCAATACATTGAACATTGCAAGGACAACATTTTTCTTTCTAATTTCCATCAAAACTGACAGCAAACAGCATAAATGACAAAAACAACAAAGTCTTTTTTAAAATTACACAAATGTCAATTAGCAACAACATAAAGATGACGTCAAAAAATAAATCACAGCTCACCCACCCTCACTTTTGATGCTTTGAAAATATTCCAACAGTGGAAGAAGAAGATTACTTCTGACTTGCTCTTGATCTTTGTTTTGCACTCTCAACATTCTCTCACAGTTCCTATGGCAAAGCCTACGAAAGAATAGTCATTCGCACTTGCTAAAGCAAAATTCTGTCATTCAACGAAAAAGTAACGGTATCGAATATAAAGAAAACGAAAACGATGCTTGCAACATATTGAATTTAAAGCATATTAAAACACACTACAAAACTTATTTAATTATATTTTTATCACTTTGAATTATACAAAAACATATAATACTAACACTTTTTTAACATAAATCATAAAAATTGTGATTTTAAAACAAAATTTATAAATCTTTACTAACACGCGACTAACCGACGCGGAACAACCAACTTAACACTGCGGAAACACGAATGGAACTGATCTTGGTCAAAAGAAGTGTCGCTGTTCATTGCATTCATGGGAAGAATTGATGCTTAAATGAGAGCAAAGGCTCTCATCATAATAAGAGAGGAGAGAAAGATTAATATGTGAATATGCATATGTATGCAAAAGTTTATTAAAAAGACAGATGGAATATACATACATACATAATATAAACAGGATGACAGGCTAATAAAAAGCTTATGTAGCATAAGTATATAGAAGATCAGAGACTCCATAAAGTATACTATATATATGGAAAAAAATCAATGTGAAAAGGAGATTCTAAAGAATGATTACAAAAGTATAAAAAAAAAATACCTTTCAGACAAATGTTTGATAAAAACTTTGAAAATATTCCAATGATCCATTATTTCGTTGAATCGAACTCAATATTCCAATATGTTTTTCAATAATTTTTAAATAAATAAATATAAATCTACGACTGTTCGAACAATTAGAAATTATTTTTAAATATTTTTTTACTGTTTCATCGAATGCTTTTCATATACAAAAACAGCAAACTGACTTACAAATACAACAGATAGATTTCTTTTATAAAAAGAAAGTACTAAATAACTAAAAGAACCCATAGTCAGACAGACTCATTTTCTCTATAAATAAATACATACATAAAACTATAATATCTTACTTAAGAATAAACTGAATAAATAATTAAGATTATTTAAAACTAAAATAATTGTTTGTGTGGCAAAGTGTAATCAATAAAAAAACACCGATTTCAAGATGTGAAAAATATTACAAAAAATATTTTTAAAAAGAAGAATAAATTATTCTAATATTATTGTAGTAGAAAAACCCAAGTACCTTGTATAAAACATATACATACATATATAAATAACTTTTTTGCTTTTATGCTAATAATAAATAATAATATTATTTTTGTATAAATATTTAATTTTTTATTTATTTTATTAATTTATAATGATATGTAATGAAAGTTTTTTTACAGAAATCCTTTTTATTTTTTTTATTTATAAAATTAAAAAAAAAAATTAAAACCTGAAAGAGAATTATAATAAAAATGCTAATAAACTTAAGTTTAATAAAGAAGAAAATTGAAAATAAAGTTGATTAAACCTGAGAAATAAAGAATTGACTTTGGTTTTACTTAAAGCTGGGTAACTTTCACAAAAACTGATTACATATTGGGTATTTTTTTCTGCAAGTAAATTAAAAATGCAACATGCCACACAGTAACGGAATCAATCGATCTTTTAAAAGAAGGGTTTTAAATAATCGAATTATTTCCCGAGGAACAGACGTGAATTGGCCACTAAGATCATGCTATTTAACACCTTCATTTTTTTTTCCTTCTGGTCTGAAGGCTGTTGTCGAGCAGGCCCAAAGCCAGCGAGTTGAGGTGATTCTCCAGTCTAATCGTATATCACTATATCGTCGTATTTCATCTTTAACCATTGGCACCCGAAGGACTCTATGCAGCACCGATTTTGGAACGTAGAACAGAGCTTTCCCTATTATCCTCAAAAGCTTCGATTGATAGCGTTGAATTATTTCTATATTAGAGTTAGCTGCTGTACCCCATAATTGGATTCCGTATGTCCATATTGGTTTGATTATTGTTTTGTACAAAAGGACTTTATTGGGACCGATTACTTAGCAACCAGTTCATCCTCCAGTTTTTCAACACGAGTTGCTTCTTCTTTCTCTTAATGTCCTCCTGCCAGTTAAGCCTTCTGTCCAAAGATACTTAGCATTGGGTTAACACCTTCTTACGAGGTTTCTTTAAGAGTAAAGTTTATGCGCATAAAACACAAACTCATTGAGAAAATGTCACTAATTGAACAATGACTATGACAAATCTCACTAACTGAATCTCACTAACTGAACTATCACAGAGGAGGTCACTTGAACGACACTCTTTAACATTATTAACCGGAACTAATGTACTTTAATTTCCAATAAAAATAAATAAAGATTTCACACAATTTATGTCTATTATTTTAATAGAATCTAGAATCTTCTACATGTTGGGGTGAATGTTTGTCAGCTCATTTGTTGACAGATTGCGAGCATCCATTTTTTGTAGCAAAGTGAACACAGAAAACCCAGTCGTCACAGTCTAAATAAATGAAAAAAAAAAAAAATATATAAAATAATTTCTTAAAATTTCAAATTGACTTACTTTCCGAAAGCGATCGATATTCAAATTGGTCAATTTGCCTGCTGTCAATTGAAAATGACGTTTAGAATTCAATAGAAAGAAAAGTAAATCGCTACGTAAGTCCTGCATATGTAAATGCCAAGGACTACGTAGTATTGCTTCACCACAACGTTGACTATTCAAATTTATGATTTCAGCAAAATAACAAATAATGAGTAGTTCCCAAAGTAGAAGAAAAGTATATTGTATCATTGACCATGTACGCATCATAGATGATCCAGCTGTAGACTAAGCAAACAGTTATATTGTCTTATGAATTGAATAATTTGAATTGTATTGTACTTACTTTCACTGAAACGAAAGCCATTAAACACAGTAAAAATGTTACTTCCCCAACTTTAGGGAGCCAAATGGGATTATAAAAATTTTCCATTTTCTTTAGTGCTTCAATGATGTAACGATGATGTTCAATGCAATCCTTTAAGGCTGCCTTAAGTGCAGTGGGAATAATTTTTTGCACCATGCATGATGTTCCAGCAGAAAGTTCCTTAAGGTCGCATTCATTTTCTACTGCAACATAATATTGATCTTGTTCTAAGTCAGCCAAATGATGTAGTTCTTTAAGTTGTCTATTTGAAAACATTAGAATGTAATTCTCGATTGACTTTTACACAATATACTTCTTACCTTAAATCGGTTTGTGTTGCACCTGCCTCAATATAAGCAGTTGCTATAATATTTTTCAAACTACAGTTCAGTATATCATATTGTCCAGATAGCAATATGGCCATTACCATAAATAAACCACTTGAAGCACCAAAGGCTGCAGCGATTTGTATTTGACCACAGAATTGTAGGATGAAGAGCACTTCATAGATCACAGGTTGCTTTAAAATAGTCATAAAAATAAAACTTCTAAAAAGTTTTACACATTTTTTACATACCTTTTCATCGAATGGATAACGACAGTTCAAGGGTAAACTTTTATCCATATTAATAATGGGAAAGACAGCTAAAAATCCAGTGCCTCCATAACAGCAATAAGCAAAAGTCTTAGTGAAAAATGTTGATTTTGCCAGGCACTCATCCATAGTAACATAAGTAAGACCTTAAATATTGTTTATTAATAACACAATATATATAGTATGCCTTTCAACAGACCTTTGGCCGAACGTGTCCTATACTTCAAATTAACAAAATTAATCATTTTATGTAATGCTCCCGGTTGCATGTGACGGAAATATATTTGCATTATAGTGCCCCAAACATAAATAACTATTTGACTTAGGCAATTCATTAGAAATTCCAAATCGAAATCGCTTAAGCCCAAATATATTGTATACATATACATTCCTGCTATATGCAGTACTACGCAATAGAAAAAACACTCATAGAAAATATCAACAAAACGAGCAACATAATATAGACAATTCGGCAAGAATTGTTCAAGTTCCAAAGAATGCATTGCAGCTACACGCAATGTGTTGCGTATGAAACCAAAGAGATCACGACGTTCAATATTTGGTTTATCTTTCACAACATCTTTAACGATTGCGCTCATTTTGTTTTATATTTGATCCGAATGAAATTGTCACTACACTATAATCATTCATTCATTGACTCATCTTTTTATAGATTTATTTCAGGAAAGCAATTAAATTTTTTTTATAAGAAACATAAATGATTTCATTTAATTTCAATAAATTGTAGACTATTATAGATAAAAAGGTGTTTAAATTGTTGGGCGGGTTATGTCTTAATAATTCATAAGCCTATTCATGTTAGATAAAATAATGACTGGTTTTAGTTTATTAAATTGCTTGGAAAGGATTAAATCCTATTACATTAGTTGTGAAGGTGTCATTCGTTAACTAAGTAAGAAATTATGTCGTTATGAAATAGTGAATAAGTGTTTTAAAAAACCATATAATTTTATATAATTGTATACTTGGTGAATGGGTTGGTTTTTAAGGATATTGTATAAGCGACAATGAAGTCTGGAAGGCAGAATGGTATGGTAGCGATGGCGTTCATGAATTATATTATAAGCAGTTGGTTTTGACGTCTTTGTCTCGGTGGAGGGCTCATTTAAGCAGTTCACATGACTGTATGACAATGTTTAACAATCCAAATTATTTGCTATTATAGGCTTCCGTTTAGGCCCCTTGCATCCTTGCAATATGCATGAAGTTATGACAAAATACTAGTCGAAAATTTCATTAGAAAGCAATGTTTTGCAATTGGACTCTTCATGCTGATTCGTCCTAAATGGAATGGGATCTACTTAATTAATTTCAAGATTAATAATACTTACAATAACTAATATCCTTGTAATGGGCCACTCAAATATTCATCTACTTATTAAGTTAATTTTGAACCTTAGAGTCGTATATAGAATAAAGCAGATAAGACTTACAAGTTGAAAAATAAGGGAAATAGAATTATATTCAAGCGGCACACAAGTTATTCCTTGGAGTCAATGTTCATGGCTAACTCAACACCAATGCTTTAGAAAGACTAGGGAAGTTTAGAAAATCAATTAGCGTTGTTGAATCCAAGAGCTTTTTCTTAAATTTTAAATTAAAAGAGAAGAATTGAAGAAATTCTATGCTTGCGAAAAAAACTACATTCAAGTTGATCGAGACTGCCTCTCTACCACATGCACCACCATTAAACTATGAAACGAGTTCGCTAAAACCAAACAAGCGTTATGATTGTTGATTCCTACAACTGACCCTATACCATACTATTCTACCGTAACTACTTCCTACAGTATAGGGAAAAATTAAACTCATTTTTATTACTTCAGTTAACTCATACTTATTCATATTAAGCTAAATTACATAGAATTCCTTGTATTATTATGTCTCCCTGAGGTAGGCAATAGTTTTTAAATTTACTTTCATTACTTCTACCTTTCTGTTTGCTTATGAATGGTACATTGGCATTAATGCAAAGAAATGTGCCAATGTGATGTAAGCCTTACGGCCAGATGTTTGTCCGGGAATCTTTCTAGGCAACCAGCTGCTGGAGCACCTTTCAATATGTATTTTGATAGGCGGCTAACTATCAAGACGCATATTACAGGTATCACGAAATCCCTAGGAAAGAGAATCGGCAAACTGAGTTGGCTTTTAAACAGTAGGAATAAATTGTCATTGGAAAATAAAGTCCTCATCTATAAAGCAATAATTGCTCTTGCTTGGCGATATGGCTTGCAGGTGTATGGCATAGCAGCAAAATCAAATACATATCTCCAAGGTCAGAGTACTGCAGGCCAAGACATTGCGTATGATCTTGTTTGCCTCTGAGAGCGACTTAAGGGTTCCAAAGATTTGCGATATTATTAATCGTCAGGCCAAGGAGTACATGGAGCGGTTGAAGAATCATCCAAACAAGTTAGCCTGGCGTTTGTTGAAGCGACTCAGAATGCGAGGAATTAGGGTGGCGAGAAAGCTGAGAAGATCGCATCCTGTCGACCTCTCTAATCGATCCTATTAATCATACCCCTAAAGACTGAATATACAGAAATCTTTTCAGTTAATTATGTTTATAAAGTACAAACTATTTCAAGTGATGCTTGTTTAATATATTTTATTCTGATTCTTCTATCGTAATCCAAAATTTTGTTTTAAATTTTGCTCTGCAGTATATTAAAATGATATAAGTTGCATGTGGCATAACCTGTACCCAATCATTATGAAAACAATAACATCATTTATATAGAAAATAAGTAATGCAAATTATGCGCATAGACTGCTTCAAAAATATTAAACGATGTCAACAATTGTCAATTCAATTGTCACATATCGACGCTATTATCGATGCCATTAACTATTGATAAATCCATTCATCAACATATTGGACACACACACACACTCATATAGTAAACCATGCTCACATGTGTGTTCTATGGTATATTAAAATTGTTATTATCATTTTGCATAATAATCCGTGTTGATGCAGACAAGAGCACAGTGTACAAGTGGCGCAGTCTATGATTGTCGTCTTAATATTGTATTTACATGGGTATATGTTTGTGTGAGTTTCAATGTTTGTATGTGTATGTGTATGTGAATATTCTCACATTGTCATTGTCATAGAAGATTGAACAATGGTTAAACGAATGAATGAACGAACGAATAATGCAAGGATTGAAACTTTTGCGTTGAAATACAAAGTTTTCTTTAACCCTGCTGCATTGTTTCTTTCTCCATACCTATATATCTCTATGTACCGAAGTGTGTGTGAATAAATGTATATGTATCTATATGTGTATATGTAAGCAATATGTCAGACAGTTTATTTGCTACGTATGCGAGCTGAATCTCTTATGAAGCTAATACACGACGAGTTCAACAACAACTGCCAACGGTAGAAATGCGACAAGTTTCCGTTTCCGTTTTGGCCACCAACAACAACAACACAAATAACAATGAAAGCATCATCTAACGACAACAACAACAACAACAACATTGATAACGGTAACAAGAACTACAGTAAAAAAAAAAAACAATGAACGTATAAGTAACATTCACAATGAACAGAAATGGCGCCAATGGATGGATAGATAGATAGATGGATGGATGGCCAATGCCGGATGCAAGTAACCAAGAATTGAAGTAGAACTGAAAAAAAGGTAATACATAGAGGTAAAGCAGTGGTTCTTAAATTGTGGTGGGTATATCCTTGGGGGACATGATTACATTACTGGGAGTCTGTCAAGCAATATGTCAATACTTCAAAAATATTCAAGAGTATAGTAATAAGCTTAAGAACCGCAGAGATAGAAGCATAACCAATTGAGTGCATTACACTGTAAGAAAATATTGTCAGTACACAAAATCCATGGCATGGCTACAGTAACCGTTTGATTGGCGCCTTTTAAGTGCATGCCACAAAGTGTTGCAAGTGTATTTTGAGTGTCCACTTTTTCCTTTCAAAAGCACCATTGACAGTGATGTCGATATCAATGATGATGATGCTCATGTTGATGATGATGATGTGGGTGACTATGATGTGCAGCTTACCTTGAGTACTTGGCTTATAGTGTAACCATATGTGGTCGTTTGTTTAATAGCAACAATTGATAGTGGCGCTGGTGCTCACACATTGTTGCAACACAATGAAAATGTCATAGATTATAGTTTCAGTTTCAATTTTATTGTATTGTATTGTATTGTATTCTTGATAACTTTTACTTGAGTACAAAAAAGAAGCATATACGACGAAGATACTTTAAAAGCATTTAAAAGAAAAAGAAAAGCGAAACAAAATGTACAGAAATCAACAACAATTTAAGCTAGAAATATCTGATAATAAAGTACTACGTGTATAAGAAATAAATTTAACAATCATTGAATCAATCAATCAATCAATCGATATTCAATTGACGGAAAGTACCTTCGATGCCAAAAAGATCATCACTGGTTTTTGGTGAACCCGGACGCAATGATTCATTCGATTTCTTTTCCTCTTGTTCTTGGAACCATTTTGTATTATCAACTAACTTCTGTTTCCACCATTGATTCAATTCAATAATATTGCCAGCCTTGCCACCATATTCATTGGGCAATAAATCACGCGGTACAACTTTGTACAATGATTCAACATCATTATGGAATGATATACGATTGCGTATCTTCTCCTTGACAAAGGGTTTCACGAAATTAAAGATCGTATCGACCAATGGCGAAATATTAATCACATGCACTTCCTTCACCTTAACTGGATACGCTTCCTGTACGGCAATCAGGAATTTCTTGACAACAGTCGGTGAGAATTTGGCAAAATGTGATGCAGTTGCAACAGCAGCATCCAAAATGAATATATCACCAGCAATGCCAACACTTTCTTCCGCCAAGCGTACATCACCGATCATAAGAGCCACCTTCATGGCATCAAGTATATGATGGGCCTGAAAGTCACAGTCAATGCCACGTATAAAGGTAATACGACGTCCATTTGGTGTTAGACCCGGCAAAGTTGGACAGTGCCTGAAAATATATTAGTTGATATTATTACTTTCGAAAAAAAAAACAGTAATGTCTTTTTGTTACTTACACATAATCTAGAACTATCGACAGCTCCTCACGTTTAATATCCCGATTGGCAAAGAATTCCGGTACAGCAGTACGCATCGTATAGTACATATCCAACTTCTTTTTCACCTTTTCCAAACTGAATTTGCAACCACGCAAGAATGTCGTCAAACGCATATCATCCATGTCCTTGGGCAAATGTGGCTGTGTCTCCAGCCATTCACGTATCAATTTTATATCACGCTCAATATCTGCTGGATTTTCAGGTTCGCGTAACTCTTCGCGTATGCTGATACGTTGTTGTGGCGTAGGGTGCATGAGTATCATCTGTGAAGAAGAGTATATAATTTCAATTAGAAACCTTAAATTATAGAATGATTAACTCTTTTTTTTTTGAGGGGTAAGAAATTGAAGTTTAGTTAAGTGGATAATATTGTGAGGCATAGAGATGAGGTAAATAGTGACACAGTGATTCTAAACTGTGATTGAGTCACAGTCATTTGAAGGGACAGAGTTTACTTGATTGATTGTGACGCACTTTGATTCAGTTGCTCCATATACCAATCACAGTTTAAACAATGTAAACTGTGTCTCTCCCTTTAAAAGACTGTGACTCAATCACAGCTTAGAAGCACTGTGATTTTGAAATCACCGTTTAGCTCATCTTTTGATGAGTATTGATTAATGCTTTAATTACACAGTTCTTCGAATTTTTCAGAGTTCTAGACATTATTTAAAGGATTTTTAAAACAAGCTTCTATTGAGGTTTGTTTCTTAACTTTGGATTAAAGAATTTGAGGGTTTCCATGGTCATTGAGATTATATTTCACTACTTTGGATAAAAGATTTTGCTGTTTGAAATGGTCACTTTTAGATATTATAAAGTCTATTATGTATGATTCTGTCTGACAACAATACATTCTAATTAATTCTAATTAAGTTTTTGTATATTGGTTATATGATGGCTTAGAGACATTTTTTAAAATCAATCAAATCTTCTTCGAACTGAGAACTGAGACTGAACTGACCATGTAAATGGTCCATAATTCTATGTGTGTCAATAATAAATCAATTTTATATTCAAGTATAGCGCAATATTTGTTTTCAATAAATGAATGCGAATGCCAATACCAAAGGGCCAGCGATCTTATTTAACCCTCCAATTGAAAAAGATCTACATAAACATCTCACCATGATAATAGCGCAAAAGCATACTGAAAACTGGACAAAATATTTAAACCGAATGGTTCAGCTATCTTCTACCCAACTAACTAAATTTTGATCGATGTTTGATCGCCTCCGTATAGGACTCACTAAATTGATGCAAGATCACATTCTAAATGGAACTCCTGCATAACGCAGTTCCTGTGGCAACAACCTTTCTATCGGCCACGTACACTGTCCAAACTTGGCGAAGATTAAACCATACTATTTCAAAAATATACAACCATCAGATCTCCTCCAACAACATACATATAGATAACTGTAACTTAGCAAAGCCAAGACTTAGCTAGTACTCTATTAGCATTAGGTACTTTATTCGATAATATACCAAATTTAATAAGTAAATAAATAAAATTTGTTTAAACCAATTATACCAAGAAGTAGCTTAAACATACATAGGTCGTAGAACAAGAAATGCAAACAGACTTCGAATTGATTTAGAATGATGAAACTGACGAAGAAATGGAAATGGAAAGTGGCTGTCTAATACACTCAGGCAAAGAAGGTGCGGGTCTCTAAGTAAGTTACTTATGTGAACTTGAGTATTGAATTTTAGTTGGATCACCAATGCATTTCATTTAATTTATACCAAATGCAAACCCAAAAAATGATTGCTAAGTATACTCATGAGCCATTCTCTCTTATCTCATATATTGAACATTCAGCTTATTAAATTTTGAAGGTTTCTCTTTAACTATTAATACACATACTATATTGTAACACCTGACCTAACCTTGAAGTGTTGTAAGTACATTAATCATTTTTTAAGCAATTATTTGAATTTATCATATTTTCTTTAGCAATCAAATTACTGACCTCAGATAATTCTACCATAACAAAACAAAATAAAACAAAAACACCTAAAATGGTAATTATAACCTTGTCAAATATAAAAATTTCTCCTCCCCATCATTGCGCTATTTAATTATTGTATCTTTTTATTATTTTTATATTAATTTTTATTATTTTTGAAATATGTCTTTCATTGAAATTTTGTATTGTATATCAAAAATATTTCATCTTTTGCTATAAAACCTTTTTTAATTTCAATTTTAATTCATTTTTTGACATCTTAATGGCTTCGCTTGGTTGCACATGAATGAATTAAAGGAGGCCGCATTAATGACAATGACAAAGAGACAATGGGGGAAATGTTACCTCAGAAGCAGAAGAAGATGATGATGATGATGTTATGTAATTATATTTATTAAAATACGAAATCAAAACCACAATAAAAAATTATATATATATTTATAATTTTGAAAAAGTAATGATTTAATGAACCATTAAATTAATTGCAAAAATAACCAAAAACAAAATAAAACATCAGAAAGAAGATGATTATGAGATTAAAAAAAGAGAGAAAATGAAAGTTGTATTTGTTTAGATTGGATGAGAAAATGAATCATCCAAATACAATTCTATTAATCAATTCCATTTTTAGGGCTTATAAAAGAATTACAAATCAGCAAAGGTTTTGAAATCATGTACTTCAATGAGCATATATTCTTTTTGAAAACAAAACAATTGAAAGAAAAAGATTATGAGAATAATTAAGAGATAGAAAATGATAGTTTAATTTGTTAATCTCGGACTCTAATGATCCACTACATTAGTCAATACTTTTACATGATAATGGCAATTCTAGTTAAGATTAGTTTATTGATGTAGCTTTATAATAAAGAGATAAGTTTAAGAAGAGTGGAAACATTTTATTATATTCCTAATACAGAGCCGGAATAAAGTCTGTAGGTCAGTTCGCTGACCTCATTGACACCTCTCTTGTTTCCGCGGAAAAATATCGTTTTATAAGACGCGCTTCTTTGTAACCCCACGTGACTAGTTTGCCTAAAGAAGGGCTGTCAAATCTTTGGAAGAAGAGTTGAGTTGGGTCGAAAGTGTGCTTCAGTGGCGAAAAAAAAATAAAATTCGCCGATCAGCAGGCCAAAGTAATCTGTTCCCCGTTGTCATGGCAGGCGCATCTCAGCCGCATTGGTCGAATTCATACCTTCATTTAAGCAACATGAGGCCACTGTCCAAATACACTATTAAATCTTATTAGATTAGTTTGGAAACATAGAAGATATTAGTTGTGATATACTCGTTCTTAAATAGTATGCGTCAACTTTTCGGGTATAAGTTAGTCAATAATTAGAACAGAGACAAAGAATTGTTCTTAACTTGACTCTATCATATAAAAAACTTTACAGATCATTGAATTCAAAAGCCTCTACTCTCTAATCTTTTTGAAGTATTTGATTTTAATTAAATTAATTAATCATAATAGAATAAGAATCTCAAGAATCTCAATCATTTCCGATAAGCAATAATTACCATATTTCTCTTAGTCCAAACAAATTCACCACATTACAACATCAACAAAATACAATATATTGTATTAAAAAAATATAAGAGGAAAAATAAATTGTAAGAAAAACCTGTTCTGTTCATAAAGATATTTTGCAACTTATTGCAACGAAAAATTGCAATCAACCAAATAATAACAACAACAACAATAAGTACAACATCAAATGATTTTACAACAATATAGGTAGTTACCATATAGTAAACGAATGTCGATGCCTGCCTGGCCTGACTTCGAAACTTGTGTTCCATTTACAAACAAAACACTAACATAAAAAAAAAATATTGTAAAAAGAAACGTGAGCGATCGCCACAATCTTTACTATATATACTACAATACTAAGCGTTGGCAGTCTTAATAGTGGCCTCTTTTCAAAAAAATATGTTGGACCATAGAAAACGTAACTATGGAAAAATAATAGTAGCAACATTAGCAGCATGTGCAACTAACAGCAGTCACTCACTCACAGCAAGTAAATGTGTTGCAGTAAATGAAAGAATTGGTAGAAGCAACACAAAAATCAATTCAAAAACGCATTCGCATATTGCACAGCATTACGATTTGTAGTTTGTAGTGTTTATTTCTGGTTTTAGTATGAGTATAGTATTTTTCATATTTCTTCTTGGTTTTTAGTACAATAGTATGAGAATGCTGTTTTTTTGTTGTTATGTTTTCTTTTTGTATCTTTCAACTGAAAGTGAAAAATCTTTTTGTTGTTTAATGTTCAATAGACAAACACAAGTGTTGCAAATGTGTTTGCTTTATTACATTTATACTATTTACTATCGAAATAAAATGTTTCAATATTTTATGATTCATAAAAGATACTTTAATTGTCCAATTTCTATACTATGTAAGAGTTAATGGATAACTTAAGTATATGAAAGGTTAAAGGTTTAAGTAATTTGCTAAGTTGGTAAAAAATGTTGCCCCAAAAATTGAAATAAGAAAAATAAATAAAAATTCACAAGGAATACAACATTAATATAATGACAACGGCAACAACGGCAACATGCATCCCTAAGCCTAAAACATTATGCTTAAGTTGTTGGAGCACATCATAAGGACATTACTATTATTCATATTTGTATATTCAAAATGGCATATGAATTCATTAATGGAGATCTCTACTTTATAAATAGTTTCTTTAGCAATGAAATAACCAACAATTTGAGAAGGACACGTATTGATGAGTGCAGAAGCAACAGTTGAACTATTGATGTAGATATTAATTCTCTACGAAGGTGCTCTAGAGATTATTTGGATAAAAAATCACTACTGATTCCATCATTGGAATCAAATAATATTTATGACACAGGCCAAAGATACCCAATCTTCTCTTATTCATTGTAAAAATGCGATTTATTGGCGGTAGTCGAGGATCAGATCGCCTTTCATCACAAGCTGATATAATGAATATCTGTTGGCTCACAATAACTGCTTGGTCAGACCACTGATCAATGCAACCCCAATCCGGAGGCTCAAGAGGATGCATCTTTCCTGGCATGGAGTACACAAAGCGCACCAGGCGGCTTCCCGGCCTCCCCAGGCCATGAGCAACCACGTTGACACTTTAATCTTGAATACTGTTTTTCATGATATAGCTACATAGTATATGTAAAAGACTTGGAGATACTTTTATGCATTATAGGTCACAATGAGTTTGGCGCTTAATAAATGAAAAAAAAAAAAATTGAAATTCCGAAGAAAGGTTTCTTGCAAAGCAATCAGAGAGATAATCATTGTTTCTTCACTGAAAATTTCTGACTATTTAAGATTATTGAAAATAGAAGTCTTTAAAAAGATATCATATTCACAATACATTAAAAAAGAGTTCTTGTTTCGTTCTTTATTTCATAAATTTTGAAAATAAAGTTGATTTATTAATTTCTCGAATTTCCCCCTTTTAATTTCTTGTCTGAAAACTGAAGTTTGATAACAAAGTTCCTTTCAAAATGTTAACTTATAGATAAGTATGTTTTTGTCATGGTGGTTTTGTTGCTAATATTTCCCCATTTTCTATTGTTAGTATAAAACTGTTTACTTCTCTGGAATTCATAATGTATATTTAAGTAGAAAAGCCAGGGATCCTTCACTCTTATATAAATAATTTTAAACTCACACACTATACTATTTATATACTCATATAAAAACTATCAATAAATAAAATGAAATGAAATGAAGTATGCTATTATAAACTCCATTCAACTAAAAGAAATATTGAAAAAATATGTAATAAATTTATTAATTTACCATCCGAGTTTCGTTTTTGCAATCAAAATTACAATATTTAAAAATTTTAAAAATTAGTCATCAAAACAACATATTTCTTTTATTGTTAAACTTTCATTTTTTACTTCTTTTTCATTTATATTTTTGGTTTCAATTCTTTAGTTCCTTGAACTTTTTTTTTTGTTTTGTTTTCATTTCAATTAACATTGAACTAAAATTCCAGATACACAAATTTATTGTTGTTTTATTTATTACTACTTGTAGTAGTAGCATCAAAATCATTGAAATGCCCTCGGTTCAACAGTTACTTTGTATGAGTACGTAGTATATTTGCATTTTGTATATGCTTTTAAAAGACTTGTAAAGAAGACAAACCCAAATTCATAATATTTATGAAGCACAAACAAATTTAAATGTTTTTCTTTATTTTTTTTTCTTTCTTAATTGTCAAACAAATAAACATAAGCATATTTTTTTGTAACAATAATCATGATGATGATAAGAATGAAAAAACTATTTGCTCACCTTGAATTATTTTTTTTTTAATTTTTCTTTTCAAATTCCAAAACAAAAATATATACTAATAACAATAATAATAAATCCTTTAAAAATGTTATTGCGAAATACGCGGCGTATGAAACAAGATTTTTCTTGTTTCTTAAGATTTTTTTAAAAAAATGTAATTTTCTTAAATTTTGATATATCTGCCAAGTAAAGCAAAACCACAACCGACACGCCAAAGTTAAAAACTTAAACTGAACAATTGAAAACATGTTTGGGCTCCTTATAAATGCCAAACAAGAAGTCGCCGCTTCGTCGTTCAGACGACGCTGATGAATATGATGAAGTCAACGTAGCCGGTGACTGCGACTCCATTACAACAACAGCAAAAACATAAAAATTGAGCGCGAATAGAGCAAAGAAGAAAAAGCCAAAAAATATCTGAGTTAAAGTCATAAAGTACTATACACATGGTAGGTAAATCTGAGTTTAATGATTGCAACAACACAAATAATGGCCAATAAAAAAAAACGTTCAAAGAAAATTGGTCAGAAAAACAAAAACAGATACAAAAGAGAGACACATGTTCGTTAGAGTACATGAAGATACATTTATGAGTATTCATACTTAAGAGTAGAGTAATATCTGTTTTTGCTTGAAATTGTTGTATTATTTTTATTAGATACTTTTATTTTTTTAGTCAACTGCAGTAATTAGAGTGTTGGATCTTCACAGTACTACTCAGATCTAAATATACTCATTGTATAAGAAACAATCTAAAGAAAGATAGAAATATTTAAGTAAGAAAGAAAAAGTGTGAAATACTATAGTGGGAGGAGGAATAAAGGGAGAGTAGTAACTATGCATGCGTTGAGTTTGCGCAAGAAGTTCATTGAGCGCATGTGCGCAGACAAAATGCGAAAATTGCACGCTTCAGCGATGTAAATTGTAGCGAACTTTTTATTTTTTTTTTTTTGTTATTTTTCTTAACTTAACTTGGCTTAAACAATATCAAGCATTTGTAGTAAGTGTAGTTACCATGTCTACTACCACTTCAGAGCTCCTCACTTGTTGTTTGTTGCCTTTACTTGGTCTTGGGATGAGTCAGACAACTCAGTTAAGGTTTTTTCTTTCATATATATTTTATTACTTCTTCTTTTTGTTTTAATACTTGCAATTTCCTTTTTTTTTTGTTTTGTCTTTTTTGTCTTTCAGAGTTTCAGAGGCGTTGACCATTTATTGTTATTGGTATTAATGTGTATACTTGCAAAGGGGTTTGGTTAATCAAAGAAAGAAAAAGGTCAACGGATGCATAGTTGTAGTTTTTGTTTTAATAAAGTTATATAAATTATATTATAAGTAAATACATATAACTTTTTATTGACATACGATGATTATTGTTACTTGATGATGACATGCTTCAATGCAGTTTAGGTCATTAGTCTAATGACATTAGCCCTCAGTATATGAATGGACAAGAGAATTACAGGGTCAATATCAATAAATTGATAATTAAATTAAATTGATTTAATGTTCCAAGAATCGTAAATTTTCCCAGTTGGTTTAAAGTAAGTAACTGGTTAGTGACGGAAGTAAGAGTCATTGGTTAAAGTTATAATGTGATATTAAGAGATTTAAAAGCTATCAGAGAAACTTCTCAGGATGCAATGGCTGAAATAATGAAAATAATTCGTCAAGTTCTATTAAAATATAAACAACTTTTACTTTAGTCTTTAAAGCTTTCCATTTTTTCTTTATTATCTCCAAATAATCAAATACAATTTCTTTTACCGGATCTTGCTTTTAATCATAACTAGTCCATTGAATTTATAGTCTATTAAGAGCTTCTTTAGCCATGTTAAACTAAAATTAAAAATGTAACATAAAAAAGTATTGTATTTTTACGACACTGTCCTACTGGTTATTGACGATGACCTGGTTGCATCCTCAGAGCTAATTGGTCCTCTTTGAGCAATGGAAAAGCCTACTAATATCACATTCATATTAAACCACATGATATGTCCTCCAGTAGTCATAAATAGGGATGTCATTCGAAGAAATGTCACCGTGAAGTATTGTGACATGACCCTTGAAAGGCGTCTCACCTAGCAACCTCACTTTTAAACCAAAAGAAAGCAAAGATCATTGGATCGGATCTAGTTTAGAAGCTTCATGGAATGAGTGGGTTCCTCAGTCCAAAATAAAAGCCAAGACCATACTGATCTTGGTATACAGCAGGACTGTCCAATCAAGCGACCTAAGTGAAGTCTGAATGCGGATATTTTTTTTTTATAGTCAACTAAGAGGACTAGGACTCCTGCGGCCCAGGGAACCAAAAAGGTTGATCAGCCCTGGTATACAGCTTTGTACAGCAACTTATTGTATATATGGAAATTGTTCAGAGGTTCCAATATATGTAAACTGCTGCGAAGGTTTGTTGGTGAATCGTGATAAACTCGGTCATTTTCTAAGACTTGAAGATTCCAACGATCAGAAAGGATATTCCAACAGTCACATCTCACAATTGCATGACCATGATAATCAACTTGAAAAGGCCTGGATCTCCCGTTTTGCATCTCTGTAAATTAATATTTATTTATTTATAAGATTTAGATATAATATTTAATACTATATCTACACTGAATAGTGATGTGTCATTCAAATTCGCATATTATTGTCATTGACTGACAGATTGCAAATATGAAAAATAAAAAAAATATTGACATTAAATAAAAATTTTAAATGTTAGGAAAATTCATTGGTTGACATGGTTTTATTATGAAGACATTATGTTGATGTGTGAATCTTGAAATTATTTTAACTGATTTCTGAAGTAAAATGTCAACGTAAAACACTCAATCAAGTTTAAGTTAATTGGTTGCTAAAGTCATGCAATATGTTAACTTAATCCTACAAAGCAATGTTCCATTTCTAGATCTACGTGTAACATTATAATATGACAAGTTTGTGTCTTAAGTCTTTCATATTTTGTTCATTATACAATACTTGGTGATTGTCGAACAAGTCCTATAAAATATATAAGGAAATATGTAATTAGAATAACGAATATAATCAATGACCTAGTTGTTCTGTAATCTATTGCGAAATTTTTCGTTTCACTTAGAATTACCTCTTCTATCTTTGAACTATACTAGCGTAGCCCGGAGCGCATTGCTGAGGCCCCGTCGTGATGTTAGTTTGCGATTTTTGTATCATTGTTCCTTTCGCGATCTAAGTTTGTCCAAGCACATTTGTTTAATTGTTTGCTACTAAAGCATAATGAACTTACAGTAGAGTCAAAATAAATGCACTTCTTATTAAAGTAAATATGAAAATATATAAAAACATCCAAAGTTGATAGCATATAAACATTCTTCATGAAGTCATACATATACATGCCACCTTTCATGCTGATCGGTCAAACGTTGTTGGAGTTAATCGCCATTAAACTTGTTTTCTCGTCCTATTTTATATATATCGATTACTTTCCATGGTCCCTTTTTTCGCTAGCTCAACGTCTATGTAACTACATTTATCATTTACTCTCTTCTAAGCCAAAAAATTTTAAATTATTATTTCTTTCATTAAAATAAAAATAAGTAGAAATGAAAAAGAAAAATGCAATATTTGTTAGCCTAAATTAACAAAGAAAAAGTTATTAAAAGCAACGTAGAAAAAAATAAATCATAGAGCAAAACGCAATCGCGCGTCGCTCTAAAAACAGACAGACAATTAGACACTCAAAGAGACTGATAGACAGATATACAAACAAATAGATGTAGACAGACATTTGGATAAAAAGTTCGACTTCGCTACGCTCTGCTATTGCGCTTGGTATGATTATTACATTATTATTATTTACTAACTATAATACAAAATATTTCTTCAGACTCAACAGATTGAATTCCCAATTTGATTTTTTCAATTAAGAAATTTGTATGCTTCAAGTTAATTAACTTTGCATGCAACAATTGATTTTCCATTTTGTTTTTTTGGGTTTTCTTTTAATATTAGTTTTGTTTTTTTTTTTTTGGTTAAGAAAATCAAAGTTTAATTTTTGATTTTATTTTTAAATAAGTTTTTCATGTAAATTTCAGTTACATATTTACTAAAAAATATCATTGAACTTTCGTGTAAAGACAGATATGTAAATGCCCCTGACAATGTGGAAAGTAAACAATTAAATAACTACAATTTTGTAATATTATTTTAATTATTGTTTGATCAAATAAAATTTGTAAAAACAAATCAAAGTTTAAGGGTGTTTTGTCGTATACGGTATTATTAAAAATAAAACTTTAAAGTTATGAATGAAAATTTATTTCTCTTATGTTATTATGGTCGATTGAACTTTCGTTTCTTTTTTTGTTATATGACAGTTTATTGACTTCGATAGCTTGTTTACAATATACTATAGTACATTGTGTTTCATTTGAAGAGCCTAACTTAGAAAATGTTCTTCGTCTCTCCAGAGAGTACTTGGGCAATTAAAATGATTAATTCTTTGAATTGAGTGATTTAAATAAATAATGGTGATTTCCAATAAAAAACGAAATGTGGTAAAGCCTTAAGTGTCTCTGAACAAATCAAAAGAAAATTCTATAGCGAAAATCACCTCTCTGTGACTGAAATATCGAAAATAAAGTCCTAAGGTTGCAAGGAAAAATTATGATACATTATACACATTATGTGCAGATAAGTATGTTATTTTGTATGAAGCATTAAATTTCAATGATTTATTTTTTGAAATTAATATTTAATACTAGCCTCCATGCTAGGAAACCATTGTCAGTAGCACTATTTTGAAGGCTAAACACATCAAACATCTGAAACACTAAACAAACAAAACCACCACTTCATCCTGCACATAAAAAATTATGGTTTAGTTTTTGTGGGTGATAAAGAATAGCTTTATTCACTACTTCCATGATTTGATGGAATAGACTCATCTGTTGGATAGTTTTCACAACCAAATCGACAGTTTTATGGTTTGGGAATAAAATAATATTATAACACCTGTGAACTTAAATTATGTATCATCAAATATAGAAGCAAAATCTTACCGAGACTTTCAAGAAATGGTTTTCCCATCATTTGATGACTTTTTTGGACCTTTGCCATGAATTTTTCAACACTTCATTATATGGCACACTTCACATTTGATTGAATCGTGGGCATTTAATAAGAAAATGTTTGGGTATGGCTTCTTTAAGAGATTTTTGAGTATAAAAAGAAGATTTCAATAATTGCTAAATTTATTGGGGCCATTCAAAGAGTCTGGGCTTTAATTTTGCTTGACCTATTAAAAAGCGTATATGATACAATAGCTGATAGAAGCTTCGAAGTTATTTTAAACAAGGAAGGCTCAATCCATTACTGAAATCATTCAATATACTTTAAATTTCATATCATAAATTTTCATTTATACATAAAAAGTAGTATTATAGATTAAAGGTGAAGTGATTCTAAGTTTAAGAGTAAAAATTAGTGAGATGCGAAGAACAATATGTTTATACAATTTTAATCTCAATCAATGCCAAGTTTATTGCATTCACAGAAAATGTTAACCTTTCG
This sequence comes from Amiota communis, assembly GCA_037043315.1. Lineage (NCBI taxonomy): Eukaryota > Metazoa > Arthropoda > Insecta > Diptera > Drosophilidae > Amiota > Amiota communis. Next base: position 224,289 of record JBAMAV010001245.1, on the reverse strand, counting down.
ATATCAAAAGTTCAATACAATAAGTTATGTATACCATTACAGTGTCTTTATCTATTATATTGTGCCAAGTAAAGTGACTCAATAGCAGGAACTTTATCAATATTCAATTAGATTCAATTATATTTGGAAAATCTAATTAAATGCGTTTATTTAATTAAAATTGTATAATAATTAACTCTTTTTCAAGGTTATGAATAAGAATTGTATTTCAATCTAATAGTACATATAATACCAGTGACCATGAAAAAAGTGTTTATGACCTACCTTCCTAAAAAATATTATTGTTATAATTAAAATGTACTCATTTTATCACTAATTCTACACATATAATCATATAATCATGCCAGGGATACTATAGTATTCATAGGTTGTCCTAGTTTTAATGCAAATATTAAGACATTAATCACAGCTTAGCTTTAGAAACAATATTTGCATGCCTCAACAGAGGACTTAGCCCATTCAAAATAGCCTCATTTTCACATAAGAAATACTTCAAAATCCATTTTAGTTAAGATATTACTTTAGTTTGTCGATCCTCATTGACATGCATTAGGAGAGCGAAATAGAAGGCCTCAATTCATTTACAACAGTATCTTGCTTTCAATTCGCTTGATAACACTATTTAATCTTCAGATATTGGCTAAGTTTTATCGCGATGAGAGAGCATAATAATCATAAGGGAAATCATCCTAAGTCTCCAGCCTTAATCATTTTCAACTTAATTGGAACCAACTATAATACTTATACTCTCAATTAGGTTTACTAAATCATGTATCTAGCTTCGTTAGTGTCTCATTGCTTGGTATCTACCATATGCTTTAAAATTAGTAACTATTTCTGATGCAATATACCAATTGTTCTAAACCAGATCTAATTTAGCAATAATAAACTTTTACAACACTTCCAGTATTTCTTAAAACACAACCTACTTACTGATTGACTTACTTCTTATTTTAGCAATAAAAATATTGTATTGTGTTGTATATTTAATGTTGCTTTATTACTCTGTTTCATTTATTTGTACTAAGTCTTTCTATTATATTTATGTAGTTGCAATGAAACTAAAGATGTTGCTAAAGTTTAATTTATACACACTAGTACGAGTACAATATAATTTTTTTATTTAATATTATTAAACTGCTTATTAACGCGTTCGTTTGTTCATTCATTCATTCATTCATTCATCATTCGCTTGCCTCATCTACAATACAACAGAAATATAAATAATTTGGCCAACTTCAAGCCAACATTTAGTACTGTGTAGTAGTATACTGTGGCAACAATTGTTACTCATTGTTGTTGGTACAATATAATAGTTGCAGCAACAACAATATAATTTTTGGCTTAAAATATTGTATAAAATACAATAATTAAAACGAAAGTACACTTTATGGTTTACTTTTCTTGTTTAGTATTTAAGTGTGTTTCTTAAAACAATTTTAGGTTTTTTATGTTGCTGCTACTGCCACACTTGGCAAATATTTATTTTTATTATATTTTTTTTATATGTATTTCTTTTTTTATTCATCAGTCTTTCTTGATATTTTAGTTAAGACTTAAGATGAAGAGTTTACTTACTATATTTTTATGTGTGAAGAGCATATTAAAAATTATATATAGTACTCGTACTATAGTTTATAAACAAGTTTGTCTGCTTCATTAAAAATTTGAGTTAAAACAAAAAAAGAAAAAAATGAGTATTAAGTGATTACAACATGATGAAAGTCTTTTGCATTCGAAAGCATTTTTTTGTTTGTTAAATTGTTTTATGATAGTTATTTTTCTTGTGAAGATGTTACCATGATTTTAAGTAACATTAACTTTTGCTTGTCTTTCTTTCTTTTTTATACATTTTATTAATTAATTATTATTATATTTTTAACAAGTTTTTGGTTTTTTGCCATGAAATGTGTGACTAATTTGAATAACATTTTTCTTGCTATTAAATGAATAATAATAAAAGATCAAATAGTAGATTAACTTCTCTAGATTACTTGTCATATCTTTTTAATAATAGAACCATTATTCTTAAATGATTAATATATTAGAGACAAATGCCCTCGTGAGCCAACTTGTGCCATTTTGCTTGAGATACTACATTCTTCCCATAAGATTTTGTAACAATTTCTGTTGTACTAATACTAGATTTAATCGCTTAACGTAACTACGTTTATTATTTCCTAAAGAACTTTACTTATAAAACCTCAAATCACATGTTTCTTTGGAAGAAAATTCTGCTTTACTATTGGGTTGGTGCAAAAGTAACGTCAGAAAATCAGTATTGCTGGATTTAAAAAGCAAATGTATCTGTAAATATAAAACAATAAAATGCTGAATATCTTGGTAAATCCATGCTGCTAAAAATAATAGACATTAAATCAGCTGTTTTTGTGTAATGACAATGATTACCGAAACAGAAAAAATTCGCTACAGTTTATTATTATTTATAGTTCCGAAAAATGTTATTCTGCCTCAGAAATTCAGGCTCATAAAAAAATATGTGGACATCATGAAGATGGTATTTTATCAGAACGATCATTTGGAACATAGTTTGCGCGATTTAAATATTTTTAATATCAAAAGACTCCGATAACACCAAACCGCAATTGAAATAGCTGAAACGAAGAACAATAAAAAATCTCGATCCTTTCGGTTTATTATGAAGTAACGCTAACACTATGGTTTTATACTTGGTCTAAATAAAAATAATTTACATTTACTTTACTTGTATTAGGTGTGTTCGAAATGTGTTGTTTTTTCTGTCAGCATCTGTTCCACTTTTTAAGGACGCTGACATTTTGTTATGGATGAAGCAGAGCAGAGACAGAACCTATGCTGAGAAGGTTGAAGCAGTGGGATAAGGCAGAGGAAGTGACAGAGTTGACGTGGGTGGTAAATCGTGCTTCGATCTGGTCAGCTTTGCTCCCAGCCAGTGAATCAACAATTTTGAAAAACTAGAGAATGACCATCTGAACTTTTTGAACGCAAATAAATTTTCAAAATGTTACTGAATCGTAAAGATTTCGAACCTTTTTTGGCCAAATAGATTACTGGCATTGGAAAATTGGTGACATATGACAATTATGTGCGAAAAACAAGGTGAGTCTGCCCACAGCAAAGCCGACGATTTCTACGAAGAAGTTATTTCTGTGCTTTGGGTGTGATTCCAAAGGTCCTGTGCATTATGAGTTGTTCCCACCTGGACAAATGATTGATTCAGAACTCTTCAAGACTAAATGAAGCACTAAAGGAAAAACTGCCACAATTGATCATCATATTCTTCCACCACGACAATGCTACGCCACACACTATGTTATGATCCGACAAAAATTTAGGGATTTCGGCTGAGAAGTGTTAATGCATCTAGCATTTAGTTTGGAGCTAGCACCACCAACTAATTACCATTTATTTCGCTTCATGGAGATAATCTTATGAATTCTCTAGACGACGTGATACGGAACCCCCAAAATTTTTACAAAGACGGGATTATTGTTTTTTCCGGAAGGTGGCAAGATGTTATCACAATATGTGATGAGCTAAAGTTGCTTTGTTATATGAAAACAGAAAGTAACAATCTTCCACTGAGTATATTCAATAGTCACTTATATGCTTATGGTTTTCACCCATTCATATGCTTGTGGAACGCAAACTACTCAAAATCCCCTGATAATCACTTTGAATATAATATTATTGAATAATGTTAAATACTTAATGATGACTATCAATTCAATTGAATTGAAATTTTTTATTGAAAAACTAAAAATGATTGGAAAAGAATCTAATACAATAATAATTTATCATCATCATCGCCACCATTCACTGTCATTGCATTTAAAATATGCAATTTTTCCAATCGAAAAACGAATATCCAATAAAGCAATATGATATCGTGCATTAAAAGTGAAAAATAAAATTTTGAAAACAAAAATTTTTATTTTCACATTATTTTCAACCAATTTGTGGGTATTGTCTGAAGTTGCGAGGCATGTGTTGCGTCGTGGCTTTTAAAAATGGCCATCATCACTGATGCATCGCCATCACCATCACCAACACTAACACCATAACCATCACCATCACAATCACCATCCCCATCGTCATCATGGTGGCATATGTGGCAATTATAGTGTTGCCAGTTTGCAGTTCGTGCTTGTGGCAAATTTTATGTGTATCTGAATGAATGACTAAGTTTGTATGTGTGTGCAATTCAGCGTTAAATGATGATGAAGATGATGTTGTATCCATGTGTGTTAGGCTTTCGCTTTTCCTTTGCTAGTATATGGTATAGAGTACGAGAGACGGAAACACTGCAACCGAACCCAATTAGCTGAGTTGGCAATATCTGTTGCAAATTTGGCTGTTGCATGCCACATGGCATTGTTACATTTGGCTTAAAATTCCACCAGTTGTCAGTTCTGTTGGTTCCTTTTGTTTCTTTTTATGTTTCGGTTTTTATATTTTGTTTTATAGTTGCTAATTTCTTTTGTTTATTGATAAAAAATGTTTTTTTTTTTTTTGAGGAAGCTCTTTTTTTTCTGTTAGTTTTTAATGGATTTACATTTGATGGTTTACTGGTTTTGAGCTTCCGGCATGAAAGATTTGTGCGGATTTTACTTCCGAATTGAAGTCAAAACAATTAAGTTACATATAAAAGGGAGGTTATCATAGGGTTGTCTCCGAATTTGATGGGAAATTTTCAAGTTCATTTAGATTTAGCAAACTGGCGTGGAAATGTTACATTCATACGAAGACAGACCAAATTTAAGCAACTATACTCAATTCCTAACAGAAGATCTAACCTGATAACTAATGGGAAACTGGTGTAACAAAGCCTATATAGACTTACGGCATTCAATTATAGGGTAGAACCAAGAAAAGGAACATAAATAAAATACAGAGACAATAATCTAAAATGCTTCGAACAGTTGTTAATGCGGACTGGTATATGACTAACTACAATATTCATAAAGACAATCATTTAGGAAGAAATTCTTAAGGCTAGCCGGAGCTATCATAAAACTTTAAAGTGATATACCAACGTAGAAAGACATGACCTTCCTCACGAATTGTCTAGACTATAAACTCTTAAAAAGGAGTAGACCAATCGATGTAACCTAACTTATGTTGCGGTTTGCATTCAGAGGAACGTTGCAGTATCTCGCGAGAGTTGAACAGCCGCAAGTGGTACTTAAAAAATGAGGCCTAAGGCTAGAGCCAAGCATTAAGCGATAAGCGGCGTCGGTTTTATTGGTTTTAATTTTTATGCATCGCTCAGTCAGACCAATTGAATTGCAATCGCTCAATGCGTGGCCCTAGCCTTAGTCATACATATCAATATACGTATAAGTGACCATTTAAAAATGTTCGTTACTGTCCCATTGACGCTTCTCTCATCCCCTTCTGAGAATTTTATGAGTTATTTTCTAAACCCTCTTTGCTTAAAACTGTATTCAAGAAGGCCTCAAAGATGAGTGACTATAGTGTGGGCTACCAACCCCTGTACTGCTTGGAGTACAAATTGGTAGTGCCTGTTGGTATGAAGTCTGACCAGAGGCTGTGTCTGGTACCACGGGGACTTGTTCCATCCTCACCAGTGGGTATCGTGGTGGTTGTGGTTTGTTTCCCAGATGCGAATAGAGTGTATGCTCGGCGTCGAGTTGTGGCATATGTACTCGTATTAGAGCATTGCACGAGTCAACACTAAACAAAAAATTATCCTCTCTCGCTCAAACGAAACATGTGCTAAACACTATCAAAAGTTGCACGGCCTCTCTAGAACACTATGAAATAAACTCGTGTGCTGTTGTGTATCAATGAATTAGCCGACAGTATACTTTAATGACAGTGTCATAGCCAAGTCAGTAGACGACAGTGCGTATGTACGGAGTCATACCACAACGCACCTTTGAGTTAAAGGGAAAAACCCAACATGACTCAGTGTGAAGCAAAAATGACTAGATTTCACTGTGACCCCAATGTGCGAAGTGTTGCTACTGTCGATACTGTTGATACTATGCACAATATTGCTATCTCTCTCACTGAAATCACACGCTCTAAACAATTACTGAATATAGCGACGACAAACAACACGCACATTGAAATCAAATGAATACATACACATAGTTGCGAACGATTAGCGTCGTACCGATTCATAGCAGAAGACACTAGATGACAGTATACTGTTATGGCCGACTCATACCGCAATGCATCAAAAATTTTAGTCAATGACTGTGTGATGGTATGTGCAATGTTAGTGTGGACTGTTAACACTAGTACTAAGTGCTGACTCGTGCAATGCTCTCATATCTATGTCAAGTTCCAGACGAAAGAAGGAGTCATAAAACCAAAATAAAAAAAAGCTCAGATTTTGGTTTGATCCAGTATTTCTTCTTGCCTTTCCTTTCTTTTCAAACTTACCCTGTCTGCGAGCATTCACTGTAATATTATTCAGAAAAAGGTCATGGCCATCCTTATACAATATCTGTAAAAGCAGTTATGAAGATAAAATATAGCTTAGCAACATTAGGCATCGCCTAATTGACCTAAGTAAGCTTAAATGCTGTCATTTATTTCAGTACTCTTGAAAAATGAAACAAAAGATTAACCGATTATTTACGTATGTGTGTTCAACTACAATTTTATTGATGAGTTTTACTAAGTATAATATAACATCATAATACAAATTGATAAGTAGATAAACAATACAATTCAGATTCTATAATCTCTTTTGGTTTTTTTTTATATTTTTAAGCATTTAACAAAGTGTATAAAATGTTTCGAAATTTGTGTTTTTCTTTTTACTTAAAATTTACATATAAAATCCTTTTTTTTTTTGTATTTTTAACAATTTTTTTTTTTTTTTTGTTTCCTTGGTCGTTCAAATATTTACTTTTATGCCATGTCTTGTTTTATTTTGCAACAAAATGCAAAAAAAAAAAAATCACGCTGTGTGCATATGTAGTGGGTAGTCCTAGTAGTAGTAGTAGTAGCTCTTTGGGTGAAATAAGGATTATTCTTTCGTTTGGCTTCGTTTTGGGGATTTAAACTATGAAAATTAAGTTTGTTCTTCTACAATAATAAAAACAAAAAAAGAAAAAGATAAATAAAAACTTTGACACGAATATTTTGATATTTTTTTCATTTGTTTGTTTTCATTTGATTTTTCCTTCTCTTGTGATGGCAACAATTTATCAAAATGGCGTCAGGAGGATATAAGAGTTTTTAAAGTTGCAAAGTTTCTTATTCCTATATGCTTGAATGTACTTAGTACGAGTATCTAGAACATTGTTGCTGTTGCTTTGTTTTTGTTATTGTTATAGTTGTAGTTGTAGTTATAGTTGTTGTTCTTGTTGTTTTATTGCTTCTTTTCATGTTTCGTCTTCTTCTCGTTGGTTGTCTTATTTGACATTGTTGTCCTGTCATGTTTTACTTCAATTGAACCAACACCATGAAGTAGGTGACAACAGCACCAAGTACCTGGTTTAAGTTTAAAAGAAAACAAAATAAGAATATAAGAAGAGAAGAGATGTAGAGAAAAGTTTCAATCTTTGTTATTCTTGTTGTAGTATCTCAAATGTTTCTAAATTGTCAAGCATTTAACATTGAAACACATTGGAGCTATGCATTGTCAGCACATATTGTATATCCTAGCTAACTTGTAAGGACATTTCTACAACTATGAAATGCAACATGCATGCTCATGCAACAATTGATGGACGACACTTTCCAATGTTCAGTTTTCCACTGTCTGTTTGTCCATCTGTTTGCTTGTAACATTAAACATATGGATGAATGTATGGACCAATACATACCGAGGCAAATAAATCCAATGAGACAGTAAAGAATTTCGCACCCGATATAGTCATGGCCTTCTGACATTGTTGGCAAACGATCTGAACAAAAGTTTTTGCTTCCTCGGAACCATCATACCAATGACATGAGTAGGCAGCCTCCATGACAGATGAGCTCTGGTTTCGTTGTAGTTGTGTAGTTCCATTGCATGCATGGTCCATCCAAAAGTGATGTGACGATGACGGTGATGATGATGATGATGATGATGATGAACGATTGTCGTCGTTAGTGTTGCAGTTTGCAGTTAAATTGAAAGTAAAAGAAAAGTTTTAGCGTGAACTTTTTTTCTGCACAATTTTTCATGATGACTACCACATACACATACATAAGACTATAAGTGTCTGTTAATCTGTTAGTTGGAGGAAAAAAAGTTTGCCCTTCATTTTGTCACACACATGTCCTCCCTAGGGGCATGTCTCCATGTCCTTTGTCTGTCTGTTTATCTGATTGCCATGCATACATGCATGCATGACTCAAGTGTATTGTCATATTCATGTTCATTGTTATTGTCCTTTGTTCTTGGTAGTATACGTATGTGTATGTGTATGGATCAATGTGTTTACTTACCTCCTCAATGAGTCGATTACCGAATATGCAAAAGTGAAACACCTGACCCAATGCGTATAGCAAATAGCCAATCACTGTGAACGCATAAACATTGGCCCCGTTAATTTTGGTCGCCTGATATGCCAAAAGCGTCAGCATAATGGTTGATGTCAACATGTGCAACAACAAAGCCACACCATATGTGTCACCGATGGCAGCCACTAAGCTGTTATTGTTATTGGTCATTGTTGTTGTTGTTGTTGTTTTTGGTTTTTGTTGTTTTTGTGTTGTCAGTGTTGATGGGTGTCAGGATATTGAATGTTGGGACATTGGGTTTTCAAGTGTAGTGTGTCGCCATCATTATCATCATAAAAGGCAAACGTGTTATAGTTTCATGGTTGTGTTTGTGTGGGGATGTGTGTGTGTGTATGCATAGAGTGTCAGAAAATGTAGAGAGATACAGAATATTGTTTGTCTTTGGTTTAAACAATTTTCAAATTAAATATTTTTCTTAGTTTTTTGCTGAAAATATAAATTGTATTATCTTGTTTCAGCAAAAATATTTTATTCCATTTTTCTTTAAACTTTCGATAGTTGAAGAGACTTTATATTGTTTCCAGTGTTAGAAATTTAAGATATAAAATCCTTTATTGGAAATGTAAAGGACATGCTTCTCATGGACTTAAGAGATAATCAAATCTAAAATTTAATATCTTCAAAACTTAGCAGCTTACATGAAATCTACTGGATCGTTCTTTATGAAATTTGCACAAATGAAAGCAAAGTTGGTTGACAATATATTAATGGGGGGTATACTAGTAAGTTTAAAAGGATTGCCAACAGAGGGCAACAATAGTGTTTAAGCATACCGGACCATGTTGGAACCAACCAATGTCAACAACATATTTTTTGCGTTGGACAACTATGTCTGGGTGCCTCATAAACTCATTCCAAGTGTTATCGAACGGCATGTCACTGCTTCCTAAATACTCCTTCAACGGTACAAAGGGAAGTCCTTATTACATCGTATCGTCACCGGCGATGTAAAATGAATTCATTACGACAATCCAAAACGCAAGAAGTCATATGTTAAGTGCGGTGAACCTGGACTATTGAAGCCAAAGCAAAACATCAATGGCTCTGCATTTGGTGGGACCAGAAGGAAATCGTGTACTACAAGCTTCTGAAAAGTGGTCAGGCGATTGCCTTTCTATAGGCAATAACTGATGCGATTGTAGCGTGTGATTACGAAAAAACGGGCGGAATGGGCAGCCAGACATCTTTTACCATGACAATGTTTGGCCGCATGACGCATTCGTTGTCAAAACCTATCTCGATGTTACCGGATGGGTAGTCCTAACTCTCTTCCTCCTTATAGTCAAGACCTTGCACCATCAGACTACCAATTGTTCCGGTCGATGCAGAACGCCCTTACGGGAATACGCTTCCCTTCAGTTGTAGGTATCAAAAATTGGCTCGATATTTTATCGCCACGGAATCCATGCATTGCCAGAAAAGTATTGAAAAGTCTTAGTTAGCGATGGGCAATGCTCTCAATAAAATACCGTGTACCAATTTTGCACAATAAAGCTTCAAAATCGAGAAAAAATTATTTAGTATAACACAAGGAGTTTATTTTTTATTTATCAAAGTATGCACCCATGTTAACTAAACACTTATGGTATTTAAGCGGAAGAATGTTCAGGCCGGTTGTTTAAATCACAGGTGGAAAGGAGTCAATGAATTCTTGGAAGGTTAGTTTTATAGCATTGTGAAAATTCAATAGTTTTTCTATCAAAAAGTTGTCCAAATAGCGGAACAATTGGTAATTCCTGGGGGCTAAGTCTAGAGAGTATGTAGGATGTTGATGGCATTTTAAATCCAATTCCTGTATTTTTATGATAAGAGTCGATCTGTTAACCAATCTATGCTGTTTTTGCTTAAATTTTTTCATCACGTGGTCCAGATGATTGCAATATACTTCACCTGTGATCGTTGCCAATAGTGCCATCTGCAAATATCATATTACACGGCCCAATAGTTGCGAGTTATACTTCTTATACATTTTACTAGACCTTCCTCATATATTTTAAAGTGTCATAAGCTATAACATTTCACTACAATTGTAAATCATGTAATATTAAATCATAGAATAACTTAAGTTAAACCATTCTTAATGTATTTCTAAAGAAGTACCATCTATCCTTCCAAATGATGGGTGCCATAACATAAAGATGGTGACACAAAGCTTAAACAGTAAACAATAATTTAAAAACTAACAAAGCAATTTATTTGCCATGTTAGCCAAATTCAACAAACTTTACAATACTAAAACCATGCTACACGGAGGAGGAGTAAAAAGACTCCTTTAAGGTTGATGGCTTAAACTCGCCCCCGAACCACCTAACCAACAACGTGTGGTGTACTACAATATATACAAAGTAATCCCAGCTAACTGTAGTCATCGTTATTGGAACAGTGCAAACATGCAATCATCTATCATGTAAGATGAAGCACGAATACAAGAAACCAATCGATGAACAACGGAAGGCAATTGAGTTGAAGCTGGGATCGAATCCTACTGAATTGAAACGAATTGAATTGAACGAGCAACATGGAATAACTAACTCATTGACTTGACTCGTGTAAAAGAGTATGAAATAGTAGTGTTTTTCTTGTTTGTTTATAAAATATTTACGCTGATTACTTTGCACAGGAACAGAAACAGGAATCGAAAAACAACTCAACTCAACTCAATTCAAATCAACTTACAATCGCAATCTTATGTCGATAAAAAAGAAACAACTTTGGAGAGTTTCTATACAATAGTTTGTAGTCTCATCTTCATCCTCTTTATCATTGAATTTAAATTCAAATTTCCTTTCTCAGTGGAGAACACAAACCCAGTTATCATACTCACCGCACTACGTGCTTATGCCGTTCAACCCAATACTTGATGGCACTGCGCACCATCATCTCTTGTTTCTTGGTTAGGCCATTGGGATTACCATTCATGGCATTACCGTTCATACCGTTGCCATTAAAGGTTTGCAGAGTAGAAGGTGCACGAAATTGTGCACCCCAATCAGATTTGGTACTATAGATGCCAGACATGTCCATGTCAGTGCCAGGATCTTTTTCTATAATAGTATTTGTTTATGGATGGATGGATGGATGGTTTTTTAGTTGAATCTCATAATGTTACTCATTCATGTTGTTACTTACCATCGTTGCGTATTAGCTCAGATTTAGAATTGGCCGACAACGAACGAAACAAAGCAGCTGAATTTGGTCTATAAGTATCCAACGAAGCAGATAGCTCCATTAACGGCTTCATGATGCCCTTAAGATGTTGCAATTGCTCACAAGCGAATATCAACCAAGAGCAGAACATAACATCACATAAATTGGAATGTACCATGGAGAAGAACAAGTAATAGACTTGGAAACCAAAGCTTAGCATATAGAAGAAACCACTGCTTGCATCCCAAGGATAAAATGCTTTAATGGGCAGACGTGGTATCTCAACAGTTATGGACGAATTGGTTTCCTTGTCCACGGCGAACTTTACACTTTCACCAAAGAACGTAATCGTAGTCCAAGCTGTCAATCATCAGTTTAATTAATAAGCTCTGAATATCCAATCATCTGGTAGTGCGATACTCACCTGTAGCTGATAGAAATGTGACCATCATTATGCAAAAGAAAAGCTTACGCATCTTGGACAAAGCAATCGAATGGTAACGCGCATCAGATTCAGCGAAAAGTGGATGTGAGTTCACCTGATTCCAGATGTTCAACGTTCTGTAAAGTTGAATTGCTTGATTAATGAGCAGACAAACCAACAATGAACGAATCAACGAACAAATGAACGAAAGCACACACACACAAAAATGTCTGCCTGATGAATGATGGCCGGACAAAAAGGATGAAGGATGAAGGCGTATGGCGGATGGCAGAGTGGCCGATAGGATTTACAAATGGCGCCCTCAGCCCCATGGCATGTTTAATTAATTTCAAACATCAATTAAGCATTTGCCAGACACAGCAAACGAGCCAACAAGTTTCATCCAACAAACAACAGCAGAGAGCCAAGAGCCAAGTTGTCTGCCATCCATCCGTCCATCCATCCTTTTAATTTAACTTATTCAACTCACCTGTAAAAGTTCTTCCGATTTAGTGCCATATATATGAACTTAGTTATGCAATGGGCGAAAAAGAGTGTTGTAATTGTATTGCCCGATAATTCATTCACTTCCTCTGCATTCAAGGCCACATTAACCAATATGCATACATATTGAATTGCAACAAGGACCAAATGCATTGATGAATACACTTTCTTTATAAATGATGAGCCACCAGTAAAATTATGCATAAATAAACCGGAATACTTCATAGCCTTGATGTTGGGCATTAAGTCGGCGACTAGGCCGACATATTTACTCGGTTGCATTTGGGTTGACATCTGTATAAATTGGCAATAAATTAATTGGCTTTTAAGCTAAGTGAATGAATAAGGCGAAATGTTTAAGTTAAAATATAAGTAAAATGGTGTTGATGATAGTATTTCATTTGAGAAGCGATTTAAATTATCCTTTTTAATTGTCAAGATACAATACACTTAAGTGCCTCGAGAAATGATTCTGATTCTGATTGTGATTGTGTTGGCAAGGATTTCCCTTTTGTCTTTTTGTGTTTATCTGATCAGAATTTTTTTTATCCTTTGTTTTTATTGTGTATGTTTTTCATTGATTGAGGGAATTGTGTTATTAAGTTTTAAAGCAAATGGAAGAAATAATGGTGATAGAAAATTAAAGTTAAGTTTGAAGAATTTAAACCTTGTTATATTATCATAGGATGAATAAACTTGTTTTTCAATAAGTGCTTTCCTTTTTACATTTCTGATATTTCAAATATATGATTCTTTAATCAGCTCAAAAATACAATTGCATGCTTGAGGATTACTAAAGCTATGAAATTAGTTCAATTTATTCGACTTGCTTACAAGGCTGGGTCAATAAGTCCTTAGAAAAATGAATTAAAACAATTTTTTTTGGTAAATTTTTTTTTATTTTTCAACATAATCTCCTTGGAGCTCTATACACTTAGTTAGACGTTTTTCTAATTTTTTTAACCCGTCAGAAAAATAAGATTTTGGAAGGTCCTCAAAATAAGCATTTGTTTGATCGATGACTTCTTCATTTGAAAAAAAAAAACGTTGTCCACTGAGCCATTTTTTCAGGTTTGGGAATAGGAAAAAGTCACTGGGAGCTAAATCTGGCGAATACGGTGGGTGGTCGACCAATTCGAACTTTAATTCTTCAATTTTAGCCATTGATCGTAAACATGTGTGAACGCGGGCATTGTCCTGATGAAAGAGGACAATTTTTTCTGTTTAAATGAGGCCGTTTTTTTCAATTTTTTCTCTTAGTTGGTCCAATAAAGATGCATAATACTTCCCTGTTATTGATTTTCCTTTTTCCAAATAGTCAACGAAAATAATTCCACGTGCATCCCAAAAAACAGTAGCCATAACCTTACCAGTTGATTTTACGGTTTTCGCCTTCTTTGGGCAAGGTTCGCCATTCAAAATTCACTGTTTTGATTGTTCTTTCGTTTCGGGAGTGTAGTAGTGAATCCATGTTTCATCTACAGTCACAAACCGATGAAAAAACTCATTTGGATTACGTTGCATGAGCGACAACAGATCTTTAGAGGCAACCACCTTATTGCGTTTATTGTCACTGTGAGCAAACGCGGCACCCATCCTGCCGAAATCTTTTTCATACACAATTTTTCATGTAACATAGAAATGATGCTACCTTGTGATATCCCTGTAACCTCAACTATCTCACTCAACTTTAATCTTTGATCACTTAACACCATATCATGGATTTTATTGATCATTTCTGGCGTAGTCACCTCTACAGGGCGTCCTGAGCGTGGTTCATCCTTTGTTGATGTACGACCACGTTTAAATTCATTTAACCAGTTTAAAATAGTTGCAAGTGAAGGAGCAGATGTGCCGTGAGCTAAATCCAACTCATTTTTTATTTCCTTTGCTGTTAAGCCTTTTATATGAAAATGTTTAATAACAGATCTAAACTCAATTTTCTCCATTTTTGTAAACAATCAATTTTTTTTTCTTCAATGCACGAGAAACACACAACAACTTAACCAATCTGGCTGAAACTTCACAGCATACCTAGACGGAAGTGATGCTGCATTCAAACGGACCGTTTACAGTAATAGTCGCGCTATCTGTTGGATTTTCTAAGGATTTATTGACCCATCCTCGTATATAAAATAGAATAAAATAGTACATAGAAGTAGTACAGCTTCAATACTTTAGAAATGATCGAACACGTCGTCCTTGATTGCCGTCGGTACCAATTTCTTTGAAAGGTAGTAACCTAAGTCACCTAATAAACTTATATAGCTTATGGGAATATTAATTCTTTAACTAACTTCATGGACCAGCACTCGATCAAAATGTTTTTTTAGTTTTTGATTGTATGTCTTAGGCTTAGAGCTTTAAATATAGGTACTATATTACTATATATCGTAAGTGCCAAAAACCAAATTTTACAGGTGGCTAAGTTTTATAGTGATTAATTATTGCTATAAATTTTTGTCAGGTGATAAGTTAGTAGCCTTAGAACATATTTACATTAAATGTCAATTTCGTAAAAATCGCACATATAAAAAATCATTTAAATAAATACTTATAGAAAAACCTTAGTTATAGATAAGTTCTGTTACAAACTTACAGTTTAACACAGATAATTAAATAAAGAATGACAACAACACAAAATTGTAACAATTATGTTATACAAAAACTTTCTTATCAACCATCTTTTCTGCAGTTGAAAAGGAATGACAAATAAATTAAAGTAAATAAAAAAAAAAATAAATAAATATCTTCTTATACAATATTAAATGATTATTTCTTCTAGCATGAGAGAGTGTAACCATTCCAAGAAATTTTTATGTAAATCTTAAACTTCTCATCAATCAATTAGACTCAAGGTTTTTTTTATAGAACATGGAATTTTTGAAATAGAAATACTAATAAAATTTGCAAAAAAATATATTTTCAATTCAATTCTTAAATAAACCGAACAAATAGTAGCTTATTTTTTAATAATTTTTTGTCCACTTTATATCGATCAATCAACTAGATTCAAAGACTTTTATATTCCTTGATTTTACTGAAAAAAAACCTCAATAAATTTGTTTGTATCAAATTTGTAAAGATGTGAGCAAAAACTATACTTAGAAAATTGAAGTTTTAAAAAAAAAAAAATATTCATATGGTAATTTGAATTTCTTCATACCTTGTTTTGCTTTTGTTAGAAGTAGGCAAAAATTAAAGAATTCTTTATTTTTGATACGTCAATACAATTTTTCTTGTGAAAATTTATTAAATCTCACAATCTTTTTTAATGTTTTATTTATTTTATTTTAATTGAATTTATATTTCAATTTTCAACATTTTTTTAAAGTTCATTCACTTTGATTCAGTCATACATCTTCAATTGTCATCATTCATAGAATTAATTGTTTTTAAAATAATAATATTATTATTATTTTTTTAATTTAATTAATATTTACTTTCGGAATTTATTTATTCTGGGCTCACAATTAAATTACTTTTTGATTTTTGTTTTCACTTGACTCTTGATTAATTTTTATAATTCCGACTCAATGCCGTCAATGCGTCGCCTATGAAAATGAAATTGATATTGAAATAAGTTGAAAATTTCACCAGCAGTAATTGTGAAAATTTCAATTTTATAAATTCAAAACAGAGAAAATGGAAAAGAAAAAGTAAACAACGGAGAGAAAAATTATTAAAGTGGCGACGTGTACTTAAAAGATTCCCACGGTCAACGCAAAATGTATAAGTGACGCCTACAATAAAGAATGTGAAGGTGCAAAGGCAATGGAAGGAACAAAGAAAGTGAAGCACTTTTTATATAATTATTGATATTGATAAAGGATAAGAGAAGCAAGAGGCCAAGTTGATTTCATTGATGAAAGACAAAAAAAGAAAACATACACACATGTAAACTGATATCTTTGTGTATGTTTTATAGCCACCAATCAATTGCCTTGACATCTCTTTGACCATTTGTTAATGAAAAGTTATTTTGTTTTTGTTTTTTTTTTTCTCCTTTAAACGTGCGTGTGTTCTTAACGTCTGTTGAAGTAGCTTAAAATTCTCACAATTAAAAAATCTTTATTCTACACAAAGATACTCTACAAACAAATACACACACACACACACACACACACATACTCTTACTTACACAGAGAATATGTAATACATGTTAGCAAAGAAATATTGATTTCTTATGAAAAAAGCGCGAACTTGACATGATTCCTTTGAGGGATTTGAAAGGGATTCATATTTTTTCTCGTAATTTTTTAAAAAATTCATTCAAAACTCCTATATTGCGTATACGTAACAACATGATTTTTCGAACTACTACATACGATAGAAGAAAGGTAAGTATATAGATACAGAAGACATACTATTATTGTACATGAATAGATTCAAAGATATATGTGTGGGCTTTGTTTATTTATTGTTATGTTTACATATGTTTTGTGTGCATCTATGTGTTTTGGTTTTGTTTTACTTTTATTTTGTATATTTTGTGTTTTCTTTTTTATTCAGATATTCAACCTATGCAAATTTGAACAGCATCGATTTTATCATACCTTTTGGTTATGCATACATCCATAGAGAGATAGATAGATAGATACGAAACTACTAAAGGAAACCCATGTAAATTTCACCATTTTATATATTTACATATTGACTTAACAAATACAGATATACATATGTACATATATTTTAACTATACGTACTACATATGTGTGTGTGTGTGAGTGAAACTATAATATTGAAAAAGTGTTGAAGTCTTAAATATTTTGTAGATTTTCTTCATTTTCTCTTTATTATTACTCAATTTTTGTTTCAATTTATTTGTAGTGTGTTCAGTTCACTTGTTCTTGAATTGATATTTATGAATCTTATATATTATACAATATCTTAAACATTTACACAGTTATCATTTATTTATGAATAATTTTGAATATCTTTTTGTATATACTATACTTATTAGGATGGTCTTATATTTTATTTTTAGACTATAAAGAAAAGGTATAAGGTAATTTTATGTCTATGAATTTTTGATGATTACTTAAGTCATTACCAAAAAGAAAGTCCCTCCCTTTTTGCTTAAAATATTATATAATTTTAAATTCTTAATCCTTTCTAATCTCACTCTATTGTATGTTAAGTACTCTACCTATACCTGTAACTATACAAAGAAGAAAGAACTCATTTGTTAAAATTTTCTTTACCACTGTAATAATAAAGTTAGTAGGTTGACAATATTAATTTATTTATTTATTTAAAGATTAATCATGCAATACTTAGATTCTGAAGCTGCTCTCAGTGAGGCATTTGGCTCAGAGGTCATTCCTCAAATACACCAAGTCTGTAACCTTGGCTTTACTTGGCTGCACATGTAAAATCAGTTAAAGGCATGTTGCTAATCAAAGTCGCGGAAATTAAACTCGCTGCTATGTCCATCCAGTAAACTTTACTTAGCAATTAAAATATTGATTAACAGGCAAATAGTGGCTCCGACTTGGCTTTACGCCATGCAAATTTGAGCCATCACTGCCGCATACAACATAAGAAATGTTCAGGCTTTCCAAAAAAAGGCTCTAAGACAATTCTGTCCAACCGTTTTGGTTCCGTGGGCTGCATTGGAAGAATCCGCAGTGAGTTGAGCCGCAAGGTGCAAAGAATTTTTTGTTTCTTCTCTGTTTTCACTTCGGGTTTGTCTGGGCCGCTGTCCAAAGCTATGCTCTAAGACAAATTACGCAACACTACACTAAATAAGTCTCAATTACATTCATAATTACGAAACAAGCTGTTGCTGTACAAGACCTTACTGAAACCAATTGGTTGTCGTCTGACGACAGTGGCAAATAAAGACTATAGTAAAAAAAAAAAACAAAAAAAAAAATACATTGAACGAGTTTGCAATCTACTAGCCAGCGAATTCACTAGTAAACTCGCCCAGTGTAACAATTTTAGATCGTTACAAGCAGATTGTAAACAATTTACTAAGAAATGTTGAGAGCCGGGCTTCTTTGCTAGCTACTCGCTGGGTTTCTCTAGTCACACACACACTCTCACTTATTGTTAAAATGAATAATTTGTGCATTGTGTATCTGCTAGTTAAGCACAGAGCACATTTAGCGAGTGCAAAGTTTTGTGTGTAATCATTACCATCGCACACGCCAATTCGCCTGTTTATAAACTCGTTGGCTAGCAGATTGAAAGCTCGCTAAATGTAATTGAGGCCACAGGACTCTAAATATGTCTACAGTGCTTTTCACATCAGTCGTTACAATAAGCGGCTCCATAGACAACCAAATATAATGGCGCTACACATACCTCACACCCAAAATGTGACACGACGAAGGCTGAATAGACTCCACCCAAACGACCTTTTGCAAAGAAGAAGATGATCCATACAATTGTATAATTTCTCTGCGTAAATAACACCCACGTAATTACTATCTATTATTCCATCAGACAAATATTTCAGGTTATTGTATTTAAATTTCATTTCTAAAAAGAAAAAGAAAGAAGAAAAAAAAAGAAAAAGTCAGCCGAAACTCATTAAGAGGTTAAAAAAGTCGAAAACAAAAGTTTTTGTTTCAAAAAAATGTAATAGATGTTAGATATTTACTTCATAATAAATAGTCTAACCCCCTTGTAAGACCTATTTTCCCTATGCGATTGAAAAACTATTCAAACTCACATATTGAATTACTTTTAAAGCATGAAAATATTTGATGAAATCAGTATTTTGATCGATAATCCAATTTAAACACCCAGTGTGCAACTAAACTGTATAAATTATGTACATAACAATACACTTTAAAAAAAATTCTTTCAGTTTGAAGAATATTTCATTAGTTAGTAGCCACAACAGTAATTGCCTAGAGACCCATGTTCACACAAACATCCTCAGACACACTGAATTCATTGTTTATTAATTCTTCTAGTATCCTCTTCACATTCTCATCGATAACTCAGAAAACCATACTTAACACGCACACCTATAGAGACTTCAATAGCTCAATGCGTAAATAGTTATTTGTGTACAATGCAAATGAAACCAAAAAACCAGAAAACCAGAAAAAATCAACAACACGCACAACCCAATTACAAGCAAAATGAGTAAATACTAAATACAATACACATTTTCATATAGAATTCTATACACATATGCATGTATGAGTATGTAGATGATTTATAATATAATAATGATAAATGTGCATTACCTAACATACCTAAACTCATAGTACAGATTAGGGAAAATTTGAATTATCAGAATTTGTACTACTACATATATAAGCAATGATAACAA
This sequence comes from Amiota communis, assembly GCA_037043315.1. Lineage (NCBI taxonomy): Eukaryota > Metazoa > Arthropoda > Insecta > Diptera > Drosophilidae > Amiota > Amiota communis. The sequence continues at coordinate 204,430 of JBAMAV010001245.1, read as the reverse complement.
ATCGATCTCATAAAGGTTTTAATAACATTGATGTAACATTTAATTGACATTATAAATATGCATAGCATGTGTGTACATAAGAATTTTGCTTATATAAGTAGAAATATATATATGTATGTATATTCGTTTATCTGCATGAGCATTAAGTAGATTTCATCCATTCGATTTTCCATAGAATTCTGAATTTTATCATAACTCATTTGCATATAATTTTATGTGTGTGTGCCACATGTCACATTATTGTATTGTATTATAGTACCAAAAGTATAATGATGCTGGTGATATTTGCTTTTATCTCATTGTTTATTTATCTTAATTTTATTTTTCATTGTGCTGCAAATTGAGTTTGCTTTCTTCTCTTTGAGATTTTAATTAAATAAATAAATAAAAAAATAAATAAAGAATAATTTCATATTTATTCGGAATTGGATTAAAGAACAACAAATTATAATTTCATTAAATAAAGAATAGCAAAAATTATCAAGGAAAGGAAACCATAAATTCTTCATCAAATTTTATTGGTGTTTAAGCAGTAAAAGAATATTTAATTCTTATAAGAGATTAATTTGGACAAAAGTATTTTAGTTAATCATTTAATAAGATTAGTTTAGTTTAAGAAGGTTGAAGTATCTTTCATGTTAACTTAATTTTAATCGTATTATTCTGTTAAGATTCAGGCATAGATTTGTTTATAAGTTCTTTGTTTGCCATAGGCTACTTTTGCTTAAGGTGGATGTTTGTAATTAACCTCCTGCTCTATTTGTGTTTTGTATTGCTGTATTAAGTATGTAATATTATAAAGCATATAATATTTATTTTCTATGTGTTATATATTCTCAGGCTGTTGCATGCTTTGAGTTTATTTAATGATGTCTTGCTATGACTTCACTTGTGTAAGAAACTCTGACAAGATTCCGAATTTACTGATGAACTTAACTTTATGCATATGCAATCAGACTCTATATGCACCCTTTCCTAATTTGAGAAATACATTTGCGGCATTGATTACCAATACAATCAACCACGACTTACAAGTTGGTTGTCATGGGACATTCCTCTCGTAGCAAGCACTTCTAGTTCCAACTGGCTACCTCTAAGTGAGACGTTATAAGATATTGCTGTCGTGATAAGTCTTCTTAGCTCCTCTGCCTTACTGACTCTACCTTAACCATTTAGATCACTGGATCCCAATGTGGTCTATATCAAACCCCAGGGGTCGACGACAGCCTGTAAGAGGTTCATGTGAGGGAATAAACGAGGATAGCGAATCTCATTTAAGCAGGTCGTGACTTTAGCAGGTGACAAGAAATTACAAGAACATTCATCAATTGTTTCTTCACACTGAAATACGCTGGCTGTCGAAAGGCATGATTTTCTGTTAGACTTTTTGAATGCTAAAGATCCAATTTTAAAACAAAATTAAATCAAGTGCCAACCAGATATTGCCTATTTAACAGATTTGTTTAATAATTTTAATGAGATTAGCTTGCAGTTACAAGGTGACAGCATAAATTTGATCACATTAATGAAGCAATGCATTGAACGAGGTTAATTTTGCCAGTTTCTAAATTTGTCATAGACAAACTACCAGGAAGATGGCGTTTCAACTTATGTTCATCATTCAAATGACCTCTAATCAGATTTTGAAACTAGGTTAGAAGATATTTGACTTCTGTCCAATGTTCACGTTGTTCGACACTTTCAGTGACCACACTAAGCATTGCTCACGTTGTTTGACACTTTCTAGTTTGCGAATAGAAAACAACAATCATGATTTTTTATTCCGTATCAAAAACTTTCTTGAATATTTTCAGTTTTTCTTTAACTTCCAAACTCAATCTAACCAATTAATTTAAATTCATAACACCAATTCCATCACACTCTTTCATAAACAATTAAATCTTCTCTTAATTAGACCAGAATCATATTTCTCTTAGGAGACAACATAAATCAAGACTCAACTGAGTTTTACTTAGCATAGTATATGATTTTACTCATGTTATTTCCGATACTTATTTGTCTTCCTCTTAATTGTTTAATTAAATTTGTAAATTGAAAAAAACAAATAATGATTTCCGCGTTTTCTTTATCAATAAGTTATTTTTTGATGATTTCCTTAAAATTATACCATAGAAATTGATATGGCATCATTCTCAATCAATAAAAAATCTAAAGAGAAATTCATTCCTTACATAAACATAGTACTTGGGTAATTCAAGGTTCAAAGATTACATAAACAAGAATTGTGCTATTTAGTTAACCCTTAACAAATCATTAACAAACTCACAAGAAAATATGTTAACACACAGCCACACAAATACACACACACATACATAGAGACAAATTCTACAATAAATGAAGAAATACTACACACATACTATACCAACTTACTATAAACATCTAACACTTAGTCACAGGCAAGCAAACACGCACAACCAGCAACCAAACAAGGAAAATTTTATTGAGCTCAAATCAGAAATCAATAGAACCAAAAATCCGTTAAATGACAACATTTTTTTGGCCATTTGGGTAGCAATCATTTGCCACATGAATGTGTGTTGCCTTCAATCGTAAAATCGAAAATTATCCTTTTTTTTTCAACTTCATGCTGGTACTGGGGTTCAAATGCTACAAAAAAATACCAAATGTTGTTCCTGGTCTCTAGATCATGAGACACACTAACAAAACAACTGCTCTTGCTATGCCTTTTGCTTTTGGTTTCATGATTAAGGAAAGGCGCAGATAGTGGAGGAGGAAGCAATGACTAGGAGTACAACGGTGTCATGGCACGCACAACAATTTATGAGCGCCGTAAAAATGTTCAAGCACTCAAACGAACACAAATCAAAAAGAACAACAACAAGGACGTACCCAACAACAAACAGAACGAATAAAAGTAGTCAAAAAGGACTTGTTTTTTTAAACCTGTTCTAAACTCATGACACTGCCGTCGCCGCCACAAATTCATTGAGAGGGACTCTTCAGCCACAAAATGGCAAACGTTGATGACTGTTTGCTGAGATAGCGACAACAAAAGGAAAATAAAAGAACAAAATCTTGCAAAAAAAAAAAAAAAGAAAAGCAGATGACCTCAGCGAGGGTAATGAAACCTAGAGAGAGGCAGCAGACAAGTTGAACTGTTGTCATAAGAAAAGAAGAAAACACAAAAAAGGAACGAAATGTGAAAATATCAAAAGAAAATTTATTATTATTTATTTTTCAAGTAAAAAAAAAAAAAAAAGAAAAAGAAAGAATAGATTTCAAAATGAATGAAACCAAAACATACTCATTCACATAGATGCACGCACACAAAGAATGTCAAAACATAAATCGTGTATCTGTGTATGAGTGTTTATGTTTGTATACTTTTGTCCTGTCTGCTAATTCAAAGACCGGAAGTTGTGCTCGGCACCAGTGTCAAAAGTTGAACATTAAATTTATTTGCTATTGTTGGCTTTGTTTGTGCTCTCTCTACTACTACTTACTTATAATAGTGTGCGTGCGTTTGTCTCTATGTATGTGTGTAATGACATAAATCTCAACACCCCAAAATCTAGTTTCACTCAAATAGAATAGTAGAAAATGTGCCATAACCTTCGTCTTAAATCATTAGATTTGGCTTAAGCTGCTTGCTTCATGCTTCTTGTAACTCATACGCCATGTATGTCTTTGTGTTGTGGTGTATGGTGTATTTATGTATCTGTTAACATTTCTTTGACGCGTTTTGCAAGCGTTTTTCTATTCTTAGTTTTGCGGTTTTAGTCGCAACATATTAATGTTCCACAGAGACTCTTATGTCAATGGCTGCTGTTTATGCTGGTTGGTGCTTGTGACTATTACAGAATTTCCACTTTACAAAGTTCTGATGTAAGTGTAAAAACATATTTATGTTCTTTTGCTTAATGTTGTCTTTCGAAGATGTCAGTGGACTCTCAACATTCTCTCTTTCGAAGTTCTTAAGGCGCATGTCAACTGTTAATGCTGCTTCTCATGAGTGCAATTTATTCATTTTATGTTGAAAATGAGCGCGCACAAGGTTGCCACACTTTTGGGTATTCAAAAAAAAAAAACAAAAAAAAAATACTATTAATTGTCTTGGAAATTTCATTGTTTTTAAATATTTATTTATTGTAAACTAGAAAAAAAAAACACTTGGTTCTAATAACAATATGAATAGCTGAAGCAAGCAAAATTTATCTACTTAGATTAAAGATTAAACCTAGCTTATATTTTCTATTTTAGGTGAAGTTTTTTATACAATATTATTTTGACTTGCTTCTTTAAGTAGTTGATGGAGTAGAGGAATTGATTTGATTGCTATATGTGAGATAGATTAGTATACTATTAATATGTTAACTGGCGGAATGCTAAGCACTTTTCATTAAGTATTTTCTTGTTTTTAAAAGTGGGTATTTACATTCCAAAGTTGATTGAATTAATAGTCTATTGTACTATTTATTTACTATAGATGACGTTTTTATTGTCGCTAATTTTGCTACAATGCTTGCTTACTCTTTACTTAATATACCGGATTGGCCTGGTATCCACATCATCCGAATTTTGTTGGGATTATTCGAGACTATATCCAATACAATGCTGACTGGGCATTCAGTATTTTTTACAGCTAGGAGGGTTGACATCGAATCAGTGTAGATGATGAATTTGGCCATTTTTGTGTTCACTGCAAATTTTACGGTCGTGGGTGGGAGCTTCTGCCTCTGCGGTGAAGATTGAGGTGTACTATTTTGGCAGTATGGCTAATTTTATGGTGTGTTTTTTAAACTAATAGCAAACATGCTTGAAGACTTGTGATCTTTAATATTTGTGGTCAGTGAGGTTAAAAAGAAGAATACATTAAAGTGTATAGTTGCTCTCTTGATCTGCTAATATGTTGCCTATTAGGCATTAAAGTTTATTAGTCAGGGGAATAATTCTAAAAGTATCATAATGGACCACAGACTTATTTATGCTTCCGTAACAGGACTGCTCTCTAAATGTAAACTCCATATAACGTTCACATGATTTAATGACTAACTCCATAAAACGTCGAAATTATTGACTTCCGTTGGTTTACCTTCTATTTAAAAACAACTTTCAAAAACGACGTACACAGTCCCATTAATTTCGCTATATAGAGTTTAAACAGTATCTGCGACTAGATTCTTTCGGTAGCGTTTTAAAACTTAACGTTTACAAAAACAGCAACAAGCATTGAAGAAACCATATAGCGTAGTGTGCCATGAAAAAACGAAATTATTTATTACGATTATGTACGTAAGAACTAAAACCACAGAAAACAACAGCTATAAAAATCAAGAAACTAATATCTGTCGGCAGCTTAATCGAAATCGAATCTGGTCGAAGTTCGATCACTGGTCTATACTAGTCATAAACTTTTGATGGTATATCATATCCACTCATTCAGACTAAAGAGAAGTCACACTCAATATTTATCATTAAAGTTTGAAGACTAATGATGAAGGGTATTCAAATGAAACTATTTCTTATTTTTATACAAATAATATTTCCTAGAGACTTGCAATGCTTGGTGTCCGTATATATTCTAATCTGAATCAAAGCCTCTGAATCGCAGACTACTTAGGATCACGAGACTCATTTCCTTATGTTATGATTATCCAAAGATAATCATTGCATAATAGTGCTAAGTTTATTAAAACTACGATCAATCTGGCAACTCTTTGCAATCTCTCAAAATATAGCACAAATTGGGCTCTCATACTCATAACACTCAATATTCACTAACATTCTCTAACATAGTTAATTTAAACTCTTCTCTGTCTCTCTCATAGTTCTTTCACGCTCTTAATGCACTACTGTGCCTGACTGTGCTGTTGTTTGTTATCTATGGACAACTACAAGAAACTCATAACACATAACACACAACAACAACGACAACAACATAACATCATCATCTCTGGTAACATCTGCGAATTTCAACGAAACGAAACAAACCGAACAGAATCGAACTCAATTCAAAACCAAAAGTGAACCAGGAAGAATAGTATGTGACAAAAAAATTCCTTAAACCCAGTCAAAAATGGTCCATCGTCGTGTTTTGTACAGCATCCCGGACGATAACAAATAAGATACTATAATAATGTTGAAAAGAAAAGCATTGAAAGCACGGTGAAAGCCACGAACGAGAATCCAGAACATAGTACTAGTAACATAACAGTTAAACAGTGGACAAAAAAAATATATAGTACTAGTACAAGAAGGAGAATTGAATTGAACTCAACTCAACTTAAATAAAATGACATGTGAAGATGATGATAGTGAGTAGTAGTAGTAGTGAGTGCAATTGAAGTGTGCCAACGGCAACAACAACAAAAATAAGCACAAGTCATAAATGAAGGAGAAATAGTAGTTAGTAGTGAAAGTAGAAGAAATTATTGGTCTTGCATTCTTGTCATCAGCAACATTACTATTTGTACTTACAAATCTACTGTGTGTGTGAATGTGTGTGTGTTTATTATTGTTGTTGATGTTGCTGCTTCTAGTGAGTGAAAGTGCGGTCTTCCTGGTATCTTTTCTTTGTTAATTTTTCTGTTTTTTTTTTTGTTTGTGTTGTTGTTTGTTTTTACGTGCATTTGTCTTCGCGAAGTTGTTGTCGTGGACGTCGTCATTAAGTCTGCAGTGAAAGTGTTTTAAGTGAAGTAAAAAAAAAAACAAAAACAAAAGTTGTCAGGAAGCAAAGCAGCCAATGATAATGATGGTCATAATGATGGTGACAAAGATGTGACAATGGTGATGATGATGATGATGAAATGCTCCAGTTGTTGTTGGTTAGTAGTGTTTATTTTCATTTATTTTTTATACTACATACTAGTAGATACAAATATTTTAAGTAGAAATGCGTAACATTGCTGGAGGCTTTGGTGCGACAAACTTCAGGCAGCACGAAGGCCTGTCAGTGATAAAAATAAATCACAAAAAAATAAAGAAATATCACTACTACAAGAAAATGTATTACAAAATCACATAAAGCATGAAGAGAGCTGAAAAAAAGCATAGTAAATGCTGAAGAAAATAACCCAAAAAATGGAGAAATGATACAATATTTGAAAAGGAAGGAAGTCAGCAGTAGTAAGAAAGAATAGTAATACTAGAAGTAGAAGAACTAGTGGCAAGCAAAGTGTTGTCTATGGAAATGTGATTGTATCTAGTATGTATGTAAGTGTGCTTGTATTTGTGGGTGTTTGTGTGTGTGTGTGTGTATGTTTGTCTGCTTTTGCGGTTGTCTGCTGCTTGTGTGCGGTAGTACGGATTTATGCAGCGTTAGTTACATAAGTTATAAGCAAGCAATCCTTAGTAGTAGACAACAACAACAGCAAGCAACATCAAGAAGGAAGAATGTGGGTGTGGGTGTGTGTGTGTGTGATTGAGTGAGTGAGTGACTGAGTGCTTGATACTAAAAAAATCAAGAGATTTTTCATTTCTACTTCAACTTTTATTTGCTGTTGATGTTGCTTTAAGCGGGTAGGATGTAGGTAAGATGTTAAAGCAGGCGTGGTTTTTTTATTTATGTTTAAAGGTATGTGTGTCAGTTAGTATATGTGTAGGTGTGATATATAGAAAACAATATGCCACACAATCCTCTACTCAACTTAAGCAGTAGCAGCAATAATAATAATAACAACATCATGAACAATAAACGCACGTCTGCTCGTTATAACAATCAAATTACGTATACGACGTGTTAAACCGCTTACACCAAAGCTTCTATCTGTCTGTCAGGCTGGGCCAGGCATGTCTGTCGTCCTGTCTCTCTTATTCTAAATTGTTGACAGCTTCTAACAATAACACAGTAACAGAAGTAGAAAAAGCTGGTTAAAATCAAAGTGTAGAAACCAAAGCAACACAGAATCTTAAGTCTTTCAGAAAGGTTCTGGTTGTTTGTGTGAGAAGGGAAGAATAATAAGAAACTATAAAGTTAAGCCATTTGTAAATTGCACAAGAATTTATTGCTTTAAAATCCAGACGAGATAAAGCAATAACATCAGCAGGCTTAGAAATGAAAGGCAGGCAGGCAAGCAGTCAGTCAGTCAGTCAGTCATTGGAAAAGCATAGGATAAAGCAAGGAAGAAGGAATATTCCAAATGTTTTGTTTATCACTGGTGGCAGGCAGGTGGTAATAGCATTGAATCTGTTTTCTTCTTCTCTGTATCTTTCTGAGTATCTTTCTGTCTTTGCTCATTAAAAAGGCAAAAGCAAATGCCAGCAGCTGAGTTAAATGTTAGCATCATCAACATCAGCAGGCGCTTTATACTAATGCTTTTACACACATATATATGCTGTACATTGTATAAGAATGTTTGTGTATGTGTGTATTGCTTTTGTGTGGGTGTCGACGCATAGGCGTGCCACAAACGCCAAACAAATTAAGTTAAAGATACGTAATAAGATGTTAGACAGTCTTAGTAGCCAAGTGAAGAAAACTCAAGGCGAAGCTGAGGAGCTGAACTGAATTGAATTGAAAAGAACATCATCCTTCATTGTATCATTGTACTATATAGAGTATTGTATTAGTAGTATGAATTGTAGCATACCTAAAGGCGTTCATTCATTCATTCTTCTCTTATCCCAACACATACATTCTTAAGTTTTTTTTTCTTTTTTTTTTTTGGTTTTTTTCCTTGAAGTTATCATGTTGGTTGCTTGCTTCATTGTATCATGAAATTGGAAACGGATGTATCTTATTGATTGTATCTCTGGTATGTATATTTTTTTATTGGCTTTGATATTGATTGGTTGTTACTGTTACTGTTGAGTTACTGAGCTGCTGAGCTGTTGAGCTGTTGGGCGGGTATTTTTCAGGTAATCGTCAAGATATTGTCATGTTCGTTTATGCTTGTGTTTGATTTTTGGTTTTGACTAAAGATGACAGTAACAATAAGGTGTTTATTAGAGAATCTAAAATGCAGATTTTATGGTTTGAATTGTGGAGAATTAAGCAAACGAAGACTTTTGGGGAATTTTTATTTATATTATATGAGATAAGACTTATTGATTGATAATTATAGGAATAATCATGTTGTGTGAAGCAATAGCAAGCAGAAGAATATTTTGAAGTATTCAAGGACATCAATTGCGTTTTGACTGAAATAATAATAAATATTCTTATTTAAATTATGAATTCTATATTGTTTTCTGTCCTTCAAACTCAGTGATAAAGTATTGATTGTATAATCTTATATGAAAGCTTATAATTAGGAACACATATTAATAAGTCTTATCGATTCTAATCTTGTTTAACGTGTCTATATACAAGGGTCAATCAAGAGACAAATTGAATTTGAATGCACAGTACTATACGCATAACTAATCTAATACTGTTGCGACCACAATTGGGTGACTAAAAGACTGTCAACACAATTAGCAATGCAAGATTTGAATAAGCATTCAGCGGAAATTAAGATAGAGGAAAGCATAATCTAGTCTTCTTTTCCAAAGCTGCTTGCCTGTTTCAAATTAATAGAACGAACATAAGCGGTCTGTTCAAAAATTTAAGTTACGTTTTATTTTTCTCAATCAACGTGTTATCATTTTTGGTTTGTTTTCTTTTGTTATGTTGGTACACATATCTTCAACATAAGTTGAAATTATCATCCAATTCGCATTTTCAGTTTGTTTTTGATAGACATAAAGGTGGGACGTGCTTTTGAATTTTAGCGATGTGTTGCTATTGAAAGAACATGTACGATTGAATTTTTATTAAGTTTTTTTTCGACGCCATAACCATACACTCATGTTACGTCACCAGTTTTGACCATTTTGATCATGTGTGGATTGTAGTTGGCTTCATCAAACAGCTCGTAGCATGGTTCTCTTAGCAATTTCGGAACAAACTTCACTGCCTACATCCTCAGCATTTTCTCTAATAGTAATTCAATGATTCCCTATAACATTTTCCTCTAATGATTCCAATTTTTCATCGGTTCTTGAAGTCCAGGTCGGACACCGTCAATTACATCTTCTCGGCCATCTGTAAATAGCTTGTAGCACTTATAAATATTTTTATTTGCTGAAAGTCAACATTTTAAATACTTGGGAGCACTAAATGCAATTTTTCACACAAAATCTTCACAATTGAAGCAACAAATCGTCAAAATACAAAAACATGTCTTACCATTATACCTTTAAAAAAACGGTAAAATGAAACGGAAATGGTTCATAATATCAGCATGTATTGGGGACTGTACCAATATAAGAAAAGAATCGAAAATCGATAGCACGTGGACCGACAAAAATATCCTTACCTTTTGAACAATCGTCTTATTCAATTTTTTTTTTTTTTTTTTTTTGTTATGCGAAACAAGGAGGAGAAAATATTCAAAAATATACTCATGGCCCGTGCCACGAGTAATGTCGGATTTCTACCGACTAAAAAGCACCCTATCGCCTCGAAACCTACGGAACTACCAAAGCATTACTTCGTAGGGAGGGGAAAAATTGCCCTTATCTGGGCGTCATTAAACGCTCGTACATTCGAGCCTCACGAATGATGGTCGCTATTTCCTTAGCCCACTCTTCCGAGGAAAACATGATACGCCTTACGATCTCCTGCGAATTGCATGGAGATCCAAGGCAGTCATACATCCTGCATCGCTGAGCTTCAAACCGGAGCACTCATGAACGAGGTGCTCTGGGTCTTCTACGATGTTCAAGCAGAGGCCACAATATGAATTCTCGGCTAGCCCAAATCTGTGCAGATACTGCCTGAAGCACCCATGACCAGTAGCGAATTGGGTAAATTCGAAACTAACGTCTTCGCCGCTCCTCTTTAGCCAATCCGCTATATTGGGGATAAGGTGATGAATCCTTCGTGGTTTTGCACTGCTCCACCTGTGCTGCCCCATATGTTTAGGTACCTGCTTCTGATCTTCAAAAGGCTATTCCTATGGGAAGTTGCTCGGGCAAGGTATATATCCCTTGCAGCCAGGGCTTCCAAATCAATCGTAAGTCTACCTGCAAGTACGCCAGCCGCATCATCTGCAACAGTCCGATAGGATCTACAGGTTCGCAACTCTGTGTGCACTCCTTATTCCTCGCAAGTATGACCTAGTTGCGAGAGCTCCAGCTCAAATCGAAGCCGCATAAAGCAGTACAGATTTACTCACCGAACCTAGTAAAACCCGTATTTGCTGTCTGGGTCCACCTAGGTTTGGGAGAATCCTTGCCAACTTTTGTGTTGTGGCTGCTGCTTTTTTGGCTGACTCGATTAGGGAACTTGATATAAGGCCTCGATTCAATTCAATATCTTTTTATAAAATGCATAATTTGTTATCTTTAAGCCACTAATTAATTTCATTTAAAACTAACAAATATTCTGTCATATAAGGATCTACAATGGCATGTGACAATTTAATAAAATACTTCATAATTTTGTAGCCACAATTGTTGTTTTAGTTTATAATCCTTAATAGAAAGTTTTCCAATTAATTAATAAATATTGTTTGAAAAAAAATTATGAAAAAAATAATAAATGAATTAAAAATAACCACGAAACAATGAAATCCATAATGTGCATTAAATAAAATTCATAAAATCACAATAATATAATTAAACTAACACGTTAATTTTATACAATTTATTGTGTAATAATAAAAAAGCCTTAAAGTATGCAATGGAAAAATTAATTTGTTTTAAATAAGTTCAAAAACCGCAATTAAAATATAATTACAATGAGCAAAGGCCTGACGCACAAGCATATTAAAATATGTACATATATCAAGGGAAAAGCGGGCAGAGAACTCAATCTAGAAAATCTGACCAAAAATATTTAAAACAAAATGGTGTAAATCGTTTTGGGGTTGCCACAAAATGTACAATAACAAATAACAACACAATTCATATACATGCCAACACAGATAAAGAAGTGAAGGGTATAACCACAAAATTCTTATGTTCCTTTTTTATATTTGCTCTTTTTTTCCATTTTGTGTATGTAAAATTCTAGAGAAGCAGGCCTAATTAAGTTGAAAATATTATTGTGGTGGGTCCAGAAGTATGTAGTATGATATAAAGTGGGATGTGCTTTGTAACTTTTAAACTCAATTGCATTATGTGTTTATAGTAGATGATGATAATAAGAATGTATATTATAAAGAGGATGTGGATGTTATAAACTAATAATGCTATAAACATAAAAAGATTCTAAAGCTTAAAGATGAATACTATATTGTATAAAATGCTCAAACAAATTAGCTAAAAATAAAATATGAAAGAAGACACATTCTGTAGAGTGCAAGAGAACGTATGAAATAAATAAGAACAAAAATAGCATAAGCTTATGAAAGATGCATTCAAACACATATAGATATGCAATACACACATTCACTGGTATATCATGGACACACACAATCATGTATAGCATATGTCTGCATAGCTTTAAGGCACATAATTTAAAGCTCCATAAACACATGTAATCTAAAGAAACTCATGAGCTCATGAGGGGGGCGAAAAAATACAGAAACCAAAAGAGGAAACATTTTTAGAAAAAAAAGAAAATTGTAGAAAAAAAACTCAACGGAAGTTAAAAAAGATACACTCTCTCATTACAAGCAAATGTTCAGTGCAAAAGGCAAACCAACCGCGCAAATGCCTTCAACCGTCGTCAACTTATTTCCTCTTGGCATCCCATACTCATTTCCCATTTCCCCCCATCCCTATGCTTTACTCAACAATCATTTGCTAGCCAACATTTCTCTCTGTTTCTCCTGTTTGTTTTCAGTTTTGTTAGTTTGTTTATTCAGTCGTTGGTTCGTTCATTTGTTCGTTTTTACTAGTTTTTCAGCTTTAAATGAGTATATAATGTTGCTTCACAATACTAATAGCACCAAGACCAAAGGTTGCATAACATCAGAAATAACACCAACAACAACAACAACGAGAACAAAAAAAAAAGAAAAAATCATAATGATGATGGATTAACTGTTTTTGTTAAACGGATGTGCACTAAAAACAAGAATAGCAACAACAACAAAAACAGGATGCCACCAATAAAAGCAAACAAGCAAGCAAAAGAAAAAAACATAAATAAAATAAATATACAAACAACAAGAGAAAAGCATAACGGAAGTGAACAAATAAGGCAAAAAAAAAACAAGCTAAGATAAACCAAGTAAATCGGAAAAGCAACAAAATAAGGCTACTTCTACAATATACATAACTGTCTCTCTGATTAGATTCTTCATTCTACTTTACAATACTTAGGTTCCTAGTAGTCTCTTCCAGTTCATTCTTACCCATCATTTGGTTTCTTAAGTCCAATTAGGTATTAAGTATTTTTCATGCATCATCATCATCATTCATTCATTCATTTATTCATTCATTCATCATTGCTTATGCATTAATTATTCAAATTCAAACAATGTGGAGAAAGAAAAAATGACAAAAGTATTTTTTGCTAAGAAAATGAACCACAAAATATAAAAGATTGAAAGCGAAATATGTACAGAGAAAAAAAACCAAAACAATTCGAAGAAAAATTAGTGACAAAATCTACCTTAAGGCAGATCTAATGAGTTAAGGCTAAGAATGGGGATGGTTAAAGAAGAATTAAACAGCATCTTTGGAAATTAGGTTAAGGTTACAACTGAATACAAAAAAAAAAATCTCATTATTATATTAAAAAAGGTCTAGGCAGAAAATGGAATAGGAAAAGAAAAATGGGATACTTAAAAAAAGAGAGGAGAAAAAGAAAAACAAAAGATAAGGTTCAATTCCTGTCTAAGGAAGGGATAGATTGAGATTGGATGCGATGAGTTGGGTTTGATATGGTTGGTATGGGAATGGAATGGGAAAAGAACAGGAAGAGGTTAAGACAATCATGATAGGGACTTAGGGATACAAACAAACCATTTTAGTATAATTACATGATAGTGATAGATATACATACGATGGTATGGAACATGGTTAGGTAAAAAAGAGCATCTGACATCGATGATAGAATTGTATCTAGTAAAAAAAGATTAATAGTTTGATATAAACTATATAAAAGACACAAGGAGTAGATTTAAGAATAGACAGGATTGGATATAATGAAATTGGATTAAATGGAAGAAGTTGTGTTAAGATTCATGATATAAAATTAACAAGGGTCAACTAAAGTAGAATAAAATAAATTGAAAACATTTAATGCAATAATAGATAGACTAGAAGAAAGACTGTGATTTCATAGCTTAGGATATATTAGTATAAGTCACAAGAAATTGTTTTAAGAAACATAATAAGAATGAAATGCAAAAAACCAGACTTGGGATAACAAAGGTTTGAATTAAATGGACTTAAATTATTAAAGAATATATGGGACATTAATATGAATAAAGAAATAAAACTGGAAGAGATATGATTAAATGGATTTGTATAGCTTTAAATGGGCAAATATTATTAATGTAGATAAGTGTTGGATTGCTCATGAGTGAGTGAACAAAACAGAGTTGCTTACTAAACTGAGCAAGTCAACATGTATCTTCCCTATTGTTCTTTTTGCTCAGTTGTTCACTTTTGCTCACTTATTCTGTTCTTTTCTTTGCTCAGTACCATTAGATTACATTATTATTAAGCCACATAATACATCGGCTGATAAGTTTACCGGTTCAATAAAGAAAACACAACTTTTTCGGTCAAATTCAATTTTATTCATCAACATTGTCTCCTTTAAAAGCGATACAATTATTCCAGCGCATCTCTAACATTACGATACCTTTCTTGAACAACGATTTAGCTTTGGCCTCAAAATATGCATTTCCTTCAGCGATCACTTACTCGAGGCAAATCTCTTTCAGGTGAGCATTTTTTTTAGGTCTACTAACAGGTGAAAGACGCTGGCGGCCAAATCTGGAGATAAAGAGCTTTTTCTTGAGAAACTACATTCAACTTTGAGCTAGGTTCGAACCTGGGTTGAACGCACTTCGAGCCTGATTTCTACCACACACTACCATTGAACTATAAAACGTGGATGATAGCTCCAAACAGTGTGGGTGTGGAAGCAACGCGAAGTGTAATTCTTCCAGTTTTGCATTGTCTTGGTGAAAGATCACCTTCTTTCTTTACAAATTCCTCTTTCAAACGATCCATTTGTAGTCCATGTAGTGATCACTATTAACTGTCTTGGCTTTTTCCAAGGTATGTGTTCATTAAATAAAACACCGTACGCATCCCAAAATACGGACACCATAACCTTGCCAGCACTGTGTTTCGTTTTTGGCTGCTTTGGCTGAGGTTCACTGGCTGCTGTACACTCAGCTGACTGCCGATTTGACTCTGGCGTATAATGATTGTTACGAATACAGATTCAGTGGGCTCGTTTCGTTTTCCAAAATGACTCCACAATCTTATTCAAATTGTCGTCTTTCGTCTTCTCAGTGACCATGGCTCCTGATAATCCCCATGTCATCGAAAGTGTACTCTCACCTACTCTATCAGACATCCCAGAAGACATTTCAGTAGTAATGCAACGCTAATCTAATCTAGCCTATTGCTAGCAAGGAGAAGAACAAATCAATGCCTGACAACATAGCAATTGTTTCATTGGAGTTAAATTCCGGATATGCTTTTTCATTTCTTCGGAACAGTTCCAAACCGATATAATGCGTTGAGGAAAAATACGTGGCCTTTTTTTTGTTCATTTGGCTTTAAAATGGTTCATTGGACCTGGCAACTCTTTATCTCTCATAGCTGATGATTGGTGATTTGATCATTGATTAAACGTTTAATGAGATTAGTTAGTTTTATAAAAAGATATTTAAAAGAAAGAAAAAATAATTGAAAATTCGAATAAAATTCGTAAAAAATTCAATAAAGAATACAATTTTGACACACAAAAAAAAAGAATAATGCGTCGCATGTATGTGAAAAAATTTGTGTTGTTTATGGTGAGCGTACTCCTTACAACACCATTCCCAAGAAAAGGCAATTCTTGAAATATTGATGTGAAAGATGCAACATGCTCAGGACGGGCTATCGTTGAGAAAATCACTGTAATTATAAAACAAGTTGAGCAAAACCCGCATAAAAGTAGTCATGCTATTACCAAGGCACTTAACTTAATGTAAACCTTTTCGATTATAAAAAGGATAACAACTTTACATAAATAATATAATTATTCTCTTGGCCTAAATTCAAATAACAAATTATACAATTATTGGTAATATACTTATATCCCTATAATCTTTGTACAGACATACATACATTGTACATCAATTAGTGTGTACTCAAAATATTCCCATGTTTTATGCTAAATATTATAATTAAACAAAACTACAATACAATACAGTGTATTTCATTACTCATACTTAAACTAAATATTGCTTGTCATCATCCTCATCAAATTAAAAAAATTATGAATTATCTATAATTTAGGTAATAATGTGTTAATAAATTTTATATGAGTGTAAATGTTAGCAGCTGCTAAACTAAGCCTAAAGTATTAGATAATAAATTATTTAAGGGGCATTCTTAAACACAACCTTGACATTACGTTTGAATAGAAGAGCGGCGCTGACAACCAGCAAAACCAAGTAATGAAAAATGTGCTCCTTGTTTGCCTTTTGCCAAACACTTACTAATATAAAAAGAAAAAATTTAAATAAAGCAACCGAAAATCCACTTACAAAGACATACAGATTAAAACCAAAGCATTGCGAATGAAGGAATTCTGCTAATAAAAACAAGAGTAGATATTTTGCCAGAACAACACGAAATAAAAAAACAGAATGCAAAAAAAAAAATAAAGCACTAAAATGAAAATAGCTTTTAATGGCTAAAATGATTTACAAAATGAATGAGTTCATAGAGGCAAAAACACAGACTGTGGTACGAGAGAGAGAGGGAGAGAGGAAAAGTTTGTCGGGTCGCTTGCTCAGACCAATATAAAAAGGGTTAGACAAAAGTAAGAGCCAAACCAACCAACCGACAGACCGACCTATCTACCTATATTAAAAGGGGTGGGAGGGACCATAAAGGACGGCAATCAAAGCAATTAACAATACAAAGAATGTGCTTGCAATCTAAAGTATTAAAAAGTATCTGGTGGACTAAATAAATGAGTCAGTGGGTGAGTACATGAATGAGAGAGGTGAAATCCCATAGAATTGGATAATTTTTTTTTTTTATTTGGTTTTTTGTTAAAGGCGGCAATATTTAATGGCTTTTCAAATCTAGCATAGGTCCCGGTTACATGAACATGATACTATAAAAAAAACGATAGAATTTAAATACGCACGAATGAAATTTAGCCAATTTCGTTAGTTAGAGAGACAATTAAAAGCGTGGAAATTTTATAACAAAAACGGCAACAAAATTGGTGACCATGTGACAGTAAAAAGCCGTTTTGAAAAAATCCCAAAGCATAAAAATCTGTCAAATGTCAATGTAGAGGATTTTTATTTTTTTGATGAAGCGTTAGTGAATTTAACGCGATTAAGAGTGGAAAAACAAAACAAAACAAAACAAAACAGAACAGGACAGAAAACAACCATTGAAATGAGCCAAAAATCAACAAAAATGGAAACAAACTTTTTTTTGGTAGGCACTCGGAATTTTTGTTTGGCTTTCTTGCTTGTAAAATTTGTTTTTCTTTTATTTTTTTTTTTTTGATTTCCTTAAATTGGTTTAATGGAAAAGCGCTTTTCAAAATGTTTTTCCCATTTATTTTTTTATTTTCTGTTGTTTTGAACAGAAAAAAAAAGATTCACGAAAAACACTAAACAAACACATAGTCTCTAAAGTGAATGTACATAGAAATATAAAAAGCAACATGAGAATGCAAAAGTGAAGTGGTTTTGGTTGGTGGTGGTTGGGTTGTGGATTGTGTTTTGTGGGTGGTTCAGTGTCTATTTTGAAAGATTGGGTCACTTTTTGAAGGCCACTTTGAGGTAACAGGCAGTGTGTAGTGAGAGAGTATTAACTGACAGGTTTGGCTCGTTTGTGTTATTGATTACACAAAACAACAAACTTTTAGAACTTGGACAAGTTTTTATGAGTTGATGAAATGTTAGTAAAAGAAATAAGCATACTTAAAGTATTAAAGTTGGGTGAACTTAATAAAAATTAAAAGAAAATATATAACATCAATATTAAAGGATTTATATAAGGGATAATTGGATTACTAAGTACTTATAAAGATTACTTAATACTCATTTGTTTAGTAAGCTTCATTTTAAACTCTACTGGTACCGAACAATAGTCGAGATTCAACCACTCGCATGAATACAATCGGGTAATAGACTGGACAAATCGCTCACAAAGAGAGATAGCGCTCTTCTTTTTCCTTTAAATCTTGGCATACCCAACAACAAATTGTATGTAATTTTGCAGAATTAGCGTATTCTGTCTTATGAACCACTGAGCCATTTTGATTCACTCTAAAAATGTGTAGCACTGATAAACTATTTTGCCTTTGGGAAAAAATGATCAAAATTCTGACTCCGGTGGATTTGTCACCAGAAGATGTCATTGAAGATGTATACTAAATTTCAGATCAATTGGTCAACAGGAAGAGGATGAAAGTTCAATTATTATATTTGACATTCCAGCGACACAAACAAGTTTAAATAAATAAAACCTTCTATGAAAAGAAAGTGCTCTTTCTTCGTGACCAATTTGTCCAGTCTATCAAGATTACTTAATTTGATAGACTTTGGCTGTGTCGTTGCCCACAGCATAGTGATAAGCAGCGGCAAACAAAAGTTACCAAAGTGTCAGAGAACGTGAATAAGTTTCTCGCTCTGCATAGTTGTTATTTTCTCTGTTTTTTGTTCATAAGTATAAACGCTTCAAACATATTTTCGTTCTCTCATTCCACACTTGACGGTATAAGCAGTGAGCCGTATGATTTCTTCAAAGCTTGATGTTTTTCTTGTTGTAAAAGTTAAATTTTCTCATCTATTTTTTGTTGCAGTAACATCAATATATTGGCATAATGATTTTATTCAACATATCTTGAGATGAATACCTTTCTAAACATATAATTTTCATGAAAAGACTTTGCCATTAAGTGTAGTAAAACAGTACCAAATGAATATTGTCTCCGTATCAATATATAGATGGATACAACATTGATTAGGGTCTTTCATATATTTCATTGGATTTCTTCTAGTACATTCAGTAGCCTCTCATTTCTGGACTGGTGGACAATAAACTGTCACTCAACAACAAATTTATGATATACGTACAAACAAGTTTGGCAATATGGCATTCCAATACGAGTATGTGGGAACACTGTGCCTTTTAAAACATACAAACAACAGAAAATAAGGCCCTACGAAGCATAACTGATGCACCGTGGCTTATCAGGAACACCATATTGCAACGTGACGTGATGCCAATAGTGATCGAAGAAATTTATTTCTTAAGCAGTCAATACAATGAATGATTGCTAAAGCAGCCCCTCATTCTCCTGGCAAGGTGCTAACTCATAGCACAACTCACCATCAGTTATAAATGCTTCTGCCCAACGATCTCCTTAGCAGGATATTTTGAAATTCTTTTGATGTCATGCCTATGATGACAATTCAAATAGTAAAGCTATCCGGTATCTGTGACATTTTAATTTAAAAAGAGACACAGAAGTGTTGAGGGACAACCGTGCAGTTGCCTAAAATGACATTTGAAGGCATAAAATATTTCAAGTAACACGCAGAATGGTATAAACAGAAATCTGACGTTCTTTAGCGTGACGATTTTTGTGAATTTAAGTCACAATGCGAGTAGAAGAGCTTTGTTCTAAAGAACAAGAAATAATACTCTCTGTGTCCGCAACCGGTAACTCATCCAAAAAATTACAAATTCATTAATTTTGGTGTCGCAAAACAAACGTGCATGACAATTTATTTAATTTAACTACTGCCAGAATGCGCAGTCTAAAACAATACCTCCTTAAGTCCCCTACTCACAAAGTCAACATAATCTTAAGATCTGCTTCAATTACTCATTACTTGAAATGGTTCTTTCTACGAACATTAATATTCGATTCGATTTAGATCTCCTAAAGTTATATTGACGCTCAGTGTAATATGATACTTGTATGATACACTTTCTCAATTTCATAACCTAACCACTCATCTGCATTGAACTAAAAATTGTATTGATTTGTTAAGTGGTGTGAATAAATGTTGTTTCTCATCATGTTTGTTGTAAATAAAAACTGTCAACGTAGTGTCATCATTCATGTCATAAAAGTGTCATGTCATGTCATGTCAAAGAAAATCAATATTCTGTGTGTTGTGTTGTATTGTGTTGTTTTGTGAGACACATGTTGCAGTATACATATTTGTATAAAGAGAATTTCACATATGTGATATAAGTACTACAATCAATAATAGATAAATGCACAATTAAGGTATCAATCAAAGTTAATTTCATTTTGACTTGTCAGTAAATTGTTGAAATTCTCTCCATTTAATTAGCGGTTTCACACAATTTATCTACAAAATATGTATCATTATATACTTGTATGAGTATACAATATTTCTATATTCCTGTGTATGAATGTTTGTGTTTTTGAATGTTTAAACTGTTAAAGTCACAAAATTGTCTTTATTTTTACCACATACTCGTACTAGTAACTCTTCGATAGCCTGAAATCATGTTGCGGTTTTGTTATCTATCTTTACCCCAAAAACCACAGAAAACCAAAAACTCACAAGTTCATAAAATTTTCCTACATCATCATCAGCACACACTCACATACACCATACCACACTCTTATACATATACGTGTATAAGTGCAGATACTTTTTTATGTTGTTCTTATATGATTGTGATTGCGATTGTGTATGGTGTATGGTGAGCTTTTCATGTCTAATCCTCTGTGCACATTTGGCTAAGTCCATTGAGCTTCTTATGTACTTCTTCTGCTTCAATTGCTACATCCCTCCTTCTACTGCTGCTATATAAGACTAACAATGTCCGTTAGTAGTTACTTTTTTGCTTTCTTTTCTTTCTTTCAGCGTTCATTTGTTCATTCATTCGTTCGTTCGTTGGTTGGTGTGTTCGTCAGCCAAGTGAACTCAATTTGCTTTTATTGTTCAAGAAGCTCACATAGTAGTAGTTTTCGTTTATTGCGCACAAAATCAAATTGAATTCTTCTACACTTCATGCATTAAGTTCTCAATAGATTTTCGTTTACAGAATGACCGGATACAGATGGTTTTTCCATACCATTCCATTCCATGCTCATCTCCTCCCACTCCTCCTTCTTAATTTTTCGCATATATGAGCAGAATATGGTGAAAGTAAAACTAAGACTATTTGATAATGTCATTGACTTGTTGCTAAATTTAGAAAAAAAAAAATATATATATAAAAGTTAACATTTAATTTAATAAGAAGTTTTTTTTTTCTTTTTGTGAAAGAAGAAACTCAATTAAATTACTCATACGCTATGATAAAATTTGATAAGAAGTAATGGGAACAATTTCAAAAGGAAATTAAAATTCAGTAGAAATGAGCAATAATCAATGTTAAGATTCCTTTATGGATTCATTAGCAAACATTTTTTTCAAATGATTTAATTTCACATTTCAGAGGAAAAACAAACTTGGGATTTAATTCAAATTATTAGGCAGAGTTCAAGTGAAGCCATTTACAAATAATGAATTCTCCTTTACCAATTGTTCAATAAAGTAAAATAATACAAAACTTCTGAATTCTCCTTTAATGTAATAACAAGAATACAGCAAATACAGAATATATATGCTTCATACTTACTCAAAGTGTTGGAATGAAAACTTCAATCTCATGTGATGGCATCTGGGCTTCTTCCATAAAACTTGTCCGATCTGAATGAGTATGAAATCGAGCTCTTGGTCAAAGTAATCTCCCACAGAAGCCAATCAAAGTTGCTTATATTTGTAGGAGTGGTGGGTATCTGCCAACAAAACATTGATTATTATTTTTTACTAATTAATCGATACACCAAATTATTTGTGCTTAAAAATCGATTAATCATAACTTAGTCTTCGTACGCGTGGTATTCGAAATATGTTTGTAATAGCGTGTATTTTGTTATCTATTTCCCTAATTATCAGATCTTTAATGTTGCCCCGCAGCTAAAGAGAAAAACATTCGAAAATCAGCCAAAAAGTAGGCAACAGAATTAAAAATATGAATGTCTTTTGATTTAGTAGGCTGATTTCGATAAAATAAACGCTAAATGTTTGCTACAATACACCAGTCAAAACCGCATTCACATAGGTTAAACCGTTTCTGAGCTTAGCGTACACAGACACGAAAAGGCTTACGATTTTATATATATATAGATAGATATAGATAAACTTAATGTTTTAGTGGATGAATAAAATGATACGCAAAATTCACCATTTAGTATCTACTTTTTTTCTCCCTCTCACAAAGAGTTTAGTTGCCTCTATCGCTATTTTTTATAACGTTGTTGTTCTTAGTTGTTTGTCCATTTTTTTAAACCTTCATGGACGCTTAATAAGTAGGAAAACAAAAAAAATAAATAAATAACAAAATATCGAATATTAATGACATCGATTATTATTTTGTACTAATTAATCGATACAATAATAAATTGAAGGCCTTTTAGACGTTCAGTTCAGTCTCAGTCCATGTAATCACTTCAGAAATCGAAATGGACTGACAAATAAGCTGGGCCATTTGTCCATTTTTCTGTCATCGTTTCGGTTATTGGAGTGATAACAAGGACTGAGACTGAATTGACCGTCTAAAAGGCCTTTTGTTGCTTAAATAATCGATTATTTGATTTAATTGGACTATTTATTGGCGAGCAAATTTTTGTGGCGAAAAAAGAAAAGATGGTCGCGGAAGATCGGGCGAAAGAAATCAAAGAAAAGTCTGTCACTTTCATCGCCTCTGGGTCAAAACACGAAGTAAACGTTAAAAACGATTATCCGATTAATCGATCCCAGTTGAGCATCGATTATGATCGATTAATCGGTTTATAGTTTTTAACGCTTACTTGGTGTTTTGACCTAGAGGCGCTGAAAGTGACAGACTTTTCTTTGTAAAAAAGAACCATAAATGAAAAAAATCGATTTATCCAATTAATTGAACCCAAGTGACATCGATTAAAAATCCATAAATTATTTCAGCAAAACATCGATTATTTCGATTAGTCGATACCAATCCTTATTTTGTAGTCTTGCAGTGAATTTGAACTAAAGATATCCAATAATGAAACATAGAACTTTCATTTTTAAGACTTTTCTTACATTAAATAAAAACTCCTTGTAAAAATTTAAATCTTATGAATTTGTTATTTCTTATTTATAAAAATACCTTTAAATACTCCAGCAAATATATTTTTTACTCAACCATACTCACTCAACCATAATTTTAATAAATTTTAATACTAATCAAGGAGTCTTGAATGGTTTAGCTCTTGTGTGTGGTGGAGTCTTTGTTAAAAAATAAATTAAATTCCTAGCATTTCATTTGTATGGCTTTAATTACAATATTTCATGAAATTCATCTCAACTCAACAATGTTTTCTGCTTTGTTTGACACACATTGAAAGACTTACATTCATTTACACACAACAGACAACACACAACACACAATTTGGCCACACATTTTACTTTATTTCAAACAAACCAAAACAAAATACAACAAAACAAAAAATATACAAAAATTTAATTAATTAAATGAACTAACAAAGTACGAGTATTTCTGTTTTTTTTTCATTCTTCTTCTACTCACATTAAAATGGATTTTTTGTTGTATGAAGAAGGAAGGACAAGGCAATGTACTATAAATACAGTGATATAACATTGTCTATTATTGTGTAACAATATCAATTATAAAACTTTCCAAAACAGAAAACAATGAGGACATGTAATTTGCAACAACAAAATATACAGTACCTAGAAAAAATACTTAAATGCATGCACACAAACTATGATGTATGCACACATACATACGTATGAAGCATGGATGAATGAGTATCTGTGTATATATGAATGTGTGTGAGTATCTGTATTTGAACAATGCAATTTACTTGTAAATACAGTATCCGAGTATGAGTATAAATAAAGATACAAGTAAGTAGTATCATAGAATGAAACTGAAACAAAATAAATAATTGTTATAATAAAACAATAAATGACAAATTTACGAGTAACATTGACTAAATGTAGGTCATAAAAGTATCTCAGTTTCTCTCTACTTACTTATTGTACATAATTACACATATATAAGTACACATATCAAACAATACCTATAGAGAAACATTGTTATGATAGGGAGACATTAATAATCTTTTAATGGGGTCATTAAAAATTCTATTAATATTTCTTTGAAGACAAATTTAAGATTTAAATGAAGATGATTCTGTGGGGATATATACAAGTTGTGAACAGATTCTTCACTAATTTAACTCAACTGCAAAAATTGTTTTGTGAATTATGCAATGCAGATCTTAAAATATCCCTTTTATGATCATAAGATCTAAAATGCAATTGTTCACAATTGTTTAGTAAAAGTTTAAAACATTTTTCCCGACATGGCAGACCGGCAAATCAGCACCGCCACCAATCACAGCTTTACTCCCACCAGCGCCACAGACTTCAAGTACCCCGTTACCCGTCATCTTCACACGAAGAAATTGACAGATGTCAAAACATGTCAAATTTTCATCTGCCTGCGGATTGGACATACTCGAATCACGCATCAACACATCCTCAATGGATCAGTTTGTCCTTTTTTGTAAAGCTGATCACCGCAGATCATCACATGAAAAGCATTTGGGTCTCCCGTTTTGGTTCCCAAGTTCCATCACATCTTTTAAAAAAAATTTAAACCACCGGGTTCATTAAATCGCAAGACGAAGGCCCCAGCAGCTAGTCACTCGTTTTTATGGTTCCGTAGCCAAACGGTGCCAACGCGACCTTATTACTAAGCCTACACTGTCCGTCCGTCCGTTCGCTCGTCAGAGAGTGCTATCTCATGAACCGTAATAGGTAGACTGTTGAAATTCTGCCGCTACAAAAATTAATAATATTTTTGGAAAATCCACGGGAAAAGTCTGAATTTCCATCAGTTTTTCACATAATTGTATTTTTTGCTTGTGCTTCTTTTAAGCCCTTTAGTCTTTTACAATATTTAATTTTTACTGTCTGACTTTACTAAGACTCTATGTTTCTCACTTTTCGACTTGAGAAAACTTTCAAGTTGCATGTTTTAGAACGTTACTCGCATAGCAAGTGTTCCTAGCAACTCCAACTGTCTATTGCCTGGGAGTCTATACATTTTCACTTCTCAAGTGAATATTTTCTTGAATTTCAGAACTAATCTGTTCTTTTTCTCCTTACTACTTTTCTAATCTTCATCTTTCATGCCCTCCGTGGCGTTTTAAAGAACATTGCTCAGGTTTACTCAATAGCATATGTTTAAATTGGATTTATTAGATCAGAACATTGTATTTTGTAAGGTTACCTTGATAAATTCTCAAATTAAAGACTACCATATCAATGAGTTTCTATTCACAACTCTTTTGTTATCTTATGAAGCACATCTACAATGATACTAAATAACATTGCTCATCATTTTTAAATTGTCTAGTTTCTTCATTAAAATCTTTAATTTATTTTTAACCTCTGACAAAAAGCCGCCTATGAATAAAACCAAAAATTTGAATTCTTCCAACAATTTAAAGCATTTGTCTACTCTTCTTTGAACATGATGACATTCCTATGTGAATAAGATACTCTTACATTCTCTGTTTTAATTTCAGGTGTAATTTCAGCAAGGAAACACGTACACACTCACTCATTTATTCATTCATTCATTCAACTGTTGCTATGTTGCAATATGCAACTTTGTAAAATTTATCACAAATTCACCAAATACAAGTTATACACACCCACTTACAAGTATGTTGGCTAACCATTTGTCAAATTGAAAAGTGTGTGAAAATAATAAAAGATTTTGTTGAAATTTTAATTTAAGCAAAAAGAAGAGATTTATTAAAATAAGTTTAAGACCACAAAACCATGATTACCTGGAAGAACTTTCTAAACACAATAGTGAAATGGTCAGTCTAATGAAATTCCACAATCCTTTGCATATAATAAATTTAAACGACGACAGCTACGTGCTTTTGTGGGGTCACAATTTATGCTTAAGCAAACCGAAAATTGGCCGCTTTGAATTTTATTTCACTTTATCTTATTTTTATAATATTTTCTGCACTTTTCCCCATCAACTAAATCATCTTTAGTTCTAAGTATTTTCCCATTTTTTCCCCCATTTCTCTTTTATTTGTCAATTGAAAGCCAACAACACAACAACATGCAACAATATCCAACATGCAGACCAAGCAAAGTCGAGTTAAGCCAAGCAGACATAAGTAAAATACAAGCATGCATTGCCATGTCGTCTGAGACTCGAGTCTCTTTGATTCCCCATCACAGTCCCTGAATCTATTTTCCTTTAACTCACACTTTTTGTACCATACAATTCCGTTTGACTCATAAGTGTGTGTCTGTGTGTGTGTGTGTGCTTTGCTTTTAAGTGTTTGTGTGGCCGGAAGTCCTTTCTCTATATACTATGTATGTAAGTATGTATGAAGTAACATAAAGTATAAGAACAAAAACATTTCAGAAGCAGACGATGAACTTTTCCTGTTGGTCATAATTGAAGTTTAGTTTTGAAAACTGTTTCAATATTTCTCACAAATCTAGTTTACTTCTCCCTCTTACCACTCTCACCTCTTTCTTTGGTTTTAAGCTTATTTGAGTTTATCTTGCTGCGATTTTATTTGTTTTTTCTTTGTCTTTTTCTAATACCTTTTTCTTCCATTTTCTTCCGGTCAAAATAATATAATTTAATATATTTTCAACATTTTTTCATTTTTCATTGCTTTCGAAACACGTTGCATTTTCTTTGAAATACTTTCTTTTCGTTATATCTTTTTCTCTAAACTATTTTCGATTTATTTTCAGTCATAAAATAAAATTTAGGATTTATTTCTTTTTTTTAAAAAACTTTTTTGATCTTTCAAAGCATTTCTGAAACTTTTCTCATATATGTGAGAAAGTATTTTTGTACATTTGACGTTGGTTAGCAAAAATAAAAAGTTAGTTCTTAATATTATGAATGAGTCTTTGAACAAAAATCTTAGGTAAGACAGCTTATATACTAATCTATGATGGAATCTAACATATACAGTCGAATCACGATAATTCGTACCCCGATAAATCGAAAACCTCAATAATTCGTAACAAACTGCTGGTCCCTTGAAAAAACTTCGATAATTTGTAAAATTTTCATACGTTTTGGTCCCCTCGTTAATTCGTATTTTTATTTTAAATTTAATGAACAAAAAACAAAAAAGGGAGCATCTTCGTTCAGTAAAGTAAAGCAGAAACAATCTGAATATTCAGATATAGAAAATAGTCTACTTTTGTGGCTGACCCAATGCCAGAAAAGCAATGTTCCCATTGGCAGCCAGTTATTGACCGAAAAGGCTTTGTGTTTTGCTAATGCAATGAAGGTCAATAACTTAAAAGCAAGCATTGGTTGGCTTGGTCGGTTCAAAAATCGACACAACATCACATTTAAGAAATTGTGCTGTGAATGTTCTGCTGTTGATGAAGGAGTTTGTGTAGAGTGGAAAGAAAAGTTGAATGATTTGACTAAAGATTACGATGCTAAAGAAAAATGCTTGCCAGATTGTACCTATCAGAAATGAAAAATGTCATGGTGGTAAGCATATTAAAGAACGAGTTACTTTATTATTTGCTGTGAACATGGATGGTACCGAAAAACTTGAACCACTATTAATTGGAAAGTTTACAAAACCGATGTGCTTCAAAAACATTCGCAGCTTTCCAATGCTTTACCGACATAGTAAAAAGGCGTGGATGACAATGGATCTATTTAACGAATGGCTTCAGATGTTGAATGTGATACCATGAAAACTACAAATCGAAAGATATTGCTATTCACGGCGATCTAAGCCACATAAAAATAAAGGTTTTACCAGCAAACACCACTTCTAAACTGCAGCCTCTTGACCAGGGTATTATAAAAAATTTTAAATCATTATGCCATAAGGAAATGGTTATTAATCTTGAAGACAAAAAAGAGTTTAAATGAACGCTATTTACGGCAATGCAAATTGTTTATAAAGCGTGGAATAGTGTCAACGCAGCTTGTATTCAAAACTGCTTCCGTGCTTGCGGTTTTAATTCAAGACGAGCAATTGAACATAGATGATCTATGGAATCGTATATCTGAGAACTCTGAAAAAGTCGCCCTTTTCGATGATTACGTGAATGTAAATAATGACGTGGCTGTATACGGTATGTTGACAGACAACGATATTTTGAAAGAAGTTACGGGTATTAATAATGAGAGTGATGAGGATGATAGCGCCGATGAAGAAGTAATTATAACGAATAAACAAGCAAAATCGGCCATTCAACAAATTCGATACTATGTTTCAAATCATGATGTCCAAAAAAATGTTTTTAAGTTTGGAAAACTCAATTGAAGAGATATGTGAAAAGAACCTTCAGCAATCAAAAATTACAAACTTCTTTAAACCTTAATCTTTCTCTTTTCTTTCTATTAAGTTAATAGTATGTAAGATGTAAATACATATGTAAATGGAGTTATTATTTTCTAATAAAGTTAAACAATAGGTGAAAATCAACTGATATGTAAAAGCCCCGTTAATTCGTATTTTTCTTTTTTTCACCTCGATAAATCGAAATCTCAATAATTCGAAAACCTCAATAATTCGTAAAAATGCTGTTCCCTTACAATTACGAACTATCGCGATTTGGCTGTATTTATGGTTGGATAAATGGGCTTCAGAACTTATTTATATGCAAAAGAATTTATTTGATCAAATGTGTTTTAATTCTGTGTACTTCAAAGTAGAGTATTCTCTTTATTTCTTCGTTCAATAAAACAATCACGAATTTTACACTTTGTTTTTTCATTCTTATTAAAATATTGTATTTTATTTTATATTTTTTTTCCATACTTTTTAAATATTTTATAATTTAGTGCAAATATAAAAATAAATAACTCAAAGCTAAAATTTGAAAATATTAACATCTCTACTTTGCACTATGCTATTTGAAGACTGTGTAGTGGTTCCGATGGAGGAAGAATTTCCGCTTATTTTACTTAGCCTTGTAAGCAACATAGGTTCATCCTTCCATTTCAAAGCAGTGCAACACTCACAAACAACAGACATTGTACCTATTGAAACGATTGGATAGTCTTGTATTTAATAAAGTCGACTTTATCTAACCACAAATTAGGGGGGGAGTGATCGGACAATTCTCTGGCGTTCTGTGAGTTATATCCATATGATCAAGACTAAGATAAACTTTTTGTTTAACAGATGATTCTGTATTTCTTCGCAAATAATTAATTCCTTTTCTATCAGACAGCCTGGTTCCCTTTCTTCTTTGGTTTCAAGGTTTTCTGTTTGCATCTTTTGTACTACGACCTATATTTCAACGATTTCTTCGTAGCATGAAAAACTTGGTTACCCAGCGACCAAAAGTTTCGAGAGAGAGCTCCGCCGCAGAATTACTCAATGCAAACCGGGTATTATGCAACATTCGATCGTAAATGAGTGAGAGAGTGAGTCGTGGAGAGCGAAATTATTTCCTGAGAGAATTGATATACAACATACAATCATAATGAATTATACACCTATAACATTCCTAATGAATCACTCCGTTCATTGGTGAAACAGATGCAGAGTGGGGACTTTGTTTTATAGATATTGCATGTGAACATTTGTTTCCTTTATCACATTTACTTCTAAACAGTGTTTATATGGCTTAAACACAGTTTTGCCACTGCTAGCAATTTCCTTGTTGAGGCAATCAATGTTCTTTGTATCAATTTTTTGTCGAATTCATGATCCCAGCAGGTTGGGTACTATACAAGTGTATGTAAGAAGGGCTAGTGAGGTTAAGCTGGTCATCCTAGGTATTGGGAATGGCTTTAGAAGAAGATCAGGAGCATGGGACAGAATGTGAATGCCAGAAGAAGATGAAGAGTGAGAGTAGCAGAGAGAAGAGTCGTTGTCAAGTTGTCAGCAAGAGCAGTCGTCATGTAGTAGCAATTGAAGCGGTCGTTGTCGTTGTCGCAGTCGATCGGCTGGATATTCTTCTTGTCATTCTCTTTAAATTTACTTATTACTAAACGTATTTACTTATTACTAAAACACATGTATTCCACGTGATCAACACATTTCTGGTATTTCATTCTTGCTATCGCTGCCACCTTGACAAAGACTACTTGATGGTTTAAAAATAATATCTCTCTAAGCCACCATATAACCAACATACGACTATAACTCAATCTGACTTTTCCGCTGAAGTTTCCAAAAATTGCATACAAACTTTGTCCTGATAATAACAATACTAACAAGCAGCCATTTCGGTGGAACCGTTCTCAAGTGATGAACTTTCATACAAGCGGCAATTGATTTTTATTTATTTAAATAAATACCATTGTACAATACACCATATTACTATTACTAACAAAAATGTTCTAAAATATTATAAAACTAATCTATAGATGTTCATATACTATACAGAGATTATTCGGCATCAATTTCTGTCCCCTTTTTTCTCGTAATATTTTTATAATAGCAAAATAATAAAAAACTTCTTCTTTTCCAAATGAAAAAATGTTTTATTATATGCAACACAACAAAACACAGCAGAACATGAGACCACCCACATGAGTTTAAATGCTGCTGACTTTAGTACAAGCTTAAAGTTTTATGAATTTAAAAATACTTTTTTGAATAATAAAGTTATTTATTAAAGCTCAGTTGAGTTGAAGTTGGAAAAGCATGTGAAATATAATTTTTTAATCAAAAACATTATTTTAATGCGTAAATAAATTTTAGTTAGGAAAACTGAAAAAAATATTGTATGACATAATAAAAAACATAAAAATTTAAACATTTTTAATCAACATAAATATTTTATACTTTCATTAAACATTCACAAAGGTCTTTAAATTAATGTCCTTACATAAGAAGTTAAATAAAATTCATTAAACATTTTTAAATTCTACAATATCATTTAATAATATTTCTCCAAATATTTTTCCCTAAATAAACTGTCAAATGCAGTGTCCTTGGCAACATGGTACTGCTTCATTCTCTTCTAGTATCTGTAACTCAATAAATCATAGATTTGAGTGCGTACTTATTATTGTTGATTCATTAAAAATTCAAAATGATTTATGTTCTTTAAAATCACATTCTATTCAAATTTTAATATTATTTTACTTTATTTGCATTTTAGGCTTTTACTTCTCAATAACATACAATATATGACTTCCTAGTAAATTCTCAGTAAATTTGATAGTCTTCTTTACCCTTTTTGGACTAACAATATTCAGAAAAACAACTGTTTGCAATCGTTTATCACGCACCATTAACTTGCAAAGTTCAAAGTTACAGAGCTACAGCCAATAATATCAACAATAGCAACAACAAGAATCTTATAACTGGGCCTCCCATTGCGTATACGCAATAAATATGCACAAACTGCGCGAACACATTAATCATACGACAACGATGAAAATGATGCCGATGCTGCTGCTGCTACTGCTGATACTGACACCATCACATGGCACAACTAAAGCAAAAACGTCAATTGTCCAAAAATATATGTATGAGTATGTGTGTGAATGTTAGTACAAAATGCAAACACTTGCGTTAACATCAACAACATTACCACAACAAAAGCACAACTACTAAAGCATAACACCAATAAATCAATTGAATGAAATAATGCTCAGAATGTGAAATTGCAAAGGAAAATTTATCACCCACACTGCACTGCACTATACTGCATTGAACTGTCTTTTCTATCAAATCAAAAATAAAGTATAATAAACCAATGTATTGATTGCATGAAGAAATACACGTAAATAAATGAATGAATGAATAAATGAATGCTGGCATTGCAATTGGTTTCTTGTTCATTTTGTGAGTGTTTTGTTTCACAGAAAATTTATTACGTCAGCAAAATGAACTGCAATTAATGGCAGTCAATCATGAGTAGAGAAAAAGAGCATTTGATTTACTAATTGTGTTTTCAACGACAGAGTTCCATTTGCACTTTCTTAGATTCCAGCGAATTCTATTAATTAATATTATTGATTCTTTGGTAATTAATATGACAACTTAAAATTTTGTTTTAGCTTCACACATATTTATTCCTCTCTAGGTGACCAAATTTACATTTTAGTTTTCTTATTAACAATGCTTACATTCTTAAACAATATTATCCAGTTTCTAGGTAAGGTTCTATTGTACTGTAATAAACCCAAAAGAGATTAAAATTATCAAAAGAGACTCAAGGCCCGTGTTCTAAGTTATGTTGGATTCAACATGTCCAAAACAATAGATCGCCTATCGACTAAAAAACACCATATTGGCTCAAATCACATTGATTCCCTAGGGTACCACCATAGTATTCCTTCGTTGAGAGGGATAATATCCTTACTTTACTACTTGTCCTCTGGGAAGTCTATCTGCAAATTAACTCGCCGCATCGACTGCAACATTCAGATAATTATAATATAATACTTAGATTATCAACCCTCTTGAAGCCGCTTAGGTACGATTTGATTGCCAATAACCTTGGCCAGATCGGAGCTGCATAAATCAATATGGATTAACTCACCGAACCTAGTAGAACCAGTGTTTGCTGTCTGGTTCCCCCTAGAATTGGGAGAATCCTAGGCAATTTTTGTGTAATGGCTGCTGCTTTTTTAACATACTCACTTCGGTGGTACTTATGGTGCAGCTGATGCATGCATCTGTTAGAGTGTATTAGTGGAAATGACTTTGTGTGAGTACCTCACCAGTTAAACTGTCAGTTTGTGATTTATCAAATCATTCTCAATTTTAATCTGTCATAATTTGCAATATTCTTTAAAAACAAAAAACGGGAAAGAAAGTAGAAATGAACATGTGACTTTTTCGGTTTCAGTGCGCAAGTAATCAAATGAAGTCAGTAAACAGGTTAAAGAAATAATGTATGGTATATAGAATAGTCCATCTGACTTGCAACCAATCTTGTCGGTATTTGTTAAGAAAGTGAATTCAGTTTCAGAAGGAACTGCATGATGTTCGAATCGAACACTCTCGCTAAAAATTTAATCTAACCAACTCAGCGACTGGCATATATTCTTGCTCTACCAAAATTTCCTATCATAAATGGTCATATACCATTAAAATTCAATCGATTGCTAACGATC
The DNA here is from genome assembly GCA_037043315.1 of Amiota communis. NCBI lineage: Eukaryota > Metazoa > Arthropoda > Insecta > Diptera > Drosophilidae > Amiota > Amiota communis. Next base: position 171,163 of record JBAMAV010001245.1, on the reverse strand, counting down.
ATTCGTTCTTGCTGAGTGAAATGAATGCGTTATACAAAATCAAGTCAAGCTACGTAGCATTCCAGTAGCGCAGCATTAAACAGATTGAGACTCAACAAAAACATACAGAAACCAAAACAAGTAACCCAAAGCAATCATATTGTTGTTCGAAACATCTATGACAATCTCTCACTATAAAAATTCAAAACAATTACATGATGCAGTAGTGTGTGGACTAAACGTGCAACAACACGTACTAAGCGGCTCCATTCATCATGCTGCACAGTGTCTGGGGCCTATAAGAGTCTAGGTTCTCAGCAATACCAAATTGAATTAGCAAATATAAGTGTAATTTAAGCTAGACTGTCGAAACTAAACACTTCATTTGAGTTCTCATGAGTGCCTGATACAAGCATAGAAGATGTTTCAAAATCTCCTCATAACATTCCATCCCGTTCCAGCAAAAAAGCAGTGTCTAATTGATATTCCTAGAACAGTATAAAGTAGAGCCATCCCTATTAAGCCCTCTTACAAATTTTAAAACTATTTCATTCTATTGAAATTAAACATGTACATATATACAATTCAAAATATATTGCGAGACATCAATACTTTGCTGTCATGGTTCTCTTTCAGCCTACAACAATTTTAAGTCATATTATCAATGGTGTAGTTTCCTAATATATGTTTTAAGCACGGTACCCAATAGATACATAGCTTGCCTTGTCCTAATGGCAAACTCTTCATTTAAAATATGCTGCAGTAGTCTGTGATTCAGTCAGCTACTGTTGAGTTGACATTTTTATATTTGTTTATCAAAAGAATATTTATTATTTTATATGAAAGAGTACTTAATTTGATAAACCAAATGAAATTGAATTTCTGAAATTGTTTTACTACTTTCAATAACAATTTATTTATACTTTATTTTTTTCATTTGTTTGTGTTTCACTATCAAGCGCATTTATTAAATTAAGTTGAGTTGTTGAGTGCAGTCAACCGCATAAATAATAACACAAACAAAATAGAATGATGTCATTTAAAATGCTATTTATATTAAACTTAGTTAGAATATGTACTACTATACGTACCATATACAATATTATGATTTATCGAAAAATAAAAAAAAAATATGCAGAATATAAAATTATATTCCATAAACGAACAATTGATTTTTTGGTATTTTCATTTTCAATTTGCTTAAATAAATGATTTTTAATTATAATTAAATATTATGCTATTTCATTTAAACGTTTTACTCTACAAAATTTTGTTTTGTTTTTTTTTCAGTTTTTCCACTGTAATTCAATTAGCAAATTTCCCCTTCTTATAGTTGTTGAATGATGAAATGAGGGAGGTTGATGATGGAACAAAAACGTTTAAAAACCATTAATTGATGTCGTTTTAATTACATTCACTTGATGCCTTTTCCTTCGTTTCTTCCGCACAGTTTCCCTCAATTTTCTTCTCTTCTTATTCTTGTTACCATTTTCTATGAGTTTTAATGGCTTGACTTTTAATTGGCAAACTCATTATTACCAGACAGACAGACATTAACGTTTAAAAGGGATATATAAACTAAATTATACATTAAGTAGGCTTTGTTATTTGAATCTTTAGAATTCAATTTAATTTCAACTTCACTTTAGTTTCGAATTTCCCTTCGATAAGAACAAATAATATTCATCAAAAAAAATAAAATGGCTAATAAAATGGGTCTCAAGATATTACAAATTTTAAAACAATTAAAAAGACCAGTGGATATAGAAGAAATCTTCCTGAATCTTGCTAGAATTATGTGTGTTTCTGTTACATCAGGTTTTCAAGATAAAGTTCTTGAAACGCTACAGCTTGGCATTGCTTTGGGCCTTATACATAAAGAAGATGATAAATATCTTGTAAAGGCTCGTACTCCTAAGGTAATATAATACTATAAAATTGCAAATATTTCTTTTATAATCTCATGTGTTATTTGTAAAAAAAAAAACAGCCTATCAATAAATCCATGTTCAAAAAAGGAAGCGGTGAGGGTGATGGCTTTGGTGGAGCAGCTTGCGCTTAAACTCTTCAAATTGTTCGATGTTCCCAATCAGGAAGACATATTCTAAATTTCATTATTTTTTGGATCAGTACATATGTTTCGGTTTTAACTAAATTGCAAGAAGATATTTCTTATTAATAATTTGTTGTGGTATTATGAAATTACAGTGTAACATAGTATAAAATTATAAAATTATTCATGAATATCTTAAATTTCATTTGGAGTAAGGAAAGGGCGGGAACTAGCTCCAAGCCTAATTGATGCGGCCGAATCTTGCTTGGCTACGTTTGTTCGTTTTTGTTTTTAAATTGGTTTGCTGTCCACATTACAACGAAGGAATGCGTTCCTTTCTTATCATTTGTATATATAAGTGTAGCCAAAAACATGCGTTCCCCATTTTTCTTGAATGTACCGGCGAAACATTGCGCAAACATGCGAATGCGACCAAACATTTTCGTTTGCCTTCGTTACAATGTACACATTGACTGAACGTATGCTTTCGCTCTTGTACATTCCAGTTCACTCGCCTATTATACATAGTTTTACATGAAGATTTCCTTAATGTGTAACAATGATTTTGTTAGTATTGTATATAAAAATAAATATTTTTTATTAACGAGAAGTTGATTGGCTTTTACATATATTAACAAATATACAAGAGATCACTAAAAAGAATCATAATTCCACTTCACATGTACCAGATTGTCTCCAGTCTTTCTTAATATACAATATTATTTCCTTGGGAGTCGTCGTCCTTTTCTTTTTAGGTGTCAACAAAATCACGTCTATTCAATTGCTTTACAAATCCAATCCCTTTTTTACAGTATCTCTCCTTTTACTACTTTCTCTGCCTTTCGTCTTTCTAATGTATCAGCATGGTAGTTCCTGTTCTATGATTTTCATGTGATAATACTCAAGTGGTTTCCAGTTGTGTTCTGAAGGGTGTCAGGGTTCTATGTCAGTCGTTGCTGACGGGAATTATTGAGGCGACATCAACTAGCCTGGGCATTGTGGATTTTTATAATTACGGCTTTACATTATCCGCTGTGTGGCCTTCCATACTCTCTGATTGTCCGGGTTTGCTTATTCGTAAAAGTTTCTTATTCGCAGCTAACCTTTATATCTAAAGGCTCTTAACTATCCGCAACCTGTGGCCCGTCCGAAAGAGATCATAATTCCTTCTATTCCGCGGACCGGTATGATTTATAAAAATGGAAGATAGAAGCCAAGAGCTTGGAATGGAAACCACCGACCCATTTATTCACTTCTTGGCCCATGACATAAAGAGATTGAAACAATCAAGTGAGTTGCAATAAAACACGAATTAATTAATACTCTGTACCTATTTATTTTACACAATATATTCATGACCACGTGCTTCCACCGGCATTCCAACAACTAATAAAGCAATGCACGTCGCCGACATGTCTTTGCTGCTCAAGCATCAGCCAGTAATTTCTCAAAACACCATATAGCATATGTCTGAGTGTGTGTGTGCAGATCTCTTCACTCGGCACAGCAACAGAGATAGAAACCATATCCCAAAACTGAATGTCTAATGATAAAAGGACAAAGATTATAAGGTCTTCCATCCATCAAGCTCAGCTTACACCAACATTCTTAATCAGCCTACTGGGCGAGTACCTACTTGAGTAAAAGATATGTTATCATTGACGATATTTTATTCATAGAAGAGGATACTTTTGTTCTGCATTACTTCTCTTCTTACATTGTTCCTTGCTCTTCTTACTTAATGTCTCCCTGCATCTCTATAAGAGGTTCTTGGTCATTTGCACAATTGGAAACTTTCAAATCAATTTTTTTTATAAATAAATATTAAATTTTATTTTTTAAAAGAAAGATTTCTTAGCTTCCTTTGTTTAATGTTTCAATGGGTAACCAGTATTATTAACACTATTCTAACCATTTCAAGTAACTTACAACACTGTGTTTATAACAAGAAAGTGTAAGGGATACCTAATCCATGATCTGCACTTTTCATTCAAGGATATAACTAATGCAATATATTAATTACTATATTGGTCAGATCTTCTCCTTTTAGTATATAATCCCAATTCATTTGTATTGTTTGTCAATATATCTATCTCATTTTATTTTTAAGACAACAACGTGTGCTTAACAAAAAAAAGCACTAAATTACGAAAAACGCGCAACGTGTAAATGAAAAAGCTCCTACCAGGGTTACAACCCATTGTAATCAATCATTTTTGAACAGGAAGATGGCCTCATCGTCATCATCGGATAATAAAATCATAGTTGCTGGCCAATATAATTTACAAAAAAAGATTGGTAATGGATCTTTTGGGGACATTTATCTCGGTCAAAATGTATACAATGGCGAAAGAGTAGCCATTAAATTCGAACATTCCAATGTAGCGCATCCTCAATTACCGAATGAGGCTCAAATATATTGTTTGCTTAAAGGAACTGTAGGTATACCGCAGTATCGGTATCATGGTGTTGAAGGTATCTACAATATACTTGTGGTGGATTTGTTGGGCCCCTCATTGGAAGATCTTTTCAATTATTGTTTCCGCAATTTCAGTTTGAAAACTATTCTTATGTTAGCCGATCAAATGATTACCCGTTTAGAATGCCTTCACTTCAATTGTTTCACTCATCGTGACATCAAACCAGAGAACTTTCTTATGGGCCTAGGCCAGGAGTGTAATAGAGTGTTCCTTATTGACTTTGGACTTGCTCAACTATACTGTGATCCTCGTTCACATACTCATATTAGTTATCGTGATAAATACCATTTGATAGGCACTGCACGTTATGCCTCGGTTAATGCTCATATGGGCATTGAACAATCACGTCGAGATGATATGGAATCAATTGGCTATATTCTGATTTATTTCTGTCGTGGCTCTCTACCGTGGCAAGGCATTAGAGCAGCAACTAAAAAGGAGAAATACGAACGTATTGGTGAGTTGAAAATGTCAACACCTATGGATAAATTGTGTGACAAGTCACCACCGGAATTTGTCATGTATATAAATTATTGTCGTTCCCTGCAGTTTGCTGAGCAACCAAATTATTTCTATTTGCGTAAAATTTATCAAACACTTTTTCAAAATTTGCATTATCATCGCGATTATGTATTTGATTGGGTAGGTCTTGATAAACAGACCAGGGAAAATATGAAGCGAGAACATAATTTGGCTAAAGCACAGCGGCGATCCAAGGAGTCCTCAACCAAGCCTCAACCAGAAAATAATTAAAACATTAAAATATTATCTCTCATACTTTTTAAAAACTTATGTCTATACGTATATTGTTCACGTTATCTTTGTGTTACATAATTCAAACAAAGATCAATCATCAACAAATGTAACGGAAATCATTCAAATAAAAATAGGGGGTCTTACACGAAAACATCAGTTACTTTACGTTGATTGTCAAGAAAGAAAGATGAAGAACAACAATATTCCAAGACTGTCAAATTTTACAAAAATTAAAACAAAAATCCGACATCATCAAATGACATTAGAAGGATCCTGCACAAAGAGTACAAAGTTCGTTTTACCAAGAATACAAAGATAAATAACATCAAAAATGTGAAGAAGGAGTAAAATTGTTAAGACAGATAAATCTACTATTCCACTTGTACAACAAATATAACACAAGAACACCTGCTATTTCTGCATATCCTTCTAAGACATTTGATGATTTTGCTACAACAAAAAAAAAAAATGTTGGGCAAATGCAATGCAATTTCCTTTTCTTTGAAATTAAAGATATTCAAACAAAGAAATCACCAAATAATTTCGTATTTATTGCTATAAAAGTAGCTACTGTAGAAGAAATTCCAAGAAAATTTAATTTAGATACATTTCGCTTAGCATACTTTCAGGCATGCATGATTGAACAATATCTATTTCTTCTTGGCTTCCTTTGAAGTACAAAAAACAATATCATTCATGCTTATTAAGAAATCAAAAACAGAAATAAAATATATATGTATATATAAAGAAATTTCCTTCTTCTTGTTGAGATCATTTAACCCTTTTATCTGCTGGGCAATATAAATTACAAATGAAATACACGTACATTATTATTATGAAATATACATGCACACAAACATACTTAAATATTCTTATACTCGTATGTATGTGTATTGCTTATATTGTATATTGAAATGTATATATGTGATAATATGTAAGTATGTCAATATAGTAGTAGCCTTGTTATCAAGAAGAAGTTTACCTAGTAAACGATTTCGAAATAATTTTTCCACTTGAATACGCGACTAAAGTAAAGTGATTTCGTTTGCGCAAACGCACGTTTGCACAATTGATTGGTTGGTTGGTTGGTTATTTATTTTTTTCTCTTTTTTTTGCCCTTTTTCATTTTGTTTTGATTCCTTCTTCTATGTGAAATGACAAGCAAATAATCCATTAGACATTCATCAGTTTGGCAAAGATACTAAAATACTTATAAGCCAAAAAGTTATTTATAGATTTCTAACAAAAAAATATACATACTAGTAGAAACCTATGTGAGGGAAGTTTGACAAGTTTCTTAATATAATTTTATTGTATTTATTTTAACTCGTTGGGGTTAAATTTTGGACTGTCAGGAGGATGATCTAGCAATTGGTTTGATTTTGGTTTAATCAATAAATGGACAAGAAATAATTTTCTTTCAATGAATTTTACTTTATTTAATAGAATAATTCTTCCGATAAAGCATGAAAAATGATTTCAATCAAATGTTGGCCACGGCTGGTTTGGCATTAAGCCATCCTGGAATACCAAAATGAAGCATCAATCACTTTATTCACTGCTTCCTGGTCAATTTGGGCAATTTCGATGCGAATGTTCTGTTTCAAGTGATCAATTGTCAGCATAGACTTTACATTTCGATGCGCCTCAGTCTAGAGGCTTCAAATTACAACTGCTATCAGGCCAATGGACAACGGCTCCATGGGCGCTTCATTTCTTCCAATGTACGGAATTTTCGCCATGTTTAAGCCATGAACATAAGTTTTAAGTATTTCAAAGCATTACTTCAAAAAGAAACAATTCATATTTGTTTAGCGAAAGGCTAAAATTAAACTACTGTTAGCAATTTATGGTAAAAAGTTTGACATCTTTATTAGCGACAGATAGTTCAAAGTTGGACAAATAGATGGCCCACCCTTTATATTTATTATATTATTATAACTGCTATTGTAATTGTCATTATGTGAACAGGTGTGTTGTCTTAATGGAAGAACACTTTTTTTCTTTGAAAATGTTTATTCTGTATTGCAATGAATGAAGATTGTATCTCAACACGGTGGTCATGAATTTTCCAATCAATAGATTCATTTTTGCCATCTTCGGAGGCCTAAGGCCAACATCTATTCACTGTTTTGACTGTTGCTTGCTCTAAGATAGCTAGTGGTGATTCTATGTTGCATCAATCAATTTCATTGAAGACAAGAAGCTGCCGGCAGTCCTGGAATCAAAGCTTAAGTTTGGCAAGAAACAAATGACTAAATGTGCGTCCGACTCTAAACGTCTTGTTAAGCGTTCCACTGTTCTTGCTCTCTGCTAGAAGAAAAATCTTATTCGTGCTGAGAAATATCAAAATGAGTATACTAAGACCGATCGTGGCGAAGTCTAGTTGCCTCATTAAACTAAGGCCCGCTGTCAATACTAATTGCCTGGTGAATCAAAATTGGCTTTTGTCATTCGTATTAGTGGTATCAACAACGTTGCTGCCAATATACGCAAAATATTCCAGTTCTTCCGTCTTCGTCAGATCAACAATGGTGTTTTCATTATACTGAATAAGGCTACCATTAATATGTTGCGTATTGCTGAACCTTACATTACATGGGGTTGCCTCAACTTGAATCCAGTGCTCTACCTGATCTACAAACGTGGAAATATGGCCAAACATTTTTAAAGTATTCATATGTTTATTCCAAAGATAGCTTTATTCAACATTTCTTTCGCGAGCTTTGCATTCATAAGAAGTTGTATGAATAAATTTAGTTTTTTCCATTGATACAAAACAGGAAAAGTTGTTTTCTTTGAGCAACCACAACAATGAAATGATTCAATGAGTTTTGATGCCTGTCACTTCAAAGAATATACTAGTTTCTGATACAGACCAAGTTTAATGGCGCCACTAAGTGGTCAGTTAAGTAACTTATCAGACCTCCCTTATCTATACAATATTCTATGTAGTATGTATATAAAGAGAAATCTTATACTATAGGGAAAGTAAGTAAATGAAATTGCCTAGTAAGTCACATAGAAGCTTGACTTTGGCTTTATTTGGGGAAAGTAAAGTTGAACAAGTTGAAGTGAGGAACAAAGAAATGAAAACGTTATAAGAACAAGAGAAGATGCCAACATGCCGCAGGACAATACACACATACATACACTCTATACAAAGCCACCTACACTTGGCTGACCTTATTTATAATGCAAACATATACACTCACATGCATATACTAGATCTATACATAACTCTGTATAGCCACGTACTTAGTATTCACCTCTACTACTACTTGTTTGTTGCAAGAAGTTCGCCTACAATGACTTTGGTTTCTTGTTCTTTTACTTTTGTTTTTAGTTACCAACCAAATGAGAAGAATGAGAATAATAACAAATGCAACAACAACAAGAACAACATCAAGAGCATTTGTTCTATGAGTATTTCATTCATAGATACACATTCACATACTCATGAGATGAGGAAAGACATAGTATAACATTTGTGTGCATGTGCCTTAGCTTGCCTCATAATTAACCCTTTTATTAACATCCTTTAGAGCTTGTAAAAGGCACATAGACACCAATACATAAACCTAGAAATATGTGCCGCGTCAGCATAAATGATGCCCAAGTACTTACACATGTGTGCATGAGAATATTACTAATAACTCGCTTGGCATGTCTCAGTACTTATAAACGTATCTATGATGAGCCTGTGTGTGTGTAAGTGTCAGTATCTGTTCGTATCATTTGCTCCTTGCAAAAAGTTTCCTTTTGTTCACTTGAAAAATTATAATCGAAAAGTTGGTGCCTTTTGTTTTGTTAACGCCTGTGACAGCATTAAAATTTGCTCATCTTTCTCTACTTTTAGTATTTTCCACTTTCACTTACTCAAACTCACACACTCACACTCTCTAATTAAGCATGGCATTCACTTTTAATGCTTATGCTCTCATTGTATGGCTCACGTTTCTGGCATGAAATATGATTGCATTGTACGAGTATCTAGATACAACAACATGGTGTATAATACAAACAAAAGCATTCCTATACCATATCCACTATACTATACATGGTACGTACTTACTACTAAGTAGTATTGTATGTGTTTTGCTGCTTTATGTGTGCCATTATATTCGAAATGTAATTATATACAAAGGAATACACATATGTATATTACAAATATCTTGCATATGAGTACATCCATACATATGTGTATGTAATTATAGTCAGTTTATCATTTACATTTTGGCATAAAAATTGGATTTGTGTTTTTGTTTTCATTTCAGTGGAAGGGAATTTAAACCAACATTCTCTTAATGATACTTAAAGCTTACACATTTATCTTCTTCTCATTTAAGATACACACTCACACACACATGTGTGTTTTTGAATAATTTAAATGACACTTTGAAAACTGTTAAAAAACGATCTACCATAAAGAGATTACATCTGTTATTTTATGCTTCCTCAGTTTGTTGATCGTTAATGAAACTCTGATTGATGAATAAAAACTTTATAATCTCAGTTTGCGTTTATCATTTTAAAGCTAATTTAATGATCATTCTGAAAATGAAACATTTTCATTATTGAAGGGGGTGGATTAAATGTCGAGAGCGCCCTTATAGGTGCCATATATTTCTCAAAATAATGAGATAGGCTAGGTGTACATAACAGGTAGGCGTGAATGAAAAATGTGATGATGGGGAAGAAAGTAAGAGGAATAGAATGTGGAAAATCGTGGTCTTTGTGCCTTGTCCTTCTTGAAACAGATGTGTGAATATTTGTTGTTCAGCTGTTGTTGTAGGAAGACGTAGAAAGAAAAATGCAGCGGCAGTGAATTTATAAATTTTATAAAATTTGTTGAACAAAGGAACCAGCTAACAGCAAAGAGAATTTTATACTTTTATTATTATTATTAGGGACATATTCATAATTTAAACAAATTTAGTCATTCACATAAGTTATTAACAAAGGATTTCCAATGCTCTCTGTTTCGCGCCATTGCTCGTAACTCGATGATATATTTTCCGGTCTCCCGGTTGAGCGTCCTGCGCCAGGTCATTTTAGGTCTGCCTCTGGATCGATTGCCTTGTGGGTTCCATTCCAGAACTGCATGCGGTATCTCATCATAATCTTTACGCAGCGTGTGACCCAACCAACCGTATTTGCGTAAATGCGCTCATTACTAATGGTTCGGGGCCACCATATACGTAATACGCTTCTGAGACATCGATTAACAAATGTTTGGAACTTCTTGACAATAACGACTTTATGCATGCATTGAAGACTCGTAATTTGGTTTTTCGCCGGATATTCGGCTCTCGCCAGAATCTATTTAATTGTCCAAAGGCAGCTCTGGCTTTACGAATTCTGCAATCTAAATCGTCCAGTGCTCCTCCGGATGATGTAATTTGGCTTCCAAGATACTCGAATTTGTCAACGTTTTCAATGTGCAAGTTGTCGATACTAAAGGCGCTTGTATTAGGGGGTTTACCCGCAAACTTTTCGTTTTTGCGCAGTTGATTTTAAGACCAATTTTTGAGGCTTCTGTGGCGAGTCTATCTAACTGGGTTTGAACATATATAAAACAAACAAAACAAAACAAAAAAAGCAATTAAAACACAACAACAAAATGACTGATGGACAGCGACCTGGATCAGAACTACTCGCTCAACAGCAATGCCAATCCAAAGAATATGCAGGAGTTGAGTGTTTATGTGCAAAACCTTCTGCAAAATGTGCAAGACAAATTCCAGAATATGTCGGATGGCATGGGCAATCGAATAGACGATCTGGAAAAGAGCATTGCCGATCTCATGAACCAAGCTGGTGTTGAAGAACCAGAAAAGTAGTTATAACCAAACGTGGCAGAGATGAGCAAAAATTGAATAAAACCTAAAGTCTTCGATGGGCAGATTCCCAATATCAATGTGCATTAGAGACACATCCAAAGAAATCCGCCCACAACACACCACAAATCATCCACCATCCACCACCACACCAGGCACAGAACACAGAAACAACCACCCACATCATATTAACACATCATCATCATTGTAGGCAATTTGATGTAATTGTTCTTTAATCATTAATATGTATGTAAAATTTACTATATTTAAAAACAATAATTCTTTCTATAAAGTTGGTTAGTACTAAAAGCAATTATTTATAGAATCACATTTGTTAAAAATTTTTGGGTCTAGATTTTTGTCTTGCAAATGTAGTTTAAACATAGCAATGAGCTTGATTCAATGTTAAGTATCGCTAATATATGTATGTGTCTGTGTAGTATACTACAAACTAATTTGAAGTTGATCTCATTTCAATTCAATCAATACAATAATTAAGAGTTTACCTTCACCTTCAAACAAATCTATTTTTAGCTACCTTTCACCAAAACACGCTGCTTGAACGTAGAGCTTGTTTCGAACACTAACAAGTTTAGGCCAAACTCATTTTGTTGTGATCTGATTTCATTATTATTGTATTTTATTATTAGACAAAAACATGTACCCAAATAGCCGTGATCGTCTAGTGGTTAGGACCCTACGTTGTGGCCGTAGTAACCCAGGTTCGAATCCTGGTCACGGCAATGTCTCTTCATAAGACATTGTCACGGATTGGGTGATTTTTTTTTTTTTTTTTGGTTTTGTTTGTTAATTTTTTTTGTAAGTCATACTTATGTCCAATGTTAGGTGATTGTGTTGCGTAAAATCAATCATTTAGGCAAGAAAAACTCCACTCACCGTTGCAATTGCTGACTGCTTTATGTTTGGGTAAATTATTGCAAGTTCTTTATTTCTTAGAATCTTTAGAATTGCATTGATTATTCATGGCATTTCTCCGTTTCGAGCTATCTTACAACCATGTTGGACCTTGTCGGGGTCGCTTTAGGCAAATGCTCAGTTTGTTGCCTTTGAGATAATCAGCTTCCATTACATTACATTATTGTTTCATTTAGTCCCCTTGCAGGAATTCCTCTTGTCTTTGAATGCGAATGCAAAAACTTGGTTGACACTCGTACCACAGTATCTTCTTCATCAGTTATTGCTACAATAATTTAAGTTAACAATCATTTTGAATGAATAACTAAGGTGCTTACCACAATTATAAGACACTTTGAAAATTTTACTTGTAACCCTCGCCAAATCTGCGTGGCTTATATTTTGTAAATAATTAAAAAAGCGAATGAAGGTGCAAAAAATAAGCCGCAAAGAACCGTACAATTTCTATTTTTAGAATAGCATGGGAAAAGAACCTTTAGTTTTAGTTGGAAAGTTCGCATTTTTGCGAAGCTGCAGCCTTATCAAAATTATAAGACACTTATTCAAAAGTGAATCGAAAGTAAAAGAATCAATTGAATTTTTAAGTTTGGTAGCAGAAAACGTTGTTTTAATCGATTTTAATTAATATGCCACTAGAAAAGTGTTAAACTGAAGAAAAAAGGGCTTAATTAAGGCTTATTCAAGATCAAACTTAAATGTAAGCTAAATCTCAAGGAAAATTAGTCGTAGTCGAAGAATAATTGCGAATTTTTTGAGAGTCATTGAAAATTATGGATAACTAACAAGTTCGGGAAGAAAAGCAATTCTTTCTGCACGGGATAAAAGGTATATAATAAATAAAGCGAGCAATTCCACAGTTTTGTACTCCCAACTTGCTGCTTCTTGCAGTAGAAAAGTGTCTCTTATGACTGTTTGGCAAACATTAAATTCGTCGGAGCACATTATCAGAGCCGTGTTTACGAAGGTGCCCGCACTACAGAAGCGCCACAAAGAAAATAACTTGGCCACATGCTGGGACTTAGTAAGACAATTTTACTCTACAACATTCGCATTGATCTAAACGTGATTCCTTTAAAAATGTTATTTTTTCTGATGAGAAAAAATTCAATCTCGATGGACCAGATGGGTTTCGGTATTATTAGCGCGATCTGAGAAAGGAACCACTTGTTTTCTCGAAGAGAAACTATGGTGGTGGGTCAGTAATGGTCTGGGGCGCATTCACTAAATGTGGAACGCTCGAATTGAAATTTACAAGCTCAAAAATGAATAGCGCAAACTACATAAATGTCCTTGAAGTAGCCTGCTTCCTTTTTTGGCCGGAAACTGGGAAATCCCGTATGTTTTTATGCATGACAATGCTTCAATACACAAAAGTCGCCGAACAATGGCGTTTTTGCAAGACTGATATGTCCAGGTGATGCACTGGCCGGCATGCTCGCCAGACTTAAACCCCATTGAAAAGGTTTGGGGAGCATTAGTAAGTCGAGCTTATGCTGAAAATAAATAATTCGAAAATGTTTCCGATCTAAAAAGGTCGATTTTACATGAGTGGAACAAGCTTGAGCCAGCCTTGCTTTACAACCTTATAAATTCAATGAAAACCCGTATTTTTGAAGTTGGGAAAAACCGAGGAGGACACATCGGCTATAAATTTTTATTGTTTTTGTAAAAAATACCGTTGAAGTATAATTTTTTGTTGATTTAAGACTTAAAAGAAGAAAGTGTCTTTTAATTTTGATAAGCGCGCAAAAGGGGAATTTCACAATTTTTATATTTTTCTAATTATTATTTAGGTACTAAATAAAAAAAAAAATCGGTGGTAGTAATTGCCAATTGAATGCTATTAACCCAAAATTATTTTTGAATTTCTATCTTTAATACCCAACCAGATATTCAAAAAAACGAAGTGTCTTATAATTGTGATAAGCACTTTATTTTCTGATCTCATCAATTTATCATTAAAAATTTCAACTAAATTTTATTAAAGTCTTTTCTTTGTTGAGTTCTATGTTTCATGCACTATGATTTGACTTAGTAAATTTACCTCACAAATATTTAAGTTGCACAAATACGAGAAGTAGAAGAATCAACAGCATCAATTCGGTTCAATTCACTTTCAATACCTGTAAGTCTTCAATCTTTTCCAGTTAACAAGCATCAAAAATGCAAATCTCAATTCCTCAACGATTAACTCCATTATAATTTTCATTTTTTTTCATATTGCCAAAGAATGTAAAATCAAATTCATATTTTTATTCCAAGCAATTGAATAAAATCAATGCAAATATTTTCTTTTCAACTTACAAAAATTTAATTTACATAAAAAAATAAAAGCAAAAAAATAATAATCCAAGCTTCAAAAAAAAAGGAAAAGGAAAAATCCTCATCAGTATTAAAACGACATAAAGCATCGTTTATAGTATTTTTTATAAACCAATTAAGGGAACTGAATAAAAATGTGAAAATATTGTAGTACATGAGATTATTTTATATAGTAAATTGCCAAAGAATAAAATATCAGATAAAATCTACCACACAATATATATAATATACGTAGTAATAGCTGGCAGTCTGTTGTATAAGGATACCATATTCACTATTATCAAAATGGTATATCAAAGTATTGTTAAGCAATGGAAATAAACCCCGAACCCGAACGCCAATGGCGTTACGCCCACACTATTGGAACAATATAACATGCCAAAAATGTTCAAAAGTTTTATTTTTTGGGTTTTGTTATGTGTATGAACATTTCATTTTCAATTATCTACGCGAATAACAATAAAGGCTACAACAATAGTATCTGTGCACTGTAAAAAGAACAACCGATGATATTACAGAGAGAAGTTGTGAATTATTAAAAAAATAAAATTTTCAATTCATGTTATTCATGCCCTTTGCTTGTGCATCACTCATACGCCATGTGCCAATATTCAACCTACTGTTATTCAACCTCAACCTCACTCACTGCATGTTGTAAGAGTATTCAATGTACTATATGTGTGTGTGCATGTGTATGGCATCTGATGCTCCTTGCTGTTCCTGTTGCTATTACAAGTAGTGTCTGACAGCCATTAGCTGACAGCGGTTGTCTTGCCAATAATGCAACAACTACAATCTTGTCCTCACAATATTCGCATCAACCACCCATCGTTATAGTACTAACTACAACTTGTCGTCTGTCGAACAGTTCAGTTTTATATATATATATTAGTTGGTTTGCTGGTTGGTTGTTGGTGCCCCATGTTTTCCCTCTTTTAAACTTGATTAATTTTCAAATTGATTATGCTGCTTGCCTTCCATTTCCTGTTGCCATACACACACACACACACACACACATTACAACACATCATGCTCATCATATAATATGCAGCATGCACTATCTCACATATCGTTTACCTACATACACATACGACAAGTTATAACAGTTCAACTTTTGCAACTATGTATGTATTTGCAGTTTGGTTATTCAATTAAATTTGTTTTCTGTTCATTGCCTCTCATGTCGTTTTCGTTGTTGTTGTTGTTGTGGTATCCTACTGTCTCCTCTTCTATCTATATTTACAATTCTGTTGCATTCAGTCGTCCGTTTGTCTGTCCATTTTGCTTTGAGCATCCAACCATCCTTCATTCAATCATTCACTCATTCCATTTAATGTCGTTTCATAATTCGTTTATAAAATATTTATACAGATGCCGCCCACATAATTTTCTAATAGGTTTTTCCTACATTTTTGTTGTCCTCTTTAAGTTGACTGTGCTTTACTATCGTTCGTTGTTCTTATTGTTTCTTTTTGTGTCCTTTTTTGTGTTGTTGTTCTTTGTTGGCATTGCCATGTTGAGTTTTGTGCTGTTGTTTGTTTTTTGGCTTTTAGGTTTATTGGATTTGTTACACTACTACTTCAAATGCATCGAAATATTTTAATTAAGTTTAATGCTTTTCACTACTTTCTTTCTATTTATATTTGCAATGAGCATCGTTCGTTTGGCATAAGGCCAAATTGAATATTCGTTGGCTTGTGGTTGTAAAATCATAGAAATCTTTTTAAAATAAAATTTAATAAAATACAAGAAATCTTTAAATGGCAACGAAAGGACTTAATTGAATTTTTACTTAAACAAATTTACAAAGAAGAAAAATTGGATACAATTAGAAATTTAAACACAATTAAAAGTACAAATAAAAGTTCTATATTTCAATACACTTTTGGAATTGAATTTTTTTTATAATTTTATTTGCCTTGCGCCTGGATGCAATCAACAAATTTTAGTAACAATATTTTACATTAAAGGATTGGTGAGGCTTCAGCGAGCTCAACCAATATAAAATTAGACAAATAACTTAAAATCTATTCTATAACGTTTGTGGAAGATATATCTTATGGAACCTTTTCAGGCGCCTAACTGCAGACTTTGATCATACCTATTTAACATTTTTCTTATTACAAACTTAACCTAAATGATACTATAAAGTCTTAATGGTGTTGAAAATTGCTCACATACCAAGGAGTACTTGCTATTGTATGTATGGGTCACTGTAAACTGATACATTTGAAGTATCTCAAAGTATTGAGTTACTTGCGGTTCCTCACAGTTGCATAGCATATGTCAACACCGGCTTCAACACTGCCTTATAGAGTCGCCCTTTGTTTTCTAAACTAAGCTAAGACCGTGATCCAATCAGCCAGTATAACTTTCTGCTTTTTTTTTCATAAAGTGCATCTGTTTCGCTTTAATGTGGGTGTTTCAAGTAAGGCTCCGATCCAGGTGCAATCGCTTTGTTGAATAGTGAAACCATTCAATATTACTGGGGGACAACTTCCCCTCTTTATGTGGAAGTTATGTCTTTTATGTGTTGACCACTATTTCATTTCCACTTCCATTGCTTCACCTATTTGTCCATCATGAAAATCTGATTTTGATGATGCAATTACATTGTTTTCATTCGATGCACTTATCGCTGTGTCATCTGCATATGTTGGTACCACAACATTAATACCTTCTGGCATTAGAATTGCATTTGTAAAATACTTGTGCACTTAAACTAAATGTAATGCTTTTTACACTTTTAACGATTACTGAACTTGAAAACTAATGAGAAGTGAAGAGTATTGATGATATTTGAAAGTATGAATGCATTTATATATGTAAGTCAGTGACTTTTTAATAAAATACATCTTTTTTGTAGAAAATGTGTTTCGTTTCTCATCGAAGCCTTCTTTAAGCTTGATACATTTTGTCCTACGATTTTCCAACTTTTTTATCCCCTTCAAAGAAAAGGTTTTGTCACGATCCTCAAAATAGGCATTTATTTCAGTGATAACCTCTTCTTCGACCCAGAATTCTTATCGCCGAGCCATTTCATCAGGTTTGGAAATAGCAAATATTCGCGGGGGGTAATATCTGCAGAATATACTGGATGGGGTAGCAGTTTATAGCCAAAAAAAACACTTGTTTGCTTCACCAAATGGGGTTCATTTTTGATTCAAATGAATGTCGAACCTGTCCAACTGCTCTGAGTAATAACCCCGCTAGTGATCGTTTTATCCTCTTCAAGATAATCGATGTAAATGACACAGCGTGCATTCCTAGACTCTGTCGCCACGGTCTTGTTGGTCGTCTATCCACCTTGGCCTTCTTTGTGTGCATGTTCACCGGAATAAGTCTACTGCTTTGACTGTTTCTTTGGTGTCTGGTGCATTGTGATGGATCTAATTTTCATCCACGGGTACGAAACTCGTTCGGAATGCGTTTCAACAACTCAAAGCACTAAGTTGAAGTGACCACACGGTTGCGCTTATGGTCAGGTGTGAGCACCCATGGAGCGAATAGCTTTTCAAGTCCATATATTTTTGTAAAATGTGATGTACCTGCTTATTTAAGAAGGCAACAGCTTCAGCCACCTCATGCACTTTTTTGGCGTGATGACCTTTTTTGGGCGACCTGAATGACACTTGTGCTGATACGACCACAATAAAATTCAGTAAACCACTTCTTAAACATTGAAATCAATGGTACATGGGGACCATTGTTCTTATCAAACTTTTCCTTGATTATACCATTGTGGCTTTAATTACAAATAGGGCTAGCAAGAATTTATCAGAGCACAGAAACTTCTAATGAAATTGTCATAGAAAAACGATACACCTAATTATGTTAAGAAATTGACATGTGTTAGGAAGTACGATTTCTTTTAATTAATACATTTTTTCAATTTATCTTCCCTTTTTCAGATTCTTCCACTGTGTTTTGTGATTATTTAAGGAAATTATAAAAGGTTTGTATTCTTTTCATATATTTAATATTACATCTTTTATGTACACAACAATTTGGAACAAACTAATTCAAAGTTTAGCAACTTAAACAAGAAATACATAAACCAGCATTAAACCATTGAACATTTGCTTATTGCAATCATTTTTGTATGTTCATTGTATACAATACTTAGAAAAATAAAACTCTTAAAGACAAACAACATTTCAGAGAAAACTTAGAACATACTTTGTTGTTAGTTTTAACTCATACCAAAGTTTTCTATATACACGTACTTACAAGTACAAGCAATCGAACTCAAGTTGGGGAAAAACTTATTGTATCCCATGCTAGTTCGACAATATTTATACAAAAGCATTTCCATTTGTCGCAACAAATTTCACAAAAGGATATTTCTAATTTCCGATAAAGACAACTGTGTTTGTGTCATATTCCAAGAAAATAAATATTTACTTTGCCATACCATACAAATTCATATGAACATGTGTAGAAAAGAAAACGCGAATTCACAAATGAACACTTTTCTAGACACACTTCAACACTTTATGACAGTACAAGCATTGGCAAGGACATTGAAAGGCTGTTTCATGTTGATGATGATGATGGCAACAGGAAAAAAAAGTGACACATTGAAATCATGTTACACAGGTGGAGGAAACTTTCGCCCCTCCCCCTTCAAAACTAAAAACAACTATGATGACAATGATGATGAAGGCTATGAGTTTTGGTTAGAAATGTGAACGTGTTTGCACAGCTTCATATTCTTTAACCATTCTAACAAAATGTTCAGCTGTTGAATTGAGAATTGCGTATTCGCACCTATCAACCCATTGGAATGTGAACACGCAATACCTTTACACACGCAAATGTTGCCATAAGAAACTATCAAATATACGCTCACATACACAAATCTCACACATGCATAGTTAAATATAAAAGCTCATCAAAAACAGCAGCTGACTTTGTCTGATCTGTTCAATATTGTGTTGCTCTTTCTAGAATACTACTATTTATACATATACGTATGTGTATTTTCCCCCATCTTAGTTAACCTGACTGTGTGGCTTTTCGTGACTTTAACACACGTCACGCGTATTTGTTTGTTCAACTGTACGTTTTTACCCAACATTCACTTTTCCTAATAGTGTTGAGTATAAGGATTCCATCACTAAACCATGGCAACAAAGTAAAAATGGTTGAGAGTTGGTAGTAGGTGATGAGATGGTGAGGTTTTATTTGGATTTCATACAATATTATGACTTATACATGGTCGTTATTATTATTATTATTACAAGTTCATACATACAAGCATAAAGATAAATGTAGTTTTACAAGTACTACTACTATTGTATGTGTAGTTAAGAGTGCAAATGTCGAGAGACATGACTTTCTATCATTATACTTACAATATAATCAACAATTGTTTTTGTTTGCACATCATTATGAAGTCAACAAGCGTTTCTCATATCTGGGATAAGAGCTTCATAGTTATTTCTTCATATTAATAGACAATTATTACTGTAATTTCTCACATTTACAATTCGGACTCCAATGTGGTATAATTTCATTATAACATAAGTGTATTTGATGAAAGGAGAATTGCAAAAGACTTTAACAATATGTTAATTTAAAGTGAAAACCATTCAACCTGCATTCATAACACTGATCAACAACAAGCTTACACTGTTTTCGCCATCTACCTTCATTAGTAAACTGCAGTAGTTGGCCTCAGATTGCTTGTGATGTGTTCGTGAGTACAACAAGAATAAATGCAAGCGAACGGTCGCAATTAAATATCGTAAAATAAATTCTTTTCGTATTGCTTTAAATTTAGTGATTTATAAGTACCGTGCTGTATACTTGGTGGAAATACTTCCTGATTCGATTATAATTCACTGTGCCCTTTTCTTATTGGCTGGTGAATAGTGACTTCACTAGTCACAGGTTATGCAGAGGCAAACCAATAAGTTCACGCCTCTATAGTAAGTTAGCAGCACCTTTTTGCATTACTGGTGGCTAATGAATTCACTAGTCGTAGGAAATGCAGGCGGTGGCAATGACTGATGACACGAATGGTAATGAAGGCGATAGCAGTGAACGGTGACGTGACCAGTGAACGGTAATCCAATGACATCTCCATGTAAAATTAACCATTTGAATACATATAAAAAGAAATAGTACAGATTCCAATGGGACTAACCACGAACCAGTTTTAAGCCAGTGATTCATACTGCTGGTAACTGTTAAGATTGTGTAAATATGTCGATCCTTACTCATTTTGTTATAGTAATGAGGTGAATTAACTTTAAAAACACAAAGACCAAATTTCACTAGAATTTTAGTTTCACTCTGGCTCAAGACAAATCTTGGGTCCCTCATATTTGTTGCATAACTTGTGCTAAGGATTTAATTAATCGTACTTCAGCTTGGTTATACCAAAATCTACTGTTTTCTTTGTGAATGGGATAGTCGGGACAGGAAAAAAAACCATTCTTATTAAAAAATAAGTAATCTTTAACCCATGGACAGGAATATGGGTAAAATTTCTCTATTGAAGAGCCATCTGAAGTATTTCTTCTGCTTTGACATTGAATTGCTTCTAAACGGCTGAACCGATTTTGATGAAATGAATTTGTATGTTTTTGAGTGGGTCCCTGGATGGTTTAGATATCCAAATGGACCTGGAAGGTGGCGCTGTTGACTAGATCCATTGCTATATACTCAACAAATGTTAATAATTTCTTTGTAAAAACAACAAATGAATGCTAATAAAGAGAAGGTTTGTTTGATTATCTCTCTCTCTCTCTCTCACTGTCTCTCACAATAAATCTCTCTTATTCTGATCACTTCTATAATGTGTATGATGCTATACTCTCAATTTCTTTTCAAATTTTGTTGCCCAGTGTAATTAATATCTAGAAATAAACTTTGATTTATTCAGTTTATTATGTTTAAAATATGTGTTTGCTTAAGTATATCAGTTCATTATACTCCAAATTACAACCACATCAAAAAGATGGCTCAGATAAGCAATCATAAAATGTGAATGACCATAACTCAATAAGGAATAGACTTTGAAGAGTGTGAAGAGAATAGTATAAAATCCTTATTGTTATCAAAAATAATGAAAATTAATTAATGACAAAATCAAAAACCAAAGTCATCATCATCATCATCATGATTTGTTGAATCATTGTTTATGTCATGAATGGCACATGGTTTTCTAAACAAAAATTAATGATATAAAATATCATTTACTGACACATTTCATATTCACATTTCATTGTCCTTTGTATGGGATGTCAACAAAAGTTATGTCCTTTTTAGTAATTTCGCTGTTCTCCTCCTTCCTTATATCTCGACTATTGTTCAAAAATTAATTCAAATTCATTTTTAATGAATATTGGAGCTCAAAAGTCATGCCAAGTGACAGAATATTTTTTCATTACATATTTTTTTTTTTTTGCATATTATTTTTTCTTGTGCGCCGACATGATAATGTCACTTAGTTTTAATGACTTTTTTACAATAAAAACAACAACGAGAGAGCAAGCAAAGAATTTTACGAATAATATTTTTCGTTGCATACTTTTTGAGGAATGCATAGCGAAGGCTGTTTTGCGTTGATAATGAAACATTTTGCAAAACTGAAAAAAACTTGTTGGCAACAATGTCAGCGCAATTGTCAGCAATATGATAATCAGCCCTGTCGACCTTGTCCTTGTTGATATACTGAGTATGTATGCATGTACGTTGGTACTGTAGGCACAAGAATTGCTATGAAATCATCATTATCATCATTATCATCATGATAATCATTATCATTTGCTCAATCATTCTAATCACTTACTTTATTACATGCGGGCCCAATGTGTGTATTTGTTAGACAGGAAGTTTTACATTTACAATATTCAAATTTTCAAATCTCCCACCACCAACATGTGTATGTGAGGGAAGGTGGATACTTCTTAGTAACAAAAGTTTCTTCCTTTAACTTTTCATTCTTGATTTTGCTTTTTATTTCGTATTTTTTCTTCTGTTTTTCTTAGCTTAATTTCGCTTTTGTTGCATTTATTCCTTCTTTCCTGTATTTTGTATTTTTTTGCCAATTCAACAATTTGAAACTCTTTTACTTTCACTAGAGGCTTCTTTGCTTTAAATGCTTGTTTTTCATAAAAGTTTTACTTTGCTCTCAATTTTTGTTTTATTTAATGGGAATTTTTTAACATATAAAAGTACCTGAATATGTTTTGTATCTATAAGTATGTGTGTTGGTGTGCTGTCTATGAGAGTGGGTGTGTGTTTGTTATCTATGTGTGTGGGTACATGTCTAAGTGAGAGATTAAGTTTATGCGTATGTGTAAGTGAAAAAGTTGTGAGTAGCAAAAGTTTAATTAAAACAAATTTTTTAATCAGTTACTTGTACGTCTGCTTAATTTAAAACCCTGAAGTATGCAATAATTTGTGTTTCTTAAATTTCTTACAAAACTGAACATGCAAAATGTGAAAATTTGATGTTCTAGGAACATTAAATGAAAGGATGAAGGAATCATTTCTGGTAGGATAAGTTTAAATTGGATATGAAAAGATATAAGAAGAGTTGAGTGGAGTGAAGAAGGAAGCAAGGAGATATAGGAATGAAAAATCGAGGAGAGAAAAGATGTGATAAGAAGTGATGGGACCAGCTGAGAACATAGTAGATGGACCCATCTATCAACAATATAACTTTAATAAGAAACGTCAGATCGACTACTGACAGCACGTGTTTGAAGCTTCAGTCATAGGAGTTTTTTGATAGCACACACCATTCGAACTTGCTGCAATTGTTCAGTCTACGGTAGATAATCCGTTCTGATTGTTCATAAAAAAAGGTTTGGACCACTACTGATTTAAACAAGATGACGACCCACCTCACACAACCGGTGCCAAATCAATTTTTTGAAGCAATTGGTCCCCCGGTCCCTTGAAATCAAAAAATGTTGATTTTGGCTGGCCTCCACGTTTACCTAATTTGGCACCACCGAGTTTTTTCCTCTAGGGTAAGTAGTCGAAGGTTTACATCAAGAAGCCAAGGATTCTTGACGAACTTAAGGCAAACATCCACCAGGAAATAAAAAACGCTGATTCCAGCTCAGGATGACCATTTGCGCGATATCAAAATCAAAAATTGATGTAATCAAATCTTCTTAAACCAAATTAAATGATTTTTCGCTTATCTTTTTTTTAATAAATGAGTCCACCTAATATGGCCAACCTTGTATAATAGGGAGTAGTTGAGTTGAGTGGAGCAAATCAGAGTATTTATTTTATTTATTTTGAATCAGCAATAAAGAAAAAATAATTTCCATTATATTCACCAATAACACTTAATATAAAAATTGTTTAGAATTTAATAAAAGAACCCATAAGAAACCACTTACTAAAAAATTTTACCAACAAAACATTCAGTTTTACAAAATAATTACATATTTTCAATCAATATTACAAAATATTTTCAATCAATTTTCCCTTAACCATACTTCATTTTTAATAGCCTTGATTGAGGTTTCCTTATTTAAGCTTATTAAATACCATTAATAATACACAAAGGCAAAAACCATAACAAGAAATCTGAAAATTATCCATGGAAAAGCTTAATCAAGCTAGAAAATATTAAGCTGTTTTCTTTCTTTCTTTCGTTTTAAGACTCATTCGATTCATTTGTTGATGTTTAATAATTGAGTGAAACGCCAATTTTAATGCCACTTGACTTAACCGCAACTTTACACTTGAGCTACTCATAAACGAGTAAACGAATGAAAGAACAATCTAAAGAAGAAGTGAAGAGAAGCAAAGCAAAGCCGACTTATCGCATAATAAAAAAAGTTCCATCATGAAAATAATAAAGAAAAAGTCTTAATTAAACAATAACTTAGTGAACATTAAAACAGCTGCGCTCATGCTCTTTACTCAAAAGTGAGTCAGGCCAAGGCTAGAGACAAGTCAAAAGGTGCAACTAAGAATGGGATAAACTCTACTAAAGAAGTGACTGAGTGAGTGACTGACTGAACTAAGCGCATGTGTATGGTGGAATGTGTTTTAGTTAGCGTGCATCTAAGTATAAGAAAGTTTAAGAACAAACTATAAAAACCATTAAAAGTCAGACTAAGTTGAGCTATTTATAATACTAGACACGCACACAGTATGCACTCTCACTATTGGCATGATGTTTTGTGTATGTTAGTTTAAGGTTTTTCGTGTTAAGCATAACTCGGCAACTTAACTTTTCAAATAGAAAATATTTCATTATACAATAGAAAATGAAGAATTGGGAGCAAGACTTAGAAACTTCGAAGTCGTGTGTGTGTGTTTAGAGAAATTAAATATTGAAAGAAATAAAGGAAACCTGACTTGGAAACAAAATTTTGTATTAGTAAGAACTTACTTAACAAGTAATCGGAAGACTTATTTTGCAATACATTATATAGGACTAAAATTTAGCCTCGTTAGCTCGAAACTCTTGTTCTATTTGATTATTTTCTTCTATAGTAAAGTGTGGGCCATCTATTTGTCCGATTTTGGCTTGGTTATTAAATAGACAAACCTTAATTTTTTTTAACAAATTTGACTTTATTTGATAGAATAATTTATCCGATTAAATATAAAAAATGTTTTTATTCAAAGGATGGTCTTAGCTAGTTCAACAGTAGGCCATCCTGGAACAGCAATTTTCAAGCACTTTACCCACTGTTCCCTGCATTACAAACATCAATAAACAAAGTATAAAAAAGCTTCTTAATGAGATTTTCTAGCAGATTAGTAGAGAAATTAAGAGACTTGAAAGATTGACGGAAAGAACCTTTTCAAATGTTACAAAAGAAAAACATTTTCTCATCAACAAAATTTTCTTAAGAAAAAAAAATCAATGACAAATGGAACTCATTCTAAGCATGGAAAATTTCTAATACAAAAACAATCCATCGTTCCACTTTAACAGCATAAAATGGACAAGGTTGCTTAACAATAGAAAATTTTCTGAATTTTCTGGTGAAACCATCACCAACACCACTCTGAACTTTCCAAGTAAAGAAAACAATTTATCAAAATTTGACAAATGTCAAAATCAAGTTAATTCTATTAGCTACAAAAAAAAAGTCTACACCACACAGCCATCATCATCATCATCATGGACATTATCATTATCATCATTATTATGCTATGCTATCGCCATCATCATTTTAAGGGCGGAATTATGGTCATTTCAAATTTTACAACAAGAAGAAAAGAAAGTGCTATAAATCAGCGCAGCCTAAAAGCATGCTATGTTATTTGTTAACAACTCAATAAAAAAAAAAATAATGTTGTTACCGTGTAACGAGTAAATTTCCTTCCTTTCTCATGTCTATAAAATTGTTGATTTATTTTTAAAACGTATTTTGTTACAAATTTTTCTTCCTGCTTGAGAAATGAAAAAATTGAGTTAACGCAAAAAATTTCAACAAAAAAAAAATATGCTTTTTAAAATGAAGCATCAGTAAAAAGAATTCAATTCAATTCAACTCAATTCAACTGGAGGCTGCCTAAAAATATGCAATGATTTTCTTTATTATGCTAGCTTTATTTGCTCATACAATTTTCATTTTTTTTTTTTCAATTTTCAACACATTTCAGCACGTTTCTTATAATTTCGACGGCGTTTCAGCAATTTGAAACACGTCGAAAGCCACCTGAAAGCTCCCAAGCTGAAACAAATTCACTCCATCATCATCATCATCATCATCGTCATCACTAAAATTGAAGAGCTTGCATCAAAATGTTTGGGCGAATATTATAGAATAGAATAGAAAATACCAAAAATAGATCCAAAAATTTGTACGTGGTAAATTTTGCTGAGTACTCGATGTCATTTTATTATTTTCAAATTCTGTAGGCGTAACTAGAATTTAATTTCTTTGCTTAGCGAAGCTTATTGAATGAGTGCAGAAGAGCCTTCAAGAGTAGGGGAAAGTATCTAGATAAAGTTTAATGTCTTACTATGTTGTTACCCACGCCTTATGCAAATAATCCAGTAATACCATGACGACTTACAACACCCTTCTTTCAAACACATATGTATCTATCTATCTATCTGTCTACCTGCCTACCTATCTAAACACCTACACTCATATGAAAGTGTGTTGTTATTGTGGTCTGATCCTTGTGGCATAGCAATCACTTAAAAACAAGTGCAAAAGCATATTTAGGCACGTTTAATTTGTTCTGATCCTATTTTTTTTTCAATTTTTTTCTCACTTTTCGTTTCTTTCGCTAACATACTTTCTGACGTTATCCCTGGTGTATGAGCGCTTTACTTTACTTTGGTATTTCAAGCGTATAAACTTCTTTGCTCTCTCGCCTACTGATTTCTATTTCTATTACTTCGGCACTCTGAGTTCAGAGTCCCCATCTTCACACTGCTTCATTCGCTTCGTGTGCCATCTTTATATTTTACCATGTTTTGCATGTCAATGGCGTTTGTAAAGTTGTCTAAACATAACCTCAACTGTGGACTCCCTTTCATTTTCTGTGCGTGTGCGTGAGCTTGTGTTGAGTTTCTAGTGCTCTGGGAGTGCTTCAGCTTGTCAGTTATTCCTTACTTGGTTTGCATAATGTCTTAAATTCGTCGACATTTTGTTTGTTTGTTTGTTTGTCTGTCTGTCCAAATTTTGTTTTTATGGGCGTCATGTGTTTGTATCATGTGGGCGACTTTCACTGCTGTCGTTACTTTCGCTTTTTTCTCCTGTCATTCAAATCATTCGCTCACTTGATGCTAGATTTTTTTGATATTTTTCTTGATATTTTTTGTGATGTTTCTTATTTTATTTTTTGTTGTGTTGAAAATTTTGTTGCGAATAAATTTATGTTTTTTGCATATAAAATAATAAAATTCACATGTGTTTTCTTTGGAAGCTAAAGTATCTTAAAGATGCTCAGCAGATCTAAGTTAAGTTATACAATTTTTTTACAGATGATTTTTGACACATTGTTCCAATAGTGTATGTATGTAGAAGGATTGTGGTAGTAAAGACCTTAATATCATAATATGATTTTTTTTTTAATAATTTTATTAATTTAAACATTTTTCGTTCTTAGTTTACTTAAGTGAAGACCAAAACACAACGCAAACATTTAACATTTAGGTCACGCTTACGCAGACAATTCCATCTTATGAAAAAAAATTTAAAATTTTCAATGAACACATCACATCAATGGTATCACAAATCAGTTTAAATTCAGAATAGAAGGAAACTATTACATCGGCTGATAAATTCCCGGTTGGACAAAGAGATTCCGTCACAAATACAGAATCAGTAACCTTAAAAAGTTGGCTGTAAAAATTTCATGACAATCTTGCTATTTCTTAAAAATCTACAGATGTTTTAGTGGGGCAACTTTTCTTATTTACAAAACAAAAAATAAAAATGAATTTCGTCGTGAAAAAGACACTATTGAATCGAAAGATGGCTTGATAAGTGTTATTCGAACTCTGCACCAAGAAAATCGATCATTTTTGATTGATTTGCTAAATTTAAACGTGGCCGTACGAACAATGATGTCGCTTAAAAGAATTGGTTATACCAGACATTATCAAAAAGTCCACCATATCATTTTAACAAACCTTAAAGTGAAGTTACAAGAAATAGCTGACACTCTTAAGATACCCAAGGAACGTGTTGGCTTTATATTGCATGAACATTTGTCTATGAGAAAGCTCTTTTCAAAGTGGGTGCTGCGTGTGTTCCCAGTTGACCAAAAACAGCAAAGAGTTGATGATTCCGAGAGCTGTTTAGAGCTGTTTTGGCGAAATAAAAAAGACCGAAATGAATTGTAAAACAAAATGAGAATAGAGTCATATTATAGTATTATAGTCACCAAAGTCATGTCAAAATCTAACTTTGTGTTACATTGAAACGCTTTTGGTGTCGCCAATACTCTTAATATATCTTGTGAATCCTAAGTCGTAGCGCCAAGTAATGTATATATTCGGAATATAGAGAAGAGCACGTTGCCTATAAGATTTTTGTCATTGCACGCTTATGTCATCAAGTGGGGAGGGGTGTTGAAAGTGATGAAAAAGTTATGAAAATGTTATTCTTTGTAAGCGTTTCTACTGAGAACGGCTTGACCAATAATCCAAATAGAAGAATATGAGAGGTTGTTAGATTAAAGCCTCTTTAATGACAACTGGATAAGAGCCACGCCTCAATGTAAAAAAAAAACACAATTTGCCGATTTCTCTGCATTTATTCCAATGTTCCAACACTTGGTCCATGCGTGGAATCTTTGCAAGAAATCCTGTAATAACTCTGAAGATTCCCGTGCCGAGAAAGAGTTTACAAGGACAGCTGTGTCTTCCGCATATGTAGCAATGGTGGCTTCGTCTGTGTCTGTGAGTAGAGAGCATGAGCTACTAATACATTGCCTTGCGGCACGCCAGTTCTAATACATCTGGTCGATAACTTCGTGTCACGCACGTTAACAAAAAAGATTCGACTACACAGATAGCTTTTTAAAAGATTGTACTGTTTAGCTTGGAGGAGGGTTTTGATCTTGTGAAGCATGCCGTCAATCCAAACCTTGTCAAAGGCCAGCTTAACATCCAAAAAGACTGCAGAGCAGTATTGTTTTAGCTCAAACGCACTGAGAATGTGTTGAACTACATAATGCAGTTGCTTTGGAGTGCCATGTTGTGCCCAAAAGGCAAATTCGTAATTCCATCATTCTACTCAAAAAAATCCTTTCGAATATCTTGGAGCATGTGGGCAGTAGGCTTATCGACTCGATAACAAGAAATCTATATAATTAGAGATAACATTTTTATAAATTTTTTGTCGTGATACATCTTTGGTTTCGGTACAGTGATTTTAATTTTTTTTAATCTTTTATTACAATTTTGAAACCACAAATTTCCTTTACAATTACATATTTCTCAAATAGCTAAGATTTCTTAAATAACAATTGCGTGGAGAAAATTTCTCCTAAGACAACCCCTTTCGCTAAATAAATATTACATACATTTTATTAATTTGAATTTCCTTAATGTGTTGTTGCCCTTTTTACCTTCATTAATCTCAATACCCGAACCAACAACATTGCAATTTCAATCAAAAACTTATTTAAATAACAACTTTCATAATAATAATGTTAAACGCTGTATAATCTCACAGTTCATAGAACCTTCTTCTTATCAAACCAAAGGCAAACAAACCGACTGACTCGGAACTCTCACCCCCGGTGTACCAGTTTAAGTGTCCTCAAATGAAAACTGAAAACTCTAGTATGAACAATGATGATGCTAAGCAAAAGACTTGAGAGCTTGAGCTACTATAGTACAATATTACGAAGAATAAAAACTAATGACAAACAGGCGACACACACATTCTTTAAACGATTAATATAGCAACTTAGGCAGAAAAAGGAAAAAATATATTCTGTATAATATATAGAGAGAAAACTCATATTTAAAAGCACGCATTAATTTAAAGCTTATAGCGCATTAATTTTAATTAAAGTATAGCTTAACAACAAGGATTCTATGCCATTGTAGAATACTCATGAAGTGGTCCGTCCTTTCTTCTGCTATCATCATTTTCTCAATTGCTGCTATGTTGCTGAGTCGTTTACTCTTACCACATTTTAGTACTTTTTATGCGCACATTACACGCGTTGGTTTTACAACCAACATCTATATTATACTACAATAGTAAGGAAGGCATCCGATATGAGAAAAGGAACAGTAGGAGCAGTAGCAATAATGGTAGTAGGAGAAGGCGATTGTGAAGCTTTAGAGCGCCATAATGATTAGCACGAAACACTCATAACGACATGTCAGCGCATATTTTGTGTGTCTGGTAACTCGGGAAGTGCTTGTATTTATGCATGCTAGCAAATGTGCGTTCCTTTGTTTATGGAAGTTTATATACTACAATATGTGGGCGTGTATCTCTTAATATGACACATTATCATGCTGTAAAACTCAAATGAAGTAAATAAATAGTAGAGACAGAACAGAAGAACAATAGCATACAACATAAAAATTTCCCATTCATCAGCTGTTAGTGTCAAATTATATATTTTTTTTTTATTATCAACATCGTCAAAAGAAACATCAGCAACTGCATCAATGATACAATAATATGATAATAAAAGTTATATCACTTAGCCTAAACATTCGAAAAAGAAGTAAGAAATGAAAACTGAAATGCTTACTTGGTTTAGGAGAATTTTGTTGAACCAAAAGGACAAAATGTCCATAGAGAAAAGAGAGAGTCTGAATGGCTTGATCGGGTTCTCCTTTTGAGCAGAACATTAGGGTGTAGTCTTTTGAGACGTCTGTGTGATGTCTTGATGCTAAGTGACCCAAACCTACAAGTAGTTTGGATTTTATATTATATCTGCTGCTGTAAAAGTTTATTTCTTCTAACGCAGGCTTAGATCTCCCAAAGATCCTAGTATACTGACCTACTAGAATGCACGATTCACCAGACAAACAGTCTCATATGGTGCCTACGTACTAAAACCTCCCCCGGACTCCACTGGCTCTTTTTTCAAACCTGGCAATAGAGGCATTACTTCGCCAGGGAGAGCTAGGTAAGACCACTCTTCTGTTCATTTCCTCAGTTCTGTGAACCTGTTGCATTATTGCAGCAATTCTCCTGCACGATATATTCTGGCGTTCTTCATCCTTTAACATAAAGGTAATCATGCCATCTTGTGTAAGGTTTCCACTTACCTCTGACGTGATTAACTCTCTGATGTCATCTGCATGTTTGAGTTTGTGCAGGTACTCCCGGAAACAGCCATGCCCTGTGAGGAACTGCGTGAGTTGGTAATTCAGTGTACCATTTTTTCGGGTCACCCAGACACTGATGTTGGGTATTACTTGAACGTCCAACGCCGTTTAGTTGTGCTTTACCAACGCTGCTGCCAAGAGTCAGCTCGTTTTTCGACTTCGTTAAAATTGTTAAAGTGTTTCTCGGCCAGAGCGTGTCCCATTGGTGCAAAAATGTGATAATCGGACGGGGTCTGGAGAGTACTTGCCCGTTTTGGACGTTTTTCCCATTTTTGGATCTTCCCCACTGCTTGTAATCGGTCGCTAATTGTTTCTTGTGCCACATTGAACATTTCTGCTAATTGTTATTGATTTTGGGTCGGGTCTTCGTCCATAACTCCTGCAATTCCGTAGACGCTAACTGTCTTGCATATCAAAATCACCAGTTTTAAAATTACGAAACCACTTCACACATGTTTTCATGCATGGAGCATGCTTCCCGTAAGTTTCCACCAGCAATCGGTGACTTTCAACGCCCTTTTTGTTTTGATTAAACAAGAAAAGCATTGCATGCCGCAAATGCTCTTTTTCAGTCACCAAACTTGACATATTCACAGAGCTCTAGAACAATGATGATATGACACGTGTTGTTTTTAAGGTTAATGACAGTAGAATAAAATGACATGTGTATATGTCAAATCATGTTATTCAACACTTTCAGCTAGCGACATCTGTTGGAAAGACTGAAAAGAACTTTCCGATACACCTGGTATATAAGAGGCCTTTAAAATTTTGATGTTCTATGTCATTAAAAATGCATTCATGTAACATGTATAAAATTTCATAACAATAACAACTGTCAGCAAAAAAAGAAAGAACAACCACAACAACTCAGTTCCAAGCGTACATTCATTTGTTGTCGCAAAAGGACACGTCTTCATAAGTCAACTTGAGATACTAGTATGGTCAGTACAAAACTATAGAAAAACCACTCCATTTGCTTGCTCAAAATATTGAATTTCACACGCTCCTTTTATGATTTTTATGATCATTTCAGTTTGCTTGACCACCAAGTTAATTATCGTCACCATCACCAACACTGAACATTGCCATCATCATCATCATCATCACCATCAACTTCATATACAGAAACAATTTTCGTTCATGGCCAAAACCGGAAGTTGTTTTCTAGTTGTTGGCCAAAAATTCTTAGTTCCTTGCCAAAGGTTATGATAATAAAATTGTCATCTGCACATGTCTCATATGAGAGACAACAACAAAAATTCTTTCTAAGGAATTTTTAAACTATTCAACTGTCCACACATGTTGTTTTCTCTTTCTTACAATATGCGATTTTATCTCCTAACCTCTCTCCCTCTCTCTCTCTTTTACTGTCTCTGTCTCTCAGTGAGTGTCTGCCATTCTCACTAAGTCAGTTTTTAGTATCGTATATTTGAGTATGAGACTCTAAAGTTGTTTTCTTTTCTTTATCTTTGTTCACTTGTTTGGCTGCCATGCGGCTTTTGTGGCATGTGGTTCTGTCATATGAAACTTGTCTTGACTTGTCTCGCTTGTCGCACCACCTCCTCCTCCCCATTACCACCTCCCCACTCATATGATTTCATGTCATGTCATGTTGTCTATGTCGTTGCTATTTTATTTTTTCTCTTTCATTTTTGGAGGTGCTAAAAATTTGTTTTCAATTTTCTGTCAGGGAAAGTTTTCGTTGACATTTCAATAACATGCAGCATGATGAGTATTCAATATATTGAGCTCTTGTTATTCTTACTAAAATATTCTTGTTATTGTTGTTAGTATTTTGTCCTTATTCTAAATTCAAGTTGAACTGACAACTGGCATTTATTTATTTGTTTTTCTTTAGATACACTACTGTGTTGTTGCCATCGCAGCTGACGCCTGCCAAAAATGAAAATAAACAAACATACACACGACATTCATCTATGTAAATTTTTGCTAAGCCACGCGCATTTGTATGTATGTATGTATGTTAATGTATCTAAGTGAGTGAGTCTGTGTATCTTTGCGGGTGTGTGTGTGTGTGGCTTCTTTGGTTTTGTCGTTTTATTTTGTTGGTTGTTTGTGCGTGCGCAGATTTAGCATGCGCCAACTTTTTAACGAGCTTTGTGGTTTTAACAAACCCACACACACACACACTTGCTTTCACACTCTCAAACACACAAGCACTGTATATGTTACTGTGTGTGCCTGTCTCTATGTCTGTCACTTTGTCTGCCCTTCATGCTCTGTCGCCTTTGAATTTTTTTTTAGTGTTTCTAAGCAATTATGATGTATATACACATATACATATACATTTTTATCTTTGTATGTGTGTGTGTGCTTCAAATTCTTTCAACTCGTAAAATAGTTAAACCAAAATTAACCTAATTATGCTTTCTGTGCTACTTGAAAATTCATTTAAGCATCACAAAACTTTTATTACAAATTACATTGCCTACTTTTCGGCAGAAGTTTTAAAAAGAATTTGGAATTTATTTGCCAATGGCAAAGATTTTTGTCTGCAAAAAAATTCAAAGCAATAATAATATTGATATTATGCATAAGTCATGGTAATGGCATTTCAGACGTTAAAGAAGGGGGATTTTTTAAACGTTGTTATGCAACAATCATTAGATTTAGATTAGGTGAAGGGAAATATCTAATTCACCTCATCACTGCGGCCATGAGTGGGCGTACTTTGACAGCAGCCTCGATAATAGTTCCTCCGAGATTCCGGTATTCATTAAGAATTACAAGATTCACTTTGGAAGTAAATCTGGAAGTTCATATAGTTCCATGTACTGCTTACCCAGATAGCTTAGTCTGGTTCATATAGAGCCTTCATAGTAAATGCTATGCCTATTCTTCTTCATTAAATAGTCTTCGTTTATCGTTTCGACTTATCCGCATATCACAACTCTACAATATCTTGTTAAGAAGCCTGAGTACCTTGCAAATCCCAGTATTTCTTGTGTTATATTGTGAGATCTAGAAGACATGAAAGTTTTCACTGCTCTATTTTCTATGACCAACCAATATTGATGCGATTTATGAAGTCATTGTTCGTCGAACTCCATGGCGACCTGCATAAGGGTTCTGGTCCAATGAGTACATATGCAGCTTCTTTTCTAGCGAATTCATCTGGCTTTCCATTTTCAAGATTCTCACCATGTCCAAGTACCCAAATTATATAAACATTTATAGTTATTTTATGATATGCCATGCTAAGCAATCCCAAACCAGTTTCGAGTTAGTCTTGAAGGCGTTGAGTGCTTGTTGTGTTTAATAACAGTAGCACACTCTAGTTCTTCTCGAAGGCATAGTTCTAATGCATGGACTTCAGTTTGGAAAACTGCGTTCTTTTGGCCCATACTATTAAACGTTTTCTTGGATTTTCCTCATAAATACCTGCTCCAACATCAGTGTCCGTTTTAGAGTCATCTATATTCTACACATGGAAATCACAGATGGGCTTAGGTATTAACTATTCTGTGAATTTTAAAAACAAACCATTGTGTTTTATGGAATCAACGATTCTTCAATTTGACAATGTATGAAAGATTATGTTATGTAAATAATATGATAGTACTTACTGTAAAGCTCAAAAACTGTAAGTTTCAAGAACTTTGATCTGCCCAAGCCGGTGAATTTAATGATTTTAATTTCCCTTAATTAAAAAACAATTGTTTTTTCGTTAACACATTTTTTTGGTCTTTAAATTTTACAAACGACCATGTATAAAAATATTACAAATTATTTATAAAAATATGTTGAACATCTTAAAACTATGCAGCCATTAAACTTATAGGATCTCCAATTGCACCGTAACATAAATTTTTTGTTTGTGAAAAAAACAAGCATTTCCAGTGTTTAACATTTCATACTATTGAATAAGTCAATATTTAATCCTCGCAATATTGCTTTTAGTTTGTCACAACTGAGATTTAGCTCTTCTTCGAATTGTGTTTCCACAATTTGCCTTATATTTGATGTCAAAGTATCCGTAATTTTATTTTGTATGGCGCATTTCGAAATTTGAACTGCCACGTTCAATAATTCCAAAACAAACTCTCTGCGCATTTTTATTATTATTATTTTTTTTTTCAGTTTTAGTTTTATTTATTTTATTTATTTATTTATGAAACATTTCTTATTAAAAAAATACTACTTGCTATACGTGTGAAGCTCAGCGTTCTACACATGAACTGTGGAATTGAATTAGTCAAAAATGTGACAAGTCAAAACTTGGTTACTTTAATTTTGATTGGAAAACCTTTCAAAGCATTTTTTAGTTTATTTTTCTTGATTACTAAGGACAAAAATAATTGAGCCACTGATAAAATCGAGGGGGAGGTACAGTAGTTATAAAGAGAGAACGAATTTTTCGATATAGAAGACTTGAAATATACATGTAGAATAGGATATGATAGGCAGCCTGTTCGCCACAGTGGTGAGTTCACCAGAAACGTATGCCCCATTTAGTGACATGTTAAAGATAATTAAATGTTTTTCTCTTCTAGAAACAATTCTGCTGTTAGTTTCACATTCACAAGAACGACCTTCTTCAAATTCATAATAAACAAACATGTTACACTAATATCATCCTAAAATATGTCAATCTTTCTTAAGAGATACTTTAAATTGGTTCTATGAGTACTTAGAATACCATTATACAATATTTATAGACCAGCACTTGTCTTAAATACACGTATAACCTTATGATGATATCTTCAAACATTATAAAATGTCAATCAAAGACTCATATGGAGGAGGGTAACTTCATCTTTCCATCATTACTTATTGTAACTTCCTTCCTTTTTCAAAGTTCCCAGTTGCTTTGCTTCTAACAACTCAAATGTCAAGCTAATCATTTTTAAAAGCCGGTAATTCATACATCATGATATAGCGAAACCAAGAACGAAAAGCAACGGAAGAAATTCAAAAGCATCTATCAACTTTAATTTAGCCCCATGGCTGTGTTGAATATGTCTAATAATAGAGAAAGAGAACACTGAAGATAGAGACGATGTTACTTAAGTGCTATAAATAATTTGCTTTGCTAAGCAGGACTCGATTTGCTATCCTGTAGCATCGCCTAATGCGTAGGCGATATTTTTCTTCTAAACAAAGTTCAGTTTTGTTCAAAATCAGCCTTATATTAAGAATTCGGTGGAAAGGCACAAAGTTTGATTTCATTATGTTTACTGAAAGTATCTGCGAGCATTATACGCCCACATACTAGAAAGAAAGTAATAGAAAAAGCAGCAGCAGCAGCAGCAGTAACAACAGTTGAAGAGTAGAAGACAATGAGTCATGACTGTTTGTGTACAAACAAACAACTACCAAGACAACGTGTGAAGGACGTTACTCATACGCACTGCAAGACAAGTGAGCAAGCTCTCATTGATTTCGTACGTTAAGACCACATGCCACACTTCCGCTTGTGTACATTTTCAACTGACTGCTTGCCTGCTTGACTGCCTGCTTGTCTATCTATCTGATTGATAGGTACGCCTAACGTTCTACAAAAACTTCCTTCTTACCAAAATACAAAAAAAAAACGAAAGTAAAGGAAAAAAACTGGGAAAAAATACTTAACCACAGTTAAGGCTGCTGACGACGCTTGACAATGATGCCAAAACAAGTTAAGGTATGTCGTTGCCATAAAATCGGCTACTTCACAACATTCCATTGAAGTGCTTGACAACGAATTGTTGTTTGTCGTCGTCTTCTATAGTGTCGTGTTGTTGCCGGTCGTTGTCCATGAAAAATTACACAAAAAAAGGCATTCATATTTACTACTACTCCTACTTCGAGGGTGGTTTGACAAATAACATTCGTTTTGATATAACAGAGAGATAACAATCTAAATTTATTTATTTATTTGTCATCATTAACCTCACGAACTCAAATGCACTTAACTTATGAAAATTGGTTCTTTTGAAGTACATTTACTAGCTTGATTAGTTTTATTCGGGATTGAATGATGATTCATAACTATCTTATGCTTATTCTATTGTAAGAAAATAAGAATTTTTTGTAAAGAATATTGACAGATATTTCAATACCCAGTTCACAAAATAAGCAGTTCTCAATTTCTGAGAGAAATATATTCTATAGATTTTAATTGAGCGTATAGTAGGTGTTGAAATATCAGTAGATCCTCAATAGCTTCTATAAGACCCATGTCGAGGGTAAAGAAACATTGCTCATGACTTTGATCTTCGCTGATACAAGGATAGTCCTAGAAGAGAAATTATCTTTATTTTTACACATAGCTGTCTTTTAGATTGACACACTTTTCCCACCAATATTCAATAGCTTCGATACCCTGTTTATAGTGAGAATCGTCGAGCTCCTCAAAATGAACTGCAGACTCTCTTCATTGTTGGCAAGCCTGCGCTTTCCTCATGTTTGGCATAAAGTGCTTGAGGAAGCAATGCAAAGAATGTTGAACATATCTGCTAGTTCGCGTACTTTCTGGTGACAGTCAACAACCTACTATACAATTTTCTGAATTTACTTCACCATTTCTGGAGCGTGATCACATTATTTAGTCGACCACTGCGATGTTTCGCACGTACGGCCTCGTTTGCACCCTGCCACTCAATATCTTACTGATCTTACGAATCTACAATAGCTTCACTTTGATCAAGAAACCAAATTAAGCACTAGCTTGTACTTAAATCAATCGGTACAGCAATTTCAAGCGCATCGTGATGCTCGTCTCGATGCAGATTATAGAACTTGTGAACAAAGTGCAGCTAATTCCGATGGGAGCATTTTATGTACAACTGGGTAAATTAAGAATCATCATAAGAATTTTATTTTGAACCATTTGTATCTTATTTATGTGCAACTTACCATAGTTAACCCAGACATTGAAGCCATACAGAGTTAAAGTTAGCAAAATCAACTGATAAGTTCCCGGTCTAAAGAAGAAAACTCTCGATACCTTTCTTGAAGAATTTATCTTTGTATCGAAATAGGGTAAATATAAATGGGGGCCAAATCTGGAGTATAGGGTGGATGCGGCAGCATTGCGAAGAATAATTTATGAAATTTTACCATCGTACACAAAAACTTGTGACACGGTTTATTGTCCTCTTGATAAAGAATTTTCTTTCTTTGCATATGGAGCTTTTTCTTCGCAAAATTCCTCGCTCAAACGATCCAGATACAGCAATCGATATTGACTGTCTTAAAAATAAGACCTTTCCCAGCATTCAGTTGCGCTTTTGGCCGCTTAAGGCATGGTTCACCGGTTGCTGTCCACACATCTGACTGCCGATTTGTCAAAAATATATGTCGGCTATACAGTTTTTGTGAGATTTGATGTGAAAACTGTTCACAGTGCATATTGGAGCATACATTTCTTATATATTTTTATTATTTCTCGTTATATCGACAATTAATTTACATGTACGGTTCATGAAATAGAACTCACTGACGGACGGACGGACAGCGTAGGCTTAGTAATAGGGTCCCGTTGGCTTCCTTTGGGAATGGAACCCTAAAAACAAGGCTTGCTAGAGACTCCTTACTCTAGTACCTTAGTTGGCGCTATTATGGTGACCGTTTGTTGATCATCTCCTTAGTTTCTGGTAGGATTTATAAATTTCATACATTGTTTTAAAGAAAATTTGATCAACTAGCATATCGGTTTCTCATGCTTCAAGCATTTGCTTTTACGAATATGCGCCTATGATATGAGTTTATAATTTAGTTAATCTTTGCCATAAAGATTAATATTTTTAATTAAAATAGAATCTTATTGTATAAAAATCTTTATGAAACAACTCTCGGTTATCCTGTTTCAGTTTCCATGCTTTTAACCAAATAAACAGCAGAAACTGTTTTTGTTAGCTTGAAGCGATTTCAATTGGATTTTCTTGCAGCGTTTGTGAAAATAATTTTATTTTCTTCTTGTTACAGTAACAATAATAAAAACAAAAGCAAATCATTGAAAAATGTTTGTGTTGAAGGCAACATTTGTTGTCGTGCTTCTGCTTCTCCAGATAAATAGATATACATATATCTATGTTTAAGTATTCGTACAATATATATTTGTGTGTGAATGAGGGCGTATCTATGTATGTGTGTGTGTGTGTGTGTGTATCTATGTTTGTTTGTTATTTGCTACTGGCTATAGTAAGCATATCCGGCAAGCGCCTAAAACACTACACCAAACGACAACGATATCAAATCGTCAGACTTAGTGACAACAAAAAATGGCAAATATCTTCTCATGTCTCTCGCTCTCTCTCAATGCCCCTCTCGGTTCCTACATTCATTCATTCATTCATTCATTTCTTCATTTGTTCATTTATTTCCTTAACATTCCAAAGCAGGTCTGCGTCATGATTGTCTTCCCCTTTTACTGTACTGATACTAAAATTTTATTGGTTTATTTATTGTGTTTAGGAGTTGCTACAATATTGTTCTTTTTTTCTTCGTTTTTTCTTCTCCTCATTTTGCCCTTATTTCTTGTTTATGTATTTGTATTTGTTTTTAGTTGTTATTGCTGTTGTTGTTGTTTATTTATTTATTTATTTATGTCCTAAGGGCATCCTTTATTTAGTGCTTAAGCATGAAACTTTAGACAATCAATTAAAAGTTTTGATTTAAATACGATTTAGTGCCGCGCGGCACAAATAAGTTTAAGTTGCTTGTCATGCTCTGGTGCCACCCAAGAAATAACCCAAGACACGTTATTGTATATGCTCTTTGCCATATATAAAATTATGTAAATAGCCGTTGATAATGTTCAATTTTAGGACTTACATAGATGGGATGGCAAAACCTTCATGCGAAAGTGATAACAAAAACATTCTCAGTTGTAGCAAAGTTAAGCGAATTTTACGCAAAACTTTGACAGCCTTTGGCGGCAGCAGCGGCGGCGTCTTTCAGGCGTGGACATTTTTAGCTAAAGATGGCATAGAAAGGCATAGATCAAGTTAGTGGGGTCTTGTTTGTGTATATGTATATGTTTCAAATTTTATAAGTTTTAATAGACACCTTTAAGCAAAAGGTTCAATGATGTTTGTGCTTTCACTTCATTAGTCTTTAAAATATTGTAAAAAGATTGAACTGAAACAATGGGATAGAAGTGACTTTGATAAGGATGTTCTTTCTTACATTGAACTTGGTGTCAAATATCTCAATTTCTTAGTTAACATAATCCTTGGCATCTTCATAGTTAATTCTTTACCAACAGAAACATTGAGATCTTAAATTGGAATTTACAAGTGACCAATATATTTTCATCTCCATAATTTAAAATACATTTCACTGACCCAATTCATATAAAACATAATAAATATGTGAGTTGAAATCCCCTAACATGATGAAGATACTACACATAACTTATAAATGTTTATCAACTTTAAGTAAACACAAATCAGCTTAAGGACCAACCAACCACCACATGGTAGCAATAGAAGTCAAGTTTAATAACAACAATGAATGATCGTGGTGAGTCAAGCGA
This sequence comes from Amiota communis, assembly GCA_037043315.1. Lineage (NCBI taxonomy): Eukaryota > Metazoa > Arthropoda > Insecta > Diptera > Drosophilidae > Amiota > Amiota communis. The sequence goes on along the minus strand of JBAMAV010001245.1, from coordinate 130,551 downwards.
AAATATAGTGGGAGGGAGGGCAAAATATGCTTAAGCTCTGCATATAACCATCGAACGATATCATAAACCACAAACTAAATAAACTAATCTGAACAAGGAGCAGCCAACAGCAGCAGTAGCAGCACGTGCAGCTTAAAGATAAAAAAAAGAAACAAACAAAAAGAAGAGAAAAGAAGAATAAACGAAGAATAAACGAAGGCGAGCAGTTGAATTTAAAACTGGTGAATTGGTGAACGCGACTTTCCTTCGTCATACTTGTACGAGTATTTGCTGAGCACTTCAACTCGCACACTCAAAAAAGCTATCACCACAGTCAACTTGATTGCGTATACGCTATTTGAATACCGAATAAGTGGCGCGCCGTGTTGATGCCAGAGCAAAATACTGAACGAAGGGTGAAGATTATGTATACGTATATATATTGAATTGGTCTAAGGATGACGAGACATGTACAGTAATTGTTGTTGGTGGTTCGTTGGTTGCTTGGTTGGTTGCTTGCTTACTATGCTTTCATGCAAAATCACCAAAATCCAAACACTTGACAAACACTGAAGTGTTCATTCGAGTGGCAACGACGATGACAAGGATCCCACTGAAGGTGCTAAAAAGAAAAATATTTATAAAAATACAGTGAGTTCAAAGAATAGACGAAAAGAAATGGAAACTGAGAATTTAAACTTTAAGAGATATTATCAGACAATGGAATAAACTGCCCAGGTTGCTGATTAAAAAAGATTATTGTTCTAATAAATAAATAATCAGGCATATTCCAGAAATCGAAGACGGTTTTTAAGCCGTTTGATTTCAATTTCACTGCAGTTGGCTAGAAAACGCTGAGATTTTATTTTTCGTCCTTAGATGTTTAAAATGCAAATTTATACCTAAAACAACTGAAATGTTGAATTCTTTAAATGCAGATTGCCGAGGAAACCAATAAGCTACAGTTGTTGATATTTTATTTTTTTTTTTGCTACTTTAAATAATTTTCAATTTAACCAAACCGTATTTATAAACGTCAGAGTTTTTAACACCATCGAAAGAGATTTCTGGCACCAGATAATTGTAATTAAGTTGATATAGGGTTGAAAGAGATTTCTGGCACATGCCTGAATATGTATCATTATCATCATTACATAGTACAAAGCAAAGTCGAAATCTCTGTCTGTTCCGATACGCAGAACTTCCAAAGCATGCAACGGATTTTGAGGCGGTTTTCACTATCATTTATAGAATTTATTCTATTAGGTTTATATGTACAATACATTCTTAATAATTCTAATTAAGTCTTTGTCTTTGTATACTCGTTATATACATATACATATATATATGCCAAGAATGAACGACTTCTTTTATAGGTCGTAGAACAAGAAGCGCAAACAGACATCGTTTGTTTCAGAATGATGAAACCGATGAAGAAAAGGAAAATTGCTGTTATAATAACATCTTAGTACATCCCAACCAGCGCCTGTTGAAACCAACTACATGTCTTTGGTAATTTTAGGACTCGTGGCCCATACAAAGTTCCTTATTTGTATTGTATTTACAATCAATTCTCCAAGAACTTTCATTACTTCACTAATCCAGCTTAATTCATTCAACATTCCATTCAGATAAAATATTCTTTAAACTAAAAGAATTTAGTAAGAGAAATCATATTGTCTTGAGACCCCCTTAAGCTAACATCTTTAATGATTGCACCCTTCTTTCTTAACAAAAAAAAAAAATGCATTAAAATAATAATTCTGTAACTAAGCTTAGCACCAGCGATTTTATGCAAAATAGTTACAAGTTGCAGACAATAAACTAGAGATAGCAACACGAACTTATGCACGCATGCACACAAATATGTAGTATAACAAAATATTCTTAGTACATGGAACTAGTGTTTGCTTCCTTCAACACTTCCATTGTTGCTTCCGGTGCAATGATGTTGTACCAGCTTAAAATAATCCACTAACTAAAAGACTGTTTCAATGAGGAAAATGCAACACTAGTTCTACAGACACGTCCTGAGGTGAGTCCTTGGCAACCTTCCGTCAACTCCTTAATGCATTTTAGGAAGACGACAACGACGTGCAGGATTATTAAATCTTTTTTCAAGTGGTTCCTTAGTCTAAATTAGAACAATCAGAATTTAAGTCATCCTCATTTTTTGTCTGTACGAACAATAGTTAAGATTGAAATTTAGATCCAGACAGTCACGTGCTCACTTGCATATTTAAAAATGTCTGGAAATACATAATCGTAAAAAAATTAGCACTCACAAAAATGTGTGTAATGATCATTTTGTACATGACTGTGTCAACAGTCATGATGAAAATCATCAATTGAGGATATTGTCCTTGGTATTTATGTATGTGGCTTCATGTTTTAATGAAATTACTTTTTACTGCTCAACACAAATCAATGTCCGTAAAACATAAAATGTAAAAAACAAAAAAAAACCCATAAAATGCAAGACACTTTCTTTGCCTCCTGATAATAGTCTCCTGTCCTATTGTGGCCTTGTCCTTAGCTTTGGCTTTCCATTTTGTACGCTTTTTTTCCCATCTTGGTTGACATCGAACAAATCGATTGCTCTGATGCTATCATTTAACCTTCTATGTGTCGCCATCAAGGTTTCAATATCTTTTCTATCTAACTTTATATAATTTTAGCCACGAGCAACTCGCCCATTGGCTCAACCAGACAACTTGGCGACAATTCACTTGCCACAGTTCAAAAAAAAATAACTAAAGCCAAGAGGATGTGAAACAATCACAACAACAACATATCCTGTCTGTAAAGCAAATTTGAAAAAAAAAAAAAATATACTCTAGAGACAAAAATTATATTTATATACATACATATATTTTGCTGTTAGAAGAAATCTCTTGGAAAATATGCGCATATTTATTTATATACGAGTAGTAGTAACAAAGACGAAGTATTACTTAAAGTAGAAAAAATAACGTATAAGTTTACTATACCATAGTACAATAGTATGTAAAAATAGCAGACATTTTTCTATGCACACGTACTTTAATATATATATATATATATATATATATATATAAGTAGCTGCATTAGTATTGGTAAGTGTGCCAAATATATACATTATATACATTTTTGTATATTTACCAAAGTGGTAAAAAATAAGCTATGTACATACATGAGAAACTATAACCAGCGATGAGAGCAAGGAACGTATGAAGTATGTAATATGGTGAATAATTGCATAAGTAAATCTTAATAAAATTTCACTTTCATTAAATTATGTAATACTTATACTTAGTTTAAGATGTTAAAGGTTTTATGACTCAGTTCCTAAGAACATAGAATCAAATATAAGTACAATGTCTAACTATTTATTTTCTGCTAAAGTTTTTGAGATATCGAGATAATACAATGGATTACATCTAGGTGAGACTTATATTAATACGAGTATACTGATGGACAAAAATATTGTAATAAAAACAACTTGTTTTCTTTGTAAAATTCAAATTTTTTTTTACGAAATTAATTATGTTTTAAATATGTTTTTATTTTTTCATTTATTTAAATTTATTATAACACATTTAGGAACAATCATCATCATCATTTGGCGCAGCTTTTTGTGAGCTTTGGGCTGATGAACAATATGCCTCCATGTTACTCGATCTTTTGCCGCCCTTTTCCAGTTTTCCAGTTGTAGTTTCTTTAGGTCTTCGTTTAGTTCGTCCATCCATCTTGATCTTGATAAATCGCATCACGTTTTCACATTGGATTAAATATTCAAGTTCGTCGTTGCATCTTATTCTCCATTCATCAGGCCCAGTTTTAAATTAATTTTAATTTAGGAACAATACCATATACAATATTTGATTTTGAAACGGAAAAAATGAATGATGAGGGTTTGGAATTAAGAAAAAGGGCATTAATTCATGTTCACATCTTCTTGATGCAGGAAAAGCGCATTTCTTCATTTATAAGATGTGTGTGGGTGATGACGCTATGCCCAATTGGTAGTCGTGTATTTCTTTTTTGTGAGAGTTTATCGGAAAGCTAGAAAGCTTGTTCCAGGGGTTGATTAACATCTTTTTACCTGTGTTCGAAAGCCTGTGTAATATCTGGTTAAAAAAATATACGTCTTGTTTGTTAAAATACAGTTTTATTTACTTATTTTAGCCCTGCAGTCGCTTGAGCTACGTGTACCATACCTAGCTTGTTCTTAACATTATGCATGCATTAGTGTAACATACATATGCCTTAATGTTTCATATGTGGTCACTGAACTTGCAAGTACTAAGTGACGTAAAGCGTGTGATTATGCTGTATTAGCCCTGCAGTATAAATCGTAATGGTACGTGGGTAGTCCCTTTGGAACGAGTACTAGTTCCAACTATCTCCTTTTACATGTATTCAAATGGTGAATTCAACATGGCGTTGTCATTGTAAAGTGTCAATTCCCACTGCTTGCATTAACGTTCTCCAGTCGTGTCATCGGTCATTATCACCGCCTGTGTTTCCTACGACTATAGAATTCACTAGCCACCAGTATTATTAAAAGGGGCTGCTGACTTACTAAGGTAAGGCGCACTTACTGGTCCAGCTCTGCATAACCTGCGACTAGTGAATTAACTAACCACCAGGTGATAAGAAAAGGGCTAAGTGAATTACTATCGCAATGGGGACTATTGCCACCAAGCATACTGCAGGGAGCATAATCGATGCATTGGCTTTGTTGAATGTTTACGTAAGTTCATAAGTACTACCAAATTATTATTCACATCTTTAGTTAAATCAATAAGCATCTTGTTTATGGGAACCACAGTTTAAAAAATATAATGATAGTATTGAATCCGTTCAAAACACAATTCTTGCTTTTTGGACTGCGTACTCTGGGATCCGAATATCAACCTTACATCCTAATAAGGCCGTCTTAATTTAATTCACCTCCCGAAAATATCCAAATGTACTCTTGGTGTCACTTTCTTGCGCAATCTAATTGTTAGCAGTATCTTTTTCCCATATTTGTTTGGTAGCATAAATTTAAATGTTCCTTTGTGGAAGGAATTTTGCACTCTAATTTGTTGGCACTTGTAAGATTTGCAGCATGACCCATTTCGCATTTTAAAAAATCTAATCTTTTAACTCACCTTAACACTTAGAACTATTAACAGATTCGCTTTATTTTTTGCTAATTTAAATGTATAATTATTAGTAATAAGTAAGCGCTACAACTCTAACATATGTTTTCAGTCCTAAATTTAATTGTACGAGTATGGTGCATGCTTAGTACATATATCTGGCTGATGATGTAAGCTATGTAGCCGCAAAGTACGCAAAGTAAGTCTACTAACCTCAGTAGTTCAGTACCAAAGTGACTTGTGGTCGATATTCAGTTTTGTTCGGTTTTTAATGGACCCCCAGCTCGCACATGTGCTGGGAATGAAAGTGACAAGGAATAGATTAGATTAAAAAAACCAAAGGAAAATTACTTCTATTTATTGGCTCTGGAAAAATAAATAGAAACAAAGGACTGGACACTTAGGAATACAATTTATTTATTCAAAGACTTGAAATGAAAGAATAAAATATCATTTATTGTATTTCAATATTTTGTTGTGCCACGATGATTTTTTAAAACATCGATGCACCTACGACTCATGGAATCCACCAGTTTGGCACAAATTCTTATTTTTGAGCTTTTACCCACAAATCATTTTTTTAAATATCCTCCATATAGGTGATCTATGGGACTAAGGTCTGGTGATTGTGAAGGCCTTTACATTAAAGAAACTTTGTTATCCTTAAACCATTTTTTTACAAGTTCCGAGTAGTGTTTGGTGTAAATATATTGCATAACTTCCACTTTAATGGCATTTCTTTCTAGTCACAGAATTAAAAATGCAATTTAATAATAAAAGTCTTCTTTGTGAACTCTCTGCCATCTCTGCATTAAAAACCAGTATAAAATTAAGCTCTTCTTGGTTTCCGCTCATTCGTGGATAGAGGAAAATGAACCTTCAGCAAGAATCCCCTACTTGCTTAACATCAGGATTCACATTAAAAAAATATATTGCGCAACATGGAAATAAACCAAGTTCAACGTTAAACGAAAATTAATTAAAATTAAAAAACAAAATATACTGGCATGTGCTAGAAACCGGTTTCGTTTCAATTCAAGACCAATTCCATTTTTGGGTGTGCTAGAAACTGCTTTAGAAGTTATTGAAATCGTCAAGTTCTTTAAAGACGATTTGATTAAATTTTCCCTTATCCTTAACAAAAAATACAAAACAAAACAATGCTGGCAATCACACAAAATTTGGAAAATATAATTAATATTAAAGTGATTTTTTCTAATAAAAGGATCCAAATTAAAAATTAAACATTAAAAATTAAATAAATATAGTAAAAAAATTTCATGTTAAAAGTAAAACAAAAAAAATAAAGTGAATCCATGGTCTTTTTTCTCTTTTCATCTGTATATGCCACATGTATCTTTGATTGCATGTAACATTTAATAGATGATGAATTATTTTTTAACAAAATATGAAAACACAAAGGACAACTTAAGTAATAAAAACCTCATAGCAACCACATATATATGATGAAGATGAGAACATTATTATTCACATTCTTTTATATATAAAATAAAAAAGAAAATAATTAATTTATATTAAGCTAAGGAACTTTACCACATTTTTACTGTAACTATAAATTTTAAATAATAATAATAATTAATTTTCACTAAAAATGTCTTTTATTTTCAGCAAATAATAATAATTAAAAAAAAAAGGAATTAAAACAACCGCAACTAATAAATATTTTCAAAAAAAAAAAATATAATAATAAGTAAATAGCTACACCCTTAGCACAATACAGAAGAAATGCCCAACTAATCAATCAAAAGATGAAAAATTAATAAGCAATAAATTAAATTAAAAAAGTTTCATTTTCTGTAAAACACAACCACAAAAACCAAAAAAACAAAATTATTAAAGAAAAAAGGAAAATTATGGAATTTTATATGTTAATGTTAATAAAAAGAAAAATATGAATTTTTATTATATGTTACAAATGAAAGTACCAAAATCTAGAACGAAACAAAAATATATACAAATAAATAAATGATAAATTCCGTAAATAGAAGGCTTACAACGAAAAATACAAAACAAAAAAAATTAAAAAAAAAATTGATATTGATTTTTCTATGGCAAGCGCAAATATAATGTGGAGTCGTACAATATCGCCAACAAACTCAAAGAAACTATTAATCGGTAGTACACGAAGCGTTGATTATGTCGGTGATAGTACGCGGGTGGCATCAAACCAAAAAGCAATACCAAAACCAACAACAACATCAACAACAACAGCAGCAGCAGCAGCAACAATTACAAATCCAAAAACAATCAAAACAACAGCAAACGGTACTTCATCAACAAAAAAAACATTCTTCACAACTGCAAAAAATACAGGAACGACAAAAAAAAAAACTTCACCAACACCAACAAGAGCAACTGCTACAGCAACATCAAAAGAAGCAACATTTACAGCAGAAACAGCAATTGCTTTGGCAGCAACAGCATCAGCATCAGCATCAACAACAGCAACACCAACAGCATCAGCAGCAACAACAACTAAAATTTCAATCGAAATGGAAATTCATATACAAAATAAGTGCATTTCGGCATAGCGCATCACTCTGGAGGGTGGTGCGGAGCCGCCATGGCTGCAGGGCCCCCTTAAAGCGGCATTTTTGGGGGCCCCAGGCGTTGGCAAAACAAGTATTGTACAGGTAATTTTTTATACTAATCTTTATACAATAATTTTCATTCCATTCCTCTAGTACTTATTATTATCATTATCTCTCTCTCTCTCTCTCTCCAACCTTTTTGGTTCCGTGAAGCAGGAGCAAAAATAAATTCATTTTTCTCCTCTCAGTTGAATTGATTTAAAACCAAATATGTACAGTGTATGCACATAGTACTGGCGTGAAAACGTTTTTAAAAAGGGTATACATGTCAGAATCTGATGATACTTCATGATTCAAAAACCGTAGCGCCATGAAATTTATATATTTTGAAATGCCAATAAGAAATTTTTTGTATCGCTTGAAAACGGCTTGACCTATTCGGCTGATTTATTTTTTATGTATTCATTATAAGGCAATTAAATGAATATGAAGGAATATATTTGGAAAATCCGGAAAAGTGTGAAATTTTGACTTTTTGTATTAAATTCTTTTTTTTTTCAAGGTGTTTAATGACTACACACAGCACGACGAACTAACGCACAATCAAATTTGAAGCTAATAACAGAAGAACAGCACAAAATTCAAAGCGTCAATACTCCGTGTCAGTGTGTCCACTTATTATTTGGGGCCTCTTGAATCAATGATGTTATATAAACTGCACAAGTCGCTGACAAAGGACGATCTTTTCTTCTTCTTGTTGTTTCTAGCAAAACCCATCATTGTAAATGATATTGACTCGGTAGGTCTCAGGCAATCACTACTAAGGGACGAGCACCTGAGCATTCCCAACTCTATCATTAGCGACTTCTGGCTGACTAAATTAGTTAGTTTTTCTGACAGACAGAGATGGAAACACACAAGATCTAAGCCCATCCGTGACATGTGGTTCTAAAACACAAACTGTCCTTGGAGCAGGTGTCTACTGGGAAAACCCTAAAGAAACGTATAATCAGCAGCATGGACCAACTCAGTGTTCCAGGTAATAGAAATGTTCCACTGCTAACAAGCACATATACATTCACTATGATAGCAAGGCTGCATTACAAGCACCCGATTGGTTTGGGATTACTTGATGCTACACAAAAGACTGGCATCAAGCAATCATGTTAACCTAATCTGGATGCCAGGATATAGTGGATATCTTAGAAATGAAGAGACAAATGAACTCGCCAGAAAAGGTTCTGCTAACGTCCTTATTGGACCAGAGTCATTTTGTGGACTGACGAGGAATGCTAGAGTGGCTAAAATCTTTATGCCAACTATTGTAGATCTCGCAAAAGAACACAGGAATTACTGAGACTGACACGGACAGCTATTCGGATAGTCTCATGTAGAGTACATAACATGCGGATCAGTCGCAGCAATCTGTGTAGACTATGTAATGAAGAAGAGGAGTTAGCAGATCACGTGCTATGTCGCTGCTACAGCCTAATCTGGATCAGACTCCGTCTGCTTGGAAACCAGTACTTGGAACCAGTTGAAATTACAGGTTTATCTCCGAAGAGGATCTTGTAATTCCTAATGAATACAATAAGCCCACTTGCGGCCGCAGTGACGAGATGTACTGGTTACCGCCCTCTCCCTAATCTAATGTATCATAACCATCAAGGTATTTCAACATCTTTTCCATAGTTATAATTTGTTTTGTACTCTATATTAGAAATAGTTGTCGTTCAGAAATTTCTCCATCCCAGAATTTTGATCTGCCCAATTTCACTAAATTAAAAAACAATTGTTTTTGTATTAACATATTTTTTTTTTTTTTTGCAATAAATGTATAAAAATATTAAAATTATGTGCGAAAATATGAAAACATCTTAAAAATGTACCAAAATACAACTATACTGCCATTGTATACATGATAAACTTGTAGTATCTCCACTTGCGCCGTAACATTCATTTTTTGCTTTGTCCAGATTTTCATCCCATATTTAATAGGATCTTATCAAAATAACTGTCAGTATTCACTCCTTGCATTATAGACTTTAATTTCTCATAACTAAGATTTAGCTCTTCGTCAAATTGTGTTTCCACAAATTGTCTTATATTTGATGTAATCGGATCTGTCAGTTTATTATTTACTGAACATCGCATTATTTGCACAGCAACGTGCACCAATTCCAAAAAGAGTTCTTTTCTCATTTCGTTTTTTTTTTTTTTTCAGAATAAGTTTTTTTTAATTTTTTTTATTTAAAACATTAAAAAAATACTGCTTGCTTCACGTGTGAAGCTCAGCGTTCTACACATGAACTGTAGAATAGGATTAGACACAAATGTGATAAGTTAAAACTCGATTGCTTTGTTTACAGATTTTTCAATTTAATCGAAGCATCAAAGCATTTTGAGTTTCTTTTTCAACCTCTAATATTACCATTCACAAAGAACAAAAAATGGATGTAGTCCATATCCTGTTTAGAAGAGTTTATTAATATCAGTTATAACAATATTGTGTTCAAAATAGCCGTAAATCGCCGCGGTCAGTAACTTGCAGCCGATTTCTCTTATTATTGTAGTCAGCACTAAGTCCATGTTCACACAAGTATGACGATGAAAATGCTATCAAAAATGATTGAACACCCGACCATAGCTCAGGATACAGTTGGGAGATTGGCTTCTGCAGCCAAAATTATTGGTAGCCATTCTTGAATTTTATTTTTAACTCTTCGATTTTTGTCGATCCTAGTTTTTCTTTAATCTGGGGTGATTCTGATGTGTTGACATTTGCAAAACGAACCAGCACCCAGTCTGATATTTCCATGTCCTGGAATCATTATAGCCGATTTACAGTGAGCTATGATTCGTGATGCGACCATTGATTCGAATCCCATTTGACAACAACAACAACATGGAAAATGACAAAATTGAGGAGTCGTTGTTGTAGATGTGATTCAAGTGAAGAATTCGAATCACACAGCCTTTTCACACCAAACGAGAATCGATTCTATGTTGAATCGACTATTGAATCGGACAACAACCACAAGGAAAAAAGATAGTTGTCGTCATGGTGTAATAAATAAAGGTGGTGCCAATTTTTTACAGTTAAGTGTCGTCACGGGGATAGTCAGTGTATAGAACGCTGAAAAAATGTATTGAAATTCAAATTATGTTCAACACTAAATACATTTTTTCAGGGTTCTATACACTGTCTATCCCCGTGACGTCAGCAAATGAGAGAGCAAAAGGCCAAATTGGCACTACCTTGTATTATTGTATCATAAGTTATTATTGTAGAATGTGAATCGATTCAATAATTGAATCGGCTGTGAATCGAAACAGGGCTAGCAAATTTCTGATGGTGTTGGAGAATGTTCGGTAATTTCCGGTTTTTTCTTTCAAACCTAAAAAAAGACAGCTAGCTGATCATTGCACAACTTGTCAAAGTGTGAAAAAGCAAACCAAAAAACCAGCTTATCGTGATGTGAATGCGCAATCGATTCACAATGAATCAGTTCGGTGTGAATACAACATCAAATTGATACGCTTTGATTTGGATTTTTCGAAAGATCACTCTTATCAGTGTTGGGCAATTTTTCCATAGAAGTAGGCAGCATTTTGATAATTTCGCCGTTATTGGTAATTGTCAGGTGTCTTCTTCTTCCTTTTTTGTTGCGTGCCACAAAAAAAAAACAGCTGTTCGTGATACTAAAATAGCACTGTGAAGAACAAAACCGAATGATCGCGATACTAGAGCTATTACTTAAAACCCTCGTGGAGGTTCTAATCTAATAGCGTTTTCACCCTGGACCTGATGCAAATCAATGTTGATTTACCCATTGATCCAGATCAGATTCGACAATAACCACAAGGAAAATGACATCATTCAGGGGTTGTTGTTATAGAATGTGATCCGGATCAATAGTCACATCAAGAATTTTTTTGGCTTTTTTTTGAAAAATAATAATGGTCACTTTTGTTAGTCTTGGACAATTTCTGCCTTTTTGAGATAATTTTTGTGTGCCAACTTAAAACAACTGATGCTTGCAGTAAACTATAAATAGTTAATTTTTTTTAAAAGATTTTAATACAATAAGTATCAAAAATGAAAAAGGAAGCTGCAAGAACTATTTGCATATATTGCAAAATTTCAGAAACAATGGCCAACACCTAATAACACTGCTGCAGACTGGCCATTCTAAAAAATCTGTTAATGTTGTTTCTATTTCAACTCAACAACCGCAAAAATTTCGTCATTTACCCTTGTTGTTGTTAAATTAGACACGAGTCTATGGTTGTGTCAGTTGTTTCATTTGTAAAATATTTTTTTTCTATGCATATTTCGAAATAAATGTTTGAAGTAAGCTGTATAACAATTTTGAAATCTGCATTAAACAATTTTTCCTATTGTAAGATGTCTATTGATTCGATACAAACACAACAAAAAACTAAAAGTTGAAAAAATCCTAAAATGGATTGGGCTCCTAGATGATAACCCACCAAAACTTCCAATAGTGGTTCAAAAAACTTTGAGACGGCCGAAGCAAACATCAAATGAAGGAACCATCTTTATAATTTCAATAATATTTTAATTGTGTTGGTCTATCTATTTAAGAAATTTGTACCAAGAAGGGAATAACAAAAAAAAAAATAAGAACAATTTTTACTCATCAATCAGCATGATTTTATTATTAAAAAATTATACAATAATAAAAATAATAAAAAAATTTGAAATTAAAAGAAATATTATATTGTATATTATTCCAGATACAAAAGATCACATACATATGACTTTATTATATTTTGAATCAAATACCAGAGAATTTGTTAATTTACATCTTTTTTAAATTAGAAGAAAATCATAAAATCAATAAAACATTAAGCGCAAACTACACGAAACCCATCGACTATGTTAACAATTTTCTACAAAATGACAACAGAAAATAAAAATTTTATTAAACACAACAAAAACAAAATAATCTAAGGAAATCAGATAAAAAAAGTATGCGTGAAATTGACAATCCATATTTAATAATAAAATTAGTATTAGTATTAAAAGTAAAAGTTATTAAACAGAAATTAAAAAATAAAAAACTAAAAAAATTCACAAAATATAGAAAAATTAAAATAATTGGAACTAAAATTTTGTTGAATGTTAACAAAATTAAAATGCTGATACTAAAGAAAATATCAAATAAAATTAAAAGCTTTGAGTTGGAACTGCCTTAGAAGGGGAATTTGGAAAACAATATAATTGGAAATAATGGAAAAACTAAAATTTAATAAAAATATAAATTTTTCAAATTTAAATTATATTTTTTATTCATCAAAAACTTACAAAACAAAATAAATCGGAATAATGGGAAACTAATATTTGGTCAGAGATTATTGTGTAATATGCAAAATGATTGAATGATAACAATGACGAAATTTAAATATAAATGAAAACTTTTAAAATCTTCATAATTTGAAATATTAATCAAAAAAATAAACAACAAAAATAAAACACAAAGAATATAACCAAGTAAATAAAGAAAGAATCTTCAATGTTTCTTCAAATGGGAAAATTTTAATAAAAAAATATACACGAGTAACAAATTTTTCTATTTATATCAACCTTACAAAAAGATGTTAGTGCGTGATTTTTGTAGTCATTGTTCTTATCATAATTGTATGCCGCCAGCATTAAATTGGATCTTTCTCTTGAATGAGTGAAACGTGATCAATTAATATAAAGTCGTGTTAAAGCTATAAATATTTATCGGTTCAACAGTGTAGAAGGTGATCTCTACAGCGCATCTAGTGGTGAAATACAACAAAATGGTTAGCCATGAAAATCGCGATGTACTGTTGTGTTTGTTGACTACGTTGACTTCATTTTGGTGGCATGGCTTTTAACTAAATAAAGTTTTCTAAACTTCAACCACACTTTTTTCACAAATCATCACTTTAACGGCAAACATGTAAAAAACAGATGTAATCCAAACAGATTGAGCTGGAGTAGGATTGATATTTTGTGTGTGGTCACGTTGTTTCTTCCGACAGGCGTCGATCATGTCGGCGCGTATTTTATTTTTACTTTTTACGTGCAACAGATGGCATTGTGAGTCCATGGATAACAAAGAAAACTGAATTCAGTTACAATCTATACAATTTACGAGGTCTGGTCAAAGAATATTGCGAGGACTACGTATATTCGAATTACGATTTTTTTGTGGCTTAATGTTGGTACTCATGTACTACACTTATGCTGACAAGGTCGGCCATATTGAATGTTTAGTTAATTTTTGACAGCAGTTTTGTTTGGACGTCTTCTTCGATTTTTGACTATTTCAAAAAAAAATGGTTCAACGAATCTGTACCAAATTATGTGTGAAAAACAAAATTAAGTGCGCCGACGCATTCCGAATGTTGATTGTAGCATATGGTGAAGCTAGTTTGGACCAAAGCAACGTTTACCGGTGGTACAAAATGTTCTCAGAGGAAAGGGTGACGAAGAGCGTGCCGGACGCCCCAGCACGTCAACAACATACGAAAACATTGATGAAGTAAAGAAAATAGTATTGGCCAATCGTTGAATCACCATTAGAGAAGTTGATGATGGCCAAAACATATTGATTGCCTCCTGCAATTCAATTTCAACCAATGATTTGGGATTGAGACGGGTCGCCTCGAAATTCGTGTTAAAATTGCTCAATTTCAACCAAAAACAGCATCGCGTTAACATTGCTCAGGAGCTGTTGGACCCGGTCTGCGATGAATCATGTGTTTATGGTTATGACTTGTAAACAAACGCTCAATCATCCCAATGGAAGCTGCCAGATGAGGCAAGAACGAAAAAAGCGCGCTATGTTAAGTAGAAGATGAAGGTTTTGATCACAGTTTTCTTTCATTGCAGGAGCGTGGTGCATCATGAGTTCTTGCCACAGGGTAGTACAGTCAATAAGGAATATTACCTGCAAGTTATGAGCAATTTGCGTGACGCAATCCGCCAGAAACGCCTAGATTTGTGGAAGAACAAAAATTGCATTTACCACCATGATAATGCCCCTGCTCACACATCGTTGCTTGTCCGCGAATTATTGGTCAAAAACAACACACTAATGATACCGTATTCCCAACACTAAAGAGCCCCATGAAAGGACAACGCTTCGCCACGATTGAGGCGATAAAGACGGCATCGAAGGAGATCACAAGAAATGTTTTTTTAAGTGCTTTGAGGATGGGAAAAAACGTTGGCTATAATGCATTATATCCGAAAGGACAAAATAGATATTGTTCGCGATACTTTTTGAACTGATTTCGTATAGTAGAATCAATGAATAAATCTATATTATAAATCCATATAGTACTTAGTAGAAACTATTATATATAAATTCATTTGATAAACGAGATTTGTTGTTACAGTATGTCTTTCCGCAGATTATGTTTTATCACCTTTAATAAACTAGTGTCTCGATTTAAGAAAACAATCTTCATAAATCTACTTGCATTACTAAATGTAATCCAACATCATTTGTTTCTTTGAGAATATGGCTATAACATTTCCAACTAATCTTAAGTGTACTACTATGGTATAATAACAGGCCTTAGGGTAATAGGTTGATTTATTAATTGACATGTCAGTGCTTAGGCGACATGCACAATAAAACTAAACTAGTAGTTCAATGGTCGAGCATTAAGGCATATTTATTTATCAACTGACTCAAGTCAAATGCTCATAAAATGCTATAAACTGGATTAACTTTTATGTATGTGAGAGCATACAGTTAAATGTAATTGCGCCAATGCAACAAAACTAAAACACACAGATACACACATACATACGTGTATGTAGTAGTACATTGAAGCATAAAAACCACTGACATAATGAAGACCACAAGTTAAAATGAAAGTAGCAATGGCAATGTTACCCAACCAAACACATTCCCATCCTTAAACTTTTTCCACAGTTTATGTATGAATGTAATTGAATTTGAAAATGCATATGTGCGTAATGTGAAAGCACAACATAAATTAAATAAACTACTACTCGTATATTTTCAACTTTAATTTGCAACATAAGCCACACACACACATTCATTCAGTTGTATATAGATAGAGACAAATGTACATATGTGGTCCCAAATTAATGACGCAAAAAGCAATTAACGCAAAACTGGTTAAAGAGGTCGTGGTATCATTGTTCAAGCAGATTTAAAAGGCATGACTTTAAAGTTAGTTATGTCAACGTGATCATGATGATGATGATGATGATTATTATGATGAGTTTTGAGGTTTGAGTTTGAGAGATTTAATGCCTTTGACTTTTATATGCCAATTATAAAAATGCATGCCCAAAATGGGGTGAGGAGAACAAGAGAATTAGTAACCATAACAAACAATACGAAAAATACCATTGAAAACTTGTTAAATTGCTTTTAAAATCATGAATGAACTCACGGTTATGTGAATGAGTGGAGCACGTGCCAAAAATTATATAAAATCACATTTTCATATGCAGAAATAATATGCTCAGTTGATTTTGAATAATTTCCAATCATTTTAGGAATAGTTCTGCTTAAAAAATTTGTTACCTAACTCATTCCTTCTTATGTCTGTGAGTCAAAAGCTTTCAGGTCACCATGGGCAGTTAGAGCCTACTCGCGAGTTCACGCAGTGGTGAATTAACATATTTGCTACCAGTAGTCTATTCAAACTTTTCGCCCCTACCGACCTCTACAGTACGATTTATTATATGTGCCCCCTTGTCCTAGGGGATCGATGTGTCAGTTCTTAGATTATTATATTACAACCCAACGATTTAGTTAAGATTGCAAAAGAAATAGTTTTAAGACTCATCAAGTGAATAAATTCATAGCAAACGTTCTTTGATAAATAACTGGGAGTTCCAGATTCTTGATTCCAGGATAGAATTCAGCTAACAGTTCCAAAATCATACAATAATTTCCTTTATGTGGATCACCGAAGTTTTCATTTTCATCTTGAACACAGTCGCTTCCCTACAGCAACTAATATTTTCATCAATCTGGACATGCAGTAAATTTTTGAGTTCGACATCAGTCGCACTTCTAACTATCAAACTTAGGATACTAAATTTATGACGCTCATAGTTTTTATGCTGAGTACCTCGGTGATTTTTGATTTTTCCAGTCATTAAATCCTCAGAGACCACATAAAGTATGTATACGAGTATATATTCTTGATCAGCTCGACGAGATGAGTTGATTTTGCCATGAGTTTTTATGTATTACTCTTGCACCGTGTGTGTCCATGATCATACATGCATGATCAGTTGGTTTGACCATAAGAGAGAGCAAACATTTTTAACCCGTGAAAGCATGATAATTCAATATGTGTGGAATTGCTCGAGCGGTGCCAGATCGAATCAGACAGAATTAAGAAGAAATGTAAGAAGAAGGATAGATCGTAGGATAGGGAAGAAAAGTTGGCCGTTCAATGTCAAAGACGCATTGTGCTTGGATTTAGCCTGTACAGTATGCGCGTAAAAGATGGTCCAAGATGAGTCTGCTGCTGTGGTATATGGTTCACACACCAAGTAAAGATAATAGAAAATTTATTTTATCCATTAAAACAAAAACAAAAATAAACCCACCAGTACCTCTCATGGGTAATGAGCCAATGAGTTTAATGTTAAGTATTGGACATAGTTGAAGGTATGGGCATTTAGATATATGAACGTTATCTATATATATGCGTGAAGAGCATTACAAGATAATCTTTCTTCTGGTCTTATAATCATTTCTGCTTACCAAAGTCAGTCCATCTTATGTCTATGAGTCAAAAGCTGACAGATCGCCATAGGCAGTTTGTCCAGAGGAATAGTGGAATAGTGATTTGTTCAGTTTATATATTGCATAAGTTCCTAGTGAGAATTTTGTGAGAAGAAAAATAGAAAAACAATTGACAAGGTCAAGTTATAGCAAAAAAATTAAGATTTTACTCATGGCAATCATATTTATTGCCATAGCTAATCGAAAGCTAATACTAGGATTTATCAAATCAAAATATAACATTAATCCTTCCTTGACAACAACAGCAATTTCCATAAGGACTTAATATCATTTGTTGATATCATTAAAACGCAACAACAAACAAAGACATTTAAATATTTCACCTGAAACACCCATCCATTTCCATCAAGAAAACGAAAATTTCATGCTTAAAGTGTGCAGTTCAGTAGCACATCCTGTGACAAGAAAGAATGTTAAAGAAAATACGAACGAAAGGACGAAAATACGGAGAGAAAAATCAAATCAAATCAATATGGAAAACCTCGAATTGAACTCAATGTTTAAGGCAATCAAGTGCAAAAGAAAACCCATTATGGAAAATGCGAAAGCACACAGTAGCAATAAGAAAAAGAAAGTGAATAAACAAACGAATGACAGCTCAAAGGATATTTAACGCTTGATTGCATTTTAAAGTGAAGCCTCTAGCAAGGAAGTAGAAAAAAAATAAGGGCAACAACAATGTTGTTACTACCATTAAGATAAAGTAGCGGAAGACTAAAAGACACAAATAGCCAAGATAAGCAGCAACTGAGCATATGAAATCAGTTCAATATTGACTTACTTGACTTCCTTGAAAAAAGGACCAAATACATTGAGGACCTTTGTCTAATATAATAATAAAGTAAGGGAGTGTCAGTATCTAGGAGAGAATTTAGCAAAATCAATACAATTTCATTTTGATAATATTATAAAAGAAAGCAAATAGTACTTACTATTATATAGTAGCAATGCATATTTGACCAGACCATAACTAAGTAAGTGAACGGTTATAGTACCATATACTTTTGTAGATGTGGGTGCAAGGACTTAAAAGAAAAATAGGCAACAGCTGAATGTGATGAAGATCTTGGTTTTTTTATATATTTGATATCTTCTCGTTCCCCCAAAAAACTAATTTAAATGCAAATTTGTACGCATATACAAGTATATTATGAAGAAGGCAAGTGTAAATGTGTTTTATATCCTTTTTTACCATTTTTTGTTTTTTTTTTTTTTTGTTTGAGGGGGGAAACTAATAAAAATTGTAAGAATCAAGCCAAGGAAGAGGCACAGAATTAATAGCATCACAAACTAAAGTAACTCAATCGACTGAAGACTGTTCGTCTGTGGAATTGTTGTCATTGCCTTTGTCATTGTTGAAAGGACCTTTTTGTCCTTTCTCGTCTGTTTCTCGTAAATAAATTAAGTGTAGACAAGAGTCATACAATTGTCGCGGTAATAAAATCAGACGCACTCCCCTCCTAAAGTGCACTAATTTACGTTCATTCGTTCAGTTCTTTCAATTCGTTTTCTATTTTTTTCTTTATTTCCTTTTTCAATTCAATTAACTTCATTCATTTTCGAAAAGTGCGAAACAAAACGGAAATAATACAAAGCGCAACCAAGAAAACAAAATGGCGTGCACGCTTACAATATAAACGGAAATGCTTTTAGTGCCAGTTGCCAATTTCAAATTATACTTGCATGTGTTTCTTCATTTCATTTCATTTTTATTTTTATTCCTTCCTTATACTTCGCTCTTATTTATCATTCCCTCACTCACTCAATGATACTCACTCTCAAGCTCTTTTTCTTCTTATTTTGTGATTGCTTTTATTTATTTTTTGTCGCCTTTCTTGGAAACATTTTATAGCTTAGTCAAAAGCCAAAGGCATTGAAAATTGAAGTATCTTTTGCAACTTCTCCTCTACACAAAAAAAAAAACAACCGCAGAAACTCCAAGTGAACATACATAAATGATGATGGAGCATTTAGTGAAAGTGTGTCGCTCAGCCATTGAATTTTATTTTTATTGAAAGCGTAATTGAATAAAAAATGATATTGAATTGGTCGCAAATACTTATGGAGCGATGCGTGGGAATACACGATAGTCAATAGTAGGTTTTCAAAATGAATGGGGTTAGGAATTGTTGTAATGATACCATAAGCTTACATCAATTTAGATCATTTTAATATGTTCGAGTAAACATGATTGTTATTTTATAAGGAAACCAAAAGATCTTCGTTTGAATTGATGTTTGGAGTTGAAATGCAAAAAGGAACGGGTGATAAATTTTTGTCGTTGTTGGAACAAGAATTCATCGAAAATTTTGAAGTTAAAAGACAACAAGCTCTTGAGGAAGCTAAAGAGCAAATGAAAATAGGTTACAAAAGAAATTATAACAAGAATCGCAAAAGAAGATATGTCTACAAGAAGGGTGGGCTAGTTGCAAGCAAACAGACCCAATTTGTTGTAGGTAAGAAGTTTGCAAGTCCATTTCTAGGTCCATATTAGGTGGTGAAGCTAAAACGAAATGACAGTTACAACGTTCGTAAGGTCGCACATGTTGATGGGCCGAATCTGACGAATAAAAAAGGCCGATCTTAACCAAGATTTGTTGTCATCTATGATTAGGATGACTGGATATAAGTTGGTTGGCTAGTGGGTTATCTTTAGGCTGTGGTTACCCTTGGTTGAGAGTGAAGTCGTAGGGCAGAGACAAAAAGCTGTAGAACTTTGAGTTAAGTTGTGAAGTAAATGAAGAAAACAGTGAAAGTCGAAGAATTTCAATTTCCTCGTTATTATATAAGGTTCAAATTGTTATTATGTTAAGATCATCTATATAAATAAAATAGGACGGGAAAAATAGTTTGACGTTGATAGACTCCCACGCCGTTTGACCGTTCACCATGAATGTTGGTACAAATTTGTATGTCTTCATGGATAAGGTTTTTGCATACTTATTTTTTTTCGCACCCGCTGTTGTCGAGAAATTGGTGGATAAGAAACAAAACCATATAAAGCTTAGAGACATATTTCGATCAAATCAAATCCCCTTTGTCAAATAAATCTTATAATTATGTCAATATTAACTAATCTTGTTTATTCACGTGAATCATTTTTTTTTTTTGTAATTATAAATTCTGCATGTACATACATAACTATCAAGTTGATTTGATAACAAACATTTGTATATCACATGAGGGGCGTATAGCCGATTTACTTAGTTGCATTATGTATTACTTGTACTAACTACCTTATGATTAAACTGCTTGTGTGTGCTAGGTGAATCTGGTCGCAAGGTCACTAGGAAGATGACGTTTGAGCCTCCTTGAGAACTCTTGGTGCATTAGTGCCGCTGCAAGAGGGTTTGAGCGACGAATCAGCCTGTCATTGTAGCGACTGCTGTGTAGGTTTATTTCGTTCATAACTGTAGGCATCCGAAGGTCGTTGTGTATTGCAGAATTCCTAACGTACCAAGGAGCATTCGTAATACGACCTGCTTTGTTCTGCAATATTTGAACTTTTTTAATAGTCGATGCACAGGCAGTGCCCCAGAGTTGGATACCATAGGTCCAGGAGGGACGTACAATTGTACGGTATACCAATAGTTTGTTACTCAGGCTAAGCTGACTATTAATAAAAAAACAATGAGTACGAAAATCACTCACTAACTAGCACTAAGTCGGTGGCGTAGCATGGCACGCCGGGAATGCTAGTTTGTTATAAGTGTTTAATTTTATATTGGTTGTTAACAAACTGTTTCACATACTTATACATATACATAATTGTTTATTTAAGGTATTTTATTATCTTAGGAATGTCAAGTGTCTGGTTTCTGTCTTTAAGAATTGTAAACTTGAAATTGAATAGGACAAAAGTTTAAGCATAGCAATTAAATTCAAAATATCCTTAATCGCATATCCATCTACATAATCAATGTTAAGATAATCCAGTTTGTTTAATAAATCATATTTTCAAATTTTAAATTGCAAGAAACAAAATTTTCCATTTATCAAAGCTTTTTTAAACAAAAAACTTCATCAATTTCCATTTCCTTTCATTTCAATTCATATGTATGTTACTATTCCCATTGATTTTCTCTTTTTAATCCACTAGGAAATTGAAAACTGGAAACGTATATGCAGTCATCATGTCTTTGCCATTACTATTCATACTCGTATTAAATCTGTGTAAATAAAGTCAGAGTAGTAAATCTACTACAAAAATTCAATTCCTCCATACTACATATATTTGAAGCAAATTTAAACGTGCAAAAATTTCAATAAACGTCGCACAGAAAAAAAAAACGAAATTCTTACGGTGAAATAAAAAAACAATATTTATACGTAGTTCAAGCATAAATTGCGACAACACAAAAACAAGCTGGAATCCATATAAATAAAAGTTCTTTCTTTATTTTTTTCACCATTTATTGCGTATGTCAAGGAAAAAAAGTGCGAGAAACAAAACCGGAAAGAAAAAAAATATAGTAAGTGATAGACCAAGTGAGTGAGTAAGTTCATGTGGCATGCAAGAGCAACATGTTGTTTTAACATCTTAACTCACCACAAAATTTATAAAAGACACAACATGTATATTTTGGAACATTCTTATTTGTTTTTATAATCCTTGTAGTATCAGGTCAGTTTCAGTCATTTGAATGAAACAAATTTTATGTTCTCAGATGAATATTCCTTAGAACTATGTAAAACTTGATACAGAATGATTTAATAATATCATATGTCATACATTTTATTGCTTGTATAACTTTATCTTCTTGGTCTATACTTAACCAATATATGCAGCTTAGATGTCATTCTCAATCTAGTACTGGTTAGCACTTATCTAAAGCACACGCACCTACAAGAAACTCAGTTAGACTCCGGCAACTGTATTTTCTCAAGCTTTGCGTTGCGGACCACAGAACCATACTACAAGAAGTGGGATCACAAGCTGTTAATCAGCGAAGCCTTGGATATATATCCGCAAGTACCAAATTCCGAGCTGTACTTATTTTGATCATATGACTCCTTTCTTGGTCGGAAACAAGGTCTATCTAAAACCTCTGTTGCTCTTTGGGTCACAGCACCCGGCATGAGGCAACTCCACGCCGAACACAGCTCTACCCTCGTTTGGGTAACATACCACAACCACCACGATGCTCCCATAAATGGGCCGTACCCACTGGTCAGAAGCCCTCGGAACTTGTTCGGTCCTGTTGTATGTTACCCGTGGTACCAGCCACAGCCTCTGGTCGGACTAATAGGCACTACCAATTTGCACTCCAAACAGTGCATGGGTTGGTGGCCAGGTTACAGCTTGGAAATCCAATTTATAGATGATATCCCGGTTGACAAATAAGGAGTGAACAAATTTAATATTCCTTCTTGAATAGATTTTTAAGGGCTTGACTAAAAGTCATAAAATTCCCAGAATGGAAAAGCTGAGAAGTTGATAAACACTAAGGGGCCACTACTAGAAGCATATCGAAAATGGTTATGAAGGCTTTGTCGGCCTACAGCACCAAAACAAAATTATCCGTAGCACGGAACCAAGTTCAGTACCATTCTGGATTTATGGGTAAAGAGAATGCAGATGTGTGTATAGAAATAGATACCTATTTCTCTAGCAGTTGCTTATATTCGCAGACCTCTTTAGGACATCCTTTAAGGCCTGGAAGCGAAAACAAAGGGGCTAGCAGGCATACAGTAGTCAAATGAGTCAGGCTGTATTGTCGCTTGGACACTCTGGAATTGCTACCAATTGAAATGGTAGCCTCTAAACTTTAGCAACAAAAGGATTCGAATGACGATTGGAGTCCCCACAGGGCACTTCGGTTGATGATCCGAAGGATTGATGTTCCAAGAAAAATCAGAAAGTATTCAACACCTCCTAAGTGACGGCACGAGAAACCATTCTTTGATAATTGGGACAGTTTAGTTTTGTTCGTTGATTATTCACGTTAGAGATACCCTATCTTTTGAAATTCTACCAATCCTCTTTCTTTCACACTGTGTAATTTGTTCTTTTATTTTTATCTCAAGATGTTAAACCAACAATAACGAGAAGCTGCCCGCATAACAGAAATGAATTGTTTCTTCGTACGCATTTTTATGAAACAGTAAATGTAGAAATAAAAAATTTAATAGTACATATGTCTGTTGTACTCAGTATCTGTATTTCACTTTATACCTTGCGGTGGTTATACATACACACCTATACTTTTACACACACACATACACAGCAACCACAATACGTGAGTACGACTGGTATTTTTCTTCTTATACAAACTCATATCTTTCATATCCTGTGTCATGTAAACCGTTGAAAAAACAAAAAAACAAAAAAAATGAAATAAAATATTAATAAAAATATACACACACATATCGTTCTTATTTGTTTCTTTAACTTTCTGACTATCTAAATATGTATCTCTCTACGTTATATACATACACACACATGTACTATATGAATTTGTGTACACATCTGTGTTTGTAAATGTATCTTTGCTGAAACAATATAAAGTTGAAATGTTTCTTTAATAGCCGGCATGACTTTTCAACAACAAATCAAATATAATCTTAGATGTGATTTAACTGATTTTATTGTATTGTATTTTATTGTAACTTAACGCTATCAATACTGCATTGCGTATACGTAATATTTATTGTATTACATTATTAATCCTTAATAGGGTATTAATTTTCATCATTTTATTTATGTTGTGTGTATTTTTTTTCTATTTACAGCAATTTTTCTACCATGACTTTCCAAAGACTCATCAGACGACAACACGTCGTAAGATCTATAGAAACTGTTTGGTCTGCGATACATGTATACGGGAGCTGATGGTACTTGACGTTCCACCCCAGGTAAAGTTTTTTAATTTTTCATATTGTTAAACACTCCCTAGGATTTTTACTGACTTTATGCATAAACATCGCCATAAATTCAATCAACTGGGTTACATAACAATTTTTCTTAAAGCATTAATTTAATTTATGCGTTATGCTGGCTGGCATCTCTCACCCACAGCTGTTGCCACAAGCAGCCAAGTAGTATCACTATGTCGAAGCATAGCATAGCTGCATAATTCTTCAGGGCGAGCATACTTTTTTTATGCTTTTTGGATCAACATACATATATGTACTAGTATAGTGGTTCACTAACCATCCTTGCTTTCCTTGCTGGCTGGCGTTTTGCTGATTCAGTTTAATACCATCGCCTGGCTTAGCACTGCATTCACTTTTTTTTTGTTTTTCATTTAATAACCAAAGCAACAGCTGAAAACTAAGTGCAGCCAAGTTTCTTCCAACCTTCTTCCTTTTATGATTTTTTTTTTCTTTTTTATTTTTTCATTCCATTTTATTATCTGTACTTTTTATAATTCCTTGTAGCATCAGAAACGCAGTGCCTCCTCTTTACACATAGTTTTAAGCTTGTCTACCTTTTTTTCTCCTTTCCTTATATCTCCTCTGTTATTTCACTCTCTTCTCCGTTGCTTTTTTTGTTTTTTACTTATTCTGTGCTGTGGCCAGGATTTTTGCGGTTGTTTTTTCTCTTCCTAGTTGTTACTTCATTCTCCTCTACACATCCTTTGTGTACTCTAAGTTATCTTTATTAAATTTCCGTACATAATTTAAATTTAACGCATTCTTCTTCTATCATATGAGGGAAGTTTGTTAAGTTTAATGAATAAACTTTATCAGTATCAGAAACTATATTTCAAGACCCAGTAAAATACTCTAGTCATCGATCGGCTGGAAAAGTTATGTTAACCATTTTTTTGAGATTCAAAAGAAGTAAGTGTCACCTTAAAGTTGAATCATATCTTTGAGAATCACAAAGTTAGAACTCATCAGACTTCCCACGTACATATGTATTTATATGTTTGTGTGAATATGAGTGAGTTGTAATTGTTGTTGCTGTTGTTATTATTGTTCCACGAAGCATTTTATACCCAAAGCGTTTGCTGACCTCGTCTTGGGTTTTATTAATTTTTAATTACCATGAAATTGTAGCACGTGCTGTTGGTCTCAATTTTTTTTTGTTTTTCTCTTCTTCAATTTCTACTCATACCCCTCATATCGTACGTATCTTGTTTGCCCTATTAATGTCCTAAACGTGGCAATTATTGTCCTATAAACTTATATTCATACAACATACGAACGAACATAGAAGAAGAACGTACTTTAATATTGTTGTCGTGTTCCATTTGAAAAACCTAAACATAACGATGACATCGTAATTATCATATAAAATTAGTTTAAAAGTTTATTGGTATTGGTTTATATGGTAAATTGGTATGAGAAAGGAGAAAAATGGGTGGAGAGGAGAAATATGACATCTTTGTTAAGCTATCTTCATTAGGGACTGTACGATACCTTCGATACATCGAGGCACTTTTCTTTTTTCGATACGGTGGATATTTAAATCCTCCCGATATTGAATAACAAAATATGGGTTCGATATTTTGCTCGAAAATATGTTAGCTTATCGATACTTTTCTGCCGATACCACTCGATAATGAGGTCTATATGTGTGGTATCTCCACTACACCTCTTTCCACGTCCTCTGGGTAGTATACCTACTCTGGAACTGCCATATGTAATACTCTTCCATTGCCCTTAGAGGTCAATCTTCAGTTCACCTACATCTAGGATCACCACAAGTGTTGGTATGCGCCACGACACGGGGAAGGCGGGGTCGGCATTGACATCTTATCATATTTAAATTAATCCATTAAACCCAGTAGACTGCAATATGTGCATAAAATATCTGCGTTTTTAACAGATGAATCTGAGCTAAGCATTTTGCATTCCAGTTTACTGCACTGTGTGCATTTCATTATCTTGGCTTTCTTTGAAAATTATGCTAATTAGGAGAAAGACAACATCCATATCAGACTGGCAGTTCAATTGCTCTCTATTTTCTTATTAATATCGTATAGAAGGAAATATCCTTACTTTGGAGTATCGCACCGTCCCTAAACTCCATCTATTTTAACGAAATTGGTTTTGTTATGCAAGTGTGTAGCCAGGTATTTTTTACACTAATAATCTACAGTAGTAAGGGAACGTACCCATACTACTTACATACGTGTCTCGTTTAGTGGTGGAGGGGGGTGTTCGAAATACTACCGCTGGTCACAGGGGAGGGAGGTCTTAGGTTTTCGTCACGTAGTCAATATCCTCTAAGGAAATGTCGCACTTTTTCGAGCTATATTCAAATATGTCGCAGCGTTTAGTGCTTTGTAACCCTTATGCAGACACTAGTTTTTGTAGCCTTATGCCAGACCACCGGCATTTATTTGGGATATGGGATATCGGTGGTAATTACTCAGTGTTATAAGTCCGTGTGTGACTGAATGTATAGTATATGTGTTTATGTCATTTTTATTGTGTGTTCAGGTAAATTGGGGTGAAAAAGCCAGAAAGGCGGGTGGTCACCGAAGAGGAAAAGCTACATTCCCTAAGCTTTGAGGTCCTTCACAAAATATCATCACCGTTTGCCCTTGCCTAGCTACACCCTTTTTGTTATGCAATCTTTTTAAATAACAAATATTCACAAAATAGTGAGTATGTACAAAATTACTTCTGGTAATTCAATGGGTTCCATGCATTGCCAAAAGTTATTGACCTAGTTTCATGCTAAAATTTATTGTATAACATTCTTTGAAGTTTCTATAACCAAATTGTTTTAGCAATATGGGGAATTGGCCAAATTATGATGATACATTTTTTACATTCTGATTGCTCAATGCAATCCTTTTAGCCAAGGAACCTATCAATATTGCGCGTTTATATCATGCAGCAGCTTGCTCTTGGTTAAATGCCCGTAAGCATTAGTAAGAACATATGCCACGAATGAGTTATGTTATACTAAATTGTTCTTAGCTCTCCTTACCGTCTTGGAAGGTACCTACCCATTAAATAGTGGTACCCAATAGTAATAGTTTGCTCGTAAAAGTATGCTATAATTTATATAAAACCTCAGTTGTAACGTAAAAATGAGAACAAATTTAAGCCAAGTATTATAAAAGTTTGCTAACATCAAACAAAATAACTAAAAATATGTTATGTTGTTATGTTTATATATTTATTTCTGCACTTAGCTAAAGTAAATTCAAACAAATGCTGTTAGCTAAACAACCATTAAGGTGGACTTTGAAATATGACGTTAAAGCAATGCACTTGAAGATGAAAAATTTACTATAATAAACACATAAACACAAAAGCAACAGACCACAATCATCATCACCCGAAGCCCAGAAGCCACCCCCATCATTCAGAAGCAGTAGTAGTAGTAGCAATAACAACAACAACAACAATAAAAATAATAATAATAGCAATATATACTTAGGATGCCATTGTTTGAACAAAACGAAAAAGCATAAAACTAGTGAAGAATAAACGAATGAACATTGTAGTAGGTAGTAGTAGTACAAAATGAAAATCTTAGTATAAAGTAAGATGAAACCAACTAAAAATGCTTGAAAACAAATTTCCGCTAAAATGAACATGAATAAGTTAAGCGTGGACTCATGGACTCACTTTCCTTCGACTACAATATATATTTTCGTTTTTGTTCACAGAGGACCCTCTCAAGAAGTTGTTCTTAAATAAATGATTAAGTTGAACAATGTTGACATTTAGTTGCAGCATTAAATGTGTTCATCATGATTTTGATAACAACGATAATGATGACGATGATGGAGCATTAAAATGTCATTTTTTGTTGTCCCAATAATTTGTATGATCTTTCAATTCTGTATCATATAATAGTAGCTCATTCTTATTGTTCAATTTTATTTTGTATAGAGTGGCCAAGTTACTTTTAAATAGTAAAATAAGAAAAAAATGAGCACCATTCTTTGTATTCTGTGCCTTTGTTTAATATTTTTTCACAAATATTTCTCCTCCTTTTTGCTTTTTCGCCTGAATGCAAATTGTTGAAAATCATGCCTTGTGCTAGTTTTTTAATATTTATAGTCACAGTCTACGACAACACCATTGCCACCATAGTTTTCCATTGTTTTATGTTGGTTAATACAAAAAGAAAAGGAATACAACTTTGCATCCACAAATTTATTCAGCAATTTAGACATTTGCATACCTTTCATGAGAAATTATAGAAAATTAAATCTAACTATGTTAGACATACCTATAACTCTTATAGACCCAATGTTCTGGAATGAACATGGTTGCTGCCACTATGACACTGGTGTAAGGGTGCCAAAAAGAGCATGAACACGAATCCAAGCCGTCTACCACTGAAAGAAAAAATGAAGACTTTCAAAACAAAGAAAAACTGTTCGATTGGTTATCCGACCATTCTGCTGGCGGCCTTGATGCGAATATCATGATGCTTCCTGCGTGTTCCTTAAGACGACCAGCACCTATGTTCATTACTCAACACCCAATGTAATGGATCTACCTTTATCTCATTGGGTCCTCTATGATTATACTTGAGCTTTAAAGGCATGCAATTATTTTTATCAATTCATTATTATTCATTGTTTGCAATTCTTCCAATTTTATGAAGAGAGTAGATTCCGAGTGTGAATATCCCCCTCTTGTTAAATTCCAGGAAATTTTCGATTGTTTCATACTTTTCTGCCAAGCCTAGTAAGTCTATCACCTTTATAACAATCTTCAAACACTCTATGGGCTGGTGACTGTCACATTTCTCCCAAAAGTTTAATATGATTTTAATTAGGAGTGGGTCTCGAAATAATCTATGGTTTTTTATGTGTCACTATCTGAATTCGATTAATCGGTTAATCGAATTTACCGCTTCGTATATTCGTTTTTTTTATGTATGGGTTCATGAACGTTTAAAAAAATGTAGTGAAAACAACCACGTTAAGCAAGAGAGCGATAGAGAAAACAAACAGTTTTGTAAGACGGAGAAAAAAATTAGGATCGTAAGGGTGGATCTTACGTATCATTTTATCCATGAAAAATGTTCATTGTGTTTACTACAAAAATTTACGGTTAATCGATTAATCGATTTTTTAAGCAGCAATTAATTGGTGTAATTAGTAAAAAATAAACGATGTTTTGTTGGTCGATACCCATCCCTAATTTTAATATCTTAGAGCTTCCTGGCTGGAGCTTCTTGGCTGCCAGAGTAAATATAAATTTACCTTTTAATTAGAACGCTAATGAAAATCTACCTGCAATATAAAATCTTGTATATATATATAATTGGATCTATGTATGTTTGTTCTCTATAGACTCCGAAACCGTTGAACCGATTTTGATGAAATTTTCAAAAGAAACACTAGCATAGTCTAGAGAGAGTTCCTGTGAAGTTTGATGCAGATGAGACCATCGTAATTGATGGATAAAATTTTGCATATAAAGTTTAGAAACATATTTTAAAATCAATGAAATAGTCTTCATCAAACATCTGTTCTTAAATTGCGAGTCACAACAAAATTAATTAAATATCATTCTTTCTATCACTGTCTAGTCTATTCCTTATAGATTCCGAAACAGCTGGACCGATTTTTTTGCAGAGAAAAATCTAGCATAGTCTAGAGAGTGTTCCTGTGAAGTTTAGTGTGGATAGGACCACCGGAAAGTTGAAATTGGTGGATCAAATTTTGCATATAAACCATATAAAGACATATAATAAAATCAACCAAGTAGTCTTTGTCAAATATATTTTTTTGAATTGGGAGTCACAACAAAGTAAAATAAATATCAATCTTTCTATCAATCCCATGCAAACCCAGGCCCAGTACTCTAGTGTACTATAAGCTCAAATTTACTTTCATTAAGAATATCTTTCAAAAGTTATAAGCTTACAAATTTTTTTAGAAAATTGATATACATTTCACTGTGTGTGAATGAAGGACCTCAATGTTGTCAACACTTGGCCGCATTTTAAAACTATTGAGGCTATTCATTTATGTTTTTTTTTTTTTTTTTTTAACTTAAAAAGTGCACCCGATTTTGTTTGCCTTTTCATACACTCGTATACATTTCAATTTTTATATATTCCATTTTATTCGTGGTTTACTTTCAGTGGTTTGATTTTTAGTGTTGTAGTAGTATAAGGCTTTAGAGGCTTTCAAATGATTTCCATAAAGAAGGATGAGCATCAGTTGTTGGCCTCATATTTTGAGTATTATATACATTCACAAAATGTAAGCTTGTCATTTTCAGGTTATTCTGATATTTTTTTTTTTTTATTTTTTTTTTAAATATTCATGAAAAGTACCTAAGCGTATGGTCAGCTGGCTGTGTGTACTACAAGTATGTGTTCTCTATCTATGTCACTTAAACCACCAAAAAATATATACATAGTCTGATATAAAACCACAAAAACCACCAAGCTAATGGCCAACCTGTTAAATTTTTAATAAGCTTTTTGTACAACAAAAAGTTTTACTACATTATTGTTAATGATGATGATAAATGAAGATATCATACTATAAAAACAAAAAAATTTATTTTAAAAAGTTCAAGTGTTGAAAAGTGGCATAACAAAATTTATATAAATTATTTAAGTATCACGCCACATCAATTTAAAACATTTTAATTTATTTCACCGACATTGTTTCATTAAAAATTCTTCTTCATTTAGAATTATTGTTTGTATAAGTCTAAGACTTGTACTATAATGACACTGAAGACAATCGTTTTGTCTACACTTAGCAACACCACCGTTAATTAACAAGTTTACCAAGAAGAAACATTATGAACAACAACAACAAGAATAACAGATAAATAAACTTCGAGCAAAAAGACAACGAAAATTAAACAAAAATTTAATCAAAACAAAATCCAATGACAACACTCTCCTCACATTCCTCAAAAGTACCAACACCCATCAATAGTGAAACAACCATGTTGTGTCTTTGATTCATATCTTTGCTCTTAGTTCAGCTTTGAGTTCATGCACTTTGCTAACCAACCATCCAAACCAAGGATGTGCGAGAGTATCTGGTATCTGTTTGCCTCCCTAGACTAACTGTGTGTCTGTTTGTCAGTCTGTCTGTCCATCTGTTTGTATGTCTATCTATCTTACTGTCTGTCTATTTGTCTGTTTGTCGTCGTTACTCAGCTTGGTTTTTGTTTGCAATGAAAATGCTCTTGGTAAATTTAATTATAACATTTTCTTATGTTGTTCATATTTTCTTCTTATTTTTTGTTTTTGTTTTTCTTTTATATTGTTGATTGTACTTAAGTTACTTGTTGTACTTGTTGCCCATCTTTTGGCATCGTTTGCGCTCATTAGTGTTGCTCAACCCCTACTCAGTTCCATGAATCTTAAACAATTAAGGGTATATGTACTATTTCTGTACCTGTATTGTAATCTACTCTTGCAACTTTGCTAACAATACGCTTCTTGTGTTATTCTTACTTTAGTTTCTTTTGTCATTCTCACCCATCACCCGCTGTGCCCATGAAAATCTTAATGTCCATTTATCTTTCTGTCTCTTTATCTGCCTGTCTCTTTGTATGTCTGCCTCCATGTCTGTCTTTATGTATTTTTTTTATTCTTTCTGATTGTCGCTTTACGTGCTCATAAAGCGTTCATTATTAGTTCTGACTTTGATTTTGTTTTCAATTAAGATTTTTTCTTCCCATTATTCCTCTATTTTTTATATTAAGCTCAAACTTTTTTGTAGTACAATGGGCATTTAATTTTTCTATAATACATTTGTTCTCATAATTAATGTTGTAAGCATTACAAGAATTTTTTGTACAAGAGAGTTTCAAGAATATGAGCAAGAATTTTGATTTAAGGGAAGTCAGTAAGTTTCCCAAATCTATCAAAGGAAAATTTAGCAAAAGAAAGACAGAGACTTTAATCAATACTAGTTTAAGATGTTGAACTACAAAAGTTCTTATAATTTTTTTTGTACACGGGTTCATTTCATAGCACCTCAGTGTAACACGGAGATACTATATTTTATTTAAAACGTCCAAATTGTCCTTCTAACATGGTTGCGAAAAATGTTTTTTTTTTTTTAAATCTAATTATATCGTACGAGTACTAATGTAATTATGTAATTATACTAATGTAATGTAATGTAGATAACATTTCTTCCACCTAATACGTGTGCAACACATTTTAAAGACTTACTATAAGGGACGTTATTTTCCATGGATGGGCTTTAAACATAACATTATTCATTCATTGATGTTATGAGTGGCTGGAATAAATATTCCATTAAAGACTGAGCTCAGTTTGGTAAATTTATCTTAAGAAGAGCTTAAGAAGTCAACAAATAATAAATGTTGTAGGAATGCCATGTGCTTCAATTGCAACAAAGTGGACTAAAAGAAATTTTACAACTTTTTCATTCAATTAAAGGTGATGATTAACTGTTCGTTAATTGATATTGCTGTAAATGATGAGTAGAATTTCAAATCGGATTAGAACAGTTTTAAAAATACTGAGGCTATAGAAAGCATAACTCTGAAAAAGCTTCAATTGGGTTTAAGCATTGCATAGTAGTTCCGTTTATTGAAAGACATGTGAAATTCAAAAAGAAGTTCGAAAAATGTGTCAAGGATATTCAATATTGAGAAATTTTTTTTTCAAAAAAGAATATCACTTAATTCCTTATCTGCCATTCCGTTCATCTAATTGCATTGAAATTTTGTGAATATGTATGGTTGAACATAATATATATTTGGTCCCAATAAGTGTCCCCGTTCCCGAGATCAGGGATATTCAAACAACCCCTAAATGTATACTACAAAACCAACTTCGTTTGGATGCAACCCGGGTGCACTAGTTTCAAACCAAAAGATGATACTTTGTTATTTCCTTCACGTTTTATAAAATCTAAGAACGTAAAATTGTACTGGTTTCTTGTCTTGCTTAACTCGGTGTTCTAGGAATCTTATTCCCGTGTAAAACAAGGCATATGTTAGATGTTAGTGCAAGATTCTTTAAAATATTAATAATAAAACAATAAAAGAAATCCAAGCATTTTCGAATAAGGTGAATTATAAAGTGTATTTTATGAGAATGGTAATAAAAAAAACAGTGATGCTAGTGCCTAGTGATATGGATGTTCTTAGAATGGTTGAGCTGACTTGCAACCGATCTTGTTGATGATCATTATGAAATTGAAGTTCCAATGTAAATTCATGTTTCTTATATCATAAGTTAGGTAGAAGCAGCTCAGCACAGTAATAAAATACAAGACTAATGGACTTAAAAAAGGTACAAGCACAATATACGTACAATACAAGGTTATTCTAACAAAGAGTGACACACAAAAGACGAGTACGAGTTTCATGTAAAATAACAGTACTACAAAAAACACACTTTGCTAAGGTGCGGAATCAGAAAATTACAATCCCTGGTAAAAAATGTCCTAAACAATGTTCATGACAAGAGACAAACTAAACTTAAGATTTCTACTAAAATTTGCAGCCTATCGAAATGTCAGAGATCTGCGAAATTACCACTAAAATCCTGTACCGAAGCTATGGCAGTGATTGAATAGGTAAACAGGAATTAGGCCACTCTTTTTTGTCACTTTTGAGAAAACATGGGCCATGGAACTATAGTGATGAATGAGCAAGCTCAGTAGGCATTGCTCTTCACAATAAAATGTCAGTCGGGTTCAACTCAGTTGGCATATATGCTCATCGAACCAAGCACAAATCTCTAATGAATCGGTTCATATATTTTTCAATTCTTAAGATTATAATCTACAATCAAATGCGTTCAAACATTTCACATACACTTGATTCTTAGAAACACCTACAATTCTGAACTTTAAGTTACTTAAATGAAATTATTTGTATAGATATAAAAAATCTCCTCTTTAAACAAATACTCACATGGCCATTTGGCAACAGTAAATAATTAAAAATAAATATTAATGAAATAAACTTTTTAATTAAAAACAAAGAAAACATACTCATACTCATATTCTGTTTTATTTTTGTTTACTGTTTTTTTTTTTTTGTCCCGCTTATGGATTGGCCTAATTGATTAATTGAACACAAATAAACGGATAAAACAAACCACACAAAATACAAAAAAAAAAAAAAAAACAGAAGCGATTTCCTGCTGATAATTTTGCTGAATGGAATAATGGACATCCGCTGGGGTTGCGAACGGTTCATGCCTATGTATTGGTCTATGATATGGGTAATTTGGACACATTTCAGGTAAAATAGTAATAATAAAAATAATTCATTCGTTAAATAAAAATCATTAATATTGAATATTACCTATACGACATATGTATATGTAGTACTGCCGCTCGATGAGAGATCAAATATTAGATAGTTTTAGTCATCGAGACTTTAGTATCATTGTGGTTGGCAATAAATATGATACTGTGACAGAAGCACAAATAAATTCACAGGTAAATCACATTAATTACATTAAATGGCAAATATTTATATATTTTTTTAATAGGAACTTAAAGACATTTCGACCTTAGTACGCAAACATTGGCGTTGTGGTTATGTAGAGTGTTCAGCACAGTAAGTCATATATTTGTAGAATTATATGTATTATGTATATATAATTTTAATTAAATTTCTTTAATTTTCTATTATAAGATATAATTATAAAATCGGCAACGTTTTTCGTGAGCTGATGGGCTGCACCAGCACTGGCTGCGTAGTCGGTACTGAATTCTCACAATCAACTAGAAATAAAGGACGTTGTACAATACTTTAGCAATTTCTGCATAAGTTTTTTAATCAAACATTTTAACATATAAATACAATAAATATATCGTATGTAAGTAGTAACTTAGAAATTTAACAAAGAACAACAACAACAACAAAAGCACTACAAAACCAATATACTCACTTGTATGTATGTTATGTAAATGATATACCATCATAGTATGAAATGAAGGCAATTGTAATTTTATAGCAAAATACCAAAAAATAAAAAAAAAAACATTAATACTCTATTCAAATATAGTTTTAGATGTAAGACGCACAATTCTAGGTAAAAAAAAAATACATATAGCAATAAAGCAAAAAAGTAATGGGACATTAACAATAAACAAAATTTAAAGGATCCTTAAAATTTACAACACATTTTATACCACACATGTATGTAGTAGGTGATCAAAGGAGCTTTCATAAAAATAGTTACATGTTTTTTATTGGTTTTTTTCTTAAATGTATGCCATATGCAAATACCATATAAAAAAGAAAACTAACAATGTTCCAAAACATTCACTTAGTACTTTGGGTTCGATCAAACTCCCACAGAGAAGCAACAAACTTGCATTCATTGGGCATGAATACCATTCAAATGAATGAACAAGTAGATGAACGAACTAGCAAACGATGCCGCTTCCGTTGTCCAAAATGCAAATTTACTCAAAAGCTTCATCATTATCATAGCACCATCATATTCATCATCATGATTATGATGATAAGTATGCAAAGCATAAAAACTAATAAAAAGAAAATGAAAGTGTTGTAGTCCAAAAAAAATAAAAAATAAAATATTACTACGAGTATAACATAATGATAAGAATTCTAAAGAAACTATAGGGAATCGAAGTTTAACTGAACTTTAAATGCGACAATGTCTCGTTTGGTCTGCTATCATCACCATCATCACCATCATCATCATCTCCATTATTGTCCTTATTCTTATTCCCATGCACATCCTCATTGCCATCGCCATCGCCGTTGTCGTCGTCGTCGTCGTCATCATCATCGTTTATTGTTTGCTCATGCATATTTTAGCATATTTTTCCTTTGCATTTCCATCTACTATATAATACTATCAACGATGCTGCTTTCACTGTGAATACAAGTTTTATTTCTACTCTTTGTTATTTATATAACAAATACTACTACTATTTGTTTTTTTTTATACTTTCTTTTTCATTTGTTGGTAGTAGTTCGGTTCATTCACTACTCCTTGTTGAGTCTTAAGACTTGTTTGTGTTACTACTATTTTTAAACTGAGTTTTTTCTATGCAAACTATTTTTATGCTCTTTTCTATTGCTTGTCATTCAGTCCTCATTCATTCGTTCATGCATTTGACAACTTTGTCCATTCTTTTATTTCATTATTTATGATTTTATTTTTTTTTGAAAAAGTTAACTTCAATATTCCATTTCAATTGGAATGTTTCTAATGTACTTATTTAAAGTGAGAGTGAGAATGATGAAGTGAAAGAGAAAGTTGTTTGTGCAAGTGCCAAAGGGAAGATTTGTACTTTTATTTATCTATGAATATGTATGTATTTTTCAGGAACATTTAAAAAACAATTTGCACTAAAATTTTAATGGATTCTAACTCAAATAGAGTTGAATAAAAGTTTTTCATTATTATCAAAGTTTATTTGCCTGTTGTGTAAAATGAAAATGCTCTTAATAGTCCTGGTTGTGATTTGTCACTAGTTATTTATTATAAGTAGTGTTGTGATGAAGAAGATTTTTCATTCTCAATTGTGTCATTTAATACTTTAATTTTTCAATATTTATTACATATGCAGTTATTTTTGAAACAAGGAAGCAAATCTTTGAATTACGAAAATATTCTATAAATTGTTTTATAAATGAAATAAATTCTAATTATTATTTTTTCATACCAAAAAATGACCATTTATTTTGGTTCAACTGAAAAGGCAATAAACATAAACATATTCTTTTTATTATTATTAGATATTATATCAATGTAATTTAGTATTTAATACTCCCTCCTTTGTTCAATATAACTTCATACAAAATATATTTCAATAATTACAAACAAAATTGTTGACTAGGCTTTTCAAATGGTTTCAATTAGATTAGAAGAATCATCAAATTGTCTCCCACTACTCATACCATATATGTTACTTTTCGGAACAATAGCACCCAAAAGTTATCCATAATATTTATATATGACACCCACTTGTGCAATTCACGTTGTCTATCCAAAAATATTAAAAAATTGTGGGCCTCCTACACCATTATGAGTACTGTACAGGTGTGGTAGCAACTTAAACAACATTCCTCCTTTCGCAGAACTGTCCGTTCCATCTGTGTTGACCGAATATCATTAGAAAAAACGACAGTGTGCCACTTCTTCTTCTATTTCCACACCATATGCTTTTTAGCAAACCGAAGCCATGCAGCTTTCCGCACATCAATGAGAGTTGGTTTTTTTCTTTACCATATTTTCTCTACAAATGTTTGGAAGTCCGAATAATGCCTTTTACAGTTGGCAGACTTATATTAACACCACATTCTTTCCTGATTTTGGCAGCAGAACGTTGGGAATTTGAAGCAGTTCTATCTGCTGGTGTTGTCACATATTGAACACCTCCTTTCATATTAATACCATGGCTTGTTGATTTATTTCGCATAAAACTACCAACTACCTGGATCGTTCAATAAGTCCAAATAATATATTTTCTCATAATAGGCAATTGTTTCAGTGATGACCTTTTTTCGAGAAAAATCCCTTGCCACCGAGCCATTTCTTCAAGTTTGGAAAGAGACAATAATCGCAGTGGGTTAAATCTGGAAAATATGCTGGATGAAGTAGCACTTCGTAGTCTAATTTATAGATTTTTTTTCTATGGCGACATCCTGGAGGAAAATCACTTTTTTCTTCATCAAATGCGGTCGTTTTTGCTTCAAATCAACGTCGAATCTGTCCAACAGCTCTGAATAATAATCGCCAGTGATAATTTTACCCTTTTCAAGGTAATCGATGTGAATGACACCGCACGCATGACCTATTAATTGACCTTTTTCAAAGTCATTCAATTACTTTCTACCACTTATTTTACAAAAGAAAAAAATTAAAAATTAAAGAAAAAACAAAAGAATTAACGACAATGCATAATCACTTACAAGTCATTGCCTTTCAATCTATTCAGTTGAACCAAAATAAATGAGAATTTTTTTTTATACAACATTATATATTAATACGTGTGTCAGAGACCCCAACACACTTTCGTGTTTCATTAACAATAGATTATTCTATAAAAAAAAAATATATTTCATGAGAATTGGCAAGATGTGTTGAACCTATTCAGTTGATCAGTAGCGTACGAGAGTGGGCTGGACGCTTCTCATTAAAAACATATGTGCGACCCCGTTTAAATTCTTTGTAATTTGGTTTTGAGTCTTCACAGACAGCATAGAACTTCTCTTGTATTTTTTCACATGTTTTTCCATCCAAAAATAAAACGAATTACGGATCGATATCGTTTTTTTTTTATCGAGAAACACAAAATCCGTGTGATGCAACTGTCTGCCAAATAAGAAATAACCAATGAATCGATCTGAATGAATTAGTATGATGTCGTGTAACACGACGGTAACCAACTTTCTTCAGCAATGTCACCTGTCTTCAAACACGAATTCATATTGTATCCCAGTTATCAAATAATTAACTTCAATAAGCTCAGTTTATAGTTTAAAATAAAATTATTTCTCCATTTCATTTGAATAAAGGGAAATTTGTTTTACACAAAATAAAAGAAATTGTTTTATCCTGTACAAAAATCCCCAAAAATAATTTAAGTATATAAAAAAAATGTACGTAATATAGATAATAAATCCCACCATAATTTACAATATAGTAGTACATTTTATGATGAAGTTCAGACAACATTTTATTTAACAAAAATTGTTATAATTTCATATATTTGTAGTATTTAAGTAAAAAAAAGAAAAAATATTATAGTAATATGCATTAACGTTGTGATCAATTCAAGAATTAGTTTTAAAACAATATGAAATAAAGATAATGCATACAATATAAATTACTACAATAATTCAATTGTATATAGTATATAACAACAACAACAACATACCAATAACAATAATAAATTTAAACATGATTGAAAATACAATAAATTTAACTGATGAATGCAAATAATAAATAATAAAACAATTAGAAATGAAAATAAATAAATAATAAATAAATTAGAAATTATTATTGTATGTAAAATAATAGAAATAGGAAAATAAAATTTATAAAAAAAACCCCATTTGTAGTGAAAAAGAATTAATGAATTATGTATTATATAAATTGTAAAAATTACGCACAAAACATTGAAAAAACCAAATAAAAATTGTATTGTAGTTTTAGAAATTGTTGAATTGAATTATTGATTAAATATTAAAATTGGTTACAAGGAGTATTGTTAAAATATTGTAATAGTACTTATGAATTATAATTAGAAGTTGTAGTTATTAGAAAATTGATTGTTGGATAAAACAATATACATCTTAATTAAGTATGTATTACCTCTAT
Source organism: Amiota communis (assembly GCA_037043315.1). Lineage (NCBI taxonomy): Eukaryota > Metazoa > Arthropoda > Insecta > Diptera > Drosophilidae > Amiota > Amiota communis. The sequence continues at coordinate 90,878 of JBAMAV010001245.1, read as the reverse complement.
AATATTTTATATAACTATAATTTTGTTCTTCCTTTATGTCTTTTTTTGTGTCTCTGGTAAACTTCTTAAACTGCAACTCTTACTTACTACTACATAGTACAATGTTTGGCATTGGAATAGTTACATACTAATATTCTTCTTAGAGTATCTATTAAAATGGCATGCATTGTATACCAATTTTCATATAATCAAGGCTGAAATTGTATATATAAATCTTTATAATAACAACAACAACAAAATATATATGAAAATAAAAATGAAAAAGAAATATTTTAATAAAAACTGGGAAATTTTTTGGATAAACTTATTTAGGAAAAATATAAATTAAATCTGTACAAAAACTACTATACTTACTACTTACTTATGTAGTACATATGTATGTATGTATTACTACTACTTATCTACTACAGTTTAGAAAATGCCAAAATATTTTTTAAAAGACATGATTTTCATTCATTTGTTGATCTCAAAATTGTAACAACAAAATTCATGTCATTACTATGTTACATATAAATATGCGAATCTATGCGCATATTTTTCAAAGCACTGGTCCTTTAAATTCCTGTTAGAATCGCTAATTGTGGAACATTACTCTATCGAGTATATTGATCCTATATCTATTTAATATCCTTAGTTTGTATGTGTTCTCAGTTATTTTTTAATGTAAAGACCTGCTACATTTAAATAATTTTAAGCAAAGAAAGTAACAAATTAATATTGAACAAGAATAATATCTGGAAATCTGATATCGAAAGTTATTGTAGATACTATATCATTTCATAAAATATCGAAATATGTATTCTGTTTCAACTATTCAACTTTTTAATATGAGCTGCCGTTATATTCTAGAAAAACATAAATATATAAATAAAAATAGAAAATTAAAAAAAAAAAAAAAAATTCTTCGGATTATTCGAAGGTCTTATATTCTTTACACATCACTAAAAAGGCATATATATAGGTCGGATGACCATTGGTAGAATAGATTCCGTTCAACATCTGTAAAACAGCAGATTCATTTCTAGGCACTCTAAGTTTTATACAATTAGTGAATTTCTAACATTTTATACACAAATGCGGCACTTATTGCAAAAGATTTTAGGATGGACTCGCCTTGGAGAAACCTGCTTGCCTATCCTCCTTTTTGCACTTCCCTCTTACCAAATAGTTTCTCTGATTCCAACTTATAGTTCTATTTACTAAAAACAATTTGTTCTTCGTCTGCTAAAGTTATTTGCATTAATTTACTATCTATCAGGCATATGCCAGAATTCGGAGTCGATTTTTATGCCGATTGATTTCAATTTCTCTGTAGTTGTGCTAGAAAACGCGGAGACTTCATTTTTCTTTCTCTAAAATGAAAATTTATACTTAAAACAACTGAAATGTTGAATTCCAGATTACCGAGGAAAACAATAAGCTACAGTTGTTGTTATTTTTTTTTATAACTTCAAATAAGGGGCAATTTAACCATACCGTATTTATAATCGTCAGAGACTTCAAAACCATCGAAAGAGATTTCTGGCACCTGAGAATTATAATTAGGTTGATATGGGGTCGAAAGAGACCTCTTCTCATCGATTTCCTATCAAAATTTGTAGTGTAAAGAGTATAATAGCGATAAGAAAACCTTTTGTGTTCGAACATCAAATTGCATATGCATAAATGTTCTCAAGTGAGAACAGATCATTATAAAACTATATTAATGTTAATAGTATAACATTAGAAATAAGAGAAAAAAAAAATGTTGAAAGTTAAAATAAAAGATAAAAATAGAATTAATAAAGCTTACAAAATTAAGCAGAATAAAAATAAAAAAAAAAAATAATGTGTTATTGTTAAAATATATTAATAATAATAATTAATATAATAATAAATATAATAATTGTTCTTATTTTCAATTTTATATATTTTATTTTAAAAACATTTATGAATTCGTCAAAATGGCTGTTAATTTTTAAAAACAAACGAGAAGCAAACAAAATAAAAATTAAATGCTATAACGAATATAAATAAAATAAAGTGGATGATGAAAGAAAGTAAACACAACAAAATAAAAACAAAAAAAAAAACTAAGAATAATAAATTAAAATAATAATAATAATAGTTGAATTTAATTTTTAAGCAAAATGAGGCCTATAGAAAGCTATAAATTAATATAAAATAAAATAAAAATGCTTATTACAAAATAAAAATAAACAAATTTAAATCGCTTAATGCTGCTTGATATATATACATATATTATTGAAATAAATAAATTATATATAAAAACTGAAATAAATATTAACAAATAAATAATATAGAAATTTATATATAGTACTTATAAGAAGCATTGTTAAAGATTTTTTGGTGCGCAGAAATTGTTACTTCATTTTGCACAAAACAAAAATCATGGAAATTCATAAATACACACAATAATAAATATTAATAAATACATTGTCATAAACATTAAAAAAGTATATAATACATAATTATTGATATAAAAAGTCTAAGCTAAGATTCCATACAACCATTAAAAGATTAGCGAAGTACTAGTTGCACTTGTCATTTGTATGCTTAAATGCAAATTAAATCATAAAAAATAAATCAATAAAAATAATAAAATTAAAAAAAATTTGCAAAAGACAAAAATTGTAATAAAATGAAATTAAAACGAAAATAAAAATAAAGTGATAAACGATGCAGTAATTGAAATTAAAACTACTAATACGTATACTTATTCATATTTTGAATTATTTTTAAGATTTTAGGCAATCATTTGAATGGCAAAGGAGGGTAAGTCAATAAATTGTTAAAATGAATGAATCTCCAAGAAGTCCCATTTGATGCCGCAGTAGCTAAACTAATCTAATATTAGCTATTTTCTATTCTATATTATTAAGTTTTGTGGTGTAATCAAACATCTTTAATGTAGACATTGTAGAAGCAAGGGCGTAGCTAGGTGGCAGGAGGTGTAGCTGTCTTCCCTAGTAAGTTATAGACTGTCTCGAAAATCTAGTTATTACGATATTTTGTGAAGGACTTCGAAGCTTACTAGTGCAGATAATTAGAGTAATAAATACCTGATAAAAAAAAAGTATAAATGTCTAAGCTGAAACCTAATTCCCATCCATTTATTTATAAAGAAGGAGGCACTGTTATATACTATATGGCAAAGCTCTTTTTAGATAATGAAAGATATTTGGTGTGGTACCAACAAACTCTACTCAGGGATGAGCTCAATCTGAGCATAACCTACTGGTGTTAGAGCAAGAAGCGTTTGTTTAGTAATATGGGCAAAGAGAACTCAGTTTCCCAGACTGAAATCCATACAATAGAACTATGCCTTAGCGAAGAAATACAGTGTGCTACTGTCGCTCTGACAGAAAAGCTGCACTAATAGCCCTTAACAGCTTCGAGATCAAATCAAAGTGTTTTTGGGATTGCTTACCATTACTTAAAAGACTATCATCAAATAATCTAATTTGGATACCGAGACATAATGGGTATCTTTGCTACTAAGAGATAGATGAACTCACCAGAAAAAGAAGCTGCAAGATCCTCTTTATACAAAAACCATTCAGCGGGCTGCACAAAAATTAAACTCATAATACTATATACTAGAATAGCGAAAACCTGTACGTCTGCTAGATCTCACAAAAGGACACAAGAAATTCTGGGACCCACAAGGAAATGTATTCATGTAGTCTCAGGCTTCTTTTCATGACTTTTCAGAGTTATGAATCATCTACATAATAAGCAGTTTTGTCGCAAATGATCAATGTAGACTACGCAATGAATAAGAGGAGACAGCAGCATATTTGATATACAACTATGAGGGCTTCACTATCTGAGTAACCAGTATTGCAACATATGAAATTGCATGTTCACATACAAAAGTAATCTTCCAATTCTTGATGAATACCATTAACTTGGAGAACTGTAATAGACCCATTTCTGACAGTAGTGACGTGGGGTATTAGATCCCACCCTTACTCTAATATTATCTATGACAATGACTGACTAAGTTATCTATTATCATCAATCATCTTCAAATTATTATTCATCAAACTAAATTAATTTAAAAAAGACTATCAAATATAGTATATTTTCCCAACAACTTACTATCTCACCCTCGTACTCTTACATATGCATAGATTCATCAGATTTGCCACATTCATGAGTCTCATTTCTCATATTTGAAACAAAACACAACAACAAAAAAACAACGCAAAATTGATTTTAATTTTAAGGTCAATCCATCTCAGCTCAGTTCGGAATTCTTAGCATCGTACTTATCAGTCATATAGTAGAACACACAACAGCTGGAAGCAATAGCAGCAAATAGTCAGTGGGAATTAAATGTATTTATAAATATAAACAGAAAATTAGCAACGCAAAATCAAACTAAACTCCGACGCAAATTACAATAGTAAAACATAAACTTCAGGAAAGAGATGTTTACTTCAAAGCAAATGTTAATAGTAGTGCTCTGTGCTGTGTTTAGTATCACCTGGATAAGTGGACCCATCGCATGTCAGGATATAACACGTGAACAAGAAGTTGATTCTATGGGTCGAAATTTTACACAACTCTATAAACATAATCTAGAACAATTAGTGCGTATAATTAATTATACAACGGAGGCTTGTGATGATTTCTATGCTCATGCATGTGGTAATTACTTAAAAATAATGGAAAGTGATAATGATGAGAATGAAAGCAATGACAGCGTTAATGATGATAATGCAATACCACCATTTCTTTATAACAAAGAAGATCGTATGCATTTTTTTGATGAAAAACACCCACATTTCGGTACACGTCCTGGAAAAATACTAGCACAACTCTATACTGAATGTAAATCACGTAATGAGCAACATATTTTAAGCAAAACACCACCATTAACACATTGGGAACGAATGCTTGATGAACTGAATTTTCTTGCTCAGGATGTAGCTCTTTACCAGGGTTGGCCTTATTTACGTTATCAGTGGGCACGTTGGCATAGACATTATGATTTAAATTGGATTACACTTGCTGCACAATTTGCTGCTCATGGCCTGCCGATTTTATTGAATATTTATTTTGCCGAGAAAACTATATTCATAGCACCGGTAGAGAATATGCTATGTCCAAGTTTGAAAGAATTCAAATTGAGTTTAATGCCTTTACTAGAAGGTCGCAATCCACAAGTGGCTCACATTATTGGTCAAGAATTGCGTGTGTTTTGTCGTAGTTTACGTGGTGAATTGCCTTTAAGTGCTGGCACAAATTTATCACCAGATGATTCTAATGTGCTAATAGATGATAATACTGTTGAATATTTTCAACATTTCTTTTCTTTACTCAATTTCACAGAAGCAGAAGTGGAAAATGCACGTAAACTACCAATAGATGTTGAACGCTCAACAATCATACTGGAGGTACTAAGGCAAACAGAGCCACGTATTATCTTCAATTATGTTCTATGGCATGCCCACGAAAGTCTTAAATATGATGATTGTTATTTGTTAACTGAAGAATTTGAACGTCTGCTTTTCTCTGAATATTGGCATTGGGATATCTTTGAAGACTATTACAGACGTGATGTAGCCATGGCCATGTATTTATATCACACAACACGCTTCCAAAAGCAACGTAAGGAGACACTAATGGGCACCGATTGGTATAAATTCCTTTTGGCACCACTAGAACGTAAAGATTTTAATATAGCACGAATTATACAAAGTCATGCCAATGATTATTTCAATGTTCAACAACTTTCCACTATCTATGATGATGAGAAACTCAAGGCAAATGCCTTCTATGCGAATTTATTACACATGAGAAAATGTCATTTGCGTGAGTCCTTTGTTACACCCTATATTGATAATGAAGATCTCAATCATCCTGCATATTTCTTTCGTCAATTTCTTGATTTTTGTGTACTCACTTTGAAAGAACCGATTTTTCATTATTATGCCACCCAGGACTTGGATCTATGGCAAAACTCTAATCTACAATATGACACTGATGGTTATTACACAGCTATGGATTGTCTGGAACGACAATCTTTGCAACACATCAATGGTGATACTAGTTCACATACAATATATCGTATTTTGGACTCTTTTGAAATTGATCAGGTATTACGTTTGTATCGTGCCTTCATGGAAGCTCATAATGATTATAATTTCTGGTTAGAAGGTGAATCTTTTTCATTTGCTGAAGATTTTATATTGCAATATTTTCAATTAGACTCCAAACGTATATTATTTTATGCTGTGACACAATTGTATTGCAATCGAAATGATTATCTCTACAAGGCGCTAATCAATCGAAGTTTTATGAATATGCCAATATTTCATGATGCTTTCAATTGTTCAACTAATGAAGCACCTATGAATCCCACTACTCAATGTAAAATGGATAAATGTGTTTAATTCAATATAAACATAATTTATCATTTAGATTTATTTTTTAATATTTATAAGTACATATAATGAAAAAAAACTTTTATTTTATTTATTTTTATTTTGATGACATTTTCAGCGAAAACATCGGAAGAGTATTCCTGTGAAGTTTGTTGAAGATCTGTCCCTGTGCTGTCGAGAAATTGGAAAGCGAGTCGCATGGCCAACCGAATCTTTACTTGAATTTGTGTAAAAGAAATCAATTTCAATGCGATCATAAATAACAAAGAAAATAGATTTAAATGTATCCACGTTTCCGACTTCACAGGAATACTTTTCAAACTATGCTTGAGTTTCCTTGAAAATTTCATCAAAATCGGTGCAGTAGTTTCGGAATCCATAAGGATCATACATAGATCATATACAGATGGTACTTTAACGTATCATAACTATTAAATGGCACCTGTTAGAAGACCGATTACATTTTCGTGATCAGCAGGTCCAAGATTTTTTGACCATTATTATTGTATTACTATTAAGGAGTTTGATACAAATAAATTTAAAATACTCTTTTTAGTATTAAATTATTCTTACTTAAGCCGGAAGGAAGTTTGAGCCTGGATTAGGTCACCTATCTTCTGAATGCCCAGATCTCTTTCAATGTCACTGGTCTGCATATACCAAGGAGCACCAAAGTTACGACTAAGTGTTTAAGCCTGAAAAACTCTAAATCGACTTTGCTGCGATACCATAAACCTGAATTCTGTATCTCTCACTACGGTCTAGAATACATTTGTATATAAGACAGCTCATCTTGTCAACCTTTGCCCTAATCGAAACCACTACTCCTGGAATGTGCGATCTTAAAATAAGACGCTTGTCCAAGTATAGACCCAGGTATCTATGGCCTATATTACATTAGGGGTACTGTCCATTTAGAGTTAAGCCTTGGTTAACATCGTGGCCGGATTCAGAAGTGTTGCGGTCGGGACAATGAAGAAAGTGGAGAACCTTTCATCAAGTTCCAATAAGAAAATAATATCATTGTGGACTTTTTCTCCCATCAAAGCAATCAACTCATCAAATATTATAAATGAAATTATAGATTAAATGACGTGACCACTCACTTTATTTTCTTTTTCTTTGAAATGAATTGAGAGAAATAGTTCGTGCTCTGTCATGAACTGTAAAACACGTAGGAAATTGCAATTTCTCGGTGAACCAATTAATTCTGCACCACCTCTAAAAACTAATCCTCGTGATAGCTTCTACATGATTTCATTTTCAGAAATATGCTCAGGTGCATGTTTCCAGTTCTTAAATCTATCTCCACTGAATTGCATTTTCTGAGTAGGTACTAATTTACATGCATAGCAGTAAACTTTTCCCTTGATGGGAGAAAAATGAAGCCAATAGCGATTTATTTTTATATAAAATGTGTGAAGGCCTCGGGGCTCCCACCCGGTCGCCCTCCTGTAAATTCGGCCCTGGTTAACACCTCTCCTGAGGATGAATGTAACACAAACGCATTTTGCAACGTTTAAGGCAGTGTTACACTTACGAGTCCATTCATCGAACTGATGTAGATATACATGCATTGCCATTTGTTGCACTCAACACACAGGAATACATCGATAGAATGGCTGAATCATGCGCATATGTTGCAAGTCTCAAGTCATTTACATTGCATGGTGTGGTTATAGGCATAGCATGAGTAAAGAAAGATTACAGAACTGGTGATAGGCAGCTCTCTTGGGAAACTCCAGCCTTGACAGACCTGCACCACACAAAAGGATCTGTTGCATCATTTAGCTTAAGATTTAAAAGAGGAAAAACACAAACATTTTTTATCTTAAATATGACATTGTTTTATTTTATTTATTAATTTGAAACTTTAGCAGTTTCTACAATCATTCATTCATTCATAACTTTAGGAAGAATCTTTTATAAATGTAAATTATTAAGCCCCTCCCTCCAACAAAAAAAAAAAACAAAAAAACGTTGGGACAATTTGGCTGAACCCCCCTTTTCTTTTCATCTCTCATCATACATACATACTTATTAAATTGAATTTAAATATTGTTTTAGGTTATGTATAGGTAACTTAGTGAAATATTTTATAAAGTCTTCTTATCTAGGCATATGTATAAATTTTATCAATAATCAAATGGTTTGTTGTTAATACTTAAAATTATGCAACTATCTAAATTATACAATATCTTAATTTGTATAAAAAGATGTTCTTTTCTTCATCAAACATAAAATATAATAATATATGATAATTTATCTTTTGACTAAGGTCAACAAATGATAGCACAAAAAGTGAAATATTAAAGTCAAGCTATTTATGGCTTAGAAAAATAATTAAAATTCTATAAATTTTTAAGACATATCTTATGAGAGAGAAAACAAAACGTTTTTAAAATTTAAATGTAAGAGTATACAAATATCATTCATCAAAATCATCTTAAATATCTAAACTTGACTTTATAACTTAAAACACTACATATATAATATGGACTCCATACATGCTTTCTTTAGTCACACACACTCACATATATACTTAATTACTAAAAACATTCATACATTATATGATGACCAAACACAATCTGAATACTCAGACATGGGGAAAGTGTTTGTTTATTCACTGCTACTAAATGTACGACTACGACTGAGCCGACGTGCAGCAGCCTCTCTAGCTGCAGCCTCAGTACGCCCATCTTCAATATAATCAGGCAAATGGAGTATTTTATGGATCTGTTGCTTTAATTCCCTGGTTTGTGGACGTTGTGTGGGATCGGTGGAAAGCATTTTCTGTAGCAATTCATACTCAGCTGGATATTTGCTAGGAAAGTCTTTTGGATATTTGCCATCCCTGAGATTACGCATTGTTATTATACGTTCCATTTCGGTACCAAAATAAACATGCAACTCAAAGAAAATCAAGCCCAATGAATAGATATCCACTTTATAGTCATAGTGTTTGCCACTCAATTGTTCCGGTGACATATACAGTGTTGTACCCACTTGTTGTGTATGATGCGATCCAGTTTTCTCAACATTTGTTGTATTTAATTTTGGTATATCGGAAACATCAGTGACAAGACCAAAATCACCAATTTTCACTTGACCATCTTGTGAAAAGAATATATTACTTGGTTTTAGATCACGATGTATTAATCCTTTGAGATGAACATATTCTACAGCATCCACAATTTGATGAAATATATGACCAATATGTTGTTCACGGACTTCGGTACGATTATCACGTAGCCAATGGCGTAAACTTTCTTTGCGACATAATTGCATTTGTATGTAAAGATATACTTTGGTCGGTTTGGTTATTGATGATGCCGATGTTGTTGGATTATTATTATGATGATTGTTAGTTGTCAATGCCAATGATAGCTGTTGACGCTTATTATTTTGTTTAGTTTTACCATTACCACCATCTGCATTATCGTTTTTATAGTCACCACCAGCACCATTATCATCTTCATTATCATAATCATCATCATCCATGCAAGTAGGTTGAACAAATTCAATTTGAAATGAATTCGATAATTGACTATAATTGATTTTTTTCATATCAAATGATGCAGAATGTATATCTATAGATACAGCCGCATCATCAAGTTTTTCACATTTCTTTTTATCATTTTTACTATTTCTATTTCCATTATTATCTTCATTGTTATCATTATTGCTATCACGACGTGCACGCATTTCTGCTGATTTCGATTCAGAGCAAAAAATCACGGAATCATCTTCATCATCGTCATCTTCTCTTATGCCAGTCAACCCATTATCATCTGTTGGGTTAGCAGGATCAAAACTATCAATTGTACTAGAAGCAATATCAGACATCCAAGATGAACGAGACGACTGAGTCTTCTTATCATTTTTATACTTTTTCAAACGATTTTTATTAAAACGAGCCAAACTGTCCGCCAACGAAGGCATCGTACTACCATCTGGTGTTTCAATCTGTATAGATGTGGCTGCCGATTCATTTAAGGCTAATAATTTAGAATCCTCTTCATCCTGCCAGCCCACTGGTGGTGTTTCGACCCAACACTGCAAATGAAATGTTACCGTAATTAAATCTATAAGATCATTAAAAATCAATTTACAACTGAACTTACATGGAAATAACGCACAATATTATGATGTTCACAACTGGCAAGGGTGCGTGCCTCACGCAAAACACGTTGACGAGATTGTTCCTTATTCGGCAATGTTATACGCTTAACAGCGTAACGATTCTCATCTAGTTTATTTTTAGCTTCGAATACCACACCGAAACCACCACGTCCCAAGCATTGCAACAATTCGAAATCTGTTTGGAAACGTGAAGTAAAATGTTCACCTGATTGTGTAGTCGACTCAGAGATGGAACGTTGTGGTCCACTATGACGATTACCATATTTATTGAGCACACCATTTACTGGACCCAATAATGCTTGAGTTGAAGCCTCTGTTGCTTCAATGGCAGTAGCTACAGGCACATGACGTTCAATAACAACAATTTCCCGTTCGGCACGTTGTCGTTGACCCAAAAACATATTCATCAAAACAGCAGATGTAAAAGCAATAACAACAATTTCTTTCCACCAAAACCATAATGAAAGTATGACCACCTTAACGGGTGCATCGATATCATCCAAACTAAAACCCATGTCATCATGAATGGAACGGTTATTGTTGCCACTAGTTTCATTTGCCATGGTTTCGGTATTTGTTGCTGCAGATACCTTTTCAGTTACATCCGATGTGTGAGGTTTTGAAGTATCTTCAATTGCTTTCAACTGTTTTGATGTTGACGATGTTGTTGTTGTTTCACATATTTTATCATTTAACTGTTTCTTCCAATCGCTATTGGTGTACAAATAAAAACCATTACCATTTACATATTCCGAAGCATTCAAAATTGATTGTGCCGTAAGCTCGTGATGTTGTTCATCCTCATAAGGCATCAATTCTTGTCCACTATTTGTAGAAACTTCATTTGGTGGTAATGTGCTGCTGCTGTCACCTCTGGCTACATTGTTTTCCTGAAATACCATCAAATCATTGCTTCTAGCTGCAAATGGTCGCCATGGTATTTTCGGTAAAATAGCTTCGCTGCCTGCTGTCAATTGGGAATACAATTTACCAGAACCATCAAATAGATCTTGCCGCAAACTTATTGATTCTTGTATATACAATTGTTTCTCATACATTCCCAAATATATCGATGGATTTACAGCTGAACATGGCATACTATCCATTGTTTTAGATGATGATCCTTCATATTGTTGCCAAAGCCATTGAGCTGAATTAAATAAATCAATGGCCTCAATATTATCATCGCCACCTATTTTCCAAGCACTGACAATTGGATGATCGAACTATTGGGAAGAGGAAAAATTTAAATTTAAAACATACACATAAAGGAAAATGCACTCTTCTCACCTTATACTTCCAGAGTAGCATGTGTGGATCACTTTTACTATAAGCAAAAATCAATCCTTCCGGTACAACAACTTTAATGTCAACATCCAAAACAGCTAAATCCAATTCGGTATAAATACGTTCATGACATTCGGAAGCACGCAACAAATCAATCTCATGTTGGCCTACACTGAAATTCCAACGCTCTAGGCCTGTACGAGATTCAACAGCGCGTACAGTTTGAGTTTGTCGCCGTATGACAATCACATCATCCAATTGTGGATTATGCTCAACAATATAGCCATCTTTATCACGTAAATGACCATCACTAGTGGAAGCTGCCTCGTTGTCTCCATTTTCAATTGAATCAATGATTTCATCCTTGGTCTCTGGCACTCGTGAAGCTTCATCAGCATCTTCGGTGGTATTAACACAACCATGCATGGAACATTCATAAAGAAGTTTACCGGTACGTGCAGATACCCCATAAGTTCGTGTCTCCTTACCACCTGATATAACTAAATCATCGGAAAATTTTGCTGATGAACTAAGCAGATTCTCTGTGGTTATTGGTATCGGATCAATGGATTCACCATCAAATTTATATATGCCACCATTTAACGAAGGAATCATGCGTACAAATTGTCCATTATTTGTTAGCTCAAGACGATGTATACTTGATGAAACAAGTGGACCAGGACCAGTTGGTATACTCCAACGCATTCTACCTGATTTAGTCATATCCAATGCTGTAAGACGCCCATCAAGGGTGGTTATGTAAAGTAATCTATATATATAGAAGAGAAGAAGTAGAAAGAGAATATTTTAGATAACATTGTTTATTTTTAAACAATTTAATATTGTTTTTATCACAAATTATGCTTTGTTCTCTGCTTCGCAATTTATGCGATAAAAAATATAAGTATTTATCAAATGTTTTCGTATTGTAATACTTTCTAGTTTATTTTAGTATTGTATTGTATTTCCTTTGTTTTCTCTCATTTTGTATGGTATATTACATTTATGCTTAAGTTAGTTACAAGCAAATATACTTATAATTCTTTATTGTAATGGCTTTTTGATAGTATTTATATAAAATATGATTAAATATTTGCAGTGGCGATTATACTTTAAGCACGTGACTATGGGCGCGAGATTACACAGCAGCACGAGCGGTATTGAATGGAATAAAAAATACAAAAATATACTATAAAAATATATTTTATAGCGATAATAAAAGAAGAAGGGTCAATGAAGTTAGCGAAGCAACTTTACGTGAGATACAAATCAAACAAAATAATTAAGTAAGGAGTAATCGTCCATCAGAGCGGCTAATACGAATAACTATGGATCGGTTCGCACCACGTTTACTCTTAATGTTAATGTGCATCCCGTAAGACGCCGAACAGTGCGCACCGATAAGCTATTGCCGCTGTACATTAAAGTATTGAAGAAGACTCCAATCAATCAATTCGTAGCCGTTCACAGCAAATGGGGTTGTGTCCATCCGCTGTATGGAAGATTTTACGAAAGGATCTTGGCTTAAAAGCTTTTAAGATTCAACTTGTGCAGGAATTAAAACCAAACGACCATTGTATGCGCCACCTATTCAGGCAATAAGCTGAAGCACAAATTGATATTGCTCTTTATTTTCCATACAAAATTTTGTTCAGCGATAAAGCTCATTTTTGGTTGAATGGATACGTAAATAACCAAAATTATAACATTTGGAGTTAAGATAATCCACAAGCTTTTGTCGAAACACCATTATATCCACAGTACTGTTTGGTGCGCTTTATGGGCCGGCGAAGTCATTGGTAATATGTCTTCAAAAATGATGATGGCCAAAATTTTACTGCCCACGGTGAACGATACAGAGACATGATTAGAAGTTTTTTCATACCTAAATTAGCTGGTATTTGTCTTCCTGACATATGGTCACACATGCCACACAGCGCACGCTACAATTGATTTATTCAAAGAAACTTTTGATGAAGGAATAATTTCACGTAATGGTCCTATTAAATGGCCACCAAGATCGTATGATCATTTTCTTTGGGGTTATGTTAAGTCACTTGCCTACGCCGATAAACCAGAGACAATTGAACACCTGGATCCAACATTCGAAGACTTATTGGTTACGGCCGCAAATGATGCGAAAAATGTGTGAAAGTTGGACTTCCAGTTGGCGCCTTGTACGCGCCAGCCATGGCGGCCACATGGCCGATATCATATTTAAACATTAATGTCATAAAATTATCTAACCAATAAAGTCAGTTTAATTGACATTAAAAATATTTTTCTTTGTTTTAGTTTAATTTAAAGTTGTGTACCTCTAAAAAAAAAACACCTTTTATATTTTCTTTTAAAGACAATGGATTAAATATCTTTAAAAACAAAAACATTTTCTAAACAACAAACATTTATATGCTTTTTTTTAAATAATCTGGATGTACAAATACAATGTCTAAACGATTTTTGTTAATCTATTTCGGGTTTTACAGAAAATACTCATACATACATATAATTATGAAATTACCTTTTGTGATGAGATCTTAAATTTGTATGAGGCATATTTTTGTTTTCTCCTCTTTTTTGATAATATTATCAAAGCTGAATAGTGATTGAAATAATTTTCAATTCGTTTTAAGCTCAAAACCCCTTTACTGATAAGGCACCAATCCTCATATCTGAGTGAGTCATCTTAACAATAATTATATATATATTATATTAGACAAACCATGACCTAATTAATAATAGTACATATAAGTTTCAATTTCACTAGACAAGTTTAAAATTACAGCAGGCAGCACACAATCAATTGTCAACCTCAACTATTTTTAGAAAAGCACACATCCACTATGGATGATATGCTTTTTGAACTGATATATAAATTTAAATAGCCCTGCTATCATGTTCTTCAGGATCCAGGCATATATAATTCGTCATTTTGATTTTTTTTTTTATTGCATAAAATACTGTCAAAAATGCAGTAAAAGAAAGAAAATACCGTAAAGTGCGTGAGAGAATAAAAAATAAAACAACAGCAAAGAATAAGCATTGCGGCGTTATTGGTCATCGGCATGAGCTTCAATTGACACGAGAGACAAATTGTAAAAGAACACGTCAAATACAAATGTTGTTTGTTATTGTGGTGGTGTTTTTTCTCTGAGTTTGTTGGGTAAAGAGTTGAAGAAACGAAAAGGTGAAGTTGGAAAAAGCTCAGCTGATTTTTGGCGCAAATTTCATTTGTTGCATGTTTTACTCTTTAAAAATATTAATTTATATTTGCATGTGTTTGTGTGTGTGAGTGAAAGGTTTATCTGATAGAGTAAAAAAATAAAAAATATAAACAAATATAAGCGATAAATTGTCAATAACATTAGCCCCGCCAGCCACTCACTCTCTCTCACCCACTCTCTTTAAAAATACTTGTTTTACCAAGTAAACACTGAAAAAACATGTTGATGGTGGTACCATGTTGTTGCTGCTTTTTTTTTTTTTTTTTTTGTTAACGAAAGAAAAGAAGCACAGGAAGAGGAAGAAACAGAAGTACCACTAACAAATAAGCGTGTGAGAGCAAACTATAGAGAATGGTGAAATTCAAATTGAATTTAAATAAGCCAAACCTGAAAATGTAAGAGCATTTTCTTTTTCTTTCAAATGCACATAAAATTATTGAAAAATAATTAAAAGTTTCAACTCATAACAAAACAAAAACAAAACAAACAAAAAAATGACAAACAATTAAAAGATACATGTAATATGAAAAAGAAGAAAACACGTTGATGAGTCATTTGAAGTCTAGTTAACTTGTGATAACAATAGAAAATTGTAGTTTAATAACATTGGAATAAAATTGTTATTGTTTAGAAAACAAACAAATGTTTTGTTATTTTTTCAAGCTTTTAGCACCTACCTTCCCATCTAACTATGTAAATGTTCTAGAACAATTTCGAAAGCTCTTGAAATTCTCTAACCTTCGATAAATTTTCCTTACCTTCTGCCTATAGTGCGTTCCATGGTCTCATCGCAATAGGGTAATTCAACTGGGTCTGGCATAAATTCTGCTGAAGATGAATGCGATTCCGCAGCCGCATTGGCATCAGTTGATAATGCCGCGATTGTGGTAAAAATGGTGGTGAACATGGCGAGATGAATGATGCTTTTACACACGAATTTCAATTCATTTTTTAACATTTTATTTAATGCAAGCCTACGGCAGCAGTTCGGTTGCATCTATTGGCGTTGTCGTCAACTTTGTTTGGTTTTGGAATGCAAGTTTAAAGATGATAGATAAGAACGTAATTAAAGCACCCATTAGTTATGCACATTGCTGCATTACTTTGTTGGTTTGGCTATCGTTCGTTTATCTTTATATTGGCACACGACACAAAAAAAAAAAGCAAAAATCAAAACAAACGACTTGGAGAATTATTGGAATTTACTATTGGCAATTAAATAGTTGATTGGCTTAATTATTATAGCTTCTTTCTCTTGTGCGAAACATTCACACGAAACACCGTCGTGCTCGCTACCTTTCGCAAACCGACATAATTTTTTAACGTCAAATTGTCAATCGCCACCATTACAATCAGCTGTTCTCACAACCGTCAAGATATTATTCATTTTCAAACATTACACAACACTAAAATTTTAACTTGAAGGCGCGTGTTATGAAATCTTCATTAAATAAATCCAATAATTTATCTAGTTTGATAGTAGTATCAGATACTAACTAGAAAATATTTACAAATTGTATATTTTCTTGTATCAAACTATGTATACAAATTACTTTAAAATCATTATACCAACAAAATAAACAAAATGCACTAAAATATGCCTTCCCATTTATAGGCGTTTGGCAGCACTGTTGTTTGGACACCTGGTTGCATTGGATTGAGTTTATACACAATTGTGAGAACTGTAATAAAAAACGACGCTAATCAAAATTTTATAACAATTTTTATTATATACAAGTGTTAAACAAAGTATTGCTTAAATCAATATGGAAATTTCCATTAAATGGAATCTATGTCGGGTTTGTTTGAAATCAGAAAAAAGTGATTTAGTGCCATTATTCAATGATGCCAAGCTTGCGGAGACAATAAAAGAATGCACTGGTAAAACGGTAAGGATGTACTTTATTTATTTTAAATTAGTAATGCCAGCTAATTTCTACATATGCACACACTTTATTTGATCAATTCAATTCATTTTATGTGATTTTATAAATTATTTCAACGCTATGTAGATTGACGAGAAGGACGGGCTGCCAGATCAGATCTGCAATGATTGCATTAATGGCCTCAAGGAGACACATAAGTTTCTAACAAAATTTAAAAAGTCTGATAATCATCTTACATCAATTGTTCAGCGTACAATGTCCACAAGATCACTAATCAAGAATGATGATGAGGACACAAATGAGAGCAAAGATCAAAAAGTCGATGAAAGCAACAATAGTGTCCTAAATTCCAAAGTCAAACATAATAAAAGACTGGCTACAGATCCATTAACGACTACACCATATAAAATTTTATTTTCATCTGAAGAGGATGTAAGAGAACAGCGACAAAAGAAATCCCATGATGCAAAAGATAATTCAACATCATTAAAAACTGATGACGATTCTGGAAGTGATGGTCATAATGATAAAAGTAAAAAACGAAAAACTAATCATGAAGATATGTACATAGAGGAATTTTTCGAAATTAATAAAACTGAATGCTCTGAAGAAGGCGATGGCGATGGCGATGAGGACGACACAGGTGGCAATAATAATGATTATATTATTGTTTTAAATGACAATGAAGCAAAAATTAAATTAAGCCACCTACGTAACGATGATGTTGATGATGAAGAAACTCAGACATATAAAGAAAATGAGGAAAATGAAAATATTTTTCATTATAAAGAAGAAGATGAATATGAAAATGCTTCAAATCAAGGCGAAGTGTATGTCTTGTCGGATTTAAATAGCATTGAACAAATGATTGAAGAGGATGATGATGATGCTGAAACAGTTGATTTACATAATAATGAAATATCAGAAGCTGAAATGGAGGAAGAAAACATAATACTAGCGTCTGTTGAAAGCGTTCCAAAAAAGTCTATTACTGTGAAATCGCACATGTGTCTAATTTGCAGCAACACATTTACACGTGTTAGTTCTCTTAGGACTCATATGCGTAGGCATAAAAATTATAAAAAATACAAATGCGAGTAAGTAAGATTTTGCTATACATATTCAACATTGAATTTCATTGAGTGATTTCTTTCTATTTAAACAGATTATGTTCAAAAATATTTAGTACTTCACATAATCTTGCGAATCATATGCGCATACATACCGGTGAAAAGCCATATGAATGTGAATATTGTAACCGTCGTTTTGCTGATCGAAGTACACATCTTAAACATACACGGTAATTAGATAGTGTAGTATACCATGGTACAGTACATTTTATAATTTATATATTTGTTTTTTCATCATTTCTTAGCATACACACCAATGAACGCCCATTTAGTTGCGATAAATGCGGTAAAAGTTTCGCCTTGTCAACAACACTAAAGGCACATGAAATTATACACACCGGCGAAAAGCCGCATCAGTAAGTACATATATACATACTAGCATAATGTGTTTTACAATTTTAAAACTATAAAAATTTCTTCGTTTTCTTGTATTTTTTAGATGTTTAAAATGTAACAAAGCTTTCAAATTACCTCACCAGTTAAAAGCACATTTGAATACAAATTCTCACAAATTGCAAAAGAATGTTGTCATTGATTTGGACTTCTAAAAATGTTATGCAACTAATCGATTCCTTTATAATACAAATAAAAAATAAAACATCTTAAACTTTTTAAGCTTTAGTCAACTTTATGGCATGTAATTAACATAAGTTTGAATCCCAGATGTATACTTAGGACAACAAACTACTAAAATCTTAAGAATTAAATGAATAAAAAATAATATTAAATATTATATGAAAATAACAAGTGTAGTAGTTAAGAATAGTTGATTATATCTTTCACAAAATGGAAGTCACATTAAGTATTCCAAAACTATGTTTTATTTTTGTTAATGTTTATCATATATTCTTATAGAGGTAATATTATTAGAAACATAATAGTATAAAAGAAATTTATACTCTAAATGAAATATAGTAGATGAAGGCCTCATGGGAAAGCCTTTAAAAGTCCGATTATACCTACTGAGGTTATATGTACATATATTCTCTCATATAATGAGTATAGTTTAGTATATAGTTATTCTAATGTCTATAGAATCCAATTATTATGTGGCAGCACATTCCATAACTTTTTGGTTATGTGTAATAGTCAGCAAATGAGCTTTTAGTTGATGTGCCAAAGTGAATAATTTGTTGCATATGCGACATTCGTAATTCTTTTCACCAGTATGTATTTTCATATGGTTTTTTAAAGTAACTGTGTACATAAAAGTTTTGTCACACACAAGGCACTTGTATGGTCGATTATTTGTGTGAATTCTTTCGTGACGTGTTTTCCCGCTTAAATCGGCAAAAGATCTTTCACAAAAGATGCACTTAAACAAACGTTTGCCAGCATGGCGACGTAAGTGCACACGGAGATTAGCTTCTTGTGTAAAGGTTTTAGAGCATATTCTGTAAAATTTGAATCATGTATTAGTAAAAATATTATTTGACAATTATTATTATTACTCACTCGCATTCGAATTGCTTAGCATTTGTACTATGTTGTTTCATATGTTTAGTAAAATATTTTTTTATTCGGAAAATATTACCACAAATATAACACTGATAAGTGCTTGGATGCTTTTTTACCGGCTTTTCTTTTATGATTTTTGATTTATTTTTTTTGACTTTTGGTGCATCATATTTAGTCGCATCAGAATGTCCTTGACTGTCGTCGTCACTGGATAATGAAACAGCATCTTCTTTTATTGTCTCCACAATAATAACATCGTTATTATTATCAGTATTTTCTCCTTGCACAACATCCTCATCTCTTTCATTACTTTCTGTAGCTGATTCAAGACTTTCGATATACATTTCACCGGTTAGTGAAATATTGTCTTCTTGAATATCTTTCAAAGCATTCACATCGTCATCATTGTTGAATTCTTCTTCACCTAATGCTGATTCTAGACTTTCCAGGTGCAATTGTGATTCGATACACAATTGACGAAAATTAAATGACATGTATGTCACATCTAAACATCGTCTGCATATTCTTCTGGGCATATTATCATGGGGTTGTAACTGCGTATATTTAAAGTCATTAAAATTGTATACAAAACAAATGGAAATACATGCAAAATTTGTTTATTTGTACCTTAATGCCACAGCATATTTCAATTTTGTCAAGCAAGTGCAATTTTTTGGTGCCGCCAGCTTCTTTGTTATCATTTTTATTTGACAATTCTTTACCGAAGAGATCAAACATTTCATCAATGCCATTATCCTCTTCCAGGCAAATGCGACAATTTAACAAAAATGGATCCATGTAATTTTCTCTTTGGTAATACAATAATAAACCAAACCACACTATTCCGAGTATTATAAAATAATTGGCGGCATTTCGTTGAATGATAAAAACCTGCTCTTGTATTAACTAGAAAGTTGGCAGGCCAGAGCCCAAAAGAAATTTTTGTTGTTGCAAACCTTGAATCATGCCAACTCGAGTAAAAATAATGTAGTTTCTGTCAATAATCAAGGGATTCTACGGTTTCCGGGGACCCAACATCTCGCAATGGATTCTTATAGAACTCATCGAAATAAGACAAATATATTCAATACAATTTTTCGATATTTTGTTTAGTTTTCGAGATATCGAACTTCAAAGAAAGAATACAAATTTTTTTTTTTTAAGTCATTTAATTTAAGTGCACTTCCAATCAATCGTTAATAGGACGATTATAAGGGATAGCTTTAATACATTGGCAGTGAGTTAACAATTTAATTGATACTTCTATGTAGTCGATCAGAAGGGTGGAGTCTTTTTAACCTTCTCAGGGAGTCTCATTTGTTGCCGAATCAAGAGAATTGACATGCACATTCAGAGCGTTATTGTATTGACTGTTATGGCGGTAAATTTGTTCATGAACTGATGAGATTTCTAGGCCACGATGTATTGATATTCCCATACCCTGGACTCGGTTGATAGTTGACTTTGCTGAAAGTCCCCATAGCTGAATGCTATAAGTGTATGATGGTACACCTATGGCCTTATAGATGATAACCTTGACAGAGAGATTCAAAGTAGTGAGCCACCTCAAGGTGTTTAGCTTGTTTCTGTAAGTAGCTTGGACCACGTCAAACGGCGATCCAGAATCATGACTAAGTAATTAACAGAAGATTTTTGGGGGACTTGAGTGCCTTTCAGAATTACCGGCGTTAGCGTTTGCGTCTCATCATAAAGCAACAATGCTGGAATTTAGAACTGTTAACTCCAATATTTCAACGCCTAGACCAGGCATCAAATTCATCGAGAGATTTTTGAGTGGTGACAGCAGCATAAGTGACAGCGAGGGTGTTTTCATCAGTTGGCTTTCGCATATCCCGTGTAAATTGCGTGTTGAGGACTGGCCCCAGGTCACTACTCACAGCTCGAATATTTCGAATTGTTGACCTCTCATCACGAACTTCAACCAAAAAGAACGATTTTGTAGGATATTGAATAATTGGGCAGGGAGGAGAGACTTAATTTCCCAAAGCTGTCCACGTACCAAACACTCTCAAAAAATTTGTATAGGAGCTATACGATCCGTACGGACAAAAGATCATTGCATGGATTTCAGCCCTTTGACTTATCTGCAGTAGAAATCATTTGGAGTTTAATCGCTTTCAGATGCATCTTCAGAGATTGCTGAATCACATTCTTTGCTTTTTATATCATACAGACGAAGTGTTTTTGCATACTTCGAAGTCGTTCTTCAGTTGAAAAAAATATGTATAGGACAACGGAAACTAAGCTCTTTCACATGTAGAATTATTTAGCCAAAGTGAAGTAAATTAAATGGAGCAATTTGCGAATTTGCATGAGCCAAGTGCGCATCACTTATAAATACATGCCAAATGAAATGAATTGTCAAATGTATTTGGTAAAATTTACTAGCAAATGCATTGATAAACATATGTGTAAATTTATTAAAAATGTTTTTTATGTTATTTTCTTAAATAATTTTAATAAATACTTAAATACAAATGACCACCATTAACAATGCTTTTCTTTTGATACGCGTCCTTCCTTGACTCCGTTTAACTTGTTTGCTGCCAGTTTTCCCTTTTCTGTTGGATTCTTTTTTGCTTTAGAGGACTTCTTATTGTCTACCACATTGCTAATATCTTGATTGCCGACTTTTTCCAAGTGAAGGTGGAGATCTTATTGTTATTTTATAGCGACCCGGTTTCTTCAAATGTTTTGACCACTCTTCGAATTGTTGACACATTAGGTGCACTTTCTTCACCGAAAATTTCGCGTAGTTTGCGAGCGGTCTCAGCATAACTATCCCCACTTTTGTAATGGGTTTTTACAATGATAATGTATTCTTCTTTTGTGTAGCGCTCCATTTTTAATTATCGGAACAATCATAGGTCTGCGACAGTAAATAGAAAGTTGTTGTTGCAAAACTTGAATCATGCCAACTCGAGTAAAATAGTTGTTTCTGACAATAAACAAAAGATTCTTATATGTTCCCTCTACCCCCTGTTGAAATAACTAATAACACATTGTTATGATAAGCGGTGTCAGCACAATAGACTGTATTTATAGCATTTATCCCATCCAAAATATGTGCATATTTGTTGAAAATGTTGTGTTTATTTTATTCTCATAAATAATTACAACAAATAATTAAATACAAATCACCACCATCCATCAGTGCTTTTCTTTTGATACGCGTCCTTCCTTGACTCCGTTTAACTTGTCTGCTGCCGATTTACGTTTTTGTGTTGTATTCTTTTTTGCTTTGGAAGACTTCTTCTTATCCAACTTACTAAAGTCTACCACATCGCTGTCATCTTCATTGCCGTACTTTTCCAGTAAACGATCCATTAATGAATTGTAATTGCCTTCACGTATTTGTTGCCTTGACATTATTTGCGTCTCTAAGCTGCCTTTTTCATTTATTTTTTTCTTGATTTCATCGGCTTCCTTGGATTCCCTTGCATATTTCTTATGACGACGATTACGTTTCTGTGCTGGCTCTTCCGTGAAGAGCTTGAACTCGGGCACCTCATTGGCATTGATCATATCTTGGACAATCTTTTTAATGCGCGGTTCATCTTCCACTTTCATGAATGGCACCTCGTTCATCATAATATTAATGCAGCCCTTGCCGGAAAGATACGCCTTTTTGATATCAGTACGCTCTAGTTCGGAATTAGTATAAGATTTTTCGTAGTTTTCTATGTCATCCTCAGTGAGTGGCTTAAATATTGAACGCCACAAGTCGAGCCATGTTGTCAACTTGCTTTCCACATCATCGTCGTCATCGATGATACCTTGTTCATCGTACAATGAGCGTTTATCTTTGTCGCACAGCACTTGATATATTTTTGACAAAATCTTAAACTTCTCTGTGGCCACTTCCTTTTCAGTTTCAGTAACACGATCCGGGTGCACTTGCAGTGATAATTTATAATAAGCCTTTTTTATGTCTTTTGTCTGGGCGTCCTTTTCCACCTCGAGTAATTTGTAAATATCGCGTGTTTTGAAATATTTTTTGCATTGTTCGAGTGTAGACATATTTAAGAATTTATTATACCGAAAATTTACAAGTTTTATTTGTTCTCTTCTCTTTTATTTAGAAAATACTCGATTATAATTGTGCGAGATTCTTTTTCTTCTTTCTTTTCTCGTTGTCTGCCTCAATTAGTTTTTGTTGCGAAATGAGAGAAAACCCGCGCAAATAAAGAATATCTTTAATTTAGCCAACTTTACAGGGTGACCGTTTGTTATAATGTTGAAGGGTTACCCTTCTCGCTTATAATACAGCAATTTTGTCCTTTTTCTGATAATTATTACTACAAATTATAATTTATATTCCCTTTCCTTTGTCGCTCTTTATTTGTAGTAAGTTTTTATGCAAAAAGAAAACAAATAAATAAATCACAAAATTCCAAAAATATATGAATTTAAATGAAAAAAAAGTCGATTTTTTTTATTGCTGTACAATTTTTAAATTTATAATAGAAATGTTGCTTAGTGTTAAAAAAAACTAGTATGTTTTCAATCGACTTGATCGATTATATTTGATCCGGTAGGTAGTGATGTGTTGGATGCAGTTTGCATCTGAAATTGGAGGTTAGGGTGATTGATCCTTGACCGTTAATGTCGCCCGGGGCATAGAGTTGAGCTGATCATCGCGGGAAGCAGGTACGATTACTGTTGATATTGCCATTGCTATTGCTTGAGAAATGTCTTAAGGCAGCCGCAACGGATATCGGTGGTACGTTAAAAAGAGGATGTGTTGGAAGTAGTTCGTTTGATTCGGGGCCAATTACTTGGGGGTACATAGCAGAATCCGAATGTTGTGCTATAGAAACACCGCACAGTGTATAACAAGTATGATAGAGATCTTGTGGCCTTTGAAATATTGATTCATTAAACCTATTATAATTTAATTTAAATATGTCTGCACTTACTTGCCGGGCTTATCGATTAGTCCACCGTTCTGTTTCTGGCAACACAATATTATATACTCTTGTAAAGCAGCAACATCGAACAACGTGTGTCTCATATTCTCATCTAAAGATAGATCGTAAAGTAATAATCTTTATATTATTTTTGTGTAGTAACACCTACCATCCTCAGCTAGAGTAGCCTGAGTTATGGGTATTGTAGCTCCTACCCAGAATGAGTAACAACCATCAACCAGTTTATTGGTGCGTCCCTGGAATCCTCCCTCAAAACTCATTTGACGATGTATAGTCCACTTGAGTAGTGCTTGTCGATTACATTTATGAGCCTCATTGAGCAAAGCTAAGCCGGCAATTCCACAAAATGTGTAACCACCGTGTGATTCCAAGAATGGTACACCACCAAAACCACCTTCATATGTCTGGCAAGTTGCTATCCAGTCGCCAGTACTGGCAAACAATAATTTCATTGTCGACTCTGGAACTTTGGTCAATCTGGCGCAAGCAATGGCACAATAAACACCACGCACATCGATTTCGCCGTCTACATGCAAACGAAAAGAACCGTCCGGCTGCCGTACATTAAAAAGGAATTGCACCATGGAATCTCTATCAATAGCATGATATGCACTTGATGTTCCAATGATACAAAGACTATTAACAGCCGCATATGTAGCAGCGAGGTGTGCATATTGGCCGGGACCGCCGCCAAAACCTCCGCTCGGCAATCGGCATCTGTCAACACAAACGAAATTGTAGTTTATAATTAGCACAACTGTGTAAATACATTTGACCTACTTACTTAGTAAGGAACTGTACAACATGTTCAAGAGTTTCATTTTCAAATTTAAAATTCAACAATTGGGCAGCCTGCAATATCCAATATACACACCATGGTCGACTGCTATCCAGGCATTCATAGTTTGTGGGCAGTCTTCGAAGCATGGATTCCAAATAACGCATGTGTTCCAATGAGTTAAGTTGTGAAACACGCCGATTTAAGAATTGGAGTTGCTGAAATCGATCGTAACATTTTTCGACGGAGCTTTCTGTTTTTTGCTAGAGTGGAGACATTTGACATTTCATATTTATTATGTTTTTGTTGGATACATGAGGTGACCTACTCACTCACCTGTTCTCTAGAAGTCGTTGTCGATATTTTCTCATCATTAAACTTAAATTGTTTTATAAATGTAAAATCACGAAATTCCAGCTCACCGGGACTAAACATATTTACTCTACTATGTACTTAGATTGCGATGCCTTATATTTAATTAAATTAGCCAATTAGTAACAACAAAAACAAATAATTTTCCCTCTTTTGCCAATAATATGTTGATCTCTTAGCAATGTCTTCTTCTTTAGTAGAGCATATGAATTCTTTGTGAATGGTGGTGTGAATTAGAAGAAGAAGCACCTATTTATTTTCATAGAGCCATTACGAAGAACAGAAACAGAAAACAGTGTTGTAAAATGTCAATAGCAACAAACAGAATTCACTATATTTGCATCAGAAGCAGACAACTTCTGTCTGGTGTTGTCATTCACGCGCATTGTTTGTGTATTTTTTCTTTTATTTGTGTTTTGACCAAAAAACTAGTGAAAAATGTGGAAAAAACAAAAATTCAACGTTGAGGACGAGGAAACAATTATAAATTTCGTTAAATCGCACGAAATTTTATATAAAGTGAGAAACAAATGTTTTCGTGATATCGAAACCAGAAATCTTTTGTGGGAGCAATTAGCAGAGGAACTGATCATGGATGGTTTGTATTTTTACTTTCATACATTTGTTTTTTTTTTTTCCATTGTTGATGCTAATTTTTTCATTCATTTCTCTAGTCGATGTGGTGAAGAAGAAATGGAAAACGATGAGAGATTACTTCGTACGATCTCAGAAAAATAAAACATCCGACTCAGAAGCATTGCCGTTGTCAAGAAGGGATAAATCACTTTCGTTTTTGCTTCAAACATCCATTTCAAGGAAATCGTGAGTACATTAAACTAAAATATTTTTTTTTCTTTGTTGAATTTTCGCTAATATATTTTGAATTTAGTAAGCTTTCATCATTGGAATCAGTCGTGGGACAAACAACACCTCCAGAAACACAAACACAAGTCGACAGTGCAGATGATTTGTCTTGCTTCGATGATTTGGATTCACCAGTTTCTATCCCGCAAACACCAAAGTCATCGAGACGAAGTGCGTCAAGCAAAGGTGTATCGGAGGCGAATGAAATCCTGAAGGAATTATTGCCCCATCGACCGGAACCATCAGATTTCCAGCCAGAAAATCCGGATGATGACATCCAACAATTTTTTGATTCTATGGCATCCACAGTTCGCAAGTTATCGCCGCTATCAATTGTTCGAATTAAAATTAAAATTGCTCAAATTGTTGGTGAAGCAGAAATCGCTTGGGCTGAGAAAGCATATAAATTCCGGTTGGAGTGCAGCCATGCACAAACTCTTCTCCGACAATCTTTTGCACAGAAGAGAACGCAGATGCAAAAAATAAGAAGACATAAGCAAACCTCAGATAATTTCATTATAAATAACGCAGAACCAAAAAACTCAACACCTTCAACAGGCACCGGGGTCAATGACATAGTGGAATTTTACGAAGATGCAACAATAGATGATTTTTTTGAATCTATGGAAATTAAAACAGAAAACGATATACCAAACAATAATAACTTGACACATGAAGAATCAACTGAAGAAGAACCCATGGATGTCAATGGAAATTCCGATGTAGATGTCAACGAATCATTTGAAACATTACATCCTTCTGATGATGAGGACTATTTAGTGGAATACGATGAAGAACTGTCTGAAGCATCAACAGAAGCATCAAAAGTTTCAAACAAAACCGATCACAGAAAAGACGAAATGAGTACAACTAAAAATATAATCATCAAGAGATCACCAGACATCCATTTGTCGAATAATGCAAAAAATGCAAAATATATATGCGAAGTGTGTGGACAGACATTCACCTTGTTGTGCTATTTTCAAATGCATATCAATCGGCACAAGGGGGAGCAAACTTTTGCTTGCGAGTAAGTTTCAACATTTCTATATCTAAATATACGTCTTAATACACTAATTTATATTTGACAGAATTTGCCCTGAAAAATACTATACTCAGCAAAGTTTAACACGTCATATGCTGAAGCATGCAGGTGCACAACCTTATGCCTGTCGATATTGTCCACGTCGTTTCCTTGATTACAGCTCAAAAATGCGTCATGAACGAATGCATACGAATGATAGACCCTGCAAGTGTACATATTGTGGCAAAGGGTTCACCTCAAATTATATACTCAAAAATCATGTGCTGACACATATTGGTGAGCGCCCATTCAGGTTGGTCTATTCTTTATATGATTGTTTACTAGTATTTTAATAATTGTTTTTCTTCTCTGGCAGATGTGAAATTTGTGATCGTTCATTTAATCAAAGGAAAACCCTGATGTCGCATTACAAGACTACAACTCATAAGCAGAATAAAGAAAGAGCAAATGAAGTTTCCTAAACTATAATATTTGAATAAATTTAACTGACCGAATTTCAATTTGAACTTGACAAAAATTTAGATATAACCATGGATTGACATCAAAATTGCATGAATGATTTAATGTAGTCTTGCATTAAATTAGCCAATTAGTAAGAACAAAATCAAATATTTTTCCCTTGTTCGCCGAAAACACAGAAAACAAAAGTGTCTCCGTACCACTTTACGCCCGCCATATGTGTACGCAATATGATTTCGTTGTGAATGGAGAAACTAGAAGAAGAAGCACCTATTTATTTATTTTCATATGGAAAAAAAAGTAATTTTATTGTGAATGGTGAAATGAAAAGAAGTGGCATTTATTTATTTTTCCCGAGTTCTTGAATTGTATACATTTTGTTTGGTGAAACTACAAGACTTTGACAATGTCCTCCAGTCCTTGTCGAGTCTGTGCCAAGCTAAATCTTGGAAGTAGCCTCACCCTAAATCTGTTTCGCAAAACTAGCAAAAATATTAAGATATTATTTAGACTAAAGAAAATTGTTGGAATAGAAGTAAGTTGACCTAATAAATTAATTATCAAATAAACATCATTTCAATATATTTGTTTCCTGTGTATAAAGATGAAACAGAGACGGGATATGCCAGACTTTATTTGTGCAGACTGTATATTGCGTTTGGAACAAGCATTTGAATTCCGGTTGGAGTGCAGGCGTGCCCAAACTTATCTCCGGCAATCTTTTGCACAAAAACGAACGCCAACGCAAAAAACTAGTCAACATAAGCAAGTCTCAGACAATTCCATTGAAAATTGCTTTACTGACAATTATGCAGAAACAAAAAACTCAACACCATCAACAGGCAACGAGGTCAATGATGTTGTTTATCCCGTAGTGGAAATTCACGAAGATGCATCAACAGTTGATCCTTTTGAATCAGTGAAAATTAAAACAGAAATCGATATATCAACTAATTACAACCTAAGACATATTGAATCATCAGAATCAGCTATAGATGAAGATATGATACCGATTGCAGCCATTGAAGTTAATGGAAATTCCAATGAATATGACAACAAATCATCTGAAACATTTGATGATCGCTTAACTAGTAGTGATCCTTCTAATGATGTCGACTGGTCAATGGAATGCAATGAAGAAAATATTAAACCAGCGAAAAGATCAAAAAAATCTTTGACTTCCAAAAAAAGCTCTAAAGTATCTTCAGACACATCAAAGGTTCAAAACAAAACTGACCACAGAAAAGGTAAAAGGAGTAAAACTAAAAAAATGAACGTCACGACAACAGCAGACATCGATATCTCAAATGATGAAAAAATAGCAAAATATATATGCGAAATGTGTGGACAAACATTTAATGTGATGCACTATTTTCAATCGCATGTTAATCGCCACAAGGGGGAGCAAACTTTTGCTTGCGAGTAAGTTTCAACATATCTATGTCCAAATATAGAAGTTCTTAATATACTAACTTATATTTAACAGAATATGCCCTGAAAAATATTATACTCAGCAAAGTTTAAAGCGTCATATGCTGAAGCATGCAGGTGCACAACCCAATGCCTGTCGCTTTTGTCCCCGTCGTTTCCTTGATTGCAGCGCAAAAGTGCGTCATGAACGAATGCATACAAATGATAGACCCTACAAGTGTACATACTGTGGCAAAGCGTTCACCTCAAATTATGTACTCAAAAATCATGTGTTGCCACATACTGGTGAGCGCCCATTCAGGTTTGTTTATATTATACCATATATGATTGTTTAATACTACTATTTCAATAATTATAACTCTTCTCTGGCAGTTGTAAAGTTTGTGTACGTTCATTTATTCAAAAGAAACACCTGGTGACACATTACAAGTCTACAACTCATAAACAAAATGAAGAAAAAGCAAAAAAAGAGGTTTCCTAAATAATAAATGATAAACAGAAAGTTATACTATGAATATTAAAATATTTATATAATTATAACTGAACGAAATCTCAATTTGAACTTGATAAAAATGATGATATAACTATCGATTGACAACAACAATGCATGAATGCACCAATGTGGCCTGTAGTGGCTGAGATGAGTGAAGAATCTGTAACCCATTTTGTCGAATGAGATAAAGGCTCAACCAAATGTGGGAAGTGCAATTCAGATGAGGAGAAACATTAAAAAAGTGTCACATATTATCACAATTGTTTATTGGTTTTTCCGTGTCTCCACGTAGATTGGTCTTCTAATTATATTTGGGGCAAGTTCGGTGTTGGCGTTATGAATCCATCACTCTGAAGAGCATAGCAGAAGTCTGTGCAGAATACAATGATAACACGCTTAAGTTAAATAAAATAAAATAAAATAAATTTGTAATTAATTAAGACAATTTTAGTATTTAAACTCTTTTCAATATCTATCTAAGCTACTTCTGAACTTTGAATAAAGATATAAAGATAAAGTAAAGCTGGTTTATATTTATATTATAATGTTGTTATTTTATTAGCAGTTTTTAAACAAAGAGTAAATTGTATTTACCTTATGCCACTTATGATTCTATTGTTATTTCTTTTCCTTGTCAAGTACCGGCCGGCTTGAGTTCTTGTGTTAACTGAACTTTATTAAGACCCAAATCTTCATGCAAAATACGGTGCAAAGACGTTTGTGGAATGCCCAATTCCAAAGAACGTTGAGGAATGGACAAACCTGGGTTTTCTTCAACACTGGGCTACAGCAGCAATATTCTCAGTTGTTCTTGAGTGACGTGCACGGGTTTTATTCTTCACATCAGTAACTTGTCCCAACAGCTCGAATTATTTCACCAATTTCTGTATTGCTGTCCGTCTATGTGCTTCACGACGGCCAAAAAATGTTTTAGTTTTACGAACCGTCTCTGCCAATTTTTCACCGTTTTTATAGTGAATTTTAATAATTTCAATTCGTTCTTGAAGCGTGTATCGTTCCATTTAATGGCGAAGTTTCTACTTGTCAAATGTCAAAAAATTATAGTTTAAAAAGTGGCATCTACCGAAAGAGCGGGGCAATTCAAAATAACACCTCTTATTGGAAAACCCTTTATAAGCAATGGATGCTGAATTTGTATGTTTATCATAGTTATTAACAATTGTAGCCGGTAAAAAACATAGTGTAATAATCTTTAAAAAGTAAATGGCAATCCCATCACCCATTATGTACTACAATATTTTTCGAAGTTTGGGCGCCATCTAGCGTGGGTTGGTTGTAGCATGAAAATTTATTTAATTGCAATTTGTGAATGGCAATAAGTACAGAAGGACTCACATCATCAGCTGTTTGCTTTATTGAAAAATAACAATAAAAATCTTCATATTTTGTTAAGGCTGATTGACAGACACAATGGTTAATATTTGTAGAATTTGTGCTCAAGATCATAATGATTCAGATGGGTTTAATTTGTTTGACAGTACCATCAAAAGTAAAAAGACGCTCAATCGCCTCGAAAAAATTGTGGGCATTGAGGTAAAGTACAATACATTAGTACTTAGAAAATAATGAATAGAATGTTAACTTTTAAACATTCTTTCTAGTTGAAAAAAATACAATACATGCCGGATATTATTTGCAGTACATGCCAACAATCACTTAAACAAGCATTTCACTTACGCTTGCAATGCCGTCGGGTTCAGACTTATCTGCTTGCCAAGACCAATCATCATAATATACTAAAAGAAGAGGATTATAGTTGCTTTGAAGACTCATGTAGCGAATATCAATCGGAAAATGACCAAAATGTGAAGAATCATAAACAAATGGGAAGCTTCGAATCGATAAAATTGGAAGCCGAATTGAATGAAAATAATTTAACAAGATATAACTTTAGACACAGTAGTAAAATTGATGAAGAAATTGATTTCGAAACGGAAAATGGAATCCATGATACAAATTCTTTAAGCGATGAATTATCATCATCAGATGAGGAATGGAGGCCGATCATTAATCCTGAAAAGAACACAGTAAATAGTTCTTCAAATGATGAATATGAAATTACAGTAAAAGATCCAAAATTAAAGAAAACGCGAAAAAATATTCCAAAATCCGATAGTGATGAAGGCAAACAACAATTCTTGGTTAAAACTTTATTGAAAAAGCGTGGAACAAGAAAAAAACTAAAAATAGATGATAATTTGAAAACTGATGAAAAATCGGTTAAATTTATTTGTGAATTATGTGGTAAATCTTATAGTGCGCAACACTATCTAGTATCACATATGAATCTTCATAAGGGTATTAATCCCTATGCTTGCGAGTAAGTTTATTCAATTTTGTGTATGTACTGTACTACTGTATCAATATATCACTTTACCTCTCACTTTAATAGACTTTGTCCGCAAAAATTCCATTCAGAACGTAATCTAAAAAGGCACTTGATGAAACATGCTGGCTTGAAGCCATATCCTTGTCGTTATTGTGAACGTAGTTTCCTTGATTATTATGCACGATTGCGACATGAACGGGTTCATACAAATGAGCGTCCATCTAAATGTAACTACTGTGATAAAGCCTTTACCACAAATTACATATTGAAAAATCATTTATTAACACACACCGGCGAACGTCCATTCAGGTGGTAAAACAAAATACTTGTATCCTTAAGAAATTTTACTTAATCTAGTTTGTTTTTTCAGTTGTAAAATCTGTCAGCGAACATTTTCACAAAAGAAACACTTGGCAGCACATTTCAAATCCACATTTCATAAGCAGAACGAGAAAAAATCAAAACTAAATGTTGCTATTGAAATATAAATATATATATAAAATTAATTATTAAATATAATCTGATTTTGTAATATCAGTATATGAATTTTGTTATTGTGCTTGCGTATTTTTCATTCAGGAAATTGAAAATTCGTTAATAAATTTCAAAGAAGTTATTTTGGTCACTTGAATCACCCTGTGCTGGTCCGAAACAGCTGAAGAAAAATAAACTATCAATTGTGCGGTCAATTGAATGTTTTTGTGCCAAAAAAATTTCTAACAATTATTATATTTCGAGACTTGCCTTTGGATATTGCGCAAATGCAGCATACCAGCCTAGAGTATATGCAGTGCTGTGAGTCCCAAGCATTGTAACTGCCAATATTGGTGTTAAAATGGCAGAGGTAAGTGACAAAGATGTTGAATTGACAATTTATTTTAAATGACAATTGACTTACAGCAAACAAGGGTACAAAAAAAGAAACGAAAGCGTGTTAACCCGACGTTCCGATGGCGGGATAGCATCACTTTGGAACTCATGACGAAAGTACTGGAGTGTGTGAATAATTCGCTAGAAACATTTGAAGTAAGTTTGTGGTGTTAAATTTTTTAATGTTCATATAAAGGTTTGTTTATTTTTGTAGAGACCGACTAAGCAGCAATTTTATGAAAGATTGGCGACCAATTCCACTCTATTGCGTGACATACCATGGGTGTGCATGAGGGATAAAATGAGGAACTGCAAAAAATCCTACGTCGCTGCAAATGCATGGAAAGAGCAAACAGGTGTTGACCCAATTGCGGACGGCGACGAAAAAAGCGTTGATGGTAACTAATAAAAGAGCATAATTTTATTCAATTTAAAACAACCATCGTTGCTTAGATTATTTAAAACGATTATGTCCTCATTATGACGAGCTTCACCAAATATTTGGGCAGTCGAAAAGCATAGATTCGGGCGTCATCAACGAGTCATCGGAAATCTGTGAGGAACTTTCATGCAGTAATTCGGTTACCAGCCAATC
The DNA here is from genome assembly GCA_037043315.1 of Amiota communis. NCBI lineage: Eukaryota > Metazoa > Arthropoda > Insecta > Diptera > Drosophilidae > Amiota > Amiota communis. The sequence goes on along the minus strand of JBAMAV010001245.1, from coordinate 57,146 downwards.
GCCCATAACAATTTCATTGCCAGTCTTCTCTCCGCGAGAAGTTTCTGAGGATTCATTTAAAACCACTTGCAGCGAAGACGACAATCAAACTCCACAAGAAATGCCTGTAGCATCGACTGAAGAAATCAGCTCAGTTAAAAAGAACAAGTATGTACAAAGTGTTTGTGAATTTTGTGGACTATGTTTTAAATCGCAAAAGGAATTTAATGCACATAGAAATCGACACCTGGGCATATATCCCTTTAAATGCAAGTGAGTAAATATAAATAAATGTGATATCATTATGTAATGTATAATTATATTTATATTCAGACTATGCCCAGAGAAATTCAATTCTGAGGGAAATCTAAAACGACACATGCATAAACATTCCGGCACACTTCCATTTACTTGTCGTTTTTGTAAACGAAAATTTTTGGATTCTTCTGTACGAACACGCTGTGAGCGTATGTGCAGTAATGATCGCCCTTATAAGTGTAGCTTCTGTGATAAAGCTTTTACCGCAAATTATATATTGCGAAATCATATGGCAACACACACTGGCGATCGCCCGTTCAGGTGGTTAAACAAAATCCTTGTATTTTTAAGAAATTTTACTTATTTTAGTTTGTTTTTTCAGTTGTACATTCTGTAATCGAACATATGCACTAAAGAAAAACTTTGCAACGCATTTCAAATCCACACTTCATAAAGAGAACGTGAAAAAAGCAAAACTAAATGTTGCTGTTGATACAAAAAATGAATTATTAAATACATGAACATGAATCTAATCTTTTAATTTATATTTTTATTTATTGTGGTTGCCTATTTTCTTTTAACGCAAAAATCTTAACAATTTTCAAATTATATCCATCAGTTGAGCTAAGTCTAGACGAAGATACTGCACATATAGGAACGTCAGCTCCAATTTCATAGTTGCGTGTTGTGTATTAGTTTTGTCGTACTACGAACATCCTGTTGCTGACTATAACACTCCATAACTGTGTGTGTATTTTGTGGAAATAACATTTTTATTGTATATTTACACTTGATCGAAAGTACTACATCGAGAAAAATTGCAGAGAAGTATTTTGGGGTGTTCAAATGCTGTTCGAATATCGGAAGTAAAGTGGTTCACTTGCTCAATGGCTTTGTGCACTTTTCCAAATCCAAATTAATGATAGGGTGCTTAGAACTTGTCTATTGATCGTATTTCGCATTTTTTGTATGATGAGCTTGCGACATTCGTTGTAATGAAGTTTGTGGTAGTTGTAGTTGAACTTGTTTCTGTTGCATTTGTGTGCTAGATTAGTTCGGCGAATTAAGGTTAGTTATTGAACATTGTTGTTCCATTTAAGCAATACACTTGATGCTTACGGAGAGTGTTGCTGGTTTTGTATGCTTACAGAGGTGGTAGCTGTTAATGCAAGCGAACTTGTTTCTTGAATATTGCCTATCTGACATTGGCTGCGTGCCTTTGAAAGACACATTTACCCGTCAGTTCTCATTGACGTTTAAAAATTCGTTAATAAATTTCAGATAAGATATTTTCTTTACCTTTATCCATGAGTAACCCTGTGCCGGTCGGAAACAGCTGATTGAGTGTTTTCATAACAAATTAATTTCTAATAATTGCCTTTGGAAATCGGGCAAATGCAGTATACCAGCCTAGAGTGTATACAGTGCTACGGATTGCAAGTTAGTACCAAGCATTTTAACTGCCAATATTGGTGTTAAAATGGAAGAGGTTAGTGACAAAGATGTTGTATTGACAATTTATTTTAAATGACAATTGGCTTACAGCAAATAAAGGTACAAAAAAAGAAACGAAAGCGTGTTAACCCGACGTTCCGATGGCGGGATAGCATCACTTTGGAACTCATGATGAAAGTGCTAGAGTGTGTGAAGGATTCGCCAGAGTCATTTGAAGTAAGTTTGTGGTGTTCAATTTTTTAATGTGCATATACAGGATTGTTTATTTTTGTAGAGACCGACTAAGCAGCAATTTTATGAAAAATTGGCGTCCAATTCCACTCAATTGCGTAAGATACCATGGCTGTGCATGAAGGATAAGATGAGGCACTGCAAAAAATCCTACATCACTGCACATGCATGGAAAGAGAATACAGGTGTGGACCCAATTGCGGACGGCAACGAAAAATTGGTTGTTGGTAAGTAAACAAAGAGCATAATTTTATTCAATTTAACACAACAATCGTTGCTAAGATTATTTAAAACGAATATGTCCTCATTACGACGAGCTTCACCAAATATTTGGGCAGCCGAAAAGCATAAATTCGGGCGTCATTAACGAGTCATTGAAAATATGTGAGAAATTATCATTTAACAATTCGGATACTCGCCAATCGCACATAAAAACTCCATTGCCAGTATTCTCTCCGCATGAAGTGTCTATGGATTCATTTAAAATCGCTTGCAGCGAAGACGCCAACCAAACTTCTCAAGAATTGCCTGAAACATCGACTGAAGAAATAAGCGAACAGAATGCAACGAAACGGAGCCGTGTAAACAAGTATATACAATGTATTTGTGAAATTTGTGGACAAGGTTTTAAATCGAAAAAGGAATTTAGTGCCCATAGAAATCGCCACCTGGGCATATATCCCTTTAAATGCAAGTGAGTAAATATAAATAAATGTGATGACATTATGTAATGCATAATTATATTTATTTACAGAATATGCCCAGAGGAATTCAATTCTGAGGGAAATCTAAAACGACACATGCATAAACATTCCGGTACTCTACCATTTACTTGTCGTTTTTGTAAACGAAAATTTTTGGATTCTTTTGGACGAACACGTTGTGAGCGTATTTGCAATAATGATCGTCCGTTTAAGTGTAGCTATTGTGATAAAGCCTTCATCACAAATAACACAATGAAAAATCATTTATTAACACACACTGGCGAACGCCCATTCAGGTGGTGAAACAACATCCATGTATTCTGAAGAAATTTTATTTAACTTTGTTTTTTTCAGTTGTAAAATCTGTCAGCGAACATTTTCACAAAAGAAACACTTGGCAACACATTTCAAATCCACATTTCATAAGCAGAACGAAAAAAAATCAAAACCAAATATTGCTGTTGATACATAAAATTAATTATTAAATACATGAACATGAATATTGTTTTGTAATTTATAATTTTATTTATTGTGCTTGCCTATTTTCTTTAAGGCAAATATCTTGACAATTTCAAAGTTATATCCATCAATTGAGCTAAGTCTAGATGGTGATTCGTCATCCACTACCGAATGGAATGGTAGTAACTAGATTTACCATAGTAACTACTACATACAATTAAAATTTTATGAAGTTATTGAATTTATTTTTTTTTTTGAAAATTAAATAGGTGATAACAACGATTATATTTACATTAACACATATTTATATTAATACAATATATTGTTACAATGTACATACATAGATTCTTTGATTTAAAATTTTGTTATATATTACAAATAAAAGGAATTATTCTAGTTGTTTTTTCTAACCAAGTACAAAAAGCTTTCAATTCATAAGAAAATGAGAAATAAAATATCAATTCCCATCGAAGACAACATCATCGACTTCCCCTTGCACATGTTGAATGTGCATTTTCGATTTTTGATGATTTGCTAAAGATCTACCATGCCGAAAAAATTTGTCGCAGATGTCACAGCTAAAATATATAAATAATAAATTAGAAATATAATATATGAATCAAAATAAGAGAGACAACTTACTAGAAATTTGGTTTAAACTCATGTTTATATTTATGGTCTTTAAGGGCTTCTCGCCTTCTGAAAGCTTTATCGCATACATCGCACTTAAATGGTCTTTCATTGCGATGAATTCTTTAATGAAAAGATTTAATTATTGATTGTTTTTGTTTCAAGTTATCTTAATAGGTTTACCTTTCGTGAACCAATCTGGATCCTGAATATTTAAATGATTTATCACAATACCGACATGGGTACTTACGCACTGAACTGTGTCCCATTTTATGACGCTTCAATAAATGCGCCGTATAATATCTGCCATGACATATATCACATTCGTAATTTTTAATACCAGTATGTCGCAGCTGGTGAAGTTTAAAATTACTGGGATCTCTGATTACAACACCGCATTGGTCACAAATACAATCACGCCTTCTTAGCATACATTTAATTCGTCGCGCTTCTTCTGGATCAACATTCTTCCAGCTTCTATACCTTTTTGGAAGTACAGGTGGAATACTGATGGAATTATTCTTCTTTGCTGGAGCAGGCTGAAGAGTTGGAAGAGTTCGTTCCATAGTATTTATAGACTTTGTATCAGATTTTACAATGTTGCCTTGCTGTAATTGTAACCGCGAGTAATCTTCATACTCTGCATCACATATCATATCTTCGTCAATGAGATTATCCACAATTATGTCCTCATCAACATAATCATCTTCATCATAACTAATACCATCATATTCTTCTAGACTATGATTTATTTCGTCGACGTCTTCATCTTTTCGAAAATGCATGTTATTCCGAGATTGGCATGATTCTGGACTCTTCGACTCACGAAGATTTTGTTCATAAAGTTTATTCTGCATTCTTATGCAACGCTCACGGAAAAGTGCAGCGACTTTAAGATCCATCTCACAACATATGCATATATAAGCAGGAAAAGTTGGTTTATATTGTAACTGCAATAAAATTGTCAACATTTATACTATGTATATAAACGCGAATTGTTCTACAAACTTACACATTCACCGGTCAGCAATTCAATGTGAACAATGAAAATTTTATTTTCTGATAAAAAAATATTCCTGGCGTTGGTATCTTTTGTAGTTTTCCCACAAATTCTGCAATTTTCTGTCATTTTAGCACAAAAAATTTTTTTTGTGCATTATAGTAAACAGTGAGCCGCAACAATGTTTTATTTATTTGTGACAGTGTTGGGTAAGTCCGCAAGTCATTAACATTTTATTTCACCGTGAATGGTAAGTTTTCATTTATTAGTGACAAATCTAAAAAAAACAAATTTATTTCTGAATCACTGTGAATGTCAATTGCATTCGATTTTCATTTTAGACATATTTTCACATATTGGCGCGAAAAAAAAAAACCTGCCCGATGTCTCAAAACATTAATGAATGCACCATTCCGGGTGAGAAATTAAAAAAGAAAAATGACAAGCTGTCTCTTTGTAGTCATCCAATGCCCATCAAACTCCCGAATGAAGTTGCCCATTTGCTCAGGGAGAAGCGCAGACTGCGTAGAGTTTTAAAACGCAGACGATATCCTGAAGATAAGGTCAATTACAACAAAGCGTCCAAGGAGCTAAGTATAGCTGTGCGCGGACTACGCAACAATACGATTGCTGAGCCAGAACCTGATTGCGTTAACCCACCGGCTAGTACTAGCGACGCTCGCTTCGATCAAAATCTATCCAATATCGACAAAATGATGGGAATGCTTATGAATGAAAAACAAAATATTGTACAAAATTAATTTAAAAAATAAAAAAAAAAAAATGGCTGTGTGAATGACTGCTACTTTGTACTACATTTACTTTTAAACTAAAAACAAATGAAATAAATAATCCTGTTTCTTAAGCAAAAGTTCTGAATTTATTTCTGTTTTATTTATATTCAACAATAGTTAAATATACAAAAACAACATAAGGATTATACAAACATACATATGTATGTATCGTCTTTTAATTTGAAGTTACCGTGGCTGACTCGTATAGTCCACTACGAGCCACAATTAGCACTAGAGTGCCGTTTTGAAACCACTTCCTCGCCGAACGCAATCAGTATTACTAAATCCAACCCGTCGAATTCAGGTATTTGAGTATATCACCCGGACATGTGACTGAACAGTCCGAGAGGTTGTCAATGATGTATTGGGCATTGACATAGAAAGTGGGACAGTGAATTATCTTCCTCGACGTTCCGCAGTTTCTACAATGGCTTCTTTACGGAATACCCTGTCTCTCCGCATGAGTCCCTACACACCAGTGACCAGTAAAAATAGCTATGAGCCTTGCGGTATCTGAGCGTCTTCTATCGATGAGTCTAGGTGACCTATTTTCGTTGTAACTAGGCCAGGTAGCACGTGCCACTCTGCAAGATTCAAGATCTTTCGGCCGTCTGTTTTCCTGCTGACGGAAATACAGAAAGGTGCTCCTCTGGACGACCGCCAGGGGAATTGAGACCTATTCCGCTAACGATATATCAAGGGAAGCCCCAAAACGACCTAGTTCGTCAGCCTTCTCATTTCCCTCAATAATCGTATGGCCGGGAACCCATACGAGAGTGATATCAGCTCGACGACTTAGCTCGCTTATCGCCGACCTGCATTCCTTTACGAGGTTGGACTTCACCGTGATGGATTGCAGTGCTTTGAGTGCCGCCTGACTATCAACGCAGTTAGCTATCTTACGACCTTCTCTTACGTTATTTCCTGCCAGCCGACATGCCTCTCTAGTGACAAGGACTTCGCCTGAAAGACTGTGGCCTCATCTGGTAGTGGAAAGAGTGGTCGAAGTTTATTTGTGGTGAGTGCATCCCTGCACCTACACCACATTCCTTTTTTGACCCATCCATAAAAATTGAAATGTCATAGTCACTCTGATTGCTGTTTTCTTTCCATTCCATACTGGTAGGAAGTTTTACCATGAAGTCGCTCTCAAAGCTATTATGCGCACCTATATAGTCTGTTGCCGGTATCTTTAACCTTATCGTAATGGGGAGAAGATATAGCAGTACCTTCAGTGCTGCCGTGGGACACGTGCGTATGGCTCCTGTGATTCCTACACAGGCCGAACTCTTATATCTTGCTGACCAAACCAATACTTCAAAAAATAATCCCAATATGACGCAGCTAAACTGCTTGGTAAAGGATAAATACCCAATACACATTCTACAATTAGGTGCATATTTTGTGTCAGTCACCATTGACCAATACAGAATATCATCTCAGGACTGGAAGCGAAAACCAGAGATGCAGCAGACCGAAAGTGGTCAAATGAGCCTGGCTGCAATTTCGCTAAGACACTCTGGTCTTGCTACCAACCAAAGAGAACCTCGGACGACGGCAGGGCACTGCAGCATCGTGCAGATGGCCTATAAGATGCAGGTTCCACACCATGACTTCTGTCGAAGCTGTGAAGGAGAGGAGGAAACGGAAAACAACTTACACCTCCTCTGTGACTGCCCTTCTCTTCTTGGTAGACAATTAAAATTTTCATAATTTTAGTATACAAGTATTTATTTACTCAATAATTAAAGTATCAGTATTATGACAATTTTTATTGCATATTTTTAGGCTTTGAAATAAATTTAATTTCAATTTCTCTCGATTTCTGTGACACACCTGATTATGTTTATTTCCAGACTATGCCCAGAGAAATTCTATGCTGAGGGAAATCTAAAACGTCACATGCTTAAACATTCCGTTACACGGCCATTTGCTTGTCGTTTTTGTGAGCGAAGATTTTTGTCTTATCTACGAACATGACACGAACTTCTGCACAAGGAGTAACTTCTGTGATAAAGGATTTACATGAAACTATGTTCTGAGACTTAATATACTAATTCAAACCAAAGAACGTGCATTCAGGTATGCATAACTAAATATGACTAACCGAACAAAGATTCTATTCTTGCCTTTACATTACAATTGTGATTTATGCCAGAGGAAATTCAAAAGTAAAGCTGCTTTTGTTAAGCACTACCAGTCGTCAATATATTTGCGAAACAAAATTGGTACCGTTGAAGAAGTAATAAATTGATAGATGATTGATTGGTGGTTATATCCTACAGAGACATCATGTATTTATTTTCTTAAAACATATACACGTTTTGCATATTAATGAGGCTACATCGAATTGTAAATGAATTATCCAGCAGTTCTAGTTAAATAGAGTAAATGAAGAAAATAATTACTATTTTAAATAGTGTTAATTACCATCATGAAATGATTACTTCTTGTTTTATTCATTGACGCTTATCTTGTTCTGTTCCTGCTTAGCTACATTTTGTATGTGTCCTTTCGATCGTAGGTGTGACTTCAGAGTATCACGTCTTAAAAACCATTGATTGCAGACAGTACAGCTGTAAGTATACAAATATAATAAATTATTTAAAGTCTCTAATATACTATACTATATAGAAACAAACCAATGAGATCGTTCGGCAGTGTGTGTTAACATGTGATTTTTAAGACAATCAGAAGTCACAAATGATTTATCACATCCTTCGCATTTATAATGTCGTTCATTTATGTGTCGGCTTGAAATTTGAAATTAATAATTCAAAAGAATTTAATTCAACATATATTAATACAATGTCTGAGATCAGATTCAACTTACTTCTCATGTTTGGCTCTATTGCTAAAACTAGCAAAGCGACTATCGCAATATTTGCAGGCATATGGACGTTCCCCTGTGTGCCGCCTTATATGCGTTTCAAGTTCTCTGTTTGTACAAAATTTGAATGTACAAAGACTATAAAACAATAAAAATTTCTTAATTATTAAAAAGGCATGAATAATACATGATTATACTAAATAGGACCACTTGTGTCCGAAGTGACGAGGTGTTCTAGATACCGCCGCTATCCGAATCTGAACTAATGATTATACTTACTGACATTTGTATCTCTTTATTCCCGAATGGCGTAATTGATGTACACGAAAGTTTCCAAGAAAGTTAAAACTCTTTCCACACAATTCGCAAACAATAGGGCCATCTCTTCTCTTGCGTTTCTTAAATGTTTCCTGGACAACTTCAGAAGATTCTTCCTGGACAACTTCAGAAGATTCTTCCTGGACAACTTCAGAAGATTCTTCCTGGACTGTTGCTTCTGTTGAAGAATTATCATATTCTGCTTCCATATTAATTAATTCATCTGGACATTCAGGCACTGTTTCAATAGTAAAACATATGACATTGCCATCAGTTCCATCTGCTGTCTCCGTATCTGTCCTCACTAAATTAACATCAGTGTAGTTGCAATTTAGTTCGTTTTGTGTTTCAACTTCAGATGATTCTTCCTGTACAGTTGTTTCTATTAAAGAATTGTCATATTCTGGTTCCATATTAATTATTTCATACTGACATTCAGGCATTGTTTCAATATTAAAACTGATGATACTGTCATCAGTTCCATCTGCTCTCTTCTTATTTTTCCTCAGTGACTTTCGAATTAGTTCGTTTTGTGTTTCAACTTCAGATGATTCTTCCTGTACAGTTGTTTCTATTAAAGAATTGTCATATTCTGCTTCCATAGTAATTATTTCATCTTGACATTCAGGCATTCTTTCAATATTGAAACTGATAATACTGTCATCAGTTCCATCTGTTCTCCTCTTATCTTTTCCCATTGACTTGCGCCTTAGTTTGTTTTGTGTTTCTATGCATCGTTCACGAAATTTAATTGAGCGCTCCAAGTCCTGCAGGCAATTGTCGCAAATGTACTCTGGCATGCCAATTTGTCGAGTCAACTGTAAATAAGTAAGTAATTATAAATAAATACACAAATATAAAGCATTAGTTTAAACTTGATTTTACCACCAAACCAGTAAACATTTCTATGTATTTAAGTAAATGCTTTTTCCTCTTATCAAATAATTTCAACATTGGCGATTTGTTAACATCGCTATTGGCACAGGTGCGACACACTTTCATATTCCAAATAAATTCTAGTGCTCAGTTTATTAAATAAATTAAATTGTTAACAGCAAAGATTCTTCAGCTGTTGATGTTCCGTTTTATTGAGAAACTGTATTCAGTACTTTTGCGAATGAAAAGAGAGAGAAAACAGTGTTGTAAATTGCCATTAGCAACAAATTCAGAATTTAAGCCGTGTTGCCACATAAACCAGAACTAGGAACAGAACCAGATCCGTAAACAAAAATTCTGGAACTGTTACTGGCGCTGTTCTGTGCATGGATTTTCGTGTGTTGCTACATTGAATACCAACCAAAACTGTTGTTTGACTACATGACATACAAGCACAAATTCAAATTAATGTTCTATGTTCTATCAGAAAAAAAATATTGCGTTATGCTCATTTATAGGCAATTCACACCAAAACACATCACGTTGATGGGGTTTTTCGTTCAGACCGGATATTTTGCATCACAAACAACTGTTTTTTGTTTTGGTTATACACACACGTGGAACTTGCGAGCACGTTGGTTAAATAAAAACTAAAAATTTGTGAAAAATACATAATTTAGAACATTTTGCATCATGTACAAATAGTTCTTTCCCCTTTTCATTCCTGATACCTATTTTATTAAATTATTTTAAAAAAATTGACAATTTATGGTTTACTTAACATCTGCTGTTTAGTGATGCCACAGGCGGGAATCACAAAAATAACTTGGAAGCACTAGGAAAAACTTGGCCACACTGGCAGAAAATGACCATTATTAATTTTCACATCAAGGCACATCAGTTCTTGATGCGACTATTGATCACAATCACATTCAACAACAACCCCTGAATAACGTAATTTTCCTTGTGGTTGTTGTCGAATCTGATACGTATCAGTAGGCACATCAATGTTGATGTGCATTTGCTTTGGTGTGAATTCAGTATTAAAGGAGCTTGCAGAGTATTGAAAAGTTGGCATAGCCAAAGATAATCTTCTTTCCAGTGTTATTTTATTTGTGTTTTAAAACTTTCTTTGTAAAAATGGTAAAAAATATCAAATAAGCAAAATATTATTTAATAAATAAAATGTCACTAATTCCATCTGCTGTCTTCTTATTTGTCCTCATTGTTTAATTTTTTCGATTTGAGTTTCAACTTCAGTTGCGATTTTAAGCAGAGGAAATTCAAAAGTAAAGCTGTTCTTGTCAAGCACTACTAGTCTTCAATACATTTGCGAAACATGATTGGTAATATTGGTACAAAGACATCATGTATTTATTTTCTTTAAGCTTGTGCACTATAGACACTTTATCCACCAACTTACTAAGCAGTTTTAATTGAAAAGAGTAGATAAATGAAATAAATACTATTTGAAATAGTATCAATTATCATCATGAAATGATCTCCTTAGGTTTCTCTTTATCGCTTATCTTGTTCAGTTCCTGGTTAGCTAAATTATGTATATGTGCTTTTGATCGTAGGTGTGTTGATAGATGAGTGCGCCTCAAAAACCATTGATTACAGACAGTACAGCTGTAAGTATACAAACGTATTTAATTATTTAAAGCCTCTCATACTTATATACTATACTATTTCAATACAAACCAATGAGATCGTTCGCCAGTGTGTGTTAACATGTGTTTCTTAAGACAACTAGAAGTCACAAATGATTTATCACATCTTTCGCATTTATAATGTCGCACATTTATGTGTCGGCTTTTCAAATTAATAATTCAAAACAATTTTATTCAAATTAAAGTCTGAGATCAGATTCAACTTACTTCTCATGCACAGCTCTACTGCTAAAACTAGCAAAGCGACTATCACAATATTTGCAGGCATATGGACGTTCTCCTGTGTGCCGCCTCATATGCATTACAAGTTCTGTGCTTGTACAAAATTTGTATGTACAATGGCTATATAAAACAATAAAAATTTCTTATTCACTAAAAAGGCATGAATAGCATATGATTCTACTTACTGACAATTGTATCTCTTTATACCCGAATGGCGTAATTGATGTACACGAAAGTTTGCAACTTCATTAAAACTCTTTCCACACAACTCGCAAACAAAAGGGCCATCTCTTCTCTTGCGTTTCTTAAATGTTTCCTGGACAAATTCAGAAGATTCTTCCTGGACTGTTGCTTCTGTTGAAGAATTATCATGTTCTGCTTCCATATTAATTAATTCATCTGGACATTCAGGCACTGTTTCAATAGTAAAACATATGTCACTGTCATCAGTTCCATCTGCTGTCTCGTTATCTGTCCTCACTGAATTAATATCAGTGTAGTTGCAATCTAGTTCGTTTTGTGTTTCAACTTCAGATGATTCTTCCTGTACAGTTATTTCTGTTAAAGATGTGACATATTCTGCTTCCATATTAATTATTTCATCTTGACATTCAGGCATTGTTTCAATATTAACACTTAGGACTCTATCACCAGTTCCATCTGCTCTCTTCTTATTTTTCCTCATTGACTTGCGACTTAGTTTGTTTTGTGTTTCTATGCAGCGTTCACGAAATTTAATTGATCGCTCCAAGTCCTGTAGGCAATTGTCGCAAATATACTCTGGCATGCCAATTTGTTGAGTCAACTGTAAATAAGTAATTGTAAATAAATACACAATTATAAAGCATTAGTATAAACTTGATTTTACCAACAAACCAGTAAACATTTCTATGTATGTAAGTAAATGCTTTTTTTTCTTATCAAATAATTTCAACATTGGCGATTTGTTAACATCGCTATTGGCACAGGTGCGACACACTTTCATATTTAAAAGAAATTCTAGCGCCCAGTTAATTAAATAAATTAAGTGGTAAACAGCAATCCTTCTTCTTTGATTTGTGCAATGGAAAGTGTATCTAATATTTGTGCACTCGCAGTCAGCTGTTGATGCGTCGTTTTATTGAGAAACTGTATCCAGTACTTTTGCGAATAAAAAAAGAAAAGAAAGAGAAAACAGTGTTGCAAATTGCCATTAGCAACAATTTCAGAATTCAGTGTATTTGTTGGCGGCAACATAATTGTCAAAAATGGTTCATTCTCTGTTGTGATTCCACTGTTATTATTCTCTAGTGGCGCATCTAGCATCATCTTTTTTCGCCGGGTAAACAGTGCGCGGGAGGGGGGAGCCTAGCGTGGTTAGCTAGTGGCACTCGTTGAGTTTTAGTAGCCATGAGTCAATTCGAGGGGAAGCGTCGCGCTTTTTGTGTTCGCACGTTTCACGAGAACGGTTGTTCATACATCTCTGCAAGGCGACTGTATTGTTCTGAGTATGGATTAAAACACATTAATGAAGCTCCGAGCTCAAATTTAATTAAAATATGGATAAAGCGATTTGAAGAGACCGGATCCACGTTTAAACCACCAGCAAAAGGTCGGCCAAGAACGTCTAGGAACGCAGATAATATTGAGAGGGTAAAGGAGTCAGTACGAAAAAATCCGCAAGTGTCTACTCGGAAGCGATCGGCGGCTTTAAACTTGTCGCGACGAAGTTAACCGCGAATTTTGAAGTTGGAATTAAAAGAGTCCGACTTCGGAGCCAGGTTAGCATTTGCTGATGAAATGCTTAGTCGATTTTCCACTTTTGACAGCATCCTTTTTTCTGACGAGGCTCATTTCCATTTGAATGGGTTCGTAAACCGACTAAATTGTCGTTATTTGAACGAAGAGAATCCAAAAATGAAAAATCAAAAACCACTGCATAGTCCGAAAGTAACGGTTTGGGCAGCAATCTCAAGCAAAGGAATTATTGGCACCTTCTTCTTTGAAGATTCACGAGGACAAAACATCACCGTTAACACCGACCGCAATGTTGCGATGTTAGAGGGATATTTGACTCCAGAACTTGCGATATCAAGAATAGCGAATATGAGGACTTGGTTCCAACAAGACGGAGCGATCTGTCACACATCAAATGACTCTATGGCGGTTGTGAGACAGTTGTTTCCTGCAAGACTAATTTTCAAAAGAGGTGATATCCCTTGGCCCCCACGTAGCCCTGACTTGACGCCTCTTGACTTTTTTTTGTGGGGATACCTCAAATGTAAAGTCTCATGAACAATCCGAGGAACATTAGTCAACTAAAGGAAAATATCCGTGGAGAAATAGCAGCAATCATCCCAGATTTATTGACAAGAGTTTTCACAAATCTGCGATCGCGTTTAGAGGAGTGCCGTCTTCGAGAGGGCCGTCATTTAGATGATGTTATTTTTAAAAAATAAACTACATTTAAGTACCTAATCATCCTATCTTTTATTTCAACTATACCTTTGTATTTATTTTTTTAGCCTTTACTTAATAAATGCACGTTGATTTAGCAATGTCCGTCCGTATGTACATTTGCGAAACAAAATTGGTACCGTTGACGAAGGAACAAATTGATAGATGATTGATTGGTTGTAATGTCCTACAAATACATCATGTATTCATTTTCTTTAAACTTATTCACTAGAGACAGACTAGAGAAAATAAATACTCTTTTAAATAGTAGTAATCATCTTTATGAAATACTGTCTTCTTGTTTTTCATTATCGCTTAATTTGTTCTGTTCCTGGTTAGCTAAATTTTGTATATGTCCTTTGGATCGTAGGTGTGTCGATAGATGAGTGCGTCTCAAAAACCATTGATTACAGACAGTACAGCTGTAAGTATACAAACATATTTAATTATTTAAAGTCTCTCATAGATACTACATATACATATATATATATATATAGATACTGACCAGTGAGATCTTATTCCAGAGTGTGTTAACATGTGCTTCTTAAGACAAGCAGAAGTCACAAATGATTTGTCACATCCTTCGCATTTATAATGTCGCTCATCCATGTGTCGCCTTTTCATAATAAATATTCAAAAGAATTTAATTCAACAAAATTTATACAAAGTCTGAGATCAGATTCAACTTACTTCTCATGTACGGCCCTATTGCTAGGAAGAGCAAAGCGACTATCACAATATTTGCAGGCATATGGACGTTCTCCTGTGTGCCGCCTCATATGCATTACAAGTTCTGTGCTTGTGCAAAATTTGAATGTACAAAGACTATATAAAACAATAAAAGTCTTTATTCACTTAAAAGACATGAATAATCTATGATTATACTTACTCACAATTGTATCTCTTTATACCCGAATGGCGTAATTGATGTACACGAAAGTTTCCAATTAAATTAAAACTCTTTCCACACAATTCGCAAACAGTAGGGCCACCTGTTCTCCTGCGTTTCTTAAATGTTTCCTGGACAACTTCAGAAGATTCTTCTTGGAAAACTTCAGAAGATTCTTCCTGGACAACTTCAGAAGATTCTTCCTGGACTGTTGTTTCTGTTAAAGAATTATCATATTCTGCTTCCATATTAATTACTTCTTCTGGACATTCAGGCAATGTTTGAATAATAAAACATATGTCACTGTCATCAGTTCCATCTGCTGTCTCCTTATCTGTCCTCACTGAATTAACATCAGTGTAGTTGCAATCTAGTTCGTTTTGTGTTTCAACTTCAGATGATTCTTCCTGTACAGCTGTTTCTATTAAAGAATTGTCATATTCTGCTTCCATATTAATTATTTCATCTTGACATTCAGGCATTTTTTCAATATTAAAACTCGGGACTCTATCACCAGTTCCATCTGCTCTCTTCTTATTTTTCCTCATTGACTTGCGACTTAGTTTGTTTTGTGTTTCTATGCAGCGTTCACGAAATTTAATTGATCGCTCCAAGTCCTGTAGGCAATTGTCGCAAATATACTCTGGCATGCCAATTTGTTGAGTCAACTGTTAATAAGTAAGTTATTGTAAATAAATATACAATTATAAAGCATTAGTATAAACTTGATTTTACCAACAAACCAGTAAACATTTCTATGTATGTAAGTAAATGCTTTTTTTTCTTATCAAATAATTTCAACATTGGCGATTTGTTAACATCGCTATTGGCACAGGTGCGACACACTTTCATATTTAAACAAATTCTAGCGCCCAAATTAATTAAATAAATTATTTGTGCAATTTAAAGTTTATCTAATATTTTTGAACTGGCAATCAGCTGTTGATGCGTCGTTTTATTGAGAAACTGTATCCAGTACTTTTGCGAATGAAAACAGAAAAGAAAGAGAAAACAGTGTTGCAAATTGCCATTAGCAACAATTTCAAAATTCAGTGTATTTGTTGGCGGCAACATAATTGTCAAAAATGTTTCATTCTCTGTTGTGATTCCACTTTTATTATACTCTTCACGGGAGTATATGGACGAAAAGTTCGTTTAAATTTGATTCGGTAGCTACGTCGAGCAGTGTTGGTGGTGTGTGGCGGTGTGTGGCGGAGGGGTGACGAAGCGCAAGAGCGATAAACAACGTGCGTTCTGTGTACACGAGTACTACCGCAACAACAATTCTTTTACTATAGCGCAACGACAATTTTGCGCTCATTACAACATACGGCGTAAAAATGAAGCTCCATCCATTCAATTAATTAGAAAATGGGTACAGAAGTTCGAGGAGACAGGTTCAACAATGAATCAACCACGATCCGGCCGACCTAGAACATCAAGAGATCCCGAAAACATCGAGTCTATAAGAGCGTCTATTCGTGAAGATCCTGGACTCTCTACTCGGAAGCGGTCTAACGCCTTAGGTATGCCCAGAACATCTTTGCTTCGTATTCTTCACAAAGAATTACATTTACATCCGTACAAAATCCAAATGGTACAGGAATTAAAGCCTCAAGATCACGCTCACAGGCTCCAATTTGCAAACGAAATGTTACTGAGGTTCACCTGCTATAAGAACATTTTTTTCTTAGAGGAGGCACACTTTCATTTAAATAGACATGTGAATATACAAAATTGCCGGTAGTGGAGTGACACTAATCCTAAATTGAAACATCAAAGACCTCTGCATTCACCCAAAGTTACTGTATGGGCAGCTTTGTCTGCAAGAGGCATTATTGGTCCATACTTTTTTGAACATTGCCGAGGAAATGTTGTTACAGTGAATACAGAGCGGTATGTTGCCATGCTACAGAATTTTTTTCGCCAGCGCTACAGGATTTCGATGGTTTTAATCAACAATCGTGGTTTCAGCAAGATGGGGCAACAAGCTACACTTTCAACGACTCATTAAGTGCTGTTCGCGAAATTTTTGGACAAAAAGTGATATCCAAACATTTCACGAAACACTTGTGAGGCCGTCATTGAAAATTTCCGTTCCAGATTGCAGCAGTGTCAAAATAGTCAAGGATCACATATGGATGATGTCATTTTTAAAAAATAAAATCCCTATTTATGTACTTTTACAATAAACAAACAGATTTATCTCACATAGCTAGTTTCTTTTAAATTATCGTTTGAAATGTAAACGAACTTTTGATCCACCCTGTATTATAAGTGTCTCATGAAATTTGTAATACACAGAAGGAGACATCTCAGACTCCATAAAGTACATACGTATATTCTTGATCAGCTCGATGAGACGAGTTGATTTAGCCATGTCCGTCCGTATGTACATTTGCGAAACAAAATTGGTACCGTTGACGAAGTAAAAAATTGATAGATGATTGATTGGTTGTAATGTCCTACAAAGACATCATGTATTTATTTTCCTTAAACTTATGCACTAGAGGCACTTTATTCAACAACTAAGTAGTTTTAGTTGAAAAGAGTACATAAATAAAATAAATTCTTTTGTAAATAGTATCAATTATCATCATGAAATGATCTCTTTAGGTTTTTCTTTATCGCTTATCTTATTCTGTTCCTGGTTAGCTAAATTATTTATGTGCCCTTTTGATCGTAGGTGTGTCGATAGATGAGTGCGCCTCAAAAACCATTGGTTACAGACTGTACAGCTGTAAGTATACAAACATATTTAATTATTTAAAGTCTTTCATAGATACTACATATACATATATATATATATATATATAGATACTAACCAATGAGATCTTATGCCAGTATGTGTTAACATGTGTTTCTTAAGACAACCAGAAGTCACAAATGATTTATCACATTCTTCGCATTTAAAATGTCGCTCATCCATGTGTCGCCTTTTCAAATTAAAAGATTTTAATTCAACAAAAATGTAACATAAGTTTTAGATCAGATTCAACTTACTTTTCATGTTGGGCTTTTGTGCTTAAATCAGCAAAGCGACTACCACAATATGTGCAGGGATATGGACGCTCCCCTGTGTGCCGCCTTATGTGCCTTACAAGTTCTTTGTTTGTATAGAATTTGCATGTACAAAGACTATAAAATAATACAAATTTCTTATTCATTAAAAAAAAGGCATGAATAGTATATGATTACACTTACTGACAATTGAATTTCTTTATACCAGAATGGCGTAATTGATGTTCACGAAAGTTTCCAACAAAATTAAAACTCTTTCCACACAATTCGCAAACAACAGGGCCATCAATTTTCTTAATGCGTTTCTTAATTGTCTCCTGAACAACTTCAGAAGATTGTTCATGTGTTATTGTTTCTGTTAAAGAATTATCATATTCCGTCTCACTAGTTACATATTCAATTTCCCACAAATTTTCATCTGCAGATTCTTCCTCTATTAGTATTTCCACAAAATCATTTACACTCGCATCTAAAGTTGTTATATTAATTAAATCATCTCGACATTCAGGCATGCTTTCAATAGTAAAACTGATGATACTCTCATCAGTTCTTTCTGCTGTCTTCTTGTCATTCCTCACTGAATTTACATTATAGTTGCGACTTAGTTCGTTTTGTGTTTGTATGCAGCGTTTACGAAATTTAATTGAGCGCTCCAAGTCCTGTAGGCAAGTGTCGCAAATATACTCTGGCATTCCAATTTGTCGAGTCAACTGTAAATACGTAAGAAATTATGAATAAATACACAAATATAGTGCATTAGTATAAACTTGATTTTACCAATAAACCAGTAAACATTTCGATGTATTTAAGTAAATGCTCTTTTTTCTTATCAAATAGATTCAACATATTCGATGTATCATCGGTATTGGCACAGGTGCGACACACCACTTTCATAGTCCAAAGAGTTCATTTACAAAAATGTAAACATCAATGCTTCCTCTTTGATTTGCCATTCAAAGTAAATCTAATATTTCTGCACTCGCAATCAGCTGTTGAAGCGTCATATTATACTTGCTTGCTCGCGTACGGGTTATTTATTTTATTTTGTAATTTATTTTATGCATGTAATTTTATACTAGTGAATTAGCCACTCAGTTAATATGAGTAACGTGGATATTTGTCGGACGTGTGGAGAAATTACTAGAAGCGCTTACTCTCATAATCTTTATGATGATCCAAGAATGGTTCTAATGCATCAAATTGAGGTGCTGACAGGCATTTGGGTAAGTTGTTGTCATGTAAATCTGTGTCTAAGGAAACACCATTTTTAAGTGCGGTGGTTTTTTGTTTTATTTGCAGCTAACGTACAATGAAAACTTACCTGTTCACATATGTGCCTATTGCTATCAGGATCTAAAAAAGGCTGTGGAATTTCGAGAACGTTGTATTAAAATGCAAATGCAATTGCATTTTAGCGAAAACAATGCATGTGGTGAGGAGGATGATTCTACGACTGAAATCACAAAGAAAGAAGGGCTGAAGCAATTGTACGCAAAGGATAATCAAATGCAGTCAAAGTTAGAGAGTAGAAAAGCTATAAACCTTTACGCAGAACATTCACAAAAATTGAATACGGTCCACCAAAGAAATGATGCAGTTGAGGATGATTTGAAACCAGTTTATTGTAGCATGTATTCAAAGAAAAGGTATTCTTCTGAGCGGGATCCACTTGTACTAAAACAAAGTACTGATGATGATCATGAAACAAACGCGGACGCAGATGTTTATGCTGAATTTTTAGCAACTGCTTATAGTGATGCTGAAATCGAAGAAAAAAGTGACGTGGATGACAAACAAAACTATACAGTGGCTCTAAGTTCAGAGAATAGCGACAATGAAGAATTCACTTACACGGACTGGGCTGAAAGTCCCGAAAATAGTTTGGATTCTGTGGATGACGAGTATATTAATGAAGAACAATCAAATGAGCAGAATTGCGACGATGATTATTGGGATTGGAATGAGTTAGAGGAAGAAGAACATCAACAAGATCAATCAATTAGTACAACAGTTAAAAATGATAATACCGAATCAAATAATAATGCCCCAAGTGAAAAAGAAGTTATAAAAGATAATACACAAATTACAAGAGGCCTTCAGAATAAAGTTGAGATGAAAAATACACCAGAAGAAGAACAAGGCAGTCAAGAAATCACATCCTCTTCTGTCCCTGAAGTAAAACCAAAACGCAAATATACATTTAAAACAAGGAAACCTCGGTCGGGAGAAAAGAAAAAATATAAACCAACTCGATCGATATATATATGTGAATTATGCGGCAATACTTACAGATCACTATTTACATTTAGTGAGCATAAACTAAAACATGCTGGTAAAAAGAACTTCAAGTGCACTGAATGCTCTAAATCGTTTCTAACAAATCGATGCCTGAAGCAACATGTTATCAAGCATACCGATGCAAGACCATTTGTCTGTAGGGTTTGTGGCCTAACTTTTCGTAGTCGCGCACATCGGAATGATCATGAGAAGTATGAATACATCATATTCAGAATATTGTGCCCATAAAAGACAATCACTAACATAAATTTTTTTATTTAGGAAACATGAAAATCCAGATCCTCATTATTGTAGTTATTGTGACAAAAAGTTTGTTACGAGATCCGGGTTACAGTTACACGAGGCGTCACACAGAGGATTTCGCAAGTTTCAGTAAGATTCGATTATAATATTTTAAATTGATATTCTTAATGTATTATGATGATGTTATTGCTTTTCAGTTGTAATATATGTGATCGTTCATTTATGACAAGAAAGCATTTAAAAACGCACAACAATACAAAACTCCATCAGCAAAATGTAAAGAATGATAAGGTTGAGAAACTGGATCCTGATATTGAGATGGATTAATAATGGATGTTTAATAAATTATTGAAAATACAAATGATTTTTTAATTTTGAAATTAAAAAAAAACCCAGAAAACTAACAATTACTAGGATTCTCTTATTAAGTTTGTAATATTTTATTTTATGAACATTATCAATAATTAATTGGCCATTTTGCTGGTAACAGAATTTACATTTTGCCTGACAATGAAGGCAATTTATCATCTCATGAGGTTCTTTAACGAAGCAATTTTGCGAAATGCATTTTAATTTGTCGTTATTTATATGTGATGTTCTATTATTTATCTTCTGCGCCATCTGTTGAAAAAAACAGCATCATGTTTTGAAGCAAAAAATTGACATTCATAGGTAACAGCAAACAAAAACAGCTGATGTTGTAATAAAAAGAAGAAGAATAAGCGTCTCCGACCAAATATTCAAACAAATTAATGCGGCGTTGAACATTAATTTCATAAAGATGTTAGAAAAATGCCGAATTTGTAGAGATGATACGAAAGGTACAAATGCCAAAAACCTGTTCGAGCGTGAACAACAGCTTTTTGTTAGTCACATTGAATCGTTGACTGGCGAATGGGTAAGTAATACACATTGTTTGGATGAAACCATCAAATCATGTAAGTTCAAAATTTTTTTAGTTGGAATTCAATTCGAATTTGCCACAGTATATATGCAATTATTGTGAACAAGATTTAAAGGTGGCAGCTTCGTTTCGGGATCGTTGCATTAGGACCCAAAAATTCTACGAACAACAATTTAAGGCTGCTAAAGCGGATCCACTGAAAATGGAGATGGTTAAAACAAAACAGAATCCCATGGAAACAAACACCGTCGCTTATGCTGAATCAATTCCAAGTGATGAAGAATGTGAATATGAATATGATCGTCAACAGCAAATGGGTGAAGAAAAAAATGAATCACTTCTCATTGTCTTAAATCATTCAGATGAAACCGAAGAAAACATTGACGTTGAAGGAGAATATGAAGATATATGTTATGAAGTCGACGATGGTGATATGATGCAATCAATTGATCATGAAGACGATTCACATGATGTAATGAGTAATAAGAACTTTTGCCAAAATCCCGAAGAAAATCACAAATCAAATGCTGCGAAAGTCGCTGTTAGCATATTAAATCATATCCGAGAGGAAAAATTAAAGTCTGACACAAGACGAAAATACATCAACTGGAAAAAGTTAAATGATGATGAAGCGCGAGAATTAAAGCGTTTGCAAAGAATGCGGGATTGTGTTTGTGATCAATGTGGAAGACACTTCACTGATCCAAGTAACTTAAAACTACATCTAATTAGACATTCAGGCATTAAAAATTTTGAATGCGAAGAATGCAACGCCAGGTTCTATACGGCACCACTACTGAAGCGTCATAGCATAATACATAAAAATACGCCGCCCAAATTTGCTTGTCAATATTGTGATAGGAAATTTATTTATAATAATTTTAAACTTAAACATGAAAGGTATTTATTATTATAGTAGTGTAATGGAATTGTTAACAGCAAATCAATTTATTCTCTACAGATCACATTTTAAGGAACGTCGATTTAATTGCCAATATTGCGATAAATCATTTTTTTCCAAAGCTCAACAAAAGGAACACGAAATTGTGCATACACGTATTCGAAAATATAAGTAAGTAGAAAGTACAAAAACAAAATTTAAAAACCAAGTTATTAAAAAAAATTATTGTCCTGTCTAGTTGTGCGTTATGTAATCAACATTTCTTGCGAGGAACACATTTGAGGGCACACTATCGTTCAAAAACCCACAAGAATATGGAGCAACAACTGCAAAATTTCTAATCTCCCATCAGATGTTCTGCATTTGTACACATATTATACAAATTTTTTTTTTTAAATATGTATCTTAACTTTTAATATAAGTACATAAACATTAAAAAAAATTATAAAGTTATGAAATATTTTTTCTTTGGATAATTTCGATTTTGACCAAACTTGTGTGGCGCTTTACGGTACACGATTGAATAGGATGGTACATTTCTGTGCTATGACATCAGTAGACATTGGAATTAATCCATATTGACAGTTTCACCTTCGACCATTGGAGGCTGTTCGCCTCTCCTCCTTGCTTCTCTGATGCTTAATCTCGTGTAATGCAAGATTTTTGCAAATCGGAACCGAATGTGAATCTAATCCATCCAGGCCCCCAGGAGTTCAGTAACGAAATTCCAATTTTATATGCATATATGTACAGATTTATATAGCAACACGAAGTCAAAATTCCGGCGCATCCCCCTCCGCTGCTCACAATGTGTTGGATTTCTTGAACCTTTGGCTATGCATATTTGTTGTGAGGTCTATAAAGATTTACAGAGATTGATATAAAATCAGTTTACATAAAGAAAGGAGAAATTTTATTAGTTGAATGTTGGTAAATCATTTTGGTGCAGGTATTTTTAGCGACTGAGTAATGGTTCTGTCTGTGGATTGAGGTGAGGGTAAAATCTGTATCGGCTGCAGTTGAAGTTATTTTCTTGAGGAACTGTAGAGATGCTGAAGTCGTTGTGGAGCTCCTGACAAACCAGGGGCATTGGAATTGTATTGAGGGTCTTATTTTGATAAATTTTCCAGCGATTTGAGGGGCCTGATTTTCTTAACAACTGGATACCATATTTCCAGGAAGGAGCAACAATTTCTTTGTATTTTAAAAGAAGTCAGTTCAGTTTATACATTTTATGGGAAAAACATCGAACAATGGTTATATGATTACTCAAAGTTAGACGCTTTTCTAGGTGAAAGCCTAAGTATTTCATAACTGAGATTGATTGGGAGTGAACTTACACAGTTTTGATTTATCTGAGTTCACCTTCTGAACCAGCAATTCAAGTATGTTTGCAGGTTTGTAGCTGTTTCTGTCGGCGAACTGTCGGAACAAAGAGCACCGCAGTATCATCCGCGTATGTGGCTAAGATCGTGGTATTAGAAGTCCGTTGCGGTATATCTGCCGGTTAATTTAATGTAAGTGAATAGCACAAGAGGGAATGTGCTGCCTTGGGCAACACCCAACGATATTGCAATCATATAATCTTCAGCAATACACAGCTGATTGAAAAAAAAAATGACTCACCATGTGTTCATGTTTTCATTTCAGATGAATATCCGCGGCGAACGGTTGTGTAAAAATGAACGCGCATGAAGTGTTTTGGTCTGAATTCTTGAAAATGTATAAATCTTTGCCCGTTTTGTGGAAAGTAAATAGTGAAAATTACTGCAACCGGGTGGAAAAGGCGGCTGCTTATGACAAATTAGTGGATAAACTAAAAGATATTGATCCAGAGGCCACTTGCCTAAAAGTAAGAAAAAAAATACATATTTTCCGATCAAACTACAGGCGTGAGCTTAGAAAAAAGAAAAAAATTGAGGAATCTGGCGCCGATGATGTGTTTCAGTCCAATCTGTGGTATTTTGATCTGCTTAACTTTTTGGCAGATCAAGATGTATCAAATAAAGCGAAGAGCACCATGGAGGACGACAACAGTGTGGTGAGCTATACAGTTATCCAAGTGTTCGTTAAATATTTTCTTATCTCTTTTTTTTATAGAGCGATACGAGAAATAAGGTATTTGAGGAAGACGACATCTATCAAATGTCATGTAAGAAATTAAAAAAGAGCAATAATGCAGTTCCAGTGAAAGTTTCGACTTCACAGAGCGCTGATAATGAGTTTTGGTCAGAATTCTTGGAAATGTATAAATCTTTATCCGTTTTGTGGGATACGAAAAATGAAATTTACTGCAATCCGTTGGAAAAGGCGGCTGCGTACGACATATTAGTGAATAAACTTAGAGAAATCGACCCAGAGGCCAATAGCATAAAAGTAAAAAATAAAATACATATTTTCCGATCAAACTACAGGCGTGAGCTGAGAAAAATGAAAAAATCCGAGAAATCTGGTGGTGTGTATCAGTCCAATCTGTGGTATTTTGATCTGCTTCACTTTTTGACCGATCAAGAGGTACATAGTAAAGCGAAGAACATCATGAGTGACGAAAACAGTGTGGTAAGCTATATAGTTTATACAAGTATCCCTTAAATATCTTCTAAAATTTTTGTTTTTTATAGAGCGATATGAAAATTGAGGTATTTGAGGAAGAAGAAATCATTGAAACGGCATGTGAGAAATTAAAAGAGAACAATGATGCCGTTCTGGTGAAAGATTGGCCTTCACAGTGCGTGGATAAAGTGTTTTGGTCAGAATTCTTGGAAATGTATAAATCTTTATCCGTTTTGTGGGATACGAAGAATGAAATTTACTGCAATCCGTTGGAAAAGGCGGCTGCGTACGACATATTAGTGGATAAACTTAGGGAAATCGACCCAGAGGCCAATAGCATAAAAGTAAAAAATAAAATACATATTTTCCGATCAAACTACAGGCGTGAGCTCAGAAAAATGAAAAAATCCGAGAAATCTGGTGGTGTGTATCAGTCCAATCTGTGGTATTTTGATCTGCTTCACTTTTTGACCGATCAAGAGGTACATAGTAAAGCGAAGAACATCATGAGTGACGAAAACAGTGTGGTAAGCTATATAGTTTACACAAGTATCCCTTAAATATCTTCTAAAATTTTTGTTTTTTATAGAGCGATATGAAAATTGAGGTATTTGAGGAAGAAGAAATCATTGAAACGGCATGTGAGAAATTAAAAGAGAACAATGATGCTGTTCTGGTGAAAGATTGGGTTTCACAGTGCGTGGATAAAGTGTTTTGGTATGAATTCTTGGAAATGTATAAAGATTTGCCCGTTTTGTGGGAAGTAAAGAGTGAAACTTACTGTAATCCGGTGGAAAAAGCGGCTGCCTACGACAAATTAGTGGATAAACTTAAAGAAATCGATCCATACGCCAATAGGATAAAAGTAAAATATAAAATACATATTTTCCGATCAAACTTCAGACGTGAGCTCAGAAAAAAGAAAAATTTCGAGAAATCTAATGCTGGCGCCGATGATGTGTATCAGTCCAATCTGTGGTATTTTGATCTGCTTCACTTTTTGACAGATCAAGAGGTTCATAGTAAAGCGAAAAACATCATAAGTGACGAAAACAGTGTGGTAAGCTACACAGTTTATACAAGTATCCCTTAAATATCTTCTAAAATTTTTGTTTTTTATAGAGCGATATGAAAATTGAGGTATTTGAGGAAGAAGAAATCATTGAAACGGCATGTGAGAAATTAAAAGAGAACAAAGATGCCGTTCTGGTGAAAGTTTGGCCTTCACAGTGCGTGGATAAAGTGTTTTGGTATGAATTCTTGGAAATGTATAAAGATTTGCCCGTTTTGTGGGCAGTAAAGAGTGAAACTTACTGTAATCCGGTGAAAAAAGCGGCTGCCTACGACAAATTAGTGGATAAACTTAAAGAAATCGATCCAGAGGCCAATAGCACAAAAGTTAAAAATAAAATACATATTTTCCGATCAAACTACAGACGTGAGCTCAGAAAAATGAAAAAATATGAGAAATCTGGTGGTGTGTATCAGTCCAATCTGTGGTATTTTGATCTGCTTCACTTTTTGACCGATCAAGAGGTACAAAGTAAAAGTACCATTAGTGACGAAAACAGTGTGGTGAGCTATACAGGTATACAAGTGTTCCTTCATTAGTTTCTAATTTTTATTTTTTTTTTTACAGAGCGATAGGAGCAATGATGTGTTTGAAGAAAGCAATGATTCTATATCCATTCTGCCGGAAGGTTGGGCATCGCAGTACGCGGAACTTCGAAATGAACAGAAAGTTCTGGCAAGAAGGATTTGGACAGATGTGCTGTTTTATGGTTCCATGAACCGTTTAACAGAAAAGACTGTTAAAGATATCTACCACGTCTTAAAGGACACGTCAAATACATTAACTCCTACACATTATGAAGAATATTCTTGTTCGCCACAGCCGCAGTTTACTTTCGTGGCTTATCAACAAAGCGACGATATACTAATTTCACCTTCAACCAAGAGCGAGCAGTGTGATGATGTACTTTGGGAAAATGCATCCACAGATAATGAAAATCAAAATGTCTTAAATAATTCAGATGAGATCGAAGAAATCATTGAGGATGAGGAACATGAGGTTATATCGTGTGAAATTGATGATGATCTGATGGAATCAATTGATCTTGAAGACGACTTACTAGATGAAATGAATAATAAAAACTTTTTCCAAAGTCCAAAAGAAAATCACACATCAAATGCTGCAGAAGTCGCTGTTAGCAATTTAAATCTTATACGCGAAGAAAAATTAAAGTCCGACGCAAGACAAAAATATATCAACTGGAAAAAATTAAATGATGATAAAAAGCGAGAATTAAGGCGTTTGCACAAAAGACAAGATTGTGTCTGTGATCAATGTGGACGACACTTTACTGATTTAGGAAACTTAAAATTACATCTCATTAGGCATTCAGGAATTAAAAACTATGAATGCAAAGTATGTAACGCAAAGTTTTATTCGTCAAATTTACTGAAGCGCCATAGCTTAAAGCATATGAAAACGCCACCCACATATGCTTGTAAATATTGTGGCAAGACATTTATATATAATAATTACAGACTGAGACATGAAAGGTAATTATGGATTTAATGTATTGTAATGTAATTCTTAAATGCCAAACTAAAATTAATTGATTATTCTTTTTAGGGAACACTTCAAGGAACGTCGATTTAATTGTGATTATTGCGATAAATCATTTTATAAAGCCTATTCTAAAAAGATTCACGAACTCAATCATTTGGGCTGTCGAGAATTTCAGTAAGTCGAAGAAAGTACATAGACAAAAATTAAACAGCAAAATGATATTAACTTTCATTGTTTTATAGTTGTGAATTATGTGATCAACATTTTTTGCGAAAAACACATTTGACGGCACATTATCGTTCAAAAATCCACAAGAATAACGAGCAACGAAGAAATAATACTACACTGATATAAGGTGGTGTAATATATTTTGTTTAAATAAAGAATATACAAAATGAAAATAAATAATATTCTAAACTAGCAAAATTCTCTTCTCAGAATAAAATTCAACAATAATGAATTAGTCTTTAGTCTCAATGAAACATATGATGAAATTTGACATTCACATGTAAAATAAATGTTTAAAACAGATTTGTTCATTGATAAAATCAAAGTGGAAGGAATTTTAAAGACCAAATTACATAAACTACGTCGTCGATACGCTGTATTGTCCACATTATGACTTTTGCAGCTTTAAACGACGTTACACTATTGAAGCGAAACTGCTGCACAAAATGTTAGGACTCAAGTTTTAGTTTGTAGTTTTAAACAACGACGACACACACGAAGAGAGAGAGAGAGAGAGGGACAAAATCATAAACATACATTCTCTACGCTGCAGACGAACAAGCCAAGGTGCAATGTGTATCCCCCCTCTACCTCTCTCCATCACATCAACACCATTGATTACTGTAACGTTTTTTTGGACTTGCACCTCGTTAAAGAAATGACACTTAAAAAAAAAAGTATGCATATAACTTTATAATCATAAAATGAATTGAATAGAAGTAATTATTAGTTACTTTTTAATTAGAAATGAAAGTCTGCCATTCACTTAAAATATCATTTGTTGCACATGACAGATTTTCATTTAGCAATATTCTCATATGTCGATGTCAAATCTATGTATAGTTTGCTTCATATTTCATACATTTCAACTTTTGTCCTTCAAAGCGTGAAAAGTTCATTTGCACGAAAACGTCGTTTATGAAGTTTGGCTTTAACACAACGTAGTGTTTCAGTTTTATACACGACACAATCATGTTTGCGTCATACCAAAGGGTTGCGGTGTATCATGATACAAGAAAACAAGGTAACGCCAATTTTTTACAGTTACATGTCGTGACATCACAAACGTTGAAAAAACGCATTTAGTCTTAAAAATTATGTGAAAAAGTATTGAAAATTTATAAATTTATAAATATATGTTAGTGGTTGCGCATTGATCAGCTGATTGTGTGGCTGTTAAATTGTTTTTATAATTTATCAATAAAATTATTAATTCAAATTTAAATCAAAAATGCAGTGTGCAGTGAAAGTTGCAATAATAATAGATCTTCGATTGACAACAACAACATAAGTATTTTTAACTTTACAAGGAACAAACAACTGCGGGAGCAATGGCTTCAATTATGTGGCAAAACTGATTCATTAAGTACATTATTGGGGAGTGTGCGAATATCACTTTAGGTACGAAGACTTAATTGGCAAAGTCCAACGAGACCTTGGTAAGATTGCTGATTAATTTAATTTAATGATTTATTTGCAACGAAATAATTATTAATGTTAGGAATATCAAGAAAACTGATACTGAAAGAATTGCAATCAATGATGAAAATGAAATTGTAGATCATGAATGTGAAGCTGACCATAATTACGTCACTGTTTTCAGTTGTTCCAACATTGATTGAAACTACACTGAAGAAGGAATTTGAATATAAGAACAACCTCAGCGAGAAAGATTACGAATTAAAAAAAGTAGCAGGACTGAAAGTGCTGTTCACCCTAAAAATTTACAAACCTACAATACTTTTTCACGATATGTTCATCACGTTTCTTCAACGTTTACTACACTAATATTTTTGTGACGTTCAAAACCAAATTTCGAGGGCGCAAACGGGCAAATGGGCGCTACCTTGTTTTCTTGTATCATGCTGGTATAACCGTGCCTATGCGTTTGAAGCGGCGCTAGAGATAAATCAAATTCATTTTGATTTTTTGTTTTTATGATTGGCGAACATGTTTGAGTCGTGTGTAGCCAAATTTGTTTATTTCATATGAAAATCCGTGGCGACCGGTTGTTGTAAAAATGGACGCGCGTAGAGTGTTTTGGGCTGAATTCTTGGAAATTTATAAATCTTTGCCCGTTTTGTGGAAACTAAAGAGTGAAAATTACCATAACCGGGTGGAAAAAGAGGCTGCGTACAAGAAATTAGTAGATAAACTTAAAGAAATTGATCCAGAAGCCAATACCACAAAAGTAAGAGACAAAATAAAAAATTTGCGAGCATGCCATAGGAAAGAGCTGAAAAAAGTTAAAAATTCTGATAATGTGTACAAGCCCAAACTGTGGTATTTTGATTTGCTTCACTTTGTGACAGAGCAGGAGCCACCCCATAGGACGAAGAGCAACATGAGTATTTACAATAGTGTGGTAAGCTATACAGTTACACAAGTGTCCCTTAAATATCTTCTAAAATTATTGTTTTTTATAGAGCGATAGGAAAAATGAGGTATTTGAGGAAAACGAAATTTTCCCAACGGCGTGTGAGAAATATAAAGATAGAAATGATTACATATCCGCTCAGGCGGAAAGTTGGGAATCGCAGTACGCGGAACTGGAAAATGAACAGAGAGTTCTGGCAAGAAGAATTTGGGCAGATGTGCTGTTTTACGGGTGCAAGAACCGTTTAACAGAAAAGATGGTTGAAGATATCCACCACATCTTAAAGAGCACATCAAATACATCAACCCCAACACAATATTGTGAAGAATATTCTTGTTCGCCACAGCCGGAGTTTCCTTTCGTCGCTTATCAACAAAGCGACAAAACACTAAATTCACCTCCAACCAAGAGCGAGCAGTGTGATGTGATTCAGCAAAATCCAGCCACAGATAATGAAAATCAAAAAGTCTTAAATAAGTCAGATGAAACCGGGGAAAATATTGTCGATGTATCATATGAAGTTGACAATGAAGATACGATGGAATCAAGTAAACATGAGGACGACTCCCATGATGAAATCAACAATAAAAACTTGTGCCAAAATCCAGAAGAAAATAGCAAATCAAAGGCGGTGAAAGTCGCTGTTAGAATATTTAATTATATCCAAGAAAAACAATTAAAGTCCAACACAGGGCGAGTACACATAAACCGACGAAAGTTAAATGACGATGAAAGGCGAGAATTAGACCGTTTGCGAAGAAGACGTGATTTTATCTGTGATCAATGTGGAAGGAATTTTACTGAATTACGCAACTTAGAATTGCATGTCATGAGACATACAGGCATTAAAAATTATGAATGCGAAGAATGCAACGCCAAGTTCTATACGGCACATCTACTGAAGCGTCATACCTTAATTCATAAGAATTCAGCGCCTATGTTCGCTTGTCAATATTGTGACAAGAAATTTGTTTATAATAACATTAGACGGACTCATGAAAGGTATTTATTATTGTAGTGTAAAGGATTTTTTAATTGCAAAGCAATTTATTCTTGACAGAAAACATGTTAAGGTTAAGGAACGTCGATTTAAATGTTCATTCTGTGATAAATCATTTTTTACCAAAAAACAACAGCAGGAACACGAACTTGTGCATACAGGTGTTCGAAATTATTAGTAAGTAAAAAGGACAAGCAACAATTGAAAAGCATAATAATAAACAATTTTATTGTTATTTTTTTGTCTAGTTGTGAGATATGTGATCAATATTTCCAGAAAAAACCACATTTGAAGACACATTATCGTTCAAAAGCCCACATCAACAAGGAGCAACAAAACAAATAATTCTAGTCTCACATCAAATTTTAAGTCTACCGGAACGATGAGCATCTTGTTGGCACTGGCGCATTGCTATGAAATTCCCGCCGTAAACTTAACACAGCTTTTCTCCAAAATCGCCCGTGTTCGACAATTGTTGGCAAAAACTGTCCCGAATATCGTGAGTCAGCGCCATAATAATCGAGGTATAGAAAGAGGAAAGAAACGAGATTGCGTTTGCAATAAATGAAGTAAACATTTTAAGGATCCCAATAATTTCAAATTATATACGATATACGATATATATTGTGATGAAACCTTTAAATACTGTAATGTAAATCTAGAGCATGAAAGGTATACACACTAACAAATTATGATTTCATTCAATTCTATTCTATAAATTCAACGTATTTACATATTACACAGAAATGAACGTCCATGTAGCTCTAAATGATATTCGAAGTCTCTGCCAAATTCATAGTACTAGAAGCAAGCACTAAACCCTTGATGGAGTTTTGCGATTGCTCATTTTTGGATATTGTAATTCGTCGCAAACAAACTGCAACAATTTTTGGCGAGCATACAAATTGTGTGTAATCTCTCTTTAGCATACCGAAGCCATGGGCATCATGTCAAAATAATGAATATAAGCATTTTAGAAAAAGTATTATTATTTATACATTTCTTCATTGAATTCATAATTACTAAATGAAACATATGATAGAATAAATAAATAGTTCAGATGAAATCGAAGTTGATGATATGATGGAATCAATTGATCTTGAAGACAAGATTGTGCCTGTGATCAATGTGGAAGACACTTTACTGATTTAGGAAACTTGAAATTACATCTCATTAGGCATTCAGGAATTAAAAACTATGAATGCAAAGTATGTAACGCAAAGTTTTATTCGTCAAATTTACTGAAACGCCATAGCTTAAGGCATATGGATACGTCACCCACATATGCTTGTAAATATTGTGGCAAGACATTTATATATATTAATTACAGACTGAGACATGAAAGGTAATTATTGATTTAATGTATTGTAATATAATTCTAATTTAATTGATTATTCTTTTTAGGGAACACTTCAAGGAACGTCGATTTAATTGTGATTACTGTGATAAAACATTTTATAAAGCCTATGCTAAAAGGATTCACGAACTCAAACATTAGGGCTGTCGAGAATTTCAGTAAGTCGAAGAAAGTACATAGACAAAAATTAAAAAGCAAAATGTTATTAATTTTCATTGTTTTATAGTTGTGAATTATGCCATCAACATTTTTTGCGAAAAACACATTTGACGACACATTATCGTTCAAAAATCCACAAGAATAACGAGCAACAAAGATATAATACTACACTGATATAAGGTGGTGTACATATACATGCATATTTCATTTTAAATAAAGAATCTTAACAAAATGAAAATAAATAATATTCTAAACTAGTAAAATACTCTTTTTAGAATTAAAAAAGTCTTTTATAGCAACATATTTTAATTGAATCAACAATAATAAATTTCCTTATTCTCAATGAAACATATGATAGAATTTGACATTCACGTGTAAATTAAAAGAGCAAAACAAATTGGTTGATTGATAAAATCAAAGTGGAAAGAAAGGCCAAACTACGTAAACTACGTCGTGGCTTTTGCAGCTTTCAACGATGTCAAACTACATAAACAATGTATGAAACACATTCTATGGTGTTTCAGTTTTATACACGAAGCAAACATGTTTGCGTCATACAAAAGGGTTGTTGGTGTATGACCGTGATAATGCGTTTGAAGCAGCGCTTCATATAAATCAAATTTGTTTACTTCATATGAAAATCCGTGGCGAACAATTCTTGTAAAAATGAACTCGCGTGATGTGTTTTGGTTTGAATTCTTGGAAATTTATAAAGATTTACCCGTTTTGTGGAAGCTTAAGAGTGAAAATTTCGGCAACCTGGTGGAAAAAGAAGCTGCGTACGACAAATTAGTGGATAAACTTAAAGAAATTGATCCAGAGGCCAATACGCTAAAAGTAAGAAGAAAAATAAACACTTTCCGAACAAACTATAAGCGTGAGCTGAGAAAACTTAAACAATTCGAAAAATCTTGTGTTGGCACCGATGATGTGTTTCAGCCCAAGCTGTGGTATTTTGATCTGCTTCACTTTGTGGCAGATGAAGTGGTAGATAGTAACGCGATGCACATTCTGAGTAATGACAATAGTGTGGTGAGCTATACAGTTGTACAAGTTCCCGTTAAATATTTTCTAATTTTTATTTCTTTTACAGAACGATAGCAGCAATGAGGTGCTTGAAGAGAGCAATTATTCCATATCCGTTCTGGCGGAAGGTTGGGCATCGCAGTACGCAGAACTTGCAAATAAACAGAGAGTTGTGGCAAGAAGAATTGTGAGAGATGTGCTGTTTTACGGGTGCATGAACCGTTTAACAGAAAAGATGGGTGAAGATATCCACCAACTTTTAAAGAGCACGTCTAATACATCAACCACAACACATTATTATGAAGAATTTTCTTATTCGCCACAGCCGGAGTTTCCTTTCGTGGCTCATCAACAAAGCGGCAAAACACTTAATTCACCTCCAATCAAAAGCGAGCAATGTGATGTGCTTCAGCAAAATCCAGCCATAAATAATGAAAATCAAAAAGTCTTAAATAAGTCAGATGAAACCAGAGAAAATATTATGGATATAATGTATGAAGTTGACAATGAAGATACGATGAGATCAAGTGAACATGAAGACGACTCAAATGATAAAATGAACAATAAAAACTTGTTCCAAAAACCAGAAGAAAAACGGACATCAAATGCTGCGAAATGTAAATTAGAATCAAACACAAGGCCAAAAAATATCAACCGGAATAATTTAAATGATGATGGAAGGAGAGAATTAGAGCATTTTCAAAGAACATGTGATTGTATCTGTGATCTATGTAGAAGACACTTTACTGAATTACGCAACTTAGAATTACATGTCATGTGACATACAGGCATTAAAAATTATGTGTGTGAAGAATGTAACGCCAAGTTCTATACGGCACCACTACTGAAACGTCATAGCTTAAAGCATAAGAATTCGCCGCCGCTGTTCGCTTGTCATTATTGTGAAAGGAAATTTTTTTCCAATGCTCTTAGATTGCAACATGAAAGGTATATTTTTATTGTAGTGTAATGTATTTGTTAATTGCAAAGGAATTCATTCTTTACAGAACACATTTTGAGGAACGTCGATTTAATTGCCCATACTGTGATAAATCATTTTTTTTCCAAAGAACAACAAAAGGCACACGAATTTATACATAAAGGTATTCGAAAACATTAGTAAGTAAAAAGGACTTCATCAAAAATTGAAAAGAATAATAATAAAAGTTTTTTATTCTATTGTCTAGTTGTAAGGTATGTGATCAATATTTCTTGCGAGCAACACATTTGAGGTTACATTATCTTTCAAAAATCCACATGAATATGGAGCAACAAAAGAATCAAACCTAATCCCTCATCAGATGTTCTGCATTTGTACACATAATATTGCATGTTATAAAAGGAAGGTCAATTGTCGATGAAATAATGGAAATAGTCATGCTCACATTGCTCTATAACCCGTTTGTAACTAATTGAATAAGCGGCCAAACTCTTAATTAGGACCTGCACATCCAACAATTAGACTGAAGGAAGCAATCGCCCAGAAGCAGCCAGCTATGGCCAATGGGACAGGAATTGTGTTTCATGTATGCATCCACATTATAGTCCGGATGTGGCACCAAGTGATTACAACTTGTTCCTGTCTATGGAGAATAATTTTGTTAGCAAAAAAATCACCTCAAAAGAAGCTTGTCAAAATCGATAAAACGGTGCATAAATCGGATCATTCTTACTATGCTAAATAAAGTCATCAATTTTATGCAGAAATAATATAATTTTTTTTGCTAACTATCTTAACTTTTAATATATTTAAACTTAATAAAATACAAATTAATGAAATATTCTTTCTTTGGATATTCGACGAAACTTCTCTTATTGGCGTAAAGAAAGACTACACGTTTGAACAGCTCGGGACATTTCGTTGCTATAACATCAGTAGACAGTGGAAATAATCCTAGTTGCTGAAACCAAATAAAAGAAGACTGGTGTCTTCCAATCCCACCTGATTGACAGTACCAACTTTGCCCTTTGGAGGATATCCGCCCCTCATTCTTGCTTCTCTGGTGCTTAGTCGATATTAGTTGATGTTAAAGACAAGAATGGGTCGTTTTCTTCAACGCATTTGGTGAGTTGATCACAGACTTTGATACGCTTCGTTAGATGATATTCTTCTAGCTCATTCAGGACCCAAATATTATTATCTATACATTGCTTCATTAAATCTTTAATAACTTAATAAAACATATGATAGAATTTGTCATTCACATGTAAACGGAAAAGTAAATGGAATTAGACCTTCATATGTTGTTGACAAGTAAAATATTTATCACCTATGTAATGTGAATTATAAAGAAGAGGAGAAGAGTGAAGTCGCTTCATAAAATATAAACGAACTTTTTATTTTATTTTACCGTTTCGGGCGTCTTATAAACGTAGTTTATGTCTGTTTTTATTTAATGCATTATGTTGAAACAATGCCGGGTTTGTTGTGAAACTACTCATGGCAACAGTGCCAAAAATCTTTTCGATTCAAAACAAAGCATGCTCCTTCATCACATAGAGCTGTTGACTGGCGAATGGGTGAGAACTGCAGCAGATTTGAGTATTTATGACTGATTCCAATATAAATTCAATGATTGATTATTGTTAGTTAACCAACGAAAAAAATGCACCCACTTTTATTTGCAATTGCTGTGAACAAGATCTGAAAACATCAGCAGCTCTACGTGAACGCTGTATTAAATCTCAGAGAATACTGAAAAATAGGAATATATGTGCATTACCGACATCAGAAACAATTGAAGAAGCCAAAATGGAAGGATATTTAATTGATGAAAAAGAACACAGTGAAACTGATCCATGCGCTGATGTTTATGATGATTCTGCACTCGCCTGCACTAGGGAAGAACAAGTAGATAATGTTAAAGAAAGTGCTAACGATGATGAGGAGTTTGATGAAGAGGACGTTAATTTGATTATGGCATCGTCAAATATAAAAGAAAATGAAATTCCATCCATAGAAGATGAAAATGAATTGGAAGCGCAATCTGTAGATAGTCTAAATAGAACAAGCCCAGCATCCCGAGTGGAATTTCCTGCACTAGTTGAACAAAGAAATCATAACCACTGTCGTGTTTCGACAGAGAAAGCAAAGGAAAGAAGTTATTATATTTGCGATCAATGTGGGAGACACTTTTCTGATGCAGGCAACTTAAAATTACATCTCCTAAGGCATTCAGGCATTAAAAGATATGAATGTGAAGTATGCAAAGCCAAGTTTTATACGGCACATCTGCTCAAGCGTCATAGCTTATTGCATAAGAACACGCCACCCACATATGCTTGTAAATATTGTGGCAAGACATTTATATATAATAATTACAGACTGAGACATGAAAGGTATTTATTATTATAGTTTAAAGGATTTTTTAATTGCAAAGCAATTTATTCTTTATAGGTCACATGTTCAGGTTAAGGAACGTCGATATAATTGCCACTATTGCCATAAATCATTTTTTTCCAAAGGTCAACAAAAGGATCACGAACTTGTGCATACACGCATTCGAAAATATTAGTAAGTAAAAATGATATTAACAAAATTTTTAAATGAAAATAATATTTTATTGTATTGTTTAGTTGCAAGATGTGTGATCAACATTTCTTGCGAAGGACACATTTAATGACACATTATCGTTCAAAAACCCACAAGAATATGGAGCAACAAAATAAATAGTGTAAATCTATCAATACATGCACGAATGTATATATATTTTATCTTAGTAAAATGATTTTATAAGGTAAAGCAATTGTGATAATTTTGGTTAAGCAATAAATTTTAAGAAACAATTGTGTTTTTATGCCTTATTCTTATCTACATTAATACATTTCAAATCGCAACGTAACATATGATAGAATTTGACATTCACATGTAAAAGCAAAGAGCAAATAGAATTTGCCAGTCACACTTCGTTTCACTGTTAATGTCATTTAATAAGAAGCGGACAAAAAACAATTTGCTTGGCAAAATATAAACAAAACTTAAAATATTTAATTCGATGAAAAATGATAGAAAATTGCCGTGTTTGTTGTGAAACCACGCAAGGCACTAATGCCAAAAATCTTTTCCATTCAGAACAAAGTGTATTTCTTCATTACATAGAGCTGTTGACTGGAGAATGGGTGAGTACTGCAGTAGATTTAAATACATATGACTGATTGGCTTATAAAATTATGAACATTATTATTGTTAGTTGACCTATGTAGAAAATGCACCCACTTACATTTGCATTTGCTGTGAACAAGATCTGAAAGTGGCAGCAGCTTTTCGTGAACGTTGCATTAAAACTCAAAGGAAACTGCAAAATGAGAATATATGCGTGTTACCGACATCAGAAATTTTTAATGAAGTCAAAATTGTAAATTCGATGGATGAAAGTGATGAATACAGTGAAGTCGATCAAGGCAGTGACGATTTTAGTGACCTTGACTGCGCTGGAGTAGATAATGGAGTTAAAGAAAGCATCGATGGTGATGAGTATTTTGAAGATGAGATTTTCGACGAAGAAACCGAAGATTTTATTATTAAACCGTCCGATTACCATCAATCCATAGAGGATGAAAATGAATTGAATGCAAAACTTTTAGCAGAACAAAACAGCAAAGCAAAACAGCCATTGGATAGTCCAGACAGAACAAGCCCAGAACCGCCAGTACAGATTTCTCCACCAGTAAAACGAAGAAAATGTATTAACTGGCGTGTCTTGACAGAGGAACAAGCCAAAGAAATGAATCGCCAGGCAAGAAGACGTGATTGTGTCTGTGAACAATGCGGACGATTCTTCAGGGATGCAGGTAACTTAAAACTACATCTCATTAGACATACAGGCATTAAAACTCATGAATGCGAAGAATGCAACGCCAAGTTCTATACGGCATATCTACTGAAGCGTCATTTGTTAATGCATAAGAATTCGCCGCCCATGGCCGCTTGTCAATATTGTGATAAGAAATTTTTTTCTAATAATTTTAGACTGCAACATGAAAGGTAATTATTATTATAGTATAATTGAATTGTTAATTGCAAAAGAATGAATTCTTTACAGATCACATTTTAAAGAACGTCGATTTAAATGCCAACACTGTGATAAATCATTTTTTTCCAAAGCTCAACAAAAGGAACACGAACTTGTGCATACAGGTATTCGAAGGCATTAGTAAGTAAAAAGGACATGAACAAAATTTGAAAAGCCAAATAATAAAAAAAAATGTATTGTATTTTCTAGTTGTGAGTTATGTGATCAACATTTCTTGCGAGCAACACATTTGAGTAGACATTATCGTTCAAAAACTCACAAGAATATGGAGCAACAAAAGATTCAAACCTAATCTCACATCAGATGTTCTGCATTTATACACATAACTGGGCTTGCACCAGTTGTTTGATTTTATTGTCGTCAATCTTTTAGGTCTACTGGATCGTTGAGCACCTTGATGTGAAAAATCACTAGGACTGGAGCATTGTTATGGCATTGCTGCCTTAAACTGCACGCAGCTTATCTCTTGTCTTTGTTCCATTCTTTATTTACCATCAATCCCAGAGTGGGACAACCATTAAATTCCTTAATTTCATCTTAGTATTTACAGAAAAATATACATATTTACAATACATTTTTACATCATGGTTTAAAACATTTTAAAGGGGAGAGAGAAAGGATGAGTGGGTACTGGAAAGTGTATCGCTTAAGTCTTAGTTGCAATGTTGTCGAGTAGGTTTATTTTCAAGTTGTTTGAATTATCTGTTAGTCTCTAGATGTACCGCCGACAAAATCGATTGATTTCCGCGGATATCTATGGATATTTGAGTTCTTCATAAATTTCCTGATTACTAGTTAACAGATGACTTCCAGTTGCCATTCTCAAACTATGTTTTGGTACCTCTGAGCGATTTTAATGTTTAAATCACTAGCCGACAATTGAATACAGTAAGAACAAATCGGTTTTAGTATGGCCTTGTATATTAGTTTGGAGTGGCGTCCAATGAGCAAGTGTATTTGCAGAAGTTTCTTATTTAGATGGTTCTTTTGATACGATTATTTCTTTGCAGTAATAAACAGAATATTCCGAATGTCCTCAAATTGTCAATGTTCGACAATTGTAAGAAAAAACTCTCACTAATAGCGTGAATCAACGCCATATAGTAAGAAGAACTTAATCTTGGAATGCAAAGAGTTGAAGTGTCAACGAATGGCACGAGATTTGGGGATCCCAATAATTTTAAATTACATCTTGTACGACATACCCGTGTGAAAAACTATGATTGCAAAGTTTTACATATCAAATCTTTTGAAACGTCACGAATTTCCTAAATTATTAAATTAATATTACACTAGACATTTCAAAATTTTTAATTGAATCTACAAAAACTAAATGAAACATTTGAAAAAGAAAAGTAAATACAATTTAAAATATTGATAAATAAAATGCCCAGTACACGAATAAAACATATGTGCTTCAAACCAAGTTTGCGGTATTGCAGTGTACGGTCATGTTTTTGTGTTTGAGTCGCCGTTTCCTCTGATAGTGCCCACACACGTTGAAGTCAAAAATTCTTTGATATTTTTGTTATTGGCCAACATTTATTTATTTTTATTTATGAATATGTACTATTAAAATTAAGTGAACTTGAAACACACATAATCCATCATGCTCGAATCAATCAAGAACGATATCGATAAATTTGGCTGGAGCCTAGCACATATACGACTTAATTATTCATTATCATTAATGAATTGAATTTTGTAAGAGAATGTTGTTGTATTATTGATACGGATGACACAAGCATGCTAGTCAATCGCAAATATATCAAATTGAATTTGGCTCAATTAGCGCTTCAATTACTAATACCCCCCATATTCGAATGGAGCAGCAGCAGCAGTGTACATGATGTTGCACAACAAATATCAAAGTATTTTGATTTCCGTCAGCAAGCTACACAGCATTGTTGGTGTCACCATTCAATACTTATTTTCACTAATACAAACAAACTGCTGCGGCTGCTACTTCACTATGTATAGGGGCTATCAATCACCACCTTGAATCAAGCAAAATTTATCGATATCGTTCTTGATTGATTTCAGCATGATTGATCATGTTTGGGCCCCTTTAAGGTTATGATTGACAGTCATGATTGTGGCGCTTTTAATTTTTTCATATTAAATGAAATTCCGCGGCGTACAGTTCTGTAATAATGAACGCGCATCATGTGTTTTGGTTTGAATTCTTGGAAATGTATAAAGATTTGCCCGTTTTGTGGAATGTAAAGCATGAAAACTACTTCAACCCATTGGAGAAAGCGGCTGCGTATGACAAATTAGTGGACAAACTTAAAGAAATTGATCCAGAGGCCAATGGGACAAAAGTAAAAAGAAAATTAAATACTTTCCGAACAAACTACAGGCGTGAACTGAGAAAAATGAAAAATTCCGAAAAATCTGGTGTTGGCACCGATGATGTGTTTCAGCCCAAACTGTGGTATTTTGATATGCTTCACTTTGTGGCAGATCAAGAGGCAGATAGTAAAGCGATGCACATAATCAGTAATGACAATAGTGTGGTGAGTTATAAAGTTATACAAGTGTCCTTTAAATGTCTTCTAAAATTTTTGTTTTTTATAGAGCGACATGAGAAATGAGGTATTTGAGGAAGACGAAATGTTTCAAACGGCATGTGAGAAATTAAAAGAAAGCAATGATGACATATCCGTTCTAGCGGAAGGTTGGGCCTCGCAATACGCGGAAATTGGAAATGAGCAGAGAGTTATGGCAAGAAAAATATGGGCAGATGTGCTTTTTTATGGGTGCATGAACCGCTTAACAGAAAATTTGGTTGAAGATATCCATCAACTCTTAAAGAACTCGTCAAATACATTATCCTCAACACAATATATTGATGAAAATTCTTGTTCGCAACAGCCGCAGTTTACTTTCGTAGCATATCAACAAGGCGACGATACACTAATTTCACCTCCAACCAAGAGCGAGCAGTATGATGTGCTTCTGCGAAATCCAACCGTAGATAATGAAAATCAAAAAGTCTTTAATAATTCAAATGAAATCAATGAAAACACTGACGAGGGAGAATATGAGGATATATCGTATGAAATTGACATTGATGGTACGATGGAATCAATTGATCATGAAGACGACTCTCATGATGAAATGAACAATAAAAACTTATGCCAAAAGCCAGAAGAAAATCGTAAATCATATGCTGCGAAAGTCGACGTTAGCATATTTAATTATATCCGAGAAAAAGAATTTAACTCCGTCACAAGACACATAAACAGGAGAGAATTAAATGATGATAAAAGGCGAGAATTAAAGCGTTTGCGAAGAAGACGTGATTGTATCTGTGATCAATGTGGAAGACGCTTCACTGATCCAAGTAACTTAAAACTACATCTTATTAGACATTCAGGTATTAAAAATTATAAATGCGAAGAATGTAACGCCAAGTTCTATTCTGCACCACTATTGAAGCGGCATAGCTTAAAGCATAAGAATTCGCCGCCGCTGTTCGCTTGTCAACATTGTGAAATCAAATTTTTTTCTGATGATCTTAGATTGCAACATGAAAGGTATATTTTTATTGTAGTGTAATGGATTTGTTAATTGTGAAGGAATTCATTCTTTACAGAACACATATTGAGGAACGCCAATTTAATTGCCCATACTGCGATAAATCATTTTTTTCCAAAGATCAACAAAGGACACATGATCTTGTTCATACAGGTATTCGAAGATATCAGTAAGTAAAAAGGAAGTCCTTCAAAATTTGAAAAGAATAATAATAAAAGATTTTATTGTATTGTCTAGTTGTGAGGTATGTGATCAACATTTTTTGCGAAGTTCACATTTGCACAGACATTTTCGTTCAAAAACACACAAGGATATGGAGCAGCAAAAGAAATAATTCTAATCTCACAGATGTTTTGCATTTATACACATAATATTGCATGTTATGAAATAATGGAAATTGTCAAGTCCAAACATCATGTAAGCACTGTTCTGATTGCTTACAAGCTAAACATTGCTCTAAAACCAGTTTGTAACTAATTGAATAAGCGGCCAAACTCTTAATTAGGACCTGCACATCCAACAATTAGACTGAAGGAAGCAATCGCCCAGAAGCGGCCATCTATGGCCAGTGGGACAGGAATTGTGTTCCATGTATGCATCCTCATTATAGTCCGGATGTGGCACCAAGTGATCACAACCTGTTCCTATCTATGGAGAATAATTTTGTTTGTAAAAAATTCTCCTCAACAGAAGCTAAATAAAGCCTTCAATTTTATGGAGAAATAATATATTTTGTTTAACTATCTTATCTTTTAATATATTTAAACTTAATAAAAGAAAACAAAACACAATTTAATAAAATATATGTTCTTTGGATAATTCTGATTTTGACGAAACTTCCGTGTCTCTTATTGGCATAATGAAAGGCTACACGTTTGAACAGCTCGGGACATTTCGTTGCTATAACATGAGTAGACAGTGGAAATACTCCTGGTTGCTGAAGCCAATTAAAAGCAGACTGGTGTCTTTCAATCCCACATTATTCGACAGTATCACCTTTGCCCTTTGGAGGATATCCGCCTCTCATTCTTGCTTCTCCGGTGCTTAGTCGATATTAGTTGATGTTAAAGACAAGAATGGGTCGTTTTCTTCAAATCATTTGGTGAGTTGATCACAGACTTTGATATGCTTCGTTAGATGATATTCTTCTAGCTCATTCAGGACCCAAATATCAAGCATCTTTACGAAGCCAAGCAATTTTAAATGGCATTAGCAGTAGCAAGTTTCCGTACCATTAATAGCTTATGGGCTTGCAACATTGATTTTATGGCAATCAATCTTTTTAGGTCTACTGGGACGATGAGCATTTTGAATTTAAAACACCATTACGGAATCGAGTAAACCATTCTTGGCACTGGCGTCTTGCTATGACTTTTCCGCCGTAGACTGCACACAGTTTTTCTCTTGTCTTAGTTGCATTCATCACTTTATTGGCGTAATCCAAATATGTTTTATTATAGTATTCATTGAATCTACAAAAACTCAATGAAACATATGATAAAATTTGTCATTCACCTGTAAACCGAAAAGTAAATGGAATTAGACATTCACATGTTGTCATGTAAAATATTTATATTCTAAGACCTAGGTAATGTCAATAATAAAGAAGAAGAGGGCAAAAGTGAAGTCGCTTGTTAAAATATAAACAAATTTGTATGTATTTAATTATTTGATGAATTACGATGGAAAACTGTCGGGTTTGTTGTGAAACTACTCAAGGCACCAGTGCCAAAAATCTTTTCGATTCAAAACAAAGTATACTCCTTCATCACATAGAGCTGTTGACTGGCG
Source organism: Amiota communis (assembly GCA_037043315.1). NCBI lineage: Eukaryota > Metazoa > Arthropoda > Insecta > Diptera > Drosophilidae > Amiota > Amiota communis. The sequence continues at coordinate 13,383 of JBAMAV010001245.1, read as the reverse complement.
AATGGGTGAGAACTGCAGCAGATTTGAGTATTTATGACTGATTCCAATATAAATTCAATGATTGATTATTATTAGTTAACCAACGAACAAAATGCACCCACTTTTATTTGCAATTGCTGTGAACAAGATGTTAAAGCGGCAGCAGCTCTACGTGAACGTTGTATTAAAACTCAAAGAAAACTACGAGAGGAGAATAGATGTGTATCACCGGCATCAGTAACACTTGATGAAACTAAGATGGATGAAAATTCAATGGATGAGGGTGAACACAGTGAAAGTGATTATGCTGAATCTGCACTTGACTGCACTGAAGAAGAACAAATAGATGATGATGCTGAAGATAGTGTTAACGACGATGAGGATTTCGATGAAGAGAACCACGATTATGACGATATAAAATCGCCAGATATAAAAGATGAGGAAACCCAATCCACAGTGGAGGGAAACGAATCCATAGAGGAGGGAAACGAATCCTTAGAGGAGGGAACCGAATCCATAGAAGAGGAAGATCCATTCATGGAAGATGATAATGAATCGGAAGCACCAGATGTAGCAGAAAAATTTGAAGTATCTAAAAATCAGCCAGTGGATAGTCCAGATAGAACAAGCCCCGAATTGTCAATAGAAATTCCTGCACCTGCAAAACGAAGTAATCTTAATCACTGGCGTGTTACGACAAAGGAACGAAAGAAACAAAGGGAAAGAAGACGTGATTGTTTCTGCGATCAATGTGGAAGACACTTTACTGATTTAGGCAACTTAAAATTACATCTCATTAGGCATTCAGGAATAAAAAAATATGAATGCGAGGTGTGTAACGCAAAGTTTTATTCGTCAAATTTATTGAAGCGCCATAGCTTAAAGCATACGAGTGCGCCGCCAACATATGCTTGTAAACATTGTGGAAAGACATTTATTTACAATAATTATAGGCTAAGACACGAAAGGTAATTATTGTTTAAAATTTTGCAATGGAATTTATAAATTATGTGATAACTATTTTTAGAGAACATTTTAAAGAACGTCGATTCAAATGTAATTACTGTGATAAAAGATTTTTTAAGACAACTTCTAAAAAGGACCACGAACTTATACATATTGGTTTTCGAGAATTTCAGTAAGTCAAAGAAACTTCTTAAACAGGAAAATAATAATAATGTTTTTTTTTATAGTTGCGAGTTATGTGATCAACATTTTTTGCGTAAAACACATTTGAGGGCACATTATCGTTCACAAACCCACAAGAATAACGAGCAACAAAAGAAATAATTTTACTCTGATATAAGGTGATGTATACATACAAATACAAATAAATAATCTTAACAAAATAAACAATATCCTTAACTAGTAAAATTGTCTTTTCAGAATATAAAAGTATTTTTATAGCTTTCACAATATATTTTAATTGAATCAACAATAATAAATTTCTTTAGTCTCAATGAAACATATGGTAGAATTTGACATTCACACGTAAAATTAATATTTAAAACAAATTTGTCAATTGATGAAATCAAAGTGGAAGGAAACTACGTAAACGACGTCATCGTTACACTGTATTGTCGAGATTATGACTTTTGCAGCTTTAAACGACGCCAAACAACATAAACGACGACAGCATCGGTTAGTAAACAAAAATCATTTGTGCATGTTTCTGTCCTAAATTTAACAATTGAATAATAATAATAGAAAGAAAATATTGAATACAAAATTATTAAAAGTTGTTTTAAAAAAAAAATTGTATACATATATTTTTACAATCATGAAATAAATTGAATAGAATTAATTAAGAGTTACTATTTAATTAGAAATGCAAGTCTGCCATTTACCTAAAACATCAAAAATTGTTTGCTTTCACAAAAATACAGCTGTTTTCTTTGCACATAACAGTTTTTTTTCTCATTTACCAATACTGTCATCTGTCGAAGATGAGTGTTGCTCAACTTTTGGCACACTGGCTTCTCGTTATCAAATCTATGCTTCATATGGTTTAATACATTTCAACTGGCAGTGCGGGGAAAAAACATCGATGTATCGACTTTTCCTAATGGAAATTTTTTAAGTTTATATTAATGCTAAAGATATTAAAACCAGAGTACAAAAATATTCACGTGAGAAAGCTCATGAGCGCTCATTTATGAAAAATTCATATATGAAAATTTCTTGATTTTGCACGCGTTCATATATGAACGCTTTGATAATTGCGTTCTTGCTCTTTCTCGCGAGCATGGGCTTGCTTCATTTTTCTCTTTGTTCGTACGCGGGTGATGAACAGTAGTAAAAAACATCGAAAAAAAAACATCGATGATCGAAATAAATTTACAAACATCGATGCCTCGATGTTTCGTCCAGCACTAGTTGCTGGTGTATGACAATGTCTATGCGTTTGAAGCGGTGCTTTATATAAACCGCCCAAGACACGGCCATACTTCGTATGACGTACATCATTATAGTGTTAGTTAACTAAGTATGTGTGCGTCTCATATACGAAGTATGATGGAATATCCAAATGGTTTTGATATTTCATCATACTACAGTACTCTCAATTCTCTCTTTGAGTCCCTCTCTTTGCTCTCTCGTGCAAGCTATCTCATTTACACTTGCAGAAGGTAAAGAAAGAGACAAATATCGGCATGTGCTCACTTTTTCGAAACACTTGAAGTGAGCAGACGTGAGTGCCTGTGTGAAATTTTTGTAAAGTGCCGACAGAAAATCCGTCATCTACATTGTCTCTCTACACGTCCGCACAGTATAAAGATAAAGAATAAATAAATGTATGATGTATGATCGTTGGATGTATGACGCATGTGCGTCATACGAAGTATGGCCGTGTCTTGGGCGCTTAAATCAAGTTCATTTTTATTTTTTTCTTATGATTGGCAATCATGTTTGTTTCAGTGTAACAAAATTAGTTCATTTCATATGGAAATCTGTGGCGAACGGTCGTTGTAAAAATGGACGCGCATAGAGTGTTTTGGGCTGAATTCTTGGAAATTTATAAATCTTTGCCCATTTTGTGGAACCTAAAGAGTGAAAATTACTATAACCGGGTGGAAAAAGCGGCTGCGTACAAGAAATTAGTAGATAAACTTAAAGAAATTGATCCAGAAGCCAATACCACAAAAGTAAGAGACAAAATAAATAACTTTCGAACATGCCATAGGCGTGAGCTGTTAAAAATTAAAAAATCCGAAAAATATGGTGCTGGCACCGGTTACGTGTATCAGCCCAGTCTGTGGTATTTTGATTTGCTTCACTTTGTGACAGAGCAGGAGCCACGTTATAAGAAGAAGAGCAACATGAGTATTTACAATAGTGTGGTGAGCTATACAGTTACACAAGTGTCCCTTAAATAACTTCTAAAATTTTTGTTTTTTATAGAGCGATAGGAAAAATGAGGTATTTGAGGAAAACGAAATCTTCCCAACGGCGTGTGAGAAATTAAAAGATAGAAAAGATTCCATATCCGTTCAGTCGGAAAGTTGGGAATCGCAGTACGCGGAACTTGGAAATGAACAGAGAGTTCTGGCAAGAAGAATTTGGGCAGATGTGCTATTTTACGGGTGCATGAACCGTTTAACAGAAAAGATGGTTGAAGATATCCATCACGTCTTAAAGAGCACATCAAATGCATCAACCCCAACACAATATTATGAAGAATTTTCTTATTCGCCACAGCCGGAGTTTCCTTTCGTGGCTTATCAACAAAGCGACAAAACACTAAATTCCCCTCCAACCAAGAGCGAGCAGTGTGATGTTCTTCAGCAATATCCAGCCACAGATAATGAAATTCAAAAAGTCTTAAATATGTCAGATGAAACCGGAGAAAATATTGTCGATTTATCATATGAAGTTGACAATGAAGATACGATGGAATCAAGTGAACATGAGGACGACTCCCATGATGAAATGAACAATAAAAACTTGTGCCAAAATCCAGAAGAAAATAGCAAATCAAAGGCGGAAAAAGTCGCTGTTAGAATATTTAATTATATCCGAGAAAAACAATTAAAGTCCAACACAGGGCGAGTACACATAAACCGACGAAAATTAAATGACGATGAAAGACGAGAATTAGACCGTTTGCGAAGAAGACGTCATTTTATCTGTGATCAATGTGGTAGAAATTTTACTGTACTACGCAACTTAGAATTACATCTCATTAGACATACAGGTATTAAAAATTATGAATGCGAAGAATGCAACGCCAAGTTCTATTCGGCAGCGCTGCTGAAGCGTCATACCTTAATTCATAAGAATTCACCGCCCATGTTCGCTTGTCAATATTGTGACAAGAAATTTGTTTACAATAACCTTAGACGGACTCATGAAAGGTATTTATTATTGTAGTGTAAAGGATTTTTAATTGGAAAGCATTTTATTCTTGACAGGACACATGTTAAGGTTAAGGAACGTCGATTTAAATGTTCATTCTGTGGTAAATCATTTTTTAGCAGAGATCAACAAAAGGAACACGAACTTGGGCATACAGGTATTCGAAAACATTAGTAAGTAAAAAGGACATCAACAAAAATTGAAAAGAATAATAACAAATAATTTTTTGGTGTTGTCTAGTTGTGAGTTATGTGACCAATATTTCCTGCGAAGGACCCATTTGAGGACACATTATCGTTCAAAAACCCACAAGAACAGGGAGGAACAAAACAAATAAATCTAATCTCACATCAAATCTGCATACAGCTTTTCTCTAAAGTCATCCATGTTCAACAATTGTTGGCAAAAACTGTCTCGAATATCGTGAGTCAGCGCCATAATAATCGAAGTATAGAAGGAGAAAGGAAACGAGGTTGCGTTTTCAATAAATGAAGTAAATATTTTAAGGATACCAATAATTAAAAATTACATACGATATATGTATATTGGGAAATATAAAATGATGATAAAACGCGAGAATTAAAGCGTTACCAAAAAAGACAAGATTGTGTCTGTAAGCAATGTGGAAGACACTTTACTGATTTAGGAAACTTAAAATTACATCTCATTAGGCATCCAGGAATTAAAAACTGTGAATCCAAAGTATGTAACGCAAAGTTTTATTCGTCAAATTTACTGAAGCGCCACAGCTTAAGGCATATGAATACGCCACCCACATATGCTTGTAAATATTGTGGCAAGACATTTATATATAATACTTACAGACTGAGACATGAAAGGTAATTATTGTTTTAATGTATTGTAATATAATTATTAAATGCCAAACTTAAAATTAATTGATTATTCTTTTTAGGGAACACTTCAAGGAACGTCGATTTAATAGTGATTACTGTGATAAAACATTTTATAAAGCCTATGCTAAAAGGATTCACGAACTAATACATGCCTATTTCATTTTAAATAAAGAATCTCAACAAAATAAAAATAAATATTATTCTAAACTAGCAAAATTCTCTTTATACTCTTCACGGGAGTAAATAGTATTATAAGTTTGTCATGAAGTTTGGAACACACAGAAGGAGACATCGCAGACCACATTAAGTATATATATTTGTGATCAGCTCGATGAGACGAGTTGATTCAGCCTTGTCCTTCTGTATATATGCAAACTAGTCCCTCAGTTTTTGAGCTAGAGAGAATTTTGCACATAGGTTTCTTTTTACCATACGCTGCACATTTGTCGGAATTAGTCGAATCGGTCAACTAGGGGGGTACGTCCCATACAAACCACCCTTTTTAATGAATGTTCTTATTAGAAGAAGTTTTGTGTTTTTTAACATATCGAACTGAAATTGGGACAATATAGGTTTCTGATCTATATCCATCAACCGTGTAAATTCCATGATCCTAGGGTTACCAGGAGGGGTACCTCCCATACGAGCCCAAATTAAATGAGAAACAAAGAATAAAAGTACAATAAAATTGCCACTCAAACTAATGTGATGCTAAGAAAGGAAGATAGGAAACAACTCGGAGGAGCGTGAAGAGTATTACATCTTTGGCATAGCCAATGATAGCCTTCTTTCTGGTTTTAGAATCAAAAAAGTCTTTATTAGCAACATACTTTAATTGAAGCAACAATAATAAATTTCTTTAGTCTCAATGAAACATATGATAGAATTTGACATTCACATGTAAAATAAATGAGCAAAACAAACTACATAAACCACGTTGTCGTTACGCTGTATTGTCGACATCATGGCTTTTGCAGCTTTAAACAATGTCAAGCAACACTAACGACGACAGCATCGGTTAATAAACAAAAATCAACTGTGCTGAATTTAGCAATTGAATAATAATATTAGAAAGTAAATATTGATTTTTAAATTATTAAAAGTGGATTAACAAAAAAAAAAAAAGAAGTATATATCATGTTGTAAATTGAATAGAATTACCAAAATACCTTTTTGTTATTCACTTTATCAAGCATTTCTTTTGGTTCACAAAACAGCTGTTTTCGTTTCACATAATAGTTCTTTTCCCATTTACCAACACTATCATCTGTCGAAGTTAAAAATTGCTCATAGTTTGCTTCATAATGATTCAATACAATATGATTCATGTCATTGTTCTTCAAAGCGTAAAATTTGAGAAAAGACGATTTGCCCGAAAACATCGTTTATGTAGTTTGGCATTAACACAACAATGGATGAAACACATTCTATGGTGTTTCAGTTTTATACACGACACAAACATGTTTGCGTCATACAAAAGGGTTGTTGGTGTATGACTGTGTTTATGCGTTTGAAGAGGCGCTTGATATAAATCAAATTTGTTTACTTCATATGAAAATCCGTGGCGAACGCTTGTTGGTAAAATGAACTCGCGTAATGTGTTTTGGTTTGAATTCTTGGAAATGTATAAAGATTTACCCGTTTTGTGGAAGCTTAAGAGTGAAAATTACGGCAACCCGTTAGAAAAAGCGGCTGCGTACGACAAATTAGTAGATAAACTTAAAGAAATTGATCCAGAGGCCAATACAATAAAAGTAAGAAGAAAAATAAACACTTTCCGAACAAACTACAAGCGTGATCTGAGAAAACGTACAAAATCGGAAAAATCTAGTGTTGGCACCGATGATGTGTTTCAGTCCAAACTATGGTATTTTGATCTGCTTCACTTTGTGGCAGATGAAGAGGTAGATAATAACGGGATGCACATACTGAGTAATGACAATAGTGTGGTGAGCGATACAGTTGTAAAAGTTCCCGTTAAATATTTTTTAATTTTTATTTCTTTTACAGAGCGATAGCAGCAATGAGGTGCTTGAAGATAGCAATTATTCTATATCCGTTCTGGCGGAAGGTTGGGCATCGCAGTACGCAGAACTTGCAAATAAACAGAGAGTTGTGGCAAGAAGAATTGTGAGAGATGTGCTGTTTTACGGGTGCAAGAACCGTTTAACGGAAAAGATGGGTGAAGATATCCACCAACTTTTAAAGAGCACGTCTAATACATCAACCACAACACATTATTATGAAGAATTTTCTTATTCGCCACAGCCGGAGCAGTGTGATGTGCTTCAGCAAAATCCAGCCATAAATAATGAAAATCAAAAAGTCTTAAATAAGTCAGATGAAACCGGAGAAAATGTTGTGGATATATCAATCAAAAGCGAGCAGTGTGATGTGCTTCAGCAAAATCCAGCCATAAATAATGAAAATCAAAAAGTCTTAAATAAGTCAGATGAAACCGGAGAAAATGTTGTGGATATACTGTATGAAGTTGACAATGAAGATACGATGGGATCAAGTGAACATGAAGACGACTCAAATGATGAAATGAACAATAAAAACATGTGCCAAAATCCAGAAGAAAAACGGACATCAAATGCTGCGAAATGTAAATTAGAATCAAACACAAGGCCAATAAATATCAACCGGAATAAATTAAATGATGATGGAAAAACACATGATTGTGATCAATGTGGAAGACACTTTACTGAATTACGCAACTTAAAATTACATCTCATTAGACATACAGGCATTAAAAATTATGAATGCGAAGAATGTAACGCCAAGTTCTATACGGCACCACTACTGAAACGTCATAGCTTAAAGCATAAGAATTCGCCGCCCATGTTCGCTTGTCAATATTGTGACAAGAAATTTATTTATGAAAATATTAGACGGGCACATGAAATGTATTTATTTTTTTTTTGTGTAATGGAGTTGTTAATTGCAAAACAATTTTTTCTTGACAGGAAACATTTTAAGGTACGTCGATTTAATTGCACATACTGTGTTAAATCATTTTTTAGGAGAAGTCAACAAAAGGAACATGAACTTATGCATACAGGTATTCGAAAACATTAGTAAGTAAAAAGGACATCAACAAAAATTGAAAAGAATAACAACAAATATATTTTTGTGTTGTCTAGTTGTGAGTTATGTGACCAATATTTCCTGCGAAAGTCCCATTTGAGGACACATTATCGTTCAAAAACCCACAAGAACATGGAGCAACAAATCAAATAATTCTGATCTCACATCAAATCTTCAGCATTTGAACACATAAATGTTTTTATTTATTTATATAATGCTGACAATGAGTTAAAACTAATAGTTAACATTAATTAGAGGTAGCCATGGCCTTAAGCTAGTGGGTGTTAGTTGGTACAACGTGATAGATATAATATTTACCCTACTTAGTACTAGTTTTGCTTATTGTACAGATTGTTTTGATTTAACTGTAATATGAACACATAAATGTATATTTGATAATTATCTTAACTTCTAATATATTTATATAAATCAAATTATAACGTTATAAATTATATGTTCCTTGGATAATTTTGAGGGCTTATTGGCTTGCATCAATGCTTTGCTTTTATCACCATCAATTTTTAGCATAACATCTTGAATTAAAAAATCACTATTACGGAATCGAGTAAATCGAGCAATGTTGGTACTGGCGTATTGCTAAGACATTTCAGCCGTAGTCTTCACACAGCTTTCCTCTTGTCTTAATTGCATTCACCACTTTACTGACATAATAAAGTAAAGTACTCGAATGTATGTCCTTAAAGTCGTTAATGTTCTACAACCGTAGGCTAAAATTCTCCTGAATTAACAATTGTGGTATCGTAGGAGGAAGGAAACGAGATTGCGTTTGCAATCAATGTGGTAGACATTTTAAGGATCCCAATAATTTTAATGTATATATGATATACCGGTGTGAAAAAAAATGAATACAAAATTTTACACTTCAAATCTTTTAAATGTGACGAAATGGTTCACTCAGACGAAATGGTTCCCTCAGGTATTCCGCTTTATGGATGCCAATATTGTGATAAAACCTTTAAATACGGTAATGTAAATCTAGAGCGGTCTTTAGAGGCAAGCGCTAAACCATTAAAGCCATAGGTATCATGGACAAAATAATGCGAATATGATTTTTGAATTTATAATTATCAATGAAACATATGATAGAATTTGTCATTCACATGTAAACGGAAAAATAACGGGAATTAGACATTCACATGTTGTCATGTAAAATATTTACATTCTAAGACCTAGGTAATGTCAATAATAAAGAAGAAGAGGGCAAAAGTGAAGTCGCTTGTTAAAATATAAACAAATTTGTATGTATTTAATTATTCGATGAATTACGATGGAAAACTGCCGGGTTTGTTGTGAAACTACCCAAGGCACCAGTGCCAAAAATCTTTTCGATTCAAAACAAAGTATACTCCTTCATCACATAGAGCTGTTGACTGGCGAATGGGTGAGTACTGCAGCAGATTTGAGTATTTATGACTGGTTCCAATATAAATTCAATGATTGATTATTGTTAGTTAACCAACGAAAAAAATGCACCCACTTTTATTTGCAATTGCTGTGAACAAGATGTTAAAGCGGCAGCAGCTCTACGTGAACGCTGTATTAAATCTCAGAGAATACTGAAAAATAGGAATATATGTGCATTACCGACATCAGAAACAATTGATGAAGTCAAAATGGAAGGATATTTAATAGATGAAAATGAACACAGTGAAACTGTTCCATGCGCTGACGTTTATGATGATTCTGCACTCGCCTGCACTAGGGAAGAACAAGAAGATAATGTTAAAGAAAGTGCTAACGATGATGAGGATTTTGATGAAGAGGATGATTATTTAATTATGACATCGTCAAATATAAAAGAAAATGAAATTCAATCCATAGAAGATGAAAATGAATTGGAAGTGCAATCTGTAGATAGTCTAAATAGAACAAGCCCAGCATCTCGTGTTTCGACAGAGAAAGCAAAGGAAAGAAGTTATTCTATTTGCGATCAATGTGGAAGACACTTTTCTGATGCAGGCAACTTGAAATTACATCTCCTAAGGCATTCAGGCATTAAAAGATATGAATGTGAAGTATGCAAAGCCAAGTTTTATACGGCACATCTGCTCAAGCGTCATAGCTTATTGCATACGGACACGCCACCCACATATGCTTGTCAATATTGTGGCAAGACATTTATATATAACAATTACAGACTGAGACATGAAAGGTAATTATTGTTTATTATAATATAATTCTTAAATGCGAAACTAAAATTTCTTGATTATTATTTTTAGGGAACACTTCAAGGAACGTCGATTTCAATGTGATTACTGCGATAAAACGTTTTATAAAGCATATGGTAAAAGGGATCACGAACTTAAACATATAGGCTGTCGAGAATTTATGTAAGTTGAAGAAACATAGACAAACATTAAACAGCATATAGATTATTAATTTTATTGTTTGATAGGTGTGAGTTATGTGATCAACGTTTTTTGCGTAGAAGACATTTGATGGCACATTATCGATCAAAAACCCACAAGAACAAGGAGCAACAAAATAAATAGTGTAAATCTCTCATCAGATGCACAAATGTATATATTATTTTATCTTAATTAAATGATTTTATATTGAAATTGTGATAATTTTGAATAAGTTACACTACTAAACAATTTTTAATTTATTTTTTTTTTTCGTTCATTGAAAGCAGCCCAATTTCACCAAACTGACACTACAAATGTTCTTTTGGTGAATTTTCGGAGCTTGACTTTTCTAACAACTTAATGAAATATTTTATAATCTGAAACTTATGGCTTCCAATTAAAATTGTATCGTATTTATATAAAGTCTATAAGCTCTTAATAAATAAATACAAAAAAAAATTTTAATTCTTTTAGAAATGTTTGACTTAACAAGAATCCACTTAATTGATTATTCAAATTTTTTTTTTTTTTTTGTAAATAAATTGTAGAAAACATATGATAGATTTTGACATTCACATGTAATAGCAAAGAGAAAATAGAATTTGCCAGTCACACTTCGTTTCACTGTTAATGTCATTTAATAAGAAGCGGACAGAAGCAAGTCGCTTGGCAAAATATAAACAAAAATTAAAATATTTAATTCGATGTAAAATGATGGAAAATTGTCGTGTTTGTTGTGAAACCACTCAAGGCACTAATGCCAAAAATCTTTTCGATTCAGAACAAAGTGTATTCCTTCACCACATAGAGCTTTTGACTGGAGAATGGGTGAGTATTGCAATACATTTGAGTCCATAATGATTGGCTTATAAAATTGTGAACTTTAATATTGTTAGTTGATGTATGAAGAAAATGCACCCACATACATATGCATTTGCTGTGAACAAGATCTTAAAGTGGCAGCAGCTTTTCGTGAACGTTGCATTAAAACTCAAAGGAAACTGAGAAATGAAAATATATGCGCGTCACCGACATCAGAAACATTTGATGAAGTCAAAATGGAAAATTCGATGGAATTCGAAAGTGATGACTACAGTGAAGTCGATCAGGGCACTGACGATTATGCTGATTTGGAACTCGACTGCGCTGGAGAAGTACAAGTAGATGATGATGTTAAATATAGTGCCGACGGTGATGAAGATTTTGATGATGAAGATTACGACGAAGATAACGAAGAATTTATTATTAAATCGTCAGATATAAAAGAGGAGGATAATCAATCCGTAGAGGATGATAATGAATCGGAAGCTCAACGTGTAGCTGAAAAATTTAAAATATCAACTACAAAACACCATGTGGATAGTCCAGACAGAACAAGCCCAGAACCGCCAGTACAGATTCCTCCGCCAGTAAAACGAAGAAAATTTATTAACTGGCGTGTCTTGACAGAGGAACAAGTCAAAGAAATGAAGCGCATGGTAAGAAGACGTGATTGTGTCTGCGATCAATGCGGACGGCATTTCAACGATCCAAGCAATTTAAAATTGCATCTGATACGGCATGCCGGTGTGAAGAATTTTGCATGTGAAGAATGCGGCTCCAAGTTTTACACGGCTCATTTGTTAAAACGCCACAAACTGATCCATAGTGAAGTGCCCCTATTCAGCTGCGATTTCTGCGATCGAACTTTCAATTACAGTAAATCAAAAATTGAACATGAAAGGTAATTTTGATGTGAATATTATGTTTTTTTTTCTACTAATTAACATGATTAATATTTGCAGAATACATCGTAATGAAAAACCATTCAAATGTGATCATTGTGACAAATATTTTAGAACAACAGGGAAACGTAGAGACCATCAAGTCGTACATACTGGACTACGTCGATTCCAGTAAGTATATTTAAATCATTTGAAATTAATTACGTATTAATTGAATTTTCGTTCCAGCTGTGAAATATGCGACAAATGGTTTTTAGCGCGTAAAAATTTAGTTGCTCATTTCAAATCTAAATTTCATAATGAACAACTCCTAACTCAAGAGTCTTAGATCTTAAACATATTAATAAAATTTCATATTCCATTCTATTCTCCCTTTTTCATAGTTACGAAATGTTTTAATAAATCGAAAATGTATGAATGCTATTAATGTATGTATTAATATGACCATATTTTAGTGCTAAAACTTCTCGTCAAGTTGGCAGCACTACCAGCTGATTTCTCGGTTTATTTATTAATGCTCTCCAGCGCTTAAATTTGTGCTCAAAATTAAACAAACAAAATAAATAATTTGATATAATATACGTGTTTTACAAATAATTTAAGAAATGGAAGATTTATGTCGGACTTGTGGTGAAATACCACAAACTTCCGATTTGAGAAATATATTCAGAGAAGTTATGCTACTTAAACTTATCAAAGAGTTTACTGGTTTGCGGGTAAATTGAGTTATTACATAAAAAATGGTATAAGGTAGTACAGAATTCTTAATTTTTCTTTCATTATAGCTTAGAAATGAAGAAAAACTTCCAGTCTACATATGTAATCGTTGTCATAATATATTAAAAGAAATGTTCGATTTCCGGCAACGATGTGTTTTGGTTCAGAAATTCTTTAACTATAGAAGGCGTAAGGAATCCAAATCAACAAAAATACGAAGCAAAACAATTGAAATTGATCAACCTGCAGTCAGTTTCGAAGACTTCGAAAACGAAAATTACTTGGGTGAATCGGAGA